>OX291555.1:15592894-25592894 GCA_946406115.1 Apoda limacodes | reverse complement strand
TTAATAAAAAAGCTTTTTTGAAATTATTTGTTTATACTTTTGTTTAAGTAATTCTTTTTACGTCAATTAATAAATAAAAACCTTATCTAGTATCGACCCACATCGCCACTCCGCAGACGAGGTATTTTTACGTCCGACCAATGTAACTCGAGCGGTTCACAAACTTAAGCTAATTACAATTAGAGTGACTAGTTTTTATAAAATATGAGGTAAGCGACAACGCGATCCAAACGTTAAACTCTTAGTTAGAATTCCAGCTATGCAGCGGTGCCACATTGACTATCAAAGTACTCTAGTACATGTACAGAAGAGCCAGAATGTCTATTCGCCTATAAAATAAAATAAAACATAAAAATAAAAAGCCTATATATCCTTATCCTTATTTTCATTTCAAATGTTGGTATTTGTTTGTTAGTGTTTAGTAAGTTTTTAGGTAGTGTTTTGCTTATTTTCTAAATGTTAGTATGAGTTAGTATTTGCTATTGGATATGGGCCCCTCCTCTTATATGCTTAATGTTAACATCTTTTATGTACCCATATTCACAAATAAATGTTTTTGTATTTGTATTTGTATTCATGTTTATAATGTCCAAATGTCAATTATTTAAAATATTGATCACTGTTCGCCTTAGTGTTAAGCTTTAGCTTTTGTATTCGCTATTCTTTTATATACTGCAAATCGTTCTAGTTAATCAAATTTTTAATAATGAAAATATTTTTCTATTGAAATGTTTACATTTAATGACAATGACAACTTCTCACTGCGATGACAACCCGAGGGCATGCTCGTCTCGGCAAATTGCAGCCTATTGTAGACAAATGAAAAATGGCAAAATGTCAGGAAAATTTCTTGAAATCAAATTGTTCACAAATAGCTCATTTTTTAAGAAATAAGGCGATATAACTGAATAATTTTCGGCACCATGATCAAAACGTTGCTAATTATATAATATTGTGTAGATTAAATCACTTTTATATATTTATATTAATTTATTTCCACCAAGAGTTACTTTACTGCAATACAGCGTTGAAAATAATAGAATGAATAATAATCTTATGTCATAGACAGATTTGTATATAGAGTTGTGACTTATGCTATCAAATGCTTTGCTATAATGGATAAAACCTAGATAGAGTGGCTTATTAAACTATTCGTATTTTTCTATAACTTGTTCCACTGCCTGTATATGGTCTAGTGTGCTAAACCCAGAGCGAAAGCTAGCTTGTTCTATTGGCTGAGCATTTTCAATCTCTTGTGTTATGCGTTCCAGAATTATAGATGAGAAGATTTTGTATATGTTAGCCAGTAGACTAATTGGTCTATAGTTGTTGATATCGAAGGGGTTTTCTTTTTTATATAGTATTATGATGTCTGAAATGCGCCATTGGATTGGTACAATTTCAGTTTCTAGTATGAGATTAAATAGTTCTGTGAGAGGTCTAAGTAAAACTGGTGCACCTTTTTTCAAAGCTTCATTGGTTATTCCATCTGGACCAGGACTTTTATCTGATTTTAGGTGTTTCAGCTGGGCGTATATATCTTTTTCTTCTATCGGTCTAATTGTTTCCGTGTTATAGCAATAGTGAGATTCGTTGGCTTCCTCGATGGTTTTATCTTTGTTTTTGTATAGTTCTTGGTAGAAAGTAGTTGCCTGCTGTATGATTTCTTGTCTGGTTTTAGTTTCTTTATATTGGCCTTCTAATTTTTGTATCCAAGTTTTTCTTAAGTTTAATTCTTTAAATGCTTTCTTTGTGCTTCTGAATTTGTTTAGGTTTTCTGTTATTATCATTTATCTGTGCTTTCTATAGTGTCCTTGTATAATTCTTTCTTTGTATTAGCATCTTTATTCTTTCTAATAGTTAGTTCACTGCGTTTTTTAATTAAGGCTATTGTTTCTTCGCTAAATATTTTGTGTCGTTTTTCTTTTTCTGTGTTGTTTTGGCTAGTTAAACTTTTTGTTATAATTACTTCTATCGCATCATAGTAAGATTTTACGTTTCTGGTATCTACTAGTTTGTTTTCGATGTTGGATTTAAGGCTGTCTATGTAGTGTCTTATGTCCTCTTCAGTTTTCGGATTTTTTGGTGGTGGTTTAAAGCCTTTTCTACTTTTTTTCGTTCAACAGGACTGTTACTCTAAATAGTCTATGGTCTGTGCAGAACTTTACGTTATTGAGAACTTCATAGTTTTGGACTATTTTTGGGACATTTGTCATGATGTAGTCTATTTCGTTTTGAACACTTTTGTCTGGTGATTTCCAAGTCCATCTTCTGCTGGGTCTTTTTTGAAATAAGTGTTTATTATTGCTAGTCTATATTCAAAGGCATATTCTAGCAGTCGTTCACCTCTTTCATTTCTTTGGCCTAGCCCATACTGTCCTATGACAAGTTTTTCTCCTTTTTTGGGTTGCCCTACTTTAGCATTGAAGTCTCTATTATGATTTTATCATTAGCTAGTGTGTGAGCTTTTTTCAGATCATTGTAGAATTTTTGTATTTCTGTATCGTCTGATCTTTCCGTGGGTGCATATGTCTGAATTATAATAGAGATGTTTAGTCTGCCAAATTTAATTTGTAATAGCAATAGTATCTCGCTCCGAAATGCCAGTAAAGTTAGTTATATTATTTTTCCATGCGTTTTTTATTAGAAATCCGACTCCATACAATCCCTTTGTTTCTCCCATATAGCAGAAAACATAGTCTGAATACTCTTTTATGTGGCAGCCCATTTTTCTTGTTTCTGAGAGTCCTAGTATATCGCAGTTTATATCGTTCAGTGCATTATTGAGTTCCAAATATCGGTGTATTGATGACAGAGATCAGACATTATGAGTTCCAATTTTTATATAATTCTTAGTTTTCCTGGAGGTTTGTGGTCGTACTCTTCCACAGGGACCAGCCGGCTTGGAAGATGTGTGTTACGTGTTGCTGTTGCTTTTTTAGTTTGTTATTTTTTGAGAGAGGCTGGCCGGTTCGTTGCTTTATATTTGTGGTGTTGGCTTGAGTGTTTGTTTTGTTATTATTATTTTTGTTTGTTAGATAGTTTAGTATGATCGGTTTTACTACGCCTTCGGAAAAGCTTGAGGACCTTTGTATTGTGTGGGCGGACAGGGTTTTGTTCTTTTTGTTTGCTTGAGATATCTGCTCGGCATGGTTATTTTTGTTATTTTCTGGAGATTTTGATAGGCTTTTTTAATTGTTTTTTGGTTCTTTGGATGAATTATTTAGTAGAATAAGCTTGTCATATTTAATGATGGCTGTATTACCCTTCTCTCTGTAGAATCCCCCCCACACAAAAAATAAATAAAATTTATTATATCTGAAGTGGAGTATAACGACATACTCGCCAATTTGAATACGTGATGGCGTACGCAATCCTAACATATTATTGTCGCCTTTATTATTATTAAAACGTTAATGATAATTTGCAACCGTTATTATTATTATTAATGAAAGTTAATATTTTATTTGGCTGTGATCGTCTAATGGCGTGATTGTCTATTTGGACCCCTCGTTGTGACCGATAATAACCCCAGATCCTAAGAGGTATGGATTCAATCGGTCCCAGGTGTGAAAGAACAAAACCAAAACCCTAATTTTACATTATACCTACATTAAAGCAATGGCCTATAACTAATCCTTAACCGCAGAACCACTAAGTCCTGATTAGCATTAGACCAGAATTTAAATTACTAAATGCGAGTTTCAGATTAAAATATATGCGATTTATTATCCTAACGTAGTCGAAGTACCCTAGCCTAAGTCACCCTATTCACCAGCCTAGCTACCTCCTTACAGCTCCGAACATGTCTCGTAATAACACGGTTACCCCTCGAACACGATAGGCCTTGAAGTTATAACGACTAAGACCGCATACCCCTTAAGTGAAGTCGTAATCCTATAGTAATGTATGAAATCGCCTTGAAGGAGAACTCTTAAACGGTAAGTAGTCCATCGATACACTAGTTATCTTGCCCTTAAGTAAATTTGTAACCTCATAGTAATGTAGGAAAATCACCTTAAAAGGAAGAACCCTTAGACATATGAAAGTACTAACCACTAATAAACTCACTGGCTTCCCCTTAACTAAAGTTATACACTTATAATATAACGAAATCATTTAAGAGACAGACAGACCTATTTAATAACTAAATAAATTATTAGCAGGTACGCTATTGATCCCTTAATTAACCTATAACCTACACAACTAACCTGTCACCAGTTCTCTAGCTTGCGCTTAAGTGAAGGTCGGAACTAATAACAACATATATAAGGCATTAGGGAGACAAGCGGACCTATTAAGTACATAGATAAATTATTAGCAGACTAGCTATCGATCTCTTAAGCGAAGTTATAAAACTGTAATGTAATATGAAAGGTCACCATACGGATGAACTAACAGATTGAATATATATATAGATAACACACGAATATACTCGCGGCCTGGCCCTTACGTAAATTACACAACCCTCTTAATAACACTTAAGAATGCACCACAGATGGGCCGACTGGTTTAGTAGTTGCATAAATTATTGGTTGACAACCCGTTAACAACCCCTATGTGAAACCATAAAGTCGTAATAGTATTCGAGAAGCCACCCCAAAGGCAATCACACCCAGGTGTGAAAGAACAAAACCAAAACCCTAATTTTACATTATACCTACATTAAAGCAATGGCCTATAACTAATCCTTAACCGCAGAACCACTAAGTCCTGATTAGCATTAGACCAGAATTTAAATTACTAAATGCGAGTTTCAGATTAAAATATATGCGATTTATTATCCTAACGTAGTCGAAGTACCCTAGCCTAAGTCACCCTATTCACCAGCCTAGCTACCTCCTTACAGCTCCGAACATGTCTCGTAATAACACGGTTACCCCTCGAACACGATAGGCCTTGAAGTTATAACGACTAAGACCGCATACCCCTTAAGTGAAGTCGTAATCCTATAGTAATGTATGAAATCGCCTTGAAGGAGAACTCTTAAACGGTAAGTAGTCCATCGATACACTAGTTATCTTGCCCTTAAGTAAACTTGTAACCTCATAGTAATGTAGGAAAATCACCTTAAAAGGAAGAACCCTTAGACATATGAAAGTACTAACCACTAATAAACTCACTGGCTTCCCCTTAACTAAAGTTATACACTTATAATATAACGAAATCATTTAAGAGACAGACAGACCTATTTAATAACTAAATAAATTATTAGCAGGTACGCTATTGATCCCTTAATTAACCTATAACCTACACAACTAACCTGTCACCAGTTCTCTAGCTTGCGCTTAAGTGAAGGTCGGAACTAATAACAACATATATAAGGCATTAGGGAGACAAGCGGACCTATTAAGTACATAGATAAATTATTAGCAGACTAGCTATCGATCTCTTAAGCGAAGTTATAAAACTGTAATGTAATATGAAAGGTCACCATACGGATGAACTAACAGATTGAATATATATATAGATAACACACGAATATACTCGCGGCCTGGCCCTTACGTAAATTACACAACCCTCTTAATAACACTTAAGAATGCACCACAGATGGGCCGACTGGTTTAGTAGTTGCATAAATTATTGGTTGACAACCCGTTAACAACCCCTATGTGAAACCATAAAGTCGTAATAGTATTCGAGAAGCCACCCCAAAGGCAATCTAAGTATATCAAAAGACTACCACTATCCTTACTAGCTTCTCTTCTAATCTAATCTTATAATAATATATGTAGAATCGCCGTAAAGACAAACTAACAAATTAGAAGTAAATGTAACCCTGAAATACATCTACAGCCTACCCTTTAAATAAAGTTATAACATAGTCCTAACCGTAGGTATCCAAAAATCCCCATACATTCATGATTATTATTTTACCACTGAAGCTCACGCCATCTGTGTAATAATCGTGGAATTACTCGGTCGATCGATATCTTAGCTAACTGTCTAATAATGGAGATATTGAGGAGGTCTTATAGAGGGCGCTAAGGGCGGACGATTTAGTATGGAAGTCTATCTAAATCTACCAATCCTAGTTTCCAGGTCGTTTACGGGTAACCCTAACTGGGAATCATCCAGGAAAATTCACATATACAACCATTCCTTAAGGGTTCGTAAGTTGTTCTATTCAGAATTATTGGGCCCGCCACCGAATTATCCCTTCGGCCAATTAAAGACTAAACGGTCAGACTTTCCATACATTTGCCTGTGCGTCGAAGTGCCCAGCTGGCGTCTCGTGGTCACGTGGGTGCGCAGAGTTTACATTTTAGTCTTCTGCGCAGATACAGAGTCTAATCGTGTTACTCGACCTTCCTTCGACTAAGTTACGTTGGTTCGGTTTTGTTTAGTATCTCGCGACCCGGTCAATACGAATTTCGCTATTAGATCTAAAACTGGGTTTATGTTTACAAACTATGGCGATTATCTTCACTCGAATATAAAGTTTACGAAAATCAAACCTATAAAATTGAAACGAAACCTAAAGTTCGCCTAACCTATACCCTAGGTAGTTCCTACCTGATCTCTAAAATGAATATTGAAAATTAATTATGTATAACTTGAATTCGAATAGCCTTAAGGGCCTAGGATACCGTCCGGCCTTAAGCGGTTGTCAATTATATCGTACCTATTATCTGACTAACGCCTTGGAACCTTTAACAAGGAAGGTATATAACGACCAACTCCTGACAGACTCGTAGATAGGTTTAATCAGACTAGCTTACCTTGTGGCTTCGCCTTCCTGTCATTTAGTAATTGAGTAGGTGTATAAACGTTTGTCTTTCGTACACTGTGCCTTAAACTGTTCTTTAGGATAGGTAAGTAGTGCTCCCCACCAACTCCTACATTTATAACGCCACGGAGGTGGCAAACAACCAGGCGACCATGTAGTTGTCCTTACTACTGTAACTGACTATGAAACTAAAGGGACCATCTCGTTATTATTTGAACACAACCTACGACCGGTCTGTTCGAACCCAAGTCTCCTTAAGTTTAAATGGTCGCTAGTCTGGAGAGACCATATTCGCCCGAAACACGTGTCGTACAAGCTAAGTTCATATGAAATAAAAAATAGGTGTGCGGTCACGCACATGGTTAAGTGGTAAATAGTTCATCAGAGTAATTAAGGCGGCAGAACGCCTAATTTAACACACAATAAGTATGTTTAGGATGGTTTATAAGGGAGACATATCCACACTCAGGACCCGGCACATTATACAGATCATGTAAAGGGTTAGCCCTTTTCTGAGTGTTTAGAACTTAACGTTTCGGCTTTCCATACAACAATTCAGAGCCTCATCAGTTAGTAGAGAATTGTGTATGGTTATACTAATACGTCTTCAACGGGGTGATTCATGGTGAAGAATAGAACAAATCCTGACCCACTAACGTCACCTCATAGCCTGTTAATAAAGTTTGGTCAATGTTGAAGTTCTGTCATCTTTATCTTAAATGGCTTAGTCAAAACATAAATTAAACAGTATAAAGCAATAAAATAAAGCTTAGATAGTCTAATTAAAAATTAGACTCGCTAGATTAATGTCGCGGCCCTGAAAACCATATGAGGTTTACGTTTATTTTTACACAGGAAACAAATATTTAAATATGAACACAATAATACTTAGCTTTCCAAATCTATCCGTCACAGTAATGGGTGGAGTGGAGGTTTTATTCATATACGAATTCCTTAAGGAGATCGGGTTAAAAATCCCACATTAAATTTTAGCCGCCCATTACCTAAACGGAATCTAACAGTTCAGCTTCCTTACTCGACGCCGGTGAAGGGTGGAACTGGAGCCAACCCAGATCTAGGTTTTATCAGCCTCCTCACACCCTTAGATTCCTGAAGCCTGCAGTTATCCTAGTATGTCTCTAACATCAAGCCCCAATCTTCCCTAATCTTATAACAAGCCAGACCCCGCTTGAAGAACCCCTACTGTGATTGCCCCGTCCTCACCTACCTCTATCTACCAAGGGTCTGCTTACTTGGGTGGGTCACCCATACCGCAACGCAACAAGACATCGGGACTAAAATGATTGAGATAGTAAGTAGCGGATATAGAGATATCATTAACATAACCATCAATTACATGTAACATAACTGTACCATTCTAATGAGCATCTACCAAAGCGTGTAGGATTTTCATCAATGAAGATACATATACACAGGACAGAATTAACTCAAGGGCTTGCCTGCCAAGTCATGTAAGCATGCCCCGTCACCTCGAATCCGATCAAAGCGCGAAGTCGATGCTCAGGACTTGCGTAGGGCTTTCATCAATAAGATATACATATACACAGGACAGGATTTACACAAGGGTTGCCTGCCAAGTCATGTAAGCATGCCCCGTCACCTCGAATCCGATCAAAGCGCGAAGTCGATGCTCAGGACTTGCGTAGGGCTTTCATCAATAAGATATACATATACACAGGACAGGATTTACACAAGGGTTGCCTTCCAAGTCATGTAAGCATGCCCCGTCACCTCGAATCCGATCAAAGCGCGAAGTCGATGCTCAGGACTTGCGTAGGGCTTTCATCAATAAGATATACATATACACAGGACAGGATTTACACAAGGGTTGCCTGCCAAGTCATGTAAGCATGCCCCGTCACCTCGAATCCGATCAAAGCGCGAAGTCGATGCTTAGGACTTGCGTAGGGCTTTCATCAATAGGATATACATATACACAGGACAGGATTTACACAAGGGTTGCCTGACCTTAACCCTAATCTTAAACGATTTCTTAACTAGTCAGATCAGAGCCTAATTACGGGGTTTCTTCCCACAAAGTATCACAAAATTTACAACATCATGTTAAAAGACGCCGATCCCGGCAGGAACCCTTTTCTCCACTAAATTTTCTGCAGAAATCGGCAATCTCTTTTCCTTAGAGAGTACATAGCCAACAATGTCAACAAACTACCTCTGCATTTTTAATAAGCAAGGGTTTTTCCTTCTCTACTCCAAATTTACAACTAGAATCCCGGACTAAATCCCAACCAAAAAGTCAACCACTTTCAATTTTCCCCAACCAACCCTTCACTTTAACCAAGGTGGCATCTTACACGGTCCCTCACACAGTCCTTACGCCATGGTATAAAGGAAGTCCCTCACAAAGCCCCATAGTACAAACCCATCAATAATAAGTTGACATTGCTAGCCTCAGTTCTCACAAAAGACACTTACTGATATTTGATGTAGGCGAAACGTGCACGGCGCCGGTATTAAATTTCTTCAAATCTTTGTGCGTCCTGTCCTTCCCGCTTCCTCAGGAATCTCGAGCACGGCCAGCCTCTCGGCACGACGACAGTGAAAAAGGGTGCCGCAACTGACGCCTATCGCTTATAACCGTTCTCCCCTCCCCCCCGATAGACGCGGCCTGAACGCGTGGCGTGTCTAGGGATTGTGGCGCCAGTTAATTTCTTCTTTATTTTACTTCCACGTGTACCCACGTGCTTCGCATTTTAGTGGCCAGTTACTTTATAGTAATAATCGAACAATCATATCGAAATCGTAAACCGATTCTACTAAACTCTTTACCTGCCGAACTAGTTTCTCCGCTTCTTTGTGACTCGATTATACAGCTTCGATTAATTTACACATTGAAGGCTCGTCGTAAGCGGCGCGGAGCCTACTCTACTATCCCTCTCGCACCCTACGATATTTATATCAATTAACTGAAAATAATCGTTCGATATTCTCCATATATTTTAACCTCCTGGTTATCTGCTACTTTACGAATCGGTCGTATTTAACGAGCAATTATTTTTGTATTGATGATTTTTAGGATCCTACCGCGATTTACGCCTTATGACGTAGGTATAAACATATTAATCGAAGACCGGTGAGGACATCCCGGACCACTCACTTAATTCATACTTCATTGATCTCGTTTCTATCCATTTATTAGGAGTATTCGATTGGTATGAATTACGAAGGTGATTAATCTAATTTATATTTATTATTGATGAATTCCATCTTTAATTTACCTGCTCTCTTAAAACTTAAATTAGCATGTCAACACCGTGTCGTGGGTCCAGATTATTACAATTCTCTATAAAAGGCTTGGGACCACTACATCTCTTTCAGCTTTTACTTGATCCTGCAGCTCTCTTCTTTTTTGTAGAACTGATTTGGGGTAATCTTCCTTTATATAATATGGTGTTTCTTTTAGAGATCCTTTGCCTTTTAAGATGTCGATGTTCTTGCCAAGTATTATGAACGTGACAACTTTCGGTCGTGGCTTTTCAGTCTTCTTTCCTATTCTTCTGATCACTTGTGTCTCTATGGTCTATTTGTATTGGGAAGTATTTATGTACAAAGTCTACTATTATATTGTCTAAATTTGCTTCCAGCCCAAAAAAGACTAGATTGCGTTGTCTTGATTGTCTCTTCATAAAGTATAATCTTTGCTCTTGATTTTCCACCCTCGACTTAAGATTTTCATGTTTTTCTTCTAAAATTTTTAATTTTTTTTCTAATATTTTATTTATGTTTAATGTTACCTTCTCTGTCATTTCTTCCCCTTTTTGTGTATGAGTTTTTCTGTTCATCGAGTTCTTCCTGAATAGAAAGAATAGAAAGAAGTGCGGCCATTATCTGCTCCATTATGATGAAAAATAAATTTTAAAAGTATTGGTAGTTTGTTTACCATACAGGTAGTGACCTCTATTGATGCACTTTGGAAGTTGGTCGAAAGACAATATCGATTGGTAAATCTTTTAGTAGTGACCTCTTTTTCCAAATGCCGGAGCTTTGTACGTAGGTTGATTTTGCCTAGTTTGACAGATACCGCTACTCGCTAATAGATGGCGTTAGTGTACGATGACTTTGAAGATTTTTTTTTTCGGTTTATTTGTTTTTTGGGTTATGTTTTATAGAATTTTTACTAAATCACAATACAGAGTTTATCTAGTCAATGATTAATTATTTCACAGCCACTAGTAATTTTACGATGTGCAAAGTTGAATAAACTTCGCTATTTTCACTGTTTAGTTAAGAAAAATCACTGGGTACGTAAATTATGCGAGCACTGTTAGTTGCACTGTTTAGTAGACTATTTTTGATATTTTGACTTTGTTCTTGAATAATGCACACTAAATTTCTATTTTGATAGTAGATTCACTTCGCGTTTTTTATATTAAATTCTGCAATAAAAACACAGAGCCGATGTTGACAGTTACTCAGTAGCTCCCTCTGATCGTTTATAAGACCAGAGAATGAAACTAACCAAACAGCAGTAAAGATTTGAGAGTGGAAGACTTTATTTCTCCAAAACTGTTTTGGCAAGTACATAACAATTTACAATTTGATGAGAGGTCATGGCCCATAGCGGGCATCGTTAAAAGACAATTGCGGCCGTAAAAATTCAATTCGAGAAATGGCACAAATACTCAAAACTGGTAAGTGACTACAAGTTTCTGGCTAGCGCTCGAAACTTTAAGTGTTCGGAAACCCAATCTTTCATGAAATAATTATCTCAAGCACTGGATTTTGCCTCTGAGTACCCTAGAGCTGGAATCATTCGCACAGGCAAGTAGTTTGGGCGCGCAGCAAGTTCATGCTGCCAAAGCCACAACGGTCATCTTTAGACACATAATTATTTCTATAATAATAAGGTAATGTTCAATGTCAAAGTCGCGCCCATACCGGTTGTGGTTAAGTACCCAAGGTAGATACTCCTAACTGCTGTTTACGAATATTATTATTGATGCTTTCAGCAATGGACATCTTCCAGCAAAGATGCCGACAATTGTGACGGCGTATACTATTTTTAAGGTACAATGATGATAACAGATTGGCAACACAGATATAACGTTTATTCCTTCATTTAAAATTAAACTAAAACCTAATTAAATCGTAGAAATAGCCAGACTTTTTATGGTTATTTTGTTTGCCGTCATGAAACGAAGACCATTTTTCATGTCGGGTGAGAGCTCATAAAACCCATGAGAATTTATAGCCTGAAGTGTTGCCTACACTAAAAATGAAATATGTAAGAAAGAGGGCAAGGTAATTTCGAGCAACCGTTAAGTATGGCAAATGATGGAGTACCTAGTACCTACTCTAGTAAAATTAAATATAAAGATTAATGAATAAAAGTGTTTTGTGAATTTTACAACTTTCTAGTAAAACTATTATTTACACAATGGTTTGCCTGAAACTTCAACTTCTTAGCATGAGAAAAGAATCAGTATAGAGGGTTCTGCACCACCACACAATGGCACGAGACCGATTTGCACTTGGCTGGTTTTTGATTTTTTTTCTTTTAAATTGAAATTCACACTATAATCATTAAGTTCAAAGCTTGTATTTTTGCTTACAATTTCTTAAATAAAGTATTAACAGGAAACTTAAACAACAATGTGTCGTCTCCCTTATTTTTTGCCTAATGTAAAATGCGTAAATAAAATTATACACAAAGTAAAAATCAATGTTCGGCAATTCAAAATCTTCATTTTAATATAAAAAATCTTAAATAAATTAATCAGTTAAACGTGTTTTCCTGATTCAGTTGGACTATAAAACTAATAATTATGAAGGTAACTGATACATAAATAAGGTGATGACACATATTTTTTATTCACTTTCGTTAAATAAATGATACTTTATTCACGGTAAAAACTAGTTAATTTACAGTCAGCAAAATAGCCTCTCCAAAATATAAAAGTGCCACACACACCAGTTCCAACACTACAATATTTCCTAACAGAAACCAATGAATCATTGCCGAAGATAGTCCGAATTTCGGCAATTACTACGGATTTGTGAGAATTGAATTCGGCACTACGATGGTAACTCAATTCCCACTGGCTCTGAAAAAAGAATGCTCGCGTCAATTTTTAGACCTATCTGTATCTTACAATCAGTTACTACTGCAATTCGAAATACAAATAAAGAAAAATAATTTTCTGAACCACTTGAATTTATCCAAAGCCTGGAATTTTGAAAGGCACTTATACATATTTCTCATGCTAATTGCTATCTCTGGTTGCGACGACTGGACTGACGCTTATTTTATTTAATATTGATACCTATCTCTTACAAGACTACGAAATTGGTTAGTATAATAAACTTCCTTAAATGCAACACAGATATGATAAAGGTTGACCATTCTCAGTTAACTTTCTAGAATAATTCAACGACATATTTGTAATCAATATATCTACTAATTGCTAGTTTTTATGCTTCCTGACAAGAATCGAACCCAGGTTACAATAATTGCCCTATTTCTGTCGTCTAACAATAATCGAATTTTATTTCTCATCACGAATTTCGTTCGAGAACTCATCGTAAAGATTTGTGGTACACTCAGCAAAGAAAATAGAAACTAAATTAAATAACACAATTGCGTCTTTGGACGTCTTTTTCCATTTGTCTCTGAGTTAGACACGTTCTGCGGCCGCGGACGAAAATCCAATAAAGGCAAGGATTTCACGGAATGCCTTAAGAAAATAAAGTACAATTGTATATTTTTTTGTCTACGAGAGATACTGGATACACAAATTGAAATTCAACGGAAATGTGTAACTATCACTTTATTATTCTTGTTTTTAAGATTCTGTAACACAATGGAAAACTTATACATTTTACTTTTGTCGGTCGTTTTTTCTGTATCGCACAGTGTTTTTTATTTAGATACCCCAAGAACTATAACAGAGGTAAAATTTTTGAAGCGCATTTTTTGAAGATTAACAGTATGATCAGAGTAAGATCAGTTTTTTTAAATAATGTTGTTGGAATTGCACAACATTCGTATGAAACTATCTGGGTTACTAAGCAATTGCGCCAAAGTTCATAACGTATGTTCGTCTACGTATTTATCAGTTGCTAGAATTTGGATTGACTATTTTTTGTTTACGACACACTATAAAAAACAAGGCGGCGGCTCGTTGTGTGTACGTTACGCGATATCTTATCTAATTGTAAGCCGGTTTTAATATTACGTATTAATAATAAATAAACATAATTGAATATTAATTTATTCCTAATGTATTCCCCTTCTAAAATATGTATATTTAAAAACCAACTAAATAATTTTTGAAGTGAAAACTTCTTTAGCGGCGTTGTGCACTTTTTTGGTATGGGTAAAAAATGATAAACTCGCGTCACGTGTCCTGATCGTGAAAATGCGTAAGACGGATGGAGAGTAGACAGCTGGTGCGGCGTAGGAGAGGGAGTAGTAGCGCGGCGAAAATGTATGCCTGCGCCTGCTGTTTCGTTTAGGCGGCGCAGGGCGCTTGCGCAAATGGTCGTGTGTGTTTATGTTACAGCGTGCTACGCGCATCCATGGATGGTGACAGCTGATGGCTCGACCGTCTGTGTAGTGGCCATACTGCTGTGTATTCGTAAAATTCGTGTATATAAAGTGTTTAAAATATGGAAATTGAACAAAGTGCATCTTTGTCTTTGTAAAATACGGAAACCGTAATGCCACGCCTATTATTACTTTTATTTTTAGTATTCGCGATTATGAGTAGTACAGGGAGGTTGGATATGGAATTTTAATTCTATGACAGATTGCGATGTCAAATATACTACGTCAAAAAAGTAAATAAACAAACATTATTATTTCTTGACAATTTCAAAGACATGTCTTGTGACATATTTGAGTGTAAAGCGCGAATCGTTTGTAAAGGTTTTTACTTCTGCCGGCACTCCCGGAGTGCACCTTTTTTTGGCATTCTACTTCGAGGATTTTTTTATGTTTTATTTTATAAATAATATTGCAAAGAAAATATTTAAATAAAATATTATAAGTGTCCTTCACACACATATTATCCACATCTTCCCTGTGAATTATAATGGGGCACGATATTACCAAACCTAAATAAATATCAGACCCTCCTCCTGAATACAAATCAGTCTTTATTCAAAATAACCGTATTTGGGATAAAAGAGACTATGAGGACGTGACTTTTATGACTTTTTTACTAAATATTTCAACATCACGACAGTTATCCACGAAGTGATTACTTAATGTTATTATAAACGTCGTAAAACGGAGCATATTTCACCGATTGTTTATTTCGTCCAAAAAAAAAGACAAATTTTGAGACTACAAAATTCAATACCCAAGCGAATGTCTGTAACAAAGCTTACATGTTTCTTGACTAAGAACAAACTGTCTGTTCACCAGCAGGCAGATTCTTTCTGACCGTTCTATTTCTACTAGGAAAAAAGTTCCCGTGACCCGGATACAAAATTTTACATATTTTAATCACAGATGACCTATTACTATTTCCATTAAAGTGCGAACAGTTAGATAGACTAACTAAGCCCCGGTTTTGATTAGACATAAAAACACTTTTACGTTAGTAAAGTCATTATTTGACTTTTTACACTCAAATGTTTTGGGACTTAAATTTGACATAGGGTCACTTTAAAATAACTTGATGCATTGAGAATCTTGGCGTTTTAACAAGCAAAAAACCTGCACATTAATAAAATTGATGCAGAATGTCTTCACAGAAATTTCGAAGAAATTCTTTAGATTTCACATTAAATTGCTATTTCTAGAAGATCTGTAGTCTGTGGGCGTAGCTGCAATATCTCCAAAAGGCGATATTTCACTTGTGCTCATTACCTATCGTTTCAAATATCTTTGTTCGTCTCTTCTAAAGAGATTTTATCTATTCAGTTCACTTGTGAGATTAAACAAAATGATTCAATAAGAATATATATAAATTAAATTCAATTAAGGAGAATTATTTCATGCATAACATTTCTTTGCATTTTTTAGTTATTATCATAGCAAAATTATTATTACTTTAGTTACAAATTACTTGGGCGACAAAGCTTTGCATAAGAACTAAAATTTCGTAAGAACGTTTTTTCCTAAAAAGACACATATACCTATAGCTCGAATCATCGAAATCTTTCTAAATTCTATTGACATCATCGTAACAGTTTTTTAGAGCACAGAACATAATATAATCGTATATAATATATCTGTGCTGTCTTGGATTAAGTATTGAATAGTTTACGTGATAATAAAACATTGACATAATTGCTTATGTGTCGCTATGTATTTTGATCAAATCTCTGAATTTGACACTAAACCTTAAACTATATATATCACTGTAACTAAATTCGAATTACCCTAATAATTTAAACACAAATCACAAAATAATAAGTTTATATTCTAGAGACGATATCTGGAGTTATATCATATCGTCCAATAGTCTAACCTTATCCGGATTTCATTGAATAGTCGTTGGGTTGGACCTGGTATGGCTTTACTAAATTGTTGTGTATATGCAGGTATCGGATTTGCTATGTAATCGATATTATATCGATACTACGAAAATATCCCTGGTTATAAACAATTATTGCCTTTTTGATCAATATTTCTTGTTGTGACTAGATATATTATCGACCTACGTGTATCCACCATTTATTAAAAATACCTTAGAAAAGACGGTAAATGTCTTACTATAAACATCATAGATAATTTAAAATAATAAAACTAAATACGGGACAGGTTTACTTTACATTAAGCTGCCAAATATATTTGTTGTATACTAAACGTTGCCCGGGATTGCATTTATGTGGTCTGTAGTTTTAAATTCAATGAACTTATTCCTTTAAACTAAATACACGTTTTAAGGCCAATAAAGACTATGAACTTTAAACACTTTAAACGTTTGGGATAAAATATGGTATTTTGACATAAAGAAACGCAGAAGAAACTCTGCAGCAGTCGCTCTGTTTAATTTTATTTATGAGTGTATATAAAAATCATTTAATGCGATAAAGTCTAAACTACAATATGATATACACCTATTTGTTTTAACGACTCGTGGGTGGGACGATGCTATTTTATTAAAAATCAGTCAAGTGCGAGTCGGACTCGTGCATGAAGGGTTCCGTGCCATTATTTATAAAAACGGAAAGAACCGCGTTTGTTGTATGTGAGCCGCCCTTAATTATTTGTTTTAATTTAATTATTTATTTTTAAAGTGAATATATAATTAAATATTCTGTGAATATTTTTAGCGTCTACCTGTTGCCTTTATCAATATCAAGCAAAAAAATCACGTTTGTTGTATGGGGGCCCATTTAAATATTCATTTTATTCTGTTTTTTAGTATTTGTCATTATAGCGGCAACAGGAATACATGTTCTATGAAAATTTCAACTGTCTAACTATCACAGTGCATGTGAGACAGTCTGGTGACAGACGGACGGACGGACAGAGAGTCTTAGTAATAGGGTCCCGTTTTCTACCCTTTGAATACGGAACCCTAAAAATTGCAGTCGTCGGGTGCCATAAAATTTGATTTATTATGTAGGGTTATGATTTTTTTTAGGAACTAATTTTAGTTTTTTCTTTATTTTTTTTAAAGAAACAAAAGGAATTAATTTATCTGCCTAGATATACGAAAAAAACCATTTTTGAATTCCATATAGGTAAAATGATTTATTCAGTTCCATTGGAAATCGTATCGTTGGTTTGTTACAAAGTTTGGCTGAGGCTTGGAGTGAACATAAAATATGTTTCTACTGGCACGTTCCAGCAAAGTTTTATAGGAAACTGGATCATTTAGATATGGCAACAATATTGATTTTGTTTAAAGATTCTAAACCTATTTATAGCAAATCGAACTTTAGGGTTGCAATGCCAATTATCATAAACGGACCTCTTAGAGTCCTTGTCCGTTACAACACGAACCGGCAGAAAACGTCTAATACAAATATACCAAATATTTGTACACGTTTTCATTGTAGATCCCCGAGCCCCCAGACCTACGTCATTTTTACTGAGCTAATATTTTCATAACTAGATAACATGTCATGTTGAAAATAATCGTATGCGTACTTGCCAGCTTTTAAAAATCGTATTCTTTAACATTAAAGCGGCATCGCTGGTTTTAACAATATTATTTCATCCATTGTGTCGTATGACGGATACTTGAGCACGCAAGCGACACCTGCAGGTAACTAATGATGGCAGAAAAAGAACAATCTCGGCCTCTTGAGCCGACATACACATATATATTAGTTCATTACCTGACATTACATGATATTACCGATTTGTACAATATAGTTATTAAATTTTAACGTCTTTTTTTATTCAGATTAACAAAAATATTTACACATTCTATCGATTTATCTTTGACTTCTTAAAAAAATTAGCTGGATGGGAGGCAACAAACTTAAAGAAGTTAGCTGGATGGAACGCTACAAACTTTAAGAATTTAGCTGATTGGGAGGCAACAAACTTAAACAAGTGACCTGAATGGAAGGCAACAAACTTTAAGAAGTGAGCTGGATGGATAGCAATAAACTCAAAGAATTTAGCTGGATGAGAGGCAACAAACTAAAGAAGTTAGCTGGATGGAAGGCAACAAACTTAAAGAACTTAGCTGAATCGGAGGCAATAAACTCTTGAATAAGTGAGCAAGATGGGAGCCAACAAACTCTTAAAGAAGTAAGCTGGATGGGAGGCATCAAACTCTTAAAAAAGTAAGCTGGATGGGAGGCAATGAGGTCATTTTACGTTAATTTTGGGTATTGAAATTTTTTTCCTGCCGAAAAGTTGTCTAAATTTGGAAAAAGTAGCTGTCTAGGAGGCACAAGGTCTGGTGACTAAGGTGGATAACAGAGAGCTTCTCACCCTAGCTCTTGTAGCTGTAGACCGTCTGTTTGGTGTTCGTGTTCAATGTAGGATCACGAGGTCGTGCATGAGCTGCGTGGATGAGCAACTGTCCGAAGCCGGCTGGAGACCTTAATTTATTTTATTTGTGAGCAAGATTGGCCATTTGCCAAAAAGCTGTGATGAATCACACCGGTACTAGTCCAGCAAACAGTGACTGTCATTTTTTAGGGGTAAATTTTCGTTAAGGGTATTGTCTTGGTTCTAAATCAGGGTCCAGCCAATAAGATAGGAGCTTACGCTTGTCAAAAATAATCTATTTTCAGTGTTCCGTACCCGATGGGTAATTAGCGGTACCCTATTACTAAGACTCCGCTGTCTGTCCGTCCGTCCGTCTGTCACCAGGCTGTATCTCATGAATAGTTAGACCGTTGAAATTTTCACAGTAGATGTATTTCTGTTGCCACTATAACAACAAATAATAAAAAACAGAATAAAATAAATATTAAAGAGGGCTCCCATACAACAAACGTGATTATTTTGCTCGATATTGATAACGGCAACAGGTAGACGCTTAAAATATGCACAGAATATTTAGTTATACAGTCACTTTAAAAATAAATAAATAAATTAAAATAAATCAAATATTTAAGGGGGGCTCTTATACAACAAACGTGATTTTTTTGCCATTTTTATAGGTGATGGTACGGAACCCTTCGTGCGCGAGTCCGACTCGCACTTGGCCGATTTTTTTTAGCTTTTTTACCGTTAATGGACGAATACCGTTTCGATGCTAACATCAGAATCTGCTGCTAACTCAGCCATAAGGGGTTACGCGCATCTTAAGAAGGAGTGGTGTTTTTTTGTGTTTAATTTTTCTAAATTCATTTAGTGTGTTTCGATGTGTATATTTTAGCAGTGTTTTACAAAAAACGTGTTAAGATTTATGCAACGAAGGCGCATGAATAGTGAATTATGAAGAAATAAGCAGGACATGACGCTAAATTTCTGTAGTATACACACCAAATCTCCCGTCCTAGCTTCGGACACTAAAATACAGACAAAGACAAGATAAATAATTTGACTTCGGCAAATGCATAAATGGTCTACAAAGACCATGCGAGCCCATTATAAAAAAAAAACCCAGCCATAGATTTGTTTAATGATTTATTTCAAGACAGCAAATGATTATTAATTTTTTTAATTTTCGTTACAGTTATTGTAATAGCTTTAATTACCTATGTAGTTAATATTGTTGCGATATATTTGAGGCTAAATTCACTTTCTTTACATTCAACGAACAAAAAAAAAAGATATATCTTTACAATTGAATGAATTAAGATAGGATCCTAAGAATAGTCTTAAGTGGAGATACATGCCGTTATTGCAAATTAAAAGTGACGTCGATTGCGTATCATCAGCTTCCACAATCCCCTTTATTGCATCGTTGTGTACCATAGTTTTCAGGTGACCACGGAGTTTATTTCTCAGATCGAAATTTCCAGAACCGAAGTGTTCAATAAAACCAACAGTGGACCATTCGTTGTAGTAATCCATAATTACTATTATTTTTAACGTGTCAGTGCTGACGCAAAAGACCATGTAACTGTTTTACGTAATATAAAATGACAATTTCATAAGAAATTTAATAATATGTAACATACAGGCTTGATTCGATGCCGTAGGATCCCTCATTGTTTCACGTGCTTTAAAGTGTCTGGCAGGAGTTGCGGTCCACGCAAAGTGTCTGGTAGTAATGAGTAAATATTGTGTAAAACGTATATCAAAACCAGCTTTGCTACTTTAAAATAAAAACATACAATTTTTTTATCTGCGGCTCTGGGATCTTGGACCATATATAACACTGCGCTCAGTCAATCTATTCATTGATCCGATTTCCTGTAAAAAACCAGACACCTACAACCCCCTAATCAAGCCAAACTTCCAATACCATTGCAAATAGGGGGTTCATTTAGGGGCTTGTAAGTGTCAACTGTAAGCTTGCAACATTCCAGTAAGCTTCCAGCAACCCTAAAACGTAGCCCTAACGGCTTTTAGAGAAGTATCCCCTGTTTCTTGCCTATAGTAATATAGGAAAATATTGTGATCGGTGAAATAACTCTGGGGATTTGAACCTGCGACCCCGTACACGGCAGCCGGCCGCTCTTCGAACTAGCTCATGTCTAAATTCATTAAGTCAATATAATACTTAGAATCATATAAAGAATAAATAAAGAAAAAAAACAACCGACTGACCTATACATATTTGCCTTTGGAATACTTGGCGTATGCTATGATTCAGCTTTCTAACATTTCAAATACTTTAGAAAAATATTCCGCAACATCACCTTTCTAAAATGAAGAAAAGGTGATGTTGTAAATAATTTTTTACCCAATTTGTTAAGAAAATGAGAAAATTACTAACGTTGTAAAGAAGTTAAGAAAATTATATTGATAAAAAGCTCATTGCAATTACATTTATTATTAAGTTTTGATGAGGTCAGTTAAAGTAACAATAAGATGCAAATTACTGTCATGTTCCAGCTATGTCAAGCTTGCAAATGTGTGATATATAAACTTGCTGTAAGTTTCATGCTCAGACCCCTCTTAGGTCTCCACCTTCCTTTATAATTTCGTCATGCCCGTCCATCCTCAGAATGCCGGCGGCGTAGATTCTGATTAAATTTTATAAAAAGCTGTCTTATGTAAACTGCTTTATAGTTTTGAGTCATTTTCAGACTTACATTATTAAAGATTTAGTTAAATTGATTGCAGCTTAGATTAGAAAAAAACATATTTTGCAAGAAAAATCACTTTTTTCCACCAACTATCTGCTAACAAATTCTTTCTTCGATCCTGTATTAGACGA
This sequence comes from Apoda limacodes, assembly GCA_946406115.1. Taxonomy (NCBI): domain Eukaryota; kingdom Metazoa; phylum Arthropoda; class Insecta; order Lepidoptera; family Limacodidae; genus Apoda; species Apoda limacodes. Next base: position 25,571,426 of record OX291555.1, on the reverse strand, counting down.
CAAGTCGTAAATCAGCCAGCTAAAAGGGCTGAGGTGAAAGGTGTGAAATAAATCCAAGGGCAATTTTCCGAAAAAGACAGCCATGTTTCAAATCTTCTTTTGTCACTATAAGTTATCCTGTGAAGGGTCACTGAGCCATTTCTTTCCAGTGCCGATATAGGTCCTTTCGTAAATCATCTATATTTATGGTTGTGTGATAATATATCAGTAAATTAGTTTGTCGGCTCCGTGGCTCTATGGGTAATGGTCCTACTGCTGAATGTGGCAATTGGTGGGACTGAATCAACAGGTGTGGGTTCGATTTGTGACAAACTAATGACAAACATGTATGTAAAGAAAATTTGTGTTTGTCTTGAGACTGGATTTTTTCCATGTATAATATGTGTATATTAATGGTATATTTACATATGTATTTTTATATTTCCTTGTACATTAGTTAGAAAATTAGGGATTTAGGATCAAGCCAAAAAAGGTAAAAATTTTACTTTGAGGGGTTAATGAAAGGTTTTTTTAATGACATACGGAACATTTAGAACTGCTATACTATATAAGGTTGCTCTATAGCAGAGACTGAATACCGTTATGAATATGGGTACAATTATTTTCTGTATCACGTCATACCTATATTTTTGGCTAACATAACCCAACACTAAATCCTATGAAGGACTGTGATGAGGTCCATTAATTTAAAAAATGCAAGTATTTACCTAAACGAAAAGAAAATTCGTTCAAAGCGATACTAGCTGATTAATTTCAACGAAATGATTTAATATTTTAAGACCTGTCTTAAAATTTGTTTTATTTTATTATTATTATTATTATTATTATTTATCTATTACTAAAACCGAAGTTTTAGCTTAAAATATCAGACTTCACTTGACTCAAAGAATCTAACAATTCTGTTAAAATTATTATTTTCTCTGATCCAAAATAATATTATCTTAACTGAAAATTTCACTGGCTTTTATTTAAGATACAATTACTTTAAACGAAAGATATAGTTTTTAAAAAGTGACGACGCAAATTAAGAAAACCATGATGTTGGTGCAAAAAAAATTATATCAAAGCATAATTATATTTTGTTTCAAACGAATAAAAATAAAATATTGCATATAAAAATATATTTATTCTATACAAGAACATTAACTGTTTTAACGTTATTAATTTAAGTTAGGTTGATCTAAAATGTACATTTATTTGGTTAAAAAAAAATTTGTTCATACGAAAAGAAGTTTATCAATTTCGATTGATAAAATGATTTTTTTTCTAGGAAATAATATTGCCTTCTGTAAACAAAATATGCCCAAAATAGTTGGATTTCTTGACTGATTGCAAACTATTTTGGTGGAATAGAACTTGGAAACTCTTTTTTTTTCGTGTATGCAGTAGAAACAGCGTAGGAGATAGCAGTCAGCCTTGCGGGACACCAGCATTAATGTCCATGCTATCAGACCAACTACCGTCATCTACGGATCGTATGTACCTGCTGGATAGAAATAACCCACTTGCACTAATCCTAGGGCTGTCTGTAAGATATCAAGATATCAACTTCGATAGAACATCTCGCTGCCAGAGTCGATAAAACACCTTCGGTATATCATACTAATAACATTTTAACCTATAAGTAATGGTTATATGCTCACCTCACTATGAGTGAGTGTGTGGGTGTGTGTGTATCAGTCATTACGCATGGCTTATTGTTTTTATTTGATATATGTATTGGATATAACATCAGCATATCAGCCTTAATTAGTGTTGTGGGTATGCCGTGCTCACAACGGTCGATCCGCGCTTGTACACATTCATATATAATTTCCTCATACACAGAAAAAAATAACTACAAATAAAAATATATAAATAAATGTATTAGTTGACAATAACGGAATTATTCAATAAAATACTATAACTTTTGACAATAGAGAACAACTTAGAGAATATTTTATCATTGAAAATATGTTCCCGAATTTATCTTATGACTTATTCATTTTCAATTTTCCATCGTTCATTTATAAGAAAGTTTTGACGTGGGTTACTTTTGACGTGAATGTTTTTCGGCTTAAGCTGGAGAAGAATAGGCGACAAACAGAAAAGTTTTTCTATTCTATAACTTAACAAAAAGAAGTTAATATTGAATAGCCCCATCCTATGCTAAACATTTATTTTTAAAGAAAATGTCTTAGTTTGATGTTGTAGGGTTCTGTAACTCAATGGCAAAAACTGAACCCTTACTGTTAGAGATCCGTATTCAAAGGGTGCCAACGGAGCCCTATTACTAAGCCTACGCTTTTAGTCTGTACGTCTGTCTGCCCGATCATTAAAAGGATAAATTTTAGACCGAAATAAGAAGCCCGATTTTTTTACAGTTTATGTGTTTTTATGGCCGGAACGATAACTATATAACAAATGATAAAAAGTTAAAAAAGTAAAAATTTAAGCGAGGTCCCTATACAACGTTTTCTTTGTTTTTGCTCTCTATAAAAAAGAGTAATACATTTAAGCTTTAAACTTGCCGTGATTAAAGTATAATCACAAATAATAAAAACCCAACCAATTGGATGTGAGACAGCCCCGAGCTATTGCCATCTTAAATTACCGTATCAAAAAACAGTAATACATTATTTTTTAACCGACTTCAAAAAAAGGAGGAGGTTCTCAATTCGTCGGTATCTTTTTTTTCATGTATGTTACCCGATTTCTCGAAGACGCTTGGACCGATTCAAGAAATTATTTTTTTATTTAAAAGATTATACTTTCCAGGTGGTCCCATATTATTTTAGTGAATTTAAAACTAAAACTTTTGAAAAAAAAAAAAAAAAATTAATGTTAATTTTGAACTGATGAAACGCCTTCTATGTTGATGATTGTATAAAACTTAGTTTCGAGTATGAATGTATTTAGTGTACAAGAAAAAAAAGGGACTCGTCACTGAAAAGAATAAAAATAAAAACTTTTTAACAAAAAAAAAACAACCGGCTTTAAAAAGATGCACTAAAAAGTTAAGAATAATTACTAATTTCCAAAAATGTGATCTGAATTACAGTTTGAAGTTGGTGTATGTGTACATTTATGTAACAGTTTATAACACACTTTGCTTGCCTGACACCAATTTCAAACCGTAATTCAGATCAGATTTTTGGAAATTAGTAATTATTTTTACCTTTTTATTGCGTCTTTTTGAAGCCGGTTGTTTTTTTTGTTAAAAAGTTTTTGTTGGTAAGTGACCGCTTTGTGGCACACTTTTTGTTTTTGTTAGTGTTCATAAATTACAGAAACAAAACCCACGGAGCGATTGACCGATTTTTTTCTTTATGTCCGTCCGTCCAAATGGAATGTTACAGGCTTGTCTTATATAAATAGCCATACCGCTTACAGTTTGTTTAAAAAACTAAATTAAGGGGTGGCTCGCCATACATAAAACAGGGTTAATTCTGTTTTCACGGACCTTATTTTGGAGATCTTTGCTATTTTTTTTTGTTTCCAAGTTGGCCACTAGGTTTTGTATTAAGTGTTAATATATTAAAATTTTAGCTAAATTGTATGTATTGTTACAATAATGAATAAAAAATTGGCAAAAAATAGAGGTATTTGGATTGTGAGCATCAAAATACATCTTTGAGGTATGGATTATATCGGTTCATAGGTTTCTTTTAAAAAATAAGACTTTTCATAAAACGATTTCTTTTTAATTATTTTTTGAAATTTCAAACTAGAAAGATGCTTATATTATATTACCGTTATATTCACAGGATTAAAATACTTACAACTTTCCAAGATTTGCTTTGGGTAAATGTGACAGACAATGCAAATTTTAATGTTTTACTGGTTACTTCTCTCTCTCTTTTTTAAGTAAAATCAAACATAGATATTAGAGCTTATGACAACGCAAAATTATTTAGTCTATTTGCTGCTTTAGTAACCTTTTTAGAAATTTTGTTACTTTACACGGAAAATTTGAAAAAAGGTTTACTAAAATTAGCATATACTTTACCCTTAAAACATATATCATGATTCCTAAGAGTAAGAATATAAGTATGTTTGAAGGCGGATTAACAGAATTTCTTTTAGTTTTGTCTGTTGGTTTCCGAGGATCACACGAACGTTGTTTCGGATAATACTAAATTAATAACTTCAAATTTTGTCATAAAACGGACAAATATATAGAACACAAAGCTGTAAGTTAGTATATACATAATTGGAGGCGGCGTAAAACATAAACTTGTAAATGTATTGATACTTGTCATATTTAATTTTGTACATCACTAGTTAATTGCCATAGTACGCTGCATAGTACTGGAGCAGCGCTCTGATTTGTCGCAACTACTTCGGTTTTGGTTAAAAGTTAACCAATGGTATAACTTTCAGTTCCCCCACCCCGCTTCCCCATAAACTATGGTTTACAAACATTTTCCGAATCATTGGCAGTCTATGCTACTCTAATGTATTTGATTTTAACGTGTGTTTTAAAACACTGAATTTTATATCTCTTGTATCTATACCATAGGGTGGGACGTCTGATAACTATTTTCGATTCAGGGATCCGTTTGAGAATTATTAAGCTATAAAATGCTAATTTTTGTGGGAGTCAAGTGGCTTGGCAGCAAAATGGGTGTTTATGGATATGTGAAAAATTTTATGGCAGTAGTAAATATGTATAACGAAGTTAAAAATGAAATTGTCACGGTTAAGTACGTTTTAAAAGTTAACGAGTAATAGTCGACCAATTTATAAAATGTATTTAGAGAAATAAAAAATATTAACACTAATTCCATTGAATATTAATTACATAGTTGTGTAAAATAGGTAGTACAAAGTTTATAAACCATGTAAAACTATAGAAAAATAAGTTTATAACGTCCTTAGGGGCCATCTTGCGTAGCGCGTTTATGAGGAAGGGTCATGCAAAATGTAACAAATGCAAATTTTTCATTATTCAGGTGGTCAGGCTCAGGTCAAAAATTACTTTACCTTTATTTGAGTGACGTATCAAATGGGAGGCCCCTTTAAAAATAACTATTACTAGAATATTGGCAAAGTTTTCTTCGAATAACGCATTGGAGTAAGCGGCGCGGCGGCGCTTCTTGGAACTGGGGGTTAGAACAAAAATCGGTTTAAGAGTTTTTCAAATATCCGAAATAAGCTGATTCTACAGAACGGACACGTACTTGGCCTGTTTTTAATAATAGCTAATAAGTACTGCGGAAGTTTTTTTACTTTATTTGCTGACATTTTCAAAAATCAATAAATCGTTTTTGACAGAGTAAGTAAAACTAATATGAATGTTAATATCACTCTTATATTATGAGCGCGAATGTTTGTGTGTGTGTAAGTGTGTCTGTATGTTTGTTGCTTCATCACGCTTAAACGGCTGGACCAACTTTGATGAAATATGGTATGGAGGTAGCTGACACCCTGGATTACCACATAAGCTACTTTATCCCGAAAAATTCTAAATTCCTCACGGTAATAACTATAACCGTGTTAGCCTGCTATAGCAAACTTCATTAGTATAAAATTGGAGTTAATTAAGGAGTTCCACACGGATAACTGAATTTAGGACTAGCGGAGCCGCTGGAAAAATCTAGAAAAAATATTAATAGAAAAAATCGTCTTAAATCATTCTTCTTATATATTAATATTAATATTCTACCCAACTCCTATTCATGGACAACTTAGGAACTAAGTTGTCCAGATGTGTATTTAGTTTGGCCACAAAGATGCAAATCTTGTGCTAGCTGTACAAAGTTCATTAGTTAAAGTACTTTACAAAGACAAACAGAGTCCTTCAAGTTTCCTTCTCAAGGCTCCACTCATGTGGTCAAACACTATTTAAGGTTTGCAACCACAACTCCACACTTGCGTTATATTTGTTTAACTACTATTATTTTCACGTGCAACACAAAGTATAATATACGAGAGTAATGTCGCCTGTATGTTTGTAAATATATGTTTATTAAAAAATAGATATCTTATTTCAATCATTAATTTCGTTCGTATATATGATAAATCGATAATCAAATGTACTCTTAGCGGTAATTCTATTTGCTGAATCTACTATTTCTATAATTGAAAATACTTCTTCTACGTTTGAAATCATTGTGACGGTAAATGTTTTCAAAAACATCAAACAACAATATCAAACAATACAAATACAACACGTGCATTAAACATAACATGTTGTGTAGATGCTTTTGTGTTATGTTAGGGACAACTAAAATATGTTTTTTGTATGACGGCTTCCTTAAATTTTTACGTTTAGTTTTATTATTTATACAGAAATTTCGCATAATAACATATAAGTATTTAAAAAATCCTTAGTCTTAATGACAGAGCGCTTGAAAGGTCGGAAAGACAGACAGTAACAAAAGTGCAGGCTTAGTAATAGGGCACCAATTGGAAATCGAATGCAAAAAATTTGGCTAGGCTATATTCTATATTGTTTATAAGTTTTCAATAACCCCCATGTCATATTTCAGAATTTTCTTAACCAATAAATAACATAATTTAAAAAATTAATTATTATATTCATAAATAACTTTGTTATTTTGTAATACAACTTTACGGGTAACGGTAAGCCGTTTGTATCGTTTGGAAGTTGTTTGTAGTCGATCTGACCCATACTTCCACAGCGTACCATACATGTGTCTCAAATTGAGACCACTCTGTCCAAGGACTCTGACTGGGGACGGGAGAACTTGGCGCGTTCACCGAAAAGAAAACGCCATTCGCTGTGGGTGTTCCCACAATTCTAGAACACTCTCCTCACCATCTCCAAGAGCATTAGGATCCCTGGTGTTGACATTACCAGACAATATAAGTTGAAGTTGGCGTCCAGAAAACTTGGTGTACTCAACAGAGCGAAGCAGTATTTTACCTCGGGCCAAAGGTTGCTGCTTTACAAGTCACGAGTCCGCCCCCATACGGAGTACTGCTGCCATCTCTGGGTGGGTGCACCCGAATACCAGCTTGGCCTTTTTGACTCGATTTAACGACGGGCTGTGAGAATCGTCGACGATTCCAAACTCAGAAGCCGTATCGAAACCTTAAGTCTTAGAGATTTTGCCTCCCTGTGTGTGTTCTACAGCATGTATAATGGGATGTGTTCTGATTAATTGTTCGGAACGATGCCCACGGCTACTTTCTATCTTTGCACGGCTCGCCATCGGCAGGAAATTCATTATCACACTTTAGAACCTAAATGATCGCGTACAGTGTGGTTTTAAAGAAACTCCCTCCCGCGAACGCTTGGGTTGTGTAATGAACTCCCTGTCAAGGTTTTCTCTAAGGACTACAATATCGGGTTCTTCAAGAAAGAAATTATTAGATTTTAGAAGGGTCGACAACATGCGAGTGGTGACAGCTTACCATCAGGCGGACCGCAAGCCTGTTTGCCAAACTTAGGGGCCTAAAATAAGTTTTAAACAGTTTTAGCGAAATAAGAAATCTTTACGGAGTTATTTTAGACACTAATTGCAAGGCCTCCCTTCTTTGAAGACCTTAAAGTAAGACTCTTATTAATCTAGGCTTAAAGACGTTTTATCAAATTCAAGTCAAAGCAGTAAATTGGTCATTTGACGCAGTAGCAAAATAATACCGATGCTCAATACACAGAATGTATTTAGCATAACACAAAGCATCAGCTCATTGTTAGTTGACAAAACAGAATAGATGTGCCGAAAGCGAGCTTCACAAATACAGAGCAACAACCTAAGGCTGGGTTACACCAACTAACTTTGACGTTAACCAGCCGTCATAAATGGGAAATTGTATGAAAATTTGCATTGTGAGCTATTTTTAAACTTCACCGGCACGTCAAAGTTTAGCAAACCACTAGCAGGTTAACCTTTAAAAAAAGCTGACAATAGAAATATTCATACAATCTCCAATTTTTGGCGATTGGTTAACGTCAAAGTTAGTTGGTGCAACCCAGCCTAAAGGTATGATAATTTCAATCAAAATCTCACTTCATTTTACAGGATGGCGTAATTTTAATAGCAATTTTATAGCCCTGCCTGTCCTAGAGTTACCTGGCTGCTATGAGTCACACCGTTAATAGTTTTAAACAATCTAATATTTATGTTAACGAGCAATCACTGTACATATATATGTCGCTACCATTTGGTTAAATAAGCCAGTTAATTGGATACTTAACGATCTTCCTAGACGGTCAATTAACTGGCTTATTTAACCAGATGGCTGCGACATATATATATGTGTATCTCGGAAACGTCTGTAACAATTACTCGTAGGATGGAATTTTGTATTTTAAGGTTCTGCTTTTCAACTTTACCTATGCAGTTGTATTTTTTGTAAAAACGCAATTTTACACAAAAAAAAACACTTTTTTTTATTATTTACTCCTCTCCGCTCTCATAACACCATCTCGTAAAATTTTGTGGTACTTATATTGATACCGACGGATGCTGATCAACTGTTACCTTGAAATTTGTAAGATGGCGCTATATGACAATATTAAAAAGAAATACCGAACAATGCTCGGTCGCCCAGGTACTACGTTTCTAATTGTGTTCATTATGTTTCTTCCTCTTTCTGGAACTTCAGTTAAAGTTAATGAAATCAACTTGGCCTTTAAATATCTTGCGTTATTGTCAAGTTTAAAACACTTATTTTATGTAGCAATTGAACTTCACTAACAGAAACTAAAACTATATTTTTTAAACCAACTAAAAAAATACTGTTGGTTCATTAAAAAACATAAAAAATATAAAATAACTATGGAGGTACTTTAAAATCAAGCCCGCAACAAGGCTATTTTTTATTTCAACAAACTTTACCCGTAAATTCAATTACCATTTATTTTATAAAAGCAAACTTTAACTAGCTTATACAAAAGTGATAGCTGTAATCAAACTTTAGGTAGTGCGTACCTCTACAGTAATTCGCTGAGTGCGAAATTTATTATTTGTACTGTTGCGATTACTTGTAGAAGAATTTGGATTTCAAACCGAATTCAAAAAAGGAGGAGGATCTCAATTCGGTTATATGTTTTTTTTAATATTTGTTACCACAAAGCTCCGTCATTATAAACGGATTTGGATTTTTTTTACATACAAGGTAAGTATATGTTTTTGTTAAATAATATTTTATTTTTCCATTGAATTTTTTAAATCGTTTTTATTATTTTCTTGTATCCTAAAAATTCTGTAAAATATCTAAGGATTTAATTCAGTTAACAGTTAACATAAACTAAAAAGAAACAAAATTATAATCGGTTTATCTAATTGGGTGGTACAATGCCCCAGATAGATAAACAAATACTCACGTTAAACTTATAATAGCCATCTGTTTTCGTCAAGCGTTAATTATACAATGTTTGATACGGTGTAACAGTAGAGTGCCTCCAGAGTAGAGTAGTTTTCACACCCAAACTTTTATTGTTCAAAACTAATTTAACGCCCGGGTGCGTAAACCCTTTGTAAAGAGAAGCTGTATGTAAAAGCTTAATTAAAAAATTAGTCCACGGTAACAACTCTAAGTACAATTTCTGTATTAGAATTGTATTCTAAAACTAGCTGGCTCCCTGCACTTTCTGTCCCATACGAACTTTTACACACCCATGTTATAACGGAACGACCGTTCAGGTGGTCCGTCTCCGGGAAAGGACCGGATGATGTCGGAAACGGTGGAAGTTTCCAGACATCCGCTACTAGATTCTTAACCGCGTATGTTGTTTCAAATTCAGAGATCAAAGGATTGTAGTGGTCCCAAGCCTCTTATAGAGAATTGTAATAATCTGGACCCCACGACACGGTGTTGACATGCTAATTTAAGTTTTAAGAGAGCAGGTAAATTAAAGATGGAATTCATCAATAATAAATATAAATTAGATTAATCACCTTCGTAATTCATACCAATCGAATACTCCTAATAAATGGATAGAAACGAGATCAATGAAGTATGAATTATGTGAGTGGTCCGGGATGTCCTCACCGGTCTTCGTTTAATATGTTTATACCTACGTCATAAGGCGTAAATCGCGGTAGGATCCTAAAATCATCAATACAAAAATAATTGCTCGTTAAATACGACCGATTCGTAAAGTAGCAGATAACCAGGAGGTTAAAATATATGGAGAATATCGATTGATTATTCTCAGTTAATTGATATAAACGTTGTAGGGTGCGAGAGGGATGGTAGAGTAGGCTCCGCGCCGCTTACGACGAGCATTCATTGCGTAAATTAATCGAAGCTGCATAATCCAGCCATGGAAAAAACGGAGGAGATAGATCAACAGATAAAGAATTAGTAGAATCGGTTTGCACGTTTGAAATAATTATACGATTATTACTATAAAGTAACTGGCCACTAAATGCGAACCACGTGCGTACACGTGGAAGTAAAATAAAGAAGAAATTGACTGGCGCCACGGTTTCTAGACACGCTACGTGTTCAGGCCGCGTCTATAGTGGGGGAGGGGAAAACGGTTATAAGCGATAGGCGTCAGTTGCGGCACCCTTTTTCACTGTCGACGTGCCGAGAGGCTGGCTGTGTTCGAGGTTCCTGAGGAAGTGGGAAGGACAGGACGCACAAAGATTTGAAGAAATTTAATACCGGCACCGTGCACGTTTCGCCTACATCAAATATCAGTAAGTGTCTTTTGTGAGAACTGAGGCTAGCAATGTCAACTTATTATTGATGGGTTTGTAGTATGGGGCTTGTGAGGGACTTCCTTTATACGATGGCGTAAGGACTGTGTAAGGGACCGTGTAAGATGCCACCTTGGTTAAAGTGAAGGGTTGGTTGGGGAAAATTGAAAGTGGTTGACTTTTTGGTTGGGATTTAGTCCGGGATTCTAGTTGTAAATTTGGAGTAGAGAATGGAAAACCCTTACTTATTAAAAATGCAGAGGTAGTTTGTTGACATTGTTGGCTATGTACTCTCTAAGGAAAAGAGATTGCCGATTTCTGCAGAAAATTTAGTGGAGAAAGGGGTTCCTGCCGGGATCGGCGTCTTTTAACATGATGTTGTAAATTTTGTGATACCTTGTGGGAGGAAAACCCCGTAATTAGGCTCTGGTCTGATTAGTTAAGAAATCGTTTAAGATTAGGGCTAAGGCTAGGCAAGCCCTTGTGTGAATCCTGTCCTGTGTATATGTATATCTTATTGACGAAAGCCCTACGCAAGTCCTGAGCAGAGACTCCGCGCTTTGATCGGATTCGAGGTGACGGGGCATGCTCACATGACTTGGCAGGCAAGCCCTTGTGTAAATCCTGTCCTGTGTATATGTATATCTTATTGATGAAAGCCCTACGCAAGTCCTGAGCAGAGACTCCGCGCTTTGATCGGATTCGAGGTGACGGGGCATGCTCACATGACTTGGCAGGCAAGCCTTTGTGTAAATCCTGTCCTGTGTATATGTATATCTTATTGATGAAAGCCCTACGCAAGTCCTGAGCAGAGACTCCGCGCTTTGATCGGATTCGAGGTGACGGGGCATGCTCACATGACTTGGCAGGCAAGCCCTTGTGTAAAGTCTGTCTTGAGTGTATGTATCTTCATTGATGAAAATCCTACACGCTTTGGTAGATGCTCATTAGAATGGTACAGTTATGTTACATGTAATTGACGGTTATGTCAATGATATCTCTATATTCACTACTTACTATCTCAATCATTTTAGTCCCGATGTCTTGTTGCGTTGCGGTATGGGTGACCCCCAAAGCAAGCAGACCCTTGGTAGATAGAGGTAGGTGAGGACGGGGCAATCACAGTAGGGGGTCTTCAAGCGGGGTCTGGCTTGTTATAAGATCAGGGAAGATTGGGGCTTGATGTTAGAGACATGCTAGGTTAACTGCAGGCTTCAGGAATCTAAGGGTGTGAGGGGGCTGATAAAACCTAGATTTGGGTTGGCTCCAGTTCCACCCTTCACCGGCGTCGAGTAAGGAAGCTGAACTGTTAGATTCCGTTTAGGTAATGGGCGGCTAAAATTTAATGTGGGATTTTTAACCCAATCTCCTTAAGGAATTCGTATATAAATAAAACCTCCACTCCACCCATTACTGCGACGGATAGATTTGGAAAGCTAAGTTTTATTGTGTTCATATTTAAATATTTGTTTCCTGTGTAAAAATAAACGTAAACCTCATATGTTTTTCAGGGCCGCGACATTAATCTAGCGAGTCTAATTTTTAATTAGACTATCTAAGCTTTATTTTATTGTTTTATACTGTTTAATTTATGTTTTGACTGAGCCATTTAAGATAAAGATGACAGAACCTCAACCTTGACCAAACTTTATTAACAGGCTATGAGGTGACGTTAGTGGGTCAGGATTTGTTCTATTCTTCACCATGAATCACCCCGTTGAAGACGTATTAGTATAACCATACACAATTCTTTACTAACTGATGAGGCTCAGAATTGTTGTATGTATGGCCGAAACGTCCAGTTCTAAACACTAAAGGGCTAACCCTTTACATGATCTGTATAATGTGCCGGGTCCTGAGTGTGGATATGTCTCCCTTATAAACCATCCTAAACATACTTATTGTGTGTTAAATTAGGCGTTCTGCCGCCTTAATTACTCTGATGAACTATTTACCACTTAACCATGTGCGTGACCGCACACCTATTTTTTATTTCATATGAACTTAGCTTGTACGACACGTGTTTCGGGCGAATATGGTCTCTCCAGACTAGCGACCATTTAAACTTAAGGAGACTTGGGTTCGAACAGACCGGTCGTAGGTTGTGTTCAAATAATAACGAGATGGTCCCTTTAGTTTCATAGTCAGTTACAGTAGTAAGGACAACTACATGGTCGCCTGGTTGTTTGCCACCTCCGTGGCGTTATAAACGTAGGAGTTGGTGGGGAGCACTACTTACCTATCCTAAAGAACCGTTTAAGGCACAGTGTACGAATGACTTATGTTTATACACCTACTCAATTACTAAATGACAGGAAGGCGAAGCCACAAGGTAAGCTAGTCTGATTAAACCTATCTACGAGTCTGTCAGGAGTTGGTCGTTATATACCTTCCTTGTTAAAGGTTCCAAGGCGTTAGTCAGATAATAGGTACGATATAATTGACAACCGCTTAAGGCCAGACGGTACTTTAGGCCCTTAAGGCTATTCAAATTCAAGTTATACATAATTAATTTTCAATATTCATTTTAGCGATCAAGTAGGAACAACCTAGGGTATAAGTTAGGCGAGCGTTAGGTTTCGTCTCAATTTTATAGTTTGTTTTTCATAAACTTTATATTCTAGTGTAAATAATCTCCATAGTTCGTAAACTTAATCCCAATTTTAGTTCTAATAACGAAATTCGCATAGACAGGGTCGCGAGATACTAGGACAAAACAGAACCAACGTAAATTAGTCGGAGGATAGACGAGTAACACGTTTAGACTTTGTATCTGCGCAGAAGACTAAAATGTGCACTCTGCGCACCCACGTGACCACGAGACGCCAGCTGGGCATTTCGATGCACTGGCAAATGTATGAATGTCAGACCGCTAGTCATTAATCGGTCGAAGGGATAATTGGTGGCGGGCCCACCAATTCTGGATATAACGATTTACGAACCGTTAAGGAATGGGTGTATACGTGAATTTTCCTGGACAATTCCCAGTTAGGGTTACCCGTAGAAGACCTGGGAACTAGGATTAGTGAATTCAGATAGATTCTCATACTAAATTGTTTGTCAATAGCGCCCTCTATAAGCCTTTCTCAATATCCCCAAGATTATTAGACAGCTAGCTAGGATATTGATCGACCGAGTAATTCTACGATTGTTACACAGATGGCGTGAGCTACAGTGGTAAAATAATAATCATGAATGTATGAGGATTTCCAGATACGGTTAGGACCATGTTATAACTTATCCAAAGGGTAGGCTGTCGTTGTATTTTAGGTCTACATTTACTCCTAATTTGTTAGTTTGTCTTTACGGCGATTCTCCATATATTATTATAAGATTAGACTAGAAGGGAAGCTAGTAAGGACAGTGGTAGGCTTATTATATACTTAGATTGTCTATTTGCCTTTGGGGTGGCTCTCGAATACCATTACGATTTTATAATTTCATATAGGGGTTGCTAACGGGTTGTCAACCAATAATTTATGCAAATACAAAACCTGTCGGCCCATTTGTGGTGCATTTTTTTAGTGTTATTATGAGAGTTGTGTAATTTACTTAAGGGGCAGCTCGCGAGTATAGTCGTATATTACCTATATATTCACACATCTGTTCGTTCATCCGTACGGTGAATTTTCACATCACATGACAATCTTATAGCTTCCTTTAAGGGTTGAATAGCGAATTTACTAATAATTTATATAGGTACTAATAGGTTCGCCTGTCTCTTAACAATTTCGATATATCGTTATAAGTGCATAACTTTAGTTAAGGGGAAGTCAGGGAGTATAGTAGCGGTTAGTGCCTTTACCGTTTAAGAGTTCTTCCTTAAGGCGATTCTCATACATTACTATAAGATTACGACTTCACTCGAGGGGTATGCGGTCTTAGGGTTTCATCCTTATAGTGAGATTTCATATACTATCATAACGTTATAACCTTGAGGCCTATCGTGTTCGAGGGGTAACCGTGTTATTACGAGACATGTTCGGAGTTGTAAGAGGTAGCTAGGCTCATGAATAGGGTGACTTAGCCTTAGGTACTCCGACTACGTTAGAATAATAAACCGCATACATTTTAATCAGGAACTCGGATTTAGTAATTTAAATTCGGGTCTAATGCTAATTAGGACTTAGTGGCTCCGTGGTTAAGGATTACTTATAGGCCATTGGCTTTAACGTAGGTATAATGTAAGATTAGGGTTTTGATTTTGTTCTGTCATACCTGGGACTGATTGAATCCATACCTCTTAGGATCTTGGGTTATTATCGGTCACAACGAGGGGTCCAAATAGACGATTACGCCATTAGACGATCACAGCCAAATAAAATATTAGCTTTCTTTAATATTAACATTAATAACGGTTACAAAATATCACTGATGTTTAATAATAATAAAGGCAACAATAATATGTTAGGATTACACATGCCTTCACGTATTCAAATTGGCGAGTATGTCGTTATACTCCACTTCAGATATAATAAATTTTATTATTTTTGTGTAAGGGGGGGTTATCTACATTATGTGTTGCCGTTACCAGGATAGGATATAGAACTAAAATAGGCTTGTAAAAGCCTACATTTTGTTGTCGTACAACGGATGGGAGGTCATTAAAATGGATTTGAGTTGGTGACTGGTGTGACAGAATAGAACCAATAAGCAAGATATAAATCTTGTTTAGAAGGCATTTTGTAGTTGTTTGTTACTTAAGCTTAGTTATAGACACGTACTTTAATATAGCATATTAGGGAATTGTAGGCCAAGTTTAGGATAAAACCATGTTAAATTAGTGTAAAAGGATGTTTTTATTTAGTTAGGTTGTACAGTTCATCTATCTAGGTATTAGTATAGTAAGAGATATTCTGTGACTTAGGCTTAGATATAGGAAGGCATTACTAGTAATATGTAGACATAAAATTACGGCTAATACGCAAAATTACAATTACATTTATAGAATGGTAGGTAGGGGTATGTGTATGATCTAATAACCTTATTTACAAATACATACTCGTATATCTAAATCATCCGAAACCTAGGGAACGGTATTCGTAAAATAAATCTTACTAGTCTCGTTCAATCTGGACTTCTATGTGGTAGTACCTATATGCATATTGTCATAACATAGGCTTAGGAAAATGTTAAAAACTAGATTCGAATAAATTTATTAATGGATAGCACTATTCAATTATTATGGACCTTAGTTCAATGTTGTGAGTACGGGTTGAATGAGATTGTGAGTGCTGGTTTGTACGTATACGTGTGCGTAAGTAGATGTGGACGGGTGTATAATTTCGCAGTAGTGCTATGGACAGATTTCGAAACTTTGTGATGGCTAATTGAAAGAGAGGAGGAGCTAGCCGTATTGTATTGACTGTGGTGGTCGAGCGCGAGGGGTATTATTGTATAGACGTAGGTTAGATATCGGTATATTTGGCGTGTCCTTAATGAATTTTCCATATGCGTAGAATTATTTGCCAGAAGGGGGACACTGTGAAATAAGAGTCTAATATGCTCGGGGAGGGAAAGGACATAAGAAAATAACGAGCATTTAAGAGGGCCCAACGCGCATATACCTTTGTTTTATGGGTGTGGAGCGGGAGTCGATATTGTTGGTTTCAAATAGAGCTCATTTTCCAGTGGCGTAAATATACTATACGTAGACATACCACTTAGCGTAAAAGGGGGGGAGGGAATATTTAATTACAGTTACATCGCATGCAATATAAAATTTAAATTACAGCAATTTTCTAGCTTTGAAGTTACTTAACACGTCATGAAATAAATTGTGTTCTCGCTACTTGTTGATAGTGAGTTACGAATTAAAAATAGAAGGACGAGAACTTCGGCCGTAATTTTCTTAAAAAAAAAAAAATGTTTTGGACAGAAACCGTAAACCAAATACAGTAATCTGCTAGTCAAAGAATGTAGAAGGCCACGTTATTTTCCGGTTTGGAACTTACCATAGGACAGCGAAATCGATTTTAAAACCGAGCAGAAAACTGTACATTGAAGTAGGGTGTAGCCTTAATGTATCACTTTACTATAGAAGAGTTAGAGCGGGTTCATTTATGTTTAGGGAATGCATTGAGAGTCGGGATAGCGAGCATTTGGAATGCTAATGCCGAAGTAAGGTCATAAAGTCACTAAGATATTAGCTGAAAGAGGCCTCATCCATCTCAGGTTTTTTATTTTATACTAGGTAGCGCCGACTTAGTAAGTTGGGACCATCCCCATGAGCCATTTAGACATAACTGTGTATATGTATAATTATCGGTTTATAGGTTTTAGTTAAAAGGTTACTCCAAAGTACGAACGTCTAATAACTGTTTCACTTGGCGGTAACGTCTGTTAAGCCCTTAGACTCGGTGAACTTCTTCCAACGAGAAGATTCATGACTGGTAGAAGGTAATCTTAACAAAGTAAACAGTAGATGTTAAAACGACTATATGTACTTTGTGAGTTGTTAGTTTAGTAATATACTTTTGTAAAAGGAAAATTTATAACAAATAATATAAATTGGGGAGGAAGGGATGTCCGCTCGAGCGGGGATTTGAACTCGGGGTTTCTCGGGGTCTTGGGGCGAACGTGAGGTGTTTGGCCGACGGAACTGTCTGAGTTGATTCTGTGCGATCGAATGTAAACGTTAGGTAGAGACCTTTGGTTAGACCATCTTTTATAGATTCGTTGCTACCGTTCACGGGCTATTAGATTCAAATTTTAGGGTACTTTTGGCTCATGTTTTGTTTGCCAAATTATATTACATTTTGATTGTCGATGAATATTTTATTACTAGGCGGACCGGAAGTGTCAAACGGTATTAACCTATTGTGGTACCATTTATGAAAGTGATAGATTGACCGTGTGGAGATACTCAGGTGTAAACGAGAATTGCACTTACAATGTATATAAATATATACATCTCTGATTAGGAAATTTAACATACTTAAAGGTGAGATAGGATAATGGCAGGTATAAGGTGGTGTTCATGTCGGCTGTGCCTGGTAGCGCGTTCCTTTTTGAACTAAATAGGTTATTGTTAATAGGTATTATATGTTCAGAGGGTTCTGTCGAGTAGACGATATGTAGCAACTGAGAAATGAGGTTAATGTCTGAGATTAAAACCATTGGCGTAGGTTAGGGACCGGTTTTGTTAGTGTAGTCATGTTAAGGGCAGTTAGAAATAAAATGTACATTACGAGAGGGGAGGGTACCACCGGATAAATTGCTAATTTGTTAGGGGAGGAGGATAAATGTTTATTAAACTGCATTAACGTTTATTCAGAATTAGGATTCGCATGAAATATAAATATATATATAAATTAGGTTCAGCGTAAGGTGAGAAGTGAGCTAGAACGTGGATAGATACTATTATCTGCTATGTAGATGTGAAACTAAGGCAAAATTATTAAACCCAGCCGAGTAGGACAAGGTTATTATTTAGTTTGGTACGAATCGTGAATTGAAATGATTTTGGATTTTTATACATGGCTAGTGTAACCCCTGAGATTTTTGCCGTGTGAGTTGCAGGGGGTCGTAATGTTTCGGCACGTACGATCCCTGAGTGACCGCGGGCGGTGCATGTCTATGTGTGTGTATACATATCAGTATGCATACATGTGTATATGTGTCGAAGTTGAGGTCGGGCCCTGCCTTAATGGTGGGAGAGTCAGGTCCTTAACTGAAAGAGCGAAAAGGGTTATGCTGGGGATGTGTTTAAATCGTCGCGAGTAAAGATTGTAAGTTGTTAGGGCCTGAATTGAAATGATTTTGGATTTTTATACATGGTTAGTGTAACCCCTGAGATTTTTGCCGTGTGAGTTGCAGGGGGTCGTAATGTTTCGGCAGGTGCGATCCCTGAGTAACCGCGGGCGGTGCATGTCTATGTGTGTGTATACATATCAGTATGCATACATGTGTATATGTGTCGAAGTTGAGGTCGGGCCCTGCCTTAATGGTGGGAGAGTCAGGTCCTTAACTGAAAGAGCGAAAAGGGTTATGCTGGGGATGTGTTTAAGTCATCGGAAAAAAAAAATAATAAAAAAAAAATATAATAAAAAAATTTGGTGAGTTGTTAGATACATTAATGAAATGTTTTTGGATACATGGGTGTGGCAGCCCTTACAAATTTGCCTTGTGGGATTCAGGGAGGTTTTAATGTTCCCGCAACTGCTGTTTTGATAGATCGCTTCCGGTGTATGTTTGTATATGTGTGTGGAGGTATGCGTACATATGTATATGTCGTTAGTGGAAGTTAGGCTGGTGGGTGAGTAGTTAAGGGGAGGGGGGGGATATGCGGGGTATGGGTTTAGGCCGCTCTAGTATCAGCATTATTACACAAGGTTCGAATTTTCACAACCGGTTCATATAGTTGCTGATAACTATTTAATATTTGCTTCGTAATATCACGAAATAAACAACCCTCGAACGTCATTGCCCTATCCAGACTTTTATACTCCATAACGAGCCTAGGTTGAGTGAGGCCTTTGGTCCTTAATCGAAGCATAAATATCATAACAAGCCTAGATTGAGTGAGACCCTTGGTCCTTAACCGAAGCATATCCGTCATAACTATCTATCGCTAATATTGGACAAACTCAACTGTTTGCGTTCAAACATCATTGCCATATTCCAACTACTATATCTATCATAATTATCTACGGCTAATAAGGACAAACCTAACGGTTTGTTCCTGAATATCGTCAAATGGACAAACTCAAGTGTTTGCGTTCAAAAATCCTCGCCATATTGAAACTACTATATCTATCATGACGAGCCGAGGTTGAGTGAGGCCCTTGGTCCTTAACTGAGGCATATCCGTCATAGCTATTTATTGCTAAAATGGACAAGCCCAGCTGTTTGCGTCCAAACATCATCGCCATATTCTAACTACTATATCTATCAAACTCAACTGTTTGCTTTCGAATATCGTCAAATGGATAAACTCAACTGTTTGCGTCCCAACATCATCGTCATATTGAAACTACTATATATATCATAACGAGCCGAGGTTGAGTGAGACCCTTGGTCCTTAATCGAAGCATGAATATCATAATGAGCCTAGATTGAGTGAGGCCCTTGGTCCTTAACCGAAGCATATCCGTCATAATTACCTACAGCTAATGATGGAAAAACTCAACTGTTTGTTTCCAAACGTCGTCGCCATATTCCAACTACTATATCTATCATGATTACCTACATCTAATAATGGACAAACTCAACTGTTTGCTTTCAAACGTCGTCGCCATATTCAAACTCCTATATCTATCATAATTACCTACATCTATCCCGACAAGCCGAGGGTAAGTGAGGCCCTTGGTCCTTAACCGAAGCATTTCTGTCGTACCCGTCCTGATTATCTACGATTAATAATGGACAAACTCAACTGTTTGCTTCCAATCATATTTCCCTTCTTCGATCTACTATATTCTTCATGACTATCCATTATATCTGGTGTTTCCTATCGTAGCGTTGCAGGGGACTGACTTTGTTTCGACAGGGTGGGTCCCTGAGTAGTCGCGGGCTGAGGTTGAGTGAGGCCAGTGGTCCTTAACTGAAGCTGTGTTCGTCATAGTTATTTGCTGCATTTGAGTAAAGCACGATCTTAAGCACTATAATTTCTTTTAATCTCTTACGTTCTATTTCGAGTAAAACAGCAGGATATTTACTCTTTTAGGGATCCATCCCTTAATAATCCCGTGCAAATAATTAACTTTGCAAACAATAATTCTAGTAATTAATAACACAAAAGTCATCTTTTGAATTTTTTTAACAACTTCTCAATACAACTTTGTTCATAACATTTTAAAAGTAAGTAAAAAGTTAAATCACAAATTACTTAGTGTTCGCTTAAGATTAAAGTAGCTGAGCTAAGATGAGAGTCAGTTTCTCTCGAGAAAATGGAAACGCGATCTCATTACAACACTATTAACAACAGATTCATTCCAAAACAAATTACAACAGTATTTCTTGAAACAACTTCGCTTGTAACATTAAAGCTTACAGTTTAATTATAGCTCAGTGGAGCTACTTTCTATTTACTTCAATCTGTTGGTAAAAGAAATTACTTTTATTGTAGTTTAGATCCTTTATCTGCCACATGTAGAATAAATAAAACTTGGAAGAATCAAGACTTAAATACTACATTACAACTGTAACTCGTTGGCGCTACTGTCTATATATTTTATAATACCGTGATTATTTCAGTCCGTGTAACTACATAATTTATCTTTTCTGCGAACAGTAAAACAAGAAATACAATCACTATTAGAGCTTAGGTAATTATTTACTCTATATAGTTTTATGTTTAAACTAGATTTTGCCAGCGGCTCCGCCCATCCTCAATTTGGTTATCGGCGTGGAACTCCTTAACTGTACTAATGAAGTTTGCTATATTAAGCTATAGCTGTAGATATAGTTTGTTTAAGCTCAGTTATAGTTATTTCGCGGGAACTGTTGAATTTTTAGGGATAAAAAGTACCCTATGTCCTATACCAGTACCTAACCTATATGTTTGCCAAATTTCATCCCGACCTTGCCAGTGGTTGAAGCGTAATTACTAACATCAATCCAGGAATACTTTCACATTTATAATATTAGTAGTATTTCATGTTTTAATTTGTGTTTATAGACAAAAGTTTACACAAAAGTATTGTCCTAGTATAGCCAGTTTAATTTTTTAGGACGAAGAATAGTGAAAAAAAGATTGATGAAAGACGGTCAATGATTGAGCCGTGTAGTGCAAAAAATTCTTATAGTCTGAAACCAGCAGATCGCCACTTTAGCTTGCTTATTCTGTGGACTTCGTCGGTGACATTAGTTCTTGTCGAATCTCTTTATTTTTGATCATATCCTTCGAAGAAACACCAAGCATAGCCCTTACTATAGCTTTCTAAGCGATTTTACCTTGTGATTTAAAACTGTCATTGTCTACGTTTCTGCGCCACAGTTTTTCTAGGCAAGGCGCATTATTGAAGACTTTCGTCCGTGGTCCGAAGGCATTAAGGTATGGGACACGTGAAGACCTGGCGCAACTTTTCAAATGCCGCCGATCCCAACTGAAATATTCTGTCTGCTCAAAACAATTTTCAATTTGCCTAGTATTCCTAATTGTCTGACCTAGGTAAACATAATCTACAACAGCTTTGATTATGACATTACCTATTGTTATAGTCTCACTTAAGTCACCGTATCTTTAAGACACGATCTTCGTCTTGTCTACGTTCTACTCGTCTAAAGGAACATTTGACTGAACAACCGTTCAGAATTTGTTTTAATTCCAGCAGAAATTCACATAGTAATCTAAGTATAGATGAATAGTATACTTTTTTCTGTTCTGATATGTATTATTATTGTTGCAGGTGAAATACCGGTGGCACCGGGAGTAATAACGTACCATGGAGGACCAATATAATCATATCAAATTTATAATAACATAAACCACTATAAGGTTCTGTTTAAATACAGCTTTATCATCATTATATCAGCTTGATTTAATCATCAATATGATATAATGAAGGTGTGTTAAAACAGAACAGTATGGTGGTCTATGTTATTCCAAATTTAGTATAAATTTCAATAAATATTTCTTAAATCCAGTTATGTTTTACCCACTTCATGAATTATATCTACAGGTGATTTATCTTTTACCGGAATAGAAAAGTTGCAAATGTGTTTGGCAAATACCCAAAACTGTCGTTGGAAAACTAACGACGCAATAGATTTTGTTGCGTTGGAAATTTTGAATGTTACCATAAATCATGGATGCATTGGTTGCCATCTTGAAATAATATATATGTTATGGACCAAGTGATAAATGAGGGCATTATTTACAATGCCCGAGCACTATGAATAATGACATGTCAAATCGGGCCATGTAATTAACAATCATTAAACCTTCATTATTTACCATATTGTCGGGTCATTATGAATAATGCTACGTTACTGTTGTGCAATTTGAAAATTTAGTTACGTTTGACAGGGCGCGGGGAGCCGGATCAAACATGTGACACGCTCTAACCAATCAGGGCCGGCTAAAATGGGAATATACAGTGTTAAGAACCAAAGTGTGAGGAAACAAATTAAGATCCAAATCCAATATCCCTCATGTGGAGAACAGGAAAAAAATATTATGCTTCATAGGGAACTCAGGAACAGGCTTTAAGTAATTTGCAGAAACAAACTAATGACATGCCAGATGCATCTAACGCAATCTAATTTTCTGTGGCTAAAATATTATTTTAACACGCTGATTATATAGGCAGTCGGCAAGTTGTGACCTTTGCATACGATCCTCGCGTTTGTGTGACGCGCTGAAGACTCGTGCATCAAAAACGCGCGTCATCAGCGCATTAAAAAACGTCGTGGGCAAATGCCCTAAGAGTTTGCGTTTCAAGTTTTGCTCGAGCTCGCAGCAATGGAAAACATGTATTTGCTACTGCTTATTGTCCTAACAGGCTCAAACCTTTATCAATTGGCGTTGCATCGTTTTATATTTATAACTAGCTTTTACCCGCGGTTTTACGCACCCTAAATACGGTTATCGCTGTAGGATTTCAACGGCAACTGCTCAATTATAGAAAAAAACCGACTCACGCTTGACGTTTTCAAGTAGCCTATGTACTTTCTCGGGACTCAAACAATCTCTATGCCAAATTTCATCTTAATCGATGTACTGCGGTTTAATAGTGAAGAGGTAACAGACAGACAGAGTTACATTCTCATTTATAATATTAGTATGGATTTAATATTTAAGTCCTGATCTTATACTGATTTTATAACAATTTTTCTCGTATACCGTATGCGAGATTTTATCTAATATCGTAGTGACAACAAAATTTGTATGGCAAGTGTATGGTAATATTTATATTTTTAACCATAAACCTATTTTTATTCTTTTTTTTTAAAAATAGTCAAAATATTCAATGTTGGTTGCGTCCGCTGCGTAGGGAGGGAGGGATCAAGTAGCCGACCGTGCGTATGAGCCGATCACAGCTGTGCGGCGCGGTATTCTATTAGTATAATATACTATTTTATATTTCTATTAATATATTTTCAATGAAATGTCCGTTTTGAATAATTCAAAAAGTAATCTACAGGTATTGAGACAGTCTTGAATATTAAATGATTTTTCTGAATAAAGATTAATACAAAGGTATGGATAACATGGTCTGATTTTGGTCGGCATTTCTATCTATTTTTTAAATGTAAAAAGTAGTTACAGTGACATGATTACAATAGTTCGACATATGGTATCGGGAAGTTTTTTATAAATATGTGTAGATATGTTCTTTAATATTGTATACCATTTTTTTGTTCTATCATCAATAGTTTCCGCAGCGCATGCGATGAAAGATATTTTATAGCAAATTTTTTTACACCTTGGGTTTCATTATTGAAGTTTAAGTAGGGATCCCTAATTTTTCCTAGTAATAAATATAGCCTATGTTACTCAGGTATAATATTTGAAATTGGTCCTGGAGTTTTTGAGTTTATTCGTAACAAACATATAAAAATACAAATCTTTCCTCTTTATAATATGTGTAGATGTAAAGTGTAAAGTGTAGATTGGCAAAAAAAATATGTCACACATAAAATAATTTAATAAAACACATATTTTTATTATTCTGCCCAATAGCTCATGGGCATTATTCATAATGCCAGGTCAATGTAATTTTTTCATTAGTTTTTATCATATTGCCCCCTTATATTTGGCATTTAACGAACAGCCCGGGCGTTATAAATAATGTCCTATTAATCACTTGGTCCACAAAATATACACTATTCAATTATAATATATATATATATATATATATATATATATATATATATATATATATATATATATATACAAACGTTCAAAATAAGCAAGATAAATTTGATATATCACGTTTAGGACGGAATACTAACAGTATAATATCCACCCTTTTTGGAGCTTTAATGACATGATGTATTTTTTTAATTTTAGGGACATTTTGTTTAATTTAGTAGCGTGTTGAAATAGTGACAGCATTTCATTAATTTTAGTATGTTATTACCAAAGATCGGAATAGGTAGACTATATTTACCTAAACTTTAAGGAACAGAGACAAAAATTGGAGACTTCCTTGCGACAAATTTTTTTTTCGGGACAACCGTCCCGGGTTTCGGGATATCATTTAAGTTAAAAATAAAATATTCCTAAAATTATCGTATTGACTACTATTCTACTTCTAGTCACATATTTTAACCCTTTTCAATTAACCTATTACTTTGACTGACTCAAAACAGGGACGTTGGTGTAACACCAGATGGATAAATCAATCAAATTACTTCATTTCATTACACTCTCTCGTGTTACTAATTTATGCGTCTTGGCATTTTCCGTCTAGTGGGAAAAGCATTAAAAAATCCCTTTTTTCTTCATATAGCGCGGAAAACCTGGGTTTAGATATCAAAAAAAGTTCAAATTATTATAAGCACTTTTAATGTGTTAGGCGTGCTTAACAAGTTTTGTGATAGACATTTGAATTAAAAAACAGCACAAAACAAGTTTTAATCTATTATCTGCTTCATTAAATGGTATCCCGATCCTGCAGTAGGAGTTACAAATATATACCTGCCTGATGTGCCAAAGCAGGTATATAATACCTACTGTAGTCTTTCTGACAAGGTGTGATTTGTTACTGTTCACATATGGAACCCAGCCACTCTATGCGCCCTAACTGTTTTAATTTAAAATACATTTTGAATTGGGGCTTGTCAAAACCTAATGGTTATTTTAATCTGGGTAGGACTCACGCTCGTGAAACTATAGCCGCCACCTTTATTTCCTTGACAATAATAAGTCGTGATGTAAACCTTGTAATAAAACTCATTTTTGCGCCTTAGTCGTCCAACACTTCTCACGGCTTCTATCGGTACAACTACTTTACTCGCAGTAAAAATATAAAGTAGATATTGAGACAGCGGCATCGTCAAAACAGTTTCAAAGTTGTCTTTTTTTATATTACTAATGATTAAACAATAGGCTTGACAATCTCTGACTATAGCCAGGTATGCAAGCAGGTAGAACCTTCTTTGTTGTAACAAAAGAGAGCAATATCGCGCTCAACATTGTGTTCTGGGTCGCTTTGGTAAACCATATTTATATATGACAGAAAGGAATAGAGATTAATACTACCTCGTAAGCTATGAATGGACTATGCAGTTGGCCGATACAGCTATTACTGCTCCACCGGGCTTTTGGGGTGAGACTCCTTCAAATTCTCAGCCCATATAGCGCCCAACGCTCAAGGGCTCCCCGCGGTAGTTTATATTTTATAGAATTTTTATGTTTCTTAGTAAAATTTTTTGAGAATTATGATTTTAATAAGATTTCAGGTACAGTTTTCTATCTTGTAGTTTTTGAGCGGGAACCTTTTTACTTAGTATTGGAAAGGAAGGAAACTTGTTATTTTCGCCTAAGTTCAAGAGCAAGTATTTATTTAATATAGTATATATTTTATACTTATATAAGTAGAGTTTCTGTCTGTTTTATCGTATTTTTACCTTGACATTGTTAGGGGTTGGTTATTCTAAAAAAAAATTCATTTAAAAAAATATGTTTGGAATGTGCAATAAGCCCGTTTACATGATACTCCACTCCAATTTCAAGTTCCCGCTTTTGAACCCATTTACTATAGCTAAAGATTCTATTCAAGGTAAAAAAATATAAAGATATTTTTTTTAATTATAGAAAATGGGGTCAGAAGTGGGGAAATAAGAGTTCATAACTAGGGAATGACTATGGAAAATGAGGTGTCAAATCAGGGGCAAGGAAGTTCTACAACTGTGCCAAATTTTAAGTCGACAGCATTTTAGTTGCTAAGAAACACAGCTGTGAGATAAAGACAGACCGACACCGAAGTCTCACCATAAGGGTTTCTTTTTACCATTTTGGTACAAAATCCTAAAAAGACAGACTTGACTACGAGTTAAATAACATTTTACTAGGGTTCCATGGAGTGAGAAGTAAGTATATGCAATGAAAACTGATATTGGATTAGTTATAGTATGACGGTGGTTCCATAGTGATTGTAGTAATATGTATGTGAGAGCGTCACCATAAGGGTTTCTTTTTACCATTTTGGTACAAAATCCTAAAAAAGACAGACTTGACTACGAGTTAAATAACATTTTACTAGGGTTCCATGGAGTGAGAAGTAAGTATATGCAATGAAAACTGATATTGGATTAGTTATAGTATGACGGTGGTTCCATAGTGATTGTAGTAATATGTATGTGAGAGCGTGTAGATAAAACTACACAATAAAAACTAAATGTGTTGGATTACGCCATATAAGTAGCAAAGAGTAAAAATTTTACACAATACAGCTGGGTTTCGTGGAATGTAGTACTTGAACGTAAACTTAGAAGTACTAAACGAAATTAGGACTTGGTGGATAAAGTTTATAAGAGGTCCTTAGTGTTTATAGTGATTTAAACTTGTACTGTTTCACTTGTTCCGCAGATTTTTTCCTCTTTATTTTGAAATTATATGTCTAACGTAAAAGTATCGAGCTGAAAATTCAAAATACTGGGGAGTATAAGACGAAGTCACTGTTACAAGTTCACTTTGTCATAACATTATATATCATATATATTACAGGTTTTTTTATTTTATATCCAAGCTGCTTAGAGGTTGGGCTTGCGTCATAGCAAATTTTTTTAGGGAGATACGTCATACATTTATTGGTGGTGCCTTTAATTGAAAATATAGCTACTCGACCATACTTGATTAATCATGAGATAGGTAAAAATTGTACCCGGAATTGAAATAAATAACGAAGCTTTGTACAAATTTGCAACTCTTACATCTATTGATGTAGAAATTTCTTTCTCGACATATAAATCTCAATGTTAAACGAAATGTATTGTTACTGAAAAATATTGAAAAGGTGAAATTAAGTGGTGTTTCAATTCAATTCCCTACAACAAAGGACAATCAATTACAACCCTAATTTTGAAACCGAAGATTCTGAAACATCACCAAAAGGATTATCCTAAATGATGCACCAGTACCTTTCAATTTATTTATTTCTAAGTATAATAATATATAAGATTACGGTAAGACTTTCTATCGAAAGTAAATAAATGTATTGATTTCTATCCTCGCTTATTTATTATTTAAATTTTTTTTTGTTTATCATACGACAGAAGTAAGTCTCAAATTCATTTGAAATAGGTCTATTTTACTACTGTCCTAAAAAAGTAGTGAATTGTTTTCAGTATCCACGTAGTATATTTCTTTATTCCACGACAACTTTCTGAAAGCTGAACTATATATATGTAGATTTATATATGTATATAAAGAAACTTAAATAAATACATGAGTATTTGAGTATTTTTATATACATCAATATGTATATAAAGGAACTCAAATACATACATAAACACAAAAAACAATACACCCAGTGAAATAGGCTGCGTTGTTTTTTGAAAATACCTTGTAGTTTGTGGCTATGGTAACCATATAACAAAATAATTTCAATTAAAAAAAAAAAAATTCATGAAATATTTTTAAAATTTGGTAGTCGCTATGTTTGTAAATTTTAGGTAAATATAATCTACCTATTTCAAATAACTTTATTTTTAATATATTTAAATTATGTCCCGAAAAAACATTTTATCGTAAGGAAGTCTCCAAATTTAATCTCTGTTCTACTAAGTTTAGGCAAACATAGTCTGCCTATTCCAATCTTTTGTTATTACTTACAAAAACACAGTATAAACTTGTACTACTACTACTATTTAAAACTTACCAATTGAATAAAGCAAAGCCTAAGTGTAAGTAACAAAATGGAATGAAACCATAACTTAGAAGAAATATAATGTTTTTGAAAACTATCCTCTAAATTAAAAATAAGTAGCTAGTAGCCGACATCGTTCACCTCTTATATCCAATCGACCCTGGTTGGTGATACGTGATAAATTTCTCAGCATTTGATTAATAGTGTCGGAATCTACTTAAGTAATTATATCGATAACATTAAAATGTTTAATATAGTGAATGATATAATTTATGAATACTAGATAATTGTGGTCAGAAAACTTTCTTAAAGGTTTAGATTTATTAGTATCACATCTTTACAGGATTAAGGCGTATTATAAGGGATAATACGCAGACTCCGGTTTAGAGCCTGATTTAAGGCAAAATTCGTACCTACGTAAAAAAGGAGGTATCCCAGTGATGAAAACACTAACCTCTACATGAGAACTAGACAGTAAAGTACAAGAATTACGAGAGCATAAATGCAAGAAAACTGTTTTTTTCAAATTGGTTTTTTTAAAACTTTGAACCGAATTTATATAAAAAATCTCTATAAACTAGAATATGGACTGAAGGTGAATTGTAGCCCAAAACATGAGTGCAAATACTTTACTATATTGATAGTTTTTATTTTCAAAAGTGCTCTGCAAAGTTAGTTTAGTAGGGATTATTCTATTGAAGTATATTAAGCGAAAACCATAGTAAAGATGTTATTCAAGGTCGTGATGTATGTATAAAAGTTTTTAAAAATTTAATTATCGATTTTTAACTTTCTTACCTTTCTTGTGCATGCATTTAATTATATTACTTATCTCGTTTCAGCACACCCTTAAGACTTATAAATTTAGGACCTTTTTTATACAATTAATCACATTACTATCAAGACAGTAGCTCAACAATAATCCTGACTCATCGACATCGATAAACCATAGTTATAGCGATTACAAACTACACCATAAGTAATTAAAGGAAAGCCGACACTTAACTACAACATCCAACCTATAGCAATTCATAGACTGAATAGAAAATTAATCATCTATTTCAGTTGCGAAATAAGACCTTTAATGTTATATAAGTAATATTAGTATGTACAAGTATAATAAACTCTGGTAAAGGTATTGAATATAAAAAGATACTGTGGAGGACCCTAACTGGACTAATGCGATATAACGCGTTAATAATGTCCTGTCTAACATTTATTTTCTTTTTGTTTTTAAAAGGTGGCCAAATCGATATAATTATTTTACTGATCATCTATATTGTTTTTGTTTTAAGATTATAATTTTAATTTTAGAATAATTTGGTATCTACGTTGTGTTTTGCTCTACGCCCCATTCATATACAGAAAAGAAACAAAGCAGGAAAACAAATGAATTATTCTTATACAGTTAGTTGTTTTGATTATGGTATCACCCTTGTCTGCCTCGTAAAACTTTGATTCCTCGTTACCTTGTAAATATTCGTAAATCCTTCTCTCTGCTTAAGCTTGTGGATCTCCCTTTTTGCCAGTGCTCGTAGTTTAAGAGTTTCCCTGAAATTGTCAATTTTAAGGTGTATATATTTGATCTTCTTAGAGACTTTTATTGCTGTATTAGAAAACGCGAAGGAAAATGGCGTTGAAACGCCGAATAGGACCACTTTACTCTCCGAAGTCTTAATTTTTGTCCAACAAAGCCTAAGTTTCATTGACCAGACATTAGTTTTTACCAGGCTGTTCCAGGAAGGTACAACAGCGTCCTCGGTCCACAGATATGTATTTTTACACGGTCCTATTCAGGGAGAAATCTCCAAATTTTACTCTATAATTAATCCACATTCAAAAAATGATATCCGCTCAGCAAACAAAATAGGATAAGATTGCCAATTCTAATCACGGATATACAGTAATCTTACGTTGCCTTTATTAGTGCGATCGATGATGGCTGTAAAGAAACTTTGTATTAGTCACACCCTTTATCTCTGTTGATCATGTGGATAACCAACCACCACAGTCAATTAATTTGGTATTGAACAATAAAATATTAAGATAACAATTTAGATGGTTATTAGGATTCAAGTACAAGTGCTAATTGTAATTTCCATCTGTACGATTTTAAAATTTAAATTCTAAACCAAATCAAACAATATTTCAATTATACTCAACTTTGGGCTTCTTGTCTCTTTTTACGACATTACTGACACTCGCGATCTGGTCGGGATTTCTAACGACCGCTACCTACTCACATAGATTAAAACATGACTGACTGTCCCGCCCGCCTTTTCGCCGCCCGTGCTGCTAGCTATACTAAAACAGACTCGAGAAACATATTAATATTTCTACGACTCTATTGTGTAAAGAAGTTGAGTTTCATTCAACAATCCCCGTCTTGCCTGCCGGTAACAAAATAATTCCCTTTGTTTAGCTTTTTACGAACCTCAGTGAAGGACTAAAAGTTAGAGAGCTAGTAAATACTTTTTTAACGAATACTATCGGAGTTCTCCTTATTTATTTCCTAAGTAAATTATTTTAGTGATCTGTCCTGGTAACAAACACTAAAAATGTATAATATTTGGACAAATCCTTAATAACAACACATAAAAATGATTTACATTCACTTTTTAGGTACTTACTTATTATTAGCTTAACACGCTTATAGCTAGGTTATCAACAAGGTTTATTCTCACACATATCTTAAAACCATATATAATACAATAATATATAATGCCAGTGATTTTGTGTCAAGTATGTATTACAAGAGCGGTCTCAATGGTACATATATATATTAAAGGTACATAAGTAAATACAAGCTAAGCGCGTTTTCAAGCAAGCAGTTGATTTTCAATACTAGTTAAAATTAAATCTATTATTCATTTCTAGATTAAATACAATTCTAAATACGCTACTGTATCGCGTGTTTCCTAGGAACTACGCTATTGTTTCAACACGTGCAGGGTTTAGAGCAAAACTCCCTTGAACTCTAAGTTTTCTTCAGCACGCCGCCTATGGCTAACGGTTTTCTTCATTTTAAACTTTGTAAGTTTTAAATAGCCGCTAACAAATAATGAGCATTAAAAAAAAATTAAGTATTATATGGCCCGTTACAATATCGACTCTGCCGTTTAACTTTCCACTACAGGGGCAGAAGTATTTTCTTGGTAAAAGAGGCTTATGTCTTTGTTAATAGATACATTTTCTCGTATGCAATAGATTTTTAACGGAATATCTACTTTAAAGTATAATGATTATTTTGTCATTTTGTCGTATTTATTTTACTTTCTTAGGAGGTAATACTTCGTTACAGAAAACTTGAGTAAAAACAAGGATAACGCGATATATAACTGAGTGTGCGTGAGAAGTGCGGCTAATCGAACATCCAAACTCACTGAATTTTTCATTAAAATACATGAAATAAATTAATAGTCTATTATACATTAAATACATTGTTATCAAAAAATGCATTGCCTTTGCCAAAAAAATTAAATGTGGTGCAAATGCAAGTTTGTAACCCTTTTTTTGTGAACTTCATAATTTTTGGATTTTTCCTTTAATAGTGTTGTTACCTTATTGTACATTGTTTCTTTAAAAATGATTCTAGATTTCGATTTTGATATGTTTGCAACTGATAAATGATCGTCGTCTCGGACCTCAAACCTGGCACACGAGCGCGAGGCAAATGCCGAAACTACTACACCACCTATGACCTAATTTTATTTATACATATACTCGAATTTACATATTATCATAGCAAAAAATTTAATCGAAAATTTTATGCAATATATTTCTCTAACTCTTTCATATATATCCATTTTATTTCTCGCCAAGGAAAGTTCAGGATTCAATTTTAGTAAAAGCAATCATTTCTTGGTACCAAACTTTGGCCTAACGCTGCCTCGTGATCTGACGTAGTCTTGCAAAAATAGAACGGAAAAATATGCGCAAAACGAAATACCTGAATGCAGCTAAAAGTGTGACTTGGAAATTAGTGTGAAATAAGACAGTAGGATACATTAAAAAATGCCATAATAGAAACTTAATTGGTAATATTGTGTAAAATATCTGACTTCTGATGCCGATCCTGTAAAACTGACTGACTGACTATGTAGCTATGGTGAAAAACAAATAGTTGGCCGTCACGGGCGCTCGACAGGTGTGTAGCATTGTCGAGTATACTATAGTCAGATAAAAAGCTCATATCAGCAGGGATGTTAGATGCCAACTCAAAAATTATGGCATTGGCTTGTCAAAATTATAAAAAAAAAAATATGATACGGGTTGTATCAATCTTTAACACAATTAATGATGTTATTTTATGGTCAGGGCATTGTTTATTCCCGTGGCAAAATAACTTGTCAGTCAGTAGTCAGCAGCCGCGTTCCATTTAAATACTTTGTAGTAAAATTGTTGGCGGTTCGGGTTTCATTAGCTTTTGGTAAAATCTAATGTTGATATTAAGCGCTTTGCTACAAAACATCTCTACCCAATACCCATGACAGGAGGTGGGTTGGGTAATATACTCTACTTTTGTAATAGCATCAACGGAATAGAAGTAGTAATAAATAAGGTTTTGGAATTAAATAGCAACGCCGCTCAGAAACGCTTTTTAACGCATTAAAGGGTAATGTGCAACTTACATACTTGGTCAGATACTAACGTTTCTATTTTCTATTATCGTTTTCGTCCATTTTCTTACTTGGCTAGAGGTCTGTAGACAGAAAAGTTCCTTTTATCTAAGTGTTGGCACGACTGTGGATTCATAGGAAATTAGTTTTAAATTTTACATTAAATTCTGCATTCTACATCTGTGAAATTCCGCTGCGTATATCATAGATTATTATTAACTGCTGAGTTGGAACTGATCGTGATAAACGCGTCATGCTATTTGCCGTTACTATAATTTAAAAAAGGTGCAAGTTAAGCAATTTTTTTTTAAATGAATATTATACGTGCATAAATTCACATACATGCGTATTGTTTGAGAACAGCTACCAAGTTGATACATAAAGTAGTCACGATGATAGATCCCAGTAATTAGGCAAAGCATTCAGAACACCCGGTGCTTATTTATGGAAATGGTTTCCCGGAGCTGTTCTTGTAAGAGGAGGACCCGGGTGTTTTTAGCTATAATTTATTAGAATGCTTTGAAAATTACGCATTAGTTTAAGCGTTTTTTTACGTTAATTTGTAAGGGAGGTTCTTGTAAAATTATATACCAAGGTACTCATGAAAATGGGCCGTTTTTTATAATTTCTTTTTTTTAAATTTTTCGTTTAAGTTTTTATATAAATAGAAGATTATTCAAGTCTAATAATGTGTTAAGACAACTAAAATTAGTGAACAAAAGTTGATAATTTTCATAATTCTTGGTAAGTATTTTACGTATCACTGTATTAGGTGTAGACATAATTATATCTATAATAATTATATATTATAAATTATATATACAAAAAACCGTTCAAATGCGAGTCGGAGTCGAGGGTTCTGTACCTACCACCATAAATTTAACTTACATACACAATCAAAAACAAGAAGTGCGTCGTTAATGACTCACCCATCCAATTACTGAACGATCCCAACGTTGCTAAACATGGAATATCGTTTCAAAAAAAAAATTTGGTAATTTTTCGTTTTCGTTTTTCGCTTACGACCTTGGGTGCACTCAACACCATCTTTTAGGCAGAATGTATCGGGATTACCCGAGCTGCACCAACGGTCCTGTCTAAAGACATAAGCGATGCATCGATACGCATCATCTCCGACAGTGGCGCTGTGCTACAAGCTCTCAATAACAACCGCATCAACAGTAGACTAATCCTGGAGTGTCACTGTGAACTGCAAAAAATTGCATTGAAGAATCGGGTTACTCTTCAATGGATATGTGGTCATAGTGGGTCTCTAGGCAAAGATGCGGCAGATCAGTTGGCAAAGAGAAGATCGGGTACTTAAATATTGGGACCCGAACTAATTGTACCGATACCTTTTTCACAACTCAAAACTTGGTTACGTGACAGAACCCTAAAACTACACAACAAACAGTGGGCAGAGCAAACGGACTGCAGACAAACCAAGAATGTTCTCACATCCTTGGACGCTTATCTGTCGCACAAACTGTTACAACTTAGTAGGAAAAACCTACGCTACATAGTTGGCATAAGAACAGGTCACTGCCCGCTAAACAAATAATTTTTCAATATCTATGCAAGGGCTGCATGGAAGCCGAGGAAACACCTTCTCACATGGATCTACATTGCAAAAGCGGAAGCGACCAACGGACAAGGCTCCTTAAGAATCCACAAACCATGAGAGAGGCGCTGAATAACATCAGATGCCTCCTTGATTTCTGGACGGAGCTGGGATGGTATGAGTAATCAATGAAATGAACCGGTTACGTACGTAAAATGAGGCTTAGTGCGAAAAACATATTTCCAACTAACTAACTACTATGGTCTCTGAGCTAAGCCGCGGACAGACAGGCAGACAAACAGACAGACAGACGGACGGACGGACATGGCAAAATCTTATGTCTTTAGACAGGACCGTTGGTGCAGCTTGGGTAATCCCGATACATTCTGCCTAGAAGATGGTGTTGAGTGCACCCAAGGTCGTTGATATGTTGATGTTCAGGTCATGGGAGAACACTCCCGCGCCCGTTCCAGACTCTGTCTTAGAGCCATCAGTGTAGATCCTAACTTCATGCATGCCAGAGCTACCCTTTTCTTCCTCATAAAGCTGGATGCGGTATCTTTTGTCGAAGACAAAGAATTTTGGGATGATGTCGCATGTCGCCTCTATCATTGGAAGCTCGTTGCCTACTGCCTCCTTTAGACGTGCATGTGTGATTCTGTTGTCCCGTTTCCAGAGCCCTAGTTTCTCAAGTCGTATGGCTGCAGCAGCAGTTTCTTGTTGAATAACAAGGTGAAGGGGTCTGAGATTAAGAATTACCTCTAGTGCTGTCGTGGGGGCCGTTTTCATACCGCCTGTGGTTGCCAAGCAGGCAAGCTGTTGCAGGCTTTGTAGTTTGTTTTTTACTGTACTAAACTGAGTTCGGGGCCACCAAACTACTGCACCGTACGTTGACATGGGTCGTATTATGGCTGTATAAAGCCATACCGTTATGAATGGCTTAAGGCCCCATTTCTTGCCTATTAGTCTTCTGCATTGCCAGAAGGTTGAACATGCCTTGGTTATTTTTGTGCTTAGATGCTTACTCTAATTCAGCTTGTTATATAAATTACCCCAAGGTATTTGACTTCGCTCGAAAGGGTAAGCTCAGTGTCAAATAGTTTTGGCATGGTAGTCATTTGAAATTTCCTTTTGTTTGTGTAAAGGACCAATTCTGTCTTGTTGGGGTTTACCGTCAGCTCATGGTGGTTACATCATTCTTCCATGACTCTGAAGGCTAGTTGCATGCGAGTGCAGATAATGTTTTCTGAGTTACCTTTGATCAGAATGGTGATGTCGTCTGCGTAACCAACTATGTAGTAGCATCTATCGTTAAGACGTTTCAATAGGGCGTCCACCACAATATTCCACAGCAATGGAGAGAGCTCTCCCCCTTGTGGGCAGCCATTGGCTACAATGCCTCTTGTAGTGGCGTTAACTATGAATTGTACTGCTCTTAGCTTCAGAAGTTGATCAATCCACCCATTGATAGTTTTTTCAACTCCAAATCGACTGATGCTGTTGAATTTCGTTTTGTCGAACGCTCCTTCTATCTCGATGAAAGCGCCTAGTGTCATTTACTTAGAGAGGGCATAGCTCCTACCACAGCGTGTAGGGCTGATTATTTTGATCTGCCCTTTCTACAAACATGTTGTTGTCGGTGCAATGGCATGCGCGTTAGTGTACCTTCCCTTAGATGTCTATCGGTTAGCCTCTCTAAAGTCTTCAGCATAAAGGAGGTCAGACTAATTGGTCTGTAAGATTTCGCCTGTGTGTAGTCAGGTTTACCTGGCTTTGGTAAGAATATAACCTTGACTTCTCTCCACTGGCGAGGTATGTAGTTGTGAGCTATGATGGAAGCTCTATATATATCAACTAGATATGGCACAAGTTGTTTGTCTAGGCCAGCAGATTTAAAGGGTTGGAAGCTTTCAATTGCCCACCCAACTCGGTCTGCAGTGACCATGGATTCGTCTATATTCCAGTCTGTAAGGGTTGGTTCTTTGTGTTCTATACTCTCCCAGTTTGGGTTGTCAGTGACTACACATCCTGGAAAGTGTGTTTCGATAAGCACCTCGCTTATCTCGCTATCAGAGTTCGCATATGTACCATCCTGTTTTTTTATTGAGCCCAGAGTTCTGTTATTATCCTGTGATCTTTTTCACTCTAGGTGCTTCATTGGTGAAATTGATGTTGTCACAGAACCGCCGCCAGATACTGGGCTTGTTTGTATCATTCCCAGTCTTCTTCAGCTCTAGTGTTTTTGGCTCGATTAAAGAGTCTTTTCAGATTGAGTTTAAGTCCCTCTTGTTTAGGCCCCCACCAGTGACATTTTCCCCCTATGATTGGTGTTGTAGGAGTGCAGGCGTGCTGGTAGCTGTGTTGGATACACTTGGTTAGTCTGTCTATATTGTGTTCTATGTTGTCAGTGCTGTTGCTCATGTCTTTAAAGGTAATTATATCTACCTCATGTTGAAGAAGGATCATGTACCTCGCAACTTCCGTCTTACGAGGGTAACGTTTTGGTTGGTGGTCCTTCTCATGCACTTGTACCATACATAGCAGATTCTCCTGTGGTCCGCAAAGGATGGCTCAGCCGAGACGTGCCAAATTGACAAAAGCTCTGCTGCTCCGTCGGAGTAGAAAGCTATAATTTGGCATGGGTAAGCAAGTATTAATTAGGCCGACAAAGTAGTTAAATAAAATTTAAAAAAAAAATTTTTGGCGTACCACCCATGCACGTAAAGACAAATATTTTTTTTCGTCTACCCTATAGTGTGTGAATCGTTGGATAGCGATTGAGGGTGTATAAAAACCATTTTTCGATTCAGCGATGCGTTTGCGAAATATTGGCCACTACAATAGTGGGGCCACTTTAAAGCCTAAACCCCTCCCCTGCCACCTAAATGGTTGTTCTTGGGTGCGTGAAAAATTATGAGACTAACATATATAACGAAATTAAAAGGAAACTATTGTAACGGTACGTATAATACTTATTTTTAAAAGTTCATTATTTATAAGCGGCTATTTAAAACTTACAAAAGGTTAAAAATCAGAGAACCATTAGCCACGGGCGGCGTGCTGGAGAAAGCTTAGGATGAACAAGAAGCGTCAATATATTTTACAACTTAATCACCAGTCAGAACCATTCAAAAATGCACATAAAAGGCCGAGTTTTTGCTGTAAAAACTAAAGATAAATAGCTATCGTTGAAAGCCGCTTGTGAGAGTTTTGCTCTAAGCCCTGCACGTGTTGAAACAATAGAATAGTTCCTAGGAAAAACGCAATACAGAAGCGTATTTAGAATCCTTTTTAATGTAGAAATTAATAATAGATTTAATTTTAACTAGTATCTAAAACCAACAGTTTGCTTAGAAACGTGTTTAGCTTGTTCTTCCTCATATACCTAAAATATATATATACACTTACACAATTAAATTAAGAGCGCTCTTATAATACATACTTCGGCACAAAATCACTAGCATTATATCGTATTATATATAGTTGTAAGATATGTGTAAAAAGAAATTTGTTGATAGACTAATTATAGATATGTTACGCTAATAATAAGCCAGCTACCTCACCTGGAACTCATCACCAGGCATGTAGACCGAGGCAAGTACTAGCGTTTGTTTCATTCATAAGTAATTAATTTAACACTAATTCTTGTACCTTGTATATATTTTCCTCGCTGTAGTGAGGTGAAAAATTGTGTTTCGCAGGGCTGGAACTCCCTTAAATCCTTCGCTTGCTCGGTATTAAATAAAGAGACGACCTGAAGATGTAGTAGAACTTCATAAGTTCCTAGTAGTTGTGTGTTCTTAATTAGATAGAGCGTAATTCCAGAGGAAAAATTAAGACAGGTTTTGGGCGGCCAGAACAATTCTGGCTCATAAGCCAGGATATCTTAGGATCACAGGTTCATGTCCTGGCTCAAGTTTATTTATATTTTGACGGCATCTTTGCTATAAAAATATTAATTTATATTACTGAATAGTATTCAAATACTTGACTATACAACAAAGTTTGTTAGTTAATTAACTGCAAAACGACCTTGCGCACGTACAACTTGCATTTGGCTGGTATTTTATTTTCATAAATTTGTTTTACTATCTCAATCTCAATATCATTATTTAGATGGATTGTACGTCTACTAATAAATAGCCCGATAAATCACCTCACATCTACGTGGGTCCAATGGACACTGAAGGTAAACGGTTTGAAACCCTTTTTCTATTTTCTCGAATAGAAAAGTGAATATTTGTCACAGATAGTACAAACCAAATTATAAAATTGTAAAAAATCAATAATTGCAAAGTTAACTAAAACCTGGCTATGGATACTATACTTAATTTGTAAATAAAGAAAATGCAATTAAAATTTCTTTTTGTATCTTATTAGATCCCACTTGTTTAATTAGTTTTACTAAATGGCAATTTACTCTGTCAAAAGACTTTGTGATAATATTATAATAATAATAAATAAATATTTTTGGACATTACACACAGCGCCATCTAGACCCAAAATAAGCGAAGCTTGTGTTATGGATACCAGACAACGGATACAAATACATATTATATTACTTTTTTTTTTTGCAAATACATACATATCATAAATAAAGACTCAAGACAAACACAAATGTTTGTGCTGTGTGGGAATCGAACACACACTCTCTGTACAGCAGTCAGCCACACTACCAACTAGGCTGCGAGGGCGTCATATAGACATTTCCTCAAATCTTAGAATATACAGTTCTTCAGATTAAACTAATATAACCAGAATTAAATAAAAAAAATTGTACGAAACGTTACATATATTCTCTTTTTCTCCGTTTTAGAGTATACTAAAATTCTTGAACGATTTACTTTTTTGAAATTAGCTTTCTGCAAATAGGAAAATAATAATTTCTAAAGACGTAACTGTTAGCTGCTACATGTACTCTGTGTTGGTATTAAAACTATATTCGATTAAAAGAACGATAATTTTACTAAAATTAGTAAAAACCTGAAAATTATAACTTTAAGGCCGAGCGCACATTACGTGAAATTTCCCATAGAAAAATTCTAGAGCGCGCCGGAAGGCATTCTGCATACATTTTGTACTAGACCCTGCAGACTGTGAGAAATTTCTCGCGTCGAGCACTCGGTTCCGATGCGTGCTGGATTGTACCTCCACCGAACGCGATAATTTTTTCTCGCCGTACGCTGTACACGCATGTATTTTGTGTTGCAAGATGAGCGTAATACAAGACCTAATGGCCCAAATAGAAAAATATCCATGAATTTGGAATCTCAATAATGAGCATTATCAGGACAAAATACAAACGCTTTTCTTCGTTTCTTCAACTATCTATGTGCCTTCCAGCTCAGTTAGATGCTCCGTTATAGTCATAGGTATTATAGCGATCTTTGATGGAAAAGCTGCACTTTGTGATGGAAGCAAGGCGCTTTACACAGTGATAATAGGTACCAAAATTAGTGATTTTTTCCCGCAACAGCAGAAGTTTACCCCTTAGGAATAGAGAGGGCGCCACTTTCTGAAACAAAACTTTGAAAAATGCTACAAGCCTAACGGATACACAAATATTGATAGTTAATGTGTCAATAGAAAGGCCACTACTTATACTATAACTATTATAAAAATGATAATATTAAAAAACAAACTGCCAAAATTCACATATTTTTGAATTTTTTTCATCCTAATTGTTTGTTTTTATTTAATTACATAAAAAATTTAGAAATAGTATTTCTTTAAGAAATTGTATGATTACAAATTTATTTATACATCTTCAAAAAAAATTGCATGTCAATATCTTAAATACTTACGAAAATATTTAGGATAATGTCAGACAGCGTGGCCATGCTGGGATCATTGCTCTGGATTTCGAGCGCCGCCCTGCCATACAAAAAATATAAATAAACATCTCCATGGATTTCGATACTCAAATGTCGATTTTATGATTAGTATTAATGTATGTATATTTTTTTATATTTATAAATTATATTATTAAAAATTAATTACAAGTAAAATATTTTTTTAGTTTGGTTTTTTATTTTAAATAAATGTGTTTTGAATTCAGATATTAAAACAGAATTGAAATTATTGGATTCATTTTAAACATCTGTTGCAGAAGTCATCAGAAGATTTTTTGGATAATTACTTCAAACCTTGGAGTAATATAACTTAATAATACTAATAAAAAATATTAAAAGCATATGTTTTATCTAAAAGTTTTTAATATTAATCGATAATAATTAATAATTTTGGATCCGTTGGCAGCCGCGACGGGAGATGGGACAAGACTGACTTAATACACTTATAATTTAATAGGAGTTGGTCATCAATGCTGACTAAGGGGTCTAATACAGTAAGTAAGCTTATTTACATATGTGCTAGGGATGTAACAGTACGGTTGATTTCTACAGCCACCTGTTGCAGGATTTACACTACAGAGTGCAGGATAAGCCAACGTGTCAGCAGCCACACTTATGTCGAGCCTAATTTGCAAACACATTGGCTGAGCAGGATTAATTATTGATTAACCATCTTCCACCAGTCTTGTTCTATCCCCAAAGATGGACAAGGGATGGTAACGACTACGTATATTTAAAAATTTGCCCATAAATGATCTTGGTGAGCTGCGCGCAGTGCGAGTTTGCAACAGATCTTTGCGCACTAGGAGCTATGCTTTTTGTTCGCATCATAAGCTAAGCACGTGATTCTGCTAAAAAAATACTTTAAAGTAACTCATATCAAATCAAACATAAAATGTAACACAATAATGAATAAAAAAAATAGTACAAACCGTATAGGGTTTTCAAAGGCCACGATATGCTTGCAAAAGCAGTGTTTGCTTCAGGGTAAAACATTCTTAGGATTGCCGACGACATCGTTATTATGGCAGAGTGACTAGAAGAACTGAGCGAAATATAGCGCTACCTAGACGAATGCTTTGGACCAGTGGACCTTGGCATGAATTTAGACAAGACAAAAGTCATGTTCAACCAACACGCGTTGTGCCAATGCCAGTATCCGTCGCCAGGTGTCTGAGCGATTTAATCTAAAATGAAG
Organism: Apoda limacodes; assembly: GCA_946406115.1. Lineage (NCBI taxonomy): Eukaryota > Metazoa > Arthropoda > Insecta > Lepidoptera > Limacodidae > Apoda > Apoda limacodes. The sequence continues at coordinate 25,529,833 of OX291555.1, read as the reverse complement.
ACATCCGGAAGAGAACTAGTTACTGACAAGAAGAGAATCCGGAAGAGAACTAGTGAAACCACACCGGACTGATGGCCGATGGAGCAGACGTGTCCTACAGGAGACCGCATATGGGAAGGCGAAGCGTGTTCCGCCCTCCAAGGTCAGCTGGTAGTGGCTGAATGCGAAAGGCAGAAAACCGGGAGAAATGGCGAGCCATAATGGAGACATGTCCAGCAATCGACCAATATTGGCTAATATGGTAGAAAGCATGAACGCCTCGAAGCGCAGTGGACTTATAATGACCTAAACAATTAGCAACTATGCTAAACTTTTAATTCATATGAATAATAGTATTCCGCGCCATGTAAGTAAATGTCAACATTGCATATCGGTGACTGCAAAAGTCTAGGTGATATAGCTCCCACTGAAAATTGGTGGTGTGGTGTTGGCCACAGCTTCTATGCTGAGTGGGAGACTTTTTTTGGTGACAAGCAGCACATAGAGACATTATGTATATATACATACATACATACATAATATCAAAACAAAATATATATAATTCATCTTCAGCCAATGTTTGATATTATAATATTTTATTCCGTGTACCAATTAGTTTCGTTTCCACTAGCGCCACCCGCGTGCACGTAATCTTAAATGTTTTCGGAACTATTTAAAATATTGATACGCACATTTTTATCATACGTGTAATTAATTAAGTAACAATATGGACATAAAAAAATACACTATTATTTTTTTTTTTTGTGTAATTAGATAAAAACAGACCATTCTTACGAAAAAAAGGTATAAACATTATGGAAATTTGGCGGCAAAGTAGTTTATTATTTCAATAAAAAAACTTAATAAATTTTATAATATGGCTCTCTACGAAGAACGCGGATGAATGAGTAGTTACTTTTTCAAAAATAAATATTATCCAGTGATTTATCATGTTATGTTTCAGATCATTTCCTACATGTGTCATATTGATTTTTAACAATATATATCGATATGATGAATGGCTTTAGTTTTCGAAAAACATGTCATACAATGTACGTTTATGATGGATCATGTTTGCTTTTATTACCTTTAAGGTCAAACAAAAAGGCTTTGTTTTGTTCTGAACGTTATAATTGTTAAATTTTTTTTTTTATTTGTGACATTTGAATAATATCAAGGATTATTTTTTCGATTAAGTTTTTTTTATAAACACTTTTGATTCGTCAAAATAATTATACGCTATTCTAACAACCTAATACTTTAGTTATTAATTAAAAGAATAAGTAATAAGTGCTGTAAATATTATTTATAATTATTAGTAATCCATACTTAATATTATAAATACGATAATAAGTCTATCTGTCTGTCTATTACCTCTTTGCGCTTAAACCGCTGAACCGATTTAAATGAAATTGGTATTGAGCTAGTTTGAGTCTCCATTTGAAGGACATAGGATATTTATTATCTCCCGGAAAACTCAAAAGTTCTAGCTAGAGTAACTATAACCGAATTCCACTTGAACGAACTATAGCCGCATATTAAACATCTTATAATGTATAACGTAAGAATCTTACGCCGATAACCAAATTTAGGGCAGGCGGAGCGGCTGGCAAAAGCTAGTAAGAAATATTTCTAGATAGCGCCATTAGGTCCCAAACTAAGCAATGCTTTCACTATACGTAAATACAACTCATAAAATATTTATAGACATTTCTTTTTATAAAAAAATACATATTGTACATAGAAAACACTAATCACATTACATAGAAAACACAAGACAAATTTAAATTTTCTTCGTATAAATGTTTGTCCTCTGCGGGGATCGAACCCGTGCACCTCCATTTAGGAAGCAGTTAGTACTACCAAATGAGCCACTGACTGAGCAGTCAATAATAGCAACTATTCTATGTACGTAAAACCCCACTCAACGGAAGTGGGGCATACACAAATTCGCACTTGGCTTGCTTTGTTTGCTATTACAGACTGGGTACCTAATTACAATTCAAATTACCAAGGATAAATACAGTCAAATTGATGAGTTCCTGTTAGTTAACTAAACATCAGAATTAGCGCTGGTTTCGGAATTAATGAGTTTTAGTGGTTTTCGCAGTTGAGCAAAAACGTTTTGGTATATAGGTATATGTCTTTGGCTTATAACTATTCGACTGGTTTCAAAAAAGGTTGGAGATTCTCACTACCCCTTTATTTTTTTTGCCTGTATGTTACGCAATATCTTCTGTAGGTACCGTTTTATATTGTATACTGATTTTAATGATTATTTATTTCCCGAAGGTGGTGATGAAACCATATGCATTTTGTATATACAAAGCGTATGTATATATCATACCTAACTTATTTAATACTTTAAAATAAGTAAGTAATTAGAGAACATGTTTTTGCCCACAGACTAGTCCGTGCGGATTTCTAACATGTAAGATTCCTAGGTAACTTTTTGATCCTTTCATATACTCTGTCCCTCCAGCCTTAACAAATATTCCCAAAGGAATTATTCGATTGGAGTAAGAGTATTATGTGTAGTTCTCCATTTTTCTATATAGCTATCTCTGTTCTGAAAACCACATCACCTACGCTTCGTGTTGGTATAGCGTCTTGTGACTCTCTTGTGGTTTAAACAGCAAAAACAATTTCTGTGTGTCACTATTCCTCACGCCTTACTTAGATTTGAATATAATAGAAAAGGATAACTAAAAAATTTGCAGGTCGATATTTACCACGGGAATAGGTTTTTCTGTAAGAAAAACAGCCGAGGACATCTAGTATCTTACAAATGTGTAAGTAGTTTGAAATAAACAATGTTACCCTGATTTTGGATTTCACTGCATACCATAAAAACAAAATAAGTTAAATAAATCAAATACCAGTATGGGCTTGGTAAACACTCGGTTACAAATCTAAATTTAATTACATTTACCTACATGAGTGGAGCTTTGAGAAGGAAACTTGAGGGATCCTGTTTGTCTTTGTTAAGCACTTTATGTAATGAATGAAGAACTTTATACAACAGCTCACAAGATTTACATTATTGCGGCTAAAGGAAACTATGTAAATTGTACAACAATACAATAGGATAAAAAGACACATGATAAACAGCATAAATATTATAGATTTATTATTTTCCAAAGTTCTTTTGATTCATCTAATATGTAAAAAAATATTTTACGTTCACTTCAGAAAATTTATCGGTTCAAAAAAATTTATAACTTATGTTATCCTATACAAGAAACCAAAGCGCACATAGTAACTTAAATTAGGGTTAACAAGACATTCATGAATACATTAAACAAACTTGTAAGTTATCGCCAATGTTAGTGTAAAAATTAAAAGAGGTAGATATTCGTACTAGCACGCAAAAACTGAGGCAGCGAAATTAAGACAAATGTCGTAATTTGATTCGGTCACATGTCAGCAGCGAGCGAGTGAGAAACATAGCTATCTACTTCTGTTTCACATTTTATCTATTGCATTATAATAGCGGATTAAATTTAGGTTTCGAATAATATGAAGGTACCGTTATTTGCACCTCGTGTATATTAGTTGTGGATAGTTAACTCAACATACCTATTCCCCCGAATCACAAGTTGTATTTTATTTAGTTTACAAAATATCTCAAGTAGAAATTCCCTTATTTTGTCACTGACTCACTCACCGATTATAATAATGTTGAGGTAATTGTAGCAAAGATTGGAAATTTTGTTAGCATTTAGTCTACAACAAAGGAATAATTAAAAAACAGACAAGTATTAGTCAGTCTACACAGAAATTTAAGACTGCCTCACCAATCTACAAAATTCTAAAGTATCTACTAGAAGCAGGAATAAAAATAGTAAATTTAGGATTTGGTAAACATTTATTCCACAAAAAAAATATTTTGGCATAACCATAAACAACGATAAAATTAAAATGATGGTGGTGGGTCGTAAGAAGGAACGGATACGTTGAAGATTGAGAAGTTGTCCAGTTACATATATCTATCTGGCATCCAGAATCACAACTAATGAAAGTCGTGACAAAGAAATTAAAAAACGAAGTGCCATGACATGATCAACCTTGGTAAAGCTCAGGAATATATAGAAAGATTGCCGCATATCAATACAGCAATGCTTGCTTAACCCTTGGCATGCCTGGTGGGGTCCCAGGGACCCTGCATGGTTTTTAAAGCTCATTAGCTAATTTATTATATTTGTGACATATGAAAACGTATTAAATTATTACTTTAAAAATTAATTTTGTAAATAAAATTTATTTTTTAGTTAAAATAAACAAAATAATTAATATCAATAATTGCAGTATGAATCATCTATGTATATCTTTCAATTATTGTAATTTAATTTCTACAGTATGACTAATTGATGAATTTTATAGTTATTATAATTGAATTATTATGCAGCACTCATTTAAATTTTTTATTTAAGTAGTATCATATTATTATTTTTTTTTATAATATTTCCTTTTTTATTAAATTATGTCTTTGACAGGTTTTATTCAGATTTTGGTTAATTTCTTATGTTGCTAAATGGTTATGACAGTGGAATGAGATGTATGTTTTAAAGGTGAATGTATGTTTTATTGACGACAAAAAGTGTGGAATATGTATAACAAAGGGAGTTGATGTATGAGATATTTTTTGGAAGTATGACACTAAAGCAAGACAAAATCTTAGTTACTCTTATTTATATCTTTCTATAAATATAAAGTTTGACATAGAGAACTCTTACTTCATGTTTTTCAAACTCAACGCAGTGTTGATATTATGTATCAAAATATATTGTGATACAATGAACTGAAGGCTAATTTACTCTATCTACTGTACTCTACTGTTAAATAGGTCTGGGACCTAATGATTATGCAAATTTGACGAGATTCTAACTACTATTTGTATTTATAAAATCTTCTTGAAAAAGCCTTTTATCAACAGTTCAAATTATTAATCACAAAACAACAAACGACAAAGTTCACGTTACATAAAGAATTATGTATTTGTAAAAATACCTATTGAACACATTTTCATGGTATTTCATGAGATAAAAGAACGAGTGACTATTTTTTGTCTTCCCTAGAATATAACACATAGAACATAATACATTATATTATGTATTTTATACAAAATTCCTTGTCCTATGCTTTTAACATGGAATATATGAATTTTCTGAATTTTAATTAAAATTTTCTTTTTTTTTTTTTTGAAAATTTCGTCAAGTCCATAACACCTAGGTAAATAAATCTATTTACTCGACATGTCAATATGTAATGTCTGTCTAAATTTAGGATTTGGTAAACATTTATTCCACAAAAAAAATATTTTGGCATAACCATAAACAACGATAAAATTAAAATGATGGTGGTGGGTCGTAAGAAGGAACGGATACGTTGAAGATTGAGAAGTTGTCCAGTTACATATATCTATCTGGCATACAGAATCACAACTAATGAAAGTCCGGACAAAGAAATTAAAAAAAGGAGTGCCATGACATGATCAACCTTGGTAAAGCTCAGGAATATATAGAAAGATTACCGCATATCAATACAGCAATGCTTGCTTAACCCTTGGCATGCCTGGTGGGGTCCCAGGGACCCTGCATTTTAAAAACAAATGTAGGTGAACTATCGCTCTTGGTAGCTTCGGTTTATTAACTAGCTGTGAAAACAATCCCCTCCCGGCAGTCCGAAACTGGCCCCCTTGTACGTAAGACGTGCGTAAAGTAGTTTGGGGTCCGGTAGGCCCCACCAGGCATAGGACGTGGCTTTTTGTCTGTGAGTTTTTTTTTTATTTTCTTGGCTAAAATAAAAAATATTTTTACGTTAAATAACATAATACCATTATATATTTATTAAGTATAGTCATAAACATATATTTTTAATGTTTTTACAATATTGAAACATTTTAGAACACTGTTTTTTTTACTGTTTGTTTGTATAAAACTAATAATAATAATAATAATTATTATTATTATGTATATTGAATGTTAATATAATATTATAATATGTGTTATTACCACTTTGTTTATAATTTACATCAATTCGACCAGTGCTATTCCTTAGTTATTTTGATGATTCTGGTTTATCAATCTATCAGCCTTTTGCAGTCCACCGCTGGAGGTAAGCCTTTCCCAAGCTGCGTCATAAACTAATTCAAATTATGTTGTTTTACGGAAAAATTACTAGACGACTCACAGAAAAGGAAATAGCTGAAGCTTTAGAGCTTGAAGATGAAGAAAATGATTTTGTATTTGAAAACAATGGAGATGAATCTGACCATGTTAGTAACCATAAAGATTCTGACCAGTAAAATATTCTCGAAGCGCATTTCTCCCTACCACGACGATCAAATTGACCCTGAAACAGCTGAAAAGCAAAAGCCCGAAACGATTACATTTTATATCAAGACTAAAAGTGGGGTTGATAACGTAGACAAACTAATACGCACCTATGTAACTGCCAGAAGCTCACACAGAGATTTGGATCTTAAATACAGCGGGTGTTAATACAAAAATATAATTCATCTGCTGAATAACCCAGACTCAACTTCGACGAGAAGAAAATTTTAAAAAAACCTGAGTATACGCCTCTACTTGAGACGCTGATACGTCCCCGTCTATCTGAAAGGAAAACTAACCAACGGATTTCTGTAAATCTTCGCAAACGCATTGCCAAGCAAAAAATCTTCTTCTGATGTAAAAAAGCATTGTTATTTGTGTCACCTGTAGCAGACACATTTGTATGGACCATGCAAATCTTGTGTGTGAAAATTGCTTCCAAAAAGATGGCCAAGAATATGATGAAGACTGACTGCAATCAACTCCTTTATGTATATCAGAGCTAAATATAGTCTTACGTGCCTTAAAAATAACTAGATTTATATAATTTTTATTCATGTTTTCTTTTTTTTGGCTTTAATCTAGTTGAGGTTAATTTTTGTTCGAAATTTTAAAGAGTGTTAAAAAACCTAATAAAAATAATAATTGACTAGAATAGGTTTTATTTTCTTCTTAATAATACAAATTAATGATTTATCTAATCGACTTATTTGCAAAAAAATATGTTTTAAATAATATTCTGAAATTAAACATGTTTTGATATTGGGGTCTCTCAGACCCCACCAGGCATGTGGTGTGACTTTCATTCACCAGGCATGCCAAGGGTTGAAGTGCCTAATATTTCCTATTTTCCTGTATGTATGTAGCTAAAACATTTACCTCACATCAAAAATATCGTAAAAACAATGACGCCCTAGAGATGTAATGCTGAAGGTGCCTGCTGTAAATAAAATGATAAGCGCAATAAAATAACCATCATGAAAGAGCTCCGCATTAAACAAAGACTTCAAACAAAACGCTCATAGGAACAAATAATGGTACAAGGAATAGGCAAAGGTCATTCAAAGTTCTCGTTGCCGATCACTCATAAGATAGAACGACATCACTAAATCGTCTTCGAAGTGTTCCGTTCCGGTACTGAATTAACACACAATATCACCAATAGAGAGAGAGATGGAGAAGTCTCACAAAATGCGCAAACAACCTATCGCATGATCCATGACCACGACTACTCTGCCAGGATTGCACGGTTAAGGAGAATAATAGAGAGACGGGATATCAACAATTTCGTTTTTACATTTTACTGTTTTCGATAGAAAAAGATTCGTCAAATCATAAGGTATTTGAAAAAAAAATATAAAACATGAAGTAAGTAGCTCGTAGTTAGTTATGAAAAATAAGCTCGACGAGTCGAGAGTAAGTTTCACAAAAAGAAAGCACCAACTACTCCGAGGTGCGGGATTGCAATTAAAAAGCTCGCTTAATTTTACTGCATCCTGTATTTTTAAACAGCACCTTTATAGTTATATCCTAAAATTTATTTTATGCTTTAGCTCTTTAACCACACCGTTGTAAACTTTGTTTTTAGAATAATACATATTCTACACTATGGTTTTATTTATGATAATTATATTAGGTATGTGTGTGCAATTGTTAACCTCTTCAATGTAAATTAATATTTTAAAAAGTGGGTTAAAAAGGATAATGCATCTCAGGCTATTGCCTTGTGTTATATAAATATTACATTTACTATTTCTCGGTATTTTTGACTTTAAATAAGACATAAATGTTTAACCTATGTGCTTATAATTTATGTGTCCAAATATTCATTACCTATATAAACTTCTTGCTTTCTATTCTTACAAAGCTACAGAACCCACGATGCGTGACTGTAATTTTGTATGTCTGGATGGATTTTTGTTACTCAATTACGCTTTAACCACTGGACGCATCGGAAAGAAACTTGGCATACACATAGTTTAGGTCCTGGAATAGCATATAGGCTAGTTTTTATCCCCAAAAATTCAAATTTTCCACCGGTAATAACTATAACAGAGTTTAAAGAACACTAGATGTAGCTATAGCTTACTATAGCAAACTTCATTCGTTTAATTAAGGAGTTCCACGCCGATAACTGAATTCAGGGCGGGCAGAGCCGCTGGCAAAGTCTAGTTTGAAATAAAGCTGGAGAAGTGCTGATATGATTATATATTTCACACTCCAACTTATATTTTGTCAGCTTTAAAATAACACTTACTTTAAGTAAGGCAATAGTATGACACTCACGTGGCATAGACGCCACGATTAGCCGGAAAAATCTAGAAAAGTCACTCCTTAAAATCTTACAAACTGACAAAACATTGAGTTACATTTTTCCTTCGCCTTGCCATCGAATGCCAACAGACAAACACACACACACACACAGAAACTTAGACGAGATTAAACCAAGTTTTTAAAAGTTAATTAATGACAGTTTAGTAATTTTCTTTCCTTGTTGTCACCAAGCGCTGAATCCTCAGTTTATCCTCACATTTTGATCTCTGATTTTTGACACTTGATAAAATTAAATTATGATGTATAGTGATACGGAAAATTTCATAATAATTAAAATACAAGAGACTATGCATTCGACGGTATTCAAACGCGCTGACGACGGGCGTTGTTCGCGTTTAAATACCATCCATACCATGTAATCGGCAAGTTGTGACCTTTGCATCTGCATCTATAAATACGCGCTATTGACGCGCACATCAGAAACGCCCTAAATGGACCGAGGAGTACCCCAAACGCACGCGCACACACACACAAACACAAACACAAACATGTACTAATTTCGAAATTTTCGAAAGATATTTTAATATAAAACATATTTTTTCTTTAGTAACATTATGAATTTTTAATAAGTAAATAGATAACTGTTAACTAAATGTATAACAGTCATTTCAAGCAGAAGACGTAGGTTTTCCCCATATGTTTTCAAAACCGTCCCAGAGCCCATCGGCACCCTGCGGCTCTAACTAGATCATCTGTCCACCTGGATGAAGGTTGTTTATGCTTCGTCTTACAATCTGTGGTGGCCACTCGAGAACCTTTCTTACCTATCAGTTATCAGTTTGGCATGCAAAGTAGCCTGCCTGTATTAGTTTCATACCCATTTAAGCTATGTAGGTAACGTTGGTTCTTCAGTGAATCTTCTCATTCCGGATTTTATCACGCAAAGAACTACAGTAGCTTCTACAAGTATCAATAACAACACTATTACAATATCTCTATTTTCAACTGCCGCTTCCGCTACTGCAAGCAACATTGCATTGTCACCGAAATAGAGCTTTGAAAATCGTGACATAATTTTAAGAAGAATCATCCAACCTGGTTTCCGGTCATCTAGCCACTTTACCCCATGAAGAAGCTGTGGGTAGAGTCTGCATAAGCTGCAAGAGCTGCCGCCAAACTTATGTATTATAGGCGTGCTACAAATGAAATGGACACACACATCCTTTATTTGTTAAAAGAAACTTTTACTAGTTGTCCTTACCACCACTGCGCAGTAGACTCATGTAAACATGGCCCATAACGCTAAAATAAAGCTGATCTACCAGCCAGATCTTTTTTTATCGAACTTGTGCCAAATCTCCAAAAAATCTTCAAAATCGCCAAAAATTTCCGTTTCGTAAATTTCTCCTTAAAATAGCAGTCGGTCCGGTCTCAGACGCTAAGCTTCTAATTTATGTCCCATAACTACGAGCGAAAGGGTCCTACATTGGTACCCCCGCGACACGACGTGGGGACGCGGTCGCCCGCGGCGGTGCTGGGCCGCTGGAGCGATGACAAAGTAGAGGTGGCCAGACCGATTTGGACACGCCAAGCCAAATAAAGAGAAAATCGGAAAAGATTGGAGGAGGCCTATGACCAAAAATGGGTACCTCACTTATAAATATCTGTAAATTAATAAGTTTTAAAGCTCATTAGCTAATTTATTATATTTGTGACATATAAAAATGTATTAAATTATTACTTTAAAAATTAATTTTGAAAATAAAATTTATTTTTTAGTTAAAATAAACAAAATAATTAATATCAACAATTGCAGTATGAATTATCTATGTATACCTTTCAATTATTGTAATTTAATTTCTACAGTATGACTAATTGATGAATTTTATATTTATTATAATTGAATTATTATGCAGCACTTATTTATTTATGACTTATAGAAAATGAATTGAATTACATATTTAATAAAATTTGGAATACTACTTTGTTAAATCTTGTTATTGCTAAAAACTAAACTTTGTGCTTATTTATTTGTATTATGTGAGGAAATATTTATTTATTTATTTTATTTAACTACGGGCGTCTTCACACTTTCACATCTCTCTAGGATATTTCGGTCCTGTGAAAGTCGCCGCATGTGGTGCCTAAAAAGTGCAACAGATCCGATCCATCGAATTACAGGCCAACCTCACTCATCTTTAAAGTGATGGAAAGACGATTTGTACAGCCAGGGCTTTTACCTCTGTCGTTTGACTGATAATCTTTTCCATATTATGGATTGTCTGCGGGTTTGTGCAAATGAGCAGATAGCTTAAAATGCATACAAGCTGTAGTTGACGGTAGTTGATGCGATATCATGGAAACTGACTCTTAAGTCCCGCAAGGTTTTGCGTGGTTTCCAACGCCGTATATTAATGACATACTGCCTACCGACTACATATAGTCGAGATATTACGAACTACTAAGACAATCTGTGTGGAGATGAAGCAACTTATTGTAATTACTGTATACAGACCGCGTTCAGCGGACTTTGCACTTTTTGAAAACATATTATAAGATGAAGAGAGAGAGACATTTTTGTGAATAGTATGGCTCAATATTTACACCCAAGACTGTCTTACTTAACAAAGCTACTGTGGGAACCCATCGAACTAGAAAACGATTGTACGAATTATACAGCGAGATAAAATGTAATATAAGTGAGAAATTTAATGATTATGTCAAAAAATATTCTAAATTGTTTAAAGTTGTCTGCATCATGCCTAAATCACGTTTTGTAAGTGGAAAAATTAAACAGTAGTGACAAAATAATAGCCACTTGAAATATTATTAATGCTGAGACTGGAGAATCTAAACTTCATAAAACTAAATATTGCCTAGAGGTTACTGGGACTATTTTAAGGTCAAAAATAGAGATTGCCTCATTATTTGATATTTATTTTTGGAAATATCAGTCTCTTACACTAACTCGCTGAACTCTTCTTCATTATAAACAGAGGCAATGTTGAAAGAAAATGTAATAGAATGCTCAAAAGATTTAAAATTCACACATGTGATGATTTGCACACCATGATGATGTTGTGAAAGCATTCAACTCATTAAAACTAAAAAAAAATGGCCAAGTGCAAGGCGGACTCGCGCAAGAAGGGGTTCCGTACCATTATCTATAAAAACGGCAAAAATATTACGTTTGTTCTATGGGAGCCCCCTTAAATATCTCTATTATTTTAATTTAATTATTTATTTTTAAAGTGAATAAATAACTCAATATTCTGATAATATTTCAAGCGTCTACCTGTTGCTGCTATCAATATCGAGCAAAAACGAGCGAAAAATCACGTTTGTTGAATGGGAGCCCCCTTAAATATTTATTTTATTCTGTTTTTTTAGTATTTGTTGTTATAGCGGCAACAGAAATACATCTTCTGTGAAAATTTCATCTTTCTAACTATCACGGTTTATGAGAAACAGCCTGGTGACAGACGGACGGACGGCCGGACGGACGGACAGCGGAGTCTTAGTCATAGGATTCCGCTTATTATTCTTTCAAACTCAAACTTTTTTATTCAAGTAGACTCGTAAACAGCACTTTGGAATCGTCAGTTTAATTATTAATTAAAATAATTACCACCGGTTCAGAATGATTTACTACCGAGAAGAACCGGCAAGAAACTCAGCAGTTTATCTTTATATTTTTTCAACTTCTTATAATACAATATAGCCTAATGACAAATGCCCCAATAGCAATACAAATCATTAAAGTTTTAATTTTTCCAATCATTTTAATCATTTATGTATTCATCAACTTTGTAATTATTTTTTTTCATTGTACTATCTTTGACATATATTTTAAATTTATTTGAGGGTTAATTAACCACATGTTCTGAAACTTTATTGTAGAAAAATATACTTTGTATTACGAAAAAGCTATGTACCTTCTGAGGACAACATTTTGGAACTACCAATTTATCCTTATTCCTCGTATTAACACTGTGCAGGTCACTGTTTTTAGCAAATAAGTGACATTTTTTGCGTAGATACATTATACAAGCGAAGATATATTGGCAGGGAACAGTTAAAATTTCAATTTCCCTACATAGTTCCCTAAGAGAAATTCGAGATCCTAATTTATAGATAGTAATTTATAGGTAGCAGTACGCTCTCTTTTGCAAAGTAAAGACTGTATCAATATCAGCTGCCTTACCCCAAGCAAAATGCCAATGACATGACGGAATGGAAATAGCTAAAGTAGACCAAGCGAGCAGTGTCAACATCTGTGAGCTGCCTCACTTTTCTAACTGCATAGGCAGCTGAACTAAGTTTCCCTGCAAGAACTAAGATGTGAGGGTTCCACTGCAGCTTATTGTCTAATATAATACCTAGAAACACTGTTGAGTCTAATAGTTCTATTTCTTCTCCGTTTAAGGATAATTTTGATCTAATGTTTCTGACATTTGGCATCATAAATTTTAAACACTTACTCTTTTTCGCATTAAGAAGTAAGTTATTTGCCGTAAACCACTGAAGAACCTGTGAAAGTGCACTACTAACGTCATCAAAATTAGTTTTGTTTCTGTCAACTTTAAATAAAAGAGAAGTGTCATCTGTAAATAGTACAATCTTGCACAGCTTCTCCACAAAGAATTCGCAAAAAAGAGTCATTTATATAAATTAAAGATAGGAAAGGACCTAAAATAGAACCTTGAGGATCTCTTAATTTTACTTCTGAGCCATTCGATTTTACTTCATTGATTTGAAACTTTTGCATTCTACTACTTAAATATGAGCGAAAAAGCTCAAGAGCCAATTCTGCAATACCATAATAACTCAGTTTTCGGATAAGAGTTTCATGTTGCAAGCAGTCGAATGCCGTTGATAGATCACAGAAGATACCAATGGCATTTTGTGACTGTTCCCAAGCATCAAATATATGTTGTATAAGGGCAACACCTGCGTCAGTTGTGGAACGCCCTTTTGTAAAACCAAACTGTTGAGGCTGAAGTAATCCATTTAAGTTAAAATGTTTAAGCATCTGATTGAACATAAGTTTTTCAAAAATTTTGCTTAAGGCAGGCAGTATAGAAATAGGTCTAAAATTTTAAGGATCATCTTTACTTCCACTTTTAAAAAGTGGTATTATTTTACTATATCTCTATATCTATACTACCTGTTTTCAGTAAAATTTTTGGAAAACTTAAATCAATTGAGTGTTCACTATAGTTCACTGCTAACTTGTAAACAGTTTGGATTTACAAGGGGTCGCTCAACTACCGATGCTGGTTTTGAACTTATCCAGCACATATTTGATGCTTGGGAAGACTTAATGGATGCCTTAGGTGTTTTCTGTGACGTACCTTAGGCATTCGATTGCGTCTAACATTAAACTTTGAGCAGGAAATTACAACACGATGGTATTAAGAGAACTACTCTTAAACTAATTAACTCATATCCGGATAATAGAATTCAGACATATGACATAGATGAGAAGCGCTCCCCTGGATCAAACATTAAAATTGGTGTTCCACATGGTTCCATTCTTGTGCCATTTCTATTTCTTATATTTATTAATGATCTGCTAAGGTTGTAAAAGATACTCATGAGATAGTTTTGTTTGCAGACGACACATCACTTTTATATAAATTTAAAAGACGTTAAACTATTTTAATTATTTTAACTACTGTCTGGCTAAGATTTTCAATTGGTTGAACATAAATAATTTACGCCTTAATAGCAAGAAAACCAAATGTATAAAATTTTTAACACCAAATGTCATTCAGGTAAGAACCAGTGTATTTATAAACTGGGAGCCGTTAGATATTGTAGATTATACAGTATTCTTAGGTATTACCCTAGACACAAAGCTTAAGTGGGGCCCACATATAGCTAGATTGGCGAATAGGCTTAGTTCTGCAGTATTCGCTGTTAAAAAGATTCGCAAACCTACGGACAAAGCTACTGCCCGGATAGTATACCTCAGTGACTTTCATAGCGTGATGTACGGTACGGTACGGATACGGTAACGGTATTTTATTATGGGGACACGCAGCTGATATTCAAACAATCTTTGTGCTGCTGAAGAGGGCTGTTCGAGCAATTTACAATGTATCCCTCTTTAAGTGATAAATTAAAGGAAATCAAGGTCTAAACCTCACCTACAAATATTGATAGTCTTAAAAAGAATAGCGATATTCATAATCGTAATACTCAAAATAGACGCAAACTTGCTCAGATCCACACAAGGCTTTAAAAGCCAAAGTCAATATTTTTTATTTATATTAGGTTTTTACAAACACTTTTAAATCATCCAAGTTATGTAATAATATTATAAAATAAAAGAAATAATAAAATAATAAATAGAATAAGTAAAAAATAAGAAATAATATAAAGTTAAGAAAATTGATAAATCATATAAAAGACAATGTATCCGCTTTACGATAAAATCCATATAATTCTATGTCAATTAAACCTTTGGATTTTGTTTTTAAAACAGAAAGTCGTCGAAAAAGTTTATTACACAATTCAAGATTACCTTGATAATAAAAATGCATGTGATCAAATATTTTTTTGTTAACATAAATTACTTGATAATTTCTATTGATAAATCAAAATTTAATGAGCGACTGCTTGAGAGTTTCTTTCGCCGTTTCGTCTCATTAGAACGCCATTTTGTCTTCAAAAAAGTGATATGACATCCAATTTAGAGAAAAAAAATGGATTTTGAATTTGATACTGCAAATACCGCGGCCGACCTGCAGGCGACTCTCACCTAAACCTAACGAAGCGACACATCTGTATATTGAGACAATTCGTTTTAGGATTCTGTCCTCTGCTTCGCAAACCTGAGTTATAATTCTGTCCTCTGCTACGCAAACCTGAGTTATTATTTTTTACTGATATGCTAAATCACTTTCTTTAATGACAATGCATATTTATTTTCAAAGAAAATAGTAAATGTCAATTCTTGCCTTTAACCAAACCTGAGTTATAATTCTGTCTGGTAGGGATAGTGGTATTATTATACTTTACTGTCATGCTAAATTTCTTCCTTTAGTGACAATGCATATTTATTTTCAAAGAAAATAGTAAATGTCAATTCTTGCCTTTAACCAAACCTGAGTTATAATTCTGTCTGCTAGGGAAACCGGTATTATTATACTTTTTTTTTTTTTTTTTTTTTATACCACTAAGGTGGCAAACAAGCTTACGGCCCGCCTGATGGTTAGCGGTCACCGTAGCCTATGGACGCTTGCAACACCAGGGGTATCACTTGCGCGTTGCCGACCCTTCAGAAATCTAATAACTTCTTTCTTGAAGAACTCCATACTGTAGTCCTTGCAGAAAACCTTGGAAGGGAGCTCATTCCACAACTTAAGCGTTCGCGGGAGGAAGTTTCTCTGAAACCGCACTGTACGCGACCATTTAGGTTCTAAAGTGTGAGAATGAATTCCCTGCCGATGGCGAGCGGTGCGATGGTAGAAAGTAGCCGTGGGCATCATTTCGAACAATTCCTCAGAACACAACCCATTGTACAAGCGGTAGAACACACACAGTGAGGCAAAGTCTCTCCTCAGACTTAAGGGCTCGATACCGCAAGTGAGTTTGGAATCGTCGACAATTCTCACAGCCCGTCGTTGAACCGAGTCAAAAGGGCCAAGCTGGTATCCGGGTGCACCTGCCCAGAGATGGCAGCAGTATTCCATATGGGGCCGAACTTGCGACTTGTAAAGTAACAACCTTTGCCCCGACGTGAAGTACTGCTTCGCTCTGTTGAGTACACCAAGTTTTTTGGACGCCAGCTTCACCTTATCTTGTAAATGATCTCGGAACTGAACATCGCTGGAGATGTCGACACCAAGGATCCCAATGCTCTTGGAGATGGAGAGGGGAGTGTTCTGGAATTGTGGGACTACAGTGAATGGAGTTTTCTTAGCGGTGAACGCGCACACTTGTGTCTTTGTAGGGTTGAATCGGACCAAGTTTACCCGTCCCCAATCAGAGACTTGGGACAGTGTGGTCTCGATTTGAGACACAAGTTCTCCGCGGTTTTCCTCCACAACGGAACGAGGGATGTTTGCACGACCCGTGTAAAAAGCGTCTCCAGTACTGTCATCTGCATAGCAATGTATGTTGTTGATGTCCAACATGTCATTGATATGCAGTAGAAACAGCGTAGGAGACAGCACAGAGCCTTGCGGGACACCAGCATTAATGTCCATGCTATCAGAGCAACTACCGTCAACTACGGTTCGTATGCGTCTGCCGGACAAAAAGCTAGCCACCCATTTGCACAAACCCTCGGGCACTCCGTAAGATGGCAACTTCGATAGAAGACCGCGGTGCCAGACCCGATCGAACGCCTTCGCTATGTCCAGGCTACATGCCAATGCCTCCCCCTGACTCTCAATGGCTAGTGCCCGTGAGACGTCGAGCGACCGTGGCGAAAGCCATATTGACGGTCACTGACCAGATCGTGTACTTCTAGGTATCTTAGAAGCTGTGTGTTGATCACACGCTCCATCACCTTAGAGAGGAGAGAGGTAATAGCGATAGGCCTGTAATTCGATGGATCTGATCTATCGCCCTTTTTGGGCACCGGGTGCACATTCGCAGTCTTCCATGAAGACGGAAATTGCCTATTGTGGTAGGAAAGCGCGAAGAGGCGCGTGAGTACAGGACATAACTCAGGAGCACACTGCTTAAGCACCACTGCTGGTATACCGTCTGGCCCACTCGACTTATGAACGTCTAGAGAGAGCAACGCCCGCCTGACCTCCCGCTGCGTTATGGAGATTTCCGGCATGGTCTTACCGCACCACGGTATAGTAGGTGGTACAGCGCCTTCATCGTTCATATTCGAGTTCGAGGCAAAGAGACTGCCCAGTAGATCGGCTTTCTCTTTAGCACTATGGGCCAAGTCACCATCGGTCTTTCGCAGTGGTGGTAACGACGACTGGCAGAAGTTCCCTTCGGCAGCTTTGGCAAGCGACCAGAAAGCACGACTCCCAGAAGGATAGCTCGCAAGTCGCCCACCTATTTTGCCGATGAATTGGAATTTTGCTCTGGCAGTTGCTTTCTTACTGGACCTCGAAGCAGCATTTAATTTGCGTTTTAATTCAGAAATATTCGGATCCTTATTATTACGAGCCGTGGTCCAAGCCTCATACGCAGTTTGCTTAAGAATTTTAGCTTCTCTGCAAGACCTATTAAACCACGGTCGTTTTTTGACACCGGCAGCTACTCGCAGGTTAGGAATGAAACATTCCATACCAGCAAGGATTGTCTCAGTGACTGCGGCTGCGCAGACGTCAGGATCTTCTGAGTTAAAGCAGATCTGCCTCCACGGGTACGATGCGTAAAATTCTCGCAATCCATCCCAGTCTGCCGACTTATAGTGCCACACACGACGCCAATTAGTTGGCCCAGAAGGATCGGGTTGTGTGCATGACACTTGAGTCCGGACGAGACAGTGGTCCGAGGAGCCAAGAGGCGCATCCACTGAGACGGAGTATCCATCCGGACGAGTAGTCAGCAGAAGGTCCAGTAAGGAGCTCGTATGTTCCTCTATATCTGGTATTCTCGTTGGAGAAAGTACCAGCTGAGAGAATCCATAGGTCAGAGCAAATTCGTGAGCAGATATCCCAGCATAGTTATTGGTTCGAGAACTGAGCCACTCGCGATGGTGGGCGTTAAAGTCTCCCAAAATAACTAGTTCTGCTGTGGGATATTGCTCTAGAACTTTGTCAGTCGTCAAACTCAGGTGCGTGAAGAGTCGAGTTACGTCCGTGTCACCGCTATGAGACCTGTATAGGCACGCATAGATACGAGTGTGGCCGCCGTAATCTACGCGCACCCACAATATCGACAGGTCCCTGTCTTCAAGGCTATGAAGGCGGCGACAGCAGATATCCTCCCGGACGAACATACATACACCGGCACGACTCATGAAATTGTGTTCGAGTTTGTAGCCGGGATAGTGAAGGTATGATGTGTCGGCCGGGCAGGATATCTGCGTCTCCGTTAGAAAACGAATGGTCGGCTGCGCAGTTTCGAGATGGTGGTGGACTGCGTTAAGATTTGCGTGAATACCCCTGATGTTGCAAAAATCCACATTATATGTGGATGGAGTAGCCGCTGTGCAAACTCTTTTCTTATTCTTTCTTATGGCCATAATATATAAAAGAAGTTACTAAGACTAAGGGATGAGGATTCACTGCACAGACAGCATAGAGGACAAAAGGTGCGGTTCTAAGACTGCCGAAGCTCGCCACAGATGATACGGTTGCTGGCACGGCGGGCGGAAGGGCCCCTGATCCCCCTCTGTTGTAGTAGCCGGGTCCACTCCGGTCTCCTTCTCCGGCACGACTACCACTTCAGATACTTTACACAGTCTGGCGAATCAGCCTCCCAGGGCGGAGATTAAGTGATCCCTGGGTTCGGGATCCCGTTCAACCTGCGGGCGGCCAGCGGTCAGCCGTTTCATCAGGTCTCCCTGACCGCCGAACCAGCACGCCGCGTCTACGCCGAGCATGACAGCAACAAGCGCCGCCGGTCCTCCGCTGTCCGCGCAGCGAATCCTCAAAGAGCTCTGGCAACCTTACTCACCGCCAGGAACACAACACTACTCAATGTTAGTGTTATTATGGCCGCGGTTTTCTGTAAGGTGGAGGTACTTCCCCAGTTCGGGCCGCTCATTCGAGCAAGTACTCGCTATGCCCTGCTTTAGTTGTTCGGGTGGCTTATTCGAGCGAGTACTTGCAGTGCCCTACCTCTCTCTTTACTGTCATGCTAAATTACTTCCTTTAATGACAATGCATATTTATTTTCAAAGAAAATAGTAAATTTCAATTCTTGCCTTTAACCAAACCTGAGTTATAATTCTGTCTGCTAGGGAAACCGGTATTATTATACTTTACTGTCATGCTAAATTACTTCCTTTAATGATAATGCATATTTATTTTCTAAGAAAAAAGTAAATGTCAAACCTGAGCTATAATTCTGTCCTCTGCTACGCAAACCTGAGTAATTATTATTTACTGTCATGTTAAATCACTTCCTTTAACGACAATGCATATTTATTTTCTAAGAAAATAGTAAATGTCAATTCTAACCTGTATTTATCATTAAAAAAATTATTAACAAAAAAACAAAACATCAAAAATTAACAAAAGATACAACAGGCAGGCAGGTCTCTTCGATCCTTCTTTAGTTTAATATATTATATTTATTAGTTATAGATTTTTAAATTTTTATAATTATGTAGTTTTCAATGTATTGTTAATCTATTTTTTTAATTATAAATATACACTATAAAGATAGAAATAATTACTAATTTCCAAAACTCTGATCTGAATTACAGTTTGAAGTTAGTTTCATGCAAGTGAAGTGTGTTATAAACTGTTAGGTACATATACACCAACTTCAAACTGTAATTCGCATCAGATTTTTGGAAATAAGTAGTTATATTTACCATTTTAGTGAATTTTTTGAAGCCGGTTGTTTTTTTTGTTAAAAAGTTTTTATTTTATACTTTTGAGTGACGAATTGCTTGTTTCGTACACTAAAAACATCCATACCAAACACGAAATTTTATACAATTATCAACATAAAAGGCGTTTCACCAGTTCGAAATATACACCAATTATTTTTTTTTTACCAAAATTTTAAGTTTTAAATTCACTACTTTAATATGGGACCAGCTCGAAACTATACCCTTTTGGATAAAAAAAGAATTTTGTAAATCCGTCTATATATGACAAAGTTTTGTCCGAACATACATCAAAAAATATATAAATATATAAAAATTAAGCTCACTTCGTCTGTAAATCTTCTGCTAAATAAAATGAAACCTAAAATAGGTTCACCTTCAGTGTCCATTCGACCCGCGTAAAGTGTGGCAATTTATCAGTCTATTCTATTTATTACTAAGTAGTAGCAATCTTAGATAAATAGTGGTATCGAGATAGAAAAAAAAACCTATAATGATTAAAATGTTATTGAAAGATGCCTTTAGTCAGATGACAGTGGAAGAACTCTGGTGGTCTATAAGTATAATATTACAAAATTCGTCCACAGCTTGAGCTTTATTGGTCACCAAAAAAATCCATGGAAATGAGCTGATTGAGCAAATTTAAGTCAAAAAAACACAGAGGTTTAATATCTATTAAATAGTAGGTATGCCACTCCTTTGTAACCTGTATTTATATCAAAGCTGTGTCTACAAGAAGTGAAATGTAAAATTGAAAATATGACTGATAAATTGCCCTTGCAGCCTTATTTCGATACAAAACTTCGCATTATGTTAAATAACAGCATTTTGAATTTATTTAATTTACTTTTTAATAATCAAAACTCACAACTGTCATTGTGTAAAAACACAAAAGTGGATTTAATAAAATAATATTCAATAAGATATTTTGCAATAAGAATTGCAAAAAAATATCTAGGAACTCATTTCCAACAATCTCGAGCGCGCAAACTTGTGAGTTCGTAAGTAAAATGTGTGCAACTACTTGCTTACTTACGTCTAAAAGACGTCTCGAGAAATAAGACCTACTGTATATATTTTTTTCTAGAGCGCTCGAGACTGTTTGAAGTAGGCTCCCAGGGATTTTTTTTTGCAATCTTGTTCCCTGTCCCTAGTAAGCTCCCTGGTCTGTATTTAGATTACATGCCGTACCCTAATGCATCACTAGCTTACACGATTTATACACTTATTTAAGGTAGTATTTTTTAAATATTGCTTATTTTTGAAAAAGTTATCCAGAAAATGTGATATAAAATTCGGCCACGTGTGATTTAAAATATATTTTCATCACAGTTACTAGTAAACAGTGTCATAACGTGCTGGAAAAGTGGGTGCTAAGAACTTAATTACTCCCAAGGGCTTTTTAATTGTATTTTTTTCTTTCTTCAAGGTAAAGCGGGAGTTTATGAAACTCATGGGCGATATGATTCATTATGTCATCAAACGCACCGCACACGCTCGTCTTGTACGAAAAAGAGTACGTAGATTATACGTACTGTTTTATCTATTCTATCAAGTGTGTACAAAAGTGCCATCTGTAGCAAGCAAATAATTCAAACAAATTTTTCGTACCCGGTGGTCAAAAATTAAAACTACAGTCGCCATATTGAAATGGTGTGAACTTACAACGAGTCTAGCGCCCAAAAAGTTTTAACTTTAGCCAAAGCTTTTTAATGCATAAATGCTCTAGATATCGCTTGGTGGCTACACTTCTGTTACCACTATTTTTATTTAGTAGAGTTTCTTTATTTACAACTTTACAAAAGCAATTAGAAATGTCTTCGTCGCTCAAGGAATAAATATGAACTTGTATCCACCGAAAAAATCGAAGATTCCGTAAGTAACAAAAATATAAAAAAAAAATTAATAAAGCTTCTGACGATAACCATTTACGCACCAAGGCACATATATTGTGTTTTCAAAAATTGTAAATAAATTTTTAAGTACGTACATTTTTCACCTCATATTTTTATGTATTTACTCGCAAATATGATGAAAAACAGTGTGTGTAACAAGGGCGGTACGAAAATTAAAAACAGGAGTCGTTAAAGCCTTTAAGGCTGACCTTAAGCAAAAAAATGGATGATTTTCGTCTTCCTTTGAGAAATGTGTGGATCTCTTGTGGTTTCTCTTATAATGTTTTTATCGCAAATCCTCGGTGGTGATGTTCAAAAATCTCTTTGCAAACTCTTTTGAACTGTTCATCACTTATAATTCCTTAGTTTCCTACGTTTTCCGGGAATCTTAAACGATCCGAACTTAATTTAAACTTTCTGTCGACGTTTTGATTAAATTTGAAACATGCTTATATTAAATAAATCGAATTAATAAACATCAAACTAAAACCTACACGGAGGGTACTTAAATAACGTTAATTGACGGTAATAAAAAATGTTACATGTTTTTTTTTTCGGTCGGACTATGCAGTTGGCTGTTGTAACCATTACTGCTCCACTGGGCTTTTGAGGTCAGACTCTAAAAGAATTTCAGCCCATATAGCGCCCAACGCTCAAGGTCGTGTTGAATGTAGAAAGAGTAATAGAATTTAAAAATACGATTTTTTTTTCTGCCTGTTTGAACGGGCTAATTTCCGAATCTACTGAATGTATTACTGTTTGAACAGGGAATGGAATCCGAAAAACTGAAACAGAAAAACAAAAACACCCTGTATTTTATGATTATGATCGAAGCGTGCATTTCTTTTATGTATTTTAGTAAAAGCCGAAGCCGAGGCCGTACCTACGGTACATAAACTACGTTCGTAGTGTTTAAGTAACTGGGTCACAAAAAGGTATAGTGCTTCTACAAAAAAGGTTTAGTGCGTCCACAAAATCTTGGCACATCCTTAAAACACCACAATGAATAAAGCTGTATGTAAGTAAGTAAAACTATTATCAAGCATGTGTAAGCCAACAACAATCTGAGAGGAGGTTTCTGAGAAAGAAAAAAAACGTCAAGTGCGAGTCGGACAGGATAAAGTGCGAGTCGGACAGGATCAAGTGCAAGTCGGACTCGCGCAATAAGGGTAAACCGATTGCAATGAAATTTTTGTAAGTTGTTAGGCACATGCCGGGGAAGGTTTCTGCGAAAGAAAAAAAGGGTCAAGTGCGAGTCGGACAGGGCAATAAGGGTGAACCGATTGTATTGAAACTTTGGTTAGTTGTTATGCACAGGCCGGGGAAGGTTTTTGAGAAATAAAAAAATGGTCAAGTGCGAGTCGGACATGGTCAAGTGCAAGTCGGATAGGGTCAAGTGCGAGTCGGATAGGGTCAAGTGCGAGTCAGACAGGGTCAAGTGCGAGTCGGACTCGCGCAATACGGGATAACCGATTGTAATGAAATTTTGGTAAGTTGTTATGTACACGCCGGGGAAGGTTTCTGAGAAAGAAAAAGGGTCAAGTGCGAGTCGGACTCGCGCAATAAGGGTTTAAATACAAATTAATTTGACATATGTAGGTATATAAACACTACATATATATACATAAATGCCGACTGGGAGCTTTACATGGCGTGCGCTGGCTAAGAGTTGCATACATTTCTAACAGATGGCGATTTAAGTTAGTTTATCCTCATAAATGTCCGGATTGGGTAAGTATCTAATAGAAATCCCTTGTTAATATTTAACCCTTGGTTGTAACAGTGTGCTTTGTGTGAGTTTTTGCATATTCGTAAATCTACTATCGCGTTCGCGTATTCATTAAAAGTCCTATGAGAAAAAATAGTCTCGAATCGCGTCCCCTAGAGGCGCTCCTTCATTTCCATACATGTATTTCGTTGCCGCGAACGCGATAGTAGCGTTTAAAACTCACACTGGCACACTGATGGTGCTACAGCGTATCAACTTTAAGGGCAGAACAACGTCTGCCGGGCTACCTAGTTGGTTTATAAATTTCATGAATTTTTAATGGACTTTTAGGACATGATTTATTAACTAAGTGGGAAGCAAAAATATACTTAAACGGTCATGTTTTAATGACAAGAACAACTACCAACCCCATGTAGATGTTTAATTCGCCTAATCTACACTTGTAGGAAGATATAATACCAGCAAATTCATTAAAATTAGTCAGAATCCCTAGTAACGCTCCTGACGGAGAAGTTTTAGTTGATCAACAAATTTTATGCAACTGTATAATTCACGAATGTATAACCACAGGATTAAATATCCGTGGAATAATCGAAGTTGAAAACTTGTCCCATAACGATATTATATTTTCCTTAGATCACCCTGCTCAAGCTGTAACCTTTAACATCGAGTTCACGCGCAGCGAACACCGACTCCAGTCGTGTAGATAAAGTAATAAAAAACCTGCGTGCGGATCACTTAAACGCGGTAGAAAAAGTAAGTTGACTTAGTTCACCTTTGTTCGCGTTATGCTGACGTCTTCTTTATAGAAGATGAAATAAATAGCTTTAAACACCATATAAAAACAACAGATGAATTCCCTATCCACACAAAAAGCTATCGTCATCCCTTTGTACATCGCCAGATAGTTAGGAAACAAATTACGAAAATCTTGAACAAGGAATAATTATACCCTCGGAATCTGCCTGGAGTGCACCCATAGGGGTAGTGTCTAAGAAATCAGACGCATCGGGTAAACAAAAATGGCGATTAGTCGTGTATTTCCGAAAACTTAACGAAAAAACAGTAAATGATAAATATATGATTCCAAATATTTCAGACGTCCTTGACAAACTAGAAAAATGACAAAATTTCAGCACCCTTGATGCTAGCTACATCAAAAAAGTTTTTACCAGGTGAAATGGACTCCAATTAAAACCCAAAAAAAAGTGATGAATGACGTCCTGAAAGGCCTCCAAAATTCAATCTGCCCTGTGTACCTTGATAACATAATAATTTTTAGTACGTCCCTACAAGAACATATATTAAAACCTGAACTACAGGGACTCTGAACTTCAACTTGAAGAAATCAGATGGACAAATCCGAATTTTTGAAACTAGAGACCGCCTACTTAGGATACTTTATCAGCAATTACGGTATCAAACCGAACCCTGATAAAAATAAGCGATAGAAAAGTACCCCTTACCCCAAACTTCGATACAAATAAAACAATTTCTCCGTTTATTTGGTTTCTACAGAAAGTTTATTACAGAATTCACTCGAATAACGAAATCCCTAACACAATGCCTAGAAAAGGCAAGAAAAGTTAACGTCGACTCTCAGTATATAAACAATTTTGAAAAGTGTAAAGTCTCCTGACTAATGACCTACTTTATTTCAGTATCCCGACTTCAACAAAGAATTTATTTTTACGACAGATGCTTCTAATATATCCATTGTTGCTATTTTATTCCAAGGAACAGTAGGATCAAATAAACCTATCTCATATGCTTTTCGCACTCTTAAAGAGACCGAAACTAATTACAGTACGATAGAAAAAGAGCTTCTAGCCATAGTTTGGGCTACGAAATACTTTTGGCCATACCTTTTTGGATAAAAGTTCAAAATTATTATAGATCATGACCCACTTCAGTGGATTATTAATATTAAAGAACCCAGTTCCCGACTCACTAGATGGCGAATAAAGCGCAGTGAATAGGACTTTACAGTCATTTACAGAAAGAGAATAATTAACACAATAAATTTCATAAACAGTTATGCTTGACCTTAGTAGGTGACATAAAAAAGAAACCGACACGCATACAAGCAATTCTGTACAAATCACAGATTTGAATTTAGAATCTAACGTTGTCAATGCTATCAAGGAATACGTTAACCCTAAACTAAAAACCGCCCTTCTTATTTATCCACCCTTAGCTATGTATTCTGTTATACCTATCATTTAAGATAAAATTAAGAGTTTATCACTGAATCTTGTATGAGCCAAAACCGAACTAGAAAATGTCAAAGATTATTTAAAACAACAGGAAATAATTAATTCATATTACAAAGGTAAAACCAATTACCGTGGTATCAATGAGTGCTACTTAGCACTTGCACGAAAATATTACTGGCCTAAGTTAAAAGATCACATAAACGAGTGCACTATATGTGGTCAGGCCAATTATGATCGCAATCCTATGAAACAAAAGTTTAATATTGTTCCCCCGCCAAAAAGCCTTTCAAAATGATTCACATGGACCTATTTACAGCCAAAAATAAGATATGTATCATATGGAAATTTGTAGATGTGTTTTGTAAGTAAGGCCAAGATTTTTATTTTAGAGATGGCACAGCGATTAGTATATTACAAGGATTATTACAATTTTGTACTCATCACAGACAACCCGTGACTATAGTAACGGTCTACAGAACTGAATTTACGAACAAATTATTCGGCGAATTTACACGCTTGCACGGAAAAATTCACCATAGAACACTGGCTCATACACCAAACGAAAACGGTATTATAGAAAGATTTCATTCAACACTCCTGAAACACCTTTGGATTTTAAAATTACAACAAAAAGACGATCCCGTAATAAACTCAATGCCTCATGCAATAATAGCGTATAATAGTTCTATTCATATTTTTACTAAATGTAGACCTATTGACGTCATAACCGATAATTTTTGAACCTTAGTACACACATTTTACAACAGTACGTACAAACGCACCGAGAACAAATGAAAACAGTTATTGACATAGTTAACGTCTTATCTCTAGAACACCGTACAACTCTAATAGAAAACAGGAATAAAACCCGTGAACCTGAGGTTGAATATCAACCCCAACAACAAAAAGTGTTCATTGAAAATCCTCGGCATACCGTCAAATGTTTGCCCCAAGATACACTCAAGATACCGTTTTAGCCGATCTAACAATACATATTTTCACTACCAAAAAACGTAATCCTATTGCTAAATCCTGTCTCAAACGCGTCCCTAAGAGCTCAAAATTGTTGCAGGATACTGCTGACAAGAACTCTACATCTGACAAGAAGCCAGGAGATAAAACTTGAGAGTCTGGATGATGGACGAGGATTACTAACATTTAAACTGGGACTGACCAAACTAATCACACATTACCACACTTTCTTACAATATGTTCACTCAAATGACATCGAAAATAACATTAATATATTGCTGACAACCCAACTACAAAATTACAAGACCCTACTTACTAACGAAATATTATCCTTATACAAGTCACAAATAGATTTCCTACTCAACAAACTAATCGAAGCTTCATCCCAGTTAGACAGTTTAAAACCAAGGCGAGCTAAAAGAGATCTTGTCGATAGCTTAGGTTCAGTTATAAGAGCTATTACAGGAAACTTAGACCATTCAGATACTATTAAGTACAACAATGCCATTAAGGTTCTAGAGAATAACCAACACCGCTTATCTTCAGAATTTAATAACCAAATTAGGCTAAGTAAAGAATGGATGACTCAACATAGCCAAGTTCCCAATTAGTGGAAAATCAGAAAAAAAATAGTACCCTAATTTTTATGTTAAATAACTAAGCGTACAGAAATGGCGGACATCCTAAAATTAGATAAATTTTCATAACTTCTAGCAATAACGGGCGAAAGCGTCGAAGACCTGCTACAAGAGTTATTCAGAATAGAAAATATCATAGCTTTTGTAAAAGCATCAAGCACTCATCATTCATGTTAAAAATAGATATTTTAGAGAATATGCTAATTTATAATGAGGACCTAATATTAGAATTAGATCTAAGAGAGTACTACGATATAATAAAACCAGGATATTAATATTCTGATAGTGATATAATTATTATTTTAAAATTTCTCATAGTCTCAATAATTTCACTAGATCTCTACAAACTATACATAACACCTAAAAAACACCCAAAAAACACCACCAAGTCCTTATTCCTCCATATCCTTTAATTGCGCAACCAATGGGAAACAATTCATGTACACATAGGCTGAATGCCCGAAGCTTAGTAACAATCGGTTTCTCTGTAAAGAAAAGCTAGATCATCAAGTTCCTTCTCAAGCAGACTGCGTACAAAATATAATCAAAACTCAATCTCTGGATAAAAGCTTAACGCTTACCACCATACGATTATCAAAATAAGAAATGGAAAGCTTGGATAACAGACAGTATATTATTACATTCCCATATCCCACCAAAGTTCAGATGATTTGTGGACGTACCATAATCCCTACTAAATGTCTGATACGGACCCAATAACTAACAAATATCAACATAAACAATGAAATTAAAGGCCAACAACTAAAAATCATGAAAGTACCGAACAGCATCGAGATTCCAGCTAGTAATTCACTATCTCTTCGTTTGAACTCTATCAACCTGGAAGGATTACATAATGCCCAAGATAAAATAATACTGCATGCACTCTTTCACAAGAATGAAGCTATGCCACCATCGCTATATCACACAACCATACCCTTTTATGGAGTCCTTTTTGGTGCACTTATACGAATCAGCTACCTAATTATCAGAAAATATAGATTTTCTTAACCAGAACCTTACAAAAACTCTGAAAATTTTGCTGAAATCCATGAAGAGAAAAGAGGCCTATAGGATAAACAACCTGAAGTGCGGAAAATGCCAGCAACATTTTCTCTTAGCAGTCTAAAATAGTTGCTGGAGTAAAAGAGGAGGAATTATACAATGGAACCCTAACTGGACTGCTGACACGCTACGTCCTTATTTACTTGGACCATGGATCCTTCCGACACCGGCAGCCAACCCGAGGCGCGTATAAATATACAAGTTCAGTAATTTAATACATTAGCAGAGAAAAGTTAAGATTTATTTTATGAAAGGTTTAAAGCTAACAATATATATATATATATTGATTGGTGTCTAGTTTAAAGCGTACTGTGATTGGATGTTTGTTTGGAACGCAAGATGATTGGAGGACATTTATAGACAAACGCTGATTGGTGGTAAAGCGATATAGAAATGGCATCACTTCATATGCTCTTCAAATATAGTTTCATAACTTTTACCCGAATACAATTTTATTCAGAAAATTCAACGTAGAATAAATTAGAGACCCTCTAGTAAGGGGTTGTTTCATAATCCACGGTTTCCTTTCCTCTTAATATTATTGCCTCAGTTAAATAGTTATGCCACTGTTATTAAGAATTTAATAATGTTGAATATAACCGCGAAAGTTCAAGGTATTTAAAACTTTTATAATATTGGAAACACCTGCGAGACTCACCTACGTGAATCGTTTAACGACCAGTAGAGTAGCCTCGTACAAAAAAAATTCTAACAATGATAAAAGGTAGTTGTCTTGGTTTTTACGTATTCCGTATAATGGCATGAAGTGTTAGTTTATTTGAACTTACCCGAGGTTTGTTAGAACTTTACGAACATTTAGAACATAATATTAATATTCTATTAGTTTAGGATAATTAGGCCGTTTTATCTAGACCGTTCATATTAATCTATGACTCTTTAATAGTACCCCAACCAACATAACTAGAATTATACCTAAAAGATATTCTTTTTTCTTTGTTAAAAATAATAAAGGCCGGACATCCGTCCGGAATAAAAAAATAGGATGGGGGAGGTTTGAAATGTGGGGTGAGAAAGTTGTTACAGAGGGGTTAGTGATGATAGTAGTGCGTGGTCCCATACATACAGAACATTCAACTGCCGTCGTTTAAATTGTCGAAACGTAAAGGAGAAGAATAGTTTCCTCCCGAGAAGAAGGAATTTACGCTTGTGGGTTACTAGAAGCTACCACGTGGGGTTTAACAGTCAAATTTTACCACCATGACTGGTTAGTAAATACTTTCATATTAGAAGTTATAGTGAAAATATTGTATGTTCGTTGTGATTTTCCTTTAGGTTGTGTTTTAAAAATATCTAAATTAATGTTAAAACATCCAAATGACGGGCCCGCCTTTGGGCGAAGGAATATATTAACAGACCTTGTTTCTAAGACATTTTTAGATAGGTAAAGATAAATCTTCTATTAAAGTAGAAGTTTGAACTAAAATTATACCAACCATAATAATTATATTTCCCACTAAAGAACTAAGTCTGCCAAGAGATACGGTAATTACTATGTGTAATCCATGTCCATCCTTAGCGGCGTTAGTAGGGTTTTACTATTTTGGCTGGTTAGCTAGTGTAGGTGAGCGCTGATGATCATCATAAGGGGGCGCTCCTTAAACCTAATTTCAGATCGCAAGTCCTGAACGCTTAGCTACCTGGTTCCCACTGTACAAAACGACTGGATTAAGCGTTCGTATGGATTTTACTTTCAAATGTGGAGATAGCAAAATTAGGGTTCCATTGCGTAAGGATGACAGAAAAATCATATAACTCTTTAGTACCTATGTCCTTTAGTTCTGATATTCGCGTATTTGCTTTGTTTATGTGTTTTTACAAATGGTACAAATGGTAGGTGTTTTTGTACTGACTTTGGAAATGGTGAAAACTCAAAGTAGGCATTATTTATGACCGTAGTTTTAGCTATATTTATTTTCTTGGTTATCTTCTTTTATGCTTATTTTGTATACTATTGTTTGCTATATTACTCTGACGTATCTCTAAAACAACTGGGTTTACTACTTATTTAACACAACGGTTTTCGGGTCCTACCAGTTTTGACGATCACGCTTGGCCAAATACGATAATTGTCTACGTCTTTCATATAAAAAGATTTATTCACTGTCTCACGTTTGAATGTTACTGTGTAAGGCTGCGAGTTTGCCTAGAACATTTAATTATATTATTAATCTAATGTTAAAAGGGTGAAAATGGGGGACGTTACAGTAGCCATTGCTGGGTCATAGGTCATAAGCCTCTACGTGGAGAAATACGTAGCCATTGCTGGGTCATAGGTCATAAACCTCTACGTGGAGAAATGCCATTATATTTGTCAGGGACTGGAAATGAGGGTATTTTATTCTGTGCCTCGTCTTTTTTTTTCACCGCTTATTACTTTTAATCTGATAAATAATGACGTGGAGCATATAGCCACCTTAGTCCAGATAGGCGATAGGCGTACTCCTGTCACGCAGGACTAGGTGGTTGATGAAACGATACTGTCTCCCACATTATGTTGTGAGTGTGTCCAGCCATTGGTTACACCCTTCTGGATTTTAAAACCCTGAAGATATATACACACATACGTACATAACTTTACGACTTTATAGCTTAACAACCTACTCAGAATTTTGTGAAATATCAATATGCCGTCGTATTTTAAATTCAATTATGTTGAAGTAAATCAAAGTTACATTTTCTGTAAAACTTTCTTCGAGTCCAAAACGTTTTATTAAGTTTTCCTGAGTTTTGTTCTGAAATGAACAAGATTTACAAAATTACTTCGCACAAATTCTCTCAACGGACCAATCTTCGGGTTTCAATTTCAAATTGAAAAGTTACTTCATGTTTTAAGAAACTTCAGATAAAACTTTGCAGATCGTTTAAATTTTCTATGACGTACTTTAATATGTACATTTTATATTTTTTTTTTATTTCAATCAAAATAATAAAGTTAATTATTCAGACACTAAAAACTTGCAAAAGATTTTACTTATAACCTGTCACGTGCTTTGTGAAAGTTAAGAAGATTCTAAAGCAAAAGTTCAATACTAATCTACGTACGAGTTTTTCGTCGTAAAATTTAATGAAATTGATAGAATTTATCTCTTTCTTGTGCATTATGTAAAATTTATAGCGAAAAATAAAAAACAGTATCCATGACGACAATAGTTAAATTCCTTACAAAAATGTAAAATTTATTAGTGTTACAAATAAATAGATAAATATTATTTATTAAACATTACATTACAGCGCCATCTGGTGCCAAGTTTGTACTATGGATACTAGACTGTTTTTTTTGTTAGTATTATACATAGGAAACACAAGTAACACAATACAAGATGTGTAGTATTTCCGAAGTATTTCAGTAGCCATTGCATACAGATAGTCGAAAGACGCAAAGGCAAGTTTGGCCAGAAAGGAGTTACTGGTTCCCCGAACATCTGATGTAGGTACTTACAGAAATTTTATATTTAAAACAGAAAATTATTAGCACTATCCATCCATATAATATAAAAATTTATTTTATTTGTTAGTCTCACAAAAACTCGAGAACGACTGGACTGATTTGGATAATTCTATTTTGTTCTCTTCGTTATAGTTGAAGCAAGGTATATGTAAGAAAAAGGGTCAAGTGCGAGTCGGACTCGCGCACTAAGGGTAAATCGATTGTAATCAAATTTTGGTTAGTTGTAGTGCACACGCCGGGAAGGTTTCTGAGGAAGTATAACTGGTCAAGTGTGAGTCGGAGTCGCCCACTAAGGGTAGACCGAAATTTAATATTAAAACGCACTGGACAAACATTTATGTGATAAACATTTTGTGGTTGTCTTGAATCTGGGTGTATTTATTTATGATATGTATAAATTAAAAAAAAAAATTATATGTAGGTATTTGTATTCGACGTCTGGTATCCATAACACAAGCTTTGCTTACTATGGGCCAGGCGACGCTGTGTGTAATGCCAAAAATATTTATTTATTACTTTTTATTATTTATTTTCAGTCCAATAGCATTCTCCGTGCAATAATTCTCTAAGACTCTTTTACTTTACGTTGCTTCTGTTTTTAACTAATCAAATCATAACAAATCCTTTAAAAAATTTCAGTTAGCTATTACAAAAATAGGTTCTTTTCTAATATTTTCGTTTAGTTGTCAATATTTCAATTATACCTACAACTACATAGGTACTTACCAGAATTCCACTAACCAATTTACATACTGCTGGAAATATAAAAAAAATGACCAAAGGTTTGCCCAAGCAGTAAAGCGACTGCATAGACATGATGTAATGCCCCCCTCCTGCCCCCCCCCCCTCCCCCCGTTCCACTGCAAATATAAATCAATGAATAGGGTAATAAAATGTTCAAAAAACTTTGTAGGCCTCAACCCCACTAACTTAAGGATTGTGAGAAATGAAATCTAAATAAATATTTAATAATGATGTAGATAATTTTCTAATTTGGCCAAGCGTGATCGTCAAAAGTGGTAGGACCCGAAAACCATTGTGTAAAATAAGTAGTAAGCCCAGTTGTTTTAGAGATACGCCAGAGCAATAAAGCAAACAATAGTATACAAATAAGCGTAAAAGAAAAGAGTCAAGAAAATAAATATAGCTAAACCAGCTATCATAAATAATGCCTACTTTCGAGTTTTCACTATTTCTAAAACACCTAAACAAAGTAAATACTCAAATATCAGATCTAATGGACACAGGTACTATGATGAGTTATATGATTTTCTGATCCCTACACAAAGGAACCCTTATATATGCTACTTTCACATTTGAATGTAAAATCCATACGAATGCTAAATCTATTCGTTTTGTAGAGTGGGAACCAGGTAGCTATGCGTTCAGGACTTGCGATCTGAAAGTAGGTTTAAGGAGCGCCCCCTTAAAATGTACATTAGCGCTCACCTACACTAGCCAATCAGCCAAAATAGTAAAACCCTACTAACGCCGCTAAGGATGGACATGGATTACTCATAGTAAATACTGTATCTCTTGACAGGCCTAGCTCTTTAGTGGGCTATTTAATTATTATGGCTAGTATAATCTTAGTTCCCACTTCTACTTTTACGTAGCTGAAAATGTCCTAGAAACAAGGTCCGTCAATATATTCCTTCTTAAATCACCTCATGATTGAGATTTCTTTCTACCATAAATTTCTAACCGGCAAAAACGGGCCCGTCATTTGGATGTTTAAACATTAATTGAGATATTATTAAAACACAACCTAAAGGATTTCACAGCGAACATACAATATTTTCACTGTAACTTCTAATATAAAAGTATTTGCTAACCAGTAATGGTGGTACAATCTGACTGTAGTTTAACGCCACGTGGTATCTTCTATTGACACAAGCGTAGACTATGATTTCCTCCTCCTCAGGCAACGTTTCAACAATTTAAACGACGGCAATTGAATGTTCTGTATGTATGGGACCACGCACTTTTATCACCTCTAACCCCTCTCTAACAACCTTCTCACCCCACATTTCAAACCACTCCATCCTATTTTTTATTCCGGACGGATGTCCGGCCTTAATTAATTTTAACAAAGAAAAAAGAATATCTTTTAAGTATAATTCTAGTTATGTTGGTTGGGGTACTATTATAGAGTCGTAGATTAATATGAACGGTCTAGATAAAAAGGCCTAATTATCCTAAACTAATAGAATATTAATATTATGTTCTAAATGTTCGTAAAGTTTTAACAAACCCCGGATAATTTCAAATAAACCAACAAGTCATACCATTATACGGAATACGTGAAAACCAAGACAACTACCCTTTATCATTTTTAGAATATTTATTGTACGAGGCTACCCTAAAGGTTGTTAAACGACTCACTTAGGTAAGTTTCGCGGGTGTTTTGAATATTATAAAACTTACGCGGTTATACTCAATATTATAGAATTTCCAATAACAGTAGCATTACTATTTAACTAAGGCAATAAAATTAATAAGAAAAGAAAACCACGGATAACAAAACAACTCCTATCAAGAGGGTCTCCAATTTATCCTACGGTTAATTGTCTGAATAAAATTGTATACGAGTAAAAGCTATGAAACTACCTTAAAGAGCATATGAAACGTGCTGCCATTTCTATATTACTTAACCACCAATCAGCGATTGTCTTAAAACGTCCTCCAATGAACTTGCCTTCCAAATAAACATCCAATCACAGTACGTTTTAAAGCATCCATACTCGTGCCACTGGTTCAAATCTTACGCAACCTCATTTTGTACAAGGTCCGAATCCATAAATCGGGAGTTAGATTACTACCTACATTTAACAATTAATTTTGTGTTAACGTTTATGATTCGTAAGTTTATAATGTAATATTTTACATTTGTCATCGGTATTTAACTTTTGTCAGCTTCAAACCTTGCATAGAACAAATCATAATTTCACAGCTAATGTATTAAATTACTGAATTTAAACGCGCCATTCTAATTTAAAGATGCATTTTGCTTTAGGTAGTAAGTTTTTTGAGAATTGTTTACTAATATAAATCTTCGCGCTAAAACTTGAATAAAAACATTGCATTACAAAATTTTAAGGCATAAATATTGGTATCGTCACAATGACTCGAGTAAATAGAAAAAATCGGCCAAGTGCGAGTCGGACTCGCGCACGAAGGGTTCCGTACCATTATCTACAAAAATGGTACAAAAAACACGTTTGTTGTATGGATGCCCCGTTAAATAAATTTTTTATTATTTGTTGTTATAGCGGCAACAGAAATACATCTTCTGTGAAAATTTCAACTGTCTTACTATCACGGTTCATGAGATACAGCCTGGTGACAGACGGATGGACATACGGACAGCGGAGCCTTTGTAATAGGGTTCCGCTAATTACCCTTCGGGTACGGAACCCTAAAAATCATATCACTAAACTTGACACTCAACATCAAGACACGCTCAAGACAGAATAACATTACTGACCTTATTTAATTCGATTATCGGCATTTTCAAAGAGATCAGTAGCACCGCGCCGGGCTAAATAGGTGTTGCCATACTTTGCACTACACACATTGATTTAAAAAAACCTTTTCCCACGAGTAAAGAATTCCCCTGGAATTTTAAATACTTACAATGAACGATAACGATAGGTATTTCGTGTATTTACCGAATAATTTGAGGATATTTCTTAGGGAGCACTTATAAATAAATTGGTACTGATTTTTGCTTAAGCGCTACATGCCATAAAGTTTCATGAACGACGTTTTTATTAAGCGCGGCAAATCGAGCATAATATGCGAATTTTCCAAAATCAACAAAAAATTACAAATTGGGAAAAGACAACAAAAATTATACAAAATTAAAAAAGAAACATAAAATAAATTGTAGGTAAGTAATAACATTCAAATGTTGTCAATATTCTGAAAATGATCTATTTTTAATGGGTTAAATTGGTGATTTTTGCTTAAGCGCTAGATGCCATTAACTGTTAAGTTTCATGAACGACGTTTTTATTTAGCGCTGCAAATCGAGCACATAATGACAAAATAAAATAAAGAGATATGCTAAAAAACAACAGCGACACAAAATAAAAAAAACAAACATAAAATAAATTGTAGGTAAGTAATTGCGTTAAAATAATGTCAAAATTCTGAAACTAAATTATGTTTTAATGGGTTAAATTGGTATTGTATTAACACGTTAGCACGCTTAAATTGACTCTACAAGTAGTTGTTTGGTAGTTTTTTGGTTGTTTGCTTATTCTTGACTAAGTCGATGACGGTTAGTTGTGTAAAAATTAAAGTAAAGGATAAAGTTTTATCCATTTTCTATGGTGGACGCAAAAAAATCTAGAAACCTACTTACCTAGTCACCAATCTAGGTACTTTAAAAAAACCACTATTTATACCTACCTAAATAAGTACAGTACCTTTTACTTTTAATTATTCTATGCCTTTACACATAACACAATGACTTACCCACTTGTAATTTTTCCACATATTTTTTTTTGGGCTGGTAACATTCGCATAGAAAGGTGATTCCCCGAAAATTAGGGTACCGTTTTCGCTTTATTTGACCTTATTTAAAAATACTATGTCTTGTTTATGCAGCCCTAGTACATAAAGTTTAGTTTTTGATGATTTTGGTGACATTTCGCACTGATAAGGTAGGTATGTATGTTCTTTCTTTATTCTGAGGCTTCGTAATGTGAGTAAAGACAGGCATTTCATAGTCATATCTGACATAAAAACTAGTTTGTTTTCGACTTTATTTGAATAATAGGTACCTATCTAGGAGTAAATAATAGCAAGTAGGTAAAGCACCTATCAAAATAATATTTGTTTCATTGTTTGATAACAGGTATTTACTTGATAATACCTACGTCCGCAGGCACTAAGTCATGGTAGACTAAGTGTAGCCTAAGATTCCGTCAACAAGAAAGGTCTGTGCCCTGCAGTAGGGACTCATAGAAACAGGCAAATCCACATAACTTACTTGAGTAGTACCAGATATACTTTGTTTAATACTCGAAAATACGTAAATTAATTTCCAGAACCCTTCAAAATTTATAAAAGAGACAAATTTTTTTTTGTCTCAGGTGGTCAGAGTACTAACCCCGAAAATTAGGGTACCTTTGTCACCTTTATTTGACCTTATACAAAAATATTTGTATTGTGAAGTATTTATGTATTGATGACCCCTGTGACACATTGTCTCTATAGAACATAAACTTTAAACCCCGGACTTCTGCAATATTTAAATAAAAAAACCTATTAAAAAAAACAGATATAAATATTAATAGAAAAAGTAGTACTTAACATGTATTTTATGAACTACGAAATTAATTAATTACCGTATCTTAAAGTACATAAAAAGTTTAAAAAAATATCTTTTCTTTACAACGAACTGTAAAGTTAACGCTTTGGACTCTTTAAATAAAATTTTAACTTTAGTTCCTAATACTAGTATTAGAAACTAAAGTACTAGGAAAGTACCTAGGTACTTTATTAGCAAGATGGCAAAATTATAGGGCGAGTTTAATTAGACTTATTAGGTTTTAATAAAAACAAATATAATGTACTTATAATTATTTAAGTTTGATTTTCTTTTAGAAAAGAAAATGTTTTACTAAAATCTTTAAATTTTATTGATCAATTTTTAAATAACATATTATATATAAACTTTACATTTCCTATGTAAATTGAGATTAAAATACTCTATAGTTTATTGGTTAAACTCTCTAATTGTTTCCTTATCTGAAGGGTCCTAACCTTTAAAGAGCTCGAAGTAGGCAAAAGCCTGAAATTTTCTCAGAATTTCCTAACAAATAATAAAAATATAAAAGCAAAAACTAAAAATTTAAGACGGCTTTTTAGAATAGGCCCGTAGTTCGGCTGATAATTAAATGACACTGTAACTTACAAAACTGACGAGTATGACATTCATAATAAATGTTAATTGAGAAAATTGTACCTACACATTTAAACAATAGCATGGTGATCCGATTCCTGCGGACTGCTCTAACAATATCAGCAACATCGCTTTTGTAAAAAAAATTTAGTAATTCTAATATTTACGCAATAAATGTATTTAATTTTTTAAAAATATGGCTATCGAATTGTAAAATTATATAAAAAGAAAATAAAAAAACAGTTTCTCAAAATATTTCGCCCTCTTATCATCAATCATAAAATAATACAAAATATAGATTATACACCTACATCAGTATGTTGACAGGCTTTTAAAAAAATGCCATTATTTGAAAAGAACTATTAACTACAAATAAATCGTTATCTCTACAATTGTATTCGTGTTGGTATGAGTGTGTGTGTGTGTGTGTGTGTGTGTGTGAAAGAGAGAGATAGGGAGAAAGAGAGAGTTTTGTGTGCGAAAGTCTGCGTGTGTTCGTTATAAATGTAAAAAATAAATGTCCGTGTATGTAATGTCCATAAAATATTATATTATTATTAATTATAATATGATTCTTAAAAGATTGGATTGTGAGAAAGATAACATTTATGTATAATTAAATGAGTTTTCTTTTTTTAAATAATTAAATAATAAACAACTGTCAACATACCGATGTAGTTGTATAATCTCTATTTTGTGTTATTTATGACTAATGACGCCTTAATAAATTGGCAAAATATTTTAATATACTGTGTTTTTATTTATATTAATTATATTTTTTCAGAATATAAAACAAGGCCAACCTCGACATAATATATTATATAAGCAACTTTTAGCACGAACTAATTTAATATAACATTTATTATCATATTAATATAATGACGTAACAAGGTAAAGCCTAAGATAAATGTATTCCATAACAGTCACCACGATATGATAAGTAGGTACCTATCATGACGAACCTTCTCACCCTGACCTAATTCAAATTTCTCGGCCCTTTGGCCTCGATCTTAATCGCACACGGTCGCTGTAAATCCTTCACAGGGGCTGTACCAAAAACTTAGTCACGCTGCCAGAATCGCCCAACACAGCCACAGCCTAAACTTTTATTTAATTGCTACAGTTGGTCACCTTATTGCGTTAACGATTGAGTAATAAAGCTTTAAAGTTTATATTTTAGTGAAACTTCTCAATTATACTTCTTAAAATATAGGATGAGCACTACGACAGCTGTCATTGTAATCTTGTCTGTCAAGTTTAACAGCGGTTAAATGTATGCGTGACAATTACTTCCTCTGATTGTCTTACTCGTATCTATAAAGTATTAATTACCGATTTTGCCAACAAAATCAATCGAAAAAATAGTTACTTCATAAATTCAAATATAGTATTTACGCTTTATCTAAATTTTTAGATATATAAACACACATGTTGCCTTGTTTGTTTATATTCTTCTTATTGCATTTTTGGTGAGTTTTCGTGCTCACGGCCACCGGAAAGGTTTCTGAATTAGTGACTTGAGAGTGGAAAGAAGAAACAAGGAAAAAAGGGATAGAGGAAGAAGAGGATACTTTATTTTTCAATGAAAAATATACACAAACATATATAATAATATCAACAATATTCAGCAATTATAATCGATTATCAACATCGTCCCAGCACTAGACTTGTAACATTGGGAGTTGTCGCAGAACTCAAGCTATATTTAACAAGGTACAGTCAATGATATTGTATGTATAAAAAGAGGTAGATATAGGTAGGTAGATAAAGGTAGGTAGCACTAGCAAGCAAAAACTGAGGCGGCGAATTTAAGACAATTGTCGTAATTTGATTCGTTTACATGTCGCTCTTTAAACATAGCTATCTACTTCTGTTTCACACGTTCCAAATTATCTATTTCATTATTTGCTAAAACAAAAACTTATGTATATGCTAAGGTTAATACGTGTAGGTAACAACGGACAAATTTAGATTTCGAACAATATCAAGGTACCGTATTTTCACTTAAATATCATTGGGTACAATATTATTCTTTATATAGATTGTACGAATAAAATAATGTTCTGTGACATTACTCTATGCAAAAAAAGACATCTATACATCGATAGAAAAAACAAACTTCCATGCATATGTGCTAACATATAGCATGCATATTAGCTCCACACCGAAAAGTAACATTTTATTCCTAACAAAATTTTCAGAATTTTATGTAATATAATATGTTAATATAGTATGTTACGTTCATAACTTCGTATTTATAATGTTTTGTCATTTTAGTGAAACGAATAAAAGTTTTTGTCACTAACGACCG
The DNA here is from genome assembly GCA_946406115.1 of Apoda limacodes. NCBI lineage: Eukaryota > Metazoa > Arthropoda > Insecta > Lepidoptera > Limacodidae > Apoda > Apoda limacodes. Next base: position 25,489,551 of record OX291555.1, on the reverse strand, counting down.
ATACCAATACATATATTAATTTTATAAAAAGTCGAAATGTTATCTTTTGTTGTAGACCTCCCTTGAAATTCCTTCAGTTATACCGACTGCTTCGTTGCAACGTGAATGAATATGATTGTAATTTCGACCTAAAACCTTAAGGTTACAACAATTTTCTATTAGTGAAAGAACATTAAAAATAATTTTCGTTAGAAAATTACAACAAACAAATTTTATTTATAATAATATGACATTGCCTATAAAGATTCAATATTCTTAATTCTGTCAAGCACAAACCTGTGTTACCTTAACAATGTAACATCTGCACCAACACATGTACTTACGCAAAAACCTTCCCACCCAACTCAAAAAAACCCACTGGCTATCTTACTATTAACCCTTGACATCATATTGAATATGGATTACAAATGGTTTTACGCAAAATCTATTAAAGTAAATAAGTCTCAAATAATTGAAAAATGTAGTTTAGACGTCAGTCGAGGTCGTGCTCTAGTAATTAAAATTTTTGCCATTAATCTTTTTATTTTCGTTCTATTGAAAGCAGCAGATGTACTTGTCCTTTTTTTTCTACTGGAATCGCTTATTATTTATCTCGCTTCCTCAGACATGCAATAATAACATTCTTAAGACATCAACATCCTTTTACCTCATAAAAAGTGCTTATTTATCATTTCACAGTGAATACACACAATAAAAAACACTGCTTTGCGATATCTTCGCCGCGCACAAAGGATAGGTACATTATATTTGAAACATTTTCCGTCTACAAAAATTTTATAACAAGATTATGACGTTGAAAGCATTTTGATCACAATTTAGTAAAAGCAACCATTAACAATCTTGACAGACAATATTTTTCTGTTTTACGGAACGGTGGCTGCTTTATTTTTGATAAATGAAAATTGAAATATTTTAACGTTATAGTAATTATTTATAAAAAATAGGCCAAGTGCGAGTCGGACTCGCGCACGAAGGGTTCCGTACCGTACGTCTATAAAAACGGCAAAAAAATCACGTTTGTGGTATGGGAGTTATTATATTTAAATTATTATATTAGTTATTAAATTTTTGTTTCATTTTAATTGAATTTATTTTTAAAGTAAATATATAACTAAATATCCTATGAAAATTTTTCAAGCGTCTACCTGTTTATACCTGTTTTCCTACTTCTTTCAAGTAACTTTTAATGAAATTTGTACGAAAATTTCACCTTTCCAAGTATATTTTGAACTTGGTCGACTACTACTCGTTAGCCTGTAAAGTGTACTTACCCGTGATAGTTTTTCTTTTACCGCCAATGTTTTTGGAATTCCTATCCAACGATACCCCACACGATGGGGCAAACGAGAAAAAAAAATTACGTCCCCATTTCACGTGTAGGGGGTAATTTTTTTTAAAGATTTTATTCTACCACTTTGTCGGCTTGATTAATGTGCATATACCTGCCAAATTGCAGCTTTCTTGTATTAGTAGTTTTTGAACTAAGCCGCGGACAGACGGACGGACGGACAGACATGGCGAAACTATAAGGGTTCCGTGTTGACTACGGAACCCTAAAAACGATATCATATAACGCTTTTGAGCCATAGTCGCAAAAATTGAAATTGGAAAATGAAAATGAAAACTGAAATATGTATTGTTAAGTTACACTAAATATCTTTGACGAATATCAACATGTTGCTACTCAAAAAACGCATTCCGGACCCAAGACACCGTGGCACCCCCAGGACATTTAGTGCAGTGATTTTGAATATAGGGTTTATGTTAAAACTGAAAAGTAATGAAAAGCAACAGTCGACGTACCTACACGTATCTCTATTGTATTTTAAAATATGTAATCAGCAATCAAATTGAAGTGAGTTGTAGCATTCTAATATTAATAAATAATATATCAGTATATTGTGTAGCAATGAATATAGTAACGGAAACGGAGGATCTAAATTTTATCAAGATACAATAACCAAGAACAATTGTGCTGCACAAAAAACACAGACATCATAAGAAAAGATTACAAGGAAAGTTCGTCTGCGTAGCGTTGTTCAACCTATAAGAAATCATAATGTCCTTGGTCCATAGATAAGATAAGGTTACACTTAGTAATTAAATGTGTGTGTGTGTGTGTGCCAAGGACACATCCAGGATGCTTCTATCATTTAACGCGGAATAAATATATGGCAAAAAGCAGGGTCTTTAGAGTAGGTACACTTAAATAAAGGCTGAAATAAGAATTGTGGGCCTTAACAGCAGTTTTACCATTTCTTCCATTTGATACCATTCGGCCTCCCGAATTCTGATATATTAATATTGTATCCGATGTATGTATGATATACTGTACTGTTGATATGGAAAAATCATCAAATACATAGAATGATTTTGGCTTAGCGTACATTCAGCTAAGATTTTTAGCATCTTTGGTGAGCGTCATAGATCAAAACATTTTAGAAGGTATACTTCGAATTAAACATCAATCAAATCAAAAAACAGATCAAAAAAATTAGGTTTCCGTGATGCGTTTACTAAACATTGCACAATATTTACAAATTGAATGCAGAACCTAAAAACGAACACAAGCAGACATCAATAATGACGATTATCATAGTGCACATTGTGACGATACCATAATTATGCCTTAACATTTTTGTAATACAATGTTTGTTTTTATTCAAGTTTTACCGCGAAGATTTTCATTAGTAAACAATTCTCAATGAACATACTACCAATAGCAAAATGCATCTTTAAATTAGAATGGCGCGTTCAAATATTCAAGTTCAGTAATTTTATACATTAGATTATGAGAAGTTATGATTTATTTTATGAAAGGTTTAAAGCTAACAAAATATAAGTACAAATGACTTACGAATCATAGACATAAACACGGAATTAATTGTTAAATGTAGGTAGTAATCTAACTTCCGATTTATGAATTCGTACTCTAGACAAAATAAAGTTGCGTAAAATTTTGAACCTGTGGCGCGAGAATGAATGGTTTAAAGCTAACTATGATTGGGTATTTTTTTGGAACTAAAGTGATTGGAGAATGTTTTGAATCAAGCGTTGATTGGTTTGTTTAAACGTACTGTGATTGGTGGTAGTTTTAAGAGCGCTGATTGGGAGTTTTATAATGTTGAATATAACCGCGAAAGTTTAAGTTACTTAGAACTTTTATAATATTGAGACTTACCTGAGTCAGTAACAACCATTAGGGTAGCCTCGTACAATAAAAATGATAAAAGGTAGTTGTCTTGGTTTTCACGTATTCCGTATAATGGTATGACTTGTTGGTTTATTTGAAATTATCCGGTGTTTGTTAGAACTTTACGAACATTTAGAACATAATATTAATATTCTATTAGGATTCTATTAATTTAGGGTAATAAGGTCGTTTTGTCTAGACCGTTCATACTAATCTAGGACTCCATAATAGTACCCCAACCAACGTAACTTGTATTATACTTTAAAGATATTCTTTTTTCTTGGTTAAAATTAATTAAGGCCAGACATCCGTCCGTAGTAAAAAACAGGATGGGGGGTCTGAAATGTAGAGTGAGAAGGTTGTTAGAGAGGGGTTAGTGATGATATAAGTGCGTGGTCCTATACATTACAGAACATTCAATTGCCGTCGTTTAAATTGTCGAAACGCTGTGTGTGTGTGCTTAGTGGGACCTAAGATTATACCAGCCATAATAATTATATAGCCTACTAAAGAACTAAGTCTGCCAAGAGATACAGTAATTACTATGTGTAATCCATGTCCATCCCTATCGGCGTTAGCAGGGTTTTACTATTTTGGCTGGTTAGCTAGTGTAGGTTAGCGCTGATGTGCATCGTAAGGGGGCGCCCCTTAAACCTACTTTCAGGTCGCAAGTCCTGAACGCTTAGCTACCTCCAACTCTACAAAACGAGTGGATTAAGCATTTGCATGGATTTTACTCATCCATGCGAATGACCCATCACTATTCTATTGGGAGATTCATGGGAACTAGTAAATAGCGCCCGTGATATCACTGGTACACCGTTGTATGAATTTCAGGACCTGGGGGTGCCACTAGTCCGAAATCAAGTTCCAATGAAAAAACGTTATCATATAATTATATACTTTATTGCATCAACATAATAATTTCACAAAAAAAAACATATTTACAAATAGAGAAAACAAAAGGCGATCTTATTTAGGTACTATAGTCGCAAAAAACGTATTGGTCCATAAAATGCCAGTAAAATGTTTAATAGAGGTAACCAGACTTTTCATTAAATTAATTCAACAAAATTATGGCTATTCGCGAGCATTTTATGAATGTATATACTTTTTGTCACTATGGTAAATAGCGGTACCTAATATAATGATATCTCATTTTGAAATGTTCATAATTATGCATACTTAGTGTACTGATTAAAACCGGCATCGAAATCGCCGGAAGTGCTTTTAACAATATTAAACAAGTATTGTGCAACCGCAATCTTAACATTGCCTTGTGCATTGGCTTTATTCGTTGTTTCATCAGGCCTGTTCTTCTGTAAGGATGTGGGTCCAGGAAGGTCTCAGTAAATTAATAGAAGCATCATCAGTCAGAAGTCATCAGTTGGACATAAAAGTCACATATCTAAAAATACTACGACGTGTAAGACAGTAAGGCCAACTATTGCAGATCGTCAAGGTGATGAGACACGATTGATACGAGCAACTTATCAAAATGGGCAAAATCGCCGGTTAAAAATGGGTCGCAAGAAATCCTGGTTGCGCAGGATGGAAATCACGAATGCCACCCAGCTGTTTCAACTTGCGAGAGACCATAACAAATATGCAGAGCCAACCTGCACTTAATGAGAGATCGTTCGTATGGGAAAATAAATAAACTTTTGCCTAATGTTAAAAAAAAAAAAACGGGTTGCACTCCGGGAGTGCCGGCAGAAGTGAAAACATACTCGCTATTTACTTCCCATCACTTCTTATCCATATTTATTTATTAAAAATTATTAAAAATAATAACTTTTGTTTATTTACTTTTTTGACGTTGTATATTTGACGGCTCAATCTGTCATAGAATTAAAATCCCATATCCAACCTCCCTGTACTACTCATAATCGCCATATACTAAAAATAAAAACTAACCTAATGTAAATAAAGGTCACGTGTCCTAACGCGAGTGACATCTTACGAATTTTCGATCAGGACACGTGACCTGATGCTAGTTTAACAGTTTTTACCCATCACAAAAAAAGTGCACAGCGCCGCTAAAGAAGTTTTCACTTCAAAAATTAAATAATTTCTCTGGAAGTATTAGCTTCCAGAAAAATCATTTTTCATACAAACGACTTAATTATACGTAATCAAAATCAGAAATCAGGTCCATTTGGGTAAATTAACTTGGTCCTTTCATTACCGACCTTTCATCGCTGAACAAAAGACTGTGACGAAGGTCCATATAATTATCCGGAAAATAAAATAACTTAATTATATTTTCCTCATTTCGATTCCGTAATTTTCTGGAAAAATATATTTTTTGTATATAGATACGTAACGCTCGTGAATAACCATTACATGAATTATAATTTATAACGTTACGGTTTTAATTCCAAAAAGGGGTGACCAGAGGCAGGATACACACTCATTTCATTATGTGGGGGACAACGTCTTTCCATCGAACACTATCCTTGTGACAGGTAGTGAGTCCATCGCAGCAACACTAGGTTCACTAGGATCCAGCTCAAGAGCACACTGTTTAACCACCACTGCTGGTATACCGTCTGGCCCACTCGACCTATGAACATCTAGAGAAAGCAACGCCTGCTGGACCTTCCCCTGGGTTATGAAGGTTGCCGGCATGGTCTTACCTATACTTACTATAGCAATATTGTGGTGCAGCACTTTAGTCGTTCAAATCCCAGTTTGGGACAAAGAGACTAGCCAGTAGATCGGCTTTTTTTTAGCACGATGGGTCCAGTTACCATAGATCTTTTGCAGTGGTAGTAACGATGACTGGCAAAAGTTTCCTTCGGCAGCTTTAACAATCAAATCGGAAGGTAAATATTTTAAGTCATCCACATTTTTTTACGATGAATAGCAATTTTGCTCTGGCAGTTTCTTTTTTACTGAACAGCGCATTTAATTTTCGGTTCAAGTCAGAAATATTTGCAGTTTGCTCCAGATTTTTAGCTTCCCTGCTAGACCGATTAAACCACCGACCTCTAGTCGCTAGTCGTGGGTTAGAAATGAGACATTCCATACATGTTATTCGAGATTGGGTCCGAGATGATGTAGGTATGATGTCTCGATCGGGCTGGATATCTGCATCTCCGTTAAAAGAGAATTGTCAGCTGCCCAGTGTCTAGAACTGCGTTAAAGTTGGCTTGAAAACCTCTGATGTTTCATAAATCTACACTGAATATGGATGGGGTGGCCCCGGAAAAAACTCTTGCTTCTTTTTATTACCATTTTTATTAAGACTTTTTTTTAATAATGGCAGATTGGATGAAAAAGAATAAGGTTTTTTTTTAATTAATTATGATATGTCCGAAGTGTCTTCGATATCTAATACTTTTAAGCAGGCAGTGTTTATTTTTTCTTCCTGTTTCATCTGTCACTCGCATTTTATCATTTGCTATCGGGCGCAAGTTTATCCAGAACTGTAATTGTCACATTGCAAACGCGTAATTTGTGGAATGAAATCTTTGTATAGGTCTCTTTGATATGTAGTCCAAAAAAAATTGACTTTGCAAATTGGAAATGTCATAAAATCTTATCTAGGGTAAGCCCTACGTTGTACCTAAGGAATTATAACTTAGATTGAGTAACTAAAGTAAGGGTGAGAGAGACTAGAGCGCTTACTTGCAAAAGGTGACCTTTTGCCGACAAGAACAACGAAATTAGAAAGTATTTATTCTTAGCTACACAAATTTTGTTGATCGACACTTTGTATAAGACTATAAGAGTATTGTAGGTAATGTACAAAGAAATAACGAGCCCTAAGTTTAACAAAGTACTTACGAGACCTAAGTTGTATAGAACTAGATTTTGTATATATTCAAAGGACAATGGATGTCGAATTAGTGTTACTTTGATGGCTTTACGCGATGTAAAAGACATAAATTCACATCGTCTACGTACCATCACGTCAGCCTTTTAATTAAAATGCCTACGTCGGAGAATTTCATTTGAGCAAGAATACGATCTACTTAGCAACCAGGGATGTGCATCTCTGTTTCCTAGATGAGCCTCTCTTCTAAGTGTGCCTAGACGTTATCTCTCCCTTCTGTAGCTCTAGATATTTAGATATTTATTATGATGTCGCATTTGTTTTATATTGGCAAATATGAGGAACTGAAATTCGCTTTAATTACCTACCGTTTAAACGATGTAGTACAAGTTCTTTTTATAATACTAAAGTGGCAAGCAAGTATACGTCCCACCTAATACTGAACACTATGCCCGTATTTTTTTTAAGCGACTATTTAAATATAATCATTTCACACCAACCACTAATAAACGAAAAAAAAAGTTGCACTACGGGAGTGCCGGCAGAAGTGAAAACCTTTACACACGATTCGCGCTTAACACTCAAATATGCCACAAGACATGTCTTTGACATTGTCAAGAAATAATAATGTTTGTTTATTTACTTTTTTGACGTAGTATATTTGACATCGCAATCTGTCATAGAATTAAAATTTCATATCCAACCTCCCTGTACTACTCATAATCGCGAATACTAAAAATAAAAATTATAATAGGCGTGGCATAACGGTTTCCGTATTTTACAAAGACAAAGATGCACTTTGATAAATATCCATATTTTAATTTGGAAAAGAAATACAATTTTAATAAATGATTGGCTTTGACAGGATTCTTCAATATTAAATAAATATTATAAAATGCTTTACTGTGCATATTCAAAGAATGCTGTATAAAAATAATCAAAGACACAACAAAATACTATTCATAATTTATTAGACCTAATGTTTTTTTCTATCGATTTTGTTGTAACATATATACATCATACATGCAATTGCAGATAGTATTGCATTGTTATTTTTAATTAACGTGTTCTACATTATTGTAAAAACAACAACTACTACTACTTCATTTTTAGGGTTCCGTACCTGAAAGGTAATTAGGAACTCTGTCACCAGGCTGTATCTCATAAACCCTTATAGTTAGACAGTTGAAATTTTCACAGAAGCTGTATTTCTGTTGCCGCTATAACACAAATACAAAAAAACAGAAAAAAATATTTAAGGGGGCTCCCATACAACATACGTGATTTTTTGCTCGTTTTTGCTCGATATTGATAACGGCAACAGGTAGACGCTTAAAATATTCACAGAATATTAATTTATATAGTCACTTTGAAAATAAATAATTAAATTAAAATAAAACAAATATTTAAAGGGGGCTCCCATACAACAGTGATTTTTTTGCCGTTTTTGTAGATAATGGTTCGCAACCCTTCGTGCCCAAATCCGACTCGCACTTCGCCGATTTTTTTTTATAGTATATATTCCATTACTATTTAAGCAAGGCAAAAGCTCTCCACCGTGACATTGTGCTCGTAGTTTAGAGAGCCCTGATATGTATTTTAAAATTAGTATTCTTTAGAATTTGTATTTAATTGATTTAATCGTTCTCAAAGAGTAAAATCTGATTGAAATTTGTTTGTAGCAATCCTAAAAAAAATATTTTTGAAGTCTTTTCTACTCACTCTATATCTCCGTCTGCTAATGGGCAAAGAAATAAGGTCGCGGATTGTAATTTTTCATTCCGTTAGCGCGCGCATTATTAACGCCTGTATCATGTTCGTGCGAGATTTACGTCACATGAGCTTAATACATTTCATTTTGATTTAAAGCTTTTCTTTTCTAACTACTGTCTACTGTTGTTGGCCGCAAATGACCTTGACAACTTTTTTTTTTTTATTTTTTTTTTTCATACAACTAAGGTGGCAAACAAGCCTACGGTCCGCCTGATGGTAAGCAGTCACCGTAGCCACAACTACACGCAGACTAACTTTTGCTGCGGTGCTGCCTGCACTCTGCTGCGAAAAGTTAGGATTAATTTAAAGCTTGTTTAGACCTTTGTTTTTGTATGAATAGCACTTTTGTTCTCACCAATTCAAGTTTTTTTTTTATTTCGCTATTTGTTTTAAGTAAAATTTTACGATAATTTTTACGTAACTACAACTATTCTTTGTTCTGAGGCCAAAATACAAACTATTTCACACATATAGGGTTTGCCGTACGTACACAATCCTACCATGGATGTCGTAAAAAGCAACACAACATCAAAGAAAACATCCCTTAGGGGGCGAAGTAGGGGATTAGTATTTGGTTGAAAATTAACATTGATATCTTCCACCATTTTCGGAAAATCATCTGGAGGAAAATATTTTTGAGAATTCCGATATTTTTGTAGTAGATATGGTAGTTGTAAACCATAAACAGTTAAAAACTTTCTTTTTTTGGCAACAGTCCATGTAGATAAAGTCGCAGTTATAAGCAAGTCTAAGCATATTTAGTTGTTTGAAGAGAACTCTGCAACAACTGAATCTTTTGTTAAAATTCTTTAACTAAAAGAAAGCAACATAATTTCTGAGTATCATGTTTTAATTTTTTTTAATAATAAGTTTATCTAAGGCAGTTAATAAAAACATACGACCGCCTATATATATCATGCAGATTGATGAAAATCAATTCATGTGTTTTAAGGTTATGGAATGTGGAACATGCACGTATTTACGGATAACACAAGGAGAACAAAATAAGGAGACATGGATGGTGGATTGATTTATGGAGGTCATAATGAAGAAACAGTGAAAATAGGAGTCATAGAAGATATCAACGTCACGAATCTCCAAAGTCAATAGATGGGTTTTTTAACAATCCACCATTCATGTGAGCGCAGGTGTTTTTTTAATTCTTTAATTAGTTTTAAGTCGATACTTCTATAACTAGAATGCTATAAACCATTTAAGCAATTTGGAAATTTTGACGGAGTTGTAGTCACTTTTTACAAGGCTTTGAAGGTCGCGACTCTTACTCTCTCTCGTATGTAAAATTACGCTTTATTTACAAAACTATAGGTAGGTATTAAGTTGCTTGCCGACTCTTCATCTTAACAATCAGCAATTTAAATCGGTGGTAAACTATAACTTGTAAAACACAAAAAACCTTACTTGAAAGAAATAAAACTAAATGTAGTTCAGTCCTCAAACAGAATCATAAAAACTAGTCGGTCTGTATCCCAGATTTATTATTCGACAAACTACACCTATTCCATATAATCCCAGACTAAATTACCTATTTGGGCTTAGATCAGTAATTGCTGTTACGGTTTTGTGATTTGGGCTAATTACTAAGGGTAAAGCTGGCCCTAACATGGAATGCCACTATTAGTTAACGTAAAATCAGGTCAGACAGAAGTTATAGCCCCCATTCCCCATTTAATGACTTGAATGGCCATTTAGAGATAGTAAGTACTTGTGCAAAGTTGGTAAAGCATTATTAGATAAATTAACTGAATCATTTCTTGCGCTGATATAAGTGCACATGTTATCTATACACATATGTAATTTATATATCGAAGTGGAATAAAATGCTCTGTAATATTTAGATCTTTGCCGCGGTATCATCCCCAATAAATATTCCTATGGGAACTCTCGATAGGGGTTAAATTTTCCTTACCTTTGTAAATCGTCTTCCCTTTAACATCCCTTAAAAAAAACATAAAACTGGGTCAATAGGTCGCTCCTTTGCAACGTCAAGGAATAATAGGCAAAACTTTTTCGTTTATGTAAATACTAGTTGACCCGGCGAACGTTGTTTCCTTTTTAAAACAACTGCCTTACCAACCTATTGTGAAAGAGTTGTACTAATTCAGAAACCTTCCCCGGCGTGTGCATAATAACTTACCAAAACTTCATTATAATCGGTTTACCCTTATTGCGCAAGTCGGACTCGCACTTGACCCTTTTTTCTTTCTCAGAAATCTTTTCCGGCGTGTCCATTACATCTTATCAAAATATCATTACAATCGGTTTACCTTTATTGCGCGAGTCCATTTCGCACTTCAATCTTGTTTTCTTTCTGAGACCTTCTCCGGCGTGTGCATAACTACTTACCAAAATTTCATTACAATCGGTTTACCCTCATTGCGCGAGTCCGAATCGCCCTTGACCCTGTCCGACTCACATTTGACCCTTTAGGAAAATTCTTTCTTATCGGATGCCTACGCCATACAAAGAACACACCCTCCAAGTTTCAGGTCTCTACGATCAGCGGTTTAGGCTGTGCGTTGATCCGTCAGTCATTCAGGACAAAGCATTTCTAATGTATAAATATATATTAGTAAGGATATTGGGGCCCGATCCATACGTTGGAGCCTAGGTTTAATTATAAGTTGGCATGGGCTAACGATAGGGCTCCAACGCGCTCAATTGTGTACGGAAGCCTGATATTATGTATAACAACATACCAATTATGTTTCTCAACCAATAACAGGTACTTTTATCCAATCTAATCAGGGGCCTTAGACAAGTTACAATCGAACAATCGTGCAGTATCGCTATAAAAAGAGCGTTTTAGAAACAAACGTGGACGATTTATTACTCATGTATCGAAAAAGCTATATCGTGGATGTCGGCTGAAAAACTCTACATTATCTGTGCCAATTATCGAAAATCGCTTATGTTTTGTTTTTTTGTTTCTACTATGTAATGAGGTGCTTTCAGTGTTCCGTACCCAAAGGGTAATAAGCGGAACCCTATTACTAAGACTCCGCTGTCCGTCGGTCCGTCTGTCTCTCACGAGGCTGTATCTCGTAAAACGTGATAGTTAGATAGTTAAAATTTTTACAGATGTATTTCTGTTGCTGCTATAACAACAAATACTAATAAACAGAATAAAATAAATATTTAAAAGGGCTCCCATACAACAAACGTGATCTTTTTGCTCGTTATTGCTCGATATTGATAACGGCAACAGGTAGACGCTTAAAATATTCACAGAATATTAAGTTATATAGTCACTTTGAAAATAAATAATTAAATTAAAATAAAACAAATATTTAAGGGGGGCTCCCTTACAACAAACGTGATTTTTTTGCCGTTTTTATAGATAATGGTACGAAACCCTTCGTGCGCAAGTCCGACTCGCACTTTGCCGACTTTTTATTTGAGTTAAATATAATATTATAACTTTTCTTTTCATTCAACTTACACATTGTTGGATTTAAAATTAAGAATATAGGAATTTATTGTATTGAATATTGAAATGTTTTAAGTAGGTACCTAGTTTATGTTATTGTTGTATATATTGTTGATGTGAAAATATAACAATAATTAAATATTCAATATACCTAATAAGCATCTTTCTGTAGGTAGGTATAATTTTTCATAACAGAGACAAATAGGTACCTTTAATACAAATATTGAATACAAAAATCACATTTAAATACCTACCTAATTAATAAAATACTTAAAATATTTTGAAAATATGATAAATAACCACGCCATTTGCAATCATTAGCTTATCCGCAGGGTCTAAGCAAACGCAAGTTCAACTAATATCAGAGAGAAATCGCATTTGTAAAGATGCAATATGGCCACCTAATGTATGGATTATATTATGTTATTAGATTTCTGAAGGGTCGGCAACGCGCAAGTATCCCCCTGGTATCGCAAGCGTCCATAGGCTATGGTGACCGCTTACTATCAGGCGGACACCGTAAGCACTTTAGTGGTATTAAAAAAAAAAAGGACGACTTTCGTTTCGGCGCTCTAGAGGCTTGGCAATGGTACCAATAGCATAGAAAAGTAACAAGTCTATGATTTTTTTTCGATCGATAGCAAGTGCCGACCTAAGTTTTATGTTCATACATTTTGTTCGGTTCCATTCTTTTTTCGTGACGCTAAATTTGAGAAGTCTAACTCCCCAGGTCATTGAAGCAGAAATGTTTGAGTGCCGAACGTCCAAGTAAATGAAACAGAAACAGAAAAGTCTCAAAATACAGTTTTAAAATATGCAGAGACGGCAAGTTGTTAACAGCTAACTGGAGCTCGACTGCTTGTAATTTCAAATGACTGGAATAAAATTTTCGGGGTCAGACTTCGTCCACCTACCGCCGGAAGCTTTATACGAACAATAAAATTATAGAGTCGCGACTCAGATCAAGTTTTAAAACATAAACGGTGTGACGCGAAATTATAAGCCAAATAATCATGCTCATGACGGTTTTCTTAGTTAAAAAGAAATATACGACTAGCTTATTTACGTGGAAAACATGTGGCAAACCCGCACCGATAAGCGCTGATAGATTGACATTTTTTACGTTATTATGCCCTTAGGCAGGTTTTTGGATTGTTTGTTACGATGGCCCGTCTTATTAAGCTTATGTAAGTACAACAATTTAGTATCCGTCTCGGTCTTAAACACTTTTTAGTGAGTCAAAATTATAGGTACGCGTGACTGATGTCCGTCGCATAAAACAACCGCCTTAAGACTTTAAAATCAGCGCCATCCTACGCTAGCCGTTATTGTCATAGATACATATTTTGTATGGAAGGAGACTACTGGAGACTAGACACTAACTGTCTGTGCCAAATACCTAAGTGTCTCAAAAAAATCTCCCAGCGTTCGACGTGAATGAGCCCATCAGGTCGTGAACAAGCTTGTCGTAATCAGTGTAGGTTCAACCCGTTTGGACCTAAACTTCTGCTGTGAATAACCACGCTGACTACTCGCTCTGTCTACAGTATGGTCGCTGGGAACATTATTTGTGTCTCACTTGTAGAAAAGTGGTGACTTAGTTTATAATTTTTTGCTTATACATTTTTCTACCTAATACATATTTCAAATTTGAGAATATTTATGACGACACTTATTGTCTTAACTTGGTCAGAAATCACTACAGTCAACTGTAGTGGCTAACAGCTGTTAACAAATTGATTGTAACACCCACGTTTTACCAGCAGCATTTCGTCCCTAAACGTGATAGTTGGAGAGCCTATCGCTGTACCTGGAATAAACAAGACTCGAAACTAATTTTGTAAATAACATATTGTTGGTGGTTTTCTCTACTGGGAATTGTACCCTTAACCTTCAAAGGCTCAACGTATAACAACTGAAGCTGCTTGGTCGTAGATTTAGTTTAGTATGTAACCAGTTTCATAGTTGTTCATCATTTAGCATCGTACTAAGTTTAACTTTTATCCTGATTAAGTTAGATAGGGCAAGTTAAATGTAAAAAAAAATTATTGCGTGCAGTTTTGATAAATGGGCCGAAATAATAAACATGGTGTTTTGGTAAGTCAACCGTTATTTTATTATTTTTGGGAAGTCAGAAAATTATGTTACTACAAAAATAAAAAAATCTTACTTAATTTATAAAAGTAAATCCCCTCTACTTCTTCCACTGTTCAGTAGTGAGGTGGACAGACAGACGCTCTGCCACTGAAATTCAATAATGTTCGCAAATCTGACTTCGCATTTCTTTCATTTCAGAGTAAAACTGAAAAAGCATGTGAATTTACATATTTTTGTCTCTTCAAATCATAATTTTTAAGATGAGCATTTCTTGTCAAAACATCTTGATTTACCGTTTATCTTTGTAACATGTAAAAGACAATAAGTACCTTTTGAATTCCGGTAGCCGACACCTGATACCCTGTGGTTTGCCACACTTTAGTGTATGCATGTATGGGAGCTTTCATATGTTCGGGCGATAATTACCCGGCAGCTGGAACGTATGAAAAGGCACTAAGGGTTCCGTTTCTGTCATTTGAGTACGGAACCCTAAAAATTGTAATCTGAAATGCCAACGTGCACGTATACTTTAGAATCTAAGGAAGTGGCTTGTGCCCAGCAGAATCGTCGAAAATGATATTGATGTCAATAATTATATTAGAAGATCTTTCTACCGAAAACACACTCATGGTTATAGTGATTTAATTAATGTTAATGATGCGATTGAGTTTTCATACTGCCCAAAAACATATTAATATTTCGTGCTCAGTAAGGTTCATAACAAAACCTAACAACACATAGAAATAGAACGACCTAGCATTGACTAGACAGAATAATAACCTTTTAAATAATTACAAAGACGGGTCTTCGACAATCTTAAACACATACAGGCTGCCCTCTAACTTTCTCTAAGACATTCTAATTAATTGCCTTTAAAAACTAAAATATGTAGTGCGTTAGTCTGCCATTTTTACCCTCTTGTTTAGAAGGATCTTTAAAAAGTTTTAAAATCCTATTCGAAATTATCTTAAATTTAAAATAATATTTTCATGTATTTCCTAAAAAGGAGTATAAATTGAAACTTACAATAATTATAGTGGGACTTTCTGTTTTTATCTCAATACCTTTTTTCGAAGGTTTGGTTTTGAAAATAAAAGATATAGTCACATTATACGTATTAGCATTTAATGTTAACATATGACAGAGCAATAAAGAAACACAATAGTTGGAAACTTTTTTCTACATGGGTGTAGCCGCGATTTAAGTTACGACAACGGCGATTTGTTTGCACAAAACAATACCTGCAACACATTATGTTTAGTCAGGGCCCCCAACACGCACATACATTTGCTTCATGGGCGTTCAGCTAAAATCGACAATGTTAATCTCAAATAGAGCTCATTTTCCAGTGGCAAAAATATATTATAGATAGGCGTACAGCTTAGCGTAAAAAGTGGAAAATAATTAATTACAATTACATCATATATAAGATATAAAAATTCTTTTACATTAGCTTTTTAGCTTTATAGTTACTTGACATTTAGTGATATAAATTAAATTCCCGCTATTAGTTGACAATGAGTTATTAATTAAAAATAGAAAAACTAGAGGTTCAACCGTTACATTTTTAAAGCGATGTTTTAACAGATATCTAAAAACAAACACAGTAATTTCCTAGTTAAAAAATGTAAAAAGCCATATTTTTTTTCCACTCTGAAATTTGCAATAGGACAGTGGAATCGATTTTAAAAACGAGAAATAAAACTGCCCATTCAAGTACGGCGCACCCTTAAAAAATAGAAATGGCGAGCGGATTTCTTTTTTTTGCGCGCAGATCTCGTGGACGAAGAGGCACTCGGTAGCAAAGCCGCCAACCACCTAAACTTTGTTGAGATTAAAGCTGCATTTGAAACGTAAAGCGGTGCAATAAGAGCTACTTTATGAGCAACGTGGTTAAAAATATTATCATGTATAGGTACATATTCTTTTTTTTATATAGTTAATCTGACATTTAAAAATTTACTTATTACGAAGCAGCTCATATTTTGGCCAGCATTGTCAAATAAAGTCTATCTATCTGCTTAATTTGTATTGTCCAAAAACTTTACATTGGGCTTAAGGCTTCTGTTTGTGTATCGACTTATTTGTTAAATTGGTACTTTTATTTTAGCAGTGCCTACCCCCCCACCTCTATAAGAAAAATTAAACGTCAATTTTCATGGCAGGTGAGAATTAAAAACGCGTTTACCTGTAGCTAGTATAAGCTGCTTCTCCCTAGCTCGGTGCGCCCATGCATAACGCTCATTACGCCTAAAACGCACACAACAGCAACGTTTATGACACTACCATTTCTTACACGTAGTCGATGTCTAGTGTTACTTTTCCATTCTATACGTAAGATTCGCTTACCACACAATAAAAAATATATGTAGTACTATAACTTACATCTTATCACTTGCTTGATTGCCTCAGCCATTATATGTCCCTGGATGGGTACAGGCTTGGGCCATAGTCCACTGCGCTGGCCCAGTGCGAATTGGCATACCTACGCTTTATCGGGCTAGTGGCCAATCCTCAAGCAACCTAAATACCCTCTGACTTGACTTAACGACTAACTACTATCACAATACGACAAACTAATCACGAGTCTATACAAATGTCTTTGAAGTAGAAGTGTCTTTTGGCTCATATTTTGAGACTTGCGAGATACAAATTTCATAAGTACATCTCAAGCGGTTATTTAGATATTAAAGTTAAAAAATCGTCATTTTTATCACTGACTGACCTATAGATCAAAACTCTAGACTAAAACTAGAAAGTTCAAATTTATCATGCAGATAGGTAATTTGGTAAATACAAAGGAATAAATCAGAAACTGGTAAATTTTTATCATTTTATTATAATTCCTTTAAGCGTACGCGCGGTTAGTTGTAACGGCAGCGGTCGCGCGCAACCTTAATGACCGTCAAGGTTTTTAAGAGTTAAAAAGACAAATTATTAAATTATTTAAATAACAATGTACTCAAACACATTCCCTTTAGATAGAATAAAAATTCTTGGCAGAAAACCTACAAAAAATTATGTTAAAGCACTTTTACGAAGCGAATCTTCAACGACGTCAGGCGAGCGTTTACTTTGCAAAACCTACGCAGCATGCACAACGAAAGATATAATTTATATTAAGCAATGCGCACAGGAAGGAAGAATGTATTGTTTTGAGTTCACTATGAACCTAAGATAGGCTACTAATATTGGCAAACATGAGTGATGATAACATACGAATTTATAACCGAAAATAGGGTTACCGCGGTCGCTTCCACGCCGCGTGACTGCTTGAAGGTTTGATTCCATTAGGAACACTTAACTTATGCTTATAAAATTATATACTTATAAAATTTGTAATGTAAGAAACAGCAATCAGCAATCAAACCTATGACAGCCGGTCTTTATGTGAATTTTAAGGTTTCACGTGAATATATAACGAGTTGAATACCACCCTTGATTTGTTTTTAATCCAAATATTTCCGTTTTAGTACTTATAACTAAGAGTATAGTAAGATAATATATAAGATAATATATATATAATAATAAGACTTCCGTATTTATTACGTTATCACCTGGGATTAAGTATTAATTATTGTTTCAATATTTAGCGCACATCAATAGTGTAAGATCATTACTTATAAATAATTAAACAATAGGCAGCGGGGTGGAAGCACGAACCTTGAGCGACCTCATAAGCGAGCGCAACGCCGCCGTCTTGCTGTCCGGTTATCTCTCGATATCTAATCTATAAGGTTACGATTTATGCTACGAAATTTATAGGTTTTCTTAAAAAATACTTATATTATTGTAGTTATATTATTATTACAATTCTTTTAGTAAGTACGTATGGTATAGGCAATAGTTTAAATTCAAAAATAATAATAATTTTAGTATAGTCACAGATTATATAATACTATACTAGTACAGATGCCTCATCCCATACAATGAAATGGGACCGCCGTAACTCGGGCTATTATTCGGGCTATTTTGTTTAGCCGCTAGATGCCGTAAGTAGCAGCGGGTCGAAAATATTAGCTAACGACATCTAGCGTTTCTCGTTGAATACCTTCTGTTATATTTGTAACTGGTTCTTTGAAGTCAATAGATGGCGGTCTAATACCTAGCTACATATCGATCCATACGACAAAACATCGCGTATCGCGATCCTACATATTTATATCATAAAGTAGGAAGACAAGGAAGTTTATTGCGAAAAAGTCTCGAGAACTCGGATCTTGCATTTTTTTGGGGAATGTAAATGTAAATGAATGTACATTTTACCTCTCAAGATTTAGAAAAAGTTTTGTGATCAAATTATTTTTTGAAAATCCTATGTTTTTGTGTTAGTTGCTAGTATTTAGTGGGTGTTGAGTTTAAAATTTTAAAATGAATTAGTATTATCATAAATATATGTAATAATACGTACAAAAGAGTCGTGATAAGGTGACCGAAAGGTGGTTGAATGTTTAGGTATCTAAAATTCCTGAGATATTTTTTACTAGCTTTTGCCCGTGACTCCGTAAAATAACGTAGCTATCGTCGAAATGCACATTTGGTTAGGGCACATGACTAAACCTACAGAAAGCTTCAAACAACCGGCGCTAGCGAGAGCACTACTACAAGCACGGGTATGTGTGCGTGACCTGTCACTGACACAGCGCGCGTCAGTGGAAAAAGGAATAAAAAGGAAATTTCCTTTTTTACATACCTAAAAGATCTTGACCTATGTTTTTTTTAATTTAAGTTGACTCAATAATTACTTTAGGAAGGTGAATGTTAAAAAACGTAGGTACGTAGGTAGGTACCTACGATAATAATGATACATATAAACATGCATATATTAATGTATATGCATAATTATATTATTGGTACCTCCCTTTTGAATACAAATTAAATAATAGATCTTAGTTAGGGTTCCATAGCCAAATGGCAAAAAGGTCCTTTATAAATCCATGACATACGTCCGTCTATCCGTATGTCACAGCGTTATAATTCCGCTATCTTTGCATATGTAGATTGTGATGAAATTTTACAGGAAAGTCTTATTTGAACCACCAAACAGATTTGTAATGAAATTAAGAAAAAATATTTAGTGGTAGCTCCATACATTAAACTGAGGTACGAAATCGATATCAGCTATCAATTGATTTATTTTACTAAATGTGTCAGTTGAAAACATTACCAGCTTAGGAATGATTCTTGAAACGTTGTTCTAAGCTATCCAGTCTGGTGGTTTATTTAGTCATGTGGTTTGGGGGTCTAGTAAGCAACATTTACCTATGCTATGCATATGCATTTCTATCCGACAGCCAAGTTAAGAATAACTGACTTCAAGTCGCAACCACTAGTGGTAGGTGTTTTTTTTCAACGGCAATTTCGCTCGAAAACCGCAAATCAATGTAGAGTTTAGCCGTTTGGCACACAGGTACTTTAGAGCAAAATAATAATTTTGAGCCGTAGTTCCTCAAAATATTCCCTTAAGCAATTTGGAAAATATTAAAATTTAGTATTTTTTTTGAATTTTTGAATATTGCAATGTAAGACGGTTCCTTAAACTTCAGATCTTTATGAGACTTATGTGGAACTATACTGTACCCAGCTGCTTCTGTTAATATTTTGAGGAACTGCGGCTCAAAATTATTGTTTTGCCCTAAAGTACCTGTGTGCCAAACGGCTAAATTCTACATCGATTTGCGGTTTTGTTTTTGCGTACCCCCAGGACTACGCCGCCTGCCAGCGGGTCGAACGAAACATGTAATGTTTACTTCGCTTAGTAGGTATAGTATTTTATAATCTGTGACTTCGCATTGTTTCTTGATTTTTGTTTTTGCCGTGATTTTGTGTAAAAGAAAGTTTCATGTATTGATTTTTTTATAACAATGTACAATGATTTCCTTTGAATCAAGTGTAAGCAGTGCCAAATGATAATTTCTCATGGTGGGCAGGGAAAAACAGAAAATACTACGAGTATGAACAACCAATAATGTCAACCAACCCTGATACCTCAGCTAGGCTCTATGATTAAATGTTCGATCGACCACAGACAATTTCTGCCAGTCGCAGTCCTAGTCGGCGCTCTTTGCCGAATAGTCGCCAACTTGTCGCCGACTACGAAAGTGGCCGGATTGTCAGCTTTACCGACTAGTCGGAACATCCCTACTTTTAAGTGACTTATTGGCTTACTAGCTGTCCCGGTGAACGTTGTTCCGCTGCCGTCCCTCTGTACCCGGCGAAAGTTGGTTTTTACCTATAGTGCCCGAGTCCGGCTCGCACTTGACATATCGAGATAAAAACTATCCTATCTTTTAAGTTGGATCAAATAACAGATATTTACGAAGTTTGATCAAAATCGGTTCAGTAGTTTAGGAGTCCATTGAGGACAAACATTGTGACACGAGATTTATATATATTAAGATTTTCTCGTACACTAATCGCTTCAAGTCTGCCTATAAAAATTTGAGTTCCCTCGATTTCTGCAGGATTCCATCATTATATCCTGACCTAATGACCATGGGACCATCTGGGAAGTATACTCTTTCAAACAAACAAGAATTTTCCGAATCGGTCAAGGCGACTTCGAGTAATCGGAAAACATACATAAAAAAAGATTTCAAAGAATAAGGAACTTCCTTCTTTTTTGAAGTCGATTAATAACTAGTCACTTAAATAGACGACAATACATCCTAAACAACTCATGACATCTGTAAAGTCAAAGAAAGATTAAAGCGTATTTAATTATTTATGAGTAAAATAAAACTTCTTTTAATATACCTACTTTCTGTTTTACTAGTTTATGAAATATCGTCGTTTATGTAAGTGACTAACTAGTTTTTATTACCAAATTACCAAATACCAATTTTGTTGTATACCAAAACCTTCTCCAGAATGTAACAAATACTTTTCTGAAAACCGTATCAAAATCGGTTCAGCCAAACGCGAGATAATCACGGACAAACATACATATGGGTCAAACTGAGAACCTCCCTTTTTTTAAATTGGTTAAAAATGTAAGCGCTATTATCTGAAGTGTTTTCAATTCTAAAATAGGTGCACTTGTGCGATGGCATGCTGTTCTTCAAAAGTGAGCTATCCTTTTCACAAAACAATTGTTTAAGAACTTAGACGCATTCGACCCAGGATAAAACTAAAAGAAACAAATTGTACTGAGGTCGAAGTTCACGCTTGCGTGCGTTTGTTTTATAATATATCTAAGTATTAAGGTGGGTAGATACCAAATATGTTTTTTTAATTTGGTTGGTAAGTACCTACACCTATTCATATTATTTAGTGACACTTTTGTGTGTCGCTGTCAAACTCAGAACATGCGAACAGCGTCATCTAACAATCAATAGTGAAAATTTATTAACTAAAACGGCACGTAGTTCAATTCATTGCCGCTTAAAGTACAACGACCTCATTCAATTTATGTAAAATTTCGAAAATTTAATAAAGGCACCCATTACTTCATTTTTGTTAGCTTAAGGGACATTTTGATATTAAAACAATATTTTTTAAGGGTCGGTTACTTTTCTTTTTCAATAAAATAACAACCTAAATAACAAATCGATACACACAACGCCATCTATTGATATGAATTTAAATCATTTCTGTTTTGTTTGGGATAAGACCCCGTGGTATAGTTATGAGAGTTATAAGTAGGTATGTATACTTAACTCTAAATGAGTTTGAGAATGAGAACTTATTGGTAACAAATTGTTTTGCTTGAGAATTCAATAGTTAACAGGTAATTTGTTCCGTAATCGTTTTAAATAATTATCTTTTTATTACGTGTTTTGTACAATGAGTCGTACATTAGAATTACGGGTGGGTAACACACTTACCTTACATCGAATTATTCCAATGCCTTCCGATGGAAGCTGCCTATTCCATTCGATTGCATATTCTTTGTTTGAGAATAGTAATATACAACAGATAAATAGGTTGCGTGAGACTATAATAGAGTATATATGTCGTGAACGTAGGAAAATACAGTAGTCTCACAACAACCATTTGGTATAAATTATGTTATAAATAGGTACCTAAATAAGTATATGAGAACTAGCCAAGCCAGAACTTAGGCTACAAAATATTATCCTAAGTTATAAGAAGAAATTATATTTGATGTTTTTATAAATAAATTTCAAGACTGACCATTTAACTTGGCACCCATTTAGATCTTACTTCTTTTGCCGTTGAAGTTAACATCTAAGGCATATATCATAATATTGAACTTGGCTCTTATTTCACATTTAAGTTTTTGATGGGATTTTTACTATTACTTTTACATATCTCTACTCTTTGGCCGGCCAGTTATTTAAATCTCCATTTTATCCATACTAATATTATAAATGCGAAAGTAACTCTTTTTGTCTGTCTGTGTGTCTCTCTGTCTATCTGTTACCTCTTGACGCTTAAACCGCTAAACCGATTTAGATGAAATTGGGTATGGAGATAGTTTGAGTCCCAGGAAAGTAAATAGGATAGTTTTTATCAGAGTTTGGTGGATTCTAATAGATTTGATTAGAATCCACGCACGAACTATAGCTGCAGGTATAGCTTGCTACAAAAAAAATCTTAAGTATAATCCAGGAGTTGCTGTTAAAATCCTACGCAGATCGCCAAATTAAGGGCGGGCGCAGCCGCTGGCAAAAGCTAGTAGTACTATTTAAATATAAGATTTAAGCGTCAGTTTTCAAGTTATTAAGCAGAATATTCACGGTCCCAAAATTGTAATGAATTCCTTTAATTAACGGCGCTCTTGGGCAGGAAGGTAGCCGTATAACAATATCATCATTCATAGCGATTTAGTAGTCTTAGTTTTATGAGTCTAGGTAAGGTCTAAAGTATTTATTTCGTACTAAAAATTTTAACATCCGATAATCGTGCTTCAAACTAATGAATTAAAATATAGATATTGTTTTTCATACACAACAACAACAACTTTATCCTCACTAATATATATTTATGTGTGAAAGTCTGTTTGTTTGCTATTTCTTAGCTTTGCAATGGATTTTTGGTACAAAAATTGTTGAAGCGACGGAGAGAGAGATACATAGGCTTTTTATTCCCAAAAAATCTTAGATTCCCGCAGGAATAACTACAACACATTGCATTACATTGCTACAGCTATAGATTACCTTAGTCTCTACGACGAGTGTGTTCGTATTAGGACAAAAATTTGCCACTTTCGAAACTTTACATACTTTTGATAACGCCTATTTTGCTAACTGAGAATCGTATTCTTCCAAAAAACCACCAGTGGTGAAGTGGAAATCGTTTTGTCCCAATTGATTTGGTGGTAAGTTGGTCATAAAAATATCGTTCGTGGAGCATTGAAACGTTACTAACATTTTTTGGTTTCGAAACAAACGTTTGATATACAAACACTACGACAATAACACACACACTACCATAAATTATTAAAATGCATAGACAGTTTGACAGATAAACACCAAAACCCCACCTTCAGATATAGGTGTAAAGTTTTATTTTGCGGTGGCAAAAGTGACAAAAATATTGTAAACGAACTCGTAACAGATTGTTACAGATAATACTAAAATTTGGATATTTTTGTCACCAAACGGATGATGGACAATAACGAAATAAACAAAGATAATGATTCTTCATCCCAAAACGAACACGACCAATCACATACCTAATAAAGGAATTGCCGAGTAGAAATCCCACACCGACAACCGAATTTTGCGCGAGCGGAATCGCGGGCAAAGCTAGTTAATACAATATCTAAGGTAGGTACTCATATTTGTAAATATATTCATAACTGAAAAGTTATAATTTAAACAATATGAAACTCTTTATAAAGTATCACTCCTTTGAAAGATACGTTAATGAATCTACTGTCTAGTTTTTCAAGGAGATTTTTTTTAAAACAAATGTTTTATAAGTTTTTTCACTCTTAGATAAAACATTTCTTAAAATAATGACTCCATAGAAACCATTGAATGTTACGCCTTTCGAAATTATAAGTTACCCTCGGGTGTTAGCGCGATTAAAATTTTACAACCAGACGAATTTGTGGCATCGACGAACGCTCGAATAACTTTGTTAAACTTTAAGAATTGGGTCATTGTTTTCAGGTTAATATTTCAAACGGTGACAGTCTATAATATGCAGAGACAACTGAAGGGCGATTAAGGTCAGTAAAAGCCATCTGGTTTCGAGACGACTGTGACATGCATTGTTCCTTTACTTACATTGCTGATTAAACCGTTATTCTACTCATTTTTTCATTAAAACGTAAAGTAAATGCACAATGCATGTCAGCCATCTCGGAACCAGATGGTTTTTACTGACTTGAATAAGGGGGCTGGTCAAGTGTGAATCAATTTTATCGAAGATTAATATATAGTACCTGGAAGACCGAGCTTTGCTCGTGTTTTTTAACAACGTTTTCTATTGTTGTTGCTTGAAAATAAGAATTAAACGACGTTTTCTAAAAATGAAACCAAGATCAATTTATCGCCCCCGAAACGCCCTGCATACTAAATGTCATGAAAATCTTTGGAGCCGTTTCCGAGATTCAGAATATATATATATTATGTATATGTATATTTATATACACACATATATACAAGAATTGCTCGTTTAAAGGCATTAGATAGTTACAGTGCAACATATTTTTCTAACCCGGTGGTCCAAAAACAAAGTACAGTTGCGATATTGAAATGGTGTGAACTTACAACGACACTAGCGACCAAACACCTCAGAAGGTCAGAATAGTTTGTTGCACTGTACTAGGAATTTCATATTTTTTTTTCATTTACCCCTGATTTAAAATGATCCACCAATAAAACTGATAACTGCATCCATGTGGTCATTATTTCGATGCAAAAAATAGCTTTTTTTAATAATTTGATATGTTTAAGTTGTAACTGTTTTTGAAGTCTGGTTTTTTTAATTATCTAATTATTATTTTTATTCAATGTAGTCTTTTGTACCTTGTTTGTTTTTCGAATTGCGCTTGGTTATTTTATGAACCCTTTAACAGCCGGCAGATAAATACCTTTCATTTGAGACCTAATTCATCGAAATCGGTCCAGCCGTTTAGGTACATAACCACATACATACACGTGAAAAATATTAATCTCTTTCTGGATGAGTCGGGTTAAAAAGCCGCGGTCGGCACCAATATACCGACTTCTATGCGCGCTTTCTGGAAATTAGTTATTTGTTATCCAAGGCTGGAAAGTTGCTTTTAGGCGTGAGTGCCTATATTCGTTCTAGAGTGTGAGAATGAATTCCCTGCCGATGGTGAGCTGTAAAAAGTAGCCATCATTTCGAACAATTCCTAAAAACACATTCGTTGTACAAGCGGCAGAAAACACACACAGGGTGACAAAGTCTCTCCTTAGACTTAAGGCCTCGACTCCGCAAATGAGTTTGGGATCGTCTACAATTCCCAAAGCCTGTCTTTGTACCGAGTCAAAAGGGCCAAGGTGGTATCCGGGTGCGCCCGCTCAGAAATGGCAGCAGTACTCCATATGGGGCCGAACTTGTGACTTGTAAAGCAGCATCCTTTACCCCGACGTGAAGTACTGCATCTCTCTGTTGAGTACACCATGTTTTTCGGACGCCAACTTCACCTTGTTTTGAAAGGGAGTGTTTCGGAATTGTGGGACCACAGTGAATAGGGTTTTCTTAGCGGTGATAGCGCAGAACGTGTAGGGTTGAATCGGACCAATTTTCCCGTCCTCAGTCAGAGACCTTGGACAGAGTGGTTTCGAACTGAGACACAAGTTCTCCGCGCTTTTTCTCCACAAGCACGGAGTTAGCACGGACCGTGTAATAAGCGTCTCCAGTACTGTCATCTGCATAGCAATGTATGTTTTTTGTTGATGTCCAACATGCCATTGATATGCAGTAGGAACAGCGTAGGTAACTACACAGAGCCTTGCGGGAGACCAGCATTAATGTTCATGCTACCAGAGGAACTCCCGGTAACTTGAATATCGATCAAGCGAAGGATATAAAGATTGAACCCACGAGCGAAGCGAGTGGTACAAGACTTGAATCCCGGGATTCTAAGGCATGAAACCCAAAAAACATTTCAGCCGTGTGAAACAAATATTTTTTGTCTGTTTGTTTTTGTAGAGTTTGTAAATAAACTTTATGTGCGCAAGCGGATAAAATAGGCTTTTTCACGCAGATTTCATAGGACAAACGACCGTTACCAAGCCAGTGAACTAAAAAAAAATCGGCCAAGTGCGAGTCGGACTCGCGCACGAAGGGTTCCGTACCATTATCTATAAAAATGGCAAAAAAATCACGTTTGTTGTATGAGAGCCCCCTTTAAATATTTGTTTTATTTTAATTTAATTCTTTATTTTTAAATATACTGTATAACTAAATATTCTGTGAATATTTTAAGTGTCTACCTGTTCCTGTTATCAATATCCAGCAAAATCGAGCAAATAAAATCACGTTTGTTGTATGGGAGCCCCCTTAAATATTTATTTTATTCTGTTTATTATTATTTGTTGTTATAGCGGCAACAGAAATACATCTTTTGTGAAAATTTCAACTGTCTAACTATCAGGGTTCATGAGATACAGCCTGGTGACAGACGGACGGACGGACGGACGGACGGACAGCGGAGCCTTAGTAATAGGGTTTCGCTAATTACCCTTCGGGTACGGGACCCTAAAAAGGTTTCCAGTGCGTGACAAAGCGGCAACGATTACATACAAAATATACGATTTACGCAGAGTTTTTTTTGTGTAATTATATTTCATCACTCTTATTCGTAAACAGTTTCATGACGTGCTCGTTTAGTGAGTACTAAGGCTCTAATACTCCCACGTGCTTTCCCTTTGTAAATTTATCTTTCCTCAAGGCAAAGCGGGAGTTTATAAAACCCACGGGTGATATTCAAATTCAAATTCAATATAATTTATTCAGTTGAGGCTACAATAATTGAGCACTTATGAATGTCACTACGCCATCGGTTCGTAAGTCTACAGGGCGGGAGACCTTGTACTGAGAAGAACCGGCAAGAAACTCAGCAAGGGCATTTCTTTTCTCCCTTTCTCTTACAGCGTCCAATTAAAATATTGGAAAATGCCCTCCCTATCATAAAAGGACACTTTCCATTACAAACATAAAAACACATGAAATTTAAAGCACAAGCACAACATAAAAAAGTATCTAATATAAACAAAAGGCCGTAAACAGAAAAGTAAATGTATTCATCACTAAGAAATAATCAATGTCTTACAGTATTAATAAACAAAACAAAAAAGTAAGACTAAATACTAAGAATACAAAGAAGTTTGCAAGAGCAGACTAGCCTCCACAGGCGGCACCCGTTCACGAGTATGACACATGAATCAGCCATCGCTTCGCTCAACCACGTTTTAGGGAACGTAACGACCCGACACACACGCCACCACCGCAGAGACACTTTGAGAGACCATGACACACTCAAGCAACTCCAATAAAACTTCGATTGATATGATTTATAATATCATTCAACGCACCGCGCGCGCTCTACTTGTACGATTAAACAGTACGTAGGATTTAAATACTGTTCTATCTATTCTATCAAGTATGTACAAAAGTCCCATCTTGTTCACGACAAAGTGTCGTGACGTTAATCAGAACGCACCTAACAATCGACGAGTGAAGCGGCTACACTTTTACCGCAGCAACACTGTGCCTCCGCTCACATATGTGTACGTCAAAGGGTTTTAAAGTAACGAAAAGTTTTTCTGCTCAAGTCTTTCTGCGCAAGTGTTATTATTTACATAAAATCTATATTACCCGCGCGGGGCAATTAACTATATACAGTGAAGTGTTTCGTATTGTCTCAGCCCTACAACGAAGAAATTAGCTCCACACCAAAGTTTATACACGCACAAATATCTGCTCATCTTGTAAGTCTCCCTTTCTTATTCAATCTCTTTTAACTACTAGGTTTTACAAAGACCATATTGTCCTTCGAGTAAAAAAATTCCCTCTTATAAAACTACCTACTTTTTTTTCAATCAAAAAAAACCTACTCAGCTCATAATCATTATTGTGTACTTTCACTAGTTTTATTGTGTTTGTGTGTGTGTTTCAGTGTAATTTCGTTGTTGCTGACGTAAAAACGTCTGTTTATTTTTTTATTTTTTTTCCGGTTTCCCTTTATCCAAACGTTGCAATGCCGTGGAAATCGCAAGCCGCGAGATTCCGTGAAGCCGTCAGGGCAGTTGCCCTCCTTATAGATATTGCAATTGCAATTGTGGCAGGTGATACCTCAAAGTACAGTGTTGATGACTTTGAGGGTCGCTTCATAAAACTTGATGAGTTGAAAGCAAGCTGGATGAGGTTTACTTTGAAATTTTAGATGAGACTGACCTGGACGACAAGACTGAGGCTACATACAATCAGCACTATAGAGCAGCATACGATGCTTACTCAGAAGTGTATGTAGCCAAAGCAAAAATTAACTCAGCCCAAAAGACAACTGACCGTGTTTCTCCTCAGCCCACTACATCTTCAACGCCAGCTTCTGTTCTGCCCAAGATCGAACTACCCAAATTTTCATCAAAATTGGAAGACTGGCCGTCCTTTATCACCATATTTAAAAGCTTAACTTATCAGATGCCGTCAAGCTCCACTATCTGCTCTCGTGCCTCTCAGGTGAAGCTCTCAGTATGATAGCCCACCTAAAGATCACCAATGAGAATTACGCAGTAGCCTTAGCCATTCTGGCTAAGCGCAACGAAAATCGGCGGATTCTCATTGACAGATTTGTGGATATTATACTGGAGCTTCCAACTATTACCGGGAGGTATTAGGTCAGATATTAGGTCCACAGTTTTGACCCCCTTAATTTCAGCTCAGTCGGCCCTAAATAATTTAAAGCTTCCACAGGGTAAATGAAAGACTATGTTTTTGTGTCAGATTATTGTTCGAAAACTTAAAGGTGAACTCCGCTCACTCTTTAAACGGAAACATGGCTCAGATGATGATCTGCCCACTCTCAACAATCTCATCACTTTTCTGGAAGGGCATTCGCGCTACCAGGAAACTGAGAGAGCAAACACTCCGCTTCAGCCCTCACGTCAGACCTCTCCGCTCAGTACTAACCGACAGACAACTCAGCCCAAAATTACTCGTCCTCGCATCCACTTTCAGCCCATTAATACTCGTCCAGCTTAATCTTCAAATTTTCGACCCATTCATCTCATAACACACCCTCAGCTCATAACATACCCTCAGCTGATAACACACCCTCAGCTCATAACTCACCCCCACCGAACAACAGTTTTTATTGCTCATGGTGCAGTACAAAAGGCCATAAGCTTGCCGCCTGCAAGCAATATAATAATCAGCCCGTACAAGGTCAGTTGAACTTCATTAATGCCCGTGAACTGTGCCGACGCTGTCCACACTATGAGAGTGAGTGCAAAACTACTGGTAGATGTAGAGAGTGTAACAGTGACAATCAACATACCTCTCTGCATCAACATAGAGCCAACTCTCCAACTCATACCTCAGATCACCTTTTGCCTGTGCCTGTGAGACACCAGTTCTCTTACCAACAGTGTCTCTAGAGCTAGCTGACAGTGATGGAAAGTACCATAAGGCAAGAGTGTTGCTAGATACAGGCTCAATGTTGACTTTATTAACTAAGGATATGGCTAAAAAATAGCATATCCCACTTCAGCTCACAAAATTAAATATTTCAGATGTAGGTAATCAGCACACTTAAAGTTCTAGCTCATCTGCGCTCATCACATTCCGCCCTTTTCACTCTGGACACCCAGTAATAACTTTTAAGGCATACATTTTAAAAAGTTTGACCGGTTTTCTGCCCTTGACCAAGTTACAAAAATTCAGCCCATGTTGTAAAAATTCTGATATCCCACTAGCTGATTCAGCTTACAATTTACCAGCTTCTGTTGACCTTATATTGGTTTCAGATGTTCTTGGACAAATTTCAATTGGAAAAACCGTTCTATCCTCCAGTTGGTCTCCGACGAAGGGCATCGCTTCCCCCAGGCCGCACAGGTCCTTACCCGTTCCATTTTTGTAGATGACATCCTGCCAGGGCATGACTCAGGCGCAAATGCTCAGGCACTGCACACCGAACTCATTGAGTTATTAGCTCTGGGAGGATTCAATTGGCGAAAATGGGCCTCTTACTCCCAAGAACTTCTAAACCGTTTTCCAAAAGACCAGAGTGACATGCCCAAACTTTGATCTCAGCCCAGACTCCAATGCCATCAAGGTACTTGGTATTCAATGGATTCCACAGACTGATATGTTTACCTACAACATCTCAGTCCCGGTCTTGGAGAAATTCACAAAAAGATCCATCCTGTCATCAATGGATGGATCACCCTGTCATCTTCCACGCAAAATT
The DNA here is from genome assembly GCA_946406115.1 of Apoda limacodes. Taxonomy (NCBI): domain Eukaryota; kingdom Metazoa; phylum Arthropoda; class Insecta; order Lepidoptera; family Limacodidae; genus Apoda; species Apoda limacodes. Next base: position 25,458,902 of record OX291555.1, on the reverse strand, counting down.
ATTGATCCAGCATCTCTGGACTTTAAAACTGGATTGGGATGAACCGACTCCTACCGAGCTCACTCTTCAGTGTCAGCACATATTCGATGACTTACCTCGACCCTCTGCTCTTCAACTTCCTAAAAAGGTCTGCTCAAACAAAGGTTTCACTTATTCTCTACACGGCTTTGCTGATGCATCTGAATCTGAATATGCTGCGGTAGTATACCTCCATGAAACTGAACCCACTGATAAGCTTCATGTCAATCTGCTCACTTCGAAATTGAAGCTGGCTCCAATCAAGAACCGCCAGACTATCCCAAAATTGGAGCTATCAGCCGCCCATCTCTTAACTCAGCTCATTGCCCGGGTATCATCTCAACTTTCTGCTCAAATTCCAATTCAGAACCATTTCTATTGGTCAGACAGTACCATTGTCCTTGCCTGGCTGAATACTCCTCCTCAACCACTTCAAGTATTTGAGGCCAACCGGGTCTCTGCGATTAATTGCACCACATGCAATCCAATTTGGAGACACGTAACTTCTCCTTTAAACCCTGCCGACAGTGCAAGCAGAGGCATGTCTGCTCAAGACCTTTTAAAACACGATCTATGGTGTTCACCTGAATGTCTCAAAATCCCACCAGATACCTGGCCGACTATGCCTCCAGCTCTATGTCATCATCTGCTCCCAGGACTCAAACCCAGGAAAATGGTAGCTCACATTGCTGTACCTGATCTAGATACAGAGCTTCTCACGCGATTCAGCTCACTTGACACTTTGATAGGTGTAACCGCGTGCATAAAACGTTTTGCCCACAATTGTCGCACAAAACGTGACGCTCGCCGCATGGGTCCCAGTACTGTCAGCGAACGCAAAGAAGCGCTCTTACACTGGGTGCGTTCTGTTCAGCACAACTTGTTCGCCGAATACATCCACCGTCTGCGCACCAATTAAACTTGTACTGTGCGACTACAACGTCTCTCACCCTTCTTAAAGGATGATCTGCTCAGAGTAGCTGGTGGTCGCTTAGCCAATTAAGATACGAAGCTCAGCACCCTCTTATTTTACCCAGCTCTACCTCCCCTCATAATTGACTACTATCACAAAATACACTGCCATGCAGGCTTTGACATTACACGCCATTTTACGCCAGCAATTCTGGATTCTATCAGCTCGTCTAATTATCAGACACCGTGTGTACAAGTGTATGCATTGCTTCAAATGTCGCCCTCAACTGAAGGCTACCTGTAGACAGAGCCAGCCCACAACCTGTCTTTGCACAAGTGTCAACCAATTTTGCCGACCCATTTTTAATCAAATCCAGCACATTACGTAGCGCAAAACTCCTTAAAGGTTATTTTTGCATTTTTGTGTGTCTTGCCACAAAAGCTGTGCACCTCGAAGCAGTTTCCGAACTCGTAACGGATGCGTTCCAACTCTTATCCGCTCAGATTGTGGCACAAATTATGTAGGTGCTAGGAATTAGCTCATAGACATTCAAAATTTCCTTGCATCTAACAATGACAAAATTGCACACAAACTCGCTAATCAGCACATAACATGGTGGCTGAAACCCACCTTCAGCTCCTTCGTTTGGAAGTTTGCATGAAACCGCGGTAAAATCTACCAAACAACTTTTATATAGAATCATTGATAAGCAAAGACTCACATTTAAGGAATTTTCCACCCTCTTGACAAAGATTGTGGCTGTCCTCATTCCAGACCACTCTGCCCTCTCTCTTTAAATTCATATTCAAATTCAAATAGTTTATTTCTCAAAAATAGGATACAATATCACTTTTTTGACGTCAGATTAATATGCAAGGAATCCATAAACTACTACCGTTTCGGAATCAAGATGGCGTTCTGGGGAGAAGAAACGGCGAAAGAAACTCTCCAGCTGTCGCTTTTTTCAATTATATCATATAACGATTGGTACATTTCCAAATATAAGTACTATGATTACATCATTTTAGTTATTTCCATGCGTTTTTATCTATAAGATAGTCTTTAATTAAATAGTAAGCTTTTTTGACAAGTTTCTGTTTAACAAAATTATTAAACTTTTTTAAATTCAGTTTACATACTTCTGCAGGGATTTTGTTGCAAAAACGGACACATTGTCCTTTAAATGACTTATCAATTTTCTCAAACCTTGTGTGGATCAGAGCCAGTTTGTGTCTATTCCTTGTATTTAGATTATGAACATCACTATTTTTTTTACAAGATTAATATTCTTATCAAAATACATTAAATTATCAAACCCCTTCAGCCATTGAACCACTCACAGCCGGCCACTTCCTTATTGGCCATCCCACACTGCTTTTCCTGAACCATCTTTTGATAATAGATCAATGTCGGCTCTCAAGCGTTTTAAACTCATCCAAGCCCTATCTCAGCACTTCTGTTCCCAATGGACCTGCACGTACCTGCACACCCTTCAGTGACGTTCCAAGTGGCTTTCCAAGTCAGCTCCTCCCCAAGTAGGTGAATTAGTCCTCATCAAGGAATACAACCTGCCGCCTCTACAATGGAAGATGGGAAGAATCATCCGCACTTTGCCCGGAAAATATGGAATTACCCGTGTTGTGGAGTTACACACGACCAATGGAACGCTACAGCGCACGGTATTGAAGTTGGCAAGACTCCCAATTGATCTGCCCAGGGATGATGGTCCTGCTCCGCTCATCCCAGACCCTCAAACTCGGGTTTCGTGACGTTAATCAGAACGCACCTAACAACTAACAATCGACGAGTGAAGCGGCCACACTTTTAGCGCAGCAACACTGTGCCTCCGCTCACTACAGCTGATATGTGTACGTCAAAGGGTTTTGAATTAATGAAAAGTTTTTCTGCTCAAGTCTTCTAGTTTTTTTTAGTTTATTTAATTGCAGATTTAAATTAATGTAAAAGCAAGTTCAGGGTAGTCTGTGGGCTTGTTATAAAAGCGTATACACTGTCCGACAAAAAAATTGTTAATTTTTTGAAGACGACTAGTAACATCTATTAATTTATGTTTATTTCGTGTATTAACACTGTGTACATCGCTTTTTTATAGTACAAGTGCAAGTTTCTACGAACATACATTATATTTGCATAAATATAAAATAAAATGCCGATGTTCTTACAAACTTCTCTGAGGGAATCCCGAGGTTTCAAGTTATAGATAGACTTAATAGCTCTTTTTTGTAATATGAAAATTGACTCTATATCAGCTGTTCGCCCCACAACAGAATTCCATATGACATGATGCTGTGAAAATAACTAAAATAAACTAAGCGGGCAGTTTCAGAAATAGTTAATTGTCTGACTTTCTTAACAGAGAAGGCAGCTGAGCTAAGTTTTCCAGCAAGTATAAAGATATGTGTATTCCATTGCAGTTTGGGATCTAATGTGACGCCCAGAAACATAGTTTAATCTATCAAGTCTAAACTGTCTCCATTGAAGATTAATTTAGTGTAAAGGTCTCGAACATTCGGTAAAGCAAATTTGATGCACTTGGTTTTTTTGGAATTAAGCAAAAGATTGTTTACTTCAAACCAATTAAGTATTGCCGAAAGGCGACATTGACATCGTCATAGTTTTCTTTTTTCCTATCAACATTAAATATTAAGGACGTTCCATCAGCAAACAAAACGATTTAACAAAATTTTTCAGCAAAATAAGGCAAATCGTTAATTTAACGTTAAGTTAACCAAGAACAAAAACGGTCCCAATATCGATCCTTACCTCCATTACCACTGCTAATCCTGAGGATTTTGTACCATTTATGTCAACTATTTGTGTTCTGCAACTTAGGTAAGAAAATATAAGATCAAGTGCAGATTCTTTAACACCGTAATATTCTAATTTGCGAGTAAGAGTTTCATGTTCGACGCAGTCGAAAGCCTTGGATAGTTTGCAAAAGACTCTTATTGCATTTTGATGATTTTCCCAAGCTGAGAATATGTGCATCATTAATGATACACCAGCATCAGTAGTTGAGCGACCTTTTGTAAAACCATATTGTTCACTATGAAATAATTTATTTGTAGTGAAGTATTGCAATAGTTGATTTAATATAATTTTTTCAAAAATCTTACTGAGTGCAGGCAAAATAGAAATGGGTCTAAAATTATTAAGTTCTTTTGTGCTACCAGATTTAAAAAGTGGTATTATCATACTCATCTTCATTAAATCAGGCAATACACCACCGTCTAAACATTTATTAAATATAACTGCCAAAAAAGGAGCTAATGCGTCTATAATGCCATTTAGAACATCAACTGATAAACCTCACAGATCTTTAGTATTTTTTAAGTTCAGCGATTTATAAGCTTTAACTATGTCTATTGGCGTTACATGTTTAAATTTGAATCGAATATTATTTAAATTTATATGTCTTTTTAAAATTGTTAGGGCTTTTAAAGGCGAAGAATTTACTGAGTTTGTTGTTGTTATAGGTATGTTAGTAAAGAAATTTTCAAACGCATTAACGACATCAGTATCTGTTTTTATTATTCTACCGTCAACCTTAATCCTGAAGTCTTTTTTAAGTGGATTCGTAATTTTACAGGTTTCATTCTTGATAATATTCCAAGTTGCCTTGATTTTATTCTTACTTCTTACATTTAATTTTATCACTTAAGTACTTTGATTTGGCAGCCCTACGTACTTTTTTAAACAGTTGAGAGTATTTTTTCACGTATTCAATGAAAGATGGTACATGATTATATTTTTTTAAGCCATATAATTCATAAACTTTTTCTCTACTTTTATAAATACCAACTGTGGCCCAGTCACTAAATTTTAAATTACGGTTTTCCTTAACTAGCTTTGTTTTAAAAATTGGGTCAAACTCGTGTTTTATAAAATTAAATAGATAACTATAATTATCATTTGGGTTATCGTATGGGAATTGAAAAGAGTATATCTTATTATTTATGTTCTCTTTAAAGCGATCTAAGCGAGAATGTGCCATAGGAATACAAGTTTTAAAATTATATATTTTGTTTAAATTATTATTATATAGGGACAGCTTTTCACCACAGTGATCTGAAGAAAGATTAGTAATAATCGATTTCTCCACAACATCACAATTGCAAAATACATTGTCAAGACATGTTTCAAAAGTAGCAGTGATTCTGGTTGGTTCGTAAAACAGGTTAATGAGGTCGAAACATTTAAACAGATTTATCAATCGTAAAGAAGTTGGTGATTTTTCAAGTATGTTAACATTAAAGTCGCCACATACTATAAAATGTTTTTTGCTAGATGACACTATCCTTAATGCGTCCTCCATTACAGTTTAAAATTGACTATATATTGAGGAGGGTGGACGGTATAAACAAATAACTATTAAATGTTCCAATTCAACAAAAGGTATTTCAATAATACGTTCAATTGATAATGCTAATATGTCTTTGCGTTCTTTAAATTTCATACAATTTTTAACAAGAATTAATGAGCCACCACGTACGGCTGACTTTCTTACAAAGTTACTAGCAATACAGTAATTTAAGTAATTTAAAGCTAATTGATGCTTTTGAAGCCAATGCTCAGTTAAGCATAAGACATGAATATTGTAACTATTTAGTAACAGGTCGATTTCTTTTTATTGCCAAGTAAGCCCTGTATATTCTGGTGGACAATATTAAAATGATCGAGCTTACTTATTGAAATGTTATTAAGTTTAAAAAGGATTTGAAATATTACCATTACTAAAGAAATAAAGATTTCTCTTGAACTTGAACTAAATAATTAATGCCTGTGGTCAAGTCTTTTTTTCTCAGGATCATGCTATCTCCAAACAAGATGACTACAGTTTTGTCGCTATTTAGTTTATTCGAGTCAATAGTTCTTATCAAACTATTGAATGTAATACACCGAGTACACATATTTATCACATTATGGTCCAAATAATTACACAGGAGAGAACCTAAGCCTTTTCCTAGTTTATCAGTTATAATTCTTGTTCTTGGCAAAGGTAAAGGTTTTTTAGAATCATTAATATTACGAGAATTGACTGGCGCAGAAATATTGTGGTCCTCTAATAGAAATACCGAATGAATTTGCTGTCTTGATTTTTTCTCTTTGCAACTACTAGGTCTTACAAGGACCACATATGTGTTTTAAGTTTTTAACTACGCACCAAGCGAGCAATTATAGTACAACAAATTCACTACAGTCGCCATATTGAAATGGTGTCAACGTATAACGACACTAGCGACCAAAAAGATTCAACTTTAGCCAAAAAAAAATATTTCATAAAATCTCTATATATCGCTTTTTGGCTACACTTCTGTTCCCACCATGTTTGTTTTGGTGAGTTTCTTTATTTACAACTTACAAAAGAAAAATGGCTTCCTCGTCAGATGAGTTTAATATAAATGCGACACCGTCAGATATTGCAAATGGGCCTCAAGAAATAAATATGTACCTGTTACCACCAAAGCCTTAAGAAAAGTAGGTACTTAACTGCATACGCCAGTTTTATTACCTGGAGAAACAAGAAGAGAACGAGTTCGTTTTCAGAGATTGTCCTACTAGCTCACATTGCGGAAATTACCGAAAAATACAAACCGCCTTCCCTATAGCCCGTAGGCTATCGGCAATTTACTATATGTTGAAGAGCATTCTTAAGTACAAAAATGACATCAATAGTGGACAGTATATAAAATTAACAGTATATTAGAAAAATAAGTCAGATGGGTTTGTGGGTAAAAATCAAAGGTATTTACGGGAAAAAATTTAGAAAAAATTATTAATCCTCCTGACGATAAATATTTACACATTAAGGTAACTGAAAACACTTTATTGTGTTTTTAAAAATTGTAAAGTAAATTAATAAGCTGTAGCTCAAAAATTGTCACAAGAAATAAATTCAGCGGTTACTGAAAACTCAAAACGTGCTTGGGAACATTTATTGACTTTTCCATATAGAGTCTTACATGTTGAGAAAGAAAACTCTGATAAATCTTCTCTTACTAACAAAATTACAAAAAACTGTCACACATTTCAGCCTATTTTAGGTAACTCTAATTTTTGTTCATTTGGCAAGAAAAATATCACCCATTCTATTGAATCGAAACTCGCTGAGGGAGATATCAAAGGTGCTTCTCGTTTAATTTTTACATCTGATGACTTTACTCCTGATACTACTGATACTCTAAATGAGCTCCGCTCTAAGCACCCTCCTGCCTCTGATGATTTGATTTAATCAGATCCTTTTGACTGATCTAGTCCATCGCTCCAGGTTTCTTCTGAGGATGTTTTAGAAGCTGTTTATTCATTTCGAAGCGGCTCAGCAGGTGGTATAGATGGGCTCACTCCACAACACCTTAAGGATTTAGTGTGAGTTGTGGGAATACAGGTTTGTCTCTCTTGGATGAACTAACTTCTCTAGTAAATTTAATGCTAGATGGCCGTATAGACTCGGAGGTTACTGACATCCTTTATGGGGCCAATCTTTGTGCTTTACAGTTTATTTGTAGTTTTTATTTTAGTTAATTATTAGTTTTTAATTTAATTTTAATTTATAATAATAATATGTCAATTAATAAGTATGTAAGTTTTTTCGCTTTATATTTTTATTTAATTGCTCGCAAATGTAATGAAAAACATTGTGTGTAACACAGGCGGTACAAAAATCACTTACTCGAGTCATTAAAGGCTTCGTCCTTTGGCTTTTAAATAGCCTCTTGTTAGTAATTTTCTTCTCACCACCCTTAATACAAAATGTACTATTTATTCATAAATTCTCTATATCCGCCATCTGGCGGTGGCGTTACTTTCTTTACTTTTATTCCCGCTATTTGAATTTTAGTTTGGTAAGTTTATTTATTTATTCACTTTATATTTTTAATAACTTACTCGCGAATGTGATGAAAAACATTATGTGTAACACGGGCGGTACGAAAATTACAAACTCGAGTCTTTAAAGCCTTTGGCCTTGTGACTTAGGCTTCTAAATAGCCTGTCGTTAGAAATTTTTTCCAAACCACTGTATATTGAAAATACCTAAGTAATATAGTGACAGATAGAGAGAGACATTATAGTAAATAATAATCTGCTTCCAGTTAATTTTAGGTGCAGGCATTTATATACAAAATGCTACCAAGTTTCAGAAATCTACCATGTAGTGCAATCAATGCAAAAATAACATTTTTGGACAATGTTTTATTTTGAGAATGTGCAAAGAAACTGTAGGCTATCAATATTACGGCAGCAAATTAACCAAAATATTAATTTTTCTATATAAACATAATTTTTATAATATAAATACGCAACAATCTGAAACTAATACAGCAACATTCAAAATAATAACAAAGACGGGTGTTCGACAACCTTAAACGCATACAGGCTGCTCTCTAACTTTCGAAACACATCCTAATTAATTGCTTTAAAACTCTCTACCCGTTCCTGCACTACACTGTTGGCCATCAAAATATATACTTATGTATTTTCATAGACGCTTCTTTTTATAAAAGGTATTCCTAAATTGGTAGTACTTTTTGAGCAAATACTTAAGCTTACCATGAATGATTTTCGCTTCTTTTCAATGGTTTACTTGCATTGAAATCTGGATTATTAACAAATAATCATTATATTTTAAAGTCAGAAAACCCGACTGCGTTAGAGGCTTACTAAAATGATGATGAATATTTTATTATTTAGCTGAACCTGGTAACAAATGTTTATTTTCAGAAACATTATGTATAGCCCGTTCATATACGTAAAAGGTACCTAATATATTGAGAGATTTAAAGAAAAAGTGTCACTACACAAAAATTTGTATTGAAGTAAACCTATCCTTTGACACTTGGCTTGTTACGACAAATTCAACAATACCTCAATGATCGAAATCCATTCAGCCTTTTGAATGATACGTAGAAATAAAGAAAACTACATACATAAATAATACTAGATGAGTATCTTGCAGTCGGGTAAATAAACATTATTCGACTAATCTGATTAACTAACTAGAATTCATTGTAACCCTTCATCGAAACAATTGTACAATATGTATTAAGGGTGATAAGGAAAAATTTACCACCGAGAGGCCATTTAAAAGCCTTAGGACAAAGGGAAGGTAAGCACAATGTTTTGTATTAAATTTACGAGTAAACAAATAAAAATGTAACGTAAAAAATAAATATCTAAAACACTATTGAAATGCCGGTAATGGAAATATAGACAACGTTACCGCTTGATGACGCTACACTTGTGATTACTTGCTTAGAGCATAGTTTATAACTTGAACCACAGATGGCGCTTTTATGCATACTTGATAGAATAGACAGCACGTAGAGCGCGCAGTGAGTTCATAGATATATCATTTGCATTCGTGGGTTCTATGAACTCCCGCTTTGCCTTGAGGAAAGTAAAATTTATAAAGAAAAAGCCCGTAGAAGTAATTAAGGCTTAACACCCACTTTACTAGCACGTAATGACTCTGTTAACAAGCAAGTCTGAAGAAAAGATATTTTTTCTATTTCTTCTGAAACTATGCCATCGTTGCACCAAAAACATGAACAAATTTTTATTATCAAAATAGACGCAGTATCATCCAATATGTCATATGGAATGATAGTTTATGTAATATTGGAACGTTTTGGGCGTCAACCTGTCAGTTTGTAATGTAAATAAATAAAAAAATTGAAAAAAAAAAATTAAAACTATAGGGTCAATATTTATTTTTGTTAACAATGATACTGTCCTAAAATTTATACTTAAATGTTTTTGTTTATTTAAAGTAACTGCAATTATTTTGGCCACATGTGTAAAGTAAAGAAATACCTACTATCCGTTCAATTTCTCTTGTGTACAAACTTCACGCTAAACTTAAGTTCATCTTTGGTCTCCTAACTTCGCTGCAAGTACATACTCGTAATAACTTTATGATAAGCTAAGAGAAATAAAATTAAGGTCTTTGTTATAGTTAAAGATTATATTCTACAATTACGGACACAATTTTCCTTCTCATTTCGACTAGAAGTGATTTGCGGTTTTCCCGTGGGAACTTTTGATTGGGATAAAAGTCAAATTCTAGGGTAAGCCCGGGATATATATAACTTTTCAAAGGATAGATTTCATTCTAAAAACTTCTAAGTTATAGAGGGCTTATCAAGGCCTTCTCCACAGTCGGTCGACTGGTGACATTCTAGTGTATCTCATTTTTGCCATTGAGAGTAAGAGGGAGGCATAGGTATGTAGCCTGGACATAGCGAAGGCGTTCGATCGGGTCCGGCGCCGGAGTCTTCAATCGAAGTTGCCATCTTACGGAATTTGTCATATCTTTACTTGTCTTTATTATTTTAGCAATCGACTTCAAGCGGCATAAAACATGTAGCTGAGTATTTTGTCAACAGGTCTGCTGTAGACTTTTTTTTACTTTTTAGTGGATTTGATGTCGGATTATTGTTTTTGTTAAAAAAAATAGTTTTTAATCCGAGTCCTTTTTTTTTGCATCCAATCATACTATAAAAACCAAAGGTCTGCGAATATTTTTTATACTTATGCCCACGTATTGCCGTTAAAAGTATACAACAATATACGTAAAAAAATTTTTTTCCAACAAGCCCAAACTCGACGGGATAGTGACGCTTCGTTACAGAAGACCTATTCTATCTTCCAGCTCCATTATCAGACCAGCTCCATGATATCATTATATAACATTGTCATCCGATTTACGTGTGTATGCAAAATTTCAACTCAATCGTACACCGGGAAGTTGGTCAAATACGGTACAGGTGGAACTAAATAAAAGCCTGTAAATATGAACTTCGTTTTTCAATATTTCCATTTTCACCTTATTTATTGTGAGACAAAATACCCACTTATAAAATTATTATGATACAATACCATTATCACTCTTTATCAGAATTATTTCATTATGTTACAAATGGATATTAAATTTAATTCAAGCCCTAAATATTTGATCCCAAATGAATGTTCTTCACTACTGCGTGATTCAGACTAATTAATTACTAAGTTTGAACTAGGTCAGAGGGAAAAGGACCTATTAACTAAAACTAAATTAGCTCAGACAGATATAATAGTACTTCTTGTTAAGAAGATCATTACAGCAATTACCTAATACCATGGGATACTTATGAAATCGCAATTTACGATTTCGCGCTTACAAAACGTAATATTAATACACCATTTTATATATAGCGAAGTTGAGCGACGTAGAGCATGTTTAGTCAAAAAGTAAAAAATTTTGACCTATCCCAGCAGGTATCGTTGTTTAAAGCTAATTGATTAAACAATTACCGTATTTTTGGTTTAAAAAATATTGGCAAACAAAGGAATGAGAAACCACAAGTCACCTTTTTTAGAAAATTCTGTACCGAAGAATTTTTTATCTTCCCATGGACCTGTGAACTTAAAACATGATGACAATTTTTATTATTACGTATATTTTACTAGCAAAAACCAATATATTTGTAAATCAGATTTTGAAGTGAAAACTTCTTTAGCGGTGTTGTGCACTTTTTTGTGATTGGTATAAAATGTTAAACTAGCATCAGGCTGATCGAAAATTCGTAAGACGGAAACCAGAATGCCACAGCATAAAAATTCGCAAGACGGAAACTATAACGCCACACCATAATAGGACGATTGGCAAAATAAAAAGATTGATTTTCATGTGAAAACGTCTTGATGGGTAAAAAATGTTAAACTCTATAGGACGAATAAAAAGTAAGAGGAAATTGAGTTGATGAAAAGATGAAAGTGCGGATTACACATGTTAAAATGTTATATCTAGGTTGTGTGTTTTCATAAAATTCCCTCATTTCATTTCATTAACTAATTTTTATAAAACTTTCTTGTGAGTTTGTCTGTCGTTCCGGGTGAAATTTTGCTACGGCTTTCTTTAATACTTCCTGTAATCTGATCCTGCTAAAATTTTTCAAAAAGCCTCAGTACCAACGACCAAACATTATATTTTCAATACCACGGTAGATCCAATATAGCCGCCATCACAAAATGGCCGACTACCTGTTTCATTAGATATCCCTCAACATGGGTATCAAATAAAAGGGTATAATGAGTGGAAAACGACAAGACTTGTAACTTTATCCAAATTCCAAAATGGTGGCTATAACAAAATGGCAGAACACTCGCTACTTCACAACCCTCTCGACATGGGTATCAAATGAAAGGTTATGACAAGCAGGATACGTTAGGGTATATGATGTTATTCTAATCCAAAATGACGGCTTACTGGCTGCCATAACACTCGACATTGGTATCAAATAAAAGGGTATGATCAGCAGAAAACCATAAATGGGAGTTCATAGAACCCGCGGGAGGTACTGACATAAAAAAATCGATTTAGTGCGAGTTGGTCTCTCGAATCGTAGGTTTCAAAAAGTGTGCCGATAAGCGGTCATCCATCTAATCACTGAACAAGCTCGACGTTGCTTAACTTTGAATATCGTTTCCAAGGGGTATTGAAAATACGTGTATAATACAGTATTCCAAGAAGAATTCAAAGTACAGAGGGTACGGTTCGTTACTAGATCTGACTATAATAAACAGACAGGCAGAAAGGTAGATAAAAGAACTAAATATTTAATCTAGATTAAAAAAATCAATCTCAAAACCACGTTTTTATGCGTCCTAAAAATAATAATAAACAAAAAAATATTGATAACACAAGAGGACATACACACATAAAACACACACCACCATCACATACATGCTAACAGGTGAACTCGAAAAACGTAAGGCGCGTCAACACTCCTTCGTTTCAATAAATAATAATATTGTCTTTTCATTGATTACTCTTTTTTGCTCTGCTTAAATTAAATAAAATAACACTAATGAACACTAAAATGAAGTCATTTAAAAAATAACTTAAAAATTTAAAAAACCCCTACGCAAAAAAGCAAATAGTTAAAAAGGAACAGAGAAAGAAAAACCATCAAATTCAATTGACTAATATCCACAGACGTTGATCTAAATTGATAACGTAAGTCTCTCCATCTGCATGAAAACCAAGCGTGCCACTTTTTTTCTATCTACTGTGACGTCACAACACCAATTTTGTGATGGGAATTCGCCGTCCACGCGATATCGATTAAAAGTTGCCGCCGTCCACCGGAACGCACTGTACGCCAGTAGTCTGAGTGAGAGATCGCGGGCGCGCATCCCGTCGCTCAGCTGTTTTTATTTAAGTTCATCTTAAGTTTATTAACATAAACCTGGTAAAGAATATAATGCGGGAAATATGAAAAACCGTACAAAATTCACTTTTAAAAGCTAAAAATCACATAATATATTTAAAATATTATTCTAATTGATTCACTATAAGTAACTAAAAATATATTTTTTACCACTATCACAACACAACTACAATCTTGATCACAAACGACGATACCGGCCGGCACAACTTAATTTATATTGTTTGAAATATACTGAGTAATATATTTAATTATAGTATGTATTTATGCACCAATAAAAAATTAAAAACTTAGCGATTTCATTTCCATAACAACACAAAAATAAAAACAATTTCAAATAAAATACGGGGGCGGCCCTTTTGAAGGCATTTCCATTTTCATAACCTTTAGATTAAAACTTGTTATTCTAATAAAACACTAACAATAAGTAGATTCAGTATTTCATTTTGCACATTTTGATATACGTTACATAAATATCCAGAAAGATGGAATCCATTTTTAACTCACGACACGAGTACACGCCACAGACGCGCGGTCACGAAACTAAAAAACAATTTTTCTTTTGTTCTATCTTGTGTTTTTTGGAAGGGTTACCCCATCAAAGATTACATTGAAAACTAAATTATTAGCAAATCTATTTCCTACTGGTCAAGCGGCGGCGAGAGACCAAACACAACACAATTTGAAGGAGAAGAAAAGAAAAGGAAATCGACCACTAGCGTACGACATATGCCTTTAGGAAGATTCTACGAATACGAAAAACTATTTGCAAACGAAACCCGTTATATTTTTTTTAACATAGCTAGTTCAAAATATTCGATCTATCGACTAAAATAGTTACCATGATTAACAAGCCATGAGTAAATCATTTAAACATATCTCAAATTCGATATTATCTCTATTACATAAATAACATCCCTAATACAAGACGACGCTTGCTCACAACTCATACGTGAATCAGCACGTATAAACTACAAGAACCAAAACGTACTATTCACTTACGCTGAAGTTAGCACCGTCAACATCGCATCGTTCATTGTTGATAAAACTTGTTGTTTATCGTAATTAGATCGAATGTCTTCGTGCTCACTAAATTAGCATGTAAAAGTTGTAGAACATCAAGCTATAAAATGGATGGAGTTACTTTTCATTGATAAAATGATAATAATTTATATTTTATCTTCGCTGTCTATGGTTCACGTTATACTGGTCATTTATAAGAGGTAATTGTGTGTTGTCTTTTTCATTCTTTACGCGTTTTGACGCTGTTTCGATCGTCATCCAACGCCACGTATAAACTAGTGACTGGGCAATTTTTATCGATATCTAGGTATATAAAATATTATAATATTTATCTTAACTAAAATATTAAAAGATTTTACGAATGTTTTTCAAATGGTTATATTTAAAGTTGTAAGTAAGCTACCAATGTATAAACGTTATCACCTGGAGATTCCAACGATAATATTCTTTTAAAAGCAGGCTGAGTGCTTAATTTCCCCTACAAACATAACTTATCAATATATTACGATCGACGTAATTTTTTTAAAATTTTGTTTAGTTTTCTTTTTTTTTGAACGTGCTTCTCTCTGGAACTAGCATTCGGTTTTTTTTTTTTTGTTTTGTTAATTAAATAGCCTATAACCTCCCCGATTACCTGTTATTTAATTTACAGTGGATCTCTAGATGTAAACCATCCATTTAATTTATCTAATTTACAATTAGACTTAGAATTTAAGGAACAAAATTATTCATATTCACAATAAATGAATTATTAAGTGCGCAAAGAAGAAAATCGCAAAATTTAGATCCGATAGGTGGCGCTGCAATTGAGTTATTAAAACGAGAGTATATTTTTTAGACCATGTTCTTCTATGCGTTGACCCGATGCAATAAAAACGCTGGAGAGGTGTCTTAATTTCTACAACCATTGTACACCAGGTGGAGCGTAAGTTATTTAATCAACACAGTGGCGTAGCGTGGGGAGCCCTTGGCCCCGGGTGGCATACGAAAGGGGGCGGCGGATCAAGAACATAACGAAAATATTTCGTTGCATGTTTGAGATAAAAATACTTATTCCAAACTTAACCAGTTATCTGTCTACTGAAGTGAACATTGTTCGCTTACCATTACTATTTACGTCATATACAAACAGAAACAAAAACAAAAATTGTGCCGCTAAGCGATCACCCAGCCAAGCCCGACGTTGCTTAACTTTTGAATATCTTTTCCATCGAACAAATGTGTTACTGTTTCGCTTTATAATAGCTAGATGGCGCTGTAACGGTGATTTAAGCTGATAAATGGCTCGGGCCCGTCTCGCACTTAGTCGGATTTTATTATGCTCGCACTCTCGCACACACTATGATCACTGCAAGAGTGAAGTTATTGTTTTTACGATGGAGCAACTAGATTATAAGTTTGTACTCTGTACCGCCAAGCGCCGAGTCCGAATTAGAACGTAAATATTGATATTAATTTAGTAAGTATTAGTATTTAGATTGTTTAAATTTCTTTTTTCTACAATGTAACATGGTTTGTAAACTTATACTTAATACCTTTTTTACACAAATACCAACTTCATGTTGTAAAGCCTATTTAGCTAAGACATTTTCCTTTTTACCACTTTATACCTCCAACTAAACTTATCTAAATTTAATTTCGTAGCTAAAAAAAACTATAAATGGTTAACTTGATGCCAAAATTTTAACCGGTTCCGGCTGTCGGGTAGCAGGGTAGCCGGCGCCCGATTCCCGGTAGAAAGCTATTATACTTTAACAAAATTACGCATTAATGTGTTTCGCAACTCTAAACACGGCCCCAAGCAAACTTGCATACAGGTCGCTATTTTCTATGCAAATATACAATTAGAAGTAATTTACATTGCTAATACTTGTCTGTAGTTAAGTAAAATTTTTGTTATAAAACGCTAGAAGTGTCAACCTAAATACTTTAACAAAATTACGCATTAATGTGTTAAGCAACTCTAAACACGACCCCAAGCAAACTTGCATACAGGTCGCTATTTTCTATGCAAATATACAATTAGAAGTAATTTACATTGCTAATACTTGTCTGTAGTTAAGTAAAGTTTTTGTTATAAAACGCTAGATGTGTCGACCTAAATCGAGATGGATTTGTATAAAATCTATTCTAATATACTAAATAGTACAAAATATTTTCAATGTTGGTAAATTAATGAAAAAACTAATTGTTCTGTAAAATAGTAGGTACATTCAGTGTCAATTACTTTAGGTGCGTTTTGTTGACTACTTCAGTGCGTTCAATGTCATAATCCTGCCAAGTTAAAAAGTCTTAAATTCTGTATAACACAGTACAAATCTTGGTTCATTCTCTTTGGTAGGATTACCGCATTATGTACATTATGTCGGTGAACAAAACGCCACTTTAGTTTATGCGTCCAGTGGTTATTATCTTCTATCTGTAAATTAATGAAAAAAAACGAGTTGCACTCCGGGAGTGTCGGCAGAAGTGAAAACCTTTACACAAGATTCGCGCTTAACACTCAAATATGTCACAAGACATGTCTTCGACATTGTCAAGAAATAATAATGTTTGTTTATTTACTTTTTTGACGTAGTATATTTGACATCACAATTTGTCATAGAATTAAAATTCCATATCCAACCTCCCTGTACTAAAGAAAGAAAGAAGTTTTCACTTCAAAAATATTTGTCCTGTAAAAGTTGGTTTTCTAGACGTCCTACAAATAGTAGTTCGTGACGTTCAAGCCAGTGTTTGCAGCTAGAGGGATAGCCATCAGCCGAATAGGGCCATTGAAAAGTTACATTTGGGGTTTCGTTTGTCAGACGGCGCAATTTTATTTATAGATATGAAGGGGGGGGGGGGGTTAGTGTAAAGTTAAATCCAAGTTAACCCTTGCCCTACGGCCACCATCTTGGGAAAATTTGAGGTTCAAATGGTTTTTATGGTTTTAGTTGCAAATAAAATTATCTTCAACTTTTGTTCAGTAACTTTTAGTCGTAGAATCATAAATACGCACGCTTAGCCCTAAAAAATGTAACATTTCAATGGACTAAATGGTGAAGTTGAAACAGTTTACGACAACTTTACCAGAACATGGTACTGGCAACCAAATATATGAATGCGTTATTTTCGATATTTTTTGACATTTTCATACATAATGATTTTATTTCTATTTTAATATATATTTTGTACTTGATTGTGTATATAGAACTTATGAACTTAATGAAATAAGTAAATATGCAAACAAATGACGAAAGCTATAAAGGAGATTTATATCAGGTGTTTCGAAAATTTACCGAATTACCCGTCACTGATGTTGCTCAAATAGTAATCAAGTTAAAATAGCAATGGCAGCGCGTGAAACTAATAACCGATTACGAAAGAAAGGTTTTGTGTGTAGTGGTGGTCACGGACTGGCGGACGCAGCGTGGGATTAACTCTACCAGGCCGACAGATGACCTAGTTAAAGCCGAAAGAAAACACTGGATGTAGGCAGCTCAAGACCGGTAGTATAACATATAGGGGAAGCTAACGTTCGACATTGAACGCCTCCAGGGCGATGTAATGATGATAGTAATTAACGGAAAGTGCATAGTCAAAAATTTACATGATATAAAACATCTTAATAAAAAAACCTATTGGTGGTTGGTTTGTGATTTTTTTCGATTATATGTAATTTAAATGAACATAAAATGCCAATTGTCTTGTTTGCTATCAACTTCTTACTTGTTTGTCAATTTTATTTCTAACTATTTTTAAAAGAAATGCCTTCGTTTATTGTTAAAAGGATAAGGATAATAATCATATTACTTTAAATTAAAAAATAATCCGGTAGAAACTATCGTAGGAGTTTGCTCTGTCATCGATAAATTTGGCAATACAATGTGCCCTATATTATATCACCCTTATGCACCATTGAACATCCTACCTTAATCCTACTCTTGAATTTTTTAAAATTGATAAAAAAAAATAACCCAGTACTATCAAAAACCCAGTTCTGTAGGGAAAATCGAAGAATTTGTGAGAAAAATATTGACGACCGCAGGTTGAATATTTCTGTAAAAATAAGTAGGCAGAGTCCAGGTGAAGGCGATTGAGATGTCGAGGAAGCAAATCGGTCTATTAGTTCTCAAAAAAACACACACAAACACAGAAGTTAATAAAACTATGTAATATAATGAGATAAACAGTTATAAATATTAATAAATATTTTTGGACATTACACACAGCGCCGTCTGGTCCCAAAGTAAGCAAAGCTTGTGTTATGGATACCAGACAACGGATACAACTACATAAATATTACGTTTTTTGTAAATACATATATATCATACATAAATACACCCAGATTCAAGACAAACACAAATGTTTATATTATGACATAAATATTTGTCCAGTGCGGGAATCGAACCGAACCCACACCCTTTTGCACAGCAGCTGAGCACACTACTAACTAACTTTGAAAAAAATAATTAAAACATTTCCCTTAAATAACGTTTTTTGTTTTAGTCAGTTTATATATTATATATATTATCTAGTCAAAGACAATACAATTTTTTATTCTGCCATACTGCTGCTGTCTCTCTCTTTCTATCGACAAGTATATTAAACCTACAAGCTTTATCGTGCCATTTCTTACAATAATGATTCCGTGGAAACATGTAAACTTATGCGTTTCAGAATTTGTTACTTACCCTTGGGTGTAGACACGATTAAAATTTTACGACAAGGAGAATTTGTGGTAGCGATAAACGCGCGAATAACTTGGTAAACTCTTGGAATTGGGTCATTGTTATCAGGTAAATATCTCAAGTTCTCACAATAATAGGCAAATAACTTATAGAACGAAAAATTTAAGGATAGGCAGATTAATTTAATCAGAAATATCAGTCACACCTATTAGATCGCCCTGTAGGTGAGTAGTTTTCAAAACGTTTGTAACGTTTGTAAGAGTTTTAATATAAAATGACCTTATTAGAAATATCTACCTAACTATTAAAATGACTCCAATTAGACACGACTTCATTAACGAAAATCGTAGTTGAATTTGGACACAGTATACGTAGAAAAGTTAGACATATCTCGTGCGCACTCCTCAAGAAGGAATTAAATTACAATCCTACACAAAAACAAACCACGTAAAATCATTGTAGAAATAATGAAATAAAAATTAGAACAAAAAATCATAAAAACCAGCCAAGTGCGCGTTGGACCCGTGCACGAAGGGATTTGTACCATTATCTATAAAAACGGTAAAAAAATCACGTGTGTTGTATGGAAGCCTCCCTTAAATATTTGTTTTATTCTGTTTTTTAGTATTTGTTGTTTTAGCGGCAACAGAAATACATCTTCTGCGAAAATTGCGACTGTCTAACTATCACGGTTCATGAGATACAGCCTGGTGACAGACGGACGAACGCACAGCGAAGTGTTAGTAATAGGTTCCCGTTTTTACCCTTTGGGTACGGAACTTTAAAAAAGAAACACATTAATATGAGTTTTCAATACCTTAGTTCATGAAATTCGTCTCCGAAATTTATCTGCATGTAACATATGGAATCCACAATTTTAGCACCAGCGATTCGTGATTCGTCAACATTTTACTCAAAATATCTAGATTTTAGGCATGTTACTTATTCCTTTTACAAACTAAAGACACGTGACAAACTCGGGTAGACGGAAAGGTAAACAAACTTTTAGTTTAAGAAATAGAAGTAATTAAGTTGCATTTAGTTTACTCATAATCAATTTAGTAGTTGTGTTAAAAATAAAAAATACTTGGCGATAATTTTAGGCTACTTGACTTGCTTGGCAAACTCGTATAATAGATGTACGGATAGGGTTGCCAAAACCAAGGTATTATTGGAAATAGTAAATAAAACGATGTAATAACATTATTTCTTTCTTCCTTTAATTATCACCATTTCCTTCTTTCTAAAATTCTATAAAAATATCACAGCCATTATTTTTCTTGCCATGCTTTGTTATACAAATCCTATCAATATAACTTATTTTTATAAAAATATAATAGAGATCATAGATGTCTTAATAAGATTGTAAATGTGTTTTTCAAACATGTTTTTACAAGTAAAGTATTTTTTATGATTTCCCATTATAATTTCAACATACAAATTATGTGTCACTAACAATATATTTTTTAAATTTAATATTTTATTTAACTATTTCTTATGTTCTTAAACTATATATTTCTTAGGTTATAATTAATTTATCACAATTTTGCTTTATTCACTCAAGTTATGTATGTACATTGGAAATACAATGATGAAATAATCTCGTACTAGTTAAGTTTTAAGTAATTCAAGTTAACTAATTATTATTATTAATTTTATAAGTTCCAAAACCCGGACCCGATTGAAAAGGGGCTATAAACTAAATCTGAAGTAATTCAGACAAGTGACAACCCTAGATATAAATAAATTTGATTTTCAAACAAAATTGCTTATTTAGACTATTAGACATTGAGTACATAGGTATGTCTGGTGCTATATTTGACTATATGTTTACATTAATACCATATTCTTCGATCTGAAATATATTGAGAAGCAATTTTCGTAGGTAGTGTATTAAAACTAATGGCTTGTTTACACGTATTAAGTAGCCAAGCAATTAACTAAATTTGAGCTTGATTTTAAGTCAATTGTCACGTGTAAACACTAAATTTAATTTTAAGTTGCAAGTTAACGATTAATGATTAAGTGGAAAGTTGTTTAGGATTTGTTCTAATTTTTTTCGGTTTAGTAACTGCATCATTCACCGCGTGCGCCTCCTTCCCGTGCTTTTTTCGCCGGCGTTTGAAACCAAGCATATTAATAATATCTAATAGTTAGTTTTCTTTTTTGAGAAATCATAATACTTAGGTGATAACGCACAACGCATTACAGTATCAGTTATAAGGATCATATTTTCAAGTTTTGACAGAAGATAATTAAAAGATTCTTCGACATCCGCAGAGCAGAGAAATACTCTTTTTGGTCTTTCCCTGACAATTCCTTAAACAAAATTGCACTAGCACCAAAATTGTCTCTTCTGCTTTTCCACTTTCGTTGCCACAGTCATTTTTTCCTATTTTCTCCTTTCATTACCATTTCATCATTTACCTCATTTGAAATGCAATTTATGACGGAATTTAATACGATGCGTATTTGGTCGCCCATATTGTGCTGTTTAATAAATCCTAACTAAATTTTCGTCCGAACGCTCAAGCGAAAATTTACTTGACTTCTTAATCACTAAATGCATGTAAACCAGCCATAATTTTAATTAAATTAGAATTAGTCGGTTTCAAAAATTAAAGAAAATGACTATAGTGTGTATGCTACTTTTTTTGAACTTAAACCTACATCCCTACTTTCAAATTAAGTGAGTGATGCAACCCGCAGCATTATCTTATTAAGTAGTTAATTTAATTTAGACTTGAATAAAGGCCTATAGACTTAAAACCTAATAAAAATCTGACTCTCCTCGTCCAAAGTAGACATAATCCGAACACCATCTTCTGGCTTCAAGGTCGTTGGAGCAACACGCTGGATAAGCTAGACGAGATTTGGTAAGCTTGGCACATCTCTGGCAGAGATCTAGCAGTTCGTCCTGAAATTAAAAAACATACATTTTATTAATGTTTACAAAACGTACCTACAGGAAAAACTGCGTGTAAAAATCTAGAAAACGTTATGTAGCTGAATAGTCTCTTATGTTAAAATGCTTGTTAATTGTTACAATTGTTACACGTGCCAACCATAATCTCTGTCTCCATATTTAACACTAAATAATTTTAAGCTTCATATCGCTTCCGGGAACCAAAGTTCTAAAGACATCGTTCACCCACATCGCCACATCATGTTCAGATAACTGGAAAAACATAATTGCTGCTTATCTCATTAAACAATAATATATCTTTAGACAAGCACCTATGTATGTATCTACTGCTCTGATATTTGACCCTATAGTCATGACACTAAGGTCAAGTACATTTTCTTATTTCTGGCAACTATACTCCTGTATTTTTAACCGAATTCAAAAAAGTGGAAGTTCTTAATTCGCATGTTTGTATTTTCTTCTTTTTTAACGGATTTTAAAAATTACCTATTTTTTAGAAGGGTGTATACGAGATCGTTTTATATTAATGTTGTGAATTTAAAACTTAAATTTTTGGTAAATAAAAAATTATTGGTGTTATTTGGAACTGGTGAAACGCCTTTTAAGTTGATGATTGTATAAAATTTTGTTACGAGTATCGATGTTGTTAGTGTACGAGAAAAAATGCAATGCGTCACTCAAAATTTAATAATATAAACAAATTACAAAAAACAACCGGCTTCAAAAAGATGCACTAGCAAGGTAAAAATAATTATTTTTTAATTATTTAATTACTTTTTCCAAAAACCCGATCTAAATTACAGTTTGAAGTTCACACACACTTCACTTTTATAACACCAACTTCAAAACTTCATCTTCAAAAACTTATCTGTAAGAGCATAAAAATTCAGGGGCTATTAAGTTAGCTGAAAAACATACTTCATAAAGGACTAACATATCTCTTTGCGGATCATTTTTGTTCTATCTTTTCTGGTAAGTATTAACATTCCACTTCAAGAATAAGTTCTGTTTTTTTTTTAATTCCAGAAAAAGGCGGCTTGAGGCGTTCGAGATGTGGTGCTATACCGACGTATGCTCCGTAGAGTCTCCAACAACCTCGCATCAACCATACTTACTTATTATCGCAGAGCGTCAAAACGATGAAATTTGGTTATGTAGGTCATGTAGTCCATTGAAATGTTACATGAGCTTTGCATTTGTTAGAGGACGCAATTTTATTTTTGGGCCATGTGTGGGGGGTCAATAGAAGCTTAACCTCAAGTTTGAGGGGTCGCCACCCTTGTCATCCGGCAGCCATCTTGGAAAAAAGGGGTGAAAACACTTTTTTCGCGATATCTCGGAAACTATGCGTCTTTCAAAAAATTCGTAAGGACATAATTCGTAGCAAATTGTTTTGCCTACAAATATGTTTAGTAACTTTTTGCCCTAAATTAAAAATTAAAGAAGTTAGAAGCAAAAAAGTGAGAAAATTTTTATAAGAATTTTGCTCTATCTATCTATAAGAAATTACCTCAGACCAATATTGTAGATGATCTTTTTAGGAAAATTTTTCTCTGTAATTTTTTTTTAATTTCATTCATTTAAAACGCTGTTACAGCGCTCCAAAGTTGACCAGGTTCGTCAATGCTCATGAGTATTCGGTCAAAACGAAATGTTTAACTTATTTTTGACTTTTTTCTTTTTATTGTACATATGTTCTTAAATGTTTTTTGTTAAATTCGTACAACTTTACTTATTCATTCCTAACTCTTTTCCCCTCCACCTATGAGGTAGAGTCTGTAGGCACGTTTTTTTACGTGACATCCTGAATTAGCTGGTGAAAGTCGATCCATCTTTGCTCACTCTTGTTGGCGAACGTTTTTTCATAGCTTTATACGGCGGTAATAAAGACGACTCACTAGACGGCTTGCGATACAAACGATTTGCCAAGACAGTGACTAAAAATTCATTTAATTTATCATCGCAGCCTCCAACATAAGATGCAGCTATTTTTCACAGTCTCCGAGTATATCACTAGGTCCAGTCGTGGCTCGGAAGATATTAAAATCCTGAAGATTGGGGTTGGAAAAAGCATGCAAACATTTGGATGCCAATACAAGCTTCCAAGCCACCAGCACCCCCGATCTTATGAAATTAATTTTCTGCAGATGAAAAGGAAACTGTGGAAGCATGTGTGGCTGCAGAAAAGCAGGCCTAAAATGCTCTACAGTATGTCTCCATTGTTCTGGCGAAACATGCAGTAACATTATGGAAATGTCAAAGTTAATGGAAGAAAATGAATTCGAAGATGAACTTCCAACTATGACTCCAATTTTAACTCATTCCTCGAACTTCCACATTTGACGTTGATTTAGAGATTCTGAGCTAAAGCCTGGACCATCGAAGAAAAGTAGATTAGAGTAGCTAGCTTATAAGTGATTGAAAATATTATGATGTCGAGGATTACCTTATAAGTAAGATGACCGTAGAGTAGGCCTACTGGGAATACCACGTAAAAAAAACGCGCCTACAGACTACCTCATAGGTGGCGGGGAAAAGAGTTAGGAATGAATAAGTAAAGTTGTACGGATTTCACAAAAATTTTTTAAGAATATATTTACATAAAAAAAAAAAAAATTAAGTTAAACATTTCGTTTTGACCGGATTCTCATGAGCATTGACGAACCCGGTCAACTTTGGAGCGCTGTAACAGCGTTTTAAATGAATGAAAATAAAAAAAAATTAGAGAAAAATTTTCCTTCAAAGATCATCTACAAGATTGGTCTGAAGTAATTTTTTTGTAAAATGTATAAAAAAAAGTTATAGAGCAAAAAGAAAATTCTTATAAAAATTTTCTCACCTTTTTGCTTGTAACTTCTTTAATTTTTAATTTAGGGTAAAAAGTTACTAAACATATTTGTAGGCAAAACAATTTGCTACGAATTATGTCTTTACGAATTTTTTGTAAAACGCATAGTTTCCGAGGTATCGCGAAAAAAGTGTTTTCAGCCCTTTTTCCAAGATGGCGGCCGGATGACAAGGGTTGCGACCCCTCAAACTTGAGGTTAATATTGACCCCCCACACATGTCCCAAAAATAAAATTGCGACCTCTAACAAATGCAATATTCGGTCCTTAAATTGTAACATTTCAATGGACTAATGTGTTTTAGGCATATTCGATACTAACTTCTGCGACATAATAATGGGTAAAATTGAAAGCAATCGATGGTTTGGGAGGGGAAAGTTTTGGCTGAGCACGCAAGCGCAAGAGAGTCAACTAACCCCCAGAAACCGAGAGGCACTTGAAAAGGAAGAAAGTATTAATTAATTGTTAAACTCACATCTGTGTGACACTCAGCAGACTCTGTGAAGACCCCGCTTCCGGGTGCCAGCCAGGGAGGTCGTGCTGTTGATATCTGGATGAGGACTGCAGTACACACCAGGAGCAGTACGTATGTTAAGCTTGCAACGTTCTGTAACCAACACAAAATTATCAGTTTCTTTAGTTTAATTGTAATTTATTGTGGCGGCGCTGTGGACTTTTTTTGTGATGGGTAAAAACTGTTAAACTCGAGTCAGGTCACGTGTCCTGATCGAAAATTCGTAAGATGTCACTCGCGTTAGGACACGTGACCTTTATTTACATTAGGTTAGTTTTTATTTTTAGTATATGGCGATTATGAGTAGTAAAGGGAGGTTGGATATGGGATTTTAATTCTATGACAGATTGAGTTGTCAAATATGCGACGTCAAAAAAGTAAATAAACAAAAGTTATTATTTTTAATAAATAAATATGGATAAGAAGTGATGGGAAGTAAATAGCGAGTATGTTTTCACTTCTGCCGTCACTCCCAGAGTGCAACCCGTTTTTTTTTATACTAAACTTTGCCAGCGGCTCTACCCACCCTAACACGGTTATCGGCGTGGAACTCCTTAATTAACTCCTTATTATTAATGAAGTTTGCTATATCAAGTTATAGTTCGTTTAAGCTCGGTTATAGTTATTCCCGCGGGAAATTTTAAATTTTTCGGGATAAAAAACCTACGTGCTATTTCAGGACCTAACTTTTATGTATGCAATGTTTCATCCCGATCCGTCTAGTGGTTGAAGCGTGATTAAGTAACAAACATCCCTCCAGATATATTTTCACATTTATAATATAAGTAGGATAAACATTTTAAGGGAACTTCAGGCATTGAGAATATTTGTACACAAGATATTTAATTATAGACCAATTACAAGTTCCACCGCTATCAAAGTAAATAGAAATATGGTACTTGCTGACAAAGATTATACTATCAATAATGTTTATATAGCTAAGTATCTATGTAGAAAAACAAATTAGAACAGTAACAGTGTTTTATAAATTAATTAATATTTAAACAGGGGATTCTTTTATACATATTCAAAAAACGCATTACTTGCATTACTTAAACCAAATAAACTATATTTTGACAAGTTGGAATAGACCACATAAAACTAGATGAAAAGAAGTAGTAGAGAGGAGAGCGTTGAGGAGCATAATAATGATCTTTGAAGAGCGTTGTTATTCCCGATTCCACGAATTACTTCATCTTCGCCCTGGGAGGCTGAACCGCCAACCTGTGTAGTCCCTGAAGTAGTCGTGCCGGAGAAGGAGACCGGAGTGGACCCGGCTACTACAAAAGAGGGGATCGGGGGCCCAGGGGAATAGTTTTTACAACGGCTACTCCATCCGCATATAATGTGGATTTTTTTTGCAATATCAGGGGTATTCACGCCAACCTTAACGCAGTTCACCATCACCTAGAAACTGCGCAGCCGACTAATCCTCGATATCGGCCGATACATTATATCTACATTATCCCGGCTACAAACTCGTCCGGGATGATATCTGCTGTCGCCGCCTTCATAGCCTTGAATACAGGGACCTGTCAATATTGTGGGTGCGCGTAGATCACGGCGGCCACACTCGTATCTATGCGTGCCTATACAGGTCTCATAGCGGTGATACGGACGTAGCTCGACTCTTCATGCAGTTTTCATTGTAGGGTTCTCCAAGAAAGAAGTAATTAGATTTTTGAAGGGTCGGCAACGCGCTAGAGGTATTGTAAGCGTCCGTAGGCTGTGGTGACTTCTTACCATCAAGCAGACCGCAAGCTTGTTTGCCATCTTAGTGGTATTAAAAACTGATGTTACACTATTTTTAGACTATTTTTTGTTGTTTTTAGGATAAATCTCTGAGTTGTAGGTAGATAGTATATCTGCTAAAAGTGACTTATTTTAGCAGGTCAGAGGTATAAATGAAACCTTCTACAGCGGCTTTCGTAATAAGAATACTTACTTTTAAAAACAATGTTATCGCTAGAGTCAGTTGCTATCGAGAAATACATTATTTGGTACACTTGAAAGAGCAAAACATTAGATAAGCAAAAAAACTGGATCGATTGAAATTAAGAATAATTAATTCCACCACCGCTATATTTGGTTATCCAGGTAGGATTCGTACGGAAATTCCCTGATAGTTCAACAAGGACGTTTGCCGTATGACGTTTACTTAAATGTTTCAAGATCATACCTTGTAATCTTCTGTTTTAAAAATAATTAAAGTATCCGTCGTAATGAGATATTTATCGATAACAATATTACATAAACACTGTAGCAGTTTATCAAACTAGCAAATTATTGATTCTTGTTACTAGGAAAGAAACGGTTTTTAATAAATAATAAATAAGTATTGATAAGGCAACTTGAGCTCATATCCCAGTCACGACTGTCTGTCGGAAACGCTATTACGCGAGGTTACGCAACGTCGCGGGTGGTCAATCATTGGATGGGTGATCGCTCGAGTGGGACATTTTTCAAACTAAATTTTAAAACGTTGGACATTCTAATATTGTATAAGTCGAATATTTACCAATTTATAAAAAGTGAATCACGTCCAATCCCTTCTGTGTTAACCCTTCGAAGTCAATTTTTACCAGTTTCTCTTTATAGGGCCGGGTTTGGAATTTTGTGTGCATTTTAAATTTACTTGACAATAAGTATTAAAAACCGTCCAAGACCGAGTCGGACACGCGCTGCACTCGCACTTAGGGCTCCTGGCTACAAAAGACTAAATCATCCACACCTCCATATCATAATATACAGCCCTTTTTCACCTTCCACTTTAAGTCCTACGTGACAAGTTGTTAGCCCATCACCACAACACTGCTTTTAATTATTGTTTACACTGCAGTTAAAAGACTAAGGTGGCTTTTTATTTGTCACATATAAGTTATTAATACAGGCTTCATAGTAATAAGCGGTAAATATGAAGATAAGGGATTAAATAATCATATTACAATCCTTTGCCAATTCTAGATAAACTATACGGTGAAGGAACAGTATGGGGTTGCTCAAGAAAGAAGTTATTGGATTTTTGAAGGGTCGGCAACGCGCGAGTGATACCCCTGGTGTTACAAGCGTCCATAGGCCACAGTAACCGCTTACCATCAGGCGGGACCGTGTGCTTATTTGCCACTTTAGTGGTATAACAAAAAACATCAGAATCAGCTAGTGTTATTTATGTACAAGTACTTGCAACCAAAAATTTACATGGATATTCTTTGAGTTTCTTGAATACGGAAAACCATAATTTACGGTCAATAGTAAGGATTGGTTCAAGAAAACCAGAGTTATGTGAGAAAATATTTTCAAGTTGTATCATTTTGATTATTTACACGAGTTTCTACCGACCGGTCTCTACGTCTCGACTGACCATTTAGGTTTCTGCGTGGCGAAAGCACCACCGTGAATGAGAGTCACAAAAACGAAATACGATAGAATTCTTTCTTCGCATTTTAATACGTGCAAACTTATATGACACGCCCACTAGTTTTCAACTGAACAGTCTAAGGTTTGGTGCACATGTAATGTTATTGCATTCAACGGCACTGCTCGCCATCGTACATGTACCTACATGTACATAGACCATCAAATTCTCCACAAGCGAAATTTTAAAATTCCCAGAAATTTTGAAGAACGACTCGGCCAATCGGCAAACTCGAAATTACAAGCGGCCATTGATTGGTCAAGCAAATACGCGTCACATAGCGGAAGTAGTGACTAACACACACATAGCGACCCCGAGTTCCAGGCGCAACCCTGATCAGCTGGCTATGGTAGCAAGGACCATGGGCTCGGACATCCACGTTGCCTAGGCGGCAATTCTCCGATTCGTCATGACGTGATATCAGTCAATCCTAGGCTGACCTAAATCTCCAATATAAAGTGCATTTAGATATATAGTGCCATTAGGTAGTGAATAGAAAAAAAGGTAATAAACCATTGCAAAGTGTTAAGTTAATCTAGGTCTTATAATAGAATTATATTTTAGATAAATTTGTTATTAGGAAAACATTTAATAAATATTATTGTACCTAAAGAATATTTTTATAAAGTGTCTGTTCCAAAATACTAGCAACTTGAATATAGGCGAGAATCGAAACCACTATTATCTCATTCCTATATTCAAATTTGACGGCCAAGGGGTTGAGTCATGCTGACTAAGTGATAGCTAGCCGAGGCTTGGGTTCGAATCCCAAACTGAACCGTTACAAATTTGGCACCCAACGTATATGTATTTTATTTTGGAACAACACATTATATTTTTAGCAAGTTTTGATAATATTTGTAAATTAATGTGAATTTTAATTTTAACTAGAATGTGAATTTTAATTTTAACTAAAGTTAAACATTTTTCCTACAATTTTAGTCAATCAACCAAGCTTATAAAATATCATAAATGTGTAAAAAATAATATTTTATTTCAGTAGTGTTTTTTTTGTGAAGTGATAAACTAATATAAGTGTAAAACAAAAATAGGTATTGTGTTCGTGTAAAAATTAGGGTTCCGTGGTTAAAAATAAATTAAAAAAAAAAAAAAAAAACGAATTAGTAGTGTTTATAAATTATATTCGGTAGTTATTTTCTTAAATAAAAATAAATTTACGGATACAAGCTGTAATTTTTTAATGCATGGTAGGGAGTTAATTCTAGATGGTAAATCGCACAAAATAGATTTTGATAAACTAAATACATCAGAAATAGAGGATAGGTCTAAATACGCAACACACTTGAAAACATTAAGCAATATATTTAAAAATGTGCAAAAATCATTCAAATTCAAACTATATAATAATTTATTCAGTTTAGGCTAAAATAATTGAGCACTTATGAATGTCACTATGCCATCGGTTCGTAAGTCTACAGGGCGGGAGACCTTGTACTGAGAAGAACCGGCAAGAAACTCAGCAAGGGCATTAACATTAGCGTACCAAAAGAACGCAGAAAGATATAATTTACGTAGAAAAAAGGGTATATTATAAAATTGGAGACATTGTGTGGAGAAGGTCACACTACCTATCCAAAGCCATAGATTTTTTTTCGCAGAAATTAGCGCCAAAATTCATGAAGGCAAAAGTTATTAAAAAAATCACTGATAACACGTATTTGCTAGAAGATACGGAATCCGGAAAAACAGGAACTTATCACGTTTCTGAAATAATTAAATAATAACAGTAAACTAATAAATAAACTTTACTTTACAAACTTTACTAAAACACTACATCAGTTATATTTTATAACCAAAAAAAAAGTAGATATGACCAGATTAACAAGCTAAACTTCAAAAACGTACTTAAAATAAACCATTTGCTTGAAATGGTAGAAAAAATAATATGTACATAGTTTTAAAAATAAGCATATAAAAAAAATATATAAACATACTATATTATGTATTTATATGTTATACACGTACACAGCATGGCCATGCATACATACATACACACATATTTCAAGTTATTACACTATACATAACCTACTCGGTAAATTAGAATGAAGAATGGTTGAAAGCTTTTTCGCATATTCCCCAATTTTTTAGTTCATTATTACTCAACAACAAGGTATTTATTTTAATTTAATAACACGAGTATTACAAACGATATGGTTGTAAAATACTAAAAATAGTCAAAATCACCACTTACATTACGAAAATACAAATTCTTATATTTCTTTCGAAGCTCAAAGTATTAAATTAGGTGTATGTCGTAAATACTGTTCCCTGTATTTTTTTTTCGTTACTTCCCTTTTTTGGTTTTACAGAAACGTTTTTTTTTTAAGATTTTTCGCTATAAATTTTAGATTTATTACTACTTTTATTCATAAAGCTCAAAGTATTAAATTAGGTGTATGTCGTAAATACTGTTCCGTGTATTTTTTTTTTCTTTACTTCCCTTTTTTGGTTTTACAGAAACATTTTTTTTTAAGATTTTTCGCTATAAATTGTAAATTTATTACTATTTTTATTCATTAAATTTATTAATATTTTTATTTTATAAATCTACGTATATATATTATTTTTTGTGCTTGATTTGAAAACATTTAAAAGAAAATTATAAATAAATATACAGGGCTTTTTGAAAAACGAATGCATTGTAATAAAATAAATAACACGTTGCATAAGTAGATAAACTTTAAAAACTTGCACAAATCCAAGTCAAGTATTGCAACAGCAACAATGCAATTTTACAGCCTTCTACTAAAATTTAGACATGGTTGGCTAAAATTGAAAAAAATAAAATAAAACTAAAATTAAATACTCTTATTTGTTAATCATTTAAATGTTATAGGTTTAGTTTTATATTGCAATATCCCACAGCAGAAGAGCAATATCCCACAGCAGAACTAGTTATTTTGGGAGACTTTAACGCCCACCATCGCGAGTGGCTCAGTTCTCGAACCAATAACTATGCTGGGATATCTGCTCACGAATTTGCTCTGACCTATGGATTCTCTCAGCTGGTACTTTCTCCAACGAGAATTCCAGATATAGAGGAACATACGAGCTCCTTACTGGACCTTCTGCTGACTACTTGTCCGGACGGATACTCCGTCTCAGTGGTTGCGCCTCTTGGCTCCTCGGACCACTGTCTCGTCCCGACTCAAGTGTCATGCACACAAACCAATCCTTCTGGGCCAACTAATTGGCGTCGTGTGTGGCACTATAAGTCGGCAGACTGGGATGGATTGCGAGAATTTTACGCATCGTACCCGTGGAGGCAGATCTGCTTTAACTCAGAAGATCCTGACGTCTGCGCAGCCGCAGTCACTGAGACAATCCTTGCTGGTATGGAATGCTATATTCCTAACCCGCGAGTAGCTGCCGGCGTCAAAAAACGGCCGTGGTTTAATAGGTCTTGCAGAAAAGCTAAAATTCTTAAGCAAAATGCATATGAGGCTTGGACCACGGCTCGTTTTAATAAGGATCCGAATATTTCTGAGTTAAAATGCAAATTAAATGCTGCCTCGAAGTTCAGTAAGAAAGCAACTGCCAGAGCAAAATGCCAATTCATCGGCAAAATAGGTGGGCTACTTGCGAGCTATCCTTCTGGGAGTCGTGCTTTCTGGTCGCTTGCCAAAGCTGCCGAAGGGAACTTCTGCCAGTCGTCGTTACCACCACTGCGAAAGACCGATGGTGACTTGGCCCATAGTGCTAAAGAGAAAACCGATCTACTGGGCAGTCTCTTTGCCTCGAACTCGAATATAAACGATGAAGGCGCTGTACCACCTACTATACCGTGGTGCGGTAAGACCATGCCGGAAATCTCCATAACGCAGCGGGAGGTCAGGCGGGCGTTGCTCTCTCTAGACGTTTATAAGTCGAGTGGGCCAGACGGTATACCAGCAGTGGTGCTTAAGCAGTGTGCACCTGAGTTATTTCCTGTACTCACGCGCCTCTTCGCGCTTTCCTACCACACTAGGCAATTTCCGTCTTCATGGAAGACTGCGAATGTGCACCCGGTGCCCAAAAAGGGCGATAGATCAGATCCATCGAATTACAGGCCTATCGCTATTACCTCTCTCCTCTCTAAGGTGATGGAGCGTGTGATCAACACACAGCTTCTAAGATACCTAGAAGTACATTATCTGGTCAGTGACCGTCAATATTGCTTTCGCCACGGTCGCTCGACTGGTGACCTTCTAGTGTATCTCACACACCGATGGGCACTAGCCATTGAGAGTCAGGGGGAGGCATTGGCATGTAGCCTGGACATAGCGAAGGCGTTCGATCGGGTCTGGCACCGCGGTCTTCTATCGAAGTTGCCATCTTACGGAGTGCCCGAGGGTTTGTGCAAATGGGTGGCTAGCTTTTTGTCCGGCAGACGCATACGAACCGTAGTTGACGGTAGTTGCTCTGATAGCATGGACATTAATGCTGGTGTCCCGCAAGGCTCTGTGCTGTCTCCTACGCTGTTTCTACTGCATATCAATGACATGTTGGACATCAACAACATACATTGCTATGCAGATGACAGTACTGGAGACGCTTTTTACACGGGTCGTGCAAACATCCCTCGTTCCGTTGTGGAGGAAAACCGCGGAGAACTTGTGTCTCAAATCGAGACCACACTGTCCCAGGTCTCTGACTGAGGACGGGTAAACTTGGTCCGATTCAACCCTACAAAGACACAAGTGTGCGCGTTCACCGCTAAGAAAACTCCATTCACTGTGGTCCCACAATTCCAGAGCACTCCCCTCTCCATCTCCAAGAGCATTGGGATCCTTGGTGTCGACATCTCCAGCGATGTTCAGTTCCGAGATCATTTACAAGATAAGGTGAAGCTGGCGTCCAAAAAACTTGGTGTACTCAACACAGCGAAGCAGTACTTCACGTCGGGGCAAAGGTTGCTGCTTTACAAGTCGCAGGTTCGGCCCCATATTGAGTACTGCTGCCATCTCTGGGCAGGTGCACCCGGATACCAGCTTGGCCCTTTTGACTCGGTTCAACGACGGGCTGTGAGAATTGTCGACGATTCCAAACTCACTTGCGGTATCGAGCCCTTAAGTCTGAGGAGAGACTTTGCCTCACTGTGTGTGTTCTACCGCTTGTACAATGGGTTGTGTTCTGAGGAATTGTATGAAATGATGCCCACGGCTACTTTCTACCATCGCACCGCTCGCCATCGGCAGGGAATTCATTCTCACACTTTAGAACCGAAATGGTCGCGTACAGTGCGGTTTCAGAGAAACTTCTTCCCGCGAACGCTTAAGTTGCGGAATGAGCTCCCTGCCAAGGTTTTCTGCAAGGACTACAGTATGGAGTTCTTCAAGAAAGAAGTTAATAGATTTCTGAAGGGTCGGCGACGCGCAAGTGATACCCCTGGTGTTGCAAGCGCCCATAGGCTACGGTGACAGCTTACCATCAGGCGGGCCGTAAGCTTGTTTGCCACCTTAATGGTATAAAAAAAAAAAAAAAAAAAAAAGTTTTATTAAAGATTTATAAAAGAAATTTTGTGTAAACCATATTTACACAAAATTTCATATTTACGCGATTTTACCTATCTCCCTCTTATTGCAGTTGAATATTTTTTTTAATAGAAACACCTAAACACACACAACAATGAAGCACATGGTGTGCCTTACTTAATCTTTACTGCAGCGTCTACATTTGCAGTTGAATTCGAAAATTTCTTTTTCTGTTAAAAAAACTCAATGTAAAAATAAGAACACATATTCTAAAACTATTACAATTCAAAAGTATTTAAATTTAATTAATTTAAATAGAAGACAATTGTTGACAAAGTTTATTAACAACTCAATGAAAAAGATTTAAAAACATTAAACCAGTTACCAGTGTAATGGCTATGGCGTTTCCTAGAAGAAGCATGTCGTGCCGTGCCGCACGTTGAAAATTTCAATTTTTTTGGGTTTTTGTCTGTACAAAATTCAAATATTTATTTATAACTATGAAATTATCAAATTCACTTGGTCATATTGATAAATATTTATGAAATGCGAATGAAGAGAATATCTCTCTTAGTTTTCCGAACAATTTCAATTAAAACCCAAAAATAGAGTGTCAGGTTTTGACGGCACAATTATTATAATATTAGCAACTTTACTTAATTAAGGTTTGAACTATAGCATATATTTTTTTCACGTCAAAAAGTCAGGATTGTAACAAAAGTAATCAAATTCCTGAAAACTAAACTCGCTTATGTATGCCATCACCTTAAAACACTTTATCATTATTAGTAAAATAATAAAATTAAAAAAACTTACCCGTGAAAAAAACATTCCTCGAGACATATTCGATTGAAGCAAAATCAAAACACCACTTTTTTAACACAAGACAAAAACTCCGGAATTTATAAAAAATTAAATAATAATATTTTTACGTGTATATCGGTGTGTCAGTTGCGTGGATATTCGTTGGAATGTTGAGCGACTGTGTTTTAAAAGGTTTGTCACTGGCGTGGACTTTATCGCGGAAACACCTCCGTCTCGCGTGCGAGACTTGTGGATATGGATAAAAGTTAGGGTTCAGTATGATATCATTAATTAAAACTAAACAAGTAAAATTATCAATGCTATTTACATTTAGGCAGCAGTCGTTAATCCAAGTCATGCCCTATAGGTGGCTTGAAAACTTTCACAATCGAGTGGCCACTTTTTCAACAAATGTTCTTCTTCTACTTCTTTTCCAATGGGATGTTCTGTGCCCCTGCAGTGACGCGTACAACGACTGAGACATGTACCTTAAATCCTTTGTTAATTCCTGTAATTTCACAGAATCGATGCCCGTCTATTCATTGTGACTTCCTATGATGCTCATCAATTGCTTAGTCAGGTGTGAGAGGTCATGAGAGTCGTACTCGTAAAGGAAGCCGGTTTGGTATGTCGCAGACGCGAGTGTGTAGGACTCCGCTTTCCTTCGTCCCCAGTTGACTGTTATTCTTTTGGACGGCTAAGTTGACTCACTAGTCGATTTTTTAGGACATTGGTATGCTTATATCGAAGTTTTCACTTGACGAATCCACGCTATTGGACCAACCCTTGAAATCCACTGAGTTAGAAAATGATATCTACTCGGTCAGCACTGGGGGCGGATCCCTATTTGGTTTGTCGGTGGAAGTAAGAGTACTAGCTACGCTAAAGAGATGCTGAGATGCCGGCATTAAGACCGCCTCAGCAACCACAAGATAACGACTGGAGAGAATTCCTCGTGTCCGTCAAGTCCCGTATTTTGAATCCAAACCAAACCTCTGGGGTTGGCAACCATGATGTATCTTAAGCTTCTAACGTTCTAACATCGCCCACAACCACTTAGCCGACTAACGGAGGCATGGCAAAATAAGACATCACGACATAAGCTTTGGACCCGTATAGGTCCAAAAATTAACATAGATAAAATGAAGGTCTAAGAGAAGAGTTTGTATGTTTTCTACCGCTATAGTATAACGGATTGTGTTTTGAGGAATTCTTAAAAATGATGCCCAAGTTTAGGTACTTTTTACAATTGCACCTTTCGCTATCCGCGTAAAATTCATCACCACACCTGGGAAACATTAATGGTCGTCGCGATCTAGTTTTGCAAACTCCAAAGGCGCAGGGATCGCATAAGATCAAGCGGACCGCAAAATTGAGTTTGTTTATAAAATAAGGCTCATGTTGCCTAAATAGGTATCTAACCAATGCGTTGACACAAACATAGTGCAAGCATACAGGGTCATTCTTTTAAATGGGACTGTGTGGGATATAGTATTATAATGGCTGTGTTATGGGCAATTTTGAACTGTAGGGCCAAGAGTTGTTGATACTTATAAAAAAAATGGCCTTGTTCAAATACAAGCAGAAAACATAACGGATTTATGAGCCGAAATAAGATTCTGCAAGTAAAAGATTCGATTTAGTTAAAAAAAAACTTCAAAGCTTTTATTTTACTTATTTTCTGAGAACTTCCGACTATAATACATTGCCATTGCAATTTACAACAATGTCAAAAATCAAACAACAAACTAAACCTATTGACAAGATCTTGATGGAGCCTACTACTGCTAGAAGGATACCATATCTAACAGTATTGGGAGCGTTTAAAAACTCAATAATTACTAATGCTTTGGCCCTTGTCGATGCTGCCTTCATGACATCTCGCATGTGCTCCGTAACCAAAAGAAGTGCAATGCAAATAATATTTCTTACTGTAGCGTAAATTCGCTACCATTCTTAAATTTTCCTACATAAAGAACGTAACTTAATACTAAGTATCTCTGTCTTAGAAATTCGTGCAATATTTACCTCCACGAAAAACAAAACTCTCAA
Organism: Apoda limacodes; assembly: GCA_946406115.1. Taxonomy (NCBI): domain Eukaryota; kingdom Metazoa; phylum Arthropoda; class Insecta; order Lepidoptera; family Limacodidae; genus Apoda; species Apoda limacodes. The sequence goes on along the minus strand of OX291555.1, from coordinate 25,422,020 downwards.
AAGTAATAAAAAAAATTATATATGGCAACATTTTTACGTTGACATCTTTTATTCTTTTGATCGAGTTGATTAATCAAGATCCTGTAAAAATGTTGAATCAGCAGTTATTAGAGACGCTAACGAAATTTATCAATAAGGATGAACTAAATCTGAGATTGGCAGTGTTTTGACATTTCGCTGGTCCAAAAGTGAGTAGTCAATATTAAAGAAACGTCACACTATGGTGCGGGTTTTTTATTCCTGCAGCAAGTTAGCAACCACTGACGGGATATATTGTATTAATTCTGTACAATGTACAGCATAAGACAAAAGAATTAATTCTTGTGCCCGTTCCTAATCAAAACGAGTAAATTATTAGGGTGTTGCATAAACGTTGTCGAAACTTTTACCCTTTATTTTCTTTAATTTTTTTGTGTTTTTTCCAACAGTTAAATTCACCATTTTTTATTAGCTTTTGTTGGTTCTCCTGACCTCTGCTATTTATTTTCGTTTCCTCTTTTACGTCAGGTAAACTAACACTGGATAGGCTTTGACGTAGTTAAATTTTTAACTTCGTAGTTGGTCGAAAAAAATCCTGATTGTCAGACAGAATTTAGAGGAACGGCAGCTGGTTCCACAACGTACCAGTAGCAGTAGTAGTAGTACCGCTATTTGGTTATTTTACTGGAAACCAACAGAGTTCACTGCTGCAGTTCCTCACCAGACCGCTCAACTAGGAGAAAGATACGTCGTCAGCCAACTACCACCAAAAAGGCTATTTTTCACTTCTTCCGTCCTTTTTTTTTTTTTTTTTTTTATATCACTAAGGTTGCAAACAAGCTTACGGTCCGCCTGATGGTAAGCGGTCACCGTAGCCTATGGACGCTTGCAACACCAGGGGTATCACTAACGCGTTGCCGACCCTTCAGAAATCTAATAACTTCTTTTTTGAAGAACCCCATACTGTAAAATCAATTTCCTACTGTGAGACTTCAGTGTCTGTCTGTATGTCACAGCTGTTTTTCTCAGCAACCACAGACGCTACCGACTTGAAATTTGTTACAGTCGTAGAACTTACGTGCCTTCACACATCTAAGTAATAAAAATATAGATTTATATGTTTTGGAAATTAGGTCTAAAGTGTTTACAATATGAAAGGGATTTGATTGCAGATTTCAAATTTCAGTTTCTTTTTTAAAATTTTAGGTGCTATCGTTTTTGACCTATTGCCAAAAATGTACAAAACACTACCGTTGTACCCTTAACTCTGAAGCTAATGAGCCGATATTTAATGTGAAAAATTAGTTCGGTAGCAAGTACCGCACGAGCAAGTTCTCTTAAGATTTTTTTTATTTAATAATGCATAACTGAAATTTATTATGTGTCTTTAAAAAATCAGTTTTATAGCGATAGCAAACAAACCGCGCTGGACCGATTTGCACCCAGCCTTAGAATAGTGGCGTTTTGCTGACCGACATAATGTACATAATGTGGTAATCCTACCAAAGAGAATGAACCGCGATCTGTACTGTATTATACAGAATTTATGTCTTCTTAACTTGGCCGGATTATGACATTAAACGCATTGAAGCAGTCAACAAAACGCACCTAATGTAGAGTTGACAAGTAGAATATGTGTCATATAATTTTGGACGTATTCAAATGCGGGGCGTAATTCTTTTTATATTGTTTTTAATCTCATTCACAGTGGTGCCTCCACAACGCAGAAACTTAGATGGCCAGTCTAAACGAAGAAACCGGTAGAAGCTCGTCTAAATAATTAAAATGATACAACTTGAAAACATTTTCTCACATAGCTCTGGTTTTTTTTTGTACCAATCCTTACTAAATAAAAAATGGGACCAATCTGTGGGTTATTACTTTCTAAATTTTCTAAATCGGTTTAAAAATGACGGAGTTGTGAGGTAACAGTTTTTAGGCGATAAAAAACAAACCGCTAAAACGATTTTGCTCAAACTCTTTTCAGATCTAAGTCATAAAGTGGCGTATCGATGGATATGTTCACGAGAAAAAGTGGTCTATTGCTTTTTAAGATATCGAGGAGTAAAAAGAAAGCTAACTTACATACATACATACACAGAGACAACAAACACACACATTCATCACTCTAAAAATGATGGTAAACGATTCTCCAGGTCTCAAAATCTAAAGAAAACGCAAATTTAGCGATTTTGATTTTCGGATATATTAAGAGAGAAGTACAAGTTAATAAATCTAAACAATATTTTATAGGAAAATTTAAATGTTAGTTTTGAAGTTATTGAGTGAATAAAAAAATTTAAATAGTCGAATGTTGTTATACCTACGCCAATTTGAGTGAATTTGTAGATGACTTATTGGTGTAGTGGTCTATGCTTTAAATTACATTATTAAAATCTGACACAACACGTTCCATGGTATTTAATTTTCGATTTTTTAACTGTTCTGTTTATTATGATATATGGTTGCTAAATTAAATTAGGCCGCAAATAAGGCTTGCTGGCTGTTAAAGATGGTAGAGTGAAAGAGAGTTAGCGCGTAACATCACTAGTCAGACGAGGATAGCGATTGCCATCTGTACGATACTTTACGCAATAGTGATGTTTCAGATTATTTATATATATTGCCGTGAAGTGGGCGATATTTTATTTGAAAACAAGTAAATGATTTTTTCCAAAAAATCAATTAACAAAAATTTTATCAAAAATACAAGCGGCCACATTTTAATAGGCAGCTTAGTAGATATATATTCTCCTAATCATAAATATGCGTAAAAATTTGATTTTATCATACACGCGATGATTGAACTAATTCTGCAGCCGGAACATTAACTATTAGACCGTGTGACGTCAGCCGAGGGACAGACGTCAGGCATTATACCAAATGTGTGACTGACTAATCTATATCTCGGTCAGATTTTGGTATTTTTTTCTAATTTTAAAGTTTTATTTACATAAGAATATTCTAAACGCAAACCACTTATTAAATTGATACTTCTTAACTAAGTGGATTGTCTATTGCACACAATGCTTTTTATACGACCAGAAAAAATACAATAATATAATTATAAAAAATAGTAGATACCTGGTTTACATTACAGTGCGACAAACTTTTCTGACCCTCTGACCTTAGGTGTTTGGTCGCTAGTGTCGTTGTATTTTGACACAATTTCAATTTGGCGACTGTAGTTTTTATCTGTGACCACCGACTCAGAAAAGTTTGTTGCACTATAACTAACACAAAGATCTCTTTTTAATTAGGTGCTATCTAGCGGAAGCTTGTTGCTCATGCTTTAATGTTACAAAAACCATACTTTATGCAACGCCTTATTTTTGATTTCTTAATTTTAAATTTAAATAGCGAGTGTATGTATTAAAAAAATTTATTTGCATTTTCCTACACTTGTAAACCTCATTTTTTTTAGGTTGCTACCTTTAAGAGAGGCACTGCAAGTACTTGCTCGAATAAGCCACCTAAACAACTAAAGCAGGGCATAGCGAGTACTTGCTTGAATGAGCGGCCCGAACTGGGGAAGTGCCTCCTCCTTACAGAAAACCACGGCCATAATAACACTAACATTGAGTAGTGTTATGTTCTTGGCAGTGAGTAAGGTTACCAGAGCTCTATGAGGATTCGCTGCGCGGACAGCGGAGGACCGGCGGTGCTCGTTGCTGTCATTGCTCGGCGTAGACACGGCGTGCTGGTTCGGCGGTCAGGGAGACCTGATGAAACGGCTGACCGCTGGCCGCCCGCAGGTTGAACGGGTTCCCGAACACAGGGATCACTTAATCTCCGCCCTGGGAGGCTGATCCGCCAACCCGTTTAAAGTCTCTGAAGTAGTAGTCGTGCCGGAGAAGGAGACCGGAGTGGACCCGGCTACTACAACAGAGGGGGATCAGGGGCCCTTCAGCCCGCCGTGCCAGCAACCGTATCATCTGTGACGAGCTTCGGCAGTCTTAGAACCGCACCTTTTGTCCTCTAAGCTGTCTGTGCAGTGAATCCTCATCCTTAGTCTTAGTAACTTTTTTTATATATTATGGCCATGAGAACGAAAAAGAAAACAGTTTGTACAGCGGCTACTCCATCCACATATAATGTGGATTTTTGCAACATTAGGGGTATTCACGCAAATCTTAACGCAGTCCACCACCATCTCGAAACTGCGCAGCCGACCATTCTTTTTCTAACGGAGACGCAGATATCCTGCCCGGCCGACACATCATACCTTCACTATCCCGGCTACAAACTCGAACACAATTTTATGAGTCGTGCCAGTGTATGTATGTTCGTCCAGGAGGATATCTGCTGTCGCCGACTTCATAGCCTTGAAGACAGGGACCTGTCGATATTGTGGGTGCGCGTAGATTACGGCGGCCACACTCGTATCTATGCGTGCCTATACAGGTTTCATAGTGGTGACACGGACGTAACTCGCCTCTTCACGCACCTGAGTTTGACGACTGACAAAGTTCTAGAGCAATATCCCACAGCAGAACTAGATATTTTGGGAGACTTTAACGCCCACCATCGCGAGTGGCTCAGTTCTCGAACCAATAACTATGCTGGGATATCAACTCATGAATTTGCTCTGACCTATGGATTCTCTCAGCTGGTACTTTCTCCAACGAGAATACCAGATATAGAGGACACATGAGCTCCTTACTAGACCTTCTGCTGACTACTCGTCCGGACGGATACTCCGTCTTAGTGGATGCGCCTCTTGGCTCCTCGGACCACTGTCTCGTTCTGACTCAAATGTCATGCACACAACCCGATCCATCTGGGCCAACTAATTGGCGTCGTGTGTGGCTCTATAAGTCGGCAGACTGGGATGGATTGCGAGAATTTTATGCATCGTACCCGTGGAGGCAGATCTACTTTAACTCAGAAGATCCTGACGTCTGCGCAGCCGCAGTCACTGAGACAATCCTCGCTGGTATGGAATGCTTTATTCCTAACCCGCGAGTAGCTGCCGGCGTCAAAAAACGACCGTGGTTTAATAGGTCCGTATTACGCATACGAACCGTAGTTGACGGTAGTTGCTCTGATAGCATGGACATTAATGCTGGTGTCCCGCAATGCTCTGTGCTGTCTCCTACGCTGTTTTTACTGCATATCAATGATATGTTGTACATCAACAACATACATTGCTATGCACATGACAGTACAGGAGACGCTTATTACACGGGCCATGCAAACATCCCTCGTTCCGTTGTGGAGGAAAACCGCGGAGAACTTGTGTCTCAAATCGAGACCACACTGGGGACGGGTAAACTTGGTCCGATTCAACCCTACAAAGATACAAATGTGCGCGTTCACCGCTAAGAAAACCCTATTCACTGTAGTCCCACAATTCCAGAACACTCCCCTCTCCATCTCCGAGAGCATTGGGATCCTTGGTGTTGACATCTCCAGCGATGTTCAGTTCCGAGATCATTTGCAAGATGAGGTGAAGCTGGCGTCCAAAAAACTTGGTGTGCTCAACAGAGCGAAGCAGTACTTCACGTCGGGGCAAAGGTTGTTACTTTACAAGTCACAAGTTCGGATATATGGAGTACTGCTGCCATCTCTGGGCGGGTGCACCCGGATACCAGCTTGGCCCTTTTGACTCAGTTCAACGACGGGTTGTGAGAATTGTCGACGATTCCAAACTCACTTGCGGCATCGAGCCCTTAAGTCTGAGGAGAGACTTTACCTCCCTTTGTGTGTTCTAGCGCTTGTACAATGGGTTGTGTTCTGAGGAATTGTACGGAATGATGCCCACGGCTATTTTCTTCCATCGCACCGCTCGCCATCGGCAGGGAATTCATTCTCACACTTAAGAACCGAAATGGTCGCGTACAGTGCGGTTTCAGAGAAACTTCCTTCCGCGAACGCTTAAATTGTGAAATGAGCTCCCTGCTAAGGTTTTCCCCAAGGCTACAGTATGGAGTTCTTCAAGAAAGAAGTTATTGGATTTCTGAAGGGTCGGCAACGCGCGAGTGATACCCCTGGAGTTGCAAGCGTCCATAGGCTACGGTGACCGCTTGTAATGTAATTAAGCGTGCGTGAGTATTGCAGCTACATCTCAACTAACTGAGATTTTTATTGAAATACACGAAATAAATTAATGGTTTATTATACATAATTGTTATCAAACATGTTTCTTTTTCAGCACTTAAAGCACTATCATGGCTATGCTTTAGCAAAGTTCTATACTAACAGCACATAGAACTTTGATGCTTTCTTTGCCAAAACTTAAAAAAATTGTGAAATCCTGTCAGTTTAGGTTTTTTTTACAAGACAAAAGTTTGTGATTAATCGTGTTTTCAGGGTTTGAACCATATCCCGAAGAATACAGTAATGCTGCTGAGCTGATCCGAATAAAATTTTATTTAGGTAGTAAAGCTCTTAAGTATTACGTCATTAAACACATGAAAAGTAAAATAATTGGCTAGTTATTAACGTTTTGGTTATTTTAAAGATATGAATTTAGAAGTGCGTACACGCATAAAAGTTTCCCATTCATGATTTCGTTTGGATGTGCCTAAAGATATTCATTGTCCATCCGTGTTATAATTGAAAACAGGCAGTTGTATAATCTGTCGAAGACGAGGATTGGTTACAATAAAGATATGAGACGCCCTCTTGGACGCGATTGGTTCAATAAAAACTGTGCTGATTACTTTTTATGTGCATATGAGATATTTTGTTTTGTTTATTGAGTTACAACTTTGACTTATGTTTGCGAGTTATCAACGTGTTGGATGTACTTAACTTAGAAATGTGTTTTATGTCAGTTTCGATTATAATGTTTTATAATTATGTACAGGTTTAACCCCGTTTTTTTTATAATTATTATAAAAGGTTGTCCTCAAAACGCTGGTTTATCAATCAAGTGTATAAGAAAAACTTACAAATACACTTTAGTTCATTAATTTATCACTTACACTTCTCGTGTTACAAGGTGTTGTTATCAGAAAATAAAATAACTCGATTAATAAGTTATCTATCGACCCGGATGTCTACAGATTACGAAGGCTACAATTACATAAAGTTTTTCTTGAGAAAAAGTATCAATCTAAGTTAGACCCTGAAATAGAATAATTAATCAACCAACTTCTAAACAGGAGAAGGCCCTTAAAAAAGGGAAATAATAAAATAGGTGAATAAAAAAAATTTGCGACAGATAATGAGCTACCTACTGTTTTAATAACTTGAAAAAAAAAGAGAGAGACTTTTTTTTATATTATTTTTAATTTACTAAACTGACGAATTATATTGATTGATAAAAAAATCTAAGACTAGCTTCTAAAAGAAGGTTGCGAATAATCCATTATGGATATTACAATTATTTTAGGCGTGCGACTAAATAACTAAGAGAGCGACTTAAATTATTAAGTCCGAGACGATTTTTTTTATTTGACGATAACAAACTACTAAAAAGTTAAATTTAAGCACCGTTTTGTGTGCTGTTTGATTAATTCGAGGTCTTTTGTTTATAAAATGTTTTAATGAAAACTACAGATGGTCAGTGCGGACGAATTGGAATGGAGGTGAGTTGAGCCGCGGACCAATAGCGTTCTCAATAGCAACCACTTTCTCGGATATTTATTTTAGAATCAAATTCAAAAAAAATATTTGATCCTATGTTTTCTTTAAATATACCTAGTATTTTTTATGTAGTTTTGCTATCTGAAACAATACATTTAAAAATTAAATACAGCTCACCATAAATTATTGATTTGCCAAATATTGAATAACATACAGAATGTTACACTATCACTTAAAGAAATATTAGGTCACACAAATATTAAAATATTTTTCGTTTCGTATTATAAGTTACTCAAATTAATGTTTGTAAGTTGAAAATTTCTCGTCATTTGCTGCCAGTCGTTTACTCAGTAATTTTGTAAGCCAATTCATTTTTTTAAACACTTAAAATTTAAATTGACAGTCCAAGATTAAATACTACCCTTAAAAAAAAACGATAGCTTTGAATTTTAAAATAAAAAAAAAATCTTTTTGGAATAAATCTATTGTAACTTTTTTGGCTGTGATTTATTTTTTATATGTTTTATTTCGCAGATTGAGAATCAATTTTTACGATGTTTTGGATCCAACGAAAGCAGTGAGATTATTTTTTAATCTATCATTTGCACGCTCTGTTGAAATGTCTTAAAAACTAAAAGTAGAGACTAGTAGATTTCAAATATTTCAATTTCAACTAAATAATTAAATTTAAAAAAAAATCACCATAAAGTAAGAAAAAGGGTGTCAGGAAATTGAGGTACATCGTTTCATCCGGAAGACGTCTACTGCTGCACGCAAGTCTCCTCTCTAGGGCTTCACAACAGCCGTACCTAAGCAGCCACGCCCATCGGCTTCCTGCGGCTCTAACCACGTCGTCTATCCACCTGGTACAGTATATGTTTAGGTATTACTAATCTTTTACTTAACGTCCAGTTTAAGATTCAATTTGACGAAAAGGATGTTGACCTAGTAGGCGTTTGTTGGTACAAATCTCTTTGTGGGTACTTAACATGATAAGTCATACAATTAACCTTAATACCTAAAGTTTTAGTATCAAGCTTATTGTTTCGCTTATCTAGTTTTTATAATTAATTTATCAAAATCAAACTATGCACAGTAGTTGTCACTTTGTTCTATTGAACAATCCATGCCTATAGGCAGAGGTTGAAAAATAATAAAATGTAATTTTTCTGTTACACGATTAGCCCAGAGTTTATCTATATTTTCGAAATTCATAATTGCACCACTGAAAACTAAAAAATTGAATTTATTTTGTTATACCACTAGGGTGACAAACAAGCTACCGGTCCAGTTACCACAGCCTATGGACGCTTGCGAAACCAAAAATCTACTAACTCGTTTCCTGAAGTACCCTTTATTGTAGTTGTTTTTCATATAACTTTCGTCGAACAGCAAACAAAACATGTAGTAGCTTTAGATCTCAACTTTGACTCTTGTAGTGAGATAATGAAATATTTCAGTAACGATAGTGATACAAAACTGGTATGTGTGACCACCTATTTATTAATTAAACCTAATCTTTATTTATAGAATTGTGAACCAAACAAACAATAATAAACATTTTACTTAAACAGTAACTTAATAATAAGACAGATAATTTAAAGAAAATAACATTGTTTTCGTTGATGTTATTAACACCAATCACTTTTGACAAGATACCAGAAGACATGCTTAATTAGTTCCGTTTTCTGAACTTACAGTAATTAACCACTAATGAGGCAAACGTCAAGATCGTGCTGAAATAGTAAGAATTATCTATCAAAAAAACAGGGTAGTAACAGAACAGTAGGACTCGGGCGTATCAACACTCAGAGCGCGGCGCGCGAGTATAGATACTGGAGCGGTCATAAACACGCCCCATCTGAACAGGCGCTTGAACTGCCAGAAGTCACAACTTATTCTCGCTTATTACACGGGTCGTGCAAACATCCCTCGTTCCGTTGTGGAGGTAAACCGCGGAGAACTTGTGTCTCAAATCGAGACCACACTGTCCAAGGTCTCTCTGACTGGGGACGGGTAAACTTGGTCCGATTCAACCCTACAAAGACACAAGTCTGCCCGTTCACCGCTAAGAAAACCCCATTTACTGTAGTCCCACAATTCCAGAACATTCCCCTCTCCGTCTCCAATAGCATTGGGATCCTTGGTGTTGACATCTCCAGCTACTTTCAGTTCCGAGGTAATTTGCAAGACAAGGTGGAGCTGGCGTCCAAAACACTAAGTGTACTCAACAGAGCGAGGTAGTACTTCACGTCGGGGCAGAGGTTGCTGCTTTACAAGTCACAAGTTCGGCCCCATATGGAGTACTGCTGCCATCTCTGGGCGGGTGCACTCGGATACCAGCTTGGCTCTTTTGACTCGGTTCAACGACGGGCTGTGAGAATTATCGACGATCCCAAACTCACTTGCCATATCGAACCCTTAAGTCTGAGGAGAGACTTTGCCTCCCTGTGTGTGTTCTACAATGGGATGTGTTCCGAGAAATTGTTCGAAATGATGCCCACGGCTACTTCCTACCATCGTACCGCTCGCCATAGGCAGGTAATTCATTTTCTCACTTTAGAACCGAAATGGTCGCGTACAGTGCGGTTTCAGAGAAACTTTCTCCCGCGAACGCTTGGGTTGTGGAATGACCTCCCTGCTAAAATTTTCTTTCAAGAAAGAAGTTATTGAATTTTTGAAGGGTCGGCATTGCGCGAGTGATACCTCTGGTGTTACAAGCGTCCATAGGCTACGGTTAACATCAGGCCGACCGTATGCTTGTTTGCCACCTAAGTGGTATATAAAAAAAAAACGGGTTGCACTCCGGGAGTGCTGGCAGAAGTGAAAACATACTCGCTATTTACTTCCCATCACTTCTTATCCATATTTATTTATTAAAAATAATAACTTTTGTTTATTTACTTTTTTGACGTTGTATATTTGACAGCTCAATCTGTCATAGAATTAAAATCCCATATCCAACCTCCCTGTACTACTCATATAATAAATATAGGTCACGTGTCCTAACGCGAGTGACATATTACGAATTTTCGATCAGGACACGTGACCTTACGCGAGTTTAACAGTTTTTACCCATCACAAAAAAAGTGCACAGCGCCGCTAAAGAAGTTTTCACTTCAAAAATTGATACAAAATTAGAATTTAAGATCTGAACTCCGTCTAAATTCTTTAATATTTCCGTTACTAGTCTATTGAGTAAAGTTCCTGGAATACAAAATGCATCTAAATGATCGAAAAGCTTATTATAAGTATCTACAAGTCTGAGTTTTACATGAATCATGTGCAAACAGACGGTAAGCGCGCGCCTGCCTTCGGTTACAGTGTTAGGTACTATATAGTAAAGTTTACCAATAAGTTCTATACAGTCGAGTTTATTATGCCATAATGCATATAACATTTTAATTTGAAGATATTTACACTTCCGACGCATTCAATGCCAATAATTTATATTTATCAAGTAACTGTCTGTACGGTAGGCGTGCACGGAAACACTTAAAGTGTACTGTTCGCAAAAAATGTACGTTGTAAATTTTCAATGCGTTCCACGTATTTGTTGTAATGTGGGTTCCAAATACAGCAAGCATATTCCAATTGTGGTCGGATACGAGAAGTAAATAAATGAATATATGTGGAAGGTTGAACAAACTCTTTCGAGGACCTCATTTCAATACCATACATTCTAAATACATTGTTAACGATATTTTCAATTTGCAAATCAAGATGCAGACTGGCATCGAATTACATTCTGAGATCACTAACTGAGGGGACATTTTTTAAGACATTATTGCACCGCGTATAGTCATTTTAAAGTTAATTGCGATGGTTTGTAAAATTGATAATAGAGCATTTTGGTATACTCAAAACAAGCTTATTTCTAAAACAATAGTCCGTTAGTCGATTAAGGTACTCCTGAAAAAAGTCGTTAGTATATGACAAGAATTTGTTGTGGATGAAACGTTGTTTATTAATATATATGACACTCGCTGACCAGGCAGACGTTGTCCTGCATGATACCGACTGCAGCGCCATCTGCCGGGCTGATTTCTAAATCTAACCCAGGTCCCGCCGTTTAGGAGGAGTACAGTTACATACACACGTACAGTAGAATTATATATGAAAAGATAAAGTAAAGGCCCCGGAATAAATCCTTTTGGTACTCCAGACGTAACTCTACTGGATTTAAATCTACCAGTATCCGAGTCCTATTTGTTATGTAAGACATGAACCAACGTAAAAAATCACCCCTCTCTCTCTCATACGCAATATTGTTTACTAATAGTTAATGGTCTACCTTGTCGAAAGCTTTACAAAAATCTGTATATACTGCATCTACCTGTACACGGTTATCCATGTTATGAAATAAGAAGTTGTGGACAGAAGGACATGAGATTAGTACTAGTCGACCTGCGTTTAACCAAACCGTATTGTTCCGGTATAATGGAATTATGAATAATGGGATAAATTTCATACCAGTCTTTCAAAAAGCATTGATAGTTAAGAGATTGGACGATAATCATTTTCAACACTATTTCTTTGCCCCTTTTTGTACATAGGTATTATATTTGCATGTTTCCAAAGAATGGGATACATCTTTAGGATCGCTAGAAACTTGAGACTTGCAATGTATTGTAGATGGTATACCTGGATTATCCTTTCGGTTAGAAATGAATGACTAACCGTACTTGGCATTATAACAAATGTTTTCTTCAGCGGACATGATATCTACTATATAATCAAAGTAACATTTTTCATTCAGCTTTAAACCTGGCTCTATAAATAGAAAATGTTCGAATATATTTTTGTACTTCTTCCACTTTATCGATCCTTTCTTTTTATTTTGAAAAATGTGTACTGGGTAAATAGATTTATTATTAAAAAGACAAATTTACATGTAATTTTCTGATGCTATAGATTTTTTCGTAAATTATGTCGACTGCTTGCTCAGCAGATAAGATAGACAACAAAGATTCCCAATTCAAAGATTTGATATCATTATTTTTGTTTTCATAATTAGCTTTAAAGAAGTTTATATTTCGGCTTGGGACTTTTTTCTAAGTTTGGTATCGTTCTGAAAAGGTGATTGTTTTCTTTTAAGAGAAACACACTGTGACGAAGCTTAGAGCAAGCTGTTTTAGAAAATAATAAATCTAAAATTCTCATCTTTACATTTGAGGACCTAATATTGCACAGCACCTACAACAGACATAAAGTTACGTACCCTTATACTTGTGACCGCAAAACCGATGCAAGAAAGAGAAGATCTTTCACTATCATTGTTATCAACCCAAGATATTTGAGGAAGATTGTTGCCACCAAAAACATAGAGCTGATATACACCAGGATCGACTAGATAGCCTTGAACGTTATAAGTGTCAATACATGCACTAGGAGGTGTATATACACCAACCAGAAACCCTAACAATCCGTGTTAGTGCGAGCCACCTAGTTACTATTTTCTCCAAACAAAATTGTACCTTGTTGATCATCTGTTTCGTTTGAAAAATGCCGTTATTTTGGATCATTTAGAGTAAACACACTACAAGCAGATGCCTATTCATTATTAGTAAGTATATTTATTATTAATAGTTGTAATTAGTGTAAAGGAGGTGCAAAAATAAAACAATAATTCACTTAGGCAACTTCGTTAATTGTAAGAACGACTTAACTATAGGTGCCACTGCACACATCAATCCACACGTTGTCTGAAGAAAACACCACTGAAAAGACTACCTAGAAGCGACTAGCGTGGTTAAAGTGATTTCCATTTTTTTTATACAAACTTCATTTCATTCTTTATAACAGCTTATTTTGATCTACTGTTGGACATAAGCTTCCTACATTAGGCACCACTTCCCACAGGCCTCTTTTTCCGCATCCATATACTACCGGCCAACCTGAACTAAAGGACGTCTCGTGCTTTGTATTCCGTTGACCACGCGTGTATACCTCAGTGGTATAGAAAAAAATACGCTACTAAAAATGGGGTTTTATCGTATATCGGCTATTTAATGCGTTATTATCGTTTATCGCTATTACCCGAGGGCACAAACATATTATGTACATACATAAAAAATTCTAATTATTAAAAACTTCAATAAGCATTTAGGAATGTACGGAAGGATAATCCTTACTACCCGTTGTCCTATTACCCGTTTTCCCGTAGGAATGAAGCATTTTCCCGCGGTAAAAAGTAGCCTATGTTAAAGAATTTTTCAAATCGGTCCAGTAGTTTCGGAGCCTATTAAGGAAGGAATATAATATAATGGGTATTTGGATGGTTTTCTGGATGATTTAAAAATACAATTGGCCTCGGTAGGTGGCACTACTGTTGTATGTCAACTATTAAACGGCTTGACTGATTGGGTTTAAATTTTGTATGTGTAATATTATAAAGAGGAAAGATTCGATTGTTTGTTTTTTTTCTATAATTGAGGAGTTGCCCTAAGAACCTACGCCGATAACGAAATTTAGGGCGGGCGAAGCCGCTGGCAGAAGCTTGTATTATATAAAATGCTAGTGATACATTTTGTTGGATTGTTATTGGACATTGTAAAGACCAATAAATAGTTCCTGTAAAGCTAGTTTTTCTAAATCATTTTTACACATGATAATTTTTGTATCACTAGTGTGACAAACAAGCTTGCGGTCTGCCTGATAGTAAGCGGTCTCCGCAGCCAATGGACGCTTGCAACACCTGGGGTACACTCGCGCGTTGTTGACCCTTTGAAAATTTACTAAACTTCCTCCTTAAAGAACCTCATACTGTAGTCCTTAGAGTAAAGATTGGCTTTTGGGATCGGCTAAATATTAGTTTATTCTACAACCTAAGCATTCGCTAGAGGAAGTTTCTCTGGACCGCCCTATACGTAGTAAAAAGTAGCCGTGGGCATAATTTCAAGTAATTCCTTAGAATACATCCCATATAAGCGGTAGAACACACACAGGAACTCAAAGTCTCTCTTCAGGCTTAAGGCTTCGATAGGGCTTGTGAGTTTGGGGTCGACGACGATTCTCACAGCCTGTCGTTGAACCAAGTCAAAAGGGCTAAGCTGGTATCCGGGTGCCCCCGCTCAGAGATGGCAGCAGTACTCCATGTGGGGCTGGACTTGTGACTTGTAAAGCAGCAACATTTGTCCCAAGGTGAAGTACTGCTTCGCTCTGTTAAGTACACCAAGTTATTTGTGAAGCACACCTTGTCTTGCAAATGATTGGTATAATTTCATTGTGTCTCTAAAAACTCTTCAGCACTAAATCTAATTATATCTCTAATATTGCACCATCTATTTTCTATGTCTAATAAATCATTATATTTAACGTCATTCTTAATTATTTCTAATTCATATTTTTTTTATTATATTTCTCTTGGTTATCCTTATATTTTATTTTTTTGCGATCAATTACCTTATTTTTATTTCTACTGCCATTTTCCTCGTAATAAATGTCTATTAATTACTTAATTGTGATTAGTATTGATACCCGCACCACCAGAATATTTTTTGCATGATTTAATCCACTTTTATACTAATATTTGTCCACTATTTTTTTTATTTCCTAATTCATTTCCTATTCTTTTATCACCTTCAACCGCATAAAAATATCCCATTATTATTATTTTAGATGACTCTATTATGGTATCTATTACCTCATACACTTTTTCAATTTCTTCATCTAGATGACTTTCAGTTGGCATATATATTTGAAGAATATCCAGGTAGGTATGTGTAGTTTTTATATTTTTTTTTATTGTGTTCTGTTATTTATCTTCTATCATATATCTGTTATTGTTTTTATTATTGTGAGCCAATAGAATAGGCACATCAATTTCAATACTTGGGAAGCTTAATTACAGAATACACTAGATCATCAGTGGACATAAAAGCTAGAATACGCGTGTGAAACTTGGACTCTAATTAAAAAGGACCGCGAAAGGATAGAAGCATTTGAAAAATGTGGTGTTGGTGGCGATTAGAAAAAAAAATCATGGAAAGAAAAAGTAACAAATGAAGCAGTACTACTTAGGGTAAACGAGAAAAAGATTTTAAGTCATATGAAGAAAATTTGATAGGGCATTTGCTCCGTCACGACCATTTCATATTATGACAGCCTATTCTAATGTTGGAAAAAGACACATGTTAAAATTGTCTCATCAAAATTATCGAGGTATGTAATAGGAAATTGACTGCATCACAGTTTTGAAAGGTGATGGCTATCAATCATAAAAATGTACCACTCACCTATATCACCCGCAGATCTTAGCTAACCAGCATATAAAATACATACATTATTTTTCCGTTAAAACTTACTGTTTTACCCTTATAAGTGTTTGAGTTGGTTTTTCTATGTCAGTAATTCAGGAAAAACCTTATGTATAAGGAGAGATAATGATTAAGCTGCACATTATGTAATCTAATATACCTACACTAATACTGGTAAGGTAAATATTATTATAATTAAAAAAATAAAAAAAATTTAAATAAAATAAAAAACTAATACTTTCAACTAACTTCCTCACTATACTTAATCGTGGCTCATACGTTTTCCTTTTTTGTCATATCCAGCAAAACTTTACTTCTAAGCTTGAGGAAAATAAAATGAGCACTAAACGAGACACATGACCGTAGCCTTAAAAGAGTCCACCGTCCGATAACGACAGCGCGTCTGGTAAACAGATAATTGTCACAAGAGTTGAACTTTGATTCATTATGTCTAAAATAATCATATTTGTGGCACTAAGTGGCACATTCTTGCATGTGTCATTACCATTAGATTAGTGACTTTTAACCTTTTTGTGTTCCTGTCGTGATTGTAATAGAAGGGTTCCTTTTATTTATTTTTTATAAATATCTTTTTAGAAATAATAATCATCAGATAGAATTCTAATCCTGACATACTCTTTTTCTTTTAGAATTCCAAGAATCGATGTAACATTTTTTTCGTGAAGCAATAAACGATACTCAGCTCCGACTTCATGATGCAAAGTCGGTAGTAACTTATCTTTTTTTAATAAAGATCCTTTTCACTATTTCTTAAGAACAGTAGTTTTGCAACGTTTTGAAATTAGCATTTTTATTAATTAATTAGTTAATTAATGTTCTGCTGTAGCTGATTTTGTCATCTGGCAATTCTTTACAGCAGCAATATGTTCTTTGACCCTGTCAGCAATTGTGCGTTTGGTCCGGCCAATTTAAGGACTGCCGCAGCTGCAGTCAATTTTGTAGATACCTGGTGTTTGGTACGGGATTACGTCCTTTGGCGTATGCACCTGCTGTTCAATTGGATTTGGAATGGAATCATGAAATCCAGTCATAGGAAAATACAGCCTTTGAGTTTCACCAGCGAACGCACCCGAGGACGCCGTTAGTGTTGTGTGTATTGATTTTGACAATTATAAAGACAAAGTGAGGGTAGTTCAACAGGACGCCTCCACTCGAAGTCGAAGACAACGCGCCAGTCCGTGACCAAGGCTGGTGTTACCCAGCCGAAACGTCGGGAAAAAGGTATTTTGCCAAATGAAGCGTTGAATCCCGTTTTATTATTTTTAAATTAGTAATGGAACGCGTAAATTTAAAAACTTATATCGTGCCAATGTCTGCTAGTGAATCTGCTATGGACCACTATATTATTGGCAAATCGAAGGTGAGTGATGAACTCGCCATTAATGATTGATGCCATATTCTACCCATTTCGTTTGTTAAATCTTCTCCTTATACGCAGTGGTGAACAGTTTCGAAGAAATAACGTCCTGTCTCACACATTTCTACAGTTAGATTAGTTTAATACACTTGACTTGTAGTCGGACAGATATAGTTGCTTTACTTATAACGGAATGGCCGTTTCAGGTTTTTCGAATCCGGTAAACGACCGGAAGATGCAAGACACTATGGAAGTTTCCAAACCTCCATTCCTAGTTCTTGGGAAATCTACAAGGTTTCAAATATAGAGAATGGACTTACTCTTTTTAATTTTGACGTTAGGCATCATCATATTAGTAAGGTAGGCTTACGGTTTTCTGTCTTTCTGTATAGATAGGCAGTTTCTAACATTGTAAAATAGATGGCTCTAATTTCTATATATTAAGGGTTACGAATCACCTTAGGTGATTAGGTTTCTACTAACTTATAAATATTGTTGATATAACATTGAACGAGTATACGTTATAACTTTCCTTGACCTTGAAAAGTTATTTTCTTTACTTGCCTCTGAACCCACTCTACCTGAATCTCTCTCTCTCTCTCTTGAGCACCTAGCCGGTGCATCGGTAACAAAATACTCCTTTTTGTTATGTACTATACAAATACTTTATACTTTGATGAACCGATAATCAATTAGACACCGCTGCTTCGATAAACTGAAACTCAATTTGACACCGCTTTTTCGATATAATATATCGAAGTCTTTTATAATCCGACGGAGCTCTTTTTGAATACTGGCTTTTTTGGGGGCTAAAATTTGCAAAACTTGCGTTCGACACAATTCATAAAAACAGGTCACGTTTTTGATGACAATTATTACCGAATTTCTGCTCCCTGCCTCTGAACTGGTACATTTAATAAGAATAAAATTAAAGATTTCCTTTCCACCGGCTTCCAGAAGTTCTAATGTGTTTCCGTCATCATTTACGCCTGAGGACATTTTAATCTCATACAAGCTGACGTCCGGGATATCTTCGGTATATAGGTTCTGATTAATTTGGCTCTGGGTTCTTTTGCCGTGGTGTTGACAAAAACCATTATCTCTATACACTTAATAAATAAAGAATTGTGTATAATTTGCTCAATTATTAGTGGTAATGAATATCGTTACGTGCTTACAATAATCGCAAAGCTAATAAAAACCTATCTTGTGTTAAGACCTCTGTTTGACTTTGGCTTAGTAATAGTTTATCGATTAAAGTCATAAGACAATTAATATTATTAGTTTTATTATTTATTTAAGTTTGCTGAAATAAATATTTTTATGTTACATAGGCAAATGAAAAAATATAATCAAAGTACCTAACTTTTCAAACGTTCAGGCAACCAATAGTGGTACATACGAGTATGAAAGCTCCCTCCCATACTTATCTATACACTTCGCCACCGAGAATTCGGTTGATGGAACAATTGTGTGTTCTGTATCCGTACGAGAATTCGGTTGATGGAACAATTGTGTGTTCTGTACCCGTACGAGAATTCGGTTGATGGAACAATTGTGTGTTCTGTACCCGTACGAGAATTCGGTTGATGGAACAATTGTGTGTTCTGTACCCGTACGAGAATTCGGTTGATGAAACAATTGTGTGTTCTGTACCCGTACGTCACACCTTAGTAGTTAAATACAAATATGATCTTCAGATATTTTTATTGATAATGTTAAAAAAAATTGGTATTTGTTCATTTAAAGTGGGCACTTTACCCGTATAGAATGCAATTGCATTGATTAATATTTTAACTATCAGTTTTAGAATTTATTTCAGTCTCAGTTTTTTTTTTGATTTGGACAACTACAAATATCTGCATTTAATAATAATAAATAATTAAAATGTTATTATACTATAGTACACTACAAAGTACATACAAGTAAACTACCCTTTAAATAAATAGTACTTTGGCTAGGGGGCAAAATTCGGTTCCACCTTGCATTTGCTGTACCGCGGTGTCGCTTTGCACGAACATTGTATATATCTATACCTTTGTTATAAGAGATGTAGCTACGGATCACTTAGACTTACCACCTGGTAAAACCCGTAATTATTGTAATTGTATATTTTAATACATACCGAAGGATGTGTCATAGTTCCATACACAAAAGGCAACACGGAACCCAAATACCTTCATTTTGTGGTTTGTCTCTCTGTCTGTCGTCCCAATTTTGTGACAAGTCTTTAGCTCGTAAAAAAAATGAGCCACAGACCTGAAATTTGTATATTTTGTGTAGAATGTTACCGCAGAACCGAATATTAAATAAAAAAAAACATATAAGTTCTTTTTCATAGGATCTTCATGGGGTCTACACAAACCTTAGCAAATGTCGCACAGATAGAATGACAGCATTCGGGCTCCGTATCGCCTTTTGGGTATGCAAGAATTTCTGTTATCTTCTTAGTGACAACCCCTCCCTTCCTCCCTTCCTACAGCCTCTGCAGAGGATGGACCGTGGCTATGTACATATGTTCGTACAAAGCGGCATCACGGTATCACAAACTGCAATGCAGTGTTTCCTAACCCTCCAAATTAAAATGTTTACAACAGTCGAAAAGGGTCTTACAAAGAGAACTTATAATTGAATCATTACTACACAGACACAATGTACTGGTAATAGGATAGTGATAATACCTAAGACTATAATAATGAACTTTGCTAAAGCTTTAATAAATAATATGCACACATATTTATGGCTCCAAATCTAAGAAACCCTACATTATGGTACCCTTCTATGTACAGGATAGCGTAACAAGTACAACATTAAAGGAAAAACAGTATACAAGGTTTTAAAATATTATAATCTGTTTTCATAGTTAGGTACTAAAGTTATAACTTCAGCGCACAGATACAATCAAAACAGTCTTGTACATTCAGACAAGTTGGTTGGTTTTATGAAAAAACCCGTACGTATACTTGTAAATTAATTAAGTTACTTGGGCGATGGGGGCAAACGAGGGTATAGGTTTGCTCGTTTAGTTGGAACAATCAATTCAAATTAAAACTTTTCTCTTGACCGGCATGGAGAAAATTGTTGAGTTATTGCTGTCGGCATACATTACGGAACAAAATACACGTTATCATTCTTGTCTCTCTCAACTAATAAAAAATCAAACTTTACTCTTTAAACTAATTTGTCGCTGTTTTAGCCGGAAGAAGTCCACTGCTGAATAAACGCCCTCCCCCATATGTCCCCACAACGGCCGATTCTCCCGAGCCACCCGCACCCATCCACTTCCTGCGGCTCTAACCAGGTCGTCTGTCCATCTGGAAGGAGGCCGTCCCACGTTCCGATCCGTGGTCGCCATTCGAGAATCTTACTTCCCTATCGGTTATCGGTTCGATTTAATATTCCGCTACGCACTCATGGTACTCCGTATATTAACACCGCAAAAATGTTAAAAATAAACCACCGGAGGCAGCTGCATCTGGCTATACTTCTATTTAGTGCAGTTAAATTCCATCACATATTGTTTGATTGTTTGACAATCTCAAGTGGTGAAAAGATTTAAATTCTTACAAAACTAGGGTTGCCTGGTATCGATTAAAGATTCTTCGGCATAAAACAACAGCATTTAGAGATGGCTTTCACTTTGCTGCGACAAAGTGCTCGAATGATTTGCCACCGCCTCTTCGAGAACTGAAGTCTATTGTTAATTTCAAAATTATAATGAAACAATATTTACTTAATTTACAAAATAATACAGCTACCATAACAGTATAAAGTAACAAAACGAAGTAATATATAATAATAATATAACATAATATGATATGTTTAAAAAAATAAAAAACAAACTGCGTGTCATAGATATCGCTGGATACGTGCCTCTTTACTGGGCTGAGCCATAGCAACATGCTGAGCTGAAGACCCATATCGTTTTCAAAGTGAACATCATTCTTAATTGCATTTTTTTTTCTCAGATCAAATCAAATTGTTTATTTATAGTTCTCATCACACTATGTTTTGTAAATGTGTGGTATGATGTAAAGCTTTGATAGCTAATAAACGCGTCTATGTCTGTGTCTATGAGACCTGCTCTTTGTCAATTCAGCTTGCTATCTTTTTGAGCTATGTCTGCCACTTTAGTTCTTCGGCAAATTTCCTCATTTCGGATTATATCACGCAAAGAAATATCAAGCATGGTTCTTTCCGTAGCTCGCTGAGCGAGTCCGAGCTAAGTTAAGAGGCCAACAGTTAGATACCACTTTTATACTAAGTAGCTAAAGATAAAGGAGAAATTCGCTTGAGGTAAACATTGGCATTTAAACTTTGTACGTAAACAGCGCCAATCCGATATCTTAAGGTCAAGTCTCAGTTGCTTCGCTCCGCATAATTATTTTACACGTAAGTAAACATTTCTGGTGGAATTTACGTCCATTCTCGGCACATTTTACCATTTTTATTTAACTAACTAGCAAACTAAAATGGAAAACCAAAACTAGAATAGTGAAACTAGCTATGTCCACAACTTTGTTTTCCTATAGATTTCAGATTTTCGCATGGTTTAATAAATGAGCATGCTTTCTCAATACTGATCAAAGACTATAAGTTATCACTATACCAAATTCTATCAAAAGCTGTCAAGTAGTTTTTTCGTGATTTTAAAAGTTATCAACATTTATTTTACTTACATGAGATAAGTTTGTGCTTCTGTTTTACTTACATAACGGATATGATAAGACCGATTTACACTTTTTTGTTTTATATTCTTTTGGATTGTATAACTCATTTGCCACCTGACGGGTGCACAGTTATAATTCTGGAGATCTAATAAAAATATACAAATTAATGACATAAAAATATACGTATATAAATATTATTCTTCTTCCTTCACAACCTCATTTATCCTCGGTGTTGGAACACGGCCTACCCTAACCATGGGCAAGGGTGATATTCGCCGCAATCCATCACACGGACACAGAGCTGACTATATGGACACATATGTCTTTTTGAAATATGCATGTATCCTTACAATGTTTTCCTTCACCGAAAAGACAGTGGTGTTAGCAAACAATGTGAGTACCTACTTGAGAAATTAAGAAAAAGTATCATTAGTACACACTTGGCTTAAACCCCTTAGGGGCTTAAAACCGAAAACATTATTGTTTTCTCGTTTTTATTATTAGTTATCATAAAAATATAAGAGAAAGCGCCTAATGAGTTTTCTTGACTCACTCAATTAATTAGCCACTAATTAGTTAAGCATATCAGTGTCAAGTGACAGCATGAGTCACTACAACATTATTGAAGATATCATAACATGTACCTACTTTGAAGTAACTAAACTTCACTTAGGTTTAGGTTAGTCAAGTGTCCATTTCGGCGATAGCGATTGCTGAAACGATATCACCTGACCACACACGCTGGATGCAGATTTCTTGGTGAATATATATGAAAAATATTTTCCTTTTTTTTGTTGAGGGTCCGTTTCTTCAATTTTTGAAGGCTTCCGCTGTTTCATCCCGCAGTTTTGAGTTCGTTCTGTAGAGTACAGAACCCCGCTATTGACCGTTTTAGCATTTCCGCTAGTGAAACGCTGGCTGGCAAGACGCTAGAACGGAACGGAACGGAAAAGGTCAAATTCATAGATCTGACTGGTTTTTCATACAAACTTCCAACTTAGAAGTCGAATTTCGCAAAATCCGTTGTGAAACGACGCCTTCAGTATAGAACCAAACTCATTCACCAAATTTTAAATTTCTATCCTTAGCCGTTTGGGCTGGGCGTTTATGAGTCAGTCAAGACATTGCCTTTTATATATATAGATTTTTATGATATATTTTCTTCTAAGACTTTAGAGAGTTATAAACGAAATAAGATTATTTCTATGAATGTATATTTCATATTTTATTAATTTGTGTGAATGAAGATTTTGTGTGTTTATAAGAATGATGCACCAGGACTTTATAAGACACTAGGAGTTGTATGTGACGTTCATAACGAGCGTATTTCCAGAGCTAAGATGTAGTTGGGATTTTCATCAGCAGGACCTGTGGCTCAATTGGTAGAGTACTTACACAGAATGTAAGAAGTTGCAGGTTCAAGTCTTGGTACGAAGTTAATCTTTTGACTGCATCTTTGCTATGAAAATGTTTATTTATATTGATGATGTATTTTTATAGGTAGGTATTTTTATCTTCTGTATCGTTGATGGAAATCTTGTATGTACTATTGTAACATTCTCGTTGCCCTTTTTTGTATTGTATCAAGATATTGTAATGATCCTCATTAAGTCACAGTTGCATAAACAGATATTCATATAACAATTTGTATATTTACTAATTAATAAGTTTACAAATAAACTTTCAGATAAACACAAAATTTCAGAGATATCAATAACATAACTCGATGGAAATAACCAAATGACTATAGACAATGACATACGATTCTGTTATGTAATCACAATTACCCGTGTATCTTGGTCACGGAATAATAAACTTGGTGCCATAGCAACTGTAGTAACTGTTCAATAGATTAAAAATGACTTGTTTCTATGTTTCCATTTGGACTTGTTTATTTATTTAGTAATTTCCTGTATACAGTAACGTAATATTAACATTAAATGTTTAAAAGACATTATTATAGAAAAAAAATGTGACTTCAAACAAAACTTTACCAAAATAGTGAAAAATATACCCCTAAAGCAGGCATACTTATGGGACACAGCAAAATATGTGTTTTTTCGGAGTTGGGTGCCGATAGACAATTTTACATATCTTTATTGCAAATTTTTAGTTTTTGTCTACTGCAAATTTTGGCAACCAACTTTATAGCGAAGAAAACACGTGCTTGGTTTGTTTTTCCGTCTGTACATCTGCTTCAAGTTTTACTTATTAGAGTTTAATTTAAATCGAATTATTTTTTTGGTTTAAATTTTAATTTTTTGATTTAATTTTATTTCTTAATTTTTAGTGATATACTTATTACATTTTAGTACATCATCAAATTCAATGTAAAGAAAATTAGTGCTACATTTTTTAACATTTGCCTACGGAACCCTAAAAAAGTCAAATGCTTAATGTATAGCATAGCTACGTAACCTGTTTTCTGACAATTAATGCCACACACAAGTAGTCCAATATATGTACCTACCTATAACTCAAGTAGCATCTTATAAGTCCAAACACAACATGTGTGTGAAGTTAGCAAATCAAATCCTAGCAGATCAAAAATTTTGGATGATGAAAAATGTTCGATGCAAATAGAACTTCACTTCATTTTTGTTATTTCGTTTATTTCGTTATCGGCGTGGAACTCCTTCATTAACTCCAATTAATTAATTAATTAGTTATACCAATGAATTGCTATAGCATGCTATTCCCGCAGGAACTTTTGAATTTTTAGGGATAAAAAGTAGCCTATATCCACGACCTAACCTATATGTATGCCAAGTTTTATCCCGACCCGTCCAGTGGATATGGCGTGTTTGAGTAACAAACATCCATCTAGACATACAAACTTTCACATTTATAATATTATAGTAGGATTTTGTAACGATATACTATATGTACCAGGCCACGCAGAAAGTTTTTCGAAAAAATGTTTTATTTTAATGTACAAGGCACTGGCCAAATATAATTATTTTGAAAAATTTATTCATTTAAAAGTAAAAATACCAGTGTTCGAATTTCGAATTCCCTCCACATTGTTTTTTGAGGGCCAAATTAAATTATCGTGTTTCATTTCAAAATGAATCTGCATCGAGAACATTTTCGTGGGATGATTTGCTACTTTTTTAAATGTGGCCTAAAACCTGAGTCATTTGATCGACTTCAAAAGGCTTTTATGGGTGAAGGACCTTCAAAAGCAACCACCTACCGTTGGCGTAGCGAGTTCAAGCGTGGTCGCCTTACTTTGGGCGATGAACAAAGGAGTGGTCGTCCTACTACGGCTGTCACGGAAGAAACTGTGCTGGCTGTGAAAAATTTAATTCAAGAAAACAGGCGAGATATATACGAAGAGATTCAGCATACACTGCAGATTGGTTCGGGAAGCGTTCACAAGATTCTGCACGAGCACCTTCGCGTGAGGAGGATAGTTTTGCGCTGGGTGCCGCACAACCTCACCGTAGCTCAGAAGCAGGCCCGTGTGAAGTAGTGCCGTGAAATGATCCAAAAATTTGAAGCAGGCTCGTCTCGGCGCACTTACGACATTGTGACAGGTGAATAATCCTGGATTTATCAATACGATCCAGAAACAAAGCGTCAGTCAACAGTTTAGCTGTTTCAAAACGAACCAGCGCCTACGAAAGTGAAGCAATCGAGAAGCGCAATCGAGTTCACTTTGACGGGGTATCTGATTTTAATTCCATTCCGAGACCAAAGCAGCACGAATGGTATACCACAAAATTCCTGCTAAAAGTTTTGTGTGCAATGAGCAACAAGCGACCGAACACCGGATTCTGCGGGGTACTGCTTCACCTTGACAACGCGCCCGGGCTCTTAGCGCTCAAAACGAGGGACTTCCTGGACACCACACCAGTCAGAATCTTGAATCACCCTCCTTCCAGTCCTGATCTGGCACTAGTACCCGGTAGGAACTGAAGGTTCCGCCAGGATTAAATTTTGGGGAATTGACGCCTTTTCTCTCTTTTGATGATTAGGTACTTTCGTTTGTCTCTGTCGAGAGACCTAAATCGGTTTTGAGACCTCTAATGGTTCTCAAAAAGAAGTCTTTTTTTATACAATATAACTACATACGAGTTGATATAATGAGTACATTACAATGAGTATAATACATAACAATATGGTTGTATGTATATTACAATATGACTATTATTATTATTAGATTAGGTGTATAGTGAAGTAGTGTGTAATAACTTTCGCGCTACTTTCATACATCGTTCTAACTTACTAAGTAATTTTTCGTATAGTTTAATCATTTGTAATAAGTCTGTGTGTGTTTTGTTTGCATGGTGCCGCTTACTGGTGATCTATTGGCATCCTGGATGCGTTATGTCTCGTCCATTCAGGATTTCCATCATGTACGTAATCCTATCGGAAAAAAATATTTACACGCTATATGGATAAGGAATACACTCTCGAGAGTAAAAGATGGACAGCAATATAGTTGTGTATTTCTTACAAACTAAATAGTGTAATTACGAGACAGTAAGACTTACCAACTGGGAATGTTAAACCGTCACAAGATAATGAGATTACATATGTTACCTTATAGTTCTCTTTTAGAGTTACTATTTTATTCGAGGTACATCTAACCAAATAGTTGATTGTAAATGTTATAATCTGTCCAATGTTACAACGTGCTGCTATATGAGATAATCTCACAGTTACAGTCTGTTTGATGTTTCATGATATTCATATAAGTAAAAGTCAGAGTTATCACCTACTGAAGGTTTAAGAGTACCATATTAATAAGTTGTCTGAGTTACCGCCTACTGAGTAGTAGACGCAACAATCTAGATTGCTTTATTAATTATAAAAATCGTGTACAAAATTACACTATTGATTGTAATTGTCACTCAGATACTGCCCTGTTTAATGTAATTTCGTTTCTTCTACAATTTGAAATGTTCTCTGTATAATACAGTGTGTAACTGACAACCTACCAGATTGTTGGGTTTAGTGTTCAGTTTTTACACCTGTTATCTAGAATTTAATACTTAGTATACTGATTGTGACTGGTAACTGTAGGGACTGTTCGGTTTAGTGTCTAGTTTGTATCACCTGCTATGTAGAACGTAATATTTAGTATACTGATTGCAACTGCTACTCATAGGGATTGTTCGGTTAGAGGTAGAGTACTTACACTTTTTGTTTGTGGGAGCAGGATTCTCGTTTCTAAGTTAGTTCCTTAACATCGTTATCTCTCTCCTGCTTAATTAAATGTTGTGGTTTTAACCAGTCAATTTATATCAGGTCTCTCCATCATATAAATGATAGAAAAAAGTAGATGTCTAATTGGTTATGATATATTTCATAAATTAATAAAGGTTTTTTACAACTAACATTAAATCTTTCTCTCTCTCTCTCTGTGGCAAGTCTATGGTTTTCACAGAATGTTTACTACTACAGTTGAACTCTAAAATAGAATGCGAACTAACCAACTTATTAATTACGATATATTTTACTATCAACATTTAGAAAATTTGAAGTTACAATAAACGATATCAAGAATTACTTACTAAGGAGTGTATTTTGTCATCATACATTCAATTTAAATATTAATTACAATATATTTACTTTTAACATTTAAAAAGTTTGAAGTTACAATAAACGATATCAAGAATTACTTACTCAGGAGTGTATTTTGTCATAGTACTGTTACTGCTCTCACTAAGATCATTGATCATATCCGTTATGGTATGGACAGTAAGCAAGTCACTGTCTTGTCTGCTCTTGATTTTAGCAATGCTTTTAACACAATAGATTCAGACATTTTGTTGGCAATCCTAAGCTTTCTTAACATATCTCCAACAGTAATTGACTGGTTTCGTAGTTACTTGGGTGTCCGCCGACAGTGCATTCTGGTAAAGGAATCTTTCTCTAACTGGTGCCCATTAACTGCCGGCGTACCTCAAGTTGGCGTGTTGTCCCCACTCCTGTTTGCAGTTTTCATTAACACTATTACTCTCAAACTATCTTCTCTCTACCATCTATATGCAGACGATCTCCAGATTTATGCACATGGTCCAAAAGAAAACATCGTAACAACAATTCAATCTATTAACTCTGACCATGATAAAATAGTTGAATGGTGTGGATATTATGGACTTCGACTTAATCCTCTCAAGTTGCAGACCATAATTATAGGTAGCCCAAAACTAATATCGAAGAATAAGTGGACTGATTTACCCCCAATAAAACTCGATGGTATCATTATCCCTTTTAGTGACACAATAAAAAGTCTTGTTATTTATATTGACCGCATGTTATCTTGGACTCCACAAATCATAGCCGAAAAATCTTTGCTTCGGCCGGAACCCTGAGAAGATTACGGAATCTTTTACCTGTGTCAACTAAAATTGTGCTTGCTCAGTCTTTACTTCTACCTTTACTTGATTATGCTGACATTTGATGTACTAACCTGACAGAGGAACAACTTAATAAACTGGAGCGTCTATAAAATCTTTGCATTCGCTTCATGTTTGGACTTCGAAAATATGACCATGTCTCAGAATTTCGTTCACAACTCAAGTGGCTTCCAATCCGACTTCGCCGGAATGTACATATCTTTTCACTCCTCTATAACGTGCTATTCAATCCATCTACACCATGTTATCTAAAAGAGCGGTTTAATTTTATCAGCTCGCTTTGTCTAACTCTTCGCTCGTCTACTAGTCTTCTTCTTAAAACACCTCGACACAGTACTAATTTTTACAATCATTCTTTTACTGTAAAAGCCATTA
Source organism: Apoda limacodes (assembly GCA_946406115.1). Taxonomy (NCBI): domain Eukaryota; kingdom Metazoa; phylum Arthropoda; class Insecta; order Lepidoptera; family Limacodidae; genus Apoda; species Apoda limacodes. The sequence goes on along the minus strand of OX291555.1, from coordinate 25,393,456 downwards.
GTCTTTGGAACTCTCTGCCGATAAATATAAGGCAAATCCAGTCGCTGCCTGTTTTCAAGAATTCGTTAAAATCTTATTACCTACGTACTACTTCCTAATTTTCTATAATTTTGACCAAGCTCTGGTTATTCAAACATATCTATCTTTATTATTTTATTTATTGTATGTATGTTTATGTATTTATATTATATAACCATTTATTTTATGTATTTGTTGAGGGATTATATTAAGTATGTATATGTATTTTATCTATATAGTAAGTACAAAGGTATTTATGAGTATTGTAATATTCTTTATTCTTACTTATAATTTTACTTATGATGTTTTATGTATCACCTACCTCTTCCTATGTATTACTCTACCCAATGGTGGCCTGGTAGAGATCGCTTTTAAGCGATAAGGCCGCCTTATTGCGCTATTTTCTCTATTGTAATTTTTTTTGTGTATTTTAAATTGTGCAATAAAGAATATTGTATTGTATTGTATTGTATACACAGATAAAGCGGGTGCTAAGACTTTAATTACTCCCTCGGGATTTTTCTTTGTAAATTTTGCTTTTCTCAAAGCAAAATGCGCGTTCATAGAACTCACGGACGGTAACGAACCGCCTATTCTATCGAGTCTGTATAAAAGCTGTCTGTTCAATATATGCACACTAAAAGCGAGCAATTACAAGTTTTAACTTCAACCGAAAATTTTTAAAACATAAATTCTCTAGATATCTTGCTCTAATCTGGCGGTGGCGTTGTTTCCTCTATTCCCGCCATTTTATTGGTGTTTTGGTGAGTTTATGTATTTATTCACCTTATATTTTTATTTATTTACTCGCAAATATTATGACAACATTGTGTGTGTGTATGTGTGTAAAATCCAGCAAATAGGAGATCTGTTGAGGCGAGTTGTTACGCCTGGGAACCGCCCTGTTTCACTTATCATTCGGTTCGGTTTGTATATATGCTCATTGACCGAAGAAACTTTGATAGCGCGATGTAGGTCGCGTGACGTCAGCTTTGATTGTAACGGCACAATATTATCCGCTACAAACACTCCCTTCGCAGATCGAAGGTCGATACTTCTTGTAGTGATGTTTGCGTACGATTCTGAGATGCCAAGTTTAGTGCGCCGTCTACAGTACGAGGACGTGTAGTGCATGCCGAATATCAGCAGTCTACATGGGTCGAGACTAGTAACATTGATAGTCTGTATGTCTGCAGTGAGTCGAGACACTGGAGTATGGACTTAGTGAATCGGGCCATACAATGGTTGGCTTGTGTGTCCCTTTTAATCGAGACACTGGCCTGAGCTAGCGGCAGAAGCGACGAGCAAAAAATACCACGTTGGCGGGTAAGTACTCGACAGGGTGGTGTAATACTGTACAGTAGAAGTGCCACCCATGCTGGAGTTTGAGTCCTCAACAGGATGTGGTGAAATGCTGCACAACAGTTGCGTCGCCGGAGAGAAACTGCAGGAACTAGGAAGCGCTGAAGTAATGCGATAGGTCCTGATGAAGCTCTGTGATGCAAATCGTACGGTTGAACACCGGTCCGTGTACCTGGTAGATGAAGGAGTGGGCTGCTGCTGCGAAAGGTGCGTTAATGTTCAGCTCGAGGTCACTAATATGGAAAGGCGGCAAAGAGTAGATATCTCGTTCTCGGGGGCGTCCCTTCGACCAGGGTGGGTCTCGAACGAGCCACTTATCTTTTTTTTCTTACTACCGGTTACTGTTGTTGGCCGCAGATGGTTTTGACAACTACACGCGGACTAACTTTTGCTGCGGTGCTGCATTCGGTTCAGTTTCTCATCGACCGAAGAATATTGAAAACGCGATGTAGGACGCGTGACGTCAGCCTAGCTCGTTGCAGAACGGTTCTTTTTTATTTAAGTCTAATTCATAGTTTTCTTATTACTAAAGTTTTAATTTAGTTTACATTATAAGTGTAAGACCTTAATAATCTATTAATCGCATCGCTCGTGGATGGCGACATTAAAATAATTGGGGAATTTGGTCTACTAAAGTTCAATGTTATAAATTATGTATATATATTTCTCATTAGCGAAGTTTATCTCAGGTCAGTTTATCAATTCACATAGTCATGCTCCAGTCCTAGTCATCAATTAGTATGTAGCTTTGCAGAATACAAACAAATTAATAGGTATTTCTAAATAAATATAGGTAATGGTCATGAGTAACGGTGGATAAGTTGGAACTATTTTACTACTATCTCTCTCTTTTTATAATATTGGTATAGTTTGATACGAATGCACTATGAAAATGTATGTATTATGATATATATATTAAACTAGGTGAATAAATGCAAACAATATTATACCTGCCAGCTAAGAGTAGGTACTAATAAGGGCATTCTGAACCTTATTTGAACTTGCATTGAAATGAGCCCCGCCTGCTTATAGTTAAATATTTGGTATATTTTAATTTCTTTTTAGTTCTTAATGTATATTATAAATATAAAAAAATTACAGTCGGGTTTTTTTATTTATTTCTTTTTGTTAAAGTGTTATTTTTTCCAATGGGTTGTTTTATTTGCACTTGACTATTTTACTATAAGTTTTAAATATTTTCTTACTCGCCTTTTGAAGCCCTTTATTTTAATCCCCAATTCGAGGGCCTTAAAAAAATTGTAGCCCGCAGATTAAACCCGCTCATTGTTTTTCAAGAATTTTATGTACCCAGTGTCACTCACAATTGAGACGAATCTAACGACGTCTCTCAAGCTAAAATCCATCAAGGCATTTAGGCTACTGAGCGTGCAACGGAAAAATCATACACTCGAAAAACATAACTCTCCTTCTGGCGCAGTCGGTTAATAAGTCTTATATGACGTTTACAGTTCTTCGGTGGTTGCTTCTATGTCCCTCTGGTCGTCTCCCTCGAATATTTTTTTACAGATTACGGTTTGCGAATTTTGATTGGCTGAGGATGCTATCGTATGAGACGTATACGCGCACTATTTGCAAACTTATAGACGTATACGCACACTATTTGCAAACTTATAGACGTATACGCGCACTATTTGCAAACTTATAGACGTATACGCGCACTATTTGCAAACTTATAGGCATACGAATGCCTTAATTATAATTAGTATCTACTGGCTGTAGAAAGCAATGCTACTTATGCATTACATCCAGAACAATCTGATACTTCCCAGATTCAGGAATGGGACATATTTATTCTGTAGCTCTTGCCGGGCCTATATTGGACAGATCAATGTCAAATTCCTGAGCAAAGGAACAAATCGGAGCGGGCATCCCATTTGTTTTGATTCAAATTCTGACAGTATCCTTTACAGCTCCGTGATATCGTGACGAATTGAAGAAATAGATAATTAGTGACGAAATTAATTAAAATTCAAAAGAGAGCCCACAGCGAAAAACTTGCTAATGGCTGCGAAATAGCTGTAATACGGTGTGTAGAGACTCACAACGACGCTATGTCCATAGTTCCGTTGAAAATGGGGATCCAGCTAAGATCTGGAAATTTCTTAAGTCACTAGGAGTTGGGAAAACACTCATCATCCTCAGCTATTGGGATATTGAATTGTGCTTCGATAGCTCAATTGGAAGAGCACTTACACGGAATGTAAGGAGTTCCAGGTTCAAGTCCTGGCTCGAGGTAAATTTTTTGACTGCAAATTTTGCTATGAAAATATTTATTTATATTAATGATATAGCCATGGCCATAGATATGGCATGTATAATTTATTTTCTTCAAAGACTCTAACCTTACGGATGTCATAAACTAAGAAAGATTATTGCTATGTACGTGGGACACTTGGAAAGTTTTAAGAAACTAAAAACCAAATTTTATTGATAAAATATTTTAATTAAATCTGCGTAGCCTGGTATGTATATTTATATTGTATTTCTTAATTCCATAAAGATTTTGTCTATTCTATATACAGATATATTTTTTATTGCACAGTAAAAATGAATCAAAAGTACTTTATAACTAAATATACAAAAAGGCGATTTTATCGCTAATAATAATAAGCGATCTCTGCCAGACTACCTTTGGGTGGATAGAAAATGAGTATTAAAATAAGGTAGGTGATGCATAAAAATTATGTTTACAAAACGCAGATAATACTTTAAATTATAGTTAAGTCAATAAAAGTAATTACATAAGAAACTACTAATACAAAACTACAGATTTTTTTTTTTTTAAATGTCGTAAATTTTTATATATGATTAAGAATCGATGGCTGAACATTTATGCAAAAGAAGATTTCTTTATCCTACTTTTAGTAAAGTTGTCCGGGCATTTATACATTACCTTTCATACTCATAGACTCATTTTGCGGTAGGTTATTCATCAACTAAAAAAAACGGGCTGAATTTCGGTGACCATAAATATCTATGTTGTTATGGAATATTTTCGTTGTCATTATTTTTTGTTACATTTAATAAAACCAAAAACAAAAAATACGGGAAAATTTTGATTCGTATAATCGATCAACATATTTCAATTACGCCCTTTTAAAAAAAATCCTGATTACTAAACACGATACAAAATTCATACATACTATGATATATATAATACATAAAAATAAATATTTACGAGATGTACGAGTGTATCTGCTTAGATACTTATTATGGGATCATTGCACAGAATATCTGAAAAAAAGTTTTATTGGATTCCTGAATATATTAAGAGATTAAGCTATTTTTATATATAACGGTAATTAATTCCACAGTTTTATTGAATTTACGGTAAATGCATGCAAAAAAACTAGTAAAATGGATTGGTAATTTCAGGAGGTGAAGAGTGGAAAGGCGAATGTGAGTATTAGAAATGCATAAAATAGAAATTGCTGCTTTAAGTATAGAGGAGTTGACGGATTGAACAAAATGCTGTACAGGAGACATAGCACATGAAAATTCCGGCGAGTTCGAATTGGAAGCCACTTGAGCTGTTGTGAAAAATTCAAAAAATGATCATATTTACGAATTAAAGGCAGGCAAGTTTATTTCATTATTCCTTAGAGATAAAAAAGCCGATGTCAGCACAATCGAGAATAGGATGAGGAATGTCAGCGCAAGTGCAATTTTGGTTGAAATGGTAAAAAAAATACGTAAGCGTCGTAAAGAACTTACAGAAGCGTATATTTTTCGACTTAATTCTTAAATGTGTGGTGCCCAAGTAAATATGCGTATTGCCAGTGATGACTTATGGTACAGAAACGTAGTCTTACTGTTGCCCTCTTAAATTATCTCAAAGTCGCTCCGCGAGCTATGGAAAGAGCTATGCTTGGTGTTCCTTTGCGCGAAAGAACTCCGAAACAAGGAAATTCGCCAAATAACTAAGTATACCGACATAGCTCAAACAGTAAGCAAGCTGAATTGGTAATGGGCAGGCTACATCGCTCGTCGAACCGATAACTAATAGGGAAGAAACGTTCTCGAGTGGCGACCACGGATTGGAAGACGCAGTGCGGGTCAGCCGCCTACCAGGTGGACAGACGATCTGGTCAGAGTTGCAAAAAGCGGTTGAGAGCAGGCGGCTCATGACCGGCCGTCATAAGGACATTTGGGGAAAGCCTACACTGTTCAGCCGTGGACGTCTTCCGGCTAAAACGAACGAGCGAAGTAGAGATACGATCAATAATAATTCCTGATTTTTTTTACTGATACGAATATGGCGGCTAAAGAGTTGAACAGGAGGTAGTTGATAAAATTTTACTCTAGATATAAGCTTAGGGCTCCCATTATAATAACTTGGGTCTTTGCAGGGTTGATTTCTAGCCCGTGAAATCTGATCCATTTATTTACAAGATTTAAATCAGACTTAATAGTACTAATAGTAATAGCCTTATAATAGCCAATAGGTTATCGAGTGAGGCGTGAGTATAGATTTAAAATCGTCTGCATACAATGAAAGAAGTAGAGACAAGACGCCACCTTGTGGTATGCCAGCAAGGATATTACACCAAGGCGAGAACGTATCCTTAACTTGGATACGTTACTGGCATTCATACAAAAATAGCTGCGAAAACATTCAATTGTCGCTGGAGATATGTTAAGATAACTTAATTGACCAAATAAAATATCAAAGTCGATTGTGTTATAAGCATTACTGAAATTCAGTAATAACAGAACTGTCAGTTCTGTACCCTCCATACTGAGCTCGATATCATCAGTGATCTTTGCAATGTATGACCAGATCGAAAACCGCATTGAAAAGGATCAAGGAGGCAATTTTTTGTGGAGAAGTGCATATAGCACAGTAATCAGAAATTGAAGCAGGATTGGCTGTTTTAGGCACTGGAATTACATTCCAAATATCAGAAATTTACCAGATGTGATAGATGCATTTAAGATGTATATAATAATACGAGAAATAATATCAAAGACAATAATGATCATGTTGCGGCTAATGCAGTCATTTCTGACAGCACTGGATGCAATGGATAATATGTTCTTCTTAACATCACAGACAAAAAATTGAATAAAGATAAAAGGAGAGTAATCAGAATTTGGGATCATTAATCAATAAAAAATAAAAATAGTTGGTCTTTTTTTGTCAGCTTCAAAGACAGAAGAAGCTGAGGAAGCTGAGATTTGTTTTTTTTTTTATACCACTAAGGTGGCAAACAAGCACACGGTCCACCTGATGGTAAGCGGTCACCGCACCCTATAGACCCTTGCAACACCGGAGGAATTACCAGCAAGATGCCGATCCTTTAAAAATCTAATAAGTTCTTTCTTGAAGAACCCTATGTTGTAGTCCTTACAAAAAACCTTGGCAGAGAGGTCTTCCAGAACCCAATCGTTTGCGGAAAGAAGTTTCTCTGAAACCACATTGAACGTGACCATATAGGTTACAAGGTGTGAGGATGAATTTTGCTGCCAATGTCGAGCAATCCGATAATCGATAGCAGCCATGGGCATCATTTTGGACAATTCCTCGGAACACAGCCCGTTGTAAGAGCGGAACACATACACACATACATCTAGAAGTTTCCTCAACTGCTTATGGATTCCATCATCACAATTGCATTTTGATAAAAATAGTACCAATCTAAAAGAACAGACACCCTTATAATTAAAAAATAGATTCTAAATGACGACTATCATTAAATAAATACAACCGAATTTAGAACCTCCTCCTCTTATTAAGTCTGTTAAAAATATACCCCACAAATTATTTGAAATATAAAATTCATTTCATTTATTTATTTATTAAACAAACATAAATAAAACACAAATTAACTTTTAGCAGCCTTTAGATAGGCATTTGTGGCACATATATAGCTGAACCTGAATCTATAACCTGATCACAAGCTACTATGGATTACATAACTAAACTTCAAAAGAAATATGGACTATAGAGAAATAGGACATAGTCCTGCCAAATCTGGCTGTTTAGCGAAACTAGTGCGATGTCTTAAATACAGCCAGATTTTACAGCTCCTGGCTTATCATTTAGCCAACAACTAAAGTAAAATAAAAACAAAGAGTTTAAATGCGTAAACATCACAAAAAATGTTTTGACTACCACAAATCGGCACTAAGTGTTGGCTCCTTCCCATACCTAGTACAGAAATGTTAACGTAAGTGAACTAAAGAGTGCCTTGTTGAACCGAGTTTAAAGAAAAACAAGGGTCAAAGACACAAGATACTCGTTTGACGTTTTGTTATGTTTTGATAAAATTTGGTTATCGCTTATACTTTCACCTACAAATAACAAATGTGTTTTTATGACTTCTCATATATCCATGTGTGTAATTTTTCTAGTGTTGTAAATTTCGATAGTTACGGTTTCATTTTCTAGAAGCGGTAGAACACACACAGGGAGGCAAAGTCTCTCCTTAGACTTGTCTGGGCTCGATACGATAAGTGAGTTTTGGATCGTCGACAATTCTCACAGCCTGTCGCTAAACCGATTCAAAAGGGTCAAGCTGGTATCCGGGTGCACCCGCCCAGAGATGGCAGCAGAACTTCATATGGGGCCGGACTTGCGACTAGTAAAGCAGCAACTTTTGCCCCGATGTGAAGTATTGCTTCACCCTGTTGAGTATACCAAGGTTTTTGGAATCACCTTGTCTAGCAAATGATCTCGGAACTGAACATCGCTGGAGATGTCAACACCAAGGATCCCAATGCTCTTAGAGATGGAGAAGGAAGTGTTCTAAAATTGTGGGACCACAGTAAATGGGGTTTTCTTAGCGTTGAACGCGCAGACTTGTGTCTTTGTAGGGTTGAATCGGTCCAAGTTTTCCCGTGCCCAGTCAGAGACCTTGGACAGAGTGGTTTCGATTTGAGATATATTTAGCACGGTAAATAAAATATAATTTAATCTCTCTATTTTATTTGATTTCGTATGCTCTTCTCTCGTATTTTGAGCTCAAATGATAGTTTTTTTTTTTTTTATTTTGAGGTTAGAAATTTTGCATTGTTAAAAAATTAGCGTATACCAAGCTTTTTATAGCGGACTTTAGTTTGAATTTAATACGTAAAAGCACATTACAATAGCTTTACGCCCGCGGCTTCGCTCTAATAGACTACAACATTAGCAGTTATTTAACCAACATTCTGTATACTGTACTCCTCTTCCACCTTTTTAGGGTCTTTTTAAAACAAATCCTGCAATAAAATCAACCTCCTCTCGAAATTTATAATTCTCTCCTGAATCTATGATTTGAGTTGGCCGATGATAAGTCAATACAAAATTTGCACTCCCTTTTTCACCCTTTTAGGAACTTAATTTTGAAAAACCCCTTTCGTAGCCTATAGTAATCCCTCTTACTATAAAATCTTCCATACCTACTTGCTTTAATTTCCTGCTATGCACAAAAATGTTACTCAGTGTTTCAGTGTAATGCTATCACTGCTAGGTATTTTTGTAAGGTTTAGGCTCTTAGCGATTAAATTTAAAAATATTTTCCTATGGCTATATTTCAAATTTCTATCCGTAGCTATTTGGGCTCGGTGATGATTAGTCAGTCAAGAGAAAAGCATTGAAGTGCCGTGACTCAAAGAATCATCATAAAACTTTTCGTCTGCATTGTTAAAAGCTCAAATAAAAAGTAAAAACAAATATTTGTGCGATCTTGATTACAATAGTTTATAAAAACAATATACTGAACAATTAGAGGAAAAATTTTTTACAAAAAAGAATTCAATTTAAAACCTAAATATACAATTGCAAAAGATAACGAATGAAAAAAAAAATTGTTAGCAACTACTTATGTACATTATTGTCAACGTCGTCGATGTGGATTGTAGGTGCAGGATTACACAGCTGTTACCATTGCATTCTAAGCAAGCTACAGTCCAATTTAACTTGCTTTTTTTTTTAATACCACTAAGGTGGCAAACAAGTTTGCAGTCCACCTTATGGTAAGCGGTTACCGCAGCCTATGGATGCTAGCAACACTTGGAGCACCACTCGCGCATTACTAACCCATTAAAAATCTGATAACTTCTTTCTTGAAAAACCCTATACTGTAGTCCTTAAAGAAAACCTTGGCTGGCCTCATTTCACAACCTAAGCGTTCGCGAGAGCAAGGTTCTTTGAAACTGCACAGTACGTGACCATTTAGGTTCTAAGGGGTGAGGGTGAATTCCCTGCGTTACCTGTGATACCAAGCGGTACAATAATGGTAGGAAGTAGCCGTGGGCATCATTTCCAACAATTCCTCAGAACACACAGGGAGGCAAAGTCTCTCCTTTGACTTAAGTTACAATACGACCAGTGAGTTTGGGATTGTCGACAAAAATGATCTCACAGCCCGTCATTGAACCGAGTCAAACGGACCGAACTGGTATCTAGGTGCATCCGCCGAGAAATGGCAGCAAGTACTCCATACCTTTGCCCCGAGGTAATAAAGTTCTGCTTCGCTCTTTTGAGTACACCAAGTTTTTTCGGCACCAGATTCACCTTGTCTTGCAAATAATCTCGGAACTGAACATCGCTGGAGATGTCAACACCAAGGATCAAAATTCTCTTAGAGATGGTTAGGTGTATATTCTGGAATTGCGCATCCCAACGTCGCGAGCGCCGTGAGCGTCTCGTGTCACTACGAGCAACGAGACGCTCGTCCGCTTCACGTTGCGTTGCGTCACGTCTCGTCTCGTCGTTGTCGTCGTCGTAGAATATAGGTTTGGATAACGAATATATTTTTTGTCTTTAACGTGTTAATTTTTTTCATACAAAATAAATTTATAATTAAAATCTTAAATAAAATGATCCCGTTAAGCCACCAAGTTGCGTGAATTTACCCAGTTAAGCCCTTGTAGTACTTTAGTAGTAGAAGGTATAAATATCAATGAGCTCACCACGTCAATGTTAAAAGCTACCACCCTCAAGCGCCATGCTGTCAACAGATTACGGATAATATCTATGTCATTGCTTACTGTCAAAACCAAAACAGAAAACATGCATTGTGACGCTGTCAATGTCACTTAATTTGTAAATAAATAAATTGTGGAAACAAATAAAAAGTTCACGAAGACAATGCCCACGCCTAATGACGGAAGCCAATACTTACTAATAGTGTTATCGTGATAGTAAGGTATCCTGGCCAGCAGGATAGGATGTTTTTTTGTTGATGTTTATTTTGCATGCCAAGTACAAAGTACAGTATGAAAAACTTGGTTGCTTAAATCTGTCGCCTGCAGTAGATGCAATTAGACCATAGTAAGTATGTCCAAGAATTTGATAAATGAGTTATAGTTTAATAAAGTTATATGCGTACCATCTGTTGCGTTAGATTAAACGCCAGAAACAGGAATAGTTAAAAGCAAGCAAGGTAGGTAATCAGCTGACTTTGAGTAAGACGTCACACGTCATCTTAATTCATTCATAAATGAGTGAAAAGTATTTTATCATAGTACAATGACTACAGTAGTGTCAAGTCACAGTTAAAAGACATAGCAGTAGGTTTTTTAATTAGTTAATTATTTATTATATATAGGTCAATTAAAACCATGAAATTTCATTAATTTTTTAATTAATATTCTTAATGCTTTCTCCCATTTCAATTTTGGCACTTTATTTCCTTCTACAGTATATATTATGTGGTGGCTTGTATAGTAGTTTTTATGCGCGTAAAAAAATTATATTGACAACGGTATTGACAATAATAAAAATAGTTTAGGTAATTTCGCCACCAATTCGCCGCCTTCAAATATCGATTTTTTTTTACTTTTTAATTAATTTAACGGCGCATTCTTTGAGTTGTGCTAGTCTGAAATTGAAAATGGTCGAAGATAGTAGATATACGTAACATCTGAAGCAATATTATTACATCAAAAATCAAATATGTCCCTTCCTCCTCTTCCTTATCAGCCACATACGTGCCCCACTGTTGGAGTAGGGGCCTATCACCTTACCTGGGACGATTTGGAACATAGTTCATTTGCGGGCCTAGTGGGCATCGTGGACTTCACATACGTATTTTTTTTTTATGTCTGCAGTTTTCTTCACGATTCGCCGAAAAGCTAGAAGTGTGAACAATCAATGTATGGACTTGAGAAATTAAGAAAAAGACTCATAGGTACAGGCCGGACTCGAACCCCCGTATTCAGGACGCAAGGCGAAATTAGAACGCCTTATCCACCACCGACCTCAAACTACTATCTAATAATATTCTTGTAGGCAAAGTGTTATTCTTTTTCAATTCTAATCAACCTCATACGTCCCTACTGCTGGGACACGGCCTTACCCTCAACGAGGATGTTTTGGGTCATAGTTCACACGTGGGCCTAGTGCGGATTGTGGACTTCACATACGCCTTTTTTTTGACGTATGCAAGTTTCCGCGCGATGATTTCCTTCATCGAAGAGCCAGTGGTGTGAATATAATTAATTTACTTGAGAAATTAAGAAAAAGACTCTTTGGTACATGCCGGGTCTCGAACCTCCGCAACTCAGGACACAAAGTGAAATTGTTACCCCTCGTTCACTACCGACTTATATTATTTTTACGTAATCTTTATATTTTAAACAATATCTATCAATGGTATACGATATTGAAATCAACTGGGTCAAACGCTACTGTGTTTATGCAATAATTTTATCAAACAATATGTCATTTCAATGAATACAAATTTTATCAAAATAATAGATTGCAAACCGACACTAGCTTATCTTGATACATTATATTTTTCTCGGAATTCAAACTGTGTGTTTGTACGTCAGTCGGCTCAATGATTTCGACAACTAAACCGCTGTCTATATATTATGGTCTACAATAAATTCACCAAATCAGCGTTGCAGCTGTCCTGTTATACAACTAACAACAGTAATTGGTCATAGTTATTCAATTAGTAACGATACCTGTTCGTAGTTACACAACTAGCAACAATAATACCTGTTCGTAGTTACACAACTAGCAACAATAATACCTGTTCGTAGTTACACAACTAGCAACAATAATACCTGTTCGTAGTTACACAACTAGCAACAATAATACCTGTTCGTAGTTACGCAACTAGCAACAATAATACCTGTTCGTAGTTACACAACTAGCAACAGTAATACCTGTTCGTAGTTACACAACCAGCAACAATAATACCTGTTCGTAGTTACACAACTAGCAACAATAATATCTGTTCGTAGTTACACAACTAACAACAATAATACCTGTTCGTAGTTACACAACTAGCAACTAACACAGGCCAGCAGCGGCCTGTGCTTTATACTTTATACATAATAATTAATAACGTTGTGTAACTCACTCGTTTCAGGAAATAAATGCAAATTTTTGTTTCCCTATATTATGCAAATTTTAGAAACAGATTTGAGGCCGTAATTTATAGTTTGACCTTACTGTCCACTTTGGCAAGAAAAAAGTATAAACATCAACTGCCATACCCCAAAACAAGATGCTATTAGACATAACAGAATTACATACATACACAAACACACACAAACACACACACACACACACACACGCACCCTGAAAATGACACAGACATCACTCTAAAACGATGGCAAACGAAACCAGATCTCAAAACGTTAAGAAAACGCAAATTAAGCGATTTCGATTTTCGGACCTATTATAATTTAAAATTTTCCTCAAGAGAGGTTTAAAATTCTTACGAATTATACAAGATATACAGATTGATTATACGAGGAAATACACATGCCAAACCAGTTAATAAATTGTATTCTACGTTTCGTCTGATAAAGTTAATGGTCGATGGAAATTAGGGCAAAGTTGTTTACTATTGCCATATCTGTAGTAGATACTTTCTATATAAAGTGATAAGTCAGTTCTACAATTCAAGTTATTGATTGTTAGAAGTGAATTGAACTAAATCGTAAAAGAGTAAAATAACGAGTGAGTCAAACAAGTGGTGGAAAATGTATGGAAGATGGGAGGTATAAAGCATTTTATTCAAGTAACTTTTGTATGGTGTAGTCTTATTAATTTGAAAGAAAAGCATTTTATTGGTTGCATTATATTGCAGTTAGTATATTTGGCGTTACCTTTGAATTTTTGGTTATTTAAACGAAAATTAATTCCATGTAAGGTGTAGTCTTATTAATTTGAAAGAAAAGCATTTTATTTGTTACATAATATTGTAGTTAGTATATTTGGCATTACCTTTGAATTTTTGGTCATTTACACGTAAATTAATTCCATGTAAGGGCTACAGCGACCGCTTCAGAGGCAAGTACTACGTGGCAGTAAAAACAAGGATGATGCGATATAACTTAGCGTGCGTGAGTCGTGTAACAACATTACAACTCACTGAGATTTTCATTGAAATACATAAAATAAATGAATAGTTTATTATACATCTTTGGTATCAAAAAGTGTTTTTTGTCAAGATCTAAAAAACTATAACGGCTATGCTTTAGCTAAGTTGTAAAGTAGTAGCACTTAGAATTTTCAAGATTTCTTTGCCAACAGTTTAAATAAAAACAGTAAAAAGAGTCAGTTTAGGATTTTTTTTCTATCGAACAAAAGTTCATTTATCGTGTTTTTACGTTTTTCAGGGTTTGAATCATGTCTTGAAAAACACAGTTATTAAATTTTATTCGGATCTGATCAGTAGATCCGGGGAAACCTTTTCCAAAAAAAAATAATTAACGTAACATAGCCTCTTAAAATCAGGTGAGCCTAGGCTTGTTTATTAATCATCATCATCATCATCTCTGCCGCAAGAATTCCACTGCTGAACATAGGCCTCCCCCGTAGATTTCCAAAGGAAACGGTTGGAAGCGGCCTGCATCCAGCGTCTTCCTGCGGCCTTCGCTATGTCGTCTGACCACCTTGTGGGCGGTTTGCCGACGCTGCGTTTGCCAGTCCGTTTTGTTTATTAATGGTATGCTCAAAATCAAATTTATACCTTTTGGCCGATGGGATACATGATACATTTTTATTTAAATTTTGATTTTATAACAGTTTATAACCGTTTATAACAGTTTATTACAGCTAATTTTACGTTTTAGCCGTCATTGTATACAAATTTTATTATATTTGGAATGTGCTCATATACCTCTTATTTGATACCATATTTTTATATCATTCAAAAAATTTCATCAATGTAAATAAATACTTTCATAGTAAAGATGCAGTCCAAAGATTAACCTCGACGAAGGATTATTTCTATGTATGAATATTCATATTGTATTTCTTACTTCTTTGAAGATGTTGTGTGTGTTTGTAAGATTGATGTATTAGGACTTTATAAGTTAAGTTTTTGACCATTTATAGCCACCATGGTTACTTCCAGAACCAACACAAATCTAACGACACCTCATTTATTGAAATCCATAACGCCGTTTAAGCTATGCAAAGCGCCGAAGATTTCGAAATACTTACATGCAAATAACACCTGAAAAACATTACCCTGCTTTTGCTTAGAGACTGAACAACACTTGAGGTTTCAAACATGACGTCTGAAATTAATCTTTAATTCAAAATTATCACGTTACATAATTAAACCTTAGTCTAGGATTTGAATTTAGGCTGTGACTACATTATGTAATGTAACTTATCAATGTTATCTTTGTTTATTCATAGAAGGATAAATTCTTTGAATAATATTTAAAGTCTTAGCTACTATCAAGTTAGCAACATCGATAAAGAAAAATCACGTTCAGTGTCACACACACATATTTTGGCAATAACTGAGTTTTTTGGCAAAACGTGTTTAGTAAAAATGCTAATTTAAAAAGTTGTGAAATAAATATTGCTGATTTTGATGTGTACAGAAATACATTCTAAGCTATGGACCCCGTTCCGTAACATATCTGACATTATATTTACATATATTACATAATTATGTAGATATTATCTAATATTTCAATTTTGATCCAATCTCGAGATACTTACCCTAAGTAAGTACTTAATCCTAACCTAAGTATCCGCTTTTTTTGTTATCTGACACAAAAGTACTTGTCTGAACAAAGAGTTTTTAAATTCCGTCAAGAACATAAATGTAATAATATACGTAAAAAAAAATTGTTCTAACAAGCTTTCATCAGACTTTTGGTTACCGTTTAAGACAAGAGTACTCAATGGGGTAGCGTCGTTTTGTTACAGAGGTCCTATCGCCATCTTCCGGCTCCATCATTAGACCAGCTCTATGACATCAATATATAACCAAAACCATCTGCGGTATTAGTTAACATTACGCTGTACCTACTAATGTTTAATATTATCATCAAATTAACCAAAATATAAATTTACTTTTTACAAGGCCCAAGAAACGCTTTCAGAGTCAGAGACAGCGTCAACAACGGTTCTTATGTGCCTGTCGGACAGAAAGCTAAACGCCCATCTCCACAAATCCGCACGCAGACCGTGAGGTGGCAACTGCTAATGAAACCTCCGGTGCCAGACTGTATTAGTGGTCACAATGTTCAAGGTATCTAAGGAGTTATTCATTACTAATTTTTTATTTTGCTATTGTTACAGAACGGTTTAACTATATCTTACGCCCTACTGCTTCTGTGCACTGCAGCCCTCCTCAAAGTATCGAGCGCACGACCTCCCTGGCTGGCGCCTAGCAGCGGAGTTTTCACAGAATCTGCTGAGTGTCATACAGACGTGAGTCTCTAAAACTAAACAGCCATTCGTCATATGAGCGCATTTCTTCGCACATTTAGCCTTGCCTTAAAACTATTCTACTAATAAAGACTAAATTAATCCCACTTCTACTCACACTAAATTTTACAACATATACATAGGGTTATTTGAATTTATAGTTACATGTAACAAAAGTACAATAAATAATAGCATAACAATGAAAATAACTATTATAATTTTAATTCGGCAGTTTTTTCTTAAGGCAAGATTATCTTAAGTTTTTCTGTTACCGCCAAATCACGTTTTATAATGCGTAATTGCGTACCGCCGTATCTTCTGTGACTCTGTACAAAAGTGGCCGAACTCCACAAATTTTATCAAAAATTTTACCGTTTTCGATTGGAAAAATATAGGTACAAAATTACTCTTTCTTTGTCAATCCATACTTATATTATAAATGCAAAAGTAACTCTGTCTGTCTGCCTATCTGTCTGTCGGTAACTTCTACACGCTTAAACCGCTGCACCGATTTAGATGAAATTTGGTATTGAGATAGTTTGTGTCCCGAGAAAGGACATAGGATAGTTTTTATCCTGAAAAATTAAAAGTTTCCGTGGGAATAAGTATAATCGAGCTTAAACGAACTAAAGCTTGCTATAGCTTCATTAGGGTAATAAAGGAGTTCCACGCCAATAACCAAATTTATTTAATTTTTTCATTAAATTTATTTATTCATTTTTTTATTTATTAATTACTTACCAGCTATCCCATTAATATTATAAATGCGCAAGTTTGCATGTTTGGTTGTTTGTTACCAAATCACGTTTCACCCACTGAATGGATCGGGAACAGCTTACTCGATTTAGAAAATTTGCATGGATATAGATTGAGTCCTGTGAAAGGACATAGTTTATTTTTCATCTCGGATAATTTACAAGTTCGCGCGGAACGCGCGTTTGTTACTGAATCCTGCCGCAACGGAGCGTCCAATTTAGCTGAAACTTTAAAAGAGACAGTTGAAGATGCGGAAAAGAACAAAAGCTACTTTTGATCCCGGAAAATTTAAAAGTTCCCGCGGGAGTAAATTTAACCAAATTCTACGAACGAGCCATAGCTGCAGCTATAGCTTGCTATAACAAACTTCTTTAGTATACTCAAGGAGTTCGCCGTAAGAATTCCGCACCGGTTACTAAATTTAGAGCGGGCGGAGCCGCTGGCATAAGCTAGTTTCGTATCAAAATTCCTTTTTGTTAGTATATTTGTTTTATCGTTATGGTATATACACAGTTTATAGCTAATACTTTTTCTTAAGCGGAATTGGAATTTTTTTCTTTCCAAAACATTGTTCTAATCGTGTTTTGGGCTTTATCAGTTCCTAGATTGTGTTCTCTAGGAACTGATAAACTTCTTTTTTTTAATTATTAGGCGTGAATATTCTATATTCAAGTCTAGAAAGGATGTTGAAAAACACACAAACCTAGGATAACCTCGCCTAAATAATTTATTACTTCACAAGCTCAAAGCTGATTAAGAAAGGCCAATATTCTGAAAGGAAGTAGTAGGTAAAACCACGGTACGGTTTTTTCTATAATTGAAGAGTTTCCGTTAAAATCCTACACTGATAACCGAATTTAGTAAATGAATAAACAAAAAAACGTCGCAATACCGTACTCGTGTATGATACCAGGTATCATGATAAAAAGGTCAAGTAGCCAGCAACGGTACTGTTCAAAATTGTTTATTCAAATATTGTTTTTTCTTGTTAAAAAGATAAAAACTATTTGTTTACATTTATAAATAACTATCTGAACACGAAGTGAAAAGATGTTTTAATTAATTTTGCGAACGGAAGCAATGTTTTACAATTAAAGCAGGTGTTTTAAATACGAACAAGGAATTGAAATGAAATTATTTTTTATAGATAACTAGCTTTTGCCCGCGGTTTCATCCGCCCTGAATTGGGTTATCGGTGTATTTCAAGGGCAGCTCCTAAACTATATAAAAAGTAACCAGCTAACACTTGACGTTTTTAAATAGCCTACGTCATTCTTCGGGACTCAAACTATCTCCATGCCAAATTTCATCTTAATCATTACAGCGGTTTGAGCGTGAAGAATTAACAGACAGATAGACAGCGTTACTTTTGCATTTATAATATTAGTATGGATCAGTTTCCTAACACGCTAATCAATTAAAAGACAAAAAGCGGCTTCATCGGGTATTCTTGATACACGTCTACACAAAATAAGTAACTCTTTTATGGGGCAATGTATACACTTTTACAACAAAGTTCCCAATAAAATTCAAAATCTATTAATAAGTAAATTTAAATCTTTTATCAAGCAGGTACTTTGTAAAAAGGCATACTACAATATTTCAGACTATGTAAATGATAAAAATCCTTTGGACTGATGATGCTCAATTACAGGATGCATAGGTAAACCAAATTAAAATGAAAATAACATAAAATTGTACGACTAAATTTTTTTTATTTAGGACATTAATTGTATTTTAGTTTATTTGTATTATTGATAGTGTTTTTAAAAGAGTAACTATCGAGTTTCTTGCCGGATTCTTCTCGGTAGAAATCAACAACATTGTGAACCGGCGGGAAGGTGGGAGGGTTCAAAAAATAATATTTTATAACTTTGACGATTCAAAAGTGATTGTAAAATCCTTATTTGAATAAACCATTTTGACTTTGACTTTGACTTTGACTTTAGAGCATACCTACATCATCACCAGAGTTCGGAATAGTACCGAAGTCGAGTTAGTAATAGGTTAAAAGAGACGACGCCCCCTTTCATAACAATTTCATATATAAGTTACATCACGCCTGTTACCCAAAGGGGTAGACAAACCTATCTATACATTGATAAACTTATTCTTTACACTTGTGTGTAAATGTATTTTTTTATTAAATTTTTATTCATACATATATATATATATATATATATATTTATATACAGTGTGTATATACTAAGGTAGGTACTCTCATATATTTGTCAAAAGTTTTCACTCACTTGCTTGCTTTAGAGTTAAAGGTAATTAAATAACAGGACAGAGACCGAATAATATTACCCAGTTGTTAGCTACTATAAGGCTCACTTGCGTGAAGTACAGGGTTAAACTATCAAACACTGAGTTAAGAAACTCCAAGGTTAAATGTTAAATTTTTAACTCGACGATTGTATTGTGCCAGTGAAAACTAACCCCGGGTTGGCAAACCCGACAACTATTTATTTTATGTTGGCAACTTTTAACATCTTTGTCATTCGATTCACATCCAACCAAATACGAAAACGTGAATGATATTGAAGTTGTGCACCCATCTCTTTTACACTATATTATTTTACATAAGGCTTTTGCATACGTTCCAGTCTTTGAATTTTGTTGATGGTTAAGCCGTTTCGCTGGGTTTTACTTTTGCCTGTTCTTTTTTGTTCAATCGCATCTGGAATTACGTTTTGTGTTATTGTGTAATATATCATATTTTAATAAATCACTACCTCATACAAAATAAAATGCGATGTATCTATTTTTATGTATGTACAGTGGACTGTGTTTGATTTTATTCAACAAATACAGTACACTTTCTTTTTGGTGGTGAAATCTTCTATGAAATGCTTTTTCTCTTGGGGAATTATAGTAATCGGAACGTTCTCCAACTCTAACATAACAACTAAATTATAACCTAGAAACGTCAATTTTGACAAAGCTAACCCGGATTAAGCGACTTTAACACTACAAAGGCGGAGGGTTAAATTTTTATCGTTTTAACACTGGGTTTATGGTAACTCTTGATGGTGCAAGACAAATTATAAATTTAACCCTGGGGTAATAATTAACTCTGAGTTAAGTAGGATAACCCTGGATCGCGCTAAGAAGTAAACCGCTCTACTAACTTAACTCTTATCTCTACCTATAGCCAGCCTATAGATAATAACACAAGCTCGCTCTAATATATATATTTTGTGTCTGCTAGTTAGTATCAACAAAGCGCTTGACTAACGAAAATACACTGAAGAGCAAAAATAACTTATCATTTAGGAATATAGATTACAATGTTCCTTAAACAACACATGATAGCTCTAAGCGAAGGAAAATTGAAGCGTAATAATGATGCATTTAATTATTCATGTGTACAATCTTTTTTTACTATACTTTTTTTTCCATGAAGCTATCTTTACTAGTCATTGTTACTTTATTCCGGCCGCTCAGCGAATGCGTTCCTGTCACATGTCTGTGTACCTAACTAGTGATGGGCAATAAGTAACATTGGTACCTACATATTTACAACCGATTTAAGTAAAGAGTATTAAAGATTGTATTGCCAATATTTTTTTGTTTTTTGATACCTATAGTTATTTTTAGATTACATGGAACTATACAACCCAAAAATCTATGTATTTACATGGAAGTTATGTAATGTTTTTACTGGATATTCACAATTTCGCATGATGCGAAAAATACTAGGCATTTATTTACCTAGTATTTTTTACCACATCTCTAGTAAAATTGATAATAGACGTAACCTTGATACAGCGCAGCTAATTAATTAAAAAAATATATTTACGTAACGTAAATACTGTTTTTCTCATGTCATTCAACATATCATTTTACGCTAAGCTAATACTATGTTTATGACACAATAGCACAGTGTTTAATTAAATTTATTGTAAGTAGTTGTACTTTATATGAACGACAAAAATTTATTATAGTTATTTATTCTCCATTTCAAGACGACATCGACCATTTGGTCACGAACGCATTCCCTGAGCGTGACTGTAGTTCATACAATATCGCCGTTTATGTAAGTGACTCGTTACTGTGTCACAAATGCCAGAAAAACGCACCAAAATGCGATTAAATGTATAACTAAACTGGTATATAAATATTCTAGGATGAACTCTTGGATCTCTGTCAGAGATGTGCCAAGCTCACCAAGTCACGGTTAGCGTATCCAGCGTGCTGCTCCACAGACCTTGAAGCAAGAAGATGGTGCTCGGATTATGTCTACTTTGGAAGAGGAGAGTCGGATTTCTATTCAGTTTAAGTTGTCTAATTTAGGTTAAAAAACATGCTAATATAGGTAAATAAGCTAAAGTAATGCTTAGGGTCAAAAAAGCTTTAAAGGATGATGCAGATTTTGGTTTTGCACTCAAAAAGCAATGCGTCTAAATGTGCAGTTTACCTTTGTACTGCTATTTTTGAGCTAAATAAAAGTGAGTATGGCGCCTAGTCCGTTCCAAGTTATGCTACAGAAACAAATCAGTTTATCAGCAGCCGAATGAATCTTTATTCCGTTATATATTGCACTTTTGAAGATTAATTAATACCATAATAATAAAACCATAGACATAAACATAGAGAACTGGACAGCGCATTTACTAGAGGCGCGTTCGTTCTGCGATTAAGATTTCCCACGAATGATACTTTTCACACTTTTGATAACGCCAGTTTTGCCACCGACACCTACCGTTCGTTTAGCTTTGAAACGTTACTAACAAAATTATTGGTTACAAAACTTGCAAAACGAACGCTTGACGTACACACACTACGATAAAACACACACACACTACCATAAACAATGAATATGTATAGGAAGTTTGACAGATTAACACAAAAACCCCACCTCCAGACATGGTTCTAAAGTTTCATTTTTCGGTGGCAAAAGTGACAAAAATAACAAAAATATCGTAAACGAACGCATGACAGTTTGTCACAGATAATACTAAAATTTTGATATTTTTGATACCAATGCTAAACGAACGGATGACAGGTGGCAAAAGTAATGAAAATAATGATTCTGCATCCCAGAACAAATACGCCCTAGTTAGCGGAAAAAATGGTCGTAAACGTGTGACAGAGCCAAAGCGAATTAAAGGTCTCTTGTTTTTTTCTATAAACAAACAAAATGGTGGACGTTGATAGAAATCAAAAGTAGACCGCAGGTTCGCTTTGTCTCTTTCTAAAGTGTGGCCAATTTTGTAAGGCTATAGCGCAGTCTACAGGACAGATTACAGAACTCAAAGTCTGTGGTATCTACCCACCGACCGTCATTATTTGCGGCATTCATTTATACACTTCTTATTAATCTTACTCACTCGCACTCATTGGGCATTTACGTCCGCTTAACAAAGACAATATAATTCCTTGTCATAAGTTCTTTTCAGGTTTTATTACACCGAACTACTCTAATGACAGCGTTCGATAGCATTGATAAAGGTACAAATTGCAATAGACATGTTATAGAAAAACATCATTTAACAACTGATAAACTGTTTAGTACATCACAACTCGGAACGGACTGGGGCTTGGAACTAGGAGCAATAATAACCGTTTGTTTAGCTCAAAAATAGCAATTTAACAGTCGGGTATAGTGCACGTAGCTATTGAATGATACCAGATTATGATACCAGAGTTCATAAATTTCCTAGCATCACTCTTTAGAGTAATAAATGACGTATGTAAAAACTGGGTAGGTGTAGTGCCTGTTTCACTTGTAACATATGTCAAGTAAAATACACCGCAACGCATTATACCGAGCGACGTGGTGACATTTGAACCGCGCACCCCTTTTATGAAAAGAAAGGGTTTCATCATTGGGATAGTAAAAGGAGCTGCAGTTTTCATATTGAACCTTGATAATAAATTACAATCGAAATAATTTAGCAGTTGAATCAAATAATTTGCAATAAAATGTCAAAATAGAAAAGGTAGTGGGTAATGAGCACCGTAGGAGAAAAACCAGTTTTGCAACCGGACTACTGAATTGTTATCATGAACAATTACCTACTTTTCATACTTATTTACTTTGACTTTGATCTCATGAAATAAAAAAAGTAAATACAAATTTATAGGCTGTTTATTTTAAATTTAATTAAAAAATGTTTGTTTACATAATTATTGCAGACAGAGGTTATTTTGTTGGTTATATATAATATTGTTTTACCTTGTTTCCTAAAAAATAATTTAAACCTCACCTTGATTCCTAAAAAATAATTTAAACCTCGCCTTGTATCCTACAAAAATTACTAAAATGAACAATAAAATATATTTAAATGTTAAATGAGAGAAGCAAATGTGGCTGTGATATTTACAAAAAAAATTGGAAGAAAAAGCGAAAATAATAAAATACTAAAATGATATATTTGTTTTATTTTCTGCAAAAAATGATTTAAGAGCTTTTAGCCGGTTCCATGATCGCTGTTGGATTCATACGGCAACCGAAGGATTTTTTTCAATTAAATAAAAACAAGTGTTGTAGTTATTAAAGTTTGTGAAAAGCGATTACATGCATATACCAAAGGGTATAATCCCAAAAGCTATTTTAACATTGGATTATTGGATTATTATTATTGGAAGCGTTTTCACATTGGATTTTCATTCTAGAAATCTCTTGAATAACTTCAAATAGAAAAATATGAGAATTCTTTCACTAGCTCGGTCGCGCTCTTGGAAATGAACGAAGTGTGAAGTTTCATTTGCGAACATTATTGAATTTCAGTGGTACGGGGCGTCTGTCCACCTCACTACTGAACAGTGGAAGAAGTAGAGAGGATCACCTTTGGTAATTGGCACAAATTTATTTTGAATAGTGTTATTTTATATTGACTGTCTGAGTGGCTTAATTGAAAGAGTTTCTGTCGGTTAAACCGAGGAGTGTAGGTTCGATCCCGACACAAGACAAATATTTATGTATGTATATCATGAACATTTGCGTTTGTCTTGAGTGTCGGTGTTGTCTATAATAATAAGTATAATAAGTATTGATAATTGGTAAGTAGTTTTTTGGTTTCCTTGTTTAGTTTTTGATTGCGCTGTGTTTAATGTCCAGAAATATAACTTTTACCTTTTAGCCTATAAGCCTATTCGTCATAACCTTTAAGCCAAAAACGTAACCACAATCCCACCGCATTATGTATGCAAGCTAAAACAATTATTCAGGTAAACTTTTAACTAGGCCTTTGTAGATTTAACTATTTGTTTTTTATTCTTATCTTTTCTGTACCACTAGTTTAAAATAGTTTTTCTAACGAGAAGAAAAGCTAATAAACTTAGAAGGTGTAGTAAACCTTTTTGAGAACCTTAAATGTTAAAAAAAAAGTCCTGTACATACAGAAGTTCTTGTTGTAGTATATTACTTTCATGCTAGTGACATTTTCTTCAAAACGATTTCATCAGAAACTGAAAAGCATGAAGTAGAACGTATCATATTTAGTTTTTGTGCTCTTCCACTGTCGTCAAATTTATTCAATATGATTCCATAAAGAATATCTCTGTCTTTTACAATAAAAACATTGTATATACATAGATACCGAAAACTATCAATAACTACATTTTTAACGTCATGCGAGTATTTTTTTTGTATTATTTTGGACTTACTAACCGTTTCCACGACTTCTATGTTCCTACCGAGCTCCTAGCGGCAGGTGGACGGACCCTGACCGCGCAAATTTTATTCCAACAATTTGAAATTACAAGCAGTCGAGCTCCAGTGAGCTGCTAGCAGTTGGGTAGTAGGTATAGCTGTAAAAACATGCACTGAAGACTGTTCTTGTTCTACAAATAGTTTTTTTTTTTACACCACTAAAATGGCAAGCAGGTTAACGGTCCGCCCCTTGGTAAGATAAAACTCATCTTTGAAGATGCCTATACGATATTTAATTTACCCTTCTCTTAATTTCTATCCTTAGCAATACAGGCTCAATGATGATGGCTTAATTGTGTTAAACAACATAAGTTTACTAAATTGCAAGTAAAGGAAGACAGGCGTTCTAGCCTACGAACCAATAAAAACATGCTATATATCATTGGAAAGTATTTTTTATATACTTTAATTATTATTATGGCAAGAAGTACCAAATTGTGTGGAAAAAGTTATGTAGGTTCTACAACTTAGGTAGTCTGTACCGACAAAAATTACAAAATGGGGGGGCAGAATTGTAGGGAAACTGTTTCGGAAACTATGTCCTTTCCGAAGGGCTACGGCCAAGTCATTGGGTTGCAAAGCTTTTGGTACGTGAGTACCACGCTGGTGCTTCAGATGTGAGCTGAGATCTTATGTATGTTTTGTGGATCCCAAGCTTTGATCGCAGAGGGAGCCGTGAAGACAGAAGCGGTCGCAATTTTGCCCGGGCTGCTTTGACCTTTCCCATTATTTTGTAGACGTGTGGCTTCATTATTAGTCCGCAGCCAGTCGCGATTCCCAAGTAAGGAAATTTCTTGTGCCAGTTGATAACCTGACCTTGAAGATAGAGCTTCTGTGTGGGCTTGTGCTGGTCTGAAGGGTTTCTGCGTATTTCTCCCAGTTGTAGCGGCGGCTATGTGTAGGCACTATCACTCTGTATGTACTGTACTGGTTTTTGTGGCATGGCTTCGTGGACTCGTCCTCGTATAGGAAATCCTTGTTGGTTCTTTTCGTCCCGCCGGTAGGTTATGAAGTTTGGAATTTTCGCGCCGTTATTTTCCTTCGGCAAAGTCTCACTTATTAGTTTTATCTACCGCGTGCTCTTGAGGCAGTGCTGAAATAGTAAGTGTTTCCCTCTAAGACTCTAGGCGTTCCATTAAAGAATCCTTAGGACTTTCTATCCATAGCGATCAATACATTTAAGCATTGCCTGGAAAGCTGAAGTGTCTGGGTTTGCACCCGATTTCACAGAACCCTTAGTGTGCGCGTACAACTCGTTGTTTTCTTGTTAGTTGTAAAAAAAAAGTCAAAAAAATTATAACAAACATAAAAATAAACACTTATATTTTCGAGAATTAAGTCTTACTTTTTTGCATCAGAACATTTTTCACACAGCAACTATGGACTACCCGCCAAAATAATAGTAAAAGAACATACAAAATCTTTCCAATGACATATCGCATGTTTTTATTGGTTCTTAGGCTGGCCTCCATAAATTTTTGCCCTTTTTAGGAGTTGAATTTCAAATAAACAAGTGCTAAAAATAGCATTTATACTTTAGACCATTTATACTGACATCTAAATTACCTTATCCTAAAATTTGCTACCCAATTTCTCCCGCTAAGGCTTTAATTTTTTAAATTTTAAAAATTTGCTGGCATCTCTATGAGCAACTCGCCAGATTCGCAACTCGCCAGACCACCCGGACACCAGCTTGGCCCTTTTGATTCGGTTGGCTGTGAGAATTCTCACAAAATTTGCCAAAATTCAGCCATCAAGAAGAAAAGGGGATGTCAAAGTTTGTATTCAAAAAAATATTTCTATGGATAATTCACTTAAAACTTTGGAATACTAATAACTTAGTACTAGTAATAGTAATAACTTAGTTAGTAGTGCTCTGCAACACAGTTAAGAAAACTCATTTGTTGTGTTTTTTTATATAACTAGTAAGAGAGTAAAGGTTTGGCAAAATTTGTAGGGAAAAACAACATTTTTCTGATCAAATTTACATGGAACTTATCATTAATGCTCTCCAAAACAACGTTTTTTTTATACCACCAAGAGGTGGCAAACAAGCTTGTAGTCCGCGCCTGATGGTAAGCAGTCGCCGTAGCCTATGGACGCTTGCAACACCAGGGCTATTACTCGCGCGTTGCTGACCCTTCAAAAATCTAAAAAAATATTTGTTAGAGAACCCCATACTGTAGTCCTTAGAGAAAATCTTGGCAGGCAGAGTACTAAACGGGTAGGTAGTAGTGCGTTGGTTCTCGATAACACAGTGAGTCTCACCCCTGCTCCGCGCCGCACATACATGAATAAATCGTTCGACCAGTGTAGGAGAATTTATCGCCATTCAGCCAACGTGCATGTCATACATACATATGTCATATATCCATATCGAAGACGACTTATTGAACAACTTAAATAGCTCGTTTTCGAGAGAGATGTACGACCTAGCGATCGCAATTGCTAGATGAGTCTATAACTTTGTAACAGTTTGCATCCAGAAAAGCCAGCTTTGATGGATTGCAATTTACAGAAAGCACTAACCTAACTTATGGCTAATGAATTAATAGGTTTCGTAGGAACTCGCCAGCATTCCTTATTTGATAAATTGCGTACATTTAGATGTTCGTATTGATTTACTTACTGTATTAGCTTGTAACAAACTCATTGCACTACATATCTACAATCCTACATATTCATATAAATGCAGATAAAAAAGTGGTTGATAGAAGACGGAAAATTATTTGTTATTTCTGTATAAGAAGAGAGAAAATCCCCGATTAATAAACCGAGTCTCAATATGTGACGGAATTTGATGAACAGAATAATCAAGAGAAAGATAAAATAAATAACAGACGAATATATGTGTTAATGAATTCCTTCAGAATCCTATTAGTTCCAGTTCGTTACAGTAATATGGATTTGTGATTTATAAATAATCAAATTAGGTTAGTATGTCATATAGTGAAGACAAATATCGCTGTACGTAGTTTGGTATATGTAGGTATAACTAAAAAAATTCCATAGATTTGAATATCTTTCGCAAAGATACAAATTGAATTCTTATTTATTTAAATTCAAAATAGTTTGGAATTGCATTATATTGTAGTTATATTCAAATTCAAAATCTTTTTAGTCCAATGGGTGTCTTAGATGACGCTTTTTGATGAACACTTGTCTTTTTAATTGTCAAGAGAAATAAACAAGAATTTGCTTTACAAACTGGTTTATTGCCAGCATCCAATAAATACGCTTTGTAAAACTACAAAGAGAAACATAATAATTATAGTCAACAAAAAAAAACATATTTTGTACTTAAATAACAAACACGTTTTACAATGTAAATAGTTAAATTTAAAAAAATCAAAACTTAAATTATACTTTAATTGCCTATTTTTTTTTCAGATTTGCATATAGGAGGCACACTGTGTAAAGCGTTAAAAGCCCCCAATCCTGTAGCAGGGTTTATATATAGGTAGTTACTCCCGAAATAAATATGTACATTTATATATATCCACAAACAATACATACCTTTTTATATATATACTGTATACCCATTTCCTTTCCTCGCATCCTTAATTACCAATAACCTTCCGTGCCTGCCGTTAATATTTAGCAGAGCTAACTGGACGCCTCTTGTCTTACGGACATTTACCTAGGCGTTCTTCCATAACTGAAAGGAAAATAAAAGAGGGCGCCACCAATGACCAGCGGCCATCTTAGTCTGTTTTTTCGTACAGTCCAACCGGGTCTAGTGTGCAACATTTTTTAAGCTAACGGACGGCTGATCTAGGACGCTTTTCATATTTATTACGTCGATTATTTAGATAATAGACTATAGTAAATAGTTAGATATAAAGAGTGAAGTTTGTGCGACTGTTGTTAATTTGGACATTTCTTCGCCTGTATTGGATTACTGGAAGCTGTCATCTGCCCGCCTGCCCTGAATCACTGGATGCTGTGATGTCTCCACTGCGTCAGACACCAGAACTGGTTCCTACCTGTTTACGGCAGCTTACATGTAAGCTGCATTGGGAGCAGCACTTGCACACCTTTAGGCAGGTATTGGTGTTACCCTATACATACATAGACACATATACACATACACACATACATATATATATAAAGATATACATAATTATATAAAGATATACAAATACATATTAAAGAATTAATAAAATAATGCTAGGATTTGATTGCTTCGGAGCTTGGATGTTGTCACAAAAAATGCCAAACTTATATGTATGCTACTAAATATTATATGCATATATTTATGTATGAGTGTGTGTGTATGTATGTATGTATAAATATATAGGTACCTATTAAACCATTGTTAAAACATGAACGATGGTGTGCGAACCACGAGAATTACTGCCGACAAACTGCTTCGCATTTTGGCAGAATAGAACATATTGTAACGAATTTTTTTTGTGGAATAAAAAGAGAAAAAAAAAACAATATAATAGAAGTCGTTAAGCCAAGTCAGAGGCGTCTTGAAAACTTAGACAGTCCAGCGCCCAGTAGCTCAATAAACGTCCATCTGACGAGGAATTTTTCAGGGAAAGCTCTTGCAGTAGGGCTTGTAATAATAATGAGACAACCTATTTATTTGACTTCAAAAAATTCGGTTTTCCATAGAAACTTCCATTCTCTATTCTTTCTCATAAGGGCTTAAATCCTTTTTTAATTTTTGCTTACGATAAAACTCAAATGTCTGTGACAAATTCCAAGTCTCTAGACCCAGTAGTTTGGGCTATGTCAGTCAGTCAGTTTACTGTTTGTACATATATGGATAATCTGACTGTCTGACTGATATATCAACACACAGCCTAACCTACTGGATCCAAAGACTTGAAGTTTTGTTTGAAGGTTACTGTTACGTAAGTGCCAAGCACTAAGAAAGGATTTTGCAAAAATAATGCCCTAAGGGGGTTAAATAGAGGTTGAAATCTTGTAGCGAAATCCGTCATTCTTAAAGCTAAATGCATTAAACTAGGTATTTAGCTTCAAAGTTGGAAACTAATATTTACGTGTTTCACTAGTTTCGAAAAATCCTCCCCTGAAGGGTCAAATAGAGATGAAAATTTGTAAAAAACGATATTTTCTAGATTAGATAATCTAAACTTAAAATTTTGCAACGAGGATCCAGGTATCACGTAGGCGAGCACTGAGAAAGGATTTAACAAAATCATCCTCTATGGTATTAAAATGGGGGTTGAAATTTTGTATGAAAATGCCTCTTTTTTGGAGATAAATATATTACATGAAAATTGTTATTTGGCCTTAAAGCAAAATAATAAAAATACCGTGTTGTGTGTGTGTCAGCAAAATAAGGGATGACAATTTGTATGAGAATTCCGATGTTTTTATACCTAGAGATTTGAACTTGTTTTCAAAAAGATTTCTGTTATAACGTAGGCAAGTACTAATAAATGATTTTGCGGAATTCATCACCAAGAGGGTTCAATTGGTGTTGAAAGATTGGGTGGAAATGAGTCATTTTTTAATCTAAATGAATACAAATTGGT
Source organism: Apoda limacodes (assembly GCA_946406115.1). Classification (NCBI taxonomy): domain Eukaryota; kingdom Metazoa; phylum Arthropoda; class Insecta; order Lepidoptera; family Limacodidae; genus Apoda; species Apoda limacodes. Next base: position 25,363,503 of record OX291555.1, on the reverse strand, counting down.
ACCTGTTGGGCCTTTAGGTTGAAAATAAAATTGGCATATTTTAACCATTTTTGAAATATCATCCAGTAGGGCGCAAACAAAATAGGGGATGCAAATTTGAATTAGAATTCCTATACCTTTTTGTCTAAGGCTTGAAATTTCCTACAAAGGTTTCTGGTATAGCGTAAGAAGGATTTTGCAAAATTCATCCCCTAATCCCAAATGTGGTTAGAAATTGGTATGAAAATTTGTCATTTCTGAACTAATTGACTTGAGGTCATAATAATTTGAGATTAATAATTAAGTTTGATCACCCTTTTTAAAAAATCTAACACTAGAATATGAAAGTTAGGGATAAAATTCCGATATTTTTATGTCTAGAGACTTGAAATTGTGCAGATGTTTTTGGTATAACATACGCGAACATTAAGTTAGAATTTTTCAAAATTTATCATCTCAGGGGTTATAATGGGGATTGGAAACCCGTCGTTTTCGAAGCTTAATGTAAAAAATTGATATTTGGCCCTCAGTTTAAAAATTAAGATTGACGTGTTTCACTGTTTTTGGATAATTATCCCCTAAACAGAAAAATAGAGTATGAAAATTTTTAACAGATTTTTATTATTATTGTGGGTAAACCTTTAAAAGTCTTTCTGTCTGCCTGTTTTTTTTTTAAAAGTCCACGCAGACTAAGTCGCGGGCAGGAGACAGTTCTTTTATTTATTTGAATAATGACTTTTTGTATTTAATTTAACGTAGTTTTTTGTACTCGTATTATTTTGAGTTCTAAGAGGATACGATTCGCGGCGTCTCGCAGCGTGCATGAAGCGAATTTTCCACTTATTTTTCATATTTACTTATCAAACCTCGTGATATTTTGTAGACATGATCTCAAGACAAATATCTATGTTTGTGGTTTTCCTAAATCCTGAACAATGTTTTCACTTACTTGAAATCATAATTAAGACCATGTGTATGAAAAACTAGAAATCCTAAACTAACTTATACAATTTTATAGAAAACTAGCTGTTGCCCGCGACTTCGTCCGCGTTTTATCACAGATTATTTTCCAACTTATCCTGGCCGCCGGTGATTAAATCCGGATCCCTGCATCGACACGATCAGCAAAAATAAAACCGGCTAAGTGCGAGCCAGATTCGACAAAGGGTTCCGTACCATATCTAGCTAGTACGTTATAATGCCTCTTTATAGACAACGTTCAACTTGGTTTGGTTCGGAACATAAACAAACAGTTTGTTTGGTTCACCTACACGGGAGAAAGCCACATAGAGCTGACCGTGTGAGAAACAGCCGACGCTGAGGTCCACTTGTGGTCTTGGCCCGTTGCATAATTTTGGGGGACTTAAATTTCTTAACAAAATAATCGGGACGCCAGTTTTCAAATTAATCTTGTGTGCTGGAAGTCCAGGAGCGCTCAGAGAATTCAGAAATTCAACGGGATAATTGGTAGCGTCATGTTGATAGAAGTATACTCAAATACTTATCAATCAACATTGTTGAGTATATCCAAGTTGATTCTTGCGGCTTGGTCATTTCACGGAGTCAAAATTGCTCTTTCGCAAAGCCATGAGTTCTCATGATTTTATTTTATTTTGTTTACCATACACGGAAGAGATAAGTTCTTCAATTGAATTAACAGTGTGGCAGAGATTTTCAGATAAAACAATTTGCCTTTCTTCTTCCGGATATGTCCCTTCGCCAATTTTTAGCAGTTAATCAGAAAATTCCTGCACATTTGTGTTGCCTCCTGTTCGCGCCCTCATGTTCACTGTTAAGTGCATCCTGGTGACGTGTCGCCAAAGGCTTGAGCTCTGTAAGCATGCTCTTATCTCGTCGATTTATGTTCCCCGTGGTACTACTGGCAGCGTTTGGCTAAAAATTCCCACAAAACGCCACCCATAGGTTTGTCATTGTGACGGATATCTTTGAGTGTTCTATCAACTGCTTCTACTGCTTTTCGGTGTGCCATAGTGCTCTCGTCCCAGTTAATTAAACAGCAATCGCCTAAAACCTTCGCTCTATCACTGCTTCTAGAGATACCACATACAGAATGTTCACTTATGTCCAAATCTATGAGGATTTTAAACATCGTATAAACCAAACAATATTTTAATGACCAAATCGTAGAGCTGTATCAAAATCCGTATTTCCTAAGCCAAGTAACAAAAAAAAAATGTTATTGACCAAATCGCAGAGCTATATATCAAAATCCGTATTGCCTAAGCCAAGTTACAAAGAAAACAATTTTTAATGACCAAATCGTAGAGCTATATCAAAATCCGTATTTCCTAAGCCAAGTTACGATAAAAAAAAAAATTTATTGACCAAATCGCAGAGCTAGAGCATTTGACTTCAAATCGAAGAAAACACGTTATTTTTTACGTTTTAGTTAAGTTATGAAGTCGAATTTTTTTTTTCTATTTTTAGTAAGCTATTTATCACACTCCAATTGATGCAGCACACATTTTTAATCATTTTTCATTTGACTAATAAGTGATTAACTTATAAAATGCTGTTTATTTTAATAGATAGATATATTTCAATATTTAAAAATGTTTACATTAATTAAGTAAGTATTTTTTCAGGACTCAACCTTGTCGCGGTAAGGGTAGCGCATTCCGTGGATTACCAAAAAATAATTGAAGCTGGAACGGATTCAGAAGCAGGTTACTTTTTTTAACATATTTTCTTAGCTTCACCTTCACTTCATAAAAAAAAACCGGCCACGTGCGAGTTGGAATCGCGCACCGAGGGTTCCGTACCATTATTTATAAAAACGGCAAAAATATCACGTTTGTTGTATAAGAGCCTCCCTTAAATATTTGTTTTATAATAATTTACTTATTTATTTTAAAAGTAATAAAATGAATATTTTAAGCTTCTACCTGTTGCCGTTCCAAGTACTAAAAGCTTAACTTTGAATATCATTTCCAACAAACAAATATGTTACTGTTTCACTTAATAATAAGCTAAATTGCGCTGTAACTTTATTATTTGTTAATTTTACATTAGAGCTCACACTCACTATAGCTGCAAGATTAAGCTAGTAAGCTAGTAGGCCTAGTAGAAGTTTCTAAGTAATCCTCAGTAATACTTCTAAAAAGTCTTATTTGAAGAATTCTATACAATATTCATTACTGCTATAAGTCATATTTACCAGATTTCCAAAAACGGAAAACCATTTATAATTAGAAGAAAATTAATTTCGGTGACTATCATAAATGGCTTTCGTTTTTTTTCGCACGTACCTAAAATTCTATCCTTTTTTTTATATCAATTCATTGTAAACAGTAAACGAAGTTTGTTATAGCAAGCTTTAGCGCTCAGTTATAGTAATTCGCGTGGGAACTTTTGAATTTTTCGAGATACAAAGCCTATATGATTATTAATAGCAATAAAGGCACAAGTGCACATAATTAAATAAATTAAATAAAAAATAACTAGAGATAATACTTTCAAGCAAGTGTGTTTTTTTAACAGATTATATAAACCAACCCACATCAGGAAGTAGTTACAAGTTGCACACAATTGGGATTGGGATTGGGATGAAGCAAAAGCGACATGTTCTGATGAGGGAGCTCAACTTGCAGTCATTAACAGTTTAGCAGAAGCTAAAATGATAGAAGCAATGCTTACCGATAACTATATTTTTCGAATGCTGGAGAAAAAAGGCCAGAGTTCCGTAAGAATTGGATTTAGTTTTGAGGACGGAGAATGGAAGACTGTTAACGGTTAGTATTAATTACCGTAAGCCATTAAACTAGTCCAAAATTTTAAGTAGTTCAGCATTCAATACTTCGATTAATTAGAGAATACATATTCTAAAAAAGCCCAATAAAAAAGGTTAACCATAAACAACCTCAATTTCTGGCTTGTTACAATTTTAGTGTTCTTGGTAACCTGCTCTGCTCTCTCTTTGCCATTTTTGTACACAACTGAAGAGGGTTTTGCTTATCATCCCTATCTATATGTAAGTGTGTGTGTTTATGATAATCTTTATTCCTCGCTTTGTATCATCCGAATTAGTTTTGATCATTACAGTTTCGTGAGATTTGTGATGACAAGCCAAGTTCCTTTTACTTGGATTAGTTCCTGAGTGGCCGAGCTTTGCCAAGCAATTTATTTTTGAAAAAATGATTTTTTTTTTGCATGAAATAACGTTTCCACAAAAATTTCGACTATATAGGTAAACTAAAAACCAAAACTTTGTCTAAATAAAAAAAGTTAGAAATAGCTTACTTGATATGATATACATGATATATATTCACAATAATTAAACAGATACGCAAACATAAATATAATATGTAAAACAATTGCCACTTTTACTATTTTTAATGCTTAAAACATTTTATTTTATTTTTATTTTTGGTATTAAGTTTATATGTTTCTGTTTAAAAAAAAATGCTCACTTGTGATACATGCGCGTTCACGATACATTTTGTTAACAGCGTGTTCAATGTATCACATACGAACATATCATATATGATGCATGGCAAGAATTAAGCCTGATAAAATATTTTTAGAATGGCGACATAACTTCAAGAATCACCTGCCAACTTCTTTCTTACTGTACTCTTTGTATAATATCCTCAATAGTAACAAATTGATTGAAATATACGCAGTTTCAATTTTGCTACTTTCACTAGTAAACATTGAGGTTAGCATTGTATTTATAACTGGCCACGAGAGAGTATTACCCCCAGTGTCAATAGCTTGTTTGCCGCCTTTATGGTGTATAAACAACATATACATCATGATATAGTAGGGCAAACTCTGGTTGAGGCGCGGTACAGCGACTGGGCTGTGGGGGAACCCAGCAACTTTGACCACAACTAATACTGCGGCGGCGTGGTTTGGGGACAACGGTACCTCGATGAGCTTGAATGCGACAAGCCGTATCTCTTTATTTGCGAAAAGAGTAATAAAACAGGTAATTTGTTAAACTGTTAAAAATGAGGTGCTAATTATATTATTTACTAATTTAAATTAGTTATTGTTCTCATGGCCCTTTTGTAGGTTATATGCTTAGCCCGTACAATTCTACATTTGATTCTAAGGCGCTTATATAGACAATAAAAAGGAATATTCAACAAAGAATTAAATTTGTTTAAAAAATCATCCAAATTAACCTTGTAATAACCTTTGCCTTTGCCGTGTGGTAGAGCAGAATAATCCAACCCCAAATCCTGCCGTGGGTATCGTACAAGGCGACTAAGGGATATACCTAATGGTGGGCAGCAGCACCATACTGAGGGAGTATTAAACTTCAATCTTCAATCGCCAACCCGTATTGAATTTGAACCCGCATTATGAATTGTACAAGAAAACTACGTTCCCTAGTCCCCGGCAGCCCCACTAGTCCTGACTATGGTAGCGGTCAAGGTAACGGTGGGACAGTGGCTAGAAAGAATCCCCGGCAGAGATCCGGCTACCACAAACACCGAAAACTGGCCCTGGCAACGTACAATTCACGCACTTTGAGGAATGACGAAAAGATTCTTGAGTTAGCAGAAGTAAACATGCTGCACTGGGATATAATAGGACTATCTGAAGTCCGAAAACAGGGGGAGGACTCGATATTGCTCAAATCCGGCAACTTGTTCTACTTCCGGGAGGGCGAACCCCTTCATCGTCCACAAGTCCCTCATCCCTCATTAAAACCATCGTGAGTGTGTCGACAAGGGTAGCGTACTTTGTACTCAGAATCACCAACAGATATTCTCCAAATGTGATACAGGTTTACGAACCGACTTCGGCACATCCAGATGATGAGGTTGAGGCTATAAATCAGAATATAGTAAAAGCCATACAAACAGGAGGACAGTGGAAAATCGCAATGACCTGAAAATCGGGAAATTTGGAGAAGGGTAACGAAATCGTAGAGGCCAGCGTTTGGTTGACTTTATGGAGAAAGAACGACTCTTCATAATGAATTCTATTTTCAAAAATCCACCTCACAGGAAATGGACCCGGATGAGTCTTGACGGTCTGACCAAAAACGAGATTGACTTTATCTTGACTTCTGATATTCATACGAATATTCAGCGATGTCTCTGTGATCGAAAAAATTGAAACTGGTAGTGATCACTGCATGATAGGAGGCACGCTCAAATTTGAAAGAAGTTGTTGGATATTTTTTTTTTATACCACTAAGGTGGAAAACAAGCCTACGGTCCGCCTGATGGTAAGCGGTCACCGTAGCCTGTGGACGCTTGCAACACCAGGGGCATCACTCGCGCGTTGCCGACCCTTCAGAAATCTAATAACTTCTTTTTTGAAGAACCCCATACTGTAGTACTTAGAGAAAACCTTGGCAGGGAGCTCATTCCACAACCCAAGGGTTCGCGGGAGGAAGTTTCTCTGAAACCGCACTGTACGCGACCATTTAGGTTCTAAAGTGTGAGAATGAATTCCCTGCCGATGGCGAGCGGTGCGATGGTAGAAAGTAGCCGTGGGCACCATTTCGAACAATTCCTCAGAACACAACCCATTGTACAAGCGGGAGAACACACTCAGTGAGGTAAAGTCTCTCCTCAGACTTAAGGCCTCGATACCGCAAGTGAGTCTGAGATTGTCGAAAATTCTCACAGCCCGTCGTTGAACCGAGTCAAAAGGGCCAAGCTGGTATCCGGGTGCACCTGCCCAGAGATGGCAGCAGTACTCCATATGGGGCCGAACTTGCGACTTGTAAAGTAACAACCTTTGCCCCGACGTGAAGTACTGCTTCGCTCTGTTGAGTACACCAAGTTTTTAGGACGCAAGCTTCACCTTATCTTGTAAATGATTTCGGAACTGAACATCGCTGGAGATGTCGACACCAAGGATCCCAATGCTCTAGGAGATGGAGAGAGGAGTGTTCTGTAATTGTGGGACTACAGTGAATGGAGTTTTCTTAGCGGTGAACGCGCACACTTGTGTCTTTGTAGGGTTGAATCGGACCAAGTTTACCCGTCCCCAGTCAGACACCTGGGACAGTGTGGTCTCGATTTAAGACACAAGTTCTCCGCGGTTTTCCTCCACAACGGAACGAGGGATGTTTGCACGACCCGTGTAAAAAGCGTCTCCAGTACTGTCATCTGCATAGCAATGTATGTTGTTGATGTCTAACATGTCATTGATATGCAGTAGAAACAGCGTAGGAGACAGTACAGAGCCTTGCGGGACACCAGCATTAATGTCCATGCTATCAGAGCAACTACCGTCAACTACGGTTCGTATGCGTCTGCCGGACAAAAAGCTAGCCACCCATTTGCACAAACCCTCGGGCACTCCGTAAGATGGCAACTTCGATAGAAGACCCCGGTGCCAGACCCGATCGAACGCCTTCGCTATGTCCAGGCTACATGCCAATGCCTCCCCCTGACTCTCAATGGTTAGTGTCCATCGGTGTGTGAGATACACTAGAAGGTCACCAGACGAGCGACCGTGGCGAAAGCCATATTGACGGTCACTGACCAGATCGTGTACTTCTAGGTATCTTAGAAGCTGTCTGTTGATCACACGCTCCATCACCTTAGAGAGGAGAGAGGTAATAGCGATAGGCCTGTAATTAGATGGATCTGATCTATCGCCCTTTTTGGGCACCGGGTGCACATTCGCAGTCTTCCATGAAGACGGAAATTGCCTAGTGTGGTAGGAAAGCGCGAAGAGGCGCGTGAGTACAGGACATAACTCAGTAGCACACTGCTTAAGCACCACTGCTGGTATACCGTCTGGCCCACTCGACTTATGAACGTCTAGAGAAAGCAACGCCCGCCTGACCTCCCGCTGCGTTATGGAGATTTCCGGCATGGCCTTACCGCACCACGGTATAGTAGGTGGTACAGCGCTTTCATCGTTCATTTTCGAGTTCGAGGCAAAGAGACTGCCCAGTAGATCGGCTTTCTCTTTAGCACTAATGGCCAAGTCACCATCGGTCTTTCGCAGTGGTGGTAACGACGACTGGCAAAAGTTCCCTTCGGCAGCTTTAGCAAGCGACCAGAAAGCACGACTCCCAGAAGGATAGCTCGCAAGTCGCCCACCTATTTTGCCGATGAATTGGAATTTTGCTCTGGCAGTTGCTTTCTTACTGAACCTGGAGGCAGCATTTAATTTGCGTTTTAACTCAGAAATATTCGGATCCTTATTATAACGAGCCGTGGTCCAAGCCTCATATGCATTTTGCTTAAGAATTTTAGCTTCTCTGCAAGACCTATTAAACCACGGTCGCTTTTTGACGCCGGCAGCTACTCGCGGGTTAGGAATATAGCATTCCATACCAGCAAGGATTGTCTCAGTGACTACGGCTGCGCAAACGACAGGATTTTCTGAGTTAAAGCAGATCTGCCTACACGGGTACGATGCGTAAAATTCTCGCAATCCATCCCAGTCTGCCGACTTATAGTGCCACACACGACGCCAATTAGTTGGCCCAGAAGGATCGGATTGTGTGCATGACACTTGAGTCCGAACGAGACAGTGGTCCGAGGAGCCAAGAGGCGCATCCACTGAGACGGAGTATCCGTCCGGACGAGTAGTCAGCAGAAGGTCCAGTAAGGAGCTCTTATGTTCCTCTATATCTGGTATTCTCGTTGGAGAAAGTACCAGCTGAGAGAATCCATAGGTCAGAGCAAATTCATGAGCAGATATCCCAGCATAGTTATTGGTTCGAGAACTGAGCCACTCGCGATGGTGGGCGTTAAAGTCTCCCAAAATAACTAGTTCTGCTGTGGGATATTGCTCTACGTTACGTCCGTGTCATCGCTATGAGACCTGTATAGGCACGCATAGATACGAGTGTGGCCGCCGTAATCTACGCGCACCCACAATATCGACAGGTCCCTGTCTTCAAGGCTATGAAGTCGGCGACAGCAGATATCCTCCCGGACGAACATACATACACCGGCATGACTCATAAAATTGTGTTCGAGTTTGTAGCCGGGATAGTGAAGGTATGATGTGTCGGCCGGGCAGGATATCTGCATCTCCGTTAGAAAAAGAATGGCCGGCTGCGCAGTTTCGAGATGGTGGTGGACTGCGTTAAGATTTTCGTGAATACCCCTGATGTTGCAAAAATCCACATTATATGTGGATGGAGTAGCCGCTGTACAAACTCTTTTCTTTTTCCTTCTCATGGCCATAATATATAAAAAAAGTTACTAAGACTAAGGATGAGCATTCACTGCACAGACAGCTTAGAGGACAAAAGGTGCGGTTCTAAGACTGTGGAAGCTCGCCACAGATGATACGGTTGCTGGCACGGCGGGCGGAAGGGCCCCTGATCCCCCTCTGTTGTAGTAGCCGGGTCCACTCCAGTCTCCTTCTCCGGCACGACTACTGCTTCAGATACTTTACACAGGCTGGCGGATCAGCCTCCCAGGGCGGAGATTAAGTGATCCCTGGGTTCGGGATCCCGTTCACCCTGCGGGCGGCCAGCGGTCAGCCGTTTCATCAGGTCTCCCTGACCGCCGAACCAGCACGCCGCGTCTACGCCGAGCATGACAGCAGCAAGCACCGCCGGTCCTCCGCTGTCCGCGCAGCGAATCCTCAAAGAGCTCTGGCAACCTTACTCACCGCCAGGAACACAACACTACTCAATGTTAGTGTTATTATGGCCGCGGTTTTCTGTAAGGTGGAGTTACTTCCCCAGTTCGGGCCGCTCATTCGAGCAAGTACTCGCTATGCCCTGCTTTAGTTGTTCGGGTGGCTTATTCGAGCGAGTACTTGCAATACCTTTTTGTTTCACATTTCTTCTTTTAGCAACTCCACATACTTCAGTTGCCACACTTACCATACTTTTCTTAAATCCAGTCCTCATTTCTTCAATTTCGCTTACTCCATTCAAATCCCTGAACCTTTCAGTTAGTTAACCTACAAACTCGTCTTTTATAGAAGTCTCTTGCAAACTTTCGACTTTGATTATTTCCAAGACACTTGTGGGCTCAGGTTTCCGATGGCGCCAACACTTAAACAAACCACCAATTTGGCTAACTACCAGGTGGTGGTCCGTGTCGATACCAATCCCTCTGTAGACACTTGTGTCTTTTACTTTTCGTCTCAATCTTTCATCCACTATTACAAAATCTATCATGCTCCTTTTTACCTTCTTCTCGAGTAAAAATACGGACCTTTCGGTGTTCAACCATTGTGTTTGATATTGAAAGGTTCCATTCTAAACATACTTCTAGTAGACTCCTTCCATTCTCATTTATCCTTTCGTCTCCAAATCTAAAAAGAACCTTTTCGTATCCACCACGTTTCACTCCCACCCATCCATTAAAATCTTCTAACATTATTATCTTTTCGTTTTCCTTGCATTTACTCAATACATTCCTGACATTGTCCCAAAACTCCTCTCTATCAGTTTGAGATCTTTGGGACCCACCCGAACCTACATACATTACTCAATACATTTACATTAATTACTTACATATAATAAAAAAAATCTTTTTTTTTTATTTTAAAGAAAGTGAAATTTTGTAAGAAAGAAATTTAGTAGGGAGGTAGGGAAAGGAAAATTGAATTGAGGGTTGGAGCTCCCTCTGATTTGAAGAAAAAGCTGTAAGTCAAAAGACTTTAAATTCGGTTTAGTGGATAGTACTTAATCAAATATTATTTATTTATGTTCATTTAAGTTTTATGTTTATTTTATTAATTAAATTTATTAACTTTATCGTATTGAATTTTTGCCTTTTTTTACATTTCTAGGTATTGTTTGAACTTTATATATATATGTTTCGTTTGCACTTTCTTTCATCTTACCTTTTTGTTTTTCCTGTTGCTGAGTCTATCTCGGTCTCCTTCTGATGTTTCTGGACCGTCGTCAGCCAGGTGGCGGGGGGTCTTCCGCGGCGTCGCGTCATGGTGGGTAAGTTTAAAGCTACATTTACCATGAAGTATATGGCCATACCGCAAACGACGTTCTTTCATCTTGTCAATGATGGGAGCAACCTTGTAGCTGCCACGGATGTGTATGTTTTGAACTTTGTCTAGAAGAGTTACGCCCGCTGACCAGCGTAGCATGCGCATTTCTGTCACGTGAAGTCTTGACAGATGTATATGTTACAGTTAAAACCAGTTTTAGATAGAACACGTTTTCCCTAGTTAGAACTAGTTTTTACTAAATGCCCTTGTTAAAACTAGAATTAAACAATGCTCAAAATTAAATATCAGTTAAAACTAGTTCTTACTAGACAAAACGCGTTTTTCCGAAGCGAGTCAGTTTAAACTGTTCCGACCGAGGTTAAAGTTCTTCGCCCCTTATTCTGATTGATGGCGCGAAGTCACCTGGGACCTCATTCTCATGTTTTTTCGACATATCTAGTACAAACTAGTCGATCTATTGACTACAACAGTTACCGCAATTAACAAGCCATGAATTTATCAAATAAACATATCTCAAATTCGAGATTATCTCTATCAGCACGATATTCAGGCCCCTGATTTGACAAGTGCGAGGGAATCCCTTTTCAAGCGCCGTCCGCGCTGTGCGCTCGCTCTTTTCATTCCCGCTTTACTTTTGTTCGGACAAGCATGCTTAGACTGATTCGAGTGCAATTGTAATGGCAAACTTAAATGAGGAAACGCGATGGAAAGAGGAGTTTTTAAACAGGTTATTAGCGATTCGCGATCACGACAAAAAGAGGACCACTTTTATATTATGACAAAAGAAACATACCCATATGGAATATAATGGCTTGGACCTTTTAACTCGGTTCAACGACGGGCTGTGAGAATTGTCGACGATCCCAAACTCACTTGCCGTATCGAACTCTTAAGTCGGAGGAAAGACTTTGCCTCCCTGTGTGTGTTCTACCGCTTGTACAATGGGATGTGTTCTGAGGAATTATTCGAAATGATGCCCACGACTACTTTCTACCATCGCACCGCTCGTCATCGGCAGGGAATTCATTCTCACATCTTAGAACCGAAATGGTCGCGTACAGTGCGGTTTCAGAGAAACTTCCTCCTACGAACGCTTGGGTTGTGGAATAAGCTCCCTGCTAAGGTTTTTTCTAAGGACTACAGTATGGGGTTCTTCATGAAAGAAGTTATTGGATTTTAGAAGGGTCGGCAACGCACAAATGATACCTTTGGTGTTGCAAGCGACCATAGGCCACGGTGACCGCTTACCATCATGCGTACCGTGTGCTTGTTTGCCACCTTAGTGGTATAAAAAAAAGACACCTATGACAATTTAGTGGACGAAATTGAAGAAGCACAATCAGCTCTTCAGAAATCTCAGAAACACTACAGCAATTTAAGGTAATCAATATTTGTGGAATACGAAAGTTAGTGACTAGACAGGAGCCCATGAAATACATGATGAAATTTTTGATATAATTGATATATTAGAAATGATAAATATTTTTCTCTCTCTGTGCGAAACTTGTCAGCGTATAAAGAGTATGAAGATAAAAGGACTTGTTTCAAAACCCATACTACAAATGTTGGTTTCATGGATGCAAGATAACGATACTATAAATTGGTCAAATGGTATTCGGTTTGTACAGTTAATGAAAAATCGGGCACTTCATTACGGTATTAAAACAACACAAAGCAATGTTAGGTATAGAACCACGAGTAGGGCTTATGACTTTAACTTTGCCCAAATTAGTTTCTCTAGTGCTAATTTTAACTAAAGCTCGGAGTGACAACTAGTTTTAACTGAAAATAAAATACATCAGTGGTAAATTCTAGTTTTGACTAGGTATTTCTAGATATAACAATGGCATTTAGTAAAAACTAGTTCGATCTAGGGAAAACGCGTTCTAACGAAAAACGGGTTTTAACTGTAACATATATATATATATAATATATATATCTGAGAACGTTTGAGACAGGGAGACGTTATTTCTCCAAAACTATTTACAACTGCTTTGGAAGATGTGTTTAAGCTACTGAAAAAGAAAGGATATGGCGTCAACAGAAATGGCGAGTACATCACTCCCTTTCGACTTTCCGACGACATAGTGGTCATGGCAGAATCGCTGGAAGACCTGGGCACGATGCTCAGAGACCTCAACAGAGTTTCCGAACAGGTTGGCCTTAAAATGAACAGGGATAAAACGAAGGTGATGTTCAATGTCCATGTCGCGCTTATACCGGTTTTTGTACCGGGAACGCTTCTCTCCAAGTTTTTGACGAATACACGTACCTAGGGCAAGTAGTCCAGTTAGGTAGGTCGAACTTTGAGAATCAGGTTAACCAAGAATCCAGCTCCGCTGGGCAGCGTTAGGGAAACTACGAAACATCTTTTCGATGTCTCAGTGCCTAAAGATAAAATTCTATAATCAATGTGTGTTGCCAGTGATGACTTATGGTACAGAAACGTGGTCTCTTACTGTTGGCATCTCAAATAAACTCAAAGTCGCTCAGCGAGCTATGGAAAGAGCTATGCTTGGTGTTTCTTTGCGTGATATTTGCGATTCGCCAAAGAACTAAAGTTACGACATAGCTCAAACAGTTAGCAAGCTGAAGTGGCAATGGGCAGGCCACATCGCTCGTAGAACCGATAACCGATGGAAAGAAAGGTTCTCGAGTGGCGACCACGGATTGGAAGAAGCAGCGAGGGTCGGCCTCCTACCAGGTGGACAAACGATATGGTCAGAGCCGCAGGAAGCGGTTGGGCGCGGGCGGCTCAGGACCGGCCGTTGTGGAGACATGTGGAGGAGGCCTAAGTTCAGCAGTGAACGTCTCCCGGCTGTAACGAACAAACAAAATCTTGAAATAGACTTATATTTACATTGGAATATAACATAAAACTTGTAATTTTAACGATTTTGATGAACCTTCCTCTTCCTGCCTCTTCCGGCTACATTTTCAGGTTATTAGTCCACCTGGCCGGGGACGACGCACGCTGCGCTTACCCATCCGTGGTCTATCTCCTATATATGGGACATTAGTTTTTTTAGGGTTCCGTACCCAGAGGGTGCCAACAGAGCTCTATTACTAAGACTACGCTGTCTGTCCGTCTGTCCAACCACCTCTCTCTTTTAGACCGAAATAGAAGCCTGAATTTTTCACAGAATTTGTTATAGTGGGGGATTATCTAACAAATAACAAAAAGTTAAAAAATTTAAAATTTAAGGGGGGTAACACATTTTTGCTCTATCGTTGTTGTTTTTACTCTATCGTAAAAACTGAAAGGCATACAAACTTCAAACTTGCATTGAAAAATAGTAAAAACCGGCCAAGTGTGAGACGGGTCCAAGCAATAACTATTTTCAATAACTGGTACAGCGACATCTAGCTTGTCATTACGAGAAACAGTAACAAATTTGTTTTGTCGGGCTTGGTCAGTACTTGGATGGTTGACCGCTTAGTTTTTTTGTTTGTGTTTGTAAATTACGTTAATTGTGGTAGGTACCCCCGGTGCGCGAGTCCAACTCGTAGGAATTTTTGCGTTATAGCTGTAGGTTTGCTTTATATTTAAGGTTCTACAAGAATATCACTTCGGAGTCGGCACAGCTGATACTCATACTTAATCTTTAAGGTTCCACTAAAGCATCATTTCGGAGTCGGCATAATTAATATTCATACTTAATCTTCAAGTTTCCACAAGAATATCACTAAGGAGTCGGCATAGCTAATTTTCATACTTAATCTTTAAGGTTCCACAAGAGTATCACTTCGTAATTGGCACAGCTAAAACTCATACTTATTCTTTAAGGTTCCACAAGAGTATCACTTCGAAGTTGGCACAACTGATACCCATACTTTATTTTTAAGGTTCCACAAGAGTATCACTTCGAAGTTGGCACAACTGATACCCATACTTTATCTTTAAGGTTCCACAAGAGTATCACTTCGGAGTCGGCAGAGCCAATACTCATACTAAATCTTTAAAGTTCTAGAAGAGTATCACTTCGGAGTCTGCACAGCTGATATCCATACTTAATTTTTAAGGTTCTACAAGGATACTACTTCGGAGTCAGCACAGCTAATACTCATACTTTTTCTTCAAGATTCCACAAGAGTATCACGTCGGAGTCGGCACAGCTTTTACTCATACTTATCCTCTTCGTCTTTGATGTGTTGTAGTAGAATTAAATTTGCACAATTTTATATCATATCTTTAACATCGTTTATTTAAAATTCTGTTAATAATAAAGTCAATAAAATGCATGTATTTAACATGGATTTGTTTCGCTCTTGACAGATTACATACTTTATGCAAACATTAGGAGTGCCTACAAGTTGCACACCACCCCTAAAACCTGGGACGAATCGCAAGCTATATGTACGGAAGAGGGAGGTCATCTTGCAGTCATTAACAGTCCCAAAGAAGCTAAAGTCGTCGAGAAGATACTCTCGGACAAAGCAGCTCATGGTGTCATCAGAATATATAATCTGTATAGCGTGGCGATGGGGTTCCGATATTTGCAGGAGAAATGGATAACTGTTGATGGTAAATTATTCGTCAATTTTATTTTATTTCTACAATGAATTTCTACGGTTATTTAGTAGAACGTAGAGTATTAAAAATAATTATTTACTTAAAATCCGTTTTAAAAAGGCTTCTAAACGATATAAATTAATTAATGGTTTATCTTAGATGTCAATTTAGTTCAAAAATCCTCCATATTTATAAATACGAAAGTAAGTTTGTTAGCTTGTCCTCCCTTCACATCACAACGGAGCATCCAATTAGACTAAAATTGTACACAGGGATAATTGAAGAGACGAAAAACCGACATTACCGCAATAGCTTTCTTGCTATAATCAAAGAATTTCCATAGGAACCCCACTCTGAAGGCCGAATTTAGAGTGGGCAAGCTTCTGCTTGTACTTATATAAATCCAGAAGTTTACGAATGTATGTGTTAGTAAATATCTTTGCTACTGTTACTAATGTTTGGTCACATGAAAAAGGTCTTGTATATTTGGTCGAATAACGAGTTGTGTATGTTGTGTGAACACTTGTCTAGGGCATCTGTTGTCTTTGCTAAGTCGTATTTGTAGCAAATGATAACGCTCGTAGGCTCATACCTTTTAAAGCTTCCGTATCCAAAGGAAGCCAAAAGAACCTACTAAGCCTATTCTGTCTGTCTGTCCGATCTTTATAGATCTCCATCTTTAAAATCGTAACAGGAAATTTGATTGAACACTTTGATTTTAATTCATTAGTTACCGTGTATGTATCTATTGGCACACCACGTTCACTCTTTATAAAATATGTATTACTCTACATTAGTAAAAGTGAAAACTATGTTTGCACATGCGTAAATAAATCCTGGTTAGCGCACAACATATACGCTTTTCGTTTCTTTGTGGTAATAAGGTTTTTTGTCTGAAGCGGGACTCGAGGTCTGGGCCCGGGAGAGCCCAACAACTATAACAATAATCAGAAATGTGGTGGCGTTTGGTGGGGCACGGCTTTCTTTGACGACATCCAGTGCGAAGAGGGACACTTATTTCTCTGCGAGAAAAATGTTTTATCTATTACATTTTGATTCTACTTATTTATATGAGTGTACAACTTACAATAATGTATAATTATAAGATCATAATAATTAATTAAGTTTTTAATACACAGTTACACAATTTTAAAAACACAAAATAAAAAATCATCGAATATATAAATATATAATAAATCCACAATGAGACCGCAAGTGGAAATTGTACTGAAATATCTCAAAATTTGAGTGTAAATCCTTTAAAGCATGAGTTAAAACGTCTGCCCCGCGTACAAAGGGGTGGAGGTTTGAGTGCGGCGTGTACCAATGAGTATTTTTCTTAATGTCTTAAGTACACTGCTTGCTTACATTAGTGACATTTCGGTAAAGGAAAACATGTGGAGTACTGCTGCCGTATGGGGTTCTTCAAGAAAGAAGGTATTGGATATTTAAAGGGTCGGCAACGCGCAAGTGATAGAATAAAACGTTTTTATTAGTTATTTATTAAATTTCATTGCACAATTAAGAATATCCGAAACGTGAAAACCAGAAAACACTACAGACACACAAAAAACACTTTTGAAGAATATTTCATGAATACTGAAGATAGCATGTGCGTAGAAAAGACTCGATGTGAAGAAAGCACGAATATGGTGACTCGAAATAGAGAGGCTCAAAGAATTTCGAAAACTCGAAAACGTAGATGCCTTCTTGGCATTTGTTCATCAACGTGAAGTTGAAAAATTTACAAAAAACGATGAAAAATCGTTTTCATCCACGTTGCAGCGCCAGTATAATGATTCCCCTGTATTATACGTGGGATTTAGGGGTTTAGGAACATTACATCTCAATGAAGTCCGAAGATATGAAGATTTGAATAAAAAGTTGTATTCAAATAAAATTTAGTTTATTGTTTTATTCTTAAAATAAATACAGCAGATAATTTTTTTTAAATCCTTATGTAAATAGATGTCAAGCAGTGGATTGTTCAAAAATTAAATTAAAACTGAGTCAAATAAAAAATGTCCATCTGACCGTCATAAAAATTTAGAAATTAAAAATAATAATTTTGAGTGAAGTTTAAAAATTTATAACCTAATGAGGTTATATATGTTACAAACGACGGTACCCGATCGAGTTTGGGCTTGTTTTATTTGTCTTGACAAGTACTTACACGATATATTACTCATATTCTTGTTATAGGTTATACTTAAAAATTACAGATTGTATACAAAACTAGCTTTTCATCCACGGTTTCTCTCGCATATACTTTAAAATTTGTACAGTTTTTTTAGTTAAGAAATTGTAAAGTCGCATTTAGAAAGAAATTTTTGAATTTCAAACCCTAGGCAAATGACAATATGGGAAATTATCACTTGCCTAGGGTTTGAAATTCAAAAATTTCTTTCTAAAACGATGCTTACAACATAAAATGAAACACTACATTTTTCACTACATAAAATTTTTCTTTTTTTATCCTTAGCGGTTTCGTTATGCGTTTTCATGCTCTTAGGAGTTCATGCTTCCACTATTATTGCTTCGCAGCTGCAAACGCTAAACGATACGATTTTTAAAACATATTTTTTAGACGATAAAAATCAACCCGTGCTCCTAATCCCAAATTTTTATCTTTAGCCATTTGTTGATTATGTTTCAGTGAGTCAGTACTTTGTTTTTTTTGCACACAAACTTTGCCACTCCCTCTGTTTGCTGTGGACATGTTTCATTACCTAATTGCGTTGAAGAACATGTGTGTTTGTTTACCAAGTTTGAAGGAAAGTTGATAATAAAGACATTATTATCCTAGCAAACTGCCCACTGCTCTTCAAAGGAGTTAAGAATTGAATTTTAAAAACCCCGAAAGACATGTTTGATTTATTGTGTCGTTAATCCCGGTTTATTTATTACAAGTTTCATCAGCCATTGCGTCGTGTGTTGTCTGCCTTAGTCTCTCCGTTCGCTTGTCGGTGTGTTAAATAGGCCTGGAATTGATAAGATAAAGTGTATATATTTGGAACATAAAAGAAGTTAAACGCTGTAAATGGAGATAAGTTATTGTTAGTTCTATCGTAGAATTACTAGAATTTCATCAACGAAACTAACAAGATCGATTACCCGGGTATGACTCCTCAGGTGTTATTCGCGATACCTCTCCCTCAGATCCTATCATAAAACTATACCGAGCTTATGATATTTCTTACACGGGAACAATCTAATGATTCTAATACTTTACTTTACGTTCATAAATTAGGTACCCATTCACAACACAAGCAAAATCGACGTTCAAAACAAAGTAGGTACCGAATGAATTTACGTTATCTATCCCTTTCGAGTTACGATGAGCTCTCCCGGATCCTACGATAAATGAATGTGTTGCTGAAATAAATAGGGTAAATACACATAATATTTACAAATGGAGATCTCCTAAGTAATATCTACTTTTGTAACATAAATAAAAGTTCAAGATTTAATGAAATCTTCGTGCAAGATACGAAATCTACGTTATCACTTGAAACATGATAAAACGATTCTGAATGAAGGAATAACTACATTTAAACTAATTTGTTAGAATTATGACAGTTTCACTGAAATCTATTATGCAGTTATACTTAGCTTTGAACCAAGGTCTCCGTACTCTAACATGTGATACTCCAAAAGTTAACCCCGTAGTTCTCAATTTACTTCTCGCATATTACTCCTGTAATCGTCGAAAATCAACTATCTCGCATTTTATCCTTGCTCTAGTAAATTCTTGACTGCCCGTAGACATAACATTCTTTCTGCAAGGCGTCTGCGCACCCTTGTGTCGGAGTAAAGCTGTAACTCTCAATATATATATATGGATGTATATTTGTTATGTATGTTTAGTATTTATATGTATGTAAAGGTTATGTTAATATATGTTTGTATATATATATTCAAGGTAAGGCATTTATATTAAACAAATGTATACCTGTCCTGCCGTATGTAAATTGTTCTGCAATAACATACATTTTTCACCTATCGACCTATTGCACCTATCGACACGGGGTTTGCACCCTATTTTTTATGTTTTTTTAACGCTGTCGTTGATATATTACAACTAGCTTTTGCCCGCTTATCTCCATGCTAAATTTCGTCTAAATCAATTCAGAAGTTTAAGCGTGAAGAGGTAACAGACAAACGGACAGAGTTAATTTCCAATTATGTATATTAGAACTAGATTTTGTCCGCGGTTTTACCCGCCCTAAATTTGGTTCACGGTGTAGGATTTCAATTTCTATAAAAAAATATTCATTAAATATTATAGAAAAAGAAACTGGCCAAATGCGAGTGGGACTCGCGCACCGAGGGTTCCATACCTACCAACATTTAGGTAATTTACAAACACAAACAAAAAAAAGTGTGCCGCTAAGCGGTCAGCCATCCAAGTATTGACCGAGGTCGACGTTGCTTATCTTTGAAGTGTTGTCGCACTTGTTTTTTTTTATAATATTTGATGAATTTGTTTTCTATCTAAATAAAAATCCTGGAGATAGTTTGAGTCCTGAGAAAGGACATAGGCTACTTAAAACGGTCATGTGTGAGTCGGTTTTTTTCTATAATTGAGAAGTTGCCGTTGAAATCCTACATTGATAACCGAATTTAGGGCAGGTGGAACCGCGGGCAAAAGCTAGTTGTAATATATCAACGACAGCGTTAAAAAAAACATAAAAAATAGGGTGCATACCCCGTGTCGATAGGTGCAATAGGTCCGGAGATACGATGGTGGCTACGCTAGTTTTAGTCTAAAGCTAGCAGGACCAAGGTATCTCGGAAACTAGTAGAGCAAAATTATCAATTCTTAGGCAAAGTAATAGCAAAAAAAATAGCAAAAAAATAGGGTGCAAACCCCGATTTGGTAGGTGCAATAGGTCTAGAGATACAATAGTGGCTCTGCTAGCTTTCGTCTAAAGCTAGCAGGACCATGGTATCTCGGAAACAGGTGGAGCAAAAAAATCAATTTTTTGGCAAAAAATTAGCAAAAAAATAGCAAAAAATGTTGTATAAGTCGCATCGTGGCCTTATGACTTGGCTACGCCAGCTCTATAGACACCATGTTTTTGGTATGTGTCTGGATTAAAAACTTTAGATCTGAGATATTGTAACACTCATTGTCACATACTGTTTTGTGTGTTGAATAAATAAATAAATAAATAAGAAAACGTTAAACCCGTCATTTTAAATTTTCAATTAAAAAGTTATATACCGATTTTTAGGGATTTAAATCGGAATTTTAATACAAATCTCCAATCGCTATATCACCCCTAGGGGATGGTTTTAAAAGTGGGCAACATGTCATTCTTTATCTTCAACTTGAATTTCAGATGTCTAATTGTATGAGTTTATTTGCAAAATCAACTGAACACGGATGATTTTTAAAAAACAGCATAGCTTGACATTCTCAGTTTTAAAAATGACGAATTTTCATCAATACCACTTTTTCATCTGCTTTTAGAACTCTAACCCCTGTTTTACCCCCTTAGCGTCGAATTTTGCAAATTCCGTTCTTAAATGCCGTATTTTCCCCAAATTTCAAATTTCTATCAGTAGTTTCTATCTGGGCTGTAAGAGCTGAGCGATGATGAGTTAGTCGCGACATTACTTTTTATAAATATAGATTATTATATAATGATAGCATAACTATAGAAAAACCATATAGAAAGTTTTTACACTACAAACAGTTTCAACTATCTCTTGAATACATCATTATTTACGAATAGGATTTCTGCAATCAGAGAACACCCGATCGAAGACCTTAACATCACACGATACGACATGATACGATACGTAATTTGTGCAATAGTTGAGCTACTTTCAATGTATGTAGTAAGTACCAACTGCGCATATTTATACCGATTAAGGTGAAGCAAAGGGAGGATAGCGAATAACAATCTATGTCCATACTTACCTAATAATAAAGCCTAAAAACGCCGAGGGTTCACGCTTCTCAACTTTAAAAATTGTAATCCTATTTTGTTTCTTAAATTATCTGGTTTAATAATCATAATTGATTTCGTGGCACAAATAGATCCTATAAGTTGTTAATTGAATAGTAATTTTACCCCGTAATTGAAACCCGTCGAGTAACCGCTTTTAACAATAAAATTATTTTGTCTTGACTGCAACAGAACAATTTAGCCCATAATAACTTTTTATTGTAGCGGCCATTTTAGTATGAAATACAAACTTTAAATTAAAATAAATTAAAACTAAAATAATAGAAAACAAAATACTGGTGCGTTATTTTTTTAAACTAAACAAAAAAAAATTTACACAACAAACTTTCGTTCCCCCTTTCGAGTAGGGGTTAAATTTGCAGTAAACCCGAAATCCATGGTTTGTTAAGTATGTTGAGAAGCATGTAAATATGCCCAATTTCAAGTTTTACATAAAAATATTTTTCCCATACAAACTTTCTTACCCCTTTCTTCCTTTGTGGTCTTTATTTAGAAAACACCGAAATACTCGTACCTGTTTGATTTACTGATTAGAGAGAGAGAGAGAGAGAGTATAAATATACTGAATTTCAAATAAATGAACTTAAAAATATTATTTCTTGTACAAATTTTGCCCTACCCTCTCTCCCTCAGGGAAATCTTCATCTTCAAAAACCCTAAAATGCATGCTTTATATTTGTATTGTATTGAAGAACAGCTGTAATTACATTTGAACATAAAATATTATATCCCATGTATCAATTTACTACCCCCTTAAACCCCGAATCACGTCGTTTATTAACTGTGTTAAGAAGTATATTACCCAATTTTGATAAGTTAATAATATACCGAAAGGCATAGTTTATTTATTGTTTAGAAAGTTTTATATTGTACTCTAAATTAACTTAAAATAAAAATATTATTTTCTGTAGAAATTTTGCCACACCCTTTCTTCCATTTTCAAAAACCACCAAATACGTCTCTTATTAGATTTGTTAAGAATCAAATATACCAAGTTTCAATTGAATTGACTGTAATAATTTAAAATCCTATACAAACTTTTTCACTATAGGGGAGCCTATGGGGTTAAATTTTGAAAAACACCTTTATACGTGTTTTATTTATTGTGTGTGTAAGAGCATTATTACTGAGTTTTAAGTATGTAAATTTCTTACAAACTTTATCATCCATTTTACCTTTAAAGGGGTTTATTTTTTAATATTCCCATTAATACATTTTTTTAAAATTTTGTTGTTGAGCATTAACATGAATATAAAATTTCACTATAAAAATATTGACTCAATTTGAAAAAACCCCAAAATAAGTGATTTTCATATTTTTGTGTTGGAAAGAGTAGAAAATTTTCATTTTGACTCTAAAAATAATATTTTCCAATTCCATGCAAAATGAGCAACACATTTTACTCCCTTAGTGGTTGGAGTTTGAAAATCCGCGAAATACTGTGTTTATTATTTGTGTTGAAAAGCATATATGTATATTAAGTTGGAAGTAACTTGACTTTAAAAATATTCTTTATCTCAGAAAAACTTTTTTTTTTTTTTTTTTTGCTGACTATGCAGTTGGCTGTTGCAGCCATTACTGCTTTACCGGACTTTTGGGGCGAGACTCTGAAGGAGCCTCAGCCCATATAGCGCCCAACGCTCAAGGGCTCCCCGCGGGGGAAGCCTCGGCTTGGGTTGTCGCTCTCGGGGGCGTCCCTTCGACCGGCGTGAGTCTCGAACCCGAAGGTGAGTCACCGCCAGGAGGGGAGTTCCCCGTTACGCGGGTGCAGTTTCGATTGAGTGGGGGCGAGAAGCGCCCCGGCACTCTTTGATACCTAGTGTATCCTTGTGGGCGCCGACGAACCCGGGGACGTCGGCGTCGTGTTTGGAGGGAGGCCCTATTTGGGGAGGTCGTAGAGACTAATCTCGCTATCCGGACAGCGAGATCGTCATCTGGGGACGTTAGTACGTGCCGAGGCCGCCTAACAATAGTTTTACGACCGTGACCGGGTCGATCGGGGGGACGATACGTTGTGGATTGCACAATTAATCGATTCGGGTGATTTTGCGTACGCTCGAAAAAGCGGACTGCCAAGTCTTTAAAATATTGGGGAATCGTGGGAAGTTCGAAGTCTTTGTGTAGGTCCGCATTGCGAACGTACCAAGAGGCTCCAGTGGCCGCTCTGAGAAAGCGGTTTTGGAGGGTCTGGAGTTTGTGGAGATTGCGCTTGGACAGCGCAAAGACTACGCTAGCATAAGCTAGTATGGGGCAGATACAAGTTGTGTAAAGATTTAGCTTATTTCTAAGCGACATCTTACTATACTTGCCTATCATGGGATAGAGACGGCCGAGGACAAAAGCGGCTCGGTCTCTGACTA
This sequence comes from Apoda limacodes, assembly GCA_946406115.1. Classification (NCBI taxonomy): domain Eukaryota; kingdom Metazoa; phylum Arthropoda; class Insecta; order Lepidoptera; family Limacodidae; genus Apoda; species Apoda limacodes. The sequence goes on along the minus strand of OX291555.1, from coordinate 25,339,789 downwards.
TTTTGGTGTGAGCTTGGAAGTTCAAACGACTATCCATGGTCACACCGAGATATTTGGTCTTATTTTGCCAGGGAATGGCACGACCGAAAAGAGAAAGGGGAGTAGGCCGCGGAGGGCGGCCTAAGGTAAAAAGGACGGCAGAGCTTTTATCGGGATTCACCTCGATTCTCCATTTCCGAAACCACTCGCCTAGGGCGGTGATAGCGGGTTGGAGTCTCTCAGTGATTCGACTCACTTGCCTATCTGTGGTATAGATAGCGGTATCGTCCGCAAAGAGGGCTAGATTTGTACCTATCGTTTTAGGGATATCGTTAGTGTACAGAAGGTACAAGATGGGGGCGAGCACGGAGCCTTGCGGGACTCCTGCTTCTATGGGACGGGGGGAAGAGAGAGTGCCTTCGACTTTGTAGCGAAAGCTACGATTCGACAAATAGTCTCGTATGATGAGCACGAGACGATCTGGCAACTGAAAGTTGTACAGTTTAAAAATTAAACCGTTGTGCCAGACTTTGTCGAAAGCTTTCGCTACATCGAAGAAGACAGCGCCCGTGTGACGGGTCTTACCTAACGCTGGCTGAAAGCCAGTGAGAATATGTTCCGTTATGCGGAGGACTTGATGGACGCATGAGTGTTTGGCACGGAAGCCGAACTGCTCGTCTATTAAAATGCCTCTGGAGACTATAGCGTTCCGTAGGCGGGCGAGAAGGAGGCGTTCATAGAGTTTACCAAGGGCCTTTAGTAAACTTATGGGGCGATAGGAGGACGGCTCGGTACGAGCTTTACCTGGCTAATGGATGCCTATAACAATTGCATCTTTCCATTGAGATGGAAAGATGCAATGTTCCATAGCAGCGTTAAAGATCGCTACTAGGAGGCAGACAAGGGGCAGAGTGAGGCGCTTTAGGATATCGTTAGAGATACCGTCCGCACCGGGGGACTTACGGGGGCGTAGGTCTTTGATGACCTGTACGACTTCGTCGACAGTGACAGGGGGCAGGGGGTCTTGTGGAGGCAGAGAAGTTCTGCGCTCCACTTCGCCGTCTACCTCGCGCACGTGGTCGGGATCGAAGGGCTGTGTGCTTAAGGCACATTGGGCTTGGAGGCTAGACGCTAGGCAATCCGCTTTTTCGTCGTCGTTGAACGCGGGAACGTTGTTGGGACGAGATAACGGAGGGAGAGAGTTTGCGGTTTCGGACTTTAGAGCTCTGGCTAAGTGCCAATAAGCTTGGTGAGAAGGAGAAATGATCTCCATAAGATCACCGAAACGTTGGGCGCGAAGCTCAGCTACAGCGGTTCTTACACGGCGGTGTAAGTCGTTGAAGCGAGCTTTATTATCGATAGTGGGAGCGCGATCGCGAGCGCGGCGGGCCGCGTTACGCTCAGTCATTAGCGACCTGATGTGCTGAGGCAGGATTAGGTGGTGATAATCACCAACCGGCACCTGTCGTGAGCACTCGCCAACGGTGGCGGTCAGGTGGCTAGTGAGTGAGTCGATAGCTACGTTAAGATCGGTCGCGGAAGAGATTACGTTGGGAACGCGGTCTAGATGTGGCGAGCTGGGATTTTCGAGCAATTGCCCAAATTTATCCCAGTCCGTCACGGTTCTAGTGTCGGGAGGAGAGTCCGAAGGGGAACCTAATCGGAGGATGACAGGGCGGTGGTCCGAGTCAAGTTCGTCAAGCACCTCTATAGAACGAAAGCTTAGCCTTACATTCTTTAGAAGTGCTATGTCCAGTACGTCGGGGTTGTTCCTAGTATTGTGGGGAAAGAAAGTGGGCGTCATGGGAGCGATAATGTCAAAGTTTAGTCTGTCAACTAAATCGTCAAGGAGTCTGCCTCTCCGTGAAGTTACAGAAGAGTTCCAGCGGCGATGCTTGCAATTTAGGTCGCCGGCAAGAATGACGGCGTCGCCTAAACTTAAGAGCGACTGAAGGTCGCTCTCGAGCAAGTCTTTTAGGGGAGAGAGATAAACCGATGCAATGATGATCGGCTGATGGCCGGTCATCGCTAGGCGGCAGACGGATGCTTCTAAATTCGTAAGTGGTGGAGGATCGATAGGGGAGCAATGCAGGGAGCGCCTGTAATAGATGAGAGTGCCTCCGAGATTGGAGACAGTTCTATCATTACGGACGGTGCGATAGTTCGCGATCGAAGGGGTACGGACAGCGGGCTTTAGGAACGTTTCCTGGATGAGGAAGACGTCCGGTTTTTGGGAAGAGAGGAATTGCGATAATTCCTCTCTTTGGTTGCGGAGACCGTTGGCGTTAAAATAGCCTATGGAGACGGACCGGGGTTTTTCGCGCGCGGTTGTGCAATCCATTTTGGTTCTAAGGTTTTGGAGCTACCCTGCGCAGGGCGGCGAAGAAATCGCGATGCTTAGCCATGAAGCTGAGCATTTGAGTGAAATCGGTGATCTGTACGTATTCGGCGTACACGATCTCGAAATTGGCCGCGTCGAAGGCCCAAGAAATCTCGGCGAGAATGCCGAGGTGCTGCTGCTGCTCGGCCGTGTGAACGGCGTTGCAGGGCAGCGCGAAAGAGGGGCGCGGGGGGGCAAGGCGCGTATGCGCGAGAGGTGCACTTCTCATAGGCGCTGGACGCGGAATGTCCCGAGACATGAGAGGGGCGGGGTAGGGAATACCCGTAACTGAGACGGGCCCGGGGAGAGCAGACAAAAGTTTGTCTGTCTCATTAGATTTGGACGCTACTAGCACTGGAGGACGGCTCCAGGCGTTGACAGCAGGGAGGGGAGCAGGCACGAGCGGAGCCTGTTGGCGGGGGGCGGAGGGGCGCGATTTACCCTGTTTGGGTTTACGCGAGCTCTGTTTGGGAGCTTTGGGGCACCCGCGGTAATTCGCTGGGTGGCCTTCGCTCCCACAGAGTACGCAAGCGACCGGGTCGGATGCGTTAGAGCGATCGCGATCACAGTCCGGAGTGGCGTGATCGCGTAAACATTTGACGCAGCGCGGTCTGCGTCTGCAGTTGCGCTGCGCGTGGCCATATAGCTGGCATCGGTGGCATTGACTCGGGTTCGACCGCTTGTGCGGAGTCTCGACCCTGATGCCTTTGAGGCTGCAAACATCTTTAATGTTAAAGATGGCTTTGCCTTCTTTTGTCAGGTCTAGTACTACGAGCACCATGTCGTAGCACTCGGACTTATTTCGGCCATTGTACATACGATGTACTTCCCGTACGGGGAGGCCTTGGACGATTAAGTCGTCCTGGACAGTCTTGGTGGAGAATTCCCTAGGGACTCCCCTTATGACGGCCCTTAAAACGCGTTCCTCGGCCAATGAGTACGTGTGGTACTCATATTTTTGAGCCGTGAGGAAGGCCGTCAGATTTCGGAAATCTGACGGTGTCGGGACCTGCACTTTGATGCCGCGCTCGGCATCATTGCGGGCGTGCGTATAATTGATACGCTTGGCCTTCATAGCGTTAGCAATATTCGGCCAGGCCCCTTTGTCTTTGATGACAATGGGGGGCGGAGATTTTTCCTTCCGTCCCGAAGTGGGACAGTCGGACTGCGAAGAGGTGGCGGCGGGGGGGGTTGTGTCCATGGCGGCTAGCTCAGGGCTGGCCGCCGAGGTGGACGGAGAGGGGGAAGCGCTAGGCGCTTTGAGGCGTTTAGCCTCAGAGTCGGAGGGAGGAGGAGTAGAAGACTCCAGAGCGGATGCCGCCGAAGCCTTTTTAGACTTGGCGGACTTCTTCCGCTTTTTACCCTTTTTGGTTCCCAGGCCAACCACTTTGAAGCCTTCGTCGTCCTCGGACAACGCCGACACAGCGGACATTACGGCTGCTGGAGACCGGGGTGCGGTTTCGGAGGTTGCGGGGGGCGGGGTAGCGAGAGACCGAGAAAGGGTCTCATCGGCTACCGGAGTGGGAGGGCGAACGGGCGCAGGGGCCCGAAGAGCGCGGCGAGCGAGACGCGGGTCGCGATTGCGGGGTTCGCGGGAGAGAGAGCGCGAACGATTGCGCGAGCGAGAGCGCGGAGTCGAACGCGATGAGACGGACGGGGAGGGCGCGGTTGTGCTGGACGCAGTGAGGGCAGGCCCCACAGCCTTGATGATGGCGTGGGCCAGCTCTGGGCGATCGCGAACAAGATTTATCACGATTGTTGTCCGGGGACAAGCCGATGAGTTGCTCGGCCATCGCGGGAGTGGCCGAGGTGTAGATTTTGAGTGCCTAGTGACTCCCCACCATTGCTGGCGAGGAGCAAGAATACCTAAATGTGGCCAGGCGCCCCGCAGTGCTACGGATTGCCTGGTGTGTACCTAACTCCTACTCCTACGGCCGGGGTCACGTTGTCACCGTTAGGTTTCCCCCCAGCAACGAGACGTTTATGAACGAGAAACTTTTAGGTACACCGCAACTCTGAAAAGAGCTATACGATCTCACCCACCAGCCCTTGACCACTCGGAACTGGATTTCTACAAACTAAAACGCAATCGACACTTAAAACGCGAGAATGCACGGAGCGGCGAACCGCTGAAGCGGAAATACTGCGCTAGCGATTTAACACAAAGCCGGACTCAGACCGGGCGAACCGGTAACATTCAAAGAGGCAAGCGAGGGTCACCGCTATGCGTAGTAGTTCCGCGACTACGAGAACACACACTCACGCACAAAAATGCACAGTATCGCTTCGATAAACACTCGGTTATGGGCGCGTTGAAGAACGCACAAACACACTCAGAGCGGGCCGAGAAGCAATTTCCCAGCCAATACACACTGCCGAGCAGCGCTTCAACACTCAGGCCGATTTTCCAGGAATTGCGGGCAATAATCCAAACAACAATTCGAGGTCGTCAGCGCTGAGGCAAAACACCACACAGGAATGCGCACCAGCTGAGTCACCACTGCACGGAGCACACTAAGAGCACTTGACGCTCGAAAACACGACCGCACAACACGAGAGTCGAATCGGGAATGAGAAAAACTTGCTTACCACTTTCTCCCCTTAAGAGCTGAGCAATTTTGAAAATTAAGAATCGTACGTGTGTTATAAATTTTGTTAAAGAGCATCAATGCTAAGTTTTAAGCAAATATCATAAAAAAATAAGTTTCGCACAGGTGCACGTTGAATTTGGAAAAACGCGGAATTGCGTGTTTTAATTTAATGTGTTAAAAAACATTAATATTGGTATTTATTTTGGTGTTGGAAAGCATTAATACCAAGTTTAGTGAAAATTTGACATAAGAAGAATATTTCCAAATCCCATAAAAAATGCAAAGAAATAGGTATGTTATTCGTCGTGTTAGAGCATATTGATGCTTAGTTTTAAGCAATACAAATTTCGCGATTACTTTCACCCCCTTAAGGTTGAATTTGAAAAAAACATCAAAGTAAGTGATTTTGATTTATATTAAAGAGCATTGAAACGATTTTTTTTTGTAAATTAAACAAAAAAATAAATTTTCCCAATCGCATACAAACTTCGCCATCCCGTTTTCCTCTTGGAGGTTGAATTTTGAACACCTCAAAAATTTCTTGTTCATTAACTGTTTAAAAATGCATATGTACCACGTTTGAAGTAAATTAAGCGAGGGCAGAATTTTAAAAATTACTGAAACATTTATCAATTGACTTTATCAATTGTGTTCAAGTAGTAGTAAATACCCAGTTTAAAGTTAATTTGACTATATTTTTTTGCCACCCCTTGTCAACCACTTAGGGGTTAAAGTTCTAAAAATACTGAAACACATTATTCTTTATTTTCAAACAACAGTGTACATTCAAATTGTCATGGTTTTATTTGCTACAATAACCGGATTCCCATACAAAGTTACATCCCCTATTTTTGTGGGATTATTTTCCGAAAAAAGTCAAATATATCATTCTTGATTTCTATTCAGAAGGTCAAATACCAAGCTTATTGATTTAGATTTAACTTAAAAAATGACGGTTTTTCATACAAACTTCCATCCCTTATTTCACCGCCTTTACCTTTTTTAATATATATAAATGGGAATAGTGTTTTTTTTTTCCTGTTGAATGGAGATTCGCAATGGGGTTATTGGGACCTACGCTACGGCTAAAGCAATAGATATAATGAGATAGCCTAAGAGGTGGACATGGAAGGCGGCTCTCATCTCTTCTTTCTACATTGATAACAAAGATATAAAAATGTCGTTTGCAGTAAAAGTGATCACTGAAGCAGTAGATAATGAGATGGTCGTAGAGGAGAGACGCCTCTCAAAGCGACGCGACGCTACACAATAATTATACTTCCCGAATACTTCAGTCTGCACTTGATAAGTTGGCGATGCATCGAGACATGAATATTAAATTCATAACCGCATGACACAAAGCCAACATTGTGAATCAATTTGAGAATAGAAGATGTACTTAATTGTATTTAAAAAGTTTCTGTTTGTTTGCATAGATTAAAATATCTTTGCAAATTGTTCAAAATCCCAACGCAACGGTGTACTTTATTTAGCGTGTGGCCGGCTGTATATCCGGAATTTCATATAACCAGTTGGACATAATAGTTCGTCCAACGGAAAAAACCCAATTATGGTCGATGTGATCCACGTGGACGAAGTCGCGGATAAAACTAGTGGCATAACAAAGAAAAGTCGTGATAAAATGCTCTGAGGTTAATCATGCTAAAAACTCGAGCCAACGTAGTATTAAAATCTTTTATAAAATTTAAGCCTGAAGCTTAAAATAAAAAACCGATCAATTGCGAGTTCCCCTTGCGCATCGAAGGTTCTGTTCTGAGGCTATACTACCTAAATTTAATTTATTTTGGCAAATGTTTCTCCGCAAAGCAGATCCGACTTAAATTTAATGACTGTGTTCTTCGAGATATGATTCAAATCCTAAAAAACGTGAAAACACGATTAATAAACTTTTGTTCGATCAAAAAAAATCGGAAACTGACCCCTTTTCGCTGTTTTTTTTAAGTTTTGGCAAAAAATCTTCAAAGTTCTAAGTGGTATGAGTTTACAACTTTGTTAAAGCATAGCCGTGATAGTTATTGTTTTAAATTTTTTATTCAAATTAAGTTTCCTTGTAATAATACGGTACTAATTCCAAAAGCCAGTTCTTGTTTATAGTCCTCATTTCTCGCATGTAGGTCTTGTCGCCGGTGCTTTGGACACTTGCAAACACCATCCAGTGGACAATAAATGACGGTAAAAAATAAAACAAAGTCTACTTGTGGTTCTATTAGATACATATTTGCCTGGATCAGTATTTCCATAGTATTTCTAAATTCTCTAAGATAGGGAAATTTACTGTACTGCAAGAATTTGAACCCGCGATTTTTTTATTTGGTAAATGCAAATGTCATGTCATGCCAAATAGGTTTTAGCCAAGACTTACGTGAAAAATTATCTCTTCATTTTTACCAGAATAGATGGATTTATTTAACGGTAGAGGCATAGTAGAAATTTAGGAGTAGGCTTATATCATACATGCTACATAACAAGGTCTGTATATACGTATGCAGTTACAATGCTCCTAGCAGTATGAAACATTGCGTGTATACAACCGGATACCAGCTTGTCTTTGAAGACCTTTAGACTCGGTTCAACGGCAAGTAAAGAGAATTGTTGACGGTCCTTAACTCGCAAGTCCTATAGATGCCTTAAGTCTGAGGAGAGTTCTATCATCGCAGCGCTCGCCACTGGAAGATTCTGGGAGACTGTAATGCCTACCAAATGATGTGGCTCAGTTCTGAGTAAACAGAGTGTGTAACGACGCAGGCTAAGCACAGATTTAAAATTCATTTTATTTATACAGTCGGCCAGCGAAGACGTCTAGAGACAGCAATCGTGAGGTAAGATGCGCGGACAGACGGAGCACGCAACGCTCCCGACTACGGTGTATCTTCTGTAAATCTCTTCCACTGCTAAATAAAGTAAGATGTATGTAAACAATTCAAATAAAACAAAATAAATACGCCAAAAAGGATTTCAATTGAATGAACATAGTAGATAGAACGGTAAGATAGAGAAAGAAATTATCACTAAGTACTTAGCTTTATTCTCGCAATTGAAGTTGTGTCCTCGGAGATTACCTAAGTTCTAGAGAACTCATGATAAAGTTGTGATCCTGAATGTTAGAGATTACCTGAGTTCTAGGAGAATTCAAAGGTAAAGTTGTAAACTTTTAACTCTGTTTATTTAACGTTACACTCCCGCACTTCCTACAATTATTTTGCACTACCTATATATTTGTAATGGTAGATTTGTGCATGTGAAAATATATCTATAAAGTATAAATAAAAATAGTATATAGTATATAATAAAAATAATATTTAAAAAAAAAAAAATTTCGAGATTTAGAATATACCTAAACTACTTTCTATAGATTTTCTGAAATATTTTCAGATTTATTGATTATTATTTTCATCCGAAAAGCGTTTTTCCAATAAAAGATCCCTACATCTTGAGCTCACCACCATACCCAAGACCATTTCTGGAATAAACCACTTGCCCATCCTTTTCTGAACCATCTTAGCGACCTAAGCCCACTAATTTCTAAACTATGAGTTTTAAACCATCAGATTTCTAGATCATCTCATAGATATCCACGTCGGGACTCAGACATAGGACGTTCATTCCCCTCCTAAAATAATACCTTATACACAATCATGCTTGGCTCCTAAAAGTCTGCAGACACCCTAGACTTCTAAGACACCTTAGACTCCTAAGACATCTTAAACTCCTTAGACATAGAATAGCTTAGTATCAAAGTTGAAAGGCGAATTTCAACTATTGCCTGCATTTTCCTAGTCTAGCATATGTTCGTGACGAACATTACCAATTCTATGACTACGTAGAAAACAATTACATGAAGTCTAGCTGGATAAACGACGATATTTCAGAAATTAGTAAAACAAAAAGTAAGTATATTAAAAGTAGTTTTATTTTACTCATAAATAATTAATAACGCTTCAATGTTCCTTTGACCTTATATATCATGAGTTTGGAAAATATTGTCGTCTATTTAAGTGACTAGTAATAACTAGTCCGACCGTAGTCCAACGTAGAATTAACCGACTTCAAAAAGAGAGGAATTTCTTAATTCGTAGGACTCTTTTTATGTATGTTTCCCGATTACTCACAGATGCCTTGACTGATTCGGAAAAATCTTTTTTGTTTGAAAGGGTATATACTTTCTAGGTGGTCCCATGGTCATCAGATCACGATATAATGATAGGATCATGGAAGAATCGAGGGAACTCTACAAATTTTTAGCCTTAGCCTTACACTTAGCCTTAGCACCAAGCCAATAGGTCACTTAAAAGTAGGCATGTTCCGACTAGTCGGTAAAGCTGACGATCCGGCCACTTTCGTAGTCAGCGACTATTCGGCAAAGCGCGCCGACTGCAACTGCGACTGGAAGGAATTATCTGTGGTCGAAAAGAACCTAAATAAATACAATCTAATTTATTACCTACTTGATTTTTTATTAAATCTAGGTCACCTGGTTTGTATACAACAATATTACATTTCCTATCGTAGTTATATTTTCTTAGGTTCTTACTTTGTAAAACATTTTGCTTAGCATCTAACTGTGCTTTCTGCAATCTATATTTTCACTCTTTGGGGTAATTGTCGCATTTCGAGTTCCGAGATCATTTACAATATAAGTCCAAAAAACTAGGTGTACTCAACAGAGCGAGGCAGTAGTTTTCTTTAGTGCGCGAGTCCGACTCGCACTTTAAGGGTAAACCGATTTTAATGAAATTTTGGTAAGTTGTTATGCACATGTCCGGGGAGGATTCTGAATTAGTACAACCCTATCTCAAAAGGTTGGTGCGGCAGTTGTTTTAAAAAAAAAACACGGTTCGCCGGGTCAGCTAGTAATACCTATAAAGAGCACTGCCTAAAGGGTGCAATATAATAGTAGGTAACTGTAATCAAAAGTGTTACCATTTGATTTTCAATTTATTGACACTCGATCAGACAGGATCATGAGTCAGTTACACTCATATAATACTAGCTTTTGCCCGCGTTATCGGTGTGGAATTTCAACGACAACTCCTCACTTATAGAAAAAAAAACCTACTAACACTTGACGTTTTCAAGTAGCTTATGTCCTTCTTCGGAACTTAAACTACCTCCATCCCAAATATAACCGCAGTTCCCCCCGCCCTGAATTCGGTTATCGATGTAAGATTTCAACGGCAACTCCTTAATTATAAAAAAACCGACTCACACTTGACGTTTTCATGTAGCCTTTGTCCTTTCTCGGGAGTCAATCTATCTCCATACCAAGTTTATCTTAATCAGTACAGCTGTTTAAACAGACAAACAGACATATTTACTTTTGCATTTATAATATTAGTATGGATTTTATAATGAATACATACCTATTTAAAAATTTGCCGTATGATAACTATTTTTCAAAATAGTTGTACTTACATCTATTATGAACAATGTGTCACTAAGATTGAAAGTCTAGAAAAAGATTTCCAATTATTCCTAAGTAAAATGAATGGAACAGTATTTTTTTTTTAATATTAAAAACTAAATTAAATATTATTTATTAAAAAGTGGCAAACAAGTTAACGCCTGATGGTAAGCGGTCACCATAGCCTATGGACATTCCATATAATATTAATTAATAAGACATATAACATTCCCATAATACAACCTTCTTTTACTCTAATATCGGCCAGTAAAGAACGTTCTAAATCGTAAACAAAAGAAGGCATTATTAGTCATTGTTATTTAAAATTGAAAGTTGTATTAAAATAGAAATTATATTAGGTTATACAGGTATTTTCTTATGATTTTCATGTAAAAACTGAATTTGACGAATGATAAATAAAATATAATAAAATTATTAAAATTCCTATATTATTATTAATTGCATTACACAACTGCATTGTGTATTTTAGCAAATAATTATGAACACACTGTTCCACACAGTTACATGAATAGACTTATTTAGTATTTTGAACATCCTATATTTCATCAAAACAGGACATAGTATAACTAACATTAAAAAGCGGTTGAACTTTAGTCATTCAATTAACGGGTATGGAACGCCTTATAAACTTTAAGAGCCCTAAATTAGGATACTAATAAATTATAAAATTGCTGTCATCCCCCTTATCTCGACCGCAGGCCAACATTAGTGTTTTGTAATAAAATAAGAATCCTATCATGGGCCCCGTTATTCAGTAACAAATTAAGGTAAACAACTAAAATAAAAAAAAAACTTTTACATTGCTATTTTACTGTCCGGAAGCAGTAAGAAAACTATTGCAAGCTATTTATGGTCTAAAAACATATTTCCAGAGTGGTCCGGCTTCTATAACACTATACCACTGGAGCGTACGACATAATGACACCAAACTGCATACATACCGCCAATGTTACATTTAAGTTATAATTCAATGACGCATTACATAATCTTTTCATAACCTTTTATGTCTTCAGTCCATCACTAGGCAGCGAACACGATTTTAAAATTATAACTTAGTACTTTTATACCAGTTTACGGTCCGCCTGATGATAAGCGGTCACCGTAGCCTATAGACGCTTGCAACACCAGGAATATCACTCGCGGGTTGCCGACCCTCCAGAAATCTAATGACTTCTTTCTTAAACCCCATACTGTAGTCCTTAGAGCAAACCTTGGCAGGGAGCTCATTCCACAACTTAAGCGTTCGCGAGAGGAAGTTTCTCTGAACGCGATCATTTCGGTTCCAAAGTATGAGAATGAATTCCCTGCCGATGGCGAGCGGTGCGATGGTAGAAAATAGCCGAGGGCATCATTTCGATCTATTCCTCAGAACACAACCCATTGTACAAGCGGTAGAACACACACAGAGAGTCAAAGTGTCTCCTAAGACTTAAGGGCTCGATACTGCAAGTGATTTTGGAATCGTTGATATTTCTCACAGCCCGTCGTTGAACCGAGTCAAAAGGGCGAAGCGACCAATACTTTATCAACAGTTCCGTAACGTTATTTCGTAACGTACAATGATTTAGAATAATACTCATTATGTAGGTAGGTACCTACAATATATAACTATAAAATCTAGTATATTAACCTTTATATATTACTATAAAATATAGTAAATTCACTGACCTTTTACCATTACTAAATTTATACTTATATATTGTAAATACCTAATTATTATTATGCAAAGCCGGCGAGGCGCAGCACAGTGCAATTCTGTCACTAATTTGGCAAAAAGCGTCAACGGATATTACTCTAGAAATATATTTTTTTGACCACCAATAGCTTCCAATAGTTCTATTACTAATTCCGGACAGTTAAATAGTAATGTAAAAGATATATTTCTTCTTAATTTAATTGGTTAAATAGAAATAACAGGGCCGATGTTAGGATTATTATTTTATTGCAAAACCCTAATGTTGGCTTGCGGCCAAGACAAGGGAGATGACAGCAATTTAATGGATTTATTAGTATCTTAAGTTAGGGCTTTTAAATACCCGTTAATTGAATAACCAAAGTTCTACAACTATAAAAATCACGGCCATAATTAGGCTGCTCTAACAACCTAAACTTGGCCAAGTTCATTTGTTTCCATGAAATACATAATGTTAAAATACTAAATAAGCCTATTCATGTAACTGTGCACAACAGTGTGTTTATATTTTTCTGCTGTAAAACACAGTGCTGTTTATCACATTAAAACTGGTTACCGTTGGAAATTTCAACAATTTATTTTAGTTTATTTATTAATGGTCAATTTTCAAATAATAAGAAAAACAAGAATTCATATATAACCTAATACGATTTCTATTTTCAAAGGTATTATAAAGAGTTAAAGTTTTGCATAGTAAAGTTTCAACACAAATAAATAACTTCTATTGATATATTGCCCTTTTTACGAATCGACATTAGGATAGAAGTAGGACGTAGTTAGGTAAAGGATGGCCGATATTAGTAAAATTTGCCGTACAAAACTTTAAACGCTTATTATTCTTTGTCACGTTATTTAAGATGTTTATAATCACTATAATATACTCAATGACATAAAGTGTAAATGTCAAATAGCCGACAATGCAAATTCAACGGTGGATAACTTCAAGGTTCAGGTATGGTTAGAACTGAAAGTCGCGTTTCACGTTAAGGGGCCGACATCTAGGTGATTTACCCTAATCCATTTCAAAAAATACTTACTACGAATATTTTTTATAAATTACAAATTTTATAGATTTTGGTATTATTAATTATCTATTGACCGCCAATATTACATTTATGTTACCTTTCATTTCTTTAGTCAATCAGTAGTACACGTGTACACTGCCGTACACGGTTTTTTAAAAGTAACAACTTACTACTTAACTTCATCAACAATTTCGTAACGTTCAATTATTTTGAAAAATACTAATTAAGTAGCCTATAAGTACCTATAATATATAAATATAATTTTAAAAATGGTAAAGGTAAGTAAATATTTGTACTTACATATTACTATTATTAACATTATTATAATTTTAAAGTAAATTTTAAAAGGGGTAGATACCGTATGTGTGGTTAAGAATGTTACGAGGTACCGAGTTACCTACCATTTTTATTATCGTCCTTGTTGGTCTCCGTAAAAAGATAAATGAATGTTTGCTCAGAAACCTCCTCCTATTTCAATATAAAAGAATAACGCATAACCTTTATAAGTTTGTATAAGTAGGAACCTAGCTATTTTCTCAGAGAGAGCGCCGAACAGAATGTCTAATACTTTCTAAGGAATTGAGCAAATCGCATCAATGATTGATTAGTTTGATTACAGATGGCAAACACTCGTTGACAAAAGTACAGGATTGTTTTGTATCTTTCGTCACTTCGATCACCAGGTCCGATGCTGGTCAATGCTTTGAGTATTTAACCTATTCCATTACAACCAATGACATTCTTTCATACTGATACCATACTTTCTTTTATATGTGTAAGAAATAAATTAACATAGTTTTATCGCAATCGGCAATCGGATAATTATTGAATTATTTTTGTTCTCAAACTTTTAAGGGTGAAAAACTTTTTTTAAAGAGCTTATTGAACAACAGAACATACACATGCAAACCTGTCATTTTAGTTATATAATGTACATGCACGTTTCGTGAACGAATTACTAGCATAACATGTTCTACTAGGCGAGACTGCGAACAAATGTTTACTGCAACATTGTCGCTCACGTCTTCTAGGCACTCGGAAAAATATATTATAAAATAGTGTAGGGGCATCAAAAATATTATGTAATATTTAATAATAGAACAGCATCTATACAATCCCGTGGTGCGTTAATGCTTGGGAATAATTATTGTAAGTGTTACCAGATCTAGAATCCAATGATTTGACACTTTATTTTTCTAATCTTTAAATTCTGTCCATGTGTGAATTATAAAAGGGTTTCCAAACTGCACATGCAAACTCCAGACGACTACGGACATAGCTATTGTACAAAATTTTGTAGGTTGCTTCATATTTAAAGGGTTTGCTTGCTCGTAAAATGAAGCCAAGCTGACTGTACGATTTATCAAGGATACTATCTATATGAGGGACAAACCAAAGCTTGGAGTCCATTACGGATTTCTGTGACTGTCTTTAAACTTTTTTTACAATTATTGTAGTTAAAATAATTACATTTTTCTTTTTTATGAATCTGATTATATGACATTTATCGGGATATACAAATAAGGAATTATCATTACAAAAGATGTCAAAGTTATTTAGATCTCATTGAAAAAAATAGCAATTATTGAAGTTGCGTATTAACCTATAAATTTTGGTATCATCTTCATATAGTAACATTTTAGAGTTCATAATATTTTTAGTGATATCATTGATATTAAGAATAAATAATAATGGACCCAGATGGGATCCGTAAGGCACACCAGAACTTATGTAATGGATATGTATCCAGACAATACAACAGCTTGTCTTCCATTTTCTACATATGATTTCATCTAACATGTATCCCAAGTCGCCATCCCTTCATTAATAAGGTATTGTGACAAACTATACTTTGCTAGTGGCTCTGCCCGCCCTCAATTCGGTTATCGGCGAGGAACTCCTTAATTAGGTATACTAATTTGGCAGTGGCACTGCCCGCCCTAAATTCGGTTATCGGCCAGGAACTCCTTAATCAGGTATACTAATGAAGTTTGCTATAGCAAGCTATAGGTACAGCTATTGTTTGTTAAACTCTATTATAGTTATTCCCGCGGGAACGTTTGAATTTTTCGGGATAAAATTTAGCTATATGCTATTATAGGACCCAACCTATATGTATGCCAAGTTTCATCCCGATCCGTCCAGTAGTTGAAGCGTGAAAGAGTTACAAACATCCGTCCATCCATCCATACAGACAAACTTTTACATTTATAATGTTAGTAGGAAGTCGGATTTTGTCAAAAGCTTTTAAAAAATATGACACACAGCATCTATTTGGCATCCATCGTCCATAGCATTAAGAATATGATAAGTAAATGTCAGTAAATTACTGTCAATTGAACGACCTTTATAAAATTCATGCTGATTACGGACAATGCGTCGTCGTACAGTGCTAAAAAGATGTTCCGTAACAATTTGTTCAAAAACTTTGCGAAATTGACATAATTTTGATATTGGTCTATACTTCTCAATATCCTGACTGACTATTCCTTTGGGAATAGGAGTGATATATGCTTGCTTCCAGAAGTTTGGAAAGCACCTTTCTTTAAAAGATCTAGTAAAAAGTATAGAAATAGGCATTGCTAAACTTGAACAACAGCTTTTATGAGAAGAGGGTCTATTTCATCAGGACCAGCACCCTTGAGAATATTGACTAGACTTAGTTGTTTGTGAACATTATTTTCAGTAATTTCTATATAATATATAATAATTTTGGGAACTATACCAACTGGCAACGGTCTTTTAGATATTTAATTAATTTTTAATTTTTAGTTTTTATTATTTAGGTTAACATTTATTTAGATTAGATTAGTTTAGATTTATATTATTTTAGTTTAATTTAATGTTATTAAGTTTTTTTGCAACCAAATCTTAATTAAATCTTATTCAGGGTGTGTATGTTTCATTTTCTTAAAAATTTGTTAACATATTCGTTTAGCACACATCTACATATGTCATAAGAAGTGGCAATTTTTTGGACCTTTTCAAGGCCCAAATTTTTAATAGGAACGGCATATCAAAAAAATACAAAACATACAGACATAGTGCCTGCGTATGTACGTGTATGTATGTATATCATTTTACAATTCAACTGCTTAAACTTAACGTGTTGTCAACTCGCTCAAAGTCCTTGACTGCTACCAATAGGTACAGCTGAAACTTCTGTAAACTAGTAGGTAGAAGGTAAACTTCCGAAGTTTTTCTTTTTAAGTGCATTTTATATTGTAAGAAATATGAACTCAGCTGCTCGTTGTTGAAAGGCTTTATGCAAAATTTAGTTTTCCTTTTGTTACTACAACATGAATGTATACTAAGTAAATATATATACTTTTGTTTTTAAATTCTTCCGTTTCCTGTGTACTCAAGTGTATTTTCAATAACGTCTGCGCTGTAGTTAGTATATAACGGAGATGCAGCGATCGAACTTTAGTTCATCTTGCAGCTGCAATACTTCAATATGAAATCCTCATTGTACTTAATCTTCCTTCTGGTGAGTTTATTTTACCCATTACTTATGCGTTCTAATGTCGAAATTTATTAAAACTTTTAATATTTTTTATGAATAATAACAATCTTAAGTACAATTCATATAATTTCATAAAGTTCGGATTAGCTTCGGAAGAATTATACATTAAAACGTTAGTATATAAACTGAAATTCTTAAAATTCATACCTACATGGCACTGACTGATAAAATCCCAGAATTTAATAAAATCCTTTAAGTTAAAAGTCACAAAAGGTAGAGCTATTGTTTAGGTATTTCGGTTTCGTTAAAAAAATCAACATTTCATCATTACACAAGAGAGTCTCATTAGTTTATGATACACTTATGCTAAACTACTTACAATCTTAAACGGTAACACATATGACTGCCTCTCAGACTGTATATGAATATTTCATCAGTTATTCGGCCTATGCAGTATGCTGGAGGAACCAGTGGGACTTAAGTCTAACGCCGGAAGCACAGAAGGTCTTAAAAATCTTACAATACCTACTTGATTTTATAGGGTTGTGTATACGCTCATGGACCTACGTATCTAGAACAAAAGCAAGATTCATATGCTCCTGAAGAAGCCCTATGCATAGTTTATTTGTTAAATTATATTTCATCCAGCGATGAAATACTCTATACATTTTATTTATCCGTCATTAAACAGAAACAAAGCTTCTGCGTTTTAAATTAATGCTGCTGCATAAGAAAAAAATACCTTATAGTTTAATATGCCTACTTGATGGGGTTTTATGGACATTTTGAAAAAACATTTTCAAATGCAGTGTAAGGTGTGGTGGGTAGGGTTTTAATAAGGTTTTTTATAGAGCTCCAGAGATAAATGTTTGTATCATCAGCGAAGACAAAAATATATCTTAACAAGAGTTTACCTTAAGTAAATTGCTTTTATAAATTAGTACGACACGCCTTATAGTTTTTACAACGAACCTTATTAGAACACTCGCTTTTGTCCGCAGTTCTACACGCGCTAAATTCGGTTATCAGTGTAGGATTTCAACGGCAACTCCTGAATTGTAGAACAACAACCAACCGGGACTCAAACTAGCTTAGTGTAGTAGTTACTTTTAATCGGTACAGGGGTTTAAGCGTGTAGAGGTAACAGGCAGACAGACAGCAAGATTTACTTTTACATTTATAATATTTCTTTGTGGATTTTGATCAAAAAGGCATAAAAATGATGTACTTGAGACTATCAGATGACGATTTTCTTGTGAAATCCAGGTCGGCTTCGTGCTGGTCTCATCCGTGACCGCCGCCGCTGTGGACACCACCACTGCTGACGAGACCACCACTGCTGTCGAGACTACCGCTGACGACACCACTGCCGCTGACGACACCACCTCTGAAGGCACCACCACCGCTGACGACACCACCGCTGTCGACACCACCGCTGACGACACCACCGCTGACGACACTACCGCTGACGACACCACCGCTGACGACACCACCGCTGTCGACACCACCGCTGACGACACCACCGCTGACGACACCACCGCTGACGACACCACCTCTGACGACACCACCGCTAGCGACACCACCGCTAGCGACACCACCACCGCTGACGACACCACCGCTGTCGAGACTACCGCTGACGACACCACCGCTGTCGAGACTACCGCTGACGACACCACCGCTGACGACACTACCGCTGAAGGCACCACCACCGCTGACGTCAGCACCTCTGAAGGCACCACCACCGCTAGCGGCACCACCGTTGACGACACCACCGCTGACGACACTACCGCTGCTGACACTACCACCGCTGACGCCAGCACCTCTGAAGGCACCACCACCGCTAGCGGCACCACCGTTGACGAAACCACCGCTGACGACACCGCCGCTGTCGAGACTACCGCTGACGACACCACCGCTGACGACACTACCGCTGAAAGCACCACCACCGCTGACGTCAGCACCTCTGAAGGCACCACCACCGCTAGCGGCACCACCGTTGACGACACCACCGCTGACGACACTACCGCTGCTGACACTACCACCGCTGACGCCAGCACCTCTGAAGGCACCACCACCGCTAGCGGCACCACCGTTGACGACACCACCGCTAACGACACCACCGCTGACGACACCACCGCTGAAGACGCCACCTCTGACGATGCCACCGCTGACGACACCACCGCTGACGATGCCACCGCTGACGACACCACCGCTGACGACACCACCGCTGAAGGCAGCACCACCGATACCTCAACCAGCTCAAGCTCTGACTCCACGGAGACCGGTTAGTTTCACTCATTTATGAAAATGTGTACGTTATTTGTAAGTTTGTAGCATTTTACAATTGATAAACATTAAATTCTCATTCAATTTACTGTCAGAAGACAGTTACGATTATCTTCTATTTTGTGTATTAGAAGAAGTTTGACTTTGAAAACATTACTTATGTCGCACATTTGCATTGCTGCGTAACGATTTGAATAAGTAATTAAATTTTTACAATAACATTGTTTTTAATTGAATAATAGAATCAAGAATGTCTCCTATTTTAATTTTTATACTTTTCTTTGTCACAAAGATACCGCATCCCTACCTACCAACAGCACGGGCGACGTCGAAGATAGCGAATGGCGCTACTATTACGGAGACGGACCTCACCACCGTTGATATCTAGAAATGACTGCTCACTCTACGTCATTTGAATAAACTTATGCTTAAAATGTCAATTTTATTAAAAGTTTATCTGCTAGTTGTTTTTTTTTTATCCCATTTTGTTGAATGTGTTTAGAAAATTAATACCGAGTGTCTACTAATCGGCAGACTGGGATGGATTGTGAGAATTTTATGCATCGTACCCGTGGAGGCAGCTCTGCTTTAGCTCAGGTGATCCTGACGTCTGCGCAGCCGCAGTCACTGAGACAATCTTCGCTGGTATGGAATGTTTCATTCCTAACCTGCGAGAAGCTGCCGGCGTCAAAAGACGACCGTGGTTTAATAGGTCTTGCAGAGAAGCTAAAATTCTTAAGCAAACTGCGTATGAGGCTTGGACCACGGCTCGTGATTATAAGGACCCGAATATTTCTGAGTTAAAACGCAAATTAAATGCTGCCTCGAGGTTCAGTAAGAAAGCAACTGCCAGAGCAAAATTCTAATTCATCGGCAAAATAGGTGGGCGACTTGCGAACTATCCTTCTGGGAGTCGTGCTTTCTGGTCGCTTGCTAAAGCTGCCGAGGGAACTGCCAGTCGTTGTTACCACCACTGCGAAAGACCGATAGTGACTTGGCCCATAGTGCAAAAGAGAAAGCCGATCTATTGGTCAGTCTCTTTGCCTCCAACTCGAATATGAACGACGAAGGCGCTGTATGGTCTTACCGCACCACGGTAAAGTAGGTGGTACTTTACCGTGGTGCGGTAAGACCATGCCAGAAATCTCTATAACACAGCGAGAGGTCCGGTGGTATACCAGCAGTGGTGCTTAAGCAGTGTGCTCCTGAGTAATGTCCTGTACTCACGCGCCTCTTTGCGCTTTCCTACCATACTAGGCAATTTCGTCTTCATGGAAGACTGCGAATGTGCACCCGGTACCCAAAAAGGTCGATAGATCAGATCCATCGAATTACAGGCCTATTGCTATTACCTCTATCCTCTCCAAGGTGATGGAGCGTGTGATCTACACACAGCTTCTGAGATACCTAGAAAAACACGACCTGATCAGGGATCGTCAATATGGCTTTCGCCACGGTCGCTCGACTGGTGACCTTCTAGTGTCTCTCACACACCGATGGGCACTTGCCATCGAGAGTCAGGGGGAGGCATTGGCATGTAGCCTGGACATAGCGAAGGCGTTCGATCGGGTCTGGCACCGGGGTATTCTATGGAAGTTGCCATCTTACGGAGTGCCCGAGGGTTTGTGCAAATGGGTGGCTAGCTTTTTGTCCGGCAGACGCATACGAGCCGTAGTAGACAGTAGCTGCTCTGATAGCATGGACATTAATGCTGGTGTCCCGCAAGTCTCTGTGCTGTCTCCTACGCTGTTTCTTCTGCACATCAATGATATGTTGGACATCAACAACATACATTGGTATGCAGATGACAGTACTGAAGACGCTTATTACACTGGCCGTGCAAGCATCCCTCGTTCCGTTATGGAGAAAAAACGTGAAGAACTTGTATCTCAAATAGAGATCAGTCTTTCCAAGGCCTCTGACTGGGGACGGGAAAACTTGGTCCAATTCAACCTTTCAAAGACACAAGTCTGCGCGTTCACCGCTAAAAAAAACCCCATTCACTGTGGTCCCACAATTCCAGAACACTCCCCTCTCCATCTCCAAGAGCATTGTGATCCTTGGTGTTGACATCTCCAGCGATGTTCAGTTCCGAGATCATTTACAAGATAAGGTAAAACTGGCGACCAATAAACTTGGTGTACTCAACAGAGCGAAGCAGTACTTCACGTCGGGGCAAAGATTGCTGCTGTACAAGTCGCAAGTCCGGCCCTTGCCATGGAGTACTGCTGCCATATCTGGGCGGGTGCACCCGGATACCAGCTTGGCCCTTTTGACTCGGTTCAACGACGGGCTGTGAGAATTGTCGATAATCTCAGACTCACTTGCAGTATCGAGTCCTTAAATCTGAGGAGAGACTTTGCCTCCCTGTGTGTGTTCTACAGCTTGTACAATGGGTTGTGTTCTAAGGAATTGTTCGAAATGATGCCTACGGCTATTTTCTACCATCGCACCACTCGCCATCGGCAGGGAATTCATTTCCACACTTTAGAACCGAAATGGTCGCGTACAGTGCGGTTTCAGAGAAACTTCCTGCCGCGAACACTTAAGTTGTGGAATGAGCTCCCTGCCAAGGTTTTCTAAGCGTGAATTTGCGTGGTCTACGTTAAATATGTAGGGAAGACCGGGTACAATAGTAACACTTTACACATTTCGTTTGATTTCGGTAAGTCTAATATACATACGGTTACATTTACACAGCCACATACAATTTTCGCCTATGCTTCACTAAAGCAGATATTATTAACTATGGTATTAATTGTTTTCAAAGAGCTACAGAACCTTAACCACCACCACAGTCATTTATCACTTTCGTCCTCAGGGTCAGGTCGAAAGTAACACGCCACGGATCAAAAGTAATATATACTGCGCATTTGGTAGATAAGCAATCAAACTAATTTTGAGATAAATATAAAAAATATTTTGTTTTCTTTAAAGATTGTAATGTACACTGTACAATTGTACATAACAAAAGAGAACAATATCTTTTTGTAAGACATTTCTCACATCCACTCTTCGCTTCATCATCATCTCAGCTTGTAGATGTCCATTGTTAAACGTAGCCCTCCCTTTGCTCGTATCTTTCTACAACGTGTCTTGAGTTTCTTGCTACCAAGATATCCATGTCAATCTAACCAGTTAATTGGGCCATTGTGTTTTGGGCTCATATGATCTAATTATCTGTGACAATTTTGTTGAAAGTAGAGAGAAGCCTAAGCATCGCTGTTGCGATGTCTTATCAATAGGGTCCCGCTAATTACCCTTTGGGTACGGTACCCTAAAAATTATTAATGTGATATGGGTAACATTCAGTGTTCATACTAGTGCTATAACGTTTTTTTTTATTAAACTTGCCATTGGTGACTTTTTTATAGACTTCACGAACAGCATCGCAATTGTTTCTTTATATTATTCTAAGAAAAAATTAAAGTTATGTAAGTGTTTACATAAAAAGCATGTTACTTTTGTCCCCGTGGTGTAATGTTACTTTCATACCCACTCAATTATTTGAAAATATTCACGTAATAACCTAAAAACTTAAGTGCTTTACATAAAACAATTATTATCATGTACCAACAAACTTTTGGAATTGCAAAAAAAAAACCACAAAGATATACTTACAAATCTCAACCCTACATAAACACTAAGTTAATAAAACTAAAAAAACGTACTTTCAGGGCGTAAAACGCATTTCGTATTTTAATATAACACACAAAACCGAAATACGCGTGTTACAAACTAACCCTCAATGGCCGCGGGCAGTGATAAGACCATTAGACCAATCTACAGAGCGTTTGTTACTTTTGACCCGCCGTTACTTTTGTACCCGGTCTCCCCTACTCTGGACTGGCATCAGTATAACTTTATTTTCCATTAAGAAAAACACAGCTATTAAACTATATTCAATATATGTGTTTGAAGGTAGCATAGCCAGGCTTATTGAGTAGTTGTCAAAAAAATACCCAAAATCTTATGCTGCATTACAAAAATATTTTTGTAGGGGTTTGTATTTTACGAAGTGGTGCAAAATGAAGTAAGTGCCATCCACAGAACATTATAAGAAGTCTTATAATGTCCTGTGCACCCTCACAACATTATAAGAAGTCTTAAAATGTTCTGTTGTGCCACCTTTTTTTCATTAAAACAAATATGACAGCGGGCGCTACTTTGAGCTACGTCACAGAGCTATGTGGGCGACGCTTCCTAGCAGGCTTCAGTTGGTTGATTGGTTGAGCTACGTATCCATGTCGCCGCAGCGTATGTATGTGTATCCGCGATTATCTCGAGTTTAGCTAAACCGATTTTGACGCAGTGTAAAATAGTATTTGTTACATTTTGGAGGAGGTTTTAGTTTACAAATGGATACCCCATGACATCGTCGTCATTAGCGGTGCATTAGTTCAAAGCGACCACCTTTTATTGATACGGTTTACTTTGTCGACAATATTTTAGTACACTTACGAGTAGAAATAGCTAGTCATTCTCATAAACGACAATATTTCAGAAATTAGTAATACAAAAAGTAAGTATATTAAAAGTAGTTTTATTTTACTCATAAATAATTAATAACGCTTCAATGTTCCTTTGACCTTATATATCATGAGTTTGGAAAATATTGTCGTCTATTTAAGTGACTAGTAATAATTAGTCCGACCGTAGTCCGACGTAGAATTAACCGACTTCAAAAAGAGAGGAATTTCTTAATTCATAGGACTCTTTTTATGTATGTTTCCCGATTACTCACAGATGCCTTGACTGATTCGGAAAAATCTTTTTTGTTTGAAAGGGTATATACTTTCTAGGTGGTCCCATGGTCATCAGCTCACGATATAGTGATAGGATCATGGAAGAATCGAGGGAACTCTACAAATTTTTAGCCTTAGCCTTACACTTAGCCTTAGCACCAAGCCAATAGGTCACTTAAAAGTAGGCATGTTCCGACTAGTCGGTAAAGCTGACTATCCGGCCACTTTCGTAGTCGGCGACTATTCGGCAAAGCGCGCCGACTGGAACTGCGACTGGAAGGAATTATCTGTGGTCGAAAAGGACCTAAATAAATACAATCTAATTTATTACCTACTTGATTTTTTTATTAAAACTAGGTCACCTGGTTTGTATACAACAATATTACATTTCCTATCGTAGTTATATTTTCTTAGGTTCTTACTTTGTAAAACATTTTGCTTAGCATCTAACTGTGCTTTCTGCAATCTATATTTTCACTCTTTGGGGTAATTGTCGTATTTCGAGTTCCGAGATCATTGGCAAGATAAGTCCAAAAAACTAGGTGTACTCAACAGAGCGAGGCAGTAGTTTTCCTTAGTGCGCGAGTCCGACTCACACTTTAAGGGTAAACCGATTTTAATGAAATTTTGGTAAGTTGTTATGCACATGTCCGGGGAGGATTCTGAATTAGTACAACCCTATCTCAAAAGGTTGGTGCGGCAGTTGTTTTAAAAAAAAAACACGGTTCGCCGGGTCAGCTAGTAATACCTATAAAGAGCACTGCCTAAAGGGTGCAATATAATAGTAGGTAACTGTAATCAAAAGTGTTACCATTTGATTTTCAATTTATTGACCCTCGATCAGACAGGATCATGAGTCAGTTACACTTATATAATACTAGCTTTTGCCCGCGTTATCGGTGTAGAATTTCAACGACAACTCCTCACTTATAGAAAAAAAAACCTACTAACACTTGACGTTTTCAAGTAGCTTATGTCCTTCTTCGGAACTTTAACTATCTCCATCCCAAATATAACCGCAGTTCCCCCCGCCCTGAATTCGGTTATCGATGTAAGATTTCAACGGCAACTCCTTAATTATAAAAAACCGACTCACACTTGACGTTTTCATGTAGCCTTTGTCCTTTCTCGGGAGTCAAACTATCTCCATACCAAGTTTATCTTAATCAGTACAGCTGTTTAAACAGACAAACAGACATATTTACTTTTGCATTTATAATATTAGTATGGATTTTTAAAATGAATACATACCTATTTAAAATTTTGCCGTATGATAACTATTTTTCAAAATAGTTGTACTTACATCTATTTTGAACAATGTGTCACTAAGATTGAAAGTCTAGAAAAAGATTTCCAATTATTCCTAAGTAAAATGAATGGAACAGTATTTTTTTTTTAATATTAAAAACTAAACTAAATATTATTTATTAAAAAGTGGCAAACAAGTTAACGCCTGATGGTAAGCGGTCACCATAGCCTATGGACGCTTGTAACATTCCCATAATACAACCTTCTTTTACTCTAATATCGGCAAGTAAAGAACGTTATAAATCGTAAACAAAAGAAGGCATTATTAGTCATTGTTATTTAAAATTGAAAGTTGTATTAAAATAGAAATTATATTAGGTTATACAGGTATTTTCTTATGATTTTCATGTAAGAACTGAATTTGACGAATGATAAATAAAATATAATAAAATTATTAAAATTCCTATATTATTATTAAAAAATAAATTATTAATGAGGTAAACTGCATTGTGTATTTTAGCAAATAATTATGAACACACTGTTCCACACAGTTACATGAATAGACTTATTTAGTATTTTGAACATCCTATATTTCATCAAAACAGGAAAATCTGGCCGAGCTTAGGTTATAGGAGTAGCCTAATGTCGGCCGTGATTTTTATAGTCTAAGAAAATAGTATAACTAACATTAAAAAGCGGCTGAACTTTGGTCATTCAATTAACGGGTATGGAACGCTTTATAAACTTTAAGAGCCCTAAATTAGGATACTAATAAATTATAAAATTGCTGTCATCCCCCTTATCTCGACCGCAGGCCAACATTAGTGTTTTGTAATAAAATAAGAATCCTATCATGGGCCCCGATATTCAGTAACAAATTAAGGTAAACAAATAAAATAAAAAAAAAAAATTTACATTGCTTTTTTACTGTCCGGAAGCAGTAAGAAAACTATTGCAAGCTATTTATGGTCTAAAAAACATATTTCCAGAGTGGTATCCGCCAAATTAAAAGTTATACAGAGCAGTTATCGACCCCTTATATAAGTTAGATGGGAGATTACACTTTAACAAAGACGAGTTTGTATGGATTGTTTTTAGTTTCTGAATGAACACTAGTGTTAAACAAAAAAAACCGAAATAGAAACCTAAGGTAGGCGCCTTAATGTTTGTGCGTATTTCCTAAGCTTCCTAAGGTCTCGTTATGGTAAGCGGTAGAGCTTAATTTCTCGATACCTAGTAACCTAAACACCTCAGTCATCACTGATGACATAAACTCGGTACCCTTGTCGGTCAGCATCTGTTTGGGATACCATAGCGCATTAAAAATTTGTTCACAAAAGCTTTGGCTACTGTCTCAGCGTATTTGCGCTCTAGTGGATAAGCCTCTACGTATTTGGTAAGATCGCACTGGATAGTAAGTATATGTTTACAATTATGGGTATCTATATCTAGTTGACCCATTATATCTAAACTAACCCTCTTGAATGCTGAATTGGCAGTGGAGGTTATGGTCATCGGTTCTTTTGTATGTTAGAGTGTTTTTAAATTTGACAACTCTTACATAGTCTTAAGTAATCTATGACGTCATTGGTCATGCGTGGCTGTGAATAATTTTTGTCTAAGAATCTCACACTTTATTGGGTCCAATTTAAAGATAACCTCACGTAATCGGTTCAGTACGCATATGAGATTTTTATTATGATGTGCTCGTTACTTATTATTGTAGGAACGAAAAAACTCTAGATTGTTCGGTGCCTTCTGAGTACACTTGGCATTCGTGGTATTTTGCGAATATTGTACGTGTGCTACATTACGCGAGTAAATTTTCGTGACCTCGATAACGAGCTGAGCCGCTTGTGGGGCTTTCACGATCACGAGGTCCGAAAAATCCGGAACTGTTATGAAAAGTCCGTGGTTGGTTAACTTGCAAATTAGACCTTTTGTAGTTGGAACTTGCAGCGGCTCTACCGCGGATGCTATGTCTCATGCCGCGGTTGCTCTTAAAGTGCATGACCGGTTCTTCGCCAGGGGCTAATAAATGTTCGTCAACAGCGGCCCTAATAGCTTCCAGAAGGGATTAAAACGGACGGGAAGCCATAATGGTACAGATACGGGAATTGCTAAGACCGTCTGCGAAACGCTTTATCGCTAGCTTTTCGGTCTGTGGTCGGAGAACCTCATATTTTTGTTCGATTCCATCTGCTTGGGCTAAGGTCAAGTAGTAAGTAATAACTCTTCCAAATCTGAGCCAAACTTCTCCATAGACCTACGTCCCTGCCTAGAAGTCAACATTTGTGACTGAAGGGCGACAGCTAATTTTTAATAAGGTGTGTGCGCATGTCCTTCAACAGTGATTCTACAGTCACGTAACGAGATTTCAGCCTAAGTTTGGCGCTAGCTGAGAGCCGTGTCTTAAGGACGAATTCTATTAATTGTTTTTTGGCGGCATCGTTGAGCATGGACCCGTATATCTGAATGCTGGCTATCAATTGGGTAGTTACCTACTCCTGCCTTGTCATAATTGGCAACCTAGGGAGATCGCAGTTTTTATATCAAAATTTTCAGATTCCATTTTTTCGGTTTCAACCCTTATCAACCCTTTCTGAAGTTTCTGCCTCTTTTGTGACATGCAAACTTAAAATAAAGTTATAGATTTTCTTAATATCCCCTATTAACTTATTTACTAATTGAAGACTATCACTATCTAACTCGTGTGATTCTGTTTTTATTTTAATTTCATACAAAATACACATCAAACGAGTGTAAAATTATTTCGCTTGCTGAAATTTTTGCTGAGCTGACTCTGAACCTTCTTTGAGGTCCGATTTTAATGAGATAGGTTTTGATTTCCACTAACCGTTCGTAAACAATTTCTAGCTCGGTTATTATTTAAGACATTGGGATATGAAAACAGAGTAATAATAAAAAAAAAAAATTAGAAGGTACATATTAAAAATACTTAGCAATGGACATGTTATATTAAGGATACCTAAAAAATACGTATTTGCGATGCGATGCGGAGCATTGGTTGGCTCGGCCGCAGCGGCGCGGCTGCAGTAAAACATCGTACTTGAGCTGGCTACTTTTTATTAAACTAAGCAAGTTTGAGGTGAGCTTTTATAAAAAGAGTTCTGTACTCAGTAGAAAATTAAAGCGTTTTAAGTTTTTTATTTCATTTTTTTGTTAAAAGTAATCTTTATAATTTGACTCATTAAAATTTTTCTTTCCTGTTTTCTTTAATTTATAATTAAATAAGAAATCGTACTTTCAGATTATTCACCTCACACATTTTGTGACAGCGATCAGTTATTCTTAGTTTGTGCTACATGTCAAAACAAAAAAATGTTTATTGTACCCTGAAGAAACAGAAATCCTTTAATAAATAAATGTGTAACTAAGATAATAATTGAATTATTTTTGTTCTCAAACTTTTAAGGGTGAAAAACTTTTTTTAAAGAGCTTATTGAACAACAGAACATATCCACACATGCAAACCTGTCATTTTAGTTATATAATGTACATGCACGTTTCGTGAACGAATTACTAGCATAACATGTTCTACTACGCGATACTGCGAACAAATGTTTACTGCAACATTGTCGCTCACGTCTTCTAGGCACTCGGAAAAATATATTATAAAGTAGTGTAGGGGCATCAAAAATATTATGTAATATTCAATAATAGAACAGCATCTATACAATCCCGTGGTGCGTTAATGCTTGGAAATAATTATTGTAAGTGTTACCAATTCTAGAATCCAATGATTTGACACTTTATTTTTCTAATCTTTCAATTCTGTCCATGTGTGAATTATAAAAGGGTTTCCAAACTGCACATGCAAACTCCAGACGACTACGGACATAGCTATTATACAAAATTTTGTAGGTTGCTTCATATTTAAAGGCTTTGCTTGCTCGTAAAATGAAGCCAAGCTGACTGTACGATTTATCAAGGATACTATCTATATGAGGGACAAACCAAAGCTTAGAGTCCATGAGGACACTTAGATTACGGATCTCTGTGACTGTCTTTAAACTTTTTTTAAAAATATAGTAGTTAAAATTTATTAAATTTTCCTTTTTTATGAATCTGATTAATCTGATCTGATAAATAAGGAATTATCATTACAAAAGATTTCAAAGTTATTTAGATCTGATTGAAACAAATAGCAATTATTGAAGTTGTGTATTAACCTATAAATTTTGGTATCGTCTTCATATAGTAACATTTTAGAGTTCATAATATTTTTAGTGATATCATTGATATTAAGAATAAATAATAATGGACCCAGATGGGATCCGTAAGGCACACCAGAACTTATGTAATGAATATGTATCCAGACAATACAACAACTTGTCTTCCATTTTCTACATATGATTTCATCTAACGTGTATCCCAAGTCGCCATCCCTTCATTAATAAGGTATACAACAGTACAAACTATACTTTGCCAGTGGCACTGCCCGCCCTAAATTCGGTTATCGGCCAGGAACTCCTTAATCAGGTATACTAATGAAGTTTGCTATAGCAAGCTATAGGTACAGCTATTGTTTGTTAAACTCTATTATAGTTGTTCCCTTGGGAACGTTTGAATTTTTCGGGATAAAATTTAGCCTATATGCTATTATAGGACCCAACCTATATGTATGCCAAGTTTCATCCCGATCCGTCCAGTAGTTGAAGCGTGAAAGAGTTACAAACATCCGTCCATCCATCCATACAGACAAACTTTTACATTTATAATGTTAGTAGGAAGTCGGATTTTGTCAAAAGCTTTTAAAAAATATGACACACAGCATCTATTTGGCATCCATCGTCCATAGCATTAAGAATATGATAAGTAAATGTCAGTAAATTACTGTCAATTGAACGACCTTTATAAAATTCATGCTGATTACGGACAATGTATCGTCGTACAGTGCTAAAAAGATGTTCCGTAACAATTTGTTTAAAAACTTTGCGAAATCGACATAATTTTGATATTCGAATATTGACTAGACTTAGTTGTTTGTGAACATTATTTTCAGTAATTTCTATACTAATCATATCGATTAAAAAATCACAAAATGTCCTTAAACTATCAATGTTGACCAAATTGGATTTCGACTTTTTAAACACAGAGTGAAAATGATCATTAAATATTTTACAAATCTGCTCCACTTCAAGAACTAGAAGAAAGTGATTTAATGTAAGACCAGAAAACCCGGTCGAAGTCACAAATATGCGATATGGACAATTGCACCTCGGGCTGTTTTACGAAGTCGTAATCTTAAAAATCATGTTATCGTATTCCCCAGTTTCCATTTCTAAATCTTAATTAAATCTTATTCAGGGTGTGTATGTTTCATTTTCTTAAAAATTTGTTAACATATTCGTTTAGCACACATCTACATATGTCATAAGAAGTGGCAATTTTTTGGACCTTTTCAAGGCCCAAATTTTTAATAGGAACGGCATATCAAAAAAATACAAAACATACAGACATAGTGCCTGCGTATGTACGTGTATGTATGTATATCATTTTACAATTCAACTGGTTAAACTTAACGTGTTGTCAACTCGCTCAAAGTCCTTGACTGCTACCAATAGGTACAGCTGAAACTTCTGTAAACTAGTAGGTAGAAGGTAAACTTCCGAAGTTTTTCTTTTTAAGTGCATTTTATATTGTAAGAAATATGAACTCAGCTGCTCGTTGTTGAAAGGCTTTATGCAAAATTTAGTTTTCTTTTTGTTACTACAAAATGGATGTATACTAAGTAAATATATATTTTTGTTTTTAAATTCTTCCGTTTCCTGTGTACTCAATTGTATTTTCAATAACGTCTGCGCTGTAGTTAGTATATAACGGAGATGCAGCGATCGAACTTTAGTTCGTCTTGCAGCTTCAATACTTCAATATGAAATCCTCATTGTACTTAATCTTCCTTCTGGTGAGTTTATTTTACCCATTACTTATGTTTTAATGTCAAAATATATTAAAACTTTTAATATTATTTATGAATAATAACAATCTTAAGTACAATTCATATAATTTCATAAAGTTCGGATTAGCTTCGGAAGAATTATACATTAAAACGTTAGTATATAAACTGAAATTCTTAAAATTCATACATGGCACTGACTGATAAAATCCCAGAATTAAATAAAATCCTTTAAGTCTGATTTGTTGCAGTTAAAAGTCACAAAAGGTAGCGCTATTGTTTAGGTATTTCGGTTTCGTTACAAAAATCAACATGTCATCATTACACAAGAGAGTCTCATTAGTTTAGATACACTTAAAATACTTACTGAACATTACACGCTTTTAGCAGCGTGGCTAGTTCCATGTTTATTGAACTTAAAAGAATCTCACCAAATATATTATACAATCTTAAACGGTAACACATATGACTGCCTCTCAGACTGTATATGAATATTTCATCAAAGTTATTCAGCCTATGCAGTATGCTAGAGGAACCAGTGGGACTTAAATCTAACGCCGGAAGCACAGAAGGTCTTAAAAATCTTACAATACCTACTTGATTTTATAGGGTTGTGTATACGCTCATGAACCTACGTATCTAGAACAAAAGCAAGATTCATATGCTCCTGAAGAAGCCCTATGCATAGTTTATTTGTTAAATTATATTTCATCCAGCGATGAAATACTCTATACATTTTTTTTATCCGTCATTAAACAGAAACAAAGCTTCTGCGTTTTAAATTAATGCTGCTGCGTAAGAAAAAAATACCTTATAGTTTAATTTGCCTACTTGATGGGGTTTTATGGACATTTTGAAATAACATTTTTAAATGCAGTGTAAGGTGTGGTGGGTAGGGTTTTAATAAGGTTTTTTATAGAGCTCCAGAGATAAATGTTTGTATCATCAGCGAAGACAAAAATATATCTTAACAAGAGTTTACCTTAAGTAAATTGCTTTTATAAATTAGTACGTCACGCCTTACAGTTTTTACAACGAACTTTATTAGAACATTAGCTTTTGTCCGCAGTTCTACACGCCCTAAATTCGGTTATCAGTGTAGGATTTTAACGGCAACTCCTGTATTGTAGAACAACAACCGACTCACACTTGACGTTTTCAAGTAGCCTATGTTCTTCCTCGGGACTCAAACTAGCTTAGTGTAGTAGTTAGTCTTAATCTGTACAGCTGTTTAAGCGTGTAGAGGTAACAGGCAGACAGACAGCAAGATTTACTTTTACATTTATAATATTTATTTGTGGATTTTGATCAAAAGGGCGTAAAAATGATGTACTTGAGACTATCAGATGACGATTTCCTTGTGAAATCCAGGTCGGCTTCGTGCTGGTCTCATCCGTGACCGCCGCCGCTGTGGACACCACCACTGCTGACGAGACCACCACTGCTGTCGAGACTACCGCTGACGACACCACCGCTGACGACACCACTGCCGCTGACGACACCACCACCGCTGACGACACCACCGCTGTCGACACCACCGCTGACGACACCACCTCTGACGACACCACTGCTAGCGGCACCACTGCTGACGAGACCACCACCTCTGACGACACCACCGCTAGCGACACCACCGCTAGCGACACCACCACCGCTGACGACACCACCGCTGACGACACCACCGCTGACGACACCACCGCTGTCGACACCACCACCGCTGACGAAACCACCGCTGACGACACCACCGCTGACGACACCACCGCTGTCGAGACTACCGCTGACGACACCACCGCTGACGACACTACCGCTGAAGGCACCACCACCGCTGACGTCAGCACCTCTGAAGGCACCACCACCGCTAGCGGCACCACCGTTGACGACACCACCGCTGACGACACTACCGCTGCTGACACTACCACCGCTGACGCCAGCACCTCTGAAGGCACCACCACCGCTAGCGGCACCACCGTTGACGACACCACCGCTAACGACACCACCGCTGACGACACCACCGCTGAAGACGCCACCTCTGACGACGCCACCGCTGACGACACCACCGCTGACGACACCACCGCTGACTACACCACCGCTGACGACACCACCGCTGACGCCAGCACCTCTGAAGGCACCACCACCGCTAGCGGCACCACCGTTGACGACACCACCGCTGACGACACTACCGCTGCTGACACTACCACCGCTGACGCCAGCACCTCTGAAGGCACCACCACCGCTAGCGGCACCACCGTTGACGACACCACCGCTAACGACACCACCGCTGACGACACCACCGCTGACGACACCACCGCTGAAGACGCCACCTCTGACGACGCCACCGCTGACGACACCACCGCTGACGACACCACCGCTGACGACACCACCGCTGACGACACCACCGCTGACGACACCACCGCTGACGCCAGCACCTCTGAAGGCACCACCACCGCTAGCGGCACCACCGCTGCTGACACTACCACCGCTGACGCCAGCACCTCTGAAGGCACCACCGCTGACGACACCACCGCTGACGACACCACCGCTGACAACGCCACCGCTGACGTCGCCACCGCTGACGACACCACCGCTGACGACACCACCGCTGACGACACCACCGCTGACGATACCACCGCTGACAACACCACCGCTGACGACACCACCGCTGACACCACATGATTTTGAAAACATTAGTTATGTCGCACATTTGCATTGCAGCGTAACGATTTGTTTAAGTAATTAAATTTTTACAATAACATTGTTTTTAATTGAATAATGGAATCAAGAATGTCTCCTATTTTAATTTTTATACTTTTCTTTGTCACGAAGATACCGCATCCCTACCTCCCAACAGCACGGGCGACGTCGAAGATAGCGAATGGCGCTACTATTACGGAGACGGACCTCACCACCGTTGATATCTAGAAATGACTGCTCACTCTACGTCATTTGAATAAACTTATGCTTAAATTGTCAATTTTATTAAAAGTTTATCTGCAAGTTTTTTTTTATCCCATTTCGTTGAATTTGTTTAAAAAATTAATACCATGTGTCATTTATTTCAGCAAAATTTGCCTTAAAAAAATTTTATCACATAAACGTTTGTTTGTAAATACCAGAAACACAATTTATCATATAAACTCGAAAAAGTTAAAACTTTTGGCTATATTGTATAACAATGGAATAACATAAGTTAAGTTCAGTATACATTTTGCATAAAATTCGTTCCCGAAAAAAAATTACACGTATAGATTCAGAAGTAAAGAAGGAGCATTTTATACACAAATTAATAATTATATTTTTTGTTTCAGAATGTAAAAGGTCAGTAGGCTGTTAAAATCTTTTATGGCCTGGTTATACAGCACAAAAGATTGTGTATTGCGTGGTAACTGCAGTTAGCTAGGCATCATGCATCCATTCTGTATTAATATTTATAAACTCAATATTTTAATCAGTAATTTCTATTGAAAATGTTTTATAAACATGTTATCTTTTAAATATTCGTGATCAACTTCTAATTTTAAAGCACACAACCCGATCCTTCTGGGCCAACTAATTGGCGTCGTGTGTGGCACTATAAGTCGGCAGACTGGGATGGATTGCGAGAATTTTATGCATCGTACCCGTGGAGGCAGCTCTGCTTTAGCTCAGATGATCCTGACGTCTGCGCAGCCGCAGTCACTGAGACAATCTTCGCTGGTATGGAATGTTTCATTTCTAACCTGCGAGTAGCTGCCGGCGTCAAAAGACGACCGTGGTTTAATAGGTCTTACAGAGAAGCTAAAATTCTTAAGCAAACTGCGTATGAAGCTTGGACCACGGCTCGTGATAATAAGGACCCGAATATTTCTGAGTTAAAACGCAAATTAAATGCAAAATCAAAATCAAAATCTTTTTATTCAAATGGGTTACTAAGAACACTTTCGAATCGTCAAGTAAATTGCTGCCTCGAGGTTCAGTAAGAAAGCAACTGCCAGAGCAAAATTCCAATTCATCGGCAAAATAGGTGGGCGACTTGCGAGCTATCCTTCTGGGAGTCGTGCTTTCTGGTCGCTTGCTAAAGCTGCCGAGGGGAACTTCTGCCAGTCCTTGTAACCACCACTGCGAAAGACCGATGATGAC
This sequence comes from Apoda limacodes, assembly GCA_946406115.1. Classification (NCBI taxonomy): domain Eukaryota; kingdom Metazoa; phylum Arthropoda; class Insecta; order Lepidoptera; family Limacodidae; genus Apoda; species Apoda limacodes. The sequence continues at coordinate 25,304,900 of OX291555.1, read as the reverse complement.
TTGGCCCACTATGGGCAAAAGAGAAAGCCGATCTATTGGGCAGTCTCTTTGCCTCTAACTCGAATATGAACGACGAAGGCGCTGTACCACCTACTTTACCGTGGTGCGGTAAGACCATGACAGAAATCTCTATAACTCAGCGAGAGGTCCGTTGAGAGTTGCTTTCCCTAGACGTTCAAAAGTCGAATGAGCCAGACGGTATACCAGCAGTGGTGCTTAAGCAGTGTGCTCCTGAGTAATGTCCTGTACTCACGCGCCTCTTTGCGCTTTCCTACCATACTATGCTGTCTCCTACGCTGTTTCTACTGCACATCAATGATATGTTGGACATCAACAACATACATTGCTATGCAGATGACAGTACTGGAGACGCTTTTTACACGGGTCGTGCAAACATCCCTCGTTCCGTTGTGGAGGAAAACCGCGGAGAACTTGTGTCTCAAATCGAGACCACACTGTCCCAAGTCTCTGATTGGGGACGGGTAAACTTGGTCCGATTCAACCCTACAAAGACACAAGTGTGCGCGTTCACCGCTAAGAAAACTCCATTCACTGTAGTCCCACAATTCCAGAACACTCCCCTCTCCATCTCCAAGAGCATTGGGATCCTTGGTGTCGACATCTCCAGCGATGTTCAGTTCCGAGATCATTTACAAGATAAGGTGAAGCTGGCGTCCAAAAAACTTGGTGTACTCAACAGAGCGAAGCAGTACTTCACGTCGGGGCAAAGGTTGTTACTTTACAAGTCGCAGGTTCGGCCCCATATGGAGTACTGCTGCCATCTCTGGGCAGGTGCACCCGGATACCAGCTTGGCCCTTTTGACTCGGTTCAACGACGGGCTGTGAGAATTGTCGACGATTCCAAACTCACTTGCAGTATCGAGCCCTTAAGTCTGAGGAGAGACTTTGCCTCACTGTGTGTGTTCTACCGCTTGTACAATGGGTTGTGTTCTGAGGATTTGTTCGAAATGATGCCCACGGCTACTTTCTACCATCGCACCGCTCGCCATCGGCAGGGAATTCATTCTCACACTTTAGAACCTAAATGGTCGCGTACAGTGCGGTTTCAGAGAAACTTCCTCCCGCGAACGCTTAAGTTGTGGAATGAGCTCCCTGCCAAGGTTTTCTGCAAGGACTACAGTATGGAGTTCTTCAAGAAAGAAGTTATTAGATTTCTGAAGGGTCGGCAACGCGCAAGTGATACTCCTGGTGTTGCAAGCGTCCATAGGCTACGGTGACCGCTTACCATCAGGCGGGCCGTAAGCTTGTTTGCCACCTTAGTGGTATAAAAAAAAAAAAAAAAAAAGGTAGAACAGCCATGCTTTTGTGCCAAAATTGATTTTTCAATGCAGCACAAGATTTCGGGTACATGGCATGGATTTTTAAGGGTTCAAAAGCCTTTGAAAAATCTGTATACACAGCATCTATTTGGCATCCATCGCCCATAGCATTAAGAATATCATGAGTAAATGTCAGTAAATTACTGTAAACAGAACGACCTTTCTAAAATCTATGCTGATTAGGGACAATGCGACGTCGTACAACGCTAGAAAGTTGTTCGGTAACAATTTTTTCAAAAACTTTGCTGAATCGACATAATTTTGATATTGGTCTATACTTCTCAATATCTTGACTGACTAGTCCTTTGGGAAAAAAGTGATATATGCTTGCTTCCGTCTATAAAGCTATCGATACCAAGTCATAAGGCCACGATGCGACTTTATACCACATTTTTTTGCTAATTTATTGCAAAAAAAATTATTTTTTGCTCCACTGGTTTCCGAGATACTGTGACGTCATACGTTATAGTTAACGTAAATGTTATAGTTAAGTAATTATCTAATTATTAAATTAAATTTATAATTATTTGTATTTCTCATTCCTTAATATTGTTTATGCTTCTCATAGTCGTGAACCTTGTACCATTAGAAATAAGCTACGTACATCCCATTTTGTTCCTTTATATACTGTTCCTCTCTCCAGAGCTCAGTCACTTCTCAACTCTCGTCTCGATCACTAGTTCCTTAGAATATTTATATACCTGTAATACTTTATAATAAGTTGTTTGTTAAATAAAAATATTTTTTTAAAAATACAAGTTTTGTTCTCACTGCGTTACACTGTAATATCGTTTTTATCTGTAATTCGCTTACAATTTTTAAGAATGCATAACGTTAATCTCTCTATATTTTTCATTGCGTTAACTATTTTTTTTACAAAAATATCGTCTGGTTCATTTACACTTATATAGCATATTTCTTTTTCCTAGCAAAATTCAGCTAGATACTCGACAAAGTCATCTGGAGACATTTGCCTTTGAGCTTCTGGCTTTATATATATACAAGATTTAGTTTGCACATACGCTAGATATTTATTTTCTCTACTAACTAAATTATTTTTCTTAAAGATTCGCAATTCTTTTATACTGATAAAACGTAATTCTGTTAGCTCTTTCGGCGTTTTGAATATATTCACAACCTTCGGCTAGACTGACCGATTGTCTGGAGCATGTTCAAGGGTTGGAGAAGCTGTACTGTCATTTTGACATTCCAACTTTCGCTTTTACGCTCTCGTCATATCATTTACTGTATTAACACTCATTTTTTTCAAATCGTCGCTTGATAATTTTAATCTCCTTCTCAGCGCATCCGCGGCTGATTTTTGAAGTGAAAACTTCTTTAGCGGCGCTGTGCACTTTTTTTGTGATGGGTAAAAAATGATAAACTCGCGTCAGGCTGATCGAAAATGAAAAAAGACGGAAACCATAATACCACGCCATAAAAATTCGTGAGACAGAAATCATAATGCTACGCCTATTATAATTTTGAAGTGAAAACGTCTTTAGCGGCGTTGTGCATTTTTTTTGTGATGGGGAAAAAATGTTAAACTCTATAGGACGAATAAAAAGTAAGAGGAAATTGGGTTGATGAAAAGATGAAAGTGCGGATTACATGTTTTCACTTCTGCCGGCACTCTCGGAGTGCAACCCGTTTTTTTTCCACTTACGTGGGTCACGTAAAAATCGTATTCTTCTAGCATAAGCCGAAATTTTAGTAACCTGCTAAATGGCTCTTTCATTACAAATAAATAAATTAACGGTCTATGGTCTGTTATTATCCTAAACCTTCTTCCATACAAGGAAGGTCGAAAATGGCGGACACCAAATACAAAAGCACTTATTCCTTTTTTAATAACTGAATTATTAATTTTACCTTTATTTAGCGTCCTACTAGCGTAGGCTATTGCACTTCCATTGTTATTTGATAATACGCAACCTAACGCATATCCCAATGCGTCTCACTCTATTATTAATTCGTGTTATTCATCAAAGTTTGGGTACTGAAGTAACATAAGTTTATTCTTTTTGGCACTGTTCAGACAATTCAAATTTTACATTCTTTTAAATTAATCTATTTAGAGGTACCGTTATGTTTGCAAAATTTGGTATAAATTTTCTATAATATTTTCGTCTGCGTTTTTGGGTACCGGATAATTTTGAACATCTCTTATTTTTCTGGATCGGGTGATACACCTTGTTCGGAAACGACATGGCCTAAATATAATAGTTCTTTTTTTAAGAATTCGCATTTTTTTATGTTCTGTTTTAAATTTACTTTTCTTAGTCGTGTTACAACATCTAATAGGTTTTTATTATGGTCTTCTAGTGATTTTCTGATCACATTAATAGCTTAGTGCTAAATTTTGTCTTAATCGGTACAGCGGTTTAAGCGTGTAGAGGTAACAGACAGACAGACAGCAAATGTTACTTTTACATTTATAATATTTATTTGTGGATTTTGATCAAAAAGGCATAAAAATGATGTACTTTAGACTATCAGATGACGATTTCCTTGTGACGTCCAGGTCGGCTTTGTGCTGGTCTCATCCGTGACCGCCGCCGCTGTCAACACCACAACCGCTGTCGACACCACCACCACTGACAACACCACCGCTGAAGGCACCATCACCGCTGACGACACCACCGCTGACGATACCACCGCTAACGACACCACCGCTGAAGACACAGCCACCTCTGACGACACCACTGCTGTCGAGACTACGGCTGACGACACCACCGCTGACGACACTACCGCTAGAGACACCGCCACCGCTGACGACACCACCGCTAGCAGCACCTCCACTGCTGTCGAGACTATCGCTGACGACACAACCGCTGACGACACCGCCGCTGACGACACCACCGCTGACGAAACCACCGCTGACGACACCACCGCTGATGACACCACCGCTGAAGACACCACTGCTGAAGGCAGCACCACCGATACCTCAGCCAGCTCAAGCTATGACTCCACGGAGACCGGTTAGTTTTACTCATTTATGAAAATTTGTATGTTATTGTTTCTCAATACCATTTTTTGTAAGTTTGTTCCATTTTACAATTGATAAATATTTAATTCTCATTCAATTTACTGTCAGAAGACAGTTACGACTATCTTCTACTTTGTGTATTAGAAGAAATTTGATTTTGAAAATATTACTTATGTACATTTGTATTGCTGCGTAACGATTTGTATAAGTAATAAAATGTTTTGAACAACAAATTATTAGGAGGATACACTTCGCGGAGCCTCGCAGCGGGCTTCATGTAAACGAATTATTTACTTATTTTTGACACTTGTAGATCAAACACCACGAAATTTTGAAGACATGTTCTAGTAATAAATATCTAGGTCTGCAGTGTGCCAGTTTTCTATAACATTTTATAGTTCAAAAGTTATACATGATTTTTGTTTTTCATACAAATGGTTTTAAAAAATATTTCTAGTTAAAAGAACATTTTACAAGATTTTGGAAAAACCACTGACCCAGGTTTTCGGCTTGGGATTATGACTAAGAAATTTTATAGTGATTGATCAGGAAATGTCAAAAACAAATGAGAAATTCGTTTGTATGAAGCCCGCTGCGAGGCGCCGCAAAGTGTATCCTCTTAAACTTTGTATATAATTGAATAATGGAATCAAGAATGCTTCCTATTCTAATTTTTATCCTTTTCTTTGTCATAAAGATACCGCGACCCTCCCTAAGAACAGCACGGGTAACGTCGAAAATAGCGAATGGCGATCACTGATCGATGACTGAGAGCCAGGTACAAATGACTGCTCACTCTACTTCATTTGAATAAACTTGAGCTTAAAATGACAATTCGATTAAAAGTTTATTAGCTAGTTTTGTTTTTTTTATCCTATTTTTTGCTCCCTAAACAAAAAAAACTACACGTTGAAAATATTCAAAGGTAAAGAAGGAGCATATATTTATAATTATAATTTTTTTTCTGAATGAAAGGTCAGTAGGCTGTTACTCTCATTTGATGGCCTGGTTATAGAGCACAAAAGATTGTGAATTGCGTGGTAGCTCCAGTTAGCTAGGCATCAAGCTACCATTCTCTATCTTATATCTTATCTCTCTTGAAATTGTTTTATAAACATTTAACCTTTTAAATATAGCGTAATCTACCTTTAATTTTAAATCAAGATCGTTTTTTACAGTTGTGTTAGCAAAAAAATCACAAAAGTTCGCGTAATATGAAGTACTTCTAAAATACCCTCTAACAATTAGTAATACAATCATTAACAAAGATATTACGCAGTTCCTAGCGAATCCAAAAATATCCAGTTTTTTCATATCTTTTTTGGAAAATAAATATAAATTGTTTGTTTAAATGCGAAACGAATATACTTGTTTTATATGAAACTAATAATAGTAAACAGAAGTCTTCATCAAGCAAAAAAATTTTCATTAAAAAAGTCAGTTCCTATGTCTATAAAAATCATTTTTTATGAAGTGCCGTGTCAAGGCTCGATCAACAGTAGTAGCAAATCCGACGGGCCCCACGCATAAGTGGGCCCCGTGCTTGGGCAGAACTCACATGCATATTTTTCACAATCATTTAGTTACACCACAATACAGCAGTATATACTTTATTTTCCATTATGAAAAACACAATTATTATCCTATACTCAATTTATGTGTTTGAAGTCATGCCAAATTAATAATTTTTTGCCAAAATTATTTTTTCAATGCAGCACCAGATTTCGGGTACATGGCAGCTAAACTTTTTTTTGATAACTATTAATTAATAATATATACACACCGGCACAATTAGCGGAACACAAAAAAAGGATTTGAACGAATGGCAGCAGGTTCTCTTTACTGATGAGTGCAGAGTTCTTTTAAAACAGATCGATGGGAGACATTTGGAGACGCAAAGGAGAACGCCACATACAGTCTAATTTTGAACACACAGTGGCTTATGGTAGCGGCTCGATTATGGTTTGGGGAGGGATATGTTTGGGAGCTCGCACGGAGTTAGTAATAGTCACAGGAGGGACCATGACAGCAGATCGATACATCAGAGACATTTTAGAAGAACATGTACCATTTGCCCCATTTATTGGTGACGACTTTATTCTAATGCAAGATAATGCTCGTGCTCATAGTGCACAATCGGTACAGGCATATCTGAGCCACGTAGGTATACCGGTGATGCAGTGGCCAGCAAATTCCCCCGATACGAATCCGATAGAGCATGTCTGGGACTTGCTAAAAAGAAGGGTTAAATCCAGAATGCTACCCCCCAACAATCTGAATGAACTTGGAAACGCATTACTTGAGGAGTGGGAGAGGTTGCCTCAAGAAATCATCGATAACATAATCTGTAGCATGCCCAGACGAATGGAAACCGTAATCAGAGCAAGAGGGGGAAACACTCGTTATTAATTTTGCTTTAATTTTATTGTTAAATCATTTAATGCTTACTTTTTTTTATTTTTTGTGATGGTTCATAATTATCTAAAAATTTCACTTATTTCAAATTTCTTTATTTTTCAATAAAAAATAACGAAGGCTTTTCAAAGTCGTTGTTAAAAGATGTTAATCAATTTGTTATTTTGTGTCTAATTACATTTTCGTCAAATATATGCGTTATTATCTCATAGTCTCACTTTTTTTTCTGTTCCGATAATTGTGCCGGTGTGTATATAATGGATCCGTTATAAAAGCGATGCATTAGTTCAACTCGACCAATTTTGGTTGATACGGTTTATTTTGTAGACAATATTTTAGTACACTTACGAGTAGAAATAACTTGTCACTTACATATACGACGATAAATTCATTTCCATTAATTTTCATAAATAAGTAACACAAAAAGTAATTATATTAAAAGTAGTTTTATTTTACTCATAAATAATTAAATACGCTTCAATATTCCTTTGACCTTATATAGAGATATCATTAGTGGTTTAGAAAATATTGTCATCTATTTAAGTGACTAGTCATTAACCGACTTCAAAAAAAGGCGGAAGTTCTTAATTCGTCGGAACCTTTTTTTATGCATATTTTCGGATTACTCGCAGACGTCTTGACCGATTCGGAAAATTGTTTTTTGTTTGGAAGGGTATACACTTCCTAGGTGGTCCCATGTTCATCCGGTCATGATAAAATGATAGGATTATGGAGAAATCGAGGGAACTCTTCAAATTTTTATGGGCACACTTTAAGCGATTTAGGTATTTTTTAGTGTGCGAGAAAAAAGGCCAATAGGTCAATTAAAAGTAGGGATGTTCCGACTAGTCGGTCACTTTCGTAGTCGGCGACTATTCGGCAAAGAGCGCCGACTTGGACTGCGACTGGAAGGAATTGTCTGTGGTCGAACATTTGATCACAGAACCTAACTGAAGTATCAGGTTTGGATGACGGTATTTGATTTGATTGTTCATACTCGTTTTACTGTTTTTCCCTGCCCGTCATAAGAAATTATTATTTGGCACTACTTACACGCGGTAATCATTGTACAATTTGTCTGAAGAACATAGTATACACGAGGCTTTCTTTTTGACATTATTAAATTGTAATTGAGCTCTTTCACTTTAATGAACAATAACAGTATTGTCTTAATTATTTTTAACACAAAAGGCCAAAGTCAAAGTCGGCCAAAGTCAAAGTCAGCACATCTCTACTTAACTCAACTTACGTGCAAGTAAAGTGTGTTATAAACTGTTACAGAAATAGTGCATCTTTTTAAAGCCGGTTTGTAAAAAAAAAAAAAAAAAGATTTTTTCTATAAAGCGAAACTTAGCTGTTGGATAGAAATGCGCAGTGTGCGTGCCGCGTTCAACCGCTTACATCAAAATTGTATGCCGTCGCATAGAGAAGTGACTATAGGTAGCTACGTCCGCCAAAATAGATATATGTTGCTTATTGTACCCCCAACCAAATGTACACTTCGACTGTAGCTGCGTAGTTCTACGTAGTCACGGACAAAAGCTAGTTAAAAATATCTCGGGAATTTCATATAAGTTACATTGAACGTATTATTATTATAGATTCTTTTTATATACCACTAAGGTGGTAAACAAACACACGGTCCGCCTGATGGTAAGCGGTCACTGTGGCCTATGGACACTTGTAAAACCAGGGGTATCATTCGCACGTTGCCGACCCTTTAAAAATCCAATAAATTCTTTCTTGAAGAACCCAATACTGTAGTCCTTAGAGAAAACCTTGGCAGCTCATTCCACAACCCAAGCGTTTGCGGGAGGAAGTTTTTTTCTGAAACCGCACTGTACGCGACCATTTCGGTTCTAAAGTGTGAGAATGAATTTCCTGCCGATGGCGAGCGGTGCGATGGTAGAAAGTAGCCGTGGGCATCATTTCGAACAATTCCTCAGAACACATCCCATTAAATATATAATGTTCCTAATATAAATCATAGGATTTTCAAACAATAATTTAACCACAAAACATCTGTGGCTTAATTTATTCTCCTTTTGGTTTTTACGGCCTTGCGTTTGGTGAAAAATTTTTCATTTTACCTTTTTCAAATTATAAATACCAAATGTTGTGCCCCTAAAATAAAAAAAAAACTAACTAAAACGACCTTTTGCCCCCCTTTTTTGTGCTTGTAAAAAAGCTTCCAACATTACATATTTTAAATTTTAAGCCCCCATACCAAATTTCCTGTAATTTACCTGACGCAAACAAAGGAATTTGGTATAAACTATTAAACACCTTACGACTGTAATCCGTACCTGTTGTAAAAAAAAATTATAACCAAAGAAATTTACTGCTCCTAACTCTGAAGTTTTAGATTTCGTTTATAAATTTATTATGCACCTACCTTATTTTTAATATGGAACCCTGAAATTGTATACTTCAAAATAGGTACATATTAATTAGGTCGGACACCCGATAGGTATTTAGGGGAAGTGGAAGCGATACAAGCTTATTATTATTAAACTTTCACTTATCTATGTTCAGGACACTTTAATAAGGAAAAAGAGGTTTTTTTCAAATTCAAACAATTGGAAGAAAAACGAAAAGTGACAGTTGAGTGAAGAGATAAAAAAATGTAATTTTTTATATATTTTAAGGATAATGATTTAATATACGACGAGGATGGCTACTTCTTCCTTATAGTTAGTGAAGAATATTGTAGTCAAGAAATGTGCCAATGATGTCAGGTGTCCAGAAGCAATAAACGAAAAAGTTTTGTATTAGAATAAGATTTTTATATTAGATTAAAAAAATACATACTAAGAAAAAACAGTCGTAAAATAACAAGAGTTACATATGTTTTTTTAATTTACATAATTTACTAACGGGCAGCAGATCAATTAGAAATAAAAATAATAATATTTAAATAAAAGATAAACAATCTAAACTAAGCAAAAGCAAATGCAAGGTGAACTTTAATAAAAAGAGTTTTGTACTCAATAGGAAATTGAAGCCTTTTTATTTTATTTTTTTTATAAGAAGTAATCCTTATGATTGCATTCATTCAAATTTTTTCTTTCCTGTTTTCTTCAATGTATAATTGAATAAGAATTCGTACTTTCACATTTTTTACCTCACACATTTGGAGATAGCGATCAGTTATTGTCAGTTTGCGTTACAGGTCAAAAAAAAGAACAATGTTTATTGAACTCTCAAGATAAAGAATAACTTTTATAAAGGTGTTAAGTTAATGTGTAACTAAGAGAATTATTGAATTTTTTCGTTCTCAACCTTTTAAGGGTGAAAAACTTTTTTTAAAGAGCTTATTGAACACACATTACACATGCAAACCTGTCATTTTAGTTATATAATGTACATGCACGTGTCGTAAACGAATTACTAGGTTAACTCGTCTACTGTGCGAGACTGCGATCAAATGTTTACTTCGAAATTGTCGCTCACGTCTTCTAGGCATTCGGAAAAATATATTATGAAGTAGTTGTGGAGCGGTGGCAAAGAGGAGATCTCCTGCCAGGCGAGGTGTTATCAATCATCAAATCAAATCAATCACACTTCGGTTTCTTTATATGCTGAACTGCCAGACAACTTTGATAGCGCGATGTAGGACGCGTGACGTCAGCCTTGCTTGTAGCGGTACGATATAATCCGCTACATCACTCCCTTCCCGGACCGAAGGTCGATATTTCTTAGTAACCTCAAGTGTGAGTCGGTTTTTTTCTCTATAATTGATGATCGTTAGAATCCTGTACCGATAATCGAATTTAGGTCGACTGGAACCGCGGGCGAATTTGGCATGAAGATAGCTTGAATCCCGGGAAAGGACAAAGATTTTTTCTATAATTGAGGAGTTGCCATTGAAATCCTACACTGATAACCGAATTTAGGGCGGGTGAAACTGCGGGCAAAAGCTAGTTGTAATATATCATCGACAACGTTAAAGAAAAGCAAAAAAATAGGGTGCAAATCCCGTGTGAAAAGACTTTTTCCCGGGGAGTACTTTTGTTTTAATACAAAGTTACACATTCTACATAATAAAGCACCTGTATATATATTTAGCGTTTTTAGAATTTTCTTTTTTCTACGCCCACACAGTGACTCATTCGTAGACTGTTATAGATAAAAGCAAATTTGATGTAGGGAATTTGTCGCGGTACCCCAACTATATATAACTAATTACTTGCATACAATTTATACACACACTAAAACCTGTCCCTATGGAGTCCTTTTGATTAGTAGGATTTTACTTGAAAGTGTAAAAGAGGCTTTCTACAATTTGGTTATCAAATTAAAATCTAGATAGGCTCACTTAGTACAGTAGTTACACAGTTACTCTTCTTGTTCATTGCTTTTTCAGTTGCTGTGAAAATGATGACCCGAAGCAAATTTAATACACGGGACTTAGAAAATAGACTTCAAATAGCATTAAAAGAGTTAAAGGAATCAAAAGAGCTATGTAACAAAAACTCATTCAAGAAAAAGAAGATAGCGAAATTAAAATTCAAAATGTTATTAGCAAAAATACCACATTGAAAAATTCACTTGCTGAGCTAGACACACAATATAAGCATCTACGGGATCATCGAGATCAATTGCAATTAATTGTCAATTTATTTGATCAATGTCAACATGAATATGAAAGTGCCTTAAACAAGATTCAAGAGCTTGAAAAACAGTTAGCTGAGGCATGTCACCATATTCAGTCAATAGAAGAAATGCAGCTGGATAGTGAGAAAAATAAAACTCTTAGTTTATATGACGAGCTGATATGTGCCAAATCAGTAATGAAGCCAATCGTCACTATTGACCTAACATCAACGTGATAGTGAAAGTTTGTTGTATCCATCTATACTAATATTATAAAGAGAAAAGATTCGATTGTTTGTTTGTTTATTTGTACTGAATAGGCGCCGAAACTACTGGACCGATTTGAAAAATTCTTTTACCATTAGAAGCCGACATTATCCCTGATGAACATAGACTACTTTTTACCGCGGGAAAATGCTTCATTCCTACAGGGAAACGGGTGATAGGACAACGGGTAGTAAGAATTATCCTTCCGTACATTCCTAATTACTTAATTACGTAATTACTTCCTTTTAACATAACTTCTTGCTTGGGTTGAAATTTTATATGGGTATTTCGATGGTTTTCTGAATGATTTTAAAATACAATTGGACTCCTGGACAATGACAAGGGTTTGTCACCACATAAAGAGCAGAGTCAAGCTAGTATTGTGCGTACTAGTTTAACTCCTGTACATCCCTCTCAACTTCAGGGAAGTGTTTTTGTGGATCAGGACTCACCTCAGTGTTACAATGAAGTTGAAAAAACTATAATGTTCTCCGATAGAGTTGGTATAGGGTTAGGTCATATTTTGAATAATAAATTGAACCATACTGTTCTAAACATATGTACCCCCAATACTACATACAGGCGAATTGTGAACTCAATAGCTAGCAAAAAATATGATAAAAGACTGTACTATTATATTATTTGTAGGCAATATTTTTGGAGTTACAAAGCGGGACTTAATTAAATCTTATGATTTACTCTCAAATTTAGGAGTCAAAAAAACTGTTATTTGCAATTAACCTTTTTCAAAAAGACTGTCACATAAACAAAACCAATATATCCATAAATTAAATAGTGTCTTGTACAATTTGACGTATATAAATGATTATTTTTATTTGTTTGACATAAATAAGTTTATATCTAGTTTTATATTGACTAAAGGTACATTTTATCTATCTTATTATTGTAAGCAAGGACTGGCTACTTTGTTAGCATATAATATTTTTAACTCTTCTGTAGATATCTACTTGGACAACACTAATACTGTTAATAGTGTTACTATTAGTGAGGTGGCTCTTATGAGTAGTTTTAAGAAGTCTTTTGACCAATCGCATATTAGTACTATTTGTAATGGTGCTAATAACAATACTAGTGACGGCTCAGTAAGCGTTTTAAACTGAGACACAAGACAACGGACAAGTCCCCTAGTTTACACATTGTAAAGTCAATCAAGCCAACGGATCTTTTAAATATTGTACATCAAAATATTCAGGGCTTGTCTGGCAAGGAATTAATAATTGAATTATTTTTAAGAAGCCTGGATGTCCATGTGTTGTATGTAGAATTAGATAGTTTTGTTATTGTGTGTGTATATCGCCCTCCATCATCAAATTATAGTTCATTTGAATCAGTGATGGAGGAAGTGCTGAAACGCATAAGTAATAGCAAGAAGTAAGTTATTGTTTGTGGAGATTTTAACATTGATCTTCTACAAGAAACACCCACTAAGGATAGACTTCTTAACTTATTTGAATGTTTTGACCTACATAATGTGTTTCTAGAACCAACTAGAATTACAGCCACATCGGCCACCTGTATTGATAATATTTTTTGCAATGTAGAGGCTGCTGCAAAGCTTACTATATCCAACTTACCATTTAACCACTGCAGCAGAATGTATCATATTTCAACACAGAAGTAAAACAGTGCAATTTAGTCTCATGTACACCAGTGTCATCTGCTCGTATTAATCAATTACAAGTTAATGTTGAATATAAAATTTCATTTTTGCAATTTACACAGGGTGATCCAGATCATATGTACAATACTCTTGTTGAAAATTCAGTAATTGGGCTACACCAGGAATACATAGAAGTCGAGTCAAATTATATGAATTATATCCAATGAAAAAATACAAGTTCAGGTTGTATTGAATATGTGAAAAAGTTTTCTAAAACATTTAAAAAAGTCTGTGTTGCTGCTAAGTCAATGTTTCTTAGTAATTAAATTAAGAATTCTGACAATAAAGTTAAAGCAACGTGGAGTGTCATTAGTAGCGAAACAGGAAAACTCAAACCACGTGATAATCATTATAGTTTAAACATTGGAGCAACTGTTAAATCAGATGTTGATGTACCTAATGCATTTGAAAAATGTTTTATAGATATTCCAACTCTGACTACTAGCTCGCTTAAGTCATCCCCGTCAGAAGCAGAATAACTTTTAAATAATAATGTTCCTAAATGTGTTGAAAGATTTAAATTTGAACATGTTACCCCTGATGAAATCTTCAATACTTTCAAATCTCTTAATCCTAAAAAGACAGCGAATCTTTGGGGTATATCAGTAAAACACTTGTTGGTATTATAAACAGTATATCACCTATCTTAGCATTAATTTTTAATAAATTTGTAGACGAGGGAGTCTTTTCCGATTTAATGAAACATAGTCAAATCATACCACTGTTTAAATCTGAAAGTAAAAGTGAACCTACTAATTTTAGACCAATTCCAATTCAATATTACCAGCTTTAAGCAAGATTTTCGAGAAAATCATGCTCAATCAACTACTTAGATATTTTAAAATCCATAAACTGCTACACAGTCAACAGTTCGGATTTACGAAAAGTAGGTCCACTACCGACGCGGGTGTTGACCTAGTAAAACATATTTTTGGCGCATGGGACAGATCACAGAATGCCATTGGTATTTTCTGAGACTTGTCTAAGGCATTTGATTGTGTTGAACAAAACTCTTATTCGAAAGCTGAATCATTATGGTGTTGTAGATACGGCTCTTCAACTTATTTTTTCATATTTAAGTCTGAGAACTCAGAAAGTTGAAATCAATGGAGTGAAATCTTCTGGATCACCTGTTGTGATGGGAGTATCCCAGGGTTCTATACTAGATCCCTTTTTATTCTTAGTGTATATTAACTATCTGCCTTTTTATGTAGAAAACCTGTGCAAAATTGTACTGTTTGCAGATGATACGTCTTTGATATTTAATGTTGATAGAAACAAAGAAACATATGACGATATAAATCATACACTTTCGCAAGTTGGTTGGTTCACATCAAATAATCTTTTACTGAATGCACAGAAAACAAAATGTTTAAAGTTTTCTTTACCAAATGTCAAAGACACTCCAACACAATTATTTATAAACGGTGAAGCACTCAAAACAGTTGAGTCAACAGTCTTCTTGGGCATCACTTTAGATACTAAATTGCAATGGCACTCACATATTTCTGTCTTAGCTCGAAAACTAAGCTCCGCCGCTTATGCTGTCAGAAAAGTTGCTCAATTTACTAATATAGAAACTGCTCGGCTAGCATACTTTAGTTATTTCCATTCCCTTTTGTCATTGTTGTATATGTTGTATGTTGTATTTTATTGTGGGGAAGGGCGGCCGATATAGAAACTATTTCTTTACTTCAAAAAAGAGCAATAAGAAAATTAATATATTTACTGTAGCTTCTCAGTATATTTACGCGTGCTTACTGTATGTACGTAAAAACCTAAGTTTATTTGTTAAAAATAGTGACATACACAATGTTAATACTAGAAATAAAAATAAACGTGCGATTCCAAAATGTCGCCTTCAGAAGGTGCGTGGCTCTTTCATAATTCAGAGCATTTGCTTTTTTAATACAATCCCTGAGAATATTGTTAACCTACCCGTACATACATACTTTTGAAACTTATATTAAAAAGGTTCTTATTAACAAGGGATACTATACTGTGGAAGAATTCAATAAAGATAATAATGTCTGGAATTAAAGGTATGGGCCCAATACTGTACATCCATCTATGACTTATGTAGTTGATAATTAATGACACATTACGATCAGGTGATGCACCGTGGATAGTCATCCACCGTTGGCTGCTTGGTGTTGGGGGGTTCTAAATGGGGGTGGGTGTGGCACATAGACGTGTACATGTATGTGTGTTTACACATTTTATTTGGTGGCCTGGTACCTGCATGATTGATGGTAACAGGTGTACACCCGGGACGATTCTTGTCACTTCTCCTTCTTTAGGCTTGTTTCCGAAGCGTCAGCACGTTAAATGGTGTGCATTTGTTGCCAGACTGTCGTGTGGGAGCTGGGCTACTTCATGATATACAATGTCTGTGAGTATGTGTATGCATATGGGTATGTGTGCACGTTTGTGTGATGCGCTCTCTCGTATTTGGAGCCTGTCTGGCACTGGGCGGCCGATAGTGGATTGCAGCGGGTTATTAATACTATATTTATTATATTATTATACAAGTTTATACATATATGTATATTTTTCTAGTAGTATCAATTTTTGATACACTGTGTTTTATGTATATTTATGTGTGTCCTTGTGTATATATTTATATATTTATTTAGTAATATTATTGTAAAAAATTTGATAATTTAGTAAATGCTTTTGACCTTCCAATCTTCTCCTCTTATCTAAATATTTCAAAAGCAGCTATAAATCAGTCTTAAGTTCAGAATACGTGTGTTCGCCCTGTGATGTTACATGTAAACTTGTGTGTGTAAATCGCAATATGAATCGGATTTATATTTTGTTCCTTTACTACATACATTGTAACTACTACAATTTTTATTGGAGTTGCTTGAGTGTGTCATGCTCTCTCAAAGTCTCAGCGGTGGTGGCGTGTACGTCGGGTCGTTACGTTCCCTAAAACATGGTTGAGCGAAGCGATGGTTAATTCATGTGTCATACTTGTAAACGGTTGCCGCTGTGGAGGTTGGTCTACTCTTGAAAACTTTTTTGTATTCTTAGTATTCGGTCATCGGTGGAGGATTTCAACGGCAACTCCTCAATAACGAATAATACTTGACGTTTTCAAGTAGCTTTTGTCCTTTTCCAGGACTTAGAACTATCTGCATGTCAAATTTCATCTTGATCGGTACAACGGTTTCACCGTGAAAAGGTAACAGACTGATATACTTTCGCATTTATAATATTTATTCATGGATATGGATAATATAGTATAGTATATGTAAGTATATGTATGTACATATGATTGTGCAAAAATATAATTATGATGGCGCTAATGCTACTAGTACTATTAAATATCGGAATTCTCTTAAATATCTAAATTCCTTCACTTTATTAACGATATTTGACGCTTCACATGGTTCGCCCCCTATGCTACATAAAAACAAAAAAAATTACATGTTTGACTTTGTTTTTAGAGGCTTACTAACTTATTTTTTTTTAGTACCTAATAAGTGTTTCGGTACATATTGTATACTCTTAAGCTAATTATCAAAGTATTGTATTATTACTTTAAATGGAACTTCTTGCCAGCTCTTTTTGGCAGAAATTAACATTGTTTACAGTGTACTAACGATTCAAGTGTTCTTAGAAACCTACTTGAATAAAGTTTTATCAAACTGGTAAAGCAAAAACTCAGTTCTTAGGCAAAAGAATAGCAAAAAAATAAATAAAAATAGAGTGCAAACCCCGTGTTGATAGGTGCAATGGGTCCGGAGATACGATGGTGGCTACGCTAGCTTTAGTCTTAAGCTAGCAGGACCATGATATCTCGGAAACTGGTGAACAAAAAAATAGGGTGCAAACTCTGTATTGATAGGTGCAATGGGTCCGGAGATACGATGGTGGCTAAGCTAGCTTTAGTCTTAAGCTAGCAGGGCCATGGTATCTCGGAAACTGATGGAGCAAAATAATCAGTTCTAAGGGAAAACAATAGCAAAAATTAGGGTGTAAACCCCGTGTCGATAGGTGCAGTAGGTCCAGAGATACGATGGTCGCTAGTCTAGCTTTAGTCTAAAGCTAGCAGGACCATGGTATCTCGGAAAACTGGTAGCGCACAAAAATCAGTTCTTAGGCAGAATAATAGCAAAAAAATAGCAAAAAATATGGTATCTCAGAAACCGGTGAAGCAAAAAAATTAGCAAAAAAATGTGGTATAAGTCGCATCGTGGCCTTATGACTTGCCTTATGTAACTAAAAAAGAGCGATTAATTGTAAGACCAGAAAACCCGGTCTGAGTCATAAATGTGCGATAAGGATTTGTTTCGAACTCCTATATGTGAAGGAAGTATTTTAAGCATAGCATAGCTCGCTCCATTGCGCGCTGTGCGACCTTGAACTAACTACAGCGCAGACATTATTGAACATACACTTGAGTACACAGGAAACGGATGAATGTAAATGCAAAATAAAAAAAAATGTATTTACTCAGAATACATATATTTCGTAGTAACAAAACGAAGACTAAATTTTGCATAAAGGTTTTCAACCACGAGCAGCTGAGTTCATATTTCTTACAATACAAAATGCAGATAAAAAGAAAAACCTGGAAGTTTACCTTCTACCTACTAGTTTCCGACGTTTCAGCTATACCTATCTTGACTTCTAGCCGAGGACTTTGAGCGAGTTGACAACCAGTTACGTCTAAGAAGTTTTTTTTTATTTGCCGATCCTATGAAAAATTGTGGCCTTGCAAAAGTCCGAAAAACGGCCTGGTTCTATGACATATGTAGACGTGTGCTTAACGAATATGTTAACTAATTTTTAACAGAATAAAACATACACACACTGAATAATTCATTACCTTTCAGGTGAAGTAGTTCTTATTAAATTTAATTGAGATTAAGAAAAGGGAACTGGGAAATACCATACCCCGAATTTAAGATTACAATTTCGTGAAATCAGCCCGTCCTAGCGCGATAGCATATGTTTTCAAATACCTATATCTGTTTTGGCTTGGTTGGTGTATTTCCTCTTAAGTATTATTTATATATTCTTATAAAGTTATATTGTAACGCCCCCCTTCTATGAATATTTTAATAAAATAATAAATTGTTATAAGAAACTTCTGAAGCATCAACACTCACTCAAAGAGAAATCTAAAAAATCTTATAATTAATAATTATAGTAGAGAAGTATTTTATTTGGCCAAGCGTGATCGTCAAAAGTGGTAGGACCCAAAAACCGTTGTGTTAAATAAGTAGTAACCCCAGGTCTTTTGGGGGTATGTCGATAGTAATATAGCAAACAATAGCATACAAATGAACGTAAAAGTAAATAAAAAGAAAATTAAAATAGCTAAATCTACGATCATAAAATATAATGCCTACTTTTGAGTTTTCACCATTTCTAAAGTCAGTAAAAAACCTAAGCAACGCAAATCCTCGAATATCAAAACTAAAGAACTAAAGTTTTCTGTCATCCTACACAAAGGAAATGCTAACTCCATTCGTTTTGTAGTGTGGGACTTGCGACCTGAAAGTAGGTATAAGGGGCGCCCCCTTACGATGAACATCAACGCTCACCTACACTAGCTAACCAGCCAAAATAGTGAAACTAACTAACTAACTAACGCCGCTAAGGATGGACATGGATATGTATGGTTATTCTGTCATACCCACCAAAAGGAACCCTTAATTTTGATATACGGATGCTAAATCTATTTGTTTTGTAAAGTGGGAACTAGATAGCTAAAGGGGCCACTTGCACTCCTCAGGGTTAGCGCCACGCCAGGTTAACCTGAGTCAAAGTTATATTTGTCTTGCGCTACTACTGGACCCGGGTCAACCACCGAGTTAAATATTCATCGGAGGGTTAAGTCACTAACTCCGCCACTTTGCGCCAACATTTTTTAACAGTTAAATTTGTGTTGATATCGGTTTTCTGGTTAAATTTATATATTATTTTTCAACTATGAAGAGGTAGATAGGTAGATGTCATTTTATTTCCTAAAGAATACATTTACCTAAACCTTTTTAATAGAACTATTCAAAACCAAAGTGTTTAGGTATTTTAAAAGTATGAGAGACAACCAAACTTTTACCTTCTGTTCTCAGACAATAATTAAATGTAACACTGAATTCCGAGGTTCATTATTTTTGCTTCTGCTGCCCGCAGGCATTCTAGGTGCCTGGTATTTTTTTTTATATTTAACAAATACGCTGCCAGTTTGTCTCAAGAAATTTATTACATACATGTACTTTGGTGAAGCCTAGTTATGTTTAGTATTATCAGTGATAAAATTACCTAACATTTTTTTTCATTAATTTTTTAAATAATATAAAACTTATACTTGAATTTAGAAATGAAAAAAAAATGTAGGTAACTATGCAGCATTATTTGGTACTGTTTTTACTACTTTCAATAAAAAGTTAAACTCATGCTTTTATATAAAAGCTGGATAAAATGTACACATCATTTCATTTAAAAACATATATAACGGAATGACCGTTTCAGGTTTTCCGAATCCGTTAAACGACCGGAGGATGCAAGAAACTATGGGAGTTTCCAGATATCCATATCTCGTTCTTGGGAAGTGTACAAAGTTTTAAATATAGAGACTGTAGAATCTTTTTTACTTTTGACATAAGTCGTATCATTCATTACCTTTACGTTTGACTTGGCGTAATATATGTTATATTGTTCTTACATATTTTTAATTACGCTGAATCTAAGTAGATTCATAAGATTTGACAACTAAATTAAAGCTAACATAGATACTAATCTAAAACCGTTGAAGGTAACAGTTATTTATTCTCTATTGTGTTGTGTATTAGTGTGTGGTGTGGCGGCAAAGAGGAGATCTTCTGCCTGGCGAGATGTTATGACTGGAGACCGCCGTGGTCCTTTGAACTTGTACTTCGGTTTCTTTATATACTGAACTGTAAAGGAAACTTTGATAGCGCGATGTAGGAAGCGTGACGTCAGCCTTGCTTGTAGCGGTATCATATGGTTCGCTACAAGTGAAACTCATTTAAATAACTAAAAAATGTATTTTCTTTACTCACAGTACAACGATTTTATATTTACTCTATGGCTCTTCGCTGTTGCTACTATTTGGAGAAGGCTGCCCCTTCTTAATCGCTTTCTAAGCCGTCGCGAGTCACCTCTCGAGTGACGTCCACGCTGAAGAGGAACTTGGAAGTTTCTTTACACTCCGAATCCTCGGCCTGAGCAACACTGCTCACCTAACCTTCGGGGCGAATCGATATTTTTTTCTCAGTAGATCTGTTTTCTAATAAATTGGATCTGATGAGAATTTTTATTGCCAATAGATCTATTTAAAAATTATGTTAAAATAAATTAAATCTAATGATTAATTAATTGTCTTACTAGATAGAATGTTATTACAATTAATTTAAAAACAAATTAAGTTTGAAAAAATATGTAATTAAAGAAAATGATACCTAATTATTAACGAAAATGATACTTAATTATTAACGAAAATGAAACTTAATTATTAACGAAAATGATACTTAATTATTAACGAAAATTATACTACATTATTATATTTGAGCTCCCGAAGTGTTGTGGATCCGCCCTGCGCAACCTAAACTGAGCCAACTTGACCTGGGGCGAAAATAATAATAATAATAAAATTCTTTATTGCACTAGGGTTTGTACACAGGCGAACATAATGTCTAATGGCATTTTCTAACAGTTAAACTTTGGTAATGTAGACATTAATAAAGGGGTTGTACAATCCAAGTGTGTTTGGTCTAATAGATGTTAGTAGCTTAAATAATATATTTAGAGATAAAAAAAAAATTAGACTGGTAGTTTATCCATACAAATAATAGATCTCTTCAAGATCTTTATTTCAAATGACAGCTGTCAAACTAGAAACGGTTTTATCTCCGAAACTATTAATTCGTCTTTTGAACTAAATACAACAATTCTCATACCGTCATGTCAATAATCTGCAAGTAAAAAGTACTCATACTGCTTAGGTATTTCTACCTCTTCTGGACTATTAGCTTTGGTTTTTTTAACATTAGCTAATTTGTTGTTTTGACGGTATATCCCTGATTTCTTTTGATCAAAAGTAGGAACTGGTTTATTAGATGCCAAATGCCATCCTTTACTTTCTATATAAGAAAGTGCCTCTTTAAATATGCGAGGAGCAGATTCTTTGCCATATGTAGCCTCATCACAGTAATCGCTTATTGTACTTTCAATG
This sequence comes from Apoda limacodes, assembly GCA_946406115.1. Classification (NCBI taxonomy): domain Eukaryota; kingdom Metazoa; phylum Arthropoda; class Insecta; order Lepidoptera; family Limacodidae; genus Apoda; species Apoda limacodes. Next base: position 25,283,397 of record OX291555.1, on the reverse strand, counting down.
CAATTATGTGCGACATCAGGTTTGCAAGCTTCGAAATGTGCTCTCCGTCTTATAATGTATTGGTCCTAAAACAATAAGTGTATATAGGTAAAAGAGTGTGGGAAAATGAAAATATACAGCCGTCGTTTAGGGTATTTCCCGTTGGTTCAACCAGTTTGACATTGTAGTTGAACCAACGGAAAAAACGCGTGGTTGAGTTAGTACGTATACCGTAACAGAATATCCGATAGACAAAAAAATAATCACTCACCGAGTTTAAAGATAGTGATCCAGTACAATTTAATTTTGACTTTTTGTAGTACTCGCAACGCCTGAGGCTAATGCCACTTTTATTATAAACATGTTTATGAAATCTGTAGCCCTCACATAATAATACTGTTCCACGTTCACTTTTAATAAACTTGTCTTCGTCACTCATTTATCTCCGCAATATTTCTTAAATTATGCAATTTAAACAATACCTAATGATATTTCGATAACGAAAATAAAATTGCAATGTTAATATGACATGCATGCACCTTATTTGTATTAGAGGTCATAGACGATCATGGAATAAGGTTTAATAGCAAAACATTGAATCTATTGCAATAGAAGGATACCAACAGACCGTAAGTTTTTTTTATAAGATCCACAACTGAATCTAGTGTGAATAAAATTCCTTAGCAGACCCACACTTTTAAATCTGGTTCTGGTTAACGGATCTAGCGAGACAAATACTTCTCAGTAGATACACACTTTTAAAAATGGATCTATTGAGAAAATAATATCTCACTTGATCCATTATGGATCTAGTGAGAATGATCCAGCATTAGCCACGATGTGGACGTCGTGGAAGATATTATCGATCGGGCCATGGGCCGAAGAATTTTAATGTACTTTCTGTCCTAATATATATTTGCAAACCTTCTATCGAGAAATCTGTGTAGGCAGGCTTACAGTTTTCTATCTTTCTGTATAGATAGGTAGTTTCTAATATATATTATAGATAACTTTAATTTCTTTATGTTAAGGGTTACGAATCACCTTATGTGATTAGGTTTCTACAAACTTCTTAATATAACATTGAACGAGTATACATTATAACTTTCTTTGACCTTAAAAAGTGATTTTCTTTACTTGCCTCTGAACCCACTCTACCTGAATCATTCTCTCTGAGCACCTAGCCGGTGCATCGGTAACAAAATACTTCGTTTTGTTATGCATATACCTGTTTTTATTTCATTTTAAGTCATATTATATTTAATGAACGAGCATACAAAACCGGTCTCGCGGATATACCTTGACTCTTAACAACTGCTTACAGCAAGACTTAAATTTTTAAATAATATACATTTTTACGTAACATTTAGGTATAAAAAAAATTACATAATACAAACACAAGAGCAATCACAGTTAAGAAATGGCTTTGGGTGAAACACAGCTGTCTTTTATTGACCACATAAGGACCTTTGTTTCACGGATTGTGTCCGTGAGATTTTAATTAGCGTGATTATAGCGTGTTGAAATGTGCCTTTGTGTGCTACCACTATAAATGTATTTTTGAGCAAAATTAATCATCTTTGTAAATTCTATAAGAAATGATGTAGAATGAAATTTTATAAAACCAAAACTGGCGAGCTCTTTATTTTTTGTTTCTTTTTTTTGAACTTAAAATCAAACGTAAAGCTGTATGAACTTCCCAGATTATGGCAAAAGAATTTTGTATGAAAACTCTGCCCGGCAAATCACCTTAATCGGTAATAAAAGGTATTGTTTTATTTTTATAACAATTTTTAGCTATTTTTATGTATGTACATAAGTATGTATAAAACAATTAAACAGTTTCTATTAATTTAATTAATGAAAACTATTAGGTTTAGAAGAAAAGACAGAGAACCTGATAAAAAAATTACAACTTAAGGTTCGTCAGACCTTATTTTGCTAAAAGGCCCAAGCCTATCCCTCCCATGTATAATAAAAGTAATAAGAACACAGTAATTACATCCCCTATTTTATCCCCTGTGGGATGATTTTCCGAAAACAGTCAAATATATCATTTTTAATTTCTATTCAGAAGGGCAAGTACCAAGTTTATTAGATTTAATTTAAAACATGTCGGTTTTTTAAACAAACTTCCATCCCATATTTCACCGCCTCAGGAGTCGAATTTTGCAAATCCCGTTCTTAAACGATGCTGAAGATGTATAACAAACTTACTATCCAAATTTCAAATTCGTATCCATAGCGGTTTTAGCTGGGCGGTGATGTCAGTCAGGACATTACCTTTTTTAAATATAGATGGGGATAGTAGGATTTTTTCCCTGTTGAATGGAGATTCGCAATGGGGATATTGGGACCTCCGCTACGGCTAAAGCAATAGATATAATGAAATAACTTAGTGGTGGGTATGGAAAGCGGATCTCATCACTTCTGTCTAAATTGATAACAAAGATATAAAAATGTCGTATGCAGTGAAAGTGATCACTGAAGCAGTAGATAATGAGATGGTCGTAGAGGAGAAACGCCTCTCAAAGCGACGTGACGCTACACAATAATTATACTTCCCGAATACTTTAGCCTGCATTCGATAAGTTGGCGACGCATCGAGACATGAATTTAAAATTAAAATCCCCGCATATCACAAAGCCAACATTGTAAATCAACTTGAGAATGAAAGCTATAAGTACTAAATTTGAGAATTGAAGCAATACTAAACTGGATTTTAAAAGTTTCTGTTTATTTGCAGAGATCAGGGGTGCTTAAATTTAAACTGCTGGTGATCGATATGGTCAGACTGCGATCGATCGCCTCTGAGAGGCCACAAGTATTTGTGCTGCAGGATTGTCGTCTAGGTAGGGTGCATACGTATGGATATTAGTTTCACCGCACAATATGCATTTTTTAGTCAAGGTAAGTGTAGGTCTGCTCTAAAATATCAAATCTTAATTATTCGAAATTGCGAGTTGATTATGTGTTACATAGCAAAAGAGTTCTTTCTTTTTTTAGTTTTAAATTTTAAAGAGTGACTTTGGATGTTGATGCGTGGCACTGCATGTCCTCAGCATACTTTTCTTAAGTTAGTTCTTAAGAGTGTTAGTTAATCGATTACGATATTTTGACTTAAAATCTTTATTTCAGAGAATGCAGACTCGCACAATTAAGTTGACCCGAACATAGCCGAAAGTTGAAGGGCGATTTGCCATAGAATCTGATAATTATCTTCCAGAATTTTGTATCAGATGCTGTGGCTTTAAGATGTATATCTGTTGAAATCTGCAATAACTCATTTTGAACAGAACATGAGTCCGTGTTAAATTGACTTGTTATTTCATTAGCTAATTCCTCAATGTATTTACATTAATTATTTTACATCTTTGCCACGGGTCTTTCCTTTCAGAGGAATCATTGTCAAAAACTCTTCCTTAGTTGACATGTCATTGAATACTATTCGAATAAAAATACACAGCTGGGCAGTATCTGTCATATCGGTGGTATCGTCGGTCTGTAAAGAAAAGTAAGTACTTTCCATAATATCATGTTTGAGTTTATCTGCCATGTCCTGACACATGGCTTCAACACACCTTGTGAAAGTTGGACGGGATAGGTGAAGTTCTTTAAAAACAGACATAATATATATTTGTCTAAATTATGTCTAAATGCTTCCTTCATAATTGATCCATCTTCAAATGGTTTCTTGTGTTTTGCCAATATAGAAGATATTTTTAATAACGCTATCGTTGCAGCTTTTATTGTTTGGCTTGACTTGTTAACATGGTTTGTTCTTTTTTCAAACAAGTAATCAATGACATACTTTTCGTTTTCTTGATTCACTCTGTGAGGGAAAATCTTTTTCATAATTTTTATGAACCGTTTTATGATGCCTCTCTAAGTTCCCACGCTTAGGTATTGTAACTAACGGCAAATGAGACAAATGCACTTATCCTTTATCATAAAAAAGAAAAATTCTTCCTTTCAATCATAATTAAAATGATCGTCTTACTTTTCATCGCCGCACTTATAAACTTTGTACCGTCGTATTGCCAATTTTTTGTCCAATTGGCAATTCAAGTTACAACTCAGACTCCAATGCCTACTGGCGCAACTTTAGATCAGTGCGGACGAAGTCTCGAATGTTCTCGTCACACACGCCGCCCGAAGTTTCTAGAAAAAGTGGCGGGAATAAAAAACGCGACTTTTCTTTGACCAGTACCGCTTTATCAAAGGAATGTATGATAAAAGAAAGTTATGAGGGGGCTATTCTGGCCCAAATGAGGATCGAATAAATTTTAGTAGTAACTACCCACTTTTTTCTCGAGATCGACTCAAAAAGCACTCGCGAACGACTTGTCTATCGTGATCGACCGTTTGAGCACCTCTAGCATAGATTTAAAAAATCTAAAAAAGTCTTAACGGTTTTGTTGTTAAGGGTAAATTAATAGTAAATACTAGACTCTTGACAAGGTTGTCGTTACATCGGTATTCAAACATGTATTAGAGATTTGTTGCTTTTTTCTTTTTTTGTTTTATTCTATATCACGCTCAAACAAGAGAACGAATTTTAATGTACGAAATATAATATTATAATATAGTTAGGAATTCGGCTTGAAAGAGCAATAACCAAAAGTATACTTACCATGTCAACTCGGGGAATTTCAGCCAAACATTTATTTATAAAAAAAACTACTGTACATTCCATTAGCAGATATATTTAATATCGAGCTAGGGGCAACTTAACCAATAGATCTTCAATCGTGGGTATCGGGATAGTAATAAAACTGCAAATGGTGCAAAATCCCAACGCAACGGTGAACTTTATTTAGCTTGTGGCCGGCTGCATATCCGGAATTTAGTGCAACCAGTTGCCATAATAGTTTGCCTAGCGGGAAAAACCCAATTATGGTCGATGTGATCCGCGTGGACGAAGTCGCGGAAAAAACTACTAGCATAATAAGGAAAATTCGTGAGAAAATACTGTCAGGTTAATCATGCTAAAAACTCATGCCAAAGAAGTTTTAAAATATTTTTTAATTACATACAAGCCTAAAGCTTAAAATAAAAAAAAACCTATCAAGTGTGAGTCGCCCTTGCACATCGAGGGTTCTGTTCTGAGGCTATTTAATTTAATTTATTTTGGCAAATGTTTCTCCGGATTCGTAGAGCAGATCCGATTAAAGTTAAATGACTGTTCAAACCCTGAAAAATGTGAAAACACGATTAATGAACTTTGATTCTATTAAAATAAATCCTAAAATGACCCCTTAAGTTTTGGCAAAGAAATCTGTTATTAGTTTACAACTTTGCTAAAGCAAAGCCGCAATAGTGCTTTAAAACCTGATAAAAAGCATTTTTAAATAACAATGATGTAAAATAAACTATATATTGCTTGCCAGCCTTCATACGTCCCCACTGCTAGGGCACGGCCTACCCTCATAAGCGAGGGTGATTGGGCCATAGGTCCACACGCGGGCCCAGTGCGGATTGTGGACTTCACATACGTATTTTTTTTTTTCTTTACGTATGCAGGTTTCCTCACGATGTTTTTCTTCACCGAAAAGCCAATGGTGTGAATAAATTATTCAGTGTACTTGAGAAGTTAAGAAAAGACTCATAGGTACACGCCGACCCGGGGTTCGAACCTCCGCCACTTGGGACGTGAAGTGAAATTTAAACCCCTCGGCCACCACCGACTCATATATACATATATATGTAAATATATATATATATTTCATGTATTTCAATGAAAATCTCATTAAGTTAGATGTGGCTGCACTGCTCACGCACGCTCAGCTACAAATCGCGTCATCCTTGTTTCATCAAAAGTCAAGGGACCTTGAAAAAGGCTTGTTTGTTATAAAATAAATAATATATTGTTTAAAGTTTTTTATTCAGATCAAGTTTCCTTGTAATAATGCGGTGCTAATTCCAAAAGCCAGTCCTTGTTTATGGTCATCATTTCTCGCATGCAGGTCTTGTCTCCAGTGCTCTGGACACTTGCAAACACCACCCTGTCGACAATAAATGACAGTAAAAAACCCAAAAACAAAGTCAACTTATGGTTCTATTAGAAACACATTTGCCTCGATCAGTATTTCCATAGTATTTCTAAATTCTCTAACATAGGGCAATTTACTGTACCGGCAGAATTTGAACTGGCGATTATTTTTTTTGGTTAATGCAAACGCCATGCCAAGTAGGTTTTTAGCCAAGACTTACGTGTGAAATTATCTCTTCATTTTTACCAGAATAGATGGATTTATTAAACGGTAGAGGCATAGTAGAAATTAAGAAGTAGATTAAAATCATACAAGGTATGTATAAACGCATACAGTGACAATATCTTATGCTACTAGCAGCATGAAACAGTGCAATACTGTGTGCGTGTATACACCTGGATATCCAGCTTGGACATTTAGACTCGGTTCAACGACAAGTGAAGATAATTGTTGACGATCCTTTACTCGCAAGTCCTACCGTAGCCTTAAGTCTGGGGAGAGTTTTACCATCGCAGCGCTCGCCACCGACAGAGAATTCGTCCTCCAGCCTAAAATCTTTTTCTAAATGTTCACGTACAGAGCGGTTTTAGAGAAAATTTCTCCCGCGACCGAACGAACCTAAAATAACTGCATGGAGATTCTGGGAGACTGTAATTCATACCAAATTATGTGGCTCAGTTCTGAGTTCACGGGTTTACCAACTATCACCCCCTTATGGTATATTTACAAAGTTGCTTGACCCTATAGTGAACAGAGTGGGCAACGATGCCGGCTAAGCTCAGCTTAAACATTCATATTTAGACAGTCGACCAGCGAAGACGTCTAGACACAGCAATCGTGAGATAAGGTGCGCGGTCAGACGGAGAACGCAACGCTCCCGACTACCGTGTATCTTTATGTATGGCCATTCACGAGCCGCTCAGCCAATCATACTTCACGTCAGCTAGCCATTAATGTCTAAGCACTGTCTGATTTTTCTTCAATATCAAACGCGATGATCGACTGTATTAAAGAAATGAATGTATAACCTGTGAGATCAGTATATTATGGAAATAGAAAAGACCACACGTTCAACAGTTTACAACAATAGAATAAGAAGAAGAAGACTACCCACCACTTAGGCTGCTGCGTATGGTACAAGCAGCTGTCGGGACTGATGTGCAGCGATGCGCCTCTGATGCCGCGATACGATCCGTCTACGCTGAGGTACGCTGCTTGAGGAAACAATCCGGAAAGAACGCACTTCATTATCCGTTCGCATTTACCTGTACAATAAATTTAAATAGTTAATTTGGAAAGGATTCGATTTTTCGTCAATATTCCTAATACTTCGGAATCCTAAGATAAGACGCCAACCCTGTGTAGCGCTATGCATTATTAAAAAAAAAATGCAAAATAGCCTTTCGTATCAATAAAAAACGTTATATACTTCACATTTTAGTAAAGTATTTTATCACAGTCTAAACAATAATTTTATTTAGTCGGCCATTGAAGGTGTCTATTGTAGGCAGAGCAATTGTGTGGCGCGGTGCGCATATAAATAGTCTGTGATAATGATGTATTAAGTTTTATGTGTCCAATTATCAATGTTAAGGCGTATCTGTGTACTGAGATCTAGAGATCCCTTAAGTGTTATACTGCTTGTACAATGGGATGGGTTCTAAGGAATTGTTCGAAATAATGCCCACGGCTACTTCCTACCATCGCACCGCTCGCATGGAATTCATTCTCATACTTTAGAACCGAAATGGTCGCGTACAGTGCTGTTTTAGAGAAACTTCCTCCCGCGAACTCTTGGATTATGGAATGAGCTCCCTGCCCAGGTTTTCTACAAGGACTACAGTATGGGGTTCTTCAAGAAAGAAGTTATTAGATTCGGTTATAAGGTTCGGCAACGCGCGAGTGATGCCCCTGGTGTTGCAAGCGTCCGTGGGTTACGGTGACCGCTTACCATCAAGCGGACCGTAGGCTTGTTTGCCTAAAAAAAAAAAAAAAAGAAAGATCCGAATAAACTTCAACCTTTTATGACATAGGTGGCCTCTTGATGTGTGAACGATATGCACTTGCCCGTTTTTTTTTCTTAGTTTAAAGGCTGCATACAATCTTTGATAACTTGCCTATCTATGCATGCCTCCATTGACAGGGCGTTCCAAGTAACTACTTCCGCTTTTGGTAGCAAAATCTAATGCTGACTTTTGGCGTTTCGTCTAACCGGTTTTGCTACGAAATATTTCTTACGAAAACTCATGGTGGGAGGTTGGTATTTTGAGCTACTTTTTGACAGAAGTCAAACGCGTCCCATTAAAACAATAAGAGCGCCGCTAAAATTATCAGCTGCACTTAGCGCGGAACGGGAATTTCGTAGTAAAATGAGGTTTTGTTATCAAATTGCAACGCTGCTCAAAAGAAACGCTCCTGTTCCATAAACGCGCACGAACACTGAGACACATTAGTGTTAGAATATAGCTTCACATTTATATTAATAACTAGATTTTGCAAGCGGCTCCGCCCGCCCTAAATTCGGTTATCGGCGACTGTGATTTACCACTTAATTACACTAATAAAGTTTGCTATATCAAGCTGTACCTATAGTTATAGTTCGTTTAAGCTCTGTTATAGTTATTCCCGCGGGAATTTCGGGATAAAAATAGCCTATATGCTATTACAGGACCTAACCTATATGTATGCCAAGTTTCATCCCGATCCGTCGACTGGTTGAAGCGTGAAAGATTAACAAACATCCATCCAAACTTTCACATTTATAATGTTATTAGAATTACAGTTTTTCACACATTACATACTGAAGTGTATTTAGAAATATAAGCATGTAAGTTTAAATACCTGTCCCCAAATCTGGTCCCTCAAATTCTTTGTCCTCCATACCGAATTTATCTTTTATTAACTTCTCTAAACTGTTTCTTACTTCACTAGCCTAAAAATAAACACAAAAAAAAAACAATTAAAAGAATACAGAAGTATGCCTAACTGTACGTGTGGGGTAGCTACAGGACCCTGTAATAAAACAACGCAACCCCATCCTCCTTCTGGGTCAGTCGGGTGAAAAGAGAGCGTAACACGTATTACATGTCGGTCAAAGGGTAAAAACGGCTTGTTTCTAATCAAAATAAGTTTATTTTAAACTTTTTATTGCTCTTAAAGTATAAAAGTTTGTTTTTAAAAATTAAAATGATGAAGCAGCCAATATTTTAAAACAAATCGGAAGCCGCGTACCTTTTCCATGACCCTGTAGTTTATAAACATCTTCTTACACCATTCTTTACACGCCTTTATACTTTTCTTCTCATCACCTTGTGATAATTTCACTTTCGTATAGGAATCGTATACGTTTAGATACATTATTATATCACCTTCAGCTACCTACAAAGAATACAAAGTGACAATCAACTGTAAAGCAATCATTCTTGGCGCAGAAGTCATTGGCCTAAAGTCGAATAGAAATAAGTCAACATCTAAATTTCTTATATCACATATATTAAGTCGGTGAAGCGTTCACGTCGCACATTCCTCGATTGCACAACAATGATTCCATTGATACCCATGTTCGAGCCGGGACTCGAACCTAATGACGCTAGTGTCGATTAGAAAGATTTCTTAAGCTATTTTCATTTGGTTTGGTTCTAAAACCCTTAAGCAGAATTGTATATGATAGACGCAACTACTGATTACCTCAAAATTGTTTCTTCTGCACATCTTCGAGGCAATATTGTCTTTTCCAGTGACAGATTTAACGAATACGTTGTCGACTTGCAGCATTGCGGCTATAGATAACACTTCATCTATACACCCTAATTCTCCTGGAAACACACGGACAGACAAAATATATTTCATTACGTTGTATCTATGGTATCATACCTAACAAACTTTCTGAAATTGCGTTTCAAATTTTTTGGGCGCAGTTTTTTGACTTGTCAAGAAAATAAATCACAAATGTTTTGTTTATCGAGAAATCGCAAGAGCAAAATCTATTCTCCCATACAATCATAAAAACCGGTCAAGCGCGAGTTGGTAAGGGTAAATACAGAATAAAATAGTATTTCTTTTTTTAACCCAATCTAATTTTTTTCGGGTTTTTCGGCCCTCTAGATACTTCGCAAATAAGTCACAAGCGAAGTCAAATAAAATAAAAAATCTTAATAGTGTACAATCAAAGTCCATTCATATAACACTGCTTGCCGTAATCATTTTACTTTCAGAATTCGGTTCGAACCACATTTCGGACCCAATTCCCAACACTTCAAATTTAATGTAATACGTTATTTTACCTTAAATACAACAGAGACAATACATTTTAAAGAAATTGACGTTTTCTCGATACGACTGTTATGAGTGTGTCCCAAAATATTAATGACTTAAAATATTTCTTTTCTGGCAGACGTGGATTATAATTCACTAGATTTTGCCAGCGGCTCTGCCCGCCCTAAAATCGGTTATCGGCGTGTAGCTTCTTAATTATACTAATGAATTTTGCTACAGCAAGCTAGGTTGTAGCTATAGTTCGTTCTTAGGTATAGATATGTCTATTCCCGCGGAAACTTTTGAATTTTTCGGGATAAAAAGAGCCTATGCGTTAATCCAGGGTGTCGGCTACCTCCATACCGAATTTCATCAAATTTGAGCGTGAAGAAGTAACAAACATACAAACAGACAGTCACAAAGTTTCGCCTTTATAATATTAGTGTCATAGTGCGGTTTACTCACCACTGTTACACAGCATTTTGGCTAACATCGGTTTTAGTGGCAACTCCGCCATGTATACACCCGCATCTTGTGTCAATTCCCCGTTTTTATTTATTGAATTTAAAGCGTACAATGTTTCTACACCGGCCAGAAGGCTTTTGGCAGGCGGCGGTGTAGGAAACGTAAATCTGAAAGGAGAATTTGTCAAACTCAGGACTTGTTTGTTCCTTGAGGAATTAGGTAGACGTTATATTAATTTTTGTATATATTTCACACTTTTGAAAACATTAGTGTACATGGCGGCCGTACTGCTATATATAGCATTTTCCACCACCCAACATAAGGCTTAACAGAGAAACTGTTGGCGGTGTAAATATTTAATTTAAATGTATGTTTATATTATCTGTAAAGAAAAAAAAAATCATTTTCATAGAAACATAAAAATACAAAGATAAGTATATACAAACATAAATAATATATAAGTATATAAATATATATATATATATATATATATATATATATATATATATATATATATATATACATAATCATATATGTCACATACCAAACATCCTAATTGTGGATGTTTGGTGATTTTTTCATCTATAATCTGTTTAAATTCTTTAACTTTAAGCTTGAACAAGTTTCTACTCTGTGCTCTGCGAATTTCTATAGGAAGCGCGTTCCAAAGTCCTATTGCCTGGACGGTGTATATCACAGACGAAACAATTATTTCTTTTATAAAGTTAGGCATCGATAAATCCGACAATATCAAAACAGTCATGGCGCCGCGATAAAATGTATGACTGGCACATACATTGCGTAGTCGGGTGCGCTCGCACCCCCATCTCTCCGCGCACCTTACCTCACAATGTCTCTAGACATAGAGAGATCTAGATGCCTACGATGGCTGAATGTATAAATTTAATGACTGTTTTGGCTGTAGTTTTAGTTTGTACATAATATATTATGTAAATAAACTTAACATCACCGAAGGGGCTGGCTGTGTTCTGTGATGATGAGTTTTTTGTTTTGAGCATCTGGACCAAATCAATTATAGTAGTACATCGGGTCTATACGTCATACGTTTTTTTTTTGGTCCCGATTGTTGGCACAGCTACATGTGACGTGTGACTACGGAGATGCATACTGCAGTTAGATACATTGTGGATAATATATCTATCTTATAATATATCTATCTTATAATATATCTATCTTATAATATATGTGTCTTATAATATATCTATCTTATAATATATCTATCTTATAATATATCTATCTTATAATATATCTGTCTTATAATATATCTATCTTATAATATATCTATCTTATAATATATCTATCTTATAATATATGTGTCTTATAATATATCTATCTTATAATATATCTATCTTATAATATATCTATCTTATAATATATCTGTCTTATAATATATCTATCTTATAATATATCTAACTTATAATATATCTATCTTATAATATATCTATTTTATAATATATCTATCTTCCCAATGCATTATTAGTGAGCAGCTCGCTTCGCTCTTTCGTAAGCCTATATATAGTGTAATTGGTAACTTACATCACATGTTTTACAATCTCCTAATGTATAAGGAAGGAAGAGAACTGACCGCATGTATGAACCGATTAGGGCGTGTATGAAGTATTTTGTTTAGATTGACATTTTTAAATTCGTAATATCTTTTGAATGGAATGGCCGGTTTGAATAATTCAAAAGTAATCTACAGGTATTGAAACAGTCTTGAATACGAAATGATATATTTAAATATTTAAATATAAATAAATTTGTATAAAATTAATACAAAGGTATGTATAACATGGGTCTGATTTTCGTCGGCATTTTTATCAACTTTTTAAATGTAAAAAAGTAGTAATAGTGACATAACTACAATTGTTAGACGTATGGTATTGCTAAGTTTTTTATATTTATTGATGATGATGTTCTTTAGTACTGTTGAATATTTTTAAATAGTTTTTGCAGCGCATTCGATGAAAGAAATTTTATGGCAAATTGTTTTAACACCTTGGGTAATTTTTCCTAGTAATAAATATAGCCTATGTTACTCAGGGATAACATAGTATTCTAATGACGAAAGAATTTTTGAAATCGGTCTAGTAGTTTTTGGGTTTATTCGTTACAAACATACAAAAATACAAATCTTCACGCTTTATAATATTACAATATTAGTGTAGATTTACTCAATCCTATTTTAACGTGTTAGACAGTTATGCCTGAAAGGATAGTTCAGCTCCCACTGGATATTAGAGCAGCAGCTGTAGAGAAAACCTAAACATGTGATGCTCAAAATTTTATGAGGAAAAACTTACTTAAGTAAATTATGGATCCCTAAAGCCTTTAGCTGCAATAATATCGAGGATAAGTCACTTCTGCACATCTCTGGCGGCACGCTTGAAGGTAGATTGTCGTATTCTGATTCACTGTACAATCTGAAATGCATGCAATTTTGTTACTGGAAACGGTTACAATACTGGTAAAAGGGATAGAAGAGAAATCTAAGTAGCGTTCTTTGTGAAAACCTTTACACGGCCAAAATAAATATCTCTTAATAGGTTTTTTTTTAATGTTGGCAGAAATAGGAATTAACCTAAAAAAACCTTACTTTGAACCCCTTTTTTGGCAAATAAATCCTTAATTCGTACGTAGTCCTTTACAACTTTTAAAAAGTTATGTTAGTTACGTAAACTCTAATAAAAAATTTTTTTTAGTAATGTGAAGTATAATTAATCGATAATTTATAAATATTTTTTATACCACTTAGGTAGCAAACAAGCTTACGGTCCGCCTGATGGTAAGCGGTCACCGCAGCTTATGAACACTTGCAGCACCTAGAGCATCACTCGCGCGTTGCCGACCCTTCAAAATTCTAATTATTTCTTTCATAAAGAACTCTATACTGTAGTCCTTAGAGAAAACCTTGGCAGGGATCTCATTCCACAACCCAATTTTCTTGAAACCGCACTATATATGCGACCATTTAGGCTCTTAAGTGTGAGAATCAATTCCCTACCGATGGCCAGCGGTCCGATGGTAGAAAGAATCCGTGGGCATCATTTCAAAGAATTCCTCAGAACACATCCCATATATTGATTTTGAAACAGTACAGTGAGTTATTATAACTTAGCTGTGTAAAATATTGCGTCACACTTGTCTTTGCTCATGTTTACTCCCACGTACCACTGGCCCTTGACACATTTACTTTGATCATTTGATAGTGTACCTGTAACATTTCCCTCTACTAGTTCTGCCCGCCCGGCCTGCTCTCTGTATGGCATTGTTTTTAGATATAGGAGTTACGCACAAAGTTTCTACGCCTACCGATGGGTCAAAGTACGGCATTTTGTGAAAACCGCTGTCGATTACTGAAAAAGAGATATTTTTGTATGTTATAGGAGATATTAAGGAGACGAGACCTTCCTTAAAACAACAAATATCAAAAAATGCCTAAACAAATAAGTAAATACAAAAAAAAACATGTTTGGATGGACACTAGTTTTTATATCAAATACTAGCCTATTCTCGCGACTTCGTCCAAGTGGACTATTCAAAAAAAAAAGGTTTTAACTGTTTACGGTATTATCTACAAAAATATCGGAATTCTCATACAAATGTCTTCCTTCATTTTACCCTTTAGGCCCTTTAGGTCTATGGGGTGATTTTTTCAAAAAAAAAACTTCAATCTTTATTTTTTACTTAAAAGCCAAGTACACATTTTACCCCATAGGGTATGAATTTTGCAACATCCTTTCTTAGTGCTTTCCTACGTTATAACCTCTGTGCACAGAACTTCAAGCCCCTAGTAGTAAGGGCTGTGCGTTGATCAGTCATTCTTTTATATGCATATATCAAAAGAAGTTTGCGTTTACTTAGAAAAACTGAAATCATACTTTTTATACTGAATTTTCTTTATTTTAATTTTTAAGCATTTGTTCTTTGTTTAAAAATATGTCATTAAAACCAAAAATCGTAAACTTCTGATTGGTATGGTACGTATTTAAATAAGATAGCACTATTAAAATGTTTTTTTTTTTCATTTACGCGTGTTGGTCGTGGTCCACCTGCTAAGTTCACCGGCAATCTTTTATTATAACCATAAAATATCTCATGTTTTTCAAGTGAACGCAAACTTCACTACGACTCCTTACTAATTTTCCCAGACGGGTGAATATACGGCTGAAAACGGATACTCTGGCTTGCTATGAGAATTATAAATATTGGTCCTAATATTCCGAGTCAAGATTTTTTTTTGGAAATCCCGTCCACTTTTCGATTTATTTTGATTAAAAAAATTTTGATTAGTTTTTGAGATATTTGCAAAAATCCAAACCCCCCTATTTTCAGTAAATTGTTTATAACTTTTGAAATTTTTTCCAGCGTAACTTATTTTTTTTCTTAAATCATCTAGACGCGATTCCTAATCGAATGAAACCTTATTCATATTTTTCCGAGACTGCTGAAAAAGTTGAACACCACTTTTTGACTAGACCAGTACATATATGTCTATTAAACCACATTAAACCTAATAAACTGTATCATAAGCAGTGTTGCGGCGCACATTATAATGTGCTACTGATTACCCCTTTCTGGAGTAAAAACCTGACGTTACAAATACAGTTTATGCGAAACTCCATAGAAACTTACCATAAACAATACCAGGTATAGTGACACTAGTTTCTGCTATATTTGTCGCAAGCACAACTTTTCTAACATTTTTCTCTGCCATTTGAAACACTTTTATTTGCCTATAAAATGGTAAGCTCCCGTACATAGGCAGTATAGATACATTAGCCGCTTGAACTCCGCTAGGAAAATGTTTTCTATATTTATTTTTTTCATTGTTTTCCTCGGCGTAGGTTTGAAGAGTTTCTATGGCGATTAAAATTTCTTCCTGTAATTAACGAAAACAATTAGGTTTTGATGGTATAATTATAAGTCGAGCAGAAATTTTTAAGTGAAATTTAATACCGTATTATGTACAAAAAAATTTCAATTTTGACTTACATCAAAGACAAAATCAAACAATTCGTAGTTTCAGCCAGATCGAAACGAATCGACAGTTTATTTGAATAATGTTAAAGGTGTACTATTTAATAGTCGATCTCAATCAATTTACGATCGATCGCAACTAGTTTTTAACGATTTTGCCAATGATTGGTCGTGTCTACAAATCGTTCCCGTGGAGTCTTTAGAAATTTTAATTTGGGATTCAGCCCCTTGAATATATGTTATATAACAATTTTCATTATATAATGAAACGTAGTAAATAATTCCGGATGCACGTACCCAAAAATTACAGTTAAGATATCAGTCACTATAGTAATGCTTGCTGTAGTCGTTTCAGCTTTTTGTTTAACGTCGCCAATGTTCAACAGTACCGTAAGTGATCACTGGCAACCAACGACCTTCCTAAAAAGATCATTGCTCACAACAGTGGCAACACACATTGGCTATGGGCTTAAGTCTTAAGGCACTGAGGTATGTTGGACGAGAAGATATTATGCAATTTCCCAAACTTTGCTAGCCAAGTTAGATCCTCAGATCTGATTAACCCCTGACCTTCGTCTGCTTGACTTAATACAGATAAAAACCGCCCGTTTGAAATACATAATATTAACCTTGTCAAGGCTAAAAAAGAAAAATTAAGTAAATATTTAGACTGGTACGGGACCTGGAACTGTTTCCGATAGTCCTAACAGCGCATAGTGTCATACCTAATCTTAATAAGATACTAGAGTAACTTTCTTTTAACAAATGGGTATAGAGTACGAATAGTAAGGAAGGATGTTCCTTAGTTAAATATCCAAGCCGTTGTTGGTGCGCAAGTCCGACTCGGCTTTTAACTTAAATAGATAATTTGCCATTATATTACATATTCTGAAAAAAAATTCAGGCTTCTACCTATTTCGGTCTAAGAGATTGAGCCATTTAATAGTCGGACAGACAGACAGCGTAGTCTTAGTAATAGGGCTCCGTTGGCACCCTATGGGCAAGAAACCTGAAACCTGAAACATTACAAATGAACTTAAAATATTTTTTTATATTATGTATACATAGTATAGACAATTCTTATTGTTATCCTCAATAATTAAAAAGAATATACTTAATTATACAATACGAGTGTACATCAGCTCACGTAGAATACAATATTAGGATGGTGGTACACATTTGATTAATTTATTGAAAAATGCAGGAGTTATATCTCAAAATGTTTTATATTTATTATTTAGTAGAAAGTATTTATCTATAAGTGTAAAAAATTCAAAATATATCAATATTTTATAAATGCCGAGGTACACAGGACATAATTACTTAGGAAATATAACTTCTGTAAGAGAATATTTTTGTGAGCAACACAGAAAACGACTTAAGTATAAGCGTAACCATCAAGTATGTTTGTGATTGGTATTTATAATGTAAGTATTATGTATCTACGTACGGAATATGACACTATTTTTATTGTTGTCATTCCATATGTCACTATTTTTGTTGTTGTCATTCATTATGTCACTATATTTGTTGTTGTCATTTATTATGTCACTATTTTTGTTGTTGTCATTCATTTTGTCACTATTTTTTATGCAAACATTTAATTTTTATTCACTTTTTATACCGTGATTCCTCTTTTATTATTATTATTTTAGTTGTGTCCTTACTTTTTGTTTAAACTTTAAATAAATAAACATAACATTTAAAAACGTATGTTAGGGTTGCGTCGCTAGCGGGCCTTACTGGTCCAAGTTACTTAACATATATACTTACCACTGTTTACGTAATTTACAAACACAACCATAACAAAAAGTGTGCCGCTAAGCGGTCAACCATACAATTACTGACCAAGCCCGACGTTGCTTAACTTTGAATATCGTTTCCAATAAATAAATGTGTTGCAGTTTCACTTAATAATAGCTAGATAGCGCTGTAACGGTAATTTAAGATGGTGAATGGCTCGGGCCCGTCTCATACTTGGTCGGTTTTTATTATTTGTTGTTATTCTTTAGGGTTCACATGATCACTGCACATCCAATGTGTTACTCTTTTTACGATAGAGCAACTAGATTATAAGTTTGTACCCTGTACCGCGCCCGAATTCGAACGTAAATACTGTTATTAATTTAGTAAGTATAACTTACATGGTTTATAAACTTATATTTAACTAGTACCAACTTCATTTAAGTACCTTTTAATGGAACTTGTACGACATTTTTACTTTTGCGACTACATTTTTAAAGTTTTCCGACTATTACTTATCGAGTTGTAAAGCCTACTTAGCTGAGATAGTTTTTCTTTTAATTTCGTTATATATATATGCTAATCCCATGATTTTGTTCTCACTCCCTAGAACAGCCATTTACCTGGTAGTGGGGGGAGACACTGGGCTCTAAAAAAAATATGCACTTTAAAGCTTAAGAGGCTGTACTACCTATTTTATTTTTCGCTGAACAGATATGACTAAAATTTAATGACTGTGTTCTTCGGGACATGGTTTGGATCCAAAAAACGTGAAAACACGATTAATGAACTTTTGTATGATTGAAAAAAAAATCCTAAACTAACCCCTTTTCACTGTCTTTTGTAAAGTTTTGGCAAAGAAATCTTCAAGGTCCTAAGTGCTAATAGTTTACTCTGATAGTGCTTTAGACCCTAAAGAAAGGGCATTTTTTGTAAACAATAATGTGTAATAAACTTTTAATTTATTTCATGTATTTCAATGAAAATCTCAGTGAGTTGAGATGTAGCAGCACAGCTCACGAACGCTCAGCTACATATCGCATCATCCTTGTTTTTACTGTCACGTAGTACTGCATCTTAATATTTCGCAAACGCATCGTTGAAGCATCTTAATATTTCGCAAACGCATCTTTGAATCGAAAAATGGTTTTCACACACCCTCAACATTTTGATAAACGAACTATCCAACGACACCCCACACTATGGGGGAGACGAAAAAAAAAATTTACTTTCAATTACCTACTTACACTGTACTTTAAAAAAAAATTTTTTACCACTTTGTCGGCCTAATTAATATCTGTACCCATGCCAAATAACAGCTTTCTAGTACTTCATAGTCTCTCAGCTAAGCCACGTGTTAAAATTAACACGAAGTAAAATTTGATAACCCTGATATCACAAAAAATACCGCAGACCGGCAGAAGATTGCACGATATTGGTATTAAGTATTTAAAGATTTTTTTATCAGTTATACCTAGTCTTGATTTAGTAAGTAATCAATTCGTCGATTCACCGATGCCGACTGCGATAAACTAATCTGTTTATAGTGTGGTCACGAGTCACGATGTCTGAAGATATGATACGAGGTAGTTGATAGTTGCTAGTGTGGTCACGCGTCACGATGTCTGAAGATATGATACGAGGTAGTTGATAGTTGCTAGTGTGGTCACGCGTCACGATGTCTGAAGATATGATACGAGGTAGTTGATAGTTGCTAGTGTGGTCACGCGTCACGATGTCTGAAGATATGATACGAGGTAGTTGATAGTTGCTAGTGTGGTCACGCGTCACGATGTCTGATGCTATGATACGAGGTAGTTGATAGTTGCTAGTGTGGTCACGCGTCCGGATGTCTGATGATATGATACGAGATAGTTGATAGTTGCTAGTGTGGTCACGCGTCACGATATTTGAAGATATGATACGTGGTAGTTGATAGTTTATAGTGTGGTCACGCGTCACGATGTCTGAAGATACGATACGAGGTCGTTGATAGTTTATAGTGTGGTCACGCGTCACGATGTCTAAAGATACGATACGAGGTAGTTGATAGTTTATAGTGCGGTCACGCGTCACGATGTCTGAAGATATAATGATACGAAGTAGTTTATAGTGTGGTCACGCGTCACGATGTCTGAAGATATGATATGAGGTAGTTGATAGTTTATATTGTGGTCACGCGTCACAATGTCTGAAGATATGATACGAGGTAGTTGATAGTTGCTAGTGTGGTCACGCGTCACGATGTCTGAAGATATGATACGTGGAAGTTGATAGTTTATAGTGTGGTCACACGTCATGATGTCTAGAGATATACCACGTAGTTGGTAGTTGGTTGTTTCAGTAAAAGGATTTTAGCCCAAGCAATAGCGTATAACCCTAACTAATGTTTTTATGAAAATCTGTTTGTTTGTTATTTATTACGTATCGCTGTAATATTCAGTGACGCAGCAACTACGAATCACTGCCCCTTTCAACTTCTTTATTTTTTTAATTTGCTATGTCATAAAATATATATAAATATACAATACAATAATAAAAACAAATGGTCGTTAACGCACGAGTAATAGCTGGTTTTAGCGTCAGGCGGACCTTAAGTTTGTTTGCCACCTTGGTAGTATAAAAAACCTTCCTGTAAGTACATGTGTGGGTACTGTGTGGTTGCGGAGGCTGGAATTGATCGGCAGTTGCTCGCTTGGCGTGATAAGTTGGTCAACTCTGTAGGGTACTTCGCAGTCAAACTCACCTGTGAAGTAAGAAACGCCAAAATGTCCCCAAACGGTTCAGTTTCGTGTATCTTGATAACAGTATCAACTGTCGCCTTGACATAATCTGGTACAGGATCTGTAATAAACGTTTTCACGTAATTAGTTACAAAAGAGACACTTGAATAACCTTTTGGCGTCAGATAAATTTCACCCCCGCTTCCCTGCCTAATGCCTTTAGTTTCACATTCACATATAAGTTCACATTCACATTTTAATCACATTAAGTAAACAGAGTTGCAAATTTTTTATTTTGTTTTGAACTACCTTAAGTACTAGAAAAGTCGAACACCAACCTGGGCTAGAACCATACCATTCATTTAGGTATGTACTTAAAAAGATATAATGGACTTAATATCTGTATCAATAGTAAGTAGATACACGTGTCGGAGTTTATGAAGCACTTTCAGGATAAATAATCAGTATTTCGATATCGTGTATGGTTAAGAAATAATCGAATGAGATTACTTAGCGTTTCCATCCTGTAAATGAACACAGACACATAGGTAGACATCAAGCAAAAAAACACCATCACGACAATATCCCCAACGGGTCATATTAGTGGCGTACATCAACTGTAGGTAATTCCAAGCTAGTAGGACAAGAAATCAGAATACACTGACCCGTACAGTTCAAAACACGGATCTCGAGGTGAGTTGCATTCAAATTTGTCCTCGTGCTTTGCTTGTTAAGATTGCGTAAGTGTGGTGAAGCAGATTTAGATTAGACTATCTTTACCTACAACAAGTGTTCCAAAATATTTATAAAGTAAACTTATCTTTGATGAAATGTTTCAGATTATGAAACGGTCAAGCGTTTTGTGAAAGGTCGTAGTCATCATCATCATCATATCAGCTTCAATTGGTCCACTGCTGGACATAAGCCACCTCTATTGCGCCCTACTCCCCCCGGTCCTCTGTCTTCCGCATCCGACCACCACCAGCCACCCTTTTGAGGTCGTCAGTCCAACAGGCTGGAGGGCGTCCCACGCTCCGCCTTCCCATACGCAGCCTCCACTCTAGGACACGTCTGCTCCATCGGCCATCGGTTTTCCGACAGACATGGCCAGCCTACTGCCACTTCAGCGTGCTAATTCTATAAGCTATGTCTGCTACTTTAGTTCTCTTCCGGATGTCCTCATTTCGAATTCGATCCCTCAGAAACACTCTGCAGCACAGGTCACTCCATTTCGCGCTGTGCAACTTTGAACTTGTGGACCAGCTATGCTGTAAGTGTCCACGTTTCCGGTGTTAAAGGTCGTAGTAAAAGTGAACAATAACTAAGTACGTACATTGTTGTACTTTAATGCAGTTATTTGTCAATTGGTGTTGAACGATAGATATTTTGACTACCTTCAATGTATAAAATGTCGACAGGGTGTGGTCTCCCCTGCATGGACATAATGACAGACGATGCCGCTTTCTGCTTGTCCCGTCTGTCGGTCAGGTTGAAGAAATCTTTAAGGAATTCCGCGTCCATTGTAGCTGATGACACCACCAATTTCAGGTTTTTGCGTTTCTGAAATGTCGATAATTATTGCTTTTAAAGGTTGCTTTTATTTTTGCTTACATAATTCTCAGTTCAGTCACAGAGTAAGGATAAGATACAGAGGTCCTAAGAAAGGCGTCTGGACAAGGCAATAGTGTGATGAGTACGGGCTAAGGAGCGATACCTACTAGCCTCAGTATTATAGAGACGTTTGGGGACGTATACTGAATTTTAAATATGGGGTCACTTTTGGGTGACAAATTCGTAAATTTAAAAAAGTTTTGCAAACTGTACCGTGTGACATATCAAATAAAAGGGCTTGTTGTTTGAATCCCAAATATCCTTTTTTTTATTATTTTAAAATAATTGAACGTACCCTTACCCCACGTAAGTCCCATTTCGAAAAGAATACAGAAAATAGTTTTTGTTTTATGTACCACAGCATAACCTATGAAAATTCTATTGTCTTAATTATATTATAAGGATATCTTTATTTCTTTGATAGAAATTAATAAAACAATCTAATCGCTTTGCACAGCGACCACGTAATTTTATGCATTCTCTCCATCGATACAAACATTAGGTACTCAAAGTTTGATAACATTTTATCTGAAGTATCAGCAAACATGCATAATTATTTTGTTTTGTATTACCTATTGAAGATAAGGTGGGTGGGCACAAAGCCAGACAAGTATTAAATATTAAGTACTCAAATATTATTGTTTGTTTTAAAATATTGTTAATAACAGCCCTGGATTTTGTACTGAGCAACAACTTTATAATAAAAAATCATCTAAGAAATATGTTTACCGCTATTAAAATAAATCTAAAAAAAATTTTACCAATCGAGAAATTGGTATTGAATGATGTCTTTGCTAACATCAGATCTTGAAATTATGATAAAGTCTATGTTTTTTATTATTTTTTTGGTCTTGATTAACTTATAAAATTTAATTCTACTATGAGCAATTTAGCTTTATATTCCCTCTTAAAACTGGTCATTTGAAGCAGAAGCAAATAAGTTTATTTTTGCTACTTAACTTCCACATATAAAAACACTTTTCAATCAAATGTATAGAACATGTTTATTATTAATCAATATATTTTACTTTTGCAGGAAATAATGTTTATATACATATTATGCAAAAATATAAATACAAAATATATTTAAATTTTAACATACTAGCTTTTGCCCGCGGTTCCACCCGCTCTAAATTCAGTTATCGGTGTAGGATTTCAAAAGCAATTCCTCAATTATAGACAAAACCGACTCTCACTTGACGTTTCCAAGTATCCTACGTCCTTCCTGGAGAATCTAACTATCTAGATGCCAAATTTCATCTTAATCAGTACAGTGGTTTAAGCGTGAAGAGGTAACAGACAGACAGAGTTACTTTCGCATTTATAATATTTATATATTGCATATACCATACCTCAGTATGGAGTTTGCATATAACAAACTATGTATTTATTTATGGATTTTATATAATATCATAAATACATACCCTTTACTGTATGAGTAATAACAGCACAACTGGTTCATAAATTTTACTTAATCAAAAACACAATTTCTGAGTACACTTTATACTTGTAATTTTTGACAGTTTTAAGTATATTTCTTTAATATTTTTATAGATATTTGCTTAATTCTATGTTAGTAAACACCATAGACTCCAAGTTCTGTAATCTGTCCTAGGACTGCTCAATAATTAACGTTTTTAAAACAAGGAAGAAAGAGACAAGAAATACCACAGTCTCGATTTGCCTCTGTCTCACCTTTGCAACCATTTTTTTTCACACCTGGCTAGAATATGCGCTGTCCATTTCTCGATGTCCGCTTTATCAATAAGCATTTTTAAAATGGTGTTAGTGGTGCCCCGCACCTGGCACATAAGAGACGCGACTCTTTTTCTTATGATGGCATGAAGGCTATCTGTTTGCGAAGAGGCGAACATCTTCAATGGACTGCAGTGACTAGGCCTCCCCAACAACAAACGGAAACCATTGTTATATTGTACACGGAGAGCATTGTAGGTATTTTGTGTGCATTTGACCTGCATGCTGCACGAGTAAAAGTACTACTGCCGGTTGTAAGCTGTAAATAAAGTTACTTTTACCAGAGAAGTACAACGTTTGCACCTGCGAGCCAGCTTGTTGCATCTGATGGACAATGCTCTCCGCTCCATCTCCATGACTAAACCGTCACTAAGGTCTTCTGTGACCCAGTGACCCAGATATTTAAATGTGGAAACCCTGTACAGGGGAACTTCAGTGATACTGATGGCGGCTCTTTGTAGCTCTTATTTCCAGCCTCAAAGACCAACACTTCACTTATTTTGGTGTTGTACTGAAACCCATGAAGAGCAGCACATACTTCACAAATATTAACGCGTTTTCTCAGAGCTCTGACCGAGGGGCTCAGCAACACCATGTCGTCTGCATAAGTTATACTATCAACTAACAATTTAACCCTTACCAGTAGCACTAAGTTCCACAATCAGCTGATTCATGTATAGATTAAAGAGCTTAGAGGATGTAAGTCCACCCTGTCTTACACCGGAATTCAACTCATACACATCAGAGAAAGTGTTAGCCGACTTAACGGTGTTTTTTTTTTATTACTAATACCAATACTCAAACACCTAAACCAATTCCTCCAAGCTTAGTCCATAGTATATCATAGCAGACGAGGTCGAATGCCTTGGATAGGTCCAAAGAACAAGAGAAAGCAGGTTTTAACCACTGCTGGTTGCCAGAGACATTGGCCTGTATTTGGACCCATCTGAGAAGTCCCCTGTCTTATTTTTAACTACAAGCACCACAACGGTGTTCATCAAGCACTCGGGCAGGTATGCATGTCCAACACAAAGGGAAAACATTTATGCCAATACCCTTCGTAGGTGCAGTCCAGCATTCTGCAGATGCTCAATGCTGAACCTATCGTATCCCAGTGACTTTATCCTTGTCATATTTTTAATAATACAGCAAACCTGTTTTAATAGTAATAGTGGTAGGTAAGTAAATTTTGTGGCCGCAAATCTAAAGCTTCCTGAAAATGCTGTAGTTTTAACTAGAAGGAATATAAGCAAGCGGTTAAAGGCTCATGTTTGATAAAATATAAGAAGGAGGTTAGAGGCTCATGTTTGATAAAATATAAGAAGGAGGTTAGAGGCTCATGTTTGATAAAATATAAGAAGGAGGTTAGAGGCTCATGTTTGATAAAATATAAGAAGGAGGTTAGAGGCTCATGTTTGATAAAATATAAGAAGGAGGTTAAATGCTCATGTTTGATAAAATATAAGAAGAAGGTTAGAGGCTCATGTTTGATTAAATATAAGAAGGAGGTTAGAGGCTCATGTTTGATTAAATATAAGAAGGAGGTTAGAGGCTCATGTTTGAATAAAAATGTTGCGAATTTGACCAAATTAATTTATCATAAAAGTAACTCGGATTACGATATTTTACTACACCAAAAAGTGAGCTTGTGAAAAGCAAACTGTCTGCGGGACGACATATTCAAAAGATCAGCTTCATGGGATCAGAATCATGGGAACGAGGTGGTAGTCGGTAGCAATAACGGGCAAGTCAAGATTCCGTCCTTCACAAACTATGTCCATGGGCCAATGACTGATATTTATAGAATGCGCAGTTGAAGAAACCTTTTGAATTTGTTGTTTAGAAGAAGAAATGCATATCGTTGTCAGAGATTTATTGCGCTTATGTACCTAACAACTTGTGTGATTTCGGGTCGCACAAGCACGTACCCGATACCGTACAAACAGTCTTTTTCACACACGAGTGTGGTTGTCCCATGTACAGTGTCTCGTGGTAGAGACACATAATATAGCGCAGCGTGAGTGCAAGGGAAATAGCGAATCGATAGTGCTGACGCCGCCCTATTGACTGCGAAAAGTGCGTTGAAGTCTTATTTTTCCTTGGTTCTTGCAACTATCTCTGCGTCAAAAATCAATTGAATGATCTATTACTACGTTAAGGAATAACAAGTAAACATACTTCTACTTCTATTGATATGGGTTACCAGGTATACGTCGTTTATACCGATTACTCTAAAGCGTTTGATAACATTTCACATTCCTTATTAATAAAAAAGCTGCATGTATTCGGTATACATGGGGATCTCCTAAGATTTTTTGAATCGTATTTGAAAAATCGCTGACAGGCCGTTACCCTTAAGGGGTTTCGCTCATCATTTGTACCTGTTTTATCTGGGGTGCCCCAGGGCTCTCATCTCGGTCCGCTTTTATTTAATATATTCATAAATGATATTGTTAAGGTGGTATCTTATCCAAATATACTGTTATATGCCGATGATAGTAAAATATACAAAGTTATTAAATCTTAAGATGACTGTTGTTTGTTTCAGAGAGTTCTTGATAATATAAATAATTACTGTGTTATAAATCATCTGCAACTTAATGTACAGAAATATCAAGTAATTACTATTTCCAGAAAAAAATCTAAAATATTGTTTCCTTATAATTTTAACAAAATTAATATCTCTCGTGTGACTGAGTTCAGAGATCTGGGAGTAATCCTAGACGAAAAAATATTATTTAAGTCTCACATTGACAACATAACAAACAGGGCCCTTAAGATGTTGGGGTTTGTATTAAGAACCAGTAAACCATTTAAAGACAGTTCCACATTGTTAACATTGTACAACTCTCTTGTAAGATCCGTCTAAGAGTATGCGTCAACTACATGGAATCCACAATACTCTAAATATATTAAATCAAATTGAGCGCGTACAAAATAAATTCATTTAACTATCGTATTGTAAATTATAATATGTCCCCTTCTTAACTCCCGACCCCACGTTAAAAAGCAGGCTATTTACGCGAGATCAAATGTATTTGTACAAAATTATTAACAATTATGTAGACAGTCCGAATTTATTAAGTATTAAGTTTTATTTCCGCTGCCCAAATCGTAGTGTGCGACTAAAATGTCTTTTCCATATTCCCTCATATAAAAATAATATTGCGAAAAATTGTTTTGTTTCACGTGCTTGTCAATCCCATAACAGATTTCTAAGTAATAAGTTAGATTTGTTTAACATGAATATAAATATGTATAGAATGGAAGTAAAAAAAGTTTTGATAATGTTTATTCATTCATTATTTATTATTATAATTGTTAATAAGTATATCACCCACCATTATTAATTAAAAATTAAGCATTCTATTTCTTTAAGGTATAAATTATAAATCTATTGTATCTAAATATATATGTATGTATTAGTTTATTTTCACATGTATTTATATGTAATGATATGTATTTGTACATTTTTTATATCCTGAGCTTGTAGCCAGCAAATTATATCCAATTAAGTCGTGTTATTTGATGTTTTATGATACTGAATTACCGGTAAACACTTTATGTCTCTCTAATACACATAAATATTTTTAAATTCTTTTATGTAAAATTTTGTAGACTGTGTGTTCTTAAAAATAAATAAATAAAATACATACTTTCGTTAGGATTAGGATACCCACGACTGACACCCACCTTGATTATTTTCTTCAATAAACCCATTAATACATCTGTCATTTGAGATCTTTCATGGACCTGAAAAAAAGTATTATTTAGTATAAAGTAAAGATAATGTATAGTAATTAGCGGTTCAAGTGAAAACGAACAACTTCAAGCAGCAATCATCATCATCAAAAAGTATTCTTTTCAAGTCGCTCTTTTTTTGGGTTTCTAACATAATTGGTGCCAATGGGACCCTACTAATAAACCAAAACTGCAACAGTCAAACCATCATAGCTTTCAGGCTGTAATTAAATGATTCTGAGTTATTGACGCAGATTTTTCGACAAACAATAAAAAAGTAGTTTTGCGAAATAAGACCCCGCACGCCTGCAAATTTGTTAATAGCAAAATTATTGTTAACCATTATGTATAAGGCATTGCATAAATTTTATTGCCTAAGATTTAGTGTAGTGTTGTGGCCCTAAACCTTTAGTGTTGTGTTGTGTTGTGGTACTTAACCTTTACTGTTGTGTTGTATTGTGGCACTAAACTTTTAGTGTTGTGTTGATAATAAACCTTTAGTGTTGTGTTGTGTTGTGGCCCTAAACCTTTAGTGTTGTGTTGTGTTGTGGCACTAAACCTTTAGTGTTGGGGTACTAAACCTTTAGTGTTGTGTTGTATTGTGGCACTAAACTTTTAGTGTTGTGTTGTGATACTACACCTTTAGTGTTGTGTTGTGTTGTGGCACTCAACCCATAGTGTTGTGATTTGGTATTTGGCCTTTAGCGCATGAGTCCGATTCGCATTTGAAAGGCTTTTTGCTCTCTTTATGTTACATATATATGTATAATTGCTACACCGCATTTTGTTACTACGGAGTGAAACTTAAATCGGCAGGGAATTCATTCATACACTTTAGAACCGAAATGGTCGCGTACAGTGCGGTTTCAGAGAAACTTCTTCCCGCGAACGCTTGAGTTGTGGAATGAGCTCCCTGCCAAGGTTTTCTCTAAGGACTACAGTATGGGGTTCTTCAAGAAAGAATTTATTGGATTTTTGAAGGTTCGGCAACGCGCAAGTGATACTTCTGGTGTTGCAAGCGTCCATAGGCAACGGTGACCGCTTACCATCAGGCGGACCGTGTGCTTGTTTGCCAACTTAGTGGTATAAAAAAAAAAAGTTGCACCGGGAGTGCCGGCAGAAGTGAAAACCTTTACACACGATTCGCGCTTAACACTCAAATATGTCACATGTCTTTGACATTGTCAAGAAATAATAATGTTTGTTTATTTACTTTTTTGACGTAGTATATTTGACATCGCAATCTGTCATAGAATTAAAATTCCATATCACTCCCTGTACTACTCATAATCGCGAATACTAAAAATAAAAATTATAATAGGCGTGGCATTACGGTTTCCGTATTTTACAAAGACAAAGATGCACTTTGTTCAATTTCCATATTTTAAACACTTTATACGAATACACGAATTTTACGAATACACAGCAGTATGGCCACTACACAGACGGTCGAGCCATCAGCTGTCACCATCCATGGATGCGCGTAGCACGCTGTAACATAAACACACACGACCATTCGCGCAAGCGCCTGCGCCGCCTAAACGAAACAGCAGGCGCAGGCATACATTTTCGCCGCGCCGTAGAAAGAGAGGGGGATACTCCCTCTCCTACGCCGCGCCAGCTGCCTACTCTCCATCCGTCTTACGAATTTTCACGATCAGGACACGTGACCTGACGCGAGTTTATCATTTTTTACCCATACCAAAAAAAGTGCACAACGTGAAGTTTTCACTTCAAAAATTAGTAACTTTGGAAATATATAGCAAAACAAACCCACCTCGTCCAACACAATGCAAGAGTATTGCATGAGTAGCGGCGACGCGAACATTTCCCGAAGCAAAACGCCTTCCGTCATGAACTGAAACAATGTAAAGTGTAAAACGGACGTTGTGATAACATTAGTAATTGTAGCGAAATACGCAAAATATTTTTCTAGGCTTACACTGCATCGAGAAATCTTACAGCGCAATTTTATCGCATGGATAATATTCCTCTGAATCGGAGCTAACGCGCACTAGCAATATAGTTCGCACCAACAGCGTTGCCAATGGAATCGTTGAAATAGGTAATTTAGGTCATTATCATTACTGCACTAGTGCGTAAAGAACGCTATTAAGAGAAAATATCCCGCTGTTTTTCCCCATACAAACGAATTCCCCTGTTACCTCCCTGAATTTAAGCATTAGAGCTGTTATTTTTATATATGATAGATATACGCAATCACTATGTCTGTATGTTTTGCTTTTTTTTTAGATGACATTCCTATAAAAAATTGGGGCTCTGCAAAATACTCTTTTTTATGACATCTTTAGACGTGTGCTATACAAATAATTATGTAAACTAATACCCCTACTACGCAAAACAGCCCGAGGCGCAGTTGTCCCTATCGCACATCCGTATTTTGGACCGGGTCCTAGTGCGACAGCAAGTGTTTTTAAATACCTATATCTGCACTGGCTAGGTTGGGATGTTTCCTCTTAAGTCGCTAAAAACGGTGCAGTCAAGGCTGCTTTATGAGTGTGTCGAAAAATCTATTATTTCTACGTATTTTTATTAGTTAAATATTATGATATACTTTGGAAATACTTCTTAATAACTACTGGCTGTGGACAAACATATTGAAAATTCTATACCTATTTTTCTACATAAATAATGATACCTACCGATTGTAAATTATTACGTATATTTTATTTACATGCTCAACTTGAAGATCTTATTGTTGTGATCTTTGATAATATCTTAAAATTTATATTTGTAATTTTGTAATTTAGGGCTTCACCTGTGAAGTTTTTTTTTAATACCACTTAAGTGGCAAACAAGCATACGGTTCGCTTAGCGTTCAAGTATCGAAATATTTAACATGCAATAAATGATGCACTAAATGGGTGGCCACACTATCATTTGAACGTTTGATCTTAGCTTCTACCTGTTTTTAGCGTATTCAAATCGAGATGAAGGCGTCTATGTCTAATTTGTGTTAGGGAAAAATAAATAAATGCAATTTCATCATAAAATATTGTTTTACTTCCTCATCATATTATCATCTTTAAATTTAATTTTATGACTTTTCCTTCGGATCCCACAAGCATGGTTCAGTACGAAAAACTTCCAAGAACTTGATGCATTTCTCATTTGTCCACTCCATCATTACTTCATTTGTCCACTCCATCATTACTGAACCAACTACATTCACTTGAACTTGCGATATGTCTGTGTTTGTCGCGTTCGCAGTATCGAATGCAGACTAGTTTGCATGTCAAACTCGAAAACCCACGTCTCGTCACCAGTATTAATGTGTTTTATGAATGTTGGTTCGGAATTGACTTGTTGTAGCATGTTCTCAGCGACTCTTATGCAATTGAGTTTTAGGAGGAAATTTAGATCTTTTAACACTAGCCGAGCGGTAACATGTTTTATACCTAAGTGACTATTTAAAATGGTATGAATCGACTCGTGAGACACAGGAAATTCAGCGGCTATCTCTCTCAAACTTCGCAGCAGGTGTAGCCGCAACAGCGCGCTAGAGTCGCACTTCTCTCTCACTTTCGAATCCTTTGTCGAAAGTTACCGCCACCCGAGCTATCGCCTAGTGTCCAGCATTTCATTGGCAAATTAGCGCGCTAACACCTGGGACCTAATTCTCACTTCATCCGAGATTATTATCTTTCATGATATTTCATATTAGATCTCGACTGTACAATTTCGATCGTCGACATCATTTTCGCGTTTGCTATATTCTCACTATCAATCGAAACAACCTTCGAACAAAAGTCGTTCGAAGCGGTGGAATGTTGCCATTTTAAACCGCTGCCTTATTTACAATGAGTTAGCAAGAAATTGTTACTCTATAAAGGGTCTCCAAGTGTTGCACTTTCTTCTGCCTGCAGAGCAGTTTTGAGCTTATGAGGTGAATAGTCCTGAGCACTAGTCACGGTTTTATAAAATTTCGCACTTTTGACCTATACACTTGGCGAAAGCTGCAGCTGGTTGACAAAAGTTTATCATGGTTGAAGATGATCTAGCAGCTAGAGTAAGGCTTGCTTTTAACTAAAGGCCATAATCTATTGTAGAAGTAAGTGTTGACTGCCATCTTTGAAAATTGATTTCCTACACTTAAAATTTTAACCTGAGCCCTTATAAGTTCTAGATGTGGTTACCCAACAAAAACTTGTGTATTCACTATATTATGTGTATGGTTTGTTTATACACTCTTTAAGTCATCATCAACCAACAATTATGAATTTTTGTTTGTAAATAAGTTGTTGGTAAGTGATAGGTCAATAGTTTTATTACAAGTGATGCCCTAGTTGTTGCAAGTGTCCATAGGCTGCGGTGACCGTTTACCATCAGGCGGACCCCAAGCTTGTTTGCCGACTTAGTGGTATAAAATAAAAGCTGGTTTGTTTTTATAGTTTAATATATTATGGTAATAATTATATTTCATTCCATGCGTGCTTGTTCAGTGTAGTCAGTAAAATATATTTCATTTATTCCTTAGTAACATTTATTTTTTAATATATAGGGACTACTGCTGACTACACTTTGTCCTTTCTTATTCGCAGAAAAGTTGCAGTATTCACAAATTCAGGTGTTGATTCCATTTTGTTATCATGACAGCATAGGTTTATCAACCTTGTAACATATCTTCATCATATTATCTGCAAAATAATTTAGAAAATCAGCTATAGACGATATGGTATTAAGGTAAACGGTAAGTTATAAAGAGTAGGTCCTAAAGCTGAGCAATCCTACTAATGCTTTATACAGTATGTTTAAGTTTGTGACAATGATGAAATGAAATTTGGCACACACAGCTTATTACTAGAATTGACCAACAAATATTTTATAATGATTATTCTGTTGAGTAATAATCAGCTGATAAGTTTGTTCCAAAACTACTTTTTAATTGCAATATGGTGTTTTAGAACACCTGTAGGCTATGCTGTAGGACAGTATTTGCCCTCTGCCTTATAGAAATATATAAATTGGTAGATTTCTTCTTATTCACTTTGATTACCTATGTTTACAGTATAATTCTTAGTCTGTTTTTTTAATTGTGTTGCCCTAATGATTAAAAACTATTGTTGTGAGCGTTGGGTAGGTACACTTGTAGAAAACTGACCAAACATAGAAGAAAGGGTAGTTAGGTATGTAAATTCAAACATATACCACATCAATTGTTTGGTATATTTTAGGTTATACGTTTTAACTGTAAGTTTTTCTACTTCATTTATGGTGTAATGAATAGGTAAGTCCCAGTATCTTGCCGTTAAATACATACAATTTTCTTCGATTTTAGTAATCTTATGTTGTCAACTTTCTCTAGATTCCTTCATAAGTAGGTAACAGTATTTTATAGGCAATTTTGGGTTTTAAATCAGCACAGACAAATTCTCTGGTATTCTTTTCACTATTTTTAGCGAGTTAAAATTCACAAACACACACAAAATTAACCAAAACACTAGTTTAAACAGAAAATTGTATTAGGTACAACGAAGCGTATTCTGACCTCGCACGCTGGTTTCTGTTTTGTTACTTAACTTTAATTCATTTCTTGTGGATATCTGCTTTAACAATCAATGTTTTGAAAATGTCTAAAGTATTTTATTTAATAAATATAAACTTTGCAATCAGAAAGCGATCAGTTTGCAACCATTAAAAAGGTAAACGCAAACTTGACAGTTCATATGGCTTGCTAACCGCTCGCTAATCGTGATTGTTGTCATTCATAATTCCGATTTTGAAGTTTTCTATGACGCGTAGCGATTGAAAATGCATTTTTAACTCCTAAATCGCCTGATAGAGGCGCTAGCGTCGACTTATCGCTACTTGCATCGCGGACGCTGCTTCATAATTCGAAATTGGTGTTTGACAGCCATTATTGCGAAATATGAGGCTCTTGCACTGCTCACGCAAGATTCGTGATAACCCCGCCGGTTAGGCTATGAGGTACGTTCCGTTGCACAGTTGTAGAGCGTTTTTAAAAACGCCTATTCTAATATGCTTCTTTTGACATATAAAAAAAGGGTTCGGTGACTACAAAATGTTTGAAGCAACATTTTACTTGTGTTTCATCATTATTAATGAGGAAAGAATAAGTATAACTAAGTTTGTAAACAAAATCCCTATTTCGAGAAATTGCTTTCATCTTTAAGCGGAACGTATTTGGACATAAATAAAAAAAAACTCTGTTTGTTTTTGTTGTGAGTTTTATTTGTTTATTTGGTTGAGAATTTTAGGTTATTCTTATTTTTCAACGGTGTAATTATGTTTATTAAATGTTTCTACATGAAATTACCACCTAGTATTATCAAAATACTACGCAGCACTAAAGATGGCGGTGCCGGACCTCAAACATTTTTGCGTATGTGATGTAATCTAGTGTTTGTTATGATGGAAATCAATAAAAATAGAAGAATATTATTGTCATGGGCGACTTTGATAAAATTGGCCAATCAATCAATTGAGAAAAGACTAGTAATGTTTTATGAAAGTAATAAAGGTAAAAAAATATCATATTTGGTAATATAAGTCATTTTTGCCGCCCTTTTAATTACTCTGACCTACATTTTAGACATTTACTTTAGATTTTAGAACATATAGTTCACGCTAAGAGTAGAATTAATGTTTAGAACCCAATCATTTTGAACTAAATTTGTCATGATTCGAATGCGAGATGTAGCCTCGAACGGTCCCGACCACTCGAAGCAGTTCGAGCGGCTTGCGTTCGAGAAATGTCGGATTCGACATTACCAGAATTGCTTAACTACATTTTCGTTCGAGAAAAGTTTAAATTCGTACTTTATTTCGAATTCGTGATCAATTCGATCGCGTGAGAATTGGCTTCCAGGCCATATCTGTGTACTATGTCAAAAAACGCGCTAATTAATGGCATTACACATTAAAGTCCTAGCATAGATAATAAAAACTTAGCAAACCATAAGAAACCGTTATAGATTAAAAACCAGTTTGTTGCTTTTTGCTTGCTTAGGTTCAATTCAACTATTTCAAAAATTGCATAAATTGTTTGTTACTTTTTAATAATTCAAATTCACAATAATTAAAATATTAAATACAAAGATATTGTTGTATAAATACATGGAATTATAGATTGCCGAGAAACAACAGATCTATTTTTGAATACGTGCATATATACCCGTCAAGAAGGGTACCTACTGTCGTCATTCCGTTATCGATTATATCGACGATTCATCTTCGCTTACTCATAGTAAAATGCAATATATATGATCATAAATTGAAATAATCTAATCTAGTCTTTAATCATAATCAACATTAGACGTAATATATCTGAGTCATAATCAAATTAAAGTATGTGATGTTGTCACTACCTGCTTTGTGTGTTGCATTCTTCTGTTTTAGTTTTAGTAACGTTGGTAGAATACTCATTTAACTAGTACCTATGCAGTAAATATTTTTGAACAGTATTTAGAACCGATAAATATTTAGAATTAGTACATTTAGAAGTCTAGTCAAAGCAAGCTGATAAACAAGAGTGGCAACATTAAAATTCGTGGTTTTCCTTATTTTTATTTTTTTTTTGTTTAAGGAAACCGCTTACTCTCCCCTTGGCCTATTTGGGCAATTTACTACTCAAAAATACGATTTATAATTTTTTTTTTGTTTTGTGATTTTTTATGAACATCAGATAGTTTAACAAGAGTTGAAAGTCCAAGTCAATTCCTTTTTAAATTGGGTTAATTTTTTTCAGATACTTTTGAATCGTCAAAGTTATTAAATACCATTTTTTGAGTACTTAACGAAAAAAAAATACATAAAAATTAACTATCTTTTCGGAAAATCATACCCTATAAGAATACTGGATGGAACATTGTATGAGAAATCGTTTAATCTCAACTGCTCCTTCCTCACCTGCCGCTTGCACCAGTCCAACATTAACTATGAAATATGTTTTAATCTTAATAAATCTTTGATAAAGAGTTGGGAAAGATAACTTGTAGGTGAGTGATGCTCTGGGTGTTGCAAGCGTCCATAGTCTGCGGTGACCGCCGCGCTTACCATCAGGCGAACCGCAAGCTTGTTTGCCACCTTAGTGGTATAAAAAAAACATCGCGAAAACACACACGGACAGAACCACAGTACTAACAGAGTACGAGGTTCTATATTTGTTGACCAGTTAGAAGCACAGTACCCTCAATGTTTGATGAAAATATTATACACATAGTACCCATAAACAAATACCTTTACCGTAGCTTGCTCTTATGGAAGTGCAAAAAACAATACAATTTGCTAGTGGTACCTAATGTACATATTGCATTTAAAAGTCATGGCTGTTTATCATTTATGTTGGCGGAGTCGCGTCACCTTAGGCTTGTACCTATGCGTGGGTATACAACCAATTCGGTCGCACGCTGGGCCAGATTCATGGCGATCCCAGCGAGCAAAGTTTTCCAAATTTTTCCAACATAAACTATACCAAGGTGAATATGATCAAACCCACAGAACAGATAAAAAAGGCTAGAAAGGAAATAAGGCGTGGCAGGCGAGCCGCAACTATGATTGTACAATCATACTTCAAGCAAAAAGGTGGTCATACTTTTTAGTCGCTTGCAAAGTGTGGTGAAATTAAGAGTAGTGGCGATATAATTATTTATACTAATATTATAAAGAGGAGAGATTTGATTGTTTGTTTGTTTGTATTGAATATGCTCCGAAACTACTGGACCGATTTGAAATATTCTTTTACCATTAGAAGCCGACATTATCCCTGATGGACATAGGCTACTTTACCGCGGGATAATGCTTCATTCCTGCGGGAAAACGGGTAATAGGACAACGGGTAGTAAGAATTATCCTTTTGTTATTATCTTTTTCACATAACTTCTAAACGGCTGAACCGATTGGGTTGAAATTTTGTATGTGTATTTCCATGGTTTCACAGACACAAATTTATTATGCCATTAAGGAGGAAAGATTTGATTGTTTGTTTTTTTTCTATAATTGAGGATTTGCTGTAAGAACCTACGCCTATAACAAAATTTAGGGCGGGCGAAGCCGCTGGCAGAAGCTAGTACCTAATATAAAGCAAAAAATATTCGTTGCTGGTAAAGTACGTTAATGATTGACGTAAAAACATACCTTGAATTGCGTAGCGTATAAGTGGAATATATTATTGAACATTTATTTAGTACGCAAAACGATCACTTTTACTAAATATACAATTTTATCTAATATTTCTTTTATTTAATAATTATTATGATATATTTTATTACTGTTGTATCATTTTGAGGTTTCTATGTGACAACATTGTAAAAATTTATACACATTCCTTTGTAAATATTGGTGCGTTCTAAATTTCTCCGTCATTCACGTTACTTTATTAATAAGCAAGTAAGTTAGAGCGCCTTTACACTGAGTTTTTTTAACTTACATATATAAAAAGTGCAGCTAAATAAAGTGGACCTACTACCTCAGCTATACATAGTTAAAAATGATGATTTAATTTGCTGAAGGATAGCGTGAAGCCTGCTACCTATTTATTTTATTGATCCTTCACTCAAATCACGCACTTCGATTATTAAAAATATACAATCTCTTCTTCTTCTACTCTTAAGACGGTGATACAGTGTTATTTTCCATGATGATTATGTGTTTCTATGTTACCATTTTGAAAACAAGGAGTATGTTTATTTTACTTTTATAGTGAACAGATCAAAATATGTTAGTGATTAAAGAAAAATAAATTCTTAATGATTTCAGTCAACTTACGGTAAAAATGGTTTTCTTATTGTCGTTTCTATAATCTTACAGTTAAATGCGACATTAAAGGCTTCTTCATCAACTAGAGATTTAAACAAACCAACGATATAGCCTTAACTGAGAGAGGACATAAAGGTAGGGACAAAATTTAACTTCAAACATTATAATACAAATAGAAAAGTACAACCTGAGTCCACATGTTTGTCCTTACTTTAATGTAACTGGCACAAAGCATTTTTAAACTTAACACCTTTTTATATAATAAAAGTTAACGCATTTACACTAATAAGCGTATTAGTTAGTTACCTTATTTTTAATTAAATGTTTAAACTTAAAACACTTTTTTAAGATAAAATAGGTTATTTTAATTCTACATACTAATGACAAACACTCTACGTGTTGCCAGAAATCAAAACACAGGTTGCATGCGTTTTGTGGGTGGGGCGCGGACAAGATAACAATGGTACAAAACACAATTAGAGCAGTGTGGATTTAGTTAACATGACTGTAACAATACTGCAGTGTCGTAACGATATTTCACTACACTTTTATCTTACACTAGACGATCCCCGCGATTTCGGTGGAAAAACCTATTCTCTCGATAGATCTCGATCGGGATATATTTATTACTGATATTAAGTTAATTGTAAGCACCGTTACGACGGCGTTAGGGGAATATTGCCCCAAAGAAAAAAATATTTCCTTGGGACCTGTTGATCAGGATAAAACTGTACTTAATTTCTTAGTTTATATTCTTTTCTGTCCCTCCAGCTATCTCTGCGCCAAATTATACCGCTGCTTTGTTGCAACGTCACGGAAAAGTTTTTTCCGTGTTTACTTAGAGATATGGATTTTTTGAACCAAAAACTTATATTATTAAAAAAAAATAAAGCCTATGTCCACCCTAAAAGTCCATTCTAAATACTGCTAATAGTGTCTGAAATCGGATGAGTAGTTTCGAAAATTATCTCCTACATTCAAACTTTACCTATTTATAATATTAGTGTAGATATGATCATTATTATTCGCTTTTAATAGAAAATAACTTTTAATAGAAAATAATGTTCTACCGCCATGATGCATCACAGAAAAGAAAGCGATATCCGCGCCTCTACCGGTGGGTAATGCAACTATTTAACGATATGATCACTAATGTTTGGCAATATCATGAAGTAGTTATGCGTTTTGCTGTTTGTATCGTTAAACGTGGAATAGTCATTGATCTGGCTAGACCATATCATGATGTGGGCAGCGGGTACTGTTCTATATCATGAAATATGACACAATGGTCGGACACATCATAAAGTGATCAATTCTAAGATCGGGCCACGACATTTATATAAAGTTTCTTTGGAACATATGATCAGAAATGAAGAAATCCGACGAAGATATAAAGTCAGTAATATAACCCTCAAAATTAGCACGCTAAAGTGGCAATTGACAGGTCGTATTTTGTTGCAGAACTGATGTCCTTTTGAGTAAAAGAGCCTCAGAGTGGAGACCACGGATTGGTAAGCGCAGCGTGGGTCACCTCCTAGCCAGGTCGACCTGAATTGTGATTGTATTTTCAAAATGTTTAAAATCAAAATCAGTTTGCTAGTTTCCAAGATATGGATTGTTAAGTATACGTATAGTGTAACAATCAAGAAAGGAACAAACGTTGTCGGTTTAGCAGCGCAATTCTCACGCGGCACATATAACACTTTTATTATCAACAGATTTTATACCACCAAGGTAGCAAACAAGAAAACGGCCATTTTATGTAGGTAGGTACTGTAGGTTTTTGCTGCCTGCGGCGCCAATCCGGAGGCATTACTCGCACATCAGCGACCCTCTTAACTGTTATCACTCCTTTCTTGAAGAACACCATACTTTACAATTAATAATAATAATCCCCTGCTGAGATATGGATGTCCAAGAACCGACTAAAAAATTTTTAAAAAAAGGCACATGTCACATTTATGAAATGCATAAAAAATCATGTAAAATAATGTTTTATGAATATTTTGGAATTTACGACATGTGCTTTCTTTGAAATTGCCTATTTAATTGAATGTAAAGCATACAAATTACAAACTTTAAGAATATTTAAAAATCTCGTAATCACACATTACTTAAAAATTTAAGCTGTCTCATCAACACTGTTTAATCTTCTATATTATTTAAGATGTTTGTAGTTTTTTTTTTTTTTTGTTATGTATTTGTTATGTATATATATATATATATATATATATATATATATATATATATATATATATATATATATATATATATATATATTTATTTTGTTTAGATGTTTGTACGTATTAGTATTATTTATTATTCATATGTATATAAATTTAGCTATTGCTATATATGTATTGTTTTGTTTATTAATACTGTAAGACATTGATTATTTCTTAGTGATGAATACATAAACTGTCTTGTTTATATTAGATACTTTTTTATGTTTTACTTGTGCTTTATATTTCATGTGTTTTTATATTTGTAATGGAAAGTGTCCTTTTATGATAGGGAGGGCATTTTCCAATATTTTAATTGGACGCTGTAAAAGAAAGGGAGAAAAGAAATGCCCTTGCTGAGTTTCTTGCCGGTTCTTCTCAGTACAAGGTCTCCCGCCCTGTAGACTTACGAACCGATGGCGTAGTGACATTCATAAGTGCTCAATTATTGTAGCCTAATCTGAATAAAATTATATTGAATTGAATTGAATTGAATTGAATTGAATATTGAATTGAATTGAATTGTATACTTATATTGTTTAGTTTCAGTTAGCACATTCTACTCAATAATTTTTTAAAGTCTCCTCTACCCAAAGGTTGTCTGGAAGAGATCGCTCATTAGCGATAAGACCGCCAATTTGTTATTACTTTTATTGTTTAATTGTTTTGTTTTCTATATGCGCAAAAAAGTATATTATTATTACATAATACTTTGACACGCTCTAATCTAATCTAATCTCGCTATTAGTGTAGTTAAAAATATTGAAAACACCTAAAACTAGCGGAGCAAATGGACTTGACGATTTTAATTTTACGTTTTAAGGTTGGGAACCTTAAAAACAAAACAAAACTTTAAAAAAAAAATTTTTTTTTATATTTAATTTAAAATGTTATTGTGTCTGTTGGACACTAGTGGTTTGTTGAGTTATTATTTTAATTTATTAATAATAAATAATTAATTATTCAAGTAAAAAAAAATGTAATATTTTAAAGTTATTTTTTTTTATATTATGCCATTATCTAATGTAAGACAATATTGTATTCTTTTAATATGAAATTTATAAATTATAATACTATAAGATAGAGTTTTAAGTTTGAATAATTTATCAATAAAAAATAAACTACTTATCGATACAATTTTATACTATGTCAAGCACTAGCGTAGGTGTAAAATTACTCGCTTTTGCACAGCACACGTGCAACTTAATTTACCGTTGAGCGAGTGAGCCGTGGACTAATCATAGAGCTCTGTTTGACGTTGCATGTGTGTGCGTTACATTGTGGTTATTTTCATTGCTAGAGTCGTGGTAGAAATGAAGGGGCTTAAATGCCTACACCGGATCCCATACGAACTGTGCGTAGTCTCCTTTCTAGCCTTTTTTATCTGTTTTGTGATTTTTTTTCAACCCATTCATCCGTTACAGCAATTTTAAAATAAGAGAAAAGTTGGGCACAAACTGCGGATTTGTATTGGAGGCGGCAAAGTCAGTCTAAATTACCTACGCCTACGCCACTACTTGTACGTATGAAGATACGTTACTATATCAATTTTATACTATGGTTACTGCATAACGCCTCGTGCCATACTAAGTGATTTTGTAGAACTCCTTAAATTTTTCGAATGCAAACCATCAAGTAGTTATTATAATTTACACTTGTACAATCTTTAATAAATTGCACAATGTACAAACGGCGAACTCAATGCTAAATGGATTATTTACCAGTCAACCAGAGTAATGCGAAGGAAAAAATATGCGTGAGCTGATGTGCAATATCGAAGATAAAATATTGAAATAGAAATATGGCTAACTCCAGAAGATAAACCCAGGATAACATAATCCCAAAAGATATCTTCTTTTATCAGGTCTATCTGACCTGAGGACAAATTTAAATGCCAGTTACCAAGGTCGGAAGAACTCTTTGTAAAGGTTACTTCTATTAGCAGCATCAATTATGGTAACAGTCATACGTATCTACACAATATTTTCAATATATATGACAGACTAGCATTTTGCTAAGAGTTTACTCAATTTGTTTTGACCAGCGAGTACTGCATATTTAAAATTTGTGCCGCCGCCCAATGCCACAACTTTTTAACCGACACTTAATACTTAAAATAAAAAAACTAAAGCAAGTTCATCTTTTTTAGACATCCCCAATAATTAAGATTCTACGGACCCCTCACATACGCTTTTCCGGTTTTAATTAAGCATTTATGTTTTGTAATAGTTCAAGGTTAAACTGTAACATTAATAAAAACTTTATTGGATTTTTGCAAT
The DNA here is from genome assembly GCA_946406115.1 of Apoda limacodes. NCBI lineage: Eukaryota > Metazoa > Arthropoda > Insecta > Lepidoptera > Limacodidae > Apoda > Apoda limacodes. Next base: position 25,241,893 of record OX291555.1, on the reverse strand, counting down.
AAATTTCCGTAGTTACTTAAATACATGAACAATCCCTCACGCAAAACTTAATTGTTAATATATTTTCAAACTATGAGCGAAGAAATATTCTGATAATGGTTAAGCAACGAATCAAAATAAATAAAAGCTATTACAAGTTATAAGTATATAGTATGAATATTATGTATGTAGAATTGTTATGACTTTGTCACAAACGTTATAGTGGTCGGTGTGCGAGCGACCGAGGATACACCATGTGCACTTATGTGTGGGGGTGTAACGCGCAGGTGCGTGCGTGTATGTTTGTGTATCTATGCATATTTGGATGGATGTTGTATGCTTGATAGCTTGGTACCTGCATCCCCTAAGGCTAGTTTCTGCAGTGATGGTAGTTTAAATATATTAATCCCGACACAGATCTGACAAACAATAGGCAATTAAAATGTTACTTGAGTTTTGTTTTTTTAGGATTCCGTACCCAAAGGGTACAAAAGGGGACCCTATCACTAAGACTTCGGTGTCCGTCCGTCTGTCACCAGGCTGTATCTCAAGAACCGTGATAGTTAGACAGTTGAAATTTTTACACATATTTAGTTATTTATTCATAAATTATTTAATTCCCATACAATAAACGTGATTTTTTCGCCGTTTTTATAGATAATGGTACGAAAACCTTCGTGCGCGAGTCCGACTCGCACTTGGCCGGTTTTTATGTTTTTATATATGTATGTAATTTACCGTTTTGTGGTCACGTGATTTTATAACAACCAAATAAACTAGCTTTAAAAATTTGCTGGACTGTTGAAACAATGGTCACTTTCGGATTGTATTAGCATAAAATAAATGAAATTTAGTCAGTATGGTAAAGAAAAGTTTTATATGTATTTTTCAATCTTTCAATCGCTCAGATTCGCTACAAAATTTGCACAAAAACGGCGTATTTACGCTATCTAGTCTATAGCGTTACTTTGGAATAAATGTATGCGGGGATTTCCGGAACATCCGACAGAACTAATAAGTCAGTTCTTTCGGATCGTTCCGGAGCTCTCCGCATACAAGTGTTACAAGATAAAAAACGATAAAAAAACAACCATAAAAATATTATGTTATTACACATTGCTTGCTTTGATGCATCAAATACAACAGTTTACTAGTCAAAATATAGGTAAGCACAAAATAAATATAGTTTCTCATGTCCAGCAGTGGAACAGAATAAGCTCATATGATGATATTACTCTAAAACATGTATGTAATGTTGTAGTCATACACACAATAAAAACAACAAGTACTTATGATTCGAACCTTACAATACACTCTTATAATACCGCAAATATCTTCATGTACCCGCTTGTCCTACATATTTAAAGGACTCCACTCAACTACAACTTTTTAACTTCTTTAGGTTCTTCTTCTTTTTAGGTTCTTAATTCATTAATAAATGTAATATATTAGATTTTTCCAAATTAACAATATCCAGTACCAACTAAAGTGGCAAACTGTGGTTTTTTCATCAAAAATATAACTGATACATAACAAGCGAGTAAAGTCCCAGGTGTTGCAGGCGTCCATAGGCTGCGGTGACCGCTTACCATCAGGCGGACCGCAAGCTAATTTACCTCCTAAGTGGTATGCAAAAAAAACATGCAGCCAACCGTTTAAAAATCTAATCACGGCCTTTTTGAAGAACCTCATATACAAATGTAAAAGAAAATTCATAGTTTCCTACTTCTGTCCTTACTAGGGATGACCTCGGCATAACGCTCATTCCTTTATGGTTCACGGAAGACAACACTTCCTTACAAACTTTTCTGATCCGGTGTATGGTCGCAAGTGTCATATAAGTTCACACCATTTTATTATGGAAACTGAAGTTTTGATTTTCCTCTACCTGATTCTATAGCCAAGTGTGCGTTTTAGCGTTAGCGTTTGTAAAAACGTTATTACCCGACCAAATAGGTAGGTAGAATATCTTCTTCATTTGGTCGAGTAGCGGCGTTTCTATGATCGCTATCGCCATTATCGCTAAAAAAGTTTGTTGCACTGTACAACATGAACTTTAAAACTGAAAGCTTTACGAAGCCGTCGACATGTCGGTCGGTGATATGATATCGTTTCCACCTCCTGCCGCTTCCTGACGTTTACTAGCGCCGCCAATAACCAATTTTTAAATTAAATTTTGAACAAAGCAAATTAAAAAAAATAACTGGTACAGAAATATGTTACTGTTGCAACCGCAAGTCCTACGACACCCCTTGTTACATTGATCACCATCTAACTTATCATTATTTACAAAAAAACGTTAAATTTTCTTGATCATGTTAACAATCATGTAACTTAATTATATCAGAAGTGTTTTGTTCATTTTTGGTTTCCTTATTACCATTTACATGTAACCGTTCCCTACACCCACATGTTATCAAAAATTTATAGGTAGTTTCCGAGAACTTTAATCAACTAATAAACAACTAAACAAGCCAAACCGTTTACGATCACTACACTCAACGCCGCACTTGGTTTTCCCGCTTATATTATTTTGCTGCACAATTAATACGTTTATGGTTACAGAAATAATATGATTGTAAACATTACTAATGTTATCGTAAACTAAGTTACCCCGATATGATAAATAAATAAATTTTTTTTCGACACAACACAGCGCCATCAAAACTATGAAGTATGGATACCAGACAAAGGATACACATCAGATATATACATATATAGAGTTGCCATACGTCCCGTATATACGGGACTGTCACCATATCTGAGAACCTTGTCCCGTATTGCTATTGCGTTTCGTTTTTTAATAATTCCCGTTAATGTACATGTTTGCAGCAATACGACTGTCGCAAATCGTCAATTTCATGATTTTTTAATTACTTTGGGATTCAGGACATCATAGTTATCTCATGTTTAAATATCTTGTCATAAAAAATATAGTTTTTTTAAAATATTGCTAACCTCGAGAAATATAACCTTATACGTCCCGTATCAGTCCCCAATAATAAAAGTGTATGCCTGTATATATATATATATACTATATATATGTATATATATATATATATATATATATATATATATATACAGGCATACACTTTTTAGGGCTCCGTAACCGAAGGGTCCAAACGGAGCCCAATTGCTGTCACTCACGTATTCGTCTGTCAATCAGGTTTTATAGCCTCAACCATTGGGCTACAAAACCTGAGTGACAGATGCTACAATTTATTTAATTTAACAGTATACGCTTATGCTGTGTGTTATGTTGACCTAAAGCCACAAGTTTTTAAATGTTTTTGAGGGGACGGATCCCATACAGAAAAAATGGTGGCGCGAAAAAATTGAGCTACCCCACCGAGAGGATATCGTTGTTCAGAGCTTGTTGAGTAAATTAAAACTGTAGATTTTGTATTATTTACAAAATTTTATTGCAAAGAATTTTTAACTTCCCATTGACATATGAGCTTGAAATTTGGTTATAATGTCCCGTATTATAACGTATATTTTACTACCAAATACCAATATATTAGTATGAAATTTGCCCTTATTTTTCCTATTACAATCAACTTGATTTTGCGGTCGAATGCGTTGCATAGAAGGTATTCAAACACTTCCTGCTTATGAATAATTCTGCTATTCGGACGGCTTTTATTCTACATTTAGTACGGAACCCTAAAATCGCGAAGTCCGACACAAACTTGGCCGGTTCTTTGTAAATACATATTATACAAAGAAAACATCCAGTCTCAAGACAAACACGTTCGGAACATAAATTTTTGTCTAGTGCGGAAATCGAACCTACGCCCCTCGATTTAGCAGTCGAGTTATTGCCACTGAGCCAGTTATTATATATACATATATTATTATAGTTCGGCAGAGATCGATGTACGTCCACACTGAAGAGATAACGCGTGCAGGTTCCACTTAAGAGAAAGTAGGCTCAGGCCATAGTCCACCACGCAGTCCCAGTGCGAATGAAACGATGTTGTTAAGCGATAGTGGCTTAACTGGAGTTAGAAGCTGATTTAATCATATTTTTATTATTACCTAGTTATAGGATCGTCGTAGGATTTGTATGAAATTGAAATTAGTTTTAAGGTATACCATGTACCCTTCTAAGTTTCAAGTGTATGTATGCTGGGACTGTGCAAAGAAAGAAAAAGTGCCAACCAAAATGAAATTACGCCATTATTTACTAAAACGTTTGATGATTTGTAATTATGGCACCAAGGATGTACTTATAGTATTTTTACTATTGGTTTTTTTGAAATTTGAAAATGCCGAAATTGCATACATACATACATTCTAAATATAAACAAAACTGTTATGTTATACTTAAATGCTTTAAACTGAGAAATCTGATTGAACAAAAACTCACTACTATGCCAGTTTCTGAGGAGCGTACTGAAGTCATGGCAGCCGCATACCCAACATGTTCGCCGAGCGGCTCGCCGCGCTCTTCTGCAACGCGCGACGCGAGCGAAACAGCGCCAGTCACTCTCGGCTGTGTCACGCATACTCTGTGTCCCACTTCGAAGAGATACTGAAAAGAAAAAAAACGGTCAAGAGCATGTCGGACCATGCTTAATGAAGGATTCCGTTGGCTCAAAATATATTTTTTTAATTTTTTGGACAATATATTACTCATTTGGATTTTGAATCGATCGATTTTAATAATAATTAGAGCCCGGATTGGTTTCCTTTAAATTTGGGAAGGATCGCACAAAATATACATCCACGGATACGGACACAGATATGGATTATTAGGGACAAAATCTGTAAATACGGATACGGATTAACTACAACCTTTGTGCTAAATCGGCTGCGCTCGTGAAATATGATTAGAACTCGAAGATTATAGAAAATAAGAAGTAACTATTTCAATTGTTGAAAACTTCTGCGATACCTTGATCATTATTGTAGTTAGCACAATATATGATTAAAATAGGAAGAGCTTTGATCTTACTATAAAGTAAAATAATATCTTATATTGAAAACTAACTTACTACCTAATATCAACGTATCAAATCAGTGATTATTAAAAAAAAAAAAAAAAAAAAAAAAATAGAAATTACCCATGTTATATTGCTTTGAAATGTATAATTAATGAAATTCACCAATCAAAAAAAATCGATAAAAAGTTACAAACTTCACTGATTATAGGTGGCAACTCCACAATAAAATCACTAATCCGACATCAGACATGCCCTTGCCAGATATATCTTCACGGATCCTCGCGATGAAGTCGTGAGCAATAACTAGTGCGGATATTATTTTATGAAACAGGTGTGAATTTTATCTGATAAAACTTAACTATTTTGCGTTTCTCTATTAAATAACAAATTAAAAAATACTACTGTCTTTAACGTTAGTACTAAGTAATTTTTTTTTATACACTACTAAGGTGACAAACAAGCACACGGTCCACCTGATGGTAAGCGGTCACCGTGGCCTATGGACGCTTGCAACACCAGGGGTATCCTTCAAAAATCCAATAACTTCTTTCTTGAAGAACCCCATACTGTAGTCCTTAGAGAAAACCTTGGCAGGGAGCTCATTCCACAACCCAAGCGTTCGCGGGAGAAAGTTTTTCTGAAACCGCACTGTACGCGACCATTTCGGTTCTAAAGTATGTATTCCTCAGAACACAACCCATTGTACAAGCGGTAGAACACACACAGGGAGGCAAAGTCTCTCCTCAGACTTAAGGGCTCGATACCGCAAGTGAGTTTGGAATCTTCGACAATTCTCACAGCCCGTCGTTGAACCGAGTCAAAAGGGCCAAGCTGGTATCCGGGTGCACGTGCCCTGAGATGTCAGCAGTACTCCATATGGGGCCGAACTTGCGACTTGTAAAGTAACAACCTTTGCCCCGACGTGAAGTACTTACTGCTTCGCTCTGTTGAGTACACCAAGTTTTTTGGACGCCAGCTTCACCTATCTTGTAAATGATCTCGGAACTAAACATCGCTGGAGATGTCGACACCAAGGATCCCAATGCTCTTGGAGATGGAGAAGGGAGTGTTCTGGAATTGTGGGACTTCAGTGAATGGAGTTTTCTTAGCGGTGAACGCACACACTTGTTTGCTAAAACAATGGTTTTGTATTGATTTGATCAGTCAGTGAGTAGGTAAGTGTCCAATTTTTGTTATGTTCTCGTATAAACCTGAAATTATACAGTTTCTATAAGTACCATTAGCTTATTAAATAAACAGCCTACTGCAATAACCCAGTGCAGTTGACAGGGGCGTGATAATACAACAAAATGTTTCCAGAAAAGGATTTTGAAATGTTAATACAGTAAGTTTCCCAATAATATATCATCAAAAATCTTATTAAGTGCAGTAGTCGTACTATGACCAGGACGGAAACTGAAATGGAAAGGAAGGAAAAAGGAGGTAGGAATTTTATTACGATTATTATGACAAAATGTAGTTATGTTAACCGATTTTTCACTTAATTCGACTGTTTCCTGTAATTGTAACCACACAACCTCCCGTTGCTGTTGTGGATAGGTACGCTGAGGACTCCGTGTGACGACTCTTATATTTATTTATTTTCCTTTTCCCCAAAAGCAGAATTATTCTGATTATATTCTTTTGGTACCGCTAATTCAAAATAAACAACGCTATTTTCATCCTACAAGATCTCAGTATTTATCTTTTATTTGAATTGTTTAAAAACAACCATATTTTCTTTCTTTTGAAAATTTTCCGAGGATTTGACTCAGACTGAAGGAAAAGATAACGAGGCATGTTAAATAAAATCTTTTGTAAAACTAAGATTAACATCGATTTTTTTTCCTACCCAGAATACATATAGGATTTTATGTATATCAAAACGAGTTCTAGTAAATGTCAGGACTGCCCCTTAAATTGTAAAAGAGACACTCCCCTGTCTCAAAATCCAGACTTAATATAATAAATGTAAAAGTTGTTTGTTTGGTAACGGAGCATCCAATTGAGTTGAAATTTACCACAGAGATATTTAAAGGGACGGAGAAGGACATAGGATTTTCATCCCGGAATAATAGAATGTTCCTGCAGAAATAACTGCAATCGAATTACACGTGGACGACCAATAGCTACAGGCACAGCTTGCTATAACTCTCTTACTATAATCAAGAAGTTGCCGTAGGAATGCCACGCTGATAACTAAATTTAACGCGGACGGAGCCGCTGACAGAAGCTAGTCGTTTTTTGTACTCAATTCAGACATTCCCCTGAATCGAAATAGATTCTGTGGAATATCAGACACTGCCCTGTATATATGTCAAAACAGGTTCTACTCGAAATCCGTCATTCTCCTGTTTTCAATGCTGTCTTCTCAGCCATTCGAGCACTCCCGTTATCAAATTAGTCAAACGTTGGTACTCAATATCAGACACTACCCTGTATCAAAAAAGATCCTGTTTAATGTTGAGTGTGCAGTGATACAGTGACAGTGAAGAATAACAACAAATTATTAAAACTGACCAAGTATGAGACGGGCCCGAGCCATTTACCATCTTAAATCACCGTTACAGCGCCATCTAGCTATTATTAAGCGAAGCAGTAACATATTTTTTTGTTGAATTCGAACGATATTGGAACAATATTCAAAGTTAAGTAACGTCGAGCTTGGTCGGAAATGGGATGGGTTACCGCTTAGCGGCACACTTTTCGTTTTGGTTTGTGTTTGTAATTTACGTAAAAGTACGGAACCCTCGGTGCGTGAGTCCAACTCGCACTTGGCCGGTTTTTGTATAACAACAAGGTAGCTAACAAGGCACATGCACAATAATTTTAATGATAATACACTCTTCGAAATTTAAATAATTTTATACTGAATATTTCCTGACTCTTTCCCAAAGTATAAAAGGTTTGTGTTAAAAAAGAAAAACCATTTAATGATCTGAATATTTAATAGCTTATATAACATTAACAGTAATTAAACTTTGAATTCATTAATTAATTTAAAATTTAAATATCACAATTAATTTTATAACACATAAGTTATTTGTACATGATATATGTTCAAGTTCATGGCAATGGCGTTAAGTAAGCACATTTCTTTTCTTTCTTTAATGGATTCAAATTATGGTTTACTAGTTTTGTACGCATAATGGCTACTTATGAACACAATAAAAGTTAAATAATAATAAATACACTAAATTGTTTTAATAATGTAACAAATGTTAACCTATTTTTTTTTTTTAAACAATTTGTGTTACAATTTTTAAGATTTGTGTTCGTGAGTTAACATCGTTTACGAACACGTAAGAGTTTTGCGGTTAGCGTTTCTGGTTTTACATACCAAGTTTTTTTAACTAAGGAGGTATCTTACAACTAAATGACCTGTGACAGTGGATATTTTGTGAGTAAAACATATACATAGAGACTGGACAGCGCCTTCCCTAGACATCTGTGAAGTAAAACCGTCGCAAAAGTATGAAAGAACGAAGCGAATCTGTGGTCTCTTATCTCTTTCTAATGTTTTGTTTATATTCAACAGAAAAGAGATAGGTAGTTGCAGCACATCAGCTTTGTCTCTTTCTAATATGTGGCCATTTTTTTAGGCTATTCCGTAGTCAATAGAACAAATTATAGAACTCGAAGTCCATGGAGGTGAAATTACCGATATTTTCTATTAAAAAACCATTTAAAATTTGTTTTTTTTTAATAACATGAAAGTTTATTAAGAAGTTATGATACTTACGTTATTTATTTATTTTGATTACTGGTAACATTATAATATCTCAAAAAAATTACGTATATTAATGAGATCATAAAATGCCTGACAAGAAAACAAAAAAAAATTACTTTGTTAAAAAACTTAACATGGATCAATCAGTAGACTTAATCAAATTAATAGACCTTTTAAAATAACATTTAAATATTGTTACTATTACTATACAAATAATACAAATAAATGTATAAATATATTTATAGTAAGTTGAAGACTTTGTTCTATTCAACAATTACTAAACTGTACTTAGCAATAGTTTTTTAAACATATCCATAATGCGTAACCTTCACTCCACTATTTTACTAAGTTCAACTTTAGCAGGTTTTAGCAACAATACATTAAAACACGAAAAAAATACGTCTTAATTTTATTCTATAACCTTGTGTTTACGAATGTTTTAAGAAAATAAATTATTTTGAGACAGACCCAATGCGACCCTTAAGAAAATAACTACTTTAGAGACAGAGCCAATGCGCCCCTCAAGAAAATAACTACTTTTGAGACTGCTTACTAGCGCCGCCAATTGATATTTTAAATTTCCTCTTTGGACAAAGCGAATTTCAAAAATCTGCTTTTACAGAAACATGTCTGGTGAACTATTCGTAAGCTATTTTGAGAACATTTTTCATTGGTTCTAGATTAAATCTACAACTTGTAGATTTATTTATATATTATCCTATAAATAATTTAAAACTTTTCAAAAATAGCTTATAACTAGTTTTATATTTCTGTAGAACCATATTTTTGAAATTCGCTTTGTTCAAATAGGAAATTAAAAATAACCAGTGACGGCGCCAGTGGATGCCAGGTTCGCTCTTACCAAAAAGAACATAAACAATATTGTAAAACTTTATAAAAAGAAAACTAGGTATTTACAGTGTGCATATTTTGGAACTTAGTAACTTAATTACCTGCTAAATTATTTAAATCTTAAATACTAAGTAACTTTAATCATTGACTATAACAATTTAAAAGTGACAAGATTTACTACACCATTCCTCTATTTCAAAATCAGTCTAAGATCTAGCGTTCCAAAGAGGATATACCTCGAAATACCTATATCATATCACGTCTTTCCTATCATAATACCACACTTTGGCACAGTATTTTTTTTACTTACTAAGTATTTATTTATCACAAATTTAACATGTTTTTGGAATACCTATCTCTACCTTTTCTAAAGGTAATAAAAGCCAATCAGGCATACTTCAGTTTAAGGATCCAAAATAATAAAATTGGCAAAAATAATTTTCTCTAACCCGCTTTCCATTCTTACATAACAACTCATTCAAAGTTATTTGAAAAGCAAATGTATTTTAAACTCCTTAGTCAATTTTATCTACAGCAGAAAAATGTGTTTCTAGCAAGATTCCTACTTTTTAAATTATGTTGCAGTCTGACTACGGAGCTTATTACCAAAATATTGTACATTACAATTACTCTAGTTTTTAAAAAACTATGCTTTAAAAACTCTTAGGCATTACAAATATTAAGTTTCAATAATTTTCAGTATTCATGTTAATAAAAACCTTAAATAATATATATAAGACTACATGCATTTTAATAACTTCAACAAATGTTTAAACCTATAAGAAAAACAAAAAAATACTGTCGGTTAAGAGCTAGTCAGACATGCGCACAGAAAGTTCCGCACACCACTGAATACCACTAGGTAGTTACATTTTCCTCACCCGGGTAGTGTGAAAGCGCCCTATGTACGCAGTATTGGGGGAATAGTGACACTTCTAATTTTTTTGGCAAAGATGACTTACTTTCGTATTCTAAACCCTTTGGCTATATTGTCTAGCTAAACTGAAATAAGAGATCCACGATCAACATAGGTTTTATAGCCTAACAAAATAAAAATAACATTGAAAACAAAATGATAAAAATAAAGTTACAGTTTGTCCTTTATTGTTTTACATAATTCAAGAAAGGAGTTCTTGCTACAATCACACGATAGAGACATTATCTCATTGATTAGGTTAAAACAATAAGAAACTCGTGAGAAAAAATAGGCTCGTATACGCACACATTCACATCAAATTATAATACGCAGCCCATATTCATTCACTATAGGCATTCGTTCCGCTGATAATAAGCATGCTCATTGTTGCAAATTTCAAAAAGCAACTAAGTTAGTTAATTAATTCAAGAATTAAGAGAACATGGCAAGTACTTGTTTTATTTAAAAACATACAGAATATTCAAGTAGCTTTTTTTACAATTCTAAATACTTCACAAGTAGTTTTTTTATTAAGAACATTAGAATTGCAATCTAAACAAATGATACGGCGCTGCTGCTAGGTACACAACAATTCAACTGGCTTCAAAGATGACTGAAACTTTAGCGTACAAAATTATTTAAATTTTAAATACGTTTATAAATTATTTATCTCAGAAAAGTATTGTCCTTTATTATCAATTACAATCAAAACACACCAAAAATGGAAGATGCCAAGTTTAAAAATGCATGTCAGTAAACAAACCCGGAAGCAAATAATAATATGGATAAAACTTAAACAGCTACACAGAAAATTAACAAACATGTGCTAGCTGATAAGCCGACAATCACAGCTAAATCCGAAAAACAAAATGGCAATTTATAAATCTATATTGAAACCCATATTACAGACCTATTATATAGTCTGGTCAACATGTACCTTTTTGGGTAAATTTTTTGTATAGTCTCCGAAAATTACGATCAAGGTGTCATTCGATTCGGAATATTATGTAGAAATTTTAAGAAAAAGTTCCAAAAGGGGCCGATGAAAATTGCAAAAGTTATAAACAATTTTAAAAAATAAAAAGTAGGGGTTTGGTTTTTTTTGAATATTTCGAATCTATCAAAGATATTTGAAATTTGAAAAAAGATCTAAAAAGAAGAGGAAATTTCCTAAAAAAAGTCCTACCTCCAGGAACTGTATCTTTAATATTTATAATTATTACGGAGCCCTGAAAATAGCGCTAAAAGCGGGTAGTCTGGCTTCCGCTCGCGATTTGTCATTCGGACACGGTAACAATAAAAATCATTTTAACATATTAAATATGAATATTAAGGAATAAAAAAATTAAAGTACTATTGGGATATATAAATGAACAATAATCCGTAGGCGAAAAATTTTTATCCCCATTTTTCCATTAGTTATGCATTAGTTAATTAACTACTTTTTCTGAATAGAATGTTAACAGAAAAAACCTGATTATTATTAAACTACAACCCTAGGATTTTTTTCACTTCGTGGAGTTATTCTTAAAAGGCATTAAAATAGATCCCCGTTGGAAAAATTTAAAAATGTTAATTTTCCACTTTTTTATTAACAATCGAAAACATTAAAAAATTAAAAACTGCATAAAAGTTATTAAAAAAATTTTGTTTTTCAAATATTTCAAATTTTATGATTTCTAACGGTTAAAAGTTACATGAAAATTTTTTTTTTAATTTTTTACCGCGATTGTTTAAATAATTGTTATAAACAAATGCATTGTTTATAAGATAATCAACAAATTTTTTTTCCTAATCTACTTGTGGATATAAATTATGATTTTTAAGAAAAAAATTATTCCTTAAAAAAAATTATTTATTGCTATAAAATGCATTTCTTAATTAACAATCGTTTTTTACCACTAAATATAAATATTAAGGAACCATTTTTTCTCTAAAAATCATAAATTCTATTGTTCTTAAATATTCTGGAAAAAAATATTTTTTTTTTTCATTTTTTATTTGTTTATTTAATAAACAATTTGTTATAAACAAATGGATTTTCTTACTTTATTTTTTTTTTAATTCGTAATTAAATTATAAAAACAGCTATGTATTATTTTTATGAAAAAAAATTTTTATCTATTTTTTATATAACTTTTAATATTTTTATGTCCTAAAATTTGCATAGCTGTTTTTATACTTAAATTACGAATTAAAAAAAAAATAAAGTAAGAAAATCCATTTGTTTATAACAAATTGTTTATTAAATAAACAAATAAAAAATGAAAAAAAAAAATATTTTTTTCCAGAATATTTAAGAACAATAGAATTTATGATTTTTAGAGAAAAAATGGTTCCTTAATATTTATATTTAGTGGTAAAAAACGATTGTTAATTAAGAAATGCATTTTATAGCAATAAATAATTTTTTTTAAGGAATAATTTTTTTCTTAAAAATCATAATTTATATCCACAAGTAGATTAGGAAAAAAAATTTGTTGATTATCTTATAAACAATGCATTTGTTTATAACAATTATTTAAACAATCGCGGTAAAAAATTAAAAAAAAAATTTTCATGTAACTTTTAACCGTTAGAAATCATAAAATTTGAAATATTTGAAAAACAAAATTTTTTTAATAACTTTTATGCAGTTTTTAATTTTTTAATGTTTTCGATTGTTAATAAAAAAGTGGAAAATTAACATTTTTAAATTTTTCCAACGGGGATCTATTTTAATGCCTTTTAAGAATAACTCCACGAAGTGAAAAAAATCCTAGGGTTGTAGTTTAATAATAATCAGGTTTTTTCTGTTAACATTCTATTCAGAAAAAGTAGTTAATTAACTAATGCATAACTAATGGAAAAATGGGGATAAAAATTTTTCGCCTACGGATTATTGTTCATTTATATATCCCAATAGTACTTTAATTTTTTTATTCCTTAATATTCATATTTAATATGTTAAAATGATTTTTATTGTTACCGTGTCCGAATGACAAATCGCGAGCGGAAGCCAGACTACCCGCTTTTAGCGCTATTTTCAGGGCTCCGTAATAATTATAAATATTAAAGATACAGTTCCTGGAGGTAGGACTTTTTTTAGGAAATTTCCTCTTCTTTTTAGATCTTTTTTCAAATTTCAAATATCTTTGATAGTTTTCGAAATATTCAAAAAAAACCAAACCCCTACTTTTTTTTTTTTAAATTGTTTATAACTTTTGCAATTTTCATCGGCCCCGTTTGGAACTTTTTCTTAAACTTTCTACATAATATTCCGAATCGAATGACACCTTGATCGTAATTTTCGGAGACTATACAAAAATTTCACCCAAAAAGGTACATGTTGACCAGACTAATATACTGTTTTGGGAATCAGCCAGCCACTGTAAGTCATAATGAACTAAGTAAATGTTGCAAACAAAGATTTAAGACAAAATTTAACAAAAATATCCATCCATTAAGACATTTATATAGTAAATCGTAAGATTCAGCAAAAAATATCAGCTATGCTTTTAGAAGATAGAGACACTTGGTGTCAGCAGTCCGATAAATTCTTTACTACAGAGATATCAAGCACCAAATCTTTTAAATAGATTCAAGAGAAAAATGTGAGACAAACCAGTAAACTCTCTTAAAAAAAACCAAGGAGAAATATAAAGACAAAAGATTAGATTTGTTCATTGTCAGAACCACAGTCATAAAATTGCAAGATACGATTGGAAAAAGTAATATCAAACTACTCCACAAGTAAATTATCTCCTCAAATTTACTACTTACTCCACAAGTAAATTATCTCATCAAATTTACTACTTACTCCACAAGTAAAACTATTAAAACCAAAAAGAAAAGAAGGAAAAAAACTCATCTATTTGATGGAAAAATAATTTATGTTTTATACAATATAAAACAAGAAGAGAAAATAAGTTATGTTTTATACAATATAAAATAAGAAGAGAAAATAAGTTATGTTTTATACAATATAAAATAAGAAGAGAAAATACACAGTGCCAGCCAATATCTTAAAAGGAACACTTTTCAAGGGTAAGTGATGGGTTTTGAATAAAATTATGATAGAATCCAGGAACGTATTAGATTTAGAGTGTATAAATAATACGAAATAATTCAGGCTATTTTTGACACAAGACGTTTCATATGGAAAGCTGTTAGGAAGCAATGAAAACGAAAATAAACGCCTCTTACAGGAATTACAGGCCTATTGTGAGAAAGAAAGGGAAATAAGGTAGAAAATCAATAAGCGACTACTTATTTCAAATTAATAAACATCAAACAGCAAATATTTTTTTCTAAAACCAAAAACAATCTTCATAAACAACTATTCACAATGACGGATTCTATTTGGCACCATTCCCAAAGCTATAACTCAATATATACTGTTGTAAAGTAAAATTTTAACGGTTGAGTTCAAACAATTACAAACCCCGTAACCATGACCTCGATGCCAATCAATACTGTAGTCGACGCATTAGTCACAAAATTTTGTCTACAAAGTGTGTTGCTTACCGACAAACCGAAACTGTTAACCAGTGTGTAACTTTTAAATCTCCAGAATCAATATTATTCAAATTATTAAGTAACATGAGCCACAGCACGAACGAATGTGTTGGAATCCCAAGTAAGGGGCAACATATTGTTACTATTTTTGTTCTGGTTTGTGCTCAATATGGCGATACCTAACTAGTTATTACTTTCGAAGCCGTTAAATGTGTACAGCCCGGCCGGACGGACAACCTTGTAAAATTTTAACAATGTGTTTTAAAATAACAATTAATAAACTTTTAATAATATTTTTAACAAAATCTGCTTGCTACAATACTTTTCGATGTTCACAATTATCAATTTTAAATAGTAAAATTTTAAGGCTACGTTTCGATTTAATTTTAATCTCTCTCAAATAATAATAATCAATCATCTAGTAGATTAACCTATTCATCCAGTTTTAAAAGGTTTGAAATAAGTTTTAATTTCATTTCAAAACTGAATAGGGGTTTACACATAAAAGAACCTTTCTGTAATTTTTTATCAGAATCCCTAAATTATAGACAAATTATAAAGTTATGACATACTATTGGAAGAAAAGACAAGACGAACCTTAAAAAAAAACTGGTTGCCTGTAAAGTCGGTATACGGGCGAAAGTTTTACGTGACAATGATTTTATGTCTGTCTCTCTCGCTCTTAGGCGGGCGCGTGCCTCTCACTCGCTCTCATTGTGAGCGCATAACGTGAGCGGAGCGTAACGCAGTTTCTTGAAGTGTCACCCGGCAAACCAATTTATAAGACGTTGTCACGTCAAAACTTTAATGAAAATTCATGGAATTCAAAATCGTAACTGTCACTAATTAATGAAATAACTCACTCTCACTCACTAAATAATAAAAAATGATTATAACGAGAAATCTTCACAAACTGATTAGTGATTAGATAGGTAGGGGTACCACGGTTAGGAAAAAGTAACTACGTACTACTGGGGGTACCACGGATAACAGACGCTTGAAAAGGCTATGTACGTACAAGATCTTACAAAATATTTTAAATCGATCAAATCGAAGTTTGAATCGATGTATATGTAAGTAATAAGGTGATCAATTTAAAATTCCAACCAGACTATTCTGTCCATAATACGGGACAGGACAGACAGTCAACTAGGCCTGTCGACTGAGCAAAACGTTGGGGTACGGTACGAATAAAAACGGAGAGAGGAGAATGGAGGTTACCAGATAGTAAAAGTTTTCTGGACATGTCGGCAACTTGCAGTTTCTGTCACAGAAACACTAAAAAATTCAAATTGCATTAATAGTAAAAAAATAAAAAGGACTACCTATATCCATTGATTATTCGATACCATTTTTTATCTTTGTAGCCTTCGCAAACAACGTGTAATATTTAGAAATTTACAAAAAGTATTATTTTCGCCACTATGTAGGCAGGTAACCGAATGGCTTGATGCACAATTTGACAATCAGCTGTTAAACGATAACTACGTAACTGAAAATTAAAAACTGAATGAATTTTCCTTCAATACAAAATCCCATAGTAAAAAGCACTGAAGCCCGAATTCCCCAATTTTCTGAGCAAATTTGCGCTTACCAACAAATATTTTTAGCACTAATTAAATGAAATATTTTTGTTATTACAAACAACAGGTGCACCACCTTTTGTATACTTAACCCAGGAACAATCTACATTAATATAGTGCGGCCGTGATCCATACGGATTTAGTCTATCTTACTAACATAAAACACGAATAATTTATACATTTAACAGCAACAACACTACCTATATAAAAATCGTTTTAAAAACTACATTTTTCGGTCGAGAAAGTCTCAGGATTTATTAGATACGAAATTCCTTCGCCATCGCGTATTTTAAAATAAAAAAATTACTACTTAATTATATTTTACAAACTACGTTTCCAGTATCAACCAAACATTCATTCTAATTTTATAATGGTTAATTATTTTCTGAAACTAATTATTTGATTGAAAAAAAGGTCGATTGTTCACTTTTAAATTGTACTTCTATTAAACTATTCAATTAACAAAACGTTTATAGGTACTTAGAGTCTTTACCTACCATGTAGGAAAATATTTAATTTTCATACAAAATGGCATAAGTGAGAAAATTTTGAAATGATTCGCAAATTTTCAAAAACCGATATTACTTGGTTGATGCTTGAGGAATGATTTTTATCATGAAAGCTCTGTTTGGCACTTATGCCGCTTTCAATATTTGTTTTTAACAACTTTTTCTACCAATATACAAAATGGCATAAGTGAGAAAATTGACGTTATTTCGACAACTTCACGACTTATGCCTTAAGCACAGACACGCACGCTATGCCGATTTAACAAAAATGTTCCATTTCTTATAAATATCATACAGTTTGAAAGGCATATGTGAGAATTTCGCAGAAACAAGCTGAAAGTTTTCATCAACTTTTCCAGAACCAGAATTCATTCAACCCTTATCTACCCTTATACCGATATTTTTAATAGACTGTGTCAGTTGATTAATTTTGAGATGATTTTACTTGCCTCCCGATGTAACTTTTAGTACTCAGAGAGGCATAAGGGAGAAAATCGTCATTGAACTTCTGTCATCAGCTCCCGGTCTATATGTGAGATCTGAGGTCATCAATAAGTTATATTACTGCATCAAATCTAACCGAGCGTGTAAAATTAGAACTACATTCTAAAATATTAAAAAAAGAACCGTAATCGTCGAAATTACTAATATTAACATGACTCATTTAGCAACGTTTAAGTATCGCTACGCTTAAGCTATGCTAAATGCTATGTATGCTATGCTAAAGCTTTAAACGGACTCACCAATAAATATATCAAAATAAACAGCATTAATAATAAAACAAATTTATTCATTTAAAATTTCGTTCATTGCCTATGTAATCAACATTCGAAACAATTTAAAACTTTCAGAAATTTTAACGGAAGCAAGTAATGGACAATGCTCCTAACATTATCTTCTTAAGATCACACATTACATGAACTACCTAGAGACTTATTCTGAAATGGAAAAATATCAGCGGTCATGACCAACCAACCTCACTGACCACAAAAGTACTGATACTACTTACCAAGAATTCAGAAGTACAAACCGCTAACACTAAAAACAAGTAACCAATATAATAAACATTCTTTAAAAACGACCAGGTCTTATCACAAAATACAGCCAACGAAAGCAAATGCAAATAGCTGTGAGGATTCACTATTCTCCACAAACCCGTTGCGAAGAAAAACCTACTAGATCTAAATATCAATTCTCTCTTAGAAACATCATATTCTATATTATTTTCAAGTAACTGTTGATAAATATCTATATACCTATTCCAAGCTAACGAAGATAGCACCATCTGACCACAAAACAAACCTAACACTTGAATAATCCTTTGGAAGGTCACTTTAGTTTTGTACGAAATTCCCACCTCCGCTATCTGTTCTTTTTCAATATCTTCATTTGAATTTATTTCTTTAAGTTGATGGTACGGTAGTGTGCTGACTGGTGTATACTTATATCCTCTTCTGGGAGGGTTATTCTTCAAATATATAAGAATACCAATCATCATTGCTATAACACCTAATAAATCGCAAATTCCGTCCATCCAGAAACCTAGCGTACCAACTTCAGACCTCTCACCCTTAACGTGCTTTCTCTCTCTCGCAACATGACCATCAAGGTCGTCCATGAACATTCTAATCTGAAAAAGGACAACGGCAACTCTTCGACCGGCTAAACTTTGACAAGTCAACAAATAGCCACCAATTGAAGCGATGAAAACATGGGAGATAGAAATCATATTAGGAGTCAAAAATGGCATTTGTTCTGAAATCCCGAGTCCTATATCTAAAACTGAACAAAGTGGGCCATATATGTAATGATTGATATGGTCTACCATTAAAGCCTTGACTGTTGGATGGCAAAGTGGATTTATATTACAAGGAACCCATGTGAAGTCTTCATAATTCGATTTAAACCTGAAAATAGACAGATGCGTCGTAGTTTCACCGAGTGTGACGTTTTCAGGTATATTATCGAAAATTTCTAATCTATAATTTTGTATTCTTAAATACATGAAAGTGTCCATATAAATACAATAGACAACAGTAGTTATTAGTAGAAATGTAAGTACTTTACTCGCTTGAGACGAAGGCCACATCATTTTGAAAGTATTGTATGATGTGAAAGTATCATAAAGTAGTTTTTAAAGCTCACGTAAATCAGTATACAATAATTATAATATATTAAAATATATTCTGCTAATATAGATAGATCTTTTAATGCTAAATTTCTTCTTAAATTTCTTCCAATCGACGTTGCGTATGTATCCCTTTTTATATATTCTAAATGTGGAGCACTAATACAGGCGGGTTATGAAATCACACGCTAAAAACAAGCTATTATTAAACCGGAATAACTTCTTTAGATTGAATAAATCTTCTTCATTGCTAATGGAAGTAATATCGCTTTAAATATACTGGCAACAAATTTTATAAAAATAGTTTTTTTAATTCGTTCATAAACACTGCATTTTGTTTTAAACTTCACAGCCACTGTTGTTAAACCGTTAGAAACAACAAACTTCTTTGCATCACAGGGTCTTTTCTGCACTATCGCACTGTCTTGTATATACTTGACTTGAATTCCTCATTGATGTTTTACAAACAATATCCTCGTATCCACTTTCCACAAACACAACACTCTGAGATCGGGTATATCCGAACAAAACGATCATAATATCGATTGTGGGCGGAAAACCCAAGTGTATTGTTATCGTAGCAGTTCGCTTTAAAAACTCGAAGAAATACCTCATCCGATCACATCTTACATTGTTATGGAAATTCAACCTTTAGTTCAAAGAATTTAAAACTTTATAGGAAACACGACAGTGTTCGCGTCGAATAATTTATTTAGTGAGCGTATTTTTGCTGCGACAGAATGCGTGCGCACGCTAGATAGGCGTCCGTTACTGAGTGAGTCAGGTCTGAGCCAAGACAGCCAGCATCAGTCAGCGACGTCCCTCCAATGTTAATCGTTCGATGCTCGACTGTTATTTATCTAACAGCAATCGACCTTATCTTCGTGACTTATAGTTCAAATTATAACGGTAGTGACTCACGGTTAGCACACTATGTTTCAGTTAGTTTTAGCTAAGTTACAATGTCTGAAGTTTTTTCTTCTATGTGAACGCAGGTTATGTGCGAATGTTCTGTTGTATAGATTTTTGTGCTACCATGGGACAGAGAGTACGGAAAGCGTTCACAAGCAAAGATAACTAATGAATCTGCAATTTTAAGACGAACTTCAATAACGAAATAGACAAAAGAGTATAATTTGAAAGAACTGACAACTATTTTTAAACGAAAAACCTTATTGGATATCAATTTTGAAAATAGGTAACATTAAATTGCAAAAATAGGGTTAGGTATGTGTTTTCGTGAGTCATATACAGTTTGTTTTGGGAAAATGTTTAACATAAGAATTGAGACATTATTATAAGAAACTTTCATACGTTTACCCCCTGATGATATTCCGTATGTCTCACCTTTTATAACAATGTTCTTTTTCCTAATTATTAGCAATTGCTTTATAATGTACTTGCTGTCGCTGGAAGATTTTCAAATGTGTTTTGTAGGGACATTCTCAAAAACTGATTGATCTTCATGAAACTTCCAAATATACAACTATCGCGTCTCTAACGTCTTTTACTGTGTAAATAACAATAGCCATTTCAATGTTATTTTGTATCTCTGTTGTATTGGGATTTTTTTCTTTAATGTCAAAGTGACGTTTGATTTTGATTTATTTGTGTCCCAATATGAGATAAACGACCTTATTATGGAACCATTTTTTTTCATTGACTTAGAAGCATCAAACTTATTTCAATTTATCCTACTTAAATTATAAATGTGAAAGTTTGTAAAAATATCTGGATGGATGTTTGTTACTACTTTTTATCCCGAAAAATTCAAAATATCCCGCGGGAATAACTATAACCGAGCTTAAACAATTACAGCTACAGCTTGCTATAGCAAAGGTCATTAGTATAATAATTAATGAGTTAATCGACACCGCTAACCAAATTTAGGCCGAGCGGAGACGCTGGCAAAATTTATTTAAATATAATTTATTTACTATTTGTTATTTATTTCAACTTGATATCCCCGCGCATTTTTGACTAAAAGGGTTTTGACAGACAGACAGACAAACTTTTTTTAAATATGTTATAACTACAAATTAACAAAATTCGGATTTTTTCCTATATTTGTGAAACTTGTAGCATAATTATGAAACGTATAACACCACTGCGCATACGGACGATGCGGTCTGCGCGCTGCGCTTATTCAAATGATACGTGCCGCTCTATGCGGTACAGAAATGGAGATGAATGAAGAGATGTTATTTTGATATTTGATTTTGGTATTTCATTTCATAATTCGTTATTTTCCGCACATAACAAAGATGTGATAATTAAATCCTCATCACTGTCTCCCATCTCCCTATTATGGCAGGTGTAAAATCGATGTAGAGTTTAGCCGTTTAGCACACAGGTACTTTCGGACAAAACAATAATTTTGAGCCGCAGTTCCTCAAAATATTTCCCTTATTATTGGGGTTATAATGTCATCAATTTTTTGTATGGGATTTTAAAGTTTTTTTTCCAGAAACCCATTGTAAAAATATACCACACTATTACCTTTGGGCAAGTTTTTTCTTAAAATCCAATAAGTATTTTCAAAACATACCAAGTTTGGTCCGCTCCAGGTAGAAGACGGCTCAATATTTTTCATAAATATATACCTTAAATGATAGTTTATATCCTCATTTTTAACCTCCAGAAAGCAATTTGTAAAATATAAAAATTTAATATTTTTTTGAATTTTTTAATACACTTAAATAACACCCTTAAACAGAAGCAGCAGGGTACAGTACAGTTCACATAAAGTCTCATAAAGATCTGAAGTTTAAAAAGTAGCCCAAAAGTAATAGTGTGGTATATTTTTAGAACCGGCTCATTAAGCCCTTTCATTTGATACCACACACGATGAGATTCTGAAATATTTTTTTTTAAATCCCATAAAAATTGATGACACCATAACCCCCCAATAAGGGAAATAGTTTAAGGAACTGCGGCTCAAAATTATTGTTTTGCCCTAAAGTACTTGTGTGCCAAACGGCTAAACTCTACATCGATTTGCCGTTTTTTGTTTTTGCGTACACCTAGGACTATGTGCCGCTCGCAGACGAATGAGCAAAACATAAATAATTGAATAAATAAAAACTGGCCAAGTGCGAGTTGCAATCGCGCACCGAGGGTTCCGTATCTACCACAATTTATGTAATCTACAAATACAAACAAAAATATTTTTATATTTGAGTTTATTGAATGAAAGGTAAATTGCCGTTTACGATTTATGACGTATTAAAAAAAACTACTTACTAGATCTCGTTCAAACCAGTTTTCGGTGGAAGTTTGCATAGTTATGTACATCATATATTTTTTTTAGTTTTATCATTCTCTTATTTTAGAAGTTACAGAGGGGGGGGGCTCACATTTTACCACTTTGGAAATTTCTCTCTCGCAAACTATTCAGTTTAGAAAAAAATGATATTAAAAACCTCAATATCATTTTTGAATACCTATGTAGATACCCCACACGTATGGGTTTGATGAAAAAAAACACAACAGTGGCACTCGGGGCCTGCCGCGGTAAAGCTATTGCATTTATGCAATTATAAAAACAGCTGCTTACGTATTCGTCTGATTTCGCTCTAAGTTGTTGAACAAATAACTACAAAGGGATATCTGCTCATGAATTTGCTCTGAGCTATGGACGATTCGCGCTTTACATTCAAATATGTTACAAGACAACTCATACGTCATATTTAATTGTACAGAACCAATGTCCTTAACACACAATTCGCGCTTAACACTTAAATATGTTACAAGACATGTCTTTGTCTTGTGACATATTGTTTTTGAACATTATTATGTTTGTTTATTTACTTTTTTGACGTAGTATATTTGACATCTCAATCTGTCATAGAATTAAAATCCCATATCCAACATCCCTGAACTACTCATAATCGCCATATACTAGAAATAATTATGGGCAGTTAGCAGCTAGTCTACACACATACGTCGAGTCGCACGCACACAAACACCGTGCCGAAGTCTGCCGAACTGAAACGACGTTAGCCGATTGTTAGGTTTTTTTCGTTACGGAATTTCTTGATTTGGTCGCCGGGCTCAGAGCGCACGATAATAGCTACCAAGTTTCAACAGTATCGTTCTTGTAGTTTCGGAAAAAGTGGCTGTGCCATACGGACGGACGGACAGACAGACATGACGAATTTATAAGGGTTCCGTTTTTACTATTTGGCTACGGAACCCTAATAAAAACCAGGCTGCAAAAACATGTAGCGCGATAGGTATCGTTAAGCGACTCTAGTGCAGTCAGACCTTGATTGTTTCATCATAGTTTTTTTTATGACTTCTTTTTACCTAGTTTTTAAACTTTATGACCTTAGGTCAAATCATAGATTATACAGGATTGTTTACAAAGTTTTATTAACGAAATCTATCATTAGCTTTAAAAAGACTATGGATAGTTTTATATCGAAACTATGAATATAACTATAAAAAATATACAAAAACAATTTGAGCAAAACTTTTTACTTAACACATAACAGCTATAGTTACTTCACATTATTATGTTCTATGTTATGCGTGCCACCGATCTTTCTGTTGATCAAAAATGAATGCGCTCTATGCGGAATATATTGAGATTTCTGGTGCGAATAGTACTGAAATTAGGTATATCGTACAGCTTGTTTGTTTACATTTGAATAATGGAACCATTTTCAAAAGCTATTTTTTGTTGACACGCAGAAAGTAAATAGTTTTCTGTGCTTGTAATATTAAAAAAAAAAAAAAAAATTACGATTATAGGACCTTGTAAATACTTCCAACAAAAGTAGAACGAAAACACTTAAAAAAAATCGCCCAAGTGCGAGTCGGTCGAAGGGTTCCGACCATTATCTATAAAAACGGCAAAAAAATCACGTTTGTTGCATGGAAGCCCCATTAAATATTTATTTTATTACTTGTTGTAATAGCGGCAACAGAAATACACACACTTCTGTGAAAATATCAACTGTCTAACTATCACGGTTCATGAGATATAGCCTGGTGACAGACAGACGAACGGACAGCGAAGTCTTAGTTATAGGTTTCCGCTTTGGATACAATTCATCTAAGTTTATACACCCACCGACCGATACTTGGCCAACTTTTTA
Source organism: Apoda limacodes (assembly GCA_946406115.1). NCBI lineage: Eukaryota > Metazoa > Arthropoda > Insecta > Lepidoptera > Limacodidae > Apoda > Apoda limacodes. Next base: position 25,217,648 of record OX291555.1, on the reverse strand, counting down.
TCAAGCGACGGCCTAAGTTTTAAATGTTTACAATAAATGTTTCCTAAGTTTTAAATGTTTACAATAAATGTTTCCTATGAAGCTAAGAAGGTTAACAAAATGGTAAGCTTTATTTCAAGAGAATAATTCATTATGTTTGAGTGTAGCATGGTGTTACTTTGAACTTTTATTCGAATCGCGTCAACCCAGCCAAAGGTTCAGGTTTCGGTAGTTGCAGTAAATAACGCACGCTCTGTGTAACCTAAGTGCCATTGTAGTTTTTTTTTAATTTAAGCGCGATTTAAATATTTGTTTAAAAAAATGTCGTAAACACCAGCAGAATTTGCCAAAGCCGTAGCCTTAATCAACCAAGGGCTGACACAACGAGGCTTTTGCGCTTTATGATCCGTTCCGCTGCTTGTACAACAATCCCGTTATTATAGTATCACTATTAATAAATCCTATTAATATTATAAATGTGAAAGTTTGTATGTCTGGATGGATGTTTGTTACTCAATCACGCTTCAACCACTGGATGGATCGCGTGAAAACTCGGCATACTATAGGTTAGATAAACCTGGAATATCATAAAGGCTACTTTTTATTCATAAAAATTCAAAGTTCCTGCGGGAATAACTATAACAGAGTTAAACAAACTATTGCTGCACCTACAGCATGCTAAAGCAATTCATTAGTATAACTTATTAATTAAATAATTAGAGTTAATTAAGGAGTTCCACCCTGATAACCGAATTTAGGGGGAGCGGAGCCACTGACAAAGTCTAGTAATTTTTATTTATTTTTTGAAATAACACAAAGCGCCGTATGGTTCAACGTAAGGCAAGCTCGTAAATTATACTGATAGAATCAGGCGTTACTTTGCGGAAATTCATTATTATGATAAAAACTTGCAAATCCGCTAAAAACAATTCAGTAGCACTCACGTACAGAAGTACACCATCCACATGTGTAGGAGTGCACCCCTCTCCCCTCCCTCCTTATGTGGACAATGCCAACTTCACTATAACATTACACCACTCAATTGCTAACAAAACTCGACACGTGTTTCGCCTCAACACTAGGCATCTTTAGGATAGCATAAAAAAACCGGACAAGTGCGAGTGGGACTAGCGCACGAAGGGTTCCGTACCAAAAACGGCAAAAAAATCACGTTTTTTGTATGGGAGCCCTTAAATATTTTTATTATTCTGTTTTTATGTGTTGTTATAGCGGCAAAAGAAATACATCTTATGTAACAATTTCAACTGTCTATCTATCACGGATCATGAGATATAGCCTAGTGACAGACGGACTGACGGACGAACTGCTGTCTTAGTAATAGGGTCTGTTTTGTATCCTTTGGGTACGGAACCCTAAAAACGTTCAGTCTCTTTAAAAAATATTAATAATGTTAGGAATAAGTGACTTAAGAGAATACGATTCGGAGCGCCTCTCACCGTGCTTCAAACAAACGAATTTTTAACTTATTTTTGACACTCATTTGTATGAAAAACTAGAATCCTATATAACTGTTGAACTATAAAACTTAACAGAAAACTGACACATTGCAGACCGAGATATTTTTTCTCAAAAAGAAAACACCACGAAATTTTGAACACATGTTCTAGTAATAAATATCTCGGTCTGCAATGTGTCAGTTTTCTGTTAAGTTTTATAGTTCAAAAGTTATATAGGATTCTAGTTTTTCATACAAATGGTTTTAAAAGATTTCTAGTTAATAAAAACATTTCACAAAATTTTGGAAAACCACAGACATAGGTTTTTGGCTTGGGATTATGACTAAGAAATTTCACAGTGATTGATCAGTAAATGTCAAAAACAAATAAGAAATTCGGTTGTATGAAGCCGCTGTGAGGCGCCGCGAATCGTTTTCCTCTTTAGTGTGGAATGCCAAGGTTTCCTCCACAGAGCAAGGAATACTGGGCGCTGGCGCTACTCGGCTGCGCGCGGCGAGCGCAATATGGTTCCGAGCTCTGTGGTTTCCTCTAAGGACTACAATATGAAGTTCTACAAGAAAGCAGTTATTAGATTTTTGAAGGATCGGCAATGCGCGAGAGATACTTAAGGTGGATCAGGCGGACCGCAAGTTTGTTTGCCACGTTAGTTAAAAAAAAGTTAAACTGTTGAATTTATTCTAATATTCTCCATAAAACTATCGCAAAAAAATTTTTGATCGGCCTTAAGGTCGTCGTCGATTTTGTAATCAAACTTGTTTTTCGATAGTTCCCTAAAGAATATAAAAATAATTTTGAAGTCAATAGCTTAATTCACTTATATTAAATAGTGTTTATATTTTTTACGATCGGTGTAAGCACCTATTAAAATATTTATGCGATTTCGACTCGTTATATGTATTTCTTTAAAATGTGTAGAAGTCGAGAAAGGTTAAAAACTATAATACGACTTTTAAAAAAATTATTAATGTTTTCTCATAGACCCATTATATTTTCCCGTATCTCCTATCTTTGCTGCAAATTTTTAACTTTTGGTTTCAAGGAGAAGAAAACACCTTTAAAGCACGTTAAAGTCGTAAATCAGTTTTATTGTGGTAAAATATGGCGGTTCGTAAAGACAGTCGCGATATGTTAGCTTACCATGAACTCGTTTTTTTTATCAATAATTTGTGCTAAACACGTAGGCACGGCTCGAACGATAGCTGTGTGTGACCAATCAGAAAGCTTAGCAATGGCGCGGCACTCACGCCACGCCAATATTTAAATAGGTTTACACTTTAAATCGGAGCCAAATAAACGATTTTTTTTAGCATAGATTTGCCAAGCGGATCCAACGTCCTGAAGAGGACGAAGACCACAGTGCCGGGCCCGGGACTTGATGTTGCCTATGACTCGTCGAGTCTCGATATTTCTAGGATTTTAGTAAAAAAAAAAAATTAAGTAGTTATTTAAGGACCCCATATATAGGGTTCTTCAAGACAGAAGTTATTGGATTCAACGGCAAAGTATTAAGTATTAAGTAAAAATTATTGACAAAAAAAATACATCGCGAAAACTATTCTAAGTAGCTAACATAGATTACATAAATATCTACAACACGCAAAATAATTATCACCAGCCCTGTTCATACTTTGGCGATTAACATTAATAAAATATATATGATTTTGCTACCTCTAAACAACTAATTTTTTTAAGTTGTCAATATACTACGCAATTTTATCCAGAACAATGACATCCAATAACTGGACACGGGACAGGACGCAAATTTTCGGGAGTGTCCTAGATTACCCTGCCATTTAGCAACCCTACTTGCCACTCAGGGTGTAGGTTTCAGGGGTTCTAATTCAGGGTAAAACCGAATTAGTTCCATACAAAATTCGGCATTTAATATGCGTTATTAACCGACTTAAAAAAAGGAGGAGGTTCTCAATTCGGATGTTTGTATTTTTTATTTTTTTATGTATGTTTGGGCATAACTCCGTCATATATAGACGGATTTTCAAAATTCTTTTTTTTTATTTAAAAGGGTATACCACCGAGTTGGTCCCATATAAATATTATAAATAAAAATCTTACACTTTTGGAAAAAATAATAACTGATGTTAATTTTGAACTGGTAAACGCGCCTTTTATGTTGATTGTATAAAATTTTGTTACGAGTATTGATGTTTTAAGTGTACCAGAAATAAAGCAATTTGTCACTCAAAAGTAAAAAATAATAACATTTTAACAAAAAAAAAACAACCGGCTGCAAAAAGATGCACTAAAAAGGTATACTTTACTACTTTTATGACACCAACTGTAATTCAGCTCAGATTTTTGGAAATAAGTAATTACTTTTACCTTTTTAGTGCATATTTTTGAAGCCGGTTGTTTTTTTTGTCAAAAAGTTTTTATCGCTCTTTACCAGTCGCAAAATACATATAGATTAAAATTCAAAATGCAGGTAGTGCCAGTGAAGTTTTCATTACTAGTTTTTGTTGAATTACATTAATTTAATCCGATATTAATAATTGGCTGGCATTTTATGCGCCTAATGTAAATAGCGATAGGTATATGATAATAGCGCATTTTGAATAGAGAAATGTTAATAGTTAAGGCAATTTGTATGAAATACCGCACATTAACACGCTTTATCACTCACCTTCACTGTCCAAAATTGTCTTCCTACCTAGCCAAACTTGATAAAATCATGCTGGACCGCTTTTCGTCCTAACGCTGCTAAAAGGATTCGTTTTTCGTGACATACTTACTAGTAAAGATTTATACAGTGTGTTTGGCAGAGCGATAATTTAAGGCGATGTTATAATAATATTTTAACGACATAAACATTATTTTTTTTAAATAATTTCAACATTACTTTTTTGTTTTTTTTTTATTAATTTTCGATAGTTCACATTTTGTATGTAGAAGAAAGTCAGTACGGAAATGACGATAACTTTTGCAACGTAAAGCTATGATAGAATGATTATGCAGATAATATCTTTGTCTTTTTGATAATACCAAAAATAGTTAACATTAAAGGGCTAATTTTTATTGCCTTACAAAATTTTAAAAAAATCTGAAGTTTTTGACACAAACTAAAATAAACAATTTTTTAGGAAATCATTTTTTCATTTTTTCATTTTTGTATTTTTTGTTCATCTGTAGGACGGGACCACAAGAAATAAATACAACTTTTGTGTAGTCATATAAAAAATAAGTTTAAAAATTCCATTAAAAGAGGAGGGACCCATATGGGGGCGTTTTTGTCGATAAAATTGTCATTATAACATCACCTTAAATTATCGCAAGCCCTATTCCAAACACACTGTATATATAAATATAGACAGCAGAGTGGCACCAATAGGCCCCTTTGGACCTTTAAGTACGGAAACATAAAAACTAGCGTCAATTTTTTTTCAGGGGGGCACAAAATCACCTGAGATAGTCAGTTAACCTTAAATGCATGTTTTTTAAAAACCTATTCCACGCGAAAAAAAATATCCCAAAGTATATGTTTGGTGGGGTACAAAAAAAATCTAATTTCAGTATTTAACTGTATCGCAGTTGACATAAAAATGACCAATTTTATAAGAAAGATTCTAGAATTATACATATAGACGGATGGACTTGACATAATTATGACGGTTCCGTGTTTTACACTCAGCTACGGCAACCCAAGAAGCCCGGTCAAGTGCTACCTTTTACTTTCACCGAGGGTTCCGTAAGCTAACGTTAAAATACACCATTGAGATTTTGAACCGTTTCAAACAATATTATTATCTTGTTTTCCACGATAACATCCATTGGTTAAGTTACCCTGTTAAGGTAATATTATTTGGCTTTATATTAATTAATCTGCCAAGGAATATATAGAGTAGTTTTCTAATTATAAATGTTTAGATGAAATGTGCCGATGCGACATGGTGTACTTACCTTACTTGTGACCGTGTGTACAAACGCAGAATGATCACTGACCTTTGGATGGATTTTAGCTATAGTGCAACAAACTTTTCTGACCCGATCGCGGTGGAAGACAATCAAAACTACAGTCGCCATAATGAAATGATGTAAACTTACAATGACACTACAAAAAAGTTTGTAACACTGTATCTATGGACTACCAAATAATATAAGTAAGTATCTTTACAATATTTTTAGACAGACTTCCCCATAGAATTACCTTTCAGTTTTTTTACACGGAACTTAATAAGGCCACCTCTTCACGCAAGACTTAAGGTTAGTTATTTTTTAACAATATAAAGGCCAACTGTTTGACATTCAAATTAACCGCGACAGCAGTGCTTACCTACGAATTGACTCAGAAATATCAACCTAAATAGGATGATAAAGTTAGAATCGCGATTCGAGGGTTCCGTAATATATCGTCTGTTTAATGTAGAAACGAATTTATTAACGTAAGTACTACTACTTTTTTTAAAACGTACTACTTTTTTGTTTTTTTTTAAGATAAAACACAAAAATTGTAACCAAGACAAATTATCAGAAACTTGTTAGTTATTTCAAGGAGTAATTGCTGCTTGGGGGCCTTGCCAGCTGTTTGAAGTACTAAAGAGTGCTAGTCTGGCTCGCACGCTGAGGGTTCCGTACAAACTTATTATTTGTAGATTGTTCTTCCATCATGAGATCAAGTCTCACAGGTTTATGCCTTACTTAGGTATCAGTTTTTGTTTTTTTTTTCTATATTTGTGATGTAACATCTTGATTCTTGCCGAATTTCATGATGTTGGGTCAGCGGGAAATACCCCTAGGTTTGGATTTATTTGTGTTTTTATAAAGTGCGCCAATTTTTTTTTATAGTAGGGTTCCGTAGCTGAAACTGAAATCTTGTTTGACTCCCACTAAGCTTGTTTAAGCTTAGGGTACAAGGTTACCCATGTTATATCTGTTTTTATCTCCACTAAGGTGGCAAACAAGCTAACGTCTGCCTGATGCTTGCAACTCCAGAGGCGTCACTCGGGCATCTTCGACCCTTTAAAAATGGAATAAGTTCTTACTTAAAGCACCTCATATATTCTTAGTGAAAACCAAGGCAGGACCTCAGTCACCAACCCAAGCGTTTTCCGTGATCTCACTACAACTTTTCTCCTTAGTATTGTCATTTTGACGTGACAACGTCTTATAAATTGGTTTGCCGGGTGACACTTCAAGAAACTGCGTTACGCTCCGCTCACGTTATGCGCTCACAATGAGAGCGAGTGAGAGGCACGCGGCATGGTTAGCCCGCCTAAGAGCGAGAGAGACAGACATAAAAAGTGAAAGGCACAAGTTGTCACGATTCCGGACGGTTGTCCGACACTAATTTTTTTTTTTATGACACTGAAGTATGTGCTTATATTCAGAGTTATTTAGACTTTCTCGAAACACTTCTGGTGTAACATTGTGGTATTATTCTGACCTTTATGGCAATAACCAAACACGGCAATTTTGTAGCCAAATGATCATGACAATAATTTTTAATTTCTTTTTTACAGAAATTCCAACCATTACGGTTTTTTTTTATCTTTACCTTATTTCCGAAATATAGGTATATAATCTTTGTGTATACATACATATACTTTTAGTACTTTGGAACTTAAAGTATGACCAGATATATTTTAGCTTGCTGCAGTTTACTATCTACACTGCTCCTTTGAGTCATCGGTCCAACTGATTGCTACCATAGATAGATGCACACACCTAATTTATTTGTGTGATGTTATAAGAATTAGACAATTTTTAAATGAATTATGACTGGTTCGTTAGGTTTGCCTTGATTCATACTTTTATCTAGTATGTACATATACATACACAAACCATGAAGACCAAAACATAAAAAGTTCAAAGTAGAAACTAACCTGTGGTACTTGAGTTGACTTTCCACTCCCTGTCTCGCCAACAAGAATCAACGTCTGATATTTCTCCAGGAGATATAAGACATGGTTACGATACTGAAACACTGGCAGCTTTTGTCTTTGGGTTTGCAGCGGAAGGTGATGGTATCGGTTGTAGACAAAACTTGTCTTTGAATCACCATCTACTATCAATGCAGAATCAATGTTTGGATTTATAAGAGTTTCAATGCTACCATCTCTAGTTCTAGTAGGATAAAGGGTTTCTTCGCCTGCAATATAAAATAACACTTATATTATAATAATGCTTTAATGTAGTATGGACAAAACTTCGAGACAGAGTCAGAAATACCGACATCAGGATGAAAACTAAATTACCTGATATCCTGCTATGCATTAACCAACAAAAGTGGAGGTGGATCAGACATATGATGATGGTACTCAAGAGATGGGAAGATAAGCCGTGGAAGACAGTGTATAAGATGGAAGGATGACATCAAATTGACTGCTGGCCCAAGGTGGAGACGGATAACCCAGGATAGACCACAGTGGAAAATGTTGGAGGAGGCCTATGCCAAGAGGCACACTGAGTATAGAGACATTTTATAACTTACAAATGATACAAACGTATACACCAACTCTAACCCCAGAATAAAGGGCTTTATTATTATTATTATTTATAATGTAGGTATAAATATATTGACTACATCCAGTAAGAGTAACTAAAAGGGGGTGCAAGGGAAAAAACCGGACACCCCTGCGTCCAGATGTTCTGTGCACAGTTTTGAGATCTAGGTTTATGTTGAATTACTTAAGGTTACGTGAGAGGCCTGGTAGTAATGTATGTGGTCAATTGTAATTAAAGTGTTTGTTTGTTTATCTTAGAGTCATGAAGTGGACCACACTCACTGTAGCATATTAAATTAAATACAATGTACACTGGGGGCCGCCCTTAAAAAGCGACTGAGTCGAGTAGAGTAATGACTCTAACTATTCAAAAACGTGTAGAGTTACTTTAGTGTTGACTCAAGTGAACCATACTCAATGTGGGTTGGATTGATGGCCATATTTGATAAAAAAGGTCAAAACATTTAATTATTGTATCCCTTGTTAAATTATTAATAATTTTTGTTTTATAATACTTGCAATGTATTAATCTTGAAAATTAAACATTTCAACAAGTTTTTACTGCACTATTAGGTTTCATTTAAAAAAGGTAAAAATAATTACTTACCTATTTTCAAAAATCTGACCTATATTACAGTTTTAAGAAGGTTTCATGGGACTGAAGTGTGTAATAAACTGTTAGGTACATAGAAACCAACTTCAAACTGTAATTCAGATCAGATTTTTGAAAATAGGTTAGTAATTATTTTTACCTTTTTTTAAATAATTTAGTGCATCTTTTTGAAGCTGGTTGTTTTTATTGTTTCTAAACAGCTTAACTTTGCGTCCTGAATTTTGAGGAATTTAGTATAATAAATTTTTGGAAATAAGTAATTAATTTTAACTTTTGAGTGCATCTTTTTGAAGTCGGTTGTTTTTTTTATGAAAACATTTTTATTTTTTACTATTTTGTGATGAATTGCTTTTTTCGTGCACTAAAACCATCCGTACTAGTAACAAAATGTTATACAATCGTCTACATACAAATTAAGACTTATAAGGTTTTCTAATGGATGCCATTGTCAGAACTGGACCAAATTAAATGGGACCACACAGAAAGCACCAGCTTTCTAATAAAAAAAGAATCATCAAAATCAGTTTACCCAGTCAAAAGTTCTCAGTTCTAACAAACATAAAAAAAAAACAGTTGCAATGAGAACATCCTACTTTTTCTGCCATGAAACCAGACTTTAACCCCTTGTAGCTGCTTGTGACATTTCTGTAACAAACTAAAAAAGATCTCACAAAACCCATATGGACAATATCTATTTCCATTTAACTCACTGTATCATTATAAACCTGACTCAAAATCAATTTGCAAATCTTGTAAACATAACCTAACTTTATTTAATGTTCACTTTTTCTGGTAATTTAATCATAAAACATTAAAATACTTACATGATTACCTTTATTGTCACATTCTTTTTCTGGTTTTCAAATCACGACACTGATTAAATATAAAATCTACAAAATTCCGAATTTACGGTGAGAAATATTATACGTATTTATGTATATGTTGCATAGACTAATAAAGCGAAAGACGCGCGTCAAGGTCATTTTTGTTTACCCGAATTGCAAATAGATTTTGAGTCAGGTTTAGCTACATACCGCACTAATGAAATAATCCACCAGCTTACACAAAGATATCTCTACTAGTATGTTATTGAAAGTTTATTTTGACAGTTGGGTTGCCACAAAAAGTCAATGCATGTGAGAATTTCGAAATTCGTAAAAATGAAGGTTTTTGTCCTAAACTGACAAGGTTTACTTTTCCACTATTGGGTAAGTATCTATGTAAGATTCTAGATCGTTTACTATTTAATTTTTTGTAATTGTATACTAAAAAGAAACCTAATTGTGTTTTGACATTTCAGAAACATTGAACAGCGAGGGCAAACATGTTTTGTAGTACAGCTAAAATAAAATGACTTTAAGAATGTGGTTAGAAAATTGAGTTTGGGTGTACAAAAGGGGGCGCTTTCCCTTGTGCCCCCTTTTAGTTACTCTGACCGAAAATTGGATCAGGTGCAAGTTCCCTAAGCTTTCAAAGGAGTCTTTCAAACAATATGTGAGCAATATGTGAGCAACCGATGAAGTTATTTTTAACTCAAGTTACTCATTATTGAACGCTACCCTGATGAAATATTTTGATATTACCAATGAACTAACCTATAATACCAATGAACTTAAAAAGTTATCTTTTTAAAACGGTAGCCAAGACCAGATTCGTTGGGGGTTTTCCGTTGCACACAAGAGGGCTTAAGCTGATTAGTACAACTTTCTCAGAATACATAGAAATTTATGTAAAAGTGTACATAACCAAAGTAAAATAAGCAATTTACTTACCAGGCTTTATAAACTTGGGTTTTCTTACCAACATGGCACAAAACTACGAAGAATGAAAACTTATTAGCACTGAACACTTAAATAACCTAATTGAATTAGTCTACCGTAACTTACTGTAGATTATATGTTTCCTATTTCTTCAATGTACTCTGTGTTAAATGCTTGTTTTATATGTAGGTACCATTGTTTGTAAACAAACTTTTAGTAAATTGTTTTCTTTTTTTTTTGCCCTTGGGGACAGGCTAAGGTCCTAGTCCATGCTGCCAAAGATTGTTTTGTTTTTTTTATTTCATCGTCCCTAAGGACAGGCTAAGGTCAGGTGCAGTATGATGGGCACACCTGTTTAGTATTTGTAATTTATGTAAACATTTAAAGATGTAAGATTTGATTTAGATAATGGTTTTTAAATATAAATATAAAGATCATAAAAACAAAATATCTGGTACAAATTATAGGATACCGTTTGAAACCAGTGTTATGCAATTGCTAATTTCATAACAATCGTTTTATTACAACATCGATGGTTTAAAAATAATTATTTCGATCTTCAATATACAATACAATATTTTATAATACTAGAGTTTTTAAAACAAAATTGATATCCATGTAATCATGAAAACGCTGGCCGTACAGAGATCCACGGACCATTCTCATCTCCAATAAAAATCGTTTCATGTTTATGTGCGTGTTTGGGTATAAAATGGTGCATAACACCTATGCGAATGGCAACAGCTTGAAAACGATCACCATTCTGTTAACCCGTGCCAGTCTTGTTCACTATTTATTATTTCAATACGAGATCTCGAATGCTTGCCTACTCTTGAAATAAATTTCAACGGATACAGCGCTATGTTTGGAAATCGGTTAAAAAAACAAACTCAAAAAGATAACCCAATCTTATCGCAGCGGGCCTGCTAGACAAAGGCAGTTTTGTGAAACACGATCTTGTACGTTCCCAAAGAGAATCCGTGCTGCTTCGGAAGACACAGTAGTAGTCGTAGGTCCCAATTGTCTGTCGACAAACCAAGTCAGAGACCTTATAGATGGTTTGAAAACTCTGTTAGCCAAGTGGTTACTAGGTGATGGACTATGGCTTAAGCCTCCTTTTACCAAAAAATGGGCTAAGTTTAGGTACCTAAGTTACTTATTTTTTGTTTATTGTCAACTTTTCTGTGCCTTGGCGCGTAAGCGCATATGTTGTTACAAGGCAGTGGCATCGTATTTTTTGCCCGTACAAGGCATGTCGATATCTGGACATGTGCAAGCGGGGAAAACATGAGGTAAGGGGTTGTGTTGCTTGCATAGCTACAAGAGTTGACCGACTCGACAGTTTGACATTTTTCGAGAAGCAAGCAACACATACCCTCTCTATTGGTTGTGCTATTGTATCGACTTATTAGATTTGATATAAGGAATTCAGCTGTTTGCCTTTTTAACTTCGTCTATAGAGCAATCAACCCTGCGCCAAAAATTACTATTTTACAGCCGCGGTACAATTATGGCTTTAGTATGCTGTTCTTTAGGGCTTCCAGGGCACTGCAGCGCGCCAGAAATTACCGCGCAGGCGAACGTAGCAGGATCTCACGCCATTTTTTAAAAAAAGGCATGGGGATACCTAAAAACTAGGATTCAAGAAATTTTGGATGATTCTTGAGGTGTTGCCAATGTTATATTCTATCGTCCTAGCTAGTGTAAATTGGGGAACAAATAAAATACTCATCGTTATGTAAAAAAATATAATAATCACAATAATTTAACAGAATCTATATTACCTTCCTAGCAACGGTTGAACGTTCGGATACTTTTGAGTGTACATAGGATTAAGCTTTGCTTGTTGACCGGCCAGCGCCATCGAATACATCGTTGGATTCAACTGATTAAAGACTCCTCTTCCACTAAAAGAAATTCCAGGTCCCATTGGATTTATGAGACCATTCAATGAATAAATGGGAACGTTTGTTGGTTGATAATACGGCTTATAATTATCAGTCATAACTGAATTTATTCCAAAACCATAGCCCTGTCGTAAGTGTCCATAACTAATTTCTCTTTTCGCGTTATTTGAAGTACTAATAACAGTTTTTTGTTGCGCTGTTAGTGGTGTAGGAGGTACAAAAGGCTTACTTTTAGCTACGTGTTGCCCGACGTGTAACGCAGAACCATATGAAACTGAAGAGCTCGGTAATCTATTCATCACATTGCTTGAGTAGGTTCGATAATAATTTTCATTTATTGGGTTTACGTTACCTTTTTGAATCCAGTCCGTATTTTTAGTTAAATTTAACTTCGATTTAACAGTATTTGAAAAACCATTTAAAGAAGATACATCATTATGCAGCATCGCATCATCTTTTACATTTTCTTTTGTAATTTTATCTAAATCATGTTCCTCAAGTTGTTTTTGTCTAATCTGGTTGTAATACTGCATCGTCAGATTATTTAATTCAAGCTTTGACGCATCAGGTTGTAATTTGGAATTTAAATCTTGAATAGCGATTGTTTGTTCTTGCAACTTTGCGTCATTTTTTATTACTCTTGCATTAACAAGTGTTCCGTTACTAAACACCAATTTTAAAATATGTTCCTTGGAATAGTCTTTGAGATCTGGCGACACTTCAGTAATATTGGACTCAGATATTAACTCGTGATAGAGTTTTACTGGATCGCTCCTTAAATATGGTTTACGCACTAATAAGTTTTTAATATTGTGTACAAATGTATCATATGGCATAGAGTATTTTACAAAATAAAACGGCTGGTAAACAATAGGCTTAGGTTTTTTGAGTAAATAAGTTAGTTCAATTATACCTGCCTTGTTGTGTGCAAATTTCAATTCATATGCATTCGTTACGTCTTGCTGCTGTTGCGAATCGAATTTCGATCCAGGAATGTCATTTCCAATATAGTTGTTTGCTTTGGCCAAGCCCGTAGTTACAATATCAGGAGGTAAAAAATCTGGAATCTGATTCTTATCTTGGTTTTGATGTGGTAATCCATTTTGAAATGACCCTTGCTGTTCAAATGGATTTCCATCACTGTCTTTATTCAATAGATTAGCGGGTAGAAAGTAAGAGGTTTGAGGTAATGTCTGTTGCATAAGTGAATCATTATATTCAAAACTGTCTTCCAATATTTTAGGACGCTCAACTGCTGGAAGATGAGACAATACAACGTCTTTTGGATATGAATTTAAAGAAAGATCTGAATCTAGACCTGGGCCTAAATTACTGTTGTCATTAATGATATCTCTAGGAAAATTTGAATTACTGTCATAAGGTTTATCTATTTTATTGTTAACTTTGTCTAACCCTAAGTTTGTGAGTTCATTATCATAAGGATTTTTATGATAGCCATCTGAACTGGGATACAAGCCGTGTGATAATTGTTCAATATGAGGCACATCACCATTTTCTTCGATTGGATTATTATGTAAATATGAGCTATCATACCTTGGTTTATAACTCTGTGGTGGGTTGGGAATAATGTTAGTAAACTCTAACATAGGATTTTCATCAGTATATAAAGCTTTTGGTCTTGATTCATTCATCTGGTCGTTCTCTATTTTTGTCCATCTATTATTTTGATGAACGAAGTCACCATGCGGATCTTCAATTGATCGATCTTTATAGGAACGATCAGGATTCACATTAAGCAGGTTTTGTGGTTTAAAATAATTGTCTAATAGATGATGACCAATATGAGGGTTCATAATTTTTTTTTTCAAATCATCAGGAAAATCATCAAATGAGCCACCATAGTTTTGATGCATATTTGGATTTCTCTCGTAAAATTGCAGATTATCAGTACTGTCCAAGCCATTGTTTTTGATTGGTTGCCATTGATCAATTGGTAATTCACTATTTAAGGTTTGTGGATGTAAATAATTATCTAGTGGTTGAAAAGCTTCTTTGGAGTTCAAATTTTTATTTTGTAAATTATAGGATACGGTATGAATTAAGTCATTACTATTTTGCTCTTTATTTAGGTTATGAGCCATCCCAGGATCAATATTGTTATATGACAAATCACCGTTAAACAGCCATTTCTGATGACTTGGTAATACATTGCGATTATTTTGAGAATACAAATAGTTTTGTGGGATGTGCATTGGATCTTGGGTGCTGAAAACTCCATTTTGTATATTATCATGTAAAGAAACAAACGAGCCTGTATTGCTTTCTTGATTTTTACGATGTTTTTCAAGTAAATATGAGTTTATTGGTTCAGTTTTAATAGTATTGTATCCATTATTTTTGTTGTTTTGCCATAAAAGATTACTAGTTATTTCACTTGGTGGAGTTTGAGGATTTAAATAATTTTCGGATATGTATTTTTGCGGGTAGTTAGGAACATCATTTTGTAAAATATTTGGCAAAAAATTGAACAAACCATTCGTGTTTTCAGGACTGTTCGGATATTTTGTGTGCTTAGATTTAATATCACTAAAGCCAATATTACTAGATAATTGCCATTTTTGAAACATTGGTAATGAAGAAATAAAACTATTTCCTTGGTTTATTGGATACTTTAAGTAATCAGGTTTTTCAGCAAGTAAACCCTGGATTTGATTATTGCATAAAAGATTTTGAGCAACTTGAAAGTAGGCATCACGTGCTGTTTGAATTAGTCTCATAAACGCTTTTTTACAAGTCTGCTGGTTAATACCAGGTAATTCATACTTAAATAAAATATCAGTCGTCGAATTTACATTAATAATTGGATTGTAATTTACCAAATCACGCAAATATTTTTTACTTAATGGCATGGCACTTACATCTTTGTTTAATTCTTCTTCTAATTCCTGTAATTTTCTTAATAGTTCCTCATTTTGATAACCTCTGGGTGTGTCCTGTACGATTTTTTTTACAACTGTTAATGTATTTCGTATTTTGTTCATATTTGGACCTTCTACTTTGTGTGCACCATCATTATTTAAGTATGTCGACAGCACTGCCCAAATTTTTTGTAATACTTCACTATATTCACAATGATTTGATTCTTTTTGGGGTAATGTTGATTCAAGCCTTGCTGGGTAGGGAGAATTCCCTATAAAAGGAACCCTTACCTGTTAAAGATACGACAATTTTAGTCACCACATAATAAGTACTGAGTCTAAAGAATCAAAACCGAAAACTCACCTGTCTAAGATTTTTGTATTCATTTGAGATATCGATATTATCTTCAGGTATTTTATCCATTCCCAACGCATCATTTGACACCTGAAAAAGTCGATCATACGTATTTACAAAATCATTATTTAATGAAAAGTATTTGTACAAATTTATGAACAACTAGCGGACCCAACAGCCGACAGACTGCTTGCCTCCAAAAAACATCCGCGAAACCGATTGCAGGGCCACCTACTGGGTCAAATTGTAAATCTTAACCATCCAGGGTCTCACTCAAACACACACAAAAAAAAAACAAAATCGGTCCAGCCGTTTAGGAGGAGTTCAGTGACATATACACGTACAGAAGAATTTATATAAAAAAAAAGATAAAAATTAGTACCGCTTTGTATGGAAACAAAATAACAGCCAAGGAAAAAATTAATACAAAATTCAACATCCTTCGTATGATGTTTGTTTAACAATAAAAGTATAAACAATTTCACTGTACGTGCTCACAGTATTTAATTATGGTGAAGTTGTCACATTAGCAGCCGTAAAATTCCTTTATCGATAACATGCATTAATCATGTAGGTATGCATTAAATTTTAATTCAACTTGTTAATGAATTAAATGAAGAAGTAGGTAATAAAAGTAAATAATACTAAATATATTTTTTGTATTTACAATTAATTGTTTATGTGTAGACCTGCAGTTACCTAGTGATACTTAACATATGAGGCGCATTTGGCGGACCGAGACGAGATTGATATTTTCTTTAAGACTGCGGTATAGGCGCGTTCTACGCGTAAATACGCCGTTTTTGTGCAAATTTTGTGGCTGAAATACAGCACCTAAAGGATTGAAAATTATATATGTTATAAAACTTGTTTTTGTCTAGTGCATTACCTAAATGAGTGATTTTCATTTATTGTATTGATTGCAATAAAAAATCTGGAAGTAGCCATTGTCACTTGGACAAATTTTTAAAGCGTGTATTGCATTTTATTGTAATGAGAGTTGATTAAATTATTTGAATAGCTTGTTGTCTAGTGCATTGACACTAAGTTGTAGCAAAAACTTAAAAAAAAATGTGACTAAAAAACTGTAAAAACGTAAAATCCCATACTAAAAAAATTAAGTTTCAAGGCGTCTTTGTGGAATAATTTACTAAGGAAGTATATAACAAATATATCTCATAGTAATGTATATGACATTGTCTTATGATTTTTATTACATTTACCGACACAACGTTAGTATTACAGAAATTAGCTTTCTGGCCTATATCGCCCTCTTAACCGTGGTATAGTATATTCTGTGATCGTGATTTGCTCGCGACTAAACACAATACAGTTTGACTCGCGCACCGAAGTTTCTGAATGTTGGCGCTGAGTTTGAATTATGATATAATTATTTATCGATATAGTATTTACCTATCCTTAATTGGCACCTCTACAACATCGTTTAAATGTTTACTTAAGTATTACGAATTCACAGGTCACAATATAATAACAAAAGGCCGAAGGCTTAAATGACTTGAGCAATGATAGTATTAAGTATTAAAAGTGGTAGATATTGTTATAGCACGCAAAACTCAGGCGGCGAAATTAAAACAATTTTCGTAATAGCTCCTCTCCTTCTAAGGTTAGTACGTGTAGATAACAGCGGGCCAAATTTAGATTTCGAACAATATGGAGGTACCGTATCTTTACTTAAATATTATTGGACTCGAGTTTGTAATTTCCGTACCGCCCGCGTTACATACATCGTTTTTTATCACATTTTCTAATAAATACTTAAAAATATAAGGTAAATAAATAATTAAACTCATTAAAACACAATTGGAATGCCGGAAATAGAGGTAAATAAAACGATGCCACCGCCTAGTGATATCTAGATAATATATAAATCAAAAAGTTTTGTCTTCTTTGGGTAAAACTTTTAATTGCTCGCTTGTAGTGTGTAGTTTTGTAGTCCCTATTTTGAACAACAGTACAGATTTTATACATACTTGATAGAATAGGCGCGCCATTAGCACCCGTGGGTTCTGTAAACGCGCGCTTTGCTTTGAGAAAAGTAAAAAGCCCGTGGGAGTAATTAAGACCATCCCTGCGGTCCACTAGCGCCACCATTAAATTTTCTTTTATGTTCGTAGAAAGAGTATTAAAAAAATTTATTGAACAAAAATAAAACTAGTCCTAAGCCATGTTTAGAACGATTAGTTATGTTTCTAGAATGAATATGCAAGTTGTAGATAGCATATTTGCTAAAAGAGGCAACTTTTAGCAAATGCTATCTACAACTCAGAGGTATGTTATAGAAACTTATAACTAGTTTTATAATACGTTCAATAAAATTTTTGAAAAACACTTTCTACGAACAGTAAGTAAAAAAAGCCAATGGTGGCGATAGTGGACTACAGGAATGGCCTTAAGGTCTTAACACCCGCTTTACCTGCTCGTAATGACACTGTTTACGAGTAAGTTATATAAAAAATATCTATTTTACCCATTTCTATAGATATTTATTTTCATAAATAATAAAATAGTAATATTTTTATCTACACATAGAGCATGATACCACTTTGGTTAGAATATTTTAATAAATTATTATCCTTAGTTATAAGGAAACTTTACGAACCTGAATCTATACATATAAAATGGTTTGTCCTGAATGACTGATGGATCAACGCTCAGCCTAAACCGCTCATCGTAGAGGCCTGAAACTTGGAGGGTGTGTTCTTTGTATGACGTAGGCATCCGATAAGAAAGGATTTTTCGAAATTCTACCCCTAAGGGGGTGATAAAGGGGGGCAAAGTTTGTATGGGGCAACGTGATTCCTTGGTCCAATCTCCTTCAAATTTTGCATAAACCTTTTTTAACAGAATTGGTGAAAGACGTGTTTCGTATTTTATTGAAAAATTATCAAGTACTACACGCGCATTTATGATGTGCAAGGCCGGCGGACATTCATGAGGGGGAAGAGCGGTACGTATTATTTAAAAATATTTTTACCTTCTACGTAAACAAAGACGCGGGTTAAAGTAAGCGTTAGCCCAAAGTAACTATTACTGACTGACTGATCTATCAACGCACAGCTCCAACCATTTGACGGATCGAAATATAGCACACATATAGCTATTAGGTTGTAGGCGTACGCTAAGAAGTTGCCTTAAGAATTCTACGCCGATAACCAAATTTAGGGCGGGCGAAGCCGCTGGCAAAACCTAGTTATGATATATTTTCCATTGATGCGACTTAAGTGGACAACACAGCTATTGATGTGGCAAAAAGGTGTTAGTCGTTTTTTGCGACAAAATCATTATTATATTACCTTTTAATATCCTACAGCAACTACTTTTTAAAGTTCAAACAACTTAAAACATTTAAACCCCATTCTGTATTTCATAGATTAAAAGTTGCCAGGTAACTCTTTCCACAAGAGTTTTGCCGCTACTCTCACTCTACTCTAGGGTGCAGAGTACCTACAGTTACTTTATCACCTTTATATTATGACTAGCTGCTCTACTCTTCACCCTCGTGATATAAATCCTAGTACAATTCAGAAAATGTAAGCTAAATGTCAGGGAAAGTTTCAAATTGATTGATTCAGTCATTCTTCCGATGCGACAAATAAACTCACATCCTTTGAAGAAAAGAATAAATAATAATACGGGGTAGAAGCGACACTCATTAACTCTTCCTTTGTGATTGCACTTATTCTTACTTACGTACGCCGCCGAAATAAATATCTCTTTTTGGACATATTTTGTCTGAGCTGGTTGCTGAATTCAGAATTAAAGTTTTCCGTATACAAAACTAACTGCACATTAAACTAGCGCCACTAATTGACACAGAAAAAATGCTGCATTACATCAATAATAGAGTAGAATTATATTCTCTTTGGATACTACACTATGGGAATAATATAACATAACCCACCAAAACATTTTTATGTAAAATGTTGCCACAACAAGACCATATGACTCGCACTATTAAATAGTTATCAGATCTCATGTAGAGCCAAGCTTCTCACTCTACTCCCCTGACTCTACAAGCCCTAACTTCACAAACTCTACACCTTATTAAAAATATGTGGTTTGCCGTTTCGTTACTACAAAAAGTATTGTAAAACATAAAAGTGATGAACAGTGAATAAATTTTTCACCTTACACCCATGTGACGGTAGCGAAACGGCCAAGTCACATATTTTGACTGTGTAGAGTCATGTACGGTCATTTACAAACGTCCATACATAGTGTAAAGATAAAATTGCGTGGAGCTATTCTGTGAATCTCGCACTCACACATTAACATTACTACAAATGTCTAATAATATTAACCTTAAATCGACAAAATTAACTTTACTTTTCTTTATACTAAATACTGGAACCAGTTTATTTAAGCCGTTCTTATATCTTTTGGTTTCTTAACCTACCAAATTAATCAGGTCCAAACTGCATTGTCGTTCTACATAGGTATTGTTTATTTCGCATTAAATGTTATCTGCCTAGTGGTGTGATTCGTAGGCGATGAGACATTAATTGGCAAGCCTATGATTTAAATCAAGCTACTTCCGTTTTGAGTATTTTTGTTAGGAATTGCTTTTTTTTATGTTTTGACATCTAGTTCTTTCTGAAAAGGACCAGTTGGTATGACAACTTTTTGTTTTGTTTGCAAGAATTAAAACACATGGAATCAAATAAAAATGGTTTTTATAAATGTTTCTTTTTTTAGCTTAAGTATTTGTTTTCGTGATGAAAAGAAAATTGAAACTTAACCATAAAAATATAAGTCACCATTCAATCGGTAACGCTGCTATATTTTGAAAAACAACAAGTTAAAAAAAAATATGTTATGTCTTAAATATATTGAAATTTAAAATAATATCTGAAAGAAAAATAGTACTTTATTTTTTAGTATTTAATATAACCTCCATTATTTTCAATTACAGCAAGCAAGCGCCGCCGCATAGATCCGGCTATATAACAGACAGTTATCATGCATAAACTGTATTTGTGGCATATCAGCTAATGGATAAACACACCGCGCTGTTGGCAACATGATCTCTTCTAACATTTCAACATAATGTGAAGCTCTAGCACGCCCTGCTATCGAGATTAATTGACCAAGACCAGCCGCAGTCATCCATACCCACATATTAAGTTATATCCGTCCAGATTCCATATTTGGGGCAACATTTTGTTCTGCATAACGGGTTCCATTCCTGCGCCACAAATGAAGCCTCCCGTTTTCAGATGATACAAACGGCTTCTCATCGGTGAATAAATAAGTCAAAATCTAAATACTCCCTTGCAAACAACAATCTATTTTGTTCATGGGTATTAGTTAAAAAGGGTTTTTAGCTGGCTTTCTATGATGCAATCCTTTAATATGCAGAGCTCGACGAACAGTGTGTGTGTGGATGTATTAAACATGTTCCCAAAGACAGAAGTCGGTATGAAACCATTGTTCTGGTATTGTTCTACCATAAATCTTCTTTGAGTCGCATCAATGTGCCGCGGGCGTCCACTTCGAGGTCGAGTTGATAAATTACCCTCCTCTTGGTTACGCGAGCCAAATTAAAATAAACGTTTTTCGAACTACTGATTGTATTTTTATTTTGTTTTAGATATTTACTTACAAAAAAAGGTGTGGTATTAAAAATTATGATATAACATTAACATCAAATAAAATACTTACGGTAAAACCAGTCTCATTGCAAATTTGAGATATTTTGTAACCCATATTATATAGTTCTACATATAATACGCATCTTCTCTTGAATATTAATATTGGCATGAATATTATTTTCAGCAAAGAAATTTAATAAAAACACCAAACAACCTTGTCAACACAAGCACCCACAGTAACACATCCAAAACGACAAAAATAAAATGGCTACCTACGTACTGACCGCATCTAACTTAATAGCTAAATAAAAACACAAAACAACCTTGTCAACACAAGCACCCCCAGAAACCAATCGGCAACGACAAAAATAAAGTTAAAGTTAGTGTTGCTATGTCGGTAAAAATAATAGTATGACTTCTCGCCAATAGATGTCAGGAAGAGTTATATTTTTCAGTTTATCATTGCCTGACACCACGGATAAAACGAAGTTTTCCAAAAATAAAACCTAGCTAGTTCGATTTATAGCCCTCCCAAATCCGAATCACACTAAATTTTATGAAATCGTTGAAGCCGTTTCCGAGATTCAGATTATAAATATAAATATATATATATATACAAGAATTGCTCGTTTAAAGGTATTAAATAGAATTAATAAAAATAGAAGAATAAAATTAAAACAAGAAAAACGGGCGCCAGCGGCGTTTCAAAGACGCATTAAGTTAGGGTTAGGGGAATTATTATGGATGTGCAAAACTTGTACTTAACCCAATTTTATTCTAAAACTCACAGTTAAAAAATTAAAAGTTTCGTGGACCCCAAGGTTTCTAAGCCAAAACAAATCAAAAATAAAATCTTTGGAAGCTAATTACCCGCAAAGAACGCAACTTACAGGAAAAGTTTCTTAAAACTCTTCATTGAAACTCTCAAAGAATCGCTGTTATCATTGGTTGGCTGTCCACGATGTTCATTTTGGTACGTATTGAGTGTTTGTGTGGTAGCGGCTGCTGCGACATATGAGTATTTGCTCAGTGCTTGTAATGTTTCGAATTCCAAATGCAAGCTTCTGTTTACTAGGTCTCGTTAAATGTTACAGTTGGTTGTATAGTATAGTAGGTTAATCTACACCAGAGGTTGGGCCAAAATTGCCCCCTCATAACTTTCTTTTATCAAAGGAACGCGCGGTACTGGTCACAGAAAAGTCACGTTTTTTATTTTCGCCCCTCTTTTAGAAACTTCGGGCGACGTATTTGATCATTCGAGACTTCGTTCGCGCTGATATAAAGTGGCGCCTGCCGGAATTGAAGTCAGTCTGAGTTGGAACTTGAAGGCAATACGTCAATACAAAGTTTGAAGTTGAAATTGTTTATTAATAAATATTACAAAATGAGTGCGACGAAAAAAGTAAAGCGTATTATTTTAATTATGATTTGAAGGAAGAATTTTTATTTTGTAGGATAAAGGAAAAGGATCAGTGCATTTGTCTCATTTGCCGTGCGTCAGTTGCAATACCTAAGCGTGGGAACTTAGAGAGGCATCATAAAACGGTTCATAAAAACTTTGAAAACGATTTTCCCTCACAGAGTGAATTAAAAAAAAAGAAAAGTATGTCATTTGATTACTTGTTCGAAAAAAGAACAAACTACGAGTATGTTCACAAGACCATATAAACAATCAAAAGCTGCAACGATAGCGTCATTTAATATATCTTATATATTGGGGAAACACAAGAAACCATTTTAAGATGCATCGATTATGAAGGAAGCATTTACTGAAGCGGGTGAGACATTATTTCGAGACTTTAAAAATAAAACAGAGATTATTTCTGCTATTAAAGAACTTCAGTTATCTCGTCCAACTGTCACAAGGAATGTTAAAGTCATGTGTCAGGACATGGCAGTTAAACTTAAACATGATATTATGGAAAGTACATACTTTTCTTTACAGTTCGACGAATCCACCTATATGACATACTGCCCAGCTGTGTATTCAATGACATGTCGACTAAGGAAGAGTTTTTGACAATGATCTCTCTGAAAGGGAAGACCCGTGGCGAAGATATATATGAAGTTTTCTTCAATTTTGTAGCAAACTACAAGCTACCAAAATATAAATTAGTGTGCATTAGAACCGATGGAGCACCAGCAATCACTGGAAACAAAAACGGTTTTGTGGCATTGTGTCGAGCTAATGACGATTTCCCTTCATTTTCCTCCTTTCATTGCATTATACATAAACAAGTTTTGTGTTCAAAAGTTCTAAGCAATGAGGAGATTATGGGCATTGCAATAAAAAATGTGAATTCCATCCGTGCACGTAGCTTGCAACGACGGCTCTTTAAATTGCAGTTGGAAGATAGTGAGCCAGCTGAACACACTGATTTAGTTCTTCACACGGACGTCAGGTGGTTGAGTCGCGGGAAATTCTTAACAGCTTTTCTGGACGAAAGAGGTGATGAGATAAAATGGCAGACAGATTTGGCATTTTTGACAGACATCACAATGCATTTAAACTTGGAGCTTCAAGGTAAAGGTAAAACTATTATTGATATGATAAGCTTAATAAACGCATTCAAAAGTAAGTTGCAACTTAAGATAGATCAAATGAAAAGAATGGATCTGAAATATTTTCCGTCTTTGACAGCAAGGATTCCTCAGTCGAATTATCGTATTTATGAGGCAGAATTATCAAATATATTGGGTCAATTCGAAACACGTTTTTATGATTACAGTAAATTGGCAAATATCACATCATTTATGAGAGATCCTTTTTCGTGTAAAAACATTGAGTAATTAGCTACTGAAATAACAAGTCAATTTAACGTGGACTCATGTTCTGTTGAAAATGAGTTATTGCAGATTTCAACAAATATACATATTAAAGCCACAGCATCTGATACAAAATTCTGGTCTTTAATATCTGAGGATAACTACCCGAATCTAAGGCCCTTCAACTGTTGGCAATTTTAAGGTCAACTTACTTGTGCGAATCTGCATTTTCTGAAATGAAAATAATTATCAAAATATCGCAATTAACTAACGAACATTTGCCTTCATGAATGAATCATACTTGCTTGCACTCGGTAATTACGTAACATCTTATAAAAGTATGCTGAGGATATGCAGTGCCACGCTTTAACATCCAAAGTCACTCTTTAAAGTTTAATACTAGCAACCTTTTCGTTTTGTAACACCCAATAAACTCGCAATTCCGAATAATTAAGAGGTTTTTTATTGATATTTTATAGCAGACCTACACTTACCTTGCGTAAAAAATGTATATTGTGCGGTAAAACTAATATTTATACGTATGCCCTACCTAGACGACAATCCTGCATCACAAATACTTGCGGCTTCTCACAGTCGATCGTCGCCCTCGCACGACGCCGGAGTCCCCGGATTCGTCGGCGAACGCACGGTCCTTCAGCTCGCACGCTCACCTCATATACGAGGTATCAAAGAGTGCTAGGCGCTTCTCGCCACTACTCACTCGAAACCGCGTAACGGGGAACTCCCCACCTGGCGCTGTCTTACCTTCGGGTTCGAGGCTCACGCCGGTCGAAGGGACGACTCCGAGAGCGAAAACTCAAGCCGAGGATCTCCCCGCGGGGACATAAGGTTGACAATGATCACGTTCTCATCAACTTGACTTGGAAGAGGTAGCCCGTTGTCGGTCGACGCCAGATTAGCTGTTTTCCGATTTGCTGATCGCATCCGTACGACGCTGATAATAAGGGTTTTTTTGTTGACAAGCATTATATGCATTGAATGCGCTTTATGCTCTTATTTATGCTCTTTATGCGCACATTCGATGGTTCTATTGACCAAAAATTAATGCGCTATGACGTCACTTCCGGACCGCATTCAACGCATTGGCTGCACATGCTTGGGAGGTAAGTAGTGGATGGTTTGTCATCGAATGTGTCCTCCGTCAGGATAACGTCTTGATGCCGGTCGTAAGCGCGGTAGTTTTCACAGGTCGGGAAAAAATCAAAGGTTTGAATTCACTTAACAACTGGTGAGTCAAATGATTTTTTACGAATCATACTATCATGTTCGTGACCCCTGTTACTGTCTTTGTTTTCAGTGTCTAATGTTGGGCCAAAATTTCAGTTTCAGCTAAACAAATATTTACCTATACTACAGTATGCTACTTCTGAAATTTATATATATATATATATTTTTACGCCTACCCTCTGTAAGGCAACTTAAATGAAAATGTAGCTTTTTTTTTAAGTAATAAGTAATAACTCGTATAAGAAACGCGGACTACGTTCGCTTATGTTGTAGCGGGTCATACCGTATTGCTACAACAGAGGCTGACGTCACGCGTTCTACATCGCGCTATCAAAGTTTCTTTAGTAGATCAGCATGTATACAACCAGCATCGCAAGTTAGGTGGACCATGGCGGTCCACAGGCATTACTCCCTGCCTGGCTAGAGATCTCTTATCAGCAGTGTAGATATTTCTATGCTAAGATTTGACTCTCCGGATGCATTTTACGGTTTTGAAGTCGACGAGAAATTGAGATAATAAATATCTTTTTAATCCATTAGTGTGGTTTCGAATGAAACAGTTTGGAAACATTACCATTCTTGGCCCAAAATAAATCTGTTAATTTTGGATTTCCTCGGCGTGGTGTGGAATGCTCGTGCAGATCTTCAGTTCCTAACCCCGAGAAGGTGACGCACATGTGTCAGGCCCTACCTTATTACCTGACAGTCGGCAGTTGGACCCTCAAGCAGGCGCAATGCCTCTTAGGTAAACCCAATTTTGCAGCCTTCATCACCCAACGGGGAAGGCTGCATTGCCGACAGATGCAACGTTATTATCATATGCTGCGAAATTAGAAAAGAAAAAACAAGACACGTATACAATAATTTATGTCAAATTGGTGAAATTGGCGATCTTATTGCCAGATGGCGATTTCTTCCAGACAAGCTTAATATTACTGTAAAATGCATATACGCATATCCGAAACTGGTAAAGTTCATTCGTGAAGATTTTTATAAAATATCGAGTACAAGACTTGTCCTCCTACCCACAAATAAGAAAAAAGGGAGGGCAAAAGGAAACGAGAAACAGAGCTGGAAATAAACGTAACGGACTTCAAGGGTTCTTCATATGTTTCACACGCTGGAGACCTAGGTTCAATCCCCGCTGTGGAGCCAAAGTAGAGAAGACTGCTATTAATTTTTCAACCAGTCTGAGCTGAGATATTGTCACAGAAAGTCGACTGTCATAACCACAGTTTGTAGAGTTCCTGGGCTTTGATGGGATACTCAGTTCAATTGATAGCCCTACCTCGAACAAGTAGCCAGATTCTTCAGAGCTTGCTGATCTATATTGCTGCTGGTAGTTGGTTTCTTAAGCAGGCACATCTCCTCTTAGGGTTTCTCATCTTTGCAACCTTCATCACCCACTGTGGAAGGTTACATTGCCGTACGTTGCAGCGTTACGGAAATCGTTTGTACCAGGTTCTCCTGACCCATATTTCAGTCGGCAGTTGGTCCCTTAAGCAGGCACAACTCCTCTTAGGGTTTCTCAACTTTGCAACCTTCATTATCCACCGGGTAAGGTCACATTGCCGTACGATGCAGCACCGCAGCAACCGTTTCACGTGTTTCCTCATCTAATCAGTCCATTCTCAGAGGAAATATAGAAGATGTGTAACTAGAAAGGTGGTTAGACAAGTTTCCAAAACTTCACGAAATATCGAATCATGGATGACTGCAAATATACTCGTATGTTTTACTTGGGCACCCCAGCAAAGCACTGCTATTTAAAAAAGGTATAAAAGTCGTGACTCTGCTAGATGGTATAAATGTCTTGCCTCCTCACTGCCATCTGGGAGTATACAACACCAGCATGTCTCGCGTCATCACGCAGACTACGAGTGGTACCTAAAAGTCGAGGTGATGTCTATATTTTTCAAATGATAGATAACGTCTAACATAGATTTGTTTATCTTACAAAACGCTCAAATCGTGTAAAACTATGTTACGCTAGACTTATGAAATTAGTGAGCTTGTATTTACATAACCTGTAAGAGCATCCCTTGACATGACTATCTTACTTTGACTTTTCCCTTACCAGGTGTACCTTGCATGCTAAGACACCTCAAAACGGCCACGGTTCCATGTGTTAATTGGCGCCTACGTAAAAGAAACTTAATTCCAAATAAACATTGCGAGCAGCCGTCCCCTGACGTACATCTTGCTCTATTAATTTTGGATGGAACTTGCTCTTAACATCCAATTCATCTACTCGGAAAGAGTTGCTGACATCCTGCTGAAGACAATAACCCATTGTAACTTACCTTCCTGCACTAGGTATATTTGTAATGGAATTTAGTTGTGGGAACACTATACTCCTTTGTCGTAGCGCAAAACAGCTACAGAGTCGCATAATCTGCGAGCTTGCTTCTGAGCAAGACAACCGGTGAGTATAGAAAATGCGTTTTTGCAGCACAGGGGCCAGAGGTGGTAGATACCGCTATCTTTCAAACCGCACTTCATCTTTGTTCTGTTTTTTTTTTTATACTACTAATGTGGCAAACAAGCTTACGGCCCGCCTGATGGTAAGCGGTCACCGTAGCCTATGGACGCTTGCAATACCAGGGGTATCACTTGCGCGTTGCTGACCCTTCAGAAATCTAATAACTTCTTTCTTGAAGAACTTCATACTGTATGTATTAATATAAATAGTTTATGACTCATGAATGCGGGTTTCTGCATTTGTTTGGTGGTTTCTCTGGTCATTGCGGTCTTGCACTGTTACTATACTACAATGATAATTTCATTGATAAGTGTTCTATTGCTTTAATTTCGGTTTCTGTCTTAAAAACATATTTTGTCATCGGTAATCAAATTAGATTCTAGTTGGTTCATCTTTTATAAACATAGACCTAGTATTTTGACATCAGACTTTCGAAATTTTAGGAAACCTTAAGTCAGGCATATCAAACTCGCAGCTCTCAGTGCAATTTTAAGAATAACTTTATATATGTCATTTCATAAAAAGGTCTAATGTCCAGTAGGGATGTTTAGTTTTCATACATTTATTTTGTAAATGCTGCCAGCTGATGCTTTGTTCTTCATCCATTTGGCCCAGAAAAACAGAGGCAATCGGCGCCTAAGTAAAGGCTATTACTAATATTATCTGTAGGTGAAGCGGAATAAGAATTTCACCGGGTAGTATAGATCTGCAGTAGCTTTACATAACCGTGTAGAAAATTACCCAATTAATAAATAAAATCATACCTAACAAAACTGGCATCATGAATATAACAAGCTTAATGCACATAAGGCATGTAATGAAATATATCTTTCTTTCAATACTATTTAGAGCAAATTTTGAGTGTTTTCATGTTTCTTTGACACATAACTGAATGTCTCAGAGCAGTTACGGATAATTTCTTGACAGCAAAATAGTTTTAACTCTTTATCGTAGGTAATCATCCTTTAAATAAGTGATAATATATTGTTATCAGGTCCAAATAAGTGTTTAATACTTTAATACCTTGTTACCAATAGCAATTTTTAACTATACTAAGTACTTATATATACGTCTAAATACATTTCTTAATCACATTGTTGCGTGTTACCTATATAATCCACCAGGAGATAACAAACAAGTATCTCATAATGGACTTCGGACGTCAAACGGAACACATAATGTACAACACATTTTACCTTCCAATAAAATTCTTATTATTTTTCCATAGACGTCCGAAGTCCAGGTAATGTCTTCCTGGTGGTCAACATCATTATGAATAATGAAAAACAAATACAATAAAAAATTAAATAGGGTTCACAGAAAGTAGGTTTATCTACTTCCGGCGCTGTCGGCGGAGGTCACGTGACGGAAAACAGCGACATCTAGCGGCCAGCGACAGAAAGTTGACGATGTACTCTCATAATGGACTTCGGACGTCTATGGAAACATAATAAGAATTTTATTGGAAGGTAAAATTTGTATATTAATTGCAATTCATTCAAGTATCCGGGGGTGCTCGATCTTACCATACACGTGTTATCAGCCGTCATGATGGCGCGACCGTTCGATAAACTTGACTGCCGTACACGTGGTAACAGCCGTCGCGACGACTGATCGAGTTAGGCCGGTTAGTGTGGTGTCCGCGTCGATAAATGTGGAGACCCTAATCGTCCATCCAGTTATCGTTTAAACAATATATAGTATGTATAAGCAGAAATTCACGAGAATATATCATGACTTTTTTGTATGACTTCTGTCCGCCGAATAATTGATTAGTGATTGTGTGGCGCTTGATTATTGGCATACATTTGTTTGTTGTGCCGATAGCTGTACGATTACTGACAACTACATGCCATCATTGCCAATCACAAACGATTGATGCTACCGTGCCTAAAGTCACCCATCATGGCAGAGTGTAATAACAAGTGCGCTCTACCATTATAAGTGTCCATGATGTATGCAGAACAGTAGACTAATATATATATAAGTTGACCTCAGTCAATGGAATGTAAAACAATGACTTGTTGGCATCTATTTTAATTTAAAAATAGATTTTGATTACCTACCCTAAATTATTGTCGGAAGAAGTATATAGTAAAGTGGCTCTGACAAAGGTCATAAGAAAAAAATATATACTATTATCTGTATATTATAATAAAAGATGATAATAGGATGATAGTTTGATATGAAATAGCACATAGCAGATTGAGAGAATGAGAATATACATTATCTTCAATCTTTCACAAGAACAATATTTTAATTGAATGGTTACCATTTTTTTCTATACAGTGTTATTATTTGTCGAATGAAGAACCGTCTTTGCAATTATCTAGAAGTAAGTAAGAAGTTATGTTATGTAACATATTCATCAAAAATTCTGCATTAGCCTCTTGCTGACACGTGTTTAATGATTTTTCTGTGAATCCAGGTAATAGAGACCCGATGGAAGTAGCGATTTCATTTATTTTAACTGCCGAATTTATTCCAGCTCTAAAATATGGTACAACATTTAAAAATAATTTTAGGAACGGTATGTTTGGTGTTTTAAAAAGAAATTTAAAAAAAGAACCATCGAATGCTGGCGTTTTATCTTTTAGATCGGATAATTTTCCTAATAACATGTTATCAACATTATTTTCAGGCTTCCTTAATATTTCTTTTGGTGCTTTGCCCAACATTGGACTAAGCATGTCTCCAACAATGCTATTTCGCGCAGTTACATCTTGTCTACGTCCTGGTTTATAATCGTCAATCTGATCATTTGTTGGTCCTAGTGGAAATATTTTTTCATGATAGGTAATACTTTTATCAAATTTTGGCCAAGAGATACTTACTGGACTTTTCTGTTTTTCTATGAGATTTACAAATACCCCATTCAAAGGCAAATGATTCCGATTGTGAGAGGCATCACGTATGGAGTTGTCCCACTTTTCATTGTTTAAGACAACATTAAGGACATCTATAAGTTTTTGTAGTAAAGCTGAATCAGATTTATTTATCGTATCTTTAGCCAATTGAAAAGTATTCACATCATTTGACAAATTAAAACTTTTAAAAATAGTTTGTGGATATGAAAAAATCTTGTTTTTACTTTGAACTGGTATGACTGATTGTCTATCTAAATTATGTGACACTTCAGATGGTCTGTTTTCTTGGAAAATTTTAGCGTCATAATCTTTAGAAGATATGCGTAATAGCTTTCTGAGTATACTTCTTAGGGTTGTGTCAGATTTTGAAACAAAATCGTCATTTTGGTTATGGACTTTCTTGAAATTTCTTATAGGGTCCGTTAAATCTAGTGCATAGCTTTTGGGGTCGAACGATTTCAAACTGAACTGTTGATTTTCTACATAATTACCTTGCTGTTTTGGTAAACTGTCATGACCTCTTAAAACGGTTTCCAGTTCTGCCAGAAGCTTTTGAGAGTAACTCTCTGATTTCTCTGTCGGCAAGTCTTCTAAAATCTTCAACAATTCTATAAATAACTTATTAGAATCAGAGTCTAAAAATTTATTTTTTGAGTTTAAAATAAAATGTAACAAATTAAGTAATAAAATATTCGGATTTTGTCTTATTTTATCAATATTTTTTTGTAAATAAGTCAAAAACACTTTAGAATCCTTATTTACATATGCGTGTTTTTCTATGTCATTATTTTGCGGATTTTCTACAGAAACTGAACCAAGAACCGATTTAAGTTCTTCAACAGAATCAACTAAATGAGGATTTTTTATTAATTGCAAAAGTCTTTTTGGAAATGTTACGGTTCCGGTGTTTATATAATCCGAATCTGATTTCACCGTTTTCGAAATATTAGTAATCTCCGGCAAAATGTTTAATATATGCAATAATTTTAAGATTTCAACAAATTTCTTTCCATATTCCACTGACTCAGATTCAGTAATGCTATTAGAACCTGGATAATCGTCTAATATTCCTAGTAGTGGTGATCTGTTTATATCAAACGAACTCGATTTTTGATCTTGACTTAATTCATGGTCCTTTTGATTTAATTTTTGCAAAGATAACTTAGGATCATACTTCAAAACATCTTGTAAATTTATATAATCTTCACCATAGTGTTTTCTGATTCGTTGCATTTCATCACCTAACGCTGCTCTATTAAACTCGTCAGTTCCAACATCAAAAGAAAATTGATTGTCCTGAGATTTTTTTGCAAATATTGGAACACTGTCATCGGAAGATCGCACGTAGCTTGAGCGGTCAAGACCATGATTTTCAGAACCTGAATAAGACTTTACATGGACAGAATCATTCTTAGATTGAGGACTTTTTGTTTGTTCACTTTCAACGTTTAACTTTACGGAATTAGATAGTTTAGATTTTTCTTTAGATAATTCAACGCCACCTTGAGCTACATCCATCTGGAATAAGCAATTAAATATGTATTAAGAATATCTTAAGCAGCAGCAATATAAATAAAAACTTAACCGAACATCAAGGAAACTTGCATGCATTTCAGTGCACTTGCTAGAAGTGGAAATTCTTTGCTCGCTCGCGGTTGTTGTCGCTGGTCACGAGCTATAACTTAGCCAAGTTCGTACCCTTTTTCCTGTCTTTAGCGTTAAAATCATTTCATAAAAACAGCACATTAATAAAAGTTTCACTCCAAAAAACCACAATTATGACAAAGAATAAAACTGTAGAATCTTGAATTCTGTTTGGGCAGTGTTTAATGAATAAATAAATAAATGCACGCGTATATACGCCCTAAAAAGAAGCCCCTAATTCTGGGGCAGTTAGTCAGCTTTTTTTAATATTACGCTTTTTTGAAAATATTTACCTGGATAGATGAATGTTCCTTAGGCAAATTATTTTGAATAGTTTTTCCATGACTGTCGTAACTTCCTTCAGTATATTTTTGTTCTGTAGCATCCTTAGTTATTTCTTTTGGATCTTCTTGAACTGGAAGAACTTTAACTTCGTTTTTGTTGGCGCTTTCATGATTATCATTACTAGTTTGTCGCCGTTTAGCTTCTTCATCAATTTTAGTAATAGTAATTTTATATACTTTAGTAGTTTTATTGCCTTTTCGATTTATGAAGTTCTGCACATTTTGTAAATTAAAATCATTTTCTTTTATATTCTTAACGTCAGTTTTTTGATACTTTTTTAAAAATGTTAGCAAACTACTCGTTTCATCTTCATTATTTTTATTGTCAGAAGTTGAAGTAACATATGTTTTTGATATAGGATTTTGCTCATTTATGTACGGGGTGAGTCGACTAGCACTAGTTATTTCCTTTACAGAATATTGGTCCTGGAATGATTTTTAATAAATTATCTTTATTTCCCAAGTAGCATTCTTTAATAGGTACACAACATAATAAAATAAGCAATATGTTCGTTAAAAATATGTCTGATTTTTTTTCAGCTGGTAATTAAACTGATTTGGCATTTCCCTGTCAAATTTTAACTTGCACATTAAAAACGTAATCTACCTTTCATCCCGATTCATAACAAATTCTCGCTGAAACCAATTTCAATAACATGCCAACACCCCCCGAATGATAAGGCAAGGAACCGATAGTTGAATATTAATAAGAAAATGATATCTAATGGATATATCAACCTAATTTCAAATAAAATAATTACCCCTGGGAAAGCAGCCGACAAGCAACAGCACAGAATGAAACCAAAACATTCTGACTTCATTATTACTGCGAACGAAACAACAGAATTACAATATTTATAGCTTTAAAATGAAAGCGTTTTGATATCGACCCATGTTAGCTATAAGGCCGTGTAATATTCAATTTAAAATTAAATGGACCATTTCGAAGATATTTGTATACTGAGCGCATTGCGCATTGGAGCGTAAAATGTGACAGCATAAATCGTTTATTGGA
The DNA here is from genome assembly GCA_946406115.1 of Apoda limacodes. NCBI lineage: Eukaryota > Metazoa > Arthropoda > Insecta > Lepidoptera > Limacodidae > Apoda > Apoda limacodes. The sequence continues at coordinate 25,184,241 of OX291555.1, read as the reverse complement.
TTTGAAACGCTTTCCATAACATGATGGCATGAGGTATACAATTAAAACAATTTCAACCTTCGCCATTGATCTTACAATCATTCTAATCACATCAAAGAGCGCCCTTCTGTGTTTTTTTATAAAATTTAATAAAATACATTAAAAACCTATCTAATAAAATTGTTTAGGACATGTAGACGACTGCCAGTAAATACCAATATTTCGCTTAGGTAACTATCTGCATTTTTTACATTCGACATTAAGAAAAAAATGCCTAGCAGTCACGGCTAGGCCTTATCTTATAAATATTACAATCCGACAAATTTGTAAAAAAAGTAACATAATTGTCAAAAACTTATTGTAAATACCGTTAAATAAAATTACAATGTAAAAATAACTGCTAAATATTTGTATATTGTAATGCTTATAAACTTTGTTAATAAAACTTTAAAAGTGTAAGAAACGCCTGTCGTTTTGACTTACAATTTTATTAAACAATAAAAGCATTTACATATGAGCCGATAAAAGTTAATTCAACAAAGTAACAATCACAACACACAACAAATTTTTACACAGGCCAAGGTTACCTGTCAACAAATCTGCGTATGTATAATAAACCAGTTTTCCTTGCAAATTTGTTAATTATTGCCTGTCAAGTGAACACTTTTATCGAACAGAAATATGTTTAATTACGTTTTTTTTTTTCTATGCCACTAGGGTGGCAAAGAAGCTTACGGACCGCCTACTGTCGTTGATGCCAAGTCAAAGGGGCCTAGCTGGTATCCGGGTGTACCAGCTCAGAGATGGCAGCAGTATTCTATGTGGGGCCGAACCTGCGGCTTGCAACAACCTTTAACCCGATGTTAACTTCCGCTTCGCCCTGTTGAAAAAACTATACCAATTTATTTGGACGCCAGCTTCACATTGTCTTGCAAATGATCTGAATATCTGATGATCTCGGAACTGAACAACTATCAGAGCAACTACCATCAACAACGCGTGGTATGCGTGTGCCGGGCAGAAAGCTAGACACCCATTCGTACATACCACCGGGCAGCCCGTAGGTAAGCAACTTCGACAGAAGGCTGTAGCGTTTTAGTTTTTAAAATATATTTCCACTATTCGCGTTTCAGTTTTAAGTTGTAGGATATTTTCACTTTTGGATAGGATGTTCTAAATTTGTTTACTTGAAATTGTGAACTAATACTTAACCGTCCGGCTTTTAATTTGCGTTTCAACAGTTCTACAATTTTGTAAATTTTCCACCGTAACAATGTAATTCGTAATACAAAAAATGTAAAATGTGACTTCTAATTAAAAATTGTAACTTTCATTAAACCTATGTGTACTAGTATAGGGGATTATATTTACTTTTCCATGAATTGCTATTCAGTTTTAGTTTTTTTATCACAGTTTTTTGTAACTTCTTGTTGAGAGTCAACTCTATCAATATCTTTTGGTCATGTACTTTATTCCTAGGTTAATAGATTATATTTTCAAGAAAGGTAGTTTATAAGGAATAAAAATAAACTTTCAAAAAAGGTAATTCAACATTTTATATTAAGATAAAAAATATACACTTATAAACTAAATAAACAGAAATATGATCGCATATACTAACGATCAAAATTGCACAAATAATTGCATAAAAATGTAAACATTTTTATTTGAAACCACATTAGGAACTTGAATAAATCTACAAAAATATTTTAGAAATCTTAATTAATTATTGGATAAGTTTATAATTTTATTACGCAACAAATAGAAACCAACTAAACAAACACCACATACGCGTAGTGACGTAAAAAACTGGCAACCCGCGCAGATTCGTTTGTATCGCGTTAGCTTTTGTTTTTTTTTTACTAACAGGCAGGATTGCCATAAAAACTAGCTACCGTTGTAGAGTTTCGTGCTGTTTCTTTCTATACTGTAAAAGTATGTATTTATAACCTTGCTGTCTGTCACCTAAGTTTGAGTTGGGTTTTTGAATGCAGATGGCTTCTCGATACCACCATATACTATCTGCATACGAAGTACGACACTAGCGCCAACTAACGCCGGTTGTCCGTTTTAAACGTGATTACGACACAGGTATGCTTATGAACACTTACTATTACACAATGAACTAAACCATTTATGTAAAACTATAAGTATTTAACTATGTATAAGAAATACAAGGTTTTTTTTTCTGAAACCTAGTGTAGGTTAAAACATTAACATTTGGTGAGTACCATAATAGAGAATTTTGTGACCGTATCCTCAACCGTTTAATTTAACAAATAATCTAAAGAACAAAACCTTAAACTTAAAGTGAAAAATCGCTAGGTACCTAAGTTTCAAAATTTATTAAATGACCAAAATATTAAGTTATTTTTATTTTCAAATGTTGTCGTTACATTTGTTGTATGATGCTCAAGGCGATTGTACTCAGAATAACTTAATAATATGGGTATAATATTATCATTATTATGTCATCTAAAAATTCGCAATACAAAATAGAAATTGCAATAACTTATTAATTAATTTTAAATTAAGACGTAAAACATACAACATATTGCTTTATATTGTATTATTTATAAAACTAAAATATAGTTAAATGTAACAAATGTGATTTCATACAAAAATAGACAGAAAATCAACGTACAGTACCTTTTTATGCATTTAATATAACTGGCCATATATATATATATATATATATAGCTGGCTTTTGCCAGCTGTGAATCCATGGAACACTAAAAAGTTAATAATAATTATAAACAGAATAAATATTTTTGGACATTACACACAGCGCTGTCTGGCCCCAATACAAATACATAATTTTTTTTTGTTATAACGTACATATAACACTAATATTATAAAGTTCGTGAGTGTGTATGTTTGTTACGTCTTTATGCTATAGCAACATTGATTAGTATAATTAAGGAGTTCAACGCCAATAACCAAATTTAGTCCAGCCACTATCAAAATTCATTAATCTAGGTATCAAAAAAAACCAGCTATTACATTCGTATTATGAATGAGAAAGTTTGAATGTTTGGTTGTTTGTAACTCAATCACGCTTCAGCCACGGGATGGATCGGGAACCGCTGAACCGATTTAAATGTAAAGGTGTGGACATAGTTTGAGTCCCGGGGGAGGAAATAGGCTATTTTAACAAACTTCTTTAGTATAATCAAAGAGTTACGTAAGAATCCCACACCAATGTCCTAATTTAGAGCGAACGGAGCCGCTGGCAAAAGCAAGTCATACATAAATACAACCAGACTCAAGACAAACACTAATGTTAATTACATAAATGTTTATCTAATGCGAATCGAATCCACACCCTCTTAATTAAATGTATAAAACTTGATTTATGTAATCATAACTCACTGGCATTTCATGATTTAATATGCTTTTTGCGATAGTAATAAATAGCAATATATGATAATAATCTCATTTTAAGCTGCAAAATGTTGTTGTTTGAAAAAATTCTGATTTGGATTCCCCTATAAGACTTTTTTGTTGATATAACAGCTCACTCTTACAATTACTTTTGACGAAATTACTTACTGCCCACAAAAAATATTCAACAACTCGTGCTTCAAGTTAAAACTTTTGATATACATAATTTAATTCTGTAATCTATATTTGTATGTGATCCTTTAACAACTTTGATAACTCTTAAACTGCGTCAGCTCTGAATATTTCAATCCAGTATCCATCCGGATCCTGTATGAACGCTAGACCTTTCATTTTACCGTCCTGTGGTCTTTTTATGAATTTCACTCCCATTTGCTCAAATCTGAAATAAGATGAGGATCTTTAATGTCTTCATTATTTTTACGTATTCCAATATTTTATAGAAATTTAATGAAGTTCCACCTTAACTACATTCTGCAATAACCCTCACATTTCTATGCGACATAACGAAACCAGCGGTTTTTAACCTTCTCATTACGAGAAACCATTGGGACAGATTGGTCTTCCTATAAGTAAACCATCAAGTATTTGATTCTATATTGTATAAAAAGTGATTGCAACAACATAGTTAGGAATTATTTTTCCTTTCCTGTATTCTTTTCATCCCCTTTTAAAATGCTGTTTCCCTGTGGTCCTTCCCTGTGGTATTTATAAGTTTTATATTCATAGATTTATTCAAAAGTTTATAATACACTTCTAGTGCTGCTGTGGACCCGTCGTGGTCTACGAGCATCTAAACGATTTCTGATATTTCTCGATATCAAACGCTAGGACTAGGATTAGGCTCAAATGTTGCTCCAATACTATAATAGACTACCCCTTATACCCCTTATTCCTTCTATAGTTTTAGGCATGGATCCCCTAGATTAGCTTAAGTACAGCAGTAAGTTTTTTTATTACCTGACGCAAGCTTCATTGACATCCGGGACCAATATGCCGATATGTCCGAAACCCCTCGGGTCTGAGTTACCATTGTGGTAACTCGAATCGTCGCTCTCAGTGCCCCAGTTGCTAGAAAAATTTTAATCAAAAATTTAAGAAGTGCAAGTAGTAAAAGGCTAGGAGTCTTAAAGGTTCCGTACTTTCATTTTTTGACAGGTTTCGGTCATAAAAATAATAACTTGCTTTTATGTTCAAACTTTCCAGATGCTTGTTTTGGAGAAAGAGCTTTAGGATGGCAGGAAAAATCCGCTGGCCGTTGTCTAGATATTTGTCTAAAAATAATTTGTTGTTATAAATAATTTGGTCTGTTTTCCACGCAAGTGTGTTGAAAAATGTCGCCTGATCATCAGCCTCGTGAGTGATAGAAATCATACCTTACTTGTATCATAATTTACCTATCTTCTCTTATTGTTTTCTATTCTAGTCCACTTCTGTTCTACTAAAAATATATGAAACTAATACTATACAGAAAAGATTTGTATGTGAGTTTATTTGTGGCTATAAAACAAAAGAATGGCTGAACCATTCACTTAAAACTTACACTTTTATACTTTGTGGATTGCTGTGCTTTTTGGAGTGCATTTTCTCCGTTAAAACCGTTGGGCATAGCTAGTAGGTACTATTAAGTACTAAAGATATTTTTACAAATCCAAAATACCTTATTATATTTCTTTGTGCAATAAGAATGCACAATGCAACAACAACGATACCTATTTTGATGCGGTTTCCGTTTTTAGATAGCCGGGGACGCAGATGACATCGTTGCCAAATGCTGGTAACGCATACTATAGTAAGTCGCCTCCTGTGGATAACTTTCATATCTTTCTAGACCAGTGTAGATGACGGTTTCAACCTTCTTTACAATCCCACGTATGTTCATGTAAATGTATATAGGTATGTATACTTACTAGGTCAACTCTAATGTTGCTTTTCTGGTCATGGCCCAATTTTTCCTTGCAGTAAGGTCTTTCGGGATTTCAGCTGGATTCTCGTAGCCCATGAAGAATAGGGAAAACTTCATTTCGGGGAAATGTAACTGCTGAAGCAGTGTCATGCCAAGAACTCCAGTGTAGAAAGGAATCGACTTTCGAGGGTCCTTGATACGGTACATGGTCTGTTGGAAGACGAAGTCCTGGAAACGAAAAAAGAGAAGAGTTCAATTCATGTGTGATCAGATTTTTTTGTGTTAACGACTTTCAGATTACAGTGTGGTTTATATTTTCTCTTTATTTAAGAAAATGTAATGTTAAGACATGAAACGCATTGGTCACTCGCGACAACAGGACGGGGTCATGAAAGTTGGATTCATCTAAGATACGTGCAATGTAATTGACAAAAGTATATGTTGTATTATATATTTGAAATGGAATTCACAAAACGCCATCTGCTTCCAAACTAAGCAATGCCTGTATGAGTACATTCACACTTATATAGAAACTTATTTTTTCATTACATATGTATTATGCAAAGGAAACACTAAGACAAGACTTAAACACAAATATTTGTTTGTCCTGTGCGGGAATTCGCGTCCGCACCCCCTGAACACCAGGCACGTGGGAGTCAACAGTCAGAATGCTGTAATGCTAAAAATTATATGTGCAGGGGGAAGTCTTGCGCCATGATAATAATGTTTTGTGGGTCTCCATGCCCCCTTGTAGTAATATATATTAACTACTACATATCAAAGGTTCCAGGTTCGATTCCTGGTAAGAGGCAATCAATAGTGTTACAATTTGTTTATCATTGCGACAATAAAAAAAATTTGTCTGTATTCAATTATGTATGTACAAAGTACATGGCTGGGTTCAACCTTTTTAAGCATGATAGTATTTACTAGACAACTCGCTCCCTGCTGCGAGTTATTCGTATCTCGCGTAACCCTAAGCTTCTAGGGTAATTTGGCTGTCTAACAGCAAAGGAATTTCAATATTACCCCAGTAGTTCAATGCATTATTTTAAAATCGGTCCAGTAGTTCCGTGTAATATTTTAAGTCAGTGAATGGATACCTGGTAAAAGAAAATATTTGCTTATTTTTTGTCTATAACATTAGAACCAAGAACTTGCGTATATGTTTTGTAGTAACTGAGAACACACATAGAGACAGACAGCAAAATCTCACCAAAAGGATTTCTTATTAACATTGTTGTGTATGTGTACTAAAACATAAACAAATACCAACTGTATGCCAGCTCTTATTACGCAATCTGTAGCGTAACGATTCAAAACCGTAACTGATTAGTGATAAGTAATAACGATAACCCGAACCGTGAATAGTCGTAACAAGTAATTGGTTAGCAGTGTTAACAATATATAATATATATATATATATATATCTCTCTCTATTGCTTTGTATGATAAATAACATTAGTTATTATCTTGCTTGACCTTGTGAACTTTTAATAAAATTAACTTTAGATGGCTTTGCTTCGCCTCAGCCATTATACGCTGGCCTACTGCAGGTTGGTGTTGTTGAGCTAGACTTGGCTTAACGACTGCTTTCATATGACAAACAGCTACGACCGATGGCTTTACGTGCCTTCCGAAACATGGAGGAGCTCAGAATAATGTGTCACTTATCCAAGTAGTGACCAAGTTCGACGTTGCTTAACTTCGCATATTGTTTCCAATAGACTGCCACTGGCCACAAGCTCCTTATTTGGATATTTACCATTTTTTATCACGGACTTCATTTAGCATTTTTAGGTTGTAACATCATGTTAAATGTTTTGAAATATTAGATTTCAATGTATGCATAGAAAGAAATATATTGATGTTTTAGTCAAAGGGGGAAATCCGTCAAACCTGATGATTACTAAGTAAGTCAAAACCTGGTTCATACAAAGTTTAAATTTTTTTTTATATATTTTTTTTTTTTCTGTAGGTATTATCTGCAATCAGGCCCAGAACTATGAGCAGATGAGTTCTTCGTTGGTTATCATGCAGAGTGTGCCTCCAGTGAGGACATCTACTCGGAAATTACGCAATTTCATTGCCTATCTTTCAACGCCATAATGTTGTGCCGCGTTAAGCGTAACACATAGTTCCGTAGTGTGAGCTGTCGGGCTAGCTCATTGGCTAGTCGCTGTTTATATTTTCCCGCTACATTCTGGATTTCCTCTTTGACTGTGCTGATGAGCAGTTACTGATGGATTTCAGAGTTTGTGACAAACCATGGAACGTTAGCTATTGCACGTAGAATTTTATTTTGTTGGCGCTGTAAGGTTGGAGTTGCTTGCGCTTCCCCACAGTTGTATACCGTACATCCAAACCGGCTTCAACACTACATTGTAAATCAACAATTTATTGTCCAAAGAAAGTCTTGAGTTGCGACCAAGCATCCAGTATAAATTTTTATATTTTAGGGAAATTTCCTCTTTCTTAACCTTGATGTGCTCTTTCCAGGTCAAGCGACGGTCCAGCTGGAGTCCCAAGTATTTGACACAGGTTTTGTGTGGTAAAATATTATTTCCCATTTTTACAGGTGGACAGTTTCCTTTTCTGAGGGTGAATGTAGTTTGCACTGATTTTGTGACATTCACTTTTATCTTCCAGCTGTTCAACCACTTGTGTATTGCATCTATTCCTTTTTGTAGCACCTCTGATGCTACTTCTGAGGTTTTATGGCTTGTCAGTATGGCAGTGTCAACTGCAAAGGTTGCGGTAGTGACTCCAGGTACTGTTGGTAGGTCTGCTGTGTAAAGTGTATAGAGGATCGGACCAAGAACAGACCCCTGTGGTTCACCAGCTTCGATTTTGCATAAAGCTGAAGTGCTTCCCGATTCCTTCACATAAAAGAGTCTGTTTGCTAAGTAGGACTTCAACTGCCCATGCTGTTTGTTGAACCCGAATTAGTGGTTAGGTATTGCATTTCTGTCTTTGAGTATGGGTGTAATTCTTTGTAGTAGTATTTTTTCAAATAATTTGGACATTTTGGGCAATAGACTTATTGCTGTTATTAGGTTTTCTCTTGGGCAGGTTTGCCGTGCTTGTGGATCATTATGATTTCTGAGATTTTCCACTGGTCAGAAAAGTATTGCAGTCTTAGCATGGCATTTATCAAGATTGTTAGCATGACAATAGCTTTGTGTGCGAACTCTCTTAAAACTTCCTTAGTTATAAGGTCATATCTAGGTGCTTTTTTTATTGTCACGGTTCCTTATTGTTTTTGAACCTCTTGCGGAGTTACAGGTTTGGGTGGAATATCAAGTTGGAAATCTTGTAGTAGCACTGAGTTCACATGTTCTGTATTACTGTCATCACTTGCATCATTTGGGGTGAAGACCTGTGTTAGGTGCTTTGCAAAAATGTCCGCTTTTTCCTGCCCTCTTCTGGCCATCTTGTTGTCATAGTCTTTTAGCGGGGGTTTTTGCACTTACGGTCTATCATATGATTTAGTAAACTCCCACCCGCCAAATGGAAAATCTGGTGCCAAATTTGGCGTAACCTTCGCTTTTCTAGTATTTTTTGCTTAATTTCCAGGATAAGAGTGGTTGAACTACCTGCGGTTTTAATGACAGGCGTATTTCTCCAGCAGGCTTCTTATTCTATGTTAGTGAATTTTTTCAAGACAGAATCTACATCATCAGTCGTCTTAAGTCTTATGTTAAGCTGTATTTTCTCTTCTAAGAATTCCCTAAAGGTGTTCCAATCTGTGCGATGGTTGTAAAGTGTTTCTAGTCTTTCATTCTCAATTACTGTTCTATTAGTAGTTAGGATTACTGGAGTGTGATCTGAACAAGTATCCATGCATGATTCTGTTTTAAAATAATGTCTAGAATGTCCCTTAATTACAAAGAAGTCCAGCAGGTCAGGGATTTTTTGCTGTCTGATGGCCAGTATGTCGGTTCTGATGTTGTTAAAATAATTAGATTATTATTGTCCATGCATTTCTTCAATTGTCTTCCACGAGTGGTTATTAGTCTGGATCCCCATGTTTAGAGTTCCAATCTCAACCTGCAATTAACCTTCTTCCAAGTTATTCAAAAAAATCTGTGAACCTGCCAGAATCTATTGCATGTCGTGGTGGGCAGTAGACTGCTGCCACCTTTAAGGATCCATGTTCGTCTTCTACTGAGATGATAGTTGCTTGTAGATAATGTGTTTTATAATGTGGCAGTATATGGTGTTTTATGTTGTTGCGTATTATTATGTAGTACCAGCATGTCCTGTACCATTAGGGTGTGGAGTAATATAAGTGCAACATCCTTTAATTCTGATTGAGCTAGTTTTTAAACAGTGATATCTAGTTTATATCTATTATATCTAAGATATCTATTATTACATATATTATCAAAAGGACGATCCACCCTCCTAGCACTTTGACCCTCTTTAGGTTACCTACTAAAAACCAATATTTTATTAGGCCAAATTCAAAGAGTTTGGTAGGGGTGTACACATGGAGGTGTTGAGAATTAGATGTAGGAGAAAACCAGCTAATTATAGATAGATTATATCCCTTCTACTTGTCAGAGTAACTAAAAGGGGGCGCAAGGGAAACACCGGTCTTTTCAGTCTTTTCCTTAAGGCCCCCTTATGTACACCAAACTCTCCATCTTCTATTGTTTCGTCGATTAAAAAAAAATTTAGCTTACCTTAGTGGTAGGATGTGGCGTCTGGCAAAGTGCCTCAACTTCTTCAGGCGAAATACCTTGATTTGTCATTTTCCTGTAACAAATGACAAGTTAGAGTAAATATTTACTCATTGAGCATGAGCTACTTTTACAAAATTTTTTTTTTATCGACACAGAAGCATCTCTTTATACACAAATGAAATACAAAAATCGGCAGATTTTTTGATGCTTCTTACTTGCTTAAAACACCCCTAAATAGACAACCCTAAATAGATTACTACATAACCTAGCTTTGTCTACTAGGGGTGTGTTCTAAATCGCAACGAGGAAGTTAAAAAAGTGGTTTTGGGACGCCCGGTGTAGAGTAATTTTCCAACTGTCAAGTTGAATTCTTTACCCTGCAATATAAAAGGTGAAAATCACTCCTGTCAGTGTGAAAATTAACTATCAAACCCTCGTTCCAGAACGGGTTAATTTTTCAACTCTACCGGGCGATAATTACTCGGCGTGATTTGGAACATAGCCTAGTATTTATAGTATTTACAGATGTTACAAAAGAGATAATCTCAAATTGTAACAGAAATTTAGCTACTCACTAAACGTTCTATTTTATTAAGGCCGACTAAAAATCAAGAAAATTAAATGAAAAATAGGAAAAAATAAGAATTTACAGTATTTATGATATTTTTTTTTTTTGAAGGTGTTGGCTATGAACCATCACCTTTTGCATGGATACTGATCCCACGAACAATTTGAGTATTTAACCCTACACGTACACCATGCAAACACCATTTGCATGTGATACTTGATCCTTGGCTATTTAGTATGAATCCACATGTCTTACGCATACGAGGATTTCTCAAATTGTCCAATTGCATAAAATTAATCTGTCTCCTAATGAAAAACATAAAACGTAGCAGAAGTGTAGTTTCTGTCACAAAGTTTTCTATTTATAAATGACAAAAAAGCATGCTTATTAAAATCTCAATTAAATACTTCCAAACATAAAATGTTTTTTTTTTCGAATGATTTCAAAATTTTTTTTTTTTATTAATTTTGCCTCACCCTACTCTGTGACAGACGGATGGACGGATATGAGAGTGATCTCAGAAACGTTCTGTTTTTCCATTTATGGTACAGAACTCTAAAAATATAGGAAGTACCTACTGAAGTTTCAAATAAAAGTGGAACAAAAATCTCTATTGTAATTTCTCATGGTCACCCTATCAATACACTCAAAGCGATTTTAAGGCCAAAAAATTTACTATAAAATGTTCCTAAATAATGAAATAACAATTTGAAGGAATCAGTCCTTCTTTTAATTAGCATTCATTACTGACACTTATATAACGGTTCAGTTTGGGATTCGAACCCAAGCCTCGGCTAGCTATTACTTAGTCAAAGTCAAAGTCAAAGTCAAAATGGTTTATTCAAATAAGGATTTTACAATCACTTTTGAATCGTCAAAGTTATAAAATATTATTTTTTGAACCCTCCCACCTTCCCGCCAGTTCACAATGTTGTTGATTTCTACCGAGAAGAATCCGGCAAGAAACTCGATAGTTACTCTTTTAAAAACACTATCAATAATACAAATAAACTAAAATACAATTAATGTTTTAAATAAAAAAAAATTAGTCGTACAATTTTATGTTAATTCCATTTTAATTTGGTTTACCTATGCATCCTGTAATTGAGCATCATCAGTCCCAAGGATTTTTATCATTTACATAGTCTGAAATATTGTAGTATACCTTTTTACAAAGTACCTGCTTGATAAAAGATTTAAATTTACTTATTGATAGATTTTGAATTTTATTGGGAACTTTGTTGTAAAAGTGTATACATTGCCCCATAAAAGAGTTACTTATTTTGTGTAGACGTGTATCATGCACCACCAGCTTATTTTTACTTCTAGTATTTACTTTGTGAACGTCACTTTTCTTGCTGAAACTATTGATATTTTTATGTACATATAAAAGATTTTCATATATGTACTGCGACACTAAAGTTAAAATTTTTACTTCCCTAAACCTATACCTCAGAGATATCCTAGATTCTAATTTATAAATAGCACGAATTGCCCTTTTTTGTAACAAAAATATTGTATTTACATCAGCAGCGCTACCCCACAATAGGATACCATATGTCATTAAACTATGGAAATGGCTAATTTTTGCAGTGTCGACATCGGTCAATTGTCTTATTTTTTTAATCGCATACACAGCAGAGCTAAGTTTTTTGGCTAGGTTATGAATATGAGGACCCCATTGAAGTTTGGAGTCCAGCGTTATGCCAAGAAAGACTGTTGAATTAACAAGTTCTAATTGCTCGCCATTAATATTAATACATGTCTGTCTCTGACTAACATTTGGTAATGTAAATTTAACACATTTGGTTTTTTTTCCATTAAGTAACAAATTATTAGCGTTAAACCAATTTACAATTTTAGAAAGGGCATTATTTAATTCATTATAACATGTCTGTCGTCTCTTAACTTTAAAAAGCAAAGAGGTGTCATCAGCAAATAAGACAATGTCATGGTTTTTTACATTATATGGGAGATCATTAATGTAAATAAGAAATAGAAAAGGACCTAAAATTGAGCCCTGAGGGACTCCTATAGTGACTGCTGATCCCGGAGATCTTTCACCGTTGACATCTATTTTCTGTACTCTCCTACTCATATAGGATGTCAAAAGTTCGAGAGCTTTGCCTCTAATACCATAGTGATGTAGCTTCCTGATGAGATTTTCATGTTGAACACAGTCAAATGCCTTAGATAAATCACAAAACACTCCAAGGGCGTCATGCGAATCATCCCAGGCGTTATATATATTTTTTAATAGTGCCACTCCTGCATCGGTTGTGGAACGGCCTTTCATAAAGCCAAACTGTTTACTACTAAGTAGCTCATTAATACAGAAATGGCTTAACATTTGACAAAGTATGATTTTTTCAAAAACTTTACTGAGTATAGGTAGTATTGAAATAGGCCGAAAATTATTAGTCAGCATGACTCAACCCCATGGCCGTCAAATTGAATATAGGAATGAGATAACAGTGATTCTCGCCTATATCAAGTTGCTAATATTTTGGAAACGACACTTTATAAAACAATTCTTTAGATAAAGTAATATTTATTTAATGTTTACCTAATAAAAAAATTATCTAAAATATAATTCTATTATACGACCTAGATGATGTTAACAATAGTTTATTAATTTTTATTTTTTTGATATTCACTGTACATCTATTGGCACTGTTACAGTCACTGTATATTGGAGCTTTAGGTCAGCCTAGGTTAGATTGATATGACGTTGTGACGAATCGGAGATTTGCCACCAAGGCAACGTAGATGTCTGAGCCATGGTCATGGCTATCGTAGCCAGGTGATCAGTGTTGCGCCTGGAACTCGGGGTCGCTGTCCTTCGCCACCAGCTGGTATTGCTTAGGTACGAAGTATAGGGTTACTGACCTTTAAAGCCAGGTGATGCTGCTTCAAATGTTGTTGACCTCATATTTTTTATTTGGGCAAACCCTTTCTTCTGTTTTAATTTTCCAGCTCGAAGATTACGAAAATACTGTTGCAGCCATTACTGCTTCAGCGGGCCTTTTGGGGCGAGACTCTGAAGGAGCCTAAGCCCATATAGCGCCCAACGCTGAAGGGCTCCCTGCGGGGGAAGCCTCGTCTTGGGTTGTCGCTCTCGGGGGCGTCCCTTCGACCGGCGTGAGTCTCGAACCCGAAGGTGAGCCACCGCCGGGAGGGGAGTTCTCCGTTACGCGGGTACGGTTGCGATTGAGTGGGGGCGAGAAGCGCCCCGGTACTCTTTGATACCTCGTGTATCCTTGTGGGCGCCGACGAACCCGGGGACGTTGGCGTCGTGTTTGGAGGGAGGCCCTATTCCGGGTGGTCGTAGAGACTATTCTCGCTATCCGGACAGCTAGATCGTCATCTGGGGCTGTTAGTACGTGCCGAGGCCGCCTAACTATAGTTTTACGACCGTGCCCAGGTCGATCGGGGGGATGATACGTGGATTGCACAATTAATCGATTCGGGTGATTTTGCGTACGCTCGAAAAAGCGGACTGCCAAGTCTTTGAAGTATTGGGGAATCGTGGGGAGTTCGAAGTCTCTGTGTAGGTCCGAATTGCGAACGTACCAAGAGGCCCTAGAGGCCGCTCTGAGAAAGCCGCTCGGTTTTGGAGGGTCTGAAGTTTGTGGAGATTGCGCTTGGATAACGCAAAGATTACGCTAGCATAAGCTAGTATGGGGCGGATACAAGTTGTGTAAAGATTCAGCTTATTTCTAAGCGACATCTTACTGTACTTGCCTATCATGGGATAAAGACGACCGAGGACAAAAGCGGCTCGGTCTCTGACTATTTTGGTGTGAGCTTGGAAGTTCAAACGACTATCCATGGTCACGCCGAGATATTTGGTCTTATTTTGCCAGGGAATGGCACGACCGAAGAGGGACTGGGAATCTGGGCTTTGTTTAGGAGCTTTGCCCTCTCATTTCACGGGGACTTAAATTAATGCAAACACATTCCGAATATGTCTGACTAAGATTAGGAGCATTTTGATATGTTGTAACGCTTACGTTAAAACTTCGGAGTAAATAAAATATTTAATAAAAATAAAACTTAATTACTCAGCTTAAATTAAATAAAACTTAATTAAATTTAATTATAAACCCTTAATAATATTAAAACTTAAGCTAATTAATTCTTAACACTTAAATCTAGTTTATATTTTCGATATCTAAACAATATAACAATTTATGCTAAAACACAAAATAAATTTAATAATACTCACTAACAAATAAATAATACACATTAAACAAAGAATAAATCTTTCAAAAAATATAAAGGACAAGTGAATTATTTCTATTAGTAGATACCTAATCACCTTACTTCATCGCCAGCTACCTCTGACCGGTTTGGCGAGTTTCGTGCGCGCGCCGCTCGGTCTAGCTTCCTCGACCACACTCACACCTTACCTAAAGATAAGATTTTCTACCTTATACTAAATTTCTTCTAAAAGTAGTTCTAAATACTTACTAGTGAAAAACCCCAAAACTATAGGGTAAGTTGTTTAATTGTATTATAAGTGTGATTAGCTATATTTTGTTAGTTGTAAATGTGACTAGCCTCGTGTTGTTTTGACATGGCATTGCCATGACCTCTAACCGTGCAAAGTGACACGACATACTTTAGAAAAGTGAGTTTAAACGTAGATTTGATTTTTAAACTATTATGTGATTATAGTACTTAGTGTAAAAAATATTTAATTTCATCTTTTATCATCATTTTCATTCATTTTTGCTCATTGCTATTAGCTAAATTAAAATAAATCTACAACTTCTTGAAACTTCTTCTGTAGTCCTTCTGCTTGTTTGCCATAAACCTTGACTGCCTCATCTCGATCACTAATTAGAGCACAAAGGCTAGCTTCTGCAAGTAGACGCTTCATTCCTGCTTTTAGTCGAAAGGATCATCAAGTTGCAGTCATGGCGAAAAACTGGACATTGGACTAAATGGCCAAAATACTGATTCCAGGGTTTTTTTCAACTCTTCTAACAAATCCGGTGAATACAACCACTGGTAATTCCGGTTGATGCCTGCAGTCTACCGGCAGGCGACTTCTGAGCTTACCCTGCTGCCGCCGCCTTGGTGAACTTCGACCCGCAGGAAAGCCTATCGTTCTACACTTAAGTAGACAATTCGCGATGTAATTTGAAGACCATTGTTAGTCAGAGTAAAGAACCCCGACCTTTCTAATTCTATATAATCATTCTGCAACATACCTTAAGTTTATTAATATAATTATTTAATTCTAATTTCTTTTTTTTATTATTTAATATGTCACCCTAGCTCAACGTGACAATGTGTCCCACTGCTGCCGGTGTGGTAATTTAGTGGATAGCCTACGTCATCTAGGGCTGTCTTGGAGAAAAAGTGTTTCTGCGTTACTTTCTGAGCGACATTATTCGTAGGGCATTTGCCAGTGTCAATGTGCCCTCCATTTAAGAACCAATCGGACTGGCGCGTGACGATGTTAAGAGACCTGATGGCTTAGCTCTTATACCTTAGAAGATGGGACGCCCTTTAGTGTAGGATGCAACTTACATTGACACCTTGGCCACGTCTTATTTTCCAACTACCTCAAAAAAGGCTGCTTTAGGAGCTGACGCTTAGGAACATCTTAAGCGTAAAAAATATGCAGCCCTTGGTAACGGCTACATTTTTGAAGCTTTTGGAGTCGAGACCATAGGATCTTGGGGATCAAGCGCGCATCGTTTTTATAAGGAAATAGCCAAACAATTGACCTCTACTTCCAAAAATAAGAAGGCTGCTTTATATTTTGGTCAACAAATTAGCATTGCCATACAACGTGGCAACGCTGCCAGTCTTCTGGCCACTTTATTATAATTGCGTTTTGGCACCCTTAATAGTTTATTCCTGTCGCAATGTATTATCACGACAACTTTTCGAGGTACTTTGGTAAGTTGTCAACAAGCGACTGCAAGAGTGACTGTGCTTAGGAGCTTGCCAAATTTGCTATATTTCCAAGAACTAGCTAAGCTAAAAAAACACGCCCTTAGAACACAAGAGAATGAATAGAGAGAGATTATTACCTTAGAATTTTACAAGAACCCTATAAATATATCCCGCATATTAATTGAAATATTAATTAATCCTCTGACCTATAAAAGTTTGTTCCTCTAGATCAAGAACAAGGTTGGAAATATATAAAATAATTTTCGACATTATAACACATTGAAGTCATGGATGGCTGTATGGTTCAGTCCCTGGCCCTTCTAAGAGTATAAACCAACCAAACATCGTCATCATCATCATCAATAAAAATGAATACATTTCAAAATAACCCTCTCAAACTCTACGTTCAAGATATTTATCGAGCCAAACAAACTTTGGAAAACAAGTACATTTACGAAATTTTTGGTTTAACTTTCAAGAATGTTATGATACACGGGGTTTTGACTGCAGTTACTAAGAATTCTCCAGAGACAGTTAATTTAGAAATCAGCGATCCTACTGGTTCGGTGAACGTTTTTTATAATTCTACTGTAAATAACAAAAATATATCTAATAGCTCGTATAAGGACTTAATTCATGGTTTCGCTGATTATTCAAGGGCTGGTGATGACAATATAATTACCATGTCAAACTTGTTAGACAAAGTAGTGGACAGGAAAAAAAATGTTATGAAGTTTACTGAAGGATCCTTTGTTAGTGTAGTGGGTGATATTTTCATAGAAAATATAAGAAATGTAAGAACAATTTCTGCTTTTGTATGTAATTCCAGTTCATTAGAACGAGACTTAGTATGGCTAGAGGAACTAAGATATCTCTATGACAGTTTTTACTTATCACAGAAGGAATAAAAATTAATTGCAATGGGTCTGGTATTTGCCCCACTTACCCTGTTTTGATTACCTTTTTTTATGATTTCTGAAAATTGTTAACTAATCTGAACAGTAGGTTTCTTGATGTTAAACTCTCCCTGAGAGAAAGTACTTGTTAAAAACGTTATATATATCTGGTTAGAGCAAGAAGTCACTGAGTATTTATTATTATTGCTATAAAAATATAATTTTGAGAAAACAGTAAATTTACTTATATTAATTTATACCCTGTCTCAACTTAGGTCATTTAATATCCATATATAAGTTGTAAATTACAGTGGTACATACAGTACAAAACCTAGGACAAGAACTAGAATAATATACCCCCTTGCTCCCTTGATAAATTTCAAGAAGTAAGTCAGAATTGTTTCCTTTGCTAAAACAAATATGGTATATAATACACTTAAAAATGGTGCATAGTCATTTATATAATTACTTAGCAAGAGTATATGTATAACTCATTATCATTAATACATTTAAAACATTAGAAATTAAAAACACCACAGACCTTTGGGGACTTTCTGTAAAAACTATAAATTCAATTATTCATGTTATAGCACAACCCTTAGCTATTATATTTAATAGTTGTGTTGTTATTGGTGTGTTTCCTGATGAGATGAAACTTAGAAAAGTTATACCTCTTTTTAAATTAGGTAGTTCAACAGATCCTAATAATTTTCGGCCTATTTCAATACTACCTATACTCAGTAAAGTTTTTGAAAAAATCATACTTTGTCAAATGTTAAGCCATTTCTGTATTAATGAGCTACTTAGTAGTAAACAGTTT
Organism: Apoda limacodes; assembly: GCA_946406115.1. Classification (NCBI taxonomy): domain Eukaryota; kingdom Metazoa; phylum Arthropoda; class Insecta; order Lepidoptera; family Limacodidae; genus Apoda; species Apoda limacodes. The sequence goes on along the minus strand of OX291555.1, from coordinate 25,166,069 downwards.
GGCTTTAAAGGCCGTTCCACAACCGATGCAGGAGTGGCACTATTAAAAAATATATATAACGCCTGGGAGGATTCGCATGATGCCCTTGGAGTGTTTTGTGATTTATCTAAGGCATTTGACTGTGTTCAACATGAAAATCGCATCAGGAAGCTACATCACTATGGTATTAGAGGCAAAGCTCTCGACCTTTTGACATCCTATATGAGTAGGAGAGTACAGAAAATAGATGTCAACGGTGAAAGATCTCCGGGATCAGCAGTCACTATAGGAGTCCCTCAGGGCTCAATTTTAGGTCCTTTTCTATTTCTTATTTACATTAATGATCTCCCATATAATGTAAAAAACCATGACATTGTCTTATTTGCTGATGACACCTCTTTGCTTTTTAAAGTTAAGAGACGACAGACATGTTATAATGAATTAAATAATGCCCTTTCTAAAATTGTAAATTGGTTTAACGCTAATAATTTGTTACTTAATGAAAAAAAAACCAAATGTGTTAAATTTACATTACAAAATGTTAGTCAGAGACAGACATGTATTAATATTAATGGCGAGCAATTAGAACTTGTTAATTCAACAGTCTTTCTTGGCATAACGCTGGACTCCAAACTTCAATGGGGTCCTCATATTCATAACCTAGCCAAAAAACTTAGCTCTGCTGTGTATGCGATCAAGAAAATAAGACAATTGACCGATGTCGACACTGCAAAAATTAGCTATTTCCATAGTTTAATGACATATGGTATCCTATTGTGGGGTAGCGCTGCTGATGTAAATACAATATTTTTGTTACAAAAAAGGGCAATTCGTGCTATTTATAAATTAGAATCTAGGATATCTCTGAGGTATAGGTTTAGGGAAGTAAAAATTTTAACTTTAGTGTCGCAGTACATATATGAAAATCTTTTATATGTACATAAAAATATCAATAGTTTCAGCAAGAAAAGTGACGTTCACAAAGTAAATACTAGAAGTAAAAATTAGCTGGTGGTGCATGATACACGTCTACACAAAATAAGTAACTCTTTTATGGGGCAATGTATACACTTTTACAACAAAGTTCCCAATAAAATTCAAAATCTATCAATAAGTAAATTTAAATCTTTTATCAAGCAGGTACTTTGTAAAAAGGCATACTACAATATTTCAGACTATGTAAATGATAAAAATCCTTGGGACTGATGATGCTCAATTACAGGATGCATAGGTAAACCAAATTAAAATGGAAATAACATAAAATTGTACGACTAAATTTTTTTTATTTAAAACATTAATTGTATTTTAGTTTATTTGTATTATTGATAGTGTTTTTAAAAGAGTAACTATCGAGTTTCTTGCCGGATTCTTCTCGGTAGAAATCAACAACATTGTGAACCGGCGGGAAGGTGGGAGGGTTCAAAAAATAATATTTTATAACTTTGACGATTCAAAAGTGATTGTAAAATCCTTATTTGAATAAACCATTTTGACTTTGACTTTGAAACTACATACCTATATTATTTTACACTAAAATTATAATGTGCTATAAGAGTCAAATAAACAAATAAATAAATATAAATAGCTGCTTCCACTCCACTTCCACACTTCCACGAGGTCTTCTCAGATATTGCTCTCACACTTGCACCATATGCAGCTTGACTATAAAATAACATCTTTTCAAGTTTTCTGGCCAAACGATATGAGCTACAGCAATGTTGTAGGTTTCTCAGGATAGAGCTTTAAGAGAGGGTTATAGTGGTATAAATTAATGTCTGGTTAAGCAACAGTAAATAAAAGCTTAAAATCCAGCTCTCAGTGTTTCCAACTTACACATAAGAACTATAGGCATTATTCTGAATTTCATTAAATGGTATTAAAATTTGTACATGTTTTATGGTACTTTTCATGTCCATTTGTCTCTTCATATATAAATGTGAGGTGTAAACTTTCAGGATGTTTCTCATGTTCCTGTACTTCAGTTCAGTAGTTATAAGCTTCTGTACTTACCAAGTTTACATGCATTTAATGCCTCAACCTTACTACTTACGGCAATGGTATAGGTATGTATGTATGTCAATATTATGCAAAGGGGAAAATGTATGCATTAGACCTGTCACTATTGTATTAGGTACATCATAAGGACTAAGTGACCCTAGATGTGCAAAGTTTCAGTCAGTCTTTCTCTATTTTACTCATAGATGCATCTCTTTTGTATTCCTATCGCTGTCTATTCTTATAGGATTGAGGGAGAAAGAACATACAACAACTAACAAGTAACCTATTTTCCCTATATCTTAGTTGCCATTCATACGGATTATATAGAACTTTATGTACCAGTTTGATATGATTCTGCACAGTAAATGACATATTTTTCAAATTAATACAACATAGGAAAATTCCTCTTTTTTAGGGATAGTCATTCGTACAAAGTGGACAACATGTCCGTAGTTACAGAATACTATTTTCTGTCACAGCAAATAGTAAAAATCGGCCAAGTGTGAATCAGACTCGCGCACAATGGGTTCCGTACCATTATCTATAAAAACGGAAAAAAATCATGTTTGTTGTATGGGAGCCTCCCTTAAATATTTGTTTTATTTCAATTTAATTATTTATTTTCAAAGTGAATATATAACTAAATATTCTGTGAATATTTTAACCTTACCTTACCTTTTGCTGTAATCAATATAGAGCAAAGTCGAGCAAAAAAATCACGTTTAAATTAAATATTTATATTATTCTGTTTTTTAGTATATGTTGTAATAGCGGCAACTGAAATACATCTGTGAAAATTTCAACTGTATAGCTATCATGGTTCCATGAGATACAGCCTGGTGACAGGCGGACAGTAAAGTCTTAGCAATAGCGTTCCGCTGATTACCCTTTGGGTATGGAACCCTAAAAAGGGGAAATGAAACAAACCTGTTCTAACCCTGGTGTTTCCAAGCGTCCATAGGCCACGGTGACTGCTTACCATCAGGCGGACCGTGTGCTTGTTTGCCACCTTAGTGGTAAAAAAAAAAACTTTACCTATACTAATTACAATTTTTTCACTTATAATAAAATTGCTTAATTCTAAACTAGTGCCTATTAGGAAAAGTTTTGTTATTTCTGTATATAACTTGATATTAATGTACATGATTTAAGTAAGTAAGTGCATCTAAAAATGCGGTTTGTGCTTTAGGCTTGTAGCGGTGATAATAATGGTGGTATTAGTACACACAGATATGAAGCAAAGGACGTAGTCTTAACATTCAATTTATTCATATTCAGTCATTGCATTTTAGTTTACTAGTCTCCAACATATATGTTTGTCTGTGTTAAATATATAGTTAATAATCTAAAACAAATTTTGAACACTGTGTTACATAGATTTTATCAAATTAAAAAGATTTTATTAAGTTTTAATCATACCTTTTCATACTATCATATGAATTATGTACTTACTTCATAATGGTATCTATAAACATTTAATTTTTTACAAAGCTTTAAATAACATTTCATTCTGCCCAATCTTGACTGACTGAGTTTGACAATAACTGGAAAAGGGTTATATTATCCTTTAAGTTGGTATTTCAGGACTTATGGGTCATTTATAAAGCCACTTTAGTCCAGATACACTGCTTCAGAAGCAGTGTTGCGGCAATGAGGTTATCACCTGTCACACAGGTCTGCATTGTGAAAAGAGGCTGTCCCCACATTATGATGGCTGATTGATTAAAGGTTGCCTGGTAGAGATCGCTTTTTAGCGATAAGGTCGCCTTATTGTGCTATTTATTTTATTGTTATTTTTTGTGTGTTTTTTTTACTGTGCAATAAAGAATATTGTATTGTACTGTATTGTATGATGTGGGTGCGTGCTCAGCCACTAATTATCCCTTTTCGGGGAAACAAAACCATGAAGATATAGGCGTAAGTTGTCGCCCACATGACTGTAATGCCACAAGGTCGGTGTATCAATACGATCGATAATCTAGATCGATTTTTCGCCCCCGTTAACTCCTACATTATAAATTTTATCGGAATCGTTGAAGTCGATTTCGAGAACGCGATTACAAACAAAGGGGAAAAATCAGATAAACCTATACTTACCAGTTACAGACCGAGTAGTGGTCTGAAGGCTTAACGGACGTGGCCCTGAGAAAGGCCGTCGACGTAGGAAAGAATAAAATGCCCGGTTTTGCAACAGTTTTCATCCACCTTTATTTGCTACTGAATCTTTATGGGTAGAGTTGCAGGCTGTGTGTTTCGAGTTTGAATCTCCGGCGATGACAGCAGTGCCGTAGCTAAGGGGGGGCATTGTGGGACAATGCCCTATCTTGATATACTAATGCCCTACCTTAAAAGTACCATAAAGTAAGGTATAATATATATAAATTGTTTTCCCGTATTATAAATTAAAACCATTTTGCTTTGGTTTCCCGCGATCCCACCCAATTACCTTCTACCTTAATTACTCACGCTCACAAGCAGGTAAAATTACTTGCGCTGTACCCGTGCATGAAACCACCGCTGCCCTACCTTAGATTCAACTGTAGCTACAGCCCTGAATGACCGTCGTTTAACGCAGCTTTAATAGCTTGCGGAATTCGGCTAAGTCGAGATTAGTATTAAGTGGTTTATAGGCTGCAATGAATTGTAAGGGATGGCCGGCAAGCTGGACAACAATGCGGCTGGCCTGAAATGACTTGGAGTCAATGGAGTCTAAAAGTTGGTGGAATATTGGCTTCCTTATTATTATCTTATACCTTCAAACGAGATTTTTTTTTTGTATAAATGTATATAATCTGAATCTCTGAAACGGCATTAACGATTTTTATGAAATTTACTATGTAGGGGGTTTCGGTGGCGATAAATCGATCTAGCTAGGTTTCATTATTAGAAAACGTCGTTTTATCCGTGTTTTCAGGCAATGATAAACTGAAAAATATGAATCTTTCTGACATCTATTGGCGCGTAGTCTTTTATTTTTACTGACCAAGCAACAGTAAAGCTACTTGACAATAGATGGTGTTGTTAAGCAACACCAAAGCTACTTGACAATAGCTGGCGTTGTTAAAAAAAACGATCAACGCTGGGTCCCTAGGTACTTTATATTATAGCTAATCCTCTGCGAGTCACTGTACACGCTTATTCAGCATGGTTTCGCTGATTAGCATGACTTCAACCTTCCAGTGACGTAGGAACTGCGGAATTAATTTCTTTTTCTTCACCACTGAGTTGGAGTTCTAGTGAATCACTCTCAGTGGTGAGGCCGCTGTGTTTTGTTGGGGTTATATATATATTATACATTTTGTTGCTGTTCTTGTTTCGCAATGCCGTTTAGGATTCCTGGCACCGGGCTTCCAGGTAGTTTATTTAGGTAGTTACAGTGGGGTTTGTGTGGGTTTAGGTACTCACATGGCTTCACCTTTCTTGCAAGCCCATATCACGATGGTGGCAACATTTATTTGAAATAACTATGTACAATGATTAAAATAAAGACACATATTTACATCATGCCTTTTATAGGCATAATTCATAGGCACGATGTAAATATATGGCGTATAGGTAGCCTATGAGACAGTCTAGAGGAGACTTTACTCACATGGTTGATAGACAAATATACATTGGATGTTCGCGGTTCTGCACTCTTAAGCATACTGTTTGATGCTTACGGTCTTACACCATGTATACTGTACCCTAATCTTAATCCTTCTCTAGAATTAAACAAATTTAATGACTCACTCATGCAATTCCGTCTTTAATTTAGTTTCTAAGAACAAAATATGTGTATTTGGTTGCTAGCTATCTAGACAAAATACCTTAATAGAATACTTATATAGAGTACCTACATGATACACATTTTTTCCACTTTTCCAAATTGGTCGCCTTGTGATTTACAACGTTTTAACACCCAAAACATTCATTTTACATTTTAATTTTAGTGTTGATCGATTAATTTGCCATATTTGTCGGACTCGGGACTTGGAAACACTTGAGACAGCCGCTAAAGCCTTTACGCTTGAGTTATTCAGCCGAAATGGGTTTCATTAGCAGTTTACAAGTCTTTGGTAACAAACAATCTCAGCGAGTCTCTTGGTTTGTCAAACTATTATGAAAGTACGTGTAACTTTGAGAACATGAAGTTAATTTGTTGATGTTTTTAATTTATTTCAGCTAGTAATATAAATAATATGTTTTAGGGTCGAAACTTTAATTATGCCTTGTACGTCCGTCAGTTTGTATGTTACAGGTTTTATTCAGAGACGTTTCGTTTCGCAACAGAGATAATGCATAAACAATCGACCAAATTATCGGTAGACCATTTGAGAAAATAATCTACTAAACTCTGCACTGAGTTTCCCCTACTTTTTTTTAATTGCAGGAAACAATGTTGTTTTGCTATTCAGTAAAAGTAGGCCCATAGACAAGCGTATGGTTCGCCACGACCTCCGGCGTAAAAGTATCGAAAGACTGGTGTAGACACTACCGATCGGAAAGTTGGGTGTTGGGGTCGATGTATTGACGAAACCGAGCGGTGGGACGGATCGTGTGCCAAGTTGTGTCGTTCGTCTTCTTATCTTAGAAGTGGCTGAACAGTTTATCGATTCTATCTATACCTCTATTCAAATAAAGTGGGGATGAGTAAAATATGTTACCCCATCAGATGAAATATCTATATACCTACATAGTGTTGAAAAGGGAATTACAAATATTGTGATTTTTTTTAATACTTTGTAGGGTTCCGTGCCCATAGTGTGCCAAAGGAGCTCTATTGCCTACTAGGTCTGTCTGTCCGACTCGCACTTGGCCAGTTTTTTTATAATTTGCGTTGCTTTGTTACTTACCCAAGCTTTGAATCCATAATATTTTACAATACCTACTTGCCTACTCCGTATATCATTCCGAAAGCCATTGTTCATTTTACAGCCTCAAGATGTACTGCACTTCAAACTTCACTAAGTGCCTTCCGAGTCCGACAAAACGTTTGTTTGCCAGACAGCGGCAGACACAACTTCCGACTGTATTCAGGCCTTGAATGAATAGAAGGTAGGTACCTACCCAAGCACTATCGCTGTGAGGACACTTTGCCGGCTATTATTCACTAACTGTTCCCTGCAGTTTCAGTTGCGTAGAAATAGACATGATACCATTAAGCTAGCCCGAGGCCTGTAGCAAATGGTGACAAGGGTCCCTTGCCTTGATATCTATATAAATAAGTTTAAATGCTGTTCGTTGGTAAGCGCATAACTCTAAAACGGCTGGACTAATTCCATATACAAGGGGTGATCAAAAAGTAGTAATAAATCGATATAAAACATTAGAACATTTTTCATGCAAAAGTTTTGATGACGGCTCTGACTTGGCATAAAATGAATGAATTTTCAAAATGTTTAAATACCTTTAACCTGTATCCACTAGTGAAGGTTTAAGCAAGCTCTCTATTTTTGTAGATTTTTGTGATTACTAGAAATATCCGATTATCATTACTTTTTGATCTCCCCTCGTATTTGCATATTTCCATATGCCTGCGCCCATATTTTTCAATGTACTTACTTTGTGTCTGCGGACGGGGGTCCTCGCCTTGTGTTTTTTCTGTCTGGCTTGCGTCTTATAATTTCTTCTTTTTCAGTAAATTCTATATCACCATAACTGTGCTTATACTTAAGTACAGTAACTTGTATATCACCATAACTGTGCTTATACTTAAGTACAGTAACTTGTATATCACCATGACTGTGCTTATACTTAAGTACAGTAACTTGTATATCACCATAACTGTGCTTATACTTAAGTACAGTAACTTGTATATCACCATAACTGCGCTTATACTTAAAGTAAATTCTATATCACCTTAACTGTGCTTATACTTAAGTACAGTAACTTGTATATCACCATAACTGTTCTTATACTTAAAGTAAATTCTATATCACCATAACTGTGTTTATACTTAAAGTAAATTCTATATCAACATAACTGTGCTTATACTTAAGTACAGTAACTTGTATATCACCATAACTGTGCTTATACTTAAAGTAAATTCTATATCACCATAACTGTGCTTATACTTAAGTATAGTAACTTGTATATCACCATGACTGTGCTTATACTTAAGTACAGTAACTTGTATATCACCATAACTGTGCTTATACTTAAAGTAAATTCTATATCACCATAACTGTGCTTATACTTAAGTACAGTAACTTGTATATCACCATGACTGTGCTTATACTTAAGTACAGTAACTTGTATATCACCATGACTGTGCTTATACTTAAGTACTTGTTCAACATATTTTGCAACAAAAAGTAAGCTTGAGACTTCATAAAACACAACAAAACGAGTTTCTGCGGAGTGGTTTTCTCACATTGCACAAATTGCGAAGTCTAAGATGGTGGAACATAATCGCAGGAAACTCTCTTCATATCTCTAAATCTGCATCTTGGAATTGACTGCATCTTCAGGTCGTGAAGAGTTGGCAGAGAGCTTCGTGGAACAGGCACACATTCATTAATAAAAATTAATTAGTTAGCAAATGACTTACTATTTGAGACCTCTCTATATTTATGTCTTCAAAAGATTGGGTCGTGAAGAGTTTGCGGGGAGTCTTGTGGAATAGGCCCCTTAAGTTTATGTTGTCAATGATGAATTAGAATTAGTAATAAGAAATGTGATCCGGAACTGTCAGACTCTTATAAGCCTGAGATTATAGTTCAGAGTGATATGGAAAGAGTTATTCTAGGTTTTTCTTTGCAAGATTTTTTTTCTGAATCGAACAAAGATGAGTTCGTTGATATCGTATTATGAAATATTTAGCATATTTTCCGAGCGCATACCTATTGGGGCGACACAATAGAGCTGTCTTTGGTCGCAGATATGGATTTGAGCTCATCAATATTTATGGAATACATTAATTCAATGATATTTTCTCATATCTGGAAAACAAATACGACAGACGTGACAAGAGAGATGGTTTGTATATTTGTTAAACCGTATCATGTATTCTAAGCATTATATTTTTTACATTGCATTACCATACGTAAAATAAAAGCCTATAGCAAGCTTTACGTACTTATTATATCTACTTATATCATATTAGAAAGGTTTGGTTTCCAATAAAAGTATCAAACTTGATACGAGGAGGGTGAGGCTATTTATTCATCAAGTACTAGCAACAGATTCAAGACAACTTTTAAAATAGGGGAGATCTAGGGAAGTTGAAACAATTTTGACATTTTGTTAAATGGACAAAATACCTATTACTTACACAAATCGCATGTGATAAGTTTCAATCGATAGTTCATTTCTTGGGCTTGAAGAGAGTAACACAAAGAAAGTGTAAGTGTGAATTCTATGGCAAAAAATCGACTCAAACATCATATATTATTTTGTTTCAACTCTTGTCATGCCGAGGTATGTTGAAAAAGAAAATATTTATAGTAAAAATGACGCTTTATTTTAAAGAAATTTAAAATAAAACTTTCAAAGATAGATCTTAAACATTTTGAATAATTTTTTGCTAAATTTAGAAATTAATAGTTAACTATTAATATCTATTCAACTCAACAAATCAACAAAAATAATCTCTCATTAAATTCTAACCGTGAACTGAAGTAGTATGATATTTGATGAATAAATAAAATGCTTACACACAATAAAAAAATAAAAATATAGGGCATAGCGAAATCATCCCACAGGGGATAAAATTGTGGAGGTCAGTATACAAACTTTTGTTTGCAAATAGCGATTGACGTGTTTCATTATTTTCCGAAATTCAACCCTAAAGTGACCCAAAAAAAGTTTGTATGGGAAAAAAAAAAATGTATAGTTAAATTAACTTTGTATAGTTTGTATAGCTTTTGAACATAAGTAGGAAGTGAATGTTTGCAAACATATTTAAAATTCAGGCCCTAAGGGCTTCTCTCGCATAGTCTATGAGATTAATCAACATACTATAAGTTTAGCACCTTTTACCTCCGTAGTTTTAATTTTAAAACTTATAATAAAATTAACCCATTCTCGAAATTTATGATTCCTGAATGATATGAGCATAAGACAATCAATCCAAATATACCACGCCTATTCACGCTCTTAGGGGTTAATTAATTAAAAATCCCTTTCGTATCTACATAAATCACTCCCTATGAAATCTTCCATTTAAAGTTGCTTCAAAAACCTAATCTTGAGCGTCCAGTTATTATATCTACGCGTGGCTCATACGCTTAGGGATCTCAAAAAATGTTTCCAATATAATCATAACTCCTCCAAATTCTAAATTTGAACTCGGTGATGGTGAGTCAGTACTTTTCTTCCACACAAACTTTATCACCCCTTTTCTTACTTTAAAGGTCGAATTTTTAAAAACCCCAAAATACATTTTGCATTAATTGTGTTGATGCATGTATACGAAGTTTTAAGTAAATTTAATCATAAACATATTAAAGAACTCGAAACACATAGTTTATTAAGTGTGTTGAGAAGCATTAAGGAACGTGATGTTCCAAGTGAATTAACTATAGAAAATTGACTATTCACCTTACAAATTTTCTCCCCATTGGGGCAAAATTTTTACCTCGAAACACTTGTTTCATTAATTAATCAATAGTATTAAAGATCATGTATACCGAGGATGTATAGGAAATTTAAACATAACGTTTACAAAACTAACTTTCCTTCCCCCCCTAGATGTTGAATTTTCAGAAAACTCAAATTCCGTGGTTTCTTAAGTATGTTGAGAAGCATAAAGATATACCCAGTTTTAAGTTTTACTTAGCAATATATTTTCCCATACAAGCTTTCCTAAACACTTAAATACGTGTTTTATTTATTTGTTAGAGAGATAAGTTTTAGACTGAATTTCATTTAAATGAACATAAAAATATTATTTCCTGTACAAATTTTGCCAGACCCTTTCTTCCCTTAGGAGAATCCATTTTTTAAAACTCTGAATTACACGCTTTCTTAATTGTGTTGAAGGACATTTGCAAGTATATTTACCATTAAGATAGTATTTCCCGTTTAAAAATTTCTCCATTCCCTTTTCTCCTTTTTTTCTGAAACCCCGAATCATGTCGTTTATTAATTTAATTTTGAAACACCAAACATATAAACTTTCTCACCCCTTTTCTTCTCGTAGGGGTTGAATTTTGAAAAACACTAAAACATTTTCTTACTAATTAGAGGGTTCCATACTGAACTCTAAATTAGTTTAAACATAGACATATTATTTCCTGTAAAATTGTTGCCACACACTTTCTACTCTTAGACGAACCCATTCTTAAAACCCTGAAATACATGTTAATTTCATTATGTTGAAGAACAGTTGCAAGTGATTTGACACAAAAATATAATTTCCCACGTAAAAATTTGCCATCCCTATTTCTTGCCTTGGGGTTAAGCTGGCTACCCGAAACACGTCATTTGTTAGTTAATACAAGAAGCATATATACTAAGTTTCAATTAACTTGACTGTAGAAATATTAAATCCAATAAAAAATTTCTCACCCCCTATATCCCAACACGTGCTTTATTTAGAGTGTAAAGCATTACTACTTCACTTAAGTATAAAAATATTTTTTTTTTTATAAACTTTGTCATTCCTTTTACCTTTAATGGGGTTAAATTTAAAAAACCCCAGTAATAGTCATGTTTTATTGATTTGGTTGTGGTATTAGAATTTTGAATGAAATTTCACTATCAAATATTGCCTAAATTTGAGAAAACACCATAATGCGTGTTTTTAATTTGTGTTGGATAGCATTAATGCCAAGTTTCGTAATTATTTGACTGTCAAAATAATATTTCCCCATACCATACAAAGTGAGCAAAACAGTTTTATTGAATTTAATATAGGGGTTGAAGTTTGAAAACTAAGTTATATGTATTTCATTAATCGTGTTAAAGAGCACCACTGCTAAGCTTTAAGCAAATACCATCAAAAAATATTTCCCATACAAACTTTGCCACTACTTTCAACCCCTTAGAGGCTCAATTTGAAGAAAACACCGAGGCAAGTGTTTTAAGGGTTCCGTACCCAAAGGGTAATTAGCGGAACCCTATTACAAAGACTTCGCTGTCCGTCCGTCCGTCTGTCACCAGGCTGTATCTCATGAACCGTGATAGTAAGACAGTTGAAATTTTCACAGAAGATGTATTTCTGCTATAACAACAAATACTAAAAAACAGAGTTAAATAAATATTTAAGGGGGCTCCCATACAACAATTGTGATTTTTTTGCTCGATATTGATAACGGCAAAAGGTAGACGCTTGAAATATTTACAGAATATTTAGTTATGTATTCAGTTTCAAAATAAATAATTAAATTAAAATAAAACAAATATCCAATACAAAAAACGTGAATTTTTTGCCGTTTTATAGATAATGGTACGGAACCTTTCGTGCGCGAGTCCGACTCGCACTTGGCCGAATTTTATTTATATTGAGCAGTGATACAAATAGTTTTTAGGTAAGATAATACAGGCTTTTATAACAGATTTTGTGTTCTCTATGTTTTGCCGTTGATTGCGGCGTACAAATATTTAAGCGAAAAAAATTATTTTTAAAGATACAATGCAAATATAATAAAGAATCACTCATACAGTCGTTTGTTTATTTTGTGTAGTAACATTTTTCTATATTGTGTAGTTACATTTTTCTATATTGTGCATATTTTATATATTGTGTAGTAACATTTTTCTGTTAGATACCAAGAAGAAGATACGAAGTTTGTTGTAAATTAGACTCTAAAAATAAAGTTTCTCAATTGCACACAAACTTTGCCGTCCCCCTTTTCCTCTTGGATGTTGAATTTTAAACACCTTAAATAATCCTTTTGTATTAACTTTTTAATAATGCATATTATGTATACCAAGTTTGAAGTCAATTCAGCAAAGAAAAATATATGTAATACAAACTTTGTTACCCTCCTGTCTCCCCCTAGGGGCTGAATTTTAAAAATATTCTGCAAACATGCACTTGATTAATCATGTTCAAGAGCATTTTTACCTTTTAGTCTATTCATTAGTTTAAAGTTAATTTGACTATACAAATATTTTTTTACCATACTAACTTTGTCACCCCATTTCACATACTTAGGGGTTGAATTTCGAAAAACACTGAAATACATCATTCTCTATTTATTAACAAAAGTTTATATAACTACGAATTTTCTTGTTTTTATTTATAATAATAACCGGATTCCCATACAAAGTTTCATCCCCTTTTTTACCCCCTGTGGGATGATTTTCCAAGAACAGTGAAATACATCATTCTTAATTTTTTTTCATATGGTGTAATACCAAGTTTCATATATTTGACTTAAAAAAAAAACAGTTTCTCATACAAACTTCAAACCCCAATTTCACCCCTTTATAATTCGAATTTTACAAAACCCGATCTTAACGACACCTGTATAACATATATGTATAACAAACTCATTCTCCAAATTTTAAATTTCTATCCTTAGCGATTTGGTCTGGGCGGTGATGAGTCAGTCAGGACATTGCCTTTTATATATAAAAATATTTACAAACAGGAGTACCTACACATTCAAACCAACACTAACACAAAATTAGATATCTATTAAAAGGTCTTGTGCCTTTTTGCTAAACTACTATCTTATTTTTTACCCAAAATAACCTACAAAAAAAAACATAAAAAATATTCTTGAAAAAAAAATATCTAAAAAAATATTTGTTTGCCATTATCCTTGCTGCATAACTTATCTCGTAATTAACAAAATTATAACTATTTCTACAATCAATACCAAAAAATCATACATAATGAAACACTGAATATAAAACCAACCAAATATTGTGTTTACATCAATTAGCTTACATATAAGAGTGTAAACACTGTTAACGAATGCTGTATACAATACGTATAAATAAATAATTTGAACCACCAATTATTTACCATAGGTACCTATGGCAATCATTTATGCAATCACATTTGAAACTTTAATTTGAGATTGTAGGAGCACACTAGCATCCCCGTCTGCGTGTCACTGACAACTTTCACAGCTTTTTAATCATGGTGGCTCAAAACTCAGTTAGATCATCGCTTCCGGCGCTTCATACAAATTGAATCGCTCTATGAACTTTTCTTAGCCAACAGTTCATGAAAGCTATAAAACTTTTCTTATTTATTTTTATTAAAAAATACATGCATGGCTCGACATATGCATTGTAATTTACCATTGTTGTTTTTTTGTAAGTTTAAAATATATATATTTAGAATAAATTAGTATAAAATTTTTTGTATTGCATATCGGTAAAAAAACAACAAATGTAAGGTAAAAATGTTTCGTGTATCTACACTATACGGAATTATCCTCTGTAGCAAATATAGTCCATTGAAATGTTACAATTTAAGGACCGAATATTGCATTTGTTGAGGACGCAATTTTATTTTTGGAACATGTGTGGGGGGTCAATAGAAGCTTAACCTCAAGTTTGAGGGGACGCCACCATTGTCATTCGGCCGCCATCTTAGAAAAAGGGGCAAAAACCCTTTTTTCGCGATATCTCGGAAACTATGCGTCTTACAAAAAAATCGTAGAGACATAATTTGTAGCAAATTGTTTTGCCTACAAATATGTTTATATAACTTTTTGCCCTAAATTAAAAATTTCAGAAGTTATAACCAAAAAAGTTAGAACATTTTTATAAAAATTTTCTCTTTTGCTCTAGAACTTTTTTATACATTTTACAAAAAAATTACTTCAGACCAATCTTGTGGATGAGCTTTGAAATTTTTTCTGAAAAAATGAAAATTTTTCTCTGTAATTTTTTTAATTTCATTCATTTAAAACGCTCCAAAGTTGACCGGGTTCGTCAATGTTCATGAGAATCCGGTCAAAACGAAATGCTTAACTTATTTTTGATTTTTTTTTTATTGTAAATATTTTTTTGTTAAATTCGTACAAGTTAACTTATTAATTCCTAACTCTTTTCCCCGCCACCTATGAAGTAGAGGCTGTAGGCGCGTTTTTTTACGTTAACCTCAAACTTGAGGTTTAGCTTCTGTTGAGTCCCACACATGTCCCAAAAATAAAATTGCGTCCTCTAACAAATGCAAAGCTCATGTAACATTTCAATGGACTAATACAAATAATACCTTAACTAATTATGTCGCAGATTTTAGGGTTCCGTACTCAAAAGGTAAAACACGGGACTCTATTACTAAGACTTCGCTGTCCGTCCGTCCGTCCGTCCATCCGTCTGTCATCAGGCTGTATCTCATGAACCGTAAAAGTTAGACAGTTGACATTTTCACAGAAGATGTATTTTTGTTACCGCTATAAAACAGCAAATACTATTAAAACAGAATAAAATAAAAAAGGGGCTCCCATACAACAAACGTGATTTTTTTGCTCAATATTAATAACGGCAACAGGTAGACGCTTGCAATATTCGCAGATATTTAGTTATATATTCACTTTAAAAGTAAATAATTAAATTAAAATAAAACAAATATTTAAGGTGGGCTCCTATTTAGCAAATGTGATGTTTTTTTTTGCTGTTTTAATAGATAATGGTACGAAACCCTTGTGCGCGAGTCCGACTCGCACCTGGCTGTTTTTTATTTATTCAGGTTTTTGTCGCCGTCCGTTTAGTTATTATATACCAGACACAAGTAGATTCAACGGCTCAAGTATTATTCGATTGTTTCAACATTTGTTTCTTATTTTCAGATGGCTTTAAGAAAATTACGTCTAAATACAGATATGCCTAAATGACACATAATGATGGTCCTAACTTATTAAGACGGCGTTACTTAGTATAAAATTAAAGAACAGACATGGGCGAGGGTCTATTACATTCACCGCTTTCCGACGAACACAAAAGAATTTAATCACTAGGGAAAATACTTGACTATCGCACATGGAAGAGGGAGAAGAAAAATAAAAAAAAACTAAATCTTACCTACCCTTCCTGGAAAAATACCTTTATATAATTCGACATTATGTCTTAGTCACATTCCCTGCCCCGTAGGTTGGCAGTTTAAGAAAAAGAAAATGGCTATGCCACAATCCGGGGCTAGTGAGGTAGCTGCTCTCCCCCCTGTTAAATCATCTATGTTCTGGCATGGTCAGCCTCGATGACGGCTCTGACGTAGACGAGGCGAACGTCATCACTAGTGCGGAAGGCGAGCAACCACCACCGGGACTCGTACTCCCCCTTAAGAAAAAGCGTAGCGGGAGGAGGAAGGTGCGCCGAGCTAGCCGGAAAAAGAATGGAGGGCATCACCGTGGAGTGGTATGCTTGCCCAGATATTTA
The DNA here is from genome assembly GCA_946406115.1 of Apoda limacodes. Taxonomy (NCBI): domain Eukaryota; kingdom Metazoa; phylum Arthropoda; class Insecta; order Lepidoptera; family Limacodidae; genus Apoda; species Apoda limacodes. Next base: position 25,149,824 of record OX291555.1, on the reverse strand, counting down.
CGGCCCTAAACGTAACTTCTCAAGTGAAGTGTACCACCCCCGATTTCCTTTCGTATAAATATAACTCTAAATAGATACTGTATATTTTCTGTCCACTACCAAACTTCGAAGTCCGAAATAACGCTGATTTCTATCTAAGTCGTCGAAGATCGTTGGAATTAATCTTTGTATTAATCTATATCGGTACAACTACAACTGTATCGGTACTAACGAAAGTGCTGTCAGCTTAGCTAAGGGATTACCTAACCTCAAATCGATGAGACCATATAAACGATACTATAGGGCAGGAGAATCAAGTTGAGATATCGTTGGCCTGCGTCAATCATCACGAATCACGCACACTTCCCCCAGATGGATTGAAACATAGACTAGATTTTTTTTCACGTGTTTTTCGGAGAAAGTAGGTATACAGTCTCAAATCCCGACGCTTGTAAAATGAGGCCCGCGACTGGCGCCCGCCGCTTTAAAGCATTGCTCCCTCCTCCAGGTAGACTCGGTCAGAGCACGCGATATCGTCTAGAATTCTTGTCGCCAGTGTGTTTGTTCTTTGTTTTCCACGTGTTCAAGCCAGGTCGACGGGTCTGAATTTAACAACTTAACTCTTCGTACACTACTACGTTAACAACGAACTTATAGAAAAATTCTATCGATACCGTTCAAATAGTTTAAAAGCCTGGAATCCATCTCCCGAACAAGGTAGTTGATTATTTTTTCATAGGTTTCCTTCACCTTTAAGTTAAGATTACCATAACACTTCTCTATTTAAGGCTTGGGTATACTACAAACATATACAAGATCACCTGCGAAAAGGAGGACCTAGTGGAAATATTAACCAATGCTCAAAGAGTGGATAGATGAATGAATAGATCTTCTTGGACTGGATGGTCCATTTCAAAGAACATGCACGACCAACCAAAGAAGATCCCGTGTTGTTGATCTTAGACAACAACAGTAGTCACATTTCTTTGAGCATCTACAACAACTGTCGCGACAATGGCATCCACATGGTAACTCTGCCGCCTCATACTTCCCATTGAACACAGCCACTGGATTAAACTGTTTGGACTGCTGAAAAATGCACTCCACAAAACATGCCCGACTTACATGAGTATGAGAAATTATCGCTAACTGATCTTATTCCTCTCTTCACTACAGCCTATCTAAAAATAGCAAATGCGGAAAAGGTTGTTAATGGTTTCAAAGCAGCAGGCATCTGGCCACTTAATGCAAAAAACCTACAGTAAACTAAAATGCTTCTGTTGAACTTGTTAATAATGTTGAAGAAGAAATTATTATGTACATTGAGCCTATTGAACAAGAAGAAGGAAGCGAACAGGATACAACTGAACGTGTTGAAAATGAAGAATCGATTTTGAAGCATAGTACCTTATTGCCAGAGATTAGGACTTCTATCTGAAATAAGACATCGAACACACCAAGAGAAAGGTAGGTACTGGTGTCTCCTGAGCCTGGCTCATCTTCCCACATATTGTTTAGCACGATTTCACCCATGCCAAATAAGAATTATTAGATATCTAAAAACCCTATAAACCGATTTTTTATAGAGCATTTGACCATTGAATTATATATTTACTGATTTTAAAGGTGGAACTAATCCGAGGGTACTAGGTATATATGCTACAGCAGACAAAGCTTTAAAACTTAGTACAGACGAGCCAAATGAAATGCTTGTAAAAAACCTACAGTAAACTAAAAATGCTTCTGTTGAACTTGTTAATAATGTTGAAGAAGAAATTATTATGTACATTGAGCCTATCGAACAAGAAGAAGGAAGCGAACAGGATACAACTGAACGTGTTGAAAATGAAGAATCGATTTTGAAGCATAGTACCTTATTGCCAGAGATTAGGACTTCTATCTAAAATAAGACATCGAACACACCAAGAGAAAGGTAGGTACTGGTGTCTCCTGAGCCTGGCTTATCTTCCCACATATTGTGTAGCACGATTTCACCCATGCCAAATAAGAATTATTAGATATCTAAAAACCCTATAAACCGATATTTTATAGAGCATTTGAGCATTGAATTATATATTTACTGATTTTAAAGGTGGAACTAGTCCGAGGGTACTAGGTATATATGCTACAGCAGACAAAGCTTTATAACTTAGTACAGACGAGCCAGTTGAAAATGAAGAATCGATTTTGAAGCATAGTACCTTATTGCCAGAGATTAGGACTTCTATCTGAAATAAGACATCGAACACACCAAGAGAAAGGTAGGTACTGGTGTCTCCTGAGCCTGGCTCATCTTCCCACATATTGTTTAGCACGATTTCACCCATGCCAAATAAGAATTATTAGATATCTAAAAACCCTATAAACCGATTTTTTATAGAGCATTTGAGCATTGAATTATATATTTACTGATTTTAAAGGTGGAACTAATCTGAGGGTACTAGGTATATATGCTACAGCAGACAAAGCTTTAAAACTTAGTACAGACGAGCCAAATGATATGCTTGCAAAAAACCTACAGTAAACTAAAAATGCTTTTGTTGAACTTGTTAATAATGTTGAAGAAGAAATTATTATGTACATTGAGCCTATTGAACAAGAAGAAGGAAGCGAACAGGATACAACTGAACGTGTTGAAAATGAAGAATCGATTTTGAAGCATAGTACCTTATTGCCAGAGATTAGGACTTCTATCTGAAATAAGACATCGAACACACCAAGAGAAAGGTAGGTACTGGTGTCTCCTGAGCCTGGCTCATCTTCCCACATATTGTTTAGCACGATTTCACCCATGCCAAATAAGAATTATTAGATATCTAAAAACCCTATAAACCGATTTTTTATAGAGCAGTTGAGCATTGAATTATATATTTACTGATTTTAAAGGTGGAACTAATCCGAGGGTACTAGGTATATATGTTACAGCAGACAAAGCTTTAAAACTTAGTACAGACGAGCCAAATGAAATGCTTGCAAAAACCTACAGTAAACTAAAAATGCTTCTATTGAACTTGTTAATAATGTTGAAGAAGAAATTATTATGTACATTGAGCCTATCGAACAAGAAGAAGGAAGCGAACAGGATACAACTGAACGTGTTGAAAATGAAGAATCGATTTTGAAGCATAGTACCTTATTGCCAGAGATTAGGACTTCTATCTGAAATAAAACATCGAACACACCAAGAGAAAGGTAGGTACTGGTGTCTCCTGAGCCTGGCTCATCTTCCCACATATTGTTTAGCACGATTTCACCCATGCCAAATAAGAACTTAAAACAAGAAAAGGGCAAAGGTCAAGGCAAAAGGAGCAAGCTGCACTATATCATCTTCACTTTCACCCCAATGAAAACAACTTTGGCAGACAAAGAGAAGAAATAGAATGTAAAGAAACAAAAAGAAGATAATATTAAAAAGCAAATGAAGATTAAAACTGAGAAAAAGGTCTGAAAAATAATCAAGCCAGAAACAAGAATAGAAGAAACAGAAAAGTACCTTCAACTTCCTCATCTAAAATAGATGAAAATGTTATATGTGATGATGATGATAATGATGGACAGTTTTATGCTGACAGTAAGGGATTGATGAATTGTGCATAATTTGTGGAGAGTTTGTTAAACACAAAGAGTTGTGGTGAAGCTGGCGTCCAAAAAACTTGGTGTACTCAACAGAGCGAAGCAGTACTTTACGTCGGGGCAAAGGTTGCTGCTTCACAAGTCGCAAGTTCGGCCCTATATGGAGTACTGCTGCCATCTCTGGGCGGGTGCACCCGGATACCAGCTTGGCCCTTTCTAGCATCGCACCGCTCGCCATCGGAGGGAATTCATTCTCACACTTTAAAACCGAAAAAAAATATTTATTTATGTGCTTTCTGCGAATAAATATGTAAATGTAATCCTACCAAAAACATTTTTATGTAAAATGTTGCCAAGACGAGACCTCGCTCGAGACAAAGCTCGCACTGTCAAAAAGTTATCAGACCTCATGTAGAGTCAAGCTTCTAATTCTACATCAAGCCCTTAATTCTTAAACTCTACACCTTAGTAAAAATATGTGGCTTCGCCATTTCGTTACCACAAGTAGAGTTTGTGAAGTTAGGGCTTGTAGAGTTAGCGACACCCAGAGAAATATACCTATGGGTGACCTTTAAAAATGTTTTATTCCCAACTAGCAGGCCACAAATTCATATCAACGTTATTTTTTGACACTAGAAAACTAGTACGGAAAAAGCCGAAAGATGTACGGAATTACAAGCAAATGTCGGATAAGTTCATATTTTCTGTCTTTTCAGTTAACCATAATTTAAATGTATATAGAGATATTATGGTAGACATTCTTTTCCTTGTCTAAAATTATGATTATGTTAGCGAAGAAGTTTGAAGTTAAGTGTACGGCAATACCCTCCACTTAGTGGTCAATATTCCTAAAGTGGTAGAACAGAATACTTTGTAGTGTAGTAGGTATGTGTATTCAAAGTTTTGAATGATACAATTATCACTTTTTTGTATACTAAGCAAAAATAATAATAATATAAACGTAGAACTGAAGAGAATTAAAAAAAAAAAACAATCAATGTAAAACTAAGGCTAGTTTGGATATAGATTCTAGAAGGTCGAAAACATTTTCTTTTCTGCCCTACTTTATATAGATACTTAGATCGATATATAGGTATTTACTTAATCGCACACCTAATATAAAATGTAAAAAAAATTTTTGACAATTTTCAGCATTATCTGAATGGTTTTTTCAACTACATTATTGTGCTTTTGATGTTGGTCACCAAGTACTTTGTAGTCACAAAGAAACAAGTCCACAGACTACTTAGGCAAAATCAAAGGACTAGAGGGTTTAGTTGGACGAGAGCTTAAGCTAATGTTTGAGTTAAGACCTAAGTCCTTTTGACAAAGTTAATCCTAGTTTGAATTAAAATTGGCCTTCATTATTCATCAACAGCCTAGAAACGACATTGAAAACTTGGATATGGCTTTACTTATGGTAAAGATTGTACCTTTTAGTACCTCATATCTCATATGAGTCTTTGATGTCTGTCCGTCTATTTGCCTAAACGTCTTTTCGTCTTTTCTCAGTTGTAGGTATATGTTGCTTGCCCAATTTTATCTATTTTTTACTTTTGATATTATTATTAGAAATGGGGTCTAAAAGAGGGGTCGAAGTTAAAAATCGGGAGGTTGCTGAGGTAAGTATGTAGAATTTCACAAATGAGATAAACTTTTATAAGTTAAATGATCGAGCAAAGCGGGTATCTCAACCTTTGATAAATAAACATTAGAAATGTTTTATGCTCACCAAGTTTGCGTGTGACTTATTTATTTAAATTGTCACAGCATCGGTAGCCGCTTGTTCTGACAATGACGAGGAAACACCGGATATTACTACATATCTAGTAAAACTTTTCGACAATTTAACTTATTCGCTTTGCTCCACGTGTTCGCTATGCCTGGACTACCCTTCATCTTGTTAACCAGACAAAATATACCAAAATATACATATACTTACCAAATTATATATATTACAGTTTACCTGTCGTATGAAATATCAATCAGCTTCATCACGTCATCCAGATAAACATAATTGAAATAATTTTTTTTATAGTTTTTTCGCCTTCGTGACATAAAAACGTAAGAACTTTGTAAATATGTCTTATTTAGTAAAAACCTTGTGAAGTACACGCATTATTTTAGGGTGCCGAAGAATTATTAGATATCTAAAAACCCTATAAACCGATTTTTTAAGAGCATTTGAGCATTGAATTATATATTTACTGATTTTATAGGTGGAACTAGTCCGAGGGTACTAGGTATATATTTGGAAGGTGACATCAAAAGCCTTAAGAAAATCAATTAGCGCGCTTCGCTTGTTTGTCCACTTTCAAGTTCGAAGCTAAACAAGCGGAAGTCGTGTCCTGCGAAAGCTCGCAAACAATCTCCGGCTGTTGACTCGGGACAGAGCTTTGATGAAGTTTAGCGCGCGTCTTTGTGACGTCAGCGACTTGCACTAAACAAAGGTATTATTCAACTATGAGTAGGTACGCTTACTTAAGAGGCTGGGTAAGGCAAAATAGCTTAAAAACGAAGTGTTTGTATTGTTGGAATAATAAAATTTGGAGGTTGAAAATATGTGTTAGACTATTATATGCCTTGTGTTTTGTACATTGACTTATTTTAATTTTTGGACTCAGCCATGAAATGTTAAAATTTGTTTTTCACTAATGCTAAAGCAATTTTAAAGCCTATGTCGCAGTAGTTTTGAAATATCCTTACAAACATACTCACCGAATATTATTGACTTTACCTAAGTTGAAATAAATAAAATTGAAGATTGCCTAATTTTCAAAAATACCTAATAAGAAAAGTTTTGTATACGTTTAAGTTTATTTTTTTATTATATATACCTATATTATTTGGATGGTGATCCGTGATCATTTTGGATATGGGAATGTAAAAATTATCCCAGTAATTTTCTTATTGGTAAACTTAAACACAAACAAACAAAAAAAATATGTTTGGAATGAAAAAACTTAAAATACCTATGCCAATACTTGGCGAGATAAACTTACTATAAGAAACTCTATTAATCTACACTTATATTATAAAGAGGAAAGATTTGTTTTTTTTGTATGTTTGTAACGAATAAACACACACAATTCGGTCGGCTTCCTCCCTCCCTACGCAGCGGAGGCAGCCGATGTTCAATTTAGATATTTAAAACTTGAAAAGTTTTGAAAACTTTGAGAATAAAATTAGGTTTATGGATAAACATTAATTGTAATAAAAAAAAAAACTACTTATGTCATTCATAAAGAGACATTTATTCTATGTTTATCCCAAATAAAAAAAAATAATAATTAAAGTTCACCCGTGCGAAGCGTAGAAGTAGTCATTTAATAAATTGTTTCGATATGTCTATAATGTGCTATTATTCAGTTTTTTACTGAGTGGGATCATTTCAGACACAAGAAAAAGAAGAGAAGTTTTCAAAGTATAAATCATATGACATATATCACGAATTGAACATGTTAATCGTAATATGTAAAACATTTTACAATTTACTACTACTTGTTTACCTAGTAAAAAGTGGTTCAAAAAATCAGTAAAATGGTAAGTGGGTAAAAGTCAAATGACTGTGTTGCACTTACGGAATGCAATCTCGAAACGAGATAGCTAACTGGAGATCTCGAGGGATCAGAAATTCGATCTCGGCGAGATCTCGGCATTTCCGAGATTCCAAAAGGATTTCGAAAAGTATTGTTTTTATTAGATAACTGAAACATGATTGAAACTGCTTAATAGTTGTGATTATGATGCTAGTAAGATACAAAATGAATTATTGAAGAAATGTCGTTATTTTTATAATTGTTACTTATGCTATGTTAGTCCCAGAACAGACGGTGAAACGCAACAGCAACGAAACCCTTTTGGAACGATTTTGAAACGATTTCAGACGTTATCCACACACGGCGAAACCTAAATTGTACCACAAGTGATGAAATTATTACAATCATTTTAGTTTCTTTGAGAACAGACGCGTGTAAAATGTCTAGCTCAAGTTGTGGTTATGTATTTGTATCTTCATTGCTTTTCCAATTTCTGCCCATGCTTTATCAGTGTCAGTTCTGCTTGAGTAGCTCGATAGTGTTGTATTGTACAAACAAGGATTGAATGTTTTTATTTTCGTCATCAGCCATTTTGTTGCTTCGAAAAAACCGCGAAACGATGAAACGCAAACATGAGTTTCCTGCACGCCGGTTTCAATGCGACTGATTTGCAATGCTCAAACGCGGTTTCAACCTGGTTGCGTCATGTGTGGTCTCTCAAAGGAGTCCATGGCATAAACTCAAATGAAACTCAAAAGTAACTAGGAGTTGCAGTTTCGTCTCTTTTGCGTTCCACCAGCCTTAATGAACACAAAAATTCAGACCCGTAAAATCTCCCACATCCAATGTTTTTGTGTCAATTTTGTGAATTGACTTTATATGGACATGTAATGCTTTTGTGGAACTGGCTGTAGTTTTCAGAATACGTTTATATATTTTGCATTGGGCTGTCAAATTATTCACCGCTTTCTTAAAATGTCTCCATACTGGCAACGAACTATTAAACTCCATGTGAGGTTCATTTTGATTGTTTGTCGACATTTTAAAAGTATTAACTGAACAGTCTAGCACTTGTGTACCAAAATAATACAAATTTTCATTCAATTAACCCATAAAAACACGTAATTTAAGCACATCATGACAGTAACTGCACAACCAAATCAAAACACTTACTCTAGTCAGAACTAAATTACTTATTATTTTCTATTCCACTCGCCCAACATCATGAATATTCGGGAATAGTCGGGATAGTTTGCGTATGCAGTCCGACAATTTCCTTCGGGAGTCAGCGACTCAGAGAACACGCGTCATGCGTCGCTGACTACTGCCGCTCGATCTCGTCAATTTCGGCCGAGATCTCGTCATTTTATGCTTCGAGATTGACCTCGAAAACGAGGCGAGACAGTAGACTTCGAGTTCTGTACTCTGTTCTATAAACTCTCAAAATTTGTCACTATTCAGAAAGAGACAAAGATAATCATTGGTCTCCTTCCTCATTCCTGCAAAACAAAAAACAAATATAGAAAGAGACAACTACTCGACGCACGCACGCTTCGTCTCTGTCACACTTATGTGACGGTTTTTACTTCACAGATGAGTAGGAAATACACTCATCTGTTAAGTAAATTACCATCAGGCGGACCGTAAGCTTGTTTGCCCCCTTAGCGGTATGGAAAAAAAATATTTAACTGTTGTCTAAAAAGTTAAAATGTATTTCCTTATTAACAACGAATAAATATCTATAGTCCTAATTGATTTTTTATTTCTGCCCGCCCTACAACAAAAATATACAAATATGGTTGAAGAAGTTGAAACCAGTACGTTATTGAAATGCCTTTTAAGACAAAGACCCGAGCGGTGTTTGTTCGGAGCCTTAGACTAAATACAAGGCCCGTTATTAAATTTATTCACACAACCCTAATTTGCCATCCCTTTGGCAACACAACCCTAAAAAACATTACCTACAAACTTCCTACAATACAACTATTTACCTGTATGCTCAAGGATATACCCACTAACGAATATCTACGGATATTTGTTGGCTCATCTTAGTCTCCATTGTCTAAACTGTTAGTCTCAGGTTAGGAGAATTAATCATCCGTTAAGAGAGGCTTTCGTTCGTTCCATAGCACCAAGAACCTTCAAACTTTGTTAAAGAGGAGGAGGAGGGGGGGGGGGGAGGGGAGGAGCACACGCTCTTACCTGAATTGACGTTGGATTTGTTTTTAAACATTGAGACGACATATTTGGATTTTTGAATCTATACTTACATCATCATATATTTTTTGTGATAGTTTAGACACTTGAGGTAAGTACCGCTAGTATAATTCTGTTGTGGATGGTTGTTCTGAGCTATTGTTCAAAATCATGCCCACGGCCGCTTTCTACTACCTACCGCACAGCTCGCCATCGGCAGGGAATTCATCCTCATACCTTAGATAGAACCTAAACGGTCACGTACAGTACGATTTTACTGGAACTTTCTCCCGCAAACGCTTAGGTTGCGAAATAAGCTACCTGCCAAGGTTATCCCTACGGACTACAATTTGGGGTTCTTCAAAAAGAAGTGATTACATTTTTAAAGGGTCGGCAACGTGCGAGTGATTCTCCTGGTGTTTCAAGTGTCCATAGACTGCGGTAACCGCTTACCATCAGGGCCGCGTTTAAAAACTTACTACCGGGGTAGAGTTTCGTGCTGTCGCTTTCTGTACTGTAGTAAAATGTATTTGCTATCTTGCTATCAGTGCTAACCGGTTAACCCGAGTTGGGTTTAAAAATTCACATCAGGTGGACCATTAGCTTGTTTGCTAGCTATTGTGTGGTTGATTTATTTACTACCACATTATATGTACCTAAGTAGGTAAATAACAATATTTTATAACCCAGATGCGCCAAGTAAAATGTTATTAAAGATCGAAATTGAATTCCACGAATCCCATTCTCCCATAAACATGCGAAAGTTAGTTTTAGTTATTTGAACAATGCTAATTAAATACAAGTTTATTTGATTTTCATTAAAAACCAACCGAAGGTCTAAGAATTTAATTTGCCGAGGACTAGCGGTACAAGTATTAATTAGTTACAGCATTTGTATGGAACTTTAGCTGTAAAAAATGTTAGTTTTGTGCTAAATGAAAGTATTTACTTTAGCATCAATCCTTCTGATGTATTTCAATATCCAGTATATAGATCATAAAAATGGGGTTTTATTTTATGTTTTGAAGATTTGTTTTTTTAACATATAAAATAAAAAAAAAATTATGAGGTAAGCATTTTTCGCACCTTCTCTAGGAAGGTAGGTACCTACACTAAAACGTATTTTTCGCACCTTTTCTTGGTAGGTACTCTAAAACGTATTTTTCGCACCTTGCCTGGGTATACGTATCACAGTTGGTGACGCAGCTGCTCTCACTGCTTACCACAGGTATGTTGCCTCAGTTTTGAGATATGGGAAAGTCTACCGATTTAAGTAAAATTTTTGTAGTACAAAAGAAATACATCAAAGCTATATATGGAGCCAATCCACATCCAAACAGTGGTAAACTTAGTGACAGAATTGTTGGTCTCATATATGTACCTAATACCTACAATATAATACTTATATATCTTAGCCTTTACCCCGATCGACCTCGGTACGGCCAAAAAATATTGTTAGGCGGCCTTGGCACGGTCTAAAAACAATTGTTAGGCGGCCTCGGCACGTACTAACGGCCCCAAATGACGATCTCGCTATCCAGATAGCGAAAATAGTCTCAACTCCTCCCCCAGAGTCTCGCCCCAAAAGCCCGGTGGAGCAGTAATGGCTGCAACAGCTAACTACATAGTCAGTTCAGAAAAATAAATAATACTAATTACCACTAAAATATTAGATTTACTTATTGTATTTGCTAACAGGAATAAAAGTCTTGTTGGAATAACAGTGTTGTTTACTAAAAACAAGTAATATTTAATGGAATGCAAATAAAGTATAAACACGCTTATAATCAGCGTTTAATTACACATACACGAGTTGGCACTGATGAAGCTTAAGGCCTTCATTGTTATGACAAGCAGTGTTTTATCTGCCCACTTTAATAAAACTTTTTGTAAGCTTTAGTAAGCTTTATATGTTGATATTAATTACCTCACTCATTTATTCGAGAAAAGTTTTATAGGATTTGTAAAATTCTGTAATTCGAAGTACAAATTATTATTTTCGGAAAGTACATAGTTTTATATGTTGTAGTTGTTAGTTTACGGAATTAATAAAATGTACTTAAAATGATACTGTTTTGTAATTGACATTTTTTTTGAAATTAATAAAATTTAGTATTAACGCAATTTAATAAACAGTTTTTTTATTCGAACAATATTTTTTTTCTCCGTGTGGAAATTCTCATGAATACCTATGCGCTGCCAGTACAGCGCACAGGTTGTGTCGGGTTCTTACCGACTAAAACCCATGGTGTCCCTTCTTGCGCAAACCGACACTTAAACAGTCTATATAACTAGCTAAGTCAAAGATGAAAGTAATCTAATCTCGAAAGTTTACTTACGCAAGAACTAACGGCTCGTAAGTCAAAGTTGTACTTGAGCTAGTGAAAATGTTTGTGTTACAACTTGAGGGCTTTTGAAAGTTGGTTGTAGGTCAATGGAAATCGGTTTTCATTAGTTCTCTCATAGCCCAAAACCAACTTTGATAATTTAATTTGGGAAGTGCAAAACTGCAAATTAAATTAACACAAAGTTTAAGTTAGCTAAATAATCGTAGTTCTTAACAACTAGGTACATTTTTAAACCGTTTGCTTTGGAAATTTTTAAATAACGCACGCAATAACATCTGCTAAAGTATTTGTATAAAAAAAAAATCAAAATTAATTTATACAACTCCTCAAAAAATCAAATAGTCAAAATAAGTACTAAAACCATATCAACTTAAAAAACTTACACTATTTGTAAAAAGATTTCTGCTCAACTACCAACGGCCCATCCCGCCGTAAATTCGGTTATCGGAAGGATGCTACAGCAAGCTATAGCTGCAGCTACAGTTCGTTTAAGCTAGTTATAGTAACTCGCGCGGGAACTTTTGAATTTTCCGGGATAAAAAATAGCCTTTGTCCTATTCCAGGACCTTACCTTTATTATGTGTGCCAAGTGTTATCCCGATCCGACCAGTGGTTGAAGCGTGATTGAGTAACAATAATCCAAACTTTCACATTTTCATAGTGTGTGTGTCGCGCATATTTCGTGTGAAAATCGGGAGTTTGCATGGCGGGCATCTATTTTTCAAATTGTGCGTACAATTAACTTGATAATCATTGCCGTTACTTTATTGCAAAACATCTTTCGTATTGGTAAACAGTGTAGGTTTCTAGACCCTTTCCAACTTATTAATGAAAATCAAATAAAGATAGATGATTTGGGTTGTTTGAATAATTTAGCCGTACCTACTCTTTTGTTCACCGGCTTTCAAGTCTCTGTACATACATTGTTCAAAGCCTGCCCGGGTTGCCGTCCGGCAAAGGTCAAACAAAACAATACACAGTGTTGGTTTAACTTGGCGGACATGCAGGATTAAATCTTACTGAGCATAATTAAAAGGAAATATCCCAAACCAACGAATAGAGAAATAGGTATTTAAAAAAATATTTGATGTTTCGTAAGGACCCTATAAAAGATACCGATGTGCGATTGGGACAACTGCACCTCAGGCTGATCTTACCTAGTCACAATCATCAAATTTGGGGTATCGTATTCCCCATTATTCCCTTACAACAGGAAAAAGACCCTGTTCGGATTTTAGCCGGACCAGAGTGTCGATTAACCCCAGAGGTTCTACTCGAAGGCACATTAGGTAATATGCGTGTATAATTATTATAATGGTGTAGTAAAAGTTTTACTTTAAAATGTAAGTAATTAAAGTTTTTAAAATTATAGTCGAAGGAAACTGTGGGTCTCCCGTACGAGTTTTTCCTAAAAAAACACCTAATGCTGAACAAAGCTGACGATGTCGTTACTGCTTGAAGACGTCTGCTGCGTTTGTGGTCAAAGCGGACTTTGCCGTACCGCCTGCTTACCGCACGCTGAGAGATCATCTGAGAGTGTACTGACTCCACTCCAGATCCCCGGCACAGCCTGCACTGCTCGCCGCTAACCCGGAGCGAGCTGCAACCGCGCTTGAGCATTTTTGGCTCGGCAGGTCGCCGGTGTTCATTACTACATACCCGCCCGTAAGCTCTCTTAACTTGAATAGGAAGCTCGCCGGGGAATCGCGATACGTTACTTACTACATTTCGCTGACTGATACCACTGTTTTTCTGTTCCTAAATATATATATTAAACCTTTGCAAAACCTTCCAACGCATTCGCTTAGGTAGGTTAACGGTTTCTATCTTTCTTGCTAGACAAGTAAGGAAAGCTACTTTACTTATATTTAAGGGCTAAGAATCACCTTTAGTGATTGGTTAATACTAATCAATTAATAACTTGTTGAGTAAGCTTGAATAAGTGTATTATAATCGAACCTTACCTAGCAAACCCTTGTTTCTTTTCTGAACACCTAGCCGGTGCAAAGTGACCTTAGGGGTATGTCCTATACGTTCTACTGTGTTTCATCCTACCAAATCTAAACCAAACTTTACAGGAGTTTAGTTCACTTGGAAAGTTATTTTTTTGTTTCTGTTGTATTTTTTCTTAAAAATTTATACATATAAAATGCTTTGTCCTGAATGACTGACGGATCAACGCACTGCCTAAACCGCTGATCGTAGAGACATGAAATTTAGACGGTGTGTCCTTTGTATGACGTAGTCATCTAATAAGAAAGGCTTTTCCGAAATTCTACCCCTAAGGGGGCGAAAAATGGGGGCAAAGTTAGTATGGGACAACATGACTTCTTGGTCCAATCTACTTCAAATTTTGCATAATTTTTTTAAACAGAATTGATGGAAGACTTGTTTCGTATTTTATTAAAATTCATCCCCTAACGGATTTAAAAGGGGAAGAAAGTTATTTTTGCGATGATTTGCTTCGAAGTTGACATCAATACTCCTCAGTGCTTTTGATTTCAATTACATTTTATTTTGACACATTTTGAAAACAAATTCGATTTTATTCAAAAAAGGTTGTCTCACTTAAAAACATAAGCAAATCCTCTCATCAATCAAATCAAATTTGAATGTATCGAAAGTCACCATACTATATAAGAACCTCGTTTGAAGGTTTCTAAGCAACCTGTAAAACCTGTGTGACAGACGACGGACGGCTACGTGAGTGACAGCAATAGGGCTTCGTTTAGCCCTCTTCGGTATGGAAGCCTTAATAAGCAAACCACACAGACATAGTGAATGTGTATTATTGTGGATATCAATCAAACATGAAAAAATTATGTCTCAATTCATCCCTTATGTTTATAAAAAAAAACAATTTTTACCAGACAAACCACAGAATTTATGTATGCTTAAAGCTTTACAGTGCAACAAACTTTTCTGACCCTCGGACCCCCCCATGGTTCTCAGCATTCCAATATCGCGACTGTAGTTTTGATATTTGGAAAATATACATACATGCACTTGTGAAATGCATGCACACATATTAAGAAGCTGGAATAGACTAATAAAAAAAAAAAATGGATTAAAAAAATAACGTATGGCCAGGGCCCACAGGCGACCAAAAGTGCGGCAGATGGGCAGATGAAATAGAAAAATCTGCAAGGAAACATTGATTGAGACAAGTGCAAGACAGAAATGAATGGTCTGAAAAGAAGTAGGCCTTTCCTCGAAGAATAATTTAATTTAAATTTAGTGTTTTCTTATATTTTCAAAAATCTTTTTATAAGTGAATTGAGGAATAAACAGTATTATTATTCAATAACATGGCTAACAAACTGTGCAACTCTGACAATATTACATACCTACACACGAGTCAAATTGATAACCTTTTAAATTTTTTTAAGTCGGTTTAAAATAATTTGCAGGTCTCAGCTATTAAGTTGCTTCATTATCTTACAACTTGAAACGTAAAAAAATACAGTTTGTTTTCTAGGGTTTAATACACTTATCAGGTGAAAATCCTAGTTCGATCTAGCATTAGGTCGGAATATCTGATGTCTGTTAATTTATTTACACCTGCATAAAGGGAACCATATTTTCTCAACAACTGGCTGCTTAGTTGGGCTCGTCGCCAATTTGGCTTAGCTCGATGCGACTTCCGGAACTTAAGACTTCCGTGTGAGTAGCCCATGTATATAGGTACTACAACGATTCCCAGCGTCTCGGAGCGTCATTCATACATACGAATTTCTCATATGTTTTTGACATTTACTGATCAAGCACTGTGAAATTTTCGTATAATAATCGTAAGCCTAAAATTCTGCAAGATGTTTTTATTAACTTAAAATCTTATTTGAGACCATTTGTATGAAGAACTATAATCTCGTATAAATTTTAAACTATACAATTTAATAGAAAACTGGCATATTGCAGACCTAAATATTTATTCCTAGAACACGTCTTTAAAATTTTATGGTGTTTGATAAGTACGTGTCAAAAATAAGTGGCAATTCGTTTGTATGATGCACACTACGAGGCACTGCGAATCGTATCCTCTTAAGCCCAGTTACGACGCAGTTTCATCGCTTTCTTTATGTTTTTTTTTGGGGTTTCTATAAAAAGATTTCAAAAAGTCTCTTGTATTCCGGTAATATTTTGTCGTAAGAATAAGGTTTTCCAAAACAGATGTAACTAGGATATTTTCTTAAGATTTTAACATTAATTTGCATGTCTAAGTAATGTTCCTTAACTCAATAGCTTTTATGTTCTCAGGCGGTACTTAAGCGCAAATTAGTAGATGAGCCAACTAAGCTTTGTACCATTATACAGATTAAAATAGCTACTTAGTTTTAATTTCTTGAATAGATGACTAAAACTTCTTAAAATCAACACATTTTCTTGTTAAAATGTAATAAAAACCGCCATTTTGCTCGTTCCAAAGATGGCGGCCGCGCGGCGCCATTACCGTATCTTCTTGTTGGAGTAACAGAGGTGTATCGTTAAGTAAATTAGTTTAAGAACGCACTTTTGTTCTATCTTTCAATTAAAATTCTTTTCCTTCACACAATCGTTGCAAATAAGTAATTTGTTGATATCAATTGCGAAAAAACGAATATCAAATAGCTATTTGAATTTTTAGATGACAATTAAACCTAGTTTAGTTGTGTTTTTTACATTCATATGAGTAAATGACCATAGTCGTATTCATAGCATAGCCTATTTGCACTACTTTGTCTCAGTCGAACTGAGCCTCGTGGTTTCTTTCACCCGTAAACTATAAAAAAATTATAGTGTAGGTACTATGTTAAGTACAAGTAGGGTAAATAATGGAGATAGGGGTAAGTGGTAAAGTTAGATATAGTGTATCTACCACACATCTAGCTAACTGATGTGCCTGCCGTCAACTGGCCAAGTGAATCGGACTTCATAAACCTGACCGACAGAATTTTAACCTAATTTATAATTTGTTCGCTTTAAAATTAGAAAATTATATTTACAAGTTTTGTAAGGATTTATTTTTCAAGTACATAAGTTTTTTTAGGTTTTAAAAGTACCTACACATCCTAATAATATCCTACCTCCTACTTATATTATAAATATTTGTTTGTTTGTTAATCAATTAAGTCACAGTGGAGCACACAATTGAACTGAAATTTGGCACGGAGATAGTTTAAGACTCGGCAAAGGACATCGGTCTTTTTTCATAATAACTAAAACTGAAATATACTTGATCGAACTATAGGTTGTTATGGTAAACTTTAGTACTTATATGTAATCAAGGAGTTGCCGTAGAAATGCCACGCTGACACGATGTAGTGCGGGCGGAGTCACTGGCAAAAGCTAGATTACTTGTAAGTATATTTGTTTCTTGTGTTTATTTATAACTGTACTTTATTATGTGATAACGCTAGCTTTTGTCACCTGCCCTAAATTAAGCTTTCAGCGTGGAATTCCTACAAACACACAAACTTACAAAATTTCACATTTATTATGTTAAAGTAATATAGGATAGGATAATATAGTATATTTTTGCATATTTTGTTTCTTCACCTGTTTACGTGTGAGTTTGATCCTACCTATATAAAGTTGACCCTGTTAGTTATATCTATAGGTAAGTAGTACCTGGGGACCAAGCTTTGCTTGTTTTTTTAAAAACGCCATCAATTGTCAAGTAGCTTTAGTGTTGCTTAACAGCGCCATCTATTGTCTAGTAGCTTTAGTGTTGCCTTGTCGGTAAAAATATAGTATTATAATAGGACAGGAAGAGTCATATTTTTCAGTTTTTTCACTGCCTAAAAACACTGATAAAACGACGTTTTCTAAAAATGAAATGTAGCTAGATCGATAAGGGTATACCGATTGTAATGAAATGTTGGTAAGTTGTTATGCACACGCCGGGGAAGGTTTATGAGAAAGAGTCGGACTTGCGCAATAAGGGGAAACCGATTTTAATGAAATTTCGGTAAGTTGTTATGCTCACGCCGGGGAAGGATTCTGAAAAAGAAAAAAGGGTCAAGTGCGGGTAGGACTCGCGCAATAAAGGTGAACCAATTATAATGACATTTTGGTAAGTTGTTATGCACAAGCCGGGGAATGTTTATGAGAAAGAGTCGGACTTGCGCAATAAGGGGAAACCGATTTTAATGAAATTTCGGTAAGTTGTTATGCTCACGCCGGGGAAGGATTCTGAAAAAGAAAAAAAGGGTCAAGTGCGAGTCGGACAGTGTCAAGTGCGAGTCGCACTCGCGCAAGGCGCTCCTTCATTTCCATAAATGTATTTCGTCGCCGCGAACGCGATAGTAGCGTTAAAAACTCACACTAGGCACACTGATGGTGCTACAGCGCATCAACTTTAAGGGCAGAACAACGTCTGCCGGGCCAGCTAGTCATAAATATATGTAATAATACGTACAAAAGAGTCGTGCGAAGAAGACCGAAAGGTGGTTAAATGTTTAGGTATCTAAAATTCCTGAGATATTTTTTACTAGCTTTTGCCCGTGACTCCGTAGAATAACGTAGCTATCGTCGAAATGCACATTTGGTTAGGGCACATGACTAAACCTACAGACTGATAGCTTTAAACAATCGGCGCTAGCGAGAGCACTACTACAAGCACGGGTATGTGTGCGTGGCCTATCACTGACACGGCGCGCGTCAGTGGAAAAAGGAATCAAAAGGAAATTTCCTTTTTTACATACCTAAAAGATCTTGACAGGTTAATACCTATATTTTTTTATTCTAAGTTGGCTAAATAATTACAATAGGAAGGTGAATCTTAAAAAAACGTTCGTACGTATGTAGGAACCGAGGATAATGATACATATAAACATGCATATATTAATGTATACGCATAAATATGCATAATTATATTATTAGTACCTTCCTACTTAATACAAATAAAATCAGAGATCCATGTTAGGGTTCCATAGCCAAATGGCAAAAAGGTCCCTTATAAATCCATCATATCCTTTCGTCTATCCGTATGTCACAGCGTTATAATTCCGATATCTTTGCATATGTAGATTGTGGTGAAATTTTACAAGAAAGTCATATGTGAACCGCCAAACAGATTTGTAATGAAATTAAAAAAAATATTTAGGTGTAGCTCCGTACATGAATTGAGGGACGAAATCGATGTCAGCTATCTATTGATTCAATTTACTAAATGTGTCAGTTGAAAACCCTACCAGTTTAGGTATGATTCTTGAAACGTTGTTCTAAGCTATCAGTCTGGTGGGTTATTTAGTCACGTGGTTAGGGGGTCTAGTAAGCAACATTTACCTATGCTATGCATATGCATTTCTATCCGACAGCCAAGTTTAGAATTACTGACTTCAAGTCGCAACCGCCGCCGCCTGCAAGCGGGTCGACCGAAACATGTTTTGTTTACTTCGCCTAGTATAGTATTATATAATCTGTGACTTCGCATTGTTTCTTGATTTTTGCTTTTGCAATAACCATTTTGTGTAAAAGAAAATTTCGTGTATTGATTCTTTAGAACAATTGTACAATGATTTACTTAAAATCAAGTGTAAGCAATGCCAAATGATAATTTCTCATGGTGTGCAGAGAAAAACAGAAAATACTACGAGTATGAATAACCAAAAATGTCAACCAACCCTGATACCTCAGTTAGGTTCTATGATTAAATGTTCGACCACAGACAATTTCCTCCCAGTCGCAGTCCTAGTCGGCGCTCTTAGCCGAATAGTCGCTAACTTGTCGCCGACTAAGAAAGTGGCCGGATGGACAGCTTTACCGACTAGTCGGAACATCCCTACTTTTAAGTAGATTTTTCCCATCTGGGAAGTATACTCTTTCAAACAAACAAGAATTTTCCTAATTGGTCTAGGCGACTTCGCGTAATCGGAAAACATACATAAAAATAAATTTCGAAGAATTAGGAACTTTCTCCTTTTTTGAAGTCGATTAATAACTAGTCACTTAAATAGACGACAATATATTTCCTAAGCAACTCATGATATTTGTGAAGTCAAAGAATATAAAAGATTAAAGCGTATTTAATTATTTATGAGTAAAATAAAACTACTTTTAATATACCTACTTTCTGTTTTACTTGTTTATGAAATATCATCGTTTATGTAAATATTATTAGTTTTTGCTCGAAGTCAAGGACGTTATAGAAATGGACGCAACTTTACAAAGTTTTCGCCTTTCCCCTCTAGCCACATAAAATGAAAGTTTGACCAACTCGACATTTCGGTCATCAGTATTACGCGCGAGCTCGCGAGGAAAACATCTCGACAAAATGACGAAATGTGCCGTGAAATGGTGTCAAAACTACAGCAGTAAAACAAAAAACGTTTCTTTTCACAAATAAGTAAATTTTTGATTTGTTTTAATAGTAATTTGTCAAGCAAATACACATTTTTACGCAAATGAACAAATTAATCCCCAGCCAAGTAACATAGGTTTATTGCAAACTCAATACTTCTACAAAAATTGGTCGGCTTCACTGATAAATCCACGGAATGGTTAGGGATAGACAAATATTGATGCACTTATCGACATTTGTAATATCCGTTGTTCATTATTTATTTATTTCAATATTAATTAATTTTAATCATTAATAATAAATATTAAAGAGATTTAGCTAAATATAAATCAATAAAATAGGATTTTTATATTTTTAGGGTTACGTAGCCAATTAGATAAAACGAAACCCTGATTTTTCATCAATTCAAAAAATTGGTCTTACGTGTTCCTTTTTTTTTTACAGCCCGCCTAATACGAAGCATTTAACGTAGCCTATGAACGCTACACACTTCACCAGTGGCATAACTTAAGCGTTTACGACCGTTTAAATAAAATTTTATCTCTCTAAAGATAACATAATTCGTTAATTACGGGTACAGCAGGAATCATTTTAAACGAGTGTCATAATCTGCTTTTTTTTCAACGACAACGAGAAAATTTGATTTAAACAAAAAAAGGAAAGTATTTAATTTTTCTTTAATCATTTCTTAGCGAGTCATTGCTTTTAAAGCTTATCATTTAATATTTATATTTTATTCTGAATCAGACAAGTTTTAAATAACATAAAATATTTTATAACAAATAAAATTATTATTAATAACTAAATCTAAAATATTTTTTAAAAAAAAAATAACCTAAAATAAACTAAGAATAAAAACCAATGTCTACTTACTGCCTAAGTTGTAAAAATCTACAAATATTAAGACAGTATTTACAAAACTTGTTTAGAGTTTTGTAAATGCGTGGGTACGAAAAATTCTGTTTAGTCCGTCAGTTATATAGTAAGAAAATATTGAAAACGTATTTTTTGCTTTTTCGAATTATAAAAAAATACATAAATTGTATCACAGTTTAGGAGCGGGGACTAACTGTAAACTGTACCTAGGCGTAAAGTCACGCGATATTTTGGCTCAATTTACCTATCAACACTAGCTTTACTTAGCTTAAAACCAGATGGCGCTGTGTGTAATGTCCACCAATATTTATTATTTATTCATTTATTATAAAAAAAATAAGTTTCCTATTATTATTTGTAAATCTATATGACGGACTTATAATTAAAATGAAGTCATCATGCTTATTGTTTTAAACAAAATGAATTTATAAGTTTTTAGATAACCCTATTAGTTCTCATTCTAAAACATGCGAAGTTAATTTGTGTATGACATGCTTTTGGCCAGTTTTTCTTATTTAAATTTTATTAGCGTGTGTATTTGTATAAACATCAAATCATGATCTTTTTGTCCAATCTTTGTAAGTTTCCTAGTAGTCCGGATGGAAAAAGAAAATGGTTATTAGTTGTGCGCAGAGAGGAGTCGTGGTTTCCCACGAAACATAGCACTGTATGCAGCAGACATTACAAGGCGGATTGTTTTAATGTAAACGCGAAAAAACAAAATAAACTTAACAAAGAGTCTGTACCAACTCTACATTTACCTATATTCGTAAGTGTCAAACTTTGCTATTAATTCTAGATCCTAAAAAACTATACGCATAAGCGCTTGGCATATTATTGTTTTTATAGTCACATGAACTTACAGTAGTGCTATTAAAATTAGTATTTGAATAAAACAATAATTATAAGTAGTTTTTTTTAAATGAACTAACTGCCAATTTAATCACAGTGGATTTTGATTCAATAGCCCGATTAGTTTTAGCTCTCTAACAGAAACCTTAATCATGAGCTGCAGGAATTAGGACAAACCACAAAGTTGTATTCCATTTATAATACACACTAGCTTTTGCCAGCGGCTTCGCCCGCGTAGGATTCTTACGACAACTCCTCAATTATGAAAAAAACATACTCACACGACGTTCTCTCTCCCTCTTTCCCTCTTTTTCAAAAATAATAAATAATTAACTACTATAAATTAATTAGCTAATATATTAACCTCACGATCTTGGTGCTCCATACAAACTTTGAACCCCGGTTTAGGGGGTGAGTTTTGGAAAATCCTTTCTTAGCGCACACCTACATCCTAATAGCTATATGTGTGCTAAATTTCAGCTCGATCCGTCTAGTGGTTGGAGCTGTGCGTTGATAGATCAGTCAGTCATAGTTACTTTCGAGTAACGCTAACTTTAACCTGCGACGTTGTTTACTTAGAAGGGGAAAACATTTTTTAAATAATACGTACCGCCCTTCCCCCTCATGACTACCCGACGACCTTGCACATTATAAATGCGCGCTCAGTACTTTATTATTATTTTGCTGCGATTTTATTTTAAAACTGCATTATCTCCTAAGATATTCATTGAAATCGAATGATGTAAATGGCAATTTCGTTTTAAATTAAATACTTGTAGTGAATAACGTATTTATAAGGATAAGGATTAATATCATGTTTATAAAAACACATTCGCAAATAATGCATTATTTTGGAACGAATTTGGTTAGCATAAAAAAGGTTATAGTAAGCCAACCATAAAAGATAGACATAAACTGTGGCGGACTTTTCTTTAGACATTTTAAAGGGGAACAATTCTGTCATATATGATTTTTGCGTAACTCTAACCGTTTACGCAGCGTACGCAGTGGAAAAAAAACTCGATTTTGAAACATTCCTCATTGGTGCTCCGCTTCTATTAGGCTTTACGTGATGATATTTATGCCGATACAACCGAAGTGCCTCTTACACCTATTCTTACTCAGGTATTTCCTAATCTATCAGAAAGTAATTATGACGCTCTACCCTCAATTTCATCTTTGCCATCTCTACCTTCAAATCAACCACTTGCATCCTCGCCTGTCAGTATACCTTTGACGCGCGTTTAAAAAATGAAACGGAAAGCTCCTGCCATCGTTGCTCGAAAAATAAAAAGACAGTGTAGCAGAAGAATTAATTTATCTTTTAGTTGGCAAAAAGCACAATTTCAACACAAGGCTGAAAAAGCAGGACCTACACTTTTGGAAAATGTACCATCTGATTGGTCACCTTTAGATTATTTTTATAGATTTTTTCTGAAGACTTATTAGATATTATTGCCACTCACACAGTTTCAAGGGAAGAAATACTAGACTTTTTGGTAATAAATGTCATTATGGGTATTATAGTTTTGCCATTATACAAAGATTACTGGCAAAAGTCTTTTCGTTATGCAAAGGTAGCAGATGTAATGTCCCTAAAAAGATTTAAACAAATCAGGCGATTTTTACATTTTACCAATAATTCTGAAGCCGATATATCAGATGGATATTATAAACTACGTCCTGTACTTGATCGCATTTGAACACAGTGTTTATCCGTAGAAGAAGAGAATGCTTTTAGTATCAACGAAATGGTTATAACGTACAAAGGGAAGTAAGCAGGAAGTCGTCGTCATTATAACCCAAATAAGCCTTGTAAATGGGGTTTCAAGAAGTTAGTCAGAGCCGGTGTATCTGGCATCATTTATGACTTCTTGCTATACGCGGGAGATGACACTTTTAGAGGCATTACATTTACTGAAGAGACTATGGGTGTTGGAAGTAAAATAGTTTTAGCTTTATCTAAGATTATTAAAAATAAAGCAAGTGCGGTATATTTTGACAATTGTTTTACTTCCTTGGTGCTG
Organism: Apoda limacodes; assembly: GCA_946406115.1. NCBI lineage: Eukaryota > Metazoa > Arthropoda > Insecta > Lepidoptera > Limacodidae > Apoda > Apoda limacodes. Next base: position 25,126,153 of record OX291555.1, on the reverse strand, counting down.
GAACATATGTTGAGGGAAAATTATGGTATATTTAGTTTAGGAAAAATAAGACAAAATAGACTCAAAGATGCTGCTACTAAACTACGAACTGAAAAGGCTTTGAAAAAGGAAGGAAGAGGTGCCTTCTGTAAGGTTGTTTGTAATAAAAATAAACTTAGTATTGTCAAGTGGTTTGATAATAAACAGGTCACACTGGTGAGTTCTTATGATGATGCATACCCTGTCAAAAATATAAAACGATTCAGCAAAGAAGTAAAATCTCGTGTTGATGTAAAATGTCTAAAAATTGTTAAAGAATATAATAGTCACATGGGAGGTGTCAATTTGGCAGACATGCTGATTGCATTATATCGCACTGGAATAAGATCGCACAGGTGGTATATGAATATTTTCTAGCAGCTTTTGGATATATGCATCAACAACGTTTGGCTTTTACGTCGGAGACACAATAAAATAACCAACACCACTGGAAAGCAGGATCGCCTAAAAGATTTTAGGTATGAAATCTACAGCGGCCTACTGAAACGAAGTCGAAACGCTTCAGTGAAAAATTAAGACGCAATTCCCGACAAAGCAAAATAAAAAAACCGGTATCTGAACGACCATGCGATGATGGCCGGTATGACAAATATGACCATTGGCCGCAAATAACCGGATATCAGAGTTGCAAGTACTGCAAAGCTGGCCAGGCAAGTACGATGTGCACAAAATGTAAGGTTCATCTTTGACATGTGAAGAATCGAAACTGTTTTTTGGAGTACCACCGCAAGCAATAGGGTCTCTGAACTATTATATAACAATTATTTTGTAAAAAAAAATTGTTCAAAAAAGATTTATTTTATTAAACATTTTTACTTCCACCAAGACAGTTATTTTTATTTAAAATCATGTTATTTACAATAATCTTTTTGGTTTATGTTAAAAACTACCAGTAACATTCCAACTCTTCCTAAACATAGCAATGTACAGCATAATATACATTCCTAAAAATACGATAATCACTGTACGTGTAGCAATGTATAGAATAGGATACATCTGGTTTTTCCAAAATTTTCATATCACAATTTTTTGAAGTCTTTTATAGCCCAAAGAAGCTACCCATATACATTTTTTTTGCTTTTCTTCAAAAAAGTAATCTTGCCACGATAAGTGTTGATGCAAGTCGAATATAATTTCATTATGCTTCAGCGCGTCTAGCGCTCGATATCTTTATCGATTGCGTACAACCCTATTACGCTTCAGATAAGAGTACCTACACATGGCCGTTTGTTGTGTTTATAGGCAACTATAATTGTGTGGGTATGTACCGCCAGAAACGGTTGAAACGGATTTCATACAGTTGCTAAATCATTTTGCGTCCATTTCTATAACGTCCTTGTCGTAAGTGTACTAAAATTGTCAAAAATCGTTCGAGTTAAACTAATGCATCGCTTAATTATTAACGGTTTTATGGAAACGACGATGTCACGGGGTATCCATTTGTTGTATACCAAAACCTTCTCCAGAATATAACAAATACTTTTCTAAATTCCCGACAAAGCAAAAATAAAAAAACCGGTATCTGAACGACCATGCGATGATGTCCGGTATGACAAATATGACCATTGGCCGCAAATAACCGGATATCAGAGATGCAAGTACTGCAAAGCTGGCCAGGCAAGTACGATGTGTACAAAATGTAAGGTTCATCTTTGATATGTGAAGAATCGAAACTGTTTACTCAGAACATGCGAACAGCGTCATCTATCAATCAATAGTTAAAATTTATTAATAAAACCGGCACGTAGTTCAATTTATTGCCGCTTAAAGTACAATGACCTCATTCAATATATGTAAAATTTCGAAAATTTAATAAAGACGCCCATTACTTAATTTTTGTTAGCTTAAGGGACATTTTGATATCAAAACAATAATTTTTAAGGGTCGGTTACTTTTCTTTTTCAATAAAAAAAAAACCTATATAAGAAATCGATTCACACAACGCCATCTATTGATATGAATTTAAATAATTTCTGTTTTCTTTCGGATACGACCCCGTGCTGACACTAACCTTTTTGGTATTAACCCTAGGCAAATGTTTATCGAAAAAGTTACCCTTTTGAATTGTTCAAACTTTTAAACGTCAAAAAGGTCAAAGTGACGTTTGCTTATATTTAATGCCATTAGCATCGGTTAACGAACGGTTTATGGGGTTTATTTTAAAATGTTGGAACTTAATGTCTTTTTAAACGCAGGCTGCGCATTTCAAGAAATGACCTCACAGTTTACTTCCGAGCAAAACTGCTAATTACATTTAGTAATATTGGTTTTTGTAGAAATAAATGTTTTGTTGGTTAATATATGCGTCCAAAGTACATAAATTTACAGACTTTGAATTCTGTTTCGAATGTAGAGACCAGACGCACGGAGTAACATTCACAATTTACGTGATTTTAACAATCATCATTATCTAACAAAAAAAAACTTTGTTTCAATAATCTACGTAGTTACGAGAAAAAATTGAGCAGTCATAACATTAGTTTGAAACTAAATTGGGTAATCGGAAAATAGTCCTCACTCCACACGTACCTACTTGATATGTATGTACGCGCTTCGGATGGTTCTTGTTGGCTCACAGCCAAGCATCGACTCAGCGAAACACGGGACTGCACTATTACCCTATAGTGATGCGATGTTTATCGATAATCTGCATCGACAAAACGTGATTCGAGTGGAAAGATTTCAGCGAGCGATTTTGTTTAATAGTGCTTTCTAATTGTTTATTTAAGGTTGGGCTAAACTGGACGCGAACTCTGCATCGACTATTAAAAATGTTTTTATATTGATGTTTTTGTAGCCGGGATTTCGTGTAAACTTGCGTGTTTATATTAAATGAAAGACTGATTTTTAACAACATAAAGTTTACAATCAATTACTAAATTATTTAAAATTCCGCATGTCTCAATAGAGTAGTTTCGAAGATATGAGAGGCTCCCCGAATTTAAGGCACACTTACTCTCTGACTCATAATCAAAAATCTAGGATTGTTTTAATTGAGCTAGAGCTTTGAAATTTGGCACAAACATGGTATTTAGGCTAAAAAGCACGTGAAACTTCAAAAAATAGCTAAGAATCGGGTTATGCTTTCCCATTGTCAAAGTATTACTATATTCCAAGCGACAAAAGCTGAAGTACCTACCGATAGTACACACGACCATAACTAAAATTATGCTTCTGTGTACATTTTCATTGACAGATTTATTTAATATCAATCCAATAAAATTACACTAACAGGGTAATTCAACCAATGCATATTTAATAGTGAATAGGGTGATAATAGTGAAGCTTCAAACGGTTCAAAATCCCAATGGTATACTTCAGTCTGTGGCCCTTTGCCTGTACAAGCCAAGATAGGTGGGTACAGTTATTACCAAACATCTACTTGCCTAAACAAAAAATGTATGAAATTTCATTTCAAACATAAATGTGCCAATTTAACACCCTTGGTTCAGTTTCAGTACCGCAACTTTAGCTTGCATAGGTACTTAAGTATGGCCCCATTGGATTTTGGCAAAATTTTTGTTATTTTCACGTTTAATGTTTTAAATCACAAAAAAATTGGTGGTAACCTAGATTTTTAATCTATGAGTCAGTGTCTGAAATTTAAGAAAAAGGAACCTATACCAATTTACTTGCCCACTCAACGAGTTAACACAACGTAAAGCTATCATTCTCGTTTTGACGATGAATCCCCGAGGAGATCGTTGTGGACAAATAATAACCGTGGGCTTGTTTGCCACCTTAGTGGTATAAAAAAAAAATCCAAATGAATCGTCTAGGGGATTTCAGAAGGGGATCTAGAGGACAGAGGGGTTCAATGGTTTGTGAAAATACAAACGTCGATAAACAGTCCATCACTACGTAAGTCGTCGGCAATAATCGACAGTCCATAGACCGCAGCGAGGACCGTCTTATCTTCGATGGAGCCGCGCGTTGTGTGTGGACTTTGTAATTTTCTTGAGTTCTCTTTACAATAGCCTTTTGTCAAAGGGAAACATTTGAAGGTAGAATTTCAAACGTTGTCGTCTATAAAATAACTGTTGTTTGCAAAATGTTTTTGATCTTAGCAACGTGTGGGGTAAGTAATAAAAGTATCTTAAAAATGTACCACAGTCAAATCCTATACTATTACACGATTAATATTTATTTTTAATCGTATTGTCGAAAAGGGCTGTAACGATTGAAATTAAATTTACAATATAGACTCTTGGTTCGTAAAATCGATCTAGCCAGGTCTGATTTTCGCTTCTTACCCGTGGTACTACAAGTAGTCATACTTACATCTTCAACAGTTTCCTCTTACTTAAATTAAAATCTGTTATTCTTTCTTATTGCTTTTATATAACTTACAACATAAATGGGTCTTAGGATTATTCTCTTGTAACATTTTTTTTCTAACTAGGACTAGACTAGTAGTTTCTTTATAGCAGTTTTAGATCTCATGAAAATCTCCATTTCGGATGACAGGTGTCAAACTAGAAAAATCGATATATTGCGTAAAAAATATTGTGTGGCTAACGGTACATTAACGTGGCCTTTAGCTGCTGGCCACTTAAATAAGTCACTCGGCGAGTGAAATAATTGTTGTAAGTTGTAATATAAAAAATAAAATTAATGTGTAGTCTTTAGTTAGACAGCTGCCATAAGGGCATGTAATATCGGAAGGTTTTCAATTCCGATATTGATTTCCGATATTAGCTTTTAATATAGGAATTCCGATATTAATATCGGAATTGAACAAAGTGTATTAGGTACAAGATGTGTCAAATTAATTTCTTTTTGTAATCAACATAAATATAAAACAACTTATGTGATGATTAAACTATGAAAAAAAACATAAAACTGAAATCAATCTTGATAAATATATTAAAAATAGCACAACTTATGAACAAAATCTAAATTAAAAATACCTTCTGAAATAACTTCACTAAAATACTTAATCAAAAATTGGGAAAAATTAACACGTGAATAAAACTACCAATCCTGTACTATTTATTTAATTTTTAGAAAACCACCTCTCTTCTTCATAATGCGTTCATAGAAACTCCTCTACTCCGATACTCTTCTGCTACTAATTGACTAAATAAACTCAAAATCATCTAAATACAATTGTAAACAAATGGAACGAAACTACTTTTTTACTAACATTATGTATATGTTTTTAAGAGAGAAACTTGATAGTGCATTCTGAATACATGAAAGGCTTCTAGCATTTCAGCAAAAGCAAACTTCGGACAATGCATCAAAAATATCCAGCTGACGAAAAACATGCTTACTTTCAACACTAAGGCAAAACTTATGTAAAATACAAACGCTCTGTACGCATGTTATATATATTCTTATCCCTCCTTCCGTTTGTGTATCCTGTATGACAGTTTGTAGGACTTTGGTGGAAGAAACTAAGAAAGCTGTAATAGCATTCTGTAACTATTTAGCAGCTCAATATGAAGGTATTGAAACAACATCAAATCGCCCGCACAACGGAGTGCAGGCTGGCACCATTTACGTCTTATTTTAAAATTTAAACAAAATATTTGGCTAATTCCGATATTACGATATTGGACTACTCAATATCGGAATTATGATATCGGACTTAACGTTCCGAGATTCCGGTATTTCAATATTCCGAGATTCCGGTATTCATGCCCAAGCTGCCATGCGTAATGAACATCGTGATAAGATCAAACGCTATCGTGAAGAAACTACTAGTCTGCAATCAATAGTTACGGAGATATAGCCATTTTTAGTTTGACAGCTGCTATCCGAAATAAAGATCTTGATGAGATCTAAAACTTTTGTATAGAAACCACTAATCTGTAATCAATAGTTACAGAGATATAGCCATTTCTATTTTGACAGCGGTCTTCTTAAATAAAGATCTTGATGAGATCCAAAACTTGTGTAAAGAAACCACTAGACTGCAGTCAAAAGTTACGGAGATATAGCACTTTATATTTTGACAGCTTCCATCTGAAATGAAGATTTTGATGAGATCTAAAACTTTTGTAAAGTAACTGCTAGTCAACGATCAATAGTTACTGAGGTATAGCTCTTTATATGTTGACAACAGAAGTAGGTAGTTTTAACAAGAGAAAAGAGTAATTCAGAACAAAAAATAATCAACAGGAGAATATTAAATATTTTTGGAAAATGTGATTTAGATTTTAATTTGAACCAGACCTGTATTAGTTGTAAGTTTTATAAAATATTTTCAAATAGAGAAAATTGAATAATTTATTGGTATTACCACGGGTAAAAGAATCCCCCGTGGTACTACCAAAGTGCCTGATAGTACCGCGGGTTAGAAACGCTCATTTCTGGAAAAAAGCGTTTACTCTGTGTTTTAACACAAGAAACAACAAACTTCATAGTGGCAGGTGTACGACGGCAATTTCGCTCCAAAACCGCAAATTAGTATATTATATTAGGTAGCAAATAAAGAATGACGTTCCTGCAGCATTTTCGAAATTCAACCCCTGAGTGGGTAAAAAAGCGTGGCAAAGTTTGTATAGAAAATAATGTGTTTACTCGCAATTCAAATTAAATATTCTTCAGTACAGTTAATAGATAACATATTTTTGAGTTTTCCAAAATTCAACCCCTGAGGGGATGGAAGACGGTGGCAAAGATTGTATAAGAATTATTATTTTACCTGTCAAAATTACTTATAACTGTGTATACACGTTATTCAACACTGTAAATGAAATAAGTATTTCATTGTTTTGTAAAACTCAAGCCCCAAGGAAGAGAAACGGGGTGGCAAAGTTTGTATAAGAAGCTATAGTATTAATGTTAAATATACTTATAACTAGGTATACATATTCTTCAACACAATTAATGCCAAAAGTACATCAGTGTTTTTCAAAACTCAGATCCTATAGGGGAGACAAGGGTTGAGTCAGTTTATTTGGGAAATAATATCTTTAATGTCAAATTTATCTACATATATATTAAAAGGCAATGACCCGACTGACTCATAATAATCGCCCAGTAAAGCCGCTAAGCATACACATTTCAAATTTGGACCAAGAGACACTCGTAGTTTCATATTGTCGAGATTTTTTTTGAAATTCAACCCCCAAAGAGATGAAAAAGTGGTTGAAAGTATTTAGGGAAATTTGTCATTTTTAAAACTAAGAATGGCAAACTTTGTTGCAAAGGTTTTAGTGAATACAGTGAGGCATATAGTTTCTTACTAACTGAGGAGACTTGTGGTTTCCAAGATAACGTGTTATCGATTATTATACCTAAATTCCTTACCTGTTCAACCCATTGAATAGTGACACCATTATTATTTATACTAGGCAGATCTGCTAAGTTAAATCGTGACAACATTTTTTGACTTCCTATGATGATGGCCTGTGATTTGTTTGGATTCAGGAGGAGACCAAATTCTTTTCTCTACTCTGCTATAATATTTAGGTTTTGATTGATGACACCAATAGCTCTGTCTAAAAAGCAACAGATGTACCAGTATAAATCTGCAAATCATCAGCGTACAAGTGGTACTGAAAGGTAATACGGCAAGAAGAGAATTATTAAAAAGTGAAAATAGTAATGCAACGCCAGCAAGCACCGGGCACCAATCTAAACAGCTAGACTCAGTCCGTATATATTGCTGGCGTCCCACAAGGTATGATTTGAACCACAGTGTTGCTGCCGGATATATTGAGCGAACGTAAAAATCCAAGCAGTACATCAAAATCAACTGCATTAAATACATTCCTGAAGTCCAATAACGTTAACTCACAGTTAGATGTTTGTTTTCCACATTGCATCTAATATCTTCAGTTACTTTAAGTAATGCAGTAACCGTGGTGTGTCCACGATGAAAGCCAGATTGAAAATCATTAAAAAAGTGATTAGAGGAAAGGAAGTGGTTTAGTTGATCATAAACAAGGCGTACTTGTTGGATTCTTAATTTTAGGAATAGGAATTATGTAGGCTTTCTTCCAAATAGAGGAAAAGCTGTTTATATATAGAGAAAAATTTAATAAATGTGTGATATGAGGTAAAAGTATGTTGAGCATACGGCATATTCTTCCATATATATTTTACCACCGATAACGCGAGTCCCGAGTACTCCAGACTTTTAGCAATAAGCTCCAGATCCTCAAAATAAAACAAAGTGCTAATAAATATTAATCAAATTTAATCTTGATAACTGATTAGTTCCCTGTAGGTGTCGCCAGCTCTACAGTCTTCATAGAAGTTGAGTAACGTCACATCTTTAAACTCATCAAACTCTTGTATGACATCAGTTAGATTGCTCAGGAGTTGGGGCTTTATTTTTGGTATTCTAGAAAATATTCTTATTCGACCTAGAATAAATTACAAAGAGTTAAAGTGATTATAGAGTTGGGTAAACAATTCTAAATTGCCGTAAATATTTGTCTTTTTCCTAATCGAATATATTATGTGTATACATTCAGTAAATAAAAATTGATTGCGTTGCTAGGCAAACAGCTGCAACCGGACGGGTTTGGCTTATTTGGTCACGTCCGGGCAAATATTCCGGCTTTTGTTGGGCTTTAGGATATGCCGCGCTGTGCCGTAGCCATACATACATACAAACAAACAGGTATGACTAAGAACCAATTTATTGAAGTCAATTAAAAAATAGAAATAAAGAAAACCGCATCAAAATCGGTTCAGCCAAACGCGAGATAATCGCGGACAAACATACATTCATACAAACATACAGGTCAAACTGAGATCCTCCTCTTTTTTGAAGTCGGTTCAAAAGTAGAAAGAAAGAAAACACGTGTATATATCGCATACATGCAACATGCACAAGGTCAGTGGTACCAGGGTTAGAAAAAACTAACCGTGGTACTACTGGGGTACCACGGTTAGGAAAAAGTAACCGTGGTACCACTGGTGGTACTACCGGGTGTACTGCGGTTAACAAACGAAATGATGACAGTTATTTTGTATTGTTGTGGTTGATTTGTAACAAAACTGTAGTTTATTTATGAATAGTTAACAAAAAACAACTTGAATATAAACCTACCAGAGTTTCTATAATAGAAAAGTTATTTGTATAAAAAATAAAATTGTAAATTTGTATTATATTGTAAGGGGTATGGTTTGTATAAAAAAAAACATTTTTCAGGCTTTTAGGGCAAAATTTCGGGCGTCGAGTCCGGTTCTTGAATTTTAGGACCTGGCAACCCTAGGCAGGGTTAAGATTCCACAATAAGCTTTTGAAGCAGATAGGACATTGAATTTAAAATTTTCTTCGCCTTGTCGCATGCCAAATAATTTGCATCAAAGATGGACAATGGTATTAATTATAAACATATCAAGTATATAGGTTTATTATGGCGTAAGTTAATTAATTTCATTTCATTAATTCATGTAAAAATTTCGTGTTTATGATGGCTAATTAAGACCTTGTTAAGTAGTGGCTAGCTAGATAGATAAGATAGGTAAATCATTATGTACCTACCTGGTAGCGGCTAGCTAGATAGATAAGATAGGTACATTATCATGTACCTACCTGGTAGCGGCTAGCTAGATAGATAAGATAGGTACATTGTAATGTACCTACCTGGTAGCGGCTAGCTAGATACACAAGGGCGTAGCTAGCTTTTGTTCTGGGGGTGGGGGGTTTGGGGCAGACCTGGTACAAAATGTTGCTTTCATCAGGCAAAATAATATTGTAGGCATTTTTCTCCGTTACTCATGATGGTAAGATAAGACTGTGTGGGCAGCTATAAGCTATTTTCGAGGTATTACAATCTTCCTGTTAAACGAATTCCAACCACCTGAACTGGGTCTAAACCCTAAAGAGGTTATGGCACGGTAGCCCACATCTAAATAGTGAGGTAGATTATACAGAAGACCAGTCAGCACATCAGTCTAGCCTTAGTGGACTATGAGAAAGTTGCCTTGCGATACGCCAAGGTGTTTAAGACGTCTATATACTAAAAGGATAACGATGTTAGTTCAAGTATTATAGCACATTCAAGCAAGACATATCCACCCACAAAAAGGAGTGAAACAAAGGGATGTCATGTCCCCAAAAATTCCACTGAAATATGTCTTTAAGATTTGTAACTGGAAAGGTCAAGGTATAAATGTAAACGGCGAGTTCATCTTACACCTACAATTCTCCGACGTGCAATGCTCGACACTCTTAATGTCTTCTCCCAACTTCTTGGCCCCTTGGATTAGATAAGGTTTAGTCATGCTAAGTGACCACTTTACTCTGGAACCTAATTTTATCGTCGATGTCATAGTCTTTAAGTAAGAGTATTAGTCTTACCTTGGACATGTAAGGCACTACTATAAGTAGTGAATCCATTTAGGTTGGGCAGCATTTAGAAAGACAAAATACCTCTCTACTTGTGAACGAACGTTCTAAGACGAGCAGTTAGATCATGTAGCGGTGACCGCACAATTTAATGCTACTGAAGTGATGGCGCGCCAACACGACTAAACATCGAAACTCTTACGAACTGCCTCTCTGCATGTGTGAGGTTTAACTTTTAGTAGTAGTAGCGGTGTAAAATGCGGCAGAACAGAATCGGTATATTTTTGAAATACATTTCGAACATACGCTTACCTATGCCATGCTGAAGGGGGGGCGGGGTCGGCTGGCTGGCAGCTGGCCTGTACCTGGCTACGCCCTTGTAGGTTCATTACTAGCGGCTAGCTAGATAGATAAGCTACTCCTACATTACTATGTACCTAATTAGAGGTATAAATATATCAATGTTTTGCAAATGGTTGACCCAACCAACCTATTGAAGGTGTAAAGGATGATGTCCGCATGATATCGTCGATTCCTGAAATCATACAAATTTGGTGTGCTGTATCATTGACAAGACCGCGTGTCTCTGGCCATTTGGTGTGCTGTATCATTGACAAGACCGCGTGTCTTTGGCCATTTGGTGTGCTGTATCATTGACAAGACCGCGTGTCTCTGGCCATTTGGGCGTGACAAGGACAGAAATAGCTGGCTTAATTGTTAAGCTATATAGTTATATAAAAATACTACATATACCACTCATAGTTTTGCAGTAAGAGATCCGGATAATAATGAAACACGCATAGCTTTGCACAGAACCATTACAGTGTTATATATCAAAATGGAATAAAAAATACTAAAACAGTTAAGTATTAACACAATAGAAAAGGTTGTGACGCAATTATGGAAGGACAGTTTCATATATAACGTGTTTTATAAAAAAACTAAAAGCTCTTCTCAAGGATGAACTTAGTACTGAAATCGAATATCTTTTGTTTTTCTACAACTAATTAGTACATTGTATGTTTTAAAGAAAATTCTCTAAAGTATGAGGAGAGCAAAGCCGTGTAACAAAAGGTTTTTACTGTCACAAAGACATTTTTTTTAGTGAAGTAGGTCTATACTCTACGGTGACCGCTTAGAATATAGTTTAAAGAATACGAATTAAATGATAAGGAGGAAAAAATAACTAGCTGATGTATAAACTTGAAATTTGGCGTAGTTGTGCAACATGTGGACAAGTACACACTACAAAAGAAATGTTTGCCCTAAAAGAAAGATATGATAATAGTAAATCATGATATCTACAAGCTGCTCATTACAGACGTGGTTGTGGGTCGTAGCCAGAGTCGAAGGTGAGGGCGTGATTCAGCCGAGTGTGTAATAAGCAGAGCTAGCGTCATACGACGGTTTTCAACACACTTATATTAGTGTAAAAGTATTAAAAGTTGATATTTAATGAAGCCCGACTCGCACTTAGCAGTTTTTATTATTTGTTGTTGTACTTTCGACAGTATAATCAATTCAAGTTAAAAGTTTGTCTATTTTTTTACAATAAAGACAAAAACATGTTAAATCATGTACCTGATGTCTAAAAGATTAGAGCCTATTAAAGGTCGAACGGACAGCATAGGGTTCGCAGTAAGGCTCCGTTGAACCCAAAAAAAGTGTATTATATTATTGATGTGAAAGCGAAGCCATTACCATAATTTGTTGGTATCTCGCAGGCCACCATGTACGAGCTATAATCTGCTCTTAACACAACTAATTTATGTCTTCTCAGGGACCAGGCAAAATTATCTGTAACAGAAAAGTGGGTGGAAGGGTTTGTTATGAGAAACAGTGAGTGACTTTTGGATTTCACACATACACTACACATATATTAAGATAAAATTTAAAATGCCTCATGTAGTATTACTTGACACTCTGTTGGTAGATGTTAGGTTGGCCATCGAACACGTCTGGACAGAGCAGTTGTAAGATAAGGTGCGCGGCGAGACTGGGGGCAGGCGCTCAACTAGTCATGGATTAGTCGGGTGGTCAAGCCAGTCATACATTTTGTCGCCGCACCATGACTGTCTGGACGTTGTCGGATTTTCCAAAGACGATGGCTAAATGAAATGTATGTTTAGGTAGTATAGCCTGCGGATCTGAGGGGAACATTTATGTGATGAACTTGTATTTGTCTTAAGTTTTGGTGTATTATTTGTACCCATATATTCGAAGACTTTGAAAATTTTTATATGGAACAACCCTAACATCAACTTTTTTTCCAAAATCACGATTCACATTAAATTTGGATAGGTTATTTATTTGGATAGGGGACAATCAAACAAACAAAAATGTCGTATAACTTGATGTCCTAAAGCGTCAGGTTTCGAATATTTTTGTAACATGTGACTTACACTAAAGTTATAGTTAAAAGTAAAGAATATCTCATAAACTTGTCGCTTTAGACCAAAATGTTATTTGACATTTTTTCTTTGCAACTTATCAAATTAATTAGTAAGGATATCGTGATTGGTTTTCACTTACAGGCGAATACCGAATCCAAATAACTAGCGACTGAATCGCTAGCAAACGCGCAACCGTCGTCTGGAGCCATAACTGTCCTTCTGAGGACTTTGTAGTAGCTCTTGTCTGAAGAAGCGGGGTCCATGATGAGTGTAAAACAGCGCTCCCAGGGTTGGCGATCGTTGCCACTCACCAAGTACCATGTTCCGACGAGCTAAGGAAAAGCAAGAAGTATGTCGGTTCACGTGCGACAACTGCTTGTAAAATGGTATCGGGAGTGATGCGATGATGGTGAGATGGTAGAATTACAATGCTGTGACATAGGGACGGACGGATGGACATGACGAAAATATAAAATTTTCTTTTTTTTGCCTACGGAAAAAAGGAAAGGAAAAGTAAAAACCAGTTTTTATTTTAGTAATTTCTTGAACTTTTTGAAGTGAAAACTTCTTTAGCGGCGTTGTGCACTTTTTTTGGTATGGGTAAAAAATGATAAACTCGCGTCAGGTCATGTGTCCTGATCGTGAAAATTCGTAAGACGGATGGAGAGTAGACAGCTGGCGCGGCGTAGGAGAGGGAGTATCCCCCTCTCTTTCTACGGCGCGGCGAAAATGTAAGCCTGCGCCTGCTGTTTCGTTTAGGCGGCGCAGGGCGCTTGCGCGAATGGTCGTGTGTGTTTATGTTACAGCGTGCTACGCGCATCCATGGATGGTGACAGCTGATAGCTCGACCGTCTGTGTAGTGGCCATACTGCTGTGTATTCGTAAAATTCGTGTATGCCTCGATGCTGCAGTGCGTCGGGTATGTTCGCCGATGCGCATGTTGATTGTTTTTACTCGATTATACGGAAGCGGTGCACATCCCTGGTACGCAGGGTTAGGGATAGTCCTAGTGGCGTCCTGAGAGCTTTTGCTGATAGGCTGGATTGTCAGTACCTGAACCACTGCAGTATGGTTCACGTGCTGACTAATCAGGGCTGTCTTAGATATAAGGTCTAGATTAAGGTACTTTTAAGTTTACTAACATTAGACTAGGGTTTTCTTATATATTACTAACAAAATATGATCTTTAAGGTCGAAATAAATGATTTTTATTTTTATTTAAAGTGTTTAAAATATGGAAATTGAACAAAGTGCATCTTTGTCTTTGTAAAATACGGAAACCGTAATGCCACGCCTATTATAATTTTTATTTTTAGTATTCAAGATTATGAGTAGTACAGGGAGGTTGGATATGGAATTTTAATTCTATGACAGATTGCGATGTCAAATATACTACGTCAAAAAAGTAAATAAACAAACATTATTATTTCTTGATAATGTCAAAGACATGTCTTGTGACATATTTGAGTGTTAAGCGCGAATCGTGTGTAAAGGTTTTCACTTCTGCCGGCACTCCCGGAGTGCAACTTTTTTTTTTTTCAGGAATTACTACTGTAGAATTTTGCTCCTTTAGTAGTGGACTGTATGGGTTATTCGAAGAAGTCTTGATTTGGAGAAGAATCTTTATGTTTCGTAGTAAGTTAATATACACGTTGTAGCGTTGTAAGTTAATATACAAGTTGGTTATAAAGAAGGTATGGGGTTGCCACAATAACATAATTATTTAATGTTGCAATTTGCAACGGAGTGTTGCCAACAACTACCACATCATTATAGGCTAAGTATAGGTTATATTCGGATCTAGTATTTTTTGCTTATCTGTGTGACCAGCAAGGGTAATTTTTCACTTCTCAGCAACTCATCAAATTTGCGTTAAAACGGATTGAATCGATCAAGAAGAATCCCCTTGTGTACCCAAATGGAATGCAGAAATCGGCGGTTTTTTTTGTACGGGTTTTAAAAAAAAAATTATTCCAATTTTTTCTTTATATTTACTGGTATGAATTAAACACACCGCTCTGTGTGCAAAAAAACTCTTATCTAATTATTATTTCAGTGTAGATTCTATCTTTCTTTCTTCTATTTTATTATTATTTTTATATATATTCCCGAAAACTATTCTTTTGCGCCGACTTTTTTATTTCATTTGTATACACAAAGGTTAGGGGTGCTAGTCTATTGATTAAGATAAGATCTTTTTAAGAAAAAGTGACAGGATGTAGAGAAGTGAAAAAAAAAAACCTCAAATTCAACTAAATTACTTACTTTTTCAATTTGGAAACCAAAATCTGGCTTTGGACAATCCATGTACTCGAAGGCAGTTCCATAACCAAAAGTAAAAAAAAGAAATGTGAAAAACATTTTACATCAACAATTTGGGTTTGCATTTAAGTAGATAAATATTGCTATACCATTTAAAAAAAGGTAATATTAAAATAAACCTTGATTTAAACGAAGGTATGTATAACAAGATCAATAAAATTAATATTGTTAAAACATCAAATCTTGATATATAAAAATGAAATACTAACATAAATAATTACTTAAGTTTATGGTCAGAAAATGTCAAGCTTCTATTTTCAAGATGTACATAGATGTAAAAATATTTGGACTGCCGCACTGGCTGGCAGTTATTACGTTCTACATCTATGGTTATTAGCTCAAAGCAAGAAGCTTATATATGGATATCACTGATGAGCACACTACGAACAAATAGTTGAAGCCATTTGTTTTTGGTTACCAACATTCAGGATAATTTCCCTTATTCATAACTACGCTACTCAACCTGTCATCACGCACTTAATAAACACACGTATTTCGAAATCAACTTACCTGAACAAACTATAATTAGTAATAATAAGACCTATTCATAGAAATGGCAGTCTCAGCGACATATATAACTACAGGCCAATAACTATACTGTCATATATTAATAAGATAATTGAGATGTATTGAGGTGTTATGGAACAAAATTAGAGCTGTATTAACCAAAATATCTTTTCTAAAGTGCAAATTACCCTATTACATATTTTTGCAATATGTAGAACCCATACATTTCGCTACCCAACTCTTAAATAAGCTATTGTATTGGCACATACGATCGCAAACATAACATATCTTTGAAAGACTTATAATTTACACTTAAGAGTATTAATAGCTGTAGAACCTAAATGTATGTACAAAAACGATGATAAAAGCCTATTTAAAGACTGCAAAGTACTCTAATAAAAATTAATATACTAACATACGAATTCACTAAAATAAAGAACTTAGTGGCAAGAACAAGGCATGATCACTTGCGAAAACTAAGCTACCTTTCAACTTTCAACGAACGTCAAAATATATTTTACCAGAAATGTTAAATGGACTGCCTCAACATATTTTGCAAAAGTTAAAAAATTATTAAATTATAGAATGTAAAAGTATTTAAAAAAATATTTTGTTTCAGAGCAAAGCGATTTCGACTATTCACAGATAAGCCCTGCGATGTTTCAACAGAAAACAATAAATTTATAAATGTATTTTAGCTGTTGTATTGGATAAATAAAAACGGCGTAAGTATGTTTAAATACATAATTTAAGTACACTAATTATATACATCACTGGTTTAGCGGTGAAGGAAAACATAGTGAGAAGCCAAGAGATGTCAAAAAACAAAAGACATACACAGTCCACTGTCCGCACTGGGCCTCGTGTGGACTATGGCCCATATCAACCTCGGCGAGAGTAGGCCGCGCCCAAATGAGGCTGATAAGCTTAGGTGCATATATTACCCTAAACTCGGGTACAGTAATTATTTTTTTACATTGTCACACTGACTCGACTGTAGTGACTTTCAAACATCTGTATGTTTGTTTTATTTATTGCGATTTTCAGTTTTCTTGTAGATTTCTGTGTGAATTTTAGAGTCAATTATTAAAATATGGAAAGTGCTGCATAGTTCGTGGTTGCAAAAGTGTATGGAAAGCCGGTCGTGGCATCAAATTTACAGGTTTGGCATAAGTTTAATCTTCAAACTATTTTCACAAGATCTTATACAGAAATGTTATGGAAACTTAAACGTTGGATACCAATTAAACTAACTAACTACAGAAGCAAAAATTATCCGTTATCAAATATGTGAGGATCCGGGATGAAATTTGATACGATGCGAAAATAGGGTAAAAGTGTCAGCGTCTTTATTTTTTTTGCACGAAGATTTGCTAATATTGCTATCTCTGAAACTAGAATTTTAGTGATTTGCCAAACACTTTTTAATACTATTTAATAAACAAGATGTCAAGTGACATTTCTTCACGTTGTTTGCGTACTTTTGAAAGCCAAATTGTAATGAGAGAAGTAAATCGAGATGTATCCGTCGAGGTATAGTTAAATAACAAATTTTAAACCGTTGTATCTCAGTATTTTGGCAAAATTACTAAAAATGTAATCTTTAAGGCAGATTTTATATTTGCCTTTCAAAAAAGCAGATCGGGGCTAATGCATTAACCACGTAAGGATATTCTTTTTGACTCGGTTCAACGACGGGCTGTGAGAACCGTTGACGATCCCAAACTCACAGGCCGTATTGAACCCCTAAGTTTGAGGAGAGTTTGCCTCCCTGTGTGTGTTCTACCGCTTGTATAATGGGATGGATCTGAGGAATTGTTCGAAATGATGCCAACCTTCGCCATCGGCAGGGAATTTATCCTCACACCTTAGAAACGAAATGGTCACGTACAGTACCGTAAGAGAAACTTCATCCCGCTACCGCTTAGGTTTGGGAATGAGCTCCATGCCAAGGTTTTCTCTAACGACTACAGTATTGGGTTCTTTGAGAACGAAGTTAAAGATTGTTGAAGGGTCGGCATTTTGGAGTTATGCCCAAGTTAATGTAATATCTTATACAATTACGAAAGCAATCAACTTATCGAACCGTTTGTTAGTGTATATAACGAAAAATGTTATAAATACCAAAAATTAGTGTAAATTACAAAAAATTAAAGTCATATTTTGTGGTGTTACAAATCAATGACTAACTTTTATTTTAGTGTTAAAATAAAAATATACAATTTTTAAATACATTTAATTATAAAATACACAAAATTAAAAAAATATTTCTGTTTATTAAAATTAAATGCATTTAAAAATTATTTACTTTTATTTTAATATAAAAATACAATAATGTGCTCTACAATGTCAGAGGTTAAAGTTGAAAGAATCAAAAATAGAAAAATATGTAAGCTGATTTCAGTATTTATTAATAACTTTTAGCATATTTTAATAACTTTGTAGCAGTACAAATATATGTTGGCTGCAAGAAGTATTTCGTATACGTTTTGTGCATAGCATAGCATTATATATGCACGTGCATATGAATATTCCGCTCGCGCACCCCAGGCGTAAAGTGCATATATTAAAACCAGCACTTCAGTTTGTATGCGGCACTTGTTCTTGTCAGGGTGACTATTCTGGCATTTTCATTTCAGATATCAAATTATTTTGACATCCTATTTTGGATAATTCAAATCATGCTTCTACTTCTATGACATTGTACTGCGTGAGTAATAATGATCTTTTTTGTAGTTAAGATTTGGTATGAATGTAAAAACAACAACGTCTGTGTGTGTAGCAAGTTTTTTTCATAGAGCAAACGGCATCCTGACGCGGCCAGAGGGGGCCGATTTGCTTTATGGTTTTTTTGTAGCTTAATTGTTACAATATACATAATTAGTAAATTTAATAATTTTAATATCAATATTTTATTCTAATATTTATATTAAATTATTAGTTAATTAGTAAACATCTATTATTGATTTATTAAGCGAGAGTGTGTAATTATTACAATAAACTTTCAAATTAAAAAAAAAAACTGGCCAAAACCGAATCTGGCTCGCGTACCGAGGGTTCCGTACTTATTATATGTAGATAGTTTTTCCATCACGATATCAAGACTCATAGGTTTATGCCTTAATTTTTAGTTTTTGAATTTTTTTATATATTTGTTAAATCACAAATATAGAAAAAATCTTGCTTCTTACCAAATTTCATGATTCTAGATCAAGGGGAAGTACTCCTTAGATTTTGATATATTCGTGTTACAATATGCGACAAAAATTACCGTTTTTATTTTATTGCATTGACAAAGAAGCTTGACTTTATAAAAATTTAAGTGACTATAGACTTTATAGTAAATTGATATTAATTACTAAAATAAAAGGGTCTTGACAAACAGACAAACATTTATTTTAAGTTTTATTACTACAAATAAACGGATTTCAGATTTTCCCTATATTTGTGATAGACCTTGCTTCGTGTCAAATTTAATGATTCTCAGCCAAAATATGCGACAAAATGGTCATATTTGTGCTGTTTTTTTTTTTGCGTGAACCTTAAAATCTTAATTTTTTTTTCAGCTTCAAGGGACCGCAGACCTTAGTATTTGATATTAATTTCAAACTGATACCCTCACGTGTACCAGAGAAAAAGGGTCTTGGCAGACAGACAGACGGACATTATTGAAGATGAAAACACGAGGTTTGTCTACCTATAAAACAGTTTAGGCATCGTAAAATAATATGTTTATTTACTTTTATTCAAGAATTCGTAACGATGTTTAAGCTATGTAGTTTACAGTTTTCAGAATAGGTCTGCAATCTAAAAGGATTTGCGCAGGTTTAAAGTTATTACCAGCTTTCAGAGGTGAGCTCAAACTTTATATAGCGCTGAGCTCACATGGATGTTTTTTAGCTTTTTAGTTTCCTTTCGTTTACTAACTTATTTTGCAGCTACCGTGCGGCCAGAAAAGATATGTTTGGTGTTGCCATACTAGTTTAGTTTGTATCTACGTTGCAGGTCTTACAATCACATTTTTAGAACTGAAAGTCTTATCATTTCTGAAAAAGTCATAAGGATATTTTTTTCTGAATATACCTACTAGATTTTGTCCGCGGCTCTACCCGTCCCAAATTCGGTTATCAGCGTGGGATTTCTATGGCAATTTCAGGATCATTTTTAAAGCTGTGTATCTGCACGTTCTGTGTGAATGCAGACAGGTATTTTGTTTCGTTTTAATAACATTCCTATCTGTACTTTAAGTTTAAATTTGGTGAACAGTTGCCAGTATGTAAGATGATATACTAGTATTTACCGACATTTTTGCAAAAGAATAAATGCAATGCGTTTTTTTATACCACTAAGGTAGCAAACAGGCTTGCGGTCCGCCTGATGGTAAGCAGCCACCGCAGCCTATGGACGCTTACAACACCTGTGGCATCACTCGCGTGTTGCCGACCATGCAAAAATCTAATAACTTCTTTCTTGACAAACCCCATACTGTAGTCCTTAGAGATAACCTTGGCAGGGAGCTCATTCCACAACCGTTGTTTGCTAATTCGCGTAAGGAAGTTTTTCTGAAACCGCACTGTAGGTGACCGTTTAGCTTCTAAGGTGTGCGGATAAATTATCTAGCGATGGCGAGCGGTGCGATGGTAGAAAGTAGCTGTGGGAATCATTTCGAACAATTCTTCAGAATACATCCCATTATACAAGCGGTAGAACACAACCGTGTCAAAAAACTCCCTTTCAAAAGTACGCAAATAACGTAAAGAAATGTCTCTTGACGTCTTGTTTATAAAATAGTATTTGAAAGTGTTTGGCGAATCATTGATATTCCAGTTCCAGAGATGGCAGTATAAGCAAATCTTCGTACAAAAGATATATAGACTCTAATACTTTTACCCTTGGGGGAGACAACAGTACTGTTAAAATCCTGATGGCTCCCCCAGGGGAACCATCAGGGGGACACGAGACCGACACCCTATTTTCATCCCGGCTCTTCACATATTTGAGAACGGGTATTTTTCGCTTCTGTGGTACGAAATCCAGTTACCTGGTTCCAAAACCGGTTCTAAAGCAAAATTAAAACTATTAAAAATTATGTGTCGTTCAGGTTATAAATCTTAACATCAAGTCTCTTCAAGAAATGTAATGATTCAATAAAATGAATATAATTAATTAATAGCCAAGACACTATGCCAAGGAAATGTGCTCAGATCCTACATTACTCTATTTGAAACCTGTTCAAAGCCATCATTGTTGACGTATGCTTAGGCACTTTCCTTCCTGCTTTCGTGTTCGTTACAAAAAGTGTCCTGACAGTTAGGCACTCTGGTTTAGCTGATGATGTGAAGAAACTCTACCCAAAGTCGTCAAAGCGTTATTAAGGTACTTTCCCTTCTTCTAAATACTTTCTTTACAAATACCATTCCATCATGAGGGATCTTCTCTACGCGGACGATAGCTTTCTCTTACAGTTAAATTGTTTGCATCCAATAAACTGCAATGAGACTTCTATATCCCACCAGTCTGGATCAGGTTAGGTTGGCAGCAATTGCCAACAAAACGGCATTCATGTCAGTGATAACCATATCCATATAACCTGGACAGCGCAATTTCTAGCCAGATGTGAAAAAATATGGTTGCAAAGACAAAGCGAAACTGTGCTGTCTTTTGTCTCTTTTTAACTTGTTTTATGAACATAAAGTTGATAGAAATAGAAAAGAGACCACAGTTTCACTGTAACTCTTCCTAAAGTGTGGCTAATTTAGTGAGGCTATTGCAAAGTCCTTAGGACAGATTACAGAACCCGAAGTCTATAGTGATAATTCGTTAAATCTCTATGGCAATTTTTTTGGCTCTACAGCTTTAATTTCACGGCCAATTAGTAACATCCCAATAAAAAATACCTTTGCCATTTAACGCAAAATATGCGGTGGAGCATGCAATGGGAGCTAAGGTAGCAGCTGTTAGTCCAGTTTTGTCACCTGAGTTCCCTCTTAAAACGAAAGCTCAATTTGTACATACGGTGCTACTTAATACAGCCCTTTATAGCGTCCAAAACAAAATGTAATTAGATTTTTCCAGTGGCTCCGCCCGACCTAAATTTGGTTATCGGCGTAGAACTTTTTTGGAACGTGGCGTCCATAGGCCACGGTGACCGCTTACCATCAGGCGGACCGTGTGCTTATTTGCCACCTTAGTGGTATAAAAAAAAAATATTAATAATACTATTGAAGTATGTTATAGCAAGCTATACTACGTCTAAGGTCGGTTATAGTTATTCCCGCGGGAACTTTTGAATTTTTGGCGATAAAAAATAGGCTATGTCCTATTCCAGGTCCTAACCTATATGTGTGCCAAGTTTCATCCTGATCCGTCTAGTGGTTGAATCATTATTGAACCCATCCACCCAGACATACTTTCACATTTATAATATTAGTAGGATAACGAGTTCAGGCTATATTTTAATAAGTCATTATAGACCAAGACAAAGTCTTATGATATGTTTACTGCAATGCTATATATGGCACCTCTTACGCCTTTCCTCTGTTTTCGAGAGCTGAAATAATGTATCTCTATTATCTTGAGCTTAAAACCGGTTATAAAATCATCGCATCGCTCACAGAACGGGGCACCCGGTTCTGCATTCTCCGGTAGAAATCAATGCTGAAGAGAAAGGTGCAAATAAAAGTGATGCTGACTAAAATTTGCTTAAATAAACCGGGTCAAGTGCGAGTCAGACTCACGCACCGCGGGTTCCGTTCCGTACCACCACAGAATGCATGATCCCGACTTGCACTAAGCAGGTTCGTATAATTTGTTATCTTGTATAGGGACCTTATTAAAAATTTGATTTTTTGTGTTTAGGGTTCTGCACCTCAATAGGAAAAAAGAAACCCTCATAGGGTCACTTTGTTGTCCGTCTGTCTGTCTGTCCTTCTGTCTGCCAAGACCCTTTTTCTCAAGAACGCGTGAAGGCATCAAGTTGATTCTATTATCAAATATTAACGTCTACGATCCCTTGAAGCTGTAAAAAAATCTAGCACACTTCTGTTCGCTTATTTTGGCATTCACAAATAAATCAAAATCTATGGCGTATTATAGGAAAATAAAGGAAAAAATACAAAACCCGATAATTTAGGCATGAACCTGTGAGACTTGACCTCGTGATGAAAGCACTATCTACAAATAATAAGTTGTACGGAACCCTTGTTGCGCGAACCAGACTCGAACTTGGCGGGTTTTTTTAAAAGATAGAGCCGTTCGAAGGTCGTACAGACAGACAGTAAGCGTAGCCTTTAATAGGGTCTACTTGGTACTCTTTGGGTACTGATTTTTCGTACACTTTATAATACTTTTAACTAACATATTTTTAACAGGATGTGTTTACCAGTTATTTTAGATATCTACAATAACCGTTGGCACTCTTTGGTTACGGACCCCTAAAAAATGAATTATATCATTGATTGAAAAATAAAGAAACTGAATAATATTTTATCGTACAGATATTTTACAATCGTAAAAGACGGAAAAGCTTCTATATACATCAACAAATGCTTAAATCTTTCTTTTCTTTCTTTCTCGGAACCCTACAGCTTGTGAAGAAAATGGTATCAGATATTAGAAGTCAGGGATCACGCCTGCCACAGGTTGTTTACGTTACGAACAACGCCTTACGTGCAAACAAAATCTTTATTTAAATTTATTGTTTATTCGATATCTTTCTTATGAGAAGCGTTCTACTGGAAGCGTCGCATGTAGCAAAAAAATGTATATATTTTTAAGTATTCCAAGGTATAGTGCAACAAACTTTTCTGTCCCAGTGGTAAAAATAAAAACTACAGTTGCCACATTGAAATGGTGCGAACTAAAACGATACTAGCGACAAACACCCAAGTCAGAGGGTTAGAAAAGTTTGTTGCACCGTAAAATAAAAAAAAGAAATGGAATAAGGTTAAACACTTTTTTTTTGCATAAAGCCAGTGATCTCGAATCTACTGATTTTTCCGTATTTATACCGAAATGGGTATACATGAAGCATTGACTATTTTAACAATAAATAAATTTAAGATTTACACACATTTGCACTCCAGAGCCTACTGCAAACAGTCTCGAGTACTCCAGACTCGTGAATTGGTGCCTAATAATTTATATTATGATTATAATGTACTAAAAATACTTGCATGCATACATTTTTCTCTCGAATTTACGGGTCTAACGTACTCGACTCTTTCTCGAAGCGTTCCTATATATAGGTAGGCCCTGGTGACCGCTTTAATCTGGTGGACAGGTTGTTTGTGACAAAATCGCTTATAGTCTTCATCTGTTGGCTTTTCGGTTTGAGCACCGATGGGTCCGTTGCCACCTAAGCCTGTTAACTATTCCAGATTTTTCGGTGAGTTTGATCCTGTAGCTTATTGTGGCATCACAGTTTACAGCATTACGAAAAAAAACACCAACCATAATTCTTTTCATAGCTGGTTGAACCACAGAATTAAGAATAGCAACTTCGAACCCATTTTGAGCCAGAGAAACAGTTTTATCGCAAAGTAGGTAACTAAGTCTTAACTATACCTACTGATATATAGAGTTACAAATTTATGGATAGAAACAATTATTAGCTGCCTGAGAAAGTGAACCGTAAGTTTCGTTAGCGAAGCTAAGTTATGATTCCATTGTGAAAACTTTTTCTGATTAGCAGTTGCTAAATGTGGTGCAGTTCACTGTTGAAGAGTTTTTTCGGTTCATGATTCACGCAAAACTGCATTGATTTTATCACTAACTTTTGAAGTTTATTTTAAATGATAAAATTTATATAAAGTATGGGAGCTTTTTTTAGTTTTCATTTCTTATACGAGTTTAAAAAACATATTAATAAGATTTGATGCATAAGTACATTAAGATATAATTAATAGTACTAAAAAAACAGTTGTATGAAAGAGTCGGTATCTGAATATATCAAAGAATATACTTATAGGTTAAGGCGGTATTTTTTACCGATATTTTTTTCAAATCACTACTGATTAAAAATTAAATAATTAAATAAATTAAAAAACCCAACATAATTAAAATTAAAACATACCAAATACTTAAATATAAGCAAACGGGACTAATTTTAAGGTGTCTACTATAGTGTGAGCAAACTGTACTACAATTTAAACTTGCATTGAAGTGAGTACCGTTTGCTTATATTTAAATATTTGGTATGTTTTAATTTCTGTTTAGTTCTTAATGTTTTTGAAGTCGGTTTTTTTATTTATTTTTATTCACAAATTTTAAGTGTTGTTTCTTCCATTTTTTTTTACTCGCACTTTACTATTTTACTATAAGTGTTTTATCTTTTGCACCCAATTTGAGGGACTAAAAAAAACCTTTTTTTTAGTCCGCACATTGAAGCGCATAAAACCCACATTTTATTTTTTTAAGAATTTTATGGTCCCACCTCACAATTGAGACGAATCTAAAGAGAGAGTTTCTCAGAGGTTAAATTAAAATCCATCAAGCCGTTAAGGCTACAGAACGTGCTAAAGAAGTATACATACATATATTCGGAAAACATAACCCTCCTTCTGGCGCAGACGGAAAAAATAAATAAATTAAGCACAAAAATAAGTAATGCTTTTACTTTAGGTACAAGACAACGGACGGACGGACGGCGATGAGCGCTTACCATAAGGCGGCCCGTTAGCTTGTTTGCCACCTTAGTGGTATTAACAAAACACCTAGACTCGAGAGAAACACAAATTTCTATAACATTAAAGTTTGTCCTGTGCGGAAATCGAACACGCGCCCCTCGGTCCGATAAGGGAGTCATTGCTACCAACAGAGCTATGAAGCAGCCTACAGACATACGATGTGTATATTATACCCTATGCAGTATAGAAAATAAAATTATTTTTCGCAGTTTTCGCTACAAGTTTCATATCCAAGTTTACCGCCACTTAGAACACGGAGAAGACAGAAGACTAGGTAATTTTCGACATATCTA
Organism: Apoda limacodes; assembly: GCA_946406115.1. Lineage (NCBI taxonomy): Eukaryota > Metazoa > Arthropoda > Insecta > Lepidoptera > Limacodidae > Apoda > Apoda limacodes. The sequence continues at coordinate 25,100,655 of OX291555.1, read as the reverse complement.
GGGCAACTTTACATCCCTGAAACTTATTATGCACGGGCACGTATAAGATCTAAACTGCTTTCCATCTACAAGAAACTGCTTTGTGTAGCATTTTGTGCAATTTTGTGTACAAAGTGTGTTCTTTGTGTACAAAGCTTGTTTAGCACAGAAACGGGGGAAGATGTGTCTTGAAGATGAACCTTAGTTATGTTTTAGTTATATCAGAAATTAGCTTACATTGCTGTAGTAAGATGTAAAATACTTTAAATGGACTTGTAACAAAGTAAAACAAATGCTAAGATAAAGAAAAAATAACAGAAACGCTATTTTTCTGCTGCAAATAAATGTGAGTCGTGGGCGAAAGTTGCACGAAAATAGCTAGTGTACTTATGTACTCGTATGTAAAAATGAAAATCGTACATCTAAATATACAAATTTTATAAAAAGTGCTTTTTATGTGTTAAGAATAGTTAAAGTATTATTAAATTTCCCTAGCCAAAGGTTGTCTGGAAGAAATCGCTTGGTTAGCGATAAGACCGCCTTATTGTACTTTTTCTTATTATTTTATAGATTTAAATTTATGCTTTACTTGCTGTGCAATAAATAATGTTATTATTATTATAAAATATTCAACCTTCTCCTACGCTCTGTCAAACGATTGCCTTCATACAGAACCCCGAACATGTTCAGTTCACAACAAGCCGGTTTCCGAAAAGGCTTTAGTACCATGGACCACATACATACGCTGCGCCAGATTATACAGAAGACAGAGTAGAATAATCGGTCTCTTTGCGTCGCGTTCGTGAACTATGAAAAAGCCTTCGATTCTATTCGAGACCTGGGCGGTGTTACAGTCACTACAGAGGTGCCACATTGACTGTCGGTACATCGTAGTGCTGTAGTGTTTGTATTACAGAGCCACGATGTCTGTCCGCCTATAAGATCAGAACACGAAACCAATCCATCTGCAGAAAGGTGCGAGAAAGGGAGACGTTATTTCTCTAAAACTGTTTACAACTGCGTTGGAAGATGTGTTTAAGCACCTGGAATAGCAAGAATATATCGTCAACATAAATGGCTCACTAACCTTTGATTTGCCAATGACATAGTGGTCATGGCAGAATCGCTGAAAGCCCTAGGCACGATACTCGGAGACCTCAGCAGAGTTTCCCAAAAGGTTGGCCTTAAAATAAACATGAATAAAACGAAAGTTAACACCACCATGTCCATGTCGCGCCTATACAGGTTGTTGTTGGGAACGCTACTCTTGAAGTTGTTGACGAATACAAATACCTAGGGCAAGTAGTTCAGCTAGAATCCAGCTCGGCTGTGCAGCGTTCGGGAAACTACGCAACATCTTTTCATCGAAAATACCTCAGTGCCTAAAGACGAAAGTCTATAATAACTAAATGTGTGTTGCCAGTGATGACTTATGGTACGAAAACGTGATCTCTTACTGTTGTTTTGTTAAATAAGCTCAAAGTCGCTCAGCGAGTTATGTAAAGAGTTATGCTTGGCGTTTCTTTGCGGAATAGAATCTAAAACGAGGAAATTCGCCAAAGAACTAAGGTTACCGACATAGCTTATACAGTTAGCAAGCTGAAGTGGCAATAGGCAGGCCACATCGCTCGTCGAACCGATAACCGATGGGGAAGAAAGGTTCTTGGGTGGCCACCACGGATTGGAAGTCGCAGCGTGTGTCCGCCTTATACCAGGTAAACAGACGATCTGGTCAGAGCCGTGTGAAGTGGATAGGCGCGGGCGGTTCAGGACAGGCCGTTGTGGAGACATATGGGACAGGCCCACGTTCAGCAGTGGTACTGCCCTTATTACTAATATCTGGGCGGCCGAGCTCTGCTTGGTCGTAGCCACCTATTTTTTTTTTTAGGATGACACCTTTCTACATTATCTTTTAATACATATTATCAAAATTTCATTTTAATGTTTCTTAAGCAGTTTTCGAGAAACAAATTCCACGGTTGTAGCGCCATCTGTCTGACACCTATCTAGGTACACTTAGAGAAAGTAAATTACAAGTTAAAAAATCTGCCAAATAATTTAAGCCGTTTTTGAATATCTAATATCGTAGAATTGCTTGTTAAAAGCATAGGATACATACATATCAATCTCGCATTATTTGCAAAGGGGTGGGCAGAGTCTAAACACTACCACTTATTATGATTCTTGCAGTTTTTTTGCTTTATCGCATCAATGCTTTCATACACCTTCGACAGTTAAAGTACTATTAGTGACTATTAAGGCTCTGTTTTTAATTACTCATTAGTAAATAAAAATATTTTATTTTAAAAAAAGCGTGGGGTGCATGGTGTCAATAGTTATAAATATTTTATTGACAGATATGAGTAGAGTGATTATCATTTCGATAATATCTTAAAAAGCACCCCACGCTTATTTTAAAATAAAATAATTTTTTTTTATTCACACTATTATTAATTTATATTCATTGAAATTTTTAACACTATTTTCTTAATTTAAATTCATTAAAATTTATTTTCTATTTTTTAGTTCGGTTTTCTATAAAAAGCGTGTTTTTTAGTTTTTTTAAACTATTATTTATTTTCTACTTTTTAGTTTGGATTATTTATAATAGCTTGTTTTTTTAATTTTAAACTATTGCATGACTCATGATGCGAAGCATCAGAGAGTGCTTTATTTTCTTACCTTATCGACTATAGATGAAAATTATATAAATTAACAAAAATCATATTTTGCAAATTGAAAATTGGAATAATTTTATCAAATTAGTGTATTGTCATCGGTCCTCAATAAATCTAAAAAGTTTGAACGAAATCTGGCCGTTTAAAGTGGGTCAAAATCGCGCCCAAAGAAGTCGGTTACAAACAAACATACGAACATACAGGTGAAGCTAATAAAAAGCTCGTAATAACTTATTCTCCTTTATAGCTTGAGCAACAATTTCTTATAAACCTTTTTTGAAATTGGTACAAATAGGTACTATTATCTAGTTTAAGGCTAAACAAGTCGCCGACATGACATATCACGCCAGGTCAGCAAGGAAGTGAGTAATAGCAGTTGGAGCATAAATAGCAGTTCGACGCTGCAAAAGCCATTCCTCGCTTCCAGCTATTCCTATTTGATTTGGCTACTTTACAGCCCACTGAGCTTGGCCAGTGCCTGAAGCTACGGCTGGTAATGTCAAATGAATGGGGTAAGAGGTCAAACTTGTTGGGCAATATTACATGCCTGGTTTTAATGCATGTTGCCAGTTACTAGCTGTTATTGGTACAAACACTGAGAAAATTACTAAATGTAGACAAAATAAAATAGCACTGAAGTATTTATATGTATATGATACATGTATATAGCAATTGGAAGAGGTTAGATGAGAATAGCATAGGACCGCGTGTTGAGGCGTTTCGTGGTAAAAGATTATGTCAAAATGTAGACTGTTATAGGCTGATTGATTGATATTTAATTGATATTCAAATTATAAACATAAATAGTTGTAAAGAAATTACAGGTAGTGACCAAATACCTATATTGAAATTTTTATTCTAAATTGAGACCTTAGAACGTAGCTTGGGTCGAGGCCAAGTTAATAATTGAGATCTATGGACATCGTGCAAGAGACGCCACTGATAAGCAAATAATAGAAGTGACAAGAAAAACCCAAAGCTTTTTCATATATTTTAGCAAGTCATTTTATTATCAAAAATTTCAAACATTCAATTCCTACATAAATTCAATTGGTCAGCTTACTAAATCCGAAGATACATTTCAAATACAATTTGATTTGCGGTTTATGACTCTGCATGAAAACACTCAATCACACAAAAAAGATGGAAGATTTTACAAACAAACAATGGGTGTACCTTGTAATAAATTACAATAAAAACAATAGACACCAATATTTCAAAGTTAATCATCACTAAAAAAAAATTGCAAAACTAACACTAAACCAGCAGGGGGAGACCGAGAACAATGTAACCGATTTGAAAACGTGAAAACGAATTTAAGTAAAGGGTGCGTTTAAGGGAATACTTATTTAAGGGATATATACCTATACGGGTCGATTAAGGGGGGCCTTGGTAAATTCAATAAATTCAAATATAAGATCATATAGATTGTATGAAGTGTAATAAATTTTAAGGCTATCCTCGTTTTACCAATATTGTGATTTATTGGAACAAAAAGTGTCTCTTCTATGCATTTTATATCATCATACTCATCTTTCTCGAGATGGAAACTTGCCAAAACTGGAAACAATGCGACGAGCCTCGCTTCTGATAAACTCCATCTAAGTTAATACAACTCTTCATTTCGGGGTATAGTTTCAAGGTAATATATTAAAGTACATATAACTATTGACAGATTTAACAGTTTTTAGTTGACTAAAACTCGTAATATTTAAGTTATTGCGTAACCACGCTATATCTTTTTTTACCAAATTATCTGCTCTATGTTAAAAAAAAATCGGCCAAGTGCAAGTCAGACTCGCGCACGAAGGGTGCCGTACCATTATCTATAAAAACGGCAATAAACTCACGTTTGTTGTATGGGAGCCCCCCTTAAATATTTGTTTTATTTTACTTACCGTTTTTTACCCTTTGAGTACGGAACCCTAAAAACTGTAAGATAATAGGTTGCAATGGATCATTATCCACTGCTCTTGAAGCTCAGCGTGAAAAATAAGCTCAGCTTAAGTAATAGCTTACGAATGTCGATAATAAGCTCTGAACTGTGTTGTTTTCTTTTATGTTGTTTTACTTATGGCTAAGCTGTGACAAATTACCCCTAGACCATCAAACACTAACCCTGACTTTTTTGGGGGTAGGTTTCCGCTTAGGGCATTGCCTATGTGCCGAGCTGGGCCAGGGTCCTTTTAACAGGATGATCGCTTGCATTTTCAAAAATATGGAATCCATTTTCCATTGTGAGTAACAATAAGATTTATCATACTTCATTTCATCTTATGCCACTAAATAATTTGTCCAACTTTCTTATGTTGTAATGAACTATCATTTTGATGCTGGCATCGAAACCTATTATTAAAGTATTAATAGCTGTTAATTAATAGCAAAAAAAAAAAGATTCTACGAGAAACTAAAATAACAAATTATATTTTCGTGTTTATTTAATTCATATAAGCACAAAACCAAAATGAATTTCATCCTCCATTTTGAATGTAGAATAAATTTTAGCTGACCCAATAGATATCTAACTTGGTTTTGTTATGAAATAATTGGATTTGCCAAGTTGAGGTCTAGAACAGACAGTCTTTCATCTCTTAAATAAATGTTAGTTTTACATTTTGCAGAGACATAAATTGTTACAATTTGTTCTAGAGAAACTTTAATATAATAAATATATGTATATTTGAAATTTTCATTAGATGTCCAACACAACACATTAAAAAAAATACAGGACTTAATGTACCATCAACCGTTCCTAACGACCTATATAGATTTTGTCATAATTGCTTAAGTAGTAGAAATAAAATCACGTAATATATCAAACTTGAAATACAAGAATTGTAGGACTCTTTCAAAGAAAAATATAAACCTATGTATTTATTAATAATCTATAGGGCCTACAATAATTAAAATTGGTTAAAACATATGCCTTTCTTCGTGACTATGTCATATCAGGTGTAGGTAAGTACCAAGTACCATTCATAAAATTATTTATTACAAATAGTGTGTTCGTTTTGAGACAGAAAGTTCCCACGTTTGAAAATTTTTAACACTTTTGATAACGCCAGTATTACCACCGACATCTAGTGGGTCGTGTAGCTATGAAATGTTACTAACAAAATTATTGGTTGCAAAACTGAACGGTTGACGTTCACAACATACGATAAAATTACACACACACTACCATAAACAATGAATATGTATAGGCAGATTGACAGAACTACACCAAAGCTCCACCTCCAAACATGGGCCTAAAGTTTAATTTTTAGGTGGCAAAAATTGACAAAAATAACAAAAATATCGTTACAGATGATACTAGAATTCCAGTACGATAAATATCGACCATAATTAACCACAGATGACCAAATGACGTCACAACTACGGTTCATGAACTTCTATCTAAAATAATCCAACTTAAACCAATTCACCACAAACAACCACAGGTAGCAAGGTATTTTGTCTTTTTCGTAATTTGTACTACAGCTGTAAATGTTATTTTTGACTAGGTGGCAATCAAACCTACGGTCCGCCTGATGGTAAGCGGTCACCGTAGCCTATGGACTGTTGCCGACCCTTCAGAAATCTAATAACTTCTTTTTTGAAGAACCCCAAACTATAGTCCTTAAAGAAAACCTTGGCAGGGAGCTCATTCCACAACCTAAGCGTTCGTGGGAGGAAGTTTCTCTGAAACCGTACTGTACGCGACCATTTCGGTTCTAAAGTGTGAGAATAAATTTCCTGCCGATGGCGAGCGGTGCGATGGTACAAACTAGCCGTGGGCATCATTTGAACAATTCCTCAGAACACAACCCATTGTACAAGCGGTAGAACACACACAGGGAGGCAAAGTCTCTCTTCAGACTTAAGGGCTCGATACCGCAAGTGAGTTTGGGATCGTCAACAATTCTCACAGCCCGTCGCTGAACCGAGTCAAAAGGGCCAAGCTGGTATCCGGGTGCACCTGCCCAGAGATGGCAGCAGTACTCCATATGGGGCCGGACTTGCGACTTGTAAAGCAGCAACCTTTGACCCGACGTGAAGTACTGCTTCGCTCTGGTAACGGACCGCTTCCTAAAATTTTGATATTTTTGACACCAATGCTTAACTAACGGATGACAGGTGATAAAATAAACGAAAATAATGTTTCTTAATCCCAAATAGAACACACCCAGAAGTATATCTGACATTTCGTATCGTAAAACTCGAACTAGTCTAGACCTTGACCGTAAATGTATATAGATAAGGCGAATATTGCAATAACCCTGTGGCCTTTAAAAACAATCTCATTATACATTTAGTGACTCCAAACTACAACATACTTTCAGTTAGACTATTTAATGTTGGTATCACGATGTTAAATTTGGTACTGGTACCTTAAAATACTCAGCTAATCCATATTATGATTATTTAATCATCAACGTTCAATTACAAAACGTTGTTGAAATTTGTGTCAAAGTTTTAATCGCAGGCAACTTGCAGACATACATACATTTACGTACATTAATGCTGGTGTGTGTTGTGATTATGCGACTACTATGCATGGTTTTTTTATACCACTAAGGTGGCAAACAAGCTTACGGTCGTCCTGATGGTAAGCGGTCACCGTAGCCTATGGACACTTGCAATAACAGCGATACGATCACTCGCGCGTTGAATTTTTTTTGGTTAATGGCGCGTTATGGTTATAGCAATCTATGTTTATATGTTAGCATGTTTATATATAGTTCCTAAGCTACTCATTTTGACAAATAAACTTTATCTTATTAGCATAAAAATCCCAAAAACAACTTCAAAAATTCTTTAGTAAATATATACACATATATTTATACAAGTTATGGAGTCGTTCACCTTGGATAGTTGGGTTTTAGGTTGTTTAATTTCCTCTAGTTTAAAATGACTATATTGAAAAAAACAAAGCCTGGACTATATTATTGTAATATCTAGAACCAAATTATAATTAACAATTTCATTGGAAGGTTGTACGGCAGTATTGCTGAGAAAATTGATTTACTAAAGAAAAATCCTTCCACATATTTTTACTGCGAAATCTGCTATATAGGTAAAAAAGCGACTTTATTGAGAATTCATAATAAAAATAGTAAAAGGATATAACCAAAATAATTTATTAAAAGAGTTAGAGTTTCGAAATACTAAAGATTAAATATTTCATCATAACCATAACTAAAAAGACAACCTATTGGCTTAAAAGATTTTACAAACGTTTAAGAGCTATATATATTTTATACCAATGGTTCCGTACATTAATACACTGTCAAAAGTAATGAGGTATTCAATAGTTAAGCAATTTTATTATATAATTACACGATGAGTTCCTAAATGAGACCTTCAATCGTGGCTCAGTGTGTAATGACGGTTGGGTGAAATAGCTTCGACTCCCGCACAAGACCAATAATTTTCATTTGTGTTTATCTTGAGACTGGGTGTTTTCTATGTACAATATGTATGTATTTATGAGAAAATCTGTATAATCTGTAAAATGAAGTATATAAAATTGTCGCTGGTTGGCTGACAATAATAACAGACCCAACGCAGCGGTGATATAGTTACTTAAAATTTTGAGGGTAGGTTTGAGCTTTAGTTTTGGGCAGGCGAAGCCGCAAGAAAAAGCTAGTAACATAATATACATGTATGACTTATTCAAGACATAGACTAAATAGACATAGACATATAGACATCATTTATTGGTAATATTTAGTATTACACGTCAACATACAAAAATCTTATCAATATACATAATTAGCTAGGTAGGTATTTACCTAAACATGACCTTTTCTATTCCGTTCTAAACTGTACAAGGATTAATGCTGCATTGCTTAAAATTGCTTCGTCAATAAGCCATTATTTCTCTTAAAAAGTAAAGGCTAAAAAACGGTTATTGTGGGTTATCCCTAAGAGATAGACATATACCATCTCGGACTTTTTTGTAGACTTTTTTTAGATGTACAATACTGTAGTACATTATTTTGATCTATCTCATAGGGTTCAGCCAGCGTTTGCAATGTAAGCGCAAAAAAATGTGTTTATTTACGACATTAGAAACCTCTAAAATTATCAGTGTTTTTCTACTATATTATGCATGTTTAATACTTATTATTCTTCTCTTGAATCACTCTATCTATTATAAAAAACCGCATCAAAATCCGTTGCGTAGTTTTAAAGATCTAAGCATACATAGGGACAGACAGCGGGAAGCGACTTTGTTTTATACTATGTAGTGATGAGCTGTTATGCTAATAGAGAAGTACGAATAAGAGCACACTTATTATTTTTGAGCTATATTTATGTCTTAGTTGTGTCCAGTGTAACCCTAAAACCTAAAACTTAAAGTGTACCAATAGATCATTGTGCTTATAATTGTATAATCCATTGAATAAATCGAAGTCGTCCAACAATGGACGCGTGATGGTCAGATTGACGGCGGCGTGACTTCGGTGCTCCCGTTTGCGGATTCGATTCCGGTTGCGGCAACACCTAGCTGAGATGTTAAGGATTATATGATTTTTAGGGTTCCGCACCTCAAAAGGAAAAAACGGAACCCTTATAGCATCATTTTGTTGTCCGTCTGTCTGTCCGTATGTCAAGACCCTTTTTCTCAGAAACGCGTGGAGGTATCAAGCTAAAATTTATATCAAATACCCAGGTCTACTGTCCCTTAGAGCTGAGAATAAATCAAACTTCTAAGCCAACGCAATCAAAAGATACAACCGTTCATGCCACAAATTTTCGAAACTAGCAAGGTTATCAAAACCTACAGGGTACTTCCCGTTAACTCAGAATCTTGAAATTTGGTTCGAAGCAACGTCTTATAGTACAGATAAAGGAAAAAATGCGAAAACCGTAAATTTTTAACGATACGTCGTTTATACCGCAAATTTCCGCAAATTTTCGAAACTCGCAAGGGAATCAAAACCTACAGGGTACTTTCTGTGAACTCAGAATCTCCAAATTTGATACGAAGCAACGTCTACGAAGGAAAAATTGCGAAAACCCTCAATTTTTAGTTACATCATATAATAAAAATATTTTTTATAATATACAACAACATATAATAAGTTTGCACGGAACCCTCGGTGCGCGAGCCAGACTCGCCGCACTTGGCCGGTTTTTTAATAGATAATGGCAGCTGTTTGTGATTCACTAATCTGTTATGCTGGCATATTTATGAAAGGTATTATAAAACTGTCTTAGACTTGGATTATTTAAAGTTATATTTATATTAAACCTTTACCATAACTTATTTCAGAAATCTAAAGTACATATATAAAAGAAAATAAAGATCATATGAATGTAACAGCCCCGTGTCAAATACTGACTTAAATACTTCTTATACTTTGTCTTTAATTGGCAAAGGGGTTTATTATGCTGTACCTGGTCTTCCATTTCACCACTTATTAAACTATAAAGCTGGTATTTTTGACTTATGGCATATATGTATATAAAGACACCTCAGTTTAGATCCACTGTTATCAGAAGCAGAGTTGCGGTGGGCAATGGGCTCACCACCTGTCACGCAGGACTAAAGTGGCTACTGAAAAAAAGCTGTCCCCCACATCATGGTGTAAGAATGAAAACCGTGACTTTACACACATAATATACGGAATGAGACAGTCAATATTATCTTTATCATTATTTCCCCGGTAATACTTATTTATTTAGAGATGTTACTCATAATTATTTTCTCAGAAGGTTCGGAGCAGACGTTGCGATCTGTTACTTCGGAAGTATGGTTCACATAACTGATTTCAAAAGGAATGACAAATTTTCTGGCCTGTTTTGTCGTTATTTTTCAAAATATGCTATACCAAATAGCTACACGATAGCTAGTTTTACTGGCACAGATCCACTGTCTGACTGCTTTATGATAAAAGTTCAATTTTCAAGTTTGATATTAAAATCAAACAAAATGTTATTCTGTCTTTTGGAAACTTGTCGGTTAGTGAATTATTATTTTAGTTTATTAGCAATAAATATTAAATTATTCATGTTGCAAATATTTTCATAGCATGTTTAGTTTTGTAAAACATTGGAGATAGAATAGATAAAAGGTTTACACTTACTTTGACACAGACATACCTTCACACTAACACAAATATATTGTTTACAAAATTGTAGAAGCAGGAATGAGAGAGGGCAATGACCACAGGAGTCAGAGAATTTAGAGTGTTGCTTTGTTACTTGAAAATATTTGTTATCAAAGATATATATTTATTTATTTACATATGTAGGTATTTATATAATATGTATATGTATGTTTATGCACTAATAATATACCTTGTTGTGTATATTCAAAATATTTTTTACAAAAATAACGAAATAAATAACAAATTGGCGGTTTATCGCTAATAAGCAAAATATTCTAGACAACCTTTGGGCAGAAGAGACTTTGTAAAAAGTTAGAGACTTCAAAACTAGACAGAATATAAAATATTTATATATGCGTATATTATTATTTTTTATCGCACGTACTAGATATTAATCGTTCGAGGTATTTAATATGAGATGATTTTCGACAAGTTTTTCCGCCCAATAATATTTGTTTCTCAATTAAGAAAACACAAAGAAATAAAAGTAATCTGGCCATATCGGTTAAAATTTATGTGAATTATTTTAGTGTGAAGAACACAATGAGAAACGTCTTTTGATAGTTCGTGAAGTATTAAAATGAACCGACAGAAATTCAAAACTACACTAACTATGCGATTTTGTCAAACTAACTTTACGTCATGACCCCAACTACAAAACTTTAACAATGCAGCGGCGTGGAAAGGCGATAAGGTTCCAAAACTTTTAATAAGAGTGTTACTTTCTATGGACCCAAGTAGTTTTGTAATAAATATCTCCGCGCTAGTATTGCATCTAACATTTTGTTACTGGCCGTTGCGATTTAAACTTGTATTGCCATCTCTTAATTTTGTTTAAATTATAAGGTTGACAATTTTAAGTGTTTAAATTATAAGGTTGACAATATTAAGTGATTAAATTGTCAGTTTATTTTTGTATATTAAAGTGAATTAAGGTGATGATTAGTTGTGAATAACGCGAAATCAAAACTTGGAATTAATTGACGTAGTGAAAATTGGTAAGTGATAAATTATAGGCATTGTTTATATTTGAGATTTTTTACAGTTTATTTAAAATAGGTAATAGTTTTGAAGTTAATTCTAGAAAGTAACTTAACTTTTAATATTTTTTATAGTTTTTATTAATCAGTTATTCATATTAGTAGTTTTGATGTTATCATGAGATTTAAACTTAGCAAATCTTGACTTAGGTAAAAGTATAATAATCTGTAAGTGTTTCATAAGTTTTCAGGAAATTCAAAAAGTTCTGTTTGTAGATTAAAACTTAAGTTGCCAAGGATAAGGAAGGAAGGAAAGCTAATGTCCGTGATTATAAGGCTATATGATAAAGTGTAAAGAAACCCTTATGCTAGGAGTTTGGTGACTGTCTATCTGTCCAACACGTTTATTTTCTTGACTTGAATAAATCTTGCTTGCCTATATCTATGTAGGGTAAACAAAAAAGTACCTCGACATTTGAAAGTAAAAACTGAAAATGACTAATAGGATTTCACTTCACATCCCAAGTGGCGGAGGTTCGAACCCCGGGGTCGACGTGTATCAATAAGTCTTTTCTTAATAGTCGGTAGTAGCCGAGGGGTAAAATTTCACAGGTGTGTTAGTAATGGATTTTTTTTTTTCGTAGTTTGTACATTCCAAAATGTTTGTTTTAAAATTTGAGTTACTTAGTTTTTATTTTAGTGAAAAAAGATAAGGTAGTGAGTTTGGGCTCGTTACCCGTCATACAAGACTTAAGTGGTTGCTAAAAAGAGTCTGTTGGTAGTTGGCAGTTGGCATGCCTATGCGTTGACACTTCAGTTACCCAGTTAGCTAATTAAAGTTACCCTTAAAAATAACGGACAGCAAAAGGCAAATTGAAAAAAAAACCCTAAAACAAGTAAATCTTAGTTTTTTTTTAGTTAATCTCTAACTAAAAGTTAAAATAATGCCAATCAATGAAAAAAATAATAATTAATAAGCAACTAAGTCAAATAACGGAAATTAAATTAATTTTTTTTTATCATCTATTCTACCAGCATCGTAAGTTAAGGTTTACTAAAAAGGTTGAATACTGATTCTTACATTTACTAAAAAATGCAAGCATCGAATTTCATGATTTTTTAATAATCATAATGTGTATTTTAGTACAAACTTATACTTAACTTAACTTAACTTACTATGCATTATTACGGGGTTGAATTGGATTTCCAAAAATAGTTTCTCATCCATCACTCATGAAACCTAATATCTAAAGATTAATGGCCATTATTCATACAAGGTTGGGCTAGGTTTACGTCTTAAAGTGGCACATAGGTATCACATTGTTCGCCTGTAGGAGTGAAATAAAATTGGCCAAACACTATTGAAAAAATGTTGGAAAATGGAGTGTAAAGGGCTTTCAGACTATGTATTTGTACATGTTAATATTTTATTAGTTACTACTAGTTTTTCCCCGCGATTTTACCCGCCCTAAATTAGGTTATCAGTGTAGGATTTCAAGAACAACTCCTCAATTATAGAAAAAACCAACTCACACTTGACGTTTAAAGTAGCCTATGTCCTGTCTCGGGAATCAAACTACCTTCATGCCAAATTTTATCTTAATCGGTACAGCGGTTAAAGCGTGAAGAGGTAACAAATAGACAGAAGGAGTTACTTTCGCATTTATAATATTAGTATAGATGTTATTGAGTACAATAATCAACTAAACTTCAGAAAAATATTATAGGAGTCAATAAAATTGGAAAGTTGTGTCTTTTAACAATTAAAATTATTTCCCCTAAATAGAAAAAAAATAATATGCGCTGTTGCTTCGTAATCACAATTATATTTTACTATAATATATAACTACTATAACACTAAATAATCTGCGTATTATTTATTCTTCTTATGGTAAGTACTTCGCGAATTCAAAGACTCGAGTTATGGTATTTCCTAGTCCAAAATGGCCTTCGTTCTTTATTGTAACACTTTTGTAGTTCTCCTGTCCATCATATCAGTATCATATGATGGACAGACATATCCCATTTCAATGTGAAGAAGATGGGATTATGGGGACCATTGCACTAAACTGAAAAAATAAACCTTGCGCAGATGGACATTGTTTGAGCAAACTGTTTTCTTCACCTTGAGGTCGGATACCCAAAATCCTGCAAAGTTTTGGCATTACACTTTAAAGAGAAGAAAACAATTCGCTCAATGTTTATCTGCATCTATTTTTTTTACTTTTTAGTGGGACTTTGAAGGCGGTTTAATGTTTTTTATAAAAGCATTTTTCGTTGACTGTCCGTCAGTAACAAATATTATATAAAACTTAATTTAATTTCTCACTGTTGTGTCCTCAATTTTGATCCACTTTAGATCCAAGTGACAATGCTGTATAAAAAATATGTCTAATATAAAATTGGTCTACCTCCAATTTTAAGTCAATTTCGACCAACTTCCCGTTATTGGAACGTGTTGCATTTTTGCATCAACTTTTTGATTAAAAAACATTATCTGTGAGAGTCAAAGTTTGTAATTTTTTTTCCTTCTAGTTAAAAGTTTTTTTTGTATCATGCCACCAAGCGATTTGAGTGCAATTTAAAATAGCTATGGACACTAAAAAAACTGATTTACGAATGCTATACAAAAACAAGGCACAAATATAACTAGGATTTTGAAATTCAAGGAATTGTACATATATTTAGGTGTCATCCAACAAAAGATTCAGACAATGCATGCATTTTCACATGAGAGCGCGGGAAAACAATAACGTTGACATGGCAACACAAATATGGCCGCTGCCGGTATCTGTGACAGCCACACACGACCGCGTTCACACTGAGCACAATGGGCCCAATCAAGATAATAAGCCACGCAAAATTTTATTTTTTTCTACTGATTGATTGGTGGAGACAAAACATATTGTTTAGACGCGGGTTTGTTGACATTGTGACTTGTTGTTTGACAGTGTACTGCAGCCTTATATTTTTAATATTATTTTTACTTTTATTCATTGTGTAATGGTAGCTTAAATCAACGCAGGTACGAGGAACTAAAGTAAGTGATAATAAAGTATTTCTCATCTCACTAGGAAAGGCTCACTTTGTCGTTTAAAATTTGATTAAATTTGCGTGGAAAAGCTTACTTTTTCCGCTTACGCGCAAAATGTTCTTTTTAAATTCTACAAAAACAAACTTGATGAAACCGTCCGAAAGGCGGTTCGTACTTAGTACTTTATACATTATTTATCCGTTAATAACACTTTAGTTTAATTTTTGATACTATTGCGTTAAAGATTATTGTTTGTTTAATGTTATTTAATAGATAATTTATTTATTGCAGTTTATTAAATTATTTAATACAACAAGTATAAATAAGTTTAAAGTATAATTTTTGTTTTAAAATTTTAAAATTGGTATGGTGCAAATTCGGAACGCACCTGAAAAAAAAGAAAAGAAACATTTATTTGGAATTACAGGATAGGTTGATAATTTTGAAACATCTTATTTTTTTGACTAAATTACCGTTAATAATTAAAAAACAATGATTTACTCCACCAATGACGTAAAATACCTAAGTTAACCCGCGAAAAAAATGTAAATACCTCTGAGCGTGCAATTTGTTGACTATATGCAGACAAACAAAAAGCGCTCAACCTATTTGAAAGACTTATAATGTTATCATGTTATCAATACTTAATTTTCCTATTTAAAATAGATACACTTATTCCATTCATAGGCAATTAATCACTGATTATTGTTTTTCTTGTATTTTGTGTATTTTTCCTCGCTGTAGTGAGATGAAAAAAAGTGTGTTTCGCACCGCTCTGGTTTTTTAGGGTTTCGTGCCTTAGAATCCCTTGCTTTGATCAGGATTCAATATGTGAACCACTCGCTACGCTCGTGGGTTCAATCTTTGAATCCTGCGCTTGCTCGGTATTCAATATAGGCACTCACGCCAACAAGCAACTTTCCAGCCTTGCATAACAAATAACTATTTTCTACTACCTGCAGTAAGAAGTTCCAAACTTTTTGAGACCCGATGGCGAAATAACTCCCGAATCAGTTCAAAAAACCGTATGAAATTGTATTTAGTACTCGATATTGCAAGTTATATTTTTAGCGCGGCTGGAAAAGAAAAATATGACGTCGTCAGCGGGCGGCCAATAGACCTGTGAGAATGATGTTGGTCGCTTCGTGCCGCACCGCGTCATATGGTCATTTATTCTAGTAAACTGTAGTTCCTTTTTTTTTATGAATAAATGGTGTCATAAAAGTGAACTGTGTTATAAACTGTTAGTTACATACACACCAACTTCAAACTGTGATTCAGATCAGATTTTTGGCAATAGGCAATTATTTCTACCTTTTTAGTACTTATTTTTGAAGCTGGTTGTTTTTTTTGTTAAAAAGGTTTTTATTAAGAGAATACGATTCAGAGCGCCTATCAGCGTGCTTCATACAAACGAATTTTTGACACTCCCAGAAAAAACACCACGAAATTTTGAGGACATGTACTAGTAATAAATATTACCTGGCTGGCTGGCTGATCAGTTGGCCCCGAGACGCCTTGTCAACAGTGGACCTGTGCCAAAATTTTGCGGTCTCATTGTGGTCTCTATGATACATTTGATTTTGCCTTTTACTATTATAAATAAACTATATCTCCGTAAATACTAGAAAAACAATATGAATGTGTCCAGAAAGGTATACAGAAATTTTGCAAATTTGTTTGTGTTTTTGCACCAGTCTCAAACACTGCACACACAGTGTAGAAATCAGTAGGTACGTCAGGTTTTGCTTTTTAGGGTTTGGTAACAGAAAGTTTTGGTAAACCAGTATGTTCGGTGTCTGTATGTCATAGCGGTTAGTCTCAAAGTAATATCAATATAAAATTTAATACAGCCGTAGAACTTACTTACCCTACCTTATGACAAGTGAAGTATCATATATGAAAAGTTATGTTTGCACATAAGAAAACTATTTTTTGATTAAAAATGACACAGTTTCAATTGAGGTTCTAATTGTTTTACATCTTGTTCTACTTTTAATCTTTCAGAAATATCACATTTCAAATAATATTGTAATATACCAAATTGTAATAAATATGCCAAATCAAAGAAATAGGTGCCTTTTAAAAGACGTGGAGTCACATGATAACTACCATCAAAATTTCATACCTATTAAAACTTTTACGAACAAAAAATAATAATTTAAAATTGAATTTGACTTAATTTTATGATTACGTTTATACGAACCACATGTTTTTGATTTTACTTTTTTATTTATAATCAATTAAGTAAATAATATAGATCACAATGTGTACCTACTTGGATTTTCCTTTACTGTGATGTAAGATTCGATATTTCGTCATATACAAACTGTTAACTAAATTGCGATGCGCGAAAGTGCCCCGCGTAGCGCACGATCTTACTTCCCCTGCTTCACCCCCGCAAAAACCTAATGTGTCTGAACAAATCTCACCTCATTTTTCACAGTAACGGGTTGAGGTATCAAGTTGTATTTAATATCGATTACTTAGATTTACGGTCCCTTAGATGTACACAACAGAGCCTTAAAAGTCACCATCTCGAGACTGCGAAGCCAACCATTCTTTTTCTAACGGAGACGCAGATATCCTGCCCGGCCGACACATCATACCTTCGTTATCCCGGCTACAAACTCGAGCACAATTTTTTGAGTCGTGCCGGTGTATGTATGTTTGTCCGGGAGGATATCTGCTGTCGCCGACTTCATAGCCTTGAAGACAGGGACCTGTCGATATTGTGGGTGCGCGTAGAACATGGCGGCCACACTCGTATCTATGCGTGCCTATACAGGTCTCATAGCGGTGACACGGACGTAACTCGACTCTTCACGCACCTGATTTTGACGACTGACAAAGTTCTAGAGCAATATCCCACAGCAGAATTAGTTATTTTGGGAGACTTTAACGCCCACCATCGTGAGTGGGCGTTAGACTATGCAGGGATATCTGCTCATGAATTTGCTCTGACCTATGGATTCTCTCAGCTGGTACTTTCTCCAACGAGAATACCAGATATAGAGGACCATACGAGCTCCTTACTGGACCATCTGCTGACTACACATCCGGATGGATACTCCGTCTCAGTGGATGCGCCTCTTGGCTCCTCGGACCACTGTCTCGTTCGGACTCAAATGTCATGCACACAACCCGATCCTTCTGGGCCAACTAATTGGCGTCGTGTGTGGCATTATAAGTCGGCAGACTGGGATGGATTGCGAGAATTTTATGCATCGTACCCGTGGAGGCAGATCTGCTATAGCTTAGAAGATCCTGACGTCTGCGCAGCCGCAGTCATTGATACAATCCTCGCTGGTATGGAATGTTTCATTCCTAACCTGCGAGTAGCTGCCGGCGTCAAAAAACGACCGTGGTTTAATAGGTCTTGCAGATAAGCTAAAATTCTTAAGCAAACTGCGTATGAGGCTTGGACCACGGCTCGTAATAATAAGGATCCGAATATTTCTGAGTTAAAACGCAAATTAAATGCTACCTCGAGGTTCAGTAAGAAAGCAACTGCCAGAGCAAAATTCCAATTCATCGGCAAAATAGGTGGGCGACTTGCGAGCTATCCTTCTGGGACTCGTGCTTTCTGGTCGCTTGCTAAAGCTGCCGAGGGGAACTTCTGCCAGTCGTTGCCACCACTGCGAAAGATCGATGGTGACTTGGCCCACAGTGCAAAAGAGAAAGCCGATCTATTGGGCAGTCTCTTTGCCTCTAACTCGAATGTGAACGACGAAGGCGCTGTACCACCTACTTTACCGTGGTGCGGTAAGACGATGTCGGAAATCTCTATAACACAGCGCGAGGTCCGGCGGGCGTTGCTTTCCCTAGACGTTCATAAGTCGAGTGGGCCAGACGGCATACTAGCAGTGGTGCTTAAGCAGTGTGCTCCTGAGTTATGTCCTGTACTCACGCGCTTCTTCACGCTTTCCTACCACACTAGGCAATTTCCGTCTTCATGGAAGACTGCGAATGTGCACCCGGTGCCCAAAAAGGGCGCTAGATCAGATCCATCGAATTACAGGCCTATCGCTATAACCTCTCTCCTCTCCAAGGTGATGGAGCGTGTGACACACAGGTTTTGAGATACCTAGAAAAACACGACCTGATCAGTGACCGTCAATATGGCTTTCGCCACGGTCGCTCAACTGGTGACCTTCTAGTGTATCTCACTCACCGATGGGCACTAGCCATTGAGAATCAGGGGGAGGCATTGGCATGTAGCCTAGACATAGCGAAGGCGTTCGATCGGGTCTGGCACCGGGGTCTTCTATCGAAGTTGCCATCTTACAGAGTGCCCGAGGGTTTGTGCAAATGGGTGGCTAGCTTTTTGTCCGGCAGACGCATACGAGCCGTAGTAGACGGTAGTTGCTCTGATAGCATGGACATTAATGCTGGTGTCTTGCAAGGCTCTGTGCAGTCTCCTACGCTGTTTCTACTGCACATCAATGATATGTTGGACATCAACAACATACATTGCTATGCAGATGACAGTACTGGAGACGCTTATTACACGGGCCGTGCAAGCATCCCACGTTCCGTTGTGGAGGAAAAGCGTAAAGAACTTGTGTCTCAAATCGAGATCGGTCTGTCCAAGGTCTCTGACTGGGGGCGGGAAAACTTGGTCCAATTCAACCCTTCAAAGACACAAGTCTGCGCGTTCACCGCTAAGAAAACTCCATTCACTGTAGTCCTACAATTCAAGAACACTCCCCTCTTCATCTCCTAGAGCATTGGGATCCTTGGCGTTGACATCTCCAGCGATCTTCAGTTCCGAGATCATTTGCTAGACAAGGTAAAGCTGGCGTCCAAAAAACTTGGTGTACTCAACAGAGCGAAGCAGTACTTCACGTCGGGGCAAAGTTTGCTACTTTACAAGTCGCAAGTCCGGTCCCATATGGAGTACTGCTGCCATCTCTGGGCGGGTGCACCCGGATACCAGCTTGGCCCTTTTGACTCGGTTCAACGACGGGCTGTGAGAATTGTCGACGATCCCAAACTCACTTGCGGTATCGAGCCCTTAAGTCTGAGGAGAGACTTTGCCTTCCTGTGTGTGTTCTACCGCTTGTACAATGGATTGTGTTCTGAGGAATTGTTCGAAATGATGCCCACGGCTACTTTCTACCATCGCACCGCTGTCCATCGACAGGGAATTCATTCTCACACTTTGGAACCGAAATGGTCGCGTTAAGAGAAACTTCCTCCCGCGAACGCTTGGGTTGTGGAATGAGCTCCCTGCCAAGGTTTTCTCTAAGGACTACAGTATGCGGTTCTTCGAAAAAGAAGTTATTAGATTTCTGAAGGGTCGGCAACGCGCGAGTGATGCTCCTGGTGTTGCAAGCGTCCATAGGCTACGGTGACCGCTTACCATCAGGTGGACCGTAGGCTTGTTTGCCACCTTAATGGTATAAAAAAAAAATGTCAACGCAATAAAAAAATACGGCCATTTTTACAGTGCCAAATAAATCAAAATCTGACGGTATAAATCGAAATCGGGTAGATTTTATCTAGAATCATGAAATTTGGAAACAAGCAATTTCATACAGCACAATTTACGGAAAAATCCAAAAATCGTTTATTTGTAAATATCACATAAGAAATATTTTTATATATCACATAATAAATTGGCCAAGACGTATATCGTTATATGGGAGAACATTGTTTTAACTGCAAAGTTAGGTTTTTTTCTGCTCGAAATAAAAGTCAAAGTCTTCGAGACCCGATTTCCATGATGGACGAACAAGTACATATACAAGATTTAACGTAACCCTCGCTACCCGACTCAGACTCGCACTTGTCTGGTTTTTTTATTATATTGACCATATGGTCAACAGTAAAATACAAGGCATATAATAGTATTCTTCTGACAAAAAGGATTTATTTTTGAATAATAAACCTTTGTTAATAAAAAGGGATCTTTATTACATTCTATTCATGTGTATGAGAGTAATATACAAAGATTCAAATCAATGGCTATAACGGCTTTACTGTTTGCATTGTATTTTGCGGCAAAATTACGTTAGTTACGGCATAAAATTAAGCAGTTACGACGGTTATACCACATAAAACTCCGTTTCGGAACGTACCGCGTATAAACTCCCTCATTGTAGCCGTGTGAAATTACGTTACTAGCATTGTTTCTTCATTTTATGGGCTAAGGTTGCCAGAGTTAAGTAAAACTTATAATCTATGGGAAATAACTGCTGTTAATTGGATAATTTCATATTGCACGAGATTATAATTAAAGTAACCGTTATTACTTTTTAATATTTTAATTGTGATAGAATTTAATCGCAGATTAATATTGTAAGTAAATAACTAATATTTTATTTTTGGAGTTACGTTATGTATTTTTAATTATTGGAAATGGGGTTTCAAATGGTCTTATAACTTATGAACGAGTGGTACTCCTTCCAAAACTACTATTTATTGAATTATATATATATATATTTGACTTTTAGTCAAAACCTTACAAATCACCGCAGTCGTGAATAATTAACAAAAACTCTTATAATTTCTATAAATTCCTACGAACGCTCGATGCGTCAATTCGACTTTTAAAATCTGTAAAAGTAGATGTAACTCTTGCATCCGACGGAACAGCGGAGTTTGTGTCAAATTGGCACGTCTCTGCTGAGCCATCCTTTGCCAACCACAGGAAAATCTGCTATACTCTACAAGTGCCTTAGAAGGACCAGCAATCAAAACGTAACCCTCGTATGACGTACGTTGCGAGGTACATGACCTTCCTTCAACATGAGGTAGATATACTTACCTTTTAAGATATGACCGAAAGCACTGACAACATAAAACACAATATAACAGGACGGTTCATATACGAACTTTGATAGCGAGATAAGCGAGGTGCTTATCGAAACACATTTTCCAGTATGTGTAGTCACTGACAACCCAAACTAGGGAACATAGGGGAAAATAGGGAACACAAAGACCCAAACAGACTGGAATATAGCCGAATCCATGGCCACCGAGTTGTGTGAGGAATTGAAAGTTTCCAGCTCTTAAAATCTGTTTGCCTCGAAACATATTCCCAGCACTTTTGAAATGGGAACAGATAACACTTGCGCCACATCTAGTTGATATATATATAGAGTTTCCATAGCCCACAACTACATACCTCGCTAATGGAGAGAAGTCAAGGTTATATTCTTACCAAAACCAGGTAAATCTGACTACACACACATTAGTATGACATCCTTCAAGCTGAAAACTCTAAAGAGGGTAACTGACTGATTTTTAAGGGAAGGTGCACTAATGTACATGCCATTGCAACGCCAACAACATACTTATAGAAAGGGCAGATACAGAACAGAATCGGCCCTACACGCTGTGGTAGGAGCTATAGAAGCAGCCCTAGTTGATAAGTTAATGATACTAGGCGCTTTCATTGACATAGAAGGAGCGTTCGACAAAACGAAATGCAACAGCATCAGCCGCTCTTTTAGTAGATTTGGAGTCGAACAAACCATCACCCAGGATTGCTACGTACAATTAGTACAATTCACAGTTAAAACCACTACGAAAGGTATTGTAGCCAAAGGCTGACCACAGGGAGGAGTGCTCACTTCATTGCTGTGGGACATTGTGGTAGATGAATTGTTGAAACCTCTTACCGACAGATGCTACTACACAGTTGGTTTCGCAGACGACATCAACATTCTGATCAAAGGCAACTCAGAAAATATTACCTGCCCTCACATGCAACTAGCCCTCAAAATCATGAAACAACATGAAAGAATGGTGTTACCACCTGAGCTGATGGTATCCCCAACAAGACAGAATTGGTCCTTTTCACAAACAAAAGGAAAATTCAAATGACTACCATGCCAAAACTATTTCACTACACACTTGACATTGAGCTAACCCTCTCGAGCGAAGTCAAATACCTTGGGGTAATTTTGGAAAACAAGCTGAATTGGAGTTAAATCTAAACACAAAAAAAGGCATGTACAACTTTCTGGCAATGCAGAAGACTAATAGGCAAGAAATGGGGCCTTAAGCCATCTATAACCATTCAGCCATAATACGACCCGTCCTAACGTATGGAGCAGAAGTTTGGTGGCCCCGAATTCAGTTAAGCACAGTAAAAAACAAACTACAAAGCCAGCAACGTCTTGCTGCTTGGCGACCGCAGGCGGTATGAAATCGATCCCCACGACAGCATTAGAGGTAATTCTCAACCTCAGACCCCTTTACCTTGTTATACAACAAGAAGCTGCCGCTGCAGCCATACAAATTGTGAAAGTAGGGCTCTGGATATGGGACAGCAGAATCACCCATGCACGTCTCAAAGAGGCAGTAGGCAACGAGCTTCCAATGATAGACGCGGCATGTGACATCATCCCAAAAACTTAAAGTTATCGTTCAGCTTCGTGAGGAAGAAAAGGATAGCTCTGGCATGCATGAAGTTAGTATCTACACTGATGGCTCTAAAACAGAATCTGGGACGGGCGCAGAAGTATTCTTCCATGACCTGAACATCAATATATCAACGAGATTGGTTGCACTCAACACCATCTTCCAGGCAGAATGTGTTACTAGCTCTCAATAACAACCGCATCAACAGTGGACTAATCCTGGGTTGTCACTGTGAACTGCAAAAAAATGTGTGAAGAACCGTGTTACTCTTCAATGGATGCGTGGTCATAGTGGTTCTCTAGGCAATGATACGGCGGATCCATTGGCAAGGTGAGGATCGGGCACAAAAATAATGGTACCCGAACCAATTGTACCGACACCAATTACCCAAGGAGACATCTTCTCACACTCTTCCACACTGCAAAAGCGTGAGCGACTGATGGTCAAAACTCCTTAAGAATCAGGCCATAAGAGAGGCGCTGAATAACATCAGATGCCAAGGAGCGGGCGGATGTCTGGACGGAGTTGGGATGGTATGAGTAACCAATGACACCAATCGGTTACCTACGTGCAATGGCCATATCATGAGGCTAAGTGCGGAAAATATGTCCCACTAACTAACCATAACTAACCATACGGCTAATTTAAAAGTCCTGACAAAAAGTCTAGTTCCTATAGAACAGTCTACCATTTTGTTGTAATCGTAATAAACAAATTAACTCTAGTTTCAAATGTTTATTTAAGCCGTTGGAAGACGCATAATAGACGTAGCAACCGACATCTTCCACCATCTCTGTATTTATTTACGCTTACGTGCTAAAATATCTATTCCATATATTTTAAATAAAAAACTCTTTATAAAAATCCTAGTTTCAAAATCCGGCCGCAATCCTAAAAAAGCTAAAAAATCCTGACATGTCAGCACAAATACTGGTTACCCTTATTGAGTAGGAGGTAAAAATACGTTAACATTTTTGTTAATTAACAAAGTATATTTTATATTTTTTACCCACACCATGTTAAATTATAAAGAAGATCAGTATAAAACTCAACAGCATTTTATTTGTTTTTACTAAAATTTGCTTCTTCTTTTCAGAGCACATCAAAGTTTCTTCTTTGCATTCAGTAACGACATGGCATCGATCTTTTGCACATTCTTCTACTTCTTTCTGATACTCCTCCTGGGAGTGCCAGCTCAAGAAGTGACTACACCAGCCAGTCTCCTGGGACCTCGGAATTTCAACCATCACCCGTATGAAACAAGACAATACCTGAAACGATTCAATGCTCCTCAGACCACTAAGTAATGCTACTATTCATATTTACTGACTTAATAAAGAAGAACTTAATTTATCTGAATATATAGTCTAAACATAATGGGTGCTGAAATTTTTAGACATCGTTTGGAACGTGTAACCGAATATGTCTGAACTTTTTTTGTCAGTTAGGCCAAAAAAGTTGACAATTACTATACTTGGGATGATAATAAATTGACTTGAACGCTTGACGCTCAGGTTTGGGAATTAGCGATCCGGTACCCTGGCTTGAATTTTTTTAGGTATTTACCTAAAACTAACCTAATTTCTCTTTTAATTTCAGTAGTTACGACCATGAACTATCTAGTTAGCCAGCTATCCATATGATTTTTTATTTTATACTTCAACGAATGACGAAAACGACGGACATGACGAAACTAAACGATGAAGGGTCCCGTTTTTACGGAATCCTAAAATCTTTTAACGAAAACGAAACAAAGATAAATGAAGAAACTACAATGGCTCCATTTTTCCAGTTGTGCACGGAAACCTAAAGTTAAATACGTCAAAAATGTCAAAGTAATTTCTTTCTTCTTTTGACATTTTTGACGCTTATTGCACTACTTAATAAGTACGCGTGATATAAGTTTGAAAAATATAAATCTTAGAGGAAAAGGTATTTTTAAAACCTCAAATGCATTTTTAAAGCTCTATTTAATTATGAGGTGTTCTGGTAATAAATATTGTGTGCCAGTTTTCTATCAAATATTGTAGTTCAAAAGTTATACAGGTTACATACATACAAGTTACATAATGGTTTTAAAAAAGATTTCTAGTTAATAGAAGGTTTTACAAGATTTTGGAAAAACCACAGAAGTAGGTATTCGGTTTGGGACTAAGAAATGTCACAGTGATTGATAAGTAAATGACAAAAATAAGCGAGAAATTCGTTTGTATGAAGCCCGCTGCGAGACGCCGCGAAGTGTTTCCTTTTCAAAAAATTAAGTGTACAGATGTACAGATGAATAATGGTAAGAATCTCCTACTTTTTTAAATCGATAATGATAATGAAAAATATTTTAATTTGAATAAGCCTTTTAACCTCCCTAATCATTTGAAAATTTAAAAAGAGTTAAATCGTCAAATGATTGTTCCATTAGCGACTCAAAATGTTTGTCTCTTTTTTAACTCATATCTACTCAATTATTTAAAGTAAATTGATATTCAAATTATAACAAAGGGTTAATTTCAAACATTTTAACTATTTTAATAATTTTTAGATTTTTTTTTAGATTTTCTTCCATACATTCAAATAATAATTTTCAAAAAATTTGCGATTTTTTTCAATTATTCCCGGTTATAGTATACTCAATACTATTAAACAATTATAAAAAGCATTTGTTAAAGCAAAATTTAAATTATGATTGGTACATGTGTTACTATGATAAAAAATGCAATCCGATTGAATTAATAACAGTGAAGTACATAATTGTTAACATAAACGGTCTGTAGACCAGTGTGTAAGATATCAATTACAGTTTCATCAATTCGTTTTATTTCTTGTTGACTCAAGGTTGTAATGAATATTTACCACTGTCAGTCTTTTGCCCCTAAAAGCTGACAGACAAGTAGTCCTTAGTTGGACAATGTCAGCCAATCAATGTTTGCCCAGCGTGTTGTACTGTGGCTTAGGCCTCCTTTTACCAAGGAGAAAACTGTGTTTCTGTCGTGAGGACGGTCAATGGCCGAGGAAAAAATAGCTATATACCATCTCAACTAATATTGTTTATTCAAATATAATAATTTCAAAATGATGAAAATGATTTTTGTGACATTACCCACAACGCTATCTGGGTCCCAAATTAAGCAAGGCAATGGAAATTATACCAGATAACGGATAGTAATAAATAATAATATAATAAAACCGTCTGGTCCCAACTAAGCAAAGCTTGTGTTATGGATACCAGACAACTGATAAACATACATTATTTCATAGTTTTTTTGTAAATACATACATAATGTACATAGATAACACCCAGTCTCAAGACAAATACAACTATTAAATGATTGTCTTGTGCGGGAATCGAATACACGCTCCTCATTCCAGCGTTTGGGTCATTTTCCACTGAGCCACAGAGCCGACGAATTGAATAAATCCATACTTAAGACAAATACAAATATCCGACTAATAAATAAATGTACGGTAATCGCACGCGCGCCCCTCGGTTCTACTGGGAGTCATTATACTACCAACAAAAATAGAGCTAGTTATATTCTAGGTACGTATACTACTAATAGAGATTGTCCATCACTACTGCGCCAGAATACTCTTCTGTTTGTCATTAAACGCAGCGCTCCTGTAGAGTGTAAAAAGTCAATCAATCCTGAGTATTTTACTTGTGTTTTTGAGTTCTATCGGAAAGTTTTTTCGTGTCAATATATTTTTTGTTGTTTGACAACGCACCATATAACTTTACTCTCCTTTCTGTAAACGACTATGATTGTGACACACAAACTACATACACCGACATTTCACCAAAAGTGTTATCTTTACGTATTTATGATTTCACGGAACCCAGAAACTGTTTTTATTAAAATTTATTATTTTGATTTATTGTAATTTTTTTCCAGACAAGGTCCAGTACTATTCCCCAATGACGCCCCTCCACCACCGAGACCTCCTCTTATAGTAACATCTCGCCCCCTCATAGAATCCATAGCTCGGAGCGAACTAAACCCCACTCCACCCACCAACAACTCTATAGCAGAACCTTCACAAATCAATAGAGTCTCATACAAGCCAGACTTCTTAACGAGGGTCAAGAACTACCAGAGTTTTGGCTTCGTTTCTCCAGATCCAGATATAGCTGATCCTTTATTTTATGACGATCAGCCTTATAATGTGTTGAAGAAGGCCAGTAGTAATGGATTTGGAAGTAACCACGTCTACGATGACTATGAGGTAAGTTAATGAGTCAACTAATCATTTTTATCTGAGCTTTACTTTATTACCTGGTTAAAAATGTTTATTATACCGGCGAGAAGAAGTTAGGTAGTATTTGAATTATGTGTTAACTAGACCTTGCCAGCGTGCCGCCCGCTCTAAATTCGGTTATCGGCGTGGAAGTTCTTAATTGACTCCAATTGGTTAATAAGTTATACTAATGATTTGCCATAGCATGCTATAGGTGCAGCAATAGTTTGTTTAACTCTGTTATAGTTATTCCCGCAGGAACTTTTGAATTTTTAGGAATAAAAAGTAGCCTATATGCTATTCCAGGACCTAACCTATATCTATGCCAAGTTTTATTCCGATCCGTCCAGTTTTTGAAGCGTGATTGAGTCACAAACATCCATACAGACATACAAACTGTCACATTTATAATATTAGTACGATTATGACGAGTGTTGGCACCAAGGGGTAGTATTAGTTAGTACCACAGTGAAGTAAACCTACCATAGTGTACCATAGTATGTACATTTTTTAACGTCACAATTAAGTGTTACACAGCGTATTATGTTCGTTTGTGTAGACGAGTCGATCAGTGTGTGAACTTGATTTTGAGCAAAAAAGTAGAAGTAAAAAATTTGGAAAATCCAAAAGTGCACGCCTCATAGCAGTCATTCACATTTAAAAAAAAATTCTAAAACAAAAACTCAAGTTTCTTAAAATAAAATAACAAATAAGGTGAGGAAAAAATATACTATAAAATAAAAATAAAAAATATATATATAGATATACAGTATACAGTGGTATATTAGTTTTTTATAAATTATAATTAAACGACAGTACTTAGAACGCTAATAGTTACTAGGAATCAGCACAGTGTAATACTTTATATATTAAAAACAAAAGTATTCCGGTAAGATGAATTTTTCGACCAATTTCTCTGCCACATACATGGTCACATAAACACAGACTCACGGACGTCCAAGAATGATTAGTTTTAATGTTATTATTTATTATATTAAACAAATTAATAGTTTATAAAATGTACCATATGTGCTAGACAGATTATTTAACTTCATATTAGTGCACTCATATTATCCTGTAAGTGTTATATTAAAAAAAAAAACGTCATTTAAGTTTCGAAAGACTGGGTTTTTTGACATGTCGAGAGTAGAGCACTCCGCTTATGAGGCGTGCAATATAATGTTTACATTATAGTTCTTATTTTAATACTAGGAAGTAGAATACACGGAACCATAAAATAAGCTGCCTTTATCTAGGTCGGCTCGTACTCGTACTGGGGCTTCTATTCTTTCTGTACAATGACTGGCGATCCGTCTGTTGATTAAGCGACTGAATCGAGCCATAAAAGAAGCGATAATCTGGCAACTATATATTTGTGATTTTTTGATTTGATTTTTTCTTTGATTTGAACCTTTTGCGTTCTAATACTTAAATATGATGGATAAGCTAAGTTAAATCTACAATTCCTTAATGACTAAGTTTTCGGGTAAGAGTTTAACGTTGCATCTTATCAAGTATATTCGAAATAAACTACATTTTATTGATAGATATTATTTTTGTGTTTTGATAAATTCCTGTAAATAATTTATAATTTGCTTAGTTTAAATAATAACTCAAAAATAAACTATAATATAAACCTAGGACTAAATGAAATAACAACAGATAGATCATTTGTATTTTATACCATATACAAATATTTTTTTATAACATAGTCAGTTTTCTGGCCACAAAATAGCTCTGCAAAATATTACATATTGTTTTTTTGTCCACCATATGGCACAATGATATATCATAAATTTAAAAATCTATAAGATGAAACTGCTATATCTGATAATCACTTAAGTCAATAACTGTGTCTAAACGAAAGATGCATCGCACTTGCTAAATAAACTTTACAATTTCTTATTCTTCTAGTTATTTCACCGTAAGATAATTCGCAAGTTCTCTGGCCACAATGCAAGTCTCTAAGGAACAGTTCTGTGATATTGTTTTTTAGCCCACCATTTATGCCCAAAGGCGAATGATTTATGGTGAGAGAGCGCTTTGTATCGCCCGTCGAGGTGCAGGTGCTGTTTTATTTGCCCAGTCCACTGAAATTGCGTGCTAATGAAGGATTAATTAATTTTGCTGCTATTTTAGGGGAACGTAAGCTAGGATACAGCCCAGCTTTGTGAGGAATACAAACAATATGGCGGATTTTAGAAACCATATTTGTTGAGATTGCGAACTGAATATAACTGATTGTGTTTGGGACAAATGTTTGCCACTTTAGTGGTATAAAAAAAAATGCAAAATACAGAGCTTGTAATAAAAAGTTTCATATACATATATTCGTTTTCAGGGTTACGTAGCCAAGCGGCTAAAATGAACTTCTTATAGTTTCGTCATGTCCGTCCGTATGTTAGAACCTTATGTGAACCTAAAGTTAAGTAATCTAAGGTAGCTGTGCACAGCCACGCCCTGATTTTTTTTCTTGTTTTAAAATAGAAAATTTCTATGTCTATATCTATATTAATATTATAATTACGAAAGTGTCTATGTTTGCTTATCTGTTTGCCTGTCTGTTTGTTTATATATCTGTCTGTTATCTTTACGGGAAACTGATGTCGACAAAATTTAGCAAGGGAATAGCTTACACCTTGAAAAAGTACATAGGCTTTACAAAAAAACGTCGAGTGTGAGTCGAATTAGCACACAAGTTTAAAGGAATTGGGCTGAATAGTTAAGCCGATTATAACGAAATTTGATGAGAGGTGGGAGGACATAGCAACTTAAAAAAAATATACAAGTTTCAGCCCAATTAGCGCCGAGGGTAAATAAGATTTGGATTGAACTGCTGAGCCAATTTTGATGAAATTTAGGAT
The DNA here is from genome assembly GCA_946406115.1 of Apoda limacodes. NCBI lineage: Eukaryota > Metazoa > Arthropoda > Insecta > Lepidoptera > Limacodidae > Apoda > Apoda limacodes. The sequence goes on along the minus strand of OX291555.1, from coordinate 25,070,418 downwards.
TTGGATAACCTTAAGAAAGGACGTCTTCTTTATGTCAAGTGTAACTCAAATATGGGGTTTCGTAATGAACGACGTTTTATTTCGGACCGGGTGTCCCATGACACCCCTCGAGTCTTTACGAATTTCTTTAATTTATTTTTATTCATTATAATACATAGTTTTAAAATTTTTGATAATATTATTATATTAATATTATATTATATTATATTTTTATTTAGTTAGGAGTCCCTAGAGACCCCATGAAACTAATTGTGTGATTTTCTTAATGCGCCTAATTATGTTAAAAGATGACTAAAAACTTGCTCTGAAATAATAGCTATGTGGTACTATAAACCACGAAACAGCCCAAGCGTTTTAAAGATACACATTTAGTGCACCCTCTGGTGGCCTACAACCGTAAAACATAACAGACAACCTGCTCTAAGGTTACAACTATGTAATACAACTAACCGCATCAAAATTGGTCCTGTATTTTAAACGACACGTATCTTGCCTCCTGTTGTAATGCAGCAAACCGCATCTACATCGGTCAAGTAGTTCCTTCACATAACTATTGACAGAAATACATACACACAAACAAACTTTATACCTAAACGCATATACCATCTTTTGTTACGGAGTCAGGTAAAAAAAGACTAAGTGTTTCTTCATTTCAGGAACCAAGTGTGCTACCACCAATCTACAACGTGTTATCGGATTATGCGAAACAAAATGTTTTGAAGAAACCCCACAAAGATCCAAATCGTAACAAATATAAGGTAAATGTATGAATAAAGGGAATTTTAGACGCTCTAAAATGCTGGGATCATACTAGATAGCCTAACAATAAACAGCAATTAATTAAAGTCGAGTTAATAAAAACTGATACAAAAGAGAATGAACCTTATTTGTATTTCATTGAATAATGTTTGATATTAATTTTCAAAATAAATATTAGGTAATGTACGTATTTACACAAACAATACATACAACAAGTACGTATTTACACAAACAATAAATACAACAAGTACGTATTTACACAAACAATAAATACAACAAGTACGTATTTACACAAACAATAAATACAACAAGTACGTATTTACACAAACAATACATACAACAAGTACGTATTTACACAAACAATAAATACAACAAGTACGTATTTACACAAACAATAAATACAACAAGTACGTATTTACACAAACAATAAATACAACAAGTACGTATTTACACAAACAATACATACAACAAGTACGTATTTACACAAACAATAAATACAACAAGTACGTATTTACACAAACAATACATACAACAAGTACGTATTTACACAAACAATAAATACAACAAGTACGTATTTACACAAACAATACATACAACAAGTACGTATTTACACAAACAATACATACAACAAGTACGTATTTACACAAACAATACATACAACAAGTACGTATTTACACAAACAATACATACAACAAGTACGTATTTACACAAACAATACATACAACAAGTACGTATTTACACAAACAATACATACAACAAGTACGTATTTACACAAACAATACATACAACAAGTTTTTGTATACATAAGCTCTGTCGCTCAGTTTTGTAGAGAAACCCTCGAGGCTCTGTTTAAATTTTACTGTGATTTTGGCATCAAATAAATAATTTATTACATCTTTTAATACCACAAAATCAAATAGTATTTATAAGATTACAGAACGATAAATGTAATTGAAATGGAAGTATTTTAAATTATTGGCTTTTATACAATATTTGAGATTGTAGAAAGATTTAAATTGGAATTGTCGTCAAGTGTAAGCCCCTAGTAATAACCTGCTTGCTGAACCGAAAGGCGAGGGTTCGATTCCTGCACAGGATAAATATTAATGTGATGAACATTTTTGTTTGTCTTGATTCTGGATGTTTAATAAGTATAATATACAAGTAGATATAATTAAATGTATATATATGTACATATATTATAATTTGTATCCGATATCTAGATTTCAATGAGACTTTACAACATTGAATGTCCGAAATGTTTAGCAATATCGTTAAAAGTTAACAAATATCAATAATTAATAAGCTTTGTAAATTTGGAGTAAAATTTTATATAAACACTTTCTTTGCTTTGTGGTTTTTTCTAAACTTTTCTTTTCCATATTGTGTGTCAGTAAAAGGTTCCGTGTGCAGATTACTTATTATCTCTAATTGGTTACTAAAAAAAACGATTTACTTGTGGAGCAAAACTTGGTTTTTCTTAAATATGTTAAATTTTCTTCTAAAGTTTCTATTTATTACCACTGCCTTTTCATTGTGCAAACATAACATGTTGCTCGACATTAACATATTTACATCTGTAGATTCATGAAAATAAAAAAAAATGTTTGATTATGTTACGTGATATGTTCAATATTTTCGAGTTTGACGTATACCTACATTTGTGACGAATAGTTTGGAAAGACAATTAAATGCAAACAAGCGGGGAGACTGTTGAACATTCTTGATCGATAGTAAAATTTAATAATTAGAACACAGAGAGAACCAGTTTAGTTTATTAGAAGGTTATATTTTATAATAATGACAAATTTATCTTACAGGTTAAAAGTCTAGATCAATCTCGTGAATATCAAAATACCGATACAAATTACGATGACTACAATTCAGATAATGATCAGGTAAAACATTTTATATCTCTTATCTAAACGTTTTCACACTGGACGGCACGGTAACGGAAACGGCAAAGACTTGGCGCTGCGAAATACTTGGAAATGAACAGATTCTGCTGCCGCTGCGCCGGGGCCGTTACCGTCGCCGTACCGTCCAGTGTAAAAGCGCCCATCAAGCAACATTTCTTGAATGATTCATCATCATAGAACTAAAATTACAGAAGGAATAAACATGAAATTTGACATTGGTTAGTTTTTTTATGGTAAGAAGTAGTAGTGGTTTTTTTGTGTGGAAAATATCGAGCCATTTATTTCAATTCCCTCAATTAAAGTTAGAAGTCAAAATTGATTAATACAATTTTTTCTTATGATTTCAATTCCTTAAAAGGATGCTGACGTAAATATTTATTGTAAGAGAAAAAAATCATAGCTAATTCCGAATTTCGTTTTTTTCTCTAGTTTTAATGAAGGGTAGCAAAAAAAGTGGAAGAGTTAAATTGTGTGGTCAACACTACAGGCCAAAAGCTAGTTTTTATGTAATATTAAGTTTTTATTAGAATTAATAAATTGTTTTCCAGGCTCAAAACTACGCTTTTTCCTATGCAGTTAAAGATAAAAAGACAGGTGATGACTTTTCACACTCCCAACAAAGTAGTGGGTCTGCAACAAATGGAGAATACAGAGTAAGACTTCCAGACGGACGTATGCAGATAGTTTCTTATACTGCAGATGAAAATGGCTACCAAGCTAATGTTCGATATGACGAAGAAGAAAAAGATACAGTTAATACAATAGAGACTCCTCAAGATATCCATAATTACAACAAAGATCATTATGGTGGAAACAAAAACTCTCATTACAGTAATAATCAGAATAAATATGTTCATAAACAGCACGATTCAGATAACCAAAGAAGCTATGATTTTCCTAAAACAAACGATTACTACAATACTGATGTAACAAAAGAATATTATAATGATGATTATTCTTTAGAATACGATGGAAAAGATGATAAATATGAACCCCATAAAAGCAAATTCTCATCATTCGTTGATGAACATGACGCTAATCAAAATCTAGGAGTTGTTTTCGTTCCGAATCAAGATAAAAATATCTTTACCTCTTCTACAGTGAAACCTAGTTTTGATGAACTAAAATATTTATTTATTCCAAAAAAAGATTACAATTCTCCGCTGCAAGAGACACCCAATTATGAAACTAATAACATACCCGTAAAAATCAACTACTCGTCAACTACTGTTACTCCCATTCTTTTTGAGCCTACGACAGAACGCGTAGTGTTAATAGGAGGTCCTAAACCTAATCTATATACAAATATAAGACATAGTATTCCTCCAGTATCCATTACTCCTACTCCCATAACTTATTCTGTGCCTAATAATTTTATTGCTTCTACAGCACCAAGTAATTATTTGTTATCCACAGTGTCAAGTCTAAGGAAAAATGTAGACCTTTCTGGACCTAAGCCTGTATTGTCAAATAGTTTTATTGATCGGATAAATAAATACTTGACTTTGAAATAATTGCTATAATTATTCAAGTTATTTTAGGAATTTACTCATTTGATGTCTCTTATTGGTATTGCTAATGTTATAGATAAAGGAGTATTTCCGATTTCATGTATTAATAATGAATTTAAATTAATATTAATCAAACATCCATTTCAATATTTTAAAATCGGTTTGTTCATCCTACCTTCAGGTCGCAACAGTGCATCCATTTGAGCTGAAATTTGGCACAGAGTTAGTTGAAGGGACAGAAACAAACCTACTAAAGCTATTTTTATCCAGAAAAATCCAAATGTTCTCTCAGGAGTAATTATTAACGAATTTAACGAGAACAAACAATAGCTAGAACTGTAGCTTGCTATAGCGAATTTTAATAGGAGGAGGAGGAATTTTATGGAGTTTTGTAGGAACCAAAGTTCAAAACCTAGTAATATTTTTAAAACCTTATATTATCCATTTTTGTTTCCGTTATATTTATATTCGTTATGTTAAGTTATGGTTTGTAAATAGTTTTTATTTAAGTTTGTTTTATTGTAAATAAAGAAAAGAAATCATCAAATTTAGTTTCATTATTTCTGTTGCCACTTTGCCGTTAGTAACTTCAGCAATAATAGAAGCTAAAAGAGATTTGACAAAAAAATAATAAATGAATATCTCAGTTTGTAAGCTTCCCAAATCTTTAGGGCCTGAAATTTGTTGCAGAAACTAAAAACTTTTTGTTATTTTATTAACAACTTTAAAGCAAAAGTCGTTGAATACTTGTTGAAATTAATGCAATAACTTTCCAAAATCTGATTATATTTGTTTACGAATTTGAAAGGCTTATGAGACATCTAAGACACTACCTCTATCTGTCTGTTACTTCTTCACGCTTAAACCACTATACCGATTAGGATGAAATTTGGCATGGAGATAGTTTGAGTCCCGGCAACGGAAATCGGCTACAAGAAAACGACAAGTTTAAGTCGGTTATAATTGAAGAGTTGCCGTTGTAGTCCTACACCGATAACCGAATTTAGGGCGGGTAAAACCACGGGCAGAAGCTAGTAATATATAAAGCCACTTTAGTCCTGATACACTAAATCAGAAGAAGTGTTGGGGCAATGACGTCACCACCTGTCACGTGGAACTAAAGTGGTTTATGAAATAAGTCTGTCCCCCACATTTGAAAGTAGTTGTTTATCCAGCAACTGGTTACCCTCTCTTGGGTTATGAAACCGTGAATTAATTTTGAATATAAATTATTAAATGGAATAACTAACGCTCTTTAGGAAGACAAAAACTTTCATTTTTAGTAAAATTGTCTACTGAAGTATTTTGAACCAATTTTGTGTATAAATTACAAAATTAAATTCAAATTGAACTGTCATTTACTGAATTGAGTAGGCATTGTTGTTTAATGTACGCAATTAGCGCCTATTATAACGCCATTTTCCATTGTTTTGTTCTAATTTGTTAACGAAGTTTGATGAAATTGTTTAAACGATCCATTTTATTTTGTAGAAGTACCGACGTAATTAAAACGTATTTTAGTTTTATTGTTTTAAATTGCTTTCTGTAAACAATGTTAGTTGTAAATGGTGACCTTTAGTCTTAAAGGTTTCTTTTAGAATAATTGAGGTTAATTGTTTTTTATTAATAAATAAAAATACACACAGCGCCGTCTGGTCCTAAACTAACAAAGCTTGTGCTATGAATACGAGACATGGATACAATTCATATTTTTTTTTGTAAATACTTACGTATTATACATAGAAAATACCCAGACTGAAGACAAACACAAATAATAAAATATTTGTTTTGTGCGCGAATCGATTCCACGTCCCATTCAGCAGTCAGTTCCATTCCTCCAAAAGGGCTATCAGCGGCACACACTATCATAATAATGTAGAGCCTCTTTTCAACCGACTTCAAAAAAAGGAGAGTGAACTGATTTTGATGATTATTTTTTTATTTGAAAGCTTGTGCTTTCCGTGTGGTCCCATTTCAATTTCTGACAGTGGCATCCATGAGAAAACCATATAAGTCTTAATTTTTATGTTGATTATTGTTGCATTTTGTTAGGAGTATGGTTGATTTCAGTGTACGTCTTTTAATTCGTCAAACAAAAGTAAAAAATAAAAACTTTTTAACATAAAAAACAACCGGCTTCAAAAAGATGCACTAAAAAGGAAAAAAAAATACTTATTTCCATAAATCTGATCTGAATTACAGTTTGAAGTTGGTGTATATGCACCTAACAGTTATAGCACGCTTTACTTGCATGAAACCAACTTTTAACTGAAATTTATGTTTACCTTTTTAGTAAATCTTTTTGAATACGGTTGTTTTTTTTGGTAAAAAGTTTTTATTACCAAACACTTTAGTCCTGTGTGACATGAGTCCATTGCCGCAACAATGCTTCTGAGACAGCTGGACTAAAATGACGTCTCATGTTACCACTTTTAAAATATTAAGAGGAAAAATTAATAAATTAAAACTAATTTAATATTCAGAAGATCTTTATAAATCATTATTAACAAATAAGTACAGAAAAGACTATAAAGTAAAAAAATAAACTAAAAATAATATTTTACGTACGTATGCACAAACCATGCACCGACATCTCATGTACATTTCTTTGCATTTATACGTAGAAAGTTTCCTGCAATAGGAATATAACAGTTTTCCAGACAGAAGGGTACAGCATTCCGCCATCATTTCTTTCTTAATGCCAGTTGCACTGCTCCAATGTTTTCGATTTGGAATGATATTGTGCCGTAATATTGTATTTGCGTAAGTAATATATGTATGCTCTATAGACATTTTTTCTTTTAGTGAACAGGAATTAGGTCACTACAAGTAGTGACACCACGCAGGGTGGTGAATGTTAACTTCAAACTTCTCGATCAATCTAAATCCTTCACTGTTTTCTGATAATACTTTTCTGTAACAGGGGTGTTAAGCAAAAAAACATGCGACTCTCCGGATGTTAAGCTATCATCATAGCTTATGGACACTTGCAATGTTAAGAGAATTATTCACGTGTTGCCGACACTGTAGTCTCTAGGGACCACCTCGACAGAGAGATCGTCCCACAACCTTTTACAACACAAACTTTTGCGACAGAAATATCCTATGAAACCGTTATGTGCATAACCAAATTCTGATGTGTATAACAACCTACAAAAAGTCTGTGTTCTTTAAAAAAACACGCTAAATCTTACAACATTGTACATTCATACGTACAAACTCCGATTTTTTTAGTTCCAAAAAACAAATGTGGGTCAAATCAATAAAAAAGACATGGTAGATAACATATTCTTTGTGTGAAACGCACAACGAAAGTGCGCGCACTGTGAGATAGAATAGCATGCAGATTTGTTGCGGTGCGTTTCCGCGCGGAATTTTTGCACTTCGCAAAATTTTTAATAAAAACATACATGTCAATTATTTTTGTCTCACAATTAAATGGTTAAATGGTTTATTTTGACGTCACTAGATGGTATGTGAATGATCCTATGACCGGCCACCCCACAAATATAAGCCGAGCTGTGCTTTTATATGCAATAAATAAGAAGTAACGTACCATATGTTCACCTATGGTCTATTTTTCAAAAGAATATATATATTTACGACGTGATTTTTCAATTATCAATCCTATCCCTTATAGTAATAGCAAGTACGGTTAGCGTTGTTTCAATATGCATTGCACGGATAGTTGCGCCGATACATGTAAATTTCAACAAAAACACGTGCTTTTGCTGGCCACCCAGTAACCGATATTTCACTTACTTTGATGCTTAGATAAATCTATATAATTAAAGGGAACACGTAAGAATATTTAGAGATAGATCTCAAATAATCTTCGTTTTCGATGACACCTGTCAAACTAGAAAAGGCTATATCTCCGTAATCATTGCTTGTAAACTCGTAGTTTCTTTTCAGAAGTGATAGAGCTCATCAAGGTCTTCATTTGGGATGACACCTGTCAAACTTGAAAGTGCACTATCTCCGTAAGATAAATTTATATACATATTTATCTCGGGAGTTGCTACCTATATTTTAATCGCGTCACAGAATTAAGGATTTTTATCACTTCATATGGTGTGCCTCCATTCCTTCTGAACAACAATAGGCAAGTAAAATGATACTTTTGTTTTTTTTAATTTAACTATTTACATTGTAAAGCTTATTGTTCGTAAGGTGGTTCAATAGAAATTTTGTATTTATTAGTTGATTCATTATAATATTATGTATCGTTTGTAGTTTTACAAAGAGTAATTAGTAGATACTGGCAATAAACTAGTATTGTAATCAGTTTATAAAGCAAATTCTTATTTCTCTCTCTCTTGACAATTCAAAAGTGTTCTTATAAAGAAATTTAGAATTTTATGATTTCTTTTAAAAATTGTTTTGTTTGTTGTTTACCGTCGAGAAATGTTAAAATATATTCAATTTCTATTGAATGTGTTTGACAGCTGACATCCGAAATGAAGATATTGATGAAATCTATCACTTCTGTAAAAAACTTCTGGTCTTCAAACAATAGTTATGGAGATAAAGCACTTTCTAGTTTGTCAGGTGTCATCGGAAATATATGGAGGTCTTGATCAGATCTAGCATTTCTGGTAAGAAACTTCTGGTCTACAATCAATAGTTTTGGAGATATAGGTAGCCATTTTAAAGCTATCACCTGGAATAAAGCTTGAAGATTTAGAGTGCAAAACCCTGGCCTCAATTGAGCTTGGTGAAAAAGCTTTTGTATGTAGCCCTTAGTGTGCTAATCCGACTTACACTTAACATTTTACAAACATTTGTACAACAACTACCTTAATTTTAAAAGTAATATGAAAAGGAATGATACTTAGTTCAGTATAAAACCTTCATTGCGTTAATCTAACTACGAAAACCTCATTTAAGAACTTCCTATCATAACTTCGGTTAAAAAGCTTTTATAAATGTAGTTGTACGAAGGGCCATGTAAATTTTGGTTAACTTATGTTTAACTATTTACTTTGTCAACGGAAAAAACAAAATCCTGTTAGTACACCCAGTTGGACAGATTAGTTAGACCAACGGAAAAAACCCAATTGACAGCGCACAGCAGCGGTGTGATCACGAGGAAACTAACTTGTCGTCACACCGGGTGAGACGAGAGTATTGCTACAGGCTCGTTAAGTACTCTAGATTTAGATGATATCTAGGGTCTGATGATGAATCCGGGAAGTGGCTACAGAAACTTTGTAACAGCACGACGCACCCCCATCGGGTTTGGGTTTGTTTGATTTGTCTTGACAAGTAGTCTCGTCTGAGATAATATCCCTGGTCATCTGTTATGAAACACAAATTAACTACATCGTGTTTGGGTTCGTTGGATTTGTTGTGACAAATACTCTGGTCTTAGACGATATCTAACGTCCTATGATGAAGCTGGAAGGTGGCTACAGGAACCCTGTAACCAAACTGTAACATTACCGTAACACTATCGAGTTCTGGCCTGTTTGTTTTGTTATGACAAGTAATCTTGATTTTCGATGACAAAGCAGGAAGGTGGCTACAGGAACTCTATAATGAAATACCGCAATGGCATCGAGTTTGGGCTCGTGGGATTTGTTGTGACAAGTACCTAATAACTCAGGTTTTAGATGATATTCAGGGTATGATGAAGCCGTACAGGAACTCTGTAACGAAACGACGCAACCCTATTCGAATTTGGGCTTCTTTATTTAATCGTGACACGCACTGTGGTGTTAGGTGATATCCAGGGTCTGTGACAATTGCATTTAAACAGTAATCTCCAGTCACGCGTCAGAGCTGATACGTACATTTTTATACTAAGAGAAGCGACTACCTTTTTACCGTACTTGCACATGTTGGCGCGAATGTTGGGACCAACGCTATTTTCGCTACGTCTAGATCAACGCAAAGCTTTGGCCAAGACTCTCGTGTGAGCACTCTTATACATGAAAGTTCTTAATTTTTGTATTTAAATTGCATAGAGGACGCATGTGAACCATATGTGGCATCACTGATGCTAAGGGATCTAGTATAATTCCAAAAAGAAATGTCTAATGGAATTCATATGGCATAACAATTCAAAAAGGAATATCTATTCAAATCTTTAGAAGTAATTGGGCACACAGCAAAATAAAGGGTTGTACTAATTTATTTTCTGTTTTATTTTAGAATTTGACTTATTTGTATTAATATGATTAACGGAATACTTTTAAGCGCATTTCCTTTACTAATATTGCTGCTGGCTTTATAATGTATAACATCTTCCTCTTCAGTCCATGGATTTGGTCTACTTCGTGACGTGTGTTTCTTACTGCTATCTTTCCAATAATTCATCACTGTGTAAAGGTCTAAGGTAGTTCCACATTGCCCGTTTACTTTTGTGAACACAACTTCCCCTAAGGTGTCATTTCGTTCAGCGAGTCCGGTATTGAAGATTTTTTCATTAGTATCCTGATCACGTTTGCCCATAACGCTTATAGTACCTAAAAAAAAATCCTTTTTGAATTCAAAATGTATGTGTTAACTCATAAGCACAAGAAACATGTATTTCTTATATAAGAATGTCACAAACAAGTGTGACTAGCGACTTATAAAGTCTATACTATACTAGGACCTAGTACATCAATATAACAAATACACAAATAAGAAAGATGGTATACAATTTTTTTGTTAGTGTAAAAGTAAATTATTATGCCGATTATATAATACTATGTAATTAGTATTAATAGTATAAGTAGTAATTAGTTTGTAATAAGTAATAAGTAATAAAATTACAATAAATGGACCAAATTTAAGTTTTTTTAATGGGAAATTCTGCATAGAAAAGCGCACTGTAATGTTGGGTTGTTATATCTTCAGTTCTGAATATTATTTCTCACTAGATTTTGCCAGCGGCTCCGTCCGCCCTAAATTCGGTTATCGGCGTGGAACTCGGTAATAATACTAATAAAGTTTGCTATAGCAGGCTAGAGCTGTAGCTATAGTTCGGCTGCTAGCTGAAGCTCGGTTATAGTTATTTCCGCGGGAACTTTTGAATGTTTCGGGATAAAAAGTAAAGTAGCCTATATCTAAATCCAGGGTGTCAGCTACCTCCAAACCAAATTTCATCAAAATTTGTCGTTTGAGCGTGAAGAAGTAACAAACATTCAAACACACTCATTAACTTTCGCCTTTATAATATTAGTGTGATTCTATGGTTCTGGTCAGGCGATTGCGACGCAACGGTGGTGGCGATGTAGGAATGGTGGATTGTGTCACGAGGGACCGAAATAATGGATTGAGGACGAGAGCGATTGTTTGAATCAAGAAAGCGAAAATTTTTTTTGCTCTGCTTTTCATCCCCCTCTATGAGAAAAATAAATAAGAGATGATTTAAGTAGTAACGAATATTAACATTTACATAACCAAATTGCAAATTTAAAAGGTAGTAAATTGTTTATGACAGTTTCTGCGTTTCATTTTAGAGTTTCTGGTGTTAATATTTCACATTCAGTCGTATAAAACTAATAATCAAATAAAAATTATCTGTAATATCTTGATAAAGAGTATTAAAAAACTGATAAGAAGTTATTGTGTATTTATAATGCCGTGTCGGCAGGCGCGCTTTTTTATTACCCGCCAGGACTTTATTACTTAAGAACTTTTTTAAATTTAAGAGTTATTTTGTCACTGTTATTAAGTGCGCTGGAATGACGAGCGCTTATCGAGGAACCCTTTGAATCTTTTCGAATAGATAAGACGAAAAACATATATACGCATTCCACTGACATTAAACTACCTCATAGCCCCTAGGTGGTTTTGTCAGGCGATGGTCTAGTTCTGATTGATGAAGCCAACTTTTAAGCCAACTTTTATGTACGTTAATGTACGAATGTGTTGCATATTCTATTTTGTTAATTCTTTTTTATATCTCAATAGAGCAGCGAGGCTTGTCCCTAATAAACGCGGTATTATAGTTAATGTATTGTAAAGCTTAGCAGATGTTAACCTTAATTTATGATCATAAATAACTAATACATAAAGTAATGTACCTGTCTGGGTGAGACATAAGAGCAGAAACCGATTTCTTATTAAATCCAAAACGACAATCTTCGTCTTTGCCTTTGCTTTATATCCGGATCTATCTGTGGAAAAAAACATTGCGTTTTCATTTTACCGTAAGCGGACACTTTGTGCTCTACTTTCTTTGTTTACGGAATGTGGTTGTATTTTTCAAGGTTGAATCATTTAATAAATTGATAATTTAATTTCTATCAATGAACTCCGCATTTAAAAACATGGCGTGTTGGTAAGATATAACATTTTCTCTGAAATGCATACAGAAGCGTAACCTTTATACGTTTGTTTCTCCCATGTTGTCTATACCTAGGGTTGCCATACGTCACGTATATACGGTACTGTCACCATATTTGAGAACCTTGTCCCGTATGGCCATTGCGTTGCGTTTTTTGTTAACATACACGTATGCAGCAATACGACTGACACAAATGCTCAATTTAATGATTTTTTACTAGTTTGGGATTCAGGACTTCATAATTATCTAATGTATTAATATCTTCTCAGTAAAAGATACAGTTTTTTTAACTTATTGCTAATCTCGAGTAATATTACCTTAAACGTCCCGTATCAGTTCCCAATAATTATGGCAACCCTACTATACCACGTGAGTAGGCACAGGAATACGGGGCCACGTTAGTAATTCTATGTGCTTACTCAAAAAGTGTCTTACCAAATTTTTGCATCAATTTAATCATTGTTGGATACAACCATCCTGTGCAAGCTAAAGGAAATAACTGACTAGACGTGTAGTGTAGAAAGTTTGAAACAGACCCAAGATGCGCGTACGAAAATACGCCACCGTATCTTCCATAAGATGTGGGCCAACCCTTAATGAACGAATTAATAGGCTATGGATAATTTTTGAATTTAGGAAATTTATGATTTAGAATTATGTTTCGACTTAAATAAATTTTCTATTTCTGTAAGAACGTTTAAGCGGGATCAGGAGTACTTTTTGTCCTTCTACATCTCTACAGCTTTTTTTGTTGTAAAAACCAGTCACTTTGTCGTGACGTGAAGAAATAGTGCCTCGCGGTTACTAACTATACAGAAAAATATATATGCCGTTCTTCTTTCCTTCAACAATCTCTGTACCAAAAATTAATTGGACGGCCCATAGCTACCCTGGCCAATAACAAACAAACAAACGAACAAATAGACTTTCATGTTTGCTTAGTTACAAGAAATTGTAAGGATTTTTCGGTAGTGATACGAATGGACCAGCTATCGAACTAATTTGCAAAAGCTTAATATAAATTAAGCACATTTTTGTATTTAAATAAGTAGAACCCTTTACCTACAAATACTTACATTCTATGGCTCCTTTTTTATAACTTACGACAGTATCTTCTCCAATGACTGTCCCGGAAGAATCGATAACAACGACGGTCCTCCAAACCGAAGTAGATTTCTTAATTCTACCCGGAATCACTTCTAACACATTGCATCTGAACCGAGCTTTTCGACTTGATTTAACCAGATACCAAGTTCCTGAAATCTAAGCACGTATGGGTAAAGAAAACGACCATTCTCAGCTCTGAATTAAACGTCCCAAAGTGATAAAAGACTGTGTAAATGAAATGTGCGTGGTTTAGCTTGGCTATAATTTTTTTGCAGTATATTATAGAAGATGCAATATATAATACTGGAGGAACAATGATCTACCTTGGCATAAAACACACCAGAGTGTTGGATTTCACGCGGTACATTTTGGGTATGCAGGTTCAATTACGATGTTTTTACAGATATCTGATTACTAGCAACAAGCATGATTACTAGGAACAAGTGCAGTCTAAAGAACCCCGATCGGGTTCGAAGCTAGTCGGGAGAATCCGACATAAAAACGTAAGCGAAACCGAGTTTTATTAGCAAATGATATGAATTGTAGTTAGGATAGTTATTTTTCTTAACACAGGCTGCTAAAATTATACATTTTCTATACCACAATTATTTATATACAACTCCTAGTGACTTATAAAGTCCTAGTACATCAATCTTATAAACACACACGGAAAGTAAGGGTCGCAGGTTCAAGTCCTGGCTCGAGGTTAATCTTTTGACTGCATCTTTGATATGACAATATTTATTTATGTTGATGATATTATAGACATGGATATGGCATGTATAATGTATTTTCTTCTAATACTCTTACGTTCAGGGAGTCATAAACGAAGAGAGATTATTTCTGTGTATGTATATTTATATTGTATTTCTAACTTCAATGAAGATTTTGTGTGTTTATAAGATTGATGTACTAGGACTTTATAAGTCACTAGGAGTTTTATGTAAAGCTCGTTACGAACGTATTTCCAAATCAAAGATGTAGTTAGGATTTTCAACAGTCAGACTTGTACCTCGGTAGCTCAGTGGTAGAGCACTTACACGGAATGTAAGGGTCGCAGGTTCAAGTCCTGGCTCGAGGTTAATCTTTTGACTGCATCTTTGATATGAAAATAGTTATTAATATTGATGAAATTATTTATATAACAACATAAAAAAGTAGGGTTAGCTAAATGAGTAAGCTTTGGTGGCAACGGGCAGGTCACATGGCTCATAGAAACTTCTCATAGAGACCATAATGTTTTTTTTTTTGTTTTCTTTATTACTGAAAACTGAAAGGTTTAACAGACCTCATAGTTTATGGCGTAAGATTGACCTCGAGTCTAAATTCAGTTTACTTCACGGATTAACGTATTAAAGTAGTTAAATTACCTATCACCTTGAAATACCGCTCGCTTCCTAATAAATAACGTATCCGTAATATTTAAAAATATCATAACAATCATCAGCCTAGATTATAAACATTCCTTCCTTGTTTTGATGTAAAGATACTACCCTAAAATAATAAATAACAACATTTTATGAAAAAAATATATATGTAAATATCACAAACCGCACTCAATTTAAGATTTGCTTTTACTTGATAGTCGGCGCATTTGTTTTCGTTTTCCACAAATTCGGTGTTACCCGCACTCGTAATAGACCACATCATCACGCACACAGTGATAAAACGCCATTTGTTATCTGTGAAATGAAAAAAAGTTTTAAAAGACGTTAGTCATCGTGAGTAGGCAAATGGCTGGCAACAGAAAGAAACGTTATATCGCAGTAAATAATTCATCGTGATATTACGAATCATTAAGGGACAGTTCCAGGTTGTCCCCTTTTTCACTAGTTTGACATTGAAGTGTCTATCATAAACCTGGAAAGTCTTTATAATTAGAAGGACGATTCCTGTATTGACCAGGAAGGTCTTAAGTACGCTAAAATGAATGCGCACATAGCATGGCTCTGTGTAGCCTTTATGTGATTAAAGTTCAGGCATTTAAATGCCGCTAAAACTTTTACGTCCCCTCGCAGCTTTAAGAAATGGTTAGGACATAAGCTATTAACATGATGATGACCAAAAAGACAAAGACCTCTCAGAACGCCGCATGTTCGTCGAAAGTTAACTTATATGATTGTATTAATAGTTATTTGTTATACAAGTGAGCAAAAGCGTTTTTTGGTAGAAGTGCCGACTTTAAATCCTGAGCTAGCGAAGTAGGCTAGAATTAAATCCCGAGCGTAGCGAGATATATAAGCCCACTACAATACCTTTCTTGAGATTGATAGTAATAGGACGTCATCCTTCATGATGATGCTCCTCACCTAAACAGTTTTACGCCCTACCGCAGAAGTACCCTACCGCAGAAGTATATTGATTTCCTTAGAGAAGGAGGCTTGGCCAGTGCAAATCGTGGTATTAATTTTGAACGATTTATAACCAAATTCATTAGAGGGCTTTTGCTGTATCGCTACTGTGATTCTTAGATAAACCACTTACATACACAAATAAATCACATGTACCTACCTAACTGGGCTTTTCAAAAAAAAATATTTCACACTGATCTCCCATGAAACCATGAATGCAGGGCAAAGGCACATTTTTTTGCAGATTGGGCCTATCACCTTGGGCTGATTGGACCACCACACTGCACTGCTGGGTTACGAAATATAACTAACTAGTATTTGTTCTTATGATACCTACATCATATGATTTCCTTTTTTAGTTTATTACCCAGTATCAATCTATGTTAAGATTTAAGGAAACTTGGACAAAGAGATCATAGCCCAGGCCTTAAGTGTGTCTTTTTAAGTTAAATTTACCCGTCTACATTATAATGTACGTCGTTTTTGATTTAACAGTCGTTTAGATGGGTTTGCTGAGTCATTGTATTGAGTCTTTTCAATATTTGAGCTTTGCTTTTTGACACTATTATTCTATTGTAAATAACAATTCCCATTTTATAACAAAACTGTTTCACCTGATCTTGGTTCTCATAACTTACCGAAAAAAGAATAAAGCATATGAAATCACTATTTAAATCTGTGAAAGAAACAATTATCTCAGAACTAGAAATTTGGATAGAAAAAATTATGTTATGCAATAAACAATGGTATTAGGTGGATCAAAACAGTACTGAAAATCCTTTTATAAACTCATTATTTGTGACAAGTTCTATTAGACAGTGGTGCCATGACAATAATAAATTTTATAAAACGGAGCTGGTGATATAAATACAGAGTAAAGACAGTTTGTGACAGCTATTTTCATGACGAACTTTTTAATTCACAGATTAAACAAACTTCCTATATTTTTCGTAGACTGCAGCATAAAAACTCACATGATAGCATAGAATAACGCAATGTATTCTTATGAATGCCATGTTAACATGCTTTTTAGTATTTCGTATTATCCGTATAACATCGTTCAGGCTATCCACCCGTCAGTTAGTTTAGTCAATGCGGTCAGTCTGCGACTCTGTGGGTAATGAACCAAGGGACGTGAATTTAATTCCCACACAGCACATACATTTATATAATGAACCTATAATGAATATATGTCTGAGGACGCTGTCTTCTGCGTTTTATAAATTTGAACACTTTTAGAAATTATAGCAGATAATTATTTTTTATGTATCTACTGTTGCAGCCTATTATAACCTATCACATCAAGATAGAAACAAATAATGTAACAAATAATAAACACCGGCCAAGTGTGAGCCGGACTCGAGCCATAATCATTATTGAGGCACTTTTTGTTGTTCGTGTTTGTAAATTTACGAAAAATTACGGAACCCACGGTGCGCGAGTCCGATTGCACTTAAGCGATTTTTTATTCACTTGGGCGTAAAACGTGCGTGCGTAATAGTAGTGATAAAGAGTGTTCGAGAGCGGGATATAATTGATTTTTTCACAAATCGGAAGTGTTAAATTGTTCAGTGAATACTCATTTTAGTCAAAAGGGAAAGGAGTTTTTTTAGCGACTACTTTATCCACATTCACTGTCGACTTTTGCAACATAAGGAGTATTCACGCTAACCTTAACGCAGTCCACCACCACCAAGAGACTGCGCAGCCGACCATCTTTAACTGAGATCCGTATCCTTCCCGGCCGATACATCATTACATAACCCGGTGTATGCATCTTCGTACGGGAATATATCTTCTGTCGCCGCTTTCATAGCCTTAAAAACAGGGACTAGTCAATATTGTGGGTGCGTGGAGATGGTGTGGCACAGTGGCTACATTCGTATCTATGCGACTACAGATCTCACACGGGCGTGAATTGACTTTCACAGGCACCTAAATTTGACGACTGACAAAGTTCTAAAGCAATATTCCGCAACAGAACTTGTTATTTTGGTAGGCTTTAATGCTCACCATCGTGAGTGGCTTAGTTCTCGATCCATAACTGCGCAGAGAAATTTTTAATGAATTTGCTCTGACCTTTGGATTCTCTTTGGTGGTACTTTCTCTAACGAGAATACCAGACATCGAGGACCATTGGAGCTTCTTACTGGACCTTCTGCTGGCTACACGTCCTAACGGATATTCCAACGGATGTATCTTTGGTCCTCGGACCAGTGTCTTGTTGTAAGGACTCAAGTTTCATGCAAACAACCCGATCCATCTGCGCCTTCTAATAAGCGTCGTGTGTGGCATTATAAGTTGGCAGACTGGGATGTATTGCGTGAATTTGACCCATCATAGCCGTGGAGGCAGCTCACAAGACCCTGACGTCTGAATGTTTTATTCCTAACCCGCGACTGAAAAAAGAAAATACAACCAACAGTTTATAGAAAGTCATCCTAATTTTTAGGGTTCTGTACCCAAAGACAGGAACGTATTACCAAGACTTCGCTGTCCGCCTGTCACCACGCTGTATCTCATGAACCGTGACAGTTAAACAGTTGAAATTTTCACTGATTATGTATTTCTGTTGCCGCTATAACGACAATACTAAAAATTAGACTAAAATTTAAGGGGGCTCCCATACAACAACGTGATTGTTTTTCACGTTTTTGCTCGTAATTGATAACGGCAACAGACAGACGCTTGCAATATTCACAGAATACTTAGTTATACATTCACTTTAAAAATGAATAATTAAATTAAAATTGAACAAATATTTAAGAGGGGCTCCCATACAACAAACGTAATTTTTTTTGCCGTTTTTATAGATAATGGTACGGAACCCTTTGTGCCCAAGTCCGCTTTCACTTATTTTAAATTGTATTACAAAATTGAATAGCAAAAACACACCGATGTAAAATTTTATCAAGATATATTAAAAATGGCAGCATTAAAGTAACCACATGTGGATTGACAAATGAATATTTTGACACCATAAGCATTCTGTTTTTGTTTGAAATAAACGAAATTTGAATAGTTCTTTTTATTTATTTTAAACTTAATTTTTAGATTATTTTTCTCGTTTCGGCAAATATTTTTCTCTCGACATCTTCAGAAATATTACATTTGTTTATGAAACTTTCGTAAGTATATTATAATAATTATATTATATATGAGAATAATTCCTTCCGAACTAGTAAATCTTTCGAGCCCCACAAGTCACATCATTGTTTGTGCAATAAAATTATGGAACTCTCTACCTTTATCTATCAGGCGCTCACAATCCGCTGACACTTTTAAAAAACTGGTTAAAATCCACTATCTTAACTTCAATTTATAAATTCTCTCTTGCTATTAATACTTGAGTATAATTTGAATATCCTTACAATAGTGTAATATAGGTATGTATGTATGTAGGGGGAGGAGGGGCACATTGATGCACAAAAATTCAACCTCTTTTTTAATGGACAAAAAGCATCATATTTGGATATTTATTTTGACGTGTGCATTGGCCAATATGTCAGTTTACATTTTGGTTACGAAATAGCCGCTAAAAGTAATTAGGTATAGAGATATACTGATTTTAAAATAAAAACCTTTTCGCATCAATGTACTTTGATACATATAACCTAAATTGTTTAATTACTTAAAATTAACAAATAAACCATATTATTAATTGAGATCATAAAATACTTTATTAAGCGTGTAAACATTACTTACAATCAGTCTCTAACGTTTCTTAAAGAAAATAAAGAAGAAAACAATATTGTCATCATCTAACTAGACTTTATTACTATCTTAATTATTAAATTAGTTATATACTTAACTACTCAGTAATCAGACATTAAACTTGAACATGTTTAATGCAAATATATTATAACGTAATAAAACCTCCTATCAATAATAAGTATCATTGTACCCCGCACCTTACTGAATCAAAGTGCCCCAATGGACTTTTTCCACAAACAACTAATTTTTAAAATTATTTATTAATATTGTACTCAAAAAAATAATAAAAACACTTTTAAATATATTTACTTGCCTTTGGTCAAGTCACACAAGTGAGTGACGAAACAACGCTTATCATTTGCGAACACCTAGATAAGCTCTACAATTACGCAGTTAGAGGGAAAGCACACGAATGGGTACAAAGCTATCTGAACAATAGACAACAATATGTTCAGATACCTTGTCCTATAGTATAACAGGACAGGTTATTAGGAGTATCCTGTTACCGAATGCTAGGTGCTCGGAAGATATAAATTTAGGTAGAGGGAGTTCAGAGACAAGTAAAGAAACTACTTTTCAAGGGTAAGGCAGGTTGTAATGTATACTCTTTCACTTTTATCATAACAATATTTAATAGAAAGTATTAACCTAATCACGTCAGGTGATTTTTAACCCTTAATAAATCTATATAGAAACTACCTATTTTACATCAGTAGCGACTACCTAACTAAATAGAAAGAAAGAGAAAACGCAAGCCTAGCTACACAGAATTCAAAGTGTAAAGTTTTCAAGCATTTATTGGAGATAGATACACAAAAAAAAAAGACGGCGCTGAGACACGATCACAAATCGGCTGAAATTTTAGTTGGCAGCAGCATAAACACGTTTGTGACCGCTGAAGGCCAATGACGAACTAGTGGCGACCGGCGTCATAACTGTCATTCTTGCGCATGTACTTGAGCGTTCTAGTGACGTGCCAGACTGCGTATTGTTTTTCAGTTTTTAAATATAGGTACTGTATAAATGTGCCCCGTGCATCAATGTGCCCCCCCTCCCCCTATGTATGTATATATATATATATATATATATATATATATATAAATTTACACGTATTTAGAAGTATGTTTATGTAACTATATGTATGTTCATGTATTTATTTATTTTATACAATTATATAAGTATTTAGTATTATTTTCTCTTTGTAACTTTTCTCCTCCTGTGACACCTACTTATCTTGCTCCTTTTTCATTACTTGTAACTTAAGGTTGCCTGTAAGAGATCGCTTTATAGCGATAAGGCCGCCTAGTTGTACTATAATATATAAGATTATATGCATGTTAAGTTTTAAATTTTTTGGTGTACAATAAAAGTATATTCTATTCTATTCTATTCTATATTCTATTCTATTCTAGTCACAAATTACAGTGTGGTAAGTAACTCGTATTACGCGACTTCGATTTTTTTTTGAGTAATTATTCGTGAAATTATTGGATGACGTCGCGAGTGAAAATGTTACTGCGGGACGGGACGTTCAGAACTTATGAGTTGGTGCACATTGTTTAAACCATTATTGCAAATTATTCTCTGAAAAAAGTTAGAGATACTCGATGAAGATGAAGATGAAGACTAGTTATGATGGTTCAGCGGTCTGTAACTTTCTATGAACAACAATAACTGTTTTGTGTAGGTACTTTAATTTACACCACTTTAAACCCCCAAAACTTGACAGCCCAAACGAATGTAAGGGGTATTTAGAGTTGTAATAAGGAGTGTAGGAGTGTAAGGGGTGTTAGGGGTGTCATGTTTCAGGGGTAGTGGGGGGTGTGATGTGTGGATGTTGGAGGTGTAAGGGGTTAAGTCATTTCCGTTTATTTATAAACGGCTTCCAGATTATATTTAATTTGTTGCCGGTTAAAATACAACTCTTTTAAATTTTCATATACATTAAGAGACCTATACCAAGAGACTTATTAGATAAGATACAGTGATGAATATTAGGCTTTGTGTTGTTTTTTCAGAGCTATATTGACTTAAACTGCGCTGAAAAATAACACTATTATAAGCCATCAATATTGTTAATTTCGTTTTAATTTAAATAAATACAGAACTTTTATTTATTTTTCTTAATATTAGCATTAGCATTAAAAACTGGCCAATTGCGTCTTGTCCAGATATTAATGTTCGATTCATAAAATAGAATTATTACATATATATGAAAAAACTCGTAACTTGATTTTGTTTATATCCTTTTAAATTAAAGCTCTATTATTGTTTTTTTTGTAGATTTTTAGACCATGTGGTTCAAAAGTTAGAGAGACAGAAATATAAATTATGCAATTAAAAAAATCCATCCGTCAGTTCTAGGGATTTCCAGTTCTCAGTTCAATAGATAGAAATATATTATAATATTTTCTCAATTTAAATACAAAAATGTATGAAAGTTCATACAAGTCACTTTATGTTCAGAATCGGTGTGACATATGAAAGAATTAAAAGACGTACCTACATGACGAAACGTGGTCGATTTTGCTCGAAAACCGCAAATCAATAAAAAGGATAGCCGTTTAAAAAAAATATTAATTAAAATAGCTTTCTTGTGGTTAGATATGAGGATATTTAATACCTCTCATTTGAGATATATTTTATAGAAATATATTTAGCCGTCTTCTACCAGGAGGAACTCAATCTTGGATATTTAGAAAACAAGTGACCGAAAGGTAATATTTAAGTATATTATTAGATCCGGCTCAGGAAGCCCTTTAATTTGATATTCCACACGATAGGTTTCTGAAAAAAATATTTTTATTTTTGCTAACGAAAAGTCGGTCACTGAATTGTAGAACGTGAGCGGAAAGTCTAATACTACAAATCTCAGCAGAATAAGACTACCTAGAGGTGATTATTTGGATACGATAATATCTAATGTAATTTCGTATAAACACCTTTATTAATGCTTAAATACGACTAACGCTCTCTTAAAGGGACTAAATCTCTAATAAGTGCGTATAGAGGATTGTGTGGTAACCTATAATATTTAACATGGTTTATATTATAGCTCAGAAAAGACTAAAGCACGGACGCGAAGCACAAAGCATTTCGTACAATGACCGGTCACTATTTGTCTCTATTGCAGGTGCATAATTATTTGCCGTCGCGTTCGCACAGCTACCGTGACCGCCGTCATCAGAGTTTTTTTTACCTTATAACCGTGGTTTTTTCGTTTTATCATTTTACAAACAGATATAATCAATACGTTGCTGCTATATTTATTTTACTTAGTAGCGTATATTGAAATATTCTTCTGATTTAAGTGTTTTGTAGTCTTTAAAACCCAATAAAGATAAATAATATATAATGAATAAATGTACTCCAATACCCATAATCTTTGCAATATTTTATGTAATAAATATATTCCCTTTTTTTTTCTTTCACGACAACTTGGCAATATTTTATAAATTCATACTTTTCAAGACGTCTTTATGGAATAATTTACTAAGGAAGTATATAACTGAATATATCTAATAGTAATTTATATGACATTGTGTAATGATTTTTAGTACATTTACATACACAACGTTAGTATTACAGAAATTAGCTTTCTGGCCTATATCGCCCTCTTAACAGATTACGTATGTTTTGGTATATTGTTTTCGTTATAATAATAAGGTAAAGCCATATGATATATGTATTTATATATATGCATGTCATCGTTTCTGAAAAAAACCACTGTTGGTAGTAGGCCTAAGTCATATATCTCAATAACGGCTGGTTTTACCGCTTCCACTGGCTTCCTGCAGCTCTAACCAGGTCTTTTGCATATCTGGTAAGAGGTTGTCCGACGTTCCGTCTTGCGATTTGTGGACGCCATTTAAGAACCTTTCTCCCGTCGGTAATCAGTTCCACGAGCGATGTGTCCTGCCCACCCTGGTTGCTCTATGGTCATCAGAATTACACAAGACGTAAGTAAATCTAGACCTGTCAAATAGTGTGTGCATAGCGGAGCGAAATATTTCACATTCGTTTGTATTTATATAACAATTTATGTAACATTTTTAACTAAATGTTGTAAAACAATGTAATATGTTTGAGCGATTTCATCTTTTAATGAAAAATTCATCACATTTATCAAGCCACTTAAATTTTTTTTTATCTTAACAAAAACTGAGCCATTTGTTAGAGAATTTTAAATTTAACTTAAAACGTATTTATCTAGTGAATTTGTAGTTGACAGGGACATTTACCTTAGGCTTTGTGCATAATGCTCTATTCTAACGAGATATGATAAATGTGATGTCCTTTGCAGACAATACTTTAATATAATATTGGGTTCTAACTTGAACATTAAACATAAGGTCATTATGATTATAATTGAATTTAAATAATTTCTTCTTTGTAAGTTTTTAGGTTCGTTAGTTAACAGATATTAAATCAGTTTACGAAATAACTAAGCCACACATTTTTTTAATATAATTTACAAATGGTGTACAAATTATTATACTAATACACACACATATATCAAAGTACTCAAAGCAGCCTAAAGAAAATTCAACGTTATGTAAGAAAATTTAGATTTTAATTTGTAATTTATTTAAAGAAGCATAAAACTTTGTCTTTATTTTAAGTCGTAAGTACACGGCAGTAAAAATGAATTATCATTTTTTGTTTAAGGATATTTTATTGCATTTACTTACAAACCAAAAAATATCTAAATATTGTGTTCGTAGATAAAATATATCACGTCGACATTGGCCTCGTTTTTAGGGTTCCGTACCCAAAGGGTAAAAAACGGGACCCTATTACTAAGACTTCGCTATCCGTCTGTCCGTCTGTCACCAGGATGTATCTCATGAACTGTGATAGGCAGACAGTTGAAACTTTCAAAGCTGATGTATTTCTGTGGCTGCTATAACAACTTATACTAAAAAACAGAATAAAATAAATATTTAAAATGCTAATTCATATTAAGAAAAATGCATGCGCATGCGATAAAAGACATTTTATGGCTATTTTTTTTACACCTTGGGTTACATTATTGAAGTTTTAGCAGGGATCCCTAATTTTTTCTAGTAATAAATATAGCTTATGTTATTCAAAGATAATGTAGCGCTCTAATGGTTTAAGAATTATTGAAATCGAACCAATAGTTTTTGAGTTTATTCGTTACAAACAAACAAATCTTTTCTGTTTATCATAGTAGCGCAAATAAACATTGTATATTAATACAAATAAAAAAACAGTTTTTTTAAATATTTTGCCCCGGTATTTAGTTGTCATCTATATAACTAAATATAGTTATGTATATAATATTTTGTTATGTGTGAATAAACCGCCCTCGGTGAGGGTGGGCCGTGTTCAACAGTGGGGCCACGTATGAGGCTGATAAGGAATGTATGACTGACGACCCTATGAAAAGACAAAATATTTTAAAAATGTGTTTACATTTATATTAATATATAAAAATTGTGTTTGACAGCCTGTAATTCAATTTATTATTTTAATTTTAATAAAAAACTAATTTATCAAAATAATTAGCACTTTAAATAATAAAACGGTCCAAAAGAAGCCTCTTGTTTAGGGTTCCGTACCTGAAAGGTAATTAGGAATCCTATTATTAAGGCTTCGCTGTCCGTCCGTCCGTCTGTCACCAGGTTGTATCTCATGAACCGCTATAGTTAGACAGTTGAAATTTTTACAGAAGATGTATTTCTGTTTCCGCTTTTTTCTTTTTTTTTTTTTTTTTTTTTTTTTTTTTTTTATACCACTAAGGTGGCAAACAAGCTTACGGCCCGCCTGATGGTAAGCGGTCACCGTAGCCTATGGACGCTTGCAACACCAGGGGTATCACTTGCGCGTTGCCGACCCTTCAGAAATCTAATAACTTCTTTCTTGAAGAACTCCATACTGTAGTCCTTGCAGAAAACCTTGGCAGGGAGCTCATTCCACAACTTAAGCGTTCGCGGGAGGAAGTTTCTCTGAAACCGCACTGTACGCGACCATTTAGGTTCTAAAGTGTGAGAATGAATTCCCTGCCGATGGCGAGCGGTGCGATGGTAGAAAGTAGCCGTGGCCATCATTTCGAACAATTCCTCAGAACACAACCCATTGTACAAGCGGTAGAACACAGACAGTGAGGCAAAGTCTCTACTCAGACTTAAGGGCTCGATACCGCAAGTGAGTTTGGAATCGTCGACAATTCTCACAGCCCGTCGTTGAACCGAGTCAAAAGGGCCAAGCTGGTATCCGGGTGCACCTGCCCAGAGATGGCAGCAGTACTCCATATGGGGCCGAACTTGCGACTTGTAAAGTAACAACCTTTGCCCCGACGTGAATATAACAGCAAATATTAAAAAAACAGAAAAAAATTATTTAAGGGGGCTCCTATACAAAATACGTGATTTTTTTGCTCGTTTTCGAGTCCGACTCGCACTTGGCCGATTTTTGTAATTAAATATAAGCTCGAAGTTAAATTAAACCCTTTTTGAGTTGTGTCAAGAATCTCTAGCACGGAATGGCTTAAATAGCACTAGTCACATTTCCCTTTGAATCGCTCTGCTGATTCTCTATGCATAAAAGGCAGCGTAAGAAAAAAAAAATGTATAAAGTTAGACACCAAATATTAATTCACAAATTCTCGTATTGCACACAATTAGACAATTTTATAAAAATATATAATTTCTACATGTGTAGGTTTTATGTGACCGATGACAAATATTTTTTATTTAGAAAAAAATGACATACTTATAATTAGGTACATTAAACAATTAAGGATTAAGAAAAAGGATTTCTTTTTTTATAGATTCGTCTGATTGGATAGACATTAAAGTTTATATTCCCTTTTGATGTCGCTGTATTTTGAAATAACAGGTTTTGAAGATCACTGGTTACATTAGCGACATTGACATGAAAATAGAACCCCATATATGAGTTTCTGAGCCAATTAAAGACCGTATAACAGAAAATACCTACATGTTGTAGTTCAAAATAAAAGCCATTTAGTGGACTTACAAAAGATATCGGTTTTTAGTATAAAAATTGTTAAGTTATCAAAACAGTGCGAGCCTGACTTAATTGTTGGTCCACATAAACTAAATAAACAATAGATACGTTTATACAATACCAATGGTGTTTGGTGGTAGCTAGGTCGCTGCCCTTAATATCCTCGTTTTTATATAAAGGTAAATTTCAGCGAATAAAATAGGAACACAATATATAAGCGTTATTTACAAAACAAGCGCTACATGTAATTCACAGCAAGCACGTACCGAGATAATAATGTTGCTGAAAACAAAAGATTTGCTGCTCGTCAAAATGAGGGATTACGTTTGTTTGCACAATGCCTGGGATTGTTTATCACCATCAAAACCTTTTCCAGTTTACGACACCAAAGATAAATAGACTTGAATTCATTCCAGTGAATTAATTCAACAAACGGCAATGTGGTTCAGTAGAGGTAGGCGTGCCTTGATGCTTGTAATGTTTGTAGCTTTTTTTATTTATAAAATAATAAATATAATATACGCGGTGTTACCCGCGTGAACATATTTTTGTCATCAAAGCAAGCATGGAACTACCATACAAACTTCTTCCGCTTACTAAAATTCCGTAGAAAAAATTTTTATTGTTCCCAATTTTGCCGATGCAAGTTAAAAGACCACCTGGGTCATATAGAACCTACATTTTTAAATATGATTGTAACCAATCCAAATATCAGTCAAATTGGTTTAGTTGTTGTGGCTTGAAGAAGTAAAAAATAAATAAATAGTAAAAAATAAATGAATTTATTATATAATATTGTAGGTTGTAGAAATCGTCCGTGAACTACTCTACAAGCCTTTTAGCTTTCAGGAAGCACATAACAGGCGGAAACGGAAGCAGCTAGTTCCTTCTCAAGTGCGTGAAGACGCTTATGCGTGACGTTTAGACTGACGTTTAAACTTCTCAAGTAAGTCTCTCGAACTGCGTACAAGGCTTGGACCACGGCTTTCTCGTCGCTTGCTAAAGGTGCCGAGGGTTACTTTTGCCAGTACTGGTGTCAGTACAGTAAAAAAACTGATGGTGTCTTGGCCCATAGTGCTAAAGAGAAAGCTGATCTACTGGTCAGTCTCTTTGCCTAGAACTCGAATTTGAACGATGAAGGCGCTATACCACCTACTATACCGTGGTGCGGTAAGACCATGCCATCAATCTGCACAACACAGGTGGAGGTCCAGCGGGCGTTGGTTTCTCTAGACGTTCATAAGTAGTGTGAGTCAGACGGTATACCAGCAGTGGTGCTTAAGCAGTGTGCTCCTGAGCTATGTCCTGTACTCACGCGCTTCTTCGCGCTTTCCTACTACACTAGGCAATTTCCGTCTTCATGAAAGACTGCGAATGTGCACTCAGTGCCCAAAAAGGGCGATAGATCAGAACCATCGAATTACAGGCCTATCGCTATTACCTCTCTCCTCTCCAAGGTGATGGAACGTGTGATCAACACACAACTTCTAAGATACCTAGAAGAACACAACCTGGTCAGTGACCGTCAATATGGCTTTCGCCACGGTCGCTCGAATGGTGACCTTCTAGTGTATCTCACACACTGATGAGCACTAGCCAGTGAGAGTCAGGGGGAGGCATTGCCGTGTAGACTGGACATAGCTAAGGCATTCGATCGGGTCTGGCACCGGGGTCTTTTATCGAAGTTGCCATCTTACTTAGTATCCGGAGGGTTTGTGCAAATGAGTAACTAGCTTATTCCTCTTTCGTTGTGGAGGAAAAGCGTGGTGAACTTGTGTCTTAAATCAAGACCACTCTCTAGGGTTTTCGACTTAAGACGGGAAAATTTGATCGCGTACAGTGCGGCTTCACAGAAACTTCCTCCTGTGAACGCTTGGGCTGTGGAATGAACTCTTTGCCAAGTTTTTTTTCTAAGGCCTACAGTATGGGGTTCTTCAAGAACGATGTTATTAGTTTTCAAAGGATCGGCAACACGTAAGTGGTACCCCTGGTGTTTCAAGCGTCCATAGGCTTGCGGCTTACTACAAAGCGGACTACAAGTTTGTTTGCTACCTTAGTGGTATAAAAAAAAACAAAAAAAAAACATCAAAAATATCTATAATATTAAAAAAAAACATGGTAATATTCTTTAACGCGCTGTAAAAATACTCTATTATTAGTACAGTGTTGGTGACATCACTAACCTTGTACTACTTATACTATGCGCTTATCTTGAAACTTAAAACTGAAATTTGGAAGTAGTTATTGAAGTATTTTTTTTATTTTCACCGATGTTTCTAATTAACAATTTCATTCATTATAATGCAAAACAAATTAGGCAACTAATCTCATATATTTTTGTAGCAAAGAAATAATCAAAATTCTTCCGTCCCGGATATTGTTTCAGTTATTCTTTTTATAGAGTAATCCAATTTTAATTGAACTAAATGTATTTATATTTTCTCGGTAAAAGTGGTCCAATAAAGTGTACCTCCACCAACAGCGTGCGGGAAACATAAATTTTCTAGAAAATAACACAAAACAGAGCGGCTCTGCGGAAACAAGGGCAATAACTTGATAGGGAAAGTGGATATTTATAGTTGGTGCCATAAATAATGCTTTGTTTCCTTCTATTCCAATAAAATGCAATAGCAACAACTATGGTTTAATGTTATTTTTTATACGGTTCGATGCAATCTGGTAATAGTTTTATAGCATACTAGGAAGATGATTTTCTTTACGTGAACTTTTGAATGTAAAAAAAGTATACTTAATATTGACCGATTACATCAAAATACAATTTTAATTTGGTTTAGAGTTGCGGTTAAATAAAAACACTTCGTAAAGACGTAAATAATAACAACAGCACATAGGTATAGGTAGGTTCATGTGTATAAAAAAAATAGCTAGGTATTTGGCAATACGTTAGTTTTGACAGTTATCCAAATTCATTGACGATTTTGTTGATGTCCAAATGGTGTCAAGAGTTCCTATTCAAATAATTTCTAATCGATTTCAGTTCTAAAATTGATCATCAAATTCCTTGCTCGATTAAGCAATACGACGAATTTAATTTTTTTTTCTCTTATCTCTACTGCCGCAGGATTTCGCGCATAAAATTGGATTTCAATAGTTCCCCCCACTTGCTATCCGCGTGATACGTGCACAGACAGCAACGCCTTCCCCTTTTAGAAATTAAAACCGTGACTTTTTAGATTGTAGAGCATTTATGTACAATTTTAGCTAAATCACTAAAAATGTCTTACAAACGATATATTCGTAAACAAAGACATACAAACTGCTAGTAAGTAATATATCTACATCTACACTGATATTACTAAGAGGAAAGATTTGTATATTTGTATGTTTGTAACGAATGAACACAAAAACTACTGGACCGTTTAATAAATTCTTTCATCATTAAAATGCTAGATTGTCTTTGAGTAACATAGGCTATTTTAATTACTAGGAAAAAGTAGGGATCCCTACTAAAACTTCAATAATGTGACCTAAGGTGTAGAAAAA
Organism: Apoda limacodes; assembly: GCA_946406115.1. Classification (NCBI taxonomy): domain Eukaryota; kingdom Metazoa; phylum Arthropoda; class Insecta; order Lepidoptera; family Limacodidae; genus Apoda; species Apoda limacodes. Next base: position 25,040,276 of record OX291555.1, on the reverse strand, counting down.
TTGCCATAAAATGTCTTTCATCGCATGTGCCGCGGAAACTATTGATGATAGAACAAAAACATGTTCTACAATATTAAAGAAAATATCAATATCTATAAAAAAACTTCCCAAAACCATATATGTTGGACATTGTAGTTATGTCACTATATCTATTTTTTTACATCTAAAAAGTTGATAGAAATGCAGACCAAAATCAGACCATGTTATGCATACCTTTGTATAAAACCTTATCCAAATAAATCATTTTGTATTCAAGACTGTTTCAATACCTGTAAATAACTGTATGAATTATTCAAATCGGACATTCCAATCATAAGATATTACGAATTTAAAAATGTCAATCTAAACAAAACACCAATAGAAAACCACGCCGCGCCGTGATCGGCTCCCTGCTTCCACCCTACGCAGCGGACGCAACCAACATTGAATATTTTGAGTTTTTTCAAGGAAAAAAACTTTGAGGATAGGTTTATGGATAAACATATAAATTGTAATTTAAAAAACTACTTATGTCATGCATAGATACATTTACTCTATGTTTATCTTAAATGTTTAAAAAATATAAGTCCACCTGAGCGAAGCCGGGACGGGCCGCTAGTACTGTCTTCTTCTTACTTCTAGATACACTGTAAGATGTTAGTCAGAATTGAACAAATAATTTGACTTAAGCCACACACATTGAGTTTGGTGCAGTTTGTCTTACTTTGGGGGATTCAGAAACCTTCCTTAAACTAAACTTACACACAACTAAGAGACGAGCTTATGTGATTATCTAATTCAATTTCAAGATACATTGAAATAATTGACTTTGTTTAGTTTTGAAAACTTTGTTTTAGTTTCAGGGGTTCCGGAATGTCAATGATGAAACTTTGAGTCCATTAAACCCTTATAGATGAGAAATAAAGATTATAAAAAAGTTTAGCTATAAGTACATATTATTATTATATTTATTACAGTATTCTAGGTAGTATTTAGTGGGTATAGGCTTTACCTTGCCATTTGAAACGTATTTTTTAAAATATTTTTTTATACTACTAAGGCGACCGACGTTGTACCGAGTCAAAAGGGCCAAGCTCGTATTCGGGTGCACCCGCCCAGAGATGGCAGCAGTACTCCATATGGGGCCGAAATAATAAAAGATAATCAAAAACAAAACGCATTTTATCATAATTCTTAGCAAAAACTATTATGGTAGTGGCAAACTTAATTACTTAATGTTGATATTGTACGAAAATATAAATATATTTATAGCTACAAAAATATAAACATATTTACATTCACTAAAATTTAAATTTATAAACATTTTTTTTCTTACCTTCAACAGACAATCCTAAAAGTTTTACGAATGAAAAGGAAATTGCGAATTCCTAAAATTTCAACTTTGGAACGCTTTACCCGCAGCCAACATCCGTCGACCGGAAGTTCAATCATCAGTGTGTTCTCCGTCAAAGAGCCATTCCTTATTTGCCTGTTTGGAATGCAATGTTGGTAACATTGTTAAATTTACATTGTCGGCGTACACCTGCGCAGGAAACGTTCTTTTAATAAAATTAAACTTTTATATTTTATTTAATTTTAACTGTGTTTAACTTATTCGACAGTTTTTATACGTCCGTTTGTTAGTGTAAGGATTGGTGTATAGGCTAAGTTCTCGAAGCGCAAACACGTATCAAACCATGTATATATTTTAGTCCCCGGTGCTGAATGTCTATATCAGAATAGCATTTCCCCACAATTTCTCCCGAATTTTGCAAAAAAGAAAGCTTTAAACTGTTCATGGTTTTACCTACAAAAATATCGTAACTGTCATTCAAATTTTCATCCCCTGTTTTGCATTTGTATATTGTAGTATATTATCACTTATGAAATAGAGATTGTAGGTATCTGAGAATTCTAAATTGAGAACCAAAAACTAATGGATATAATAATACTAGATTTTGCCAGCGACTCCGCCCGCCCGAAATTCGGCTATCGGCGTGCAGCATTAGTTCGTTTAAGCTTAGTTATAGTTACTTCTGCGGGAACTTTTGAATTTTTCGGGATAAAAATACTTTCACATTTATAATATTAGCAGAAAGTAGGAAGGATATGAAAATCTGTTTGTTTGTTAGTGCTTAGTGTCGATACGCAGCTTTTGAGCATTTTTGAACATATGAGCTTATTTTTGGCTCAGAAATTAATGATGGGCGGAGAAGACAGACCATACTTTTTATAACTAAATTTAACGTGAACTAACGCATACTAAAGCATACTTTTTGGAGTCAAGGACTTGGTGTATAAATGTCACGTATAAAGCTCGCTGAAATTATAACAGTATCCAACTACAGTAAAACACGCTTAATACGATTTCCCGTATAGTACGCCATTTTACGTCAGACCCTTCAACTTGAAGCATATTTTCATACATTTTATCACGATTAATACGATTCGCCACCCGTTTAATACGCCATCTGTACACGTTTTTAATCTCATGTGGCAGCGGTTACTGATTAATGTAAGCAAAAAGCGTTGTCACTTCAGGTAAAGATGAATGCATTGTACGTTTGATGAAAACTCACTAACAAAAAATCAAACACAGTTAGCTACTAAGCTTCAGTTTTGCTTTAAACTCCTTTGGAAATGTGATTACTTTAAGTAATTTCATTATAAATATATGTAAAAACACTATGATGTAACGCAATTTGATATTTAAACACACAACATTAGTACACTAGTAGTAATGTTTTATTCGCTATCCCCGCTTAAAGTGATTTCCCGCATAAGACGCGTTTTTGGCTGGGTCCCTATGAAATCGTCTTAAGCGGGTTTTACTGTACGTATTTTTTTCTCCTTGCCATCAGATGCAAATAGACGTTTTTTTAACTATTCATACTGCAAATGTTTGGCATTCCAGTTAAAAGCGCAAAAACATGTTCCTACTGCATTGTTCCGTCATAATGTCGGCTGTAGGTCCTTTTACTTTTTAGTAGTTTTTTAAGATTTACTTAATTGTTGTAAATAGTGTTATTACGTGAAAGCAAGGCGGGTGCTTAAACCCTTTATCAAGTCAAAGCTGGCGTTCATACAACTCACGGGTGGTAAAGACATATGAAACCTGTACTGTGAAATCCTAAAAGGAATGGCCAGGTATGAAGAAACTACTATACTATAGAGGTTTTGTTTTCACCATTCGGCTACGGAACCCTACATAACGTCGAATGGATAGATGGACAGACATGACGAAGCAATAAGGATACAGTTTTTTTTAACGGTCCGACATACGGTCGGGCAGACATAATGAATTAAAAACTTTAAACATTTAAAAAAATAAAACTGTACTGCCACATTCATTTAGAAAATGATTTTTTATTCTTACTTCTTTGGATAAGGTCATTCATTAAGTCCGTTGTAGTTTAATTCTCGACAAGAAAGAAACGAGTTGTTTCTACGTCTCGATTTTTAATTTTGTTTCTTTATTTAGATCTTTGCATTTAAATTAAATCTGACCATCTTTTTTTGAGTATTGTATTCATTTTGTTAGTATTTATTATTTATTTATGTTTAATCTCAGATAACAGTAAAGTAACAATAATCTGTTAACCATATTTCGTGGTTACGGAATTATTAACAAGCGTGTCATTGAAACTCTCTAATTGTTTTACTATGGCTACATTACCCTGCAGTCTAAAATAAAACATAAGAATAAAATAAGGGACTATAAGCTGTTTGCATATTATTTTTTATACTATGACATTACCATTTACTACTACTATGGTGGAAAAAATTAAGGTGTTGGTACTAACCCAAAACTTTTTCGTAAAAAAATGTACTGAAGTAACGTTCTAATAGAAGTCCTATATCTAAACGTAATAAATAATTAAATTAAGCACTAAACACTAATAATAACCGCGTTCAAAAGGATTAAAAATTCACGGATCTCTAACAAACTTTTTCAATTTCCGGAAGAGGGCGACGTCATCACAAAATGACGTCATCAGTCTCAACACAACGGGGGAACGTTTATTTAACAATAAAGTTTTTTAAGCCCAGATAAATTTAGTTTAGGAACTATGAACTTTTTAAGGTGAATTAATTGGAAATTGAAGTATTTTTATAAAATAAATATTACAGATGTTTTAAAGTGACAGATTTAAACACCATACTCTAAATTTTAATTATTTTTTAGATAATTTAGTCATTAGTGCGAATGACCATTACATGCACAGTCCGTTGATATTTGCATCCGAGTACTGTACTTTCTACGAGTTGGATGGGTAATAGAGTAGATGCAATTAGCTTTGTGTCTAAGTCTACTTTAGCCCTAAAAGTTCCTTTTCTGTCCATCCATAATCTATTTCTGATTGATTACGTATTGGTTACCATCGAGCATATCTCTTTTTACTCGCCTTAAGCTTCAAGAGACTTATATATAGTTCGGGGCTACGTCAGTGACCCGAAAGTCATCACATGCATAATCATCATTTTTATCATCATCAGCATCTTCAAGCACTAGGATATTACGTACGAGAGAAGTGCGCACTTTCACGAAACTGCCAACAGATTTGAAGTTCATATATGTAACTTACAACATAACAAATGGCAAATACTTTGTGCATTGACTGCAAGTTGACGTTCAATAAATAAAAATTTACTCCATGGATAAAATAATTAATTATACGAACCTCCAGAGCTGGCTCTGGCAAAGATGTTTGAATTTTCAGTTGGCAAAGGATCTTTTAATCCAACTACGGAGACAATTTGAAATATACGGCTGCGTATTGCGTCGTCGTACAAATTATTGGCTTAGACTTATTTCTGAAATATCAATAATGTTTGTAACAAAACATTTTGTCACAGTTTTAGGTTTTTGCCAGGTAATTTTTTGGTATTTCCTTCATAAATCATTGAAAAATAAATATTTCGCTATAAAAAAATTTGGGCTGGTTAAAAAAAAACGAAAACATTTTTACCAAAAACCGCTTTTTGCATTTTTCTCGATAATTTTGAGGTTATGAGCAATAATTTATCGAAAGAAGTCTTAATTTTTTTTATTATCTACAACTTTTAGGTTTAACTTTTTTTGATAGGACGCATAGTTTAGCCGCAAACCTCAAAAAACAATTAACCTATTATTATTAACCCCTAGAAACGTATATATTACTACGCCCATCCCCCTTCCAGAACTTTTTCTGAGTCTGGACTATTTTTCCTTCGCTACTGTTAAGGTTTTTTTTAACGATATTATGAGCGGTTTGGCCCTGGTCTATTAAAAGTAAAGTGTGTGATATTTGTAATCATATTAAAAATATCACATCATCTTTAATCACACTAATATTTTTAATCATATTACTTTATAGGAACTTACCACGATATGTTTTTTGTTTAGTTTAATACAGTTAATATTTTGAAGGTTAGTATGTGTTTTCGTTTATTTGAAGCTTTATAACTCAAGAAGGGTAAAATACGTAGGTTAGTTACCCGATCGCTATAGGCTATTTATTATATTACGCGGGTAGAACCGTAGTGAAATGCTAGTTAATTATTTGGATAATAAATTGTAACAAATGGGCAACAACACATATGTATATGTCATAACTTATTTGATCTAAGTAATTTAGAAACCTAAAAAGATACCTTTAAACTTTAATAAAAGTTAACAATGTGAAGGATTTTACATTGGTTTTACCTAATTTACACGAAATGACATAAAACAATTGGCTTTGTAATAAATTTAAATCTTAATTAACTTTTGAATTGTTAAGTCAGTTTCTAAATCATACCAAGTTTGCAAGACGCAAATTGCAACCGTGTTTTCTATTTTCAGCTTCTTAAGAGAAAGCCATCTCATGTTATCCTCTTTAACAAAATTTACTGCGACGTACAAGAATCTCAAAACTCCATTCTATTTTTGTTTCTTGCACCCAGTTACAGATTATGGAGGCATTAGTAGCAGTAACATTTACAAGAAAAATTAAAATGTATTATTCGTTCCAATTTTATTGAAACTAATCATCAAAAATATTATCATTAGACGTTAATTCAATTCAATTCGTTTATTTCAGACTACATAGTCCATATTTAATGTTAGTAACAAGAAACAGCTTAAAAACTTTATTACTCTAACGATATTATTGGTGCTGCCCCGAAATCGAAGCTGCTCTTTTTATAAATGACATGAAAACCATCAGCATGTAAGTCCGCAAACATGCCTGATGCGCTACAGTGCCGCTGCAGCCCCTACAATATCCCGCTGAACGCGTTTTTGCATATAAATAGTTTTCTCTTTTCGAGCAAATGTTAAACAAACAATTTGCTCTCACTCAAATAGTTACTCACTATTTGTTTCTTTAGAGTTACATTGTATTTCATTTTGAGATGGCAATGCACACCGTGTAAATTTTTTTCATGTTTTAAAAAAAATATGTGCATTTGTATTTATTAGTTTTTGATAAAATACCACACGTCTATATGTAAGTATACCCAAAGATTAAATATTTCTTTTAATGTGTCTTCATATAGGGGATAAAAAAATTCAAATTACTATAGTAATAGTTATGTTTTAACTTAAGTAATATTTCATGAAAATGATCTGTTTTAGTAATATTTGACGAGTTTTAGCCATTATTTAATTGAAATGTAAGTAAAGGAAACAATGTATAATTGCGATCGAAAAACTACTGCTAAACTACTAACTACAGCTTAACTACTAACTAAAGCTAAACAACTAACTGAAGCTAAACTACTAACTACAGCAAAACTACTGACTGCAGCTAAGCTAACCATATACTTACTTTGGCTGAGATTAAATTAGTTGTTTAAACTAGGTTGGTGGTTTTTACGGTTCTGAACCCAAAGGGTGCCAATGGAGCCCTATTACTATGCCAACACTGTCTGTCTATTCGAAATTTAAAGGGCTTTATCTTTTAGATAGCAGTCAGTAGAAGCCTAAAATTTTCACAGAATATGTATTATAATGGCGGATTACCTAATAAATAATAAAAAGCCAAAAAAGATGGAGTTTACAAGAAAAATGTTTTCGTAGTTTTTGATCTTTTGTAAAAATAGTACAAAACTATAATCACTCACACTATAATCACATACAAGTTTCAAACTTGCAGATAAAACTTGCTGTAAAGTATAAAAAACGGCCAAGTGTGACATGGGTGCGAGCCATTACCATCTTAAATAACCGTACCAATATACAAAGTTAAACAACTTCGGGCTTGTTAAGTCATTGGATTAGCTTAGCAGCACACTTTTTTTTTTGTTTGTGTTAGTAATTTTTGTAAATGGTGGTACGAAACCCACGGTGTGCGAGTTTCTTAAGTCTGTTGTGGACACCACACTAAATAAAAAGTAATCAAAGCAAATAATAATATAAATTTCTCACAAGCTTTTTTTTAAATTCATAATAATGTTATAAATGCGAAAGTAACTCTGTCTATCTGCCTGTCTGTTACCTCTTCGCGCTTAAACCGCTGTACCGATAACTGAATTTAAGGCGGGTGAAACCGTGGGCAATTTAAATAACTATCCAAAAAACGCATTGACATAACAGGGTACCTATATTTAAATAAATTTAACAATATGTTGGCTCGTATTTTATATTCTTATAACAACAAAAACGTTTATTTAGCTTCTTTTACTAATTACCTAAAAAACCAAGAGTTACATCAGTGAGTGCAGATTTGTAAGCACTGTTGGAAAAATTCCAGTAATCTACATTTAAATGGAAAAATAAGATTGAAAACCGTGATGAAGTTACATTTCGTTGCTTTCTTGACGAGAGTTAAACTACTGTAGACTTAATGAATCGCCTTAGTCAAAGAACTACGAAAAATAGCGATACGTGGACACGTTAATTTTTTTTTTATCTAAGTAACTAATATACAGTAACCTTATAGTCTTTTTATTTTTTTTTTGTATTGGTAACGGCAACCACTGCCGAAATATATTCATGTCAATACTAATATTATAAATGCGAAAGTAACTATGTCTGTCTGTTACCTCTTCACGCTTACACCGCTGTGCGGATTAAGATGAAATTTGGCATGGAGATAGTTTGAGTTCCGGGGAAGGACATATGCTAATTGAAAATGTCAAGTGTGAGTCAGTTTTTTTCTATAATTGAAGAGTTGCCGTTTTATTCTTACACCGATAACCTAATTTAGGGCGTGTGGAACTGTGGGAAAAACTAGTTGTATATTAGTAAAGTAATGCTATTGGTGTTGCAGGCGTCCATACTTAACATAACGCGAGCCGTGAACTCGGTAGCCACCTTGGTGGTAAAAAGGGCATGGTCATAAATGAAGTACCAAGATAGCATCAATCCAGAGAATAAATGACCTATAATTTTATTTCGTATGATTGGTAAAATAGTGCGGGAGCTAGAAAATGTTTATCACATACATATTTGCGTCATAGGGATATACTTACTTAGCTAAAATAATATGTGTTTAACTTAGTATCACAGCCATGTTGAAATTCCAATAGCTTTAAATATTGACATAATATTTGCACATAAAAGTAAATTCAGAAACGTTGTTCAATATTTTGCGTTGTAAGTAAACCAATATCGGAGCTGTCGATCCGTAACGTTGTGCGTTCGCGGAACATCTGAATAATGTTACCGATAACTTAGTGATCCATTAAATGCCTGATGTATTGTAAGTGTAGCAGGTAATTGTAAATTAAATCTATTTTTTTCTTTCTATATTTTGTAGTACTATTCTATTTTTTTTGTTTGTTGTTCTTTCTCTTACTTTATACAATTTTTGTCTTATTATAAGGGTAAGCATCTTTATTGATTTTTAAATGGACATAAGCATGTTTTATCAAGTCCAAATTTCTGTACCTATTTTTATTTTGTTACTTTATTAGTTATTTTTGTATAAGTTACAAATTCTCGATCTGTATCTATCTATACATATAAAATGCTTTGTTCTTAATGACTGACTGACGGATCAACGCACAGCCTAAACCGCTGATCGTAGAGACCTGAAACTTGGAGGGTGTGTACTTTGTATGACGCAGGCATCCAATAAGAAAGGATTTTCCGAAATGTAATCCCTAAGGGGGTGAACCTTTTTAACAGAATTGATAGAAGACGTGTTTCGTATTTTATTGTAATTCATCCCCTTACGGGGTTAAAAAGGGGTAGAAAGTTATTTTGGCCGTGATTTGCTTCGAAGTTGGTATTAATATACCTTAGTGTTTTTGATTTAAATTACATTTTATTTTGACACATGTTTGAAAACTCAATCCGATTTTATTCAAAAAATTTTGAACTCATTTAAAAACATAAGCGAATACTCTTTAAAATTGGAATGTCTCGAAGGTCACCGTACCATATTAGTATCTAATTTAAAGGTTTCTAAGCTTAAAGAGGTTATGCACTTTTTAGGTGTTTGATTTTTTGTGTATCTATACTAATATTATAAAGTTGAACAGTTTGTTTGTTTGTTTGCTTGAACGCGCTAAGCTCAGGAACTACTGGTCCGATTTGAAAAACTCTTTCAGGGTTAGATAGCCCATTTATCGACGAAGGCTATAGGCTATATATCATAACGCTAAGACTAAAAGGTGCAGAGCACAAACGAAGAATGTTTCAAAATCGGCGGTTTTTTCTCCTTTTGAGAGCTTAAACTGCGTTAACCGTTAAAGTTAAAATCATGTATGACAGAATTGTTCTCCCTTAAAAGTATTTTTTGTAGTATCTTTTAAGGGTGGCTCACCATACCCTTTTTTTATGTTAACCAAATTTGTTCTAAAATATTGCATTATTTGCGAAGGTGTTTTTATAAACATGATATAAATCCTTATCCAAATAAATGTAATTCATAACAAGTATTTAATTTAAAACATAATTGCCCTTAACATCATTCGATTTTAATGAATATCTTAGGATATATGGCAGTTTTAAAATAACATCGCAGCAAAAAATGATCAAGTACTGCGTGCGTTTATGATGTGCAAGGCCGGCGGGCAGTCATGAGGGGGAAGGGTGGTACGTATTATTTAAAAATATTTTTACCTTCTACGTAAACAAAGTCGCAGGTTGAAGTTAGCGTAAGCCCAAAGTAACTATTACTGACTGTCTGACTGACACACAGCTCCAACCACTGGACGAATCGATCTGAAATTAAGCACACACATAGTTATTATGATGTAGGCGTAAGATAAGAAAGGATTTTCCAAAACTCCTTTTTTGGTTTTTTCTAAACGGGTGTTCAAAGTTTGTATAGAGCACAAAGATCTCGAGGTTAATCCATTAGTTAATTAATTTTTAATAGTTAATAATTTATTATTTTTGACTAAGAGAAAGAGAGAGAGGGATAGAGATAAAGATAGAGAGAGAGAGAACACCAAGTGTAAGTAGATATTTTTTCTATAATTGAGGAGTTCCCGTAAGAATCCTACGCCGATAACCGAATTAAGGGCGGGCGAAGACACTAGCAATAGCTAGTCTATACATATAAAATGCTTTGTCCTGAATGACTGACTGACGAATCAACGAACAGCCTAAACCGCTTATCGTAGAGACCTAAAAATTGGAGGGTGTGGTCTTTGTATGACGTATAGGCATCCGATAAGAATGGATTTTCCGAAAGGGTCAAGTGCGAGTCGTACTCATATTAAATTTCTTCTCTCTACCATATGTATGCAGATGAACTCCAAGTAGTAGACTTGTCCTCCTTTAAAAATTTAAACCACGCAATAAACACTATTAATGCAGATATTGCACATATTGTAGCCTGGAGAGAATCATTTGGTTTAAAAATAAACCCAGATAAATCACAGGTTATCATAGTAGAAACTCATGACTTAAATTGATTGGCAACAGTTACTCTCCATCACAACCTAGATCTTTACATTGATCGCACGTTATCTTCGCATCACCAGCTAAAATAAATAAGTAGAAAACTGTTCGCCTCTATAAAATCCTTGAGAAGACTTCAGAACTTTCTGCCAATTCCTACCTAAATTGCGCTTGTACAGTCATTACTCCTCCCGGGTCTCGACTATGGCGACGTAAGATTTTCCGGTCTTACTGAAGAGCAGTTCAACAAATTTATCTTTATTTATTTATCAAAATTTATCTATACGGTTCATATTTTTTTTACACAAATATTATCATATATCAGAGTTCCGTTCTAAGCTCAAGTGGCTCTCCACTCACCAACGCCAGAATACACACCTTTTGTCTCTTCTTTATTCCGTTCTGTTGATACCTTCATCACCAACTTATCTAAGACATTGCTTTAAATTACTTGGCGCTTCTTTACAAATCTAAGATCTTCTACAAATCTACTCCTAAAGATCCCTTCACATTCCCCTCAGTTTTATAACGATTCCTGAATAGTTAAATCTATAAAACTATGGAATGCTTTACCTCTCAATATCAGACAAGCCCAAAGCTTACACTGCTTCAAAACGTAGGTTTAAAATTATTATTGGTCACATTCATATTTATTATTTTACGAATAAGAAATGTTATTTTGCTCAAGTTTATTTTGTTCACGGGTATGTAGTAGGTATTATGTAAGTATATGTTTATATTTTTGTCATACTGTATTTAATATTTAGTAACGTGTATTATGTCTTATTCATATCTATTATTATAATAACACACTTTTTTGTATTTATTCATATTTATATCACTTTCTTGTTTCAAGTTGCACCTACTATAATATCTTATTCTACTAGATTTGCTCTACCCAAAGAAAGTCTGGAAGAAATCGCTTAATAGCGATAATACCACCTCAATTGTATTCCACCAATAAACTATATGCACTACTTTCATTTTTTTGTGCAACAAAGAAGTTATTATATAGTACAACCTTTGCTTAGTTTGGGATCAGATGGCCCTAATCTAAATTTATTATTATTATTGTATATTGCTTCTACTTGTGGTGCTAGCTAAACCTAACCATGTTTTGCTGTGTATCACTTGCGAAAACGCTATTTTATAGCGTAAAGTCATTCATTTTGGGCCTCAAATAAAATGCCGGTTAGCAGAAGAAATGTGTCGATTCTGTATAGAACATAACTATGAAATATTTTCTTATGAGATGAATTATCAATCTCATAAGCCCTGCTCGTATACAAAGAAATATTGTATCGCCCGCCAGGTGATACCACGAGACTGTCCTGGTTGCTAGTTGGACCAAATATATAGGTTATAATAGGGTATTTATAATATAACTAGAGTTTAAGTATTTTGCTCGCTGCATAAGCGCGTGGTCTCGGTGGTGTTTGGTTGCTGATGAGAAAAGGTTTTGACGATTAGAATACTAACGGGACCTCTTTAATCAAACCCACATGCATTATTTTCAATCTCGAAGACTCCTTTTGGCAGAATGATAGGGTTTAATTAAACATCACTATCGAAAAATCGACTCAGTATCAGCGACCTTTGAAACCTCCGGATGCAAAATTTCAGTCGAATTGGGTTACAGATGTTTTCGACCGTCATTTTGAATCCGCCATCTTGGATTTTTTTCCATCGGGCAGTTACTCTTTACCGCCGTTTACAATATTTGTTTGAGCACCCCTTTCCAATAGCAAATAGTTTTAGAGATATCCATAGTTGTTTGTATGGCGGCCATGTTGTTTGCCGTAATTTCGAAGATCTGAAAGTTTTTCCACAATCACATGACCTCTTTGATTAAACCTATCATACATCATTTTTACCCCCGGAGACTCCTTCTGGGAGAACAAAAGACTTCAACAAAACAGCACTAAGGCGGCCAACTTGAAATTTTGGAAAATTAAAAAACCAACTTAATATAAGTAACCCCGAAAATTTCCGGATGCAAAATTTCAGCCGGATCGATAAAAAAATGTTTTTGACCGCCATTTTGAATCCGTCATCTTGTATCTTTTCCACCAGGCACTTGCCCCTTGGTGCCGTTTACAACATTTGTTTGAGCAATCCCCTCCTATCCATCGATGTATGTTTTTATGGCGGCTATGTTGTTTCCTGCCATTTAAATTTTTTTTCACCGGCTATCAAATTTGACTAAGGTGTAAGTTCCCAAGGTAAAAAAAATTTCCCTAAAGGCAATAGTTTCACCTATAGCAAATAGATTTCGAGATATCTATCGTTCAATGTTTGTATGACGGACATGTTGTTTTCCGCCATTTTGAATTTTTTTCACCGGCGATCGATTTTGACCAGGTTGTCGGTTCACAACCTTAAAAAAGTATGCTTTAAAAAGCCATAGTTTCGGCGGGCTGCACCCTGACTCCCTGATGAGAAGCAGATTTCGAAGATCTGGAAGTTTTTCATACTCACGGGACCCTTTCATTCAAACTTCCCATACATTATTTTCACTCCCGGATACACCTGCTAGACTAAAACCTTACTATGGCAGCCATCTTGAAATTTCAAATAGTCAACAAACCGACTAAATATTTAGAATCAGCAACCCCAACCCCCAGATGCAACATTTCAGCCTGATCGGTAAACAAATGTTTTCAACCGCCATTTTGAATCCGCAATCTTGAATTTTTTTTTTCGAAATTAGGGAAAATTTAAAAAATCGATTCAATATTATGTATCAGCGACCCCGAAAACCCTCGGATGCAAAGTTTTTGACGGACCGTTGAACAAATTCCTTAAATCCCCCATTTTGAATCCGCCATCTTGAATTTTTTTTTACCAGGCAGTTGCTCCTCATTGCCCTATACAATATTTGTTCGAGCAACCCCCCTACTAAAGCAATTCTTTTTCAAGATATCCTTCGTTGAATTTAATGTTTGTATGGCGGCCATGTTGTTTTCCGCAATTTTGAAGATCTGAAAGTTTTTCCACAATCACGAGACCCTTTTGATCAAACCTCCCATTACCCCCGGAGACTTCTTCTGCGAAAGTAAAAGGCTGTAATAAAAACATCACTATGGCGGCCATCTTGAAATGTAGGAAAATCGAAAAATCGACCCAATAGTTAATATCGGCGACCCCAAAAACCCCGCATGCAAAGTTTCTGTCGGATCGGTGATCAAATTGTTTCGACCGCCATTTTGAATCCACACACTCGATTTTTTTTCTTACAGGCAGTTGCTGCTCGGTGCCCTTAACAATATATGTTTGAGCACCTACCTCCTATAGCAAATAGTTTCTGAGAAAATATAATGTTTTGTATGGGCGGCCATGTTGTTTCCGCCATTTTGAATAACTGGCAGTTTTCCCATACACCAAAGAGAATTTTGAACAAACTTCTCATACATTATTTCCTCTCCCGGAAACTCCTTCTAGGAGAATGATAGGCTTTAATAAATCATCACTTTGGCGGCCATCTTGAAATTTTGGAAAATCAAAAAACCTTTTTCGACCGCCATTTTGAATCCGCCATGTTAAATTTTTCTCCGCCATGCAGATTCTCCTAGTTCTCCTTTACAACATATGTTCGAGCACCCTCCTCCTATAGCAAACAGTTTTTGAGATAATGTAATATTTGTATGGGCGGCTATTTTGAAGATCTAAAAGTTTGTCCATACTCACGGGAGTATTTCGATAAAACCCTCATATATTATTTTCTCCTCCGGATACTACTGACAGAATAATAAAATAGCTTTAATAAACTATCACTATGGCAGCTTGAAATTTAAGGAATAAAATTAGATTAGGCGGACTATACACTGACTGCCTGATGAGGAGCAGATTTTGAATATCTGACAGTTTTTCCATACCCAAAGAACCATTTTGATTTTTACATCAATTTCACCACCGGAGACTCCTTCTTGTAGACTATAAGGCTTCAATAAATCGTCACTATGGCGGCCATCTTGAAATTTTGGAAAATCGAAAAATAAACTCAATATTCCGAATCAGCGACCCCAAAAACTTCCGGATGCAAAAACTCAGCCGGATCGGTGAACAAATGTTTCAGACCGCCATTTTGAATCCGCCATCTTGAATTTTTTTTCCACTTTGTTTGAGAACCCTACTCCTATAGCAAATAGTTGTCGAGATTTCCATCGTTATAATTAATGTTTTGTATGAGCGGCCCTATTTTTTTACGCCATTTTGAAAATCTGAAAGTTTTCTTATACTCAAATGACCATTTTGATCAAACCCCCCATACATTATTTTTACCTTCGAGCACTCCTTCTGGGAGAATTATAGGCTTCAATAAAACATCACTATGGCGGCCATCTTGAAATTTTGGAAAATCGGAAAATAAACTCAATATTCCGAATCAGCGACCCCAAAATCCCCCGGATGCAAAATTTCAGCCGGATCGGTGAACAAAAGTTTCAGACCGCCATTTTGAATCCGCCATCTTGAATTTTTTCTCACCGGCCCAGTTTGATCACTTTCCCCATACATCACTTTCACCCCCGAGGACTCCTTCTTGGAGAACAATTCTGTCAGTGAGTCAGTCAGTGAGTGAGTGGGTCTGCAGCTTTATATATTGTAAAATGTATCATAAAGAATACGTGTGTAATATTGTAAATAGAGTAAGATCAATAAAATTTTATATTCGAAAAAGCTGCCTTTTCTTCCCCAATAAATGCCCACGGCTACTTTCTACGATCGCACCGCTCGCCATCGGCAGGTATTCATTCTCACACTCTAGAACCGAAATGGTCACGTACAGTGCGGTTTTAGAGAAACTTCCTCCCGCGAACGCCTTGGTAATGGAATGAACTGCCAAGGTTTTCTCTAAGGACTACAGTACATGTACAGTAAAAAAATGTCCACTAGCATCTAATTGGTTGAGCCATTGTACATCCTTACTGCTTAAGGCACACAATCTTTGGAGACAAGGTGCCTAATATGCCATTTGTCATATCTATATTTGGTGCTCACTCCGGTACTGACCTGATCGCCTTCCAATAGTGACCATAACAAGTTAAACAATATTACATAGTGAAATTTCTCAAAATTCACAAACTGTTAACTGAACGATCTTATTTTATATTATATTTATTGATATGAGAGTATTATTAGAGCATACAATTTACGAGTTTCTGTCAAAATAAACAATTACTATTTGAATGTCAATCAAAATTAGAGATAAGAACTTCCAGGATATTTTCCTTTGTAGGAAAGTATTCTTGATATCATGCTCAATTGCCGAAAATCTCTGTAACTTGAAAGTTTACAAAAAATCTTTCTTTAAATAACAATTTTGTTGTTTTGGCAATACTTGGCACCTAAGTTGTATTACACTTTAGTAGTAATATAAGAACTATAGAAGAATTACTTGTAAAACATAAAAAAACAAAATCTTTTTTGTATCAAATTCATATTAAACGTTTTATTCAAAGGACATTAACGCATCTAATTCAGTTAAAGGTATCCTCTATTGCGGTTTTTCTAAGTAAAATCATCATTTTTGAAACTTCCGATATTGCTTCTGTTTTTGGAAACATTCCGAGAATATCCCTGACAACTTCCTAAAATTCAAGAACATCACAAATGGTGTTACCTAGCTCTGCGTAATGCTACATATTTTATTCGTTTCGAGTGCAGTATTTCCGCGAATATATATGGCAGATCTGGATATACAGAGTGGATATAAAATTGTAGCTGGAAGAGTACGTGGCATTTTCAATATTATTTCGGATAATCTCACCCCATGTCTACATAAAATATTTGGTAGCCTGACTTAAAATCGCTAAAATTCGTTTTTCAAGATATGTAGCGTTGAAATAAAAATATACTGAACTGACCAAGGTTTAGTCAAATATAGAAATAACGTCAACCAATGCGTCAAACAATAACGCTCGTAATATATACCTTTCGCCCGTGGTATTTTTTAAATTTATAGAGTATAAAAAGGACATGTTTTTACAATACAATAATAACATTTGTTATCCCTACCGGGAATCGACACCATTTAGGTCGTAAATGTTAAATGTAAAACACAGTTAATTGAATTAAGAATGATAGTGATTATTAATATGTGGAAAAATTATAGGCGTGTCCCATGTTGGGTTTAACTGAAGCCTCGTCATAAAGTGCTATTACCTATACTGTGGGTACGTGAACTAAACAACGTAATAGTAGGAGCTTGAGAGAACTATTCACTAAATACCAAGTTTTAAGTAAAGTCATTAACCTTACCTGTATCCTGAGTTTCCATCCTGACTGCAGCTTGAAACATTGTTTGGCAACAAAGAGCGATTTAGTACAATGCAAGCTTGGTTGGTATTTGTTACGTACCTGTGAATATAGTGTATCAGTCTCTCAGAAATAAAGCTAGTGTCCGTGCCTCATCGATGTTTCAGATATAATTTTTAACATGTGATAATATTAATTTTAAGACCTTATTTTCAAGTTTATTGGCAAGTTATTAATGTCCGGCCACAGCTAGTAGTGACTTCATTTCTACAGGTCTTTATTTAGTTTTTGGTTTATTTCCGAACTACCTAAACTCACCTAAATGTCTCCTCGATAATAAATACTTACCTACTGGGTCATAGCGTATTTTTGGAACTCACTGATTTTTTCCTCTTATGTTTATAATACTCTATAACATATTGGTCTATGTAAATGCATTTTCTTAAATGTCTGTAATATATATAAATATAAAGCTAAGGAAAGTAAGTGCCTAAGATCGTTCAGTTAACAGTTTGTGAATTTTGAGAAATTTCACTATGTAATATTGTTTAACTTGTTATGGTCACTATTCGAAGGCTTGAATTTGATA
The DNA here is from genome assembly GCA_946406115.1 of Apoda limacodes. Taxonomy (NCBI): domain Eukaryota; kingdom Metazoa; phylum Arthropoda; class Insecta; order Lepidoptera; family Limacodidae; genus Apoda; species Apoda limacodes. The sequence goes on along the minus strand of OX291555.1, from coordinate 25,022,634 downwards.
CAAAAAAGATTTTGTTTTTTTTATGTTTTACAAGTATTTCTTCTCTTGTTCTTATATTACTACTAAAGTGTAATACAACTTAGGTGCCAAGTATTTCCAAAACAACAAAATTGTTATTTAAAGAAAGATTTTTTGTAAACTTTCAAGTTGCCGAGATTTTCGGTAATTTAGCATGATATCAAGAATACTTTCCCAACAAAAGAAAATGTCCCGGAAGTTCTTATCTCTCATGTTGAGTGATATTTAAATAGAAATTGTTTATTTTGACAGAAACTCGTAAATTGTATGCTCTAATATTACTCTTATATCAATAAATATAAAAGAAAATACCAGCATTTAGTAGATAGATTCTTTAATAGATTTAAAACTGCAAAAAAATCTGAAAACTGTTTTGAGAGAAATGATTGGTCTACAAAAAATAAACTGAATTAAATTTGAATATGTTGGACCAAGTTATAAAACTATGAGGCTAAAGCTATTCCATTACCGGACAGCGCCGCACGCCGGTCCAAAAAATTCGTTTTTTCAGCATCGCTTGTTCCCATTTACTTAATCCAATATTCTGACAAAATACTTCCATAGTTTTTATGCCCACATGGTAATTAGCGGAACCCTATTACTAAGACTCCGCTGTCCGTCCATCCGTTCGTCTGTCACCACGCTGTATCTCATGAACCGTGATAGTTAGACAGTTGAAATTTTTATAGAAGATGTATTTCTGTTGTCGCTATAACAACAAATACCAAAACACAGAATAAAATAAATATTTAAGGGGGCTCCCGAATAACGAACGTGATTTTTTGCCCGTTTGTGCTCGATATTAATAACGGCAACAGGTAAACGCTGAGTGGGAGTCTTTTTTGAAAATTAGTAGCTCAATGTAGATTATTTTTATTTTAATGCTACAATGCTTTTTTTTTATTTATCTAATAGCTAATATTTTTCTTTCTTTCTTTCTTTGTTTCTTTTATTCTTTCTTTCTTTCTTTCTTTCTTTCTTCCTTTCTTTCTTTCTTTTTTTCTTATAATATTTACAGAATATTTAGATATATAATCACTTAAAAATAAATAATTAAATTAAAATAAAACAAATATTTAAGTTTTTGTAGATAATGAACCCTTCGTGCGCGAGTCCGACTTGAACTTGGCCGATTTTTAATACTGAATTCAAATCCTCATCCTTATCAGATGCTGTTGTTTGTTATTTTAAAAGTCAGTTAAATTTAATTTTCAAGGTTTTTTTTTATGTTTGCCTTAATTACTACATTTCTTTTCATTGTGTTATGTATTTTTTTTATTAATTGTATTGTGTTGAATCTTGACGTACGTATTTATTTATGCTTTTAATTTTTTTACACTTACTACATTATTTATACAATACATACAGTGATTAAACCTCTTTAATGTTTAAATAAAAGCCGACACCACAATATACTAACACTGACAATATTTCACTACTCAATTTATACCTCTGCACAGAGTAACACGGCATCCAGACGCAGCCAAGGGCGGGCGGTATGCTATATGTACTTGTACTTATAAAAAAATAAATAAAGGTGAAAAAAATAAAAAAAAATAGCGTGTAAAACAATATCTATTTTATTTACAACAAGGTTTTATAGTAAAATTTAAATTTAGAACCAGTAGAAAAAGATAATAATTAGGTAGAAAATGAAAATCATCCTAGGCCGTTTTAGAACGAAACAGTCAACTTAAGGCGATTATTACTTGTATTGACAGAGATATGACTAGGAACACTGTGACTGATTCATAAAAACAACAAAAGTTTTTTTATTCAAATAAAAAAAACTTTGGTTTTGAAAATGACGGGTTTTGTTTACAGTCTATTTAATAAATTTTTAAAGAGATGATTGCTAAGTACCTACACTCTTCTTTCGTTCTCATCGAAAGAGAATATCATCTTAAATACAGGAAAAGCCTTTCTTAGTTACTAGTAACTGTTTGATTTGAAATAACCATATATTAAGTACTTATCCTTGTAAGTTGTTGGTACTGTTTTAGCTATTTATATTGTTATCCATTCATAGATTAGTAGAATATAATTATTTTTTATTACGTATTATTACGTAGTTAACGGTTTGTGCACTAGTACAGTGCAAAAAAAACGTTTGTGTATTCGCAAGGCGATAGCTTAGATTCGATGGTATTATGTTTTTTGGATAAGAAAATTATGTTTTTTGTTATATTGAGTTTAAAAATTTAAACAGTTACATTAGAAAAAATGAATACCTAATGACGTAATATAAATCATGCAATCATGACGTGTTTTCTTAATGAAGAAATAAAAAAAATAGTCAGAGATAAAAAAATCCGAGAAACGTTAAATTCCACGAGAGAAAGTTTCTAAGTTTTTCGTTTGTTTGTTACTCAATTACGCCGCAAAGGAGCATCCAATTGAAATAAAAATTGGCATACACATAGATATAGAGACGAAGAATAACATGGAAAAACCTTAATTTTCCCGAAGGCATAAGTATAGCCAAATTCCACTTGAACGAACAATAGTTACAGCTAGTTAGACTCCCACGCCAATAACTAAAATTAGGATAAATATAATCCATAATAATCGCCCTAGTAACGTACCGTAAAACTATAAGGAAAAACTCGAACATGCCATAGAGTTTTACTAAATAAAAGTAGTCTGTAAGCTCCAGGAAGCAGGCAGCGGAAGTAGAGGTAGCTAGTTCTTTCACCGGGCTATGAAAATGCTCGCGTGCGAGGAAAACACTTCCGGGTGAAAAGGTTCAGTCATTGAATCCCAACGCCTTAAATTATGTGTTATTGTTAAAGACATCGTTTTTATTCCTGTTTAACATTTCTTGCAATTTGCAACTAAAAGTCTATGTAACAGTTTTCAAAATATTATTTAAAAAATTAACTTGATTCCTATATGAAGTTTTATCCTCTATTTTACGTTTTTATAGATGATTTTTCGAAAACGCTTCTAACTGAGAACCTAAAAGAGAGTTTTATGAATTTTAACTTTAACGCATCGGGTTTGTGTCAAACAACCCCTATTTTACCCTCTGAGAGGATGAATTTTGCAAAATATTGTCTTAATAGATGAAACAACACAAAAAAATAATACAATCTAATAAACCAACCAAATCAAAAATGGCTAAAAATCAACTACGAAAATGCATATTATTTTTAGAAATACCCAGTAAGCAATAAATTCCTATGTATCGATAGATACCGGATAGAGTGTGTGAAATGCAGAAAGCCGACCATTCACCTGGCAATGCGATTGGCGAAGTTAATGTACTGAAACAGTGCATAAATTTTTTATGTTTTAAAGAAAATCTTCTAAAATAAAAAAAAGTACATAACTGACGCGGTCCGCAAATGCAGCATAACCCAGTAACTTGGGTATGCGGGCTGAGGCGTAGCCGAGGCACGAATCACATAGTCCTGTTATGCTCAGTTGTGGCCAAGGCTTGTATAGTGTTTTTCTCAAACGTGCGTGTAAATTAAAACAATAACATAATATCCTACATATTTAAAAAAAACACTAATCATATTGACAACTGTATTGACAATAATAAAGATAGTTTATGTAAATAAATTATAACACACATATTCACTTGTATGAAAACAATAAAAAGATCAGATTTTTGGAAATAAGGAAAATTTTTTAACTTTTTTGTGCAACTTTTTGAAATCGATTGTTTTTTTTTAAATTTCTCAAAACATATGTGGTGGTTGTGGTGGCTGAGTGGTTTCAGGGTCTCCGGACTGTCTTCACTCTTACAAATTTAGCACTTTAAAACTTAATATTTCGAAAATCCATGGTTTTCATACACCCACAATATTCTTAAATCTATCTAACGAGATCCCACTCTATGGGATAGAGGAAAAAAAATAAATCAACCCCACTTTACGTATAGGGGAGGTATACTAAAAAATTTTTATTGCCTTTCTACAACATACGTTATGAAAATAAGGTAATAGGTATATGGGTATTTACCATCAGTACACTGGCTTCATGGCTCAGCAGGCATTTTATAAAACATCACCACGCTATCGACAATATTACTGTGACGTATCGCTGTCGCACTACGCTATGGATCGGCAGTTCCGACGTTGCTTCGCACGCAATAATAAATATTACTTTCGCGAATTTGTTTCCATGCAGATATTATTAAACGAATAATTTTACTCGCCGGAATTTCAATATGGCTGCTGAACGCTACAGTAGAATTATAAGTAGACTAGTTTTAGGGTTTCGTACCTCGATAGGAAAATACAGAACCCTTATAGGATCACTTTGTAGTCGGTCTGTCTGTTTGTCTGTCGGTGTGCCAAGACCCTTTTTCTCAATAACGCCTGAAGGTATCAAGTTGAAATTAATATGCCTACGATCCATGAAAGCTGTAAATAACGCATTAAAAATACAGCCATTTATGGCGTGATTTGTTTTGTTTAAAACTTTGATACCTTGCAATATTTGTATTGCAGTTTTAATATTATTTTACTTTATATTTATTTATTAAGGTGTCGTCACATACGAGGCATATAAAAAAAGTATTTTATATGCCTCGTATGTGACAAGCTTTAGCCGTGTATCACATAATTTTCAGTTTCTTGTCGTGGAGTTCTCATCTACCTTTAGCTTTATAAATAAGAGAACGCTTTCTGTTAGATTGTACGCCCAAAGGGATTAACAATTCACGGCTGTGTAACGAACTTTTTTAATTTCCTAAAGTAGCCGACGTCATCACAAATGACGTCATCAATCTCAATGTGACGGAGGAAAATTTATTTAACAAAAACTTTCTTTGGCTAAGATTAGTTTTGTTTAAGAAACTTTAAACCTTTGTCAGTAATTTAAATTAAGAACGCTTGTGTACTTATTCATATTCGGTTCCTTTATCGTTTTTTATAGTATGTACCTAAAATCGCGGATGTCTTAACGGAGCATCAGGGTAACCATATTTTTGGCATAGGGATAACATAAAGATGGATAAAGACATGTGCTCTCGTTAATCTTCCACTCGCGTAAACGGGTATTCATAAAATAATAGATCCTCCTGATAGTCCTCCTGATAGATAGTCCTGGGTGGCGGAGTAGGAAACCTGCATATGACAAAAATATCAAAGACATATATGAAGTCCACAATCCACACTTGGCTTGAGTGTGAACTATGTAATAATATAAATTTACCAGGCTATGTGCCTTTTTAAAAGTTTAGTGTTTCCGTTTCTTTTAATTTCATATACTTGTATCTAGGATTTTTTCAAATATTTCGGTAAATGTTCAGTACTTTTACATTTATCTAGATATAGGTATCAAATATTGTGTCGCTATTAGATTTTAGTTTAAAACATCAATTGAGCTTCATCCATACAAGAATTATAAAGAGGTATGCCAGTCCGACTCGCTCTTTCTAGATATTTTTATTAACAAACATATAACAAGATAAAGATCCTGTACTAGTTTTAGTCAGCCTTAGGAAGATGGACCAGTGATATGAGAAGCCCTAGAAGTTACTTGACGCCCAGGCGTACTGCCATGGTTACCTTAATGCGTTCGAATAGCGAACCTTAAAAAGTAAATATGCAACTGACACCTATTGTCAATACTTTACGTACTGGGAGCTGTGTGACTAGTCGATGTTACATAAATTACTCTATTTTTGTTCACGGGCAAGTGAGTGACTGACTTCACTGCAGACCTTCGGTCTAGCCTGCACTGCACACCGCTATCCCGGGACGAGCTGCAGCTGCACACCGAGCCTCATAGCAACCGCGCCTGACTCGGCGCACCTACCACACCACATATCCTCCCGCAGGCTTTTGCAACTTGTCTTAGGATCCCACCGGGGTAGCCGTGATAAATTGCATACTACTATTATCAGATGTCCGATGGCTGCCTGATACAGCCATAATTTTGAAACCCCACAAGTCCACTTTTTGGTGAAATTGAGTAAATAACATATTTCAGCTGGCAATGACCAGTCACATTCAATTGAATCAGCATATAAGTATGTTTTTTAGAACAGCATTTTAGAACGGTTCGTTCCTATAGTTTTAGCAAGTCCTATAACCTGACATATTTTTATAACAACATAAGTCACGGATTATGTTGTTTCTTTATTTCTTTAATGGCGTTGCGAACGGAACATCTATTTTTATTATTTATCGTGATTGAACTCATAACATAAAAGCCTTTTTTTTCCAAAAAATGTCTGATGAGGAGGATCCATTATTCTGACGAGAATATTGGTGTAGTTAAGGCCTTTTAATTTATTGATAGTTCTGTGCTCTATACGTTTAGACTGGCTTCTGTACCTGTTTCGACTACAGAAAGAGCTAATCCGCTTGGTAAAATACGACCATATGTAAAAAAACGGGCCAAGTGCGAGTCTGGCTTTGTGATGTAACATCTTGCTTCTTGCCAAATTTCAAGATTCTAGCTTATTTGTGTCAAAATATGCCAAAATATAATAAAATGACCACATTTTAGGCATATTTTTTTATTAAAAGGGTCTTGACAGACAAACAGACGGACAACAAAGTGATCCTACAAGGGTTTCTTTTTTCCTTTTGAGGAACGGAATCCTAAAAATCGACGATTTAGAGGAGATAGAGAAGAAGAAATATTGATTTCTATCAGGAAATTTACTTGTGGCAAACCTTGCAAAATAATAGAGGAGGAAATAATTGATTTGCAACAATAACCTCCTAATAAACATCATTTAACTTTGTTTTTTTTGTTTTATTAACAGAGAAATTTTAAAAACTACACAAGTCCACCACTTTTAATTCTATTATTCTTAATATCTTTAAGTCTGATACAGTTCAGAATTTATGAAAGTATGCAAAATGATGTATGTTTCAAATAAGTTTAACAAACAGACCGACCTTCCTATGAAAATATTTTGTTTGTATTATTATGAAAAAAATTGATCGCATGGACTTGTAGACTTTCAAAAATTCTTTTTTATGTGTGATCAAATATTGAAGAAAATTAATTGTGATTGTGTTAAATTACTATCAATATTTATTGCCACGGACTTATGTAAAATAAATTAGCACGAAATAAGTGTAAAATTCACATTAAGTCCATGTTATCATAAAGGCAACATGTTGTAAGAAGTTTCAAAATATAAATAAAAGATTTTGGAAGTCTTGTGCGTCGCAGTAAATTTTGTGAAAGAGGATAACATAAGCTTTCTCCTAAGAAGTTGGCAGAGAACACACGGGAGCTGATCGAGTCGAGCAAGTTAATGTTCATAAAAATACTTTAAATCTCTGTTTATAGAAACTTTCTGAATTTTTAATAATTAGTAATTTCTAGCAAATATGTAAAAAGGAAAAAAATAATTATGTCAATGATTATTTAAATTTGAGCTTTTTTATTGCATCACTGTGGTTGTAAGTCTTATACCTACGGGTTAAGTTCGAGAGACTACGACCTGTGGCGCCTCGCAGCGTGATTCATACAAACGAATTACTGACCATTTTTTGTCACTTACAAATCAAACATCACGTAATTTAGCAGACATGTCCTTTGAATAAATATGTAGGTCTGCAGTTTTCTAATAAATGGTTTTGGTTAAAAGTTATAGAGGATTTATGTTTTTCATACAAATGGTCTCAACTAAGATTTCAAGTTAATAAAAATGTTATTTAGGATTTCAGAAAACAAAAGACAAAGATATTCAGCTTGAGATCATGTCTGCAAAACTTGACAATGTTTGATCCACAAATTTTGCTATCCTTAATTTATTTATTAGGTTTTTTTTGAGGGTTAAATTGTAGAAAAATCCCGATTTTTTTATCCCTGTTTAGGTTAATAGTGGGTTATTTCTTTAAATAGTAGGTTTTAAAAAGATCACAATAAATGAGAAAAATAAATTTAAATAGCTTTAGCGGCTGTCAATATAGTACAATAGATACAGACACATACAAAACCCTAAACCGGTGAATACTGGATTTAGTGAGATTTCTTACTTCTAGAAATTATAAAGACAAGTATTACACAATAAAAAAAAACCCTTTTTCTCACTTAAGTAATCTACGATAGAAGTTTTTTGAGATATAGACAAAATAACATGGAGGTTACTAAAATTACCTTTTCTGCGATCAAAGATTTTGTTTTTCGTTACTTCTTCCCCAACTTATATTATTTTAATGAAAAATTAATATAATAATTATACTCCTATTCACTGTTTTAAACCACCGTGTATTTTGTACAATCTTCGTCCCTCTGGATTAAACAATGGCGTCGTTTGCCGAAAATTCAAACATCTTTCCTTTTCCACCACAAGTTGCTTTGAGGCGTAGTAATTAATTTGAAAATTTATCTTTCAGTTAATTACGTACTTACTGTTTCGTCTTCGCCTAATTAAAACATTGATAAGCTCACGTTAATCGTTCGTGCAACAACTGTACTAAGATTAGGAGCTTAGGCTAAAAGCGTGACCAGATTTAGCAGGATTTCAATTTAATTTTAGCTAATATTTAAAATTTCGTCCAGTAAATATACCATACTAATGGCGTATATCATATATAGTACATATATACTAAAGGCCCCTTCCAGCTGCGTACCGGTGGACTTTTGTTAAAATTTAAAATTAATATTTTTATCCATAAACCTGTTTTTATTCTCAAAGTTATTTTCCTTAAAAAAGTCAAAATATTCAATGTCGGTTGCGTCCGCTGCGTAGGGAGGGAGCAAGGAGCCGACCGCGCGTATGAGCCGATTACGGCGCGGCGCGGTTTTCTATTAGTATTTTTGTTTAGGTTGTCATTTTTAAATTCATTATATCTTTTGAATGGAATGTCCGATTTGAATAATTAAAAAAAGGTATTGAAACAGTCTTGAATACGAAATTCACCGCCTTGAATTAATTTATTTGGATAAGGATTAAGTATGCATAACATGGTCTGATTTTGGTCGGCATTACTATCAACTTTTTAGTTGTAAAAAAATAGTTATAGTGACATGACTATACTAGTTAGACATATGGTATCGCGAATTTTTTTATAGATATTGATATGTTCTTTAATATTGTAAAATATGTTTATGTTCTATCATCACTAGTTTCCGTAGCGCATGCGATAAAAGATTTTATGGCATTTTTTTTCACACCTTCGGTTACATTATTGAAGTTTTAGTAGGGATCTCTAATTTTTCCTATGTTACTCAGGGAAAAAGTAGCATTCTAATGGTAAAATAATATTTATAATCGGTCGAGTAGTTTTTTGCGTTTATTCGTTACAAAATACAAATCTTTCCTTTTTATAATACTAGTATAGATGTACGAGTTCACTTTCATTTGGGTATATTTAATAGTTTGCATATTAAATATTGGATAAAATATAATAGGAATTCTGCTTTATTTGGTCACAAAAGCCAAAAGGTCACCTATCTAATGCCTATAACACACCCATTGTTGCTAAAATTTGCATATATATTCTGATAGGCAAGTGGGCCACAAGCTTAGTAGTTTCCTTAGATCGTTGCAATACAAAATATGTTGTATTGTCCTGAATATTTTATTTTTATCCGAATTCCGACTACTACAGAGATTTATAACTGCTAAAATCGTAACGATTTATATTAGCACCATGCTATATGTTCAAGTGTAGTTTCTAAGCTATTGATCAGATTGTGACATAAAAGTTGTTATTATAGCACGGACGCGAAGCACAAAGAATTTCGTACATTGACCTTTTAGCCTGTGTTCAGTGGTCAAAATAGTAGTAATTTCTGATAATCGCATCTGTGCGAGCGCGACAGCAAATAATTCTGTGCGCGCAACCGAGACAAATAGTGACCGGTCATTGAACGAAAAAATAACGTTTGTTGTATGGGATCCCTCTTAAATATTTATTTTATTCTATTTTTGGTATTTGTTGTTATAACGGCAACAGAAGTACAGTCAACCGAGTCAAAAAGGCAAAGCTGGTATCTGGGTGCACCCGCCCAGAGATGGCAGCAGTACTCCATATGGGGCCGAACTTAGTAGTATAATATTGGGCACTCTAGACCACCTCCGTGTCATCAGGCTCACTCCGTTCGCCTGCACTCCGGTGGCTTAGCGTGCCCAATATTATGTTTTTGAGATCTTCTGTTTACCTTGAGTGACTGGAGTTGTTTTGTTATTTTCTGCTATAAAACGAAAAGAGTGCTTTCATTAATGTCATTCAAGGCAAAATGCTCTGTTGATTTAGTTCACAATGAAGTTTGTTAAACAAAGTCAATCCCTGCAGCTCGACAAAATTTGTCCAGATACTATAAACACAACTCATCGCCATGGAAATCTCTTACCTGATACCGTTCGTTGTATAATTTGTGGACCGTCAAATAGTGGAAAAACTAATTTGGTTATCGGTCTTCTATTACATCAAAATGGTTTACGTTTTAAAAACGTATATGTCTATTCGAAAACACTTCATCAACCGAAATATGTCTTCTTAGAAAGAGTTTTGCATCTTGTTCCAGCCGTGTCTTACGCAAAATACAGTGATAATGAAGATGTGCTTAGTCCTCAGGACGCAAAACCGAATTCGGTAATAATATTTGATGACGTAGCATGCGAAAGTCAAACAAACATTCGAGATTATTTTGCTATGGGTCGTCATAAGAATATAGATTGTTTTTATTTAAATCAAACGTATAGCAAAATTCCTAAACAGCTTATTCGAGACAATGCAAATCTTTTAGTTTTATTTAAGCAGGATGATATCAACTTAAGACACATATATGATGAGCACGTCAACACAGATATGAAGTGGATTGAATTTCGTGAAATGTGTTCCAAAATATGGAGTGAAGCGTATAACTATCTAGTTATAAACAAAGATTGTTCAAAAAGTAACGGGTGTTATAGAAAAAAATTTGATACCTTTGTAATATTTGATTAGTGATATTATAAATGTCTATAAAATTGTATTTTATATTCATTATTTCATTGCTACTTACTATTGAAGGTTATATACGTAAACTATTGAGAGATATAATATATAAGTATACAGACAACATTAATATGGAAAAGGAATTAAAAACACAAATCGTAAAAGCAGCGGAAGCAGTTAAGCGGAAAGTAAAAAATATGCGTACAATGGAGACTGATAACCATGAAATTTTACAAACAGTTTTCAAACCTATCATCAATCCGCTTAATAAAATGATAGGGAGTGAAAAACTAAATTTAGCTAATGATACATTAGAAAATAGTTATAATAATATAATTGGTATCAATGCATCTCCGCAATCAACAATAATGGATAAAACTGTTGTAAATAGAAATTCTATGGTCTCAACACCTAAACGCTCATCTGATGAAGACGATAGTTCCGACATTAATAACATTTCCGATGAGGGCGATGAATCCTTTAAAACAATTGAATCAGTATCAACTCCTGAACAGAATACATCATCATGGTCCCTATCTTCAGAAGCCTTTTGCGATGTCCCCTTCGGTGTTCGAAGAGAGCGCGGAAAACTTATGATGGGATCAGTTCGCATAAATGTTACCGATAGAGAGATTTCAGTTGCTGGAAGAGTATATAGTTCTACACCAGGGTTGGTAGAGTTACTTTTCAAGAAAATGCCTGATTTAGATTTAGTGACAAGTGAAGATTTGCAAAATTATAAATCAATGCTTCTGAACACAAATGCTCATCGTAGGGACTTTGATCCCCATAAGCCATTAAAATCAAACAAAGGACGAAAATATCTAACTGTTATAAAACCATTGTTCAAATTACGAAAACAATCCGTCAGTACTGATGACAATATTGACGAAGATTTTGTCGGACAAGGGTTGCCATTGATGAAAAGATTAAAAAAGAATACTGATTATGTTTACTGGGACGATCCTAATGAATTAGTTGATAGACTAAAGTTATTGACAGCTTCTAGAAATGCTGGAAATTCGGGTTTGGATAACGAAATAATATCTATTATAGAAGAATTGCGAGAAAGTGGTATTATAAATTAGATAAATATGTATTGATTTTTATTACTTTACGTTTACCTTTCAACATAAAAGCAACGTTCTATATTTCATAATGAATATTGATAAATTTGGTCACCATGTGCATAAAAGAATGCGTTTTTCAGAAATATTTGAATTTGCTGATAAAGCACTGTTAAAGTCAGATAGTGGGAGTTTTGACTTACAATCAGCAAGACTAGTAGGTGTGAAGTCACCTATAAAGTCTGATGATGCTGTCAACAAGGAATATGTAGATCACACATGTAAAAATTTTTGTAGCAAGAAAGATTTTGAAACTCTTACAGAAACTTTAAAAACCGATATAAAAATGTATTTAAAACAGTTTGAAGAAAGGTTTTGTACGAAAGACTACTTGGATAAAATAGTAATTAAGATTAAAAATGAGCAAACATCAAGTGGTAAATGAAATCCACAAACCAGCACGAAAAAATTTTCCTCGGCGTCACGTTATTTTAAGAAGGATTGATGATTTATGGCAAGCAGATCTCATAGATTTTAATAATCTTAAAAAATATAATAAGTGCTACAGTTTTATTTTGATTATTATTGATTGTTTTTCGAAGTATGCTTGGTCTGTACCATTAAAAACGAAAAGTAAGAAAGAGGTCAGTACAGCCTTTGAAAACATTTTACGTTTAAGTGGTCGTTGTCCAAATAATTTACAAACTGATATGGGTTCAGAATTTTACAATGAATCTTTCAAAAAAGTTATGAATGCTTTTAAAATAAATCATTATTCATCATATTCAGTTAAAAAAGCTTCTATTGTCGAAAGACTGATTAAAACTATTAAAAATCAGTTATTTAAATGTTTTACTTTCAATGGAAATAAAAGATGGATTGGAAATACTATAAAAGACGTTATGCTTTCATATAATAATACCAAACATCGCATCACCCAATATAAACCATGCGAAGTTGACAAAGAAAATGAAATGATGGTTTTAAATAATATCAACAAGTCCCAGAAACAGTCATTTACGTCGTATAAAAATAAATTTCAAGTAGGAGATATTGTTCGCATTAGTAAATATAAAACAATATTTCAAAAGGGATATACTCCTAACTGGACTACTGAACTTTTTGTTATTAGAAAAGTTAATAACACTAACCCACCAACTTATCTTATTGAAGATTGCAAAAAACAAATAATAATGGGATCATTTTATGAGCAAGAACTTCAAAAAACAAACTGTCCTAACGTGTATTTAGTAGAAAAAGTTATTAGAAAAAACAGAGATAAGTTGTTTGTTAAATGGTTGGGTCTTAATGATAACGAAAATTGCTGGATTAGAAGAAATGAACTTGTTAAATAATTTAACGTACTTATACTATCTACAGTTTTCGGTACTTATCACTTTCTTTTCAGAAATGAAAGGAGAAGGACTTGTAAATAATTTAATTAATAATCTTCCTTTTGAGTTACATTTACCAGGATATAACTATTGCGGTCCGGGAACACGACTAAGAGAACGGTTATTAAAGGGTGATAAGGGGGTAAACAAATTAGATGAAGCTTGTATGCATCACGATATTGCATACTCTAATTTCTCAGATCTGTCGAACCGGCACAAAGCAGATAATCAATTACTAAATATGGCAAGAAAACGTCTCAAATCAAAAGACTCTGGAAAAGGTGAAAAACTTGCATCATGGCTTGTTAGCAAAGTTATGAAAGCCAAAATTAAAACAGGTGCAGGAGTCAAGAAGTTCAAAAAAATTATATCCAAAATACGATCAAAAATTAAGAAATTTAAACATAAAGATAGTAATACTGCTATTAAATATGCATATTTAGCAGCCAAGAAATTATTTCCTAAAAAATGCCGTGTGCACTTACCACGTATTATACCACTTCCGAAATCAGGAGGCATTCTACCTTTGATCCCAATATTTGCGGGGCTGTCAGCCTTAGGTAGTTTAGCTGGAGGTGCGGCAGGTATAGCTAAATCAATAAATGATTATAAAATGGCTCAACAAAATTTTAAGGAGTCTGAACGACATAATAAAATTATGGAATCTGTAGCATTAGGTAAAGGATTGTATATTAAACCATATAAAAAAGGCAATGGCATATTTTTAAATTCATCAAAAAACTGAGAACCAGGCTGCCTGAGAGAGCACTTACAAATTATGACATCTTAGAACATGCCAAAAAAACAAAAATACCAGAGTTTAGAGGAGTATATATGAAAGACAGATTACCTGGAAAGGTGAAAAAAGTTGAATGTGGCATAGTTAATTTGGATAGTTACAAGAATCAAGGAACTCATTGGGTAGCCTATGCAAAGATTGATAAATATTGTCAGTATTTTGACAGTTTTGGAGATTTAAAACCACCGATTGAATTAGTAAAATATTTAGACACAAACAATATAACTTACAATTACACAAAGTTCCAAAAATTTAATTCATATAATTGCGGACATCTATGTTTAAAGTTTTTGCACAATTTCTGGAAACAATGTACGATAAAGGTAAAAACGGTAGTATAAATTCGGACTGATTAGTTCTGCTGTTACCAATAGCAATATGTCCTTCACGCTGTCTATAACAGGTAACACCTCTGTTCTGACGACGAACTATTTTCCTACATTACAACTTGATGGTGAATATGAGTGTGCCTTGCTACATTTATCTACATTTAATTCCTTACCGAATATTGATGGCAGAAATAATAAATTTCATTATGGGACTAATGAACTAATAGAAATCCCTGAAGGTGCATACGAACTTCAAGATATTTGTGACTATTTAAAATCGAAAATAAAAAAATGTGACTTAAAATTATATTGTAACAATAACACTTTAAAGACAACAATATTTTGTACTAAAGATATTCATTTTGAAAAACGGTCATCACTTGGTAACCTGTTAGGTTTTGGTGAAGTATTGTTAAAAGCTAATAAATTGCACGAGTCCCGCTTTCCAGTTAACATTTTATCAACAACTGTGATCAGAGTCGAATGTGACATAGTCAGTGGTTCATACATAAACGGAGTTTCCAGTCACATCATCCACGAGTTTTCTCCGAATGTTCCTCCAGGTTATAGAATAATAGAAATACCAAAAAACATTATTTATTTTCCTGTAAATAGGAATACCATTAACAATATAGACATAAGAATATTGGATATAAAGAATAACTTGATAAATTTAAGAGGTGAAGAAATTCAGTTGTATTTACATATCAAGAAGAAATGATTGATTACTATAAAAACGAACAACGTCCAGTTAAAACGCGTAGTAATAATAGTGGTGTTCGTAAAACAACACATACCAAGAAAAAAAAATTAAGCGTTGAAAACATAAACTTTTTAAAATTAGTTGGCCTATTAAAATGAGTATTTTAAACATTATCAATCCTCCTGTTCACGATAATTCTATCGAGGCTATCGAAACTCATTCGTATAAACCTTATGTCACAAGTTTTAACAAAAACGATGAAATTAGAATTCCGATTAATCAGCAAGATGTATACATATTGCCCTCCGCAAGTACCTTGTACTTAGAAGGAATAGTAAATGTAATAAAAAGAGATACAAAAGAAAAAGTATCTAGTGTTCAATTTACAAACAATCCCCTTCTATATTTATTTCAAGATATTCGATATGAATTAAATGGAGTCGAAATTGATAAAGTGAAAAATGCTGGCGTTACCACAACAATGAAAAGTTTATTATCAATGAATGAAACTGAATCAAAAATTTCAAAAGCTTGGGGTTGGGACATTGATGGTACAAAAAATATGCATGGTGGAAGATTTTCAGCATCTATACCGTTGAGCAATATTTTAGGTTTTGCTGAGGATTACAAGAAAGTTGTAATTAATTGTAAACATGAACTTGTCATGTTGCGCAGTAACACAAATCTAAACGCGGTCAAATTAAATACTGGAGAAGTTATAGACGATATTGAAATACATAAAATAATCTGGCGTGTTCCGCATATTAAGGTCTCCGACCGAGAACGAATAAATTTTCTTAAACTATTAGAAAAGGATCGCACCATTCAATTAACGTTTAGAAATTGGGACCTATATGAAAATACGTTAGCTAAAACCACCAAGCATACCTGGACCATCAAAACTTCATCTCAAATAGAAAAACCTAGATATGTTATTGTAGGCTTGCAAACTGGTAGAAAAAATGATGCTTTGAAAGATATGTCGCACTTTGATCATTGTAATTTACGTGATGTTAAAGTTTTTCTGAATTCAACATATTTTCCTTATGAATGTCTAAATGCAAACTTTTCTGAAGATAGATTTGTTTTAATATATGAACAATACGTTAAGTTTCAACAGTCTTATTATGGTCGTAGAGCTGAACCGTTGCTAAGCACGAAAGAATTTAAAGAAAAAGCGCCGCTATTTGTCATTGATTGTGCTCGTCAGCCAGAATCACTAAAGAGTGGGCCTGTAGTAAACATTCGATTAGAGTTAGAAAGTGATGTAGAAATTCCTGATCAGACATCTGCTTACTGTTTAATACTAAACGATTGTATAGTTAAATATAAACCTTTAAGTAACATCGTTCGTAAAATATCATGAATTCTTATTTTGTCGATGTTCAAGGATTTAAAAATTACAAAAATGATTTTATCATAAAAGAATTTGCAATTTCTGACAAATATAACAACACTCGGGTATTTTTGATTAAGCCTCCTTACCCGTACACGAAATTAACTGATGAAGAAAAGAAAACAGTATCATGGATTGAACGAAACAGAGGTATCTATTGGAGCGAAGGTTACATAGATTATTATAAATTCTTAAGACTAATGTAATCATTTTTGAAAAATAAGGAAGTCATAACGAAAGGAGACGAAAAGAAAAAATGGATTAATTTACTCTGTGAAAAGTGTCAGTCTTCAAATATTGAGGAGATAGGTTGTCCTAGCTTTGGTAATCTGTACGATAAATATAGTAGTGTAGGTTCTGTAACAAGTTGTAAAAATCATAAAAAAGAATGCGCTTTAAAAAATGTTTTATGTATTAAGAAATGGTACTTTGAAAATGTGTAAATTTTTTACTTGTTTACTAAATAAATAAATAGTTTAATATTTTTTTGTATTATTTTTGAACCTTAACCAATCCATCACTTATAATTTTATTATATTTATGAAACGGATACAAGAAAGGTAATGTGAAAGGATAATTTTAACTATGGGGTGGACATCTACAGAGTAAAATGCTAATAATGAAATGTGAGTGAGACTTTAAATAATACACTTTTTTTAAATATACTTTTTTATTTTCAATTTGTACATTTTATATTTCTAAATAGATTTCATATTTATCTACTAAGATATTGTCGCAGCGCAGGCTATTTTGACATCCGTATCTTGTCTTGACATGAAACAAAGCGTTATTATCTGTAACAAAACAAAAAATGATTAGTGTATTGCTTCTGTAAAAGGAAATAATACCATTTCAAAGACTTAAAAGTAAGGAGAAGTAAAAATTAGCTATTATATAAAAACATATCTACATACCTGAAAAGATTTACGTTGCACAGATTTTCGTTGCGCTCTCCTAGCTCAGACGTTATTTGGTATATTAATTGGGATGCCTTGTATAGAATATTATCCTTTTCATCATAAACTATATATTGAGTTTTAATACGTGATCGTAAATGCACATCATTTGCTTTATCAACTGCATCAAAAATTTCAACTTTTACTAAATACTTTGGTATTTTTGAGTCCATAACTGCCACCATACTAGCTTGCATTGATCGAACTTCAGACATGATTTCGTGTATACTGATATAGATGTGACCGCACTTAACGCGAAGAACGTAATGAGCTAAGAGCTAGGCATATGCCATGCACCATATACTAGACAACGCGCCCCGCTCCCCGCGCTCGCACGCTATGCAACAATGCAACGTAATACGCATGCGTCATTAAAAATCATGTCTGGACTGGTTAATTGTTGCTCTAGATAGACTAATAGCAGGTATAATGGTATCTTCCAAGTATAGTGGTAGAAAATAAATAAAAAATACAAATTCTACATACATAAATTTATTTTCAATAATCATGCACTATACAATTATTAAACAATTTTTTAAAATATTTATAAGTTGAAAATTACAAAAGGTAAAAAATAATCAAACCCAATAGTCACTATTTCATTTTCAACCAAAGACTCGGTATTACAATTACACAATAGTCTATAGTAAATGTTTTCAACGGAAGAAAGTGTGTCTTGTTTAATAATTTTTTTAAAACGTGTAATGCATTCAGACACATATTCATCTAAACTTAAAAGATAATCGAAATATATACACATACAACGGTAAAATTTTTTTAAGATACCTAGTACTTTTGTAACAATTTCGTAATCACACAGTTTTACACAGTATAAAAAGACATATAATTCATGCATATCACAAGTATTTAAATTTAGAATATTTTTAATATAACCAAAATCACTTGAGGTTAATGTTACTATTTCACAATCACTTTGCAATATCTTGACTTTTGGTTTGAAATCGATGTCGCCCCATAGTGCAATTATTAACTGTAGACCGTTATATTCGTATGTATGTTTTAAGACACATATGGTTGACAAGTAACTTATACCCCTAAAATAGACACGTGACCCCATGCTGTCGTAGACACTTTATCTCCTGACACCAATCGCTTATCGTCGTTGCTTGACAAGGCAATCTTTTTAACGCTACGCGTGAACACTTCGTGTTTTATAGATTTGAATAAAATATTTTTTTTTTTTATGACACCGCCTTTAAACAATGTTTTTCTATAATTTGAAAAACTTAAATTTCGTACAACACATGTCTTTACACCTTTAGCTTTTTTAATAATACTGTTTGCAGTTTTAACGCAGTACAATTTAGAACGTAGGCCTACAAACTTTGTAATAATATCCCCTCCCATTTCGTCTTTAAAAAGACCTGGAACTTTTTTATTTATTAGTGGCAAGTCATAGTCATTTTGTAAACCATAATTGCTAGTATCGAAGTACTGTATAAAATGTTTTTTTAGGTCTTTATAAAAGTCATGTGTTTTTATGTGATATATGAAACTGTCTGTATCAGTATAGCACATGCGTACGCGTTTACCATAAAATGGTTGAACAATAGAGTAATGAAAATCGTACATGTGAGCTTTAGATAGCTCGAGCACTGTAAACCCTATGTATAGAGGCTTATCTAAAATTATCTGTTCAGGCTTGGTTTGTATAGCAACCAAATTTTCAGTAAAGACTGAAACACTATGAAAACTCGGACTTGCTATTAATTTGTCTGCGCTATTTTTCTTTTTAGTTTTATTTTGGGTGTCAGACCATTGATTCACTAACTGTACCTTAACCCTTCGTTCGTTGTTTTCTAATGTTTTACCAAAGATACTATTGTTTAACAATTTAAAAAAGTCTTGTTCAAATTCCGATTTTGCGTTTTGTCTTAAACTTGTATTTAGATCGATGTATTGTTTTAGGTAAGAGCTCTGCCTAAACGTAATAACGCGATGCACTTTTTCAAGGATTAAACCGTGTTTTATACAAGTTTTTAAATTCACATAGTGAATTACGTAAAAATATTTGTCGAATAAATTCGGAATAAGTTTAGAAGTTTTCCCTCCGGGAGGAATACTTTTTTCTGGACAAAACGGTAACTCGTTATGTTTTCCATGCAATTCTTTAGGATAAATCAAATCGACTTCGAGTATAAACCCGTAATCAGCATCATTTGATACATTGTTAACATTAAAATTAACTATTTCAGATTGACTCAAAAAACGAAAGTTTGAAAAAGGCAAAGCTTGGCACATGCTGTATCCATAAAGATTATTACAATCTATGTAGACTATATATGAGTCAGTTAACAAAGGATCATAGTGTAAAACGTGTTTATTGTTAGCTTCTGCATATCTGTGCGAACACATACAAACACCGCCCCTTATACCGGCTTGAATCATTCTAATTATTTCTAAATCTCCAATGAGTTCAAGCTCGACACCTGTTTTAAAAAGCATGCTATCCCATGATAAGCTACTTGCTGTTAAGTAATATGCTGGATCGAGAAGATAGTGACGTTTGCATGTTTGCCTAAAATTTTCGAAAATATCCGTCAGCAAAAGCACATCAATTTGCAAATATAAATCAGTGTACTGACCGAGATTTAAAATATCAAATGCGCGCCAAACTGTTTGCGCGTGTTCGTAATCCTCATCCGAAATAGTTTCATTAGTAAGAGAACTGTAAAAACATTCTTTTTTAGGAAGTTTCTGTTCATTGTAACGATCCCATTTATCCATATATTCGTAAGGATAAACTCCTTTACGTGTAACTAAATCGAATTGAGTTGGATTTAAAAAACATCTACGAAGATGTATAAAATGTTCTTTTTTTAAAGTTTTAGCCAACTTTTCTAAACTGGTGCCTAAAAATTTATAAGAATCTACAAATCGTAGCTGAATGAATTCTTCATCGGAAACTGGAATGAATTTAGTAAATGAGATATAGTTCTCTTTAGTTTTAGGAATGATTTTTATCGCTCCTGGAGCTTCTCCTAGATTTTTGATAAACAGATGGCTGTCATAGCCTGCCAGATTGTGGAAAAATATCGGTACAAATTTGGGAATTTTGTATTGTAAATTACAATAGTTATGAGCTGCACCACGATAACGGCCTGATATATGACAATGATCTTTCACTTTGTCACCAAATAAAAAATTCCGGCAAATATGGCAAAGGGTAGCATTTTTAAAATCTTTTGCATCATTTTCATTAAAAATAATAGGAACATTTTGAGATAGAATTTGGTGTATTTTACGCGCGTCTCTATAAAGATAATCGATAAATGTTTCAATACAGTCAACGCCGCGGTAAGACACATATCGATTATGGTTCGGGTCCGCTGTACAAACAATTTGATAAGCAAACGCTGCTGGAATATGATGTTGTAACGTTTCTGTATTCGAAGTGCCTGATGGTTCTTTATAGCACGGCTTCAATAAAGTTTCCATGTCCGCGTAAATTACGACGGGGACATTTTGTTTACGGTCATAATTTTTGAATTTGATTACTGAACCCTTTTCCGGTAATAAAGTCACTATTCCACCACAAACGTGATTATCAACTTCGATTTGTGTTTTAAAAAATACTAAACACGTGTCGCAAAAATACAGTTTCCCGTGATGGTTTGTTATTTGTTTACGAACAAGCCGTGACAAATCCTTAATGAGACAGTAATGCGATTTACCATTATTTTCAAAAAACAACAAATGTATGATTTTTTTATTACTTATATTTTCAGACTTATACAATGGTCCCGTTATGGTCTTATTGTTTTGCAAACCAAAAATTATGAATTTAAGCTGTGGATTATTTTTTTCAAAAATGTGGATATCTGTAAACGTAACGGGAAAAGACATGCCATCTATGTTCAAAACATCACGAAAATGAGGATAAGATGTTACTCTTTCAGAATGATATTTTGCTGGGTAAAGGTTTGCCATAACACTCCATAAAAAACAAAACTCATCGTTATTCTGAATGTTAAGACAAGCCTTTTTATTCTTTATGACTCTCGGCAGTTGTATAAATGTGGACCCCTCCCCACCCCGCAACGGTTGGTAACGGTTTACATTTACCTCCAAATGTGAAGCACTTAGGAAGGCCCAACCGCTTTCACGTTGCTCAAACTCTTCAACTTTCTTTGTTAAAGTATTAACAACTTTTGAAAAAAACTTATTAAAATCGTAATTATAATAAATTGGTATGTTTTTTGTACTGAAGGACTTAATTTCTTGCTTGTTATTTTTAAACAAAACAAAAATTGAAAATAACTCCAAATTTACCTTTAGACAGGTATGTTTTTGTAAGTTTTCACTCAAAAGTAACATTATTTTACTACGAAGAGAGTTTAAAAACATAGATAAATTATTTGGAATAGGTTCAAAAGCCACTAGTCTATAGGAAATAATGCGTCGACGAAACGCCGAGCTAATAATTTCAACCCCATCGCTATGGCGTTGAGTTTTATCATTTTTTTTATGAGTATTGCTCCTTACGTGACCAGTCCATGACTTATTATTGACAGATACGCTACAAACAGAACAGAAAGGCATTTTTTAATGAATTAACGAAAACCAAAATATCAGAAAGTTGTTATGAAATACTTATATTAACCTCATGAATATTTAATGTATAATGCGTGAGTTCAAAAATAAAATAATGTAGATAAATCCATTGTTAATATATTTTTTAGGTAAATTTTAACTTATTATTAAAATGCGTAGGCTCACTATCCTTAAACAAGTTGAAGGCTATAGCGAGAAATTCCTGTATAGCCCCCCATTCATTGGAAGAGCTCTCACACTGTAGCTTTACCGCTGCGAGGGCTTTCTTGTACCGTTCCTCTGGTGGAGCGTCCTGAACGTCACCCGTGTTGTAAATCTTCAAATCAATGAAGAAGTCTCCTTGAAAGTTCCCAACGCGACGAGTCTGACCTGTTGAAACGCGCGATGTAAAAGAGGATGTTGTACTGTGAACACTCTTCTTGCTGCTCGATGCTTTTTCCTCAAAATTTAAAATTGTGAAGAGGTCTTTTCGGTTCTTCTTTTTTGAACTGGGAACAAAACAACAAATAAAGTTATCTTCTTATTGACATGAAGTAACTACTTAAGATTAGGTGGACCGTAAGCTTGTTTGCCACCTTGGTGGTGCAAAAAGAAATAAAATAAAATAGCATTATTTATGGTTGCGTAATAAGGGTCACATTCTATCAATCGGTAATGAATAGGTACTATCATAAAAACAATTTAATATAACAAATAATAAAAACATTTTAAAAAAATAATCTATTTTGATAACAATCTATTATACAAATTATATACGATCATCAAACATGTATTTGCCTGCACGCGTTATGATATGATGAATCATCACATACGTCACATCATCGCTCGTGCTACTACAAAGCAAACACCACAGAAAAGGTAAAGTATATGTATACCTATTTCAAATTTTACATTAAGTTTAGCAAAAGATTTTTAAAATAGAAACACAACTATATAAGTACCTTGTCTTTTCGTTTAGCGTATCCGATGTAAGGCGCTTACGGGATGAGGCGATGTTTTTGGGTTTCACTGCTTTTGCACCGATTGAGGATGTGCAGAGTTTTCTAGAAGACACCGGAGGTGTAGGCGCCACCGCAAGGATTTCTTGGCTGGATTCGAACTCTGAGTCAGACCTGTGAAATAAATAGAAATAATAAAATCAACTATAAGAAAAAAACATTTAAAAACAAAAAAAATTTTTTGTTATAAGTAGGTACTTACTTACATTTTTCAATATCAGAATAACTGGATTTAACACCGGAAGCAACTGTATTTAATGCACAAATTTTCAAAAAAATATGTAATTACTTGTAGCCTGTGTGAGCTTATAAGCTATTGAATATAGATTCGTCAGCAAAAATAGAAAAACCGGTCAAGAGCGAGTCATAACAACACCTAATTTTTATTACTACGATATCTACCTTTTAAAACTCCTATTTTTTATCATTAGAGGTTTGAAATAATTTGACATGTACTAGGTAATAATTACAAATAATTCCTGCAGATGTAATTACACATAGACAAACATTAAAAATCATCTTAACACATAACTTTATACCTTCTCTATACTATTCAGTTGTTTAAAATTGAAATATGTCTAAAGTTAATAACGTCTATAACGAAGTTTTCAATTTTACTCAAACAGCTCATGACTAGATAAAATGTACCGTTTGATTTTTTTAAATTGAACCCAATCGAACCCTAAATCAATAATATTGCATACTTTGCAATTATCACGCTTAGGTATTCTTTGTCGCCTTGCGTCAAAGGATGTGTAGTAAATTGATATTAGGTCGCGGTAAAATGTTGAAAATGTCGCACTGTAGACATTTGACCAAATGGTTAAAAATCTAAGTTACATTTCTTATTAAAATTATCCTTTATTAACTCCTTCATATATTATAAAATACTAATTGTCAAATAAAATTAATGCTTCGCGAATTGCACCCCTCTCAACACATATTTCGGCAAAATACCACACTTAAAAATCATAAACAAAAACTTAGATTTAAACTTATGTTTTCGAAAACTGGATTCGTTAGTTATTGTACTTATAACTTCAATAATTTAATTTTGAGACGTTGTATGATTTTTTTCATAAAAAGAGGGAAAAAAACACTAAGTAGTACTTTTCTTATATGACTCGCTATACAACAAAGATTACAAAAACTTTATATAAAAATAAGCAATACGGATATATTTACTATCGTATGTTTTTTAACTTGACTGTAACATTTCGCAATAGATGAACTTCTCATATTATGTTCGTGATACTATTTTATGCTTGCAAGGCTCTTTGTTTATGTATTTGTCGCTGAACTATACATGATACTTTAAAATATTACATTAATGAAATACCAAATTATAAAAAAGACAAATCGGTTACGAACCCACATAGAACTATATTAACTAAAATGTATTTATAATATATTTATGTACTTAAATTAATCCACCAATTTGCGGCCGGCCGGTGCGGTGGCCAATAGCCTAAGCCTCCTTTATCTAACGAAGGCTTTGCTTCTGTGGTAGGGACAAATAACCTAAATTCGCTATTATGAACAAATCATCTAAAATTTTGCATAATATAAAATTTGCTTAAAAATAATAAAACTTATTTTCTCAATGAATGTGAAAACAAATTGTTTTTTTTTCAGTTAAATTAATCACTCATATTTGTAAGTATGTGAGAATATATTAATATAACCTAGATATTATACTACAAAACAATAAGATACTGGTGTTAAAACGTATACTAAACACGATTGAATTGCTCTAAATTCCGAAGTGTTCAAGATTCATTGGTCGGAGTATAAGCAAACCGTGAGAATTATTTCTATAATAATTATTATAACTCATTTCTCATAGAAACTTGTAGCGCTGTGAACACGTCTCAAAACTTTAATTAGTGAAAGTGCAATTACCAAAATCAAGAAAAGTGATCAAGCAGTACTTACTTATTTATATACTGTAAGTAAAGTGTGTTACTTATTTATTTATTGTAAAATTAAAAATAAATAATATATAATTTTTAGTTGTTCATTTTGTCAAGTAAATAGAGATTTTTTTAATGTAACATTTTATTGCTCATTGGAAATATTCTGATTATATTAGGATAAAATAAAAAATATGCTGATAAAATTATTAGACATGTAATTAACGTTTTCACAATGGTTTTTGCTCAGCTCAGCTCTCAGTATTATAACACTGTTGCAATTATCATGATTTTATTTATATTTAATTAATGCAACAGTTTATTTTTTTTTATATTTTTTTTAGATCTGCACTAGATATTCCTTAGTACGGATTCAATGCCTTAATCTAATTTATTATTTCATCTTAAAAATAAAAATCCCTGTTATCTTACTGCTAGTTTCCTTTTTATTAGTCAAAACTGTAGGTACCTGTGTTCAAGGTATAAAATTTGTATAGAAAAACACCGTAAAACTATAATAATTATATTTTTTTAAATTGTTTACAGAGAAGACAGTGCTGCGACTTTAAGAACTGTCAGCTTTCAAGTATTTAAGACCCAAGTACCTACATGGGACATTCAGGTAACTCGCTGGTTTTCAATATTTTTAATAACTGTAAAAGAACCTTGTCAGTGCTAATATATTTTATTGTTCGCAGGTACTATGCTTCTTACCAGACCAGACTTCACTACACTATAAAGAAAAGTATTTACTTTTGTAACCTGTTCAAATTAAAAAAAACCTATCCTACCAAAACTCTATAGTTCACTCAAAGCAGTAATGAACTTTGATTGAGCTGTAGATATTTCCACATTGTTTTATTTCCAACATTGTTTTATTTTTTATACACCTGCAGGTAATTCTTCTATGGTAAAATGGTAAAAGGTAAATGGTAAAAGGTATTTGGTTTTTCAAAAGGTAAAGGTGATTTTTTTTTTTTTTTTAATTTTTTTCTTTTATTTATTATGAATTCGATCGTTCGATCTGTTCACTAATTTGGAACATTAAACAATCGCGGTTGGCGTGGGGTGATCTTACCACGGGCTCCCCGGGCGGAATCTTACCATGGGTCTGTCAACCAATTGCGATTGTGTTAGGAATTCCTTTCAGCGGGGTTGATCTTACCACGGGCTCCCCAGGAAGAACTTACCACGGGTCTTCCAACTGAAAGGTTTAGGATATACACGGTTCACAGAGTGATCTTACCACGGGCTCTCTGTAATCGTGTTTTAGGTGTCGCGTTCAATAAGGTGATCTTACCATGGGCTCCAAGTTGAACGTGTTAGGAATTCCTTTCGGTGGGGTTGATCTTACCACGGGCACCCCAGGAAGAACTTACCACGGGTCTTCCAACTGAAAGGTTTAGAATATACACGGTTTACAGAGTGATCTTACCACGGGCTCTCTGTAATCGTGTTTAGGTATCACGTTCAATAAGGTGATCTTACCATGGGCTCCAAGTTGAACGTGTTAGGAATTCCTTTCGGTGGGGTTGATCTTACCACGGGCACCCCAGGAAGAACTTACCACGGGTCTTCCAACTGAAAGGTTTAGGATATACACGGTTCACAGAGTGATCTTACCACGGGCTCTCTGTAATCGTGTTTTAGGTATCGCGTTCAATAAGGTGATCTTACCATGGGCTCCAAGTTGAACGTGTTAGGAATTCCTTTCGGTGGGGTTGATCTTACCACGGGCACCCCAGGAAGAACTTACCACGGGTCTTCCAACTGAAAGGTTTAGGACATACACGGTTCACAGAGTGATCTTACCACGGGCTCTCTGTAATCGTGTTTTAGGTGTCGCGTTCAATAAGGTGATCTTACCATGGGCTCCAAGTTGAACGTGTTAGGAATTCCTTTCGGTGGGGTTGATCTTACCACGGGCACCCCAGGAAGAACTTACCACGGGTCTTCCAACTGAAAGGTTTAGGATATACACGGTTCACAGAGTGATCTTACCACGGGCTCTCTGTAATCGTGTTTTAGGTATCGCGTTCAATAAGGTGATCTTACCATGGGCTCCAAGTCGAACGTGTTAGGAATTCCTTTCGGTGGGGGTTGATCTTACCACGGGCACCCCAGGAAGAACTTACCACGGGTCTTCCAACTGAAAGGTTTAGGATATACACGGTTCACAGAGTGATCTTACCACGGGCTCTCTGTAATCGTGTTTTAGGTGTCGCGTTCAATAAGGTGATCTTACCATAGGCTCCAAGTGGAACGTGTTAGGAATTCCTTTCGGTGGGGTTGATCTTACCACGGGCACCCCAGGAAGAACTTACCACGGGTCTTCCAACTGAAAGGTTAAGGATATACACGGTTCACAGAGTGATCTTACCACGGGCTCTCTGTAATCGTGTTTTAGGTATCGCGTTCAATAAGGTGATCTTACCATGGGCTCCAAGTTGAACGCGTTAGGAATTCCTTTCGGTGGGGTTGATCTTACCACGGGCACCCCAGGAAGAACTTACCACGGGTCTTCCAACTGAAAGGTTTAGGATATACACGGTTCACAGAGTGATCTTACCACGGGCTCTCTGTAATCGTGTTTTAGGTATCGCGTTCAATAAGGTGATCTTACCATGGGCTCCAAGTTGAACGTGTTAGGAATTCCTTTCGGTGGGGTTGATCTTACCACGGGCACCCCAGGAAGAACTTACCACGGGTCTTCCAACTGAAAGGTTTAGGATATACACGGTTCACAGAGTGATCTTACCACGGGCTCTCTGTAATCGTGTTAAGGACAACGTGTTTCAAAAGGCGAACGATGACTGATCTCAAAAACATAATATTGGGCACGCTAAGCCACCGGAGTGCAGGCGAACGGAGTGAGCCTGATGACACGGAGGTGGTCTAGAGTGCCCAATATTATACTACTGAACTTGCGACTTGTAAAGTAACAACCTTTGCCCCGACGTGAAGTACTGCTTCGCTCAGTTGAGTACACCAAGTTTTTTGGACGCCAGCTTCACCTTATCTTGTAAATGATCTCGGAACTGAACATCGCTGGAGATGTCAACACAAAGGACCCCAATGCTCTTGGAGATGGAGAGGGGAGTGTTCTGGAATTGTGGGACTACAGTGAATGGAGTTTTCTTACGCGCACACTTGTGTCTTTGTAGGGTTGAATCGGACCAAGTTTACCCGTCCCCAGTCGATTTGAGACACAAGTTCTCCGCGGTTTTCCTCCACAACGGAACGAGGGATGTATGCACGAGCCGTGTAAAAAGCGTCTCCAGTACTGTCATCTGCATAGCAATGTATGTTGTTCATGTCCAACATGTCATTGATATGCAGTAGAAACAGCGTAGGAGACAGCACAGAGCCTTGCGGGACACCAGTATTAATGTCCATGCTATCAGAGCAACTACCGTCAACTACGGCTCGTATGCGTCTGCCGGACAAAAAGCTAGCCACCCATTTGCACAAACCCTCGGGCACTCCGTAAGATGGCAACTTCGATAGAAGACCGCGGTGCCAGACCCGATCGAACGCCTTCGCTATGTCCAGGCTACATGCCAATGCCTCCCCCTGACTCTCAATGGCTAGTGCCCATCGGTGTGTGAGATACACTAGAAGGTCACCAGTCGAGCGACCGTGGCGAAAGCCATATTGACGGTCACTGACCAGATCGTGTACTTCTAGGTATCTTAGAAGCTGTGTGTTGATCACACGCTCCATCACCTTAGAGAGGAGAGAGGTTATAGCGATAGGCCTGTAATTCGATGGATCGGATCGATCGCCCTTTTTGGGCACCGGGTGCACATTCGCACTCTTCCATGAAGACGGAAATTGCCTAGTGTGGTAGGAAAGCGCGAAGAGGCGCGTGAGTACAGGACATAACTCAGGAGCACACTGCTTAAGCACCACTGCTGGTATACCGTCTGGCCTACTCGACTTATGAACGTCTAGAGAAAGTAACGCCCGCCTGACCTCCCGCTGCGTTATGGAGATTTCCGGCATGGTCTTACCGCACCACGGTATAGTAGGTGGTACAGCGCCTTCATCGTTCATATTCGAGTTCGAGGCAAAGAGACTGCCCAGTAGATCGGCTTTCTCTTTAGCACTATGGGCCAAGTCACCATCGGTCTTTCGCAGTGGTGGTAACGACGACTGGCAGAAGTTCCCTTGGGCAGCTTTGGCAAGCGACCAGAAAGCACGACTCCCAAAAGGATAGCTCGCAAGTCGCCCACCTATTTTGCCGATGAATTGGAATTTTGCTCTGGCAGTTTCTTTCTTACTGAACCTCGAGGCAGCATTTAATTTGCGTTTTAACTCAGGAATATTCGGATCCTTATTAAAACGAGCCGTGGTCCAAGCCTCATATGCATTTTGCTTAAGAATTTTAGCTTTTCTGCAAGACCTATTAAATCACGGCCGTTTTTTGACGCCGGCAGCTACTCGCGGGTTAGGAATATAGCATTCCCTACCAGCAAGGATTGTCTCAGTGACTGCGGCTGCGCAGACGTCAGGATCTTCTGAGTTAAAGCAGATCTGCCTCCACGGGTACCATGCGTAAAATTTTCGCTATCCATCCCAGTCTGCCGACTTATAGTACCACACACGACGCCAATTAGTCGGCCCAGAAGGATCAGGTTGTGTGCATGACACTTGAGTCCGAACGAGACAGTGGTCCAAGGAGCCAAGAGGCGCATCCACTGAGACGGAGTATCCGTCCGGACGAGTAGTCAGCAGAAGGTCCAGTAAGGAGCTCGTATGTTCCTCTATATCTGGTATTCTCGTTGGAGAAAGTACCAGCTGAGAGAATCCATAGGTCAGAGCAAATTCATGAGCAGATATCCCAGCATAGTTATTGGTTCGAGAACTGAGCCACTCGCGATGGTGGGCGTTAAAGTCTCCCAAAATAACTAGTTCTGCTGTGGGATATTGCTCTAGAACTTTGTCAGTCGTCAAACTCAGGTGCGTGAAGAGTCGAGTTACGTCCGTGTCACCGCTATGAGACCTGTATAGGCACGCATAGATACGAGTGTGGCCGCCGTAATCTACGCGCACCCACAATATCGACAGGTCCCTGTCTTCAAGGCTATGAAGGCGGCGACAGCAGATATCAGCCCGGACGAACATACATACACCGGCACGACTCACAAAATTGTGCTCAAGTTTGTAACCGGGATAATGAAGGTATGATGTATCGGCCGGGCAGGATATCTGCGTCTCCGTTAGAAAAAGAATGGTCGGCTGCGCAGTCTCCAGATGGAGGTGGACTGCGTTAAGATTTGCGTGAATACCCCTAATGTTGCAAAAGTCCACATTAAATGTGGATGGAGCGGCCGCTGAATAAACTCTTTTTCTTTTATTTCTTGCCATATTTTTTTTTTTTGAAAGGGTTATTGAGATTAAAGATGAGGATTCACTGCACTGACAGCTTAGAGGACAAAAGGTGCGGTACTAGAACTGCCCAAGCTCGCCACAGATGATACGGTTGCTGGCACGGCGGGCGGAAGGGCCCCTGATCCCCCTCTGTTGTAGTAGCCGGGTTCACTCCAATCTCCTTCTCCGGTACGACTACTACTTCAGAGACCTTACACAGGCTGGCGAATCAGCCTCCCAGGGCGGAGATTAAGTGATCCCTGGGTTCGGGATCCCGTTCAACCTGCGGGCGGCCAGCGGTCAGCCGTTTCATCAGGTCTCCCTGACCGCCGAACCAGCACGCCGCGTCTACGCCGAGCATGACAGCAACAAGAACCGCCGGTCCTCCGCTGTCCGCGCAGCGAATCCTCAAAGAGCTCTGGCAACCTTACTTACCGCCAGGAACACAACACTACTCAATGTTAGTGTTATTATGGCCGCGGTTTTCTGTAAGGTGGAGGTACTTCCCCAGTTCTGGCCGCTCATTCGAGCAAGTACTGTAAAAAAAATTGTTGTTTCCTGTTATTCATTTGTCTGAATTGGTTTAAATCTTTTGTTTACGTTCTGTAATGGTGTTTTTGTATGGTGTAAAATATTACGTTAAATATTTTACCGTACCGGGTTCGATCAAACCGCCACAAGTGTAATCTTCCAGTTTGAGAACTTGAATATGTCTTCGTCAATAAAAGCTGTAGTCACCCAGTCAAAATTTAAATCCTGGCGGGCGAAATGACGTCGGGCTAATTTATGATTCTCGGTCAAGGAAATTTTTTTCGCAGGCCGCCTGTGATGTAAATTCATAGCTTGTAGGCAATACCTAATTGTTCTAGCGTGAACGTCAAACATATCCGCAAATCGTTCCGTTGACGTAAAGCCATCCAGAATGTATTGCCTTTGCATTGACCGGTGTTGGTCTTCAGTTATTGCAAGCGGGCGATGGTTATTTTACCGTAGATCAATAAGGTTTCCTTCAGCATTATATCGCCGTACCCAACGGCGAACTGTGTCTCTGCTCACATTTAACCGACGTGTTATCTCATGAGTCCCTTTTCCTTCCTGGTGTAGCTCCACTTTTTGTGCTCTTAATAGATCACTGTTAGCAGCAAGCATTTTATTTTTCAAATTAATAACATTTACTACTCCCCATCCGCTTTTGAGATAATATATGGTCTACTTTCAGAGTATGAGAGATAAAAACAATATTACTATAAAATTGCAGTATTTTCGTTATGCTCTAATGTATTTGTTTTTAAAAAACTAACATCTTACTAAGATCACTTGGTTACTATTCCATTGATATACTAAAAAATTTAAGTTTCCATTTTCCTAAAGTAAAAAGAATAATAAAAATAAAAATGTATACTAAGATATGCAAAAAAAGCTGCATGTTAAAGTACATACATAAAATAATCATCCACATTCAAATGAAGGAATAAAATTAAAAACTGAGACGAAGATACATTTCGTTGCTTTCTTGACGAATACTGAAGTGGTACAGACTTAATGAATAGCCGCGGCCAAAGAACTAACAATAAATAGAATAAGGTACGTATGTGGATGTGACAAATGTACATTACTATCCAGGACTTAAAGTAAAGAAATTGATGGTGAGTAATATTGTTAATTTAGTGTAAGGTTTCGTGTTCTTTATACCACTTAGGTTAAAAAGTAAATGTAGATTAAATTCAATAAATACCCTTTAAAATAGTCCTACTAATAAAGTTTAATTTACTGAAGCAGAAGATCTTCTGCAAACAAGACAAACAGTAAATAAAACCGCGACAAACCGCAGCAAACTAAAACCGTCGCCGACACTCTCAACGAGTAAATTAACAGCAGAACTGACAAAACTGAAACTTTAATAGGTAGTTTTAAAACCATACCCTAGAGAACTGGATCCGGTAACTTCTAGGAAATTGAAGTTGGAGATATATTCCAAAATAGAACGGAAATTATTTGAATTTCAGTGTTAATATTTAAGTCTTTTTTATTATAGTAAACATGGACTCATAACAAACCTTATTTAAGAAACAATATAAGTAATAAAAATAATAATAACAATAAGATATAATACTATTTCAGCTATTTATTAATATTTATTTGACGAATTTATTTATTTATTAGGGACTTTGTATAAACAGCCACAACTAAAAGTAAATAATGTCAACTAATTAGTTATTTAAAAACTATTATTAAATGTTTATTATAAAAAAGCTGCTGTATATTTCCATTTTTTTATACCCTAAGGTGACAAACAAGCTTACCGTCCAGCTGATGGTAAGCGGTCACCACAGCCTACAGGGGAGGAAGTTTTTCTGTAACCGCACTGTACGGTACAATTAAACACAACAGTTAAACCTGACAGTTAAAATTAAACATGCCTAGCCACTTTTAGGCCGCCAATCATAAAATGACAATGTGTTTCGGTTAAGACGTTTTGGTACTCTTCGCGCGTTTGTATTGTCTAACAAACTGTTTATTTCTCAAACAACGCAGGGATTTCGATTAAAATCAAACTCAACAGCAAGCAACAAGCATGGATAAAGTAAATTTTAACTAGAGACTAATAAAGGCACTAACTAACAGTATAAAGTAATGACACTTAACGTTATTACGTTAACGTTACCGAGGTAACTAAATTTTCTAACGTTAAAAGTATCGTTACTCGGGAGCAGAACGAAAATTTAACCTTGTTATTTTTGTTAGCTATGCAGATATATTTAATTTAATTAATGTGTTCTAAAATGTTTGAGGACGTTAAAGACGTGGGAAGAGATATAAAAAACTATTTTTTTTCTACTTTTAGATTTATTTGATGTGTCAAATATGGTATATTACCAGGTCAGTAATTAAATCTGTGTATCATATTTGCCGCATGGACACGAAATTACCAATCTTATAGTATTGTCATTCATTACAATTGTTAAAACTAAATACTTATACTTACTACAACAGCATCTTGCATTTGAACGATATCAGTAACCTACTTATACTAGTGGTAGTTAAAATAACAAATTCTTATAATCATCTGATAGCGAAAATGGTAATAATGGAGATGGCGAACTTTAATCAGACCGGAGTACGCAGGGTAAGAAGGATAAGAAGGTTCAGTTTGTCTTCAGATAATTCATTATCATTCCTTAGTGTTTCATTGTTGAATATTCGCCTTTTTCATTATTTCTAAAATAAAAGGACTGACCCACTTGCGTCCAATGACTTGCCGCGGACCTTATTATTTGAGCTGTGTCAGTTACTCTAGTTCTACTGCGTAGGTATTTCCTCATTATTAATTTCGTCACGTAAAGAAACTTCGAGTATAATTCTATCTACAGTCCCCAGAGTTTCAATTATGTATATAATGATGAAATGAGAAGTTATGGCATCGTTTCCTGAAAGCTGTCCATCGAGTTAGATTTGTTGGTTTACCTCTTACTTGATCTTGTACGTGTACTTGTTGACGCGATTTTCGTCTTGTCTTTATTCACTGTAAAAACTACCTGTTGGTACCTATGGTATCTGTCTTACGATTTCCTGAAATAATTTATATTTATTATCGGTAGCTTTTGGTGTTTACGGATCCGTACAGTTATTACGACTGTAGTACATAAACACTTCATTACTTCGATGTAGCGTAAATGGATGCATCGCTGTTACGACTAAAGTATCAAACGCTAAACTTAACGGCAGAATTTACTTATCCGTCTTTTGTATAATCTTTTTTTTTTTTTTTTTTTTTTTTTTTTTTTTTTTTTTTTCTGAGCTGACTATGCAGTTGGCTGTTGCAGCCATTACTGCTTCACCGGACTTTTGGGGCGAGACTCTGAAGGAGCCTCAGCCCATATAGCGCCCAACGCTCAAGGGCTTCCCGCGGGGGAAGCCTCGGCTTGGGTTGTCGCTCTCGGGGGCGTCCCTTCGACCGGCGTGAGTCTCGAACCCGAAGGTGAGTCACCGCCAGGAGGGGAGTTCCCCGTTACGCGGGTGCGGTTGCGATTGAGTGGGGGCGAGAAGCGCCCCGGCACTCTTTGATACCTAGTGTATCCTTGTGGGCGCCGACGAACCCGGGGACGTCGGCGTCGTGTTTGGAGGGAGGCCCTATTCGGGGTCGACGTAGTAGAGACTAATCTCGCTATCCGGACAGCGAGATCGTCATCTGGGGACGTTAGTACGTGCCGAGGCCGCCTGAGTATAGTTTTACGACCGCGACGGGGACGATCGGGGGGAATGTACGTCGTGGATTGCACAACTAATCTATTAGGGTGATTTTGCGTACGCTCGAAAAAGCGGACTGCCAAGTCTTTAAAGTACTGGGGAATCGTGGGAAGTTCGAAGTCTCTGTGTAGGTCCGCATTGCGAACGTACCAAGAGGCTCCAGAGGCCGCTCTGAGAAAGCGGTTTTGGAGGGTCTGGAGTTTGTGGAGATTGCGCTTGGACAGAGCAAAGACTACGCTAGCATAAGCTAGTATGGGGCGGATGCAAGTTGTGTAAAGATTTAGCTTATTTCTAAGCGACATCTTACTATACTTGCCTATCATGGGATAGAGACGACCGAGGACAAAAGCGGCTCGGTCTCTGACTATTTTGGTGTGAGCGTGGAAGTTCAAACGTCTATCCATGGTCACACCGAGATATTTGGTCTTATTTTGCCAGGGAATGGCACGACCGAAGAGAGAGAGGGAAGTTGGCCGCGGAGGGCTGCCTGTGGTGAAAAGGACGGCAGAGCTTTTGTCGGGATTCACCTCGATTCTCCATTTCCGAAACCACTCGCCTAGGGCGGTGATAGCGGATTGGAGTCTCTCAGTGATTCGACTCACTTGCCTATCGGTAGTATAGAGAGCGGTATCGTCCGCATAGAGGGCTAATTGGGTACCTATCGTTTTTGGGATATCGTTAGTGTACAGAAGGTACAAGACGGGGGCGAGCACGGACCCTTGCGGGACTCCTGCTTCTATGGGGCGGGGGGAGGAGAGAGTGCCTTCAACTCTGTAGCGAAAGCTACGATTCGACAAATAGTCTCGTATGATGAGCACGAGACGATCTGGCAACTGAAAGTTGTACAGTTTAAAAATTAAACCGTTGTGCCAGACTTTGTCGAAAGCTTTCGCTACATCGAAGAAGACAGCGCCCGTGTGACGGGTCTTACCTAATGCTGGCTGGAAGCCAGTAAGAATATGTTCCGTTATGCGGAGGACTTGATGGACGCATGAGTGTTTGGCACGAAAGCCAAACTGCTCGTCTATTAAAATGCCTCTGGAGACTATAGAGTTCCGTAGGCGGGCGAGAAGGAGGCGTTCATAGAGTTTACCAAGGGCCTTTAGTAAACTTATGGGGCGATAGGAGGACGGCTCGGTACGAGCTTTGCCGGGCTTATGGATGCCTATAACGATTGCATCTTTCCATTGAGATGGAAAGATGCAGTGTTCCATAGCAGCGTTAAAGATCGCTACTAGGAGGCAGATAAGGGGAAGAGTGAGGCGCTTTAGGATATCGTTAGAGATACCGTCTGCGCCGGGGGACTTACGGGGGCGTAGGTCTTTGATGACCTGTATGACTTCGTCGACAGTGACAGCGGTAGGCGAGCGCCAGAAAAAACTTGTACTTATTTAATGTAGTCAGTGCGTCCCACTTGAAAACTTGAAAACTGGCGGAAGCGGAGCACAATAAAACTAGTTTTTTTTATGACTTTATTTACGAACGGTTATTAACTTTGACAGGTTTTGGACGTATTTATGCCTTATGGTTTTATGTACATCTATAAAAATGCTGAAGTTGTAAATCCAAATTTTAAATTAGTATGTTATATTAACTATTTATTACTTCAGGAAGGGAAAAATATCAATGCTCTCTCCTTCTCATTTCACATCCCTAAAATTGTGCGGTCGCGCATTGATATAGGTAACCACAAAAATATTAGGAACTCAATCTAGCGTCAGTTTTTTTGAGTACTTTTTTTAGGCTGGCAATATTTCATTAAAAAAAATTGTTGTTTCCTGTTATTCATTTGTCTGAATTGGTTTAAATCTTTTGTTTACGTTCTGTAATGGTGTTTTTGTATGGTGTAAAATATTACGTTAAATATTTTACCGTACCGGGTTCGATCAAACCGCCACAAGTGTAATCTTCCAGTTTGAGAACTTGAATATGTCTTCGTCAATAAAAGCTGTAGTCACCCAGTCAAAATTTAAATCCTGGCGGGCGAAATGACGTCGGGCTAATTTATGATTCTCGGTCAAGGAAATTTTTTTCGCAGGCCGCCTGTGATGTAAATTCATAGCTTGTAGGCAATACCTAATTGTTCTAGCGTGAACGTCAAACATATCCGCAAATCGTTCCGTTGACGTAAAGCTATCCAGAATGTATTGCCTTTGCATTGACCGGTGTTGGTCTTCAGTTATTGCAAGCGGGCGATGGTTATTTTACCGTAGATCAATAAGGTTTCCTTCAGCATTATATCGCCGTACCCAACGGCGAACTGTGTCTCTGCTCACATTTAACCGACGTGTTATCTCATGAGTCCCTTTTCCTTCCTGGTGTAGCTCCACTTTTTGTGCTCTTAATAGATCACTGTTAGCAGCAAGCATTTTATTTTTCAAATTAATAACATTTACTACTCCCCATCCGCTTTTGAGATAATATATGGTCTACTTTCAGAGTATGAGAGATAAAAACAATATTACTATAAAATTGCAGTATTTTCGTTATGCTCTAATGTATTTGTTTTTAAAAAACTAACATCTTACTAAGATCACTTGGTTACTATTCCATTGATATACTAAAAAATTTAAGTTTCCATTTTCCTAAAGTAAAAAGAATAATAAAAATAAAAATGTATACTAAGATATGCAAAAAAAGCTGCATGTTAAAGTACATACATAAAATAATCATCCACATTCAAATGAAGGAATAAAATTAAAAACTGAGACGAAGATACATTTCGTTGCTTTCTTGACGAATACTGAAGTGGTACAGACTTAATGAATAGCCGCGGCCAAAGAACTAACAATAAATAGAATAAGGTACGTATGTGGATGTGACAAATGTACATTACTATCCAGGACTTAAAGTAAAGAAATTGATGGTGAGTAATATTGTTAATTTAGTGTAAGGTTTCGTGTTCTTTATACCACTTAGGTTAAAAAGTAAATGTAGATTAAATTCAATAAATACCCTTTAAAATAGTCCTACTAATAAAGTTTAATTTACTGAAGCAGAAGATCTTCTGCAAACAAGACAAACAGTAAATAAAACCGCGACAAACCGCAGCAAACTAAAACCGTCGCCGACACTCTCAACGAGTAAATTAACAGCAGAACTGACAAAACTGAAACTTTAATAGGTAGTTTTAAAACCATACCCTAGAGAACTGGATCCGGTAACTTCTAGGAAATTGAAGTTGGAGATATATTCCAAAATAGAACGGAAATTATTTGAATTTCAGTGTTATTATTTAAGTCTTTTTTATTATAGTAAACATGGACTCATAACAAACCTTATTTAAGAAACAATATAAGTAATAAAAATAATAATAACAATAAGATATAATACTATTTCAGCTATTTATTAATATTTATTTGACGAATTTATTTATTTATTAGGGACTTTGTATAAACAGCCACATCTAAAAGTAAATAATGTCAACTAATAAGTTATTTAAAAACTATTATTAAATGTTTATTATAAAAAAGCTGCTGTATATTTCCATTTTTTTATACCCTAAGGTGACAAACAAGCTTACCGTCCAGCTGATGGTAAGCGGTCACCACAGCCTACAGGGGAGGAAGTTTTTCTGTAACCGCACTGTACGGTACAATTAAACACAACAGTTAAACCTGACAGTTAAAATTAAACATGCCTAGCCACTTTTAGGCCGCCAATCATAAAATGACAATGTGTTTCGGTTAAGACGTTTTGGTACTCTTCGCGCGTTTGTATTGTCTAACAAACTGTTTATTTCTCAAACAACGCAGGGATTTCGATTAAAATCAAACTCAACAGCAAGCAACAAGCATGGATAAAGTAAATTTTAACTAGAGACTAATAAAGGCACTAACTAACAGTATAAAGTAATGACACTTAACGTTATTACGTTAACGTTACCGAGGTAACTAAATTTTCTAACGTTAAAAGTATCGTTACTCGGGAGCAGAACGAAAATTTAACCTTGTTATTTTTGTTAGCTATGCAGATATATTTAATTTAATTAATGTGTTCTAAAATGTTTGAGGACGTTAAAGACGTGGGAAGAGATATAAAAAACTATTTTTTTTCTACTTTTAGATTTATTTGATGTGTCAAATATGGTATATTACCAGGTCAGTAATTAAATCTGTGTATCATATTTGCCGCATGGACACGAAATTACCAATCTTATAGTATTGTCATTCATTACAATTGTTAAAACTAAATACTTATACTTACTACAACAGCATCTTGCATTTGAACGATATCAGTAACCTACTTATACTAGTGGTAGTTAAAATAACAAATTCTTATAATCATCTGATAGCGAAAATGGTAATAATGGAGATGGCGAACTTTAATCAGACCGGAGTACGCAGGGTAAGAAGGATAAGAAGGTTCAGTTTGTCTTCAGATAATTCATTATCATTCCTTAGTGTTTCATTGTTGAATATTCGCCTTTTTCATTATTTCTAAAATAAAAGGACTGACCCACTTGCGTCCAATGACTTGCCGCGGACCTTATTATTTGAGCTGTGTCAGTTACTCTAGTTCTACTTGTAGAAACCCCCTTCACATAAAATAAATAAAATTATTTATATCTGAAGTGGAGTATACCGACGTACTCGCCAATTTGAATACGTGAAGACATGTGTAATTCTAACATATTATTGTTGTCTTTATTATTATAAAAATGTTAATAGTATTTTGTAACCGTTAATGTTATTATTAAAGAAAGCTAATATTTTATTTGGCTGTGATCGTCTAATGGCGTAATCGTCTATTTGGACCCCTCGTTGTGACCGATAATAACCCCAGATCCTAAGAGGTATGGATTCAATCAGTCCCAGGTGTGAAAGAACAAAATCAAAACCCTAATTTTACATTATACCTACATTAAAAGCAATGGCCTATAACTAATCCTTAACCGCAGAACCACTAAGTCCTGATTAGCATTAGACCAGAATTTAAATTACTAAATGCGAGTTTCAGATTAGAATATATGCGATTTATTATCCTAACGTAGTCGAAGTACCCTAGCCTAAGTCACCCTATTCACCAGCCTAGCTACCTCCTTACAACTCCGAACATGTCTCGTAATAACACGGTTACCCCTCGAACACGATAGGCCTTGAAGTTATAACGACTATGACCGCATACCCCTTAAGTGAAGTCGTAATCCTATAGTAATTTATGAAATCGCCTTAAAGGAGAACTCTTAAACGGTAAGTAGTCCATCGATACACTAGTTATCTTGCCCTTAAGTAAACTTGTAACCTCATAGTAATGTAGGAAAATCACCTTAAAAGGAAGAACCCTTAGACATATGAAAGTACTAACCACTAATAAACTCACTGGCTTCCCCTTAACTAAAGTTATACACTTATAATATAACGAAATCATTTAAGAGACAGACAGACCTATTTAATAACTAAATAAATTATTAGCAGGTACGCTATTGATCCCTTAATTAACCTATAACCTACACAACTAACCTGTCACCAGTTCTCTAGCTTGCGCTTAAGTGAAGGTCGGAACTAATAACAACATATATAAGGCATTAGGGAGACAAGCGGACCTATTAAGTACATAGATAAATTATTAGCAGACTAGCTATCGATCTCTTAAGCGAAGTTATAAAACTGTAATGTAATATGAAAGGTCACCATACGGATGAACTAACAGATTGAATATATATATAGATAAAACACGAATATACTCGCGGCCTGGCCCTTACGTAAATTACACAACCCTCTTAATAACACTTAAGAATGCACCACAGACTGACCGATAAGTTTAGTAATTGCATAAAGAGTCTGTTGACAACCCGTTAACAACCCCTAAGTGAAATTATAAAGTCGTAATGGTATTCGAGAAGCCACCCCAAAGGCAATCTAAGTATATAAAAAGACTACCACTATCCTTACTAGCTTCTCTTCTAATCTAATCTTATAATAATATATGTAGAATCGCCGTAAAGACAAACTAACAAATTAGAAGTAAATGTAACCCTGAAATACATCTACAGCCTACCCTTTAAATAAAGTTATAACATAGTCCTAACCGTAGGTATCCAGAAATCCCCATACATTCATGATTATTATTTTACCACTGAAACTCACGCCATCTGTGTAATAATCGTGGAATTACTCGGTCGATCGATATCTTAGCTAACTGTCTAATAATGGAGATATTGAGGAGGTCTTATAGAGGGCGCTAAGGCCGGACGATTTAGTATGGAAGTCTATCTAAATCTACCAATCCTAGTTTCCAGGTCGTTTACGGGTAACCCTAACTGGGAATCATCCAGGAAAATTCACATATACAACCATTCCTTAAGGGTTCGTAAGTTGTTCTATTCAGAATTATTGGGCCCGCCACCGAATTATCCCTTCGGCCAATTAAAGACTAAACGGTCAGACTTTCCATACATTCGCCTGTGCGTCGAAGTGCCCAGCTGGCGTCTCGTGGTCACGTGGGTGCGCAGAGTTCACATTTTAGTCTTCTGCGCAGGTACAGAGTCTAATCGTGTTACTCGACCTTCCTTCGACTAATTTACGTTGGTTCGGTTTTGGTTTAGTATCTCGCGACCCGGTCAGTACGAATTTCGTTCTTAGATCTAAAATTGAGTTTATGGTTACAAGCTATGGCGATTATCTACACTAGAATATAAAGTTTATGAAAACAAAACTATAAAATTGAGACAAAACCTAACGCTCGCCTAACTCATACACTAGGTTGTTCCTACTTGATCGCTAAAATGAATATTGAAAATTAATTATGTATAACTTGAATTTGAATAGCCTTAAGGGCCTAGGGTACCGTCTGGCCTTAAGCGGTTGTCAATTGTATCGTACTTATTATCTGACTGACGTCTTGGAACCTTTAACAAGGAAGGTATATAACGACCAACTCCTGACAGACTCGTAGATAGGTTTAATCAAACTAGCTTACCTTGTGGCTTCGCCCTCCTGTCATTTAGTAATTGAGTTAATAGATAACCTTTATCCTTCGTACACCGTGCCTTAAACTGTTCTTTAGGATAGGTAAGTAGTGCTCCCCCCCCAACTCCTACATTTATAACGCTGCGGAGGTGGCAAACAACCAGACGACCATGTATTTATCCTTACTACTATGACTAACTACGGAACTAAAGGGATCATCTCGTTATTATTTGAATATAGCCTACGATCGGTCGGTTCGAACCCGAGGCTCCTTAAGTTTAAATAGCCGCTAGTCCGGAGAAGCTATACTCGCCCGAAACATATGCCGTGCAAGCTAAGTTCACAAGAAATAATAAAATAGGTGTGCGATTACGCACATGGTTAAGTGGTGAATTGTTCATCAGAGTAATTAAGGCGACAGAACACCTAGTTTGACACACAATACATATGTTTAAGGTGGATTGTAAGGAAGACATATCCACACTCAGGACCCGGCGCATTAGCCAGATCAAGTAAGGGTTAGCCCTTTCTGAGTGTTTAGAACTTAACGTTTCGGCTTTCCATACAACAATTCAGAGCCTCATCAGTTAGTAGAGAATTGTGTATGATTATACTAATACGTCTTCAACGGGGTGATTCATGGTGAAGAATAGAACAAATCCTGACCCACTAATGTCACCTCATAGCCTGTTAATAAAGTTTGGTCAAGGTTGAAGTTCTGTCATATTTATCTTAAATGGCTCAGTCAAAACATAAATTAAACAGTATAAAGCAATAAAATAAAGCCTAGATAGTCTAATAAAAAAATAGACTCGCTAGATTAATGTCGCGGCCCTGAAAAACATATGAGGTTTACGTTTATTTTTACACAGGAAACAAATATTTAAATATGAACACAATAATACTTAGCTTTCCAAATCTATCCGTCGCAGTAATGGGTGGAGTGGAGGTTTTATTTATATACGAATTCCTTAAGGAGATTGGGTTAAAAATCCCACATTAAATTTTAGCCACCCATTACCTAAACGGCATCTAACAGTTCAGCTTCCCCACTCGACGCCGGTGAAGGGTGGAACTGGAGCCAACCCAGATTTAGGTTTTATCAGCCCCCTCACACCCTTAGATTCCTGAAGCCTGCAGTTATCCTAGTATGTCTCTAACATCAAGCCCCAATCTTCCCTAATCTTATAACAAGCCAGACCCCGCTTGAAGAACCCCTACTGTGATTGCCCCGTCCTCACCTACCTCTATCTACCAAGGGTCTGCTTGCTTTGGGGGTCACCCATACCGCAACGCAACAAGACATCGGGACTAAAATGATTGAGATAGTAAGTAGCGGATATAGAGATATCATTAACATAACCATCAATTACATGTAACATAACTGTACCATTCTAATGAGCGTCTACCAAAGCGTGTAGGATTTTCATCAATGAAGATACATATACACAGGACAGGATTCACACAAGGGTTGCCTGCCAAGTCATGTAAGCATGCCCCGTCACCTCGAGTCCGATCAAAGCGCGAAGTCGATGCTCAGGACTTGCGTAGGGCTTTCATCAATAAGATATACATATACACAGGACAGGATTTACACAAGGGTTGCCTGCCAAGTCATGTAAGCATGCCCCGTCACCTCGAGTCCGATCAAAGCGCGAAGTCGATGCTCAGGACTTGCGTAGGGCTTTCATCAATAAGATATACATATACACAGGACAGGATTTACACAAGGGTTGCCTGACCTTAACCCTAATCTTAAACGATTTCTTAACTAATCAGATCAGAGCCTAATTACGGGGTTTCTTCCCACAAAGTATCACAAAATTTACAACATCATGTTAAGAGACGCCGATCCCGGCAGGAGCCCTTTTCTCCACTAAATTTTCTGCAGAAATCGGCAATCTCTTTTCCTTTAAGAGTACATAGCCAACAATGTCAACAACCTACCTCTGCATTTTTAATAAGCAAGGGTTTTTCCCTTCTCTACTCCAAATTTA
Source organism: Apoda limacodes (assembly GCA_946406115.1). Classification (NCBI taxonomy): domain Eukaryota; kingdom Metazoa; phylum Arthropoda; class Insecta; order Lepidoptera; family Limacodidae; genus Apoda; species Apoda limacodes. Next base: position 24,979,089 of record OX291555.1, on the reverse strand, counting down.
CAACTAGAATCCCAACCAAAAAGTCAACCACTTTCAATTTTCCCCAACCAACCCTTCACTTTAACCAAGGTGGCATCTTACACGGTCCCTTACACAGTCCTTACGCCATGGTATAAAGGAAGTCCCTCACAAAGCCCCATAGTACAAACCCATCAATAATAAGTTGACATTGCTAGCCTCAGTTCTCACAAAAGACACTTACTGATATTTGATGTAGGCGAAACGTGCACGGCGTCGGTATTAAATTTCTTCAAATCTTTGTTCGTCCTGTCCTTCCCGCTTCCTCAGGAATCTCGAGCACGGCCAGCCTCTCGGTACGACGACAGTGGAAAAGGGTGCCGCAACTGACGCCTATCGCTTATAACCGTTCTCCCCTCCCCCCCGATAGACGCGGCCTGAACGCGTGGCGTGTCTAGGGATTGTGGCGCCAGTTAATTTCTTCTTTATTTTACTTCCACGTGTACCCACGTGCTTCGCATTTTAGTGGCCAGTTACTTTATAGTAATAATCGAACAATCATATCGAAATCGTCACCCGATTCTACTAAACTCTTTACCTGCCGAACTAGTTTCTCCGCTTCTTTGTGACTCGATTATACAGCTTCGATTAATTTACACATTGAAGGCTCGTCGTAAGCGGCGCGGAGCCTACTCTACTATCCCTCTCGCACCCTACGATATTTCGATCGATATTCTCCATATATTTTAACCTCCTGGTTATCTGCTACTTTACGAATCGGTCGTATTTAACGAGTAATTATTTTTCTTTGTGTTGATGATTTTAGGATCCCACTGCGATTTACGCCTTATGACGTAGGTACAACCATATTAATCGAACCCCGGTGAGGACATCCGGGCCCCTCACTTACTTCATACTTCATTGATCTCCTTTCTATCCATTTATTAGGAGTATCCGATCGGTATGAATTACGAAGGTGATTAATCAAATTTATATTTATTATTGATAAATTCTATCTTTAATTCACCTGCTCTCTTAAAACTTAAATTAGCATGTCAACACCGTGTCGTGGGGTCCAGATTATTACAATTCTTTATAAAAGGCTTGGGACCACTACAATCCTCCCCAACAAGTCATAAATGTACACTTATCAGTTGTGACTTGTTTCTTAATTAACCACTGGATCTCTACACCTAAGTTTTAAGACCTCGACTTACAACTCGAACCTAGTTCAGTAATGACATATAAATTATTCGAGACTTAATCTAACCTTAATTCAGCAATAACGCTAACCTTAACCTAAAAACCCCTACATAAACCTAAATCCAACAACCCTCATGTTGACCTGGACTTCCCAAACATAACCGTAACCTAAACCTTATAACCCTCATGTCCACCCAAACCTAATAAACCCTAATGTTAACCTAAACACTATAAACCTCATGTTAACCTAGACCTCCTAAACATATCTGTAACCTAAGCCTAATAATCCTCATGTTTACCTAAACCTAATAAATTTTATGTGTACCTAAACCCTATAAACCTCATGTTTACCTAACCCTAATTGCCCTGAACCTAATAAACCTAATATTATCCTTACCTTAATCCTAGCCCTGCCGTCAGTAAAAAAGAAATCGCATCGAAATTTCCCGTAACCTCCTCCGAGAGCGGTATCGCGACTAATACACAAGGCCCCTTATACAACAATGAAAACTTCTTAATCCACTTCACCCTCACACTTGAGTTATCAGTTCTACGCGCTTTCATCAAATTCCCTGACCGGAATTGTTCCTTTCAACGTGTCTTCTCATAAGGATCACCCTTCCTTTAACTGCACTTTACCCATTCAGTCCTAGCCTTATCTTTCATTTCCTCCAATTCCCTCTCGCTTATATTATCGACGGTTTTCCATCCATTCCCCCGTCGTAAAATCAACTTAGTTCACCCTAAAACATAATCATACGTTCACCCTATTAAAACTAGCAACAGCACCTAAAGCTTAAATCAGTCTCTCGACACTACTGATTTCTAACTAATCAACTTAATGGACATCTCCCATCCTATAATCACCCTCAACTCCAAGGTTATCTCATCGTTCAAGGTCTGCTTCCATTTAGATATTAATGAATCTCATACTATAGTTCCGTACCAAGACGATGACTAATCAAACCTGGTTTAGCGTGGTACTAGTTGTCTCATCATGTTCCTCACTAATCTAAACTGGTTTAAAGGGCTGTACCCAATAAGCTACGATGATCACCTAAGAGCCTCCTAATAATAATGAATGACACGTCATAATAATTACTCGAAATAGAACGTAAGAGATTAAAAAGAAATTATAGTGCTTAAGATCGTGCTTTACTCAAATGCAGCAAATAACTATGACGAACACAGCTTCAGTTAAGGACCACTGGCCTCACTCAACCTCAGCCAGCGACTACTCAGGAACCCACCCTGTCGAAACAAAGTCAGTCCCCTGCAACGCTACGATAGGAAACACCAGATATAATGGATAGTTATGAAGAATATAGTAGATCGAAGAAGGGAAATATGATTGGAAGCAAACAGTTGAGTTTGTCTATTATTAGTCGTAGATAATCAGGACGGGAACGACGAAAATGCTTCGGTTAAGGACCAAGGGCCTCACTTAATCTAGGCTTGTTATGATGAATATGCTTCGATTAAGGACCAAAGGCCTCTCTCAACCTCGGCTTGTCGGGATAGTTATAGTAGTTTAAATATGGCGATGATGTTTGGAAACAAACAGTTGAGTTTGTTCATCATTAGATGTAGGTAATTATGATAGATATAGTAGTTTGAATATGGCGACGACGTTTGAAAACAAACAGTTGAGTTTGTCCATTATTAGATGTAGGTAATCATGATAGATATAGTAGTTGGAATATGGCGACGACGTTTGGAAACAAACAGTTGAGTTTGTCCATTATTAGATGTAGGTAATCATGATAGATATAGTAGTTGGAATATGGCGATGACGTTTGGAAACAAACAGTTGAGTTTGTCCATTATTAGATGTAGGTAATTATGATACATATTGTAGTCTGAATATGGCAACGACGTTTGGAAACAGCCAGTTGAGTTTGTCCATTATTAGATGTAGGTAATCATGACGGATATGCTTCGGTTAAGGACCAAGGGCCTCACTCAATCTAGGCTCGTTATAATGTATATGCTTCGATTAAGGACCAAGGGCCTCACTCAACCTCGGCTCGTCATGATAGATATGGTAGTTTTAATATGGCGATTATATTTGAACGCAAACAGTTGAGTTTGTCCATTTGATGACGTTCGGAAACAAGCAGTTGAGTTTGTCCATTTGATGACATTCGGAAGCAAACAGTTGAGTTTGTCCATTTTTTTTAGCCGTAGGTAATTGTGATGGATATTGTAGTCTGAATATGGCGATGATGTTTGGACGCCAAAAATTGGATTTGTTCATTTGATGACGTTCGGAAGCAAACAGTTGAGTTTGCCCATTTGATGACATTCGGAAGCAAACAGTTGAGTTTGTCCATTTGATGACATTCGGAAGCAAACAGTTGAGTTTGTCCATTTTTTTTAGCCGTAGGTAATTGTGATGGATATTGTAGTCTGAATATGGCGATGATGTTTGGACGCCAAAAATTGGATTTGTTCATTTGATGACGTTCGGAAGCAAACAGTTGAGTTTGTCCATTTTTTTAGCCGTAGGTAATTGTGATAGACATAGTAGTTTGAATATAGCGATGATGCTTGGACGCAAACAGTTGAGTTTGCCCATTTGATGATGTTCGGAAGCAAACAGTTGAGTTTGTCCATCATTAGCTGTAGGTAATTATGACGGATATGCTTCGGTTAAGGACCAAGGGCCTCACTCAACCTCGGCTCGTCATGATGTATAAAAGTCTGGATAGGGCAATGACGTTCGAGGGTTGTTTATTTCGTGATATTAAGAAGCAAATATTAAATAGTTATCAGCAACTATAAGAACCGGTTGTGAAAATTCGAACCTTGTGTAATAACGCTGATACTAGAGCGGCCTAAACCCATACTCCGCATATCCCCCTCCTCCCCTTAACTAACCACCCCTCATTCACGTTAAGCCTAACTTCCACTAACGACGTATACATATGTACGCATACCTCCACACTCTTATCCAACCATACACCGGAAGCGATCCATTGAAACAGCAGTTGCCGGAACATTAAAACCTCCCTGAATCCCACAAGGCAAGTTTGTCTATCCTAACAACTCACAACTTTCCCCCCCCTTTTCTTTTTTATTTTTATCTTTTTCCCGATGACTTAAGCACATCTCCAGCATAACACCTTTTGCTTCTTCAGTTAAGGACCTGACTCTCCCACCATTAAGGCAGGGCCCGACCTCAACTTCGACACATATACACATGTATGCATACTGATATGTATACACACACATAGACACGCACCGCCCGCGGTCACTCAGGGATCGTACCTGCCGAAACATTACGACCCCCTGCAACTCACACGGCAAAAATCTCAGGGGTTACACTAGCCATGTATAAAAATCCAAAATCATTTCAATTCAGGCCCTAACAACTTACAATCTTTACTCGCGACGATTTAAACACATCCCCAGCATAACCCTTTTCGCTCTTTCAGTTAAGGACCTGACTCTCCCACCATTAAGGCAGGGCCCGACCTCAACTTCGACACATATACACATGTACGCATACTGATATGTATACGCACACATAGACATGCACCGCCCGCGGTCACTCAGGGATCGTACCTGCCGAAACATTACGACCCCCTGCAACTCACACGGCAAAAATCTCAGGGGTTACACTAGCCATGTATAAAAATCCAAAACCATTTCAATTCACGATTCGTACCAACCTAAATAATAACCTTGTCCTACTCGGCTGGGTTTAATAATTTTGCCTTAGTTTCACATCTACATAGCAGATAATAGTATCTATCCACGTTCTAGCTCACCTTTCACCTTACGCTGAACCTAATTTATATATATATTTATATTTCATGTGAATCCTAATTCTGAATAAACGTTAATGCAGTTTAATAAACATTTATTATGTTGACTCCTCCCCTAACAACTTAGCGATTTATACTGTGGTACCCTCCCCTCTCGTAATGTACATTTCATTTCTAACCGCCCTTAACATGACTACCCTAACAAAACCGGTCCCTGACCTACGTCAATGTTTTTACTCAGCCATCAACCCCATTTCTCAATTGCTACATATCGCCTACTCGACAGAACCCTTTAAACAGATAATACCTATTAACAATAACCTATTTAGTTCAAAAGGAACACGCTACCAGGCATACCCGACCTGAACACCACCTAATACCTGCCATTGTCCTATCTTACCTTTAAGTACATTAAATTTCCTAATCCGATTTGTATATATATATATATATATACATAAGTACACTTCCCGTTTACATTTCAGTATCACACTTCCAATTTATTACCTTCATAATTAATATCACAATAGGTTAAACCCTTTCACATTACTGGTCCGCCTAGTAATAAAATATTTATCGACAATCAATATAATTTGGCAAGCAAAACCATGATCCAAAAGTATCCTAAAATCTGAATCTAATAGCCCGTGAACGGTAGCAACGAATCTATAAAAGATGACCTAAACCTAACGTCTACATTCGATCGCACAGAATCACCCCAGACAGCTCCGTCGGCCAAACACCTCACGCTCGCGCCAAAACCCCGGGAAACTCCGAGTTCAAATCCCCGCTCGAGCGCACACCCTTTTCTCCCCCCGTTTATATTATTTGATATAATTTTCTTTCACCATATCGTATCCCTAAACTAACAACTTACAAAGTACATTTAGTCGTTTTAACATCTACTGTTTACTTTGTTAAGGTTACCTTCTACCAGACATGAATCTTCCCGTTGGAGGAAGTTCACCTGGTCTAAGGGCTTAACAGACGTCACCGTCAAGTGAAACAGTAATTAGATGTTCGTACTTTGGAATACCCCTTTAACTAAACTTATAAACCGATAATTACACATATATACTGATATGTCTAAATGGCCTATGGGGATGATCCCAACTTACTAAGTCAGCGCTACTTAGTATAAAATTAAAGTACTGAGATGGATGAGGCCTACTTTAGCTAATATCTTAGTGACCTTATGACCTTACTTCTGCATTAACATTCCAAATGCTCGCTATCCCGCCTTTCAATGCATTCCCTAATCATAAAATAGCTCACTCTAACTCTTCAATAGTAAAATGATACATTTAGGCTGCACCCTACTTTAATGTACAGGTTTCTGCTTGGGTTTAAAATCGATTTCGCTGTCCTATGGCAAGTTCCAAACCGAAAATAACATGGCCTTCTACATTCTTTGGCTAGCAGATTACTGCATTTGGTTGCGCGGTTTCTGTCCAAACCAAATTTTTTTTTTTTTAAGAAAATTACAGCCGAATTTCCCGTTTTCTATTTTTAATTCATAACTCGTTATCAATAAGTAGCGAGAGCATAATTTATTCCATGACATGTTAAATAACTACATAGCTAGAAAATTACTGTAATTTAATTTTTATATCGCATGTGATGTAACTGTAATCAAATATTTCCCCCCCTTTACGCTAAGTTGTGGGCCTATCTATAATATTTTTACGCCACTGGAAAACGAGCTCTATCTGAACCTAACATTGTCGACTCCCGCTACACACCCGTATAGCAAAGGTATATGTGCGTTGGGGCCCTCTTAAGTGCTCGTTATTTTATTATGTCCTCCCCCTCCCCCAGCATATAAGACCTTTATTCCACAGTGCCCCCCCCCCCCCCTCTTAATAATAATTCTACGTATATAGACAGCTCATTAAGGCCACCCCAACTATACTGATCTCTAATCTATGTCCATACGGTAATATGCCTCGCGACGGCCACTAAAGTCCATAAGGGGGTTCCCCTTTTTATAAATAGTACGGCTAACTCCTCCACTTTATCAGTTGACAATCACAAGTTCAAGAATCCTTCCATAAAACACCTGCGAATTTATATACTTATCCACATCTACTTACGCACACATATACGTACAAACCAACACTCACAAGCTTATTCGAACCGTACTCACAACATTAAGCTAAGGTCCATAATTATTGAATAGTGCTATCCAATAATAAATTTATTCGAATCTAGTTTTTAAACATTTCCTTGAACCTATGTTATGACAATAAGCATATAGGTACTACCACATAGAAGTTCAGATTGAACGAGACTAGTAAGATTTATCTTACGAATACCGTTCCCTAGGTTTCGGATGATTGAGATATACGAATATGTATTTATAAATAAGGTTATTAGATCATACACATACCCCTGCCTACCATTCTATAAATGTAATTTTAATTTTGCGTATTAGCCGTAATTTTATGTCTACATATTACTAGTAATGCCTTCCTATATCTAAGCCTAAGTCGTAGAATATATCTTACTAAACTAGTACCTAAATAGATGTACTGTACTACCTAACTAAAATAAACCCATTCTTTTACACTAATTTAATATGGTCTTATCCTAAACTTGTGTCTATAATTAGCTTTACATAACAACTAATTTACAACCTACCTTCTAAAAGATATCTCGATATAGTATGGATTTAAGACTATTATTCCGCCTTTCGGTCTCTCACATGGAAAAGGGAGAAAACAAAACGATCTACCCCTTAGGTTACCGATCCAATTTCCAATCTACCCTCCTTCCAGAAAATTTAATATAGTTCGATGTTATACCAGCATTATTTGTATCATTCACTCCGTGGCCGTGAAATCGTCCTTTAATAACCCCATTTTGTTTAAAAAATAACAACCCCTGAAATCCCAAATGGCCCGGACCCGAGGGGAGTATTCGAAGACCGGCTCTCGTCTGGTCGTAGAGGGGAGGCCCTCCGAGCTTATTATTATGTCCAGTGGCGTTATCCGCCACATTCTCGATGTCCCAGGCGGAGTCTCCGCTCCTTCTTTTCCAACGTGTTCCAGCGTGGTCAATCCCGGTGACCTTCCTGTCAATCACAATGCGTCTCCTGACCACAACGCCGAGGGTAGGCCACCGCCACCGGAATCCGCACCGCAAGAGAAGAGGAAACGACGGAAGCGTCGAGGTCGTCGCAAAAAAAATGGTGGACATCACCGGGGAGTGGTGCGACTACCTAAATACCTCCGTCCCCAGGTTTAATAACATTTTGATTTTTTGATTTTTTGATTTTCTTTTATTAAACATACCTTAATCTCAGTATCTTTGTGTATTTCTGCCTGCTGGCTAGCCTTGGGATCCAATATAACGTTGGTCTCCGTCTACCTTTACTAAAGTGAAAGCTTAGGTATGTACCTTACTTCTCATTCTGTCACCCCTGTTCTTCTGGAATCCATTTTAATGACCTCCCATCCGTTGTACGACAACAAAATGTAGGCTTTTACAAGCCTCCTTTAGTTCTTTATCCTATCCTGGTAACGGCAACACATAATGTAGAAACCCCCTTCACATAAAATAAATAAAATTATTTATATCTGAAGTGGAGTATACCGACGTACTCGCCAATTTGAATACGTGAAGACATGTGTAATTCTAACATATTATTGTTGTCTTTATTATTATAAAAATGTTAATAGTATTTTGTAACCGTTAATGTTATTATTAAAGAAAGCTAATATTTTATTTGGCTGTGATCGTCTAATGGCGTAATCGTCTATTTGGACCCCTCGTTGTGACCGATAATAACCCCAGATCCTAAGAGGTATGGATTCAATCAGTCCCAGGTGTGAAAGAACAAAATCAAAACCCTAATTTTACATTATACCTACATTAAAAGCAATGGCCTATAACTAATCCTTAACCGCAGAACCACTAAGTCCTGATTAGCATTAGACCAGAATTTAAATTACTAAATGCGAGTTTCAGATTAGAATATATGCGATTTATTATCCTAACGTAGTCGAAGTACCCTAGCCTAAGTCACCCTATTCACCAGCCTAGCTACCTCCTTACAACTCCGAACATGTCTCGTAATAACACGGTTACCCCTCGAACACGATAGGCCTTGAAGTTATAACGACTATGACCGCATACCCCTTAAGTGAAGTCGTAATCCTATAGTAATTTATGAAATCGCCTTAAAGGAGAACTCTTAAACGGTAAGTAGTCCATCGATACACTAGTTATCTTGCCCTTAAGTAAACTTGTAACCTCATAGTAATGTAGGAAAATCACCTTAAAAGGAAGAACCCTTAGACATATGAAAGTACTAACCACTAATAAACTCACTGGCTTCCCCTTAACTAAAGTTATACACTTATAATATAACGAAATCATTTAAGAGACAGACAGACCTATTTAATAACTAAATAAATTATTAGCAGGTACGCTATTGATCCCTTAATTAACCTATAACCTACACAACTAACCTGTCACCAGTTCTCTAGCTTGCGCTTAAGTGAAGGTCGGAACTAATAACAACATATATAAGGCATTAGGGAGACAAGCGGACCTATTAAGTACATAGATAAATTATTAGCAGACTAGCTATCGATCTCTTAAGCGAAGTTATAAAACTGTAATGTAATATGAAAGGTCACCATACGGATGAACTAACAGATTGAATATATATATAGATAAAACACGAATATACTCGCGGCCTGGCCCTTACGTAAATTACACAACCCTCTTAATAACACTTAAGAATGCACCACAGACTGACCGATAAGTTTAGTAATTGCATAAAGAGTCTGTTGACAACCCGTTAACAACCCCTAAGTGAAATTATAAAGTCGTAATGGTATTCGAGAAGCCACCCCAAAGGCAATCTAAGTATATAAAAAGACTACCACTATCCTTACTAGCTTCTCTTCTAATCTAATCTTATAATAATATATGTAGAATCGCCGTAAAGACAAACTAACAAATTAGAAGTAAATGTAACCCTGAAATACATCTACAGCCTACCCTTTAAATAAAGTTATAACATAGTCCTAACCGTAGGTATCCAGAAATCCCCATACATTCATGATTATTATTTTACCACTGAAACTCACGCCATCTGTGTAATAATCGTGGAATTACTCGGTCGATCGATATCTTAGCTAACTGTCTAATAATGGAGATATTGAGGAGGTCTTATAGAGGGCGCTAAGGCCGGACGATTTAGTATGGAAGTCTATCTAAATCTACCAATCCTAGTTTCCAGGTCGTTTACGGGTAACCCTAACTGGGAATCATCCAGGAAAATTCACATATACAACCATTCCTTAAGGGTTCGTAAGTTGTTCTATTCAGAATTATTGGGCCCGCCACCGAATTATCCCTTCGGCCAATTAAAGACTAAACGGTCAGACTTTCCATACATTCGCCTGTGCGTCGAAGTGCCCAGCTGGCGTCTCGTGGTCACGTGGGTGCGCAGAGTTCACATTTTAGTCTTCTGCGCAGGTACAGAGTCTAATCGTGTTACTCGACCTTCCTTCGACTAATTTACGTTGGTTCGGTTTTGGTTTAGTATCTCGCGACCCGGTCAGTACGAATTTCGTTCTTAGATCTAAAATTGAGTTTATGGTTACAAGCTATGGCGATTATCTACACTAGAATATAAAGTTTATGAAAACAAAACTATAAAATTGAGACAAAACCTAACGCTCGCCTAACTCATACACTAGGTTGTTCCTACTTGATCGCTAAAATGAATATTGAAAATTAATTATGTATAACTTGAATTTGAATAGCCTTAAGGGCCTAGGGTACCGTCTGGCCTTAAGCGGTTGTCAATTGTATCGTACTTATTATCTGACTGACGTCTTGGAACCTTTAACAAGGAAGGTATATAACGACCAACTCCTGACAGACTCGTAGATAGGTTTAATCAAACTAGCTTACCTTGTGGCTTCGCCCTCCTGTCATTTAGTAATTGAGTTAATAGATAACCTTTATCCTTCGTACACCGTGCCTTAAACTGTTCTTTAGGATAGGTAAGTAGTGCTCCCCCCCCAACTCCTACATTTATAACGCTGCGGAGGTGGCAAACAACCAGACGACCATGTATTTATCCTTACTACTATGACTAACTACGGAACTAAAGGGATCATCTCGTTATTATTTGAATATAGCCTACGATCGGTCGGTTCGAACCCGAGGCTCCTTAAGTTTAAATAGCCGCTAGTCCGGAGAAGCTATACTCGCCCGAAACATATGCCGTGCAAGCTAAGTTCACAAGAAATAATAAAATAGGTGTGCGATTACGCACATGGTTAAGTGGTGAATTGTTCATCAGAGTAATTAAGGCGACAGAACACCTAGTTTGACACACAATACATATGTTTAAGGTGGATTGTAAGGAAGACATATCCACACTCAGGACCCGGCGCATTAGCCAGATCAAGTAAGGGTTAGCCCTTTCTGAGTGTTTAGAACTTAACGTTTCGGCTTTCCATACAACAATTCAGAGCCTCATCAGTTAGTAGAGAATTGTGTATGATTATACTAATACGTCTTCAACGGGGTGATTCATGGTGAAGAATAGAACAAATCCTGACCCACTAATGTCACCTCATAGCCTGTTAATAAAGTTTGGTCAAGGTTGAAGTTCTGTCATATTTATCTTAAATGGCTCAGTCAAAACATAAATTAAACAGTATAAAGCAATAAAATAAAGCCTAGATAGTCTAATAAAAAAATAGACTCGCTAGATTAATGTCGCGGCCCTGAAAAACATATGAGGTTTACGTTTATTTTTACACAGGAAACAAATATTTAAATATGAACACAATAATACTTAGCTTTCCAAATCTATCCGTCGCAGTAATGGGTGGAGTGGAGGTTTTATTTATATACGAATTCCTTAAGGAGATTGGGTTAAAAATCCCACATTAAATTTTAGCCACCCATTACCTAAACGGCATCTAACAGTTCAGCTTCCCCACTCGACGCCGGTGAAGGGTGGAACTGGAGCCAACCCAGATTTAGGTTTTATCAGCCCCCTCACACCCTTAGATTCCTGAAGCCTGCAGTTATCCTAGTATGTCTCTAACATCAAGCCCCAATCTTCCCTAATCTTATAACAAGCCAGACCCCGCTTGAAGAACCCCTACTGTGATTGCCCCGTCCTCACCTACCTCTATCTACCAAGGGTCTGCTTGCTTTGGGGGTCACCCATACCGCAACGCAACAAGACATCGGGACTAAAATGATTGAGATAGTAAGTAGCGGATATAGAGATATCATTAACATAACCATCAATTACATGTAACATAACTGTACCATTCTAATGAGCGTCTACCAAAGCGTGTAGGATTTTCATCAATGAAGATACATATACACAGGACAGGATTCACACAAGGGTTGCCTGCCAAGTCATGTAAGCATGCCCCGTCACCTCGAGTCCGATCAAAGCGCGAAGTCGATGCTCAGGACTTGCGTAGGGCTTTCATCAATAAGATATACATATACACAGGACAGGATTTACACAAGGGTTGCCTGCCAAGTCATGTAAGCATGCCCCGTCACCTCGAGTCCGATCAAAGCGCGAAGTCGATGCTCAGGACTTGCGTAGGGCTTTCATCAATAAGATATACATATACACAGGACAGGATTTACACAAGGGTTGCCTGACCTTAACCCTAATCTTAAACGATTTCTTAACTAATCAGATCAGAGCCTAATTACGGGGTTTCTTCCCACAAAGTATCACAAAATTTACAACATCATGTTAAGAGACGCCGATCCCGGCAGGAGCCCTTTTCTCCACTAAATTTTCTGCAGAAATCGGCAATCTCTTTTCCTTTAAGAGTACATAGCCAACAATGTCAACAACCTACCTCTGCATTTTTAATAAGCAAGGGTTTTTCCCTTCTCTACTCCAAATTTACAACTAGAATCCCAACCAAAAAGTCAACCACTTTCAATTTTCCCCAACCAACCCTTCACTTTAACCAAGGTGGCATCTTACACGGTCCCTTACACAGTCCTTACGCCATGGTATAAAGGAAGTCCCTCACAAAGCCCCATAGTACAAACCCATCAATAATAAGTTGACATTGCTAGCCTCAGTTCTCACAAAAGACACTTACTGATATTTGATGTAGGCGAAACGTGCACGGCGTCGGTATTAAGTTTCTTCAAATCTTTGTTCGTCCTGTCCTTCCCGCTTCCTCAGGAATCTCGAGCACGGCCAGCCTCTCGGTACGACGACAGTGGAAAAGGGTGCCGCAACTGACGCCTATCGCTTATAACCGTTCTCCCCTCCCCCCCGATAGACGCGGCCTGAACGCGTGGCGTGTCTAGGGATTGTGGCGCCAGTTAATTTCTTCTTTATTTTACTTCCACGTGTACCCACGTGCTTCGCATTTTAGTGGCCAGTTACTTTATAGTAATAATCGAACAATCATATCGAATTCGTCACCCGATTCTACTAAACTCTTTACCTGCCGAACTAGTTTCTCCGCTTCTTTGTGACTCGATTATACAGCTTCGATTAATTTACACATTGAAGGCTCGTCGTAAGCGGCGCGGAGCCTACTCTACTATCCCTCTCGCACCCTACGATATTTATAACAATTAACTGAAAATAATCGATCGATATTCTCCATATATTTTAACCTCCTGGTTATCTGCTACTTTACGAATCGGTCGTATTTAACGAGTAATTATTTTTCTTTGTGTTGATGATTTTAGGATCCCACTGCGATTTACGCCTTATGACGTAGGTACAACCATATTAATCGAACCCCGGTGAGGACATCCGGGCCCCTCACTTACTTCATACTTCATTGATCTCCTTTCTATCCATTTATTAGGAGTATCCGATCGGTATGAATTACGAAGGTGATTAATCAAATTTATATTTATTATTGATAAATTCTATCTTTAATTCACCTGCTCTCTTAAAACTTAAATTAGCATGTCAACACCGTGTCGTGGGGTCCAGATTATTACAATTCTTTATAAAAGGCTTGGGACCACTACATACTGCGTAGGTATTTCCTCATTATTAATTTCGTCACGTAAAGAAACTTCGAGTATAATTCTATCTACAGTCCCCAGAGTTTCAATTATGTATATAATGATGAAATGAGAAGTTATGGCATCGTTTCCTGAAAGCTGTCCATCGAGTTAGATTTGTTGGTTTACCTCTTACTTGATCTTGTACGTGTACTTGTTGACGCGATTTTCGTCTTGTCTTTATTCACTGTAAAAACTACCTGTTGGTACCTATGGTATCTGTCTTACGATTTCCTGAAATAATTTATATTTATTATCGGTAGCTTTTGGTGTTTACGGATCCGTACAGTTATTACGACTGTAGTACATAAACACTTCATTACTTCGATGTAGCGTAAATGGATGCATCGCTGTTACGACTAAAGTATCAAACGCTAAACTTAACGGCAGAATTTACTTATCCGTCTTTTGTATAATCTTTTTTTTTTTTTTTTTTTTTTTTTTTTTTTTTTCTGAGCTGACTATGCAGTTGGCTGTTGCAGCCATTACTGCTTCACCGGACTTTTGGGGCGAGACTCTGAAGGAGCCTCAGCCCATATAGCGCCCAACGCTCAAGGGCTTCCCGCGGGGGAAGCCTCGGCTTGGGTTGTCGCTCTCGGGGGCGTCCCTTCGACCGGCGTGAGTCTCGAACCCGAAGGTGAGTCACCGCCAGGAGGGGAGTTCCCCGTTACGCGGGTGCGGTTGCGATTGAGTGGGGGCGAGAAGCGCCCCGGCACTCTTTGATACCTAGTGTATCCTTGTGGGCGCCGACGAACCCGGGGACGTCGGCGTCGTGTTTGGAGGGAGGCCCTATTCGGGGTCGACGTAGTAGAGACTAATCTCGCTATCCGGACAGCGAGATCGTCATCTGGGGACGTTAGTACGTGCCGAGGCCGCCTGAGTATAGTTTTACGACCGCGACGGGGACGATCGGGGGGAATGTACGTCGTGGATTGCACAACTAATCTATTAGGGTGATTTTGCGTACGCTCGAAAAAGCGGACTGCCAAGTCTTTAAAGTACTGGGGAATCGTGGGAAGTTCGAAGTCTCTGTGTAGGTCCGCATTGCGAACGTACCAAGAGGCTCCAGAGGCCGCTCTGAGAAAGCGGTTTTGGAGGGTCTGGAGTTTGTGGAGATTGCGCTTGGACAGAGCAAAGACTACGCTAGCATAAGCTAGTATGGGGCGGATGCAAGTTGTGTAAAGATTTAGCTTATTTCTAAGCGACATCTTACTATACTTGCCTATCATGGGATAGAGACGACCGAGGACAAAAGCGGCTCGGTCTCTGACTATTTTGGTGTGAGCGTGGAAGTTCAAACGTCTATCCATGGTCACACCGAGATATTTGGTCTTATTTTGCCAGGGAATGGCACGACCGAAGAGAGAGAGGGAAGTTGGCCGCGGAGGGCTGCCTGTGGTGAAAAGGACGGCAGAGCTTTTGTCGGGATTCACCTCGATTCTCCATTTCCGAAACCACTCGCCTAGGGCGGTGATAGCGGATTGGAGTCTCTCAGTGATTCGACTCACTTGCCTATCGGTAGTATAGAGAGCGGTATCGTCCGCATAGAGGGCTAATTGGGTACCTATCGTTTTTGGGATATCGTTAGTGTACAGAAGGTACAAGACGGGGGCGAGCACGGACCCTTGCGGGACTCCTGCTTCTATGGGGCGGGGGGAGGAGAGAGTGCCTTCAACTCTGTAGCGAAAGCTACGATTCGACAAATAGTCTCGTATGATGAGCACGAGACGATCTGGCAACTGAAAGTTGTACAGTTTAAAAATTAAACCGTTGTGCCAGACTTTGTCGAAAGCTTTCGCTACATCGAAGAAGACAGCGCCCGTGTGACGGGTCTTACCTAATGCTGGCTGGAAGCCAGTAAGAATATGTTCCGTTATGCGGAGGACTTGATGGACGCATGAGTGTTTGGCACGAAAGCCAAACTGCTCGTCTATTAAAATGCCTCTGGAGACTATAGAGTTCCGTAGGCGGGCGAGAAGGAGGCGTTCATAGAGTTTACCAAGGGCCTTTAGTAAACTTATGGGGCGATAGGAGGACGGCTCGGTACGAGCTTTGCCGGGCTTATGGATGCCTATAACGATTGCATCTTTCCATTGAGATGGAAAGATGCAGTGTTCCATAGCAGCGTTAAAGATCGCTACTAGGAGGCAGATAAGGGGAAGAGTGAGGCGCTTTAGGATATCGTTAGAGATACCGTCTGCGCCGGGGGACTTACGGGGGCGTAGGTCTTTGATGACCTGTATGACTTCGTCGACAGTGACAGGGGGCAGGGGGTCTTGTGGAGGCAGAGAAGTTCTGCGCTCCACTTTGCCGTCTACCTCGCGCACATGATCGGGATCGAAAGGCTGTGTGCTTAAGGCACATTGGGCTTGGAGGCTGGATGCTAGGCAATCCGCTTTTTCGTCGTCATTGAACGCGGGAACGCTATTGTTGGGACGAGTTAACGGAGGGAGAGAGTTTGCGGTTTCGGATTTTAGAGCTCTGGCTAAGTGCCAATAAGCTTGGTGAGAAGGAGAAATGTTCTCCATAAGATCACCGAAACGTTGGGCGCGGAGCTCAGCTACAGCGGTTCTTACACGGCGGTGTAAGTCGTTGAAGCGAGCTTTATTTTCGATAGTGGGAGCGCGGTCGCGAGCGCGGCGGGCCGCGTTACGCTCAGTCATTAGCGACCTGATGTGCTGAGGCAGGATTAGGTGGTGATAATCACCAACCGGCACCTGTCGTGAGCACTCGCCAACGGTGGCGGTCAGGTGGCTAGTGAGTGAGTCGATAGCTACGTTAAGATCGGTCGCGGATGAGATAACGTTGGGAACGCGATCTAGATGTGGCGAGCTGTGATTTTCGAGCAATTGCCCAAATTTATCCCAGTCCGTCACGGTTCTAGTGTCGGGAGGAGAGTCCGAAGGGAAACCTAATCGGAGGACGACAGGGCGGTGGTCCGAGTCAAGTTCGTCAAGCACCTCTATAGAGCGAAAGCTTAGCCTTACATTCTTTAGAAGTGCTATGTCGAGTACGTCGGGGTTAAACCGAGTATTGTGGGGAAAGTAAGTGGGCGTCATGGGAGCGATGATGTCAAAGTTTAGTCTGTCAACTAAATCGTCGAGGAGTCTGCCTCTTTGTGAAGTTACAGAAGAGTTCCAGCGGCGATGCTTGCAATTTAGGTCGCCGGCAAGAATGACGGCGTCGCCTAAACTTAAGAGCGACTGAAGGTCGCTCTCGAGCAAGTCTTTTAGGGGAGAGAGATAAACCGATGCAATGATGATCGGCTGATGGCCGGTCATCGCTAAGCGGCAGACGGATGCTTCTAAATTCGTAAGCGGTGGAGGATCGATAGGGGAGCAATGCAGGGAGCGCCTGTAATAGATGAGAGTGCCTCCGAGATTGGAGGCAGTTCTATCATTACGGACGGTACGATAGTTCGCGATTGAAGGGGTACGGACAGCGGGCTTTAGGAACGTTTCCTGGATGAGGAAGACGTCCGGTTTTTGGGACGAGAGGAATTGCGATAATTCCTCTCTTTGGTTGCGGAGACCGTTGGCGTTAAAATAGCCTATGGAGACGGACCGGGGTTTTTCGCGCGCGGTTGTGCAATCCATTTTGATTCTACGGTTTTGGAGCTACCCTGCGGAGGGCGGCGAAGAAATCGCGATGCTTAGCCATGAAGCCGAGCATTTGAGAGATATCGGTGATCTGTTCGTATTCGGCGAACACGATCTCGAAATTGGCCGCGTCGAAGGCCCAAGAAATCTCGGCGAGAATGCCGAGGTGCTGCTGCTGCTCGGCCGTATGAACGGCATTGCAGGGCAGCGCGAAAGAGGGGCGCGGGGGGGCAAGGCGCGTATGCGCGAGAGGTGCGGGTGCACTTCTCATGGGCGCTGGACGCGGGATGTCCCGGGACATCAGAGGGGCGGGGTAGGGAATGCCCGTAACTGAGACGGGCCCGGGGAGAGCAGACAAAAGTTTGTCTGTCTCCTTCGATTTGGACGCTACTAGCGCTGGAGGACGGCTCCAGGCGTTGACAGCCGGGAGGGGGGCAGGCACGAGCGGAGCCTGTTGGCGGGGGGCGGATGGGCGCGATTTACCCTGATGGGGTTTACGCGAGCTCTGTTTGGGAGCTTTGGGGCACCCGCGGTAATTCGCTGGGTGGCCTTCACTCCCACAGAGTACGCAAGCGACCGGGTCGGATGCGTTTGAGCGATCGAGATCACAGTCCGGAGTGGCGTGATCGCGTAAACATTTGACGCAGCGCGGTCTGCGTCTGCAGTTGCGCTGCGCGTGGCCATATAGCTGGCATCGGTGGCATTGACTCGGGTTCGACCGCTTGTGCGGAGTCTCGACCCTGATGCCTTTGAGGCTGCAAACATCTTTAATGTTAAAGATGGCTTTGCCTTCTTTTGTTAGGTCTAGTACAACGAGCACCATGTCGTAGCACTCGGACTTATTTCGGCCATTGTACATACGATGTACTTCCCGTACGGGGAGGCCTTGGACGATTAAGTCGTCCTGGACAGTCTTGGTGGAGAATTCCCTAGGGACTCCCCTTACGACTGCCCTTAAAACGCGTTCCTCGGCCAATGAGTACGTGTGGTACTCATATTTTTGAGCCGTGAGGAAGGCCGTCAGATTTCGGAAATCTGACGGTGTCGGGACCTGCACTTTGATGCCGCGCTCGGCATCATTGCGGGCGTGCGTATAATTGATACGCTTGGCCTTCATAGCGTTAGCAATGTTCGGCCAGGCCCCTTTGTCTTTGATGACGATGGGCGGCGGAGATTTTTCCTTCCGTCCCGAAGTGGGACAGTCGGACTGCGAAGAGGTGGCGGCGGGGGGGGTTGTGTCCATGGCGGCTAGCTCAGGGCTGGCCGCCGAGGTGGACGGGGACGGGGACGCGGAAGCGCTAGGCGCTTTGAGGCGCTTAGCCTCGGAATCGGAGGGGGGAGGAGTAGAAGACTCCAGGGCGGATGCCGCCGAAGCCTTTTTGGACTTGGCGGACTTCTTCCGCTTTTTACCCTTTTTGGTTCCCAGGCCAACCACTTTAAAGCCTTCGTCGTCCTCAGACAACGCCGACTCAGCGGACATTACGGCTGCTGGAGACCGGGGTGCGGTTTCGGAGGTTGCGGGGGGCGGGGTAGCGAGAGACCGAGTAAGGGTCTCATCGGCTACCGGAGTGGGAGGGCGAATGGGCTCAGGGGCCCGAAGAGCGCGGCGAGCGACACGCGGGTCGCGATGGCGGGGTTCGCGGGAGAGAGAGCGCGAGCGAGTGCGTGAGCGAGAACGCGAACGGGACGGGGCACGCGGCGGCGAACATGGCGGCGGCGAACATTGGGAGGGTACCGAATTGTCGGACGTTTCGTGGGCAGCCACAGCCTGGAAAGCGTAGGCTCGGACCAGATCTGAGTGATCACGAAGGCATAACCTTATGATCTCCCCTATCTGGTCCCGGGACATGCCAGTGAGTAGTTCTTCGGCCATCGCGGGAGTGGCCGAGGTGTAGCTTGTGAGTACCTAGTGACTCCCCACCATTGCTGGCGAGGAGCAAGAATACCTAAATGTGGCCAGGCGCCCCGCAGTGCTACGGATTGCCTGGTGTGTACCTAACTCCTACTCCTACGGCCGGGGTTACGTTGTCACCGTTAGGTTTCCCCCCAGCAACGAGACGTTTATGAACGAGAAACTTTTAGGTAGACCGCAACTCTGAAAAGAGCTATACGATCTCACCCACCAGCCCTTGAGCACTCGGAACTGGATTTCTACAAACTAAAACGCAATCGACACTTAAAACGCGAGAATGCACGGAGCGGCGAACCGCTGAAGCGGAAATACTACGCTAGCGATTTAACACAAAGCCGGACTCAGACCGGGCGAACCGGTAACAGTCAAAGAGGCAAGCGAGGGTCACCGCTATGCGTAGTAGTTCCGCGACTACGAGAACACACACTCACGCACAAAAACGCACAGTATCGCTTCGATAAACACTCGGTTATGGGCGCGTTGAAGAACGCACAAACACACTCAGCGCGGGCCGAGAAGCAATTTCCCAGCCAATACACACTGCCGAGCAGCGCTTCAACACTCAGGCCGATTTTCCAGGAATTGCGGGCAATAAACCAAACAACAATTCGAGGTCGTCAGCGCTGAGGCAAAACACCACACAGGAATGCGCACCAGCTGAGTCACCACTGCACGGAGCACACTAAGAGCACTTGACGCTCGAAAACACGACCGCACAACACAAGAGTCGAATCGGGAATGTTGTTGTATAATCGAGAGCAGCATATGCATGTGGTACTATAACTTTTTCAGAAAATCAGCTCGTTATAGACGTGATTCACTTTCATCCGATTTTGACACAGAGACAAGAGCACCAAGTTTTGTTTCCTCTGCTGCTATTGCAGGTGCAATAGTAAAATATAACCCATATTTCATAACCCTTTAAAAAAAATATGGAAAATACCTGATGGAGAATGTCAACAAAGCTGCAAGCGATTTGATAAATTTTATACACTCAATTTTCGAGAAACACAATATGTACGAATCTGGCAGTGTCGTACGAAAGTTCGAGCCTGAAATGGATATTTGACCCGAATTAAAAACTCTACTTTTCATTTCGAATATAAGGAAAGTAAAAACAAGCCAAATATGAAAAAGAACTTTAATTTCTCATGATCTACCTAAATTAATTTAAACGCGGTTTTCCGGTAGTATTATACCACATATCTGGTATAATCAGGTATCTTAAATAACATCACAAAATAAATCTACAACTAAGTTAAGGATTAATACCTAGTATTAATAGAAGTGTGGCTTTATAGGTAACTGACTGTGCCCAATGTGACTTAATTTTTCTTTGCTAACTTTTCGGTCCTGGAGCCGACATTTACTACTTCCCAGCCTCGTCTTAGAGACCTAAAAAATGTCTTTTTTTGTGAATAAGAATTTATATACACAAAATTATAAAAATAGGTACATACAAATTATGATTTGATATGATCTATACATCATACTGTCGGAAAAAATATGTAAATGTACTAAAGGGTGTAAGCTAATACGCAAATACCACTACGTACTACTTGACAATATTCCTAATATAAATACAAGACACGCTAAAAAAACTTAATTTTAATCTTAAATCAATGTGCCATGCAATTTTTGTGAGATTAAATTGTTAAAACGTTATTAAAAGTTAGGACTGAAAGTCATGCACCACTGAATTTTCACGTTATTCACGTGATAAAAAGCTTTTGACAGTGACAAAACACTGAGCTTTGTGCATACAAATACAATGCTTTACTCTCTGACAAAGTAATGAATTTGTTGTCTTTTGCAGACATTGTTTAGTTGACTACATCACAATTTGTCTTTCCTCCCTGAAAATAATTAGTATATATCTGGACTAAATATTTAAATTAAGCAATTATAAGATATAATAAGGTTGTGTAATGGGCTCCCTAACAAGGTTTAAGGACTACAGTATAGAGTTCTTCAAGAAAGAAGTTATTAGATTTTTGAAGAGTCGGCAACGCGCTTACTATCAGGTGGACCGCAAACATTTTTGCCACATTAGTGGTATATAAAATTAAAAGGTTGTGGTTACAATTTTCATTGTAAACTAAGACACATGCATTAAGTATTTTGTACTTCTACAAATATACTAACATTAAGCTTAATATTAAGTGAGGACGGAGCTGCGGGCAAAGGGTATTATAAAATAGTAATATGTACACTATATATAATACAATAAATAATATTGACATGTGTATACAACTTTTTTTTTTAGTAGCTTACTAACTTATTCATATTACTTAGTGTTTCAAGCGGATTGTCTACTTGTTAGTTGATTAGAATTATCAAAGTATTGTATTACTACTTTAAATAGTTGAGTTTCTTCCGGGCTTTTTTTGGCAGAAATTAAGATTATATTGACGATTTTAAAGTGTTTTCAGAAACCTAGTTCAATAAATGTTGTTTGATTAGATAATAATTCTGATATGAATTGTTTGTGTCTAGATTTAGCACGACTTTACTCCAAGTGTATGATTGGATTGGTCTTAATTCATCTAGAAATAATAAAGCTACTAGATCTAGCATCATAAGATCAGAAGATCTTTAATTTTTTTTTATTAACTTGATTTCAGTTCCAAATTACTTTCAGTGTTAATTCGGAAAGCACAAGACTAGTAATAATAGGTAGTAAGTAGGCACTTTTATATAAGTTTAAAAAAAATAGGGAAGAAAATTCAAGTTACATTAACTTTGTAACCCTTTATGCGTTTTATTACATTACAGTACCGAAACATTAACATAATTTTCATTATTTATTTCATTTTCTTCATTCCAAACAGACGAGGCCTTAATGTTAATGAAGTTTAAAAGACAAAGGCATTTTTCTGTGAAGTCTTGAGTTAATTATATTTTAAGACAACGACGCGAAGCTGTGTATCCATCATGATAATCTTTTAAGTTTCTTTTAGGGTTCTAATGAATGTGACATTTAAAGTTAAAACGTTTTTTGTCATTACATTGAAATATAATTATACACTGGACATTTTTTTATTCTCACGGGTTTACTGATATTTGCCAGCGGCTTCGCCCGCTCAAAATTTTGTCATCGGCATAAGATTATTACTGCAACTCCTTGATTATAAGAAGTTTGTTTTAGCAAGCTTAAGCTGCTATAGTTCGTTAAATTAGGTTATTCAAGTTACTCCCACAGAATCTTAAAGGCTACTATTTTCTGAGATAAATAGCAGCCTTAATCCTATTCCAGGACCTAACCTATATGTGTGCCAAGTTTCATCCCGATCCGTCCAGTGGTTGAAGTGTGATTGAGTAACAAACATCTAAACATCCAAACTTTCGCATTTATAGTATTAGTAGGAGGGATAGGATTTATAAGTTAATTAGTCAATTTTTAAGCTTTTTGCCAGCGGCTCCGCCCACCTTAAATTCAGTTATCTACGTGGAACTCCTTTATTATACTAATGAAGTTTGCTATAGCAAGCTCTAGCTCTAGCTATAGTTTGTTTAAACTCGCTTATTAGTTATTCCCGCGGAAACTTTTGAATTTTTCAGGATAAAAAGTAGCCTATATTTATTTATTTATTCCAGGACCTAACCTATATGTGTGCAAAGTTCCATCCCGATCCGTCTCGTGGTTAAGGCATGGTTAAGTAACAAACACATTTCCATCCATCCATCTGGTGTGGCGTGCGGTACCACACCATAAAAAGCGATTTTGAAATTTGGTTTGTATGTATGGCTGCTACGCACTAGCTCTAGATAAAGTAAACCTGTGCATTTACTCACCAGCTACTTATGCTCCGATTTCTTTATGCAATTCATAGGAAAGTTGCTGGCCAGCACTGTCAGTCCAAACTCAAAAATAAGAACTATAAAAAATAACAAGAAAAAATATAATTCAAGCACATATACGTATGCGGGCGATATATTCCATTACAACCAATGACATTTTTACATGCCTATAATTTTTGTGCAATTGGAAGCAATAAATTAACATATTTTTATCGCAATCGGCAATCAAATGACCAATATGACAGCACATTAAATACTTATTAAATTCAGAATTACAAAAAAATTATGATGATAATTCATTTATACTTCGTTTATGCTCAACAAATAGTATTTTTGGGTGAAAGTCATATTGCTTATCAGAATACTGACGCTCCAGCCATCCGACAAAATCATACCAAAATAACGCACGTTCGGCGGGGAAAGGGGTTTGATAGGGACGGCAACATTTTAGCAAGTGTATCCTCTTAAAACAAATGTGCAGTTAAAATAATTTATCTTTATTGGATGAAGTACCTATATATATATATATATATATATATATATATAATATATATACTATAAAAACTTTTTAACAAAAAAAACAACCGCCTTAAAAAAGATGCACTAAAAAGGTAAAAATAATTACTAATTTCCAAAAATCTGATCCTAATTACAGTTTGAAATTGGTGTCATGCAAGCAAAGTGTGTTATAAACTGTTACATAGGTACATAGACACCAACTTCAAACTTTAATTCAGATTAGATTTTTGGAAATTAGTAATTATTTTTACCTTTTTAGTGCATCTTGTTGAAGCCGGTTCTTTTTTTTGTTAAAAAGTTTTTATTATTTTTCTTTTCAGTGACGAATTGCTTTTTTTTTCTTGTATACTAAAAACATCCATAATCGTAGCAAAATTTCATACAATCATCAACATAAAGACGTTTCACCAGTTCCAACTTAACATTAATAATTTTTTTTTCTCCAAAAGTTTTAGTTTTAAATTCACTATAATAATATGGGACCACCAAGAAAGTATAACCTTTTAAATAAAAAAAGAATTTCTCAAATCGGTCCAGGCGTCTTCGAGAAATCGGGTTACATACATAAAAAAATTCCTTTTTTGAAGTCGGTTAAAAACTAAACGGAGACATTTTAGTTAAATTAATTCGCCGACTTTAATATTTTGAACAAATTTCTAACGCTAGCTTTAACTGAACCATTAAAATTTAAAACAAGTCGGCACTTGAAAACGGCTAGCCTTCTAAGCTGCCAGCGAAAATCTAGCATGAAATATGGTTCTTCAATTCATTCACTAGACGATGATTTATAGACTTGTTGAAAAATAAATCCATTTTGTTATGCAATTCAGATTCATACAAACATAAAGATTTTTCAAAGAAGTCATTTTTAGGATATAAACAGTTTTAAAGATTTATATTATTGACCTAACCATCTTAACTTGAGTATTGAAAATATTTATTATATTCGGAACATGCTGCTAGAGTTTATGCGTAGGTGATTTAGCACACGTATTTGTGATCCAATGTAATCTTTATCTTAAAAAAATACTTTAAAGTACCTAATAATTTATTTGAAAAAAAAACAAACATTAAAAAATATATTTGATAGTCAATAATTAAACAAAATAAACCCTTCCCGTGCCAAAAACCCTTAAGCTAAGCTAGGTCCACGGTGAAAAAAGTTTTAAATAATAAATTTATTTTTCATTGGTTGAATTGTTTAATATTTGAGTCGTAAAATTCAGTAAGTCAGGCTAAGAATTCAGTAAGTCAGGTTAAGCAATTAATATTTAATTGGCGGTCTGCGTTACGAAAAGCACTTCAAACGTGTAGACTAAACCACCTTTGTACGAGTAACTGCCAGCTATTAGCTAACACCTAACTTAAAATAACTTGTAAATGTTAGGCATCTTATGTAGTTTTCCATTTAAACATATAAATTGCGTTGTCCTGAATGACTGAAGGATCAACGCACAGCCTAAACCGCTGTTCGTAGAGACTTGAAACTTGGATGGTGTGTTCTTTGTATGACTTGGGCATCCGATAAGAAAGGATTTTCCGAAATTCTATCCCTAAGGGGGTGAAAAAGGGTGTTAAAGTTTGTATGGAACAACGTGAATCCCTTTTTTTATCCGAATTGATGGAAGACGTGTTTCGTATTTTATTGAAATTCATCCCTTAAAAAGGGGTACAAAGTTATTTTGGCGGTGTTTTTCTTCGAGGTTGATATCAATACTCCTTAGTGCTTTTGATTTAAATTACATTTTATTTTGTTACATGTTTGAATTCACAATCTGATTTTATTCAAAAAAGGTTGAACTCATTTAAAAACATAAGCAAATACTTTTTAAAATTGGAATGTCTCGAAAGTACCGTACTATATAAGTACCGTTTTTGAAGGTGAGCTTAAAGATATTATGCACATTTTTGGTGTTAGATTTTTTGTGTATATAATAATACTTAAAATTTTCTTTTTCTACCTATATACATATACAATGCTTTATCCTGAATGACTGACTGACGGATCAGGATAGGCATCCGATATGAAAGGATTTTCAGAAAGGGTCAAGTGCGAGTCGGACTCCAGCAATAAGGGTAAACTGATTGTAATGAATTTCATTAAATTAGAATTACCCTTATTTAATTAGTCCGACCCTTTCACAATAGGTTGGTGCGACAGTTGTTTTAAAAAAAGAAACAACGTACGCCGGTTCAGCTAATCTACAATATGTGTATACATTATACATAAATATATATATAAATATAAATAAATAAATTTTTGTGGACATTACACACAGCGCCGTCTGGTCCCAAAGTAGGCAAAGCTTGTGTTATGGATACCAGACAACGGATACAAATACTAAATATTACTTTTTTTTTGTAAAAACATACATAAATACACCCAGAATCAACTCAAACACATATGTTTTTTATCACATAAATGTTTCTTTAATGCGGGAATCGAACCGAATTTAATTATTCAAAGAATTTCACAAATATTTCCGGACTTTTAAATAATATATAAATTCGATTTATAAGTCGTAGTGGTTCAGCGATTTCATACATACATTAAGAACTGTTTTAAATGAGTTCTTTTACAAGACATTTTGTTTTACATTTTTATTTAGTGCCTTAAGGGGTTGCAAAATTGTACCGCTACACAAAGTAAAAGGACGTTGGGCTTAAGTTAAGAAAGTTAAACGATACAGACATAACCACATTTATGTACAGAAATTTGATTAAGATAAGTTCGACTATTTCGAATGGAACGAAATAGCATGGTGTATAGCATTTTGAAATTTTGTTTCTGAAGATAGATAAAGTACAGTTCTCCTACTAACCAATTTTTAAACAATTTTTCACTCATATATTTATTTTGTTACATGTAAATTTTTTAATAACATTAACATAACAAAACCACTTTAACATACTTTACCGTCACCATTTTCACATATCTTTCTTAATCCTTATCACTACATTTCTTTTAATCTACACCTGCTATAAGCTTTCTAGGAGCACTAAGGTAATCTGCAGATTATCCTGCTTGTAGCATCAGATAAAGGGTCTCATATTAGCCCGGTGTCATCCTATTTGCGTTATGTATCAAGTTTCTGAGCTGAATGAGCAAAGTAAGTTACAAATCTTAGAAGCCACAAATGAATTTCTTCTAAACATAGCTAAAAACCATTTCAATTAGAACACCCCATTGAAAGCCGCACATCTACTACGATGGCACAGACACACAGATACACAAACAGACTCATAGACAAAGGCTTCAAACATATAATACACATGAAAATTATAAATAATTTTAATAGCTAAAAGGTTTTAGGTCATTGAAGTTATTAAAATAGTTAAAGAAATGTGTTAGGAAGGAGAATTTTAGGCTAGGCTAATGTTTATGTTTATGCTAGGCTTTTATGGTTCCGGAATCCTCTTACGTTTATCGCCTCGGGCCATCCGTTCTCTCGTATGTACAGCCTTATAATTACACCATCTTTGCATCAATTGTAATTGTCGTGTGGTGTATCGTTAGATAGGACTTATAGATGCATTTGAGGTTTCTCCTTCCAAAGTTGAAAATTTTGAGCCAGTTTTAATTCTTAAACCGCGTGTTCTTAATAATGGTAATAGAGCTTTATAAATACCTGCTTTAAATGAAAATGGTTAGTAACAAAATTGGCTCACAATGTTTTGAGATGTTCGCAATATTTCTCATTCTACGGAATCCTAACTTAGTGCGTGTATGACAAGCGCTTGGTCGGTTTTTCATAACTAAACATACCGTGTGTCAATTTGTTAATGCAGTGAAGTCAACGTACAGGTTAAAATAATATAAAGAATACCTTGTTAATGATATTATTCATAACTATAATTATCAATAAACCCAACCATATCTATTTTAAATCGGAAAAAATCCCTACATCGCTACCCCGTCTAACTTGCGCCATACCGGTAAGTGTAACAGATTCAATTTCAGTAGCACTGGCACTTAACTGCGGCTGACCGGCTCGTAGACATTAAACGAGCTTTCTAGGGCTTATACTTGCGACACAGGAGACCTATACTCTCGTATGTAATGTAAAAAAAAATTGTATCTATAGAGACCTATAGTTTCGTTAGTAATGTAAAAAGTAAATAGTGTACCTATGTATGATCCTATGACTTGATAAAGTGCATTTTGAAATATAAATTGAGTTATAAAATTTACTTATAACATGGTAATATCACAGCTTAAACATTAATTTCATTTATACAGTGCGCCATCGAAGGTAATCGTGAGGTAAGGTGAGTGGTGAGATGGGGGGGCAAGTGCACCCGACTACCACAATATCGTCACATATGGCTAGTCGGGTGCTGTTCACCCAGTTATATATTATGCCACGATGCCATGGCTGTCTCGACGTTGTCGGATATATCAAAGACGATGTCTGACTGTATGAATAGATGCATGTTTTGGTAGTATTGTTGCCAAAATATAGCTCTGCTTAAGAAAATACTTATGTATTGTCTTATCTGGAATTCTTGCATGTCTATGGATTTTTTAAAGTGTTCTATCTAGATGTTGGCTATTACCAGAGCTACTGGACTGCCTTTAACCACGCCATAGATCTAAAGGGAATGTTTGTTCATGACGTAGGAAGAAGTTTTATTCCAGGCAGTTCTTCAGTAGGACAATGTACATGTTAGATAGACCGCGACCGTAACGAAGTTTAAATCATTGACTCACATATTACTTCGTAAGGACTGGGCCAACAGCATTATCCAAATGAAGTAGCATTTTAATGTAATGTTGCTAAAATGCCACCAAAGCTAATGTATAAAACCAACAGTTGTAGACTAGGTCCCAGCTTGGCAACTGAAACATGTCATATTAATGTTAAATAAAAATAAAATAAAAATAATTTAAATCATAGTAATTTAGGCAGTTTTCAATGTTTCCAAATGTTTTGTTCTTTGATTAGGTATTTATATTTCGGTATTTTATCATAAGTGCGTCTAGGAATTAATAGCGGAATATAAGTGTGTAGTGGACCCAAGCTGTTAATAGAGAATTGTAGTAATCTGGACCCCACCACACGGTGCTGACATGCTAATTTAAGTTTTAAGAGAGCAGGTAGATTAAAGATGAAATTTATCAATAATAAATATAAATTTGATTAATCACCTTCGTAATTCATACCGATCGGATACTCCTAATAAATGGATAGAAAGGAGATCAATGAAGTATGAAGTAAGTGAGGGGCCCGGATGTCCTCACCGGGGTTCGATTAATATGGTTGTACCTACGTCATAAGGCGTAAATCTGTAGTGGTCCCAAGCCTTTTATAAAGAATTGTAATAATCTGGACCCCACGACACGGTGTTGACATGCTAATTTAAGTTTTAAGAGAGCAGGTGAATTAAAGATAGAATTTATCAATAATAAATATAAATTTGATTAATCACCTTCGTAATTCATACCGATCGGATACTCCTAATAAATGGATAGAAAGGAGATCAATGAAGTATGAAGTAAGTGAGGGGCCCGGATGTCCTCACCGGGGTTCGATTAATATGGTTGTACCTACGTCATAAGGCGTAAATCGCAGTGGGATCCTAAAATCATCAACACAAAGAAAAATAATTACTCGTTAAATACGACCGATTCGTAAAGTAGCAGATAACCAGGAGGTTAAAATATATGGAGAATATCGATCGATTATTTTCAGTTAATTGTTATAAATATCGTAGGGTGCGAGAGGGATAGTAGAGTAGGCTCCGCGCCGCTTACGACGAGCCTTCAATGTGTAAATTAATCGAAGCTGTATAATCGAGTCACAAAGAAGCGGAGAAACTAGTTCGGCAGGTAAAGAGTTTAGTAGAATCGGGTGACGATTTCGATATGATTGTTCGATTATTACTATAAAGTAACTGGCCACTAAAATGCGAAGCACGTGGGTACACGTGGAAGTAAAATAAAGAAGAAATTAACTGGCGCCACAATCCCTAGACACGCCACGCGTTCAGGCCGCGTCTATCGGGGGGGAGGGGAGAACGGTTATAAGCGATAGGCGTCAGTTGCGGCACCCTTTTTTCCACTGTCGTCGTACCGAGAGGCTGGCCGTGCTCGAGATTCCTGAGGAAGCGGGAAGGACAGGACGAACAAAGATTTGAAGAAATTTAATACCGACGCCGTGCACGTTTCGCCTACATCAAATATCAGTAAGTGTCTTTTGTGAGAACTGAGGCTAGCAATGTCAACTTATTATTGATGGGTTTGTACTATGGGGCTTTGTGAGGGACTTCCTTTATACCATGGCGTAAGGACTGTGTAAGGGACCGTGTAAGATGCCACCTTGGTTAAAGTGAAGGGTTGGTTGGGGAAAATTGAAAGTGGTTGACTTTTTGGTTGGGATTCTAGTTGTAAATTTGGAGTAGAGAAGGAAAAAACCCTTGCTTATTAAAAATGCAGAGGTAGTTTGTTGACATTGTTGGCTATGTACTCTTAAAGGAAAAGAGATTGCCGATTTCTGCAGAAAATTTAGTGGAGAAAAGGGTTCCTGCCGGGATCGGCGTCTCTTAACATGATGTTGTAAATTTTGTGATACTTTGTGGGAAGAAACCCCGTAATTAGGCTCTGATCTGATTAGTTAAGAAATCGTTTAAGGTTAGGGTTAAGGTGACGGGGCATGCTTACATGACTTGGCAGGCAACCCTTGTGTAAATCCTGTCCTGTGTATATGTATATCTTATTGATGAAAGCCCTACGCAAGTCCTGAGCATCGACTTCGCGCTTTGATCGAATTCGAGGTGACGGGGCATGCTTACATGACTTGGCAGGCAACCCTTGTGTAAATCCTGTCCTGTGTATATGTATATCTTATTGATGAAAGCCCTACGCAAGTCCTGAGCATCGACTTCGCGCTTTGATCGAATTCGAGGTGACGGGGCATGCTTACATGACTTGGCAGGCAACCCTTGTGTAAATCCTGTCCTGTGTATATGTATATCTTATTGATGAAAGCCCTACGCAAGTCCTGAGCATCGACTTCGCGCTTTGATCGAATTCGAGGTGACGGGGCATGCTTACATGACTTGGCAGGCAACCCTTGTGTAAATCCTGTCCTGTGTATATGTATATCTTATTGATGAAAGCCCTACGCAAGTCCTGAGCATCGACTTCGCGCTTTGATCGAATTCGAGGTGACGGGGCATGCTTACATGACTTGGCAGGCAACCCTTGTGTAAATCCTGTCCTGTGTATATGTATCTTCATTAATGAAAATCCTACACGCTTTGGTAGATGCTCATTAGAATGGTACAGTTATGTTACATGTAATTGATGGTTATGTTAATGATATCTCTATATCCGCTACTTACTATCTCAATCATTTTAGTCCCGATGTCTTGTTGCGTTGCGGTATGGGTGACCCCCAAAGCAAGCAGACCCTTGGTAGATAGAGGTAGGTGAGGACGGGGCAATCACAGTAGGGGTTCTTCAAGCGGGGTCTGGCTTGTTATAAGATTAGGGAAGATTGGGGCTTGATGTTAGAGACATACTAGAATAACTGCAGGCTTCAGGAATCTAAGGGTGTGAGGGGGCTGATAAAACCTAAATCTGGGTTGGCTCCAGTTCCACCCTTCACCGGCGTCGAGTGGGGAAGCTGAACTGTTAGATGCCGTTTAGGTAATGGGTGGCTAAAATTTAATGTGGGATTTTTAACCCAATCTCCTTAAGGAATTCGTATATAAATAAAACCTCCACTCCACCCATTACTGCGACGGATAGATTTGGAAAGCTAAGTATTATTGTGTTCATATTTAAATATTTGTTTCCTGTGTAAAAATAAACGTAAACCTCATATGTTTTTCAGGGCCGCGACATTAATCTAGCGAGTCTATTTTTTTATTAGACTATCTAGGCTTTATTTTATTGCTTTATACTGTTTAATTTATGTTTTGACTGAGCCATTTAAGATAAATATGACAGAACTTCAACCTTGACCAAACTTTATTAACAGGCTATGAGGTGACATTAGTGGGTCAGGATTTGTTCTATTCTTCACCATGAATCACCCCGTTGAAGACGTATTAGTATAATCATACACAATTCTCTACTAACTGATGAGGCTCTGAATTGTTGTATGGAAAGCCGAAACGTTAAGTTCTAAACACTCAGAAAGGGCTAACCCTTACTTGATCTGGCTAATGCGCCGGGTCCTGAGTGTGGATATGTCTTCCTTACAATCCACCTTAAACATATGTATTGTGTGTCAAACTAGGTGTTCTGTCGCCTTAATTACTCTGATGAACAATTCACCACTTAACCATGTGCGTAATCGCACACCTATTTTATTATTTCTTGTGAACTTAGCTTGCACGGCATATGTTTCGGGCGAGTATAGCTTCTCCGGACTAGCGGCTATTTAAACTTAAGGAGCCTCGGGTTCGAACCGACCGATCGTAGGCTATATTCAAATAATAACGAGATGATCCCTTTAGTTCCGTAGTTAGTCATAGTAGTAAGGATAAATACATGGTCGTCTGGTTGTTTGCCACCTCCGCAGCGTTATAAATGTAGGAGTTGGGGGGGGAGCACTACTTACCTATCCTAAAGAACAGTTTAAGGCACGGTGTACGAAGGATAAAGGTTATCTATTAACTCAATTACTAAATGACAGGAGGGCGAAGCCACAAGGTAAGCTAGTTTGATTAAACCTATCTACGAGTCTGTCAGGAGTTGGTCGTTATATACCTTCCTTGTTAAAGGTTCCAAGACGTCAGTCAGATAATAAGTACGATACAATTGACAACCGCTTAAGGCCAGACGGTACCCTAGGCCCTTAAGGCTATTCAAATTCAAGTTATACATAATTAATTTTCAATATTCATTTTAGCGATCAAGTAGGAACAACCTAGTGTATGAGTTAGGCGAGCGTTAGGTTTTGTCTCAATTTTATAGTTTTGTTTTCATAAACTTTATATTCTAGTGTAGATAATCGCCATAGCTTGTAACCATAAACTCAATTTTAGATCTAAGAACGAAATTCGTACTGACCGGGTCGCGAGATACTAAACCAAAACCGAACCAACGTAAATTAGTCGAAGGAAGGTCGAGTAACACGATTAGACTCTGTACCTGCGCAGAAGACTAAAATGTGAACTCTGCGCACCCACGTGACCACGAGACGCCAGCTGGGCACTTCGACGCACAGGCGAATGTATGGAAAGTCTGACCGTTTAGTCTTTAATTGGCCGAAGGGATAATTCGGTGGCGTGCCCAATAATTCTGAATAGAACAACTTACGAACCCTTAAGGAATGGTTGTATATGTGAATTTTCCTGGATGATTCCCAGTTAGGGTTACCCGTAAACGACCTGGAAACTAGGATTGGTAGATTTAGATAGACTTCCATACTAAATCGTCCGGCCTTAGCGCCCTCTATAAGACCTCCTCAATATCTCCATTATTAGACAGTTAGCTAAGATATCGATCGACCGAGTAATTCCACGATTATTACACAGATGGCGTGAGTTTCAGTGGTAAAATAATAATCATGAATGTATGGGGATTTCTGGATACCTACGGTTAGGACTATGTTATAACTTTATTTAAAGGGTAGGCTGTAGATGTATTTCAGGGTTACATTTACTTCTAATTTGTTAGTTTGTCTTTACGGCGATTCTACATATATTATTATAAGATTAGATTAGAAGAGAAGCTAGTAAGGATAGTGGTAGTCTTTTTATATACTTAGATTGCCTTTGGGGTGGCTTCTCGAATACCATTACGACTTTATAATTTCACTTAGGGGTTGTTAACGGGTTGTCAACAGACTCTTTATGCAATTACTAAACTTATCGGTCAGTCTGTGGTGCATTCTTAAGTGTTATTAAGAGGGTTGTGTAATTTACGTAAGGGCCAGGCCGCGAGTATATTCGTGTTTTATCTATATATATATTCAATCTGTTAGTTCATCCGTATGGTGACCTTTCATATTACATTACAGTTTTATAACTTCGCTTAAGAGATCGATAGCTAGTCTGCTAATAATTTATCTATGTACTTAATAGGTCCGCTTGTCTCCCTAATGCCTTATATATGTTGTTATTAGTTCCGACCTTCACTTAAGCGCAAGCTAGAGAACTGGTGACAGGTTAGTTGTGTAGGTTATAGGTTAATTAAGGGATCAATAGCGTACCTGCTAATAATTTATTTAGTTATTAAATAGGTCTGTCTGTCTCTTAAATGATTTCGTTATATTATAAGTGTATAACTTTAGTTAAGGGGAAGCCAGTGAGTTTATTAGTGGTTAGTACTTTCATATGTCTAAGGGTTCTTCCTTTTAAGGTGATTTTCCTACATTACTATGAGGTTACAAGTTTACTTAAGGGCAAGATAACTAGTGTATCGATGGACTACTTACCGTTTAAGAGTTCTCCTTTAAGGCGATTTCATAAATTACTATAGGATTACGACTTCACTTAAGGGGTATGCGGTCATAGTCGTTATAACTTCAAGGCCTATCGTGTTCGAGGGGTAACCGTGTTATTACGAGACATGTTCGGAGTTGTAAGGAGGTAGCTAGGCTGGTGAATAGGGTGACTTAGGCTAGGGTACTTCGACTACGTTAGGATAATAAATCGCATATATTCTAATCTGAAACTCGCATTTAGTAATTTAAATTCTGGTCTAATGCTAATCAGGACTTAGTGGTTCTGCGGTTAAGGATTAGTTATAGGCCATTGCTTTTAATGTAGGTATAATGTAAAATTAGGGTTTTGATTTTGTTCTTTCACACCTGGGACTGATTGAATCCATACCTCTTAGGATCTGGGGTTATTATCGGTCACAACGAGGGGTCCAAATAGACGATTACGCCATTAGACGATCACAGCCAAATAAAATATTAGCTTTCTTTAATAATAACATTAACGGTTACAAAATACTATTAACATTTTTATAATAATAAAGACAACAATAATATGTTAGAATTACACATGTCTTCACGTATTCAAATTGGCGAGTAAGTCGGTATACTCCACTTCAGATATAACTAATTTTATTTATTTTATGTGAAGGGGGGTTTCTACATTATGTGTTGCCGTTACCAGGATAGGATAAAGAACTAAAGGAGGCTTGTAAAAGCCTACATTTTGTTGTCGTACAACGGATGGGAGGTCATTAAAATGGATTCCAGAAGAACAGGGGTGACAGAATGAGAAGTAAGGTACATACCT
Source organism: Apoda limacodes (assembly GCA_946406115.1). NCBI lineage: Eukaryota > Metazoa > Arthropoda > Insecta > Lepidoptera > Limacodidae > Apoda > Apoda limacodes. The sequence continues at coordinate 24,944,074 of OX291555.1, read as the reverse complement.
AAGCTTTCACTTTAGTAAAGGTAGACGGAGACCAACGTTATATTGGATCCCAAGGCTAGCCAGCAGGCAGAAATACACAAAGATACTGAGATTAAGGTATGTTTAATAAAAGAAAATCAAAAAATCAAAAAATCAAAATGTTATTAAACCTGGGGACGGAGGTATTTAGGTAGTCGCACCACTCCCCGGTGATGTCCACCATTTTTTTTGCGACGACCTCGACGCTTCCGTCGTTTCCTCTTCTCTTGCGGTGCGGATTCCGGTGGCGGTGGCCTACCCTCGGCGTTGTGGTCAGGAGACGCATTGTGATTGACAGGAAGGTCACCGGGATTGACCACGCTGGAACACGTTGGAAAAGAAGGAGCGGAGACTCCGCCTGGGACATCGAGAATGTGGCGGATAACGCCACTGGACATAATAATAAGCTCGGAGGGCCTCCCCTCTACGACCAGACGAGAGCCGGTCTTCGAATACTCCCCTCGGGTCCGGGCCATTTGGGATTTCAGGGGTTGTTATTTTTTAAACAAAATGGGGTTATTAAAGGACGATTTCACGGCCACGGAGTGAATGATACAAATAATGCTGGTATAACATCGAACTATATTAAATTTTCTGGAAGGAGGGTAGATTGGAAATTGGATCGGTAACCTAAGGGGTAGATCGTTTTGTTTTCTCCCTTTTCCATGTGAGAGACCGAAAGGCGGAATAATAGTCTTAAATCCATACTATATCGAGATATCTTTTAGAAGGTAGGTTGTAAATTAGTTGTTATGTAAAGCTAATTATAGACACAAGTTTAGGATAAGACCATATTAAATTAGTGTAAAAGAATGGGTTTATTTTAGTTAGGTAGTACAGTACATCTATTTAGGTACTAGTTTAGTAAGATATATTCTACGACTTAGGCTTAGATATAGGAAGGCATTACTAGTAATATGTAGACATAAAATTACGGCTAATACGCAAAATTAAAATTACATTTATAGAATGGTAGGCAGGGGTATGTGTATGATCTAATAACCTTATTTATAAATACATATTCGTATATCTCAATCATCCGAAACCTAGGGAACGGTATTCGTAAGATAAATCTTACTAGTCTCGTTCAATCTGAACTTCTATGTGGTAGTACCTATATGCTTATTGTCATAACATAGGTTCAAGGAAATGTTTAAAAACTAGATTCGAATAAATTTATTATTGGATAGCACTATTCAATAATTATGGACCTTAGCTTAATGTTGTGAGTACGGTTCGAATAAGCTTGTGAGTGTTGGTTTGTACGTATATGTGTGCGTAAGTAGATGTGGATAAGTATATAAATTCGCAGGTGTTTTATGGAAGGATTCTTGAACTTGTGATTGTCAACTGATAAAGTGGAGGAGTTAGCCGTACTATTTATAAAAAGGGGAACCCCCTTATGGACTTTAGTGGCCGTCGCGAGGCATATTACCGTATGGACATAGATTAGAGATCAGTATAGTTGGGGTGGCCTTAATGAGCTGTCTATATACGTAGAATTATTATTAAGAGGGGGGGGGGGGGGCACTGTGGAATAAAGGTCTTATATGCTGGGGGAGGGGGAGGACATAATAAAATAACGAGCACTTAAGAGGGCCCCAACGCACATATACCTTTGCTATACGGGTGTGTAGCGGGAGTCGACAATGTTAGGTTCAGATAGAGCTCGTTTTCCAGTGGCGTAAAAATATTATAGATAGGCCCACAACTTAGCGTAAAGGGGGGGAAATATTTGATTACAGTTACATCACATGCGATATAAAAATTAAATTACAGTAATTTTCTAGCTATGTAGTTATTTAACATGTCATGGAATAAATTATGCTCTCGCTACTTATTGATAACGAGTTATGAATTAAAAATAGAAAACGGGAAATTCGGCTGTAATTTTCTTAAAAAAAAAAAAATTTGGTTTGGACAGAAACCGCGCAACCAAATGCAGTAATCTGCTAGCCAAAGAATGTAGAAGGCCATGTTATTTTCGGTTTGGAACTTGCCATAGGACAGCGAAATCGATTTTAAACCCAAGCAGAAACCTGTACATTAAAGTAGGGTGCAGCCTAAATGTATCATTTTACTATTGAAGAGTTAGAGTGAGCTATTTTATGATTAGGGAATGCATTGAAAGGCGGGATAGCGAGCATTTGGAATGTTAATGCAGAAGTAAGGTCATAAGGTCACTAAGATATTAGCTAAAGTAGGCCTCATCCATCTCAGTACTTTAATTTTATACTAAGTAGCGCTGACTTAGTAAGTTGGGATCATCCCCATAGGCCATTTAGACATATCAGTATATATGTGTAATTATCGGTTTATAAGTTTAGTTAAAGGGGTATTCCAAAGTACGAACATCTAATTACTGTTTCACTTGACGGTGACGTCTGTTAAGCCCTTAGACCAGGTGAACTTCCTCCAACGGGAAGATTCATGTCTGGTAGAAGGTAACCTTAACAAAGTAAACAGTAGATGTTAAAACGACTAAATGTACTTTGTAAGTTGTTAGTTTAGGGATACGATATGGTGAAAGAAAATTATATCAAATAATATAAACGGGGGGAGAAAAGGGTGTGCGCTCGAGCGGGGATTTGAACTCGGAGTTTCCCGGGGTTTTGGCGCGAGCGTGAGGTGTTTGGCCGACGGAGCTGTCTGGGGTGATTCTGTGCGATCGAATGTAGACGTTAGGTTTAGGTCATCTTTTATAGATTCGTTGCTACCGTTCACGGGCTATTAGATTCAGATTTTAGGATACTTTTGGATCATGGTTTTGCTTGCCAAATTATATTGATTGTCGATAAATATTTTATTACTAGGCGGACCAGTAATGTGAAAGGGTTTAACCTATTGTGATATTAATTATGAAGGTAATAAATTGGAAGTGTGATACTGAAATGTAAACGGGAAGTGTACTTATGTATATATATATATATATATACAAATCGGATTAGGAAATTTAATGTACTTAAAGGTAAGATAGGACAATGGCAGGTATTAGGTGGTGTTCAGGTCGGGTATGCCTGGTAGCGTGTTCCTTTTGAACTAAATAGGTTATTGTTAATAGGTATTATCTGTTTAAAGGGTTCTGTCGAGTAGGCGATATGTAGCAATTGAGAAATGGGGTTGATGGCTGAGTAAAAACATTGACGTAGGTCAGGGACCGGTTTTGTTAGGGTAGTCATGTTAAGGGCGGTTAGAAATGAAATGTACATTACGAGAGGGGAGGGTACCACAGTATAAATCGCTAAGTTGTTAGGGGAGGAGTCAACATAATAAATGTTTATTAAACTGCATTAACGTTTATTCAGAATTAGGATTCACATGAAATATAAATATATATATAAATTAGGTTCAGCGTAAGGTGAAAGGTGAGCTAGAACGTGGATAGATACTATTATCTGCTATGTAGATGTGAAACTAAGGCAAAATTATTAAACCCAGCCGAGTAGGACAAGGTTATTATTTAGGTTGGTACGAATCGTGAATTGAAATGGTTTTGGATTTTTATACATGGCTAGTGTAACCCCTGAGATTTTTGCCGTGTGAGTTGCAGGGGGTCGTAATGTTTCGGCAGGTACGATCCCTGAGTGACCGCGGGCGGTGCATGTCTATGTGTGCGTATACATATCAGTATGCGTACATGTGTATATGTGTCGAAGTTGAGGTCGGGCCCTGCCTTAATGGTGGGAGAGTCAGGTCCTTAACTGAAAGAGCGAAAAGGGTTATGCTGGGGATGTGTTTAAATCGTCGCGAGTAAAGATTGTAAGTTGTTAGGGCCTGAATTGAAATGATTTTGGATTTTTATACATGGCTAGTGTAACCCCTGAGATTTTTGCCGTGTGAGTTGCAGGGGGTCGTAATGTTTCGGCAGGTACGATCCCTGAGTGACCGCGGGCGGTGCGTGTCTATGTGTGTGTATACATATCAGTATGCATACATGTGTATATGTGTCGAAGTTGAGGTCGGGCCCTGCCTTAATGGTGGGAGAGTCAGGTCCTTAACTGAAGAAGCAAAAGGTGTTATGCTGGAGATGTGCTTAAGTCATCGGGAAAAAGATAAAAATAAAAAAGAAAAGGGGGGGGAAAGTTGTGAGTTGTTAGGATAGACAAACTTGCCTTGTGGGATTCAGGGAGGTTTTAATGTTCCGGCAACTGCTGTTTCAATGGATCGCTTCCGGTGTATGGTTGGATAAGAGTGTGGAGGTATGCGTACATATGTATACGTCGTTAGTGGAAGTTAGGCTTAACGTGAATGAGGGGTGGTTAGTTAAGGGGAGGAGGGGGATATGCGGAGTATGGGTTTAGGCCGCTCTAGTATCAGCGTTATTACACAAGGTTCGAATTTTCACAACCGGTTCTTATAGTTGCTGATAACTATTTAATATTTGCTTCTTAATATCACGAAATAAACAACCCTCGAACGTCATTGCCCTATCCAGACTTTTATACATCATGACGAGCCGAGGTTGAGTGAGGCCCTTGGTCCTTAACCGAAGCATATCCGTCATAATTACCTACAGCTAATGATGGACAAACTCAACTGTTTGCTTCCGAACATCATCAAATGGGCAAACTCAACTGTTTGCGTCCAAGCATCATCGCTATATTCAAACTACTATGTCTATCACAATTACCTACGGCTAAAAAAATGGACAAACTCAACTGTTTGCTTCCGAACGTCATCAAATGAACAAATCCAATTTTTGGCGTCCAAACATCATCGCCATATTCAGACTACAATATCCATCACAATTACCTACGGCTAAAAAAAATGGACAAACTCAACTGTTTGCTTCCGAATGTCATCAAATGGACAAACTCAACTGTTTGCTTCCGAATGTCATCAAATGGGCAAACTCAACTGTTTGCTTCCGAACGTCATCAAATGAACAAATCCAATTTTTGGCGTCCAAACATCATCGCCATATTCAGACTACAATATCCATCACAATTACCTACGGCTAAAAAAAATGGACAAACTCAACTGTTTGCTTCCGAATGTCATCAAATGGACAAACTCAACTGCTTGTTTCCGAACGTCATCAAATGGACAAACTCAACTGTTTGCGTTCAAATATAATCGCCATATTAAAACTACCATATCTATCATGACGAGCCGAGGTTGAGTGAGGCCCTTGGTCCTTAATCGAAGCATATACATTATAACGAGCCTAGATTGAGTGAGGCCCTTGGTCCTTAACCGAAGCATATCCGTCATGATTACCTACATCTAATAATGGACAAACTCAACTGGCTGTTTCCAAACGTCGTTGCCATATTCAGACTACAATATGTATCATAATTACCTACATCTAATAATGGACAAACTCAACTGTTTGTTTCCAAACGTCATCGCCATATTCCAACTACTATATCTATCATGATTACCTACATCTAATAATGGACAAACTCAACTGTTTGTTTCCAAACGTCGTCGCCATATTCCAACTACTATATCTATCATGATTACCTACATCTAATAATGGACAAACTCAACTGTTTGTTTTCAAACGTCGTCGCCATATTCAAACTACTATATCTATCATAATTACCTACATCTAATGATGAACAAACTCAACTGTTTGTTTCCAAACATCATCGCCATATTTAAACTACTATAACTATCCCGACAAGCCGAGGTTGAGAGAGGCCTTTGGTCCTTAATCGAAGCATATTCATCATAACAAGCCTAGATTAAGTGAGGCCCTTGGTCCTTAACCGAAGCATTTTCGTCGTTCCCGTCCTGATTATCTACGACTAATAATAGACAAACTCAACTGTTTGCTTCCAATCATATTTCCCTTCTTCGATCTACTATATTCTTCATAACTATCCATTATATCTGGTGTTTCCTATCGTAGCGTTGCAGGGGACTGACTTTGTTTCGACAGGGTGGGTTCCTGAGTAGTCGCTGGCTGAGGTTGAGTGAGGCCAGTGGTCCTTAACTGAAGCTGTGTTCGTCATAGTTATTTGCTGCATTTGAGTAAAGCACGATCTTAAGCACTATAATTTCTTTTTAATCTCTTACGTTCTATTTCGAGTAATTATTATGACGTGTCATTCATTATTATTAGGAGGCTCTTAGGTGATCATCGTAGCTTATTGGGTACAGCCCTTTAAACCAGTTTAGATTAGTGAGGAACATGATGAGACAACTAGTACCACGCTAAACCAGGTTTGATTAGTCATCGTCTTGGTACGGAACTATAGTATGAGATTCATTAATATCTAAATGGAAGCAGACCTTGAACGATGAGATAACCTTGGAGTTGAGGGTGATTATAGGATGGGAGATGTCCATTAAGTTGATTAGTTAGAAATCAGTAGTGTCGAGAGACTGATTTAAGCTTTAGGTGCTGTTGCTAGTTTTAATAGGGTGAACGTATGATTATGTTTTAGGGTGAACTAAGTTGATTTTACGACGGGGGAATGGATGGAAAACCGTCGATAATATAAGCGAGAGGGAATTGGAGGAAATGAAAGATAAGGCTAGGACTGAATGGGTAAAGTGCAGTTAAAGGAAGGGTGATCCTTATGAGAAGACACGTTGAAAGGAACAATTCCGGTCAGGGAATTTGATGAAAGCGCGTAGAACTGATAACTCAAGTGTGAGGGTGAAGTGGATTAAGAAGTTTTCATTGTTGTATAAGGGGCCTTGTGTATTAGTCGCGATACCGCTCTCGGAGGAGGTTACGGGAAATTTCGATGCGATTTCTTTTTTACTGACGGCAGGGCTAGGATTAAGGTAAGGATAATATTAGGTTTATTAGGTTCAGGGCAATTAGGGTTAGGTAAACATGAGGTTTATAGGGTTTAGGTACACATAAAATTTATTAGGTTTAGGTAAACATGAGGATTATTAGGCTTAGGTTACAGATATGTTTAGGAGGTCTAGGTTAACATGAGGTTTATAGTGTTTAGGTTAACATTAGGGTTTATTAGGTTTGGGTGGACATGAGGGTTATAAGGTTTAGGTTACGGTTATGTTTGGGAAGTCCAGGTCAACATGAGGGTTGTTGGATTTAGGTTTATGTAGGGGTTTTTAGGTTAAGGTTAGCGTTATTGCTGAATTAAGGTTAGATTAAGTCTCGAATAATTTATATGTCATTACTGAACTAGGTTCGAGTTGTAAGTCGAGGTCTTAAAACTTAGGTGTAGAGATCCAGTGGTTAATTAAGAAACAAGTCACAACTGATAAGTGTACATTTATGACTTGTTGGGGAGGATTGTAGTGGTCCCAAGCCTTTTATAAAGAATTGTAATAATCTGGACCCCACGACACGGTGTTGACATGCTAATTTAAGTTTTAAGAGAGCAGGTGAATTAAAGATAGAATTTATCAATAATAAATATAAATTTGATTAATCACCTTCGTAATTCATACCGATCGGATACTCCTAATAAATGGATAGAAAGGAGATCAATGAAGTATGAAGTAAGTGAGGGGCCCGGATGTCCTCACCGGGGTTCGATTAATATGGTTGTACCTACGTCATAAGGCGTAAATCGCAGTGGGATCCTAAAATCATCAACACAAAGAAAAATAATTACTCGTTAAATACGACCGATTCGTAAAGTAGCAGATAACCAGGAGGTTAAAATATATGGAGAATATCGATCGATTATTTTCAGTTAATTGTTATAAATATCGTAGGGTGCGAGAGGGATAGTAGAGTAGGCTCCGCGCCGCTTACGACGAGCCTTCAATGTGTAAATTAATCGAAGCTGTATAATCGAGTCACAAAGAAGCGGAGAAACTAGTTCGGCAGGTAAAGAGTTTAGTAGAATCGGGTGACGATTTCGATATGATTGTTCGATTATTACTATAAAGTAACTGGCCACTAAAATGCGAAGCACGTGGGTACACGTGGAAGTAAAATAAAGAAGAAATTAACTGGCGCCACAATCCCTAGACACGCCACGCGTTCAGGCCGCGTCTATCGGGGGGGAGGGGAGAACGGTTATAAGCGATAGGCGTCAGTTGCGGCACCCTTTTTTCCACTGTCGTCGTACCGAGAGGCTGGCCGTGCTCGAGATTCCTGAGGAAGCGGGAAGGACAGGACGAACAAAGATTTGAAGAAATTTAATACCGACGCCGTGCACGTTTCGCCTACATCAAATATCAGTAAGTGTCTTTTGTGAGAACTGAGGCTAGCAATGTCAACTTATTATTGATGGGTTTGTACTATGGGGCTTTGTGAGGGACTTCCTTTATACCATGGCGTAAGGACTGTGTAAGGGACCGTGTAAGATGCCACCTTGGTTAAAGTGAAGGGTTGGTTGGGGAAAATTGAAAGTGGTTGACTTTTTGGTTGGGATTCTAGTTGTAAATTTGGAGTAGAGAAGGAAAAAACCCTTGCTTATTAAAAATGCAGAGGTAGTTTGTTGACATTGTTGGCTATGTACTCTTAAAGGAAAAGAGATTGCCGATTTCTGCAGAAAATTTAGTGGAGAAAAGGGTTCCTGCCGGGATCGGCGTCTCTTAACATGATGTTGTAAATTTTGTGATACTTTGTGGGAAGAAACCCCGTAATTAGGCTCTGATCTGATTAGTTAAGAAATCGTTTAAGGTTAGGGTTAAGGTGACGGGGCATGCTTACATGACTTGGCAGGCAACCCTTGTGTAAATCCTGTCCTGTGTATATGTATATCTTATTGATGAAAGCCCTACGCAAGTCCTGAGCATCGACTTCGCGCTTTGATCGAATTCGAGGTGACGGGGCATGCTTACATGACTTGGCAGGCAACCCTTGTGTAAATCCTGTCCTGTGTATATGTATATCTTATTGATGAAAGCCCTACGCAAGTCCTGAGCATCGACTTCGCGCTTTGATCGAATTCGAGGTGACGGGGCATGCTTACATGACTTGGCAGGCAACCCTTGTGTAAATCCTGTCCTGTGTATATGTATATCTTATTGATGAAAGCCCTACGCAAGTCCTGAGCATCGACTTCGCGCTTTGATCGAATTCGAGGTGACGGGGCATGCTTACATGACTTGGCAGGCAACCCTTGTGTAAATCCTGTCCTGTGTATATGTATATCTTATTGATGAAAGCCCTACGCAAGTCCTGAGCATCGACTTCGCGCTTTGATCGAATTCGAGGTGACGGGGCATGCTTACATGACTTGGCAGGCAACCCTTGTGTAAATCCTGTCCTGTGTATATGTATCTTCATTAATGAAAATCCTACACGCTTTGGTAGATGCTCATTAGAATGGTACAGTTATGTTACATGTAATTGATGGTTATGTTAATGATATCTCTATATCCGCTACTTACTATCTCAATCATTTTAGTCCCGATGTCTTGTTGCGTTGCGGTATGGGTGACCCCCAAAGCAAGCAGACCCTTGGTAGATAGAGGTAGGTGAGGACGGGGCAATCACAGTAGGGGTTCTTCAAGCGGGGTCTGGCTTGTTATAAGATTAGGGAAGATTGGGGCTTGATGTTAGAGACATACTAGAATAACTGCAGGCTTCAGGAATCTAAGGGTGTGAGGGGGCTGATAAAACCTAAATCTGGGTTGGCTCCAGTTCCACCCTTCACCGGCGTCGAGTGGGGAAGCTGAACTGTTAGATGCCGTTTAGGTAATGGGTGGCTAAAATTTAATGTGGGATTTTTAACCCAATCTCCTTAAGGAATTCGTATATAAATAAAACCTCCACTCCACCCATTACTGCGACGGATAGATTTGGAAAGCTAAGTATTATTGTGTTCATATTTAAATATTTGTTTCCTGTGTAAAAATAAACGTAAACCTCATATGTTTTTCAGGGCCGCGACATTAATCTAGCGAGTCTATTTTTTTATTAGACTATCTAGGCTTTATTTTATTGCTTTATACTGTTTAATTTATGTTTTGACTGAGCCATTTAAGATAAATATGACAGAACTTCAACCTTGACCAAACTTTATTAACAGGCTATGAGGTGACATTAGTGGGTCAGGATTTGTTCTATTCTTCACCATGAATCACCCCGTTGAAGACGTATTAGTATAATCATACACAATTCTCTACTAACTGATGAGGCTCTGAATTGTTGTATGGAAAGCCGAAACGTTAAGTTCTAAACACTCAGAAAGGGCTAACCCTTACTTGATCTGGCTAATGCGCCGGGTCCTGAGTGTGGATATGTCTTCCTTACAATCCACCTTAAACATATGTATTGTGTGTCAAACTAGGTGTTCTGTCGCCTTAATTACTCTGATGAACAATTCACCACTTAACCATGTGCGTAATCGCACACCTATTTTATTATTTCTTGTGAACTTAGCTTGCACGGCATATGTTTCGGGCGAGTATAGCTTCTCCGGACTAGCGGCTATTTAAACTTAAGGAGCCTCGGGTTCGAACCGACCGATCGTAGGCTATATTCAAATAATAACGAGATGATCCCTTTAGTTCCGTAGTTAGTCATAGTAGTAAGGATAAATACATGGTCGTCTGGTTGTTTGCCACCTCCGCAGCGTTATAAATGTAGGAGTTGGGGGGGGAGCACTACTTACCTATCCTAAAGAACAGTTTAAGGCACGGTGTACGAAGGATAAAGGTTATCTATTAACTCAATTACTAAATGACAGGAGGGCGAAGCCACAAGGTAAGCTAGTTTGATTAAACCTATCTACGAGTCTGTCAGGAGTTGGTCGTTATATACCTTCCTTGTTAAAGGTTCCAAGACGTCAGTCAGATAATAAGTACGATACAATTGACAACCGCTTAAGGCCAGACGGTACCCTAGGCCCTTAAGGCTATTCAAATTCAAGTTATACATAATTAATTTTCAATATTCATTTTAGCGATCAAGTAGGAACAACCTAGTGTATGAGTTAGGCGAGCGTTAGGTTTTGTCTCAATTTTATAGTTTTGTTTTCATAAACTTTATATTCTAGTGTAGATAATCGCCATAGCTTGTAACCATAAACTCAATTTTAGATCTAAGAACGAAATTCGTACTGACCGGGTCGCGAGATACTAAACCAAAACCGAACCAACGTAAATTAGTCGAAGGAAGGTCGAGTAACACGATTAGACTCTGTACCTGCGCAGAAGACTAAAATGTGAACTCTGCGCACCCACGTGACCACGAGACGCCAGCTGGGCACTTCGACGCACAGGCGAATGTATGGAAAGTCTGACCGTTTAGTCTTTAATTGGCCGAAGGGATAATTCGGTGGCGGGCCCAATAATTCTGAATAGAACAACTTACGAACCCTTAAGGAATGGTTGTATATGTGAATTTTCCTGGATGATTCCCAGTTAGGGTTACCCGTAAACGACCTGGAAACTAGGATTGGTAGATTTAGATAGACTTCCATACTAAATCGTCCGGCCTTAGCGCCCTCTATAAGACCTCCTCAATATCTCCATTATTAGACAGTTAGCTAAGATATCGATCGACCGAGTAATTCCACGATTATTACACAGATGGCGTGAGTTTCAGTGGTAAAATAATAATCATGAATGTATGGGGATTTCTGGATACCTACGGTTAGGACTATGTTATAACTTTATTTAAAGGGTAGGCTGTAGATGTATTTCAGGGTTACATTTACTTCTAATTTGTTAGTTTGTCTTTACGGCGATTCTACATATATTATTATAAGATTAGATTAGAAGAGAAGCTAGTAAGGATAGTGGTAGTCTTTTTATATACTTAGATTGCCTTTGGGGTGGCTTCTCGAATACCATTACGACTTTATAATTTCACTTAGGGGTTGTTAACGGGTTGTCAACAGACTCTTTATGCAATTACTAAACTTATCGGTCAGTCTGTGGTGCATTCTTAAGTGTTATTAAGAGGGTTGTGTAATTTACGTAAGGGCCAGGCCGCGAGTATATTCGTGTTTTATCTATATATATATTCAATCTGTTAGTTCATCCGTATGGTGACCTTTCATATTACATTACAGTTTTATAACTTCGCTTAAGAGATCGATAGCTAGTCTGCTAATAATTTATCTATGTACTTAATAGGTCCGCTTGTCTCCCTAATGCCTTATATATGTTGTTATTAGTTCCGACCTTCACTTAAGCGCAAGCTAGAGAACTGGTGACAGGTTAGTTGTGTAGGTTATAGGTTAATTAAGGGATCAATAGCGTACCTGCTAATAATTTATTTAGTTATTAAATAGGTCTGTCTGTCTCTTAAATGATTTCGTTATATTATAAGTGTATAACTTTAGTTAAGGGGAAGCCAGTGAGTTTATTAGTGGTTAGTACTTTCATATGTCTAAGGGTTCTTCCTTTTAAGGTGATTTTCCTACATTACTATGAGGTTACAAGTTTACTTAAGGGCAAGATAACTAGTGTATCGATGGACTACTTACCGTTTAAGAGTTCTCCTTTAAGGCGATTTCATAAATTACTATAGGATTACGACTTCACTTAAGGGGTATGCGGTCATAGTCGTTATAACTTCAAGGCCTATCGTGTTCGAGGGGTAACCGTGTTATTACGAGACATGTTCGGAGTTGTAAGGAGGTAGCTAGGCTGGTGAATAGGGTGACTTAGGCTAGGGTACTTCGACTACGTTAGGATAATAAATCGCATATATTCTAATCTGAAACTCGCATTTAGTAATTTAAATTCTGGTCTAATGCTAATCAGGACTTAGTGGTTCTGCGGTTAAGGATTAGTTATAGGCCATTGCTTTTAATGTAGGTATAATGTAAAATTAGGGTTTTGATTTTGTTCTTTCACACCTGGGACTGATTGAATCCATACCTCTTAGGATCTGGGGTTATTATCGGTCACAACGAGGGGTCCAAATAGACGATTACGCCATTAGACGATCACAGCCAAATAAAATATTAGCTTTCTTTAATAATAACATTAACGGTTACAAAATACTATTAACATTTTTATAATAATAAAGACAACAATAATATGTTAGAATTACACATGTCTTCACGTATTCAAATTGGCGAGTAAGTCGGTATACTCCACTTCAGATATAACTAATTTTATTTATTTTATGTGAAGGGGGGTTTCTACAAATCGCAGTGGGATCCTAAAATCATCAACACAAAGAAAAATAATTACTCGTTAAATACGACCGATTCGTAAAGTAGCAGATAACCAGGAGGTTAAAATATATGGAGAATATCGATCGATTATTTTCAGTTAATTGATATAAATGTCGTAGGGTGCGAGAGGGATAGTAGAGTAGGCTCCGCGCCGCTTACGACGAGCCTTCAATGTGTAAATTAATCGAAGCCGTATAATCGAGTCACAAAGAAGCGGAGAAACTAGTTCGGCAGGTAAAGAGTTTAGTAGAATCGGTTTACGATTTCGATATGATTGTTCGATTATTACTATAAAGTAACTGGCCACTAAAATGCGAAGCACGTGGGTACACGTGGAAGTAAAATAAAGAAGAAATTAACTGGCGCCACAATCCCTAGACACGCCACGCGTTCAGGCCGCGTCTATCGGGGGGGGGGGGGAGGGGAGAACGGTTATAAGCGATAGGCGTCAGTTGCGGCACCCTTTTTCACTGTCGTCGTGTCAAGAGGCTGGCCGTGCTCGAGATTCCTGAGGAAGCGGGAAGGACAGGTCACACAAAGATTTGAAGAAATTTAGTACCGGCGCCGTGCACGTTTCGCCTACATCAAATATCAGTAAGTGTCTTTTGTGAGAACTGAGGCTAGCAATGTCAACTTATTATTGATGGGTTTGTACTATGGGGCTTTGTGAGGGACTTCCTTTATACGATGGCGTAAGGACTGTGTAAGGGACCGTGTAAGATGCCACCTTGGTTAAAGTGAAGGGTTGGTTGGGGAAAATTGAAAGTGGTTGACTTTATGGTTGGGATTTAGTCCGGGATTCTAGTTGTAAATTTGGAGTAGAGAAGGAAAAACCCTTGCTTATTAAAAATGCAGAGGTAGTTTGTTGACATTGTTGGCTATGTACTCTCTAAGGAAAAGAGATTGCCGATTTCTGCAGAAAATTTAGTGGAGAAAAGGGTTCCTGCCGGGATCGGAGTCTTTTAACATGATGTTGTAAATTTTGTGATACTTTGTGGGAAGAAAACCCCGTAATTAGGCTCTGATCTGATTAGTTAAGAAATCGTTTAAGATTAGGGTTAAGGCTAGGCAAGCCCTTGTATAAATCCTGTCCTGTATATATGTATATCTTATTGATGAAAGCCCTACGCAAGTCCTGAGCAGCGACTTCGCGCTTTGATCGGATTCGAGGTGACGGGGCATGCTCACATGACTTGGCAGGCAAGACCTTGTGTAAATCCTGTCCTGTGTATATGTATATCTTATTGATGAAAATCCTACACGCTTTGGTAGATGCTCATTAGAATGGTACAGTTATGTTACATGTAATTGACGGTTATGTTAATGATATCTCTATATACACTACTTACTATATCAATCATTTTAGTCCCGATGTCTTGTTGCGTTGCGGTATGGGTGACCCCCAAAGCAAGCAGACCCTTGGTAGATAGAGGTAGGTGAGGACGGGGCAATCACAGTAGGGGTTCTTCAAGCGGGGTCTGGCTTGTTATAAGATTAGGGAAGATTGGGGCTTGATGTTAGAGACATACTAGGATAACTGCAGGCTTCAGGAATCTAAGGGTGTGAGGGGGCTGATAAAACCTAGATCTGGGTTGGCTCCAGTTCCACCCTTCACCGGCGTCGAGTGGGGAAGCTGAACTGTTAGATTCCGTTTAGGTAATGGGTGGCTAAAATTTAACGTGGGATTTTTAACCCAATCTCCTTAAGGAATCCATAAATAAATAGTACCTCCACTCCACCCATTACTGCGACGGATAGATTTGGAAAGCTAAGTATTATTGTGCTCATATTTAAATATTTGTTTCCTGTGTAAAAAAATAAATAAACGTAAACCTCATATGTTTTTCAGGGCCGCGACATTAATCTAGCGAGTCTAATTTTTAATTAGACTATCTAAGCTTTATTTTATTGCTTTATACTGTTTAATTTATGTTTTGACTAAGCCATTTAAGATAAAGATGACAGAACTTCAACATTGACCAAACTTTATTAACAGGCTATGAGGTGACGTTAGTGGGTCAGGATTTGTTCTATTCTTCACCATGAATCACCCCGTTGAAGACGTATTAGTATAGCCATACACAATTCTCTACTAACTGATGAGGCTCTGAATTGTTGTATGGAAAGCCGAAACGTTAAGTTCTAAACACTCAGAAAAGGGCTAACCTTTACTTGATCTGGCTAATGCGCCAGGTCTTGAGTGTAGATATGTCTTCCTTACAACTCACCTTAAACATACTTATTGTGTGTCAAATTAGGTGTTCTGTCGCCTTAATTACTCTGATGAACAATTTACCACTTAACCCTGTGCGTAATCGCACCCCTATTTTATTATTCCATATGAACTTAGCTTGCACGACACATGTTTCGGGCGAGTATAGCCTCTCCGGACTAGCGGCTATTTAAACTTAAGGAGCCTCGGGGCGAACCGACCGATCGTAGGTTGTATTCAAATAATAACGAAATGGTCCCCTTAGTTCCGTAGTAAGTCATAGTAGTAAGGATAAATACATGGTCGCCTGGTTGTTTGCCACCTCTGCAGCGTTGTAAATGTAGGAGTTGGTGGGGCACTACTTACCTATCTTAAAGAACTGGTTAAGGCTCAGTGTACGAAAGACAAATGTTTATACACTTATTCAATTACTAAATGACAGGAAGGCGAAGCCACAAGGTAAGCTAGTTTGATTAAACCTATCTATGAGTCTGTCAGGAGTTGGTCGTTATATACCTTCCTTGTTAAAGTTTCCAAGGCGTTAGTTAGATCATAGGTACGATACATTTGGCAACCGCTTAAGGTCGGACAGTATCCAAGGGCTTTAAAGTTGTTCAAAATCAAGTTATACATAGTTAAATTTCAATATTCATTCTAGCAATAAGGTAGGAACAGTCTGGTGTATAAGCTCGGCGAACTTAGGTTTCGTCTCGACTTTATAGTATTGATTTTCTATTAACTTTTGTATCCGAGTGTAAATAATCTCCATAGTTCGTAAACATAATCCCAATTCTAGTTCTAATAACGAAATTCGTATAGACAGGGTCGCGAGATACTAAAACAAAACAGAACCAACGTAAATTAGTCGGAGGATAGACGAGTAACACGTTTAGACTTTGTATCTGCGCAGAAGACTAAAATGTGCTCTCTGCGCACCCACGTGACCACGAGACGCCAGCTGGGCATTTCGATGCACTGGCAAATGTATGAATGTCTGACCGCTTAGTCATTAATCGGTCGAAGGGATAATTGGTGGCGGGCCCACCAATTCTGGATATAACGATTTACGAACCGTTAAGGAATGTGTGTATATGTGAATTTTCCTGGACAATTCCCAGTTAGGGTTACCCGTAGAAGACCTGGGAACTAGGATTAGTGAATTCAGATAGATTCTCATACTAAATTGTTTGTCAATAGCGCCCTCTATAAGTTTTTCTCAATATCCCCAAGATTATTAGACAGCTAGCTAGGATATTGATCGACCGAGTAATTCTACGATTATTACACAGATGGCGTGAGCCACAGTGGTAAACAATAATCATGAACGTAGGAGGATTTCTAGCTACCTACGGTTAGGACTATGTTATAACTTTATTTAAAGGGTAGGCTGTAGATGTATTTCAGGGTTACATCTACTTCTAATCTGTTAGTTCGTCTTTACGATGATTCTCCCTATATTATTATAATATTATAAGCCAGCTAAGGGAAGCTAGTAAGGATAGTGGTAGGGTTTTCTTTATATTGTCTATTTGCCTTTGGGGTGGCTTCTCGAATACCATTGCGATTTTATAATTTCACTTAGGGGGTTGTTAACGGGTTGTCAACGGATTATTTATGCATTTACTAAACCTGTCAGTCTGTCCGTGGGTGCACTTTTAAGTGTTATTATGACGGTTTTGTAATTTACTTAAGGGGTAGCCAGTGAGTATATTCGTGTGTTATATATATATATATATTTTCAATCTGTTAGTTCATCCGTACGGTGACCTTTCATATTACATTACAGTTTTATAACTTCACTTAAGGGGTCGATAGCGAGTCTGCTAATAATTTAACTATGTACTTAGTAGGTCCACTTGTCTCCTTAATGCTCTATATATATTGTTATAAGTTCATACCTTCACTTAAGGGCAAGCTAGAGAACTGGTGATAGGTTAGCCATGTAGGTTATAGGTTAGTTAATAGTGAATCTGCTAATAGTTTAAATAAATTATATAAATAGTTACTAAATAGGTCTGTCTGTCTCTTTAATTATTTTGATATATTGTTATAAGCGCATAACTTTAGTTAAGGGGAAGCCAGTGAGGTTATTAGGAGTTAGTACGTTTATATGTCTAAGGGTTCTCCCTTTAAGGTGAACTTTCGAGATTACTATGAGGTTACAATTTTGCTTAAGGGAAAGTTAACGAGTTTATTGATGGACTATTAAGAGTTCTTCCTTAAGGCGATTCTCATACATTACTATAAGATTACGACTTCACTTAAGGGGTATGCGGTCTTAGGGTTTCATCCTTATAGTGGGATTTCATATACTATCATAACGTTATAACTTTGAGGCCTATCGAGTTCGAGGGGTAACCGTGTTATTACGAGACATGTTCGGAGTTGTAAGAAGTTAGCTAGGCTCATGAATAGGGTGACTTAGCCTTAGGTACTCCGACTACGTTAGAATAATAAACCGCATACATTTTAATCAGGAACTCGGATTTAGTAATTTAAATTCGGGTCTAATGCTAATTAGGACTTAGTGGCTCCGTGGTTAAGGATTACTTATAGGCCATTGGCTTTAACGTAGGTATAATGTAAGATTAGGGTTTTGATTTTGTTCTGTCATACCTGGGACTGATTGAATCCATACCTCTTAGGATCTTGGGTTATTATCGGTCACAACGAGGGGTCCAAATAGACGATTACGCCATTAGACGATCACAGCCAAATAAAATATTAGCTTTCTTTAATAATAACATTAATAACGGTTACAAAATATAATTAACATTTTTATAATAATAAAGACAACAATAATATGTTAGGATTACGTACGTCATCGTACGCCCTCACGTATTCAAATTGGCGAGAATATCATTATACTCCACGTGAGTTCAAATTTAAATAAGAATATTATTTTGTAGGGGGGGGGGGGGGGGGGTTTCTACATTATGTGTTGCCGTTACCAGGATAGGATATAGAATTTAGTAATTTAGGCAGTTTTCAATGTTTCCAAATGTTTTGTTCTTTGATTAGGTATTTATATTTCGGTATTTTATCATAAGTGCGTCTAGGAATTAATAGCGGAATATAAGTGTGTAGTGGACCCAAGCTGTTAATAGAGAATTGTAGTAATCTGGACCCCACCACACGGTGCTGACATGCTAATTTAAGTTTTAAGAGAGCAGGTAGATTAAAGATGAAATTTATCAATAATAAATATAAATTTGATTAATCACCTTCGTAATTCATACCGATCGGATACTCCTAATAAATGGATAGAAAGGAGATCAATGAAGTATGAAGTAAGTGAGGGGCCCGGATGTCCTCACCGGGGTTCGATTAATATGGTTGTACCTACGTCATAAGGCGTAAATCGCAGTGGGATCCTAAAATCATCAACACAAAGAAAAATAATTACTCGTTAAATACGACCGATTCGTAAAGTAGCAGATAACCAGGAGGTTAAAATATATGGAGAATATCGATCGATTATTTTCAGTTAATTGATATAAATGTCGTAGGGTGCGAGAGGGATAGTAGAGTAGGCTCCGCGCCGCTTACGACGAGCCTTCAATGTGTAAATTAATCGAAGCCGTATAATCGAGTCACAAAGAAGCGGAGAAACTAGTTCGGCAGGTAAAGAGTTTAGTAGAATCGGTTTACGATTTCGATATGATTGTTCGATTATTACTATAAAGTAACTGGCCACTAAAATGCGAAGCACGTGGGTACACGTGGAAGTAAAATAAAGAAGAAATTAACTGGCGCCACAATCCCTAGACACGCCACGCGTTCAGGCCGCGTCTATCGGGGGGGGGGGGGGAGGGGAGAACGGTTATAAGCGATAGGCGTCAGTTGCGGCACCCTTTTTCACTGTCGTCGTGTCAAGAGGCTGGCCGTGCTCGAGATTCCTGAGGAAGCGGGAAGGACAGGTCACACAAAGATTTGAAGAAATTTAGTACCGGCGCCGTGCACGTTTCGCCTACATCAAATATCAGTAAGTGTCTTTTGTGAGAACTGAGGCTAGCAATGTCAACTTATTATTGATGGGTTTGTACTATGGGGCTTTGTGAGGGACTTCCTTTATACGATGGCGTAAGGACTGTGTAAGGGACCGTGTAAGATGCCACCTTGGTTAAAGTGAAGGGTTGGTTGGGGAAAATTGAAAGTGGTTGACTTTATGGTTGGGATTTAGTCCGGGATTCTAGTTGTAAATTTGGAGTAGAGAAGGAAAAACCCTTGCTTATTAAAAATGCAGAGGTAGTTTGTTGACATTGTTGGCTATGTACTCTCTAAGGAAAAGAGATTGCCGATTTCTGCAGAAAATTTAGTGGAGAAAAGGGTTCCTGCCGGGATCGGAGTCTTTTAACATGATGTTGTAAATTTTGTGATACTTTGTGGGAAGAAAACCCCGTAATTAGGCTCTGATCTGATTAGTTAAGAAATCGTTTAAGATTAGGGTTAAGGCTAGGCAAGCCCTTGTATAAATCCTGTCCTGTATATATGTATATCTTATTGATGAAAGCCCTACGCAAGTCCTGAGCAGCGACTTCGCGCTTTGATCGGATTCGAGGTGACGGGGCATGCTCACATGACTTGGCAGGCAAGACCTTGTGTAAATCCTGTCCTGTGTATATGTATATCTTATTGATGAAAATCCTACACGCTTTGGTAGATGCTCATTAGAATGGTACAGTTATGTTACATGTAATTGACGGTTATGTTAATGATATCTCTATAT
Organism: Apoda limacodes; assembly: GCA_946406115.1. Classification (NCBI taxonomy): domain Eukaryota; kingdom Metazoa; phylum Arthropoda; class Insecta; order Lepidoptera; family Limacodidae; genus Apoda; species Apoda limacodes. Next base: position 24,924,090 of record OX291555.1, on the reverse strand, counting down.
ACACTACTTACTATCTCAATCATTTTAGTCCCGATGTCTTGTTGCGTTGCGGTATGGGTGACCCCCAAAGCAAGCAGACCCTTGGTAGATAGAGGTAGGTGAGGACGGGGCAATCACAGTAGGGGTTATTCAAGCGGGGTCTGGCTTGTTATAAGATTAGGGAAGATTGGGGCTTGATGTTAGAGACATACTAGGATAACTGCAGGCTTCAGGAATCTAAGGGTGTGAGGGGGCTGATAAAATCTAGATCTGGGTTGGCTCCAGTTCCACCCTTCACCGGCGTCGAGTGGGGAAGCTGAACTGTTAGATTCCGTTTAGGTAATGGGTGGCTAAAATTTAACGTGGGATTTTTAACCCAATCTCCTTAAGGAATCCATAAATAAATAGTACCTCCACTCCACCCATTACTGCGACGGATAGATTTGGAAAGCTAAGTATTATTGTGCTCATATTTAAATATTTGTTTCCTGTGTAAAAAAATAAATAAACGTAAACCTCATATGTTTTTCAGGGCCGCGACATTAATCTAGCGAGTCTAATTTTTAATTAGACTATCTAAGCTTTATTTTATTGCTTTATACTGTTTAATTTATGTTTTGACTAAGCCATTTAAGATAAAGATGACAGAACTTCAACATTGACCAAACTTTATTAACAGGCTATGAGGTGACGTTAGTGGGTCAGGATTTGTTCTATTCTTCACCATGAATCACCCCGTTGAAGACGTATTAGTATAGCCATACACAATTCTCTACTAACTGATGAGGCTCTGAATTGTTGTATGGAAAGCCGAAACGTTAAGTTCTAAACACTCAGAAAAGGGCTAACCTTTACTTGATCTGGCTAATGCGCCAGGTCTTGAGTGTAGATATGTCTTCCTTACAACTCACCTTAAACATACTTATTGTGTGTCAAATTAGGTGTTCTGTCGCCTTAATTACTCTGATGAACAATTTACCACTTAACCCTGTGCGTAATCGCACCCCTATTTTATTATTCCATATGAACTTAGCTTGCACGACACATGTTTCGGGCGAGTATAGCCTCTCCGGACTAGCGGCTATTTAAACTTAAGGAGCCTCGGGGCGAACCGACCGATCGTAGGTTGTATTCAAATAATAACGAAATGGTCCCCTTAGTTCCGTAGTAAGTCATAGTAGTAAGGATAAATACATGGTCGCCTGGTTGTTTGCCACCTCTGCAGCGTTGTAAATGTAGGAGTTGGTGGGGCACTACTTACCTATCTTAAAGAACTGGTTAAGGCTCAGTGTACGAAAGACAAATGTTTATACACTTATTCAATTACTAAATGACAGGAAGGCGAAGCCACAAGGTAAGCTAGTTTGATTAAACCTATCTATGAGTCTGTCAGGAGTTGGTCGTTATATACCTTCCTTGTTAAAGTTTCCAAGGCGTTAGTTAGATCATAGGTACGATACATTTGGCAACCGCTTAAGGTCGGACAGTATCCAAGGGCTTTAAAGTTGTTCAAAATCAAGTTATACATAGTTAAATTTCAATATTCATTCTAGCAATAAGGTAGGAACAGTCTAGTGTATAAGCTCGGCGAACTTAGGTTTCGTCTCGACTTTATAGTATTGATTTTCTATTAACTTTTGTATCCGAGTGTAAATAATCTCCATAGTTCGTAAACATAATCCCAATTCTAGTTCTAATAACGAAATTCGTATAGACAGGGTCGCGAGATACTAAAACAAAACAGAACCAACGTAAATTAGTCGGAGGATAGACGAGTAACACGTTTAGACTTTGTATCTGCGCAGAAGACTAAAATGTGCTCTCTGCGCACCCACGTGACCACGAGACGCCAGCTGGGCATTTCGATGCACTGGCAAATGTATGAATGTCTGACCGCTTAGTCATTAATCGGTCGAAGGGATAATTGGTGGCGGGCCCACCAATTCTGGATATAACGATTTACGAACCGTTAAGGAATGTGTGTATATGTGAATTTTCCTGGACAATTCCCAGTTAGGGTTACCCGTAGAAGACCTGGGAACTAGGATTAGTGAATTCAGATAGATTCTCATACTAAATTGTTTGTCAATAGCGCCCTCTATAAGTTTTTCTCAATATCCCCAAGATTATTAGACAGCTGGCTAAGATATTGATCGACCGAGTAATTCTACGATTATTACACAGATGGCGTGAGCCACAGTGGTAAACAATAATCATGAACGTAGGAGGATTTCTAGCTACCTACGGTTAGGACTATGTTATAACTTTATTTAAAGGGTAGGCTGTAGATGTATTTCAGGGTTACATCTACTTCTAATCTGTTAGTTCGTCTTTACGATGATTCTCCCTATATTATTATAATATTATAAGCCAGCTAAGGGAAGCTAGTAAGGATAGTGGTAGGGTTTTCTTTATATTGTCTATTTGCCTTTGGGGTGGCTTCTCGAATACCATTGCGATTTTATAATTTCACTTAGGGGGTTGTTAACGGGTTGTCAACGGATTATTTATGCATTTACTAAACCTGTCAGTCTGTCCGTGGGTGCACTTTTAAGTGTTATTATGACGGTTTTGTAATTTACTTAAGGGGTAGCCAGTGAGTATATTCGTGTGTTATATATATATATATATTTTCAATCTGTTAGTTCATCCGTACGGTGACCTTTCATATTACATTACAGTTTTATAACTTCACTTAAGGGGTCGATAGCGAGTCTGCTAATAATTTAACTATGTACTTAGTAGGTCCACTTGTCTCCTTAATGCTCTATATATATTGTTATAAGTTCATACCTTCACTTAAGGGCAAGCTAGAGAACTGGTGATAGGTTAGCCATGTAGGTTATAGGTTAGTTAATAGTGAATCTGCTAATAGTTTAAATAAATTATATAAATAGGTACTAAATAGGTCTGTCTGTCTCTTTAATTATTTTGATATATTGTTATAAGCGCATAACTTTAGTTAAGGGGAAGCCAGTGAGGTTATTAGGAGTTAGTACGTTTATATGTCTAAGGGTTCTCCCTTTAAGGTGAACTTTCGAGATTACTATGAGGTTACAATTTTGCTTAAGGGAAAGTTAACGAGTTTATTGATGGACTATTAAGAGTTCTTCCTTAAGGCGATTCTCATACATTACTATAAGATTACGACTTCACTTAAGGGGTATGCGGTCTTAGGGTTTCATCCTTATAGTGGGATTTCATATACTATCATAACGTTATAACTTTGTGGCCTATCGAGTTCGAGGGGTAACCGTGTTATTACGAGACATGTTCGGAGTTGTAAGAAGTTAGCTAGGCTCATGAATAGGGTGACTTAGCCTTAGGTACTCCGACTACGTTAGAATAATAAACCGCATACATTTTAATCAGGAACTCGGATTTAGTAATTTAAATTCGGGTCTAATGCTAATTAGGACTTAGTGGCTCCGTGGTTAAGGATTACTTATAGGCCATTGGCTTTAACGTAGGTATAATGTAAGATTAGGGTTTTGATTTTGTTCTGTCATACCTGGGACTGATTGAATCCATACCTCTTAGGATCTTGGGTTATTATCGGTCACAACGAGGGGTCCAAATAGACGATTACGCCATTAGACGATCACAGCCAAATAAAATATTAGCTTTCTTTAATAATAACATTAATAACGGTTACAAAATATAATTAACATTTTTATAATAATAAAGACAACAATAATATGTTAGGATTACGTACGTCATCGTACGCCCTCACGTATTCAAATTGGCGAGAATATCATTATACTCCACGTGAGTTCAAATTTAAATAAGAATATTATTTTGTAGGGGGGGGGGGGGGGGGTTTCTACATTATGTGTTGCCGTTACCAGGATAGGATATAGAACTAAAATAGGCTTGTAAAAGCCTACATTTTGTTGTCGTAAAACGGATGGGAGGTCATTAAAATGGATTTGAGTTGGTGACTGGTGTGACAGAATGGAACCAATAAGCAAGATATAAATCTTGTTTAGAAGGCATTTTGTAGTTGTTTGTTACTTAAGCTTAGTTATAGACACATACTTTAATATAGCATATATGGGAATTGTAGGCCAAGTTTAGGATAAAACCATGTTAAATTAGTGTAAAAGAATGTTTTTTATTTTAGTTAGGTAGTACAGTACATCTATCTAGGTACTAGTATAGTAAGATATATTCTACGACTTAGGCTTAGATATAGGAAGGCATTACTAGTAATATGTAGACATAAAATTACGGCTAATACGCAAAGTTACAATTACATTTATAGAATGGTAGGCAGGGGTATGTGTATGATCTAATAACCTTATTTATAAATACATACTCGTATATCTCAATCATCCGAAACCTAGGGAACGGGGTTCGTAAGATGAATCTTATGGCGCGAGGGGTATTACTGTATAGACATAGGTTAGATACCGGTTTATTTGTCGTGGCTTTAATGAATTTTCCATATGTGTAGAATTATTTGCCAGAAGGGCGACACTGTGGAATAAAAATCTAATATGCTCGGGGAGGGAAAGGACATAACAAAATAACGAGCATTTAAGAGGGCCCCAACGCGCATATACCTTTGTTGTTTCAAATAGAGCTCATTTTCCAGTGGCATAAATATATCATAGATGGACATACAACTTAGCGTAAAGGGGGGGAAATAGTTAATTACAGTTACATCACATGCGATATAAAAATTTAATTACAGTAATTTTCTAGCTTTGTAGTTACTTAACATGTCAGGAAATAAATTATGTTCTCGCTACTTGTTGATAGTGAGTTATGAATTAAAAAATAGAAGGCGAGAAATTAGGCCGTAATTTTCAAAAAAAAAAAAAAATGGTTTGGACGGGAACCGTAAATCGAATACAGTAATTTGCTAGTCAAAGAAGGTAGGACAGTGGAGTCGATTTTAAAACTGAGTAGAAAACTGTAGCTCAAGGTAGACTGCCGCCTTAAAGTATCACCTTATTATTGATGATTTAGAGTGGGTTCATTTATGTTTAGGGAATGCATTGAGAGTCGGGATAGCGAGCATTTGGAATGCTAGTGCCGAAGTAAGGTCATAAAGTCACTAAGATATTAGCTGAAAGAGGCCTCATCCATCTCAGTTTTTTATTTTATACTAGGTAGCGCCGACTTAGTAAGTTGGGACCATCCCCATGAGCCATTTAGACATAACTGTGTATAGGTATAATTATCGGTTTATAGGTTTTAGTTAAAAGGTTACTCCAAAGTACGAACGTCTAATAACTGTTTCACTTGGCGGTAACGTCTGTTAAGCCCTTATACTCGGTGAACTTCTTCCAACGAGAAGATTCATGACTGGTAGAAGGTAATCTTAACAAAGTAAACAGTAGATGTTAAAACGACTATATGTACTTTGTGAGTTGTTAGTTTAGTAATATACTTTTGTAAAAGGAAAATTTATAACAAATAATATAAATTGGGGAAGAAAGGATGTCCGCTCGAGCGGGGATTTGAACTCGGGGTTTCTCGGGGTCTTGGGGCGAACGTGAGGTGTTTGGCCGACGGAACTGTCTGAGTTGATTCTGTGCGATCGAATGTAAACGTTAGGTAGAGACCTTTGGTTAGACCATCTTTTATAGATTTGTTGCTACCGTTCACGGGCTATTAGAATCAAATTTTTGGATACTTTTAGCTCATGCTTTTGCTTGACAATTTATATTACGTTTTGATTGCCGATAAATATTTTATTACTAGGTGGACCGGTAATGTCAAAGGGTTTAACCTATTGTGATATTATTTATGAAAGTAATGAATTGGAAGTGTGATACTGAAATGTAGACGGGAAGTGCACTTATGTATGTATATATATATATATATATATATATATATATATACACAAATCGGATTAGGGAATGTAACGTATTTAAAGGTAAGGTAGGGTGAGGGAGGGTATTAGGTGGTGTTCGGGTCGGCTATGCCTGTTAACATGTTCCTTTTGAACTAAATAGGTTATTGTTAATAGGTATTATCTGTTCAAAGGGTTTGTTGAGTAGGCGATATGTAGCAACTGAGAAATGAGGTATGTGTCGGGGATTAAAACCATTGGCATAGGTCAGGGACCGGTTTTGTTAGTGTAGTCATGTTAAGGGCAGTTAGAAATAAAATGTACATTACATGAGGGGAGGGTACCACAGGGGAGGGATAAATGGTGGAGTTGTTAGGGGAGGGGTCAACATAATAAGTGTTTATTAAACTGCAATAATGTTTATTCAGAATTAGGATTCGCATGAAATATAAATATATATATATATATATATAAATTAGGTTCAATGTAGGATTAGAAGTGAGCTAGAACGTGGATAGATACTATTACCTGCTATGTAGATGTGAAACTAAGGTAAAATTATTAAACCCAGCCGAGTAGGTCAAGGTTATTATTTAATTTGGTACGAGTCGTGAATTGAAATGATTTTGGATTTTTATACATGGTTAGTGTAACCCCTGAGATTTTTGCCGTGTGAGTTGCAGGGGGTCGTAATGTTTCGGCAGGTACGATCCCTGAGTGACCGCGGGCGGTGCATGTCTATGTGTGCGTATACATATCAGTATGCGTACATGTGTATATGTGTCGAAGTTGAGGTCGGGCCCTGCCTTAATGGTGGGAGAGTCAGGTCCTTAACTGAAAGAGCGAAAAGGGGTTATGCTGAGGGTGTGTTTAAATCGTCGCGGGTAAAGATTGTAATTTGTTAGGGCCTGAATTTAAATGATTTGGATTTTTTATACATGGCTAGTGTAACCCCTGTGATTTTTGCCGTGTGAGTTGCAGGGGGTCGTAATGTTTCGACAGGTACGATCCCTGAGTGACCGCGGGCGGTGCATGTCTATGTGTGTGTATACATATTAGTATGCATACATGTGTATATGTGTCGAAGTTGAGGTCGGGCCCTGCCTTAATGGTGGGAGAGTCAGGTCCTTAACTGAAGAAGCAAAGGGTGTTATGCTGGAGATGTGCTTAAGTCATCGGGGAAAAGATAAAAAAAAAAGGGGGGAAAAAATTGTGAGTTGTTAGGATAGACAAACTTGCCTTGTGGGGTTCAGGGAGGTTTTAAGGTTCCGGCGACTGCCGTTTTGATGGATCGCTTCCGGGGTATGGTTGGATAAGTGTGTGGAGGTATGCGTACATATGTATACGTCGTTAGTGGAAGTTAGGCTTAACGTGAATGAGGGGTGATTAGTTAAGGGGAGGAGGGGGATATGCGGAGTATGGGTTTAGGCCGCTCTAGTATCAGCATTATTACACAAGGTTCAAATTTTACAACCGGTTCTTATAGTTGCTGATAACAATTTAATATTTGCTTCTTAATATCATTAAATAAACAACCCTCGGACGTCATTGCCCTATTCAGACTTTTATAAATCATAACGAGCCTAGATTGAGTGAGGCCTTTGGTCCTTAACTAAAGCAGATCCGTCATAGCTATTTATTGCTAGAATGAACAAACTCCACCGTTTGCGTCCAAACATCATCGCCATATTCTAATTACTATATCTATCATAATTGCCTACGGCTAATAATGGACAAACTCAACTGTTTGTTTCCGAACGTCATCAAATGGGCAACCTCAATTGTTTGCGTCCAAACATCATCGCCATATTCTAATTACTATATCTATCATAATTGCCTACGGCTAATAATGGACGAACTCAACTGGTTGCTTCCGAACGTCATCAAATGGGCAACCTCAATTGTTTGCGTCCAAACATCATCGTCATGTTTTAATTATCTATTGTAATTGCCTACGGCTAATAATGGACGAACTCAACTGTTTGCTTCCCATTATCATCAAATTAACAAACTCGGCTGGTTGCTTCTGCACATCGCCGAATAGTTAAACTCAACTGTTTGTTCCTAAATGTCATCGAATGGACGAACGCAACGGTTTATTTCCGAAATGGACAAACTCAACTGCTTGCGTTCAAATATAATCGCCATATTAAACCTATAAATATCTATCATGACGAGCCGAGGTTGAGTGAGGCCCTTGGTCCTTAATCGAAGCATATATATCATAATGAGCCTAGATTGAGTGAGGCCCTTGGTCCTCAACCTAAGCATGTCAGTCATATCCGTCCTGATTACCGATGACAAATAGCGGACAACCTCAGTTGGCTGCTTCCAACCATCATTACCTTTTTCCCGAACTACTATATTCTTCATGTCTAACGAGTATATCTGGTGTTTCTTATTATAGAGCTGCAGGGGCTTGCTTTTGTTTCGACGGGGTGGGTTCTGGGGTGGTTGCGAGTTGAGGGTAAGGGGCTCAATAGGGGTTATTTTTTTTTCTCTCCCCTTTGTTTTTCCCTTCCATGGGTGCTGTATCCTTTCTAGTTACCTTGATAGGTCTATAGTCTTGAGAGGACGCCATCTTCTATTATTAACCAATTCATGTGTGCTATCTCGAGAGATCATTATGAGGTTCCGTTCTTTATCTAAATAAGAAATTCTTGGGTTTGGCTTGTTAAGAATAGTGTGTTAGGTCGTAGGCCCAGTTAGGTTGTTAAAGCCCTGTTAGGAATTAGGACAGGAGGAAATAAGTTTAGGGTCTTACCCAGACGGTCGTCTTGGTTGTTGCAGGGTTCGCGGAAGGGGCGCACGGTTATCGAGAAAATTTTTGGAAAGGAGAATCATGGGACGTCCTAGAAAACGACAAGCTAAGGGGAGCGACGATGAGAACAGCGATAGTGAGGATCTCAGAGCGACTAACGAAGTTTATAAACAGACCATTGCGGATTTAACCAAGCGAATACAAGAATTAGAGAAAAGGCTAGAGGAAAGGGTCGGATTGGTTGTGGAGTCGGCATCCCCCTCGATCAACCTTCCAGTTCCTAACCCGGAGCTAATTGTCGATCTGACCCCCCCGACGGTTAATGAGGAGATAATAAAGTGCTGCAATCAAGTGGGCGCTATGTATAAATAAGGGGGGGTGGAACGACCCAAGTTTAGCACCCCTGAGAAATTGCATCCAGTAACGTTCCTTGAAAATTTGACGTATTACCTGAAGAGAGCACCTTTTAGGGACCATGAGATAGATGGAATTTTTGATTGCTTGGAGGGGGAGGCGAGAAATTGGGCTCGGGTGTATAAAGAGACATGGGGGTCTCTGGAGGACTTCAAAAGGGACTTCTTGGATACATATTGGGGGGAAAATGAACAAAATGCTTTGAGAAGGGACATAGTACAATCTGGTTGGGACAAGAAGGTTCACCCTACGATGCTGGGACATTTTTTACATTTAACCGGACAGGCTAAGATGTTGACATATGCCATTCCGGAGCAACAATTGGTGGGGGACATTATACGACACTTTTCTAAGGAAGTACAGTACGCTTGGACAGTGGCGAGAGAAGAAGGTTTCGGTTTACTAAAGGCCACTAGTTTTCTGAGAAGACTAGACAACATAGATAAGCAGAAGGGGCTTCTAGAGGGAATGGGAGGATCCAAGGTGAGGCCCATCCATGATGGTCAAGCTGGAAGTAAAGGGAACTGGAGGTACGGTCGTCGCGAAGCAAAGAAGAGCTTTACAAGATCTGGGCCCAACCGGTCGCCGGGTGCTGGAGGCCAGATACCGCGGTTAATGGAAGTAAATTTAGAAAGGGAAGAGACGCCCTTGGGAAACTATTAAGAGCTGACGATTCGATCCCCTACTCAGCTCGTTACCCAGGGGAATTAGAGTTAAGGGATTACTTTCCTTTAAAACAAATGTTGGATGTAGGGTGGTTGCCTGGTTTGGGGTTAGGGAGAGGTAACGGTATACTTAGACCAATAATTTTAAAGGGGCAGACCACGACTCAGGGTCTCGGTTTTTGTAATGATGATGTGTTGCCCGATCCAGTCGTCGGAGTGAGAGATAGGTTGTTAGATAAGGCTAATGAAGGACTAGGGCCTCTGAGTGTTAGGGTCACACCCGGGGTGAATTCAGTGTTCGAGGAAGAGGAGGGAGCAGCGGGATGCGAGGGGGAAGTCTTAAAATGTGAGATGAAAGTGAATATATGGGAGGAATGGGTCGATTGCCTCTTAGATACTGGTAGCGATATCACTTGTGTCAGCGAAGAATTTGTATTTAGACATAAGAACAGGACAGATATGACGGTAGTTCCGATAAGATGCTTACAGATCAGAGGGGCGGTGGGTCAACGTAGTTCGAAAATTCAAAAGGCTGTGGTTTTACCTCTAATGCTAGGGAAACATCGACTTGATTCTCCTTTCCTAATAGTCCCGAAATTAATAAGGCCTGTAATTTTAGGATTTGATTGGATGCGCCTTCATGGGGTGATACTAAAAATGGGCCCCACGAGGGTAGTAATTACTATAACAATTGATGGAGAGGAGGTTTCGTTGGATCAGAGAAACCGAGAGATTAACTGCGTTTCGTCGGTTAGTCCGTTTGGTGGGAGCTCCCGCCTTGCACCTGGATAAACTCGAAGAAAACATACTTGTAGGGTTGGAGATTGGCCACGTAGGAAGGGCTCTACTTAAGGGGGTTATAGTGAAGTACAAGGATCTTTTTACGGGGGAGTTGGGACGCGCTAACTGTTATGAACATATTATTATCATGAAATCGGAGGAACCTGTGATGAAAAGATCTTATCCAGTTCCGTACGCTTATCGAGACCAGATGGGGAGGAAACTGGAACAAATGGAGAAGCAAGGGATCATCTCCCGAGCTTCCACTCCGTATTGTAGTCCACTTACTTTTAGATTCAAGTCTGATGGGGATCTACGGGTTTTGTTAGATGCTAGAGAGATAAATAAAGTTATGATAGCGGAGTCTGAAGCCCCTCCGGTTCAATTAGATGTGTTAAACTCCTTTCATGGGGTACGTTTTATCAGCACCATTGACCTTAACAACGCCTACTTTCAGATTCCCCTGGCCGAGGGCAGTAAAAGATACACTGGGTTCACATTTAATGGAAAATCTTATGTCTATAATGTTCTACCGCAAGGGCTGAAAACGTCGGTTGGTAGTTTTAGTCGGGCAATGGATAGGATATTGGGGCAAGAGGTTAGGACGTTTTGTGTCAATTATTTGGATGATCTGGCTATCCTTACTAGTGGTGATTTGCAGGAACACTTGGGTCACCTTGATGTCGTATTGGGTCGATTGCGCAAAGCCGGCCTAACTTGCAACTTGTCCAAATGTAGGTTTGTATGCGCAGAGGTGAAAATGTTAGGGCACATAATCGACACTGAGGGCATCCGGACTGACCCACAGAAATTGGAAGCCATTAGGGATTTCCCGGCGCCTAAGAAGATAAAACACTTAAGGGCGTTTTTAGGGCTTTGTAATTATTATCGCCGGTTCATCCCGCGTTACAGCGAATTAATAAGGCCTTTGTGTAGTTTACTAGGGAAGGGAATACATTGGAGGTGGGATAGGTCGGCTCGAGAAGCGTTCGAAGGGCTGAAGGGGGCCTTCATGAGTACAATTAGGTTACACCATCCTGATATAGGATCTCCATATATTCTGCAGGTAGACAGTTCGGGGGTAGGGGTGGCTGGGGTGCTATACCAGGGCCAGGGAGAGGATATGAAGGTTCTGGGGTATTGTAGCAGGTCGTTGAGAGAAGCGGAATTGAGGTGGACCGTTACCGAACAAGAACTATGGGCTGTTATATATGGGATAAAGAAATTCGAGACTTATTTACGAGGCGCTAAGGTGATTATACGGACTGACCATAAAGCATTAACTTTTATGAAATCCTGCCGGCTGTTTAATAGTAGGGTTACTCGTTGGGTTCTGTTTTTAGAGCAGTTTGATTATACTATGGAACACATAAAGGGGAAGGATAACCTGGTTGCCGATGTGTTGTCCAGGTACTTGCCGGAGGGGGGATCCATCCAGGAGGACAAAGTTTTAGGTCCCGAAATTAGTTATATGGGAGTAACACTGGACCGGGAGTTGAGGAGCGATCTAACCCGTTTGTGCGAGTATCAGGCGGAGGACCCTTTGTTGCGACTGTTGAGAGAGCAAGTGGAAGGGCGAGGGACCGTCACTGGCAGGCTGAAGCGAATTGGGGGTTTGAGTCGAATAATAGATGGAGTTTTGTGCTTTGTGGGTTCGGGGAGAAATAGGGAAGTACCATTTTTGCCTAGTGTTTTACAAGAGAGGGTGATATTGCAAGTACACACGGAAATGGGCCACTTAGGGGCTCTGAAAACAGTAAAACTAGTGCGCGGCAGATATTATTGGCCGAACTTACGAAGACGCGTAAAGGAGGTGATATCGAGATGTCATATTTGCCAATTGTCTAAACCGAACAACGTGAACTTAGTCGGGAGCTGTAAATCCATTTTACCTGGGGAGATAGGAGATGTAGTAATGGCAGATTTGTACGGGCCTCTGCCCAAGGGGAAGTATGGATTAAGTTATTTACTAGTAGTGCAGGATAGTTTCAGCAAATATCTGAAGTTATTCGAATTAAGGAAGGCCACAGCTAAAGGAGTAGTTTCTAGAATTAGACTATACGGGAGGTATATAAAACCAAAAATGATTCTGACGGACAACGGTAGTCAATTCGTTAGTAGAGAGTGGAAGGAATCTTTAGCGGGGATGGGAATCCGACCTATCTATACCACGGTTAGGAACCCGCGGCCTAATATCACGGAGAGGGTAAATCGAGAACTAGGGCGTCTGTTTAGGACTTATTGTCATAAAAACCACAAGGGGTGGGTCGACCAGGTAAGGAGGATAGAGGATTTGTACAACAATACCCTTCACCTCAGTACCGGGTTTACCCCGAATGAGTTATTGTACGGTCGGAAGGCGAGGTTGGCGATGGATGGGAAGACTAGTGAAGTGGCAAGCGAGAGTGAGTTAGAGGAAATGAGGAGGAGAGCTAGAGAGAAGTTGGTGGAAACTAGTAAAAGGCGAAATGAATATTACGATAGAACGCACCGGGTGGTGAATTTCCAGATAGGAGATTTAGTGAAGGTGCGTCGTCACAATAAATCTATTGCTATGCGTAAACAAATAAAAAAGTTCTAGAAGAAGGTTTCTACAAGTGATATTATAGAATAATAAAAGCACATGTCTTTTCTAGATGCTTCAGCAGGCATCTGAGCATTTTGTTTCGAGTAGCAGCCATGCCATCGGATCTTTGATGATTTATCTGTAGCCAACAACCTATGATCCCCATTTATATCTTGATCACTCCTTCCAGCGAGCATGTAGTAAATAAAAATAGTTTAAGGCGTATTTGCTTTCGCGTTTTTCTAAAGGTTGGAGGTCATAAATGTGAAAGAGTTATTATGGGGATACATTTACAAAGAAAAAATAAAATTAATCAAAAATGTCATGGCTGCTGTTGAGCCAAAATTAATTGTCTTACTTCTCCATAATGAAAGACAAAACGTTCCTCAAGCTATTGTTTTGCACAAATTCAGTTCCATCTATTGTGTGTGCACAATATCTGGTTTATAACTGGTTATAAACCAACTGGCTGAACTGATTTAGATTTTCAAAAAATTAAAGTGCTTCGAAATCATAGCCTAATGGTTAGGTTGTCCACCACTTAGCAATTAACTGCTGCTAATTTTTAAAAAGATAAGGAATCTAATGTTTAGGGTCTATAATTGAAGTCATTGAAATCTTAATCATAGTCAAAAAAGTAATCAATTTCGTGTCGTACAGGTATTTGGTTATGATTCCGAAGAATGAGGATAATTGTACTTATATGAAGAACTTGAGAAATTAATTGAGAAAATATTTTTAATGAAAGTATGTGCATGTATAAATTTATTACTGTAATTTTTGCAACACTTTTAGAACACCTGATTCCAACCACCCCTTAGAGATACGCATTTTTTAACTTTGGAAGACAATAACGGTTCTCCCGTTGTCCAAACCTGACTTACTTCTTACAGCAGGACTGGCGAAGAAGTAAATTTTTTGGCCCCCGATCTCACATTTTACCTCTTATTGTTTTAGAGCTAGTTATGAACGACAAAGGACGTATATTATAGTTAGTCCAGATACACTGCTATCAGAATCAGTATTGTAGCGACTGGCTCACCACCTGTCACGCAGGACTTGGTTGTTGAAAAGAGGCTATACGCCTCACATTATGACGTGGGTGTATGGTCACTGAGGGGGATGAGAATGGTGGCGACATACATACAAACCCACAATTTTCCATTGGTTTCCCCTTTTGTAAATCAAATTAGTGACGTTACACATATTTAAAGCATATATTTTTTTAAATTACTCAAAACTACAACAAAGTGATTTAAACGAATCACTAAAGTTGAATAAACAGAAACAAAACAATTTCATATCTATAAAATATTTTAAATATTCGTAGTAACTTTAAAATGATTTCGATAACGGACAAACCTGTGTAATTTAAAATTCATTTCGTAGTCAAATATAAATTTATGTCCGGAAATACGATATTGTACGCCGATACGAGTTCACGGGATAAATAGCGATTCCGACTGTTATTTTAAGTGTTCATATTTACTTTAGTTATTTTTTGTTTAAGGTTCCGTACCCGAAGGGTGCCAAAGGAACCCTATTACTAAGCCTCCACGATTCGTCAATGCGTCATTAGGCTGTGTCGTTACAACTGTAGCAGGTAGCCAGTTGATTTTTTTTCTATAAATCTCTTTGTCTTGTAAGATAGCAAATATTTTGGACAAATCTGCTAGTCAGAACCCAAGGGTGGCCCTTACAAGAAACCTTAGGATGATTACATTTTTTAACGTTTTTTCTTCCTTTTCTATCATAAAAACGATAATATACTCTAACTTAACGTTCCTTACAAATATAATTCGCAATTAAAATTACTTTCTCAAGTTTAAAGCTATTAAAATTGTCTAATTTTTAGAACTCTTACCAAAAAAATAGTTTAATTCGATAGAGACACCGCATCAATATACCTATTGCACGAAGACAAGATCAAAAGTCCTAGAAAGCTGGTTGGAACGTCTGCGAGGCGGTCAGCCGCTGTTAAGTGCTCATGCCACTGAAATTGCGTCTCAGCTGCAGTGATACTCGTGCGGTACAAGGGATGTGAGACAGCGATAGATATATCTACACGAGAATGAATATTTTCTGTAAATATTACACATAATGCCGTTTGGTCCCAAAGTAATCGAGGCTTGTGATATGGTACTAAAAAATTGTTTAAATAATTATATAGGTACTTTTTTTTCGTAAATACATAAACGAGTATATAGAAAACATTCACACTCAGGACAAACACATAAATGTTTGTCCTGTGAGGAAATCTAAAACGCGAAACCCATAGAGCGAAACATCCAGATATACATACATAGACTTATGATAAGCACACTAGCATAGAAGTTCTGCATTTGACAAAAAACAGTAATAAGTAGAATTAAAATCATAATAACAAATATGCCAGGAGGCAACATTAGTACTGTGCCTACTGAAATGTCTTCTGTAATCAAATTAAATTATTAATAATAAATAAATAAATATTTTTGGACATTACACACAGCGCCGTCAGCCCCAAAGTAAGTAAAGCTTGTGTTATGGGTACCAGACAACGGATACAAATACATAAATATTACTTTTTTGTTAATACATACATATCATACATAAATACACCCAGACTCAAGACAAACACAAATTTTTATATTATGACATAAATGTTTGTCCAGTACGGGAATCGAACCCACACCCTCTGCACAGCAGTCGGCCACACTACCAACTACGCTGCGAGTATGTTTGCGTTTGGATTTCTACGGCTTTCTGTCATTCCTGCGAAAATCTTTTAATTTTCCTGGATTAAATAAGCATATGTATTGATTTAGAGTATAAGCTGTATCAGCTCCAAATCTCAGTGGAATCGATCTAGATGTTGTGGCGTGAATAAGTAACAGACATACTACCTCACTAACTTCCGAATTTAATATATTAGTAGGATTTCGTAGTAAAACTAATTTAATCCTTGTAACTCGACATTTATTAATTCGCTCAGCATTCCTAAAATTGTTACAAAATTCCAGATCGAATAGTTTAGTAGACTAAGCATGGAAATAATTTAGTACAAAATATTCCAACAAGGGTAGTGATAAATTAAAAAATAACAATGGAAAATCATGAGCAAAGTAAGTAGAAAGTTTGAAACACTTTTTCTTTGACAAAATTATAAGTTTCAGATGGTTAGACGTATTCATTCATAAAGATATATTATTTAGACAAATGTAACTGAGTCTGTTACCTATATAAAATATCTGATTAAAATAAATACAATTTTCTTATATGCAGGTTCAGTGATCAGGGGCGCCGACTACTTGGGTGCTTGGAGGCCCAGAACCCACGAAAGCTAAGTAGTGACTCATGAGCACAGGCATCGAGTTTCCATGCTATAAGGACGAATTTCCTCCGGTTCCGATCTTAAAGGGTCGCAGGCACTTTATTTGATATCAAAATCACATGCCGTGTTTTAACACACTGTGCAGTTTTAAAGCGGGCCGCCCTATGTAGCGTCAAGCATAAATAGCTGATGATTTGGCCTTAAAAATATCTGTCTGCCCTAGGGCACTAAAAATAGGCCTTTTTTTTATTACTTTTCAGTGGAAACTGGATCAATTTTTTTATGCTGGTGCAAACGCTGGTGTCTCACATTGCTCTATGGAGCCTTCTATGCTCCTTCTACTTTAAATTTATGTTGTCTATCGACGACACATATTGCTAGGCAGATCCCGGGATGTTTATTTTACTGATCGTCTAATCTACCTCCATTCCGTTGTGTAAGAAATCCGGGAAGAACTTGGGTGGAAAATCGAATGTTCAAAACCTCTGACTGAAAAGGAAAAACTTGTTCCAATTCAACTCAACTAAGACACAAGTCTGCGCGTTTACCACCAAGAAATTCACTAGTCCTAAATTCCCTTCCCTTCCCTTAGTATTTCCAAGAACATTTAGATTCTTGGTGCCTCCCATTACGTCCAAAAAATTTTACATGAAGAAGTGTGAGGTCCCCCCTCTCGCTCTCTTACATCCCTAGCCATTCGCTTAGTAAAAGACTTGTGATATGACGTGAACATTTATTTAATTCTATTAAATAATGAAAAACATTACCGAACATGGCATTGTACACGCTGTCATTCTCGTGCGCGTTCGACAATATTAGATACCTCGTTCCGTTGTTGTGTTGCGTATTGTCCGCCTTAGTCACTCCTTTCGCTTGTCCATGCGTTAAAGACCTGGAATTGACGAGTTAAAGTGTATATATTTTGAACATAAAAGACGTTGTCTGCTGCAAAAGAAAAATCTCCCTTTTGGGAAAGTAGATAGTCCTTTCCTTGTCTCCAAAGTCGTAATTTCTGTTCCACGAAGTTTAGGCTTCAGAGATCAGAAAGTAAGACTTTCCCAATGGTTGACCGAAAATGGTAAAAGTCAATCACCCTCAATCCAGAAAGGCCTTTCCGAAAAGCGCTTTCCTTTTTTACACAAGGACTATCTAGATCAAACTACGTTACAGTCTGAAAATACGACACTTAGAAACAAACAAAAGTTCTCACAAAATCACAATAAGTGTCGAGTAGTTATTTACGTTAATTAAATTACGGGTTAGGATGGGCTCTCCGAGCCTGGAGTAAAAAATGTGTTGCTGAAATAAACCGGGTTAATACACACAATATTTCCAAAGAGTGATCTTCTGAGTAATATCTACTTTTATAACACAAATAAGTTCAAGTTTTAATGAATTTAAATATATCTTTACTCAAGATTCGAAATCTACGTTATTATTGGAAACTCTATTAGAAACAATTAAGGATTGAGTACATTTCGAACTAGTTTGCTAGAATATTTACAGTTTTACTGAAAATTGATTATGCAGTTATACTTAGCTTTGAACAAAGGTCTCCGTACGTTAACACGTAACACTCTCACAGTTCACTTGTTAGCCACGTGTTAGCCTTCCTTTAGTTAAAAAATGACTCCTACGTGTTAGCCTTACTTAAGTTAGAAAATGACTGCCCCTTGTGTTAGCCTTACTCCGGTTCAAAAACGACTGCCACGATTCCCGCCTTCCTTCTGCAATGCGCTGGCGCACCTTTGTGTCGAAGCAAAGCTGTAACTCTCAATTATACGTTAGTGTTATTCAGCCTTATCGCCTTTGCAATAAGCCCGTAAATCTCTTATTCTTATAACTATGCGAAAACCATCCCTTACGCGAATTATCTGTCTCGTACGCACTTGTA
The DNA here is from genome assembly GCA_946406115.1 of Apoda limacodes. Lineage (NCBI taxonomy): Eukaryota > Metazoa > Arthropoda > Insecta > Lepidoptera > Limacodidae > Apoda > Apoda limacodes. Next base: position 24,905,915 of record OX291555.1, on the reverse strand, counting down.
CGTCTTTCTCGCTCTTGAATTTTTGGCGCGTTGATGCATCTCAAAACCGACCATCTGTTACTTAATCATTTCTAAGAAAGTTCGCTCGTCCCAAAAGGTTCAAACGCAACAAAAAATATTGTACCTGACCTAAGCATTCCAGGCAAATGTACAAGTTTTAAATATTTTGAAACCTCGAAGTTATAACTAATTTGTTACATAATTGAAATTTATGTAGGTACACCCGTGTGGACCTGACAGAAGGTCAAGTTGGCGTTTAAGGAATTTGGTGTACTCATAAGGGTGAAGCAGTATTTCATCTATGGGCAAAGCTTGATATTTTACAAGTAGAAAGTCTGGCCCCATATGGAGCCCATTTCTGGGCATCTGGTTACTAACGTCATCCTTTTGACTCTGTTCAAAAAGTGCTGTGAGAATAGATGACGATACTAAACCCTCAAGCCTGAGGACAGAGCCTGTGTGTGTTCTACCGCTTGTATTATGGGTTGGGTTCTGAGGAATTGTTTGAGATGCTGCCCTCTGAAACTTTCTACTATATATTTCATCATATCTGCTATCTATATAAAGATAATGTTGAGATGCAATATGTGAGCTGTGATCTGGGACATTAGGACGGAAACACAAACCAAACTTAAAAAATTTCCTTAACCCTTGGTGTGCGAGTAAGACTTGCACTTTACTGGTGTTAAAGGTTCGGATTTGTTCGGATGTGATATTTAACATGTAGAATATTAATTAGTCGGTCGGTGTTACATTCTCGTATGTCTTTAGTTATTTTAATAGTAAATGGTCCAGCAACGGGTAAAAGTGACCGATTCCTAACTAGGGTTTGGTTTGAGGTGTGTATAATACACAGTGCTTTATACTACACCTACAAGGAAAATATATTATTTATACTACACCTACGAGAAAATAAAATATTTTATTACGCTTTGCACTAGCTTTAACATCAAAATTTATTCTAAATGAAAAATAAAATGCAAGTAACCAGAAGAACAATTTTGTAGTAAGCTACTTAAAACAAAGTCATACACAGTTTTTATGTAGCATAGGGGGCGCACCATGAAGGGTCAAATATCGTCAATCGTGTGAAGGAATTCAGATATTTAAGAGTATTCCGATATTTAATAGCACTAGTGGCATTAGCACCATCATAATTATATTCTTGCACAATCATATGTTAACATATGCTTAAAACTAACCATACTATCCATGAATATAATATAGTAATAAATATAATAAATGCAAAAGTAACTCTGTCTGTTTCCTCTTCACGCTCAACCCGCTGAATCGATCAAGATGAAATTTGGCATGGAGATATGTCAAGTATTATCCATTTTTTTCCATAATTGAGGAGTTACCATTAAAATCCTACACCCATGACCGAATTTAGGGCGGGCGGAACTTCGCACAGGGATAATTGAAGAGACAGAGAAGGACGTAGGCTAGAATTTTATTCCGTAAAAAATAGAAGTTAGTGCTGGAATGACTAAATTCCACGTGCATGATCTATAGCCACAGGTAGAGCTTGCTATTGCAACTTTCTTACCACAATTCGGGAGTGCTCGTAGTAATCCTACGCCAATCCAGCGCGGGCGGAACTGTTGGCAACAACTATTACATATATAAATACATACGCAATGACACATAAATATACATAAAACACAAACAGTATATAAAAAATTGATACTAGGTACTAGAAAAAATATACATATATGTATAAACTTATATAGGAACCAGTATAATATTATTATTAATATAGTATTAATAACCCGCTGCAATCCACCATCAGCCGCCCAGCGCCAGAGAAGCTCCAAATGCGAGAGGGCGCATCACACAAACGTGCACACATACCCATATGCATACACATACTCACAGACGTTGTACATAATGAAGTATCCCAGCTTCCGCACAACAGTCCGGCAACAAATGCACACCATTGAACTTACTGTCGCTTCGGAAACAAGCCTAAGGGAAGAAAAAGTTCCCGGGTGTACACCTGTTACCATCAATCACGCAGGCATCAGGCCACCAAAAACACAAAATCTATGCAAATAGAATATCGACGGTTAAGTACTAAACACTGCTATCTACAAAATGTAAACTTTACAGGAGATCGAAAAACGTTTAAACAAAGTTAGAGATATATAAACAATGTAAGTATATTTTTCTTATAAAATAGCATACTTTACTTGCGGTAATAATGTTTTAATGGAAAATTAACCTACTTAAAATTACAGATTAAGTAGGTAAAGTCAAAACAATAAAAGTGTAATGAGCATGTATTAAAAAAAAAACGAAAACGAGTGTACATCAAAGAAAAGCATTTATTTTTATATATAATCAACCTTATAATCAAAAACAGCATTAATGCATAAATATTTACGAATAAGATACTTATGAAGACTCTCTTTCTTTTAGGAGTCTCACAAAAAATTCGTAAATGCATTTAGTAACTACTCAAAGTATTTTTGACAATTTAAATAGATAAATAAAAAGAATTCCAGTCTCAAATGGAGTCCTGCTGCCATCTCTGGGCGGGTGCACCCGGATACCATTTTGGCCCTTTTGACTTGGTTCAATGACGGGCTATGAGAATTGTCGACGATCCCAAACTCACAAGCCGTATCGAACCCTTAAGTCTGAGGAGAAACTTTGCCTCGCTGTGTGTGTTCTACCGCTTATACAATGGGATGTGTTCTGAATTGTTTGAAATGATGGCCATGGCTATTTTGTACTATAATACCGCTCGCCATCGGCAGGTTATTCATTCTAACACCTTAGATCCTAAATGCTCACGTGCAGTGCGGTTTCGGAATGAGGTCCCTGCCAAGGTTTTCCTAAGGACAACAATATAGGGTTCTTCAAAAAAGAAGTTTTGAAGGGTAGGCAACGCGCTAGTGATGCCATAGGTGTTGCAAGAGTCCATAGGCTGGAAGAGTCAAATTTTTCAGTTTATCACTGCCTGAAAACACGGATAAAACGACGTTTTCTAAAAATGAAATCAAGCTAAATCGATTTATCGTCCCCAAAACCACCTGCATACTAAATTTCATGAAAATCGTTGGAGCCGTTTTCGAGATTTAGATTATATATCTATTCTATATATTCATATATACAAGAATTGCTCGTTTAAAGGTATTAGATTGTTAGTCCCGAGACTCATCATAATCTTTCATGACAAGAGCATCACGGTGAATAAACAAACGCGCAGGGTTGCATGGACGAGAATATATTATTATGATAGATTTCGCTAAAATATAATGAGTGCTAACTGATATTTAAGCGCAAAAATGATTTCACAGTAATCGAACCTGCTTCCAACGCACAGCAGCCTCGTCAATTGACTCACAAGCTGCTAAGTCAGATTTATCATGATTTGGCTTTAAAGTGAATTTGAACAATGATGGTACTGATTGAAACTTCTTTCCATTTTTTTTTGTAAACGAAGGCATATCTTGCGTTAAGTCAAACATAGAGACTGAACCTTTATATTTTTTTGTTAGAAAACTAATGTTTGTTTGTAGTTTTAGAACCTAAAATGTAAGACACGTTATTATTAATGAAATAAAGTATTTAAATAGGTAATTACATGACAGATTAAACGATGTATAAGTTGTTGATAATACTTTCAGCTTGTGAAGAAGCCAGGTAGGTTAGTCTTGCTTATCTAAAGCCGGTAGGGTACCACTGTTTATAATGCTCTTAACTATCTTGTTTACTACCTTTAAAAGCGACACTTTTCTAGGAAATGTATGAAAAAAAAATTACATAGGTACAATTAGGTTCTTCAAAGCGCTATGGTTTTTTTTAATAAGTACTCTTATGGTTTAAACAAATAAAGAAAATTACTGGAATCTTAAACAATTAGTATGCTCACATAATAGACTGCACTGAATTTGTCTAAAACAATAGCTTGAGGAACGTTTTGTCTTTCATTATGTTGAAGTAAAACAATTAATTAGGGTACGGTCACAAATAAGTGAGTGTGCAGATGAATTGAATTTATTTATCATATTCCTCTAAACCACAATTTTACGGAATTAAAAGTAATGAGAAATTCTATGACGTCATTTCCGTGTTTTAGTTACAATAGATGATTCTGAAACCACTAGAACCATATAAATTATAAGTATGTATCGTATTCTAATAGAACATTATAATCTTGTTTAAGTTAAAACAGGTATAACTAAGTAAACTCAATGAAATGATCAGTGAGAAACAAATCATACCTACTGAAGGTACAATTTAATAAGAAATTAATTTATTAATTTGTCTTTTTAATTCACAAATATCTTCAATTATAGCCGTCGTTTGAAATCACTACGCTCATCGTAAGGGCTATTAATAAACGAATATATTACAGTACAATATTAAATTTTTAAAGCAATTATCTGTTTAACAAATAAACTGATTTGATCCCACAATAGCCGCAGTAGGTATCTTGAGAAACAATTATTGGAATTTAACATTCGTATAATGGAACAGCTTAAATATTATAAGTATGTTACAACTTTTTAAATTAAGTTAGCAAAAATAAAACAAGTCAATAATTGGCATGTCGTGCCATGTTGAGTGTAGTAAAATTAAAGTAAATTTAAAAATCGAAAATATTGCATTTTCAAATACCTATCCAACGTTAAAAAGTTATTTCTCAATTCAATATATCGAGTATTGATTTTTATCTTAATTTCATTCCACTGTATTAACGACACATTTCTATAAAATTTTATGAGAATTGATGCAAAGACGACGAAATTATAAGGCTGTGTCATACGGATATGACATATCTATTAGGTTTCTGATTTTGTTAATTGGCCACGGAACCCTAAAAATAATAAAAAGCTACTGTTGTAATTTCACACACATATTCCAAAAGTACTCGTAATAACATAAGTCGTCGACAACACAGAGACCTCAAGTCTTGAGAGAGTGAAGAAAGAAGGAGAGGAAGAGAAGAAAAAACAGACCAACAACTTTAGCTTAGGTTGGCTATCGTGAATAAAGTCACAGGCATAACTAGTGTAAAATAAATTATGTGAACGAGTAAGAAATATAAAGCAATACGTTCCAGCTAGATTTCCGGCAGCGCTGCAGCGGCTGGGCTGTTGGCTGAAATGGGGTCTACCCATTTTATGTAGTTTCCAACGCAGGTTGCTGGTTGAGTTTTTAATTGCACAGTTTGGCTTACTGAAATATACGATTGAAAAATTTTGCTTTACGAGCTTTGAAAAGTTATTGTAGTTATTTATTTATTTTTAGTTATTCGTCATTATTTTTTCCCGAATCACAAAGGATCGAATATCGTGTTTCTTTTAATTTTTATTATACAAGATATAATATAATATTTCGGTCACTGAGCTAAATTGAAGCCAAGCTGATTTGTAATTAATACTAACAAGTTAAATTAATAATCAATCAACCACTAATATTAACAAATACTTTGTAGATCTAACAAATTATCTCTTCCTACTGATATAATAAATGTGAAAGTATGTCTGGATAGATGGATGGATGTTTGATACTCAATCACGCTTCAACCACTGTGTGGGCCAGAATAAAACTTGGCATACATATCGTTTAGATCCTGTTAAGAATAACTATAACAGAGTTCAAAGAACTATAGCTGCACCTATAGCTTGATATAGCAAAATTTTTAATATAATTAAAGAGTTCCACGCCGATAACCGAAATTAGTGCGGGCGGAGCCGCTGGCAAAGTCTAGTTACTAATATTTAACTATTATGGCAACCAAGTGTCAATTGTTGTGACTGGCATTTAGAGATAAAGATAATGATGAAGCCTTCCTCGAAAATAAAACCCAACACTAAATGGAAAATATATACAACTAGCTATCCGCCCGCGGCTTCACTCATATATACTTTAAGATTTGCACAGTTCATTAATCAATATAATGTGTAGTTTACCACGTTTCGGCTCCTTAGTTGAAATTTTAAAAGTGCTCACAAAACCTATAATAATATTAACCCCTTCTCTAAATTTATAATTCTTGATTGATTCCTGTTAGATATGAGTATAAGACAATCAATAGAAAATTTAACACGCCTTTTTACACTGTTAGGGGTTAAATTAGAAAAATCTCTTTCGTATCCATATAAATCTCTCTATACCTAAACGCTTAAGCGTCCAGTTATTATTGCGCCGCATCTATGGCGTGACTAAAAAATCTTTAACGATGTTTACAATATAATCATAAATCTTTCTACAGATTCCAAATTTGATGAGTCATTACTTTTGTTTACACAAACTTTGCCACCTGCTTTCTTGTACTGTCAATACATTTGTCAATACAAGCCTAGACTACTACTGAGCATAACCGGACGCTGTGATGCGAGCCTTGGCTACGCCTTAGCTCTCACACTCATTATAAAATACTATAAAGATATCAAATGCATTTGGAAGTCCTATCCAACGACTTCCAACACAATGGGGTTCGCGCAAAAAATATTCAAACCTCACTTTAATATAGGGAGAGCTACCCTCAATTTTTTTTTCAAATGCTTAAGTTGTATAACGGTTTACAAGACACTTTTCGGTGAAATATTGTCAGAATCAATGATGAGGCTCTTAAGGTAAGGCTGTGACAATACCTTTACCTTTTTGTTGTAATTTGGCTACGGAACCCATAAAAACAATCAGAAATTGATAATGGGAAAGTAGGTATGAAGTTTTGTCCTGACTTTCAATCACTTACTGTCTCTAAAAACAGGACTTAAATCTCCCTTTGAAAGAATCAAGATAACTGTGACGGATTCTTAGATCCACATTTTCATCTTTTAACATAATCAAGTTAAACTGCTTACAAAAATTACTTCGTCTTATAAACTTTTAGGCGTCCGCTCGTGTACTTAGAGATAAATAAATAATGAATACTTTAACAACTTTTTCTTTATTTCAAATAAGGTAATTAAATTTAATGCAAAATGGCGACGTCATTCGCTTTTTGGAGTAGATATTATTAAAGAGAGTAATAATTTCATTATGTGGTAAATTTTTTTTTATAATAAAAGAAAAAAAAAAGAGAAATTTGAAATAGATTAATGAATTTTATTTCCTTTATAGTACAACCTAGTTTACATGTGACAAATAGTTTTACGTTTCCAATAAATTTAGTCTAAAATTATCAGTATTATTTGGTTAAAGTTGTGCTAGATAAATCATGCATGTTGATACGTCACAAATATTACTTATGCTGTAAGTGTATAAAAATTAGACAGTGTTCACATACGTTAACCGTTTTCGATGGAATATATATCAGACTTTTTTTATACCACTTAGGTGTTAAACAAGCTAATGGTAAGAGGTCACTGTAGCCTATAGACACTTGTAACACCAGGGGTATCACTCGCGCGTTGCCGACCCTTCAAAAATCCAATAGCTTCTTTCTTGAAGAACCCCATACTGTAGCCCTTAGAAAAAACCTTGGCATGGAGCTCATTCCACAACCCAAGGGTACGCGGGAGAAAAGAGGAAGCTCATACGTCCAATATCTTGTAAAAATCAGCTTTACAGTTAGAAAGGGTAAAATGAAAAAACACAACCCATTGTACAAGCGGTAGAACACACACAGGGAGGCATAGTCTCTCCTCAGACTTAAGGGCTCGATACCGCAAGTGAGTTTGGAATCGTCGACAATTCTCACAGCCCGTCGTTGAACCCTTTCAAAAGGGCCAAGCTGGTAAACAGGTGCACCCGCCCAGAGATGGCAGCAGTAATCCATATGGGGCCGGACTTGCGACTTGTAAAGCAGCAACCTTTGCCCCGACGTGACGTACTGCTTCGATCTGTTGAGTACACCAAGTTTGTTTGGGCGTGTCAGCTTCACCTTGTCCTGACGATGATCTGCTTGGATCGGAACTGAACATTGCTGGAGATGTCAACACCATGGATACCAATGCTCTTGGAAATGGAGATGGGAGTATTCTGGAATTGTGGAACCACAGTGAATGGGGTTTTCTCAGCGGTGATCGCGCAGACTTGTGTCTTTGTAGGGTTGAATCGGACCAAGTTTTCCCATCTCTTGGACAGAGTGATCTTGATTTCAGACACAAGTTCTTCACGTTTTTCCTCCACAGCGGAACTAGGGATGCTTGCTTGGAGGAACCATAGTCTACGCTTGTGGGTCACGAGAAGCTACCTAGGAACTACGTGGGATCAAATTACGGCTACATTGTGCCAACATTACTGGTTAGTAAATTCTTTTATATTAGAAGTTATCAGAGTAAAAGTTTCAATGAAAATAATGTATGTTCATTGTGAAATCCTTTTGGTTGTGTTTTCCTACGTGGGGTCCTTAGAAAGTTGCAGGCGGGTCCACCACAACGTATAATTTATTTCCAAGGGCCGTGAGTGAAGGAATTGAAAATGTCTAATTTAACGTGGAAACAGCGTAATGACGAGCTTGCCTTTCCTGTCGAATAGAAATTAATGGTAGAAATCTCAATTACCTCAATAGGAAGAAATATATTAAAGGACCTTGTTCTAAGATATTTTTAGGTAGGTACAATGAAAGTAGAAATGATAACTAAAATTATACCAGCCATAATAATTATATAGCCTACTAAAGATTTAGGTCTGCCAACTATGTGTAATCCATATATCCTTAGCGGCGTTAGTAGGGTTTTACTATTTTGGCTGGTTAGCTAGTGTTGGTGAGCGCTGATGATCATTGTAAGGGGGCGCCCCTCTGGGTACAGGACACTTTATAGAAAATCTGAGTAGTTACATCTACGTCATTATTAATTATAAGATTCTTTTGATTTCTCTTTCGTTGAGAGATAGTGTGGATGCTTCAGAAGTTTCCTTAAAACGTTTCATTATCATTAATATATTTATATATTTTGAAGTAATATTTTGAAAGCCACATTGACGGTCGCTAATCAGGTCGTGTTTTTATAGCTATCTTAGAAGCTGTGTGTTAAACAGACGCTCCTTCACCTTGGAGGCAAGAGAGGTAATAGCGATAGGCCTGTAATTCAATGGATCTGATCTATCCCCTTTTTGGGCACTGGGTGCACATTCGCAGTCTTTAATGAAGACGGAAATTGCCTAGTATGGTAGGAAAGTGCGAAGAGGCTCGTGAGTAGAAGCACATTGTTTAAGCACCACTGCTGGTATACCGACTGGCCCACTCGACTTTTGAACGTCTAGAGAAAGCAACGCCCGCCGGACCTCCCGCTGTGTTATGGAGATTTCCGGTATGGTCTTACCGCACCAAGGTACAGGAGGTTGTGGAGCGCCTTCGTCGTTCATATTCGAGTTGGAGGCAAAGAGACTGCCCAATAGATCGGCTTTCTCTTTTGCACTATAGGCCAAGTCACCATCGGTCTTTCGCAGTGTTGGTAACGACGACTGGCAGATGTTTCCCTCGGCAGCTTTAGCAAGCGACCAGAATCCACGACTCCCAGACGATGAATTGGAATTTTTAATTTCTAAATGCTTAGTTGTTTTCTAACTGAACCTCGAGGCAACATTTAATTTGTGTTTTAACTTAGAAATATTCGGATCCTTATTATTACGAGCCGTGGTCCAAACCTCGTACACAGTTTGCTTCAAAATTTAAGCTTGTCATTTTATGACGGTCATTTTTTGATGCCGGCAGCTACTCGCAGGTTAGGAATGAAACATTACATACCTGCGAGGATTGTTTAGCGACTGCGACTGCGCAGACATCAGGATCTTCAGAGCTAAAGCAAAGTTGCCTCCACGGGTACGATGCATAAAATTTTCGCAATCCATCCCAGTCTGCCGATTTATAGTGCCGCAAACGACGCCAATTGCTTGGCCCAGATGGATCGGGTTGTGTGCATGACATTTGAGTCCGACGAGACAGTGGTCCGAGGAGCCAAGAGGCGCATCCACTGAGACGGAATATCCGTCCAGCCGTGTAGTCAGCAGAAGGTCCAGTAAGGAGCTCGGATGATCCTCTATATCTAGTATTCTAGTTGGAGTCTGAAGTACCAGTTCAGAGAATCCATAGGTCAGTGCAATTTCATGAGCAGATATCCCTGCATAGTAATTGGTTCGAGAACTGAGACACTCATGATGGTGGGCGTTAACGTCTCCCAAAATAACTAGTTCTGCTGTGGGATATCGCTCTAGAACTTTGTCAGTCGTCAAACTCAGGTGCGTGAAGAGTCGAGTTACGTCCGTGTCACCACTATGAGACCTGTATAGGTACGCATAGATACGAGTGTGGTCGCCGTGATCTACGTGCGCTATAATACCGAAATCGAAACAATATCGACAGGTCCCTGTCTTCAAGGCTATGAAGGCGGCGACAGCAGATATCCTCCGGATATACATACACGGGCACGACTCACAAAATTGTGCTCGAGTTTGTAGCCAGGATAATGAAAGTATGATGCCGGGCAGGGTATCTGCGTCTCCGTTAGAAAATAATGGTCGGCTACGCAGTCTTGAGATGGTGGTGGACTGCATTAAGATTTGCGTGAAAACCCCTGATGTTACAAAAATCCACATTATATGTGGATGGAATAGCCGCTGTAAAAACTCTTTTCCTTTAATTTTTCTGGCCATTATATATGCAGTTACTTAGACTAAGGATGAGGATTCACTGCACAGACAGCTTAGAGGACAAAAGGTGCGGTACTAGAACTGCCGAAGCTCGACATAAATGATACGGTTGCTGGCACGGCGGGCGGAATGGCCCCTGATCCCCCTCTGTTGTAGTATCTGGGTTCACTCCAGTCTCCTTCTCCGGTACGACTACTACTTCAGAGACCTTACACAGTCTGACGGTTCAGCCTCCCAGGGTGGAGATTAGATCATCCCTGGGTTTGCGAACCCGTCTAACCTGTGGGCGGCCAGCGGTCAGCCGTTTCATCAGGTCTCTCCGACCGCCGTACCAGCACGCCGCGTCTACGCAGAGCAATGACAGCAACAAGCACCGCCGGTCCTCCGCTGTCCGCGCAGCGAATCCTCAAAAAGCTCTGGCAACCTTACTCACAACCAGGAACACAACACTACTCAATGTTAGTGTTATTATGGCCGCAGTTTACTGTAAGGTGTAGGTACTTCCCCAGTTTGGGCCGCTGATTCGAGCAAGTATTCGCAGTGCCCTACCTCTCTTAAAACTCTCTCTAACTAAGAAACTAACTATCTATAGTGGGTCCACAATTTTTGAATTTCATGATTATATCGTGATTTCACTTCTTCTATTATTTAACTTTTGTATCGGTTAATTTAAAGTTTATTTTGTTATTATGTAGATAAATCGAAATTCTTGTGTGGAACAACAAAATGCAAAAGACAACGAATTCATCACTTTGTCAGAGTAAAGCATTGTATTTGTATGCACAAAGCTCGCAGTGTTTGTCACTGTCAAAAGCTCTTCGTTACGTCAGTATAATGTTTTAAGTCAAAGTCAACGATGCATGAGTTTAAGTCAAAGGTATTTTTTATAAATTTTATATCTACCCGACAATGACTTACGCGATTTATTTTGACATTTGTTAAATACTTTTTTCCGACATTGTTTTGTCTGAATGTTATGATAAAAAATCTCATTTACAGTGATAACTTTATCAAAACGGCTACAATAAGAAAACTTCTAAAGTAAAATAAAAATATAACTGAATAAATCTAAAGCAAAAATCACTATTTTATTTATCACAAGTAAACTCAGCGTACAATATCGTGTTTCCGGACATCAATTTATATTCCACTGTGGAATGAAATATAAATTACACCAGTTCGTTCGTTATTGGAATCATTTAAAGATCAAAGACCAAATCAATAAAATGCTTTTTATGAAAATTCAATGAAATGAGCAATATTTTATCCATGTTATAATAAAATTTTCACGTTTTTAATAACATACCGATATAGTTACAAAATTCACTTTGTTAGTTCATCAACTAACGTCATTATAAGTTATTAGAGAACGGCGTCGGTATACATAGTGCATACCAGCAATTAATGAGTAGTGAGTCGAGAGGAAGTGCTGAGTTTAGGTAGAGCGAGGGGAACGTGGAATAGGAGAGTTAAGTCACGGCCGTAACGGCATGCCATTGGGTGCTTTTACATTGGATGACACGGTGAGTAATATATAGTTATATATACTTAAGTTATATATACTATAAGTAAGCCTACGCTGTATGTCTGTCTGTGTGACGCTTAAAAGGCTCTATCTTTTAGACTGAAATAGGTAGAAGCCTGAAATTTTTACAGAATATGTGTTATAATGGCGGATTATCTAAGAAAAAGTAAAACAGTTAAAGAAGTAAAAAATTATGAGTAAATACGTTAACCTTGTTTTTTTTCTATTGTTAAAACAGTAATACTTATATTCAAGATCAAACTTGCCGTGAGTATAGTGTGTGTTCGTAAGTTACGTAAATGGTGGCGGAACCTACGGTGCGCGAGTCCCATTGACCGATTTTTGTACTTATTTATTACTGATGCACTTTATCTCCATCATATGTTCATAGTTACTTTAATAAGGATTGAGCTCACTTATATAGCAACTTACATTGTTAAGTTACAGCACGTCTCCGAAACCCTACTTACTAGACTAAGCTGACCATGTCAGATACATCGCAAGCTTAAAGTAATATCTAAAACAACTTGGAATTAAAGATTCAGCACGGCTCTATTTCATATACTTATTAAATACAAAAAAATATTATAAGTTGCAATTAGTTACTTATGTTATAAGTTAGTCAAGAAATGTGTGTATGTCTTACTTGTGTCTTAAACAATTCCTAGTGAACACTATTTTTTCGTACAGGTCGATGAATTCCTTACGGTGGCTGCCTTGTGCTTTAGAACCCGTTGGAAAAGTGACTTTAGCAAAGTTTACTCATCAGATAAATGTTGTATAACTCAAACGAATTAACATGACACCTGGCCGCGTGAAGTCTATTCAATGTACAGTTCGCAAAAAAAATGGTCAGTGTAACTAAAAGGGTGTGTAAGGGAAAAAATCCGGACTTTATATTTTCACCTTTTTTTCTTTGTTTTGGTTACGGTTATGGTGTTGAAATGGGGGCAATATCATTAATTGCTTTGACAGTTGTTTGCAGGTTGCTACAGCAACTGTCATATTCTTAAAAATAAGTAAATACACAAAACAAGAAGATCATTTACTTTGTATATTTAAAATAATTGTTTTGACAACCTTCTTTGAGCAAAGTCGATAATTCCGCGCTAATTCGAACAGGCACCAGCAAAATTGTATGAAATTTTATTGGTGGTGAGTTTTATCTAGTTTTGGGCTATTCGAACCCTGGTATTCCAGAGAAAATTGTATACAAGTACATTCACGGGTTTCGAGAGGTAAGTCAGACTTCCGTACATTTTTAACTCGAATTTTAGAGTTCGAATTGCTCGAGACTGTTCCCAATAAGGTCCGAGTAAACGCTGTGATGGCTTCGAGCTTAGCTACGCTCTCGGCCTTGAAATTTGGTCATCATTGAAGACCTTGCTGTCCGCGCCATAATGTTTTTTTTTTAATCCGGCTTGTCCATTAAGGGCTGCAATGCAAAGGTTTATTCCGAATTGGTTTACTATCAGTGCGTCATCACTCGTAAGTTAAATTATCCGAAAGATTCTCCTATAAATTATTTTTTTCCTTAACATTGTTTCCAAAACTTATATTTGTCAAATAAAATTCGCCAGGGTGTCGTAATGTTTATATGTATTAATATTTTCAATAAATTTTTCGTCTTGTCTGGGCCACATACTTAGATAAATCGGCAGGGAAGAAGTGACATCACGAAGTCATGTTATCTTGTTTGATGTAATGTGAGTCTAAGCTATTTTTGATGTATTTATTTCATCAAAATAATAGTAATAAATAAACTAATTCTGCCTATGAACTAGATTTCAAAGATATCTTTTTATTTTTGGAACCCTATTACAACTTTTGTACGGAACCCTAAAAAATATGTATCCGAACACATATTATGAGCTGAGTAATATTACTTTGAAACTTCCTAATTTATACATGACTGTTGGTGAATAATTAGCTTGGCTAAAATTAATAAGTAAATTTCTAATTAATATTCAAGAGCTGTGTGGCACAGAAGCAACTTGTTACTGAAGCACGACCTTTGAATTTTATGTGGTAAACCGTTAATTTTTTACTTTTTAAGTGTTCTTGCAAGATTTTGTCGTTCCAAGTTAGTATATTTAGATAATGTGCAAAATTAAAATAACACGGAACAACTAAGAAAATATATTTACGTTTGAAGCATAGACATAGGAAACTGGACAGCGCATTTCCTAGCCAGCTGTGAGGAGCTGTTTCACCTCTGCAACATTTTTGGGACCATTTATTTTTACAGCTGGCTGGGAAATGCGCTGTCCAGTTCTTTATATCTATGCACTCACCCAACCAGCCAGGTCTTTATAATCACGGAAACACTAAAGAACAATGTTTATGGTCTTTATTTAAAACTCTCAGGTATGATATTACAGCTAGTTTGGGTATGTACCTACTCTCTCTCTCTCACTGTTTAGTAGCACCGATTATATTGAGTTTTATCTGTTAAATGAATATCTGTTATATCCAATTCCAGCTTAAACCCATACGTCCTTCATATATAATGATTTACCTTCCTATAATGACTTATTTAGAAAAAAAGTGGAACAAAATGAAAAGTTTCAAAATGGCGGTAAATATTGATGTTATCTTGCTGGTCGCATTGTACACTCATTTCTGTATTGTCACCAAGTTCTGAGCTTCCCTGAAAATTTGAGCGTTCTAGCTAGTAGAGAAGAGATCGAAATTACGATTGCGATATGATACGATTTGAACCGAAGAAACAAACAAATATATGAAAATAATATAAGCGTTGTAGAAAATAAATAGTCTTTACACTGCAAAATTGATATATTTCTACGTTAGTTAAGAATATTTTTTTTATGAAAAACTCATAAACATATTACAATAAATTAATACACAAATGACGAGTACGGCGTACCTTATTGCAAAAAACAAACATTTCACATTTCGTTCTCTTCCCGGTAGATCAGTATTTTTAATTGGATTGCGATCGCAGCATATCCTTTTTTGTATTGTATTTATTCTCATACACTTGAAGCCAACGAATGTTTTTGTGTTGTACGAGTTTTTCAATTGATATTATTAAGGATATCGAAAAGCGTACTTTGATCGGAAATATTCTGCTCTACAATTTAGGACTCTTGAATTTTTCCTGTAAAATGTGGAGAAGTTGGTTGAAGTGGGGTAATATGACCGTTTTGGCAAAATTACTGTATTTTTAAAAGAAATTGCATTTGCTGTTCTATATGTTTTTTTAATTAACTTTGGTTTAACAGACTTAGGCAATGATTCAATCATTAGAATATTAATAATTTACTACAAAAAAATAAATAAGGGCCCGTCTTATCGGATACGTATGTTTTTTTCGTTTTCTTTCCTTTGCCCTTTCCCTTTTCTTTATTTTCAATATTTTCACATTTTCTTTTTTTTTCTGTACGTATTAGAATTATTTTTCAGTTTCATAGTAGATTTTTACTGTCATACCTTATCCTACTAATATTGTAAATTTGAAAGTTTGTTAAGATGTCTGAATGGATGTTTGTTACTCAATAACGCTTCAGCCACTGGACGGATCGGGATGAAACTCGGGATGATTAGGTCCTGAAATAATACCTAGGCTACTCTTTATCCCGACAAATTCAAAAGTTCCCGCCGGTATAACTATAACCGAGCTTAAACGAACTATAGCTATAGCTACAGCCTGCTATAGCAAACGTCATTTGTAAAATATTTAATGAGTGAATTAGCCGATAATCGAATTTAGGGCAGGCGGAGCAGCTGGAAAAGTCTAGTGCTGTCATATTTGCCTCCTTCTCTCTTTCCAATTGAATTACTTTGTCTTCTTGTTCCGAATTCGATTTTTGGCTTTTCTTTCATTGCATAAATGTGATTTTGGTTCGTTTTTTTATGTTTTTTGTCGACTTTTTCCTTTTTCAACTAGATATTGTAAAAAAGATAACAGAATTGCATTTTAACTTTTAATTTAATTTTTTTCGGAATGCCTAAATTTATCACTACGTTGTAAAATATAGTATTTTTGCGTTTCAATATATTTGTCAACTATTTATCCGTCCAAATAGTCTACGTAGGCATCTATAAAAAAAGAAAATAGCACATCACCTTATTAAAAGTTGGTGTAACTGGCATGTTCAACCCATTTCACTCGGAGAAGAGCAAGCACCCATATGATGGCAATACATACAAAAATATAAGCACAGAAAAAAAACATAAGAAACAAAACTACAGGCATTTCGATAAAACAAAATTACATACAAAAAATTTTAAAATACACTCACAACGAAAAAAAATCGTGCATTGATTTTTTTAAGTACTCATAGCATAAACTTAATAAAATAATTACTTTTTAACTTTCAATCACTTAGGACAACTTGAAATTGTTTCGACTGGGCATGCGTTTACCCTAATTTTGAAGTAAAAGGAAAAAAAACAAAATGGTAATCCATTCGCAATCCGCCATATCAGCGGCAGGGTCTTGGGTAGCCTTTGTTTATGATTCGCGGTAGAATGCTTTACAATTCTGCCGTCGGGACTTAATCTTATGTCTAAGATTTTTTCCTAATTGTCATGTCACCGTGCGTCCTGCAAAAGTTAAAGGAAAATAACCGCCCAAGTGAGAGTCGGACTTCCTTGAAGGGTTCCGTACCATAATCTATAAAAACTGCAAAAAAATCACGTTTGTTGTATGGGACCATGTATTGTAGGACCACTACCGTTTTCTAACGGTTACAGATACTACCTCACTGTCATCGACAGATATACAAGATGGCCTAAGGTATACCCATTGATAGAAATAGCAGAAGTTTGCGCTAAGACCCTGATCAGTGGTTGGGTGTCCCGCTTTGGATGCCCTGAAAAGATAACCACAGACAGAGGACGACAATTTGAGTCAAAATTATTCCATGCGGTCGCAAAAATCATTGGTACCAAAATCAGCACCACTACAGCATACCACCCACAGTGTAACGGTACGATAGAAAGAGTGCACCGTCAGTTAAAAGCAGGTATTATGTGTCACAATAATTCAGAATGGACTCTTCCACTGGTACTTCTAGGTATGAGAAGTGCTTGGAAAGAAGACCTCAAAACATCCGCTGCAGAAATGGTATATGGAGAGCCTATGCGACTACCAGGCGAGTTTTTTGTTCCACCGCTTGATTTTACAGCTGACCTCAGTGACTTTGCTTCGCGTCTTCGACGACATATGTCTAAATTGACACCACAACCTGCAACATGGCTAATAATTATATCTTTTGATTTTATGTACATATTTCTACGTTAAATCCGGTTCATAACCACCGGCTCGTTTGTTGATCGTCGGTATTGTGATTCGTGTATATATATAAACTTATAATAACTGCTTTTGGTAAACTGTGTCTAAAACTTCTTATGTGAACATTTTACAAAAACATACAACATTTCCTGTGTTTAATTGGAGTCAGTTCAAATTAGTTATATACCAACAAGCAAGTAAAACTGGTTTTACTTTAATTTAATTATTTATTTTTAAAGTGAATATATAACTTGTGCCGTCAACGATATCGAGCAAAACCAAGCAAAAAAATCAGGTTTGATGTATGGGAGCCCCTTTAAATATATTTTTTTTCAATTTTTAATTTTTTTTGTGTAATAGCGGCAATAGAAATACATCTTGTTTGAAAATTTTCAACTCTCTAACTATCACGTTTCATGAGATACAGCCTGGTGACAGACGGACGGACGGACGGCGGAGCTTAGTTATAGGGTCCCATTTTTTACCCTTTAGGTACGGAACCCTAAAAAGACGTATGTGAAGTCCACAATAAGAACTAGGCCCAAACCCGAACTGTGCAGACTATGGCTCAAATCGCACATGGTGGGGCCGTGCCTCAACAGCGGGACCGTATGAGGCTGGTAAGGATACACAAGTGTATCTATCTGCAGAATCGTTATGAACTACCCAGTTTGCTTTTTTTGTCAAATTCAGTTCTATTATGTATTTAAAAGAATAAACTCACAGTACTGTAAAGTGTTGGCAGCCAATCCACTTCAAGATTGTTGTTGAGCCAAATTAATTGTCTTACTTCTCCAGCGTGAAAGACATTGCGTTGCTCAAACCATTGTCTCGTACAAACTCGCTCAGTCTATTGTGGGAGCTCACTAATTGTTTAAGATCTCTTCCATTCTGTTTGTTGGTTGCTGCATTCATAAATATAGTTTTTGTTTTGTTGGATTGGTAATTCTTTAGAATATAATTTTGATACTGTGTGAAACAAAAAGTATTTTTGATATATTTCTGTATAGTAAAAACTATAAATATGTACATTATCATTCATCAACGAAATATGGGACTAATCATTTCTTTTTTCTTTTTTCATTTGTTATTTTTTTTTTAGTTGGTACAGGAACAATAAATATATTAATATTTTCAAAACATTACTATGGTTTCCATGAGTAGCTTTCACCAATTTCATCCGGATTCAGTATTTATGTCCATTCGTATTAGATAATATCTAAACTTAAAAAAATATTAACGCTAATCTCATTACAACCTACCTGTACTCAACAGCTTTTACTAAAAATACAATTTCGTAGTAATCGCTCATGCCTAAAGCTAAATTATAGTAAACTCGCTAAACAACATCAAATAATTGAAGAAAATAATCTTACTAGGGGAAGGATTAGGTAAGTAAACGTTTTAATACACAATAGCTTCATCAGAGCTTTAAGTTTATTGCGGGAACGCAGGATAGGCAAGAAATCTACAGATTCGAGTTGCAATTAGATCAAGAAGTTTATTCACAATTAACAGTTTTGATTTTTTACTTTAGTGCTTAACGATAACGATTTTTCATTTTCTTCCTGATAAGTTGGACCAATTTGTCTCGTGACCAAATCAATCGATATACTACCTACGTCTTGACTTAGATCTAAAAAGAGTTTGAGCAAAATCGGTTTAGCGGTTTGTTTTTATCTTTTAAAAAACTGTTTTTTTTTAAGACGCATAAAATCTCAACCGCTGTAGCTCGTGCGGCACTTGCTACCCAACTAATTTTTATTACTTTCACTCGTTCAACCTTAGTTAATTAAACCGCCGCAATCGCAGTTTCAACCAATTATAATATGGTTCAAGAATACCGATAGTGATCGTGTTTGCTGCAGAACTAAATTAGAATTGAAATTGATTTCAAAAATTACCCTGCTCTATCGACTGACTGAAATCTATCTATTCATTATTTAATTTAACTGCTAAGCACTTGTAGGCGTAGCTGGTTTTCTCAAATTAATTTTTGGACGGACGTAATTTATGTACGTACCTATATTATGTCATAAATCACGTCTGTATGTACGTAATGTTAAGATACGACTGGCCATTGTTGCTACGCAGTAATTTGAAACAACAATATTTTTACTTTTTTATTTATAATTTTCTTTGGAAAAAAAATAACAGCCTATATTGTTTTACCAAAGAAAATAACAGTATTTATACCAAAAAAACCGCTTTTATCTTTTCCCCAATATAGTTAATTAAACGTCAGTTAAGTAAGACTTAGTTGAAGCCCAGAAAAACCCGCTAAACATTTATTGCCAAGGAAATTAAGAAAAATTCCTTTCCTTCCTCTATTAATTATTTTTTCTTTAATTATAGTAAAAACGCACTTTTTGCTGTTTTAAACATAGAACATATTACCCGACTGCCAAAGGAAGGAAAATGATTCTCGAGCGTATGTTTGTTTGTTTGTTTGTTTGTCTTTTTCTTAACAATAATATTAAGCTTATTCTCTTCGTCTTTATTGTAGTAATAACGAAGGAAATAGAAATTAAATATGGCTTCTTTTAAAAAAATACTGTCGAAACTATTACTTACTAGCTTCTGCCAGCGGCTTCACCCGCCGTAGATTTCGTTATCGGCGTAGGTTCTTACGGCAACTCCTCAATTATAAAAAAAAACAATCAAATCTTTCCTCTTTAATGGCATAATACATTTGTGTCTGTGAAACCATGGAAATACACATACAAAATTTCAACACAATCGGTCAAGCCGTTTAATTGTTGACATACCAACAGCAGCGCCACCTACCGAGTCCAATTGTATTTTTAAATTATCCAGAAAACCATCGAAATACCCATATACAATTTCAACCCAATCGGTTCATCCGTTTAGAAGTTATGTGAAAAAGGAAATAATTACGTAATTAAGTAATTAGGAATGTACGGAAGGATAATTCTTACTACCTGTTGTCCTATTACCCGTTTTCCCGTGGTAATGAAGCATTTGCCCGCGGTAAAAAGTAGTCCATGTTCATCAGGGATAATGTGGGCTTCTAATGGTAAAAAAAAATTTCAAATCGGTCCAGTAGTTTCGGAGCCTATTCAATACAAGCAAACAAACAATCAAATCTTTCTTCTTTATAATATTAGTATTTTCTATTTTGGCTTTCCAGTTAATATTTTTTCAACGCAGTATGTTTTTTTGTTTCTTTTTTTAATTCTCAAGTAACAAATAACATATTGGTCTATGTACACAAATACCAAAAAAACACTGTTTGTAATATGAATAATATAAAATAATATAAAAACCTTACCAAATGAAAGATTTTATTGGACAATAAAATGTTTTATTATAGTAAAAACTACAATATTTTGTGCACCGCGTGATAGGTTTAATACTAGCCGAAACCCAAATGTCTGTCTGTAACGAATATAAAGTTTTAACACCACGGTTGTATAGCATCCACATAACTATCTTCCTCTTTTTCTAGTTCTAACCCTATTTATATTGGGTTGGATTTAACGTAACTGAAAGGTTCAGCTCATGTGACTTGTAACTAGTTTTAATACAAAGCGATTGCTGTTAAGACAGAAGAGATTTTGTTTTTATTTCTTAGTTTAATGATTTTTAAGTAGGTGTGTAGTACAAGGGTTTGTCCCCGGATTGATCCCTTTCGGATAGGATTGAATTAGGGGAACCAAATTAAGATTGACATATTTACATTTCCATCATTTGCAGTTCCTAAGACCACCTACTGAAATGGTTTAATTTAATGGCAACTAAAAATAATAACAAACACAATCATTAATAAATTAAAAGAAAACTTTTATTTTTGTGTAGATTATTTTCTGATTTGATTCACAAATAACATAATTTATGTAAACTTCAATTAGGAACAAAGTAATCAGCTGAACTGAGACGAGTTGAACCGCATAACTTAATTATAGAACGTTCGGAAATTCAGTCTAAACATTAACTTAAGTATAAGTTTTGTTTACTCGACATTTGTTTGATGGTTGTTAAACGATTTAATAAAGTAATAAGAGTTGTCATTTATTTTAATTATTATTTTTTATAGTTGCAAATCTATCTCGTAAACGTATCTCGGAAACGACTTTAACTATTTGGATATAATTTAGAATTTAGATAGGGTTATTCTTTTTAAGTTTACCTATATAATTGTATCTTTTGAAAAACGCGAGTCGCCCGTAATATTAATTAATAGTAGATAAATTAAAAAAAAAGCTTTGCTCATGAAATAATTTTAACGGTTTTCATGAGGCTTTCATTCGCACGTAAAAAAACTAATTGCACGTTTTAATCTTTAGCAACGAAGTTAAATAACTGACCCTGCCAGGGTTTTTAGTTATTACAAGATGCCTGTGGTGCTGAAAAAAACGTATGACCCTGATCTACCTATATCAGAAATTAAAAAAAAAACTAGTAGGTACAGAACTTTCACTAAAACATCAAACTTTAAAGCTTTGTACTCTAGCGTTAGCGCAATAAGGAAGTATTTTGTTTAATTTCGTCGCTCATACCATGGCGACGAGAATCCGCGTCCGTGTGAGTTTTTACTAATGTACCTTTACCGGGCACGTGTATGCAAGTGTGCAATAGTGTTGATTCAAAATTGTAATACATGTTTATCTCTATGGTAGTACAACTGATGAATGTAATGATGACCTGGTTCCTGCATGAGTGATAGGTAACAGGTGTACATCCGAGAGTTTCTTGTCACTTCTTCTGCCCTTAGGCTAGTTTCCGAAGTGATGGTGTTTTAAATGATGTGCATTTGTTGCCGGGTTGTTGTGTAGGGGCTAGGCCACTTTCCGGTGTGCGACGTCTGTTTGAATGTGTGTGTGCATATATGTATATGTGTCTGTTAGTGTATAGCACCCGCTCGTGCTCGGATTTCGTCGGGGTTAAAATGAACTTTACACTTTATATTTTGATTTAAGAGTTCAGCGTTTTTAGTTTCATGACATTATTTTTTTTTAATATTTTAGCAAATTTGCCGGTTTTTTTTTATGGAGCAACTATAAAGAATTATAACAAAAAATTAAATTACGGCGACGGACATAATAAAACTATAAGGTATCTGTTTTTATCATTTAGCTACTGAATCCTAAAAAGGCACAACCACGTGATTTAGCAGTTCATTGATAAAATTACCCCAAGCCACAGTAACGCCACTATCTATGGTGACTATACATTATACGAAAGTTCATTAAAATTACTTAAATGACTCTTCGTAAAGTAAATTAATTTTCTCACTTTGCCTTTGTAGAAGCTTTCACGTCACTCCAGCTATTGTCGGGAGTAAATTCAATTATTCGATTCGAAAGCTTGCAAATTGGCATTGATTGCAGTATTTTCTTTTTTGAACTTTACAAAATACGTATATTTTCCTTGCCAATTATGTAGGTAACTTTTTTTTTATTTGTTGTAAACACTGTTGTACTTTTTTCAATGATAGGGTGAAGTAAAGCGGAGAGGGTCACTTTACTATCAACCTTTCACAACTCTACTAACCTTTAGTGTCAGATGTGTGCCTCTTTATTGATTAAGTTATCAACTGAAACTTTTAAGTTTCAATCTACATATTTCACATAAAGATAAATGTGTGATAAACTTAATTCAGATATGATCAAAAAAGTATTTAAATGTAGTGAGATATGATTTTATTTCTATGCCAGTTAATGACTCGTACTTTTCCCTATTATTCCTTATTAAGGAAACGTTAAACCGTTAGACATGGCTATTTTTTCACTAAGCAAGCCGAACTTGCAATAACATTGCTGAACATTATAATTGGGAGCTTGTAAGATTCAAATGCAAGGTCCTAACGGCCGTACCAGGAGTATCCACTGTAAATTGCCCAGTCCTGAGTCCTGATCACAACTTTATAATATCTTGCATTAGTATGATAATTGTAACGTTTGAGTAATTTACTAAGTAAAATTTTTAGTAAGCTTAAATTAAACATTGACAACTTTAAATTTGTAAAGTAACAGAAAGTTATGATGCAAATGTTACATAAACGTTACAAATGAAACTTTACTGTAAGTTTTCAATTGATTATTGCAAAATTATTTTTATCAGAATTCATGTATATTGCTGTCGATTTGTTCTATCATGGCTACATTTGTTATAATTTACCCCTAATTGTTGCAATTTGTTTATTACATCTATCTTACAGTATACAACATGCTTAAAAACTTGTAATCGGTTATTGCCACAAAGTCCAATATTTTAAACAGTCGAATTTGTAAGGTGCATTAATTAATGAACCAACAATATCTTTTACATATACATACTTTATTTAAATCTTTTAAATAACTATTAAAAACTCTATGAACGAGCCACGACGTTAATATCTCAAGTTATTAAATAAATTTATTACTTGTCATCTTCCCTAAAGACGAACAGTACCAATGTAAGCCGAAGTACTTCATTCACACTTCATCAGAGTTTATTTTTTAAATATTTCCAAATCTATCTTCTTTTATATAAAAATGAATCTATGTTTTCTTTGGTCACGCCTTTGTGTTTGTTATTTTTATGGCAAGGTTTTATACAAAAAAAAAAACACACACACAATAAGGGTAATAAAACCGATTGTTATGAAATTTTGGTAAATTGTTGTGTACACGCCTGGGTAGGTTTTCTGCCGGCCTCTAACATCACATTTATTATATTGCAACAATATTAAACAGTAACATAGCAATAAGTTCGTGAGTTATATTGCTGCAAAGTTTATTTTTAAACTCTCATGCGTATCATTGCAGTTACATCAATTATTAAGTTTCGATGAGGTTCAAAGAAACAATAAAGTGCTAGTTACTGTCATGTTCCAGCTACTTCAAGTCTGCAACTTAATACCTAAACTTACTAAAACTTGCTGTAAGTTTCATGCTTAGTGGGTTTATATGACAACTGTCTCACTAACTCACAGTTAAGTCGCCATCAACTTGACAACGTCCGCCAACACGCGCTAGGCCAGCGTGATGGACTATGACCTAAGCCTCCTTCTCTATGAAGAGACATAATTTGCCCCTGCAGTCACCACTGAGGCGACTTCTGTATAATTAATTGGTCTAGTTTTGACCACTCATCAGTTTTGGTGCTTTTGGTAAATAGGAATTTCCAAAAAAAAATATGTATATGTTACAGAAAATACTATTTATTTTCTAAAAACGTCTACCGTTTACTAATGACCTTCTCCTTATCTTTCTTTATACACTAGTACAAAGTCATAACGACCTTAGTAATGAATACAAATAAGTTTTGTGTCGGCCAAGTGCTTCGAGTTTCTTTTGAATTCTTGTCCCTCATTTGGTTCTTTCAGTTAGTACCAAGTATTGTTGATAAAAACTCGTTATTATTTTATATCACTCTTTTGTAACATTTTTATTAACTCAGCTTCATAATTTGAAATAAAAACATGGTATTTAGGTTTGTGATGAGGTCGTAGCAAATTCGTCTGTCGGAAACGATATATGAAGTAAAACAACGTATCTCAAATTCACATATGATTCGAACAAGGTAGGTACTTACCAAATCAATCATGGCCCGTGAGAACCTGTGTCAATCGACAGGTAATTTTACTCCGTCTTTCTAGCTAGGCTTCAAGGCTCGGAAGAAACACACCGACACTGCGATGACACGATATCTAAGTCTGCTCCGGCTCTTTGCGTCCTTCGAACATCACTCAGTGACTGTCTTCTCTATTTACCGGGGGCGCATATATACCCTCGCTTCCTTCTCGGGCTGAATATCCACTGGCGGAAATTGCGCGGAGACACTAAGATTGACTTGAGACTTCTCGGATTCTTTATCGAAACAGACAAAGAAAAATTACCTATTTATATGCATCTTTTTGAAATTGTTTTATATACAGAATATAGACGCGCTACTTTGAGCGTCCACAAGAACTAGTTCGCGGCATAATTTTTAGGGTTCCGTACAAAGGCAAAGGATGCCAACGGTGCCCTATTACTAAGCCTACGCTGTCTCTGTCCTTGCATCTGTTCGTCCGACATTTAAAGGGCTATCTTTGAGCGAAGTACGTAAAAGCCACAAATTTTCACAGAGTATGTGTCATGATGGCGGATCACGTAACAAATAATAAGTTCAAAAAGTAAGATTTCAGTTGTGTTTGCTCTGAGGTCAAAACAGTAATACTTAAAGCTTCAAACTTGCAGTGGTTTTAGTGTGAGCTCTTAAGTATAACAAAAACCGGCCAAGTATGAAACGGGCTCGCGGAATTGCCATTTTCAATTACCATATAAGCTCCATCGAGTGAAAATAGTCTGTAATATTAAGACAAACATTTACACATTTGTTTATTGAAAACGATATCCGAAAGTAAGCAACGTTGGGCGTGGTCAGTCGTCGGATGGGTTTAGGGTGGTCGTTAGCAGCACACTTATTGTGTTAAAAAATTATATGGTAGTACAGAAGATACGGTCACGATTCTGACTCGCACTTGACCGATTTTTTACAATATTGGTAGGATGATCATGACCAATAAACTTGGTCAGTATTTGTTATTTCTACTCTAATTAACTAACACAAGCTATTCTTATTAAACCTGTTCCTATGATTTAAAAAAAGACCAACCATGAACGTTTCATAATAGACCACTCTTTCGGAGCCTTGCTTTCTGGTCGCTTCCTAAAGTTGCCAGTCGTAGTTACCACCACTGCGAAAGACCGATGGTGACTTGGCCCATAGTGCAAACGAGAAAGCCGATCTATTAGGCAGACTCTTCGCCTTTAACTCGAATATGAAGGACCAAGGCGCTGTACCACCTACTATACCGTGAAACATGGACATATTGAAGGCCTTCGATCGGGACTGGCACCGGGGTCTTCTATTGAAGTTGCCATCTTACTGAGTGCCCGAGGGTTTGTGCAAAAGAGTGGCTAGCTTTTTGTCCGGCAGACTCATACGAGCCGTAGTTGACGGTATTTGCGCTGATAGCATGGACATTAATGCTGGTGACCCGCAAGGCTCTGTGCTATCCCCTAGGCTGTTTCTACTGCATATCAATGACATCTTGGACATCAACAACATGCTTTGCTATGCAGATGACAGTACTGGAGACGCTTATTACACGGGTCGTGCAATCATCCCTCGTCTCACGGAAAAGCACGGAGAACTTGTGTCAAATCCAGGCCACTCTGACCGAGGTCTCTGACTGGGGACGTGAAAACTTGGTCCAATTCAACGCTACAAAGACACAACTATGCATGTTCACCACTAAGAAAACCCCATTCCTTGTGGACTCACCATTCGAGAACACTTTTCTCTCCTTCTCCAAGAGCATTGGGATCCTTGGTATTGACATCCCCAGTGATGTTCAGGTCCGAGATCATGCACAAGACACGGTGAAGCTGGTTTCCAAAAAACTAGGTGTTCTCAACATGTCGAAGCAGTACTTCACGTCGGGTCAGAGGTTGTTGCTTTACAATTTGCAAGTACAGCCCCTTATGGAGTTCTGCTGCCATCGCTGTGCGGTGCACCCGTTTAGCAGCTTGGCCCTTTTGACTCGGTTCAAGTATGGGTTGTGAGAATTGTCGACGATCCCAAACTCACTTGCCCTATCGTGCCCTTAAGTCTGAGGAGAGACTTTGCCTCTCTGTGTGTGTTCTACCGCTTGTAAAACTGTGCTCTGAGGAATTTATCGAAATGATGCCCACGGCTACTTTTTACCAACGCACCGCTGGTCATCGGTCGGGAATTCATTCTCACGCTTTAGAACTGAAATGGTCTCGCACAGTGCGGTTTTTAAAAAAAATTCCTCCCGCGAACGCATGGGTTGTGGAATAAGCTCCCGGCCAAGGTTTTGTCTAAGGACTACAGTATTAGGTTCTTCAAAGAATTTATTAAATTTTTGTAGTGTCGGCAACGCGCGAGTGATAACCCTGGTGTTGCAAGTGCCCATAGGCTACGGTGACCGTTTATCATTAGGCGGACCGTAAGGTTGGTGGCCACCTTAGTGGTATAAAAATAGAGAAAAAAGAGCATAAATCGTATCGTATCATATCTGACGGTTTTGCAACTGGCCTTTGAGACATACTCGTACAAGTTTCGATGTTTTCATGTTGTTTGTAGACCAGCAATCATCTGATTACATAAGATGGTACGTAGATTTGTTCACGGTGATGTTCGGATTAACAGCCTTGCAGCTAAGGGGTATGTTAGTCTGACATTCCTGTAGTCACTGCATTGGGGCAATTCCCTTATTGTAATAGGGTAACAGGACGGGCAGAATTAAATGATGCTTTTCACCTCATCTACTAAAAGGCGATAAATAACGGTTTCAAACCCGTGAGTTAGCAGGGTAAACGACGCAGAATTTTGTACAGGAAATTATTTGACATAAATTGAATTCCCTATATTTCACTTTGTATTTTGATTTTAAAATATAATATAATGAACAAAAAGCTAGGTGCCTTTATTTTAATTTTTTTTTAAGTTACTTAATTTAAGAAAATCTGGCGACATTGAACAAATATAAAAAGAAATTAATAATGCTTAGGTTTTGTTCTTGTTTTAAAATCAACATTCAAAGTGAAACTCAGGGAACTTTGGAGATCATAGCAAAGATCGTTTTGTATGAAAATTTTTTACGCCGTTTACCCTTAAAGAGAAAGTGCAGTGTAATTCCTCATTTGCATTACAAAGGAGCGTGTCTCAGGGTTTTATGAAAATTGAGTTACGTCTTTTTCTACATAGTTTTATGTAGTGTGTGGTGAGTAATATAAAGTTAATAACAGGAAAAGCAAAACTGAATTTTGTTAAAATATAGCGGATTAATATGGTCATTATAGGATTAACCTCAAGCCAGGACTTGAACTTTTGACTGCATCTTTGCTATAAAAGAAATAAACAAATAAAGGATAAAGTGTATGTTATTATATACAAGGAGGTCAAAGACAAGGCATTGGATAGAAATGAGTGGAGAGAACTACATCAGTTACACCGGCAAGAGTGCAGCTCTTAAATAATAAAAAAACAGGTGCGAGTCCCTACCATTATCTATAAAAACGGCAAAAAAATCACGTTTGTTGTATGGGAGCCCCCCTTTAATATTTGTTTTATTTTTATTCACTTATTTATTTTTAAAGTGACTTTACAGCTAAATATTCGGTGAATTTTTTAAGCGTCTACCTGTTACTGTTTTCAATATCAAGCAAAAAATCACGTTTGTTGTATGGGAGTCCCCTTAAATATTTATTTTATTCTGTTTTTTTAATATTTGTTGTTATAGCGACAATAGAAATACATCTTCTCTGAAAATTTCAACTGTCTAACTATCACGGTTCATAAGATACAGCCTGGTGACAGACGGACGGACGGACGGACAGCGGAGTCTTAGTAATAGGGTTCCGCTAATTACCCTTTGGGCACGGAACCCTAAAAAATCAATTAAGTCAATAATCGTCAGTAAAAATTAAGTTTTATAAATACATACGCTTTTTAAATACTCAACTCCAACAGTTGGAGATAGCTAATCTTGTAATCTTCTGCAGTAAAATATTATGTAATAAGCAGCCGCATCTTTTAATTGCGTTGACTTAGAATTTTGAGTTTTTAACTGCTCCAAGCGATTACAGACCTGATTATTTAATATAAATTTAAGCTTGATAACTCTACGCGTTCCTGGGATAAACAAGTTTTTACAGATGGACAGACGGACAAAAAATTAATCGTATAATGTTCCGTTTTTTTCTTTAAAAGTACGAAACCCTAAAGATAAAGTATTCCAAAAATATGCATATTGTGTTGAGTGTAAATAAAAATGCATTCAGTAAGCAATTTAGAAAATTGCTACAGAGCGCCTGCAGACCGCAATTTGCTGATAATGTGAATTCAGCCGCGGTTATGTGGTTGGAAACATTTGGCTCATTATTTTACATAGATATTAATGTAAAATGTTTATGAACCACGTTCCTTGTGACAATATTTAAACTAATATTACGATATTACAAGACCATTCATGGTTATAATGGGTATGTTATAATGCTTTATCATTTTTTGTAGCATTATTTTTATCTTTAGTACAAAGAATTTATTAGAGTTACAAAATAGTGTTTTACGTGCGAATATTCTCATATGTACTTAATTACCTCGTTTCTTATCCCATATTTCTCTTTACTAAAAACAGTTTGGTGAATTTTATCACATTAGACGACATGAAATATAAAATAAGCACGGTAATTGAAGTGTCATAAAACAAATATGTCGGCTGCTAACTTTCATTTCTTTTATTATTTAAATATTTAAAAGTTAGTAAAAAAGGGTAAGAGTTAAAAATTTAAAACAAAAAAACATTTTACTCTGATTCGGCATTGGATTTAACTGTCACAGCGCCTTAAGAAATTTCAATTTAATGAAAAGAATTATTTATCGTTAACATTTGTAACAGCTTAAGTTAGCTAAGCTAATTCACAATATAAGTCTTTTAATCTGAATTGTAAAAACGTAATTGATGATTATAATTTCATAGCATTTAATTTTAATTATAAGGAAAAAGACACAGTATACTTTGTATCCCTTTCGATAGCTTATTTTTAAAAATTGGTTATGCCCGGTTGAAACTGGGGAAAAGGAGTCATCTCATTTTTGGCGTATGGCTTGCTAAAAGAACTTAAATAGATGATGAAAGATGAACTATTACCAAACCTAATCAGTTTTGATAGGAATCCTAACCTGATAATCAATTGACGCACTGGCTGTGAAGTTGGGGCCAAACGCTAGTAATAATAGGTTACTTGATAGAACCAAAAAAATTTAAAGGCCATGACGCTGGAGCTGGTGTGACTGACACCACCTTGGCCCTAGTTAAAGTACACAGAACTGATTCTACTGTATAAGGTTGTTAAGAAGCTTTTTATGTAATAATATATGTTACCTATATTTATATTTTTGTATATAAAAGAACATTATCTGACTCACTTATCAACGCCAAGTCGAAACAACTCAAGTAAGAAACGTGAAATCTTTAACATAGCTTTCTTTCATGAATAGTTAATGGAAAAAAGCGATCTACTTAGAACTACCGCTCGCTTATTTTTGTCCCAGTCAGTATTCTAAGTGCAGAAACACTGTCTGTAATAATTGCACTAATAAATAATAATATGCGGACGATATTTGCTCTTAAAATAGTAACAACTATTTTATACGTTTTTCGTAATTAAGGTCAGTTAGAATTACTATAAAAGTTGTGATTATTTTGAAATGAACCCAAAAAATCAGACTCTTAACAAATTTTTTGTTTTTTTTTTTCTTTTTTTTTTCCATCTTTTACTTGGATTCGATTTAAAATAAATAAATAACGTGTTTCAAATATCCTGCAAACAGTTTTAATCCTGAATATCATGCCTTATACTTTTGAACGTTGCATCAAATACACTGTGTCAAATTTGTCACGGGGCGACGGTTCAAGGGGGGTCGCAAACTTCGGTACTTCTATTGTTTAACTTAAACTATATGTTTCAGTGTTTTTGTTTAAATTATATCTTAGATAAAAAAAAAAGGTACTATAAAAACTATGACAAAATTGTTATATGTATATAGATTTTCAGTAACAAAATAAAGAATGACGAAAAAGTGACTTGAAACTTACATTTTTGAAAAATCATACATCATGTACCTAACCTAAGGGAGTTAAAAAGGGGAAGAAAGTTTGTTCGGCACGAGAAAAGCTAAATCACGCGGGTAACGCCACGGGTAGTAATATGGGTATGTTGTGACCTCCATGGTCCTGTTCAAAATAATAAAAAGCGCGATGTTGGTAGCTAGTGCAGATTTGCACTAAATAGATATTACGTTACTTCTTAGTAAATAACAAGTTACGTAATATTCAACTGTACTTCACACCTGCTGCCCCAAGGGGTACGCTAAGACCAAAAATTTCCATTTGCAACTATCCTGGCACACTACTTTTGATGCATCCACCCACGAGAATGATCGCATACTTAAAAAAAATTAACGCACAGAAATATTTCAAATGTTATGAAGTTGTGAAAATGAAATATCGCAGACGTGCTCGTTGTACGAACTTTGTTAATTAAAACTTGTTCGTTGATAATCTTAGCTCGAGACATCATCCAATTACTTTACGAATAATGACTCAGCTACTAAGAAATGACACGTAAAGGTGATGCCACATGTTTAAAAGAAACCGATCAAACAAAATTTGAACATCCTTTAGAGAGTTATGAACCATATAAAAATTAACACTTATTGATTTGATTCACAACAAGATGATGTTATACCGACTGAGATACCGAGTTGAAACGATTTGAAAATACATGTTTTATGGCGTGTCGTCACACACGCACTATGTACACATGTTTTAAGGCATGTCGTCACACACGCAGTATGTACACCTGTTTTAAGGCGTGTCGTCACACACGCAGTATGTACACATGTTTTAAGGCATGTCGTCACACACGCAGTATGTACACATTTTTTAAAGCGTGTCGTCACATATGCAGTAAGTAATCCTTTTTAAGAAGTATCGTTACATATGCAATAAGCTAGTTTTTTATGGTTTCGCAGACAAATAGCAAAAACGGAACCCTTATAGATTCATCATGTCTGTCTGTCTGTCTGTCCGTCCGTATGTCATAGCCAGTTTTTTCCGAAACTATAAGAACTATATTGTTGAAACTTGGTAATTAGATGTATTCTGTGAAACGAATTAAGATTTTCACTCGAAAATAGAAAAAATACTGAAACTCAAAAATTTTTTTTTATCAAACCCGTACATGTGGGGTATCTATGGATAGGTCTACAAAAATTATATTGAGGTTTCTAATATCAAATTGAAGTTTGCGCGAAAGACACTTCCAAAGTGGTAAAATGTGTGTCCCTATAACTTCT
The DNA here is from genome assembly GCA_946406115.1 of Apoda limacodes. Taxonomy (NCBI): domain Eukaryota; kingdom Metazoa; phylum Arthropoda; class Insecta; order Lepidoptera; family Limacodidae; genus Apoda; species Apoda limacodes. The sequence goes on along the minus strand of OX291555.1, from coordinate 24,873,693 downwards.
AAAATAAAAGAATGATAAAATTAAAAAAAATATATGATGTACAATACCATGCATACTTCCACCGAAAATTGGTTTGAACGAGATCTAGTTAGTAGTTTTTTTTAATACGTCATAAATTGTAAATCGCAATTTAACTTTCATTCAATCAACTCAAATATAAAAATATTTTTGTTTGTGTTTGTAGATTACATAAATGGTGGTAGGTACCGAACCCTCGGTGCACCAGTCCAACTCGCACTGGGCCGGTTTTTGTACATATCAACTTCCGGCATGAACGACAACTATCGATCGCGTAAAGTACAGAAAATGATAATTTATATATAATCATAATATAATAATTCTACATTATATGATTTTCTTAATATGACCATTTATGGTGCTCCAATTTCTGTTCTATTCAAAACTATTTCGAAGAAAATAAATAATCTGTTAACTGCACAACATGGTCGCTGTACAGAAAATCTTGGCATTTCTTAGTTATTTTTAACGACTTGGCAAAGCTCGCCACTTTCGGGGAAAGCCCTCACGTTATGTGTCGTTAAATTTAAATATGAATATTAGGATTCAGCAAACTATAATTAAATTCTGGAATGTATGTAACTTTATTAAAGAATATTACATGAAGCTAGGATCACAATTATTATAATAAAATTACAATATTTATTTTAACTATGTAAAAACGTAGTCTTTTTACGTTAAATCTATTCAGTAGATGTCACACAATACAGTAAATAAAAAAATACAGTGAAGCTTAAACCCTTTTTTTAAGTTTATTTATTATAGTGTATGCCTCAGCCGTTATACGCTCATGGGCACAGGCTTCTACTTGGAGAAGGAGCATTAGGTGGGAGCCTAGTGTGGGTTGGCGGGCGTTGTTAAGTTAGTGGCCTCTCGACTGTCATAGTTTTCAAGCCGCCCCTAAAGCTTTTGACTTGGCCTACCGATTTAGTTCATATGACAATAGCCAGGGCCGATGGTTTTCAGAACAGAAAAATTTGCGACAAGCCGGTAACCCAGCCTGGTACTGACCATGCTCAACCTTGTTTAACTTCGCATATCAACTTTATATTAACATTAATTATTTGTACAATTGCACAAATGATAGGAAGTGCCTCTGCATCACGACAGAGGGCATCTTGAAGACCGTAAGTATATGTAGAGGCCATCATCACCAGTGTAATGACAGCAACCATATGATCCGTACTTGCCGCGCGTATTTACCTTATGAAATATCTCAGAATAGCCAATCGCTCAAGCTACCAGAAAATTGACTTAATGTTATTTCACTCTCCTTTATTTCCCAAAAATCCTTTTTTGACCCCCGGTGCAAAAACAAGGGTGTTATAAGTTTGATCGCTACGTGTGCATGTGTCTGTCTGTGCATCTGTCTTTGGCACCGTAGCTCTTAAACGGATGAACTGCTTTGGATGCAGTTTTTTTTATTTTTATTAATATGATTGCATTCGCATTATTATTTTTAAGATTTTATTATTAATTCTACAAAAGTTCCTGGGCCACGAGCTCCTCTTATCAAGTATCTCTTTTTTTAGTGTTGGTTAATATAATACTTATTAAAGTACCCAAAAACAAAAAAGGAGATTCTTTACCAACATTATATTTACGCATATAAAAATTAAACTAACAAAGATTCTCGAATTTGTTTAAACGTCCCTATTTTTTTATTCCAGTTTAGAATTGAGAAGCAAGGAAAACTTGAGGCATTCAAAAACTTCGGTATATTTAAGTATTTAAACAAGTCGTTTAGAAAATTGTTGTGTAGCGATCGACGAAGAAGAAGTTAGTACGACGTGTATTTTTAAACTTTCCTAAGTATGTTCCTCGGGATCTTTGTGGAACTGCTTAGAAGTTTTTTAAACAGTTGGTAAGAGCACATTCTTGAAACTTACATAAAGGATTATATTTGTCTCAAGTTGTTGTCATTAAAACCTTAATTTGGATAAATAATAGAAATAAATCTAAATTCCTTTAAAAGAGCAATTTTTGTATATATATAATCTGAATCTCGGAAACGGCTCCAACGATTTTCATGAAATTTAGTATGCATGGGATTTCGGGGGCGATAAATCGATCTAGCTAGTTTAAATTTTTAGAAAACGTCGTTTTTGCAGTGTTTTCAGGCAATTATCAACTGAAAAATATGTCTCTTCGTGACAGGCGCAGCTGCCCGCATTTTTTACTGCTACTACACTGCGCCTTCCACATGTAGAGGCAGTTCGTAAGTGTTTTGATGTTAAGTTGTGTTGGCGCGCCATTGCTTCAGTAGCAATTTTGTACGGTCGTCACTACAGGATCTGCAATGCAACAATTCCCCGTACATTTTAATGTGTTCGCGAACGCACTAGAATCAATTGCGCCCACGCTACGTGCATTCGCAGGGCGTTTTTCGACGAACGCTTTGAGTGCGCGCAGTGTAATCTGGACGGCTAATTCGCGGCGGACCCGCCTACTGCCCGCCATATTTCAATTGACGATTGTAAAAATGGATAGAGATGACGACTAGGACTTTTTTTATACACTGGTGTAATAAAATAATTGAAACACCAATATAGTCATGTACAATTTATAATTAAAATGCGCCATGGCGTGCGCGATGAACCTTGCCGGGAATGGTGGTTGTTGAGGCGTGCAGTGCGGGACCGTCCACATATACTCTTGTTGCATTGCATCTTGTGTTTTAAGTAATCTGTACCCAGCTTAACAGTCAACTGTTCGCTAAACCTTTCACGAGTAGAGAAGTAGTTCCTCAGTATTTGATGATGCAAGGTCGTGTTGACACGCGGTCATTTTATTTTTTATCTACTAGCTTTTTTCCGCGGTTTCGCCCGCCCGTTATTATGTTTTCGGTGTTTCCTATTATATCCGACATAAAAAATCCGACTTACGCTTGACGTTTTCAAGTAACCTAGGTCCTTCCCATAAACTCAAACTATCTCCATGCCAAATTTTCCCGCGGTTCTACCCGTCCTAAATTCGATTATCGGTGTAGGATTTACACGGCAACTCCTCAATTATAGAAAAAAAAACGACTCACACTTGACGTTTTCAAATAGCCTATGTGAGAAAATAGAGCGACAGCATTTATGATATTACTATGAATACTTGTCCGAGAAAGAGCAGGTGAGAGCACTGCTGTATCGACGAGATTTACTCGCTGTTTACATTTACTTATGCCTTGTCCTTTCCAGTTATCAAGACTTTAAGACATCAGTGCGATTTTAAACAGTTTCGAGGACACGATAAACGGGTTCACTCCTTTTTGTAGCTGTATAGGCCATGTGTGTCTATTTTGTAGAACTGTTTCGTTGTCGAATCACACAAACATCTCAATCACCTCGACGCATTGCCAGTCAACATTCTCATAGTCCACAGAGGCTTGACATATGGGCTGATGTCCGAGGACGTATTTTGTATAGTCTGCCTCACTGTTTGAATGTGCTATAGTGCCGTAACCCCCCTATGCAGGTGGTTGAAAATCGTTCAATAAAGGCAAGAAGATTTCCAATCTATTTATAATGATCCTCGAAACAGCCTATAAACGTGGCAAGATCTGGCACTATTTTTTAGCTGGGTGTTATCTCCCGCATTGAAAATAGGTTCAAAATGTCATGTATTAAAATCAAGAGCAGAAGTATTATTTTTTTTCTGACTATACAGTTGGCTGATGCAGCCATTACTGCTCCACCGAGCTTTTAGGGCGGGACTCTGAAGGAGTTTCAGCCCATATAGTGCCCAAAGCTCAAGGGCTCCCCGCAGGGGGAGCCTCAGCTTGGGTTGTCGCTCTTGGGGTCGTTCCTTCGACCAGTGTGAGCCTGGAACCCGAAGGTGAGTCAGCGCTAGGAGGGGAGTTCCCCTTACGCGGAGTTCCCCGGCACTCTTTGATACCTAGGCGTCGTGTTGGGGTGGATTCCCTATTAGGGGAGGTCGTTTAGACTAATCTCGCTATCCGGATAGCGAGATCGTCGTCTGGGGCCGTTAGAACGTGCCGAGGCCGCCTAACAATAGTTTTTCGACCGTGCCGAGGTCGGTCGGGGGGATGAAGAGCAGAAGTAGCTCCACGCCTATGGAGTTTTACCATATGAATAATAATGAAGTAAAGTGCCCACAATGCCATTTTTTGCCGTATGAAAATAACATTTTATACCTAGTTTGCACCCCCCCCCCCTGCCCAAAAGCTGGCTACACCCTTGGCTGTAAGCTTTGTAAGATAGTTGTTTGTATTGTTATTATATATCTCTGTATAGTAACGTAGTTTTTTAAGAAATACTTTTCTATGTACGAGTATATCTGAAAATAAAAATTATTTTTATTATTATATTAATCCCTTGCTCCGCTCTTTTTTCGTGATTCAATTATGGAATCATTTGCTACTCTTGGGATTTAACTTAGGCCTTTACATGAAATATGCATTTTTCACTACTTGTAGACCCTTTTATTTGATATTAATTTTAATCTTATACCTTCACGAGTTTCTTAGAAAAAGTGTTAGAAAAAGAAACAGAGAGACCGGCAACAAAGATTATATATAAGGGTTTCTTATTTTCTTTGGATTGGACTGAACGGAACCATAAAAATATAATTTGTGACCGATACTCTTTTTAATATAAATTAAAAAAAAAAACAACGTCGCACTAACTGTTTAATCTCTGGAATATAAACGTATTAGATAAGTTAAAAACAGTAGGACCTTGATAACTCATACCAATATAAGTTTTAGCATTCGTTATCCTTGAAATTAATACAGGTTGCTTACAATTGCTAATTTGAGATTAAGCGACGTTACTGTAATTCTTGGCTTAAATCGTTTTCGCTTACAAAATTGTCGATGAATAATTCAAGCGAAGCTTTAATGTTATATAGATATAAGAATAATAACATTTAAATTTTAAATCAGTGTCTATCGAGTATATATTGCAGCAGCGAAGTTTCTAGATTCAATCCCGGTTAGTGAGAACAAATTCGTCTCGGCTCTGATTTGTGCTCTTAAAAGTCATAGGCATATTTACTCTGTTACCTTTAAAGATAATATCATCGGTACCAGGTAGATAGTGCGACTAGTTATAGTAGTTGGTAATATCTCTGACTACTCTTTTGGCTATAGGTGTAGTGATGGTATGCATACTGTAATAAATATATGTAACAAGTACCAAATAGTGAATTATTTAAATTAACATATTCGTCCTCTACACGATTATTTTCAATCATCTATCTATACCTATACTTCACGCCGTGAAGGCCGTGCCGTTAATAGACAGCCCAAACCGTTGGGTCTGCATCTTGAAATTTGCCATGCGAGTTTATTTTGTGACGTGGGCTCCACTAAGAAAGGATTTTCACTGCCTCTCGAAAATGTATATATTCTTCACAAATTAGCGTGTAAAAGAAATTTACACAAGGATTATAAAAAATAGTTTTATTGAATTTTAAATACTTATAGATGTTGGATTTTCATTATAAACTTAAAATTAACGTAGGCCGTTGCAAAACGCAATAGAAACACTTACCTACTCCTAACAAAGAGTAGTGTTTTTGAATAACAGGCTGCAATTAAATGAATTTTACAAAAAAAAAGATATGTTGTTAAAATGGCTGTCGTTGTTTTTACTTATAATATCAATAAAAAATTTATAGGTTTTGGAATTCGTAAAATATTTTTTATATTATCGAAGAAATTAAGCCACTGACCTAGATCTATTAGTTAGATAGTCAAAGCATCGAAGTGACAATTGGTAGACCACTTCGCTTGTCAAACTGATAAAACCTATGGGTAATAAATGTTTTCACGAGGCAATTATGGTCACCTATGAGATTAGAGACGACCTAACTTAGACCCTTAGAAAGCCACTAGATGCAGGTGGGTCAAGAGCGGCTGTTGTGACATCATATGGTAGCCTACGTTCAGCAGTGATGTCATCCGGTTGAGATGGGGTAAGCCTACGTTTAGTGGTGGACGTCAGCTTGAGATGGGGGAAGCCTACCTTTAGTAGTGGACGTCCGGTTGAGATGGGGGCAGCCTACGTTCAGTGGTGGACGTCAGCTTGAGATGGTGGAAGCTTACGTTCAGTAGTGGACGTCAGCTTGAGATGGGGGAAGCCTACGTTTAGTAGTGGACGTCCGGTTGAGATGGGGGCAGCCTACGTTCAGTAGTGGACGTCCGGATAAGATGGGGGAAGCCTACGTTCAGTGGTGGACGTCAGCTTGAGATGAGGGAAGCCTACGTTCAGCAGTAGAAGACATCGTCTTGTTGAGATGATAATATTGTAATTTTTTTATGATGCAAATTATTTAAAGTGTATTTAATGAATAGTTTTAACATAATTATTAATTGTTATTCTGAAAATAAAAAAGGGTTGTAAATCCTGTGAAAAGTTCATTTACATATCTACGAGTATGTTCTTTGAATTCTGATCCAATTCAAGTAATTTGCGGATGAGACAAAGCTTTGTGAAAGCCACTTTAACAGAGCTGTTCAGCTGTTACTTTGTACTTAATGAACTAAATACCTGGAACTAGATCTACGGTCAAACGACCCCACTTGAATGTTCATTAGATTGTTTGTGCCTTGTGTTACTACTTGAAACAAATTGACCGGAAAACAATATAGGAATTCAGTCATAACATGATTTTTGTAGATGACTTTTTGAGTTATAACTAGAAATTATAATACATCTATTAAAAAAGCTTTGTTTTATACAAAAGTGACAATTAACGAGAATTTGACATTTACCGTCCCTTACGATTTCTCCCTACCTTCCAGTATTTATTCCAGGTAATGTTCATAAAGACAAAATAAATAAATAGATAAATATACAACACATACAAATATTTTTTTCATCATAGTTATATAGACGGATTTGTAAAATTATTTTTTCATTTTTTTTTTTATTTTAATGTAGTGAATTTAAAACTTAAACTTTTGGTCAAAAAAATAATAATTAGTGTTAATTTGGAACTAGTGAAACGCCGTTGTTGATGATTGTATAACATTTTGTTATTAGTATAAATGTTTTCAGTGTACTGTTATACCCCTAATCTTCATACTAGCTTCGCTACCCCTACCCGATATCAGATGTCTAGTCAGCATTTAATACTCGACGCTTCCCATCCAACTCTCCAGTCAGTCAGTCCAGTACGATTCTCCACTCGTGCCACTGCCATGATCAAAAGCTGTAAAAGTTGTCAGTAGGGCGCAGACGGGGATGCTAGTGTGCTCCTACAATCTGAAATAGAAGTTTATAAAGTGATCGCAGATAATGATTACCATTGGTACCTATGGTAAATAATAGGTGGGTCAAATTATTTGTATACAGCCTTCGTTGAAATTCATATCAGAACAATATGTGCTTGTATGTTATGGATCAGTCTTTTTGTTTATTGGTTACTACTTTTCTCGCCAATGCAAAAAAAATTACAGTGTTTACTCTTTTATATGTTAGCTTAATGATGTTAACACAAAATTTGGTTTTACATTCAGTGTTTCATTATGTCTTAAATGATTTTTTGGTATTGATTGTGAAAATGGTTATATTTTTGTTGATTACAGGATAAGTTTTTCAGGAAGGATAAAATATCTTGTTATGAGTTTATTTTCTGTAAGAATATTGTACATATTTTTTTTAAGGTTATTTTGGGTAAAGATTAAATAACATTGTTGTTTAGCAGAAGGGCACAAGACCGTTTAATAGATATCTAATTTTGCGTTGGTATTGGTTCGGATGTGTTTTTATAAATATTTTATAAATAATATGATTAGATATTAATCTGTTGGTGAAGTAAAATAATTACCGTGCTTTTACTTTATAAAGAAATATAATAATAATAGGTTTTCATTAAATTTGTAAAAATTTAATATTTAAAATTTACTTGCTTTATAAAAATAATTAAGATCATAATTAGGTACTTTTATATTCACTAGCGTTTTAATACTACTTCTTTTTAACAGCTATATTTTTTTTTAATTTATCGTCAATTTTGATCGGCAGGGCAAGTCCTATCTGTTAATAATTTTTTACACACGTACCTAAAAAATCAGAATAGTGCTACTGTCTTATGCACTGTAACAAAGTGACGTTTCCAAAATAGTGTCTAAGTTAACCTAACCTTTTTTCTCATAAGTAACTTTGTACCTACTTTCTTGTCCCGCGCAAATCATTTGTACTCGTGGCAGATTATTTTGGGCGAAAATAAGACTCAATGGCACGTCCCCCTGGCCACGTCAGGGTGCCGGGTTACTTTATGCATTTATGTGATGAACATCTGTGGCTATAAGTAAATGTGTGTCCTATACGGAAATCGAACCCATGGACCTTCACTGAGCCGCCAATCAATTACTGATATAGAGAGGTTTCGCTCGGGAGTAAAAAGTGCGACACCCGTATGGCCAATAATATCTTCCTATGTGACTATTTTATATGCATTTGGTATATGTTATAAGGAATCATTAAACGATTTATTTTAAGTTACTAGATTTTGCTGGCTCTGCCCGCCCTAAATTTAGTTATCGGCGTGGAACTCCTTGTTTATACTAATCTAGTTATAGTTCTTTTAAGCTCAGTTATAGTTATTCCAGCGGAAATTGAATTTATTAATTAAAATCAATTAATAAGCCTATATTGTATTTTGGGTAGTAACGAATATGTGCACCGAATATTTTTCATAACGATCCGTTGTCTTTGGCGAGTTACAGAGTAACAAACAACCATCTATCCGTCCAGACATACTTTCCTATTTATAATATTAGTAGGTTTTCAGCATAGCCTTATTAACACCTACAGAACTACCGCTTTGAGCCAATTATCGAAAGCACATTATCACTGCTCAACTTTTTGTTTGTTTGTTTGTCTACCACAACGACCCTCATTGCTACACACAAACTGTGGGATTGATTCTCGATTCCAGAGAGATTAATTGCTCGAATTAGCTGGCTAATATTTAGCTAATTCATTCGTGTATTGGGAAAATTACTTGATCAAAACCCCTTTTCTCTAAGAATTGTAGAATATCACATTATTTGAGTGTCTTGGGGGCTCAGTTAATAGTGATTCTGCCAGCTGGATCAAGAGACGTAGATTCGAACCCCGTCCAGGACAAAACAATGTGTGTATAAAGTTCTTTAACTATCATTATAAATTATAAGATTATTGAGCAATCCATACTTCCATACTTATATTATAAATGCAAAAGTATCTTTGTCTGTATGTCTGTTACCTCTTTACGCTTAAACTACTGTATAGATTAAGATGAAATTTGACATGGAGATAGTCTGAGTCCCGAAAAAGGACGTCAATAACGTCAAGTGGGAGTTGGCTTTTTTTCTACGTATACTTCTGCTGTACGTGTGTTGGTCACCAAACTCCTACTAAACGACTGAAACGATTTAGGTGATTTTTTTTTCTGTATATTTCAATGGGATCCGGGATGGTTTGAAAAGACAAGTGGACCCGGTAGGTGGCGCTGCAGTCGGCGTGTCTGTGAACTTCTCCTAAACAGCAGGGATGATTTTAATAATATTTTTTGTGTACGTTCGAGTAGGTTCCTGTAAAGTTTAAATTTACATATGACTCGGTAGATGGCGCTGCAGTTGGTGTGTCACTGATCTTCTCCTAAACGGCAGGAAAGATTTAATTAATATTTTTGGGTTCGTTTGAGTGGGTCCTTGGAAGGTTTGAATTCACAAATGGACCCGGTAGGTGGCGCTGCAGTCGGTGAGTACCTGATCTCTGGCCTGAATGTACGACAATGCTTTCAACATTCACTGCATTGAATGCGACTCCATTATTATATCCTACAACTTTAATATTGTGAAATGTGTGGCCTCGAAACGAACATAATTTTTTTTACATTACATAGAACGTAAAAAATGCATCGAAAGAAAGGCTTCTCGCCAATACTTCTACGATAGAAGATATGGAAGAAAATGAAGAATTAAATAATTTAAATAGAGGCTTTAGTAAACAGTGCGATATCCGAAAATGATGACTCAACAATAGATTTGTTAGAAGTAATTATGTTATTACAAAATTTAAAAAACGAAAATGTTCCATTTAAAATATCATATTTAACGTGGCGCTGCTTTTCCGGGCAGGACAACATCTGCCGGATCCGCTATATGATAAATGCGAAAGTAGCTCTGTCTGTCTGTTACCTCTTCACGCTTAAACCGCTGTACCGATTAAGATGATTTTTGGCATGGAGATAGTTTGAGTCCCGGGAAAGGACATAGGTTACTTGAAAACGTCAAGTGTGAGTCGTTTTTATTATAATTGCGGAGTTGCCGTTGAAATCCTACACCTATAACCGAATTTAGAGCAGGTGGAACCGGGGGCAAAAGCCAGTAAAATATAAATCGATACTATAAACTGCCTAAAAAACTTTTGAACGCAAAATAATTTTGACAATAATATATTGGAATGCAATTTAAGACTTATATCATTTATTTGACTGCGGTGAGTAACTGTGTAACGACTTGTCATAACGCATTATACATCGGAACCACATCGATCATTATACGTCATGAATAATGCATTAGTGTTGAAAGCGGCCTGTTTGTTCGTAGGAGTATGTGTTGCAGGTTTGTTAGATTAATGTTTCATTAGAGTTAGTAGTTTATTAATTAGTCTCTCGCAATTATGGAATCACATTGGTATTTCTACATAAGTCATCATGATCATTTGAACATTTTTGTCTACTGCTGGACACATGCTTCCTCCATGGCGCGCCACCTATCATGGTTTTTCTCCGCCTTTCTCATCCAGCTACTACATCGAGCTGCAGCGGGTCTCACGTTTTGCTTTCCGACACACGGTCTCCACTCTAGGTCAAATATCCTCATATAGTTAAAATAAAAAACACCTTTTGAAATTTTAACATTTATATGTTTTTTAATTAGGTATTTTATCAAAATATTGACCGTATATAACTAAATTTGTATCGTTACAAATCGTTTTTGTGCAGATGTTATTAAAATTTGGATGTCAAGCAATACTAAATGTGTTCTAATGTTACAAGCTAGAATTTTATTATTAGTTGTTCTTTGCACTTAAAAGCGCCCCCTTTTTAGGCCAGAAAGCTAATTTCTGTAATTCTAACGTTGTGTATGTAAATGCACTATAAATCATTAGATAATGTCATGTATACTACTATGAGATATATATGTTATATACTTCTTAAGTAATTTATACCGTAATGACGCTATGAAACTTTAAATTTTTGTATGGAATTTAACGTTATTACCGTTTTGTAGTCACATTTTTTGACTTTTTGCTACAATTTAGAGTCAATGCACTACATAAGAAGCTATTCTAATTATTTAACCAACTTTCATTACAAGAAAATGCAAGACACGCTTTAAAAATTTGCACAAGTGTTACAACAATGGTCAATTTCAGATTTTTCATTACAGTAAATACAATAAATGAAAACTCATTCAGTAAAGTAATGCACTAGACAAAAGCAAGGTTTATCACATATATTTTTTTCAATACTATAGATGCTATAGTTTAGCCACAAAATTAACACAAAACGGCGTATTTTCGCGGTCTAGCCTATACCGCAGCCTTAACCTCTAGAAAAATTATATTTTCTCATAATTATATAATATTCTAGGCTGTTTTTAGTTAAAAATATCCACATGTTTTCAGACAATAAATTACAAGGAATGAAATAATGCCAATTGAAAGCTGTTAATGTGATTTTTCTTAAGATAAATCTAAACATATCGCTTAAAAACTTTTCATAGCAGGTGGTAAAAATATTGACTTCAATGTATAATCATGAGTTCATGACGAAACGTCTTCTAAATAATATTATCTGTATGATGAAGAAAATTCCCATGGCTTCTCCCTCCTTACTTTCATGTATAGATATATTTTTTCAACTAAATATACTTTTTCTTCCTATTTAACAATATAAGGTTTAAAGCATCCAAATTTCTTTTTTAGTGCAATGGCAACCCAAACCGAATACCAAATTTAATATTGGTACGAAATTTTCAAGAAACTATGTAGTTAGACTATAAGCATATATATATAAACTATAAGTATAGACTTATCTTAGTTATAAAATTAAAATTAAATTAAAAACTAATAATTAACTAAAATAAAAACTAAAAATAAAAACCTGTTCCAGTAGTAGACTTTCAGTCTTGATATTAATTTTGGTGAGGAGCTCGTGCCCCAGCGAACTTTGTCTATCAGAAACAATGTGTGAAGCTAAACAACGTTGGGCGTGGTCATTACTTGGATAACAGCCTAATTGCACATTTTTCTGTACTTATCGATGTTACGAAGGGCACGTAAACCCGACGATTCTGGTTGTCTTTCATAGATAGCAGTCGTTAAGCCAAATAAGAGGCTTGAAAACTCTGACAGTCAATTGGCCCCTAGTTCAGCAACGCCTGCTAACATGCAATGGGCCAGCGCGGTAGACTGCGGCTTAAGACTCCTTCTTCAAGGAAAGACCTCTGCCCCTGCTGTGTAGTGGCAATAAATTGCGTGTGTCGAGAAAAACACAATATCTCATTTTTTGAACTTCTCTTTCTTTTAACCACAACAATTTTATACAAACATGAAGTGCTGGTGAAATAAAACACAGTATAAACGACGCCATCTTTAGTTTAAAAATGAGTAAAAACTATTCCCCAAATGCTACTTGCTGCAAGCCGGAAATTCCATCAGCATTTTGTTTTAGTTTAAAAGCCACTTCTGGCATTTATGTTAATACAATGTTTTTATTTATGAGGCATTTAAATCTTTTATATATTTAAAACAGAGAGTTTCCTTATAAAAACAGAAATACCTATAGACAAAAAGCTCAATTTTTTGTTAGTAGTAAAGTTGGCTTGGTCCTTATTGTTAAAAAGATAAAAGAAAAAAAATGTTGTGGTAATATTTATTTTCTGAGCAGGCACTCGCTCTCTGCTTCTTATCTGTAATCTGTGTCAACCAGCTAATCATTTTTTCAGTGATCTGATCTATCACCCTTTTTGGGCGACTGTTACATATTCGCAGTGTTCCACAATGACGGATATTGCCTTGTGCAGTGATAGAGTACCTACGAAGGATGTGTTAGTACAGAACATAAATTAGGAGCACACTGTGTAAGCACCACTGCTGGTATATCGTCTGACCCACTCGACTTATGAACGTCTAGAGAAAGCAACGCCCGCCGGATCTCCCGCTGTATTATGGAGATTTCCGGCATGGTCTTACCGCACCACGGTACAGTAGGTGCTACAGCGCCTTCGTCGTTCATATTCGAGTTTGAGTCTAAGAGACTGCCCAGTAAATCCTTATCTTTAATATGGTTCAAGTCACCATCACTCTTTAGCTGTGGTAGTAATGACGATTGGAAAAAAGTTCCTTTGGCAGCTTTAGCAAGCGACCGGCAAACACGACTTCCATAGGGAAAGCTTGCGAGTGGCCTACCTATTTTGGAAATGAAATGGGTTTCGGCTTTGGCAGTTGCTTCCTTACTAAACATTGAGACTGCACTGAATTTGAATTTCAACTAAATTTATTCGGAGCCTTAATATTATGCGCCGTGGTCAAAGTCTCATACTGACATGACATTGACAATCTTAGCTTCTATGCAAGACCGATAAAACCACTGTCGTTTTTTGATACCGGCAGCTACTTGCGGGTTTAGGAATAAAACATCTTATACCAGTGAAAATGGTTTCAGTGACTGCGGCAGCGGAAATGTCGGGATCTTCCGAGCTTAAGCGGACCTGCTTTCACGGGTACAATGCATAAAATTTACGCAATGTGTCCCAATCTACCGACTTATAGTTCGTCACAGGAAAAAAATTAGTTGTCCCAGATGAAATGGTACAAACAATATACTTGAGTAATTAAGAGTTAGTTAGTGGACCATCGCTGATGATATTCAAATATTTTTTATGCTTTCAAAAAAAAATATGATGAACGAAATTGAAAGCTCAATATTGCTGAGCTCTTGTAAAACGAGCGACCTATAAGTTGACTCAATTGCTTGGAAAATTACCCAAAGCTCGTTTTACAGCTTTGGGTCGATTGCCGTCAGCTTCCAGTCTTTTCTATTTACATAAAAGGTGAAAAAACCGCTTAAGTGAGAGTTCGACTCGCACGGCTGGAGAGTTCCGTACTTAATAGTAATAATAACTAAATAAAAAAAATGCGTTTTATTTCATGCATGATACGCAAATAAATTACAATATACAGAAGGCCTGTGACCTGAATGGGGGCGAAGCCCGTGGGCATCGCGTCTGGGCTGAACTAAGTTTGTAAATAAAGAATGATGTTTTGAAAATCAAGGGCGTGAACCGTGTGCAGCTCCAAAGCAATTATAGAAGAAGCAATTATTTTAAATTCAACTTCAGAGCATGAAAACGCATAATGATTTTTGTTTGTCTACCATCATCGCCCAGCTCAAACTGCTAAGGATAAAAATAATAAATTTAGTGTACAGTTTCATTAAATGATGTAAGCATCGTTTAAGGAAAAAAAATGTAATTTCAAACCCTGGGGAGGTGTCAATATGGTACACTTGATAGTTTATTAATTTAAAAAACTCTATAAATCTTAAAGTATTTGCTAGCGAAGCCGCGGGTGAAAAGCTAGTATTCAAAAAAGTATTAGATAATTTTTACAATTCTAAGAAAATTGATAATGATTTCTGCTACTATGCTGTTGAACCATTGGCTGATAAAATAAAGTTTATAAAAGCTTGACACGCATCATAAAAACATAACATCTCACAGGTTAAAGCTTGCGTACATTGCCAATCGATTTAAGTTGCATAATGGTTTAAAATATACTACTTGTATTACGAGCCATGGAAAAGGGCTATTTTTAGTGTTTCTTAGAAAACTATACCCGACGAAGGTGAAACCGACATAGCTTACAGAATAACCAAGCTGAAATGTTGTAGCGGGCTGATCATATTTGTCGCAGAACCGGTGACCGTTGGGGCAGTCATAATCTAAAGTGGAGACCATAGATCGGCGGTAAGCATAGAGTGGGTTATCTCTGGGTGGCTGGATGCGAAAGGCAAAGGACAAAGTGTAGTGGCGTTTATTAGAAAAGCCCTATTTTGAACAGTGACTGCTACCAGTTAATTGATGATCAGTGGGCCTAGTGTGAGTTTTTGTGAGTTCGTAACTCTACTATCGCGTTCACGGATTTATTAAATTTCAATGAGGAAAAAAACCGTTTCAAGACGCGTCCGCTAGAGGCGCTCCTTCATTTACATACATTTGTTTTGCTGACGCGAACGCGATAGTACAGTTAAAAACTCACACTAGGCACAATTCTAGTTCATTGCTGGAAACCATAGTTAATGTATGCAATCATTTACCTGTAAGATGTTAGCACTTCATAGCTCGCAATTATGTTTTAAACCATTATGCAGTTTAAAAAAATCAAAAATGTCACAACTATTTCATCACTTTTGTGCGCTTACAAAATTGCGGACGTGTTGACAATACAAACATTTTCTTGTTCTTTTAAATCTATATATTATATATAAAAAAAAAATATATTTTGTATTCTTTATAAAAAGGTTTCGAGACTTTGTATGCAAAGTTGCTAAAGTCGGTAATTTATAAGCAGCTTGGGTGTTATACCAACTGGTGTTTTCACAATATATAAAAGTTTGTTATATAAAACTTTTATAATAACATTTTCACATAATAAGTTTATCGGGGTATTTGAGTTGATGCTCTTGTCTAATATATAACACAAATAATGTACATACTGAAATTTAATGTCTTATACATTTAAACGAGCATATCTTATATATTGTAATAGCGTAATATTGTATATTGCGTATCTTCAAAACGGCTCTAATGTTTTGGATGAAATTTGGTATTTGGATAGGGTTTTGCTATTTGAGTTTACTTATATAGTTGTATTCTTTGTAAAATTGCGATTTTTGAAAAAAACATGACTCTTGACCACTGTCGCCCAGGTACTACTTAAAACTATAAAATATGCAGAGTTGATTAAGGCGCATTTAATTTCCTTTTGGTTACTGTTTCGTAACACGTGTTAGGCGTTTCTATTGTCACTGCGTACAGTACAGCATTTTAGCACTGTGGTTGTTGTTAGTCTGAATTGGGCAATTCTTTGCGCTGCGCTTATAATTTGCGTATATCCGTAAGTCACATAGACCACTAAATATCAGTAGTCTCTGGAAAGCCATATAAACACCTTATCACATAACGACCGACTGGTAAATCAAAAAGCAAAAAGTGACAGATTGCAGTAAACATTAAACATAAAGCTTGACTGTGGTGAACAACTATTACAATTGTGACGGTGATGGAATATCTTTGTCTGGATTGGCAAAAATAAAACAATCTGTTGAGTCCTTCATAGATCAACCTAGTAGTATTCCTATATTTTTGAGTTTTCGGATAAAAGTATTCAGATTCCGAAAAGTCGTCTAACTAGGTTACCTGTGACACCCACCCAGATTTTTAATAAGATTAATTGATATTAAAAATGACAAAAAATAAAGAAATATAAAAAAAAATCATAATCACTTTGTCAAAAATCAAAAGTTTTGTCAAATAATGTCAAAATTCGAAAGTTGTACAAAAAATATTTAAATTTTAAGCATGACATTAATTTCCAATAATAAAATAAGAAACATTATACCTATCTTAACAATTCAATATTTATCCTCTAAATACTCTTGAATTGTGTTATACATTTTACCTATTAAAAAATTGTGTAATTCCTTTTTATTTTATTTTAATTTAATTATTTATTTTTCAAGTGACTAGATAACTAAATATTATGAGAATATTTGAAGCATCTACCTGTTGCAGTTATCAATATCGAGCAAAATTAAGCTAAAAAATTACGTTTGTTGTGTGGGAGCCCCCTTAAATATTTATTTTATTCTATTTTTTAGTATTATTATTCTATTTTGTTGTTATAGCGGCAACAGAAATACATCTTCTGTAAAATTTTTGACTGTCTCACTATAACGGTTTATGAGATACAACCTGGTGACAAACGGACGGACGGACGGACAGCGGAGTCTTAGTAATAGGGCTCCGCTTATTGCCCTTTGGATACGGGACTCTAAAAAATGATAAAAATAGTTAATATTATATCAATTACTTATTGTTAAACGAATATTTTGTTAATATGTTGGATTAATTTTCCTCAGCTATAATGTATGTATATTATAGTACTTCATTGTGAAATGAAAATTTAATAGAGTTTGGAAGTATCAATAAAAACGGGGTAAGGTTATTTTAGTAGTAAGTATCTCGTTAGTTTTATATGTTTGAAGAGACTTGTAATGTTCGCGACGTCATTAAAACAGTATCGAGAAATACTCAAATTGTAGCCATGTTTTTTAATGTTTTTTTGCATCAGTGATTCTTTCTTCTTGATATAAATTTTTAATTAATTTGGGAACTGATTTATTATATTATTTTTTTAAGTTTGATGTCCGTTTAAAGTAATTTTAAATAATGTAGGTAATTACCTTTTTTATTCTAATGAAAAGCATGCGTTTGTTTATATCCTGTTAAAAGTATAATACGATGAATCCACAAACTTGTACCTGAGCTTTGCTAACTAATATAATATGTTATGAAAAAAAAAATGTTATTTAACAAAAATATTATACGATTTATTAAGTAGCTCCTTGAGCTATGTTGTTTATAAGCTATGTTGTGTATGAGCTATGTTGTGTATAAGCTATGTTGTGTATGAGCTATGTTATGTATGAGCTATGTTGTGTATGAGCTATGTTGTGTATGAATCTACTTTGGAAAAGTTCTCTAAGCAGAGATCATTTCCTTTATTTTAGTCCATCTAGTCAGTCTGGTATATTCTTATCTTGAAATGATATCATATTACAATGTCAGTGAGGCTAAGTATGTAAGGACTCAACTGACGAATCGATGGGCGTGGGTTTGATTCCCGAACAAGAAAAACATTAATGTGATGAAATGTGTTTGTATTAAGTCTGGATGTTTTGAAACATGCATATGCAAGACTTTGCCACCGGCTCCATCCGCACTGAATTCGGTTATCGCCGTGGAACTCTTTGAATAACTCCTTAATTGTATGATCTAATATAGTTTGCTATAGCAAGCTATAGCTGTAGCCAAAGTTATTTAAGGCTAGGTTATAGTTATTCCCGCGGGAACTTATAAATTTCTTGGAATAGAAAGTAGCCGATGTCCTATTCCAGGACCCAACCTATATGTGTGCCAAGTTTCATCCCGATCCGTTTAGTGGTTGAAGAATGAATTTGTAACAAACATCTATCCATCCATCTAGATATTCTTTCACATTTATAATAGTAGTAGGATTTACAAAAAAAAGTATATTTATATTTATACATGTATGAATCCGTTGTCTGGTATTTAGTACAAGCTTTGCTAAGTTTGGGATCACATGGCGCTGTGTGTAATGTCC
The DNA here is from genome assembly GCA_946406115.1 of Apoda limacodes. Lineage (NCBI taxonomy): Eukaryota > Metazoa > Arthropoda > Insecta > Lepidoptera > Limacodidae > Apoda > Apoda limacodes. The sequence goes on along the minus strand of OX291555.1, from coordinate 24,855,253 downwards.
AAAGATATTTATGTATTTATTTTTTTCTGAATTCCATTATTAACATTGAAAGAAATAACATAGTCTAAAATCTACACGAGACGAGTCTCTTCTAGTAATTCGTTTTTAGATTAAGCGTAGGTATCTATAAAGAGTGTTTGATAACATGAGGGGTAAATATAAATGCTGTCATCACCTAGTAAAATAAAACTAATTGTCTAGTGATTTAGTGCTCCTAAGTGCTCAAGAATGGCCTTTGCAGATTAATTCATTCATTAATAGTGCTTCTGTAGTAGATGCATAAATTATTGTCTAGGGTTTAATTACTCGAGAGAGGTTTTGATGTAAAGGTCTGACCTCATCTTGCATTACTAATATACTTCGTTAGTTCGTCCATCAAACTATGTGATCGCTTTAATTATTTATGTGTAAGCGAGTTTCGATACATCACCAAATAATTCAAAGGTAAGTGTTTGCATTTAGTTTATTCATAATTCGTTACAAGCTTTTATTTAGTTTCACCTGTCCCGTTGTTTGTTATTAAATCTTGCAAGTTAAATTTGACATACTTCCCGATGTTTGATTGAATTGAAGTTTTCCATACACACGTAAATCGGATGACAATGCAATATAATGATAGTATAGTTCTGTTCTGATGACGGATCCTGAAGGTGCTGATAAGACTTCTGTAACGGTCTTTAGGCTTATTTGAATTGTCTTGACAAGAACTTTGGTCTTGATCGATAATCTGGTCTTCTGATGAAAGCTTGTTGGTAAAAAAATATTTATACGTATATTTTTTAAGTCTGTTATTTGTGCTTAATATTCTATATGGTTGTTATTCATCAAATAACTGGCCTGGCAGACATTCTTTAGCTCTATGTTCTGCAGTGCGCTCTGAGGCGAGTTGTAGCGAAATTGCCAGCAAGAACCTCCATGAGAAAACAGTTCTATGTTTTAAGTTTCATGGTAATCGGTTAAATAGTGTCCGAGTGTATCTTTACAGACATATATATATATATATTTGGACAGTTAGGATTTGGTAAGTTTTTGCATTTTAGACACAAATGAAACTCTGTATTTATTAGTAAAAATATTATCAAGCTAAATGACCATTCAATGATATTGTTAATAGCCTTAGGTATTGTAGTACTTGTTTAACACTCATTAATTAAAATGGTTTCGTAGGGTTATATTTTTGCAGATACCTACTGAAAAAAATTTAAACTGATTTTATTCAAAACAAAATTTAGTCGGTCGTACTTATAAAGGTTTATTATTATGATTGTATTTTTTTAAATGTTTAGTATTCACAGTTAAAAAATTCAAAGGGGTCAAAAATTTTTAGCTTGAGAAGCAAATAATTCATAAAGTATGCACCTGGATTTCAAGATTTGTCCAACGATAACCCACTCAATGGCGTGCGCAATATACAACTTAATTCAGTTTTACATGTGGGCTATGTAGCAAATTTTTGGAGTTTATTGAAGTTTACTCTTTAAGAAACGATATAAGGCCCGTGGTATGAAAAAAAATAAGGGTAGTGAAATCGAGCGTTACAATTTCATGAAAGTTACTCGTTCATGAGAGAGTTTATTCACAGAAGTTATAGATCTTTTCAGGATTTTTTCTTCAGATGACAGTTGTCAAACTAGAAATGGCGAAACTATAAGATGTCTCAAAGGCAAAGTCAAGTTAATTCTTGGATTGGTGAAAGCTTAGCTGCACACTTTTTGTTTTGTTTGTGTTCGTAACTTACGTAAATGATTGTACGGAACCTGCGGTGCGCGGACCCGCTTGTATAAGATCAAGAGTTACGGAGACAAAGCCCTTGTAAATTTTACAGCTGTCATCCGAAATAAAGATCGTAATGAGGTCTATCACTACTATCAAGAAACTACAAGTCGTCGATCCATATTTTACGAGATATAGCCTTTTCTAGTTAGACAGCTGTCATCAGAAGTAAAGATCCTGATAAGATCTATCACTTTTGTAAAGAAACTTTTAGTCTACTATTAATATTTTCGAAGATATAGCCATTGTTATCACCGCTGCAAGAATGCAACACAAATTGCATCCAAAAACATTTATATAAAAATGCATAATGTTGTCATGTAATGCTTCGTAATAATAAGTATATATTTACACAATAAAAAACTATTTTCCTTGTAGGGACTAGTTTAGATTTAAGAAAATGTCATAACAATAAGTATAAAATTGTATTAAGTTAGGTAAAAGAAGAGTAGGTTTGTTTCATTTCCCCTTTTTACTATTTGTTGATATCAAAAATAATATTGTGTGAGTATCGACATGTTGTCGACTTTGTACGCACGACTATCCCCAAAAAAGCGGGAAATTTAGTTTAATTTATGTATGTAAAACATATGTCATTTGTTGTGCAAAAATGTACAGAATAACTATGTAAAGTTCTATATAGACCGTATGTACGGTTATTAAGTTACAGGTGAAAATAGTTAGCGTGTTGAGTATTGTACATTCTTTCTCCCTCACTCCTATAATAATAGACTGCGATAGAGATACAAAAGGGATGGGTCTATGGGTAAAAAAGAGAAAGACTGTCTAAAACTTTACCTGGCTTGGGTCATTAAGTCCTTAGGCTATGCCTAAAATAAGCATTACAGGTTAAATGCACACCTTTGCCCCTACACGATACCTAATCTATACCGTTACTATAAGTAGTATGGTTGGGGCACAAATTACGTGTAAACTTATGAAATACGATAGCTTATAACTCAGTAACCGGGTTACATAGGATATAGATAAATATATCACTAGATACCTCTCATAGGCATCTATCAAAATAAATAGGTTTCATACAGGTAACTTTAAACCCTGAAGTACAGGAGCACAAGGAATATCCTGAAAACTTGTATCACACATTTTTTCATGATTTTAACATACTGACAGACACCAAAAACACGGAAAGGTATGTCCGTATTTTAGGTCCATTTTTTGACATATAGCACAAAGTCTGTAGTCATCTAGTGTAGGCAGAAAGCCCTGAGAGCTAGAATTCCAGCTCTTCTCTCACTACGGCCTAACCATAGACGATGGAACATACCACTATACGTCATTGGAACCGCCTCCGAAAGCTTTATCTTAGGACACCTAAATCGTCATTATAGCTCCTACCGTTTGGCTATAAAACCGAAAAATATAAAACAGCGTTATTTTATAGTCAAGCCGCAAATCGTGTGACTGTGAGTGCAATAGCCGATAGAGACCCCAACTGTCAGTAGCGATTTATAGCTATGTAGATATACCTACACTTTCAATATATGTTCATATCGACTACTATATGTTATGTGTTATACTATACTATATCTTTCACTAAGTTTTTGTACGGGCTAGATTTTAAGTCACCACAGTAAGTACAATAAGTTAAGTACTAAATCTAGAAGGTTCTATGGAACAACCTCTTCCTCTGATGGGTTTTTCATTTTTATTATAAATATAGAACGAATTTTGAATTTGTATTCAGTCTTCAAGAAAACTTCAACAAGTTAATAGCTATGAAAGCTAAGAATTAAAATTTTTGTACATATGTGTTAGAATTAAGTTAGAAGCAAAAGTTAAATAAAATCGGTCTGTTGTGTGCATATACGCGTTTTAATATCTCAAGCGCCTAAGAAGAAACTCCTTGTCACGGGCAAAACCTTGTGCCACAGATATCGAAGGGTCTGTCCGCACAGCCATTTCTAGTTTGAAAACTGTCTTTGGGAATGAAGATCTTGATGAGATCTATTTCTGTGAGGCAACTGCTAGTCTAAAATGAATTACGGAGATAGGACCCTATAGAAGATAGGAAATAGGAGATAGATTCCGCACTTACTGTAAGTTCTATTTAAGTAAACATTGCACTTGACAATGTACCAGCCGTAGGGTTCCGTAAACATATAGTGCAATTTAAAGCACATACCGCTTCCCCGATAAGAGCCGTTTCCTATCACCGCGACCTTTGTTGAGATGCTAGCAGCATCTTCAACTTAATATCCGGCTTATGCCGATGTCTGTTCCCGGAGATCAGACATGTCATACTACGTTTTGATAACCTTTTGTGTTTAGTTTATATAAAATTAAGGCGTTTAAACATTGCTTCCGCTTTAACATTTGTCAACACCGAGTTATGTTTACAAAAATTCGCTTCTCCAATTTGCTCACATATATTTTATATATAAATAAATAAATTCCCAACACCCGACTACCGACCATACATAATATATGACATAATTATACGGAACCACATGCATAAACTTAGGTACCCTACCGTAGATACCTTTAAGGGAGAGGCTTTCCAAAGCTCTTCAGCGCCGACATTCCATACCACGCTCGCCGAAGTAAAAGGTCGCACCAAGCCCGCCGAAGTAAAAGGTTACACTAAGCTCACCGAAGAGAGCACAGTCTTCGTTCGTCGTCCCGACGTCCATAGACAATTGTAAACTGCAGTGCTCCGCTGACTTCCGAACATTAAATATTGCTACGTAATCCGCTGTTTTTGATGCTATGTCATTCCACGTCTGGCCATATCATTAAAGTAGGCTTTCCGTAATATAAAAAAATTTATTGTTCTTGTATGTACAAAGATTTTGAAGGAAAATGTATAAGGGTCTGTATAGGAAGTCTGCACTCAAATAAATAGACAATTGCAATTAATGTAGTTCACATAATTGCACCGAAACTGCACTGTTGTAACTATGTTTCACTAACTACACTTTTATCGTCTACAAGACGATCCCCGCGGTTTCACTCGTGTAAAAATCATAACTCTCGATCGGGATAAACGTATTACTGATATCAAGTTATTTTAAATATTAATGGGGCAGCAAATTTCGAAATAACCGAGTGCCTGTAGATACAGCTAAAGCAAACTTTCTTACTACAATCTCCTTTAAGGAATTTCGTAGGAATTCCACGATCATAAGCAGTAGATATTTTGAACTTCCATCAATATTGATTCTATTAATATATTAACTTTAACTGTAGTATAAAAGTTAAATAAAAAGGGTTTAAAACTTTATAAAAAATAAAACAAAACGTATCACTTGAATCTTGAATCGTAGTATATTATTTAAATCAGAATGTATTGTTGTTTTTCGAATTAAAATGTTAAGTTGCATAAGTAATAATAACAATAATAAAACACATTTCATTATTTTTAAAAATCGGCCAAGTGCGAGTCGGAATCGCGCACAAAGGGTTCCGTACCATTATTTATAAAAATGGCAAAAAAAAAATACGTTTGTTGTATGGGAGCCCCCCTTAAATATTTATTTTATCCTGATTTTTAGTATTTGTTGTTATAGCGGCAACAGAAATACATCTTTTGTGAAAATTTTAACTGCCTAACTATCACGGTTCACGAGATACAGCCTGGTGACAGACGGACGGACGGACGGAGAGCGGAGTCTTAGTAATAGGATTCCGCTAATTACTCGTTGGGTACGGAACCCTAAAAAGGTACAAATGGCGATCTCTTCCAGATAACCTATGAGTTAAGGAAAGAAAATTAAAAACTAAAATTTTGTGCATTAGTATAAACTCATAAATGGTCATAAGTAAGTACATACAGTATAAGTGCATACATTTACTACACGTACTATATAAAAACTAAAAAAATATGATTACATTACAAAAAAACATCTAAGTTCTTTTACTTGTGGACGCCACGATACTTCACCGAAAAGAAATAGTTTTTTTTTTAACATTATGAAATATTTATTAGTCTTTTTTAGGGTTTCGTACCCAAAGGGTAATAAGCTAAACCTCATTACTAAGGCTCCGCTGTCCGTCCGTCTGTCCTTCCGTCCGTCCGTCCGTCCTTCTGTCACCAGGCTGTATCTCAAAACCGTGATAGTTAGACAGTTGAAATTTTTACAAAAAATGGATTTCTGTTGCCGCTATAACAAAAAATACTAAAAAACAGAATAAAGTAAATATTTAAGGGGGCTGCCATACAATAAACGTGATTCTTTTGCTTAATTTTGCTCGATATTGATAACGGTAGGCGGTAGACGCTTAAAATATTCACAGAATATTTAGTTATATAGTCACTTTAATAATAAATAATTAAATTAAAATAATACAAATATTTAAGGGGGCTCCCATACAACAAACGTGATTTTTTTGCCGTTTTTATAGATAATGGTACGGAACCCTACGTCCGCGAGTCCGACTCGCACTTGGCAGATTTTTTTTGAGTGGTTGTAATCACATTATATTACAAGAGGTATATAGAAATAGTATATTTTAAGACATGGGAAATTGTAATTAAAAGTAAAACGTGTTACTTATCAAAAACAGTAGTTACTACTTATTAGGACTTAAAATTTAACATAGATTGTTCTAAGTTTCATATTTTATTTAATTAACTGTATTTAGTTTAAAAGCTCTACATAGATTAAAATTAAAGCACATCATCCCTCTCTGGTTCGAACTTAAGTTAAGTTAATTTACTTAAACAAAGGTTTTACATTGAATTCCAAATATATTCTCAGAACTAGTAGGTTGATCTTACTAGGAATTTCACTTTTAATGAACGTTGTCATTAAGTTGAAGTTTAAAAATATACTTACATCAAAACCTCGCTGCTATTACCGTTAATTGGATGACGAACTAATTGGATGTTTCAAACCCCAAATATAAATAAGACTAGGTAAAAATAAATGTTAAATAGTAAGTGGAATGTTGTATTTTCATTTATCAGATAGATAATAACAACGAATGCGCCCGCGTGGACTTTTGAGAAAAAAAAAGGTTTCAACTGTTCATGGGCTTACGTATAAAAATATCAGATATTTTTTTCCTACCCTATTTCGCCCTCTGATTTCGAATACTGATTTTTACTTGCTTTCAGTTTCTGTAGAACATTTAAAATAGTCTGTTATGTATGACTATGCTTTACATTTTATAACCTGGTGCACCATTTTGACTTCAAATTTTCTAATAGTGTATGTACGTTTGTAGTGAGTAACCTCCTCCTCTACAGTAAGCAGGGGCAACTGTTTTAGTCAAATACTTTTAAATTTTAAGTTAGCAACGTAAAGCACTTTTTAAGTTAAATTCTCTACATGTTTTGAATTCAGTAGTAATTATTTTTAGATAGAGTAATTAAAATTGGTAGAAATATGAAAATTATTATAATAGATGTAGTGATTATAAATTTTAATTAATTAATGATAATTGCGTAACTAATAACATCATATAGCCAAAGTAATCTTTATTACTATAGGTATATGTAGTACTATGTGTGCATATAATCGTCATACTATGTTATCTTCCTAAGCCTGCTCCTCCGACCCACTCACGAAATTCCCATTTTTACGGTTCATTCCGTAGCGATTGGCGCCGCGCGATATTTCCAACTGACTTATTACAACAGCTCAAGTTGGAGATTTAGCTGTGTTTCTTCAGCATTGTGGTTTTTGTGTTATAAGTGTGTTGCGAAACATCAAAATTAGGTAAATCCATTCTTCCTGTTTTTAAAATATTAGTGAAATGCTGGTATTGAACGTACATTTACAGTTGCTAAGCTGGTTTTGAACTTACACTTACAGTTGCTAAGCTGGTTTTGAACGTACATTTACTGTTGCTAAGCTGGTTTTGAACGCACATTTACAGTTGCTTAGCTGGTTTTGAACGTATATTTACAGTTGCTAAGCACCGGTCAACTTTATCGTTTAGTTTAATCATGCCCGTTAGTTTTTAATTTGAAATTTTAAGATGTGGTTTTTACCATTTCGCTGCGGAACTCTGAAAACCATCAAACGGACCAACGGTCAACATTTATGTAATGATAAGGTTTTCATCATACGGTTTCGGAACCCTACAGAACGTCAAAGGGATGGACAGATAGATATACATGACAAAACAATAAGAATTCAGTTTTTACCATTATTTTACCATTTCAGGGTACAGCCCCTAAAATCATCAAACGGACGGACGAAAAAAACGGTTTTGGCTACAAAACGCTAATAACGGAACTGTCAAAATCAGATTTTTACTCAATACTAAATATATGTACTTAAGTAGATCTAGGTACAGGTAGGTCATACATCTACAAATATCGAATTAAAAACATTTTGTATTCCAATTTGGTTTACCTGGTTTGATGATTACCAAATTTAAATGAGACAATTCTGGAGGTAGCTCTTATTCATAATATATGTTAAAATTGACAAAATAGATATTTAAATTTGAATTAAAGTTTATTATTTGTTTTTTTTTTTTCAAGTGTATATTTTGCGGGATATCTTTTTCTTGTTTTTTTATTATAACTCTTCCTCTAATTCTTCAACCACATGGCCTAAGAATTAAAAGAAAATCAAAATAATATAGTTTAATATTACCCGTGGCTCAGTGGGAAACGATCCGACTGTTTAATAGGGGCGAGGGTTCGATTCCCGCACAAGACAAAAATTTATTTTATATCTGTTTGACCTGACTAGGTGTATGTGTGTGACTAGGTGGTTTCTATGTATAATATGTATGTATGTATTTACAAAAAAGCTTCGATTAGCACAAGCTTTGCTTATTTCGGGACCAGAGGACGCTGTGTGTACTGTCCAAAAATATTTATTAATTATTTTTTAATTTATTAATTATTGTTTCCAACAAAGTATTATTACAACTAATTCTTATATAAATCGCACTCTAGCGGATATTATATTAAACAATAAATCAATGCTTCCTTTGAGAAATATAAATCTACTAGCTTTTCGCCCGCGGCTTTGGCATTTTACAAACCCTGAAAGAGATGTTTGATTAATTATGTCGGATAGTATTAATCGCGGTGTTTTAATGTCCATGAAATGATTTTTCTCAACTTTAACAAGTTTCATCAACTGTGCTAAACAACATGTTCACATAGCTTTAAGTAGACTTGACTATTAAATATATCATTGCCTATACAAAATTAGCTACCCCTTTTCTCCCCATAGGGACTGAATTTTAAGATACCCCAAAACACATCGTTCTTTACCTGTCTCGAAAAGTATGTTAATCTAAATTTTAACTACATTGGCAATAGAAATAGTTAATCCCTTACGAACTCTCTCAATTCCTTTCCCCCGTATAGGAGTTGAATTATAACATCAACAAAATACTTACGTGTTTACTTAATGTTGAGTTACAAGTAATTGTGCTGAAGACCATTGAACTGAGGTTCAAGTTAATTTATCTAGAAGTCATTATTGTCTGTACGAATTTCGCCACCATTTTTTCATGTTCTTAAGTGTTCATTTTGAAAAACTCGACGGTAAAAGTTTTAAAAATTGTGTGAGAGAGCATCAATACAAATTTCTAAGTCAGGACCATGCCTTTTATATCTATAGATATTAAATTAGAGCAGATTTTTCAACCACTATTTGTTTATTTTATATAAAACAATATATTTAGGCTCGGTTTAATTCGAGCTGCAAAGGGTTTTTGGCCTGCCCTGAGCTTTTGGCTCGCTGCGCCTTGCAATTTGTGGTCTACCGACACAAGACGAGAAGCACCGAGCTCTCTGGTTTCCTAATTACATTTAATTTAATATAAATCACGCCTCTAGAATCTACGATTTACAACATAAATAAATAAGATGAGATTTAAAATAAAGTGACAGCACACCACCTTTAAAACCTCATCAAAAAGTCGAAAATAAACCTCACGCACGCACCTGTAACATTTGTATTTTTTTCTCCTTGAATTTAAATGCCGTAACATACGAGTATGCAGTAACGATATGAGACAATATTTTTTGGCCATTGATTTCACACCCTGTACCGATGACACCAGCCATTGTTGACGGTGGATGCTCTAAAAGCATGGACATTAACGCTGGTTTCCTGTTAAGTTGTGTGCTGATTAAAGATATATCAGTTCCTACGTAACTAATGTTTCCAATATCTGTAAAAATACTGACAAACTCTAAATTCCAATTGTTTTTATTTAAAAACGCACTGACACCATCTATTATATTTTCATTAAACCACTACGAAGTATTTACTGCGTGAAAAACGTTCGCTAGCATATTTACTTCCTTTACACTTAACAACAGGTCGTAACCTCTACATATTTCCCACCGATCGGCCAGAAAATTATAGCAACTCGTTGCGTATAATTTTCTATTCGCTACCTATAAACTACCCATCGGGATCACAAATAGCGGGAAATCTACATTACCCTACTGATTTTAACCTAAAACCGGGACACTTCGTCACGCGATGCCAAACCATATGCAAATGGTAAATTAACTAAATCAGAATCCATTTAGGATTTTTAGTTGATTTTCCTCCGGATAAACCACGGTAAGGATCCAAAGACATGGCACTACCTACCTCCTTATCTAACACTAACCTGTTTAAATGTTGGGCAACTCCCTTCAAATTAATTCGTTAATAACGCCAACACAAAACAGTTTTAAATTTTTGACTTTTGAAGTCAAACTTCAAAAATATTATACACTATAATACCCTATCAACCTACGTTAATTACATTATCATCAATTCAATATAGCAAAACAAAAGCTAATCACAATTGAACCTATACCTTACTTTACTTTAAACATCTTTTAGTTTTTCTCATAAAACAAAATCTCTCATCCTCGTTACTTGCAGCATGCAGCTCAATAAATCATTTAATCATTTGCGTCGAACAGTATTCATTTGATTCTAAATTCAAATCGCGTTATAGAACCTACCCGTATCGACCTACAATTAATCCCTAACTCAGCATCTCCTTTTCTGAATATTTCTGAATACGAAGGCACACAAAAAATTAATAAACAATCTATAAATACAATGGTCCTTCATACTCGCTTATACTTTTTCATCAACAATTCAAAATTAAAAACAATATTAAGATACTTATCTTAACTAGGTTTGGTAGCGCATCACCACGCATTAAGTGCAATACCTACGTAACTTACTTTAGCATGTTGCAATAACACAAAAACTCCTATTTGCATTAGCCTTTATAAACCTCGTACCTCATATTTATTCCATTTCTAATTAACTAATAAACAACTTTACTAAATACCTATAACAGTAGAGGGGATTCGTTGGTTCTGGCGCGCACTACCCCCCAACCTCAACCCCTCGCCTAAAAAAAGCTCACCAACTTTTTCCTGCTTTGTACGACTCGCGCTTGACCACTCTCAATACATCGTTGGTTCTGGCGCACTACCCTCCAACCCAACCCCTCGCCTAAAAACTTTTCTGCCCCCCGCACGACTCGCGCTTGACCACTCTCAAAACCACCCCTGTGTCTGGGGTGTGGCGACTCGCGCTTGACCACTCTCAAAACCACCCCTGTGTCTGGGGGTGTGGCGACTCGCGCTTGACCACTCTCAAAACCACCCCTGTGTCTGGGGTGTGGCGACTCACGCTTGACCACTCTCAAAACCACCCCTGTGTCTGGGGTGTGGCGACTCACGCTTGACCACTCTCAAAACCACCCCTGTGTCTGGGGTGTGGCGACTCGCGCTTGACCACTCTCAAAACCACCCCTGTGTCTGGGATACGTCGACTCACGCTTGACCAGAACTACCACGTGACATCACTGTGGGTTCTGTGTAGTTTTGTTAAGTAGTTATATCATTATCGTAATGGGTCTATCGTATTTTTCCGTTTATTAGTTATTCTTATTTAATTACAATGTCGTGAGTGCGATAATGATGTTTGTGGTGACATTCCTAATACCTTTTTAATTATATTTGTACTTGTAAGATAAATCGTATATATATAGGATCCATAAACACTAGTCGATAGTATTCATTCGAGTTACAATTTATCATCAAGTGTGATACTGAGGCTGGTTCTATTTCCTTCAAAAAAAGCTATGGAGGTATGTGTTTTTTTGCTTTATAATTCTTTATCTATATTTATTATATATTACAGACCCTCAAAACTATGTGTTTGTTTGAATGTCTATTACTTAAACCAATTTTGTTTAGGTTTTCACTTTAGGTAAAATTTTTATTCAAATTATTATACAAATATGTTTTTAAAGCATAGGCTTATTTTATTACAGAATTCAACATTTAACGTAATGGAAGAAAACACGTTCAAGCATTACTACTACGCTACATCGGATGATGAGCAATCAACTGAGAAGGCCTTAGAAACAACAAAGCTCAAACGGTCTCGTCGAAATAGTATCGACTCATTCTTTGAGGGGACCAATCAGAAGAAAAAAAAACTCAGCTCTACAGTGGCGAGATCTTCAAAAGATGGTATCCCTGGTGTCACATACTTGTCTACTAATAATGATGATGGGGCTCATGCTACACATTTGATAAAAATTGAGGTGTATGACCTCATAAAATTGAAAAAAGTACCAGTAGATGAATATTGGAAACACTCAGAAGTGAGGACCAAATATTATACGGATACAAAAGATGAAAAATATGAGCAAACGAACGGTATCATATTTGATATCACGAAGCAAATAGCAGAAACCAATAACTGTAAAAAATACTTTTTTAAAAAGTAATCTCTAATAGCTAAATTAATTTATAAGAACCATCGTTACAAAATTTTATGAGTATCTAATTGATAAGTAACGAGCAACTATTAATTAACCATCAACTAATATAGTAATCACCTTATCGACTTGTATATATAAGAGAAAAATCGAACATTATATTTATTATTAATTCATCATTCACAAGCAAAGCTAAACTGGTTTATTTCAACCATGTCACTAGAAAGTTTTTTTTTTCAAAATGTTTTTGAAGAAGAAGAAAAAGAACTAATGAGAGCGTGTGAGAATTATGAAGATAATGCTCTGGAAAATCCGTATTATGACACTTCACTGTTTAACATCTGTAAAGAAGTTGAGGAAACATTCAGGTATACATTCTAACTATACTTATTTAAATTTTATGTTACATATTTGTGTTCTTATATTAACATAAGCATGTTATACCTACAGAAAATCTTCAATTCAAGTCGGTCGAGGTTTGAAGAGACAAGCTGATATTAGTGTTGAAGATTTACAACAAGCAACGACGTCATCATCTTCCAATACAACACATAGACAGAACGTTATGTGTCAAATATGTGAATTACAGGTTAGCCAAAGGTTCTATGCTCAGCACTTACGATCTAAGGAACACAAAGAAAAATGTCTTATTCATAATCATAATTTACATAATGTCTCTGTTATATCAGTTGCTTTTGGGTCTCGGGTCTTAACGTATAGAATTGTATCACCTAAAGCTAATGAGTCACTTAAAATACAAACTCCTGAAGTATTCATAGCATCAATTAAAGAGTCGATACTATTTCTTATTCAGGAATGTTTAAAAGAGTTAACTATTGTTAAAGTTAATTTTATTATTCATGCAGATTTTGAACAGGAAACAAAAGATTTAAAAAATTCTTTCGATTTTCAAACAAAAAATTGGACTATTTCTTTAGGGGACGAATTAGAAAATTATTTAGAAACTTTAAGCGAAGACATTAAAAATAAAATGAGTGATTTCGAAGCAAAAGATAGTGGATGGACTTTAAAAAAAATTCAGTTCTTAGAAATGAATGTTAATAAGTTCAATCCCTTACGAGGGTCTTCGTTTATTGAATTACCTTTAGATATTAAGCGTAAAAAAGCAGTCATAAATGTAAAAAATAACGATCAACAATGTTTTAAGTGGGCTTTATTATCTGCACTATATCCTGTAAATAAAAGTTCTGAAAGGGTATTATCATACTTGAGGAATCAAAATAGACTAAAGTTTAATAATATACAGTTCCCAATCAAATTATCGGATATACCCAAGGTAGAAAAACAGAATAACATTAGTATCAATGTTTTCGGATTAGAATTTAACAAAGAAAAAAAATGTAATACCATCGTTGGACCATTATATTTTACTAAATGTCGTAAAGAATTACACATTAACTTATTATTTTTAAACAATGGTTCAAATGGTCATTATTGTTTTATAAAAAATTTATCACGCTTGGTAAGTAAACAAATAACGAATCGAAATAATGCTATTCATATCTGTGATGGTTGCCTTCTATATTTTAAATCTAAAGTTAATTTAATTAATCACCAAAAACATGACTGTGCTCATATTGTTACTGAATTACCAGGAATTCATAAAAAAGGAAAAGATTGGTTTAATCGGGAAACAAATAATGATGAAATCTATTTTGATAAGTTTCAAAGAAAATTAAAATTACCTTTTGTAATATATGCAGACTTTGAAGCTCTTTTAAAACCCGTCACCTCATGTGACCCTGATCCATCAAAGTCATATACAAAAACAATACATGAACATGAAGTTTATAGTTATGGATACTATATAAAATGTTCGTATGATGATAAGCTGTCTACATACAGAACATACACAGGGCCTAATTGTGCAAAAATGTTTATGGAAAGCATTTACAAAGATATTAGCAATATACATAGGATAAATTGTTTTCAAAAATGTCCACTTCCATTAACTAACGAAGAGAAGGAATCTATTAGACAATCGCAATTATGTTATATTTGTGAAGGGCTATTGGGTGATGACATCACAGTAGACTATGATTGGAATACTGGTAATTTTAGAGGTGTTGCTCACGAATTATGTAGTTCAAAGTATCGTGTTCTCTTTTTCATTCCCATTCTATTTCATAATCTAAGTAATTATGATGCTCATTTTATTGTTCATGCTTTGAATTTTAAAGATGGAGAAATAGGTATCATTCCGCAAAATAAGGAAAAATATATTTCATTCTCAAAAAAACTTAAAATAAGAGGTCATTTAGTACATTTGCGGTTTTTAGATTCCTTTAAATTCATGACCAGTAGTTTAGATAGTTTAGCTAAAAATCTAAAAAAAGATCAATTTATAGAATTAAGAAAACAATTTCCAAACGAAAATGATTTTAATAAACTTATTAGGAAAGGTGTTTTTCCTTATGAATTTGTTAATTCTTATGAATCCTTAAAAGTTACAACTCTTCCAGATCAAGACGCTTTCTTTAACTCTTTAAGTAATACCAGTGTCTCAGATGATGATTATAAACATGCTCAAAATGTTTGGGTCCAATTTAAATGTAAAAATATGTTGGACTATTCCAATCTATACTTAAGAACTGATGTAATGTTACTCACTGATATTTTTGAAAACTTTAGAGAAATTTGTATCAAAACATATGAACTCGACCCTGTACAATATTATACCCTTCCTATAAGCTGGGATGCAATGCTAAAATGTACTAACATAACACTGGAATTATTGAAAGACTTTGATAAAATAGCATTCGTAAAGTCTGGTATAAGAGGTGGTATTTCACAGTGTTCTAACAGATATGGAAAGGCAAATAACGAGTACATGGGTGATTACAAAGATAACTTACCAAAATCTTACTTAATGTATTTTGATGCAAACAATCTCTATGGTTGGGCAATGTCTCAGTATTTGCCTGTAAGAGATTTTAAATGGGTTAACCCGAACATAGACTTCAATATATCAGATTCATCAGATATTGGATACATACTGGAAGTTGATCTTGAATACCCTGAAAATTTACATGATCTTCATTCAGACTTACCTTTATGCCCTGAAAACATTGTAATCGGTAACAGTATAAAAATTAGTACCAAATTTATATAACAAAACTAAATATATTATTCACTATAGAAATCTGAAGCAATGTTTACAACTTGGTATGAAATTAATTAGAGTTCATAGAGTTTTACAGTTTGAGCAAAGTCCTTGGTTGAAGAAATATATAGATTTAAATACACAACTAAGAACTTTAGCTAAAAGTGACTTTGAAAAAGATTTTTATAAACTTATGAATAATGCAGTCTTTGGTAAAACTATGGAAAATGTTGAAAAACGTGTTAATGTGAAATTGTTAACCCACTGGGAAAACCATGGAAAAATTCAAAGTGCACAAAGTTTAATTGCTCGCCCTGAGTTTCATAGTCTATCTATATTCTCCGAGTCTTTAATTGCTGTACAATTACAAAAGACTAAGGTATATTTCAATAAACCATTTGTTTTAGGATTTTGTATATTAGAAATATCAAAAACATTGATGTATAACTTTCATTATAATTACATGAAAAGAAAATACAATAATAGTGTCAAGTTATTATACACTGATACGGATAGCTTAGTTTACCATGTATTTACAGATAATTTTTATAATGATATAAAATCTGACTTAGAATGTTTTTTCGATACTTCAGACTATCCTAGTGATAATGTTTATGGTTTCCCACTTTTAAATAAAAAGAAACTTGGATATTTTAAGGATGAGAACAATGGTAAAGTATTTCGGGAGTTTGTAGGACTTCGATCAAAAATGTATGCAATGGACATTGAAAGTAAGGTTATTGCTAAAGCTAAAGGTGTAAATAAAAGTGTGACAAAAAAAATGAATTTGGAAAATTATAAGTTGTGTCTATTTAATAAAAATGTAAATGTTTCACAAATGTGTAGGATTCGAAGTGTGAAACATACTATTTTTACACAACAAATTAATAAAACTTGTCTATCCTGTAATGACACCAAGAGATATATTTTACCTAATTCAACAGATACATATGCTTGGGGTCATTTTAAGATTAACTTATAGTTTTGAAATAATAATAATATAGAGTATTAATTGTATCTGGTTTATGTGTGTTTAAAAAATGTAAGGTAATAACTATTATTAAGTAACCTAATGATTGTAATTTTTTTTTTTATTATTAATTATATTGTTTTTAATATATAAGTGTTTGTTTTTATTGCTTTCCTCCATATGAATTTGAACATTTTCAAAGAGAACACACATTAAAAATAATTATGATTCATTTTTATCATCCCTTTACAGTAATTGTAGCTGGCCCTAGTGGATGTGGTAAATCAGTTTTTGTTAAAAATTTTGTGAAACATGCTAATGAGATTTGCAATCAACATTTTTCTAATATTATGTGGTGTTATGATGAAATGCAACCGTTATACAACTTGAACAATGTTAATTATTACCAAGGTATTCCTGACCTCAGTATGTTTGATGGAGAACAACCACAACTAATAATAATCGATGACCTCATGCGAGAGTCTGATGGTCGTGTTGTTGACATATTCACAAAGGGTAGTCATCATAGAAACATTAGTGTTTTGTATATTACACAAAATATATTCCATCAAGGTAAAGGACAGAGAGATATTTCTTTAAACTCTAGTTATATAGTCTACTTTAAAAATCCACGAGATAAAACACAAATTCGTTACTTAGCACGTCAAGTCTCACCTGAAAACATCAAATTTTTGGAAGATGCCTACAAAGATGCTACTAGTGAACCTCATGGCTACCTAATGATAGATTTAAAACAGGACACAATTGATATGTGTCGATTTAAAACGAGAATATTTCCTTCTGACCAGAACTGCATTGTATATATACCTAAAAAAGGATTTAAATACAGCAAACATAATGAAATTCCAATCATTCATAAATAATGCATTCAAGAGTGACTACACATCAAGAACTTTTAAAATCGTTGCATGTATTGAAACCAAGACATAGAAAAGCTTTACTTAAATCTTGTAGTAAAGAAGAAATAAATTTTATTTGTGAGTGTATTTACAACGTATTACAGGGTAAAATACCCGTCAAGGAAAATGATAAAAACAAATTAAAAAAATATAAAAATATATTGAGAAAGTTGGTTTGTAAAGGAAGAAATCTACTTAGAAAAAACGTAATTATTCAAAGGGGTGGTGCCTTTTTACCTATTATTTTAGGATCTGTTCTAAGTGCCTTGGTGAGTTCAATTTTAAAACCTTAGCAGGAAAATAAAAGCAGAAATGGAACATGCTAAAAAAATGATTCTAATTGAACCTAATTTGATAGAAAAAATTAAAAAGGAAAATGAAACACAAAGCGCTTTAAATACTTTATCCCGTTTAGATGGTGAAATGAAAGATATTTTAAATAGTAATGTAGAAGATAGAGAAAAATGGATTTTGTATTTACAAACACTACAAAGGTATTTACATTTTACTGAAGTAGAACGACGACCATATCAAATACCAATTATAACCAAAACAGAAAGTTCGCCTAATTATAAAGATACTGATGTCATTAAGGAAACAGTCCTTGACACTGAGCAGGTATCAAACATAAAATCAAAAACCATAAATGATACTGACTTAACCCCATTTTATTCAAAGCAACAACTCTTGAAATTGATTCCTAAGACGTATATAAAACGAGGTGAATTACTAATAGAATCAATTTTTTCAAATAAAAATAAGGTAGATTGGGATACCAATGGAACTGTTAGTATCAATAATATGAAAATACCAGGGAGTAACATTATAGACCTGGTGAATGATACACTAAGACCACTTAAACACAGTGATCCAATTGGGTGGCAAGAGTTTGCATCAGCATTAAAAGAAATTAAAATACCATTAACTTATATTGGAAATCCAAAAAGACTAGAATATATTAATAAACTTTACTTAGGTGATATAAAAGAAGAAATTCCACTTAACAAATTGCAATCAGATAATAGTTTTACTCCTACTAAGACTCATTTTAACAAAATCAAGAAAAAAATAGACTGGGAAAAATGGACCCCCTATTAGAAATAAATCAGATTTACTATGATGTTTCTCATCCTGCTGGATATGGAGGTGTTAACAAACTCATCAACTCGTTAAAGGGAAAAATGACAGCAAAACAAGTGAAAAATTGGTTGCAAGAACAAGAAACTTACACATTACATAAACCTGTAAGAAATAGATTTCCTAGAAATAAGTACATTTTATCTAATTATAATGACTTGTGGCAGGTGGATTTAAGTGATATGCGCACTTATTCTGAATATAATGATGGTTTTAAATATATTCTGTGTGTTATTGATGTATTTAGTAAATATGCATTTGCTAGATATTTAAAAAAAAAGAACTCTATAACTATAAAAGAATGCTTTGAAAGTATATTTAATGAGTCAAAATCCTTACCTAACCACATTCAGTCAGATAAGGGAACTGAATTTGTTTCTAAGGATGTGCAAAAATATTTTAAAAGTAAAGGTAAAAACTATTACACCACTAACAATCCTGATATAAAAGCTAGTATCGTGGAACGCTTTCAAAGAACATTAAAGACAAAAATGTGGCGGTATTTCACACATCATAACACATATAGATATGTTGATATTTTAAAAGATTTGATTTATTCTTATAATCATAGCTATCATTTAAGTATAAAAATGTGTCCCAAAGATGTTAACTCAGAAAATATTATGACTGTTTGGAATAATTTATATGATAGAGATAAAGGGCAAAAGGCTATTCTAAACAGGTTTAAAGAAGGTGATTATGTTAGGATAACAACACATAAACACATATTTCAAAAAGGATACGAGAGCAACTGGAGTGATGAAATATTTGTTATTACTTCAGTTACAAGAAGATCACCTTGGGTAGTTTATACGTTAAAAGATCTTCAAAATGAACCCATTACAGGTACATTTTATGAAAAAGAATTACAAAAAGTAATATACAACCCCACTCTCCCACATAAAATAGATAAAATACTCCACACTCGTTATTTTGGAAATAGAAAGCAAGTACTAGTGAAGTGGAAAGGTTATCCAAACAAATTTAATACTTGGGTATCATTAAAAGATATAGAAAAAATATGATTAAGGAAGATTTTTATTTAACTTTGCTCAGTAATAGTTCAATGGAATATTTTTCGAGTAATACCACTACAAATTTTTCAACAAAACTTCCAAAACCTATAAAATTAGAAGGACAGTGGTCTGTTGGAGTTGTAGAATTTCAATACCCATGTAGTATGTTTACAGTTCAAGAGGGTGAAAATATAATGTATATTACTAAGAAAATGATAGTACCTTTGGATAAATCAATATCATCAGTTATTTATAAAAATCATATACCTGCAACCAATTATGATAATATTGATAACATTTTAAAAGCCTTAAACCTAAAAGAAAACTGTCGCTTTCATTATGATAAAGTTTCCCAGATGGTCTCTGTTCAAATTAACGATAAAAATATATCATCTTTAACGTTATCATCAAAGTTAAGTATTCAACTTGGCTTTGAACCAAAAACTAATTTAATAACAAAAAATGTTGGAAGATACCCACCCAATTTACATTTAGGATTACCTTCTCAATTATTTGTTTACTGTGATATAATTGATCCGCAAATAGTTAGAGATGTTATGACACCATTGTTAAGAATAATACCTTTAGACCCCGAGAAATATATCTATGGTGCTTATAAGATGCATGTATTTTCACCACCCCACTACTTACCAGTTATGCGAAGAGAATTTGATACAATTGAAATAGATATAAGAACAAACACTGGTAATAAAATACCATTTCAATTTGGGACCGCATATGTTAAACTACACTTTAAGCGATTATAATGCATAATAACAGTATTTGTCCCTATGAGCAATACTATTCACACCAAGCAGGATCAGGAATTGGTGTAGTTTATAAAGGTGTACCACATCAACGTGGTCATGGAATAGGAAGCTTTTTAGGAGGCCTGTTTCGATCAGTACTACCTTTATTATTAAGTGGGGCAAGAGTAATTGGTAAAGAGGCTCTTAATGCTGGAGTGGGATTATTAAGCGATATGATAAGCCAGAAACCAATGAATGAATCTGTGCAAACACGGTTAAAAGATGTAAGTAGTAATTTAAAACGAAGAGCAGATGATAAAATTGAAAGACTAATGAATGGATCAGGTTATATAACGAAACGTCAACGTCGGTTTCATTCCATTCCGTCAACAGCTTTGAAAGAGTTGAGAGCTAGAAAGTATAAAATTAATAGAAATACTAAAGATATATTTTCAAACAAATAATGTCATTCTTGCATAATCATTCATGTGAATGTATAAAATCGGAATTGGATTTATTTGCTTTACCAACAACTCAGACAAGTATTGAAAATGGACAATGGATACACTACAAACCTATATCATCCCTTACAGACGATGGACCAATTGAATTTCAAATTCCTGGTACGGGGGATGATTATATCGATTTGTCTCATACATTACTACATTTAAAAGTTAAAATTCGAAACCAAGATGGCACCAACTTAGCTGCTGCTACAGTAGTAGCCCCAACTAATAACTGGTTACACTCACTGTTCAATCAACTCGATGTGTATTTAAATCAAAAACTAGTATCTCCACCAAACAACACTTATGCTTATAGGGCATTTATAGAAACTTTATTAAACTATGGTCCAGCAGCTAAACAATCTCATCTGACTTGTGGACTATGGTATGAAGACACAGCTGGAAAAATGAATTCACTAGATGATTCTAATGATGGATTTAAAAAAAGGAATCAATTTGTACGTGAGAGTAAAGAGGTAGAAATGGTAGGACATTTGCATGGGGATTTGTTTAATCAAGAAAAGTTTCTGATAAATGGTGTTGAAATTAGTCTTAAACTAGTACGATCAAGAGAAAGTTTTAATCTTATGGCTGGTGCAGATGCTAAACTGAAAGTTACTTTTACTGACGCTACACTTATAGTTCGTAGAGCAAAAATTAGTTCAAGTGTATTATTAGCACATCAAAAAGTTTTAAGTGCAACGACCGCTAAGTATCCTATAACCAGAGCTGAAGTCAAAGTGCTCACAATACCTTCAGGAGTTCAGGGAAAAACGCTTGATAACATATTTATTGGTCAAGTTCCAAAAAGGTGTATAATAGGTTTTGTAAACAATGCTGCTTTTAATGGAAGTTTTAACAGAAACCCTTTTAACTTTGAAAACTATGGAATAAATACATTTAGTTTGTATATAGATGGCCAACAAATACCATCAAAAGCTTTACAACCAATGTTTCACAACAATATATTTACCACAGCTTACCATACACTATTTTCCGGGTCAGGTATTCACTTTTTGAATGATGGTAATGCTATTTCTAGGGAACAATATGCAAATGGATATTGTTTGATGGCATTTGATTTAACTCCAGACTTATCAGCTAGTTCTACGTCTCATTGGAATCTTATTAGACATGGAAGCGTAAGACTGGAAGTTCGTTTTGAAGCAGCACTCATACAAACAATAAACTGTATAGTGTATGCTGAATTTGATAATGTTATTGAAATAGATAAAAATCGTAATGTTTCAGTAGATTACAGTAGCTAAAAATATAATAAATAATTAGAACTCAATGAAAGGACTTATTATACTTTTGACATTCATAATATCAACATTTTGAAATGAATACTTTAGATATTCAAAAATGTTTAAAGATAATTTCTCCGAAAATTAAACTAAATGTATTTGCTGCAAATAGATTACCAGTACTCATGCACCTACCTGCTTTTCTCATTAGTAATTTAGATGTTGACAATCAACCTGGATCGCATTGGGTGGGAATACATATTAATAAAAATGGATTAGGTGAATACTTTGATTCTTATGGTCGTAAACCTAGTAGACATCATTTATATTTCTTAAATAAGAATACTAAGATATGGAGTTACAATAATAAAAGAGTTCAAAATGACTTTACAACTGTTTGTGGGGAATATTGTCTTGTTTATTTGTATTTTAAGTTTCATGGTAAATCAATGATTGATTTTGTAAACCACTTTAGTAATAACACTCTATGTAATGATATTTTATTATATGATATGTTTAAAACAATTTTTGATAATAAAACTTTTTAAAATAAAAAAATGTTTTTTTCTTATGTGTGTGTTTGTGTAATTAGTGGTTAAAAACAAAAAAATATTTTTTATTTATATCATTTATTCATAATAAAACTCAAACATGATACAATTTGATTCAAAGTTGATTTCGAGTAATACTGAAGCTGGTTCTTATAAATTAATTTAGCTATTAGAGATTACTTTTTAAAAAAGTATTTTTTACAGTTATTGGTTTCTGCTATTTGCTTCGTGATATCAAATATGATACCCTTCGTTTGCTCATATTTTTCATCTTTTGTATCCGTATAATATTTGGTCCTCACTTCTGAGTGTTTCCAATATTCATCTACTGGTACTTTTTTCAATTTTATGAGGTCATACACCTCAATTTTTATCAAATGTGTAGCATGAGCCCCATCATCATTATTAGTAGACAAGTATGTGACACCAGGGATACCATCTTTTGAAGATCTCGCCACTGTAGAGCTGAGTTTTTTTTTCTTCTGATTGGTCCCCTCAAAGAATGAGTCGATACTATTTCGACGAGACCGTTTGAGCTTTGTTGTTTCTAAGGCCTTCTCAGTTGATTGCTCATCATCCGATGTAGCGTAGTAGTAATGCTTGAACGTGTTTTCTTCCATTACGTTAAATGTTGAATTCTGTAATAAAATAAGCCTATGCTTTAAAAACATATTTGTATAATAATTTGAATAAAAATTTTACCTAAAGTGAAAACCTAAACAAAATTGGTTTAAGTAATAGACATTCAAACAAACACATAGTTTTGAGGGTCTGTAATATATAATAAATATAGATAAAGAATTATAAAGCAAAAAAACACATACCTCCATAGCTTTTTTTGAAGGAAATAGAACCAGCCTCAGTATCACACTTGATGATAAATTGTAACTCGAATGAATACTATCGACTAGTGTTTATGGATCCTATATATATACGATTTATCTTACAAGTACAAATATAATTAAAAAGGTATTAGGAATGTCACCACAAACATCATTATCGCACTCACGACATTGTAATTAAATAAGAATAACTAATAAACGGAAAAATACGATAGACCCATTACGATAATGATATAACTACTTAACAAAACTACACAGAACCCACAGTGATGTCACGTGGTAGTTCTGGTCAAGCGTGAGTCGACGTATCCCAGACACAGGGGTGGTTTTGAGAGTGGTCAAGCGCGAGTCGCCACACCCCAGACACAGGGGTGGTTTTGAGAGTGGTCAAGCGTGAGTCGCCACACCCCAGACACAGGGGTGGTTTTGAGAGTGGTCAAGCGTGAGTCGCCACACCCCAGACACAGGGGTGGTTTTGAGAGTGGTCAAGCGTGAGTCGCCACACCCCAGACACAGGGGTGGTTTTGAGAGTGGTCAAGCGCGAGTCGCCACACCCCCAGACACAGGGGTGGTTTTGAGAGTGGTCAAGCGCGAGTCGCCACACCCCAGACACAGGGGTGGTTTTGAGAGTGGTCAAGCGCGAGTCGTGCGGGGGCAGAAAAGTTTTTAGGCGAGAAGTTGGGGTTGGAGGGTAGTGCGCCAGAACCAACGATGTATTGAGAGTGGTCAAGCGCGAGTCGTACAAAGCAGGAAAAAGTTGCTTTTTTTTAGGCGAGGGGTTGAGGTTGGGGGGTAGTGCGCCAGAACCAACGAATCCCCTCTACTTATAACTCCTTAACAATTAATAAATTCATCAACTATGAGAATATTTATTTTACATCAAATACCTACCATACATCCTAAGAATCTCATACCTGAATTATAATTAAACATAGTTTCTTTTTCTTTAAGAAATTCAATGTATATCCTATCGCGCATATTTTCAAATTATAACACCTTTACTTTACATTTTATACCTTCATAAGAAAATGAAGAAAATAACATCTTTTACACATAACATTTCATTTACAACTTTCCTTTTCCATTGTTAACTAATAATAAAATTCATTAACCACAATAACAATTAAGGATGGAGTCATTTCCTTTAATTACCCTAACTTATTAATACAATATATTATTAACAACCATTACCTTTATATCCTTTTTCATTAAAGTCATATGTCATGTTCGCATTAAAATAAACAACGAACGTCGCGTAAATTACTTCCAATGAATTCTCATTCCTACTCATACTTAACCCTAATACCTAATACTAATCATATAATCTCGAAGCTTAACCCTATTTCATTTTCGATTCGAAAACGAATAAAAATATTTTTTTTTTTTTTTTTCAATGTTCACCCTTGACATATTATATATTTTTTTTTTTTCAAGTTTCACACTTAACTACCTGGATAGGAGTTGCTATCCTACCTAAAAAAAATACTATACACCTACGGCTCACACTTGGCCCTAATCCTACTTGGATCCTATTTGGATTATACCTAATGACTTAGATCACCCTTGACCTAAATCTCACTCGAGCATAATTACTATTACAATACCATTGGTCCGAATCACGCTTGACACAGATCACCCTTGACCTAAACAACTTTCAACCATATGTTTCATTATAATACTTTTAAAATATCAATGGTTCGCACTTGGCTCTAACCTATTATACACATCAATCTATCGTTAAATTATTTACCTACGGATCCCTACACATTATACCTATTCACCCTTGATATTTACGAGATGCAAAAACCTATATACAGAACCCTATATCTCCTCAAATCAATTCACACTTTACAATATCTTTTTATTTATTTATTTAATTTTATTATAAAAATCTACCTACGGAACCTTACTTAAATAAACTAAAACTCGTCTTGACTTAATCTAACCCTTTTCCTAGTGGAAACTATCCATACTAAACTTACTTATCTTAAGGAACCTTAACTTAAGAAATCCTATCTTTTAATATATAATAATTAAATTCAATAAAATGATTCACCTTACGGAACCCTACTACCGACTAACATCAATCTGTCTTAGCCCTATCTAATGAAAAATATAACCTCGAACTCTGTATTCGCTCGTCCTAAACTAACTTTACTATCATCCTACACACATCTAACAATAACAAATTCCCTACGGAACCTTATCCTACTTCAAACTTCTTTATGCTTGACCTATTTTCATATGAAGCCTTTGTATTTTTTTCAACAAAATCTCCTATATCAAACCCTAATAAACTTTTCAACAAAATAACCTACTCCTATTAAAATTCCTACAATTCTCTACTAAATCCTACTTGTATGACTACTTCCTACAACTATCAACTTACCAAACCCTCGTTTCCTATGAACTCTTTTTACCTCAATCTATGCTCCTACAATATTTACTAACCTCAAGCGTGTACTTAGTACAAGGTACAAGTTACTCATGACTTGGTGACCTTCTCGGCTGCACTGTACTTTATCAGCTATTTTTTTTCGACTTCATATTTTTTTTGGGAATAGAACTTACTGTCATTAATCTATCTACAAAGTTTTATCTTGCGGAACTTCATAGTTTTCGAGAAATAAAATATCGAAAATTCAGTGTCGTAGGATAACTTTGCTTTTACCTCACATAATAAAAGAACAACGAAAGTAATAGTGCATACAAGAATACCGCGTTTACATAATTTATCATTTTTTTTGTAATATCTTTTAACATTACATGGTAATAATAGCCATAAATGTAATATTTCAGTAATTTAGATAATACTATATTATTATGTATGCACATTGCACATATATAAATATTTCGTTCATTTCATATCTTTTTTTTTTTTCGTGGATAGAACATGGATAAAAGTATTTTGATCAAAAATGCTTGAATGGACTACTATATTAATCGAATCTTGTTTTTATTATATAGTTATAATATAAACTTTTAAAACCAGAAAATAAGAGAGCTCTTTTTCATTATGTATAATCAAAACTTAACAACAACAATTTCTGAGCGTTTAGTCAACCGTAGTACTTATTTAGTGTAGTCGGGGCGACCCACTTGCGAACATGAAAACTATAACGCAAAGCCAAGCGGAGCACATGAAAACTAGCGCGCGAAGCCGAGCGGAGCGTGCCGCGGCAGCGGCCGGCGAGCGCCAGGATCAACTGTACTTATTTAGTGTAGTCAGGGCGACCCACTTGCGAACATGAATACTATAGCGCAAAGCCAAGCGGAGCACATGAAAACTAGCGCGCGAAGCCGAGCGGAGCGTGCCGCGGTAGCGGCCGGCGAGCGCCAGGACCAACTGTACTTATTTAGTGTAGTCAGGGCGACCCATTATCATTCATCGTAAATTTAAACAATTGATAGAAATGAATTTTCGATGATTCTAAGGAATTACTCAAAAGACTTGTATCCATTGTCAACAATATAAAAAAAAAATAGTTTAGTATTTTTTTTATTTATTACTGTTTGGTTTTGTTTGATTTTAATTTATTTAAAAACAACTTTGTTCATTTTACTTATTTTTTGGAATTTATGTGTTTGTTTTAGATTATAAACACGTAGAAAGTGTTAAACTGTTTGTAAAAAAGCTACTACTATGTAAAATTTAGTATTAGGTGATACAAAACTTTAAATTATAAAAGTTATTTTTCCATCAGTATTTGTTTATAATTTTTTTAACAAAAATCGCTAATTTTTCGTTTTTTGCGCTTTTCCTAACTCAAGTGACGTAAAAACAATACAATGAGTATGTTTTTTCCTGTCCCAAAAAAATATTACTATTTAAAGTCAATGCCTTTTAATGTACAGTGCTTCCACCTTCTCTTCCTGCTTTACTCGTTTCTATATTCCGCTTTATGGCTAGGCTACAGCCTTCTTCTATCATATTTCATCTACACTATCTTCTAACCATTTATTTGTAGCAAAACCTCATTTTGACATATTTACCGACCATTATAATACAACAATATTATTTTACGTTACCATGACAACTATAATCACATGGCTCATTCCTCCAATCTTGCTTTGACAACTTCAATAAACATCATACGCTCTACACCTATTGTATTTTATCGGATAACTTTTCATGATATCCTATAATGACATTTTATTATCACTCGACATTACCTAAGTTTGACTTTCGAACTTCTAAACTTTCAAGAAATTACCTATTTCTCGCTTACCTAGTATAGTTTAGCAATGTCCGCTACTAGACTTTCTACATTTTAAAAAAGTCACAAGTTCGGCCACCATCTCTTCCTGCTGCATTGAAGTTTCAGAGGAACTGCCACTGGTGAACATTGAGGTTTCAGAGGAACTGCCACTGGTGAACATTTAAGTCGTGTAATAAGCTTACTGTTGAGATTTACAAACTGCAGTACATGATTCAGGTAGGCATCATGCATTTCGTGTGCTTGTTTGCCACCTTAGTGTTATAAAAAAATCTTTTTAAATACAATAAAACTGTCAAGTTTATAAGGCAGTGTTTAAGTGACAGTAAACTAACACGAAAGATACACATAAAAATGTAGTTACAGTACTTGTAGCAATTAGCTAATCTCTGACAGCTTTCAGTTGGAACATGGCTTAGTACTGAGTTCCACAGTTTAGCCAATTCCATTTGAAAGCTTCTTTAGTGACTTTGTGGAGCTTGAATTGAATTCAACTTTACGGAAAACACAATTTGAAAAGCTTAAGAACTAATTTCTAGAACACATTCGAAATAGATTAACCTATGTGGAGTCTATTCTAAGACTTCTAGTATTAATTTGAACATATTTTCGCTTGCGGCTTCGTTTGCCTAATATTTAGAAAGGAAATCAGTGCCACTAAGCCTTCGCTTTGTGCAAATTGTGATATATTACAGTGCTGGAGTTAAAAATACTAAATAGAAATTAAATTTAATTACTAATTAATTTGTAGAAGACAATATTTATACCTCAAAAGACATTTTTTCCAGCAAACCTAAGTGTGGGGAGCAAAAAGTAGACGTACAATTTATGGTCTGAATGAACGGTTACTGTCAAACGAGTCTGTTTATGCTTGAGGTGTATGCCACATTTTTGACACAATCACAGCATTTATATTGAATATAATAAAAAACGGTCATGTGTGTGTTTAACTTGCGCACCCCGAGTTTCGTACTTGATAGACATTTTTGATGTTTGGGTGTTAGGTGTTAGGTTGGGTAAAGAAGGCCTTTTTATTATTTTTTGTGAATGTAGTATAAATATATGATTCTTAATATACAGAAATTTTAAATTAAAAAAAACTATGTTAATTCTTGTCATGCGCCTCGTAATAAAACGCTCGCATCCCCCAATACCTTATTTTTGAGTATAATTAGATAAAAAATGTGATTGTAGATTAGTCAATAAGCTTAAGAAGATGACATCTCACATGTAATTGTAAAAAATGATTTTGGCTGTTTTACATGTATGGGTTTTAAAATTTTTGATGAAATATTTGGTTTGAGGACAACGTTTTAGTTTCTTATTCCTGTAAATCTCTAAATAGTCTGCACTACCATTTTGTTCTATGACTACGGAACTCTAAAAAATACTAAGCAACTTAATAATTTTCGTATTCTAATTAATGTTTTACTTACATAATTGATATTTTTAGTGTAGCAGAAAAACTAAAGGGAATCAGAAAGCATAAATCGATCGGAACTGTTATGCTTTACAATTTGTACACTGTACTCTGTAATATTTACTTTCGTATTTTTTCTGTTTTCTCAGGCCTTTAGCAGGCCCGGCAGACGTTGTTCTGCCCTGTGTTTTGTAGCGATAGTGGTGAGTTATAGCCTTAAAGCAAAATTGACAGCAAACCTTGTTCATAAAAAAAGACATCGATGCATGTAGCAAATTTCATGGTGATCGGTTTTATACGTACTATATGTGCATGTACCTATACCAACATCCATTTTTATACATTAAGTAGGAACAAAAATTTTATCTAATTTCTAATATCATTATTATATTGAAAACAATTTGTTATTTACTTGGTAAAAACACTTAGAGATCTTCGAGACTTTGTACTTGAATAAAACATAGAAATAAGTTCGTAATTTAGTATTCTTGTAGCCTCGAAAACGTTCCAAAGACTACTTTTGAAATTTTCTTTCCGCATAATGTCTCTGTAATTTCTCCTTGTGGTTACAGCATAACATAAGCTTAAATTGTACAAAATGAGATACTTTATTTGTTCAGTTCTTACAAATGAGAAAAACTTTTGCTTAGATATTTTATGAGTATGACTATAATAATATTAGTGTATGATTTATTATGTTCGTGGTCACTTGTTTAACATGTTCGTCTCTTGGTATGGATACATACAAAATATCACGGATTTTAGTACCTATCGTTTGCAAAAGAAGAGGTATTTTCTTAACACGTATTTAATATTTTTATTGACATTTTAGTGTATGTGTGTGGTAATACTAAGTATTTTTACAGGTATACTTGTTTGTGCCTTTGTTGTTAATACCGTCAGCCGGTTACACCCAGTATAGTAAAGTTATCCTAACCGAAAATAGTCAGAAAATTTTTAGCCAAGAACAAGTTGTCTTTTCATATTGCAAGAATCCATAATGGTGGCTTTAAGGGGGGCCCTTAAAAATTTGTTTTATTTTAATTTAATTATATATTTTTAAAGTTACTATATAAATATATATTCTGTGAATATTTTAAGTGCCTACATGTTGCCGTTATTAATGTCGAGCAAAATCGTTTGTTGTATGGGAGCCCCCTTAAATAATTATTTTATTCTATTTTTTATTATTTGTTGATGTACGGCCTCATGATGGAAAGAAAGATAAATCACGACCTGTCATTATGAAAACATATGGGGACGATCTATGTTTAATTGTTGTATTTTGGTTGTGCTTGAAATATCAATTCTCTTGTTAATGAAATAATGATTTTGAAAACTCAGCCCGGGCAGTAATATTTCCAAGGTTGACATTTGCATTGATGGACCTGGGATAGGATTGCCTCTAGAAGGATTTTTCTTATAATCTTATTTTCTGTTTTCACAATTACTTAAGATAGATTCCATTCCACAGTCTTCCATTCTGACGGCTCTGACTGGTTTAATTGTTGTTAAAGCTGTAACCGCAAAAGCTGCGGTGCGCCGCCCGCTTTGTAGAGTTTGCGGTCCGTCGTTATGAGACAAGGAACACAAACAAAGCTCTCTGGTTTACTAATTATTTTAAATACATTATTCCTCTCTTTATATATGATATTAAGAGAATAAAAAGTGACCGAGGAATAACACGATCATTTTTAAAGATAAAGTATTTTTAATATAATTGTCTATAGCATCAAAAGCACGAGCTTAGAAATATTATGTTATGTTTTCTTTCTTTAGTCCATTCAGCTTAGCTGTAACCACCTGCCATGCAGGACTGAAGTTGTTGGTGAAAAGCTGGCTCAAAGCTGAATCCCACGTTATGATGTGCGCAGTATCAAGCCCCTAGTGCGTTTTTCCGTTTTACACAAGGCCAGTAGACAAGGGTGTGAATCTAATCACATCACACTAATATTAAAAAAGCGAAAGTTTGTGTGTGTTTGTAACTTTTTAATACTCAAACGGCTGGATCAATTTTGATGAAATTTGTTATGGAGGTGGCTGCGACCCTGGATTAACACATATGCTACTTTTTATTTGAAAAATTCTCAATTTCCCGCAGAAATAACAATAACCGAGCTTTAACAAACTATAGCTGCAGCTAACTTTATTAGTAGCAAACGACACTGACTGCGCCGGCAAATTAGTTCTAGAATAGTCGCAAACGACTTCACACGAGTACTCATATAGTCGTGTACAAGGGGCATTCCGGCTTGTGATCTCGTCGTGTTTTGGAACATGAAATAGCGTCGCAACGACCGGGTTACACTACACTTTTAAATTCTCGTTAATTCTCTAAAGAGTTTAATTCTCTTATCCCATTGCATGTCACCTCTTCCCATCGAGACTGGCGGTCCCATAAGGTTGGTCAGAAACATATAAGTATAATGTAGGGGTTAATGAAGGAGTTCCACGCCGATAAGCGAATTTGGGGAGGGCGGAGCCGCTAGCATAATTTTAGATTTTTGGCAAACGTTTTAGATGGTCGTTTTCAAAACTATACATTAGTTGTGCGCAGTAATTGTGAGAAATTTGGAATGATCTGCAGTGCTAGCTAGGTTTCGTAATATGCTGTCGCGGTATGCAATGCTGGCTGAATGTGTATAAATCGGATTACACGCGGCAACAAACTCGATTCTAGACTATACGTGATTAGTTGGATCTCACCATTTGTGTTGTTAATCTCTTATTCTAATCTATATAGTTTCTAACAATATATTCTTTTCTAAACATCGCATCATAATCATACTATGGCACGGATTATTTTTATTTACTCGTATAGTAACGGTTTTTTTGTGGCCATAATGTGGACTAGTAAAATAAAACTACTAAAATTAAAGAGTTTTGTAAAATGGTGCCAAGACCAGACCATATGGCCCGCACTGTCAAAAAGTAATGAGATCTCATGTAGAGCCAAGGTTCTAACTCTACACGCCCTAACTGTCTAACTTCACGAACTCTACACCTTAGTTAAAATATCTGGCTTGGCCGTTGCGTTACTACGAGAACTATTATATAACAGAAAAGTAGTGAACAGTGAATACATGAATACACACAGTATGGGAAAACCCTACAAACTTTTATCCCCTAATTTAAAGGCTGAGGGGGTAATTTACTAGAAATCCTTTAATATGTGTAATATTTTTACTAATGTTTACCCGCGGTTCCACCTACCCTAAATTCGGTTATCGGAGTAGGATTTCAACGGCAAACCCTCAATTATAGTAAAATAAACCGACTCACCATTGACTTTTTCATTTAGCCTATCTCCTTTCTTGGGACTTAAACAATCTACATGCTACATTTCATCTTAATCGGTAGAGTGGTTAAAGCATGAAAAGGTAACAGACAGACAGAGAGACAGAGAGACATATAGAGTTACTTTCTCATTATAATATTAGTATGAATAAACAAAATTCTCGGGATATGATGTCAGCAGTGCACTTATGAAACATATGAAGTTTTAATTGCATTTGGGACTCAAACAATCTACATGCCACATTTCATCTTAATCGGTACAGTGGTTAAAGCGTGAAAAGGCAACAGACAGACAGAGAGACACATAGAGTTACTTTCGCATTATAATATTAGTATGAATAAACAAAATTATCGGGATATGATGTCAATAATGCACTTATGAAACATATGAAGTTTCAATTGCATAGCTCTTATACTTTAGATTTTATTGATATCTGATATTTCATTGAACCCAGATTTCTTCACTGACTTGGCACGGAGATAGCTTGAATCCCAGGAAAGGAGATAAACTACGTGAAAAAGTGTGAGTTGGTTTTTTTTCCATATTTGAGAACTTGCCGTTTATATCCTACTCCGATAACCGAAATTAAGGCGGGTAAAACCAAGCTAGTCTGGTATAATCCAAACCCAAGGTTGAAGATTCAACAAAATGACGAACGCTTTCAGAAAAGTTAGGTAGTGCCCTTGCCCTTTCGCTTTGTTGGCTTGTCTTGGCGGGGGTACTACCGTGTCCCCAGATTATTTTTAAATAATTTTATATTTGCTTCCAGTGCTTTGGCCGCCATATGGTATGTATTTTTCATGTTTTAAATTATTTTATTTTTACGTGTGATATTAAATATATTATATTATATACTATCTCAATAGCTCAATTGGTAGAGCACTACTATATACTAGCTGATAAAAATTCCGATTCCATCTTTGGTCTGGAAAGACGCTTGAGACTTGTGCCTTGATGGCTCAGTGGTAGAGCACTTACACGGAATGTTAGGGTCGCAAGTTTAAGTCCTGGCTCGAGGTTAATCTTTTGACTGCATCTTTGCTATGAAAGTATTAATTTATATTGATGATATAGCTATAGATATGGCATGTATTTCTATTTATGTATATTTATATTGTATTTCTTATTTCTATGAGGATTTTGTGTGTTTATAAAATTGATGTACTAGGACTTCATGTAATGAAACCCTGAAAACCTAATAAAACACTAGTTTCTGAAGTTAATTACAAGGCAAGTGTAAACAAAGACAAAGAAAATAATGGTACTGCAGTAAACAGAGATATAGTTACGTCAAATGCATGTTAAAAGAGTATAAAACCAATTAACAATCAACCTGTTTTCATCCTTCTAAAATTAGGAAAAGTTTTGAAGAAACAAAACATTGCTAATATTAAACAGTTAGGCATAATATAACTATTTACTCCCTAAACTCCGGTTTGGTGATGACACGGTTTGACTGCACGTCAACGTCAACTGCATCAATATTAGGATTACGAAACATCCTTAGCCTTAGCTCTTGAAATACTTAATTTTGTATCTTAAAATTTAAGGGGCTAAATCTTAACTAAGTATATGGCGACATGGCCTTTTTTTTAAGGTTACTTTAAGTAAATTAAGATAATGTTTTACTTATCAAAACAAAATAAATACTGATCCAATTCTTACTTCTATATACCCCTATCCTAGAAAAACGGTATGTCATCCAGTCACTGAAACAAATTCTAATTCTTAACTTTAAATGTAGAGATTTAGGGAGTAAGTGAATAAGTCAGTCCCTCCCACTAAATAGATTACCCATGTTACGTACATCTATAATGCTAACTGAAAACTAACTTATGGGTCCGGATTGATTGTCTATCCTATTAAAGGGGTCCATATACATTATGGATCAATGTATTGGAGTTTTGGAAAGTTTCCTAATAGTTTGGACATGTCCCTTTCGG
This sequence comes from Apoda limacodes, assembly GCA_946406115.1. Classification (NCBI taxonomy): domain Eukaryota; kingdom Metazoa; phylum Arthropoda; class Insecta; order Lepidoptera; family Limacodidae; genus Apoda; species Apoda limacodes. The sequence goes on along the minus strand of OX291555.1, from coordinate 24,820,851 downwards.
CCCTCAATTTGGCAAACTTCTTCGCTTAGTTAGACTTGTTAGTTTATGTATGTACCTACCGTTTTTATATAAATCAGTATATGGATAGTTTGTAATTAATGCACGATAGAGAAATTATTTTTTTATTTCTTTAAAGACTGCTCGGGAAAAATTAGTGCAATCCATACTAATATTATAAATGCGACAGTGAGTTTATTTGTTTGTCTTTCTGTCTTATCGCAACGGAGCGTCAAATTAAATTTGGCACAGAGAAATTCGAAGAAACGCAAAAGAGCATAGGCTTTTTCACGTGGATGAACTAATAGCTTGCTATAGAATCTTACTTCAAGAAAATGCTGTGGGAATTTCATGCCGATAACCGAATATAGCACAGGCGTAGCCGTGAGCAAAAGTTTGTGATTTATATATTTTAGACTGTAATAGCTATCAGGCTACAATTTTTAAGAATTATTTATGTGTGCTAACAAAATAATCTTTTTCTGAAACACGCTACGATATGCGACCATATCTTTCACAAGCTTAAGTTAATTATTTATTTTTAAAGTGACTATATAACTTAATATTCTGTGAATATTTCAAGCTGTTGCCGTTATCAATATTGAGCAAAATCGAGCCAAAAAAATCACGTTTGTTGTATGGGAGCCCCCTTAAATATTTATTTTATTCTGATTTTTATTATGTTTTGTTATAGCGGTAACAGAAATACATCTTCTGTGAAAATTTAAACTGTCTAGCTGTAACGGTTCATGAGATACAGCCTAGTGGCAGACGGACGGAAGTAATAGAGTCCCGTTTTTTACCCTTCATGCACGAAACCCTAAAAAGAAATCGACATTTGAACGCGGTGAATTGGCGGTAAAATTACCTTAACTCTTTTTATTATGGTCAATACAGTCGCCAATATAATTAGTTTTTTTACACGCATGTTTATGACAAGCACTATACAATACCTAGTCCCGCATACTACTATTATGCATTATGAATTATATCAATTTGTTATAAAAGATTATGAGTATGGTGTTGATAGTAGTACGGAACTCTAGGTGTGGGTGTCCCACTCGCACTTGACCGGTTTCACTATCCTAAAAATAAAATATATTTAAAAAAAAATCCTATCTTACTTATATTCCTCTACATCAGTCCAAAGTCATTTATAATAACATATAAACAAACGCACATGTCTTCAATCTTTATATATAGTTTTACGGCTAACAAATGTTAGGCAGATGGTCAAGTTATACACGTCGTAGGTAATAAAACAAAAATATTGTTATAATTTAAACAAATATGGTGGGTGGTCGATAACGTCATATTTTGAATGTATTTCTTCGAAATCATATTTTCGTTTTAGATATATACAAACTCCTATAAGTACAGTACATAGACAATTATAAATAAATTGGTCTAACTTACTTAGTCCATCATTCGTTTATTTTTAGGATTCCGTACTAAAGATGTCACGTCGTTTTAGTGTCTGTAGTAGACTATCTCGGTCATTAGCATTTTTGACTTTGACTTAAAATTTGAAATAACTTACCCGTATTGAAACTCAAAATCAGGGTAACTTTACTCGATAATTAAAGTTATTTCAACCCTGTGTTATTCAATAATAAAGTGTTAGTTAACTTTTTGAGAAAAAAGCAGTTTTATTTTAGAAACTATTAATTAATAAAAATCATAGAAAGGGCTACATAAACATTTTATTTACTGTTTTCAAGGTCAATTATCTTTAAATTCAATTTCGTAATTCAGCTTTAAAAGTGAAACAAAGTGACAAACAGACTAGCTTTGGCGCTGAATTCGGTTTTAGGCGTGGGATTACTCCTTCCTTGGATTCCTTCTCCTTGAATAGAGAAAGAAAGTTTGCTATAGCAAGCTATAAGTGTAGCTATAGTTTTTCCTCGTTGAATAGGTTATATTTATTTATGCAGAAACTTTTGTGTATATTTTTATATCAGTCAGTTGTCTCAATAAATTTACGCCAAAACAACAAATTATCATAAAATGACTACTTATATAACAGATAAATGTGACGTAACGGTACGTTCCTACGTAAGTAATTAGGGACAATACTAATCTCTCGTAAACAAAAATAGTTAAAAATGACAATATCCAAGGTAAAGATATGTTTAGTATCATTCATTAGTAAAATTCCTTTAAATGCTACACTTCCGCATAAAAATTAGAACACTTTTACCAAAAACCTTACATTGCTGATCCGAAATGTTATTCGAAGCGCTTATGCCAGCGATCGCGTTTCATTTCATTGTATATGCAAGCTAAATTACTAGCAAGACAGACAATGGAGTTTAAGCCGGGGCCAGAACAACGGACAGCTGCCAAAAACGAGCTGCGATAAATCAGCCGCTACCCTTGCGGTCGGCGGGCGGCCGTGATGTACGGTCTGCAAAAAATATACAAAAAGAAAAAAAAAAACGAAAATAGAAATGATAAAGCTAAGAAGACTTACTTTAATATAGGTAATCAAATACAAAGGTATAAACAACTTAAACATTAAGCACAAACTCAATCTCACACACAAAGGAATTGATATATAAAAAAAAATGGTTCTTATTTTCCCGCAATACGTTGTAATCATCAACTTCACAGCTCACATTTAAATTTATTTATTCAAAGAATTAATCAAAACTAACTAGAAAATTACTTGGAGACAGAGACAAAAATAAAGTAATTGAATATTTTCTACGACTTTGTATTTTTTCAGGTACATTTTATTAAATATTAATTAGCACGCGCATTGCAAAGCAGACTGAGGATAACGTGACCTGTGTAGTGGTTTAAGCTTTATATACATTTGTCTCTCTTACTGTGTACCTAAATGTGTATAGCTATGTTCAATCCTACTTTCTATTAATATTAAAAACGTGAAAGTTTGTTTGTTACCCAAAAACGCTTCAGAGAGAAACTACAGAGCTTCCAATGAAGCTGCTAAAATTTGGCACATAGATAGTTGATGATGCACGCAATTTTTCTTATTTTTCTCGCAGTAACAACTTCAACTGATTTCCACTTAAGTCAATATTTATGTATAATATCAATCAAAATTATCTCAGAGCAACCTTTTATTTGAGCTTTTTCGTTGAACAGGGCAGTTGAATAGGATTTAATTGAGACATTAAGGATTTGCAACTTTTCTGCTGTCGTTACGTCTTAAATAAATTCATCCCTATAATCCGTAGGCAGTATCTTCACGCAAGACCCGTAGGGTACATAATAGCCTAAAATGCCTCAAATGAGTCACAAAGACATTATTGTGGTCAAATTTACGTACTAGTTTTAGTTAGGAGACAAATTGTTTTTGTTGAACATTTAATTAGGGATTTCGATTACGTGGATACGCGTCTTAACTTAGCCACAAAATAGATTATAAGGTTTATTGTACACAACTTAACGGTTGCGGCTGTACGATATGTATTAAAGTTTAGAAATGTTTAAGCAATTGAAGCAAGTGGCAATGTAAGGTAACTCCCAACGCCCAATTTCAATTTTGCTTTAATTTGGCATTAAATAAACCACTAACATTGATAACCATGAAAATAGCATTAATAACCACGACTATAACATTATTGTCATAAGTGGTGTCAAAAATTATGTCACAAAATCAAATAAAGAGAGTAGAAATCGACCAAGTGCGAGTCGGACTCGCGCACAAAGGATTCCTTATCATTATCTATAAAAACGGCAAAAAATCACGTTTGTTGTATTGAAGCCAGAAATATTTGTATTATTTTAAAAAAATATTTTAAAAGTGAGAAAATAACTAAATATTTTGTGAATATTTCAAGCGTCTACCTGTTGCCGTTATTAATATCGAGCAAAAACGAGCATAAAAAAAACCACGTTTGCTTTATAGGAGCCCCCCCAAATATTTATTTTATTCTATTTTTTAGTATTTTTTGTTATAGCGTCAACAGATATACATCTTCTGTGAAAATTTCATTTTACTTAAAACAGTGATGAGTACAAAGGAAAGAAACAAGTATAGTACTTCATTATTTCCACGATAATGTGAAAATATCGATAATTGTTTAAAAATTAAAAACAAAATGTTTCATAAATTTCTATACGTCACGACACCAAAGGTCAACTTACTAACTATTTGTTTTATTATCATTTGCTTATATACTTCAATAGGTTTTCAGTAATTCCTGCTTTACACAACACAGCACAATTATAATTAGTTTTCTATCGAGTAAAGTATATAAAATCATTTAATGGGCTGCAGCACGCCCTTCAGAATATTTTCCGTTTTATCGCATTTGTTTTTCAGGCATATACGATTAATAATTTTAAAGTTCCAAATCTCCGTTGGAAAAAATGGCATACACACTCTTACTAGTAGTTAGAATTAGTCAAAATATCGGGGAATTGTGTAGAGATGAAATAAGAATAAAAACCCCTTCCTTAACAGTAACTCTTCGCATTAAAGGCATCGCAGATTGCTGAATAATAGCCAAAAAACAATTAGGGTTAAATTCCATTCTTCTGAAGCTACTATGCCTAATTATATGAGCCTGAAACATAATAACTGATGACAAGGCAATTAGGTTAATATAAATTTAATTAAAAAGAAATGTTCACGGTACTTCATTAGAGAAAACTTGTCAAGGGCATGTCGGACTTGCGCACTGAGGGTTAAGTACCACCTCAGAATGCACGAGCCCCACTCGCCCTTAACTGATTTTCATTAATTATTTGCTGTTTTACTATAGCGCCGATTTAATTGCCTAAAGTTTGTGTGTTTTATTTGAAATTATTTGCTTGATACAGCGAAAACAATAAATAAATATTTCTCGGTTGAACAACCCCTTTAATTTATATTTTGCGAAATTTCAGTTCAATTTCAGGCTTCTACGTTCTTCGGTCTAAATTTTAGAGCCTACTAAAGGTCGGACGTACAGACAGACAGACAGCGTAGGGTTAATTATAGGGCTCCTTTAACTAACCCTTTGGGTACGGAACCTTAAAAATCGACGAAGACGTCACGTCTTCACGTCACGGATAGCAAAGACCACTGAATTTTTTAAACAATAGTTATTTTATCAAAATCATTGTAGCAGACAACTAGCACCGCCACTGGCTAGATACATTGTAACAGTCAACTAGCGCCGCCACTAGCTTGACACATTGTAGCAGACAACTAGCGCCGCCACTCGCTAGATACAATCATTTCCTCCTCGTACAAACTACAAAGCGTATTCTGAAAATGTAAATATTCGAAAAATAAATGATAGTGATATGCTATTGCTTAAACGTTTAAGATTGTTCCCAGGACATAAACAACTGTAAGGTTTAATAAACATTCCTGCTAGCAACTTTTCTCTGCCAGATAGTATGTTGTACAGCGCAACAAATTTTTCTGACCTTCTGACCTTGGGTGTTTGGTCGCTAGTGTCGTTGTATGATTCAATATGGTGACTGTATTTTTGATTTTTCACCACCGGGTCAGAAAATTTTGTTGAAACATAAATTGAATTAAAAATTATGAGAATGCACATAGCATAAACAAAAATCGGGTAGACAATGAAGGAATACAAAAGGGTTCTGCTCCAGAGCTCTAAAAATATTAAACAGATATAAGACTTGTATCGTATGGAACTATAAAACTCTTGTGAAATCCAATCCATACTTAGATTTATAAAATGTACCCACAAACGTAGAGGATTTGCTGTGCGGAAGGAAACTTGGGGCTGCGCTGGGGTTGAGTTCCGGAATCGTGTTGTAGGTACACTTAAGAGCTGATAGGGCTGACACTTCAAATAAAAGATTAAATTAGTGTTAGTATTTATGCGATCAATAATAATTTACATGTACTAGAACACACTTGAGAATTTAAACAATTGAGAAAGATAAGAATTAAAAAACGGGTTGCACTCCGGGAGTGCCGGCAGAAGTGAAAACATACTCGCTATTTACTTCCCATCACTTATCCATATTTATTTATTAAAAATAATAACTTTTGTTTATTTACTTTTTTGACGTTGTATATTTGACAGCTCAATCTGTCATAGAATTAAAATCCCATATCCAACCTCCCTGTACTACTCATAATCGCCATATACTAAAAATAAAAACTAATCTAATGTAAATAAAGGTCACGTGTCCTAACGCGAGTGACATCTTACGAATTTTCGATCAGGACACGTGACCTGACGCGAGTTTAACAGTTTTTACCCATCACAAAAAAAGTGCACAGCGCCGCTAAAGAAATTTTCACTTCAAAAAAAAATTAAAAACATCCTAGTAATTAGTTCATCTACCTTACAAATACACACAATTTCATCGAATTAAGAAACACACGATAAATATATATACAAAGGAATAATATTTCTTCGTTTGAGACTCCATTAAGGTTGAAATATTCGAATAAAAGATATCATCTATGGCTATATCATCAATATAAATAAATATTTTCATAGCAAAGATACATTGAAAAGATTAATCGCAAGCCGGTATATAAACGTGCCACCGTAAGATTCCGTCTTTACCTAGCGTATTTTCAGAGAAAAGATGAAGTCAGGATTTTGGCTAGCCAGAATTTTATTGTACTTCGATAGGTCGGTGTTAAAGCAATAAGACAGAATCTTAGGGTCGGAGGTTAATCTTTTGACCGCATATTTGCTATGAAAATATTTATTTATATTTTTTCTATTCATTTAACAGGTTATTTAATTTGGAGGTAAAGTACATTTTCAAAATGTGTGACATATGTAAACTCATATACACTAGTAAAGATAGCTTTATGTAACAAAAAAGTAAATATCAAAAAACGGCTAAGTGTAAGTCGGACTCGCGCACAAAGATTATCTATAAAAACGGAAAAAAATCACGTTGGTTTGTTTTATTTTAATTTAATTATTTATTTTTAAAGTGAATATATAACTAAATATTCTGTGAATATTTCAAGAGTCTACCTGTTGCTGTTATCAATTTCGAGCAAAAACGAGCAAAAAAATCACGTTTGTTGTATGGGAGCCCCCTGAAATATTTTATTCTGTTTTTTAGTATTTGTTGTTATAGTGGCAACAGAAATAAATCTTTTGTAAAAAATTCAAGTGTCTATCACGATTCATGAGATACAGCCTGGTGACAGACGGACGGACGGACGGACAGCGGAGTCTTAGTAATAGGGCCCGTTTTTACCCTTTGGGTACGGAACCCTAAAAAAAGGTTTTATTTTACACCTTAATAATTAAATAAGTTCCTTTGACTTCACAGAGCTATCATGAGTGGTTTAGGAAATATTGTCGTCTATGTAATTCACTTATTATTTTTGCTTGTCAGTGTAATTATTGTGTATACATGAATTTCGTCGTTTATGTTTAGTAGGTACGGCATGATTATAAAAAGTTATAAAAAACATTAAAACAAGAAAACTGACAACCCTATTCGACACGAATGCACTTATTTCACAAAGCAGAGCTTAAAGTGAGCTGTTGTATACGAGAAATTGCAGGTAAATAACACCTCTTCTCTATTTCAAGTTAATGTGTGAGTATCATACTTGTGTGTATACTCTACGAGTATGTGTGTGTATGTGTAGAGGTTTAGTTATATCGGTATAGACAAATAGGTATTGTATTTGAAATAGGAGGAAAACGAATGCGTCTAACTTTAAAATCTTAAGATGAAAGATTCTGTTAGCAATTGAATTTTTAAATTCGTTTCGTTTCTTTGTCAATACCATCTTTAGTATTTAAACTTAATTTTATAGCAATTGTAGATTTTCATTAGAAAACACATTTTTTAACAAAATTGCATGAGTAAGTGTTTAGGAAAGACTGAACCATCTAGTTGGTATTCGGATCGGTCGAGCTAGTTTATTCTTTGCATACTCTGTGAGCGTGCGCGCGCCAGTCAGTACATATAATCTTTGGTTGAAAGGTCGCGGCTGTTGTTTTTGCGCTAATCTTTATATATAAATTAGATAAGTCAGTGGAAAACCATATATTACACATACACGAACAACATACTACTCACTACACCACAAATGTACACATAAAATAATCTGACGCCAAAATTGGGTAAATCCTTGTAATTTTCCTTCCAACTGTTAAATTACGTCATAACTTTAACGTTAACAACAACCAGCCAAAAATTACTGGTTATGGTTAAAGTTACAATTGACAAGCCGCTGGGATTAGCTACTGCTGTCATATGACAATAGCCATTAGGCTAATATGCTACTAAACAGGCGATCACCCATCCAGGTACTAACCACTCCCTTTTTTTTATATGTTATGTTTATGTATATTATGTTTTATATTTCAATTTTAAAATGTCAGCGACGAGTCTTGTCCTTAGTGTAACACGGGCGCATAGGCAAGGTGACTGATTAACATCAGGTAGCCCGATGGCTTGTTTGCCACCACAGTGTCTGTAAAAAAATCAAATATTGATTATATATTAATTGTATAATAATGATTAAAACAAATAACCACGCTCCTTGACAAAAATCATTCACAATAAACCGTATTTAAGAATAAACGCTGCACCGAGAATGGGCCGTAAAATGTTTATGAAGGAAATATCAAACAATCATAAGGTTTGATTGATTTATTGAGTATTTATCGATTAGGTGGTTTTATTGCTTACATTTGTGGCTTAATGTTGCAAGAATAGTTACAATTTCCGCGGTTTTATTTTCTAAGTTTATGACTTAAGGTGGCTTGACAAGTAACTTTTATGGTAGTGCAATCTTTAAGGAAACAGTTACATTATAAATAACTCACTACGATTTGCAATCAGTACCTTAGTTGGTAGGTTATTTTTTTTGACTGGTAAACTCAGCAATCAACCTTATTGCAACACATTAAAAATTAAGATTCAAAATCCAAAAATCATTACTTTTTTGGTACAGAACGCGATATTGTCTGTATCTTTTTGTGAACAATGTCCCTACTCTGTAAGTGTATGGACAAAGAACTAACTAGATTCTTCTCATCTCAATATTAGTTATTTTTACTAATTTTGTTTCAAACAATTTTTATATGCGAAGTATGTAATTATAAATTTCTATTATTTTGAATGTTTTCGGATTACGCGTACACGCATTTAATTAAAATGACGTAAATAAATTGCGAATATCAAAAAAACTTTTTTATCTTACTTTATTTAAAACAATTTTTATTCGGAGGACGTAATTTTAAATTTCTATTATTTTGAATGTTTTCAGATTACGCGACCTTCTTTAACAATAATACTTTAAATCTTTTAAAAACAATTTTTTTCAAACTAAAATGCTTAAATTATCTTACAAAGAATTTTGTCTACCCACATTGATCACAATGTCGACGTCGGCATTATTTTAGGATCTAAAAATTTTTATATTTTTAAAAATAGAGCTGTTTTTGAATTTTTTAAGAATTTAATAGCTTTAGATAAAGCACAAGATGGATCGAACCTATGCCTTTTACAAGCAAAACTATACGATTTCATATAGAGTGATCTAGAATGAGACTAAGTTTTATTTGTATTTTTGTGACTTATGTTGTTTTTGAAATGGCTGATTCAATTAGTTGTATTCGTATTCGACACAGGGTTTACAAAAAAAATAAAAAAAGACCCTAATAATACTATCCTTAAAATAACCTATCTAAGATACTTAAATAGATGCAATAAAATACTTAAAAAATTAAAAAATACATAGTTTAAAATAGAATAACAATTAAATCAACACTAACCCAAAAAACAATGGAACCTTTTCTTTTTATAGAAAAATAAAGACTTAAGCACAGAATTGTTATAAAAGGTGATAAAATTAGGTCACAGAATTATATAAATAAATTTTTTGCCAAATTATGTAGCCGGCTGAGAAATGAAATATTGCAAAAAAATTATATCAAAGCAAATGATTTGACTCAAAATAGCATTAATGATAAGCAATACTTGTCCTATTTTGTGTTTTTGCCTACTGATGAAAATAAAAAAATAAGTAAAGTCAGTAATAAACAAACTACTAAAAAACTAAAATAGTTTTGCTACGGGTTGGGACGGTATTTCATCTAAATTGCTAAAAGAAGGAGTTGACGTTTTGACTTTACCAATAAGTAATTTTCAGATGCATTAAAAAAATCTATCTTAATTCCAGTGTTCAAATCCGGGAATAGATACAGTATTAATAATTACAGACTCATCTCACTTTTACCTTGAAAAACTTATTAATAAAAAGTTTCCAAAATCCTTGAAAAACTTATTAATAAAAAGTTTGAGTCATACCTAGAACGTAATAGATTATTATTACAGTATGGTATTCGCATTAAAAAATCAACCTCTGATGCAGTACAAAAACTTACATCCACAGTTATTAGCAACATTAACTGTGGGAAGAAATGCCTAGATTTGTTTTTAGATTTAGCAAAAGCTTTCGATGCTGCTTCTATTCCTATACTAATAAGTAAACTGGGAAAAATTTGTATCCATGTCACAGAACATAAACTTCTTGTTGACTATCTCAGCAACAGGGTACAATCAACATAGACAGGTGACTACCATAGCAGTGAAGAGAATGTCTATTATAGTGTTTCCCAAGGTAGCGTTTTGGGGTCAACTCTATTTTTATAATTTACCTTGGTGACCTATGCCAGACACCTTAAAAAAATTGACAAGTGATAACTTTTTCTGACGACACAGTATTGGTGTTCTCTGGTACGTCCTGGAAGAGTTAATAGATATAACACTGGGTTAAAATTGGTAAATAGTTGGCTAGCACAAAATTTTATAACTCTAAATGATTCAAAGACTAACTATTTAAGTTGAAGAAAAAACAAAGAGCCTCCACCAAATACTATTTGCATCAAAGCTCACCAGTGTAAAAACTTAACAGAAGAACTTAAAAGAAAGCAACATCTGTAAAATACCTTGGTATTATAGTTGACCCAAATGTCCGAATATCTAAAATGTCGTCTTCAGAAGGTACATAGCTCTTTCGCAACACGAAGTATACATTTCTACAATAAAATTCCAGAACATGTGGTTAATTTACCTCCAAATTAATTTAAAATATATGGTAAAGATAGTTTAATGAAAAAAGCTATTACAAAGTTGATGAAAACATAAATGATAAAAATGCTTGGAAAAGTTTCTTGCCGGTTCTTCTCGGCAGTAAATCATTCGGAACCCGAGGTAATTTTTTGGTAAGTTCTTATTCCTTCTGCTTATGACTTAGCACGCTGCCTGTTATTATGCAGTTGTTGACAAGCGTACAAGAGCGATAAACACTATCCACCGAAACACAGTTTGAACATAGCGTTGGGTAGTGCACATACCTACTTGAGCATAAGCCTGCCGTTACTTTTATTCACCAATCGATCTAAACAGAGTAACAATTTGAATTTTTATTGTAATTTGCATAAAAAAATTTATTATAAGTTATTTTGTTAAGGCTTCTTTGATTGTAACCAATAAACAATTTCAATTTGAAAATAAACACATAGTTTACACATAATATTATTTCAAATATCGGAAAGGAGTGAATCAAGATCTGTCTAAATCATAGTCTGAAATTCTTCTTTTGTTTGCTTGGATTTAGTCTTGTTTAAGACAATAACTAAGTTCTCATTTACCATTACGTAAGTACGGTAATATCTACACTACATAGCCGTGAATGTACAGTGAAAAAAATTATTACTATTAACTTAATTCAAATTATAGGTACTGTAGTAGGCTAAGTCCTTCTAGGTACACTCATTTGCAAAACTGCATATAGAGTTACAAAACAAAACAGAATGGCAAGGCGTAGTCACTGACAAACTGAAAGAAATAAAGTTTAGAGAATAAAGTTTAATTAATTATAAATATATTGTTCAGTTAAACAGCTTAGACCAATTTTCTAATAGCTAAGAAGTTAGATGCGGACACTACGTAGGTAGACATATTATTTTTGTCGATCGTTGCCAATTTGTTTCTGGGGGTATGTGCTGACAAGGTTGTTTGGTGTTTTTATTTAGCTATTAAATTAGATGCGGTAATTATTTAGGTAGCCATTTTTTTTGTCGTTGTGGATGTGTTACTGTAGGTGCTTGTGTTGATAAGGTTGTTTAGTGTTTTTAAATTAAATTAAATTTGCTAAAAATAATATGCAGGCCAATATTAATATTCAAGAGTGGATGCGTATTATATAACTATATAATATGGGTTACAATATATCTCAAATTTGCATTTGCGGCGCTTGCTTGCTGTAATTGAAAATAATGGAGGTTATATTAAATAGGTGAGTCGGACTCGCTCACGAAGGGTTCCGTACCTATAAAAACGGCAAAAAATCACGTTTGTTGTATCGGAGCCCCCCTTAAATTTTTGTTTTATTTTAATTTAATTATTTATTTTTATAGTAACGATATAACTATATATTCTGTAAATATTTTAAGCGTCTACCTGTTGCCGTTATCAATATCGAGCAAAAAAATCACGTTTGTGGTATGGGAGCCTCCTTCAATATTTATTTTATTCTGTTTTTTAGTATTTGTATAGCGGCAACAGAAATATATCTTCTGTGAAAATTTCAACTGTCTATCACGGTTCATGAGATACAGCCGGAGTTCTCCTAATTACCCTTTGGGTACGGAACCCTACAAATAAAGTACTATTTCTCTTACAGATATTTTTTTACATTTCAATATATCTAAGACAACATTTGTATGAATTATTATTGAATACTTTAGGTACGGAACCCTACAAATAAAGTACTATTTCTCTTACAGATATTTTTTACATTTCAATATATCTAAGACAACATTTGTATGCATTATTATTGAATACTTTAGGTACGGAACCCTACAAATAAAGTACTATTTCTCTTACAGATATTTTTTTACATTTTAATATATCTAAGACAACATATTTGTATGAATTATTATTGAATGGTGACTTGTATTTTTTTTTTATGCTTATGGTTGAGTTTCAATTTTCTTTTCATTACAAAAACGAATACTTAAGCTATAACCATAGGAAATATATATATAGAAAAAAGATACATTTATCAAAAACATTATTTATGATTTATAAAATTTTAATGAAAACCATTTTTATTTGATTGCATGTGTTTTTATTCTTGCAAACAAAACAAAAAGTTCTCATACCAACTGGTCCTTTTTAGAGAAATCTAGATGTCAAAACATAAAAACAAAGTTATTTCTAACAAAAATACTCAAAACGGAAATAGCGTGATTTTTGAACCGTAGGCTCGACGATTTAAGTCGCAGCGCCTATTGATCACACCACCGGGCAGATAACATTTACTGCGAAAAAAAGAATACGTATGTAGAACAACACTGCAGTTTACACCTAATTAATTTGTTAGGTTAAGAAACCAAAAGTATAAGAACGGTTTAAATAAACTGGTTAGTATAAAGAAAACTAAACCTAATTTTGTCGATTTAAGGTTAATATTATTGACAGTTCTGATAATGTTAATGTGTGAGTGCGAGATTCACAGAATGGCTCCACGCAATTTTAACCTATACACTATGTATAGACTGTTGCAAATGACCGTACACGGAAGTAAGGCGAACCATTCATAAATATGGTTCGTACCAAAAGACGGCAGAGAGAAAACTGTAAGGTAATTTTTGAATATAGGTGGTTTTTAATTTCAATAATCGAAAAGACAAAAAGGATCGGTGATGCTTTTTGTTCACAGTCTTTTGATAACAGTCTTTGGATAATAGACTGATGCATGAACTGCATATGGTTACGTAATAATTTTAGAGTAAAATGTAAAGTATTAGCAATAAATTAGAATATCCCCGTGTGGATATTAGGAGTGTAAGGTGTCTCTCCAATAAATTGTGTAGAACCGCGAGAGTGATCTATTTTAAAGTCACTCGCTCCGTGTAGAGAAATATATAATATATAGATCGCAAACCTGGACCTGGCTATTTGTAATTGAATATCAATAGAGCAGGAGATGCTCAGCACCCTAAAGGACGTGTTCAATCAGTTATTTATCACTTAACTTCTCGTTATATATAAATTAGATATAAGATTAATCCTTTATATTCGCAGTGCATGTATATATTTGAAAGATTCACAATATACCTTTTATAAGGATACTTGATTTTCTGTTGAGTACGATTCCTGAGTACGATCCCTAACTTCGTTCCCGATAACTGAATTTAGATAGAAGAACCCTTTCGACCACTTCGGACACTTACTTCTATAATATGAGTACTGAATGCCAATTCAAATAATATGTCACAATGAAATCAATTTAAAGGGAAAGAAGTCAATGCTGCTAACTTGTAATTAAAGTTACAAGTAGATCGATATATACCGGTAGACATGCAACGATCAATTAAACCGGTCACTTCGTTAATAACACGTTTTATCACTTTCCCAGCGGCACAGTTCAGAGTGTGAGGAAGCTGGGAAGTTTGCTAAATGACCGATTCATTGTATTCACAACTTTTTATTCACATGGATTAGGGCAATCTTGTACAGAAAGCGGGTTTTTACGATATCTTTGTATAAACGTCTTTTACTATATTTAGAAACTCTAAGACTAGCCGATAATAATATAGATTTTGTATTACAAGGTTCAGCTAAACTACATATTTTATATTTTTATCAATTTGTTCGGTAGTTCGTTGTTCGTGGTTTTTATTTAAATATTATTGCAAATATAAAAAAAATTAAGCGTTTATTTATTTATCATCTGGACTATTTTGAACCGACTTCAACAAAGGAAGAGGTTCTCAATTTGGATGTCTGTATTTTTTTATATATGTTCGGGCATAACTCCGTTATATATAGACGGATTTTCAAAATTCTTTTTTATTTAAAAGCTTATACTTCCGCGGAAGTCTCATATTAATGTAGTAAATTCAGTTTTAACTGAAGCATATGGAAAAACAAAATTACTAGTGTTAATTTAGAACTGGTAAAACAAAATTACTAGTGTTAATTTAGAACTGGTAAAACAAAATTACTAGTGTTAATTTAGAACTGGTAAAACAAAATTACTAGTGTTAATTTAGAACTGGTAAAACAAAATTACTAGTGTTAATTTAGAACTGGTAAAACGCCTTTTATGTTGATGATTGTATAACATTTTGTTACGAGTATCGATGTTTTTAGTGTACCAGAAAATAAAGCAATTCGTCACTCAAAAGTAAAAAATAAAAAAAAATTAACAAAAAAAAACAACCGGCTCCAAAAAGACGTATTAAAAAGGTAAAAATAATTACTTATTTCCAAAAATCTGATCTGAATTACAATTTGAAGTTCTGATCTGAATTACAATTTGAAGTTGGTGTCTATGTACATATGTAACAGTTTATAAGACACTTCACTTTCATGAAGCCGGTTTTTTTTTTGTTAAAAAGTTTTTGTAAATAAATTATGTTAATTTCTACATTGTTCTAGTTTGAGTGTAAACTGTCGCAGTTCATCCTGAAAAGTAATAAAATAATATCTTTTTATGGTTCTGTATAATGGTAAAATAGTACCCTAATATTTTCTTCATAGCTGAAGACGACGGCTGCTGAACAACGGCCTACTAATATCTCAAAAATTATCGGATCTAAGCAGCTTGTCAAAGTCAAACATATTTTTTTTTTAAATTGCGCTTTCACAAACACTTTTGAATCGTCAAAGATATGAAATACTATTTTTTGACTTTGCCTCCTTTGTGTGTGTTTTACCGCTTGTATAACGGGATGTGTTCTGAGGAATTGTTCAAAAGGATGCCCACGGCACCGCTCGCCATCGACCTCAGAACCTAAATGGTCACGTACAGTGCCGACGCTTAGGTTGTGGAATGAGCACCCAGTCAAGGTTTTCTCTACGAACTGTTGTATAGGGTTCAGTTTTTGAAGAGTCAGCAACGCCCGAGTGATGCCCCAGGTGTTGCAAGCGTCCATAAGCTGCGGTAACCGATTACCATCAGGCGGATCGCAAGTTTGTTTGCCCATTTAATAGTATAAAACAATGAAATAGACAGCATTTATAATAAAGTAATCGTGTCTCGTTATACGCGGAATATGTAAATATTACTATTTCCATACATACTATTTTCTATAAAGTGTACGTATTTTAAACAATGTGAACCTGATTACATTGATAGATGGATTGTGTCTACAACTATGTTGAACTACAAGTATGAAGTAACTACGTTGTTCCATAGATTGTATCTAAAACTATGTCCATAAATAGAGTGCATCGTAATCTAACCTTAGTAAAGCTTTATAATATGAAACAAATTTCGAAAATGGAAAATAATCATACTTCTGAAAACTAAACGCTCCCATGCACACATTTCATACACATTAATTTTATACTAAGAAGGGTCACAGATATATTTTTCCACTTACTTAGACACTGGAAAACAAGCCTTATAATTGTTCTATTGTAATAAGACTTGTGTTTAACATGAGAACTAATTCCCATACGGGGCGGCAATTGTGAAAAGATTTCCTATGAACAAGAAACAATAACATGCACAAAGTATGACTTTACTATTTCATTGATTACGTTTTTGCTCAAGTGTTTGTAAAATGGAAACTGTGAATTACAATCTTCATGTGTTTTTTACACTCATTGTAATTAGTTTTAATTGTAGCTTAAAACCAACATACAAACGACGTTACAAATTTTTTCATTTACAAAAGTAAAAATATCACTTCAGCCGTTATATGGTCAACTGTAGCAGACACAGAAAGACACACAAGCAAACACAATGCCGCATTAAGATTCCAGCCTGCATACGTTCCTACTGATAAAGCACTGTGCCCAACTGGGTGAAGGGCCCAGTCTGATTGCATATGCTGACTATTGTGGACTTCTATTAAAACTTTTCGACGTGTACAAGGTTCCTCACGATGTTTTCCTTCAAGACTAAGTGACTGGATTTTTTTTTGTGAAACAATGTTTTTAATAAAAATATGAATAAAAAAAGTTTTATTAACTATCTTACTATCACAGCTCATGAGATATACAGACCTGGTGACAGACGGTCAGACGTACGGACAGCGAAGTCTTAGTAATAGGCTCCCGTTTTTTAGCCTTTGGGTACGGAACCTTAAAAAAGTGGTTAGTAAAGTATTGTCATTCAAGAATTTTACAAATTAGTATTTCACATTATCGCTTAAAAAGGAATATAAACTATAATTCAACAAAAGTCTCACGTTCAACTTACAAGGTCTAAACAAATAAAACTTGCGCCACAGTCGCACAATAACTTTTCCTATAACTTCCAAGGCTTAAACTTCTGCTGCGAGATGTGACATCTGAGCTAACTATTGTTGACAATATTGGCTTAAGTTTGTTTCACTTGGGCTTCGAAAAGCTTATTAAAAGTATTAAAAGTAGACGTTTGGTATAAAAATATAATGCCGGTGCTATTATTTTTATAATGTACACTAGTGACATATAGGAGTTGGTGGCTAAATGTGTAATGTGGTTTGCTAGCTTAAGCAATGCACCATTAGAAGGGCACGTAAGTTTTATATGATCCGTATCAGCCCCATACGTCCCCACTGTTGGACTCCCCCACACACTCACTAAAGGTGATTTAGGTCATAATCCACACGCTAGCCCAGTATGGATTGCGGTCTTTACATTTCTTTTATGTCTATAATAATATAATATGCAGTTAGGTTCGGTTCAGCTGCCTATGCAGTTAGGAAAGTTAGGCAGCTAACAGATGTTGACACTACTCGCTTGGTCTACTTTAGCTATTTCCATTCCGTCATGTCTTATGGCATTTTGCTTTGGGGTAAGGCAGCTGATATTGATACAGTCTTTATTTTGCAAAAGAGAGCAGTACGGTCAATTTATGAATTAGGACCTCGAATTTCTCTTAGGGAACTATTTAGGGAAATTGATATTTTAACTGTTCCTTGCCAATATATCTTCGCTTGTATAATGTATGTACGCCAAAATTGCCACTTATTTGCTAAACATAGTGACCTCCACAGTGTTAATACAAGGAATAAGGATAAATTGGTAGTTACAAAATGTCGTCTTCAGAAGGTACATAGCTCTTTCGCAATACAAAGTATATTTTTCTACAATAAAATTCCAGAACATGTAGTTAATTTCCTCTTAAATAAATTTAAAATATATGTCAAAGATAGTTTAATGAAAAAAAGCTATTACAAAGTTGATGAATACATAAATGATAAAAATGCTTGGAAAAATTAGAACTTAATTGATTTGTATTAGGCATTTAAAATATTTTTTAAAATTAAAACATTGTTTATTATGTTATTACCTAGTGTAAGGCTATATTGTATTTTTATATGATGTATAAAAGATTAACTAGTGAGTTTATTGCCGGTGCTTCTCGGTAGTAAAGCATTACGAACCTTCCAATCTTCTCCTCTTATATTTTGTTCCTTTACTACACACATTGTAACTAGTACAATCGAAGTTTTATTGGAGTTGTTTGAGTGTGTCATGCTCTCTCAAAGTGTCTCTGCGGTGGTGGCGTGTGTGTCGGGTCGTTACGTTCCCTAAAACATGGTTCAGCGAAGCGATGGCTGATTCATGTGTCATACTCGTGAACGGGTGCCGCCTGTGGAGGCTGGTCTGCTCTTGCAAACTTCTTTGTATTCTTAGTATTTAGTCTTACTTTTTTGTTTTGTTTATTAATACTGTAAGACATTGATTATTTCTTAGTGATGAATACATAAACTGTCTTTTGTTTATATTAGATACTTTTTTATGTTGTGCTTGTGCTTTATATTTCATGTTTTTTTATGTTTGTAATTGAATGTCCTTTTATAATAGGGAGGGCATTTTCCAATATTTTAATTGGACGCTGTAACAGTTCAAAGTTCTTCTCAGTACAAGGTCTCCCGCCCTGTAGACTTACGAACCGATGGCGCAGTGACATTCATAAGTGCTCAATTATTGTAGCCTAAACTGAATAAATTATATTGAATTTGAATTTGAATATAATAATATGCAGCTTATTGCTAATTCATTATTATTTAAGTATATATGTCGCAGGCAAATCGTATAATTCGCCGTTTTACAATATGCCTAGGCAGATCGTAAAGTATGGAAAAGAAAGGAACATAAATCGCACTGTATAGGTCATGTATGTTAGGTTAGGTTCAGTTTCTCTTTTGAAAACTTAGATCCAGCCAAGTTTCATATAATAATTCGTTCAGTTATATGATAATTTCTATTCTATACTTTACGATCTGCCTAGGCATATTGTAATACGGCGAATTATACGATTTGCCTGCGACATATAGATTAATAACTCGACCACAGCACCACCTATCGGGTCCACATATTGTCAAAAGGTTGTACTAATTCAACAGCCTTCCCCAACGTGTGCACAACTTACTAACATTTTATCACAATTAGATGAATAGCTTAGTGCCCGAGTTCGACTTACACTAGTTTTTTTCCTTCATACAAACCTTTTCTTGACAATTACGAGCACAACAAAAAGAAGTCAGCCAAATCAGTCCAGCCGTTCTCAAATGATGCTCCGACATGCATGTGGATATCGATTTTTATGAATATAGATGTAAAAGTTTAAGAGTGTGTTAATGTATTTGTTACACCTTGAGATCACAACAACTATACCTATTTGGCTAAAATTTTAAATGCAAATAGCTTATATACTGAATTAACACAGGCTTTATTTTATCCTGGAAAAATCAAAAGTTTCTATTACTACAGCTTACATCATATTAATAAAAAATACGGATGGAAAAGACTCTTGAAGATGAGCCAAATAAATTACGAAAGTATAACAAAAAGTTGAACAAAGAACTGTTCTACAGAAAGCCAGCTTAGACAAACACGAGCTAATTATTCGAAATCGTAATAGTTCAAAGTGTGTCAAATTAACAATCGGATCTAAGTTCAATGAACGTGTCGCAGGAAACGGGTGCATATTGTTCCAGAAATGGGGGAAAGTGACAATGGTCTTTGAAGAAGTACCTATGTAATAGTTTGTTACGACTTCAAACGTCTTGGTACATTAAACTTTTGTAATTTGGAAATATTTTTTTTATTGGACTAAATGAGACCTAGGTCTCATACGTTCGACGAGGTCTACCTTTTAATTACCGACCCTTTTATTCTTGCAAAACTATTTTAACATACATGACTATCTCAATCCTTGCAATTTACATAAACTTTACCTCCGCAACGCTTCAAATACAATAAACCGACGAACGTGTATGACAGCACTGATGCCAGTGATGACTAATAAAGCAGAAGAAGTGAGCCACGACACACAACACACAAACAGACGTGATGTTTTGTATGTAATTTAAAGATTTGGTAAATTAATATGTTACTGAACTTAACTATTTATTAACCCCCGACGGAAAAAGGGGGTTGTCATAAAATTTACCGTTATATGTGTATGTCTGTGAATTTGTCCGTGGCACCGTAGCTCTCAAACGGGTGAACCGATTGGTATGCGGTTTTTTAATTTAAAAGCAGGTTTTCCAACGGTGGTTTTTAGAGATGTGTTATCTAAATCGGTTTAGCCGTATCAAGGTCATCAGCTCTTTAGAGCTACGCATAAGGGGTATTTACTTTATTTCTGACATATGTGTGCCCTTCAACACATTTAACTACATAGCTATGCAATATTATGGAATTTTTGTTCTAATGCTGCAGCCAGGATTTCCAGCACACTAGTACACTCTTGAAAAATAAAAGCAGATATGTCATGTTTGGATTCGTTGTGATCAGTATTTTTTATTCAACATACAATGCAATGGTGGTAACATGATGAGCTGATGATGATGTATGTACGGTCGCGGTCAGAAAATGTTTACCAGTTTTGAAATTAGATTCTATATCACACTTTTTTCACTTAGTCTAAAATGCCATATCAAGTTACTTATTACCTTTCAAAAGCTATTATGCAAAATGACGCATCGAGAAAAACAACAAGAATTATTGATCACTCTTTGATAATGGAACTAATATCTTTATTTGTTGAAATGACATTTATCAAAAAATATTGTTTGAACGTCGTTTTGACAAAAGTAAAATTTTACAAAAGATTTTTTCATAACGAAATAAAATGGCAAGTTTAACCCTGGAGCAAAGGGCTGAAATAATATTTGTCTTCGAAGATGGACATAGTATTAGTGCTATATCACGAGAACTCAATATATCACGATTCACTGAGAGGTTTTGGATTAGGCGTCACGGCGAAGAAGGGCAAATAACAGATCATAGAAATAATTCAGGACGACGACCGATACTAAGCGCCGCGCAAATAACAGAAATCATTCGTCGTTACGAAGAGAATGGTTTCACACCAACTAGTTATTTTGCTGCTTTATATGGTGTGAATGCTCGGACAATCCGACGAGCTTTGCACAATGTTGGACTACACTACAGACACCATGCTATTAAAGTGGAACTGAAATCTCACCACAAAACAGTCCGGCTTAACTTTGCGCAACGATATCTCGATTTTGGTTGGTCGAATACTATATTTACCGATGAAAAAACTTTTAAATCAAGCCAAATCGGAAGATTAACTTTATGGCGCTACAATCGAACTCGGTATGATGAAGGTCATATTGTGCCTCAAAACGAGTCAGGTCGCATTACAGTAAACTTATGGGGGTGGATGAGCCTTGACGGCGTCGGAGAACTGGCGTCGTTACAGAATAGGGCTACGGCTATTCATTATGTGTCGCTTTTGGAAGAAGTGATGCTGCCTACTGTGCGCGTAGTGTACCCTGTAACAGAATTCCCACACATTACTTACGTTCAAGCTAATGCACGGATACACACAGCCCGTGCTACTATGGCGTGACATTCGTCCCATTCAATGGTCGGTCTGCTGATTTAAACCCTATTAAAAATTTATGGGGGCTTATGGTTCAACGCTGGGACTGTCAAAATGAAAGAAACCCTCAAGCTCTTAGATCACACTGTGCTCAAGTATGGGATGATATCAGTCAGTACCTCTACTGATCTATGCACGCGTCTTGTTGCATCTATGCGAGATAGACTACGTGCCGGCATAGCTGCAGAGGGAGGTTATACTAGATATTAAATAAAGATTTTCAAAGTGTCTATTTTATTATTTCTTCATATTCATATTTAAAAAACTTAAATATTAGTTTTTTCAAAGAAGGTTTTCTATATATTAAAACTTGATAGTAGTCAGTCCATCTCCAAGAGCAGAGATGGCGAACCCATGGCAATTCGGGCACGCCAATCATTTATGAAATTTCTATTTTCACCTACGTATGCTTGCAAGTCATTTTTAGAAATGAACTCTAGTTTAGCTTCCATACTGCTTAGTAACAAAGTACGAGCCTGCCCTAATGTGAGATTTTTAGCACCTAATTTGCAACGGCAGAAATCACACTAATTTTTTTTTTTAATTTGAATATAAATATTAAGCATTTCGATTGCTGTAAACATTTCGATCGGCAAGTATCTAAATAGCTTTAAGTTAACAGCAATTCGTTTAATTTTTCTCCATTATTATTAAGTAACCCAGATTTTTTGACGGCACGTCATAGGTACAGTATTGTTTTTTTCATAGAAAATGGCACATTCATTAATAAAGGTTCGCCATCCCTGTCCGAGAGCGATTGATTGTCATATTAGAAAAAAGATAATCTATGGTCAATCAAATTATTATGAAATAGACATTTAGAACTTCTGACTTAAATGTGTGCACGCAATTGTGATCCTAAAGGTGGTAAACATTTTCTGACCGCGACTATATGTAGCCAGGATATCCACCTGACTAGTAAGTACACCCTTGAAAAAAAAAACATAGCAGATATGTTGTTTTGATTTAATTTTTTTATCATTATTTAATTCTATTAACACTACGATGGTGGCTGTACAATAACATAAACCCGGAATAAAATTATTTATAAAAAAAAAAAATTTAATTCATGACATTACTCAGAAACAGTGTCATTACGTGCAGGTAACGGGCTTTTTATTTAGGCCTTAGTATTTGATATTAATGTCAACTTGATACCTTCAGGCGTTCCCGAGAAAAAGGGCCTTGACATACAGACAGACTGACGAATAACAAAGTGATCCATTAAGGGTTTTTTTTTCCCTTACGAAGTACGGATCCGTATATAGTAACTGAGTGTGATATATAATTATCCAAAAAGTAGGCTGATTCCTTTTCAATCACAGTCTGTCGTAGTTTCTCACACAAGAAAAACAATCAATATAATATATCAAAGAAGAAACAGATTCAATGTCATATCAACGCAGGGCCTAAACCGTTGAGTTTAGAAACGTGCCATGCAAGTTCCTTATGTGACGCAGGGCTCCATTGAGAAAGATTTTTTCAGAATTCATTCCCTAAGGGGATAATATGGGGGTAGGAAGTTTGTATGAAAATCCGTCAGTTTTAAGGTTCTAATGCATAAAAATCAGTACTTGATCAAGTTAAGATTGGCGTATTACACCATTTTTGGAAACCCATTCCCTAGGAGCATAACAGGTAATGAAAATTGGTATGAAATTTGCGTTATTCTTCTAGGTAAAACTGTACTAAAGTAACAAATAAGTATTAAGTAACAAATATAAATAAATATAAATGCATAAAAAATAATTTAAAATTACCCAAACTCCGGTACCATCGCACTGCACAAGTCTGACTAGCATATAAAAACTTGCACCACATACTCACGTTCCTTATTCGGAACTATAATTATCTTGCACGAGTAAGTCGTCACATCTTTAGTCAAAGGTTATCAATATTATTTCAAAAACAAATTCTATTTCCAGTTCTTATTTGGCACCGGCAGATGGCGCGAGAACACCTTGCAAGCAGGTGAGGAAGTAGAAAGAAAAACAACAATTCTCTATACGCTGCATGTTAGGAATATTTGAAATAATTACTGGGAAGAATATTGTTTCCAGGTCTTAAGGGGAAGTTAAATAATCTTAAAACTTTTTCAATATTTTAAAACTGTACATGAATGCATTTTAGTATTTTAGTTTTGTGTTTTAACTTTAAAAAATGAGTATTCGTTTTTGATATACATTTAGAGCTTAGCCAATAAAAATAAAATAAAGCAGCTTAAAGTTAAAAATAAAAAAGCTTAGCGAATTCTAGTCTATTTATTTAATTTTATTTTTAAAGCTTCTAAAGTTTTATTTTATGCTATTTACAAGCCAAACAAAACTTGCAGCTTTTTATTCTCTTGTGTACAAAAGTGTTTATAAGTTAACAGCCATGGAATCCCATGACCTCGAGGCATCGTTCATTTAACAATATACCGTCTACAAAGAAATACTGTCAGAGACCGGGAAAGACTACCATACTACAAAAACAAAATTTTCTAACATTTTACTTTACATTAAAAAATACGTTTTATTACTGTTTCCAATCAAAAAAAATATCAGTGTATATAAACTCGGTTATTGTTTCAACTTTTTGTTCTGTGCACTTGTTGTAGAATCTACTATTTTTACCCAACAACACACCTCACCTTAACCACAGAAAGAGTTATTTTGTATTAAGCGTTATTTATTTTGATATTATTTGAAGTTATTAGATTTTTGAAGGGTCCGCAACGCGCGAGTAATACCCCGAGTGTTGCAAGCTGATCGTAGGATTGTTTGCCACCTTAGTCGTATGAAAAAAAATGTTTTGTTTAGTTAAAATACGCTTATGACCCCTTGTGTTAAATGAATAGTTAAATGTCTTATAGAGTTTGTATTCTACTTACTTTTAAAACAATACGTAAAGAAACCGAGTGACAAACCTAAGAAAGATATTTGTTAGGAATAAATTCTGATGCTGATTGAAAAATGTCGAACGTCATTTCTAACACATGGACACATCAAATTTACATTTGGAGTTGTTTTTTTCATTGTTTAATTATATTTATATAATGTTAATTTAGTTAATTAATGTAATGAAAATCACATTTTCCGATTAAATGAGAGCGGTACAAAAAAATACTATAATACGGTAGTATACAAAGTAAAAACTATCAAATACAACATTGTCATCTATCATATGTCACTGTGTGTCACGATAACGAGGCAGTAGTAACAAGCTCCTATAATATAATGATAATGGTTTTATAAAAAGTACTTCCCCTTAATTGGTATAAGTAGCACGCGTCGTGCACCTGTCAAGGGTGCGACGCGTGCGAGAGAAGCTGCATCTTAACTCTGTAGCGCATGGTGCAAGACAAGTGATAATAGCGAGTTATTTATACTAGGTAGAAACTCTTCACTTAGCATACTTTCATAATTAAAGCCGGAGCGAACCTTTTTAGTTTTAGGCATCTTAAGATAGTATGTTGTCCAAAAAAACAACTTTGGTAGCTGATATTTGTAGTTCTAGTTACTTAAAAATATGAATATATGTATATCAAAGTGTGCAAAAGCAACAAAAAACTAAAAAACCAACAATTAAAAAAAACTACGTGGTGGCAGATTATGTGTTCTTTAGATAACTTATACAGTTACGTTATTTTCACTGCAGGCCGTCGGTATATCTGCAGATCATTGTTGGTCTCCATGGGCAGGCTTACAGAGTCAAAGGCTAATGTACTCTTTATGTTTGTCTCATTTATATAAGCTCTTTGATACATTTTATTAAAAGCACGATTTTGTAAAAATATTGCTAAAATCTTATGACTTAGAACTGTATCAATGCGCTGCAATTTATATAATACCGTTAGCCTTTATAAAACCTTAATTAGTTTTTACTTTGCAATAAGTTGTGCTATTTTCAATTTAATACTTACTTAGTTGTCCGGAAAAAGCATGTAAACAATAATTATTTAGTTTTATCAAGTGGAAGGTCCATTTGATAAGTCTTAAACATGAGCAAAACATGAGGTAGGTATTTACACAGAGCAGTTCTGAAATTTTAGTTTTTATTATTCTACATTTTGATGGAAACAAATATTTAAATAACTGTTTGTTATGATTTTCTTGACATTTAAAAAGTAAAAAATCATCAGCCCCAGGAAGTGCACGAGGAGGTCCTCAAGTCATCTAGAAGACCTATAGCTTTGGATATACGTCACCCCTATACTCAGACAACGTGCTCCCATATGTTTCTACAGAGACCTATCTTGAGTAGCTGTCAAGATTTTGAGAACCTTTTGCCCGGTTTACCTTTGGCTACGGTGACCGCTTACCATCAGGCGGACCGGAAGCTTGTTTGCCACCTTAGTGGTATAAAAAAACAAAAACATAAGTTAATCCATGACGACTAACCGCTGGACTTATTTAATCAAGCAAAACCAGCTTTCAGCCCGTCAGTATTATACGTTGACCGTAGCCTATGGACGCTTGCAGCACCAGAGGCGTCACTTGCATGATGCAATCTATTAATATAAAAATCAATTGACGTTTGTTAGTCTAACAGAAAAACGAGAATGGATAGACTCATTTGGATAATTCTTTTTTGTTGTGTTCGTTATTGTTAGGACAAGGTTTATAGGTAAGAAAAACGCACTAAGGTAAACCGATTGTAATTTAATTTGGGCAATTTGTTGTGCACTCGCCGGGAAAGGTTTTTGAGAGAGAAAAATATGATCAAGTGCGACTCGGACTCGCGCACTAAGAGTAATCCGATTGTAATGCAATTTTGGTAAGTTGTTATGCACACGCCGGGAAAGGTTTCTGAATAAGTTTCTGAATTAGTACAACCATATTACAATAGGTTGGTGTGGCAGTTGTTTTAAAAAAAGAAACAACGTTCGCCGGGTCATCTAGTCCCTTTATAAATATGAAGAATTTTCCTTCCTCTTGCATTCCTTCCTTCCTCTTGAAGAACTTTGAAGGAGCTCATTCCACAACGTAAGCGTTCATAGGATTTAATAAAAACATCTCCAACTAATTGTACGAGCATAATATCGCAGTAACAACTATTTTCTTTTAAGTAAAAGGTATAAGCAAGTCCGTAATAAATAAATTAACTAGTTTTTGTTTTACTCGTAGTAATAAACTAATTACAATAAGTACCTAAATTTCGCTTGTCAAAAAACATTGTTTGTAAGAAGCCTTTATAAAAGTAGTCTACAATTACTACAAAACGAGAACCTCTAGTACATTTATTTGCCTACGGCTTTTAAGATTTGGATACAATTTCGTATTTAGATAGGGTTTTGCTCTAAAAGTTCGTACGTATTTTTTGTAAAACCGCTATTTTTAAAATAAAACATTTTTTCAAAAACCAGCTAAGCTCGGTGCCCCAGGTACTAAATTTTAATTACTTTTCTATCACAATTTAAAAGTTCAATATGTAGTTCACGACAGAGAATTCATTTAGATTTTAATTTCGTCCCTATCGAATAATAAAACTGTAAACGATTGCCAAAAGCGTCAAAAACCAATAAAAGTCGTATTTGCAAAAAGGTTTGGCTTTTTACTCTGTTTTCACATGGAACAGTTTTAATTGTTCCAAATTCAAACGAGGACAGCTTTTTGTTTGCCATTTTGAATTCTTTGAATACCGAGCTCCGTGCGAATAGTCGAGCCAAGTGACTCTTAAAGTGTAGCTTTGCTACGTCGAATTTTGTATAAAATTATCTAAAACATTGATATACCTATAATTTAAAAGTTTGGAAATCTTATCACTATGTTTTTAAGGAAACCTTGACAAGGAGTTGATTTCATAATAACTAATCGATTCGCGGGTGGAAGCTGTGCAGAAAGCAAACTGTGCACATTCGGGTACACCATTCAGGTTCTACAACATTTAAATGTCATAATTGTATCTAAAAATGATAAAGAATAAAAACATCTGTTCATCTTTACGAGTGAAGTATATTATGCTATGTTGTAGATAAAATAGCCAGTTATTGTTTGTATTTGATACATTACTATCACGATACAAAGACTGTTTTATTAAGAAAAAATACAAACAATAAAGGAAATTAAATATATTTAAAAAAAATGTAAAATTTACGTTATATTTACTTTAGGCAACAAACTTATATCAAAACGAAATCTTTTGTAAGTAAAAATTAAATTTGACTGATAGCAAAGATTTGGATTTTTCTATTTATGTTTCACTACAACACATTTAGCAAAAAAACTGAATAATATACTGAAAGAAATATCCTGAAAATCCAACAATGACCTTCAACACTTTTTTAATATTAATAGTAAGGAGTAGGCAATTAATTGTATTGGGTACTGGGTATTCAGTTATTATACTACTTTGAAAACAATCCATGAAGCTGTAATTATGTACTACTAACTTTTGCCAGTTGCTCCGCTTGCGCTAAATTTGGTTTTCAGCGTGGGTTACCTACGGCAAACACTTGATTAATATTTTACGGAAATTACCTACATTAAGCTATAGCCGTAGCTATAGTTCGTCCACATAAAATACGGATACCGTTATTTCTATGGAAATTTCTCTCCGTCTCGTCAACTATCTCTGTGCAAGATTTCATCTCAATTGGATACTCCGGTGTGACTTAAAGGACGTGCTTTTGCATTTGTAATATTAGTATGGATATTAAAATTTGTTTCACATTGTATTATTTTATTAAATTTATCTAGCTTAAAACCGTAATAAAACAAGAGTGTAATAAGGAATCTCCGCAGCAAGCTGTCACATTACGCTCGAGGCAACAGTATCCACACAAAAGAACGCCAGGAAATTTGCGTCCGTCGTTTTTCCATAGAGATTAATTGAATTCCTCTTTTTAATTTTACTGTTCGTATGAGTACTGTAATCAGATTTCCATAATTTTGAATCGTATCATTGGAAATCTTCGTGTTAAATTTACGGAACAGTTTTTATAAGTAAGTTGTAAGTTAAAAGTATGAAATAAAATGTTTTCAAATCATTAGGTTTATTTTATAAGTAAGATTAGATAAATTGAAAGTATTTTAGTAGTGGTGGTTATTGAAAAATAAAAAATAAACACAAACAAACTCTTTGATGTATTTTTTAACAGCTTCTCTAGGATTTAAGCTGCCTTACTCAAACTACTGCGCTCCATGAAGGCCTCACTCTACAAGTTTTCTGGGTAAATTATTTAAAAATAAATCCTTTTTTCAGAACTAATCATTTTGGTACGTGTTTTATATTGGACTTGAATACCCCGTCATTAGTAAACGAACAATATTTATGTATAAGTTTATGTATTTGTTGTTAACAAGTTCTCGAAAATGGCTCTAACAATTTCGATGCAATAAAAAATATGGGAAGTTTCTAGGGATGAAAAATCGATTTAGCTAGGTCTCATTTTAATATTATTGACCATTAAACTGACTCTACTGTAGATTGTGAAACACTTAGAGGTATAGAGTCTACTCCTAAGATCACCGGCTAAATGCTCAAAGCGAGGGTTCAGAAAAAGGGTTTTGTAAGGAAAAGGTTCAGTTACAATGTACTTATTCAAGCTTACTCAACAAGTATATATTGATTAAGATCCTACCTAACCTACCTTATCACTAAAGTTGATTCCTAGTCCTTATACAGAACAATAGAGAAAATATAATACAATCTATCCTTACCAAGCTATCAAGAAAAATAGAAACCGTAAGCCTGCCGAGAATGCGATGGGAGGTTTTGTAAAGGCTCAATATCTTTAGGAACAGAAATACAGTGGTAACGTTCTCCAGTCTAAGGCCCGAAATTTGATAGAGTCTTGCACGATGTCCTCTCATAAGTAGGCTGCTAGATAAGGCCGCCATCAGACATCAGAGGAAAGTAGTACGCAAAGTATCGCGACTCCCCGATGAGCTTCTTAGACAAGTTACAGGAGCCTAGGGGCGTTTAAGGTATATAGTGATAGGTAGTTATGAACACCGGCGACCCGCCGAGTCGAGGTACTCAGGCGCGGTTGATGTGATGCTCGGCATAGTGTAAGTAACGTGCGTTTCAACTGCAAACGCACCAGATTGATTTTGATAAAATTGGACCTGGTAGGCGTGTGGTGCAAGTTATTAAAAAGAAAGTGTATTAAATGGGATGAGGTTTTACATATTTAAGTTTTACTTGGAGCTGTGAGTACCATGTGTTTGTGTGTTTCCGATGTTGAGAGTCGGCATAGAGGGTTTTAGGGGGGGGGGGGGAGAAAATAGTACTTCATGTCCGGGCAAAGGTTACTACTTTACAAGTCGAAAGTTCGGCCCCAAATGAAGTACTGATGCCTTCTCTGGGAGGGTGTACCCCGGATACCAGCTTAGCTAGTTCACGGCCTGTTTAAGGATCCCAAACTCACTGGCCGTATCGAGCCCTTAAGTCTGAGGAGAGACTTCGCCTTCCTGTGTGTGTTCTACCGTTTCTACAATGGGATGTGTACTGTGGAATTGTTCGAAATGATACCCACGGCTCCTTTCTACCATCGCACCGCTCGCCATCGGCAGGGAATTCATTCTCACAGTTTAGAACCGAAATGGTTTACTTGTAATTGAGCAGTGTGTTTTAGGGGGGGGAAGAGGGGAATCGAAATAGTGGACACAAAAAAAGGTGACAGAGGGAGAAAGTAGAGAAGCGTTAGGCGGTAGAGGTTTTATACAATTTATTGTAATTTAATGACTATAAGCTATCGCGAAACGCTTGCCTGAACAGCTAGTAATATATAAATCTACCGGTCTGTATTTTGAATTTTGGTTGGAAAATGGGACGGAATAACTTATAAATATCACAAACACATTTTATGTTCATACTACTGGCTAGTAGCGTTATGTTTTTCAGTAAACTCTACTTATGTGTAATAATGGGTAGTAAAGGCGTCCATTGTAATTAACCACCTGGCCCCTTAGTACGTACTCGTTTATATCGCGTGCTGGATCCGCTGCTGATGCTCCAGTTACCAATCGCCTTGACATTATATTTAACATCTGCTATTATTAAGATACCAATTTACTGCATAGCTGGTATTATTCCTTATAAGTTTAGTTTTATAATTTTAGTTTAAGGTATTTTTTTTGTTATTGTTCACCCCAGTGTGTGAAGTGTCGTTAAATAGGACCAGATATAATACACCTTCCTGTAAAATTTTATCACAATACATAATATATGAGAATATGTCGGATTTTAAGGCTGTGAGATACCAACTGATGGATCAACACAGAAATCCGGAATTTATAAGAAGATCACTTTTGCTATTTAATTACAAAACCCTATAAATCGAAAACTATATTATACAGCTTGGTTTAAACAGCAAGGAGTCGACCTAGACAAATCCATTCTTGCTTTTATTAAGTGAATTCATTGTAGCGCAGTCTGAGTCCACGCACTTGCACACGCCTCGTTCTTTATCAAATGTACGTGGTACACTGCTGCCCACGGACGCGCTATACACCGATGATTGGTTAAACAATGTCACCAACACAAACGTGGCTTGCTTGGATGCGTTGGCAATGTAGTTTCTCACTAGGCGCACGATATGCATGCGGAACATGGTGGCGTAGGTGCCTTCCCTGTATTATTTATACTTCTCTATGTAGGTGCCTTCATGGCGTCAGCGGGTGGCGGATTAGACTGGAGGGAGGGAGGAGTAGTCGGCAAGTTTTCGCAGCGCGTGCAGTGGCAGTCTTACCATCTTAGTGGTTTTACTACTAGATCTGGTGTTTTGAACATTTCACAGATGGTATTACACAACAATATCTACACTAGATGCAACTTTTAAATTTATAAATATTTATATTATTAGTTGCTCCTTCCATTTTTGACATAGCAAAATTTGTTCGACATAATCCTTATTTATTTCCTGATAATTCTACTGACAGACGATATAAAACAAGACAGAGCAAAAATCTAAAAACCGTAACAAAAACAAGCAAAACCATGTACGCAATGGGCCCAAAAATTTATAACAAAATCCCTCAGGACATCTGACACAATCTTCTTTTCTGGATTAAAAAAATGGCTTATTAAAAACGCATTTTATAAGATAAAAGAATTTATTTAAATAACAATTAAAATGTAATAATGAAAACTTATAATAATGAAATATTTGTAACATTTGACATATAATTTTATTATGAATAAATGAGTATGAGTATGAGTATAGTTATGGTATCACAATAAATTTCCGTACGTTCCGTACGTCCATGTAAGTCCTAAAATCATTCAAAATATAACTTAGTAAAATGCTTGCTATTTTTCTTAGCACTCTCTTTTCTTCGGCCCAACCCGGTTGCTTTGTTATGAATTTTTTTTCTAAAAATTTGTTCCTCAGCTGAAAAACAAACCCCATTCAGAAACTGTAATAAAGTGTTGGTAAAATTCTGGCTCGGAACGATTAATAAATAGAAAGTTCGAGATAAAATCCGGAAAAAACCGGTTTGAACTCGTTATTGGGATTTTAGTTTGAAAACAACGTTCCCTTATTGGTGTAAAATAAATAATTTGGAAAATTTCTCCATGACAAAAAAGTATAAAAGGAGACGTAATTTCTATCATCCCCTTGACTGACCTCGGCACGGTCGAAAAACTATTGTTATATATTATTGGTAGGCCCCAAAAGCGCGGTGGAGCAGTAATGGCTGCATCAGCCAACTGCATAGTCAGTCAGAAAAAAAACCATACTGTATGCAGTGAAAGTTCGCCGGTTCCAGATAAATGAGCAGTGAAGAATCCAGCTGAAGAAAGAACAAGTTATATATATTAATCAAGACAGAACCAACATATTTATAAGTTATTATATTATATTATATATTTTGGAAATTAAGTAAAATCTGTGAAGAGTAATTAAAGTTAAGAATTAAAAAAAATATATAACTTCGAAAATAATTGATAATAGCTTGTCGTAGATGAATTGCGTTAATAGGCAATTATCAGCTATTTCGAGCAGAATCAATTCATGTTTTATTTCAATTTACGTCTGCACTTTTCATAGCCAATTCTTTCAATTCATTACAGTCTACTAAGCTCTATTTGCAACAGTATCTATACATATAATAAAATTGAAGGAAAGTCAAAACTGTACATTGAATATTTTTTTAAAAGAATACTTGGGGTGTGATCTACAATCGATACCGAAGCCAAAAATATAGTTTTTAGAATTTTTGTCTGTTTTTCTGTTTGTATGTTTGTCTGTCTGTATGTATGTTCGGGATAAACTCAAAAAGTACTGCATGGATTTACTTCAAATTTGGCACGAATATTATTAAGAAGTTGGGTCAACATATAGGCTACATATTATCACGCTATCACTTACGGGGAACCAGCAGTGAACCTTTATTTCTTCAACGCATTCTGTAACAACTTGTAATCTAGCGACGCATATTTGACTTGCTTCTTAATTATTAATTATTCTACACACACATAGCCATTTATTTTAAGTTAAAAAATCGTGTAAAGTCATAAGTCATAACTTAGATGTGTTATAATTTTTCACTTATAATTTTTCAATAGTTTCCTATTTGCTAACTAGATGGAAAAGATGAATTAGATCGCGCGATGGTTTCGTTCACATAAAGTGATATTATAGTATAGCGTTCACGCAGACGACGTCGCGGGCAGCAGCTAGTGTATGTATATTTCTTTGGCACGCTCTTTAGCCTAAATGGCTTGATAGATCTTAGCTAGAGAGGTGTCGTTAGATTCGTCTCAGTTGTGAGAGTGACACTACCAAAAAAAAAAGAAGCAAATATTTAACTATTAACAGGCGGGACTCAACTCAAGTCAATGCAAGTTCAAATAGTGCACAGATTGCTCACAAGTTACGTGAGAATCAGTTTCATCTGCTTAAAGTTAAATATTTGGTATGATTTAACTTCTGTTTTGTTCTTAATGATTTTGCATTTGGGTTTTTTATTTATTTTTATTTGCTTGATAATTACGGAACGTCGGCATAATATGATTTTGACCTGTTCCTAAACTTACCTTCCATGTCCTTCGAGATCTAAGATAATTAATCTCAATGATACCACTAAATAAAACTTTCTGTCAAACGGGTCTAGAAATGTGCAAACGTTTAGAAACTACGTTTCAGTATTGCTTTTGCACAAAGAATTGCTTTTACTGTCTAGTACTGCAAACAAGAGACGTATTTTCTCTGAAAATGTTTATCTGGTAGCTTGAACTCTGACAGTGCTAAAATTTTTCTATTTTATATATAATACAAAGACAGACTGTATTCCAAAATACTTGACAATAGATGTAGTCTCGATTTGTTAAGCAAAAACAGTATAATTAAATTTATAGTGTATCGTTTTTGACGGATCAATGTAAGCCGTTCATAAATAGTAAAAAACCTAGCTTTTACTAGATTTTGTCGTTCATCAAATCAATATTTGTTTTTAAGTTATCCAAAAAATTTAAGCTATCGGTACACAATCCTATGTACGCTAGTTTAAATAGAACATGATAGTTTTCTGTTACAACTGCATATATATAGGTGTGGATACATATTTATGACGGCGGTGAACGTAGTGGTAGGATCTACTGAATAATCTTTGGTAGAACTGCATCTCTTTGGAGCAGTACTTAAGTTCGACTCCTGGTAGGCAACAAGAAATATCAATAAGAGACTTTTGTTAACTTATCTCCATAGACCGAATTTCTTTATTATTAAATGATTAAATGATTTATTTATTTGCTTGAAATGCGGTACATATAGTAGGTTGTAAGAAACATATTGAAAGCTTTGACGCATCTCGCTAAACATTAGCATGCAAATATTAACATTAAAATTTACTATTTCTCCAACAACCATTTATATCATTTTGATTTAATCTTCTTTAGTTGTAGGTTTCTTATATCTTCCGGTAGTTTGTTATATATTTTTACACTCATAGCATAGCAATTTCTATTATATAATTCTGTTCTTAAGTTTGATAGGCACAGCTTATTGGGATACCTTGTATTAAATTGGGATAAAGTTTCCTTTTTTTTAAATAACTCTGGATGCTGTTTCACAAATATACACGCCTCAAGAATGTAGATACATGGCAATGGAAGTAATTTCATCTGTTTGAATATAGGTTTGCAACGTGTCAGTGACGAAACATCACAGATGTCACGTAAGCATTTTTTTTGCGCGAAAATTTATCAAAAAACATGGCTTAGCAGAAATGCCCGGCTCTTAATTTTTGTAAGTGAAATTCTGGGAACTTTATTACGGCAGCGTTATGACTACACCATACTATTACTTATTCTTTGCCTTAACCTCAGAGATGCAATTCTATACACCTTTGAAAAACAAATAACGCTTCTGCGAGAAATCTCAACTATTTCGTAATCTACAAGTTAAAACGGAAATTCCGGTGCAGGATAGTAAGAGCTACTCTCGCGTCGAGACACTGGTACTTTGTACTGAAGAGGAAGGGCGAGGGTGAGACAAAGCCTTTAGTTTTACAAAGATCTGTCTACGACACTTTTCAAAGGAAACAATTTTACATTAAAAACTAGACTATTTCAAATTAAAATCCAGACACTTAACTTTAAAATTTATTTATTTTCAATATTTTACTATATTATTTAGATATGATTAATAGTAATAATAAAATATACTTTAGTACTGCAAGATAATAATTTTACAAAATATAATTAAAAATAAAAAAAACAAATGGCGGGCTTATCGTCTAAAGCGATATCTTCCAGACTACCTTTGGATATAGGCAATAATAAAGTTAAACACAGTATAGTAGGTGTGTGTCGATATAGTTATTGAGAAGTATATATATATCATACAATAATTTGTATAATATAAATAAATACACGTAAATAACATATATGAATAATTTATAGATAAATTTAAGTAAATTTATGGATATATCAATATGCATGCATAATAAATATAATTATAATATATATTACGTATAAGTGAATGTATATTAACAAATATAGGTAGTGATGTTATTTTAGTCTTTTATGTAATGACAAATAATAAGATTTTTAAATATTGCTTTCGATTTTGCTTTTTTTATTACCAAAGGTAAAGCGTTCCATAATCTAACAGCCTTTACCGTAAAAGAATCATTAAACGATTGTAAATAATGATGCGAATGAGTTTTTTTAGCATCCAGCTAGTAGTCTCTTAAAGAGAAGTATTTCCGATAAAATTGATACATTTCTTTTAGTATACCGGTGTGTTTCGATTGAACAGGATGTTATACAGAAAAAAGAGAACATGCGTATCCGGGCGAAGTCGAATTGGGAGCCACTTGAGCTCTGATCTCAATTCGGAAATATGGTCTTACTTACGTAGACCAAATATGAATCTAATGCAGAAGTTCTGAAGTTGCTTAAGTTTATTAGGCTGCTCCTCAGTAAGGTCCAGATAACTAGCATCTGCAAAATCGAGATCAGGCAGTAGAACAGATTGCGCAAGAGTAATTTTAGGCTGTATTTATGTATGATATGTATGTATTTACAAAAAAAAGTAATATTTATGTATTTGTATCTGTTGTATGGTAATGTCCATAAAAATTTTATTTAATTGGTATAAAGTTGCGCAACCTGCCTAAAACTCCATTCACGGTTCCCAATGGGAGTTCATTCCAGTCAATCTTGGATATAAGTCTTAAACTGCCTACGATGATTGTTTGGGATTTACTCCATTTTACAATTTGATAATCACTTAGAGACTCCTATCCACTATCACCGCCCTAGGCGAATGGTTTCGGAAATGGAGAATCGAAGTGAATCCTGACAAAAGCTCTGCCGTTCTCTTCACCAAAGGCTGCCCACCGCGACCATCTTCCCTATAATATCTAGGTGTTACCCTGGATAGGCGTTTGAACTTCCGCGATCACACCAAAATAGTTAGAGACCGAGCCACTTTTGTCCTCGGTCGTCTTTATCTCATGAGGCAAGTACAGTAAGATGTTGCTTAGAAATAAATTGATTCTTTACGTCACCTGCATTCGCCCCATACTAGCATATGCTAGCGTCATTTATGTGTTATCCAAACGCAATCTCCATAAACTCCAGACCCTCCAAAACGAGCCCTCCGGTCGAATGGACGACCCCGAGAGCGGCAACCCAAGCCAAGGCTCCCCCCGCGGGAAGCCCTTGAGCGTTGGGCGCTTTATGGGCTGAGACTCTTTTAGAGTCTCACCCCAAAAGCCCGGTGAAGCAGTAATTGCTGCTACAGCATAGACTGCATAGACAGTTCAGAAAAAAAAACAATTTCATCAAGGTCTCGATTAACTATTGAGATAGCATTTGTCAGTTCATTGATCGGAGTTTGTGTGTAAATCTGAAGATCGTCTGCATAGAGATGGTAGAGAAAAGATAATTGAGATGTTATAGAATTAATAAAAATATCATACAGGAGAGGAGACAAAATGCCGGCTCGCGGAGCACAAGCAGTTGTGTTGCACCAGTCAGATAGAGAATCGTCGACCTTTATGAGCTGCCGGCGTCCACGCAAGTACCTATGAAACCAATCAATAACGGTTGGAGTAATATTAAGAAAACTAAAATTTCCAGACTTTTCAACTGTTTTGTGGATATAGCGTCTTTGTGCGTCTCTACTTGCAGCGATTCCTCAAGAGTGTGTATTTTGCAAGATTACTGTCGTAAGGATTTGAAACTTGAATTTGGCCTTGGCACGGTTTCGTTTTGTCATCAAAATTTTTAGTTTTAGTTCGTAAGCCGGGGTGCCGGAACATCTTGAATGATTAGTAAACCAAGTCATGGTATGAAAAAGCGTCAGCAGCGCACTGACCATGCTTAAAAACGTGTGTGGGAGAAGATACGTAAATCCAGAAGCGAAGGAGTGCTATTGGGAAAAAAGTGTGTAGCAGTAAGAGGTAATATGTGGAAGTTACATGTATTCACAACAGTCGTAAGTTTATGGGCACGCAGTTGTGTAGTTATTTTGAGGTGTTATAGGGTTATAAGATATTTTCAAAATTAGAGAAGAAATTACTATGGAAATTAGGACTGAATTGTACGCCGAGTTGAATTTTCGCATTTGAGATAACTATTCCGACGAAAAGGTGTTCAGCAGTATTCAAAGAGGCAACTTGAGAAGACATATCTATAATAGAATATATAATATGGGAACGGAGGTAAATAGCTATCCCACCACCACCTCTGTTTTTTCCATTGTTACGTATTAAGTGAAAACCAGGCAAGGAATAAGAAGTAGAAGGCAAACAAAGTGTCAGCCAGGATTCTGACACAAGAATTTAAGGATAATGTCTTTGATATCAAAGGATGCTAGCACATCAGAGTAATGAGCTGGAATACTTTGGGCATTGATGTGAACGACATTGAAATTTTTCAGTGACTCTGGAGGGTTTAAGTCAAGGTTGCGCTGAGAGAAGTTTAAACTTTGGAAACTATTATCACTGTTCAATCCGTCTGCAGTACAGGACATAAAATCATCACTATTATCGTTATCAGGTGTATACTAAACATATATATATATATATAAATGTAAATAAATTCAAATATATAAATACTGAATACACAAAAATACTTAACCAAGCAATACAATAAATAAAAACAAGACGTGTAAACTATATCTGCCAGCTGTTGGAAGAAAAAACTCTTATAAGTATAACAAACTTATTCTTACAAAAATCCAAGGGAACAAATGCATACGGCTTAATAGTAAGTATCTGGGCCGCACCGAAAAAAACTTATAAAAAAAGAGATGTCAGAATAATGAAAAAATAAAATAAATAACTTTAACTATAATAGGTACTAAAAAACAATAAAATTTTAAATTAACAATAAATTATAAACCAATCATCTCTCTTAATCTTTAACTTTCATAATAAATTATTTGTAAGATTCGTCGTTGTCCAGATATATTTTAAAAACTCTGGAATAGAAATAGAAATTTAGTTTTACACTCATAGTTGTGATACCAAAAAAACTGTTGCATACCTAAAATACACGGCCATATTTCCAATTGGCTGGATTAATATACTGCGTTTTTTTTGGTTAAAAGTATAGAAAGCTCAGAAAATTATTCAGAATGAAGTATTTTTGTAAAGTAATAATAGAAACAATGTTGACGTCAAATTTCAACTGTTGTTTTTGTGCCAACTCAATGCTAACAAATTCCGTATTTTGTCACAACATTCCGAATGATTTTAAACTGTCTGTAATTTAACGATGCAAGAATCACAAATATGACATTTTTTGATTTTAATTTGCTCAACAATGTATGTTGTGTTAATTATTAATAATTTTTTTTGTCATTCAAATAGAGATGTCATTTACAGTTGTGATATTTTTTATGCATTATTTTATTTATGATACAAAATGCGGTGCGGAAAATAAGTAATGATGAATAAGTGAAAACACGAGTGCAGCGTGTGTTTTTAAAGGCACGCGTTCGGAATAACCTTTCCCACTCACGTATTATACAACGTTTTTCAATGCATTCTGCGAGGAAATCAAAGAAGGACATAAATATAAACCACTTCATGTAACTAATTAATTGGCAATGGCGCGCTTTCCTTGCAAAAGCGTGCGGTCATACAGTATTTTATTTATCAGGCAAAGGTCAGCCAAATAATGTGCAATATATATTTGTTTGCGGAAATAAAAAAAAAAATTTTTTTTATGAAATATTCAAGAATTTATATTTAAGTTATGTCGTATGGTGTTAATTATCAACTAATTATTTAAAGAGAATAACTAATTGATGTTTTCGAACAGCAAAACTTTCTTGCATCCTACTCCAAGGTGTATGGAGCAAGTGTGCATGATGCAAGAAATAACGGTTTTTAGTAGTTTTACTAAACGGATGCTCTAAAGAGTCTATTTCCGCATGATTTTGATTAAGCGTAGTAACATATGAAATGAAAATCTATAATTATTATTACTTTTTCAGAACACTGTAAAATTTTATTTTGTCGAAGCCTAAATATGTAAGTGCAACATGTTATTCATATGACCAAAATGAATTAAACACATAAAAAAGTAAATTTCAATGTGAATTGTGTATGTATGTAGACGTATAGATACTAGTATATTGGCCTATAAAGCCATTTCTAATCAACTTCAAAGACAAAAAGGTTTTTAATTATGACGTTGCTGACGCATATCTACCTACATTTGAAATGGCAATCCGGAAATTCATATCTTTTGTTTGAATTGAAAGTTTTCCCAACAACATTTTGTCCGGATCTGACAGTGGCATCCAGAGATAGTTCAAGGCAATAGTAAATTTTACAGGCATTTATTTTCCTGTAAAGACTTTCTTATTACTGCAAGACCTAAGACCTACTAAAACACTATTAATTCATAAAATATGAAGAGCAGTTTGTACAAATCCTCAAGATACTGTGTAAAAAAAATCTATAATTTTAATTTCATATTCACATAAATTCTTATAAATAGAATATAATAATGCAGGCATATCAATAAAATTTAGAAGCGAAAAGAAACTCATAACCAAACATTGCGTCGGTTGTTTTATAAATGACAATATTCGATATTGCCTCAATACTAATATCAGATCCATCGATCTAAAATATTGTCAGATACATCAAAATAATGTTACCAATAACTTACAACAAATAATTTTACCAAACTGCCAGTTGTGTCTTTTGCGATATGAGCGAACGCGTAAATGTAACGGAAAATGTGTACTCTAATAAAAATGACTGAGTTATATGATTTGTAATATCGTTTGCTATTACTACTTTGCATCGTTGCGTCATCTCTGTTGGAAGGCACCCAGTCCATTGTTGAAAGTAGGCCTTCTAATATCTCCACAAGCGGCCAGTCGGCTCTGATCAGGTTGTCTGTCCACCTTATAGAATCTTATTTAAAACCCTTTCTTCCCTATCGGTTATCGGTCCAACAAGCGATGTGGCCTGCCCATTGCTACTTCAGCTTGCTTCCTCTTGAGCTACATCTGTGACTTTGGAGAACTTCCTCCTTCAGATTGTATTTCGCAAATATAACTTAAAGAGATGATATAAACGATAACCGATCTGTGGTCTTTAGTCGAGAACATATCTGCCTCTGCCTTTGGCTCTTGGACAGATATGACCTGCCCACTGTCACTTCAGCTTGCTTATTCTGTAGGCTTATTTATGATGAAATACTTCAAAGAATTAGCCTCAGAGCCTTAAGTCAGATCTGGCCTATTGTAAATGTCGACGTTTTCACGCTTTAGGTCATGACAGACAAGACGTATTAATTCAAACCTTCCTCTTCAAACATTTAGGTACTAGGCACTATTTTATTACTTTATTTCACATTAGCACTAGCTGTTTGTTCCAAACATTGAATGTTGAGAATAAACCTTTATAACATGTGAAACCTTAGTAACTTGGTATGTTTTTTTTTTAATTGTTTTTATCATGATATTGTAGTTTTCCTTGACTTTTTAACATTATGATTATTATTTTCATGTATATCGTTACTTGCAATTTCTGAAAATTTGTTAAATTTTTCTGACATTATTTTTAAACGAATCAAAGGATATTCTAATTCTATTTGAATACCAGCTTTGACATGTTGAGAAATATAATTTTCTATATGTGCCTTGCATATTCATGTTTCATTCATTCTTTCTCGTCGAAAAAAAAAAGTAGTTTTAGTATTTATTTTTATGTTTTTCAATATTTAGTTGGAAACTTTAACGTTATGGTAAATTTTGTAAGGAAGATAGAGATCTTTGTACTAGTGAGTGAATATACGGGTTCAGATTGCGTCGTGCAGTTACCTTTGACTCTATAAATATTTTTTTAACAAAAACATTAATTTGACTTAAAATTTTACCAAAATGTAATAAATGAAGCAGATTTATATGATAGAACATTCAGCTATATGTTTTATTTACATTGAAGTTGATTGCCAAAATATAAATAGATAAAAAGTTTCGATTGGCATCTGAAATTAAAATAATGAAACTGTAGATTAATGTTCTGTCACTATGTCTTCTTTTAGGGGAATTGACTCTGTAATGTAATTAAGTAATTTTAATTAGGAGTTGTTTTACATAGCCAAGATGGAAAACAAGCTTGCGACCCGTCTGATGTGAAGCGGTACCGTAAACTTGCTTGCAACATCCGAGGGCAGTACTTTATTAAATTACATTGCATTACATTAGAATAATTTTAGGCAGGTTTTAATTAATTAACTGATAGAGGATGAGCCTGCTTGGTGAAGCATTATAGATCACAGTCACAACAGTCATTTTACCGGACATTTATTAATCTTAGTAGGGTTTTTTTTTGTTTACGAACACACATGCCATGAGTAGTGTAGTAATCTACAAAGCAAGCTTATTTTTGAGATATATTATTTTTACTCTAGATCCTTAGCACGATCTGCACTGTTCACCGATATCTTGGGGCGAGCTGCAGACCCAGTCCACATCCTCGGCACGATCTGCACTCTTCACCGATATCTCGGGGCGAGCTGCAGCCCCACTCCACATCCTCGGCACAATCTGCACTGTTCACCGATATCTCGGGGCGAGCTGCAGCCTCACTCCGCATCCTCGGCACAATCTGCACGGTTCACCGATATCTCGGGGCGAGCTGCAGCTGCAACACTGAGCTTCAAAGTTACGTTGCTTGAGCATATAGGCTCAGCGGGTCTCAGGTGTTCATCTCTACCTATCATTATACACCACATATTCGCCTGTAGGCTGTTGTAACTTATCTAAGCAGCTCGCCGGGAAGTCGCAATACTTGAATACTAGGTTCCTCTGATGTCTGATGGCGGTCTGATGTAGCAGCCAACTTATAGACACTGAGCAAGAATACCATAATTCAGGCCTTAGGCTAAAGAACGGTAATGTATTTTTGTCTCTAAATATATTAAGCCTCTGTAAAACCTCCTATCGCATTCTCACAGGTAGGCTTACGGTTTCTATCTTTCTTGTTAGCTTGACACGGAAAGATTATATAATATTTTCTTTATTTTACTTTATTTAAAGGCTAGCAATCACCATAAGTGATTAGGTAATCTTTTGCAATACATAACTTGTAGAGTAAGCTTGAATGAGTAGGTATATTATAACTGAACCTTGTCGTTACAAACCCGTCTTCTTCTGAACCCTCGCTTGGAGCACTTAGCCGGTGCCAGATTAACCTGACAATGCGTTAAAACGCGAAACCGGCTGCAATTTTTATAAAACAATTACAAGAAGATTTTAATTTTACAAACTCAAGAAGTGATTTAGATTGTGGGTGGACTTCATTGTTTTCTATTAAAAAAACATGGAAACATAAACAGTATCTCTTTCTGTCGTCAACATTATCATGCTACTTAGTATAAAGTAAACACATTACAACCAAAAATGAATAGCTACAGAACTCAGTAAAATGGTTTTCTGCATAAATTTTAAAATAAGTACTAAAAAATTTAATGTTCTATGGGAACTTTAACCGTATATTTAAGGTTTTCTCCGTCGTTGGATTAAATAATAGTACAATCCTTTGCCAACTGAAAATTCAAGCAACACTGCCAAGTATAAGTATAAAATCTTTAAGAAGAAACGTAATTAATTTGAAAATTTGGCCTCCAGCAATTCTCTCTGTTAAATTTAATTGCAGCCAAAATTAGTTAACTGTTTACTGTAACTTTACAATCTAAAAATTTGCAATT
Source organism: Apoda limacodes (assembly GCA_946406115.1). NCBI lineage: Eukaryota > Metazoa > Arthropoda > Insecta > Lepidoptera > Limacodidae > Apoda > Apoda limacodes. Next base: position 24,777,425 of record OX291555.1, on the reverse strand, counting down.
ATTTTGGTATCCGGGTAAGTTACTCAATTAAATTATAATCGAATTAATGAAAAATACTTATGTATTTTATCAGAAGCATAAGATTTAGATTATGTGTATAAATAGCAGGATTAAGTAATGGCATATGAATATAAATAAAACGATATATATATGATAAAAACTTCCAATTTTATAATTTCAACATTCCGGAATAAGCAAGCTGCATAAGACGGTAATTTCGATGCAAAAGCAAGCTATTGACTCTTCAGCTGCAACATTTTTAAAGATTATAATTATATTAAGTAAATTCTTTCTTGATACTTTTTAATCTTGTATTTGATTGAATGTGTCAGACGGAACCGGCCTTATCTACAGAAAACGGTACCATCTATGTACAGCTATCTATGTGCTAAAACCCTAGTCAGTTATATGCACCTGTATAAACGTTAGGAACAGTGCCACGCAGAAAAAATATTCCCTTGGGAACTCTTGCTCCGGATAAAAATATTCAACATCCTTTTTATTTCTCTAAGCTATATTTGCGCCAAAAATAAGGTCACCTCGATGCTTTGTCACAACGGGAAAGAATAGTGCCTTTTTCCTTTGAATTGATTTACAAATACTAATGGATTTTATAAACTTATTTGAATTAAAACAAAATGATAATTTTCTTACGCAAGAATAGGAATAGTGTGACTTTCTGCCAGAGGTAATGAGAATCAAAATTAATTTATTAATTGTAGAGATCACGTTACGTTACGAAACATTTTTCTCAACCATGCACACCGATTTTAGAAGTAAAACAAAATTTAATTTTCTTATTTTTAAGTCGTGAGCACATTTTAAAAATTGAATTATAAAATTGAATAGTGAAGACTTTCAAGTAATCACGCTAAATATAATATTTAGCAAGTCATCTCCTTTGCAACACTGGGTTTCAGAGATAGACGTACGTCAGCTCCTTGCTTTGGATAGGTTCTTATCTCCCTAATGTACGTGATTAATCGCCCGTCCATTGTGTGTCCTGACGCCTGCCGTACAAGGGACGTGACATGACAACGTTAAACAAATGTTTTGGCTGACGTACATCAGTGTCAAGAAGTAACTAAATATTATATGATATTAGACTCATATTAGAAATTAAAATCAATTGCAGTAAAAGAAATTGTTAAACTTGATTACCTTTACATAAAGTACATGTAGGTATCTAAAAATTTATTAACTTTTCTTTAAAAGATCGTTTTAGCAATGCTATTTAAATTAATTTAAAATTTTGGTATACTAAAGACTTAAGCTTGTCATGTAAAGAATGGTATTTAGCAAGTCATCAACTTGACATTGTTGGGCTTTAGAGGATAAATGTACGTCAACAAGTTGCTTTGGATAGTTTCTTATCTCCCGAATGTACGTGATTTATCGCCCGTTCGATTGTTAGTTCTTACGCTTGTCTAACAAGAGACGTGACATCACAACGTAAAGTAAATGTGTCGACTGACGTATCACAATGTTAAGAATAACCACAAATTTATAATATTAGATGTACTGCACATTATGTACATATACTACACAGTATACTACATTAGTTTAGTTCGATTTCATTTTCTAACTTGTATCTAAAAAATCATTCGATATTTTAGCTTGACTTAATAGAATATAGTTTTAGCAATGCTATTAAATAAATCAAAATTTTAGTTACTTGATTTCACTACAAGTCATTCCGTATATACATTTAACATGAAAATCATAAAAAATAATATAACACACTTTAAACTTATTAGTTATTACGCTAAGGATTATATTTAGCAAGTCATCTCCTTAACATCGGTGGGTTTCAAAAGATAGACGTACGTTAGCTCCTTGCTGTGGACGGGTTCTTATCTCCCTGATGTAGGTTCGTGATTAATCGCCCGTCCATTGTGACTCCTCAAGCTTGCCGTACAAAGGACGTAACACGACAACGAAACGGAAATATTGTAGTAGTTGGCGTAAATGTTAAGTAGTAACTATTTGTGTTTCTTTCTTAGTTAGTTATGCACAAACTTAATTTTTATTATATTAACGTAACATTTTGATATATGAAACGAGAAATTAAAAATTGTAAGCAGGTTTATCTAAAAAATTTATCACGTTATAGATACAGTTTGAAGAGACGATCTTTATACTCCCTAACAAAATCAACTTGCGTGGGCACTACTGATCCCCCAGATAACCTACCTTAAATCAAAATTTTAACTTTTATAAGGTTCCGTACCCAATCACTTAGCATAGTCTGCCTGTTTAACTGTCTACACTTTAGAGGCTCTATCTTTTTAACTTTAATAGGCAAACTATTAAAGATGAAAGACACACGTCATTTGTTTTTGTAGTGTGAGTAGCCATGAATGACCCGATTCTTGTATGCAGTGGATACAGCGAAACTAAAAGCACAAAGCACTACAGTAACTTCATATTATAATCTACAGACCTTAACAACGACCAAGTTTTAGATCAAGTGGTAAATACAACTAAAGTTTTTGTTAGTGCATTTTCTTACCAAGTTGGGATCACAATTAAGATATTATGTAAAGTTATCTAGTTAGTAAAACCTAATTACAAAAAAAAATATCATAAAATTGAAATCCTTTCAATCGATTCGAACTAAGAAATAAAAATTTAACTCACTTCAACAGAGTAACTGGATAATTTTATTATTTAATTGAGAAATCTTCCGTTCAACGGTTGAAAGCTCCAAGTTTTAATAACAGTCGATGGAAACAATAGTTGGAAATTTAAATCTACTGGATATTTGCGGAGAATTGAGTTTCATAAATTGTTTATGTAAGATTTATTGAACGTCGAGAATTCATGTTGACTAAAGATATTGAGCTCTATTGCAGACAATTTATACTTTTTAATCTAACTTTGCGGGTTTTTTTGCGACAGTTGTAATTATCAATCTCATTGTAAAAAAATATCAGTAATAAAATATAAATAAGATCATAAATAAAATTAGGCAGCTTAATATTTACTTCAACACCGATGATATCAGCTTGATGCCCATATGAAAAATTTTAAGCGCATATGGAAACTATTTTATGCTATATAAATATAATGATATCCCTTATTAGGGTTCCGTACCCAAAAGGTACAAAACAGGACCCTATTACAAAGATTTCGCTGTCCGATTTTTTTTGCCGTTTTTATAGTTCATGATACGGAACCTTTCGTGTGCGAGTCCAACTCTGTGGTTCTTTTCCCTTGGAGCGGAATAAAAAACAACCTAAAATACGATTTTCATAAACAGTTCTTAAAAGCATTAATATCGGTTTAAAGTAAATTTGTTGATAAAAATATCATAATCCATACACATTTTGTCAATGCTTTTCACCCACTTAGAATTTTTCAAAATGCAAAAATATCTTTTTTAATTATGTTGACACAGTTGAAAATTTGAATATGAAAATAATATTTACTTTAATCAACAAACTTTACCAACCCCTTTTCGCCTTAGGACTCGGATATTGTAAAACACATCGTAAATTATTGTTTTGAAAAGCATTTATACTAATTTTTCAGTAAATTTGATGAATATTTTATTCAAAACACACTTTGGTTGGACTAATTTAAAAATTAAATTAATAGTGTTTTAGAACATTAACAGTTAATTTGATCATAAGAATTTTATTTTCGATACAAACTTTGCCCCCTTTTCGCCTAAGAATTAGGAAAAATTTGTTTTATAAATGAAGCCGTTAATATACAGTCAATCAAAAATGCATCTTTCTCCTTTTTTTTTAATAGAATTTTAGGTGTTACAGTTTTTACCCACAATTTTTGATTTGTTGACAAAATAATTGGTTAATGCGCTGGAAAAACAACAAATTCTTATTATGTTTCTGACTTTCATCGCATCTGAATGTAATAAAAATGCTTTAAAAACTTGCACGAGTGTTGAAAAACTAGTCACTTAGTTGCTTTAGCAATGCTTTGTTCAAAGAACTAACCTCATTCTTGACCGATAATGAAATAATAGTAATATAATGACATAATTTTGTTTAATAACCACCATTAGCACCAATTATACATTGTTACATATTTCTCATGGAACCCAAAAGACGAAAGCATAGATCCAACCCTCTTGTATCATCCCAAATGATTTGACAGTGTTCTTCTATAGCCTTCTTGGTCCTTCTGTTTCTATTTTCCCATCGCTGCACCATTAAACTCCATATGTTCTATCGGGTTTAAGTCTGCAGATCTTGGTGGCCAGGGAATCACCGCTATATCACTATGCGGATTAAACAATTTATACACAACACGAGCAGTGCGAGAATTGTCCTGAACGTAGCTGATCTAAGCTTAATCATCAGATGGATATAGGATACGGACACTTGGGTAGCATACTGTCTTCCAGAACCAAGATAGTGGGTTGCATTTGCCCTTGTAGGAAGAAGAACAAGCACGTCCACTCCATTCGCTGACATCCACCCCCATATACATATTGGCAGAAATTCGTCCAGAACTGAAATTGCGCTCTATATATCTCGTACCGTTATAACTCCACTAATGAAGCCTACCATGTTGGTTTGGCATAAAGGATTTTTCGTCAGTAAATATAGTGGTACTCCAATCGAAGTTCAAATAAGTCTCTGCAAATCTGAACCGTGCTTCCTAATGAGTCGGTGTCAGAGCAACTTTATTGAGTGTTTCTTATTACAATATGACAAAATTTGTTGTGACGATGCTCTAAAAGTTCACATTCTTTACTATGCCTCCTGAGCCAGAATCTTACATTATCCCTGGTTAAATTAAGACGACGCAATATCTCACTGACATTGTAGCCAGCTTCATGTTCGGCAATAATTGCTGCAATTTAACATCTCCAAAAAATCACTGCGTATTTACGTGATCTAGCCTTTTTTCTTTACTTCCTATAAGATCACTTATCTACATGGCTTATACAACTTTGCAGCGGTATAGTGTTTTTTAAGTGCCAGCTTTTAGCATTATATTTCAAAGCTATAGTTTACCCAAAATAATTATAAACTGGTAATGTAATGCATAACACTTATATTCCCAGCATTTGTCTCTTCAATGTAATAAAATGGGCACACTACAAGATAAATGTCAAAAAAAACGAAAAAAATAGTTCAAGCTACGTCCGGTCTCACTCCTCGTATTCTTGAACGTGGACTTTGTAATGACGTTATGTAAAAGAGAACCAAGAATGGACTCCTTTATAAAAATCAGGCATGTGTATTTAAAAATTGCATGCATGTGAAAAATACCTCATTATGCGCATCATATGTATTTTACTGCTTATATTTACTTTTTTTACCTATATTTACTGCAAATAATTGTACTTCTAAATTTTTTTGTACACCGCTTTAGGTACTACTTTTACGATTTAGGCAGTTTTAGTCTTCCTTATTTTAGATAATTGTCTTTTAAATTAGCACGATTTTTCAACATAACGCCATTAAGGATAGCGTTAAAGAAAAAACATGTTGTTTTTATTTTGATGGAGTTGCTTTAATCAAAATATACATAAATATTAAGATTTCGATGATAATTCAAAAATACTCAAATTTTTTTTTTAAATATTCCAAAGATTATTTATGTCGCAGAGACTAATGAAGACTAATACTTGCTGCTTGGGCCTACTGCTTGACTAATGAATTAGCTATAAAATTTAATATTTTGTTTTACCGATTGCCATGTGTAACGTAAAAACAGAAATTCAATATTTACATACACACCTTTGCTTTTATTACTTAATTTTTTTCGTGTAACTTAAAAAAATATATAGATCTTGCTGCTTTAAAAATAAATTAGTTGTTGGATAACACAACCCTATACAGACCGGTTTATCTTTATAAAAAGCGACAGTAACAGGTCGATAGCCGCAGGTGCAACGCGAAGGCACAGTCTATACAAGCACAGTGAAAAAGTTATTAAACAATTAATTCTTCTACAAAAGTTTCAAAAATGTAAAAGTAAATGAAATAGTTTTATTACAATTATAAGCAGAAACGTAGCTAAATCATGCCTAAAAATTATTAATAAAAACAATAAATGGGGGTATTTCGGAACGCTTAGAAGATGTGAACTGAAGCGCTGAGTATAAATAAAACAAGTAACCAGGTTAGTGAAATAGGAGCCATATGTAAAAAAGCATATGTTTGTTTAACCTGTCTGTCCATGAAGTTTCATCTGCCTGTTCGTCTATCTGTCTATCGGTCTGTCTATCCTCTATTTAAATGTCTACCATTTAGGTAAAGGACAGACTTAGATAAATGTCTATCATTTATTGATAGACAAATAGACGGACAGATAGACAGCAAAACGGACAACGTCTGTATAAATGTTCACACGTACATGTCCTTACTGCTGAAAACTAATTGACTGTGGTTTACCGATAAGTGTAACCGGACAGATGCGATGCACTCGTGTATAAATAATAACAAGTTTGTATGTCTCGTGAAGTAACTCCGGAAGACTTGATTGGTTGGATAAATGAGGTATTATTGGGATTTTAAATTATTGGGTTTGGTATCAAACTTGTTTGTCTATACAATATGTATTAACCTACATCTTATATGTGCATGAGACACCAATAAAATGAAATAAGTATGACTCAGTCTAGTATAAATCATAATACAAAATCAAGTTATCACCAAGCTACAAGATGTCAGTAAATGTAAAATATTTTATTATAAAAAAAAATCAAAAAATCTCAAAAATCATTAATTTATCTTACAAATTTGTATTGAAATGAAGCGAAACTTCCTATTTAAGTTCTAGAACCTGTGTTACGAAATAGTCTGCCGTTTCCAGCAGATCGAAATATAGCACAACCTAATTACCATTATGTCAGGTATAATAACAATACATCCAACCAACTTCAGTTATTAGTTAAATGTAGATAGATATGAATTAATACTGCTTGTGTTGTTTGTTTTTTACATTTTGCAAATGAGCTGAACTAAGAAATACAGGACGTACTATGCGTATGTTTTTTCATTTTAGGCTACAATTTAATTATGCACTTATGAATGTCACTATGCCATCGGTTCGTAAGTCTATAGGGTGGGAGACCTTGTACTGAGAAGCACCGGCAAGAAACTCAGCAAGGGCATTTATTTCAGTTCAGTTCATTTATTTCAGTTCAGTTGGGAAATGCCCTCCCTATCATAGAAGGACACTTTCCATTACAAACACAAAAAACATGAAATGCACATGCACAACATAAAAAAGTATCTAATTGCAAAATATTAAAAAAAGGCAGTTTATGTATTCATCACTAATAACCAATGTCTTACAGTATTGATAAACAAAACAAAAAAGTAAGACTAAATGCAAGGATACAAAGAAATTTGCAAGAGCAGACCAGTCTCCACAGGCAGCACCCGTTCACGAGTATGACACATGAATCAGCCATTGCTTCGCTCAACCATGTTTTAGGGAACGTAACCACCCGAAACACACGCCACACGTATAGGTTAAAAGTTATAGAGATATATAGATATTATTCAGCTTGTGATCGTGTCTACGAAATTTGACAATGTTTGAGTAGTAAATATCAATAATAAGTAAGAAATTCGTTTGTATAAAGCACCCTGGGAGGTACTCAGAATCGTATTCTCTTAATTGATAAAGATGTCGATTTTACCTTATTGCCTTGCTGAATTATCGGTTCTTGTAAATTTAAGTTCTTCAAAGCTTTGAAATGGCCAGAATGCCGATGCAATTATAGTTAGCAGAATCGCTATGATGTTCAGAGAACTCAGACAATTCTGGGCTTCAAGATTAACATGGATAAAACCATATTTATGATAAACTATACATACGATAAAACTAGGGCAATGGTCAATGCTTATGTTGCGCCTCTCTCGCCTGTTGTGGAGAATGCTAATTTTGAACTAGTTTACGAATTTACTTAGCTAAAGCAAGCAGTACAACTCTAACTTCGAGTAAGAGGTGATTAGAAAGGTGCATTTCTTCGGCTGGACGGACGTACGGAAAATTGTAAATGTTTTAGTCCAAAATTACTAAGTACAAAAAAAAGAGCATTCTACAACCATTGTATGTTGCCAGTGATGACTAACGGTTAACAAAACACTGTCTCTAACTGTTGTACTATTAATTAAAAATAGGCAACAACTGATATAACTTAAAAAAATAGCAAGCTGCCATAAAGCAACGACCGACATAGTTTTAATAGTTAGTAAACTTAAATAAAGCAACAACCGACATAGCTTAAATAAGTAGCAAGCTGAAATGAAGCAACAAACGACACAGCTTAAATATATAGCAAGCTGCAACGAAACAACGGCTGACATTACCTAAATAGTTAGCAAGCTGTAATGAAGCAACAACCGATATAGCTTAAATAGTTAGCAAGCTGAAATGAAGTAAGAATCAACATAGCTTAAATAGTTAGAAAACTGAAATAAAGCAACAACCGACATAGCTAAGATAGGTATAGCTACCAAAAATGAAGCAACAACTGACATAGCTTAAATAGTTAACAAGTTAAAATGGTAATAGGTAGAATATAATACTGTCGACATATTACTGATACTGAAGCCAAAGGAAAAGCTAATGTTTAATAATTATAATCGAACCCAGATTTATTGGCTATGGATTCAGCGTATAAGACGGGATAAATTAATTTTATATTGCTCGTTTCCGCTTGTTCCGTAGTAATTAACATGACACTGATTGGACAGTTTAATGAATTTTGTAATTAATTAAAATGTGACTCGCAGCGGTGCACCACTCAATTAATTAAAATTAATTTATTATCATCACAAATTGCATTGTCATTTGTTTCATATTGGCTTTCTGTTTTTTACTGTTACATAACTTTTAATAAACATTACAAATAATGAGACACTAAATGAATTATTCTAAACTTGTTAAGTCAAAGAAAAAAGTTAGAATATAAATAAGGGAAGGAGATCCATAAGGCATGGCTCGACATGCTTTTGACCAGCTTGTTTTTAGAGAAAAAGCTAAAACTCACTAAAAAAAAGTATAAAATAATTATGTGAATCGGGTAGATTATTAAAACTTAATTAACTTTTGTCGAATATGGTTTTTTTTTACATTTATTTGATTTTAAATTTTTTTTAATAGAGTACCACTTAGGTACATTAGATTAGAAATTTGAAACAAAACTGTAAGAATTTTCACCAAATCACAACTGTGGGACAAAAACACGTGTTGAATTTTCTTGCACGTCATCTAAGACATAGACTCAGAACAAAAAGGAAATAATATCCCATTATTTCTACCATTGAAACGATAACATTCCACTATTATTAATGGTTTCCGTACACAATACACAAAATCATTATTTATGTAGTCAACCAAAGCCAATCAAAACTGATTGCACAGTAATATTCTAACACAAACACCCTGTCCATTATTAAACCGCTTATCGACTCTATAGACTCCCAAATGATTGGTTGCAATTATACTAGTGCTAATAGGAATGTAAATTAAAACCGGATATATCCGGATCAATTGGGCTTGTCAGGCTTAATTATACTGTTTATGTTCATCAGGTATATTAGTATCGGCAGTACCAATGGTATTGTATTAGATTGAAATATATATTTTTATCACATTATTATGTAACATATCGAAAACAACGTACAGTCAGTATAAATATATATAAAAACGTGTCAGTCACGTAATGAGTTATGTTCCGCAGAATAACAATTTATTATTCCAACTTTACAAACTTGCAAAACTTTGAATTCGATTTATATTAGGATTGTGCAAATATGACCATATTTCTTAATTTCGCACTGAACTCGAGTGACTCCCAATCGGCCTTCACCAAAATGCTCATGTTTTGAGACTTTTGAATTACGTGCTATTTGTTCTGTCAACCCCGACCTAGGTACTTAAAGGAGCAATTCCAGTTAATTAGGAAGTGCAGAAAATTGACGATTACGCACTAGTGTTTTTTACTATACCAAAAAAAAAAATCGGCCAAGTGCAAGTCGGACTCGCGCACGAAGGGCTCCGTGCCATTATCTATAAAAACGACAAAAAAATCACGTTTGTTGTATGGGAGCCCTCCTTAAATATTTGTTTTATTTTAATTTAATTATTTATTTTTGAAATGAATATATAACTAGATATTTTGTGAATATTTGAAGCGTCTACCTGTTGCCGTTACCAATATCGAGCAAAAGCGAGCAAAAAAAACACGTTTGTTGTATGGGAGCCCCCTTTAACATTTATTTTATTCTATTTTAGTAGTAGTTGCTATAGCGGCAAGAGAAATACATCATCTGCGAAAATTTCAACTGCCTAACTATCACTGTTTATGAGATACAGCCTGGTGGCAGACGGACGGACGGGCAGCGGAGTCTTAGTAACTGGGTCCCGCTTTTTACCCCTTGGGTACGGAACCCTAAAAATTATCCAAAAATGTATTTATTTCACTTTTATTAAAACACTCGTACAAGTACAGAACTGTCATTTGAATAACATATTTCCCGCACTTATGATGATACGTACTATTTCTCGATTTTATTACACTGTTAGTGTACAAGATATATCTATTAAAGGCAAAAAATTATACGATAGATATACAGAACGAACACGACGAAACAATAAGGTTTTCGTTTCGGAATTTCTTATGACATGGGCCACAAATCTCTTTTTGCAGTGGTTAAATTTTCTGCTTAGGTTTTGAGCTGTAAGTGACAACAGCACCTTATTGTGTTAGTATCCACTGCTGTTTTTTAGTTTTTTTACTAATAACGTGGCTGCCGTTTTTAAAATTACGCCACGCGGTATTAATGTGAAAAACTTTTGTCATTAAAACACTCAGACAAAAACGGTTTATTGTGTAAATGTAACACTTAAAATATCATTAACACAAATTCTCCAACGCACAATGCTTCAGCACTAGTATCCTCGTAACGAACCTACATCAAGAGAACCTTGTTTAATGAACCTAAAATACTTTCGGCCTGCCCAAAAAACAACTCACATTGAAATATATCCCTAAAACATTGGCTATTGACAAATATATTTTTGCAAGTAATCGTAACCGAAAATGTATGGTATAATGTAATTTTTTATCTCATCTATTCGAAAAGGACGACTTGTTTCACCTTTAAGTGCACCCAAACATGTTTTCTATAAAAAACTTTTAGCGGGCAGTAATGAGTTTTTAAAAATTATCTTTGCCGCGCACTTTTTGAATTTGCAACATCTTAGTATTCAAATCGAACGCAAATATTGTTTGAATAAAATATCAAATTAAAAACGCGCGAAGTGCAGCCCGCGTTTTCGTAAATTTTCACGGATTGTAAGAAATTCATGGTTTTGTTTTGGAAAACGAGTTCTTCAAGTGCCAGTGAAAGTATAGAATTAACACCTGAAAGTTTTAAAACTGACGCAAGAAATGTGATGGATAATCAATTACCTGCAAAATCCCTGGAGAAATATATGAAAGCCTATGGTAATTTTATTTAATGGAGAAATGCAAGAGGCGCCAAGAATTTTTCAGAATCTGTGTTTTTGGCCTGCTTCCAGTACTTAGCCAAAGCTAAACGTCCAATATCAAAATGGCAAGTGCTTCAAACAAGTTATGGGAAAAAATTAAAAATTTCTAACTTGCCACAAGAATTCGCTACTTATTTGAAGTTACCAGATATCAAGCTGTATACAAGACATTGTTTCCGTCGTACTTCTGCTACCCTTTTGGCAGATTCTGGAGCGGACTTAACTATTCTCCAGCAACATGGAAGATGAAAGTCGAGTGCTGTAGCAGAGGGTTATATAGAAGATTCCATTGAAAACAAAGGGAAAACATGTGAACGTATCGTGGAAAACATTAAATTGCAACCTTCAGTTAATCCGTTTATCGCCGCGCCCATCTACATCCAAACAACGAGATTCACCGTCATATTTTCCTCAAAATGTGCCAGATTCGGACATTATTTAAAATACGCAGAATATGAAATCTACAACAATCTCTACTCCTAATAAAACTGTAGCAATAAATTTTCATAATTGCGAAAATGTATAATATAATGTAGATACTATTTAATGTCAATTTAGTTGTTACTCTATGTTTTATTAAATAATAATATTACAATAAAAAATGAGGCGCCTTTTATTTTCTCATAGAGGGTGATGAAAAATAGAGTGTATCACTTGGACGCAAAATATATATTTTTGGCTCAGGCGACGTACTTTGAATCCCACGCTACGTTCAGGATTCTACTAGAGAATCCCTTGCGCCCTCGCCGTAAAAATATTATTTTGAACCCTTATGATGCAATCTACTTTCGTAATTACACGTGAGGTTTAGGGGATGATAAAATGGAGTAATGGAGCGACAACAAGTAAGGCAAAAACAGAGATTATATAATCCCATTAAGAGTGCTCATGGTAATTGTTTTTCTCAAACATGCTACGATATGCGAGTATATCTTGCATAAGCTTCTTTCGGATATAGTGGCAGGTGTACAACGGCAATTTCGCTTGAAAACCGCAAATCGATGTAGAGCCTAGCCGTTTGGCACACAGGAACTTTAGGGCAAAACAATAATTTTCCGCAGTTCCTCAAAATATTTCCCTTTGGGAGGTTATGATGTCATCAATTTTTTGTATGGGATTTAAATTTTTTTTTTTAGAAACCCATGGGGTATCAAATGAAAGGGCTTGATGAGCCAGTTCTAAAAATATACCACACTATTTGGCCGCCTTTGGGCTACTTTGTTTCTTAAAGTCCAAAAAGTATTTTCAAAACATACCAGGTTTGGGACCCTCCAGGTAGAAGGCGGCTCAGTATTTTTCTCTAACATATACCTTAAATGATAATTTATATCCTCATTTTTAACCATCTGAAAGCAATTTTGAAAATATTAAAATTTAATTATTTTTTTTGAATTATGGCAATAGGCCAACCACCTGCCACACAGGACCGCACATTATGATGTGGGTTAGTCGGGTCACATGCCCGTGACGTTATAGGTACATATGCACTAACAAATTTTTGAGATCCAATAGGAATCTCATGTCAATGACAACTACCAAATCACGTAGGTGAAGGTATTAGTAAAAGCTAGTATTGTTTGTAAGGTGTAGATTGTTCCCAAAATTATACTAATGAACCGTTTTTGATAGTTCTTTAATCATCATCATCTTATCAGATTATATTGGTCCACTGCTGAACATAAGACTTTTCTATGGTGCGTCATTTCTGTCCGTCCACTGCCTTCCGCATCCAGCCACCACCAGCCACCTTTCGACGGTCCACCGGGCTAGGGGCATCCCGCGCTTCGACTTCCCATACGCAGTCTCCACGCTAAGACACGTCTAATCCATCGACCATCGGTCCTCTAACCGACATAGCCAGCCTACTGCCACTTCAACTTCTAATGTAATCTAACTGCTACTTCTATAATCTAGTCATATAAAAACAAACTTTATTTGCAGTAAGGCTAGTTCAAGCTTTCCTGTGTATTACACAAAAGTAAAATACATTTTAAAAAAGTGAACGTAACTCTTTTTGTGGAATCTCTATGAGGATTTTTATCTTTCCTAAATTTTAAAAAATCCTAAACTTTATGAATTTAGATAAGAGAATTGTTATATGGATAGAAGTGTCTGAAATTAAGTTAATTATTATTTTTCAATAAAATAAGAGAAAATTTCAATATTCTATATATTTTATTCCTCATAAGTTACATCATATGTAGTAACATTATTATTTTTAGTTTTTTAATAGATTTAGTTACTAGAAAAAACCTTTAACTAACAACAAACAAACATATAAATGCTGGCTGAAGAGTTGGCTACTAAATTATAGTTAGTGAAAAAAAAACCAGATTAAATTATAGATTAAATAAGTGCAATTTTCATTTATTGTAAAGTCGTGTTTAATTACATTCAATAAAAATCAGCGTCATATTTTGAAGAGAAAAATAAAACGGTACCGAATTTGCGTTTACACCAATATTCACACCCACACACTCCGTTTGTATAACACAATTACTTTAAAATTTACCTGCTGGTATAAATATTGTACAATATAACGTGGGAACGTTTAGGCTTATCAATTTAATTTATTAATTTCACCATAAAACCTGCGACTGATGGTAACTTGGCTTTAAATAACAAATACTTTTCTGAATTTTTGTTTTTTCATAACATTTTTAGATGACTTCAGAATATTATAAGCAACAAATCAACCTAATTAACTTCCACGTCACAATTAATCAAAAGCGTCGAATCCAAGACACCAACACACCCTTATTAGATAACCGATTGACCGGGAGGAACCACATTAATCCGGATAATAATGAGTATTACGTCTGGATATATCCCATCGAACCCGTACTGTTTTAACATAATGGTATTGACCGTTAATTAACTGGCACTCTATTAGACTAAGCAGAACTTATATAACAATTTAAGAAAGCTTGGGATTAACTGTTATTTTCTTTCTTTTTTCTGACACACTAACTGTTCAATTGAATATAAGCTTTTTGATATTATTTAATCCAAATAGTGTTTTATTTGAAAAATAAAAATAAAATATCTCGTATATTGCAAAGTGGTCGCTTAACACTATGCGTGCCTTATGCTTGTTTTTTTTCGATTTATAAAGAAAAACAAACAGTTTTTACAGTATAATAAGTAGTTTAGGTACATGATATTTAGAGTTTATTTTTGTTTGTCATCCTGATAGTATAAAATAAGGTTTCCGAGTATCTTGTCGGCTCTTCTGAGTAAAAAACAATAAATCAATGAAGTAAGCTGGTAGTAGTAGCGTAATAACTTAATTTGATTTTATTCAAATTATCATTTAAGCAGTAAAATCGTTTAAATAACTGCAAAAGTCATACCATTATTCATAACGACCAATGATAAATCAATGTGAAATGTTATCAATTTTTTTGTCAATATTCAACTACAACTTCTAAACTATATTTACTGTTATTTTTATAAAAACGCTACCTACATAAATAGTTTTTTTTTTAAAGATTAACTACTGAATTTCTTACCGGCTTTTCCCTTGCCGGTAGCACAGACTATTTAATACTATAGCCGGTGGTTAAACAATTTCAAACTGATGATTAGGTAAAGTCTTTAAAATTATTATTTGAATTTTCCTTTAAAAAAAAATTAATAAATTGATGTGGATTTTTAACTTAAGATTTAAGATATATATTTATTAAGATTTTTACAGAACGAAAAAGAAAGATATTAAACATAAATCACTATTCATTTCTGAATACTATTTTCTTTATTTAAAAGCTTTTATGATAATTTAAAGTATCATTAACTAAATACTTTTAAAAGCAGTTCTAAGGATAGAGTTTTTGTTAATTTATTTAGCTAGCTTTAGAAACTAAAATCTAACATTAAATTAATCTGTTTGATATTCCAAATAACACATCAGCGAAAGTGGCTGAAGCAGGTAAGTAATAATGAGCTATATTTAAATAAGAACTTTTTAATATTAATCATGAAGAAATAAATATATTACCTACATATCAACGTAAATTTTGAGAGTCTATTCTATATACAAAATAATGAATACAAAAAAATGGGTAAAAAATAAATAAAAATTATGCGAGAAGTTGCTTCTAAAAGTAACAACATAATGAGACATAAACAAACATAATTATTAACAAATTTAAGTAGTATATTATAATAAATCCACCGTAATTTGTACAATATATGTAGTTAAATATAAAACACACGAATATAATATATAACATTAAATACTTGCATAATAAAATTAAATGCTGTTTATAACTAATATTATATATAGTCTTTTGTTAAGGACTTATCTAAAAGACCTGTTCTTGCGTTGGGTGATTTAAGGGCTGGATGCTACCTCTCTTAAAGGCTAGGTTTGGCTGTGCAGAGAGGTAATGCCGCCAGTGTCAATGGTACTGTACCACAGGGGTTTACTTTAGCTGAAATATTCTTTTTATGAGTCTTCTTTTTAAATTTAAATTATGTTTAATTTATTTATTTTTAAGGTTTTTAGTAAAGATAATTTTAGTTTTGTTACTTAATTATGTTAATGATCTTTTATATACAAATAAAGTAGTACCTAAATTATATATTAATAAATACAGACAGAGATATATATTAAAATATCACGAAACAAAACATAAAAATATATTTGATAACGACGAGAAGAAAAATAACACTACTAAACTAGCAAAACAACTAAAGTACCTATGACTGATTTTCCAGTTTTTAATTTTATTTAATTCAGAGTATAAGAAAAGCAAAACTGCAAGTTTTATCTACGTCATATGTTTATCCATTGATATAATAAGTAAAGATATGGGCAACATATTCCATATTAATACTACAAAAAACTAGCGCCATCTGCTATTATTTTTGAAAGCTACGTAGAACAAAATGAACTCGGGTATATAGTGGTAAAACACGATTACAACGTTGGCACCAACTTCTAATTTTGATCAACGAACGATGGATAAAAAAGATAGTTTCATACCCTTTGCATAACATTGGGCAATATTGCGTTAAAAATATTTAAATTCTTCTTCTGAAGATGTGTTCAATATCGAATGACTGAATGAGATCACTTTGCTCATATCTCGTGTTTATTTTTATTTTAAACACCACTACATCAAAACGCTTCGTCTACAAAAAAACACTGTTAGGCCGGTCCCTACGAAGAAATAAATGTAAATATGTAATTATTAATATGTAATTTTATTTAGATACAAGTATTTACCTAGAAGTTGCTCTTTAGTTGTCATGATTATTATAGAGCAAATATTTTGTGTAATGTGTTATACGATCGTCCAGTGGACTTTTAATTTTATTTACTTTTGCTAGCCTTAAGAATGTTTTGATTGTAGGTATACTAAAGAACATTTTTGACTTAACTATGCCCGTTCTTTTAAATGACTGACTTGTTTAGAATTTTGCAAAGGCCTACAAACCTTTTGGTTGCATTCTTTTTTTTGCTTCGCCAATAATGAAAAGTATGTCATAATTAGCGAACTGTTTATAAGAATTCTGTATAAGAAAAAATTAGGTCTATTTTCTTTTGATACCTTTTCCTTACCAGTTATTAGTTACGTTGTTACAGCTAAATCACTAAACTGATTTTGATGCAACTTAGCAGGGAAATTGGCATCCAAGGATAGGCATAGGGTATATAAATAAGTCGACGCGAAAGAAGTTAAGGGCAAAAGCTAGTATTTTTAAATTTTTAAATAATGCCTGCAAAAAAATAATAGCAACTATTCAGCTAGTTATACCGTGGTTATGGGTTAGATACCTAATTTTTTTTGTTATATAGACTTCTTATATTATTCTCTAATTATAAACTAGATTTCATTTCTGGCGAAAGAAAAAAAAAATGCATCACCTGTCTATACATTTTTGGGGACTGGCTTTTAAATAGAATTTGTCTCAGGATGGTACTAAATTAAATACACGTAATACTAAATGTAAATCAAGTTGAATACTTGTTTAATAAATTCATTTTAAATAATACAAATATAAAACAAATATTTTGTAATTTGTTTTTCTAAACACATCAAACTAAAGTTCTATACTTATTTCAGTCTAAGCAAAATAATTTGGTAAGAAGACTTCTGTTAATAAAATAAAATTTATATGAGTTGTTTATCGTTAGATAGGTAGATTTTGTGACTTAATATACACTTTGAACAAACGAATATCCTACTTATTCTCGACACTCACTAATGAAATACCATGAAATTCAAAATGACGTACTAAGAATAAATATCTACGTCTGCAGAGTGCCAGTTTTCTTTTAAATTGCATAGTTTGAAAGTGATACAAGATTCCAGGTTTTTATACATATGGTCTTAAATAACATTAAATTTGTTTTAATAACGGACATAGATATTCGGTTTAAGGTCATGCCTAAAAAATTGTAGCCTGTTAGATCAGTAAATGGCAAAAACAAGTGAAACAAGTGAGAAATTAGTTTTTATGAAGCTAGCTTATAATCGTATTATGTTCAAATTGTAATATTTTGGTAAAAGAATTTTACAAACCTGCTATGAACAGCCTTAACAGGCTAAACAGACCATCGTAACTGCCGAATTCGACATACCTCAATTTAGGCAATAGCTGGTTCTCGTTTATATAATGTTTTAATGTTGATTTTGTGAGAATTTTTGGCCTTGTGAGACCACTTAGTTATACATATAAATCTAATGAGGAGGCCAACATCTAGCAGTAAACGTCTAGCGAAAGACAATGATGTGACTGTAATGCGACAAGTTAAGCGTTACATAACTGTTAACTAATATTTAAATCAAAATCATTTTATCATATAAATAAATAGACACCATTATTAATTTGACAGATAGTAAATAATTTAAAATCGTGATCGTCGCCTTTTTCAACAAATAACTACCTGACCAATAAATTAATTTTCTGCCCATTTGATAACAGCCAAAAAACTTTTATTTAAGAGATAGTTACGTTTTACAAATTATATTTAATGACATTTGGCGTTAACAATACATTTACAAATATTTTACGTAGAATATAACATGATTTTTGAAACAAACTAAATGTAAACAAAAGAAAAAAAAACGGGTTGCACTCCGAAAGTGCCGGCAGAAGTGAAAACATACTAGTCTTACTTCCCATCACTTCGTATACATATTTATTTATTATAAATAATAATGTTTATTTATTTACTTTTTTGACTTACTATATTTGACATCTCAATCTTTCATAGAATTAAAATCCCATATCCGACCTCCCTGTACTACTCATAATCGCCATATACTAAAAAACATACAACCTGGACATTTTAACATGTGTAATCTGGACTTTCATTATTATAAATAATAATGTTTGTTTATATACTTTTTTGACGTACTATATTTGACATCTCAATCTGTCATAGAATCAAAATCCCATATCCAACCTCCCTGTACTACTCATAATCGCCATATTATTATAAAATACGAAACTAACCTAATGTAAATAAATCTGACGCGAGTTCCCTTTCACTTCAAAATTATAATAGGCGTGGCATTATGGTTTCCGTCTTGCGAAATTTTATGGCGTGGCATTATGGTTTCCCTCTGACGATCAGTCTGACGCGAGTTTATCATTTTTTACCCATCACAAAAACTAACCTTATGTACATAAATCTGACGCGAGTTCCGTCTTACGAATTTTCGATCAGGACACGTGACCTGACGCGAGTTTAACATTTTTTACCCATACCCAAAGTGCCTAACGCCACTCAAGAAGTTTTCACTTCAAAAACATAACCTGGATAATGGAATGCTCTGCACTGCTCTGCGTTGTTCACAGTTCGTCGTTGAGCTAGATACCGGTCGTGAGACAAATGAGAAAGAATAAAAAACCAATAATGTAATAGATTCGTAAGTTTTTTTTTGTTTAGATGGCTTAGGTATTGTAGTTGATTAGGGCCATGATTTTTTAGCTTTTGCGATTGCGTTTGCTTTTGTGCTGTCTCTTACTGTTTAGTTGATAACCTTATTTGCTATACTGCTGTCAGTGTGACATGATTGCCAAATTTGATAAATTTGCGAGAAATTGTAAGCTAAAAAAACAGGCCCTAAGTAAACTATAAGACATTTTAATCCAATTATGTAAATTCGGCCCAAATTTAAGTAACTTTTTATGAGTTACATAGCATTATAAATATCTACACAAGTTAAAAATTTCAAACAAGCAAAATTTAGCAATAGTTCGTTTCATTATATCATAAATTAGCTAGGCGAAAGCCAATTAACTACATTCCCTCGTAATAATCAAGGCTAAAGCTTTTATTGAACGTGCCCAAGGGATAACCGATTGACCGGGTGCAACCACATTAAGCCGGATAATAATGAGTATTACGTCCGGATATACCGCATCGAGCCGGCACTGTTTAACATAATTGTATTGACAATAAATTATCTGGTTTACCGACTCATAAAACAATTTCAAGATCTTTAGTAAAATGTCACAGAAGATCATTATTTACTTCATTATTAAGAAGAAAACTAAACAGCCTAAATTATAAATAAATTATATAATTTTTGTAGATGTGGTCCAAATGACAAATCAAGCCTATTTTCCAATAATTAGGCAGATATTTTGTACATGGAACACCACGTGCTGCGATCCTGACACTTTTAACTTCATCTGTTTTGATTGACGTCTTTATACAGTGTCACATCACCTCATTACCCTAAATACCGTAAACCGGAACATTGCACTAAGTTGATAAAATAAAGGTTTCAGCGTCGAGATGTTCCAATTTATAATGTTATTTGAGTATTCTTGTGTATATGTTATGTTCGTGTAATTTTATATGTAATTGTGTATTATGACTATTTAATAACCTTGTTTTTCAATAAACATAAATTCTTCATCATCATCAGTATCTCTTCTCAGAGTATTCACAATTATCTATGTTGTGCCAGAGCTACGGTTTGCTTGACGAAATAAAAAAAAATCTATGTTATTCTCTATGCCTCGTCACCCTAATGCTCCGTTGTAACTTTAAGAAATAGTTACCCACGGTTGCACCTGTAGAAAAATCTATTTCCGCAGTGACAGTTGTTCGGGATAAAATTATCCTTTTTACTTATTTATTTCTCCAGTCCATCCCATCTCAATGTCAAATATTAAGGGCATTAAATTGATGTATACAGAACGCCTAAGTGCTTGAAACACTATCCCGAATGCATACATCCCGTACATGTTAGTGTGAAGTGAGCGTTCTGTATATACCTATCTATTTTGCCGCATGGTTTCACCCATGGAAACATCTTTACCCTTCAGAATTCTTGACTGGGATCAAAAGTATCCTACGCCACTAAATAAATAAATTTAAAATGCGGGCAACTTATCAATAGTAACCACAAACTCTGTGATCATTTTGATACGCAGAATTGATACAAATGTATCAAGTTTTAATTTATCTAGTATAATTAAAATCATTCGATATTCCCTATTGAGCTCGATACTAGCTTTAATAATGTACAAGGTGTTAGGGTGTTACTGGGTGATCTGTTTAGTTAGGGTATTACTGGGCGATCTGTTTAGTTAAGCTTTAGTTTTGTACATAAATAATGAATTGGAGAATTGTGTATGGAAATGTAAGTTTAAAATAAAAGGGTAGGATAATATGGTTTCGCATTTTTTATTTGCAATAAAAGATTACAGTCGTTTTTCGTCTCGGGGACTTATTTGATTATACGTACGTCACAATGTAATAATAGGAAATTTATCAAACACTTGATTGAAAACTTAGTGTAGATACCGACACAGCCATAGTAATATACATTTTCTGATGCCTAGGTCTTTCTTTTGCCGACGATATAGTGGTGATGCTCGGAGACCTCAGCAGAGTTTACCAACAGGTTGGCCTTAAAATGAACATGGATAAAACGAAGGTAATGTTCAATGTCCATGTCACACCTATACCTGTTGTTGTTAGGAACGCTTCTCTCGAAATTGTTGACGAATACACATACCTAGGGCAAGTAGTCCAATTAGGTAGGTCCAACTTTGAGAAAGAGGTTAACTGAAGAATCCAACTCAGCTGGGCAGAGTTCGGGAAACTACGCAACGTCTTTAGTCCAAAATACCTGAGTGCGTTAAGACGAAAGTTTATAATCAATCTGTGTTGCCAGTAATGACTTATGGTACAGAAACGTGGTCCCTTGCTGTTAGCCTCTTAAATAAGCTAAGTGTTGCTATGCTTGGTGTTTCTTTGCGCGATAGAATCCGAAACGAGGAAATTCGCCGAAGAACTAAGGTTACCGACATAGCTCAAACAGTTAGCAAGCTGAAGTGGCAATGGGTAGGCCACATCGCTCGTCGAACCGACAACCGATGGGGAAGAAAGGTTCTCGAGTGGCGACCACGCATAGGAAGGCGCAGCGTAGGTCGGCCTCCTACCAGGTGGACAGACGATCTGGCCAGAGCCGCAGGAAGCGGATGGGCGCGGGCGGCTCAGGACCGGCTGTTGTGGAGACATACGGGGGAGGCCTAAGTTCAGCAGTGGAAGTCTTCCGGATGAAAAAAACATGATCCGCTAGTGTCGTGTAAATTCATGGCAATTTAAAATGGTGGGTGTAGTTGTTATGATTGCCACAAGATCAGAAAATTTTACTAGCACGTGCATACTAAAATAAACTAAAAAGTCAGAGTAATCCGAGTTAGTCTTTACATAAATAGTAGGTATACGACGAGAAAGACGTTCACCGAATTCACGTCAAAAAATAAAAATATGATAAAATAGTAGGATACTAAATTGTGTTTCAAAATCGAAAATTTTCTGAGCAAACATATAAGTTCTATAATTTTATATGGACTAATAGTTTAGATTAGTGTAGAAAGTTCACAGTTAGTGTAGACCGTTCCTATCTCTAATATTGACTCCTTGCTCGTTGCTAAGGAGGCAATTACTACATTTGAGCTATCTACATGGTAAGTGCATTTGCTTGCACAATCTCATTGTTCTTGGAAACTACCGAGTTATAAAAAGCATAATAGTTGTTAAATATATATATCTCACATTTGCACTCCGAGCTATTTTACTTTTGTTATATAAAATGTTATATCATACACAGATGTAATTCTTTATATGAACACATATAAGTCATCTAACAAACTTGTAATGCTTCAGACCATGAAACGCTTACGTCACTAGATATAAGCCGAACTTGTAGTAGAAATCTCATAAGGAAGCCCATGTCCAGCAGTAAACGTCTAGCGGGTACGTGTAGTATAGAAAAAATATAAAAGATTTACTACTAAGTTTCTTCGTGGTAGTAAAATCATTCCGAACCGGTGGTAAAGTCTCTATAATAGTAGTTTATGAAACTGTCATATAATTAGAGGTATTAAGCACAAGCGTGAGTTTATGGGATGACCCCAAAGGCGAGTTCCATTAGAGTATCTCACGAGAGTTTTAATACCTAGTTATGTGAAGATTTGATTTAAATAAAGGAGAAAAGTAAAAATAAAAAGTACCTATTTCCTAAGAACCTATTTCTTGTTACTGCATGAATGTAATATGTCCGGTAGGAGAATATAGTCTTTAATTAAAATTTTAATTTAAAATATTAATATTTTTCAGTAGTAAAAAGTATTTTAATTGGTTTAATTTTGTCAATTTTTACAAAATTGTAGGGGAAACTTGCTTTATTCATACCCCTTAAGACAAAGTGCTAAATATCTGGAAATGTAGTAAATGTTCACATTTGTCGTCATGATTTGTTAGAAAGATAATTTGAATATAGCAACATTTGTTGTTTCCCGCTCTTTCGTTTCGTATCAAAAATTTTCGTTATCGTTTATCGTTTCCCCTAAGAAATTAAAAGATTTAAAAGTACACGAGTTTGCAGTGAAAGCAATCGACTAGGACTTTCTAATCACGAAACTATAAGGTGGGAATTGCATTCGGAAGTATCTTTGGTAAGTGTGGTAGCTACTAGCTCAGAGTCCAGCTGAAGGTGCCTTTACCCCTTTCCCCATGTGATACCCCATCGATTGCTACAAAAGGTGAGTATTATCTTTGCTTACTCAAGTTATCTAGTTATATTAAAATCGTCATACAGTCCACTTAAAATCGCGAACATTTTGTTCCTTCAGCCGGATAGTTGAAAAGCAATCTATGGATTGTCGTTTTGAAAGCTAAGTTTAAATTAATAAACTGAATGTTCTTTTTTAGTTTAAACAATAATAAGCAGCAAATTAATTCTGTAATTATTTGCTCATATTGAAGGTAGGAATCGTGAAAAAAAAAATCTTCTTTCTTTCTTTTTTTTAATGGCAAGTAATACGTTTCTCATGATGGAAACAATTTTCTATTAACGGAAACAAGTTTCTTTTAAAATATATTTTTTCGTGTCTTAGATAACTATATAAAGTGAATATACATATTTATTTATTATAAAAATGATTATTATTAAATATAGTTAGAAAGAAATTATTGGCAAAGAGTAAACAATTATAGTCAGTTGAATTGATACAATTTTCGAGGTCTAGATTTTAATTCTAACATTTTCGTTATCGTGTTAAATTTATTTTAAAATGGAAGGTAAAAATAGACCAAGTGAAACAGGTTTGAATTCTGGTGATGTTAATAGAATTGCTAGGGATTATGCATTCATGCGTTTAGAATATATGGAAGGTTTGGACTTACAGGGTTAGGATTTTCACTCAGCACTACTAAAAATTATTTCGTTGTTGAGTCCTGCACAGCGTAATGAGGAAATAAAAATCACAGCCACTTTCGATAGCAAAATTAGGGCTGTAAAATATCGTTTACATCAACTTATGACGTTATCTGACACAAAGCAATCAGAAAATGCGTCTAATTCTAGCTATGAAAATGTTAGTGCTAAATTGCCTAAAGTACAAATAAAACCGTCCATTTCCATTATATATTACGAAAAATTGTTAAATTGTGATACAATGAAAAACAAATCGAGTCAAGAACTGGAGCGAATTTATCGAAGTTTTTCCGAAAATTTGTCGGTATTGGCAAAATATAACTTACCTGATAAAAAATTCATGTTGTTCTATTTATTGTGGTCTAAACTTGACAAATCAACTCGTGAAGCATTTCAACTTAAATATAATTCTGAAAAAAGTTTCCGAGCGTTAGAAATAATAAATCTCAAATCAGGTGGCAGTAATATTCCTGTCAAAGTCTACAATAATAATTATAATATTAAATAAAAACCGAAATCCGCATTTCTTGTCTCGAATTCGGAACCATGCGCTCTCTGTTCAGGTCAACATCGTTTTAAGATTTGTAGGGAATTTTTAAAAATGTATCCTATTTCTCGTTTTAATTTTGTTAAAAAATTAGGAGTATGCATTCTATGTTTTTCGTCTAAGCATAAAATAAAACAATGTCGTGATACTTCTCGATGTAAAGAATGTAATTTCTCGCATAATACATTGTTGCATTTTAATAAATCACTACAGTCAAGAAGTTCCATGACTGCTACTGATAATTTCCCTGAACCAAATCCTACCAGTACTGTTTTGACGTCAGTTGATACTCATCGTAGTAATGTTTTGTTCTCAACTGCTCAAGTTTTAATAAAAAACAAACTTAATAAATTCGTACTATCAGAGTATTATTAGATGGAGCTAGTGCGTGTGACTTCATTTCAAAATCTTGTGCCAACATTTTAGGACTAAAAATTAATAAAACACAGTTATCTGTCATTGGTATATATAGGTCATTCTACATCTAAACCTCTTGGCTACGCATCGTGTGAACTAAAGCCTAGAAATGATTATCTGACTACCAATATTACAACCGATGCCTATATATCTCCATCGATTTGTGCAGATCAGCCCGTGCAACCCATTGACTTTTCACAATGGAGTCATATAAATGACTTGAATTTGGCGGACCCTGATTTCGCAAATACTGGCCCAGTAGATATGCTACTCAATACTGATATTTTTTCGTCGTGTCTTCTACCTGGGTTGAAACGGGGTAAATCAGGGCAAACAACTACCATTAATACAATATTTGGTTGGATTTTGGTGGGTGCATGTGATGACACTCACGATAGTAATTCGTTGCGACATTAAAAATAACTGTTTGTTTGTATCAGATATTTCTAATTTATCTTTGGATAATTCTATTAAACAATTTTGGGAATTAGAAACGGTTGACCCTTCTAATAAATATCCGTTATCAAAAGAGGACCAAAAATGTGATGACTACTTTGTTGAAAAACATTCTCGTACAAATGCAGGAAGGTATATTGTTCCGTTACTTTTTATCGATCCTGTAAATCAACCTATCTTTCGAAATACTCGAGAGTTAGCCCTTAAAAAGTTTTTGTCGTTAGAGAAGAGGCTGGAAGTTAACCCTTCCACCTCTGATGAAGCTAATTACTACTATATACCTCACCATGGAATATTGAAACTATTCCGTCACTACTCCTCTTCGGGTTGTGATTAACGCAAGTGCCAAAGATTCTCGAGGTCTCTCTTTGAATGAAACTCTATTACCCGGTCAAAAACTACAAGCAAATATTTTTAATATTTTAATTCGCTTTCGTTGCCATGCTTGTGTTTTTACTGGAGATATTAAGCAAATGTATCGTCAAATTTTAGTTATTGATGAGGATGCAGATTACCAGCGGATACTCTGGCGATCTGATCCTAGCGAACCTATTCATGACTATATGTTCAAAACGGTTACTTATGGCGTTAGTTCTGCTCCTTATCAGGTGCTTCGCACAATAGCATAACTCGCCCAAGAATCTATTGTTAATGATCCCACTGCATCAGTCGTATTATCCAGCGATATATATGTTGATGATATTGTTACAGGAGCTAATTCTATCGAAGAGGCTCTACAACTTAGATCGGAATTTACTTCCCTGTTATCATCTGGTGGGTTTCATTTAAGAAAATTGACCTCCAATCAGAAAGACTTTTTTGTCGATCTTCCAACCTCTGATTTATATTCCGAAGACTTAAAAAGTTTTGAAAATCTTTGTGATATCTCCCTTAAAATTTTAGGTTTAACTTGGCAACCACAAGCAGATTTATTCCGATTTAATGTTACTACTGAGGTTCGAAGATGTACTAAACGCTCGATATTGTCCGAGCTTTCTCGAATATTTGATCCTGTAGGTTTTTATGAGTCCAATTACGTTTCTTGCTAAGTATCTCATGCAAATTTTGTGGACTTCTGGTGTCTCTTGGGATGATAAAGTACCAGACGATATCGCAACAGAATGGTTGCGCTTCAAATCACAACTGCCATCATTGATTCACATCTCTATTCCTCGACGCATGTTGCGAACCTTTACAGTCCTGCAACTGCATGGTTTTTGTGACGCGTCTGAGCGAGGGTATTGCGCTGTGATTTACTGTCGCACTTTTAATGAAACGTCCGGTTATACAGTTGAACTGTGCTGTGCCAAAAGTCGTGTTTCTCCTCTTCGACGGTTAACCATACCTAGATTAGAGCTTCAAGCTGCAGTTCTACTTTCAGATTTAATGAAATGTGTTATTAAAGCTCTTCGTCCTTTTCACATTATTACTGATCAAGATGGAAAACTTTCATTGCCAATCGAGTCAGCCATATCCAGGAAAATTTGTCTCCTGAGCTTTGGTGCCACGTTAATACTTCTAATAACCCAGCAGATATTGGAACGCGAGGTGTTTTACCTGAGGATCTTATCGAACATGAAATGAGGTGGAAAGGTCCGTCTTGGCTTTGTAAACCCCAAGATGACTGGCCTGTTTCTTCTGTGACAGTTGATGGTAATTGTTTGCGTGAAGAAGAAAAAATTAATACTTTCGTCGTTTCTACTGATAACACTGTTAAGTAATTACTGATAAGTCATTTACTGGATAAATTTTCATCGTTACTTACAATTAAGAAAATTCTTTCGTATTGTTTTCGGTTTTTAGGTAATTCTAGACATTCAAACCAGAATAAACGGGTAGGACCTTTACAACCAGTGAAACTTAATGATTCTTTAATTTGTCTTGTTAAGCATACACAACAGAGCGCTTTTTCGGAATAAATTGCATATCTTAAAACAGGTTCTGCAAATAAGTTGCCTAAAAGTTTACGTAAACTTTCGCCTTTTGTTGATGATGCTGGTAACCTCAGGGTAGGCGGTCGTCTCGTTAATGCAAAAGTAGGATTTAATGTTAAACATCCGTTACTTTTGCCTTCCAATCATCGACTTACTATATTAATTATTGATGATTGTCATAAAAAAATTATGCATCCTGGTGCTCAAACCTTACAAAATATTTTATTGCAAAATTTTTGGATCCTTTCTCCTAAAAAAAGCATAAAGTTAGTTATTTCTAAATGCATAAAATGTTTAAGTGTAAATCCAAAGCCAGCTCCTACCCCTTTGATCGGAAATTTACCTGCGTACCGTGTCAGTGCTGTTAAACCGTTCTCAACGGTAGTAGTTGATTATGGTGGACCTTTTGATATTGCTATGACCCGCGGACGTGGTACAGGAACATTTAAAGGCTATATTTGTGTTTTTGTTTGCTCTAGTACAAAAGCGGTGCATTTAGAGAACGCTTCGGAACTTACTACGGAGGCGTTTTTAGCTGCCTTGAAAAGGTTTGTCGCACGTCGGGGCAGATGTTCTTATATAATTTTAGCACTCCCTCAACTCACCTCACCTCACGAAACAATAAGGTGGGAATTGCATTCGGAAGTATCTTTGGTAAGTGTGGTAGCTACTAGCTCAGAGTCCAGCTGAAGGTGCTTTTACCCCTTTCCCCATGTGATACCCTATCGATTGCTACAAAAGGTGAGTATTATCTTTGCTTACTCAAGTTATCTAGTTATATTAAAATCGTCATACAGTCCACTTAAAATCGCGAACAGTAAATAACATTCAACTGATGTTAAAAGAATCTTTATTTATTTACTAATCAACAAAGATAACAAATTGAACTAAAACTTCAATAACTTCTTAGAACATTTTTTTGTTTTAAAAAGTGGAAAAGGTACGATTTAGGTATATTTGTTCCTAAAACGTAACCGTATATTCTTATATCGTACCAATATATCTTTATATAAAACTTGAGATCCTATAATTAATATCAGTCCCATAATCACAGCAATTGACATATATAAGTGAAAGTAATTATTATTGTGTAATTAATCTACTAAATTTGTCGACTCCTGCGCAATCATCTCAGATATAAAACAAATATTTTAATGATGGGTAGCATATCTAACTGTATTTCCTAATTCTTTGCAATCGTCACAAATAAAATTATGAGTATTTCTATCAACTCCAGCACAAAGTTCGTGGATCCAGGTTTCACACTGTGCGCACTGTATCATGTCTTCTTTTTGATTCTCTTTACAAAATGGGCAATACCAGCTATACCCTTCATTTTCTTTTTCTTTTTTCGCTTTCTTCGTATTCTTTCTCTCGTTAGAATTCTCCCTTTTGTCAACTCTTTGCAATCGTCACAAATAAAATTATGAGTATTTTTATCAACTCCAGCACAAAGTTCGTGGATCCAGGTTTCACACTGTGCGCACTGTATCATGTCTTCTATTTGATTTTCTTTACAAAATGGGCAATACCAGCTCTACCCTTCATTTTCTTTTTCTTTTTTCGCTTTCTTCGTATTCTTTCTCTCGTTAGAATTCTCCCTTTTGTCAACTTTTTGTCCACCTAAATTTCTGCATACAGCCTTCTGTTTTGGCTCATCGGGATTTTTATTTTTTGACTCTATTGACTTTTTTTCTAATTCTTTCTTTTAGGGTCTTTCTTTAAGTACTTGAGATTTTGTTTTATTGACCCTCCCTGTTTTAGGAAGACTACACAATGGAGATAAACTTTGTATGGCTGCCCGAATTTCTGTTATTTTTGAACTGTCCTTGTAGGGATTTTCTTTACCTTCGTGATTTTCGAGCGTATTAGCTAAACTATTGATAGGTAACCCTGACGAACAACCTGGGGTCAAAATAGCAGGAGTACGATTATATTGGGAATCGTGCGATCTGTTGACGGTTCTCATAAGCTTAACACATGATGTTAATGTTGCTGGCTGATCCTGTTATTGGTGATGAACGGTTGAAGATTCAGCTATTACAGTCGAATATGAGTCAATCGATGGCCCTGCATCGTGTTGCTCTTCAAAATCCTCGTTCAATATAACAACTTCGTCATTTCGGATCTTGAATAGATTGCAAGGCCATAACCCACAAGATTCAAATCCGTAGATGGCTGTCTCCATACAAACAGCTCGAGGGTATGACATCCCCAAAATTTCTGATATTTTTGCATGCTTAATTACGAAGCCTGGGTGATTTCTCATCCATGATGTATAAGCAGCATTAAAAATTTTGCTTCAGTGGCTTGAAGAACGATCATTCTAACGGTTGCAGTTTATGTGTCGTATGAGGTGGCAAAGACAACATTGTAATACCGTAGTCTCGTGCAAGATTAATGGCATCTAAGTTCTTAGTATGCGTAGAATGCCCATCTAAAATGAGAAGAACCTACTTTTCTTTAGATTTTTCTAGCCTTACAACCTTAATAAAACGCTGCAGCCAATCTACGAATAACTCAGAAGTTATTCAGCCACTGTCAGAGCAACAGTATTCTGTATTTGGTGGCTCTCCTCTTTTTAGATCGTCTGTCATTCTTTTGCGCTAAAATATCAGCATAGGTGGAATGAATTCAAAATCTTTTTATTCAAATGGGTTACTAAGAACACTTTTGAATCGTCAAGTGAATTAACTACAACTACCTTTACAAACTTATAACAATACTGTTTACTATTTCAATTGCCTATTGTTTTTTAGATTGCACAGGGCCCCCACCATGTGATACGTTAAAAGTCTTCAATTAAGTATTAAACCCAATGTATCATCCCTAAATAGACCTGTAGATCTACCCCTATCACCGCTGGCAGGTCCTTGTATTATTCCTCAAGCTTGCATAAAGATAATTAGAAAATACTTCAAATATTGACTTTATTCGAAAATTACAATAACTTATCAGAAACGTTCGGTTCCTAATTTAAAATCCATTACTTGACGATTAATTTTCAACTTTGTTACTTGCTGACTACGGAGTTTGTAATTAATTACAATGGCGGTAGGAGATAAACAATTTCGAGAAAATTTATATTATGCTGATTCCTGTTTGTGTTTTTAGGGGAAATAATATATATAGACGATCGAATTGGTACACTGAAATTAGTGCAACTAACTGTCCTGACCTGGTGGTCAAACATCAAAACTACAGTCGCTATATATAAAATGCTGTCATCTTCCTTGACACTAGCGACTGACACCGTGTCAGAAAAGTTTGGTGCAATCACTACTTTAATAATAAAATTAATGTTATGGAGAGTATGATCAGTAGAATTAGCTTTCTTCATATTTAAAAGATCAACAACAACTATTAGCAGTGTTACACGAATCCAAATAAAGCATAAATACTATATATGCTAATATAACTCTCTCTGGCTGTCTGTCTGTCTATTACCTCTTCACGGTTAAACCGCTGTGCCGATTAAGATGAGATTTGACATGTTAATAGTCTGAGCCCCGGGCAAGGACAAAGGCTATTTGAAAACGTCAAGTGTGAGTCGGTTTTTTTTATAATTTAGGGGTTGCCGTTAAAATCGTTCACCGATAACAGAATTTGGTAACTTTATAAAATAATGGTTCCAGATATATATTGCATGTAAACTTGCTGAGCTCCCATATTTTTATAAACGAAATATAAGCTGAGATGAATGATTTGAGTGCTGAAGTAAATGGAATGGGTTTGGTTTTTACATAAGGGAAAAAGTGACATAAATTCAAAATACCAAATGGAGCAGTTCGATGTTGACGTCAACATTTGCAACAAAAAACTCATTGTCAGGTGGATTTTTAATTCTATTTTCACACTTAGGTACAAAACAAAACTTTTTTTGATCTCTTACCATGATTTATTTAGTAAAAAACACAAAATTAGAAGATTAAATATTAAAATAGGTTATAATATTGTTTGCGTTAGTTTCGGCGTTACAAAAAGCGCGCCTCGCCGTTTCAAGCGCCTACATTAGTTTAACGTTTTAAATGGTTAGTTTTATACCAAATATGGCTTTTTGTTTAACGATATATGTTTTTATTATTATTTATAAATGTTAACGAATGATTAAACCAATCAAAATAAAACATGCAAATATATCCCTATTGGCTTTATTTTCTGATTGACGTTTAAAAGTTTAATCATTTAGTGGAGACATGTTATTTTAATGGTTTATATTGTTTTTGTTGGATAAGGGCAATAAATATTTGTACTCATGGATAAGGGTACCTTTTATATAAAGCTTTATTAATACTACGCGCTTATTTCAGAACTGCACTGCAAAATCAGCTCGCAAAAAACTTGTAAAACAATCAGCAATCAGCTTACTGATTTTTGAAAATACAGCGCAAGAAAATTGTCAAGCGCCTTCTTGAAACCTTATTTCAAATATTTATTTATTCAATAAACATTAATATTACCATTTCTAAATAATGTTATGGAGTCTGTTACAAATTGCATGAGACTTCTTCAGAGCCACGGCCATTAGTAAAATATTTTATTGCATTGCTTTTCTGCCAAACTGTAAGTGCTTTTTGTACAGTAAAATTGTTAACTTACTTGACTGTCTCATTTTGAATTTATTACATCACTCTTATAAAGGTAAGATTGTGTTAAAGATAATGCCATTTTTTTTTACTTATGCCAAATACAACAAGCTATTTGCTTAAAGAAAAATTTGTTAATATTATTAATTGTGAAAATAAAAGTTTTATAAAGTGTCATATTTTGATTAAAAAAAAATATCAAAACATAATGTCTTTTCAGAATCTCATAAAACTAAAATGTTTTGTCCTTTTTTTATAATTAATTGTAGTTTAAAGTAAAATCAGCAGAATATCGAATGGCAAATCAATTTTGTATGTTAAAAATCTACGGCGTTTACCCTTAAGTCGTGTAGTTTTATCGATCTATCTATCTAAAGGTATTTCAGTCCATTTATAGAAATAGACATAGAGACATACATATATATGCCTATATACACATAGACAATTCTTTTTGAAATCACAAAACAAGACAATAAAACAAAGCAAACATCTACATGTCACATTGGATGCTACACACTCAGAGACTAATTAAAAAAAATGTTTATATTGTGTGTAGGGTAACCTCCACAACCACGACACCTGTTCAAAAGATCCTTTCACTATTTGAAAGGTACATTATTTCAGATGGACAAAGGCTGGAATCAAGATTGTGTATTTAAAGGAGAGGCATAAATAGGCACAACAATACAGATAGGTACAGGAGCATAGCAGATACTACACTTTGTATGATGCAATGTCAAAAAAGGACCTAGTCAGCTTCAACTGGGTAGAGTCAAAAAAATAATAAATTAATCGATTAATCAAAAATAAAAAAAAAATCAACAATAATTTTGACGATTCAAGACTTTTTGTAAAAAGTAAGTTACTTTTATAAATTATGTTTGACTTTTATTATTTACAATTCTTATGGTGAAGGTGAGACGTTTTATATACTGTCAATCAACAATTTCTAGAACAAAGAAGAAGAAAATGATTTATTTTATAAAAGTAACACGAGAGCAAATTTTAAATTAATTTAGAAAAACATAACTTATTTCCTAAACTTCTAAGCTGTGTGTTACTTGCCAAAAAATGTCTACGGAGTTAGATAACCGAAACCGTCGAACACAACTAGTGCATCAATTAATAAATCATTTGATATAATAATAAAATATAAGTCTATAAAAGTATGCAGCCATACTGTATCCCATTTCTATGGCTATTTCGAGCGATCTCAAACAAAAAAACATTATTTCTTATTTATTTAATTATTTTTATTTTTTACAATTTTATTTTTATTATATTATTCTTACTTATATATATACCACTACTACTACTACTAGGCGCACAATTGTACACCAGAAGCGCAAAGCTCTATACATTTTGCGTTTCCATTTAAATGTATGAATATTTGACAAGATTTATCTTTCAGTTACTTACAGTTTACAGACTCCTTCAAAGCTTTCTCCGGCATGCCCTTCAAACGTGTTGTTGTTTACGTTCACTCATCGCACAATTACCTCAATGTGCACATTATCAAAGTGCTAATTGAACGCTCACCAGCAAATAACGACAATTATAAGTTACAATGCAAATCAAATCAAACGTATATTAGTTGCATTCAGCTTGACTACAGCTACTGTTGTGCAGTGATTAGCAGCTTGGCCCAGTTCATGTAGAACTTTTTGAGATGTAGCAATGTGTACATATATTTCAGCAATGCATTTTTATTATAGTTTTTTCACTATCTTTTCCAAAAATCGGCCAATGTGTAAGTTTCGTACCATTATCTATAAAAATGGCAAAAAAACACGTTTGTTGTATGTTGTACAGCCTGCTGACAGACGGTCAGACGGAATCGTACGACGGAGTCTTAGTTATAGGGTTCCGTTAATTACCCTTTGGGAACGGAACCCTAAAAACCAGAGCGCCCAGTAACTTGTTTCTTCAAAATTTCTTCGCAGCCTCATACGTCTCCACTATGCAGGCACGGCCTAACCTCGCCTTAAGCCAGGGTGATTTGATCCATAGTCCACACGTGGGCCTAGTGCGGATTGTAAACTACACATACGTCTTTGACGTATGCGTTTCCTCATGACGTTTTCCTTCCCATGAAATTAAGAAACTGACTCATAGGTATTCGCCAGGCTTGAATCTCTGCCATTCGTATATTTGATTGTGTTGATTGACTATACCCACTTAACCAATTTCGGTTAAAATTGAGTTGAGTGAAGGGGGCCTTAGCCGCCGTCTTTGTTTGAAAGTACTGAAATTAATTCTTTTTTACTGAAATTAATTCACATTATGACCAAATTTTAAACATATTTCGCATTTAAATTTATTTTTTATGACTTAAAGTTCAAACAGGAAGAGCAACTCATAGCATATTTATTTTTGTTTTGTTGTTGCAATATTTATGTCCATGATTGTACTCTTAACAATAAATTAATAAATAGTAATAAATAATTAATATTTTAAACAATTTAATTAAAATTCTTGTTAATAAAGCATTTTTCTAGCTTCCCAGATTTTAATAAAAAGAAGAGTAAATATATTCGAATAACAAAGGGCAAAAAAGTCGTCTATCTGAAAATCACCAAAACCAGTGCAGTTATTCTTTCATTATAACTTTATAAGTTTCTTAAAGGGAAATTATATTATAGTCATAGAGATATATAATACCTATCTTTAGAACTCGTATTGTAACTATAAAAAAAAAAAAGAAGTTATAACTTATATAATATGAATCTCAAAGCAAACTGCAAATTAGATAGAACTTTAAATAAATATGTACATATATACACGTTTTTAGGTTATCACGTTATCACAACATGTACATACACGTTTTCAGGAACTGATAACAATCTTATTTGTTAATATCAGAAGTTAGAAAGAGAATAGAAAAATCTACATTCAAAATCATCAAGCAAGGTTTTTGTCAGTTATTACTTTACAAAATAACACAAAAATTAATTTAATTTTTACATCAGATAAAATACAATTCAAAGTGTATAACATGCTCTACTTATAATCTAGATCACTTTGACAAGTAAAAAAAAATTTTTCCAAACTTTTGTGAAACAAGTGTCTAACAAATTATTCAAAGCATTACTTTAACTTTCATTAACATAGATTATATACAACAAAACGATGGCAGTGTAAAAATAGGCCCGTAACAAACCTAAATAGAGAGCACAATGTTTAATGAACCTAAAGTACTTTGTGTCCGCCCTATTTGAAGCCTACTCACGCGGTAACAAATCCCTAAAATTATGGCTATTAGTAAAATGTTCTGGCGTAAATAACAACACTCGTATAGGTGATGTTACAAGCTCATACATTTATTTATAAAGTACGCACTGAAAAGGTTTTTGTTATTTAAATTGTTTTGTTACACAAATATTGACCAATAACGGTGTCTATTCAAGTAAATTTTTGCTCTCATTTTGTTATAAATTTAGACACGCGTGTTCAGAATATTGTTTTGAAAAATTAAGTGAGTTTAAGTATGGAATTTAATGGGTTTTTTTCATGTTTTTTTTTTATACCACTAGGGTGGCTAACAAGCACACGGTCCGCCTTATGGTAGGAGGTCGCCGTGTCCTATGGATGCTTGCAACACTATGGGTATCACTAGCGCGTTTCACCCTTCAAAAATCCAAAAACTTCTTTCTTGATATATTGACCTTTAACTTTTTAGCCTGTGTCAGTTGTCAAAATAGTAGTAATTCTCGATGACAGCGGTTGGTCATTGCATCTGTGTGAGCGTGACGGCAAATAATTATGCGCGTGCAACAGAGACAAATAGTGTCCGGCCATTGAACGAAATTCTAGCGTCCGTGCTATAGTAGCTAATTTGTAATGAGCACAGTATAGGTAATAGCATTTCATGTTAAGGGGCAACGGTTACACGTAATTTATTTTCACAGAGATAGTTTGTAGACCCGATAGTGACGTAGCCTGTTCATGCCGGTCTAGAGTTACCACGGGAAACTATTTTTACATATGCTTCGCATATTTCGAATATTTTATTCCTTTGCGCTGTAACAGAGCACATAAATGCATAGACTTTTAGCATAGATTACGCTTAGATGCATTTAGGTCCCACAGGAATATATTTTTTCGTGTGTAAAACCGAAATTTTGAGTAAACCCACTGGTAAATTTTATTAATATAAATTCCAGAGTTGGTGTGAGTGTCTGAGTAAGTTACATTACATCTTATGCCAGGAAATTGATTCATAAATTTTAGCAGGAATTACTATAACATATCCCATACATATATCATATAGCAATATATACAGATATAGCAATCAACCTTATCCTTAAATTCAAGGGGTTGCTGTAGCATTCCCACGCCGATAACCGAATTTAGCACGGGTAGATCCGCGGGCAAAAGCTAATTTTTGGTTAAAAATATTAATGATTCGTACGTTGACGTTTGCAGTGTCAACGAAACATTTAAATAATCAACAATCAGGTC
Source organism: Apoda limacodes (assembly GCA_946406115.1). Classification (NCBI taxonomy): domain Eukaryota; kingdom Metazoa; phylum Arthropoda; class Insecta; order Lepidoptera; family Limacodidae; genus Apoda; species Apoda limacodes. The sequence continues at coordinate 24,740,833 of OX291555.1, read as the reverse complement.
GCTCTAAAAGAAAAATCGAGTTGGTTAACTCAATTATGTTTATTTACGATTTTTTATACCACTAAAGTGGCAAACAAGCGAACTGTCCATCTATAAAGTTTATAATATAATAAAATATAAGGTCTTTTGTATTTCCACAGATCAAGTAGGAATAATCAGAAAACTCGCTTTTTATCGATAAAGCCGCTGAAAGCTTTTAGATGATCGTCGTACAACAGCTGTTTCTGAAAATCATGTTAATTTAATTTTTAATATAATACAGCGACTTCTAATTTGTTAATTAATGTCTTAATGAGAATTAGCCTTTGATCTCAAATTAATTTATTCCATCTTGTATTAAAAAAGATACCCGACGCTACGTACACATTCGTTGCCGGTACAAAGTAATTAGAGCGGATAAAAATAATTAATTTTATGGAACGGTGAAAGTACTGACTTTCAGTAATTATAGGAAAAATCAGTGTTAATTTTTGTACGTTAGGTAAAATTTGTTTTTTTTTTTTATTTTTTCCTCCATAAAAGTGTAATAAAATATATACCTTTTGCATAGTTTGGTTATACCTTAATTTTCTTATATATTTTATTTACCTTTTCAAATAAACGTTTCATTACTGTTATCTAAGTAGTTTCTTAATTAAAAAATTACTTAGACGTCCAGCCGGACCAATATGGCGCAATTATATTTTTTTATTGTTTGACTTCAGAAATAAAGTCACATAAGTTCCTGGAATATTAGATTTTGGCTGTCAAAAAAATTGTTTTGTGGCACACAAGCCTTTTGAGCCTAGACCCCCATTACTGAATAAAAATAATATAGGTTCTCAACTCATTAACTCAATTTTTGTGTGAACAAACCACATCATATTTCACCCACGCCACGCTGCTCTCACCCATCTTCACGGGGAAAATCTTCTAAATAGCGGTAGTTAATTAATGTTTCGGTTAATGTCTGTTTCACCCTCAGAAGAGAGCATTAATTTACTAATTAGGCAGAAAGTGTACTTTTTCCAGCCTGTACTTTGACTTTGTTAATTATAGTACCAAAATTGCTGTATTAAAGTACAATCACGTTTTACACATTAATTAGGTAGTAGATTAGTTTGCCGCTTATTAATTTGTATTTTATTTTGTTTTACTAAAGAATACCAAAGTCCGAAGTCTGAACCTGAAGTCGACCGAAAGTGTTGTTTAGGTAAATATAGTAAAGAACTAAATTGACGTGTAGTAAAACTAAACCGCAACACATTAGTATTGTTAATGTAGATGAAGTCAATATATCAGCCGCCAACCATATAATCCGGCAGACTGCGGATGGCTTAGGCAGATCGTGATATGGTGCAATTTCATGATTTTCCTAATTACTACCCAGCCGATTTATAAGATAGCTAAATAAATTTCAGGCAAATCGATCGACGAATCAAGTTTGTCAATTTCGTTGGCCAACCACTTAGTTGACTACTTCGAAATATGGCTAGGTATGGGCTAGGCATATCGAACATACTTCCTAAACTCGCTACTGAGAGGCACTGACGGTGCATTTTTGACGAGATTCGATTTTAGCACTCGCCAGCAACTACCGCGGCACGCTTCACGCTCGTGCGCTATCCATAATTACAGCCTAACGCCCTTCGCTACGCTTATCGCAATCTACCCTTATCTGCTTTTTTTGTTCCGAAGACACATGTGTAGACCGCGCGAGGCCAATTATGGGCAGCCGAATTGTAGAATATACTTCGAATTATCTAATTGATGTTAACTAAGAAAATCATAAAATCTGCATAGGCATACCGTGGCCGTTCCTGAGCATCCCGCGCACAATGGCTTCCTGCGACTCTAACCAGGTCGTCTGTTCACCTAGTCCGCTGCGTTTTCCGGTTCGTGTTCGCCACTCGAAAACCTTTCTTCCCCATTGATTACGGTTGCAATGTGACCTGCCCATTACCACTCAAGCTTGCTAAACATTTGAGCTATGTTGGTCTAGTGTGGTTTTCAGGAAATTGCTCGTTTTATCACCCTAAGAAACACTCAGCACAGCTCTCTCCATAGATCGCTTATATACGAGGCCAATAGCTAGAGACCACGTTTCTGTACCATAAGTCATCACTGGCAACACACATTGTCTCCCTGTCTGACACCTTTATGGAGATGGATCGGCTTTGTGTTCTGGTCTTGTAGTCGGAGATACATGGTTGATTGCTCTGTTATACAAACACTTCAGCATTTATGTGTTACTATAGTCAATGTGGCATCGCTGGAGAGACCACCAAATCTATCAAGAATATCGAAGGCATTTTTATTGTTAAGTTTAGCCAAGAGGCGGATTCCACTTCACTGTCTTCGCTATAGTCTGGCAAAGCGTAGTTATGTGGAAACTTGCATGTTCAGGCGGCTGGAATTCGTGAAATCTGCGTTCAAGACTTTTCGTAATAACCTCGGAAAACAGTGTATAGACATGGCTCGGAAGCAAGTTTGGTTTATATGCAGTTCTTCAATAAGGTGAGGTGTCCCTTTTTAAAGAGAGTTTTCTTGACCACGCTTCTGCTTCAAGCCTCTGGCGTGGTGCCTTCGAGTATAACAGAATTACCCCCCCTATCAGAACATAATAACATTTTGTAGATACTTGTATATAGTTTACAGTAATTTTGGAATTAAATTACTTAAGAAGCTCACTCACTCACTGCGGTGTTCATGTTTTAATTTAATCCCAACCGTCATTAGATATCTTCATAATTTAAGAAATCTTTGTTTTACGTGCAATAAAAAAATATTATTATTATTATTTAAATCTATTCATAAAATTTCATAAATTTTTATTTGTTACTACTATATAAGTGACTAACAATCTATTGTTCGATAAAAAAAGTTGCCTTAGGTATGACAACCACTTAAGCGACAAAGATTTGCTCAAGCAATATTAAGTTGCCACTGGGAGGTAAAAGCCTAAGCAGTAAGCAGCTTTTAACAATAGGAATTTGCGATGCAATCTTGCCACATTTGCATAATATTGCAAGATTTGGCAACTTTAGGTTACTAGTATGCGGTGGTCGTTAAAACTATGAATATTAAATTGTTTCCAAACGATTAGGAAATTCATTTTGCAAATTTGACGTAGGTACTCTACCACCTACGTGTATGACGTATTACGGTGTGGTAATCCATTGAACATTAGTTCACAAGAGTGATTAAGCTTCAACTCGGTGATAATTTATGCATCCGCTTTGCAGATCTTCTTCGAAAGCTAATTATAATTTAGAAGGTGATTTGGTTATTGTATTTGTGCATTAAGGCAGAACAAATTCGCGTTGATGAAAATTATCAGCGCGAATTTGCTGTCGCCGCATGAGATATGATTAAATTGTTTTTATTTTTGTTGAAAGTCTATTTAGGAGTAGTACTCGAATACTAATTCCTGCTACAGCCAGAGCGTAGTAGAAGGTCAGTCATCATATTTTTAAAGCATTATATTATTCGGGTGAGTAACGTTTTGTGTAAAAAAAAAAAACAAACCAATCAAACAATAAACAAACACACACACACATATACATACCCTTCCTCCTTATAATATCAGGTTGATTAAATATACTAACTACTAACCTACGCTTTGTTATCTACGGCATCTAAATTTTCTGAATATATTTTGATATGAATATTAGGTACCCTATTTTTCTTTGGCAAAATTTCCAACGAGGGTTCTAAACTTAAGTTTTATTAATTTTTTATCACGTTACACGAAAAAACGCGGTAATTATTATAGTTGAGCAGATTAGAATTAGATTATGACTGATCCATTAGAATGAGAATATTTATTATGTTTTTCATTTTTTGTGTCAGATTGCTCGATACCTACATTAAAACATTTTCGATGTTTACGCACAACCCTACCACAAAATTATCGAGTCAACATCAAAGACCCTTAGTCGCCGTTAAATATGTAAAATATGAACTTTTATTTAAAAATCATATTTTTGCAACCATAATTTGTGTTTGTTCTCAAGGAATGAAATAAGATGTCAATCACTCTTGAAAGAATTTGATTATTGCGTAAAGAAATGAAAGCGTACGAAGTAAAGGCGGTAATACATTCTCGCCCCGACACCTAACATATCGTGTGCTCAGTGTAGCACTTCTCCACCATAAATCAACTGCTCATAACATATAACATCATACGGCTGGCTTTTGCTGTGGGGGTGAAATATTTGTAAGCAAATTGTGTTGCCTTGAGGAAATAAATTATAAGTTAATTTCATATTGAACCAAGAACGTGTTATCCTTGATATTTTAAAACATCTAAAAAATGTATGTTATTCAAATTATTAATGTTTCCTTTAATTCTGAATACCTATACTTACTCAGCCCTTGACTTAGCGTTAGTTTTTAATTTACTTTAGTCGTATAAGTTTTATTTGTAGGTTCACAATTTATGAACTCCTAGCAAAGATATCCAGGTCAGCACGCTTACTTCTGAAACGCATTTTGATCACGAACCCCAATTTAAAGCGGTTTAAGAGTCAATTCAAGTCAAGTTCAATCTTTCCTGTCGGTTTTTCTTGCTCACAATATGTCATCCTTACACTTAAACCTTATGAATATACACGATTATTATTATATATTTTTTTATAATGGTATGAGCCTAGTATGATGATTTAAATTCCACATGATTTTGCTTCTGACAAATGTGTGTGTGTGTGTGATTACTTATTGATTCTAATTAATAATAGTTAACTTAAATAACGTAAGTTTAAAATTATAAACGAAGAAAACGCAAGAATCACAGTCTTTTCAAGATAATGAAGTATATAAAAGTACGTGACAAAAGTTTATTGCTTTAGTATTCTTATTTTCTCGATTTATTATATTTTCTGTGTAGCGTTGGGACAGCTCTTACCCTCGGCACATTACCCACTGTCAACGATGTACACTTGCTCTAACAACACTTGACACGTCGACCGAACAACAATTATATTTGTGAAACATGTTTTGTTTAGATTAGGTTAATTTCATATTCTCCTAAAATAAGGTTAAGTTTAGGTCTAAGATACATTGTGTATACATATACCTATTTCATTAATGGATAGTTTGAAATATAAGTAAGTATATGTATGTACATACGATTGTACAAAAATATAATTATGATGTTAAATTATCACTAGTGCTGTTAAATATCGGAATACTCTTAAATATCTGAATTCCTTCACACGATTGACGATATTTAACGCTTCACGAGATGCGCCCCCTATGCTACGTAAAAAGAAATTGACATGTTTGACTTTGTTTTAAGTAGCTTAATAACTTATTTTTATTTCCTACTAAGTGTTTCGGTACATATTGTATACTGTTTAGATATTTACCAAAGTATTGTATTATTACTTTAAATATAACTTTTTGCCAGCTGTTTTCGGCAGAAATTAACAACGTTTACATTGTTTTGACGATTCAAAAGTGTTTTCAGAAACCTTTTTGAATAAATATTGTTTGATGCGATTTGATATTTCATATACCTATCTTTTTGCTAGTAGTAAGTTTTAGGCTGTTCAATGTAAGTATTATTATTTATACTTTGACATTTTCGTTTGTTCGTTTCAGCCGGCAGACTGCTGAACATAGGCAACACTACAATAATAGTTTTGTTTTTATAACAATTTTTTGTTTTGTTAGGGCATACTCGTAGGTCACACACACGTATAACGGCAGGTATATAAATTGAAAAAAGTGTGTCACTGTCCGATTATTATAAATCATCTGCATGAACTATATGTTTCTGAAGATTGTCATAACAATCTACTGTGCAACAAACTTTACTGACCCGGTGTCCGTCTCTAGCGTCGTGTAAGTTCACACAATTTTAATATAGCGACTGTAGTTATAATTTTTGACCACCAGATCAGAAAAGTTTGTTGCACTGTACATATAACCGTCTCAAAAAAGATTGATGATGTCTACAGTGGGATACCTAAAATATAAAATGTAAGTATTTTGTTAGTAGAAGACTTAAAATAGGAAATGTATTTTTTTGAATGTTTTGTTCTACATTCGAATACACCTATTTTAGTACTCTGTGCCTATTTGCTTTGGACAACTTGTCCAACAGAGTAAAAACCAAAATTACAAATTATTTTTTTACTAAGTAAGGTACTTCATCCTTAGAAGGTATATCCTTTTCGTTATAGGTGTCGGTGGCCGATAGTAAAATCCGGCAGATCACGAAATTCCTAGGCAGATCGTAATCGTGTAATTTCTGTACACACAATGTTTTTCATCATATTTGCGAGTAAATAAATAAAAATATGAGGCGAAATAACTTACATACTTAAAATTTACTTTATAATTTTTAAAAACACAATAAGAGTTTTTCAAATTACCATAGTCAGTAAATAGTTATCGTCAGGAGCTTCATTAACAACTTTGTCTACATTTTCTCCCGTAAGTAGCTTCGATTTTTTCTGATTTCCCATTTGACTTCCTTTTCAAAAATGCTATTAATTTAATATATGTACTAACTGTTCAATATTAATAGAATTTTTGGACTTGAGTATGTTCTTCAACATAGAGTAAATTATCCATAAGGAAGATGGTTTGTATTTTTCGGCAATTTCTTTCTCCAAAGCAATCTAATAGGATATTCTCTGAAAACGAACTTGTTTTCATCTTGTTTCTCCATAAAAATAAAACTGACGCACGCGGTTAACAACTTACTTGTCTTTAGGCTTCGGTGGTAAAAAGTTTAAATTTATTTCTGGAGCCGCATTAACAATTTAGGCGGTGTCGCATTTATATAGAAGTCATCTGATTACGAAGACATTTTTTTATTTTTATTGTCAGTTGTAAATAAAGAAAGTCACCAAAATTTTGCGAATAAAACAGCGATTTAGCGGTATCTAGAAAATTAATGAATAAAAAGTTTTGGCTAAAGTTAAATCTTTCGAGTCGCTACTGTGGTTGTTAGTTCACACGATTTCAATATGGTGACTGCAGTTTTGATTTTTGACCACCGGGTCAAAAATATTTGTTGCACTTTAATTGCTCGCTTGGTGCGAAGTTCTTATCTTGAACTAAAGATGGCGCTTTTGTACATACTTGATAGAATAGATAAAACAGTAAGTAAAGTCTACATACTGTTTTATCGTACAGTAGAGCACGCGCAGTGCGTTCAATGACATAATGAATCATATTGGCCGGGGGTTTCATGAACTGCCGCTTAATTTAATTTACCTTCATTGTCCTTTCTAACATACATAAATAGAAAATATTATACGTTACTGACTGCAATGAATCGTGCTCTACGATCCTAAAAGAAAAACCTATTCCCGTGGAACTATCGATAGCAGTAAAAAAGTCTAATATCCTTTTTAGTTCCTATATAATTTTCATTATCAATATACCACACATGCATATTTTTAAAGTACTTGTAAGATGATTAAAATCTGCATATCACGAAATTCAATGTTTTAAACTTCAAATCAGCCAGTCAGTTTTTCTTTAAATATATGCAGGTTTCGAAGGCAGGTAGGTCAGTTTGTTTAAAAAATCGGCCAAGTGCGAGTCGGGTTTGAAGGGTTCCGTACCATTATCTATATAAACGGCAAACAAATCACGTTTGTTGTATGAGAGCCCCTCTTAAATGTTTGTTTTATTTTAATTTAATTATTTCTTTTTAAAGTGATTATATAACTTAATATTCTGTAAATATTTTAACCGTCTACCTGTTGCTGCAATCAATATCCAGCAAAATCGAGCCAAAAAATCACGTTTGTTGTATGGAAGCCCTCTTAAATATTTATTTTATTTTGTTTTTAGTATTTGTTGTTACAGCGGCTACAGAAATATCTTCTGTGAAAATATTTTTAATACTTTTTTCTCCACTAAATTTTACAAAATTTTAATCCACTAAAATTTCTACTGATACTCGAAAAAGTCATCATCTATTTATATGGCAACACTGACATTTGATACAATATGATTTGTGAATGTTTTCGTATTTATTGTTTTTTAGCACTAATTCAAATTTAAATTTAACAAACCTGTAAAAAGTAGTGGCACATTAGACGTGTGACCGCCTAGTGGCACATTTTTGAGCTCCTCCGTTCTTTGGAGAAGGATCACTAAACCGTCATTCCTTTATAATATTTAAACAGCAGTCGTTAAGCTATAACATATTGATAGAGCACAGAACATATATGCAAAAAAAAACACCGTGGAGTAGGTACTATTATTAAATAAGATCATGTCTCATGTCACCATTCCCCTTCATCCTCGTTAATAAGATGTCTTTGCTACCTCTCGGGGGAAACATTAATTTACTAATGAAGCGGTAACTGAACTTTTTACGCTCAGCACTTTTACTCCGTTAATTAAGCAGTAAAACTGTAGTACTGTAAGAGCAATCACGTTAGCTTTGCTGCAGTTGCCAACTTCATGATATAATATACATATATTTGTTTTCCTTTTTTAAAAGGATAGTTGAACCCCAACTTAATTAATTATAAAGAGGTATTAGAGAATTCATCTAATATTCTTTTGGCAGAAAGAAATTAATTGAAATATTTTAAATTAGCTTCTCAAATTTTGACAAAAGTCTCACTAACATATATACATTCTCTTTAATACTTTTGAACAGAATCTTTTAACATTTTTTTTACATCAAAAATAATTGTCATACTACGGAACCCTAAGTCAATGCATGTAGGTCACGTATTTGGCCAGTTTTTTATGAATTCACACAGTTGCAACTTTAAATGCAATCTTGGTTTGTATTAAAATTTGCACATTGATAACTAAAAGGGCATAAGTGTCTCCTAAAAATAGAAAAAAATAACTGAAGCTCAAATCTTCTGTTGTCTTGGTAAGAACTCCTTAAAATGTCTAATAGTGATAAAAAAAACATAAGCAAAAATACGAAAAATATTATTAAATTTCTGAGCTGTATTGAAAAACCCCTATAAGTAAGTGAAAATAAATCTAGGTCGTTTATGCGCTATATGGGAAGGTTTTGGAAAGTTTACCTCAAGGTACTGTATGTCTGTTTGTTCATATTGGGTTCGACTCAACAAACGACAGTAGTGTCAGTCTAAAATGAAACACAAGTTTACAAAGCGATTATCGATTATCACTGAACAAATTTAAAGTAATTTCGAATACATACAATAATTACACCAAATCACTACAATGGTGTATGGAAGTACCTTTTAAATAAAATAAAAGTGCGGTTTTTATTATTTGTTGTTATACTTTAGAGTTCACACTATTTTGCACTGCAAGTTTGAAGTTTATATGTTTCTGTTACGATAAAGCAAAATCAACGAAAATGTGTTTTTTGTACGGGGACCCCCCCAAATTTTAACTTTTTCAACTTTTTTTTATTTGTTAGATATACATTTTGTGAAAAATTCAGGCTTCTCCCTATTTCAGTCTAAAATATAGAGCCTTTTAATGGTCGGACAGACGGACAGACAGCGAAGTCTTAGTAATAGATATTAAAAACAACACCAAGGAAAACTGCCGTACGACTTGGCGTATCCACAAACTTCTAATATTATAGAATATGAAGCTTAACGATTCAAGTAGTTCTTCCGTTTTTGTAAAATTATATAAGCAACGAGACTACGAAACTTAAAATAATAGCAAATCGTCTAAGTGAATCACCGATATCAGGCCCTGACTACGCAAGAAATGCATGACAGGCCGCATCAACTTCGTAAAGACGTAAGGTTCAACAGCATCATAGCCGTTCTATAATCCTCAAGTTCAAAGTGAGGAATGGAAATACATTTATATCAGAATTTTAAATTCAAAATGAACCTATTCTGACATTGATTTATTTGATAAGTAGTAAATATTGCCCTTCGCGAGGTTTACATTCCCATATTGCACCGCTACTAATGAGCTCTTTATTTATATTTCCACGTGTTCTGCAGATTTAGCTTTATTAAGGAAGCATTTGATTTGTGTAACATCGTTCAATACTGGAATTCCTAAGCCAGAGACCCAGGATAGAATAATGGGATAATTCTTTATTTTTTATACTATTGTTAGAAAAAACTTTAATCTACCAGCCTGTGGTTCGAAGTTGGTACTTGCCGCTAGCGAAGTGAGACCCAGCTGTGTGCTGGCAGGGTTCGGTGGTCGCTCTGCAGGCGCAGCGGCGGCAGCCTACTGTTCCCGTCACGCGTCGAGCTCGTCTCCCGTAGGTATCGCACCTGAACTGCCATCCAGGGAGGGTTTTCTTCAACAACTTCCCTCTCCGTGGGGGGGGCAACTTTACCTGTCTGTCCGTGCTTTGTCCCGATGACGACGGGATGCAAATGATAAGGTGTTGGGGACTACCACAATCTCTACACACAGTGTCCGAGAACGACACTGAGCGACCCCGTGGCGCACCATCTTCGCGTGCGCAAAATGTTGCGTCGACCCGCCAAATTTTTCTTTACTTGTAGGTTAATTGCCTGATAAAAATAATATAGGTTCTAATTCGATACTTAGCTCCTTGTAGGTCGGCGGCACGTTAGAGACACGCACAAAATCAAAGTAGGTGTACGATGGCAGCACCTGCGTAAGTAAATTAATGTATCACTGAAGTATAATTTGTCACTATCATCCCTACCTACAATCCTTTTAAAATTTTTAAATGGTCTATTGGTTGTTATTTTAGGTGCGTTTTATTTTTTTATTAATTAATTAATTATTATTAATAATATATAATTATTTAATAAATAGTCCCAGATTAACGAAATTCTGCATGTATCAGTTTCCTTGACATTGCTGTGTCATTAAAATGATTTACGTGTATATAGGTTGAGTCGTTTAATGTGCAATGTTCAATGCTTTGCAATAGAATTGTTTCAATTCGGTTGAACCATGTAATATTGGCGTTAGCAATTAATTAAAAAAAAAAAAAAATGATGTCTACAGTCTGCACTGGGCCCGCGTGTGGAGCTTGGCCTAAATCGCCCATGGTTAGAGTAGGCCTTGCTCCAACAATAGGGACGTATGAGGCTGCGGAGGAAAGGAAGGTAAAGGTAAGTAAATTTAATCTTAATATAATAAATTTTAAATATTAATTATAAATTAAAAAATATTGGCGGGTTGACATAAAAAACACACATAAGACTCCTGAGTCCTGTGTGAGTGTTAAAATACCAATTATAACATATTATTTTGCGATTATATCACTTACTTCTCAAATTTTTAAAACCTTATATTTGTCTAACCGATGAGCTAATCATCATACTGATTTATTCGAAAATAATTAAAACAATGAAAAGTAAATGATATGTGTATTGCTGTTTATACCTTGCTTATTATTACCACGATTTGTTTTCCTTCCTGTGTAGCAAGTGGTCGGTTCTTACCCTCGGCACATTACCCGCTGTCAACGATGTACTCTCGCCCTAACAACACTTGACGCTTCACCCAAATTACACTACGTTTTGTGTTACATACATATTCTGTTACACCTTATTTATATTATTCCTTCCTGAAATAGCGATAATACTAAAGAAAATGAATGTTAATATTTTACTTATATTATTGAGATAGGATATACTTAGGTATAATTGTTTGTTTTTTGCTTTAAAACTCGATATCTTATGGCTAAACAGATCAATTTATAAGTTATAAATAAAACTCGATATCTTATGGCTAAACAGATCAATTTATAAGTTAAGCTAAATTAAATTCTAAATTCCTTCACCTGCACTAATCTTACTCCAGATTGCTACATTCTTATTTAATGCGGGTAAATCCACTGGGCATAACTGGTGGGGAATATCTTTCTATTAAAACTAGCTTTTGCCAGCGGCTTCGCCCGCACTAAATTTGGTTATCGGCATAGGATTCTTACGGCACCTCCTCAATTACAGAAAAGAATCTACTTACACTCTCTCTCCATCTCTCTTTCTCTCTTTCTCAAAAAGAATAAATAATTAACTACTACAAATAATTTACTAATGGATTAACCTCGCGAGTATCATACAAACCTTGAACCCCCGTTTAAGTTTTGGAAAATTCTTTCTTAGCGCACGCCTACATCATATTAGCGCTAAATAAATTTCAGCTCGATCCGTCAAGTGGTTGGAGCTGTGCGTTGATAGATCAGTCAGTCTGTAATAGTTACTTTGGGCTAACGCTAACTTTAACCCGCGACTTTGTTTACGTAGAAGGTGAAAATATTTTTAAATAATACGTACCGCGTAGTGTTGCTTACTATAACCTTTTTATGCTAACCAAATTTGTTCTATAATAATGCATTATTTGCGACAGTGTCTTCATAAACATGATATTAATCCTTATACAAATAAAACGTTATTCATCACAAGTATTTAATTTAAAACAAAATTGTCCTTTACATCATTCGATTTTAATGAATATATTAGGACATATCGCAGTTTTAAATTAACATCGAGGCAAAATAATGATCAAGTACTGCGCGAGCATTTATGATGTGCAAGGCCGGCGGACAATCATAAGGCGGAACGTATTATTTTAAAATATGTTCACCTTCTGCGTAAACGAAGTAGCGGGTTAAAGTAAGCGTTACCTTAGAAGATAAACATATGCTGTCGCGGACTTTTTTTAGAACTTTTAAAGGGAAACCATTCTGTCATACGTGATTTTTGCAAAACTTTAACCGTTAACGCAGCGCACGCAGCGGAAGCTCTCAAAAGGAAAAAAAAAACCCCGATTTTGAAACATTCTTCATTGGTGCTCCGCTCCTGTTGGTCTTAGCGTAATGATTTATAGCCTTCCTCGATAAATAGGACATCTAACACTGAAACATTTTTTTCAAATCGGACCAGTAGTTCCTGAGATTATAGTTCAAACAAACAAACTCTCCAGCTTTTTAATATTAAATATATATATATATATATATATATATATATATATATATAGTATAGAAGAAAACTTGCTTTTGTTTTTGAGTGAGTTAAATGTTTTTTGAATAAAATCGAATTGAGTTTTCAAACATGTGTCAAAATAAAATGTAATTTAAATAAAATGCACTAAGGAGTATTAATATCAACTTCGAAGCAAATAACCGCCAAATAACTTTATAACCCTTTTTATCCCCGTTAGGGGATGAATTTCAATAAAATACGAAACATGTCTTTCACCAATTCTGTTAAAAAAGGTTCATCCAAATTTGAAGGAGATTGGACCAAGGAATCACGTTGTCCCATACAAAGTTTACCCCCCTTTTTCACCCCTAAGGTAGAATTTTGGAAAATCCTTTCTTATCAGATGCCTACGTCATACAAAGAACACACCCTCCAAGTTTCAGGTTTCAACAATGAGCGGTTTAGGCTATGCGTTGATCCATCAGTCATTCAGGACAAAGAATTTTATATGTATAGATTAGGTTAGACCAGATGAGCGGTTAGCGAAAAAACCAACCATATGGACAAAGAATTTGGAAATGACTCACGCAGCACTATCTCAGGATGTCATGGTCAGCGCTGCTGGCCCTATTTTGGGCTATACAAAGTCTCATTTAATTTGAAGCTGGATGTTCGACACATCGCTTAGCTGTGTACCAAAAAACTCAAATTATTTTCCCAACTTCCTACGTTGTTTATTTTGTTATTTTAAGGGTTTCGTACCTCAAAAGGAAAAGACGGAACCCTTATACGATCACTTTGTTGGTCGTCCATCTGTCCGTCTGTCTAGACTCTTTTTCTCTGGAACCCGTGGAGGTATCAAGCTAAAATTATATCAAATACTCAGGTCCTTGGAGCTGTGAAAGGAATCAAACTTCTAAGCGTATGTAATCAAATGATACAGCCGTTTATGCCGTAAATTTTCGAAACTCGCAAGGGAATCAAAACCTATAGGATACTTCCCGTGAACTCAGAATCTTGAAATTTGGTACGAAGCTACATTTTATAGTACCGATAAAAGCAAATTGCGAAAACTGTTAATTTTTAGTTACATCATATAATAATTTTTGTTTAATAATATACAACAACATATAATAAGTTTGCACGGAGCCCTCGGTGGGCGAGCCAGACTCGCACTTGGCCGGTTTTTTTTTATTTCCATTTTGATAGGAACTCAAATTTTACAAAGCTTTTTAAATTATTATTAAAGCGTCAAATACTAGTTTTTTTAAAAAAACACATTGATAGTTTCTATAACACTGCACACTAAAATTAGTATTAATGAAATTTTATATTTTAATCGTAAGACCGGAAACTGAAATTAGATTTAATATTATATAGAAACAATCATAACAAGTATAAGGGTGTGGATACAAAAAAAGGGACATAAATTAACTTGTGAACAAAATTAAACATTCAAAAATTCAAATAGTACAACATACAGGGAATTTAGTATGTGTTCCTAAATTTGAACCAGCATAATGGCCAGTAGGATGTGACGTCATTATCTAACGTCATACTGCTGTACTGTTCCTAAATATGACCGAAATATGACGTCACACCTTACTGGCCAGTATGCTGGTTCTAATTTAGGAACACAGTCTTATTATTGTAGTCAGATGTTGCTAGCAGCGAGACCAAACGGAGCTTTTGCACGCTCTTACATACAGCTTTGTGTTAGGTTATTAAATCATTATTCATTCCATCATAAATCCACTACTTTTAAATTTAAATGATATAAATAGTAAGATACTGAACATAATTAAAGTGCTTGTGTAAAGGGTTGAATTTAGCAGAAGCCTTTTAAGTTGAACTATTTTTGTAACCAATCAACTTGATGCTCAATTAGTAGTTTCTAACAGATATTTGGCTCAGATTTTACTTACCTAATAATTATTATTACTTTAATAAATAATCAAATCATTAAAATATTAATACAACGGAGCAAAATGATAGTAAAGTAATGCGTCTTTTGTGTTTAAATAAAATGACGTTACATCTAACATAGCATAACTAAATAGACCAAAATAAACAGTTCTGTGATAAATCATTTCATCCTAGATAGAAAATAAATTATTTTGATTTTTTTTATATCTTATACCGTTACCACTCTTCCGTTTTATGAAAATAATTAAGAAAATGTTTGTTTCTTTTCCTGGAGAAAACATTAGATTCTTAATTAAGCAGTCAGCGAACTTTTTACAACCATTCATTCAACACAGTTAAATAATTAAGGAATAAAAATTTGTGTACTAAAGATACCATCTGATTGACTTGTACATAAAACATTAAGAAGTTCCCCTTAAAAAAAATATTTCGTGGATTTGCTAACAGGTGTGTATTTTTTCGCTTTTAATATTTATGCTCATTTAAAACTGAAAAAGGCCGTTTTAAAAATAATTAAATATAGTTGCAAAATGTTTTTTTAACAGGATATACACACCTGCCAGGTGGATTGTTGCATGGTTATAGGGTGGGGATGCAAGCAGCTCAAGACAAACTGATGTGAAATCGTACGAAAAACTCGTTCAATAGTGAACATCTTCTAGCTGAGATTATAGTTCAAACAAACAAACAAACAAACTCTCCATATATATATATATCTTAATATTGATGATGATAAGCACTAGCCCGTTAGTAACTACTATTTCTGTGTAGGATTTTCAAAGTTTCCGAATACCACACCGGTGCAGCCCCTCGGTTGTCTACCTAATGGTTACCTTTCCATTGCCGCGCGCGTAAGAATTGAATGGTACACAATACCTACACGGCAATGGAAATCATAATAGACTTGGAAACCATCATTGTAGTCATAAAATTTCCTGGCCAGACCTTGACTTTTCCCTACCCAGTTACTTTATAACCCTTAAAGCTGCTTGGTACATTCTCCGATAAAATTGCACAAAACGAACCACGTTTCGGTTAATTTTTGTATAACTTTAAAGTGTACGTAAACTTCACTAGTCAATGCCATATTATATTGTGACATAAACCATTACAATAAATACAAACTGGGCTTCTTTGCAACCGACGACTAAAAAACACCAAGGTGTGTGGAACGGAAGGAATGACAAACTTACCGAAAAAATAAACAAATGTTTACGGCTTTTGTATTTTTATTCCCTCAATTTACTTATCTTTTTGTATAGCATTTGGACAGTCCTTATCTACGGTACATTACCCACTGTCAACAATGTACTCTTGCCCCAACCACACTTGACGTTTCGCCCAAATTACCCCATACTCCGGTTACCTACGACGTGTTTTGTTGCAATTTAATTAACGTAGTAATACTTATTATTTCCTTAAATAAAATATGATTAAAGTTACCATTTCAGATTAATAAGTTTTTGTATACGTTGTATCTTTAAACGGTTTTTGGAAACTTCATATTTTGTTTACACTTACATATTGCAGCAAAAAAAAACTCAATCAGCGGGCTATGAAAATGCTCATGCTTGGTATTTCCTTGAAGGGTGTGATCAGAAAAAAAGAGAACCGACATAGAACTAAAGTTACCGACATAGCCCACAGAATAAGCAAGCTGAAGTGGCAATGGGCAGGTCATATTTTCCGCAAAACTGATGACCTAATCAAAGATTATGAAGTGCAATGTGGGTCACCCTCTGGCCAGGGGAACTAATGATCTGAGAAAGGTATCCGGAAGTGGATGGATGGGAAACGAGTTTTTATTGTTAAAGTAAGTAAGTAGTAGGAACGTTTGCCTTGAGTGGATAGACAGCCAACGTATCTTTCGTTTGTAAAAAAATAACGGACAAATTAATATTCTGCCGATATTAAAGAATTATGGAATCAAGACCGTGTTCACTCCTTATCGCTGAAAGATAAATGACCACTCCAGTGTCCCGCGGTTTATAAAGTTGACTGTAGCTGTGGTTGTTCTTACTTTGGACAGACGAAGCGTTCTATTGCTACTCGTACCAAGGAACACGTCGCTGCAGTCAGAAATAACGAACGTAAGCTATAGATATAGCGGAGTATTTACTTGATTCCGGCCCCAATCCCTTCCTTCCTTCCTTCTTCGATGTGGAGACCAGATTTCGCATATTCAAGTTTTATCGCGGCGATTATGCCTGTCCTCGTTTACATGTCCCAAGATAGGGCGGGAGTTTTGGTATGAATCCTGCAGAAATTGCGCGTCAGCTCTGCTTATTTTTTCATACTTCACTATTCATGAGCCTTCGGTGCACAATTATTAACACGCTTTTGTAAAACATTGTTAAAATATACACATCGAAACACGCTAAATGAATTTAGAAAAATTAAACACGAAAAGACACCACTCTTTATTAAGATTCGCGCCAAAACTCCCCGGCCCCAATCACTGAACAGAATTATATAATCCGAAAGTTTTATCTACGGAACGATACTAAATACCGAGAATGGTTTTTGAGTCGATTGAAATTCGAAAATATAAACAAAATTTGAATCGAGAAGACGGTTTCAGGTTGTCAAACAGATCTCGTGATCGAGTTAAGCAATAATCGAAAATTACATCTGACATCGAGTTCGTGTAGTGACACTGTGAGCAATGTATGCTTAATGTATGACATTGTGAAAAGAAACAGCACAAACGCACAAGACGGAGGGTAGATAGATATATCTGCCCAATGTAGCTACCTGCACTACGCATCTCCGCAGTCCATCCGCGACCACGGTGCATGAAACTGTGCTGTTATAACAGACACAAAATAAAACCTACAGTGGTAAGACCTGTTTGATTGAATTATAACAAGATTAAACTATTGTCTATGTGACCTTAAATTTTCACTCTAAACAAATCAATATTAAGAATAAAAAAAATATGTAATGACAAGATTATATAACTTGATTAGTAATCTGATAATATTAGTATCCCCAGAATCCAATCCTAACATTTTTCTTCTATATCATGTAGTTCGTCAAGAACTGGCAAAAGAGTTATATTATTCTATGCCTGCTCTTTCATTTTACCTTCCATAACATAATTTATTATTACGATATTATATTCTTAAGGATTATTTATATCCTAAAGTATATGTTCTAAAGCCTTCTATAGACTGTATTAAAAAAAGTGTTGTGGCGATGAAATCACCACTTGTCACGAAGGAATAAAGTGGTTGGTGAAGAAAAGAGGATGACCCCCATATATGATGTGGATGTGTGTCCTATCTCTGTTTAACGATATACATATATACAATAAGTAGTATAAGAATACATACCATTGCACCAAGTACCATAGAATAAGTAGCAGTAGGTACTAGCGTCAAGTACACAGGAATGTAGATGGAATTTAATTTTAATGTAAGCTGTTGCGAGCAGCGAGACAACAAAGAACTGAATTTAACAACACTTCCGCATAAATAGCTTTCAGTAACATTTTATTTTAAAACTTCTGTGTTAAAAAAAGTGAATTATAAAGAGTTGTTTGGATTCTGGTTTATTTTATTTGATATTCTAGTGATTGTACAAAAAATGTCTGTTTAATAATTTTTATCACACTTACTCGTTAACAGTGACATTAAGTGCAGGAAAAGCGGGTGCTTAGACCAACTTAATTACTCCTACGGGATTTTGCTATGTAACTTTTACTTTCCTTAAGGCAAAGCGGGCGTTCATAGAATCCTGTGCGCACCGCGCGCGCTATACGTACTTTATCTATTCTATCAAGTATGTATAAAAGCACCATCTGTAGTTCAAGATATGAACAATGCGCCAAGCGAGCAATAAAAAGTTTTAACTTCAGCCTACACTTATTGATTCATAAATTTGTAGATGCCGCTAGATGGTATTGTTTTCTATACTTCTGTTACCAAAATTTCAATTGTATTTTAGTGAGTTTATTAAGTTTTTCACCTTACATTTTTATTCAATTACTCGCTTATGTGATGAACAAAATTGTGTGTAACACGGGCGGTACAGAAATTACAACTCTAAATATTAAAGCGTTGGCCTTTGGCCTTAGGGTCTAAATACAATCTCGTTAGTTATTTTGTCTTTATCACCCTAATTACACAATGTATTTTAAACTTGTGGGATAATGGTAACTCTTTACTTCTGCCTAGAGCCCCAGCACCTAAAACTGTTTGTTTTTAATTCACTTGGACAAGGTTCTACCCCTTTCTGCACATAAGTGGAATTGTAACACATTTTCTATAAGAAATTAAATCATTACCAATTCAATTCAACCAAAAATATTTCAGTAAATGTCTGTTTTATACTCGAAGGAAAACATAAGTTTAGTACTTAATTAAGCGTTAACAGTTTTCCAGACACGTTTTAAGCAAAATTAAGAGACAAAAACTGTTGTACTACAGTATAATTACGTTTTATAGTCTTTGTATTAATTATTCATAACTTGTTTTAACATAATTTTAAATTTAAAGTTCTGCGAAACTGTATATTTTTGCTTAAATCTTAATATTGTAATTATATCAAGAAAATTAGATTTCATTCTTAATTATATTTAATGATTATGCACAGCATACAAAATAGAGATAAAAAGAATACATAGTGTGTATACATTCTTGCCCCGACATAATTCAAATGTATATCAGTTTAGCACTTTTCCACCATAAATTTAATTAACTATTTTCGCTCTAGAAATGATATATAAAACCCATTGCCAACCTACATATCTGAATAACTACATTTTATTTCCCTACCTTTTGCTGTGAGATCTTGTTTTTTACCAAATATCATGATTCCATTTTGAACGTAAGAAAATTATTCTACAGCCACCGCTGAATAAAATGAGCTACCCTTCTTGTTATGCTGTGATAGTGCAAATCGATTAGTATTTTGGCCCTAAGGAGAAGCTCAAATGATCTTAACTCAGGACAGGCGGAATTAGCATATATTTTTCATACACTAAGATTAAGATTATTTATGATTGTTTATGGTTGGTAAAGATACGCTGTTGAATATTTAACCACTGTTCATCCTCGTTTGGGTTTAAAACCGTAAAGTCATATAAAAGTAGGTACATACAAAAGGCAACCAGTAAAAGGCACTTTGAGTGTCTTATCTTTTAAATCAGTTATTCTATGTCACTGGATTCAGAAATCTATATGCGTCGTCCTTTCAACCTTATTAATAATTCATATGTTATAGAAACAAAGTAGTTAGTTAAAAACTATCTTCATTCTTTCCTTTGAGAAACCATGATATGTATACGTATATATAAATAACATCACGGTCACTGATTACCCCCTACAAACACCATATAATGAGGGGGAAAGCATCTTTTCACCAACCACTCTAGTCCTACGTGACAGGGGGTGAGCCCATTGCCGCAACGCTGCTTCTGATAGCAGTATTTCTGGACTAATGTGACGTTATATGTAACTCATCGGTCATAAATCATCAACTGAAGAGTACTAAATGATAAGACTAGAAACAAAATAATATACTTTTCTTTTTTTTCATTCTTTACGAACTACGGACATGTGTCCTAAGTCAGAATCTAACAAGGTGGAAGGTAATAACCATAACATTTTTTTTTAAATATGTTGATCAAAAAAGGCGAATAAAGTACATTTTTGTTCCAGTACAAAATTAACTTATAATTTATTTCCCCAAGGCAACACAATTTGCTTACAAATATTTCACTCCCACAGCAAAAGCCAGCCAGCAGTATGATGTTATATGTTATGAGCAGTTGATTTATGGTGGAGAAGTCAGGATATCATTGGCAGAAGTGCTACACCGAGAGCACAATATCTTATGTGATGCAGCAAGGATGTTTTACCGTCACAAAATAAGGGATAGTAGTACCTAATATCATATCTAAATATTTCGCACTGTTGGTTACTTCTTGTCCGATAGTTAAATTTCTTCAATAGCGATTGTGTTCTTGACAGGAAAAATATACAAAAGTAATAATTTATTATATTTTTTTCAATATATTTACCTAGTGTTTTGTATTTTTGATAATTTAATTTAATAATTGCCTACCAATTAATTATTTTTGTTCTTATAAGTGAAACATTCATATAAATACATCCGAAACACACTACCCTTCTTTTGGCAGTCGGATCAATCTATACTAAACTAAACTAAACTAAAAGAACATGTATAGACTGTCTCATCCATGACAAGTGAAAACAACTGAAACTATACACGTGAAAACAAATTTGTTCTCAAAAAGTATTTAATGACAAAGAGCTCTATTAGGAAAAAACTTTGCAATTAGGGTTAGAACCTTTGTGAAAATCCGTCCCTTTCTGGTTTTTGCAAATAAATGTACGCTAAAACATGTTACTGCATATTATTCGGAAATGAATGCTCCTTGTGATAAAACGTTTTTGAGATTTTTGAAATTTTGAGAAAATTATACAAAGGTGGAAATAAATTAATCTTACATTACCATCTAAAATTGTTGTGTAACTTATTGGCTTGTTAAATACTAATTCTAAGCAAATTATGTACGCCTAGTTAGTAGGTAATATGATAAACACATAATTTTTAAAGAATCAAGAAAGATATAAACGTAATAAATATACGTACATAAAAAATATTTTCGTTTGTTCGTCTTCGTTTGAGACTAGCTAAAGAAAACATACCATACATGTTTATAATAAACAATTGTCATACAGCCATATAGCTAAAACATCTATATAAACAATTTTGTTTTATAGTACTAAGGTGGCAAACAAGCTTGCGGTAGCCTATGGACGCTTGCAACACCAGGGGTATCACTCGCGCTTGGCCGAAATCTAATAATTTCAGAAATCTAATAACTTCTTTCTTTTCTTCACCTATTTTTATTGTTCTGGCCTAAAGTCTTGTATCTATTGATAAAATAAAAAAAATATATTAATAATTGCCTTGATACAGGTATAATATACTATTAGGTCAGCAGTTTTTATAAATTACCCTATATTTTAATAAATTACCTTACATTATTAATTTAAGAGGCTGTTATGCCAATAAATGGCACCATACTCGTTTCTTTATACAAAATGACATTACCTTTTATGTTATTAAAAATTAAAACATTTTATTATATTCAAAAACCTACGCAACAAGAAATATACTAATGAACCACTTCATTCCAGTAGTTAATAAGCGACATATAAGGATAAACTTAATTCGTGATACGCAAACGAGAGATCGGATTAAAAGCAAGAGACGTGATTCGGTCTAGTTTTATAACAAAAAAGAACATAATGAAATAAGTTCTTACAAAAAACAAATGATCAAAGTCAAAAAGTAACTTTGGCTAAAACCAGTCAAATGCTGGTAGGGTGTAAAGTGTATGAAAAAACAAGCAAGCGAGTTTCACAGCTATGCCAACGGTCAAATCGATAGCATTTGTAGTTGTTGAGAAAAATAGTTGAGTGTGACGTATGGACAGACAGACAGACACTTAAGAATAATTACACATTTTATTGGGGTTTTGAAGTCAATGTAACATTTCTTTAATTTTACATTTTTTAGTTGGTACTGGCTATGACCGCTTGTGTCTCAAAATAGGTCATATTGAATATAGAATACAAACCGATCGTAAAAAATTCGCATTCGCGTATGGACAACAATTAAGAAAAACAAAAAATTTTGAATTTGGATTTGTATAGAAGGAAACAAAGATGCATCGCATGCATTTTTGTTTTAGTTTTCGTTTGTTAAACGCCCTCGTCAGATGCTTGATCCGAGATGGGTCACTTTGTGTTATATTATGGGCAACTAGAGTAAAATCAACATAAGCATTCAAGTTTTGCATAATGAAATAATGTAGATATATCCCGCATGATAATAGTTGTGATATGGTGCGACGCCCTCTTGTCTCTTATCTTTCCGCTCACACCCAAGAGCGTTAGCATGCCCCGCGAGGTTTTTAGGAGAAGTGTAAGGAGCGCACCTGAAGCCGTCCCGTAGCCACACAATGGGCCATACGTATGCTGACTAGCGTTGAGGCTGACGCTGAGTTTCAGAAACTCCATTCAGCGTAGTCTGCGGAGCTGTACTCAGTAAATGACGCTCAGTCGATTAGTTGTTTTGTTTCAATTGACAGCATGAGAAATGTACGCCCACAAAAGAGCTAGGTAATACCTATATAGTTGATGACCATGAGAGGACCAGGAACTCCGCCCAAGAATAGAGTTAAAAGTGTTCCGGATAAGTATTTAATACCGCAAGCAGCCAAGTTAAGTTATACTCCCCCCCCCCCCAATTAAAATCGGCTCACAACCAGCACAAATAACACTAATGTTACAAACAAATAAAAACCTACTTGTACAACAAAACATACGAGTATATAAGTTCCCTTTACGATACAATCCTCCTAAAATTTACATTGGACCACCTCAGGGTCAAGTCCAATTAAATACATCTCAATTTCAATTAAATACATTCCAAGTACAACGTAATACATTCCGAGTCCAATTATATACAATTCAAGTCCAATAAAATAAAATCCAAATCCAATTAAATACATTCCAAGTTCAATTAAATACATTCCAAGTCTAATCAAATACAATAGAAAACCCAATTATATTATTCAAATAAGCTAGGTAGTTGCCTAGAAAATAATATAAACATGACCAATGCGTCAAAAATAGGACAACCACGGTTTTAGAAGTCTGTTCAAAATTATAAACATTAACTTGGTGTCTAAAAGTTTTTTTGTGTTTTTACTTAAATGGATAAAGAAGATAAATAAATTTAATGTCATTAAAACCATTTATAAAAAAAAGCAATAGTACAAACATTTATTGCTCTATATTTATTTCTCTTTTCGATTTATTTCCTTCTCTGGCTGGCAGTTGGACAGCTCTTATCCTCGGCACATTACCCGCTGTCAACAATGTACTTTCGCTCTAACAACACTTGACACTCTGGCCAAATTACACTATTTTTTGTAACAAATCAATATCATTTCATACAAATAAAATTATTTTCATGCATTAGTAACCCAAAAAGAATTCAATTTAAGCTGTGAGTTTTATCGGAAATTATGAGGTTTGTGTTATTTATTACACTGATATGTGATTAATATGATATTATATTGGTTTCATTTATTTAAATATTGTAGATAAGTACTTAAATTTCACCTATTTGGCGTCTTAAGTCATAACTATATGGAATTAAAAACTTATGTAGGGGAAAGTGGGGCAGACATATCTGAAGTTAAATCCACTTAACAGAATGACGTTTACGTGTATGTGTCGCAGGCAAATCGTATAATTCGCCGTTTTATAATATGCCTAGGCAGATCGTAAAGTACGGTATAGAATTTATCATATAACTGAACATATTATTATATGAAGCTTGGCTGGAACGCTCAGCTAGCTTCGCTCGCTCCGGATCTACGTTTACATAAGAGAAACTGAACCTAACCTAACATATATGACTTATACAGTGCAATTTTTTGTTCCTTTCGTTTCCATACTTTACGATCTGCCTAGGCATATTATAAAACGGCGAATTATACGATTGCCTGCGCCATATGCATAGCTTACTTATGAATGTGGTAAGTGTGGGAGTTTGAGAGCAGTCGTGTAGCTGTAAAACGCGCGTCTCGTCAGTGCAAGACGAAACGTGATTAAGTCAGGCATAAGTAATTTCATAACCTCACTTTAAACATCTCTGCTTACTAATTATTGCTCTAAAGTTTAATAAGGGCTATTTAATTTTAATTATTTTTTTAATTAATTTGTAAATCATTTTATGTATCTATGTAAAATTTTGTTAGCAATATTTAGTTTTTATTTTCTTGTGATGGGGTAGATTCATACATAAGTAGATAGGACACGTTAATAATATTTTAATGTACTTATATTATTGACGAGAGCGAAATGAGTGATAATATTCATTTTCTCAAACATGCTACGATATGCGACCATATCTTGCACAATCTTCTTTGGGATAAATCATACTTACAGTACGGTATCAGAGAGCGACCCGCAATGCATAAACTGGCCTAGGCTTAGTCGAATATGTAGCCTGTGTTCCTAAATTTGAACCAGCATACTGGCCAGTAAGGTGTGACGTCATATTTCGGAATAGTACAGCAGTTTGACGTTAGATAATGACGTCACACCGTACTGGCCAGTATGCTGGTTCAAATTTAGGAACACAGGCGTAATTTGCAAATGGAATGAACTTTTTTAAACCCGAACATTGATAGCTAAAAAGATCAAGCTACATAAATTTTATTAAATTTCGAACTGGCACAACATAAAGAATACGCCATTAAATTAATTTAAAAAAAAGGAAACAAAATTTGAACGCGGCAAATTGGCGAAAAAATTTCCTAAACTATTTTTATTATTGTCAATACAGTTCTCAATATACTTAATTAGTTTTTTTTAATATGTACGTTATTATGTTATTGCATCGATATACTACAACCAAGGATATCGCACGCCGAACAAATCACTACGAAAATTGTGGAACATTATGTATTAACGAAAGTGCTAACTAGCCAGTTCTAACTACTTCAATACGTGAGACATTTAAAGAAATTTTCATCCTTTGACAACCTCATAAGACTCAAAATTAATTGTAAGTATTAAGTCATTACTACCGTTTATGACCGATACATTGATCTGGTTTTTTTTTTCACTCGGTGCCGTTGTCACGTTGTCCATTGCAGCATTACAAGCATTGGTACACAATAACGGGCAATGTGCAGATGCAATCTATATCGAACACAAAATTTATGTCAACTATTCGGAATATAAAAAGGATGGAGTAGTTAATAGTGTCACAAATCGTAATGCTGAGGTGTATACTATTTATTTAATTCTTTAAAATTTAATAAATAAAAAGTATACGTGAAAGCAAATATACAATGAATATTCATAACCGTATGTTTAATTTAAAATTTTGGTTAAATACTTATTAAATTAGAGGAATAACATACTCATACAAAAATAGATACATATATATAAATACAGAACACTTATTAAATCTTACTAATATTGTTATTGTTAAAAGTATGATTGTTTGGATGTTTATTACTCAATCACGCTTCAACCATTGGACGAATGGAGATAAAACTTGGCGTTAGCACACATATACATAGTAGACCTGAAACAGGACATAGGATACTGTTTATCCCGATCGAGAGTCCCTACGGAAATATTTTTTTCTGAGAAATTTACTTTCTCACTTCGCAACGAAGCATCCAATTGAGCTAAAATTGGGCACAGGATTAGTTGAAGAGACGGAATACTCATAGCTTAAACAAACTCAAACATAATTTTTTTTTTTATTTAAGTAGACTTTCAACTTCAACAGTTTCAAACTTTCAAACAGCACTTTCAATTTAACTATCAAATTTATAAAATTTACGTTTTAACGGTCCGGAAAAAATTATTACTGGGAAAAGTCGGCAAGAAACTGAGTAGTTTATCTTTTGTATATACTTCTACTAATAATAATTAATTAGGATTAATAGGGTTAGAAATCCATATCCATCTATCTATACTAATAATATAATTCTGAAAGTGTGTCTTAACGGGTATGGCTGAAATTCCGCAAGAAGATATTTAACTCGGTAGCATTAAATTGCATATGGTTTTGGCACAGACTTAGCTGAAAGGGTAGATAGATATAAGTAGGATACTTTTATACCGTTAGGAGCTCCCTTGGAAATGGCTTTGATACAGATCATAACGAAAGGTAATTGTCTTTCACGATGCAACAGATCAGTGGTTTAACCTGATTTTAAGGATAGAAATATCTTGAGGACCTAAGAAGGAACATGGAATTCTTTTCTTTACATACTATTATAGGTTTATTATTTCCAGAAAATTCAAGTTCTTACAGTAGTAACAGAATTGTATTGCTACAAACATAGCTTGGTATGGCAAACTTGCTCTCGCTGTAAACAATTTGTTGTCGAAGAATCTCTCGCCACCAATTTGGCGCGATTGGACTGTAGCTGGTAATTATGTAAGACATTTTATACTTACTAAAATATTTATATTATAACACTTATGTACAGAAATAATATTAATACACAACATAAATTATATGCAAATAAAATATAAAACAAAAATACAAATCTATATTCAAACAAAAGCGGTTTATCGCATACTTTTAGTTTTTTCTTTATAAAAAGAAAAGAAACAAAATGAATTCAAAGTTAGTGTTTTTAGTGTTTAGGTTATCAAAATAAGCGATTAATTTTATTCAGTACGGAACCCTGTGTCGCGTCCAACTAGCAATTTGTTTTTTATTTACTTTTTTCAATAATACATATATAAAAAAATAACGTAACATATTGATACAAAAATTATCAATTTCAAATATAAAAATGAATATACTTCACAGTATTTATCTAAAAAATCATCTACTGCATTTTATTATAAAAATACGAAAGATAACTGATAATAAAGATAATAATAAAGATAAATTATAACACATAGGACATAAAATATCAACTTAACAAACCACAAATAATAAAAAATTAAAATAGAATTTATGTAAGAATATATCTACACAGTAACTACATAGGTAATAGATTTATATCAGCACTGTTTTATTACATTATAATATTATTTAAAATACAAAAGGTTACCGAACGTGTCGACAAAAACCATTTAAGAGATCAAAAATTATGTGCCATGAAATAAAGTTATCTTGTTCCAGACTTGCCTTGTCTGCAAATGCAGTGTTGTCTTAAGTCTATGTACTTTTCTGCAATTGCCTTTGTCAAATTATAGACATGTTCAATTTGGTCTTTAGTATGTGCATGAATTTGATTGAATAATAGAACATCAGAAAGTTTATTTAGTATTTTAACGGTCATATAGGCTTTATCGTACTTTTTGAGAAGCGTATTACCTCCGCTAAGTTTTATGTGATATCTTATCGAACTTTCTGATTGGTTGCAAATTGTAAAAACATCTTTGGAAGCATAGCAAAGACCACACATGTCTTTGAAATCCACTAATTTATGGAACCACTGCTTTTCTGTTGCAAGCAAATTATTTCTGCAGTCATCGCAGTTCAATGTCTTTAACAAGTGGTACACAACAAATCCGGAGATGTAACCAACTATCTGTTTTGTCACTTCATGATAAGGAGTATCATTTAATGTCACAGATAAATGGTCACAGTTATTGGTGTATTTATTTTCAGCGTTTCTTTGGGTTTTTTGCTTTTTAATAAACATTTTTGATACCGTTACTTCATTGATGTCATCATGACGGACTGCGCGTGATGTGTTATTGATAACCTGTGAACCTGGCTTCGAATCTTACCAAAAAATAGCTCCAGGTGGTCTTGACTAAATTTATACATAGTTAAATAGGATAAACTGCCATCTTCGACAACTGTTCTGTACAAATGCTTAACACCATTGATACATGTAATAAGACCTAAAACACCTGTATTAGCCTTGCATTTGTGTAATGGAACTTCTTTAAATTCAGAAACGGTTCGTTTCTGTCCTTCTACCGTAATATTCCTTTTTATATGTTACTTTTGTTGTAAGAGAAAGCCAGACAAATTTAGCTTCATCACAAAGTTTCATGACACATAAGGCATTCTGCATATTTATTGGTTTTTTTAACCATGGTCATTGAAATTGCGAGACTTGAGAATGTCAAATAGGTCGTTGATTAAAGACAAAAACTTCACAGTGTAAGTTGATTCAGCAAAATTTGGCATTTTGAGCTCTTTGCCACAGAATTTTATGGCATTCGCAACACTCTTGCTTAATAATTGTGTAGCCAACTTTACCTTCATAATCTCATTGCTGAAGTGAACATGCAAATTGATACACAGCAATTTGTTGGCTAAATGGAGATTATTTTCTTCTTGCAAGTTGTGTAAAGCGACTATATATTCCCATTTAATTGTACCCTCTGTATTTCTGAATTTCTTTTTTGCTTCTAAATGATTCCTGATGAGCCTATCCATGTGGCATGCATCCAGGAGTACAGCAACAACATAACCACCACTGAGATGCTTGAAAGTAGATTTTATGTCGTGATGATTGTCGAGATCGCATCCCAATGCCATCATGCAGTTTATATCGGACTTGCACCCATCAAACGTAACTGACACAATTTTGACACCCACTTCTTGACACTTATACAGTGCAATATTAATTAAATTTGCTTTCATCTCTCCGGTCAGACTTTTAATAAAGAAATATCTAATAGGTAATATATATAAGTATAAGAAATATCCATCCATCCTTCCTGAAGTGAAACTATTACAAATAAAAGCTTGGCTCGCTTTGTGATCTGTATCATTCATCCCAATTCCCATATCAACTTACCCGTCACATTTTTCCATTTACTGGTAGAAATTATGAAATTTTCAATTCTACGCATCAACTATGTAAAAGTGTATTACTTACATCGGAGTATTCTGAAAACTGTCTCTGCAATTCTGCCTGCAAACATGATGAAACTCGCTTTCGTTTAGATTCTACCATGTTTGGAACAGTAATATTATCATCATCAATCTGCAGGAAGAACATAAATGATAAAAAAAATTATAAGTAAATGTTTTTTTAACGCAAGTCAAAAGAGATTTCTACTAACAAATTACGTAAGTGACTTTTAGCCTATAAAATAATTTACAAATAAAAATAAATTGAACTATTTCTTCTACCGTCATCTGTGGAACTGCAAACTTTTTTAATTGTCTAAATCCTTTTTTTGTTATATACATGTCAGATTCAGAAAAATGACATGAACACATGATGCTTGATTCGGTCGGCTTACAAAAATCATCGCTTTGGTTTTCTGCCACTAACTTTCGCCATTTTTCTCTTATAGTATAGTCTTGTGGAAAGCTGAAATTAAGAAAAAGATAAATTGCAATTTACTCTATAAAAATAAAAAAAAATATTCTATATTAAAAATTTATATAATTGGTGGAGTCTCCATTGCTATGTTCTCTATTTACATATACATTTACAAATTTAATTAAGTTCAAGCATATTTTAAACTAAATTTAGCATAAATTAGCTATAATACTAAATTAAAAAATATATCTTACAGGTGGTACGTTACGCCATCTTTTTTAAGCTGAATTGACCTGTGATTTTTACAATTTTTTATAGCGCACTTCGTCATGTTTGCGATTTGACAGATCACGATTGACTAAATACAAACTCCGCTACGGGCGCGTTTTAGCGGAGTTTTAGATGTACCATTAATGGATTGCTTATGCGTAGGTAGTATATCGATGTGTTATTGTTTTAATTTACACACATGTTTGAAAAAAGCACTATACAGTATACAAGCCTTGGCCACATCTGAGCATAACGGGACTCTGTATATCTATAAACGTAAGATTATTTCCTTTTATAGAGAATCATTATATGAATATTATAACTTATTTCACACTGTTGATAATACTTTATAAAAATAAACGTAACATATCTTTTTATGAAGAATGCTGAAACTACAAACAACAGCATTGATTTATTGTTGCATAAACATTTTCTATATTGAAAAGCAAATTAATCTCTTTTCCTTATTGCTGCATTGTACAAATGATTTGAATTTCCTTCGTTTTCCAGGGCAAGATCAAGTCTTATTTCGTTTTATTTGAAAGGCATACGGTTGTACATTGCTTGTCTATTCGTTTGTGCTCTCTCATGCGGAAATTTCGAGAACGAGACAGAAGATTAACTCCAGTGAAGCGTATCTATTTGATCAAAATATGAAACTGTGTAAGTTTCATGTTGATTGTAGTCTGAAATAAAATAAGTTAAATTGAATCTGAAGGTTCGAGGGTATAAGATAAATTTCATTGATAAAGTATAAAATTTTGATATAGGTGAGTGTATTATTCTGACCCTGGTTAAAATGATGATGACTTATGAGGCATATATTAAGCCAAGTTATAGTCCAGACTGAATCAGTTGCGACAGTGGGCTCGCTACCTATCGAGCAAGCCTGATGCGGTTGGTAAATAGAGGTTGATGAGGATATATATCTAATAAACGACTACCCCTACAGAGTATTAAAATCGTTAAGATATAAATACTTGCATACATATATACACTAGACATACATTACTAAGCTAGTTAATAGTTATTTTTAACGCTTAATGACTTTTGACGTTAACTGAATAGAGAAATGCATTTAAAAAATAAGTCAACGATGGAAATAAGTTATTTCCGCATCTGCTACATAACGAAGGGTGTTAAAGCACGCACGAGTATGTCGTAAAATCGTGAAGATATAAATACTTGCATACATATATACACTAGACATACATTACTAAGCTAGTTAATAGTTATTTTTAACGCTTAATGACTTTTGACGTTAACTGAATAGAGAAATGCATTTAAAAAATAAGTCAACGATGGAAATAAGTTATTTCCGCATCTGCTACATAACGAAGGGTGTTAAAGCACGCACGAGTATGTGTCTGTGACACGAGCCTCATAATAAGTTCAGCTCGTGCTGTCACTTCGAGCTTTTTCATTTTTAGCATAACATTTTCTACGTTTTATACAATTGTGACATAGTGTTTTTTTAATTTACATTTTCTCAAACATGCTACGATATGCGATCATATCTTGAACAAGCTTCTTCGGGAAAAAACGGTCTTGCAGTACAGTATCAGAGAGCGGCACGCAATGCTTTAGCCGGCCGCTCGAGCGGTCGAATATGTAATTCGAAAATTGAACGAACTTTTTTAAACCCGAATATTGATTACTATAGAGATAACTTTAAGAGTTTTAATTTCAGACGATGCGACATTAAATAAATTTAAAATAAGTAAAAAAGAAATCGAAGTTTGAACGCGGCGAATAGGCAGCAAAATTACCTAAACTATTTTTATAATTGTGAATACAGTTGTCGAAACAATATGTTTTTTAAATAAACATGTAGGTTATTAAGGTATTGTTTTAATTTACACCGGACCTGGCCTCGACCTCGGCTACGCCATGGCCCGCATATTCATGATCGCCCGGGTGTGTTACATTTGCGGGCCACGGCAGTAATGTACTAAACTATAAAATGAGGGTATAAAACCATAGAGCGATAAGGCTTCGTATTTTGTAGATAAAGTAAACTTGCAATTCGACTACTTTATTAAGTAAACTCTAATGTCTATTTTTTCCTAAAAATCGGCGAGAAAATCAGATACCTAATAAAATTGTGAAAGTTTGTCTGCTTGTTTGGTGTTGTTTCTCCTTTTTGGCACGCCGTAGAACATGATAGGGGATGATTACCAAAGAAAGTTGAACCCGTCATTTTAAATGTTCAACCAAAAAGTCAAATACCGATTTTTATAGATTTAGCTGCATTGAATACAAAAAACTAACACCTGTATCACCCCTAGGAGATGGTTTTTGAAAAATGGGCACTAGTCATTCTTTATTTTCAACTTGAATTTTGGATACCAATTTAATTGGTTTTATTTGCAAAACCAAAAGAATATTTAACCACCATACCACCATTATAACCAAAAACTCTTAAGCAAACTGCATATGAGCTTATGAGCTTGGACCACGGCTCGTAATAATAAGGATCTAAGTATTTCTAAGCTAAAACGCAAATTAAATGCTGCCACGAGGTTTAGTAAGAAAGCCACTGCCAGAGCAAAATTCCAATACATCGGCAAAATAGGTGGGCGACTAGCGAGCTGTCCCTCTGGGAGTCGTGCTTTCTCGTCGCTTGCCAAAGCTGCCAAAGGGAACTTTTGCCAGTCGTCGTTACCACCACTGCGGAAGACCGATGATGACTTGGCCCATAGTGCTAAAGAGAAAGTCTGTTTGCCTCTAACTCGAATATGAACGATGAAGGCGCTGTACCACCTACTATACTGTGGTGCGGTAAGACCATGCCAGAAATCTCCATTACACAGCGGGAGGTCCGGCGGGCGTTGCTTTCTCTAGACATTCAAAGTCTAGTGGGCCAGACGGTATACCGGCAGTGGTACTTAAACTGTGTGCTCCAGAGTTATTTTCTGTACTCACGCGCCTTTTCGCGCTTTCCTACAACACTAGGCAATTTCCGTCTTCATGGAAGACTGCGAAAGTCCACCCGGTGCCTAAAAAGGGCGATAGATCAGATCCATTTTACAGGCCTATCGCTTTTGCATCTCTCCTCTACAAGGTGATGGAGCTAGTGATCAACACACAGCTTCTAAGATACCTAGAAGAACACGACCTGGTCGGTGACCGTCAATATGGCTTTCGCCACGGTCGCTCGATTGGTAACCTTCTAGTGTATCTCACATACCGATGGGCACTACCCATTAAGAGTCAGGGGGAGGCATTGGCATGTAGTCTGGACATAGCGACGGCGTTCGATCGGGTCTGGGGCCAGGGACTTCTATCGAAGTTGCCATCTTACGGAGTGCCCGAGGGTTTGTGTAAATGTTTGGCTAGCTTTTTGTTCGGTAGACAGATACGAACCATAGTGGATGGTAGTTGCTCTGATAGCATGGACATTAATGCTGGTGTCCCGCAAGGTTCTTTGCAGTCTCCTGCGCCGTTTCTACTGCATATCACTGACATGTTGACCATTAACAACATGCATTGCTATGCAGATGACAGTACTGGAGAAGCTTATTACACGGGTCGAGCAAGAATCCCTCGTTCCGTTGTGGAGGAAAACCGCGGAGAACATGTGTCTCAAATCGAGACCACACTGTCCATATTCTCTGACTAGGGCTTACCCGCTTGGTCCGATTCAACCCAGCTAAAGACACAAGTCTGCGCGTTTACCGCTAAGAAAACCCCATTCACTGTAGTCCCACAATCCTAGAACACTCCCCTCTCCATTTCCAAGAGCATTGGGATCCTCGATGTTGACATCTCCAGCGATGTTCAGTTCCGAGATCATTTGCAAGACAAGGTGCAGCTGGTGGCCAAAATACTAGGTGAACTCAACAGAGCAAGGCAGTACTTCACGTCGGGGCAGAGGTTACTGCTTTTCAAGTCGCAAGTTCGGAGTATGGAGTACTGCTGCCATCTCTGGGCGGGTGCACCTGGATACCAGATTGGCCCTTTTGACTCGGTTCAATGACGGGCTGTGAGAATTGTCGACGATCCCAAACTCACTTGCCGTATCGAACCCTTAAGTCAGAGGAAAGACTTTGCCTCCCTGTGTGTGTTCTACCGCTTGCACAATGGGATGTGTTTTAAAGGATTGTTCGAAATGATGCCCACGGCTACTTTCTACCATCGCACTGTTCGCCATCGGCAGGGAATTAATTGTCACACTTTAGAACAGAAATGGTCGCGTACTGTGCGGTTTCAGAGAAACTTCCTCCCACGAACGCTCTGGTTGTGGAATGAGCTCCATGCCAAGGTTTTCTCTACGGACTACAGCATGGGATTCTTCAAGAAAGAAGTTATTGGATTTTTAAAGGGTCGGCAACGCGCGTGTTATACCCCTGGTGTAACAAGCGTCCATAGGCCATGGTGACCGCTTACCATCAGGCGGACCGTAGAATGATTTTTCAAAAACAATGAAATAAATCATTCTTAATTTTTAGTCAAAAGGTTGAATACTAATTTTCAAAGATTGAACTCAAAAACGAATTGACGGACTTTTAAAGAAACTGCCAACCCCTATGGGTGAAATAGGAATTGAATTTTGCAAAATCCGTTCTTAAACGACGTATTCAATATATAACACACTCTTTTCCCAAATTTCAAATTTCTATCCTTAGAGGCTTGGGCTGCGCGTACTGCTGCGGTACTGCGGTACCCTCTTTTACCGTCGGGGGTTAAAAATACGAGAACATAGAAACGCCATACCTAATCTGTCTCCTAAAACACGTATCAACATATTCAAAAAACTTAAAAACGGTTAAGTTAACCTTGAAGGCATACCCGTAATATGTTAGTGCCATTAAAATTACTACACGATTATTTATAAAAGTTAAGGATCCAGAAATATAAAACTGAACTAGTCAATGTTTTTACTTAAAACTCTTACAAACATAGCCCGCAATGTACACGGTACAATTCGAAATGGTTTATTTGTGAGGTAACCCTACATAACAAAAAGCAGACGTTTTCTGTCGATTACACCCGTCTGAGGGGAACAGGTGTCCGTTTACACTGCAGGACATTATAATTTTACTGTTTTTAAATTATTTTGGCTGTGTCGTTGATTGTCCGAGACTAAAGAAGCAAAACAGTCTAATAATTGGGTAACCGTTATCTTTATAAAAAAGTCGGCCAAGTGCGAGCCGGACTCACGCACGAAGGTTACCTTACCACTGTCTATAAAAACGGCAAAAAAATCAAGCTTGTTGTATGGGAGTCCCCCTTAAATATTTCTTTTGTTTTAATTTAATTATTTATGTTTAAAGTGAATATATAACTAAATATTTTGTGAATAATTCAAGCGTCTAACAGTTGCCGTTATCAATATTGAGCAAAAACAAGCAAAAAAATCACGTTTGTTGTTTGGGAGCCCCCTTAAATATTTATTTTATTCTATTTTTTAGTATTTGTTAAAGCGGCAACAGATCTTCTGTGAAAATTTCAACTGTCTGTAACTATCACAGATCATGGTGATAGACGAACGGATGGACGAACAGACGGACGGACGGATGGACGGACAGCAGAATCTTAGTAATAGGGTCCCGTTTTTTACCCTAAAAAAATGACATTGCGTGACTGGTGTCGGCGTGTATCCAACCACTGGTTACCCCTTCAGAGGTTGAAGACCTGCGATGACATATATCTAATTATATACATACATGCTGTTCGTTGGTAAGCTCATCACATCAGGACACTTCACATTGATTGATCGTAATATAGTTTTAAGGAACAGTGAAGAATTTAAGTCAACGTAAAAAAGCAATATTTATATAATATTATTAAATTTATTGCAATTAGTAGAATCCATATTTAAATCATAAAAACAATGTAGCTGTCTATCTGCCTGGCTGTGTCTTGTTCTCGGCTAAACTGTTACACCAATGCTGACGCCATTTTTAGAAATAAATAATTAACTCTTAAAAAAGGGCAAAGAGTGTGAATCAGTATCATAAATATCCTTATACGTCCTCACTATTCGGGCACGGTTTATCCTTAAACGCGGTAGCGATTTGGGCCATAGTTTATTACGTGTGCCAAACGCAAATTGTGATCTTTATAGACGCTTTTTTACATATGCAAGTTTTCTTACGATGTTTACGAAAACTGAAAAGTTAACAAACAATTTAATTGAGAAAATAGGAAAACTACTGATTGGCAGATACATGCCACACGAACCTTTGCCCCTCAAAACACAACGCTGACACTAAAACTCCCTAGGCCACCACTGACATAGAATTTCATATACAGCTGACCGGGTAAACGTTATCCTGCATGATAACGACTGCAGCGCCATCTGCCGGGCTGATTTGTGAATATATACAAAAAAAATAATTTAAATCGGTCCAGCCGTTTAGGAGGAGTACAGTGACATACACACGTACAGTAGAATTACATATTTATATATATGTATATAAAAATTTAAATATAAACAGGTATAAAAAATTCTAAGCCGATGCAATCACTATATTTAGCTAATAATTACTAAAAATAAGAAGTTTCAAAAATTTATTTTCAAAAATCCTTTCTTAGTTAATCTCCTTTAATAACAGAGAAAGCTACCCTAAAAATTTTATGTCTCAATCACCTCTGTTTAAAAACGTAAACTATATTTTATTCCTTACATAAGTATTAATAAATAATAGTACCGTTTAAAGTGCACGCCACTGTACGATGCGTCAGCGGAGCCTCCGATTGTCCGCACCTGCGGCGCCGGGTGCTACTTAACCCTCGATCCGTTACATCGCTCGTATTGTTACCGTACACGTAACACTCAGTGAAACGAAATACGTGTCAATACATTCGAAGCTTAAAGCTCGTTCCGTTTCATGCGAGCGAAAAGCTTCGGGAATTAGTTCGTCAGGATGTGCATGCATAAGAGAAGAGCTTGTGGACTAGTAGCATTCATCTGTCGGACACGGTATTCAAAGCTAAGCAATTTCGTCGCGCATAGTCAGTTATTGGATAGGTGACCGCCTAGGGGCACATTTTTTTGAGGTCCTCAGAAATATTTATTTTGCTTCCAACACTTCACTTTTAGGGAATTATAGTCTTCAGCTGAAAATATTGTCTTTAATAAGACTATAATTTCAACCGACAAGTAATCTATACAAAAAAAACAATTTACATGTTAACCCAAAATAATATTGTCACTGACGAGATATTCTATGCCCATCACTAATGTTTATCACTTTTCCAAATTTCAAGTTTTTCATCTCTTAGTTGTCGTAAAAACCTTTGTGACAAACAGACAAACGGACTCAGAAATCTATACTAATATATAAAGCTGAAGAGTTTGTTTGTTTGAACGCGCTAATCTCAGGAACTACTGGTCGGATTTAAAGAATTCTTTCAGTGTTGGATAGCCCATTTATCGAGGAAGGTTATAGGCAAATAGGAGCGGAGCACTTTTGAAAAGTGTTTCAAAATCGGGGTTTTTTTATCCTTTTGAGAGCTGCCGCTACGTGCGCTGCGTAAATAGATAGAGTTTCGCAAAAATCATATATGACAGTTTTGTTCCCCTATAAAAGTTTTAAAAAAAAGTCCGCGACAGCATACGTCTATATTTTAAGGTTGGCTCACTATAACCTTTTTTATGCTAACCATATATGTTCTAAAATAATGCATTATATGTGAAGGTGTTGTTGTAAACATGCTATTAATCTTTATCCAAATAAATACGTTATTCATCACAAGCATTTAATTTAAAACAAATTGCCCAGTTCATCATTCGATTACAATGAATATCTTCGGAGATATCGCAGTTTTAAAAAAAAAACGTTGCAGCAAAATAATTATCAAGTATTGCGCACGCATTTATGATGTGCGAGACCGGCGAGCAGTCATGAAGGGGATGGGCGGTACGTATTATTTAATAATATTTTACCTTCTGTGTTTGTTTTTATAATTGAGGAGTTGCCTATCCTATGCCGATAATCAAATTTAAGGCGGGCGAAGTCGCTGGGAAAGCTAGTTATCTTATATATATATATATATATATATATATATTTATAATCGTATATGTATAAAATATTATAAAACATGGCAATATGTACTTCAATATAGCTTTAGAAAAAAAATAGAATAAACTAAGTGTTTGCGTATTGAGTCCTCTCTCTCTCTTCTAGTCGTTGATAACATTTCCATTCCATTAACTTTAAAACACTATAAATCGACTAAACTTGTTATTTCAACTGAGTTTCTTTCCTCATAAAGCTCCTTGCAGCGGGCACAGCGGACATTTATTTTCTACTAAAGGAAAACTAGCATTTTCTTCCATTTCTTTAGTCACCTTAATTTTACTTTTTCCACAAACAATAGATTTCCTTTATTTTTTTCACAGACACATAGATAATTGCAATGAATACAATCAAATTATTAGTATTTATAAAGGTTTTTTTTATTTTGTAGGTAATATGATGTGAAAAGCTACCCATTAGTAATGGTCTAGCTAGCACAGAACTTAGAAACCAATCTCACAACAATTATTATTTT
Organism: Apoda limacodes; assembly: GCA_946406115.1. Lineage (NCBI taxonomy): Eukaryota > Metazoa > Arthropoda > Insecta > Lepidoptera > Limacodidae > Apoda > Apoda limacodes. The sequence goes on along the minus strand of OX291555.1, from coordinate 24,702,478 downwards.
TAGGGTTCCGTAGCTAAATGTCAAAAACAGAAGCCTTACAGTTTTAAATTTTGTCCGTTCATCCGTTCACATGTCTTTTATGTCTTATCCGTTTGATTCCGCGGTTCTTTCACGGGTTCTAATGAAATTTCACAGTAAAATTTGACTTAATTAAGTAAACCACCCACAATTTTGTAATGCAATTGAGAAAAACAATTTACTAGTATAGCTCTTCATACATTGAATTGAGGGATATATATTATTTTTAAAACACTACACTGTATAGGAGACCGTTGCTGATAGATAGGCGTTGGCAAATAATAAGTAGGCTCTTATTGCTGCCCACATGGTCTCCTCTCAACAGTTCCAAAATGTACAGGGCTGAGCCGCTTATATCCAGTGACTTCCGTAGACCCAACTTGTTTGCCAGTCCACTTGGAATAAAAAATAACATATTTCAAAAAGTGCATAAAACTTACACATGCAGACACTCATATATATAAATATAAATGTCTACTGACGGCATATGTGTATGTGTGTGTGCCTACATCTTTTTGTTACTATGTTTTTACTGCAGGTTTCTAACAGCGAAAACAAAATACATTTATTTACTAAAGAATGAGGATGCACAATCTTCTGTAGGAAGGTACATTAGCACTGTAGAGTCACGGAAACTCAGTGTCCTCTATTACTCTATTATTTAGCGCTAGTTCCCTCTATTTTCTCGAGGAATGAGGAAAGGTAATGGAATTCATTATGATGCTAAGAGTAATTCCTGGTCTCTGGCTTCTGTTTTCGCAGGAAAAGCAATTTCAGTTTGAAACATAATTTGAATTAAAGTTATGTAGGATTAGCAAATTCTAAATGTTGAAATGTAACATGCTGGATTAGTTGAGTTTGTTATGTTAACGGTTTTAAGTCAACTCTGACAAACACTTGTTGAAGAGACCTGTAAATCAAATACAGAGCAAAAAAAAACAGACAACATTTAAAACTAAAAGTTTATGAATACTTTTATGAATGGCAATTATTTTGAATTAAAAAAAAAAAACAAAAGTTAAAAAAACCCAACTGCAAAAAAATTTATAACTAAATAGCAATCAACAAATGAACCTAAAACATATTTACTCCTGTAGCTGTAAAGCCACGGTCACAATGTCGTTTAATCACATTTTGTAAGAATTTAAATATACTCGTATTGTAACTTCATGATAATATAGTACTTATCTTAATATTTACCTATAAGCAGGCGGGACTCATTTAAGGCCATTAGATATCCTCAGTTTTCTCTTCGTAGACAACGAATATCTAAAATCCAAATGTTGCAAATATAAAACTAGTCATAAGCTATTTTTAGAAGGTTTTATATAGTTTCTAAGTAATATCTGTGAGTTGTAGTTTTAAAACAAAAGTCAATACAGACATAAATTCTATTTCTTTTTTCTTAAATCTGTATTATTTTTGTCATTGCAATCGAATTCATTTCGAATTGCTTTTGTACTAAAAATATATTTTTGTGAATTCAATTATTTGCTTTAAACTAGTAAACTTTTTAACATTGAATATAATGATTATATTTTTGCCGATAATTTCTCTAAGTTTTTATACAGTACTCGTCTCAGACCTTTGTCTCTCTGTAATTACCACTTTCACTCTATCACAGTACTCACCCCTTAATTATTTCAGGTCGCACATTTTCGGTATCTCTTTAAAATTTGAAGAAAACCAGACCCGAGGGTTTGTGCAAATGGGTGGCTAGCTTTTTGTCCGGCACACGCATACGAACCGTTGTTGACGGTAGTTGCTCTGATAGCATGGACATTAATACTGGTGTCCCGCAAGGCTCTGTGCTGTCTCCTACGCTGTTTCTACTGCATATCAATGACATGTTGGACATCAACAACATACATTGCTATGAAGATGACAGTACTGGAGACGCTTTTTACACGGGTCGTGCAAACATCCCTCGTTTCGTTGTGGAGGAAAACTGCGGAGAACTTGTGTCTTAAATCGAGACCACACTGTCCCAGGTCTCTGACTGGGGACGGGTAAACTTGGTCCGATTCAACCCTACAAAGACACAAGTGTGCGCGTTCACCGCTAAGAAAACTCCATTCACTGTAGTCCCACAATTCCAGAACACTCCCCTTATCCATCTCCAAGAGCATTGGGATCCTTGGTGTCGACATCTCCAGCGATGTTCAGTTCCGAGATCATTTACAAGGTAAGGTGAAGCTGGCGTCCAAAAAACTAGGTGCACTCAATAGAGCGAGGCAGTACTTCACGTCGGGGCAGAGGTTGCTGCTTTACAAGTCGCAGGTTCCGCCCCATATGGAGTACTGCTGCCATCTCTGGGCGGGTGCACCCGGATACCAGCTTGGTCCTTTTGACTTGGTTCACGACGGGCTGTGTGAATTGTCGACGATCCCAAACTCACTTGCTGTATCGAACCCTTAAGTCTGAGGAGAGATTTTGCCTCCCTGTGTGTGTTTTACCGCTTGTACAATGGGATGTGTTCTGAGGAATTGTTCGAAATGATGCCCACGGCCACTTTCTGCCATCGCACTGCTCACCATCGGCAAGGAATTCATTCTCAAACTTCCTCCCGCGAACGCTTGGGTTGTGGAATGAGCTCCCTGCCAAGGTTTTCTCTTAGGACTACAGTATGGGGTCCTTCAAGAAAGAAGTTATTGGATTTTTGAAGTCTATAGAACACGGTGACCGCTTACCATCAGGCGGACCGTGTGCTTGTTTGCCACCTTAGTGGTATAAAAGAAAAATCTGTGACGGTTATTGTAATTTATAATATAAATGTAAATTTGCAGTTGTCATATCATGACAACAGTTAAGCCAAATCGCCAATTCAAAGTTACGTTCTAAGCTCAAATGGCTTTCCATTCGCCAACGCCGGAATATACACCTCCTTTCTCTTCTTCATTCCGTCCTGTTAATACCTTCATCACCAACTTATCTAAAAAATCGCTTTCAATTCCTGTGCCTCTCTACAAAACCTAAGATCTTCTACAAATCTTCTCTTAAAGAATCTTTATATCCTTATCCTACGGTATAATCTTTAAAGCTTTGGAACGCTTTACCCCTTGCAATCCGACAAGCGCAAAAACTGCTTTAAAACACTTGTTACAAATTATTATACTATTCGTATTAAACATTTGGGACGTGGTATTGTGTTTCAATATATTTTGTGTACGGTTATGTACTAGGTATATTTTGTAAGTATATGTATATATTTTTGATATAGTATTAAATATGTAGTAACGTGTATCATGTTTTATTATTTTCAATATATTTAAGCTCTTGTATGTATTTATGCATAGATATGTATATTGCCAAACATAGTTCCTAGTTGCACCTACTCCAATTATTTTGATTCTATTAGATTTCGTCTACCCAAAGGTTACCTAGAAGAAATCACTTAGTAGCGATATGACCGCCTAAATTGTATTACTAACAAATTGAAAGTACGCTTCTATAAATTATGTGCAATACAGGATTTATTACATTATTACATTACACCAGCCTTATAGGCAGCTTGAATATTTTAATTGTAGCGTAGTGACTAGCTCGACAACTTCTTATAATTTGAAATGGGGCAGAACAATGAACTGTGACCTAAGCATTTTCCAAGCGGAGTCCTTGCCCCTGCAGTGGGGATGTACAGCAGTTGAGGCAACAGAATTATAATTTTAGGTTTTGAATACAAAATAACAAGTCCTAACTTTTTGCTTCAAAATTCACTTGCATAGACCATGAGTCAAAGGTTTCAATTTTTAAGGGTACACATTACAGACTTATAACGTAGATTTTTTTCCTTCCTGGTACAAAAAAGAACGCAAAAAATTGACAAAAAATAATGGTGAGATCAATTGTTTTTTAAGATGTTTTGTGGAAAATATATACACATATTTTCTGTTCGTCTTCGACTTACAATATTCAATTTAAAATTTGTAATTGTTAATCTAGTGGTTCCGTATTAAGTTTGTCAGTATAGAATAAAATGTTTGTTTTAAAGGAAATAGTTAATTATTTATAATATATTATATGTTAAATAAAATTTTTAGTGTAATATAATTATAAAAATAAAATCTTTGTCCTCCTAAAATAATAAAATAAAGAGCAACGACTCGTTTAATCAGAAGCCAATAGATGATTGATTCCCAAAAGGACGAAGTATATTAATAAAAGAAACATCGACACAATCTAATTTATTTTTCTTTAGTTCTGAAATACTTCAAACAATTAAATCAAGTCGAAGTACAAAAATATTTGCTTAGCTTTTATTTGATTTCATCTTTTATAACAACGTCAACCTCGTTAAAAATAACAGCGTATTATGCATTTATAATTATTTTTTTTGGGTAGTTTTTAGGGTACGGTTTTCCTAAAATTACGCCTAAATCGATATGTTTCTAGCAAATACGAAAACTTCGTCAATTTTTTTTTTTTACTTTATAATTATAAATTCGATGACTTAAATTTAAATTAGATCAAAATCTAGAATAACAAACATATGTCACCAGTATATCAAAAAATACTGCGATCGTAAGTTGGATGGGTGACCATTTAGAATTTTTTTTGAGCTCCTCGAACGCGTGGCTTAGTAGCAATCGTTATTAGACCATAGGCGCGTTCCTCCTGTGGTGTCGCTGTCTCGCACGAAATGCGTTTTACGTCATAGTCAAGTGTGTGTATATTTTTGAGTATTTCATTTTGATTTCTTTGTAGTTTCTAATAAAGATATAGAGTTTATAATGCGAAAATATACTTTTTTTCAAATAAAAAAACAAGGTTCTGATTATTTTTCTTTAAGGATTCACTTTTACATTTACCAGCTGTCAAAAAGTAGCATGAATTCCCAACTTCAAGACATGGGTTTTTTTAGTATATTTCGTAGCAAAACCGCTTAAGAGGGGGATATAGGCCAGAAAGATAATTTCTGTAATACTAACGATGTGCATGTATATGTAGGTACTTAAAATCATTACACAATGTTATATGTCGCAGGCAAATCGTATAATTCGCCGTTTTACAATATGCCTAGGCAGATCGTGAAGTATGGAATAGAAATTATAATATAAGATTATTATATGAAGCTTGGCTGGAACGCTCCGCTCGCTCCGCATCTATGTTTACAAATAAGAAGCTGAACCTAACCTAACATACATTTCGCGATTTGTGTTCCTTTCGTTTTCATACATTAGGATCTGCCTAGGCTTATTGTAAGCGACGAATTATACGATTTGCCTGCGACATATATATTACTATGATATATATTTGTTATATACTTCTTAAGTAATTTATGCCATGATGACGCTTTGAAACTTAATTTTTTTGTATGGAATTTAACGATTTTACTGTTTTGTAGTCACATTTTTTGATTTTTTGCTACATGATTCAATACACTAGATAACAAGCTATTCTAATTATTTAATCAACTTTCATTACAATAAAATGCAATACACGCTTTAAAAATTTGCACAAGTGTTGAAACAATGGTCACTGCTAGATTTTCTATTAAATTAAATAAACTAAATGAAAATCATTCAGTAAAGTGTTCAGTTATGGTGCTATAGTTTTTCTATGCGATCTAGCCTAAATCGCAGGCTTAAACGAAACGCTATAAGTACACATTAAATTTTGCTACCAAAAGCTAATGAAACGCAAACTGCTAGCAGTTATGCTACTTAGCAGTGTGATGAGACAACCCTAATGTATGTCTGAGGCCTATCAGGGGCCTAAAAACAGCAAGTCCGTCATACTGTTTGAAACAATATGACGGACAAAGCTACGCCAAACCCAAGTGGTTTGATATTCGATGAATTGATGCGCTATTGAGACTAAACGAAGCAATTAAATATTAATTAGTTAGTCGTAATATTTTATAGGATCCATTACGCCATTGCTTTCATAAATGCAGTGCTACTGTATGGTTTTACTATGGTAGTTTACATACGTATAACTACCTCCAAGAGCTGTAATTATTTCACTCCCACGATCTATGAATGGGATTTATTCATGGGTTCAAATCAGTGCGGTTATTAGTAGAGGGTTTGTATACCATGCATATCTTGAATGATATACAGCATGATTGTAAAATAAACAGTGGTTTCTTTTTTTTAAAACACCTTGAAACACTTAAAAGTAGTAAAAAAGAAATATTATGTATTTAGAAGATATAACAGTCAAAGTTTGCAGTCAGAAAATAAAAATGTTGTCGCTAAAAAAAAATGTTTTTGGTTTTGTTCTCCAAAAAATAGCAGTTTTAAGTTATTATCTTGATGTAAACTGCCGTTTTTATCAACAAGTTTTTCTGAAAGATAGTCGTTTCATTAAATAAACCTTTCAATACTGCTCGGATATTATACTGTGGTCAATATTGACTAAATATGTTTTAACCTTTTAAATTTGGTGTGTGGCTTAGTTCGAAAATGTAACATGTATTAGAGAATAAATAAAAAAAAATTAAAAACCAATTGAACTAATTCCGCTTCTATACAGACCCAAGAAAAGTACGCATAAGGTCTTGTACGTGGAAGGCTAGACTCCGCTTATACATTTATTTATTTTTCAATTAGTCAGGTTCGCAGTTTCCTTCCAACTTGTATATTACTGCAAAATTCAGTCTTGAGCTTAGTTAAATATAATTTACATTCAGTAATATATAAATGTAATAGAATTAATTTGTGTGGCTTTTAGAAACATAAATAAATGAAAGGTAATTTAAAATTGATTGTCTCGTTGAGATGATCAAACAGCAATGAAACTTTTAAACATTCCGAGCTTAACTACTGCTATTTCACTAACTTTTTTATGCCAACTTTACGTTAAGCTAAAATATAAACTCTTTTTAAGCACAAAATATTCAAGTAATTCATTTTATAAGTAAAAGGATTTTCGTGTAATCGCTTTTACGAATATCAGGATTAAGTTAGAATTTTCTAGAATTACGAGAGGGTTACCAGCGAATTGTGTAAAGGCTACTTTCAACTTAGAGTTCCGTAGCTTATTTTTTTTTATATAAAGGTTATTATTATAGTTTGTTAAGACTTACCACGATATGTTTTATTTTGTTTCCGATATTTCGGCACAGTTTCATACACCGTGCAGGATACAGGCAATTACGAAAATATGAGTTAAAAAAGTATTATAAATCTTATGAAAAAGGGTTAAATAAGTAAGATAGATTAATTTGTAGTAATAAAGATTTTGATCTATTTCTATACTAGCTTTGCCAGAGGCTTCACTCACCTTAACTACGAGTCAAAATAAAGATATATTATTTTATACCGACCAACTTGCGTCTCCTGAAAAGCGAAACACGTGTCGAGTTTTTTATGAATTTGGTGGTGGTGTTGTGATGAAGTTGGCATCATCCACATAAGGAGGGAGGGAGGGAGGTGCACTCCTACATGTGGATGGTGTACTTCTACACGTGAGTGCTACTGAATTTTTTTTAGCGGATTTGCAAGGTAATAATATTTTATCATAATAATGAATTTCCGCAAAGTATCGCCTGCTTCTATTAATAATTCAACATATTTATTTATTTATTTAACAACTTGATTGCACACTTGTACAAATGGTAAACTTAATGCCAAATAGCATTTTCTGCCAGTCAACCATGGATAAAAATAAAAACAAATGGTGGTGCAACATTGGAAAGGTCAATTATAAAATACAATAAAATTATACAATAAACAATTAACATAGAAACATATAAGTATACATTTACACATATTGACACATATATAGATATTCATATAGATATATAATATAAATACAAAGACAAATAAATATACAAACAAAATTATTACATACATTAAATTACTTTTAGAATTGTTACACAAAGTATCAATAATAAAATAAAGAGTAGCCTATGTCCTTCTCCGTCTTTTTTACTATATCTTAGCCAAATCTTAACTTAATTGGATGCTCCGTTGCAGCGTAATTAAGTAACAACCAAATAAACTTTTAATTATTTACATTTTTATTTGTAGTAAAATTAAACAAATATGGTTACCACCTACATACCTACATATCTGACTGTCTATTTGCTAGGCTTGGGATGTGGATACTACTAAACAGAATAGGATGGAACATTTACTGTTGAAAGTTTAGCGTCATAGTCCATTAGCTAACACAGTAAAACGTTTTTATTACTCACCGTTCATTTTCTTATAAAGTTTTATTTTACTTTACTGGTTTCAATAACGTGTAATAAACAATTCGTTTCACTAATCGTGTCATTTAACGTGTATTTTCACCTTACTTTATACAGTTTGTTTGCGTTTATTAAATAAAATCAGAGTTATAATTTGAACACACAATTTAGAACAACCTGTAGTGTAATAAGAGTGGCTTCACCGTTCACGTTATCTCGTGTGGTAACCCTACGCCGCTCGTCACACTCCGAGGCGTGCTGTGGGAGTTGTGGGACCCTCCCACGGAGCCTCGATCTTAACATTTGGATAACGACACCACTAATCAGTCAGTAGGTGAAATTTTATAAATTTTACGGACCTTTTACACCTTGGAAGACCTTAATAAAACCTTAGCTTATACTTTTTAGATTGCTAATTTAATATATCACAGCTTATTACATTTATGATCATTAGCTAATCAAACGTTTAGAACTCCAAACTACCCATGGATAGCTGACCTATTTAGATTAAAGACTGGAATCTTGTACAGAGGTTTCGGCTGCAACTTGAGCCAGTTCTTTGAATGGATTTTGCAAAATTCATCTATTTGGGTGGCTAAATAGGGGTTGAGCGTTTGTATGGAAGTCCGTATAATTTTTGAAGCTAAATGAAAAAAATGCTATTAAGCCATTAAGTTAAAAAAAAGATTGGCGTGTTTTCCTTTTTTTGGTAATTTATCCTCTGTAGGGAAAAAAGGGGAAGAAAAGTACAATGCTTGATATGTATGGACCCCGTATCCAGAGCCATAGCACTTTGATATCTACTTCAATTAAAATCCCTAAATAGGTCAGTATTTGATTATGGGGCAGTAAAACTAACGTGAATAGGAAACAAGTTATAGCCACATGAAAAAACGTAAAAAATGGCACAAGTATGTAAATTCATGTATCTAGTCGCCAAAAATGTATATAGGACGTATTCAAACTGTTTTAGCGATTAGAATGGTAAAGTCTAGTCCCATAAAAATTTACTACTGCTGGAGCACATACCTACTCTCATATAGGGTGACCAGTGTACAGTCGCCGGGACAGGTAGGAAAATATAATCGTCTTCAATGATATAATAAATGAACATGTAAGTAAACAGATTGTGATTGCTATTGCTATTTTTTGCGAAATTAACGTATCATTCTTTTTTATTCGTTTGAAATAAGAAAACCAGACTGTATTTTCTCATATTTTACCATAATTATTGTAAAAAACAATTGGATTACTGAATATTTTCGGATTCTATTGCATTATGATCCCAAGCACTTGCTGGTCCAACGAAATTATCTGTATGTAAACTAATACCAAGTACCAAATGATGTTCAAGAGATGAGCGCATGCTTGAACCGTTCTCATTGCCATCAAACATAAGAAGAGACGCGCCTGAATGCAGTTAATTCCCTAAGCGTCGTTTCTTAACAAATAAGTGTATTAGGTCCTATTTGACCTATGTCTTAATATAATACGACCTCTGAGTAGCGTGCAATCTTGTCATAATGAGTAATTGTTGGGCTTGGCAATGCACAAAATGTTATAAGCACCACAACCTAAATTTTCTCTGACATACGAAACTGACAGTTTTAAATGGAAAAGAAGTTTATAAGAAAACCATATATTTATAGACCATCTGTCCAATCCAATCCATAGGCACACAAAAACCTAAACATTGTTATCAAGTCCATTAAAATTTATTCCAATCTTTAGGCACAAAATCAAAATCCAGAATCAAGTCCAAGGTCGTTTATAAAATAGCAAGTATAGGACTATTTGAAAATAAAAGTAAAGGAAACCAAATAGGTAAAGAAAGGTAAAATGCCTCCCTCCCTCCAGCCCGCCACACCACTCGATACCTGTGGCTTGGTGCTGAAAGAGATAATTTCGAATTCAAAATAAGTTTAATTGATTTACTTATAGCTTGTTAATCTCAGTAACTGTTTAAGTCAATAGATCGATTAGTTTGAACAAGATACGTCGAAAAAACATAGCGGGTCTCGTTTGCAAATAGTTTTTCGTATTCTTAGAACCTCTCTTTAGCCATATGTCGTACGCTAGCGGTCGACATGCGTCGAGTGGTCGGTAACAGTAGAGATGGGATGTCTTACGGAAAGTGGTATGAAAAGGACTCAAAATTAATGATATTAGTTGACGACTAAATGGTTTTGATTGGTGGGGGAGAGAGTGAATGCTTTCAATCCCCCTTTTTTCTAAAAACTGTTGAAATCGAATTGAACGTATTAAATTGAAAATGATAGCTAGTTACTGAAATGAATGTGTGATTCCTGGTAACTTTCTAGTGTCATAACTGTTTTCCAATTCACATAAGAGATTTGCTGCGATATAAAGAAATGATGCGGTATGTAAGGTCCTTCAGTCAAGGTATTTGTCGAAGTGCCATAGCCCTGGGAACGTTTTGAGCATTATTTTTCGTATTGGAATTCCGATTTTTTTGTAGTTAAAGCCATACACAGTTAAAAGCTTTATTTTCTCAAAAGTTCACGCAGGTTTTCAACCGTTTTTAGGAAAATTATCCCCTAGGGCGCAAAATAAGAAATCAAAATTGGTATGACAATTCTGATTGAGTTGTTTTAAGACAGAATTGATTGTTATAATGTAAGCGAGCACTAAAGAAGGAATTTTCAAAATTCATCCTCTAAGAGTGTATAATGGAGCTAGAAATTTGTATGGAAATCCGTCATTTCTGAACTCAAATGCAATCAATCAATTTTTATTGATATTCGGCTTTAAGTTGAAAATTAAGATTATCGTTTTGAACACTCATCCCTTAGAAGACAAAGAAGGGAATGAAAATTTGTATGAGAATTACAATATTTTTGTGTCTAGACACTGACGTTTCTTTTAAAACATACCACAATCATTTCAAGCGAATTTTGCAAAAATCATTTCCTAAGGGGATTTTTGTCTTTTTAGACTTTATTTTTGAAGCTATATTAATCCTAAAATAAGAGTGAAGTGATTTTCTATTTTTTCATCCCCTAACACAGCAAAATTGGGGATGAAACTTTGTATAAAATTTTTGATATTATTGTAGGTAAAACCATTAATAGTCAAAAGCTGCATTTGTTTTCAAAACTCTACGTGGACGAAGTCGCGAGCAGAAGCAACCAAAGTTGGCCCCGTTATGTGTATAACACGTCTAAGATATCATTTTCTGGTAGCCCTCGGTAGCCCATACGCGGATACACGTCCAAGAACCTACACTGAAGATACACTTTCGTAATGCATTTTTTTTAAATCGGTCTTGTATTATTTTTAATTGTTATTAGTGGCAGTAGTTATGCCTGTCTATACAAACACAATCACAACAACTTTTCCTTATCATATACCTACTATTGCTGTTGTGTCGAGAGAAGGAATATAGAATGGTATTCCTTATTAGTATGTAATTTTACTTGATCCTATATCTCCTCTATATATTTAGATGTTGGATAATTTTTGTATGTTAGTTTATGTGTATAACTGCATGAAAAATATCTATTCTTAAACACGTTACGATATGCGACCATATCTTGTACAAAATTCTTTGGCATAAATCATACTTGCAGTACAATATCGGAGAGCGACCCGCAATTTGAAAATAGAGCGAACTTTTTTAAACCCGAAAATTAGCGAAAAGGATAACACATCAAGTTATATACATTTCGGACTGGCAAAAAAAAAAAAATTTGATTGCGGCGAATTGGCGGCAAAATTACTACTTAAACCATTTTATTATTTTTAATACAGTTGTCAATATAAATAGGTTTTTTTACACGCATGTATGAGGAAAGCACTATACAAGCCTTGGCCACAACTCAGCATAACCGGACTGTACGATGCGTGCCTCAGCTATGCCTCGGCCCGCATACTCACGATCGCCCGGTTATGCTGCGTTGTAATATCTCTAATAAGATACCTTTATAATATAATCTATAGGTGCGAATATAAAAGTATAGATAGCAGTATAGGAATATTTTGATATATTCAGGATTTTGTTGAAACGAAAACTGATCGAAAAAGTAGATTTAATTATAAATTTCGATACGGCTTTTAGAGGCTGTGCAAAATTTAATAATATATTTTGTGGAGCTTTTACAGGCAGTGATCGGATGAAATCGAATAAAAGCCGGGCTCAGACGGACTAATTTAGTCCCAGGATTGTGTTTAATGTCCTTTTTAACCTGACCTTTGTAGAACAAAAGGTTATTGTCTCCTGGTCCCTTTAAGTACGTGTCTTTTGACATTTTAACTGCGTATATAAAGGTATCTCAAATAGTTATCATCTAAAATTCTTTGTGTTTACTTAAGTTAATTGCAATTTATGAAGTTATTGAATGAAAATAACTCACGGCTAAGTCAGGAGTACGATAACATAATATACTGGGATTAAATTTTTGTTTTTATTTTTATTCGCCTTGATAGGGGCCGTAGTATAAAGTAAATATTCTGTAATTGGCATCACTATATGGATGGAATCTCTTACTCTCTCCTTTGTGTTTGTCTATATAAATAAATATGTAGTTTGATGGTTAGTGTATGGGTATTGGGTAATGGATGGACCGATTTTATTTTTTGTATATGTTTGTAATAGTCCGTCCGAATCAGGTTTCTACGGAAAGAAAAATCTGAAATGCTTCGCTGTAGTCAATTTATTAACAAATTCCATATTTATGAACCAAAATGTCTTATTTTCTTAATATTATTGTTGGTTTAGCCCCAAAAAGAAATCCACAAAGTTTAAATGTTTAGTTTTAAACGCTGTAGTCGAGTTATTAATACGTATGGGGGAAGCACAGGATAGGGGAAGAGGGAGGAAAGTCGCGGAGGGAGTAAAAGCAGAGGGGGCTAAAGGGTAACAACGTTCATGAGTTCAGCTAGTTTAATATAAATTGTAAGTAAATTCATAAGGACACCACTAGTCTTAGCCACTTTTAGTTTCTTTAACACAAATTTCTCTAAAACTACTAATCTTAATTTTTTAATTTTTTTTTGCGGTCCGCCTGATGGTGAGTAGTCACCGTAGCACATACTATATACATTGTTTTTTTTATATCCCCACCTTTCTAAAAGAGTCCCGGATTCGCTACTGCTCTGAATATTGGTATTACTCTAATATTTGTTTAAATTTAAAACCACATTCTGAAAGTCTGTTGTGTCATCAGGTAAATTAGTAAAATTTGTGGGGAAAAACGGTAATTCCTCCGAAAAAATCGAAAGATTTCAAGATGATTATTTTATTGTCTAGTGTCTACATACAAATCATTACGGTTATAAATACAATTTTGTCCATACTTGTACTGAAGTAAGCCGAATGTAACGAAACTTACGATTGCCTATCCCTAATAGGTATTAAAAAAAACTTGCAAAGTGCAAGTCGGACACGCGCATCGAGGGTTACGTACCACCACCGAATGGACGAGGCCAACTTACACTTCACCAGTTTTTATTATTTGTTGTTAAACTATTGCCACTACAATTGTTTTAAGTTTGAAGCTTGTATTCATATACAGCTCAACAGAGCAAAGCAGTACTTCTCCTGGGGGCAAAAGTTGCTACTTAACTCGTACAAGTTGCAAGTCCAGCCCTATATACTCCATAGTATTGCTGCCATCTCTGGCCGGGTGCACCCAGATACCAGCTTGGTCCTTTTGACTTGGTTTAACGATCGGATAAGGAATCCTAAACTCACAAGCAACAAGAATCGGACCCTTAAGTCTGAGGAGAGAGTTTGCCTCCCTGTATGTGTTCTACCGCTTGTATAATTGAATGTCTTCTGAAGAATTATTCATAATAATGCCGCTCGCCATCGGCAGCGAATCTATCCTAAAACCTTAGAACCTACACATTCAGTGCGGTTCAAGAGAAACTTCCTCCCGCAAACGCTTAGGTTGTGGAATGAGCTGCCTGCCAAAGTTTTCTCTAAGATCAACAATAGGGTTCCTCATGAAAGAAGTTATTAGATTTTTAAAGGATCTGCAACGCGCGAGTTTAAATCCTGGTATTGCGTCAAGACAAGTGATCTTATCGTTATCATTATTTTTATAGTTTTTCCTGTTATGTATAAGTCAACAACCATTTATGGTTTTTTTTATTTTAGACACCAAAAGTTTCGGAGATAAATGGGTAAAGCAGATTGTCAATTTCTATCTATTTATAGAACACACGAGTGTTTCTGTAAGGATTCTGTTTTTTTTTATTTGGACGTACCTACTGTCTAAACAGGCCTCATGCCAAAACAATTAATTGCCATAATTTCATTCATAACACCATATAAGTTATTTTGGAGTTTTTTACCTTATTGGGTAATTTATTTTACTTTTCTTATTATAATAAATACTTCTATATTAAAATAACGCCATCTGGTCCCAAACTTTTACTATGGAAGATACATACCAGACAACGGATAAAAATACTTATAAACTTTAATATGTATATTTTTTTTAGAATTAATTATTCATCTGGCCATATGGTAAGCCAAGGTATTAGACAACAGATACAAATACATAAATATATATTACTTTTTTTTGTAAATACATCAACCATACATAAATACACCCAGACTCAAGACAAACACAATTTTTTTTCCAGTTCGGAAATCGAAGCCACACCTTCTGCACAGCAGTCGGCCACTTTACTAACCAGGCTAAATAAATATTCACTACTACTATTTTTATACAACTCTGCTAACGTACCAAATTAGGTAAAAGGTCTAAAAGCAACACAATGTAATTTAATTGTGAATGCAAAAATAGTTCTAAAAGGTCAATTGTAGCATATTGCAGTAATATACATAATTACGGAACCCAATTACCATTACCGAGCGCTGCACTGAGACTCCGTAAACATTAAGTGAATTAAAATATTAATAGTAGTAAAAACTGTACTGTTATAGGAAATATTCTCACACTTGGTAGTATTATGAAATGTATGGTTTTTGTAATTGTGTTTTTCTGTATTAAATATATACAATGTATGTATACAGTGTTATATATGTTTAATGAGGGTATATACAGTACAGTATACAGTGTTTATATATGTACGTACATTTGGTGGTGGACTATTGGTTGCGGCGCGTTATGACGGATGGATAAGTGTTCGCGATCGACGTAAACGTATATGAATATATGTTTTTCACACATCCAGTGTTTCTTCCAGCACTGACTTTTCTGTGAAGAAAAACATAATTTTTACCTGTTTTTTATATTTGCATTTTGATATAATTTACTGTAACAAAATAAATAATTAATTTAATTAAAACAATTAATTCCTAATCATATGTTGTCACGAACACAAGGTGACTGATCATAAAAGCGACAGATCTAAACATAATTTAATATTCCAAAATGAATTCAAATAACTATTAGCAATCGCATAATTTAAATTCACAACAATCAACAAATATACCCATATCAATGAAATCTATAAATACATAAACTTTCAATCAATATATATACCTACTTTATTCACATACATAAGATACAAGACTTTTAAAAATCGTAGACTTGTTTTTTTAATATTCAAATTATATACAGAATATTAGCAAAGACACTGTTAATGTAACAAAAATGCTATATTTATGAAGGTATGAGACTTATTAGAATCATAGAAAGCCAAAAACAATTTCCGAAGATGGCAAAAATATGTTCAATCACTTTTTAAATTTGTTTTGACAATCTCTATATCCAAAACCAACTTACTTAAAATGTTCCATCCCTGGTCTTTCATTTCACCATTTGTTATTCTAAAGCTGGTTATTTACTACTAATATGAAATATAAATATATATATATATATAGCCACTTTAGTACAGATATACTGTATCTAAAGTGGTAATCGGCTACTACATATGACGTAGGAGTAAAGTGGTTAGTGACAATATAGGTTAATAACCACATTACAATGTGGATAAATCTCCAGCCAGTAGTGTTCCTCGTCGAGGGGGCTTTACATTTTTACAAAGCAGTTGTCTTCGCAATTTTTCAACCTGTGTAGACAAAGTATGGTACAAAATTTACGTAGTGGATTCTGTTTATACACAAAGCTAAGTTCAAATAAAAAGTTCAAAAACATAAGCTTATATGAGACAGCGGAGAACTTGACTATCCTTAAAAATAAAAGCTATTTCTCGTACCAGTTTTCTGCATGTTTGTTTATAAATATAGAAATGTTGACAGACTGGGGCGGTTGGACGCAATAGAAATATTAGAAAAGATCCTCTAGTTGCATTAAAAAACGCATTAATTAAAAACCGCAAACGTTTCTCAATTCGGTTAAAATTAGAAATGATATACACGTATTTATTTCGAAATATCTCTTTGTATGCCAGGAGTGATAAGAATTGCAAACATGCATTAATTAATGTAAAGGTAAATAACCGTTTTAGATCTAATCCATTAAATAAAAGTATTTTGATTACTTATAAAATTTACTAGTTCAATGTCAAAAATATATCTTTTATACCACTATATTTCCTAAGGAATAAAATAACACCAAAACACCTGCGAGCACAGCTGCTCTTAATTACTTGATGGTGAAGCAGACGACGACACTTTTTAGCGAATAAATTACACTTTTTTATGTGTCGGAGACAGTTTCGTTAACATAGAAAAAAAAACCCAAAGTAGGTAGGGGGAGTGGGGGCTGATTCGCACAATTTTCTAACAAAGGCACCTAGAACTTGAATCTTTGACTTTAAATAACTGAAAGTAAGGTGAAAGCCTTTGCAATTAAGTTGCCTGTAATACATAAAAAAGCTAAAGCGTAAATCCTTTAACCATATTAGTAATTAAGGAAAACCCAAACATTGGTAGATTGTGCGAATGAGCCCCCACTATGGGGCTCATTCATACACACTATGGAGCTCATTCGTTCAAGTTGGGGTTGATTCGAACATGAGAATTAAAAACATAATTAATGTAGAGAAATTGTTTCATGAAATAGGAAAGGTATACCAAATAGTTTACCACTTAATAATAAATGTTTATTAAAAACTTTTATCAGAAAACATAGAACAAAACTATTTAAACTCCACAGCGCGTGATTTCTTACGAAGTCGACGACAAAAAAAACTAAGCAATTAAACTTCAATAATAAAACATAGCAAATTAGTATATACTCAGTCTACTCAGTCTTAGTCACTCAGCCCTAACTTATTATTTACTCAGTACTCAGTATAAATAATTACTTAAGAACTAATATCTACTTAATCTTATACCCTGTCAGTCTTCTACTTAGAAAAATAAGCCAATTCGCACGTTCGAATCAGCCCCATACTGTGCGAATGAACCCCGATGAGGTATTTTTTTAAAAATCCAAAAAATCTATTGGTTTATAAAAAGGTGTAATAATAACGCAGTGCCAGAGCAATTAATGTTAACCACTGAATGTAATAGTCAACAGACATTCAATATTATGTCAAAGTTCGACTGTTTTAGACGCTGATAAAATATGGCAAAAATAATACTTACTCTCGCCAAAAATACGCAACGACGCACTTCTCCAACCACCGCCCGCGGACTACTGTCAAAACTCGTGAGCAAAATGGCGTGCCGGGCAGGTACAAACCCCTAGTACAACACTTTACGCTAGTGTGCGTAATTTTTGCGATTGTAGCGGTGAGCGAATGAGCCCCGTGAACGAATCAGCCCCCACTCCCCCTACACCATAGTCAATAGTAAACCCAATCACCCTACTGCCAAAACCCCCCCTTGTTTTTAATATTTACCAGGTGCTTTAATTGTTCTGATGGTGATTTTTAAAAATTTGACTTTATAGGGCTGGGAACACCTTACTCAATTACTAGGTAATACAAACAGGTAACGCCGCCGCCAGTGTCTTGGGCACCATCCCACAGGTTACTTCTTTAGCCGAACTGTTATTTGCAAGAGTTGCATTTGGTAAAATATTATTAGTTTAATGTTTGTTTGTTATTTAGGTTTGATTTTTATAATAATAATTTTTTTTTACTTTAATTGACTTTATAATAAAAGACTATGGTCTGACTCATTATTTACCACCACGAGCAGACGCTACTGAAGCTAGAAGAGTGAAATTTCGACTATTGGTTCCTTGCACTACGAAGAGTTCCTATAGTAAAGGATTTTGCGAAACTTTTTTTATACCACGAAGGTGGCAAACATGCTTTCGGTCCGCCTGATGGTAAGCGGTCACCGCAATCAATAGACGCTTGCGCAACACCTGGGACATGACTCGCGCGTTGCAGACTCTTCAAAAATCTAATAACTTTTTTCTTGAAGAACCCTATACTGTAGTTATTAGAGAAAACCTTGGCATGGATCTAATTTCCAACCTAAGCGTTCGCGGGAAGAAGTTTCCTTGAAACCTGTACGTGAACATTTTGGTTTTAAGTTGTGACAGTGAATTCCCTGCCGATGGCGAGGGGTGCGCTGGTAGAAAGTAGCCGTGGGCATTATCTCGAACAATTCCTTAGATCACATCCACTGGGAGGCAAAGTCTCTCCTCAGACTTAACGGTTCGATACAGACTGACGTTGAACCAAGTCAAAAGGGCCAAGCTGGTATCCGGGTGCAACCGTCCAGAGAGGCCCAGGGGCTGGACTTGCAACTTACTAAGCAGTAACCCAAAGGTGTAAAATTGGAGTAAGAAGATTACTGCTTACAGATGTTGACACTGCTCGATTGGTCTACTTTAGCTATTTCCATTCCGTCATGGCGTTTTGCTTTGGGGTAAGGCAGCTAATATTGATACAGTCCTTATTTTGCAAAAGAGAGCAGTACGGTCAATCTATAAATTAGACCCTCGAATTTTTCTTAGGGAACTATTTAGGAAAATTGATATTTTAATTGTTCCTTGACAATATATCTTCGCTTGTATAATGTATGTACGCAAAACATGTCACTTATTTGCTAAAAATAGTGACCTACGCAGTGTTAATACAAGGAATAAGGATAAATTGGTAGTTCCAAAATGTCGTCTTCAGCTGTTTCGCAATACAAAATATATTTTTCTAGAATAAAATTCCAAATCATGTGGTTAATATACTCTGAAATAAATTTAAAATATGTCAAACATAGTTTAATGAAAAAAGCTATTACTAAGTGGATGAATACTTAAATGATAAAATGCTTGGCAAAATTAAAACTTAATTGATTTGTTTTTTGTTGGGGCATTTGTAACATTTTTAACTAAAACATTGTATGTAATGTTATTACTTAGTAAGTTTAATATGAAGTTGAAAAAATATAAAAGATTAACTGCTGAGTATCTTGCCGGTTCTTCTCGGTTATAAAACAATCGGAAGCGATGTTTTTTTTTAAATTAATAATTAAACTGACGATTTAAAAGTGCTGTTTAAAAGTTTATTTGAATGAAAAAGTTTGAGTATGAAAATTCGTCATTTATTAAATTAAACTTATAAAAATTTGGTATTCGATTGAAAAATCTTAATGCGTAACACTGTGTATGAAAAATCACGACCTACGGAATAAAATAGATGGTGAAACTTTGTATGAGAATCTGGCTATTTTATTAGATACAACAATAAATATTGGTACAAAGATACTTAGTTGCAAATAAAGAATGACGCAATTTTCGGAAAATCATTCCCGAAGGAGGTCAAAAAGGAAAAAACGTTTGTATCTTCGGTTCCACATGTTTGTTGGGATAGGAAAAGTGAAATGATACTATAAATTGTTATTTTTAATAGTTAGAATTTATAATTATTAGTGTCAGATCCTAGTAAAATTACTAGCGACATGACAATATGAATATTAAAAGACACAAACTAAATATGCCTAAAATTTATTTTTAAAAACCGGCTAAGTGCCTAAGTATATTCTGAAAGTTGTCAAAATAATACCGCTAACGTCATCGAGGTTATCTATATAACAGCTGTTTTAAAAACAGATAATTTTATCTCAAGGATTTTAGCACAAACAAAATTTAAATCAAATTAATTGATTACAAATAAGGTGTAAATACGGTTTATACTATTTTTTAATTATGAGCTTTTTAAACTAACATTCAACAAAACTATTTATTTATCATGTATCTTCTAATTTATTATACAGTTATACGTGTTTTGTTACAATTGCCGATGCATAATAGTATTTATTTTAATTGAAAAAATTTCGAAATAGATAAAACTGTGCTCTTTTTTACCCAAGCTTGCATAACCTTCTTTGGACAAATACTATCATACTAAGCATACATGTATTGCAGTGCTACTTACAACAATGTATTTAATAAATCGACCACATAATAGTTCTTTAACTAATTATATTTATGCAAATAGAATGATAATAAAAAGTAAACCATATTTAGTAAAATGAGGATAACATTTACATTTACATCTAATTTTATTACTATACATGTGATTATAATTCAAATCAATGTAATTATTCGTGAGAACTTAGCTTTGTTATTAAGAAAGCGTAACTTAATGATAATTACCTACTAGTACAAAGACTGAACAATTTTTATGTACACTTTAGGTAGGTATGTATAACTTTAATAGTTTGGTTTATAATTAACTTATTTTACCTAATTATCTTTCATGTTGCATCGCTATACCTCGATGGATCTTTGGAAACAAGAAAAAAAGAACCCTATTTAAGTGTCTTTACATACTGCACATGGTCTTTTTGTGTGTCAATTTTATTGACATTTCCTTCAGCTATTTGGGAATTATTAGTTTCAGAGAAAGTTTCAATACATAGCATTTCTCTAAATACAAAAGTATGGGGTACTTCAAAATGGATTGAAAGAGATTCGAATTTATAAACGTCAACACCAAAAAAAATAATCATATATTATCATATATTTTTGCCTTAGTGTTATAAAAAAATATCGTATAAAGTTTTATATTTATAGTTTTTGTAAGGTTTGCTTTTTCAAACTTGTAAGTAAATTTTAGCTTTTAGATTTCACTGTTTCTTTTACGATTTTAAATAATGACTCAAATGTTACGCAAGAATCTAACTAGAACAAAAATACTGACGCATGCTAACTACTAAACATTGGAGCCCAGTATTTTGAAACAAAAGGCAATAAGAAGTGGATCCCACGGATGTCATAGAGGCAGTGACCCGTGGTCTGAGTCAGTCTGGTCACGGTTGAGGGGGCAGAAAAACTGCTTGACGTGGACGATGTAGACAGGTGGGGTATGAAGGTTTGGGTGAAGATTGAGCTTTTGCTAAAGACCCCGAATAGGGCTAAGTTCACTATTGAAGTTTGCTTTATCACATTTTAAATATATATTACTGGCATTTACCCGCAGGTTTTGGTCATCAGCGCGAGATTTAGTGGCCTAAATATTTCCGTAGGAACTCTTTATCAAGATTAAAAGATACATGTCCTTTATATCCCTTTAGCTATATCTGAGTTAAAAATCAAAAGATTTTTGCAAACTCTATACTAGGCAAACTTCTTCAAATACAGAAATATAATGAAGAATATTAAGTGTAGATTAGGAATTGTGGAATAGGCCCCGGGTCACCCTGTCGATTCCATGCAAAGTAAAGTACACATACAAGTACAGCTACATTGACACAATGAGAATAACAATAAGGTCAAACACCTATTAGCTTACTTCTTCATGATAAACCTTAATATATATATAAGAAAGTTAGGTTTTTTATACAAAATTTGTAAACTTTTTTAAATTCAGTTTACATACTTCTGCAGGGATTTTGTTGTAAAAACGGACACATTGTCCTTTAAATGATTTATCAATATTTTCAAGCTTTGTGTGGATCAGAGCCAGTTTGTGTCTATTTATTGTATTTAGATTATGAACATCACTATTTTTTTTGAAAAGTGTAATATTCTTATGAACATACATTAAATTATCAAATATATATTGACCAGGTAAAGTTAGTATATTGATCTCTTTAAATTTATCCCTTAAAGAGTGTCTGTTAGATAAATTGTATGTTGCTCGAATAGACCTCATCTGCAGTACAAATATTGTCTGTATATCAGCTGTGTGTCCCCATAATAAGATACCAAAGGACATCACGCTATGAAAGTAACTAAAATATACTAGCCGGGCTGTGGCTTCGTCTGTAAGTTGACGAATCTTTTTAACCGCAAAAGCTGCAGAACTAAGTCTATTCGCCAATCCAGCTATGTGTGGGCCCCATTGAAGTTTTGCATCTAAAGTAATGCCTAAGAATACAGCGCTATCTACAACATCTAATTGCTCCCCATTTATAAGTACACTGGTTCTTACTTGACTAACATTTGGCGTTAAGATTTTAATACATTTAGTTGTCTTACTGTTTAAAAGCAAATTATTCATATTGAACCAGTGGACAACTTTAGACAGACAGTTGTCTACATTATCTAGAACTGTTTCACGTCTTCTTTTTTTTTTTTTTTATCACTAAGTTGGTAAGTGGTCACCGTAGCCTATGGACGCTTGCAACACCAAGGGCATCACTCGCGCGTTGCCGACCCTAAAACTTCTTTTAACTCTAAACAAAAGTGATGTGTCATCTGCGGTCAACACTATCTCGTGATTGTTTTTAACGACCTCTGGCGGATCATTAATGTATATAAGAAATAGGAATGGCCCCAGGATGGAGCCCTGTGGAATGCCCATTTTAATTTTAGATCCAGGAGCGCGCTTCCCATTTATATCAACTGTCTGAATCCTATTGTCCAGGTATGAGCTAATGAGTTTAAGTGCAGTATCCCTAATACCATAGTGTTGCAATTTCCAAATTAGGGTTTCATGTTGGATGCAATCAAATACCTTGGATAGATCACAAAAAACACCCAAGGCATCCATTGAATCCTCCCATGCATCAAATATGTGCTGAATAAGCTCAACGCCAGCGTCGGTTGTTGACGGACCTTTTGGGAACCCAAACTGTTTGCAAGTCAGTTGTGAAGTAAAATGACTACAATGGAGATAGGTCTAAAGTTAGAGAGGTCATTAGTACTACCTGATTTAAATATAGGTATAATTTTACTGTATTTCATTAAATCAGGAAATACACCACAATCAATAGATTTATTAAATATTATAGCTAGTTGAGGAGCAATCACAGAAATTATGGTTTTTACTAAGGTAACTGAATGGCCCCAGAGGTCATTGGAAATAAATAACCTTCTTGAGTACCTAAGTGAATCTAAGTATGCAAATAAGTTACAGAGTAATTTGTAGGGTACTGCAGTAAAACAAGGAACTGAGTGGGTATCGTTGAGTAAGGAATTGCAAAGATTTCTAATACAGTTTTTCAAAATTTCGCCCTATGTTCAAAATATTTGACTTTAAAGTGTTTTGTGTTTTGTGTTTAAAGCCTTTTTCGGTCCAATTCGTTGGGTCGATGAATACAATAAAAAAGAGCATAGAACCTTCTAACACTAAAAAAGATCAGGCTACGGTGACCACTTACCATAAGGCGGACCGTTGGCTTGTTTGCCACCTTGGTATAAAAAGAAATACAAGTACATACTTTCCGAGATATTCTCGACCTAGTCAGATAATAATTATTACCTATAGTGACAGCCACGGAATCCTATATTTAACACTGCTCGACATGGTGTTGACTAGTCTTTACTTTATCAACACGCATTTGGTTTTTTTTTCTGAACGGACTATGCAGTTGGCTGATGCAGGACTTTTGGGGCGAGACTCTGGAGGAGTTTGGTTCTAATCGATTCGGGTGATTTTGTGTACGGTCGAAAAAACATCTGCCAGGTCTTTAAGGCATTGGGGAATCGTGGGGAGCTCAAAGTTCCTTTGTAGGTCCGCATTCCGGACGAACCAGGCGGCTCCGGAGACCGGTCTGACAAAGCGGTTTTGGAGGGTCTGGAGTCTATGGACACGTTTAGACAACGCATATACGACTCTAGCTTATACTTATATGGGGCGGATGCAAGTGTTGTAAAGAGTCAGCTTATTTCTAAGCGACATCTTACTGCACTTCCTATCTTGCCTATCATGAGAAATAGATGACCGAAGACAAAAGCGGCTCGGTCTCCAACTATTTTGGTGACGCATTTGGTGTTCATAATCCAAACAAAGAAAATCGGTCTACTAACACCTGCTAAAAGTTCTTATATTACAAATTCACACTTGGCTGGATTTTTGTCATGATGTCATTTAATACAAACGGTTGCGTAGGCGATGATTTCAATATATTATGCTGATCTAACTTATAAGTTTAATTAATATACGTTTTATTAATGAAATAGAAACCTTGAGAGATAATAAATTATTAAGATAAATAAGATAAGATAAAAGACACACATACCTAAAGAAGCTTTTTAGTTTGCTAGCAGTTGGCGGAGATCTGAATTTGCTCATGGGCGTAGGATTCTTTCGGCAATTCCTTTATTATACTAAAAAAAATGTTACAGCAAGCTACAGCGGCAGTTATATCCCGCTCAATGGAATTAGCTTATAGGTATTCCCGCGGGAACTTTTGAATATTTCTGGATAATTACTAGCATACTGTGTCTTTTTACGTCTCTTCAAGTATCTCTGTGGCAAAGTCCAGCTTAATTGGATGCTCCGTTGCGGCGTGATTAAGTAACAAACAAAGAAAAACAGAAACCCTTACAAACTTTTACAATAATGATACGATTCCAAAGACGAAGATTTTTTTGTTTTCCACATCATAGGCTGGGTTGCACCAACTAACTTTGATGTTAAACAGACGTCAAAAATGGGAGATTGTATAAAAAATTGCATAGTCAGTTATTTTCAAACTTTAACCTTACCTTTACCCTTAACGGGCAAACCACTAGCTGGTTAATTATAAAAATAGCTGACGAAATTTCCATACCATTTCCCATTTTTGGCGACTGGTTGACGTCCAAGTTAGTTCGTGCAACCCAGCCTTAGAATTTTATCGATGTCCCAACTGCATATTGGTTCTTTGGTTGTAAATTGGAGTTACAGTAGATATGCTTTATCTGTATAATACACTCTGAAAAAAGTACTTAGTAGCTCTAGTAATTACTATTACCAACTAACTAATCTATTGCCTTCCTTATTAATATTTGTAAATGTATTAGAACTATGCCTTTTTATTTTTGATTCAATATATTTTATTCTAATTTTGATTTACATGTGAGTAATAATAATTTTCAATGAAATTGTTAAAAAAAATTTAAAACCACTGTGTAACTAACAATCTTAAGATTTTAGATAATACTTTCTTTGTCTGTCACCTATATGAACTCGTCTCTCTTGGGGCTTCGCAATAAATCAGCACCCTGTAGAAGCTCCGTTTCTTGCTAGTAGTTGCTGAGACGGGTTTCTTTTCTGACATCGCATAGTACGATAATGTAGTATCTGCTACTCCTATTTATGCCTGTTAAGTGTAGTTCCTTTGTGTTTGTGTGTAGCCCACAATGTTTTGAAGATTTGTAGATGTTTGCTTTGTATATTGTCTTTTGTTGTGATGTCGAATAAAGAATTGTCTATGTCTGTTTTTGATATATTCGGGTGAAGAAAAAGATTAAATACTAGTAAAGCAGATGAAATACTAGTCGCTTAGATAAAATACTAGTTGTACAGGTAAAATACTAGTTAAACAGATTAAATACTAGTTAAACAGATTAAATCCTAGTTGCACTGTAGAAATACTAGTTCAACAGATAAAATACTATTTGCACAGAAGAAATGCTTTATTAAAATGTTTCTTTCAATAGACCTCAGAAAATTAAAAAAATACTTATTGTAAAAATAGTGACCAAAACGAGATTTAAATTGTTCTATAAGTACTACTTATTAGCGTTTATTAATATAAAAGTGACAACTGTTACCGACCAGGTAGAAGCCAGAAGTTTATAAAAACAACAAATATTATTCCATATCCGTTACAAAGTTTAAGCAGGTCGCGAAGAAGGTTCTGTCACCGGCAGTGTTTGTAATACGGTATTCTATACAATGCCTAAAACCTTCAGTCAAACCATACATAAAATAACTTTATTTATACTTGGTTATTGTATACTGGCAATGTGTATAGTACCAAGTAACAAGACGTCTCTGGCTTCGGGAAATAGGAATATTTTCCATCATGCACATTATCACAATCGTCCTCGTCACATCCGCATCTTTGGGTTCTTGGTAAGTTTTACCAAACAGCCTCAACCGCTTCGCTTCGACTTGTTTGGCTGGGCAGACAAGTCTACGTAAAAGTATGGTAAGTATAGGCTGATTTGGTTTAACTCTAAGATATTATACTTTATCTTATCTTCTTAAAGCATGCTACAGACTATTAGGAATAGTTCATGATATTTAATTGTAAATTGTGTATTAAGGGTGGTAAGGAAAAAAAATACTAACGAGATGGTATTTAAAAGCCGAAGGCCGATTATTACCGCCCGTCGGGTCTATGAACGCGCGCTGTGCTGAGAAAAAAAAAGTAAAAATTATAAAGAAAAAGCCCGTGGGAGTAATTAAGGTTTTAGCACCCGCTGTACCTGCAAGTAATGACACTGTTTACGAGTAAGTTGTGATGAAAAGAAACATTGTTCGCCTAAACAATCTGGGTATTGTATAGAATGATTGTGCATTATACAGAGTTACTCAATATTATATTTTGCCGGTGAATGAAATAATAACACTCGATACATCCTTTCACACATGTCCACCAACTACAATCGGATATTTTATAATGGCATGGACATAAACATCTTACGCGAGGACATAAAATTCAACAGGTAAGAAAAAAAAATAAGACAAGATGGCGTTGCAGTGATGTGAAAATTATTTAAAACGCAAGCGCATTATAATAAGAGCGAGTGAGAAACATAGATTTGTGTTTCTCTATCACATGGTTTGAAAAAAGAACCCCACAATCGTGGGACCTACTTTTGAATTGAATAAATGAATTAATGAAGTAGACTTTATAGTACTGATCATTTTTAATGGAAGTCGGTTGTTTGTGGTAATTTAGATTGCAGCCAAGTTTAAAATGCCATATGTTATTTATTAATTTTGGGTTTAAAATTGTTTTTCTATGGTTTAAACATTGTATGATGTTAATATTCTCTCATGTTTTGTTCTATTGGGTGTTATGAATTAGATAATACATTACATTATGATGTCAATAATTTTATTATACAGATAATAAGCGTCCATAGGTCACGGTGACCGCTTACCATCAGGCGGCCCGTCTCCTTGTTTGCTACCTTAGTGGTATAAAAAATAAAAAAAATAAGCAAAAATTTTATGATTATGTAATACAGATAAAGAATTAAGTTATTTTAACTAACTATAATGGTGATGTGTTACTCTTGTATACCTAATTAAAAATTAGGTACCAAATTATAACGTTATAATAATACACTTCTTTATAGTTCAACTACATAATATAAGTAGTTATTGCAGACTACACTCGGAGTACTTTTATTTTAATTGTAACGTGAAATGGGTAACTACCTTGCAACATATTTATCTGATTCGGCGTTTGGTCGCTAGTGTTAAACCATTTTAATATAGCGATTGTAGTTAAGATTTTTGAACACCAGGTTAAAAAAAATTGTTGCACTGTTTATCTTCCATTTTTTAGTAAACTACCTACAAAGGTACTAACTTATTTTTTTTACACTAAAAAAAAAACTGCAGAGACTACATTTGGTATGTGTTTATCTATTTATAAATAAAGTCACGGTTTTGATACACCAAGGGTGTAACCAGTCGCTGGATACCCAACCACATCATAATGTAGTGCCTAGCTCGCTTAAAAAAAACTCTTTTTAAGGTAAAAATACAGCACAAACGATTTAAGAATTGAATGGATTTGAAAAATAATCTTATTTTTTGGTAATCGGTTCTAAATTACCATCACGACACTTTATTTACTAAACGGGCTGTTCAAAGTTATTACGAATAACAACTATTTAACATCCATACCACTCTTCAATGATGCCTTGCTCCATCAAAATGTCATAGGGGGAGCCTACCGTAGTTCATCGGACTCAAACTTTTTGTTGTGCCTACCAGGAATCGAACCAAGAACCTTTGACACTGCATGCCGAAGCTTTAACACAACAGATTAATATAAATAGGTGAAGATATATTCCGATTTTAGGGTTGCTCAGCCCAAAAGAAAAAAAACGGAACCGATAGATATATAGTTACTAACACATTATGGAGGACGGTTTAAATTAACATTTATTATAATTATTATTATCACTTCTTTGACCATCTGTCTAGTGGTCTGTCCATCTGTCTGTCTGTCGGTCTGTCGAGAACATTTCTTAGTAACGCGGGAAGTTATGAAGTTAAAACTTATACCAAATATTAAAGTATGCGCCCCTTTGAAGCTGAATAAAATGAAGCTACTAGATCAATGTAAGCCGCAAACGGCCATTTACACTTATAAATAAACCTCGTTGACCTAGAATAATGAAATTTGCCAAGAAAACATTTCTTGCAGAAAAAATCTAAAAGTTGTTAATTTGTTGTCAAATCATACAAAAAAATACACCTATCTGTCTGGCACGTAAGACTCTTTTCCTTAGAAACGTGAAAAACTATGTAGTTAAATTATATGTCCCATGGTCCCATGGAGCTGTAAAAAAGACATGCTTCCAAGTCAACTCAAGCTGAAAATACGGCCATTTGCACAGTTTGACATTACAAAATAAATTAAAACCTACAAGATACTTACCATTGACCTGTAATCATATAAGTAAGTAAGCAGCAAGGTCTCACAGCACAAGTAGAGAAAAAGTGTTTGGTGAACATTATGGTGTGGGTGTATGTCTAGTCAAATTTATTACATGATTTATCGTCAAAATTAAAAATTAAAAATATTTTTATTAAACTAACAATAAATATATTTTAGTTTTTATTGTTAATTTGCTAAAAAATAGTAAAAGCAGCTGAAGACTTAGTAATAAAAATTCAATGTCTTTTATAAAATACCTACTTAAGAATTAGGTTCACACGTAAAATATATAAAAAACAAAAAGCATGTTACATAAACTAGGCCCGTGTAGCATAATGGGTACCCAGAACACTTTGTGAAATTTGTTGGTTTTATTTATATATAGGTGTAGTGGCAGTACTTATTTTATTTGTGGCACCGAGACAGATTTAGGGAGAATGAAAGACAAAAATACCTTTATACCTATCGTAAGGTCCTACGGGAATAGGTTTTTACGTGGGTGAAACAGCAGTGTTCGACTAGTCCTACTAAAATTACTAATGTGGAAGTTTGTGAGTTTGTTTTTTAGTTAAGCATCCAACAGAGCTGAAATTTGGCACGGTGATAGTTGTAGAGACGGATATGGACATAGGCTACATTTTATTCCGGAAGTTCCCGCGGGACTGACTATATTCCACTTGAACGAACTTTAGCTACAGTTGTAGCTTGCTATAGCAAACTACTTTTTTATAATCAAGGTGTCGTAGGAATCCGCGCCGATGGCCAAATTTAAAGTGGGGAGTCGCTGGGAAGTCGTTTTATAAAAAAGCAAAAATATTTTTTCTTAAAAACCCTCGACGATTAAAACGTAATCAAAAAAGAAATAATTAAAAAAATGCGTTTTTTTTTTTTAAAACCGGCTATGATAAAAACGTAATCGAAAAGGTTAGAAAATTTAAAAACCCTGACTTAACCAAATTACGTAACGAAAGATAACAAACATAAAAAACTTTTTATTACGGATTTGATCTTTTGAGAAGTCGGTTATAATAAACTACGGAGTATCAGTTTTCACACCACTACCTTACGTGCCTATATGTTTCTCGAATATAGAAGGTGCGTTCTATTGACGGCATTAAGATAGAAGATGCGTTCTATTGACGGCATTAAGATAGAAGGTGCGTTCTATTGACGGCATTAAGAGTTATGACATCGCATAGGCATTGAAATTATTCTTTTTACCAAATGTAAACACACAAAGGGAGTTGAATATGTAATTTATTATTGCCACATTTAAGTATATCCTTTTTACCTGGCTAATGGACGGCCTTTATATACTATACTCCTTTTGGCTCCATCATCAGACCCTCACCACCATGCGTATCTAATGAGCCCAAACACGAAGGGCTTGATAGTAGTAATTGAAGAGTTCCAGTATCAATATCTTGGCTTAAAGTTGACAATTTATGGTATTGACATATAAACCACATATATCTACAAAGTTACTAACTGACAGGACGATCCAACTCGGCAAAAACGATCAAAAACGTTTAAAAACTCATTTTTATAAAGGAAAAATGTTTACTGCAGTAACTAGTGAGTGACCGCCGTAACACCAACCTTAGAACCAGCACCAATCAACCACGAACCCGTTACTGAAAACCGCATCAAATCGGACTATTGGTTTTGAAGATCAATGGCAACATTGGTTTGCACAAACAAACAAACATCTCTTACCCTCAACGCTTTCTCGCCTCTCCGTGCAGACATGGGTTAATAAAATAGCAACACCTGAAACACTACTATACTTATAAATATATGTGTCACTAACACTAATGATATAGACAGCTGCGCTCTTTACCCAACAGTATTTAATGGGGCAAAACTGGTCAAAGAAAATGTGAGTTTTTTTCACAGTCTGTCATTTAAGGTACCTACTCATACCTGTATAATTAACACATTGTGTAGTATCTTCTAAACATCTTCTAATTTTAAATACGTAGCAGGTGTCTCTCACCGTTTCTAGGTTTCTTCTTATTTTGTAATTAGTGGTTTTTTAAGACATAATTATACGGAAGACTAGCTGTGGCCTGCGGTTTCACTTGCAGGAAGGCTCTTTACTTTGCGTAATTTTGTTTGGGAAAAGTATTATCTGTCCTAATATGTATTGTATCCTAACTAGACTAGATTTAATATTATTTATAACTAGCAGTCCCTGGCGACTTCAGAGAGATGGGCTGATTAGAGAAATGAGATGATGAGAGAGATTTTTGAAAGTTTTGTGCGTGTGGTGGCTGCGGTAACCGCTTACCATCAGGCGGACAGCAAACTTGTATGCCAACTTAGTGGCATAAAAAAAACACTAATGGAAGTTCGTTTCAGTTAAGATTAGATATAAGTCTAAATGGATATGTACATAAGAACGAACTTACGAACTCCGCTCTTTTCTCTATAATATTAGTCTTAATTAAGTTCATACTCGTATTATTTCCCATCGAAGTGATGAGTTGACCTAATTTTTAGTATAAAGAACTAAGGAGTTTTTGGAAGGACTAAAAATATTGAATGATGCAAAAATGAAATTTATACCAAGTTTTCAAGTGTTTTGTGGAACCACGGTCTCCAAGACAGCTAGTATTATTCTATAAATCATATATAGTAATAAATATATAATTTATATCTTTAAAACTACATACTCATTTAAAATAAGTAATAATAAATATTTTTGGACATTATACACAGCGCCATCTGGCCCCAAAGTAAGCAGAGCTTGTGTTATGGGTACCGGACAACGGATATAAATATATCATGTATAAATATACCCAGGCTCAAGACAAACACAAATGTTTATTCAGTGCGGGAATTGAACCCACACCCTCTGCGCAGCAGTCGGCCACACTACCAACTAGGCTGCGAATATCCCACGCACTATGCTATGTCAAATGATGTGTCACTTACCCGCGGTTTCACCCACGCTGAATTTAATTTTATTTGCGAGATTTATTTTTATGAAGGTGGCAAACAAGCACACGGTCTGCTGATGGCGAGCGGTGCGATGGTAGAAAGTAGCCGTGGGCATCATTTCGAGCAATTCCTCAGAACACATCCCAATGTACAAGCCGTAGAACACTCACAGGGAGGCAAAGTCTCTCCTCAGACGTAAGGGGTCGATACGGCAAGTGAGTTTGGGATCGGTGACAGTTCTCGCAGCTCGTATTTGAACCGAGTCAAAAGGGCCAAGCTGGTATCCGGGTGCTCCCGCCCAGAGATGACAGCAGTACTCCATATGGGGCCGAACTTGCGACTTGTAAAGCAGCAACCTCTGCCGCGACGTTAAGTACTGCCTCGCTCTGTCAGTACACCAAGTTTTTGGGCGCCAGCTTCACCTTGTCTCGCAAATGATCTCGGAACTGAACATCGCTGGAGATGTCAACGCCAAGGATCCCATTGCTCTTGGAGATGGAGAGGGGAGTGTTCTGGAATTGTGGGACTACAGTGAATGGGATTTTCTTGGCGGTGAACGCGTAGACTTTTTCTTTGTAGGGTTGAATCGGACCAAGTTTACCCGTCCCCAGTCAGAGACCTTGGACAGTGTGATCTCAATTTGAGACACGGGTTCTCTGCGTCTTTTTCTCTCCTCAACGGAACGAGGGATGTTTTCACGACCCGTGTAATAAGTGTCTCCAGTACTGTCATCTGCGTAGCAATGTATGTTGTTGTTGGATAACATGTCATTGATATGTAGTAGAAAGAGCGTAGGAGACAGCACAGAGCCTTGTGGGACACCAGCAGAAATGTCCATGCTATCAGAGCAACTACCGTCAACTACGGTTCGTATGCGTCTGCCGGACAAAAGGCTAGTCACCCATTAGCACAAACCCTCGGGCACTCCGTAAGATGGCAAGTTCGATAGAAGAACCCGGTGCCAGACCCGAATTTCCAGGCTACATGCCAATGCCTCCCCCTGACTCTCAATGGCTAGTACCCATCGGTGGGTTAGATACACTAGAAGGTGTGTGCGAGCGACAGTGGCGAAAGCCATATTAACGGTCACTGACCAGGTCGTGTTCTTCTAGGTATCTTAGAAGCTTTGTGTTGATCCATCACCTTGGAGAGGAGAGAGGTAATAGCAATAAGCCTGTAATTTGATTAATCTGATCTATCGCCCTTTTTGGGCACCAGGTGCATAATCGCAATCTTCCATGAAGACGGAAATTGCCTAGTGTGGTAGGAAAGCGCGAAGAGGCGCGTGAGTACAGGTCATAACTCAGGAGTACACTGCTTAAGCATCACTGCTGGTAAATTCTTCGAGATCCCCTTATTAGTAACTGCATGTATAAAAAGTGGTGTCCGATCCAAATATGATTTTCAGCTAAACCGAAACCGTACCCAAACCTCTAGTTTCTGTTAAAATTAAAACAGAAATTATGTAGTCAACTAAAATATTAGTTTAATTTCTATTTTGCCTAACTTTGTAATAGAATATGACTGTATTGTATTATTCTAAATTAAATGTAATACTAAAATCTATCTAGACAGAGCAATCTTGCGATATGTGCGGCAGCGGAAGGAACCACCCAACTTGACTCAGTGGACATGTTATTGGAATTGTCTTGTCTCCTCCCTTCTGTTTTTACAGTGCTAAATATCGTATTTATTATTTTAACAATGCTAAAGTACCTTATAAACCATTGTACCCCCCCAGATATCTCAACAAACATCAGGTCGAGCTGTTGCATCATTTTTTGTCAAGTTTCTTTAGGTTTTTGCAACTCACAGAAATAGTGCCCTGTGGTATTACCCTCGGAAGATCTGTAAACTATTCCCGTGGAAAATCTTAAACTGGATCAAAAGTAACCTTTGTCCACCCCTTAAACAAACTCTTTAAGTTACAAAAATCAGTTTAATCAGTTGCTCCTTTGCGACGTTTAGTAACAACAAAAAAACAAACAAACCTACCCACTTGTATTACATCAATAGAGGCTGAAAAATATATTGAATTTGAAAAAGTAATGATACTTTAGGAAAGGCATATATATATATTATTTATTTTAAATCGTAATCTATAGTAACTTACCTATCTACCTACAGTAACCTTCAATTCATGAGGAGTTAGTTACATTCAATTCAAGATTTCCTCACACTCAAGCTATCAGGACATGCTTCAACTATAGTACTAAATAATAGACTAGATAGAGCCAATTATAGATGATTATTTTTAGGATCGAAAGGACGAAGGACAAGTAACATTTATAAGGATCTAAATGTCAGGGCATTCTATAAAATTGTAAACGTGACTAGACCGGCGGTAAGCTCTAAGCAGCCGCTCACCGGCAACCTCTTTACGGCCTTACTAAAATTTAACTACCAAAATCGTACAAGAAAATGAAATAATAAAATGATTTGGGATGAAATACAATAAAAGTTTAGGCCTTTTGTGTTCAAATGGTTTAAATTGAAACTCTATTTTCGTGAAAACTCTTTCTGTCTATCTAGTCGCATAAAAAATCGCTAAAAAAAAACTTGGTGTTTATCTCCAGCGATGTTCAGTTCCGAGATCATTTCCAAGACAATGTGAAGCTAGTGTCAAGAAAACTGGGTGTACTCAACAGAGCGAAGCAGTACTTCACATCGGGGCAAAAGTTGCTGCTTTACAAATCGCAAGTTCGGCCCCATATGCAGTACTGCTGCCATCTCTGGGCGGGTACACCCGGATACCAGCTTGGCCCTTTTGACTCGGTTCAACGACGGGCTGTGAGGATTGTCGACTATCTCAAACTCACTTGCCGTATCGAGCCCTAAAGTCTGAGGAGAGACATTGCCTCCATGTGTGTGTTCTACCGCTAATACAATGTGATGTGTTATGAGAAATTGTTCGAAATGATGCCCACGGCTACTTTCTACCATCGCACCGCTCGCCATCGGCAGGAAATTCATTCTCACACTTTAGTACTGAAATGGGCGCGTACAGTGCGTTTTCAGAGAAACTTCCTTCTACGAACGTTCGGGCTGTGGAATGAGCTTCCTGCCAAGGTCCAAGGACTACAGTATGGGGTTCTTCAAGAAAGAAGTTATTAGATGTTTGAAGGGTCGGCAACGCGCGAGATAAACCCCTGGTGTTGCAAACGTCCACAGGCAACGGTGACCGCTTACCATCAGGCGGAACGTAAGCTTGTTTGCCACCTTAGTGGTATTTATTAAAAAAATACGCAACTTGCTTTCTATAACACGAAATCATATGTAACAAAGTCATTTTTAATTCACATTTGAATATATTATTAACTTCTCAGAAAAGCGATTAGGTGCCCACGCGCAGTACACTTTGATTATCCAATTCAGAAGACCCTACGGCAGGTTAATTCATACTTCATGGAAAGATCGTTCTATAATGGTTATAACATAAATGATCCAGTATAATCTGAACTTCCGCTGTTGTCATCGTAACAGGTTTACGTTGATGATATGAGGGATTTTGTTAAGGTATATGATTGACCTATATGTAGGTAGGGTTTGTGGGGTCAGTGACATATAATTATGAGTCTTGAGTAATAAAGTCTACTGTCTTACACGCGTTTGGCAGCAGGAGGCTAATGAACTAATACATCAGTAACGAAACTAGTTATATTTTGCTAACCAACGTCAAAAATGGATTTAGATGAACATTTTTTTGTGTATGTTCCGCAATATCTTTACTGATTGTGAACCGATTTTAATGAATATGTTTATGACCTCGATGGTGGTCTTATTTGAATTATTATATTATCATTATCTCTGGTTTCCAGAGTAAGTTTAGAAAATTTTTGATTTGAGATGCTATTATTTAGAGGATCTACTGACATAATATTATTAATTATTATATTTAGCAGGTAGGTACAAACTATAAGATTTGGTTACATGGATTACTTACTGTAATATTTAAATAACTTAGATTAAGAATTGATCCAATTTGCTAAAATTTTGAAATTTTTCAAAACATTATTTTTTTTATTATTGATTTCAGGTTTAGGGTAGAAAAAACTTTGCTTCTTGATAAATTTCCACATGCTGCTATTTAATACTCAATATTCAAACACAAAATGAGTTATTTTAAAACATTTATTGTTGAAACATTTCATGAAACCAGAAATATTTAGACCAGATTAAAGTAAAAAATAAAATTATTTCAAATTTTCATATATTATAGGTATAAAAGGTATTTTACTATATTTATAGCGTTAAACCCTTCACACAATTTAAATTCGATGCCAAAAATATCCTACACCAGTAAATCTTTAATTTTATGTTTTTAATCATGAAAAATTATTTTTAAAAACATATAACAGCGATGTGGGTAATAAACACGATGGGGCTGGATTTAGGGCCGGAACCTTCAACACCTGCTACCGTATATAATTTTCATATCATTTTCTTCAAATTTAACTTACTCTATTCTCATTACTTCTTACATAAGTTGTCATTTCCAACCTTAACTTTACCAACAAATAATTTCATCCCTGACTTTGCACAGTCCTGCGTCTGAAAGCTTTCGTAATCCGAAAGCTTTATGCTCAAAACAAGGGCAGGGGTCGTACCGTGCCGTCCAAAGACAAAGATCCCGTCAACTCGATAGCAAACGCCATGCTATTCAATTACTGACACTATCTGCTGTAGATACGACAACACCGGGAATAGAACCCATTTGTCTCAATCTCAGATTCGAACTGGGATTACTCTATATTCCAGCTTTTGCGGTCACGGCTTAGGAATTTGGGACATTTAAGCTCTTCCTTTGTACATTGAATACTTAAATATTTTAAAATGTGATAGTTTACACCGTTTATAAAAATTGTTGAACGTAAAACATATTACTTTTTATTTTATTCGATAGCTTCTACTGAAATATTTTTATGCATCCGCAGGTAAAAGGCACAGCAAGTATTTTGTTAATTTCTTAACATCAATAATAAGTATAATAATAATAAATTTATTTCAGCTGACTCTTTAAATTTTAATATGTAGTTTTAAGTACAAAACTACATATATTAGGAGGCTGCGCAAATAAAATGGTCAAGTGACAAAAATAACTTACAGAAAAAAATTACACTTCTACAAAAATTTTTTTTTGTACTTTAAGTGCGTGTGTGTGTATGTATGTGTATGTTTGTGATTATAGTTTAAACATATACTAATTGAATGTTAAATTAATGGGAAAATATAGTTATATGATGTGCATAGATTTCTATCATGATGATATACAATTGGTATATATGTATAAGGTATATATGTATTATATCATCACTTGCTTGAGTTTTTCTATTTCAATATAGGTTTTGCATTTTAACCAATTCATCCTTCTAATATTATAAATGTGAATGTTTGTATGTCTGGATGTATATTTGTTACTCAATCACGCTTCAACCACTGGACAGATCGGGATAAAACTTGGCATACATATAGGTTAGGTCCTGGAATAGTATATAGGCTACTGTTTATCCCTAAAAATTCAAAAGTTCCTGCGGAAATTACTATAACAGAGTTAATCGAACTATTGTTGCACCTATAGCATGCTATAGGAAGTCATTGGTATAACTTATTAATTAATTAATTGGAGTTAATTAAGGAGTTCCACGAACAACTTACAACCGAATAAAGGGCGGGCGAAGCCGCTGGTAAAGACTAGTCAGTAATATATTTACATTCCGTTTAGCCATAAAATAATTATTGTTACATAAAAATATGTAATAAATTATATAGGTGTGAGGATTTTTAGACATATTGTCTACAAGCAAAAGAAATATTGACTGTTACTATTATGGAGCTACGGAACAGTTTCTTTTTTTATAATAATAATAAAAAAAATTGACCGTCACACACAGCGCCGTCGGACCCCAAAATAAGCAAACCAGACAACGGAAACAAGTACATACACATTACTTTTTTTGTAAATATAAACATATCATACATAAATACGCCCAGAGTCAAGACAAACACAAATGTTTATTACATAAATGTTTGTCCTGTGCGAGAATCGAACTCACACACTAGGCTACTAGTGCTAGGCTACGAAGGAGTTAAATAATAAAGTAAAGTAAAGTTATTTATCAAATAAACGTCATCAAGAGATTTGGGCAGTTTTAAGGCTTTATGTAATACATAAAGTGTTCTTACTGTTACCAGATCAAAGAGAGAGCATAGGCATTTTGTGGGAAACTTATATGGTTTGGAGTAGATAGTAAGTAGTACATTACTTTTGACAGTGATCCCTGGGCTATCTCTATTTCTAAAAATACTTTTTGTAGCTATCGTTTGCAATACATTGTGCTGATGATGTGTATATCTGTTTAAGAGGATTTTTTGTAGCAACATGACGTAATGTTTAGGTAGTCCATATAAGTTTAGATAAGTAAGTAAGTTAAATAGGTTCTATGTGTAAGTGCCACGATAAACGCTGGTTATCCCTACATATTTGGTTTTTCAACACATTACAGATTATGCCGATTTTAACAACTGTGAATTTTTTTGAAATCATGTGCAGATTGTGTTCGCTGATAATGAGTGAAATATATTAATTTCGTTTTGATTGTATTTAATGTTAGTACGTTAGAATTTGACCAGCCAACAGTTTCTTTAAGACCCTTTTCCGTAGAACTGCGTACTGCTTCCCACTTGCCACAATTTGGAACCAGTAAATACAATGAACCATTATTGACTTCGACATTGCAGAGATTATTTAGATAAATAAGAAACAAGGTTGGGCCCAGCACGCTACCTTGTGAGACACCGTAAGTTATGCTTGATTCTTCGCTGATGTATATAAGAAATTATATGAAGTATGTGAATAACTTGTCACCTTTTGCTTCTATTGAATGCTAATTTTGAAAATATATGGAAAACCTGCAACGCGTTGAAGTCTTAAGTACTCGATAATGAAAAAATGCAAAATTTTGAAATATTTACGATGTGCGCGTAAAGACTAAATATATATTTACAAACATCAAAGCTTGATAATTCTGTCGTTACTGCAATAAGAAACAATTCGTTAAAATGCGCGGCTCGTGCCTACTTATGTATGGAACAGTCCAACGCACCACTTACCAAGCACCATGTCACTCATAAAACAATACGGCCGGAAAGCGCTTGTGGTCTGGTTGTCCTAAAGCGATAAGGCGCGTGTTTGCAATAATTACCGTGTGGCGAATATCAAAACTACGTACGCCATATTATACTGCTGTGAACTTATGCGACACTAGCGACAGTGAAATGGTCGCAGCCTAGTGGCTTTTATACCACTAAAATAAGACCAAGGGCATTTATATAATAATGTGCCAAGGCGTCGAAGATTTTATATCAAACCGCTTAATGACAGAGGCCTGGCAGAACTAAGTCAAATCTACCCTACTGCACAGACATTTTATGGTATTAATACTTTACATTGATCTTTGAAGCAAGGATACTACATTTATTAATTAACACCAAAAAAGGACACAGTTAAAACATAAAAAAATATGTCAGAATATATTATGTTCGTCATAGTGATTCACATCATTTTTAAATTGAATTAATAATATTAGCATATCAAAAAAAGAAAAAAAATTCGTTAGAGTGAGATCCGAAAGAATGTTTATATTTGAAGACTACTGATAAATTACAACGTTATAAACAAGAAAAAAAAAGTCAAAAGGAGTAGCATGTTGTCCTGCATTTTTTGTTCACACGCATCCCGAACGGGTTTCACTTTTTTCGATACCCGGTTTTTATCGACAACGTGTACAAGGCTAATATTCTGCTCAGGAAAATGTTATAGTTTTTAACGTTAGGCGATAAGGTTTAAATTGATTGTTAATAATGTTTTTTTATTAACTATAAGTTTGTCTAACCGTACGGTCATCATCAGATTTGTAAATGTTGGTTAGAACAAGTTTCGGGATTTTTCTTTTCTTTTTTTTTAATTAAACGTTTGAGGCACAGGTGTTTTGTGTCCGTCTTTCTTCTACGACTCACTACCGTCGTGAATGACATTTTGTTGATAGGATGAAGAACAAGATCTATCTATCGAATAGCTTTGAATATTTTATAGGGTACAATGAAAGGATTAAAAGGACGCTTGTAAGATCACTATGTTGACTATATATTGACTTGGTGCCAAGATTAAGATTTTAAAGATATATGATTTATTTGGTTATTTCTAACGGTGCCCTATTACTAAGACTACGGTGTCTGTCTGTCTGTCCGTCTGTCCGACCATTAAAAGGCTTTGTCTTTTACACCGATATCGGTAGAAGCCTCAGTTTTTCACGTAATATGTGTCATAATGGGGGATTATGTAACAAATAATAAAAAGTTAAAAAAGTCAAAATTTAAGGCTCTATCGTTAAATCCGAAAGACGTAAAACCTTCAAACTTGCAGTGAAAAATAATGTGACAAAGTATGATAACAAATAATAAAATCCGGCTAAGTGTGAGACGGACCCAAGCAATTACTAATCTAAATTACCGGTACAGCGCCACTTTGCTTATCATTGGGAGAAACAGTAGCACATTTGTTTGTTGGTCACCATATTCAAAGTTAAACAACGTCTAGCTTGGTCGGTAGTACTATAAGATTATACGAACAAACGTTACCCAAAATAAATATGCAGAAGAAAAAAAAATTTTTGTAAGAACTCCAGCCCTAGTCAAAAGTTTTTATGTTTTTGGCAGTGTTTGCTACAAAACAATAGATTAGCATAATAAATTAATTAGAAACAGCCAGTATTACAAAACGGCAACTCTGAAGGTAAATACCTAATATTTGGAGGATTATCCCTATAAACTATAAACTCAGATAATTCTCTCCGCCTCCATCAAGTTAATTATACCAAATTTATTTACAGAGGACTCGAAATTTTAATTGGTCGTTGCTTGAAAGAAACTAGGCAATTTAATACGAGGCTGTAGTTAATAGGCGGTTTATGCAGAATTAAGCTTTTGAAAGAAAATACAAAGGTATAGACGTTGATTTACTTTTGTACTAAAAATTAAATTTATTTTAGATTATTTTTTTGTAATTGGTATATTTTTTGGATCTGGAGTGCAATCAGCACACTCTAAGAAGCTTCGCAATACAGGTAACGTGCAGTAGGCGCAAGCAGTACCTAAGTCACAAAAGAGCATGCCGTAAGCAAGCAGTAAGGAATGGTCCGTTTCATTTGCAAACGCATTAAGCCAGCACCAGAGATCCTCCAGCAGTCAAGAGGTCATCAGATTTTGGTGTTGAGGTTATTCCAAAGGAAAAAATCCGACATTGAGAGCCAAAGTCTCCTCAGAGTAATGGGCATATGTACTTAGAGAAGTCATTATTATCTATGCCCACGGCATATGTAAAAATTAGATTATTAGTAGGATTTCGACCAGTAAGGTTGCAATAGGTGTCAGTTGTAATTTTATTTTTTAGGGTTCGCTTTTTAAATGCATGAAGACGACCATGGCAGTAGGCCTGGGTGTCGAGGAGATTCTAGGGTTTCTCGTATCACTGGTCCATCTTTCTACGGCTAAAACTAGAATTCAGGGTCTTTATCCTGATATAGCACTATAAGGAAATATTTGATATTTGTATTGATAATTAAATAAAAAGGAAACCATAAGCTACAAAATTTGGTTAAAATATATGAATAGCCAGTGTTAAGCGGTGTCTAGTATACATTAGTACGGAACATAAAAAAATAATTACTTATAAATACTAATTAAGCTATTATATTTGTACATAAAAGCTCTGTGTAGCTATTATTTTAGGTACTCATATATAAAAAAGAAATTAATTTTCATGATAACTGCATAATTTTAATTGTTTCAAAACCAAACAAATTTGAGAATTGTAACAAACTAAAAAAGGTGTTAACTGTACATAATTTGGTACAAAACGGCCAACTTAATGTTTTAGACTAGAGTCACAGATTATTTATATAAGTGGCTACTTGTGTGTACAGAAATAAATGCAGTATAAGTAGGTAACGTGACGGTAACAATACGCAATAAAATGATATCCGATCGATGACGACACAAAATTCAAATGTCGCCTCGCGTAACGTCTAGTGTCGCATCTTCTCCAATTTGCGCCAGAAACCCCTACGAGGTTTACGCAGGCTGTGCTTCCCGGGCCGTTTACTGATCAACTCCCCCCCGTCCGCAGTGCCGCGCAGCCTCCGTCCCACCCCCACGAGCGGCCTGGCTCAAACCGATCCGAGCGTCCGTGCGTCGTAGACGTAACCGCGCCGCGTTCAGACCGCACACACCTGTGGCGTTTTCGGCATCAAGAAAAGGACAACAACAGTGCGTATTTGAAGCTGTCCTTTTTCGATTCGTGCGTTCGATTTTTATTTTTTGTTTTTCCGTGCAGAGGTTTTCATGAAGGATTACAGTGATTTTCAGTGAGGCTTTGGAGTAACAGTGAATGGTGTGTTTTTTTTTCGATGATTTTATGAATGAATCGCCTCTTACGTGCAACCGGTTTCGGACCGGATGGTTTAAATTAAATGCAAACCAGTCTTGAGGCACAGAATCACCGATTTCCGTCGATACGAGTTCTTCGTGGGAGTGAAGTAAAGCCTTATTTTTTCTTAATTATTCGTTTGTTAATAGCCTTTTTGAAGTGTGGGAACGAATTCAAAAATTTGAACATGGAATGATCGTTAAAGCTTGCATTCAGAGATAGAATCTTACGTTCCAATTTTAATAGCATGTTTTAATTGAAATACTTCGAAATTTAAACGGAATTTGTCTAGTGCATGTTAGAACTTATCTCGGTGGCTTATCTTTTTTTTTTCTACCCGCTAATAGTCACACGGCCATAATTTAATGATTTAAGAAGTAGTTATTGATACGTTTTTATAACTATCAGGTAGACTGTCTGCTATGTCACATGTGCATGTTGGTATTCTTTTCTGTACAAAAT
Source organism: Apoda limacodes (assembly GCA_946406115.1). Lineage (NCBI taxonomy): Eukaryota > Metazoa > Arthropoda > Insecta > Lepidoptera > Limacodidae > Apoda > Apoda limacodes. The sequence continues at coordinate 24,659,791 of OX291555.1, read as the reverse complement.
CTAATCTAATCGTATTTTTTTACTCAATTAAGTAACTTAATATACCTACCTACCGAATTTAAAATTAGATACCAAAACAATTTCAAAGCTGCGACAAGAAACTTTCGTATAAGTATGTTTTTTTAATCGGCGGGGAGCTGAAAACAATAGGTTATTTACACCATTCATTATTTATCCAATATGCATTAAGTATCTACATTCGTGTGTGTTCTCATCAAACGGTTATTTGAATATTAAGAAAGCGATATAGGACAGAAAGATAATTTCTGTAATACTAAAGATGTGCATGTAAATGTATTAACATTCATTATATAATGATATATGTAGACATTACTATGAGACGTATTAAAAAATTTACTTATTGGGCACTAGCTATTATTGCATAAAAAATGTATGGATCTTCCGAAAAATTTTGTTTGGCACTTATTAAACTTACGCCTCTGTGGGCAGCTCTCGCTCCCTTTGGGGAAAAAAACATAATCTAACCTAACCTAACCCAGCATCATTAGTTCTTAGACTTTTTAAATTTGATTTTTTTTTTGTTGTAAAACTATTCTCTTCCACCGATTTTTGTATTTCATATATGTTTGAGGAGATGCTTCTTAATCGATTAAAATATTTTTAAAGCAAAAGTGCCCAATAAGTAAATATTTACCGTTGTATACCTACTTCTTAAGTAATTTATACAATAATGACACCTTGCAACACTAATTTTTTTGTATGAAAATTAACGTTTTACTAATTCGTATACTTATACTACTTATGTAGTCAATGCACCAGATACCTTTAAAAAAAAAACAAATTACTCAACCGACTTCTATAACAACCATATGCAAGACATGCTTTAGAGATTTACACATTAGTTTTGTCATAAAATTTGCACCAAAATGGCGTGCCTTAGTATAACTGAAAATTAAAATGTTTTTATCTTTATATGGAATCTCCAAAAATATTTCTAATGTCTAATAATTTATCCACATATAAAAACCCTCCGCCACCATTTTGTTACTATTTCGTCATTTTATATCTTAATGGCTTCGGTTATATAATGATAACGACCGTATTTTAAATGTTAAACTTTAAGAAAAGTTTATAACTTACGTGTAGAATAAGTAGGTAGGTAGGTAATGAAGCTACCATATTGTGCGGACTGTATGTAGATAAGATACATTGTTAATATTATTATATATTTAGGTAGATCCCAAACTGTTTTTACTATTTGTACTTACCTACTTATTGGCGTGACTAGGAATATGATTCCTCACGTGTGTATCACGGGATATACAATGCGCTCCCCTGGGAAAATAAAGCCAATGTACTTTTTGTCCTTTTCTGAATTCAGAGTTCGGGCTACAATTTTTGTCTCATAAGAGAGGAGTTACTCATTATCTTACGTCATGCACTTTGGTGGCAGAGGTCGTTCAAGTTTGATTGTAAGTACAATTAATTGATCTAGTAACACAAATTATAAATATATATAGCCTATAGCAGATTGGCTCCTAAATAGTAACCTAACAGCTTTCTTTTTGGCGAAAAACGTATTATTTTATTTTCAACCACTTCACTCGGGTCGGGTGCGATTTCCAAATACGGCGTTGTTTATGTTTTGAAGTTTTATTTAAATAAGAGTAAGTTTACCCAATTAAATACTTACCTTCTTCGGAATAGACCACTTTAAATTCAATTCAATTTAATTTAATAGCAAGCTTTAGCTTTAGCTAAAGCACGATTTTTATTCTTTTGCTTCAAAGCTCAATTGTTCTTTAACTTAAAGGACAAACTAACTTTATTCCAATGACGATATTTAACAACCTTTGTTACCTTAAAATTTTATTTATTTTGTGTATTAACTGATATGATCTAGTAAGTAAGAAAAAATAAAGAAAGTTGCTATTTTATATATTTTATACATGTAAATTTTAATTTAGATATTATACACATTTTTGAATAAATATTTTTAACTTAAATATCTAATGAAACATACAACGTAATTCGATATCACTTTGAAATGTCGCCTCTAGATAGATATTTTAAAACACGTTCACTAAACTAAAATGGGCACCGCAGTATGAGTCGACTTCGTGAATCATTTCACCGGTGTCTAAGCTTAAAAGCTATCGAATTACTTAAAGTGCAAATGACATGAATAGTTAATGTAAATCCAAGCAAAGATATCTTTTTGTATATAATATTAACTTACTTTATTGTTAGTACTGAGAAGTCTGTACGTATTTTAAGAGGATAATGATTTCATAAATAATACGAAAAATAAAACATAAAAGCGAAGTTTAATTCCAAACAAATAGTCTAATAACGTAACTTTCAAAACATTTTCTTCTCCTAAAAATAATTTTTATTATTATTGTAAAAATGGTTTTTCCAAGAAGCATACATAAAAACGGTGGGATGCGCGAAACATCTAAGTAACCAACTTCATAACTTCGTTGTATATAAACGGTTTTTTTATTTAAATGGGTTTTCGATATATAATTTTTTGGTGTTTATTTGGAACTGGTGAAACGCCTTTCATGTTGATGATTGTATAATTTTTTTACGTGTATCGATGTTTTTAGTGTATGAGAAAAAAAAGAAATTCGTCATTTAAAAGTAAAAAATAAATCTCTTTAACAAAAAAAAAAAAAAAAATTGGCTTCAAAAAGATGCAACAAAAATGTAAACTAATTTCCAAAAATCTGATCTGAATCAAAGTTTGGTGTTGGTGTCTATGTCCCTAAAGTTTATAACACACTTCACTTTCATGACACCAACTTCAAACTGTAATTCAGATCAATTTTTTGGAAATAAGTAATTATTTTTACCTTTTTAGTGCATCTTTTTGAAGCTGTTATATAGCTATAGCATACTTTATTCATATAAAAAAGGAGTTAATTAAGGAGTTCCACGCCGATAATCTAGTGAAATAATAGGATTCGATTTTTGCAATGCTTCGTTTAGTTTTGTATTTGTACTGAATTTGAAAATTTAAAACAAAAATAAGTAGGCGGATCAATTAATACTAACACAAATATATTTACCTACATAAACGTACCTTTATATGAAATAATACTACGCGTATTTTTTAATAATGTCTGCGATTCATAGTTTATTATTATTATTTCCGGTGACAATAAACGTGGGCGTACGAATCATTTAGTATTTCGTATAACTATCGAATATTTGACAAATGGCGATTGGAAATTTATGCTAAAATTTGATAAAAGATTTTATATTATTCAAATAAAAAAAAAACAAATTAATCTTTATATCTGCTGTCGTCGACAACCTACAGTGTATTTTATTATTCGATTCATTTTTTAACTCTACTTAACTTTTTAACTTTACTTAGGTGTTGCGTTTCTTATGAAATATCAATTTCAAACTCATTACTTTTGAGTGCGATATCTTTTTTTATACCTCTAAAGTGGCAAACAAGCTTACGGTCCGCCTGATGGTAAGCGGTCACCGTAGCCTATGGACGCTTGCAACACTAGTGCTTTACTGGATAAAATATATTTAGGGATTTAATTTAATAGCGATATCGTAATAATATTTCGATTTTATTATATTTTTATTCTGGAGTGAGTCACATGGTCTTGTTGTCAATCCAAATAAAACACGTCATTATTGCGGGTAGGCAACAAATTCCACCAGTCTGTGTAAATAAAGTTCCTGTTGCATACAGTGATACTGTAAAAAGCTTAGGTATTGTTATCGATGAATCTCTCATGGGGTCCACAGATTAAAGAAGTGAGTAAAAAAATATTTGCTACCGCTAAGTCTTTAAGTAGATTACGCAACTTTCTACCTATTCCCACCAAAATTACTCTTGCTCAGTCTCTTCTTCCTATTCTCGACTATGCAGATGAAGCTATCTTGATCTCACTGAGGAGATACTTGATAAGCTTGAGCGGCTTCAAAACTAATGTATTAGAGTTATATTTAGTATGACCACATATTTGAATTTCGAACAAAGCTCAAGTGGCTCCCAATCCGTCTTCGCCGGAATACTCATGTCGTATTTCTTCTTTATAACGTCCAGTTCAATCCTAAATCATCGATATATTTAAAATAATGCTTCAGTTTTGTTGGTTCTCGTTTACTTCGTTACTCCACAAGCCTGTTGTTGAAGACTCCAAGGCACAATTCACAAATATACATATGATCACTCATTTACTGTCAAAGCGATCAGGTTGTGGAATACATTACCTTTGGATATTTTATATTTATGTATATTATTAAATTGTTTAAATATTTATAATATAACATTGTTTAATAATCAATCTACACTTATGTTCTCAAGGCAAACACTACCCTGGAACTTTTAACGTTTTTTTTAATTCCTTCACCCAAAGGTTATCTGGGAGAGATAGCTCCATAACGATAAGATCGCTATTTTTACCAGTATATTAGATACTGATTTTATGTTTGATTTTGTGCAAAAAAGTGTTTTTATTATTATTAATATTATTATTCTTTGTGTGACGTAGACATCCGATAAAAAAGGATTTTCCGAGAGGGTCAAGTGCGAGTCGGACTCGCACAATGAGGGTAAACCGATTGTAATGAAATTTTGGTAAGTAGTTATGCACACGCCGGGGAAGGTTTCTGAATTAGTACAACCCTTTTACAGCAGTTTGGAGCGGCAGTTGTTTTAAAAAAAGAAACAACGTTCTCCGGGTCATCTAATATAAACATCTATACATTAATATTAGGCAAGAAACGAGCTACAATAACTATTGTAATAAGGTCACCTCATACAAATAACATGTGCAACCTTATTGCAATACCACATTATATGTTTCTCGAATGTGTTTTAATAATATTATGATAATGACTTGTCATATTACTTTCTTATATCGGAGTAAGAATCGTGGTATATTATGAGTACGTGCATTTTCAGCTAAATATTTAGATACAAGGACTGTTTTATTTTGTTTCATTTATACTAAAGGTTTTTTCAAATATTATTTACGGTTAGTTCTTCGTTATTTAAATTAGTTTTTAGTTATTAAGAGACAACACTAAACACGAGATTATTTTCTTTATTAGATAAACATTCGTCAGTAACTGGTAATGGAGAATACTATTCTGTCCCAAGTCTATTATTTTACCTCTCATTTCTTCAAGGCTGCATCATCAATGTAAATAAAGATTTTCATAGCAAAGATGCAGTAAAAAGATTAATCTCGACTCAGGACTTGAACCTGCAACTCCTTGCATTCCGTGTAAGTGCTCTACCGATTGAGCTGTTGAGTTTAGTTAATGTAAAGTGTTGTTAATGTTTTGCTATGAAAATATTTATTTAAATTAATGACGTAGCCATAGAAACACTAACCTTCAGGGAGTCATATACGAAGAAAAAATATTTCTATGTACGTATATTTATATTATATTTTTTAATCCTATGAAGATTTGAAAGATTGATGTACAAGGATTTTATGAGTCTCTAGGAGTTACTTTAAGGCTGATAATTAATCTATATATAAAGCCACCTTAGTCCAGATACACTTGATCAGGGTTGCAATGATATGCTCACCCCCTGTTACGCAGGACTCAAGTGGTTGGTGAAACAAGTCATTCTTTTTACCAATTGTCTTGTATCCATAATTCAAGATAGAACTTGTTAAGCCCATGCCAGTACAGGGCGCTTTTTGATGTGGCCGAAAATAAAACCATTTGTAACTTTTTAAACTATGAAACTCAAAATAGTCAATTTAATAGTAAAAGTTCTTTGACCTACATAATATTGATATTGGATAACTGCAATATGTTTATGGATTAACTGATAACGTGTCCGCCCCCCTTTTTATGACAAACTGCGGATCATATTACCATTTATGTATAATAATATCTAGTTTATTATACATATGATAAGTTTTAGTATAGTTTTTGTTACGAGATAACGGCGTTAGTAAAGCTCTGCAGATGGTGTTTCTGAGTAAAGTGATTACTTGCTTTCAGGTTTCCTCAACTGGAGGATAAATGGGAACCCCATTTGCTTTAATATTGCTTTTTGTGTATCTGTTCGAGTATGTCATGTTTTTTTAGTTCATAAATAGAATAAGTTAATTACTTTTTTTTTCAAAAGTAACATATTATATTGTCTGTTGTATATTTTGTTAAATGGTAATAGGAGATATTTTAATTGTACGTGCTTAGTATAAAATAAATATTGCTTGCATTTTTATCAAGTCATCTTTTACTATAATAATGTACAAAAAACAGTCTTAACAGTCAAAGAATCATTATATCATTATACAAGTGTAAGTAATGCAAAGGAATTTTTAGCATCCAGGGTGCAGTCTCTCGAAAAGAAGAGATGTTATAAAAATAATGAAAATAGCAAACAGGAGAGGAGACGAAACGCCAACTTGCGGAACACCAGCGGCCGTGTTGCACCAGTCGGATAGAGTATCATCGACCTTTATGCGCTGCCTGCATCCACGCAAGTAACTAGGAGAAATGTTAAGAAAACTAAGAATGAGTAGCAGAATGAATGTAGCAGATTTTAAAAGCGTTGCTAAAATTTCTGACACTCTGTCAGAACCTTGAATTCTTTATTTTCCATGCCAAAACGTATATCGTCATATTTTGATAAGTGCAGTAGGCGTACTATAACTGGGATGAAAACTAGATTAAGGGATTGAAAAGGTTGTTTCTTGTAAGAAAATGAGACAACTTTTACAAGAAAGAAAGAATGGATATCGGACGGAAATCAAAAATGAGGAGGGATTATATTTATTTGGTAGGGGAATGTTATTAGCATCCTTCCAGGATTCAGGAAAAATACCTGTGGAAATGGAATGATTCAGGATATAGTAATGAAAAAGTTATAATGTCAAGGATGGGCACGATCATACTTGTATTACGACTAATGCAATCTTCACCGACAGCATTGAATGTAATGGAGAGTATTTTCTCCTTAACATCGCAATCAGAAAATCGATTAAGAAAAATGGAGGGTAATCAAGAGTTGGCACCAGAGAAAGTGAGTTTAATGTTTAATTTTTTTTTGTTGCTGTCAAAGTTGACTTTGATGTTGGAAACAAAATGTTGATTAAGGAGATTGATATCAGTTTTATTCGAAATAGAAGGAAGTTTCGTTTTCCCAACTCCTAAAGATTGAAGATATTACGTAGTACGTACGATTACTGGCGCAAGGATTAATCTTGTGTTTGGCCTTGGCACGATTTCGTTTTGTCATCAAAGATTTTATTCCGTCCGTGAGCCAGGGTGCCGGAACATGATTGATTTCAATGTGTATGTATGGAAGCATGAATGTTGTAAAAATCGATAATAAATGAGTTAAATAATCTTATTTTTACAAAATTATTTTTAAAAAGTGTGTAACAATGAGAGGTTATATTATGTACAAGTTACATCCATCCAAAATTATTGTAACTGTAACAGTATCTTCAGACTTATTTTCGGGAACATATGCAGTAGAAGAATTTTGCAGCGACACCTTATTTCGATCCTGGCGACTTCCTTCGAATTGTTGTGCTTGTATATGCAGATTCTTTAAAGAAACAGAACAAAGGTTTTGAAGCTAGCGAAGTTAGTGGCCAGATTTGAAGACGGAGCTGGGTTTTTACTGAGCTCAGCTTGGAATTGTGCCATTTGTGTAGTTAACCTTTTTGCCTTGTCAGATATAGATTCCATTGAACAAATGTTACTTTATATTTAGTTTATACCTTCAAACAAAGAATTGGTTGGTAGTGCAGTGATGAGTCCTGGGTTACTTGGACTTTAAAAATATCAATATGATAAATAATTAAGATTATTTCAAAATATTTTAAATGATTTTGACAAGTTTGAAGTATTATTTATCTTTTTTAATTATGACCAATTTAAAATGTCACTAATTTGGTTAAAGGTGTTATTATTCTACCAACTGGTAACTCTATACCTGCTGAGAAAACAGGCTATAGTTTTAGTTTCTGACGGCTTTATGTAAAGCTTAATAAATATGTATTGCTATTATTTACTGAAAAATAACACCATAATCCTTTTTTATTTTTAAAAAATTTAGGACCCAATTGAAAATTTATCAAGTGACTAGCTTTTGCCCGCGGTTCCACCCGCCCTAAATTCGGTTATCAGTGTAGCATTTCAACGGCAACTCCTCATTTATAGAAAAAAAAAACGACTCACACTTGACGTTTTCTAGTAGCCACATGTCCTTCCCCGGGACTCAAACTATATCCATGCCAAATTTCAACTTAATCGGTACACCGGTTTAAGGATGAACAGGTAACGGACTGACAGACAGCCAGAGTTACTTTCGCATTTATATTATTAGTATGAATATGGATTAGCGGTGTTGCAGTATTTTTTATTCTTTACCTTAAAAAAAGTGAAGACGTTCTTAAGTTTGAATAACATTAATATTACAGTAAATTAAACAATAGAATTAAGGTTCTCTTTTCTTGAAATCGGTTATTAAGAGAGATATGTGCCGTTACAAATTTCTTTACATATGTTATTGGTTACTATGTTTGCGAGTATCAATTCGTTAACAATAGGTAATGCAATCGACCGTAACTCAAATATGACACTTCTTTAAATGTCACTGTCAATCACAGAATTTACGAATCTCAGAACTTCGATACTTTCGTAGAACAATTCTCTTAACATAAAATTCAAATGTCAATCCTACCACATATTTTTTAGGCACCAAAAACTTATTCCGTAGTTCTTTGTTGTTTTTATATAGCAAAAGTATATTTTAATGGCAAAACGTTTTTGTTAACTGTCACGGTAAAGATCCCGGGTTCAATTCCCGACATGGAGAATCAATATTGTGTTACAATTTGTAAATTGTGATGTTGACTTGAGTTTGTCTTGTTCTCGGTAAACAAGCGATAGGTGTTACCTATCACATTTCTGGATTAGAGGAACGGAACAATATCGGTAAAAACTGGATATTACCAGTGTTGCGTACCTAATAAATCTGATCACCTCTTTAGAGGTAAGTGTTTTGATGGTAAATTATTATATAATTTGTTTTTGAATCAGTAGGTATGTACTTGTGAATTTTTTAAATTGTACGGACATATTTTTAAACAAAACAGAATTTGTTTTACATGTTTGTTTTAATGTAGTATATAATAAATAGATAGGTAGGCGATATATATATATATTTTTAACTACCTTTTAAAAAGTTCTAGTCATGTCAAAGTTACTAAGTTCGATTCTCGGTTACCTACATAATCATTTACGACATAAAATTAAATCTGGAAGCACAGGTGTCGAGCACAAGCCAAATTTCCGCACTATTTACATTTGTGTCATTACCACCCAGTTACCGACCCATAAGTAATAACAATTTACTACATTATAATGTATTAAATATGTCAATACATAGTAAATAATTCTATTTAATTTCAATTAATTAAGTAAAACTATTAAAATAAACCTGATTCTAAACCGGATTGGGAAATGAAGCATTGAATATGGATATTGGATATAGAACTGATGTCTTTCAAAATTGAGGTCAATCACCTATGAATTCTGAATATATGTGTACTCAGGCATATTAGTTTTTTTTTAAGTTTTAGACCTATTAGCCCATTTCCCAGAGCCGTTGAACTAGAGATCGTTAATTATATTAATGGTTAATTAGTAGCAATGATGTTTAAAAATTTGGGAGAGGTCTCGACCTTTTACGTTTTGGAATTCTTTTTTTAATTTATTATAAAGTTCTGAAATGTTTTTTAGTTGCATTTTATTACAAGTAAAAAACTTGCTTTATTTTTTTGAGAGTAGTTATTCATATGTTGAACTCAGGGATCATTTTTAGGGTTTCGTACTACAAATGGAAAAATGGAACCCTTATAGGATCACTTCGTTGTCCGTCTGACTGTCTGTCAAGACCCTTTTGCTCAGGAACGCGTATAGGTATCACGTTGAAATTAATATCAAATGCTAAGGTCTACAGTCTCTTGAAGCTGTAAGAAAGTCAAGCTTCTAAGTCAACTCAGTACAAAAATACGGCCGAAATACGGCCATTTTTAGTCGCATATTTTGGCATTCACAAAAAAATCAAAACCTATGGGGTGCTTTCCGTTGTCCTAGAATCATTAAATTTTCCATGAAGCAATCTTAAATCACACATATAGGGAAAAATCCGAAATTTGTTAATTTATAGTTATAACACATTTAAAACAAAAATATTTGTCTGTCTGTCAAGATTCGAGAACGCGTGAGGTATCGAGTTGAAATTAATATCAAATAATAAAATCTACGGATACTTAATGTCCAAAATGCGGTCATTTTTATCGCATATTGCGACACAAGTAAATCAAAACCTATGGACTACTTTTCGTTGACCTAGGAGACTTAATCTCATGACGGAAGAGCCATCTACAAATAATAAGTTTGTACGGAACCCTCGGAACGGGAGCACTTTTCCGATTTTTCTTTTCTTTTCGTGAACTCCAATGTGTTGGATATTGTTGGATAGGCCTAGATGTAAATTCTGCAACTTATTGGCTTCTAAAGACAAATAGTGTCCTCTAACTTTTAAATCACGTGTTTTAAAATTTAAAAAAAACACGTGATACTAAATAAGCTCTTAAAATTATTTGAAGGATAAATTATTTTCAATGATATCGGTTGATAAGTGTTTTTAGAAATTCGACAAAAAAAATTTTTATTTTACGGAACCCTAACATAAGGTGTGGAAGACACATATTTTACCGATTTTTAAACGTTAATAAAAATAAGGTACCCAAGAATTAATCTGTCTTTTCCCAAAAACAGGAAATTAATCATTTTTTTACTAAATTAATGTTCTTTGTCCGTAGATTGTATTGAATACTTAAATACTACCTAATTTATGAATGAAGTTATTCAAGCTTCAATATTCATATTCATTCATAAATTCATACTTTGATGAATACATAAGCGTAATACAATCTAAATAAAAAATATACCAAGCACTTGTCTTGACTACCGCAAGAAACCAGTTTCGCAGGCCCTCCAGTTGTTCGACTGGTGAACATCCGGTGACTTAACATCCACTTGTATTCAAGTTACCAACTTAACCTGTTCTTTAATAGATAAGCCATATAACTTACCTTGATTGAATATGTATAGTGAGAAGCATTCGTGTAAAGTTAATGTTAGATATAAGTTAAAGTATAGTGCCAAAGATTATAAATTAAATAAAAAATACTATGTCACACTGAAAAAGTTTTCTAACATTAAGCTGCGCTTCTGCTTAAGCTAATTTTCTAGCGCTTTTTTTTTGTATTTGAAACTATACAAAGTGACTTCAGTGCTTGAAGGAGGAGAAATTGTAATTAACAAATTGCATTAAGTGATCTGTCAATGGTGTTACAACATAAAGCGAAAAAGTTGCGCTCAATTTATGATTAGAGCTTCTAAATTAAACATTTCGTGTATTTATGTGAAAAAAGTAAGTTAGATGCATCCAATGACCTAGTTGAAACTGGTGACTTTACTTAAGTATGTTAAGAAATAATAATAATATCAATTGTTCGTTTATTTGACGACGCTAATGAAGCCAAGCTAATGAACCATGATCCAAAGCTAATGAAATTTGCAATACTTTAAAGTAGTCGGATAATGAAGACACTTATCCCCAAAGGACTGATTTGAGATATTACAAACTGCAATTGTCGTGGCAATCAACCACATGCTTGATACATCTACCTACAATATGCTTCATTTAAGTTTAAAAATGAAAAAGCATTAATAATTTACTTTGTTCCTTATCCATCCATTTTAAATTCCGTCTCAAGCTCGCAGGTGTTTTGAAAAGGGTCGAAAGTTTTTGTTCGAGGGGAGAAACTCAAGTGGCTTTAAGTCTGGTTTGTATTTTATTTATGTTAAAAGCATGTTAAAGTTAACATTTTGAAGAATTAGGAGTTAAAAGACGAATTGCAAAAATTTTTAACTTTGACCTTTTGTGAATTTGAAACAGTAAAATTGCAAACAGAGCTGACAGAACGTGTAGTAGCACCCCTTGTTATCTTGTGTTGACATATTCTGTTGTCGCGTTGCCTTTTTTGTGTTTTTGTAACATTCTCTGTCGACATTGTGTACAATGTTTGTTTTTTACGTTGTTCACAAATTTTTTAAGGTTTTTTATCTTTACTTGGGTAGTTTGGAAGTTGTAGTTAGCATAGTTTTGTTTGTGTTTTACGTTTACAGTTTGAATAGCACTGTTTTATTATGATTTCTTATAGTTTTTATCGTCGTTTTATGTATGATCTTATGTGATGTTATTCTAACCATTTTAACGAAAGACTATTCTGAAAAGTCAAATTTAACACCTTTGTCTGACAACAAAAAAAGGAAAGAAGTTTGCGGTCTTTTTAACGCGCTTTTTTAGCTTGACCTGTATGTATCTATGTAACGGAATCTTTCAACGCAATTTTAACCCATTTCAAGACGTCTAATTGATTTAAAAAATTGAAAAATTTAACCGACCCGCCACAATGTACTTTACAAGTCGCAAGTTCGGCCCCATATGGAGTAGTGCTGCCATCTCTGGGCAGGTGCACCCGGATACCAGCTTGGCCCTTTTGACTCGGTTCAACGACGGGCTGTGAGAATTATCGACGATTCCAAACTCAGTGGCGGTATCGAGCCCTTAAGTCTAAGGAGAGACTTTGCCTCCCTGTGTGTGTTCTACCGCTTGTACAATGGGTTGTGTGAGGAATTGTTAGAAATGATGCCCACGGCTACGTTCTACCATCGCACCGCTCGCCATCGGCAGGGAATTTATTCTCACACTTTAAAATCTAAATGGTCGCGTACAGTGCGGTTTTAGAGAAACTTCTTCCCGCGAACGCTTAAGTTGTGGAATGAGCACCCTGCCAAGGTTTTCTGCAAGAACTACAGTATGGAGTTCTTCAAACAAGAAGTTATTAGATTTCTGAAGGGTCGGCAAAGCGCAAGTGATACCGCTGGTGTTGCAAGCGTCCATAGGCTACGGTGACCGCTTACCATCAGGCGGACCGTAAGCTTGTTTGCCACCTTAGTGCTATAAAAAAAAAACCCTGTGATCCCCTCTCCCAAGTGTTTTTGTATGATGAAATGTCTAAGTTACAAATACACGAATAAAATAATTTTAGATTTTCTGTCAAGTAAGATATACTAAATATCACGTATCCTAAATACTATCACTGTTTATTAAGCTTAAAATAAAAAAAATTATAATAGTTTAAAAAAACTAAACAACACGCTTCAATAGCAAATTGATCTAAAAAGCAAAAAGTAATTTCTAAGTTATTATAAAAATATAATATCAAGAACCTCAAGCTTTTTTTACAATGGAATTGATTTTCTTTTTATCACTTAATTTTAAATTAAGAATTATTGAAAATGATGAAAGTACATATATTGAGTGAGTAGACTTTCTATGGCTGTTGAATAAAATCTAATGATTCAAAATTATTTTTTTGCTTTTTAGTTCAATTTGCTATTAAAGCTTGTTTTTTAGTTTTTTTTTAACTATTATTATTTTTTTAAAAGTAATTTTCTTTAACGGAGACACAAATTGGACTGTAACGACAAAAAATAAGGTTTATAAAATCTATTTTTATAATAGGTTCTTGTTTTTTTAAGAGGGACGCGCATATACATTTGCATTACGGGCGTTAAGCTAAAATCGACAATGCGAGTCTCGAATAGAGCTCAATTTTCAGTGGCGAAAATATATTATAGATAGGCGTAAAACTTAGCGTAAAAAGTGGAAAATAATTAATTACAGTCAAATCACATAAGATATAAAAATTCTATTACAGTAATTTTCTAGCTTTGTAGTTACTTAACATTTCATGAAATAAATTATATTCCCGCTACTAGTTGATAATGAGTTATGAATTAAAAATAGAAAAACAAGAGGTTCGGCCGTTATTTTCTTAAAGCAATGTTTTAACAGATATCTTAAAATAAATACAGTAATTTGCTAGTTAAAGAATGTAGAAAGCCATGTTATTTTTTTCTAATCAGAAACATTCAAGTAGGGCGCAGCCTTAATAACTATGATCTAGCAGACGCTGTTCTGTTCTTTCCGTAGCTGCGACATCCGCCGTCGTATGGTTCGTCTGCGCTGTTACTTTCGGTTTAGGTTTCTTTCTAAACTTTTTCTTATTGATCCGTTTCTAAAGGTCGTAGCGTGATGATAAATAATACAGAACCTTCCCCTAGAATTGGGATTAAAATATTAAAAGAATTTCTAAGATCGGACTTGCAGCTTAACTAGCAAACTATTACATACTTATAAATACCAAAAAATATCTGCTTAAGTAAGATAAATCAGACATGATTATAAATTTAACACGAACAAACGTTAATCAACTTCGTAGCTTTTGTAATAGACACATTAAAGTAATCAAGACTAAAATTAAAATATATCTATAGAACTATGTCACCAACTTGGCTTTTAGCTTTGAGTACGTATTTTTTTTACAAACACTCGTTTACGAGGAAGGCGAATTTGGCTGCACGTGCTAGTTTGGAGATCCTGCGTTGGTCGGCACTAATAAATTTTAGTGTAATATACAGGTTGATTTTTTTAATTAATAAAAAGATCCCGTTTTTATTGTTACTGAAATGAAAACTTAAAGAAGTAGGTAGTTAGTATCTAATCAATTCGGATTTAGCCTACTTTTATGACAGCAATGTGAACAGTAAAAGGACAATGTCTTTACATGACATTTTAACACGAATTTAATCAATTGAATTTTATTGAAAATAATGCGATGCAAACCAACAAATATTTTTTATTGTATAATTCAAAAAAGTTAAAATTTCATCGATTTTTGCAGGTAAATTTCGGTCGCCACAGAATTTTATTTAACTATAGTTTATTATTATATCATTAAACTGTAATATAAGAGACAAGATTTTTTATGGCAAATTTACTTAACCTATGTGGGGATCGTTTTGAACAATTCCTCAAAACACATCCCAATATACAAGCAGAAGAACACACAGGGAGGCAAATTCTCTCCTCAGACTTAGAGGTTCAATACTGCTTGTGACATATTTTCACGTGTATCACAAATATGAAAGTTTTTTTATTTGTTCGTAGATGGTTTGATACATATTCCTAATCCTACGGGACAGGTATAATTTATATCCAAGTTCAGGTTTTGCCTTAAAAACCATAAATGTTTTGTAAATTCCAAATTTCATATATGATAGCTATAAATTTAAACTTCCACTAGGTCTTGTCCGTAGACACGTTATTTAATCAAATTTATACTCGACGCTTATCTTTTACTGTAGGTAGTAAGGTAAACTTAAATTAATTCAAAAACAAAACAAATCATTTGCATATACAACACCTATAATCCCATAAACGATAACCTTTAACAAAGTTTCTCATAACTGTAATTCAGTATAAAATTACCCACATTAATAGCAAAATCTTGCTAAACCACCTACATAACACGTTCTTTACCACCCTTTTATACGATAATTCAAACCAGTTTACGAATAATCAAACGTATGAACATCCTGTATAAGAAGCCAGTGTCGCATCGAGTACACTGACTGGTGACGCTTCTCCCACGTAGGGGCAATGTGTTGTCCATATTTAGCGCACACATGGGTCCACTGATATTGTATCTATGTTCATCAGCGTATGTCTTTGGTAAAACATTTCTCGTTCGCTATATTTTTTACTGACTTATGAGGATTGAATCTGGTGTTGCAAATAAATTAAGCGTAGATTTTTTTTAAATTAATAGAATAGATTAAATGGAAATGAAATTATAAAAGAGCGGGTATATAAATTCGTGTTAAATGTAAAAATGGAGTTTTATTTTGTAATTTTGTTGTTTTGAAAATATAGTTTTGTTACTTTTTTATGCATTTATATATCAGTATGTAAGGTGCAAAACAATAAGAAACAAATCCTCGATGTTTCTGATTTGCAAAAGTTTCGATATAATTTTATTCATATTATTATTAGTTTTCTAAACAAAAAATTCAAAACAAGATTTGAACCGTGAATCAACTTGAAATTGCACCACGAGTATGTCCAACATAAACATCTACTTGCACATTTACTTCTTTATTTTTATTTAATTACATTTAAAATATAATAAAAAAAAATGGATTTTTAAAACTAACATTTAGTAAATCTCAACTGCAGAATTCTTTAAAAGAATCAAAGAAATTTGCGATTTGGAAAAAAAATTGCTTAAAAACCTAAAATTTACAAAATATTCAAATTTATAAAATAATATACGGCCCGCCTGATGTTAGGCGGTCACCGTAGCCAATATGGCCGCTTGTAACGCGTGCTACCGATGATTGTAAACAATCTTATAACTTCGTTCTTCAAAAACCCTACACACATATAGTCCCCCAGAAAAACCTCGACTCCACAACCCACAGACTATGCGTTCCCAGGTGGAAATTTCTTCGAAACCGCACTGTGCGTACCCATAGGGTTATATTCTTTATTAACTCACTCCCTCGATGGTAAGTGGTGTGAAGGTAAAAAGTAGCAGTTGCTTATTACGTTATAGCTGAACGTTTATAAGTATGAAATATTTACAATATAAAGCAATACTAATCCAGATACACTGCGTTAGAAACAGTTTTTTTTTTTTTTTTTTTTTATACCACCAAGGTGGCAAACAAGCACACGGTCCGCCTGATGGTAAGCGTTCACCGTGGCCTATGGACGCTTGCAACACCTGGGGTATCACACAGTGTTGTGGCATAAGGCCACGCAGGATTAAAGTGGTCGGTGAAGCGCTGCTGTCAACCACATTAGGCCACGCAGGATTAAAGTGGTCGGTCAAGCGCTGCTGTCGACCACATTAGGGCACGCAGGACCACATCAGGGTGGATATCGATACATGCATAAAAACAATTATGCAAAAAATATTGAACCTCCGAAGGTAACACGAATTGTACTAAATTGAATATAAAAACCAAACCTCTAATAGGCATTCAAAATAAAATCGCCGTTGCTTCGTAAATAAAGAAATTATACGTATTTTACTTGGTAAGAGAAAACAGTAATAAAATAAAACAAAGTACGCTAAAGTCAATAAAAGCATAGTCATAAATATGCTTCGTGAAATAATTTATGAGTAGTAAAATAGTCTAAAAAGGTTAAATAATTTCCAGGTCTGAATATTTTATTGCTGCTAGCATATTTTTAGGATTCTGCACCAAAATATTAAAAATGAAACGTTATGGTGAGACTTTTATCCCTCTACCTTTATAATTGCTGAATTAATATCTCAAGAGCTACTAGAATTGTGTATTTTGAGTCAAAAAAGATATATATAATAAAAATAAAATCATTTTTGGACATTACTCACAGCGCCGTCTGACTCCAAATTAAGCAAACCTTTTGTTATGGATACCCGACATTGGACAGAAATATATATTATATATATTGTAAATACATACATAAATACACCAAGACTCAAGATAAACACAAACGTTTAGCACATAAATGTTTGTTTTCTGCGGGAATCGAACCCACACACGCTGCGAGGGAGTCAATAAATGAAATAATCAAAAAATTTAAATAATTTATATGTAGCTGTTTATTAAATTTCAAATATATTTTTTACTTTCACAGTTTTAGGAAAAAATATCATACATAAAAAAGGGTGCCACAACTAATAACAAATAAATTTTCAATTAAAGGGGGTTTAATTTGGATACGCCGACATATTCAGTATGTAGCATTATGTGAATTAGACACAATACTTCCTTAATATGTACGGAACACTATGCGCGATTTTATTTCTCACTTGACTACTTACGTTGTTTTTATTTCTGAGATAAAATTTGACTACTTGTTCTGGTTGGCTATAAAATAGCCTTATATAGGCGGAAATAGATGTGACTATAAAATATTTTTTTATACTTAGCGATCTGACAAATTTGGGCGTGGTTCGAAGAAAAACAAAACCGTGTTCTAATATCTAAAAAACTTAAGTGGCATTATAAGCTAATCGAAATAAAATACCACGTAGTTACATGCAACGTTATTAATCCTCAGGCTGTTTTAATTTGGGCGGGTAATTAGTAGCTTAAGTGACATTATGTGTGTTGGGTACAAGGATTATTTTATTCCTAAAGGTCAACTTGTTTTATTTTAATACTAGCTGTTTTTCCCGGTTTAGCTCGCTAAACATCTATTTCATGTGAATTTAGACAAGGAGATCATTTTCAAAAAATACTAAAACAAATCATTTCTTATTTACTTACTAACTTAAAGTCTATCTCTTCCATTTTCATTAAATAATTGTCATTAAAATATCAACTGGAAATTATTAAAATAGTTCGAGCAAATGACAACACTGTCGTAGAGCCTTGTTTTTTTGCGCCTGATTCTGAGAATGTCGGTATAAAATGTTATTCGACAAATTTCTTCGCAAACGCTAACTGCGTCCTAAAAACGACATGGAAACCAGACACAATACTATTTTATTACTCCATAGTTTTTTTACCTTGATTCCGAAATAGAGCGAAAAACTTATAATAACTGCTACTAAAAGCATTACTAAAAGTGTTATATTTGAATAAAGAATATTAATCTGTGGTTGAACTGTGCCATTTTTATTGGCTGTTGATAGAACAGATTTAACTTACCTGTCGCCATAATAGGCGACATTGTGTCGCCCGTCTGTGTTAGCCACCCGTCGACGCCAGAAAGCCGCCAATGTGAGAGAAGCTTAAGAAAAATAAACAATTAAAAAACATAAAATCAACATTCGCAGCACATGTTGCGTCGATTCCCACGCTTCAAGAGATGTGTCGCAAATAATGTATACGTTATATTTTGTTTGTCGCGACAGAAGACAGTTTATTTCTCGTTTTGAACTGGTTATATATGTTTTTTTTATATTTTTTATAATCAGTGACTAATTCTGAAACTATTTTCACTTTTAAGCAGGTTTATATAATTAAAAATACAATAAGATTGTCTAGAATATAACGCTAAATTGCATACCAAATTAGCATAGTGGTGGGAATTCTAGTTATTTTACAATATTGTTAGAGTTTTATAATAGTAACCGATGAAAAATATTTTTTATATTTTTTTAGGTTCTTATTGTCAATCTTTGCTCTAATATGAAATAGACATAAATCTTTTTAAATAATAATGATCTAACTTACTTGTATGAAACTGCAAAAGTAACTTACAGAACAGGGTTGTATATAAGAAGTCGCCTATCCGTATTATAGCGGTTTGAATTATTACGAAACCGTTTTAAAACTCTCTCTTGCTACGAGATACGCTCTGGTGTATATTTTATGTTTCTATTTATGATAATTAGAGTAATTAAAAGTCAGCCTAGTGTGTTTTTTTTCTGAACGGACTATGCAGTTGGCTGATGCAGCCATTACTGCTCCACCGGGCTTTTGAGGCGAGACTCTCAAGGAGTCTCAGCCCATATAGCGCTCAACGCGGATATCGGAGCCTCGGCTTGGGTTGTCGCTCTTGGGTTCTTCCTTTGACCACCGTGAGCAGCGTTGAAGATGGCTGCTAGTAGGCAGCGAAGGAGGAAAGTAAGGCGCTTTAGGATATCGTTAGAGATACCGTCCGCGCTGGGGGCTTTTCGGGGGCGTAGGTGTTTGGTGACCTGTTTAACTTCGTCGACCGTAACGGGGGGCAGAGAAGCTATGCGCTTCACTCTACTGTCTACCTCTCGCACGTGATCGGGACTGAAAGGTTGTGTGCTTAGGGCACATCGAGCTTGGAGGCTAGATGCAAGGCAATCCGCTTTTTCGTCGTCATCGAACGCGGGAAAGTGCATGTCGTGAACACATTAAGTTAGGGTGTCGTAGAATTTCTTTTTAGATTTCATGATCACGCGGCAAGTGGATAAAAGTTTTAAGTTTTCGCAAAGTGTAAATACCAGAAAACTTTTGAAAACTATGTTAAACGATGATGGGGTGCGCAAAAAAACATTTTTTTTATCCCTTGGTTCAATGTGTAGAGAGCCACCCTAAAAAAATGTTTTTACAAATTCCATAAGATACTGACGTTCCATGAGAGGGGTTTGATTTTTTTAATGACAATTTATTTTAAAGAACACAATTCACTGTTACATGGAGACATAAAGTTGTGTCTGAACAAATTTTTTTTTTTATATTGGGTCATACATAAAATAGCAACCAAAAAACTTTATTTATCATTAAAAGGGCCATAAAAATTCGTCGAATTACTGAGAGGATTTGTCGAAACCCACACATTATTCAAGACCCACATTCGCTGAGTTTTCCTTTTAATAAATAATTCCGTGCAAACATTGCGCCGTAGACTGCGAAATAGTGGCACGTCCTTCCTTTACCGAACCTTTCTACGAGCATCTGAATTATTAAAGTGTCCTCTTCCTCTGCTATTCAGACAAAATAAACACATTTTACTTACTGAAGGTCTTGCAACTAGGCCATAAAATAAATTATAAAAAAAAAATGTCTGCGTATAATTTAATTGAATCTACATACATAATATATCAAAAATAAACGAGGGCCAAGTTTAGGGTGTATGTTCGGTTGGGAATATAGTTTTGAAGTCCAAACAAACGAATGCCAAGTTCGAAAAACTTTTATCTATGCACCAGCTTAACTCAAACTACTGGAGGTAATAACATAAAATTGGCGTAATTGGAGAACTTAAGATCTTATAATAGTCAACTGTACCGGGCGATTATTACTTGTCAGAGAGTAGGTAAGTAATTAGGAACAGTTTAAAAAAATAAAACGGGGTTTCGAGGGCGATAAATCGATCTAGGTTTCATTTTTAGAAAACATCGTTTTATCTGTGTTTTTAGGCAATGATAAACTGAAAAATATGAATCTTCCTGACATCTATCGGCGAGAGGTAATACTTTTATTTTAACCAACACAGCAACACTAAAGCTTCTTGACAATAGATGGCGTTGTTAAAAAATTGGCCAAGTGCGAGTCGGACTCGCGCACTAAGGGTTACGTACCATTATCTATAAAAACGGCAAAAAATCACGTTTGTTGTATGGGAGCCCACTTAAACATTTATTTTATTCTGTTTTTTAGTGTTTGTTGTTATAGCGGCAACA
The DNA here is from genome assembly GCA_946406115.1 of Apoda limacodes. Classification (NCBI taxonomy): domain Eukaryota; kingdom Metazoa; phylum Arthropoda; class Insecta; order Lepidoptera; family Limacodidae; genus Apoda; species Apoda limacodes. The sequence goes on along the minus strand of OX291555.1, from coordinate 24,638,729 downwards.
GAAATACATCATCGTCTAACTATCTCAGCATAAATTTGTGACTAGGGATTTGGGGCTTAGGTTTTAGGGAAGGGAGGAAAAAATTTTAAAAAATCCAGTTGAGAGCAATTTGGTTCATGCTTAGTGTAGATGTTGTGCAGCGGTTAGTTGCGTATAATAAATAATAGTTTAAAAAAACTAAAAAACACGCTTTTTATAGAAAACCGAACTAAAAAATAGAAAATAAATTTTAATGAATTTAAATTAAGAAAATAGTGTTAAAAATTTCAATGAATATAAATTAATAATAGTGTGAATAAAAAAAAAATTATTTTATCTTAAAAAAAGCGTGGGGTGCATGGTGTCAATAGTTATAAATATTTTATTGACAGATATGAGTAGAGTGATTATCATTTCGATAATATCTTAAAAAGCACCCCATGCTTTTTTTAAAATAAAATAATTTTTTTTTTATTCACACTATTATTAATTTATATTCATTGAAATTTTTAACACTATTTTCTTAATTTAAATTCATTAAAATTTATTTTCTATTTTTTATTTCGGTTATCTATAAAAAGCGTGTTTTTTAGTTTTTTTAAACTATTATTTATTTTCTACTTTTTAGTTTGGATTATTTATAACAGCTTGTTTTTTTAATTTTAAACTATTGCACGACTCATGATGCGAAGCATCAGAGAGTGCTTTATTTTCTTACCTTATCGACTATAGATGAAAATTATATAAATTAACAAAAATCATATTTTGCAAAGTGAAAAATGGAATAATTTTATCAAATTAGTGTATTGTCATCGGTCCTCAATAAATCTACAAAGTTTGAACGAAATCTGGCCGTTTAAAGTGGGTCAAAATCGCGCCCAAAGAAGTCGGTTACAAACAAACATACAAACATACAGGTGAAGTTAATAAAAAGCTCGTAAAAAGCGTTATTTAAATCCGCGAATGCTTAGCTAAATATTTTTTTTATTCCTTTTTACTCTCTAAACTAAATGTCTGTCACATACAAACTGTCGCTCATGGCGAAACAAACAAAAAGGCGTAAATACGGATTACTAATAAACTCAGCGTACACAGTAGTATAGAAAAGGATGTAACGTGTTTTTAAACTATGAGGAAATTGTTAGTATCATTTCTCATTTGTAACGGGCCTACCACGATCTCATTTACTGAGCTGCCGATTCTTTGGCACAGTTACATGCGCCATCTTCCCAGGATTCATAGGAAATAATTAAGCCTAAGTCTGTTACGAATATTTATAAGGAAATAACAGTATTTGAATACATGTTTTCTATTATAATCAACAATGATATTATAATATACGTTGTCGCCATGATCTTTATAACCTATTATCAGATTAAAATAGCATGTGTTTGAAGTGTCATCATGCAAATTAACATAATAATTTCATAATGATTCATTTTAGAGTTCCATATTAAAATATTAAAAAACAAATCTTTATATTTTCGGTGTGTTAGTCCGCTTGCATATTATATTTTATTGATTTATTTATTATAGGTTACTTTGTAGTATAGTCAAAAATTAAGATAAGCAAAACATTAAGAAGTAGTAGCAGGTACTCCACACATTGATCTAAAAACTAAGGGGTGAAGACATTTTCTACGCATACCCCATTGAGCGGATTGTCTTAGGATAAGTCTACAAAATATACAGTTGTTAGCTACCAAAGTTGTTAATTTTATCCCTTACCCTTTTAATTTTGTCCCTACCCCTTTTCATTTTTCCCTTCCCCTTTTAATTTTGTCTCTTCTCCTTTTATTCTAACTTTATTCAAAATATGCACTTTTTAAATTAATAATGGGCCCTTACCCATTAAGTTTTTCAACAAGTGTCCTAAAAATCACAATTAACGAGCTTTTTATATAAATAATTTAAAAAGTGCATATTTTGAATAAAGTTAGAATAAAGTAAGGAACCCTATGATATTCACATGTCCAGTGTTTCATATTAAGATAAGGAACGACGAACTTTTCTTTCTTCCCATAGTGTTGTCACAAAACTAGTTCAACGCATTACCATACTGAGACATTAAACTAGATCAAAGACCTTTCACACGTTTTGTCAATTGATATTCTAATATTATGAAGACGAGAACTACTTTGCCTTTTCTCTTCTTTTTTGTATTTACACAAACATAGCTTAATGACTTAAACTCGCAAACTATATTATTCAATATTCATGTTTCTAAATCTAAATGAATGTTTTTAAAACAAAAAAAATGGATTTATTTGTTATTGAGTCCAGTGAAATATTATTGCTTTTGGCAATTCTACTATTAATATAATGGTCGCTGGTGCACAGGATAAACCTAACTACAGTAATATTTTATTTTACATTTGACTAATATATTAAGTTTGTTTATTTGGTTATAATAATATTTTGTAATGGCACATTTAACAATTTTAAAAACTGTAGTACAAGACATAAATCATATTTTTGTTTAAATAAAATAAATAGCCGTGTTTACATGAAATATAAGACGATAAATACCGAGCTACTTGACAAGTATTATGACTTTACGTTAAAATAAAATAAAAATCCACTAAAAAGGAAAAATTAAGACTCTAAAGCAGACAAAAAGTTGAGCTGAGTTTTTATATTGTTTTCCTTCTAATGATCTAATGATTTTCTATAATTGTTTGGTACTGATTTTGAGGTTAAGAAAACCCTTGTGTCGTCAGCAGAACCCTAATAAGAACAGTGTAATAAAATCGTCACGCAATCAGTGAATACTTCGCGTGAAATACACACGAGATAGACAGAGAATAGAAATACTGTTAGATGGACACCAACTTCAAACTGTAATATTGATGAGAATTTTTTTCAAAACAATTATTTTTACCTTTTTAGTGCATCTTTTTGTAGTCAGTTCTTGTTTTTGTTTTGTTTTTATTTTTCACTTTTAAATGACTTTATTTTCTCGTACACTTTAAAAATATCCAAATCGCTTCGAGTAGGCTTATAAAAATTTAAGAGTTTCCTCGATTTTTCCAGGATCCCATCATTATATACTAACCTTATGACCATGGGACCACCTGCGATGTAGAGCTTTCAAACAAAAAAAAATATTTCCGAATCTATTAAGGCATCTTCGAGTAATCGGAACACATACATAAAAAAAGATTCCGATGAATTGAGAACCTCCTTTTTTTTGAATTTCCTAAATAACTCATGATAGCTCTGCGAAGTCAAAGTAGTATTGAAGCGTATTTAATTATTTATAAGTAAAATAAAGTTATTTTTATTACATGTAATATCGTCGTTTAAGTAAGTGACTAGGTATTTTTGCTCGTCAGTGTACTAAAATATTGTCGACAAAATAAAACGCATCAACAAAAATCAGTTGAGTTAAACTGACATATCGCTTAAAAAATGCTTAACGGATCCGTGCCTTTACCAGAATGTAACAAATATTTTTCTGAAAACCGCATCAAAATTAGTTCAGCCAAACGCGAGATAATCGTGGACAAACATAGATACGTACAAACATACTGGTCTGAAAACCTCTTTTTTTCTTTGAAGTTGGTTCAAAACAGCCAAAGTATGAAACTCTTCCGTTTTTGAAGCTGATCAGAAAAAAAATATTAAGACGAACAAGATACAAAACAAATCAGAGACAGGTGTTTTTGCGTTCTCGTAAAATTATTCTTTTTTTTATCGCAATAAAGACTATAAAAATGATCTATAAAACGATAATTAGGATGCAGGTGTTCAAATGGGAAATAAATGGCAACACTAAATTTAAATATAATCTGTATCTTTGAACCGTTTATCTTATACGAAAGTAAATGTACAGATATGTTTGTTTTTTACAGACAAATTTTCGAGGTAAAGGAGACTGGTCAATTTTATACCTAAATTATTATTCCTGGACTTTACGCATATCTCAAACTAAGCAAAGATTGTACGGTAGATACCTGTCTACAAATACTTTTTTTATAAATACTCACATACATATTAATAATAGAAAACATCCTGGCTCAATACAAACACAAATGTTCATCAGATAAACGTTTTAATTGTGCGATAATTGAACCCACGCCCCACAGATCGGCAGGTAGTCACAGCTGCTACCCACAGAGCCACGGAGCAGAAGTGGTAGTTTGTAGGGAAAGTTTAAAGTTTCAAAGTTTAAAGAAATGTAGTTAGTATATATTATTTTGCAACATTCAAATGTTAGTCGGATTGATTATTACTACTAAATTACTTTTTTGCTATTTTATAAGCAATAAAGTAAATTTTGAAAATTGCGCAACCAGGGAGTCTATTGGGAATAGTCTCGAGCACGCCAGACTCCGACCTCCGTACATTTTTCTGTAGTTTCGAAAGTAGGTTCAACCACATTATTTTCTCGAATTCTGGAGTTTGGCGTTCTCAAAGATTGTTCCAGATAGTCTCCCTGGACTTTTTTCTGCGGCAGATGCATCTTTTACCAAAGATTTCGCTTATAATCATGAGTTGGTGGAAGCTGACTTTTTAAATGTTTTGCTACAAAAAGCAAAGCCAGCGGCATTTAAGTTTATGTAATTATTTTCTTATACTTTTTGTAAATAATGCTATCGTACTTTTACAGCTAAAACGTAGGCAAATCGTAAAAAGTGACAGTGATACTTTAACACAACAGTATATTATATTTTATGAACATATAAAATGGACATCTTGCCATACTTTTATTACAAAATCATAGAATTTTATTCGCGATATGAATTATGTTTGGTTTTATATAATGTGTTTTGTTTTATGAGAAAATTTATGAGACAGTTATTTCATACAATAGCAATGGCGGGGCAATCATTCTTTTTTTACGTATGAGTTTTTGAATTTAGTAAATATGCGAGAAAAGAATTATGACTTTAGGTTTGAAAAGCGAGAAAATTATGACTTTATGTTCTAACAGCTTTTTTAGATTTTCTAAATAATATGGGCAAATTTGAAATGGTAGGTGTACTGTTTAGGCAATGTTATAGAAGTTGTTAATTATGATTTCGAGTAGATACTGACGAAAAGCTACATTTTGCAAAGTGCTAATAAATCTATATGTTACACGCGATATCATACAAATAACGATGAAATATATTTGTTTTATAATGTGACTTTTCTTGTAAGCAAAAGAAAAAACTCGTTTTACAGACCTCTTTTCGATTCTTATTATTTAACTGGATATAAATTTTACCAGTGTTTAAACTACCTATAGCCAGTTTAAGATTTTTTGTTATAATGACTCATATACCCAAAGGAGTGGTCAGAGATGTTACGAACGTCAACCACAGTGGCAAATAATTATTAATTCTTGTAACAACTACCTTTTACCGATGTAATATGTTCCTAGTGCGTGTTAGTTTGATTTTGGACAACTTTTATCTTGTATTATACCTTTATATCATGATAATTGTAACTTTTTATTTGAATCGAACGCAGGATTTCTTAGTCCAACGCAACACTGTGCCACTTCGGTACAATATCCTAATCTCTAAAGAATCTTTTAGAGACTTCATACGAATGTTTCATTTCAATAAAATCGTTTTAATTAATACGCTAAAAGCATTTTCTGAATAAGGTATCATGAGTCAGACCTGTTTTTGAGAACAAGATAAGAATCTACTGGCATTTATTAATTAGAATTTTTACCCGACAGTATAAAAAGAAGTTTTGTTTAAATTTTTGATTGTACAAATGTTTCATGATATTTAGTTTTATTATTTATCATTTTTAATAAGGAAAATTTAAAAGGAAATAATCAGAAATAAAGTGATTAAATGATTCTCCAGTCCGCCAGTACACACTGTGCTACCTTAGAGGAAAATGGCTTAGGCCTCCTTACTATAAGGCTCTTCTATGTTTGAGTTACTATGACCTTCAGACTTTGATTAATTTTAAATTTCCGAATTCCTTTTTAAACTATGAAATCTAAAAATATATAAATAACGCACTAGAGGCACTAATATACATACACAAACATAACTGTTAGAAATGTTAGACAAATTAAAAAAAACCGAAGTGCCTGAAAACAGAAGAAATATAAAATATTAAAGCACTATTAATTGAAACTAGAGTATATAGCGTTTAAGTGGAATTCTCTCTTATTGGCCGTGGATTGTAGCGAGAGGTTAAAAATCTACTAAATTATGCATGAAGAAAAAATTGAGTAACTACGTAGTTATGCTGACAAAAGTTGATGTTTCAACAAGAAAGGGAAACAAAGAGAATTAAACAAACGTACGGACAACCACAAAGATATAATAATTGCCTCTTACAAACATTTTTACCGCCCACACTTAGCTTGTACACCTACAAGAAATGATATAAGTTAAAGAATTATGCGTTTTCCAAACAAAGTTTGATTTCTTTTAAAATCATTGTTTAAAATATCTACTAATTTTATGTTACTTTATGTATATTCAAGAATAAACAAGTAATAACAATGGCTGATGAAACACCTTAAACCACAGTCCAGATAGATAGATAGGTACGTTATTTTTTTAACTAACAAAATTTTTAGTTAAATAGATACTGAATATTCTAAAATGTTATTCCTAACTAGCCAACAAAAAACCTAAGACCTATAATACTAAGATTAAAGTGTTAATACACATACTGCTACTAAGTCATTTGTGTGGTACAAATTTAGACAATAAAATTAAACAATTTGGATTAAATAATCAGTAGGTATCTTATGATTTTAAATGGTGAAGAAAAAATACGCTTATCGTTTGTGACTTAGACCACGTTCAGTTTATCTAGGCTGCGCGTAGGTTAAAAACTCGATGTCGTAAGCTTCATTCAAGTTTTTGAGGAGAGACTGGTCAGTGTGGGTTTTTTCGTGTCAATCGGACATAAGACTAGGCAAGTAATCTTGTAAGTCATAAATTATACCTACATTTAAAGATATTTTATACATAAATATTAGCTACAAGAGTTTATATTTTAAACATTCGTTTCTATTTTTTGCACGATCAATGTCTCAATTAATTTCGAAACTCCTAATATATTTACAACCTTAACGATAACTTTGAATTACTGATTTTGACTCCTTACAGTAGTACTGGAAACAAAAGTGTCTTCATTAAATGCGACATTATAAATAATTCTTTAAATTGTGTAGATTTTTTTAAGGATATCGTTTTTTTTTTTAAGTTATTAAATAGGCAAATAAAATATCAAAGTATACGTGTATAATGAGGTACACACGAATAAGTGTTAAAATAATAAATAAAAGTTAAATAATAGTTAAATTTTATAGGTCGGGTAGAAATTGTAGGCTGAAAGTTGTCTATCAAACACATTACTAAGATCATATAAAAAAGAGCTAATCATAAAATAATGTATTACTCCAACAGCAACTACCACACGAGCTAATCTTTAATCTACTCTCGAAAACCCAGTAGAACTTAGTTATATCGAAATGAAAGTAACAAAGCGAAACGAAAAAAAAACTGAAACTCTTGTTATTTTTTTAAAAAGAAACTACAAAAACACTACCGAGAGAGAGAACTAGAGAGAAATAACACGCAAATAAAATAGTCGTAAATGATTATCTAGATCTGAAAATATAAAAATTTAGCAATTTCATCTGAAAGTTATAAAGTTACATATCGATACCTTAAGACGCAAAGGGCGTAAATGCCTAAATACCTCTTTCCAGGAGAAGCAAATTAAAAGTTTACAACCGCAAAATCCGCAATGTCTGTATAATTGAAAATTAGTTTGGTAAAATAAAGATCAGTGTATGAAGCACATTTGTTTTTAGCGAGAATCAAAGTTGGGTCGTATGTGTTATCTTCGATTTTAAAGCAGTATAATTGGGGAGTATGCACAATATTTGGTCTAAGAGTGGAGATACGACCATAATTTAGCAATATCAAAGTTAGGTCGTATGAGCCTACTTAATTTTAGACGAAAATAAAGAGGGTGTATACTCAAGGCTATATTATGACTTCGGGTACGACCTTTAAGTTTTTAAATCATTGCGTTTATTACCTAAATAAAGAATAAAATAAAAATGCATGTTAATTACGCCCTTCCTTTATATACCTTTGCAAAATTTCCACAGACACATAAATAACTGCAAAACTGCATCTAAAAGTAATTTTGGCCAAAGTAGCGTTTACGCCCTTTGATATTTAGGTATCGATTTAAACATAAGACGTATATTTTTTTCCTTGTTGAAACCATGAAGTTGCGTAAATACAAGCAGTAAGATTTTCGTAACAAATAAGTACATACTTATCGTAACATCACTTAAATCAGAACACACTCGATTAAGTAAAAGTATTCCAATCGAACGAATATCTTTTGAAGGCAACATAACATACGCTAAAAGATCTCGCAAAACATACGAAACAGTAATTTAATTCAATAGTCATGCTTAAACATGTAGTCAGTGTGCCAACTCATCACAAAATCTAATGATACTAAATGATGATTGAAAAGCTTTGGAAGATTGCCAGAAGCTTTTTCTTTAACAAAAAAATACAATTCTGATGACCATCGCACAGCTTTTGAATTATACAACAGATAAGCTGGAAAGAGGAAAAATGTGTTACCCGAAAAAACATAAAAATAAGAAACATAAATCCCTATCTATTCGGTTTATTTATTTAGTGAACGAAAACTTTACGTCCCTTTAGGGACCTCGGAAACATATTAGGCCAATTTTTAGTAGGTCTCGTGACCCCGGGTTTTATTTATCTCGTTTTTTTATGGAGATTAATCTTTGTCCCAATTTTTATATTACGTTTCAAACCGTATGACGGTTTTAGGTGTTTTTTTTTCTCGAGTCACAATGTGTTGACGACAGCATCTTGTTTATTTAGGACGGTAATAATTTTTCGATTGACTTTTTTTTGAATTTGGGATGTCTTGTCAATTTTGTTTGTTTATCAGCATAGGGTCTAGGATATTTTAATAGCTTTTGGTACGTTAAGATAAAATTCAGTATCAGAAAAAAAAAACTATTAATAATAAAAAAAAATTACACGCATCAACTAGAATATTTTTAATTTTTTTTTTATTTTAATATTTGTTTGTAAAACTCTATAATTGTGTTTTTTTTTACTTTTAGACCATAAGGTTAAAATGTTAAAGGGGCACAATTATTAAATTTGGAAGTTATTGACAGCATCAGCTCCAGGACCCTTAGGGGAAAGTTAGTTAGATTTCAAAGATATATTTAATGTCGCCGGGGTGCGCAAAATGAATTATTTTCATTTATCAATTGAATGTAGATACATAGATTTATGGTTAGACTTCAAAAACTTTCTTCTTTATTTTGTTGTATAAGTTTAAGTAGAGCCACAGATTAAATATAAGTTACTTAGTGATTAACAAAACACACTTTTCTGTAAAATTTAAATAAAATATATTGAAAGATGGCAAAATGTCTATTCTGTAACTTATGTTGCGTCTTTAAATTCATATTTAACGCCATTATCTTAATTATATGTGATACTACAGTATCAAATTTATTTTAAGACCAACTTCACTGAAATATTCAGTTTATTTAAACATTATGTGGATCAAAAAGCTCATAACCTGTACCTAGACAACCTATGTACGTTAAGGGTTCGTTGAAATGCAACTAGATTCAATAAGTCTTGAAGGTTTCTGACCTTAAAATTGTTATTTAATCTACTAAGATTTATTATGAAGAGACTATTTGACTAAGAATCCAAATAAGCTCTTTATTAAGCTTATTTGAAACCTCGATCAAACACTTACTCTCGATCTTGTTCATTGTTAGTCGTGTGGTGAGATACTTATGTACTGACTAAGTAACTTGAAGCAGAAATTATTCAAAGCATAGGTTTTTTATTGTTTTAATGACAAAAATAAATTAGGATTAAGTAATTAAAGTTATTTTAATTTCGAGCTGTTTGTGAATGTGGACTTTACTTCGTGTCTTTAAAGATTCGATTTAAAATCCAGTAGTCTGTTTAATTTTGTTTACAATATCAGCATTTATCTTGTATAGTATCCTCAAATGACATCCTACATATAATATATTATACACTCTTTATGGTTATGTATTAAGGTTCTTGTTAGTAATGACTATTTAAAAACATAGCAGTAAGCATAGTAAGCTAACGTGACTTGCTATTCACAATGTGAAATTTGACGTTAATAATTAAAACGGTTTTTAAGAAAGACAAAATACTTACTAACTCTACGGACAAGAAGATAATCCTAATGTACATACAAGTCTTTCTCTTAAGTAACACAACTTCAAAACGACTACTATAGTAATTATAATAAAAATTGTCATGAAATAAATAGTAATAAGTCGTCAAAGAAAACGCTGCCCTATGTAAATCATTAAATGTTTTGTTCAAAAGTAAAAGTTAGGTTAAATTCAGACAGAATTAGGCAAATTGTTAAAGCGATACGTTTCTGAGTTACCAGTCTTCTTTTTCCTACTGACAATATTATTTTAACCTGATTAAAGAAACAAAGCAATTAACAGCACTATCCAAAGCTAACTCTAACAAAGTTTTATACACCATGCTTAATGTTTCATTCCGTAACAGTAAATTTCAGTTTGAAGTTCATGAAATACAAATATAAAACTTGGTTTCATTTTGTTACAGATATCCTGGGCGGAAACTAAACAACATCGAGCAATCAGACTGTATTTACAATGTCATAACAATCAACGTGGACAAAGAGACTATAGTGATTACAAACAAAAGGCTTTAACATTTTCTGTCAGAGAAAACTGTGAACAGTGAGATTAGACTAAATCAATTTATCAAAATGTGGAGATGATTTGAAACAATCAGTTAAAAAGACTATGTGCTATATTAGAACAGTAGTTAAATCAATATGTGTACCATATTCAAGAATCTTGTGGCTGTATTTAGTGGTGAGTTTTAAAAGAACAAAGTTTATTTGATTTCTTCTTAAAGATCTATTATGCGATAAATTTGGTTATCGAAGTGGGATTTCTACGGTAACTTCTTGATAAGTAAAGAACTTTACTAAGTTAGATATGGCTTCATCTATATATCAGAAACTTTTTAATTTTAGGGATAATAAGTAGCCTATGTCCTTCTCCGTCTCTTGAACTATCCCTGTGCCAAATTTCAGCTTACTAGATGCTTTAGCTTTAACGTAAAGGAAAGACAGACAATATCACTTTTGCTTTTATAATATTACTGTGGATATTGGCTCTAATATCTATTTTTCTAGCTCTTTGAAATACTCTAATTAACCATAAATAAGATGGTTGGAAGAAATCACATGATGCGATAAGTCCGCCTTAATGCATAAATATTTATGGTTTGCATTTACATTGTATAGTTTTATTAAATATACGCTATGATATAAATTAATTAATAAAAACAATGTAAAATCAAAACAACGATTTCTTAACAAACTATTACAGATAAAATGTATAATTACTATAACATACAGTTTAACTAGGCTTTTGATATAATATGAATCCAGGAGGTGTGCCGCAAGGCTTTATACTTTGTACCGCCTTTATTAAACATATTGTGTACACCAAAGTCATATATCTTTTATATTTTAATATAGACGTTTTTCTTCCTACACAAAAGCTATTATATCTGTTTCGGGATTACATTACCAGAAATTTACATTTACATTAATATTAAAAAGTTAAACACTTGGCACATTAAATTCAGCTTACAGTAACAGCTAAACAATCTGAAAAGCGGATTTAGATTTCGATTCAAATTGCAAACAACAAACTCAACTGATTATTTACTGTCTGTAAGTAGACGTATTAAATAAGTCTTTATACAAAAACAATTGCAATACATTACATACCGGCAACAGTAATATTAAATATGAATATAAATAAAAGAAACATGTTGCAGGAAAGCGTCAGTTAACATTTTTATTTACTCCAATTCATTAAATACTTTTGTTTTGTTAAACAAAGTCGGTATTGTTAGGCACATTTATTGTTTACTATGCCTCGCAAAAGTCGCATAAAAGCAAGGGTCTACATTTATAGCTTGACAGAGGGTTGCTTAAAGTATAATTAATATTCTGGAAACGTTCAATTTAAGTGCCTTGGTTAAATTTAATAATTTACGTCAGACAATAACTTCCACTTTATATCCAGATGTTAAATTATTGACGTAATTCGCGTGTTTCTTTTTCGAAATATTGTTATGAAATGTAATGCTCATATAAGTAAAGTAATATTAACTTGATGATATCGAATGATCGAAAAACTTTTGACGACTAATATCTGGTAACATTAGGTGCGTTCTGTTGACGGCATTGAGAGCTATGACATCGCATAGGCATTGAAATGGTTCTGTTCACCAAATGTAAACAAACAATATGACCGTTCACTATTTGACAGCGCATCCACTACTCTACCTCCCGACCATGTGCAGCCAATGCGTTAAATGCGGTTCGGAAGTGACGTCAATGTTTGTCAACAAAACGCCTCAATTAACATGACATACATCATATCAAATTATAATTTAAACCGTTACTGAAAAATACTCGCAGCGTCTTAAGTAATAAAGCAAGGGCAGCGTAAAATATCAATTACTGATAGAGATTATTCATCGTTACAGCTGTACAATTCTTTATTGCCATTCGTCAATAAAATTAGAGTGCAGAAGCATGACAAGTGGGAACGAGACAAAAATAAACTTCGCTTCAATCAATCTTGCACCTTTTATGGTTCCGTAATTGGTTAATCATGGATTTGATTGTGCTTTCCAGTACAATAGGCAACAGGATAGATAGATCGAGGTGTTTGTCGGTGTCTTCGTATACATAGTAAGATGGCGCACGATATAATTGTGATACTCGTAAGGTAAGGAAAGGTTTCGGGGAGGGTACCATTACCTTTACTAGAAAGAAAGAAAGCAAAATTGTAACTGTTTTGAAAACAATACCAGAGTGACGCATATACATAGATTTGGAATGTGTTTACTTGCAACGCATACCATACATCAGTATGGATTGCTCAAATTAACATACTTTTCATATGCATGTAGGTTTATCGTTTCATTACGTTTTCCGTGAGCCCGTTATAAGAGAACTGTAGAGGCCAAAGTAAAAGCTCCAATTGTGATTATGCAGGAGAGGGTCAAGGAAGTGAAGAAAGGGGTGAAATTCTGCTGTAACACTAACTAAACTTGTATTTAAAACACTGGTCTGCTGAGGCGAGTGAAACAGGGACAATTCGTTTCCGGTGCTTCGTTCGCTCGGGTTGTGCGCTGCTCACAATGATAACCTTACGAAGAAAATTGTACATAATAATAGATTGTTTCACAAGGGATCAAAATAATGTTTTTACGGCGAGGGCGCTATTTTGGAGAGTGGAGCGAAGGATTCTAGAGTAGGATCTCTAACATAGCGAAAGATTCTGAGGTAGAATCCGGAGCTCGGAAAAGCCTACTTTATCAGGTTGTTTATCAAATTTTACAAAAACAAACAGAATGAAACCGACCGAAATGCAGTTCGTCCTTACTACTTAATACATAAGTGATCCGTTAATAACACTTTAATTTAATTTTTGATACTATTGCATTAAAGATAATGTTTTATTGAATGTTATGTAATAGATAACTTATTGTAGTTTGTTAAATTATTAAATACAATAAGAATAAATAAGTTTAAATTATAAGTTTTGTTTTAAGAATTTTAAAACTGACATGGTGCAAATTTGGAACGCACCTTAAAAAAAGAAAAGAAACATTTATTTTCAATTACGTAGTAGGTGTACCTAATCTTTTTGGTTGTTTTTTCTATAAATATATTACTTTTACTTAATAAACGTAAACTTAATACTTAAAAAACATGAGGAACTCCACCGGTGACGTAAAATACCTAAGTTTACCCGCGAAAAATAGGTAAATACCTCTGAGCGTGCGATTTGCTGGCTACAAGCAGACATATAAAAGGCGCTCAAACTATTTCAGACACTTATAATGTTGTTATCATGTTATCAATACTTAATTAAACTATTTTAAATAACTATACTAGTTCCATTCATAAGTAATTAAACACTAATTATTTCGTTTTTATTGTATCTTGTATATATTTTACTCACTGTAGTGAGAGGAAAAACTGTGTGTTTCGCACAGCTGGAACGGTATTCGCGGGAGAAAGTTTCTCTGAAACCGAAGTGTACGCAACCATTTAGGGTCTAAAGTGTGAGAATGAATTTGCTGTCGGTGGTGAGCCGTGCGATGGTAGAAAGTTGCCGTAGGCATCATTTCGAACAATTCCTTAGAACAAATGCTATTGTACAAGCGGAGTACACACATTATAATGAACTTCGGCTCTACCCAACCTTAAAACAAAAAAAAAATGAAAAGTTTATCATTCAGAAGAGATGTTCCCCCTCCACAGATTTCCAACCTTTATCGATGGGCCTGAATGTAAAATTAAGACTATTGAATCAATTTAATTATAAATTAATGAAATGATTTGTTTAATCAGATTTCAGAATTCATTTTATGTTAATGATAGGTACTGAACGTTTCTTCAATTACCGTCACTTTCAGGTTTAAATTCTTGGAAGCGAGCCAATATCAGAAATGTTAGGAGAACTCTAGGGTCCATACAATTACAAATATTCAAACATTAATTTGCTTTTAAAATTATTACCTTCATGACTTTCTTTATATTTCTTTTATAGCAATACGCTCCATATATTTGACTTATTTGTTTTTATGTAATCAACCAAAATCAATCAAGTCAACAGAAAGAAAAGTATGTAATAAAAAAAAAAATAGTTATAATCCATACATCATATTAATATTATAAATGCGAAAGTACTTCCTTCTGTCTATATGTCTGTCTGTCTGTTACCTCTTCACGCTTAAACCGCTCAACTGATTTAGATGAAATTTGGTATGGAGATAGATTGAGTACAAGCTATAGCTTGCTACAGAAAACTTCAGTAGTATAACTAAGGAGTTGACGTAATATACCAACGCCGATAACCAAATTTAGAAATCCATTAATTACCAGCTATCCCATTACTACTATAAATGCGAAAGTTTGAATGTTTCGTTGTTTGTTACTCAATCACGCTTTACCCACTGGATGAATTGGGATGAAACTTGACACATAGGTTAGGTCTTGAAATAGGATATAGGCTATTTTTATTCCGGAAAATTCAAAAGTTTCCGCTGGAATAACTAAGACGTTTGTTACTCAAACCTGCCGCAACGGAGCATCCAAATTGAGTAGACATTTTCACAAAGATAGTTGAAGAAACGAAGAAGGATAAAGGCTTCTTTTTAACCCAGAAAATTCAACAGATCCCGCGGGTGTGACTATAATCGAATTTCACGAATGAATTATAGCTACAGCTATAGCTTGCCATAGCAAACTTCGTTAGTATAATCAAGGAGTTGCCGTAAGAATCCCACGCCGATACCCAAATGTAGGGCGGCAGAGACTCTGGCAAAAGCTAGTTATATATAATTATAATACGTTCCCCTTTATTTTCTGTAACTATTAAACACTCACACACACCTTTGTTATATTTACTAATACGTAACAAAAGGAAACCATTTATCGGAATTCTTAGAATGAATCGATGTATGAGAATGTTTTTCTTCTAATAAATTAGGCTGAGATTAAGACATTTGTACATTTTAAGATAAACTAAATAAATAATATATTTCTAAATACATTTGCATAGCGCCATTTAGTGCCAAACTCAGCAGCAAGCAATGGGTACATACATATAACATCCAAAGTCGATTCAAACACAAAATGTTATCAAATAAAAGTGTGTTGTATACTGGTTCTTATTTTACCTCTCTACTTAAACTCAGATCTAGTGATATTTCACCTTGTTATTATGTTCGTATGAAGACCTTAGTTCAACTGCAACAGAAGTCCCTTAATTGCGTTACTCTTATTGGTCGACCCTTCCGCTCTAATCTAATGAAAATTTTACCCTTTTGAAGGTGAAAATATGTTTAACGTTTCACAAAGGTATTTAATTTATTTAAATTTCAAATAATGGCACTCTGTTGAGACAAAAGGAATGGAAACTTTGTTTTGAGTTTACATTTAGTTAAATCTTTACTCCGCATACCTCAAGTTCTGTAAATCTGGATAAAACGTATATCTTAATATATATAAATCTCGTGTCACAATGTTTGTCCTCAATGGACTCCTAAACTACTGAACCGATTTTGATCAAACTTCGTAGATATCTGTTATTTGATCCAACTTAAAAGATAGGATAGTTTTTATCTCGATATGTCAAGTGCGAGCCGGACTCGGGCACTATAGGTAAAAACCAACTTTCGCCGGGTACAGAGGGACGGCAGCGGAACAACGTTCGCCGGGACAGCTAGTGTATATATATATATATATATTATGTGTGTGAATGTATTATGTGTAATAATGCGAATGAGGACGTGGGAGTGAAGGATGAGCAAGTGTAGATGAGTATTTGAGAGCGTATGCATATGAATATAGTGCTTCCAAAGAGTGAAAATAAATAATAAATATAGGAGCTGATCGAACTTAGTATCGTTTCAGCCTGATGACGTCTACTGCTGAACGTTGGCCTCCCCTATATGTCCCCTATTTGTCTCTATGTTTTTACGTCACACGTTGTATGTGTGTGTGTGTGTGTTTATCTGTGTGTTTATGAAAAACTGTGTATGTTCGCCCAAGTTTATTATAAGTACTGGTGTTGAGGGCGCGGGCAGACGTCCCGTACTTTAGGCATAATTTTTAATTTTCTACCCGAACACGTCATACCCCGTTCTTCTTCAACCTTCTTCGATTTAGTAACGAAATTATTCGCGTTGCGAGTGAGAAGTAAGCCGAATAAAGTCATGACCCGCATGCACACAGAATTACATTAGGTACTTTTAAGATTTGATGAATTGAACGTGGATATACAAACAATTTCAAATTATTAAGACAAATCTAAACATAGGAACGTTCTTTCATGACGAAAGTATAAAAAGAAAATCATGGGCAGGGTCAAGAATAAAATTTTAACCTAAAATTTTTGCATCATCTTTTGTGTTTTAAAAATATGAACGAACATAGTAAATATTGTACCGGACACAAAAATAAAATCCCGTTTTCTTTAGCTTAATTGAGCCCTTGCTCCTTAAAACTTCGTAAAAATTTGGCAACCCTACTAAATACTTATATCATATCTGTACACTAAAATAAATTTATCTATATATAATTGCAAAATAAAGTTTAAGTCATTTTGGCTAAAACTCACTTACTTAAAGAAACAGTCGTAAATTTTGTCGCAGTTAAAGCTTGTTACATTTACAAAATTGCTATAAAATTTATCAGTTTGAACAGTAAAATTTTCATCAAAATTATCTTCAATCATAACTTAGCAAAGTTAAGTTCGAACATTAAGAATTTTGTCCTGATATAAAACCGTATTTTATATAAAACTTTTCATCGACGCCCCTATCTTAAGATACCAACGAATCTTCCTTATTCATCTTACGAACCCAGTTTCTCTATGAAATTTCTAAGTTGTACTTGTGTTAAGCAAAATTAATTTCAGGAACACGGTTCTAATTAAAATTTTACTTTTAGATATATTATATGAGAAAACTAGCGGGATAATATTTTACAAAGGGTTTTGTCTCTTAATTTAGTTAATGTTGCTTAAGTTAAATTTGCCTTTGTATCATCAGGAAATCGTAATCTTTTGTAGAGGTTTCATAACATTTTTTATATTTATAAAATAGATATTTCTTTTTTAAAAAGAGAGTCTGTTTCTTAATAACTTAAGTACATTGATGTTCACACCACTGGCTTTCGGTGAAGGAAACCATTGTGAGGAAACCTGCATACATCAGAAAAAAAGGTGTATGTGAAGTCTACAATCCGCACATTTTTGGAGCAAAGATAGTAAGTAAATAAAATGAATTAAAACATATTTCATTCGAATTGAGAGTTCCTACGGGAATAGGTTTTACTGCTGGTGACATTAAGGAACAGTAACATTAGTATATCATAAATTATAATCAAAGCTACTGACTAACGGTTTTATAGAACTTGACTTGTTAAACAAAACTTACTTAAAGTTTTATTTTCCATACGCGTCAATTGAATAATCGTCTTATGAAGGAAATACGTCTTCAAAACTTAGCATAAATTTGGAACTTATAAAGCCGTTTTGGTTGAAAAATTATATTTCTTTACTTAGTAAGTAGGCACCCTGCCGCAGCGAATAAAGGAAAACAACTGTTAATAAAACTTCTTAAATTTTATTGACAGATGTTAAAACTTTTTTCCTCTTAAAAGTTATCTTTTTACTTAAACTAACTTTAATTCACGAAGGCTTTCTTGACTTGACGAATTATTTTTCTTTTGTCTTAGTTTTTATTTGTTTTTTAAAAAGAATTATTCGTTTAAATTGGATCTAATATCCCCCACTGTGACTTACTTATAGTTCGTCGTTTATTACTTTAAAGCTGATAATTTTCGACGTATGGTACATATATAAAGCCACCTTAGTACATATATACACCACATTTAAAGCAGTGTTGCGGTGATAGGCAGGCAGGACTAAAGTAGTTGGTGAAAAGAGGTTGTCAACCACATCATAAAAACTGTAAAGACATACATACATACATTATAAACTTGATAAATAAGTATGTTTTGTCCTAGAGACGGGATTGAAAAAAAAAACGTTTATTTACAAGTAATTATCTGTCAAGTAAGCAGGCTGCAATTGTGGAATGATCTCTCTTCCATGGTTTTCTCAAGGGGCTACAATATGGGGTTCTTCAAGTAAGAAATAATTAGATTTGGAAAAGGTCGGCATATTGCGAGATGTGCCCCCAGTGTTGCAAGCATCTACAGGCTGCATACATTATAATATTCCAAATTATTTAAAACATACAAAGGTTCATGCATATAAGGACCATATACAGACTTACACAAACTCAACACACTAACACAATTTGTTCGAATAAGCACATAACCATATCCCAACCAAGTTAAATTTCTAACAACTTTCTATTTAAATTGTTACTGTTCCAGGAAACAAGTAAGCGTTAATCCAAAAGTAATAAGCTGTTATCCCAATACCCGTTACTTTCTTACGTTCTCATAACTTTGATGTGAATTAAAAATCGTCGTAATTACAAAATGAAAGCATTTGGATTCCGCCTTTATTTTAGGTAACTATGAGGGATCAAATTTGTTTGCCGGTAACTTTTCCTTTATGGTGTTATGTTATTTAAATATTCCTTCACTTAGTTATAATTGTGAAGTTTCCAGTCGATAATAATTATGGTAATTTATGTGTTGATTTCTCGTTTGTTTAAAGTCTCCTATTTCCTATAATGAAGGTATCTAATTACGTATTGGTATCGATTTAAAATGTATACCCTCACATTTTAAATATTGACCAATCGTTTATTAATTTCTATAATAACAGTACTCTTACAACACCATTTCAGCAAAGCTATAGTAGGTTTATGACTTTGGGAGTTTATGTACTAAACTAGTTAATATCGCTGTTTTTTTTGTTTCTCGTAGCTAGTAAATAAACTTATTGAATTTGGTTTTAAAGTTTTTTTTTGTTCATGCAAACTGCTACGTTATTTTTTTTAATTACTTACATCCACAAAATTCCGCAATTTTCATTTAATCAATTATAAATATGAATTCAACAAAAACTCTGGTTATTTGAGAATTCTATGGTATTTTACGAAGTTATATCTGTTTCTTTAATATTCCGCTTCGATTGTGGTTTATATCGTCTAAACTAGCAACGCATTGTCCTGGTGAATGTTTAAAAGATATTCGACTGCAATTTCTCATTGAAATATTGTTATAATTATGTATACGTAGTACATTTTATCTATTTATTCTATTATTTAAACATTCTTTAACTTTGTGATACACACGCTAGCAAATATTGACTGTGCAAAGTGTATGGTAGATTTATTGTTTTTTTCCTAGTAAATTTGGTTTGAATTAATTTTACGAAACATCAAAATATTTTTGACTTCCTTATTTTCATCACAAGAAAAAAAAAGTAAAAATAGATATCAAAATGTATAGGTATAATCAAGACTAAAAAATATGTTAATTAAGTGTAATTACGAGTATATAAAGTATACCTAAATGACTCTCTGAAGCGACTGTTTATCGCCAGAATCCCATTTTGACTTCAAAACAGTAGTAATTAGTAACTTCTAGTTTATTGACTTCAAAAAAAGTGATTACATATCCTATCCTTCTTGTTGTGAATTATAACATTTGAATTTGAAAAATATATCGGATTATGTCCTCATTTCCTTCCGACTTTGAAATAAACGGGTAAAATTTATTATAACCTGGTTTTCAAATTACGTAACAGTAAAAGTACCATAAAAATCCTTTCAAAGGTGTTGATGCGATACATTCAGATAGCCAGGTGAAAAACTCTTGTCTGGCTAATTTTTATTTTTAGGTTAGGTAGAGAAAATTAATTACATCAAGTTACACCAAATATCAAAAAAAATCTTTTAAGATTTTCTTATTAACACTCAGTTTTACATGTCCAATAGACTTTCGGTAACTTGACTCCATTTTGTATTTGAATATTTGTCGCTTTCGTTTATATATTGTACCTCTAAAGCAAACCCAGAGCATTCACCTAACAAGAGTTTGTCGCGTCGCCTTAAAAGTATCTCCACTTAACGCCCACTTTGTTTCGCTCAGTGCTCTCATAATAGCTCCAATGAAGGCTCCTTTTACAATTCTTAGAGACTGTACGGTCATAATCTATGTATACTCAGAAAATTGCAGAGTAAACTAAAGTACAAGCTGGAAAGTTGAGGAAAAATCGGCTGCGAATGAGCAATTTAATTTATTTCTTTTTTTTATATACATTGTACAATTCTAATAGTGTTATTATGCCGAGTTATATATTAGAAAAAGAAAACAGTACCTAAATATTTCTATTTATTTATTTTTAAAGTAGTTTCCTCGTCTGTACACTATTTCTGGCAATGTTATACGTATTAGTTAGTTTAACCTGTATTTTTTTCGTAAGAACTGACTTAAACTAATTTACGTCAATACAGAAATTATAATTTATTCAATATTATGAAAGGTATTATATGGATTTACAAAAATCCCCGATTGTAGCCGAAAATTATAAACGTAGTATAAGTACGGAAAACACAATGTAACTCTTGACATCTTATTTAAAATTTATTGAGGTTGAATTAATGGATAGCACAAAATCCATGTTCATGAAAAACCTTAATTTTTGTTAATATTTAGGAAATCAAAAAGAGCAAATCACATTTATAAATGAAATCGACACAATATCAATAACTAATTTCCTACATATAAGCATCAAGAAATTTTTAGGACCAGATTTATTATAGATCCAAAAAATTCAGCCAAGTGCGAGTCTGGCTCACGCACCGAGGGTTCCGTAAAAACTTATTATATGTAGATAGATAGTTATTCCATCATGAGATCTAATCTCACAGGTTTATGATCAGTATTAGGACTTTTTCCTGTATTTGTGATGTAGTGATTCAGTTTTTGCTTATACTTTTCCCTTTTCACACAATAAGGGTCTTGACAAACAGATAGACGAAAAAAAAGTGATCCTATAACGGTATCTTTTTTCCTTTTGAGGTACAGAACCCTAAAAAGTATAAACTTTGAAATTATTACCACTACATAAGACGACTTCTGAAAAGGAGATCATGATCAGAAAATCAAATCTTGAGATAGGCACTAATGGAGGATGGTCAAACTTCTAATAAAGGTGTTGAACAAACAAAAAAAACATAAGTCTGTTATTCGAGGCATATCCCGAGGGAAACAATTTTCATTCATAATTCATTTTGTCTTAAGTTAGATCCAACAAATTCTTCTTGAAAAGTTGTTAAGTGCATAACTTAAATTACTTCTGTAAAATGTGCATAAACTTCACTATTGTTATTCACGATGTCTTCCTTTGTTTCAGTGGTAGTGTACGTGGCGGGCTTTCAGCAGCAGTACTTCAGAGTGGTCCCGCGAAGTTTGAGGGTGCAGGAAGGCGCTGAGGCGGTGCTCGAGTGCGCTGTTGCTAACTTGGCCGGCCAAGTGCAGTGGGCGAAAGATGGGTTCGCGCTCGGTAAGTTGGTTTATTACTTCTTGAGACGTCTGTAGAAGTTTTTATCAAGCTTGCTTTATGCCTTTAGCTCTGGAAAATGGTTAAGGCATTCAGCAATTTAAAACATTTGTACACTATTTATCTGAACCCAAATTTACTTTCAAAGTTACGTGATTTTCTTGAACTGACTTCATTTATAGCCCGTTTGTGTCAACACCTGGATACGAACCTTCCGTATATAGACCCTATACTCAGTGTTCCTACTTTTCAGTGTTGATCTAAAAATCTAAAAATTGTAAAAAGATATTTGACCTACAAGAAATATTTAAAAAAATAACATTATAAAACAAGAGGATGAAATATTTTAACGCTTCCAAAACTTATTCCGCCTTTCGATGCTCGTAGATCACATTTCAGACAGTTGAATAAAATCTTTGAAATCTCTTTGGGGAATCGAGCTTGAGAGGCTCAAATCCTCAAATTGATATTGGCTGAGTGTTTTTCGAACAAGCAAAACATTTGCAAAGAAATAGATTTAATATCAAAGATGTCGGAAACAGAAATCTATTGGTAAAAGTTTGTGAACATTTAGACAGATCAAATTGCTGCGTTAGCAAGAAAATTTCTTACTTATAAATTGGTTTCCTTTGCAAATACTTTGAGTTTCGATTGGAATATCTTGTGAATTAGGAAGATATCATGAGAGAAAAATATTGTTTGAATAAGCTAAATAAAGTAATTGGAAATAATCGACAATTTAGAACATTTCAGTCATCAAAAGTAATAACAGAGAGATAACGATGAAATTTCACTCGACCATTTACTGTTTAAATATAGAATTTCAATTGAATTTTCGTTTAAAATCGTCACTAACAAACAGTTTGTCCAACTAGAACACTCAATTTTTGATCTGTATCCTTTTATATCGATACAAATTTGATTACGTCGTTCTCGTGTTTCGAATAATTGCTGCGGCAACTCCATAAAATTCCGTATCCAACGGATTACTCGCGTAAAAAACGATTATATTTCGTTTCAAAATGATAAAATTGATTTATTGAGCAATTCTTGGGGAAGCACGAAGCATCGGATTGCAATCAAATTTAATCCCTAATTGAATTCATTATTAAAATTTTGAATTTAACTGTTTAGAGAATAACATTGAGAAATTGTGAATAATACTGAAACTGTAAGCACTCCAATATCAGTTTGATTTTATTGCTTAATTTTCTAACTTCCTAATTTCCTAAAATATTGTAAACAATATAGGGTCAAGCTTAAATTAATTAGTATCGAGTTGATCAAATCTTCATATGATCATAATGCGATTTTCCATAGAATATCTACTTTCGGTACCTAACTACTTCCAATAAATGCTAAAAATTTAAATTTGGACTTATATTGAAACCAAAAAGATATATTGTTTTAAATATAAAATAAAATTCGTAAATGTTTTAATTAATCAAAATGTACAATGCCATGTGTATACTATTAGAAAAAAACTGTAAATTTTCACTTGTATTAAAAAAACCGGTCAAAAGGATGTTGGGTGTACGTTCTTTGAGTCCAATGAAAAGCTAAGCTTGGATTAGGTTTGTCTCATGTCTTAAAAACTATTTTCTATCTGAATTTACTTATCTCAGAATATTAATACATATTTTTGTAGCGGGTCTGTCTTAATATTATCTGAATAAAATTACTGTTACGTGCGGACGGACGGACGGACATTGCAAACTATAAGTTATCCTTTTTGATCCAAAAAAAGAGTAAGCCAAATTGAATGTAAATCAGTTTATTTGTGTGACTGTTATTATTTGTTTTACAGTTTGGTTTTATTCCAAGAAGTTTAGGGATTGAAAATATATATTCGTCCGAATACTAATAGAATAAAAAAATATTTTGTTGCAGGGTTCTCTTCAGTCATCCCCGGTTACCCTCGTTACACGATGTTCGGAGATCGTCGCCATGGCGTATACAACCTTAAAATAGTAAACGCCTCGTTGGAAGATGATGCTGAGTTTCAGTGTCAAGTTGGCCCAGCGCAGATGCACAAGGTCATAAGAGCCAATGCAACCCTAACAGTCATCTGTAAGTAATGTTTTATTCTATTAAGGGTAACATATAAATAATAAAGCTTTTATGTTTTGATATTAACAAAATTTTAGTTCTTTGATTGCTGTATGAAACATCAAGGTTGGTACAATGTGAAGACTACAAACAATTTGGGCAATATGTAAATTTTGTAACGGTTATAAAACCGAGTGAAGACTAAATACTGTTTGTTAATTAACGTCAAAGTTTTTATGGAATAACCTAGCTTTCGATTCTACCGGCCGATTCTAATGTAATAGCTGTTTGCATGGTAATTACTTACTGCCTAATCACTATTTTTAGTGCCCGATTGATTTTTTACACATTTGAATATTTATTAGACCTTACTCTGTTAAACTTGATAATGAACGAAATTGTTATATACATATTACAGCCCCTTTCAATCAACACAAGTTTTTCGTAGTAGTGTGATCGTAACTCGATTACATTTTACCTCTATTTTTGTTGGATTATCAATAACTTTCTCTTGACTCAGCTTCTACAAACCCAAGAAAACGAGAGTCCATGGGTCACCTGGATAAAACGAAGTTCTTTTCGCTATTCCTATATTATGTACTAGCTTTAACCCGTGGCACAGCCCGCGCGCCATTTGGTTATTTTTTGAAGTTTGTTCTAAAAAATATTATATTACACGGAATGTAAGGATTTGCAAGTGCAAGTCCGTTTCGAGGTTAATCTTTTGACTGCAACTTTTTTATAAAAATATTTATTTACATTAATAAAATATTTGAATTTTAGTGCGCTAATTCGAAACGCACTTGACGTTTTTCGAGTACAAAAACCACATTTAAGACCCAATATTCCGTTTTAATTCGTTTAAAATATTTGAATCTTTGAATTTTTTATTCAGTTGACACCTACGAAACTCTCAGATCACTAATTCGACTCACACTTGCCTTTTGAGTAAAACAATTATTTTTTTGCATTCGGTTAAAAAGTTTTAAATTTCCATTTAATTATAAAACCCTCAAAGCGGTAATCTGACTCACAATCGACGTTTCTTATGTTGCTATATCCTTATCCAATAAGCTATCCCCTTACTTAATTTTATCAAATTGCTTTTTTTTTTGAATTAGGTTAGAAAAAATTTAAGTTTTTCATAAAAATTGTCCGTTTGGTGCTTGATTAGAGGAAACGCAAATACACAAATACAATAAATTAAAACGAAAATATTTAAAAAGTAACTTATTGGATAAGAAATGTGTAACCTGCTGGTGTTATTTTGGGAAATAGAAATATGAGCATCCATCTAGCAATCAATGAAAAATGTTGACGTTACATAAGTGTTCCGGTTGCGCGTAATGGAATCACTCAGTTTTGTTTAAATATACATTTTTTTATATTAATTGTAAAAAATGTTCTATGAAAGTAAATAAAATTCTTCATTATTTTGAACAGAATATTTAAATAAAATATACGTAACGAATGATGTAAACGAATACGTATCGCGACCTAACCATCAAATCTTAAAGCTGGGAAAAATCCGAAATACTTTATATAAAAAGCTTAACCCTAGCTGAATCAGGACCTTCGGAGATTTTCGGGTCGATTGGGTACCCAGTTTATGGCAGCAGTAGAAGGGTTAAGTGTGATAGATATAAAAAGTGATATTGCAAGAATTGTATCTAACAGTTTGTCTTTTTATTTTAAAGAATAAAGCCATAAACTTATATTATTATAATTACAATATTTAGACTGTCTTCTTTTTAATTTGTTTTGGATTTGATTTGATACAAGAGTTGGAAACGCCTTTTTGAAGTCAAGGGTATAGCCAGTTCTTTATCTAGCCAGTATTATACTTCAGCACTTAGGAGAACTTTAAGAACTGCAGGTTCGAGTTCCAACTAGATGCCAAATCTTTTAAATTTTTGCTATGAAAAAAAAATTAAAATTATTAAAAATCCTAGCTTTTAAATAAAATATATGTGGGGGATAACTGGTTTTTTTTTGTAGTTGCAGATTGTTTTTTTTATAAAGAACAAAATGTTAATATATTCTTTATCGATACTCTATATTAAATAGATTTCGTTCCCAGCACTAAAATTCAATAGTAGGAATGGGACGACGCGACTATTTTACGAGATCCTTTATTAAAATTCGTCCGTTCCGTATCCAATAAGAAATCGAGGTCTCTTATATTTTTGGAAGTACATGTACGCCTTTTGGTAGCTTAGTTATTTATTCTTATCATACAATTTTTCTTATGATATCTACATCCTATTCGTGACTTTAGAAACTTCTGATATTGAAGCTATTGGTTGAGCAAATGAAAAAAGAAAATGGAGTCAGGTCATCATAATCAGATATTTACGTTATAGATCTAAATATTTTATATTTATCTAGATGCTAGAGGTACGTGACAATCAAATCTACTGTCGTCGTTAGTTAGTTATAAGTATGTTTATACATACATACATACTTACATAACATCACGCCTGTTTCCCAAATGGGTAGGCAGAGACCAAGTATGTTTATAGAGGAAGAAATAAATCAAAAAACCCGCGTAATTTGCTTGAGTTAAGATTTATATTTATAATTTTATTTTTATTTAAATATATAATTACTGTACAGTATCAAATCTTTTTTGTGATTGAAAAAACAGCATTGTTTGCAATGCTCGAAAATTTTCTTTTTAACACTCTTGTAGTGTTGTTGTAAAACTTGGTTGCATTTCGTTTCACAAACTACCATTCTTGTTAAAATGTACTCATTTTTGTAAAAACTGCTTTAAGCTATTTTAAGCCTTACTTACAATATATTCCCTAAATTATGATGTAAAAAAAAAATAAACAAAAATTTTTACTAAAATTGTACCCCTCGACATATATTTCCTTTGAAATGTAAGCTAAATAGCTGCCATATTGTATTTCCAACTATAGGAATCTTCTGCTGGAAATCAGGGTTTCAAATTTACGCCACCAAATCCGGTCCTTCGCCTCCTTTTTTTTCCAGCCACTTTCGGCTTCCTCTTTCAAGCTATCGGTCCAGCTGGCAGGAAAGCGACCCACACTGTGCTCACCAGACCGTGTTTTCTATTCTGAAACGCGTCTACCCTACCAGCTTCATTCATTGGTTCTGCAACAAATATGACCTGCCTTTTAACATTTCAGCTTGCTTATTCTGTGGGCTATATTGGTGACTTTGGTTCTTCGTCGATTTTTTCCAATTTTGATCATATCATTCAAAGAAACTCCAAGTATTGTCTGTTCCTTAGCTCGCTGAGTGACATTAAGCTTGTAGATCAGGCCATCAGAATTGTCATTGTCCACTTTTTTGTGCTATAGTTCAAGACAGGCAATACGCAAAATAAAATACTAAATATTTAAAGTTGTAACACTTGTTTTACAGTAAAAAGCTGTATAATAAACTCTTAATTTTTTACGAACAACACGAAGTGGCGCGACTGAAACAGCATGTTTTTAGTTTAGCTGGCGAGAAATTCTTAACAAAGCTTCTGAACAACATTTGCGAACTCGGAGTATTCGGCTCAGCCACTTTTGAATGCTTAACATTTTGATCTTAGTAACTACTTTCTTTACTGCTGTTAAAATTTTGCTAGCTTTTGATATTTTCGTCGAATTGTTGAAATTTTGTTACTTATATTTTACGAAGGAAGTTTTGAAGATTTGTTTCTTAACATTTTGGAGTCCTTATTTTCATAAATTTAAGTGGTAAAGAAATAAGTAAAGTTTTAAAGAAACTTAATTGCATAAATTTTATAATTAGGTTTGAAATTAAATTAACGGAATCCCTTCAATTTAATCATGACTTACATAAACTTTTGACAGTTTCTTCAAGCACTGTGTTTTGTTCAGTTCCTGGTTTTTAATTTTAGCACTGATTACTCTAAATCTAGTGATTTACGTGACAAACATAGCCACTTTAGTTCAAGAACAATGCAATGCTGATGGGCTCACTACCTGTCACATGCAGGAGTGAAGTGGTTGTTAAAATGAGACTGTTCCCTACATACCATGTTGTATACACTGCACACGGTTCGTTGATCATTCGACCGGCGCCCATATCTGCGCTATAACGATATCTGCGCAAAGTCGCAGGCAACAGCTAGTCAAAAAGTATATCACATTCAATTTACAAAACGGAAAAGCTAAAGAAGCACAAGCGGAACCGCAAAAAGTAGTTAGTAAGTTTAATAAAAACATAAAATCTCGCCATCTCAAACTTTTATCGTAATCTATTTGACCCCGTTCTTATTATTCTTGCTTATTGCTTGCCCCTACTTACACTTTTATCGTGCGAGAAAACATGAAGCCGTATCAAGAAGAAACAACTTTTCTCATACTCCTGCAAGTTTTATGTAGTGAGGAGATTGCATGAGCTCATACGTGTTCAGAAGGTATAACGTTAATACAAATTGTAGCAATAAAATATACGTACGTATCGTTATATCAGTTTTATATGAAAAAGAGAAAAAAATTACTGTAAATACGCATTTAAATTCAAGATTAGCCATGAGATAACCTTTAGAGAAACTTTAGTAATAAAATTTAAAAAAGAACACAAATTCATATGGTACACTCGATTATTTTACACTTTGAGTATCAGAGTTAAGTTGAAGTTGGTATAAAAATATATTTATATATTTATAATTATATTTTTAATTTTTTTTTTGATTTATTTGTTTTGAGTTGTTTTTAACATAATACAATAAAATTATTCCAATATCTTAAATATTTAATTAAAACCACTAAAAGGCTTAAGGCCTGCAGTAGACGTCTTTCAGCTGAGGCAAGACGACATGCAATATTTATTTTATAATTTTAGCTTATTATTACTATAGATAGATAGAAGATTCTATATTGCACTAAAAAGTTAAACAAAGTCGAACTTAATGCCTATTAGCATTTTCTTCTACTTAACCCTAGTTTATTGTGAGCTTACATAATAGGATAGTCAATTCAATTTTCATTTATAAATAGTGTAAGTGTTACTTATTGATACATATACTTACTTAAATGGAAAATTAAATTAAATAAAATAAGAAAAATGTGATACGATTAGTGAAAATAATAATTAAAAATAAAATAAGTAGTTACTAATTTAAATAAATTTTGTTATAGCATACTATATTATGTGTATGATTGTGCTATATTTTTTTCGCTTCTTGCTTGTAGAGGCTCGCACTGAAAATCAGAATAGCAAGAACGCAAGAAGACTTTTTTTGGTTTTACTTTTCATACTAAAGTACGTTATCCTTTTTGTTTACTGACACTATTTAAAGCAAGTCACTTGTAGATGCTTACATTTCATAAAATCCAAAAAACGCCAAATTATAGAATTCAGTGGCGTATATACTTATTGTTTTTATAATGTGATTACCTACTTATTTATATTATTAAGATATTGAAAAATAAACGCTTTACATAATAATATGTAATAAATTGTTTCTTTAACAAAAATAATACCTTTTAACAATAGCAGATGTGCTCAAAGTTTTTGTTTCTCTTCGAAGTTTTCTCGTTCCCGAATGAACCATCGAGATTTTATATGACTTAAAAAGTAGTTTTCCTCTTTATACTAGCTTTTATATAGTATTTTTGTTAGATCTTGCTTTTAAGAGTTTATAGTTACGTCGTGTGAACAGACACCTTAACGTTTTTATGCGTTCAAGTCTCATTTAGTTGTTCGTAGGGTTTTTTTTTTATTTTAACTGTATTTTTTCAAACATATTTTATTAAAAATTGATTCAAAAAATTTGTTTTAATAATACAAACAAAACAAACTCACTTAGCGTGTTTCACTACTTCGGATATTTGAACAAAATGTATTTATAATGTTTATATAATTCTACTTATATTATATTGTACTGGTAATATTATATTGGTGCAAATATGTCGAGATGGATGTTTGTTATTCAATCACGCCTCACTGAACGGATGGAGATCAAATTTGACATATATATATAGGCTAGGTCCTGGGTAGGAAACAGGTTAAAAATTTAGAGGTTCCCGCGGGAATAATTATAACCGAGCTCAAACAATCTATAGCTACAGTTGTAGCTTAATATAGCAAACTTCATTAGTATAAGCGTAAGGAGTTAATTAGGGAGTTTCACGCCGATAACCGTATTTAGGTAGGACGGAGCCGCTGGCAAAGTCTAGTTCTAAATATATTTAAATTTAGTAATATAAATTAAGTACCATAGTAATCAATGTACAGTTACATTACGGGGTGCTCTAACTGTTTCATGGGAAAATTTCAACACAATGGGGTTCATTTGTTTTGATGGGAGAATTAACGTCACAAGTTTCTAATGACTTTTCTCAAATTATCGCGTAATATTTAACACCAGCTTCGTGTTTCAAAAGTTAGCCTATTTCAAGTCTCTTTCAAGCATCTGCAATTATTCTTGTGAAAAATTACAAGCTTTTAAGCCTGTAGATAGATTTTCTCTTATTCTGAGACTGTAGCCTTTAGAGATAAGGGTTTATTTTCTAATTCATAGTTTCTGAGTGTTAACAAAAATATTAAAACTGTTTGGAAAAAATCAAGTAAGCGGCCAAAAGGCGTTATTTATTTTTCTGTTACAGTAGCTAAAAATTTAAAAAAAAAAAATTGTCGTTTAAATTTTTTTCTTTATCAGGCCCGATATATTATGTGTTATTTTTTATGATTTACCTTTAGGCACAAAAAAGTTATATCTTGAAGAAGAAATATTTTTTAGATGTATTACTACATGAGTTGATATTCATACCAAAGAGTAATGTTTATGCAAAAAACATTTCAGTATTACGCAATCTATTTCGCATTTTTCTCCTTATATTATTTTGTGGTAACGCAACTCCTTCAAATTTTGATGTTTTTGTTAGATTTTACGGTATGTAACACAATAAAAACGCAATTATTTATATATATTTTATAATTAATACACCATAACACTTTAAATTACTTAGGAACACCTTAACTCGCTAGTTGGACTCATTTTTAAATTGTTTAATACAAAAATGTTTACTACATGTATAGATGTAGGTAGGTATAGCTTTTTAAGAACCTAATAAAGTTAATTCCTTATTATTAAAAAAAAATCTGAGGGGTAATGAAGAAATATATTTAAATTTCTTCCTTCCTCAGCTACATTTTTTTGAATTCACATAAAAAACAAAAACCATTTTTCTCTGAAAGTAAAATGTCGTTTCTTATTAATGTAATTCTTGTACATATTCGTAACAAGTTTCTCAGAGCGTTCTTAATGCAATATTTCATTTCACGAGTCTCAAAGTGACGCAGCCATTTCCGCTTTATCTTTTTTACCTCGTTTTGAATTAGATTGTTTCAGCCTTTCTGGCTCTCTGTGAATTTAATTTTATGAAGAGCTTAGTAAGTTAAGAGGTCTCGGTTCACTAAGTTTATGTAATTATAGGGGATTGAATCGTACTTTACTTAATTATCTTTAGTACGAACATTAGATTTTTTAATTAGTCGCTATATTTTGTAAATAAGCGATACAGTCCAGTGGGAACTCTCATTTGGGATATGTATTTTAATTAAATAAAATATTTTTATTTCATACTAGACTTTGCCAGCGGCTCCGCCCGCCCTAAATTCAGTTATCGGCGTGGCACTCCTTAATTAATTAGTTATACCAAGAATTTGCTATGGCATGCTATAGGTGTAGCAATAGTTCGTTAAACTCTGTTATAGTTATTCCCACATGAACTTTTGAATTTTTAGGGACAATTCAATTCCTGCTATTCCAGGACCTAAACTATATGTGTGCCAAGTTTTATCCTACTCCGGCCAGTGGTTGAAGCGTGATTGAGTAACAAACATTCATCCGAACAAACTTTCACATTTATAATATTAGTAGGATTTACATGTTAGTTAATTTATATAATATTGTTAAAAGAGGAATTTAAGGCCAAGAAATATGATTTATCATTTTAAACTTAATGATATTTTAAAAAAAAAACAAATGCATTTTCTATTTTATTTGCGGAAAATATCTGAAAAAAGTGTTAAACAATTTCGAAACGAAATCTAAAATATAGCGAAGTCTCGAATGTTCTGACGGTTCTTGGATAAAACATAGTGTTTCAAATTTGAAAGCTTTGGCGTTGGCTGGAACATTTCTTTTCTAACGTTCTAGGTACAGTCAGAAAATTAATATAAGTTGTAGGTAGGAAAACCTATTTGTTTCCAATTTATAGTTTCTTCAGTTTGTGCTATTTTAGCTCTTGAAGCTAAATTGAGTTCAGAATTCTTTTAAAATTTTTAACTTCTTTTGCATAACTTAGAAAGCTACTATTCCTCTTTTTGAAAATAGGTTGATATCAAGCAGAGAGACAGCTTAATGAAGGCGAATTAAAATATATTTAATTACAATATACTAGCATTTATAACATAAAAAATATTTTTATATATTAAATATCATTATATAATTAAACGCACAATTATCTAAAAGACGATTATATACTTACAAAAATAGCAGTTTATTACCTTTCCTTTTTAAACGATTCCTTACTTTTTAACTCAAGTCAGCCGTCTTATAAAGTTGTTCCAAGAATATATTTAAATAAAATATGTAAATTACGGTAAAAAAATACAATTTTTTCCCAACTGTACCAGAAAAACAGACTGGCAGTAGAGATGCGTCTTTTTAATCTCGAATATTGCGAAGGCGACAATTTGAAACATTTCTTATCTTTTCTTTCTTTTCTCTTTGATCATGTAATCGTAAGATTTTCTTATTCGCACTCACGGGTGATGTGAGCAAAATGACAATTACTCTGAAAGTTACAATATTTGTGGGAATAAACATGAAATTCAGTTATAATCTATACTAATATAATTATTCGAAAAAGTTATTTTGTTTAATCGCACAAATCCCTGAAACTACCACTCAGATTTGAACATTTCTTGAGAAAGGTAATGGTGTATGATTTCACACTATAGCCTTAAGGCAAAGCAGTAAAAAAACGCGAGTAAAACCGCTGGGAACAGCTAGGATAGCATATAATACTCGGGGGGAGTAAATAATGTCGGAGGTAGTCACTCATTGTATGTGCGACCGCTTAGTTGGCACATTTTCTGAGTTAAACATATAGGTTATAAATTAAGTACTAGGCTTATTACAGTTCGCGAGTTCTTAGTTTCGATTTATGAATAATTAAAATGTTCATTAAATTCACGAACTTTTACTTTTAGATTTATCAAACGAAAATTAGTAAATAATTATAGATAGAGCATATAATAAAATAAAATTAATAGAATTTCAATAAGAGTTGTACATTGAATTGCATACACAAAAAAATATTTTGCATTATGTTACTTACAGTTTTTATATTATATATAGTTTATTATACAAATATACATAATATCGTTCTGATCAGTTTTTTTTTGTAACAATACTTCTTAGAATAATCTTCATGATTGCCAATACAATCAGACGTATAATATATATTTTAAAAATAAATAATATTGTAATGGAGACACTGATCTAAAGTATGTACGTACATACATAGTAGGAACTGGAAAAAAATGTCTCAAGGAATCGTTTATCAAGGAAAATTCGCTCACACTCAAAAACGCTTCGAAGATGGGGTTATATTTCACCGTTATAAGTAAAATGAAAATGGCGGTTACATGAATAATATTTTATCTCTTTATTGTACAAGGAACACATTTATAAAGTTACAAGAAGAAAAAGCTGTGTTAGGGTAATTTAAAAAAAGTAAAATGTTAAAGTTAAGATACTTACTGCTCGAGGTGAAAAGGAAAATTTACGACGACGTTTGTTAGTTTTATATTTGTCTAAGAGAGTTTTAAGTTAGACTTTTCATGACATCTAAGTTTGTGACCAGGACATCATAGCCTCTTACTCACTAACTCTAACTTCCCTGAGATGACTTTTTTCATTATGAGCTTATTCCTTATGGATCACTTCGTCTTGAGAGAATTAATTAATTAATCTGACCAAAAAAATATATAAAACTAAAACCCCGTTTCCAAAACGTAAGACTATAATTTACTACATAAAATTGTATGTTAATCCTTATAAGATTTTAAAAGGGTCTTACTGAAAAGACTTGGAAATTATTTTCGGTAAAGGAACAACCCTTTAGGTTCTATTTTGGTCGTAATCCTGAATAATCCTCATATAATACTTTAACTCCTATGCAGCTAAATGTAAACCCTATTTATATCTTAGCTTATATCAAGCTAATAAATGGTATTAACTATATACAAGTTTCGTAATATTACCTGATACTCGCACAATAATAACTCAAGGGTATTTTTGATTTTTAACATTTTCCTATGAAGTGACACACTGCTCAGTAGCTCAGTTAGGAATAATAAACCTGCCTGCTGAACTGAGAAACGGTTTGATGCCAGTACCAGACACATATTTCTATCATTTAATTTTCTGTGTGTTTTGGATGATATCAATGTATTTACAGAAAAAAACACAGTTAAGTTAGAGATCCGTGAAACGAGAATTGATGAAGATAGCTGTTAAACTTTTGGATCGGTTTTATTCAAAATTATTTTCTTTTATAGTATTCACATTATTGTTTTTTTTTTCGAATTCTTAAAACATAGGGTCTAAAAGTTAGAGGGCGGGGGGGCACCATTTTTTAACTTTGGAGGCCAATAACTTGCAAAATATACATTATAACAAAAAATTCTTGGTACCCCACATAGTGCGGTTTCAGAGAAACTTCCTCCCGCGAACCCTTGGGTTGTGGAATGAGTTCCCTGCCAAGGTTTTCTCTAAGGACTACAGTATGGGGTTCTTCAAAAAAGAAGTTATTAGATTTCTGAAGGATCGGCAACGCGCGAGTGATGCCCCTGGTGTTGCAAGCGTCCATAGGCTACGGTGACCACTTACCATCAGGCGGACCGTAGGCTTGTTTGCCACCTTAGTGGTATAAAAAAAAAATGTGGCGCGCACTATACATACTTCATTCCGTCGAGCTGTAGCTGCCCTTACTAAAATCCTATCACGTTAGAACACTTCAAAGATAGCCAATTCTGTAGTTGGCTGTGTGATTTTTATCTTGTTTATTGAAGCTGCAGAAAAACAACACAACTAAGGACCATAATTATTTACTGAAAGCGCTGAGGGATATACCTAAGATAAGAAAAAATCGTTCAAGAGTAGATTCATTGGGCCATATTTAGCCTAGGGTTACGTAGTCAAAATCATTGTTTTATTTAGAAAATGTGCCTAACAATATCTCTCGCAAAGTATTTAACTTTGATTAATCGGGTTATATTTAAAAGTAAATTTTCATTTTTAGTATATGCCAGTATTCTGGATTTTTCGATATCTTGATCGACAAAACTTAACCATAAATGCTTACTTTATTAACCAAATATTTTAAAACAGGGCATTATTTTTATAAACCGTGTAACACCTTTCTCAAAATATTGATATATATATATATTTTTACCAGGGAATAATTGTATCTATGTATAACTGTATCGAATTTAAGCGCTATATACATCCGTATAGCGAATGGACGGACACACATTTATGGCACAAACTAAAGAGGTTCTGTGTTTGACTACAGAACCCTAAAATCTCTTACAAAACCTTTCAAACAACTGCTATTTAACTTCAAATAACTTAAGAGATAAAGTATGAAAATAACGTCGATTGTCGCTAAGCTGACCGATTGCTCGTTACTGTTTCATACATTTTGTTTTTCGTTTTCATCAATTGAACTTCGCTATAGATACATACAAGTTACATCTTTTGACTATCAAATTTTAGGCCGCAATGGATTATGCCGGATTACTTTTATTACCGTGTATTAAAATTTGGTGGCTGTGATAGTTTAGATTGCAAAATGAAATATTATGTAGAACGCAGCTTTTCATTATGGGAGAAAAAGTCAATTTGTTCCGAAATTTCTTAAAGTCCTTCAAGCAAGTTAAGCACTGTAATTTTTTTTAATACAAGATTGTTTGCCATTTTTTTTTTTTTTTGTTATATAATACAAGAAATTATTATACAAGAAATTCCAGCAACTTTTCAAAAACATTAAAAAATAACGGCCAAGCAGAATCGCATGAAACCAGACCACGAGCTCGTAAAGGTTTTCTTTTTTTAAAAAATTAAAATATAATGTTAAATTAGAGAACTTCGAAGATCATTGCAATGTCCAATTCGTATCAAAAAATAAACTGCATTTGACCTTAAACTAGTGTTTTATTATTTTTATTGAATTAATTTGAATTACCAGAAAAGGGCTAGATAATAAATTATTATAAATGCTTTTATTAAAAAAAACATCATTTTGTTTGTGTGGATTGCAGGAATATATAGTCATAATATGCCTACATTATTGTCCGTTTCGCAGTAATAGGAAACATTTATCAGGGCGATGGTTTCAACCGCCAAACATCCGGTGTTCCATCATAGGGCTACCACATACATACTTGAATGAATCGTTCTGAAATTAAAACAACACAATAGTTTTATTGTGAGATATATGAAATCATTTGTTTTAAGGAAAATATATCAAAGTTAATGTATGACACGGTTTTACCATAAATAGGCAAAAGGCTTTGAAAGCGGAGTAATAAAAACAGTAGTGTAGTATTTAATTAATAATCGTTTAAGTTTATAACAGTTTTTTACATATTTAAATAAGGGAACATTAAAAAATACATAATAAAACCATGAAAAAAAAAAATATTAAGAAAAACAGCTTTCCGGGCCAAAGGATCTAATGTAGAAAACAGAAGATATTGATATTATTTAAATATCTCAAATAATTTGTTTTGATAATTAAATAAACTTTCATTGTTATAAAACAAAGCGCAATTAAGTCCCTAGAAATACGATTTTAACAATGTGTAAAATAAATATTATAATGAAAGTAAAATAAAATTTTACTAAATTTACAATTTATTGATTTCTAGCTAATAAAATCATATTTACAAGTATTTTATAGCGAACAAATTTAATAATGTAAAAAGTGTTTTGTACAAAATACGTACTCCCCAAATTGATATAAGGATAACGTACATGTCGGATAGAAAATCAATAGATATTTAAATAATGAGGGTATTTTCAGAGGAAGTTTCAAATTATGCAAATGAACCCATGAAAGAGAAATGAAGATCTTATTTTCCATCTGTAGGTACCAGGAGAACAGTCTGGTACGAGAGATGTTCCTTTCTAATCTTGAATATTGCGATGGCGACAATTTGAAACCTTTCTTATCTTTCATTCCTTTTATTCTGTGATCATATACATAATCATGGGATTTTCTTATTTGTTCCCAAGGGTAATATTAACAATATTACTTCCTGAAACTTTCTAATATAATTGAATGAGAGAATATTTGAATTTTTTTTTAAGTCACTGACCCTGTCCATTTGCTACTTTTACTATATTCCTTTTTACGAAACCCCTTGAAGTGTAACTAAATAAGCTTTTATACCGCTACAATAAAGTTAAAAAAATGCTATTCAAATCTCGGATCGTTGAGTTTTGAGTTGGCTCCCCCTCCAGACTCTAAATGCATTAAAGTTATCTTAACGAACACTTGAAACGACTCTCCCTTAATTCTTCCTTAGCGGTGGTTTGTGGAAGATTAAAAGTGATGACTCTCTCCATTTTTGTGTTTATTACAATTAAAAGTAATTTAGTAGAAAGTTAAGTTACGGTAAAGAAACACTTTAATAATTTGATGTTTATTAAAGACAGAGTACGGTACAACTGCCACTTACTCTTTCGTTTTTTTTAAACATATTGATTAGCAACATAGGTTTGGTTAATTGAAGAAAGAAAAAAACACAGTATGCATAACCTATAATTAACTAGGCCAAAAGTATTAGGCACCCTAAAATTTTACTTTATTTTTGAGGAACCAGAGAAACCATATTAATGTAATTAGTATATGGATTACTTAAAATTACCAAAATGTCATACTGCATGAATATTGGTTTGTATCATTTCAAAAATTAAAATATCAAAGAGTAGACTGAGTATTATAAATATTATTATTTATAATCTATTGTTATTTTTGCATTTGAAGGGTAAATACACCTAAATATATGCAGTAGCACATTTTTTGTAGTATTTAGTAGTTATTATAATAGAAAATAAAAGATATTGAAAGGAATAATATTGTATTATACCTTATACGTATGTTCAGTACGTTGTAAATCGTTTAAGTAATGTACCGCGCATTACGCACAGTGGTTGAAGAAAGACGTGGGTCTGACAAAAAATGTCTTAAGAAATCGTATATCAAGGAAAATTCGCACATTCAAACAGGCTCCGGAGATGGGGTTATATTTCATTGTTAGAAGTAAAAAGAAAATGGCGGTTACAAGAATAATATTTTATCTCTTTATTGTTCTTGGAACGCATTAATAAAATTACGGGGACAAAAAAGCTGTGTAGCGTGATATTAAAAAATAAAATGTTCAAGTAAAGATATTGCTTGAGGTGCTGGCGCGTGTCAGAAAAAATCCAGGAAAAAAGTAATAGGCGTCTGATGACACGCGAAAAATATCAGATTTTTCTTTCAATAAAACGGGGATTTTTTTAAGCTACATTTTAATCTTCCACTTAGAGAGACACGAGGTATTTCAGTAGACTTTCTTAAACTTAAGTGTACTAATTTAGGAATTCTTAGCCGCGACATTTCATCACAAGAAACTTGTTAAAACTTCATAACAATAGGCACTTACACTTGTTTTTGTTTATTTCTCTTGACAACCAAGATATAAACACATCTTTAAGATACTCTGCTTAAGGCTGCGGTATAGGCTAAGCGCGAAAATACGACGTTGTTGTACAAATTTTGGGGCTAAACTATTGCATCTAAAGGATTGAAAAAAATATATGTTATACAACTGGCTTTTGCCTAGTGCATTACCTTACCGAATGATTTTCATTTATTGTATTTATGCGAAAAAAAATCTGGAAGTGACCATTGTTTCAACACTTGTGCCAATTTTTAAAACTTGTTTTGCATTTGTTTGTAATGAAAGTTGGTTAAATAATTAGAATAGCTTGTTATCTAGTGCGTGGACTCTAAGTTGTAGCAAAAAGTCAATAAATGTGACTACAAAACGGTAATAACGTTAAATTCCATACAAAAAATTATATCTCATAGTAATGTATATGACATTATCTAATGATTTATAGTGCATTTACATACACAACGTTAGAATTACAGAAAATAGCTTTCTGGCCAATATCGCCCTCTTAAAGGGAAACCACGTGACTTGAGATTAAGTTTCCTTACAACTCAAACTCCTGTACTACATAAAATTGACTTTTCACACTTAACATATAACTAACCTAACGCATACATAAACAATGAAAATAACATATACCTAACCCAACTGTTACTTCCCTATACAAAAACTCCTGTAGCTACATAAAATAGACATTTTATACTTATTAAACATAAACATAACCTTATTAAACATAAACATAACATAAAACAGTCCTTTTTTTCCTTACAACTAAAACTCTTGTACTGCATAAAATTGACTTTTTACACTTAACATATAACTAACCTAACGCATACATAAACAATGAAAATAACATATACCTAACCCACCTTTTACTTCCCTATACAAAAACTCCTGTACTACATAAAATAGACATTTTATACTTATTAAACATAAACATAACATAAAACACTCCTTTTGTTCCCTACAACTAAAACTCTTGTACTGCATAAAATGGACATTTTATACTTATTAATACTGGATACAAACTTGATTTTGCTAACAGAAATCATGTTTCACAAAATATACACATAATATTCATACATTATAGCACGTTTCACAATAATGGGATACATTTATCAGGGCGGGGAAACGTTATGGTAGCAACTGTTACTCGTACCGCTAACGGAGCAATATGATAGGGCTGCCTCACAAATAAAAACAAATTTGAAATGGAAAAAACGCAAGTAGGTTAACAAAATACAGTTTTTAATGAGTTTTTCTTCTCTCTGCAAAAATACATAGAAGTGTATAGTGGCGAGCCTAACGCCATATATTATTGTCTATACTTAAATTATTGTCTATTGTTTAGCTTACCATATTATTTATTTATTTTATTTTATTATTCTTTCTTGAACACCAAAAGTGTACAAAAGGTGGACTTAATGCTAACAGCCCTTTCTACCAGTCAACCTACAAATGTTAAAAAAAAATGTCGATGGTGCAAACGAAAAAAGATATTTACATATAAACCTGCGTATTATGTACATTATATACTTAACTACATAAATTCATACATACATACAAACATACATACTCATACATAAACAGACACATATACCTATACATATAATACATATATCTATAAGAATACATACATACATACACATGTCTACCTTATTTATTAGTGATCGTGTAACGTACGTTTTGAGACCTTGGGAATCATTTGCTACTTTGCTAACATTATTCTATAACTAAGAAAAGTTGTCAAACAAATTAAAAAGTTCTGTATGATAAAGTTCTCGAGTATTTAAAACATGAATATAATTTTATTGTGCTTAAAAGAAAAATTACTTTTTAATTACTCGTATCATTTCACTCAATAAGTTGTTTATTGGTGTTGCAAGCCTCAAAAGGCTGCGGTAACCGCCTACCATTAGGCGGACCGCAAGCTTGTTTGCCATCTTAGTGGTATTAAAAAAATATAAACCTAGCTGTGAGCAAAATTTAAGTGAAAGGTTAAGAAACAAAGTTTAGGTAACTCTTAAAACTATTTTATTTTACAGAATTAGAAAATTTAGTTACTTGTAGATGCTTGTCTTCTTAATTGTCTAATTTATATTTTTGTCAAGCGACAATCGGACCTAAAATATGACGAATATTGTAAAAAGTTGGCAGTTACTGGAAAAAAAAATAGAATAGGATCTTTTGAATCTAACGTTTGATTTTAAAATCTGTATAGTTATTTTAAAATAGTTTAGAAATGAAATATTATTATATTTATTTATTTTAGCTAAAACGCGATAAAATATAATAACAACCTGGTTAGGTGGCTGATTTTATTGGCAATTGTACGCCCTCAAAGAGAAAAGAGGCTTAAGCCAATCCGTCAGCCTAATATCGGACGTTTTCGTGGTGCCAGACATCCGACTGTCTGAGTCTTTAAG
This sequence comes from Apoda limacodes, assembly GCA_946406115.1. Taxonomy (NCBI): domain Eukaryota; kingdom Metazoa; phylum Arthropoda; class Insecta; order Lepidoptera; family Limacodidae; genus Apoda; species Apoda limacodes. The sequence goes on along the minus strand of OX291555.1, from coordinate 24,597,428 downwards.
TCAACCATAAGGTCTCACAATTATATGATATCAGCCAGTACTCTAGTCTTAATGCGAGCTTCGAAGCACAGGAGCTCAAAAAAATATTTCACTTGGCGGTCACCGTCCAATGACTGGCCAAGTATAAAGTTGCTTAACGCTGTATACAGTTTATCGATAGAAAAATTTAATAAGGCCCAAAGCTCTTCGACACAGGTTATGGCATTAATTTAGTTCTATTCATCTTTAATTATTGCAATTTTATGTAATTTCCGGTACCAAGCATTTTACGAAGTACCATAATTTCCTGTAATTTAGTAACCCTTGTGCGGAAAATACTGACTCGGCTTTGTACACCATAATTTCTTTCCCCGTACCTTTGTGACCTATATTTTTCAGCGCAATATTAAAATAAGACGTAATTGTAACAGCGAGTAGGAAATTATAATATTCCTTCCATATTCTGAATAAAATAATATTTTTAAAGTTTTATTTTTTATCTGACTAAAATAGACAGAGTTCTTGTTTTAAATAAATAAATAAGAGCTATCAAGTATCTATGCATCGTGCAAAAAACCTTTCTAACTTCCGGTGGTCAAAAATCAAAGCTACATTATTAAGATGGTATGAACTAACACCACACTAGCGACAATACACTTTTGTGTGCAAATTTTATACCTATTTAAAATATTTGAAACAGTTACAATGTTACTTGCTTTTGTCTTGTGAACTAGTTAATCTGTCCATATTTTTTGTCATAAATATAGAGATAATCACAAAATATATAGCGATGATTATTATATTACCCACAAGATAAGGCACGTGTAATCTGGCGGCCCGGTGACTAATTGTGTAATGAACTGCCTGCTGAACGGAGGAGCGTGGGTTTGATCACCGCACAGGTCAAACATTTGTGTTCGTCTTGAGTCTGGTGTTTTATATGTATATTATGTACGTATCTGTTGTAGGATATCCAATACAAGCTTTGTTTAATTGAATTGAATTTAGTTTAACTTGGTAGCTAATTCCTCTGTGCGATTGCCTATATTTATAGCAACGCATGTCTTACAGCAATAATTGTCTAACTGATACACATAGTTTTTAAATAAAATTTTCTCCATTATTCCATATTTATGTTATTTTTATCATAGTAAAAACTATCTTTACAACGGCCCACGCAAACAAAATCTCGTCTGCTAGTAAGTACATAAACCACCCACAAGATAGTACAAACTATTATTATATTTTTGCGAATTTCACAGAAAAACAGAAAACCACAGTCATTACTATCTTCACGTGATTTTTGCTGAGTATTAGAAATTTCAAGCCATTGTTTGGTTTCGGCCGACACATCTTTGCTTTGAAAGTTTTGTCTACTATGAAAAATTAAAAGCTTGGCTTCGTTCCGACGTGATAACTTCTGTTGTCTTATTTTCTGTAGGAAGTTCTTCCTACAAAATTTAGTTTATACTTTTAGTTGTTATTTAGTTTGTTTGTTTTAGGTAATATTATTTGTTTAAAAACGTTTTTATTTCCTAAGTAATATGAATATTCCAAGGGATAATATATTTTAACAAGTATATGCAAGCGATATAAGTTTTTTTATTACAATGACAAAATCTCATATTGTATGGAAACTCGAACATAAATATTTATTAAGATAGTTACGAACATAGTAAAATATAACTCAATGAATATCTATTACTTTAACTAATCTTTAGTGTGTAAATAGGATATTATTAATTTAAGGTTTACTTTTAAAATAAATAGGTAGTACCTAAGTAGTACCTAAGCAGTACCTAAGTAGTACCTAAGTAGCTTATTCTTTTAAAATCTTATTTAACACGAGATGAATCCTACGGTTTTGCCCGCAGATAAAACTATTTTCGTGAGAATTCTTAATTGCGATTTAGGCACTGTTACAACATTCGAAAAAAAAAAACCCGTAGGAACTCTTAATCGGTATAAAAAAGTATTCTTTATTATTTACAGTCCCATCAGCTGTACCTGGGGCAAAAACCAAGTTACCTCTTTGCTTCGTTTAAATGTTAGGCTTTTTTTTCTGATTTCATTTACAAACGTAGATATTTCGCATTAAAAAAGTTATTTTTTGATAAAAAACAAACATAAACATAATAAAAACGGTTCGTGGTGGTCCAGAGGTTTTGATTTCAACTTGTATCGGTGCAGAAGTGGTGTAGGTTTGAGCCTGGTGTGCAATCGGTCTTTCTTTTTCTTAATTTCTCAAGTACTTTTTTTAATTCACACTACTGACTTTTCTAGTGAAGGAAAATGTCGAACGGAAATCTGCAGAAGTATGCATAAAAAAAGACGTACTTAAAGTCCACATCCGCACTGGGCTCGCGTGTGGATGATGGCCCAAATGACCCCTATTGAGGGTAGGCCGTGCCCCAACAGTAGGCCGTGCCCTAACAGTAGGGACGTATGTCATTTTTAAGCCTTTGTTCCTCAGAGATAGTATAGCTATCTATTATTCAAATAATTCAAGAATCGGTTCAGTAGTGGTAGACTCTTTTTCAATAACAAAGCACGCGTTACATTTGTAGATCCTCGTCAACTGATTCCTCAAAAAACGTCGTTGGTATATTGAGTTATAAATTTTGTTTTGCTTTAGATAAGCAAAAAAATGCTTTGTTACAAATAATTATGATTAAATTATTTAATAATGATTTTAAAACCCAACAAATTGATGCAATATAACACTATTAGAAACGACTTGTATTGCAAAACTAAAACTCAAATATTCACCAATTTTCAAATTATAAATGAAACTAATGTTATAAATGAAAAAGTTTGTAAAGATGTTTGAATGTTTGATACTCAATCTAATATAAATTTTGTAAATAGATAGACCATGCATTAAATAAGTACATAATGAACTTCTTAGCTGACAAAAATCGGTTAAATCTACTGCTGGCGAAATCAAAGGGCATAGCTTAATACAAGATATTTTTTGTAGGTAATTTTCTGCGCAACTTGCATTCTAACTGAACTATTGACCTCAGTGAGGAAAAATCTAACCAAGTTATCACTTTTAATGAAAATAGACCTTGATATTGTTAACCGATACCTTTTTCACTTCAATTTAACGTTATTGAATCTTACGAGACATTTAAGACCACAGATTTCAATTTGCGACGATCCTGATACACTGGCCTTTTTTCAGTACGGACTCAAATTGATTAAAGTACGTTCTGCAAGGTCTGCCAGTACTGACTTCTCGACTCATAAATTTGTTAATATAGTGTGTCTTCTTTTATCTATCCCTTAAAAATGCTTTTACAAAGCTTTCTCAACCTTAACTACATCTTTATTCACTCCGCAACTCCCGGTAACTGTATGACATTATTTCTTATTCTTTCATTGAGGGTCATGCCTAACATATAGAATGCTTCATACGAAAGAATTTTCTTCTAATTTTTCTAATCAAACAATGTAAAAATTTGGAGATATGATCAGGTCACATATTTCTGTAGTTTTCTAAAATATTGAAATATGTTTTCTATTAACATGAAATAGTAGTTGAGACCATTTATATGATAAACTCGAATCCCCTTTAACTTTTAACTGTACAATTTAATAAAAAACTGACACACTGCCGACCAAGATGTTTGTTCCTAGAACTTGTTTTAAAAATTTCGTAGTTCTTAATTTGTAGGTGTTAAAAATAAGTAGGAAATCCGCTTTTTTTATACTTCTAAGGTGCTTACGGTCCGCCTGATGGTAAGCGGTCACCGTAGCCTATGGACGCTTATAACCCCAGGGGTATCACTCGCGCGTTGCCAACCCTTCAAAAACCTAATAACTTCTTTTGCTTGTATAAAGCATACAGCGAAACGGTATTCTCTTAATTCCTCCGTCCATATATCATACAACTTTTATGATGCATTAATTAATCCATTAATTATTTTCAAAAATAATGAGTTTCTTCTAATTGGAATAGTTTAATTCCAAAATAACACTTAATATAATTCTCAAAGTTGATGAAATAAAAATCAGCCTGAGGATATAGTTACAACATACAAAAAATGATTTCTTACTTGCCGAATCTCTCTGGTGTTTGCTCAAATCCTTTACTTGTAACATTCGTTAAATATTTGTGTTGCCGAAATTACGCGTCGAGGTAAAGGTAGAAGTAAAATATATCTCGACATTTCTGTATATTTTCCTGTATTTGACTTGTGTTAATTCAATATACGCCTACTGTACACTATGGCATGCTTATGTGTAAAGTAAAGTATATTTTAACATTAAGTTTTAGCAAACTAAGTAGATTATAACCTAACTCACTTTGTTACTATTTTTATTTAAAAGATAATAAAATTATTAATAATATTTTAAATTTTTGTTGGATATTTCTTTTTTCATTTAGATTTTTGTTGAATATCGGATTTCTTGAGCAAGAATAGTGTTCTTCGTACATCTTATTATAATTTAAAGAGACACCGTTTGTTTTTTACTTGTTTACAGTTCAGTAATACTATAAAGGTAATAAATACTATGAAGGTAATAGAGATACAAATTTATTACGTTCTTAAAGTTCTTAATTTTATTTAAAACACAAACTCTTAAATTATTATGTATTTTCAGTGGTTGGTCTGCATTTATTCAGAAAAATACTTACTTCAACCTCAAACTTTAGCAATCATGCCTAATCATAATATAGATATAAATAGACCACTCTTTTTTTTCTTTACCATTCAATAACACGTTGCAATTACGATCTGTCTGGGTTCCTTCGAATTTATCGTTCGAGAAGCATTCGAGCGGTTTATTCGCATATGTCTGGGTTTTGAAACCAATCTCCGAACTTTTCATTTGATATATAAGGTTTTTTACTCCTATAGTTCTGAGACCTAGAATATAAAGATTGTTTGTTAATGGTGAGTCTAGGTTTCTGGCAGAGTAACGGCTCTGTTATGAATATGATGAGTCGACCAATGGCAACACTGCCACACTATATAATCATTAAAAACCATTGCCGCAAAATTGAAGAAACAATCTTCTACTACTCGTTAAAAGAGTTAGGCAAGCGAAATAATTAAAAGCATGTTGCCAGTAACATGGACAAAAAGAAAACTTTTAGTTAAAAAAAATAATCTTAAAATAAAATTTCTGCATTAATACGTCTATGGTAACAATGAGTATTTTATATGGAACGGTTATGGCGACCGACAAAAACGCTAACAGACCATTTGTAATCGGGAAAAGAGGGCGTTTCAATGACCATTCGTTTCGTTCGGGTTTCTATTTCAACTTTGTGACCGATTGTGTCATTTGTAAATTGATTATTTTTTTATGCCAGGGCACGTGCTTGAAGATTTTTATTAGTTTGTTTGAGTTGAAAATATAAACTAAAAAGTTAATGCCTACTAAAACATTACTTAAAAATTTATTTAATAGTCTTATATTTTATATCTTTTGCAATGGAAGAATCAAAATGCATTGTCTTTAGTTTTTTTATATGAATATGTACTGTAACATACATACACTTACACACATACACATATCTGTTTATACATTGGTACACTTTTTTATCAGTACAATATAATTAGCATCCTGAATTAAAAAATCCATATCCATATAAATATAAGTGCGAAAGTCTATCTGTTACCTCTTCACGCTTAAACCGCTGTACCGATTAAGATGAAATTTGGTATGAAGATAGTTTGAGTCTCGGGGAAGGACATGGGCTATTTAAAAACTGCAAGTGTGAGTTAGATATTCTAAAATTAAGGAGTTGGCGTTTAAATCCTACACAGATATTGGTTATTTAAGACGAGTAAAAGCTAGTTTACAATATATATATTTTTTGCCGCATTTTTAATAATAAATATTGTTTTTAATGCTTTTAAATAGGATGGCTTTTTGTTAACGACAAAGGAAAACTTGTGATATAATATGCATTACTAATACTAACTCACTACTTGTTAAGTACCAGTTGTTATATCCCTAATTTTTTCAATCATTACAAGAACAAACAAGCAATACACAATAACGTCGAAATAATTAATCATACAATACAATTACTTAGGTGTGCGATATGCTCTTTAAGTAATCAACAAACCAGAAAATAGTTGATAATGATCCAACATGTAACGCGTTGTTAACGTTGCCGAGGTGTTGATAACCGTTGCGGACGAGAGCGCAACGTGATATATGTGTTTACTAGTTAATAAAACCGTGTCGTTGTAATCTATTTGATTGTCTCATTTTGTGTAGTATTAAAGTCATTAATCACATGATTGTGAACGCTCTTAGTGCGCCGTTTCTGAAGTTTCTTACCAAAACTGATATAATTAAACTTTACGGCTTGACGTCATGGTTTTTTTTTAGTACTTACAAACGCAAACTCGTAAATTTTTACAGTTGCTGAACTTGCTGGCATGTATCAATTTGTTAATACATTATTATAAAACATTAATAATTATGTATTTTGTTAACGTGGTAATTGGTTAAAATTTGACACAGATTTTGAAAATTTTAAACAAAAACCGTTCCGTTTCTTTGTGACGTTTCTATGCCGATATAATATAAACTTATCAATTTCTATTACAACAAATGTACTTAAGTTTTTACAGTTAATGGTTGATTACATTATGATGATGAATTAAAAATACGCTTGAGCAACTCTTTATACGTAAAAAACCTTTGGTGTGTTAGTTCGACTGGAACCTTACCGGCTTTCTATTAAACATATTTTTATATTTCCTGCGTAGGTATATGGATATAGTGACAGAGAGCTATATTTTATTACGAGTAAACACACACACAGTTACATGAGAAACCTATGGCAAAATTCACTTACACTAATTCATTCATATTCTCAGCCTGTAAACTTTTACTACTAAACGTAGGCCGTATTTTATAGATACGTATGTGTCTATATAATCCCTTTGCTGCCCGTGGCTTCATGTAGCTCATATCAGTAGTTACCACGTCATCTGATCACCTAGTAGTATTTTGCTGTGTTTTCCAATCCATGGTCACCGCTCAACACCTTTCTTCACCATTGCCATGAATTTGGTTTCGTTTAGCGACTGACTCGCCCATTTCCACTTCAGCAAGCTAACTACACGTATTTGATTTCAATTAATGGTTCTAATTTCCTCATTCCGTATCTTATTGCGCACAGAAACATTGAGAATAACTATCCCTAAAGCTTGTTATACGTATAACATTTATAAAGCTATAGGTAATTATAACCTACCAACAGAAAAAAGAAAAAAAATTAAAAGAGCTGTTTTGATGTAAAGTGCTTTGGCATAATTTAAGTAGAAAGGTGCATTAAAGAATAAATTAAAAACGGTTTCGTTGCTGTAACGTTACTGCATTCGTGTTACGAATTAAACACTAGGGAGCAATGAACATTACAAACAAACTAACCCAATGCGTTTAAATGCCAAAACAAGTAGTTACTGTATTTTGTGCGGTTGCAAAATTTGGCTTATGGGAGTACTTGATACAAATTAACTTTTTAATGCTACTTATATTTTCTTCATAAGTTTTACATAATTTGAACTTTTTTAGTTTACATTGTTGAGTTATATATGTGTACCGATAAACTGGTTGGTGTGTATGCTATGTTAGAAATGCTCAGTGGGTAATGAACCGACTGCTGAATCGAGGGGTGTAGGTTCAATTCCCGCACAATTCAAACATTTATGTGATGAAATAACATTTGTGTTTTTTTTTTTTATACCACTAAGGTGGCAAACAAGCTTACGGTCCGCCTGATAGTAAGCGGTCACCGTAGCCTATGGACGCTTGCAACACCAGGGGTATCACTTGCGCGTTGCCGACCCTTCAGAAATCTAATAACTTCTTCCTTGAAGAACTCCATACTGTAGTCTTTGCAGAAAACCTTGGCAGGGAGCTCATTCCACAACTTAAGCGTTCGCGGGAGGAAGTTTCTCTGAAACCGCACTGTACGCGACCATTTAGGTTCTAAAGTATGAGAATGAATTCCCTGCCGATGGCGAGCGGTGCGATGGTAGAAAGTAACCGTGGGCATCATTTCGAACAATTCCTCAGAACACAACCCATTGTACAAGCGGTAGAACACACACAGAGAGGCAAAATCTCTCCTCAGACTTAAGGGCTCGATACCGCAAGTGAGTTTGGAATCGTCGACAATTCTCACAGCCCGTCGTTGAACCGAGTCAAAAGGGCCAAGCTGGTATCCGGGTGCACCTGCCTAGAGATGGCAGCAGTACTCCATATGGGGCCGAACTTGCGACTTGTAAAGTAACAACCTTTGCCCCGACGTGAAGTACTGCTTCGCTCTATTGAGTACACCAAGTTTTTTGGACGCCAGCTTCACCTTATCTTGTAAATGATCTCGGAACTGAACATCGCTGGAGATGTCGACACCAAGGATGCCAATGCTCTTGGAGATGGAGAGGGAAGTGTTCTGGAATTGTGGGACTACAGTGAATGGAGTTTTCTTAGCGGTGAACGCGCACACTTGTGTCTTTGTAGGGTTGAATCGGACCAAGTTTACCCGTCCCCAGTCAGAGACCTGGGACAGTGTGGACTCGATTTGAGACACAAGTTTTCCGCGGTTCTACTCCACAACGGAACGAGGGATGTTTGCACGACCCGTGTAAAAAGCGTCTCCAGTACTGTCATCTGCATAGCAATGTATGTTGTTGATGTCCAACATGCCATTGATATGCAGTAGAAACAGCGTGGGAGACAGCACAGAGCCTTGCGGGACACCAGTATTAATGTCCATGCTATCAGAGCAACTACCGTCAACTACGGTTCGTATGCGTCTGCCGGACAAAAAGCTAGCCACCCATTTGCACAAACCCTCGGGCACTCCGTAAGATGGCAACTTCGATAGAAGACCCAGGTGCCAGACCCGATCGAACGCCTTCGCTATGCCCAGGCTACATGCCAATGCCTTCCCCTAACTCTCAATGGCTAGTGCCCATCGGTGTGTGAGATACACTAGAAGGTCACCAGTCGAGCGACCGTGGCGTGAGCCATATTGACCGTCCCTGACCAGATCGTGTACTTCTAGGTATCTTAGAAGCTGTGTGTTGATCACACGCTCTATCACCTTAGAGAGGAGAGAGGTAATAGCGATAGGCCTGTAATTCGATGGATCTGATCTATCGCCCTTTTTGGGCACCGGGTGCATATTTGCAGTCTTCCATGAAGACGGAAATTGCCTAGTGTGGTAGGAAAGCGCGAAGAGGCGCGTGAGTACAGGACATAACTCAGGAGCACATTGCTTAAGCACCACTGCTGGTATACCGTCTGGCCCACTCGACTTATGAACGTCTAGAGAAAGCAACGTCCGCCTGACCTCCCGCGGCGTTATGGAGATTTCCGGCGTGGTCTTACCGCACCACGGTATAGTAGGTGATACAGCGCCTTCATCGTTCATTTTCGAGTTCGAGGCAAAGAGACTGCCCAGTAGATCGGCTTTCTATTTAGCACTATGGGCCAAGTCACCATTGGTCAAAAGTTCCCTTCGGCAGCTTTGGCAAGCGACCAGAAAGCACGACTCCCAGAAGGATAGCTCGCAAGTCGCCCACCTATTTTGCCGATGAATTGGAATTTTGCTCTGGCAGTTGCTTTCTTACTGAACCTCGAGGCAGCATATAATTTGCGTTTTAACTCGTATATATTATTATTCGGATCCTTATTATAACGAGCCGTGGACCAAGCCTCATTTGCATTTTGATTAAGAATTTTAGCTTTTATGTATAATATATCTGTACAAAAAAAAAATTATATGTTTTTGTATCCCTCGTCTGGCATCCATAATACGAACTTTGCTAAGTTCAGGACCAGATAGAAACTGTGTGTAATGTCCAAAAATATTTATAATTATTATTTTTGTATTGTAATTTTTAAACTGTGAAAATGGAACTCAGATATATGGCCAGTTTTATCATTTTTTAATTTGTTGTCTTAGAATATAGAAAAAAAGGGGATAGAAAAGTTTTGTAAACAGTACAGATATAGATACTTGTATAAAATACTGTATTTTTCATTGTGATACCCGTATTATACCCAATATACCATAAGCAGGCAGATTATGAATTTCTAAATTACATTAAGTAATCTGGTTGTTTGGCGAATTTATACCTTTAACTTTGTTATTTGCTAATGTAAAAGAGAATGGTATGGGCTTGCTAATATTGAAGCAGATCAAATTTTGTAATTAACTTTGTAATTCGTTAATTACATTTACACTTCCCTATATTAAATTTACCATTTATGTTAAAATTAATCTGTGTAAACTCATTAAAAAAGTAAATGATTGATGTAACGAACCTAACAAAGCAGCTTTTGGTAAGTATTGTTGTATATATGAGAAAGATAAAAATTATATTCGGTCAGGAAAACACATTGCTAATAGTGACTTTTTTACGACTTGATTTACAAACATTTTGAACTGAGACTTATAATAATTTCTATATCTAATACCTTCAATCTAGCAATTCTTGTATATATATATGTATTTCATCTGAATTTCGGAAACGGCTCCAACGATTTTCATGAAATTTAGTGCGCAGTCCCCTGTTTGTTTCCGTGGCGATTAATCGATCTAGCTAGATTTCATTTTTAGGAAACGTCGTTTTATCCTTGTTTTCAGGCAATGATAAACTGAAAAATATGACTCTTCCTGACATCTATTGGCGAGTAGTAATGTTATTATTTTTACCGACACAGCAACACTATAGCTACTTGACAAAATATGGCGTTGTTAAAAAAACGAGCAAAGCTCTGTGCCCAGGTACTAATGTATAAACGTTATGTTACTTAGGGATAGTGTAGCTTTCGGTTCTTTAGTCGCGGAGATTACCCACTACATACAAACAAAAAAAAAACCTATTTATATATCCAGTAGTATAGATTATACAATGATATTCTAATTACGGCAACAAAATTACAAAAGTCTACGCACCATGCTATGTGGAATGGAATATACTCGTAGTAGCTAGATTTTTAAAGTTTTTCATAACACTGCTATAGTTTTTGTCACATGTGACATATTTTTTATAAGAATGTCATAGTCTTCGTCACATGTGACATAATTTTTATTAGATCGTCATAGTCTTTGTCACATGTAGCAAAATAATTTTTATAAGACTCACATAGTCTTTGTCACATGTGACATAATTTTTATTAGACTGATTAGTCGTTGTCACATACACATAATGCTGACAAGATAAAACTTATTTTTTGCGATATATAAACGTAATATTAGTTTTGTTTACTAGCAGTACATTAACAGCATTAACATTAACATTAACTAAATACTAGATGCCAATTACTAACAGCTTAGATTGTATATTACTTACTGTAGCTTATTTATTGCTATTTCTTGCAAGAAATAACCTAAATGTTAATTTTCGTTCAAGAACTTTATCCTAAAGATTTCTGTTCTTAATACGATAACGTACGATAAGAGGCATGACATAAATATCGTCTTAGCTATGATATTTTAAGGTCAAAGACATAATATATTATCCTTATACTTTGTTAGAATAACAAAGTAATCTTCCAATTTATCCCCTGGGCGTGCCCTAACATGATCGCGAGGGCTGTAAATAATGAAAATTAAAATGGCAATCGAGAACTTTCACTGAATAAAATATCTAACTAATGCTTATTGTTTAAGAAGCATTTTGATTCATGATGATAATAATAATAATTTACGTTATAATAAAAATTATTTATTTAAAAAACTGGCCAAATGCAAATGGGCTTTGCGCATCTGTAGGTAGGTACCTGATGTTTTTTTTTAATTTTGAAACCCCCTTTTTTTAGAAGATACGTAGATATATAAATTCAATAGCAACATATAATTCGTAAAAATCAGTGAAGAAGGTAATCGAAAATCGCTAGAGGAATATACAGGGCTATGTAGCTCACTTTAGGGTCAGAAAGCTAATTTATGTCTGTATTACCTACGATATGCATGTAAATGTACTAACAATCGTTGCAGAATATCGCATACTAAGCACCTAACTATAAGATTTGTTAATATAATTCTAAAACTTACATACAGTTATTTATACCATAACGCTACCTTAAAACTTTTCATTTGCATGGAATTTAACTTTTTACCGTTTATTTTTTGTATGCACTAGATAACAACTGAGACTTTACCGACTCTTATTATAAGCAAATGCAATAAAAGTTTTAAAATTTGCATAAGTGTCAACGGTCTTTAAAAATAAATTATAATTTTCTAGTAACTATTTCCATTTGATGTATATTTCGCGGGATATTAGATTTCAAAGGGCATTGCTCACTTTATCTAAGGGAATTGGTCTGACGTGGACAAATTCTGGGGGGAAAAAAATATTATATTTCAAGAAGTAGGTACAGACGCTTTCGAATATATAAATTGCAATATTTTAGTAATAAAGCCCACCTTTTAAATTTTTAGTATGCAAGTGTTTGATACAGGTTATGAAAAACGAAAACCGCTAATAAAGCCAATTAATTTTTAAAAATAAATCATTTGACATGATATATGCAAACCCGATTAATTCGCTTTGTAGATTGACGATATAAAATAAACATTATAACATGATATCGATTATTTAAGATGCATAATTTGGAAACTAAATATTGAAAGGTAGCCTTATGACTATTAACTATATGAAAATTAGTAAGTATATTTATATACTAATTCTGCTTTCAACTAAGAATACTGATACTACTAAACACTTTGCACTTTTTAATAAAATACAATAATTTGTAGATCTACTTTTTATAAAAAAAATTGTTTACTCCAGGCCAGATCTGAACAATGCTGTTTGAACCGTGATTTCTTAAAATCCTATTTGTACAATCTCAGTTCACATGTTTTTAGATCGTACAAATAGAATCCGTAATATAACCATTTGGCTACGGAACCTTAAAAATCGATACAGATCTTTTATTTTTTATGAATACCTACCCTCAAAATGATGAGAAGATATGTTTAATACGTGTGGGTGTACGACTATGCATATTATAGAAAGGTATAATAGGCACAGTCGCTACGTAAACTCGAATCTCTTCTTTCGTGATTATTCCCTTGACACGACCCATATATTTTTTCGTCACGTTTCTTGCGTCATGTCACGGTTATCTCCGGAGATAAGCCGCGGCGCTCTGTCTCCCTCGTTTTGTCTCCGCTCCGAGGATCCTACGAAATATGGACTTAATTAAATGAATATTTTTATTATTTTTGATGATTTTCTTTCTTTTTTAGGCTAATAGATAATGTATTTTTTAATTAAAAAACGGTCTAGCATTTACGTGGAAAACACGGTCTAAGGCCTTAGTACTAAATTATTTAATAACTAGCTTTTGCCAGCGGCTTCGCCCGCCCTAAATATGATTATCGGCGTAGGATTCTTACGGCAACTCCTCAATTATAGAAAAAAACCTACTTACACTTGACGTTTTGTTTCTCACTCCATCTCTCTCTCTTTCTCAAAAATATAAATAATTAACTACTAAAAATTGATTAACTAATGGATTAACCTCACGATCTTGGTGCTCCATACAAACTTTGATAATAATAATAAAATAAAATTAATAGTTACTTTGGGTTAACTTTAACCCGCGACTTTGTTTACGTAGAAGGAGAAAATATTTTGCATATAAATACCTATACCAAACCTGAACTTTACGGGATACCGATTATTACTTTGCTATAATGGTTCTGTCTGTAATATTTGGAGGTGTGTGGTTATTTTTAATAAATAAACAAAAAAAAATTTAAGGATATTTGTTTGCACTAGGTGTTTTCTATGAATAATATACATATATGTATTTAAAAAAAAAAATAGTGCTTTGTTCGGGACCAGAGGGTGTGGTGTCCAAAAATATTTCATATTAAAACACTGCATTAGAAGCAATGTTGCGCCGATAGGCTCACCACTGTGGAGCAGGACTAAAGTGGTTAGTAAAAAGGGGCTGTCCACCACATTATGATGTGGGTGTGTATTCAGCCGCTGCGGTTTCCTACTTCTGAGGATAAAAACTCATGAAGATATACATACATATACCTATATGTATACATACATATACCTATAAGTAGCAGAAAACGCACAAATGGTTTGAATAACTTACAATATTTTGTTAAGTTTGTGTAGTATACAGTATATATGTATGTATTTTTACTGACAATAGCTCTTATGTAAGCACTTTTACGTGAGTAATTTTATTTTTACACCGTAAATCTTCCTAAATCTGCGTCAGTGGACATAAAAGTGGCCTAAATCCAATAAAATAAATTCAGGAATGTGATTCATTCGGAATTAGATCCTCTATAACGTTTACGGCTTCGGTGTCGATGTAACAAGATATGAAGGTGATTATTACATCCCCGGTAATTTGATTAGGTATCTATTCTACTTTGTTGGTTATTTATTTTGTTACTTAAAAGAAAAACATAATATCCCACATTTCAAATATAGATTTTTCTTTTATTTTTATTTATTGATCTATGTTATATTAAAGTTTATCTTAAGTTTAGAAGAAAGAAGAGTTACACCGATAAAATGATTTTATTATTTTTTTCATTTCACTTAAATGAAAAGCGTTACGTAATAGCTCATTCAATATTTATGTAATAGCTCATTCAATATTTATGTAATCATGCTTCATCAATCACAAAAATATTTAATATGGATTTTAGTACTAAACAAAAATAAAAAGGTATGTACGTACATACATTACGCATCATCGAATAATTGTATCGAGGGGCGTGGGTTCGATTACCTTACAATAAAAACATTTTTTGTTTGTTTTTGTATTGAAACTGGGCGTTTGTATGTATAATATGTTTGTATTTACAAACAAGTATATATATACTATATATGTATTTGTATCCGTTGTCTGGTATCCATAGCACAAGCTTTGGTTCGTTTGGGTTCAGACGATGCTGTATGTAATGTATAAAAATATTTATTATTATTATAATATTGTACTGAACATTTTCTACCGGTCAAAAAATGAATTCATACCGGGTTTGAAATAATAAAGTGGTTTTAAGCACAAAATACAGATATGAGAATAAAACACAAACAAAGTTCAAAACACACAAAAAAAGTTAATTAAAGATAGCAATCGAGCCTCTTACTATAAAGTAAATATCCTTTAACGTTATAACATAACACTAGAACAATTGTTCTAGTTAACTAGAAATAAAATAAAAGCTACAGCCTATGGTTTACTTACGAATATCTATTTTTATTTGCGCAGCCTGTTGCACTTGCACAAAGCAAGCTAAACATAAAAAAAATTAAGATTGTATTTATTATTGTCTTAACCTACTAATTCCAATATTCTACAATTACCGTAAGCAAGCAAGATTTGAACTTTAACTCATTTCAACTTTAAAAAACCGGCCAAGTATACAAATCGGACTCGCGCTCTGACACAGTGTCGTTCTTGACCGGTTATGATTTGTTGTTCTACTCTAGAGCTTACCCTATTAACTTAAAAGTTTCTATTTTTAACCGATTTTTCGATACAGCAAAAAAAAGCATATTTCTTGTTGTTGTGTTGTGTAAGGAACCTTACATTTAAATTGTTTTTTTTCTTGTTAGGAAATTTGCCGGAACAACTAAAACAACTAATACAAAAAATAAAAAAAAATTTACCGATTCAGCCCATTAAAGTGGGGTAACACAGACAGACAGACCAAGTAGTCTTAGTTATGAAATCAGTTGGCAACCTTTGGTTACGTAACTCTAAAAATAACGAATTTTCTTTCATACAAATTTAGTTTCCATTATTTTATCCACTTAAAAAATGAATTTATTGAAGTCTTGTTTACAAAAAGAAACTCCTGGGCCAAAAAAGAAACCTATATACAACATTAAAAGTTCCATTCATTCTCACACTTTGGAACCGAAATGGTCGCGTACAGTGCTGTTTCAGAGAAACTTCCTCCCGCGAACGCTTGGGTTGTAGAATGAGCTCCCCGCCAAGGTTTTCTCAAAGGACTACAGTATGGGGTTCTTCAAGAAAGAAGTTATTGGATTTTCGAAGGGTCGGCAACGCGCGAGCGATACCCCTGGTGTTACAAGCGTTCATAGGCTACCGTGAGCGCTTATCATGAGTAGGACCGTATGCTTGTTTGCCACCTTAGTGGTATAACAAATAAATAAATAATAAAAGTGCGATTTCTGTTCCTTTCTTATACTTGACTATCTGCCTAGGCGTTAGCTCTGGCATAAATACATTTTTTCCTATGACTCTAAGCCCCTTAAGGTATTTGCAGTTCTCATGGTAATTGAAATTTATATCTTCCTATATGTATAAATAAACATAGGTGAGTAAAACTCTGTGAGTTAATTAAACTTAGCATGTAAATAGTTAACTTAGCAGAAATCATTATTGTGCGGCATATAGGTAAATTCATTATTTAGTGACATAATGTATCATGGACATGCTGTAAAAGCTGCTGTTAAATCATAACAGCTTTTAATTAATCATAGAGCTTACTGTGCCTAAGCTTCGCAATTAATATAATGGAACATAACCGCTGTGCCTAATAGCTGAATAATACAACGTGAGTATCAGCATATGGCGTCCTTTTGACAAATGTCGCTCGAATAATTATGTAGTATTTACTTGGTATTTGTAAAGTGTCGCTTTATAGGTAATTTTGTATTAATATTCAAGATTTATTTAAAAATAACAACATATGCTAGACAGATGGCATTTTAGTTTTTTTTTATATTTTTGAAGTGCTGTAGTATCAAAATTAATGCCGTGTAAAATACATATCTTTATGTCTTTTATACTTACATGTTATAATACAAATGAATTTACACTTAAAATATGTTCATAGCAAAAACGTGGTCAGGATTTGCACTTACTAGGTTTGTGCCTCGATAGCTCAATTGGTAGAGCACTTTACTTACATGGACTGTAAGGGTTATGCAGGTTCAAGTCCTGGCTCGAGGATAATCTATTGACTGCATCTTTCTTCTGAAAATGCTTATTAACATTGATGATGTAGGCATGTTTATGGTATCAATGATATATTTTCTTTATCTCTTTCAGTCTCGGTGGTTAGCGTAACTAACCACCTAATTTATTGAGTTTTTTTGGTTAAAAATATTTTTTTGCGTTTTTTCTTTGTAAAAAAATAATTGTATAGTGTATGCCGTTCAGCTTCAGCATAATTTATATTTTTTTCGATATAAATTTTATTTTTGTATTTTCAGAAAATATAAGAAAAAAAAAATCAATTTCAATTTCAATTCAATTTCTTTTTCAATTTCAGTTTTGATTCAAGTTCTGTTAAAAATAATTAATTTATCTCTTTTAGAAAAAAAGCGTGACTGAAAGAGTTAAAGACTCTATAACCTTCAAGGAGACTCAAACAAAAGATTATTTCTATGTATGTATATTTATAATGACTGTATTTCTTAATTCTATGAAAATGAATGTATTATTTATCTACTAGGACTTTATAAGTCACCAGGAGATGTTTGTCGCTTAAAAAAACTGGTTGCCTGTAAAGTCGGTATACGGGCGAAAGTTTTACGTGACAATGATTTTATGTCTGTCTCTCTCGCTCTTAGGCGGGCGCGTGCCTCTCACTCGCTCTCATTGTGAGCGCATAACGTGAGCGGAGCGTAACGCAGTTTCTTGAAGTGTCACCCGGCAAACCAATTTATAAGACGTTGTCACGTCAAAATATAATCATAAGTGATTTGATGCTAAGTCCACATAAATGTGTTTAGGGTTCCGTAGTGACATTGCAATTCGTAATTCGCAATAAAGGTGCATTATGTGAACCGACATAAACCTATAACATAACATAATTATAACATAATTAAATTGTGAAAAACATTGTTTAAGGGCTGCTCTCCACACACTGAACTGATTATTTTTTATCGATATCGCTGGATACGTCGTTAAAAGTTTTATTAAGGCCCCATTACTGCACACCAGCGCCACCACTAGATATTGTTTTTTTTTTACTTCGTACAAAGCTTATTTAAAAAAAGTTAAAAATTAATATTTACCCGTAAATATTTTTAGGAAGTTTAGTATTGTTTGTAAATTATGTCTTTCAGTTTTGAATTAGGGTTAATGCTACAAATGGCCGCCTTTACCCAATACCCGGATTAAAATTCACAGACTTCTTCTACAAACAATACAATATGATGTAAAAGTAGTTTTATGACTAATAAGTATTTTTAATTTGTTTTTACCTTTTTAAAATACGCCTAATTTAAAAATGTATTTCACCCACTCTATCTTTTGAACCGCCCAAAAAATCTGGAAACAACCACGGTAACAGAACTTACTTAAAATACTCTCAATTGTTCTAAAAATTTTCTAATTCTGCGGAACCCTAATTTAATGCGTGGAAGACACACACCTCGCCGATTCTGATATTTCCTGCAAAGTGAATTATTATATATATATTATATATCTAATAGGATGATATTTATATGTACACATTTTTTAAATATAAAAAAATGAAAATACCGATTTGCGTTAAAAAGATTTTACACCGCATTTATATTGGATTTTTTTATTATCTTTTGATATAAAAACCTCAATATCCATTTTACAAAATCTGAGATACTGACAGTGTATTAATTAAAACATTTTGTGCAAGATCATAGAAAAACAGCATCAATAAAGAGCCGATCTTTTTATCTGAACACCCTGACCCACGCCTAAATTGGGGTGGCGTGGGGAACCCCTCTTTCAAATATTCGCAATGCGTCCCGCGAGTTACTGGGGCAGGTATTTTACGTTATATTGGATAGCCGTTTGAAATTCTAACTTGTTATCTCTTATTCCCGAATCACGAAGGACTTTTCCCATTCCCTTTCCTTTATCTAAGAAAATCGTGTTGAGATAAACAAAAGAAATATTTTTTGCTTAACAAGTTGAAATAAAAAAGGTAGGTAAATATTATTTTGAAATAAAAAAAAATTATTTACTGATTAGGAAATTGTATGCTTAAGTTAGTTTTTATGGATCAGCACTTCTATAACCAAAAAACGGTTATCTATCGGGATCGCTTGTCCATTCGTCGCGACATTTTTTCTCAAATATTGTAAATAAACTATAGCATTAAAATTTAAAATAGTATAGGAAATTTTTAGGCCTGGTACTTGGCTACCTGCTTTTCTGGTAGAGAATACATTAATGCATGTTGTCCACCATATAAATAAATAAAAAGTTAAACAAATCATTATTCATTTAATTATCAATAGCTTATGATTCAACGAACAGATGAACGAATAAAAATTTACGAAAGGTATAATAAAGGTATGTGACATAATGACCTAAAGTATCAAATTTCTGAAATTTTTTTTCTATACTTTAACCTCTTGTTGTGAACACTTTACTTGTAACAAAAGTTTGTAATAGATTACAAAAATTATGAAAAATCTAATAATTTCGATATAATCTTTAACACACATGCTCATAAAATAGCCTTTACTGCATCGCTTTCAGCATCTTAATAACTTCCATTACGCATTTGTGCGGTAATCACTTTACTTTACAGATATTTTTTTTTTTTTTTAATTTTAGCAAGAAGGCAAAATGCCTATGAACAAAGTTCTTATTTTTGAAAAGATAAATCCAACGTGTTATATCTATTATATCTTTATTTGAGAATTTTATCAAAATTATTAGATTCAATTAAATATAAAGTTTTTACAACATTTTAACACTAACATCAGTAAGGACAGTAAATACTTATATTAGTGTTAAAATGTTGTAAAAAGTTTATATTTTATAAAATCTAATAGTTTTGATATGTTTTTACCCAAGTGTGTTGAGAAGTGTGTATGACACTGATGAGCTTTACTCAATACACAGTCGGCTGAATAATGCAACCAACAACATCTGTAATGAGCAACCTAGCTCACTTGTATCATTATGTAGTACTAGCTTCTGCCAGCGGCTTCGCCAGCGCTAAATTTCGTTATCGACGTAGGTTCTCACGGCAGCACCTCAATTATAGAAAAAAAAACAAACTATCAAATATTTCCTCCTTAATGGCATAATACATTCGTGTCTGTGAAACCATCGAAATACCCAACCCAATCTGTCAAGCCGTTTAGAAGTTATGTGAAAAAGATAAGTACGGAAGGACAATTTTTACTACCCGTTGTCCTATTACCCGTTTTCCGGTAGGAATGAAGCATTTTCCAGCGGTAAAAAGTATACTGTGTTTATCAGGGGTAATGTCGGTTTCTAATGTTGAAAGAATTTTTCAAATCAGTCTAGTAGTTTCGGAGCCTGTTCAATACAAACATACTTACATACAAACCTTTTCTCTTTATATTATTAGTATAGATTGACATACAACCGACAAAAGTACTTGTACCAACGTAATGCACATTATTTGTAAGCTGGCATTATATGGCGACCTTAAGGAGTTATTGGCGAGACAGACAATTTTATTTTCGAAATACCAGTTATCAACTATGAGTTATATACTATAGTATTTGTTTCAAGGAAATTTCAATCCAGCATTTCAACCCAAAAACCACGGAAATGGACATTTTTTATTTGTTTAATCATAAGGTATCGACATGTAAAAGTTTCATAGTGCGCGAAACACTTACGTAAAAAACAAACAGACGGCCTAAGTTCGATCAGTTTCCATAGAGAAATGTTCCTATTTGTTTAACATTGTAATACCTTACGTTGATCGGCTATTTTCCAATAGACAGTAGAAAAATTATTTGGAAACATGGCATTGTTGACGTTACTATATATAATCTGTATATTTTAAAAAAGTATTCGTTTAATTTACCATTTTATTTCATTCAACTACTATTTCTTTAACCGAACCCTAATAGTGCTAGCACTATACAAAACAAAACATCAAAATACTAAATAGATTGCTTTTGAGCTTGCAATCAAGAGCACAATGGGGGCCCTCGGTAAATAGAACCCGGAGGTAAAAGGTAAACACGTGCGGGCCTCGGTAAAATGTGGTGGTCGATGGGGAAATTGGGCGAAAAAGTATTTGACATTTATTCGTAAATACGGTTTGTTTTGAGCTTCTTATTTGTTTATTTATAACCCTCTTATATAACGCCACTTCACACATAAACAGTGTAATTGTGACCACTAACACCTAAAAATAAATTAGTGTGTATACTCGCAAATGTGTGCGTGTTCTATGTGTGTGTCCACAGAACGGTCACAGATGTCAAACACACAATGGAGGGGTCAACAGCTTACTACCGCAAATATTACGCCTCAATTGGTAGGTACTAGTTGCAAAGTAGATGACCATTTTTCGCTATTTCCAACAAAAGCTTTTACATTTATATAATATTAGTTAGGACTAAAATATAATTTGTGTGTGTGATGTGTGGTTGTATGTGTATGTGTAACACTGACATAAGTGATAAATATATCCTATTTAGTGAATTCAATAAAAATACACAGTTCAATAGTAAAATAGAAATACTTTTGAGTATTCAGGAGCACAATACGAGACCTCGTCGGTAAATTGTACTCGGCCGCTGCGATAAAAGTTAATACGTGCGAGAGTAAAATAAATGTTGCGGTCAGTGGGGAAATTGGGCAAGAAAAGTATTGCTATCATAAACACTAGAAATATCCCAGCATATGCTCACGGATATTTATGCGTTTTTGGCAACATTATTCAACATCTTTATACATTCTTGATATTTTAAAAAAAAATTTTTGAATATAGCTATCCTTAACCTTTAACAAGGGAAGGCCGCTTGCAGTTTGTGATTCACGTGCAACACTCTTCCTGCGTACCTTATGCGTCTGTCGACCTCAGTAGCTTCGGTTTTAGTGGCAAAACGACTGTTGAGAGTGAATGTTAGGTTGCCGGCTTTATGTTGGGTGAGTAATTTCGCTTTATATTTTGAATGCGGTCTGTGAGACTGCGCGTCCACGTTTGTATAATAAATTGAGCTAATGGTGATTTTGTTTGCTTACGATTTTTAATTAAAATTTCAGAAAATGATCGACCTAGTACCTCTGCATGCAAACGAACATCAAATTCATCGATTCCACAGAGTGCAAGTAAAATATTACGATAAAATGATCCTTTTTTTGAAGACGAGCTTTAGCGATTACTTTTATGATCAGATTAGTGCGAAAGCGATGGGGATGTTGAATAATGAAAACTGAACAATCTAAAACATACTTGTGTACACCTTAAATAGTTTTCTCCTAAATCAATTTCGCAAGTAAGACTATACACCTACTAAATAAACTGCTACGAAACACGAATTTCATTCAAACTTTTCCTTTTAGCCCATTTTCCTCACACAGTGCGGTGTTCTCTTGAAATAAGTAATTTGGTTAATGGGTATCCTGCGAATGGACTCCATTTAGCTACCGATCTAGGCAACTCTGTGTAATTACGAACTCTTTTAGCTCACATCTATGAGGCTTTTTCTTTTTCCTCTTTTACTGTACCTATTTATTTTATTTTACCGGATGGCTGCACTCAGTGCTAATTGAATTACGCTGAAATATCTATTTACTCGTAGTTGCGAGATTTGATTTTTAATTTTTATTTTTATACGAAAAGTCATGCATAAAAACGATTTTTTTTGGATTAACTAATTACTTAATGGTTTAAATAACTTTAAAATGTTATTTATTGTATTTATAATAAATGCACACAAAACAATGAATATTCGTGATACTGCTTTGCTTTAAAAGTAAATTTTAACAATGTTCATCAGAAAAAACTAACTAAATCAAAAACATACACGACCAAGCTGAGCTTTGAACCACGAAGCGTAAGAAATGCTCGTTTAACTGCTAATCACTACATCAATAGGTCGTCTTATATGAATTAATATCAATCCTACCTAAAATATATCCTTGTAACACACATGTAAATTACATGGATAGACATATAGATGTACAGTGTTGTCACATAAATAGGGCTTTGTTTGGACTCGTTCAATACATAATGCTAAAAATGTCTTGACTACTATAGGTATATAATAGAAAAAGTTTACCAAAAATAAATAATAAGTTAACATTATGAATTCCAAATAAATTCCCTAAAAATCA
Organism: Apoda limacodes; assembly: GCA_946406115.1. Lineage (NCBI taxonomy): Eukaryota > Metazoa > Arthropoda > Insecta > Lepidoptera > Limacodidae > Apoda > Apoda limacodes. The sequence continues at coordinate 24,574,385 of OX291555.1, read as the reverse complement.
TTTATACGTCGTTAATTATCTTTCTTGGTTTATTTCAAAGAACACCAAAAATGTCAACCTACAGAAAAAAGTAACTTTCACTTAATAAGTCTCAAAGAAGTATTTATCAAAATTAAGCATGACGTTTGACATTTCAGGCCCTTAATGTCAGAGAAGGAAAACAATTTTCTTCTGCCTACGAGATTATAAATCACATTGTGGAAGCCGCAAAATAATCAGCTCGGCTTCATTAGGGTGGAACATTACGCTTGATAAAAATGTTAAAAAAAAACAAAATGGAAAAACTCCAAACGTTGACAAACACTGGCGTAACTAAGCTAAGTTCCCACCTTTGTGTCGTGGCAGGAGAGCGTAACCGTTGGTCATAAGACAGCTATATCCTGTTTCTAGTTTAAGATAAGTGATGGGAGGATAGCGATTTATATTTTTGTGCCTTTATTTATTAATACAATATATTTAGTTTTAGGAATACTATCTAAATATGAACGGTTATTTTTAAACAAAGATAATATCCTAAATTATGGATTATCATTTGTTATGCCCTGTATTTGTACTTATTCTTGTATTTGATTTAGAAATGCAAAAAATAATGTAATGCTCAAAGTATGTTTTTTTTTATTTATTGAAGAAATTTTATCTATAATATATCATATTTAAAGAATTATCTATCAATCAGTATTGAATGTAAAATGATCGATTACCAAAGAATATGACGCACGAGACAGTAATTTAAATATTTTACAATATTCTACATAAGGGTGAATAGTTCTTTTCATAGAGTGTTAATTCGCGTCAACTTATACATTAGTCACATTTAAAAAAAACATTAGAAGTCAAAGTCATTGAGGTTAGAAACTTAATGAATTATGTCACAATTTTGGATTTTACTGCAAATGCAGAAACTTTCAGAAAAATTACGATATTGATTTTAGGATTTGTTATTAAACCTGTAGAGAAATAATAATTTAGGGATTAAATTTATCTCCATTACTTAACATTTACTCACTGTATATAATTAAAATAGGAAATTATAGCTGTATATTATTTTAACTCAGTCCAGAAAAATTTAGTTTTAACAAATTAAACTCACGCTTCGTGACGGGCTTGATTCTATTTGAAAAACGTTAGTGAAACAGTAATACATTCTATTGTTTAATATATTAAGTACTTTTACTCGCGGTCCACCCGCCCTTAATTCGGTTATTAGCAAAGGATTTCAACGGAATCTCCTCAATTATAGATTATAAACCACACCTCACACCATACGCTTCAACTATGTCTTTCTTTGGGACTCAGACTATCTCTATGCCAAATTTCAATTCGGTACAGCGGTTTAAGCGTCCAGAGGTAACAGACAGACAGAGTTACTTCCGCAATTATAACATTTTATATGGATTTAAATATTTCTGTTTAATGGCTGCAGTTTCTGAATCACAAATAAAGAAAGACGGATATCTAGTACAAATATTTGTAAGTCACAGTCGATCGATTAATAAAATTTCCTGACAAAGAGTAACTTTTCCTCATTCCCCAATAAAAATAAACTTTTTAAAAGGACTGTCCTCAAAGAGTGCTTACAAACAAAATGTTTTACAGACAGCCCTTGAGGGTACGATGATTTATTACGGGGTTGTAATAGAAAATTTTGTTGTTCATTTTCTTTTTTGTAATTCTTCCGGTTCACTTGATAAAGGTTTGTGACCCCTGGGAATAGAGCTCTATTCCCGTCATAAATATTAGATTACAAACTACTATCAGTTTCGCCCTTGTGAAGATTCAGTATTGACTAAAGATTTAATTTAATCAATTTTCTTCTCGAGTAAGAAACCGATGCGCAAAACGCCACATAAAATAATTCTTTTAAGTTTTTAAATTTAGCAGTCTGGTTTACCTTGACATGCGGTCCCATATTATGCAATAAATATTAATTAGTTATTATTTTCCTTCAAATACAAAAATCAAATACACATTCTAATCAAATTAAAAATCCTTAAGGAAATCTTCGAATATTCTATAATAGTCTAACTTTTTCGCTAACATTATCTTACAAGAAAAAGTCTGAGAGATAACGAAGAATATACTACTAACTTGACACCAGCAACATAGATACTAAATATTGATGTGTGACAATAACCGCAACCTAGTTTCACATTATAGACGTCTTACATTGGAGCTGTGTTGTGCGAACTGGGTTATTTTGAATTTTTTATACATTTACTTCTTCACATTGAATGTGACATAATATTTTCTTTATCATTTTGTCGAGTCTTTTTTACATCCAAACAAACAACTTTTTGACATGGTATTGATTGTTAGCATTTAATATTTATAAATAAATATTTTTCTTGAAGTTCGTAAAGGTTTGAAGGAAAGCTAATGTGTGATTTGAACCCTCAGTCAGCCATTTCAGCTACACTAGCCACACGCCTTATATATACTCATTTAAATATTTTTTTATGTCAAGGGAGAGTTTTTGGATTGTGGTTAAGATACCAGAACAAATTTTGACGAATTTTCCCTGATCCAAAAATGTTAAGAAAAGAAATACTGAAAATAACAAAGACTATTTTTTTTTGTTTTAGCTCCCCCAAGTGCCGTTGACATTACAAATCATCCTCACAATTCCAAGCTTGAGGTGAAGGAAGGGGACGATGTTAACTTGGAGTGCCTGGTGAAGAACGCCAAGCCTGCTGCAAGGATCATCTGGTACAGGGGAAATGTGGAACTCAAAGGAGACAAATGTGAGTTTATTTGAAGTTTTAATAATATATAAAATGATTGGCAGAATAGATTAATCTATATTAGAATTTAATTTATTATTTCCTATTAATGTTTGTAAATGAATACAAACTACACATACATTGCTTAAACGTTAAACTAGGGATTATCTGCGATACTAAGGACATACAAAAATGTTACTTTTTTACTTACTTACGTAAATCGAACTTTGAACACAAGTCCTCACAGTATATTAAAACCATAAACAGTAACTAGGCTTGTCTTGGCTGGACTTATTTGTGATATATTGCTTTTACCTTCCAGAAGATATAAACTGTTAATTACATAAAATTAAATACCTACCTGTCTTGTTAAACCTTACTTGTTATAACGTATTGTTTTCTAAGGTTTAGTTGGTAGTTGATTTTTCTTTATGGAGAATAATCCTTAGAGTATAGATAAGCAAGCAAAAAAGCAAAGTCTTAGGCGTTGTCTAATAAATAGAACGCGACCACGCGGTAGTCGCGCGAGCAAGCGGGTCTCCTAATAGAATGGTCGCATTGTCGCGAAAACACCATCTTTGCATACACTTTATAAAAAAATAAGTCCAATTATTTATCGTCTACTAAATAAACAACTTACACGTAATATATTTTAATGTATTTATTTAATATTTAATAGGATTTGAGGTACGGAACTCTAAAAATAGAACGAAGCATAAATAATTTTATTAATCAACTGGATTAAAATAAGCAATTTCAATCGCCTTCCATCGAAGTAAACTGGTTTTGCGCAGGCTTAGTAAAATAAAAATAAAAAATATATTATAAAATAACTTGTTAAAAGCAAAAAACTATGAATTAATCATAAAAGGAACCCATTTATGAGAACGGCGCATTCACGTCTACAACAGCGCCGAGTACTCGATAGCGTTCCACTATTACCAAGGAAAATGCTTTTCAGTTTTCCAGCTCGTTAACCCCGGATGTAATGAATAATCTATTTTAAATTTTCATTTCGAAAAATTTCAACCGATCGTTGAAACTATCTCGGAAGTATTTTCTGCCTAAAATTTTGGATAATTTAGGCACGCTGCAAAATGGTGACGTTACTCAAGAATATGCATGTAGTCGTTACTTAAACCAATCAGGTAATAAGTCTATTATCTGATTAGCGTAGTGTTTTGCCAATTTTAGGACATTTTAAATCATATTTTGAGCGATTATGACTGAAAAAAAATCATGGTAAAATTAACATAATTATGTACAGGAACTATATGAAAATATTGTGTAAATTTTTATTAGAATAGTTAATTTAACAAAATTAAAATTGTTCATACAGTTTTGTTTAGTGATCGGAACAAAATTCGTATGGTAATGTTCCTTAATTAACATTTAAATAGGTCAATTTAACATATTTTTTTTTTTATTATTACAGCTCTTGTTATATTAGTCGAGAAGTCTGATAGGTGGCTTTAAATGTCTGCCAATTTTCCACGGTCGTAGACTATGATCTTAGCCTCTTTTCTCTCAGAACCCTGTCATGGGAACCAATAAAGACCTTCAGAAATTACAGTTTTTTAGGATTCCGTAGCAAAATGGATCTGTTATTGTGTCATCTTATCCAACCATATATCCTTATATCTATATAGCCTTAAAATCAGCCATCTTTCCGTAGACCTTTATTACAATTTTTCAGCCAGGTGTCTTAGTAATCTGCTATGTAGTTTTGTGAAGATTTTTGTCTATTCCTACTTTGGACAGGTATGTTTTTTCAAAAATGGATATTAATTCCAGTTATCAGTTTCCAAAGTATTTAATGTTAAGAGCAGCGGACAGTGAACGACCTTACTTTTCTTACACTGGGCCGTAACTAAAAGTCCATACCAGCAAAGTGGTGGACATCAATCAACCAATACATGTAACATGTATGTCCTTATTTCTCCTTACCTACGACTACACATTTCATGTACTTTTTTGCGACCTTTTTATTCGTCGATCATTAATTACAAAGCTTAATTTTAATAAAACTAGAATGTTACTGAAATTATCTTTTTGCGAAGTGTCTAAATGCGATGTCGGTCTAACTGAGAAATAATGACCGTTTTTGTTGCCGACCGCTTGGTCATCGTTTTGCATAAAGTCTTGTTAAGCTCGTATTTCGCAATTAGCTATATTTGTACCGCGTCGAGAAAATTATGTTACATAATACTGCATTATTGATGTAAGGTAATAAGTGTTTTATACTACAAAATTATAGCTTGTAATAGAAACAATTCAACAATAATTTCTTAAAATGTTCTATTACTAGGTATTCAAAAAGAAAAGCACAAAAAATAAAATTACAAATAGTTTTATATTTTTAAATAGAATGACTTTTTTCAAACTAAGTCCAATAACTATAATAAATTAACAGAATAAGTCATCTGAATAAAAAAAAATATAAAACTCTAAATAGTTTTATATTATTTTAAATAGAAAATCAGATTTTTTTTTTATTTTACTTAGTCCAACAACTAGATATAATAAAATAATAGAATAAGTCATCTAAGTTAAAAGATATGTAGATATTTCAAATTCTACTTTAAAAAAGCGGCTTTATCAACTGACAACCAATATTGAAAATTCATTAATAATTCCATTCCACTGTAATCCAGAATCGCTGAGAGATGAAATCTCAACAGTCAATTAAAAGCTATCCGCTTCTGTCAGCTGCAGAGAGGAGAAACAATGGTCCGCGACGCGACTCCGACGCTGTGCAGCGCTGCTTCATAAATTTTCTTAGACTTATTAAAATTTCTCAAGATCTTTATTATTAGTCGTCTTGGAGTGGTTTTCAATTGCTTATTGATCAACTTTAAGTTTAATTGCAATTTGTGATTGAAATTCATATAAGAATTATGTAGGTACCAACTTATTTATTAGTTAGGTTACATTAAAAATCAGGCACAGCTTTATTAAGATTTAAAACTTAAATAAAACTTAGATAAAAAAAACCGAAAAAAAAATGTTAAAATAGTTATTTTTAATATTGTTTTCTATCGAAGCAAATGAGAGCTATCGTGCTTTTGGTAGGAATACCCAATAGATACCTGTTTTAATTAATTAGATTAAATTTTAAACCTACAATACTAACTAAATATATTGATTTTTCTGTTTAAAAAAGTGTCACTTGGCATTTGGTTGGCTTCTTAAACCAGCGTCGGTTCTGGCCATTTTCATATGACAACAGTTGTAAAGCAAGTCCTCATGGGTGGCTCAAATCAATCGCCAATTTGCACAGGGCCAGCGTGTAAATTATAGTCTACGCCTCCTTCCTTAAAAGAGCTGCCTGAACCCTTGCAAAAGCTGTGAAAACAACTTTGATCCTTAAAAACATGCTAGGTAAACTTTAAGGTGGTAAAAAAAATATAGACAAAAACTGATACAAAAATAGAAAATGGAACCAGTTCTTATAAAATATTAATTACCTATCTCTTACAGACAGCCAAGTTTGCCGCTAAATTAAAGCTCTTTCAAGTTTTCAATTTGAAACTAATTGATTGCGCTCTAATTCATTAGCTTGCTATTAATACCTGCCCCTTATAACTTTCTAAGAAACTATCTATCAATATCTAAATTATCTTTCTAGTTAGGAATGGCAGCAGATTGTATAGAACATATTGGCCCCCGCTGAATAATATCGTAATGACTACTTTGATAATTTTGCATTTTCTTGAATAAATTGAACAATGTGCCAAAACGTTATAAGACAAATTTTGCTAAATGCATATTTTTACAATTACAATTGCAATAGTATTTTAAACTAGGTTTCGGTTAATATCTTAACAGTTTCATTAAATTTATTTTGTTATAATTTATGGGCTTAAACATGTTAATTTTTTATCAAAGGCTGCGATTTCTATATAACGACATTATTTTTACCATTACAATTTTGTCAATTTAGTTGGTACTTTCCTGAAATACTTCGAATTTCTGAATATCACTGTGCACTATTAAAGCAAAAGCAGATATGGTTCATTTATTTGTTGGAGACCAGGGTTCCCCTGGGTGCTACTTGTACGCTTACTCTTATCAGCCTTATACGTCCCCTCTGTTGGGGCAGGCCAAGGCGATTTGGGCCATAGTCTACACGTGGGCTTGGTACAGATTGTGGACTTTGCATTCGTCTTTTTGAGTACTAAAAAAAAATGGTACACGCTGGGCTTGAACCTCTGCCCTTCACGACACTTTGCGTAAATGATGCAAAAACTAATATAACTTCGTGAAACGCGAATATCCAAATAAATAACCATTAAAGTTACCTTACATATTGTTTTGATTGCAGTGTCGAAGGAAGAAGTGAAAGAAATTGAAAATGAAAACGGAAACGCCAAGTCAACAAGATATACGACGAAATCAAGGTATTTATTAATCACCCCCATCCGGGATTAAGACCGTGAACTTATACATAAATAGGTATACTTATATATTTCACGGTTTGTTTAATGTGTGAATTTATAACACAAAAACAGCAATTTAATCACTACACATAATTTTAATTATTTATGAAGTGTTGGTGCCACAATTCTCGTAAATTAACACCAAAACAAAATGAAAAAAAGTCTTTTAGTCACGCCGCTTTGTCCTCATTATAAACATATAAATTTGGTTCACGTTTTTATGAAACGTCGAGTTTTCCCTTTTGTAATATTTAAAATATACCTACTTCATTTTTGCATTCATTCATATACGGTATTCTTATTTAGATGATTTGGTATATTAAATTAGATGACATGATCTTTAAAATAAACATCAATGTAAATAAATATATTCATAGCAAGGAAGCAGCCAAAAGATTAACTTCGAGCCAGGACTTGAACCTTCAACAATCAAATTCAAATTCAAATTCAATTTAATTTATTCAGTTTAGGCTACAATAATTGAGCACTTATGAATGTCACTACGCCATCGGTTCGTAAGTCTACAGGGTGGGAGACCTTGTACTGAGAAGAACCGGCAAGAAACTCAGCAAGGGCATTTCTTTTATCTCTTTCTCTTACAGCGTCCAATTAAAATATTGGAAAATGCCCTCCCTATCATAAAAGGACACTTTCTATTACAAACATAAAAAAACATGAAATATAAAGAACAAGCACAACATAAAAAAGTATCTAATATAAACAAAAGACAGTTTATGTATTCATCACTAAGAAATAATCAATGTCTTACAGTATTAATAAACAAAACAAAAAAGTAAGACTAAATACTAAGAATACAAAGAAGTTTGCAAGAGCAGACCAGCCTCCACAGGCGGCACCCGTTCACGAGTATGACACATGAATCAGCCATCGCTTCGCTCAACCATGTTTTAGGGAACGTAACGACCCAACACACACGCCACCACCGCAGAGACACTTTGAGAGAGCATGACACACTCAAGCAACTCCAATAAATCCTTACAGTACATGTAAGTGCTCTACCAATTGAGCTAATAAGGCATAAGTCTGGGCAATAAAAATCCCAACTACATCTTTGCCATCCTACTGAGTGCATCTTTGCTATGAAAATATTTATTTACATTGATGATGTATTAACATTGATATTTCATGTATGATATATATTCTTCAAAGACCTTCAGGGAGTCATAAACGAAGAAAGATTATTTCTATGTATGTTTATTTATATCGTATATCTTAATTCTATGAAGATTTCTGTATTTTATGTACTGGGACTGACTAGGACTTTAGAAGTCACAACAAGTTGTTTCTAAACTAAACATAAACTTTTATTAAAACAATTAAATCTATTTAGGGCTAACTTTACCTACTCCGCAGATAAAATCTGTTCAAATCGAAATTCTATGTAATAAAAATATTTTTTAGTAATTCTTAGGTTCTTGTCTTGTACCTGCGTGGTATAAGTATAAACTGTGATGTGCTGAAAAACTTAATTTAACTATAATAGTTCTTAATGCCCTTGGGCGTACTAATAACGTAGCATCTAGTTGCTACTATAGTCCCTATGGTATTATAAAGAATCAGTGAGTGTTAAGTGTTCAAATTTTAATGAAAATTCTAAATTAAGTTGTGTAAATAAATCGATTTTAATTCCATCACAATAACCCCTGACATAAGTTTATCTCAAAGTTAATTACCTACATACCCGTAGTTATGAACCTGTTATCTTCCTTATAAAAAATGAAAAACAAGTCACCAAAAGGGACATTGAACCTACTTGGATTTAATTTTAAACGTAAATCGTGTTACCAGTATATATTTATGTATTTATTTATTTAGAGAAGTCGTCAAGTAAAATTTCGATTTTATCAACTTCTTACATAAATAAGTACATGTAATGCATCTAAAAGCCTATTTATATCTTTATACACACACCCACTTTAAGAAACGTCCAAACGAAACTACCAAAAAGGCCTATTTTTTGCTACAAATTAATGAAGACCTTATTACTTGTACGCAGGGTTAATTTTAAAGCGTCCGCGGACGATGATTACGCGGACTTCACCTGTGAAGCGAGGCATGAGGCCTTACAAAGAGACACCCCGATGCGCAGTACGGTCCAACTGAGCGTTTTATGTGAGTATTTTTACCTTTTATCCCTCTCTTAAATGACTACTAACCTACATTACTAAATGAAGGTAACTAAATGAGAACTTTTATAAATAAAACTTAAATAAATACTATAATTTTTTAATAAATTTTTCATGTTACATATTTTTCTTTTGATTAAACTCAATATTTCTATAAACTAACAAATCCGAAAGATTATCATGGTAGGTATATTAAAGTTCCTTATTTTAAGAAAATCTATTTTAATGCTAAACCGGTACATTATGAAACACGTGAGCTGAGCCACGTAGGCTCGTGAGTTGCAGTCGAGCCGATGGTGAGGGTATAATTCGGCCGAGTGTTTATTGAGCATAGCGTCACACGACTGTTTTCAACACACTTCTCGCCAGAATTTATACGTCCTCACTGTTGGGGCACGGCCTTTCCTTATAAGCGAAGGTGATTTGGGCCGTAGTCCACACGTGCCAGTGCGGATTGTTGATTTTCCTTCGTCTTCTTTTTTTTTTTTCTTGACGAATGCAGGTTTCCTCACGATGTTTTTCTTCACCGAAAAGCCAGTGATGTGAATGAATAAATCAGTGTGCTTAAGAAATTAAGAAAACACACATAGGTACACGCCGACCCCGGGGTTCGAACCTCCGCCACTTGGGTCGCGAAGGGCAGTAAATTGACATTAGCGAATAATTGCGAAATTGCGAATGCCTGCTTTGTAAGCAAATGTTTTTTTTAAAATAAAATAAAATCTGTTAAGTACAAGGCGTTATTATGATGCTAAAAATAGTGCAGGCTGCATTATAACTCTTTAAAAATTAAATACGAAAATGATTTATCTGATTTTGGTTTTTATATTTAGTTAGGTATGGTTACTTCACAGTTTCTTTGGGGTAGAAGGAAGAAGTTTTATCCTATACTGCACATTCAAAATAAAGTTTCTTTTGATAAAGTAAATATGAAATTCATTGACAAATACAAAGTAAATATGAAATTCATTGACAAATAGAAAGTAAATATGAAATTCATTGACAAATACAACCTAACGACTAATATTGTGTATGTAAAGTTCTATGATTTAGATAAAAAAAAGTTGTGTAATTTGAAATATTTGTGCCTTTGTGCCTAGAAATTTTGGTTTAGGGTCATTACTTATTAGGTGTAATCTTGTTTTGATTTTAGTTACTGGGCTTAAGTTTTTACTTTAATATAAAGTAAATAACTTAAACTAAAATAAACTTTAGTTAAGCCAGAAAAATAAGGTCTGCGTATTATTTCTTATTCTTATACTTAAGAGAAAACATCATAATCAACCGAATGCAGAAATAGGTATTTAAAAAAATTTGCTGTCCCTCTAAGACCCTAATAAAAAAAACGGGTTCCACTCCGGGAGTGCCGGCAGATGTGAAAACATACTAGCTATTTACTTTCCACCACTGCGTATATATATTTATTTATTATAAATAATAGTGTTTAATTTACTTTTTTGACGTAGTATATTTGACATCTCGATCTGTCATAGAATTAAAATTCCATATCCAACCTCCCTGTACTACTCATAATCGCCAAACTAACCGAATGTAAATAAAGGTCAGGTCCTAACGCGAGTTCCGTCTTACGAATTTTATATGAATTTTCGATCAGGTCACGTGACCTGACGCGAGTTTAACATTTTTTATTCATCACAAAAAAAGTGCACAGTGCCGCTAAAGAAGTTTTCACTTCAAAAAATACTAATTTATTAAAATATTCATTTATTAAAAAAAAATCATAATAAGTCATCTCTTTACAAATTTTTGTAATTTAACCACAAAACACGTGCTACTCAGTATGGCGCGCGACCTCATTTGAGGGAATTGTGACCAAAATGATAGCAACGCGGGAGAAGTCTTCTCTTTTTGTAGTTGCGATGTAAATAGCTTTTTGGAATTCCTATTTTACGTGTTCTATAAAAAGTACCAGTAGCTCAGCGTAGGTGGCTCATTGGAAAAATAACTTGTTCGTTCATGTCCATGTTGCGAATTTTTCGATAATTCTCCTTTCTGAGGATCTTTCATACTAGATATTCTCTCACATAGTATATTTCATATACTATGGATGTAACATAGGTTATCGCTTTTTTAGGGTTTTTTGTACCGCAAAAGGAAGAAAAACAAACCCACATAGGATCACTTCGTTGTCAGTCTGTCTGTCCATTTTTGATTTGGATATTCACCAAGCGTGAACTAAAAACGGCCACTTTTAGCATAAATGCCAACTACAACTCACAGATACTATTTAGAAACTATATAAAACCTTCTAAAAATAGCTTATGACTAGCTTTATATTTGCGACAGCTGGATCTTAGAAATTCGTTTTCTACATAGAAAAAATTGAGGATATCTAATGGCGGAGCAAGTGGGCTGTACGAGGGGCCTTAAGAGCCTATGTGCTGAGCGGAGACACTTTCGCATTTTTAACATTAGTATGGAATGTTAATCAATATAATATATCGTTCAAAGAAGTGTATGTATAAATGCTTTTATTTATTTCATTAATTGGTCATTAAATCATGGGTGATAAAAAATAAACGCCTACATTTGTTGACATGCCCTATACTCAATAATAACATTCCCTATTGACGGGGCTTTAGAAAGCCCTCGGCAATTTATCTTGTGGGATACACTTTTATGTTCTATTTGTTTTTATCTACGCCTCTATTGCCCTACTTTCTTTAAGTGAGGTTGAGTGTTTCTCGCCGTAATATGTGAAGGTAAAAAGCTTGGGACATTAATGAATATTAAAGTATGTTTAGGGGCGTTCTTTTGACTATTTTATCACAGCGGCGGTTCTCATCCCAAGTATTAATACGAACTTAAATATTTATCAGTGTATGTAACATCTTGTCTTGGATTTTATGGTTTTTATAATTTGAAATCTGAGTGGATTAATTTTTTGTTTAGAGTTAACCGTTCTAATTTTCTTATAGAGGTCCAAGCAGGTGTATTTCAAATACATTTGTTCCATACAAGCATTTATAATGGAAACTACAATAAAATTAAATAATTTCTTAAATAGATTTCTTTACCCTAAAGACCTTCGATACAAACAATTAGATTTTCTCCCCTATAAATGAAATTTAATAAAAAAAATCAACTTACATAGTATTATATACTTGGTATTGTATGTCTTTCACGTATGCATTGAATTTAAATACAAATAATTATTTATTTCAATATAGTACTTTTATCTACCTTTTATCCTTATTTACCCTTATTAGTCCTTTCGTTTTTTGTCCTATTTTCTTACAATGTAAATTTGCCTACAAAAAAGTAGACGTAGAATCCGTCAATACATGGTTAATTTGATGCTACAAACAGTTTCTAGCTTCATACCTCTGAAAACCGATCTAAACAAGATCAATTTCCCTTACTCTATCCTGACTAACTTCTTATAATTCATCAAAAACTGGCAATGAGGATATAGTTTTCTGCCTAGGTTTTATTTTACCACATATTACTTTAAAACCCGAAATTTATGACGTATGGGACATATATAAAGCCACATTAGCACATATACACCAGCAGAAGCAGTGTTGCAGTTATAGGGACCCCCCCCTGTCACGCAGGACTGAAGTGGTTGGTGAAACGAGGCTGACACCAGGTTATGGAAAATCGTGAAGATAATATATACATTAAATATAATTTAGAAACAACTTCCTCCTTCACTCGATGCAGAAGCAATTAAAACAACCTTAGCAATTATCTTAACAAAGCAATAAGGAAGCAGGCGAAGACATGAATATTAATTTTCCATTTGAGTGTTGCAGACACAAATATTTATTTAGTCCCCTGGCAATCTATTGATCCATCCATCCATGAACGCAATTTACCTTGCAATAGGAATTTAAAAACATTACAATCTATTAATTTATTAATTAAGTGTTTATATACTTAAACGTTCTAAAGGACTCCTTATTAATAGGTATAAACCATATTTACTCCATATCTAACAATTAAACAAAATATTTTTTTACTTTGTTTATCAATTTATTTAACTTTTTAATTTTTTTAATTATATTATTTTGTCTACCATCGAAAAATGTTTTGATTAAGTGGTAGACTTGTGTAGTAAGGCAAGGTGATAATACCAACACACCCAGATCTTCTCATTATATTGGTGTAATATAAAAATCTACAAAAGATGAACATGCTCCGTAGCTCTGTTTGTTAGTAGCAGTGACTGTCTGTTGATCTGCGGGCCGTGGGTTCGATCCCCGTATAGGAAAAATATTCATGTTTGTCTTGAGTCTGGGTGTTTACTATGTATATTTCAAAAAAGTAAAAGAATACCTACTTATTTGTGTATCATTATTACCAAATACACATAAAATTAAGAGTACTACACGTTAACTAAATAGCTCGTATCTAGACACTAGAATTTAGAGAGAGTGACGTAAATGAGAAGCGCTCCCGTAGATCAAACAATCACCATGCAATACTTCGATTTGCATTTCTTATATTCATTGATGATCTGCCTATGGTTGTAAAAGATAGTCATGAGATAGTGTTGTTTGCTGACGACACATCACTGTTATTCAAACTCAAAGACGCGAAACTATTTGAAATAATGTTAACACTATCTGACTAAAGTGGTCCACTGGTTCAACATGAATAGTTAACTCATGCATGCAATAGACAGAAAACCAAATGTGTAAAATTTTTAACATCAAATGTTAGTCAGGTAAGAACCAGTGTATTTATAAACGGGATGCAGATAGATATTGTAGATAATACAGTATTCTTAGGCATTACCCTACACATATAGCTAGATTGGCGAATAAACTTAGTTCTGTAGCATTCGGGGTTAAAAAGATTCGTCAACTTACAGACGGAGCTACATGCAGTAGTAAACTATTCAGGTACTTCCGTTACTTTCATAGCGTATTTTACTACGGGGACACGCAGCTGATATTCAAACAATCTTTGTGCTGCAGAAGCGCTCTGTTCTAGTAATTTACAGTCTATCCCATAGACACTCTTTGAGAAATAAATTTAAGGAAATCGAGCTCTTAACCTTACCGTCTCAGTGTATAATAGAAAATTTGATTTATGTTCATAAAAACATTGATTGTTTTACAAAGAATATCGATATTCAGAATCGTAATACTTTAAATAGACACAAACTTGCTCTGATCCATCCAAGGTTTAAAAAATAGGTAAATTATTGTGCCTTTTTTTACAATTTTATCGCTGGAGCAGTAACTCAAATAAACTTAAGAAAGTTCAAAAGATCTGTAAAACGGAAAGTTGTCGATAAAGCTTATTTACACAATTGATTGATAAAAAGCATGGGCTAAATATTTTTTTGTTACCTAATTCACTAGACAATTTAAAAGTAAAGGAGCGACTGCAGGAGAATTTCTTTAGCCGTTTCTTCTCACCAAAACGCAATTTTGACTAAGAAACGGTAGAAACCAGTTACTTTTAGTTCATTGACTATAAAAATTTTATATGATATCATATTGTTGAGAAATACAGAATGTGAATTTGAATTACAACTTTCACGACTTTAAAGCATTAGTATCGAAATTGAAGCCAAATCCTTGTATTGCATTGAAAAACAACTTGATTAAAATATCATTATACTACATTATTACACAGTTTTACTGAGAGACAATAATTTGTCAAACCTTCACAAATTAGAATTTGAAATTCTAAAATGCCGGATATTTTTTGTTTGGACGAGACACGAGAGCGTTTGGAACGTCGACCCCTATAAATGAATTATTGATACGACCCTGTTATAATGAGACGGGCAAAGTTTTTCTACGTAACAAATATATTTATGAAAACGAATTTATTTGTCAGTAACAGGTAAACAAAGTATACGGCTACATAGATGTATCTTATCTACATAAATTATGGTACTTAGTTTTTCGGTAAAAGTAATATTTCTTTTATATCCATTATATTCATTCCTTTTTTTGTTTTCATTTCCTTGAAATACAATTTATCACTGTTTTGAAACATTTATAGAAACTGTTTTTTACTAACAAAACGGGACTTACAGCGACACGTTTTTCACATGTTCGATATTTCGACTTTGTGGTGCTATAGCACGGTTGTCACGATCGGACCGACCATTATCATCATGATCTCAGCCGCAAGAAGTACACTGCTGAACATAGGCCTCCCCCCTAGATTTCCAAAGGAAACGGTTGGAAGCGGCCTGCATCCAGCGTCTTCCTGCGGCCGTCGCTATGTCGTCTGACCACCTTGTGGGCGGTCTTCCGACACTGCGTTTGCTAGTCCTTGGCCTCCATTCGAGAAGCTTTCAGCCCCATCGACCATCAGTTGTACGTACAATGTGCCCTGCCTATATAGTATAGATAGTAATGGGAATTGTATCAAATCGAACGCCATTGTCTTTTCAACACCACGAGCATAGGTATTGAATCGCAGACAACTAGAAATAATAAATTAAATATTATCTTTACACATAGTAATATTGAAACTGGCTGATGTCTGTACATAGAAAATATTTAAAAAAAATGTATGCAGGGCGTCTCGTTAAGAGCAATAGAAGCCAAAACAATTATTAATAAAACATCGTATAACCAAGAACGTTTGAATTATTACATTTTTTAATGCAAAGAAAATGTATTTTTCGGTCATCTACAGGATTCTTAAAGAAAGGACTGATTACTTCAATTAGCGAGAAATGCCTCTGGTGTTGCAAGCGTCTATGAGCTACGATTATCTATCAGGCGTGCCATAAGCTTGTGCGCTACCTTAATTATGTTAAAAACTGATAATATTTATAAAGTTTCTCATATATGAGGGCGCCAAATTCCATCAGCTATAATTACATTCCTCAGTTTGTTTGTTTTACCCGCATACTCGGTTTACGCGAGGCTCTAGGGAAGAAAATGTGAATATCGATAAAAAAAACCAAGACGATACTTTATTTTTAATTCCATCTATTAAAAAGAGCTGGTTGGTTCCTCGTAAACAGGGATTAAGGTTGCACTTTAGATCCCTAGAGACGCAAAGTGATTTTAATTTGGAATGCGGATTATAAAGATCGATCAAAAACATTGTATGAACAAATAAATAGCTGTTATTATACACTGGCTGGCTACTTGTTTGGGAAAAAGAGAAAAAGCGCGTTGTTAACTCATATTCGTATTTATGATGATACTTTTATAAAAAATTGTGTTTTCTTAAGAAGTGATAATAAAATAAATAAATGTACTATTCTTATATATAAGTTACACTTATTTCTTTTCTCATAGAGGATGACAAAAATAGTGTGTAGAAGAAGTGTGTATTATTTTACCTTGTGCGCCGTATAGAGCACCCTCGCTATCGCAAATATATTATATTGATCCCTCGTGATATAATCTTCTATAACGTTACTACTTGACTATACCATAGAAAAAAATGTTATAAGGTGGCGCACAAGCGCACAGTCCAGCTGATGGTAAGCGGTCCCCGTGGCCTATGGACGCTTCCAACACCAGAAGTATCACTCGCGTGTTGCCGACCCTTCAAAAATCCAATAACTTCTTTCTTGAAGAACCCCATACTATAGTCCTTAGAGAAAACTATATGCCTATGGCGAGCGGTGCGATGGTAGAAATTAGCCGTGGGCATCATTTCGAACAATTCCTCAGATCACATCCTATTGTACAAGCGGTAGAACACACACAGGGAGGCAAAATCTCTCCTCAGACTTAAGGGTTCGATACGGCAAGTGGGTTTGGGATCGTCGACAATTCTCACAGTCCGTCGTTGAACCGAGTAAAAAGGTCCAAGCTGGTATCCGGGTGCACCTGCCCAGAGATGGCAGCAGTACTGCATATGGGGCCAAACTAGTCTCGTAATACAAATATATTTAATATTAGAACGTAACTTTTAAATAAAAGTAAGTAACTTTACACTTCTTCCTTCAATTTGGTCACATTTAATGTGTCTAAATAAAAATTTTAAATTATCGGTTTATTATATATTTTATTATTACGGTAATCATTTTATATCAACAAAACTTTATACTCGGACTTATTGCAAATATTTTGTAGTTGACCCAAGACTTGTATATTTATATTACTTTTAACATAAATAAGTTCAGCTTTCAATCTATTAAGCAGTAAAAAACTTATAAATATCGCTAGTTTTTCTGGAATACCGTTAAAAATAGAAAAATATACGAAAAAGAAATTAATTCAAGTTCAAAATCTTTTTAATCTAAGACTACTTTTAAAAATATCTTATTTGAACAGACATTATATATCCGTACCCATCAGAGATTCTTAGTAGTAAATTATAAATCAAACTCTAAGTACCAAGTAAATAAATACATACCTACAGTACATAGATAAAATAAATACATTAATATATGTATCACATTTCGAGTCTGTCGACAATGTTCCAACTCTAAGGTCAACACAGTGTCGAGTAGAGAGCATTACAAAATTTTCAACATATTTTCTTTGCAAACAAAGCAAAAGCTTAGATGTATTTAAAAATCCTGACCCGGCAAAATAGCTCTGGGCTTAATAAACCTTTGTAATTCAGCAAAAATAACATTTTGGTTTACAAAACGCTTACGGCGCAGTAGCCTTTATGAATGTATCTTTCATTTTGTGTAAAATTTAATGGAAATTTAAGGGTTCAAAAAAACTCTATGACAAAAAGATTTTAATTGAAGTTTAATTATTACTTAAAAATATAAAAAAATATATTTATTTAAAAAATATGAACCATTTTGTGCTTGCCATAATCATGTCGCCCCCTTTTTAAACCAGGCTAAAATCTTCAATGGTTCAAGGAAAAGCTCACTGTGCAACATTAAGCTTCCTTATAGCCAAAGTTACGAACATCTTAGGAAGTATCCAAACAATAAACTTGCAAAAGTCTTCCCAACTTCGCGGCCAGGAGGTTTGCGGACGAGAAAACGTAAAACCACTGCTCGTTCATTACACTGTAACAAAACATACTTTGTTATTTTTGTATCAAAAGTTTATGATTGATGAAAAAATATTCATTCTATATTAATGTACAGAAAAGAAAGTTTTTAAATTTGCATATTTGAGATATTGAGAACGGTGTATCTAATTTTCTTTTTTGTTACGAGCGATACCTGAGATATGAATAAAGAAAAAATAATACGGCAGTGTTCTTAAAAACTAGTGAGATACAATTTCTGTATGTATGTATTCAGACTTACAATGTTTGCCTACATACATACCTAAATACAATTTCTGTATTTTCTGGTCTTTGGCTTTGTTGATAGTAGCGACTGCGTGCCGATCCGATGTGCGTGGGTTCGATTCCTGCACAGGATAAACAATTATGATTAATAATTGTTTGGGTCTGTATCTGGCCAGTCTGGATGTTTTGTATGTTTAATGTATTTGTATTTACTAAGTATATATGTCTTTGTATCTGTTCTCGTATCCATAATACATTTTTTGTTTAGTTTGGTACCATGGCACATTGTGTGATGTGCAGAAATATTTATTGAAAAAAATGTCGGTGAATTTGTATGGTAGTCAATAGTTTTTGTTATTTTTTTTTTTTTTTTTTTTTTTTTTATACCACTAAGGTGGCAAACAAGCTTACGGCCCACCTGATGGTAAGCGGTCACCGTAGCCTATGGACGCTTGCAACACCAGGGGTATCACTTGCGCGTTGCCGACCCTTCAGAAATCTAATAACTTCTTTCTTGAAGAACTCCATACTGTAGTCCTTGCAGAAAACCTTGGCAGGGAGCTCATTCCACAACTTAAGCGTTCGCGGGAGGAAGTTTCTCTGAAACCGCACTGTACGCGACCATTTAGGTTCTAAAGTGTGAGAATGAATTCCCTGCCGATGGCGAGCGGTGCGATGGTAGAAAGTAGCCGTGGGCATCATTTCGAACAATTCCTCAGAACACAACCCATTGTACAAGCGGTAGAACACACACAGTGAGGCAAAGTCTCTCCTCAGACTTAAGGGCTCGATACCGCAAGTGAGTTTGGAATCGTCGACAATTCTCTCAGCCCGTCGTTGAACCGAGTCAAAAGGGCCAAGCTGGTATCCGGGTGCACCTGCCCAGAGATGGCAGCAGTACTCCATATGGGGCCTAACTTGCGACTTGTAAAGTAACAACCTTTGCCCCGACGTGAAGTACTGCTTCGCTCTGTTGAGTACACCAAGTTTTTTGGACGCCAGCTTTACCTTATCTTGTAAATGATCTCGGAACTGAACATCGCTGGAGATGTCGACACCAAGGATCCCAATGCTCTTGGAGATGGAGAGGGGAGTGTTCTGGAATTGTGGGACCACAGTGAATGGAGTTTTCTTAGCGGTGAACGCGCACACTTGTGTCTTTGTAGGGTTGAATCGGACCAAGTTTACCCGTCCCCAGTCAGAGACCTGGGACAGTGTGGTCTCGATTTGAGACACAAGTTCTCCGCGGTTTTCCTCCACAACGGAACGAGGGATGTTTGCACGACCCGTGTAAAAAGCGTCACCAGTACTGTCATCTGCATAGCAATGTATGTTGTTGATGTCCAACATGTCATTGATATGCAGTAGAAACAGCGTAGGAGACAGCACAGAGCCTTGCGGGACACCAGCATTAATGTCCATGCTATCAGAGCAACTACCGTCAACTACGGTTCGTATGCGTCTGCCGGACAAAAAGCTAGCCACCCATTTTCACAAACCCTCGGGCACTCCGTAAGATGGCAACTTCGATAGAAGACCGCGGTGCCAGACCCGATCGAACGCCTTCGCTATGTCCAGGCTACATGCCAATGCCTCCCCCTGACTCTCAATGGCTAGTGCCCATCGGTGTGTGAGATACACTAGAAGGTCACCAGTCGAGCGACCGTGGCGAAAGCCATATTGACGGTCACTGACCAGATCGTGTACTTCTAGGTATCTTAGAAGCTGTGTGTTGATCACACGCTCCATCACCTTAGAGAGGAGAGAGGTTATAGCGATAGGCCTGTAATTCGATGGATCTGATCTATCGCCCTTTTTGGGCACCGGGTGCACATTCGCAGTCTTCCATGTAGACGGAAATTGCCTAGTGTGGTAGGAAAGCGCGAAGAGGCGCGTGAGTACAGGACATAACTCAGGAGCACACTGCTTAAGCTAGAGACATATTCAATATCATTTGTATTATGTAGCTAATGCAAAGTGGTTTAAAAAACCTTTGATAATTTACATTACTCTCTGATTTTTATCTGCTGTTAGATGAATTTTCTAGACACAGTTAGTAAATTGGCTGTATTAATCCAATTCAAAAACGAATTTTTTTTTTTTTTTAATTATTTTATTTAATGTATGTGTATTTATGTGTTAAATATATATACACAGATATAATAGTAAGTAAAAAAGCTTTTATAGCCTTTCATAGTCTTTAATTTCAAGCGGGAACACCTTTTGCATTTAAAGTGTATAAAACGTTTATTCCAGATAAATATAATTATTTACAATAAGCTAACATAAGGTATTCATTAAATAATAGTTATTCATTTGTACATTACATAAAAGTCGTCCGTTTGTTAATCACATTAATTTCATCTGTTTGTAAATAACATAAAATCTACCAAAATACTTGCAATTCAGATTTAATTACAATTTTAAGTCACTTTGGTAACACGTCGTGTTTGCCAAAAACTACTGGCCTTGCTACCTTACAAACTCTACATTTCTGTCAATCCTTACTTTCCAAAGTGTCTCCACAAATTTATTTTAGATTCCCCAAGGATTATCAAATATTCCTTTTATAATGATTTATCTAAGTCGAAGGTCCCCAAATATTGAATATTTCATGAACCCACGAAAAGGCAATTGGTAACGTAAACTTCATAAAGTTTTCAGATTGCAAGGTTGAGTGTCTATCAAATTTGTAAATAATATGTAGGTTGTGGACTCTAGTTTGTTTTCTGATATTTGAAATAAAAAATATTATCTCATCAATAATTAATTCACCGCAATATATTTATAGAGTTCGTGAGAAAGACAGAAACAGAACCACTTTCTCTGAGAGTCTCTTTAGACAGTCCGTAGATCTGTCAACACCTTCTAGGTTTAAAATGTTTTATCTTGGAAGCTAAAAGGTGGCATAAATGCTATCTATTTAAAAATTGCATAGATGTAATTAGGTGAGAACTCAATACTGGAGCTGTATTCTAAGTAGTCTTGTCAGTCAGTCACTAAACTGTTCGCTCCGTACTAGTAAATTATTTCAGATGTACTAGTACAGTATTCTAGTACTTTTAGTTCAGTAGTACACTATGTAGTACGGATGAGCTAAAACATGTCAATTTTCATATCAGTCTGGATAATCCTATTACAATACTCGATTAGCGAACACGACAACATCGTACGTAGGTATTTTGCTTCTTATTTTTAGGTTTCTAACCAAAATGATAAAAACGAACCTTATTATGACTTCGGTGTCTGTCTGTGTGTCCCAGGAGTATTTAATATTAATCTCGGTAAAATACGTGTGCGCATAGGAGCCTTTAGTTTGTAAACCTTCTTAAGGGTAAATAAGTTAACCATACAAAATTAATTTGCCATAATTTTCGCAGTTCCCTAAATTTAACTTTGTAGTGACGTTTTTAGTGTCATTAGTATTTTCTGAGCCAAATGTTGCTTCGTTTAGGCCTATCTGTTGCTATTTTAAATGTAAACCTAACACATAAAAAAAAAATCTTTAAAAAAAGGCCCAAACGTACTAGGTACCGCCACCAAAGCACTTATCAATCAACTATGAAATTATTTATTAATTTATTTAACCACATATATATATGTATATATATATATACATATATATATTTACAGTTAAAATACAAATTACCGTGCACATACATTAACGATTGTTTGTTTCTTTGCTGTCGCACATGTCCGAAAACGAGACCGATTACGCTTATGGAATAGTTCACTCTAGTACAGTACCGGGAATTAATTCCTTTTCATTCATCATTCATGAACTACAGACTTATTCTAAGAGGTATATTTTACTAATGTATATATGTTACTAATAAATATTTCTTCGTTTGTAATTTTAAGTCTATGCACCAATCTGTTTTAAAGAGTCAACCTAATTAATTTATTTTAATTTTATTTATACTTGCAGCAGTTAAAAATACATACCTTTTACACTCTATTTTTTTATCAATATAAATAGTGGGATATAACATTTAAAAGCATTCTAATAAAAAAAAGAATTGTACGAAACAAGTAAAAAGCGTTTATTTTCTCGTTGTGAAATACTGAAAAACCCTTTTTTATTACCACTGTAAAATATCGGAATGTATTTAAAAATCAAAATTTAAATTATTAAAAGTAGAAATACTATGTTTGTATGATGCTTGTGTGTATGTATTATACGTATAGACGTTTATAATACTACATACATATAGTTTTGATAAGACTAAGTTTGTTCGCTTTTATTACAAAAAGTAATAGGCATATGAAAAATTTAATTTTGTAGGTGTGTGTTTTTTTTAAATGGTTGCGTGTGTATGCACAAGTTAAAAGTCTTAGTTAAACCAGAACATAGAAAGCCAATACTTAAACACTTGGCAATTACAGAAAATAGTTAACCCTTGCATGCAAATTTATGTGTCACAATATTTGCATCAACAAATTAACACATAAACTCCCCAATGTTCGAATAGAACATTCCCCGCAGCATGGCGAAGTCACTGCAGCTGTGTTGAACAAATTCCTGCTCCCAAAACAATGCCAGCTTAATTACTTTCGCACTTGTGCTAACTTAAACATACAAGCGTGTAGGGGTTGCTGGTGACTACTTAGTCTGAACTTCGAACTTAATTATTTACCCACAGTGCTAAGCACTATTGTCTTATGAAGTTCGTTTTCCATGTGTGATTGTGTGGGTGATGTTAGAAATTATTGTTTGTTACTAGATAGGTATGTATCTTTCTTTGGTAGTAATGAATTAGTTAAAATACTTATACTAATAAAGTCTAGAAAATATATAATGAAAAATAAGCTCAAGAACAAAAACCCGACTACTGAAAAATCACGCTTTTTACCTTTCTAGTGCATCTTGTTGAATCTCGTGTTTTTTTTTAAATTTTGAGTGATGAATTGCTTTACTTTATTGCGTACACTAAAAACATCCATACCTGTAACCAAATTTTATACAATCATCTACATAAAAGGTGCGTTTCACTAGTTCAAAATTAACATCAATTATTTTTTTCTCCATAAGTTTAAGTTTTAAATCCACTTCATTAATATAGGACCACCTCAGGAACGAACTCTTTCGAATAAAAAAAAGAATTTTTGAAATCGGTTCTCAATTGATGGAGAAATCGGTGGACAAACATAAAAAGAAAATATACCCGTCCTCCTTTTTTGCAGTCGGTTAAAATACTTAAAATAACACAAGTAGTGCCATCTAGTAAAAAAGATGGAAAACATTACAATGTTGATTTGACATTTAGTTCGTAATGATACTAAAAGACGGCAGGAGTGGTTTTTTGTTCTTAAGTTTTCGAAGTTGAATAACAACTAAAACAAAAAGAAAGAACAATAGTAGTAAATGCCACCTTCAACAGCTAGTACCTACAAATTAAATGAGTTATCATCCTTGAAAATATGAGCAATGTTCATAAATTATAATATGGAGTAACTTTATGAAACCAAGGCTGTCGAAAATATATAAGGTCAATGATGTCATAAGAATTTTAGACAAACGACCGATTTGACCCCATAAAGTAGCAGCACACCCTTTATATGATGGGATCAATGGATAATAAAAATAAAACCAGTAAAGCTTATCTTTATATGAGAGACATCTTGATCCTTTTCAGGATTCTACGACGATATAACTTCAATGAAGAAACTTTTATGAACATTTGTCCATATTGCCGTAAGTACTTAATACTTACATTTATTTTACAAAAGTGTAATAGACTGGCCTGCAAAAGAAGATATGTAACAGTTTTAAATTGAATTTTCTCCTAAGCTGTTAAACTTAGAGACTTGAAATAAAAAACAACATAAAGAAAGATTTTTTGAACATAAGATTATTTATTTAACTCAATGTTAATTAACATAAATGAAAAATAAAAACAAAAAGTAGCAATTTTCACTGAATGGCAAAAACTTAAAAAACCCTGTTAAAGGTGTTTGTAGTCTTAACCTCACCTTTTTAATAACTGGTGGTATCTCCTCTGGCTCTGATCACAGGTTCGAGTCAATTTGGCATACTGAAGACGAGATTTCGGAGACGATGTTGGGGGATATTCTCCCATTCTTTCATCAGAGCCTGTTTAAGATCATTGAGGGTGACAGAAGGTCGTCTGCGTCATCTGACCAGCCTTCCGAGCTCATCCCAAGCGTGTTCGAAAGAGTTCAGGTCAGGACTTCTTGATGGCCAGGCCAGCAGGCCGACCTCCTGAATGTACTCTTGTACGACCTTAGCGGTGTGTGGCCGGGCGTTATCTTGCATTGATCCATCACCCATATTTACCAGATATGGTCCTGAATACTCATTTAGGATCTCTTGAGCATATCTCACCCCGGTCATAGTGACATTTTCTATGGCTCTAACTGTGTGCGACCTTCCGAAAAGATGTCAGCCCATACGTGTACAGAGCCCCCGCCGTATTGGACTCTTTCTGCAAAGCAGGCTTGAGCGCATCGCTCACCAGGCTGCCTGTAGACTTGACGCCTTCCGTCATGAGTGAATAATAAGAAACGTGACTAATCCGTGAACAAGACTTTTACCCATTCTTCTTCACCCCACTGTACGTGGTCACGAGCATACCTCAATCTGTTAACCCGATGCCCTGCCTCAAGTTTGGGATTATTTGCTGGCCTGTAAGGCTTCAGGTTTACCTCAGCAAGTCTTCTTCAGACCGTGCGGTAATGTAATCATCCCTCATCAGGAGAACCTGCTGTTGGGCCTGCACTGCATTGAGGTGACGATTTCTTATAAAAGAGCTGGCAATATATCGGTCTTCTGTAGCTATAGTGCATCTGGAATGGCCATAACATGATCTGAGATGGTTCCCGGATTCTTCGTAGCTTTGTTACACCTTGAACACCGTTTTTAATGTCACAACCACCATTCTTGCAGTACGACGCATGCTGATGCCTAGTTTCAGATGTGCCATAACTCTTGCACATTCTTCAGGTGAAAGAAGCATGATAATTATTGTTTACGTTCTGAAGATACCTTGCCTTATGAATTAAATGCGAAAACAAAAGCAGAAAGCTAAAAGTAAAAAATTACAGCATTTGAAAAAGGAACGTTTTTTTTTGTTTATTTTTTCAGCCTTCATTTAAAAGGAGGTTGTCAAAAAGGAGTTTTTATGTAACAAAACTATTTTTTTTACATAATGCTTTTTATTTCAAGTTTCTAATTTAAATAGTACAGAAGTTATCGTCACGTTTATGAGTGTTATACCTTCTTTTGCAGGCCAGTGTAGTTATTTATTTTTTCATTACCTTTGAATTCAATGCTTAAGTATATCTTGAAGCGCTGGAGATCTTCGGATCTTTAAGATTTAGTATCGTAATAAAATTGCTGTACCTAATCTTCTTCATCAGATCAAATAGCTAAATAAATGAGACACATATTAATCATGAGAAAAATGATAAAGGTACATCCGTTCTATCTGTTCTGCGGTTCTTTTTATTTGTTTTTTAGTTTGATACAGCATCTTTGCGTGAAAAAGCGAATTTGCCTAACTAAGGTCATCTTGCGCTAAAGCCCTTTTTAGTGTTAGTTCTTTTGAGTATTGGCTTTCTTCAGTGTTAGTCCTTTTGAGTATTGGTCTTTTTGCGTAGTTTTCCATTGGTCCTTATGAGACTAAAGGATTATTTATTTACGGCTACTGCACAAAAATATGTAAAAATTGGTAAAGTAAGGTATCTACCAGCCAAATATATACAGTTAAGGCTATGTCGCAGCCTAGCAAAAGCGTGCCGTTTCGACCAGTGTACAAAGACATATAACAAGCATACAAAGAGATTCAGTAGTCCTATGATAGGCGCTAGCACGTGATCACCTTTTGAACATTTTAATTTTATCGGTATATATATTTTATGAAATAATAATTAAGAGAATATCACTCTTAGTTTACTAAACAATTTAAATTAAAGCCTAAAAATAGAGTTTCTGTTTTTTTTTTAAATGCTTAAATAGCCAAATTATTATAATATTAGCATGTCCTCTTAATTAAGGTTTAAACTATAATATATATTTTTGCACACCGAAAAAGGGTACTAACAAAATGAATCAAATTCTTGTTAATGTAATCCCAACAAAAACATTCTGTAAAAAACTAGCCAAGTCTCGATGGATGGATGGAGCTGCTTGTTTATCTCTAAAAAGTAATGAAATCTAGACAAAGTCGTGCCAAGTCTAAGGTTCGTTACTGCGATGTTTTTATTATTATAGTTAATGTTGTGTGACTTGGCCGTTGAAGGATACACAAGGATACAAAACCTGGTGCTCCATGACACCATTGCACCAATCTGTCGCCAGAACCGCTACCCATTGACGATGGAAAATTTCCACTTGGAAAATGTTGATTCAATAACCAGTCAATTGTAGGCTTGATAAAGCTGCGTATTTCAATAATACTTATGTATAGGCGAGCCTGAAACAAACATTATAAAAAATTATTTCCAGTACAGACGGACTTCTAATCATTGATAGAAGTCCGTCTGCACGTCTATTTTATGTTAGATCGATGGTCGATTTGACGCTCCAAAAAGAAGTGTTTGTTTAAAAAAAACATTGGGTATCGGTTGAAACACCAGGATGATTGAAACTTTTTAAAACGTACTTATGTCACATTTTACATTTGAAGTTCAATACTTCGTTGTAAATCAGACTTCTATGTTTATCAGCAGAAATAAAATATGTCTTACTTAAATAATACACTGAAGTAACAAAAAAAAAACACTAAACACAAGATACAAATTTTATAAAGTGGAAATCAAATGATCGTAAGGCTTGAAATTGTTTGAATTTTTTGAATCAACGTTTTCCAAGTGGCAATTTTCTTATTTGACACATTCAGCAACGTATGCAACTTTAGCAGATCTGATACTGCAAGTTGAGTCAGTTCTACCATACACCAAGAAAGATATTGAATGGAAGAGACAAGACACGTCTTAGGGCATAACAACTACTTGTTAGCCACTAAGTTTATTGTCGTCTTTTTATATTATCGTAATTTTTTACGATATTGCGAAATCAAACACAAATAAATCAACGACCTTTAGTATATGGAGTATTATATAATCTGTGGTATATGAACAACAAATCAGAAATACTGATAATATTAAGACTAAAAAAATTATAACCTATATCTTTAAGACTTCGTTTGTCTTAATAAAATAAAAACTCAAAGAAAATATTACTCAGCCTACTCAATCTATACAAACTATAAACAAAATGTTAACTCTTAATTATCAGACAAGTGGCAATATAATTAATTATCAATGAACTTTCTACCAAAGGTATTACCTACCTAGTACTAAAATACAGCTAAATATAATGATATTTTTAAACGAAACGAAGTTATATCTTACTAAATAAACTAAACCTAGAATACTAGAAAAGTTCTTACTTATAAACACGAACGCTTCTGTTCTGAATCTGAAATAACTAACAATTAAATAAAGTATTCAATTAAAACTTCTTTTAAATCAAATAATTAAGTAATAATCAGTAATCCGTCACTAACAATAAAATTTCTAACCTATTCAAATCTTCGAATTGTTATAATAACAACCTGCTAATTACCCTTAGCAAACCTCACGAAATAATAAGCGAAATCAACGAAATGCAAATAGACCCTCCTAATCCCTAGCAAACGTTTTTAAGCGCAGTAGAAGAATGTCGTAAACGACTGTAACGCGGCCGGTTGCCACTTCGCCATATAAGGTTATCGGAAAAACAAACGTAAGCGCGTTTTATAATATAGTCAGCGCCATCTAGCGACGTGTGCGGGTATAATCGCCACTCTTAGTCCAATGCATTATATTTTGACCAAATTTTGAGCGAAATTAATATTTTAGTGTAATTTGTGTATTATTCGAGTAGAATAAAGTTAATCGTTCGACTATTTCTTCTTGTAAACTTGTAAGTATAAGTAAAAAGTATAAAAGCCAGTCTAGTCTTATCCAGAGTTTTCCTTTAATTTTATTATGCGTATTAAAAGCAGAAGGGGAGGCATTAGCCCAGCAGTGGGACGCTATAGGCTAGATCAAATTAGAAGATATGTCCCACTACGCTGGATTTTTGCAGTGACATTCGATTTTTTTATGTACCAATACATGGGCGTAGCGAGGTACAGGGAGGGGGGGGGGGGCAGCGATTCGTTTGGGTATGCCATCACCTTAATTACTACCTACATACAACAAAGTGATGAAATAAATTGTTTCTTCGCGCACTCCATTGTATG
Organism: Apoda limacodes; assembly: GCA_946406115.1. Taxonomy (NCBI): domain Eukaryota; kingdom Metazoa; phylum Arthropoda; class Insecta; order Lepidoptera; family Limacodidae; genus Apoda; species Apoda limacodes. Next base: position 24,545,664 of record OX291555.1, on the reverse strand, counting down.
AGTTACCGTTGTTTTATATTTTACAGTAAACTAGGTTTATATTCATTCTGTATTAATATTGTATTATATGTATGCTGTATTATTAATATGTATTGTATAATAATAGTATTCAACCATCAATATTTGCAACTCAACATTTGCCTTCAAATCTTTTTCAAATATTGCGTTGTGAATATGTTCCATTCTATATTTATATTTCCTTAGATAAGAACAGTCGATCGTAATTTTTCATACATCAACCAGATTACATTTAGGTGAAACCTTACCGCATTTTATATGAGAATTTGCAAATTCACAATCGTCTAAAAACCGACTTTTTTTTATTAAAAATAAATTTAAAACGTTTAATTTAAAACAAAATAATAATAATAATCATTTATCTTTTTTGAAAACTCTAATTCTACATACATATATAAGAATGACTCAGCACATATCCTTGAAATAAATGAACATTGGAGAAGACAATTTTCCAGCACAGCCGCTTGGAAAACTGCTTAACATTCCCTTTACAGGGCAAATTTTATGAGTTTTTCTTGCAAATGCGATGGGCATAACTAATTTTTAATAATGAAGTAAAATATACGCACAAAGCGCTTACAACAATTTTAGTGTTGATATATTTACCCTCTTATTTTAAATAAGTCTCTTTTAAAACTTTTTTGACGTGATTAAATAACACTAATTTCACAACTCAGTACCTACCTCAAAAATAAAAAACAATTTTGTTCTGTTTCTATCAAAATGATAAATGATATATGTAATACAATATTTTTGCGTAGGGTAAATAAGAAATAATTACAGAGCCTGCCATCTTTCGTACTAATTTTCATTACCTAGTTTTTCTTTTTAAAGTACAGAAATATACTCACAGGAACATAATGGGTGACAGAGAAGCTGGTAGCCATAAGGAGCGCGCTATCCTGTCTATCAAAAACGATGATCGAAGTTAAGCAGATTTGGACGTAGTCAGTACGCATATAGGTAGTGGGTACACTTACGAACAATGAATACTCACACAAAGATACCATGCATAAGTCGAGATCTAAACCTAGAATAACTTAAACTTGGTACAAAAATAGGCGACCTTAAGAGGCAGTACCACATGACAGTTAAGACAAGGATGACGCGATATATAACTAACCGTGCTTGAGTAGTGCAGCTACATCTCAACTCACTAGAATTTTCATTGAAATACATGAAATAAATCAATAGTTTATTAAACTAAAATGCTTTTTCTCAGGATTTAAAGCACTATCACGGGTGTAATTTAGCGAAGTTATAAACTAATAACGCTTAGAACTTCGAATATTTCTTTGCCAGAACAAAAAAAAAAACTGAATAGAGGTCAGTTGGATTTTTTAATGGAACAAAAGTTCATTAATCATGTTTTTACGTTTTTCAGGGTCTGAACCATGTCTCGAAAAATACAGTCATTAAATGTTAGTTGGGTCTGCTCAGTGGATCCAGAGAAACTTTTGCCAAAAAAAAAAAAAATTTAGGTAATACAGCCTCTTAAATGCACATGACTGCACCAGACGAATACACATACAAAAGTTGTCATTCTTAAGCCAGGATCTAAACCCAACATCCTTGCGTGTTGCTCATTTAAAGCGAACTTTCTAACCAACCCCATAGCGTTATAATTCAACATAAAAGTATTGCATTTGAATCTATATTTGTTGTTATATGAAATATATTAATGTGATTAGTAAATTTATTATGTATCTGTAGGTAAATAAGACCTACAATATTTGAAAATGAATTTTTCAGATCGATTTTGTGTTCATATATTTGTAATTTATACTACAATTTTTACTTGCAAGTTCAATTTTATTTGTTAACTTTCATTTGATTTTGTCATGTTTTTTCATTTTGGAAATGAAAACATTATCTTAAAAAATGTTTAAATATTAAGCGGTAACAAGTAAACAGCCTGGACGACAATTTACAAGAAATAACACCGCATTTTTGTTCCCAGATCCTCCTGGAGCTCCTTACATCGAGGGTTATGCAGAAGGTGAGACAGTACGGCGAGGGCAGAGCTTGGAGCTAGTTTGCAGAAGCAGGGGAGGGAATCCTCCAGCTCAACTCATCTGGTATAAAAATGGAGAGCAAATTCGAATGGCTTACAGGTAATTTAAATGTAATGAATTTAAATAAACAATAGATATTCTCATTAATAAGAGTTATGGTTAAACCAAATTAGCACAAGAAACTCTCTTACAAAAAGAATATCAATCAGCAAACAATAGTGACGCTTTGTGAAGTATGCAAACTGTTTAAGATCCTATATTTGAAACAAAATTCTATTCCAAAGTCATGTGGCATCCAGATAACCAAAATTATATTACAACAAGAATGAATATTACGTACATCGTCATGATTTCTACCGAAAGCAGCGTTTTGGATTATAAAAACACAACACGCAACAAAAATCAGAAACAATTGATGCCAATGGTTACATTCCAAAAAAAAACCGAGAATAAAAATGCTGAGTGCTATTTATTCTCCACCTACCAAATATTTTTACCAATCATGAAAGCAACAAACATTGTGTACTGTCGGTACGTTTCTTCAGAGTAGTTATTTGATGTGTGCCACAGATTCCATGCTGCCCACAATATAAGCAACTTTATCCTAAAATACATTGGCATTTAAAAAAAATATACTCTAGGTAATATATATATACTATACTATATATACTTACTATACCTTGTTAAGCGTTTATTCATATACATATTTTTAAGGCAATGATTCGCAACCGTCACTCTATTTGTAGAAAATTATTCCTTTGTTTTAAGCTTTCCCAACAATGCTGCAATACATCACTTGTCATTTGCAACTAAAAGTTTTTACTAATTTACAAAAATAACCGGATTTCCGTACAAAATAACATTTCGTACTCTCTACAAGAAGGAATATCCTAAAAAAAAACTTAAACACGTTCTTATTAATTTTTAACCATTTTTCATTGAAAACCGACAGTTTCTCATACAAAATTTTCCTTTTAATTATTATAATTATTTCTTTATGGGGCCCTACGCAACCAAAGGAGCTTAAAAACTAAATATGTTCTGAGCTGGGCGTTGATATTGATTAGGCAGGACATATTACAAAAAAAGATTATAATAAAAGAGCTAAATAACGGATTTCTTTCATTTTTATTGAGCTAAACAAAAGACCTGCCAACGTAATAGATATCTTCTTTATTCTGCCGTACAAAAATAAAATACGAAATTCTTTAGATTAGAATTCTTAACAGAAAGATTCGAGAATACGATATATTTTGGTATCTTCGATATCCGTCTTTGTTTTCACAATAATAGACCAAAATGAGCTGAGCTTTCGCTTGTACCAAGGTTGTAAAAAACTTCCCCCTCTTTTCCACCCCCACCCCCATCCCCTCACGTCTCAGGGATGGTATTAAGCTGGCAACAGACAGGGCGTGCGCTTCCGTGATTTATGTGTACGGACTAACGATGTCACACTGTAGATATTTTATTTTCTCGATGATTGGTTTGGTTTACATTCTTGTATTGTTAAGGTGACAATTCTTTTTATTTGTGCAAAGTACATTTTACTAAAAGGGCAAGTAACTTTATTAATTTAGATTTTGTTATAAAGGACCGGGAGAAGTGATGCTCCATAGTAGGCTTATGTCCAGCAGTGAACCAATATGATTATGATAATATGAATTGATGATAATGATTTGTTATACTATTTGATCTGAAAATACAAAAACAGGAATAAATAACAAAAGACCGCAATAAACTTTAATTTTTTTTGAAAGAGAATAATCTATTTACCATTTCGTTGTTACATTTTAGGTACTTACCAAACACACGAAGAAAACATAAAAAAGATTTTACGAATTTTTATTCCTCAATCAAGCGCAGTATACTTTAACATTTCAAAAAAAAAAACGAAAATAGAGCAAAAAGTTTATACACAAGCTGAAAATACTTTTTTTTTAATTATAATATAGTATCAAAAAAATCCAAATACTAAAAAACGCAGGTCCGGGACCTTCATGGCAACCGTTTTCATAACTAATACACTTTGCAATTGACTTCGTCCGCCTATTTTAAGTTAAGTTTATTTCGAAGTCATTAGAGTAATCTTAATAAAATTTGCCAGCGAAATAACTTACAGCGAAAGACGATACTTGATTTTATTAATATTTTCAATTTTACACCGAAAAAACCTTGGGAACAGCTATATAAGTTCATCCCAACTCTGATTTATTAATAATAATAGATCAAAAAGCCTTTAAATTATCTTTTACTTAGTAATTTGAGTGCCTGTAGCTAAGTATAAGAAAAAATATATGCATACCTATAATCGAGTAAATAGTTAGACAGCCTAAAAATAAATAAGTCAGGTTGAAAGATCTATTTATCTCGGTGTTTAATTTTACTTTTATACACACATATATACGTATATACCTGATAATATTGAGTCAGATAGCACCTTATGTGTGACCAAAATAAATGGTAAGGGTCAAACTAACGATAGATTGATAAATGGATAGTGGGCGACAGAAAGCTCACATAAAATACAACGTGACCTACTTTTTAAATCTTTTTCTCTTTACTAAAAAAGTTACTTTTACTCGTGTATAACTTAACAAAAAAGTAACAGCTGATATAACTTGAACGCGTTTTTAATGACGTCGGCCTTTTTTAAGCGTAGTTTTATGTATATCAAGAAAATTTTCAAAGTTGAGAACAATTTTCCTTTGGTATAATATATTTTTCTAATAACTTAGAAGTAAAATAATTAAAAAGTACCTTTAATAGCCATTATCGATTAACTACAGTTAATGTAGGTAATGAAATGCAAAACCCGTCTGACTTATCATCGCATCGCCCGGCCCAAATTGCTGAGGAAAGAAAGCTGTATTTTGGGGAAGAAGTTAAATTTATAATATAAATACGTAATGTATATTTTATAAGGAGAATTTTTAAATTTACCCGCTAATCTTACACTTTATAAAACTAAACTAATCTTGCAGTCTATGCAAGCGAAGCCGGGGCGGAAAGCTATAAAAAAAAAGAAAAAAAAATAACTTTATTCTTAGCTTGAGTTAAGTAGATGGTAGTTAAATGTCCCACGATAGTTTTCATTCAGTGGAGTGTCTCAATCAATACAAAAACTTTGATGGTTTGCGGTCAGAGCTTATCCCACGGGATTAAGTTACGGGTACAAAAGAATTGTGGGAATATCAGCCTAGTGATCTTATCACGTCATACTATTAGAGACGTAACTTTTTGTATAAGAAACGTAGGAAAATTGCAAAAGAATATAGTAGTACTAATAGTAATTTTTTATACCATGAAGGTGGCAAACAAGCTTACGGTTCGCCTCATGGTAAGCGGTCACCGCAGCCTGTGAACGCTTGCAATACCTAGGGCATCACTCGTGCGTTGGTGACACTTCAAAAATCTAATAAATTCTTACTTGAAGAACTCCATTACTTAGAGATAACATTTTATTGTACTAGAAACGCTTATATTTTTCATTTTAGGAAGAAGTTTTAGATTATTTTTACCGCCATTGCCCAAATTCCGGAAGAAATTGGCAGAAGTATTTTAAATACTGCAGTTTTTTAACTTTTTGTCTCAAATAAAATATTTCAATAACAAAACTTAAAAACTCTTTAAATAAATTATTGACTTTAAGACGAAAATCAACAACTCAAACAAAGTATTCATCGTTACGAAACTAGCGGAGCCTACACTTGATTCACACATTGCATTAGTTCAACACGAAAAATCGTGGGAAAATCAGCGAGCCGTGACCATGGGTGCTTGACCAAGGGGCGGCAAGTGTACCATGAAGCTGTTGAATATTAGGGAATCTTTACAGTTTATACTTGAGTAAATAAAAAAGAGAGACATTTATATAAGGAAGATGGTTGAGATGATACGAATAAAATGGATAGACGTTTAAATAAGAGTTTATGGAAAATAAATTGTAGTTTTTTTTATTGGCGTTGTGAGTTAGTACTATATAACATAGCTGATTTAATATCATGTTTTTAATATTAGGCACATTATTTTTTTATATGCTACACAAAAGAATAATGAATGTTTTATTCCGAAACGACTTAAGTGGGAAGTGTCCGTTTAAAATATACTATTTTACTACATTAAGATTATTTTTAATTTTTGATATCTGTTCCATAGTCTATGGTTGTCGTATGTTACGTTTTTTGGTAACATATCTACACTTTTATTACCTCTATCGCTTCACAATCCTTTGTGTTTGATCTCATTGTCTACAATTTCTCTTCTGTTTGAAAATATTATTTGAGAATTATTTTACCTTGTTTCAGAACTAGTGGTAGAATGTCTGAAAACGTATTGTCTTTCAAAGCTGATGCTTCAGATAACAAAGCGAGGTACACTTGTGAAGCGAAGAATATTATGATTAGCAACACTTTGAAAGCCGAAATTGACCTTACTGTTTTGTGTAAGTACAATAGATATTCACAAAATACTTAGCTTACTTTAAGTCTTTGGCATACCTACCTTAGCAAGAACGTGCCGTTTCGACAAGTGTCACAACACTCGACAATATTACACTATAAAAGCAAACAAAGAGACACAGATCGACTTAGGAAAGCCGCTAGCACGTGACAGCACGTCGAAAATCTAGATTTTCGCAGTTGTTTGTCAGTATAAAATTTAAATTTATTAAGGACCATCAAATTAGCAAATTCACTTGGTTATAATTATATATATATTATGAAATAAGAATATTTTTTTTCAGTTTTAATATCCTAATTATTATAATATTAGCAAATACACTTAATTAATGTTTGAACTACAACATTTATTTTTGTTCACGTCAAAAACTGTACTCAGGACTGTAACAAAACTAATTACATTTTTATCAAGTTTGTGTATGCCATCACCTTAATGATTGATATTTTAGTTGATTGGACTATATTTCAGGCACGTATCAAAAACAAAAATAGGTACTAAAATAGAGTGAGTAAAATGCTACAATTGCATCAGTTTAAACTAAGACGTGTGACGTGTTATTTACTAGGATAAAATAAAAGCAAAAGACAAATATTGTTTTATTTACAGTTGCACCAGCGCATGTTATTATAAGTGGCCCATCAGAGGCAAGGGTTGGTGATCCTGTACCCTTAAGCTGTTCAACAGCACCCTCGAATCCTGCGGCAGAAATCAAGTGGCTGGTACTAGGGAAACATCACAAGGAAGCTAGTAATCGTACAGTCATATCGCCGGAAGGTATGTTAAATTGTATATTTAGTCTTTCACTAGTTCTTCTAGTGTAGTGAATTTGGTTATGATAGTCATCATTTAGTTTTTATTTAAACAGAAGAAACAGCTGAAAATTGCTCGAGTTTCTTCAATTTGTTTTCTTTTATTACTTAAGGTGGGGTTAGAAATTGGAAATATATCAGAAGATAAATCCTCAGATTTATTGTTTTTGATATACATATTCGTATTATTGTGTTTGCAGTTGAATAGATAGTGCATTGCTTAAGAGTTTTATTATATTTAATGTAATACTTCGTGAAAATTCTTTGAATTTTTAAATATATGAAAGATTTCTCATGTGTAAGATTCCATGAAATATGAATCTTAACATCCCATGACATTAATATAACTGAAAATAAAAGTATAAAAATAAATATTAGTAACACTCAGTTTGTTTGTGCAATATTTAACTTCTTAAGTATTGCTGCAGATCCAAACATACTGTTTTAATAGATATTTGAATGTTGATGTTTTAAATAAAATTCAACAGGAGGATGGATAACAAGCTCCAATATCACAGTTGTGGTGGAACCCAACAGAAGGTCTATCGTGGTGGTATGTCACGGAATAAATGCACAGCTCACAGAAAATGTCATGGCTACACACACCATCAACGTTTTGTGTAAGTGTTTTAGGGAAGTACCTATCTACTTTGTTAGGTATATTTTGTACAGTATTATTATTATAGTGTTCCATTTCTATACACACAATTAAATTCCAAACTTAAAATGAGACACTGCAACTATCATAATATAAAATCTATTATACGTAACTGGCTTTCTGATCTAAACTACGATTTGACAGAGATTTTTTTTATCAATTTAAGTTAGTGATAGGCAAACAGTTTACCAACACAACACATTAAACTACACAATAGACACACTCTCTACTCACCTCTCACTTAAACCCATCGCACATGCTCACCATCATACTAACCACGCTAAGTACAACTTATACACTACCCATATATTATGCCTAAATTCACTTTATTTACTATGCCTTTCGTTTTTCCTTTGTTTTGTAACTTTTTTTTTAAAACTTTACTGTTTGCCATGTTTTTCAAACTTAAATATGAGTAATTATTAAATTCAAATACCTACTTACTACAAATAATATTGTATTAGACTTAGGCTAAGTACTTTTTTAGTAAAATGTATGAGTTGGGTTTCAAACTACCACAGGCTACAGGGCTTTGACAAATCTTATTGTATATTTTTGATAATTTTAATGAAAAACTAAACAAAAAAAAATACAGGTACTAGTGTACTTTGTAAGTCCAAAAGTAAAATCTACTTTGTTAGGTATATTTTGTACAGTATATAGGTACTAGTGTACTTTGCAAGTCGAAAAGTAATATCTAATTTGTTAGGTTTATTTTGTACAGTATATAGGTACTAGTATACTTTGCAAACGTAAAAGTAATATCTACTTTGTTAGGTAGGGGAGACCGAGGTGTTTTGGAACAGAGGTGATTTGAAACACCACTGATTTCGCGAAACTTAAAACCGTTAGAGGGCTGGAAACGTCGAAATTAAACCCTTTTCCATCGGCTGCGGGCCCTTCAGTACAATTCCGTGAATCTAGGCGCGCAATTGTGTTGTTCTTAGTTTCACGTCGATAAAATCGTAAAAAGTAAGTTTTAAACGTCTTTTTCAAACACCTTTGTTTGGATGATGCGTCTTTATTTTGGTTTAGGTAATATATGTTTCGAAAGCTTCTTAACTAACTCATTAATTTATAGCATTGAAATAACTCAATTCTATTTGCTTCTTGGTTTTTAATTAAATAGAAATCGGGAGTATTTTTCGTACTAAGGAGATTTGGAACAGAGTGTTTCAAGTTTTGTATGGCTGATTTGCTTATATGGTGATGGTTTATATTTTTAAATTTTTTATTGGGTTTGAGCATGTTATTTGTTGATTATAATCAAATATCATTCAACTTCAGTACATAGTAAGAATTTCATTGGGAGAGATGATTTTTGTTCAGAAATTAGCAAAAGAATTTAGCAAAAAATATTATTCAAAATGATTAAGTTTCTTCTTTGAAAGTTTTGTTTTAATAAATACCTTTAAATGAAAGCATCTTTTATACTTTACAACCCTTAATTCTACCAAAAAATCTTTTGTTTCAACTTACCTCCACCTCTATTTCAACTTACCTCGGCATGAGGGGAATTAAAACAGAATGCCTTGTGATGTTCAAGTCGATTTTTTGCCACAGAATTCAGACTGACACTTTCTTTGTGTTACTCAATTTCAAGTTCAAGAAATGAACTATCGATTGACACTTATCACTTGCGAGATTTGTGTGAATAGTACTTTTTCTGCTAAGCAAGATGTCAAAATTGTTTCAACTCCCCTAGGTCTCCCCTATATTTTCTACAGTATATAGGTACTAGTGTACTTTGCAAGTCGAAAAGTAATATCTACTTTGTTAGATATATTTAGCAACCGTATATAAGTACTAGTGTACTTTGCGAACGTATATTAATATCTACTTTGTTAGGTATATTTTGTACAATATATAGGTACTAGTGTACTCAAAAATATACTAGTACCAAGTATTTTTTTCTGGCAAACTTAGTTAGGGTTTTCGAGTCCGGCACGTTCTGCCCATTAAAATAATGAGTCTGCGGACGTCGCGCGAATTAATTGCTCTTGAGGTGTAGTGCAGAAAATTTAATGTGGGCACAACCCTAAGCCTTTTATGTAAAGGCCTTTTATGAACTCCGAGACGACGCATTTATTTTAAAATTTAATACAATATAATATTATGTTGAAGCTTAAAAACACGCATTAAAAATCCAGTTTGTTGAACAGTGAAAAATATTGAATATGACTATTAAAATTACTTAAGGTTGGGTTAAAAATTGAAAACAGATCTCAAGATAAATCTTCAGATTTATTCTATCTGATGTATGCACCCGTATTATTGTGTGTGCAGTTGAATAGTTAGTGCATTGCTTAGAAGTGTTATTGTTAATCATGCCACTCTCCGCTAAAACTCTTGTTTTGCATTACCAAATGTGCGAAACTAACACATTAAAAAAAATAATTGTAATGAAAACTAATTTATGAGATACGTTTTTAGCTAAATAATAAAGTAGCTCTTCTAAAAATTTATAAAACACAATAGGATCTTAAATTTTACTTTTTACGAACCGAAAAACAAAATTTGGTTTTATTAACTAAGCGTGTATGTAAAGTAAACAAATAATAGTTGTTTTGATTTTTCTAACAACAGATTGATTAAGATAATTTCAGATGCAATATTCCGCTAACTATTCTACGCACTATATTGTTTTTATTAATTTATAATTACATATTATAAATTTGGAGGAGCCCAAATATGCGTTAATTGAATTTAAATAAAAAAAAAATATTCCGATCCAAAATTACAAGATGAACGTTTGTATGTAATACAAACAGTTTAGGCCTCTCTCAACTGTTATAAATTAAATAACAAATATATTTGGAAAATAGGAATCAAGCTACAATATGTCATTGTAGTCTGTAGGGAATATTATGTTATGTTTTAGAGCTGAATAAAAAAGATCTCTGACAAATTGTCGACACAGGATGTCTCTAACATATTACGGTATATCCAACATGTCAGATGGTATTCAGGAAAACATTTTTTTCGCATAAAGGTTGGACAAAACATAAGCCATTGAGAGAACGGGATATCCCCAGATTGATGTTTTTTGCTGTAATAAGCGGTGTTGAACGGCTGACAGATATATCTGGGCTTTCGTTATTGTGTCTCAGCTTGTACAAGATAGCTTTAGTTATTTGATGGATTCTATAAAACTGATTGTTTTTTTCTTTGTATTCAATGGTATAACTAATGGTGTTAACGATTTAGAATTGGGGTATTCTTAAACAATTATTGTAAAAGCAAGTCACAAATATTAATATTTTTATCACTCTTACTCGTAAACAGTGTCATTACGTGTAGGTAAAGCGGGGGCTAAGACCTTAATTATTCTCACGGGCTTTTTTTTTGTTAATTTTACTTTTCTCAAGACAAAGCGCGCGTTTATAGAACCGATGGGCGGTAATGACGAGCCTTTTCCATCAAGTATGCACCTATAGAATCTGTCTTTTGGAAATATGAACTATGCGCACGCTACAAGCGAGCAATTCCAATTTTTAATTTAAGTCAAAACTTTTTGATTCATAAATTCTCAAAATTAATATTGTTTATTGGTGAATTTATTCATTTATTTACCTTATGTTTTTATTTGTTTACTCGCAAATGTGATGAACAACATTGTGTGTACAGTTGGTACGAAAATTACAAACTTAAGTCATTAAAGACTTCGGCCTTAGACCTTAAGCTTCTCAATATTCTCTCGTTAGTAATTTTCTCCTTAACACCCTTAATCCAGTACTATAATGATTGCCTAATCCTGACTTTCTGCTTATAGTCCGTCAGGATCTGGCAATAAAGTATATCATTATGTTCCTGGTCTTTGATTTTACCGTTTATTGCTTTAAAGCTAGTAATGAATGACGTATAAGATACCTATATATAAAGTCCTGATACATCACTTCTGGAGCAGTGTTGCGATGACAGGGTCACCACCAGTCACGCAGGACTAAAGTGGTTGGTAAAAAGATCCCGCCCCTACATTCTCGTGTAAGCGTGTGTTCAGCTACTGATTACCCTCTTCTGGGGATAAAAACCGTGAAGATATACATAAATATTATCAAGTACAAATTCATTGGTTTTATCGCTATGCGACAATACTTTATCAACAATAAACAAATATATAGGAATATTAAACTTAAGAATACTTAAGGCTGCGGTATAGGCTAGACCGCGAAAATACGCCGTTTTTGTGCAAATTTTGTGGCTAAACTATAGCATCTAAAGGATTGAAAAAAAAAATGTTATATAACTTGCCTTTGTCTAGTGCATTACCTTAATGAATGATTTTCATTTATTGTATTTAATGCAATAAAAAATCTGAAAGTGACCGTTGTTGCAACACTAGTGCAAATTTTTAAAGCTTGTTTTGCATTTGCTTGTAATGAAAGTTGGTTAAATAATTAGAATAGCTTATTATCTAGTGCATTGACTCTAAGTTGTAGCAAAAAGACAAAAAATGTGACTACAAAAAATGGTAAAAACGTTTAATTCCATACAAAAAATAAAAAGTTTCAAAGCGTCATTACGGTATAAATTACTTAAGAAGTATATAACATATATATCTCATAGTAATGTATATGATTATATACATTATCTAATGATTTATAGTTCATTTACATACACAACGTTAGAATTACAGAATTTAGCTTTCTGGCCTATTAATAATTATATATTTAATAATTAGGTCTGAAGTCTGATAAACATATGTATATAGTCTTGTATTCTTAAAAATCAGTTTTATAAGAAAGCATTTATTTTCAGATAATAGTTCCTAGGTAGGTCTTGTTCTTGAAAACTTCGGAAAAGCTATTCCAAAATTGTCAAATGCCTAATTAGTTTTAATACTACTCACTGTATATGGAGGCAAGTGATGTGCGTTCCTTATATTTTTTTTAATTTTTTTTTTTTGTTTCTACAGATCCACCGTCCGCCCCTATGATATCCGGGTACATTCCCGGAACTACACTGACGGCAGGCACTGTTCAGAAACTATCTTGTATATCTAGCGGAGGCAATCCACTAGCTACACTCACTTGGTTTAAAAACGACAAAAAGGTAATTTCATATCAACATGTTCCCAGTTACTTATATTGAACTTAATTACTTACATTTTTTATTTATCTTTCATAAAATTCTACGTCTATGTTAAATTTATTGATTATGTAACATTTATATCGTATATAAATAAATTTATATATAGATATGTAATCATTGAAAAAAATTAGTAGTGTTGAAGACGTCTGCTAAATAAAGTTGGTCTATCCCCAATTGGTTTCACAACACAACGGTGTTGAGCCGTATGTGTTCTCTACCTTTCTCAATCAAGTTGCCTGTCAACCTGGCAGAAGGCCATCCCACGTTGCGCCTTCCAGTCCATTTTCAACACTCGAAAACTTTTCCAAATGATGAAGCGATTCGATAAGTAACACTGTGACTTCAGCTTGCAGTTTTTACACCTAGTATAGTTCTGTACATAATTGATGTTAGTAACTTTGAGACTGATTACGAGGCCAACAGTTTAAAAGATATGTTTGTCACTGTAATAGAGTTTATTAATGCTAGAAGTAGTTCTCCCTAGAAGTCTTCATAAAACTCGAGGACATTTTATGTAACTGAAGAATACGTATTCATAATATTTAAAGATACATTTTCCTGTTTCCTGCGATATGTATCTTCAAGTTTTGTCATAGAGAAAAAGTCAGTGTTGTAATTTTATGTACTTACCTATAAGACATCCGCAAGGATAAAATTAAAGCTAAAGTAGTTTTTGTTAAATACCCAATGTATTGAATATTGTGCAAGTTAAGACTTGTAATTGACTTCTTAGTAGCTACTTTTACTATTATTTTTATTTATTTATTATAAATGTATAATACATTGGATATACTACAATGGATATACTTAAGTGTATTCTGCATGTTGACGCAAAAGCGATAGCTACTGCCTGAAACTGCTTTTGTGTTGAGAAGTAAATAAATAAATAAAAAAAATAAAACATATTTTAATTGTTGTTAACTTTGTCACAGATTCACTTAACAACGAAGACTACAGACAAGTCGGTGGCAGCGGATATATCAATCCTGACCAATGTGACCGACAATCAAGCGCAATACCGCTGCGAAGCCACAAATACTGCCACTGAAATACCACTTTTCGAGACTGTCACATTGACTGTACATTGTTAGTAATGTTGACTTTTCTATTTACCCTTCACGACATAACAAGTAAATCGATTTGGCTTACATTGGAAATGGAAGTGACGTTGACTTACTTTGGAAAATCCAAAATTTTGGGACTGTCTTAATAATTGTACATTGGTAGTTATATTTAACTTTTTTATTTTTAAATTTACTTCATAAATATATGTCATGCCAATAACTTGCTGGCGGTAATATATAAAAAAAAGAGAAAAATAATATAAGTATTTTGTGTATTAAATATGGTGATAGTATGCATAAATCTGATAAATTAGGCATCTGTATCTGTTGTCTGGTATAAGTAGTATTTCATAGTTTGGGACCAGGTGGCGCTGAGGGTAACGTCTAGGAATATTGACTTCTTTAATTACATTTATTAATATTAGAACATGTGTCAGAAAAACTTAAGCAAGTTGCGTAAAAACATGTTTTCTCAAATATCAATAAAGTTTAATACGTTTTTTTTGACAGTTGCACCGGAAACTGTTAAGGTTCGATCCGAGCCAGAAGAACTTAAGCCTGGACTTGAAGCATCTCTGTTCTGTGATGCAGCATCGAGCAATCCTCCAGCTACATTGTCGTGGTGGCGAGATGGAATACCAGTTCAAGGTCTTAAATTAAGCAGAATAAATATTCATTTGTTTTATAGTTTAAAATTGTTTTAAAGAATAATTAATAATTAAGTACTACAGCTCCTCTGATGACTTAAATTTTAATCCGTAAGGTTTTTTTTCTTTATTATATTCTGACAACTGCTGTGGTATCTTATTTTTTCGTATACGGAACCTTGAAACAAACTTTTCTATCCCTTGACCTTGGGTGTTTGGACGCTAGTGTCGTTGTAAGTTCACACCATTTCAATATGGCGACTCTAGTTTTGATTCTAGATTTTAAGTTTATTTTTTTTCCTCTCGATATTAATCTGACACTGTGTTATAGGTCTTCCGATGCAGCTGAAGAAAGGACTTC
Source organism: Apoda limacodes (assembly GCA_946406115.1). Lineage (NCBI taxonomy): Eukaryota > Metazoa > Arthropoda > Insecta > Lepidoptera > Limacodidae > Apoda > Apoda limacodes. The sequence continues at coordinate 24,530,543 of OX291555.1, read as the reverse complement.
ACGGAGGAACAGTGTCAACGATAGAACTAAAACTCAACATCACGAAGGACATGAATGGAGCTGTCTACACTTGCCAGGCGATGAATGAGGCGTTACAACGCAGCGTACATGATGCTCTGTCTCTCAAAGTTCTTTGTATGTTTTTGTGTATTGTTACCAGACATGTATTTTTCTGATACTTTTTCAAAAGATAGAGTTCTTTGATACAGTTCTTTTTATTTTTGTTTAGTTTCGCCAATATTTGATGAAAGCACACCATATTCGACTGTTGGGGTAGAAAATGAGCCACTGATAATAATGCTCCGAGCGGACGGTAACCCTGGAAGCATCACGTATACCTGGACTAAGGATGGCTTGCCGATCACGCAGTCTTCGTATAGCAGTTCCAGTGAGTTTGTAACTTTTATTATATACAATAAATGCTACCAATACAAAAATCTATGCTTAGAGCTGGAAAAATTGCATCTTGAAAGTTAATACAATTATGTGTTTAAATATAGAAACACATTTAAGGTTTTGTAAATAAATAAACACATTTCGAATAATGATTATTTATTTCTTAAATAAGTATTAGTGTATTTATTTTTCTATATACATTTTCCCAACCACAATAATGATTGATTTGATGTTGTTAGGGTGCTTCTACAAAAACTCACTTACTATGGAACTTTTATAAAACATATGCTCTCAATTACACAATATAACGGGATTCTAGAACGGAATGAGAAAAAGGTGCAATGCCATTTCTTGACATTCCTTCGCCGCCAGTCTACCATTTTAATTAAAAGATATAATGCATAGTATGTATAGTTAATTATTACAGGTCTTAAAATATTGAATTAGTTGATTTAGTTTTGAAGTGTAGATCAGTCACTAAGTTTTCCGTGTACCGTGTACAGTCAGTGTTCATCGACGTGTGACGTTTGAAACAAGAATTAATTCGTAACGTAAAAAATATTTGTATTCCGTTAGCAAGAGAAACTTAAGCTCTTGTTTAATTTTTTTAATTATAATTAGATATTGATAATGAATATCTCTTCTGAAAGATGTTAAAAATTTATTGAACAACTTAAATTAACAACTAATTTTTTTTTGATATATTTTATTTGTAACCTGTGTGAAGCTATATTACCTGTTAATAATTCAGTTTTATTTTTAGATAATGGTGGCAATTATTTAAATATTAACCAATTGGTGGTTTTTCTTAAGTTTGCGTCAAATTTATGATTAATTCGTTTATTTGTGCAGACGATAGAATTATATCAGAAGGCAGCATGCTGAATATCACAAAGGTGTCTCGAACCGATGCCGGCATTTACATTTGTGAAGCAGTCAATTCCCAGGGTGCCGCGTTCGCCAACATCAGTGTCTCCGTTCACTGTAAGTAAATGTTATATGATACAATCAGACGTTGTTTTTAGTTGCTTTGTATGTTAAAATGCCTTAATTAGCCAGATTCTCTTAGGCTACAATTCTCCTAGAATCACGAGAAATGACTGGATTCAACTCCCGACATTATTCAGCTAAATTAATTATGATTCTGTCGATGATCCCCTAGCAATTATGTCATTATAGTCCTTGTTTTTTTTAAAAAGTACTAGTTGTTAAGTGAAATTAAATTTTTCTAGAATTTAATATGTAACAAAATGTAAATATCGTTGATTCCAGCTGTTTCTTAGATGCTGGATAAATACACATTATTTTCTTAAACAGTATGAACCATTTAGGGCATTTCTTAACTGCAATTTTTTTGTTTTGTTTTAGATCCAGCTGGCATAAGATCAGTATCACAAGCTATTATTGCTGACCCTAATGAAAATACAGTTTTGTCCTGTACAGCTTCTGGTAAGTAAATAAAAAGCAAATCTTCTTTTTATATTAATTCTAAAAAATTAATCAACAATGTTTTTCCAGGGAACCCGTTATCTGGTGACAACATCCGCTGGGAAAGAAAAGGTTATAGCATGAAATCAAAAACCGTGACGTTTGAACCAAAGAACTATACTAGCTTCTTACTTATTGAAAATCCCACAAGAGAAGATGTAGGTAACTTCCAGTGTATAGTAGACAATGGAATAGGGGGAGAAACAAGACAGGATGTAATGTTGATTGTAAAATTCAAACCAGAAGTAGATTCTGCTCCAACTCTAGCTAAGTCTGCGTCCAACATCGGCCATATTGGACGATTGACTTGCAAGTAAGTGAGAAAAATAATTATATCATTCTTTGAGGCTTGTGGTTAATGTAATTCTGCTGTTATAATGAACCTAAGAAAATTGTGTACCTTTTAGATTTTTTCATCAATCTAAGCGGACCAGATTTAACAAAAAATGAAGTGCTCAAGACATTTTTATAGATATTTCTTTTTTAACATAGGCAATTTGTTTCCGTACAAATTTGATTTTATCCTTCCATTTTCTTCTTTTTCACCTTAACCTTAAAATGTTATACAAACGACGTATAACTTGTTCTTTTATTTGTTTTACTATTACGCAATTACAGAAATTCACTGAAGGCATATTAAATTAATATACCGGGTGTAAATTCTCATCAAGAACAATTCCTACAAATACAACACTGAGCATCTACTAAAAAAAACAACAATCTATAATAAGGACTTTTCTTTCAGATCGAATATTATATTAAACGGAGACAATACTTCAATAAGATCCTTATTTTCAGATGCAAAGCAGCACCGGCTCCAAATTTTACGTGGTCTAAAAATGGAGCTTTACTTCCAGTAAACACTTCCACCAAATACTTCGCTGAATTTATGAAAGTGGATCCCATTACATATACGTCTGTGTTGCTGATAAACGACGTAACATCGTCTGATTACGGCAATTATGAATGTGGAGCCCGAAATGACTTAGGATTTAGCACAACGTCTGTGAAATTAGATATAACTAGTGCACCTGGTGAGTTCTCTCATGAAACCGTGTAGATGTGAAATTTAGGCTGTAGTTATTTTTAGGAATTTAAACTATGTAATTGAATTACCGGCTCATTTGTTTTATTTAATAGTTTATATATTTTTATATGTAAATGTTACAAATAATCCATTGCAGAGGCGATATTTATTTGATTAAACTTTCACATGCTGCGTGATCTGTTATAATTTCTCACTGCAATGCCACATGTCTCTTCTTGAAGAAACAATCCTCAGGCCATAGTCTTACCATGCGTGCAGGGTAGAGTACGAAACGTAGGGGACCTACTCTTTGAAGTTCGTAAAAAATGGCGCGCTATAAAGGAGGTACAGGCCCATTTGGAGACCAGAATGTGCTGATATGATGTAGTAAACGAATATTTAATTCATATAAAGACCAAACTATTAAAACCCTATAATTTCTTTAAGCCTCCGTTTTTCTTGATGCTTTATAAATGTTTACGGTTTTTATTTATTTGCACACATTTTATTTATCTTTGAACTTTCTTTTCAGATCAAGTGATATCCATGTCTGTCACCAACGTTACCTATAATTCTGTCACTTTGCAATGGAGTCCTGGATTTGACGGTGGACTTTTCTCCTGGTATAGGATACGATACCGGTAAGAAAAAAATTACATAAGTAATTTTGTCTTATGCAACGGATATCAATGTTTATTTCATCAAAGGATTTTTAAAATGATTCAATGGTGTTTTAAATTTTAAAATATTGACGTAAAATTTATAATTGTGTGACCGCATCTTACGGACCCCGTAACTTCTGAAAATTAACAATATTTATCGAAGATAATGTAGCCTGATAACCAAAGATAGGAGTAGCTATAGTTGTTTACGGTCAATGATTTGAGATCATCACGTATATGTGTTAATTTCGACATGTCTACGATATATGAAAGAATGAATGCCCTAAACATACTGTGGTATTTTTTTTAGTGACGATATCTTTGTATGCAAAAATATCTTTTTCTGACAAACAACGATGATACGTAAGAACTTGTTAAAAATATTTCCAATTCCAAACGCACGTAAACCGTATATACATGGACAATAATGCAAATCAATCTTATTTATATAAACTTATATAACTTACCTTAATGATATTTAATCTATTCCCAAGTTACCCCAAATTACGAATTAAGAAAACTGCATACCCAGAGTAACATTAACTTTAGACTAAAAAAAGCATTTATTTTATAAATAATACGAATGTAAAAGATCACCGAAGACTTGTCTATAAAGCTGGCGTAGCCAAGTCTTATGGCCACGATGCGACTTATAACACATTTTTTTTCCTCCACCGGTGTCCGAGATACCATGGTCCTGCTAGCTTTAGACTAAAGCTAGCGTAGCCACCATCATATCTCCGGACCTATTGCACCTATCAACACGGGGTTTGCACCCTATTTTTTGCTATTACTTTGCCTAAGAATTGATTTTCTTGCTCAACCAGTTTTTGAGATACTATGGTCCTGCTAGCTTTAGGCTAAAGCTAGCGCAGCCACCATCGTATCTTCGAACCTATTGCACCTATCGACACCGGTTTTGCATCCAATTTTTTTCCTTCCGTTACATTCGCCCTATATTCGGTTATCGTTGTAGGATTTCCATTTAAATAGAAAACATATTCATTAAATATTCAAAATCTAGTACTAATATACATTAATGCGAAAGTAGCTCTGTCCGTCTGTCTGTTACCTCTTCACGCTTAAACTGCTGAACCGATTAAGACAAAATTTTGCATGGACAAACTCCAAGTTTTGAGTCCTGAGAAAGGACATAGGCGACTTGAAACGGTCAAGTTTGAGTCGGTTTTGTTCTCTATAATTGATGAGTTGCCGTTGAAATCATTTACGGATAATCGAATTTAGGTCGGCTGGAACCGCGGGCAAATTTAGCATGGAGATAGCTTGAGTCCTGGGAAAGAACATAGATTACTTGAAAACGTCAAGTGTGCGTCGGTTTTTTTCTATAATTGAGGAGTTGCCGTTGAAATCCTACACTGATAACCGAATTTAGGGCAGGTGGAACCGCGGGCAAAAACTAGTTGTAATATATCACCGACAGCGTTAAAAAAGGCAAAAAAATAGGGTGCAAACCCCGTGTTGATAAGTGCAATAGGTCCGAAGATACGATGGTGGCTACGCTAGCTTTAGTCTAAAGCTGGCAGGACCATGGTATCTCGGAAACCGGTGGAGCAAAAAAATCAATTTTTTGGCAAAAAATTAGCAAAAAAATGTGGTGTAAGTGGCATAGTGGCCTTATGACTTGGCTACGCCAGCTTTATAGACACACCGAAGACTTGACATAATGGTCCAAGACCTTAGCCTGTCCTTAGGGACGCCTAGAAAAAAAAATACAAATAAAATTCATATTAAATATAACATTGCATTTGAACTGCATTATGGTATTCAATACAAATTAAAACACTAGTGCAAATGTAAAAGTAATTAGAATGACACTGGGTGTTTTAATGGAGGTCATAAAGCAAAGATTTCTTAACCCATTACAGAGGACTTGCCATGCCGGCTGTAAATAAACAAAAACAATCAAACATACATACACTTTGTTATATTATATTTGTGTAGAATTTTCTAATGCTATATTTATTTTTGTCAAAATAATACTCATTTTCAAGTTTTTATATTCTATGAATAAATTTTTTTTTTAGGAAATTGGATGATGATTCTTATAAATACGAAGACGTTATGCCAAAAAACGCTACCTCTTATACCATAAATGGTCTGGAAAGAAACACAGGCTATGTTTTCTCAGTAATGGCAATCAATTCAATGGGGCAGAGCAAATATAGGCCTGATGACACAAAAGCCACTACTCTGAGTAAGTTTTAATAAATTTATCAAACGTTAGCAAACTAGTAACACTTACGTTGTTTTTCAAACCCATATTACTAAGTAACAAAGCATATAATAGAAATAAAAATTATGATAGAATATTTTGTCTTTCTGTATACTAAAGTAGGGTAACCAGTAATGGAAGTTTGATCAAAATCGATCCTGTCTTTTTACTCAATACACTGCCTAGTATTTATATTTAACATAAACCTTAAAACAATTTCAATTTATTTTATGATTGATCACTTTTTTAATTCCTGAATTACACTGCATCTTTAAACTTAACAAACGATGCAATTCAATGTAATTTTGGTGACATATTGTAAAACTCATTTCATGCTGCAATAGACGTTCCGTCATCAGTACAGTCAACCTCAGAGGAATATAACTCTTATAATGTGCCCGGTGTAATTATAATTACTGGTACCATAGCCGGCACTGCTCTTATTTTACTAAATGTACTGCTGATTGGATTCTGTCTACATAGGAGGACAAACAAACGGATCAGAGGTTTGATTATTATATTTGGTGTTGTGTTTCTTTAGATTATTGTAGATTCATTTTTATTTTAAGTCTTGAAGATACCGTTAGATTTTGTAATCTAATGAATAGTAATATTTTTGATTAAATAGATTCAAATTACAATTAGAATGAGTACGCATCGTTAATATTAAACTTTGAAATTGGTTATCTTCAAAAATCTTACGTTGTCTTCAAATGAGTAGGTATGTCATTAGTACAGCAACTGCAGTTTTTTTTTTATTATTTTTATTTAAGCTTTAGCTGATTCCGAAGTAGCAGAACTGAATGAACACGTCGAAACAGAGCACGTAGATTCTGCAGATATGTCAAAATCTGTCATAGTATATGTTTCTATTACTGGAGCTATATTGGTTGTTATAAACGCCGCTTTGATTGCTTGTTTTGTTTTGCGACGAAGATCTAGGCGTATAAAGGGTAAGGATTTTATGTTTTTTTTTGCTAAATGTTGGGCACGTTTATGATTTAAAGTATAATTCTTGATTTGCTCAAACCTTCGCATTTGTATGATATTTATTAAATAGTATTAATAATTATTTTAATAGCAAAGATGCAGTCAAAATATTAACCACGTAAGGAGTTGCAGGTTCAAGTCTTGGCTCGAGGTTATTCTTTTAACTGCATCTTTGCTATTAAAATATTTATTTACATTCATAATACATCCTTATTTACAATATCTATAAATGGCATGTATGATATATTTCCTTCAAAGATTCTTACCTCCAGGGAGTAATAAACTAAGAAAGATTATTTCTATTTATGTATATTAATATTGATTTTTTAATTCTATGAATGTATTAGTGATATTGATGAACGAGGACTTAATAAGTCTCTAGGGATTGTTTATTAATTGGTATGTATAGAATAATAGTGCAATTTCGTTTTGTAAAGTTTATCTTCGAAAAAAATATATATTTAGTATTATTTTCCAAAAAAATCCTAGATATTGTTGTAATTTCAGCTTATGGAACGAAACCTTTTTTTTGCAAGAAAGATAGATAATATTCATCGTGTTATTAGTTTATGGGATACGTTTGATTCAGTTTTCTGTTTAAATTGCCAGTATGGTCACATTACTTGTTTTAAACGAATAGAAATAAGTTAAAAGTTTTAGGACCAGACCTTTGAGAAGCTATTTGTATATGATTATAAACCCTTTGCACGTAAATTCTTTATTTATCTATTTTCATTCATTTATCAGAGCAAGCTGGCCAGGCTTCTAAATCAGCAACGATAGAAATGTATGCTCCATCGTCGTATAACGACACAATGACTGGGGAAACTCTAAGTTCTGTCTCAGAGAAGTCGGAAACATACTCTCAAGATGATGGAGATGATAGACAACCACCACCGATTCCAGAAGTTCCATCTATGCCCAGTAGGCATATTTTGGGCCAGGTATGTACATTGTTCTCAGATAGGTAACTATCAAGTAGCTACTTGTAACGAATTCATACGACGATTTTACATGGGTTTGTGAAGTTTTTGTTAATGCCTAATATTTTTCTGATTCTTTTATAAGAAATTCTGTTTTTTTTTTCAAGTGTTCGTCATTAAAGATAATATTATTTTTTAGACTGATTCATACTTAATGGACGAGCAAGGATTAGTTATCCCTCCTCCTTTAGACTATCCTCCACCGAACTATGCAGTATATGAAGGTGATCATGCACGAACACTGCCACATTCACACAGGCACAAAGATATGAGTGGACATAACACCCTTGGAAGGAGCGCTGGTAAGTTGAATTCTACATTACAGTCGAGATAGTGGTCTTCTTTAAATAAAAAAATATTTAAATAACTTCATCTTAATTAAAATAATGAAAATAGTTCAAATTGTTTTAATTTAAATAACATGGCGACGTCTAAAAAACATAGTTTTTTTAAAAGAAGTTATTATACTTAAAAAATTAAAGGAAAATGTAGTAATTATTTAACACCATAATTATTTTTTTTATAACCTACGATTGACAACAAAAAATATTTGAAATCGGCACAGTATTTTTATACAATTTATAAAAAATAAAATAATATGCAATAATTCTATTTTTTTGTATTTTACAGGAAAACAAAATTACATTCCAGCGCCAAGTCCTATGCCACCACTGGACGGATCGTACTACAATATGTCTTCAGATAGATATTTATCGTATCCACCGCTTATTGGGGAGTACCTGCATCAACAGGTGAGTTTTCAAAACCACCATTTTACATAATCATTAATTTTAAAGAAGAAATCTTATTGAATAAATGAAACATAAACAAGAATATTAATAATAAAAAACATAGAGTCAGCTGTCGCCGTCAGTATTTGAGGAATTTGCTCATACTCTCGACACTCAATGTGAGAAATGAGTAACTTGAGAACAATCATGAGGATATGCTCACCAGAAATACTGATTATGCAATAAGCTCAAGAGCCTATAATCTTATTAACATTTTCTTTTATAGCAACAAGCTGGTAGGACACCAACCCCTCCTCAACAATATGGCGCACAGCCGATTATCAAGTCACATCTCATGAACGGAGGAGTTTCTGGTGGATCTCCATCACATTTGATCAATTCTACACACAATTATGGCATTGAAGGTAATATCCTAACTAATATACTCGTCATTAGTGAATGTCGGTTTTTTATTTGCAACCAATTAAGATCATTTTTGGCAGAGAGATTGTTAAAGGAACGGAATAGGACATAGGCCTTTCATCCTGGAATATTTCAAATCACAGAAATAACTGTAACAAATTCCAAGTAGGTGAACTATACAAGTAGCTATAGCTTGTTATAGCAAACTTCCTCATTATGAAAAACAAGACAGTATTTCCGTTGAAATTCTACGACAATAACCGAATTTAACGTGGATAAAAATTTGTATCAAACAAACATGATAATCTACAGCCATTACTTTCTAACTATTAATAGAAACCTCATTATTCAATTTGCTTTATAATAAATCTTACGTGGTCATTTTTATTTGATTTGTAAACCAACTTAATTTTGATAGCAGAGATAGCATACAACTGATGATTGAACAAATGTAACGTAATTCCTTAAAATATTGTCTATGCAGTTCCATTAGACCGACAATCTTCTGGAGGAACACTAAGACGTCAAAGGTTAGATAAGATGGCACCAGTTCCACCACCAGATGTGACTGTACTGCACCCGGGTAGCTGTATACAGGTATGTTTATCTCATTAATTACTATTTCTAAATAAAAAATATATTTTTTTCTATTTCATACTTAAATTTCATAACTTAAATCTTTGTTCAGCACCAGCCTCTTACGCCGGCGCCAGTGAAGCAGCCACAATCTATATTAAAAGATCCATCCAGACATAAATATGGAAATCAATATGGTAGTCCCATATCATCCAGTACTCCACAGAATAGTAATTCAAGTCAAATTTTAACAGTTCAGAATTTGGCATCAGATGTACCACAGTATGAAACTATTCGAAAAGAGAAAAAGCAGAATGTAACAATAGATGAATCATTTAACAAGAGAAGTGAAACGCATGTCGTCTAAAAATTAAATGGACAAAACAGTGATAAATGTGTTACGATTTGTGTTTAGGACAATATTGAGTTGTTAAATGTTGGATAAGTTGTAAATAAAAGTGGACTAGAATAAATTGTAGATAGAATCGAAAATTTATTAAATGTGATACGAGTGGACGTTAAACTGATATTAGTGGTTGCGATATTAGATAGAAATATATTGAGTGGATGCCTTTTCATTTAGTCGAATCTAGGCCTGATAATTGAAGACGTTCATAAAAAAGTATGTTTTATACGATTTTTTCCGTTTGTTTAAGTTTAAACTGGCTTACTATTGTCTAGTATATAATTATGTTAAATATACGTATATTACGTAACTGCACGAAATCAAGTTTAAATAAACATTTAAAGTTGGTTATAAACGTTTAGGTACGTGTGTTATTTGAATGATTCCATTAAAGGATCTCTTTTTTATATTAACTTTTATTGTAAATATTTGTATTAACTAATGTTGATGATGAATGATACAATCGAATTTGTCAAGATTAGAATTTTTGGGATGAATTTGAAATTAATCCTAACTTTGTTAAAGTTTTATAATTCAATTAATTGCTACCTAAAGAAATATTACTGAACTGTTGCGGTTTTTCACTGATGGAAAACTCTCAAAGCAGGGACTTATGAGGGTGTTTGTAATTGTTTTTGTCGAAGTTCATCATTTTGTTTAAAAATTTTGTCACAATAACCTACATGTGTAAATAGTACTGAAATAATACTCAAATTATGAACTGACAATAAGAGTAAGTTTTTTTAATTAATTTTACTTTAAGTAATGCTTACAAATGTACATATTAAAGTAATTATTATGTTCATTTATTTAATAGCTAAGCTATTCGAGGATTTCATCAGTTTTAATTCAGATACCAAAGTTTTTATTAATTTTATCTTAAATTATTAAGAAGTCTTAATTAATTTTATGTTTTTTCTCTTTATTTTAATCTTAATTTAATACTACTATCTATTTTTATATTAAAAAATCTTAAAATTCTTTCTTCATTGTATCAGTGGATATATTAAATAAATATTTACTTTGAACTGATTAATAATATCCATCCATTGAAAATACGATTTTATATGCGATATACATATATATTTACTGTTGCGATTTAAATGAATAAAAAAATATATTAATAAGCTTTTATGTTTTATTTTGTTGCCTTTAACTACCTTGATTTTAATTTCAATTAGAAAGAAACATATCAATCGATTTTTCTTTATTATTTTTTTTTGGCTTTGTAAGTGCCAAATTTTTCCTTGAAAAAAAATAGATAGAAAATAAATGTAGTTGTGAAATACGTCCTTTTAAGATATACGTTAAGTAATGATATAGAAATAAAATGTGCCTTATATTCTTACGCCCTTTGAAAATAAATATCACTTAATTATTGCCAAAAATTTAGAATTTAATTACTATTGCAAACATTTTAGATATTATATTCATTATATAGGATTTCATTGTTTGTGTAATTATACTAGTGCATAGGTTGTGTCAAATTTTATTTAGTAATTTCCAAATAAAAATAAAAAGAACTAATATGACATAATAAAAAAATAATGTTTAACTTTTGTCATTTGTTCTTTACAATATATTTTGGTACACCCAAATTGTTTTCTTGTAAATTGTTCTCGCTTGTCCTAATAAAAAAGGAGTGTTCAGTTGAAATACTTTTTTTTTGTGTTAAGATAAATTTTTTACGTTCTTAAAAACATATCTAATTCCTTAAAATTTACCTAAAATTAAACATTTTTCAATTAAAAATAGACAAACGAGTGCAATTCGCAGCTGACAAAATGTAATTTTAGTTTTCTTTTTGAATAGGTAGAAGTCAAGGTTATTTTTCAATTGAAATGTTGTTCAAGAGCTTGTCATGTAGTGTTAAGTACTAAATCAAATGTTCAAATAATGTCAATATGATTTAATAAGACGATAACATTATTAAAGATCAACTTTGGGTAATTAATTCAAAATATTAAATTAAATCAATAAATATAATATATACATGGTGTTCTGATTTTTCTTTGATATTTAATGATCTGTTAATGTTACCGGCCAAAATTCTGTGATTAATAAAATAAACTGCATAGCTAAATTGCTCATGTAAATTAATTCTTCTACGAGAATTTTAAGTAAGTACTACCTATTTTATATTCAATAATTTAATATTTTACGAAACCTATGCTGGTGTCAAAATTATATTCCCTGTCCTTTAAGATTTGAAATTCTCGTGCAGTGAAAAAAAAAACAATCTTCATAATATTAAATTCTATGAATAAACAGATGAATTTAAAAAAAATGTTAATTATCATGTAATTTAAACTTCAATAATTACATGAAGTGAACATTATTGATGCTTAAATAAACTGAGAAGAAAACAAAGTTAACATTAATAGTATAAAGTTTTTATTTCTTCATCTTCATTGTAAATTATACCCATGATTAAAATAAATAAGGCTGTATAATAAAATCGAGACTTTGATATTACGTGAGCTCATAATTATGTAATCAACGTAAAATGAAATTAAAAAATACGTGTTGAAAAATAATTTATCTATTTCCCAAGACCTCTTTTTGGTTTCCATTCTACTACCAACTTAAGTTTATGTTTATGTTTCCATCGATAAGATAAGATAAAAAGATAAGATATATAAACGTTTTGCACAGTTATTTCTATGATATTAATCCTTAAAATTTAGAATGGAATATTAAAAAATAAGCTAAACCATCACTATTACAACAAAAACTCAAAAAAAATCAAAAAAAGAGTCGAAAATCAGCGACACACTTAAAAACTTTTATGACTAAAGCCGGTATTCCATTATGTCAGTAGCTTGCATGTACGTTTAATGGTGCTTGCGTGTATATAACCTGTAAATCTGCCTCCCATTTTTACTATAATATCTAGACTCGAAATCGTGCTAGCTGCTCATCGAACAGTGATCCAAAGGATAGTCTAAAATTTAAAAAGCACGGCAAAGCCGCAACGTAGGAGTCTTAAGCAATCGATACACATAAAGATCTTGTTTTGGTACCTATCCTTAAAAACAAACCAGGCGAACTGTAAGCTCGTTGGTATCAAAGAAAAAACAAGTGTTTTTATCGTTTCTCACTGTCATATTTTAGTTCTAACCTTCTATTTAAAATAAAAAATGTGCAACATATATATAGGCTTGAATACGGATAGAAGTATATGAAGAATCCTGCCTTAAAGTGGATTCGACCCGCGATGCGAGGCGGCATTCAAGGGACGTAGCACGCATTTACAAACGTACAAATGTACAAAATTACACGTTGGTCACCAGTCACTTGTACTTATAGTGTAACTTTTCTGACCCGGTGTACACAAAACTACAGTCGCCATGTTGAAATGTTGTTTTAAAACTTACAATGACTGTCGCGACCAAATACCCAAGGTCAGAGGGTTAGAAAAGTTTGTTGCACTGTACATGTGTCTATTTTCGAGGTAACTTTTCATTAAATGTAAATAAAAACTGACATAATGGGATCCCGGCTTAAGGAATACTACCCACCTAATACATTTCTTAACTTCCGTAGAGTTGAGGCCAGCAGTACCCACTCAAGGTAAGAATTTTGGAATATTTTTTTATACTGGAACTATTTGCGAATATTGAAATACACAAAAATTATTGCTGATTTTGATAAAATTTTATCTTTTTACACATCACATGTAGAGTTTGAGACCAAAAAATACGCAGAAAATTTAGAGTAGCTGACATTGCTGAGAGGATAAATAAACTGAAGTGAAAATAATCAGGTCAGATAGCTACATACAATCAATAAACCCTGGGAAAGCCAAGTTCTAGAGTAAAGACCATGATTTAAAAAATGCAGTGTATGAAGGATACCAACTATAATTGATGACCTATTTAAGAACGCGAGAAGTCACAGGATAGAAGATACCTATACATAGAATAGAAGCGGCTCAGTTTTAAAAATCTAAGTAAGAGGCTTATACTCAACAGTGTACGTCTAGCGAATGATGTGTTAAGGATGATAAAAGTTAGAAGGAGTGGTTCTTACCCGACCGCAAAAGCGATGGTTATGTTTTTTGCACGTATGATTTTATGTAGTTATCCTAGAGGCCGAACTGCTGGACCGATTCCAATGAATTAGGTCTCAAATTAAAGTTGTTGATCTCCCGAGTGTTGTAAGGTACATAAAATTAATAAAAAAAACAATATGGCCGCATTATATTGCATTACACTACTTTTCTTTTTCGCTTTAACCGTATCATGTTTGGTTTTAAAATAAATAACTTGAAGAGGCAATTCCGAAAATAAATAACACTATCAATAAAATAGTCACGCACGAGTCGAAAATTCTAAAAAACTTAATACTTCAAAAAACACTTATACTATAAAAAGGTATATTTACCGTATTTTGCATCAAAAAAGAAAAAAGAGCTAGACGAGTATGCTCTGAAACTATTTTTTATATAACACTTATTATTAACTATGCATGACTCGCGGCTTTACCCGCCGCCGATTAAGCATTTTTAATAATTTTATTTCTTTAAATTTAAACGAAAGTGGGTGAAACCGCAGGCACAGCTAGAAGACTATAGCCTTCTCAAGAGTTGGGCTATTAAATGCAAAAACAACCGACTGGCATATCCTTACTTATCTATTTATCTCTAAGTTATTAATTTATTATTACGTAAAAATGTCATAAGCATTGACGTGCCCTTGTCTCGAGCCATAATACCCATGGGCATTATTAAAATTATGTGCCCTAAAGTAATACAGAATTTATACACAATATTTATCTCTAATATGCAATAGGCAACACAACGGGAATCGGAATGCGCATAGAACCTACTACCACAGAGTATGTTGCGCTTAGGGCAGGGGAAGATAGAACGTAAGATGCTGTCAGTGATTCTTTGTTGGGCAGTTACAGGCCACCAGCGGCAAGGCACAACTTTGGTAAAAGCTGTGGTGGATCTGGTGCCAAAACTATTCCCAAAAAGGCAAGCCTATGTACGCTACGCCGCGGAAAAACGCTGGATGATCTTACTATTGGTGCCCTAGGTCCACGGAAACTGCTCAACAAACCTCAGTATCAGTATTCTTTTGATAAGTCAACGCGTTTTCGAAGCCTACGATAAAGGGAACTTATATATAGTACGGATCTATTCGTCGTTTGTGTAGTTGCAAGATTCCTTGTGTACTAAAACTAAAAAGCTATAAATAAAAAAAATAAAAATAAAAAACACTACAAATAGGGGAGCGAGGGGCTTGTTGTAACAGTTTTCATTAAAACTAATATATCTTGAGATCTATTGATTGAATTTCTACTAAATAAAGATGGATGGATACTGTAACTCTTCCTCTAACAAATCACGTAAAAATAATACCATAACTATTGGTCATTATTTTACAATCAATTATTTTCTAGAAAAAGTGCGGTGTTACAACTTACCTCGTGCTTGGGGCAAGTTGTAACGTGTACCGGGGCAAGTAGTAACGACAAAAAAAACGGCAATAATACCTCTAGTCATTTATTCTTTGTTTATTTTCAACAAAATTGACATCTTTCTAAAGTAAGTATTAAGTAATTCTTATCAAAAATCAACTCAAATACACTTTTATTAATAATCATCACTTAAAAATTAAGTAATTAACAGCTTTATTTAGTTAAACACTACTTTTAATCATGATGGCACTTTTAAATCACAGTAAGTAATTAAATTATTTATATTTAAGGTATGCTTCGTAATTATCTCTTCTTATAATATATATCTAACAAAGTATTATACTTATATAACAATCAACATTTGGTGGGTTTCATTATAATTAAATTCAGTCTTCATCTGAGCTACAATTCATACAAATAAAAGATATAATGTCTCCTGTAACACATCCTACATGTGCCCACATTTTACAAATGATACACTCTATCCAATCTTCTTTATTTGTATCTGTGTAAGCTTCACCACATACCAGACAATACTACTCTTCTGCTTCAGATTCTGAATCTGAACATAAAATCTTTTTTTTAGCTCTGCCCACTCCGGTTTTATTATTTGTTGATTTACCTTTAGCTTTTCCCTTCCCCTTCCCCTTCCCCTTTCCTTTCCCTTTTCCTTTAATTTTGTCATCTTTTTTCTGTTTTTTCTTCATCTTTTCCTCATATTCCTTTTGTAAAGCTTCCTTTTCAGGAGTGTCCGTCAATACTGTAGATTTTCTTTTGCGTCTGCTATTTGTATTAGATTTTCTTGGTGGCGCCTTTGGCAAAGGTCTAATCTTCGATGGCGAGAAAGTTTTTTGTAGACCGGAGCAACTCGGAGTTGGTTCGTTTGCAGTTTCGATTTGGCTTATAATTTCCGTGGTGCTTATATCTATTTCAGGGACAGAATCTAATAGTTCTGGATTTTCAAGATTCAAAGATATATCTGTGACATTTACGTCATCTGGCTCTTGTGTAGGATCTGGACGATCAGTAACATAAGATGGCGCGAAGTCAGAGTCTTGGAAAATTTCAGCATTCAAAGGCCATAAACCAGAAGCTTTAAATCCACTCATAATATTAGCAGGGTTTAGGGCAAGTGGTAACGACTCTTTCACAATACCTGGAATGTCATATATTGTCATTGTTTTCCCCGGGTTGTTGTGCATCCATGCTGTCTGTGCCCTATTTGTGTAATTTTTAAAAGGGCCGTACACTCCTACGTCTAAAGGTTGCAAATTGTGGGAGCAGTGCGGCGGAAACGATAACATGATGACATTATTTTCTTTGGCTTTTTCAACCAATACAATATTCACGTGTGAGCTATGGTTATCAATTAACAACAGAACTGGCTCTTCCTTGGTGGGTTTTGCATGTTTGATAAAATGATCCATGAAAATTATAAATTCTTTTTCGGTCATCCATCCGGAGGAATTACCAGCACCAATGCAATCTGGAGGTCCACCACGAATAAACATTTCAGAATATTTAAGCCTGGGAAAAATGAACATCGGTGGGATAAAATTACCCGCAGCGTTAGAGGCACAAGCAAGTGTTACAAGAGTTCCCCTCTCAGCCGATGTGATAGCTCCAATTTGCTTTTGGCCACGAGCAGCTACTATTTTCTTAGGTTTTTGAACCGTTGTGACCCCTGTTTCATCAATGTTCCATATTCGAGAAGCATTAAATTGATATTTTTGGAAAAGTCGTTGATATATTTCAAAGAATGAATTAACGTTAGTCTTATTGAAAGACGTCGCTCGACTTAAAAACTTTCTGCACATAAAATTTTGGAACCAGTCAGTACCAGCCATCTTATTTTGATGCCAAGAAGGAGGAATGTTTTCAGCACTAAGCTGCACACCGCATTGGTAAGCTAGTTTCCTAACTTCAATAGGAAGTAGTCCAAAATATATATCGGCGCACTTGAGTAGGTAGGAAGCTATCTTACCTTCCTCTTCTGCAGTGAATACTTGTCTAGGCTTAACATAACCAACTCTTAATCTTTCATTATTCTACTTTTTCTTTATGTATCTATAAAGAGAGACGTGACATAATCCGAAAGCCTGACTAGCTTTTCGAATACTGCATTTTTTTTCTAAAACTTCAGCTGCCGCTAACTCGTACACTTCTTGGCTTTGTGTTGCCCGTTCTGACTTTTTCTTTTATACACCCTCATTCTAAAACAAAGGAAAAAAGTAGGTATCTACATCATAACTGGGGGCATGTTGTAACACGTTACAACATGCCCCCAGTTCCGCTCACTGCGCCGGCCGGCGGGACACTGGCTATGGCAACATGATGCGGCGCGGTTTATAGGTTAAATCGAGTCAAAGAAATACGTTAATAGCGTTTAAGATCCTAGTGAAATGAGCCTGTTACTACTTACCCCTGTTACAACAAGCCCCTCGCTCCCCTACAATAAGAACTTAAAAGCAATCAACAAGTGAACCTGAAACATATTTAGTCCAGTACCTGTAAAGTCACGGTCATAATGTCGTATAGTGACATTTTGTATGAATTTAAATATATTGTGACTTTATGATAATATTAATACTCAACCAAATATTTAACTATAAGCAGGCGGGACTAATTTAAATGCAAGTTCAACAGTAGTACAGACTGTTTACACCGGTCAATACCTTATAGCGAGTGCCTGTTGTCGTTACTACAGGTAACTACTGTACTACTGTTTGAACTTGCACTAAAATGAGTCCCGCCTGCTTATCTATATAATGTCCTTACTGACTCATCGGCGCCCAGCCCAAACAGCTAAGAATAAAACTTTGAAATTTGGAGAACGAGTTTGTTATATATTATCCCATCAAAAACATAAATGTGAAATGAGAGCCAAGTTCAATATTATGATATATGCCTTGGATGTTGACATCAACGACAAAAGAAGTGAGATCTAAATGGGTGCCAAGTTCAATGGTCAGTCCTGAAATTTATTTATAACAACATAAAATATCATTTCTTCTTATAACTTAGGATAATATATTGTAGCCTAAGGTCTGACTTGGCTGATTTCTCATATACGAATTATATTATAGCCTTCGCAAGTTCTAAGCCTGTTTAATATATTGTAGCCTAAGGTCTGACTTGGCTAGTTCTCATATACGAATAATACATAATATGTTCGATGGCTAGTTTCTACCAGCAAGTCAAATTTTTGGAATAATAAAATAAGAACCAAAAAGTAACAGGTTCTCGCAAGTCTCAATATACTAGCCAAATTTGACACGTTTATGTGAAACAGTTTTTGAGTTATGAGGGGGTCAAAAGTGGCTCCAAATGGTTCGTGTAACACGGTGCTGCTCGCCAGTTCTGTAACTTCAACTTGGCTTGACACGCTACCGCGTGTCTAAAGATGCGTCGTTAAAGAACGGGTTTTGTGAAATTTTTCTCCTGAGGGGATGAAATAAGGGCTGAAAGTTTGTATGAAAACCCGTCATTTTTTAAGTTAGATCTATAAAACTTTTGAGTAAAAATCAAGAATTATAATATTTCACTGTTTTTAGAAAATCATCATTCAGAGGATAAAATAGGGAATGAAACTTTGTATTGGAATCTGGTTATTTTTATAAATAAAACCATGACAATTTGTATGTACACTTTTGTTTACAAATAAAGAATGAGGTGTATCAGTATTTTTCGAAATTCAACCCCTAAGTGGGTAAAAAGGGTGGCAAAGTTTGAAAATTCATCATTCGTGTAGAGTGATATAGGGATTGGAGATTAGTATGGAAATCCATTATGTTTTAAGTTAAATACATCGGTATTTAACCTTATTGAGCAGCATTCGGGGGAATAATAATTCTATGGTCAAATTTACTTAAAACTTGGTTTTATTGCTCAGTAACACTAATTTAGCTCCTTCGTCCCTGTACTCGTAAAATTAAAAAGTTTAGTACAAATTACATTTTAGAAATCGACATATCGGACGTCCCCAAGCTAGATGGACCGTGGACCTGTAAAAGGATAGTGCTCAGTGGCTGGATGAGGAGATCGAAGAACTGGATACGAAAATGAGCACTATGAAACAAAGAGCAAAGGTACCTTTGTTAAAAAAAAGTTTGTAGAAGTAATATTATACTGTTGTTGTCTTGAATACTCACGTTTTTAGGATTTCCTAGATAAGTGGCAAGAACAGAAGCCTTGTAGTTTCGTCGTATTTGTGGTTAAATGATCCAAGTATTCGTCCATCCGTAGGTCACAGCCTTATATGCGCTGGATATGTATTATGATACACTTTTACAGGCAGTTGTCTTGTGTTATTTGACCCAATAATTAGATGAAGCTATACTACTATACTGTACCTAACCGCATCTTCAAGGACGTAGCTTTTTGTATTAGCTTTCTCGCCGCGAGGCATGACCAAAGTGATTTCATTTAGTATACGCGAGTCCACAATGTTTCATTTAGTATACGCGAGTCCACAATGTTTCATTTAGTATACGAGAGTCCACAATGTTTCATTTAGTATACGCGAGTCCACAATGTTTCATTTAGTATACGCGAGTCCACAATGTTTCATTTAGTATACGCGAGTCCACAATGTTTCACGTTATTCCAAAAGTAAGCTTGTAAACCAATGGTGTAATTTTTGTAGTGTGAAAAACCGAACTTGTAAAGATACAATTAGCCATATATTTACTTTATATATCATTGCGCTGCCCATTGTTTCCGAGTTATTAGCTTTTAAAATCGTGATCCCTTTCCCTATAACTTTTGAACCGTACGAACCTAAAATAAAACAATACAGAGTTTTATAAATACTTTTAAATATTTTTCTCCAATAAAGTTCACATATATAGACTAGTTTTTATGATATTAGTTCAAGAGTTAAAGCGTGTATTCCATGAACTCGACCCGATTTTTGTGTACTAAAGTATTGCGTATATAAAGGAGAGCCCCAAAGTTAATGTTATGTCTACTAAAGGGGCTTTTTCATTATAACCAAAAGTCAGTACATTTAAGAAATGATTAGGTAGGCACATTCCATGCTTAAGAGATTTTCATTGACTAGCGAAAATTTTAATTAGCTCTACAACCTGCGAATGACGTAATTAAATAGCTCGTTTAAATAGATCGCTGAGATTTTCTTCGCCGTATTGAAAATTGATTAAGATTAGAGCCTTTAAACATTTATAATTAATACTAGCTTTTGCCAGCGGCTCCACCCACCCTAAATTTGGTTATCGACGTGTAAAAACCATAATTTCTGTGATTGCTCCCCAACTAGCTATAATATTTAATAAATATTAAGTAAGTATTTCCTGATTTAATGAAATACAGTAAAATTATACAAATATTAAATCAGGTAGTACTACTGACCTCTCTAACTTTAGACCTATCTCTATACTACCTGTTTTCAGTAAAATCTTTGAAAACTGATCTTAAATCAAATGAGTAGTCATTTTACTTCACAACT
This sequence comes from Apoda limacodes, assembly GCA_946406115.1. Taxonomy (NCBI): domain Eukaryota; kingdom Metazoa; phylum Arthropoda; class Insecta; order Lepidoptera; family Limacodidae; genus Apoda; species Apoda limacodes. The sequence continues at coordinate 24,509,734 of OX291555.1, read as the reverse complement.
GACTTGCAAACAGTTTGGGTTCACAAAAGGTCGGTCAACAACCGACGCTGGCATTGAGCTTATTCAGCACATATTTGATGCATGGGAGGATTCAATGGATGCCATGGGTGTTTTTTGTGATCTATCCAAGGCATTTGATTGCGTCCAATATGAAACCCTAATTAGGAAATAACAACACTATGGTATTAGGGGTACTGCACTTAAACTCATTAGCTCGTACCTGGACAATAGGATTCAGTCAGTTGATATAAATGGGAAGCGCGCCCCTGGATCTAAAATTCAAATGGGCGTTCCACAGGGCTCCATCCTGGGGCCATTCCTATTTCTTATATACATTAATGATCTGCCGGAGGTCGTTAAAAACAATCACGAGATAGTGTTGTTCGCAGACGACACATCACTTTTGTTTAGAGTTAAAAGACGCGAAACAGTTCTAGATAATGTAAACAACTGTCTGTCTAAAGTTGTACACTGGTTCAATATGAATAATTTGCTTTTAAACAGTAAGAAAACTTTTAATACATTTAGTATTAAATTCTTAACGCCAAATGTTAATCAAGTAAGAACCAGTGTACTTATAAATGGGGAGCAATTAGATGTTGTAGATAGCTGTATTCTTAGGCATTACTTTAAATGCAAAACTTCAATGGAGCCCACACATAGCTGGATTGGCGAATAGACTTAGTTCTGCAGCTTTTGCGGCTAAAAAGATTCGTCAACTTACAGACGAAGCCACAGCCCGGCTAGTATATTTTAGTTACTTTCATATCGTGATGTCCTATGGTATCTTATTATGGGGACACGCAGCTGATATACAGACAATATTTGTACTGCAGAAGAGCTCTATTCGAGCAGTATACAATTTATCTAACAGACACTCTTTAAGGAATAAATTTAAAGAGATCAATATATTAACTTTACCTGGTCAATATATATTTGATAATTTAATGTATGTTCATAAGAATATTAATCTTTTTAAAAAAAATAGTGATGTTCATAATCTAAATACAAGAAATAGACACAAACTGGCTCTGATCCAAACAAGGCTTGAGAAAATTGATAAGTCATTTAAAGGACAATGTGTCCGTTTTTGCAACAAAATCCCTGCAGAAGTATGTAAACTGAATTTAAAAAAAGTTTAATAATTTTGTTAAACAGAAACTTGTCAAAAAATCTTACTATTTAATTAAAGACTATCTTATAAATAAAAACGTATGGGAATAACTAAAATGTTGTTATCATAGTACTTATATTTGGAAATGTACAAATCGTTATAATTAAAATTGAAAAGAGCGACAGCTGGAGAGTTTCTTTCGCCGTTTCTTCTCCCCAGAACGCCATCTTGATTCCGAAACGGTAGTAGTTTATGAATTCCTTGCATATTATACTGACGTCAAAAAAGTGATATTGTATCCTATTTTTGAGAAATAAAGCTTGAATTTATTTGAATTTGAAGTGGAATTCCTATGACAACTCTTTGATTCTAATCCGACTCACACTTGACGTTTTTCTGAGTAGCTTAGTTCTTTTCGTCCCCTAATAACATTTTATTAAATTCAGCTCAGCTGATCAGCTCAATTTTGACTCATAATTGACGTTTTTAAGTGAGCATTTTCTAACTAAAAATATCTTTCTTGTTAGTATAGGATTTAAGTGAGTTACGAAAAAATTTGTGAATTTTTTATTTTTTTTAAGTTTTTTGACCAATCAGAAGACAGACAGCTATTAAAAATCAGCTAAGCTAGGTTAACCTATTTTCTTATAGATAAATAGTACCTCGACGACCCAGATTTGCTACGTTTTTTTTTCAAAAATCGCGTTTTTACAAAAAAATATAGGTAAACTTAAAAAGCAAAACCCTATCTGAATACAAAATATGTTCCAAATCGTTAGAGTCGTTTTCGAGATACGCAAACACATATATGTGCAAGAATTGCTAGTTAAGTACACAAGATTTAACTCAGCGACAAAGGTCATTGACTTTCAAGCACTTTTATGTACCTACTGTTTAAGTAATAGGCCGATACATCGAAATAGTTCATAATATAGACCGTCTGGTCTATAAATTATTGCCGGTTAGGTAACAGATCCCAGCACTTATGGATTCTTTGGGCTTTAAACCTTCAAACAGATAAATATTTTCACAAAAGTACGAGAAAATTAAATTGATAAATAGATAAAACTTTACATTTACGGAACACAAACAAAAACAAAAAGTATGCCGCTAAGCGGTCACACATCCAATGACTAACCAAGCCCGAAGTTGCTGAACTTTAAATATTGTTTTCAAAAACAACTATGTTACTGTTTCATACTTAATAATCTACTATTACTTAAGATGGCGCTAGTAAATTTTTTCTTTTTATTATTTGTTAGATAAGCCGCCATTATAACACATATTATTCTGTAAAAATTTCAGGCTTCTACCTATTTCGGACCCTTTTATGGTCGGAGAGTCGGACAGCGTAGGCTTAGTAATAAGGCTCTGTTGACATCTTTTGGTTACGGAACCCCAAAAAGATTTAATACTATATTTGTAACGCTCCAAACTAAAAGAAAGTTTTTTTTTTTCTGAGCTGACTATGCAGTTGGCTGTTGCAGCCATTACTGCTTCACCGGACTTTTGGGGCAAGGCTCTGAAGGAACCTCAGCCCATATAGCGCCCAACGCTCAAGGGCTCCCCGCGGGGGGAAGTAAGTAAAATAATGACAGATCTTGGAAAAGCTGTCGGGGCTGCTCTTGCCATTTTTGTTTCCAATTCTAATTATCTATAACAGTAAAGTTTATGTGTCACTCTGATATGTCTTCACAAACGTTATTGCAATTAGACAACTCATAAAACTGCAAAATTTTAGTTCCTTTATGGTAGCCTTAAATCTTAGATTTGTCATTATTTTACATACTTCCTTTTAGTCGAAGATTTTACAAAAAAGTATTTAATCTTTTGTAGATTACATCCGCCAAGCATTATTAAATTATAAGGGTTTTATACCTCAAAAGGAAAAAAGGAACCCTTATAGGATCACTTTGTTTTACGTCTGTCTGTCTGTCTGTCTGTATATATGTCGGTCAAGACCCCTTTTCTCCAGAACGCATGTAAGTGTAAAGTTTAAGTTAATATCAAATACTAAAGTCTACGGTCCCTTGCAGCTGAAAAAAAATCAAGCTCCTAAGTCAATGCAATAAAGAGGGTACTTTCCGTTATCCTAGAATCAAATTTTACACAAAGCAAGGTGCATCACAAATAAAGGAAAAAATCCAACATTTATTAATTTGTAGTTATAAAAATAAAAAATAAATTATTATTGTTACAAATAAATCAAAAACTATGGGGTAATTTCCGTTATCCTAGAATCATGAAATTTTACACAAAGCAAGGTGCATCACAAATATAGGAAAAAATCCGACATTTATTAATTTGTAGTTATAAAAATAAAAAATAAATTCTTATTATTAATACCTAATACCGAAAACTTATCGGTTGGAGGATAACGGTTCGACATAATTCAATATAGTTGATAATATAAGATCCTCGGCGAATTGTGATATTGTAAATGGCCGCTATGAAGGTATTGTTAATAATATATTGTAAATAAGAAAAGTCTTACTTTCGTAAGGGTGATTTTAGTGTAAGCACCAGTGGCGTAACTAAGAACTTTGCGCCCCCCTACAGAAATCTAAAAGCGCTCCCCACATATTTGTAGAAGTGCCATGCTCTTTTATATCCGCTTTGATCCTTTGCTAAAAAAACATACTTTGGCTAAAACTATCACCCCTGAGCATTTTTAATACTATATAGTAAATGGGAAAGTCATTATAAAGTCAGTTTGTTTATTTGTTATTGTCTAACTTTCTTTGTTTTATTGTAATTGGGATACTTTCTATCCCAATCGAGACACCAAGGGAACATTTTTTTCTATTATAATACCGCGTTGATATTCGGACACAACTTTAGCTGGATAATGAAGGACATAGAATATTTTTCACCCCGATTGAGAGTTCCCACAAGAATTGATTTTTGGGACACTAATTAAACTAAATTTAATAGAAAATCAGAAGAACTTACCTGTGAGTGACGATCGATGACTATAAAACCTCAGTGATTCGCCCGAGAAATTACACTTTAATTTATTTGTAGTAGCACGCGCAGATGTCATCGTGCACTATTTTAGAGCGACATTTGACAACAAAAAATGTTATCTGACATAGTAGTATTTCCTTCACGTTTACCCCATACAGGCCATGTGTGCTTTGTGCTATTTCGTGGTCTAAAGGTTGTCGGGAGGGTTGTAATCTCTCGGGCGAATCACATCGTTAATAGTCATCGAACGTCACTTAGAGGTAATAATAATTTTATTCTTAAATGATTAATCTGGGGTATCCTGTACAAAAAGGGCGGGCAAATACCTCATAAGAGTCCACAGCCACATCCCGATTATAAAATTTCCTGACCAACCAGCAGTTCTTATAATGATATCTACTCTAACACGTGTTCGACAAGACCCTTTTACTTAAGAACGTGTAAAGATATCAAGTTGAAATTAATATCAAATAAGTCTGGTTTCTTAAAGTTGTAAAAAATCATGCTTTTAAGTCAATACAAAAAAAAAATGCCAAAAATACGGTTATTTTTGTCGCATATTGTGACACAAATTAATAAAAACCTATGGGGTACTTTCCGTTGACCTAGAATCATAAAATGTGGCAAAAATCAATGTAAACACGTAACATGAGAAAAAATATTCTTTTGCGATTATAAACTTATTTGCAGTTGGTTACCTAACTATTTCAATGGATTGGAATAACAGTTGTTCAACGGCAAAGTTAAGTTTGTCCCTCAATACAGCCCACCTTTTACGGGAACCTCGTTGCGCGAGTCCGACCCACACTTGACTTTTTTTTAATTTTAGCGAGTCACACCGGTTTAAGAACCAGCGCCGATAAATCACAGACCTTTTATAGAAAACGAATTTTAACGAGCAAAAAATTTTTATTGCAGCGACCACTGGGTTCTTAGGAAGATATTAATAACCTACCCTAAGAACCCAGGTTGTATATAGCTGTAAAACATGTGTTTTTTATTCCTGCTCTGAAATAATATCAGTGAAATGCAGATAAAACGTATAGAAATAAATTAAATAGTATCTGAGAAGCCCTCAAGCTCCGACTATCCTGGCTGCTTCAGTGCCCCCTGATGGTTTACAGCCATAATACACATACAAACAATCTTTTAAAGTTGGAGTTAGCCCCAAACGAATATATCGTTTCTGTTCTAATTTCTCCGTCGCAGACAAAAAATAAATAATTTTGATAAAAAATTAACACAAGTCAAGAGTATTTTTAGAGGCCCGTTATTATATTGTAAAAATACTATCGGTTAAGTAAGAAATTTGGCAAAAGTTAGGGTAAGTCCATCATATAGATGTTGAAAAAGTTTCCAAAGTCAATTACCGCAACTCACTTTCGTTTTGCAGTAGGCAGACAGCTTGTAGGGTTTCTTTAATCTTCAGAAAAAAATTATAAAACTTGTTATTGCCCGCTATACATTTTGGAATACACTAAGATACATTTTCGTTTCCAACTTAAAAATTATGGATTCTATATGGAGACTTATTTCTTCATCTTCAAGGTGAAAAATCGTTGTGCTTAATTTACCTATTGCTTATAAAGACAGACAGAAAGTAGGTAACACAGAATGTTGGTGCCAGATTTAAAATGAAATAGTCGCACTTACGAATGGTGACGTGGTAACACACAAAAATACGCAGTTTATTTCACTGAAAAAACTATTTGCGTTGAAAATCTCTGAGTATTATCATAATTAAACATAGGTAAGATAATGTGCCAGGATATTGGCTATTGTGTTCCAATATGTGTTTGTTGCTTTGTAGTTTTGTATCTGTGTGCAATTATGTGTTTGTGCTTTGTAGCTTTTTATCTGTATGCCAATATGTGTTTGTTGCTTTGTAGCTTTGTATCTGTGTGCTTATATGTGTTTGTTGCTTTGTAGCTTTGTAACTGTGTGCTAATATGTGTTTGTTGCTTTGTAGCTTTATATCTCTGCCAATATGTGTTTGTTGCTTTGTAGCTTTGTATCTGTATGCCAATGTGTTTGTTGCTTTGTAACTTTGTATATGTGTGCCAATGTGTTTGTTGCTTTGTAACTTTGTATATGTGTGCCAATATGTGTTTTTTTCTTTGTAGCTTTGTATCTGTGTGCTTATATGTGTTTGTTGCTTTGTAGCTTTGTACATGTGTGCTATTATGTTTTTGTTGCTCTGTAGCTTTGTATCTGTGTGCTAATATGTGTTTGTTGCTCTGTAGCTTTGTATCTGTGTGCTAATATGTGTTTGTGCTTTGTAGTTTTGTACGTGTGTGCCATTATGTGTTTGTTGCTTTATAGCTTTGTATCTGTGTGCTTATATGTGTTTGTTGCTCTGTAGCTTTGTATCTGTGTGCTAATATGTGTTCGTTGCTTTGTAGCTTTTTATCTGTATGCCAATATGTGTTTGTTGCTTTGTAGCCTTTTATCTGTATGCCAATATGTGTTTGTTGCTTTGTATCTGTGTGCTCATATGAGTTTGTTGCTTTGTATCTGTGTGCTAATATGTGACTTTTGCTTTGTATCTGTGTGTCAATATGTGTTTCTTGCTTTGCAGCTTTTTATCTGTGTGCCAATATGTGATTGTTGCTTTGTAGCGTTTTATTTGTGTGCCAATATGTGTTTGTTGCTTGATGGCTTTCTATGTGTGTGCCAATATGCGTTTTTTGCTTTATTTTTTTTAAGTCAATATTGGTCAAACAGATTTTTTTAAAACTAGCTGGTTCCCCGCGGTGTTCCCGCACAATGTAACTTTCTACGTAGTATCACCAATATCCGACTAAATTTGTTTTTCACTTCTTGAAACGACTGGTGCGCCACCTATTGTCAAATGATTGTACTAATTCTGAAACCTTTCCCATCATATTCACAAAAACTTACTAAAATTTTATAATAATTGGATAAATGGTGTACACTTAGTGCGAGAGTCCGACTCACACTCTACTGGTTTTTTTTTTCGTATACACAAACCTTGACCTGACAAATTATGTAAAATACAAAAAACAACATTCAGGTGATATATAACAAATGCATATAATACACCATGACGACACGTATCCTCGAAGGTGTGCTAAGATATATTTAAACTTTAGCTATTTGTAGTACACACCTTTTACCGACGGTATTTTATCCTAAACGTGACAAGTAGTGATCCAATCGCTATATTCGGGACAAACTAACCAAAATAACTTTTTCAATACATAAGTTGCGTGAGTGAGTAGTACAGGGAGTACTACTCATACTCGCGAATACTAAAAATAAAAATTATAATAGGCGTGGCATTACGGTTTCCGTCTTATTAATTTCCACGATTAGGACACGTGACCTGACGCGAGTTTATCATTTTTTACCCATACCAAAAAAAGTGCATAACGCCGCTAAAGAAGTTTTCACTTCAAAAATTAATTTAATCAATTAAGACTAATATGAATTTACACAAGTTTCATTCTTTAAACGTTAAAATATTTGTGGTACCCTGAAAAATTAATAAATATAAAAATAAGCTTTCTCAATCCTTTGTATGACATCATTCACACGAATACGACTTAGACAATTTATTTTTGCTTGTTTACTAAGAGTGTAAAAGGTGAAAAATATTTTTGTTTATTTCATGGGAGTTGTTTTGATTTCGTAAAAATGTAGTGAAGGGAAATATGTAGATAAGAAAAATACTTCTACTCCTTCTTAACTATTGATTTATTTGTAGAGTTAGAAAAGAAAGAAATAAATTAATTAATTTATGTTTATAGGATAATCAGCAGTTGCTCGCGACTTAGCACTAAAGCTCCGCAGATATCGTTAACGAGGTTTGTTTGATGTTTATTTTGATCACATGTCTGCCGCTTCTTATACAATTACTTCCGCTATGTTAAGCTCGTGTGGTAAGGGGGATACAATTTGAAGACATTCTCAAATGAATAACATATAAAATTATCATATAAGGTCTCCATTATTTTATGTATCATTATATTTTTAAAGTGAAAACTTCTCTAGCGGCGTTGTGCGCTTTTTTTGGTATGGGTAAAAAATAATAAACTCGCGCACGCTGATCGAAAATTCGTAAGACGGAATCCATAATGCCACGCAACACTGATCGAAAATTCGTAAGATGAAAACCATAATGCCTCGCCATATTTTAGTATATGGCGATTATGAGTAGTACAGGGAGGTTGGATATCGGATTTTAATTGTATGACAGATTGAGATGTCAAATATACTACGTCAGAAAAGTAAATTAACAAACATTATTATTTATAATAAATAAATATATAATAATAAATAATAAATATTTTTGTATATGACACACAGCGCCGTCCAGCCCCAAAGTAAGCAAAGCTTGTGTTATGGGTAGCAGACATCGGACACTAATACATAAATATTACTTTTTTTTGTAAATACATACATATCATACATAAATACACCCAGACTCAAGACAAACACAAATGTTTATATTATGACATAAATGTTTATCCAGTGCGGGAATCGAACCCACACCCTCAGCCTAGCAGCCGGCCACACTACCAACTAGGCCGCGAGGGAGTCAATATGTGTATAAAAAGTGATGGGAAGTAAATAGCTAATATGTTTTCACTCCTGCCGGCACTCCCGTTTTTTCAGTTTCATTATTAATCCTGATCATTTGCGTTATGTTACGGTTATTTCATAATCTATATTACTTCCTATATAACATTATAATGAAATCATAAATTTTATAATAATTAATTTACAGAGAAATATTTATATTGACGACATAGCCATAGATATGGCATTTTCTTTCTTTGAAGACTCCAACTTTCAGGGAGTCGAAAACGAAGAAAGATTATTACTATGTATAGTGCAACAAACTTTTCTGACCCGGTAGTCAAAAATCAAAACTACAGTAATCATATTAAAATGATGAGAAAGTACAACGACACTAGCGACTAAACACCCAAGGTCAGAAGATTAGAAAAGTTTGTTGCACTATATGTGTATATGTATCATGTGTTTCTTATTTTTATGGAGATTTGTGTTCCATGCCTTCATAAATTACTAGGAGTTATGTTATTTATATAAATGTATCACAAAACTTCTCTTTGTCTCTAATTTAGGTACAAAACAGGGTCGATTACAATTTTATTTTTATCTATAAGAAAACTTACTAATTTTAGTCAAGAGAGACTGAGATAACTAATGTATCCTTGTAACTAAAACATAAAATTAATACTGGAAATGTATTTACCTAACAACTAATACATAGCTTGTAAGTTTAGTACCTAACATAGTTATGTAGAATGTATTAAATGGGTATATATGTACGGTCTTGTACTAATCTGTTTACATCACGACAAAGCGTGTAATGAGGTCTCCCGCGTAGCTAATATTTTGGGCACAATTTCTTCAAATGAGGTCGCACCCGAAACGACGCTACGTGCCTCGGAAATATTAACTGAATCTACGAGCCGTAAACCATTTTTTAAGAAAATAAAATAAAATAGCTTGTAACTCTACACCTGACATAAGTGAAACTTGAAAAGTTGAGTTTTGTTATTTATTTGATGAACCATAAAAGAATAGACTTTCTTTGTTTTTTTCTATTTTATTTATTCTTTTGCATTAAGGTGTATGTTTAAATTTTTCTGTGTTTTATTTTTTCTTCAAGCTCAAATATTGCGACCACCAATAACTAGGAAAATTCAAATCTATATTATAAATTAAAAATATAAGTTGATTTTTTTCATCTGGCTGTTTTTTACCCGTCTGCGAAAGCAAGGGTAATGTTTTTCGCGCGTTTGTATGTAGTTGCTAAACGGCAATTGGAAGTTATTGATACCGCGAGTATTATATAGTATACATACAATTAATAAAAAAAACAATATGTTGGCAGTAATTCGCAAAACACTCACATTGTTTTTGTTTTTTGCTCTAACCATATTATGTTTGATATCAAAATTCGGAGCTTGAAGAGGCCATATCGAAGATATATAACACGTTCAGTAAGATAGTCAAGCACCAGTCAGAAATTCTAAAAAACCTTCTTTAGAAAATACAAGAACTTTAGATAGGTATATCTAACGTATTTCGTACTAAAAAAAAGCTAGAAGAGTGTGTTCTGAAACTATTTTATAAATAACACTTACTATTGATTATCTATGAATTGCGGTTTTACCCGCCGCCATTTAAGCATTTTAAAGAATTTTATCTCTTTAGACTTAAACGACAGTGGGTAAACCGCAGGCACAGCTAAAAGACTATAGTGTTCCTTAAGAATTGGGCTATCAAATGCAGAAATAACTATTTATGTCTCAAGCCATAATACCCATGGGCATTATTAAAATTATTTACCCTCAAGTACATAATTTATACTCAATATTTAAGATTCTAAGATGCAATATTAACATCAGCCATGGCTTGGTTAACGGACCTATGCGTGTGGAACGTCGCCTAGAATGGTCTGCTCTGAGGAGACACCAATTCCCCAGACCATATTTTTGGAGTTATATGATTCGTCTGTCCAAGGCAACACAACGGGAATCGGAATGCGCATAGAACCTACTACCGCAGAGTTCGTTGCGCTTCGAGGGCAGGAGAAAATAGAACGTAAGATGTTGCCAGTCAGCTATTTTTTGTGGGGATTTTACAGTCCACAAGCTGCAAGGCACAACTTTAGAAAAACCTGTGGTGGATCTGGGGTCAAAAATATTTGAAAAGGGCAGGTCTCTGTATCACTAAGCCGTGTGAAAACGTTGAATGGACTTGCTAGTGTTACCCTAGATCCACAAAAACTGCTTATCAAACCTCAAGACCAGTATTCTTTTGATGAGTTGAAGCGTTTACGGAGCCTACACTAGAGGACACCTCTATAGTAAGGACCTATTCGTCGTTTGTGTAGTTGCGAAATTCGTTTTCTTTGTATGCTAATGCTAAAAAGATATAAATAAAAAAAAACCCCGGCTGCATAAACATTAAGAACTAAAAACCAATCAACAAATGAACTGTAAAGTCACGGTCACAATGTCGTTGAAAGACTATTGTTACTTCACAATATTTTAAATACTTAATCAAATATTTAACTATAAGCAGGCGGGACTAATTTAAGTGCAAGTTCAATAGTATTACAGACTGCTTACACCAGTCAATACCTTATAGTGAGTGCCTGTTGTCGTTACTACAAGTAACTACTGTACTACTGTTTGAACTTGCACTAAAATGAGTCCCGCCCGCTTACAGTTAGGAAATATATTATGATGAAGTCACAAAACGACAATGTGACAGTGACTTTACAGAAGTAAATATCTTTTAGGTTCACTTGTTAATTGCTTTTAGTTCTTAATGTTTTTGCAGTCGGGTTTTCTTATGTTTTAAATATTTCTTTTTATTATACGTTTATGAAACTATTATTTTTTATATTAAACAGTCATAATTGGGTCTCCTTAGTTTCGGAAATTAAACTTTGATTTGCCAACATGGTTTTCTAAGGTATCGTAACTAAAGGATATGATTCACCTCAAAGAATCTTTAGTTTTTAAATAAAATATACATCCATTTGTTTCAGATATTGTTGGTTACACGAGTAGTTCTAGAAGGGGTTCCCCTTTTTCATTTAATCACAAGAAACCCCTAAAAAAGATATTTGTAGATAAGCTTTTTATTAGACCAAATTTAATATAAACGACTTAATGCAGACAAACTGAACACATAAATGCAGACAAACTGAACACATAAAAAAGACAGACTGAACACATAAAAAAGACAGACTGAATGCATGCAAAATTTCTTTACAATCCAATAAAGAAAATTTGGTCAAAATTTAATAAAAGCTTTTAAAAAAATATCATTATAAATATTCGCCTGTTCATATATTAACGTTATTCTCTGTATTCAAATAACAAGCCGAGTTTGCAACTTCGCTTGTTGCAAAGTTTCCAACTCCTTATCAAGTATACGGATAATGAACTAGGCTAAGATCGTTATTGTAATATTTCCCCAGGAAGTCTTTTGTTATGGCCGGAAATAAATTGTTACGCCGCACTTCGTAACTTATCATATTTATTTATGGTTTCTATTTTTCTTAAAGAATCAATAACAACGTCATCTTTTTTATACTGTGGACATTTTTTTATAACAACTAAATTTGAATTATGACAGGGTGTAATAGTAAGGACAGGTCGTAGTCGCTTTACTCCAAACTTTCGTTAGAATTATACCTATCCTACATTATCCCTAGAAGTTAAAAAAATATTCATCATACACACACCTATTTTTAAAAAAAATGTATAAAGGTTTCAACATAGTAGAGCGAGGGGCTTGTTTTAACGTGTAGGTGTTAACAAGCCTCTAGCTACTATAGTTTATACACAAAAAAAGTGCCAACTTCAAGGTTTTAACTTCGGGCGATGCTTTCAAACAAGTCACAGCATGTCAGTTACCCGCCGGCCGCCGTGTAGTGTAGATGTGGAACATTCTGCAAAAATACAGGTAAGCAAATATTTTTACGTAGTGTTTTTTTCGATTTGAGCTTTAATTCATTATTTTCGTGATTGAGGATTCATGTGTATCTAAATTATATTAAGTGGAGCATTACATCTGCATGTTGTTTTGATAAAATATTATTACCTTGCAAATCCGCTAAAAACAATTCAGTAGCACTCACGCGCAGAAGTACACTATCCACATGTGTAGGAGTGCACCTCTCTCCTTATGTGGACGATGCAAACTTCATATTAAAAATTTTACATTGAACAATGAAGATTTTAAAAACTTGAACTCTGACCCCACCAAAAAGTTTCACAAAGAAGTTAGGACCTCTGTTAACAACTCTCAAATTATTTTTAGAACACAATCATCCAAAAATTATATTATACCCATGAATCCTAATGCCCCAATACTATACGGTCTCCCAAAAACACACAAAGAAGATATCCCCATCCACAAGAAAAACAAGAACTGTTGGATCTAACGTCAACTTGTAGGAAAATTATTACAGATTTAATAATCAATTCTTTTTACAAAAAGAAGGACTCGCAGTGGGCTCCTTTTTGAGTACCCTGATGGCGGATATATTCATGGATAATTTTGAAACTCAAAACATAGTTTCTCACAGTGATGTTCTGTACTACTATAGATATGTAGATGACATAATATTGTGCTGGACAGGAAAAGACCAAGATCTAGAAAATTTTGTAAATAATTTAAACAATATACATCCAAAAATTAAATTTTAATTAGAAAAAGAACAAAATAGCAGTCTCAATTTTTTGGACTTAACTTTAAAAAGAAACCAAAACAAATATACCTTTCAAATATACAAAAAACCAACATACACCAACACAGTTATTCCAGCTTCATCTTGTCATCCTTGGCAACATAAATTGGAGGCATTCAATTCATACATACATCGATTATTGTCAGTATCTCTCAGTAAACAAGATTATTCCACAGAACTCAATATAGTTTATCAAATAGCTAATTCCAATGGATACAACCAAAAACTGATAGACAGCTTAATGTAAAAGAAACTTTATTCCAGGGCAACAGCGGCACTCTTCCCTTTAATTGTAAAAAATATTAAAAAATACAAAGGTAGTTTAACTTATTATGGAAAAATTTCTGAAAAATAAGCTAGAACATTGCGTCGTAACGACATTTATGTCGCCTACCTTACAGATAATACATTAAAAAAGACATTGTGCACTGCCAAAGAACGCACAGAACATTCAAAAAAGTCTGGTATATACAAGCTTACTTGCGGCGACTGCAATCACGTTTATATAGGCCAGACGGGTCTCAGTTTTGATACAAGATACAAAGAACACATTTCAGCCTACAATAATCAACACCCAGATCGATCAAACTTTGCGAAACATCTTTTAGATTCAGGACATTCAATACCTGACAACCACACCTTCGATATTTTACACATATGTCAAAACAGTTTAAAATTTTGCGTTTTGGAGCAGTTGGAGATAGTTCGGCACAGGGATAGAGGTATAATAATTAACTAACAACTAAATGTTTCCAACTCACCGTTATTACGTATTTTTTTAAATAATTGCATCATCCCATCAGGTGATTAGGCCGGTTGGGGGGAGTAGTGGGGGTTGTGTATATAAGGGCAACAACAGCTGTTTTACGTCATTTGGGAGAATCGAGGTTAACCCCGAGAAAAGTGCAGCAGTGCACTTCGCCCGGGGTAAAAAATCGGTAAAGGCCACAAGGCAACTCACCCCAGTCCACCTATATGGCCAACCCATTCCGTCGATTAAAAAGGTCAAATACTTAGGGGTCACTTTAGACTCTCGTCCTAATTTCAGAGCCCACATTAAAAGAGTAAGAGATCGAGCAGCCTTCGTTCTCGCTCGCCTTAAGCCAATGTTAAAAAGTACAGTAAAAAGTCTCTTAGAAATAAGGTGACGCTTTACAAAACTTGTATTCGGCCCATACTCACATATGCGAGCGTAGCGTTTGGTCACACCAACGCTACTTCCTTGCAAGTCATACAAAATCGCTTCATGCGAGGCGCAGTCGGCGCCCCGTACTATATGCGTAATATCGATCTCCATAGAGCTACCGACCATAAAAGCCTTAATTAAAGATGCGTCTAAACGCTACTTTGAGTCGGCAGCCCTCCACCCCAATCCCCTAATTAGGCAATCCATAAACAACGCCCCCAATAGAGGGGCCTTAGGACCTTTTAGATATCCGAGGCACGTATTAATAGATTCTGATGATGAGATCACCAGTAGGCTCAGAGCTCAAGCGCCTTCCGCGCCCGCGTCCGCGAACACAGATTACTCAACTATATACAGAATACGGAACACTAGACAGTTTAGTTTTCATACACACACACACTCGAGCGCGCGGGTATACTAGGTTCACTAATATACCCGGGCGCTTCGACTAGTTACATTTAAATAATAATAGGCGAGGGCTGAAGTGTTTCTTGCCGTTTCTTCTCTTCAGAACGCCTTTGCTATTTTCCGAAACGGCGGTAAATTTAAGTTAGATACAAATTTTAGTTTCTAAGAGCGGTTGCCCAAGCCGAGTTTCGTGTCTAGGACACCCTTGCGCAAACCGCCCCAACTTTTCGCTGAAGAGTGCAAGCAGCACCGCAGCAAAGTTAGTCCACGTGTAGTTGTAAAAGCCATCTGCGGCCAACAACAGCAGACAGTAGTTAGAAAAAAAAAAAAATTTACGTCATTTGGTGAAGGTATAGCGCACGACTAACTTGCGTCTCCTGAAGATGCCTCGTGTTGAGGCGAAACACGTGTCGAGTTTTGTTATTAATTTGGTGGTGTGGCGTTGTGGTGAAGTTTGCATCGTCCACATAAGGAGGGAGGTGCACTCCTACTCATGTGGATGGTGTACTTCTGCACGTGATTGCTACTGAATTGTTTTTAGCAGATTTGTAAGGTAATAATATTTTATCATACCATTTTGATTGACGTCGAGGTGCCACCTAGAGTACCTTTACCAATGCTGCGTAAAGTACGTATTGATATCTAATACAACAAGAACACTTTTCGCAAATTATATCTTGCTAATACCTATAACATCTATTTTGGAAGTACCTTTCATATTTCAGAAGAAATTATGCAAATCTCAAATGTGGTCATTACATCTAAGTGCAGGTAGGTAGGTATATCTACATACTTACCTTTTATATAAGTAAGGTAACTATCTCGTACCATTACCGACTTATTTTGTGCCTAGGTTTTGGCCTAGTTAGGTAATCAACGCAGGATATATATATAGTTACATAGCTAACGATTTAAAAATATATAATATAGATAATAGGTATAAAAACCTCAATATTTTTTCTAAAATTTCTATAAAATCTATTCAGTTTGTGCCTAAACTACGACGAGCTATTTAGTTACTGTTTTATCATTTCGATCTCACAAGTCACACTCTCTTAATGTTAACCTGACACCCCCTAAAGAATTTTGAAGAGACCGAAACAGGTGGAAATCTAAAGGTGCAAGTTCAAGGCTATATGGCGGATGCATTTACATGCATTTGTATGAAAAACTTCGTTAATACAAGCCGCCCCCCCCCCGCTTCTATGGGTGATTTCAAAGATATGTGCATATTTCTAGAAGCGCCCATAATTTAAATTTTTTGCGCATTATTTGAGAAAAGTAACATACAAGCCTATTTCGCAAGCAGAATTATGTCAATTAATTAATAAATATTAATTGTATTAATAGACAAGCGTGTGTGTGACTCTGCTTCGTCTCGGTTTGACCGAAATTGTCGTATTCGTCATCAAAAGCTGTAATGCTGGCCGCTGCAGTAATGTACTTAGAAATACACTTCTATATTAATAATTTCGTCAAGGGGTACGGTAGACTCGATCGAAACCTTATATGAATAACAAAACATAAAAAAATATTGATTTTGAGTCGACAACATATATCCGCAAAATTCGAATTATGGAGAATTTCGTTAAATTCCGATGGCACTGACAAACAAACCGCTGTCGCCATCTTTGGTAGTTAATAAGGGCCTGTGTGTGTAAGTGCCGTAAGCCGTACGGCCTAAGTGTGTGAAGCACGTTCCGTTTCATACCAGCTCTTAGATACGCCTCGGCAATCAACACATTGCGTGCGTTGCGCCTAAAAAGTATCCATCACAAAGAACTGTGACTCATGTGACTATGTAAAACGAAACGTCTTGCCGCCGGAAACATTCAGTGAATCATAAAAAACCTAATACTCATCGTCAGTCGTTGACGTTTCGCGAAAATATTGTTTTTGACACTTTTTTATCATATACTCTTTGTTATGTGTTTTTTCTTTAAACCTGAGATTGGCCGATTATGGTAACAACCATAGAAAAAAGAATACTAACCATAACCATAAAAGTTGAAGTTTTAGTTCAAATGTCATTTAGTTTCGCATAGTGATTTATTCGTTTGGATTACACACATTATGCCGAAAATCGTAAGTATTTCATAAACTGTTTCGTTGGTCGTGTCTCTGTCTTCGTTTATTATTATTTGTTTGATGATACCTATGTCATTTTGTTAACAGCCGGATCTCCTTGCATTTGGTAAACATTGTCACAATTGTGGAAAGTGGATGTAGCGAAGGGCTCTTCGTAAAGATGGTGAGTAGTATTTTAGTAGGTATGTAGGCAGGTTGTGTTTTTAAGTGAATTTTGTTCTGTTTTGTTCTTAATGTGTGGTTTGTAAGACTTTCTGCATTTAAATAAAATAAGTACTTATTTACTTCCAGTGACATGCAATTTTTGTAATGGCAAAATATTTATAAGAAACTGCAAACAAATGCAAATGTGCAGTCGATGTGTGGAATGCGACAACATTATACTCGGTAAGCGGCTCAATATTTTTTCTCTATAACCCGACAAATAATAATAAATGACCACATGCATAGCCTGTGTTGAGTTGTCATGAACACATACAGAAACAGACACGATTTTTGCACCGTTTTTCTTGATAATGGAATGGACCCCTTCATGTACAAGTTCAACTTGAACTTGGCTGGGTCTTATTATACAATTAGACATTATTAATTGTATAATATATTTTTGCAGATAATTTCACCCATGACTAAATGTCATGATATTGTTGTAGTTGATCGACTCTTTCAAGATATAATGAAAAATAAATTACCTTTTGGAGGCAAAACTTTGTTATTTGCAGGAGATTTTCGTTAGATTTTACCAGTTGTAGTTAATGGGTCACGAAATGATATTATAAAAGCTTCAATTAAGGTGGCCAAACTTTACTCAACTCCAGTTGGCTCATAATATGAGAGCTCACGATGATTTAGAGTTTGCTCAATGGGTATTAAAGGTATCGGATGGATCAGCTAATGAAGATATTAATGACAACATTGAACTGCCTCAGCGATGC
This sequence comes from Apoda limacodes, assembly GCA_946406115.1. Lineage (NCBI taxonomy): Eukaryota > Metazoa > Arthropoda > Insecta > Lepidoptera > Limacodidae > Apoda > Apoda limacodes. Next base: position 24,491,774 of record OX291555.1, on the reverse strand, counting down.
ATTGTAGATAATTCAATTGTAGGCCATATTTTTGGTGTTTCCCTTAAAAGTTTTTCAATAAAATCTATCCTTATTCCCAAAAACGATGATTGTTTTCAATTGAACGACCAAGTTGTCGAGAAAATTCCTGGCCTGCTTAAAATTTATGAAAGTTCTGACGCTGTGGTTGAGGACGATCATAATGATGTTTTAAACTATCCTGTAGAATTTCTAAATTCTATAACACCTGCAGGATTACCACCACACATTCTAAAATTAAAAGTTGGTTGTATAGTAATGCTTTTGAGAAATTTTTAACCCGACTGTTGGGTTGTGCAACGCAACCCGTCTTATTGTTAGAGCGTTAATTCACGTGTCATTGATGCCGAAATAATTTTTTGTGGTAGCCATGTGGGAACCAGAGTTTTTATTCCTCGAATCCGGCTCCAGCCATCTAACAGTCAACTGCCTTTTACCTTTAGTCGGCTTCAGTTACCCATTCGCATAGCATTCGCTATGACAATAAACAAAAGCCAGGGACAAACTTTCGACAAAATCGGTATATTTTTACCTAATCCTGTGTTCACCCATGGTCAGCTCTATGTTGCCTTCTCTCGAGTTCGAAGATTCGATGATGTAAAAATTCAAATTATCAATACCACTGAACAAGGCTTGAAAGGTGATAAATATTTATCGAAAAATGTTATATATAAAGAAATTTTATGATAATCAATCTGTGATGTATAAAAGAGAATTTTTCTTTATAAGTACCTTTGCCAAATTCTCGGATAAGTACTCATTGTAAAATTACAATTTAAATACTTCCTAATTTTATTTTTGATTTAGCCGATTTGAATAAAGAAGCACAATTTAATTTTTTATTTTTAAAATTAGTAAGTACTTATCTACCTGTCAAAGTATAGAAAAAGACTGAGTGCTTAAAACAAAGAGGTTTACAGAGAAGAAAACCTTAAAAATATGTTTTGTTAATTTGTCATAGTTTATTTTGAATGTTGATTTGCAATAAAAATAATTTGTGTAAAAACTTTTGCAGTTTTTATTTACTATATTTAATAAACACAACGAACGAAGCTATACGAATCTATATTTAATATTCTTTGAGAACCGATGACTACAGAAATATCTGCCTACATTTTGCACCTAGATGTGTATTATGAGTCAAATTTCACCCGAGCGAAGCCGGGTTTTCATCTAGTTATTTCATAATTTCTCAGAAAAACATAAAAAGCGAAGGTTAAAAGACTTGATCAGTACTTAACTTTCCTCTGTGTTATCCAAATCCAAACTAATATATATTTGTGAATCTCTATTTGTTTGTTTGTATATTAGTTTATCATTGCTTAGCGTCGCTGCAAAGCAATCAATTAAGCTGATTTTGTAAACAGAAATTGTTTAGGAAATGGAGAATAACATATACAAACCACTTTTTATCCCAGAAAAGTTCCCAACAGAAATAACTATAACCTAAATTCATGTACATATTACAGCAAAGCCTGCTTTAGCAAACTTTTGTGCTGTAATCAAAGTCTTGCCGAAAAACTCTCACGCCGATAACCAAATTTAGCGAAGGCTAGGCGGAGCCGCGGGCAATAGATTGTGTCTTTATATTCATAAAATATACAAAATTAATTGAAAACAGTGGTGTACAAGCAAGCTAACAAAGTCATCTTTAAATATAAAATACGACTCAAATGTATAATAAATTAGCAATATCTTCATGATGTAGCAAAAGTTTTGTGATTGTCAGCAGAATGACAAGTTATAGTGCATGATTAGGGCCAGCTTGGGACGTAGGACTATTTTTGGGGACGGCCCTCTGAATCCATTTACAGTTGTCATGTGGTCTTGCCAACTCACGCTGAATGTTTAGGAAGGAAAGGACAATGTTGATTTTAGGTAACTTAAACTTTTATGATATATTTTATTACACTAGTCCACTATAACGCAATATCCACGCAAATATTTTTCATAAAAGTGATAATTATCCTTTAATTTATCCTTAACCCAATTTTGGGGCACGGCCTACCCTCAACGAGGGTGATTTGATACATAGTCCACACGCGGGCCCAATGTGGATTGTGGACTTCACATACTTTTTTTGACGTATGCAGGTTTTTTCAAGATGTTGGGCTTTACCGAAAATCAGTTATTTGTCGATTGGTCCATATTAAACTGCATCAAATTTTCGAAGTTTGCAAACGAGCTGTCAAGCTGGTATAGTGAAGGAGATGGATGCTACTTGTATAACGTAAGGCAATTACGTTCACTTCACTATACCAGCTGACTAGATGAGACTTAACTTCTCTTTTGCAAACTCCTACACAATCAAAGATAATAGTATTTTTTATTTATAAAACTCGTAACCTGTAGTCCATTTATGATCCAGCCACGCACTCTTTCGCAGTGTGACCTGTCTTTGACTAATGTTCGAAATGTCAAGAAAAAATTAGCTTGAAAATAATTTCTTTAAGACGTACAGAACCCAGTAAATCTCTGTTAGAATGAACAAAATAAATACATCACAGTGCAGATTGGGTTCAACCCACATTACCATATTGCTTCCATGCGGTTATTTCGCAGCAGATTCCCCTGACACCGCGTTAGACAGAATCTTATCTTGAGATGTTGTTTTAAGAAGGGGAGAATAACGACCGGCAGTTGCGAAAGTTTTTCATTATTTGTTTTAAGAGTTTGGTTTTAAAGGTTAAACAGAATTAGATTTTTTTATGGACACTGTATTGACCTATATATGTATCTAAAAAAAAGAAAATTTGATGCAGTTTAATATGGACCGATAGACAAAAATCTGATTTTCGGTAAAGGCAAACATCCTGAGGAGACCTGCATACGACAAAAAAGTTTGTGAAGTACACAATCCGCACTGGGCCCGCGTTTGGACTATGTCCTAAATCACCCTCGTAGGGAACCTGCGTTTTACCTTCCCAGAATGGGAACGTGAGCCCATGTCACACTGAACACAGCTCAATCATCTTGCTGCCTTCTTCATCAAGAAGAGTGATAGCTGAGGCAAACAAGTAAGCAATCATGTTAATAGGTGCATAAATAAGTTGCTAGTGATTTCTAGTGTTTCATATTTTTTTAATAGCCTTTCTAAAATGTAGGATTTGGCATAACAGGATTTTATGAAATGAAACCCTTAAAGGTTGAAAAATAATAAAAGTATTAAAAAAAAACTTAGCCACAAATTGTTAGGTACTTTGTAATTTATACGTTTCATTTCAGAAAGTTCTGCTAATTATGTATTCCGTTAGCTCGGACGGAGCTGAAAGGAAATGATAAGCCCGTTTCTCGAAACATTAATTTATATTGAAAATTCAGCAAGTAAAATGTCTAAATACTAATTTGTTATTGCTGTTTGAGCTACTTGTTAAAATATTTATAGCTTAAACGATTACAGAATTTGTTGTGAAACGGACTGTTCTTTTTATTTATCTCTATGTCTTCAGGTAGTGTAGTAAAACAAACTTTTCTAACCTTCTGAACTCGGGTGTTTGATCGGTAGTGTCGTTGTTAGTTAACACCATTTCAATACAGCAACTGTGGTTTTGATTTCTGGCCACCGGAACAGAAAAAATTGTTGCACAGTAGCTTTACATAAAGAGCTAAATTACATAAACAAACTACGTTACGTTGTATGCAGAACGAATTTAAATCAAGAATGCAAAAAAAAGTTCCTTTTTTCCATATTTGAATCGAGCCGTTTCTTTGAAACATGCCTGGCGAAAATATGTTAATTTGGACGTCCAAATCCTGTCTTTACTAAGAAGGGCAATAAGATCTGGTACATTTAGAATGGCTTTAGATAGCCGATAGGTATTTTATAAGTAAAGCATTCCCATTCCCAAAGTTTTTATACTGATAAACTAACTAACAACGTCATCTGTTAGAAAGATATGGAACTCTTAACCAGCACACGCCATGTAAAGCTCCCTGATATAAAAGGCAATGTCCTGACTGACTCATTAACGCCCAGCCAAAATCGCCAAGAAAAGAAATTTAAAATTTGGGGAAAGCAAACAATTAAATAAAATTCATTTATGAAATGATTCAATTAATTCTGCTAACCATGTTATACTAAATATACATTTGAAAATCGGATTCAAGACAAACACAATATTGATGTTTGTCTTGTGCGGGGATCGAACCCGCGCCTCTCGGTTCAACAGGCAACATCATTCCACATTGATCCAATAAGGCAGTATCATCTTAAATAAGTAACATCATCTTAAGTAAGTATTTACCTATTATACGTTAGCACTATCGGTACTACAACCTAAGCTCGCTTAAATTATGGTACTACAATGGTAATAGGCAACAATAAGTAGGTATCCTAGTTTATAGCATGATTCGATTCGGTCTTACCCAAGTTTTTATTTCACACGTTATTTTCACCTTTAATACAATCTTCGTTTCAAATTTAAAAGCTCAAGCTAAATTTTGGTACAACATCTTAAGATTGCGGTTTAGGCTAGACCGCGAAAATACGCCGTTTTTGTGCAAATTTTGTGGCTAACCTATAGCATCTAAAGGATTGAAAAAAAAAATATTATATAAAACTTGCTTTTCTCTATTGCATTACCTTACTGAATGATTTTCATTTATTGTATTTAATGCAATAAAAAATCTGGAAGTGACCATTGTTTCAACACTTGTGCAAATTTTTAAAGCGTGTTTTGCATTTGCTTTTAATGAAAGTTGGTTAAATAATTAGAATAGCTTGTTATCTAGTGCACTGACTCTAAATTGTAGGAAATAGTCAAAAAATGTGACTACAAAACGGTGATAACATTCCATGCAAAAAATTAAGTTTCAAGGCGTCATAAATTACTTAAGAAGTATATAAAATATATATCTCATAGTAATGTATATGACACTATCTAATGATTTATAGTGTATTTACATACACAACGTTTGAATTACAGAAATTAGCTTTCTGGCCTATATCGCCCTCTTAAGCTCGCTTGAAATATCGACACTCTATGACAATACGCAAACATTAGTAAGCACTTTGTAACATGATTCGATTACGTCTAAACCAATTTAAGATTTTTGAAATTATTTTCACTTTAAATACTATCTTGTACTATATTTTTATTATAGCACAATTAGAAGTACCTACCCTAGATTTTTGATAATCTGAGTCATTAAGTGAGTGTTTTCAGGGTTTCAAAAAACTTAACCCCACTGGGGGAAAGAGGAAGGCAAATTTTTACGCGGGAAATAATATTTTTAGGGTCAAATTCACTTGCAACTGTTCTTCAACACTATAAAAAAAAACGTTTGTTTCAGAGTTTTTAAAAATGGATAACTAACTAAAGGTAAGAAAGGCTAGATTTTTATAGAAATAAAAAATAAACAACAGGCAGGTACTATTCTTTTTAACATTAGCACCTTTTGAAAGTCGCCAATTATTGAACAATTCGTATGCTTTCGTTTTTTTACGTGACTCCTCTGGTAAAAAGCTTAGTTCAGCATAAGACACTTGTTGATTTAGCTCTTCTGGTTTTAAAGAAATATCTTCGTATCTCTAATCACAATACAAATACAATACAATATAAAAGTAAATAAACAATTTAAGGTAATTATTAAATAATAACTAATTAGTTTCGCGACATTTCGATTTCTTTTTTTTTACTTGCTTTTATTTAACTCACAATGCTTCCTTTTTCTTTCCTTCCATCTTGTGATGGAATCTTGCGAGCTTAATTAATTAAACATACTTCCTGTTATCACCCTTCGATGAAATTTTGTATACTTACTAAGCTCGGATGAAAATTCAATATTCCACAGTTACTTTGACCAACAACCCCCTCCCAGAGTTGTACCAGGGGTACAACCTGGAGGTGGAGGTGAAAAATTTAAAAATCTTCAAAATGGGTATCCGGGGATTTTGAGGGTCGCAGATCACGAATTTGATGTTCATTTTGATGTTATCACCTTTTGGCGTATGTAGGAAGTGCACCTGAAGGTGGACATTAGGGTGAAACGTGAAAATTTAATTACTAATTTATAATGAACATAATATCGTTCTCCAAGGTCTCCTCACCCAACTAATGAGACTTGGGCAATAAACTATAAAAAATAAATTAAATTATCGCTAAAAAGTATAAAATAAAAAAAGTTAAATAAAAAAGCGTTTTTAAAAAAAATCTTTTTTTCCTTTTTTTTAGACGTGCGTTCGCAAATTTACTCTATGACACTTTTATCAAAAACAAAGTATATTTCTTTTGAAATAAGCGCTTTTAATTATTAGAAGGTAGGAAAATATTATTAATTTTAGTAAAATAAAAAAATAAATATTAAGTATGACATACTTAATATGTAATGTAGCTTTTCATTAAAATAAATTTGTCTCTTAACCAGTTTTTGAATGTTCGGACGTAATAAAACGAATACACAACTTTTACTCGTGACTTTATTAATTAAACTAAAAAATTCACACCTAATTACCTTACATGCTACAAACCCCTTAGGGGAGAAAGGGAGTTAGGATATAATATTTCTGTTACCAAATTATTTAAATTGGGTATATAAATACTTCTCAACACAATTAATAAACGACATGATTCAGGCTTTTAGAAAACTAAAACCGTTCTGGTTAGAAGAAAAACGGTTGGCAAATATTTACGTGAGAAATAATATTTTTATAGTTAAATTCACTTGCAACTATTCTACAACACAATTCGAAAAATCATGTATATCATAATTTTCTAAAATGGGTCCCCTAGGGGAGAATAAGAGAATTTGTTCAGGAAATAATATTTTATGTTTTCATAAAATTCTATCCATACTAATAATATAAATGCAAAAGTAACTCCGTCTGTCTGCCTCTCTGTTACCTCTTGACGCTAAAACCTCTCAACCGATTTATATGAAATTGGGTACGGAGATAGTTTGAATCCCGGGGAAGGACATAAAATAGTTATTATATTCCAAAAAAATTAAAAGTTCCCGCGGTAATAACTATAACCGAGGTTAAATGAACTATAGCTACAGCTATAGCTTGCTAAAGCAAACTTCATTAGTATAATTAAGGAGTTGACGTTAGAATCCCACGCCAAAAACCAAATTTAGGGCGGGTGAAGCCACTGGCAAAATTAATAAATTACCATCTATCCACTACTAGTAGAAATTCAAAAGTTACTTACTTAATCACGCTTCAACAATTGGACGGATCGGGATGAAAAAAGGCACACATGTAGGTTAGGTCCTGGAAAAGGCTTTTTACTATTACAGAAAATTCTAAAGTTCCCGTGGTAATAACTATAACGTTTGCTACTCAATCCTGCCGCAACGCATCCAATTGAGCTAAACTTACGTACAGAGATTGTTGGAGATAAGACAAAGGATATAGGCTAATTTTTAAGGGGGAAAATGGCATTGCAAAATTTGTAAGGTGTATAGTCATTAATTTGGAACATCACGTTCCTATATGTTTCTCAAAACACTAAGTAAACTATGCGTTTAAAGTTTTCTGAAAATTCAACCCGTAAGTGTGTAAGGGAAAGAGATTTTTTGTTGAAAATATTTTTTTTATGGTAAAATTTCGTATTCATGCTGTTCAACACAATTAAAACTTAATGTGTTTTGGGGGTTTTTAAAAATTTAAACCTTAGGTAAGATAGGGGGCCAAAATTTGTGTGCATGGAAAAGTACTGACTCATCATCATCGATTGCTACGGATAAAAATTTAACATTTGAAGAAGGAGTTATAATTATATTGTAGGCATCGTAAACATTTTTTTTAAAACTGCTAACGGTGTAAGCAAACCTTTTCAACCGTTGCGGAAAAGAGAAGGCTTTCAATCAACTTGATATTGAAGATTTCATAGAGAGTGATTTATATGGATGTGAAAGGGATTTTTTAAAATTCACTCCTAAGAGCGTGAAAGGGCGTGGTAAATTTAATATTGATTTATTTCAATGTACTCTGTGCATATTACTCAGATATTACAAATTTCAACAAAGGGTTAATTTTACTGTAGGTTTTGTGGGCCAGTGAACCCAGGAGGTTCAACGATACTGTTCATCGTATGGTATGGTTGAAGGTGAATCGTATGGTAGTGGAATAATCTTTACAGTATGTTGATTTAAAAATTGCGCAAATCTTATAGTCCTCGCTAGCGAAGCCGCGGTCAAAAAGCTAGTTATTTAAATAAACCTAAAAAAAAAAACAAACATAATTTCTCAGAAACAGGAAACCTCGTCAAAATATGTAACCTGTACGCAAAGTACCCAAAACATTGACATTTTTTCTTTTACTGATCAGAATTCACTAACCGCAATTTTAAACAAAGCCACCTGATATTTTACCTCTTTACTTCTTGTCCAGTTTTTTCGTTTTTACCTTATTCACATGTATTGAACGGACACCTAACATAAATTTCCAGCATTATCTGAAAGGATCAGACCAAAAAGAGCATGTCAGAGCATCAACAAATGGCCGACCTTTGGTTCGGGACGTCCACGTCGTCCACCCCGATGTGGGGAGGACTTTCTGCTGAACGACCAACATTTTACATTGTTATTGGATAGCTATTCTATTCATTATGGCTATTTAAAATTTCTGTCCTCAATAAATGTCGATACTAATTTTTATTTTATACTTTAAGCAGGCAATTTCTATATGCTTATATCAATTAAATAGTTTAATAGTTATGTGTAATTTCATATCATAAAATTATATTTCAGCAATAGTTTGCTTCACAAGTTTATTTAGGTAGGTGTTATTCCTGTTAATATTTATTTTCTAGAATGAATTTGTTTTTATTTGTAATTGAACACTAGTAATTAAAATAATTTTGCTAATATAACAAATGAGTCTAACAAATTTTTAATTTTTTGCTCTTATATTCTAAGTCTAGGGACATTGACATATGTAAACCAAAATGCAAAAAGCCAAGTTTACTGTATATTTTATTACAAAAAAGGTAAGTGTGGGGCAGACTCGCGAACTGTGGGTTCCTTACCACCATATGATTTACTAACAAAACGACAAAAAAGTGCCGCTAGTCGATCACCCATCCAATGACTGTCCAAGCCCAACGTTGCATAACTTCGCATAACGTTTCTTATAAACAAAATTTTGCTGGGTTGTTTGGCGTTAGAAAGTGCATGATCAACGAAAATACCTATTTCTATTTTTAAGAAATTAATGGACTATTTTTACTAGATGGCGGTTATATGGTAAGTTATAGCTAATGCAATTCACATTCTCATACCAGGCCGTTTTTTTTTATTTTTGTGATACTTTTGAGCTCAAGTTAAATTGCTGCAAGTTTGAAGCTATTATATGTATAACTGTTTTTGCGACAGAGCAGAAACAAGGAAAATATATAATAACACACATCTTGTAAAAATTTCAGCCATCTACCTGTTACCATTCATAAGATAGAACTCGTAAAGAACGGACAGACGGACACAGACAGTGTAGGCTTATTAATAGGGTCCCGTTGGCAAACTTTGGGTATGGCACCCTAAAAAGTAAAAGAAATAGAAAATTATACTTTACAAAAAAAGGTTAAGTACAGACACAGGGGAAAGTTCATTTTATACAACATGTTAGGTAAATGGTGTTTACAGCTGAAGGTGGTAGATAGAGGTTGGTTTGTAGATGTTCGGAAAAATATCCTGATTTCGGATATTTATTTTATCGTATTTATTTTTGGTTTAAAAATGATATTTGGTTTTAAATTAATTTTAGTTTTTAACACATATTTTATGACTAACTTATTATTTTACGTGTTAATACGTGTTGGGTTTGTTACCTAACACCTGTTGCTTTGCTTTAATGATAGAAGTTGATAAGTAAAACAATTTATTTTAAAAGGCCAAAATGACACACAAAAACAATTAAAATTAATAAAATGAGATTTAACTAAAAACTTGACGCCCGCGATGTACGGTTAGACCGTACAATACGTAAAATCCAAAAAGTCTATTAAGAACTATTGACGTTCGACAGTAACAATTACCTATTGAACCATAAGAATAAGTAACTTGTACTTACTATATTTGAACTGTAGGCACAGATAAAATATTTAATTATTACCTTACATTGTCCACCTCACTCACACATACACTCAACATACTCGTACTTACACACAAGTTTAATTAAAAGCAATAGCAAGATTTTTTTTCTCTCTTTCTTAAATTATGAAGGGTTCTCGATAATTAATTTTTTTTTTTGTATACTCAAGTAATGTATGTGATTACGCGATATTATGAAATACCTACCTACTATTCAACTTTAAAAAATATTATTGTGATGCCTACTTACCATTTGTTATTTTTAACTCCTAGACTCCTACTATTCAAGGAAATTCGAAACAAACAAATTTTATTATTAGACATAACTATCCAGGAATGCACACAGCTGCCGATTTTCATGAACATACCAATAATAAATTATCTAAAATAAACCGAGGTGGTACGGTTAATAATTGATTTCCTAAAATTTATCTCTAAAAGTGTGTCTATGGGACATGTTGTGAATTGCTCAAATAGCGATCTTCCGCAACACAATGATTGTTTAAACATCAGCTGCGTGACCATATTGTTTTTTTTTAAACGAACTATATACAAGAATTAGTATTAAAATGATATCATTCTTTTCAAGATATGTAGAGTGGAGTACCATGAACCAGAGGAACGTCAGTATAATTTGTTGTAAAAAAAATATGTTGAAAATGACAAGTAGGTGTCATTGTGTTATGTGTAAAGGTATGGCACTTTTTTTAGGTATAAATATTTGATTTTTAAAGTACCTAAATTGGTAAGTAGGAAGGTAGATTTCTTGATTTTTTTGCGTTCATTACTTACATACATTTCTTACGTACATTAATACAGAAAATGCTTGCTTTCAACGCGGCTGCGCTGCAAATCTAGCGCTTAATCGACATTATCCAGCGTGCAACGCTAGAGTTTACGGTTTCCCAGAATATGACGTCGTCATATCACGTTAGAAATCACATCTAAGTGCTGATGTCCTTGCCTTGTGTTTGACATATTTGGGATAGACATACACAACCAACCTTAGCTAAGCCAAGCATAAGAAAAGCAACCAAATAACCTACTAAACTTGTGGAATCAGTCAAAGCGTGCTCACATGTCAATACAATTTTCTTTGAATTAAATCCATTAAAAAAATAGTTCAGCTTCAAAATATTATAATTTTAAAATTACATTTTATTTTATGATTTTTTTTATGTGTGTCATTTTGTTTTGTAACATGTCTTTTCTAAGCTTTTGTATTTTTTGTTGATTTTGGAAAATCGGCATACGCTCAATTTGAAGTGCTGAACAAAAACGTCGTTCATGAAACTTAACACTTAATTACATCTAGCGCTTAAGCAAAAATCAGTACCTGTACTCCCTAAGAAATATCTTCAAAATATTCGGTAAATTTACGAAATACCTACTAGTCGTTTATTGATATTTTACTTAATATACTTAATACTTGATACATCGTGCACACGTACGTAACGGGAGTATACACCAATTACTTAACACCTTTTATACGAGTTATCAAAAAATAATTATTAATATTCGTAAGTCATAATAAATGTAATACATACTGAATTAAATTTTAAAATTAATCTATCAATATTATTGTAATTAGCACTAAATAACCTGAAATCCATCATTATGTAAACATTCAATAAGCACTATTTTTCAATGTACGAAGAGCATTCGATGAAGTCTAACTCAACAGCTTCATTTACAAGCTGTTCCACCAAGTACATTCCTAAATCAAGTAAATATTCATTCTTAAGGATAAAAAAATGGTTTATAATCACTGATTTACCAGACAACATCCGATATTATTGCAATGTTACGTACCTCTGAGATATATGCCAACCAGTTTGAATATATTAGAGGGTAACGTGGAAAGAGAACGTCCTGATTTAGGAGGGGTTCAGTAAAACATATGGAGCGGTTTTGAAAGCGATTGCATCGGTAACGAGTTTGAGAGTTGTTTAGTGTCAAGGTATTCGATTGTGATATTCTTTGTTTAAAACTTTTTAATATTATTTAACTTACGACGTTATAGTATAGCTTTTGTGAGACATTTTTATTGGGTCTTTATGGTGCATGGTGAATTTACGACTGAGTGGCACAGTATTAGTATGTTGGACTGCCGAGTCGAGGTCCCGGATTTCAGTCTGATTTGGGTCCGGTGAACATCACGCTGGGACAAAAAGCCTTTGGTTAAATGTAAATAATTCGGGTAAGTATTTACTGTTCGTCGCAATAATAATACTTAAGATGAATCGGACCACCATTTTTTTTATACCATTAAGGAGTACAAACATGCTTGAGGTCTGCCTGATGGTAAGTGGTCACCGTAGCCTATGGACGCTTGCAACACCTGGGGCATCACTCGCGCGTTGCCAACCCTAAAAAATCTAATAACTTCTTTCTTGAAGAACCCATACTGTAGTCCTTAGAAAAAACCTTGGCAGGGAGCTCATTGCACAACCTAAGTGTTCGCGGGAGGTAGTTTCTCTGAAACCGCACTGTACGTGACCATTTAGGTTCTAAAGCGTGAAAGTGACTTCCCTGCTGACGGGGAGCGGTGCGATGGTATAGACAGTGTTTTCAACATGTTTTCATGCAAACTGAACTTAACTAAATATTTGATTTAGTGATTGATTAAATTTATATAAATGCCAGTGAAATATTAAACAACCAAGTTTTATTTGAATTAATTAAATGAAATTAAAGTATATTATTTTAATTAAAGTTTCTACTGACAAAAATGCTGAACTTTACGTTGCTTAAAGAATTTACATTGCAATACCTAGCGGCAATGCGGCTAGAATTAAACAAATAATAAATCATTAAATGTATAAAATTAACTAAAAACTCGTTACTCGGTAATTTAACGAGTCACTTACATTTGATAAATGAATATGCTTTTTGCGACAATTTTGACAATTATAAACAGCGATATATAATAACAATACTTTTCATGCGTGACGTGTTTATAGTTATATATATTTATTGCACCGAAGATTGTATAGGAAAATCAGATTTGGATTCTCTTTAATATAAAACCCATTAAATCTAGCCATGGTTCATGTTGGTTTTTTACTATGGCGAATGAATAGCACATTAAACTCTACAATCACAATGCGTTTGTTAAAAAAAAATCTGGATTTACGCCAAGGAATTATTTGGGTGGAAGTAGCTAAGTAAGTAACAATATTTAAATGTCTTATAGTATCATGACACACCTACGTAAATCTCATACTCAAATGCGCAAATACATTTTTTTAAATACACTGAAATATGAATTTCTATGCTATTGTTCCTGTTTTTTATTGATATATGTACTTGGCAACTATTGGTAGAATAGTAATATAAAGTGTGAATCGTAAAATGAATTCTTTGGTTTTTCTTAAAAATAAAGATAAATATCATGAACAAAATAACCCTTTTTGAAAAACAGCCATTTGATACTAAAAATAAATAGTTATATAGACTAACAAATTAGATATGATATGTTTGTCTATTCTAAGATTCAAGTTCGGTCGGATGCTGTTTTTTGCGGTTGCGAACTACATGCGCGACGATTTAATAAATGTCGATATCTAAAACAAATTTTAGGTAAGGTAAATAAGTGAAAGAAAACAAATTAAACAGTATTCGGTACAATTTATTACTTTTTTCATAGTTTTAATGGGTAAGTATGGTACTTATCATCCTTTATTTGAGTATTTTGTTACGCTTCGCAAAGTTTTTAACGAAACAATAAGTTAGTTGGATTTATTTTTAACTCCGCACAGCTGTGAGGACAATTGAAGACTAGATAATAATAATAAGAATAAATAAGTAAATAATTTGGACATAACACTCAACGTGTGGACCCAAAATAAGCAAAGCTTGTGTTATGGATGCCAAAGAATGAATAAAAATACATATATATTACTTTGTTTACGGAAATACATATCATACATACATACATACATATACCCAAACTCAAGACAAACACAAATGTTTATCACATAAATGTTTTTCCAGTTCGGGAATCGAACCCACAACCTCTGCACAGCAGCTGGCCACACTACCAACTAGGCTGCGAGGGAGTCAAATAGAAATAAACGCCCGCTATTGCTCCGGGCGTCTTATGATCTCAGACATTATTTGCTGCTTATTATGCATCTTCTTAAGAGAGCACATGAAGCAAAATAGCCTTCAGTAGAGATAAGTTTTAAGTTAGTAAATAAAATTCCAAATAAATAATAAAAAAAACATGTAGATACTAAATTATAACTTACAAAATATTAGCAAATACATAATGCAACAAAATTTTCTCTAAAGAAAAAAAACACAAAATTACTTTTATTTTTTTCCAATTTTTGAGTTATTGTTTTAACGGTACATACAATTGAGCTTCAAATATCACTTTATACAAAACCTAGGGCTGTTATTAGCGAATTTTAAATACAAGTGACAGTATACGAGTTATTAAAATTTTGTGTTTTTCGTCCATACTATGTTCATATTCCGCGTTGTATAGAAATTGTGTCCTCTTAATTATTGATCTATGCTTACCTATTATTTTATCTTAAAGAACTTCTAATTAACAATTGCTAGTTTGAGTAGGACTAAAATGTACTCTGATGAGTCGTGTAAAGTAATTTTGTAAAACATCACAAAAAATACAAACCTTAGTATTATGGAAATTAATCGAAATGATATATGGTCGTATTTATTAAAATTTAACCTGTTGGCTAACGCAACCGACAAACTGGCAGGTTAATTTAACTATCTGGCTGCCATTAATTAATGATACTGCTGTTTTCGTTACGACCTGAAATCTGAAACTGTTTATTAAAAAAAACATTATTTCCTAAGACTTATTTAATCTAGCCAAAATTAAATAAAAACTAGAAACTATAGATATTTATGGCATTTTGTGTGAAATAAATTCGTAAAGGCAGTTTAGCTTTTAAGTTTCTAACATTGTAGGCAAGAGATATCAAGCCATAGTAAACAAGAAAATCTCAACAGAAAAAAAACCATCGCACATAAATTGTAAGTAACTATATTATGTGTGTATCTTAATACTAACGCAACAACGAAAGTAAAAATACATTACAATCAAACAAACCAGCTTAAAAAAAGTAGTTATGTATATTAATAAAATTATGGAATAACCTCGAATTGTCCTTGAAACTTGGTCAATATAAAATTCTGACGTGATTTATGTCCTAAATCTTCATTTATTTTCCGTCAACTATCTGATTTTCTGGGGTCAGTCCGTTTAACAACTTATCTTCCGTCCCTTTGCACTTTGGGAGTAATCAATCATTCTTTTTTTGTATCTTTGACACACTTTCTTGTGTATTCTTTGTATTTATAAAAAAACTTGCACAATTTTTACATGTATTTTTAACCCTTTTTTCTTATATTTATTACCAGTTTTGTAATTTTTTTGTAGGTGATTTTAATAATATATTCTTGAGTAAAAATAAAAAGAAACACAAACTGTGCAAAAAGCAAGTTGAAACTATAAAGAACTACTAATCGTTTCGTAATTATTTGTCAAGATCGTGACCCTGCAATAGGAATTGTGCTCACTGTAGGGTTCCGTGGCTGTTTACGTTCAAAGGTAAGCTTAATTTAGTCGGCTATATCTCGAAAACATTTTCGTGTTATTCTTAAAATTGATTCAAGTTCATGTTTTCTGGATTTTGTTAGATTTCCTAAGCATTTCGATATAAGGACACAAATTCACACATAGCCGAAGTAAACAGAAAAGTTTTTTCAGCTTTTGGTTCCCCGATAAGGCTACAAAATTTCCTTCCAATAGAAATTAAATTGTTCTTGCACACTTTCTTCTGTGTCCCAGTCTCCATTATGCCGATGCCAGCTATCTTGATTTAACTGTAGAGCAATAAAACAAACTTGAGCGTCTTCAAAATCTCTGTATTCGGTTCGTATCTGGATTACGCAAGTATGACCATATTTCTAATTTTCGTATGAAGCTCAAGTGGCTCCCTATTCTTTTTCACCGGAATGCTTATGTTCTTTCACTTAGTGGTGGTGTTGGTGTCATCCATTACAGCTTCCTAAGATCTGGTAAGACGATTACGGCAGATCTGTATTGCTGACTGTTGGAAACCATGATGGAAAAGCTAGCCGTTAAACAGCCGAGATTGGTCAACTGCTGCTTCAGGACAACGCTAGACCACACACTGCTCAACAGACGGTGGCATAACTAGAGTAGCTAGGGTTGGAATGTCTCCGTTACGACTTTTTTCAGAATTCGGATAATTTCTTGATTAGAATTTTTTTTAAATCAGATGAGGCAGTCCCAAAACACCTTCAAAGACTTGGTTGAATCTCGCTCCCGTAATTTTTTCAGCAGAGGAATCAATGAACTCCCTATAAAATATGTAGAATATATACAAAAGTGCATAAATCACAACGGTACCTACTTTGATTGATTACATTTTTTTCTGCTCTCTTTCAATCTTTTCTATATGAGTTTTGAGGCAAGGATTCCAAACACTGCTTGCAAATTCTAAACGACTACGTACGTCTCTGTTAAAGAGTAGTTTGTAAGAGTAGACATTTTTAGAAAGTTTACCTATACGCAATGTAGTAAATCATTTTTACTACATTGAATAAAGACCTGTATTTCATAATAATAAGTATACATGTTATGCAATCAGTATTAAACAAATGTATTTAGCCTAAATATTATAAAATAGCATAAAAGTTAACTTGGCTTAAAATTGTAAACTTCACACAGTCATTGCACACTTGAATCTGGGAATGAATACAAAAAGTCCAGAGCTCAAGTTATACTGGTGGTGTTCCTTATATTAAATTCATATTTGTAAAAAACCATAATATTCTAAACTAGTTTATCTTAAAAATAACGTATTAAAAGAAAAGAGAAAGGAATATAAACTATTTCTCACGTTTAGTTAAAGGTGACGGACAAACAAATTCTAATGTTTATAACATTAGAAAAAAGTTACATAACACATATTCTTATCAAAATAGAGTTCAAATTAGTAGTTAAATACAAAGGTAAACTAAAATAGTCTTTTGTTTCCTTGTTAGAAATTTATTTTGTTTGGCTTGACGTGTTTGAGGCATAAGCTGAAAATAAATCTTAAAGGCCAGAAGAGTGACGAAGGACGTGTCAGGTAGGGTTGCAAATATCTTAAAATAGTATATTAATTAGAATTTTGTTAGGGAATATCATGTTTATTAGTCGATAAATAATAAAGATTTTAAAGATAGAATATAAAGGATTAATGTGAGTCATCTTTGGGGAATTCAAGAAAATTGTAATTTTCTTGTCTTTTCCTAGAAGAAATTTCAAAGGATTGAAAATTTACTTAAATATCAATATTATTAACTGTAAATGTTTTATAAAAGTGACTTTAAATGTTTAAAACATATTACCATGCAAGCTAAATAAACAATAAGCGAGTAAATTCATAAAAATAATAAAATTTATAAGTAAAACTAGTACAAACCTAATGATATAGTTTGGTTGTTGAAATAGAGTATAATTAAAATCATATTTTTGATAGAAATTTTATTTATTTTGAATAATTTTAAATCCCAAATGTTATAAATTTGCGACAACCCTACATGCTTGGTCGATGTTAATGTATAAAAACTCCAAGACTTTGTAAATTAAATAGCACAAAGCTAAGTTTAATTTTTTTTTGGTTTTGAAGAGATTGGAGCTTATGGAGCAAAAAACACTGAGAATACTTGAAAACATAAATATTCGGTTTGACAAGCAAGATTGGTGTGAACTATAAAGGTTAAGGGGCTGAAGAAAGTACAAGAGGATGGTGAAATTTGAAATTTTGGTAGAAACAAAATTTAAAATGAGGGGTTAGTCTGGGTCCGCGCGCGCAAGAATACAGTCAATAAGTTTGACTGTGAAATTTTTATGATCAGATCCGAAATCTGATCTCGCGTTTAGAGCATTTTTATTTAAAGTAAGTTCATAATAAATGTAAAAAAAAAAATTTTAATATCTTTAACACATATTAAATCAATTATATATTTTCTTTAGGAAAGGCGTCGCTTTTCAGGACATGGTGTTTCGCGAGTTTATTTTTCAGTCGTCGTGTTCTATTTATAATAAGTGAATTAGGAGATCTAGGCATACATCTTCAAGATTTATGATATTCTATTGTGCAGTGTTCTTTTTTTTATTTATGTTGAATTCCACAAAGAAAATTTAAAGACGTACGGAGCAGTCAAAGGTTGTACGAGAGGAGGTTTTCAAGGAGTCCAGACGAGCTTCTTCTACGTTGTTTGTGAAGAAATGGATATAGGTTCCAGAGCCTTTTAAGAACTACTTTAGGTAACGAGTAAGATGAGAGTATGTATGTGTAACACTTTTGTTAGAACGATGTACTTAAATTTACCTAAACATATTATTATAGCTCATGATATTCATAGATACCTGACAGTCTTTATATTTAAATCCTAGTGAGATGTACATAAAATGCTTTTTTACCGTGAGTGATACATGTATGTATCTATATAAGAGACAATGGTTTCTTTAATATACTTCAAGTGTTTTGAAATCTCACTTTTCTACGTATTTAAAAGGTATCTAACGACGTATATTTTCTTATAATTTTGATGATATTTATTAAAAGTTATTACTTTTAATTTACTGTATGAAATACAGTGGGAGACAATGTTTCCTTATATATTTAAAACTGAACTAAAATCTTACTTCTTGTATATATGTAAATGAGAAGACTAACAATATAAAGTTCTCATTTTTCTACATCTTTCAACTAATACCTATAAACATATCTATCAACATTTTGTTGATGATATAATTATCATTTATTGTTATTATTTCAAGTGCATCATATCTGATAAATAGTGTTGGTCTGAATGTATCAGAGATATTATGTGTTATTTATATTATTATATGATTTTATATATTTTATCTTGGTGAAAATTATAAATTTGAGTTACTGTTATTATTATCAGTTGATACAAGGCACTAAAAATACAAATTTTACTAAGTGACCTAGAATCTTGATTGTTTTTAGAAAGTTAATAAACACTAGGAACTAAAATTATCGATTTGAGTTACTGTTGTTAATATCAGTTGATACAAGGCACTAAAAATATAAATTTTACTAAGTGACGTAGAATCTAGATTTTTTTTAGAAAGTTAATAAACACTAGGAACTAAAATTATCGATTTGAGTTACTGTTGTTAATATTAGTTGATACAAGGCACTAAAAATATAAATTTTACTAAGTGACCTAGAATCTTTAGAAAGTTAATAAACACTAGGAACTAAAATTATCGTTTTGAGTTACTGTTGTTAATATCAGTTGATACAAGGCACTAAAAATATAAATTTTACTAAGTGACCTAGAATCTTTAGAAAGTTAATAAACACTAGGAACTAAAATTATCGTTTTGAGTTACTGTTGTTAATATCAGTTGATACAAGGCACTAAAAATATAAATTTTACTAAGTGACCTAGAAATCTAGATTGTTTTAGGAATTAAACAAACACTACGAACTCAAATTTTCAGTAAAGTACCGTATATCTGAGGAGTGCGGGACTGACCTGAAAACAGAATTCGACTGGGTATAGACTGAGAGTTGGTACCAGAAGTTGAATAACACTGTACAACATAGAAAATTTCACCTGGGATTCCTCATTGATATTATTGATTTCTTTAGGGTCTGAAAAGATATATTTGATACTTATTAAGTTCAGAGGATGCATTAACATAAGATACTGTTTTTGTATAAAGCTAACCCAACGGGTCAAATATAGATTTTCATGAAATTATTGAAATTAAATAATATCAACACGAGACAAGAATGTCAGACTAGGAAATAATTTGAAGATATTCTCTGTAATATTAACTCCTTTTAAGGTACTAAAATTTAAATCTTGTTAAGTAATTTTTTTTTGAAATGTACTAGGTATTTAACAAACACTAGGTACTCAAACTTCCAAGGAGACGCCGTAAGACCCTGGAGGGGTACGGTTTCGAGTTGGATTTCATTATTCACGCATGTAGACTACAGACAGTTGGCATAGTGAATAGCACTTGTACAACACAGAGGTATTCACCTGAGTTTCCTCAATAATATTGTTAGATATCATGGGGTTTGAAGAGAGGCATCTGATACTTACTAAGTTTAGTGGATGTCCCTACATGAAAGACTGTTTGTATCCGAAGCTAACCCAACTGCACGGTAAAAAAGAATTAGTTGAGCCAAGAGAATATCGTTTCATATATGCACCAACGAATATTTACTTCATCTAAGATATTATTTCTCTTAAATATTTAAAATAATATGAAGTTATCACAAGATCAAATTTTATTGAACCAGTAAATAAAACTCTATCAATTTGAAACAATATTTAATTCATTGAAGAAAAATATGCTTCTTTATTTGAAACACTTAGTTTTCTTGGGCGTAGAACTTCGTGCTTTATTGCACGGAAGAAATTTCTAGTTCACACAAGAGAATAGTGCTCTTAACTAGACTACATCAGCTCTTAAATTAATAACATTATATTTTAGTTTAAAACAAAAAATGTTTCGGTCCAAAATGACATAGTTAACCGTCAAGATTAAATAAAGTTTTTTTAAAAAGCCCTACGCCTCTTTTCTGGAGGCTTGGGCCATATAGAGTCAGTCTACCGCACGTACTTAGTGTGTCTTAGCGGACGTTGTCGAGCTAGTAGTGCCCTACTGCAGAGGCACAGGCCTCTTTTTCTGGAGGCTTGGGCCATATAGGCAGTCTACCCGCACTGCTACCCGGACTAAGGTAGCTATTCTCGCCTTTAGCTGATTATACAGCGTTATGTTTAATTATAATTGTTATGACTATTTAACGATCCTTCTTAAACATGGAAGAAAAGCGGTCACCCATCCAAATACTGACCACGGTCGACGTTGCTTAACTTCGCTTATCGTTTCTGATAGACGAATGCGACTGTTTGCTGGATGCTTGTGGTGTGGCGGCAAAGAGGAGATCTCCTGCCAGGCGAGGTGTTATGCCTGGGGACCGCCGTGGTCCACTTATCATTCTGTTCGGTTTTCTATATATACTCATCGACAGAAGAAACTTTGATAGCGCGATGTAGGACGCGTGACGTCAGCCTTGCTTGTAGCGGTATGATATGATCCGCTACAAGCTTTACAATTCTCAGAAAATAATTAACTGTAGGTTTCTCGCATAAACTGATACTAATTTGACGCACAAAACCCTACAATAAACAATTATTTAAAATTAAAAGCCAACACGAAATCCTATGAAGGACAGTGATGAGATTCATTCAATTTTGAAAATGCAAGTATTTACTTAAACGAAAAGAAAATTCGTTCAAAGGGATACTAGTTGATTAATTTCAACGAAAATGTTTAATATTTTAAAGCAGTTATTTTATTTGTTTCGACTAAAACAATAGTTTTAGCATAAAATATCAGATTTTGAGTCAAGAATCTAACAAATTCTGTTAAAATTATTATTTTCTCTAATTCAAAACAATATTATCTTAACTGAACATTTCACTGGCTTTGATTTAAGATACAATTATTTTCATCGAAAAATATAGTTTTTAATAAGTGACGTCGCAGATTTAAGAAAACCATGATTTTGGCGCAAAATAAATTATATTAAAGCAAAATATTTTTTTTTTTCAAACGAAGAAAAATAAAATGTTGCATATAAAAATGTATTTATTTTATACAAGAACATTAACTGTCTTAGGGTAATTAATTTAAGTTTGGTTGATCTAAAACGAACATTTATTTAGTTAAAAAAAAATTTGTTCATACGAAAAGAAGTTTATCAATTTCAATTGATAAAATGATTTTTTTTCTGGGAAATAATATTGCCTTCTGTTAACAAAATATGTCCAAAATAGTTGGATTTCTTGACTGAATGCAAATTACTTTGGTGGAATAGAACTTGGAAACTCTTTTTTTTCCGTGTGGTCAGGTGTTAATTTTCATAGAACCATGAGAATTTGATAATATTATCACGAGATAAGGATGTCAGACTAGGAAATATAATTTTCAGATAATATATATCATATAATAAATCTGAAAATTAACAGAGAGAAATATTAACAAAAAATAATTATTAAATTACAGAAATTTATAGCGGTAACTTAATTTATAATTTAAAACCTATTACCTACATTATTATTACTAGAATTAATTGAGAAAGAGTAATACAGGAAAAGGTTATAGGAGGTGAGGTGTGAAATGAATAAGTGATTTTTTGTCATTCGGTGAAAGAGGTTGTTTTCAGAATGATAGATTTTTGAAGGTTTGAAATTTAAATACTAACTTAGTGGACTTAGGTCGCTAGGTGGATTTGAAGGCTGGATAAGTGTTTAATCCAGGAAGGCGAGGGTGTAGGACGGAAGGGAGCCCTCGGGTAGGGAATTTTTTAATAATAAAAGATTTTCAGATAACAATAATAAATTTATAAATCTGAAAAGTTTCAGGAAATCAATAATTTTTTGGGGTTGTTTAGGTGTTATAAATTTTCAGGAATTCGACGTGTTGTAGAACAGATCTGTTCTATTGTAATTATTTATTTAAAGTATATAGGTGGATAATTTTATTATAGTAGTATTTATTTATGAATTAAATTTTACATACATACACTACTCAATACACTTACATTTATCACTAACACATGATTAAAAATTTCTTTTTTTTATTTTTAGAATAAAAAGTGAAAACAAAATTGTGTAGGAATAAAATTTTTTAGGTAGGTAGGGAATTGAATCAGAGGGTAGCTCCCTCTTGATTTGAAGAAAAGTAAGTCGTTAGACTTAAATTTGGTAAGTGCATAGTACTTAATCAAACATTATTTATTTATATATTTAAGTTTCATGTTTATTTATTTATTGTTTGATTTTTTCTTTTTTTTTAATTTTTATTTACGATAGGTATTGTAATAAGTATTGTTTGAACCTTTTTATTAATTTGTTTTGTTTTTTTTCTCTCTCCTTTTCTAGGTACTTTAAAATTTTGACTTATGTACTTCTATTACTTTAATTTGTTTAAGTTAATCAAATCACATAAAGGAATTGACTTCGAAATTTGAAAATATATAATTATATATTTGAATCATAAACTATTTAAAATTAACGGATTAGCCTATATCTCTTCATTTTATTAACGGACGGGAAGAAGTTTGCTACAGCAAAATAAAACCAAGTTGTTTGTCTGATTTATTTAGCATTTATCTGGATGTACAAAGGTAAGTCTTAAATCTATAATAACGCCCAAGGGCCTGCATGTCGTACTGATAGAGATAATATAGATTTCGAGATATGTTTAATTTTACTTAACTCTTGGCTTGTTAATCGCAGCAACTGTTTTAGTCGATAGATTTACTAGTTTGAAATAGATATGTCGAAAAAAAAATTGCGGATATCGTTTGAAAATAATTTTTCGTGTTCTTATGACACATGCCTAAAGAGAGGTTTCTTTATATTAAATAATAATATTGATGTCAAACTTAAACAAATAAAATGTCTACTGTTTTTCAAATTTACTAGTCATGACCTCCATTTAATATTATAGGTTATCTGCTAAAAACTCTGAAATCGTGTAATACACTTTACTTATTAAAATATTGTGTAGTTCTATCTTAAAAAATCTCAGGGGTATTGTTTTTATTTTATCGGGCAAGTGATTATATAATTGTATTGCCAAACAAAATTGTTTCTGTGAACTGCTAGTTTTTGTGACGGGACATATCTACCACGTCTGCCAGTCATTTCTATATTTGTTTTGAAAAACTTAGTTCTCAAAAACAAAAATGCATAGTTCATAGATGTATAAACAGAGAAAAGCAGTACATTTAACGACTTATATAAGGGTTTGCAACTGTCTAAGGGTCCAGCTCCACATAGTGACCTTAAGCATTTGGGCCTTAAGAACTTTGTCCATTTCAACGGAATTACCCTACAGTACAATGCCATATCTTAGTATTACTGAGGCATAGCCGTGGTAGGCTAAGACAACAGCTTCCACTGTTGCAATTTCTCGAATTCTTCTCAATACATATACAAATATATCTAATTTACTGCAAACTTTTTCTGCATGACTTTTCCAATTGCAATATTTGTCAATTTCAATGCCTAGACAGTTAATATTATCTAGGTTTAAATTGTAATGTCGTTGTATATAATTTTAAGTTTAGGCAAATTAGTATTGATCATTTAAAAATGCATAAGTTTGATTTTTTTTAAATTGTTAAATTATTATATTGTAACCAATTATCCATTTTATTTAATATATTTATTGTCTCTGTTTGAAAATCTGTTCGACAGTCAGAATTAATTGTGATTGTAGTATCGTCGGGCAAATAAAATACAATCGAGTTTCGTGATATCAGTTAAATCATTTACGTTAATGGAAAACAGAAGACGACCCTTAATACACTACCCCGTATGATGAACCTTTGTAATTCATACAATGCGGAAGCTGGTTATTAGAAAAAACTAAATTAACATGTGTCCAGGAGAATTTAGGATTAGTTAAAATTTTTTGCTCAGAATATTGTATATAACTATTGTAACATTCACGTTCCATTTTTGAACTTTTTCTGTAACACCTAAAACTTTGTTAATCAAGAGGATTTTCGTACAGTTTCCAGAGTTTATGGTATTTCTTTTTTTTTATAAGTAGTTTCGTTTGGTAAAATTTAATAATAAGAGAATAAAAAATGTCATAACATTTAGAAACACTTTATTCTAATATTAAAGGGTTTAGGAGTTATTCTTAGTCTATTCTTAACAACTCCTTCTTAATCAATTCGAAATCTGCTAAGTGATGGTTATACACGTGTTTAATAGCTGACTTGAGGGGTAGAACATAGTTAAAATATAAGTCAATCGCAGTAGATGGGTGGTGGTTGCCTTCATCGGTTAGCGAATCACCACAGCGTGTTATAACACAATCTGAATTACTTAAAATTAGGACAATTATGTGGTCATTTTAATTGCGGCAATGATTAAAATGATTAAAGTTTTCATTCATAGTTTCCGTTTTGAATTAGTATCATACCTCCAGATCGGTAACCGGTCCATTCAGCTTCCGATATATTAAAATCACCAGTCAACAAAAATACGTCGCCGGGCCTATTGACTATAATTTGACTATAGTTTTTCAAGATAGAGGTTTGTGCTTCGCGATAACCTGGATCGTGTGGTATGTAAAGGCAACCAATATTAAGATGTTTGTAAAAGTATTTTACGCATCTGCCAAGCCTACCGGTCTACCAAGCCATCTCTGTCCTTCATAATATTCCGTTCTGTCCGTTCCAGCGTCTTACCAACCAGCGTTCTACTGCAAGGACTCAAGGAACGGGTCACATAGGAAAAGAACTGTCGATGAGAGGGTTCTGTAGAGCGCTCAAAACTGCGGGCTGGAAGCCATCTCTATCCTTCATAATATTATATAAAAAACTAAAATTAAATTATGAAAAAAAAAAATATTGTTTAATAAAATAAAATAAAATTGTTATCTAAAACTAACATAACGATCAAAATAATAATTTAATAGAATCGTGGAAGATCGAGAACATAGAAAAAGTTAGCCAGGATCGTGGCGGTGGAGGTCTTTAATATTTTTCCTTCAGAAGACGGGCTTGAAACATTTATGTAGTTAAACACCTTAATTCAAAAATATAATAAAATTCCCGGGACAGCATAAGTATAAGCAGCGGCGAGCGTCGCGGTGCCACTATGCAATGTAAAATGCGATAAATTTATATGAAATGCATTATTGAGTGAAAACATTCTAACATGAGAGGAATTATGTACCTTTCTGATGGCTAATAAAAGGTGGCAGTGGTGTAGTGACCTAAATATTGAAATGTGACTCGTTTGCTTGAATAAGCGATGGATGTTACTTCTTATGTTTGATTGCTTATACTGCTGCTATATAATACAGTTAAAAAGACCTCGCCTGAGTAAAGTAAAGAGGGAGACAAGGAGATGATGGAGGCATGCCCGGGGACGCGGAAGCTTAAAACCTACTGATCTCTCAGAATATTTATTTGCTTTAAGTTACATCGGCTGAGCTCACAGACAGTTTGAACGTCTCTCGCCTAACGTGTCGATCCGTTAGATTAGGTCGAATATGAATGTGAGTTCATTGCCGAGCGACTTGAACGACGACAACAGATTACACAGTGTAGAAGGGTAAAAGTCTTGCACTGAGCTGTCTGTCAGAGTCGAAAAACTGCGAATAAAGGCACTTATTGTTTTATTTAAATTGACACGTAAACCGTTGCCAAGTTCTGGGGAGTCGGACGCTGATTACGCGAAGGCGACAGTGTTACTTCACCTACGCGACTAATGGAATCATATGTGGCTCGCGAATAAATTCCTGAAAATTACATAAATAATCTAACTCACACTTATTCTGTCGTTAACCGATTAAAAATACAGTTAAATTTACAGTTTGTAAGCTATTATTCTTCGTACTTGAATTGATAATATACCTATTCACTTAACCTATTTATGAATCCTTGATCATGTATGTTGTGGACACCGGCTTGAAAACCGAAATATATCATTTATGCTGTACGACTGAAGTTACATGGATGCAGTGGGGCTTATTGCGTCTTGCTCTTCGGAGTGTGTTAAGCATGGGGCGCGTTCTCTTGATGAATTCCATGGCTGTTCCATTGGTACATAATAATTAGTACCTTCACAACTAGTTCAGTGTGGTTTATTTCGTCTTGCTCTTCGGAGTGTGCTTAACACGAGGCGTGCTCTCTTGACAATGTCATGGCTGTGTCTGTGCGAACGGATGTCACACTTTTTGGCCTTAGGCTGAGTATTTGTGCTATGCACGCACAAGGATGGTTACTTAAATTACGTAATTAGACTTTGGTCTTCAGCTTCGGCTGCAACGCTAAATTTAATGGTTGTACTATTTTTGATTTCACACCTCTACACCTTCGGGGGATATGCGCTAAGTTAGCCTCGGTATGGACACGTACCGTGGGAAGCGCTGGGTGGAGCTTTTGTTTAGAAAAATAAAAAGCGTACAGGGGTAGAGAATACTACTTTCATTACTAGAACGGTGTTTCAGTCTTTCTGTTAAAGAACCTGTGATCTACATTACACAATTAGGTCCTACAACTTAGACGATCACATAGCCAAACCTTCGAAACCTTTATACTTCAATTATCAAGTTTCGTGTTCATATTGTCTTATAATCTTCTATGTCCATACTTGTTAGTTAGGTAGGTGTACGTTAAGTTGAGGTAGGTAGTATATATTTGTTTTCTTTTGGGGGGGTTTGTTACAGTATGAAATATATTGGGTGCGTCCTTTGATCCAAAACAGACTACTTGCGGGGCCTTTTTATAAATGTTATAAGGGCTTCATTTGAATAACTAAAAAAATTTTTTTTCAGCGCCCCTATTTGCACACTCTAACCTTCTGGCCATTTTTTAGCACAGTCTACATTGAATAGGCTTCACACGACCGAGTGTCATGTTACCTCGCTTAAGTTGTAGGCCGTATGCTTGTTTGACTTAGTAGCACAAAAAGTTTTAAGATTTCAACGAGTGAATTTTGGTATATCTGTTGTATATGAAAATGTAAACGTATTGTAAATATTAAAATAATAATAATAAATAAATATTTTTGGACATCACACACAGCGCCATCTGGCCTCAGAAAAGCTTGTACTATGGTTACTAGACAACGGATACAAATGCATATATAATCTTTTTTTTTTGTTAATACATACATAGAAAACACCCAGTTCGTCTTGTGCGGGAATAGAACCCATGCCCCTTGTTTCAGCAGACGAGTCATTACCCACTGAGCTACGGAGCCGACACGTAGAACAAAGTATTAAAAGATTCAAAGATTATTGTTTTCTGTGTAAGGAGACTTGCTCTATTCATCAATGAATTAGTAAAAGATTAAAATTGACTTACTTGAATAGATATGTTCCTAAAAAATACAAATTTAATATGACTATTTCACAAATAATACACTTTAGTAATACTCTTATGAGGGAGTCGTAAGAAATTGAGCGTAAAATGGAAGCAGAGCAGTAAAAAAGCGAAAACTACTTTTAAAGTCAAATGAGATCTCGAAGTATGATCGTAAACGAGTAAACTTTGGCAAATATGTGCCTGTAAAAACACTTCACATGTTCTTATAGCCTCGTGAAATAAACAAGAGACTTTGTTTCAAATTTAAACTTAGCTAATAAGTTTACTAAGCTATGTCAATAAATTTCATACCCCATTCTTTAGACTGCCAGCGTTAAGGGAAGGCATAAGCATTTTAATTATTTTCACCCTATTCTATCTTATTGCTTATGGTTTATCAAAAACTGACGAAATATACCCATATGAAAAGGGTATGAAAATTGCGTCTGATCTTTCATTTTTCCGCATTTCTGAACTGATGATTGAAGACTAATAGGTCATTACACAAATATAGATTCAGTAATGACAACTATGAGAGAGACAGCATTTTCCAAACTCTTCATCCAGAGGCTTAAAAAAAGTGTTATTATAAAACCAAACAGCAGTAGAAATAGAATAACAGTATGACAAGACCTTTCTCTGTAACTATGAGAGAGACAGCATTTTCCAAACTCTTCATTGGATCAATTCTTGAACGCTTCATAATCACGCGGCCATGACGCTATTCATCAATGAATTTTACAATAGAAAAACTTTGCCATAATGTTTTTAGGGAGATTTAAAACTTCTCTAGGGGGTAAATTTTAGTAGGGATCGGCAAGACTGGATAGATTTGCAAAAGACTGTTTGTGTGTTTGTTACGTGACTACAAAGCAATCAATTGCGCAAATTTTTCAAACAGAAATTGATGCGGAAATCAAAACGGACATAAGCACTTATCTTTGGAAACTTTCTTACACTTGAACTTGATTTTATATAAAGCTATCTTAGACTAAGTAAACTGTATCAAAAGTAGTGTTGGCGATGCGATAGACTCACCACCTGTTACCCAGAACTAAAGTGGTTAGTGAAAAGGGACTGTACCTAGGGTCGCTTTTATTTTAAAAGAAGTCCTTTGTCGAACCCGAAATGTTGTCCCCTAAGTTTTATAAAATCGAGAATAAAGCAAATACGTTGAGACGCATCAGCAGTTTGTCAGATGTCGCAAATAACAGCATTTGTACTTACGGAACTCTTAGTACGCAAGGTTCACCAAATTTTTAGGATTTCAATGCATCCATGTTCTGTACCCGATGATGTTAAAATTTGTTGCCCATATAACTTTATGTGATCCAAGTACGGACGAGTAACGTAAATACATGAATTTTGAATATAATGTTCATTTTTGGGGTGAATTAGAAACTGTTTGTTGTTGTGTTTTGATAATAAACATTGCTACTGCTACCAGAAAATAGCATTTTATCTAAAACCACATAATTTTCATCTTTGGTCTTCGTTTTTGATGTTTGGTGTTTAGTTCTGAACAAATATTATGAATCGACTCCAAAAAAAAGAGCTTTGTCTCTAAAGTTATCAGTATACCTTCACAGTAGTTTTCGCCTAGTTTTACAGTGTAAATGAGTTTACATCCAGAGGGGTGCTATTTAAATTACGGAAGGAATAGTTTAACTGCCTAGATAATATGTGTAGCAGATAAGGTAAACCTCAAATTAATAGCAAAAAATTGACTGTGAATTTCAAGGTCAAAGGCTTACCTATAGCTCCGGAGAATCTGTGATTAATGCAACAATAACAAAAAAACACAGTATTTTATACTCAATTTCACGAAAATTGTTAACATTTGATTGCATCATAGAAATCCGATATATATCATGGCCAAATGCCAAATTCAACTTAAAAAAGTTGTGACGCGATAGTGTACGACAGAAAATTCACATATCAGCGTCATATCATGCGGAAAAACTTCCGGCTTAATTAGCCCGGCGAGAGCCAACAGGGCGCGGCTGCGTGGA
The DNA here is from genome assembly GCA_946406115.1 of Apoda limacodes. Classification (NCBI taxonomy): domain Eukaryota; kingdom Metazoa; phylum Arthropoda; class Insecta; order Lepidoptera; family Limacodidae; genus Apoda; species Apoda limacodes. The sequence continues at coordinate 24,461,761 of OX291555.1, read as the reverse complement.
AACGTCGAGTCTCGTACGAAATACCATAGTGTAGAAATACCAGGATTTTTGTATTACATAGGACTTTTACACACATAAATAAATCATAACTTTTTAAAATAGGTCTAAACTTAAGGTTCGGTGATTAAAATAAAAAAGTGATGTAATGTTCAACTAATTTTTGTGTATGTATTTTTTAAGTAATTTCTGGTTGTGATCATATTTTTAAAGTAGTGAAAAATTATTAAATAGCATTGTGTATTTAAAAAAAATGTATAAGTAACAAAATTTAATATGGGTAAAAAATAAAAGAATTACAATTGTACCTGACTGCATTTTGTCCATCTTGTTGCAATATTTCCCAAGTTTTTTCTAAAGGTTTTCTACTCTTAGGTATAGAATATTTTTAATTTGTATTGACAATAAGCATAAATAAATTTTAAATTATGTTTGTAAAAGTAAAGTGAGTGTGTTTATGTCTTTGATAGGCAAAGGTAAATATAAATAAAGTCAGATAGAAATAAATAAATATATATTTTGATAATTATCTATCAAAATATTTTTACTTTTCTGATACCATAAGATAAAAAATAAATTTTTGGTCACCCTAACCTTTGTGAGAGATATATCAAAGCGAGCAGTTGTACAATGCTCCGTCCTGTGACATATTGAGTAAACTCAACTTTAAAGCAGTTTGTAGTGGACATTTTCATAAACTAACTTTTTTATGTTTATTTTTTAACGACTAGAAATGTGAATTCTCAACTTTATGCATGGTATTTAAAAGCGAATAAGTCGTGCATGAGATTTTAAGTTATGTTAGCAAATTGTTGCCAAAAATTCTTGGTCTGGTGAATCAGTTACTTAATAATAGTTTCATATCATTATAAGACAGTTTTAGTGTTAATAATGATTTATTCCCAATTATGCTGTTGTAAGGACTATCATCATAACATATATATAGATGGCATTTTGCGGGTCGGTCAAAGACTTTAAAGAAACATGGTGCCTCTCGCATAGACTATGAAATTTGCATAGTTATTGTTAATAATTATACTATTAGGTCGCACTTTTACCTTATTAGGGTTTAAATTTTACTAGTATTCTTTAAAAAGGTGCCTAAAAAAACTACAATTAAATCAGTCCTTTCTTGGAATTTATGTTTTCTATTCTGAGCGATTTGAGCTAAATAATATTAAACAGTAAATACAAAATTTGTCACCCGCTTTAATTTTTTAGGGCTTAAATTTTAAAAGTCTCTTATGTATTAAGTTAAATCACTCTCTATAAAATTCCGTATTCATACATGCTTTATGCAAAGCAAATGCCTACTCTTTCCCGTTGCAAATGTTGCTAAACGTATGAGCGTAGGAACAAAATTTTAAAAATATATTCCTTAGCGATGGCTTTACTAATTATGAAATCAACTCCGTTTGAGTTTCGTGTTGATGAGTAAGTCAGTACTTGTTATTTATTCCTATACAAACATTGCTAACCCCTTTAGGAAGGGAAGGGAGGAACCCTTAGAGGTTGAGTTTTTAAAAACCCCAAAGCACAGAATGCATACCAAGTTTTAAGTAAAGCTGACCGTAAAAATATTATCTCAACACTAACTTTTCTTCCCTTTTCATCCTTTAAGGGTTTTATTTTCAGAAAACCCGAAAAACGCAATCTGTAAAGTGCGTTGTGAAGCATATAGGTATACTAAGTTTTAGCAAATGGTCCTTAATAAATATTTTTTACCATAAAACTCACCCACTTTCCGCCCTTGTCCTATCCCTCTTACTTTTTCAAGCCACTTTCTTCCCATAGCGGTTTAGTTTTTAAAATCCCTATTATATATGCTTTTCTAATTATGTTGAACAGTATCTGTACAAAGTTTTAGTATTATTACCTATGTGAAGTTTACCATCCACGGATTTAAGAGGTTCAGTTTTCTGAAACCCCGACATACGTTAACTATTGTATAGCAAAGCAATTATTGTATATATATGTATCTATGGGAAAAACGAGGTTTTTACGAAATTGCAGACCTTTGTTACGACAATGAAGATAACTATTATGTAGTTTTGAAGATATAAATTATATACGACTTCTATAAAAATAAATTACAAATTATATTCTACTAACATTGTCCAGTGACTCCATCCACCCTTAAAGTTATCGGCGTAGAATTCTTACGTTAGCTCCAATGAGGTTTACCATACAGCATAGGCCGTCAGTTCTGCAAGGCCATGCTGAGAGTATCGACGTAAGTGTATCTGAACTAATAATACTAGCCCATAAATCATAAAACACCTTTAGAATAATAATTAAATGAAAGACCAGAGATAACTCCTGACTTACTTCTGCGTAATAGTTTTTTTTGAACTGGCAAGGGGTAAGGTAGCGTAAAGTAATATATTGTTGTATTTATTTAAAGAGACTCCCTTTTCCTATTCAGAGAATGTAGATACTGATAAACTACAGAGGTGGTGATAAATCGTAGACAGCAAACAAAACAAGACAAAGCGAGGGACTTTGATTATTATTGGATATCCAAAAATATGCTTTGAGATTCTTTATAGACGTGATTTTGTTCGCCATACTGATATGATACTTCTTCCATTTTATTACTTTGAGTTTGAATAGGGTAAGGATATGGGTGGATATGTTATTTTTTTGGATTCAGTATATTTTTTTTCGCCGTTGTAGCTAAATACGTTATTTAAACAAAAATTTAAAACCAGCCAAGTACGAGTCGGAACCACGCACCGCGAGTTCCGTACCAGCATTTACGTAATTTACGAACACAAACAGAACGAAGCCGACGTTGCATTACTTTGAATATTGTTTCCAACAAACAAATATGTAACTTTTTATCTTAATAAACGTTAAGATGGCGCTGATACGGTAATTTAAGATGGAAATGGCCCGTCTTACACTAGTCTGGTTTTATTATATGTTATTATACTTTACAGCTGTATGTATCACTGTTTTATGTAGGGAAAAAAAAATATTTCTTGCATGAGGGCCCCTTTAAAATTTTTACTTTTTGTACTTTTTAATATTTATTAGATAATCCGCCATCATAAGACATATTCTGTTAAAAATTCAAGCTTCTACCTATTTCAGCCCTTTAATGGTTGGAAAGGCAAAGAGACAGTCGGACAGCATAGGTTTAGTAATAGTTCTTTGTGGGCACTCTTTGGATACGGAATCCTAAAAATAGTAGAATTTATTTAAATGTTAAATATAGTGTTGCTGGCAATATCTACTCTTATTTATTCACTTCTTCACTAATTTAAATTGTGTTATTATCAAAACTGCAGAAAAATAAAAAAAAAAACATAGAAGTAAAACGTTAAAGAAAATCATCAATTCGTTAATCACTAGACATTTAAAAATAAAATAAGCCATGTTTGAATACTTTTTATTTAAACTTATCAAAAATAAAAAGACTTCTTCATTTTAAAATAACTTTACTATGTTCTATTAAATAGATGATACAAAAGTAAAAATATTTATGTAGGTTTATTCATTTTCAAATGAAACAATGTGAGACTGAATGAACTTTTAATCACGAAGAACCAAGTTTAATATGAAGTTTATAACAAATTATAAGAGTTTTGAATGGAATTTCCGTGTCTGCATGTGGTAAGTAAAACGTTTACGTGGAATAATGTTCTCATAAGTACCTACTTAGGAGTTTTACTCAGACGAATATTTTAAAAGTTTTAAAAATAAACATTTTTTTAAATATATTGTGCACAAAAATTTTAAATATATTCCTATGCAGACGAATAAAGATGCTATTTGTCTAAAAGAATCTAAAGTTTTTAAATTAAAGTTATCAATTGACAGACGGATGGATATATTGATTTGCATATAAATAAAATTACCTACTGAGAACTGTGACGATACCATATTTATGCCTTAACATTTTCGTAAAACAATGTGTTTATTTAAGTTTTAGCGCGAAGATTTTCATTAGTAAACAATTTTCAATGGACGTACTACCAATAGCAAAATGCATCTTTAAATAACAATGGTGCGTTCAAATATTCAAGTTCAGTGATTTTATACATTAGATGAGAAGTTATGATTTATTTTATGAAAGGTTTAAAGCTAACAAAATATAAGTACAAATGACTAAAATGTAAAATATTAAGTTATAAACTTACGAATCATAGACATCAACACGGAATTAATTGTTAAATGTAGGTAGGAATCTAACTTCCGACTTATGAATTCGAACTCTAGACAAAATAAAGTTGCGTAAAATTTTAAACCTGTGGCGCGAGAATGAATGGTTTACAGCTAACTATGATTGGGAGTTTGTTTGGAACTTAAGTGATTAGAGAGAATGTTTTGAAGCAAGCGTTGATTGGTTTGTTCGAAAGTACTGTGATTGGTGGTAGTTTTAAAAGCGCTGATTGGGAGTCTTATAATGTTGAATACAACCGCGAAAGTTTAAGTTTTCTAAAGTACTTAGAACTTTTATAATATTGAAAACGCCCGCAAGACTAACCTAAGTCAGTCGTTTAACAACCATTAGGGTAGCCTCGTACAATAATAAATTCTAACAATTATAAAAGGTAGTTGTCTTGATTTTCATGTATTTCGTATAATGGTATGACGTGTTAGTTTATTTGAAATTACCCGGGGTTTGTTAGAACTTTATGAACATTTAGAACATAATATTAATATTCTATTGGGATTCTATTAATTTAGGATGATTAGGCCGTTTTATCTAGACCGTTAATATTAATCCAGTACTCTATAATAGTACCCCAACCAACATAGCTAGTTTTATACTTAAAAGATATTCTTTTTTCTTAAAGTTAATTAAGGCCGGAAATCCGTCCGGAATAAAAAACAGGATGGGGATGTTTGAAATGTGGGGTGAAAACGTTGTTAGAGAGGGGTTAGTGGTGATAAAAGTGCGTGGTCCCATACATACAGAACATTCAATTGCCGTCGGTTAAATTGTCGAAACGCTGCCCGAGGAGAAAACCATAGTCTACGCTTGTGAGTTAATAGAAGCAACCTAGGAACCAAGTTGGGTTAAACTACAGCTAGATTGTGCCACCATTACTCATTAGTAAATACTTTTATATTACAAATTATTATATTGTATGTACGTTGAGAAATTCTTTAGGTTGTGTTTTAAAAATATCTAAATTAATGTTAAAGCAACGTAATGATGAGTTCGCCTTTTTTGCCCTTTAGAAATTTATGGTAGAAAGAAATCTCAATCACCTCAGTAGAAGGAATACATCGACGGACCTTGTTTCTAGGACAATTTAAGCTAGGTAAAGATAAGTCTTCTATAAAAGTTGAAGTGGGAACTAAAATTATACCAGCCATAATAATTATATAGCCCACCAAAGAACTAGGTCTGCCAAGAGATACAGTAATTACTATGTGTAATCCATGTCCATCCTTAGCGGCGTTAGTAGGGTTTTACTATTTTGGCTGGTTAGCTAGTGTAGGTGAGCGCTGATGTGCATCGTAAGGGGGCGCCCCTTAAACCTACTTTCAGGTCGCAAGTCCTGAACGCTAAGCTACCTGGTTCCCACACTACAAAACGAATGAATTTAGCATTCGTATGGATTCCACTTTCAAATGTGGAATTAGCATCAATTACGGTTCCTTTGTGTAAGGATGACGGAAAATCATATAACTCATTAGTACTTGTGTCACTTTAGTTCTAATATTCGCGTATTTGCTTTGTTTAGGTGGTTTTGTACTGACTTTAGAAATGGTGAAAAATTCAAAGTGGACATTATTTATGATCGTAGATTTAGCTATATTTATTTCTTGATTATTTTTCTTTAATGCTTGCTATATTACTCTGACGTACCTCTAAAACAACTGGGTTACTACTTATTTAACACAACGGGTTCGGGTCCTACCACGTTTGACGATCACGCTTGGCCAAATAAGATATTTATCTACATCATATTATTATATTCTTTTGATTTCTCTCTCTCTCTCGTTGAGTGATATCGACTGCGTAGTTTCTTAGAATGTTTTATTGTCTCATTATATTAATATTTTTGATATAAAAGGGGTGCGGAAAGCGGGGACGTTACAGAACATCATGGTGTATCTTGAAGAACTATTTATTTTTCAGTAGTTCGAACACATCCCCTTACAACTGAGACAAAGTATAAAATGATTAACTGCAGAATTGGGGCTGGTGATATATCTTAGTAAACCGACGAAACGTGACCAGCGAAAAATTTGTGTCTATACCAACAAACACCGTTTGTGCTCAAACACCGTGGCCTTACTTTCAAATATTCGCACGTACAAATGTTCAAAGCAATGTCAAGCGCCGAGTTTTAAAATACGCATCACGCAATTAACATCTGCAACATTGTCAAAATGCACAAAAAACTAAATCTGCTTATAACTACAAAATCAAACGTTAAAGACGTTAAATTACATTCTATTTGAAAATTTTAGGACATGAACCTGTTATCACTTCTGTATTTCGTAACAAAACATGTTATTGTCATATTTGTGATATATTGTACATAAACGAGTACATAATTAGTATTATAGAATTTAGCTTTCCAGTCTACCTAACACTCCAATTAAAATACTCTTATATGATACGATTCTGAAGCCGTTTAAAAAGGCAAGAAATCCCAATAATATAATATTGTATTTTATTTCCTTTTTACTCAGCACATTATGCACTCCTCACAGACAGCAGATACACAATTTAATTAATGTACACTTTATGTCACGTAGTATGCTCAGGAACTAAAATAAACTTAAACTGTTTAACTTTAAACAAGTTTATACACGTGAGTAGCTCGGTTCATCAATTATGTTGCCATACTAAACTTTATCATTTTATTTAAAAAAAAATATGAAATTATATAAAGTTTAATTTTAAATACAGCAAGACTGTTGCCTTAAATGCAAAAAGACGTAATAATCTTCAAACAATTAAAACACTAATACATAAAGTCAAATGCTTTGTGAGAGATATCTTTTATATGTATAAAAACGCCTACGGAACCCTACAATACGCATGGCCACTTGGCCGCTCTTTTATTCCCTACTAGGTTTTAATTCCTCTCATTGTGGCTATTATAAATTCGTGTGCTGAGATATACTTTATCACGTCGACGTTAGCTGTCATAGATACATGACGTGATTCAGCTCGTACCTGGAATATCTCTCAAGTCGTAAATTACACTCGGGGCGCTTGTGGTATGGCGTACAAATATACTTCTACACAAGTGCTGCAAAATCTCATCATAATACACACTAACTTTTAACCAAAGTTCTGCATACGGAGATGTTGAATTAGTATAAAATGAAGCCCATCGTCACATTACTGGAACCCCTTACATTTGTCATGTCCGTCCGTCCATACTGCCCCAAAGCAGTTAGTTAAGAAAAGAGTAAAAATTTCAATAGTAAATTTTTCTTTCTTCCTTTGGATAATATAAAAGTGAAGTAGTTTTTCGTTTAATACCTAGTTTTTTCCTATCCTCTTTTCCATATCCTCGTACTTGAGTTGTATCTGCCTATAAACTCAACTATTCAGTCAGTTCTCGTAAGAAACGCCGTCAGGCTTTTATATCAAAGACTTGCAAAAGGGATAACCTATATATTATAAAAAGTAAATGGTTCGATAGACATTTATATATTATTATTTCACTATTACAAAGAGCTTCTGACTATCAGTTATTGTCTTCTTTAACGATATTGTTTTGACTGAGAGTGTCCCTATTATAGGAATCAGAGCAGGACTGAGGGTTTGACAAACGATTTTTCTTCTTATAATAAATAAAAGGTACCTTAAAAGAAATGCTCATAATAAAACTTGATTGGCCATTCAAGACGGACGGACGTTTTCAGCTCACAATTGATGGCGCAGTCACACACACACACACACACACACACACACACACACACACACACACACATGTATACATATGTAATACATAAATGAATTCCCATGGGTTGCAGACATTGGGGCCTAGCACAATCACCCCAATAAAGAGAGAATCGATCCACCTTCCTCAGATTTGTATTCGGATACGATACTGCCTAAATCTCTGGTTTTAGGTTACAATCTTAGTCAATACCTAGTGGTGCATTTAAAATGATCACCAAATACAGTTATTTCAGTTGATAAATCACAAAAACGATTACTGTTAATATTCATTGTAAAAGTAACTGTAAATATAACTCAACTTGCAACAATAGAAGCTTAATCACTATTCAAGTTGTTTAAACAACAAGTGACGGCCTTTTGCCAAAATAACCCACGAGAACTGACTTTGATACAGAAAATACCTAGATCGGGGACCCACTCCGTTCCAAAATAGATGATCACGAAAATTATTTAGGTTTACAGGGCTGAACTCCGAGTACGACAAGATTTTCAAACACTCGCAATGTTTAGGTAAAAAATTTATCTAGACATCCAACTACAGACTAATACCTTCTAGGTACGTCTAGGGTCCACCACAAAGCTTATATAAATCTCTTACATTTTCATTGAATCTGTATAAAATTTAACATATATATTTTTGATATATATGTTATATAGTTATTTGATCCACTACATACAGTTAAGTATTTAAACTAAAAAGTTAACAAATGATTGTTTTTACGCGTGTTTTGAATAGTTATTAAAAATATTGTTAACAAAAAATTGAACGAAAACAAAAATAAACAAAGATGCGAAAAATAAAATGAACAGTAGCTATTGAGAACTAAACTAAACTAATTAAAGCATCTTATTTTTGGTCAACGCCAAACAAACAATGAAGGGAGATCAAAATGATTTTCTTCTCATTGCGGGTTTGAATAGCATGATTTAATTTTCTTCTCATTGCAGGTTTAAATAGCATGATTTAAATTTCTTCTCATTGCGGGTTTAAATAGCATGATTTAATTTTCTTCTCAATGCAGGTTTAAATAGCATGATTTAATTTTCTTCTCATTGCGTGTTTAAATAGCATGATTTATAAAGGCTTGTTCATGATTCTCTAAATATTTTAAACGATAAATATGTGTATTATATACTTTATTGCCCAGAATAAAATACAAAAACAAAACGCAAAAAAAAATTAAAAATAACAAGCTGCAAATACAATTAAGATAGCAAGAATTGAAATCATAAGCTTAGTTTTGTAAGCTACTCTAAAGTATGTTACAACCTCAAAATAAAGGACTAACAGGTAGGTTTTACTTTACATTTTACTTTGAAATTATTTAATTCTTGATTCGAATGAAATTTTCCTTTTCCTTGTTCCAGAAACGAATTACATTTAACTTATCGTAAATACTACGTTGACGGTACAGCTTTTCTTTATTTTGAGCGAAAAATAAACTTGCAGAATTTTTTACCAAATTTTATAATCCGCTGTCTTCTACTCTTTCGTTTTTTTTTAATTTCATAATCAAATATATATTTTATTTATTAAATTTTGTTTTCATCTGAATTCTTTTCAGGCACAAATTAATTATGCCACGAAAGAAAACGACAAAAACTAGGCTGTTTTGAGCACAGAGGGTTTCGTACAGATTATAAGTCGGATTAACGAAAAGAGTTAACTTAGTAGTTGAAAACTTGTAATACAATTGTAATACATACATCGATATACGTATTCATAGTCAACAGAAAGTAGAATTTGATTAATTTGCGGGTATCAAAACATACGGCGTAAAAATAAGTTTGAAAACTAAAACCGTACTACGGAAGAAATCGTGGTCTTAAAAGTATAAAAGAAACAAAAAAATTATTCTTGTCTGATATTCTTATCTACCAAGTAGAGTATAGCCGTGCCAAATTGCCCGGAGATTTGTTTACTTAACAATACATTTTACAGTAGGTATGATTTAAGTGATGTCAATCTTATTTATAAATATAGGTTGATGGTTACGTAGAACCTCGTAGTTTTTGAGTCCTAAGTGAAGGTGGCATGCAATATCGTCTTGCTTCGTACTTTTCAGACCGCGATTTGTTTACGTAGTATTTTAATTATTAAACTTATTTTTTTTTTAATCATTATTTATAAAATATGCCGTGTACTCCATAAATTTAAAAGAACAATGTTGCAATTATCGAGTTGATGCAAGCAAAGCAGCGAGCAACAACTATTGAAATTTATATTTCTGAAAAGTCCTAACCAGGCCCTTTGGATTTGATATTCCTCACGGAACTTTTTAAAAAGTACAGGATTTTATGTTCTATAGCTAGAGGGTATGATATAAACTTAGTGTGACGTCACATAGCCTATAGCCAGCGGAACATCGAGACCTGATGATACCTCATTTCATTTTTAAGATCAAGTTACTTTAAACTTTACAAACTTATATGCTTTTCAACACAAATAATAAACACAACGTTTCGCGGATTTCCAAATTCCAACCACTAACTGAATTAAATGTGTTGCTAATTTTGTATGGGATTGAAAATATTAATTTTACAGTTAAATTTTCACGAATCTTGCTAAGAATGCTTTTCACCACAATAAATAAAAATCACGAATTTCAGTTTTTCTTTTAAATCAGCCAATATTTTTATAGTAAAATTATACAACAACAACAACTTGATATGGAAGATTTCATATGGAGTAATTTATATATACGAAAGGGATTTTTTTAAATTTAACCCCTAAGAGCATAAAAAGGGTTGGTAAATTTTGTATTGATTGTCTTATACTCATATCTTTTAGGAATTATAAATTTCGAGAAGGGGTTAATATTATTAAAGGTTGTGCTGTGTTACTTTTGAAATTCAAACTAAGTGGGTGGAAGGTGGTAAATTATTGATTAAAAAACTGTACAAATCTTATAGTCCATGCGAGCAAAGCCGCGGGCGGTCAGCTGGTATATAAATCAGTTATAAATAAAGTCCTTTTAAGTAAAGAAAATTTTTGATATTGCAATTTTGCGCTAGAATTAATAATGAAGAGTAAAACCTAAACTGAGTATATACGAAGAATAATTCCAACGAATGGTTCATAACAAGTTCGTGGAAACTGGATCCAAACACGTTGCTATAATATAAATGAAGCAAAATATTTTTCTTTAATGTAATACGCACTAAACTTTCATATCTTTTAGGAATTATAAATTTCGAGAAGGGGTTAATATTATTAAAGGTTGTGCTGTGTTACTTTTGAAATTCAAACTAAGTGGGTGGAAGGTGGTAAATTATTGATTAAAAAACTGTACAAATCTTATAGTCCATGCGAGCAAAGCCGCGGGCGGTCAGCTGGTATATAAATTAGTTATAAATAAAGTCCTTTTAAGTAAAGAAAATTTTTGATATTGCAATTTTGCGCTAGAATTAATAATGAAGAGTAAAACCTAAACTGAGTATATACGAAGAATAATTCCAACGAATGGTTCATAACAAGTTCGTGGAAACTGGATCCAAACACGTTGCTATAATATAAATGAAGCAAAATATTTTTCTTTAATGTAATACGCACTAAACTTTTATAAGCATAAAGTTAGTTTTCAAGAATTTTAATGAGTTAAAAATCTCTGAATAATAATATACACATTCACAAACATAATACAATAATCTATTACTTATTTAAAGAGATATTACCACCTTCTTTTATATTAAAAATTGTATATCACAACGTACACGCGAAAAATTGGCAACAAAATAATCCGAATGAAAGAAGCAAAAACGGCAAGGTAAGAGAAGCGACGAGAAAATAATAAATTATTTGGACGTAGCGTTTTCATTTCACATGACTTTGAAGCTAGTGATGGGAATGATTTTTATTTTCTTTTCAAATATATTTGATTAGATTTTGGTACATGTTGCTAAAGTCAATGCAGTAAAATAAATATTGATTAGGTTAATTTTGAAGAAGAACAAATAAATAAAATCTAAAAATCACAAATTTTAAAAACAAAGATAAAAAGCTAATTGAATACAAATATTTCGAAAATGAGTACTTTTAGGCACAGGTAATAGTTTCACAATAGCACAGCATGAGTGTTAAAAAGAGAAATTTCGTGCAATTGCATACAATGTATTTTGTGAGACAAGAAAATATTAATAATTATACAACAATAAGTACCTGTTCTACATTTTTTTACTTTTGAGTCACTTACTTAATAAAAATAAGAATATGAATCTCAACTTAAGCAAATAACGCGGTAAACACGAAGCGCGATCTATTTATAAAGTGGGCGTCATCTAGCGGAAGTGCAATGCACCACTTTTCAGTCAGGTTTACTTGTTGCTTGTTCTTAATATTGCTTACCTACATTACGTTCACCAAACGTCCTGACTCCGTGTTAAAAATTAAAACTACAGGACACTAGTGACCACACACTGTGTCTGAAAAATTTGTTGCACTGTACTTTATGCAACGAGTTGCTGAAAAGGCTGCTATGTGATACAATATAGTTTTGATTTCTTTATTTAAAAATTAAAGTATGAAACTATGATAAATAAGTTTTATTAAAAATGTTATAAGGAACACTGATATAGTAAATTGAGTTTTTTCTCTGAAAAGGTAAGTTTAAGAGTACTCGAAACAATCGAATAATACAAAGTGCGAGTCGTCGGCCTCTGTCTAACCCTAGAGAAAACATAGATGGTGATGTATATATAGTAAAGTAAATTGGTTTTAACTTTGAATAATTTTTGTGTTTGGCACGACAGTAGGATAAAACAAGACTTTATCATAAGTAAAAAAAAATATTAGGAGTCAACGCGAAAATTGCAAGTGCAAAATTTAAATCAGTTTTAAAAGATTGCTGCTTACATTTGGCATGTATTTAACACATAATTTTCGTTTTAACCATATGAAAGATTTTAACAAATGAGTCAAAAACGAAAAAAACATAAAAGTTTAATTAATCACATTCCTCGATATCTAGAGAAAAAAAAATATCCAAAGCGTCGACTAATGAGAATTAAGTTTATTCGATAAAAATGACTCGACTTTAGGAAATCACTAAATGATAGCTTCCATGAATCATGGAGACATACGCCCTATCTGTTGCCAGCTTAATACGTTCCTCTGTAAAGTTTCCTACCAGGGAGGAACAAAGTAGGTGGAAAGGGTGTAAGGAGGTTGTTTCTTTACAATATCTGAGTAAGTATAGAGCTTAGTTCATGATATTGTAGTTTTCATTTCAAAACATTGAAGAATAAATATGAATTATGCATTTAATTTATTTTTTTACGCTTTTTTAGTTTTGTATTGTGTGTCCATCCGTCTTTACGTAACATTTTTAGACACTATTAGGACTAAGGGGTGAAACTAAGATGTAGATTGGAAAGTATTTTATGTGCTATAAATCAATTATATAAAAAATGAAATCCAGAAATAAAAATTTGAGATGTGTGGATAAATTTGTGTATCTTATTTATTATTGTTTTCAATAGTTTTTTAGGGTTCCGTAGTCAAATAGAAAAATGAAGCCCTTACTGTTTTTTTATATCTGTCCTTCTGTGCATACCTACATTATTATTTTGTTGTTTCTTTATACCAACAAGGTGGCAAATAAACTTACAACCAGAAGGGGTGTTACTTGCGTGTTTCTAAAGTACTCAGCCGTTGTTTTGTCCCCACTTGTAACCCTACCTAATAAATCTCTACTTGGCGCAACCGTGGCTTAGTGAGTAATAACTGCTAAACTGAGGGGCATGGGTTCGATACCCGCACACGACAAACATTTATGTGATATATATAGTATATTATGTAATTTGTATCTGTTGTTTAGTATCCATAGTACAAGCTCTGCTTACTTTGGGACCAAACAGAGCTGTGTGTAATGTTCAAAAATATTTACAAAAAAACTTAATTCAGACTAGATAGCTATGCAAAATTTCAACTTAATAAGATGCCAGCAAGTGTTAAAAAATGGATTACAAGTGTAATTAAAATTTAGGAAAATATGAACGTGGCAAATTAATAAAAAATCGGCCAAGTGCGAGTCGGAATGGCGCACAAAAGGCACAAAAAAATCACGTTTTTTTTGTGAGCTCCCTTAAATATTTGTTTTCTTTAAATTTAATTATTTATTTTTAAAGTGACTATATAACTGAATATTCTATGCATATTTTAAGCGTCTTCCTGTTGCCGTTATCAATATCGAGCAAAATCGAACAAATAAATCACGTTTTTTGTATGGGAGCCCCATTATATTTATTTTATTCTGTTTTTTATTATTTTTTGTTATAGCGGTAACAGAAATACATCTTCTGTGAAAATTTCAACGGTCTAGCTACCACGGTTCATGAGATACAGCCTGGTGAGAGCCTTAGTAATAGGGTTCCGCTAATTACCCTTCGGGTACGGAACCCTAATAAAAAGGTTTAGATAAATATTGTGTAAAGAACTAGCTTTTTGAATGTCTTGTTAAATACTAATAGTAGCTCATGATAAAGTTGAAAAACAAGGATAGCTCCATGGAACTAAATTTATATTAAAAAGAATTTATTTCACACTTAAATAATTAAAATAACTATTAAAATGCTTCTTTAACTTTAGTTTCTTTTGTCGTCTATGTACGTAACTTGTTATGGTTGCTCGTCGGTGTAGTTTACCTAAAGGGTTCTTGAGCACGGAAAAAAACATTCTCCAAACAGCAAAGACTCCAAACAGTTTAATTTATATATCTATGATCTTTTCCCCTTCCCTAGCAACGATAATATCCAATATCACATAAAAATTGATAGTTCAATTACGGAGTATACAATAGCTTTGCCTACACGTGTGGAATCACAAAACAATATATTTTGAACAATTGCGTGATTTCCAAACTGAAATAGAGAAGAAATATACGACAGTCTGATTATATTATTCTTAGTCTTAGTGACTACCACATCAATGCCCATACGTCCACTGTTGGACACCGACTTCCCCCTTAGTATTCTGACTAAACCAGCCCGTGGTTTGAGCTTGTAGATACATACAAAACTGTCAGTCCATATAGTGGGTGGCCATGCCTCATTGCGTTTTCCAGATCGCAACCTCCGCTATAAAACCTTTCTTCTGCATTGTTCAGTTTTGCGAGCTGTTTACCTATAGCTGCTTCAGCTTAATAAACTTTTAAGCTTTATCGTTCCCTCTAGTTTTTTACTTATTGCAGATGATGCAGTATTTGTTTTAGATTTAGATACATCTTTTGTATCTTTGTGTAACCTATACCTAGGTTTATTACGCAACGAAGCATTTGAGACAAATATTTTTTTACTTAAGCGGCTAAGAACAATTTTCTGTCTGAAAAAAATATAGTAACATTCATAAAAATAACGTTATAGGAATAAAAGCATTATAAGTTGCTATTATGTCAAAGACACCAAATGTGGATATATGCATTAATAATTACAAAAATAAAGATTCTACCTGCGAAAACTTCAGAGTTTGTATCACATGAACGTATCTCACGTTTGATCTTCATAAACCTTCCTTCATAACCTTCATAACCCAGTGGTAGTCCCAAATAATTCTAGAAAACCACAGCGCAGTTGAAGCTACTTTTATGTTCCTATTATCTGTCTATAATTTTATTCATTTTCTTAACATATTGCAAGTACCTACATATTACTTTAACAAAATATGCCACAAACCATATTTATGAAGATTAAAACAATTTCATTTATATATCAACTACTGGTGCAAGCAAAACAAATGTAAAGGTGACAAATGTGTTAAGTTCCTTTTACTATACACCAAGCTAATTAAAACTATAAATGTATTTTATTACATTGATATTGGATTTTAAATAAAGGTTACTTTGTTGCAGATCTAATTGTAACGTCCGCAAACGAACGCGTAGAAAGAAGGAAAACATTGACGCCTTCGGAACTCAAACGGTAAATCAATAATTCATGTCCACCGACCCATCGAGCGCTGACCGTAAGCTACCTGATCATTATTACTGGCTGGGGACTGTTTATTTTACTACCGGTTCCAATCGAAGAGATTTTAATTTGAATGCTTTTGTGGATTTGATTTATTATCATTCAATGTGGATTTCTTGAAAACCATCTTTTTGATTCTTAAATTTAATATATTTATCAATAGTTTTAACTATTTTGTTTTAATTTAATTTACTTCGCGTTTTTTATTTTACTGATTGAAATTGGTTTATTTTTGATAGCGTAGACTTTAAGAAAATAGGTCCATACAATCTTGTATTGTTAAAAAAAACAAATTCATACATACCAATAATATATTTTATACAACCATCCATTAAACAAAATCTTTGACAAGGCTATATTTTACTTTTACAAAGTATGGAAATTTGAAAATATGAAATACCTATAATATATAACCATAAATGATTGTTATCTTTAAATTGATTGAAATTGATTTTTATTAAACCCTTGTTATTTACAGACGTTATACAATAGATTTCTAAGCTGCGATAAACATTTGGTGACATTTCTCTAATTGCCTTACATTAAATACACTAGACTTTGACAATTCGATAATGTTATTTTATTTATTTATTATTTTAATCCTTTATTATACACAAAAAAAATATTTAGAGAAATCATAATTTTAGAATAATAGTACATAGGACGTACATATGCCAGTTAAGTTATTTATTTAATAAAAAAAATATATAAATAAATAACGAAAAAAACTCTACTGCAGCAACAATCAGAACTGAACAGAAATTAAAACATAAAACTAAATATTTAACTATAAGCAGAAGCGACTCATTTCAATGCAAGTTCAAATAGTGTACCTACCTACTGATTGCTCACACTATACCTTAAATGAGTCCCGTCTGCTTATAGTTAAATATTTAGTATGTTTAATATGCAGTATAGTTATTAATGTTTCTGCAGTTGGTTTTTTTTTATTATTTATTTATTTTATTTACAGCGTTTTAGTGTTATTTTTTTCAGTATTTGCTTGAAATCACCTTTCAAAATTCTTGATTTTGATATAGGTTTTTAAAAGAAAATATTTTTCATGCTACGCAATTTGGCGCGAAAAATTTGCTATTTTGATTTCCAATATTTTTTATATAGCCTATGACACTCTAGTGGTTAAGACGAATCTAACCACGTATAATTTATTTAAATCGTTTTAGCCGTTTGGTAGTTACGGGAGAACATATAGTCGGACAGGTCAACAACATAACCGTCCTTTTGGACTTTATACGAAACACAAAAGCTTGAACCATTACTACAATAGTAATAAAGATCACTTAGCTTTGTGTCTTAATGCACTGGCAAAGGAAAGGAAATAAATGTTGAAACAACTAGCTACAAAGCCGTATGCAGTTTCCACGTTGCCAACTTTTTGAATAGTTTTCTCAAGTCTTATAATTTTGCTACTTGCTTTTCAGTTACATACATTTTATTCATTCAAGTTACTTTCAGCTCAATTTCTTTATTACTCGTAGTTTCTTCTACTTTTTTCAATGTATTTCAGCTCAAATGACCGACGAAGAAAAATGTGTATTTGTATGTATGTATAATTTCAATTCTCAAAAAAAAAACAATCTGTTATTTATGTGTTTTTTTGTACATTACTAGGATATCGAAAGAAAACATTATCGGTCAGACAGTCTCTGTCCGTATGGATATATCCGCTTGTTTATTTGTATATGAATTTCAAATGTTCCCTCGAAAAATCTAAAAGTTATCAAATATGTTTCAAATTCAATGCAACATATTTTATAGTTAAAACATTTTCTTCTCACCCAATATCCACTGCTGAACTGTGAGCTGTTTGTGTTCCAATTTCCCGTAACCCAAGAAATATTAGCTACTGCTTGTGAAATTGTTTCGACTGGTGTGTGTTCGTGCCATATTGCGCTTTCTTGCTTTTCTAGCACCATGTGTTCAAAAATTTTGATGTTGCTACATCTCAATTTTGTAATATGCCTTTGCTACTTTTGTTAATTTGCGTTTGTTTTGTAGTATCCGTAACTAGAATAAAGTTTACATTGCAATATTTTGGTTTGTTTATTACAACAGCAAAATTATTTACTTAACAATATAACTAGTACACATTATATTATAAATTAGCTTTAATTATATTTCATTGATAGTTTTCTATTTTAGTTTTATATTTATAAAAAGAATATGTATTAATAAACATATGCATGTCATGGACGATGAGATTAAATTTATTATAACTTACTAGTAAAGGAGAGAAACTGTGTTTTGTTGAATGAATTGAGAGCTATTACATCATATAGGCACTGAATTCGTTCTGTATACCAAGTATAAACAAACAATATGACCATTCACTGTTTTACATACTCTTATACACAGAAAATGTCAATATACGAACGCGTTTAAAAGAAAAGCATTGATGTCAACGTACACATCCTCCTAAATCCTCGTAAATCAATAATTTTCATATTCTCCGTATTAAGACTTACCATTTGACGGAAAACAATAAAACAATTCGTATCAGACTTTACGCTAGTAGAAAAACTGTTATTTATTTTGAGTACAAAATAGCCTTTTTTTTTCGTAAGAAAAAGAATAATTTTGCATTAGGTACATAATAATTTCGTGACTGGGCAATGTCATAGCCAATGATAGTGTTTGTATTAAAAGAAATTAGATATCTTACTAGCACGCAAAAACTGAGGCGGCAAAATTAAGACAATTGTCGTAATTTGATTTAGTCACATGTCACGTTCTAATAATAGCTATCTTTTTATTTTTCACACGTTCCGTATTATCTATGTATAAATAAAATTTATATGATTTTGATTTTTGATTATTTAGTTCACGAATATTTTATAAACCTTTTCGCATCGTTGTTGGTAGAAAATGTTGGAATATATTGTAAAACATATTCTTGTTAATAAATATATACATAAGTTCATATGTCATATAAGATTTTATAATATTTTTATTTTAGTTTAGTAATATTATATTTATAGCAAACTGTAGTAAGATTATACTCGTTGTAACTTGAGTGTTAAGGTGAAGTACGCCGAAAAGTACAATTTAATTGTTATTGGACTAATCCACTATTCTTTTTATAAACAGCGCGTATACTCGCATAATAAAGTAACATAATTAATGATATATTATGATATATCTTAACTTCAAACCTTCCAGGACTACGATGCTTATACTCACAGGAATTTCTACGTCTTAGAGTAGCCGGAAATTCCTGAAAATAGGGTCTGGCATTTATCCGTACCTAGAGATTTCCTACGGATTATTAGTGAAACAATACTGGAGATCAAAAGCTTTTTTAATCCTCCTATAAATATGAACTTAAATATTAAAAGTACAAAAGAAATTGCGAAATTTAAAATAGTAAAGAGTATGCTAATGTTCAATGTAAGTGTGTTATGTTCAACACATTAACACGTCTATTACTTATCGTATTACACTCAGATACAAAAAAATGCTTAGATACTGGTTTTTTGGTCCTTTACTATGGTTTATTTCGTTAAATTTTTGAGATCAGCAGGGAGATTATTTAACTCTACTCCGTTTTCGAGTCCATTACAGTTCCATTACCGCGCTTGTTGGAATTTAGTTGCATTGAATTTGGCTCAAATCTTGCAATCGTGATTTGGATCACTCAAAAAGAAGCATTTTAAGAGCTGAGAATTTAGTAATTACACAATAATCAATTGCGATTAACAACATAACATCAATATTTACCGCCATTTTAAAACTTTTCATTTTGTATGGAAAAGTTCTTAAAATCAAAGTGCCGCTGCGTGCAGTAAGAAACTGCAGGACAATATTTCCCGAGAAAGGATAAACGCTCTATAAATAATATATAATACTCTTTGTCCTGGTTAGTCAAAGACTGCCTGTCGTAATTCTATGTTGATAACTGAATTTTGCGGAAGTGAAGCCGCAGAAAAACTTTGTACTTCTATTTGATTTTCTCTACTTTAAAGTTCTTATTTTAGCGATAAAGCAACCTTCTTGTGCTTTTTTTTTAATTTATACTCTTTTTGTATGGCTACTTTATTTTGAACGTTTATTTGTCTTAATAAAACTAGTATCTTTGCTTATTCGGTCATCTTTGTGAATTCAGTCATTCATTCATTCTTTCATACGCAAATTATTCAAAAGTAAGGTTAACAAAAAAAATACTGTCACAGAAAACAGTCAACAAAATATATAGCGATGGCAATCATAACAAAAAGCAGAAAATAAGACACAAATATCAACACAAAGGCCAAGCAATAACGATAAGATTGCACTAAATTTTGTCGAATTCTGTTTTTCGTCCGAAAATAAGGAAACTTGTATTCGGATCAAGTAAGGACGAGACTGTGCCTGTAAAATGTTGCGCATATCGTAAAATTTAACGACATTATATTAATAACATTGTTTTTTTTTTTACATCGCCTCAAACGGAAAATGTCCACTGCTAAACGTAGGTCTCCCAAATATATCTCCACATCGACCAGTCCTCAGCCACACGCACCTATCGGCTTTCTACGTCTCTAACCAGAATGTCTATCCCATCCCACGCTGCGTCTTCCGATTTGTGATCGCCACTTGAGAACGTTTCCTACCCATGGGTTATCAGTTCTATGAGCAATGTTGCGTTGCCAGTGTCCATTGCCATTAGAGTTGGCTGACTATTTGAGCTACATTGATAACTTTTTTTCTTCAGTGAATCTTCCCATAAAGCTTTCTGAACGACTCTGGGCTTATTTAGTTTTGATTATTTATTTTATTTGGCCTTTTAACGATTGCATTGGACGAGTGGCTGGACTTATTATCACTTCGTAAGGACTGTCTGATTTTAAGTTTTCTGGGCTCTCAAAAATAACAACAACTTGTACAACGCCAATCGCGAATTCCACTTATAATAAACATTAGCTGTGCCTGCTACTTCGTGCGCAAATAATTTTAGCTTAGACTTCTTAAGTTTCTTTGTAAACAACATCTGATGTGAAATGATTAAAAAAATTAATAAAATAAAGGTTTTATGATGCTCCAAACTAAGCCAGAGTTACCTATAAAACCCCTATGAAAATTCAATCGGGTGTTTTAGCGATTTCCTTTTGATTTTTTTATGTTGCTGGGAATAAAATCTGTATTAAATCTTATTATTTCCTACTGCGACTATTACAAATTAGATTATTAAGCACGTCATCGTTGTGTATTCAATGCACTTGTAAGAGACCGTAGACAAGTTTACTGCGCCAGACAGTACATTCACACTGTTGGATATTTCATTCTCTACACCCACTTCTATTTAATGCAATGGCAATGCACTTATATCAGGTTTCTGTTGTTTTTGTTGTTTTCTAAAGCATAAAATGTTATTATTCAAGTAGATACGACCTTTTACTGACTTACCGTTTATTTATAAGAATATTTAATGTATCACAAAATTTAAAATATTGTAGTAAATTTTTGCTAGACAAAGTCTTAGTTTCTTACCAAAAAAAATTATTGGAATCAACGTTTGAGAAGTCATTGAATGGACAATTTTTTTATCTCAATGGCCTGGAAAGGCTCTCTTTGTCGTTTAAAATATGTTTAAATCTGCGTGGAGAAGCCTACTTTATCCGCTTGCGGTCAAAAGGTTTTTTTTTTAAATTCTACAAAAACAAACATAATGAAAACGTCCGAAATGCGGTTCGTCCTTACTACTTTATACATTAGTGATCCGTTAATAACACATTAGTTAATTTTTGTAACTATTGCATAAAGGATAATGTTTTGTTTAATGTTATTAAACAGATAATTTATTGTAGTTTGTTAAATTATTAAATACAACAATAATAAATAGGTTTTAAGTATTAGGTCCTTACATATAAAATTGATGTTTAATATGGAAAAAGCCAAACTAAATTTTTTTTTACATCTTCTTATTTAATCTGTCATAGTAGGTGATCTATGCACATTTGCCATTTTATAGGAAGTTCATTGATTTCTTTGCTGAGAAAATGGTGGGAGCGAGAATCAACAAAATCTTTCAAGGACTTTTGGACTGCCTCATTTAAATTGATTTTTTTTCCAAATAAGAAATTATCCAAATTCGAAAGAAGTTGTAATCGGTTAGAGCAAGCTTTCCAATCCTAGCTCCTCTAGTTTCGCCACCGTCTGTTGTGCAGTTTGTGGTCTAGCGTTAATCTGAAACAGCAGTGGGCTAGAGCGGTTGCCAAATCTTAGGAAGTTGTAGTGGATGACACCAACGCTCGTTCACCAGACACTAAACAGTACTTTTTTTGAGTCAACTTTCGCTTGGGGCAGGATTTAGCCGGTTTTCCCAGATTTATCTCTCGTTATTCTGACGGTTGTGTAACGTGAAGCAGCAGTCGACGCGTGTTGTTGGTTTGCTTCACTTAGTTCATGCGGTACCCATTTTTCAAGCTTTTTCACTTTTCAAAATTGTTTCAAATGATTCAAAATGGTTTTATCACTGACATCGAAGCCTGCAGCTAACTATGACGTGGTTTGAGATGGATCCGATTCCACGATCAGTTTCAATTCCTCATTGACAACTAGGGTTTCCGGCCGTTCTCGAAGTTTGTTCTGGAGGTCAAAATTGCCAAAACGAAAGCGATTGAACCGAAAGCGTACTGTGTTTTCTTTTACAGTGGCTTCTCTGTACACATCATAATCCATCGAGCTGTTTCTGCAGCGCTAGTGCCACGATGGAATTCGTATTCGAAAATAATGCGATATTTTATGTTTTCCACATTGAGCTCAGAACGATGCCAAAAATCAACTTTCCAGCCTTGCAAAACAAAATTGTAGTTTACTTCTCAATAATCGGTGCTTAGGGTTCCGTACCCGAAGGGTAAAAAACGGGAACCTATTACAAAGACTTTGCTGTCCGTCCGTCCGTCCGTCCGTATGTCTGTCACCAGGCTGTATCTCATGACCCGTGATAGTTAGACTTTTGAATTTTTCACAGAAGATGTATTTTTGTTGCCGCTATAACAACAAATACTAAAAAACAGAACAAAATAAATGTTTCAGGGGGCTCCAATACAACAAACGTAATTTTTTTTCTCGATATTGATATTGTTATATTGTTTGTTTACATTTGGTGAACAGAACGATTTCAATGCCAATGCGATGTCATAGCTCTTAATGCCATCAATAGAACGCACCTTAAATAACTACTGCTGACGTAATTACCATCTAGACCCCCCACCCCCCATGTCATCAAAAATATGCAAAGCAAAGAAATATAGTGCTTACGTAATACTTGAAAGGCCCCTTAGCTGGCAGTGTCCCCACTGGGTTCTAACAAAAATTTACACTTTAAAGCTTAAGTACCTGGGGACCAAGCTTTGCTCGTCTTTTTAGGGTTCCATACCCAAAGGGTAAAATCGGGACCCTATTACTAAGACACCGCTGTCCGTCCGTCCGTCCGTCTGTCACCAGGCTGTATTTCATGAACCGTAATATTTTGACAGTTGAAATTCTCACAGAAGAAGAAGGTTATTGGTGATATATCATTGGAAATGGATCGTACTGAACTTACTGTCCTATCACTTTTAGATTTTAGCAACGCTTTTAACACCATTGACTTTGATATTTTACTTGGCAGACATATAACATATCTCCAGCGGCAATTGAATGGTTTCACAGCTACTGGCATGATCGCCAGCAACGAACAGGTTGAGGACTCTTTTCTTGCTGGTGTGATATACGTGCTGGAGTGCTTCAGGGTGGATTATTGTCTCCACTTCTTTTCGCTATTTTCATAAATGCAATATCTCAAGGAATTTCTTCTCCCTACCACATTTATGCAGATGATTTACAAATCTATACTCAAGCACCTTTAACTGATCTTCATAAAGCCATCGAAAATATGAATTCCGACTTAATACAATGGAGTAAACGGCATGGACTTACCATAAATACAGATAAAACACAAGTAATCATAATCGGAAGTCAAAAATTATTATCAAGAATTAATTTCTCTCAACTATACCCAGTACAACTTGATGGTGTTATTATCCCCTATAGCGAAAAAGTTAAGAATCTTGGTATTATTATTGACCGTACTCTTTCTTGGGTACCTACCTCACCTACAAGAATTCAGTCGGAAGTTATACGCAACTGTAAGTTCTTGAAGACGTTTACGTAATTTTCTCCCTATTCCCACTAAAATTGCTCTTGCGCAGACATTACTTCATCCGATTCTCGATTACGCTGACGCCAGCTACTTTCTTAATGAGGACCAATCAAATAAACTTGAGCGTCTTCAGAATCTATCTATACGTTTTATATTTGGACTTCGCAAATATGACCGTGTCTCCTACTTTCGCCAAGAGCTCAAGTGGCCTACAATCCGTATTTGCCGGAATATACATGTTCTTACACTTCTGTACAACATTTTGTTCAATCCGTCGGCGCCTGCATACCTTAAAGATCATTTCCAATTTATAGGCAATTGTAATTCCAACCTTCGTCCCTCCACTCAACTCCTTTTAAAACCACCTGCTCATTCCACTAACTTTTTCAACAAATCTTTTACTATTCCAGCCATCAAACTTTGGAATTCTCTGCCTTTATTAATTAAAAAAGCCTAATCTCCTAAAACTTTTACTGACAGCTGATCACTGTAAGTATCAAAGCATATAAAATGATATTTATTTGTATTATAGATATTTATATATGACTTATATGTATTTATTTTATGTATATATGTATTGATATTGTATGTAGATATTATTTAAAAACATATTTAATCTATCTATCTATCTCTATCTCCCATCCAACAAACGTGATTTTTTCCGTTTTTATAGATAATAGTACGGAACCCTTCGTGCACGAGTCCGACTCGTTATATATAGCCCCCGGGACGAAAATTTAACTGTCAGTATTGCTTTTGGACTCTTTCTAGACACAATAATGTGGATTTGGGTGTCCCACCCCACGCTCGGATTCCATACGTTAATATTGATTGGCATAAAGCACTGTAAATGGAAATTTAAATTCATATTACGATCAATAATTACTCCTAGACATTTGATATTTTTGTAACAACCTTCCGGCTTTATCATCAGACACTGGATATCATCTGAGACCAGTGTATTCGACAAGACAAATCAAACAAGCCCAAACTCAGTGATGCACACAGGAGTATTTGACTTGTAAATCCGGAAAAACTCATTATTTAATATATGAGTAATATTGTAATATACATTACAATATTACTCAAATAGCTTACTAAAATACTATATTGCATACATAGCGTTAAATAAATTACCTTTTTTATAATATGTTTATTATTTGTACCTACTTTGATTTATATATTTTTTATTATTTATACAAATATAACTTTAATTACCAATATTTAAAAACGTTCCGAAGATTGTTAATAGACGGATGAATTAAAACTAACAATATGTATAAAGATTTCAGGTTTATTTGAATAAGTGTTCATGATGAATAATTGAGCTTCAATAATAAAAAAATTAGATGAGAGGGCAATCATCAACGACCGGCTTCAACAAACAATTTAGCTGTTTCTGTCAAGAAATATCCGCTGTCTTTAAGCTTCTGCCGTTTCCGGTTACAGCTCAGAGAGGGATTTGATGTTAGCAAGTTAGAAATCTTTGTTACAGAATTCTCTTGTGAATTTTCTTAAAAAATCAAGTCTTAACGGCCAGAAATTTTTGTTTCTGGCTTAAGTAGCTTCCTCTAACAGTTGACCGATAGGCAGGAGAGCGTTTTTAATAATAGCTGATCCATGTACAAGGATTATTCTGAAATCTTTTCGCCCAAGGCAACTTTTGCCAGTCATCGTTATCACCATTGTGAAAGACTGATGGTGACTTGGCCCATAGTGCAAAAAAGAAAACCAATCTATTGGATAGTCTCTTTGACTCTAACTCGAATATGAACAACGAAGGTGCTGTACCACCTACAATATCGCGGTGCGGTAAGACCATGCCGGAAATCTCCATAACACAGCGGGATGTCTGGCGGGCGTTGCTTTCTCTAGATGTTCATAAATGAAGATGCCAGACGGTATACCAGCAGTGTGCTTAAACAGAGTGCTCCTGAGTTATGTCCTGTACTAACGCGCCTCTTCACGCTTTCCTAACAAACTAGGCAATTTTATATCTCCAAATGTGCACCCGGTGCCCAAGAAGGCGATAGATTAGAGCCATCACATTAAAGGCCTATCGCTATAACCTCTCTCCTCTCCAAGGTAATGGAGCGTGTGATCAACACACAGCTTCTCAGATACCTAGAAGAACACGACCTGGTCAGTGACCGTCAATATGGCTTTCGCCACGGTCGCTCGACTGGTGACCTTCTAGTGTATGTACACCGATGGGCACTAGCCATCGAGAGTAAGGGGGAGGCATTGACATGTAGCCTGGACATAGTGAAGGCGCTCGATCAGGTCGGTTCGGTCGGCATTATGGAGTGCCCGAGGGATTGTGCAAATGGGAGGCTAGCTTTTTGTCCAGCAGACGCATACGAGCCGTAGCTGACAGTTGGCAACGCGCGAGTGATACCTCTGGTACTGCAAGCGTCCATAGGCTACGTTGACCGCTTATCAACAGGCGGACCGTGATCTTGTTTGCTACCTTAGTGGTATAAAAAAAGCCTGAAACATAAACAAAAATACCTTTTTGCTTAAGAACTTCGTTAAAAATTATTCCGTCTTAGTATACTTAATTACACTACACATATACCAAAATTTAGGTCAATTGGTTAGAATGTACCAAAAACAGATTTTGCTTCCTATCAAATTGTCGCACCGAAGGTTATAAATGACAATCGATTCTTGAGGAATAAGCTACAAAAAAAATGGCGATTTAATGACTTCTCAATAGTTCAGAATCAAAATCAGGATTTGAAACACTTGCACTTACACAATAAGCTCCAGTCACGTGTCCGAGCAGACAGGTATATTTTTTCATTTTGTCTGCTTGTCACAATTGCAGACATTGCTGTTTCTTAAGGTTCATTTATTCATGCTTCATTTATTCTAACCAAAGGTATGGGGCTTAGGATAATCTACGCGGACAGGGTCGCGGGGAAAAATTATAAAAACGAAAAACACATACGGGTAACATACCTAACAAGGTAACCATTTAAATTTAAATAACTCAAATTTAACATTTAGTTGTATTCATTCCAGGTATTTTTTCGTTTAATTTTAGTTAATGTTATACGTTTTCAAATAAACTTTTTGGAATTTTATTAAACTTTGTAGTTTTTGCATAGTATTCAACTTCCAGACGACTTTTAGTGCTACGAGCATTGTTTCATTTGCAAAAGAGATGCTTTGCTGAAAATGAAGTTAAATTAATAAAACATGAACTATCAAATTTACTAACCTTCGGATGTGGACTTGCGATATTTTACATTTATAAGTTTGTTTACAGAGATACCGACACGTATAAATGGGGATTAAAAATGAGCACACAAGACAGATATGAATAAAATTTTAATACAGAAAAAAATAAAATTACAATATTACAAGAATACGCGAATAAGTAAAGTAAGATACGCGCAACAAAAAAATAATTATTATAAAAAAAAAACAAACAACTATACGTCCTTCTTCAATTTGGAAAAAAAAAAACCTGTCTCTGGTGTAAGCTGTCCGTGTGCTATGCGGTGATAGGCAGATGAAAAATATTAATTACTAGCTATTGCCTGCGGTTTCACCCGCCCCAGATTCGGTATCCGGTTAAGGATTTCATCGGAAACTCTCTAAATGAAGAAAAAACACTCACAGTCGACGTTTTCAAGTAGCCTTTTATGTCCTTTCCCGGCACTAATGCCCGAATTTATAGTTGTTTCTAAGTAATTTCCTATGTAATACTTCTAAAAATCATACTTGGAGAATTATATACTAAACTTACTATTGCTCAGTCTTTTGTCAACTATTGATTAGTCATATAACCCAAATTTTTAAATACAGAAAGCCATAGAAGAAAATAAATTTCGGCGGTTATCATAAACAGCTTTCAGGTTTTTTGTACCTAAAATTCTAAACTTTTTTTCATGTCAATTCATTTTAAACAGTGGTTTTGTTAATTTGTTAATCGACAAGGCTGTATGGCTTGCAACCTATACCTCCCACGTGCATCCCATGCCATAAAGAGCATAAAAACTGGTCGAGTTCGAGTTTTAACTTGCGCACCAACAACGCGCGCGACGGTACTGCATTACATTATTCAAGCTAAGCCTATGTCTTTTATAACGGGCCTCAGTTATTTTTATTATTGCATTTAATTATATTACGCTTACTAAACCTCTGTTTTTTTATACCACTAAGATGGCAAACAAGCATTTGGTCCATTTCTGAGCCATGACTGATAATCTGGGCTTAAACTATCTCCATGCCAAACTTACCTCCGGTTCTACCCGCCCTAAATTTAGTTATCTGTGTAGAATTTCAACGGCAACTCCTCATTTATAGAAAAAAAATCAACTTAAACTTGACGTTTTTAAGTAGCCTATAACCAAATTTCATCCAAATCGGTGCAGCGGTTTAAGCGTGAAGGGGTAAAAGACGGACAGATAGACACAGCTACTTTCTCATTCATAATATTGTATAGAATATTTAGGATTGAGATTGTGTATGAAAAATCTGTCAATTTTAGTGTTCCGTATCCAAACGCTGTTTACGAAACATTATTACTAAGCTTACACCGTCTGAGATCATTTTGAAGAGAAATAAAAACAGACAGTAGGCATACTTCAAGCCCTTAAGTCTGGCTACTTACCGCTCACCATAGGCAGGGAAATGGTCACTTACTGCGGTTTCAGAGAAATTTCCTACTGCGAACGCTTGCGTTATGGAATGAGCTCCCTGCCGAGTTTTTTTCTAAGACTGCATGCAATATGGGGTTTTTCAAGAAAGAAGTTATTAGATTTTTGAAATGTTGTTTGTGTCACATTTTGAAGGATCGAAAACGTCGATTGATGCCCCAGGTGTTGCAAGCGTCTTTATAGGCTACGGTGACCGCTTTCTATCAGCCGGTCCGCAAGCTTGTTTGCCACCTTAATGGTATATAAAAAAAATATACTTAAGTAAAATCTGATTTTATTACAATTTTAAAATGGAACCCTTACAGAGCTTAATGCATAAAATAAAGTTATGGATCCTAAAAAAACTTGTGTTTTCCCTCACAAGAATGGCTGATCGTATTTCAGTTGGATAAAATTTCTGAACGAAATGTTTGAGACAATATTTTGCTAGAAATTCTCCAAAAAGCTTAACGTCATCGGTCTTTCGGTGATATACAATACTAGCTTGTGCAAGCAGCTTTACCCGCTCTACATTTGGTTACTTAAAATACTAAAAAAGCTGCAGCTATAGTTCGTTGAAATGGAATTCGATGATTTTTTTTTAATTTTCCAGGTTATAAAGTCTCCCCACGTCTCTTCAAATATCTTTGTGTCAAATTTGGATGCTTTATTGCGGCGTCAATGAGTAACAAACTAACTTACAAACTTTTACATTTATATAATAAGGATTTAAGGTTGGTAACATTATCTTAATGATTGTGCAGCAGAATAGCAGAAAAAAGGCGTTCATAGTTATACCGTCCAAAAGTTTGGAAGCATACCTGTTTTTGACCAAAACGAATCATTACCATAACACATTCGGTAAAAATATTGTAATATCTGTTATCTTTATGGTTTTTTTCTATTATTTACACAACAATAAAAGGATCGTCGGCTCTCATTTAACAAGTTTTAATAATTTCCTAAATTATGACGAGACATGTAATTTATGATTTAATCCTGCGGTTCCTTTCATTTGTACTTTGACGTGTTGCTATTTGTTATGTTTGTGTGTATTTGTTGTTTTTAACTTTTTTGGGTTCTATTTAGTCACACTTAAGCATTGACACGCGCAAGTTGACGAAAATTGTTGATTACGGCTTTTACCATAATTTCTCTTCTGAAAATAGTAGAACACAAGCAAATCACGCTTGAACAGTGAAGTGCTATTTGTAGTCTCCGTGAGGAAGAAGACAGTTCTTATCGCAGCAAGGCTCGGAATATCTTGTAAAGGTGTTCTTTGCTTTTACTCCTTACCTTGCTGCTTCCAAACTTTTATACGGTAGTGTATGTGAAAACTCGCCTTCATGCGTAACTTCGTTGCTGCATAACAGATTGACATACCGACACATTTTTATGTCATTTATAACAATAGTATTATTGAATTTTAGGATATATAAGTGAGTTGCAGACGTTATTAGCTTCATCTTCATCATCTTCATAAGCCTTCTCTATGGCGCACCATTCCTCCCTTCACTCTATCTTCTGCATCCAGTCACCACCGGCAACTCATTTAAGCTCATCGTACTGCGAACGATCTCTACTCTAGTTCAAACATACGTCAGCTTCATCGGCTATTGGTCCTCCAACCAAATAGATTTCTGAAGGGTCGGCAACACGCGAGTGATACCCCTGGTGTTGCAAGCGTCCATAGGCTACGGTGACCGCTTATCATCAGTCGGACCATAATTTCTAATGCTTGGTCGGAGTTGTTTTAATATTAATTTGTAAATTCCAAATATAAATTATGTATATTGTATATGTATATTTTTTTATTAAGAGATGGTTTCAGTAAAAAAAAAACAAAGAAAACACTTAATATTCACAAAACGTACGAAAATTATGGGGTAATGAACTGCGTCGATGTAATTTCAGAAAAGAATATGAAAATCTATGGCATATTTCATATTTTTTTGAGTTTATTAATGCTGTTTTTAACAAAAATTTATTCAGCCAAGTTGTCAGGAGCACCTGCGTCATGATATTTT
This sequence comes from Apoda limacodes, assembly GCA_946406115.1. Lineage (NCBI taxonomy): Eukaryota > Metazoa > Arthropoda > Insecta > Lepidoptera > Limacodidae > Apoda > Apoda limacodes. The sequence continues at coordinate 24,431,095 of OX291555.1, read as the reverse complement.
TAAAATTCCTTAAGAACAAGGGAAGTGATTATTTAAAATAAATAGCTTATTTTGACAGGATTTATTAAATTTGTGATTTAAGTAAATCGTTTTTGTATGAAATTTACTTTGTAATTTGTATGCCACTCAATAGAATAAAAAAAAGAATTTACTCCACTTAGTTCCCTTAAAAACATTTTTTTAGTGAGACACAGGGCGAAGAGCTTTGTATGAGGAATTATTATTATCAGAAGGGCGAGCCCCAGTAACACTTACTTTGCTAATATTATAATAATTTGGCTTATAAAACATTTAAAGAAAAAATCTGACTGTCTACTTTTGGGCTCTAATTCAAATAGTTTGGAATACTAAGAGTGATATTCTTTTGATTCTTATTTCGTTATAATTAAATTAATATGATCAGATAAATTTGCTAATTTAATAGTTCTAAATAAATATTTGAATTTTATACCGACAAAAATTGAGATTTTCAACGTGCGGTCACGAGCTATCGCCTATCCTACGTGAAACTGTGTCTCTTTGTATGCTTCAATAGTGTAATATGTCTTTGTACACTGGTCGAAACGGCACGCTTTTGCTAGGGAATGCAATAGCCTTATACAACTACTGGCGTAGTTAGGCATTGGGTCAGTGACCGTATAATGGAACATTATTCCGAATTAATCCCGGCTTCGGAGGGCAATTTTAAGCTGTCGATCCTGACATTAATTTTTTTTCGTACTTTATTAAATTAGTGATCAAAATATAAATATAAACTATGTAAAATACTAAAATAATTATATATAATACAAAATAGCGCAATGAATTATAGCGTATCCACGTGTTAGCAGACACAGGCTTTCAAAAGAGTAAAAGAGATCAGATAAATCAAACAATAGAAACTCAGGGTCATAGGTCTATTATTCACAAACACATTTTAATCCATGTCAATTGTATTAAGTAACGGATTATTAATAAGTAAACGACTAAACACATAAGGTGTTCCTAACCTTAAATAATGAGCTATAAAACAAATATTATATAATTCCTACCTAAGATAAAGAATCGACAGCCTGCCTATTCAAATCGATAGGGAAAAGTCTTTAATTCGTTGGAGGGACCGGGACACTTGCGTCTGCTCTTCAGCCCATGGTACGAGCTAAACGTAAGCTTGATCCAGGCAGCCCGCTTGCACAGTGTCTTCACGACGTCGCTGACACCGACCTGGCTGTAGACACCAGCTCCGACTACAGCATCGGACTACTGCGCGGCTAATCCTACAACGATTGGAGTCAAGAACCTATTCACACTTGTCGGGCTGAAGGCCTGATGTTTGTTGATCCCGCCTTCCAGGAGGCGGCACGGAGGACGCATTTGGGTGCGCGGCTCCGGCACACAGTAGGAGAGCGCTGTAGAGTTGCTCCGATGGCGAGCAGGACAGACCACACTGATAGGACACCTAAGAGGTGCGCTGACTCAGTCCATGGCAAGGTGCGCGGCGAGGTACAGTCGCAGTGGTCGCCAGATGGCTGCCCAGCACGTCAGGGGTGCTACTTGGCCACGCTGGAATGCAGGATTAGCCCAGCAAGAAACTGCAATTGTGGTATTCTCACACTAGTCCCCGCAGTCCAATAAAACTACAGTGACAAGAAAATATAGAATAATTTACATTCACTGCGAAGCCCTAGTAAACACAATGTTATTCCTAGGAAAAAAATGAAAAAATGGTATCGGAGCTTTCAGGCGCGACCGAAATTAAAGGTAAAACTCTTTAACTCTATTAACTTTAAATATAGGTATTGTCTGTACGTATTGTATCAGAATGGTACCATGATTATTTTTTTCTTGTTCGAAATTTCCCTCTTCGTATGTCAATGTGTTACAGTATTAAATAAAAGTTAGTTGGAGCATTTATGAAATAAAAAATATTAATAATTACACAATGAAAATAATAATTATACAACAATTTATACACTCATTTCCTTCTTTTCAATAACTAATAAAGTAAAATAAAAGTGGAAATTAATATGGCGTTTTAATTATTATAATAGTTGTCGTTACTTCTAAATAATAATAAGACTAAGGTGGCAAACAAGCACATGATCTGCCTACCTGATGTACACAAAATACCTTAATTGTGTACATCAGGTTTTAAAAAAATCTGCAGTTTAATAGTTCATTTTAAGTATAATGCTCACATTTGCCAGTAATTTTATGCAACAAATTAGACGTTTGGGACCAATGAAAGTAGCGAACTAACCCAGTGCAAGTTAATATCACAACAAGATAAGGTCACTCTTTTATTAAGTTACACATAAGTATGCATTAGGGACTAAGAACGATGTAGAACCATTTGTAAAATGTTATTGGTATACTAAGTATAGTTGTGATACTTTTTGGGGCCCGTATCCAAATGGCAAAAACGGATAGTATTTAATATCGTCATGAAATGTCTGTCCGTATATCAGCTTTATAATAATGCCGACTTTGCATCGATTTTGCTAAAATTTTACATAAAGACATCTTAAGCAAACTTTTAACTTAAAATCTTAACAATTTTGTTATCTAATTGAGATACGAACTATTTTAAGAGTAGCTGCAAACATGAACTCATGGATAAAACTTTTAAGACGAATAAACAAAGGTAAAAAATAAATATAGAAAGAAAGTTTAAAAACTTAATGCCATGAACTTTACATTGATATAGACAACTACGATACAAATGATTCTTTATTAAGTTTAAGTTTTTGATTCAAAAAAGTATAAAATAAGTTACTTGGGAACAAATATTTGTTATATCGTTAAAGTTAACATTGCGATAAATTTCGATGTCAATAAAATTTGTGATCACTTCAAGAAATTTGAGCTCAAAAGATTTGGCTGACATCCCGAGAATCAATTAAAGCGAGATATTTAATTATGTCATTCGCAGACAGGGGAAGTTATGAAAATCTTCGTAAACTCATTAAATTTTCTCAATTACGCTCTTTAGTCATTGACTTCGCAAATTATTCGATCTTTGCAATGAGAAGTCTGTTAAGATTACATTGAGGGAACATCAAATTGACTGTTTCCAGAAATTTTAAGTTACGGTGGAATAAGATAAATATTATGAATACCAACATTTTAACTTAAGTATCACGGTGATATACTAAAACAACACTAAATCACTAACGGTTGTCTAAAGTGAAAAGTGTAAAGAGGCTGTCTCCCACACCTAGATGCGTGGCGCCTCTGGCTTCCTACAGCTCAAACCAGGGGTCTATTCTACGAAGCTCTCCGCAAAATTATGACGCCGCAAATCCCACTCTTCAATCAGTTTTCTGTTTCGACAATCTTTTGAAGACTCAAACAAATAATAAGAGTGAGTTGCCATCTCTTGAACTCAATTTCTTGTGAAGAGTAAAGAGTACTGATATGCAGAGGAGCACAGTGGAAAAGGCATCTGGTCGTCTGTCCACCAGGTAGGAGACCATACTTCTGAGTTTTTCTATATGTGTTCACCATTCCATAATCTTATGCCAACAATAGTAAAGATATTGTATACATACATGTGTCTTGAGATAATAGAATGGCTTTTTGTCTAGTACGTTTGCTCCGGATGATGGCTATATTTAAGTGTAGTACGCGTGCTCTGGATAATGGCTAAATTTAAGTTCAGTAAGTTTGCTCTGGATAATGGCTATATTTAAGTCTAGCATGCGAGTTTTATATAATGGCTATATTTAAGTCGTACGTGCGCTCTGGATAATGGCTATATTTAAGTCTAGCATGCGAGTTTTATATAATGGCTATATTTAAGTCGTACGTGCGCTCTGGATAATGGCTATATTTAAGTCTAGCATGCGAGTTTTATATAATGGCTATATTTAAGTCGTACGTGCGCTCTGGATAATGCCTATATTTAAGTCTGGTACGCGTGCTCTGTATAATGGCTATATTAAAGTCTAGCATACGAGTTTTATATAATGGCTATATTTAAGTCGTACGTGCGCTCTGGATAATGGTTATATTTAAGTCTGGTACGCGTGCTCTCTATAATGGCTATATTTAAGTCTAGTACGTGCGCTCTGAACAATGGCTATATTTAAGTCTAGTACGTTTGCTCTGGATAGTGGCTATATTAAAGTGTAGGACGCGTGCTCTGTATAATTGCTATATTTAATCTAGTGCGTGTGCCATGGATAATGGCTTTATTTAATTCTAGTACGTGTGCTCTGAATAATGGCTATATTTAAGTCTAGTACGTGTGCTCTGAAAAATGGCTATATTTAAGTCCAGCACGTTTGCTCTGGATAATGGCTATATTTAAGTCTAGCACGCGTGCTCTGTATAATGGCTTTATTTATTTCTAGTAAGAGTGCCCTGTATAATGGCTATATTTAAATTAAGTATGTGTGCTCTGAAAAATGGCCATATTTAAGTCTAGTACGTTTGCTTTGAAAAATGGCTATATTTAAATCTAGTACGCGTGCTCTGGCTAAGCCGTAACGTAAATGTGACGCCTCTCCACTTCACCTTCGTAATTTTACATGCAAAAGTGTAAAAATGCCTCTTTCTTCAAGTAAGAAAACTGTGCTCTTGAAGTAAAGACTAACTTCATATGTCCAATGCAACAAAAGTGATCTATATTTTAATGTAAAAAAGGATGAGGTTCTCAATTCAGTTGTGTGTTTTTTCTAACAGACAGTGCTCTGCACTCCCTTTCAATATCTAGATCATCCTTTAGAGTGTCTGATAACCAATGCCCTAAATTGAAATTCTCTTTCGAGAGGCGCGCCCAAAAAAGTTATCTAAGATACGTCGGCTAATTTTTATGTGTTTTATTTGCCCAAATCAATGAAATCAACTTCTTAAATTATCTTTAGTTATAAACCACCAGGGGGTGCTGCAGTAAAATGGCTACAAAAGTAAGTAGTTCACAGTACCTTGGTAATGTTTAATTTCTTAACGTTAATTTTTAAAAGGTTTATTTATTTAGATCTGGGTCATGATACCTACGTAAATATAGCAAGTTAGGAACAACTAAATTGAAACATACAATATATTACATTTAATATACAATAGCTTTGGCTTTTGACGAGATCAAAGATGAAACCTTTGATGCGGAAATAAAAGAATATTCAACGTAATATAAAAATTGTTCAATACTTTCATATCAACGAATATTATTAAACCGAGTTCAGCAAAAATATCATGTATTATGTATCAAACTAAAAAAGTTATGCGAACGAAAAAAACACAACTTTTTTAGATTAATTTCATTAAGTTAAAATATTCGCGAAACATCACGGTGTGTGAGCTAGTTAAGGATATTTGTTTGTTGGATATCTACATGATATGATCTGAACAATAGCCGGCCTTGTGTTGCGGAATTTGCGAAAAAAACTTTCCTTGTTTTCGTAAAAAACAGAAATAAGCTGACTTTAGTGCACTCTTATCGTTATTGCTTGGCTTACTCGTAGCTTGTGCTGATATTTGTAAGAATATTTTTCCGTTATGATGATCGTCTGCGAATTCCGCTAACTTTTTTTTGTGATATTGGAACATTAAATATTTTTAATTTTAATACGGTTTGATTTCCGTACCAAAAGCCTGGTTGTTGTGGCAAGGCTATCCGTTCATCTATCTGCCAAGACAGTTCAGCGAAGAAACCTAACAGAGACGTAAAATAATATATGAAAAATAGTCAGTGTCTCGTAATTGAAAACCAGAATTAAAAATTATATTATGAGTATTTTTTATTTATATTTATATTATATTTTGACCTATGATTGTAGGATATTACATAAATAAGAATATTCCTTAGTTAGTTAGTTATTTCATAGTATCAAGTTTATACTTGGTAAGAACTTGTTAGTCATTAGTTGTCGATATCGAGACGAAATATTTTTTACTTCCAAGTTTTTAAAATTGATAAAATACTCTGAAGTTAGTAAAGTTTAGAATAAGGCGCTTTTATTTAAAATTTAAAAAAAAAATTATTTAGAATTTACTTTGAGTAGGTTAAGATGAAAGCAAAAATTTTGAATAGGTGTATGCATGGAAATGGACTTGTTGAATCGTTAGTAGAAACGTAGATTTTAACTTTAAATACGTGTAAGCTTTTAAACCATATGCTTTTAATTTTGGAGCTTTATATTTAAGTCGTAACCTACTTCAGAAATATATGTATTTTCATTATTATTAAAGGAACGAGAGACGGTTGTTATGAAAACTGCAATAGCTACAATAAAAATTAAAAACTTTTGTCAAATAAAAACTTACATGGCAAACACGCGTTCGACATCTTCCAGAACTGTTACAAGTTTGATAAATAAACATAGATGTTTTTTATGCCATAATGATAATTGAAATTTATTGAAAACACTTTATGTTATATCGACCTTTAAAGTATCAAATGTCGTAAAAGCCATTTTGACCAAAATAACTTTTTTCCACTTTGTTACTAAGTAAAACGTGCTCTATCGATCTGTATATTTAAAATTTCGATATTCGCAAACAAATGGTCATAACTACCTAGATTTTTTTGTATCATAAACAGCCTTTAAAATATTTAAAATTATCAAAACATTGATGTGCTGTGCAGTATGGATACACTACAGTTTTTGTCGAATACATTGTGTAATTAAAATTATTTTTTTGTCGTAAAAGACGAAGTACTTTATTAATATATTTTTTAATATACATTATTAACATTTTGCAGAAAAAGTTTGGTTTTAAAAAAAAAAAAAATTTAACTTTTGTCGTAAAAGACAAATAACCTACTGGTGAAAATTACGTTTATGACATTAGTACCAGACAAGGTCAAAAATGATAAACCGTTATTTGTTGTAAGAACCAAAACGTTTGTAGAATATTAATTTATGAAATTACGTTGCCAGCTTGAACTATAGATTAGTGAGATTTTGAGTACATAAAAGCCGCCCGCGCGTACGGCATTTATCATGCCAAAGTGAATATGACTTGACGAATGAAGATGATAAAAGGAAAAAAAAAACGTATTATCGTACGTAACAAAACTATGGTATGTGAAGAGCAAAATGAGATAAAGAAAAAAGAAAAGAGAATTGATTTAAAAATGTTAAACAAAAAGCTAAAAGATGACGGAAAAAAGTATACTACAAAAAGAGGAACGATTATTGAAGCAAAGTCTATGAAGAAAAACCCTTGTACTCAAAAAAAAATGCAAAAGAAGTTGCTTTGAAATAAGTGACGAGAGACGCAATTCATTTTTTTTTCATTTCACTGGAGTATTGATGTTCAACGGCGACGTGATTGGTTGGTTCGTTGTGCACGCGAAGGGAAGATAAAAAGGAAAAGAATGAATCTAACAGAAGAAACCGTTCTTTTGAATATTACATATGGCGAAGGTCATAGAAAAGTGTGCCAACAGTTTTTATTGAGTACCTTAGATATAACGCAGAGGCACCTGCTATGTACATTATCTAATTCAACGGAAGGTATGGCGCAAATGGAAATGAGAAAGCGAAATATCCCAGAAAAATACTCAGAATTAGCCAAAAATGATGTTCGTAAATTTATAGGAAAGCTCTCTGCTTGTCCCTCACATTATAATAAAAAAAGCTCTAAGCGTCAATATCTGGCACAATCATTAATAAACTTGTCAAATTTAGTTATAATTTATCTGGAAGATGCAAAAAGACGAATGAAGAAAGTGTGAGCAAAGCCATTTTCAGGAATATCTTTCTCAAAGAAAATGATCTTGGCTTTCACAGCCCATAAAAAGATAAATGTACGTTCTGTACTAAGCCTGAAAATTCTAAAAATGAAATGAATGAAATAGACAAAGAGAAGTTTAAAATCCGTCTAGAAGAAAAAGAAGCTACTTATTAAAGATTTAAAGCTCATCAAACTTTAAAGAATGCTAAAACTATAACTTGTAGTTTTGATTTACAAAAAGGAGAAAACATGCTTTTGTATTACTCCAGAAAGTATACAACTTCACCGTGTATGTGCGGACGGACCCTTCGAAATCTGTGGCACAAGGAGTTTCTTCTTAGGCGCTTGAGATATTAAAACGCGTATATGCACACAACTGACCGATTTTATTTAACATATGCTTCTAATTCTTATATTCTAGATAAAATTCTAACACATATTTACATTATTTCACCTTAAACATTATATATTAGTATCTGATGGATACTTTTTGAAGCTTCTTGATTGACTGAATACAAATACAAAATTTGTTCTATATTTATAATAAAAATGAAAAACCCCATTAGAGGGAGAGGTTGTTCCATAGAACCTTCTAGATTTAGCACATAACTTATTGTTCTTACTGTGGTGACTGAAAATCTAGCCTACACAAAAACTTAGTGAAAGTCAACAAATAGTAGTCGATATAGACATATATCGAAAGTGTAGGTATATCTACCTAGCTATAAATCGCTACTGACAGTTGGGGTCTCTATCGGCTATTGCCATCACAGTCACACGATTTGCGGCTTGACTATAAAATAACACTGTTTTACATTTTTAGGTTTTATAGCCAAACGGTAGGAGCTATAATGACGATTTAGGTGTCCTAAGATAAATCTTTCAGAGGCGGTTCCAACGGCGCATAGTGGTATGTTCCATCGTCTACGGTTAGGCCGTAGTGAGAGAAGAGCTGGAATTCTAGCTCTCAGGGCTTACTGCCTACACTAGATGACTACAGACTTTGTGCTATATGTCAAAAAATGGACCTAAAATTCGGACATACCTTTCCGTGTTTTTGGTGTCTGTCAGTATGTTAAATCATGAAAAAATGTGTAATACAAGTTTTCAGGATTTTCCTTGTGCTCCTGGGCTTAAAGTTACCTGTATGAAACCTATTTATCTCGGTAGATGCCTATGAAGGGTATCTAGTGATGCATTTATCTTTATCCTATGTAACCCGGTTGCTGAGTTATAAGCTATTGTACAATACAATACAATACAATATTCTTTATTGCACAATTTAAAATACACAAAAACAATTACAATAGAGGAAATAGCACAATAAGGCGGCCTTATCGCTTAAAAGCGATCTCTACCAGGCAACCTTTGGGTAGAGTAATGTTGACAGGAAGAGGTAGGTGATACATAAAACATCATAAGTAAAATTATAATGAAGAATAAAGAATATAACAACACTCATAAATACCTTTGTACTTACTATATAGATAAAATACATATACATACTTAATATAATTACTTAAACAAATACGTAAAATAAATGGTTATATAATATGAATACATAAACATGCATACAATAAATAAAGTAATAAAGATAGATATGTTTGAATAACCAGAGGTTGGTCAAAATTATAGAAAATTAGGAAGTAGTACGTAAGTAATAAGATTTTAACGAATTCTTGAAAACAGGCAGCGACTGGATTTGCCTTATATTTATCGGCAGAGAGTTCCAATGACTAATGGCTTTTACAGTATAAGAATGATTGTAAAAATTAGTACTGTGTCCAGGTGTTTTAAGAAGAAGACTAGTAGACGAGCGAAGAGTTAGACAAGGCGATCTGATAAAACTAAACCGCTCTTTTAGATAACATGGTGTAGATGGATTGAATAGCACGTTATAGAGGAGTGAAAGAATATGTACATTCCGGCGAAGTCGGATTGGAAGCCAATTGAGTTGTGAACGAAATTCTGAGACATGGTCATATTTTCGAAGTCCAAAAATGAAGCGAATGCAAAGATTTTGTAGACGCTCCAGTTTATTAAGTTGTTCCTCTGTCAGGTTAGTACAGCAAATGTCAGCATAATCAAGTAAAGGTAGAAGTAAAGACTGAGCAAGCACAATTTTAGTTGACACAGGTAAAAGATTCCGTAATCTTCTCAGGGTTCCGGCCGAAGCAAAGATTTTTCGGCTAATTTCCTTGATTTGTGGAGTCCATGATAACGTGCGGTCAATATAAATACCAAGACTTTTTATTGTGTCACTAAAAGGGATAATGATACCATCGAGTGTTATTGGGGGTAAATCAGTCCAATTAATCTTCGATATTAGTTTTGGGCTACCTATAATTATGGTCTGCGACTTGAGAGGATTAAGTCGAAGTCCATAATATCCACACCATTCAACTATTTTATCATGGTCAGAGTTAATTAATTGAATTGTTGTTACGATATTTTCTATTGGACCATGTGCATAAATCTGGAGATCGTCTGCATATAGATGGTAGAGAGAAGATAGTTTGAGAGTAATAGTGTTAATGAAAACTGCAAACAGGAGTGGGGACAACACGCCTCCTTGAGGTACGCCGGCAGTTAATGGTCACCAGTTAGAGAAAGATTCCTCTACCCGAATGCACTGTCGGCGGACACCCAAGTAACTACGAAACCAGTCAATTACTGTTGGAGATATGTTAAGAGAGCTTAGGATTGCCAACAAAATGTCTGAATCCACTGTGTTAAAAGCATTGCTAAAATCAAGAGCAGACAAGACAGTGACTTGCTTACTGTCCATACCATAACGGATATCATCAATGATCTTAGTGAGAGCAGTAACAGTACTATGACCGGTTCGAAATCCGGATTGCAAGGTATTAAATAAACTATTTTGAGTTAGAAAAAGGTTTAACTGTTGATTAACGAGCCGTTCAAGGATTTTAGATAGGAATGGTAATAATGAAATTGGTCGATAATCGGAAAAAGAAGTTGGATTGGATTTTTTAGGCAACGGTATAATGTAAGCATCTTTCCAAGCTTCAGGAAATACTCCAGAAGCAATGGATGAATTAAAATAGTGAGTAATTATAGGAATAATTAGGTCAATAATTGGAATAATCATAGCACGGCTTATGCAATCACTACCAACAGCACTTGAAGATATAAACATAATACTCTTCTTAACATCACAATCAGTAAATTGACGAAAAGTAAAAGGGAGGAAGTCAGGAGTTGAGGTCATTGAAAGATTTTGCAGCGTAATCGCTTTTTTATTGCTATTCATAGCAGGTACAGAAGTGAAATGTTGATTGAGTAAATTTAAGTTAAGATCTTTTGAAATTGGTGTAGCCTGAGTTTTACCAACTCCTAATGACTTAAGAAATTTCCATATTTTACATGGATCTCCGTTGTCAACGGATTTGTGGATATGGCGTCGTTGTGCATCTCGACACATCGTATTGCAGCGATTTCGCAAATTTTTATACTTTTCTAAGTTGGCTTCAGTAGGGTTAATTTTCAGCTTGGCCTTAGCTCGATTTCTTATTTTTTGAAGGGCTTTAATTTTATCGTCTAGCCATGGTGCAGGAAAGTGTTTTACTTTTATTGGTCTTACTGGAGCATGAGTGTCATACAGTTCAGTAATAAGCGAATTAAATGTATGAACTTTTTCGTCAACTGTATAAGCACTCACAACTCTAGACCAATCAATTTTAGAGGCATCTTCGCGCAATTTATCTACATTCATGCTGCTAAAATTACGCTGCATAAGTGTTTTGGATTTCACTTTAGGTGGACGAATTTTGTAAGATAAATAGATTAAGTCGTGGTAAGAAAATGCTTCTGCTGAAAATTGACCATGTGCAGTAGTATGATGTAGTGAAGAGACCATAATAAGATCTAACAGTGAAGGAGAGCAATTTGGAAAGTAATGCGTGGCATTAAGAGGTAATAATTGCAGATTACAAGCCTCAACTATCGTCTGAAGTTGATTAGCACGAAAGTCTTTTTTTAGTAGGCAAGTGTTAAAGTCACCCATAATAATGGTATGACTATAGAGTGGGGAAAACGTTTCTAGTAGAGATTCAAATGAGGAAAAGTAATTAACGTGAAGTGAAGGACTGTAATATACGCCAAGAAGGATTTTAATGTTCGATAGAGATATTTCAATAAGAAGGTGTTCTGCAGCAGGTGAGGAAGACTGAGTTGACATGCTTAATACAGAGAAAGATATATTAGATCGAAGATAGATGGCAACCCCGCCTCCACCACGCTCTGTGCGGTCATTGCGAATAAGGTGAAAACCAGGTAAAGAGTAGGACGTAGAAGGGAGGCAAGGTTTTAACCAGGATTCTGATACAAGAATGGCGTGTATGTTGTTATTATTAAAGGTTGCAAGCATGTCAGGATAATGAGCCGGAATGCTTTGTGCATTTATATGAATAGCATTGAAGTTTTTCAGGCAATCTGAGAAGCAAGAATTAAGTGTTGCACTGAGAGAATCAGGGAGACTTGAAAAGCTATCGTTGCTACTCAATCCACCAGATGAAGCAATAGAAAGAAAGTGATCTGAATCACTCTGGTTACTATCTTTATCAATATCATTATAAATCATAAAATAAATAATATCGTATAGAATATATAAAAGTTAATAAGTATAAAAATGATGGTTTAAAACCGGATAAATATACCCGCCAGCAACGTGGTTAAGATCAGCAAATTATAACACTATATAAATCAAAATTTAAATAAAAAAAACACAATAATCACAAAAGCAAGAAACTTTCGCTGACAATATGTAAGCTTCTTGGATAATAGCCATGCCATAAGAAGTAGAAAGTTAAATAAGATTAAAAATATAGGTATTAAGGTTTAAATTAATTTTTAATTTTAAGTATAAAAATCAGCCACGGAAAATTTTAAAATAAGTCCTTGAAAAGTATTTTACATTATAAAATGTTGAAAATTAGCATTTAATACATAATAATTTTAATATTGTATTTCATAAGTTTACACGTAATTTGCGCCCTAACCATACTACTTATCGTAACGGTATAGATACCTACAAAGGTGTGCTTTTAACCTGTAATGTTTATTTTAGGCGTAGCCTAAGGACTTAATGACCCTAGCCAGGTAAAGTTTTAGACAGTCTTTCTCTTTTTTACCTATAGACCCATCCCTGTTGTATCTCTATCGCAGTCTATTATCAGAGGAGTGAGGGAGAAAGAATGTACAATACTCAACACGCTAACTATTTTCACCTGTAACTTATTAACCGTACGTACGGTCTATATAGGTCTATATACGGTCTATACATTTTTGACAACATGTCGGTACTCACACAATATTATTTTTGATATCAACAAACAGTAAAGAGGGGAAATGAAACAAACCTACTCTACTTTTACCTAACTTAATACAATTTTACACTTATTGTTATGACATTTTCTTAAATCTTAACTAGTCCCTACAAGGAAAATGGTTTTTTATTGTGTAAATTTATACTTATTATTACGAAACATTACATGACAAATTATTCTGCATTTTTATATAAATGTTTTTGGATGCAATTTGTGTTGCATTCTTGCAGCGGTGATAACAGTGTATGAAAGTATAACACAAAATGTCTTTTGTTATACCTGGGGTGAGTGTGATGGCAAAAAAGGCAGACCTGGGGTGAGTGTGATGGCAAAAAAGGCAGCATTGAGATAGCAACCTGTTTGTATTTGTATCTCAAAGAGCTGGATAATAAAGGTGTTAAAAATGCCCCTTTATTCTGTGATTCCAGTACAGTAAAAATAAAAATAAAACCGTGTTATCAGTGCTAAATTACTTTTTCATGTGTGTAAAATCTTCAAGTGATTCAGATTAACTATTTAGTACCTGGACATACATATATTCCGTGCATGCGATTATTGAAGCAGAGGTAAAAAAAAATATTGTGTGGAGCCCCTCGCAATGGCCTTCATACTTTGAAGCAGCGAGAAAGAAACCAAAACCCTATGTCGTGACCGTTCTAGAATGTACAGATTTTATTAACTGGGCAGGGCTAGTTAAAAAACCATTTACAAAAGAGACGATAAAGAAAATTAAATTTAAGGAAATTCCAATTCATCGGCAAAATAGGTGGGCGAATTGCGAGCTATCCTTCTGGGAGTCGTGCTTTCTGGTCGCTTGCCAAAGCTGCCGAAGGAAACTTCTGCCAGTCGTCGTTACCACCACTGCGAAAGACCGATGGTGACTTGGCCCATAGTGCTAAAGAGAAAGCCGATCTACTGGGCAGTCTCTTTGCCTCGAACTCGAATATGAACGATGAAGGCGCTGTACCACCTACTATACCGTGGTGCGGTAAGACCATGCCGGAAATCTCCATAACGCAGCGGGAGGTCAGGCGGGCGTTGCTCTCTCTAGACGTTCATAAGTCGAGTGGGCCAGACGGTATACCAGCAGTGGTGCTTAAGCAGTGTGCTCCTGAGTTATGTCCTGTACTCACGCGTCTCTTCGCGCTTTCCTACCACACTAGGCAATTTCCGTCTTCATGGAACACTGCGAATGTGCACCCGGTGCCCAAAAAGGGCGATAGATCAGATCCATCGAATTACAGGCCTATCGCTATTACCTCTCTCCTCTCTAAGGCGATGGAGCGTGTGATCAACACACAGCTTCTAAGATACCTAGAAGTACACGATCTGGTCAGTGACCGTCAATATGGCTTTCGCCACGGTCGCTCGACTGGTGACCTTCTAGTGTATCTCACACACCGATGGGCACTAGCCATTGAGAGTCAGGGGGAGGCATTGGCATGTAGCCTGGACATAGCGAAGGCGTTCGATCGGGTCTGGCACCGCGGTCTTCTATCGAAGTTGCCATCTTACGGAGTGCCCGAGGGTTTGTGCAAATGGGTGGCTAGCTTTTTGTCCGGCAGACGCATACGAACCGTAGTTGACGGTAGTTGCTCTGATAGCATGGACATTAATGATGGTGTCCCGCAAGGCTCTGTGCTGTCTCCTACGCTGTTTCTACTGCATATCAATGACATGTTGGACATCAACAACATACATTGCTATGCAGATGACAGTTCTGGAGACGCTTTTTACACGGGTCGTGCAAACATCCCTCGTTCCGTTGTGGAGAAAAACCGCGGAGAACTTGTGTCTCAAATCGAGACCACACTGTCCCAAGTCTCTGATTGGGGACGGGTAAACTTGGTCCAATTCAACCCTACAAAGACACAAGTGTGCGCGTTCACCGCTAAGAAAACTCCATTCACTGTAGTCCCACAATTCCAGAACACTCCCATCTCCATCTCCAAGAGCATTGGGATCCTTGGTGTCGACATCTCCAGCGATGTTCAGTTCCGAAATCATTTACAAGATAAGGTGAAGCTGGCGTCCAAAAAACTTGGTGTACTCAACAGAGCGAAGCAGTACTTCACGTCGGGGCAAAGGTTGTTACTTTACAAGTCGCAGGTTCGGCCCCATATGGAGTACTGCTGCCATCTCTGGGCAGGTGCACCCGGATACCAGCTTGGCCCTTTTGACTCGGTTCAACGACGGGCTGTGAGAATTGTCGACGATTCCAAACTCACTTGCGGTATCGAGCCCTTAAGTCTGAGGAGAGACTTTGCCTCACTGTGTGTGTTCTACCGCTTGTACAATGGGTTGTGTTCTGAGGAATTGTTCGAAATGATGCCCACGGCTACTTTCTACCATCGCACCGCTCGCCATCGGCAGGGAATTCATTCTCACACTTTAGAACCTAAATGGTCGCGTACAGTGCGGTTTCAAAGAAACTTCCTCCCGCGAACGCTTAAGTTGTGGAATGAGCTCCCTGCCAAGGTTTTCTGCAAGGACTACAGTATGGAGTTCTTCAAGAAAGAAGTTATTAGATTTCTGAAGGGTCGGCAACGCGCAAGTGATACCCCTGGTGTTGCAAGCGTCCATAGGCTACGGTGACCGCTTACCATCAGGCAGGCCGTAAGCTTGTTTACCACCTTAGTGGTATAAAAAAAAAAAAAAAATCGAGTCGAAATTAAATATTCTATGAAAGACGAAGCTGCTATTGAAAAAGTAACACTATTTGATAAATTACCTACAAGAGGAAAAGGCAAAGGTAAAAGAAAAAGGAAGAGGTCAGAAGAGGCAGCTATAAGCGAATCTCAAGAAAAAAAAAAAAACCAATACCTACAGCCAAGTACAAGGATTTACAAAATCTGTGTAAAGACGGAGTCATTCCTGAAAGGTTCCATAGAGAATTTTTGGAAATGCTTTACGACAATAATAAAATTGAAAACCTTATAGAAACTGACGATGAAGACATTGTTGAAACCGATGAAGAAGAAATTTTGATTAATAAGTGATTGGAATAGCTCTCTGAGTTATTCAATTATAATTAAATGAATAAATGATTTTTATTGTGATTGACGTGTGCTCAAAAAAAAATAGGTCTATAACTATAAAAACCTTACAGACTATACATAGTTATTATAATACTTTATTTTATTTATATTTTCTACTGTTTTTTTGTTTATTTGTAGCTTAGTTACTAAACATGAACATCACATTACCAAGTGTTACAAGTCTTATTAATTTTTTTTTTGCCGATTGTTACTGCATATATAAGTTGTTTAGTTTTCCATAAGTGCGTACTTACAACATTTAATACAGAGCTTATGTAGCTTTTTAGGTAAGAAATTTGTGGTAATAACCAGTTATGAGGTTTTCTTTTTTGTAGTAAAAACCACTGCAATAGCTACTTAATTAGGGATTAAAGTAATAGAGAGACCTTACAATTACAAGATTATCTATCTATCTTCCTTCATTATAGTCATAAAAACGAAGCAATTAAAAATAAAATAAGTTTGACCATTTTAGTTTTTTTGAGTTTCCCAAAAGTAGTGTTTTGACTTTTACGACATTTGATACTAGAAAGGTCGATATGTATGTATATGTTTTCAAAATAAAATGACAACCGCTGTAAATATTTTTGAATCCTTACTCGCCTAATACGACCCCACTGTTGGGGCACGGCCACCCTCACCGTTAGCGACTTGGGGCCATACTCCACACGTGGGCCCAGTGCGAATTTTGGACTTCACAAACGTCTTTTGTTTGACGTTTGCAGGTTGTCTCACGACGTTTGCCTTGACCGTAAAGCAAGTGGCGTGAATATTCAAAATACTTGAGTACATGTACTGAGCACATGTAATGAACTTGTAATCAGGTAAAATACATATGTACATGCTTGGATATGGAGGTTCGTGTCCGCCACTCAGGATGCAAGGTAGAATCGAAACCCCTTGGCCACCACCGACGTTAGTTTTTGAATAATTCCAATAAACCTATCAGTAAAATAACTTGGATGATATACATTCAGCTTTT
Source organism: Apoda limacodes (assembly GCA_946406115.1). Classification (NCBI taxonomy): domain Eukaryota; kingdom Metazoa; phylum Arthropoda; class Insecta; order Lepidoptera; family Limacodidae; genus Apoda; species Apoda limacodes. Next base: position 24,414,065 of record OX291555.1, on the reverse strand, counting down.
ACATAAGATATTAAATAAACTTAATTCACCTTCAAACTCAGCAAAAGTTTATGAAATTGGTTATATAAATTTTAGCCTCGGTACTTACTCCAAACAACCTATAAAAGTTAAAACAGTATTGTGGCCACAACTGAGCTTCCTAAATTTGGAAGTAGTTAGCGGTTACCCAAATTTAATTTATCTCTATCAGTATTGTTTGGATGACGTTTAAGTAGTTAACTTTGTACGTAGTTGATCCTGTTGGTGTAGTACAGTAATTACGCTTACTAAAATAAGCTTTCGGAACTTTGCTTCAAATCCCAGGCATGAATTTTAACTTATTAAAAAAGTTTTTACTATTCTCAGTTGTCTGTCTGTTAAACACATGGACGTACGGACAATAAAGAATTATTAAAAGTACCTTTTATTTCTTTGTCCAAAATCTTAATAAAGGATGTCATAATTATAAAATTGTTATTTGTAATTTTTTGTGACATGTTATTGACCTATGGCCAAAATTTTGCTTATTTTAGTTATGTTGGCCGTTTATAAGCAAAACTTGCAAAATTTTTTTTTTTAAATCATTGCGCTTCTAGCGCCGTAGTTATAACCGTCTCGCCATGACAAATTTGTCCCATTGTATTAGATGCAACGTTCAGAGATAAAGCATGAAAGTTATGATTAAAACTGTTTGTAGGATATTTGAAACACGTTTATTTATTTATTTTAAATCACATCCAAGAAATAAGTAGAAAAAAAGAAAGAAAAAAAAACGAAACAAATAATTTGTTAAAAGTTTCATATTTTTGGTTAATATTGTACAAGTAATATTCATTATTTGTATTGATAACAGACAATTTTTTTACACTTATGGCACTTTAGGATACTGACGAGACAAAAATGACCCAGCGGCAGTACAGGGTAGATCGCTTTTTGCCCATCAACTATTCTTGTAACAAAACATTTTAAATGGGTGGGACAAAAATGGGACGGCGGCACTTTTAGTCTAAAGCTGTTTATTTGAGTTTTAATAGAACCCTCGGTACGTAAATCTGCTTGCACGAGACAGGTTTTTGTCACAGGATCAAGGGTAAAAAAAGTTTTATCTCCACGCGAGCAAAGTCGTGGTCATTGCCTTGTAATTTATACAACAAAAACGCTTCACCAAGTGTAGTGATCTTGGAGAAACGCCAAAACTAAATTGATTTGGTAGCGGACATAATCTAGATAAGCGAGGATGTCGCCTACTGAATGAAATCAAAGACGCTTACCCTTTGTTATTTTCTTGTAATTTTTGTTGTATTTTTTACAATATTAAGCTATTTTTACTTTTGAACGTTTCATTGGACTTGGACTTATTGAAACATGATTATTTTAAAAGAATAAATCACTTTTATCTTATTTTATACCACATTAGCTTTTGCCCGCGACTTTGCTCGCGCTGAATTCGGTTATCAGCGCGGAGTTCCTACCGGGACTCCTTGAATATAATAAGCAAGTTTTTTATGACAGTTATTTCTGCGAGTAATTTAAATTTTCCTTTGTTTTCATTCAGTGAGTAAGCTATCTCCATTTCTAACTAAAGCCAAATCGATTCATTCGGGTGCCACATCAAAATCGGCTCAGCGGTCCCAGCGACTGTTAAATATTCCTCTCTGTGCTAGTTCGACTCACACTTGACGTTTTTTTAAAAAGTTATGCCTTTCCCCATGTTTAAATTTTTTTAATTAGTTCAGAGTCATAACCAGTTTTTCTTAACCCTCTGTGCACTAATCTGAGTGTAAGACTTGGCCTTTTTTAAGTAGCCTATAGGTACGGGGCGGTTTCAGCGTGAAGAGCAGGTAACAGACAGGCAGACAGAGTTACTTTTGCATATATGATATTAGTATGAAATTATTATATAATATTGTTAAATATTTGTATAAGTATAGCCAATTAAACTTACTTAAAATAATACTTAATGTAGAAAGCAAACAAATTTCGAAATGTCGCAAGTGTTTTGAGTCAAATCTCGATTAAAACAAAACACTTTGTATACATAGTACAACAAAATTAATGATATTTTGCATACTGACAAATTTTTGTCATAAAAACCCATTCATATTACAAATTAAATTCCTTTGCCATAAATCAAAAACATATAAATGAGAAATTTGTAATGGATAAATAAAGTTTCGATGTGACCGTAAAACGTTACCGATACCAAGGGATAATCGATTATTACTTTTGAATTTTGATAGCTTAGTTGTGGGCTCGAGGGTCTGGGTACTAAGGGTTGTCCCAACTTTTACAGATAGTTATTATGTTTTAAGTTTTGGGTCTAGATTACATGCCTAATGCATCTCTAAATATTATACAAAGTTTTATAACGAGTTTTTAACTAATGTAATACACCATATAACATCAAGTAAAAACATATTTAACAAAAACACCTCCACCACGACCTATGAAAAAATCCAAGCTTATTACAAACACAATGATAAGTTTTCGATTATTTACTGTACGTTTTCTTTAAGTATATCGTAATATATATATATAATTTAAATAAAGGTTTCTAAGAATCACTGAGCCAAATTGACACAATGAGCAGGATACATGGCTCATAAAAAAAAGTAAAAAGATTCGGTAAATTGCGAGTCAGACTTTGTCACCAAGGTTTCCGTACGACAGAGTACGTAATTTACGAACACAAACATAAACCGAAAGTGTGCGTGAATTTAAGATGGTAATTACTCGAGCCCGTCCACACTTGGTTGGTTTTTATTATTTGCTGTTTTACTTCAGAGCACAATCTATAAACACTGTAAATTTGAAGTTTATATGTATTACTGTTTTTACTATAGAGCAAAAATAACGAAAACGTGTTTCTTATACGGGGACACCTTAAATTTTTACTTTTTTAATTTATAATTATTTTTAAGTTAATCTGATATTTTAACACATATTCTGTAAAAATTTTAGGCTTCCACCAACTTTGGTCTAAATAATAGACAGACTGAAAAACATACACCATTTGGGTACGGAAACCCATAAACTAGAGTGGACACCGAGTTCTGAAAAACGTAGTGTGGGACATCCTTAGGGTTGCCAACATTTCTTAGGCGAAACATAGTATTTTCCAGACTAAGCTATAAAAAAATCTGGTACACTTAAAAAAATCGTATTATATTAAATATATATTAAATTATATATTTCTTACTTATTTATTTTTACAAAAACTATATTTATTTTTTTGTCTCAAATAAAAGTGTCAACGGCTCTCAATTTTTAAATTAATATATATCAAAAGCTCATTTTTATTAATGATATACGACGTATGTTTCTTTCTTATTGCCACTTCGAATTCATCACCGAAAATATCCTTTCTGTAAATTCCGAAGTGGCTGGAATAGAGAACAGGAATGACATTACTTTAAATAATTACCAAAATCCCAAACCAGAAATAAAGCAGACCAAGAACCAAACAATTGTTTGACTTTATCAATTTGACATTGATAAGTTTGGAATGCAGTAAGATAGATACTTTTGCATACTCTACACGCTATTGCATCAGTCAAAAGTTAATGCAAAAGCACGTTAATAAATTTTTAAAATATAAGATTTATTTGTTAGATTTCGGTGTTGAAAATATAGTATTTTTGCGTATTATATGTTTTTTTAACAGTATATAGTCCGCACACCTGAAATACAGTACAATACTATATGTTATTGTACGTTTGGTAAGCCTCGACATCCACCTAATAGTTGGACTAATAACCTTGTTAGGGCAGCGAGAAGTCCATGGATGTAAGCGCAAAAAATTAAGTTTTCGCAAAAATTGCTAGAGTTTAAATTTTCATGAATATAGGACACTGACAAGACATTATTTGGAAAACACGCTATGTAACACACTTCGGACATCAGATAATTGACCTGGGGGCTTTTTTACCAATGCGACAATAACTCATGGTAAGCCCTCCGTACGTGGCCTTCTACAGAAAACACACATAGTGGTCAATACACTTTAGATACTACGACTCGGAGACAACTACTTCACCCGTGTTACCTCAGTTACAAAATTACATTACTTACTAAATCACCATTGCTACAAACAATCTTGATTAACTGATGTTTAACGACTATCATAGCTACTTGTAGGCTCTCGTATTGTTTAAATATAACTCAAAATGTGTTTGTGTCAAAATTATGTGGAGGACAAAATATATAGTGTGTATTTTTCAGATTTGGTAATATTTTGAAGACTTTTTAATATGTTTTGAGGAGTAGTTTTGTCAAACGGAACGTTGTTAAACCTTAAAATGTTACTTTAATTTTTACAGGTAGTATCATATGAGGCTAACTGTCTCCTGACCACCAAATATTTATGTTATTTATTATACTTAATACAAATACATAATCAATTTCAAATAGTGTTATTTACCTATATTCTAATGACATGGATGTTGGAAAACATTTGTAAAAATGACGGGTTTTAGCGTTTTTTTAAGTTAGTTTATGACATATCCGTTTTTCCAATCAATTCCGTTAAACCTTTCAATCAAATATCGCTTCGGTTGAAACAGGATGTAAAGTATACAACCTTCAACCGAGAATAATCAGCGATAACAGAACCGGTCAGCACTCCAGGGACATGAATTATTGATTTCTCATCTGCGCTCTGCCAACGTCAATATTATTTTTTCAGCTTGCTTCCACATGATCTCGTTATTTGTGTATATTTGTTGATGTTTTTTTTATTGAACTGATATAATACAGTATAGAATAAAACGTTTGTATTATAAGGACTATAATAAATCTGGGCTAAAGTAGTCTTCTGATCTTACAACCGTTAATATGATTTATATGTCAATGTATTATTACATGGAATTATGTTTGTTTCAAATAAATTCCAGCACTCAATTTCTATCTACATTTATATAATATTTTAGAATTTCCAGACGTCACTTATTAGTACTTATAATTTTATTTCTGACTTAGGTTTCTTGTTTGTGAGTTTATCCATTTTTTTTTCAGGAGCAACCTGTAAGAAACTGTAAAGTATATCTTCCAACAAAGTAGTATCGTGTGTTTTTTTTTATCCCTACCCGTTTCCTAGACATATTTATCTGATTACAAATAGGGGGATTTTTTCTTTAACTCAACACAATGAACCCATCATCACTAAGTCTAAATTGCTAAGGATAAAACCTTACAGCTTAAGGACCTTAGAAAGAAGATTTTTCATGTCAATTAGGTTGATTGTGTTAAGGGCGTGTACAGCGAGCAGCAACATAATATATTTTATTTTACTGACTGTTTTTTCATCACCCAGCTTAATTACTAAAAATAAATATACCTTAAATAGGAAGGGGTTAATTTTTTTTGTTAGCATATTTTTATTAAAAAGTTTTGAAATTCAAACCCTGAGGAGATGAAAAGGGGTTTATTTTTTTTTGATTTGCTGATTAAAAAACCTTAACAAATATAATAGTTTAAGCGAGAGAAGTCGTGGTTAAAAAGCAAGTATATAAATTCCTTTAACAAAGTTAATATAAATTGCTGCATATCAACAAGCTACGTAATAGTTTTTCTGTAATGCTATATTCTGTACTGCTACATTATGTGCTGCTATATTCTGTCCTACTACATAATGTGCTGCTATATTCTGTACTACTACATTATGTGCTGCTATATTCTGTACTGCTACATTCTGATCAAAATTGAGAACGGCAATGGTAAGTGCAGCCCTACGGGATTTTTAATTTAATTAGGTTTATAATTACTTTTCTTTTTAGTCTGGGGTTTTAGAAAAATATTTTAAATCTTTTAGACTATTAATATGGTTGAACGATTAGTTAATTTATTTTAAAATTTCGTGGTAAATCGTTCACTTTTTGTTACAACACGAAATGAACATACATTTTTACTGTGTAAAGAATAGGCTTTTTTTTTAGCTATTTTACTAGAACATAAATGATAATTTAGTATGCTATCTTTTATAACTAACTAGCTTTTGTCAGCGGCTCCTTTCACCAATCATTTTGTTACCGGCCTGGGATTCTTACGGCAACTCCTTGATTATGTTATGGCTTGCTGTAACAACGCAAGAAGTTTGTTACAGCAAGCCATAACTGCAGCTATCGTCACCTCCGCGGGAAGTTTTAAATTATCCGGGATAAAAAATAGCCTGTCTGCTATTCCAGACTATAATCTATCTTTATGCAACATTTTATGCAGATCCGTTCAACCGTTCCGGCGTGATTGAGTTACAAACATCCATCCATCCAAACTTTTGCATTTATAATATAATTATAGATAAAAAAAGTTGATTGCATACAGAAAGCCATTCAAAAGGCGCGTAAAAGTTTTCAGACACTAATTATGATACTGAACTATCCAAAACAAGTAAGTACCTATACCTATGGACCACGCCTCACACACGGGGCGCGAATCGGACCGCACCCGAAAAGTATTGTACTCTGTGGTCAGTTTATAACGCTGCAAAAATAACCCATTCAAAATGTTGTGATTTATTTAATAGTAATTAAACGCTTATTTATTAATAATTGCGTACTTGCCCTTGTAAAAATAACTTATTTTTTGTTTTAAAAAGTTTTGTACGTGAAGTGCCTGTGACATTGACTTTTGAACCAAGAAAAGTACATAGGTTTAGATTTCTACTTTTAATTTAACGTTTTATGTCTTGTCCCTATTTTTATGTCGCCTGAAATCCATTTAATGAGTTATAATTAAGGGCTCCCTTAGGTCCCTTTAGAGGACGTTAGGACAAACACAGGTGGTCCATGTAGGTACAACAACAGTAACAATTTGAGGTGAGAAATCGCCTTGCAGTTGTTAATTTGGGTTTAGATGTCACTAAGCCAAATATATATATATATATATATATAGAGCACGGCTCTTGGTCTGGGTTCTCATTTCGATGGGCATCACTTTGTTCGGGATTCTATTATAAAACCGTACCTTTCACTTGTGTTAACCAATATCCTTCTCAATATCTTCAACTATCTCTGTGCAAAAGCTCAGCTCTATTGGATGCTCCGTTGTGCCAGGATTGAGTAACAAACCTTATAGTTATTCCCGCGGGATCTTTAAAAATTTTCTAGTAAAAATAGCCTATGTCCCATTCCAGGATCTAATTTCAGATTTTCAGGGTCTCGTTTCAGAGTTTAACGATATTGTTAAGAGTCAGTTATTTTCAATACATTTATCCAAAACAAAATAATAATAACGACAAATATGATACACAGATTTAAGCTTTTTGTGTGACTGAACGTTAAGCTTAAAACGAAATGCTCCCTTTTGATATAATCAAAAAGGAAATCTGTGTAAAGTCATTGAGTACGTAATCAATTAAAATATAGTAGAATTACCTTTTGAATTATTTACTCATTATAATCATTTACTCTCAATTCAGTAACAGCTGTTAAATAGGAGCTTTCAAATCATTTTAATATCATATCAAAATAAAAATCGTCCTAATATCACCATCATCAAAATTGAGCACGAATTATTTCACTACGGTACAAATTAGTAAATTGACTATTAACACTTGTAGAACTAAACATTATAAAGACAAATCAAAACCAGATGCTACATATTTGCCTTGATTGACAGGAAGATGTCATTACACAATGTACAATGTAAGTATATCAAATCGTGAAGTTGCGGTGTATATTATTTGAATTATACAATAACTTCTCAAAAATGTGTATGAGTGAACATTATTCACTAGTACATAAATGTAAAGATAAAATGATAGGTATATACTTTTTATTTAATACTTATTTACAATTCTGAACTTGATTGTACTACTTTTTAGTTTTTACGCATTTTTTACGGTGCCGTCAGTCCATCAATAACCTACTAATGGCGAGTTCCTATACGGTTAAAGTTGACTTGAAACCAAAAATTACAGTAAAAAAAATAAAAAAGAATCATATTATATCCTATATAATGCCTTTGATAGATCACAGAAGATACCAATGGCATTTTGTGACTGTTACAAAGAATCAAATATACGTTGTATAAGGGCAACACCTGCGTATGTTCATGTGTAGTAACATTTTTGCAATACCTATTTGGAAGTGTTTTGCATCTGAAAAGAATTAGTTCGTTCGTCGATAAAATATTGTTAACTATTTTTGCCTGCAGCTTTGTCCGCGTGGATTAAATTATGCATATCTGTTTTTATATTTGGACGGTTCCAGATGAAACGCGGCTTCGATTTTATGTTGAACTTTAAACTCTAAGTTATCAAATGGCGACAACACCACACAAATACGTTAGGTGTACAGTATATTATGTAATGCCACATCAAACAGGCAAACAGACAATTAATCTAAAAAAAAATTGTTGAGTTTAAAATCTTTCAAACAGTCGATCCCAATATTATTTCCCAAAATATTTCCTATTTGCAGACACATGCCCACTAATTTCACTAGATCATTGTAATTTCACTAGACCCATTGTAAGCCCTACGCAATTGTTGTTATTTTCTAAAACTGGATTCTCCTTCTTAGTGGTTTTTAAAAAAGAATTAAAACAGTTATATAAAAATTATCTCACAAATATTTTCATTCAAGAAATTATTTTTTAAGGGTTTATGTTATGTCTGAGTGACTTCTGTTAAAACAGATATTTTACAAAAACTTTAGTAACTCAACATATTTAAGTAAAAAGTCGTACAATAAGACGCTTAATGGATATGTCTGTATAAAAAAAATAAAAAGGTTGTTCCATTAAAAATGCAACACTAAAATTCTTTTTATTATAAAATAAAAAACTTTGTATTATAACATAAAAGACGACACTCTAGACAAACATTAGTAACCAGTACTGTGTAATATTTTATTACCTTATTGCGTTGGGAAATGGACACAACATTATATCCCCACGCACTCTACTAGATTCACTATTTCTCTATGCCCATTAACTTTATTACATAACTTTTTGGTAATAAGAGTAATTTATATATTTTTTATTAAGTAATTTAATAGTAAAGTAATTGTTGTAGGTAATAAATAATCTTAAGCTACATAATATTCGAAAGACAGTTATAATAAACTTTTTTCTGGCTACAGCTTTTATTGTTTTTAGGACTTTTTGAGAAAAAATTAGTTTAAAAAAATATAGACTATGGGCGGGGCATGGGCACTAAAAACTGTCCATGATAAAAGGAAAAACTGTCAATGAACCTCATAATATTTTTAATCTCCTATTATATAAATTCAAAAATAAGTTGCTAAATAAAAAAATGTACCATACAGGAGAACAGACGTGGCAAAACTATAATGATTCCTTCTTTGAATATGAAACTCTAAAAATGAGTAGGTATTAACATTTAAATATTATTTGAATTGTAAAAATAGAAATAGATACCAATGTTTTAATATTCATATATGCATAAACGATAATCCTAACAGCTTGCGCTTCAGATATCCCAGCTCTCCACGCATCCCTCGAAATTCAGTAAATCAGTTGTAAAATAAGCAAAAAAAAAAATAGTTCGCAGTGCAGCGAGGGCTCAGCCCACATTAACATATCGTTACCATATTTCCCAACAGATCTCCCTGTCACTGCACTAGACATATTCTCAGCTTGGAATTGAGAAATGTAGAACTAAATTTAAAATATGTTTTATGGACTGTGGTACTTGTTAAAACTTATCCTTTAGTAGAAACTTAGCGTAAATAGTACTGAGAAACTTATAAGAAAAATATTCCTATTGATTCGACTGTCGACTCCCTCGCAGCCTGCTTGGTAGTGTGGCCGACTGCTGTGCAAAGGGTGTGGGTTCGATTCTTGCATTGGACAAACATTTAAATGATAAATATTTGTATAGGTCTTGAATATGGGTGTATTTCTGAATGATATTTATGTATTTGTATCTGTTGTCTGGCTTTGCTTATTTTATATGTATTTGTATCTGTTGTCTGGCTTTGTTTACTTTATATGTATTTGTATCTGTTGTCTGGCTTTGCTTACTTTATATGTATTTGTATCTGTTGTCTGGCTTTGCTTACTTTATATGTATTTGTATCTGTTGTCTGGCTTTGCTTACTTTATATGTATTTGTATCTGTTGTCTGGCTTTGCTTACTTTATATGTATTTGTATCTGTTGTCTGACTTTGCTTACTTTGGGGTATTTTATTTATATTTATATAAAAAAAGTTCTGATTTTTTAATGTTCGTATTTTCTTGGGAGTCGGGCGACTCGTATCGATTTTGTCAAAGGGAATGCGTCAACGTCGGCGATGCATCCACACGTTGGTGGTTTGCACAAACTTGCGGCAACGAGCTATTTCACTGTCAAGAATCCTTACTCGCCTCATACGACCCCACTGTTGGGGCACGGCCTACCCTCACCGTTAGCGACTTGGGGCCATACTCCACACGTGGGCCCAGTGCGAATTTTGGACTTCACAAACGTCTTTTTTTTGACGTTTGCAGGTTTTCTCACGACGTTTGCCTTGACCGTAAAGCAAGTGGCGTGAATATTCAAAATACTTGAGTACATGTACTGAGCACATGTAATGAACTTGTAATCAGGTAAAATACATATGTACATGCTTGGATATGGAGGTTCGTGTCCGCCACTCAGGATGCAAGGTAGAATCGAAACCCCTTGGCCACCACCGACGTTAGTTTTTGAATAATTCCAATAAACCTATCAGTAAAATAACTTGGATGATATACATTCAGCTTTTACATAAGATATTAAATAAACTTAATTCACCTTCAAACTCAGCAAAAGTTTATGAAATTGGTTATATAAATTTTAGCCTCGGTACTTACTCCAAACAACCTATAAAAGTTAAAACAGTATTGTGGCCACAACTGAGCTTCCTAAATTTGGAAGTAGTTAGCGGTTACCCAAATTTAATTTATCTCTATCAGTATTGTTTGGATGACGTTTAAGTAGTTAACTTTGTACGTAGTTGATCCTGTTGGTGTAGTACAGTAATTACGCTTACTAAAATAAGCTTTCGGAACTTTGCTTCAAATCCCAGGCATGAATTTTAACTTATTAAAAAAATTTTTACTATTCTCAGTTGTCTGTCTGTTAAACACATGGACGTACGGACAATAAAGAATTATTAAAAGTACCTTTTATTTCTTTGTCCAAAATCTTAATAAAGGATGTCATAATTATAAAATTGTTATTTGTAATTTTTTGTGACATGTTATTGACCTATGGCCAAAATTTTGCTTATTTTAGTTATGTTGGCCGTTTATAAGCAAAACTTGCAAAATTTTTTTTTTTAAATCATTGCGCTTCTAGCGCCGTAGTTATAACCGTCTCGCCATGACAAATTTGTCCCATTGTATTAGATGCAACGTTCAGAGATAAAGCATGAAAGTTATGATTAAAACTGTTTGTAGGATATTTGAAACACGTTTATTTATTTATTTTAAATCACATCCAAGAAATAAGTAGAAAAAAAGAAAGAAAAAAAAACGAAACAAATAATTTGTTAAAAGTTTCATATTTTTGGTTAATATTGTACAAGTAATATTCATTATTTGTATTGATAACAGACAATTTTTTTACACTTATGGCACTTTAGGATACTGACGAGACAAAAATGACCCAGCGGCAGTACAGGGTAGATCGCTTTTTGCCCATCAACTATTCTTGTAACAAAACATTTTAAATGGGTGGGACAAAAATGGGACGGCGGCACTTTTAGTCTAAAGCTGTTTATTTGAGTTTTAATAGAACCCTCGGTACGTAAATCTGCTTGCACGAGACAGGTTTTTGTCACAGGATCAAGGGTAAAAAAAGTTTTATCTCCACGCGAGCAAAGTCGTGGTCATTGCCTTGTAATTTATACAACAAAAACGCTTCACCAAGTGTAGTGATCTTGGAGAAACGCCAAAACTAAATTGATTTGGTAGCGGACATAATCTAGATAAGCGAGGATGTCGCCTACTGAATGAAATCAAAGACGCTTACCCTTTGTTATTTATAAGGAATAAAACGAAACAAGAGTTAGCATAAAATAACACTATGTGAAACAATTTTTTTTCTTGTAATTTTTGTTTGTTATCAGCGCGGAGTTCCTACCGCGACTCCTTGAATATAATAAGCAAGTTTTTTATGACAGTTATTTCTGAGAGTAATTTAAATTTTCCTGTGTTTTCATTCTGTGTGTAAGGTATCTCCATTTCTAACTAAAGCCAAATCGATTCATTCAGGTGCTTCATCAAAATCGGCTCAGCGGTCCCACCGAATGTTGATTATTCCTCTCTGCGCTAGTTTCACTCACACTTGACGTTTTTTTAAGAAGTTATGTCCTTCCCCATATTTTTTTTTTAATTAGCATTACTTCAGCGTTATAACCCAGTTTTTCTTAACCCTCTGTGCACTAATCTGAGTGAAAGACTTTTTTTAAGTAGCCTCTAGGTACGGCGGTTTCAGCGTGAAGAGCCAGTTAACAGACAGACAGACAGAGTTACTTTTGCATATATGATATTAGTATGGAATTATTATATAATATTGTTAAATATTTGTATAAGTATAGCCAATTAAACTTACTTAAAATAATACTTAATGTAGAAAGCAAACAAATTTCGAAATGTCGCAAGTTTTTTGAGTCAAAACTCGATTAAAACTAAACACTTTGTATACGTAGTACAAAAAATTAATGAATTTTTGCATACTGACAAATTTTTGTCATAAAAACCCATACATATTACAAATTAAATTCCTTTGCCATAAATCAAAAACATATAAATGAGAAATTTGTAATGGATAAATAAAGTTTCGATGTGACCGTAAAACGTTATCGATACCGAGGGATAATCGATTATTACTTTTAATTTAGATAGCTTAGTTGTGGGCTCGAGGGACGGGGTACTAAGGGTTGTCCCAACTTTTACAGATAGTTATTATGTACTAAGTTTTGGGTCTAGATTACATGCCTAATGCATCTCTAAATATTATAAAATACGTCAAAGTTTTATAACGACTTCTTCAACTTATGTAATACACCATATAACATTAAGTAAAAACATATTTTACGAAATATATTACGACTTTACGCACGTTATAAATACTTTTAAAAAAATCTTATAAGGCTTATTACAATAACAATGATAAGTTTTCGATTATTTACTGTACGTTATTTTCAAGTATATCAGCTAGTATTTTATATAATTTTAATATAGGTTTCCAAGAACCACTAAGCCGAATTGACACAATGGGCAGATTACATGGTTCAAAAAGAAAAGGTAAAAAAAAAACAGGTAAAGTGTGAGTCAGACTCGCTCACCAAGGATTCCGCACGACCGTTTACGACCGTAATTTACAAACAAAAACATAAACAGAAAGTGTGCGTCAATTTAAGATAGTAATTACTCGACCCCGTCCCACACTTGGCTGGTTTTTATTATTTGTTGATTTACTTCAAAGCTTAATTTATAAACACTGTAATTTTGAAGTTTGTCTGTTTTTACTATAGAGCAAAAACAACCAAAACGTGTTTTAAATTTTAAAGTTAATCTGATATTATAATTTTGGTTTGGTCTAAATAATAGACAGACTGATAGTCAGCGAAATAGTATTAGGGAACCGTTAGCACCATTTGGGTACGGAAACCCATAAACTAGAGTGGACAGCGAGTTCTGAAAACCGCAGTGTGGGACATCCTTAGGGTTGCCAACATTTCTTCAGCGAAGCATAGTTTTTTTTCAGACTAAAATCTGGTAGACTTAAAAAAAATAGTATTTTATAGAAAACGCAAAAAGTAGATGAAGATATATTTGTTACTTATTTATTTTTATAAAAACTATATTTATTTGCACTTCTTGCATTTTTAATATTTTTTGACCTAAGTAAAAGTGTCATATGTTTTAATTTTTAAATTAATATATATCAAAAGCTCATTTTTATTAATGAGATACGAAATATGTTTCTTTCTTCTTGCTACTTTGAATTCATGACCGAAAATATCCTTTCTGTGAATGCCGAAGTGGCTGGAATAGAGAACAGGAATGACATTACTTTAAATAATTACCGAAATCCCAAACCAAAAATAAAGCAGACCACTGACCAAACATTCGTTTGACTTTATCAATTTGACATTGACAAGTTCGGAATGCAGTAAGATAGATACTTTTGGATACGCTACACGCTATTGGATCAGTCAAAATCTAATGAAAAAGCACGTTCATAAATTTTAGTATTTTTGCGTACTATATTATACAGTACAATACTATATATTATAGTAGGTTGGCAACCCTAGACATCCACCTAATAGTTGGACTAACAACCTTGTGAGGGCAGCGGGAAGTCACACAAAAAATTACTAGAGTTTAAATTTTCATGAATATAGAACACTGACAAGACATTATCTGGAAAGCACGCTACTTAACACACTTCGGACATCATATAATTGACTTGGAAGTTTTATCAATGCGACAGTAACTCGTAGTAAGCCCTCGTACGTGACCTTCTACAGAACACACACAAAGGGGTCAAGGCACTTTAGATACTACGACTCGAAGACAACTACTTTACCCGGGTTACCTCAGTTACAATAGTACATTACTTACTAAATCACTAGAGTGACAAACAATCTTGATTGACTGAAGTTTATCAGCTATAGATACTTGTAAACTCTCGTACTGTCGTTTTAAATATAACCCAAACTTTGTTTGTGTCAAAATTATGTGGAGGACAAAATATATAGTGAGTATTCAAATTCGGTAATATTTTGAAGATCGTTGAAGATATTTTGCGGAGTAATTTTGTTAAACGGAACATTGTTCAATGTTAAAACGTTACTCTAATTTTTACGGGTAGTATCATAGTAGGCTAACTGACCACCAAATATTTATGATATTTATTACCCTTAATACAAATACATAATTTATTTCAAATAGTGTTAACTACCTATATTCTAATGACATTGATGTTGGAAAACATTTGTAAAAATGACGGATTTTAGCGTTGTTTTGTAAAACGATAAGTGAGTTAGTTTATGACATATCCGCTTTTTTCCAATCAATTCCGTTAAACCATTCAATCAAATATCGCTTCGGTTGAAACAGGATGTAAAGTATACAACCTTCAACCAAGAATAATCAGCGATAACAGAACCGGTCAGCACTCCAGGGACATGAATTATTGATTTCTCATCTGCGCTCTGCCAACGTCAATATTATTTTTTCAGCTTGCTTCCACGTGATCTCGTTATTTGTGTATATTTGTTGATGTTTTTTTTATTGAACTGATACAATACAGTGTAGATCAAAATGTTAATATTATTAGGACTATAATAAATCTGGGATGAAAAGGTGGAAATATTGCAAGACTGAAGTAGTAATCTAATCTTACAACCGTTTTGACATATAAATCATTTGTGAAATGAAATTATGTTTGTTTAAAAAAATTACAGCACCCAATTTATATTATATTTTGAAATTGCCAATCGTCACTCAATGGTACTTATGATCTTATTTTTGACTAGGGTTCCTATTTGTGAGTTTTTTTTTCAGGTGCAATCTGTAAGAATCTCTAAAGTATATCTTCAGGCGCAATCTCTAAGAATCTCTAAAGTATATCTTCCAACACAGACGTATCGTGGTTTTTTATCCGTACCAGTTTTTCAGACATATTTATCTGATTACAAATAGGGGGATTTTTTCTTTAACTCAACACTAAGGATAAAACCTTGGATCTTAAGGACCTTAGAAAGAAGATTTTTCGTGACAATTAGGTTGATTGTGTTAAGGGCGTGTACAGCGAGCAGCAAGATAATATATTTTATTATCACCCAGCTGAATTACCAAGAATGAATGTACCTAAAATAGGAAGAGATTGGTATAATTTTGTAAAAAAAGTGTTGAAATTCAAATCCTGAGGAGATGAAAAGGGGTTAACTTTTTTTGATTTGCTGATTAAAAAACCTTTACAAATCTAATAGTATAAAGGAGAGAGAAGTCATAGTTAAGGAGCAAGTATACACATGTTAATTCCTTTCACAAACTTTTTGCTATAGATACGTTTTAACAAACTGAGAGCATTTGAGTGACATTCAAAGTAAAATAACTTGATGATGAACTTAAATATAATACTATAACTCGAATTTTCACAATACACAAATATAATGTCCATTTTAAAACTACCGAAATGAACAGATATGAGTTTCTTTGTATTGCACCAAAATAGGAAGATTAATGTTCCCGAAGATACGCGCCTCATTCGCTGGATAAAATTCCAAGCGATTTCAACCTCCGACTTCTGACTAAAACCAGCTTGGCTTTATTCCAGCCTGTATTGGAGTATACTATGGCTAAAAAAAATTATTAAGATGTTTTACAGCTGTAGATCACCATGGTTCTTAGACAGGTGTTAATGTATTAACTCGCTAGGTCCAGCTAGTGTATGAAGATTAAATATTTTTTTTGTCGAACCCCGACTAAAAACAGGAAGTAAAAGTAACCACAAATGTAAGTAAGTCCGTCGGGGCTGCCATTCACTGCCCTGAATGAACTAAAATTCTGCAGTTTTATAAGTTGACTAATTGAGATTACGGTGGGTATTGGGTACGTAAATAAATGTTGTCTTTAATAAGGGATTTAAAATTTAATTAGATTTGTAATTACTTTTAATTATTTCTTTTAGTCTGGAATTTTACAAAAAGACTTTAGCTTTTATCAGCGGCTCTTCCCACCGTATTTTTTTATAGGCGTGGGATTCTTACGGCAACTCCTCAATCATACTAAAGAATGTTAATATTAATTTTGTTAAGTAGCCTATGTGCTATTCCAGACTATAATCTATCTCTGTGCCACATTTTATCCAGATCCATTCAGCCGTTCTGGAGTGAAAAGCAAAGTTGACTGCATACAGACAGACATTCAAATGGTGCGTACAAGTTTTTAAGACACTAAGGCCGACTTGCGGAACATTCAGGTTTAAATAAATAACTAGCTAAATAACTAAACCTGGGTCAATTGTATAACTAGATAACTCGTCGATTGTCTTGCAGAAGCAGAAAGTTAACTATTCCTCAGAAGTGACAACATAACAATAATAAATATGCATCCTATATATATTATAATCCGCCTAAATAAGAAATTCCAGCATAAATATATATATGGGTCTTTTTTTTTTTGAAGTGTAAACTTCTTTAGCGGCGTTGTGCACTTTTTTTGGTATGGGTAAAAAATGATAAACTCGCGTCAGGTCACGTGTCCTAATCGTGGAAATTCGTAAGACGGAAACCGTAATGCCACGCCTATTATCATTTTTATTGAAGTGAAAACTTCTTTAGCGGCGTTGTGCACTTTTTTTGGTATGGGTTAAAAATGTTAAACTCGCGTCAGGTCACGTTTCTTAATCGTGGAAATTCGTAAGACGGAAACCGTAATGCCACGCCTATTATAATTTTTATTTTTAGTATTCGCGATTATGAGTAGTACAGGGAGGTTGGATATGGAATTTTAATTCTATGACAGATTGCGATGTCAAATATACTACGTCAAAAAAGTAAATAAACAAACATTAATATTTCTTGACAATGTCAAAGACATGTCTTGTGACATATTTAAGTGTTAAGCGCGAATACCATTTTAATAGAACTGTGCAAGAACAAAGTGTTTAGGTATTTTAAAAATATGAAAGAACAAAACTTTTACTTACTATTCTCAGATAATAATTATATGTAACACTGAATTGCGAGGTTCATTATTTTTGCTTCTGCTGCCGGCAGGCATTCTAGGTACCTCGGTTTTTTTTTCTATATTCAACACATACACATAGGCAAAGACCCCACAGTAAAAAAAATGGAGCAAGAACGAACGCGTTAAGACAACGAAAGATCTTTAGTAGGTCCATTTTTAACACTTTCCATTTGCACAATTCAAATTAAATAAATATTTGTAGTGAATAAACCGACAGACTGAGTACCTACGTAAGCGTATAATGCAAAACATGGAATAACGCCATTTTTAAAAGCATCTTCTATTCCTAAAACATCATTCATAAACATCTGATGATAGGCCGAAGGATCGAAGGACGATATAATAAAGTATTATCTAAGTTTATTGTAGAAGAATAACATAGATAGTCAAAAGAGATAGATTTATTGTTTCTCGGAAACCGAAATGGTCGCGTACAGTGCGGTTTCAGAGAAACTTCCTCCCGCGAACGCTTGGGTTGTGGAATGAGCTCCCTGCCAAGGTTTTCTCTAAGGACTACAGTATGGGGTTCTTCAAAAAAGAAGTTATTAGACTTCTGAAGGGTCAAGACATGTCTTGTGACATATTTAAGTGTTAAGCGCGAATCGTGTGTAAAGGTTTTCACTTCTGCCGGCACTCCCGGAGTGCAACTCGTTTTTTTTTTTTTATACCACTAAGGTGGCAAACAAGCCTACGGTCCGCCTGATGGTAAGCGGTCACCGTAGCCTATGGACGCTTGCAACACCAGGGGTATCACTCGCGCGTTGCCGACCCTTCAGAAATCTAATAACTTTTATCGCATTTTGCATATGCCCACCTCATACGCTTCCTTTATATATTGTGGCACCGCGACGCTCGCCGCTGCCTATGTATGTCTACGTAAACTTATGCTGTCCCGGGTGTTCTAGTAATGAATTTTATTTTATTTTTGAATTTAGGTTTTTAACTACATAAATGTGTTAAGCCCGTCTTTTGAAAGTCTACAAAAATATTAAAGACCTCCACCGCCACGATCCTGGCAAATTTTTTCTAAGTCCTCGATCTTCCACGATCCTATTAAATTATTATTTTGATCATAATGTTAATTTAATATAACAATTTTATTTTATATTTTTTTTTAATTTTTTTTTTATTATTAAATTAAATTTTTTATAAAATTTAATATTATGGATGACGAAAATGGCTTGGTAGACGGGTAGGCTTGGCAGATGGGTACAATGTTGCACACACTGTTTCCAAGCTTTAAATAGTTTTTCAATATCAAAAATTCATATTCAAAAGAATTAGTACGTTCGTCAATAAAATATTTTAAACTATTTTTTGCCTGCAGCTTACTCCGCGTGGATTTAATTATGCATATCTGTACTTATATTTAAACAGTCCTGGAAGAAACGTGGCTTAGATTTTATGTTAAACTTTAAAATCTAACTTATCAAACGGCGACAACACCATACAAATAAGTTTAGTGTACAGTACATTATGTAATGCCACAGAAAACAGACAAATAATCTAAACAAAAATGTTAAGTTTAAAATCTTTTGAATAGCCGATCCCAAAATACTTCGAATTTGCAGACACATACCCACTACAGTATATATAGATAGCAGTCTTACTGCGGATATTTTTCAAGCTTTCTCCACACAAATGAGCTTTTTTTCAGATCAAGTAGATGCCTGCTAGTTTGCTAGTTTATGGTCTGATCTTTGTAGATAATGCTGAAGATATGTGTGAGGTGACCGTATAATACGGTTAAAATAAAGTGATACCGATGAAAACCAACAAAAGATATAATACCTATGCAAGAAATTAAGACTTTTTCGCTATGAGCGCCTATTTCATATCATTAATGAATAAAAACTACGCAATCGTTGTAATTTTCTAAAACTGAATTCTGCTTCAAACTAAGTGGTTTTTAAAAAAGGAATTAGAACAGTATATAAAAATTATCTCACAAATATTTTTATTCAAGAAAATATTTTTTTAAGGATTTATGTTATGTCTGAGTGACTTCTGTTAAAACAGGTATTTAACAAAAATCTTTAGTTACTTAAACTATATTTTAGTAAAAAGTCGTGCAATAAGACGCTTAATGGATATGTATAAAAAACTAAAAAGATTGTTCCATTAAAAATGCAATACTAAAATTCTTTTTTTAATAAAATAAAAAACTTTGTATTATAACACAAAAGACGACACTCTAGACAAGCATTAGTAACCAGTACTGTGCAATATTTTATTACCTTATAACGTTGGGAAATGGACACAACATTATATCCCCACGCACTCTACTAGATTCACTGTTTCTCTATGCCCATTAACTTTATTATATAACTTTTTGGTAATAAATTTAATTTATATTTTTTATTAAGTAATCTAATAGTAAAGTAATTATTGTAGGTAATAAATAATCATAAGCTATATAATATTCGAAAAAAACAGTTGTAATAAACATTTTTTCTGGCTCCAGCTTTTTTGGTTTATTAGGACTTAAGAGATGTGCATTGGAAACTTTTTTTTTAAAACTTGGTTAAAGTGGTGTCGTACACGCATTAACTTTTTTTTTTTTAATATAATGATGAATTTTAGTAGACCAGCTTCTGCCAGCAGCTCCACCTGCTCTAAATTCGGTTTTCTACTTGGCTACGTAAATTTCTTGATTATAGTAAGGAAGTTTCCTAAAGCAAGTTATAGCTGTAACTATAGTTTATCTTCGCGGAATTATGTTGTATGTATTTCTGCAGAAAACTGCATCCAACTTCACGCATATACACTCAGTTTTCTGTTGCAGCAGGGTTGCGAAAAATAATGAAACGATAAAAAAAACTCATACAAGTTACAAATTTGATATAAAAAAAACCGAAATTAAAAGCATCAGGCCAAAAATATTTTTGTTTTTGAGAAAAAATCATTTAAAAAAAAAATATAAACCAACCTCAATGGGCGTGGGCATGGGTACTAAAATAGATAAAAGGAAAAAACTGTCCATGAAACCTCATAATGATTTTTAATCTCCTATTTAACAAATTCAAAAAAGGTTTCTGAATAAAAATAAATGTGACATACAGATGGACAGACGTGGCAAAACTATAATAATTCCTTCTTTGGTTATGAAAGTCTTAAAATGAATAATATCATTTAAATATTATTTGAGTTGTAAAAATAGAAATAGATACCAATGTTTTAATATTCATACATTCGTAAACAATTATCTTCACAGCTTGCGCTTCAGATATTCCAGCTCTCCGCACATCCCTCGAAATTCAGTAAATCAGTTGTAAAATAAGCAAAAAAAAAAAAAATTGTTCGCAGTGCAGCGAAGGCTCAGCCCACATTAACATATCGTTACCATATTTCCCAACAGATCTCCCTGTCACTGCACTAGACATATTCTCAGCTTGGAATTGAGAAATGTAGAACTAAATTTAAAATATGTTTTATGGACTGTGGAACTTGTTAAAACTTATCCTATAGTAGAAACTTCGCGTAAGTAGTACTTTGAGAAACCATTAAGAAACCATTATTCCTATTACTTCGACTACCTCGAAGCCTAGTTAGTAGTGTGGCCGACTGCTGTGCAGAGGGTGTGGGTTCGATTCCCGCATTGGACAAACATTTATGTGATAAAAATTTGTGTTCGTCTTAATTATGGGTGTATTTATAATTCATAAATACATATGTATGTATTTACAAAAAAAAAGTGACAGTATTTGTATTCGTTGTCTGGCTTTGCTTCCTATGGGGTATTTCATTTATATTTATACAAAAAAAGCTTTGATTTTTTTAATGTTTGTATTTCCCTTAAAATATCATAGACTCACACCAACCTTGAGAGTCGGGCGGCAAGTTTTGGTTTTGTCAAAGGGAAAGCGTCAACGTCGGCAATGCATCCACGCGTTGGTGGTTTGCACAAACTTGCGGCAACGAGCTATTTAACTATCAAGATTTCGTTTGTGCGGACGTTTTTTATAAATATTCATCAGATAAAAAGCTATAGGCGCGCTAAATTCAGATGTCAGCGTAGGATGTCTACAGCAACTCTTTGCTTATAGTATTCTTACTATAAGGGGTAGTTTGCTATAAAAAGCTGTAGCTGTCAGTAGCTTTAGTAGTGGAATTTGGTTATACTTATTCCTGCGGAAAATTTTCTTTCTCTATGTCTTTAAGTGTGTCTGGGTCTTATTCAGCTCAATTGGATGCTCAGTTTTGAAGTGAAACAAGTACGAATAAATTCAGTTTGGCATTTATAATATTAGTATCAAAATCGAACTTTAGTACCAACCAACTTAATTGATGATCCATAGTACAAGCTTCAAAGATGTTTAGGAGTGACGTGCTTAATTTGTGGAATTAAGAATTGTCAGGACTGTTGACATAATTACAGTAGAGATCTTTTAGGTTAGCTATATTAATATATTTTTCGGAACTTAAAACTTAAATACATGTAGTTCTATAAAGATTGTCTCTCTAGAACTAGTGATTCAGGTAATATTGATGGAAGTGCTTGAATATTAGTTGGCGTATCGAAATTTATCTTTCTAGAAAACTTGTCCTATCAGACTGACTGCCTAAACAACTGGTGTAAAAAAATTAAGTTCTTAAATCAAGTGGGCCAGACGGTATAATAGCAGTGGTGCTTAAGCAGTCTGAGTTATGGCCTGTACTTATGCGCCCCTTTACGCTTTTTTACCACACTAGGCAATTTCCGTCTTCATGGAAGACTGCGAATGTGCACCTGGTGCCCAAAAAGGGTTAGATCCATTATATGATAGGTGTATTGCTATTTCCTCTCTCCTCTCTAAGGTGATGGAGCATGTGATCAACACACAGCTTCTAGGATACCTAGAAAACCATGACCTGGTCAGTATGGCTTTCGCCAAGGTTGTTCGACTGCTAATCTTCTAGTGTATCATCTCACACACTGATGGGCACTAGCCATTAAAATTCAGAGGCAGGCATTGGCACGCAGCCTGGACATAGTAAAGACGTTCGTTTAGGTCTGGCACCGGGGCCTTATATCGAAGTTGCCATCTTACGGAGTGCCCGAGGGCTTGTGAAAATGGGTGGCTAGTTTTTTGTCTGGCATACGGTAGTTGCTCTGATAGCATGGACAATAACGCTGGTATCCCGCAAGGCTCTGTGCTGTCTCCTACGCTGTTTTTGCTGCAAATTATGACCGAAGGGGTGGGAGTGTGTGAGGCGGACGAGGCATTGGTGCTGGTTGACGCGTGCCACCCACCGCTCGCTGTTACCGCGCGACTTGATGACGTATCAGCAAGTGAAGGTAACCAGCAGTGGAATTTTTTTCGTTCGGAATGTGCAATAGAGTTCGCAAAGTTTTTTCAGTCGGTATACGACAGTGAACCGGCTAAATTGGACGTGGCAGCGGCCGCAGCGGTGGCGGGCGGCACAGGCTCCACGCGCGTGCATCTCTCACGTCTCTCGCTGGGTAAAGTGCGTGCGGCGCTCACGCGCTCAAGCCAAAGCGCTCGGTGGGACCGGACGATATTTATGTTTTAGAGATTGCCGAAACGTTTTAGAGAAACCACGTTTACGTATTTTTAACTTATGCCTGGAGTCATCGCATTTTCCTGATTTATGGAAAATTACACCTATACCTAAAAGTGACGATGGATCGGAGGTGAGTGGGTTCAGACCGGTTGGAATTTTATCGACACCGGCTAAAGTTTTCGAGAGTGCAGTCCAGCACAGTATCCAGTCGCAAGTGTCGGCCCACTTGTCTGACGCGCAGCACGGCTTTAGACAGTCACGTAGCACCACTAGCAACCCACTGGACGCAATGGGCTATTTGGCGCCTTACGCTGATGCAGGAGTGCAAGTCGACGCTGCCTACTTTGACTTCAAAAAAGCGTTTGATTTGGTAAATAATGATATACTATTGTCAAAGTTGGTGGCTGTCGGCTGCACTACCCAGTTCTTAAAGTTTTTTGCGAGCTACATGAGAGAGTGCAGACAGTATGTGGAATATACTGCATATAAGTCTGACCTCTATTTCACTAGGATGGGAGTGAGTCAAGGTAGTAATTTGGGACCGTTAGAATTCATTATCATGATAAACGATCTACCGGAAGTAATTAAGGATTCCTAATGTTTACTGTTTGCTGACGATCTCAAATTGCTCTCCGCGATTAAAGGCAGAACGGACTGTCGGCCCCATATGGAGTACTGCTGTCACCTCATGGCGGGTGCATCCGCATACCAGCTTGGCCCATTTGACTCGGTTTAAGGACGGGCTGTGAGGATTGTTGACGGTCACAAACTCACTTGCCATGTCGAGCTCTTTTAAGCGTGAGGAGAGACTTTGCCTCCCTTTGTGTGTTCTACCGCTTGAAAAATGCGATGTCTTCTGCGGAATGTTTCTTTCTTCCATCGCACTGCTCGCCATCGGCAGGGAATTCATTCTCACACTTTAGAACCGAAAAACTAATCGCGTACAGTGCGGTTTCAGAGAAACTTCCTCTCGCGTACGCTCGGGTTGTAGAATGAGCGCCAAGGTTTTCTCTAAGGACTACACTAAGGGGTTCTTCAAGAAATAAATTATTAGATTTTAAAAGGGTTGGCAACGCACGAGTGATACCCCTGGTGTTGCAAGCGTCAATAGGCTACGGTGACCGCTTACCATCAGGCGGACCATAAGCTTGTTTGCTACCTGAGTGGTATAAAAAAAATGTCTTAAAACTCCACTAAGAAAGGATTATATTATATAGATATATACAATATATATATACTATAAGTGCAATAGGGGCTGACACTTTGCATTTTCTTTGCAGCTCTTGAGGTTAAGTAACGGGGAAAGTTAAATTGCGTTATTAATTACGCAGAAAACTATCTAATTTAAGATAATACTATAATATTTTGCACCTCCTTATCCGATAGCAGACGGACTAAAACTGTTATACAAACACGAATTCGACCGGAATTAATTTAACACAAAACCTTTAACCCTCGTTAGAATTCCCATTCTCCTAAAAAATATTTCCACGCGGTCACGAGATGCAATCTTTACGCCTTTCCATCAAAAAAGTTGTTGTTTTATCGGATTTAACCTACTTTGCTTACAAACTTCACTGAAACAAGATAAATTTATGACTGATACCTACTTGCGAAGCTATTTTACCCAGACAATTTCTCTTTTTATTAAACAAATTATTAAATCTACAATTTGCAAACTAACCAGTAGACTTTATTCTTTTGTACGTTATTTTGGATGTGTCAATTTTTTTTAAAGTGAAAAATTACTGTTTAAGTCTTTTGTTGTACCTATTTAAAACAATTCAACTTCAATTTATTATTAATACATAATAAGTGTAATCAAAACTTAAATAAAATAACTTTGTAAGTATATTATGAACTTTAAGTTTAGGTATATTTTTGCCCAATTATATATGCCTATTTTTAACGCTATTAGGCATCATCATCACCATCATTTTAACGTCATCTATGTTATGTGGATAGTATTCTTTTTTTTTCATATCGGAAAATATTTTCTGCACCCGCTATAATCAAGGAAGCCATTGTTCAGGCAGGACATCGTCTGTCAGGTCTGCTCATAACTGTTAAAATTATTTATAATAAACCTTATTAAAGGTCACCAGGGGCTGTAGTTACACGTAAAAGCCGCTAAACTTACACGCATCGAAGCAAAAATTGTCTTGTCTTTATAATCTCTCAATTTATTCCATTAATCTTTGAATTAATTCCATCTGTAAATATTAAGGGAGTGACTGTTCTCTTCAGTTGCACTGGAAAAAGGAGTCTGAATACCTATCAAGCATTATCTCAAAATAAGAGAAGTAAGCAGAAAATCACAAAAAAGCAATTTACTTCCAAATTCCACTAAAATAAAATTGTTCTTGATTGGTTTCTGAATACTTTGAAAAATTTTATCTCTTCTTTCTGAGGTCTTTTCAGTATCTTTGCATTTTAAGAAACAGTTCAGTTTTATTGGATCTTCTATCCCCCGCTATTCGACAAGTTTGTTATTTAAAACTCTGTCTCACAACTTACAAATGTGTAACGTAAACCTTTTCAACCTCATACGTCCCCTCTGCTGGATTACGGCCTCCCCTCACCAAAGGCGATTTGGACCATATAGTCCACACGCAGGTACAGTGTGGATTGTGGACTTTACATACATCTTTTCACATGTGTATCAGTTACATTTATTTATAAATATTTTTGTTATTGATTTTTATTTATATTTAAATTTAAACAGTTATACATATTTTAAAGTTTTTCAATAATTTCCTCTACCGTACAGTTGTCTGGAAAAACTTTTACGTAGTTTGTTATTACCGTGATAAATTAAACATTTTATTAATAAATAAAGCTGAAGCTGCCACAAAATATTTTCCCTTATAAAATGTCCATATTGTTTGTCCGAATTCATTTGAGCTTCGCAATAATAGTTGTGGGTAAATAATGCAGCCATAAGAAGTTCCGACATGTGAGGCCGAGAAGATAAATATGATATATTATGATTATAAAAGGGGTTTTGTTTTTAGGATGCATGGCGTGACAAGTGAAGCTATAAATACTGTACTTTTCGAACACTTTGCACACTTTTTGGGTCACTGAAAAGAATATGAGTTTTTATGTTTTCTAAATAAATATATTGATGAGATATTGTCCATTGAATTTTTCTAATTTCTGTCTGTAATATTTATTTTATTGTAACAAAAAGTATTTTGTTAAAACAAAAACAAAATCTATAGGTTTCATACTTTTAGAATCCAGAATTTAAAATTTTTAAAATTAAATTATTTTATTCAAATAAAATTATGCCAAAAAAAATCCCAGCAGGCACCAGACAGGCCGCTTCTTTCCGACACGTGACAGATCAGCCGAATGACAACAGGCCACAATGGATAACACCGTTGCTACAGCACGCGGGGGTGTCGTGGTGTGACCAGAAATCGGGCCGCGTGTGACTCAAAAAATCTGGTAGCTATTATTAGTTCTTATCTAAGCCCGATTTCTGGTCACACCACGACACCCCCGCGTGCTGTAGCAAGCTTGTCTAATTTCATCCAAATTCATTTAGCCATTTATGTTTAAATAAGTCACAAAAAACATCATTTGCATTTACATTTGTAGTATAAATCGATTTGCAGGTATTTTAAATGAAATTAAGTCTACTTCAAAATTTTATAAAAACACACTAAGCAACAAAACTTTGCTAAGCCTTACTTAAACCAGGTCTCCAAACACCCGGTACCCTGACATAAAATCATAGGATTTACTCGCTCACTGCATATGAAAGTTTTAAAACACAGATATTTATTTTACCGCGCACTTGAGCGAGTCAAGAGACAGCGCTTTCTTAGAATAAGACAACATTAGCGTCAAGTTTGTTTTTAGGTAATTAACTTGAATTTTAAGATTTTTAGTAGAAATCACGTTTTGTGCACTCGCTGATACGTAGAAAACTGCTACGCTGTAGCTGCTATGCTGTAGGCTGCTACGCTGTAGGCTGCTACGCTGCAGGCGACGATAGTTAATCGCTTTTGTAATCATAATAAAATAATTTAAACTCTTTACTTTTAATATATATCACTTCAGATTTTGGTTCGAATAATTATTTCTGTAGTAAATATTGCAATTTTTTAATAGTTCAGCCCTCTTCGCACCGCACACCTTACCTCACGAAAATTAAGTTGCCAAGAAAAGTGATTTGAAGATTTTACTTCCAAATGTGGAAGTAGCATCAATGAGGGTAGGGATGACGGAAAATCATATAACACTTTAGTACCTGTGCCCTTTAGTTCTAATATTCGCGTATTTGCTTTGTACAGTCTTTAGAAATGGTAAAATTCAAAGTGGACATTATTTATAATCGTAGATTTAGCTATATTTATTTCTTGATTATTTTCTTTTACGCTTATTTGTATGCTATTGTTTGCTATATTACTCTGACGTACCTCTAAAACAACTGGGTTACGACTTATTTAACACAACTTTGACGATCACGCTTGGCCAAATAAGATTATTATCTACATTTTATTATTAGATTCATTTGATTTCTCTGTGAGTGAATGTAGTTGGACTTTGAGGTTCCTTAGACCATTTTATCTTAATATTCTTATATTTTTTTAATATTTTTATATTCTTGTATTTAAGGGGGACGTTACAAGTTCTATATGTCTTTGACAAAAACCGATCTTAAACTATTTTTTGGAAAAAAAAATTCAACCTTCTTTCTTCATGGAGAAACTTTAAAAGTTAAAAGCTAAGAAAGTGAGATATTTATGGTTTAAAGCTACAAAGAGCTCAGTTACGAGTGCCAAGAAGTCACAATGTGTATTATGTGCAATAGCTGTATGACTCGGCATTTATCCTTGACTTCTTTTTGTTGATTAAGCTAAGTTATATAGCTCTGAAACTACTTTTGAGGGAAGTTATTATGATAGCGAATATCGAAAATCGAAATCGCTTAGTTGCGATAATCGATCTTTTACGTTTTGAGACCTGGAAAATCGTTTGCCATCATTTTTAGAGTGATGCCTGGCTGTGTGTGTGTGTGCGTGTATGTATGATGGTTAGCTTTTTTTGCGTCTCTGATATCTCAAGAACCAGACCAGACTTAGATTTGAAAAGAGTTGAAGCAAAATCGGTCCAGCGGTTTGTTTTTACTGCTAAATTATAAACATTTCAAAACAATTTCACGTATAAGGAAGGAATAATCCACAGATTGGTCCCTTTTTAATTAAGTAAGGATTGGTACAAGAAAAGCAGAGTTATGTGACAAAATGTTTTCAAGTTGAATCATTCTGATTATTAAATATCTAGCTTCTACCAGTCACTTCGTCTAGACTGGCCATGTAAGTTCCGCGAGACGGAGGCACCACCGTGAATGTCATTAAAAAAAACAATATACTAAAAAATTATCGGTCCGCATTTTAATACGCGCAAAATTTTTAACACGCATACTAGTTGTCAACTCTACATTCTGAAGCTGGGTGCAAATCGGTCTAGTGGTTTGTTATTTATCGCTAAAAACTGGTTTTTTTAAGACGCAATAATATTATCTGCATGTATAAATTCTCAAATATAAAAAAATATTCTCAAGAGAAGTTGCTCGTGCGGTACCTGCTACCGAACTATTTTTTTTTCTTCTACGAGTACGAAAACCAATTTCATACGGTTTTTTGAACTAACCTTGGAGTTAATTCGTAATGGGGTCTCAAAAAAAGAACTTTTTAAAACTAAGTTTGTATGGAACTTTGGAACTTTTATTTTAGGTAGTAAAAAAATCTAGTATCCAGCCAAATTATTTAGTTTTTTTTTCTAATTTTAAATATGGAACACGCTGCCTAGCCAGGCCACTGTTTGAATACACACTGGCTGTTTATACACACAACACACACACACACAAGTATCCCAAGGCTGCAACATACACCACTATACGTGAATTAAATAAACATTACTAGTGCGTGCGTGGGTTCTGGGATGTGTGTGTGTGAGTGTGTGTAAGTACAAAAGATATTGTACATATTATATATTATTATTATATATTTCTTATAAATATAGGTAAAGTATATATTTTATGAAAGCACCATAAATTGATTTTCGTTTTCGTCATATGTATGCATTAACAGCCAGTTAGTAACTGTATTTACCTTGCATTATTTTCGGGACATGTTATATATAGACATTAATTTGTTAGACTTGTTGTACAATATACCGCCATTATAAGGCAAAAAAATTTTGGGCAAAGGAAGTTCTCGTGGGTTTTATTGAGCATATTAAATAATTACGTGTTTTGGAAGCGTTCTCATGATTTGAAACATAATTTGTACGTGTGTACAATATAATTGTATACCGATAAAACTTTTAGCTCACTAAAAAGTTTGAAGTGGGGTATACCTTTGGTTTATAGAAACATACTTTTAAGATGAGTCGTTGGGCTCTTTCAAGATCAAGCATAAGTGATTTACTTGTGCCAGGATGCTAGGAGGAGATACAATAATTTAACACCGATTGACAAAGCGCAATTGAAATCATTTTCCGTTAAGTCCGAGCTAGCTTCAATTTTGAGCTTTTTAAAGAAATATATAAGTTTCCTGATTTTTTTGGACAAGCTATTGATGTAATCTGAAAACACATTCTTTTTCAAAACGCTTCTCCTGATAAAACTGCATTGTTTTTTACACATTACCCGAAGTATTATTTAAATATAACTAGCTTTTCGCCCGCGGCTTCGCTCGCATAAACTATAAGATTTGCACAGTTCTTTAATCAACATACCGTAATGTTTACCATCTTTCACCTCCTTAGTCTGAATTTCTAAGGGTCTACAAAACCTTTAATAAAATTTACATCTTCTCGGAATTTATAATTTCTCTGTAATATCAGCATAAGAAAATCAATACGAAATTTACCATGCCCTTTCACACACATCCCTTTCATATCCATTAAAATCACTCTATATGAAATATTTTATACAAGTTACTTTAATAGCCTACGCTTTTCCGCCACGTATTAAACATTTGCTAAACGCTTAAACATCTAATTATTATTGCTACGCTCACACTCTTAGAGGTTTAAAAAAAAATCTTTAATGAAGTCTACAATATAATTATTCTATACTCCTCGAAATTTCAATCCGCTACGGATTTGGACTGGATGATCTTTTAACTTAGAAGTTAATTTTTAAAAAACCTTCAAATAAATTTTGCATTAGTTGTGTTTATCAATATGAATTCGAAGTTTTGAATAAATTTTACTATAAAAATATTATTTCCAACACAAAATCTCTCCCCATTTTCCGCTAACGGTTTGAATTTTTAGGAAACTCAAATCACATATATTTCTCTCCTAATAGTTAGAATTTCGAAAAACACCAAACATAGACACTTTCTTACCCCCTTTCTTTTATTAGGGGCTTAAATAAAACAACACCAAAATACGTAGCTCATTGTTTAGAAAGTTTTATACTGTGTAACATATCGTTTTATGTTACTTTGAAAATAGATATGTAAGTAATTATGGTGAACTGAATTTTGTTCAATACCTACTTGAGTATACAAGACGTAGAATTTGTGCGTATAAGTTATAAAGTTTTAAATTTTTTTTTTTTTTGTTTTGTG
This sequence comes from Apoda limacodes, assembly GCA_946406115.1. Taxonomy (NCBI): domain Eukaryota; kingdom Metazoa; phylum Arthropoda; class Insecta; order Lepidoptera; family Limacodidae; genus Apoda; species Apoda limacodes. The sequence continues at coordinate 24,383,291 of OX291555.1, read as the reverse complement.
GTTGGAGCTCTTCATACAATTGGTAAACAGTTTCATTTCTTTTTATTTATCATCAATTATTTCTTCTTTTAACTTTAGGTTCGTGTGTTTATGTTTTTGACAGATCTTATTCAGATTTTGTTTGACTCAATAAATTTTTATGCCTAACTATGAAAGTTGAATGGGATGTATGTATTAAGGGTGAATGCATGTTTTATTGACGACAAAAGTGTGGAAGTGAGTGTAACAAAGGGAGTTGAACTATGTGATATTTTTAGTAGTATGGCACTAAAAACAAAGACAAAATTTGAGTCACTCTCATTTAAGTCTTTCTATAGTACTTTTGATAAAGTGAACTTTTACTTCATGTTTTTCAAACTTAACGCAGTGAAAATATATTGTTATTCAATAAACTGAAGGCTAAATTACTTTATCTACTGTATTCTACTGTTAAATAGGTCTGGATCCTAATGATTATGCAAATTCGACGAGAATCTACCTACTATTTGTATTTATCAAATCATCATGTAAAAGCCCTTTTATCAACAGTTCAAATCACTGGTCACAAAATAACAAACGACAAAGTTCACGTTACATAAAGAATTATGTTTTTGTAAAAATACCTATTGGACACATTTTCATGAAATTTTATGAGACGAAAGAATGAGTGACTACTTTTGTCTTCCTTAGAATATAACATAAAACATAATACATCATGTATATATATTTAATACATCATGTATATATATTTAATACATATTTCCTTGTTTTATGTTTATGACATAGAATATTAGAGCTTTCCGAAATTTTAACTTCAAATAAAATTTTCTCTTTGAAAATTTCGTCAAGTACACAACATCTATGTACACAAATTATTTACGCAACGTACCAACAAGTAATGTCTGGAGGACTGTTTGTGCACGTAAATAAAACAAATGATTCTGGGAATCCTATACTTACATACATTTAAATATTACATCACATACTCGAAAAGTTACAAAACTACGAACTTCGAAATGAAGTTCTTAAGTCTTCAAAAGCAAGATTTCAAAATATGAGGTACGTAAATTCCTATTATAAAATATATATATATATATATATATATATATATATAATATATATATATTTTATACTACATATATACATTTTAAATCACACATAATTACAAAAATTCAAGGCGATGTATGTTGTATATAAGGAGAAATGCATTTATGTAACGAGATTTCTAATAAGATTTTGAATGATGAAGAGTGGGTTCAGGAATGAGTTATATTTTGGAAGAAGAAATTTTGGAAAGTAATTCTGTTATTTACTTTTAATTAAATTATCTTTGCAGCTACGAATGTTATAATAAAATATTGTCTTCATTTCTTAATTCTTTATTTTATTCTGTTTAATATGTGAGCCGATTCTCATGAATTTGACGAAAGGTCGTTAAGAGGAGTGCACACGTCATGTACCTGTGAGTGAAGATACTTCAGGACTATAATGCTGAAATTCATAAAAGCTGAGTATAATTAATTACTATTTAAACTTTTCGCTTGTATGGCATTATATCTATTCTATCAAATAAATAAATCGTAAGAAATTGTTTATTCTAATTTACATTAATTTAATAATTAGGTATTTTATTGAACCTAAGTGATGTCTCATTTCAGTGAAGTTTTAAAATACAAAAACTAAACACGAACTCACTGAAAATTGAATTTATACTATTTTATACTATTTTGTTTTCTTATGAGAAAAGTTCACTTTAATTTAGCTTACTATCTCAATCACTTATGTACCTAAATGTTCATTTTTTTAAATGTGTATTAATCTAATTTTATTTCAGCGTCCCTTTTTAGTTTATGGCTCTTAATTGGCCCATCATAACTCGCTGATAGTTAAAATTAGTATATCCCAAACACTCAATTTATATTTCTTGTTTTTTTTTATGAGTGTTTTATTTTATTCCTATGTAGTAAATATAGACACTGGACAGCCTTAATTTGTAGAGATCTTAATAAGATTGCGGTTTTTCTATTTAAAAATCTCGAGGAGAGGGCAACAGATATGATTGGTCAAATTATCATAATTAATTTGGTGATTAAAAAAAAAAGCAGAATTAATTATATCTGTTTAGAGATAAGGATAAAGGGTCCAATTAATTACAAAATGCTTCTTAAATTCTAACTTCATATTTGCAATTTATCTGTTGATTTATAATTTTATATTTCTTTTATATTATAGAGTTTTCAAAATACCTATTCCAAATTAAACTCCTGTTCTAAAGTCACTTCAATTTTATTTTTGATTTTATATTATAAAAATTCCTAATTATCTAAAAAAATATTTTATTAAATATTATGAATCCAATATATACACACTTTATTTTCGAATTCCAGGAGCGGATAAGCGAACTTAGCGCAGCGTGAGCATGAACGACAAGCGGAAATCTTCGAGCATACCCAGGATTCACATTGGAGAGTTTGGAGAAATAAGTTACTTAATTACGCTAAATTAATGTATTTAATTATACTATTTAATTTCAAATAAATAAAATATCATAAAACTAAAACTTTCTTTTCACGGGGAAAGATTTAACAACTGAACTCTTAATTAATTTGAAAATAAAATATTTATTCCTATTAAAATTTTGCCACACCTTTTCTTACCCAAAGGGAATCCATATTGAAAAACCGGTAAATACATACTTTTTTATTGTGTTAAAGAATAGGTTACAAGTAAATTTGAGATCAAAAATATTGGCTGAATTGATAGAAAAAACGCTGAAATGCTTGATTCAAATATTTGTGTTGGAAAGCAGTGATACTAAGATTCTTGAAAATTTGACTGTAAAATTAATCTTTTACAATCCCATACTAAATAAGCAACAATTTAATTCCTTTGCCTATACAAACTTTGCCACCCCTTTTCAACACTCAGGGTTTGAATTTCGAAAAATACTGAAACACTTCATTCTTTATTTGAAATCAATTATCAAGATTTCATTTAGAAAAAAAAAATCGTTTTCCCATACAAAGTTTCATCCCTTATTTAACCACCTATGTGATGATTTTCCAAAAACAGTGAAATATATCCATCTTAATTTTAACTCAAAAGGTCAAATACCAAGTTCATTGTTTACTTTGAAAATGAGTGTTTTTATACAAACTTTCAACCCCAAATTACACCCCCTTAGGAGCTGAATTTCGCAAAACCCGTTCTTGAACAACGCCTTCAATATATAACAAACTGATTCTCCAAATTTTAAATTTAAACCAAAACTATCTTCAGCCGCTTGGGCTGGGTGATCAGTCAGTCAGGACATTGCCTTTTATATGTGCGCCGTGATTAAGGTAATAAACTGCCTTCCCTATATGTATCCAACTACTAATCTTTACAATGACTTTAGTCTACTCATAGTAAGACAATTATACTACTTATAAATAGTACTCAAGCAACACGCATCATTTAATCCCAATAGTATAGAACTGAACAGAAGAAAACTTATTAGTTTTCCAACAACATTGTTCAAAACCAAATTTTCTAATCGCTTCATGCCTTCTGCTAGTCCAACTCTATATAACCAAATAAATGCCATACTTAATATACATAACAAAAACAGGAATGACTGTAAGCAGATAGTTTAAAGATATTTACCCTCACTTGATTAATACGCAACTGAAAAACTTACCATAATACCATAATAACTTAATTATTACTTATACATAATAATAAAAATATATTACATTATTCACACCTTTACATAATAACAGCAACAGCATATACATGCACACGCAAGCATATACACACACACACCCTAACACACACACGCATACATATACGCACATAAAGACTTATATATATAACTTATATTATAATATAGTCATAGTATTTAACACCGCATTGTAACAATAATGTTTACCCATCTGAAAGAGCATAAGTTCCTATAAGAACAGGCTACACCTAGTTTAGGTGCATAGGTAACAAATTTATATCCAAATTTCAATGAACCTAACTATAGTTATTTCAAGGTACATCTTGCAAAATCAATGTTTCTACTATAATTCCACGCAAATTACCGAATTCAGCGAGGGCCCAGCCACGGGAAAAAGCTAGTAAATAAATAAATATAAAATCAGATATTTTGTTTCAGCAATATCAGACGCGTATATCCTTTCTTTAGTGAACATAACATTTCCGCTCAGTCAGAACACGTCAGATCTCGTTGCGCTAATTAACCGGAGTTTTGTAGCCTACAGTTTGCTTCATGTTAACAGTGTGATGTATCTGCTCTCTAATTCTTGTTTCTAAATGTATATAAAACTTTTATTAAAAGGGAACTGTTTTAATACACTGGTTCTCAATTAAAACTTATATATTAAAACTTGTGCAAATAATCACAGATTTTTTTTATGTAAGTTAGAAATAATTGTTACAATTTGCGATGTGACACATAGATCAATCTTTTAGCATACATTAAAAAGGTCAATACACAAAAAATGTAACATCTTTACAACTTTTAGTTCCAAAGAGATTTCTGTTTTTAACAATACTTTTACATGTATCCCCTTTACACTATATCCTTAGTTAATGGGTTTGTGCAAAAAAAAAACGAAAAATTTGTGTTAATAACCAGTTCATCGTATAGGTCATGTCCTGGAATAGGACATAGGCTACTTTTTATCCCGAAAATATCACGCTCGAATAACTATAACCGAGCTTAAACGAACTATAGCTCTGTGGCTCAGCTCGTGTGATGAGTTAAGTTTTAATATATAGTTTGCCACAGCCAACTTCATTAGTATTAAGGAGTTTCACGCCGAGCACCGAATTTAGGGCGGGCGAAGCCGCTGACAAAAACTAGGTAATGATAATTTATGATTCAAATGTAATAAATATCCAATACCCACATACATAAAATTGTGTACATTGCAACAAACTGACCCAGTGGTCAAATATCAATATTATCAAATATCAAAAACCTTCGCCATATTAAAATGGTGTGAACTTACGCAACACTAGCGACGATACAACGGGTCAGAAAAGTTCGTTAATGTAGATTGATAACTGATAATAATATACTTACCAATTTTTATTCAAAAAAATATAGGAATATTCTAAATAGTACCTACCAAATAAAAATTAAACACCTGTGATAATGGCAAAAGTTAGATTTTAACCCCATAACTCTAGCAAATACTCTCGAGAAATCAGGTTACATGTCGTTATTTATGAGATCTCAAACAGAACCTGATTACGGGAGGTTGGTGTCTGTGATTATTTTACTTTGTAGTTATTTTATCTGGAGTAATTCGTGATTTCGTATACGCGTTAAAAAAAATGAGGCAGGTAGAAATCGCGCAACTACCGTTAGCTTATGTGTAAATAAAAAAATAAAATTAAATAAAAATTGGATCATTGTTCAGCTTAACCCTCGACAACTGATGTGGTCCCACAGACACCACAAAGTAGAAAATCTTTTCCAAAAATTTTATTTTAGAGTTTTATTTACCGCGTTTGTAGAAAGATAATCTTCCTAACGTGCCGCTTACACGCGTTAGTGTGGCGCCAGCAGTCGCGAAAGACACAACTAAGCGTGTATTTGCTTATTTTGAATTATGTCAACAAAAATTGTAATACTTTGAGGCTGTATAACTTTAGATGTCACAGTAAAATATAACGAATTTATTTTTATATATTAATTAATTAATGTTCATTCAGAATTTTATAAAAAAACGTTTAATATTAGTTATGGCAATTTTTTAGTTAAATTTTTGAGAAGACTGAATTTTATGTTTGTTTTATACTACTTGTAATAATGATTGTGATTATGCATACACGAGTTTTGTTTCGTTTATTGTTCATTGACTATATGTTTTGATATTCAAATTTTATTTTAAATCAGATAAAACAGGTCTACATGTCAAATTGTAATTAGTACTTTAGTGTTAAAATATAATATAAATAAAATAAAATATAAATAGACTAACACGTCAGCAGAATTAAGATAAAAAGTCTACGTCAGTTGCAGAGGGTCAAATAGTCTGTGAGACACGTCACAAGAGGTCTCAAATTTGTTGTTTAAAATCGTACTGTTACGATACCATATTTATGCCTTAACATTTTCGTAATACAATGTGTTTTTATTCAAGTTTTAGCGCGAAGATTTTCATTAGTAAACAATTCTCAATGGACGTACTATCAATAGCAAAATGCATCTTTAAATTAGAATGGCGCGTTCAAATATTCAAGTCCAGTAATTTTATACATTAGGTGAGAAATTATGATTTATTTTATGAAAGGTTTAAAGCTAACAAAATATTAGTACAAATTAACATTTAGAACATAATATTAATATTCTATTAGGATTCTATTAATTTAGGGTAATAAGGCCGTTTATCTAGACCGTTCATATTAATCTAGGACTCTATAATAGTACCCTAACCAACATAACTAGAATTATACTTAAAAGGGCCGGACATCCGTCCGGAATAAAAAATATGATTGAGGGGATTGAAATGTGGGGTGAGAAAGTTATTAGAGAGGGGTTAGTGGTGATAAAAGTGCGTGGTCCTATACATATAGAACATTCAATTGCCGTAGTTTAAATTGTCGAAACGCTGCCCGACCAATAGTCAATAGTCTACGCTTGTGGGTCACTAGAAGCTAGGAACCGCGTGGGGTTAAACTACAGCTAGATCGTGCCACCATTACTGGTTAGTAAATACTTTTATATTAGAAGTTACAGTGAAAATATTGTGTGTTCGTTGTGAAATTCTTTAGGATGTGTTTTAAAAAATATCTAAATTAATGTTAAAACATCCAAATGATGGGCTCGCTTTTGCCGGTTAGAAATTTATGGTAGAAAGAAATCTCAATCACCTCAGTAGGAAGGAATAGATTAACGGACCTTGTTTCTAGGACATTTTCAACTAGGTAAAGATAAATCTTCTATAAAAGTAGAAGAGATACAGTAATTACTATGTGTAATTCATGTCCATCCTTAGCGGCATTAGTAGAGGTTTACTATTTTGGCTGGTTAGCTAGTGTAGGTGAGCATTGATGTTCATCGTAAGGGGGCGCCCCTTAAACCTACTTTCAGGTCGCAAGTCCTGAACGCTAGCTACCTGGTTCCCACACTACAAATCGAATGGATTTAGCATTTGTATGGATTTTACTTTCAAATGTGGAAGTAGCATCAATTAGGGTCCCTTTGTGTAGGGATGACGGAAAATCATATAATCTCTTTAGTACCTGTTTCCTTTAGTTCTGATATTCAAGTATTTGCGTAGTTTAGGTTTAGTACTGTTTTGAATACTATTGTTTGCTGTATTACTCTGACGTACCTCTAAAACAACTGGGTTTACTACTTATTTAACACAACGGTTTTCGGGTCTTAACACTTTTGACGATCACGCTTGGTCAAATAAAATAATTCTCTACTATTATTAATTTTGAGATTCTTTTGATTTCTCTCTGAGTGAGTATTGATGCTTAAGAAGTTTCTTAGAAAAAATTATATTTTAGAGAAAAAGGGGGGACGTTACAGTACTCAAGATGGGTTTATCAAATGTGACACATAGGCTCCCAAATACACAACGCGCCACTAGTCAATATTGCCATATTGAACCCACGACCGGTGTTGGCACTTGCAACTGTGAATCATCGACCTCCACAGGATCGTCCACATCGATAATAAGGCTGGGCCGAATACGAACAATTTCGTAGTCGGTGTTTAACATCTCGACTAACCTGATTTAAGCTAAATTTTCCTTCTTTCTTCTTTATACAGTAGCGACAATCCCGTTTCATACTATTCATTTCTTACATTCTAGAGAGTTTGTAGTCGATTGCTTATTTTGATTTTGTTTTTGTTCGTTATTGGTTTCGATTTTTTTTACAAACATCGCTACAAATTTGTTCGTGACATTTTTTTTTTGGATTTTTAATATTGGCAATTTTCTATGAAACACGGTTTACTAAACGGTAGACAATTATTTTTGTAGCTAGCTCTCTTCTTAGCAAGCAGTAACCGTGCCTTGACAAATGTTTAGAGAAATCTTCTTGAGGTTTTGCCGTTATTGCATATAAATATTAATTTAAAAGTGTATGTATCTTTATTTGCATTTGATGGCTCTTTTGGGCGGCATTTGATTTATTTTTGTTAGCGGTTTAAGCCGTAAAAACACAACAAAAGAACATAATTTCATCAGGCGATTTTTTCTATGGATTCCCTGGACGAAATGTAAGACGTTCATTGTATTCATGTCAAATTTTCGAGTCAAAGTTGACCTCAAAGTCAAAGATACCTGTAATGATACTTTGTTCTTTTTTTCAATATAGAATTGTAATTATGCCATCATAGTAAACATAGGATATTTTGCAATAATAAATAAATGGCATATTGATATACAGATTTGTTCAAAAAAAATAAAACTTTTAAAAGACTCTATCATTTGAACGGTAAAGATAGAAAGCTGAAATTATTACCTAATATATACGAGTTATCATGGTGGATTTCCTAGCTTATAATAAAAAAACAAAAAGTGAAAATTTGCGAGTGTTCTGTATACAAGAAGCAGTTTCTTTTTTAAATATTTTTATTTTCGCGAAATGATAAATCATCAGTAATTCACTTACCTAGTTATCTAAACTTCGTCTCAGTTTGTTACATTGTATAATTTTTATAAACATAGTACATTAAGTTAGTTTATTTGATTTATTTTTAATCTTTGTGAATGTATGTTAAGACACGCCTCAGGGATAAATTCTCTTAGAAATACAAAGACAATATTTTGTTTTCGTGACTTCGTTAAAAATACTCATAACTTTTGGTCATAAACTAGTTGTTGTCCATGGTTTTTGCTGCATATTGTCACTGCCACTATAAGTTGATTTCGGTCTTTCTGAGCTGAATAAAGCTAAGCCTAGAATATTACTATTATGTCAATAGCATATTTAGTTGCTGAGAAACAATACCTAATCAAGACATACTCGTACGGACACTCGCTGATTTATTACCATAAGGGTTTTTAGCATTTTGTAACAGAATCTTAAAAAATAGTAAACATGTATATCTGCACGGTTTTAATGCCCAGAAGGAAGTTTTTCTTTTTTATTTTTTCTGTACTGACAATGTAGTTGACTGATGCAGGCATAACTGCTCCACCGGGCTTTTAGGGCGAGACTCTAAAGAACTCTCAACGCTCAAGGGCTCCCGCGGAGGGAACCTCGAACCCAAAGGTGAGTCAGCGCCAGAAGGAGAGTTCCCCATTCCCCAAAAGGAAGTTACCTGCCATTCTTTAATGAGAGGGAGTGAACCGCCTCTAAAGACTGTAAAAGTGATCGAAATATATCATAAATTTGTGTATTTGTGTAGATATTTTGTTTGCTGTAAATTTTTAGTAATACGAGAGTCACTGCTATATATAAAAATTCTGTATCTTTTGGTGTTTTTAACTCTAAAGTCCCCACTGCTGGGGCATGGTCTTCCCTCAACTAGGGTAATTTGGGCCATAGTCTAAACGCGGCCTCAGTGCGGATTGCGAACTTCACATACGTCTTTATGACGCATGCACGTTTCCTCACGATATTTTCCTTCACCGAAAAGCCAGTGGTGTGAATAATCAATGTACTAAAGAAATTAAGAAAAAAACTCATTGGTACATGCCAGGCTCGAACCTCCGCCACTCAAGACACATTTCGATTTCGACCCCTTGGCCAGCACCGACTCGTATATATGTAAGGAAAAAATACTTGGTTTTCTGCAATGGCATTGTCTTTGCGAAAACTCACACATTCAAGTTAAAAATGTGGGCTTACAGTGTTATTATGATGCAATAACGTAATAAGTAAATATTGTAAGAACAGTAAGTAAAAAGCACTTAGCCGACGTCTGCACGCATGAAGTCACATAAAAAGGTAGTAAGTACATACATTACGAAACAATTCATACAGAACAATTTGCACTTTACTTATTTCTGAAATTCTGCCTTCGGTAATTAAATATACTGACACAAATAAAAACAATATCACTCCCATAGGAGAACAAAGACAAAATCTACAGCTGTCTTGGGAACAGTAACAAATTTAATCAGAAGAGAATATATGAAGCGTAGGCAATAAAATATATGACTTCTTATCTTCAAACATAAAAAGAGGCCGTTTTCTTTATACACATTTATACGCACGAGAAATTGTATTGTATGGACACGCTCTGATCCTCTGGAGTGTAATGTTTATACGGTTGTAAATTCCTGCAAGAATCATTTTATACAAATATGTCGTTATTTATTTAATGAAAGTTTTATGTGCCATAAAACAAATATTATTTAGTCTATTTGGTTGGTTGGTTTGGCTTTCTGGTCTCAGTGTTTACGAAAAGTTCCGAGTGGCACGCCTTCGAGCCTCGGCATGTGCCAATAAATTTTCTGAATTGGTCAAGTACATTGTTCAGTTTACACCACTATCTTAATTCAGTAAAAGAAAACTTGTCAATGTTATCTAAAATTTACATAGGTCGAAATCACCCTAGTCCAACGCCCTAACCAACAGTGGAATATATATATACTTATAAAGGCCATTTTAATATTATTTGAATATTTATGAGTGTTGTAATTTTGTTGTAATTTTCTATTACTTATACCTATCTGTATCAAAATCTTCTTTAAGTCCTTAAAAAAACGTTACCGTCCAATAACTGTAACTAAAAAATACTAACCGAAGATAAAACATATTTTTTTTACAACTTGTCTATCTGTTTATTTTTTACCTCATCCTCCAAACAGTTCTACACGAAAAATAGTAACTATCGTAATTTTGACACTTGCCTTGTTTTATTATCAAATGGTGTTTGATTTATCGTGGCAGGTGTCGCCTGGAAGCCATATTGAAGCCTGGTTTAAAGTTTTAAAAGCTAAAACACTCTCTACTTAAAATCATACATTGTATACGTATTTTATTGTATAGGGAATTCGTAGACGCCAGCTGGTTTTTAATTTTATTACCTTTAAATACTAGTAAGAAATATCTATTTAACATGGAAAAAATCTCAAAATAAGGTAAAAACGCAGTGAATGTCTCTGCTATCTCCAGGGTAAAGCCTTGGGACATGACGCGAGAAACGTGACGAAAAAATATATGTCGTGTGTCGAGGGAATATTTACGAGCGTAGAGCTTTTTAACTCCTGACAACTAACGTGCCATGGACGTAATTTACTTTTTATTTACATTTGTAAAACTTAGTTTATTAAAACATCAAATTTTTCGCATACAAACTTTAATGCACCAAACATATAATTATAAATATGGCACTCAAAATGCGTTATTATCATGTATCGCTAGTTACCATAGTCACAAAAACCACATACATTCATGAAATGTCGATGAGTTATTGAATAACCAGAATTTTTATTGGTTTAATTAATTTAAATAATTTAATGTTTTTTTATTTATTTATCTTTAATGATGTAGTCTTGCTGTTTGTGACATTTCATTTTTGTCGTAATAACTGATAATTTTAAATACTATTTAATAATTACTAATACTAATTACTAATTAAATCTATTTTCATTGTATTACATAATAAAACACTTCTCGTTGACCGTGTTAACGTATAATTCACTTTCAGATGCAATTAAGTAAAAAAAGTTTTCTTCTAATGAGTATTACGAAAAGTTGGAACAATTAAAGTATCTTCATTGAGAAAACACAAGCTTTTTTACGAAAAACACTGAACACATTTAAATTAAAACTTTTAAGGTATGTAAATGTGATCTGAACCAATATCTAAATATAGTTACTATTTCTATATAGTTAATGTTTTTAAAGTACGATTACCCCTTGTGATGAATCTCTTCTCTCCCGAAAATCGTATGAATAAAAAAATGAAAAACCATTAAATAGTTGCAAGAATATTGTATACTGTAACATCCCCCCCTGCCGACTTCAAAAATATAAATATATAATAACATAAAATGTTCTATGCAACCTCGCAGCCCATTATCACTCAACGAGAGAGATCAAAAAAATCTAATGATTACTATTGATGTAAATAAATATCTTATTCGGCCAAGCGTGATCGTCAAAAGTGGTAGGAACCGAAAACCGTTGTGTTAAATAAGTAGTAACCCAGTTGTTTTAGAGGTACGTTAGAGTAATATAGCAAACAATAGTATACAAATAAGCGTAAAAGAAAATAATCAAGAAATAAATATAGCTAAATCTACGATCATAAATAATGTCCACTTTGAATTTTTCACCATTTCTAAAGTCAGTACAAAACCACCTAAACAAAGCCAATACGCGACGCGACTATTAGAACTCAAGGGACACAAGTACTAATGAGTTATATGATTTTTCGTCATCCCTACACAAAGGAACCCTAATTGATGCTACTTCCACATTTGAATGTAAAATCCATTCGTTTTGTAGTGTGGGAACCAGGTAGCTAAGCGTTCAGGACTTGCGACCTCAAAGTAGGTTTAAGGGGCACCCCCTTACGATGGACATCAGCGCTCACCTACACTAGCTAACCAGCCAAAATAGTAAAACCCTACTAACGCCGCTAAGGATGGACATGGATAACACATAGTAATTACTGTATCACTTGGCAGACCTAGTTCTTTAGTGGGCTATATAATTATTATGGCTAGTATAATCTTAGTTCCCATTTCAACTTTTATAGAAGACTTATCTTTACCTAGCTGAAAATGTCCTAGAAACAACGTCCGTCAATATATTCCTTTCTACTGAGGTGATTGAGATTTCTTTCTACCATAGATTTCTAACGGGCAATAAAGGGTTCGTCATTACGATGCTTTAACATTAATTTAGATATTTTTAAAACACAACCTAAAGAATTTCACAACGCACATACAATATAATAATTTCTAATATAAAAGTATTTACTAACCAGTAATGGTGGCACAATCTAGCTGTAGCTTAAACCCACGTGGTTCCTAGGTAGCTTCTATTAACTCACAAGCGTAGACTATGGTTTTCTCCTCGGGCAGCGTTTCGACAATTTAACCGACGGCAATTGAATATTCTGTATGTATGGGACCACGCACTTTTATCACCACTAACCCCTCTCTAACAAAGTTCTCACCCCACATTTCAAACACCCCCATCCTGTTTTTTATTCCGGACGGATTTCCGGTCTTAATTAACTTTAACAAAGAAAAAGAATATCTTTTTAGTATAATTCTAGTTATATTGGTTATGGTACTATTATAGAGTCCTAGATTAATATGAACGGTCTAGATAAACGGCCTTATTACCCTTAATTAATAGGATCCTAATAGAATATTAATATTATGTTCTAAATGTTCGTAAAGTTCTAATAAACCCCGGGTAATTTCAAATGAACTAACAAGTCATACCATTATACGAAATACGTAAAAACCAAGACAACTAACTTTTATAATTGTTAGAATTTTAATTGTACGAGGCTACCCTAGTGGTTGTTAAACGACTGACTCAGGTAAGTCTCGCGGGCGTTTTCAATATTATAAAAGTTCTAAGTAACTTAAACTTTCGTGGTTATATTCAACATTATAAAACTCCCAATCACCTTGTTTTAATCAACTTTAGTTCCAAGCTTTAAACCATTCATTCTCGCGCCACAGGTTCAAAATTTTACGCAACTTTATTTTGTCTAGAGTCCGAATTCATAAAACGGAAGTTAGATTACTACCAATATTTGACAATTAATTCTGTGTTGATGTCTAATGATTCTTAAGTTCATAACTTAATAAATCATAACTTCATAAAATAAATCATAACTTCTCATCTAATGTATAAAATTACTGAACTTGTATATTTGAACGCGCCATTCTAATTTAAAGATGCATTTTGCTATAGGTAGTACGTTCATTGAGAATTGCTTACTAATGAAAATCTTCGCGTTAAAACTTGAATAAAAACATTGTATTACAAAAATGTTAAGGCATCAATATGGTATCGTCACAATACAAACAGACGAAAATTTTATACTAAAAATGGCTTTTTGTATTGTTTTACTCTTCCTGTGACACAATCAGTTTTTGGCGATTATTTCCAATTGACAGAAATCATGGTTCTATACGTTTCTCATCTTGCACTGATCTTGATGAAGTAAGCCAGTTGTTGCTTATGAAAACCTTATGAATATTCGTGCAGTAGTTTCAATATTCAAATTAGTACAAACAGACAACAAAATCCATTTTTTTTATATATATAAAGTATTGTTGCTCTTCCTACATCCCCTTCAGTCAGTATAAGCTTTTTAATCTACAGATACGATGGTTCAACAGTTTGATTATAGTAAGATAGAAGTTTTTTTTCTTCAAAAACAAAAAATATGGCCATTAAGGCAGTCCTGTAGATAAAATTTGTAGTTTTCGGCTTCTTTATAATCTCAAACCTGTAAAAAATAACATATCTTTACAGACTCTTATACAAGACAGTTACTTTAGATATCTTTAAAAAAATCCAATACCTCTAGTTTTTTTTTTAATTTTATACAATTACTCCTTATCTTATGGTAGTAGAAGCAAGATTAATGACACTGAAACGAACGGCAAGGGTGGACTGTATAATTATTTTCTTCGCGGCAGTAAAATAAAAACACTTCTTCAGTTGTAAAGGTGCACAGCGCGCTCTTCTTCAAGGCTTGTTCGCGTCTCGACGAACGGTGGATGAGTGAGTGAGGCGGCTTTTTTTTTTTTCTGAGCTGACAATGCAGTTGGCTTTTGCAGCCATTACTGCTTCACCAGGCTTTTTGGGGCGAGACTCTGAAGAAGCCTCAGCCCATAAAGCGCCCAACGCTCAAGGGCTCCCCGCGGGGGAAGCCTTGGCTTGGGTTGTCGCTCTCGGGGGCGTCCCTTCGACCGGCGTGAGTCTCGAACCCGAAGGTGAGTTACCGGCAGGAGGGGAGTTCCCCGTTACGCGGGTGCGGTTGCGATTGAGTGGGGGCGAGAAGCGCCCCGGCACTCTTTGATACCTCGTGTATCCTTGTGGGCGCCGACGAACCCGGGGACGTCGACGTCGTGTTTGGAGGGAGGCCCTATTGGGGGAGGTCGTTGAGACTAATCTCGCTATACGGATAGCGAGATCGTCATCTGGGGGCGTTAGTACGTGCTAAGGCAGCCTAACTATAGTGCGAGGTCGATCGGGGGGATGATACGTTGTGGATTGCACAATTAATCGATTCGGATGATTTTGTGTGCGCTCGAAATAGCGGACTGCCAGGTCTTTGAATTATTAGGGAATCGTGGTGTAACGCTTGCGTTAAAACTTCGGAGTAAATAAAATATTTCATAAAAATAAAACTTAATAAATTTAATTATAAACCCTTAATAATATTAAAACTTAAGCTAATTAGTTCTTAACACTTAAATCTAGTTTATATTTGTATATCTAAACAATATAACAATTTATGCTAAAATACAAAAATAAATTTAATAATACTCACTAACAAATAAATAATACACATTAAACATAGAATAAATCTTTTAAAACTTATAAAGGACAAATAAATAAATTCTATTAGTAGATATCTAATCACCTAATCGTCATCGCCCGGCTACCTCTGAACCGGTTTGGCGAGTTTCGTACGCCGCTCGGTCTACCTTCCTCGACCACACTCACACCTTACCAGCCATCGGCAAGATATGCGACTTACATTTTGTACTAAAGATAAGATATTCTACCTTATTCTAAATTTCTTCTTAAAGTAGTTCTAAATAATTACTAGTGAAAAACCCCAAAACTATAGGGTAAGTTGTTTAATTGTATTATAAGTGTGATTAGCTATATTTTGTTAGTTGTAAATGTGACTAGCCTCGTGTTGTTTTGACATGGCATTGCCATGACCTCTAACCGTGCAAAGTGACACGACATACTTTAGAAAAGTGAGTTTAAACGTAGATTAGATTTTGAAACTATTATGTAATTAAAGTACTTAGTGTAAAAAGTATTTAATTTCATCTTTTATCATCATTTTCATTCATTTTTGCTCATTGCTATTAGCTTAATTAAAATAAATCTATAACTTCTTGAAACTTCTTCTGTAGTCCTTCTGCTTGTTTGCCATAAACCTTGACTGCCTCATCTCGATCACTAACTAGAGCACAAAGTCTAGCTTCTGCAAGTAGACGCTTCATTCCTGCTTTTAGTCGAAAGGATCATCATGTTGCAGTCATGGTGAAAAACTGGACATTGGACTAAATGGCCAAAAAAACTGATTCCAGGGTTTTTTCAACTCTTCTAACAAAGCCGGTGAATACAACCACTAGAACTCCCTCTTGACGCCTGCAGTCTACCGGCAGGCGACTTCTATCTTACCCTGCTGCCGCCGCCTTGGTGAACTTCGACCCGCAGGGAAGCCTATCATTCTAAACTTAAGTAGACAATCCGCGATGCAATTCGAAGACCATTGGTAGTCAGAGTAAAGAACCCCGACCCTTCTAATTCGATATAGTCATTATTACTTACCTCAACTTACCTTTATTAATATAATTATTTCTTTCTAAACTCATTTTTTATTATTTAATATGTCACCTTAGCTCAACGTGACATAATTGGCGCCCTTCTACGCGGTTCTGACACAATTTAGAGCCCTTCTTACGGTTCTGATTCTAAAGGTCTTTCTGGTTGCATCGGGTCTAGTATCTTTTTAGTTGTCGTTGGTGTCGGTTGCATGGTTTATGTTTTGTACAACGATTATGTTTTCTCAACTAATGTGTAGAATGTTTCGCTAGAGATACTATTTGATTAGCTATTGTGTAAATAACATTCTTAAGTTCAATTCTTGTACTACCCACTACGCATTAGTTGAAATTTAGCTTTATTTTTCTTTTGCAAATTTTTTAAACTTTTAGTATACTTATATAACAGAATCGTTTCTTAACGTAGTTAAACCTTATTGTAACAGAGTGGACTCTTTATTCTGTAGTAAACTAAGGTAATTAAACAACCTACCCTAATTAAGGTTTTCCAGTCTGTCAATATAAGTGGCTACTACTACAAATACTAAATACTACTAGTCTTAGCTACCTAAAATTGTTTTGCTTATCTTTTACTTATAAATTTTTAACATGACTCACCCGATAAAGTACCTTTCTTTGCAAAAGTCAGAGCTCGAATATGAAGTAGGTGTACGTGGAGAATTACCTGCTGATAGTCGAGCTGCGAAGGCAGATAACTAAGTTATGTCGAGGTTTTGAAGCTGAGGACATTTTAGAATCACATCTTGAACCCGCCGATGACATTAAAGGCGTCCGGGATAGTCTTTTAAAGAGCCAAAACAATTTAATTGTTCTAAAAACAAAATTAGATAAAAACCTTATCATGCGGACTGAGAACCTACTAAACCATGTCTTTCATCGACTAATTCGAATTTGTCCAGTAAATACTGAAGATATTACATCTCTTAAAGAACTGAATCTTACATTTGATAAACAATACAAAGAGATAAGTATTTTAGTACCTAAAAAACTTGCTACCACGGAAACTATTAGTGACACTAGTGAAACAAATATTTGCGTACCTGGGCCATCCTCTGCAAATATTTCTGTCACATGTGATCGCGGCATTGGTTCCGACTTATTGGTTATTGGTTGCAGTCATGGTGAAAAACTGGACATTGGACTTAATGGCCAAAAAAACTGATTCCAGGGTTTTTTCAACTCTTCTAACAAAGCCGGTGAATACAACCACTAGAACTCCCTCTTGACGCCTGCAGTCTACCGGCAGGCGACTTCTATCTTACCCTGCTGCCGCCGCCTTGGTGAACTTCGACCCGCAGGGAAGCCTATCATTCTACACTTAAGTAGACAATCCGCGATGCAATTCGAAGACCATTGGTAGTCAGAGTAAAGAACCCCGACCCTTCTAATTCGATATAGTCATTATTACTTACCTCAACTTACCTTTATTAATATAATTATTTCTTTCTAAACTCATTTTTTATTATTTAATATGTCACCTTAGCTCAACGTGACAGTGGGAAGTTCGAAGTCTCTGTGTAGGTCCGCATTGCGGACGTACCAAGAGGCCCCAGAGGCCGCTCTGAGAAAGCGGTTTTGGAGGGTCTGAAGTTTGTGGAGATTGCGCTTGGATAACGCACAAAGACTACGCTAGCATAAGCTAGTATGGGGCGGATGCAAGTTGTGTAAAGATTCAGCTTATCATGGGATAAAGACGACCGAGGACAAAAGCGGCTCGGTCTCTGACTATTTTGTTGTGAGCGTGGAAGCTCAAACGCCTGTCCATGGTCACACCGCGATATTTGGTCTTATTTTGCCAGGGAATGGCACGACTAAAAAGAGAGAGGGGAGATGGCCGCGGAGGGCAGCCTACGGTAAAGAGGACGGCAGAGCTTTTGTCGGGATTCACCTCGATTCTCCATTTCCGAAACCATTAGCCTAGGGCGGTGATAGCGGTTTGGAGTCTCTTAGTGATTCGACTCACTTGCCTATCGGTGGTATAGACAGCGGTATCGTCCGCGAAGGGGGCTAGTTGGGTACCTATCGTTTAAGGAATGTCGTTGGTGTACAGAAGGTACAAGATGGGGGCGAGCACGGACCCTTGCGGGACTCCTGCTTCTATGGGACCGGGAGAAAAGAGAGTGCCTTTAACTTTGTAGCGAAAGCCACAATTCGACAAATAGTCTCGTATGATGAGCACGAGACGATCTGGCAACTGAAAGTTGTACAGTTTAAAAATTAAACCGTTGTGCCAGACTTTGTCGAAAGCTTTCGTTTACCAAGGGCCTTTAGTAAACTTATAGGGCGATAGGAGGACGGCTCGGTACGAGCTTTTCCTGGCTTATAGATGCCTATAACAATTGCATCTTTCCATTGAGAAGGAAATGTACAATGTTCGATAGCAGCGTTTAAAATCGCTACTAGGAGGCAGAGAAGGGGAAGAGTGAGGCGCTTTAGGAGCTTTTTATCGTTAGAGATACCGTCCGCACCGGGGGCTTTACGGGGACGTAGGTCTTTGATGACCTGTATGACTTCGTCGACAGTGACAAGGAGCAGGGGGTCTTGTGGAGGCAGAGAAGTTCTGCGCTCCACTTCGCCGTCTACCTCGCGCACGTGGTCGGGATCGAACGGCTGCGTGCTTAAGGCACATTGGGCTTGGAGGCTAGACGCTAGGCAATCCGCTTTTTCGTCGTCATCGAACGCGGGAACGTTGTTGGGACGAGGTAACGGAGGGAGAGAGTTGGCGGTGTCTGATTTTAGAGCTCTGGGTAAGTGCCAATAAGCTTGGTGAGAAGGAGAAATGTTCTCCATTAGATCACCGAAATGTTGGGCGCGAAGCTCGGCTACAGCGGTTCTTACACGGCGTCGTAAGTCATTGAAGCGAGCTTTATTTTCGATAGTGGGGGCGCGATCGCGTGCGCGGCGGGCCGCGTTACGCTCACTAATTAGCGACCTGATGTGCTGAGGCAGGATTAGGTGGTGATAATCACCAACCGGCACTTGTCTTGAGCACTCACCAACGGTGGCGATCAGGTGGCTAGTGAGTGAGTCGATAGCTACGTTTAGGTCGGTCGCGGAAGAGATTACGTTGGGAACGCGGTGTAGATGTGGCGAGCTGGGATTTTCGAGCAATTGCCCAAATTTATCCCAGTCCGTCACGGTTCTAGTGTCGGGAGGAGAGTCCAAAGGGGAACCTAATCGGAGGAGGACAGGGCGGTGGACCGAGTCAAGATCGTCAAGCACCTCTATAGAGCGAAAGCTTAGCCTTATATTCTTTAGAAGTGCTATGTCGAGTACGTCAGGGTTGTTCCGAGTATTGTGGGGAAAGTAAGTGGGCGTCATGGGAGCGATGATGTCAAAGTTTAGTCTGTCAACTAAATCGTCAAGGAGTCTGCCTCTCCGTGAAGTTACAGAAGAGTTCCAGCGACGGTGCTTGCAATTTAGGTCGCCAGCAAGAATGACGACGTCGCCTAAATTTAAGAGCGGCTGAAGGTCGCTCTCAAGCAAGTATTTTAAGGGAGAGAGATAAACCGATGTTATGATGATCGGCTGATGGCCGGTCATCGCTAAGCGGCAGACGGATGCTTCTAAATTCGTAAGTGGTGGAGGATCGATAGGGGAGCAATGCAGGGAGGATTACGGACGGTGCGATAGTTCGCGATCTAAGGGGTGCGGACAGCGGGCTTTAGGAACGTTTCCTGGATGAGGAAGACGTCCGGTTTTTGGGACGAGAGAGGAATTCCGATAATTCCTCTCTTTGGTTTCGAAGACCGTTGGCGTTAAAATAGCCTAAGGAGACGGACCAGGGTTTTTCGCGCGCGGTTGTGCAATCCATTTTGGTTTTTAAGGTTTGGGGGCCGCCCTGCGGAGGGCGGCAAAGGAGTCGTGATGCTAAGCCATGCAGCTGAGCATTTGATTGAGATCGGGGATCTGTACGTATTCGGCGTACACGACCTCAAAGTAGGCTGGGTCGCAGGCCCAAGAAATCGCAGCGAGAATGTCGAGGTGCTGCTGCTCGGCCGTCTGAGCGGCGTTGCAGGGCAGCGCGAGAGAGGGGCGCAGGGGGGAAAGGCGCGTTTGCGCGAGAGAAGCGGAAGCACTTCGCATAGGCGCTGGACGCGGGATGTCCCGGGACATGAGCGGGGCGGGGTAGGGAATACCCGTGACTGAGACGGGCCCAGGGAGAGCAGACAGAAGTTTGTCTGTCTCTTTAGATTTTGTTGCGTCAATTAGCGCTGGAGGACGGCTCTAGGCGTTGGCAGCAGGGAGGGGAGCAGGCACGAGCGGAGCCTGTTGGCGGGGGGCGAGGGGGAGCGATTTACCCTGTTTAGATTTACGCGGGTTCTGTTTGGGAGCTTTGGGGCACCCGCAATAATTCGCAGAGTGGCCTTCGCTGCCACAGAGTACGCAAGCGACTGGGTCGGATGCGTTAACGCAATCGCGATCACAGTCCGGAGTGGCATGATAGCGCAGAAATTTCACGCAGCGCGGTCTGCGTTTGCAGTTGCGCTGTGCATAAACATAAAGCTGACAGCGGTGGCATTGCCCTGGGGTTGACCGCTTGTGCGTAGTCTCGACCCGGACGCCCTTGAGGCTGCACACATCTTTAATATTAAAGATGGCTTTGCCTTCTTTAGTCAGATCGAGCACTACGAGAACCATGTTGTAGCACTCTGATTTGTTACGGCCATTGTACATCCTGTGTACTTCCCTTACAGGGAGGCCTTGGACGATTAAGTCGTCCAAGACAGTTTTTTCGGAGAATTCCTTAGGGAATCCCCTTATAACTGCCCTGAGCACGCGTTCTTCGGCCAGCGAGTACGTATTGTACTCGTATTTCTGAGCCGTAAGAAAGGCCGTCAGATTTCGGAAACCTGTCGGTTTTGGGACCTGCACTTTGATGCCGCGCTCGGCATCATTGCGGGCGTGCGTATAGTTGATACGCTTGGCCTTCATAGCGTTAGCAATGTTTGGCCAGCCCAGCCCAGCCCAGCTCTTTGTCTTTGATGACAATAGGGGGCGGAGATTTTTCCTTCCGTCCCGAAGTGCGACTGAAGAGGTAGCGGCGGGGGTTGTGTCCATGGCGGCTGGCTCAGGGCTGGCTACCGAGGTGGACGGGGACGGGGAAGCGCTAGGCGCTTCGAGGCGTTTTGCCTCAGAATCGGAGGGAGGGGGAGAAGACTCTTGAGCGGATGCCGCCAAAGCCTTTTTTTTGACTTGGCGGTCTTCTTCCACTTTTTTCCCTTTTTTGTCACCAGGCCAACCACTTTGAAGCCTTCGTCGTCCTCGTTTGAGGACAACGCCAACTCAGCGGACATTACGGCTACCGAAGTGCGACTGAAGAGGTAGCGGCGGGGGTTGTGTCCATGGCGGCTGGCTCAGGGCTGGCTACCGAGGTGGACGGGGACGGGGAAGCGCTAGGCGCTTCGAGGCGTTTTGCCTCAGAATCGGAGGGAGGGGGAGAAGACTCTTGAGCGGATGCCGCCAAAGCCTTTTTTTTTGACTTGGCGGTCTTCTTCCGCTTTTTTCCCTTTTTTGTCACCAGGCCAACCACTTTGAAGCCTTCGTCGTCCTCGTTTGAGGACAACGCCAACTCAGCGGACATTACGGCTACCGGGGACAGGGGTGCGGTTTCGGAGGTTGACTGAGAAAGGGTCACATCAGCTACCGGATTGAGGGGACGATTTGGCACAGGAGCCCGAAGAGCGCGGCGAGCGGGACGCGGGTCGCGAGTGCTGGGGTCGCGTCAGAGAGAGCGCGTGCGTGGAGAGCGAGAGCGCGAACGAGTGCGCGAGCGAGACGGGGAACGCGGCGGCAAACACAGAGAGGGCACGGATTTGTCCGGATGTGAGGGCAGCCACAGCCTGAGAAGAGCAGGCTTGGACCAGATCTGAGTGATCACGAAGACAAGCTTTGATGATCTCCCCTATCTGGTCCCGGGACATGCCTTTGAGTACTTCGGCCATCGCGGGAGTGGCCGAGGTGTAGTTGATGTGTACCTAGTGACTCCCCACCATTGCTGGCGAGGAGCAAGAATACCTAAGTGTGGCCCAGCGCCCCGCAGTGCTACGGATTGCTTGGTGTGTACCTAACACCTACTCCTACGGCCAGGGTTACGTTGTCACCGTTAGGTTTCCCCCCGAGCAACGAGACTTTTATGACTAAGAAACGTTTAGGTAGACGGCAACTCTGAAAAGAGCTATACGATCTCACCCACCAGCCCTTGAGCACACGCAACTGGATTTCTTACAAATTAGAACGTAATCGATACTTAAAACGCGAGAATGCGCGGAGTGGCGAACCGCTGAGGCGGAAATACTACACTAGCGATCTACCCAAAGCCGGACTCAGGCCGGGCGAACCAGCGTCAGTCAAAGAGGCAAGCGAGGGTCAATACTATAGTTCCGCGACTACGAGAACACAGACTCACACACAAAAACACACAGTATCGCTTCGATAAACTTCGCGTTATGGGCGCGTTAAAAAGCGCGCAAACACACTCAGAGCGGGCCGAGAAGCAATTTACCAGCCAATACACACTGCCGAGCAGCGTTCAACACTCAGGCCGATTTTCCAAGAATTGCGGGCAATAAACCAAACTACAATTCGAGGTCAACACTCAGGCCGATTTTCCAAGAATTGCGGGCAATAAACCAAACTACAATTCGAGGTCGTCAGCGCTGAGGCAAAACACCACACAGGAAGGCGCACCAGCTGAGTCACCACTGCACGGAGCACTATGAGAGCACTTGACGCTCTAGAACACGACCGCACAACACGAAAGTCGAATCGGGAATCGACGAAAAAAGAGAGGCGGCTCTCGTGGGTATCTTCTCTTTCACCCTTCTGGGTGTTGAGGTGCGGGTGTTGGGGGAGGGGAATTTACCTCCCACCATGACCCGGGCAGAAGCTCAGGGGTGCTGAACACCCCCGGTGAAATATTAGAAAGGAGGCCTACTTTTCAGGCCCCCTTGTGGATAATAATTTTGTCGCCATAGGCGATACAGAAAATAGAAAATAAAATACGAGAGTAGGCGCCAGAGATGAAAACAAAAATAGAAGCAAAATAAAACAAAACAAAAGTAAAAACAAAGAACAAAGCAAAACAAAAAAGCGAAATTAAAAATAAAATTAAAATAAAATAAAAACGAAGCAAAAATAAATAAATAAAACAAAACAAAAAGTAAGAACAAAATCAAAAAAGAAAGCGAAATAAAAACGAAGCGAAATAAAAACGAAAATAAAATAAAATGAAAGTGAAATAAAAACGGAAATAAAATAAAAGTGAGATGGACAATAAAAGTGAAATGGAATGAGATGAAGGGAGGGGGGTAAGGAGGTAGGAGGATGAATAAGTGGACTTATTCACCCATAGGAATAAGCTCTCGGGGGAGAGCCCTGCCTTCCGGCGGGCGGGCGTGTAGGGGCGCTATGCCCCTTAAGTGTACATGGTGGCTGTTATCAGCGCGGGTGAATAGTCGTTTCGACAAACCAGATATGAACTCTGCGAGTGGCTCGGTTTTGGTGTCTCTAGCGATGCTGGAGTTGCGGACGTAGCGTCCCGCGCCGGTGATAAATCTCAGCGACTTATTTTGGACAGCCTGGAGCTTACGTTTGCTGGTAGAAGATAGAAGACCGTACCAAGCAGGGGCTGCATAGGTCAGTCTCGACCGTATGTACAACTTGTAGAGGCGAATTTTGGTTCTGAGTGGCAAGTCAGAGGAAAGTACCGGTCTAAGGCACGCCCGTGACGCGACCGCGCCTACTGACACATGGTCTAGCATTTTACGCATGCGCAAAGGGCGGTCTATAATACAACCTAGGTACTTTACGCTGGGTTGCCACTCAATAACTTGACCTCGAAACACAAGTTTCGGTGGGAGAAACTTTTGCAGGCCGGTTAGTATTGCTGAAGTCTTGCTGGCATTAACGGCTATTCTCCACTTGTCCAGCCAGCCCGGCAAAGTGTCCAATAGTCGCTGCATTTTTTTGGCTGCTAAACTAGCTTTGCGGGAGGAGGACATATAGGCGCTATCGTCCGCGTAAAGGGCTAGGATGACGTCTTCAACACCTTCAGCTAGACCGGAG
The DNA here is from genome assembly GCA_946406115.1 of Apoda limacodes. NCBI lineage: Eukaryota > Metazoa > Arthropoda > Insecta > Lepidoptera > Limacodidae > Apoda > Apoda limacodes. The sequence continues at coordinate 24,358,767 of OX291555.1, read as the reverse complement.
TCACTGAGAGTGGGGATGTCGTTGGTGTATAACGCGTAGAGCAGTGGCGATAGGCAGCTGCCTTGAGGTACCCCTGCTCTAATAGGTTTACATGCTGACTGGTTGTTCTCGATCGAGACATAGAAGCTACGTTTGTCCAGAAACGAGGCTATTACTCGCCCGAGCATCGGAGGGATGTCCGTCTCTAGCAGCTTGTGTATTAAGCCTTCGTGCCAAACTCGATCGAAAGCCTTTTCCATATCGAGAAAGACTCCAACTGTGCGCCTGCCCTTGTTTAGCTCGAAGGCCATATGATGGAGCACTTGTACAAGCTGAAGAGTGGTACTGTGGCTGTCTTTGAAACCAAACTGTTCAGGCCTAAGCTGGATATGCGGGGATATCCTAAGTAAAAGTAGGCGTTTGAACAACTTGGCTAAGTTGGACAGCAGTGTAATCGGTCGGTAATGTTCTGGACGATGACGATCTTTCCCTGGTTTCAGGAGAACAATGATTTTGCCAATCTTCCATGAAGATGGGAAATGTCCAGTGCGCAGTAACCCATTAAAGATACGGGTGAGTGCCACCAGACCCTTCCTAGGCAGCATGATAATCGCTGTGTTTGGAATCTCGTCGGGACCGGGTGATTTGCGCTTATTTAGCTTAGAGGCCTCCTTCCTAACCTCTTTAGGTGAGATAAAATAATCACCTCTTAGTGGTGGGGCTGGGGCCGCGAGAAACTGCGCTACGCGTTCTGTAACTCCTAACGTGTGGACAGGGTCGATAATGGGGTTCGGCTTAAATTGGTCCTCAAAGTGGTCCGCAAAAAGTTCCGCGCGTTCCGCTGCGTAGTAACGGCGAATGCCAGCGGTGTCGATAAGAGGGCAAATTGGGGCAGGGGTTTTGGTGATTTGTCGGGCCAAGCGATACAGAGCCGTGTCATCCTCACTAGCTTTAAATATCGCTTGGTCCCACGAATGCTGCCTGTAATTGGCGATTTCTGACCGCAGTTCGGCGCTGATCTTGTTAAGGTCCCTCTTAGCAACTGGGCAACGAGTTTGGCACCAGTGTTTACGAAGGGCCCTTTTTTCCCTGATTTTTGCGCGGAGGTGCGCCGGTAAAAGTTGTTTACCAGAAGCTGTGGCTGAGACACTGGTGGACTCCCTTAGAGCCTGTGCAATGGCAGTTGTAAAAGTACTAACTGCCTCTTCGACTTCTAAGGGAGTAGAAATGTCACCAGCCGGGAGTTGAAAATTTAACATGGCGCGGTGAAATATGGCCCAGTCTGTGGTTCTACGGGGGTTGGGGAGCGGTTTACCAGCTGCGGACACTCCAAGGACCAATAGGATTGGCAGATGTTGAGTGTCAGTGTCGTGGAGGACCTCTAACGACATTGACCAGCTAATCTTGTGGGCTAAGGCGATGTCCAATACGTCCGGTGCGTGATTGTCAGTAGAGGGGTAGTACGTTGGTGATCCTGGACCGATGACTAAATAGTTTTTGCTCTCAGCATCTGCTTTTAGTTCACGACCCGATTTGGATGAAATTCGTGAACCCCAGTGTTGGTGTTTGGTGTTGAGGTCACCTAAAATAAGTGTGGGGGTGGCATCGCAAAAGATATTGTCGATGTCACTTGGATCGAAGGGGGTTGATGGTGGCTTATATGCGGCGAAGACTTTAAGCTCCGCATTGCCGACCTTTAGTTTTACACCTATAGACCGAATGTATGTAAAAAGGGGAAGGGGTAGTAATTCGTGAATAAGGTCACGTCTAATTAATACAGCCGTACCCCTGAAGGCCATATTAGCGGGAGAAATTTTGTCTCGCCTATAGGTGAAGAAATTTGGAATGCGGAGCTCATTCTCACCTCGGAGTTTCGTTTCGCCCAGTAACACAATGTGAACATCGTGTTCCTGGACTAACGTTCTGAGGGCGGCTGTCTTGCCAGTTATGCCCCCAGGGTTCCAGTACACAATTCTCAATTTAAGGCCCCGATGAGGCCCCATTAAATTCCCACGTGAGAATTGTGGTGAGTTGTGCTAATCCATTAAAAAGGGCTGGCAACGGGTTTTGGCCGGCTGCGATGGCCTCTATGGCCGCGTTTAGTGCCGCTATTGCGGCTCTAGCTACGTTTGATGTGGCGTGGTTTTGACGTGGTTTTGATTTTGGCGGTTGGTTGGTGGTGGGTGGTTGAGACGTATTGGGGGGTTGCGGGGGGTCCGCAAATTGGGGGGGGCATAAAAATGTAGGGGGCGAGTTGTGTGCCCGGCGCTACCGCAGTATTAGCCGGAATCGTTGTTGTGGGTTGGGGGGCGGATTTTTTCCGACGTGGCCTCTTTTTTCTCCCGAGAGCTTGGGATCTGTCGGTGGGGGGGTAGGCGGGGGGCATTAAATTTGCGCCCGAGGACAAGTCGTACTCCTGCGGCTGCAATTGTTGCAGGGAAGTGGGTGAGAGAGGCGGCCCGGCGGCCGCGAGCTTAGCTACCTCGTAGCAAAACTTTGAGGAAGCTTACGCTGTGCTTTTTATTTATTCTCGCATTCGATACAAACTTCGCTTATGATCTAGCGCTTTAACCCAATGAACAGACATATGGTTAAAGTTACACACATGGGAGTGAGAGTAGTACTGAAATTTAGTACACAACAAGAGCTTTCGAATAATATAAATTACATATTTGTGAACTTTTGTAGTACAAAGTTATAACGAGAATAGTTTGAAAGTTTTACATTTTTAGCCGTTTGCTAACTCGTTTTCTTCTTAAATCTATAATGTTTTATGCTAATATAGTAATATCTAGTTATAAGCTACAATAATAAAAAGGTTTGACACAGTAAAAAGTAGAAAAAATATAAAAAATTTGAAAAAGTACAAAAATGGGATTTTTTCCTACAAAACCTATTATACATAGCGCCAAAGCTATGTTTAAGCTTATAAGCTTTTACATATATTTTCAGTGTATATATATACAGAAATAACACTGATTTAGACACATTATAGTACATGTATTATATAATTTTTGTAAAATTACCCGAGACAAAATGACATCGCACATATCACCACGAGTTGTCTACTTACTGTGGATGTAGTCATTTTACACTTTGTTACAATTTTTATAGTACATCGTATGACGTCCAAATGCAAATATATGAATACAAATTGATGTGTTAACCTACCTAACTATGATTTACGATGCTACAGAGCTATTTACAACAGACACAGAATACAAAGTAATTTTAAAGATAGAACGTTACTAACACACATTTTCGAAATATTTTGCTATATAATTTCGATAAATTTATTTGCCATTACGATTTAACTGCTCTTAAACACTTTTTAATAAAGTTAACGGTCAATATAATATTAATATCAGCTTGCATTATCCTTTATCCCCGCCCTTTCGGTGAAACCGGGTGGTCGTAGGGCTATGTGAGATCGCACAAAACTGACGATAAATTAGTATCTAAATACTTTTTGTGTGATAAGTATTTAAACCTCTATTAAAAATGATACATAGATTTGTACTCTGAGGAAAAATAAAATTAAAAACGGCCAAGTGCGTGTCACACGCATATGCCTAGGTTCTGTAGAATGAGTGTAATTTGAGATATATATACATAAGTATATATATGATTATTTATGTACTTTGTTCAATACTAAACAAACTTTCAATGTTCATATTACGTACGGAACCCGCGGTGCGCTAGTCCGACTCGCTCTATCTTAAATAAATTTATTTTAATTTACCAATGAAATCGAGATTATTCAAGAATTACCGACAAGTTGCATAAATTGTTTTTTGTTATCTGTAAGCATGCAGATTAAAACTTTGCTAGCGGCAATAACGTTAACCCGATACAAGTTTGATTACAAAGCTTAGCTAAGCTTCATTTCCGCTACAAAAATATTTATTTACAGCCAACAAAGTTTTAAAATTTACGCTTTTCCATCAAAGGGTTGTCCGTCTATTGGACCTGACCTATTTATTTAACCTCGCATTTGCTGAAAGTTAAAGGCATGAATAGTTTTTTTAGACACAAATGACCAATGACCATTATTCATGTTATTGTCTGTATATTTGTGTGTTCTCATTTATTTAATTTTTTGTTAAGATACTAAGATATGGCAACAGAAGTGGCACTATCCAGAAAAGGATGTCGAAAAATTTACAATCGGACACCTTTTTTTTATTTTCTAACATTGACTCGACAGAAAAGTAACCCACCATAGAGTATGGCATATTCATTGGCATTAAGTTCGTATTTTACAAATTAAAACCTTGATAGGTTTGAAGGTATCCTGGCTTATTAACATATATTTCTGGTAACTGAGTGTGGTTTTGATCTATAGATCAATGGTTTGTGGGTCAGATTTGATTATAGGTAGAAGAAACTAAACGTCACAATTAGTATTTCCCGAAAAGATGTCTTATTTTGTTTGCGCCTGAAAATGGCTATATACACTTATCTTATATAAAAGGCAATGTCCTGAAAAATTAAGTAAGTAAATAAAAATAAAATTTTAAAATAAAGTTAAAAAAAGTAAACTTGATTTTTTAATGAAATGCTACTTTAACAAATTTTAAGAAGCAATTCTGAAATTAGACTTTTTCTAAGCTTGAAGCTGTTTTCTGGGGTCAGTATAAGAAAACTTTTTCTTTCATCGTTTAATTTTTAGTCATAATTGTATTTATTGTTTATTTCTTTTAGCAAATTGTTCTGCAAGTGAAATTCTTACAAGGCAAAAAGAAAAAAAAACATAAAAATCTTTTTTAAAACAACTTTAGCGATTACTAAAAATCAAAGCTGTCTATTTAATACTGACTGAAGAAAATAGTAAAGCTAGAGGAAGACTACGTTTTCCTAGATTCCTTTCTAGCTTCATTATGACCCCAGGGTCCAGCCACCACCTAGCTCTATAGTGTTTGTCAAGAATAATCCAACGAGCCGAGACAAGACGGATTTACATTGTGTTATTGAAATGTTCGTTGGCCATTAGAAAACTCGGGCTCGGGCTCCACCATCAGACCAGCTCCTAGGCAAAATTTCAGATCAATAGGACGTCCGAAAGTTCTTGTGGCAAGTTAAGAAGCCCCTAAAAGGAAAAAAAATAGCTAAATTCCGATTTTATAGTATATCCAATTGTATAGGACACGATAATGTCAATGCTAGGCTTATGAATCGAAAGCCTTCCAACAACTTAAATTAAATAAGTTATACTTATTATAGTCATAGATATTTAATGCAAAGAAGTTTATGTGGTAAAAATCTAAATAGCTTCTTATTAACTTAAATATTTTATAATTGTTGATATTGAAATCTGACATTAATATTTTTTCAACATAAAAGTTCAAAAAATATCAAAATTATTGCTCTGTGCTCCAGAAAAAAGGAAGGTTAAGAAAGTTAAAGTTCAAAAACAATAAAAATTTTCTCAGTAGCTAACATTGTTTTTTAATATCGAATATTTGTAAGAGAAACAAAATATTATATTGCTTCAACTGCCTTTTTTTAAAAAATCTAGCAAAACCTTTTACATTATAAAAAACACTAAAACCCAGCTACAGTAATCCTGGATTTTCACTCACTTGTTAAATTAAGGTTTGTCATAAAACATTCGGATCACAAAACCAATCTATACGAGAGTCTATAAAAGGGGTCAACTGATTCCAATTTATTGTACCCTTGTTAGTTATTCATCCGTCGCTGTTATCAAGCCTTCAATTTCACTTTATATCTGGTCCCTAGAAAAATCTGAATTTCGAATACAAAATGAAGTCAGCTTAATTTTCATGTAGGTAACTTTAAAGTTTTTATTTGGCGAATTAGTGGGAATGAATATAAAATCTATTGTTTCTTTTTAATACATGCAAGTAGAATCTGATTTTATTTACGTATGTATTGCATATGTGTAAAATACCTTACTACGAGTTATATATTGCAAGGGGATACTTACATATATTCCTAATATTTTCTTCTTTTTTTGTATTCATAATATAAAACTATATATACTTATCTAATATAAATGTAATGATAGTATTTCCGCATATGTATTTACCAGTATATTATTTGTGTTACTTTATCCTTACTAGATCCTTGTTCTTGTTTTCTTATATCATCAATGGTTACTATATCAGAGGGCTTTATGGTCAGGTTTAAAATTCTGATGGTTGAGTGGCCAGTAGCTCAAAATTGTCTGCCAATTTGCTCTAGGTTTGCACCCTGGCCTATGTCATAAGCCTATACTCTCATTGTAGAAGCCTGTGCCCTGTAGTAGGCACGTACAACATAGAGGTAACGTACACTGTTCAATCACCTACTTTATGTGTGCACCATTTTTCTCTCTCTTTCTCTCTCCACCACTTTATGCACCAATTGATTATTACTCTGAAAAAGACATTATAACTTAACATTCAATAAATAAATTCAAATAAGTACCCAACTTAAACTTTAAAATATCATGCTGCGAAACACATCACGATCAATTTTCAGCGTCATATCTCTCCAATACTAAATTATACACTTCCCATTCCCACTCACTGCCAATACCACAATAAATGTTCTAAGATTGTTTCACTGTACATTTAAAAAAAAAAATAACCCCGACTGTACACTGAAGTCTTCTTTGCTATGGGCGTTACGTGCAGATTTCGATCTAAAAAGTTTCATTAATTTATTAAATAATATAAAAATACAAATTAATTTATATACATAGTTTTTAAATAATGTTAGGAAAAGAAAAATGGAGCAAATAAGTGACAACACTCGTTTTAACGGTAGTCAACGTATATTTTACCATTTATATTTGTATGACTGATACAGGTTACTGCTAAATGCTAATGTTTTCAAAATAAATGATTATTATTAACTTACATATATATATTACACAAAAAACTGTGGTCAAAAACAAACTGCGTTTTAAATATATCTAATTATACAACTAAGTATTCTCTAAGTACATTATACATTTCCTTTTAAACTATGTCTGATGAACTATAAAGAATAAATTGCTAACTACTAACTTTGAACGCTCTTGACCAATGTTTGTAGAAGTAACTCAATGACGTTAAGATTTCTACGTGCCTACGAAAGCTTACAATGTGAACATTTCCTCTCGTATTCACCTCTAAAATATTAATTTGATTGCAAGACCACAAAGGATTACGTTACCAGGAAGTTGGAAGTCAAAAGTTTAAAATTAACTTGGGTTTTGACATTAAATTAGACATGTTTCAAAAGTTTGCTTTGAAGTAATTTTAGCAACGTTAGAACTTTGAAATATAATTTTACGTATTTTGAGTTGTGTGTTTCAGGAGTAATTTTTATTTTATAAGCTTAATTTGAATGACTTACTTTCTATAGTTTGTCAAGAACTGGATAATGAAAAATTTTATTCTGTCCCTGACTTTTTATTTTACCACTAATTATTACTCTAGTGATGTAATGGAATGAACATTAAGCTACGTTAGCGGCGATTGAGTCGATAGTGGTTGGTAAGAAGAGGTTGGCCCCTTCATCATAATAAGGGCGTATGTCTTCCTACCTCCATTACTTCCTACAACTTTAAGGAAATAAAACCGTTAAGCTATAAATGCATTCTTTTTTAATTTACATGTGAATTTTAAAATGTTGTTATTTTATTCGGATTTGTTAAGATAGTCAAATTCAAAATAGGGTGTTTGATGAGTTTTCATTTATTATCTTAGAACACAATAACTCGTAATAGCTATAGTTTCTATACATCAAAGATTATCTTTGCAAGGTCCTCGTATTAAAACTTTATTAGTGACTTACTTCTTTCTTCTCATCTTTTTCTTTCTCAGTGACACTTTTCAAAATAAACACTTCATATGAACCTAATTTATAAGTGGTCATCTGTGTTGAAAGTGACCTAGCATCGATTTGTAGGAAATATTTTTAGTGAAAATTTTGTAACACCAAATCCGGCAATGTTTTTATCACATTGTTTGTTCCCAAATATGTCAGTGACAATATCAGGAAGATGATTCACGGTATCTTCCTTATAACGGTATCCACCGTGACCCGGAGCGAGGCTTAATCATGCACTATAATTTGTCATTCTGTCACTTCTAAAGATTTCACGTTACCTTAAGGGGGAGCGTATGGACAAAACCATAACTTTATAGTACAAAGGATGTTCCGATATGTAGTAATATTCTTAAAAAAATATTACGAAATGTCATTTTCATTATGTTGTTCATACTTTATAAGTCATTTATACAGCAATTATTTTACGTGTTGAATCTTTATTGTTTGCGAGAAATTTCTAGTTTTTACAAAGTAACACACCGTTTGTTATGTTGTAAGGATTTCACGTTTTGTTTTGCAATCACTTATAGGCAATACATCCGTTAAAAATTTTTTTTTCTCGGACATAGCCGATTAGAAAAACGGTAGAACACACACTGAGAAACGGACTCTTCTCAGACTTAAGGGTTTGACGCGGCTTGTAAGTTTGTGATCGTCAACAATTCTCTTAGCTCGTCATTGAGCCAAGTCAAAAGGGCCAAGCTGGTATCCAGGTGCTCCTGCCCACAGAAAATAAGTAGATAGCAGTAAGAAGGTAAGTTGGCAGTACTCCGTGAAGGATCGGAATTGCCTAAGGAAGTAACTGCTAGACTATTTAATTGTTAATTTTTTCGCAATCGCCTGGTAATTAATTATACTACTATAAGGTACCAGTCTGTAAAATTCAATATTATAAATAAAAAATACTATAGCTACATAATTCTTGAAGAGGGAACGTTTATTTGTTTGTAGCTTCAATATTGCTTTCACACACATGTGTGTACAACACAGATGAAACTGCAGTTCCTATCTTGTTAGAAATTTAGCTTTAATAATTCTAGTTTTAAAAACTTCAATAAAACAGAGACAAATAAGCAATTAGGAATCCAGCAGCCGAAATGTAATTAGTGGGAACGTGCCAAATGGTACGTCAATGAATAGAGAAATTTTGTTTGGTCCAAGTCTAAAGATCTTTAACTAATATTTTAACAGCAGTTTAAGTTTAAGTTTAACAGCAATAAATAAAGAAAATGTGACTACAAATTTAAAAAACTTAAATTATGGGATAAACTTCTTACGAAGTATAGAACAAATACATTTACTGTATTTACATAGTACTGTATTCGACAATATGTAATGATTTTTACTAAAACCTAAATATTGTTATATAGAAATCGGATTTTTGGCCTATATCGCCTCTTTATCTTTAATAATTTTGTTACCTCGACAGTTTTTGTTCCTATTATATGGGCACTCTCCTCGGAGGAAGAAGACTACTTCAGAACTATGACTAGTCCACCATGCTGCCCCAGTGCAAATTTGCAGACATTGCCACTCAAATTTTTCTAAGTTGCTTTAACGACGGCTGTCCAGTAAATCAGGAAAATTAAATTGTCTTACACCCAATATATTCCAACACGAGGTTTAAGTGCTAAAAAATAACACTAATATACGTACCATAATTTCAGCTGCAAAACGTTTCTCAGAAACGAAAATTAATTTTAAATATGTAATTCACAATATTTCTTAGGTTATTGTTTGTGGAGTGTAATGACCGACCCTAGAATAATAAAGAAATACGCGCCGTTCGTAAGGTGCGTGCCATATAAAAAAAAGCCGGGCCGAAACGAGCCGATTTTTGGTATACATAGCTTTGCTCAATTTGGGGTCAGACGGCGCTATGTGTAGTGCCCAAAAAATATTTATTATTGATTTATATTTACGTGTAAAAAGTTTTTAAAGTTTGATGTTGGTGAATTACAAGTAAAAGCAACGGTAAACCTTTTTGAGAGAAAAATAAGGCAGAATATTTTGAAGAAAGTAAATCAACAATTTTCTTTAAAATACCAACCAATGCACGCTCCAGCGACGGCCACAGTAGTAAAGCTGTCACCATTCTTTTGTTAATGGTAACGCTGTGACGATATAGATGAGTGACATAGCAATAATATAACGCTACTCCACAAATAACCAACATTATATTGCTCATGGTTTACTATTAAATAGTATAATAAAAGTATTCTGTTTCTGCCATTTTTTATGAAATGGTCAGTTTTATTTTTTTTAAATAAAGACTTGTAATAAATACTTAAAATAAATGTAAAGATTAAATATTCCATTTATAGGACGAATCGCAAAAACGATTTGACACACAAAATAAACCAGCTTTTTTGTAACACAGAATATGATTTAGTATCCCAACTGGCCTACAGAACCCACACAAATAGGTGAGAGGCGAATACTCTGGTAACTAAGGTACACTACCACTATAGTGGCTTAAGGAGGAAATTAGCATGTATGTTACCCCAATCCGTTATTTCCCTAAGTTATAACAAAAAAATATGTTTCTCAGGCATAGTATGACTAGCAAGTAGTAAAAAAAAATAGCAATCAGCTTAGTAATTATAAAGATTACTTCCTACATAGAAACAAACAAACACAATTTACCTTTTTAGATTAATCGTATAAAATAGAATGTTAAAAAAGCTCCAAGAAGTGTGTAGTAACAAGATGACGAACGATGGTGTAAGACGAGGGATCGACCGAGCGACTTCGAGACGCGTGAAAAAATATTTCCAGTTTCGGCCTTCTGAATCGTCTTACTTAAGGATTTTATTTTAGATGATTCATGGTGATTGGCTAGTATTTAGCAGAGATAATCATTTGTTTTCTTGATGTCTGTTTTTAATCAATGGAAAATTAAAATTGTCAATGAATGTAATATTTTCATATCAAAGATGTAGTCAAAAGATCAACCTCGAGCCAGGACTTGAACCTGCAAAAATCCTTATAGTCCGTGTAGGTGCTCTACCAAATGAGTTGTCGAGTTACAACTGCGGCCAACAAAAATCTCAATTGCATCTTTTCTATTAAAATTTAATATTTACATGAATGGTATATTTTCTAAGAAGACGTTCACCTTCAGGGAAATTCAAATGAGGAAAGAATATTTTTATGTATGTACACATTTATATTACAACTAAAATGATTTTGTTCAAAGTTCGTAGAAGAATATTTAGAAGTTCAAAGAATATTTTTATGTATGTACACATTTATATTACAACTAAAATGATTTTGTTCAAAGTTCGGGGGAAGGTAGTTAAATTGTAACTGTTAATAAATATATATAAAAAAATAGACTTAATCCTTCATATTAATAATTGTAAAATAGATAAATAATGAACATCCTAGTCCTAAGAAATAAATTTCATTATTCAGTGGAACCGTAACTCCATACATGGGAATGTACCTGGAAAACACTTTACCACACAATATTCAACGTCATTTTTAAGTTTGTAGCTTCGGGAAACGATGCATAACACCTCTGGATAACTCGTGGAGGAACCCATTGCTCACGTGCGTCAGTGTGTGTCATTGTTTCCGGCGTGGGTATACAATCGGAAATGTTCGTCAAGAACAGATGTTGTACTAAAAAAATACAAACAATAGTTGAAATTTGCCTTTCAACATTGATATTAAGATATTCTTTGTCTTAGGAGTCTAAGGTGTCTTAGAAGTCTAGGGTGTCTGCAGACTATTAGGAGAGAAGTATGATTGTGTAATAGGTATTATTTCAGGAGGAGAATTAGCGTCCTATTTTTATGTCCCGATATGATACCTATGAGATGATCTAGAAATTTGTTTGTTGGTTTGATACTCATAGCTTGTAAAAAAGGGGGCATAGCATAGATAGGACGGTTTGATGGAAACTCGTTAATAGCATTCAGTGCCTATGGTTCTCTGAGAAGTTTGTTTGGTTTGGCCAGACGCGTAAGGTTCGTAGATAAGAATAGATTTCCTTTCCAAGAACTTAATTTTAGAATGGTCGCGTTAGGTATTTTTTTTTTTAGTTGTAAATTATATCTACTTATTATTTATTTTTTATTCCTTATTACATATTTTAAATATAAATTTATAATTTTTTCAATGAAACAATAAGTTACGCATAACACATCTCACGTCACACATATAAATAAAAAGTGATAAGTGTAATATTAAAAGTGCGGCAGTGTAACGTTAAATAAACGGAGTGATAAAGACTATCGGTGGCAATTGCAACTTTTCCTTGAGTTCCCCCAGTACTCAGGCAATCTCGAGACGAGAATAAAGTTAAGTACTTAGTGATAATTTCTTTCTTTATCTCATAATACAACTAATTATTTTTAACAATATTATGAATTACTATTTTTATTAAATTATATTCCGATTTTAGCCAAAAGTAAAAATAGCGGAAGGGGAAACCATACACTATCCTGTTTTGCACGTATATATAAGCTATTATAAGCTTTTATATCATATACAATTGTGAACCTTCAATTGAAGACATGTAGGTATACAAACAAACTTACACAATCTCTTTATAAGATGAGAATCTAATACTTATACCAGCAAATATGTTTATCTGAATTAAATAAAAAGTTTTTCGTAACAAAAATATCTCAAATTATTATTTATTACAATATTATGATGAAAACGTATTGTTTATTTGTTATCATCAATAATGCTTCGATTATTTAGAAGTGAATGTTGGTATTATGTTTTATTTATTGAACAGTTACAGATCGTTGATTATTGTTGTGGCGAAACAACATTGAAATATAATAAAATAAGTGTAAATATTATAATATGAAACAAACATTTTGGACCTTATTTTATATCAATTATTGAATTTTTGCAATCCCTAAAATCAAAACCGTAGTTCATGATTTAAAATTTGACTTTGATTTTAAGAATTGCAAAAGTTTAGCTATGTATATGTATTTACCTAAGATTGATGGATGCGTATTCTGACTCTCTTGCCTGAACCCATAAACAATAAAGGTTGGACCAGCTACGAGCTTAATGGTTTTCCTGGAGTATTATAAATGTGCAAACGGGTAATTGAATAATCTGGTATATGACTTATATTTATATTTATAAGTCACATTAGACCAGAAACACAGCATCTGAAGTGTTCCGGTGATCCGCTCATCACCTGTCACGCAGGACATAAGTGGTTGGTGAAAAATGGCTGCCCCCACATTATGATGTGGGTGTTTCTCAGCCACTGGTTAACCCCTTCGGGGAACAAAAACCGTGATGTTAAACATACAATATACAAATTGATAAATTATACATTTGATTCCAATGTTAAAGAAAAGAAAAATTTAAAAAAATAATCTTAGAAAACTCCATTTTTTTAACAACAAATTTGAAAAATGTAACGAGTCATAATAGCCGTGAAAAAAAAATCAGCTTGCAATTTCCCATTGCAATTTCTTCTGTTTTTGCAGCCAAATACCAAACCATGTTATGTTACTTATTTTGCTCTGACATTCTTGCTTCCAAAAAACCTGTGTTATATGCCCTTTAAAATTTATATTCATACGGATCCTATTATTCGATACGTATAAGTAAAATAAATTACCTGACGGGATCTGCTACTAACAGAAACTTTTCTATATAAAATAACTTAGCACGCTATGAAAACACAAGAAAATCTTTTAAATTATCTTCTTGGCGTGCCTTTTACACATGTGACGGTCATAAATAATGTGACACGAAGAAAATTAAAACAACAACTTTCTATATACACGACCTAGTAATTACTTTATAAACTTCTTCCCTTAAGCTATAAATACCTATTGTATGCATGCATATCTTGATGGTTTTTATCTCTAGAAGGAAGCAACCAATAGCTGCATCCACACCATCATAATATGGGGGACACACTCTTATAACAAACCACTTTAGATCTTCGTAAAAGTGTTTGGCTAGGGTACCTTTATATGTATCCCATATGTTGTAAATTACTAGTCAAAAATTAATAAGCGGCAAAATAAAAGATCAAAACCAGCTTGCTCCTAACACATTAGAAGTAAGAAAGGATTGTACCGGGAGTTAAATTAGGACTACACCAATGATTTCCACAACTTACGGTCCTAAATCGTATGAATTAAGCCAACAGCCTCTTCATCAATTCGTCAACTTTATAACTCAACTTCATACTTCAAAACATATTCCTATGAAGTTAACGATATGTTTTTTTTTTCACGTATTTCTGTTTAAATGTAAGTACAAACAAGAGATAATTTAAAAATACATTTTTCATATAAGTGTTGTCACGTATCCGAACCTTAAAAGTCTTTTTCTTCTTTTCGTCTCGATTATTCGTTACCTTCCGTTACTATCGTTATTTTCTTAATTATGTGCGCACATTTCCGTTAATTATTTTCAATTGTAATATTTAATTTTTTATAATTTTTTGTAATAAATTTAGTTATCAAAAATCGTTTCTGGATTTATGCCACCCATTTACGTGTCAGTATAAGTTAAAAGCATAAAGTACTAAAGAGTAAAAACGAGAGTTCACGAAAGATATCTTTCTGTTAAATGTTATTGCAGTCGATGCATAGACGGTGAAATTATAGGACTGTGGCATATGGACGGATGCACGGATGTATGAATATGACCAGACAAAAGGTTTTATTTTTGACATTTGGCCATATAATAAATTATTTCTTAATAGTGAACTCTTTTTCTATACAAAGGAACGTACGTTTTAACAAAAATTATATCAGAAAGTCTTAAAATTTACTCTTGCTTTGTTTTCTATATTCATATAGTTGAAAAGAGAGCATGAAATGGATATGTACATGTATACACACACAAACCCTAATCGAGCAATAAATATTTAATATTTGCACTGAGACTAAATCTCACTTCGGCTTATTAACTTCATAGCATACCATTTCGCTTAAATTTAGCAAGTTATTATGTTGTGACTGGAGAGAGAAAGAGATAGAGAGTTAAAATGGTTCAACGTACACAACCATAAAGTTAATTAAAGGCAATAATCCTGCCTACGTTACATAAAGTCGAATATCGTATGACTTTGTATGACATTTGACATAATTACCCTATCATACTATACCAGTACACAGATGTAAAGCATATCTATATGTAACAAGAACTACTGCAATTTTGTAGTAGTCACATGAACAATAATGAACATTTCTACGAACAGACTTTACTTCTCCCCACTATATACATATTGAATCATTGTGAAATGTTGCCAAGACGAGACCATTTGGTTTGTACTGTCAAAAAGTTATCAGATCTCATGTAGAGCCAAGCTTCTAACTTTACACGCCCTAACTCTACAATCCCTACCTTAATAAACTCTACCTACACCTTAGTTAAAATATGTGGCTTGGCCGTTTCGTTTTTGGTGAGATTTCAAATATTTTTGGAAGTTATTTATGACAATATTTTTTTATTTTGTTAATTTTTTCTTTCTTTATTTGGGGTTTATTACTTGCATATCCGAGTTGCCTTTTTTCTTAGCCCACTCTTTAATGTTTAACTGAATTATGAAACACTTATTGTTTTATTGTAATGCAATTGAAACTTTATAAGTTTAATAAGTCCACTATTGACATCATATTCCGAGAATTTTGTTTATCTGGTATAATCCAAACACAAGTTATGAGGGTTACACAGATAAACTGACTGACTGACAGATTTATATCAACGCATTTCTAGAGACTTGATTTTTGCACAGAGGTTCCTGTTATAACGTAGGCGAATTTCAAGAAAGTATTTTGCGAAATTCACCCAACACCTAAGCGAGTAAAATGGAAAAGTATAAGTATTATTTCTCTAAAGTTGACCCCGAAGTAGACGTATACACACGTCATTTCTTTTTTAAATGACAGTAGTTATAAGTCATATACTTTTTATAGTGTTAGTAGCCATAATTCAGAAGGTTTTTGTGGTGTTAGTAGCATATATGGTTTTGTTTAAAATTGCTAGGGTCTAGGTGAGCACGATGACATATAAATAGCTAAGACTTGTTATGCTATGAATTGATTTTACTAATAATGATAGTAAATGCTTTGGTGAGTTTTAATATTAAATTGTAAAAAAAAAAAATTAAAAACATTTTATTCTACCTTTTAGAAATTTAAGTCATTTAAAATTTGTCAAAATGAGAGTAACATTATTTACGCGCCTAATTAGAATAAAAAGCACAGAGTAAGGAATAGATGCAGAGGTCTGGCAAAGCCATCTAGACAGCGCAATTGTGTGATAAGTGTGGGTCTAGGGAGCGACCCCTATTGGATTAAGTCAAGTGTATTAGAGTGGTTGTGTCCCATGGGAACTCTAAATTTCTTTACTAAAATATATCAGCTTAGTGGGATGTTCTGTTGCGACGCTAAGCAATAACCAAGAAACAAACAGAATAAAAGAGTTACTTCTTGCTTCTAAATTGTCTTAGATAGCAAGTGATACTTCATGTTATGAGCATATCCGTTTGCTGATTCATTACAGTTAGCAGATAGCCACATTAAATACAAAGAGGTTTTGAAGACTGAAATATTGTTTGTGCTAAGGACGTCATTTTATTGGAAATATAATTTTACTTACGCTTATTGTATCATAATATTATTCATGTGTATATTAATAAGTCACTTCTTACTACGTTCAGATATCCACGGTCTACTAACACATCTAAACGATCTGGGATAAGAAGAGATACTTCAAGTAATGAACGTATCCATATCCCGACGCATTAAAGATAGAAGATAACCGCATCATAACAAAAAGGTAAGGATCACTGAAATCTTGTTTTTGCTAAAGATGTCACTTTTTTGAACATATAATCTCATTTTCATTCATCATTCTAATTTTAGTTGTATGTAAATTAAGAAGTCGCTTCTCGCTACTAAGTTCCAATATCCGCGGTCTACTAACACATCTAAACGGTCTCGGCTAGCTAGAGATACTTCAAGTAATGAACGTATCCATTCCTCGACGCATTAAAGCTAGAAGATAACCGCATTATGATAAAGAGGTTTTGAACACTGGAATGCTGTTTATTTGTCTTATATTTAATCTATTCTGGTGTCATATAAAAATCAGTTTTCAAGGTTCCGTTTTCCAACAAAGAACCCTTATATTATCTAAATATCCGTCAGTCCGTGCATATGTATATCACAGTATATTAATTCAGACACTAATAATAAGATGCTGAGCTACATGCGGAACTTCTTAATTAAATATAAATAAATATTTAAAAAAAAAGATAAAGGGTGACATTTTTTTCTTATAATCTTTTTTTATTGCGTTACAGTATCGTGGTTAAAACAGATTTTGGAACATATGCAATATTTGACTGCAAACTTACACCGATACTAGTGACCGAACACCCAAGGTCAGAAGGCTAGAAAAGTTTGTTGCACTGACAAAAACAAAGTGATATCAGAGCCTCTAACGGTGTATAATGTAACTATTTTACAATATGTGTACTAATGTTTGACCATATCATGAAGTAGTAGTGCATTTAGTTATTCATATCGTTAAAAGCTGAGAAGTCATTGATCTGGAGAGCGTGCTCTTTTTTCATACCACTACGGTGACAAACAAGCTTACGGTCCGCCTGATGGTAAGTAATATAAACTCATATACAGGTAATTAATATAAGATAAACAAATGTATGATTGAATAAGACACGTAAGTAAACATGTGCACTTGTGGCAGTTGCGATCCGTGAAGTGATGAGAACAGGATTGAACGTGTCATGTTATGTCGCGATTCGAATCACGGATCACGAAATCCAGATCGTTAATGCTCAAATGTAGGTACAGCAGACCTAAGAATACCTCATTTGTTTTCTTTTTCTTTGTATTTGACTATGTTTATCGTTCAATATTATATCGACACGTAGATAAGTACATTGTTATCAAAAGTGAAAAAACTCATAAAAGTATACACGTAGTTGTATTGTTTACTTAAAAAAAGGTTTTTCAAGAACTTCTAGAAAACATTCAGGTAATCGACACGTTGGTCGTGTGTAACTAAATTATTGAACCCACTCATATACAATATTTACAAGGAACAGGCAAAAAGTAAACAAAACAATTCAAAATACTACACTTGTATCTAATCATTGACCTCTTTTTTGGCATTCTCGGTGCTAGTTTCAAATATAAACGAATAAAATAACCATAGAGTTTCAGGCCACAAAGATAAATATGACATGTGAATACGTTTTATAAGCAGAATTAAACCCATATGCAACTTTATAGCTAAAAATTAACAAATAGCAAGTTAAACGCTATTTATTTATCTTATTAGATATTGCTTGTTATATGTTAATTTCTGAGATATCTGGCTTGGTCAGTCATTAGATGGGTGATCCGCTTTACTGCACAGTTTTTTTCTTGTTTGTGTTTGTTAATTACATGAATGATGGAACGGAACCCTCGGTGCGTACATCTGACTCGAAATTGACCGATTTTTTTTTTCATTTTTACTCTTTTATAAATATCGTGAAACCTTTAATGTTTAATTTTCAACGAACATATTAAATACATCAAAGCTTCTTGAAACTGATTCCAGGAGATGTGATGTAAAAAATTTAAATAGTCTAGACGTCTACTTATTTTACTAACATAAAAAGGCTCAGAACTAGCAATTTTTTATACGCTTGAAAATATTTATATTTAATAGATGTTAGCTTTAACATCTTTTAAATAAGTATTTAATTTGATTTCAATAACTTCGTAAAAAGCAGCGACTCAGTTTCTTTAAAATATTAATAAGTTACTTTATCATGAAACATAAATGCTTGATTTATTTATCATTAAACTTTCAATAAATTTTGTTTTTCGTATTTTACTGCAAAGGAATCAATTAAAAACAATAAATTCAACTAGCAATAAAGAAATATAAAGATTTGATTTCTTTGTGTATGAGAGACAGGCTCACTTTCGTTCGAACCAAATATAGATAAATAGTTCAGTTTAAAGTTCATGCCTTTTATATCAAAAATAGAGAGTAAATAACATTTGTTTAGTCTACCGGGAAATCTGAGATATTTAGTGAAATGCCCACTAATCATACTAATCCAGTCCGTCAAAGGGTTTGGTTGTATTCTTTGTGACCACCATGAGATTTGGTCTAGCATAGATTTCTTGGGTTGCTGATCACGAAAATCGGGGTTTCGCTTTCAGGAAATTGGGGCTACACCCTTAAATTAATATAGGGGTTTTTTCTATGTACTTTAATGGTTAATATATGCCCTAAATCAACGTTTTTCCGTTTTTTGTTGGAGTATAAAGGTACTTGAAAATGTTGGAACATTTGGGTTAATATTTACATAACATTTATGACGATAATATAAATGACTAGATTTTGCCAGCGGCTCCGCCCGCCCTAAATTCGGTTATCGGCATGTGACTCCTTTATTTAATTACAGTATTAAAAAACAGTGATATACTCCTTAATTACACTAATGAAGATTGCTATATCAAGCTATAGCTATAGTTCGTTAAAGCTCGGTTATAGTTATTGTCGCGGAAATTTCGGGATGAAAAGTAGCCTATATGCTATTCCAGGACCTTAACTATATGTATGCCAAGTTTCATCCCGATCCGTCCAGTGGTTAAAGCGTGATTGAGTAACAAATATCCATCCAAACAAACTTTACATTCATAGGATTTCAGTTAAAATTCAATGTAATTTTTATTAAGTAAGCTAATAAACTATAACATGTATTTTAATATAAATAAAATCTTTATATGATAGCAAATCTAAAACAAAAAAAACTCTGTCCCAGTTTTCATAGGAAAAAATATTAAACTTTTAATTAAAACAAAAAAGGCATCACTGTTGTTCAGTAAGATTGTTTTCTTCCTTCTTTTCCTTTGGTGCTAACATTAACATATGATAATAAATATTAAAAATACCTAATACAATTTACCAAGGATCATGCGTTTCAACTTAGTTGGCGCCATTTTGGCGCCACATTGTAGGAGAGTTGCTGCAATGCGTTCGGTACTAGTTACGGACTCGGCCACCAAGATGGCGCCTGACCCGGTGCCAAATGCTAACTCATTTGAAACGTGTAGTACTTGTCACTTGAATGAATAATATCTTTAAATTTTATATCATTATATATTTAAACTAATACAAGTATAGATATATCCTAAAATAAAAAAACTAAATGGAAAAGAAAACCCAAAAATTACAGAATTCGAAAACAGCCTGTTTCTAAAGGCTATGCTGGAAATCAAACTAAATATGTGTTATTATAGCATATTTTCGAAATATTTGTTACGTTGTCACTAGATTCTGTATTTATGTTTATTGTGATATGCACTACTTACAACAAAATAGATCGGTTTGAAGAAATCTGGGCATACGCTTGTCTTTAAGCCAATAGCTTAGTAAAGTAAAGCCAAATATCTTTGTCAAAAGGAAATGCAGCAAAGCAAAACATAATAAAAAATACGTCGAAGCAACATTGCCAAGTTTGGCTACTATTGTACTTGATGCATATCTTCACCTCTTGGCACCAGCCATGTAGTGCTTTGTTGCTGAGACATTTAGATATAAAATATAAGTGTTTCTTGTAGACATGGTGCAAATGCTCAAACAACATCGACTCACTTAAAATCAAATTCGAAATTTTTTATTGTTTAAACCGGCAACAAAATTTTAATTTTTTATTTAATCTACCCTTTAGTTTAGCACCGGTTTAGAATTTTGTTTTATCCACAAAGCCGCCATGAAACTCAGTAGCTAATCTTTTCAACAAAAATTTGATGCAAGAATAATCCATGCTTGCGTTACGAGTAGTGATGGTCAATATATCTTTGCAGTTATCAATTTATTATTTTTTAATTGTTACTGCGGCAATTTCCAAACGATAGATCGTAGATTTCGTTATTGACAATTATCAAATAACTTATTGTTATTTTGCGACTGCAGCTATTCAGGTATTTAAAAAAAATATTAATACGATTGCTACAATTAACAATTAATTAAATAATTAATGTGGCAACTAAATTTTGCCCGATACAAGTATTTACGTGTGAATGTCTGTATGCAGCTAAATAATGTGTATACAGCTAAACCATTTGCATATGCTCTAAGAGCTTTTTTTGCAAAATTCACACTTATTATAGGTAACACGAAAATCATAGCTTCCCATGTAATAATTATAACATATAGATAAATCCTTCATATTAGTACAAGAGATCAACATTTTTATTTGAGGTATAATATTTCTTTACAAGCAGTTTCTACGTAATTTCAATTCAATTATTAACTAATGCTTGTATTCTAAAATCAGTCTGTGTCAAAGACAATTACACTTATAATTATAACGTTTAATTTTAAAGATTACAATAAAAAACTTTGTAATACTTTGGTATCATATTTTCTTTATTAGGTTAAGAATACTCTGTGTTTTTTTTGTTTCAGAAACTTTTAGTTTTTGTGCATATAATTTTTTGAGTGTCGTGATTGCTACAGTGTTAGACTTAGCTTGTATTTCGGTCAAAGTGGATACCGACTTAAACTCTGCAACTTCGTAAGAAGTCTTAAAAAAAACTTGTTTCGGTATTCTTGATAATTTTTTATAACTTTTATGTCTGTCCATCTCAATTTTTCTCCGTATTCTGTAACTGTGTTCCAAAAGCCAGAGGTTTTAAGTTAAAAAAAAGTGTTGTGTGTCAGTTCTTTAACAGCGAAAGATGTGCTTTTCTTCTTAGCCGTTTTAATTGATGTTATGTACTGATCTGGTACATAGATTGGCGAAAATTACAATGCATTTGAAATAATTCTCCCAATTACGGAGTATTTTTTTTTTCTGAACTGACTATGCAGTTGGCTGTTGCAGCCATTACTGATTCACCGGGCTTTTTGGGGCGAGTCTCTGAAGGAGCCTCAGCTCATATAGCGCCCAACGCTCAAGGGGTCCCCGCGTAGGGAGCGTCGGCTTGGGTTGTCGCTCTCGGGGGCGTCCCGTCGATCGGCTTGAGCCTCGAACCCGAAGGTGAGTCACGCGTTACGCGGGTGCGGTTGCGATTGAGTGGGGCGAGAAGCACCCCGGCACTCTTTGATACCTCGTGTAGCGTTGCGGGCGCCGTCGAATCCGGGGACGACGGCGACGTGTTAGGGGGGAGGCCCTATTAGGGGAGGTCGTAGAGACTAATCTCGCTACGTGCCGAGGCCTATAGTTTTACGACCATGCCGAGGTCGGGGGGATGAACGGAGTGTAGCGAGTCACCCTCGTTTTGGGTATGCCCCTTTATTAAATATTTGTGTGTTATATTTCTTAGTTTTGGAAACTCACGAATAGCGTGTTAGTACATTGCCAATATGAATTTGTTTTTCTGTTGTCCACAGCAATTGTCACTGTAATAGACTACAATTTTTTAAGTACATTAATACGCATGAGCCTAATTGACGCCTTGAGCCCCTTATCCTTCATGGCAAACAAAACAAATCGTGCTTATCAGAGCTGAGTGCTTCTATATCAGTATTGCCTTAAAAAAGAATTCAAAATGATTCAAATATTTATATATAATATTTTTTTTATCTTTATGAAATACGTGAAAGCAGATTTAAACTGCACGTTGTTGCTTACCCAAGCTTGATGAATGCATATTAAAAGCTCCAGACGTCTTAGCTTTTTGAGAAAAATCGTGTGTTGTAATCAAACTTGTCGAATCATTGTCTGAATCTGACTCGGCTGGAGACTTAATTTGGTAGTTAGGATCTTTTACTCTATCGTCTGATGAAAAAGCATCTTCTGTACTATCTGATCTCGTAGATTTGCTAGAATCGCTATCAGAACTTGAGCCAGAGTCATCATCAGAGCCTAAGCTACTCTCTGCGACAACTTTATTTGGGTTTTTTAGGATACTCCAAGACTTTTTCATTTGTGTCATTAAAGGAGATATCGAGATCAGTCCTTGTTGACTATCTAGTATAGAATAAGTATCTAACGAATCATCGTATAAGTCAGAAATTGTAGATTTGCAGCTTAATAAAAAATGAGAATCATGTTTTTGTAAATGAATGAGTGAATTTTTGCTTTCCTTCAGTAAAGGTAAATTTTGGTCTGGCTCTTGTTTTTGTTGATGGTTGGAATTGTTAGTTGTAGGTAGGACCATGTTTAAAATTCTATGTCATCTAATACTCATTCTGCAACTAAAAATAAATATATAATTTTTTTAAAGGATGAAACATGAAAGAATAACTAAGAAATTATATATAGCAAATGTAAGTGCAGGAGCTGGCAGGGGATGCCCTAGGCGAACATACGTCGATTAAATTAAAGGCGTGTTGGAAAAGAGCTAAATAAATTTAACTATGTATAATATTATTGTAAAATAACAGAATTAACCGTCCTTATGTAACTGGTTTCTTTTTTTTAATTCCCCAATTTGCAAGCAATAAAATAATAAGAAAAGACCGAACTTAGTTCAAATAATAAAAAAGCGAGTAGCCCAGTGCCGTAGTAGCATTCAGGATCGTTAAAAATACAAATTTGCGCTTTAGTTATTTTTTTTTTATTTCATTATTTAGTTAGTAAAAATATAAATAGTAAATGTGTTATTTTATTGTAGAACATAAAATATGAATTATACATCATAAAGAAAAGTATTCCTTTACCAAACAGCAATCCCTTTTGTCTTAAAAGGAAACACCGCAAGCACAACAATATTTTGAGCAAAACAGATGTTTTACAGAAAAAGCTCTTAAGCTTATAATAATCATAACATATGCGACTTTGTTTTATTGTTAAATGGAATTTTTCCAAAACGTGGCATCTTTGTCTTAAAAATAATTGTGTTAAATGGACGTAAGTTCACGCACAACACAGGTCACTTTTCGTGATGTGACCCTTTATCACAAAACTGACGTGTGTTGGCGCCGACTGTCGGGTCGCAACTAAAAACATGGCCGCTTTGATCTGAACTCAACCATCGATGCACGAAAATGTCGAAAGAGCGCATGCCTACATTTTGTGATTAACTAGCGCCGCCATTAGATATCCTCAATTTTCTCTTAGCATTTCTGCTATGAGTGGCCGTTTTTAGCAGAAATGCCAACTACAACTCACAGATATTATTTAGAAACTATATAAAACCTTCTAAAAATAGCTTATGACTAGCTTTATATTTGCGACATTTGGAAATTCGTTTTCTACGAAGAGAAAATTGAGGATATCTAAAGGCGGCGCTAGTGGGGTGTAAGAGGGCCCTTAAGAGCCCACTTTGACGGGTGCCTTCGTCTTAGGAAAAAATAGTGATTTTGGATACATTTTTTTTATTAAAGTGATTTTAGATAATTTTGATTTGGAGAGCATTTGACTGCAATAATAACTTATAATTTTAATTTTTGTACTCTTTGTGTTTGGTTTTATAGAGACACTCAAGTTTGCAAACTATTTCTGTAAGTTTATTGAAAAAAAACAAACAATAATAAGTTTGTCAATAGATGCGTGTCGTGCGTGCGTGGGTGACGCGCCACGCAATTGATCTGGCACCTTTCTTACAGTTTCATACATTACAAATGGTGCGTGCGCATGTCACGTCACGCCACACATCTGGTCTGCACCAACCTTAAAAACGTGCACAAATGAGTACGTATAAACACGCATGAGCATTGAGCACTCATCATTACGCTTCAGCTTGCATTATCATTCTAACAAAATCTTATCATCTCTTATCACCATGAACCCCTGATGGTTCACGCATCATCACGAAATTTAAGTAAACGGAAAAGGAATAGCATATGTCATCTTACACGAGATGATTGCTACTAACGTGATTTGGGTGACACCTTTCGTGTAACACGACTTAGACCCGTGCTAGTAAGTTTGAGGAACCCGAGTTTCTAAACAAAAAGTAGGATAAGCTTACAAGATTGATGGCTTACTCAGCTTTGTACGTGAATTAGAGTAATACGTGGGTCACACTGCTCTACAGTTTAACAAACAATAATTTTAAGCTATAAAAAATAAAACAACAATAACCTAAAAGCATCCATAGTTTAATCTGATTTTTATTAAGAAAAGTAACTTTTTTTTAGCTGAGTAAGCAACATAGTTTTACTGACGGTAGTTTTTTTATATACTTAAATATCTGTGTATTGTTTTCAGACTTTAACATCATCAAATTTTCTTTATATTATAACAACGGAATTTAAATTCTTTGTAAAATTTGTTCTACGATAGAAAACAGACTAAATTGTCCAATTTAATTAAAAACTTAATTGACTTAATTTCTTTTACATAAATAATAAATTATCATACAACAATTAACAATAAAGAAAATAGTCAAATGTAAATGTTAGACAAATTTGAGTCATCCGTAGATATTTTTGCTGTAAGAAGATTCTAAGTAAGCAAAGTCTAACACGGCTTTAGCGGAGCCCACAAATACTTTGTAACAAGAAAGAAATAGCGATCTATCAATCAATACCAAAGCTTTGTTCAACATTTTATTAATACTTCACAACTTTCTACTTCTTGTTTTCGAGAAACTTCCTCAAATATATTCACGGATCTTTACATTGTTCCCATGGACGTTGACTGAAATAAATCTTGGACTTATATGGGGTATAATTTATTGCTAGGTGCGGCTTGCAGTTTTCTTGCAGAGAATACCAAATATGTGTTTTTTAGGACATGCTCTATCTGTTTCACGAATTTGATTTGGATCGTGATTGGTATTATATAACATCTTCCTAAACTTATGTGCATGTACAATGTAGTATGTTAGTATTTATATTGTATTTTTGGACATTACACACAGCGCCTTCTAGTTCCAAACTAAGCAAAGCTTGTGCTATGGATCCCCAACAACAGATACAAATACATATACTTTTTTGTTTGTAAATACATACATATTATACAAAAAACACACCCAGTTTGAATGAATAATAAATATATGTCTTATGCGGGAATCGAACCCTCGCCTCGAATTCAGCAGTCGGGACTACCCACGGAGCCGATTAATAAAGATTGCAAAAAATATATTATGCAAACTTTATTTTATATAACATACTCAAAATAATATTTCTTTTAATCTTTAAATAATTACGAATTTTAAGTTTCAAAAAGCATGTGAGCTAAATTCAAAAGACATGGAGCAATTCAACTGTGACGTCAAAGTCTACCAAAAAAAAACATTGGTAGGTGCATTTCTTATTGTATTCTTACAACTAGGTACAATATAGTACTTACACACTAGTCTTACATATCTTACTATGGTTTATCGAGTAACAATTATAAAATTAGAAACATAAATCTAAAAAAAGATTAATTGTTTGCGTAGACGTTGTGGTCACAAAAAGTGCGCTTCAATTTTTATTTTTTGTTTATTTTTTGTATTTGCTGTTTTCTTTAGCGATTCAAAAGAAAAGTAAAACATGTATATTCCCTGTCATTTAATATTTGTGGTAGAAATAGTTTATCCTATGAATGTTGCGGGACATGAAAGATTTGAATCTTGCGTCATCTGTTGAGCAGTACCTTTTGTAACTGCTTCGCTTCTATCTATCTTATAGTATAACTATATAAAAAAATAATTTCATTGAATACATATACAAAAATATCACATGGCTTACACGCATTAAAGGAAGTGAAATGTACATTAGACAAGGGAGTCGTGGCGAAATGAAAGTCGCATACATTATCATGTCGTTTGCAGATTTCCCTGAAGATACACTTGACTCCTGAACTCCTAGTGTGCAGAAAATACAGATCTTAAGGTTTCCAATAAACCTTATTTCAGCATTATAAACTTACTTGGATGCTGTTTTTATAAATATGTTAGTACTTTAGGCTTCGTGGCTCAGTGGGTGATGACCCAACTACTGAATGGCATCGATTCGTTCACAAGAAAAACATGTATGTGATTAACAATAATTATTCGTGTTTGTCTTTAGTCCAGGTGTTTTCTATGTATAATATGAATGAACTAGCTGCACGCACACGGCTTCGCTTGCACAGACTATAAGGTTTGCACAGTTATTTAACTTACATACAGTAGAATAAAGTTATCATCCTAAGTTTAAATTTAAACAGTGCCTCTTCTCGAAATATATTTATTCTGAGTGATATGGGCATAAGACAATAAATATAAAATTGACCACACCCTTTAACATTATCAACGCTCTTATGGGTGAATTTTAAAAAATCTTTTTCGTGTTAATATAATTTACTCCCTTTGAAATATTCTATATAAAGTTGCTTTAAAAGCCTACGCTTTTCCATTACATGTGAAAAAGTTTGTTTACACCTTTTAGGGTATTTGAAGTAGCCTTTAAAGATGTCACAATATAATCATAACTCCTTCTCCGATATTCAAATTTCTATCCGTAGTAAATTGGACTCAGTCATGGTCAGACAGTACTTTTTTCAACATAAACTTTACCAACCCCTTTTCTTTTAAAATTCTTTAAAAAAAAAACCCCCAAAACACATTTTGCAATAATTGTGTTGAACTACTTGTATACATACGTTACAAATATTTAGTATAAGTAATATTATTTACACCTTACAAATTTTGCAATTAAATTTCTCCCCTTTTTTTAGGGTATTTAACCCGAAACACTGTTTATTAATTGTGTTAAAGAGCATGTACATCGAGGATGTATACGAAATTTGCACATGAAAATAATTAAAAAACAAACTTTCCTTTGCCCTTTCTCCCTAGGGGATGAATTTTCAGTAAACCCGAGATCGATGGTTTGTTAAGTATATTGCGAAGATAGATATTCCAAGTTTAAAGTTTTACTTAGAAATATTTTTCCCTCACAATCTTTCCTTTTCTTCCTTTAGGGGTTAAATTTAGACATAGCCGACATATGTGTTTTATTATTTGATGAGAAAGATTTATACTAATAAGAAATTAAAATTAAAAAAAAAAACTGTACAAATTTTGCCACATCCTTTCTCCCCTAGGAGAATTTATTGTAAAAACCCTGAAACACATGGTTTTTAAATTGTGTGGTAGAACAGTTGCAAGAAAATTCGCCCATAAAATATTATTTTCCATGTAAAAAACTGCTTTCCTCTATTCTCCTGTTTGGGGTTTAAATTTCTAAAACCCTGAATCACGTCAATTAATTAATTGTGTTGAGAAGTATATATATTATACCCAATTTGACTCTGAGGCGAGATAGATCGGTTCTCTCTTTATTTGGGTCATTGTGCTAGGCCCAATGCCCGTAACCCATGGGGATTCATTTATGTATTTATATGATCATTTCTTTTAAGGTACCTTTTATTTATTATAATAAGAAAAATCGATTGTTAAACCCTCAGTCCTGCTCTGATTCTCATGGTAGGAATATTCTGTCAATACAATATAGTCAAAGAAGAGATTAACTGATAGTCAGAAGCTCTTTGTAATAGTGTAATAATAACATATAAATGTCTATTGAGCAGTTCACTTTCTATAATATATAGGTTACCCCGTTTAATTAAAGGTTCCAGTAAAACGGCTGGAATCTCGTCAGCCTAAGAAAAGTACTAGATTATTATTTAACCTATTATTAGGTAACACAGTGAATTGTTCACCGGTGGAAACTGTCAAGTTAGATTATTACTGTTTCAAAAAAACTTGTAAGATCACTGAAACAACAACATAATGGATATAACGTCTAGAATACTTAGCTCGTGTTATCTGCTTTTGTAGAACACCACACTGAACAGATAGAATTATAACTTTAGTTAACTAATAATTTGATAATTTTAAACAAATACAAAATTTAAAATAATTCTTAAACCTAGATTTATGTCAGGACACGGGTGTGTCCCATTTATTCTTCAGATTGAATGCCCCGATTTTGGACGTTGTCCCCAAAACGAAGATTTCCTGCATCCCATTATTCCTTTGCCCCGTTCAGGTCCCAGGTCCCTTATTGGCTTGGCGACGTAAAGTGGTTGTCCCTCAAAATCAGTAACTTCCATCCTTTATTATTTGTGCAAGGATATGCTGTGCTACTATAATATAAAGATTAATGTTAAGTGTGGTAATAAAAATAGCCAGAAGGCGTTTAACCATTGTATACCTTTATTCCAAGAGGGATAGGTCGAAGATAGGGCTTTTGTTTGTGGTGGGCCATAAGGAACGAAATCATTTGTTTTTTTTTTTTTTTTTATAACTATCGACACCAAAGGTGAAGAAGTTAAAGTTTCTAAGCATTTGGTTCGCAACCAAATTTTTTTCTCATTGTTTTCTGCGAAACTTATGAGGTATACACACTAGTTGCTGGTATATTATCCTTCAACAATGTTGGATCTAAGAACGCATCGCTAAGAAGCCGGGTGCGTTCATCTTACGCGCGGAAACTACCCCAGCGACACCTAGGCTGGCAGCCTATGTTACACACGCAGTTTAATATTTGGAAGGAGTGCCCGCTTCAACATTTTTCTTTCTTTAGTGCTGTGCAAAATTGTTCACGCGACCCGCGCCATTTTTGTAACTTTAAAAAGCAGCAAAATTGGAGATTCCGGCCTCTGGGCGATCAGATGGTAAGTTCTGTATTTCCATATTGTTGTTTTACAGTGTACTGGTGACTGTGTACATCTTTCTTTCTTGGAATTTCCTTTTTTAAGGGAAAAAACAAAACCAGCAATTTTTTTTTTTTTTAATATTTAATGAACATGAGGCAGTTCTAAGTTTTGTCATTTTTAGAGTATTTATTACTCTTTGAGCTTCAAGTTACTAAAAGCCTTTGTTTAGTTAATGTGAAATGACTGTAAACGCTTGTTTGTTATTTTTTTTGATTCTAACTTTGTTAGAAGTGTCTCACTGGAATATTGCACGTGTTATTATCGAAAATTTTTATTGGTATTTTTATTTATTTAATTTAAGTAGACGCAGATTTAAAGAATCACCAAAGAGGCCATTACAATACCTTATAGTAAGTGCCTGTTGTTGTTACTACAAGTAACGGCTGTACCAGTAGTAAGTTAGAAGTTAGAACTTGCATTAAAATGAGTTTTACAGAAATAGCTAGAGTAGTAAAAAGGAGCTAAGAATATTTTTCAAGAGAACCGACGCGAAAAACCTTTCTTATGTTTTTATTTTAAACCATGGCGCGCTTACTTGACTATTCCTTTTGTTCTTATATTGGCACTATTTTGGATATTAGAATAAAAGTATGATAACCATGTGTTAATTTTCAACCTTTAGTCTATCAATATGCCAAATATCAGCCACATGTATTCAGCAGTTGATGCGAGATTGAAAAACAAACATTCTAACAAATTAACAAAATAATATCATACATTTTTAAATTGACACTTATCTTTAACTTCTATTAAACTTAAAAGACACATTCGTTTTTTTTAGCATTTTCTTTGCTTTGCATCTCACTTTAAAGAGTTTGTACATTCGAACGAACACGTTTATGTCAGAAATTCTTAGTCTGATTTGTTTTTTTTATTACACACAGTAACATCACGCTACACCCCAGAACAGCTAAGCTGAAATTGTACGCCATTAATACCACTCAGATAAGCTAATATTAAGATAATCTTTGACCCTCCTTAATTACCTATCCAAATATTATAAATATTTCAAATCCGACTGGTAATTTCTAAAATAAGCAGATTCAAAGACATACACTTAGCAACTGTATTATATTATATACATTAAAGCAGATATAATAATTGTATAAACGTTCTTTACTTTTCGTTTTGAATACATATTAGATATTTCTAAAAATATAGCGGGATTGCGATTGCTTATTGGATACGGAGATATCGAATTTGAATAAAGGCTGTCGTAAAATAGTTTGCCCTACGATTATTAGATTGTTGTAAAATTTTACGACGGAATATCGATTTTTGACTATCGATAAACCCTTTTTTGAATATTATAAGACAAGCTGTGCTTTTCAAGTTTACTTTTATAATGTTAAACTAACTAGTAATAGTCCCATTACTGCCTGAGAGGTTGAATTTTCGCAAATACCTTCGTTTAAAGAACCTACTATAAGTGTAATGCAATCTAATTTTTTGTTTTTTGGCAAGTTTCAAGTTTTTTCATACAATTTTTTGTATTACATTGCTGCCTAGCCAGACACATGCACTAAGGCCGAGGGTTCCATATCTACTAAAAATATTTTTTTTAAAGTTAAATTAGAATAGAAACGTATTTTATTATGTGAAATATAGATTGTTTTTGTGAAAGTGAAGTCAAAAATAAGTGGCATCAACGTAAAGTTTTTTTTGGTTTGAAAATGCATACCCCGTTCATATAACACCCTATTTGTTAAAGTTACCTCTGTTTTATGTACCCTATTTACAACTTTTATTATTTTCTATTTTTTTTCCACAATGCAAGTAATTTATACAACTGTCCTAAATAAAGATCTATTGCTTTTGTG
The DNA here is from genome assembly GCA_946406115.1 of Apoda limacodes. Classification (NCBI taxonomy): domain Eukaryota; kingdom Metazoa; phylum Arthropoda; class Insecta; order Lepidoptera; family Limacodidae; genus Apoda; species Apoda limacodes. The sequence continues at coordinate 24,327,579 of OX291555.1, read as the reverse complement.
ATTGCTAAAAATAGCATAGAAACAGCTTCAATTGAAAACTGACTATAAGGGTTCCGTTTTACTATTAAAATACGGAACCCAAAACAAAGACAAAAAAACATGTAAAATGTCGCACGACATCTAATATGATCTATCTATTTAAATTTAAATCATTATTAATTCTGGTCACATTTACTGAAAAACTTCATAAAATTTCCTCTGAAATCAACTCTTAATACTTTTCCGACCGACTGTGCAAGAAAATTGCCTGTTCTAAGTTCATTTACCCCTAAATTGCTTCCTTGAACGCTTATTATTAGAGGTTTGTTGTGGAAAATATTAGGCACCTTTTTGAATACTTTTTTTTGTATGAAAAACGATGGAGAGATAATAGTAACGTCACTTTCAGATTTAAACTACACATAAGAACCAATACCTTTTTTACGGTTCTGTACCTCAAAAAAATAAAGGAACCCTATAGGTTCACTTTGTTGTTCTGTCTGACTGTCTGACAAGACTCTTTTACTTAAAAACGCTTAGACGTATCAAGTTGTAATTAATATCAAATACTTAAGTCAATAGTCACTTAAAAAACCAGCCAAGTTCGAGTCGGACTCGACGGACGGTCCGTACCATTGTTTATAAAAACGGCAAAAAATCACGTTTGTTGTATGGGAGCCCTGTTAAATATTTGTTTTATTTTAATTCAATTATTTATTTTTAAAGTAAATATATAACTAAATATTCTGTGAATATTTCAAGCGTCTACCTGTTGCCGTTATCAATAGCGAGCTAAACCGAGCAAAATAATCAGGTTTTTGTATGGGAGCCCACTTAAATATTTATTTTATTCTGTTTTGTTTTTGTTGATGTAGCGGGAACAGAAATTCATCATCTGTGAAAATTTATAATGTCTAACTTTCACGGTTCATGAGATACAGCCTGGTGACAGACGGACAGGGAAGTCTTAGAAATAGGGTCCCATTTTTTACCTTTTGGGTACGGAACCCTAAAAAATCAAGTTTCTAAGTCAATGAAATAAAAAAATATGTACAAAATACGGTGATATTTGTTGCATATTGTGACACCCTTATGGGGTACTTCCCGTTGACCTAGAATCATGAAATTTGGCAAGAAGCAAGAATTACATCACAAATATAGGAAAAAAATCAGAAACTGATAACTAAGGCATAAACCTGTAAGATCACATGTTGGAAGAACTATCTACATACAAAAAGTTTGAACGAAACCCTCGGTGCGCAAGTCAGACCTACAAAATTGTGCCAAATTTCTAGTTGTTCAAAGTTCAAGACACCGAGAACTCTCCATAAGAGTTCCTCTTTCCCATTTTGATACGATACCCTAAAAAAAATTTCTTTGTGTACCGATAGGTTAAAATAAAATTATTTTGAATATAAATTAAAAACGCATAATGCAAGGTCAATAATTTTCACAACTTTCAGTGTGTTTCAAGATATATTCGTTTTGCATTTAAAATTAAAATAAATGTTATATTTTTGAATGAATAAAAAGCAATATACCTCCTTTTTTCTTTAATCAAAAGTACATTACTTTTCACTAAGTCCATACTACGTGATCCCAGGTATAAAATGTTTAAGCCCCGCTTTAATAACAACTGAAAAATTTAGTATAAACCGTCTCTGTAGTGTTTGTGAATAAAAAATTAAAAATAAAATTTTGTGCAGAAAGTAACTTTTAGTATTCACAGGATTAAAAAAAGTTTTTTTTTTCATGCTACTAAGGTGGCAAACAAGGTCACAGTCCGCCTGATGGTAAGAGGTCACCGTAGCCTATGGACGCTTGCAACACCAGGGGTATCACTCGCGCGTTGCCGACCCTTCAGCTATCTAATAAGTTCTTTCTTGAAGAACCCCATACTGCAGTCCGTAGCGATAACCTTGGCATGGAGGTCATTCCAATTTAACCACCTTCAAAGAAAGCAGGGCGTTCAACTCGTCGGCATGTTTGTTTTTTTTTTGTAGACCTATTTTTACATTAAATTGAAAAGGCTTCCTCACGATTGTTAAGGATCAGACCCGAAAATGGAGTTAGGCTAGAAAATGTTTTAAATTTCAACATTTGTAGTTGTGTTATTTTAGCTACCTAGATGATCTCTAACGGTGACAAGTACATATGTTTAGTATTTTGTAAAATAACTGATTTTGACCGTTCCATTTTTAGGGTTCCTTAGCCTAACAATAACTCCTATTGTGTGTCCATCCCCCCGTTTGACGTTAAGTATGTATTGTATTAGGAATTCTGTAGCCAAATACGGAAAAGTAAACCATTATAGGTAGTATCGTAATGGTACTTTGACAATTTTAGGCAGGGTTCGAACCAAACTCTTATGTTTCGCCATGTCTGTCCAATGATGCACCCCTTATACGTCTCGTGTATCTGTCTGTCACAGCCAATTTGATTCTACAAATATATTACAAGGAAACCTTTGAAGAGTCTAGGATCTTAAAACAACATCGTAAATCTTTTTATATTGAGCGTAGGTACAAACTCATTAAATCAACAGCTTTTAAGTCGTTAAAACAAATTATAAATCTTATTAAGTACTGAACCCTCGCTGCATTATTTTAACTTTCACTGAATTAAACACTATTAGAATATTTTCTTTTGGTAAAAAATTTTTTTCATTAATCTGCAGGTATCCTCATATTTCTACATCAGCGGGTCTTGACCTACTTACATCTACTAGCTTCCTTCGACTGTAACCACGCCGTTAGTCTACCTGACCGTCGGGTCCGTCCGTGGTCGCCACACAAGATGTTTCTTCCCAATTCAACTTCTTCAACGAGCAATGTGGATTGTCCATTGCCACCTCAGCTTTTTAATTACTCTAGCTATGTCAGTAAATTTTCTCATCATGGATCTTATGTATGTCCTTATGGTTTCTATACCCAGAAGAGGTTAACCAGCAGCTGGATACACAAAATTAAAAGAATAAAGTATAATCTAACATAAAGCTAAGTAAACAATTTCGAACGATAAAATGTACAAACTCACACCGTATACTTCGTATACACACTTCGACGATAATACGAATTGAAGATTCAACGTAACACATGGTGCCCCCCCCCTATGCAATCTGAAAAACAATAGGCTATTGAAATATTACCTGAATTTTGTTTTTTTTTTAAATCAAACTATTAACATTGTAAATCTTGTTTATTAAGTGTTTCAATACGAAACATGTATTTATTAGTTAATTCACTATAGCTTATGTTTCATTTGTGATTTTGCAAAGAGGACCTATTGGACGCACGCAATAATAACAGTATTATAATAAGTTTATAAAGATAGTTGTAGTTAATTCTCTTGACGATTCGAAAGTGTTATTGTTAACCCATTTGAATTAAAAGATTATGGATTTTGAATTTTGATTCTTTTCGATTTATATTCTAAATTTATTCCTGACATAACTTTTATGGTTCATAAACTTCTTTGTCTAAGAATAAGACATTTTCCTAGTTGACATACTTTGAATATGTTTGAATAAAATTTTGTGACTTATTAGTCCAATTGAAATATCAGGCGACTTCAATTCCGTCACTCATTAGTCTATTCTACTATTGAAATTATTTAAACATCTCACTGGGCCGGAAAAGCTCCCTTCATCGTTTAAAATCTGCGTGGAAAAGCCTTCTTTATCCGCTTGCGTGCAAAAGGTTTTTTTTTTAAAATTCTACAAAAACAAAGATAATGAAACCGTCCGAACAAGAATAAATAAGTTATAAGTATATTATTGTTTCAATAATTTTAAAATTTGCATAGGGCAAATTCGAAACGAACCTTAAAAAAAGAAAAGAAACATTTATTTGGAAATATGTAGTAAGTAGGTGGTTTAGTTGTTTTTACTATAAAAAATATTACTTTTACTAAATAAACTAAAGTTAATCTATACTTAATATAATAAAGAGGAAAGATTTGTATGTAAGTATGTTTGTATTGAATAGGCTCCGAAACTACTGGACTGATTTGAAAAAAAATCTTTTACTATTAGAAGCCGACATTATCCCTGATAAACATAGGCTACTTTTTACAGCGGGAAAATGCTTCATTCCTACGAGAAAACGGGTAATAGGACAACGGGTAGTAAGAATTGTCCTTCCGTACTTATCTTTTTCACATAACTTCTAAAACGCTTGACAGATTGGGTTGGGTATTTCGATGGTTTCACAGACACGAATGTATTATGCCATTAAGGAGGAAATATTTGATAGTTTGTTTTTTATCTATAATTGAGGAGCTGCCGTAAAAACCTACGCCGATAACGAAATTTACCGCGAGGGAAGCCGCTGGTAGAAGCTCGTAATTAATAAACATAAGTCACTCCACCGGTGACGTAAAATACCTAAGTTTACCCGCGAAAAATAGGTAAATACCTCTGAGCGTGCGATTTGCTGGCTACAAGCAGACATACAAAAGGTGCTCAAACTATTTCAGACACTTATAATGTTGTTATCATGTTATCAATACTTAATTAAACTATTAGTATCTTGTATATATTTCCCTTGCTTGATCAAAAATTGTGTGTTTCGCACGGCTGATTTTTTTGGGTTTCGTGCCTTAGAACCCCTGGCTGTGTTCAGGATTAAATTTTTGAACCACTTGTTTCGCTCGTGGGTTCAATCTTTGAATTCTTCACTTGCTCGGTATTCAATAAAGGCACTCACGCCAAAATTTTACAGAAAGCATGGGTAAGGTAAATTTTATACATATAGTGGTAAATATAGATTTCTGTTAATGTTTCTCTTTGAGGTTTTAATATCTTTAAGTATAAAACATTGATTAACGCATATTTTTATGAGTTTTTGTTACAAATATTAAAAATTGGATTCTACCTAATTAAATAGACGAAAATAAATAATTTTTTAATTCAGTTCTAAAACTATATATTTTTGAAAATCTGACTATATGTCAAATTCAAATTCAAATTTATTAATTTATTCAATTTAGGCTACAATGATTGAGCACTTATGAATGTCACTACGCTATCGGCTCGAAAGTCTATAGGGCGGGAGACCTTGTACTAAGAAGAACCGGCAAGAAACTCAGCAAGGGCATTTCTTTTCTCCCTTTCTCTTACAGCGTCCACTTAAAATGTTGAAAAATGCCCTCCCTATCACAGAAGGACACTTTCCATTACAAACATAAAAACATGAAATGCACAAGCACAACATAAAAGTATCTAATTATAAAATATAAAAAAAGACAGTTTATGTATTCATCACTAATAATGTGCTTCAACTATTTAGAAAAATTAAAGATGGAGCAGAATTTAAGTCTATGCCTACATTTGACTTTGTGTAGCAAAGATTATGTAACAGTGACTGAAATTTGCATCTGAAATCGGGATTCCAAATCTAAGTCGGGTAACTATTACAAGTCGCTTGTGTTATAACTGTATTTTTTTTTAACTTTATGGCATACAGTTTTTAAATTTTGGGCAAAGTTCAAAGGTATGAGCCAATAATTAAAAAAAAAGGGATTTTTCAAATATTAAAGAACAAATAATTTTAAATTAAGCAGTCGTTAAATAAGTAGGTACCAACATTACAAACGCCCGGTATAATCTTATAGTTTGACTTACATTTATGTACAATTGTACATATGTGTGCTTTACTAGCATCAATTTGCTACTATGATTACATTGCCTGTCTTCACTGTCTAAAACTATACGTAATATCACAATTCACCATCGATAACTTCACATCTCTATCTGTCTGTACTTTCTTTTCAACGTCATATCGTTTTGGAGAAAATTGCTGGTGACAAAACGACAAGGTGTTTTGGTAAAACAAACAATATTAAAAAGGTAGGAGTAAAATAATGTTTTACCTACAAAACAGATATTTCCCAACAAAAGCTAGTACAAAATGCAAATGATTTTCGGCTAGCATAAGTAGGTACATATATTATCCAGTTTGTAACTTAATTCAATCTTCTTTGAAGTCTCACAGATCAAGCGGAAAATTGTATTATCGATAGTCGATGGAAAATTGTAGTATTGATAGTCGATAACGGGCATCACTTATCTTGATCTTCATGTCATATAAAATTTTATGAAAATATTCAATGAAGATTTTCTACCTAATATCTGAAATTGCTTTTTGTAGTAGGTACTTTTTATTTTTATTGATATTTATATAATCCTTAGAAATGGAAATGCTGGTCAATTATGATTTTGTCTGATGCTTTAGCCTCGCCTACTCGTCTCCCCCCCCTCGCCTCGGATCCCTTTGACAGTAAAAACCTTGACAAACTGAAAAAGACTTCTACAACTCGTTGTACCTCCAGCTTTCCTTTGCCGAAAATCAAGTCAAACCGTTACCCTCCTCCGCATATATAGTGACGTTAAGAAACTCTTGATCTGAGTCGTTTGTCCTTTTTGGTTCCTTTAGCTTTATCTGTGTCTAAAAAAGGTAATTCAGTTGCTTTGTTGCTACCTTAAAAAATACTTCCCAGCGGTGCCACAGGCAAAAAAAATACTTCCCAGCGGTGCCACAGGCAAAAAAATATTCCTATAGCCAAATTTATTTGCTATTTTTGTAATTTGAACTAGAAGTTGAAATCTGCTACTATAGTATTTAAAGACAATAATTGTATGAGATACTATCTACAGATCTGCTAGCCTGTTACTTAAAAAACTTTTAGACTTTGAAAGCTACATTCAGTAAGATGTTATCTTCGTTTCAAAAAGTAAAACCAAGCTACTGCAAATTGTCATTGGCACTCTACTTATAACTTTGATTTTACTTGATTTAATATCTTGTTTTAAAAATCAAATAAAACGTCAGAACTATCTCAAGAAGAGATTAAACAGGAATACATAAATCTTTCATGAAGCTTAAACCGAGAGCCGCAACGCCCTAGTCGCTCTGTCAAAATACTACCTCTTTAGAATTTCAAATATGAATTTAGTAGAAGAAGCTCACATTTATTATTTCAACATAATTTCGAATATTTTTACTTAGTTAAAGAAAAATACTTTTTAAAAGAAGGAAAAGGAAGGTGTAGGTATATTTGTAACAAACACTTTTTATGTCTTTAATTTGTTCTATTGCTACTTATTAAGGCGTGACTTTGCGAAAAAATTAAATAAAAAAAAAATTACACTGCCTAATTTATTAGCAGCAACAATACGAAGCAATTATTTTTTGGCATTCGACTTCAAGGGTAAGAAAACAGAGCTTAGTTTATTTCTTACTTAATAGTAAGTTTTTGAAGGCGGTATAATTTTTTTTTTAAATTTTTAGTTAAAACCTGAATATTCGTATAAATGTTATTATGCCCCTAGATGGCGTTGCAAATGTCCACAAGGTACAGTTACCGCTTAACATTACGTGGGCTGTCTGCTTGTTTGTTGGTATACAGTCTGTTAAAGATCAGCGAATATATTGGGTAACATACATACAATAAGTTCCGATTAGAATTGCGGCGTAAGCCGACAACGACATGTTTTCCTAGTGATTGGTATACACATAATATACCATATCTTGAAAACTGCTGTTTGATGTAACTGAAATTTTGCAAACACATGTAAAATTAGATGCAAATGCAATAGGATGATGTCATACAGCTGGTCTGGTAATAGAATGATGTCATACAGCTGGTCTGGTCATAAGATGATGTCATACAGCTGGTCTGGTGATAGAATGATGTCATACAGCTGGTCTGGTGATAGAGGCGAAAGAAGGCCTCAGGACACGACACTACCCCGTCGAGTTTGGGTTTGATTCATTAGTCGCGACAAGAACTCAGATCCTAGAAATATAGGTCTATAAATGTACTTGGAATATGACTTTTAATGTTAATAAAATAATCAAATGTGGTAAATGTTACTTTTAAATTTTTAGTTATTTTCTTAAAATATAAATTTGTTTAAAAAACCTTTTTACGTATTTTAAACTTAACATCTTGGACACTAGAAGCGATTGTGAATTTAGCTTAGATGTTTTCGATTCTGTCAATTAAGTTACGGTAAGGATCCAAGTCTCCAAATTTGCTTTTCTAACTTCAGTGGATTTAGCGTGGATGTGCAAAGTTTATGAGGTCTTGTCTCTACATAATATTTTATTTACATATTGTCTTTCAAATAGTTTATTCTTATTTACTTTTGAAATAATCTAAAAATATTTTATATCACATTCTTTATTTAAACAATCGGCGTTACTATTTAGTTAAACTTTATTAGAAAACATACAAATATTTATAGTGTTAGTAAAAACATAACTCTTTCATATAGGAAAATACGGCATCTGCAGAGTATAAAAGTTTTTATTTCTCTGCTCAGTTAAACAAGTGTTGATTGTAGAACAGCCGAAGGCTAGAACCGATAAGTTTTGTATGGGCTGTTTATCTTTTTCTTGAGAAATGTACAGAAAAAAACAGTAATTGAACTTTATAACCTCATATTGCTTATTTGTGGTTGTTTATTTTTGTACGTCTGTGTTTTCAACTTCAAAGCTTAAGTACGTTTCTTTTTTGTTTGCGCCTTTGGAAATGTTATATTATTTATTTTTGTAATCAATATCTCTTCTGAATTTGTTTAATTGAATACTTTTAGTTTGCGTTTTTATTTCAAATACTGCTATAAAATATCATAAATGCCACACTTAAGTTTAGTTTTTGCCACTAAGCTATGCTAATTTTTTGTACATATTAAATTTACACAAACACAAATAGTGTTAAAGATGAATTGAAATAGCAAACGGTGCCATATGAAAATAGCAAACGGTTGAGATAATGTAAGTAATACATCGTCTTACAATAAGGTATGGAACCTCGTCTAGGTCCTGTCACGGTCGCCATGCACTAAGGTACGTAAGGCGGGTCGTAGGAGGTTTAAAAAAAAATACATATTGTCTTAAAACTTTTATATTCACTGTCGATACTTAATAATAGAATACTCTGTATATTACAATATAGGTCTTCTTATATACTAATTATCTAATACAACAACTTAACTATGGCAAACCACGTTCTATGATATTAATCGCGATAAGCCATGGACAGATAATGAATTATCTATCGCTATGTTACACGGTCCCATAGTAAAATAGGTAACGGTGCCATAATAAAATAGCAAACGCTGCCACGGTAAAAAGTAGCTATGTGCATCAAGTCCAACAATACCTCAGAACATTACCTATAATAATAGTAGCGGACCACTTTCATTCAGATCAGACGAAAATTAATTAATTAATTTTTCACCTGAACTAATTTAAATAAACGGTCGGTTGCAATTCTTCTAATTTCAAACATAAGTTAATAAGGCTTTACTGTAAACAATTATATGAAGTGAAAACCTCTTAAGCGGCGTTGTGCACTTTTATTGTGATGGGTAAAAAGTATTAAACGCGCGTCAGGACACGTGACCTGATCGAAAATTCGTAAGACAGAACTCGCGTCAGGACATGTGAACTGATTGAAAATTCGTAAGACGGAACTAGGTTTTATTTTTAGTATATGGCAATTATGAGTAGTACAGGGAGGTTGGATATGGGATTTTAATTCTATGACAGTTTCAGATTTCAAATATACTTCGTCAAAAAAGTAAATAAACAAACATAATTATTTATAATAAATAATATATACGAAGTGATGGGAAGTAAATAGCTAGTATAGGAAAAAATAAATAGTTAATATTCCAGTTTACACTTTTGCTGGCACTCCCAGAGAGCAAACCATTTTTAGGGATCCGTAGCCAAATGGCAAAAACGGAACCCTTATAGATTCCTCATGTCTGTCTGTATGTCCGTCCGTATGTCATAGCCACTTTTTTCCGAAACTATAACAACTATACTGTTGAAACTTGGTAAGTAGATGTATTCTGTAAACCGCATTAAGATTTTCACGCAAAAATCAATCAAAAACAATAGATTCTTAGAACTTAGAACTGAAACTCAAATATTTTTTTTTCATCTAACCCATACGTGTGGGGTATCTATGGATAGGTATTTAAAAATAATATTGAGGTTTCTAGTATAATTTTTTTCTAAACGGAATAGTTTGCGCGAGAGATACTTCCAAAGTGGTAAAATGTGTAAATGTAAATGTGTAAACAAAATATGTGGTGTACATTATTACCATGCAAACTTCCACCGAAAATTGGTTTGAACGAGATCTAGTAAGTAGTTTTTTTTTTAATACGTCATAAATCGTAAACCGCAATTTACCTTTCATTCAGTCAACTCAAATATATAAATAAAAAAAAAAAAAAAATTGTAGATAGTAGTATGGAACTCTTCGTGTGCGAGACCGACTCGCACTTGGCTGATTTTTTCTTTTTTCAAACATTCTTGGTTGTGTTATGCTGAAATTAAGAAATTCTTAAGGTTCATAAAGTATTCTTTAAAAAAAATAGTTTTTCTTTGATCCTAAGGATCAAAAACTTTGTAATTAATTACACTGTGCTGTTCTAAAGGACGTATCAAGATATTTTAGACGCATTATATGCATCTGGTTTCGAGGAAACTTTTTCTCGAAAGCCCATGTGCAATGGATGCGCAGAAAATTTACGTGTAAATATGCCATTTTCTTTTTTTGGAACCGAAGTGCGTATAATATTAGTTGTAACTTGGAGTAACTGCTACATTATTGACTTTGATCTCGACGAAATTTTACTAAATATTTAAACACAAATAAATATTTTTGTTTTTAAACTAAATTAACCTAAATCTAAAACAAAGATTACGAACATTTGCCCATAAATATAAGCTATTATCGGAAAAGTTTCATAGTTTCAAAATGATGATAAAAATATCGTCTTCCACTTTTCAAATACCTTTTCTTTCCGGACCATCTAATTAATACAACGGTCAAAGTTCCGACTCGATGATAAAAGAGCTGAAAATAATGGATAAAGTTTCTACTTTCCTTACTAATAGCTTCTTAGAACCATATTTTTATTTTAAGTGGGCGATATAGGCCAGAAAGCTAATTTCTGTAATTCTAACGTTGTGAATATAAATCATTAGATAATTTCATATACATTACTATGAGATATATATGTTATATACTTCTTAAAAAATTTATACCGTGATGACGCTTTGAAACTTTTAATTTTTTGGATGGAATTTTACGTTATTACCGTTTTGAAGTCACATTTTTTGACTTATTCCTACAACTTAGAGTCAATGTACTAGATAACAAGTTATTCTAATTATTTAACCAAATTTCATTAGAAGCAAATGCAAAAGACGCTTTAAAAATTTGCACAAGTCTTGAAACAATGGTCACTTCCAGATTTTTTATTGCAGTAAATACAATAAATGAAAATCTTTCAGTAAGGTAATGCACTAGACAAAAGCCAGTTTTATAACATATATTTTATTCAATCCCTTAGATGCTATAGTTTACCCACAAAATTTGCACAAAAACGGCCTATTTTCGCGGTCTAGCCTATACCGCAGCCTTTAAGCAAAAAAAATATGACTTTATGTTTTAACTATTAATATTAACACCTCTGTTGAGAAAATTCAGTGTTGATTTCGATTTAAGTAGTTTTTTGGAAATATAAATAAAATTAATGTATTATGTATTGTAACAGCAAACAGTTGATAATGCTGGTAATATCCATATTTTACAAATCTATCTAAAACGTGATATCTGATCTGATGGGTTTGATGAGACTTGGCAGTCTAACGTCCTATCACTGCGCCACTGAATCGATAATAATATTTATTCGTGCTAACGGAAATTAGAAAACATGGTCATCATGTTTATCAGTCAGCCGATATCTAATGTTAAGAATGGCATCTGCGTATTTTTCCATATACTTATGACGAAGGATACCTATGTCTTTCCAATTTAGCACCCTTGCTCGATTCTCCTCTGTCCTTATCCAGCTACCTGCTGCAGTCTGATAGTAGATAGCAGAAGCGTTTTACGCTTCGCTTTTTAATAGATGGTTCGCAAATTGAGAACAGCCCCATTGATTTTGAGTTCTGAGATATTTATGTTTTGTGCTTTGTCATTTTAAGGTAGGTGATGTTTTGAACTGTGACAGTTAATTAAGTCCATCGCTAAATGTCCGTACTTCATCCTACATTTTATTTATTTATGTCTTTTAAAGAAACTTGCATCCAGCGTCTCTCTTTTCTTAGTCGACGGTTACAACTTTGTGTTCATAAATTGTGCCTGTGTCTAAGTTTTTATATCGTTTTCTTAATCTAACTGCCTTATTTATTATTTATTGATATTTTTAATTTTTTTTTATTATCAAGCAAATTTTATTTTTTGTCTTGTTTTGTTGTTTTTTATATTAAAAAGTAAATCTCTGGTGTTTTTCCTGTGAAAGAAAATTATTGTGATCGTGGTTTATATTTTAAGATTCTCTTGTCACTATACTTTATAAAACTAAAAAAACTAAACACAAATGTCAAAAACTTTAGTTAAAAAAAGACGAAACCTTTTATTTTTAACTCTTCGTACTTCCTATTTTTTTTCTTTTACTTCTACAGTAGCATCTGTAGCCCTATAGCTCCTGTCAAACTATCTGCAGGTGAAAACTAATATTGAAGGCAACTATTTTAATTACATACATTTCAAACAATTGAACAAAGAAAAGCTTAAAGATTTCTTGGTTCAAAATATATTTTTAACCATAAAGGAATAAATTATGTTAACTGCCCAAACTGTATACTAACAAAACATATTCTTAATGGAAATTAATATGCTAATTGTAATAATGAGGCAGCTGATTTGAAGTAGAAATTTGCATCTGTGTTGTAGGTATTTGATTTTAGACCGATAACATTGTACACACGCTTACATCCTGCCTGCTGTTGAATGGTCACCGTAGTCTAAGGACGCTTGCAACACCAGGGACTTTATTACACGTGCGTTGCTGATCCTTTAAAATTTGGCCACTCAATCCTCGAATACCCTATTCTGTAGACCCTAAGAGAATGCTAGTATACTTTTCATACCGACCCCGATCCTATAGGAATATATTTTTATTTGATAACCGTTGGGCGTTATTGCTTCAAAGCAGAAACCTGATATTTGACATAGCTGAATAGGACTGATGAAGTTTCCGTAGCAATCTTACAGTAATGATTGAATTCTGGTCGGATGAATGAAAACATGATTTTATGGGGTTTTTTGCGCTGATAAGCTTACCACCTATCACGGAGGACTAAGGTTATTGATGAAAAGAAGCTGTCGTTCACATTATGATGTGGGTGTGTATCACCTCCTTCGGGGGATGAGAAGCGTGACGATATAGAAATTGTCATTATGCAGAGAGTGCTAACACTTCTGTAATATTTTGGATATTCAATACATAAAAATTTAAAAGCACAGTCTACTCCACGCCTCTCGTGTTTCGCAGTGGGCTATCACTTGAGATCCAGCGATTCCACTGTGCATTCATCGGGTACAATAAGATTGAGTCGATTCTCTACTGGCCGAACGCCAAGCTTGAAATAATGCGGCTCTCTAATGGCTTCCCTAACTGGATTGCTATTGTTCTCAGCTAATGAGATTTTTTATCACGTAGCTGTGGAATCTCGAACTGAAATTGTAAACAGCGCAATGTCAGTAGTTTTTTTTAAATCCGATGGGCTTACATTATAATGTGAACGTGCCTGGAAGTTAATTATAGATTTTAATTGACAATTGTTTTGAGACACCGATTTTTAAAAGTTTTTGTGAAATTGTGTGTAGTGCGTATGTGTATATGACTGTGTTGTGTTTCTCCGATGCACTCACAATTATCAACTCAATATATAATTAGCTCGAAAAACGTACGGCGGCAGCGCCTTCTAAAGGATTATGAGTGACTGAGGCGCTGGTGCACACAGAGTAGGCACGACGATCCTATTTAACCTACTACGCCGGTCCGACCGATAACTCATAAATCTTTCCCGAAGAAATATATTATCATCCGAACTAGAAATGGTCGATGTTACCAAATTATCGATGTTAACGTCAACAGCTCAAAGTCGATTTTTAGTAATTATCAATCAATCAATCAATTTATTTATTTGCATGATACACAGGTTATTAATGATAGAAGTACATAAGTTTTGAGCTCTGTGATCTACCAATAGCAGTGGTGTGCAAATTATTATAAAATTTAAAACTAGCCATCAAAAAAAATAAACAAAAATTAAATAAAAATAGAATGCAACCATAAGTAAATAACATATTTGCTGTCATCATAAAATCAAAACATAAAGATTTCTTACAACAACAAACTGAAATTATGTATCGTCAACGAACTATTGTACATTATAATATTCTTTGTTAGACAAATAGGATTTAAAGTATTTTTAAATCTTAGGAAGAGTTCTTTGTCTGAGATTGCTGATGGAAGCTTATTATATATTTTTGAAGCTATGCCAGCTTTTATCTTAACCATTCTGCGAGAGAGTATACATAGTTTATTTCTATTACGAACACTGTTAGGTTTTTCAAAGGGATATAAATGTTTTTTTTTTCAAGAATAAAAGATAATAAAATACAATAATTTTTCAAGAATTTAGAGGGATGGAACGGCTAAACTTTAAATTTAGCAATAAAGGCTTACAACTGCCTGTCGTTTGCAATAACACATAACGCATAAAGCTCAAACGCTTTTTTTGCGCCTTGAAAGCTCTATCTCCATCCGTTGAGTTGATCTAAAATATGATACCAAATCTTAGTGTAGAAGTCACGTATCCCTGATAGGCTACTAATATTGCTGATTGATCTACGATTTTAGATATCCTATATAATGCATAACAAATTTGGTTTAGTTTTTCGTATACATTATCGATATGGCCTTTCCAGGTTAGTTTTTTATCTATATTAAGTCCAAAAAAAATAAAAAAAAAAATTTATTCCATCAATTTGCTTTATCGTTTGTCCAAGATAATTAATATTTAATGCCATATTATATTTATTAAATGGTTCATTACTTTTGTTTTATTTATATTATGAACGAGCTAATTGGCTGCTAGCTAATCAATAACGTTCCGCAGAAATTTTTCCATAAAATCCGCAAACATAATCCTTGAATCGTCTACTACTTGAGGTATGTCATTTAAGAAAATAAGGAATAACAGTGGTCCCAAAATACTCTCTTGAGGGACACCATGATAAATTTTTCTTAAATTAGATAAATAAATTCTGAGATATGACTCTAACCGACTCAACGCGTTGCCTCTGATGCCATACTTTTGAAGTTTTAATAATAGCTAGATTTCGCCAGCTTTTGCCAGCTCCGCCCACCCTGAATTTTATTATCGGCGTGGAACTCCTCAATTATTATACTAATGACGTTTGCTATATAGCAATCTGTAGCTATAGCTTTAGTTCGTTTAAGCGAATGTGCTATTCCAGGACCTAATCTATAGGTGTGCCAAGTTTCATCCCGATCCGTCCAGTGGCTGAAGCGTTATTGAGAAACAAACATCCATCCAGACATTTTTATAAACTTTCACATTAAATCGATCAACTGGAATTCAATTCAATCAATCAAATGCCTTTGTCATATCCATGTACATAACTACCACAGACAGCTTTTTTGTTTAAAATTAATAATTAAAATATCCACTATTTCTTGTGGACAATTATTTGAGTCATTTGATTTGATTTAATTTGAAAGTTTTCTTTAGGGTAATTATTTTTATTGCTAATGATTTTCTAGGTAGCTTGAGACTTGTTTGCAGCATTTTTTTAATAAAATTTTTATTTTGAGATTTTTTAGTTAAATTTATATATTTTTTTTCAGTTTTTTAGAGTACAAACTTAAAGTTTCTTTGTTTTGAAGATTAGGATCCAATATGTATTTTCAATGTTCGTTTCCTTTCATTGCTAGATAACTGCTTATGATTTTTTTGTTTAATTTAGTGTAATTTCTTTTCGTAGTGTACCAGTACGAGGACAGACAACTTTTTTTATTGGGCATTTAATGATTTGCGCAGGATGGTCTGAAAAGCCAAATTCCATTTATTTAGCCTTTCAATAACATATATTGTTATAAATATTGTCTATACAAGTTTACACACAAAGTGGCGACTCCATTAGATTTTTCAATTTGTATTCATCACATAAGGAATTTTGAAAAAGAGCTCAATTTAAAATTTTGAAGTACAAGTAAGCTATTTTTAGAAACTCTTAGTCGCTATATATTATGCATATGTAGGCTAGAAAGTTCATTTATGTTAAAAGTGGCCACTTTTAGCATAAATGAACTTTTCAGCCTGCACGTCAATGATATCTAGCAAATAAAACTTTCTAAAAATTGCTTATTTGTACATAAAACTTTTAATTTGAGCACTTATTTGAAAATGAGTTTATATTTAATTGAAATAAAAAAAAATTAGTGAGGGCGCCACTTTCACTTATGTTAGCCCCTTAAGATTATAATTTAGTTATAAGTATTTTTTTTGTATCTAGTAATATAGTAGTGGTTTTTGAATTTTTTAACAGTTCAATATTAAGATCACCTCAAATTATATATTTTTTTTCTTTTGAACGTAGCCTGTGGAGGATTTCGTGCAGTCTGGCAAAAAACATCTCATAAGCTTCATGCTTGTCATCACATTTGAAAAAAATAATCCTAAAAGTTCAGAAATAATAATATATTTTTGATTTTGTTTTATTTACATGATATTTAATCATGTTTTATTTAAATGATTAAAATACATGATCCTCCATTTCTTTTTTTTGATAGTATGAAATTAAGGATTTGTATTTAATGTGTGTCCTCTGTCGTCATATTATGCTCCTCGATGCATAGAACATCTATAGATTTACTCTCAGTTTCTAGTTCATGTTCTTTTATTTTTTATACCACTCAGGTGGCAAACTAGCTTATGGTCGTTTGATGGTAAGCGGTCACCGTAGCCTATTGACGCATGCAACACCAGGGGTGTCACTCCGCGTTGCGGACCGTTCAGAAATCTTATAACTTATTTGTTATAATACCCCATACTGTAGTCCTTGGAGAAAACCTTGGCAGGGAACTCATTCAACAACATAAGCATTCGTGGGAGGATGTTTCTCTGAAACCGTACTGTACGTGACCCTTTCGGTTCTAGTGTGAAAATGAATTCCCTGCCGATGACGAGCGGTGTGATGGTAGAAGGTAGCCGTGGGCATCATTTAGAACAATTCTTCAGAATACATCTCATTGTACAAGCGGTAGAACACGTACAGGGAGGCAAAGTCTCTCCTCAGACTTAAGGGCTCAAAACGGGAAATGAGTTTGGGATCGACGTCAATTCGCACAGCCCGTCGTTGACCCGAGTCAAAAGGGCCAAGCTGGTATCTGGGTGCACCCACCCAGAGATGACAGCAGTACTCCATAAGGGGCTGGACTTGCGACTTGTAAAGCAGCAGCCTTTACCCCGACGTAAAGTACTTTTCTCTATTGAGTACACCAAGTTTTTTGGACGCCAGCTTTACCTTGTCTTGCAGACTTATTTAGTAACCCATTAATATTTTGATGTACAAAACTCACGATAACATAGATAGATTGAGTATAGTTCTAAGAAGCAATCTGCATAAATTTATAGTAAATAAAGAGTAGTTTGGTAAATATATAGTTCATATTCACAAATGGTGTATCACATTTGCTACACAAATTTAAATTCATAATTTAGTTATTTTAGATATAAATATTTATTATAAGAAACTTCTGATACTATCACATTTGTACTAGCTAAAGTGAAAAAAAAAGAAAATTAATTTTGACACTAAATTATAAGAATCTATATCATTAGTTCCACCAATAATGATAACATATAATCATCTTTAGGCAATTTTAGAAGCTCATTTTTATTGGTACACTAGCTTTTGCCAGCGGCTTAGCCCGCGCTAAATTTCGTTATCGGCGTAGGTTCTTACGGCAGCTCCTCAATTATAGACAAAAAACAAACTATCAAATATTTCCTCCTTAATGGCATAATACATTCGTGTCTGTGAGACCATCAAAATACCCAACCCAATCTGTCAAGCCGTTTAGAAGTTATACGAAAAACATAAGTACGGAAGGACAATTCTTACTACACGTTGCCCGTTTTCCAGTAGGAATGAAGCATTTTCCCGCGGTAAAAAGTAGCCTATGTTTATCAGGGATAATGTCGGCTTCTAATGGTAAAAGATTTTTTCAAATCGATCCAGTAGTTTCGGAGCCTATTCAATACAAACATACTTACATACAAATCTTTCCTCGTTATAATATTAAAGTATAGATAATAGATCTTGCTTGCTTGCTCTGGATTTGGTGAAACTCGTTACTAAAAAGCTTTCCCCAGTCAGTTTTTGCAGTAGTTTTCGAGATGTTCTCCCTTGCTGATCTGACAAAATAACAATTTTTCTTATGTTTGTTTGTCCATTGCTAGTTCTGCAATAAATAGGAAGTATTTTGTTGCAGCTCTTAGCCATTTACATTAACTATCTCAGTGTGTGTTGGTTTGTTTCTTTAAGCGTGAAATTTTAACTAATTTCCCAGTTTTGACGCAAAAAAAGTATAAGTAAGTGTGCCTACAATGCATGCGCAGAGGCCTTCACTTCAATTCATCTGCTTCCTTTGAATTAAAATTGATGTCACTTCTTTCAATAGTGTTATCATGACATCGATATTTGACAGATAGCAACATCGATATTAAAACATCGATGTTTTGCCTTTTAACATCGATAATTATTGAAAATTATCATCGATCATCCTTAACCTGAACCAATTCATCGCAATAGCAACGTTACTTCTTTTCAAAGCCACTGGCTTCCTTATCCATTATTTAGTACTGTTTTCTATCTGTCACTCATTTATAAAAATAAAATGAAAAACCATAAAATTTGTTTTTAGTTTTAAGATAAAACATTTTATTTCATTACAGTTGTAACATTTAATAAACAACTTTTCTCGTTTTCTTGAAGGCTACATTTTTCTATGTTAGACGTGTACGTTGAATTATCTATACTTCTATAACTGCCTTGCTCAAATTAAACTTACATTACAGGCGGCGCGTATCAGATTAAAATGGTAACAATAGCTTTGATAAAAAGTTTTCTAAAGCTCGTTCAATCTTGTCCTAGATTTTGTTCAATAGGCTTATTTTACAGCATTGATAAATTATTCTTATTCTGAATCAGATAATATTTTAAATTTTTAGATTACTCTTTGCATCTTATACCAACATATAAAATAATAAAAAAATATAATAAACTTACGCTTTTTGGTATAAAATGATATCTATAGATTTCATGTTCTTAGTACTTCTATAACAAATATACACATACTCGTATTAGAGATTCATCGTTGCTCGTTTACTAAACTCAGTGACCTGATAATTTTCTCATTTATAGTTTCTCAGGCTTAGCGGATTATAACCTCGATGATGCTAATTGCGTGAACATACACAATGTTCACAAGCCTCTAGAGACATTTGTGAGATTAAATTATCAAAATGGGGTGTATGTAATATATACATCATTGTCGTAACACAGTTTAAACTATTACGGAAAGTAAAGTCTCTACTCAGTATCAGCACTCTCGCTCATTTATCGGTGCATGCTAAAATGAACTTGTTGTAGCAATGTACTTAAGTATAATACTGTATTCTTTTAAGAAAAAGTAAATATATTCTTAGTCTTATGTTTATACCACTAAGGTGGAGAATAAACACACGGTCCGCCTGATGGACATCACTTCCTTCGAAAATCTAATAACTTCTTTTTTGATGAACCCCATGTGGTAGAACTTAGAAAAAACCTTAGCAGAGAGCTCATTCCACATATGTATTACACAACTCTGGAGAAAATACTTTGTTTTTGGAACTTGACACACTATTACAGCTAATATTCATCTTCAAATTTTATTAATAGTATTAAAATAAGAAAAAGCCAGGTCAGGAGTACTCGGAACCGTAGAAAATGTATGAAAGCATTGATGCGTATAGATGAGGCAAGAGAGGTATGCCAAGATCGTAGCAAGTGGCAGACTTTGGTCTCTGCCTATCCTTCTGGGAAACAGGCGTGATGTTATGTATTTATGTATGTAAAAAAAATTAAAGTATTTTAATTTTTTTATAACTGATCTCTGTACAAGAAAGGTATCAGAATGATATCAAGTAAATGTAGTAAAACAAATTATTGTGAATTGTATTGCTGTTGCGCTTTCTGCTTTGTGTAGCTTCGAGATGGAGAGGCTATGGTGACCGCTTACCATCCATGGCTTGTTTGCCACCTTAGTAGTATAAAAAAAAAGTCTCGTTCACATTTTTTTCATATATCTAGTACGGAAGCCTTGATACGGAAATCTTAAATTAATATGTTCTACCATTCTTGATTTGTATAGCAACACATAGAAAAAACATAGGTGTGTTTTTTTTTTTAAAAGTATGATAAAGCATGAAATAAACTACATTTATCTGAAATTCTTTAGACTCAGTTACTAATCCATGCCTAAGCCTAATTAATATACATGCTAACAAAGTTGTAACACACTAAGTTACAAACAACAACGCTACTTTCAATAAAATCAAAAAACAAATTCATCTAGTAAAGTTTATTAAAATAAAGCGTCTAAACAACTTAATTACATTAAAAGTATATTGAAGAACATCTTAGATCTTCAGAAAAACATTGTATTTTAACGTTTTGCATCAAAATTCACATAACGTAATAGCCGTGAATCTCTCTTATTTAATTTGCAGATTCCATCCAATACATCAGTTGTCTACGGAGAAGGCAGTAATTAATTTTTTTATCTATTCGTTCGTGTAGCTCTGAAAAGTTACTCCCAAAATTATTTCTTACTTAACGAACTGTTAACGGACACACAACAATAATAACACACGCTATACTGAACAATTAATATGTATAGGTAGTTTGACAGATTAACACCTAACACCCACCTCTAGGCATGGGTCTCTCCATATTTTTGATGGTAAAAATGACAAAAGTAACAATATTATCACTTCAGACTTCAGGTAGCGGCGAAGTAGCCATACTACACGAAGTTCTGTAAAGTTGAGAAACTGCAATGTTTGAAAGTGTATGGTGATGTGTATGCTGGCAAAGTTGCGGCACTTGAGTAGTTATAAAATAGAAACCAAATACATAAGAAAACAAAGACACAGAATACAAGATTTAACAACATGTAAATTTTGAGCCTAAAACTGACGTAAAGCACCCTTGTTTATTTTCAGCAACAGTAAAATATTCTTCGTAAATGCCTCAGAGTTCATAAATATTTAACAGTTATGTAAAATATGTTGTAAAACTGTATGAACTGACAAGGATCTGATTTTACTTTTTAGTATTGTACCCATTCTTGAAAAGCACTACCTTACTGACATGTGTGCTGCTGTGAGTGTGCAGAGGGTGTGAGTTCGATTCCCGAACTGGACAAACATTTATGTAATAAACGTTTGTGTTTGTCTTGAGTCTGGGTGTATTTATGTCTGTATTTACAAAAAAAAGTAATATAAATGTATTTGTATCCGTTGTCTGGTATCCATAACACAAGCTTTGCTTATTTGAGGCCAGACGGCGCGGTGTGTAATGTCCAAAAATATTTATTCATTATTTATTTATTTCAGGATCGTTTTACCAGTTTAAATTTTTCCTTCCGAACAATACAAAAAAACAATAACTAAGACGCTTTTTTTTGTCATTTACGAATTTGTATTCTGATCTATCCAAGATACTCAGTTAAATTTTACTAAATAATAAGCGCTTTAATTTGCTTTTCAACACCAGTTTGATTTTTTTTTTTAATGTTTAATCAAACGATAGAAATGTGAAATAATGTTTAATTTAGACTAATTTAGCTGACCTCATTATAACCCGACCAAATCAAGTGTGATCGCTACAGTTATAGAATATGGAGTATATTCATCTCCACCAAAGTTAGTCTTCCGTCTGGCGTTGCGCAAGGAGGGTGTACTTCTTGTTGCGGTACAAAATTTTGTAATTGTTGTGCAAATATATGAACAAAGTTAGTTTAGACTGAATATATATTAATAACTCTTTAATAAAATAGATCAAGATGTTTGAAATTGTTCATATTATTTATTTTAGCAATAAAGATAAACGAATCTTTATTGAACGGAAGCCTCAAAAACGTTGTTGATATTTTGTTACTCAGGGCGCGTTCGTTCTGGGATTAAGAGTTCCCACGAATGATACTTTTCACACTTTTGATAACGCCAGTTTTGCCACCAACACCTACCGTTCGTGAAGCTATGAAACGTTACT
Organism: Apoda limacodes; assembly: GCA_946406115.1. Lineage (NCBI taxonomy): Eukaryota > Metazoa > Arthropoda > Insecta > Lepidoptera > Limacodidae > Apoda > Apoda limacodes. The sequence goes on along the minus strand of OX291555.1, from coordinate 24,305,370 downwards.
AACAAAACATGCAAAACGAACGGTTGACGTACACACATTATGATAAAATACACACACACACACTACCATAAACAATGAATATGTATAGGTAGTTTGACAGATTAACACAAAAACCCCCCCTCCAGACATGGGTCTAAAGTTTCTAGTCTAGTCTAAATATCGTAAACGAACGCTTGACAGTTTATTGTTACAGATGATACTAAAATTTTGATATTTTTGATACCAATGCTAAACGAACGGATAACAGGTGGCAAAAGTAATGAAAATAATGATTCTGCATCCCAGGACGAACGCGCCCTCAATATTCACTACCTAAATTAGCATACTACGTTACTTACGTTTCGTTGCACTTCACTACATCTCATCTTACCTACAGATACCTTACATCCTACTATTGGGCCCATTAATAAAATACGTCCACAAAATGGTTATTATATTTCATATGTAAAATGGACTAAATATTTGCGCTGGTAATTTATATTTTTATTGGAAAGATTATTATTGATGCATATTCGTACGTGCGTAATTTTATAATCCAATTGAATCCTTTTTTGAATTTCCTGCTTGGAAAATCTTGTTACATCAGTATGGGTAATAATCTCCTATATGTAGGTGTACTGGTTCTAATGAAATTGTTTGCTTGTATAAAATAAAAAAATTTAAACTAAAAATAAACTAAATAAACTAAAACTATTATAAAGAAGAAGGGCTTATCCCTAAAGGGGATTTCTTCCGCTTGTCATACAATTGCAAAACAAATTGCAAGTACATCAAATTATATCAGTGCACAGAATAGGAACCTACAGAAAATGTATAAAAACTGGCTGTTACAAAAAAAACGGGTAGGTTGCCTAGGCACCAACCTAAAGTAGGTGGGATATGGACTGGTTTTCTCGTTAAAAGGTAAAAAACAATAGTCCACCGTGTTTTAAGGGTGGTAAGGAGAAAATTACTAACGAGAGGTTTTAAGGGTGATAAGGAGAAATTACTAACGAGAGGCTATTGAGAAGCCTAAGGCCGAAGGCCGAAAGCTTTAAGGTGATGGCATACCCAAACGAGTTATATTTGCAAGAATTTGATTATTTTGTAACAGTCCTCAGTACCGTTTTTTATCCAAAAAAAAAACGGTACTGACCACTTTAGCACACTTTTCTCAAAAAAAAAACTTATTCAAACCTTATTAAGTAAAGTTGCTACTATTATAATAATTTAGCTCTACAACTCTCTATTTTTGGGCTTTAATTTAAATTGTTTGAAAAACTAAGACTGATATTCTGTTTATTCTTATTTCATAAAATAAAAATTTAAATGATCAACTAAATTTGCTATTTTCGTAGTTCTAAGAAAATATTTGAATTTTATACCAACAAAAAATCGAGATTTTCAACATGCGGTCACGAGCTAGCGTCTATCGTACGTGGAACTGTGTGTCTTTGTATGCTTCAACAGTATAATATGTATTTGTACACTGGTCGAAACGGCATGCTTTTGCTAGGGTATGCCACAGCCTTAATGAATCAAGTTGGTGATTTCCGTAACGGCCGTATTACACACAATGTTTTTCATTACATATGCCAGTAAATAAATAAAAATATAAGGCGAATAAATAAATTAACTCACTAAAACACTATTGAAATGGCAGGTAAGAAGTAGAGAAAACAATTTCACCGTCAGATGGTGCTCCTAGAGCGTTTTGTAAACATCAGCATGTATGTAGATCAGGAAATAAAATAATGAACAGTATTGCAAGGCCTGACTTCAACCTTCACTACTGCATCACAATCAGATATAGGCACGTAGTGACAGAATCGAAATGTACTTGAGATACAATTTATTTATTATTTAGTTACTTCTAAACTCCTAGACACTCCGAAACTAAATGCTGTCATCTCATTAAACTTCTAGTTAAGACAAGCGGTTTCTCTGTAAGTTACACATAAGTACCTATTGTAACTTTACTTAAGAGGATACACTTCGCGGCGCCTCGTAGCGGGCTTCGTACAAACGAATTTCTCACTTATTTTTGACACTTGCTGATCAAATACCACGAAATTTTGAAGAGATGTTCTAGTAATAAATATCTAGGTCTACAGTTTGCCAGTTTTCTATTAAATTTAATAGTTCAAAAGTTACACAGTATTTTAGTTTTTCATACAAATGGTTTTCTAGTTAATAGAACGTTTTACAAGATTTTGGAAAAACCACAGACCTAGGTATTTGGCTTGGGATTATGACTAAGAAATTTCACAGTGATTGATCAGTAAATGTCAAAAACAAATGAGAAATTCGTTTGTATGAAGCCCACTGCGAGGCGCCGCGAACTGTACCCTCTTAAATATACAAAAATATAAAGTTGTTCAATGATTATTATTTACTTCAACCTGCTGCTGGAAAGATAACGACCATTGTTGTTATACGTTCAATACTGCCCGTGGGTTTTATGAACCCGCTCTATCCTTTGAGTAATATAAAATTAACAAAGAAACAGCCCGCTTTAACTGTACATAATGATGTTGTTTACGAGTATGTAAAATAAACTTGAATTGTTCCTTTCTAAATTGTTAGTTTTTTTGAATTTTTCGAATCACATTGATATCGCCCAATACAACCACATTCACCGAATACTAATGACGTCAATCGTAGAGTAAATAAAGCCAAAATGGATGTCACGTATAATTGGAAATTAATAATTTATACGTTCTGACTTCGTGATATTTATGTGACAGTGTCCGATTTAGGGTCTAAAAGTTATTTCAAAAAGATAGCATAATACAGTCAATAGGTGTGATTTTTTTTCTGCGTTACTCTGTGTGTATGTATGTGGTTCTACCTCGAGGTTTCAGCAGCTAAAAAACCTATTCCCATGGGAACCATTGATCCTGATATAAAGATTTTTAATATACTTTGAAATCCCGCCAACTATATACCTGCGCTAAAAATCAGTTTACCTGATTGCTTCGTTGCAAGGTAATTCAATTCAGGTTATATATTATTATTCAAGAAGTAACAGTACAAATTTACCAAAGTAAAAATTTTGTATTTGTAATATTAGTAGGATTTAAATTGGAAGCCATTTCAACGGTTTCTGCCGCAATATTTTTGGATTCAGTAGAAGCATCTTTACATAACTACTTCTACTAACAGGTGACAGTTAAAACCACAGCTAACCGAAAGTTCTACTGAAGCTTTGACTTTGTAAATTAACCACAAAACTGCCAAAGCAGAACTTGAACTAGATAGTTGTAAAAGCAAACGCCCAAATTAGCTTCGGTGGTTACGAGGAGATTGAAGGCGGGGATATATTTGAAAAGTTGTTGGAGAGGAATTTATATCTCTGAGGTTCTCTGATATTAACGTAGTCCATGTTACATTTTGACAATATTTAATTGTATGGGCCTCATCTGCACTTTTATGTATGAATCCTTAATAATCCTTTCATTATGTTTAAGATGCTAACGAACAGCAATAAAGACAGTCAGAAGCTTAATATTTTAGTACCTAAATAATTCCAGCTTAATACCGTTGGAAGAAGTGAAGTAGTGATCACCGCAAAGAGTGAACTGTATAATATGTATAATATATAATTACAAAAGTGTTGCAAGTGTGCGTAGGCTACACTGACTGCTCAACATCAGGCTTATTTGCCGATTTGGTGTCCATGTTAAAGTACCTTCTTATGGGTATCCAGCTCGATCTTGGTAGTTTATTACAAAAAAGTATTATTGACAACAGAAGAGCAGGGTGTAACAGAAGAGCGTTCCTAATCCAGCATCACCAGAAAGGCTTAAAATTATGTAAACATTAAGAAAATATAGCTTAAACGAAATCGAGACAAAGATAACTCTTTCGATAGCCTTCAACCAACCACAGCTGAGTTTAGGGTTATTGCTTATTTCATTAACAAAATAATTAAATGTTTTATAATGTTAAATGTTGAATTTATTAAAGCTTAGAATTTAAGCCTTGGCCTTAGTCTTAATGCTTACATACATATATATTTACACGTATACATACATATTTGTTACACCCGGTATTAAAATGTACACAAGGTTCGATATCTAAAATGTCAGTAGCAGTAAAATTATATCATTTCATAAAAAATACAAAAAGAAGTAAATAATTTTCACATCGTTTAGGGAAAAGGAAGGAAATATTTGAAAATAAATTCACGCAACGCAGCTTCTTTTAGAATAAGAAAATATTGAATTATCGAATTTGGGAATACATAGAATTGTACCGTTAACTCATAATATAGAATCAGAAATAAGAAACGTAATTTGTGAGTAGTAAAATATTTTTTCTTCTTTTTAATCAATATTTATTATATATTCTACCTGGTTACTAAAGCATAATTAACAATTTCTTCTAAATTCTATAATTTTATGAAAGTGTACTAGTATTTCCTGGAAATGATTTTTTTACAAACTTCAAAAATGGACGAGGTTGTACATTCGATTCTTGTTTTTTTCAATGTTCTTTACCTCAGAACTCCGTCATTTATAAACCGATTTGGTAAAATTAATCCACAGAATGGTCCCATTTCAATCTATAAAGGATTGGTCCAAGAAAACCAGAGTTAGGCCGGAAAATTGTTTGATTATTTAGACGAACTTCTACCGGTCTCTTCGTCTGGACATGGCCATGTAAGTTTTTGCGTGGCGGACGCACCACTGTGAATAAGATTAACAAAACAATATAATATAGAATTATTCGAATTTAAGAATTTTTATTTAGAATTAATCGATTTAGAGGAGAAATAAAACATGCGCAAGTCTGCTTTAAGGACCTTTTTTACTTTTTAGTGGATTTGAAGTCGGTTTATGTTTTTGTTTATAAACAGTTTATTAATTCAACTATTAAATTTGTAAATAAATCAATAAATAAATAATATAAAAAGCATTTTACAAAATAATCGTATCTTTGGAACGAAGAAAACTAGATTGATTGTATAGTATATATAAATATTAAAATATAAAAACATATTAATAATAAACAAGTAATTAATTTTGAGTAAGTTATTGCGAGGTAACTAACTGCCTTTTTTATTGACTTAGCGTAAATTGGTTCGCCGGTATGCACAAAGTTCGAAACACTGTTTTTTTGAAGTAGGATGTATGCCTAGTAAAAATCTCTTGTTTATTGTAATAACCACTTTGTTGGAAGAACGATATAATGTAAACGTAAGCAAGTAGATCCGTTTCGAAAGGAACTTCATACGACAGCCCACGAAACCGAAACCGAAATTTTAGTTAGACACTAATTTTAACACTCGCACTATACGGTGCTCAGATTAATATTACCTTCCTATCGTGAATGTGGCATAAATATTTATTTTGAACTAGATAGAAAACAATATCGAGAACTTTTTTAATTTGCATTAGTTTTAAACGATTCAGACGTATCGTAAAACTTCGGGTATAAAGATAAATTGCAGTGTACAATTTTCCAAAAAAAGTGGGAAAGCTATCTACATTAAAACCAATAAAATCAGTTCCCCCCTAACTCTGAATAAAGCCATTATCAATGCAGAGTTACGTAAACTCGGAAATATATGGCAGCTGAACACTGAATATATTGAGAGGGAAAATATGGCTGAAAAAAGAACCGATTTCACTGTATTACAGTAAAGTACATAATTTACTTTTAAAATAATTTTGTATAGTTTTACAAAGACTTATCGCTAGTCACACATACACACAATTAAAATATAACGGTTGTGAAAGGTATTTTGACTCTTTGATTTTCATATTTTTTGCACGATAAATGCAAAAAACATTATGGTATGTGACTGTATCCAGCCACTGGTTTGTCGCAGTATCTTTTGAGTTTTGATTGAGTCATTAATTTTTTACTGGGAGTGCCGGCAGAAGTGTAAACTTAAATATTAACTATTTATTTTTTCCTATATAAGCTGTTTAATTCCCATTACTTCGTATTCATATTTATTTATTATAAATAATAATGTTTGTTTATTTACTTTTTTGACGTAGTATATTCGACATCTCAATCTGTCATAGAATCAAAATCCCATATCCAACCTCCCTGTAGTACTCATAATCGCCATATACTAAAAAACATACAACCTGGATATAACATATAAACATGTGTAATCCGCACTTTCATCTTTTCATCAACCCAATTTCCTCTTACTTTTTATTCGTCCTATAGAGTTTAATATTTTTACCCATCACAAAAAAAGTGCACAACGCCGCTAAAAAAGTTTTCACTTCAAAATCAATCCTTTTATTTTGCCAATCATCCTATTATGGCGTGGCATTATGGTTTCCATCTTGCGAATTTTTATTACGTGGCATTATGGTTTCCGTCTTACGAATTTTCGATCAGCCTGCGCGAGATTAAAATTTCTTACCCATCACAAAAAAAATTGCACAACGCTGCTAAAGAAGTTTTCACTTCAAAAAAGTAAATGAAGATTAAATTCAATAAATACCCTTTAAAATAGTCCTTCTAATAAAGTTTAATTTACTGAAGCAGCAGAACTTCTGCAAACAAGACAAACAGGAAATAAAACCGCGACAAACCGCACCAAACTAAAACCGTCGCCGACACTCACAAGGAGTAAATTAACAACAGAACTGACAAAACTGAAACTTTAATAGGTAGTTTTAAAACTATACCCTAGAGAACTGGATCCGGTAACTTCCAGGAAATTGAAGTTGGAGATATTGTGACGATACCAATATTTATGCCTTTTTGTAATGCAATGTTTTTATTCAAGTTTTAGCGCGAAGATTTACCTTAGTAAACAATTCTCAATAAACCTACTACCTAAAGCAAAATGCATATTTAAATTAGAATGGCGCGTTTAAATATACAAGTTCAGTTATTTTATACATTAGCTGAGAAATTATGATTTATTTTATGAAAGGTTTGAAGCTAACATACAGTTGAATACCGATGACTCAAATGTAAAATATTACATTATAAACTTACGAATCATAAACATCAACACAAAATTAATTGTTCAATGTAGGTAGTAATCTAACTCCCCATTTATGGATTCGGACCTCGGACAAAATGAGGTTGTGTAAGTTTTGAACCAGTGGCGCGAGTATGGATGCTTTAAAACGTACTGTGATTGCCCTTTTTGGGCACTGGGTGCACATTTGCAGTATTCCATAAAAACAGAAATTGCCTAGTGTGGTAGGAAAGCGCGAAGAGGCGCGTGAGTACAGGACATAACTTAGGAGCACACTGTTTCAGCACCACTGCTGTCATACCCTCTAGGCCCCTCGACTTGTAAACGTTTAGAGAAAGCAACGCCCGCCGTAACTCCTTCTGTGTAATGGAGACTTGCGGCATGGTCTTACAGCGCCTTCGTCGTTCATATTCGAGTTAGAAGCAAAAAGACTGCCCGGTAAATCGGCTTTCTCTTTTGCACTATGGGCCAAGTCACCATCGGTCTTTCGCAGTGGTGGTAACGACTAGCAAAAGTTCCCTTCGGCAGCTTTAGCAAGCGACTAAAAAGCACAACTTCCAGAGGGATAGCTCGCAAGTCGCCCACCTATTTTGGCAATGAATTGGTATTTAGCTCTGGCAGTTGCTTCTTTCTGAACCTTGAGTCAGCATTAATTTGCGTTTTAACCCAGAAATATTCGGATACTTATTATAACGAGCCGTAGTCCAAACCTCGTACGCAGTTTGCTTCAGAATTTTAGCTTCTCTGCAGACCTACTAAACTAAGGTCGTTTTTTGACGCCGGCAGCTACTCACGGGTTGAGAATAAAACATTTTATACCAGCGAGGATTTTCTCACTGACTGCGGCTGCGCAGACGTCGGGATCTTCTGAGCTAAAACAGAGCTGCCTCCACGGTTACAATGCATAAAATTCTTGCAATGCATCGCAGTCTGCCGACTTATAATGCCACACACGAAGCCAATTAGTTGGCCCAGGTGGATTGGGTCCTGTGCATTGCACTTGAGCCCGAACGAGACAGTGGTCCGAGGTGCCAAGAGGCGCATCCATTGAGACGGAGTACCCGTCCGGACAACGGCAAATTCATGAGCAGATATTCCTGCGTAGTTACTGGTTCGAGTACTGAGCGACTCACGATGGTGGGCGTTAAAGTCTACCAAAATAGCTAGTTCTGTTGTGCGATATTGCTCTAGCTAGAACTTTTTCAGTTGTCAAACTCAGGTGCGTGAAGCGTCGAGCTACGTTATGACTCTGCTATGAGACTTGTATAAGCACGTATAAATTCGAGTGTGGCTGCCGTGATCTACGCACACCCACAATATCGACAGGTTCCTGTCCTGTCTTTAAGGCTATGAAGGCGGCGACAGCAGATATCCTCCTGGACTAACATAAATACACCGGCTGGGCAGGATACCTGCGTCTCTGTTAGAAAAAGAATGGTCGGCTGCACAGGCTTGAGATAGTGGTGGATTGCGTTAAGATGGTTTGCGTGAATACCCCTGATATTGCAAAAATCCACATTTTATGTGGATGGAGTAACCGCTATAAAAATCCATTTAGCTATTTTTCCTGGCCATTTTTCAAAAGTTGCTTAGCTAAATATGAAGATTCACACAGCACAGACAGCTTACAGGACCAAAAGGTGCGGTATTAGAATTTTTAAAGCTTAGCACATATAATACGATTGCTAGCATGACGGACGAAATGGTTCCTGATTTCTCTCTGTTGTAATCGCCGGGTCCACCCCAGTCTCCTTCTCCGGCACAACTACTTCAGAGACTTTACACTGGTTGGCGGTACAGCCTGCCAGGGCGGAGATTAAGTGATCCCTGGGTTCAGGAACCCGTTCTACCTACGGGCAGCCAGCGGTCAGCCGATTAACTAGGTCTTCCTGACCGCCGCACCAGCACTTTTAAAACTTAGCTTAGCGTACTAGCTTTGTACGGCAATATCGAGTAAATATGACTGTAACCGACACGTTTTTACTGCACCCAGAGCCCAAAACAAATATTTTTGACTATTCAATACACATAGGGTCTTTTTATCGTATAATACCTAGTAATAGTTCGTGGAAATTCTACTATTAGGCTGCAAGGAGGCTAGGTAAAAAACTTATATCAACGCAGGAGATGAAGTAGGCTGTTAAAAAATTCTTAAAAAAAGGCAGCTGTATTTGACTCCTTAAATGTGGTACTATCCAAGATGCGGAGTGTCTGGAGATAAGGAAACAGTGTATGGAGCGTCACAGTAAAGCTTTCTATCAGGTATGCCACTTTAATAAGCTGAAAGGGTGACTCGTCAGACTGAAGAAATAGCAAGAGCAATGCGACTCGCATTCTCTATGCTTCTCTTACTGGAGTTCATCAAGCTGTTGAACGTGTCGATAAAGGTCCTTTTCCGTGTAAACCCTCCAAAGTGTTTCCTTATCTATACACCAGATAAGCTGACAGGTAAAAATACATAGTTACCTAACTGAAGTGGTACACTGCCTTTATTTTTATAAATATTTTATTTCCAAGTCAAGCTGTAGACACAATATGTGAGTTTACTATACAGCAGAAAATCCAAAGAAAACGTACACACAAAGAAAAGATTTACAAAAGAGGTTTTAAACATTTACTCTATCCTTTGAAATATGATCTGCAACTTTTATACAAAAGTTCAGCAAAGTCTATAGTAAATATATTTTGCTTCTTTTACAGCGTTGCGTTCTGATCTCTATTATCACCATTGTTGTGTGGTTGGATGTCATCTTGTACTATTGTATTAGAGTAGATTTTTTGCTGTCAAGATTGTAGAAAAAAAAAAAATTGTAAATATTTAGCTGATTGCAATGGCTAAATAAACTTTTGTAGATGTATGTCCTCGATACTCTGCTGATGGTACGGTCGACGCCTAAAATCCATGATGAATTCGGAACCAAATAGCATGCCGATCATAATATGACTCGCACACTTACATACATAAAGAAGTGGTTTTTTTACAGGTATAGTACTTATTGATAATGATATAATACAAGTTGAATAATTAGCTCATTGCACATAACTCATTATTAAGCTCTTGGTTGAGAGCGTTAGTCCATAGACTTGTAATCTAGTGTCGAGGGCTCGATTATCTGTTCTTTGCAAGCTCGTTTAATTTTCATGTTAAGCAATGATTGTGAAGTATTCAAATATTTGTTATATTTGCCGACTTGTGACGGTAAACAGTTAAGATTATGGAATAGTAATGATTCAAAGACTTTGATGTAGTCTGCAAAAAACTAATCAGAAATTAGGCCAATTAATAAAAAAAAAAACCATAAGCCAAAAAAAAAAACAATTAAAAATGTTGCTCCATCTTCAAATCCTAAAAGGCTTCCAGTCCTCCATTTCTTTATTTTACCACGAATGCTCACCGAGGAAGATCTTATGATTGCGAAAGGTGTTATATTTTTTAGATGTTTTCTGTCCGTTGTATATCATGAAGTTTCTAGACAGTAAACAAATATTATTTTTTATTTTTGCTTAAATTAATATTTAAGCAATTTCACGAGTTTTAATATAAAATTCAGATTGTGGGGATAAAATTAAATTCATTTTTAAAGAAATTATTTTTAATATTAAAAGATATAATTATTAATATATATCAGGCTGTTTCAGTCTTTTAAAATATCATACTAACTACAGTTTTTCATCAAATTTAATTGATAGGTACATATAGTTACACTCCTGTTAGATATCTTAATTTTATCGCAACAAAGCACTAAGTAATTTCTTGTGTATAGGTAACCTGTGTCGATGTTGTTAACAAATTATTTGATTTTTTTAAATAAAACACGGTTTTATTATAAATCGATTAACACCTACGGTAACATGGTTGATAACACTATAAATTAATAGTTAAATAATTTGAAAACGTAATTTTCGCATGAATTTATTGACGAAACATAATTTATTTCCAAAATAACTAAATATGTAAAAGGCAAATTCCTATGTTCTCCTAACGTTTGGGCCAACAATTTCCTTCTTATCAAATAAAATATGAGCCATATCTTACAAATAGCTTTTATATTAAATTTTCTGTTTGAACTAACAGCAAACTATATTTCTTAAAACATAATCTTGCACAATTGTACATGTTTTATTGAAACATAAATTTCGTTTATTGCTCCTTAGATTCTGCTGTCTAATAATATTCGTTTGCCAATATTATTTCTCAGTTTTTATTTCATTGCTAACATATTTGTTTCATAGCAGACGTTTGAACATAGCGTGTACCAATGAGACTTTTTCAAAAATTCTTATTATTGTGTGATAGGTTAAGTAAAACATCATACGAAAACCAGCATATTTTATAAAAGACATATGTTACGTCCAAAATTTGCACTGACGCGCGTGATGGACTATGGCCCTAATTGCCCTCGCGAAAGGTGAAAGTAGACCATTCCACAACAATGGGGATTCTAAGGATGTATGAAATCTGGTAACCATAATTTGATTTCGATAGTAAAATCTGATCTGATATAAAATGCCACGAGAAGGTTATCTTATGTGAGGCTTTGAGCTATATTTATTCTTTAATTTTTTTATGTACCACCACATCGTTACTAATTTTATATTATAACATAAATGTTTGTCCAGTGCGGAAATCGAACCCACACCCTCTGCACAGCAGCTGGCCACGCTACCAAATAGGTTGAGCGCCTTTTGTATGTCTTCATGTAGTCAACAAATTCCACGCTCAGAGGTACCTACTTATTTTTCGCGAGTAAACTTAGGTATTTTACGATTTTACGTCAGGTATGTTACTCATGTTTTTGATTCTTAACTTTAAGTTTATTTACTAAAAGTAATATGTTTATAGTAAAAACAACCAAAATTATGTATCTACTACATAATTCCAAGTAAATGTTGCTTTTTTTTTAAGGTGCGTTCTGAATTTGCACCATGGAATGGCCAATTTTTAGCACAAAAATAATACTTAAAACTTATTTATTCTTGTATTTAATAATTCAATAATCTACAATAAATGATCTATTAACTAATATTGAACAAAACATTATCTTTAATGTTATAGTATCAAAAATCTAAAGTTTTATTAACGGATGACAAATGTAGAAAGTAGTAAGGACGAACCGCATTTTGGACGGTTTCATTATATTTGTTTTTGTAGAGTTAAAAAAAAAACATTTTGCGCGCAAGCGGTTAAAGTAGGCTTTCCCACGCAGATTTAATCAGATTTGAAACGACAAAGTGAGCCTTTCCGAGCCAGTGAGATAAAAAATATATTATATGAAACCTCTTTAGTCCAGCGTAGCTTTAGAAGCATTGTTTCGCCGATGGACTCACGCTAAAATAAGTGACTATAAAAAAAAGAACTAGTTGCACTCCGGGAGTGCCGGCAGAAGTGAAAACCTTTTCACACGATCCGCGCTTAACACTCAAATATGTCACAAGACATGTCTTTGACATTGTCAAGAAATAATAATGTTTGTTTATTTACTTTTTTGACGTAGTATATTTGACATCGCAATCTGTCATAGAATTAAAATTCCATATCCAACCTCCTTGTACTACTCATAAACGCGAATACTAAAAATAAAAATTATAATAGGCGTGGCATTACGGTTTCCGTATTTTACAAAGACAAAGATGCACTTTGTTCAATTTCCATATTTTAAACACTTTATATACACGAATTTTTCGAATACACAGCAGTATGGCCACTACACAGACGGTCGAGCCATCAGCTGTCACCATCCATGGATGCGCGTAGCACGCTGTAACATAAACACACACGACCATTCGCGCAAGCGCCCTGCGCCGCCTAAACGAAACAGCAGGCGCAGGCATACATTTTCGCCGCGCCGTAGAAAGAGAGGGGGATACTCCCTCTCCTACGCCGCGCCAGCTGTCTACTCTCCATCCGTCTTACGAATTTTCACGATCAGGACACGTGACCTGACGCGAGTTTATCATTTTTTACCCATACCAAAAAAAGTGCACAACGTCGCTAAAGAAGTTTTCACTTTAATAAATGGTGGTAAGTAAAAAGATACTGTCCCCTACTGATGTAGGTGTGTACCAGCTATTGGCCTTTGAATGGTTCAAACTGTGTTGTTATACGTTCACACAATGACAACTTATAAAGTTCATTTATATGTATGGGTATCATCCAATTATATTATACACAATAGAACGACGTGGAAGTCGGTCGTATAAAACCAATAAAATCAGCTCGTCCTCACCCAGAGCCGAGCCATTATCAATGCAGAGTTTCGTTAACTTGGAAATTTATGGCGACAGAACGCTGAATATATTGAGCGGGAAGACGCGGTACAGCAATGGTACTGATTTAGTTGAAATTCAGTAAAACATATTGTGTGGCTCAAGTTAAGAAAATTTAGATAATACTTCGTCAAAATCTAAAATAAGCACTATGTATATTTTTCTTGAATTGGGATTTGATATTTAAATTAGTTTATTTTTACATTACATTTAAAAGATTAACCCGTACTCTAAAGGTGCCAAATTTTAATGTGTCCCTGTTACTTAATTTACGCTGTCTGTCTGTTTGTCCGACTTTTGAGAGGCTCTTCCTTTTAAATATGAATAGTTAAAATAATGAAATACAGTGGATATCCTATCAGATACGTAGCGCCATCTTTAATAAAACCGTTGGATGATTAGTTGATATTGTTTGTAAGTTCAGTAAAACTGAAACTATATGTCGCTAACGGAACCGTCGGTTCGCGAGCTCAACTCGCACTTGCCACCTTTTTTTGTATTTTTATAGGTCCTAACAAATTTAAAACAATTTAAATATTTTGTTTAAATTGAAAATGTCAGATCAATCCATATCAATCCCAATTTTGGCTTATTCTTTGTTTACCGATCATTTTGTAATTTTGTAAGACTTGTTTCTACAGTTTAAATAATGTTTATGGGTACAGAGCAGCAAACTTTTTGAACCGGTGGAAATATACTACTGTGGCCATATATTAAAATAAAATGCGGTAAACTTATGGGCAACTAGCTACTACTGGTTCAGAAAAGATTGCTTCTAAAGCTGTTACTTAACAGTTCTTGGACAACTCGAACTTAACATAATTTTATCTACAAAATCTGTGACAGACAGACATACGGACGGATCATTACTAAAATTACTATATGAGTGTTGCTAATTTATTCATTAAAATTATTCCACTTCATTCAATATAGTATAAACAGTCTGCCAATCACTCGACGAGAGTTAACAGGTCCACTGTCATTAATAAACCAATTTTCGGTTTCATCCAACCAACTAATTGTCAGGGATCGTTAACTAAATAGACTTTGACAATGCATTGTATAGAATTCCCATCATGTTGATATTGAAGTTTAAGGTTGTTAGGTATTTGGTAGCGAAATGATTTTTCAAACAACATAACATATTAAGTGCTGCGTTCTTTATTAATACCATATTGTTGGAAATCTGAAAATTAAATTGTGTGGTAGGTATTTGCACAATATGATAGATGGATGCTTATATTTAAATTCATTATAAAGCTAGTAAAAAAACGAAAATTCTAAATCTTAAAAAGTTTCTGCTGTTTTAGCAGAAAAGAAAAAACAAATAATTACTATATATTTTATAATTATAATATATTTTTTCCGGCGGGTCCTGGCTGCGCCTTGTTACACAAACTATGACTCGTGTTAGAACACAAATCTAGTCCAATTGCATACAATGCTTTGTATAAGGCCTGTTACGGCCGGACAGCAACAGTAACGTTGCACCGTCGACATACGCGCAAAAAATGAACTTTCAAAAAACTACGCAACTAGTTTTATCAAAACTCAAAGTTGCTAGTTCCTGAAAATGTCACGGCTTCTGTGGAGCTACTGTCAGAACGTGACTTTTCGATTTTTTAACAATACTGTGAAGTGAACCACATGTGTTTTTTGGTTCTCACTCATTTATTTCTAGACATAAGTGTATGCCAATTGATTTTTTATACTATGCAAAACACAACTGACGTAGTAGTAAAATAAAAAATGTAAAAAGTCAAAATTTTTACTAAAAGTTCGAAAACAGATTTTGAAGCCTCATATTTATATGAAAATGAGCAGCCAATCAGAGCACAGACGAAAGTGGAAGAATGGCTCGGAACAAAAACACCATTGAAAAATATTAAATTACTGGCTCGGCCCAATATTAAATTAGAAAGTTCGAGGTAAAAATCTGGAAAATACCGGTTTGAACTGGTTATTGGGTTTCCAAAATAAAAACAACGTTCTCTGATTGGTCTAAAATAAATGATTTGAACATTTCCTCCTAGATCAAAAAGTATAAAAGGAGACGCAATTTTCATACAGTATGCAGTGAAAGTTCAACAGTCCCAGGAAAATAAGCAGTGAAGAAACCAACTGAAGAATGAACAAGTTATATATATATGTCAAGAAAGAACCAACATTTTTATAACTCAAGATTACTTCAAGAAAGAAGTAACATTTTTATAAATCAAGAAAATTCGTAGAAGTTAAGTAAAATCAGTGAAGCGTAAATTAAAATCACGATTTTAAAGAAGGTATTTGTAATTTATAGATAAGTGTTTGTAAATTATAATTTTGAGAAAAGTTAAATGTGTTGTCGATATAAGTGTAAATTGCGTTTAAGGCAATTATAAGCTGTTGCAAGCAGAATCCAATTTGTTTCATTTTTTCAATTTTATAGTAGGCTTCTTCATCCACATTTCGATAAACCTACAGTCCACTAGCTCTGTCCGCAACAAGGCCAGATAATTAAAAAAACTATAGTTCTTACGTTTTTTTGGGTTCCGTACCTGACAAGGAAATATAAGAATTATTCTTATAGGATTTCTTTGTTGTCCATTTGTTTGTATATCTGTCCGTATGTCTGTCTTTCTATTTGTCTGTCTATCTATTTGTCAAGTTGAAAATTATATAAAATACTAAGGTATACGATCCCTTGAACGCAATAAAAAATACAACTAAAGTACGTCCATTTTTGTCGCATATTTTAACATTCACAATAAATCAAAACCTATGGCGTACTACCCGTTGTACTAGAATCATGAAATTTGACACGGAGTAAGGTCTTACATTACTAATATAGAAAAAAAAACCAAAAACTGATAATTATGGCATAAACCTGTGAGACTTGATCTCATGATGGAAGAACTGTCTACATAAAATAAGTTTGTACGGGACCCTCCTTGCGCGAGCTAGACTCGCACTTGGCTGGTTTTTCTACTTTTGAGGTAGGTAAAATAAATAAAGCCTATGTGACTATGGCTCTTGAGCACATTAACTATCTATGTTCTTCTGTTGTTGAAGAAGGACTAACCAACAAACACACTTTTAAATTTTTACTTGCTTTTATTAAGCTCAAAATGTTTCCTTTTTTTCCTTCCATCTTGTGGTGTAATGTTGCAAGCTTAATTAAACATACTTCCTGTTATCAACCTCCGATGAAATTTTGCAAACTTACTAAGCTTGGATGACAATACAATATTCCACAGTTACTTTGACCAACAACCAGGGTACAACCTAGAGGTGGAGTTAAAAAATTTAAAAATCTTCAAAATGGGTATCCGGGTGTTTTGAGGGTCGCAGATCAGGAATTTGATATTCATTTTGAGTTATCACCTCTTGGCAGATGCAGAAAGTGCACCTGAAGGTGGACATTAGGGTGGGACGTGAAAAATTAAGTGAAAATTTAATTACTAATTTATATTGAACATAATATCGTTCTCCAAGTTCTTATAACCCAAATTATGAAACTTAGGCAATAAACTATAAAAAAACAATTAAACTATCACTAAAAAGTATAAAATAAAAAAAGTAAAAAAATCTTTAAAAATTGCTTTTCTTTAAACATTAGAATCATTTGAAAATTCAATCTAACAAAAAAATTTACTAAAAAGTAAAAAAAAAAATTTAACAAAATGAATATAAAAAACAATTTATAACCACGTACAACTACAAGAAAAGCAAGGCATGCGCAATTACATACAATCACTTGATATACTCTCAATTCATATCCACTGAAACTCTAGCACGTCAAATATTCATTCATACATTTTTTATATTCATTTTGACAAAATTATTTTTTACTTTTTAGTACAATTTTTTCTGTTAGATTGAATTTTTATATGATTCTAATGTTTTAAGAAAAGCAAGATTTTAAAAAGATTTTTTTTATTATCTTAGAATTGTCTTAAGTTACTCACGCGGAAATCGGTCATTCGAATGAAGTATTTTTTGTTTTTATTTTTGTTGTTGCCAGCCTTCATTCATCCCCACTGTTGGGACACGACCTTCCCTCATAAGCGAGGTTGATCGACAATTGCGCCATGCAAAACAACTATTCTGGGAACATTTTTCCCGGATAAAAAGTAAACTATATTATTCTCAGTCCCAGCTATTCTTGTGTTAAAAATCAGATCACCCTATTTCTCTCTTGCAATGTGAAGTGTCTATTGGTTTCACCTACAGAAAAACTTCCCTTGGGAGTTCCTTATCGGAATAACTGTGTAAAGATCTGTGTGAGAAATATGCGCAAAAAATGTTCCGCTGGTTCGTAAAGGATGAACAAACAGACAGACTTTCAGAATTATTATATTAGTATGAATATAGATCTTTAAATGAAGTGTAATCCATACTAATATTATAAATGCGAAAGGACCTCTGTCTACACGCTTAAACCACTGGACTAATTAAGATGAAGTTTGAGTCCCGGGTAAGAATTATAGCCTACTTGAAACCGTCAAGTCGGTTTTATCTATATTTGAGGAGTTGAAGTTAAAATCCTACACTTATAACCGAATGTAGCGTGGGTGGAGCCGCAGACAAACGCTAGTATACTATAATACAATTATGGTATTTTTCATATTATTATCCCAGCCATATTATATTCATTGCTTTGGATGCGAGACAGCTTCTCGATTCCAATATCGTTGAATGACAGTGACACGCGATTCTCGTCACAGTCTTAATATCTGAGATCTTCACTTTATTGAGTTTATAGTTCTCTGAATCTGCTAATGGAGTTCTTATTTGATTTGGTTCTTTGAAATAATGATAGCATTCATTATTTGAAATCAATACTTAACATTAAATTAAAGACAAAGTATTAATTATACTCGAAATTAAACCTTTTGCAATTTGTTATTTTCAGTAAGTCAAATAACAATGCAAAAATTTTTAAGAAAATCTCCAAAAAGGGCGTTTTTAAAACGCAGATAATAAAGTTTTGTAATTTACAATGTTTTGTTTTACTAAATTTAACAATATAAAAAATATTAATAAAAAGTGTATTTATTGAGTTGAATCAATAGTGAAAACAAAAATGTGCTTTTATTTTATTTAAAAAAACCAAAAAAAAAACAAAAAAAAAAAAGAGAAGCTCGTGGTTCAGTTGCATTCATATAGCAGAAATGTTAAGCAAATTTAAGCAACGTCGGCCGTGTTCAGTAGCTGGATTCGTGACCACCTAGCGGGGTTCGTGACCACCAAGCTGAGTGAGCTCCTCTGTGCTTCAGAAGGCACGTTAAACCGTAAGTTATGCCTCTTTTCATATTATGATAGCAGTCGTTAAACCAAGTCAGAGCCCGTATGCAAACTCTGACAGTTGAGTGGCCACTAACTTAAACGCCCGCCAAATTGCATTGGCCTAGGCTTCTTTCTTCAAGACACCTGTGCCACTGCAGTGGGGCGTATTGTGAATGACTAAAGGGCACAACATGTTTAAATTGATTTTCTTGAAATACTGTATTGAAACAAACACAGTTTTAATCACGTCGATCGACTTTATTTTTTTTCTGTCATGGCTAGAAACTGAACCTGGAACCATTTACATGATATGACACTTCCCACTCATTATTTAAACATTAACATATAATGACTGTTCATATACATTTTACGTTCGCGATAAAGCTTTTTAGAAATAAAGAATCATTAACTTATACACAAAACTGTAGCAATGCTATGTTCAATGTATAGAAATAAAGTTGTAGCATTTTGGGTCAAAATTTCAATTACAAGACAGTTTCAGTTCAACTTAACAACACTTTAGAGTCGTCATTAACTGACAAACTAAGGGCTTAACGTAACAACAGTATTATCTTAAATACCGCCCTTTCAATTATCCATTCAGAAGTTTCAAAGACCCCGAAAATGTACCTCAAACACTACTAATTAAACTAATATTAGTATGGTGTGTCTGTTTAATCGAAAGTTAAATTTAATCGAAGAAACTCTAGTAGATTACCCGTATTCATTTTTGTTTTTTTTTTGTTTAGTTTTTTTTTTGCTTTGAGTTACCGAAAATTTTTACTTATTTGTTTGCGCTAAAAGCAATTAGGTACCTACCAATAAAAAAAATTAATAAACGAGTAATTAAAATGTATGTTTGTTAATGATATTTATGTAAGTTATTACACGACTTTTTAGGTTTTTTTATAGTTATTAGATTTAAGATGGCGGATCCAATATAACTTCCATTTTTTTTTTAAAATCGTTGATTTCTATGAAACTAAGTTTTGTTAGCTTTTTTAGGTTACTAGATTCCAATTGTTTATCAGTTTTTAGAAATTCAAGATGGCATATCCAATATGGTGTCAATTTCTATCTAAAATTATAAAATTTTAAAGAAACTAGTAGGTATTATTGGATTTTAAAGGGTGATTTTCGTAAATTACGTAAACTAACATGCGTATTATTAATATCGGTCAAGTAGCACTCTCGCACCGTGGGTTCCGAACCTTATTTTACGTAATTTATGAACACAAACAAAAACATAAAGTGTGCCACTAAGCGGTCACCCATCCAATCACTAACCAATTGCTTATTTTTGAATATCGTTTCCTACAAAAAATGTGTCATCTACCGTCTTAAATTACCGTTACAGCGCCATCTAGCTTATTCTTAACAGAAACAGTAACGTATTTGTTTATTGGAAACAATATTCAAAGGTAAGCAATGTAGGGATAAGTCAGTACTTGGATGGGTGACCGCTTAGCAGCACAATTTTTTTTGTTTGTTTTTGTTAATTAAGATAAATGGTGGTAGGCACGGTACCCTCGGTCGAGTTTAATTCGCACTTGGCCGGTTTTTAGACCCCATTTCCAATACAAAAATAGGTTTAATGCGAGTCGGAGTCGTCCATCGTGAGTATAGGTTTTCCTGTCCTTCCTTAACTAAAAAAACTGTTTTTTTTTATATTTTTTGCTTAGAAGTTTCGATGTCGATGTTAGGCTCACAGGAACCCCATAATTATGGGTTTTATATTTTACTTAATTTTTCCAGTAGATTAAGAGCAAATTGGCAGTGACAGACGGACAGACAGACAGACGAGTGATTCTATAAGAGCTTAACCAGATTTTTATTTCGACGTACTAATTCTGATTTCTTTATTTATTTAGTGCATATCAATAATGACTCCGGTGTAAATATGGATTTTAGTAAAGATATTTTGAACCAACGTATTTAGATAAAATATTGCACACAGTTATAACATTTCCTGGATCAACATCTAACTTTCTTTTACCGAACAGGAATAGTCCTTTGCGTGGGTAAAACTGGCACAGTTTATTTACTTATTTTTTGGATTATTCTAGTCAACATTGACTAATCCCAGACGTTAACTTGTTTTATTTAAAAGTTATAAAAAAATGTAAGTAGTAAAATAAATCTTGTATTCATCACAGCAAGTTTATTTTATGCAACGCAACTTTTGACTCATAGACCAGCAATCTTGTATCTTAATTAATTTATTGTTTACCTTACAAATAATCTTTACCATAACTTAAATTAAATTAAAGACTGGTGTTTATTTTCATTACAAACTTAGTGCATATATTATGTTAATACAAATATTTTACATGAAGAATTCCTAAATTTTCTTACTAAAAACTTCAAACTTAATTAACGTTTCAAGTTTTAAAGTTAACGTCAATCAGCTTTGTTTGTGTTTAGAACTTTATATTCAAAACAATATATTAAAAGCAAAATACCTATAAGACTAATTATTTGAATAAAGGATTTATAAAAAGTTATTTTATGTATGTAGATTACAATGTTTTAAGATAAATAAAACCATAATATTTCAAGTATCTTCAAAATCACTAAAATAAACAAAGCAAACAGTACCTACTTGCTTTTGGGCAAAATTCTCAAGTTAGTGATAACATATTTGTAAAAAGATCTGTCACTGGATTTACGCTAGTTATTATAAGTAAGTACCAGGGGACCGAGCTTTGCTCGTTTTTTTTTACAACGTCATCTACTGTCGAGTAGCTTCAGTGTTGCTGTATCGGTAAAAATAATAGTATTACTACTTGCCAATAGATGTCAGGAGGAGTCATATCGTTCAGTTTATCATTGCTTGAAAACACAGACAAAACGACGGTTTCTAAAAATGAAACGTAGCTAGATCGATTTATTGCCCCCGAAACCCCCTGCGTACTATACATATTTGATGAAAATCATTGGAGCCGTTTCCGAGATTCAGATTACATATATACAAGAACTAGCTTTTGCCAGCGGCTTCGCCCGCCTTAAATTTGGTTATCGGCTTAGGATTCTTACGGCAACTCCTCAATTATAGAAATAAAACCTACTCACACTTGACGTTTTCTCTCTCTCTCGCTCTCTCTCTCTTTCTCTTTATCAAAAATATTAAATAATTACCTACTAAAAATTAATTAACTAATGGATGAACCTCGCGATCATGGTGCTCCGTACAAACTCTAAACCCCGATTAGGGGGGAGTTTTGGGAAATCCTTTCTCAGTGCACGCCTATATCATAATAGCTATATGTGTGCTAAATTTCAGCTCAATCAGTCCAGTGGTTGGAGCTGTGCGTTGATAGATCAGTCAGTCAGTCAGTCAGTAATAGTTACTTTGGGCTAACGCTAACTTTAACTACTCAAAAGGTGTAAATATTTTCACCTTCCACTCTACGTAGAAGGTGAAAATATTTTTTAATAATACGTACCGCCCTTTCCCCTCATGACTGCCCGCCGGCCCTGCACATCATAAATGCGCGCGCAGTACTTGATCATTATTTTGCTGCGATATTATTTCAAAACTGCGATATCTCCTAAGATATTCATTGAAATCGAATGATGTACAGGGCAATTTTGTTTTAAATTAAATACTTGTGATGAATATCGTATTTTTTGGATAAGGATTAATCCTACTAATATTATAAATGTGAAAGTTTGTAAAAATGTCTGTATGGCTGTTTGTTACTTAATAACTCTTCAGCCACTGGACGGATCGGGATGAAACTTGGCACACCTATAGATTAAGTCCTGGAATAGCACATAGGTTACTTATTATCCCGAAAAATTCAAAAGATCCCACGGGAATAACTATAACCGAGCTTAAACGAACTATAGCTATAGCTACAGCTTGCTATAGCAAACGTCATAAGTATAACAATTAATGAGTTTATTAAGGAGTTCCACGCCGATAACCAAATTTAGGGCGGGCGGAGCCGCTGACAAAATCTAGTCATTTATAAAGACACCTTCGAAAATAATGCATTATTTTAGAACAAATTTGCTAAGCATAAAAAAGGTTATAGTTAGCCAACCTTAAAAGATAGACATATGCTTTCGCGGGCTTTTATTTTGAACTTTTAAAGAGGAACAATTCTGTCATATATGATTTTTGCAAAACTTTAACCGATTACGCAGCGCACGCAGCGGAAGCCCTTAAAAGAAAAAAAAACCCGATTTTTAAACATACTTCATTGGTTCTCCGCTCCTATTGGTCTTAGCGTGATGATAAATAGCCTATAGCCTTCCTTGATAAATGAGCTATCTAACAATGAGAGAATTTTTCAAATCGGACCAGCAGTTCTTGAGATAAGCGCGTTCAAACAAACAAACTCTTCAGCTTTATATATTAGTATAGATTAATCGTTTAAAGCTAGTAGATACATAACATTATAAAGTTGCCTTATAACTGTTTTATTTATTGCTTACTCCTTACAATAAATAAAAACTGATCAAAAGTGTCGTGTCCTATTACCACATTAAATGGTTATATATGTTTACTATCAGTTTAAATAAGCTGAAAGTAATATTTGATATACTTAAAACGTTTCTCTGAGCTCCTACATTTCCTGGCAAACATTAAAAGTACATGTACCTTATACCTACGCAAGTTTTGATTCGGAACAAGCTTCAAAAAACACTTACACAAAGGGGCTTTGTGTAATTGAAAACCGAAGTTGAGGAGGGTTTTGATGAACAATTGTTTAGTAACACATTGTTCCTCTGTGAAAACATTAATGAGATGAAAATGGGAACATTATTGTGTATAAGAAAGAAATTTGTACGTTTCTTTTTATTCTTTTTAGGGTTTCTTACTGAAAGGGTGTCCAGGGAGCCCTATTGCTAAGCCCAAACGCTTTCTGTCTGTCCGACCATTGTAGGGCTCTATCTTTTACACCAAAGTAGGAGAAGCCTGAAATTTTCACAGAATATGTGTCATAATGGCAGATACTCTAACAAATAATTAAAAATTAAAACAGTAAAAATAAGGTGGAGTCCCCATATAAGAAGCACTTTATCATTGTTTTTGCTCTATCTTAAAAACAGTTAATATACAAACTTGAAACTTGCAGTTACTAATAGCGTGATCTCTAAAGTGCATCAAGAAGTAATAAAACCGGCCAAGTGTGAGACAGGCTTGAGCTCAAACTCAGCTGCAGCCATTGATTTTCCACACTACAATGGCACAGACCTCCCCTTAGAGAATGGAGGCTTAAGCCTTCAAGTAGTGCAGTGCAAATTGAGAGACGTTATGAAAACAGTAGCCCCTCGCGTGTCTAAATTTTCAAGTTGTCCAGAAATCGTTCAGCGACTGCTGCCGTATGACAAGGCAAGAAGCACGGAAGGCTTCGGAAAATTGTGCCACTATATAGTCGGTCACTAATCCAATTACTGATCGGGTTCGAAGTTGCTTAACTTTGGATCTCGTTACCGATACACGATTGTAATCAGGCCACGAGCCTTTAGCACTCTAGAACGAAGCTCTTAACGGTATAAAATTGTAGCTGCTGCTTTATTCAAGAAACTACGCTACCATTGAACTAGATTTTATTCGTATCGGTACTTTCATTCTTATTATTTTTCATCGATAATATCGATGCATATCTTATCCCGGTACCTGACTTCTTCTGTACTATTCGTACAAACTATATCGTGGACATATGAGTAGGTAGAGGCCTTCTTTTAGTAACGGAACTCTTACGGTAGAGACAAAGCCTTAATGATCTATTTTTATATTTTACTAGCTTTTACCAGGATGAAAAATATCCTATGTCCTTCTCCGGGACTCAAACTATCTCCATACCAAATTTCATCTAAATCGGTTCAGCGGTCCCGATCTATTCAGTGGTTGAAGCGTGATTGAGTAACAAAGAACTAAACATCCAAACTTTTGCATTTATGATATGAATGGGTAATTAATGAATTTTGATAGCGGCTTGACCTGCCCTACATTGGGTTATCGGCGTGGAACTCCGTAATTATACTAATGAAGTTTGCTATACCAAGCTATAGTTCGTTTAAGCTCGGTTAAAGTAATTCCCGCGGGAAATTTTGATGCTTTCGGGATAAAAAGTATCAGGGTGTCAGCTACCTCCATACCAATTTTTATCAAAATTAATCCATCCGTTTGAGCGCGAAGAAGAAACAAACATACTAACTCACATACTTTCGCGGTTATAATATTATTGTCATATTTTATACATCGTAAAACATAAAACACAAAACAAAAATTAAAGTATCATTAATTAATAGCAATAAAGCATAAGCTAGGGACATGCTTATCAATATACCACGGCATGATATTGATCATACAAAGATATTCAAAATTACATATTTAATTTTAAATTTTAAAATTTGACAATTTACTAAACTACTAGAGAATGTCTATGTCATACATACATATAGATATTCGTTACTTTTAAGTTATTAAGTTTCTAATAAAGCTTTAAGAGGCAGTACTCCGTGGCAGAATACTTGAATAACAACAAGGATGACGCGATATGTATTTCAGCGTTCGTGAGTAGTGCAGCTACATTTCAACTTTGGTTGTGGAATGAGCTCCCTACCAAGGTTTTCTCTAAGGACTACACTATGGGGTTCTTCAAGAAAGAAGTTATTAGATTTCTGCATGGTCGGCAACGCGTGAGTTATACCCCTGGTGTTACAAGCGTTCATAGGCTACGGTGACGGTGGTAGAGGTATAAAAAAAAACTCTCTGATGTTTTCATTGAAATAAATCAATAGTTTATTACACCTCATTGTTATCAAAAAATGCATTTTCTCACGGTCTATGCTATGCTTTAGTAAAGTTGTAATACACTTAGAACTTTAAAGATTTTTCTTTGCCAAAATTATTAAAAGCCAAACAGTGAAAAGAGGTCAGTTAAGGAATTTAGTTTGTCTAACAAAAAATCTTTAATCGCGTCTTATACCGAACCATATCCCGAAAACACATTCACATACAATGAAATGAAGTTTAGGTAGTATAGCTTCTTAAAACAATTTTTTATCAGTCAGTATCTCAATTTTTTTAGACTTTGTTAAAGCTTTTGATACATTTTATGTTATAAACTTAAGTAAGGACTATTACAACACAAACTTTATTTTTAAACTCACTTGAAATTCAAAATTGCACAGATACATTTAAAATTAAAAAAAATCACAAAAAACATTTTCAATTAATGTTTAGTTGTTATTTAGAAACATTTTAGTAACAAATTTTCTTAAAGTAAACATAAATTTAATTGACTACGGCAAATCTTGATCAAAAAGTTCACAAAACTTTTAAATGAGTTTGACTTTTATTTCCGACGTTTCCCAAGTAAAGCTTCGACGTCGTTACGTTTCGTGTCATTAGATCACATATAATAAACAACGTGAATATAAATTACCTTTAGTAAAGTGTCATAACTTCAATCGGGAGGCGCTGAGTTGTGACAAGGATTTAGAAAAGTCAGGTTGGTTTTCAATAGGTGCGTTTTGTTGACTGCTTCAATGCGTTCAATGTCATAATCCTGCCAAGTTAAAAAGTCATAAATTCTGAATAACACAGTACAAATCTTGGTTCATTCTCTTTGGTAGGATTACCGCATTATGAACATTATGTCGGTCAACAAAACGCCACTATTATCACATTGATATTTCATTTTCCTGACAGAAAATAAAAAAAAAAATATCATAATAAATAAGCAAGCAAATACTTTAATTTTCTGTAGCTATACTAGCAAGAAATTCCTTAGAAGAAGTCTGATCTTAATAAATTGTTGCTAAGGAAGTCAATTAAAAGATCGGACAGACATTTAAGAACTAATAGAAAATCAATATATATATTTTACAATTGTTACGGAATCCTAAGAAATTTTAATAATAAAAAAACTTGTAACTAATAAATTTTAAAGGTTTCAAGCCGCAAAAATTAAAGTTCATAGAACAGTTAAAAATGGTGTTTTTTTACATTTTGTTCAATAAACTTTATATTTTTGTATGAAACATGTGGCACAGGACAAAGTTCTTCCACTTTTACATTAAAGTTGTTGGAAGAAGCCATCTCATCAGATTTATTTATTTGTCTTTTGGTTTTGTCGGTTTTCGTTTCATTAATTTTCTATCGCACAAGTTGCTTAGTGTTTGATTAAATTCTAATTGACTGTCAGTAATCTAGATATTTATTTATATTTTACTTCCATTAAATACCTAGTATTCCAATATTTACAGATTATTATAAAAAGATTAAAAATACCTACATTACTAGCAGTTGTATATTACGCATTTATAGTTCCACAAACTTTTCTGACCAATGGTCACAGATCAAAACTACAGCCGCCATATTGAAATGGTGTAAGCTTCCAACGACACTAGCGACCAAAATCCAGAAGTCAGAAATTCAGAAAAGTTTGTTGTCTAAATAGTTAAGTTATATCTTTTTTAAAATCAGACGCCTATATTTATACGCGTTAATTTTTAGTGGCTTTTGATTTCTTTTAAATATATATAGAATGAATAATGACATACCTACCTACCTTATACTACCTACCTACCTACCTACCTTACCAGCCTCATACGTCCCCACTCTTAGAATACGACCTTTCCTCACCTTGGGCGAAGGCGATTTAAATTAATGATATATATATATTGCGAATAATATAAATTAAATATAAATGGCAAGAAAATATCTAAAATTCTAATATAAAATAAAACTAATACAAGTGCAATAATTCGAAGCTAAAAAAAAAATTCAATTAAATTTTTAAACCTTTGTAACTATCCATACTAATATTATAAATGCGAAAGTAATTCTGTCTGTCTGTTTATCTGTTACCTCTTTACGCTTAAACTGTTGTAGCAATTAAGATGAAATTTGCCATGGAGTTAGTTTTAGTCCTGAGAAAGGACATAGGCTACTTGAAAACGTCAAGTGTAAGTCGGTTTTTTGGAGTTGCCGGTGAAAGCTACACGGTGAAACCAAGGAGAAATTCGGCATGGAGATAGTTTGAGTCCCGGCAATGGACATAGGCTTCATGAAAAGGTTTTTTTTTTTTCGGTTTTTTTCTATAACACTTAATCAATATTTTTTCTATTGAAACTGAAATCCTACAGCGATAACCGAATTCAGGGTGAGTGAAACCGCGGACGAAAGCTAGTTTCCCATTAAAAATCAAGTTTATCTCCCGCTCATCGCTCAAAGTCGATTTATTCCAGACAACTTTTGGGTAAAGGAAATCACAAAACGACTGTAAAGAATAGAAAGTGCATGTAAATTCATATTCATAAGTTTTACAAATCAATAAATATTATGTAATATATTATGATAAAACAATACAATGTAATATATCTAAACATCTCGTAACATATATACACTTACATATATAAATATACGTATATAAAACGTACGCGTACTTTGAAATATATACATATACAATAAATAATCGGTTTAGGAAGTAAGAAAATAAGAATAAACCAGTGCATTTAAATTTAGGTAAGGATTGTTACATGTTAGGGCAAAGCGTTTGATTACATGGACTGTAAATGAGAAATTGTAGAATTGCGAACAATGTGATTCATTAGGTAAACACAACTGATCTACTAGTTCAAACCTACGATAGCTGAAAGTGAATGTGAGTGATAAAATAGCTATTTATGCAATTTTTGTGAAAAGGAGTACTTTTTAACACGAGTGATCGTATATTCGGTGACCGACGCTGGCAGTAATTGCTTAGCGGTTCACGCAATGTGTAAACATGCTTTCAACGACAACTGGCGAATTTCGGCAACTATCGGCGACTCTAGGCGACTATCATCGACTATATGTGGAGGCTGGTCTGCTCTTGCAAACTTCTTTGTATTCTTAGTATTTGGTCTTAATTTTTTGTTTTGTTTATCAATACTGTAAGACATTGATTATTTCTAAGTGATGAATACATAAACTGTCTTTTTTAGGGTTCCGTAGTCAACAAGGAACCTTTATAGATTCGCCATGTCCGTCCGACAGACGGTGTCGGCGGCTTAGTTTAAAAACTACTAATACGAGAAAGCTGCAATTTGGCAGGGATATACACATTGATCAAGCCAACAAAGTGGTAGAATAAAATAAAATTATAAAACATTTAACATTAAATCAGTCCCATACCACAAACGTGATTTTTTTTTCCCGTTTTTATAGACAATGGTACGGAACCTATTGGGCGCGAATCCGACTCGCACTTGGCCGATTTTATATTTTGCAATTAATTTTTTTTTTATGTTGTCGTTGTGCTTTATATTTCCTGTTTGTAATGGAAAGTGTCCTGCTATGATAGGGATTTTCCAATAATTTAATTGGATGCTGTAAGATAAAGGGAGAACAGAAATGCTCTTACTGAGTTTCTTGCCGGTTCTTCTCAGTACAAGTTCTCCCGTCCTATAGACTTACGAACCGATGACGTATTTTGACAATTATTGTAGCCTAAATTAAATAAATGATATTGATTGATTGATATCGGCGCCTGTCGGCGGTCAGTGTCACGAGCGGTTGCTTACTCACTGTGAGCTCCCTTACTCATTGCTTGTGCTTTAATGTTTCATATTATTATACATACTTTTAGCACCGAACCGACACTCATATGATTTTTGATTTCCCCTACATGCCCCAAACTCTCCTTAAGAAGAAAGAAAGTTTTTCAAGACTATTTTAATTTATTAATTAATTAATTGAATTTCGATACGACAAAACATCAAAGCAATATGAAACTAGATAAAATTGTCTAACAATAAAAATACGCACTTGACTCCCATTAATTATGATAAACAACTAAAAGAAAATTGCGCCGACCTCTAACTGGAGCGCGGTGTCGAGTGTTAAGTGGTATTTTTGTAAACAGATCGGTTCATTGTTCATAGAATGTTATTGTAAGTGATTGTTTGTTTATTCTAGTTGTTGTTGAGCTGTGTAAATTAAAGATAAATGTATGATTTTCTTGCTAGAATTGTAAAAGAAAAATTCATTAACAACAGATATACCATTTACAGAATCAACATAAGCGGTGTATTATTTTTGCATGTAAAAAATACCGCAAAAAGTCTGGTAATTTGGGAGCTCAAGAGTAAATTTGAAAATTAATCCCCGTGCGGGAGTATAAAAATTAAAGTCTAATGTAATTACATTCAGAACAAAAGGAGTCGAGGTGATTGAAAAGTGTCGACGGGACATTATTCAAATACCTAGTGGCGGTTGTAGAGTTAAACATATAATTACAACTAGCTTATACCTGCGGCTTTGCCAGCGCTAAATTTAGTCATTCCCGTTGGATTCCCACGGAAATACAGAAAGTATTCTATGTTATTTTTTGTCCCTGTTACTACCTACATATGTGGCCAAATCAAGTCAACGGAGTGACTACGTTACATAACTTAAACTCCTACTAGAAATAGTATGCATCCTACATAGGCTACATTATATGCCACTCTCGAACTCGTCTACTTTCTTTTTGAAAAAACAATCGTCGATAAGTTGCTTTGTTGGTGCACAGACCGACAAATACACTTTCAAATTAATAACATTAGTAGGGATCATGTTATATTAGTTCCATTTAGAGATAGGTTGTAACTATGTACTTTTTATAGTCACTGAATAACTATGATAGTATATAGCAATAAGAGAAGCGTATTTGATAACACATACGTTGGTTACAGGCGGCACAGAGTCGCACGCTGTAGACAAAGTTAGGTGAGGCCTATGTCCAGCAGTGGACGTCAATGGGCTGATATGATGATGATGATGATGATGAAGTAGCCAATGCAATTTAAAAAAATAAATCTAATGACAGATCACTGAGCCAAGACGAATAGAGATCAAACAAGCAGCACTTGACCTACAGTTTTTAGTACGTAACCATAACGAATACTTCCTAAATTAATTTAAGTACTGGCACATGATTGTAACTACTATAGTAATAAAGCGAGGCTAATCTTAGGTAGTTACAAAGCCAAACTATTTGGATTAACTTTGGTCTTGGCTCTGAGACGATTGAACCAGACGATATATTCCAAAAGTTGGCAAGAACTTATCTTGCACGAATCTACAAAGTTGAATTAGGTTCTTTATTTATGGTTAAGGATTTAAATTATCGCTATTCTATTAAATAAAAAAGAATCAAAGTGCTTAAAAATTATAATTACAATATAAATATTTGACAACCGCATATTTGAAGTTGATACAACAAAAATTTGAAGTGTCCCAGTGATAGGTTATTGGACTGGCGAGTCGATAGGTTTACTGCCTTAGGTTCGATTTCCGATAAAGGGCAAATTTTAAATTTAATTTAAAACGGTTGACGTCCGTCATGTTTCGCTGACTACCAGTTCGAGGTAGGTGTGGTGATAGGATACAATTATTTAAAGTACTTTTATTTTTAATTGTTTACTTTCCAGTTAGAAGATATCTATAAAATTATTTTTCATAGACGGGATTTTAACCTAAAAAACCTTTAGTAAACTAAAGACCGTTAGTAAACTTCTTATAAAAGTTATATCCAAGATTACCATTATTTCATAAAATAAATACAATAAAAATAGCTTGCTAGCTAACTGAAATTTCATTAAACACCAATCACATTGCGTGACGTCACTCCTTCTCGGCCAATTTATCTTACTATGTGGCGAAAACAAGATATACTACATATCTATCCGGACAATTGATTAAAAATGGCACAGATTTAAAGCCTCAGTTATATATTTTATTTTTTGTCAGTAAAAACTTGTTTATAAATAAGTTGGGCGGTAGAAACTGTTTAGTAGACTTATATTTAAATGAGTAATCAAATACATACATGATAGCAAGAAAAATCGATTGGGCAGTTAAAAAACTAAATAGGCAAATAACATGTTGTTAGTTGTTAGTTAGTTGTCAAATCGGAATAAGGCGATGCAAAATATACCTACAATCAGATTAGCAGTTTTGAGAAAACGGTAAAAAAAATAATGTATTCGTTGAAGATGTAAATTAGCCATTATTACGAAATACGAATAAGCAAAAATAATAATGATTTTGAGATTTGTGTTTATCAAGTGTTTGTGTTGTCTTTATCTATATATATCTATGAATATTAGAAAAAGTGGAAGATACACGCCCGCCTCTAAAAACACGGGGCTGATGCAGATACCTAGACATATTTAAATATGGGTGCTGTGATGCCAAACAGGACATCGACTCAGCGTATGCTGCAACAAGGTGCTGCAGCGCTGATTTTCAGCGTCGCTCTTAATAAACGGTGTGCCCGTGAGGCACCGGTTATGTGTTCTAATTTAAGGTAAATAGGTATAAGTATATATAAGGTATATATTTAATAATAAATAAGGTAAATATAAATGTATATGCAGGCAAAATTTGTAAAATATAAATACAATAAACTCATATAAAAATCATTAACATTATT
This sequence comes from Apoda limacodes, assembly GCA_946406115.1. Classification (NCBI taxonomy): domain Eukaryota; kingdom Metazoa; phylum Arthropoda; class Insecta; order Lepidoptera; family Limacodidae; genus Apoda; species Apoda limacodes. Next base: position 24,273,471 of record OX291555.1, on the reverse strand, counting down.
AAATATATTTTTACTATTTAGCCTTTTAACATTGTGCTGCATTGTTGGAACAAACCGACCACTCCGCTCGCGCGCGACTCATTTTGCTTTTGGACTGTTAAAAAGTAATTCTTTAGTTTAAATTTAAAATTTTGGACATTACTAAGTTCACGAATAGGAGGAGGCCGTTTACTGGCCGTTCATTAATTTTACACTTCTTAGGTAATTTTTGTAATGGCACTTTAGTTGTAAAAAATTAATCGAAGTTTTTGAAGACAGTCTGTGCGTTCGTAGACCTAACATCACAGATAACTTTGACCGTTCTCGATGGTAAATCTTGACGTGTCAATTAAACTTAAAATACAAATTTTAGGTTTTGGTAATTAGTAAAAAAAAATGTTTTATTGGTAATAATATTTATGTAACAGAACATAAATTTACTATTTTTAATAATTTTTATACTGTCCTATTGCTATATCAGAATTTCTTACATTCATTTGTATTTTGGAAAAAACTTCTTTTATTCCCTATTCGAATATTTGCTAAGCCTTTTGTAGAACATTCTAGTTGAAGTATAAAGCGAAAGCAAAATACACAAAGCGCTTTGGGAAAATTAAAAACAAAGTCCAGGACTTCTTTGAAGTTGGATCATTGTTGTCTTAAATATTTCCGCCAAGAATAAATTCTACAGTGTTTATTTAAGCTCCTAAAGATATTATTGAGATATATATTGTTTCAAATTAACAGCGTTCACAGCTTTCCATGTATATTTTACTTACAACATTCCTTTATTCTGCTAAATAATTATTTAATGCAAAAACCAATTTTCACAAGTTTTCTTAGTCTGAGTGTTTATCTAGGATTTTATTACAATTAGCTAAAACTATCTTATTGATGACATTTAATCCCAAAATTTATTTTCTTTTAATTTCACACAAATCGACTCGGAAGAAAATGCTAGCTTTTATTACATTTAATAAACAAAGTAGTATTAAAATGTAAGCCTTAGTTCGGTCCCGAAGAAAGTTATACAAAGCGCTTTATGTAAGTAGAAACAAAGTGAAGGAGGGCTTTAAAATATTTTTTGTTTTTTTTTTTATTTTCATACAAATTATTATTCAGGTTATCATACTATAGTTCCTTTTTTTTCTTACTGACTATGTGGTTGGCTGTTGCAGCTATTACTGCTTCACCAGGCTTTTTGGGGCGAGACTCTGAAGGAGCCTCAGTCCATATAGCGCCCAACGCTCAAAGGCTCCCCGCAGGTGGAGCTTCGGCTTCGGTTGTCGCTCTCGGGGGCGTCCCTTCGACCGGCGTGAGCCTCGGACCCGAAGGTGAGTTACCGCCAGTTTCCCGTTACGCGGGTACGGTTGCGATTGAGAGGGGGTGAGAAGCGCCCCGGCACTCTTTGATACCTCGTATACGAGGTCGTTCCTTGCGTTCGCCGACGAACATCGGCATCGTGTGAAAGGGGAGGCCCTATTAGTTGAGACTGATCTCGCTATCGTCTGGGGAGATCGTCTAGGGAGATCGTCTGGGGAGATCGTCTGGGGAGATCGTCGTCTGGGGAAGATCATTTGCTGTTTAGTTTATATACAAGGGAATTTTAAGTTTTGCTGAAGAAATCAACGCTTTGCGTACCTCTCCAAAGAAACTAGTTTTTTAACGCTTAGTGTCGCCTTTGCAATAAAATTTGCTTCTTGGATTTTTTTTACAAGATTATCTGAAATTGCAACCAAGCAAAAAGTCAGTACTCTTAACACCTAGTGTCAACTCTGCAACAAAATTTGCTACATGGATCTTCTTCAAGATAATCTTGAATTTCAACGAAGGAAAAAGTCAGTGCTTCGAACGCTTAGTGTCGCCCCTGCAATAAGATTTCCTACCTGGATTTTGTATATAATTTAAATTTTAATTAGTAATTTAATTTATAAGTTAAGGTATTAAGAAATATTATATTTATTTAAAGAAATCGTGCCTTACATAGTTTAGGTATTATTAATGTCACTGTGTTCCCAAGTATATGTTAATAAGATAAGTCAAACGCTTGTGTCACAGGAGAATCTGGTGCGTTGCCTAGAATAGTCAAATTTCCAAATTGAGACTATCTACTGAGTCTGCCACATTCAAGCTTGTGGAAAGCAAACTTAGTTATGGCGATATTAAGGGGCGGCACATATACTATTTTCCAGTGACACAATCGCATCGTCGAATCCTGAAACTTTCACCATTTTGGATGAAAAATCAGCAATAGATTTATCACTACCTCAGGCACCGGTAGATAGTAATGATACCATTGTGGTGTCAACATTGGAAGTTTCAGCAGCCATTAGGTCTTTTCAGAGTGGATCTCCTGGAGGTTTAGATGCTTTAACACCACAACATTTGAAGGATATAATATGTGGGGCAAGGGACTGGAGAGACATTTGACGATCCTAATGAATTTAATGTTAAGTAGTGTGTAGAGTAAATGGTGCTATCACAGATATTTTAAACGGTGCAAATTTGTGCGCACTAAACAAAAAGGACGACGGTATAAGGCCAATTGCAGTTGGCATGACCTATCGTCGCCTCGCCGCCAAGATATGCTGTAAAAAGTTAGTGCTGGTTTCAAGAAACATTTTTCAGCCTCTTCAGTTAGGTTTTGGCTCTCGAAGAGAAGCCGCCGTCCATTCTGCTAGAACATTTTTGACTAAAAATGTGAAGATTTGCTGCTGAAAGTGGATGTAAAGAATGCCTTTAATTTAGTTGATAGGGGTGTTCTTCTGAAGTTGAAGAAAAGATTTTAAATTTATACGGTTTTCTTTGGCACTCTAATGGTTCTACTTCAAAATTTACCTACAATAGAAATGAAGTTACTTGAGCTGTTCTGTCATCCTGCCATATTTAGTTTGGCCATTCATCCCATCATGCAAGGTTTAATATCCAAACTTAATATTTGGTATGCAGATGATGGAACATTGGGTAGTGACTCAAATTCTTTAAACGACAATCTTGCTTTTAAGATTTCTCTAAGAACTATTGGTCTCGATTTAAATTTTTGAAATGCGAACTTTTTTTCTAGCATTGTACCCGGAAAAGGATTTGGTATTACAAAAAATTTACTTTTTAGCTCCTAAAATTAAAATAGTTGATAACAGTAATCTTTGTTTGTTATGCTCACCTATGTTTGATAAATCTTTCTCTCTGTTAAATCAATCAATTAAATTTCAAAAAAAATTGCAGGTTTCAGATCGCTTGACAAAAATCAATACTTACATAGTATTCACCATTATTCGTTTCTGTCTTTTCATAACTAAATTTACATATCTTGACAGATGTTTATGTCAATTCTGAGAACATACAAACCTAGTTCAGAGTTTTTTTTTTTTTATTTTTTTATACCACTAAGGTGGCAAACAAGCTTACGGCCCGCCTGCTGGTAAGCGGTCACCGTAGCCTATGGACGCTTGCAACACCAGGGGTATCACTTGCGCGTTGCCGACCCTTCAGAAATCTAATAACTTCTTCCTTGAAGAACTCCATACTGTAGTCCTTGCAGAATACCTTGGCAGGCAGCTCATTCCACAACTTAAGCGTTCGCGGGAGGAAGTTTCTCTGAAACCGCACTGTACGCGACCATTTGGGTTCTAAAGTGTGAGAATGGATTCCCTGCCGATGGCGAGCGGTGCGATGGTCTACCAGTAGTAGAGTCAAAGTAGCCGTGAGCATCATTTCGAACAATTCCTGAATTTCATTTGAACCTAGTCAAAAGGGCCCAGCTGATATCCGGGTGCACCTGCCCAGAGATGGCAGCAGTACTCCATATGGGGCCGAACTTGCGACTTGTAAAGTAACAACCTTTGCCCCGACGTGAAGTACTGCTTCGCTCTGTTGAGTACACCAAGTTTTTTGGACGCCAGCTTCACCTTATCTGATAAATGATCTCGGAACTGAACATCGCTGGAGATGTCGACACCAAGGATCCCAATGCTCTTGGAGATGGAGAGGGGAGTGTTCTGGAATTGTGGGACTACAGTGAATGGAGTTTTCTTAGCGGTGAACGCGCACACTTGTGTCTTTGTAGGGTTGAATCGGACCAAGTTTACCCGTCCCCAGTCAGAGACCTGGGACAGTGTGGTCTCGATTTGAGACACAAGTTCTCCGCGGTTTTCCTCCACAACGGAACGAGGGATATTTGCACGACCCGTGTAAAAAGCGTCTCCAGTACTGTCATCTGCATAGCAATGTATGTTGTTCATGTCCAATATGTCATTGATATGCAGTAGAAACAGCGTAGGAGACAGCACAGAGCCTTGCGGGACACCAGCATTAATGTCCATGCTATCAGAGCAACTACCGTCAACTACGGCTCGTATGCGTCTGCCGGACAAAAAGCTAGCCACCCATTTGCACAAACCCTCGGGCACTCCGTAAGATGGCAACTTCGACAGAAGACCGCGGTGCCAGACCCGATCGAACGCCTTCGTTATGTCCAGGCTACATGCCAATGCCTCCCCCTGACTCTCAATGGCTAGTGCCCATCGGTGTGTGAGATACACTAGAAGGTCACCAGTCGAGCGACCGTGGCGAAAGCCATATTGACGGTCACTGACCAGATCGTGTACTTCTAGGTATCTTTGAAGCTGTGTGTTGATCACACGCTCCATCACCTTAGAGAGAAGAGAGGTAATAGCGATAGGCCTGTAATTCGATGGATCTGATCTATCGCCCTTTTTGGGCACCGGGTGCACATTCGCAGTCTTCCATGAAGACGGAAATTGCCTAGTGTGGTAGGAAAGAATGTTTAAACAACATCATTAAAAACACTTTGACTAATATTTCAAATGTAAATATAAAATGGTTACAGGCTTTATTGCCAGTACGATTTGGAGGTTAATCTGTTTCTGGAGTTGCTCGCCCTGTTTTCTTTTCTTCTGATCGTTGCCAATGAAAATAAATTAATAAAATTCTTTCAAATATTCCAGAAATTCTTGGAATATCTTTCAGTAACGAAGCCAGGAATGCTTGAATGATGGCATGCCCAAATACTGATTTTCCTAAAAATCCATCTTCGCAGCGTTTGTGGAATGGGCCTCTCTGCGACCAAGTGCGGAGGCAGATCGTGCTTGTTTATTAGCTGCTTCCTAGTGGGAATCGGGTTTATGATTACAGGCCATTCCTTCACCTAATTTAGGGACCTCCCTGGATTCTTCTGCTTTTACGATTGCGACCTCTCCCCGTTAGGTCGCACTGTTGCTACACACTCTTGCTACACAACGCTGCCAGTGTGGCTTTACTGTCGACCAGCACGGTCATCACTAAGAGTGCAGGCAGGCTTTCTCGTCACGCCAGCCTTAACGATATAATACGCAGAGCTTTTGTCACCGTCAACTGCGTGACTGTTCTTGAACCGAATGGTCTTGTTCGTGACGATGGTAAGAGACCAGACGGTACGACTTTGATTCCTTTGAGAATGGGGCGGCCTCAAGCTTGGGACGCTACTTGCGGAGATAGCCTTGAGCCGTCACATCTTTAAGGAACACAGAATTTTACTATATTGAACATTATTAGTATAAATGTTCTCTAACATAATTTGTGACTCAATGGAGAACATTAATACTAATGTTTGACTACAAACATCAAGGGTTAAAAACGTGAAATCCGTCATGTTTAATTTTTCAAAAAAAGGCTAAATAACAATGGATTTAACTTAAAAACTATGGATTTTCATATAAATCTTCAACCCCAATATAACCTTCTAGGTGATGGTTTTTAAAAATTGGGTAACACATTCTTTATTTTCAACTTTTTTTCGTATACTAATTTTTTATTTTATTTTATTTGCAAAACCAACCGAGCTCCCATACAAAGTTTTATGCCTTATTTTACCAAGCTCATGGATGATTTTTTAAAAACATGTCATTTCATGTCACAAACAATTCATTCTTAGTTTTAAAAATGAAGAATTTTCGTAAAAACTTCTAACTTTATTTCATCTCCTTAGGGGTTGAATTTTGAAGTAACCTTAAACGACGCCTCCAGTAAAATACAACCCTATATAAAACAAACTTTGCCGACCCCTTTCTCCCCTTTAGGGCTTGATTCATGAAAAACACTGAAATTCTTGTGTCATTAATTGTGTTAAAGAATATGTATACCCATTTATATTATTTTATTGAAACTTTGCCAACCCTTTTCTCTCTTAGGGCCTAAGTTTTGCAAATTACTTTGCAAATACTTATATAATTTATAGTGTTGACGAACATGTATACATGTATGTATTATGTAAGTAATTTTGACGTTAAAAATAAATATTTTTCGTACAAACTTCCCCACCCCTTTTCTCCCCCTTAGCCGAATTTCCGTGCAAAATTCCATCGCCTATTTTACACCCTGTGGAATGATTTTTAAAAAAGGATGTAATGTTTCATTTTTGATTCTTAATCAAGAGGCTGAAAACCATTATTTATATATTCAACTCAGAAACTGACAAATTTTCATACTAACTGCCAACCTACCTATTTTACCCCCTTAGACGTCGAATTGTGGAAAATCCGTTCTTAATCAAACTAATAACATATAACAAATTCTTTCCTCAACTTTCAAATTTCTACCCTCAGTGGTTTAGGCTGGGCGTTGATGAATCAGTCAGAACATTTTTTTTTATATATGTACTGAATCCCAAAAAAAGTGTAAAATTCAATACTTAAAATATGATTTAAATTTTAAGCTCTGAGACAAATTTTCGCACTTTATTTCAGTGAAACGTCAAGACTGTTCAGAATTTCAAATTACAGCGACGATTGTAAATTCAAAAGCTATGACTTTAAGCAAGAGAATGAAACTTTTGTTACCTAAAATTCTTTACACTTTTCTGTTTAAAATAAAATGTTTTTTAATACATGAACTTTTCAAGGTAAAATCTGAATGCCTGACATAAGCTGCCCCCTTTTTATAGTGTTTAACAAAAATCCAAAAAAGCTCATTTTTTATATTCAAGTCATGAATCGAATTCGATCAAACGAAAGGAAAAAAAACTTAACACTGTAACAAAGAAAAATAAAACTCTTGAGGTTTGCATTTCTTTGTTAACAAGAAGTTGAAAGTATGACGTGACCGATCGGTTGTCGATAAAACAGTTTTCCGCTTCGTCTGTGAGACTTCGAAGAAAATGGAATTGAGTTGCAAACTGGATTGGATCGGTCCTTATGCCAACCGAGGGCACCAAATGCGATACAGTTGGAAGCTTTTAGTGTTTCTATTATCTCTGCATAATACTATTTGTTCAATTTGACTAAGTCTCCTTTTAAAGTAATTTAAGGATGGAATGTTTTATTTGCGATTGGGCTACGAGCATCGATAAATGAGCAGCTCATGGCCTTATCCCATTAGTCTGTCGCAAACGACTCGCAAAGTTAAGAAATATGAGCCGTCATTGGATGGGTGACCGCTACTGGTACATTTTTATTCAATGCTTGTAACATGCCCTTCAACGTTAGTTTAACGTTTGGCCCTTTTTCATATGATAGTAGTCTTAAACAAACAAACAAATAGAGTGGTCACCAGCTATAGACTATGGCCTAAGCCTCCCTCCTCTATTGATAGGTCAGTCTACCTGCAGCAGGAACGTCCTAATATTGAGGCAACAAAGTTTTTATGGCCATCTAGGTCAGTATTACTGAGTCAAAACTCTTGTATTCGATTCTCAGTAGGTGCAATAAAAGTTACATACAAACTGAATTGGCTCAGTCTCTATCACGCAGAGCAGAAAATTCATGATTAATAAACGCTTCCCAATATACATGATTTTTTTTATTAATTAATCGCACGTAAGCTCATAAATATACATATGTCTATATTTGGAATATAGCTATATGGTTTTTTATACCGCTCATATTATAAACAAAGAACATTCATATAGAGTTTTAAACACCATGCGTTTCCATAGTCACGAATTTCAGAGTCCGAATAGCTCGAGACTGTTCCCAATAAGGCCTGGTCCCTGCTCAGCTGCCTTTAATGGCTAGCCCGTTTTGTGAAACGAGCTGTGGCTCAGCTGCGCATCCTTACACGCCGCTACGCTTCCTTGCACAGCCCTTGTGAGAACGCATCTTAATCCTTCTCATCAATCCCTTTCGTAAAAATCTTATAACACTTTTTATGCCCAAACATGCCAACCACCTTTTGGTATTTCCTAATCCATCCCTGTGCCATTTTTGTTTACAATCATTACACGCATTGAAAGCACTCTATACTGTCTGTGTGCGCATTCGATCGTTCTGTTGGCTACTTGATGCTGCATGTGGCGGCACTTCCGGTATGCATTCAAGGTATTGGCTACAAATGCACATACAGGGAGGTAGAGCATTTGATGCTCTAAATTATAAAAATATTTAAAAATTTGAATTTGGAAAGATTTTAATGTGGAGAATATTCGGACTTGGCCAATGTTCTGTCATGTTTGCTGACAGTAAAATTCGACGAATGGATCGATATTATTTATTTTAAAATTAATTACATAGTGTTAAAAAACAACGCTAATGTATTAATTTTCTCGTAATTGAGAGAATCAAAATTTGAGATGTATTCATATTAAAATATTTAGTTAAATATTTCAAGACATATCCAAAACGCTGAGAAGCTGTTACGAAATTTAAAACTTTGGAATTCTTTTCTTGCTCGTCAAAGCGTGGAGACTACTTAGAATTTTAAATTACAAACGCAGTTGTAAATTCAAAAGTTAAATTTAAGAAGAATTTTACTTGGAAAAAATGTGCAGAACAATTATAACACAAATGGTAAAATGAAAAGAAAACAGTTAAAGCAGACTTTTTACTTTCTTTTGGAATTAACATTTTCAGTTTTTTTTTGTCGTCGAATAACAAAAACGTTTAGTGTGTACACAACTTAAAACAAATTCAGACTTCTGTTTATTTTCAAATCGCAACAATGATATTAAAGCCACGAGTGTAAAGAACAAAAAGAAATTTAGTAAAAAACAAAAAGGTACACTTAAACAACAAAAAAATATTTCACAGTGTCACGTATGTGATGTAATACGTGCTTTGGTACACTTCACTTAACAAGTATTTTATCTATGTCAAAATTACGTTTTTTAACTTTAAATTATTTGTTTGGAAATTGTTAACTAGAAAAATGGATCAAGTGCAAGTCAGACACACGCACCTTGGGTTCTGTACCACCATTAACGTAATTTATGAACACCATTAAAAGCAAAAAGAGTGCTGCTAAGCGGTCACCAACCAATGACTTAACAAGCCTGACTTTGTTTTACTTTTAATATACTTAAAAGTAAAACCTTAACAATCAACAAGCAAATGTATTACTGTTTCTCCCAATAATCGCTAGATTGCGTTGATACGGTAATTTAAGATGGTAATATCTCGGACCCGTCTTACTTGGCCGGTTTTTATTGTTAGTTTTTATACTTTATAGCTCAAGTTATAATCTCTAAAAGTTTAAAGCTTGTATGTATTACTGATTTACATATATAGAGCAAAAACTACGATAATGTGTTTCTTGTATGAAGACACCATTTTATTGCATACATTATTGCCTTCGGACCGTTCTGTACTACAATGCAATGACCTGTGTTGGCTGGCATCCCGTCTAATGTGAGCAATCATTATGAAGGATAAACTATAACCCAATGTAAGTTTCTTAAACTTAAACCTAACTAAAGCTGAAAACTAGTGTACAATTTAATAGAGGAAGGTTTGAACCCTGATTATATGTACTGTGTTCTTGTGGCAAAAATAGGTGTGGCCTTAAGATTCGTAGATTTTCGTGATCTTAAGATCTTAAGACAAGAAACTTTATTTATTCCAATAAATTTCTTATTAGTTAGCTCCAAGGCTCAGTGGGTAATAACCCGACTGCTGAATAATAAAAGTGTTATAATTTATGTACCCCTCAATAAGGACATAAACATATATAAACTTTGTATTAAAATAAAGTAAGTAACAATCCTTAAATTAGCTGGAGGATTCATGTCTTAATGCTTTCCTAATCTTCTATTATTATACGGTGGTCTTTCATACTTTGCAATTACAATATACTTTAATATGATACGCCTATTATTTAATTTTCTGAAGATAAGATCCCGAAAAAGAGTTTGATAAATAAATAATAAATATTTTTAGAGATAACGCACAGCGCTGTCTGGCCCGCAAGTAAGCAAAGCTGGTGTTATGGATACTAGACAACGGATACAAATACATACACATTGTTTTATTTAAGTTAATACATACATATGATACATAAATAAACCAAGACTCAAGACAATTACAAATGTTTGTCCAGTGCGGGAATCAAACCCACACTCTCTGCACAGCCGCCGCCCACACTACCGACTAGGTTGCGATGAATAATTCAGTTATAGACTCCAAAAGAAATGTAGCGCAATTGCACGAAATGAAAACATTTATGAACATGTTTTCCCTCAACACAAAACAATATAACCTTCGACTAACATTCAATATTTTCTTTCTCAAACTGATATCTATTTATCCCTCAGTCATTCCTAATTCCTCTATTAGTGCCTTCGGCTCTTACATAAACATGATGACCGATCCATTCCCCTACTACGAGCTCAAAACTAATTCGCAAATCCGGAAGAAATTGTAGAAAAATTGAAACAAAATATAGTTTTTTTCAATAAAACTGGTCTGAAATTTAAAAACACGTATATAGTTGAATATTCTGTATTTTAGCTTTAGGGTTTTTTTACTTTTAAGTCGATTTTCAAAATTAAATTTACAGATAAATTTGGTTATCATTTTATTTTAATTTTAAATTTTTAGTTGCCTTTTGCACTACTTAACATACTTCAGTAGATTTTAAACGATAAAATTGAAAACATTTCCTCGTTTAACTTTGGTTTTCTTATTCTGATCTCTACCAAATTTGTATGTGATTTTTACATATAGACACAAAAAACGTACAACCTTCTAAAAAAATCTAACTATATTAAAGCATTTTAATAATAAATTAGTCACATCTATCGTCTAGGTAACGGTTATCAAAATATTTACTACTTTGGTTATTTTATGTCTTATTTGATGTAATGTTACACATATTTGTAAAATTCGATCAACCAGTGGTAAGGGTCTTGATCCTTTATTTCTTTTCTTTCAGCGTATTATCTTCACTCCTAATTAATCGAGAGCTATTTGTTTCTATATATTGTTTTCGTTTTGCCAATATTGGAGTACATCGAGAGAACTTCTCGTAGACACCTTTGCTTATTTCAAAATATCTATTTAAACTTTTTTGTACCAAACAGTAAAAATATAATGAAAAACACATTAATTAAAAGGTTATGTTCAAATGTGTTTTGTATAACTAGAGTTTTTAAATGCGATTTTTTTGCAATTAGAGCTTTTTAAAATAAAATTCTTGCAGTAATAGCAACTTGCCCAGTGCGAGAAAAAAACAAATGACAAGGAATCATATTGACAAAATTATGATCATCGAGAGAAAGAAAAGGCATAGGTTGGGAGAGAGGAAGGAGATAGAAAGACACTAACAAAAATATTAAGATTATTTAAGGCTGCACACATAATTTGTGTTAGTTTATCTTTCCATCCCAGTAAAAAAAATTGGAGTTTCGAAATAGAAAATGGTTACAGACAAATGTTCTTCAAATAAGCAAAAATAATTATTATATTAGTAGAAACATTTTAAGGAGCTTTCTATAATTAGATAGCAAATTATTCTACTCCTATTTTGAAATGTTACAAATATAAAACTGACGAATGCATCGAATTAATTTTCATTTTGATGAAAACTAGGTAAATGACCCGTAAAGCAGAAAAAAAGGATGCTATAAGATTACTACATAAAAAAGGCGCGCAAATACCATTTATTTATTTATTTATTCAGTAAGTAGGCCCCCTAAAAAGGGGCTTTTACATCTCAATTTTTAAATAAAAGTACGTGTAGTTCTGTACTTTAAAAGAAAAAACAGTACAAATAAATTGAAAAAATAAAACATATAAATAAGTAACCACAAAAAACCACAAAAAAAAACGTTATTTTAAAAACAAATAGAATATAAAACAAATATAAAATTATGTCAAAAATAAAAACTATCAAAAAAAAAAAAATTTGTTAAGTCCAATTATTCTTGTCATTTAAATACTCTATAACAGTGTAATACCCTCCCCTTATCAAATGACTTTTAATTGCAGATTTAAATTTATGTAAAAACGTGTTAAGGGTAGTCTGTGGGATCTTGTTATAAAAGCGTACACACTGCCTGACAAAAAAATTGATAATTTTTTGAAGATGACTAGTAACATCTTCTAATTTATGTTCATTTCGTGTATTAACACTGTGTACATCGCTTTTTTACAGTACAGGTGCAAGTTTTTACGAGCATACATTATATTTGCATAAATATATTTTGATGTTATAGTTAAAATGCTGATGTTCTTAAAAACTTCTCTGAGGGAATCCCCAGGTTTCAAGGTATAGATAAATCTAATAATTCTTTTTTGTAATATGAAAATTGACTTTATATCAGCTGCTCTGCCCCACAACAGAATTCCATATGGCATGATGCTGTGAAAATAACTAAAATAAACTAAGCGTGCAGTTTCAGAATTAGTTAATTGCCTGACTTTATTAACAGAGAAGGCAGCTGTGCTAAGTTTTCCAGCAAATATGGAGATATGTGTATCCCATTGCACGCCCAGAAACATAGTTGAATCTATAAAATCGAAACTGTCTCCATTTAAGCTTAATTTAGTGTTAAGGTCTCGAAAATTCGGTAAAGCAAATTTGATGCACTTGGTTTTTTTGGAATTAAGCAAAAGATTGTTTACTTTAAACCGATTAAGTATAGCTGATGAGGCATCATTGACATCGTCATAGTTTAGTTTTTTCCTATCAACATTAAATATTAAGGACCGCGGAAATAACTATAACTGAGCTGTAAGGAACTATACCAAACTTCATTAGGTAGTATAATTAAGGAGTTACCGTAAGAATTAATTTACCGTAAAAATGAAATTTGGTATGAAGATATTTTGAGCCCCGGGGAAGGACTTAGGCTATTTTTCATCCCGAAAAATTTAAAAGTTCAAGAGTAACTATAAATGAATACCACGAATAAATCATAGCTGCAGCTATAGCTTGCTATAACAAACTTATTTAGTATAATCAATGCCGTAAGAATGCTAATAACCAAATTTAGAGCGAGTGGAGCCGCGGGCAGAGGTTGGTAAAAATTAAAAGCGCTGTACAAGAAAATTGAAGCAGCCGCGATTGCCTTCACGTCCATCTTCACGGCCAACAAAACGCAAAATGAAATACGCCAACGTGTGTATTAGCACTGTCACCAAAATTTGCCGAGCACACTAGGCCAACGTGTACTGGAGCTTTAAGCATTTTACATAGAGTTTTGGCTCGTATTGTGCATATTGAATACATTATTTCTATTTCTATTAATTATCATTAATCCAATAGTAAAAGTTTTAAGTGCTCAACGTAATAAGTAAAAAAACCTATTTTGTAATATAGCTATTTATGCTACTGTTATGAAATGAAGATATTTTAACATTTTATCTACAACTTATAAAACACATTAAGAAAAACTTGCATACTATTAAAAAAAAAAACAAAAAAAAAAATTTCGGCACATTGCTAAATTCTCGTCACTTATAAAAATCGTCTAGCTTTTTTTCATGGAAATACCTGAATTTTACGGAAAGCAGATTATTACTTGCCATAATAGCTATAATAATAATAATTTAAGGCACATCACACAACGCCATTTTGTCCTAAACTAAGCAAAGCATGTGTCATGAAAAACCAGACAACATACAAATATGTATATACTTTTTTTAAATACATATACATATCAAACATACATATACCCACACTCAAGACAAAAACAAATGTTTATCACATAAATGTAGGTCCAGTCCAATAATCGAACCCAGCACAGCGGACGTCCACACTACCATCTAGGCTGCGAGGGAGCTTCTTGTAATTTTTGGAGTTGTATATTCCATTCCATGCCAGTATCTAAGTATTATCTATTTGGTTGGTATCTAAATAAAAACTTATGTCGATAGGTGTTCACAGCAATATGCTCTTTTTTTTACAGATTTTCATTGTAAAAAAAAATACATTTATGTTATAAATATTTAAAATTTATATAAATTTCCTTGATATTTTCAATATTTTGCTCTATATATCCCTTGACTCTGACACTTTTTTTTCTAACATTACAAATTACAAAACAACATATTTACAAACTATTATAAATGTTTTTTCCGGTGAAGATAAAGACTTGCATTTTGAAACAACACAACTTAGACAGAGACATATTAATGAACTCTCGTTCTGTAGATTAGTGCGCGTACCTTTGCGCCGTCTCAAGCGCTGTGACGTCATTTTACTTGGCGCTAGCCACGTAAGAGCTGGTGTTTTTGCTCACGCACTAAAAAAATCGAACTTTAAACTGCTCTAACTTTCTCAGTTTTAATCGTATTATAATGTAATTTGCATCAAAATTTAAGTTTTGAAAATATCTTAAAAAAATATTTGGAATAGTCTATTGAGGCAAATCTAACGTCACCTCTCAAACCAAAATGCCAAACCATTAAGCCGTTTAGGCTACAGATCAAACCAAAAAAATATACATACATACATCACTAAAAAAACATAACTCTCCTTCTGAGAATGGAAAAAATGTACCGCATATGAACCACATTTAAAGTTTGCATTTTATTTTTATGATTGACTTTTCACCTACCCACATTATAATGTGGTGAATAGCCTCTTTTCACTTACCACTTGAATCCTGCGTGACAGAGGGAGGGGTGTTGTGCAGTTTTGTTACTAAAAACAAATGTGTCATGCGGAAACTTTAATTAACTTTACATATCATATTACTAAGAAGTCAAAAAAGTCAAATGGTTAACTTTATTTTATTTCTTTTCAGATATGTCACATGAAATAGCAACACAAACTATAATTTCCTTATCAGAACTAAACATAAAATCATAGGTGTACCTGAAAAATAAATAAATTTGTATTTTTTCCTGTATTTCAAGACAAAATCAGCATAAATTATTTTGAAAACGTTGAAAAAAACATTATTGCAAAAATTTAAGCATAAAAAAGCGTATGTTTCTACCAGATTTTAAACACTTAAAATTATCACCATCGACTCAAGTCCTAGTGATTGTAAAAATAAAATATTTCTATGACATATATTTTGAAATCCAGAGATTTATAAATCTTACCTTCCAGGGTTGACCAGGTTGTTACTGAAAATCCACGAAAAGTCTTGGATATTTATATTTTCCACCCAATAGTTTCCCTGAAAGTAAAAATTAAATAAAGACATAACCATAATGACTATTCATAGTGTGTGATTGATCATGAAAATGTTCTGTTTAATATCTTTATTTATAAAATGTAAACCAGAGTTCGTACTCGTAAGTTTGCTTAAAACAAAGGCGGTGGCGTAGTGGTATCGTTATTCGCTTGCGCACTGAGGAGCGAAGGTTTGAGCCCGGTGTAAACCAATGAATATTTTTCGTTATTATTTCAAGTAGATTGTTTGTTCGCACCACTAGTTATTCGGTGAAAGAAATCATCACGAGGAAACCAGCATACATCAAAAGACATATGTTCAGTCCACGATCCGCACTGGTTCCAAATTACCCCGCTTTGGCCTAAATAGATCTAGTCAAAAGCCTAGTATACGTAACAGCATCTCATATAGTATGCCCACTGTCCGCGCAAATGTGTGCGTGTTCTGTACCAGCGATAACGGAATTGTATTAGAGAGGAGGACGGGTCGACACTAGAGAGAAGCGAACAAATAATCTACTTGACATTATAACGAAAAATATACATTGGTTCACACTGGGCTTACGTACGTAATATTTTTCTAGTCGATTTTCTTACGAAGATTCCGAGGTGTGCCCAAGGTAAGGATATAAATCAAATGTAAAGTGTGTGTTTGTATGTAGTTATTTTCGCTACAAAGGAGTGATACCTCATTATTGGCTTTTTTATTTAGCTCAAAGTCGCTCAGGAAACTCTGCAGAGTACCATAATATGTTCTTTTTCGCGTAATAATGCATTTTCCAAAGAATGATATTCACCGACATAGCTGTTGCTTACTAGCAAAACCAAGTGGTAAAAGGCCAGCCCCTTAGTACTGTAATTAGGGCCCTTTACAAGATATTTTATTTATAAAAACAACTTTATAGAAAGTAAAATTATTTGGGAATGCAAATCAATTTAGCCCGCGCTAAATTTCGTTATCGGCGTAGGTTCTTACGGCAACTCCTCAATTATAGAAAAAAACAAACAATCAAATCATTTCTCCTTAATGGCATAATTCGTGTCTGTGAAATTGCGGAAATTCACATACAAAATTACAACCCAATCGGTCAAGCCGTTTAGTAGTTGACATATCGACAGAAGCGCCACCTAGCGGGTCCATTTGTATTTTTAAATCATTCAGGAAACCATATGAATATCCATATAAAATTTCAACTCAATCGGTTCAGCCGTTTAGAAGTTATGTGAAAAAGATAAGTACGAAAGGATAATTCTTACTACCCGTTGTCCTATTACCCGTTTTCCCGTAGGAATGAAGCATTTTTCCGCGGTAAAAAGTAGGAAAACCTACGCCGATAACGAAATTTAGGGCGGGCGAAGCCGCTGGCAGAAGCTAATATTACATAAATAACTATGTTCAAAAGTCTTTATCAAAAAGCCGCAGCCACACTGACCTCTATTACCCAAAATAGACTGAAAAAGCTCTACGCCACAAAATACAAGTTGTTGATACCATGTTTTATGGACGTTCACCATTACCGCTACCATATCTATAGCCATATGTTAGTGCTTCTGTAAAAATAACTATTAAAACGGTATTTTTCTATAAAAACAATACCTTGATCCTTTTTAAAATAATTCAAAGAACACTTACCGGTTGCGCTTTGCAGTTGTCATCCAATTTTACTTTTAGTATTTTAATCAATTGAGTAAATAGAAAGTAATGACAGTTCATTTTGTCCACTTTAAATACCAAATCTTTCGCAGAGCTTTGCTGCAATTGGTATAATCTTGCGGCTAGCTAAAAAATTTCAAACATAAAGAGTATTACATAAATTTAATTACTTACGTTTAATTACTTACCGTTATTAGTATAAGACATTACAAGTGAACCCCCGACCGACCTCGCAACGGTCGTAAAACCATCGCTTGGCGGCCCCGGCACGTACTAACGGTCCCAGATGACGATCATGACGACACACGAACTGTCGTATCTCACATTTTAACTAAAGATCGAATGATAATAAATAATAAAGGATAAATTGTATTTTATATAAGAAAAAAAAACCCCAATTAGTACAGAATATGAATATTCAATATATTGAATTACAAATGAAGTTAGTCTGAAAGGTATTGGACTTGTAACAAGATTTTTATTATTTGAAATTGTGCAGCAAAATTGTGTTTGATGTGTATCCTTTATGATACATATTTTAGATATACATTCTTTTATGTGACAACCCATGACTAAGCAGAAAGTAAATATAGAAGTTAATAAAAATTACTTAAAAATTTAAAAAAACCAAGGCAATTTTAATTAAAAAAAATTAGCTCATAGTTGTTAGTTAAGTTAAAAATTAATAACATTTAAAAGCGACTGAAAAAACCCGATAATATTCAAACTTTACTTCGACACAACTTGTATTAATTACCGTTTTTATTTCCACTATTAAAAATTGCCACAAGATAAAGGTAACTAAAAATTTGTAATATAATATCATTTTTACAGATTTCCAACAACAACGCTTTGTAATAGATACTAAACACGGCATTAATAATGCTTCTACGACCATATGTTAACAGGGTTGGATTCAATACTGTGCACATAAATATTTGAAGGACCCTCATCAATTTATTACTAAATACTTTTTTAATAAATACCATAAATTATAAATTTAAAATTTAACTTGTATATTTTTTCCATAACAAACACAAGCATTATTAGTTTCAGATTTTTTTATTAGTTTCCCTCTATACCCACAAACGAGTTTAAGCTTAAGTCGTGCTTATTCTGTTCCAATGTGGATAAGTAGATTTTTGTTTATTTTTTATTCCTTAGTTGTATTACTTTCCTCGTTTTATTGAAGTAAAAATGTATGATTCAGTTAGCTAAATTATAAATACGAGTAGTTAGCACGCAAATATCTTTTGGCAGCTAAGATCAGTTCATGTGCAAAATAGGAAAACTGACAGGATTTGGTTTGAATGATTTGATAGTTGATTAAACGTTATTTAGTATATGGCTTATATTATTCAGCATAAAATTTCGTTATATCATCCAAAATTTAAATATTAACTTTCAGGTTTTTCATAGAAACACGTTATTTTTTGTTACAAACTTAAAGTAGAATCAAAGATAGGATAATATGTATCAATCTATCAAAAAAATCAATTTAAATATATACTAAAAGGAAAACAAAGACTACGAGATTTTTTGATTTCGGCTTCTTTTATATTATTATATTTATTTTGTAGTATTCAAACTTTGGTTCATGAATATATTTTTATATCATATTTTAATAAATTATAAATCAATTTTTTATTTATTTTACTAAATCCGTCTCTGTAAATAATTCAACCGTATAAACACATTGTTTAGGATGTCATCAGTTAGTCATTAGTAGAGGAGGGAAACATTTATGACTTCCTATCACATTTAGAAGCAATGTCTCTCCGTGTCGGAAATGGCCATATTTGTTAATTTGTACTGACAGTACCTACATAGAAATGAAAATGTAAGTTTGTTGATTTGTTACGACATAGGGACCGTTATCAAACATTTAAGCTTCATTTTAGCATAATTACTTACAAATTAATATTGTAAGTATTAGATCATTATTTTCAAAGTTTTGGTTATATCTTTAATGAAATCTTATATGAGAGTAAAATAAATTAAAATATTATCACTAGGTATAGGTACTCTTAAAAGCACTGAAAGATTTGATTACGAAATTAGTTACATTTCGTCACCGTGTGTTATTTTTTTATAATAATAATTTCGTTTATTTAGTCTCAAAAAGTTTTAAATAATAAATACAATATAGCATGTACACTGAATTAAAATTTTACTTTGTGAGACTCTGGAGTCCGAACTAGGTTTGCACCTGTAATTTCAGATCACCAGGCCTCTACCACCAATAGTACACAAAGTTAATAAAACTCAAATAACATATTTACAATAATAATAATACACCGATGTAGCTTAATATAACGTAAATATTTAGTTAATAAAATTTAATTTTTGAAAAGTAGGTATGAGTTGAGAATATGTTGGAGCAAATGGACGTATATGACATTGTGTGTGTGTGTGTGTGTGAGGGTGTGTGGGTATGTGGGTGTGTATGATGGTGTAAGGGTGTATAATTAAGATGAGGTACAGGTTATTGTAAGGTAATTGGGTTCTTAAAATCATTTATTTCACTATTATATCATTAGTAATAGCTTTTCAGTTTCATCATAGTTTAGGTTTTGCAACCATTTAGAAACAGCTTTCTTGCATTCATATTTTGTTAATGAGTAGATATTTAGGTTATAATTTAGTTTATTATAAAGAAATGGACCAAGAAAACAGAAGAATTTGTGTGAAAATTTTGTGCGGAAATTTCTAGAAGTGCATATTTTGAGTTTACGTCGCCGTAAATTTATAAGTAGCTCAGGGTTGAATGTTAAATTAGAGTGTTGTTTGAGTATGGTGTAAAGTATAAATAACTGGCGTACTGTTAATAAGTTGTAAGACTTATAAAGGTCGTGGGTAGGATAATAAAATGGTAGGAAGGCGCTTACTTTCAGTATAGCTCTTTGAGCACGCTCCAACCTTATCATAGCAGTTTTGGATGCACCGCCCCAGGATGTAATACAATAGATAAGTATAGATTGACATAGCGCAAAATAGACAGATCTAACAATTTTGGGTTGAGCCACACGACGAAGAGTGCTAAATATGTATATAAGTTTACGAACTCTAGCCGAAAGTAAATCTACGTGTAGCTGAAAGCTTAGTCTATGGTCTAGGGTAACTCCCAAGTATTTTATGTTATTTACATTTTCTAGGATAGGGCAAGCACATTTGCTGGTATTTAAGAGAGTACAAGAGTGAGCGATAAGTGAATTGATTGACGTATGTGGCTGAGTATTATATACTAATGAAAAGGCTAAGGTTTTGAATTTTTCAGCGTTCAATGTGAGACAGTTATCATATAACCATTTAGTAACTTTGTTAAATTCATTTTGAGCCAATTTGAAACTATCTTGCCAGGATTGGGTACTAATTAGTAGGACGGTATCATCGGCAAAAGAGATTAACTTTCCATTTTTCACCTTGCAGTTGAACAGGTCGTTAATGTAAATAAGAAACAGGGTTGGGCCTAGTATTGAGCCCTGAGGGACACCGTAGAGAACAGGAAGCTCATCACTAGTCCAGTTACTGATCTTGACGCACTGGAATCGATTTGATAGGTAATCAGTAAAAAGTTTCAGTTGTAATCCTCTGATTCCAAGATTTTCAAGTTTTTTAATTAATAATGGGATCGAGACCGTGTTATTGTAACACCTATACTCGCATAAGGACTAGAAACACAAAACTCACAAGGACAAATACGCATGAAGACCAAAACGTATATGGACCAAACTAAGGCCCATTTACCGCTATTTTTATGTGATCCCATTAATTTGTTTTTTTTTTTTTTCTTTTCGTTTTTTATTGTGGGTAGAGTATTGATGGAAAATGAGTATAAGGCAACATAAATATCCAGCAATAAACATAAACACTGAAGCAAAAACTACTCTGAAAGTTAAATTGTAACAGATAATATAACAGAATACGAAATAAGGATAGAATTAAGAAATCTTCGACGGAATAGTAAACGAGGCGCAAAAGAAACTTTAGAAAACTTCTTCATGAGTGAAGGAAAAATGCGGCTACTTGCTTGATTACCCTCGCTACCTTCGCACACTTCAAATGAACAAGAAAAGATCTGAAGAATAACAACTTAGTTGCTTGCAACTTTAAGTTGCTCAACAATCAACAACAGCCAACTTAATACAAAACATAAAGTTGAAAATTCTGAGACGTAAATTAATAAAAATATGAAAATATGACTAGGTTTATAAATTTTTAACCTACTTCAAAAAAGGAGGAGGTACTCAATTTGGTTGTATGTTTTTTTCAAGGTTTGTTACCCAGAACTCCGTCATTGATTAACCGATTTGGATTTTTTTTACGTATGGCGAAGAATTAACCCACAGATTTGCCCATTTAAATTTAGTAAGGATTGGTCCTATAAAACCAGAAATATATGAGAAAATGATTTCAAGTTCTATCATTTTGATATCTCCTACTTCTATTCTTCTACCGGTCTCTACGTCTACATTGGCCATGTAAGTTTCTGCGTGGCGAACAGACATGGGTAACTCAGTGTCAAACCGGCTCAAAAACGCAGCTCCAACAAATTGAGCTGTTGAGCTGCAGCTAAAATCCAAGATGCTCAGCTCACGGCTCAAAAAATATACAACTCAACCATTCTTTTGTTAAACTTTATCAGGCATGGACGGCGAAGAGCTGCAAGAACATTGCGCAGGCTCTCGCAACCTGAATCACAATACACCTTTTAGTCAATTTGAGCTGACCTGCGAGCCGGCTCGCAGCTCTGGCTCAAGTGCTTGAGCCCGAAATTGGTTAACTTTGAATATCGTTTCCAACAAACAAATGTGTTACTGTTTCTCTTAATGATAAGCTAGATGGCGCTGTAATTTAAAATAGTAATTGCTAGGGCCCGTCTCACACTTGGCCGGTTTTTTATTATTTTGTTGTTATACTTTCGAGTTCACACTATTTTTCACTGCAAGTTTGAAGTTTGTATGTCTTTCTGTTTTTCATATTCTGTGAAAAGTTCAGGCTTCTACCTATTTCGGTCTGAAGCCTTTTAATGGCCGGACAGACGGACAGACAGTCAGACAGACAGCTTAGTCTTAGTAATAGGTCTTATCGGCCACTTTTACTTTTACAATTAAATTATAAGGCAAAACGCTAGTACAAATACAAAGCCAGCTATTAATTAAAAAGTCATATTTATACAGATATTCTCAATCACTTCTCTTTATATTAATAAGATTATTATTGGTTTATTATTTGGAGTCAATAACACGTCGCAGTAAAAGTAAGTGTTTTACTGTAATTTTATTAATATTTATTTTAAACTTAAATTACATCTGCAATTTTGGCTGCCGAGAACCTGCGATTGTCGGTGGTCTAAAGCTAGCAGAAAAGTCATTTCTATATCTTTGTTTTTCGACCACTGGTTAAATTTTTTTTTTTTTTCAATTGAAATAAGGAGAGAATCTTCAAAAAATAATTTATATAAATAAAAAGCAATGTCCTGACTGACTGATTAATTTTAGAGTTAATTTTATATCGCAGCCATAGTAGATTTTTTTTAAAATTCTTCAGCCAGCTCTATTAGTTCAAAATAGATATTATAAATTTCGAGAAGAGGTCGATATCGTAGGGTAAGTAAGCATCGTTTTATGAGTCACTTTCGAAATTCAAACTCTGAAGAGTTCACCTCTAGGAGTACTACAGAATGTTGATTAAAAAACTATGCAAATTTTATTATTTACGCGAGCAAAGCCGTAGGCGGAAAGCTAGTATTTTTTTATATATTTCTGAAAAATAAACAGCCCATGTACGTGCCTTAAACATTACATTCTTATGGAGCGATGATAAAAATCTTGACAGCCGAAAACTGAATTATCAAGTGGCCGAGAACCAAAATCTGTGTAATTTTTTAAACAATGAATTTTGTCTTTTTGATAACAGTCTCGTGATAAATATATTTTGAAAGGTAATGGTTGACAATTACATAGTGAAAATGGTTGCTTACTCTACAGACTGAGAAATCGTAAAGTAATAAATTTATTGTTCTGTCGTGAACGTTAAGTATGTATAAATTTTGAAACATAATGTTTTAGTAAAACCCTTAAACACAAAACATTATATTATGTACCTATTTTCGTGGGTATTCATTCCGTCGTTGATTTCTTAAATCAATTACCTAGTACCTGGAGGACCGAGCTTCGCTCGTTTTTTTTTAACAACGCCATCTATTGTCAAGTAGCTTTAATGTTGTTGTGTCGGTAAAAACAATAATATTACTACTCGCAAATAGATTTTTCAGTTTACCATTGCCTGAAACCACGGATAAGACGACGTTTACTACAAATGAAACCTAGCGAGATCGATTTATTGCCCCCAAAAGTCCCCAGTAAGCTAATTGACATTAAAGCAAGTGCAGCGCCTCTGACGAAACTTTGCAAAACTAAGGTTATGAGGCAGGGAAGTTGGGGTGAAATCTGATGTTCACGTTTAAGTATATAAGACCTTAAGTAGAAAAAATATATAGTGGCAGCGCTAGCTAGCATTAAGTATATGCAATTTTTTTCATCCGGTAGTTTTAAGAACAATAAAACGTATCAAACTATAAAAAATATTGAAATTTTATGTATATACTAAAGGTAGTGTCGTAGCCGAAAACGTGGTTGCATTTTTTTTATCGATAAAAAATACAAAATTACTTTAGCAAGAGTAACTCAAAATTAGAGTATATTATAAACTATAGAACTAAATTGTAAAAACAATTGTTAATACATTAATGAAAACTTACTGTCAATTCCAATGTGCATGGAAATAGGAAATGTACTAGTTTACCCTTTTCTGGTGCATTTATTAGTGTATTAGTTACTCATCTCGCTTTTTCAGCCACTTTTCACTCTTAAATGATGAAGATACATATATGCCTTCGTAAATGATAAATAATTAATCTGAAAACTGTTGCGGATAGTAGGCAATACAAATAGGTTTCCTCCCGCTCGTTTTGCATTGTTTCTGTGCTGTGCAAAGCTTATATGCTGCTACAAACTAGGCCAGACTTAACTGAGCAAACGCCATGTAAATAAATTTTGTACTTTCGGATATTAACGCGTATAAACACACAGACGAAAAAATCTTTCAATCGTACTAAAATGATGGTTCTACAGTTTTTATGATTCAATTGGATATCGTTTCTTACCGTAAACCGAAAAGCATGTGTGTTGCTCCAAAGTAAGCCACAGATACCTGAACCTACTAATAATATAATATATAATGACGATAAAAGAAGAAGAAGATAAATAATAATAGATAAGACTCCGTTGGCACTTATTAGGTTAGGAACTCTAAAAATTACTTTATTTTATTGTTACTTTCTTTTATTAAATAATATTGTATGGATAATGTCACGGTCCTTATTCCCCGAAGGGGTTGACCAGAGACTGCAAACATACCACACCATAATGTGGTGGACAGCCACTTTTCACCAATCACTTTAGTCCTACGTGACAAGTGGTAAGCTTATGGGCGCAGCACTGCTTCTGATAACAGTTTATCTGGACAATGGTGGCTTAACATACTATGTCCCACAAGTCATAAATACTACTTTTATAGTAATAAGTGGTAAATAAAAGACCAGAGACAGAATAATATACCCTTTACCAATTCTAGACAAAGTATTCGAAGTACGTCAGGATTCGACACAAATAATATTATATAAACAAACACAACTTAGTTGCAACTTTAATTTAATAACAAGATTTGTTTTACATTTTCAAACTTTATTCTACATTCCTAACTAAATGAATAGCAGCGTAATTAAGTTCATGTCAAGCAGTCACATACAGAGCCGGAGTACAGGGTGAGTTAAAGGTTACGCAAGCTACATATACATGTAAAAAGAGTAGAAGTAATTAAATGAGTTTAGTACTAAGAAGTCTAACAAAAACGTCTAACTTAAGCTTTATTTCCATGCCTAAAAAAATAAAAACAAAACTTTTTCCTTCTTTTTTAATGAAAAGATGGCAAATTTTTGATGTTTGTTAAAAAGGATCCTATACCATGAAAAATTATGTAATCATAGCCCCTATTTATGACTGTCGCTTGTACCCCAGACACATTCACTGTCGAAATAATGTAAGTAAAATATAAATAAATATCAAAAATGTTTGTTTACTTTTTTATACTACTAAGGTGGCAAACAAGCTAACGGTCCGCCTGATTGTAAGCGTCCACCGCAGCTTATGGACGCTTGCAATACATGGGGAGTCACTCGCGCGGTACTGACGCTTCAAAAATCTAATAACTTTTTTCGTGAACAACCTCATATTGGAACTCATTCTACGACCGAGGCGGTCGCAGGAGGCATTTCCTCTGAAACCACACATATTTCACACCTCTAAAATTTGCTACCGGAATCTATATATGTAGATTTATTGATGGCGAGTAAAATGACCCAAATACAAAAAAAAATTTTAGCAAAAGTAAATATAAAAAAATATTTACTAGACAGTGATTTAATAATCATTAATATGGGAATGTCTTTTAAAATAAAAAATCAAACTAACCCAATAAAAATACTATAAATAAATATTTATAATGTACCTATATAAATTATTTTTTAATATGCATGTATTTAAATATATATATGTATGTATCTTTATCTATATGTATTTACGTATTTAAAGATCATAGCAATAAAAAAATTAATTCTAAATTATTTCTAAATTACATTAACTCTAATTGAACTCTCATAAAAATAGCAGACCAAGTCATGCCCGAAAACTGTATGTAATAGGTTGCTATATAACAGGCCTCGGTCTAAATGAGCATCTGCTGATATACACCAAACAATATGTCATATTTATAATAATTGTTATATTTATAACTATATGTAATTAGTTCATAGAAACATATAATTCAGGTGTAAAATATACTTTAAATGTATTGTAAAAAATAAATAAATATATAAATGATGCATGAAGGCTGGGAAGAAATATAGCATCAAAATTGTGTTTCAAAGTTATTTATCAGTTATTTTAACTGATAATTTTGTTTTCTTACGAATTTTTGCATAGTATTAAACGCCTCAATACCGTATAGATATAGTATATATTTTTAAATTATAAACTTCTCTTCTGGTTTACTTTTTTCAATACAATAACTGAATTTCACACAGCTATAGTTTAGAATTTGCTATAGGAATCCCACGCCCACGGAAATTTGAAAGGTTATCACATGTTCCCTTTTTTTTTGTTTATAACTTTGCCAGCGGCTCCGCCCGCCCTAAATCCAGTTACCGGCGGCGTGGGAATCCTTTACTTAATCACAGTATTAATACTGTGATTTGCTCCTTAATTACACAAAAGGAGTTTGCTATATCAAGCTGTAGCTATAGCTATAGTTCGCTTAAGCTCGGTTATATTTATTCCCGCGGGAACTTTTAATTTTTTGCGGGACAAAAGAAGCCTATGTGCTATTTCAGGACCTTATCTATAGGTGTGCCAAGTTTCATCTCGATCCGTCCAGTGGCTGAAGCGTTATTGAGTAACAAACATCCGCAGTTACAAACTTTCGCGTTTATAATATTAGTAGGATTACAACGAGATTAACTTAGGAATTTCAAACTTTAATCAATCCTAATACCTATAAAACCAATTAAGTATCTACTTATTGAAAATTTCTTGAAAAAACTTCGAACTTCACCAACGATCTGTTGGTGACAGTTCCGAAGAGCTTATTATAAATCTTCACATTTTCATATTCACCCGTCTATATTGGATTTACGTCGAGATTGAAATAAGCACCGCAAAAGTTTAATATAATAAATTCGTGTCAAAATATTTTTTTAGCGTCGGTTTATTTTAGTTTCTTGGTATATTTTTTTTATTTTTTATAAATAAATATTTTTGGATGTTACACACAACGCCATCTGTTCAAAAACTAAACAAAGCTTTTACCCTCTGGATACATGACAACGAATACAAATACATATATTCCCATATTCCGCAAAAACATTGGCATGCATATTTTAACAAACAATGATCCCATATTAATAAAACCTAATAACTATTTCTAGGTACATACTAATAGTTATATATCAGTATAATTCTACCATTAATCCTATTTCTTACTCACTTCTTATAGCTTGTTTTGAGACTGATTTTCTATGTATAATATGTATATATTTACAAAAAAAACAGTATATTATTATAGTATAGTATATTATTTATATCCTTTGTCTGGTATATATCTATATCTTAGTGTAGGATCAGACGCCGCACATAAATGTGTTGTTCTGTGAGGGAATGAAGCATACGCGTCTCAGTTAATTACCCACCCAGGTCATTACCCACAGATTAATTTGAAATTTAACTCTGATCTGCAGTTTAAAAAATATACAAAGATTTATCAATTATCTTAATATTATTGTGATCCAAAAACTAACAGCGTAGATATAAGTTTCCAGAACACGTTTTACAGAATGAGTTTACAGTAAATTGAATTGTATTACGTATCTTAAACAATGATAATCATGTGACAATTAACATAATCTACAACCATAATTGATATAACCAATTAAGATCATAACATATATTGTTGATATATTCGATTTATAGTTTAGTACTGAGAAGTTTAACACTAATTTCTGTTATATGTAACTTAAGCATTGTTTCCATGCCTAAAAAACAAATAGAAACGAATTTAGAACTTGCCAGTTTTTTTTAATGAAGATATGGTATATTTATAAGTCATTTAAAAGGTATACCATATTTTGATAAAAACATCAATTTATGACTCGCTTGTACAGTGAACATATAGATATGTGAGATACATGTTCACTGTAGAATTAATGTTAGTAAAATAATCCTAAATTCCAATTTCTATTGTTTAAAACCATAGTTGATATATCCAATTAAGATCATAACATAAACTGCTGATATATCTAAATGATCCAATTAATCTAAGTAGTGCGATGATAGCTTTATTCAGAAACTTTCTTAACTGAGCTGTAGAGGCACGTGCAAGTTGTTAGCAGTATGTAGTGTTTGTTACATGATTTGCTGGGCCTGTGAAACTAGAGAAAGGATAATTTTATGGACAGTTACTGTGTACAATTACTAAGTTATCTTATTATAAATATATTGTATGTTTACATAGAACGGGCTTCGCTTAGTCGACAGGCTTAGTTTAATAAAGGTTCAGTATTTATTTGTATTTTAGCTTTAAACTTAACACATTAGGAATAACGATTACAATGCTGGCAAAAATTATCACTACAAATTATAAAATAAAGTCCCTCGCCGCATCTTTCAGCCTGTCTGACTGTTGTGAGGTCCCCCCTCTCACCCTCTTACATCCCCAGCCTATCGCTTAGTAAAAGACTTGTGATATGACGTAATCATTTATTTAATTCTATTAAATAATTAAAAACATTACCAAACATGGCATTGTACACGCTGTCGTTCTCGTGCGCGTTCGACAATATTAGATACCTCGTTCCGTTGTTGTGTTGCGTATTGTCCGCCTTAGTCACTCCTTTCGCTTGTCCATGCGTTAAAGACTGGTTTACAGTCGTGCGTAGACTCTCTCTATCTCTTTCTCTCCCTCTCGTTTCAGCTCAGCTATGTTGTGTATATCCCTTGAAAACTCGTACTACCGGAAATTATCCACTCTTTTATCTCGTTTTATTCACCTGGAATTGGTACAAATACAAGTGTATATATTTTGAACACAAAAGACGTTGTCTGCTGCAAAAGAAAAATCTCCCTTTTGGGAAAATAGATAGTCCTTTCCTTGTCTCCAAAGTCGTAATTTCTGTTCCACGAAGTTTAGGCTTCAGAGATCAGAAAGTAAGACTTGCCCAATGGATGACCGGAGATGGTAAAAGGTCAATCACCCTCAATCCAGAAAGGCCTTTCCGAAAAGCGCTTTCCTTTTTTACACAAGGACTATCTAGACCAAACTACGTTACAGTCTGAAAATACGACACTTAGAAACAAACAAAAGTTCTCACAAAATTACAATAAGTGTCGAGTTATTTATTTACGTTAATCAAATTACGGGTTAGGATGGGCTCTCCGAGCCTGGAGTAAAAAATGTGTTGCTGAAATAAACCGGGTTAATACACACAATATTTCCAAAGAGTGATTTTCTGAGTAATATCTACTTTTATAACACAAATAAGTTCAAGTTTTAATGAATTTAAATATATCTTTACTCAAGATTCGAAATCTACGTTATTATTGGAAACTCGATTAGAAACAATTAAGGATTGAGTACATTTCGAACTAGTTTGCTAGAATATTTACAGTTTTACTGAAAATTGATTGTGCAGTTATACTTAGCTTTGAACAAAGGTCTCCGTACGTTAACACGTAACACTCTCACAGTTCACTTGTTAGCCACGTGTTAGCCTTCCTTTAGTTAAAAAATGACTCCTACGTGTTAGCCTTACTTAAGTTAGAAAATGACTGCCCCTTGTGTTAGCCTTACTCCAGTTCAAAAACGACTGCCACGATTCCCGCCTTCCTTCTGCAATGCGCTGGCGCACCTTTGTGTCGAAGCAAAGCTGTAACTCTCAATTATACGTTAGTGTTATTCAGCCTTATCGCCTTTGCAATAAGCCCGTAAATCTCTTATTCTTATAACTATGCGAAAACCATCCCTTACGCGAATTATCTGTCTCGTACGCACTTGTACGTCTTTCTCGCTCTTGAATTTTTGGCGCGTTGATGCATCTCAAAACCGACCATCTGTTACTTAATCATTTCTAAGAAAGTTCGCTCGTCCCAAAAGGTTCAAACGCAACAAAAAATATTGTACCTGACCTAAGCATTCCAGGCAAATGTACAAGTTTTAAATATTTTGAAACCTCGAAGTTATAACTAATTTGTTACATAATTGAAATTTATTTAGGTACACCCGTGTGGACCTAACATCCCCCTCCACGTGGAATCTATGAAGCTGCTTGTCAGGCTTTGTGGACTTCACGCACCGAAACCTAATCTCACTACATCGGCTATCTAACAACATATTTAAAAGGTTCAGGAACTCTACACTGAAGTTACAATATTGCACATTCATCTATCAACCTCATGCAAAGTTGAGAAACAAAGCTTTCCCTAACTGCATATACTATCAATTCTAATGCTAACATGCGTTCTCGTTCCTCGTACCAAGCTCGTACACTCTATCGGCTCCTTCTCGAACACAGCTGAAATATAAAATATTACGCATTGCAAGCAAACTAATTGTATCATCGTGACAAGTTCCTTTACCAGTATCCGAATTAATTTAACTATAAACTTTATTCTAGCTCTTCCTTACGTCTGTGCGTGTAGAAAAATGTTATCCAGTTCCAAATAGTCCACAGTCACAACTGTGCGCTCGGCGTAAGTCTCTTTTTTTTTTCCTATGCACTCGTGCTCTTTAGTATTATAGCTTGGTACCTTCTAGCCATAATTATCTCAACCCCGTCCTGCCGTAATAGACAGGCCGGTAGCGGCTTCGCGTAATTATGCTTGAGCGTACTCGTTATAATATCATGTATATAATTTCCTAGTGCGGGGCCCCGTCTTAATACTTTCAAGATTGAGCTATTTGGCTGGACACACTTCTCCACATAGACAGATACTACGTTATCTATTCTTTATCTTAAAACAATATTTTAGTGGAACTACTTTAGTCCTCGGCTTATGATAGTGCCATGATACCTAGATATGTGCCTTGCATCATAATTTCCTCTTATTTTTTTTTTTTATCAACAATAGCGTATTATATTATTTTTATGTGCGGTGCTGATAACATATAGTTCTTCGAACAATAAAGAGATCGGTAGCGTTAGCCCACAAGCCTTCTTTAACATGATAAAACCACTTTACAACCATTTAATTTACATAAGAATCCACAATCGTACCAGAAACTCGATTCTGTTATTTGAAATTTGGTGGTTATTAATAATAACTCTGACTCGTCAATTACTCTTTCTACCATGAATGACTTATACAATGTTTTCAATTAGACCAAGAGCATGTTACCCTATTGATCTATTTATTCCACTGCTGATAATCAATCTAATTATCGCAATCCTATATAACTTGCACTTTCATTCATAATATGTCTACGTCTCCACTGTAAGTACCAGTTTAGTTATCTAAAGCGACTTCAATACCAACTTTAAATGATTTTATTTTATCCCAACGAAACTACTGTTATTAATACCGTTACCTAACTAAATAAGTCAAACAGAATGTTCCTTAATACCTAAGTATGACCATTGTTTATAATCACATCAACCATTACACATGCCATAGGAGGCGTAGTTGAATCCACCATCAACCAGCTTCACCACTTAGTTATATCGTGACTAGGTATTTGCTGCTAACACCTATGTCTCAACCAGTACCAAACTCTGCGAACTTAGTCACATAGTTAACATTTATC
Organism: Apoda limacodes; assembly: GCA_946406115.1. Classification (NCBI taxonomy): domain Eukaryota; kingdom Metazoa; phylum Arthropoda; class Insecta; order Lepidoptera; family Limacodidae; genus Apoda; species Apoda limacodes. The sequence goes on along the minus strand of OX291555.1, from coordinate 24,242,093 downwards.
ACGTTATTCCTTACATATCACCACTAGCGGTTTACAATACACAGCCTTAGCTATGTTTTTCTTGCATCGACCATCTGTTACTCAATAAACTTTCGCTGATATTTCTAATCTTTTATAATTTTAATGTAAACAAAATAACTATTATCTACATTATGTCTAAGTGATTATTACATACATACATACAAACTGAAGAATATAGGAAGTTCATCACCATTATTGATCAAATCAGCATATGTTGAAATTTATGATATAAGCGTACCGATTTTACAAGTACCTTATATTCCCCTCCCAGACCCTAATTCGGTCTTGATCACCTAAACTACGTCTATATATTAAACTTAAATTCATTACAGGCAAGTAAGTATACCCTTCGGAGTTCAGTAGTTTTCTTTATACAGACAAACGTACATGTCGTTTGCTGTAGCACAAACAAGACATTGCATGTAATACATACATGTATACATACATGATGGTAATCATTTCCGTTTAACATCAATCATATTGTCCATACCCCTTCATCATTTTGCTCAACACTGTTAATATGATCCTAATGCATGTTTCTTATCAACACAATAAGTCACTACTGTACCAGCTTTATAAGTCATCATTCTTGATCAACCCTTATTACGTTAATTATTTTACTTTATCGTATATAGTACATTAGGATAAAACCATGGCATCCTTATATTGGTGCGTATTTATTTTTATCACGTGAAATCTCTTATTACCGGGAATCGAACCCTGAGTTTTATGTGTCATTCATCTGAGTATGTACTTTTATATTTATCTATAAATAACTACAAACATTTTATCTATTGAGATATAATGAACAACGGTTTTAACATCCTAGCAATCGAATCTAGGCAAGTGAAATACCTAATCCCACGAACAGTATTTCCTTTCTATTCGTCTAAGTTTCACGTAACTGTAAAGCTTAACTACTATGTATTTTATTATGAAATAAATCAACAGACTTGTCGTTATAATTATCACACGTATGATATTATTTATGCTCACGATATAAAGTGAATCATAGAATACTATTCATCTTTCAAGGATTGAGTCAACACTCCAGTCTTTTATTCATATAGGTATCCCTCTATACCTGTCTATTGTGCTTTGGCTGTGATTTGTTCAGTCGAACCTTGAACCACAAAGTTAAATTGATACCTTAATCGTACTGAGACAATATAAACCTCTCTTAAAATGTCCTAGTTTAAAAATCTGAATAAAATCTTGGTAGTCAGAATTATAATTTTCATTATCATTATTTTCCAACCAAGTCCACAACACAGTACAATCTAGATTCTATATCTATTACTCCTTTCATTTAATTTATAAATATATCATGACTACTTTTATAACTCTTACGCTCACGACACTCAATATATATCACTAACAACCTACTATATTTTATTTTGTTAGGCATAGTGTGCAAGACAGACAACTTCACTACATGCATTTCTCTCTATCAACTTTGTCATTTGTAAATCAAATAGCTTAGCTTCAGACCTGGCCCTGCTTACGATGTTTTGCCTTTGTATAATCCTTAAAATTACTTATAAATCCTAAGCTTAAACCCCATCTTATTACTCCGTTCAACACTTTCGTATAAATTAGTTTAGCATTCATACAAATAATCGTAGACAAACAGACGGATAGACAATCTAGCTTATCGGTTAATTAATTGACAGACGGACAGATAGACAGACGGACAGACAGACAGATCGACAGATAGATAGACAGACAGACAGACAGATCGACAGATAGATAGACAGACAGACAGACAGATCGACAGATAGATAGACAGACAGACAGACAAACAAACAGTAAATCTTATGCACAGGGTTTACTTTAGAATTTTTAACTATCTTACATGATATTACCTTATATTGATACCTATCTAGCAGTAATTCTATATGCAAGTATTATCTAATTTATCGTTAGCATTTCACAGTCGACATTACACAGGTATCTGTGCTTATCCTACTTTGCCTCAAATGAACTTAAAGCATTCCAATCGCAACATGTCTTTTACTCTACTTCTTATGTACTAGGTACCTAATGCAATAATCATATGAATTTTCTACAAAGTAAAACCACTTAGCTTTATTCCATAGTCAATACATTTTATCACCTATGTCGGATGACTTAACAGGTAACAACTTTACTGTGTAGTTATGAATAAGTTGCTTCTATTTCATACTACAAAAGTGGCAAACAAGCATATGGCCTGCCTGATAATTAGTTTTCACAATAGCCTATAAGGTTACAATAACCTATGTAGGACGTTTCCACTGCTTACTACAGACGTTTTCATTGTGCAATGCGCTAGTTCAACACTTTAATCTAATATTTTTACCTATGTCATTTCTATTTTACAGAATAGTTATTTTCACAAAAACAGAAAACCTTTCAATTAATGACTATAATTTACTTTTTATAGTCAGAGTTTTCTCTCATTTAGTTGTTTTATTTTTATTTGAGAGAACTCTTTATGTTTATGACAGCACATACATTAAGATGTACATAAATACATATATACCTACATATTTTTCTTTACAAAATTATTTTTCCACAAAAATATTAAGTTTTTTGTTCATATCTCTGATGCTGACAAATATAGAAGTAGTGTTTTTTAGTTTCTAAAATATCTCATTTGATCGTGTAATTTTATGTTAAATCTAGAACCACTAGTTAACCTATGTACTACCTCTGGCTAAATCTCCTACTCAATTACTAAGCTTTTAATTAATTAAGTAATGAAATGAATTCTACGTTGTGTTATGTAGTAACTTTAGTTTTTTTATTTCTTTGATTCAAAATTATTATTTTGAATTTTAGACTAAGATACTGGTCCATCGGCAACAAATGTGAGGTCCCCCCTCTCACCCTCTTACATCCCCAGCCTATCGCTTAGTAAAAGACTTGTGATATGACGTGATCATTTATTTAATTCTATTAAATAATTAAAAACATTACCAAACATGGCATTGTACACGCTGTCGTTCTCGTGCGCGTTCGACAATATTAGATACCTCGTTCCGTTGTTGTGTTGCGTATTGTCCGCCTTAGTCACTCCTTTCGCTTGTCCATGCGTTAAAGACTGGTTTACAGTCGTGCGTAGACTCTCTCTATCTCTTTCTCTCCCTCTCGTTTCAGCTCAGCTATGTTGTGTATATCCCTTGAAAACTCGTACTACCGGAAATTATCCACTCTTTTATCTCGTTTTATTCACCTGGAATTGGTACAAATACAAGTGTATATATTTTGAACACAAAAGACGTTGTCTGCTGCAAAAGAAAAATCTCCCTTTTGGGAAAATAGATAGTCCTTTCCTTGTCTCCAAAGTCGTAATTTCTGTTCCACGAAGTTTAGGCTTCAGAGATCAGAAAGTAAGACTTGCCCAATGGATGACCGGAGATGGTAAAAGGTCAATCACCCTCAATCCAGAAAGGCCTTTCCGAAAAGCGCTTTCCTTTTTTACACAAGGACTATCTAGACCAAACTACGTTACAGTCTGAAAATACGACACTTAGAAACAAACAAAAGTTCTCACAAAATTACAATAAGTGTCGAGTTATTTATTTACGTTAATCAAATTACGGGTTAGGATGGGCTCTCCGAGCCTGGAGTAAAAAATGTGTTGCTGAAATAAACCGGGTTAATACACACAATATTTCCAAAGAGTGATCTTCTGAGTAATATCTACTTTTATAACACAAATAAGTTCAAGTTTTAATGAATTTAAATATATCTTTACTCAAGATTCGAAATCTACGTTATTATTGGAAACTCGATTAGAAACAATTAAGGATTGAGTACATTTCGAACTAGTTTGCTAGAATATTTACAGTTTTACTGAAAATTGATTATGCAGTTATACTTAGCTTTGAACAAAGGTCTCCGTACGTTAACACGTAACACTCTCACAGTTCACTTGTTAGCCACGTGTTAGCCTTCCTTTAGTTAAAAAATGACTCCTACGTGTTAGCCTTACTTAAGTTAGAAAATGACTGCCCCTTGTGTTAGCCTTACTCCAGTTCAAAAACGACTGCCACGATTCCCGCCTTCCTTCTGCAATGCGCTGGCGCACCTTTGTGTCGAAGCAAAGCTGTAACTCTCAATTATACGTTAGTGTTATTCAGCCTTATCGCCTTTGCAATAAGCCCGTAAATCTCTTATTCTTATAACTATGCGAAAACCATCCCTTACGCGAATTATCTGTCTCGTACGCACTTGTACGTCTTTCTCGCTCTTGAATTTTTGGCGCGTTGATGCATCTCAAAACCGACCATCTGTTACTTAATCATTTCTAAGAAAGTTCGCTCGTCCCAAAAGGTTCAAACGCAACAAAAAATATTGTACCTGACCTAAGCATTCCAGGCAAATGTACAAGTTTTAAATATTTTGAAACCTCGAAGTTATAACTAATTTGTTACATAATTGAAATTTATTTAGGTACACCCGTGTGGACCTAACATCCCCCTCCACGTGGAATCTATGAAGCTGCTTGTCAGGCTTTGTGGACTTCACGCACCGAAACCTAATCTCACTACATCGGCTATCTAACAACATATTTAAAAGGTTCAGGAACTCTACACTGAAGTTACAATATTGCACATTCATCTATCAACCTCATGCAAAGTTGAGAAACAAAGCTTTCCCTAACTGCATATACTATCAATTCTAATGCTAACATGCGTTCTCGTTCCTCGTACCAAGCTCGTACACTCTATCGGCTCCTTCTCGAACACAGCTGAAATATAAAATATTACGCATTGCAAGCAAACTAATTGTATCATCGTGACAAGTTCCTTTACCAGTATCCGAATTAATTTAACTATAAACTTTATTCTAGCTCTTCCTTACGTCTGTGCGTGTAGAAAAATGTTATCCAGTTCCAAATAGTCCACAGTCACAACTGTGCGCTCGGCGTAAGTCTCTTTTTTTTTTCCTATGCACTCGTGCTCTTTAGTATTATAGCTTGGTACCTTCTAGCCATAATTATCTCAACCCCGTCCTGCCGTAATAGACAGGCCGGTAGCGGCTTCGCGTAATTATGCTTGAGCGTACTCGTTATAATATCATGTATATAATTTCCTAGTGCGGGGCCCCGTCTTAATACTTTCAAGATTGAGCTATTTGGCTGGACACACTTCTCCACATAGACAGATACTACGTTATCTATTCTTTATCTTAAAACAATATTTTAGTGGAACTACTTTAGTCCTCGGCTTATGATAGTGCCATGATACCTAGATATGTGCCTTGCATCATAATTTCCTCTTATTTTTTTTTTTTATCAACAATAGCGTATTATATTATTTTTATGTGCGGTGCTGATAACATATAGTTCTTCGAACAATAAAGAGATCGGTAGCGTTAGCCCACAAGCCTTCTTTAACATGATAAAACCACTTTACAACCATTTAATTTACATAAGAATCCACAATCGTACCAGAAACTCGATTCTGTTATTTGAAATTTGGTGGTTATTAATAATAACTCTGACTCGTCAATTACTCTTTCTACCATGAATGACTTATACAATGTTTTCAATTAGACCAAGAGCATGTTACCCTATTGATCTATTTATTCCACTGCTGATAATCAATCTAATTATCGCAATCCTATATAACTTGCACTTTCATTCATAATATGTCTACGTCTCCACTGTAAGTACCAGTTTAGTTATCTAAAGCGACTTCAATACCAACTTTAAATGATTTTATTTTATCCCAACGAAACTACTGTTATTAATACCGTTACCTAACTAAATAAGTCAAACAGAATGTTCCTTAATACCTAAGTATGACCATTGTTTATAATCACATCAACCATTACACATGCCATAGGAGGCGTAGTTGAATCCACCATCAACCAGCTTCACCACTTAGTTATATCGTGACTAGGTATTTGCTGCTAACACCTATGTCTCAACCAGTACCAAACTCTGCGAACTTAGTCACATAGTTAACATTTATCACGTTATTCCTTACATATCACCACTAGCGGTTTACAATACACAGCCTTAGCTATGTTTTTCTTGCATCGACCATCTGTTACTCAATAAACTTTCGCTGATATTTCTAATCTTTTATAATTTTAATGTAAACAAAATAACTATTATCTACATTATGTCTAAGTGATTATTACATACATACATACAAACTGAAGAATATAGGAAGTTCATCACCATTATTGATCAAATCAGCATATGTTGAAATTTATGATATAAGCGTACCGATTTTACAAGTACCTTATATTCCCCTCCCAGACCCTAATTCGGTCTTGATCACCTAAACTACGTCTATATATTAAACTTAAATTCATTACAGGCAAGTAAGTATACCCTTCGGAGTTCAGTAGTTTTCTTTATACAGACAAACGTACATGTCGTTTGCTGTAGCACAAACAAGACATTGCATGTAATACATACATGTATACATACATGATGGTAATCATTTCCGTTTAACATCAATCATATTGTCCATACCCCTTCATCATTTTGCTCAACACTGTTAATATGATCCTAATGCATGTTTCTTATCAACACAATAAGTCACTACTGTACCAGCTTTATAAGTCATCATTCTTGATCAACCCTTATTACGTTAATTATTTTACTTTATCGTATATAGTACATTAGGATAAAACCATGGCATCCTTATATTGGTGCGTATTTATTTTTATCACGTGAAATCTCTTATTACCGGGAATCGAACCCTGAGTTTTATGTGTCATTCATCTGAGTATGTACTTTTATATTTATCTATAAATAACTACAAACATTTTATCTATTGAGATATAATGAACAACGGTTTTAACATCCTAGCAATCGAATCTAGGCAAGTGAAATACCTAATCCCACGAACAGTATTTCCTTTCTATTCGTCTAAGTTTCACGTAACTGTAAAGCTTAACTACTATGTATTTTATTATGAAATAAATCAACAGACTTGTCGTTATAATTATCACACGTATGATATTATTTATGCTCACGATATAAAGTGAATCATAGAATACTATTCATCTTTCAAGGATTGAGTCAACACTCCAGTCTTTTATTCATATAGGTATCCCTCTATACCTGTCTATTGTGCTTTGGCTGTGATTTGTTCAGTCGAACCTTGAACCACAAAGTTAAATTGATACCTTAATCGTACTGAGACAATATAAACCTCTCTTAAAATGTCCTAGTTTAAAAATCTGAATAAAATCTTGGTAGTCAGAATTATAATTTTCATTATCATTATTTTCCAACCAAGTCCACAACACAGTACAATCTAGATTCTATATCTATTACTCCTTTCATTTAATTTATAAATATATCATGACTACTTTTATAACTCTTACGCTCACGACACTCAATATATATCACTAACAACCTACTATATTTTATTTTGTTAGGCATAGTGTGCAAGACAGACAACTTCACTACATGCATTTCTCTCTATCAACTTTGTCATTTGTAAATCAAATAGCTTAGCTTCAGACCTGGCCCTGCTTACGATGTTTTGCCTTTGTATAATCCTTAAAATTACTTATAAATCCTAAGCTTAAACCCCATCTTATTACTCCGTTCAACACTTTCGTATAAATTAGTTTAGCATTCATACAAATAATCGTAGACAAACAGACGGATAGACAATCTAGCTTATCGGTTAATTAATTGACAGACGGACAGATAGACAGACGGACAGACAGACAGATCGACAGATAGATAGACAGACAGACAGACAGATCGACAGATAGATAGACAGACAGACAGACAGATCGACAGATAGATAGACAGACAGACAGACAAACAAACAGTAAATCTTATGCACAGGGTTTACTTTAGAATTTTTAACTATCTTACATGATATTACCTTATATTGATACCTATCTAGCAGTAATTCTATATGCAAGTATTATCTAATTTATCGTTAGCATTTCACAGTCGACATTACACAGGTATCTGTGCTTATCCTACTTTGCCTCAAATGAACTTAAAGCATTCCAATCGCAACATGTCTTTTACTCTACTTCTTATGTACTAGGTACCTAATGCAATAATCATATGAATTTTCTACAAAGTAAAACCACTTAGCTTTATTCCATAGTCAATACATTTTATCACCTATGTCGGATGACTTAACAGGTAACAACTTTACTGTGTAGTTATGAATAAGTTGCTTCTATTTCATACTACAAAAGTGGCAAACAAGCATATGGCCTGCCTGATAATTAGTTTTCACAATAGCCTATAAGGTTACAATAACCTATGTAGGACGTTTCCACTGCTTACTACAGACGTTTTCATTGTGCAATGCGCTAGTTCAACACTTTAATCTAATATTTTTACCTATGTCATTTCTATTTTACAGAATAGTTATTTTCACAAAAACAGAAAACCTTTCAATTAATGACTATAATTTACTTTTTATAGTCAGAGTTTTCTCTCATTTAGTTGTTTTATTTTTATTTGAGAGAACTCTTTATGTTTATGACAGCACATACATTAAGATGTACATAAATACATATATACCTACATATTTTTCTTTACAAAATTATTTTTCCACAAAAATATTAAGTTTTTTGTTCATATCTCTGATGCTGACAAATATAGAAGTAGTGTTTTTTAGTTTCTAAAATATCTCATTTGATCGTGTAATTTTATGTTAAATCTAGAACCACTAGTTAACCTATGTACTACCTCTGGCTAAATCTCCTACTCAATTACTAAGCTTTTAATTAATTAAGTAATGAAATGAATTCTACGTTGTGTTATGTAGTAACTTTAGTTTTTTTATTTCTTTGATTCAAAATTATTATTTTGAATTTTAGACTAAGATACTGGTCCATCGGCAACAAATGTGAGGTCCCCCCTCTCACCCTCTTACATCCCCAGCCTATCGCTTAGTAAAAGACTTGTGATATGACGTGATCATTTATTTAATTCTATTAAATAATTAAAAACATTACCAAACATGGCATTGTACACGCTGTCGTTCTCGTGCGCGTTCGACAATATTAGATACCTCGTTCCGTTGTTGTGTTGCGTATTGTCCGCCTTAGTCACTCCTTTCGCTTGTCCATGTAAGTCATACAGGTCATCAAAGACCTACGCCCCCGTAAGTCCCCCGGCGCAGACGGTATCTCTAACGATATCCTAAAGCGCCTCACTCTTCCCCTTATCTGCCTCCTAGTAGCGATCTTTAACGCTGCTATGGAACATTGCATCTTTCCATCTCAATGGAAAGATGCAATCGTTATAGGCATCCATAAGCCCGGCAAAGCTCGTACCGAGCCGTCCTCCTATCGCCCTATAAGTTTACTAAAGGCCCTTGGTAAACTCTATGAACGCCTCCTTCTCGCCCGCCTACGGAACTCTATAGTCTCCAGAGGCATTTTAATAGACGAGCAGTTTGGCTTTCGTGCCAAACACTCATGCGTCCATCAAGTCCTCCGCATAACGGAACATATTCTTACTGGCTTCCAGCCAGCATTAGGTAAGACCCGTCACACGGGCGCTGTCTTCTTCGATGTAGCGAAAGCTTTCGACAAAGTCTGGCACAACGGTTTAATTTTTAAACTGTACAACTTTCAGTTGCCAGATCGTCTCGTGCTCATCATACGAGACTATTTGTCGAATCGTAGCTTTCGCTACAGAGTTGAAGGCACTCTCTCCTCCCCCCGCCCCATAGAAGCAGGAGTCCCGCAAGGGTCCGTGCTCGCCCCCGTCTTGTACCTTCTGTACACTAACGATATCCCAAAAACGATAGGTACCCAATTAGCCCTCTATGCGGACGATACCGCTCTCTATACTACCGATAGGCAAGTGAGTCGAATCACTGAGAGACTCCAATCCGCTATCACCGCCCTAGGCGAGTGGTTTCGGAAATGGAGAATCGAGGTGAATCCCGACAAAAGCTCTGCCGTCCTTTTCACCACAGGCAGCCCTCCGCGGCCAACTTCCCTCTCTCTCTTCGGTCGTGCCATTCCCTGGCAAAATAAGACCAAATATCTCGGTGTGACCATGGATAGACGTTTGAACTTCCACGCTCACACCAAAATAGTCAGAGACCGAGCCGCTTTTGTCCTCGGTCGTCTCTATCCCATGATAGGCAAGTATAGTAAGATGTCGCTTAGAAATAAGCTAAATCTATACACAACTTGCATCCGCCCCATACTAGCTTATGCTAGCGTAGTCTTTGCTCTGTCCAAGCGCAATCTCCACAAACTCCAGACCCTCCAAAACCGCTTTCTCAGAGCGGCCTCTGGAGCCTCTTGGTACGTTCGCAATGCGGACCTACACAGAGACTTCGAACTTCCCACGATTCCCCAGTACTTTAAAGACTTGGCAGTCCGCTTTTTCGAGCGTACGCAAAATCACCCGAATAGATTAGTTGTGCAATCCACGACGTACATTCCCCCCGATCGTCCCCGTCGCGGTCGTAAAACTATACTCAGGCGGCCTCGGCACGTACTAACGTCCCCAGATGACGATCTCGCTGTCCGGATAGCGAGATTAGTCTCTACTACGTCGACCCCGAATAGGGCCTCCCTCCAAACACGACGCCGACGTCCCCGGGTTCGTCGGCGCCCACAAGGATACACTAGGTATCAAAGAGTGCCGGGGCGCTTCTCGCCCCCACTCAATCGCAACCGCACCCGCGTAACGGGGAACTCCCCTCCTGGCGGTGACTCACCTTCGGGTTCGAGACTCACGCCGGTCGAAGGGACGCCCCCGAGAGCGACAACCCAAGCCGAGGCTTCCCCCGCGGGAAGCCCTTGAGCGTTGGGCGCTATATGGGCTGAGGCTCCTTCAGAGTCTCGCCCCAAAAGTCCGGTGAAGCAGTAATGGCTGCAACAGCCAACTGCATAGTCAGCTCAGAAAAAAAAAAATTGTCCATGCGTTAAAGACTGGTTTACAGTCGTGCGTAGACTCTCTCTATCTCTTTCTCTCCCTCTCGTTTCAGCTCAGCTATGTTGTGTATATCCCTTGAAAACTCGTACTACCGGAAATTATCCACTCTTTTATCTCGTTTTATTCACCTGGAATTGGTACAAATACAAGTGTATATATTTTGAACACAAAAGACGTTGTCTGCTGCAAAAGAAAAATCTCCCTTTTGGGAAAATAGATAGTCCTTTCCTTGTCTCCAAAGTCGTAATTTCTGTTCCACGAAGTTTAGGCTTCAGAGATCAGAAAGTAAGACTTGCCCAATGGATGACCGGAGATGGTAAAAGGTCAATCACCCTCAATCCAGAAAGGCCTTTCCGAAAAGCGCTTTCCTTTTTTACACAAGGACTATCTAGACCAAACTACGTTACAGTCTGAAAATACGACACTTAGAAACAAACAAAAGTTCTCACAAAATTACAATAAGTGTCGAGTTATTTATTTACGTTAATCAAATTACGGGTTAGGATGGGCTCTCCGAGCCTGGAGTAAAAAATGTGTTGCTGAAATAAACCGGGTTAATACACACAATATTTCCAAAGAGTGATCTTCTGAGTAATATCTACTTTTATAACACAAATAAGTTCAAGTTTTAATGAATTTAAATATATCTTTACTCAAGATTCGAAATCTACGTTATTATTGGAAACTCGATTAGAAACAATTAAGGATTGAGTACATTTCGAACTAGTTTGCTAGAATATTTACAGTTTTACTGAAAATTGATTATGCAGTTATACTTAGCTTTGAACAAAGGTCTCCGTACGTTAACACGTAACACTCTCACAGTTCACTTGTTAGCCACGTGTTAGCCTTCCTTTAGTTAAAAAATGACTCCTACGTGTTAGCCTTACTTAAGTTAGAAAATGACTGCCCCTTGTGTTAGCCTTACTCCGGTTCAAAAACGACTGCCACGATTCCCGCCTTCCTTCTGCAATGCGCTGGCGCACCTTTGTGTCGAAGCAAAGCTGTAACTCTCAATTATACGTTAGTGTTATTCAGCCTTATCGCCTTTGCAATAAGCCCGTAAATATCTTATTCTTATAACTATGCGAAAACCATCCCTTACGCGAATTATCTGTCTCGTACGCACTTGTACGTCTTTCTCGCTCTTGAATTTTTGGCGCGTTGATGCATCTCAAAACCGACCATCTGTTACTTAATCATTTCTAAGAAAGTTCGCTCGTCCCAAAAGGTTCAAACGCAACAAAAAATATTGTACCTGACCTAAGCATTCCAGGCAAATGTACAAGTTTTAAATATTTTGAAACCTCGAAGTTATAACTAATTTGTTACATAATTGAAATTTATTTAGGTACACCCGTGTGGACCTGACACTGTCTGAACGCGATACACTCAAAAACTACCGAACGGGTTTTTATACGGTTTTCACCATTAGACAGAATGAGGAAGATTTAAGTGTATAAGTCACCAAGTTTTTGTGTAAATTAGCTGGAATATAATAATGATTGTTGAGAAAAAAAAATTCCACCGTAGATTAACTCAGAATAAGCATTTTTATCATGTTAAAAGTTTAGGTTACCTGGGAAGCTATTTCTCTTAATATAATATTGATTCTTATCTTTTTTAATATGTTGGTTACCTTAAGCATTTAGTGTAGAACACGATTTCCTTTTGCATATTATCATTCAAATGAACACTTTAGAAGATATCATAAATTTAATATTACGTGCAACAAAAAAATAATAAACCGTTTCCTTGATAAGACATACGACGTTTTTTTTGATTGGGTATTATTTTATTCAATTAAACATTAAATTTAGCTTTAATTAGAAAAAAAAAACTATACTACTAATTACTGGTATAACACAGCTGTAATTAAAATTTTACAAGTGTTTTAGGTATGCAGTTTTGCGAGGCAAAACTAATCAAGCAATGTCACAAATACATATATTAATCGATTGAAATAGTATGAGATAGGAACATAGTGTAGGGCAGTACATTATTCATTTAAGTTTTTGAAGCCTTCGAAGCCTCCTGAAATCCCAAAGCACAAATTAATATTAAAAGTATATGCACCTTTTATATAACTGTGTAATTTTACACCCACCTAAACTGTGCAAAAAATAGTTAATTACAAACAATGATACATCCGTACAATATAACAGGCTGCAGAACTGATGAATCTGTTTTGATACCAAAAATATGGATTGTACAGAAACACAGCTATATTTTTTGGTTTTGGTATCAGTATAGTGAAAGGATCGGGCACCCAAATTGTAGGGCCTACATTTTTGATTTAATTGCATTTTATTGACTTCTCTTTGAGATGATAAATGACTACTATGAGTCTGAAAATAGAAAATGCTGAATTTTTATTTTCCTCACGAATTGAAACCTTGGGAATCATTACGTTAGCAACTGGCAATGTAGGTATATTATTCTGCCCGTATGGTTCCGTTTTGTTCTCTCTTTGTCTTGAGATATAAAATAGAATACAGCCTGTATTGCCAAATGTTACAAAATATGGAGTAAACCAAGCGATGGTAAAAAATGATGTTAATCAGGAAAGTTTCGCTGAAACTTTTTGCAAATTTTGAGGACTTTTCGTTACAGGAACATGATGACGCAGAATCTGGACGTCATGTGTTTTTAGCAGGAAGGCACCATCTGCTACACTACGTATGAAACAATCGATTTATTTCAGCACCGATTACTTGACCAAATCACAAAGTTCGACTTACTGGAAACTGTCTTAAGTACGCTCGACTCTGGAATTGGAGATAAAAATAAATAAGCTCCCTTGCCATCAAGATCATGCGATCCAAAACTGTTAGATTTCTTTTTCTGGAGTGTTATGAAATTTTGGGCTAAGTGCGAATAAACCAGGAATGATTCCTCAGCTCATGGCTGAGATCCAACGCGTCGTCGGTGATATACAGGCACATCTTCATTAAAAAGTCTTCGAAAATTACATAACAATAGCAATGACATGCCATCAGAGCTACAGGGGGCCAATTGCCTGATATTTTATCCTATACTTAATCGGAACATGTATACTTTATAATGCAAAAACATATCACAACTTTCTCAAAAAATACGTGTTTTAATTTTTAAATGAAAAAGTAAACTCTTGTGGAGAAACCCCTTATAACAGAACACAACCTATTTGAGCGAACGATCCAAATATTAAATGCTTTAAAACATTTTTTTATATTTAAGCTTCAAATGCGTCGTAGAGGGAGGTTACTTTCCTGCACCCGAAAAGTATAATTCATATCTCCCATACATTCTTGCACATCATCTAATGAAGCTATCAATATTAATGTTGCAAAATCAATTATTTTAAAAGTGCTATTTGAAATATTAACTAATTCAGAGCAAATTCTGTTGTGGCAATAAAAACAAAACCAGAATAGAAATTAGTCCATTATGGATGTTTTTTTACGATAATGGAATATGTAAATGATATTTAACCACATTTATTCGTTCAGATATTTTGAAATTAATTAGTTATTCAATTATTTTTAACAATTACTTCAACTAAAAGGAATTAAGTTATTAATTTGAGCCGTTAATATGCACGTTATATAATTAGAATTTCAAAATATCTAATTATTTATATAATAAACTCAAACTTAAACTTTTTTATGCAAGTAGACTTTTAGACAGTAGTTTTGAATTATCATTTTATTTATAAATTTAAAAAATTTTACCATCGATTTGGAAAAAAATTACTATCAAGGAGAACCGGCAAGAAACTCATTAGTTAATATTTTATATTTTTTCAACTTCATATTAATATGTGTTAGTCTATTAGGGTTTCTAAATAGTTGTGCCAAATTGTATAAGCTATGTTATAAGTTATTATACTAAATATTGGTTTGCAACAAATTGTTTTATTTGATTACGTATCGCCCGACTGTGCAAGTTTTATCCAAATCAGTTTTCTAGTTTTCAAAATATGAACTGCTAGGTGTGTACCAATCACTAAAACAGCACCGGAAAAATTAGTTGTTTTAATTTATTATAGTGATCCTCTACTGACATATGTATCATACAATAAAACTTACGCAGACACATGGAAGGAACATTAAGCTAAGTATTTTTCATTCCTCACATTTGGAAAGTTTATTTGATTTAAGCAACGATTGGAACTAGGTGTACTCAACAGAGCGAGCCAGTACTTCACGTCAGGGCAGATGTTGCTGCTTTACAAGTCGCAAGTTCGGCCCCATATGGTGTACTGTTGCCATCTCTGGGTGGGTGCACCCGGATACCAGCTTGACCCTGTTGACTCGGTTCAACGACGGGCTGTGAGAATTGTCGACGATCCCAAACTCACTTTCCGAATCGAACCCTTAAGTCTGAGGGGAGACTTTGCCTCCCTGTGTGTGTTCTACCGCTTGAAGTATGGGTTGTGTTCTGAGGAATTGTTTGATATGATGCTCACGGCTACTTTCTACCATTGCACTGATCGTCATCGGCAGGGAATTCATTCTCACACTTTAGAACCGTAATGGTCGCGCACAGTACGGTTTCAGAGAAACTTCCTCCCGCGAACGCTTTGGTTGTGAAATAAGCTACCTGCCAAGGTTTTCTCTAAGGTCTACAGTATGGGGTTTCTCCAAGTAAGAAATTATTGGATTCTTGAAGGGTCGGCAACGCGCGAGTGATACCCCTGATGTTAAAAGCATCCATCCAGGCCACGGTGACCGCTTATCATCAGGCAGACCGTGAGCTTGTTTGCCACCTGAGTGGTATCCAAAAAAAAAAAACTGGTTCCCTAGAGCGAAAAAAAATGTTGCGGTGTTGTAATACTTGTAAGTTTTTCAAAATGTCTTCGGACATTGGTATAACCTATTCAAACTATACCACAAATTTTGAAAAACTCACCGGTACAAGAAAAAAAAATACTCTTTTTTACCCTAATACTTACTTACTGTAAAGTAACGGATTGTAATCAGAGTAATTTATTATTCTCAAAGCAAATTCTGAACAATCAAATTTCACGTTTTTTGCTATTTTTACATACAAAATACGATACATAAACACAGGGACAAAAGATATAACGGATCAGTGTCGCAATTATTGAGATTAAATTTACGCCTCGCTAAACAAAGGCTGTGTGGTCTAAATATTAATCTGATGGTTTGTATTTTGATTAATGTACTTCAAAATGTTGTAAGCAATACTGTATCGTAATTAGATTTTTTGTAGGAAGACAAAGAGTTGTATGGACCTTGGGTCATATGGGACCTGGCTTCGAATAGTGAATCTTCAGGTTTGATGAACTTCACCTTAATGTTAAGTTACAAATTTGAAGTCAATACAAAAATAATTAAGGCACGAATTTCCTTACTTTAAAATTTAATGTATATCTTTATGGTTTCATCCCCTGGGAGGAGTCCTGTGGCCACCAGTGGATGGATTTACACACACATTATAATGTGGGAGACGGACAGCTAACTCTTTTATTGTGTGTTTATTTTATCGCTCAATTTTCTGTTTTGTACCACACATCAGTGAAGACCGGCACAAGGGACCTTACGAACAGAGAGATCTCCATAAACATTGATTAACTTTTGACCTGACTGTCTTAAGGGCTCTGCTATTCTACAATACATTCATATTTTTATGACTTTTATTTTATAAGGTCATGATTCCAAATGTTTATTAGCATTTTTTTATAAATAGATATAAGTATTATACTTTGACCGTCCCTGATAATAAACAAGTAGTATTTTTAACAAATTAAACCCGAAAACCCGACTACATAACCTTCATACGAGTACGTACCACATACGACTTATTAAATTAAATTTAACTATTAAGCAAGTACCCATTGGATTTGATTTATTATGAATATCAAAATATGCGACAAAAATGGCCATATTTCGACAGTATTATTTTATTGCGTTGACTTAGATGCTTGATTTTTTACAGCTTCAAGATATCCTAGACCTTAGTATTTGATATTAATTTCAACTTGACAACTTCACAGATTCCTGACAAAAAGACAGACAAACAGACGGACGGACAACAATGTAATCTTATAACGGTTAGAACGGTAATACACATATCATTTAAAAAATATAACCCCATCTTTTTGGCTTCGCCGTAGTCGTGTAAAATATAAAGTCCATCTGTTTGTAAAATAATTTATTTTGATGTTTATTTTCTAAGGCCACAATTTTTTTAAGTACTCTAATTGGGTAAAGGCAATATACATAAACATAGATAAAAATTGAAATATATAAATAAAATAAACTTAAAAAACACATCTATTCAAATATAAATGTGTTGCTGTTAGTAATGTAACGAAAAGGCTGGAAGCTTCGGCAAACTCGAAGGCACTGGTTATTGGCCAACATAGAAGCCAGACTTTCGGTTATTTTAATTTGAGATAGGTGGTTTTGATATACTATTATCACATCAACGGCAACATGCTTACTAAGATCCTATGCTCTCCACGCCAAAAGCAGCGTGAATTTAGTTTTCACCAAGAACGTTGCACCTTCTACACCTAAGATGACCACAATCCGCATTGGCCTCGCGTGTAAACTTTTGCCCTAATTGTCCTCGATGAAGGAAGGCGTGAAGTATGGTTAATTTTTGTAGGGATAACAGGTATCGGTACGTATTTTAAATAACTCCGTTCTAAAATAATTTGTCTAAACAAAAAAATAGTTGTTTTTACACGTAGATTACTGTTCACATACCGGAAACCGCATTGTTCGACCTTTCAGCGCCAGTCTATTGAAGTGAACCACGCTAATAACACTAGTTTATGCCTGTGTGTATTGCACAGTTCATTGTATAAAGTTATTTACAAGTTTTTCCCTCAGATCATTATTACTAACAAAATAATGATCTACACAAAATTGATGAATGATGTTACAGACACTGGAAGCGCCATCTTTAAATGAACGAATCGTCTACAAGACCACCGGTTTCGTACCTGTCCATTATCAGGTGAAAAACTGTCGTCAACAGTAGTCACTATGCTTTTGCATTACAAATCTTATGAGAAATAAAAAAAAAAGAATTCTGCAAAGCTTTCTTGACACTAAAGCTTCTGAAACGTAAAATACTTTTGTTATTATTTCACATTTTGTATTTAAGTGAAGATTTAATATTATGTATACAGTTATTTGAAAATGACAGCGTCATAAATAGCGCAGATAATACCATTCCATTTACCTATCCCGTATCGGCAGTTAGTAGAAAACAAATGATCCATTTTATACGATTTTATACGACACAATTAAATTTTATGCGAGTTTAACAATCGAAAAGAATTGAACGGCTACACTTAACATGAAACTTATTTCACTGATTGCTTT
Organism: Apoda limacodes; assembly: GCA_946406115.1. Classification (NCBI taxonomy): domain Eukaryota; kingdom Metazoa; phylum Arthropoda; class Insecta; order Lepidoptera; family Limacodidae; genus Apoda; species Apoda limacodes. Next base: position 24,223,835 of record OX291555.1, on the reverse strand, counting down.
TCTGTGTTGTGTTTGCTTTTAAGTTAAGTCATCTAACACGTTCTTTTCTCAATTATTATGTTATATGTCATATACAAACAGAACAATATAAATTATTTTTCGTTAACAATTAATGAATTCAAATTGTAACTGATTTTTTCTACAATGAAAAATATATTCTTATGTCTAAGTATCAATAAGAATAAAGTACTGCGACCTGCGACGACACGAGTAAAGTAAGTATTGGGCTGCACTGGAAAATTGGTACTGTTTACACTTATAGAAGCAATTACAACTGTTTATGCAGAAGTTCAAGAATGATTACAACAAAAATTTTTAAATAAATACAGCCTGCACCCCGCAGTTTGGCCGTTATATAATAAAGCCGTTGCCAATAAACAATCACACAAACTTTTCGTCTCAATAATAATTAAATAATAGGCTAAGGCCGAGTTTACAACAAAATGTACCTTAAATCGTAAAGTGAATTCAAATTGAAAATTAAGTTATTACATTCATTTACTTCTTTTTTGGCGTTGAAACACATGAGCTAAATCAAAACTGGTAATTTGTCAAGTTAAAGACAATTTTGCTTTCGTACCGAGACCGTCTTGTTCGAAATCACCTGAAAATAATTTTCTTTATTGGCGATCCCTTTCGTTTTTCGGAGACAAAAAAGAAAAAAAAACAAAAAAGAAATTCTCTATCATCGAAAAGAGTTTTATAAACCATATCTGTGACATTTTAAAAGACTTATTAGTTAAGTACTGTAGCGAATTATATAAAAGTCGGTGGTGGCCGAGGTTCGAGCCGGGCGCGTACCAATGAGTCTTTTTCTTAATTATAATTATTTATACCATTGGCTTTGTGGTGAAACAAAACATAGTAAGGAAACCTGCATACGTCAAAAAAAGACGTATGTGAAGTCCAAAATCCGCATTTGCCCCGCGTGTGGACTATCAGTTGGGACGTATCAGACTGAAAAGGAAGTACTTATATTACAGTAAAAGTTAAAGCAATTTTTATATATCGAAAGCATAAAAAGTAATAGATTTTTGTCCTAATAAGTGGACGTGGAGCGCGTGCACATTATTTTTTCATTTTTCTTTCCATTATTTCCCTTTAGACTTCTATTGAGTTCCTAAACAACCCTGCTTAAGAAGTTTATTTGACATAGTAGTTTCTTGGCTTGGTTATTTATTGTATTTAAAAAATGCTGATCCATTTCTGTTGGGGAAACATTCAAAAGGTCTGTTTTAAAACCGAAATAAAGAGTAAAGTTTATAAAGGTCATCACAAATATGCATACTCCTTAATGTTAAGCAGATTGTGTGTAATTAATATACCAAGTAATTATTTGATCGAATTATTTTTATTTGGTCAGATCGAAAGACAAGTCAAAATAAAGCTGTTGGAAAGCCTTTGTCTATGGTAAATTTAAGCTATTAAGGTCATCTTAATAGCTTGTTTCAATTATCAACTACCGAAATAGGTATAATTTACAATCCTAGGAACATCTTAGATTGAAAATCAATTATTAATAGAATTGAAAAAGAACACGATTATTTGAAATCTGAATTAGTTAGTGTTACTTTGGCCCAAAAGATAATTTAAATACTAAATTGAAAGGGTTTTTTAACTAAGTTACTTTAATGCTCTCTTTTCGTAAGTCGTAAAAGCCTCGAGATATATATACTGAAATGTAAATGTTTTTAGTGAACGAACTTCTTAAGTACTAAAATTTTACCCGAAACTTCAAATGCAAATTTCATTTTCAACAAGAGTTCCGCTTAAAAGTATCCAGTTACCTGCTTAAACTTTAAAATGTGATGCTCCTTTTGGAAATAGTTACGGAAAACGAGCTAACAAATTATTATAAGCACACAAAAGCGCTTCAAGCTATTCTCGATAAAATTTACATTTTTTCTGAAAGCCTCTACTTTAAATGATAAAAAAAATGTTATAACCGATTTTGATTCAGTTTTTTTTTGTCTAAAGAGTGCCTAAAAGTTTTCTTAGCTATAATTACAAGAAAACTGTCATTTTTATGGCGGATTTTATAAAAATAATAAGAGGATACATAAGAAACACCCTTTTTTTATCTTGTTTTTGCTGAATTATAAAAGCGGTAATATTGGCTATGGTGACCGTTGACCATCAGGCGGACCGTTAGCTTCTTTGCCACCTTAGTGGTATAAAAAAAACTTACATATACCAACAACTACGATTTTCACTTACTTCTCATGTCAAAAGTGACAATCACAAATCGATCAGATATTTAAAAGAAATATCTATACATATAAAAGGCTTTGTCCTGAATGACTGATGGATCAACGCACAGCCTAAACCGCTAATCCTAGAGACTTGAAACTTGGAGAGTGTGTTCTTTGTATGACGTAGGTATCTGATCAGAAAGAATTTTCCGGAATTCTACCCTTATGGGGGTGAAAAAGGGCAAAGGTTGTATAGAACAACGTGATTCCTTGGTCAAATCTAGTTAAAATTTTGTATAAACCCTTTTTTAATAGAATTGATGGAAGACGTGTTTCGTATTTTATTAAAATTTATCCCCTAACGGGGTTAAAAAGGGGTAGAAAATTATTTGGCGGTTATTTGCTTCGAAGTTGATATCAATACTCCTTAGTGCTTTTGATTTAAATTACATTTTATTTTGACACATGTTTGAAAACTCTATCCGATTTTATTCAAAAAGGTTGAACTTACATAAAAACATTAACAACTTCAATACTCTTTACAATTGGAATGTCTCGAATGTCACCGTACTATATTAGTATCTCATTTAAGGGGTTTCTACGCTCAAAGATGTTATGCGTATTTTAGGTGTATGATTTAAAATTTAAAGTTTTCTTTTTTTACCTACCTTATCTGTATATATAGATTTTATATATATAAATGAATCCCTATTTCCCTTGGTCACGCCATCACGCGTGAACGGCTTGACCAATTTCGCTAATTCTTGTTCTGTTGTGTTTGTTATCGTCAGGAAAAGGTTCTTATGAAAAAAAAACTGTCAAGTGCGAGTCGGACTCGCGCACTAAGGAAAAGTCGAAGACAGCTGGACCTTCGGGTAATTTTTTTTTGTTGTGTTTGTTAGTGTTAGGGCAAGGTTGTTGTGAAAGGAAAAAACGGTCAAGTGCGAGTCGGACTCACGCACTAAGGAAAACTCGAAGACGGGTGGACCAATTTGGGTAATTTGTTTTTGTTGTGTTTGTTAGTGTTAGGGCAAGGTGTTTCTAAAATAAAATAAAAAAATGGGCAAGTGTGAGTCGGACACGCGCACTAAGGGTAAACCGATTGTAATGAAATTTTGGTAAGTTGTTATGCACAGGCCGGGAAAGGTTTCTGAAATAGTACAACCCTTTCAAAATAGGTTGGTGCGGAGAAACAACGTTCGCAGTAACACCTTTTTTTTTGTCTTGTTTTTGCTGAATTATAAAAGCGGTAATATTGGCTATGGTGACCGCTTACCATCAGGCGGACCGTTAGCTTCTTTGCCACCTTAGTGGTATAAAAAAAACTTACATATACCAACAACTACGATTTTCACTTACTTCTCATGTCAAAAGTTACAATCACAAATCGATCAGATATTTAAAAGAAATATCTATACATATAAAAGGCTTTGTCCTGAATGACTGATGGATCAACGCACAGCCTAAACCGCTGATCCTAGAGACCTGAAACTTGGAGAGTGTGTTCTTTGTATGATGTAGGCATCCGATAAGATAAGGTTTTACTGAAAGGGTGAAGTGCGAGTCGGATTCACGCAATAGAGGTAAACCGATTGTAATAAAATTTTGGTAAGTTGTTATACACACACCGGGGAAGGTTTCTGAGAAAGAAAAAAAGGGTCAAGTGCGAGTCGGACTCGCGCAATAGGGGTAAACCGATTGTAATGAAATTTTGATAAGTTATTATGCACACGCCGGGGAAGGTTTCCGAATTAGTACAACCCTATTAGGTTGTTTAAAAAAAAGAAACACCGTTCGCCGGTTCAGCTATATTTATACCTATTAAAGAAGAAATTGACTGGCTGACTGACTAATCGATCAATGAACAGCTGAAACCGCTGTGTCTATAGAAGCAAGACATTTTGCACAAACGTTCCTTAAATGATGTAATTGTGCACTAAGAAGGGTTTTTGGAAATTAATCCCCTAAGGGGGTAAAATATGGGTTGGCAGTTTGCATGGAAATGGCTTAAACTTGGCTTAAACGTTAAAAATTAAGATTCACGTGATTCACCGTTTTTTTTTTAAATATTCTCTAGACGGCAAACTAGATGATGGAAATGTGTATGAGAATTCCGATGTTATTGTATGTAAAACAGTAAACAGTCAAAAGCTGTTTTTTTTTTAAAGTTAACGCAGACGAAGTTGCAGGTATAAGCTAGTCTCCAATAAATATACCACATTTAATGAAATGGTTATATCAAAAAAAAACGATCAAATAAAAGTTATTTATTTCACTTTTTCAATTTTTATAATTGTTTCGCTGCACAGAACTACGCCATTTTTGGTGGATAATTCGTTATCGTACTGATATCTGAAAGTGATAATATCAAATAACACAAAAGTTAAAAAGCAAAATATATAACAACTATACAAGAGTGGCATAACTGCCGATGCAGTAAAATATTAAAATAAATGCAAACAACTCCTAGTGACTTATAACGTCCTGGTACATCAATCTTACAAATACATGAAATCTTCATGGAATTAAGAAATACAATATAAATAAATAGAAATAAATACATAAAAATAATCTCTCTTCATTTATGACACCCTGAAGGTTTAGAGTCTTACAAGGAAATATATCATACATGCTATATGTTACATCTTTAATGTAAATAAATATTTTCACAGCAAAAGTGCAGTCAAAAGACTAACCTCGAGCCCGGACTTTAATCTGCAACTCCTTACATTTCTTGCAAGTGCTCTACCAATTGAGCTATCAAACCACAAGTCTAGGTCTGTAAGAAGTTGCAGGTTCAAGTCCTGGCTCAAGGTTGATCGTTTGACTGCATTTCTGCTATGAAAATATATATTTATATTCAAAATAAATACAGAAGTTTCAAAAAAGTAACCTTGGCAACTTAAGGACTGTGCGTTTGGCCTAACGTGCATACAGATCATTTGCCACACATCACAACGCGGACATCCCGCGCGCGTTAGCGCCACAATTAATTTGATCTTTGAATGTGAGCATCTTCAGTGGGCCCGTGTAATTTTTTTCAATTTTAAGATTTTTTGCATTAGAATTTATTCTTGTATGGCTTTTTAATTTAATGAGTTAAATAACCTAGGGAAATCAGTCAATAGGTTCATACCAGATTTCAAAAATAGGGGAGTTTCCTGATTTGACTAAGACTAAGATTTATGTGCCTACTATAAATCTGTTGCATTTTAAATTATATTTATTAGTGCACGTTGTGATATACAATAAAGTGTTAAAATATTTACCATACCTAATTTAAAAATATGGCCTTAAAAGTAACAAAACATTGATACTCTCCGTTTCTGATGATTGGCAATATTTTGCACCAAATATACGAATTTTTATTATCAGCCAACAGTAACTAAACCGTGTAATTTTGTTTGTTGTAACAAAATTTTGTTTGTACAGTTTCGGTTGGTACAAGGTTTTGTAAGCTGCTAAGAGGGCGATCTAGGCCAGAAAGCTAATTTCTGTAATACTAACGTTGTGTATGTAAATGTACTAAAAAACATTACACAATGTCATATACATTACTATAAGTAATATTTGTTATATACTTCCTTAGTAAATTATTCCATAATGACGCCTTGAAACTTATTTTTTTTTTGTATGGGATTTAACGTTTTTACCGTTTTGTCGTTAATTTTTTTTAGTTTTTGCTACAACTTAGAGTCAATGCACTAGATATCAAGCTATTCTAATTATTTTATTAACTTTCATAACAATAAACTGCAATGCACGCTTTAAAAATTTGTACAAGTGTTGAAACAATGGTCACTTCCAGATTTTTTATTGCATTAAATACAATAAATGAAACTCACTCCCTAATGTAATGCACTAGACAAAAGCAAGTTTTATGATATATATTTTTTTCGATCCCTTAGGTGCTATAGTTCAGCCACAAAATTTGCACGAAAACGGTGTATTTTCGCGTTCTCGCCTATACCGCAGCCTTAAGCAATTTTCTCAACGGTAAGTCATAAAGGACAATGACATGAAAACATTCAATGCCCTCAAATAAAATACACCTGTGGTTAAATTCAAATCAAAGTTTTATGGTCATTCTCCTTTACAACAATTTCAGTAAGTGATAGTAATTAAAGCAAACATTTTCTTAATACGTACTTGCCTCCTGGCGGAAAAAAAACAACTTTAGCTGTTTTATAGTCTTCCAAATCAAAGTCAAAAGAATAGTTGCCCTGAAAACATAAATAGGTATAATACCAATTTAGCTCGCATAGCTTAGCTGAGCTCACGTTGCTGAGCTTAAAATTATCTAAGTTAATTTAAGCTACACATTTAACAAATTTGACAAACAAATAAACAATGTCCTGGTTTCTGGTTCTGATGACAGATCGAGAGATAGCATGGGAATAACATTTACCACGGAAGAAACCACGGAGTATAGCTTGTTTATTTACAAGGTGTTACAAATGAAACTAATATTATTATCGTATTAACACAAATATTTCCGCACTATTTTGCAGATATATCTTATTATTATCAACCAACAATAAAGATACAATATTTTCACTTACCGGATATAAGGAACAGTCTTCATTGTATCTCATTTTAGCCTTTTTCATAGCAAATGACAAATATAAATTCTTGCAACTTATATTTTGAACACTATATTCAGAAATCTTCTTTAAATTAACTATTTTATATGAATGAAGGCTGAACTATAAAACAACATTGATTATCTTGAATTAGTTGACTAAAAATGTTGGTGCAAAACAACTGTGTTTACTTTATTGTTATCCACACAATGAAGAATCCTAATTAAGCTGAAATTACATAGTTTAAGATACGGAGAAGGATATAGGCTATAAATAAGTACAATTACAGCTTACTATAGCAAACTTTCTAACTGTAATCAAGGTGTTGCCAAAATTTCATGACGATAGTCAAAGTCAATTTTTTTTATTTAAATTAAATTTTTACAAACACTAATCAAAGTTATGAAATACTTTTTCTGAAAGCTTGCCGCCCACCCTCCGGTTTACAATGTTGATTTCTGCCGAGAAGAATCCGGCAAGAAACTCGATAGATAGCTGCCCAAATTTAGAGCGTACGGGCGGACGTAGCCACTGACAGAAGCTAGTCAATTTATAAATGCTAATAAAAAAACATACAATCTAAATAATTACGGTTTTTTTATTTGTTTTAATTTTCTCCTTTATTGTCAAAGATAAGAACTAAAAAGAAATAAATGTGCACCTAAAACATGTCAAATTTTAAACTATAAGCAGACGTAACTCATTTTAAGGTAAATACTAAGCTGTACCAAAACTATTGTTAAAGTAACTGTCAAAAATACTTTAACAATTACTTTTACTTTAACACCGCTACAATTCACCAATTTGGGTTGCACCGTCCTACAAGTTGTCAATGCTATTATTACGTGTTTTGCTAGAATAAAGGAATAAATCCATGCCTTTCATAATGAATAAAAAATATTGAGCGAAGCTGCTAAAGCATAGCCAGAACAAAACAGTCCTTAAAATCTGTTATTTATGAGTCAATGTAGATTGGCAGTAACCGTGAGAAAAGACAAGGATGGCGCGATATGTAACTAAGCGTGCATGAGTAGTGCAGCTATATTGTAAATACTAGTGCTAGGTTAGGTTCGGTTATGATTATTTTTTGCCCCGAGCGGAGCGAGGGCAGCCCACACAGTTGTTTAATACATACCAAGCACACGTTTTTAGAGATATCCTCATAAAAAAAAAATTTTTTTTTTCATAAAATCTATACAAAAAAAAATTCAATCTTTCCCAAAAAGAAATAAATTATCGGTAGAGCCGTTTGTCAAGACAAGTACCGGCTCAACAAATGGTCTTAGAGAAAAGTTATGAAGTAAGAATTAGAAAGTTTAACTAGTTTTAATATCATTCCAAAGTGGCGCCACTTGACCTCATAGTTTTCTCAAAAATAAAAATAATTTAAATATGGAATATCGTATTTCTATAAAAAACGCGTGCAAGTATGTTAATTTGACATTTAAGATGTAACATGACTTCAAATAAACACTAAATAAATAAGTCAATATAAAATATGTAAACTTTAATTAAATACTATTTCCAGGGTCAAGTAAAAACACAGATAGGGCTTTCGCACTCTTGGAAGGGCCGGTTCTTACCCAGTTTCTACCCACAGAGTTCCTTGCCTGCACTTTACGGCAGAAATTAACATTATTAAATGTATTGTATCGACGATTCAAAATAGTTCTGAGAAACATATTTGAATAAATACTACTTAATTGAGTGATTATAATTGTACCTACTTGCCACTTACTACACTTACCGGCTAGAGTATAGCGGCAAATAGGTTTTTTGCCCTATGCGTAGAGACAAAAAACATATGTGCTAAACTCATGCTTGTGCGTAAAATGTTTGCACACAACTTACAGAAAGACAAACAAAACTTTTGCTTTTTAAACATTAAAGATTACTAACACTGATTGGGGAAGTCTTTTTAAATACGGTTACATTGCCACATAATCTTTTGTGTAGTCCATCTTTTGATACAGCTCCCACTTTGAATGAAAATAATTGCTCAAGATCTATTTTCTCTTTTGGTATTTCACATGGTCTTGCTGATAAAAGTGTAATACGCAATTTCTAGAAAAAACAATCAATTAAAAAGCAATCGATTTCAGCAGTTAAGGGTAGGGACAAACCTAATAAACTCACAGATAAATTTTAAAATCAATACAAAACCTATCAAAAAATGGCTTAGGACTAGTTTAATATTTTTTTAATACGATTTGCACGAAGAGAAAATTTAATTTATAGTGACGGTGCTAGTTGGCAGCTACATGCATATGAAACTATAAATTTATATTAAGTTAATCTTAAACAACAATTTTTAACTTCATCTTCGACGTCAAAAACAAGTAAAGACAGAGAACAAAGTGGTTCAATAAGTATTACGATTTTCGGGTTTCGCACCTCGAAAGAAAAAATGAAACCCTTATAGGATCACTTTGTTGTCCGTTCGTCAGTCTGTCCTTCTGTCAAGACCCTTTTTCTCAGGAACACCACGCGCTCAACGCTGAAATTAACGCCACAAGCTGGAATTAATAACAAATATTCAGATCTCAATTGCTTGGAGCAGTGAAAAGATGAAACTTCTAAGTCAACGCAATCAAAAGTTGCAGCCGCTTATGTTCCGTTTATGCCGCATATTTAGACGCTCGCAAGGGAATCAAAACCTATAGAGTACTTCCTTGACCTAGAATTATGAAATTCGGCTAAAAGCAATGCCACGAGGCACATGTAAAAAAAAAATCCACAAACCATAAATTTGTATTTACATCACAAAAAAAATTACTCCGATCATAATCTTTTTTGACTTACGTCGATTATTCGCTCAAAACAGTTTATCTTTTCGTTTAAGCAATGTGCTCTTTTTGGGTACTTAATAATTATTCCGATAAATGAAGCTGAAATAACTTAACTGCTTATACTATAATACGCACTTATTATTATTTTACGGTATTTATCATCTATTAAAAAAATAATCAACAAGATGAACGTACGATTTACATACCTACAAGTTTGTACGGACCCCCTGTGCATTAGTCCGACTCACACTTAACCGGTTTTTTTTAGCACGTAGCACTAAAATCCTGCCCAAACTGTCAGTAACCTTTTTTTTATAAATATGATAAAAAGAAACTAAAGAAGTTACACAGAAAAGCGAATGGAAACTTTCAACACGATCTGGAAACTAAAAGCTGGTAAAAATTAACTTAAGATACTTGATTCAGACACCGAGGCATAAATTTTTTAATAACTATTTTTATAAATGGATGAAAGTTTTTCCGTTTAATTATAACATTGATGTTTTTGTACATGATTACCTGTGACAATAATACTTTATTCATATTAAATACAAATAAAAAAATAAACACATATATTTTTGCTGACATAGCATCTGATGTGTGATAAACACAAAATAGAGTTTATGTCGATTATCCAACAACGTCATTAAAAATGCATTTGAATTCAGAAAAAAAATCTATTGTCAACATTTAGCCATTACTTCATATAGATTTATCTAAAACAAATTTAAAACGCTTACATAGAAAACCATACGACACAGAAAAAACATACGAAACATAGTAACAAAATACTAGATTTTTTCTTAAATTTTTTTCGTTGAATCAATTTTATAGCAGAAAAAGACAAATGCATAATCATATAGAAATAGGCTCCTGTAATCTTTTTCAAAATGTAATTTATAAGAAAATTATAAGATTCTACACTAAAAAAGTTACTTGTTTCAGTTCGTCGTGAACACTTAGTAAATGTAGTGCGCAAAATAAGCTAGTTGCCTGAATTGTTTTTGTGCGTAATTTTTTAATTTTCGTTACCTACATAAACAAAGAATCTTTAAGTTTATTTTTGGTTAGAATCATCAGTAAAAAAGTATTTTATTCATGATCAAAACAAACAAATACTAAACTTAATAATTAAAGGTAAATGAAAATAACATTTTAATCATAAATTAGTCTTATTAATAAAATATTCAGGGACATTAATTTTACCTCCGATGACTTCTTTTTGAGATATAGCTCTATATCTCTATATAACATTTGATGGAACCTATGAACTTACCTCCTTTTAAACCAAGCTGAAAACGCTCATTCTAAACCGTACAAGGTTAGTGACGTCACCAAGACTGCCCTCGTAGAAATGTGTTCAAATGGTTTTAATTCAATGAAGAATATTGCAATTATCTCCTTATACTTATATTGCGTTTACGTATATGTTGCCATAACAAAAGTTTTGAAATTTAACCATTTATATAAAACAAAACTAAAAAAAATATATTTTTTTCTTTTTTGGCATTTTTTAAAATATCTATAAATACTAGCTTTTGCATGCGGCTCCGCCCGCCCTCAATTTGGGTATCGGCATGGGATTCTTACGGCAAGTCCTTGATTATACTAAAAAAGATTGTTATAGCAAGCTATAGCTGCAGCTATGGGTCGTTCGAGGAGTTCGCTTATAGTTCCTGTGGAAAATTTTGAATTTTCCGGTATGAAAAATGGCCTATGTCCTATTCCAGGACGTCACCTATATGTGTGCTAACTTTCATCCCGATCCATTCTTTGGTTGAAACTTAATTTAGTAACATACAACCAAACATCCAAACTTTCGCATTTATAATATTAATGGGATAGCTGGTAAAATACGAATTTTGCACGCGGCTCTACCCCCTAAATTTGCTTATGTGGGATTCTTAAGTCAACTCCTTAATATACAAATGACTTCTTAATTATTATACTAATGAAATAGTTCGTTTAAGCTCCGTTATAGTTAAAAACTATCCTTTATCCTTTCCTGGGACTCAAACTATTTACCAAATTTCATCTAAATCGTTCCATGCATAAATTACTTATGAAGTAACACACACACACAGACAGACAGACAGACAAACGAACTTTCGCATTTATAATATTTATAGGATTAATAACATTCTCTACTAAGCTATTTTTTAAACAGTCATGTTATTTTAGTAATATTTACCAAAATACCGGAATAAGTTTAGACACCGAAGAAAATATTTTTCCAAGTATCTAATCTCGCAATCATTCAACATCGTTGTTATACATAGACTATATCAGACTTACCGAAGAAATATTTTTGCAAACATTCACCTTCTCCTTTTTATAGAAATCAGGTTTTATTTGAGACCTGGTGAGTAACTATATAATTTGATTACGTAAGATTATTGGTTCAGGTCGGGGCATACTTTCTCAGTTATCACTCAAATTTGGAGCTTTTACTAAAAGTTATTTGAAAGGTATATATTGAAGTGAATTACCTTTTAATGCTTATAGACTATATAGACTACATTTAATATTATTTTGTTCTTAAATGAAGCGCACAACACATAATCACACAGGCTGTTGTTCATTGCACTCAAATGTAGATGGAGCTGCAGCTTACGACCTCTTACTCTTACCTATAATAAAAACCTTTTTTTTTCTACAGCATAAGAAACGATAGCTAACGTTTAATAGATAATATTGTGTCTTATAAGCAAATAAGAACTAACTCTAAAATTTTTTATAAAAAGCACAGCCTGCCAAGTCAACGCAATTGACATATTACTCAATACCTATATGGTACTTCCCGTTGACCTAGAATCATGATGATTACGTTGGTGAATTTACGTTGACGTATGTCGATATATGAGCAAAAATTTCTACAACTACAAAGTAAAGTTTGTCCTATAATCTGCCTTTGGGGGTAAACTTCAAACATTAAGATACTTGTAAAAGACCAAAGACTTAATTTACGTGATGAATAAACTATTTACATACATGATTCTACGGAACCCTCAGTGGGCGAATCAGACTTGAAATTGTATTTTTTTTTTTTTATTGCCACTTGTTCTACTAAACGTATTTGGTACAATAATAACATGGTCTGCAGCTACAAATAATAGTATTAAAAACATTATCTCACCTCACTCTGGTTTTTTAGGACCTATTCTTAGCAAATTTTAATAAGACCAATCAAAGCTTTAACCCTTTCATATACGTAAAAAAAAACGCCATTTTCTTGTTAATTGTACTAGCTTACACTTGTCATTCAACAGAGCGACATTTGGCACGTTCACCCTAATTGTTCAGTGTTCGTCCACAATTATGCAATTTCTGTATTGTTTTTGATTGTTTATAGGACGATTTATTTTATTAATTGCCTCATAACAATATTGCATTTCTTTGATACTGGTAAATATGTTTAATACTTATTTAAGTCCTAACGCAAGGTATGACATATTAGTAATAAAACAAAATTGTAACAAAAAAAATAGTCACACTTCAAAACTCAACTAAAAAGTAAAAAAAATCAGCCAAGTGCGAGTCGGACTAGGCACGAAGGGTTTCGTACCGTTATATATAAGAATGCGAAAAAAATCACGTTTGTTGTATGGGAGCCCCCCTGAAATATTTGTTTTATTTTAATTTCATTATTTATTTTTAAAATGACTATAAAACTAAATATTCTGTGAATATTTTAAGCGTCTACCTGTTGCCGTTATCAATATCCAGCAAAATCGAGCAAAGAAATTACGTTTGTTGTATGGAAGCCCCCTTAAATATTTCTTTTTATTGTGTTTTTTAGTATTTGTTGTTATAGCGGTAACAGAAATACATCTTCTGTGAAAATTTCAAATGTCTAACTATCACGGTTCATGAGATACAGCCTGGTGACAGACGGACGGACGGACGGACTAGTCTTATGTGCAGTGGGTAACCCTATCGGTGCAAAACTGCTTCTCATAGTATCTGGACAAAGGTGGCTTTATAATATATTTTTTATACCACTAAGGTGGCAAACAAGCACACGGTCCACCTGATGGTAAGCAGTCACCGTAGTCTATGGCTTTGGCTTTGTATTATGTGTTCTGTAAGTCTTATGACCAGCTTTATAGTAATAGGCGGTAAAGTAAAAGACTAGGGGCAGAACAATAGAATGATACACCCCTTTGCCTTTTCTAGAGAAAAATATAATATTATGCTCAAATTTGGTACTTGGGGGTGTTTGGTATCGCTAATTACAAGTATAATACCAAAAAAAGGACTCTAAGATATCTAGGGACCATGACTGACCGGTCATAGGTAATCTCCATAGCTTTACTTAAAATTCGCCCACAATCGTTACTCGGGAGTTTTTGGGATCGCTAAATACGACTATGTTGCTAAAATAGGTTTTCGAGTAACTATTTCTGGTAACGATTTTGGGTAAATTTTAAATAAAATTTAAAGTTAAGCAACGGAGATGACCTAAGACTACCTGGACTCCAAGTACCTCGAAGAACTTCTTTAGGCAACGGAGTTCCGTGGTAACAAACATAAAAAATACAACCAAATTGATTAACTCCTTTTTTGGTGTCGGTTAAAAATCAAGTTTATCCGTTGCATAACAAACAAACCTGCAATACAAATACATTTAAATTAGTCAAATATCAATGGGGAGAAGATGAACATTAAAGTTTTAATGTTATTATATTTAGGTGTATTAACAGATTTAAGAAAAAATATTGTAAACAAGTAAATACATCTATTTGGGAGGCTAAGTACGAATAACATAATTTCGAAAATATAAGGAAGAGGCCTGTGTTTAAGTGATGTACTTATATCATAACTTTGTGATATCGCTTCACATAGACCACACAAATCTGCAATCACAATGCGTTTGTTACGTACTATTTTGGATTTACGCCAACGAAATAATCGGACGGAACTAATGGCGGGTACGTTTTACGTACAAACTGTTATGTGCACGTACGTACGTAAAATTTAAAAACAAAAAGGTTTAATTTATATTATTTATTAGTAACTTTTAGTTCAATATAAGTTTAGGTTTCTAATATTGTACAAAATATTGATATTCGCATGCATTGCCAATATTTATCTAATCTTCAATCTACGATAAAATATTTAAATACCCACAAGTACTAAAATATTATGAAAGAAGAAGTTAATTAGGTTATTTAATGCTTTTTAACTTTTAATGCTTAAATTTTGCCTTTATGTCTTTTTGCTTGTTTTTAACCGACTTCAAAAATGGTGGAGATTGACAATTCGTCGGAATCTTTTTTTATGTATGTTCCCCGATTATTCGAAGATGTCCGGATCGATTCGAGTTTTTAATTTTATTTAAAGGGTATGCTTCCCAGGTGGTTTCATATTAATGTAATGAATTTAGAACTTGGAGAATTTTGGAGAAAGCAAATTATATATGTTAATTTGGAATTGGATTTGGAACTAGTTTTATGTTGATGATTATATAAAATTTTGTTACGAGTATGGATATTTTTAGTATACAAGAAAAAAAAGTAATTCGTCACTCAAAAGTAAAAAATAAAATCTTTTTAACAAAACAAAAAACAACCGGGTTCAAAAACTAAAAGGGTAAAAATAATTACATCTTACAGTTTGATGTTAGTGTCTAAGTATTTGTAATTGTACGAATTTAAAATTGAAAAAATTTGAAATTGTACGATCAGATTTTTGGAAGTTTTATTGCATCTTTTTGAAGCTGGTAGTTTTTTTTTCTTAGCTTTTTTTGGCTTGACTGTACCTATATTTTGGAGAGCCGTCATTGTCGAAAAGAGAATTAATTCAAAAAGGGTAAGGTAAGAGTCAAGTTAAATAAAAAAAATACAAGATCCAGTTTCATACCCTCATAGCTAGACAAAAAGTTATAAAAAAAGTCAATTAAAAAAAATCCAACCACCTAATAAAACTATTCCTTTTTCCAGAACGTAACGCAACAAAATATAACAAATTGAATATAAATATGATATTAATTTATTATTATCATATTTATGCGTTTCTCTTCTAGCTATGTTATAAATTGCTAAATCTTATTACTTTGATGTTGCACGTTACTTTCTTCTCATTACTGTCACAAGTACTTTCTCACATCGTATCCACTTTGTCATGATGACGCATGTAGCCTGTCACACATGACGTGATACTGGGAATATTTCGCGAGTCTCACTAATTACACTCGGCGTGTGTGAAGCGTACTAATTTATCGCTCAGGTCTAACGAAACAAAATGAAGCTGCTTTATAAGCCAATAAAATATTATGTTACTTGGTTAGGTGCAGTTTCATTGAAATTCAAGCTTTTTTACATTATTCAACGACTGCTATAAAAGCTAAAATGTACAGCGAGTAAAATTTTGTTAATATAAATAAATAAAAAATATAAAAAACAAACATACAAGACAAAAAAAAGTAGACAGTTTGTGAAAGAAAACTATTTTTTCTAAGTGCAGTAACTTACAGTAACAAAGGTACTTACATTATTCATATAATGTATTCCAACTTAGAAATTGCTCGCACGAACGCTTTCTCGACGTTTTTTGCATTTGCTTAGCTTACAAACTGATAAAAAAAACTCCCGGTATGCGGCGCCGCAACGTAAAAAGCGCCTACGTACGAACAAAGGCAGAAGACGCAATTAGGTCTAGTCAGAACGTTAAAAATAACGCGCGCAAAAAGCGTTGAGAAAGCGCTTGTGCAAACTTCAATTACGAACACTTAGATAACATTGGCTCTCAAATATCTACACGTACGTCTGACTGTATGTATGTGTGTGTACTTACCTATGTCAGACACATTGGGATGTTATGGAATCAGTCCTTAAATATTGAAAGTTAAAGAAGTAATTCTGCAAAATACTGACGTATAAGAAATTTGCTTACTTTATTTTATTTTTACTTCTCTGAGACTTAGGCCGTTGTGAAAGTTTTCCTTCGTATAAAATGTCCATATTGTTTGTCCAAATATACATAAGCAGCGCAATGATAGTTGTGGGTAAATAAAGAAGCCATAAGAAGTCTTGGCCAGTGAGGCCGCAAAGATAAATATGATATATTATGATTATGTTTTCCAGAGCAGTAGTGCTTTTATTGTGAACTATGTGACGAGCGGAGCGATAAATATCGCAAAAACTTTTGCTCCAAGTGCTTGGTGATATAAATATTATAGATAATGTGATGAGAAAGCATAGCAAAATATGCCTTTATGTATTATAAAAATAAATAAATAGATGTATCTATTTTAATAAACAGAATTGAAAACAAATATTTTGCTTGATATTGTTGTAAATTTGATGAACAGGATGGAAACGATAAGTGATCTCACAAGATAATTTCTTAACTATACACGATATCGAAATATTGATTATTAATTGAAAATTTTAATAAACTATCTTCAAATTATTTATTTCGTTTCACTAGTTTTTAAATATAAACAAAAAATATGTAATAAAATTTGTTTAATTTTAATAAAAAAGAATAAAAAGGATAACACTTAGCATAACATTACGTGATCTAACCGCTTCACATATTGCCACAAAATTTATCGCTCCGCTCGAATTCGTTTCTTCTACCATAGGCTTAGTAAATGCCGTCATCAGTAATATTTATAGGAAAAGTGGGATTCCTCGTGGCTATATTTCGAGTTTTCTTAAGACCATCTCACATACGCGTGGACTCAAGATATTTTCTCTTGTTATTTTTTCCTAAAATCTTTAGAAGTAATATTTATCTGAAATAAGTTTCTGTAATCATAAAATAAAATTAGTCTACGACTAACTACGAAGTAAGTGAAGAATTGCTAGTAAAATGATCTCTTACTTTAGTCATTACATATACATAGGTTGTTTGACTCAAAAGTTTTAGGTCATGCTTGCTTACGACTCTACATTGCTATTCTGGCTTTTGATTAATTTGGAATGACAGCATTAATAAAAGAGAAAGTGAGTGAAACAGTTATTTATTTACGTTCTCATATACCATTTTAATGGATGGATGGATGGAGGATGCTCATTATCCAGTTATGCTAGCATCATTTGATAACAAAAATATACACGCTATCTTAGTATCAGAGTCATGGTTAAAGCCTTGTCTACCATTTATATCATATTCCTTACCCGGTTTCCACCTTATCCGTAACGACCGCACTGATAAAGGGGGTGGAGGGGTGGCAATTTACCTTCGTTCGCATTTTCCTTACTCTGTTGTTATGTCTACCCATAAACCCACTTCTATTACATCTGAACACATTTTCGTTGAAGTATCACTATCCACACAAAAATTCTTCTCGGCGTATTCTACAGTCCAACACTACATGTCAATTATTTATCTTCTTTCGAAACTCTTCTTGAAAATTTAACCCCTCTTTACAGTCATGCCATAGTTATGGGATATTTTAATACGTGTCTCTTGAAGAATGAAACTCGTACATCTCGGCTCCAGACAGTTGTAGAGTCATGTAACTTACATCTGCTCCCCCTAAACGCAACCCATTTTTTTCCTAACTGCACGCCTTCTCTATCGGATCTTATCATTTTCGTGTACAGAACACGCCCATAAACATGGTCAGTGTGCTGCTGACGCTTTTTCGTATCACGATTTGATTTACCTTTCCTATAAGATACGCCCTCCCAAAGCAAAGCCAAGAGTACTTCTGCAACGCAACTTTGGTGGAATGGATGTGAATAAATTACGTGATTAAAATTGATTGTTCTTTAGTACTGGATGCGCCTACGGTAGATGCAAAAATTGCTATGCTCAACTCTCTTAAAATTAACCTACATGACGTTCATGCACCTATACGTCCAGTAAAAATAAGATATCTTCCAGCACCATGGCTTGATGATAATGGCAAAGAGAAATCGAGTCAACATTTAAAACTGAACCAAATAACTCAAATCGGATCAAATATAAAGCTTAAAGGAATCTCTGCTATAGTATGTGCAGAACGACGCCATATTCACAAATCCGTAGAAAACGGTAATCCAGCTAAATTCTGGAAATTTCTTAAATCATTAGGAGTTGGCAAATCAAATCATCCTACAACTTCGCATGATGTTGACATCAACGCACTTAATCTACACTTTTCTTCATCTGTTGCCTTTGATAGTAACAAGAAAAGTACTACGCTAAATTCTCTTTCACTACAACCAACTCCTAACTTTTCTCCATTTGTCTTTAGTCAATTTACAGATTGTGATGTTAAAAAGAACATACTTGCAATTTCTTCGAATTCTTATTCTTATTCTTATTCTTTTACCTAAAAAAGCTAATCCTTCCTTATACTCCGATTATCGTCCAATTTCAATCCTCCCTTTTTTATTCAAAGTTTTAGAACGCCTTGTCCACCAACAACTAAGTTATTTCCTAACAAAAAAGGATTTGCTAAATCCATTACAATCCGGTTTCCGACCTGTTTATAGTACAACTACAACACTTATAAAAATTACTGATGACATACGAATAGGCATAGAAAACAGAAAACTTACTGTTCTTACTCTATTGGACTTTAGCAACGCGTTCAACACCGTGGACTTTGCTAAAATTAATGTGTTCTCTTAACATATCTCCAACAGTAATTGACTGGTTTCATGCGTGGACGTCGACAGTGCATTAAGGTTGAGGACTCCTGTTCCACCTGGTGTAACACATCTGCTGGCGTCCCGCAAGGTGGCGTGTTGTCTCTTCTCCTCTTTGCGATTTTCAATGACTCTGTTACGTCTCAAATATCTTTTCTCTACCATGTTTATGCAGACGATCTCCAAATGTATGCTCATGCTACTGTAGAAGAGCTTGACAAAACTGTTGAAGTAATAAACCTAGACCTAGCTCGAATAGCTGATTGGAGCAATTGTTATGGTCTTAAACTGAATCCTTGCAAAACGCAAACAATAGTTATGGGTAGCTCAAGACTTATTGCTAAAATTAATTTAGATGACCTACCAAAAATCCACCTAAAAGGAGTACTTGTACCTTATAGTAATACCGTTAATAACTGAGGTATTATATTTGATCAGTCTTTGACCTGGAGACCTGAGATTAAAGAAATCAGCAAAAAAAAATGTTTGTTACATTAAAATCCTTACAAAGGTTGCGTAACTTTTTACCCATCTCCACAAAAATTGCTCTTGCCAAATCTTTACTCTTTCCAATACTTGACTATGCTGATGCTAGCAATCCTGATCTTAGTGAGGAGCAACTGACTAAACTTGAGCGACTTCAAAATTTATGTATCAGATTTATATTTGGCCTACGCAAATTTGATCACATTTCCGAGTTCCGATCAAAGCTCAAGTGGCTCCCAATTCGTCTTCGCAGGAAAACACATATTTTATTTCTTCTGAACAACGTCCTGTTCAATCCGTCAACACCTCATTATCTCAAAAAACAATTTCAATTTCATGGTTCTGCAATAACTCGAGATTCGACTAATTTATTATTAAAAACGCCAACACACCACTCACACTCATATAGCAACTCTTTTGTTGTGAAAGCAATCAGACTTTGGAACTCTTTACCATTGCAAATACGACAAGCTCAATCATTGAGTTTTTTAAAAAAACTTACATTTTCTCATTTTTTTAAATCTTAAGCTGTTCGCTTATATATATATATATATATATATATATATATATATATATATATTTGTATATATTTAATTTATTTTTATATAGGAATGTATGTATATGTATCTATATAATTTTATCTACTTATTATTTCTAAAGTATTATATATTTATTTATACTATGTATTTAATGATAAATTTTAAGGTCTCGTCCTTGAGATATGCACACCTTACTCAATTTTCTTGTTTTCATAATCTCCCTACCCAAAGGTTGTCTGGAAGAAATCGCTTTGTTAGCGATAACACCGCCTTATACATATTTCATTACTTTATAGATTTAAATGTATGCTTTACTTACTGTGCAATAAAGAATATTATTATTATTATTATTATTTAACCCGACTGCAAAGGAAGGGTTATGTTTTTCGCGCGTATCTTGTATGTATGTTTGTAAATTTCTTTATTACCTCGTAGTGTCAAAACGGTTGGATAAATTGCGACTGTATCGTTAGATTTGTCTTAAAAACCCAAATGGCTTTTGATAGTTTTTACAAAAAAATCAAAATGTCGGATTGTTGGAGCTAAATTGTAAGTTCACAATATTTGTTCCACTAAAATAAGGTATCAAAATAAAGTAAATTAAAAAAGGGGATTACAAATATATAATATATAAGTCATAAGTTTAAATTTAATCAGGTATTGGCAACCAATGCTTTAAAATTGTTGTATTTACGTATAGGTACTTTTTGATAGCGTAAAAATCGGCCAATTCATGTGGGTCGGACATTGAATTACGTATTTTCACCCGGTATATCATCTTTGCAGCTGCCGGGCATCAGAATAAAATAGTCAAGCGCGAGTCGAAAAAGAAGTAAAAATAACGAAAAATAAAAAGTTAAAAATAAAATTAAATAATTAAACAAATAAAAAACCAGACTGCAAAAACATTAAGAACTAAAAGAAAAAAAAACGTGCACCTAAAACATTTCAAATATTTAACTATAAGAGGGCTAGAAGCGCCCACCTGCAGGAAAATCTAGATTTTTTTCCGCAGCACAACTTCAGCGGTGTGAATGTAGAAAGATAAATTATCATTTTTTAAGTCACTTAAAAATTTATGTATTACGTAGATGTCCCGCGTGCGGGAAATCGATGATTTGTGACAAGTGCTTTTGTGAGACACAAGAAATTGTGAAAATTTAATTTATTTAATTTTGGAACGTGCGCGGTTGTCATTTCAACTCATTCTGACTATTTCTAGGCTCGGGCTAAGATCTATCGGTACTTATAAAAAAATTACCGCACTTATAATTAAATTTACTATTTGGGATTGGGATATATTAGATATAGCCAGTCTTTGTTGAATTAAATATTCAACATAAATACTTACTGTATAATTACATAACAACATAACTCAAGGCAGGGCCTTGGACATATTTACATCATCACGGAGCGGGTAATGAGGTCTCCCGTGCCGCTAATGTTGGGAGCACAATCCCTTCTATTGAGATCATGACAGAAACGTTAGTACGTGGCTCAATAATAATAACTTAATTCAACAACCCAATCCTGACTTATTTTATACAGTTGTTTGTATAAAGTATACATTTAAGTACAGTTGTTGATCAGGAACTCGCAAAGAGGGTAATAGTATATTATTCTGTCCCAGGTCTTTTATTTTATGGCTTATCACTGTAAAGCTGGCAAAAGTGGCATCACGTATAAGACGCATCAATTCGGTGATGGCCGAGGGTTTGCTATTTCACTTTGCGCCCTGAGAGGCGAAGTTTTGGGCCCGGCGTACCAATGAG
The DNA here is from genome assembly GCA_946406115.1 of Apoda limacodes. NCBI lineage: Eukaryota > Metazoa > Arthropoda > Insecta > Lepidoptera > Limacodidae > Apoda > Apoda limacodes. Next base: position 24,201,887 of record OX291555.1, on the reverse strand, counting down.
TTTTTTTTAATTTATCAAGTACATTGATTTATTCACATTACTGGCTTAGCGGTGACGCAAAAAATCGTAAGGAAACCTGCTTTATTTCAAATAAAAAAGACATATCTATGGCCCACATCGCCCTTAGTAAGGGGAGACCTTGCTCCAGCAGTGAGAACGTATGAGGCTGATAAGGAGAACATACATAAAGCTACTTTAGCCCAGATAAACTGCATTAGAAGTAGGCATTTTATATATTATATATTAAAAATGTTTCTTTCATATTCAATTTATTCGTGGTTATTTGAAAATAAGCTACATTTATAGACAAATTGAAACAAAACAAAATTGAACTGTTTACAATAGTTTTATTGTATTAACAAATAAAGCTGACTTTAAAAACTTCTTACCGAAAATTTTGGGCCTTCAACTTCAAATTATAGTATTTGACACACAAATAGACGGACAGATACGACGAAGCTGTAGACGAACTATATGTGTATATATAAGGTTTGGTTTTAGCGAGAAAACCCTAAAAATAAAGACATCAAATACAGTTTTTTTCTTGTTGCACAACTAGAGCGCCATATAACCGAGGCGTTTTCTACGCAGATAATTATTTGGTGCGTAGCGGTAACAAACATATTTGAATAGATCGTCTAAGTTATCTGAAATGATAGAATTTAAAATATAATCTAACTGTGTTTTCTCTAGGCCGATACTTAACAAATTGATATGAATAACTAAAGATATTCAAACTCGGTTATAATCCGCGAAGATGAGTAAAAAGTGAACAGAAAATCATAACAATGTTTGATGAATCACAAAAATAACTTATAATATCATTGGCGTGCTTGTCATAGGATAGAAAGAGAGATACGAATCCAGGTAAAAATCCGCGTGTGCGAGCGAGATAACTGGATATTACGTAATATTTCCCGATTTTCTTTATTGTGCGATGTTTGTTGCGCGCCACAGAGATTGGATACGAGACGCGAACTTTAAAATAATAGTTTAAAAGATGAATTACGATCAGATAACAATAAAATTTATGTACTAAAAATTTATATAAAGCTCGATTCTGCAAGTTCATCCACGTGGACTTTTGAAAACAAGGAAGCTTTTAACTGTTCATGGTTGTACCTGCAAAAATATCGAAATTCTTATATCAATTTTATATAAAACATACATCATTCTTAATTTCTACTCAGAAGGTCAAATACCAAGTTTCATAATTTGAACTTAAAAAATGATGGTTTTTCTTCAACCCCTATTTCATCTCCTTATGGGTTGAATTTCACAAAACTCGTTCTTAAACGACGCCTCCAATGTATAAACAACACATTTTCCAAATTTCTATCTTTATCGGTTTGGGCTGAGCGGTGATGAGTCAGTCAGGACATTGCCTTTTATATATATAGATAAGGAGCAAATCCCTATGCGTGCATAGCACAAACACTCAGTGTCAGGTCAAATAGTGTAGAATGACATCCATTCACACAGACATAACCATGATATTGTCAAGAGCGCACACCCCGAAAAACAGGATGTCTACAACCCCCATGCTTAACGCACTTCGAAGAGCAAGACGAAGTTAGCTCCAATGCATCCATGTAACTAAGTATAAATGATCTATTTTTAGTGTACACTTAGGTAACGGTTTACGTGACATTTCAATAAAACAAGAAGTGCCTTCTTCTGCAGTTTTTCGACTTCGACAGATAGCTCGGGTCAAGGACCTGTAAGCTCAGCCGATGTAATTAAAGCCACTAATGAATGTTAATGATAATTATTCTAAGACAGACATGCCAGGCGAGGTCTTTACACCTGTGTAAAATAGCATCAGTATAAGAAGCAAATATCTAATCAAACATAAGCAGCAACATCCATCGCTAATTGAAGCGTAAGAGTTGCATTCCAATATTATCGTTATATTATCGGTTTTATTAGCCATCAGAAAGGAAGATAATTTCTCTCATGCTAGAATATATTAACTCAGTAATGTATTGCATTTTATGTGAATTTATCGCATTCTGCATATTCCAATCTTATAAGCTTTCTATACATATTATGGAGGCACTGCCTATGTATGTCTACGTAAAATTTTGCTATAGACACGGGGTTGGAGTAATGAATTTTCATTATAAGAATTTAGCTTCTAAACTAACATAAATCTTAACAAAATTGAATATGTGGGTAATTTTAATACTGCTCGTCCCCATCGACTCCTCGCTAAAAACAGTCTACTCGTGACCACGTACGAAACGTCGAGAACCAAAAAGGTAAATGTTTGTTCGCGTGTAAGACCCAAAATATGAAAAAAATGTGTTCAGAGCGCGATTGTTTAAATATTATCATTATGTGGATACTTTCTTAATACTAAATATGGTGTTTGAAAATAAATACAGCTCCAAAGACTACAAAGTTTACTGTACCCTTCCATTTGGACACTGAATCTTAAACTTATGTCGAACACGTTCAACTTGGTTTAAAACTTTTCCGTACATTTTTCCTTGAAATTGGAATTTAACCTGAATACAATCTCTGCGTTTATATTTAAGATGTACTTACTTATATTAGAAATAATTTACTATCTTATGTTGACATATTGGTGTTGATGTATTGAAATACTTAAACTTATGTAGAGAACGCGTTTAAGGTTTTCAGCGATTTAAAAAGTCAATTGATACAAATCCTGAACCATAGATGATAGAACTGCCAGAGTAGCATCTCTTGATAATGTAAGGGAGCACCACAGACTTTAAGTTCCGTAATCTGTGCTATTGACTTTGGTATAGCCACACAAAATTGGCCATACTTTAGAAAGAGACAAAGGTAACCTATGGTATCTTTTCTCTTAGACGTGACACCATAGTTTCGCTTTGTCTCTGTCACAATTTCGCAATCATTTTTTTTTCAAATCTGGCTAGAAAATGTACTGTTCAGTTCTCTATGTCTATGGGGAACACGAAGAGTGTAAATTAAAATTTGAACCTTAGGGAATTAGGGTAATACTTAAAAGACATCTAAAAATTTTATTTCTGAAAACACGTGTATTCCTATAGAAATAAGTCAAGAAGTTTTTTGGGATATTTTGTATCTACAGCATGGGCTAAGTTACGGCAAATAGCAAGTAAATAACTAATGATAATATCAAAAAGTGAAGTAAATAACCATGTATGGAGCCAATAATTAAAAAATCAGATAAACTTATGTTCTGACACCAGTCAAGACACTACACTTATTTCATCAGTGGCTCAATTAACATGTAAAGCGTTATTCAACATGAAATTTTATGTTGTGACTCATATGACTATTAATTCTGTGACTTTAAGATGTGATTTAAACGCTAACTACTCAAACAAGGACAATATTTGGAAGAAATTCTAATAACACAACCATTAAAATTGTAATAAGGTTCACTTATTTATAATTCTGTTACTAAGCTATAATTATATCAAATCTCCCGTAAGTAATGCAAATAAAATTAGATAGGTTACTTACAATATGAGTAAAATAGCTTTAGGCAACAATACTTACTGGTGAATTGGTATCTGACCGTCCCGTCGTTAATTTATCATACTATATGTCACTGGAACTATAGGCCAATAAAAGGCCTATATAATAGTTAATTTCGTATTACGAGCTTGCAACATTTCAAAAATAAATATTAGAATTATACCTCCTCTTATCTATTCGTTACAGTTTCCAATACGAAGTAGGGTAAACCCGATAACCGGACAACTTTTTTTGACGGAAAAGCGTAAAGATTGGATCTCGTGGCTACGGGGAAATATTTTTATAGCGGAAATGGGAATTTTAACGAGGGTTAAAGGTTTTGCGCTAACTTTACTTCGGGTCGACTTCGTTTGCGTATATAAGTTTTAGTTTGTCTGCTGAAAGATATCGACGGCTGGTTAAAGCAGGGAACAGATGAAATTATATATATATATATATATATGCTTTGTTCTGCTATATTGTCTGCTATTGTTTAGTAAATTAAAAGGTTTAATGTCCTGAGTTTTCGAGTTCATCTGTTCGAGTTTTAGTCAACTTTCTTATCTCGAGGGTATCACAAACAATATTATATATAAAGAAAAAATGTATTGAAAACTTTAAATACTTTTATTTATGTAAAATAAAATAAGCTGTCTTTAAAACAATCAGTTCTGGTTAATTCATTATCTTTTGAAATCAACAAATAGATAGATAGAGAGTAGATAGAGAATATCAAAAGTCAATAGATTGCAGAAGATTCGAGTAAAAAGTAATTAAATTTTCTTTTGCCACTTACAAATTATTGTGTATATAAAGAATATATATATTTTTGAAGACCGACAGCAAACAGAACGAAGTTGCAATGTAAGCTTACTGAGTGAAATATATTACCACATAAGCTGCCAATTTTTTCAACGTGAATGGTTCAAAAACGCGAACGTTATTTAGCTAGCGTTTACCTTTCTCGGCGTAGCAGCTACAAGGGCTACAGAAATTCGTAGTAAGCTCTACGATGTTTCGTAGCCTAACTTTGCGCGCGTCAAAAATATATTTTCTATATTTCTCTATATTACGTTGATTTCCGATTCGAAAATAAATATAAGATTTGTGTTAGTAACAAAATTTTGTAACTTTGAACTAATGCGTTCGTGTCACTGGATGACTTTGATTTTTTGACTAAAAGAAAAAAAAACGTGCACCTAAAACATTTCAAATATTTAACTATAAGAGGGCTAAAAGCGCCCACCTGCAGGAAAATCTAGATTTTTTCCGCAGCACAACTTCAGCGGTGTGAATGTAGAAAGACAAATTATCATTTTTAAGTCACTTAAAAATTTATGTATTATTTATGTATAATTTATTTATGTATGTCCCGCGTGCGGGAAATCGATGATTTGTGACAAGTGCTTTTGTGAGACACAAGAAATTGTGAAAATTTAATTTATTTAATTTTGCAACGTGCGTGGTTGTCATTCTAACTCATTCTGACTATTTCTAGGCTAGGGCCAAGATCTATCGGTACTTATATTTATAAAAAAATTACCGCACTTATAATGAAATGTACTATTTGGGATTGGGATATATTAGATATAGCCAAAGTCTTTGTTGAATTAAATATTCAACATAAATACTTACTGTATAATTACATAACAACATAACTCAAGGCAGGGCCTTGGACATATTTACATCATCACGGAACGGGTAATGAGGTCTCCCGTGCCGCTAATGTTGGGAGCACAATCCCTTCAATTGAGATCATGACAGAAACGTTAGTACGTGGCTCAATAATAATAACTTAATTCAACAACCCAATCCTGACTTATTTTATACAGTTGTTTGTATAAAGTATACATTTAAGTACAGTTGTTGATCAGGAACTCGCAAAGAGGGTAATAGTATATTATTCTGTCCCAGCTCTTTTATTTTATGGCTTATCACTGTAGAGCTGGCAAAAGTGGCATCACGTATAAGACGCATCAATTCGGTGATGGCCGAGGACTTGCTATTTCACTTTGCGCCCTGAGAGACGAAGTTTCTGGCCCGGCGTACCAATGAGTATGTTTTTAATTTATCAAGTACATTGATTTATTCACACTACTGGCTTAACGGTGACGCAAAAAATCTTAAGGAAACCTGCTTTATATCAAATAAAAAAGACGTATCTATGGCCCACATCGCTCTTAGTAAGGGGAGACCTTGCTCCAGCAGTGAGAACGTATGAGGCTGATAAGGAGAACATACATAAAGCTACTTTAGCCCAGATAAACTGCATTAGAAGTAGGCATTTTATATATTATATATTAAAAATGTTTCTTTCATATTCAATTTATTCGTGGTTATTTGAAAATAAGCTACATTTATAGACAAATTGAAACAAAACAAAATTGTACTGTTTACAATAGTTTTATTGTATTAACAAATAAAGCTGACTTTAAAAACTTCTTACCGAAAATTTTGGGCCTACAACTTCAAATTATATTATTTGACACACAAATAGACGGACAGATACGACTAAGCTGTAGACGAACTATATTTGTATATATAAGGTTTGGTTTTAGCGAGAAAACCCTAAAAATGAAGACGTCAAATACAGTATTTTTCTTGTTGCACAACTAGAGAAACATATAACCGAGGCGTTTCTCCTACGCAGATAATTATTTGGTGCGTAGCGGTAACAAACATATTTGAATAGATCGTCTAAGTTATGATAAGTTACGTCTGAAATGATAGAATTTAAAATATAATCTAACTGTGTTTTCTCTAGGCCGATACTTAACAAATTGATATGAATAACTAAAGATATTCAAACTCGGTTAAAATCCGCAAAGATGTGTAAAAAGTGAACAGAAAATGATAACAATGTTTGATGAATCACAAAAATAACTTATAATATCATTGGCGTGCTTGTCATAGGCTAGAAAGAGAGATACGAATCCAGGTAAAACTCCGCGCGTGCGAGCGAGATAACTGGATATTACGTAATATTTCCCGATTTTCTTTATTGTGTGATGTTTGTTGCGCGCCTCAGAGATTGGATACACGAACTTTAAAATAATAGTTTAAAAGATGAATTACGATCAGATAACAATAAAATTTATGTACTAAAAATTTATATAAAGCTCGATTCTGAAAGTTCATCCACGTGGACTTTTGAAAACAAGCAAGCTTTTAACTGTTCATGGTTGTACCTGCAAAAATATCGAAATTCTTATATCAATTTTATATAAAACATACATCATTCTTAATTTCTACTCAGAAGGTCAAATACCAAGTTTCATAGTTTGAACTTAAAAAATGATGGTTTTTCTTCAACCCCTATTTCATCTCCTTAGCGGTTGAATTTCACAAAACTCGTTCTTAAACGACGCCTCCAATGTATAAACAACACATTTTCCAAATTTCTATCTTTATCGGTTTGGGCTGAGCTTAGTCAGTCAGGACATTGCCTTTTATATATATATAGATAAGGAGCAAATCCCTATGCGTGCATAGCACAAACACTCAGTCTCAGGTCAAATAGTGTAGAATGACATCCATTCACACAGACATAACCATGATATTGTCAAGAGCGCACACCCCGAAAAACAGGATGTCTACAACCCCCATGCTTAACGCACTTCGAAGAGCAAGACGAAGTTAGCTCCAATGCATCCATGTAACTAAGTATAAATGATCTATTTTTAGTGTACACTTAGGTAACGGTTTACGTGACATTTCAATAAAAAAAGAAGTGCCTTCTTCTGCAGTTTTTCGACTTCGACAGACAGCTCGGGTCAAGGACCTGTAAGCTCAGCCGATGTAATTAAAGCCACTAATGAATGTTAATGATAATTATTCTAAGACAGACATGCCAGGCGAGGTCTTTACACCTGTGTAAAATAGCATCAGTATAAGAAGCAAATATCTAATCAAACATAAGCAGCAACATCCATCGCTAATTGAAGCGTAAGAGTCGCATTCCAATATTATCGTTATATTATCGGTTTTATTAGCCATCAGAAATGCTGCATATACCAATCTCATAAGCTTTCTATACATTTTATGGAGGCACTGCCTATGTATGTCTACGTAAAATTTTGCTATAGACACGGGGTTGAAGTAATGAATTTTCATTATAAGAATTTAGCTTCTAAACTAACATAAATCTTAACAAAACTGAATATGTGGGTAATTTTAATACTGCTCGTCCCCATCGACTCCTCGCTAAAAACAGTCTACTCGTGACCACGTACGAAACGTCGAGAACCAAAAAGGTAAATGTTTGTTCGCGTGTAAGACCCAAAATATGAAAAAAATGTGTTCAGAGCGCGATTGTTTAAATATTATCATTATGTGGATACTTTCTTAATACTAAATATGGTGTTTGAAAATAAATACAGCTCCAAAGACTACAAAGTTTACTGTACCCTTCCATTTGGACACTGAATCTTAAACTTATGTCGAACACGTTCAACTTGGTTTAGAACTTTTCCGTACATTTTTCCTAGAAATTGGAATTTAACCTGAATACAATCTCTGCGTTTATATTTAAGATGTACTTACTTATATTAGATATAATTTACTATCTTATGTTGACATATTGGTGTTAATGTATTGAAAAACTTAAACTTATGTAGAGAACGCGTTTAAGGTTTTCAGCGATTTAAAAAGTCAATTGATACAAATCCTGAACCATAGATAATAGAACTGCCAGAGTAGCATCTCTTGATAATGTAAGGGAGCACCACAGACTTTGAGTTCCGTAATCTGTACTATTGACTTTGGTATAGCCACACAAAATTGGCCATACTTTAGAAAGAGGCAAAGGTAACCTATGGTTTCTTTTCTCTTAGACATGACACCATAGTATCGCTTTGTCTGTCACAATTTCGCAATCATTTTTTTTTCTAATCTGGCTAGGAAATGCACTGTTCAGTTCTTTATGTCTATGGGGAACACGAAGAGTGTAAATTAAAATTTGAACCTTAGGGAATTAGGGTAATTCTTAAAAGACATCTAAAAATTTTATTTCTAAAAACACGTAGATTCCTATAGAAATAAGTCAAGACGTTTTTTGGGATATTTTGTTGTCTACAGCACGGGCTAAGTTACGTTAGCAAGTAAATAACTTATGATACTATCAAAAAGTTAAGTAAATATCCATGTATGGAGCCAATAATTAAAAAAATTAGATAAACTTATGTTCTGACACCGTCAAGACACTACACTATTTCATCAGTGGCTCAATTAACATGTAAAGCGTTTCTCAACATGAAATTTTATGTTGTGACTCATATGACTATTAATTCTGTGACTTTAAGATGTGATTTAAACGCTAACTACTGAAATAAGGACAATATTTGGAAGAAATTCTAATAACACAACCATTAAAATTGTAATAAGGCTCACTTATTTATAATTCTGTTACTAAGCTATAATTATATCAAATCTCCCGTAAGTAATGCAAATAAAATTAGATAGGTTACTTACAATATGAGTAAAATAGCTTTAGGCAACATTACTTACTGGTAAATTGGTCCCGTCGATAATTTATCACACTATATGTCACTGGAACTATAGGCCAATAAAAGGCCTATATAATAGTTAATTTCGTATTACGAGCTTGCAACATTTCAAAAATAAATATTAGAATTATACCTCCACTTATCTATTCGTTACAGTTTCCAATACGAAGTAGGGCAAACCCGATAACCGGACAACTTTTTTTGACGGAAAAGCGTAAAGATTGGATCTCGTGGCTACGGGGAAATATCTTATAGCGGAAATGGGAATTTTAACGAGGGTTAAAGGTTTTGCGCTAACTTTACTTCGGGTCGACTTCGTTTGCGTATATAAGTTTTAGTATGTCTGCTGAAAGTTATCGACGGCTGGTTAAAGCAGGGAACAGATGAAATTATATATATATATGCTTTGTTCTGCTATATTGTCTGTTATTGTTTAGTTTAATGTCCCGAGTTTTCGAGTTCATCTGTTCGAGTTTTAGTTTAGAGTATATATTATATATAAAGAAAAAATGTATTGAAAACTTTAAATACTTTTATTTATGTAAAATAAAATAAGCTGTCTTAAAAACAACCAGTTCTGGTTAATTCATTATCTTTTGAAATCAACAAATAGATAGATAGAGAGCAGAAGATTCGAGTAAAAAGTAATTAAATTTTCTTTTGCCACTTACAAATTATTGTGTATATAAAGAATATATATATTTGTGAAGGCCGACAGCAAACAGAACGAAGTTGCAATGTAAGCTTACTGAGTGGAATATATTACCACATAAGCTGCCAATTTTTTCAACGTGAATGGTTCAAAAACGCGAACGTTATTTAGCTAGCGTTTACCTTTCTCTGCGTAGCAGCTACAAGGGCTACAGAAATTCGTAGTAAGCTCTACGATGTTTCGTAGCCTAACTTTGCGCGCGTCGAAAATATATTTTCTATATTTCTCTATATTACGCTGATTTCCGATTCGAAAATAATTATCAGATTTGTGTTAGTAACAAAATTTTGTAACTTTGAACTAATGCGTTCGTGTCACTGGGGAACAAATATTTTGTAAAAACAATCGTTAGTAATTTGTGCCCCAATTTATGTAATTAATATGCTTTTACACAGTTGCTTGCTTAACCGGCAATGCATACAAAAAACACAATCTTTTTAGAAAATGTTTCTGTTTGATATATTATCACATTTATCTTCACGGCCTCACTGTGATTTCTTTTGGATAATTTACGAACTCTGAATCATCTTGGGTATTTTTTAAATATGTTGTAATGTATTTTCAGACATATTTTCAAGGCCTCTGAGTTGGCTTAGCGACTACTGTCACAGCCAAGACCGACGGTTTAACGTGCCCTCCGAAACTCGGAGGAGTCCAGGAAATGTACTACTAAGCAGTCACCCATCCAGGTAGTACTCACTTCCAACGTTGTTTAACTTCGCATACCATATCCGATAGATGATTGTAACTGAACCCTGAGCTTCTAATTAAAAAAGTCTTGATTAAGTAAAAGAGGAACTGATAATATTCAACTGGTTTAATATTTTATAAAGACCCATTTCTTAAATGTTAAACTTGACTTATCTATAAAACTATTACAGCAAAGACTTTTTTACAGGCCGCAATTTATATATGATGTTATAATAACCATTATTATCTACTTTTGACCTCGTTTTTACTCGTGATATAAAAATTAAATAATTAAAATTCAAGTCTTTGCATTTTCTGTATTTAAAAAATTAGCCCGCGTAATAATTGAAGTGGCACAGGGAGCGATGGAGACTTTTGGGATATTGTTAAAAACCACAAAGGAAGGTATATACAAAATCCAGCTTTCCTTTATTTTGTATGAAGTGCTATGTCTTTTTTCTCAGTACTATAACGAATATAAATGATCCCAAAAAAATAATGTATAAGAGAGGAAAAGTTTAGAATAAATTATATTCGCCCATAATATAAGTGCATTAATTAATTTTTTAAATCTCTGGGGTAGCTACGTCGTCAAAAATAAACGTATTATTTAATTTATTTATTAACTTTAAAAAAAATGTTGCATAAATAATATATTTAGTGCTGATTTGAATATATATTGATAAAAACTAAGTGATTTTTCAATTCAAATATGATTGATGTAAGTAACCTTCATCTTATTTACGTCAACTATCTTATATTCAGAGGTCAGTTCGCTAACAACTTATTTTCCTTCCATTTCCACTTTCAAGTTCATCAATCATCCCTTTGTGTATCCCGTCAGATATTTTCAACAGATTTCACATGAAAGGATTATGTCGTGCATGCCTATGGATTTTTTGCCAACATTTTTTAAGAGCCTCCGTTACAGAAGCTTACTTAGTTTGCTAACAGTAGGTAAAGTTCAGCTTGAAAAAACTGTGTAATACTCTTTTGAGGATATAAGTTAATAATTAAGACACTAAGGAAACCTTATAGATATTGAGTTCTATGATCCTTCATAGGCTCATGAATTTAGCCACACTATAGAAAAAGACAAAGTTAACCTGTGGTATCTTTTCTCATACCCAAGACACCACACGTTCGCTTTTTTAATATTTTTTTTCACTACTCTCTGTGTCTATGGCAAACTTATACCACACTTACAGATTACAGATATCTGCTTACTGCAAGACTACACTGTAAAAAAGATAAAGGATTTACGTGACTTGTACGTAACAAGTGGCTGGACACATATATAGGTGTAATTTTGGAGGACACTCTATTATTGCCAACTACTTTAGTCTTTGATACAGCTGTTGAACATAGGCGGCCCTGCCCCAACATTGGGGACGTATAGGACTGGTTAGGAGAATACAGAAGAATATATTTGTAATGTTAAAATAAGTAGAAGGTAGTAGTCATCGTTGGCTTAGGCGAGAATGACTTGCAGTCTTGTGCGTGGGCTTTTCTCTCTTCGTTCTACTTCCATCAACAGTTTTACATGTAAACCTCTACTTTCACCATTCATACGTCGTGTGCAACTAATGAATACCGTGTGAAAGTATAGGTTTATACGTAAAACTCTTACTGAAAGTAGTATCGTAAACTACTCTTATGACACTAGTTTCGTTAATGTTAATTTGTCATTAGCAAGAGAGAAGTACAAACTAACTATGTTGATTCCCATGTGCATGAAAGCCGAAATTAAAGACACGTTCCACAGCCATTATACTGGGGCCAGAATGTGACCCACCCATAGATTTGGGTTTCGCTGAAACAGAATCCGATCAGGAACCAAAGGACATGCAGACAACGGAGCACGCGCTACGATGCGTGTACTGAACTATGCGTCTCATGCACGGCCGCAGGTGCTGGCAGTGTCAAACCACCGCAAACTCCACCGCCGCTGACGACGGATCCGCAGTGATCCCATGATGTCGCCGCGTTCACACTTTCAAAAAAAGACCATAATTGGGTTCGAAACTAGTTGAAAGAATCTCACATAGAAACGCTAGTTTAGCCGTATTTCACATATTATACCAATTTTTAAAAAAATATAATAAACAAATCACTAACTTTTTGTAAAAATCAGCAATTTAATACATAATATTTTTGTCTCTTACAGAAAAACTAGAATCATTTTATATGTATCGGAAAAAAGGAAATAACATTGTTATAATAATATCATTGAAAATACAATTTCTACCGTGTCATGGAGTATACAGGCTGGAATGAAGCCAAGCTGGTTTTAGTCTGAAGTCAGAGGTTAAAATCGCTTGGGATTTTATCCAGCGAATGTGGCGCGTATCTTCGGGAACATTAATCTTCCTATTTTAGTGCAATACAAAGAAACTTATGTCAGTTAATTTCTATTGTTTTTAAAACTGACTTATTCCTTTTATCAATCGTTAAAATAAAAACAGTGTTACTTGCCTAAAAATTGTTTACACAAGACTATGTGTAAAGTATGTTATTCATGTTCGTATCTTACTTGGACACAAATTAAATTATTATCAAAAACTTGTGCCAAATTCTTGTTTCGTTGAATAAGTAAACTAGAAACCACAACAGTCCAACAGTAATAACCATGGAATACTTATTATAATATTAAAAATAAAATTGTTCCAACAAAAACTACCTCACGAGTAACGTTTTGTTTGTTTTGATATTAAAGAATTTGGGCACAAAAATACGCGCCATTATAGATCGACCATCTTGATCACTGATTTTTTTTAAGTGAAAACTTCTTTAGAGGCATTGTACACTTTTTTGGTATGGGTAAAAAATGTTAAACTCGCGTCAGGTCACGTGCCCTGATCGAAAATTCATATAAAATTCGTAAGACAGAACTCGCGTCAGATTTATTTACATTAGGTTAATTTTGTGATGGGTCCAAAATTCGCATGACGGAAACCATAATGCCACGCCTATTATAATTTTGAAGTGAAAACGACTTAAGCGGCGTTATGCATTTTTTTTGTGATGGGTAAAAAAGGTAAACTCTAGGAAGAATAAAAAGTAAGAGGAAATTGGTTTGTTAAAATGTTACATTCAGGTTGTATGTTTTTGAAGTGAAAACTTCAAAAAAGGACAATTCATACAAAATTAGTAACACGGAATCCCATATCCAGGGAGGTTGGATATGGGATTTTAATTCTATGACAGATTGAGATGTCAAATATACTACGTTAAAACAGTAAATAAAAAAAAATATTATTTATAATAATAAAAGTTCGGATTTCACGAGTTAAAATGTGATATGATACGATACGATACGAGGTGAGATAAAAATAATTGTAGAGCATAGCTTACGTTACACTGAATAGAAGGCATATCTGTGTGTTGACGTGTCAATAGGTGATTTTATAGGAAAATAAATAAACAATCTTTATTATGTAAGGTTGTGTCGAAGAAAATAGTCGAAAGTTAGAGGAGTTAGAGACGTGTGATAGGATAGAGAGCCAGCTCCATAGTAGTAGTGGCATAGTAATATATTTCGTTTTAATATAGCTTATTACATTATTGAGAAATATAGGTAGGATATTGCTCAAAAATATACGATGGGTGAAGACATGTCTTGTGACATATTTGAGTGTTAAGCACGAATGGTTCTGTACAATTAAATATGACGTATGAGTTGTCTTGTACCATATTTGAATGTAAAGCGCGAATCGTGTGTAAAGGACATTGGTTTCCTACAAGTAAATATGACGTATGAGTCGTAAATATGGGATTTTAATTCTATGGCAGATTGAGATGTCAAATATACTGCGTTAAAAATAGTAAATAAACAAACATTATTATTTATAATAAATAAATATGTATACAAAGTGATGGGAAGTAAATAGCTAGTATGTTTTCACTTGTGCCGGCACTCCCGGAGTGCAACCCGTTTTTTTTTTCTTCACCATAAATCGATTATTTATTAAAAAGGGACACTGTATTGTATCTGCCATCTTGAATTTTAAAACACTGAATAAATTATTCATTCAAAAACATGACAGAACTAACAGTTATTAACTTATAAAAAAAGACCATATTGGACTCGTCATCTGGAATCAGATCAGATTACTTTTAGTTGCAATTTGGTAATAAAAAAACAATAAGAACTGTTTTATAAGTGAATTAAGCTTCTGGCTTTATATTTATTTTAATATTCTTTATAGAACTAGCGCAAAAAAAATGTTTGATCCGTTACAAAATCGACATTTCATCTGAAGATTGTGCAAATCAAATATTTTTCTGTGATAGTTTTTTTTTTTTTTAGTTTTTGTAAAAAACGATCTTAAATTATCACTTATTAAAGCCTAAAAGCGTAGAGAAAATTTTAATAAATATCGATTTTTGGCTGTTGCCCAATTTAGGCAATTAAAAAGAAATCAACAACTTCTCACCTAACTCATTTCAAATATCATCTCAGCCTTTTAAGGTCTTCCCAAATTTTACCATCTAAATACATAGTAAATAAACAACAGATTACATCTAAACATTTTTAGTAAAAATGGCTTTCGAATTCCTTATTTCGCTAGCAGAAGCAAAAACTCTATCTTTGAAGAAAACGCACTGGCCAGCAAACCTTTCAAAAGCCTATATTTTGCGAATAACACGCGTATTTTGTTAGCGCCCGCGAACACAGCTTACACATATATACACAGAAGACGGCGGCGACGGAGCTTTAGACAGGTCACTCAAGTGCGATAAACCAGGTATACTAGATTCACTAATATACCTGGGCGCTTCGACTAGTTAGATTTAATATTATTATAGGCTAGCGCTGAAGAGTTTCTTTTCTTCAGAACGCCGCTGCTTTTCCGAAACGGCGGTAGATTTAGTCAAATTTAGTTTGAAGAGCAGTTGCCCAGGCTGAGGTTCATGTCTAAAACACCCTTGTGCAAACAGCCCCAACTTTTCACTGCAGAGTGCAGGCAGCACGGCTGAAAAAGTTAGTCCGCGTGTAGATTTGAACGTAATCTGCGGCCAACAATAGTAGCCAGTAATTATAAAAAAAAGCGTATTTTGTAAGCTGCATTATGAACCTAGAGCGGTACAATAAAAGCAACTTTACGAGCAATTATATTAAATAAATAGCTCTATTATATTTTATACTAGCTGTTCCAAACGGTTTCCCCTACGATAATTTACTTCTCGACGTCTAAGGGTTATAAAGTGAACTTATATATAGCTCATAAACTTTCTCAAGAATTGAGCTATAAAATGCAAAAATATTGATCTTTCATCTGATTGGTATTTAAAAAATCTCTCTGGCTTTATAATAGGAGTATAAAATTAAATATATCATCACAGCAGGAAAAGGTAGACGGTATCGGCGCCCAGACGGTAACTCAATAATTCATGTCTCCCGAGCGCTGACCAGTATGTGATCATTATTGGCTGAACATTGTTTATTTTACTTCCGGTTTCAAACAAAGGCATACTTGATGAAGAGTCTTTGTAAGCTTTAGTTCACTTTATAAAAATAGTCAAATATCATGAGGGTATGTGGTCCAAATGTATTGTAAAAAAATATGTATAAAAGTTAATTTTTCTTTTAAATTGATTAGCATATTCAGCACAAAGGGCGTAATAAGATATTCTTGTTACAATAAAGTATTATATTAAGTACAAATAAAAGTAACAAAGTAACCGTTGTGTTTATAAAAAGGTAAATTTGTTTTGTTTGTGGTTAAAAAAAATAAGAATAAAATAAAACAAAACTGCTTTTACAGACATTTCAAAACACTTCTTAAAGGTCTTTTTTTTCTATAGCAGACTTTTGAATATTTGAAAATCTAGATCATATTACAAACACACACATAATAAACAATTCTCAGTGTTAAGCGATATATCCTTCATTAATGCTTTAAAACAAATTTCCGTTAAAATGTCAACTATTATTTTTTGGACGATTGTAATTTTTTCTTTATTTCTTTAAGAGGCTGTACGGCCTAAATCTTCTTTAACAAGGATTTATTTAGATCTGCTAAGTAGCTTCAACTGCATTTTAATAATCATGTTTTAAGGAATATAACTTAAACACTTACAAATATATATAAGATAAAAAATTACTTTTTTTGATACCTTTTCACTCTTTGATAAACTTTGCAAAAAAGCAGTAGCGAAAAACTTCTTTTTTTTATATCACTAAGGTGGCAAACAAGCTTACTCCGCCTGATGACCCGTAGCCTATGGACGCTTGCAACACTAGGCGTATCACTCGCGCGTTGCCGACCCTTCGAGAATCTAATAACTTCTAGCTTAAAGAACCTTATACTGTAGTCCTTAGGGAAAACCTTGGCAGGGAGTTTATTCTACACACCTAAGCATTCGCGGGAAGAATTTTAAAACCGCACGATAGCGACCATTTCGGTTCTGAAGTGTGAGACTGAATTCCTTGCCGAATTCTGTAAAGTAACTATTGCTATAATTAATTAAACCCTTACAAACTAAAGTATCATAAACTAGACTTTGCCAGCGTCTCCGCCCGCCCTAAATTCGGTTATCGGCGTGGGACTCGTTTATTGAATCACTGTGATTGACTACTTAATTAGCCCGCCCTAAATTTGGTTATCCGCGACTGTGATTTACTCCTTAATTACGCAAATGAAGTTTGCTACATCAAGCTGTAGCTATAGCAAAGTTCGTTTAAGCTCGGTTATAGTTATTCCCTCGGGAATTTCGGGATAAAAAGTAGCCTATGTGTTATTCCAGGACCTAACCTATGTATGCCAAGTTTTATCCCGATCTGTCCAGTGGTTGAAGCGTGAAAGAGTCACAAACATCCATTCAAAGAAACTTTCACATTTATATTATTAAGTAGGACTATTAGAAAGTGTGCTATATCAATTTATAGCTATTGTCCATTCAGGTGGAATTCAATTAAAGTTATTCCTCCGGAACTTTTAATTCTTATTAAAATAAAAATATATTCTATGTCCTTCTCCGTCTCTTCAACTATCTCCGTCCCAAATTGCAGCTCAATTGGATGCTCCCTTGTGATGAGAAAGAAGACCAAAAGACAAACAAACTCACTTTTGTATTTCTAAAATATGTATGTTATTCAATAAAAAATCAGTGATTTAAGTTTTTGTAGCACTACTAACGCACGCTTAGTAACACTCGCTCTTAAGTTGGTTTGATGGAAAATTTGACCCACATAGTGTTATTTTATGCTTGCTCTGGTTTATTTGAGAGATAACAAAGGGTGAGTGCCCTTAATTTCATTAAGTAGGCGACGTCCTCGCTTATCAAGATTATGTCCGCTACCAAATCAATTGAGTTTTGGCGTTTATTCCAGATAACTTAGACATGTTTTTCTTTGTATTATTTTTTATCCCTGAAATAAAGCTTTTATTATTATTATATTTTATTAATAACTTAATTCTAAATTAGTCTTGATCTGCGAGATTTAGTCATAAGTTAGTGTAGAGTATGAAAAAATAAAAAAATACCATGCGAGTTAGTATATTATATCTATATCTCGTTATATATTGATCGTAGACTAGTATTTTCTTCACAGAAGTGAAATATCTCATCAAGATCTTATTATATTTTTTTTTATTATAATTATTTTATTTATCACTGGCAGTTTATATTCCAGAAACTTCGGGAAGTTAATTAATCGTAATTTTAATTTTAAAAAACTAAGACCATTAAATTTTTAAGAAAAATAAACTAATTTTAAGTATATTTTTTTACTTTTTCAATTTACTTTTTTGTTAAGAGGTCAAATATTTCTAGGAATTAGCTTAAAAGTATTTGATTTCCTACCAAAAGTATAAGAAGCTTATACTTTTAAGAAAGTTATTATAATATTGTCCACTGTTTTAGCTCGAGGGCTAATTGGGTTGAGGGCCTAGTTGACCCCTGCACTACTCTGTCCTACCAGAGTAAGTTATCAAACACATTGGACCTTTAGCGGAATGGTTGAGTAAAATTGCCAAAATGACATTACAACACAAGTATTCTTCATACATACAAAAATAAATAAAGGTTAAGCAAAAGCAAGACGCAAACGTCATGTTGTTATAATAATAATTAGATAAATGTATTGCAATCTGAAATTGTAGGCGGACTACTTTTTATTGGAAACTCAGAGTTGAGGGTCGTTTTCAATACTTAGTAATCAGTTTGTCATTTTTTTTAATGTTAGATGCTAATTCGAATACTGAACTACCTGATTAATGGTCACGAATGAAATATTTAATAAATCAATAGACTTAAAAAATGTTTTAAACTTTCTAATGGGTTAACATTAGTTTTTATTCTTTTTATAATATCGGTAACAAATCTTTGGTGATACCAATCTTTTCTAGTGAGCCCTGCTTCTCCGTCACATAACATAAAGGGAGCTTTGCTTTTGTATTATTTGATATTGTGAATGGTTTGTTTTAAACCGTTTGTTTTCGTAACTGGTAAAAAAAATATGTTTAGAATTTCTTTATGAAATTTCATCTTGTAAAAATCATTGTTTCTAGCATAAATCTGAAAAGGAATTGTAAGACAAAGAGCATTACTTAACTGTTATTGTTCATAAGGCCCTTTCCTGTAATAAGGTATAATAATTTTTGTCGGTTTTTGTTCAGCGACATAATTTATGAAACACCCAAATAGACAATGACTATTTCTGGGTAGTAAAAATGAAAAAGAAGAAGCTAAGTTAAACGGGCGGGACGATGACATAAAAGGAACAGGGGGAGAAATGTGGTCACATGTAGCTAGAAGTAGAATAGTGTAGGAAGCCTTAGAAGAGACCTTTACCATGAAACAAACTGTTGAAAGTAAAGTTGAATCAAGTTAACAACAAGGGATGAGGAAATAAAACAATAATTACTAAACAAAAATGTTAACAACTACACATTAGCACAAACCCATTTCTAGCACATCTGTTTCAACTGCAAGAAAAGTGTAGAGTGTGGTTTTACTGTTTATATTTCCGTGTTAAAAATGGAACTTTTACTTACTCAGGTGTCGTCTATCTATCCGCCCAACTTGAATTCACAAAGTTTTCTTTACAGCATGTAATAAAATGATCTGTAATAATTTGAATACCTACCTAATTGTAGTATTAAACAGGAAAAATTATAGTTTTCAAACATGCATAGAACTTGAACAATGTAATATTTGCTTGCTTATAAAGCAGCCTTTACTGCACCCTTTTCAGCATCTTAATAGCGTCCATTGCGTAATTGTGCGTTAATTATCATTACTATACAAGTGCCTATTACTGTACAGATTTTATTTTTTAGTTTTAGTAAGAAGAGAGCCTATGAACTAAGTTCTTATTTTTGGACAAATAAGTCCAACGTATTTGTTAAAAACAAATCAAAACTTTTAGATTTCATTTAATATCAACTTTTTACAATATTTTAACACTAGCACAAGTATTTGCTATCCTTCAAGTATGTTGAAAACACTCGAATGACTCTTGTGACCGCTACTATCTTGTATCATAATGCACTATTATACCCTTTTTCCACCTCCATATTACTTGTGTGACACATTCAAGCTCCTTTACAAACAAGTAAGGAGGTTTTTATGTATACATTTTAATTTTACAGTAGCATTAATAACACGCTTGTAAAATATAAATCCCTTTAGCAGTATATCGATGGAAAATAACGAGATTTGGATCATAGCTTATTACTTTCGAATTTTGTAAACCCAGTTATGTGAAAGGTTTCACATAAACTTTATAGTTGGGTATTAGAAGTTAGTTTCGAGGAAGGGTTATTAACGAAAAATATTAAAAGTTTTTAGTTAGTTGGCTAATGAACAAAGTTTTAACCAAATTGTAATATTCAATGGTTTAGTTAATATTAATAAGAGAAAAATTGGATGAGAAATTAAAAGATCTAAGCTAGTATCGTTCAAATTTCAGCAAATTTTACCCTACCACTACGGATGGTTATCAATTTGACAGTCTTATGTGTGTTTGTATGTTCATGTGTTTCTGTGTTTTTCCTAAGTTACTTATTATATTTTGACAAATGAGACGTCTTTAGCTTCGAGTTAGGTGTTCGCGTGTTAAAAGCAATGTGTCGTATCTCAAAATCCAATATGGCTCATAAAAAATACCTAAAATAACTCGGAAAAAGTTGTGAAAATGTATCGTGTTTGATGTCAAATAAAAGGTCTCGATGATTTCCAATAGGTATATATTTAACAAGTTAGTTCAAGTGGTGTTGCATGCATCCATAGGCTACGGTGACCTCTTACCATCAGGCGGACCGTAAGCTTGTTTGCCATCTTAGTGATATAAAAAAAAATGTTTAGTAAAGACAAATGTTATTTTAGTTTCAACAATTTACAATAATAACACTAAGTATGTTTTTAAGAGGTTTACGACTAGTCAAGCACTTCTAAAACAATGATACCTATATTTTAATTAAGATTAGGAACATTTCATAACAAAAATTTATTTCATTCATTAAATATACCTACATACCTTCCAAAAGCCTAAAAATCTTCTCAAACGGTGATCTAGCACTCTAGCGCTTAGCTTAAATTTATAGTATTAAGTTAAGTAATATAATAAAATTGAGCTAAGTAAGAACATAATATTATACTACAAAACTAATTAATTGAACAATTTATTGAAGATTGATTTTTAATATCAATACAGTGTTTCCATTTTAAATCCTAATAAACTTTAAATTGCAAAGATCGAACAATTTTCAAGTCGATGAACAGAGAGCGTGATTGAGAAAATTAAATTTCATAACTTCCCCAGTCTGTGGATGACGTAATTAAATATCTTGCTTTAATTGATTCTTGAGATAATAATATCATCTTATTGAGTTTCAAGTTTATGACTTTAATAGCTCAACAATTCAATCAATATAAAACAAAACATGTAATGTTTCTAACGTTTTGATCCACCAGAAATCATTGTATCCATTGACATGTCAAAAACTTAAAAATATGACAAGTTACTCGTGCATAGACTTAGGCAGCCAGATCAATCTCCTCCTCGCTTCAGCAGTAGCAGCAGTAGTAGAAGCTAGCAGCCAACGTCCTTCAAAGTCACGCTGTACAAGCCTCGGAGCCAGCCTCGGTTTGCATACAGGTCGCCCTAGAGACACCCCGAGTTGCCACGTTAACCATGCGGACGCGCCCGTCGCGCCCAGGAAAGGTGGCTGTGACCTTGCCTCTAGGCCACAAATTTCGAGGGACTTAACTATATGTTATCAGAACTAAATCACCTACGCAAACATTAGGTTTATCTTCTTGCCATCTGTGGCCTAATTGGAGCGTGGGCAAGTACTCTTTTTCCATCTGGACCAAAAATAGTCTGCTAATTTTTGCGCTACACTCCATTGCTTTCTCAAATGAACGTCTTGGCCTAAAAAATACCCGGTGGTGGCAATTTGTTAGAAAATGATTAGGGGTCAGAGCCTCCTCTTTATTCGAGCTCAGAGAGATACGCGTCAATGGTCGGCTATTTACAATATTTTATGCTTCTGCCATCAATGTATTCAGGACTTCTTCGTTAGGAGCTCTCGTATGCAGAATGGATTTTAAAGTAACTTTGATAGAACGGACTAATCGTCGAAAATAGGAGGTTCTTGATTGTTCTGTAAGTATACATTTGTTATTCGATAAGCCGTTAACAGCTGTTTATGCGCTTCTTTTCATGTAATTTTAATAATCATTTGATTGTTAAGTAAATGACTATAATAATAAAATCTCGCCATTTATGAGTATTTGTACATGACACGCCTCAATATATAAAACAGACATATATACATATATCTATAAACAACTCCTAGTTACTTATAAGTACATCAATCGTACTAATATACAAATCTTCATAGAATTAATTAACTCATTATAAATATACACACATATAAATAATATTTCTTCCTGATGGTCTTTGGAGAAAATATATCATACATGCCATAACTATGACTACATCATTAAATATTTTCTTATCATAAATTCAGTCATAAGAATCTTCAACTGCTTACATTCCGCTTAAGTGCTTTATCAACAATTGAGCTATCGAGGCATAAGTGTGGCCGATAAAAATCCAAACCAATATATAAAATAGTGTATATATATATCATATATACACTAGTTAACTTATATTAAGAATAATATAAGTGCATTGATCTAAAGAGGTGGGTGTTGAAACTGTGACGTCAAGCTATAAGTTCATTACAGTTAGACGCAGAACTCTCCATTAAAATAAATATTACCAAAATATTTGATGCTATTAATAAACGTACTTGGTTCATTGATTCCTGTTTAAAAAAGTTCAGTCTTTTAATAACCTTATATGAGAATAAATAGATCTACTAATTTGAATAAATTTTGCAAAAGCAGTGATTCAAATTCGGGATCAAAAACATAACTCAGGTCAGGTGGTTTCTATGTGAACTTTAAATATATTTTCACTCTGAATTAGAAGTTTATAAGGGTCAGTTTTTTTTTTTAAATTGATAAATATTTCTTGACCTTCATACAAACAGTTTTACTGAAAATGAACCAAACATTCAAAGGCATCCAATTAAATATTCCTTTGAGTGAAACCTGTAGTAAAGTCCAGTCCAGAGTCCAGTGAAGTGGTCAGGATAGCGGTCTGGAAACATGAATTATTGATTGCGAGCGCTGATAACGTCAATGTTTTCCTTTTCCACACGTCAGTAGATTTGTTGACTAACTGACGGAGTCCCTGTCTTGGTAGCTGTGGCCTCTGTCAAAGGGCATACAGTACAGAGAGCAGAAATATAACTATAGATTAAAATTACCATCGTTGTTTGTTAGCTAAGATCTATCAATAATAAGTGAAGAGATTCTAGTCACTTAGGTTAGATTGAGCTTCATAATTTCACTAATGCTTTCGAAAAGACAAATAATTCTATCTCTACTGACTACTCTTTGACTATTAATTTCGAATATTAGTCTTTTTTTTGTTTTAATGGTATTTTTATAGCTCAAAATAACATATTTAGTCTTTTGTTAGTTCATTAAGTTAATAAAACAAATTGTAAAAATAAAGTAAATGAAAAAACCGATTTAAAATATCAACGATAATGGGCTTTCGATGTCGCATCAAACTTTTGTTTTTTTTTAACAATATCTCAATTTAATGCTTGTAACCGAATATCATTTCAAGAACTAATAATTTAATTACGAAAAGAAACTAGAAATTACAGCTATTGAAAAACGATAATTTATTTTGCGTTATTTTAACATTACTACATTATTTTCAATGTTTGTGAGTATAGCTGAGTATCTGGTAATTAAAAGATTGTTTAAGAATTGGACGATAAGGGTAGTTTCAGGATACTGAGTTATTTTGCTCTATTAATATAAATTTATAACTTCAGCACAGCGCCACCTTACAGGTTCAATTCTAAATATAAACCATCAAGAGACCCATACACGCACAAAATTTCATCAAAATCGGTGCAGTTGTTTAGAAGGAGTTTAGTGACATAGACACGTATAAAGAAAAGAAATAGTCGGCTATTTTTCCTATAAACATTTTAGCGTCATCTTAAAGATTTTTTAATCCTTTAGTAATTTTAGATGTCATATTTTTTTTTAATAAAAGTTTAAGTTCAAGCCCACTAATTAATGTTTCTTAATAAACAAGGCTAAGTGTAGGCAAAGCATGGCCCAGAAAGGGCCATGCCACGCCAACGGCACAACAACGAACTATACAAAAAAATTATTGAGGCCTCTGGGTATTTTTTTGACCCCTTTTAATGTGAACCAAATAAACTCTACTCCAGCGGGAACAAAATTTAATTGGAAATGATTTTGAATTTGACAAATAGACGTTTGCAACAATGAAGATGCAGCAACTTCTCTCAGTGCAAAAAGTGCCATATACAACGTCATCATTGCTTATTTAAGAAGGTATATCAGATCCGTATCTCATACACACCAATAATGGCAGGAATTTAACAACGGTTAGCACCTGCTGATTTATTTCTACCATAACTAGGGTTCTTTAAGTAAAAGAGGTGGCCAAAATTTGTATGGACGTTTGCCAGTAGAGGGGATTCGTTGGTTCTGGCGCAGTTCTCCCCAACCTCAACCCCTCGCCTAAAAAAGCTCACCAAATTTTCTGCTTTGTACGACTCGCGCTTGACCACTCTCAAAACATCGTTGGTTCTGGCTCACTACCCTCCAACCCCAACCCCTCGCCTAAAAACTTTTCTGCCCCGCACGACTCGCGCTTGACCACTCTCAAAACCACCCCTGTGTCTGGGGTGTGGCGACTCGCGCTTGACCACTCTCAAAACATCGTTGGTTCTGGCTCACTACCCTCCAACCCCAACCCCTCGCCTAAAAACTTTTCTGCCCCGCACGACTCGCGCTTGACCACTCTCAAAACCACCCCTGTGTCTGGGGTGTGGCGACTCGCGCTTGACCACTCTCAAAACATCGTTGGTTCTGGCTCACTACCCTCCAACCCCAACCCCTCACCTAAAAACTTTTCTGCCCCGCACGACTCGCGCTTGACCACTCTCAAAACCACCCCTGTGTCTGGGGTGTGGCGACTCGCGCTTGACCACTCTCAAAACCACCCCTGTGTCTGGGGCTATGTCGACTCACGCAACCAACCCCTCTGTCTGGGGCTATGTCGACTCACGCTTGACCAAAACTACTGCGTGACGTCACAGTGGCTCCTGTGTATAACTTGTCTCTAGTTTTGTTATGTAATTACATCATTATCGTAATGGGTTATCATGTTTTTCCCCGTTCATAATAAAGTTATTCCTATTTAATTACAATGATGTTGGTGGTGACATTCCAAAACAGTCCCCCGAGGGTGTATCTCAAGGTTTTAGGGGTGTGTCCACTCACGCTTTACAAAAACAACCTGGAGACGTGTCGGTTCACGCTTGATATGACTTGACATGTTATACCTACAGAAAATCTTCAATTCAAGTCGGTCGAAGTTTAAAGAGAAAAGCTGATAATAGTGTTAAAGATTTACAACTAGCATTGACGTCATCATGATGTGTCAAATATGTGATTTATAGGTTAAGCAAAGATTCTATGCTCAGCACTTACGATCTAAGAAACACAAATAGAAATGTCTTATTCTTAATCATAATTTACTTTATGTGTCTGTTATATCACTCGTGAAGTATTTATAGCATCAATTGAAGAATCAATACTATTTTATTATTCATGCAGATTTTGATCAGGAAACAAAAGATTTAAAAAATTCTTTTGAATTTTTAAATTTGACTATTAGGAATTGGATAAAAAATGGTGAATTAGAAAATTATTCAGAACCTTTAAGTGATGACATTAAAAATAAAATGTGTAATGACACATAGTGATTTAGAAAAAAAAGAAATGTAGACCTTAAAAAAAAAAAACAGTTTTTAGAAATGCATGTTAATAAGTTTAATCCCTTACGGGGGATCTTCGTATATTCGTAAAAAAGAACGATCAACAATGTTTTAAGAGGACTATATCCTGCAAATACACATTCCGATAGGGTATCATCATACTTGAGGCATTAAAATAAACTAACGTTTAATAATATTCAGTTCCCAATCAAATTATCTGATATACCCAAGGTAGAAAAACAAAATGACATTAGCATTAATATGTTTGAATTAGAGTTTAACAAAGAAAAAAAAACTTTACAAAATGTTCTAATTAATTACAAATTAACTTATTATTTTTAAACAACGGTTGAAATGGTCATTATTGTATTTATCACGCTTGGTAAATAAACAAATAACAAATTGAAATGACACTATTCATATCTGGGCCGGTTGCCGTAACTATTTTTAATCTAAAGTTAATTTAATTAATCACCAGAAACATGAATGTGCTCAAATTTTTACTGAATAACTAGGAATTCATAAAAAAGAAAAATATTGGTTTAATAGGGAAACAAATAATGATGAAATCTATTTTGATAAATTTCAAAGAATATTAAAATTACATTTTATAATATATGCAGACTTTGTAGCTCATTTAAAACCCTCCTATTGTCACCTATTGTGTCCCTGATCCATCGAAGTCATATACGTAAACAATACATGAACATGTAGTTTGTTCTTATGGATAATATATAAAATGTTCATATGATGATAAACTGTCTATATACAGAACATACTCAGAGCCTAATTGTACAAAAATGTTTATGGAAAGCATTAACAAAGATATTAGCAATATACATAGGATAAATTGTTTTCAAAAATGTCCACTTTCTTTAACTAATGAAGAGAAGGAATCTATAAGAAAATCGCAATTATGTTATATTAGGTGATGAAATCACAGTAGACTATGACTGGAATACTAGTAATTTTAGAGGTGTTAGTCACGAATTATTTAGTAGCACAAAGTATCGTGTTCCATTTTTCATTCCTATTCTATTTCACAATCTAAACAATTATGATGCTCATTTTATTGTTCATGCTTTGAATTTTAAAGATTGAGAAATAAAAATAATTCCGCAAAATAAGTAAAAATATAATTCATTCTCATGTAAACCTAATATGTCGTATAGTTCATTTGCGGTTTTTAGATTATTTTTAATTTATGATCTACTAGAGTTTAGATATATAGAATATTATATAAAGACCAATTTGCAGAATTAAGAAATCAATTACAAACGAATTTTAATAAACTTATTAGGAAAGGTGTTTTTCTTCATGAATTTGTTAATTCTTATGAGTCCTTAAAAATTACATCTCTTCCAAATCAAGACGCTTTCTTTAACTCTTTAATACCAGTGTATCAAATTATAATTATAAACATGCTCAAAACGATGTCAGCCCAATTTAAATGTAAAAATATGTTGGAATATTCCAATCTATATTTAAGAACTTATGTAATGCTACTCACTGATATTTCTGATAACTTTAGAATTTTTATATCTAATGTGATATAATTGTAATTATTTATTTTCTTCTTTTAACACTAAGCTGTACACCTATCTATAATATATTTTTGCCACGGAAATTGAGCTCTATTTTAAAATTAACCTGTAACCTTAAGTACCCTGAACATTTACATGATCTTAATTCAGATTTACCTTTATGCCCTGAAAAACATTGTAAACGATTACAGTAAAGATAAGAAATTAGTATCAAAGTTTTATAATAAAACTAAAATATAATTTACTATAGAAATCTCAAACAATGTTTACAACTTACTATGAAGTTAATTAGGGTTCATAGAGTTTTACAGTTTAAGCATAGTCCTTAGTTGAAATATATATAGATTTAAATACACAAGTAAGAACTACAGCTAAAAGTGACTGAAAAAGATTTTTATAAATAATACATTCTTTGGTAAAATATGGAAAATGTTGAAAAACGTGTATTTGTGAAAAAAAGATATTTATTTGGAGAATTATAAGTCGTGTCTATGTATCACAAATGTAAATAGTTCACGTGCAGAATTCGAAGTGTGAAACATACTATTTTACACAAAAAATTAAAAAAAATTTGTTGTAGACTTTTAGTTCTCCAAATAAATCTCTTTTTTTATCACACTTTTCTTGAAAACTTTAGATTCGGCAATTACTTTAAAGATTGAGAAATAAAAATAATTCCGCAAAATAAGTAAAAATATATTTCATTCTCAAATAATGAAATATATATAGATTTAAATACACAAGTAAGAACTACAGCTAAAAGTGACTGAAAAAGATTTTTATAAATAATACATTCTTTGGTAAGTCTGTAGACTCTCGAAATACTTCACCATTGTAATACGCAAGTTTCGTTTTATTAAAGTTTAATTATAAAGTAACCATAAATGTTATCATTAGGATAGTCTGAAGTATCGAAAAAAAATCTAAGTCAGAATTTACATCATTATAAAAATTATCTGTAAATACATATTAAACGAAGCTACCCGTATCAGGGTATTATAACTTGACACTATTATCTTATTTTTTTGTGCATGGTATAATAATGAAAGTTATACATCAAAATTTTTATATTTCCAATATACAAAATCGTAACAAGTATTTCGAGAGTCCTTCAGAATTCTCAAAAATTAATAAAACTTGTTGTAGACTTATAATTGCTTGAAGTAATTGCCGAATCTAAAGATTTCAAAAAAGTGAGACAAAAAAAAGAGATTTATTTGGAGAACTAAATAATAACAATTATATCACATTAGATATAACAAATTCTAAAAATATCAGAAATATCAGTGAGTAGCATTACATAAGTTCTTAAATATAGATTGGAATATTCCAACATATTTTTACATTTAAATTGAGCTGACATAACAAATTCATGAAGAAAAACACCTTTCCTAATAAGTTTATTAAAATTTGTTTGTAATTGATTTCTTATTTCTGCAAATTGGTCTTTATATAATATTCTATATATCTAAACTCTAGTAGATCATAAATTAAAAATAATCTAAAAACCGCAAATGAACTATACGACATATTAGGTTTATTTGAGAATGAAATATATTTTTACTTATTTTGCGGAATTATTTTTATTTCTCAATCTTTAAAGTAATTGCCGAATCTAAAGTTTTCAAGAAAAGTGTGATAAAAAAAGAGATTTATTTGGAGAACTAAAAGTCTACAACAAATTTTTTTTAATTTTTTGTGTAAAATAGTATGTTTCACACTTCGAATTCTGCACGTGAACTATTTACATTTGTGATACATAGACACGACTTATAATTCTCCAAATAAATATCTTTTTTTCACAAATACACGTTTTTCAACATTTTCCATATTTTACCAAAGAATGTATTATTTATAAAAATCTTTTTCAGTCACTTTTAGCTGTAGTTCTTACTTGTGTATTTAAATCTATATATATTTCAACTAAGGACTATGCTTAAACTGTAAAACTCTATGAACCCTAATTAACTTCATAGTAAGTTGTAAACATTGTTTGAGATTTCTATAGTAAATTATATTTTAGTTTTATTATAAAACTTTGATACTAATTTCTTATCTTTACTGTAATCGTTTACAATGTTTTTCAGGGCATAAAGGTAAATCTGAATTAAGATCATGTAAATGTTCAGGGTACTTAAGGTTACAGGTTAATTTTAAAATAGAGCTCAATTTCCGTGGCAAAAATATATTATAGATAGGTGTACAGCTTAGTGTTAAAAGAAGAAAATAAATAATTACAATTATATCACATTAGATATAAAAATTCTAAAGTTATCAGAAATATCAGTGAGTAGCATTACATAAGTTCTTAAATATAGATTGGAATATTCCAACATATTTTTACATTTAAATTGGGCTGACATCGTTTTGAGCATGTTTATAATTATAATTTGATACACTGGTATTAAAGAGTTAAAGAAAGCGTCTTGATTTGGAAGAGATGTAATTTTTAAGGACTCATAAGAATTAACAAATTCATGAAGAAAAACACCTTTCCTAATAAGTTTATTAAAATTCGTTTGTAATTGATTTCTTAATTCTGCAAATTGGTCTTTATATAATATTCTATATATCTAAACTCTAGTAGATCATAAATTAAAAATAATCTAAAAACCGCAAATGAACTATACGACATATTAGGTTTACATGAGAATGAATTATATTTTTACTTATTTTGCGGAATTATTTTTATTTCTCAATCTTTAAAATTCAAAGCATGAACAATAAAATGAGCATCATAATTGTTTAGATTGTGAAATAGAATAGGAATGAAAAATGGAACACGATACTTTGTGCTACTAAATAATTCGTGACTAACACCTCTAAAATTACTAGTATTCCAGTCATAGTCTACTGTGATTTCATCACCTAATATAACATAATTGCGATTTTCTTATAGATTCCTTCTCTTCATTAGTTAAAGAAAGTGGACATTTTTGAAAACAATTTATCCTATGTATATTGCTAATATCTTTGTTAATGCTTTCCATAAACATTTTTGTACAATTAGGCTCTGAGTATGTTCTGTATATAGACAGTTTATCATCATATGAACATTTTATATATTATCCATAAGAACAAACTACATGTTCATGTATTGTTTACGTATATGACTTCGATGGATCAGGGACACAATAGGTGACAATAGGAGGGTTTTAAATGAGCTACAAAGTCTGCATATATTATAAAATGTAATTTTAATATTCTTTGAAATTTATCAAAATAGATTTCATCATTATTTGTTTCCCTATTAAACCAATATTTTTCTTTTTTATGAATTCCTAGTTATTCAGTAAAAATTTGAGCACATTCATGTTTCTGGTGATTAATTAAATTAACTTTAGATTAAAAATAGTTACGGCAACCGGCCCAGATATGAATAGTGTCATTTCAATTTGTTATTTGTTTATTTACCAAGCGTGATAAATACAATAATGACCATTTCAACCGTTGTTTAAAAATAATAAGTTAATTTGTAATTAATTAGAACATTTTGTAAAGTTTTTTTTTCTTTGTTAAACTCTAATTCAAACATATTAATGCTAATGTCATTTTGTTTTTCTACCTTGGGTATATCAGATAATTTGATTGGGAACTGAATATTATTAAACGTTAGTTTATTTTAATGCCTCAAGTATGATGATACCCTATCGGAATGTGTATTTGCAGGATATAGTCCTCTTAAAACATTGTTGATCGTTCTTTTTTACGAATATACGAAGATCCCCCGTAAGGGATTAAACTTATTAACATGCATTTCTAAAAACTGTTTTTTTTTTTTAAGGTCTACATTTCTTTTTTTTCTAAATCACTATGTGTCATTACACATTTTATTTTTAATGTCATCACTTAAAGGTTCTGAATAATTTTCTAATTCACCATTTTTTATCCAATTCCTAATAGTCAAATTTAAAAATTCAAAAGAATTTTTTAAATCTTTTGTTTCCTGATCAAAATCTGCATGAATAATAAAATAGTATTGATTCTTCAATTGATGCTATAAATACTTCACGAGTGATATAACAGACACATAAAGTAAATTATGATTAAGAATAAGACATTTCTATTTGTGTTTCTTAGATCGTAAGTGCTGAGCATAGAATCTTTGCTTAACCTGTAAATCACATATTTGACACATCATGATGACGTCAATGCTAGTTGTAAATCTTTAACACTATTATCAGCTTTTCTCTTTAAACTTCGACCGACTTGAATTGAAGATTTTCTGTAGGTATAACATGTCAAGTCATATCAAGCGTGAACCGACACGTCTCCAGGTTGTTTTTGTAAAGCGTGAGTGGACACACCCCTAAAACCTTGAGATACACCCTCGGGGGACTGTTTTGGAATGTCACCACCAACATCATTGTAATTAAATAGGAATAACTTTATTATGAACGGGGAAAAACATGATAACCCATTACGATAATGATGTAATTACATAACAAAACTAGAGACAAGTTATACACAGGAGCCACTGTGACGTCACGCAGTAGTTTTGGTCAAGCGTGAGTCGACATAGCCCCAGACACAGGGGTGGTTTTGAGAGTGGTCAAGCGCGAGTCGTGCGGGGCAGAAAAGTTTTTAGGTGAGGGGTTGGGGTTGGAGGGTAGTGAGCCAGAACCAACGATGTTTTGAGAGTGGTTAAGCGCGAGTCGTACAAAGCAGAAAAATTGGTGAGCTTTTTTTTAGGCGAGGGGTTGAGGTTGGGGGGAAGTGCGCCAGAACCAACGAATCCCCTCTGCTTTTGTCCCATTATGAAACACAATGTATAGAAAAAACTTTGGCGTCGTATTGAAGCTACCAACATTTAAAATTACATTATGAAAGCAGAAAGCATCTAGGAGTTCCAAGTTTTTTTTTATAGCCATTTTTACTAAAGTTGCTTATACAAAAATATCAGGTAAGTTTTTTTATGTAACAAAATAAGAAAATAATTTTTACAACAAATATATTAAAAACGATAATGATACTGAGTATCAAACATAATGTCTATAAATTAAATTAAATATAATATAATTACAAAAAATGTTATTAAGCATCAGTATGCATTCGAATATAATATTAAAACTGTTGAAACAGTAACAACACAATATGATACTTGTATAGCTAATACTAGCTAGCCATTCAGCAAACGTGGATTAAATATTTATTCTTAACGAGGATATTAAATGTCGCCTTATGTGACGACTTGATCTCTTGTTTGATGATAATCCAATTTTTAAATAGAAAAAGTTCGTTTTTAGTAAAGACAATACCAGCGGGGCGATTCAATTCAGTCAAAACCATCTGATTTCGAGATGACTGTGACATTAATTGTCCGGTTTTTAACGTTTAAAGAAAAAATGTGTAGAATTCGATGGTTATGACTTAAATTGCTGATTAAACAGTTCTTCTTCACATTTTTTCCATTTCAACTTAATCAGCGTGTCATAATCATCTTGGAACCAGATTGTTTTTACTGACTTGAACTACGATTTAATGAATAGTTTTTAGGGTTCCGGAACCAAAGGGTAAGGGGGCTCCCATACAGCAAACGTGATTTTTTTGCTCCATATTGAAATACAGAATATTGAGTTATATATTCACTTTGAAATAAATAATTAAATTAGAATAAAACATTTTTTTAAGAGGGACTCCCATACAGCAAACGTGATTTTTTTGCCGTTTTTATAGGTAATGGTACGGAACCCTTCGTGCGCAAGTCCGACTTTTTTGTTTACTTTTCGGCTCGCTTCTCTCTTTTAATCTGCTTCTTAAATAATCCTTAAGTATGAGATATAAAGAACAAATAAATCAAATCGCGTAATGCTTAGTTTTGTTAATTTTTCTGGGAGTTCTACAGAAAATCAGCAAAATTCAATGTATATGGAAATTCAAAATATAAATTTAGATATAAATTTTGTTTCTATACATCTCGTACTTCTGGATCCCAATGTTTTTCTGACTTCCGAGGAATACGTTGGACACCTGTTTTGTATAACTAGTCACTTACTTACACAGACTACAATATTTTCTAAAAACTTATGATAGCTTTATGAAGACAAAGAAAGATTAAAGCGTATTTAATCACTTATTGAATTAATTATCTGTACAATAAAACTTTTTTTAATATACTTCTTTGTCTACGAAACTTGTCTTTACTAGTTTATGTAATTGACTACTTATTTTGCTCGTCGAAATATAGAAAAACATTTTTTTTTTCTGGTCCCGCGCTATAATGTCTCACATTTTTCTGGCCCCCAATAAACAATTTGGCCCTACCTTGAACTACGCATTTTATGTTACACGAATTGAAATGTTTCTTCTTAGGGTTCCGATCTCAAAGGGTGCTAATGAAGCCCTATTACTAAGCCTACGCAGACATGTCTGTCTGTTCAATATTTAATAGGCTCCATCTTTTAGACCAAAGTAGTACACAAGTAGCCGAATTTTTATTCAGAACTAGCTTTTGTCAGTGGCTCCACCCGCCCTAAATTTGGTTATCAGCGTGGGGTTCTTACGTCAACTCCTCATTTATATTTAATTAATTAACTAGCTATAGCAAAAATAAGTTCGTTTACGCTTGGTTATAGTTATTCCCTTTTCATTAATTTGTAAATTTTTGGGGATAAAATTTATCCAATGTCCTTCCTCGGAACTCAAACTATTATTTTTTTTCTATATAACTAAGGTGGCAAACAAGCTTACGGTCCGCCTGATGGTTAGCGGTCACCGTACCCTATGGACGCTTGCAAAACCAGGGGCACCACTGGCGCGTTGCCGAAGAAAAAAATTTATTAACTTTTCTTGAAGTACCCCATACTGTAGTCCTTAGAGAAAACCTTGGCAAGGAGCTCATTCCAGAACCTAAGCGTTCGCGGACGGAAGTTGCTGTGATACCGCACTGTACGCAATCATTTCTGTTTGTGATACCGCACTGTACGCAACCATTTCTGTTTTAAAGTGTGGGAATGAATTCCCTGCCGATGTCGTGCGATGGTAGAAAGTAGTCCTGGGCATCATTTCAAACAATGCCTCAAAACACATCCCATTATACAAGCGGTAGAACACACACAGGGAGGCCGCAAGCTTCACCTTGTCTTGTAAATGATCAAGGAACTGAATATAGCTTGAGATGACAACACCAGCGATCCCAATGCTCTTGGAGATGAAGAGGAGAGCTTTCTGGAATAGTGGGACCACAGTGAATGGGGTTTTATTAGCAGTGAACGTGCAGACTAGTGTCTTTGTAGGGTTGAATCGGACTAAGTCTTCCCGTCCCAAGTCAGAGACCTAACTCGACTTGAGACACAAATTCTCCACGCTTTTCGTTCCACAACGGAACGAGGGATGTTTGCAGAACCCGTATAAAAGTGTATGTTGTTAAATGTTCAACATGTCATTGATACGCAGTAGAAACAGCGTAGGAGATAGCACAGAGCCTTGCGGGACACCAGCATTAATGTCCATGCCACCTGATCAACTACCGTCAACTACGGCTCGTATGCCTCTCCTGGACAAAAATCTAGCCATCCATTTGCACAAACTCTCGGGCACTCCATCAGATGGCATCAGATTCGATAAGAGACCCCAGTGTTAGATCCAATCGAACGCCTTTGTTATGTCCAGGGTACATGCCAATGCCTCCCCCTGACTCTCAATGGCTAGTGGCCACCGGTGTGAAAGATACATTAGAAGGTTACCAGTTGAACTACTGTGGCGAAAGCCATATTGACGGTCACTGACCAAGTCATGTTTTTCTAGGTATCTTAGAAGCTGAGTGTTGATCACAGCAAATTGGAATTTAGCTTTGGCAGTTGCCAAACCTCTGTATATCATTACACACTCACTCACATCATTACTCGTGACAGTATTAAATTTGCGTTTTAACTCAGTATTATTTGGATCCTTATTATTACGAGCCGTGTTCTAACCTCGCACGCAGTTTACTTCAGTATTTTAGCTTCTTTAGAAGACCTATTAAGCCACGGTCGTTTTTTGATGCCAACAGCTACTCGCGGGTAATGAATAAAAAATTCCATACCAGCAAGGATTTTCTCAATGACTGCGGCTGCGCTGACGTCAGGATCTTCTGAGTGAAAGCAGAAGTACCTCCACGGGTATGATGACATACGACGCCGAATAGATGGCCCAGATGGATTGAGTTGTGTGCATGACACTTAAGTCCGAACGAGACAGCAGGTCCTGTAAGGAGCTCGTATGGTTCTTCTTTATCAAATTTCATCTAAATCGGTTCTTCTTTATCAAATTTCATCTAAATCGGTTCAAGAGGTAACAGTCAGACAAAGCAAGTTACTTTCGCAATTATTATAGTACTATGGATATATGTTATTTTAGCGAATTTGCTAACAAATAATAAAAACGAATATGATAATAAAATTAAAACTCAAAATCTGAACTTCCTTGTGTTTTCAATAATTTCACCTTGCATTCAACAAACAAAAAGTTGAGCATAAAAACTAGAAAAAATATAAGTAAAAAGGTAGTGATGAATAGGCATATCATGCGGAAGATGACAGGCATTTATTTCCATGCCACAATACACTCCTCTGTAATTTATTTCCATACCACAAAACACTCTCGTATAATAACTAGACATTTGTCTATAAAAATCTGTCCCGGACAACATTTGAGGATTTGTTTGTGATTCATTCAAATTGTTGAATATCCATATTGCTGGATTTGACTCGAACCTGCAACAAACCTTGCAGACAGTGTAAGTTCATGGCAATACTAGACTTCAAAAAAAAATGTATTGCAATTTTAACAGCTTATAAGTAAATAAAATTCGTAATATTACGTCAAAAAAAATTGTAATAAAAAAATTTCTCTGAAATCTGATAAAAGAGTAAATTTTTCAAATGAAATACCTAAACATTCAAAAGTATTGTAGCAAAACTTCAATTATCGTATTTTCTAGGCATTCTCGCCCAATATTGCGCGGCGGGATAAGATTTTTATGGCCAAACGGGTGGCGTTAAGTAGTCTATATCTAAATTTTATGCTTAACTAGTCACCGCTCGCCCCAACACCGTCCGGGTTAAACAATTATTGCCCGGTGAACAGAAATGACTGGGAAAGCATCTATAGTGAGAGAATGGTACTAATCAAAAATCGTCTCTTGCGTATGCCCAACAACTTACCAAAGTTTCATTATAATCTCATGGATGATTTACCCTTAGTACGCGAGTCTGACTTGCATTTGACTGGGTTTTTTCAGCTATTGTCAAAGGGTTAGAAACCTTTCTTGGCGTGTGCACAACAACTTACCAAAATTTCATTACAACCTCATTTATCTTTTAATCTTAGTGTGCGTGTCCTGGTTATTACAAACACACATACCTTACACTTACGATAGGATCAATATTACAAGACGAGTTCCATTCCGCTGCACAGAATGGTGAGACAGGCAGATTTTATATATCTTAGAAACTATTTACCAATTTACTAGATGTTTTTAAAAGCCGCACCAACTGAGCGAAATGTTGCTATTGCCAGATAAAAAGTCCCTCATGACGAGGCATTATACGTCACTGGTACTTTTCTTGAAGACATCACCTAAGACGAAAACGGGACGCCCACCTATTCATTATAAATACTCTTTTGATGAACCGATAAACTCAAAAGAGTGGCCGGTGGTGGCTGGGTGCAGAAGACAGAGATACGGTTGAAATGGCACGCCATGAATGAGGCTAATGTCTAGCAATAGTAGGCTAATATACAAAATATAAATTAGATGTCGGTACCTATATATATATATATATTTTAATTGATGAACTTCGACACTGTTTGACTGATCACCATGAATATCATATAAATATAGTGAATAGGCAACACAGGTTTATCCTTCCATCTGTGCAAATTATAAAACAATTTCAATGCTCATAGTTATGTGTATTAATGTTTAAATATTGACATGCACATAGTGTAACAAGATTAAGCTATTAACCTTTATCATCAATGATTTATAAACTTCATAGCTTCATAAGCGTTCAGATTAACTAAACACGAAAATAAAAAACATTAGGAGATAAATAGGTTTAAAACAGATTACAAGGCATGAATAAGGTGATGAACCTACGTTATTTACGACTGAAGCTGACTGTGAATACGTAATCAGTTGAGTACTGATTACGTGATATGTAAGTAAATTTGTTGTTACTTACGTAGAGGTCATTACACTTACTTAGTCTACCAATACACTATACACACATATGATATTGAGTTATAATTATGTTTTGATGTATAATTTTACTTTACTTCGAACTATTTATAGCATATTTATAACAAAAATGTTACGGGACAAATAGGTGTCGATATCAAACCAAAGATTATAAAAACAATTTCTTTGATGCTCCGTGGCTCATTCGCTGCTGAGTCGAGGGGCGTGGGTTCGATTCTCGCACAAGACAAACATTTATAATTCGTATTTGTCTTGAAGCTAGATGTTTTCTATGTATAATAGTAATGTATTTACAACAGAAAGCATATAAATGTATTTTTATCCGTAGTCTAGTATCCACAGCACAATCTCTGTAGAGTTTGGGACCAGACGACGCTGTGTGTAATGTCTAAAAATATTTATTAATTTATTATTGTTAATTTAATAAGCATACATGAGTGTTTCCAAAATTGAAGCTATTCCGTATACGTTAGATATTAGAGTATCGACCGAAATAATTTCAGAGTAGTTTTTATCTAAAACAAAATCACTGTCACTGGTTGAGTATCGGCCTGTCACTTGTATACGTGCAGATACAATTCCATACCACGAAAATTAACCTTACAGTCAACACGGCTCATATAATCCAGTAAACTTGATCGGCAGAATCCGAGCAGCTACAGTAGTTCGCACGACGCGCGTCGTAAGATTTGTCCATTGTCCAGTTGGAAATGACGGCTACTGATCCCTACAACACAATGCATACTATTTAGCCATATAAATATTACGTACCACATAAATTTTCTACGTTGCGGTTGATACGGGCCTTTTATTTATATAGATAGTCACGCACTGTTTGCAGCTTGGGCTGGCAATAATTATTTAATATATTTTGACTTCTTCAACTCATTAAAAGTGAAAGACTGTATAAGAAAATATTCTTGACAACCCAGGAATCGTATTCAAGGGAGTATAATATAATTCCTGTCCACAACAGATTAATTAAAATATCCACTCAGCCCTTGGCTTTCACACTTAGCTTCGTTTGTTGAACACCAGTTTAAACACGGTAGGGCCTCGGGAGACTCCGCTGCGAAGACGCACATTTCACTTGCTGTTACATCACAGTTCAATTAATAAATTAAAAGAGATTCCATACATATTTTGAGTGAGAACATATTTCTTACAGCGCGACGTTTTTTGGACTTCGTTTGCATTTGAATAGGGCGTAACCACGCACTTGGTCAAGCTGGCAACACAAAATTACTAAGTCAGTTACCAAAAAAACTGATTGAATTAATATACCTTCTTTACAGAACAGCGAAGCCATGAACAGGTGCGTAAATCATCATCTTGGGCTATTGCGATAATACCTGGACGAAGATCCTAGAAGACTGCATCAGCTTAAAAATTAAATAAAAAATACTACCTATCGTATCATAAGGTGAGTGCATTTACTTCCTTCTATCACGATGATTGCTTAAACAACACCACCTTATTTTCTTCCTTTTCTTTCACGGCTTAAGATAATGTTTGTATACCGAAAATAACTAACGGTAGCAACAGCAAAAGATTCCACTTCTATCTTTAATGATCATTCCAACAAATAACTACAAACGATCAGCGACAAACATGAAGATGATTACAGACGATCACACGATTAACGATCATTGCCGATTGTGAAGTACCGCGTACAGTTAAAAGCTCATTAACGCAAAGCTCGGTTATAGTAAGAGTTTTCTTCTAACAAACTAAACAAATTCTATAGCTTTAGGAGTCAGGAACATGTTAAAAATACTCCTGCAACTAAAAACGTCCATACGCTACAGCTGCTAGCCACTTAAGTTTAATTGAAGAAAGGCTATAGCTACCCAAAGTTACTTTCGTTATACATTATTATTTTTTTCTTATGCTATTTTTCAAAAAGTTATTGACATGGAAAGAAAAAACCAAGTCTATCAAACATCGAACAGGAATGTGTATTTTAAATTATCAATGAATCTGCTAATGAATCCTTACTTTAACAATGTGAAATGTTTAAGAAAAGATTTATTAGAAGATAAATTGGATTGATTTAAATTAAAAAGTAGAGTAATAAGTACGTGATCCGAGTAGACGGGCTGCTGTGAATATTGATTGAGCTGAGCTGATTGCGTGACTTTCAGCTTAAAATTTTACCCTAAGTTAACTTTCTACTTGATTTTTTGAATTTGTTTTAAAATAGAGCAGAAGTCAAAGTCACATTTTGTTTAACTCTTCGGCTATCGGCAATAAATGATCACATGATCAAGTCCGTATGCAACAAGAGGAATGAATTGATTTTATTTCAAAGTCTCGCAACAGAAACTATCCGAATCTACGTTTTATACACATATGCAAGATTTTCTGTTTCATTTCGCTGTCTCCTTAAAATTAACAAAAATAAAATACCCAAAATATAGTTGCCATAAAGTTCTTATGAAAACCTCAAATACTTTGTATTCTGTCTATCAATTATGCTTTATTTTTCCGTGCAACGTTAAGGATTTGGATATTGGTCAATATTTTGATTCAAAGCATGCCGCTGTTTAGTGGGTAGTTTGAAACGAGCCGGCTTTCACCGATGTAATGGCTATAGGAAAATAGTTAAACAATATAACTATTTTTTTTAATTCGTCAAACTTTGCCCCTTAGTTCGGTTCCCAGGGTTAGGGTAACATCTGTTAACAACGCAATTAACCTTAAAAAAAAAAACAAAGATTGACATGTTTTCAAACGTTTGGAAGTTTTACGACCCGTCTTCTCAAAGTTTGAGTTACAATAAATATTTTTGAGACAAATGTCTTACAAAAGGGTAATTGTGGCTCCATGAGAACCAAATGTGATAAAGCGTCCTTTTATCATAAAACCCAACTGGGGCTTCAAAATTTCGCCTTATTCAAAATTAATCTCGGATGACACACTTAACTAGAATCACTTACGGGGGAGTGCAGAAGACACCCCGAATTAAGAAAAAAATAGTAATATACCCTTCTTTCAGGTCAAGATTGTACGTCCCACAATTTTAAGATACCAACCGCGATGATAGGGATTGGATATCGACTTTTCGAAAACAACTTCACGAGACTGGAGAAGTGGGGATTTACGGAGGCTGACGATTTTTCTGGAATTACTATGCAGGCATTCAGAAAATAAATCTAGAGCAATCAACTCGTCTTTCACTAATCTAGTTTTATTTTGTGATTTTGCTTATTTTAATAATTTTATATTAAAATTAATTGTCAATAAAAGCTTAGTACCTAAGTTAAATTTTTATGATAGTCGACTCAGTGCCGAGCGACTAAGGGACTTCAGCTAAGTACTGTAGTATCACTTTAAGTATTATTTGTATACCTGATAAAATGGTGTCTGGCTCTTTTCAGTAAACAGATAACTGCTTGTTTCGTCCTAAGCCCTTATAGGGCCTATGCCACGTTATTGAACTAACTATTATAAATTCTAGTAAATAACTGTCATTCTTTTAAAGTTACCATTATGAATTGTAGAAAATAACTATCATGTTATTGAATCTACTATTATAAATTGTATAGAATAGCTATCATGCTTTTGGACTAATTATTATAAATTTCAGAGAATAGTTATCACTCCCCATGAAAGTTTTGTTTACTGAAAACACCTAGATTTATCTTTTTTTCTTTCTTTAATATTTTTTTTTTTTTGTGTTAGCGTTAATTTAATATTTGATTTAACGATTTACCTGTTCTTTAGAGTAGTGTTAGGAGTGGGAATAGGGGTTCTGTTTGGCAGCTTTTCCTTTGTTCCACTATCAGTAGGCAAAAACCCCTAGCAATTAGAGAAGAGCCTTTGTTGAGGGTCACCCTTGTGGATGACTAGCAATAAAGAAATTACTCAAAAAGTTTTAAGTACCTACAACCAAATATGAAAATAAAGTAACTTTTCGTTTAATAATTGGTTTTCTGTTCACCTATCGTATACTATGTATCTGAAGTCATACAAGGTACATCTACCTTTTAAACTATTCAGACAGTTCTCGTAAGAAACGTCGTTAGCTTACAACAGGGATAACCTATGTATTATAGAAAGTAAGTGGTTGGATAAATATTTATATTTTATTATTTCTTGTTATAAAGAGCTTCTGACTATCAATTAATTTCTGCGTTAACGACATTTCATTGACTGGGAGTGTTCGATTTTTTTCTTACAATAAATAAAAGGTACCTTAAAAGAAATGTTCATTATAAAAACTGATTGGCCCATCAAGACGAACGTACGTTTCCAGCTTACGAGTGATGGCGTCGTCACATATATATATATTTATAAATTACATTAATATATATTTATATATATATATACAATCAGTTGATGTGTAAGGAATGATTTTTTTGGTTTTTTTTTCCAAAAAAGTATTGCGATCAGAAATACTTGAGTCAGTGTCCTTTTTAAATAGAAAACTTTTTGACATTGACAGTATTTTAAATGTCGCTAAGGTATGCTAATTTATTCAGAATTTATTGATACTAGTTTCAGATATATTAGATTTGGGAGCAATCAGACGAAAATGTGGAAATTTATGAGATAGGCTGGCTTTCAGGCGAAGTTGAATTTATTTTAAATGCCCCGAAATCTGCACGAAAAATACACTGTTTTGCTAAAGCTTATGAATGTCGCAAAGTCATGATGCATAAAATGAAAACATATGATCATATACACTAAATTTTAAAGAGTGTCTTAAATAAAAAAAAATTCTTCGGAATATACATTTACTAAATTAAAAATTTTGTACCTTGGTATCAATCCTTATCGAAATAAATAACTACTTACGTAGTTACTTTTTGAGTCATTAGACATTCCATTCAAAACGTATCATGAATTTAAAACTTTTATCAAAACAAAACATTAGAGAAATAATTACCATTCCATGTAGGTATGTTACATAGAGGCTTGCAATTTTGCACTAAGGTTACTGTTACAATGTAGACAAGGACTGAAAAAAAGTTTTTCAAAATTCATACACTATTGGTTACTATTGGACCTTAAGTTTGTCATTTATTGAATCTAAATGCTAAATCTAAATGAAAATCTAATTATTCCATTTAACCTTTAGGTTAGGTAGAAATATTTTAGCTAGATATTAATTTAAAATGAAAATCCAAA
This sequence comes from Apoda limacodes, assembly GCA_946406115.1. Taxonomy (NCBI): domain Eukaryota; kingdom Metazoa; phylum Arthropoda; class Insecta; order Lepidoptera; family Limacodidae; genus Apoda; species Apoda limacodes. The sequence goes on along the minus strand of OX291555.1, from coordinate 24,159,282 downwards.
ATTATTTCTAAAATAAACTTAGAATTTAGTAAAATAACTATTTTGTTATAGTAATTTGTTTTTATTTAGAAATAGCTTTTGCCTGCGACTTCGCCTGCGTAAAATACGACTATCGCCTTAGAATTCCTACAAAAACTTCTTGAATAAAAAATCTTTTGTTTTCTGTCTTTAATGACCATGACAAAAATTGAGTTGTTTTGTTGAAGTGTGAAAAAATTGGTCTTTTTGTTATCATTTTCCGTCTCTGTGACTAATACAGTACCAAAAATCAAGTAATACCGTTTTCTCCTTGCGTTGTGTAAAAAATTGTATGCTGCAGTTAAACCTGCAAAAAAGAAGTTCGAGAAAAAAATTTGAATTTACATTGCATTACATTGCCAGTTATCCTTTTAATGCCAGTCAGTTTTACCAGTCTGCCGTAGAATCTACCTATTTGAATAAAAGGGGTTTGTTTATCTCTTTAATCTCCTGCCCTTAAGTTATCTCTTTGCAAAAACAACACACCAATACGTTGCTGCTTGAAAAAAGGTTGAACCAACAGAAATCCCAGAATAAATTTATTACTTGTAATGTAATAGGTACGTAATATCAAACTGAAACAAATATACAGGTGTAGCATATTTCTTACTGACACAAACAGAGAAATTCCATCCCAAGAACAATGTGTTCAATTTGGTCGTAACACGATACGTAATTCAACGTTCCAAGCAAATTGGTTCTGCGAAATCTATCTCTTTTGTGTTAGATGTTATCTAAGTTTGGGAAAGTTCTGAGAGCTGTTAAAGTCGAATAGTAATTCAAAATGTTTGCTTACATTGTGGGTGCAAGAAAGTAAATTTTAGGTTGAACAATATTGTTACAAATCTATCCTGCGGCTCTGCTTGATCTAAATTTTGTTTTGCTTGTATAATTCTTACAAGGACTCTTTGAGGAATGAAATAAAAAGTTCACGTAGAAAAATCTGTTTTAGCAGAAAGAATCATTTATTTTTTTCGTTGCTAAGAGAAGTAAGCAGGTGCTGCAGAGATTTATTCACACAAAAAGGCAATAAGGTTTCTGAAATCTTTTCCGTCCCTCCGTATATGTGGCTTAGCCATTGTGTGTCTCCTACTTATGCACAGGTCCCTCCTTAAAGAAAGGAGGCTTATACCATAGTGCATCACACAAGTTTTATACAACGTATCCTTTAACCTGAGTATCAAAAGTAAGGTTTTTAAAGTTGCAAGTTAGGAAATGAATGTGAATTACCACCACGACACTTGCGACCAAAGGAGTGGTAACAGATATTGAGAAATTCAACTGCTGTGGTGAACAGTTAAAAAGTTCGTGATTTCCATATTTACCAATTCTATGGTATTTATTCAGTCCCAACGTGATGCTATCGCTGTAATTTTTAATAATCATGTTACATTATTCAATTGTCCTCCCTCTGCCAAAAGACCTAGAACTTTTGATTTGGTGGTTACAAATACTAACACTGTGCCATCATCATATATTCCTATATCCATATATAAGTGTTCTTAGTAACAAAAAGTACTGTAAAAAATTTAAAATCATATAATTATGTCGGGGGTTAATAGGTCAAGGATTTGGGATTACCTAATAGTAGACATATATAAATCCATAAATCAAACACAAAGTTAATGATACATTTGTTAATACCTATTGACACAAATGATTAAGATCAGAACGGTTAACACCTTCTAACGCACTTTCATGATATCAATACGAAGAGTGTAGAAGTCCACACGGGTCGAATTCAAATGGAAATAGAATAAAATATTAGGTTATTATGAAAAATTAAGGTTTGAGTCGAGAAAGAGTTCGGGAAAACTAACTAAAATGTGAAATCTCGAGCTAAAACTTCAGATATTTATATTTAAAGTAGTTTTTTCAGTAATTTTAAGCAAGAATCGTCGTCGTAAGTAATGTTCCCGTCACTTTTATACAAAGGACAAATTACATAAATTGTAACGATAATGCGAATGGATTAGATATCTCATCGGAAGAATTATAAAACAGCGCTAAGAGGTCCTAATTATAATGCAAAGTTTATTGGCAGCAGTTTAAAATTATAAGGATTTAGGGCCATTAAAGGAGAGTGTAGAAAATTGTTATGGTTGGCTTTTAGAAGGAGTTGGGTTTTACTTTAAATGTTCGCTGCAAAATTGCGTCGAAAAAGAAACTGCTTTCAAATGTTAGGAATATTTAATGATGTTTTACCTAAATTATTTAAGCTTGTTGTTTTATGTTTTTGTAAGAAGCGAAAGATGAAATGAAAATAATCTACAGGACAATAATAATGACACTAAGTTAATTAAGTTCCATTATAAGCTGCCAACAAATTACAAAGCACAAGACCTAGACATTTCCTTCTTCATCTTTCTTTATTTTTAGGCGTTGTGACTACTACTGAATTAAGGACTTTTCAAACTCAATAAAAACATGGCTGCTGTTTTCCTTGCTTATCATATTTTGTTTGATGTCTGGGACTATTGCTTTAATATAATGGCGCTTAACTTAAATAATTTAATACATCTATAAAATGCGTGTTAGTACTACGTATAGTCTAAGGTTCCGTAGTTATTTTCCATCAATTACTTTAAATGTGAAAATTACCAATATTGTTGACCCCACAATACTTAATAACAGTATGGAGACGAAAATCAAGTTATTGGTAGTGTTAAATTACGTCTAAGTGATATTCGTACATAGTTTTAGTTATAGACACAGTATAATAATGGCCTAGCTATGCGCTTATTTTTTGGCGCACCCTATTTTATGGCACTCTAACAAAGTGGCAGATTCGGTTGATGGCGTGAAATAGCACAGTCTAAAGATGTTTAAAAAAATTATATAACTGGAGGCAAATAAACACGAGGGGATTCGCTATATAAAATCATACCCAACTTGCGTAACTTATGAGAAGGTATCCCTACTATGTTGAGATCTTATATTTTTAATACTTTAAAACTGTGATCTATACTCTTAGTGTCTTGTTACTTGGTAGTTAGTATATCTATGCAACTGTTGTATAATAAGAGTTCTTAAAAAATGAGTCCATAATAGTATCACACAAGTGTTTTAATGCCTAAAAACATACAACTTTATCTACACCGTGCACTATGTAGTATTTTAAAGAAAAAATCGACTAAATGTGAGTCGGACTCGCGCACGAAGGGTTAGTATTTGTTGTTACAGCAGCAATAGAAATACATCATCTTATAAGATACCGCCTGGTGACAGACGGACGGACGGATAGCATAGTCTTAGTGATTGGGTCCCGTTTTTTACCCTATATATATTGTCTTGGCTATTGTGTTAAAAACTGGTTAGCAATGTTCGCACTGTAGAAATGCCTAATGGCGTATTATCAATGCTTATACCAGTAATCACTCATATCATAGACCAAATAAAATTATTATGTTTTCGCAAGCAAGCAGAATAAAGAAAAATGAAAACAGACAAACAATAACGGGAAAATAGTCATATTCTTGCGCGTGCATATATTTTGCTTATATATATACTACTACGAGAACGGTACAGAACTATTTATTCTGATAAATACTACGAATAAAAACTATTAATGAAGACTTGGCTAGATAGTCCAAGACCTTAGACTGTTCTAATTGGTAATTAAAAAAAAACTTATGAAACCAAGCTGATATTAATAGAAAATCATTAAAACACCCCTCTGAGTTTTATTATGAAATTCAATACTACATCAAAACACTGGTTTAGATATTTGGTTATTTAATGTAGGTCATAAAGCTACGATTTCTCAACCGATTAAAGACAATTTACGGCATGGGTGTAGATAAAGTTAAAGAGTATTTACGGCATGGGTGTAGATAAAGTTAAAGAGGATTTACGGCATGGGTGTAGATAAAGTTAAAGAGTATTTACGGCATGGGTTTAGATAAAGTTAAAGAGGATTTACGGCATGGGTGTAGATAAAGTTAAAGAGTATTTACGGCATGGGTGTAGATAAAGTTAAAGAGTATTTACGGCATGGGTGTAGATAAAGTTAAAGAGGATTTACGGCATGGGTGTAGATAAAGTTAAAGAGTATTTACGGCATGGGTGTAGATAAAGTTAAAGAGTATTTACGGCATGGGTTTAGATAAAGTTAAAGAGGATTTACGGCATGGGTGTAGATAAAGTTAAAGAGTATTTACGGCATGGGTGTAGATAAAGTTAAAGAGTATTTACGGCATGGGTTTAGATAAAGTTAAAGAGGATTTACGGCATGGGTGTAGATAAAGTTAAAGAGGATTTACGGCATGGGTGTAGATAAAGTTAAAGAGGATTTACGGCATGGGTGTAGATAAAGTTAACAAAAAAAGTTTTGTCTATTAATTTAAAAAGTTCAGTATAACTTTAGCTCAGAGGATTAAACAAAAAACATCCCTTACCATAACAATAATAAATCCTAGACCTGCATGTAATGGAAAGTATGCCAAAAATTGTATTACCTATAAATTTTTATATATAATATATTTTGATAGCAAACAACGTCTTTTTAACTGTAAAACGTAAAACGCTCATGCTGTAAGAGACTGGAACGCTAAAACCTATGTACAGCTAATTGATGATTTGAAAATCCCAAAGATAGCTGATAACTTGTTCTAAGGATTTCATACTTCTACAGCCAAATGGCTTAATTGGAAGCCTGATAGTTTTACATTCAATAGTAATAAATACTAACGAAATAATCTACTAATTTAAAAAAAGTTTTTCATTAGTTTTCTAGCTACCTCTTGACATGGGCTGGAGGAAATAAAAAGGTTTGACAAGTAAAACATGGAAGCAGTGGCATTATTGCAAGTGTATAGGTCAAAATGAGTTAGTGCCGAGGTGCCTTTGAAGAAATGATATGAAAGCAAAGGCTAGAGGAAGAGCAAAAAGAATAAACTACATAATGTAATCTTGAGTTCTGTGTATATAATGGCGTCCTTTCTAGAGTTTGTCAGTCTAACATTCAAAGGGCTTTATGAGTTAAGCTTACAAACTATGAGTTCTTATAGTAAATTGCTTGACAATTAATAACAAAAAGTAAAAATTTACATGTTTTTTTTTCCAAGTAAATAGTTTTTTCCACGTTTCGCGCAACCCCACCCACTCCATAACTCGCAAACATAGCCATGAGCGATTTTTACGCCATCTGGTCTCAAACTAAGGAAAGCTTGTACAATGGTATAAATGTACCAGACAAAGGTGTACAAATACATATATATATATATACATATATATATACATATATATATATATACATATATATATACATATATATATATATATATATATATATATACTTCGTTTTGTAGATACATACATATTATACAAAGAAAACATCCAGTCTCAAGACAAACACGAATAATCATCACATAAATATGTTCGTATTGTCTGGGAATCGAACCCACGTCCCTCGGAACACTGTGTTTCGCACAAGATCTCTTAGATTTAGTTATTTATAATCAGATAAACCTAAATTTCTATTTTTTGTCTACATAATTATATAACTCATTTTAAATTATTTATTTACATTTGATGCAGTAACTAACTCATTCTAAATTAAGTAATCATATTCGACGAAGTAACTTACTCATTTTTAATTATTTAATCACATTCGACGCATATTTTCAAAACTTTAAAATTAACAAAATGTTAAATTAATAAAGGATTTGCCATTATGATAAGTTCCAGTTTATTGCTCACTACTGTCGGACAGGTAATTAATATTCTACACGTGCTACTTCGTCTGACAATTCAATAATTTGTATTGTAATAAATGATTTTGTATTTTCAATCATTTCAGTTAATTTAATTATTCTGACGTCCGAAGAGTTATTATTTTAACTAACATTAAAAAATTAAATCGGTCAAATCACTTAAATTTATTGTTTTATACAACATGTTAGGTAAATGGTGTATACAGCCGGAAGTGGTAGATAAGGGTTAGTAGATGTTCGGAAAAATATCCTGAAATCGGAAAATGTTAAAAAAAAATTGATATACACAAAACCGTACAGTGACAACCCTGAAATAGTTGATTTCCTTCGTAATAACAATGACCGGGTAACCCCAAAATACCAGAAGAAAGAATAAAAATACAGACAGATGGAACTAATCATTCTATTTCTACCTACTATCTTTCTGACGAACCGAGAAATCAATCCTACAATTCTTATTTTATTTTATTTATTTATTTTTTATTTAAAAATGATATTTGGTTTTAAATTATTTATCATAAAATAAAATAATAAAATAACAATTTTAGATTTTAACACTTAATTTATGACTAACTTATTATTTTACGTAAAATCCAAAAGTCATTAGTCATTCCTATTTTCGAACTATTGACTTTCGACCGTAACTACAGTGTAAATGACTACCTATTTCTTACATTTAATTTTATTATTAGTCATAACTATCCATGAATATTATGATATCATACAATTCTTTAATACAAGACCACTAATTACAACAAACAATACAGTCTTACTTTTACTCATCTCAGTGCAAAATATCATCGAAATCAGTTAAAAACTAAACTTACGCGTATTTATGTACTAAGACTGCATTAATAAGAACTAGTATTTCTGAGTAAGGTCAAATAAAGCTGACAAAGGTACACTGATTTTCGGCGAAATTACTATGAGCACCTTATTGCTTTCTCTAGACGTTCATAAGTCGATTGGAAAGACGGTCGAGACGGTATACCAGCAGTGGTCCTTAAACAGTGTGCACCTGAGTTATTTCCTAGCACACTAGGCAATTTCCGTCTTCGAACGTGCAGCCAGTGCCCATGAAGGACGATAGATCAGATATGGCGACCGTCAATATGACTTTCACCATGGTCACTCAACTGGTGACCTTCTAATGCATTAGCCATTGAGTGTCAGGGGGAGGGATTGGCATGTAGCCTGGACATAGCGAAGGCGTTCTATCGGGTCTGGCTCCGGGGTCTTTTATCGTAGTTACCATCTAATCGTGCCCGAGGGTTTGTGCAAATGGGTGGGTAGTTTTTTGTCCGGCAGACGCATAGGAGCTGTAGTTGACGGTAGTTGATATAATAGCATGGATGTTAATGCTGGTGACCCGCATGGCTCTGTGCTGCCTTCTAAGCTGTTTCTACTGAACATCAATGAAACTTAACAACATACATAGCTATGCAGATGATATTACTGAAGACGCTTATTACACGGGTAGTGCAAGCGTTTCTCGTTCCGTTGTGGAGAAAAACATGGAGGACTTTTGTCTTAAATCGAGACCACTCTGTTCAAGGTCTCTGACTGGGGACGGGAAAACTTCCGATTCAACCCTACAAAGACACAAGTCTGCGCGTTTGCCGCTAAGAAAACCCCATTCACTGTGGTCCCACAATTTTCTAGATATTTTCAGACCAAAGTTTTCTCTAAGGACTACAGTATGAAATTTGCCACCTTAGTGGTGTAAAAAAATAGTTACGCATTTTCGTGTACTACCAGAGTTTGTCTAGAACTAATCAAGTGGTTTCACCTGGTTTTATGTGTCTCCACTGCAGGGAACAGACCTTTCTTTGTTCATAGAATCTTAAACTATACTTTGCCTACCATGACTGACTTTATGATGGGTGAGACGTATGTACTCGTATTATCAAATACCTGTCATCAAACATTTAAACAAATATCATTTTGACACTTTGATACCTACTTGCTAATTGCTATTTTTTACTCCTAGATAGGTAGGAAGATCTATACTAATAATATTGTTTGAGTTTGTTTGTTTGTTTGCTTGCTTGAACGTGCTAATCTCAGGAACTACTTGCCCGATTTGAAAAACTCTTTCCGTGTTAGAAAGCTTATTTATCGAGAAAGGTTAAAGGCTATATATCATCATGCTAAGACCAATAGGGGCGGAGCACCAATAAAAAATGTTTAAAAATCGTTTTTTTTTCCTTTTCAGAACTTGCGCATGCGTAAACGTTTAAAGTTTCGCAAAAATCATGTTCCCCTTCAAAAGTTCTAAAAACATCTGAGACATTAGATGTCTATTTTTTAAGTTTAAAATTTGTTCTAAAATAATGCATTATTTGCGAAGGTGTTTTTATAAACATGATATGAATTCTTATACAAATAGATACGGTATTCATCACATGTAGTTAATGTAAAACAAAATTGCTTTTTGCATCATTCGATTTCAATGAATATCTTAGGAGAAATCGCAGTATTAAAATAAAATCACAGCAAAATATTAATCAAGTAATGTGCTCGCATTTATGATGTGCAAGGCCGGCGGGCAGTCATGAGGGGGAAGGATGGTAGCCTCAGTTAGCTCTGCTACATACCATGCTACGCGGCTCATACCCGCGGTTGGCTCCCTCCTTCCTTACGCAGCGGACGCAACCGACATTGAATATTCTGACTTTTTTTCAAGGAAAAAACTTTTAGGGGCAGAATATTATGGGGTTTATGGATAAGAAGGCCATCTGTGCGAAAACTAACTATTTTTTACTGACTGAAAAATCATGCATTTTTTACCAAGTAAACACTACTTACAACAGACAAAAATTATAAAAGATTAGATTAAAAGAAGAACCTTAATTGCGAAATATCACCAATATTATCAAAAACTACGTACTAACTTTACTGCATAAACGAGAGCTATTATTTTTAAATAAGGTCAAATAAAGCGAAAACAGTACCCTAATTTTCCGCCTTTGTATGCGAATGTTACCAGCCAAAACAATATATGTGGAAAATTACAAGTAGGTGTCATTATGTTATGTGTAAAGGTACACAATTTTTTTTAGGAAGTTGATTTTTAAAGTACCTAAATTGTTAAGTATATAAGTAGATTTCTTGATTTTTTAAGTGCATTACAGGAAATGCTTGCATTCAACGCGGTTGCGCTGCAAATCTAGCGCTTAATCGACTTTATCCAGCTCTAGAGTTTACGGTTTCCCAAAATTTGACGTCGTCATATCACGTTTGACATCACATCTAAGTGCTTATTTCCTTTTCTTGGACTGTGTTTGACATATTTAGTTTAGATATTCACAAATAACCTTCACTTACTTAAGCCAAGCATAAGCAAGCAACTATAAAACTTCCAAGCTACTACTTCAGAAGTCAGTTCAAGCAAGCTTACATGTCAATACAATACCAATTTAATACATTAAAAAATAGTACAGTTTCAGAATATTTTAATTTTAAAATTATATTTTAATGTAATTAAGTACTTACTTACAATTTATTTTATGATGTTTTATTTTATGTCATTTTTGTTTTGTAGCATGTCATTTCCCAGGTTTTGTATTTTTGTTCATTTTGAAAAACCGGCATACGCTCGATTTAAAGCGTCGAACAAAATCGTCATTTATGAAACTCAACAGTTAATTTGAACGACATATGTTAAATGAAAGGTCAAAATTTTATTCAAACAAAATAATTTATAGCGAAAATAAGTGTCGTGAAATGTGGACAGTAGTGAAGTGTATAACCACTGCACGTCCTGCGGCTTACACTTCCCACATAGATTAAATAGTAAGTACATTGGGCCAACCTTTTACTGACAAGGTCAAGTTGGCGAATCACATAAATGACTACTATGTGACGAGTGCGATGAGCCTACGCCGCGCGTCGGCCAACCCGTTGGCTTCACGCGCCCTTATGCCTGTTGACCCTGTTCCAATCTCTTTCCGGTTTAAACACTTTACGACTGACGAAATTGAACGTATAATCCAGTGTCAGATATAGAAAAAATGCACATCTGACATAAATGGTTTTCCATGTAACCTGTTACATTCATCTAGTAAAGCTTGAAGCCCTATACTGGCTCCGTTGTTCAATAAGTGCATACGAGCTGGTGAATGCCCTACTGGGTTGAAAGACATCAAAGTTTCACCCATTTATAAGGGCAAAGGCAACAAAACCAATGTATCAAGTTATAGACCCATTTCTATAGTTCCGTCAATTTCTATGGGCTTCGAAGTTGGTTTATGCGACCGCATCAATGACTACTTACATGAAAATAGCTTGCTAAACGACACAGCATGCGTATCGCCCAGGTCGGTCCACGACGAGTGCGGTGCGTGAGCTGGTTCGTGTGGTGCTGGCAGCGCGTGAGGCAGCTCATCACGTAGCAGTTATCTTTTGTGATATGAGTCGAGCGTTTGAGCTTGCGGAACACGAAGTCCTTGCCATGACATTTGACTTCTACGGCTTTCGAGGACCAAGCAAAGATCTATTGATGAATATATTGAAAAACCGTACGCAGTCAGTCGTAATTGATAGCGGCAAAACAACAGCAAGTAAGCTCCTGGTGGACATCGGGGTGAGTCAGGGCAGCGTTTTGGGAAATCTGTAGTTTTCGTTACTAGACAATGATCTGCCTAGCGCAATAAAAGATGCTGAAATTCTAATGTACGCTGATGACATATCTGCTATAGTTACTGCACCATCGAGATCTCAGTTAGAAATAAAAACTGCTGACGTTGTAAACCAACTCTAGCACTTGATATTAGTGAACGGTTTATCACTAAATGTCTCAAAAACCTTCGTAATGTATTTCAATCTGTCGGGAAGACGCTTTGAATATAATCCAATCAAACTGGACGACACAAAAGTAAAGCGGTGTGACAGCGAGAAATTTCTAGGATTTCACATAGACAGTGCGCTCCACTGGGACCTGCACGTGGATGATGTGGTGGCCGAGCTAGCACGTGCGTGCTACGCGCTGGGCCGTGTGGCGCGCACGTTGCCTTCTGACGCGGTGCGCTCCTGGTACTTTGCAACAGTGCACTCTATTCTGGAGTAGGGGGTGGAAGTGTGGGGCAGATCGGCGCAGGTTGACTGAATATTTAGAATGCAAAAACGTGCTGTACGCATTGTAGCCGGAGTTCTGTGGTGTTCACCTGCAAGGGAACTTTTTAAAAACTGTCAAATTTTGACAGTTACCTGGCAATTCATATTTAATGTTGCTATTTTTATCAGGAGCAATATTGATGAATTCCAAACCCATTCAAAGGACCACCACTATAATACTCGTACTGCCCACAACTTACTGACTCCTTTTACACACACTATCCAAGTCTGTTAAATGTGTATATATAGGCGGTCCAGCTATGTGTTACAAATTACCTGAGGCCATAAAAAATTCTAGCAGTTTGACATTGTTCAAGGCTAAGCTCAAAAAATGGTTATTAACCAAAACATTTTATAACTTCAATGAATTCGAAATTGAAAAAAAAAAAAACGAGATGCACTCCGGGAGTGCCGGCAGAAGTGAAAACCTTTACACACGATTCGCTCTTAACACTCAAATATGTCACAAGACATGTCTTTGACATTGTCAAGAAATAATAATGTTTGTTTATTTACTTTTTTGATGTAGTATATTTGACATCGCAATCTGTCATAGAATTAAAATTCCATATCCAACCTCCCTGTACTACTCATAATCGCGAATACTAAAAATAAAAATATACACAAAATACGGTCATTTTCATCGCATATTGTGACACAAATAAATCAAAACCTTTCACATAGGAGACTCGATCTCATTATGGAAGAGCTATCTACGTATTATAACGTTTTTTATTTGTAAAAAAGTTTACGCGGACAAAGCCTCTGGCGGAAGCTAAACGTGTAAATAGATATATACGAGTATTAAATGTACACACATGTTTGTTTTCAATTTTCTTTACGGACGAACGGACGGGCAGACCATTAAATACACATATACATAAAGAAAAGTAAATCACTTACAAACTTACTCAACCACGAAAGAATCATAGGAAAGAAAAAATAAATAAAAAAAAGGGGAGGGGAATAGAAAAAAAAATTATAATAGGCGTGGCATTACGGTTTCCGTCTTACGAATTTCCACGATTAGGACACGTGACCTGACGCGAGTTTATCATTTTTTACCCATACCAAAAAAAATGCACAACGCCGCTAAAGAAGTTTTCACTTCAATTACATATAAAATGCTTATATGTATTTTTAAATTGTTGACATATTATAGCAACTCATAATAATTTTAGCTTGTCTGACATTATGTTTATATCCCACTTATTGTTCTGAGATCCTACTATATGTAGATGTTATATTTTATATTTTTGTCATGTAATAATTACTATCAATAAATTTCTTATTCTTATTCTTAATTACATCTAGTGCTAAGGCAAAAATCAGTACCTATGTATTTATTAGTGCTTCTTACTATATATTTGGTAAATTAACGAAATACCTGCCAGTCATTTATCGTTATTTTAATTTTTCGTTAATAAGCTAATTAATTGTATGGCAAAGAAAGGAACAGAATTCGCACTGTATAAGTCATGAATGTTGGGTTAGGTTCAGTTTCTTTTGTGTCAACGTAAATGCGAAGCGAGCGAAGCGTTCCAGCCAGGTTTCGTATAATAACCTGTTCAGTTATATGATATTTTCTTTTCTATACTATTGATCTGCCTAGGCGTCCAATCAACTGGCTAATTTAACCAGATGTCTGCGGCAAATATATATAACTTGCGATATGTGTTCGCTAAAATTCTCCCCTCGAATGTGCTCGCATTTGTTTTATATATAAATAAATTCCCTACACCCGACTACCGACTGTACGTTATAACCGACTGCTCAGCGCCTTGCTTGCCTCCCGATGCATCACCGGCAGTCTTAACGAGCTCGCCGCTGCGACAAGTCGCACCACATCCGTCGTAGTGATACCACACTACGCCCGCTGAAGACAATATAGTCTTACCACGCTCACCAAGAGAGCGCCTCGTCCGTCCGCCGCGACGCTGCGCGTGTTATAATATAGTGCTCCACTGACTTCCGAACAATAAATACCAATACTGAATGCGCCGTTTCAATTTATGTGTGTGTTGGCATCATACGGACCTATCTACCGAAGCTACCCAAAGGTAAAAAGAGACGAGCCCATCATCCGGACACATCCCAAAGACCGCTACAGCAATCGCCTGCACATCTATCTCCGTTTCCAACTTTGCGGAAACAATATACCTTATGGAAGCGGCAGTGTTATTTTTCTATACGATGGATATAATGGAGAAAAAAGCCTTTAAGCGAACGCGACACTCATATTATTTTATTAGTAAATATTTTTTAAAGATTAAAAATGTTTACGAACCTATATCGTTTGGTTTTTATGATAGGTTTGTTAGCATTATAACTTACACATAAAGACCATAACACGATATATCAGCTGTAAGCTGTCAAGGAGTTAGATAATGAGCAGACTGTCCTGTTTGCAGGATCAGATTAAGGTTGTGATGAATATTACGCTTTTCAGTTTCATTATACTTATTTCACGTATCAAATTTCGAGTTTATCAGACAAGTTCCTTGTCAGCCACAAAAGTCTCCACTATAGGAGCATGGCCTACCCTCACCTCAGGCGTGATAGCTACTTGGGTTACAGTCCATCATGCGGACCCAGTGCGGATTGTGGATGTAGAGATTAACCCCTCATACAAACAAAAAAAGAAAATTTTACCTCTCTATAAAACCTACAAAAAACTGGTTAAGGTGAAATTATTCAAGATGCTTTGAAGGACATAGGCTACTTTTAATCCCGGAAAATCCAAAAATCCCCGCGGGAATAACCATAAAATTTGCTAATGTGCAAAGTTTCAGGTCAATTGGATGCCGCGGCAGACAGAGATAAAGATACCGAGGAAGACGTATGTTTTTTTTATCCCAGAAAATTTGAAAGTTCCCACGGGAGTAACTATGACCGAATCCCACTTGAACAAACTATAGCTTGTGCTATAGCTTGCTATAACAAACTTTTTAATATAGTCAAGTAGTTACCGTAAGAATCCAAAACCGATAACTCAATTTAGGGCGAGCGAAGCCGCTGACAAAAGATTAAAACTGTTTCAAGAAATAGCCAAATTAAACATATTTGTTTTTCGTGAGTAAATTGGTAAATAATAAAGAAGTTACTCATTAATACTCAGCAATTTGTAAAATAATTAAGTTGTTATTTGAACTAAATCATTAAAATAAAACAAGTAATCATCAAAAACTGTTGCGGAATGCTAGAGCAGGTAAATATTAATTCTGCCTGCCTCACACAAACTGATAAGTTTAAATCAATCAATTTCCGGTTAACTAAGCTAATATCTAACTCTATTATTGTCTGTGTTCTCAGTGTAAGTACATAAATGACCACAATGCGTGACCATTTTGGCTTAGCATAGTGCAGCTTTAGGGGTAATACCTTCCATAAGCGTTTCGGTTGTGGAATAAGCTCTCTTTCGAAGTTTTTCCTGGGTTTGCCTAGGGACTAATTTTTTAAGTAGGGATAATTTAAAATTAGGTGTTCAGAATTAATTTCAGCGAAAAAAAGGATTTTGAGATTTATGATAGGTATTACTTAGCTTACTTACCTAATACCTAATTGGCTATAAACATAATGATTAGGTACTTAACAATACAATTCTGTCAATAATTGCTAACGAGCTTAGATCAAAATTGCGGATAAATATCTTTATCTGTTAATGTTGTGTTGAAACCGTTTTGTGTAATACAGAAACAAGCTGATGAGATTTTAATATTCCTCTCACAAAGTTAATGAACCATTTGTGGAACCAGATCTTTCGCCATTATCTTGGCTATCATGGTCATCATAGGATCAGCTACAGTTTTGTTATTCATAATTATCCTTCAAAATGCTGACGCGAAGCAGGTATTTTTATATTTATTTGTTTGGTGGATTAATTTGTTTGGTTTTAATCCTTTCAAAAACTAAAGAGAGCGGAGGTAATTTAGAGACCGGAAAAAGTACGAAATCCAAGTTTCAACAATTATGTTTTAAGTTATCACTACTATCTACTCACACAATTATTTTTCTTAAAAACTAAAAAACTAATCTGTAGATTATTTCAGAAACTTGTGTGGTATTACAACTCTGTAGAAAAGTGTAGTATTCCGGAACAAAATTACGACAGCAATGGCAAGTTACAACAATATATTAATATTGTCAACAAATCAGAGAGAATTCTTTTAGACGGTTTCATTATGGTGGAGAAAAAAACATTACCAGTTTCTGTGAGTATATACCTATATTAAATATTAAGATATACCTAGTACCCTTAAGCACAAAAATCAAAAGACGCCAAATTACTTTGTTACCCTTTTCCAAAGCAACCCTTTCGGTGACCTATCTAAAATACAACAAACTTTTCTGACGTAGTGGTCAAAAATCAAAACTACAGTCGCCGTATTCAAATGGTGTGAACTTACAACGACACTAGCGACCAAACACCCAAGGTCATAAGGACAGACAATTTTGGCAATTTTTGTTTGAAATGTAAATTACAGTAACGAAAATTATACCATTAAGTAGTAACCATAAAAATACACGAAAAATACTATACCTACCGGGTTTTTACAGATCCATCTTGTAAGCTCCGTGCGTAGCAGGGAGAGGCAAGCTTAATCACAGTAAAGATCCAAAACTTAAAATGTCTTCTTTCATTCAAACTGAAAAAATTACATTTTTTTTTAATCTGCGATAAATCGTGCTTATAGCACCTTTATCCATACGTTATTGTGTGAATGCACATAGCATTTAAATTTTGAATACTGTCGGTGGATCCAGTAAAATAAAAAAAATCTAAATTTATTGAAATAAATCGTCGTAGTCGTATTGACGGACTAAGGGTTAAGGAACCACCACGACACCACACTAATTCTTATACAACAAAATTTTTATTGGTAATGCCTGACAAATAACATTGAGCAATTATGCTTTTGTTCGTAAATTGTAGGTGTACGAAATTTCGAGTATAGTATATATGGGGAATTGGGGAAAGGCGGAAAAGGCGGTGGAGTCGGTAGGGGTTATATACAAATTGCAGTATTTTTACAAGTATTGCTATCGCGAAAGAACGTAGGCCGGTGCAGCTAGTTTCTCCTAAATTTTGACATTTGTTTTTTTTATCCTCTGTTGTGTGGAACTTTCAACAGCAAACAAGATTTGATTTCTTGATTTCCCTTACAGTTCAATATGCGCTGGTACAAAATAGAAAACTCTGAAAAGCGTCTTTTCTTTCACGTAGATAATCTCAATTGTAAAGTTCCTGTGATTTCTATTATATTAAAAATATTCAAATTAAAATGTAATGAAGATTGCAGCCTGAAACCGGTAAGAGTTATTGTTGTAATTATTATTTATTATTTTTTGTTTAATTATACAGTCTATAATCAAATCAAATAAATAAAAATCTCAAGCTTGTATTTATTACTGTTTTTACAATAGCAAAAACAACAAAAATCTAGATAAGATTTATGTTTATAGAGAGACCCCCATGAATTTTATTTTTTGTATTTTTAACACTTATTCTGGGAAAATTTTAAAGATTCTATCTAGTGGGTCTAAAAGATAGAGCTCATTAACTTCGCGGCGCCTCGCAAAGGGCTCCATACAAACGAATTTCTCATTTTTTTGACATTTACTATTGATCAGTAAATGTCAAAAAAATGAGAAATTCGTTTGTATGAAGCTGGGGAAATTACTTAGTCATAATCCCAAGCCGAATACCTATGCCTATGGTTTTTGCAAAATCTTTTAAAAAGTTCTATTAACTAGAAATCTTTTTTAAACCCATTTGTATGAAAAACTAGAATTCTGTAAAACTTTTGAACTATAAAATTCGATAGAAAACTGGCACACTGCAGACCTAAATATTTATTACTAGAACATTTCTTCAAAATTTCGTGGTGTTTGATCAGCAAGTGTCAAAAATAAATGAGAAATTAGTTGGTAAGAAGCCTGCTTCGAGGCGCCGCGAAGTGTATCCTCTTAAAGGTCGGTCAGACAAACAAACAGACAGTCAGACAACGTAGGCTTAGTAATAGTGCTTCGTTGGTACCCAAAGGGTTTGAACCCTGAAAAGAACGAAATGCAACAATATAAAACGTAACTTTAAATATTTACTACTAGCTTTTGTCCGCGGTTTCACCCGCCCTAAAACGCTGCGCTTGACGTTTTCAAGTACGCTATGTCCTTTCCCTAGACTCAAAGTATCTCCGTGCCAAATTTAATATTAATCGGTTCAGCGGTCTAAGCGTAAAGAGGTAACAGGACAGGCAGACAGAGTTACCTTCGCATTTATAAAATTAGTACGGATTAAAAGGCTTCGCAAGCAAGTAAAAGACTTAGCTTCTACCGTAAGGGAAAAGTTTATGGCACGTGATGATTTGAATTGAGAATAAGGGCTAAACCAAAACCACACTATTTTCGCAATGTGCTAGTACAGTTTTGCTACGCCATGGACATGCATGTATACAGTACGTATTTTCTTCTTTTGACATTATTTCTATGACTTTTAACGTTTTGGTCGTATTGTACGCATTAAATGCGCTGTGCCGAATGCTCAAACACAGCACACCATAAATCCTAATCTTCAATCTGTTTTCTGTTCCAACAATATTTTGAAGACTCACATAATAAGATAGAGTTAGTTATCAAATCTTCGCAATACCATGAAGAGTGAAAAGAGCAGATTGTAGGAACAGAAAACCGATTGAATAGTGGAATTGGCGGAGTAAAGAGTTTGTAAATTTCCCATTTTCCCATTTTCCAATACGCACATACAGTATAATATTATATGCAGATTAAGCGTTAATATTAATTTATTAATATTGATTATTTTATTTTTAATTGATTTTTTTTTAATAATTCTCAGGGTAATTACACTGTAAAAGATGTAAACGTGAGTGCTATAACTAAAAATGCTATAATGACTGCACCACCAGGAAAGTAAGTTTTCTAAATTTAAAATCTTGGATCTTAGAGTGTTACAAGGCACATCTAGCGAAAGCGACAACAGCATCCAGGGCTGACCATCAAAATCTCGGTATTGTTTTCCCCATTTTCCTCTTCCAAATCTCAACCAAATTAAATAGAAATTACTTCACATAAAAGATAATGAATTATTCCGTGTTTGTATTCGTTTTCTTAAAAACATTTTTAGCAGAAAACAGTATTTTTTGGACTTCTGCAGGGCCCCAGCTATTTTAAGGACATAGTGATTGTATATATCTATCATACACGACAAGATTATTGCTCTTATGTCAATATCCAGAGAGGAAACAGGGGAATGGCAGCCATATTTATTTTTCTGAAACTTTATTACTACATAAAATGTACCTAATATTATAAAGTGGGCTTACAACCATTTACAGGGTGGACATTATACAGCTATAAAAACGGTATTAGATCGATAAATATGTTTAGCGATAATTTGACTGGCATTTACAGATTTTGAAAAGTATTACTACTGTACTGTAAAAAATTGTACTTTCACAAAATAAAAGTCTAGTTTCATGCCATTTCAATTTTCATGCGATTCAATCCAGTTTTTTTATAAGGATTAAAATTTTTACAGGACCAATTGAGGTAAAATTATTTAAAATTTTAAAAATCTACATTCTTTATGTTTTTTTTCTATTTATGACTTTAGTAAATACCTCATTACCTGAATTGATCCTTTACTAAAACTTTGTTTTAATAAGAAACAAAATCAAACGGAACGTTTTGAAAAAAATATCTAATATATAGTCAAACTGAAAGTATAGGAAAAGTTTTTAGTGATTTCTTTATCTTCTATTACTCTTAAGTCTTGGTCCCATTCAAACTTTAGATCCTTGTAAGAAACTGTATTGAATGGCAAGTTTTGTAAAAATAGCCGTTTATTTTACTGACTACCATTTTTTCATAATCTGTGAATGCCAGTAAAAATATTTTAAAAATTCATAGACATACTGTCTATGGTCCATGGTCGTTTTGTTGTAACAATAACTATTAAAGTAGCCACCCTTAATGACCTCTTTAAAATTTCTAGTATGTATAGCTTTATTTTTGTTGTTGACATACTAAAAGTTACATATGTAACAATATGGACTATTGTGTGGCTTAAGAATTAACCTAAGTGTTGCAACTCTTTTTATAGACGTTGTCACGTTCAGATAACCGCGGCCGTGTTAACGACACAATTAACTACTTTTTTGAATGGAAACATCTCTCAAACGTATTTTTTCTTTTCAGTTATACATACGAGTTGGAATACAACACTATAAATGGACTAATATTGTGTACATCGGTTAATTTAAATTATGTCTAAAATAAAATTATTTACCTTTTAATAATTATTGTCGCAGATTTTATTGGAAACATATTATGTTATAAGATCCTGGCTAAGGTTTTAAATAAGTTTATTTTTATTCAGTACAATTGTACATTTAATAAAAATACAAAAGACTTTCAAAGTTTCATGAAATACCTGCCAAAAATTTTATCTACTTTTTCATACCAGCTGTATATTTGTACTTTGCTGCATCACTCAAAACCTAACAAAATTTGATAACGATTTACTGCTGAGCAATTTTAATACAGGTTAATATTTATTCATGAAAAGGTTTTGATGAAAAAAAAATGGTTTTTTGTTTATTGCAAAATCTAAACAAGTAATGGAATGTCATTATTGCATAAAATAACTACCAAAATGGCGCAGTCAGTGATACGAATAGGACTAATTCCTGTTATAGAGCAGCAAATTCTCAACAGGGGCTACAAAACATTAGAAAGGTATTTGTATAAGTAAATAGTTAAGTCAAGTTGGGATGGAATATACAGGGTTGGGTTAGACTACGTTCGAAAACTGAATAGGATGACCGTAGTCAGATATAGAAAATATTAGTCTCTATAGATACTCTGCCTGCCTGGTTTTGGTAGAGTTTTGGAGGTGTAACGGGCAGGTATGTAAATGTATGTGGATTTGGATAAATTTTGTGTTCTTGGTAAATAAAACTGCATGACTAATTGGAACAGGTGTACATCCGGGAGTTTCTTGTCCCTTGGGCTAGTTTCCGCTACGATGGTATGTTAAACGATGAACATTTGTTGCTAAGCTGTTGTGTGGGAGCTGAGCCACTTCCGGGTGTACTGTCTGAATGTGTGTATGCATACATGTATATGTGCGTGTTTGTGCGTACGCACTCGCGTTTAAATCCCTACCGGCAGCTAATCGAAGATTGCAAGATAGGACCTGTATTAGCAAATTTAATCTAAGTAATTTAATTCTTTAATATGTATTTGTTTATTACTTTATATATTCTCTCTCTCGCTCGCGGCATTTGAGCTCCCAAAGTGTCGTGGAAGCGCCCTGTGCAACCCAAACTAAGCCAACTTGACCTGTGGCGGAAATATGAGGCAGGGGGATGAAAAAAACAATTGTTGCGAGGCAGCCGATTGAAACATCGGTTGCCTGCCTTTGCTTTTCACGTTTGTAGGGGTGTTCACAGGGGGACTAAAATTTCATGGGCGAGGGATGCCATTTGTGCATATCGTTTTCCACAACATACAAGACTCAAAAATGCCATCCGATTTCAATAATTTTAGGTGCCTTTTTTTCCTAAGTTTTTTTTCCTAACTCGAATAGATAACCGACTGACTCTTGGATACTATAACTACGCTTGAATATTGAGCTAATACATGTTAAATCTTGATCCTTCGTATCTGCGTCAATTCAATCTGATTATTGTAAAGTCATAAGGGCCCGGGTATACAAGCATTTGATATTATTTTTGTTACAACATAATGACATTAGTTACGGAACAAAACTCCGCGTGTGCAACCATTTGAGTTGATATTTATTATATCATGAGACTGCCGCAACTAGCAAAAGAGTGTACTATAGCAATCGGGAGAACGTTTTCAGAATCACTAATTAGTTTACTCAGACAGGATTTGGTTGGCCTTAAAATGAATATAGATAAAATGAAGGTGATGTTCAATGTCCATGTCGCGCCTATATCGGTTGTTGTTGGGAACGCTACTGTCGAAGTTGTTGGCGAATACACATACCTAGGGCAAGTAGTCCAATTAGGTAGCTCCAACTTTGAGAAAGAGGTTAACCGAAGAATGGCAATGGGTAGCCCACATCGCTCGTCTCGAGTGGCGACAATGGATCGGAAGTTGTCCAGTTGGACAGACGCTCGGGACCGGGCGTTGTGGAGACATATGGCCTACGTTCAACAGTGGACGTCTTTCGGCTGAAACGACAATGGCGTAGTAATATAGCCATGTTATTGTGGCTGCACGTAACTCTTTTCAAAGTTTTAGCAGTGATTATTGTGTCGCGTTCATCACAAAAAAGCCAACACAACTCTATTATAGGACTTTTTGTACCATATTAGAGCTTGGGGATCTTTTAGTTAAATAAATGCATTTCTCATGTGAACTGTTACAATAAATAAAAAAAGATTTTTTGGTCAGTAAACTGATAAGTGTTATTGTTTAGCATGATGATGCTCATGGCCTTTGAAATTGTTAGGGTGATATCTTCTTAGACAGTGAATTTTACTTGCGACTAAAATTTTATCGCTAAAGTAAGGTTAAATTTTTTTTTTAAATTATTTCCAATTATTTTCAAAAATTTAAGTCTGTTTTAATATATAATTTCTCGAGAGTTTCTATTATATGATATATAGTGTCTACATGCTTACTAAAGCACACTTTATACTGCCATCTGCAGCCATTACAAAAATAGGGGATGTATGTTGTAAAAACGATCATAAATTTCCTTAATATGATATTTAAGTTCATTGAAAGTAGTAACATTCTACTTATACAATAATATACAGTTGCTGTAAAAAAGAACCCTGTAAATTTCTAATAATAGAAGACCGCTTTATACCGCTATAAGGCACTAATATAGAACACATTGTCGTAAGAGATGCGTTTATAACTCTTTAATACCACATTTTAGTGATAAATGCATTTCTTAAAGGACTTACTTGCGTCTTTGCAACAATTTAGGACGCCTACAGGTATTTTGTTTTAGCACATGATCTGGTGTGTGTAATAATTTGAAAGTTAATCTAGTAAAATGCTGTATGTAATTATCTTATTTATATTTTGGCATAGTGTTATTGTATACTTACATAATTATTATATAATGGTTGACTGTAATATTATCTCGGTGTCAGTTTCTAAGGAAACCGTTAAATCCATTATACCTACTTATATTGATCTAATGTAAAATGGAATAGCCTGAGGAGAATCCCTTTAATCCCGCGTAAGATTTCCCATGGGAAACAGAAGATATTTATAGAAGATATATATCAGATCACTGTATATTATAACTCCTCAGCATCAAATTGTACTAAACATATAATATCTGTAAACTCCTATTTGAAAGGTTTGGATTGTTTTATCTAATGAAGGCTATAAACACATATAAAAAAAAATCTAATCTTAAAGTAATATAGTGTCAAAATCTGTTTGGATAAGCTCTTGTTAAGAAGTTTCTCAAAACTTCTTGTAATATCTCATTGAGAGTTTATCCGGCACGCTCACTTTGTTGATAAATGTTGTTAATTTATCTTGTTTTAAGATCATTCTTGAGAAACTCTTGATTACTTTGCAGTTGTTCTTAAACTGAATATAAATGGCGCTCGGATGGAAGTGGGCGCCAGCTTTTTGATGCCTTGAAAATGTTATTAATTACCAAACAAATCCATCATTCCTTTTATAAAGGTAACAGAGACTAGCATCCGCAACCTTAAAGTTCCATACAACGATACATACATACAATAAAATTGTAAGTAGCCGATGTATGTGATATGAGGAGACATTACATATAATAAAATTGTAAGTAGCCGATGTATGTGATATAAGGAGACATTAAATAAAAATAACATGAGGAGTCTTTATAACAACAATAGAAACCAAAATAATTATCACACAAAAACAACTGCACGAAAGTAGATTGATTTGCTGTTACTGGAGGCCTGAGCTTAAATTTGGTACATTTATTGGGTTTCGATCCTCAAAAGTAAAAACCGAACCTTATTCCTTATAGGATCGATTATTTTTTCGTCCGTCTGTTTGTCTGTCAAGACCCCTTTTTCTTAGGAACGCGTAAAGTTATCAAGTTGAAATTAATATCAAATGCTAAAGCCTACGGTTCCTTGAAGCTGTCAAAAAACAAGCTTCTAAGTAAACGCAAAAAAAAAATACGGCCATTTTTGTCGCATATTTTAACATTCACTAATAAATCAAAACCCATGGAGTACTTCCTATTGTTGTTGGACTTGACATATGATGAATGGCCTGTCTACATATGTATAATAAGTTTGTACAGAACCCTGGGTGCGTGAGCCAGACTCGCACTTGGGCGGTATTTTTTTATTTTGATACGCCGCCTAGAAGCCATGTTATCAAAGAATTTTCGTGGGAATCCTACTTCTATAACCTAATGGATCCCAAGGTAGTATTATTTGATTATGTAAATATTAGTTACTGCGAAATTACGAAAAGAGCTAATAATAGCTTTTGCGGCTCAGTGGCTACTAGGCTAAGGTTCGATTCCCACCCAGGACAAATATCTATAGATATTGGTCTTTGTCTTTGTCTTGAATCTTGTCTAAGTGTTTTCTGGGTATAATATGTATTTGTTTACAAGAAAAAGGTTTTAGTATATATGTATTTGTATCCGTTGTCTGGTAAGTATTCATATTACAAACCTTGGTTGGTTTGGGATCAGATGGCGCTGTGTGATTCGTTCAACATTTTTGAAACAATGATATTGGACTTCTTCATTTACTTTCTAATTAACATTTACATAAAGCAGTACTACAACTCGAAAAAATGATGCTGCTTAACAACTTGCAAGTCCGGCCCCATGGAATACTACTGCCATCTATTGATTGGTGTTCACGGATACCAGCTTAGCTCTTTCTTCTCGGTTCAATGATGGGCTGAGAGAATTATTGACAATTTGAAACACTTAAGTCTGAGGACGGAGTAGGTATAATGAGATGGGTTCGGAGGAATTGTTCGAAATTATGCCCACCGCTACTCTCTACCATCATCACACCGCTCATCATCGACAATAAATCGATCCTCACACCTCAGAACCTAAATGGTCACGTGCAGTGCGATTTAAGAGGAACTTGCCCCCGCGCACTCTTAGGTTGTAGCATCCCTGCCATTTAAGGACCACAATATAAAGTTATTTAAAAAAAAGTAATTAGAAAATCAACGAGCGAGTGCTGCTATAAAAGTGATAAAAAAAATACTCTTACTATGAGAAAAAATTTATCCTATACATAAAATAGACTCCCTATAGCAGAAATAACCCTTTTTTTGAAGTTTCATTGACAAATTGTAGAACTGGATTCTTTATAGTTTCGCTGTGTCTGTCCGTCAGTCCGTCCGTATGCCACAAACTTATGATTCGGCTATGAGCATATATATATTTATATGCCCATACAAAAGTAACAATAGTTAAAAAAACCCTTCTTACTTTTAAATCACGGATTTAAAATATCATAAACAAAATCATGGTCAAAGATCATTACTAATACTTTTACTGAAAATCAGATTAAACAAAATCAATTTACAATTTTTAACGATATCAGCAATGATTTTCATTTTACGAAACCTTTATTTAACTTTTACTTTATGTATTTCCAACTTGAACATATAAAACAAAGTTAGGTTAGTAAAGTAATTGAAAAAATAATTCGTGACATAAAATAACAAATAAAATATAAAAATCTTTATTTTGTTCAAAGTCAAACTTAATTTAGCTTTTCACAAACACTTTTGAATCGTCATATTTATTAAATGCTATTTTCAAAAGAAATTTCTAGTTTTAAACAATATTGTGTTGTTTTAAACGTACAATTTGTGGACTCCACGTGCAAAAGGTATTTTCTGTAAGTAGGTTTCAGTGTAAGCCGATGGTCAGGCATCATACTGGTGGCCCAAGTTTGCAACTATGTAAGCAAAAAAAGTCGGCAATCGGAAGCGTCCAGGGATGACTACACTATGTCGTCACATATGTCTAGTCGGTTGCTGACTAGCCAGTCATACATCTTGTATTACTGCCTCGAAATTGTTAGATTTATCAAAGGTGACTGACTGTGCGAATGAAAAATGTTTACACTGTGGTAGTAATAAACACCAAAATCACCGAGAACACTGTAGCTACTCACGTACAAAGTGGCGCCAGACTACCGGCCAACCAATGTGAAACGCGTAGTATATTTGTTGTTATATCCATTGCACATATATTAAAATGTACTTTATAAGCTCGATGGATATGAATTTGTTACAAATTAGGAATAGGTTACTCCGCTTGGAATGAACAATAATCATTATAAATCGGCAATGAAAACAATTTTTAAAATTTCTATCTATTGCATTACGAACCAGTATTTTTTGCATAAAAATATCTGTTATATTTTAAGTGAAACTGGTAAGTGCCATAAATCAGAAGTCAATTCTGTGAGAGTATCCAGCGGCAATATATTCGAAATTAAGGATAATAAATTTTAGGTAAAAACCGTTGGCAGCATTAAGGGATTTAGCTTTAGGTGTTAATTTTTTAATAAATCCTACAGGGAAATATAAAGCTAGAGTTCTCTTAATGTGGGACTGTTTTGTGCTAGACATTTTTCAGAATTTTCAGCACATCTTCTTTATATATATAATTATACTGTACGAGTGTATGTCACTGTACTCCTCCTAAACGGCTAGACCGATTTGAATGATTTTTTTTGTATGCGTTTGGGTGGCGCCCTGAATGGCTTAGATTCACAAATCAGGCCGGCAGATGGCAGATGGATGTAGTCGGTATCTGCCCGGTCAGCTAGTTTATTATATATCTATTATTTATTAGGGTTCCATATCCAAACATATTTATTAAGACTACGCTGTCTATCTGCCTGCTGGTTATCTTTCAGACCACAGTAGGTAGTTTTCACAAAATGTGAGTTACTATTGTAGAATTTCTAAAAAAAATAATCACAAATAGTAAAAATTTAGGGGTGCTCCATGCAAGAAACATGTTTTAGTTAATTTGCGGTCATAAAAACAGATACAAGCTTCAAACAATAAAACATCTATAGGTAACAGTATTTGCTGATACAACATTTATTTCCAAAATTTTTTCTTTTTTAATCTCAATCCTAAATTTCGTGCTCTTTACCTTTTTGTTTGTATACAAACTTTCAACCCCTTAATCGGTCCCTGCCTTAGAAATCTTTTAACATTATCAGGTTGTACACATTTCATAATCCTAATATCAAAAGCTATCAATTTTCATAAAACTTAACATTATCACTCCATATTAATTTTTAAATATTGGCAGGTACCAAATTTTATAACCCTATAAACACAAGAGGTGTTCGATGAAATAGCACAAACGGGTGGAATCAACTGGGCAGAAGAAGCGAAAAAAAGAAAAAAATGGGAGTTAGTGAAGGAGGCACATATTATTTTAAATATATTATTTTTATCGAATGTAATTTGAAACTTCTCATAGCGTTTTTGAGTAAAACAACAAACGACATCAAAAACAGACAAATTGTTTTAAGGAAACTCATGCGCAGCTCTTGGAATTTTATTAAAATCAAATCTTTCGTGGCGTTCTCTGTTGGCCAATAACCGCAAAACATAACTTAGAACATGCTCTAAGTCATGCAACGAACTGTATCTCAATCGGTCCATTCGTTTTTTACAAAAATGGTAATAAACAAACATTTACTTAGTACATACCTACACACAAACAAACTTAACTCATATACCGCTTCCGTTCGTTCCAGCGTCGCGGGTAAAAAGATGATAAAATATCTAAACAAAGATCAAGGAAACTTCCAGGTACTCATAAATAAAAGTCATGAACAAAATATGTGAATGTGTTATACAAAAGCAGAACCCTGAAAAAACAGAGTCAGGTCAGAAGTTAATCAATGTTTATAGAGTCTATATGTCTATATGTTCATAAAGTCCCTTGATGACTCTGTAGTGGTGTGTGGTATAAAACATAGGAGATAGCTACAATTAATTTTGATAATTTCTAGTAAGACTAGATCACTACTACAGTTCTATAGTATCTATTATACATACAACTCACAGATGAATTGAAATATAGGATTTTGTACCGTTCCTTAGCTTTAGTCTGATTTTCAATCAATTTTATTTGTAACAAACCAATCCAAGTGTTATCATGTTGGGTTGCACAACTTACCTTTTTTTAAGCATTAAGCATCCTGTTTTGACTGTACACTGACCCTAAGGAAATTATCAAGTCTGGACATAATGGCTTTGATTCTATAAAAAAGAAGTTACCTTCTAATAAATAAAAACCTATTTGTAGCTAAAAGCTAGTTGTAGGTATACAACGTATTCTAACAACAAAAGCAGAATGCTAATATTAAAATACTTGACAGATAAATGAAACACTGTCGCTAGTTACAATACACTTAACAGTTGTCGATCAGTTATGGCCTTGTTGTTAAATCAAGAGTATATGATATTTTAAAAAACTGTATTTTTAGTATTAAAAAGGTGTTAAAGTTTGGAACTCTAAATTGGTATAAAACAGCAAATTTATTTTTTAATAATTTTATTGCATTTTGATATTTGTTTTTAAAAACTATCACTGTTTTAGGTTGATAGGTCAAAACCAAAATAGTGAATATGGCCTTTGATTAAAGCCAAAGCTCAAAGTGGTTGTTAAAAAAAAGCTGAAACACACATTATGTGTGTCTGTATAAATAAAGAATGTGTGTGGCTGCCGATTACTCCATTCAAAGAATTAAAATCTTGATCTAATACATACAAAATCAATGACCTAATTTTTTTTTCTTTATTATAAAATTATTTAAAACTGCAAAGACAGGCGCATATTTATCATTTGATACCAAACATTTGTACATTACATTGGTAAAGTATTCGTAAAGTGAATAACTAAAGATTCTTCGTACAGTTGCCAGTCAACTTGGCTTACAATCTGCCTTTCCAGTAGATCCAAATAGCTTTCTGTTTTTTTATTGCGCGCCCGCTCAGCCCCTGTACAAACCTGGCTGATGTGTAAACAGTCAAATAAATACATAAGTTGATTTGTACAAAGAGAGGACAGACGGACGTTATGTATATAAACAAACTTTTTACATAGTTGTAAGTGATGGCAAATTCGTCTGAGGAAACGTCTGATGCCTGACTGTTACCTATTTATGCTTAAGCCGCTGAAATTATTTCAATGAAATTTGGTATGAAGATAGTTTGAGTCCCGGGAAGGACACATGATAGTTTTTAGTTTAGACATAGTTCCCGCAGGAATAACTATAGCTAAGCTTAAACGTACTACAGCTAAAGCTATAGCTTGCTATAGTTAGTTAATTAAGTATAATTAAGGAGTTGACGTACGAACCCCAAGCCGATAACCAAATGTAGAGTGGGTCTCGACCGCCGCTGACACAAGCTAGTACTTACTACGTAAAATAATGTCAATCGGCTTTTAACTTAGACCACACAGTTTGTGTTTAGCGAGGCGTAACTTTAATCTCAATAATTGCGACACTGATCCGTTATATCTTTTGTTTCTGTTTTCACGTTCCCTATCGTATTTTGTATGCAAAAATATCAAAAAACAAGTTGTAACCAGCGTGAATAAAAAACATAATAATAATAATAAAGTAGCTAGCTTCATCTCTCTCATCTAACGTTTTTGTTTAAAAACTATGCGAATCTTTACTAATACAATGCAGCTGAAGAGTTTGATTCTTATTTTATTTGAACGCACTAATCAATGAAACTACTACTTAGATTTATAAATTAAGGTTTTATTTAACATCACGCTCTGATCCTTAGGAGCCGAACAAAAAGTCGGAGAGAACCCTAAGCGGAAACGAATTTTTTTAAAAAAAAGAGACACCGGGTAAACATTCCCTTGATTATAATCTTAAAATAAAAATATAATTATAACATACCTATAGAGCAAGTTCTTTTAATTTTTTATTCAATCTTTCTGCTCAAACATGTGTATAATAGCGAGGTTAATATTAAAGATTGTAGAGCCCAGTATAAATAGTAACAAATGGCATATCCTATTACTGTCATTACTAGTCATTTTATCGTAACCAAAACCATGTATTTTCCGTTTTCACCAAGTGTTTTAAACTAAAATTACCTACATGCTTCAGTTAATGACATCCGTTGAGGTATCGTACCGGCATTAAAAGGCTGATTGCAGTAACTTTTAACTATCGTGTGTGTTTTGTAATATCAAATTTATTCCTGAAATTGAACCTAATATTTTGTATTTAATGAATTTAAGCATGATATGCACACTATTAAATCAGTTGTTTGGCACCTAACTATTGTCACCGAAGTTATGTCCTTCCATTTGATACCGTACTAAAGAGGGCACTCGAGCTCATTTCCTTACCTTAGTGGTTTCGCCATATTACGATTTCGCGTTCATCGCAAACATCGCTCGTTGAATGCTATACTCGAAAAAAACGGGTATATAATTGCTTGTAATGTTAACAAATCCTCTCGAGGGCCAAATGTTTCGGTAGAAGTACCGAACATATAAGGAGCTGTCAGTCGTACCTCCGCACCGCTGCTAATAGGTCATATTAGCACAAAAGATTGCGCGCGCACGTCGATACTGGATCTCCAGCCTGATAAAGAAGTGGCCCCTAGCAACCCTAAGGACTAAGGACTGACTTAGATCTAGCTCGCATTGCCTGCAAGTAAGTACCCGGTTTATTTCTCTCAGCTTCAACGACGACCTTTGCACCCGCCATCGCGAATCAGCGCACGCCACCACATAGTGACGCCTTAATTTGAAAATATCGAAGGAATTTATCTCGTGGCTATATCACTTAGAGTTTTCATTCCACTTGCACCCCATATTTCCATGACACCCAACCGATGTTTAGCGGATGTCGCCGCCGTCGGAATACTTTTTATTCTACTTCCTTCTCCGTTTCACCAGCTATTCGTGTAATATTAATCTAACAAAAATTAGATCAATAGGACTCTTTTTCGATGAAAAACAAACAGAATTTCAGATTTATTTCTTAGTTATTTTAGTTAGGTGTTGGATATACATTCTAAATCAAAACTGCATCACAATAATAGTTAAAATAATGCGTTTGTTATACTTATTACTTATTTAAAATATAAAATAACACTCTTGGAAGACACTTTTATAAGTGGGTTACTTAATATAAATTTATATTGGACTACTTACTCTACGCAATATTAAGGATTACTTTACATCAAATCAAACTTTGGCTCCACTCAGACGGTAGGAATATGATTGGATTCGTTCTACTTACTTCCTTGACAAGGGTTTCCCAAACTTACTGTGACGCGTCGCACGCAGAAGACGCAGCCCGATAGCGAAATATGACGATGAATGTCATGAATATATAGGTAGGTAGTTTAGAAAGATATTCGAATTTTATTTCTAGGATTTCAGGAAAGCTTGTAACTAGATACTCCTAAGGTTAATTTCTGTGCCTCTAATAAAAAGGGGTTGAAGTAGAATTATACCTTTTTGCGTAATGTAAACCAAAATTCTTAAAAAACATTGCGCATCTATTAGTGTAATCGGAGCTAATCTCTTAAATTGATAGAGTTAGGATAGTGCCAAATAGTATATCTGGCGGATTATATTGTTAAAAAATATGCAATTAAAGATAAAGTGTTGAACGAGATAAGTTCATTTTAATTTAAATTTAATGTTAATTTTAAAAGATCAATTATCATTTATAAATTTTTATAAAACAATATTATATACTTTGAAGACTTAAATTGACATTAATCTTTATTCACGACTAAATGATAACATTAATGGTATAAGTAGAATTGCATCTTTTGAGAATGGTGTTAAATGATTAATGTTTACTTATACTAATTTACACCATAAATATACCCATTCTTCTTAAAAATAAAATATTCCAAAAATAATTATAACATTGTATTATATTCATAGTAAAATGTTTAGTTTTTATTGGAGCAAGTCGACTTATACCAGTTACTGTTAATAAATTTATGTAACGAGCTTGTATGATTGTTGAATAAAATGTTTTGTTCTCAAGCTTTTAATTATGATTGCTCAAGAAAGCTGCCTTGAATTTTCTTTTTTGATTATTAAGTAGAACTTTATTTCTCAAATTTTTTAATTACTCATTATTGTCTATTTTGTAATTATATAATAAAAAAAATAAGAAATGAATCTTTTATTTACAATGCATCTGGAAAAAAGGATATAACTTCAAAAAAAACACTGATAAAAATGTATTTATTTTAGAGGGCATGGTAAATTCATCGTGTGCAATAAAAGTAAAAGTTGATTTTACGGCGATAATCTTAGAAATAAAGATCTTAAATTACAGGGATTGTTTTTCTTTTGAAACCATTAAGTTGGCAAAGAAGCTTACAGTCCGCCTGATTGTAAGCAGAAACCGCAGCCTATGGACGTTGGCAACATCTGGGCCATCACCTTTTTTTAAGAACTGGGGTTACTGTACAACTTAGAGAAAACCTTGACAGGGAGCTCATTCCACAACCTAAGCATTCACTGGAAGAAGTTTCTCTGAAACCGCACTGTACGTGACCATTTAGGTTCTAAGGTGTGAGTATGAATTCCCTGCCGATGCGAGCGGTGCGATGATTGAAAAGTAGCCGTGTGCATCTTTTTAACGAATCCCTTAGAACACATCCCACTATACAAGCGGTAGCACACACACACAGGGAGGCAAAGCCTTTCCTCAGATTTCAAAGTTCGATATGGCTTGTGAGTTTAGGATCATCGACGATTCTAACAGCCCCTCGCTGAACCGAGTCAAAAGGGCTAAGCTGGTATCCTAGTTAACCTGCCCATAGATGGCAGCAGTACTTCATATGGGGCCGGAATTGTGAAGAAGCAACCGTTGCCCCGAGGTGAAACTGTTGCTTCGCTCTGTTGAGTACACTCAGTTTTTTGGACACCAGTTTCATCTTGTCGTGTAAATCTCAGAACTAAAAATCACTGGAGATGTCAACACCAAGGATCCTAATGCTCTTGGATATGGAGGGGGCAGTGTTTTAGAAATTTAGGATCTCAGTAAATAGAGTTTTCTTAGCGGTGAACGTTCAGACTTGATATGCTGTAGAAACAGCGTTGGAGACTGCACAGAGCCTTGCGGAACCCCAGCATTATTGTCCATACTATCAAAACAACTACCTTCACCTACGGCTGCTGGACAAAAAGCTAGCCACCCATTTTCACTAACCCTCGGGTGGTCCGTAAGACGGCAACATCGATAGAAGACCCTGGTGGCAGACTCTGTCGAACGCCTTCGCTATGTCCAGGCTACATACCAAAGCCTACCATTAACTCTCAGTAGCTCAGTGTGTTAGATACACTGGGTAATACAATATAGACTTTCGCTTAACAGGTCGTGTTTTTTCTAGGTATCTAAGAAGCTGTGTGTTGATCACACCTCACCTAAGGGAGGGGCGAGATAATAGCGATAAGCCTGTAAATAGTTGGATCTGATCTATCGCCCTTTTTGGGCACGGGGTGCACATTTGGAGTCTTCCATAGTGTGGTAGGAGACTGCCAAGAGTCGCGTGAGTACAGGACACAACTGAGGAGTACACTATTCAGGCACCACTGCTGTTATAGTTCTTGGACTACTTGACTGTTGAACGTTTAGAGACAGCAACTGCTAGACCTCCCGCTGTGTTATGAAGATTTCCGGCATATTCTTACCGCACCACAGTATAGTACGTGGTACTCGTTCATATTCGAGTATGAGGCAAAAAGACTGTCCGGTAGATCGGTTTTCTCTTCATAAATGGGCCAAGTCACCATCCAAAGCAAAGCTGCCTCCATGGGTACGATGCATACAATACACGCAATCCATCGCTATGCAATCTATAAAATTTTGTCAAAATCATTATAGTCGCTAACAAAAAGGCACTTAATACACACAAAGTGATGAAACAAAAACTGTTTCAAAGTAAAGATTATATATTTCTTGTAAATACATACGAATAAAACATACAGCAACACACAAACTCAAGCCAAACAATGGTTATCATATATCTACACGTTTATCCTGTACGGGGATCGATCCGGCGGCCATTTGGATCGGCAGGCAGTAACTACTGCTGACACAACCACGCAGCTATTTAATAATAATTAATTTAAATTATACATATACAACTGTTGATCCATGTTTACTAAAGAGCTTATGACATGCCGACTGTTATCACCGCTGCAAGAATGCAACACAGATTGCATCCATAAACATTTATATAAAAATGCATAATGTATGTCATGTAATGTTTCGTAATAATAAGTTAATATTAAGTATATATTTATACAATAAAAATTATTTTCCTGATAGGGACTAGTTTAGATTTAAAAATATTTATTAACAATAAGTGTAAAATTGTATTAATTTAGGTAAAAGTAGAGTAGGTTTGTTTCATTTCCCCTTTTTACTATTTGTTATTATCAAAATTAATATTGTGTGAGTGCCGACATGTTGTCGACTTTGTACGCACGACTATCCCCAAAAAAGCGGGAAATTTAGTTTAATGTATGTATGTAAAACATATGCCATTTGTTGTGCAAAAATGTACAGAACCACTATGTAAAGCTCTATATAGACCGTATGTACGGTTACTAAGTTACAGGTAAAAATTGTTAGCGTGTTGAGTATTGTACATCCTTTTTTCCTCACTCCTATTACAATAAACTGAAATTAGGATACAAAAGAGATGGGTCTACGGGTAAAAAAGGGAAAGACTGCCTGAAACTTCACATGGCTAGGTCATTAAGTCCTTAGGCTGTGCCTGAAAT
Source organism: Apoda limacodes (assembly GCA_946406115.1). Classification (NCBI taxonomy): domain Eukaryota; kingdom Metazoa; phylum Arthropoda; class Insecta; order Lepidoptera; family Limacodidae; genus Apoda; species Apoda limacodes. The sequence goes on along the minus strand of OX291555.1, from coordinate 24,125,604 downwards.
AAGTATCACAGGTTAAATACACACCTTTGCCCCTACACGTAGGTATCTACACCGTTACGGTAAGTAGTATGGTTAGGGCGCAAATTACATATAAACTTATGAAATACAATAGCTTATAACTCAGCAACCGAGTTACATAGGATAAAGGTAAATGTATCATTAGATACCTCTCATAGGTATCTCTTAAGATAAATAGGTTTCATACAGGTAACTTTAAGCCCTGAAGTACAGGAGATCAAAGAGAATCCTGAAAACTTGTATCACTCATTTTTCATAATTAGACATACTGACAGACAACATAAATACTGAAAGATATGTCAGAATTTTAGGTCTATTTTTTGACATATAGCACAAAGTATGTAGTCATCTTGTATAGGCAGAAAGCCCTGAGAGCTAGAGTTCCAGCGTAGACGATGGAACGTACCACTATATGTCGTTGAAACCGCCTCCGAAAGCTCTATCTTAGGACACCCTAATGGTCATTATAGCTCCTACCGTTTGGCTATAAAACCTAAAAATGTAAAACAACGTTATTTTATAGTCAAGCCATGAATCATGTGACTGTGATGGCAATAGCCGATAGAGACCCCAACTGTCAGTAGCGATTTATAGCTAGGTATACCTAAACTTTCGATATATGTCTATATCGACTACTATATGTTGTCTTTTACTAAGTTTTTGTGTGGGCTAGATTTTCAGTTACCACCGTAAGTACAATAAGTTAAGTACTAAATCTAGAAGGTTCTATGGAACAACCTCTCCCTCTGATGGGGTTTTTATTTTTTATTATAAATATACCTAGAACAAAATTTGTATTTGGATTCAGTCTTCAAGAAAACTTCAACAAGTTAATAGCTATGAAAGCTAAGAAGTAAAAAAAATGTGTACATATGTGTTAGAATTTAAGTTAGTATAAGCAAAATAAAATCGGTCTGTTGTGTGCAAATACGCGTTTTAATATCTCAAGCGCCTAAGAAGAAACTCCTTGTCACGGGGAAAACCTTGTGCCACAGATTTCGAAGGGTCTGTCCGCACACCGACCTACCTAACAGTTTATGATTGCATCTGTTTCCTTTTTCAGTTTTGATAAAAGAACTCAGATGTCCAGACCACTGGGCCACATTGGAACAAGAACCATAAATATTAAATGTATTTTTACATAAGACATAAATTAATATTTTTGGACATATAAGACACACAGCGATTCCATATAGTCTATGTAGTACTATGGATACAAGACAACATACAAATGTTTATATACTTTTTTTTTACCAGACAAACACAAATTTCATCACAGAAATGTTTGTCTTGTGCGGGGATCGTACTCATGCGCCTTTTATTCGTAGGCAGTTCTACTACTTACTAACAGAACCACGCACCATCTAACATAGGTACCATATCAATAATAAATCGATGAATAACAACGTTATCCTACCAACTACTTAAATTAGTAACTTAAGCGTTATTTCAAGTACCTATTGTATCGGTATTCAATGACTGAACCCACTGACATGCCAATTATCCCTTGTCTTGTTCAAAGACTTAGCGCTTAGCATCACAAATGCTATAAATTTACCTACTTAAATGCAGACACTTGGTATTAGTAACTATTTTACATGTGATAATATCGAAATGAAAAGGATCACATTACAATTACGTATCAAAATACAATATTTGTGATGACAATTATCTTATTTCACAAAAACAAAACCTGCTAAGGTGGTAAACAACATACAACCTGCCTAATGTTATGCATGCACAGTAGCCTATATATGGACACTAGCAATCCCTGGTGTTGTATTACAGTCACTATGGAAAACCTTGGTAGGAGCACAGGCGCGTAGCCAGGATTTGTATTCGGGGGGGGATGAATAGTGCCAACCTGAGGCTAGTTGCTAAGTAGAATAAACACGTTTTAAACTTGCGGTAAAATGGGCTGCGTTGCGACATTTCACGGCGTACACTAGGACACCGGGCTTTAACATTAACGCGAGCGAGAAATTTTTCGATTCTGATAGGTATAGGTCAATCAATCAATGCTTAAGTGTGTGCACAATAATTCTCACTTACACATGATCTTGTAATGGTTATTATACATTTGTACATTTTTAAAAATCAAGAGAATTTTTAAATTAAGACGTTGGTTCAACATTGTGTTCCTCAAATAACCAAATGAATGACTGACTCGCTCGCTTTTTTTTTAAATTATTTTCCAGCCTTCTTTCGAAGCTCTGAAAGTCTGTTGGAAATTAGATCCATTTAGCCTAACATAAACATGCCATCACGCCAATAATGGCGCCAAAAAACTTAAATTAACGGAGCGTTATTTGAAAATTTTCACAACTTTGCTCGCCGTTACTTGCTCATTGTTTTCAATTCATCCTCTATATGTCTTCGATGTATAATTTCTTACAGGTCTTCATAACACTGCTGAGTCGTCGAATCCTACCAGACTTATTTTAAAAAATAAACAAGCAAAAACACGTCTCCATTGTTTGAATTCGCACTTAATCCCCCTGACTCGCTCGCCCGACAATCAGGGTTGCCAGGTATTTGCATTTGCCTTGTTCGGTGTTCGGTATGACAAAAATACTGAAATAGTAGTGGTTCTGTTTTAATTTTACCCATTTGTAAGTTAAAATCAATTCTTATTAAATTTTTGCTTTGTAAAAAACTGACAGTTCCTTTAGGTTTTTCTGCATTAAACTCTGCAAATTAGCCTAAAAGGCAGAGTTATCATTAATATTTTGCTTCTAAAGGAATGACAATGGTATAAAAATAATACTAATCAGTATTCTTGTTTGAACCTAGTGTTTTGATTCAATGTAGTTGAGGATCCATTAAGGTAAGTAGGTACTTGCACCGTAGAAAAATAGTTTTTCCCTTGTTTGGTATTAAGTTCATCAAGTTCAACCTTGCCGAAAACGCGAGGCTTGCGTGCGGCACTTGTAGGTATCGGACGAAAACGTTCGGCGACACGAGCCGATCGTGACACCCGCCGAAGTAAACCAAAAGGGGCCGACCGCCAAACGCGAGTGTTTCAGCATAAGCAAAGTAGTAGATTCGTGTCTGTCCGGGCCAGTCCTGGGCGACAACGACTGTGGCGCGGTGGCAAGGTTCGAATGCGCCGAAAAAGTGCATCTGAATTTTTGAAATTTCAAATATTTTGGGGGGGGGGGGATACGACACCCAAATCCCCCCCTCTGTATACGCGCATGCTTATATCACAACCTAAGAGTTCGCGAAACTAAGTTCTTGTGAAACAGCACAGTGCGTGTTCATGTTTATGTTAAACTAGATTTTGCCAGCGGCTTCGCTCGCCCTGAATTCGGTTATTGGCGTGGAAGTTCTTAATTATATACTAAGGAATGTAGCTTCGTTTAAGCTCGGTTATAGTAATTCCCGGAAACACTTTAAGACGAAGGCCTACACCGTATGTCTTCACAAGACGGTCAGTTTCCAGACGCATGCTTTCACTAGCTGTCCCAAGCTGGTCTCAATATATATATATATATAAGAGTAAACTTCCTGACTGCCTGACGCCCTTACTATCTGATACAGTTATTAACACACAGGCCAAAGAACTGGAAACTTAAATTTTGTACAGATATTCCTGTTAAAACGTAGGCGAGCACTAACAAAGGTAATGCAAAATTCATACTCTAGGAGGTAAAATGGGGGTTGAAAGTTTAAATGGACATCCGTAATTTTTAAAGCTAAATGCATAAAAAAAACTTACAATGGTTTTAATAGGACTATTAATTTGATAAGCAAATTTTTTGGGGTTTTGTAATACCTAAAAAATAAAAATAAAAATCTTATATTATACTTCAAAGTACTGTTTTTCAAAACCCTTTTTCACAGGAACCCATCTAGTTATCAAGTTAAACTTGATTACATTTGCAGTTATAAAATTTGACAGAGACGTGAAATTAAGTAGATCGATGTATGGACATTAGAAATGTGGACATTAAGTTAGGTTAAGAGGTGTATAGCAGCTAATCAGCGCCGCCATTATACAATTCTAATTGTCTCTTCGTAGAAAGCGTATTAAAAAAATCCAGATGTTTTAAATACAAAACTATTTTAGAACTCTATTACTCTTAAAATATATCTGTGAGTTTTTGTACCTATTTTAGCTCAAAGTGGCAGTTTTTTTTAGCAGAAACGCCAATTCACAGATATATATATTGTATATTTAACATTTAGATTTTTTAATACGCTTTCTTCGAAGAGAAAATTAGAAATATATAATGGCGGCGCTGGTTAGCTGCTATACACATTTACCCTTTAAGTTTGTACTTTCAATATCTACAAACAAGTTTGTGCCAAAGACAATATAATACTATGGTTTGTACAGAACCCTTAGTGCGCGAGTCAGACTCGCACTTATCTAGTTGTAAAACCAAGTAAAGCCGATCAGCGATTAAGAAATTCTAATAAAACATAAAAATGGTATTTTTTAAGCAATTTTATTTCTAATTAAGATAAAATTTACCAACATCTACGTACCTATTCCAAAAACGTATTCAATACAGTAAGCAGCACATTCAATCTATTTACACTATGCAATCAAAGCTGTACCACACAGAGGTTGCTATCATATCGGTGATGATACTATTAAATTATCATCACACCATAATTCTTTGCCACATAATGACTACATTTTCAATTCAAATGAAGTTTATTTACTACAAATTACTTTTTAATATTATGACATTTAATAATATGTGATTTGGATTTGATTTATTTTGTGTAGTATCATACGCAACAATGGGTTTCAGCCCGTATTTTATTATTATCTGTATTTCGTATCTGTATTTTGTATCATGTTCTCAGGTATGTAAACGAATAAAGCGCCTATTTATTTTATATTTATGAATAAAAGTAGCAGTTAGAGGTTGATTAAGCAAGTCTTTGCTGTTGATGGTATTTTTATAAATTGTCAACTAATATACATATTTTTATTTTAGAGAGTTCGTATAAAAGTAATGTCAATAAAAGACTGTGAATTACCAAAAGAGAAGTATGACCCAGAAGGAGTATTAACGGACAAGTTAGAAATAATACCGAAGACAGCGAATCTGAGATATATAAGCGGCTATGTTACTGTGCCAAAGAAAAGCATTCCCATGAGCGTAAGCGTAAATAGTTATAGTGATAAATTTTTGTGTTTTTTGAAATGATTGAGTTTTAGGGCCGTGATTTTTTTAAGGTTTTTGGCTTTTTATATAAGCGATATGTCGATGCAGTGAGACTGTCGAAATGTTGTTTTTATCAATAGAAAAAACATGTAAAGGATTGAGAACCTCCTCCTTTTTTGAAGTTGATTTAAAGAGAACAGCATTAGAAGAACGGAACTGCAAAATATTTAAACAATCTCAGTAAAAATGGATTATTACATTACAAGCATAATCTAAATTAATTTAGTTTTATTCGCTTTTTCTTACAATCTCTCCTTATGGCCTTTGCATTTCCGACTTTAGTCGCACGATTCGACTTAAGCAATAGTCGCGGAAGCCTTTAGCAGGATTATAGTAGTAGTAGTAGTAGTAGTAGTAGCTAGTATATACTTTATCCCTCATCTCTCTGAGACCTTCTGAGCTGTCACACCCAATACTATTTTTTTTTCTTACAGTTAAAGTCATGCAAGACATTGCCAAGTGCAGTTACATAACTTGTTGCTCATCTGTTTATTTAGATTATGCACAATAAATTCATCACAATATCCCTTATCAGGCTCATACGTCCCCACTGTTGGGGCACGGCCTACCCTTATAAGCGAGGGTGTTTTGGGCCATAGTCTATTCACAAACGTCTTTTTGACGTATGCAAGTTTTGCTCGCTTTGTTTTCCTTCACTGAAAAGCCAGTGGTGTGAATAATTAATGTACTTGAGAAATTAAAAAGACTCATTGGTACAAACTTACAAACCTCAGGACACAAGGTGAAATCGAAACCCCTCGGCCACCAGCGACTACATCAATAAATCACAATATGCGGTTAAATAAAACACATCAAATATTTTAAGAATATACTTAATTTTTATTAAAAAATAACGAAGCCAGCCAGTGATTTATTAACAAAGCCAAATAATTTTTTAGTTTAACATGCGCTCATACAAACGCAACACTCCATCAAATTATGAATTTGACGTAAGAAATTTAACATGCAAAAACACTCTCATCACAATGGCTTTGAAGAAAATGAAAATCAAACATGATGATGACTGTTCCTTTCTGCCTGTAAGTAAATACTCATACAGAATAATAATATGAAAAAAAAACCTAATTTGTTTGTGTTTATAATTTGAGCTCTTATTTTCTTTTTGAAATGAGGAGAAATATTGAGGGTGTGTGACAACCATTTTTCGATTCAACGATCGTGAAATATTAAGCTTTGAAGTGCAAATTTTTGTTAGAGCTTTATATATATAGCTTTGTCTATCCCCCCACTACTAGCCAGGTGTTATTTGGTGTGTGCGAAAAAAATTATGGGAGTAGCATATACAACAAAATTAAATGGAAAACTATCATAGCTAATTAGGATTTACAACTAAATGAGTAATAGTCGACCAACTAAAAAAAAAAAAAAAATTTATAGAAATTCCATAAAAAGTTGCTTAGATGAAGTGTGAAACCGTTATGAAATATAAGTTATGAACCAAATAATATTTTAAAAAAATATTATTACATTCCGAATATGTACTAATAGTTAGTAAATTAATAACAATATTAACGTTTGATTAACGCAGTGGACTAGATGGCACACTGAAGGGTACTTGGCGGTACAGGGTTCTTATTGGGAACAATCCCGAGCTATTCGAAATCTGAAATTCGAGACTAAAATGTATGCAAGTACATTTACTGGTCTCGACAGGTAAGTCTGACTTCCATACATTTTTCTCTCGAATTCCTGAGTCCGAATAGCTCGAGACTGTTCCCAATAAGGCCCCAGGGTACAGCGGCCTGGTGACTGCCAATCGAAGTAACAAATTAAGCGAGTGACAGCTGTGCTCATAAGCGTATGCCGTTCGAATGTGTCACTCGAACTACCTTTGCTTAGATAAGTTTGTTATTTGCACTTTAAAGGTTTAGTTTTAGATTGATATGAGTTAAGTATTGATATAGGTACTGACCATTTCTTAATTTAAATTTCAGCAACTACGAAACCCCAGTATACTGCGTGAGAACCGTCATTCACGTAGCCGGTTTTTTTTAATTAGTAAAATAACTGTTTTTTAACAAATATCCTTCGATTTTAATTAAACTAAGTTTTGCTAGATTTTTGAGGTTTCTGAATTTTAACGTTTAATTCAAGATTGCGGATCCAATATGACTTCCATTTTTGAGTATTTTTTCGAACCATAGGAACTAAAAAAATACAGATTTTCATATAAAATTTAAAGCCCTGTTTAACTCGCTTAAGGTATAAATTTAGGAAACTCTTCTGTTTGCTTTACGTTGTAAAATATATTTTTTTACAAAATTTTAAGATTCTAGTTTTGGCTCTACGATACTGAGTCAATCAGAACATATTCTTTTTTTATATGTATATTTGTTAAGTTAGATGGATAGATATTAGAAGATATTCACAAGTAATTTATACTCAAGCTTCGTTTGCGAGCTATTAATAAATTTAAATTTAAATAATGTATTGAATTTATTTTTCAGGGTAATAATTCATTTAAAATAGACGTAGATGAATTCAGGAGAACTGGATTTTCCATACTGCCACCGGGAGAGTAAGAAAAACTATTAATTCACCATAATTAAGAAATGGTATTGTAATAAAATATTTTTCATCACACTAACACGTAAACAGTGTTATTACGTGCAGGCAAAAAGTGGGTAACTTTAATTTACTCCCACGGGATTTTTCTTTGTGAATTTTACTGTCTTTAACGCTAAGCATAGAGCTCAAAGACAATGATGACATATGGAACTTGTCCTGTGCGCACTGCGCTCGCTCTATTCTATCAACTAAGTCTAAAGGAGTCATGTGTTTCAAGATGTGAACTATGCCCCAAGCGAGGAATTACAAGTTTTAAATAATAAAAAACATTTTAATTCATGAATTCTCTACATGGCATTGATTTCTATACTTTTGTTCCCGCCATTTCAATTGTGTTGTGTGTTGGTGAGTTTATTTATTTTTAAACCTTATATTTTTATTTGTTTACTCGCAAATGTGTTAATAAACATGGGCGGCACAGAAATTACAAACTCAAGTCATTAAAGCCTTCGGCCTCTTGTTAGTAATTTTCTCCTTACTACCCTTAATACACAATGTAGTATATTTTATACAAAATAAAACTAAATTATTATGACAATAAAATAATTCTACAGTTTTTTCTATGGTACATATAGAATTTTGTTACATGTAATATATTACTAGCTTTTGCCCGCAGTTTCAACGCCCTGAATTCGGTTATTGGTGTAGGATTTCAACGGCAACTCCCCAATTATAAAAAAAAGCGGACTCACACTTGACGTTTTCAAGTAGTCCATGTCATTTGCCGGGACTCAAACTTTCTTCATGCCAAATTTGACCACGGTTCTACCCGCCCTAAATTCGGTTATTAGTGTACGATTTCAACGGCAACCTCCTACTCCTTAAGACGCTTTTTCCCAGAAGTGTCAAGTTAAAATTATTATCAAATACTTAGGTCTACGGACTCTTAAAGCTGTAAGAAAATCAAGGTTCTAAGTCAACACAATAAACAATGCGGCTGAAATACGGCCATTTTTGTCGTATATTTTGGCATTCACAAATAAATCGAACCTGTGCGGTACTTCCTGTAGACCTATAATCATGAAATTTAGCGAGAAGCAAGATGTTACATCACATATATAGGGAAAATCCAAAAACTGTTAATTAAGGCATTAGCCTATGAGACGTAATCTCATGATGGAAGAACTATCTAAGTATAATAAGCTTGTACGGAACCCTCTGTGCGCGAGCCAGACTCGCACTTGGCCGGTTTTTTTGGGATCGCATAACATAAAAACTTAATATGGTCTGACTTGCTTCATCGCCATCTCAATTGATCTTTCTACACCTGGAATGGAATATTTAATATGGAGTATTTAAGAAATAGTGAACCAGCAGCGATTATTTTTTTTTTTAATACATTTTTGTCCATATTCTTCTCATAAATTTCTTGAATGATTTGTGCTGAATCTTTTATCTTTTTTTTGATTTTAAGATGGCGGATCCAATATTATGGGGTCCATTTTTATTAAATCCTTGATTTTGGTGAAACTAAGTTCTGTTGGGTTGTCGATGTTGATAGATATACATATTTTATCGGTTATTAAAATTCACAATGGCAGATCCAATAAGCCTTAATTAAATTTAAAACATTTTTGATTTCTATGTTACAAGTATTATTGAATATTCCTTTACCTCCTTCAGTCTTAAAACTGACGGACAGACTAGACAGACAGACAGCGTAGACTTAGTAATAGAACTCCGTTGACACCTTTTGGGTACGAAAGCCTAAAAACTATTAAGTAATACATATTAAGCTACAAAGTTAAAGTTATAGTAATTATATTTTTTTTATAAAAATGAAATGTGCTTAAAGTTTAAACTATATTTAACATTTTAATATAATATAATTTTAATTAAATTAACTTTGTTGGTCCCCTACCCAAAGGATGACTTGGTCTGCCTTTTAGTATGTGCGACCTTCAGAGGGCTCTATCTTTTGGAATGTACTATGTAGGTGCGTAGGTATAATGCTAACATTGCAATAGAAAATGATATACAAAAAGGATTTCTCGACAAATAAATTGATTAATAAAAATAAGTTCGGTAGCTTGCACCTCACGAGTAACTTCTCTTTAAAATATTTTTTATATATTTGAGAATTTCTACATGAAGATAATTATTGCGTCTTTAAAAAAAAAAGTTTTTTAGCGATAAACAACAAACCGCTGGACTCATTTTCTCTAGACACGCAACTAGAATGTGCGTCATATAAGTTTACACCACTGACCTCTACTACTACCCAGTGGACTGGCTGCTGTCAAACGTTTTTTGTGCCTACTTGAATAACGCCATTTTGGCGCTGTAGGCAGATACGGAAGTCTATAGAACTAAAATTAGTGATGTTCGCAAGTCGACATTATATCTATGATATATCGATATATTATGTTTTAGAAATAGACAGTATTTTAACCCAACAAAAAAACTATTTAGCGGTTTTCGAAACATTCAAGAGTGTTGCCACTTACCACTAGCTCTATATTTGTTGGCGAGAATTTTCGTTGATACCTTTCGATTTGGTCCAACCTGGACCATATTTTTTTTGTTTCCTCCTCCTATATGAAGTAAAAGAAGTATTGTGATCGTGCGTAAAAAATCGGGTTTTTTATAAAAATCTATCAATTAAAACTTGGCACTTTAGAATATTGTAACTTCAATGTATTGTTTCTATACGTACCGCCTGTCGATTGGAATTGGTCTGATCGCAGCACGCCATTTCCTCATCATAGAAATATGGTCCCAGTTTGACCATGTCAGCCTCCTAGCTAGAGAAATGGTTCGAACTGCTTTATGATATAAAGTAGCGTAGTTCTAAATTTGTAGAAACGTTAACAGATTCGATAATTTCAGCAGTAGACTTGTGTCAAACTAAAACTAGCATATCTCATATAGAAACAATTTATTCAGAATTTAGAGGGACAGTTCTTAGTCGCCGAAGAGCATAACTGAGTTTGGTAAACCGACCGTGCCCCTCCAGGACCACTGTAGAGACAGTTAGATGTTCAATTCCAGCGTGTAGGTCTAGATCGCCATCGCCGATTTACCCTTTTAATAACCACGAGAAGGGCCATTCCACGGATGACACGGTATGTAAATCCAATATTCCAGCAGAATCCTGTAACAAAAGATTTAGAAACTTATAGTTGTGCCTTGAATCCAGTGATGGATAACATTGCTGTCAAGCTTTATGCTATTAAACCACCTCATAAGTGGCTTGAATTCCACAATACGTTTGTCTCGGTAGTTCATGATAACCCGCGTATAAAAAAAACTATATTGAAATCTGTTTATCGATACATTTTGAAGCTACGATGCCACAGGCAGATACAAAGCAAGACAGATAGACAAAGGCTTCAAATGTATCAACATCCTGCTTTCTAAGTCGAAGGTATGCCATTATCGAAAGAGAAGACTGACTGCGTTTTACAACATTCTAAATATTACAATTTCCATGTCCATATTGGCCAGCTTTCTAAATATCGATATTAAAATTTGAATCACTAGCAAATTCTGAACAACACAAATAAATATCAATTTTGTCGAAATTCAATATTGTATTGCTAATATAGTATTGCAATACAATTTCTTATTAAATCAGATGGTTTACATATAAATTTTACATCAATTTTGAATAAAAATAACACTAAATGCACGTACCTGTGAAACGACGTGTTACTCCCCTTTTTGTAGCAACGTTTACCAAAAGACACATTTCCTCATATTTGTAACTTCGATATTATACAAATAAATTCTCAAAAACTCACTAAAACACCGACAAATTAAGTTCAATTCAGCAAATTATTATGTTTATTTACATCTACCAAGACAGTCATATACAAAATACGTCAAAATTAGTTCCCTGAGACTTCCGCGGTGGCGTTTCAAATTGACACACAAAACTTGCTGTCACTTGTATAGGAAAGCCAGTCCAGTGGGTAGTAGTCATAGATATAGAATGTACAAGATCAACAATGCCAAATGAAAAACGAAACAGAAAAAAAATTGCAAATGTGTGAGTGGAATAGTGATGTCAAACAACACTGTCGATACTTTTACCTGCACAAAATTATTGCAAACTAGCGCGCTGATGAAATTAAATATTACCTATGTCGCGCCACGCAGCCTTGGAACGCGTTGTCGAGCAAAGCAAACTGTTTACACGCTTGTGCTCGTACATGTGCCCAATAGTATAGCGTTGAATGCAAGAGTGTAAACATAACATAATAACCTAAACTATTAGGACCACGATCACGTCTTATAGGAAACTTCCTCCTTGAAGAACCCCATACCGTAGTCCCTGGAGAAAACCTCGGCAGGGAGCTCATTCCACAACTTAGGCGATCGCGGCAGAAAGTTCCTCTCAAACCACACTGTTCGTGACTATTTAGGTTACAAAGAGTGAGAATGAATTCGCCGTCGATGGCGAGTGGAGCGATGGCAGAAAGTAGCTGTGGAAATTATTTTAAACAATTCTTCAAAACACAGAACACATATACAAGCGGTAGAACACACACTGGGAGGCAAAATCTCTCCTCAGACTTAAAGGTTTGATACGACTTTTGAGATTGGGATCGCATTTTTCCTATAAAAAACGCACTTATGTGTTGAGAAACATTCTAAGGAGCCAAATGGATAAGGAGTGGAATGAAATTTTGACATGTTTTTCTTCTATTTTATATTATTCTTATATACTAGATCTAGGATAAAAGATTTATATTAGAGATTGCACTGAATGTAAATAGATTAAATTTGAATATTTTGTTTGACTTTAATATTCATGTCGATTTTTGTGCTGGATAGACGATTTGGACCAAACGGTGGAATGACTGGTATAATCAATTAGTTATTATTGTATGTCTAAGTCTACGTATGAAGTAGCGGGAAACTGCTAATGAACTTCGTCCTGACTACCTACACTAAATAAAAAAGAGTTTCTAAATAAAGTATAAGATCTAAATATTTTAGTTACAAACAAAAATCTATAAAAGCACTTAATATTACAAGTTTTAATTAAATTATTTCCTCACTAAAAATCTAAAGCTGATCGCAAATATGTCTGCATCGTAGGGCGCCCTTTTTTCGAATTCTGTATAAAGTCCTATGCAACCTCTTACAATTTACCCCCACCGTGCGCGCAATACTTATTGCATTTCATACTAATTCTATAAATACGGTTCGAACGGCGCGTATGATGCGGACAAATGTGCGATCACCTTTGGATGGCTATGAATAATTATCTTATAAATATTCTATACATGTATAATTACATATTCTAACGATTTACTATCGATACTGATGCCGTCAGTCGCCACCTTGTCAAGCTCTGTGGTAACTAAATGTCTACATATTTTACGCAAAATACTCTCCAAATCCTTATTTAACAACGAGATAATGGTACTCAGTAAATCTATACAAAAAAAAAGCAAGCTATGATTTAACTGATAAAATATGCATATGACAACAATGCAGTAAAAAATATCATAATTTACCTGTGAAATGTGTACTTATTTGGATTATTATCTCCTGTAACTTCACATTTACTCACAGAACAAGACATCACAGTTACTTATAAAATTAATAGTTTGTGTGTTAATCCAGGATTATTAAAAAAAAAAATCCATTCGCCTTAAGAGCAACGCTTTGGCCTCTTACTTGTTGTCATATAATTTTATACTATTTTTTAACATATTTTTAATGAACGTGTTTCTATTTATGCCGCATTAAGCGCTTCTTATAGACTTGATTATATATACGCATGACGTCAGCTCTATGTCAATCTCTATCGTAACTAAATGATTACATATTTTACACAAAATATCCTCCAAATCTTGATTTAGCAACGAAATATGGTATCAAGTATATAGAAAAACATGTAAACTACGATTCAAATGGTTTTTTTCGTTGATTTTTCAGCTGTATTCGATAAAATATTCAATCAATAAATAAATAAACAGCAGTAAAAAAAAGTTCAAATTACCTGTTTAACGTGTATTAATCCTGATTATTCCGTCTTGTAAATAAATATTAACTCACACTAGAAGACAGATTTTTTATCTAAAAAATATTTTAAATATTAATGACGGATTACAGAAAGAAAAAAGAAAATTCCAGTCGCAGTAAACAAATGACGACCTTACCAGATCATATCGTGGGAGACATTGATATAGGCACCTATTTTCTTCTGTCTAATTTTGTCTCGGGTTGTATGCAAATTAATTTGGATTTCTCACTTCCACGCTTTATTGGTCTTTTTTTTTCTTGTGCGGAGTTCGAACCTGCACCCCCCGTTTCCGTAGATAGTCTCACTACTAACAGAGCCACGGAGGCGTCAAACGCATATATCTTTGCCGCAAAAAGAACTCCTAATAGACTTTATTATCGATATCGATACGCATGACGTCAGCGCTAAGTCAATCTTTATCGTAACTAATTGAATACATATTTTACACAAAATATCCCCCAAATCTTGATTTAGCAATGAACATATTTATTCTAGAGAATAATATGTAAACAACAATTCAAATTGATTTTTACGTTAATTTTACGGATAAATTCGATAAATTATAATTAACAACAAAGCAGACAAAAAATCATTAATTACTGGTAAAACGCGTATTAATTCGGATTATTGCGACTTGTAACGTCACATTGGCTCACAAAAAATATACCAAATTTACAATTTAAATATTGTAAAATATTAATCAAGGATACAAGGAGGAAAACAAAAATTTCCAATCGCTATAAAATAGACCCGCTCATATCACCGCTTATCGATGTAATTGTTGACCTATTCAGCTATTTTCTTCTATCTCATTATCTCATGGGTACTATGCACTTAATTTGGACTTCTCGCTTCCACGCTTTATTGGTCTGTTGAACGTAGTGAAAAAATCCTATGTCTATGGTAGTAGTAGAGGTCAGTGGTTTACACGTATTAAAATGCGAATCGATAATATAATTCTATCGCATATTGTTTTGTTTATCTCATTCACTGTCCGCTACACAGACACTTACGTGGCCAGTATTGACGAAGAGACCGGTAAAAGCTCGTCTAAATAATCAAAATGATATAACTTGAAAACATTTTCTCACATAACTCTAGTTTTTAACCGACTTTAAACAAAAGGAGGAGGTTCTCAATTCGACTGTATACTATATATATATATATATAATGGATGTTCAGCCACAACTTTTTTATTTATGAACCGATTTACTTAATTTTTTTATTTATTTTTATTCAACGGGATATACTTGCGAGTTGGCCCCATAGAAATTTTATCCAAATCGATTCA
The DNA here is from genome assembly GCA_946406115.1 of Apoda limacodes. NCBI lineage: Eukaryota > Metazoa > Arthropoda > Insecta > Lepidoptera > Limacodidae > Apoda > Apoda limacodes. The sequence continues at coordinate 24,110,540 of OX291555.1, read as the reverse complement.
GTAGTTTAGTTTTTAGACAATTCCAAATAACTTTCCCTTGAAAAAAGCACTTCGTCACTCAAAAGTAAAAAATAAAAACTTTTTAATAAAAAAAAACAACCGGCTTCAAAAAGATGCACTAAAAAGGTATAAATAATTACTTATTTCTAAAAAATCTGAGCTGAATTACAGTTTGAAGTTGGTTTCATGCAAGTGAAGCGTGTTATTAACTGTTAGATAAATTAAATAGTTCTAATGTCACAAAAATTAAAAAAAAAAAAACAGTTCTTAGCGATAAAAACAAATTTGCTAGACCGATTTCGCTCAAGTTCGAAGTCATGACGTAGAGCTGGTTCTTGAGATATCGAGGAGCAAAAAAAGCTAACCTGCATAGATACACACACACACACACACACAGACATCACTCTAAAAATGATGCCAATCTATTCTCCAGATCTCAAAACGTAAAGAACACGCAAATTTTGTGATTTCGAATTTCGGACCTATTATAATAACTTCCCTGAAGAGAACTTAAAAACAACAAAAGAAAAGAGAGAGACATAAAAAAAAAAGTTTTAGTTTTTAGTTTAAGATGCCAACATAGAAATACCTTAAAGTAAAATAAAAATAATTTCAAATAGGTTAACTGTTGTAAAAATTAATTCGAATGGCCAGCAATTTTGCAACAGGCATATTTACAAAAAAATTTCATCAGGTATTGTTCGAAAATGTTTACATAAAATATATGTGTGAACATAATTGTTTTTTTTTTTATTTCAGGAATATTTTCGACTTTGAGATATTTACACCGAGGGGGGTTGTTATGTGTGTTTCCGTAGTTTTAAACTTTGTAAAATATTAAACTTATTACAAAATTTTAATTAAGTGTTTAATTATTAGTCAATATTATCTAAAAAAAAATATATGTACACATAGATTATGTATCCACATGATTATAAAATATTCTTTATTTCGGCTTGTTGCGTAATTCAGCATAAACCCTACTGAACTTTTTCAAATGTAAATCGTTCTCAATAATATCTTCAACTGCGTAGACTAAATCAGTATGCATAATGTAGTTAGACCCCTAATGTCGTCACTTTCAGAGGTAAGAACTAACCCTGCTAAAAAGTCTTTTTTGAATTATTTTTTAACTTTAAACTAATTAAATTATTAACTTCGTAACATAATACAGTATAAAGTTACAACAAGAATAATTTCACGACTTCTCAGTACAAAGCTAGCTTAATTACTTGCTACTTGATATGTACTACAGTTTACATCACGATGAACTTGTGCTGTGCTTGGAATGTGTATGTGACTGCTTAACGTGAACTCTCAACTTAATTACTCTGCTGTGTATGTGGTTAGGAATGTGGAACAAAGTTCTTAATTTTGGAAGAAAATTCTCAACACAAGAATACTTTATTATTTTTTGTATATATAAAAGAAGAAACGGACTGACTGACTGACTAATTTAATGAAATATCAAGGCAAAGCCACAGCCTCTTTACTTGACGTCGTGCTTCATCAAAAAGGATTTTGAAGAATTTATACCCTAAAGGGGTGAAATAGGGGTTGGACGTTTGTATGAAAATTTGGTTAATTTTGAAGTAAATTATACTTAATATGCTCTATCAGACAAAATATTATAAGAAAATATGTAGATACCTCCACGTTAAACATTTGTCAGACTAAGTTGTTATTTTTTTAATTAAGGTCTTACATAGAAACATATAGAGAACTATAATAAATATGTATTTATGTATAACGTCTTGGTTTTAGTCCTCGAAAGCGTTACCAGTGGCTGTAAACACACTTACATCATAATGTGTATCTAGACTAACCCTATACCATATTTGTATGTATGTATGGCCCATAAGTCATAAATATCAGCTGTATAGTAATAAGTCATTTAAAAAGATCATACATGAATCAGCTTAGCTTATTGTAACTTTAGCTTATTGAACTAGGTGGCCCAAGCAACAACGCGTTTAGTAACAAAGGTGGTGGCGATACATCGTTATTTCCCTTGAAAATTTCTACACAAACCAGTTTAACTTTCTTCAATACCCAGCTTGAACAAAGTAGGCCTGAACAAAGTATTCTGAAAAATGTCTGACATTTTTAACTGATTTCCAAACAGGAGGAGGTTCACAATTTGGATGTTTATATTTTTTTATGTATGTTCGGGATTATTTCCGTAATAATTATATAGACGGATTTGCAAAATTCTTCTTTATTTTAAAGGGTATACTTCCAAGGTGGTCTCATGTTAATGTAGTGAATTCAAACTTAAACTTTTGGTAAAAAAAAAAAAAATTGGTGTTAATTTAGCTTGAAGCCGGTTGTTTTTTTGTGTTAAAAAGTTTTTATTTTCTACTTTTGGAGTCGAATTGGGTTTTTCATACATTTAAAACATCCATACTAGTAACGAAATTAAACACAATCAATAAAATAAAAAGCGTTTTGGCAGTTCCAAATTAACAATAATTGTGTTTTATTGAGCAACAGTGTAAGCTTTAAATGCACTTCATTAATATGGTACCACGTCGAAAGTAAACCCCTTTAAATTTAAAAAGAACTTTGCAAATCCGTCTTTATATGACGGAGTTTTGCCCGAACATACATAAAAAAAAATAAACATCCGAATCGAGAACCTGCTCCTTTCTTAAAGTACATGTTTTGTTACTTAGATGCATTAATGAAATACCAAATACGGGCTAAAGTTAAGTTTCTAGTTTGCTTGCAAATAAATTACTCAGAAGTTCCTCAGAAATTTAATGTTTCGACTCATAAGTTAGGTGCAAGTTACGAGCAAATAGTTCTAGCAAGTTCTGGTAAAAGAATTTCATAAAGTCTTTAGAGTAGGTAATTTGCTTCAAATGCAGTTTAAATTCCGCTAGAGGTAGTTTTAATAACAAAAATATATTGAAATAACTGTTGAATAAATGGATTTTTCGTTCTCATTATATAATTTATTTTAAATTTGGCTGTAGAATTTTAATCGATATTATTAATTTTACTTTCCGTTGGATTCGCACGTTCTGCGGTGGTACCTTTGGTGCGCGAATTTGACTCGCACTTGAGATTTTTTTTTAATTGCATGTCACATGAATTCAAATTACATACAAAATTCCAAATCCAACATCGACAAGTTGGTTGAAATTGACTTCAAAGATTTGTCATAAAAGCTTAGAAAAGGTCAAAGTTAAGTAGAAATTTTAAAGTTACTTCTCAAGTACAAGTAAAAAACTAGTTTGGAAAACAAATTGTTATGGATAAGATTACAGAATACAAAATAGAACCCTTGTTAAGAAATCTTCAAAAGAATAGTAAATGAGGTGCAAAACAAACTTTAGTAAAGTTGTTCATGAATGCGAACTTGGTTGATTACCCGCGCTACCTTTGAGCACTTCAAATGGTCAAGAAAAAGGTTTGAAAAGTTACAACTAACAGAAAACTACCTTTGAGTTGTTCAACAATTAACAACAAATACAAGTAGACATACAAAACAATGACTTTTGGAAATGTAAAGAGTCTCGCATAAGCACAAAATACATATTCCCTAAAGAAGTAAAAAAAAATCGGGTTGGCTGTGTTATTGTTTGTTTAACGAACGAGTCGTTTTATTTTAAAAGCAAAATTTTAAAATATGAATAAGTTAAACTTTTTAGTATTTATTATTCCAAATAACCTTCTCAATATCCTACTAATATAATAAAAGTGAAAATTTGTTTGGCAAATGTTTGTTACTCTTTCACGATTCAACTATTGGCCGGATCGGGATGAAACTTGGCATACATATAGGTTAGGTCCTGGAATAGCATATAGGCTTTTGTATCCCTAAATTCCCGCGGGAAACTATAACCGAGCTTAAACGACCTATAGCTATAGTTACAGCTTGATAAAGCAAACTTCATTAGTGTAATTAAGGAGTAAATCACAGTCGCTGATAACCGAATTTAGGTCGGGTGGAGCCGCTGGCAAATTAGTATACGTAATTAAGGAGTTCCTCGCCGATAACCGAATTTAGGGCGGGCGGAGCCGCTTGCAAAGTCTAGTATTGTATATTTTGGAATATACTTATTAATATACATGACGCCTAAAGTTAGGTCTGTGTTAATGTTTTTTGACAGGTAGTGGCCGCCACATTACTTCAATCTATGTAGCAGTATAATATATTTAGCAGCTGTTATATTTTTATTTTACTTATTTTAATTCATACTCGATGCACCTTTTTATTTATTCTAATGATTATTTCTAGTTTTTGGCAGATAATGGCCGCCATGTTAATTTTATGCTGATGTTATTTAACCTCAATAAAGACTAATATAACGACGTCCCATTCAAATCATTTAAAACCGAGGATTTGGCTATACGATTTTGAAAAAGATTCTTACACACATCCATGTAGGTAGCCAACAACATTACTTTCCTTTTAGCAGTCGGATATAAACAGGCACGTAGTAACTTGTTATTGACGTTATAATTATCCAAATAGAGATCGATCAACGAAAATTGCGAACCTTGCAATTTATCCACTATACATATTTTTCCACTACAAGTGTCATATATTTTTTTAACGAATATGCTTAAGAATTAAGCCAAATTTTATGAAAAATCTTTTTTCGCAAACTGTATCTACTGCCTTCAAAAACAATCAAAGCAAGTGACCTTCGCAAACTCATTTTTTTAATGAGCAGAACGTGCCGGGACACGATGTTAAGCAGACCTTACAATATTGATAATTGGACATTATGAAAACAATCACCTTTTTCAGAAATTGCTTATTTTACGACAGACTTTTGCGCATTTCCCGATGAAAATTACCAAACACACGAGCAAACTTTCAATTAAAAGTAATCTACAGTATGTATAGCACAAGTTACTATAGATGTTATTAATCTTATCACATAATGTACGTGCAATTATTAAAATGCTACAGAAATTAAATTCCTCCTCAAACTCAAACTCAAATCAAACTTTATTCAAGTAGGTTTCTAAGAACACTTTTGAATCGTCAATACAATGTAAACAATGTTAATTTCTGCCAAAAAGAGCTGGCAAGAAGTTCCATTTAAAATAGTAATACAACACTTTGATAATTAGCTAAAGAATATACAATATGTTCTAATACAATAGGTAATAAAAAATAAGTAAGTAAGCTACTAAAAACAAAGTCAAACATGTCAATTTTTTTTTTTGTTTTTATGTAGCATAGGGGGCGCAGCATGTGAAGCGTCAAATATCGTTAATCGAGTTAAGGAATTAAGATATTTAGGAGAATTCCAATATTTAATAGTACTAGTGGCATTAGCGCCATCATAATTATATTTTTGCACAATCATATTTACATACATATATTTACATATACTTAAAATTATCCATACTATCCATGAATATAATATAATAATAAATATTATAAATGCGAAAGTAAATCTACCTTTTCACGGTGAAACTACTGTACCGATCAAGATGAAATTTGGCATGCAGATAGTTTTAGAGGCCCGGAAAAGGACATAAGCTTCTTGAAAACGTCAAGTATTATTCGTTTAGTAATTGAGGAGTTGCCGTTGAAATCCTACACCGATGACCGAATACTAAGAATACAATGAAGTTTGCAAGAGCAGACCAGCCTCCACAGCGGCACCCGTTCTAAAGTATGACACATGAATCAGCTATCGCTTCCCTCAACTATGTTTTAGGGAACGTTTAAACTTACATAGGTACAAGTATAATAATATAATAAATATAGTATATAGTACCCGCTGCAATCCACCATCGGCCGCCCAGCGCCAGAGAGGTTCCAAATGCGAGAGGGCGCATCACACAAACGTGCGCACATACCCATATGCATGCACACCAGCTCCGACACGACAGTCCGGCAACAAATGCACACCATTTAACGTACTGTCACTTCGGAAACAAGCCTAAGGGAAGAAGAAGTGACAAGAAACTTCCCGGGTGTACACCTGTTACCATCAATCACGCAGGAAAATCTATGCAAATATATGTAAATACACACGTACACATGTACATGTCTATGCGCCACACCCACCTCCATTGCTTTTATTCAGGTAGAATAGTTTTAAATCTTAAGTGTGTCGTTATAATGATAAATCCATTTTTGAGATAGGAGTAGATTTTCTGTGGATTTTACAGAACCATGTGAAAATAGGCGACTAGATCATGTGAGTGTATCAATCCATACACTGGTAAACCTCTTATGGGAATTCAAACTATGATGTTAGTCATACTTACACAAATTATGGAGGCCACAGCTGAAGGATGCAAAAAAAACCAAAATTTTTAAACTAATTTAATAAAAATATAAAAACAAGTTAATTAACCTAAGTCTATACTATTTCGAAGTTGAAATTATAATGTTGAAGACAAGGCATATGCGATGGGCAGGTAACCGCGGTGTCACGTTGGCTGCGTCAGCACCTCGTGCTGGCTGTCGATGTCGCAACGGCGATCGAGCGGGCGACCTGGTTGCATTAGCTGCGTCTGCTCCTCGTGTTGGCTGCCGGTGTCGCAACGATCCATGGTCCAAGTAAATAGGGTCGTAGCGTGTCAGCAGTCCTCTTAGGGTACCATTGTATAATTACTCCCCTCTTAGACCAGCAACTATTTTAGACTGTTAAGAGAAAATGTTGCTGGCATTTTCTGCACTTTAGGTTGTTTAGGGCCTTTCACTTCATGGATTTCAGCAAAATTTTCAGAATATTTGTTAGGTCCTGGTTGAAGCAATCTATATTTTCTGAAAATTAGATAGCTGGTTAGTATAAGTGCACCAAAGAGGGCTCCATAAAAGGGTATGGTTGTATGGTATAGCAATGGTCGCAGCTTAATACTTGTGAGAGACTGTTTGCAGCATTATTTTATCTTGGGTATAGATGATGATAGAGTTTAAACGAAGAGATGGTGAATTACTAGCTGGAATTTCGATACTGTTCGTTACTTTCATGATTTTCAGTGGTTGGCCTTTAATTTCATCGTTTATATTGATAATGGTTAGTTCTGGGGTCCGTATCAGACATTTAGTAGGGATTGTGGCTAGCTTCCTTCTAGAATGTTGAAATCTTCACGTCCACAAATCATCTGAACTTTGGTGGGATGTGGGAATGTAATGGTATACTGTCTGTTGTCTAAGCTTTCCATTACTTCTTTTGATAATTGTATGGTGGTAAGCGTGTAGCTTTTATCTAGAGATTAAGTTTTGATTATATTTTGTATGCAGTCTGCTTGAGAACGAACTTGATGATTTAGCTGTTTTTCACAGAAAAACCGATTGTTACTAAGCTTCGGGCATTCAACCTCTGTGTATAGTTGCGGTCAGAAAATGTTTACCACCTTAAGGATCACAATTGCATGCACATATTTAGGTCACAAGTTCTAAATGTCTCTTTCATAATAATTTGATTGACCACAGATTATCTTTTTTCTAATATGACAATCAATCGCTCTAGGACAGGGATGGCGAACCTTTATTAATGAATGTGCCATTTTCTATGAAAAAAACAATACTGTAACGTGCCGTCAAAAAATCTGGGTTACTTAATAATAATGGAGAAAAATTAAACGAATTGCTGTTAACTTAAAGCTTGCAGCTCGAAATGTTTACAGCAATCGAAATGTTTAATATTTATATTTAAATTAAAAAAAAAATTGTGTGATTTCTGCTGTTAGCAAATTAGGTGCTAAAAATCTCACATTAGGGCAGGCTCTTACTTTGTTACTAAGCAGTATGGAAGCTAAACTAGAGTTCATTTCTTAAAATGACTTGCAAGCATACGTAGGTAAAAATAGAAATTTCATAAATGATTGGCGTGCCCGCATTGCCATGGGTTCGCCATCTCTGCTCTAGGAGATGGACTGACTACTATCAAGTTTTAATATATAGAAAACCTTCTTTGAAAAAACTAATATTTTAGTTTTTTAAATAAGAATATGAAGAAATAATAAAATAGACACTTCGAAAATCTTTATTTAATATCTAATATAAACCTCCCTCTGCAGCTATGACGGCACGTAGTCTATCTCGCATAGATGCAACAAGACGCGTGCATAGATCAGTACCTCTGATATCATCCCATACTTGAGCACAGTGTGATCTAAGAGCTTGGGGGTTTCTTTCATTTTGACACTCCCAGCGTTGAACCATAAGCCCCCATAAATTTTCAATAGGGTTTAAATCAGCAGACTGGGCGGGCCTCAATGACGAATGTCACGGTGCAGGTTGAACCACGCCATAGTAGCACGGGCTGTGTGTATCCGTGCATTATGTTGAACGTAAGTAATGTTTGGGAATTCCGTTGCAGGATACACTACGCGCACAGTAGGCAGCATCACTTCTTCCAAAAGCGACACATAATTAATGGCCGTAGCCCTATTCTCTAACGACGCCAGTTCTCCGACGCCAGTTCTCCGACGCCGTCAAGGATCATCCACCCCCATAAGTTTACTGTAATGCGACCTGTCTCGTTTTGAGGCATAATATGACCTTCATCATACCGAGTTCGATTGTAGCGCCATAAACTAATCTTCCGATTTGGCTTGATCATCTCGATGCGTCATTTTGCATAATAGCTTTTGAAAGGTAATAAGTAACTTGATATGGCGTTTTAGACTTAGTGAAAAATGTGTGATATAGAATCTAATTTCAGAACTGGTAAACATTTTGTGACCGCGACCGTACATGAATTATTTTCCATTAGTTGCTATGAAAGGATATGGAGGAATAAGGACTTGGTGGTGTTTATTAGGTACTATGGATAGTTTGTAGAGATCTAGTGAAATTGTTGTGACCATGGGAAATTTAAAAATAATAATTATATCACTATCAGAATAATAATATCCTGGTTTTATTATATCGTAATACTCTCTTGGGTCTAATTCTAAAATTAGGTCCTTACTATAAATTAATCTAAATCTTTTTAGCATATTCTCTAAAATATCTATTTTTAACATAGAATGATGAGTGCTAGATGCTTTTACAAAAGCTAGGATATTTTCTATTCTAAATAACTCTTGTAGCAGGTCATCGACGCTTTCGCCTATTATTGCTAGAAGTTGAGAAAATTTAGCTTATTTTAGGATATCCGCTTTTTTATACGCTTGGTTATTTAACATAAAAATTAGGGTACTATTAATTTTTTTCCGATTTTCTACTAATTCGGATAAAACTTGGTTATGTTGAGTCATCCATTCTTTACTTAGACTAATGTGGTTAATAAATTCTGAAGATAACCGGTCTTCGTTATTCTCTAGAACTTTAATGGCATTGTTGTACTAATAGCATCTGATTGGTCTAGGTTTCCTGTAATAACTTTTATGATTGAACCTAAGCCGTCGACAAGACCTCTTTTAGCTCGCCTTGGTTTTAAACTGTCTAATTGAGATGAGGCTTCGATAAGTTTGTTTAATATGAAATCTATTTGCAACTCGTATAAGAATAATGTTGCTTTAGTTAGTTGAGTCCTGTAATTTTGTATTTGGGTTAGCAATATATTAATGTTATTTTCGATGTCATTTAAGTGAACATATTGTAAGAAAGTATGGTAATGTGTAATAAGTTTGGTCGGTCCCAGTTTGAATGGTAAGAGTCCTGGTCCATCATCCAGACTCTCAAGTTTTATCTCCTGGCTGCTTGTCAGATGTAGAGTTATTGTCAGCAGTATCCTGCAATAATTTTAAGCTGTTAGGGACGCGTTTTAAACGGGACTTAGCTATAGGATTACGTTTTTTGGAAGTGTAAATATGTATTGGTAGGTCAGCTAAAACAGTATCTTGAGTGTATCTTGGGGCTAACTTTTGACGGTTTGCCAGAGGATTTTTAATAAACACTTGTTGATGAGGTTGATATTCAACCTCAGGTTCGCAGGTTTTATTCCTGTTTTCTATTAGGGGTTGTACGGTGTTCTAGAGATGACTCGTTAATTATGTCATAAACTGTTTTCATTGGGTCTCGGTGTGTTTGTACGTACTGTTGTAAAACGTGTGTACTTAGGTCTAAGTCTAAGGGGTCTCTAGGGTCAAAATGGCCGGTTATGACGTCAAAAAGCCTACATTTAGTGAAACTATGAACAGAACTATTATACGCTATTAATGCATAAGGCATTAAGTTTATAACGGGTTCGTCTTTAAGTTGTAATTTTAAAATTCGAAGGTGTTCCAGGATTGTCGAATGGAATCTTTCTATAATACCGTTTTCGTTTGGTGTATGAGCAAGGGTTCTATGGTGAATTATTCCGTGTAGGCATGTCAATTCCGCGAATAATTGATTTATAAATTCAGTTCCGTTGTCCGTTACTATAGTCAAGGGTAGTCCGTGATGAGTACAAAATTGTAATAATCCTTGTAATATGCTAATAGCTGTGCCATCTCTGAGATGAAAAGCTTGGCCGTATTTAGAAAAAACGTCTACGGAGTTTGTCGCAACGCCGATCGAGCAGGCGACCTGGTAGCATTCGTATATTCGTAGGTGTCGCAACGATCCATGGTCCAAGTAAATAGGGTCGTAGCGTGTCAGCAGTCCTCTTAGGGTACCAGGGTATAATTCACATATAGCTTACATGAAAATGTTTTTACCTGTAACATACTTCCTTTTTTGTTTATCCCTACTAGGACTTGCCTACCCGCCATAAATTCGGTTGTAGGTAGGGTTGTAGGTGTAGAATTTCAACGGCAACTTCTCAAATAAAGAAAAAAAACGACTCATACATGACGTTTTCAAGTAGCCTTAGTCCAAATATCATCTTAATCGGTACAGCAGTTTAGGCGTAAAGAGGTAACAGACAGACAGACAGACAGATTTACTTTCGCATTTATAATATTTATATAGATAACTAATACAAACTTTTCTCCTTAAACTTAAATTAAACTTCGTAAAACAAAAAATTAAAACCAACTATAATACAAACACAAAAACAAATTGGAAAATTAACTTCAATTGGAATTTCCCAAGTTTTATTATAAGTTGTTGACCTCTGACGTGTCATCTAAAAGTTTTGTTATGATTTTGAACCCTTGTTTATCTTTTATCGTCCAAAATAACCTCCAGAGGTATTTCCATCAATATTATAGAAGAGTTAAGATGAAAAAGGTAACTTTTCTCATACCGTTTTGCAAGTTTTATATCATTTTCAACCGTATGAGATAGAATTTTCAATAAATAAAAACGAATATGTATGTTTATTTTTCTTGTTTTGTTAATAATAAACAAATTAAATAAGCAAGTTTTAAAGCTATTTTACGGAAAGTAAAGTCGTATATTCATTATTCAATTTAATAACTTTAAGCTAAGCAGCTAACAAAAAGTGCCATCATCACAAGTTTTCAGGTTTTTAGTTTTAAGTGTTTGGTAGCCAAACGGAAAGACAAATATGCTATGAAAATTGAGATTTTTTTGTGTTAGCTTTCCAGACATTTAACTCATGTGGGATATCATTAGATCTTTAAAAATGTATTTGAGGTTTTTTTTAAACCTTTTCCCTATTTTAAATATTATGCGAGTTGCGAAGCTAAAAAATCAAATGGTTAGGTAACCAATGCATAATGTCTTGCACAAACATTTTAAAAATAGCACATCAGTCTTACAAAATTTTAAGCTTTAATTATTTGAAATTCTTCTTGTACGAAGTATAGGCTGTATAGTAGCGCCTTTATCATAAAACTAGCAAAAGGAACACCAACAAAAATAAACTACAAAAATGTTGGATAAACAGATATATCATTTTTTTTAATCATTAAGCATGAACTCGTATAACCAAAATTTATATTTAGGTATAAAAATAAGTTGATGTAATTTTATTACATGATTAAGCAAAAATTATAAACCTTATTAAAATAAATGCAAATAATACATATTATTATATGATAATATTGTCACTTTGATATTAATTTATTTAATTATCGAAAGGAAATCTGGTGACTAAGGCATAATTACTATACATCTGTGCTTTTCCTACAAAATGTGAAACAACGTTGTTTGGCTTAATTTTCTGCTTACAATCTTCTACACCAGTATTTGTTACTTAATTGTAATGGTTGAAACATTACATAAACATTGGTATATTATTATTATATTTATTTTGTTTGTCCATTGCGTTTCTAAGCCATTCATCCGATTGTGATGAAATTTCGTTAAGTTGGTGTGCACATCGCCGGAAACTTTTCTAGATTAATTTTGCAATAAAGTGCACAATGGTAGTGTTGGAGTTTGAACAAATAAGTGCACAATGGTAGTGTTGGAGTTTGAACAAATAAGTGCACAATGGTAGTGTTGGAGTTTGAACAAATAAGTGTGTTTAATACAACATTTGTAATATTTTGGTAAGTGTTTGTGGGCATAGCTGTGAATGTTTCTTAATTATAATAGTCTACTAATAACATAAAATGGTTTATGTATTTCATATAGTTTACCGGAAGTAGATCTTTCGTGTGAACTAAGAGGACAAATAAAGTAGCCTCCAACTACCTCAGGGGAGAAGAGAAGAAGCGGAACAACGTTTGTCAGGTCAGCTATTAAGAAAATAATAAATTTCATTGAAATTGAGAACAATAAAAGCTAGCCCTTGCCGTGAGGAAAATAGTTCTGATTTAAGACAAAATGACTTCAATGAAACCTTTAAAAATACAAAATAAATAAGACACAAAAGTTTGAGGCATCACGAAGGCAAAGGTCAAGCAACGTCTGCTCTTAAAAGTTTTTAAAAATTTATGTAGACCATATATCAAATTTTTAGCAACCTGTCAAATTATCTTTTCACTGGCTTTTATGGCATGTTTCTAAGCTTAAAGATTTTTATAAAAGTTTATAAATTGCTAAATATTTTGAATATGTCCATATGTGTCTGGAGGTTAAAGTTAGCTGGTCTTTTCTCTATATAACTAACCAGGAACAAATTTAAATTTTGATAAAACAGTTTAATAATAGAATCTTTAGTCTATTCGCACTGTTTTTATAATTGTTTTATTTTTCTTCTGAGTTTTATTGAACTTTTATTTCTATATCCAAAGTTGTTGAAAAAATACTAAAATAACATTATTTAACGTGCAGTAAAAACCAACAAAAACCATCCATTTTACTATTACTACTACAACAAATATAGTAAACCACATATCCATATAAATATTAAAAATGGAAAAGTAACTCTGCTGTCTATCTGTTTGTCAGTCTGTCTGTTACATCTTCGTGCTTAAACCGATGTACCTATTAAGAAGAAATTTTATCTTGTAGATAGTTTGAGTCCCGGGAAAGGACATAAGTTACTTCAAAACGTCAACTGTGAGTCGGTTTTTGTATAATTGAACAGTTGTTGTTGAAATCCTACACCAATTGCCTATTTTGGGGTGGTGGAACCGCGGGCAAAAGCTAGTTATAAATATGAGCAAAAGTCAATTAAACTGACTGATATACCCACATCTCAAGCCTAATAAGAAGGCTTAGATACTTATGCCTTCTGATGATTTACAGACTTTTTAGATCTTACAAAGGTAGTTATAACATTGTGCTAGCATACATATTGTTTTAACAAAACTGCAAATATCATTAGTTGAATTGTACGAAATAAAAATAACGGCTCTAATTGTGAAGAGGGTAAAAACAAGAAATATACGTAATTGTTTTTTTACCAACAAGCTTCTACATATATTGTTAAAAGAAGAACAATATTTTACCGACATAAAAGGCTTCATCATTAGACCCTGGCTATCATCTGAGACCAAAATACTTGTCAAGACAAATCAAACGAGCCTAAACTCGATGGGATAGCTTTGCTTTGTTACAGAGGTCCAATAGCTAATTAGCTCCGTTATCAGACCAACTCTATGATATTATTTTATTGCATTGTCATCCAATTTACGTGTGTATGTCAAGTCTCAACTCAATAGAACACCGAAAAGTGGTTCAAACTGAACTTACAAGATCTCATCACAAACGCGGTGACAGTTGAAACTAAACAAATCTTGTAAAAATACCCAACTGAATAAAATATAAGTATAATTTCAGAAATTCCTGCTCATTCTTTTTTTCCACAGAAAAATTATCTTACATTCCTGTTTTTATTTAAGATGCCATTTTATTAAATTACGATATTAAAATTTTAAAAATGCTGCCCATAATATTAATTCTATTATTTTAACTTTAAAGAATTTTCACTGCCTAGTCCAAAAATAAACAACACAAGTGTATCAACCAACTTCGAACAAGGTTCAAACTGTGTCATCAGTAAATTTTGTTTTGATTGCAAACCTATTTTGAGCCCTTTGTTTACCTTTCATCGTGGAAAAAAACCTTCAGGCATTTCTATCAATATTACTGAAGGGTTAAGTTGAAAATGTGTTTTTTTGATTCCGCTTTGCAATATTTATTAAGAAAAGATATTGTCAGACGTTTTTCAAGCATGAAATATTAAAAAAAACACTAAAAGAATTCATAACACACGCTTAAAATATTATGTAGGAATTAGTATAATTTGTTTGATTCTAGAATGTGCGTATAAAATTATTATACATATAATAAACATATTATATTTCTTTTTCTAATATCTAACAAAAACATACCTACATACCTAAAGTCTGCGGTGACCACTTACTATTAGACATAATAGTTTAAACTTTAATTAAGTGAATTTGCTAATATTATAACTTGACTATTAAAACTGTAAGAAAAAAAAATCTGATTCTCTATTTTTCTTTTGTTTGGAAAACTAAGAATGATATTCTCTTGATTCTTATTTTATAATATATATAAATATGACCTTGTGAATTTACTAATTTAATAGTTCTAAATAAATATTTGAATTTTAATTGGAACTGTTTCTTTTTGTATGGTTCAATAGTATAATTTGTCTTAGTACACTGGTCGAAACGGCACGCTTTTGCTAGGGTATGCCATAGCCTTAAACGATTTATTTATTTGTCTTTGTATAAAAGAATTACATTTCTATCTTTTTAGTTATATCTAATAAAAAAATATTTTGAGTTATAACTAAGAACCTGAAGCGATACCTTTTTAACTTTTTCATTTTGATATTTGCATTCATATGCAACTATAAACTAAATTAGCCTTTACAAACCTCAATATTGCATCTAAAACTAAACCAAGATTGACTCTACAATTACTGTAACCACGAAACCAACGTCGCGGAACTGATCTTTAGCAGTTACAAAATCAAACGATCAAGTTTAACTTCGGTCTTGGCTTAAAGACGACGGAACTCGAAGATATATTCTAAAAGTTGGTAAGAAATTTATCTCGCTTGGATCTACAAAGTTTTGGGTTTGAATTGGGTGCATTGTAATTGCATTACCATCTTCAGTCTATTATATACATTTTGATGGTTTATAATAATGATTATATACACTGTCATATGATGGTATTTATTATCTTTATAAAGTGTACAATTTTTCTGTACGTGTGTATGTCACTAAACTACTTCAAAGCAGCTGCACCGATTTTGATGAAATTTTTGTATGGATCCTTGAATGATTTAGATATACAATTGGGCCCGGTAAGTAGCACTGTGGTTGAGGTATTAATGAATTTGTATTTTTTGAGTAAAATAACTCATATTCATAATATATGATGGTGAAGTGTAGAAAAATATTTTAATAGGGTAATTTGGATTTGATAGGTAGGGCTACATTCGAATTCAAATTACTACAACCATTCTACAATGGGTAGAGCGTGAGTCATTCCAACAAATTAGAGTTTATATTATAATTCATCTTGAGAATTGGGGGTTGGAGGAGAGGTGAAAAAGGGAAGAGAAAAAAGATAGGCACTAGTGGTTGTATGCCAATTTTCAAGCGTAAGCTATTGTAAAACAACGTTCGTCTAGAAGTATATGAATATATTATTTAGGCAATGCATAGCAGCACTGTTAGATGACAGTATTAAAAATAATTTAAATAAAATATTTATTAGATAACGCATATTCCGATTTCATAAAAAAGGTTAATTATACTAGCCACTAGCCTTTCTTATTTTAGGAACAAATAGTTCTGTTTATTATTTAAATATAAACATTTATTATTATTAGTCTTTATAACAAAGCAAATATCTATGTACCTAATAATACCTAATTTGTGAGGACTAACTTTTTTATTGCTTAAAAGAAATAGAGTCTCTAAAGAAAAAAATCAAAATGCAATAAAATAAATATATAACGAACTTAGGTATAACCTAATTTGAATTTAATCAAAATTTTAATACTTTTGTATTTCACTTGACTGAGACTGTAAAACTCACTCAATAGTTGTAAGATAGTATATTACTACGATTAACGTAAACATTGATGTATTAATAATGAACACCAGTCGTTAACCGATTCAAATGATAGTTTTGAATTATTTGAGGACCTCATGATAGAAACCGGAGTTAGAAAAAAATGTGAATATTTAACGACCTACTAAAATATGTCTGAGAACCTACCTTTCAAAATTAAAAAAATCAATAAATTTTCAACAAAAGAATTAAACCGATTTCAAAATTCCAAAAGTAAAAACAAAACTCCCAAGTCGGCTATATTATTTTATTGGTTAATATCTCACATTGTGTACACATTTTTAAATAGGGAGCTCTGGTTTAATTTTAAGATTTAGGTCTCCTACTAATTTGTCAGATGAAAATACAGAACAGGAGCTCGATTTAGATGAGAGTTGTTGTGTTTTAAAGGTTGTCTGAAAGGTAAAATTCAACTTAATTTCGCTACAAGATGAATGGGCCTTAAAATGAAAGAACGGTAAAAGGTAAAAGAAAACGTTTCTTTTTGGCTTTTGTAAATACAATCTTACGGGATTATTTATTTTATACTACTAGCTTAGAGGCATGGCTCTGCCTGCGTTAAAATTAATAATCAGCGTAGAATTTCTATGACTACTCCATGATGATAAAAAATAAGTTCAAAAACTAAGACCCGACTAATGAAAAACTTCTTTAGCATAATCAAGGAGTTGCCGTTACAATTCCACGCCGATAACCAAATTAAGGCCGAGCGGAGCTTCTGGAAAAAACTAATATAACATACTTTTACTTCCCCTGCCCCATACAAACCTTTACTTATCCTCTTAAATGCGGTTGTGTTGAGCGATAACACTTTCTTTGTCATTTCCACTACAGGTGTGATCCGGCGGGCGTTGCTTTCTCTAGATAGATCAGCAGTGGTGCTTAACCTTTAACTGCTGACGTGACAAATTCATATCACTATAAGGGACGTGACGCCTCACAGGCTACTACTTTGAATGTAAAATTTTGTCATAAAATGCATTTGGAAAGTTTAAAGTTGTATTGATATTTAACTATTGGAATATAATAAAACAATTATTAATCATATTAAACTGTTTTTTATAATTACTTTAGGAGAAAAACACATTTAACACTAATATGCACTTTTTATCCTTAATTGACAAGAGATCCATTTTTGGTATTTTAATAAACTTAAAATCAATAATTTGACATAATTACGACTTTTTACTTAAAATCTAAATAATAATAAAACAATCAAACGTAAAAGATACTCCTGAAAACAAAAAATAAAAATTCTGACAACTACAACATTTTGGCATAATATCATTGGCAATTTTTGCACAAGGGGCGAGAACATTTCAAACATATGGGATTGTCGCACCCGACACACGTGTATGTTGACATTCGATGTAGTTTAGGTGGACAAATACTGCATGCCCTTCGCTTGCCCTGACTATTTCCAGGATTTTGGACGTCTTCTTCGATCATGTCGTCACCCAGAACTCGCTTTAGCACTAGCCGTAACTCCCTTGGTAATTGACTGCAAACTACACGTCTTTGCATTTGAGGTAGCACTAACGAACGGGCTAATGATTTCAGAAAATCTCCTCTGTCTGTAATCTTGGGCTGATGCATATTGTACAGTATATAAGCATTCATGGCGCTCAAGTCCACAACGCGATAGAAAACTACCATTGGCCATCTTCTCGTTCGGCGGCTGCTGGAATAAATGGAGCATTTTTTATCCGCCTCATCAACGCCTCCTTTAGTCGTGTTATAATAGAGTATAACCTCAGGCTTTTTAGTATCTTCGTCTACTTTGTTATCATGATGCATTGAGGATACAAGTATCACAGCTCGATTTTTCTTAGGCACATATGAGCACATCGTATTTTTGTTTGTAAAACCAAACAAAGTGGACTGGATTTCTCGATTTTTGTGTGGTTGAAATTCACTAGGTATCTCGCGCTTGTTTTTTTTCATAGTACCCACATAAGTTAGCTTCCGTTTCGATAGTTCATCTATTAGTTCCATAGATGAGAACCAATTATCAGCAGTCACATTTCGGTTGCTTCCTTCAATAGGTTGTATCAACCGTAGGACACACTGAGTGGGCACAAGAAGTGTTTTGTCTTGTGTGATCAATCCATGACCATCAGAGCCTTTTCCGGTATAAATATATCCATTATAAAAATATGCATTTTTTGCATCACATAACGCTCGTATCACTAGTCCATATTTACCGGGTTTCTTCGGCATATACGAAATCATGTGACTTCTACCTCGAAACTTTACTAACATCTCATCAACGGTGACGCATTCACTCAATTCGTACAGTTGTTGAGAATTGTTGACAAACTTCTTGAAAATAAAGGATACAGCTGCCAACTTATCATCTTTCAGCCTTTCAGCGCGATCATCTGGATTATCGAATCGCATGCAAAGTAACAAAATGACAAATCTATTTTCAGACATGCCGCATCGAAATATTTCACATCCTGTACCGTCCCTAGCAAATAAGTAACTTGTTCGTTCATGGTTCGATTTCAAGACAGCTGAATATAGCAAAAGACCCACAAAAGCCTTTAGCTCAGTCATATCCAATTCTTTTAGCTCAGGTTTATTCTGACGAGCAAACTTTGCCCTATAAATGCATATTTTTTTGTTGGTCCATGTCAAAATCTGTAGGAGCATTTCTTCGTCGAATAACTTATTCCATATGATGAAATGGTCTTTTGCATCCTCACCTGTCAATTTAGAGGCACAAGCACGAGTAATTATGTTATGACTAGGAGTGCGAACCCTAGTAGTAGGAGGGGTCTTTGACCATTTACAGCGATTTTTTTCGTAATAAAAATTCGATCTTCGTAATTCCGAAAGAGGCGCGTCTTCATCAGACCTATCGGTACTAACTTCATCTTGAATGATCCCATCATTGCTGCCGTAATTTGCTGGTATGTTCTCCCCTAGATCTTCATCTGGATCACTTTCATGAAGCTGCAAAAATTCATGGTCTGAAACCAAAAACTCTTCAATGTTTCCTTCACTATCAGATTGGTCTGAAGCCAGTAAGATGGCATTGACCTCCTCTTCAAACGATGGACTCTCTATCCGTAATATCTTATTCTTTGAAGAACTCGTTGGCTGAGATTGACGTTTTCTACTGTTGTTTGCCATTTTCCACTAAAAATAATAAAAATGTCAAAAAACTATTTATATGAGAACTAGGGACATGTAGCCTGACAGGCTACGACCGATTTTCTTATGACTATTACTTACGTTTTAAACAATCTATGACACGCCCGCCTTCTTCCCCGGTCGTTTTAGCACTAAAACAAAAGCTACTAAGACGCAGGGGCGCGGCAAGCGGGGGGAAGTGGTCAATTCTAAGAATTCGTATAACACGCGACGCCTGTGAGGCTACACGTCACTGGTTAAAGGTTAAGCAGTGGGCTCCTGAGTTATGTCCGGTACTCACGCGCCTCTTCGCGCTTTCCTACCATACTAGGCAATTTCCGTCTTCATGGAAGACTGCGAATGTGCACCCGGTGCCCAAAAAGGTCGGTAGATCAGATCCACCGAATTACAGGCCTATCGCTATTACCTCTCTTCTTCTAAGATACCTAGAAAAACACGACCTGGTCAGTGATCTTCAATATGGCTTTCGCCGCAGTTGCTCGACTGGTGACCTTCTAGTATATCTCACACACCGATCGGCACTAGCCATTGAGAGTAGCCTGGACGCTAAGAGGCGCGTGAGTACAGTACATAACTCAGGAGCCCACTGCTTAAGCACCACTGCTGGTATACTGTCTGGCCCACTCGACTTATGAACGTCTAGAGAAAGCAACGCTCGCCGGATCGCCTGTAGTGGAAATGACAAAGAAAGTGTTATAGCTCAACTCAACCGCATTTAAGAGGATACGTAAAGGTTTGTATGGGGCAGGGGAAGTAAAAGTATGTTATATTAGTTTTTTCCAGCAGCTCCGCTCGGCCTCAATTTGGTTATCGGCATGGAATTCTTACGGCAACTCCTTGATTATGCTAAAGAAGTTTTTTATAGTAAGCTATAGCTCTATAGCTGCAGCTATAGTTAGTTGAAGTGGAGTTCGTCAATAGTTACTCCCGCGGGAACTTTTCGGAATAGAAAATAGTCTATATATCCTTCTTTGCGTCTTCAACTATCTCTGTTCAGATTTCGGCTTAATTGGATGCTTATTTTCCGTGATAGACAGTGGCTTATGTGATTTTCAGACTATAATCTATCTCTGTGTCAAATTTCATCTAGATCCGTTCCGCCGACTATGGTACACATGTAATAACTACATATATGTATATAAAACAGAACGTATATAATAATAATAACATTAGCTGGGCCCTTGGATCGGGACGACCGCGTCCTCTGAACATCACTATGAATATTAAATAATTTTTTTTTTTTTTATAAGTTTTTATTAAGGAGACAACAAATACTGAATAGTTTGAATACAAAAATTTCAGCTGAGAATATGTCATTGTTACATACTTTAAAGAGAGTGATTTTTCATTAGTCGGGTTTTAGTTTTTGAACTTATTTTTTATCATCATGGAGTAGTCATAGAAATTCTACGCTGATTATCAATTTTAACGCAGGCAGAGCCATGCCTCTAAGCTAGTAGTATAAAATAAATGATCCCGTAAGATTGTATTTACAAAAGCCAAAAAGAAACGTTTTCTTTTACCTTTTACCGTTCTTTTAATTTTATGGCCCATTCACCTTGTAGCGAAATTAAGTTGAATTTTACCTTTCAGACAACCTTTAAAACACAACAACTCTCATCTAAATCGAGCTCCTGTTCTGTATTTTCATCTGACAAATTAGTAGGAGACCTAAATCTTAAAATTAAACCAGAGCTCCCTATTTAAAAATGTGTACACAATGTGAGATATTAACCAATAAAATAATATAGCCGACTTGGGAGTTTTGTTTTTACTTTTGGAAT
Source organism: Apoda limacodes (assembly GCA_946406115.1). Lineage (NCBI taxonomy): Eukaryota > Metazoa > Arthropoda > Insecta > Lepidoptera > Limacodidae > Apoda > Apoda limacodes. Next base: position 24,089,321 of record OX291555.1, on the reverse strand, counting down.
TTTGAAATCGGTTTAATTCTTTTGTTGAAAATTTATTGATTTTTTTAATTTTGAAAGGTAGGTTCTCAGACATATTTTAGTAGGTCGTTAAATATTCACATTTTTTTCTAACTCCGGTTTCTATCATGAGGTCCTCAAATAATTCAAAACTATCATTTGAATCGGTTAACGACTGGTGTTCATTATTAATACATCAATGTTTACGTTAATCGTAGTAATATACTATCTTACAACTATTGAGTGAGTTTTACAGTCTCAGCAAGTGAAATACAAAAGTATTAAAATTTTGATTAAATTCAAATTAGGTTATACCTAAGTTCGTTATATATTTATTTTATTGCATTTTGATTTTTTTCTTTAGAGACTCTATTTCTTTTAAGCAATAAAAAAGTTAGTCCTCACAAATTAGGTATTATTAGGTACATAGATATTTGCTTTGTTATAAAGACTAATAATAATAAATGTTTATATTTAAATAATAAACAGAACTATTTGTTCCTAAAATAAGAAAGGCTAGTGGCTAGTATAATTAACCTTTTTTATGAAATCGGAATATGCGTTATCTAATAAATATTTTATTAAAATTATTTTTAATACTGTCATCTAACAGTGCTGCTTTGCATTGCCTAAATAATATATTCATATACTTCTAGACGAACGTTGCTTTACAATAGCTTACGCTTGAAAATTGGCATACAACCACTAGTGCCTCTCTTTTTTCTCTTCCCTTTTTCACCTCTCCTCCAACCCCCAATTCTCAAGATGAATTATAATATAAACTCTAATTTGTTGGAATGACTCACGCTCTACCCATTGTAGAATGGTTGAAGTAATTTGAATTCGAATGTAGCCCTACCTATCAAATCCAAATTACCCTATTAAAATTTGTTTCTACACTTCACCATCATATATTATGAATATGAGTTATTTTACTCAAAAAATACAAATTCATTAATACCTCAACCACAGTGCTACTTACCGGGCCCAATTGTATATCTAAATCATTCAAGGATCCATACAAAAAATTTCATTAAAATTGGTGCAGCTGCTTTGAAGTAGTTTAGTGACATACACACGTACAGAAAAATTGTACATTTTATAAAGATTATAAATACCATCACATGACAGTGTATATAATCATTTTTATAAACCATCAAAATGTATATAATAGACTGAAGATGGTAATGCAATTACAATGCACCCAATTCAAACCCAAATTTTGTAGATCCAAGCGAGATAAATTTCTTACCAACTTTTAGAATATATCTCCGAGTTCCGTCGTCTTTAAGCCAAGACCGAAGTTAAACTTGATCGTTTGATTTTGTAACTGCTGAAGATCAGTTCCGCGACGTTGGTTTTGTGGTTACAGTAATTGTAGAGTTAAATGTCTTATAAAAAATATAAAATATCTAACTTTCAGGTTCAAAACTCAGAGCGCGAGCGGAGACGAATAGTTTTTTTTAAAATAGCATATAGTACTATAAAAAGGTTCTTCTACATAGGCAGATACTGTGTTTCATTTATAAGTTCTGTAATTTTTTATGTTTCTATTGCTATTTAATCCACGTCCGCATCTACAATCCGCACTGGACCCGCGTGTGGACTACGGCCCAAATTGAAGGGTAAGATGTGCCCCAATAGTGGGGACGTATGAATCTGGTAAGTCTTGTTATCAAAGCTTAAAGCGATTAAATACTAACAAACCCCAACACTGCCACTAAATGCTTCAAACTAAACCGAGATTAGTTTAATTACAGTGACCATAAAACCGACGACGTGGAACTGATCTGCAGAGGTTACAAAATCAAACGATCAAGATTAACTTCTGTCTTGGCTTAAAGACGACTGAACTCGACTATATATTCCAAAAGTTGCCAAGAAATTTATCGCTCCTAAATTTGTAAAGTTGAAATAGTTGCATTTTAAATTGCTCCAAAGTTAATTTCATTTGGATTTTCTATTTTAGATTTTGTGGTACTTTAACCGAGTATAGAGCAAAATGTTAAACAGTTCAGTTCCTACTAACAGTACAACACATAGAAACCGTTAGCTACAGATGTAGCTTGTTATAGCAAACTTCCTTACTAGGAACTCACGCTGATCACAGATCTACTAAATGTAGGATTTTGAAAGTTACTGGCCTCTTTACCCTTAATTACTCGCGGGGGTACATTTTATTTCACTAAGTTTTTGAAGCGTTGTAACTCCGCCATTTTTAAGTTACCGTCACGTCATTTCCAGTAGTTACCTGAATATCTCTCCCCGATCCGGTTCAATCAAAAACGCCGCCCCATACCTTGCGGTTCGGTCAAGAGATCGCATCTGGGGTATATATTACCACACGCGAGTTTTAGTGCTTCTTTTTTTACACTTGAGTATTGTGACTTTTGGTTTTTTTTATGGGTAATGCAGATTCAAAATTTTGTGTTTCTTACATATTATTTGTTAGTATATATTTTTTGATGTTAGAACGATCAAAATGTCAAGTTCGCAGCTTTCTGAGAGAGAAGAAAGAATCACAGTTCCGATAAAGATGGATCGGAGGCTGAAGTGATTCTAAGTGACTAAGACTAAGAATGATAATGAGCCACCATACCATACTATATCTGCTTTGCCAAAGCCAAACGAAGTGCTGAAGTTAAAGATACTGGCTCCAGTTCCAGAGGTGTTGCGTTTTCAACTTATAAAATATGCCATATGTACCCAAGATAGAATGATTAAATAATAAATTTAGTGTGTGTGTGTGTGCTAAATGCCATCAGCAGGTCTGTCATGACCACTCCATCACGATATGTAGTAAATGTACTGAATTAAAAGTTTCTAGATATATTGATTGATCTCTTTACACGTATATGAAAAATGTTGATTTTGAATACTGTTATCCTTTATTATTAAGTAGATTCTATCTATTTTTATAATAACTACAATACAATGTGGTTAATTTTTTTTATTCTACCCTTAACATTGGGGCTATATATGCCCCACGGGTATAAGTGTTACTTTTTTAACGCGAGTAATTGATCATGACTCTTTGTACAATTTTACATGTTTTAATAGCAATTTTCCCAATGTTTTTTATTTTATTATTTTGAAAAGTAAACATTTTAGTAAAAAAAATAATAACTTTGATACAAATAAAAGAAATTGATTCATTTTAATATATTTAGACATGTTAGGGTTTTACGTCACTTCTATTTTATCATAAAGTGACACAATTTTTTTTATGACATTGACAATATATTGGGAATGGCCAAAATCGTCAGTTTTTTACAATCAGATCCTATTTATTTTAATTTAAGTGACGTTAACTTTTCTTGAACTGTAAAGTATTATATGGACAAAACTATATGCAAAAATAAGCAAATTTTAGGAGTTCCTAAATTCTTGCTGACCAGTGATTTAACCAACATAAAGCGGGGGAAAAAGCTAGAGTTACATAAATATTTTTAAATCGTTATGGCATAATTATAATGTATTGTAAACTAACAATAAACTAAGCGATACAAACAACTAAACCCTTAGAACCCCAATATCCGTCAATTCCAAAGTCAAAGTGAGGCCGCACTTAGTGTGGTTTAAGGTAGTACTGTAGATACGATTCACAGCGCTTCAAAACGTGCTCCATACAAACTAGTTACTAACTTACTTTTAACACTTACTAATCAATCACTGTGAAATTTTGTACTAATGATTAAGGCTAAACATTTATGATTGTGGTTTTCTAAAATCCTAAAAAATAAATGTTAATTTGATATTTCAGTGTATATCATTTATACGAGAAACTAGAATCCTCTATAACTTTTAAACTATGCAATTTGCTAGAAAACTGGCGCCCTTAAGACCTAGATGATGATTGTTTGTATGAAGCACACGGCGAATCGTATTCTCTTAACAAATTCTGTATTAATGGAACAAAAAGACCCAAGGTTTAAGACAAGCACAAGCGTTCATGACATAAATGTTTTTTCTGTGCGGGGATCAAACTCACACTCTGGTGCATTAGGCATCAAGGTACCTAAGGTTTTCTCTAAGGACTACAGTAAATTTCAACCAAAAAGAAGTTTTTAGATTTTTGAAGGGTACGCTACGCTACGCTGATCGCTTACCAGCAGGCGGACCGTAAGCTTGTTTGCCACCTTAGTGGTATAAAAAAACCCTTACGAGGTGTCAATGGTAACAAATGAGAAAGTATTTTGTTTGCGCTCTGGAGCCGTTTTAAGGCCCCACTGCGGGGGCACACGCCTCTTCTTGGAGAAGGAAGTTTAGACCAAAGTCGACTACCAAGTGCAAATTGGCGGACGAAGATTCGGTATTCCGTAACAATTCAATTTAATGTCTCTCTGTTACTATTGAAAATAATTAGGGAAATAGTTTGATTATGAACATAGTTCTGATTTAAGTCAATTAGTAACGTTTGTGGGGTAACATTTGCGGCTTCTTTGAAACTTCAGAGGGGTTAATTGAAAGGGCGGTAGTTAAGATAATTCTGTTGCTACATAGGTGCTTAGTTTGGAAAGAGCGTACTGCAATACTTAGTCGTGCAAACATCCCTCGTTCCGTTGTGGAGGAAAACCGCGGAGAACTTGTGTCTCAAATCGAGACCACACTGTCCAAGGTCTCTGACTGGGGACGGGTAAACTTGGTCCGATTCAACCCTACAAAGACACAAGACTGCGCGTTCACCGCTAAGAAAACCCCATTCTCTGTCGTCCCACAATTCCAGAACACTCCCCTCTCCATCTCCAAGCGCATTGGGATCCTTGGTGTCGATATCTCCAGCGATGTTCAGTTCCGAGATCATTTACAAGATAAGGTGAAGCTGGCGTCCAATAAACTAGGTTGCTGCTTTACAAGTCGCAGGTTCGACCTCATATGGAGTACTGCTGCCATCTCTGGGCGGGTTTACCCGGATACCAGCTTGGACCTTTTGACTTGGTTCAACGACGGGCTGTGAGATTTGTCGACGATCCCAAACTCACTTGAGATTTGAGAGATTTTTGCCTCCCTGTGTGTGTTCTACCGCTTGTACAATGGATGTGTTCTGAGAAATTGTTCGAAATGATGCCCACGGCTACTTTCTACCATCGCACCGCTTGCCATAGGCAGGGAATTCATTCCCATACTTTAGAACCGTAATGGTCGCGTACAGTGCGGTTTCAAAGAAACTTTCTCACGCTAAGCTCCCCCTCCCGCTTTCTATACTAAATGTAAGTCTCTAATAATGTAAAAAAGCCCAATCTCTTATGAAAATAACACATACCTACCGAATTACAATCAAAGTTTTTGACCCCAGCCATGTTATCAGAAAGTTTTGTTATGATTGCAAACCCATTTCGTGCCCTTGTTTACCTTTTATCGTAGAAAATAACCCTCGGCGGCTTTGCCATCAATATTATAGAAGGGTTCAGATGAAAATGTACTTTTCTGGTTCTGTTCAGTAAGATTTATAGGCAATGCTGCCAGACGTTGTTCAAAGATGTTAGATTAAATTTTACTTCAGTACTTAGTTCGAAGAATAAACGAATGAAACTTTTTCTGTGTTTTGTTTTTACTAGTAGGGTAACAAAGCTTACGGGCCGCTTAACACATAGAACATTATTGAACTTATGAGGAAAATTTCAATCTTCATTTTGATAACTTCAAACTTTACCCTCTAACTTTGAAAAAAATTTGAATAATTATTATATTATATCTGTGAAATAAACCTAAATTTTTTGCCATGTATGTGCCAAATTTTGAAAAACTAGCGATTTGCATTGCTACAGTGGTGCAAGAGCTTGTTTGCCTGCATTAACCTGTCTAAAGATAAAAAAAAAACGACACTAGTAATAAGGTTTAAAATGAAAAAATTAAATGATCATAAAACTCTTGAAAGATATATAACAATCTGTTATCTTTATATTTATATCAGGGACTTATCTAAATGTTATAAAGGAATTGTAAAAAATTGACATTTCGGGCTTGAATTCCTATTACAAGACAGTTTCAGTTCGACTTAACAACAATTACATCATTAACTGCCAAACTAAGCACCTAATGTAGCAACAGAATTATCTTAACTACCGCCCTTTCAATTAACCCCTCTGAAGTTTCAAAGAAGCCGCAAATGTTACCCCACAAACGTTACTAATTGACTAAAATCAGAACTATGTTTATAATTAAACTATTTCCCTAATTATTTTCAATAGTAACAAAGAGACATTACATTGAATTGTTACGGAATACCGAATCTTCGTCCGCCAATTTGCACTTGGTAGTCTGCTAATTAGCACTGGGCCAGTGGACTATGGCTTAAACTTCCTTCTTCAAGAAGAGGCTTGTGCCCCCGCAGTGGAGCCTTAAAACGGCTCCAGAGCGCAAACAAAAGGTTCCTAGTAAGGAAGTTTGCTATAGCAAGCTACATCTGTAGCTAATGGTTTCTATGTGTTGTACTGTTAGTAGGAACTGAACTGTTTAACATTTTAATCTATACTCGGTTAAAGTACCACAAAATAGAAAATCCAAATGAAATTATCTTTGGAGCAATTTAAAATGCAACTATTTCAACTTTGCAAATTTAGAAGCGATAAATTTCTTGGCAACTTTTGGAATATATAGTCGAGTTCGGTCGTCTTTAAGCCAAGACCGAAGTTAATCTTGATCGTTTGATTTTGTAACCTCTGCAGATCAGTTCCAGGACGTCGGTTTTATGGTCACTGCAATTAAACTAATCTCGGTTTAGTTTGAAACATTTAGTGGCAGTGATGGGGTTTGTTAGTATTTAGTCGCTTTAAGCTTTGATAACAAGACTTACCAGATTCAGACGTCCCCACTATTGGGGCACGGCTTACCCTTCAATTTGGGCCGTAGTCTACACGCGGGTCCAGTGCAGATTGTAGATGCGGACGTGGATTAAATAGCAATAGAAACATAAAAAATTACAGAACTTATAAATAAAACACAGTATCTGCCTATGTAGAAGAACCTTTTTATAGTACTATATGCAATTTTAAAAAAAAACGATTCGTCTCCGCTCGCGCTCTGAGTTTTGAACCTGAAAGTTAGATATTTTGTGTAAGATATCGACCTAAAACTAATATTTAATCGAAAAAATCTTTAAAAAGGAGCAAATGAACTACAAAAGAATTTGTAGAAGACAAGAGAGTGAATTTAAGACAATCAAATTCATAAAAACCTTATCCAACTTTCTATCAGTTGGGTGTGTTTTATACGTATGTCTTTATGTGTATACGCTCCTTTCACTTAAATATATCAACAAAACTTTTTCATCATTGTAACTTTAGAAACCGGAAATGTTATAATAACTGTATAAATCTCGCCGTACTGAAAAACATTGTTTGACAAATGTTTATAGTAAGCTTAAACCCAATACACGAGCTTTGATTTGACTCTAGCTTCAAAAAATAAATATACAAAGCGCTTTGTGTAATTGAAAACCAAGATTGAGATGGGTTTTGATGTAGAATTGTTTTGTTACACATTGTTCCCCTATGACAATATTGTTTCAGGTTTTGCTTTTTAAGAAAGAATGTCTATTTATTCTTTTTACACACATATTTACTTTATAAGGTTTTGAATAAAATAGCATATATAAAAATTGCGTACTCCAACAATGATTGATTTTTTACTACTACTACTTTTTACACTAAGGTGGCAAACAAGCTTACGTAGTAACGACTACGGCTTTCTACACAAAGCATTGAGCGACATGTGTTTAGTCGTTTTTATAAAATTTCAACTAGCTCGTTGCGTATTCTTCTACGTCAAATCAATAAAGTCAAACCTGACCAAATTCCCCGGTTTGTTTATTTGAAATTCTGTCTGAATGTCTGTTTTCGTAAATATGTAAAATAAATTTGACCTATATCTCTGTGTCTGTTTACGTAAGAATGCAACATGAATTCGACAAATTTCTGGTTGTCCGTTTACGTGAGAATGCAACATAAATCTGACAAATTTCTCTGTTTCTTTTCACGTGAGAATGCAACATAAATGGGACCAATATCTCTGTGTCTGTCCATATGAAAACGCAACATATATTTGAAAAATTTCTTTGTGTCTGTCAACTAGTCAACTTATCGTTATCAAATCGTATTTAGTTATAGTACTGTACTGTCGAGTCCGAGACAGTCAGCCTTTGCCTGATGAGTAGAAGTTAATAGCCAAATCAAAGGTAAGGCCGTCAATAATACAAATCCGGCAATGGCAACACAGTAACCATCTATGGTAAAAGTAACATGTTTAGGTCCTTCGGGAAGTTTTGTAAATTAAAAAGATTAATTCAACTAAATTTGAGGTTATTTATATTAGTGCACGGTCGAGAATTGTTGTTAGGTATAGAACTTTAATCAAAAACGCAGGGCTAAGAAAACAGACTTTTAATAGAGCTCTTGCAAATTGCAAAACAACAATATAATTATGGTATATTTAGATTAGTTTATTAATATTAGGTGTAATTAGATGATTTTCATAAAATAAAGTTTGAATCGAGCGTCGATCAACCGAACGACCGCTAAACAGAACTACTAATACGCTCGCCTGTATTTAAGTCTAGACATGAAATTCATAAGCTTCAAATAAATGGGAAAAAACCTATCTGCTGATTTATAAGCAGATGGTTAATTTAAAATTAAACTGAGGGACATACTAAGTAAAGAAGAGAAGAGAAAACGTTTACAAAAAAATTACAACAATTACATAATTAAATTGAAAATAAAAGATAAACAGCCTATGATGTCCCCTTACCTGTATTTTTTTTAAATCTTGTTACTGGCCAGTTCGATATTTAAAAGAATGTAGAATATAACCTATTTTATAGGGATACTGCCCTGTGTTTGTAACAATTAGGCAGATTTTTTAGAGGAAAAAGAAAATGTATAGGATTTTGCCAGAGCCTTCCTGCAGTATTCTTTTACGAATGTAATTTTAACTTTTTCTAGCGTTTTTTAATTCAAATAATTTAACATTTGGGAACAAAATCATTATTAAATTTAAAGAATATTCAGTATTTGTACTTCAAAGTTTTCCTTATGTCGCCGAAACCAATCAAAAAGTCAATTCCCAACTTCTCGCAGTGAATATGGACGTCAATCATATTTATTGGCTCGGAGTTCCTGCATTTGAAGAACCGTTTTTCTTAATTTCTTACGAGTGTAAATAAATTATTACTGTTTTTTTTCAAGTCTTTATTGGTTCAAGACAAAAGTGTTGTCTCATAACAAAATACAGATACTCAAAATTTTGAGGTTTATTAAGAGAGGACTAAAATACTTCTTTCCATGATTTGAATTTTCCGGAATAAAAGCTTTTTCTTTTCCGTCCCTTCAACAATTAATGTAGCAAAATTTATCTCATCTGGTTGCTCCGTAGCGAAGCCAAGCAAAAACAAACAAACAGACTTTATTACTTAGGATTAGGATATGATTTTAAACAGTAAGATTAAATTAAGCCCCGTTCATTATTTTAGTTACTCAACTTTGTGAGAAGGTCTCCTCGAGAATCTAACTATCTAAGTACCTCTTAAGTAACCGTTCTAGCTTGAAACAATTAGCTAACTGGATACTGGAACTATACATTTCTCTAATGATAGTAAAGTGTAGCAATGGGAGACGCCATAAAAAATATGGATGTCGGTGGGGTCTTCTGCATGTAAAAACTATCGGCCAAGGGCTAGTCGGAGTCGCGCACAAAGGGTTCCGTACCATTATTTATAAAATCAGTATATTTATTTGTATATAAATATTTGTTTTATTTTAATTTAATTATTTATTTTTAAAGTGACTATATAACTTAATATTCTGTGAATATTTTGAGCGTCTACCTGTTGCTGTTATCGATATCGAGCAAATACGAGCAAAAAAATCACGTTTGTTGCATCGAAGCCGCCTTAAATAATAATTTTATTCTGTTTTTTAGTATTTTTTGTTATAGCGGCAACAGAAATACATCTTCTGTGAAAATTCTAACTATCTAACTATCACGGTTTATGAGATACAGCCTGGTGACAGACGGACAGCGGAGTCTTAGTAATAGGGTGCCGCTAATTACCTTTTGGGTACGAAACCCTAAAAATAGTGTTGCACAATGAAAACACAAACATTAAAAGCTTTCAAATGTGTCTAATTTACCGCTCTCGTTTCTCGGTTAGAATAAGGACCGATCCTAGCTAACTGGATACAGTTAACAACTTAATTCCATTTCCACTGAAGTCCCACGAACAAAACGAAAAACTGTTTTATAGAGAACCGATAGTACTTTGAACTTGTCGTCTAGAAAATAATGCAATCCGCAAACGTTTTATTTTTCTTTTCTGTGTAACTAAGATTCCTTTTACTTCAAGTAATGTTACTTTTATAACAGAAAACAATAAATTAATGTGTAGATAATTTATTGTTTTCTTCCAATTCTTCCAATGACTCTGACACAATAACGATGTCGTCGGCAAACCTTAGGTGTGCGATGTATTCGCTGTTTATGTATACGCCCCACCCAGCCCAGTCCAAGGTTTTGAAATAAAAACCTTTTTTATTAATTGTGAAATTCGACAAAAGGCCCAAATAATCATAATTCTTTTAGGGTTCCATAACCAAATAACAAAAACGGAACCCTTATAGTTTTATCAGACATGTCCGTCCGTCCGTTCGTATGTCACAGCCTTATAATTAATATATATAATTGATAAACTGGCACCTTTGTATCGATTCTAATTATATTTAATACACAGTTGTCTTTTGTTAACCATCAATTAGTGATAATAAGAAAGAAAAATATTTTTAAGCAGTCTCACAATACATTGACTTGAGGCATAGAAAATATTTTCCACTCACCCCTATATTTTCTCCTAAGACTTATGTGTTGACTTATTGGCTTTAGAAATTGAAAAAAAATTTGCAACCTAAAAAAATAAGCAATTTTTTTATGCCTTTTTACAAGGGTTTTGTAGTCAACAACAAGGAACCCATTCTTATATCCATATATAGTATCTAAAGTAAAGGGTAAAATATTTTCAACTTAGTTGATGTATTTTTATCACAATATTTTTACGGCTTAATTCACCGAAATATATGCAAATTGTTTGATTTCTTGTGTTTTATTAATATATTGAGATAAAAATATATAGGTGGTATCTAGATACTTAAAGTACATATAAACTTTCATTCATAAAAAAAATACACTTTATTGAATGGCGTATCATAGCATAGGCAATGTTAAAATTGTGGTATTACAATTTTTTTTTATTAAATTATGCCTATCTTTTTTAAATGATGGTCTAAACTGACATTTAACGGTTACATTTTTTTTTTATTTATTTAGAATTTATTTTCTAGAAAATCCAAAGAATCTAGTTTCTTTAAATCGAAACCCTTAGGCTACCACCGAAGTAGTCTTTAATGAAATTACCATTAATAAATACGATTTACTGATGTCAAATAGTTTCCGAGATACAGTACAACAATTTAAACCTATGCCAGTTCATCATGTAGGCCGGTGGTTGTCTAAGGGTTTCGATTTCATCTTGAGTCCTAAATCATGGAGGTTCGAGCCCGGCCCGTACCAATGAGTTTTTTTCTTACTTACTTAAGTACATTGATTATTCACACCGCTGGCTTTTCGGTGAATAAAAACAACGTGAGGAAACCTGCATACGTCAAAAAAAAGAAGTATGTGAAGTTCACAATCCGCACCGGGTCTGCGTGTGGACTATGGCCCAAATCACACACGGTAAGGGTATAGGCCGTTCCCCAAAAATGGGGACGTATGAGGCTAATAAGAAGGAGCAAAGCCTATTTTTGGGGTTAAAACATAGTTAACGCTACGAAACCCTACACAAATCTTGGCCTGGCATACTCTTAAACGGATTTAAAGATAGGTAGGTATGTTTAAAAAAAAACGATTTGTTTCTTAAATTCACATTAAGTTTTATCATCACAACTTTGACACTTTTTTATTTGGATGAAATTTGTAAGTTCATATATCAAATATTTCGAAAGGTGAAGAAAGTTGTCCTTGAACTTTTAAATGAGTTTACCGACGCTTCCGACATTTTCCACGTAAAGTTCTGCCGTTGTCGACGTTTTCCTCGTAAACCACGGTTTTGTCGTCATATCACATGCTATATACAATATGAACATTAATTACTTCTAGTTAAATGTTTTGACTCGCTGTGATGTAATTTCATTGGGTATTCATTTAAAAAAAATATTATTAAACGATCTTGGAGCATAAGTGGTCTAGAGCGTTATTTTTAATTACACAATATCTCTCTGTAAAATTTTCAAGCACCAGTAGTTCTATTACTCAAACACTACTCAATGTAAAATAAACTTGATAAAGAAAAAAAGGTCATGTTTGGTTGGTTTTTTTTGTTTACTACTTTATTTTACCTATACGTAGCTAGTAAGTTATTTGCAAAAAAACTAATATTTCTCAATAATAATAAAAAATAATTATGCAGAAACACATTTTCCGGAACATTACCGCAAAAACAAATTCATTTTAATCTAAGAGCCCTACCGCATCAATCCGCATCGCAACGGACTGAAGGGGCTGTTATAGTTACCTATTTTAAAATTATATTGCAGATATTTTATTGTAGAATTATGGTACAAGTATGCTAATATGTAATATAATAATAAGTATGAACACGTGGTCGAATTTCGAAGGAAGAGGAGATGGGAAAAAAAATGTTAAACAAATTTATTTAGAACTTTAACCTACACTTAAGAATAAAGACACGTACTTATATACTTTTAGAAATAAGGTACATTATATTAAATAGAAAAAAAAGAGAAAAAAAGGACGTCCAAATAGAAGATGGGAAGGTGATAATAATAGCATCAAAATAGCAGGACACTTGAGGACAAGAATCGCGTACGACAGAAAATAATGGAAAAGTTTAGAGGAGATGTTTACTAAAAAGCAAGCAGAAAATGGTAATGATGCACTATTGGATATATTATAAGTAAAATATATACTGTAACATAAAATGTTTTGAATTAAGGCTTTTATAAATAAAATATTAATTTGCGTGAGTAAATCGCAGGCCACAATTAGTTAGTTATAAAATAAAAAATCTATTAGTATTCTCTATACATATAAGACTCCCTCGCAGCCTAGTTGGTAGTGTTGTCGACTGCTGCGAAGAGGGTGTGGGTTCGATTCCCGCATTGAACAAACATTTATGTAATAAAAAAAAAATTGTGTTTGTCTTGAGTCTGGGTGTATTTATGTATTACATGTATGTATTTACAAAAAAAAAGTAATATATATGTATCTGTATCCGTTGTCTGGTATCCATAACACAAGCTTTGCTTACTTTGGGACCAGACGGCGCTATGTGTTATGTCTAAAAATATTTATATTTATTTATTTAATTATATATTTTATTAAATTTTAGAACGAATATTTTATACAAATCAAAACTTACCATACCAGAATAAATACCTAGTTAATAATTGTTATACATATTAAAGAAAGACAAATTACAAGTCTAAAACTAAATTCAATAATTTGGTACATAAGGTCTAAAAGTGCCCATCACACTTGCTGCATTACCTCTCTGTATGGCTAGTGAAATGCGTTGAGTGAGATAAAAACCGACCAAAGGGTCTTGGCTCTTTTCCCTGAGTTTATTATTTATTTATTTCGAAGAGTTTAAACAAGTTGACTTTACTTTAATTGATTGATTTAAACTTTGTTAGACAAGCTTTTTTAAATTTATTAGTGATTTTTGTGAAAGTCGCTAGAAAAGCACTACATCGATAGTAATGCAATTAAAAGTCCCAGGCAGCACTGATTTTTTTGCTGAGCATGTTCCTATATATATATATATATATACATAAATAATTCGTTTTATTAAAATCTGATTACCTTGTCTACTACATAATTACTTCATATCACCTTCATTTACGCGTAATCCGCATATTATTTGAAATGCAACGTCTGTCTGTAATTTTTGGTCCCCAGATATTTTATCTTCTATGGCCAAGTTTTTGTCTACTAAAAATTTCGAGTGATTGGCTTTAATTGATGTAATATAAGATTGTTTTGTTTTGGCCTCGGCCGTTATGCCCCCCACTATAAGGGCAGAGGCAGTCTCGGGAAACTCCATACAAAAATACTTTAGTATGAAAATTAGATCCCTCCGCTGCCAATATTATACAACTTCCGTTTCCACTTCCTTGCAATGTTGGTACATTGCAATATAATATATACATATAATAAAGTAATTCCAGTGATTAGAACATTGATTTGAGCAATTGCTCCTCCGTTTTTTCACAAAGAAGATACAACTGGGACTTTATTGAGATATTTGACTCTTTTAGCTTAGTATTTACGTTATTTTTGAGAAAGTGACTCTTGTTTCCGAGACTCTAAATTTGTGATTTTCTATTGTTTTTCGCCATGGGTAAAGGCCACAGAACGTGCGAAGTTGTGGTTTAAAGGAGAGACATGTTGGGAACGAATCCTTGCTTTTTCCCCATTTTCCACTGGATCCAATTCGATGAGTACCTATTACAACTTTTTTATATATAATTAATAAGATTGGTATCTTAAAAACATTATATGTGTGAACAAGGTAGTCTGTGTCGTCATTAGGGCTTATCTGAATATAATTAACTGTAGTATTCAAATATATCGAATAATTTGTATACTAAATATAAAGATGTCTAATTTGGGTATTCATACTATTTCAAGCACAGCCGAACACCTACTTGTTGTCAAGCAAAAAAGTAATAAATAATAAAACAGAAACTAAAATACAGTACCTAGATCGAAGAACACTGAAGTTTAACAGTGTCTATACAATAGCTTAATACTTAATAGGGTGTGTTCATACTCCGTTGTGTTCAAAAACGAGTATAGAAAATGATATCATCGAGTTATCTACTCTAAAGTTTTTGAACGGCGAACCGAGTTGCATCTGTTCATAGTCCATAACTCAAAGTTTTCACCTACTAATAAAATTAATAATATCTTTACTTTTGTCGACCAGAGTTAGAAAAGATCATTGTAACTGCAGTTGTGTCTTTAATTTAATTTTAATTTCATACCTATTTGCATCATATTTTGACAGTCAGCCATATGTTTATATAGAACAAGGTTTCATACAATAAGTACCTGTCACATTCTAAATTGTTTCCGAGTAAGTACAGAGCATTATTTTGAGTTTTTGGAAAAATATCCTTTTATCATTTTTAGGTGTCGAGAGTGGCTTAAAGCAGTTGGTAATGAAGAACTGGTTCACTTACCAATAGAAAAACTGCACGAGCAGCGTAATATATGTGGAAACCATTTTTAAAGAAAAGATTTCAACAAGAAGGGAAATCGGCTTAAAAGACACGCAATTCCAACCTTGAGTTTGAATGCAGAACCTCTCACTGACAGCCAATTGGCAGAATTTCCACAACATGTGCATATAGACAAAAAAGGTATATAGGTAAGGATATTTCAGAGCTTATTTACTTTTGAAGGTACTATTGTTACGAGGCTAACTACTACTACTTCCCTCAGCGGAGCGGCTAGGAACCATGGTCTACCATGAGGTCCCAGTGCAATTAGCTGACACTTAGCTTCATCATCATTTATAATAAGTTTATTATTTATAAAATTTCAGTTTCCATACCGGTGCAAGCTGTCTACAAGCCAGCAAGAAGGAAATATTCTTGTGGAACTGTTTCAGAATGGTGTTTATTTAATTTATTTACTAGCTTTTGCCCGCGGCTCCGCCCGCCCTAAATTTGGTTATCGGCGTGGTATACCTACGGCAAATCTTTGATTATACTAAAAAATTTTGCTATGCAAGCTATACTTAGCTGTAGCTAGAGTTCGTTTGAGTGGAATTCGTTTTATTTATCCCCACAGGAACTTTTGAGTGTTTTCGGGATAAAAAAGTATCGTATGTCCTACTCTATCCCTTCAACCAACCCTGTCCAAAATATCAGCTTATTTGGATGTTCCGTTGCAACACGAAAGAGTAAATATCTCAAATCTATGTCCTATTCCAGGACCTAACCTATATTTGTGCCAAGTTGCATCCCGATCCGTCCAATGGTTGAACAATCATCGTCCAGTAGCAAACATCCAAACATCCAAACTTTCGCATTTATATATTAGTGAGATTTATATGACTCCCTCGTGCCTCGCGCGAATTTGGCGTGACTGTTAAAAAAAACTATTTTGAACCCCCGACGCAAAAAGAGGGATGTGTGTTTATAACCGCTATGTGTTAGTGTGTTTGTGTGGATAATAAAACTTGTTTAAAATAGTTTAAAATTACTTTTTATTCTATAATCAATTTTTAAGGTTCCGTACCCAAAGGGTAAAAACGGGATACTATTACTAAGACTCCGCTGTCTGTCTATCACCAGGCTGTATCTCATGAACAGTGATAGCTAGACAGTTGACATTATTACAGATGATGTATTTCTGATGCCGCTATAACAACAAATACTAAAAACAGAAAAAACAAATATAATATATATATACATATATGGGTTATATGGCTACAATATAACAAACGTGATTTTTTTTGTCGTTGTTTTGTAAATTTGCGCGGAACCCTCGGTGCGCGATCCAGGCTCGCACTTGACCGGTTTTTATACAAAATTCAGCGCCATTTGAAATGTTACTTTGAAATACTAGCCGATTACCCACGCAGTTTTATTTTTATTTACTTAACATAATGTAGGCGTTGCAAATTGTTATTTTGATATAATGTATTTTAAGACAATAACATTGTCCATTTTACCCGTCCCATACAATTTTTTACATCTTTTGTTGTATTGGGGTTTTTATACAGTTACTGTTATTGTACTCATTATGCCTAAATAATAAATGTTAATTATTAAATTTCAGTTGCTGCTCGTGATTCTGCATTGCAGGGAGTTGGAACACCACAGGGCAAATCACATCGTGCTCGCAAAAACGCTCCAGGAGGCCTGCAGCAACGTCGAGCTTTTTAAGCTTCTGGAACGAACTGTGCTGATTGCAATAGAAATATATATTATGACTAAAGGTACTGATTTTTTTAATAAATAACCTAATTTCGTTCTATCTATAGCCTTTTTTATTTCTAAAAAGGGTATGTGGAGCTATAAGTTTGTGGAACCCTGAGCTAGTTAGTCAACAGCCTACCTTAACCCGAAATACACAACGACCATACTACGGTTGAACAGGGACAACCTGAGAACTGCTGTAGAGATCTTAACGGGCTACTGCGTTCTTAACCGACATCTTTGTTTTAGGTGCCACTGACAGCCCCGTCTGCAGAGCATGCATGGGGGCAGAAACTAAAGAAACGCCATCCCACGTGATACTGCATTGCAGGGAGTTGAAACACCACAGGGCAAAACACCACAGGGCAAAACACATCAGGACCCCAAAAACTCTCCAGGAGGCCTTCAGTAACTTCAGGGACTTGTTGAGCTACTGGGAAGAACTGGGCTGATTGCAATAGCTGGCCACTCGCAACGCACAAAGCCACAGACACAGGGTGGCAAGTGCGAAAAAAGTCCGCCACAAGAAGAAACAGAAAGAAACTCACAAATCTTTACTTCACCTTAAGAACTCATAAGTTTCGTAGAGAGTAAGTACACCAAAAAAAACAAATCATTTTCAGAACCAAAATTAAGCCTTTCTCAACCCACAAAACTATCTTACAGCAAAAATGACTACGGATTATATCAGAGAAATTATCAAGCTACCGCTGCATCCAGCCAGGTTCCCTCTTTGCAAACTCAATCACGAGTTGATCAAATGTGAAAAATTCCCAAGTATGTCGCCAGAAGCAAAAGTCATATCACTTACAAAAAATAATTGTTTGTATTAATATTTTTTTATGTTATGAAATAAAAATAAATAAATTATTGCATCTAAACAATTAATTGTTTTATTTTTTTTAAATTTCGAAATAATTTAAAACTCAAGAACCCTACCGTATACGTCCCGTCAAATTATCGATATCGATAAAATACAAAATATCGATATAATGTTGAACATCACTATCTTTGAGAGTTCTTCATTCTGCAAGTTGGCAGCATTGGGTTTTTTGCGCGATTGGCACTACAAGGTTAAAAAAATGTATTTTTTTTTTTAAAAAACGTTTGTTAGGGAGTTCCGCCTCTAAACCGGTAGGATTATATTTTCTGTGGGCAGAGGCCTCTCCAAACTACTTCTTAACTGCCGTCAAAGAATAAGACTTAAAATAATCAAAACCGCTTCCGCTTCTCTCGTCAAACAAGGCTGTGCAATGAGTAAGTAATTAATTATTGACTTTCTCTTGTCTTGTGCGTCCCTGGGCCTTAACTTTACACCCTTGGCGTGCGTCTAACTTAAACATGTACTATAAATTCTCTTTGACGCTCTAGTTGGACAATAAAATAAACAAAGTTTAGGGTTTGATTAAGTTTTCATTTAACTTCTTATTCAATTTAATTAGCGATAAGTTATTAAATATTTTTTGGACTACGAATAACATTGTATATTGAAAGGAGATTCGTTGATAGCTTGAGATTCTGTTTTTTTTTTCAAAGGATTTTATACGACTGCGTTTTACATCTTATCTTATATATTTAAACGAGTAATTCTTTTACATATATGTCTATACTATATAATTGCGTGATTTAAGAAATTGGATAAAATTTTGTATTTAGATATGGTTTTGCTTTTAAGGGTCCTGTACCTAAAGGGTTATAAACGGGACCCTATTACTAGACTCCGCTGCCCGTCCGTCCGTCTGTCACCAGGCTCTATCGCATGAACCGTGATAGTTACACAGTTAAAATTTTCATTGAAGATGTATTTCTGTTGCTACTATAAGTTCAAATAAAATAAATATTTAAGGGGGCTCCCATACAAGAAACGTGATTTTTTGCTCGATATTGATAACGGCAACAGTTGGACGCTTTGATAAAATAAAATTAAAAAAAAACAAAACAAAAACAATATTTTATCCCATGCAACAAACCTGATTTTTTTGCCGTTTTTATAGATAATGGTGCGGAGCCCTTCGTGCGTGAATCCGACTCGCACTTCGCCGTTTTTTTATATATGTCGGTTGTATTTTTATGGTTCCGTACCTCAAAAGGAAAAAAGCAACCCAATTTGCCCAAAATCCATTTCTCTTTAATTTGGAATCATGAAATTTGGCAAAAAGCAAGATGTTACATGTTAGTTAGGTAGGAACTGCGCCTTAACTTCTCAGAGCAAAATAAGATTTTATCTTCAACTCCCATCTCTTTACAGTCACCAGAACTAATACCTAGTTCTGGTAGGTTTGGTTTTATTACTGCCTTCCTAATTTAGTTTCTCTTTCGGTAGTTCTGTGGTTTATTTACTCATTGGAAGTATCAGTGACACTTTCTAGTTTGCGCGTTTTGTTGTTGTTTTATTCGTCACTTGTCTTGTTAGTAGAAGTTTTCGTTTATTTAAAAAAAAATTGGTCAGTAACTTTATTTTTACAAATTTAATTTTCATGACGTGAATTTATTGACTCAAAATATAAATAAATATTTTCTTAGCAAAGATGCTGTCAGACAAAAGTATAACCTAGAGCCAGGACTTAAACCTACCGTAAGATTCTGTTTAAGTGCTCTACTACTGAGCTACTGGGTTACAATTTAGACTGGTGAAAATCCTGGTAACATTTTTGTTTGGTTGGCTGGCTACCAACGTCGTAAACACACAAAGACTTGGGGCTTATGAAGTCCTGGTAAAACCTTTGACTGCTATGAGATCTTTGCGATGAAAAATATATACATTGATGATGTAGCCATAAATATGACCCTTATGATATGTTTTCTTTTTAAGCTCAGGGAGTCTCAAAGGAAGAAAGATTATTTACTTGTAAGTATCCATGTAAATTTGTAATGTATTTCTTAATTCTTTAAAGATTTGTGTATTTGTACAATTGACTCCTAATTGTAGATTCAGGAGCCTTTATTGAGAAGGTATAGCATAAGTGTATAAAGCTTGAGAAAATAAAAAAATCACTTTATCATAATCATTTTAGTTATAATTTTTTTTCTATTTTAGTCATGACCAATGCACTGGTCTCTAAAGTAATGAATGTAACACTGCTTTACAACTTTAGAAGTAATGTTAAATACATATCTTTAGAAACCAGGGCAATGGTCATGACTTAACCAGATTTTTTTATGATTTATGCCTTATGTGGAAATAATTTTTTTTTATTCAAATGGGTTTCTAAGAACAATTTCGAATCGTCAAGTGAATGATATTGTATAGTTTCTTAGCTAATTTTAAATGCCTTATTACATTAAACATTGTTGTAGCAGGATTTCCTTTCAAGGAAAGGTTTTTAGGAAAACGTATTTCTGTTGAAACAACGGACGGTAATTTTTTTATAAAAAATAGGAAAATTACGACCAAATGTGTTTTTAAAGTCACAAAGAATATATTCTCATTCTGAAAATAAATCGCTACAAAAATAATAATCCCCTTAAACCACTTTTTTTCAATACTTTTCCAATGGGATCTTTTAATTTTTCAATTCCAATTTTTTTATTTACAAATTTGGTTTTATTTGTGACAAAATTTGAATTTGTTTGATTATTTATATACAATATTCATTCATCCAATTAAGGTAAAATGTACCTAAAAAAATATTGCTTTTACGATCGCTGGCATGCGGTGTTTGATTATACTCTTTTATCGTGTTCAAAGAGATTTTATTCATTGATCGTGTCAGCTACGAAACAATCCGAAAATGCAATAAACGAGCATACATTTTACTAGTGTTTTTAAAACAAAAAATTAAATTTCTGACATACCTACCTATACCTACTTAAGGTATACTCAATATATTTTACTTATTTGTTTATTTGTTTAAATGCATACATTTATAAACTAACGGGGTTATATCTAAACGTTTGTGAACTACGATAAACTTAGATTTAATACATTTTTACTAATAATAATAATACTTATTATATCAATTAAAAGAAAAACATAAATTTCTACAGCCGATTTGTAGAGGTGTGACTCGAAACAGGTCCACGTCTTGTATAATAGTAGCGCGAGAGTATGTGAAGCACGTACTGTCACACACGTGCAGGACACGTTCAGTAGAGGACGCCACGCCGCCGCGCCGGCAACACACTTCCTAGTATTGCTTGGTCGGATACGAAGAGCTTGATATTCATCAGAGCATTCTTGTAGTGAATGCAAGACTTCCTGGCTTTTTCTTCGGGACTCCAGAGTGTCATGACCGAGACAAAGAGTGACGGATACAGAAGTAGATAATAGCTGAATTTCTTCTTATAGAAAAAGTGGCAGATTTTTTTGATGGACTTTATAATTTTATTCATAAATTATTCGAATTGGTTTTTAAAATTTTAAATAAATGAAAAAATAAATAAAAAAAGAAACTAGAGAATGAAAAAATGGCGTTTTTAATAGTTAATAGTGCGTCAAAATACTGTTCATCTTTATAGTTGGAGCAACGTACGTAGTAAAGTAGCAAACCACAGATAACAAAATTTTAACGCAAAATCAGTTACGTAGGACGTATGCGTTGCCCGCCAAGCTCCAACCACGATAAGGACTCACCAGTTGCAAGCTGTGTGGTGTACGATACCCGCTCCCCCACCGCACCGCCTTACCGCAATGATGCTAACCGTTTGGCGCGAGTTGATCTACTTTATACACCTGTAGATACTTTAGTTGGAGTATGTTAGCTAGGCTACCACTAACTATGATTTCATAGGCAGGTAGGAGACCGTCTATATCAGTGACCCGAAAAACCCCTCAACCTGCGTCGTCCGCTCAGTTCTGTCGCAGCATGATGTAGCACGATGTATCTGGGTGTAGCTCGGTGTAGTAAGTTGTAAGATGGTATATAGCAGAGTGTAGTAGTACGGTGTAGCACGATGTAGCCCGGTGTAGCCCGGTGTAGAAGGGTGTAGTATGGTGTAGCACAGTGGAAACTGCTCCTTGTTGCTGACTAAACTTGTATGAAATATTTTTCAATTAATAATCTGTAATACTAACTGATAAAATGTTTTAAAATATAATTTACAATAACTGATTTTAAATTTTTACATTGGGAATGTTTACATATTCCACACTTTTCGCCAAAAAACCAAACACACAGGTACTTACTAGCTAAAGATATAAATTTTATTTGGTTCAAAAATAATTACTAATATTGTTACCAATCAACTTCAATTCTTTCAAAGCACAGTCAAAGCTATCAGCATCGCTACAAAGTTGCACAAGCACATTGTGAACTAAAATTGTACTAAATCAGTACGTTTTCTTTACCAAATCTTTCCTTTGAATGTATTCAGCGTTCAGTCGCCATAAATCTTCGAGTTTGCGTAACTCTGCATTGATAATGGGTTTGCTTAGGGCGAGGGGCGAACTGATTTTATTGGTTTTATACGAGCAAATTCTACGTCGTTCTTTTTGTAAAGTAGGTACCTAAGGTTTGCCTTTAAGTAAGCTTTTCTTTAGTTATTTTTAGTATATTTTAGCATAAATCATATAATATAAAACAATATAAAATAATAGAGGCTGTTGCAACTAAAAAAGTGGAAGATCTAACTTTAAAGTCTCCTAACTTACATACTTTTGACATGTCAACTCAAATTCAATTTTTATTTTATTTAAATTAGGTTTGTACAAACACTTTGAATCGTCAAAGTTATTAAATACTATTTATATTTTTATTTTTTGAAAGTCAGTGTATGTGGCAGAAGTCAATGTTGTAGATTGATTGCAAATTGTTTTGGTTTAGATAATGCAAAAAATAGTTTAATAAATAATTAGTTGCCGGTAGAAAAAGTTGAATTGCCCCACATCGGGGGTAAATGCTAAAAGTTCAAAATCTGAAAGAAACTATACTCAAATCATTGTTCCCAGGATTGAGAATTCAATGGCGAGGTAATACGACTGAAATTCGTTCAAAACATGTTTTTACTGGGGCAAGTAGAATTTTTTAACGTAGAACTAGTGTTTGGACACTACATCGTACACAATTCATCGATAATTATGAGCATAAAATTGTATTAAAAAAAAACGGGTTGCACTCCGGGAGTGCCGGCAGAAGTGAAAACATACTCGCTATTTACTTCCCATCACTTCTTATCCATATTTATTTATTAAAAATAATAAATTTTGTTTTTTTACTTTTTTGACGTTGTACATTTGACAGCTCAATCTGTCATAGAATTAAAATCCCATATCCAACCTTCCTGTACTACTCATAATCGCCATATACTAAAAATAAAAACTAACCTAATGTAAAAAAAGGTCACGTGTCTTAACGCGAGTGACATCTTACGAATTTTCGATCAGGACACGTGACCTGACGCGAGTTTATCATTTTTTACCCATCACAAAAAAGTGCACAGCGCCGCTAAAGAAGTTTTCACTTCAAAAATAAACAAGTATTAATTCAGATGAGATTTAAACCTTAGCAAAGTAAACAACTGTGTAAAATAAATATTTATTTTGTAGTTTTAAACAATCTAAAAAAGAACACCTCTATCAACAAAGGTACTTTTTGACACTACCAATGTATTAAACAGGTTGTAAAGTCTCGTAATCGGTTATCCTATCGCTTCTATTCCCTATAGCCATACAAATTGTACAGTGTCCTATGTTTATTCAGCTTTTAAAATCACTTCTGCTAAAGAGTATATTACTTGACGGGTATTATATCGATAAAAATCGGCCAAGTGCGAGTCGGCCTCGCGCACGAAGTGTTCCGTAGTATTCCGTAGTAGTATCTATAAAAAAAAAAATTATTTTTTATTTTTATATTTGAGTTGATTGAATGAAAGGTAAATTGCGGTTGACGATTTATGACGTATTAAGAAAAACTACTTACTAGATCTCGTTCAAACCAATTTTCGATGGAAGTTTGCATGGTAATGTACACCATATATTTTGTTGAGTTTCATCATTCTCTTATATTAGAAGTTACGGGGGGGGGGGGACATATTTTACCACTTTAGAAGTGTCTCTCGCGCAAACTATTTAGTTTTAAATACTTATCCATAAATAACCCACACGTATGGGTTTGATGAAAAAAAAAGTTCTAGGTATGGTGACCCCCAAAATTTATTGTTTTTTTTCTATTTTTGTGTGAAAATCTTAATGCGGTTCACAGAATACATCTAATATAAGAACAGTATAGTTCTTATAGTTTCGGAAAAAAGTGGCTGTGACATACGGACGGACAGACAGACAGACATGACGAAACTATAAGGGTTCCGTTTTTTGCCATTTGGCTACGGAACCCTAAAAACATCACTAGTGAATTTTGTTTTATATTAAATTTTACGAGATTATTGCAACTAATCGAATATAGAATCGAGATAAAAGCATTTATTAAGATTTTTTACTACTATTAAAAGCTTTATATTAACTTGCAATGTTTGTAAATTGTACGTTTCAAAATCTGAAAACTATTTTGAAAGCACTTGCTTTAATACTATAATGTATATGAAATCTTGGTTAGAGTGCAACGCCATAGTCTCATAGAGCTTGTCTGATGACAGAGCTCGAAGGTAGCTCCAGGAACTTCTCAATTACGCAATGAAACCCCGTCTTGTTTTGGTTTGTTAGATTTGGTCTCACTTGTACTATAGACCTGAGTGGTGTCCAGGTTCTGATGATAGTGTAGTGCCGAAAGGTAGCAATATAATTTTTTTAACTAAAAAATATAATACCTACCATTGTATTTGAGCTCTGTGTCTCGACAATTACTTTAGCCTTATGTGCTGTCCTAGGTCCAATAAAGTTTTTTTCAATAGTATTTTACGTTTAATAAGATTTTATTTTCGGCTTAAAATAATTGCTTGTCATTTCTTACTGTAACCATTGCAGTTCAGTCTCCTCTGTGATTGGAATAACAATGCATTACAATACAATCATGCAAATATTGTGGTATGGAATTGTTAACGACATCTCTCCTTAAGGCAATCTCAGTTTAATTCAATGATAAGTATTACAGCAAACAAGAAAATATAAAAGAAATAGATTAATGGCTGAAAAGATTATTCGTGAAGACTGTATAAAATATGAAAAAAGTTTTTAAAGAGCGCTCGACATTTCAAACTTCAATACAATATTTTTCATACATATTACATAAACAATCATAGTATATTACAACAAACTTTTCTGACTTGAAGGTAAAAAATCATAACTACAGTTGCCTTATTGAAATGTTGTCAACCTACAACGATACTAGCGACCAAACACCTGAGGTTCGAAGGTCAGATAAGTTTGTTTGCACTGTAAGATAATGGCATAGAAATGTTTGTTGCGAAGCTTTTTTAAAATTGAAAACGTCAAAATATGGAAGTTTTTAGTCCCACCGTTAATCCGTTGCGTGTTAAAGTGAACCTTGTGGATATTATAATAGAATTGAGGTTAATTATGCTGCTATCAACGTAGAGGATCACCTTAAAAAGTAACCAAACTCAGTTGATTGGATTGTCTCTTCATTTATTATTTTTTAAAACCGCAGGTTGTAGAGTTACTCTTCTGCCATATGTTCTTTTCCATAAATCTTAGAATTTTATCGTACAGTGGCAAACGAAATCACATTTTATATGTTAGCTTGTAGAAAATAGTAAAAACCCTAAAACTTAATGAGATGTGAAACACACGAGTGCACGATGAAAAATATCTCAATCAGCTAAAAGGTGCACGATTTATGATATTAGATGGAATCAAACTGGATGAAGTAGTTGAAACCAAAGTGTTAAGAAATCCTAAATCCATGATCAGAAAACTGCAGGCTATTGTAATAAATAATAATGATTTACAATTATATTGGCACAATGATGAATAGTTGCCGCAGTGAGATTCTGAAGTAAAGTGCAGCGAGCAAGTTTTCATAAATCAGCTTTACTGCCTTGAGGCATATTCTTCAGATAGTACTAGGGTTTTCGCAATGTTCTACTTTTTCGAAAATTTCGCATACTGAGCAAGGATACTACTTGCTCAGTTTTTCCCGTTTCAGTATTGTTCCCGTTTTAAATATAACAGAATAAAAAAATCTATAATAATATTCAATATAATTAAATTTACAGAAACAAAGGGAAAACTTTTAAAATCGACCCCTTTTTCCCAGTTGTTATCCTTTTACTTCTACAATTGTTTTCACACTAAAAAAATATTTACCAATAGAGGATATATAATTTTATTTAGGGGAGCGGCGGCACATTACGTACAGCGGACGATACAGTACATAGTATTTGACAAAGATCAAATGATCAGAGAATAGTTCTATTCGTGTCTAATAGTTGCAACACGCTACTGCTGCTTCCTCTCCTCCTGTCCGCGCCAGTGACTCGTCAGGTTTCGCAACTGGAGTATGTTACACATTTTCGCGCCAAATTTTATAAAAAGTTTGGTGAAGAATTTACGCTGTAAGTATTATATTTTTCTTAAATTGAGTTATGTGTATTACTAAATGGTACGATATTCATTTAGACTTCGATTAACAGTAATTTTTCATTGAAATCATAGTTTTTTTTTGTTTTTAAATTATTTTTCACAAAATGGTGGCTGCTGGTCGATTTTTACATTTTTGTACGATATTACCCGCAAGTAGGGTATCAGCCACACGTCTTGATTTGATTTAGTCAGGGTGGATGGTTGAGGAACTTTTCTTAGATTGGCTGAGGCACTTTATTGAATACTCCAAGCCTCCAACTTTGGAGGATGTCGTGCTCCTAATTCTGGAGAATCATGTGAGACATATCGTTGGATATTTATACATTTTGTTGTAAAAATGACGTGTTAAGGGCTCACTACCGCCTCATATATCGCACCGTACTCAGCCAGTCAAGCCCGACATTTTTTGGACCACCAAAGCTACAATATCACAAAGAATGTGATCTGTTTATGAAAACAAACAACTATGTATAGCTGACACTATATAAAACACTACTTTTCAACAAGGCATATTTGAAAGTTGCCACCCCAGAAAAAGCAGTCAATGGATTTGCAGCAGCTGGGATTTGGCCTGTCAATCCAGACAAATTTACTGATCAGTACCCTGTATCTATAGATTATACTGTTCACTTCGTATCAGAAATAAATCATACAGCCTATTCCTTCAACTAGTGGGACCTCAAAGCAAATAACGCGGGAAGTGACTGAAACAGACTCCCCCGAAAAAAGTGAGGAGGATGTCCATGTTTCTTTTTAAATTTGCCTGACGTGAATACAATGGTGTCTGCACTCAACAGTAGCATAGTATCTCTTTTTGACATTTTTGCACCTTATAAAACTGTGACCACTAAAGAAAATTCCCACCCTTGGATTACCTATACGGTACGAGAAATGATGCAACTGCGAAATGAAGCTCACGAGCGTTATCGCGAAACCGGCTTAAGCCAACACAGGAAGTATTACAAAGAGCTCAAGAGATTGGTTAATTCCGCCATTTTTAATGAGAAACGGGCATATTTCAACCAACATGTAAATTGTAACCTTAACAACTCTCGAGCGCTATGGAATAACCTGAAACGCACCATAAATGTCTCTGACAAGAACCATGATGCTGAAATTCCAGATCATTTAAAATGCCCAGATAAAATTAATACACATTTTTGTTCTGTGCCAGGGAGTAGCGATGCATCATTTTCAGACATGACATATTTTGAATTTCATAGGTTTGGGACCACGTCCTTTGAATTGAAACCAACAGATGAGGGTACAGTCGCTAAAATTCTTCACTCCCTGAAATCTAATGCTATGGGTAGCGATGGTATTTCCCTCGATATGCTGCTGCTCACACTTCCACACACACTGAGTATTATTACTCAAATTATAAATATGTCAATATGGACATCTACTTTCCCTGATGCTTGGAAAATTGCGGTCGTTACGCCGCTGCCAAAGAAAAACACAGTTGTGGATCTCAATGACCTTCGTCCTATTAGTATCCCGTGCTGTGTATCAAAAATATTGGAGAGGGTGGTGTGTATGCAGCTTTCAGCTTACTTGGAAAATAATAATATACCTCCTGCATTACAATCTGGTTTCAGAAAGTCACGCAGTACTTCAATGGCTCTATCCGACGTGGTTGATAACATTTTGGCATCACAAGATATAGGAGAGGGTACTATCATGACACTGCTTGATTTTTCGCGGGCCTTTGATTGTATAAGTATTCCTCTCTTATTATCCAAAATAAGTTACTACGGGTTTCAACCGAAAACAATTCGATGGTTTTCCAGCTACTTGTCCGGTCGCACACAGTCAGTGGCCTTAAATAAAAATGATGGGTCACGTATGGTTTCAAGTCCTTTTCCGGTGACAAGAGGAGTTCCCCAGGGATCTATTTTGGGCCCAAAACTTTTTATTTTATACACTGCAGACATTTGCAATAAGATACAGTTCTGCAAATATCACCTGTATGCAGATGATATACAAGTATATTTGACATTCGATCCCAGTTATACTGATAGTGCAGTAGTAAAAATTAATCAAGATTTGCAGAATATAGCTCTGTGGTCTGAATCCAATACACTTGTTTTAAATCCACGCAAGTCAAAGTGCATAGTACTTGGTTCAAGGAAACAAATAGACCAAATAGTCAGTAGGAACCCTACTATAAGCATTCTTGGAGGACAGGTAGATCGTGTCACCGAGGCGAGAAATCTAGGCGTATTAATGGATGACAATCTCCGCTCCGTTTTAGCGATTGTACGAAATTGTTTTTACCGCCTTAAAGTTTTGTATCGCATTCGTGATTTTATAAGCGAGGAGCTACGTATGAAGCTGTGTGACTGTCTAGTACTTTCAAGGTTAGCTTATGCAGATACTGTTACGGCCCTAGGCTGCTCGCAAAAACAGATAGAATTATACAGAGAGTACAAAATGCCTGTGCAAGGTACACCTTTAATGTACCGCCACGTAGCCATATTACCCCCTTTTTAAATGCATCAAACATTCTTAAGATGTCCTACCGCAGAGAGCTGCACATGGCTACATTATTGTTTAAGGTGATAAAAACCAATAATCCAACATTTCTTTACGATAGACTAAAGTGGCGAAGAGAAGACGATACTCGGTATATGAGAGTTTTAAACAGTGCTTTGAAAATACCACAACATCGAACTGCCGCTTTTCGAGGAAGTTTCAGATACGCGGCTACCAAATGTTGGAACAACATACCTCCTCCTATTCGTGAACTTAGTAATGTCCAAAATTTTAAATTTAAACTAAAGAATTACTTTTTAACAGTCCAAAAGCAAAATGAGTCGCGCGCGAGCGGAGTGGTCGGTTTGTTCCAATAATGTAGCACAATGTTAAAAGGCTAAATAGTAAAAATATATTTAATAATGTTAATGATTTTTATATGAGTTTATTGTATTTATATTTTACAAATTTTGCCTGCATATACATTTATTTTTACCTTTTTTAGTATTTAATATATACCTTATATATCTTATACCTATTTACATTAAACTAGAACACATAACCGGTGCCTCACGGGCACACCTTTTATTAAGGGCGACGCTGAAAATCAGCGTTGCAGCACCTTGTTGCAGCATACGCTGAGTCGATGTCCTGTTTGGCATCACAGCACCCATATTTAAATATGTCTAGTTAGATCCGTATATTTTTGTTTTGTTTTATATTTTCGTTTTTAAGTGTTTTTTGTTTTCTTATTTTTATTTCCATTATTTTGGTGTACCTTTATGTAAACGTGTATGTAACAGTATGGGTGAAATGATGCTAAATAAATTTCTGTCTATGTCTATGTCTAAAGAGGGTTTGTCATTTTAACCGACTTCAAAAAAGGAGGAGGTTCACAATTCGGATGTTTATATTTTTTTATGTATGTTTGGGCATAACTCCGTCATATATAGACGGATTTTCAAAATTCTTTTTTTTTTATAAAAGGGTATACTTCCAAGGTGGTCTCATATAAATGTAGTATGTTTTTGTAAACTTAAGCTTTTGGTCGAAAAAAATAATTGGTGTTGAAGTTGGTTAAAATGTAGACATGTTGTGTTACTTAGATGCATTACTGAAATACCAAATACCGGGTAAAGATAAGTTTCTAGTTTGCTTGCAAATAGATTACTTAGAAGTTCCTCAGAAATTTAATGTTTCGACTCATAAGTTAGGTGCAAGTTACGAGCAAATAGTTCTAGCAAGTTCTGGTAAAAGAATTTCATAAAGTCTTAAGAGTAGGAATATAGCTTCAAATGCAGTTTAAATTTCGCTAGAGTTAATCCTAATAACAAAAATAGATTGAAATAACTGTTGAATTAATGGATTTTTCGTTCTCATTATATTTTATATTAAATGTGGCTTTGGAATTTTAATCTAAATTATTAATTTTACATGCGGTTGGATTCGTGCGACTTTTGGTGCGCGGATTTGATTCGCACTTGGGATTTTTTTTTATATTGCGTGTCACATGAATTCAAATTATATATAAAATTCCAAATCCAACAACGATAAGTTGGTTGAAATTGATTTCAAAGATTTGTCATAAAAGGATAGAAAGCGTCAAAGTTAAATAGAAATTTTAAAGTTACTACTCAAGTACAAGTAAAAAACTATTTTGGAAAACAAATTGTTATGGATAAGATTACAGAATACAAAATAGAATCCTTGTTAAGAAATCTTCAAAAGTAAATGAGGTGCAAAACAAACTTTAGAAAAGTTGTTCATGAATGCGAACTGGAGCTACTTGGCTGATTACCCGCGCTACCTTTGAGCACTTCAAATGATCAACAACAGGATTTTAAAAGCAACAACTAACTGAAAACTACCTTTGAGTTGTTCAACAATCAAAAATTAATACGAGCAGACATACCAAATAATTACTTTTGGAAATGTAAGGAGTCTCGCATAAGCATAAAATACATATTGTCTAAAAAAGTAAAAAAAATGGGTTAGCGGTGTTATCGTTTGTTTAACGAACGAGTCGTTTTAAAATTTGAAAATATTAATTAGTTAAACTTTTTAGTAATTATTATTCTTAATTACCTTCTCAATATCCTACTAATATTTTAATGTCGGGATGAAACTTGGCATACATATAACCATATAACCAAGCCAAGGAATAACTATAACCAAGTTTAAACGACCTATAGATATAGCTACAGCTTGATAAAGCAAACTTCATTAGTGTAATTAAGAAGTAAATCACAGTCGCCGATAACCGAATTTAGGGCGGGCGGAGCCGCTTGCAAAGTCTAGTATTGTATATTTTGGAATATAGTTATTAATATTCATGACGCCTAAAGTTAGGTCTGTGTTCATTTTTAATTTTTTTTTGATAAGTAGTGGCCGCCACATTACTTCAATTTATGTAGCAGTATAATGCAGTATAAAATTATGCAGCTGTTATAGTTTTTTTCAGTTATATATTCTTATTCGATGCACCTTTTTATTTATTCTAATGATTATTTCAAGTTTTTTGCAGTTAATGGCCGCCATGTTAATTTTATGCTGATGTCATTAAACCTCATTAAAGACTTATACAACGACATCCCATTCAAATCATTTAAACCGAGGATTTGGCTATACAACGTGTCGAATAAAGATTTTGAAATAGATTCTTACATTCATACATGTAGGTAGCCAACAACATTACCCTTCTTTTAGCAGTCGGATATAAACAGGCACGTAGTAACGTGTTATTGACGTTATAATTAACCAAATAGAGATCGATCAACGAAAATTGCGAACTTTGCAATTTTATTTATACATATTTTTCCATGACAAGTGTCATATATTTTTTTTACGAATATGTTTAAGAGTATCGGATTCGCAGAGCGCTCCATACAACAGGATTTTTCTCCTATGATGCATATCAATCCCTCAAACTCAATGTTTTTTCTTTTAACAACACCAGACAACTAATATCTAGGTCTGCGGTGTTTCAGTTTTACGTTAAATTGTGTAGTTCTAAAATTATTAGAGTGCAAAAACTTGTAATTTATGGTCAAAACAGCTGCAACTTCGTGCTTATTATACACTATAACAAAAACGTTTCCGAAAATTTTAAAGCACCACAGACCTAGATAATTTAATAAATTTTCTAAATAAAAAAACTTTACTGTCATTCTTACTTAATTAAATGAATAAACACAATAATTCGAAACACAAAAATCATTAGTCAAATTTGTAAAAATCGAATTTTATCATGATGCTGGCTCGCTTGACAAACACGGGGGGCTTGAGACGGGGGAGGCGAGGCGAGGTAGCAGCCAAAATCAGTAGCGGGCCATCCGACTGAGCGACTCTTCACTTGTATTGTGTTTGACGTAAGTAGGTAGGTACCTAAGGAAACAATTACGAAAATATCACTGTTGCATGTTTCGCTGCGCAGCAAGTTGATTAGATTTTTTTGACCTGTAACTAGGTAGGTATTTAGCGTAATCTATATAAATAAAAATGAATCGCAAAATTTGTTGCTAAGCACGAAACTCGAAGACGGCTGGAACAATTCGGGTAATTTTTTTTTGTTGTGTTTATTAGTGTTAGGGCAAGGTTTTTATAAAAAAACGGTCAAGTGCGAGTGGGACTCGCGCACTGAGGAAAACTCGAAGACGGCTGGACCAATTCGGATAATTTTTTTTGTTGTGTTTGATAGTGTTACGGCAAGGTTTTTATGAAAGAAAAAAACGGTCAGATGTGAGTCGGACTCGCGCATTTAAAGTAAACCGATTTTAATGAGATTTTAGTAAGCTGTTATGCACATGCCGGGAAAGGTTTCTGAATTAGTACAACCCTTTCACAATAGGTTGGTGCGGCAGTTGTGTAAAAATAAGAAACACGGTTCACCGGGTCAGCTAGTACAAACCTATAAAGAGCACTGCCTAGAGCGTGCAAAATAATAGTAGGTAATAAAATTAAAAGTGTTTGATTTGTAATTTATTGTCCCTCGATCAGACAGGATCATGAGTATAACTTACTCTTGTATAATACCTACTAGCTGTAGCCGCGTTATCGGTGTAGAATTCCTACGACAACTCCTCACTTATAGAAAAAAAACCGACTAACACTTGACGTTTTGAAGTAGCTTATGTCCTTCTTCGGGACTCAAACTATCTCCATGCCAAATCTGACCGCAGTTCCCCCCGCCCTGAATTCGGTTATATATGTAAGATTTCAACGGAAACTCCTTAATTATAAAAAACCGACTCACACTTGACGCTTTCAAGTAGCCTATCTCCTTTCTCGGGAGTCAAACTATCTCCATGCTAAATTTCATCTTAATCAGTACAGCTGTTTAAGCGTGAAGAGGTACAAATAGACAGATTTACTTTCGCATTTATAATAATAGTATGGATTTTTATAATGAATACATGCCTATTTAAAAATTTGCCGTATGATACCTATTTTTCAAAATAATTGTACCTACATCTACTGTGAACAATGTGTCACTAAGATTGATAGTCTACAAAGAGATTTCCAATTATTCCTAAGTAAAAAGAATATTATAAATAGTAAATATTAAAAATTGGCAATAAGCCGACGGTTCGCCTGTAACATTTCCATAATACAACCTTCTTTTACTCTTATATCGGCCAGTAAAGATTGTTCTAAATCGTAAACAAAGCAAGGCATTATTAGTCATTGTTATTTAAAATTGAAAGTTGTATTAAAATAGAAATTATATTAGGTTATATAGGTATTTTCTTATGATTTTCATGCAAAAACTGAATTTGACGAATGATAAATAAAATATAATAAAATTATTAAAATTTCTATATTATTATTAAAATATTAATTATTAATGTGGCAAACTGCATTCTGTATTTTAGCAAATAATTATGAACACACTGTTCCACACAGTTACATGAATAGACTTATTTAGTATTTTTAACATCCTACATTTCATTAGAACAGGTAAATGTAGCCGAGCTTAGGTTGTAAGAGTAGCCTTATGTCGACCGTGATTTTTATAGTCTAATAAAATAGCATAACTATCATTAAAAGGCGGCTGAACTTTGGTTATTCAAATTACGGGTATGGAACGCCTTATAAACTTTAAGAGCTCTAACTTAGGATACTAATAAATAAAAAAATTGC
Organism: Apoda limacodes; assembly: GCA_946406115.1. Classification (NCBI taxonomy): domain Eukaryota; kingdom Metazoa; phylum Arthropoda; class Insecta; order Lepidoptera; family Limacodidae; genus Apoda; species Apoda limacodes. The sequence continues at coordinate 24,055,274 of OX291555.1, read as the reverse complement.
TATCATCTCCCTTGTCTCGGCCGCAGGCCAACATTAGGGTTTTGTAATAAAATAAGAATCCTATCATAGGCTCCGTTATTTCTAAGTAACAAATTAAAGTAAATAACTAAAATAAAATAAAAATTCTTTAACATTGCTATTTTACTGCCCGGAAGCAGTAAGATAACTATCGCAAGCTATTTATGGTCAAAACAACATATTTCCAGTGTGGTATTCGTTGACATTTTCCATTTCCGCCAAATTAGTGATAAAATTGCACTGCTGCCGCCGGCTTCTATACATTATACCACTGGGGCGTACAACATAAAGACACTATATTGCATACATACCGCCAATAATACATTTAAATTATAATTCAATGACGCAATACATAATCTTTATCATAACCATTAATCAGTAGGCAGTGAAAACGATTTTTAAAACTATAACTTAGTACTTTTTTTTTTTTATCCCACTAAGGTGGCAAACAAGCTTACGGTCCGCCTGTTGGTAAGTGGTCACCGTAGCCTATGGACGCTTGCAACACCAGGGGTATCACTCGCGCGTTGCCGACCCTCCAGCAATCTAATAACTTCTTTCTTGAAGAACCCCATACTGTAGTCCTTAGAGCAAACCTTGACAGGGAGCTCATTCTACAAGTTCTTGAAACAGCTCTGTACGCGACCATTTCGGTTCCAAAGTATGAGAATGAATCTGTGCAATGGTAGAAAGTAGCCGTGGGCATCATTTGGAACAATTCCTCAGAACACAAAAGGGTGTCAAAGTCTCTCCTAAGACTTAAGGGCTCGATACCGCAAGTGAGTTTGAAATGGTTGACAATTCTCACAGCCCGTCGTTGAACCGAGTCAAAAGGGCCAAGCGGCCAATACTTAACTTTATCAACAATTTCGTAACGTTATCACGTAACGTACAATTATATATTTAATAATGGTAAAAGGTAAGTAATATATAACTATAAAATCTAGTTAATTAACTTAAATATATTACTTTAAAATATAATAAATTAACTTTCCTTTAACCATTATTAAATTTATACTTATATATTGTAAATACCTACCTACTTAATGAGTATTTTTCAAAATAATTGTACGTTACGCAATTACGTTACGAAATTGTTCATGAAGTTAAGTACTGCGGTATAACTTTTAAAAAAATGTGTTCACTGCCTACTGATAGAATGATGAAATGAAAGGTTATGAAAAAGATTATGTAAAGCCGGCGAGGGGCAGCACAGTGCAATTCTATCACTAATTTGGCAAAAATCTTCAACGGATACCACTCTGGAAATATGTTTTTTTGTCCACCAATATAGTTTACAATAGTTTTCTTACTAATTCCGGACAGTTAAATAGCAATGTTAAATTTTAATGGATTTATTAGTATCCTAAGTTAGGGCTTTTAAACCGTTAATTGAATAACCAAAGTTCGGCCGCCTCAAAATGTTAGTTATACTTTTTTAATAGACTATATAAATCATGGCAAAATTAAGCTGCTCTTACAACCTAAGCTTGGCAAGCTTCATTTGTTTCCATGAAATACAGTATGTTAAAATACTAAATAAGTCTATTCATCTAACTGTGTAGAACAGTGTGTTTATATTTTTTTGCTGAAAAACACAATGCTGTTTATCACATTAAAACTAGCAACCGTTGGAAATTTCAACAATTTATTTTATTTTATTTATTATTGGTCAATTTCCAAATAATAAGAAAAACAAAAATACATATATAACCCATTAAGATATCTATTTTAAAAGGTATTATACAAAGTTAAAGTTATGAATGGTTAAGTTTCAACACAAATAAATAATTTCTATTGATATATTGCCCTTTTTACAATTCGACATTAGGATAGAAGAAGGCCGTAGTTAGGTACAGAATGGCCGATATTAGGGAAAATTGCCGTACAAAACTTTAAACGCTTATTATTCTTTGTCTCGTAATTTAAGATGTTTATAATCACTATATATACTCAATAACATAAAGTGTAAATGTCAAATAGCCCGACAATGCAAATTCAACGGTGGATAACTTCAAGGTTCAGGTATGGTTAGGACTGAAAGTTGCGTTTCATGTTAAGGGGCCGACATTTGGGTGTTTTACCCTACTCCATTTCAAAAAATACTTACTTTCGTATTGTTTACGAATTACATCCTTTATAGATTATTTTGGTATTATTAATTATTTTATCTATTGACCGCCAATGTTACATTTATGTTACCTTTCATTTCTTTAGTCAATCAGTAGGCAGTGTACACGTTTTTTAAAAGTTACAACTTACTACTTAACTTTATCAACAATTTCGTAACGTACAATTATTTTGAAAAATACTAATTAAGTAGCCTATAATATATAAGTATTAATTTAAAAATGGTAAAAGGTAAGTAAATATTTTTACTCACATTTAACCATTATTAAAATTATTATGATTTTAAAGTAAATTTTAAAAAAAGGTAGGTACCGAGTTACTCACCTATTTTATTATCGTCCTTGCTGGTCTCCGTGAAAAGATAAATAAATGTTAGCTCAGAAACCTCCTCCTATTTCAATATTCATTCCTGCCTATAAATAAAGAATTTTTCAAAAAAAAACTCGCATAACCTTTATAAGTTTGTATAAGTAGGTACCTAGCTATTTTCTCATTCGGCGCGCTCTGCCGAACAGAACGACTAATAACTTTTCCATTACAACCAATGACATTCTTTCATGCCTATAACTTTTGCGCAAGTGGTAGCAATAAATTAACATAGTTTTATCCCAATCAGATAAACAATATGGCAGCACATTAAATACTTATTAAATTGAAAAATTATTGATGATAATTTATTTATACTTTGTAAATGCTCAAAATATAGTATTTATGGGTGAAAGTCATATCGCTTATCAGAATACTGACGTTCCAGCTATACGACAAAATCATACCAGAATAAGGCGCGCGGCGCGGGGAAAGGGGGTCTCGCGCCCGCGTCGTGTTCGATAGGGACAGCAACATTTTAGCAAAAATGTAAAAAGCGCGCGGGCGCCGCGAAGTGTATTCTCTTAAGAATTTAGACAATTTTATGAAAAATATTCTTTATTGTTTAAAAGAGTTTTTTTTTATAAACAACCAAAGTCATCCACTCGCAAACTGTATTTACCGCCTTTAAAAAAGAATCAAAGCATGTGACCTTCGCAAACTTTTTAATGAGCAGAACGTGTCGAACGATGTTAAGCAGACCTAACATTATTGATTATTTGACACTATGAAAACAACCAACTTTTTTAGAAATTGGTTACTCTTCCAAATTTTTCGATAGACTTTTGCGCGTTTCGCGATGAAAATTACCAAACACACGAGCAAACTTTTAAATAAAAGTAATCTACACTATGTATAGCAGAAGTTACTAAAGATGTTATAATTTAATCACATAATAAGCGAGCGGTCATTAAAATGTGATAGAAATTTATTTTCTCCAATTTTTTTAATCAGGTACAATAGTTTTAAATCTTAAGTGCGTTATAATGATAATTCATGTTATAGATAAGAAAAGATTTTCTATGGAGTTCACAGAATCATGTGAAAAAAGGCCACTTAATCATGTGAGTTAGTCATACATACACATGTAGCTAACATGTAACATACTCCCTTTTTAGTTCATCCTTACTAGGACTTGCCCGGGGTTCTACTTGCCATAAATTCAGTAATAGGTGTAGAATTTGAACGGCAAGTTCTCAAATAAATAAAAAACACGACTCACACTTGACTTTTTCAAGTAGCCTTTGTCCAAATAGTATCTTAATCGGTACAGCAGTTTAAGCGTTTCGCATTTATAATATTTATATACATTACTCATACCAACTTATTTCTTTAAACTTAAATGAAACTTCTTAAAATTAAAAATTTAACGAAATATAATACAAACACAAAAACAAATCCTAAAATTGGAATTGGAAGTTTTTATTATGAGTTGTTGACCCCTGACGTGTCATCTAAAAGTTTTGTTATGATTTCGAACCCTTGTTTATCTTTTATCGTCCAAAATAACCTCCAGAGGCATTTCCATCAATATTATAGAAGAGTTAAGATGAAAAAGGTAACTTTTCTCATACCGTTTTGCAAGTTTTATATCAAGGCGAGATTGCTTGCGTTTGTTCAACCGTATGAGATAGAATGTTCAATAAATAAAAACATTTTTCTTGTTTTGTCAATACTAAACAATTAATTTGTTTGTAAATAAGCAAATTATAAAGCTATTTCATTACTCAATATAAAAACTTTCTAAGTTTTTAGTTTTAGTGTTTTGTAGCCGAACGGCAAGACAGATATGCTATGAGAATTGAGATTTTTTTTGTGTTAGTTCTCCATACATTCAACCAAGGGATGAAAAAGTTGTTTTTCACACACCTTATCATGTGGGGTATCATTGGATGTTAAAAAAGGAATTTAAATTTTTTTTTTCCCTATATTTACTATATATTTTGCGAGTTCCAAACTTTTACTTTTAACTACCTGATCTGGATAAGGAAATCTACAAAAAATCACTTTAGGTAATAGGGCTTTATAAATACTACCAATGAAAATTGTTTGTTTTTAGGTTTAGGTATTAGTTATCCGGGAAAATTAGTGTATGACACTCACTTGATCGGTTTCGATTTTTTACTTAGTACTAGTTGGCTTATATTTTTACTTATGCAAAAAGTCACCAATTCTAGCATAAATAAAAATTATAGGTAACCAATGCATAATTTCTTGCACAAACATTTTAAAAATAGCACATAAGTATTGCAAATATTTAAATTTTATTTTTTGAACTAAGTCTTCTACTAAGTATAGGCTGTAGGTAAGCGCCTTTATACACATCATAAAACTAGCAAAAGAAACATGAACAAAAATAAACTACAAAAACGTTAGATAAACAGAAATATTTTTTTTTGAACACTAAGCATAAACTCGTATAACTAAAATTTATATTTAGGTATAAAAATAAATTGATGTAATTTTATTGCATAATTTAGAAAAAAATAAATAGTTTATTTAAATAAATGTAAAAATGTAAAATATACATAATATTATCATTTGATAATATTGTCAAATACATTTTTTGATAACATTTTTTTCAATTATCAAAAGAAAATCTGGTAACTAAGGCATAATTAATCTATGCTTTTACTACAAAATGTAAAACAACGTTGTTTGGCTTAATTTTCTGGTTACAATCTTCTACACCAGTATTTGTTACTTAATTATAATGGTTAAACATTACTTGAACATTGGTATCTGATTATTATATTTTTTTTTTGTCCATTACGTTTCTAAGCCATTTATCCGATTGTGATGAAATGTTATAAAGTTGTTGTCGGCACATCACTGGAAACTTTTCTAGATTAATTTTTCATTCAATATGTGGTTTTGGAGTTTTAACAAATAAGTGTCTTTAATACAAATTTTTTAAAACGTTGGTAATTTTGTTGTGATGATTTTTTTTAAATTATAATAATTTAACCATTTTACAGTAGGTAGCGAACGGTAAGTGTGGTAAGTGTATTTCATTTACCGGGAGTTCGTAGAACTATGGTGTGAACTAAGAGGACAAAGGAAGTAGCCTTTTACTAACAAAGGGGAGAAGAGAGAAGAGGAGAAGCAGAACAAAGTTCGTCAGGCCAGCTATTAAGTGTTTAATAAATTTCATTTAAAGTGAGAACAATAAAAGCTATCCCTTGCCATGAGGAAAATAGTTTTGATTTTAGACAAAAATAACTTCAATAAAATTCTCAAACATACAAAATAAATATGTAAACCACAAAAGTTTTAGGCATCACTGAACAAAGGTCTAGCTACGTCTTCTCTGGAAAGTTTTTTTTACAATTAATGTAGACCATATAACAAAGTTTTAGCAGCCAGTCAAATTACCTTTTCGCTGGATTTTATTGCCTGTTTCTAAGCATAAAGATTTTTATAAAAATTTATAAATTGCTAACAAAATACTGTCCATATGTGTCTAGAGGGTTAAGTTAGGTGGTCGTTTCTCTAAATTAGTGACTAGGAACAAATTAAATATTTTGACAATTAAAACAGTTTTATAATAGAATCTTAAGTATACTCGAAATGCTTTTATTATTGTTTTATTTTTCTTCTGAGTTTTATTAAACTTTTGTTTCTTAGTCCAAATTTGTTGGAAAATACTAATATACTATATAATTATTCTATAAAACCATTAATTTACTATATACTAATACAACAAATACAATTAACCACATATCCATATAAATATTAAAAATGCGAAAGTAACTGTCCCATCTGTTTGTCTGTCTGTCTGTAACCTCTTCGCGCTTAAACCGATTAACCGATTAAGATTAAATTTGGCTTGAAGATAGTTTAAAAGGACATACGTTACTTGAAAACGTCAAGTGTGAGTAAGTCTTTTGTTTTGTGTAATTGAACAGTTGCTGTTGAAATCCTACACCGATAACCTAATTTAGGGCGAGTGGAACCGCGGGCAAACCCTAGTGCTATATATAAGCAAAAGTCAATTAAACTGACTAATAAACCCACATCTTAACCTTCTCATTAGGTTTGGATACTTGTTGCTTTTGATGATTTACAGACTTTTTAGTTCATACTAAGGTAGTAATATAATTGTACTAGCATACAGTCTTAACAAAACTGCAAATATCACTAGTTGAATTGCACAAAATAAAAATTACGGCTCTAATTGTGAAGAGTATAAACAAGCATTAATACGTAATTTCTATTTTTTTGCAGACAAGCTTATATATTGTTAAAAGAAGAACAAAAAAATTTTTGCGACATTAAAGGATTCATCATTTAGACCCTGGCTATCATCTAAGACCAAAATACTTGTCAAGAAAATTCAAACAAGCCTAAACTCGATGAGATAGCGTCGTTTCGTTACAGAGGTCCAATAGCCAACTAGCCACCTTCCGGTTCCATTATCAGACCAACTCTATGATAATACTTTATTGCATTGTCATGCAATTTACTTGAGTACGCCAAATCTCAAGTCAATCGAACACCGAGAAGTGGGTTAAACTTAATTTACGAGATCTCATTACAAACACGGTGACAAGTGAAACTAAACAAATCTTGTAAAAATACCCAACTGAATAAAATATAGGTATAATTTCAGAAAATCCTACTCATTCTTTTTTTGGCAAAGAAAATTTTGTAAAATTTTAGTTTTTATTTAAGATGCCATTATGTTAAATAACGATATATAAATTTACAAAATGCTGCTTATAATATTCATTGTATAAATTCACCTTTGAAAATGTTCACAGCCAAGTCCAAAAATAATCAACACAAGTGTATCAACCAACTTTGAATAAGGTTCAAACTGTTTACTGTATGTTTTCGACCCTACTCGTGTCATCAGTAACTTTTGTTTTGATTGCAAGCCTATTTTGAGCCCTTTGTTTACCTTTCATCGTGGGAAATAACCCCTCAGGCATTTCTATCAATATTATTGAAGGGTTAAGATGAAAATGTGTTTTTTTTTTTATTCAGCTTTGCAAGATTTATTAAGAAAAGATATTGTCAGACGTTTTTCAAGCATGAAATATTAAAAAAAAAACCACTAAAATAATTCGTAACGCATGCCTAAAATATTTTACAGGAATTAGCATAATTTGTTTGATTCAAGAATGTGCATATAAAATTATTATACATATAATAAAAATATTATATTTCTTTTTCTTATATCTAACGAAAACATATATTTAAAGTTACCTAAAGGCTGCGGTGACCGCTTACCATTAGGCGTACCGGTAGCTTGTTTGTTAGAAAGAATACCGTATCAATATCCCAATTTTCGTGATAAAAATTAAAATTTGATAAACGCTTTTTCTAAAATTCATTAATTTTAGAAAAAAATAACAAATCTTTGTATCAATATTTTGTATATTGCTATGTTCATGACTGTTTTTTAATTGCCTTTTGTATTTAATTTTCATTACCATTTAATTCTTACATAAAACAACATTCATCGTACTTCCTACTAATATTATAAATGTAAAAGTTTGTATGTCTGGATGGATGTTTTTTACTCAATCACGCTTCAACTACTGGACGGATTGGGATAAAACTTGGCATACATAAAGGTTAGGTTCGGAAAAGCATATATGCTACTTTTTATACCTAAAAATTCAAAAATTCCTGCAGGAATTGCTGCTATTGCAGCTACTATTGCTGCACCTATAGCATGCCTAGAGCAATTCATTAGAATTACTAATTAATTAGATTTAATTAAGGATTTAATCGAAGTTCCAAGCCGATAACCGAATGTAGGGTGTGTGCATAACAACTTAGCAAAATTTCATTGCAATTGGTTTACTCTTATTGCGCTAATCCGGCTCGTACTCGACCATTTCGGAAAATCCTTTTTTTATCGGATGCCTACGTCATACAAAGAACACACAACATCATACAAGTTTCAGGTCTCTACGATCAGCAGTTTAGGCTGTGCATTGATCCGTCAGTCAGTCATTCGGGATAAAGCATTTTATATGTATATAGGTAGAAAAAGAAAACTATAAGTATTATTTATCATACACAAAAAATCAAAAACCTTAAAAGTGCATAACCTCTTTAAGCTTAGAAACCTTTAAATGAGCTAATAATATAGTACGGTGTCTTTCGAGATATTCCAATTTTAAAGAGTATTTGCTTATGTTTTTAAGTGAGTTCAACCTTTTTTGAATAAATCGGATTGAGTTTTAAAATAAGACTGTGTCAAAATAAAATGTTATTTAATTAAAAGCACTAAGGAGTATTGATATTAACTTCGAAGCAAATAACCGCCAAAATAACTTTCTACCCCTTTTTAACCCCGTTAGGGGATTGATTTTTATAAAATACGAAACACGTCTTCCATCAATTCTTTTAAAAAACGTTTATGCCAAATTTGAAGTAGATTGGACCACGGAATCACGATGTCCCATACAAACTGCCCCCCCTTTTCATCCCCTTAGGGGTGGAATTTCGGAAAATCCTTGCTTACCGGATGCCTCCGTCATACATAGAGCACACCCTCCAAGTTTCAGGTCCCTACAGTCAGCGGTTTTGGCTGTGCGTTGATCCGTCAGTCAATCAGGACAAAGCATTTTATATGTATAGATGACCTAGTGAATTTGCTCATTTCATAGTTCTAAATAAATATTTGAATTTTATGCCGACAACAAACCGAGAAAATCGAGATTTTGCGGTCACGTGCTAACGCCTATCGTACGTGGAACAGAGTCTGTTTGTATGCTTCAATAGTGCAATATGTCTTAGTACACTGGTCGAAACGGCACGCTTTTGCTAGGGTATGCCATAGCCTTAAGCAGTTTTAATATTTCCCAACAAATGGTCTTTGTATTAAAATAATCACATTTCTATCTTTTAAAGTTCTATCTAATAAAAAATGTTTTGTGTTTAACCTGAAGCAATATCTTTTTAATTTTTTCACACTGATATTTGCATACATATGCAACTATAAACTAAGTTAGCCTTTACAAACCTCAATATTGAAAAACTAAACCAAGATTAACTGTACAATTACTGTTACCATAAAACCATCGTCGCGGAACTGATCTTCAGCAGTTACAAAATCAAACGATCAAATTTAACTTCGGTCTTGGCTTAAAGACGACAGAACTCGGAGATAAATTCTAAAAGTTGGTAAAAAATTTATCTCGCTTGGATCTAGAAAGTTTTGTGTTTGTATTGGGTGCATTGTAATTGCATTACCATCTTCAGTCTATAATACATTTTGATGGTTAATAATAATAATTATATACCCTGTCATGTGATGGTATTTATTATCTTTATAAAGTATACTAGACTTTGCCCGCGGCTCCGCCCGCCCTAAATTTGGTTAACGGCGTAGGATTCTTACGGCAACTTCTTGATTATACTAAAGAAGTTTTTTATAGCAAGCTATAGTTGCAGCTATGGTTCGTTCGTGGAATTAGGTTATAGTTACTCCCGAGGGAACTTTTGAATTTCCCGGGATAAAAAGTAGCCTTTGTCCTTTTCCGTATCTTTAACTATCTTTTTCCGGGATGAAAAATAGCCTATTACCTTCCCCGGGACTCAGATAAATTTCATCTAAATCAGTTGAGCGATTCCCGATCCATCCAGTGGTTGCTGGTGACAGCGTGACAAACAACCAAACATCCAAACTTTCGCATTTATAATATTAATAGGAAGGATAGCTGGTAATTAATGAATTTTGCTAGCGGCCGCCCTGCCCTAAATTTTATTATCGGCGTGGGACTCCTTTATTTATTTAATTTAAGCTCGGTAATAGTTATTCCCGCGGGAATTTTGGAAAAAATAAGCCTATATGCTATTCCAGGACCTACCCTATACGTATGCCAAGTTTCATCTCGATCCCTCCGGTGGTTGAAGCGTGAAAGAGTAACAAACACACACACTCACAAACTTTCGCCTTTATAATGGGATGGGATAATTTTTCTGTACGTGTGTATGTCACTAAACTACTTCAAAACAGCTGCACCGATTTTGATGAAATTTTTTATATGGATCCTTCAATGGTTTAGATATACAATTAGCCCGGTAAGTAGCACTGTGGTTGAGTTATTAATAAATTTGTATTTTTTGAGTAAAATGACTCATATTCATAAAATATGAAGGTGAAGTGTGAAAGAAATAAATTGGATATTTCTGATCCGATCGGTAGAGCTTCAATCGAATTCAAATTACTACAACCATTTTACAATGGCTAGAGCGTGAGTCATTCCAACAAATGAGAGTTTATCTTATAATTCATCTTCGGAATTGGGGGTTGGAGGAGAGGTGGAAAAGGTGAAAAAGGAAAGAGAAAAAAGATAGGCTGGTCTTTGTAAGACCTAGTCGAGGGTATGATGAGATTTAATAAATAAGAAAGGTAGACTTACAAGTAATGAGCAGAGTAGTTCGTATTTTCTTTGTTCTTTGATAATCAATATATTCTCGTATATTCTTTGATGGTCTGAGACACTGCGAAACACTTAACTTTTTATTGTCAATTCGCCCGCGCGGGTTATATAGTTTTTATAGGTAAATTACGGGTAATACACTTGTGCAGATAAACTTCGTTAATTCAAAAAATCCTTTGACAGTTATTCACAGCTGTAGCGAGCGGAGGCACAGTGTTGCTGCGCTAAAAGTGTGGCCGCTTCACTCATCGATTGCGAGGTGTGTTCTTATTAACCTCACGACACTTTGGCGTGAACATAGGCAGTAGTGGTTGTATGCAATTTTTCAAGTGTAAGCTATCGTAAAACAACGTTCGCCGAGACGTATATGAATATATTATTTAGGCAATGCAAAGCAGCACTGTTAGATGACGGTATTGAAAATGATTTTAAATAAATATTTAATACATAAGGCATATTCCGATTTCATAAAAAAAGGTTTATAATACTAGCCACTACACTTGCTTATTTTAGGAAATAATAGTTATGTTTATGATTTAAATATGAAAATTTATTATTTTTTGACTTTATAACAAAGCAAATATCTATTTACCTAATAATACCTAATTTGTGTGGACTAACTTTTTTATTGCTTAAAAGAGATAGAGTCATTAAAGAAAAAAATCTAAATTTAAAAAAATAAATAGATAACGAACTTTGGTATAACCTAATTTGAATTTAATCAAAATTTTAATACTTTTGTTTTTCACTCGACTGAGACTGTAAAACTCAATAGTTGTAAGATAGTTAATAATAACGATTAACCTAAACATCGATTTGATAATAATGAACGCCAATTGTTAACCGATTCAAATGATAGTGGTCCTATTTGAATTATTTGAGGACCTCATGACAGAAACCGGAGTTAGTTTAAAATTGTGAATATTCAACGACCTACTGAAATATGTCTGAATACCTTCCTTTTAATATTAAAAAAAAATCAACTAAAGAATTAAACTTCAAAATTCGAAAAGTAAAAAAAAAAACTCCCAAGTCCGCTATATAATTTTATTGGTTAATATATTTTTTTAAATAGGGAGCTCTGATTTAATTTTAAGATTTACGTCTACTACATATTAATCAGATGAAAATACAGAACAGGAGCTCGATTAAGATGAGAGTTGTTGTCTTTTAAAGGTTGTCTGAAAGGTAAAATTCTACTTAATTTCGCTACAAGGTGAATGAGCCATAAAATTAATAGAACGGTAAAAGGTAAAAGAAAACGTTATTTTTTGGCTTTTGTAAGTACAATCTCACGGGATCATTTGTTTATACTACTAGCGTAGAGCCACGACTCTGTCCGCGTTAAAATTGGTTATGAGCGTAAAAATTCTATGACAACTCCTTGATTATAAAAATAAGTTCAAAAACTAAGACCAGACTACTGAAAAATCACTCTCTAAAAAGTATGTAACAATGAAATATTCTTAGCTGAAATTGTTAAGAGTATCGGATTCGCAGCGCGCTCCACACAACAGTATTTCTCTCCTCTGATGAATATAAATCCCTCAAACTCAATGTATTTTGTTTTAACAAGACCAGACAACTAATATCTAGGTCTGTGGTGTTTCAGTTTTACGTTAAATTGTGTAGTTCTAAAATTATTAGAGTGCAAAAACTTGTAATTTATGGTCAAAACAGCTCCAACTTCGTGCTTATTAAACACTATAACAAAAACGTTTCCGAACATTTTAAAGCACCACAGACCTAGATAATATAATAAATTTTCTAAATAAAAAAAGTTTACTGTCATTCTTACTAAATTAATGAATAAACACAATTATTCGAAACACAAAAATCATTAGTCAAATTTGCAAAAATCGAATTCTATCATGATGCTGGCTCTTTTTTTTTTTTTTTTTTTTTTTTTTCTGAGCTGACTATGCAGTTGGCTGTTGCAGCCATTACTGCTTCACCGGACTTTTGGGGCGAGACTCTGAAGGAGCCTCAGCCCATATAGCGCCCAACGCTCAAGGGCTTCCCGCGGGGGAAGCCTCGGCTTGGGTTGTCGCTCTCGGGGGCGTCCCTTCGACCGGCGTGAGTCTCGAACCCGAAGGTGAGTCACCGCCAGGAGGGGAGTTCCCCGTTACGCGGGTGCGGTTGCTATTGAGTGGGGGCGAGAAGCGCCCCGGCACTCTTTGATACCTAGTGTATCCTTGTGGGCGCCGGCGAACCCGGGGACGTCGGCGTCGTGTTTGGAGGGAGGCCCTATTCGGGGTCGACGTAGTAGAGACTAATCTCGCTATCCGGACAGCGAGATCGTCATCTGGGGACGTTAGTACGTGCCGAGGCCGCCTGAGTATAGTTTTACGACCGCGACGGGGACGATCGGGGGGAATGTACGTCGTGGATTGCACAACTAATCTATTCGGGTGATTTTGCGTACGCTCGAAAAAGCGGACTGCCAAGTTTTTAAAGTACTGGGGAATCGTGGGAAGTTCGAAGTCTCTGTGTAGGTCCGCATTGCGAACGTACCAAGAGGCTCCAGAGGCCGCTCTGAGAAAGCGGTTTTGGAGGGTCTGGAGTTTGTGGAGATTGCGCTTGGACAGAGCAAAGACTACGCTAGCATAAGCTAGTATGGGGCGGATGCAAGTTGTGTAAAGATTTAGCTTATTTCTAAGCGACATCTTACTATACTTGCCTATCATGGGATAGAGACGACCGAGGACAAAAGCGGCTCGGTCTCTGACTATTTTGGTGTGAGCGTGGAAGTTCAAACGTCTATCCATGGTCACACCGAGATATTTGGTCTTATTTTGCCAGGGAATGGCACGACCGAAGAGAGAGAGGGAAGTTGGCCGCGGAGGGCTGCCTGTGGTGAAAAGGACGGCAGAGCTTTTGTCGGGATTCACCTCGATTCTCCATTTCCGAAACCACTCGCCTAGGGCGGTGATAGCGGATTGGAGTCTCTCAGTGATTCGACTCACTTACCTATCGGTAGTATAGAGAGCGGTATCGTCCGCATAGAGGGCTAATTGGGTACCTATCGTTTTTGGGATATCGTTAGTGTACAGAAGGTACAAGACGGGGGCGAGCACGGACCCTTGCGGGACTCCTGCTTCTATGGGGCGGGGGGAGGAGAGAGTGCCTTCAACTCTGTAGCGAAAGCTACGATTCGACAAATAGTCTCGTATGATGAGCACGAGACGATCTGGCAACTGAAAGTTGTACAGTTTAAAAATTAAACCGTTGTGCCAGACTTTGTCGAAAGCTTTCGCTACATCGAAGAAGACAGCGCCCGTGTGACGGGTCTTACCTAATGCTGGCTGGAAGCCAGTAAGAATATGTTCCGTTATGCGGAGGACTTGATGGACGCATGAGTGTTTGGCACGAAAGCCAAATTGCTCGTCTATTAAAATGCCTCTGGAGACTATAGAGTTCCGTAGGCGGGCGAGAAGGAGGCGTTCATAGAGTTTACCAAGGGCCTTTAGTAAACTTATAGGGCGATAGGAGGACGGCTCGGTACGAGCTTTGCCGGGCTTATGGATGCCTATAACGATTGCATCTTTCCATTGAGATGGAAAGATGCAATGTTCCATAGCAGCGTTAAAGATCGCTACTAGGAGGCAGATAAGGGGAAGAGTGAGGCGCTTTAGGATATCGTTAGAGATACCGTCTGCGCCGGGGGACTTACGGGGGCGTAGGTCTTTGATGACCTGTATGACTTCGTCGACAGTGACAGGGGGCAGGGGGTCTTGTGGAGGCAGAGAAGTTCTGCGCTCCACTTCGCCGTCTACCTCGCGCACATGATCGGGATCGAAAGGCTGTGTGCTTAAGGCACATTGGGCTTGGAGGCTGGATGCTAGGCAATCCGCTTTTTCGTCGTCATTGAACGCGGGAACGCTATTGTTGGGACGAGTTAACGGAGGGAGAGAGTTCGCGGTTTCGGATTTTAGAGCTCTGGCTAAGTGCCAATAAGCTTGGTGAGAAGGAGAAATGTTCTCCATAAGATCACCGAAACGTTGGGCGCGGAGCTCAGCTACAGCGGTTCTTACACGGCGGTGTAAGTCGTTGAAGCGAGCTTTATTTTCGATAGTGGGAGCGCGGTCGCGAGCGCGGCGGGCCGCGTTACGCTCAGTCATTAGCGACCTGATGTGCTGAGGCAGGATTAGGTGGTGATAATCACCAACCGGCACCTGTCGTGAGCACTCGCCAACGGTGGCGGTCAGGTGGCTAGTGAGTGAGTCGATAGCTACGTTAAGATCGGTCGCGGATGAGATAACGTTGGGAACGCGATCTAGATGTGGCGAGCTGGGATTTTCGAGCAATTGCCCAAATTTATCCCAGTCCGTCACGGTTCTAGTGTCGGGAGGAGAGTCCGAAGGGAAACCTAATCGGAGGACGACAGGGCGGTGGTCCGAGTCAAGTTCGTCAAGCACCTCTATAGAGCGAAAGCTTAGCCTTACATTCTTTAGAAGTGCTATGTCGAGTACGTCGGGGTTAAACCGAGTATTGTGGGGAAAGTAAGTGGGCGTCATGGGAGCGATGATGTCAAAGTTTAGTCTGTCAACTAAATCGTCGAGGAAGCTGGCTCGCTTGACAAACACGGGGGGCTTGAGACGGGGGAGGCGAGGCGAGGTAGCAGCCAAAATCAGTAGCGGGCCATCCGACTGAGCGACTCTTCACTTGCATTGTGTTTGACGTAAGTAGGTAGGTACCTAAGGAAACAATTTCGAAAATATCACTGTTGCATGTTTCGTTGCGCAACAAGTTGATTAGATTTTTTTGACCCGTAACTAGGTAGGTATTTAGCGTAATCTAAATATATAAAAATGAATCGCAAAATTTGTTGCTAAGCGCAAAACTCGAAGACGGCTGGACCAATTCAGGTAAATTTTTTTTGTTGTGTTTATTAGTGTTAGGGCAAGGTTTTTTTTTAAAAAAACGGTCAAGTGCGAGTGGGACACGCGCACTAAGGAAAACTCGAAAACGGCTGGATCAATTCGGATAATTTTTTTTATTGTGTTTGATAGTGTTATGGCAAGGTTTTTATAAAAGAAAAAAACGGTCAAGTGCGAGTGGGACTCGCGCGCTAAGAGTAAACCGATTTTAATGAAATTTTGGTAAGTTGTTATGCACACGCCGGGGAAGGTTTCCGAGAAAGAAAAAAAAGGGCAAGTGCGAGTCTGACAAGGTCAACTGCGTGTCAGGCTCGCGCAAAAAGTGAATACGGTTTTAATGGAATTTTGGTAAGTTTTTGCACACGCCGGGAAAGGTTTCTGAGAAATAAAAAAGGGTCAAGTGCGAGTCGGCCAGGGTCAAGTTCAAGTCGGACTCGCGCACTAAGGAAAACTCGAAGACGGCTGGACCAATCTGGGTAATTTTTTTGTTGCGTTTGATAGTGTTAGGGCAAGGTTTTTATAAAAGAAAAACGGTTAAGTGCGAGTCGGACTCGCATTTTATGGGTAAACTAATTTTAATGAAATTTTGGTAAGTTGTTATGCACATGACGGGGAAGGTTTCTGAATTAGTACAACCCTTTAACAATAGGTTGGTGCGGCAGTTGTTTAAAAAAAAGAAACACAGTTCACCGGGTCAGCTAGTAATAACTTTAAAGAGCACTGCCTAGAGCGTGCAAAATAATAGTAGGTAATAAAATTAAAAGTGTTACCATTTGATTTGCAATTTATTGAACATCGATCGGACAGGATCATGAGTCAGTTACACTTATATAATACTAGCTTTTGCCCGCGTTATCGGTGTAGAATTTAAACGACAAGTCCTCACTTATAGAAAAAAAACCGACTAACACTTGACGTTTTCAAGTAGCTTATGTCCTTCTTCGGCACTCAAACTATCTCCATGCCAAATTTGACAGCAGTTCCTTCCGCCCTGAATTCGGTTATAGATGTAAGATTTCAACGGAAACTCCTTAATTATAAAAAAACCGACTCACACTTGACGTTTTCAAGTAGCCTATGTCCTTTCTCGGGATTCAAACTATCTCCATGCTAAATTTCATCTTAATCAGCACAGATGTTTTAGCGTGAAGAGGTACAAACAGACGGATTTACTTTCGCATTTATAATATTAGTATGGATTTTTATAATGAATACATACCTATTTAAAAATGGAGTTTACAGCGAACAGCCGTCGGGTAAGGTCGTATGCGCACGCTTCCGTCCGTGCCTGCACCAGAGTCGAGACAATAGCAAGCCGTTGCCCATTGTCTTCCGCCTGCCGCATTTGTGTCCACAGCGTTTTTTGCCGGTTTCTTCGGTAATTAACCATTTCTAATCAGTGATAATTTTTAAAAATTAAAAAAAAACAAATAAGTAACAACTAAATATAAAAAAAAAATTGTCGATCCAAAATTGTGTTTGAGTGTGTCACCTGAGTGTCGAGGCGTTGACATTACTGCTTAAATTATAAAATAAATTATAGTAAAAATAAATTGTCTCTACCTACCTTAATATCCGGTTTCAGTAAATAATTGTAAGTAATGCATGAGTAATTCAAACGAACAAATTAAAGTACTTATTTTAAAACGTGCTTGCCTTACACAAATCACACTAGCAGCAGACATTAGCCTACAACGCCGTATATAGGCACAACTACTAGATAAAACTCGTTAAGTATTCCCTGTCGTTCCTCAGTCCTTTTCCCCTGAAAAACAAAATGACCTGCCCAGCTATGGAGCTCATGCCTATGACTAGCGATAGAAACTGCTTGTACAGGACTATAGCAGACCAAATAAACGATGCTCTGGGACTAACCTTCTATCACAGAGCTGTGCGTAGAGATTTAGCTAGTTACATAATGAACAATCGGGAAAACAAACGTATTCACCTAACACTAATCAATAGCACATATGATGTCTTTTTAGCCAATCTGAATAAATCCCAGACACAATCACGCATAGAACAATATATAAACAAACAATTCCAAGAAGGTTTCTGGGGGGGGGGGGGGGGTGAAGAAATAATAATAGCCGCCTCAGAGTACTACCTTGTCAATGTGCACATCCACAGCCAAAGTACTAGGCCACTGATATACAAACCACAGGGCCGCCCAGTACCAGGCAATATACATATATATTTCAACAACAATCACTACGACAGCATTAGGTTAGTAGACAGAATATATGCAAATTTCCTACTAGAACGTTTAGGCGCGTCAACCATAGCACTCGGAAGCTATCAAGCGGCATTCCTGGAAAACAGGTCAACAGACGACCACATCTTTACCCTCCGGCGGGTGCTAGACATCAATTGGCGGGCAGGTAAAAAATATTTGTCGCGGCAATAGACATAGAAAAAGCGTTCGACACAGTAGACCTAAACGCCTTGATTGACATATTGGTATCTAGAACATCAGTACCATTTGTTAATAGGATAATTAAGGCTTGCATGAAAGAGCAAACTTTCATTTCATGGTGCGGCCAAACTACAGAGACGATTTCCAAAGGTAAGGGTGTCAAACAAGGTTGCCCATTATCTCCTAGATTATTCACAACACAAATGGATGACGTGCTCCGAACAATGGAGGAAGAAGATCCAGCAGTGAACCTAGACCAAGACGCTGAAATCAAACTCCCATTGATACTATCATTCGCGAATGACCTCATAATCATCGCTAGCAATATAGAACCCATAGACCGAATCGTAACTAACTTAAGTATGCTATTAAAAACAGTAGGACTAATATTGAATGAAACTAAAACAAAACTTGTCATTAGAGACCCCTTAAACGTAACCACAAACACCCAAAACATGTAAACTTAGGAGGAGTTCCCCTTAAACCAGTCAAAGAAATAAAATACTTAGGGACATATATAACGTCATCACATAACCGAAAAACAACGATCAGAAACAGGTGCAAAACCGCAACAAAACACTCAAAAATAATTCTCAAATTTCTTAGGGAAAATAAAGTAGAATGGCGGATATCCAGATTAATTTACAAAATGGTCATCTGCCCTACTATGACCTTAGGCGATACGAACGCCACATATTAAGGGAAATGCTTGCAGCCACCAGAGACCCTCCGAAAAACAAAATTCACAACATACTGGAAGGTAAAATCGTCACAAAAATCATTAAAGTTCGCAGGCTATCCTATTATGGTCACATACTGAGACGAACAACCCCGCACTTACTACAAGTAGCCTACAAGTACAAAGACGCAAAATAGGCCGTCCAATTTACACATGGGAAAACTCACTACACCACGACATAACCCATTACACACACTGAAACAAAGCATACTGGAAATCAATCTCAGGAGACAGATATCTCATAAAGGAAACTGCTGAAAAAATATTCAAAATGCCAGAAACGGACACGGAATCTGACGAGGACTCAGCCCAAAACTAAAATGTTACCTAAAGTAGTATTATGAACCTAAGACGTACCAAATTGCACAAGTAACTTCTAGCACTTAGGTACCCAGTAGGCACATATATAAGAAACCAGATGCCTAAGCAGCGCATTCGTCTGACTGGAGCCCCTACACTGTTTAACAACCACTAACTCCGTAAACTTACACACACATTCGTACTTATAATAAAGCCGGCGCCTGTACACAACAAGGAATCTTGTAATCTCAACCGCACGCCGGGTCATAAAACTAAACCGATAACGTGGGCTTAGAAACATATAAGTTAAGAAACATATACAGCCACCAATGTGATAAGAAGGACAATACCCAGTTTTTTTACAGAAACTGTAAATATAATGTAGTTTGCGGCAGTGGAAGCTTGATCACTACACCGGTTGTTTTAACAACAAGTAGCGATCTTTTCCAGAAATACCTATGAGAACTGACTTGGTTACGCAAAATACCCAGGGCCAAATACTCACTCCCTTCTTAAATAGATGATCACGAAAATTGTTTAGGTCTCCAGGGCCGAACTATAAGTACTACTCAAATTAACCTAACTCATGCAGTGTTTAGGTAAACAACTTAGCTAGACATCCAACTAGAGACCGATACCGTCCGGGTACGTCTAAGGTCCACCACATGTGCCCAACCTTAAATGTCAAAAAAAAAGAACCAAAATGTAAAGCAGTCGGCACGTACCCGTACCCAAATGCAAAAAAATCTGAATCTATACGGTCAACGTTAAATCTTGGATAGGAACAGAGCACGGCCGTCACGTACAATACACGTGAGCAGGGCAAACTAAAGGACTAACCACTCACTACATACCTTTTTAAACTCAAGCCGAGGGACGGCTCAAAAAAAAAAAATATCCAGCAGACTCTGCCAGTGATAGCCTGTTCGGAGAAAGCTCGGTAATTGTTTACAGCAACGACCTCCGAGCATATGGCCTTATAAACGCCACGCCGCCACTCCACTGACGGGCGACGCTACCTATTCATCTACGTGTAGGCATCTTGCCTTACTATTTGGTACGACTAACAAAATTCACTACATACCGGGAGGTAAAACCGTCACAGAACTCATTAAAGTTCGCAAGTTATCCTATCATGGTCACATACTGAGACGAACAACCCCGCACTTACTACAGTCAGCCTACAGGTACAAAGAACAAAGATGAAATATAGGCCGTCCAATTCACAAATGAGAAAACTTACTAAACCACGACATAGCCCATTACACACACCAAAACAAAGCATTTTGGAAATCAATCTCAGGAGACAGATATTTCATAAAGGAAACTGCTGGAAAAAAAAACATTCAAAATGCTAGAAAAGGACACGGAGTCTGACGAAGTAGTATAAGGAACCTAAGACGTACCAAATTGCACAAGTAACTTTTAGCACCTAGGTACTCAGTAGGCACATACGCAAGAAACCAGATGCCTAAGCAACGCATTCGTCTGACACGAGCCCTTACACAATTTAATAACCACCAACTCTGTAAACTTACACACGCATTCGTACTTATAATATAGCCGGCGACTGTATACAACAAGGAACCTAATCTATTCCCATCTATCCCAAGCTATTGCAACTGCAACCGCACGCTAGGTCATAAAACTAAACCGATAACGAGGGCTTAGGAACATATAAGCCTAAAAACATATACATAGTCACCCAGGTACCATACTATACCATACCATACTTCTTTTCTTTTTTATTTTATTTTATTTTTCTGCGAACCGTGAAAGTTACCTGCGTCGGCTCCGTGGCCCAGTGATATTTAAATAGATACTTTTTAAACGTACCTACACCAGGATTGTGGCCAACCACCACATGACACCCTGGACACCCCATACACTAACCCTTTTCTTTATACATAAGTTTCCTATGATGAGTACGGAGGTATGCAGCCGCATCTAACGACACTCTAGGTACCAGGATGTGACGCGGAATTTAGGAGTCACAAGCGCATAGACAACACTCTAGCAGGCAAAAAGTGTTAAACACATAACTCTATGTAGTCGGGTAACTGGCATCGTGTCAAGAACACAATATACAATAAAAGTATCCGATGTGAGCATATTATATTATGTTTCACACGGCGTGGCGCGTACCAAAAATAAAGTAGGTATATAACAATGGTGTACATAACGTTCTTTCTTAACTGCACCAACAAAACGCCTGATATCATAATCCTTATGTCCTCTTGTAAATTGAAATCAAACCAATCTCGTATGTCTGAACAATAAACCATCTTGGTATGTACTCTGAGTCACTGATTTGTCCAAACGCATGTTACTCCTAAGTACACAATAGTTTAAGTTTATTTTATAGGTTTATTACCATAGGTTATTTTTATGGGTTTTGGCATAAATCTTTCCTTCAGATAGCTGTATTGGCATAATTATCGTTCCTAAGTATAAAAATGGTGACTGCATGTGTCTTCTCGATCGGATCATACACCAATATTCTACTGACTACCTACAAAACACACCTACCTACTGTATAAGTTTGCAAATCGTCACACATTAGTACTGACATAAGCGTCAGTGAAGCGCCACACAAAAAAGGGCTTTTAACACGCCAACTTGGTTATGTCTGAAATAGGCGCGTAGGTACCTAGTAATAATACATTTCCTTTGTCCTAATAGGCACGGGTCGTACTTGCGAAAAATCAAAACCAGGTATTATAAGTACGAGTATTCAGCACACTTTAAAGGACTAAAAAGTATTTCTCCTTACTGAGATTATTACTACGGAAGTAGAGTATAGCACAAGGGTGTATAATAAGTAAGGACTTATCCCTTGGCATAACTTATGAACCCTTAAACCTAATCTGTTGATATTCGAGGCACAAAACACACGCAGATAATTCCAAACCGTATGAAGGCTCAGGCTTTGACATCCCCGGGCCCGATAACTACATCAGCACCTACCTAGGGATCTAGGTAAACGTAAGGAAACTAAAAGTATATAACAAAACAGGAGTTCTGTCAACTTAAAAGACCAAACTTTTGCTTTTAAATGCTACAATCTTAGTCAATACTTATTGTCCTATTTAAACTTATCCCCGAATACACTTATCTGAGTTCATAAATGATAGAAACTGTAAACATAAAGTAAATTGCAATAATAGAAGCTTAATCACTATACTGGTTGCTTTAACAAAAAGTAGCGATTTTTGCCAAAAATACCTTGGAGAACCGACCTAGTTACGGAAAATACCCAGACCCAGGCCCAAATACTCACTCCCTTCCTAAATAGACAATCACGAAAATTATTTAGGTCTTCAGGGCCGAACTACAAGTACTATTCAAACCAACCTAACTCCCGCAGTGTCTAGGTAATCAACTTAGCTAGACATTCAACTAGAGACTAATACCTTCTAAGTACATACGTCTAGGATCCATCACATGTGTCTAACCTTAAATGTCGGAAAAAAAGAACCAAAATGTAAAGCAGTCGGCATGAGTACCTTTTGCTAACGTTAAATCTTGGATAGGAACAGGGCACGGCCGTCACGTACAATACACGTGGGCAGGGCAAAACAAAAGACCGCACCACTCACTGCCTACTTTATGAACCTCAAGCCATTCACTACCTACTATCCCTCATTGCCGATTCGACTCTCGTGTTGTGCGGTCGTGTTTTCGAGCGTCAAGTGCTCTCAGTGTGCTCCGTGTGTGGTGACTCAGTTGGTGCGCATTCCTGGGTGGTGTTTTGCCTCAGCGCTGACGACCTCGAATTGTTGTTTGGTTTATTGCCCGCAATTCTTGGAAAATCGGCCTGTGTGTTGAAGCGCTGCTCGGCAGTGTGTATTGGCTGGGAAATCGCTCTCGGCCCGCGCTGGGTGTGTTTGTGCGTTCTTCAACGCGCCCATAACCGAGTGTTTATCGAAGCGATACTGTGTGTTTTTGTGCGTGAGTGTGTGTTCTCGTAGTCGCGGAACTACTACGCATAGCGGTGACCCTCGCTTGCCTCTTTGACTGTTACCGGTTCGCCCGGTCTGAGTCCGGCTTTGTGTTAAATCGCTAGCGTAGTATTTCCGCTTCAGCGGTTCGCCGCTCCGTGCATTTACGCGTTTTAAGTGTCGATTGCGTTTTAGTTTGTAGAAATCCAGTTCCGAGTGCTCAAGGGCTGGTGGGTGAGATCGTATAGCTCTTTTCAGAGCTGCGGTCTACCTAACGTTTCTTCGTTAAATCACGTCTCGTTGCTGGGGGGAAACCTAACGGTGACAACGTAACCCCGGCCGTAGGAGTAGGAGTTAGGTACACACCAGGCAATCCGTAGCACTGCGGGGCGCCTGGCCACATTTTAGGTATTCCTGCTCCTCGCCAGCAATGGTGGGGAGTCACTAGGCACACAAAAAATCTACACCTCGGTCACTCCCGCGATGGCCGAGCAACTCATCGGCTTGTCCCCGGACCAGCTAGGGGCAATCGTGCAAAATCTTGTTCGCGATCGCCCAGAGCTGGCCCACGCCATCTTCACGGCGTTGGGGCCTGCCCTCACTGCGTCCAGCACAACCGCGCCCCCCCCCGTCCGTCTCACCGCGTTCGACTCCGCGCTCTCGCTCGCGCAATCGTTCACGCTCTCTCTCCCGCGAACCCCGCGAACCCCGCAACCGCGACCCGCGTCTCGCTCGCCGCGCTCTTCGGGCCCCTGCGCCCATTCGCCCTCCCACTCCGGTAGCCGATGAGACCATTTCCCGGTCACTCGCTACCATGCCCCCCGCAACCTCCAAAACCGCACCCCGGTCTCCAGCAGCCGTAATGTCCGCTGAGTCGGCGTTGTCCGAGGACGACGAAGGCTTCAAAGTGGTTGGCCTGGGGACCAAAAAGGGGAAGAAGCGGAAGAAGTCCGCTAAGTCAAAAAAGGCTTCGGCGGCATCCGCTCTGGAGTCTTCTACTCCTCCTCCCTCCGATTCAGAGGCTAAACGCCTCAAAGCGCCTAGCGCTCCCCCGTCTCCGTCCCCGTCCACCTCGGCGGCCAGCCCTGAGCCAGCCGCCATGGACACAACCCCCCCCGCCGCCACCTCTTCGCAGTCCGACTGTCCCACTTCGGGACGGAAGGAGAAATCTCCGCCGCCCATTGTTATCAAAGACAAAGGGGCCTGGCCGAACATTGCTAACGCTATGAAGTCCAAGCGGATCAATTATACGCACGCCCGCAATGATGCCGAGCGCGGCATCAAAGTGCAGGTCCCGACACCGTCAGATTTCCGAAATCTGACGGCTTTCCTCACGGCCCAAAAGTATGAATACCATACTTACTCGCTGGCCGAGGAACGCGTCCTCCGCGCAGTCATAAGGGGAGTTCCTAAGGAATTCTCCACAAAGACTGTGCAGGACGACCTCATCGTCCAAGGCCTCCCCGTACGATCGCATGTACAATGGCCGTAATAAGTCCGAGTGCTACGACATGGTGCTCGTTGTACTAGACCTGACAACAGAAGGCAAAGCCATCTTTAATATCAAAGATGTTTGCAGCCTCAAAGGCATCAGGGTCGAGACTCCGCACAAGCGGTCGAACCCTAGCCAATGCCACAGATGCCAGCTATATGGCCACGCGCAGCGCAACTGCAGACGCAGACCGCGCTGCGTCAAATGTTTACGCGATCACGCCACTCCGGACTGTGATCGCGATCGCTCTAACGCATCCGACCCGGTCGCTTGCGTACTCTGTGGGAGTGAAGGCCACCCAGCGAATTACCGCGGGTGCCCCAAAGCTCCCAAACAGAGCTCGCGCAAACCCAAACAGGGTAAATCGCGTCCCCCCGCCCCCCGCCAACAGGCTCCGCTCGTGCCTGCACCTCTCCCCGCTGTCAACGCCTGGAGCCGTCCTCCAGCGCTAGTAGCAGCGTCGAAATCTAAGGAGACAGACAAACTTTTGTCTGCTCTCCCCGGGCCCGTCTCTGTCACGGGTATTCCCTACCCCGCCCCTCTCATGTCCCGGGACATTCCGCGTCCAGCGCAAATGAGCAGTGCTCCCGCACCTCTAGCGCAAACGCGCCTTGCCCCCCCGCGCCCCTCCCTCGCGCTGCCCCGCAACGCCGCTCAGACGGCCGAGCAGGAGCATTTCGATATTCTCTCCAAAATTTCTTGGGTTTGCGACCCTGCCTATTTCGAGATCGTGTACGCCGAATACGTACAGATCACTCATTCCCATCAAATGCTCAGCTTCATGGCTAAGCATCGCGACTTCTTCGCACAACAATGGATTGCACAACCGCGCGCGAAAAACCCCGGTCCGTCTCCATAGGCTATTTTAACGCCAACGGTCTCCGCAACCAAAGAGAGGAATTATCGCAATTCCTCTCGTCCCAAAAACCGGACGTCTTCCTCATCCAGGAAACGTTCCTAAAGCCCGCTGTCCGTACCCCTTCGATCGCTAACTATCGCACCGTCCGTAATGATAGAACTGCCTCCAATCTCGGAGGCACTCTCATCTATTACAGGCGCTCCCTGCATTGCTCCCCTATCGATCCTCCACCGCTTACGAATTTAGAAGCATCCGTCTGCCGCTTAGCGATGACCGGCCATCAGCCGATCATCATTGCATCGGTTTATCTCTCTCCCCTAAAAGACTTGCTCGAGAGCGACCTTCAGTCGCTCTTAAGTTTAGGCGACGCCGTCATTCTTGCCGGCGACCTAAATTGCAAGCATCGCCGCTGGAACTCTTCTGTAACCTCACAAAGAGGCAGACTCCTCGACGATTTAGTTGACAGACTAAACTTTGACATCATCGCTCCCATGACGCCCACTTACTTTCCCCACAATACTCGGAATAACCCCGACGTACTCGACATAGCACTTCTAAAGAATGTAAGGCTAAGCTTTCGCTCTATAGAGGTGCTTGACGAACTTGACTCGGACCACCGCCCTGTTGTCCTCCGATTAGGTTTCCCTTCGGACTCTCCTCCCGACACTAGAACCGTGACGGACTGGGATAAATTTGGGCGATTGCTCGAAAATCCCAGCTCGCCACATCTAGACCGCGTTCCCAACGTAATCTCTTCCGCGACCGATCTTAACGTAGCTATCGACTCACTCACTAGCCACCTGACCGCCACCGTTGGCGAGTGCTCACGACAGGTGCCGGTTGGTGATTATCACCACCTAATCCTGCCTCAGCACATCAGGTCGCTAATGACTGAGCGTAACGCGGCCCGCCGCGCTCGCCATCGCGCTCCCACTATCGATAATAAAGCTCGCTTCAACGACTTACACCGCCGTGTAAGAACCGCTGTAGCTGAGCTTCGCGCCCAACGTTTCGGTGATCTTATGGAGAACATTTCTCCTTCTCACCAAGCTTATTGGCACTTAGCCAGAGCTCTAAAGTCCGAAACCGCAAACTCTCTCCCTCCGTTATCTCGTCCCAACAACGTTCCCGCGTTCAACGACGACGAAAAAGCGGATTGCCTAGCGTCTAGCCTCCAAGCCCAATGTGCCTTAAGCACACAACCCTTCGATCCCGACCACGTGCGCGAGGTAGACGGTGAAGTGGAGCGCAGAACTTCTCTGCCTCCACAAGACCCCCTGCCCCCTGTCACTGTTGACGAAGTCGTACAGGTCGTCAAAGACCTACGCCCCCGAATGGCCCCCGGTGCTGACGGTATCTCTAACGATATCCTAAAGCGCCTCACTCTTCCCCTTATCTGCCTCCTAGTAGCGATCTTTAACGCTGCTATGGAACATTGCATCTTTCCTTCTCAATGGAAAGATGCAATTGTTATAGGCATCCATAAGCCAGGTAAAGCTCGTACCGAGCCGTCCTCCTATCGCCCCATA
Organism: Apoda limacodes; assembly: GCA_946406115.1. NCBI lineage: Eukaryota > Metazoa > Arthropoda > Insecta > Lepidoptera > Limacodidae > Apoda > Apoda limacodes. The sequence continues at coordinate 24,028,199 of OX291555.1, read as the reverse complement.
AGTTTACTAAAGGCCCTTGGTAAACTCTATGAACGCCTCCTCCTTGCTCGCCTACGGAACGCTATAGTTTCCAGAGGCATTTTAATAGATGAGCAGTTCGGCTTTCGTGCCAAACACTCATGCGTCCATCAAGTCCTCCGCATAACGGAACATATTCTTACAGGCTTTCAGCCAGTGTAAGGTAAGACCCGTCACACGGGCGCTGTCTTCTTCGATGTAGCGAAAGCTTTCGACAAAGTCTGGCACAACGGTTTAATTTTTAAACTGTACAACTTTCAGTTGCCAGATCGTCTCGTGCTCATCATACGAGACTATTTGTTGAATCGTAGCTTTCGCTACAAAGTCGAAGGCACTCTCTCTTCCCCCCGTCCCATAGAAGCAGGAGTCCCGCAAGGGTCCGTGCTCGCCCCCATCTTGTACCTTCTGTACACTAACGACATCCCTAAAACGATAGGTACCAACCTAGCCCTCTTTGCGGACGATACCGCTATCTATACCACAGATAGGCAAGTGAGTCGAATCACTGAGAGACTCCAACCCGCTATCACCGCCCTAGGCGAGTGGTTTCGGAAATGGAGAATCGAGGTGAATCCCGACAAAAGCTCTGCCGTTCTTTTTACCCTAGGCCGCCCTCCGCGGCCTTCTCCCCTTTCTCTTTTCGGTCGTGCCATTCCCTGGCAAAATAAGACCAAATATCTCGGTGTGACCATGGATAGTCGTTTGAACTTCCAAGCTCACACCAAAATAGTCAGAGACCGAGCCGCTTTTGTCCTCGGCCGTCTCTATCCCATGATAGGCAAGTATAGTAAGATGTCGCTTAGAAATAAGCTAAATCTTTACACAACTTGTATCCGCCCCATACTAGATTATGCTAGCGTAGTCTTTGCGCTGTCCAAGCGCAATCTCCACAAACTCCAGACCCTCCAAAACCGCTTTCTCAGAGCGGCCACTGGAGCCTCTTGGTACGTTCGCAATGCGGACCTACACAGAGACTTCGAACTTCCCACGATTCCCCAATATTTTAAAGACTTGGCAGTCCGCTTTTTCGAGTGTACGCAAAATCACCCGAATCGATTAATTGTGCAATCCACAACGTATCGTCCCCCCGATCGACCCGGTCACGGTCGTAAAACTATTGTTAGGCGGCGTCGTACTAACGTCCCCAGATGACGATCTCGCTGTCCGGATAGCGAGATTAGTCTCTACGACCTCCCCGAATAGGGCCTCCCTCCAAACACGACGCCGACGTCCCCGGGTTTGTCGGCGCCCACAAGGATACACTAGGTATCAAAGAGTGCCGGGGCGCTTCTCGCCCCCACTCAATCGCAACCGCACCCGCGTAACGGGGAACTCCCCTCCTGGCGGTGACTCACCTTCGGGTTCGAGACTCACGCCGGTCGAAGGGACGCCCCCGAGAGCGACAACCCAAGCCGAGGCTTCCCCCGCGGGGAGCCCTTGAGCGTTGGGCGCTATATGGGCTGAGGCTCCTTCAGAGTGTCGCCCCAAAAGTCCGGTGAAGCAGTAATGGCTGCAACAGCCAACTGCATAGTCAGCTCAGAAAAAAAAAAAAAAAAAAAAATACCTACTATCTAGGTTAATTATTAATCAAATCTTTTTTTAAAATCTTTCTTTTCAGATAGCTGCATTGGCATACTTATCGTTTCTTAGTATAAAAATTGTGACTGTATTTATTTTTCGATCGGATTATACACCTGTAATCTACCGACCACTTACAAAACATACCTACCTACTATTCTGTATTGTTTGCAAATCGCCACCCAGCAGTATTGATACAAGCTTCAGCGAAGCGCCACGCAGTAAAAGGGCTATTAACGCGCCAACTTGGCTATCTAAGCAGGCACGTAGGTACCTAGTAATGCTACATTTCCTTTATCTAAGTAGGCACGGGTCGTACTTGCGAAAATCAAAACCAGGTATTATAAGTACAAATATTTAGTACACTCTGAAGGACTAAAAAGTATTTCTGCTCACTCAAATTATTACTACGGATGTAGAGTATAGCACCCTCCTGAACGCCGTGGCATAACTCATGAACCTACAAACCTAATCTGCCGATATTCCGGGCAAAAAGCACAGGTGTGCTCCAAACCGTATGAATGCTCAGGCTTTAACGTCCCCAGGCCCGATAACCTAGGCAAACGTAACGAAAGTTCTGTCACATTAAAAGACCAAACGCTCCGTTATTGCCCGAAGGATTCGACGTTTTACTCCCCGCGGAACCTTTTTGCAGACCCCTTCCTTACATCTCTACAACTTTTTATGGATGGCAGTTGCATACCTCTCTCTAAAAGCGCATCTACTCGACTACTTTGTTTAATCCACGACCACATTGGTCTCCACGAAAAGCAACATACAACCTGTGTCTACACTGACGGTCCACTCTACGACTAGAGAATGAGTAAAGGCTTGCGCACTCGAATAGCCCATTGACCTGGCCATGGACAGAAAAACAAACATTAGACATATTTATTTATTTATTTTTACTTATTTATTCTCTTTGCATAAACAAAAGTGTACAGTGGCGAGCTTAATGTCATACGGCATTCTCTACCAGCTAACCACAAGCTTAATATGTAATTTTAAATGGTGGTGCAATAAAACTAGGCTTAACTAACTAGCAGATAAGTAAAAAAACAAACAAAAAAAGAGCACAAAGTTAAAATTAAACATATGCTAATACAAATACTATGATGTTTGTACTGATAATTTGGGATTAATTATATAAACACATACATAGACATACATATACATAAACACATACATAAACACACATAATATATAGATGTACTTACATGTATATTAGATAAATGTACTATATTCAATTGTATTCCTTCTCTATATATATTACTAGCTGTCCCGGCGAACGTTGTTCCGCTGCCGTCCCTCTGCACCCGGCGAAAGTTGGTTTTTACCTATAGTGCCCGAGTCCGGCTCGCACTTGACATATCGAGATAAAAACTATCCTATCTTTTAAGTTAAGTAATTAAGTCTATTAAGTTTGATCAAAATCGGTTCAGTAGTTTAGGAGTCCATTGAGGACAAACATTGTGACACGAGATTTATATATATTAAGATAATCCACTACATTGTATTACTCTCTCAACAGTAGACTTCACAGTACTAACCGGGCAGACATTGTCCTGCAAGATGCGACTGCAGCGCCATCCGCCGGGCTGATTTGTGAATCTAAACCATCCAGGGCGCCACCCAAAAGCATACAAAAAATTCATTGAAATAGGTCCAGCCGTTTAGGAGGAGTACAGTGACATTAACGCGTACAGTAGAATTATATATATAAAGATATAGTTTCTAAGTCAAGTGCGATGGATAGCCCCAGCCTCCTTCAACAAGAAGCGCCCTAGGCCAATGTAAAAAGCCGAACAAGAACCTTAAATCAATCAATTAAATCTTATTATGCCATTAAAATCAGTAAGTCATTTATCATCATCTGTCTATTTATCTACCGCCCTCTCTCCAGCTCTTCTGATGAGCACTATTTTGTGGGATTGAGTAAGATGCCGTACAGTTACTTAGAGCGAGACCGCAATGGCTAAAATACGTCCATGACATAATTAAAGTTAATGAAACGCACATACCCACCTACATACATACCTAGATTTCTATACCTCAATCCAGATAATTTCGCAAAAATTAGCCTCAGCAAACCAGCGTCAGGAACTAAATACCATGCTACTAAGTTATCTTAATAGAAATATGTGCGAACGAGTTTCAGCCATTGGAGCACACGCCAGTCCATGCGAGCCAGAGACTCCTGCACACAGAATCTCCAGCAGGCAGCCAGCGAGTTGGCAATGATCCATCCAGAGGGTTAAAATCACCGAATACATCAAAGGGTACAATGAAGCAATCAGGAGTAAGTACACAATAATACTAATACATTAATAAAATTTCATTCAAATCGATCCAGCCGTTTAGCAGGAGTACAATGACATACACAGTACACGTACAGTAACTTACATTTATAAAGATATAGTTTCTAAGTCAAGTGCGATGGATAGCCCTAGCCTCCTTCAACAAGAAACGCCCTAGGCCAATGTAAAAAGTCGAACAACAACCTTAAACTAATTAATTTAATCTTATTATGTCATTAATATCAGTAAGTCATTTATCATCATCTGTCTATCTATCTACCGCCCTCTCTCGAGCCCTTCTGATTAGCACTATTTTGTGGGATTGAGTAAGATGCCGTACAGTTACTTAGAGCGAGACCGCAATGGCTAAAATACGCCCATGACATAATTAAAGTTAATGAAACGCGCATACCCACATACATACATACCTAGATTTCTATACCTCAATCCAGATAATTTTGCAAAAACTAGCCTCAGCAAACCAGCGTCAGGTACTAAATACCATGCTACTAAGTTATCTTTATAGAAATATGTGCAAACGACTTTCAGCCACCGGAGCACATGCCAGTCCATGCGAGCCAGAGACTCCTGAACACAGAATATCCGGCAGGCAGCCAGCGAGTTGGAAACGCTCCATCCAGAGGGTTAGAATCACTGAATACATCTAAGTGCAAAATGAAGCAAATAGGATCTCAGCCACTGGAGTACACGCCAGTCCAAGCGAGCCAGAGACTCCTGAACGCAGAATCTCCAGCAGGCAGCCAGCGAGTTAGCAACGCTCCACCCAGCGGGTTAGAATCACCGAATACATCAAAGGGTATAATGAAGCAAACAGGAGTAAGTACACAATAATACCTACTGAGCCTACACTAGTTGATATAATTTGTGTTTTATTTTTGACTAAAATGATACACATCTACAAAAACATATCGATAGAAGTAATAAAGGGGGACACTACCAGAAAGACACGCAGTGTTCATGCGACCGTGTCGCCTATAACATTATACAATGCATCGCTCTCTAGACACGGTTAAAATGCGCTCATAGTTGCAACTGCGGGGAGTACTATGAGTAATGCATATTTTTCATATACTTAAATATTTAAGGGCGCTATTTTTCCAACTACACCTTTGATTTCATGTATTTTATTCTTTGAAACCATATAAATACGTATTATCGCACCTATCGGTGAAAATATATGTATTCCTCTTTTTGAGCTATTTAACGCCTGGCTTCTCGTTCTTTATGCAACTAATGCGACACAAAAGTCTTTTTTACGGAGCTACACCAAGCGATTAAGGCTGCGAGTAACTAAATAACACACTCGCGAGCCTCGAGGTATGTACGAGCTCTGCCCATAGTTGTGGCGCGCGAACCACGCATCTTTCTTACTCGTCTAATAAATGTTCTATGAGTGTTGCATTCTTATATGAATACCTATATGCTATACCGGACCTGTTGCGTTTTAAGCTGCAAAAAGCCAGCTTTGATTTCATCATTGATAATATAATTTACAACATAAGTAATGTCTCGGAAGCTTGCAGCATTAATTATTCTTAACACTACCATTAGGTAGCTTTTAAAACACAAAGTTCCCATCAACAAAAGCATCCTCACAAGTTTCAGTAGTTTCCAGACGGTCGTTATGGTAACTAAGGATGGTTATATTAAACGGGAGGTTGCCGGAATCAATTTAAATAAAAAAAAAATTACTCTTATTATGCCAATAGAACAAAACAGCGCGTTCAGTAGGAAAAAATTGTCCCTAAAATTAATTGAAAAAATACGATTCTAAAAACTGAATAAAAAGCACAATTGACATAATAGCTATACGGAACAGAGGACACCCCCATTCCTATGCCATGGGTACCAAAATATTGCAATTCGGAAAAATCAGGAGTGAGACAAACATTCTTATGTTGCCGAAGAAAAAAACTATCACAAAAAACAATAGTATAGGCAATAGCTCAATTACCCAACAAGCGCCGAAATATCCCCACAAAAGAATGACATCAATTCTCGGTTCATATTCATTTATGATCCACTTGAGTACACCTGAAAAAGGTTACTCAAGCTTTGGTAACAGGAGAAGAAATCAGTTAATAAAGAACATAAGGAAATGTAAATAATTCTACTATAAGATAAATAAATTACCATCACTCTACTTTCTGACACCTACTTAAATATGCCTAAAAAGTTACTGAAATCATGGACATTAAAACCAAACATCGCCAACAAAGAATCAAAAATGTAAGTGCTGGAATATTCTCACAAAATCCCGAGCATAATTTATTAATTATATCGCCTGAAAAAAGTCACTAAAGCTATGAATAAGACAGTGCCAATAAACCAAAAAATAAAAACGAAAACGTAATCTCACTCAGCTACAACAGAATAAACGTATTTATTTCTATGCACTATTTAATTAGGTTTGCCTAAAGATAGTGACTGAAGCTACGAGAACTGAGAGCTGTAATAGAATACTGCCATATAAAGAAACAAAAAGGACGTTTGCTTCATATGATTTAAATCTCTCCATTGGTCATTTCCATTTATAATCTACTTAGGTAAGCCTGAAAACAGTAACTAAAGCTATGAAAACAGGACACTGAAACTGAGCACCTACATTCACCTACAAAAAATGAAACTACTGCATAAACATCTCCATTCATCATTTAATTAAGTATGTTCGAAAATAATAACTGAAGCTATAACAGAATACGGCCAACAAAGAAACAAAAAACGTATGAGCTTCATAAGTAATAATTAACAATAGTCATTTTCATTTAAAATCTACTTAGGTACACGCCTGAAAACAATAACTGTAGCCATGCAAAAAGAACACTGAAATAGAAGGCCGTCAATAAAGAAACAAAAACTTAAATGTCTGAAATACTACTACCTTAAAACAACGAAATTATTTTATTGGTTAAACTCATAACACTCATATCACCAACCTACATAAAAAAAGCAACTGTTGGAATTCCGCCTACTACAGTTAGCTACAAAGAAATGCAACTACATCATGATCATTTATCACTTAATTCGGTATGCCTGTAAACTGTAACTGAAGCTATGGGAATAGGAAGCTGAAGCTGAACACAAAGAACAAAAGACTCAATGCTAGAATACCTCCTTAAAAACAACGAAATTTTTCCTTGGTCAATTTAATTAGGTATGCCTTAAAAAGGTACTGGTACTTAAGCTACGGGAAACAAGACAACAAAACTGAAAATTACCGATGAACAAACAAAACGCAAGTGTTGGATACTCCCACAAAAGATCGACGATAAACTTCACTTATTAACTCTACTTATGATAAACTTAGATAGGTAGTTAAAAAGGAACTGAAGCTACGATAAGAGGATAAAGGAACTGAAAACAGTCAATAAATAATAATAATAAAAACAATTGCTGCAATGTGCTACAATTTAATTGAGCCACGCGATTTACTATTTTTATTTTTTAACCTAATCAAGTACGCCTGAAAATAATAAATGAAGCTTTCGAAAAAGGACACCAAAACTGAAAACTGCTATAATAAACTGAAACTTAAGTGTTGAATGGCCGGCGCAAGACCGAATAAACAATGATTTCCATTCATGATCTACTTAAAAATTAGAAACGCCTTAAAAGGTAACGAAGATTATGGGAAGAGGCCAAGAAAAATGAAAAACTGCCAATTAAGGATCTTTAAAAAAACCCAAACGTTGGAATTCTGCTTTAAAAGAATGAAACTACTACCTCAGATTATGTACTGCTTAGGTATACCTAAGAACAGTAACGTTATGACAACAACACTGAAACCAAACAGCGCGAATAGTTTTAAAAAAATCAATTGTTGGTATACCCTTTTTTACGTAGGGGGCAAACAAGCTAACGGTCCGCCTAATGGTAAGCAGGTACAGAAGAAAGAACTCACTACATTCAATTATTAAATTGAAGCTTAACCTAATAAAACCCAGGCAATGACTTACTTCGGTGCGCATGAGAAAAGTACCTGTGTTCATTAATATTTTCTATATAAATGTGTAAATCCCCTAAAACCGACTACCGACCGAACGTAATAACCGACATATTTAAACGGTGCTTTACCTGACTATATGACCCAACTGAAGACACCTCCAACGGAAAGGCCTTCCAAGGCTGCTCACCGCCGGCACACCGCCCGCTGCATACATCACCAACCTTACCGAGCTCGCCGAAGACGACAGGCAACACAAGACGCACCGCGACGCCGCGCGTATAATAATATAGATATTTGTAAAATACAGTGCCTCCGCCACCGCACCGCTCCACTAATTTTCGAATACACTTTATACTAACACTACTCTACCGCACAAGTTTTATTTTATGTGTGTGTGCGTGTTAGCAATATAGACGCTAATTCAAGCTATCCGAGCAAGGACGTGTCACCACCGACGAGCCTTTCTTCCCGAGGACAGAAAAGCCAATCACGCTCATCCACCGCTACTGCAACCGCCTACAATCTCCTACGAATCTTCGACACTTCTGCGGAGTCAATCTACTATTCACGCCTATAGACACTTTCTGGACACAACCTAATTAAAAATAGGAAAATACGAAAACGAAATTGTTAGGTCTCTGCTGAAGAGAAGAAAACAAAAGATGGAAACCTTTTTTTGCATTGGCTATGTCCATTCACGAAGTACGAGTACTTAGGTAGGTATATTTAAAATAAAATAAACTTGAAAATAAACACTGCCACTGGGGAAAAATAAAACACAAATGTTAGAACACTGCTACAGAAAATTATTTTCATTCATTGAATATTTAAATTTATGCCTAACCTACTGATAACGGAAACAAATCGAAAATGCCCTATTAACGACGCAAACTGAATACCATTACAAGACAACAAAATGCACAAGTTAGAACGCCAGTCAAGCAACAAAAGAACAAGAATTGTAATGCTAATTGGAAACTACTAAAGCTACACAGACATAAACCGAATAAGCTGGTGCAAATGAATACCATCAAAGGAGAATCAGAACACAGAAGAGTTTTAGAAGCCAGCACCCAGACCACAAACGGCAAAGCAGTCATTTTTCCCTTCTTGTATATATTCACACTGGTATATATTTATCATCCTGCTGGCTAAAGGGTGCTGGTACCGGTCGGCTCTATCCCTCCCACTCCACATCCTAGACTGCGAAGTCCTACACTACCTGCCCTATCTACTCCGTCTTACTGGTGTCTCGGGCAGAGGTAATAGGCACACATAGGAATGCCATGAGATAGACGGGATACTACTAGAATCACTCACTAATACGGACTGGAAACGCCGCATACCTTCCAGTGGTTGAGGGCCCTCCGTTTCTTCAATTACCACCTTATTGAACGTTTGCGCTGTTCCAGCCCGCAGCTTTGAGCACTCTACAGAACCCTCTCATCGACAGTTCTTTTCCTATGTGACCCGTTCCTTGAGTCCTTTGCTGGAACGCTGACTGGTAAGACGCTGAAACGGAACGGAACGGAGCGGAATACACACCTATTTAAAAATATGCCGTATAATACCTATTTTTCAAAATAATTGTACCTACATCTACTGTAAACAAAGTGTCACTAAGATTGAAAGTCTAGAAAGAGATTTACAATTATTCCTATCCTAAGTAAAAAGAATAGAACAGTAGGTATTTTTTTTTTTATATAACAAAATAAATTAAATATTATATATTAAAAATCGGCAAAAAAGCCGACGGTCCGCCTGATGGTAAGCGGTCACCATAGCCTATGGACGCTTGTAACATTTCCATAATACAACCTTCTTTTACTCTAATATCGGCCAATAAAGAATGTTCTAAATCGTAAACAAAAGAAGGCATTATTAGTCATTGTTATTTAAAATTGAAAGTTGTGTTAAAATAGAAATTATATTAGGTTATATAGGTATTTTCTTATGATTTTTATGCAAAAACTGAATTTGACGAATGATAAATAAAATATAATAAAATTATTAAAATTTCTATATTATTAAAAAATTAATTATTAATGTGGCAAACTGCATTGTGTATTTTAGCAAATAATTTTGAACACACTGTTCCACACAGTTACATGAATAGACTTATTTAGTATTTTGAACATCCTATATTTCATCAGAACAGGTAAATGTGGCCGAGCTTAGGTTGCAAGAGTAACCTAAAGTCGGCTGTGATTTTTATAGTCTAATAAAATAGTATAACTAACATTAAAAGGCTCCTGAACTTTGGTCATTTAATTAAAGGGTATGGAACGCCTTATAAACTATAAGAGCCCTAATTTAGCATACTAATAAATTATAAAATTGCTGTCATCCCCCTTGTCTCGGCCGCAGGCTAACATTAGGGTTTTGTAATAAAATAAGAATCCTATCATGGGCCCCGTTATTTCTAAGTAACTAATTAAAGTAAACAACTAAAATAAAATAAAAATTCTTTAACATTGCTATTTTACTGTCCGGAAGCAGTAAGAAAACTATTGCAAGCTGTTTATGGTAAAAAAAACATATTTCCAGAGTGGTATCCGTTGACATTTTCCGCCGACCTAGTGATAAAATTGCACTGCTGCCGCCGGCTTCTATACACTATACCACTGGAGCGTACGACATAAAGACACCATATTGCATACATACCGCCAATGTTACATTTAAATTATAATTTAATGGCGCATTACATAATCTTTATCATAACCTTTAATACTTCAGTCAATCAGTAGGCAGTAAACACGATTTTTAAAATTATAACTAAGTACTTTTTTTTTTGTCCCACTAACGTGGCAAACAAGCTTCCGGTCCGCCTGAGTAAGCGGTCACCGTAGCCTATGGACGCTTGCAACACCAGGGGTATCACTCGCGCGTTGCCGACCCTCCAGCAATCTAATAACTTCTTTCTTGAAGAACCCCATACTGTACTCCTTAGAGCAAACCTTGGCAGGGAGCTCATTCCACAAGTTCTTGAAACAGCACTGTACGCGACCATTTCGGTTTCAAAGTATGAGAATGAATCTGTGAAATAGTAGAAAGTAGCCGTGAGCATCATTTGGAACAATTCCTCAGAACACAACCCATTGTACAAGCGGTAGAACACACACAGGGAGTCAAAGTCTCTCCTAAGACTTAAGGGCTCGATACCGCAAGTGAGTTTGGAATCGTTGACAATTCTCACAGCCCGTCGTTGAACCGAGTCAAAAGGGTCAAGCGGCCAACACTTAACTTTATCAACAACTACGTTATAACTTTTTAAAAATGTGTTTACTGCCTACTGATAGAATGATGAAATGAAAGGTTTTGATAAAGATTATGTTAAGCCGGCGAGGGGCAGCACAGTGCAATTCTGTCACTAATTTAGCAAAAAACGACAATGGATACCACTCTGGAAATATGTTTTTTTTATCCACCAATAGCTTACAATAGTTTTCTTACTAATTCCGGACAGTTAAATAGCAATGTTAAATTTTAATGGATTAATTAGTATCCTAAGTTTGGGCTTTTAAACCGTTAATTGAATAACCAAAGTTCGGCCGCCTCAAAATGTTAGTTATATTTTTTTAATAGACTATAAAAATCACGGCCTAAATTAGGCTGCTCTAACAGAAATACAGTATGTTAAAATACTAAATAAGTCTATTCATGTAACTGTGTTTAACAGTGTGTTTATATTTTTTTGCTGTAAAGCACAATGCTATTTATCACATTAAAACTAATTACCGTTGGAAATTTCAACAATTTATTTTATTTACTATTGGTCAATTTTCAAATAATAAGAAAAACAAGAATACATATATAACCTAACACGATTTCTATTTTAAAAGGTATTATAAAGAGTTAAAGTTATGCATGGTAAAGTTTCAACACAAATAAATAATTTCTATTGATATATTGCCCTTTTTACGATTTGACATTAGGATAGAAGAAGGCCGTAGTTAGGTAAAGGATGGCCGATATTAGGGAAAGTTGCCGTACAAAACTTTAAACGCTTATTTTTCTTTGTCACGTAATTTAATATGTTTATAATCACTATATATACTCAATAACATAAAGTGTAAATCTCAAATAGCCCGACAATGCAAATTCATCGGTGGATAACTTGAAGGTTCAGGTATGGTTAGGACTGAAAATTGCGTTTCATGTTAAGGGGCCGACATTTGGGTGTTTTACCCTACTCCATTTCAAAAAATACTTACTACGAATATTGTTTACGAATTACAACCTTTATAGATTATTATGTTATTATTAATTATTTTATCTATTGACCGCCAATGTAACATTTATGTTACCTTTCATTTCTTTAGTCAATCAGTAGGCAGTGTACACGTTTTTTAAAAGTTACAACTTACTACTTGACTTCATCAACAATTTCGTAACGTACAATTATTTTGAAAAATACTAATTAAGTGGCCTATAATATATAAGTATTAATTTAAAAATGGTAAAAGGTAAATAAATATTTGTACTCACATTTAACCATTATTAACATTATTATGATTTTAAAGTAAATTTTAAAAAAAGGTAGGTACCGAGTTACTTACCTATTTTATTATCGTCCTTGCTGGTCTCCGTGAAAAGATAAATAAATGTTAGCTCAGAAACCTCCTCCTATTTCAATACTCATTCCTGCCTATAAATAAAGAATTTTTCAAAAAAAAAAACTCGCATAACCTTTATAAGTTTGTATAAGTAGGTACCTAGCTATTTTCTCAGAGAGCGCGCCGAACAGAACGATACCTTTTCCATTACAACCAATGACATTCTTTCATGCCTATAACTTTTGCGCAAGTGGTAGCAATAAATTAACATAGTTTTATCGTAATCGGATAAACAATATGTCAGCACATTAAATACTTATTAAATTGAAAAATTAATGATGATAATTCATTTATACTTCGTGAATGCTCAAAATATAGTATTTTTGGGTGAAAGTCATATCGCTTATCAGAATACTGACGTTCCAGCTATACGACAAAATCATACCAGAATAAGGCGCGCGGCGCGGGGAAAGGGGGTCTGGCGCCCGCATCGTGTTTGATAGGGACAGCAACATTTTAGCAAAAATGTGAAACGCGCGCGGGTGCCGCGAAGTGTATTCTCTTAAATTCAAACTATTCAGTATTTGTCGTCTCTTAAAATTCACACGCAGGTGAATAATATTTTAATGTATTTAATAAATATTCATAGTGAAGTTCAGAGGATATCTGTGGTTGTCACGGTCCGAGGTCCCAGCTTATTTATTATTATAATATGTGTACCATAGTCAGCTGAACGGATCTGGATTAAATTTAACACATTTTATACAATAACATTTGTAACTCAATCCCATCGCAACGGAGAATCCAATAAGGCTGAAATCTGCACAGAGATAGTTGAAGACGCAGAGAAGTACAACGACTATTTTTTATCCCGAAAAGTTCCCGCGGGAGTAACTATAGCCGAACTCCACCTGAACGAACTATAGCTGCAGCTATATAGATTTAGCTGGCTATACCAAATTTCTTAAGCATAATCCAGTAGTTGCTGTAAGAATTCCATGCCGATAACCAAATTAAGGCCGAGCGGAGCTGCTGAAAAAAATAATATATCATACTTTTACTTCCCCTGCCTCATACAAACCTTACTTATTATTTTAAATGCGGTTGTGTTAAGCGATAACACTTTTCTTTCATCTCCTCTACAGGTGATTGATAAAAAGATAAAAATACTGAAACACAAACTTGTTTGTATTTTAAAAGTCTATATAATAAATATATTATTTAAACTTTCATGGTTCTTGTTGACAAAACAAGCAATTTAGTTTAGAATATTATTCACTATTTGACCCCTTAGGGTGAAAAAATGACGGATTTTCGAGCAAAGTTTTCATCCGTAATTTACACTCTCATGGTATTTGATTTATACTCCCAAATGAATAAAAAAAAACCTATATACAAAATTTAAGTGTCTAATAATGTAGAAAAGCCGAATCTCTTATGAAAATAACACACACCTAGCGAATTACAATCAAAGTTTTTGACCCCAGCCATGTTATCAGGAAGTTTTGTTATGATTGCAGACCCATTTCGTGCCCTTGTTTACCTTTTATCGTAGAAAATAACCCTCGGAGGCATTTCTATCACTATTATAGAAGGGTTCAGATGAAAATGTACTTTTCTGGTTCTGTTCAGTAAGATTTATAGGCAATATTGCCAGACGTTGTTCAAAGATGTTAGATTAAATTTTACTTCAGTACTTAGTTCGAGGAATAAACGAATAAAACTCTTTTTATGTTTTTGGTTTATACTAGTAGGGTGACAAAGCTTATGGTCCGCTTTACACATATAACATTATTGAACTTATGGGGAAAATTTATTCTACATTTTGATAACTTCAAACTTTAACCTCTAACTTTAGCCACTGATTAACGGAATGACGGGACTATAACCGTAACTTAATATTAAAATACAAATTGTTAATAAACATTATAAGTGTGTCAGATATGATATTTTCATACCTACCCGTTCTTTTCACAAAATGTGTGTGATTTATGCAGACTTAACCTCATAACAGTAACATTCTAACTAATTCTTGGAAAGTGTTCTTTGATAACGTAGTCTGACTTTGACTTAATGTGTCTAAGTATAACTTTTAGCTTCATGGTTTTTTTTTATTTATCTGTAATTAACAATGAAACTAACTTTTCTGACCTTCTTCTGATCTTGGATGTTTGGTCGCTAGTGTCGTTGTAAGTTTACCCCATTTCAATATAGCGATTGTAGTTTTGCTTTTACCACCGAATCAGATATGTTTGTTGAACTGTACTCAAAAATCACCATCACCATATTCGTAAACATGTTAGCGCGTAACTTTATAACGCGCGCACACACACAAAATTCGCAATTATTATACCATAAGCAGAAATGGCTCTTATCTAATTAGCTTGCATACTACTTTCGTCGCTAATATGTGCAAAGGGTCCAAAAAATCGTTATCATTTCATTCTGAGAAAATATATTAAAATAATACGATCGAAAAATAATAAATTATTCTAATTTTACACTGTAAGTTTTACTGAAATATGTGCCAAATTTTATTTTTAAATACTAGCAATTTGCAGTGCTTTAATGGTTTAAGAACTTGTTTGCCAGCAATAGCAGTAACCTTCTAAAAATAAAAAAAACACTGGTTATAGGGTCTATAGATAGAAATTTAAATCTAATAATATTATATCTGATTTGTTATAAAGCCTGTGACGTAAGTCCAAAAAAAATAAATAGAAACGAACACTCGCCCCTTTTTCTCCAAAGTTTGCCAACACAAAAATGTGTACTGGAAAAATTCAAAACAATTATCACAAAAGATATATAATAATCAGCTATATTTTTATCTATATCGGGGTCTTATCTAAATGTTATAAAGTAACTGTAAAAGTTTTGACATTTCGGGCTTGAATTCCTATTACAAGGCAGTTTCAGTTCGACTGAACAAAACTTACGAGGACGTCATTAACTGCCAAACTAAGCACCTAATGTAGCAACAGAATTATCTAAACTACCGCCCTTTCAATTAACCCCTCTGAAGTTTCAAAGAAGCCGCAAATGTTACCCCACAAACGTTACTAATTGACTAAAATCAGAACTATGTTTATAATTAAACTATTTCCCTAATTATTTTCAAAAAACTAAAAGTCACAATATTCAGGTGTAAAAAAAAGTAGCACTAAAACTCGCGTGGGGTTATAGTATATACTACCCCAGATGCGATCTCTTGACTGATCTTTTTGACTGAACCGGAATAGGAAGAGATATTCAGGCAGCTATTGGAAACGACATGACGATAACTTTTAAAATGGCACAGTTACAACGCTTTAAAAACTCCGTGGGATAAAATGCACCCCACGCGAGTAATTAAGAGTTAAGAGGCTAGTAACTTATTATATTTAGTAGTTCCTAGTAATGAAGTTTGCTATAGCAAGCCACATCTGTAGCTAACGGTTTCTATGTGTTGCACTGTTAGTTACATTTTGCTCTATACTCGGTAAAAGTACCACAAAAGCTAAAATACAAAATCCAAATTAAATTAACTTTGGAGCAATTTAAAATGCAACTTTGATTTTAATTCAACTTTGCAGATTTAGGAGCGATAAATTTATTGGCAACTTTTGAAATATAAAGTCGAGTTCGGTCGTCTTTAAGCCAAGACCGAAGTTAATCTTGATCGTTTGATTTTGTAACCTCTGCAGATCAGTTCCACAACGTCGGTTTTATGGTCACTGTAATTAAACTAATCTCGGTTTAGTTTGAAACATTTAGTGGCAGTGTTAGGGTTTGTCAGTATTTAGTCACTCTAAGCTTTGATAACAAGCCTTACCCGATTCATACGTCCCCACTATTAGGGTACGGCCTACCCTCCAATTTGGGCCTTAGTCCACACGCGGGTCTATTGCATATATATATAGACGCGGACGTGGATTAAATAATAATAGAAACATAAAAAAATACAAAGCTTATAAATGAAACACAGTATCTTCATATTTAGAAGAACTTTTTTAGAGTACTATATACTATTTAAAAATAAACGGAATACGGCCTCCGCTCGTGATCTGAATTTTGAACCGGGAAGTTAGATATTTTTAACCGAATTCAAAAAGGAGGAGGTTCTCAATTTGTCAAAAAATCTTTTTTTTTTTATGTATGTTCCCCGATTTCTCGAAGACACCGATTTAAAAAATCTTCATTTATTTACAAAGGTATATCTCCGAGGTGGTCCCATATTAATGTAGTGAATTTAAAACTTAAACATTTGGTCAAAAAAAAAATTGTATTCATTTGAAACTGGTGAAACGCCATTTATGTTGATGATTGTATAAAATTTTGATACGAGTATAAATGTTTCTAGGTACAGAAAAAGCTATTCGTCACTCAAATTCTCAAGTAAAAAATAAAAACTTTTAAAAAAACCGGCTTCAAAAAGATGCACTGAAAAGGTAAAATAATTCCTTATTATTTTACCTTTTTAGTGCATCTTTTTGAAGCCGGTTTTTTTTTAAATTTTTATTTGTAGCATATTGACCTAAAATGAATATTAAATCGAAATAATCTTTCAAAAGAGTCCTAAAAATACACGAAAAAGGAGCAACTAAACTACAAAAGAATTTGTAGAAAACAAGATAGTGAATTTATGACAATCAAAGTCATAAATACCTTATCCAACTTTCTATCAGTTAAATGCGTTTTATACGTATGTCTTTATGTGTATACTCTCCTTTAACTTAAATATATCAACAAAACCTTTTTATCATTGTACCTTTAGAAACCGGAAATGTCATAATAACTGCACAAACGTCCCCGTGCTGAAAAACATTGTTTGACAAATGTTTATAGTAAGCTTTAACCCAATACACGAGCTTTAATTTGACTCGAGCCTCAAAAAATACAAACACAAAGCGCTTTGTGTAATTGAAAACCAAGATTGAGGAGGGTTTTGATGTAGAATTGTTTTGTTACACATTGTTCCCCTATGACAATATTCTTTTAAGGTTTTGCTTTTTAAGAAAAATATGAGCGTTTATGCTTATATTTACTTTATGGGGTTTCGAAGCCAAAAATAGCATATATATATATATATTGCATTCTCCAACAATGATTGTTTTTTTACACCAAGGTGGCAAACAAAAAAAAAAATTCAAATGTAGGTTTTCACATAGACAGACACAGAGATACTGGTCACAGAGAGATTTGTCAAATTCATGCTGCATTCCCAACGTGAACGGACACACAGTTTTTTTTTTGAATTCATGTTGCATTCTCACATGAACAGACACAGAGAGATTGGTCAAATTTATATTATGAAAATGTAATATAAATTTGACCAATCTCTCTGTGTCTGTTCATGTGAGAATGCAACATGAATTCAAAAAAAAAACTGTGTGTCCGTTCACGTTGGGAATGCAGCATGAATTTGACAAATCTCTCTGTGACCAGTATCTCTGTGTCTGTCTATGTGAAAACCTACATTTGAATTTTTTTTTTGTGTCTGTCAACCTGTCAACTTATCGTGATCAAATATTTTTTAGTAACAGTACATTACCATCAAGTCCAAGAAAGTAAGCCTATACTTAATGAGTAGAAATAAAAGGCTAAATCAAAAGTAAGGCCGTCAATAATACGAATCCAGCAATGGCTTCGCACTGAAAAAATACTTTGGTAGAAGTAACATGTTGAGGTCCTTCGGGAAAGAACTCTACTCAAAAACGCAGGGCTAAGAAAATAGACTTTTAATAGAATACTTGCAAATCGCAAAACAACAATATAATTATTGTATATTTAGATAAGTTTTTGCTAAATATTGGGTGTAATTAGATGATTTTCATAAAATAAAGTTACAGTGGAGCATCGATTATCCGAACGTCGATCAACCAAACGACTGCTTAACCGAACTACTCCTACACCCGCCTGTATTAAGTCAATATATTGCATTCATGAGCTTCCAATACAAGGGGAAAAACTATCTGATGATTCATCAGAAGATGGTTTATTTAAAATCAAACTGAGGGACATACTAAGTAAAGAAGATTACATCTTCAAAAACGCTTACAAAAAATTACCACAATTACAGAATTAAATTAAAAATAAAAC
This sequence comes from Apoda limacodes, assembly GCA_946406115.1. Classification (NCBI taxonomy): domain Eukaryota; kingdom Metazoa; phylum Arthropoda; class Insecta; order Lepidoptera; family Limacodidae; genus Apoda; species Apoda limacodes. The sequence continues at coordinate 24,009,702 of OX291555.1, read as the reverse complement.
ACACGATATCCCCTTAGCTGTATTTTTTTAAATCTTAGCGGCTGTGGCAGCGCGTTCGGTCGTTACTAGCCAGAGTTGGATATTTAAAAGTATGTAGAATATTACCTATTCTGTGCTCTCATTTGAACGAATGGGGATTCTGCCTTTGTTTATAACTATTAGGCGGATTTTTTAGAGGAAGTAGAAAAAAGTTTAGAATTTTGCTAGAACCTTCCTGCAGAATTCTTTTTTAGAATGTAATCTAAACTTTTTCTAGCGTTTTTGAGTCAAATAATTTGACATTTGAAAACAAAATCATTATTTAATTTGACCAAGAAAAAGAATTTTCAGTATTTGTACTTCAAAGTTCTCCTTATGTCGCCGAAACCAATCAAAAAGTCAATTCCCAACTTCTCGCAGTGAATATGGATGTCAATCATATTTATTGGCTCTGAGTTTCTGCATTTGAAGTTTTTCTGAACTTGGTTGATGAAAATTGGAAAACCGTTTTTCTTAATTTCTTACGAGTGTAGATAAATAATTTCTGGTTTTTTTACGTATATATTGGTTCAAGACAAAATTACAACATAATAACAAAATACAGATATTGAAAATTTTGAGTTTTATTAAGAAAAGATTAAAATATTACTTAGTAGCTTTTTCCCGCGGCTCTACCCGCGCCAAATTTGCTTATCGGCATTGGACTTCTATGGCAATTCCCAAAGTAAAGTAAAAAAGTTTACAAAGTAGGCTATAGCTGTAGCTGTAGTTTTTCCATGTGGAGTTTGAATTTTTTGGAATTAAAGCTAGCCCAGGTTCTTTTCCGTCCCTTCAACAATTATTGTAACCGATAGTACTTTGAACTTGTCGTCTAGAAAGTAATGCAATCCGAAAACGTTTTATTTTTCTTGTCTGTATAACTAAGATTCCTTTTACTTCAAGTTACTTAACTTTTAAAACAGAAAACAAAAAATTAATGTGTAGGTAATTTATCGCTTTCTTCTAATTCTTCCAATGACTTAATAACGATGTCGTCGGCAATCGCAAGGTGTGCGATGTATTAGCCGTTTATGTTTATGCCCCGCCCAGCCTGTCCAAGGTTCTGAAATAAAAACCTTTTTTATTAATTGTGAAATTCGACAAAAGGCCCAAAATAACAATACTTTTTAGGGTTCAATGACCAAATAACAAAAACGGAACCCTTATAGTTTCGTCATACACGTCCGTCCGTCCGTCCGTATGTCACAGCCTTACAATTGATATATATGTCGGAGCGTCCGGAAAGCCACCGATGCGGTCTCGGCTCATGTCGTCCATAGTGGGCGTTTAAGATGGCGAAACTCCAAAATAAAAGCACGTGTCTAAGGAATCACAATCACTTATTAATTTGAATTACAGTTATTAACAAAATATCACTCTCACCACAGGATACAAAATGGATTACGAGCCAATAGGTTAGCGGCACGTGGCACGCGGTCTGTCCAACGAAAAACTCCCTGACTGACAACGCTCGCGCCTTTTTATAGTAGTCAGTTACCCGCGCCCCAGACTATTAACCCCCACGAGCGCACGACCGCTACCCCATTCGGAGTTACCCGCTCGTAAATTAATAAATTAAACATAATCGATTATTATTCGATTCAAGTTTTCAAACTTGATACTTAATTAATTTAGAGTACAGAACCAATCAAAATTCAAATAATGATAACTATGTTCAATTTTTGACTGTTTTAATTACAGAATACACTACGCGCCGTCACGGCCGTCCTGCATCTTCACACGTCCTCGTGTGTAGCGATGTTCTCTTCAATATCTATGGACAAATAATAAACAGTGATTTACACAACTATTCACTCGGCCACCCTGGCCAATTATATGCTGCGATGTAAACACTGCACTTTATAAAATTCACTCAATCATTCTACCAGGATCATAATACAGTCTTTAGATACAACCTCTAATACGGCATACAACACTATAGGGTCCAAATCGTTTGATCGCACTAGTCACTGTTTCACTATCGAGTAGAGGCCACACAGGCATGTCAGTCAGTATCACACAGGTCGGTCAACGCCACACAGGCCAGCCAGCGCCACACAGGCAAGTCAGCGCCACACAGGCAAATCAGCGCCACACAGGCAAATCAGCGCCACACAGGCAAGTCAGCGCCACACAGGCAAGTCAGCGCCACACAGGCAAGTCAGCGCCACACAGGCAAGTCAGCGCCACACAGGCAAGTCAGCGCCACACAGGCAAGTCAGCGCCACACAGGCAAGTCAGCGCCACACAGGCAAGTCAGCGCCACACAGGCAAGTCAGCGCCACACAGGCAAGTCAATGTTCGTCAATACCACACAGGTTTTTTTGGTAACACGTCAAAGAGCACTGAGCTATACATTCGTTTACTAGGAAATCTATCAGCTACTTTTTACTTATCAAAGAACACTCGGTACCGGAATCGCAACAATATGAAAACTTCTCACCAGTTTCAATCAAGAGGTGGTCGACAGCTGGTTGAATGGTGCAGACATCCACCCGACGTTCGGTCTTCGCATCAACAGCCTTTGTATCTCTGCGAGAGCAGCGCGTTGCGATGTGGCCCTGTTTGCCGCAGCTGTAACACGTTGGAATCGCCTTCTTCTTCTGTGTGCTGTCATCTCTCGACTGAGTTGGTAAGGAGGTGCCTGAAAACTCAAAACGCGCGCCAGTGCCGCCATTACGACTGGGGTTACCACGACAATCACTAGTGATGTGACCTAGTCTGCCACAGTTATAGCATCTCCGCGAATGTTCAATACGAGGCCTTTTTGCTTCTATGATCGAGGCAGCCTTTTCTTGAACTGGAGGTCCCCTTTTTCTGAATGTAAAAGCCATGAGCTCCTGCTGCAGTTTATTGCGGGTATCGATATCAGTAGTAAATGATATACGCTGAAGGCGCGGTTCAATCCTTGTAGCATGTGCTAAGGTAACCGCGATTGAAATCTGTTCCACTGACAAAGACTTCCACCGCGCAGTTAAAGCACTCATAAACCGACTTGCATAGGATGACAAGCATTCGCCTTCCTTAGGGTTTCCGTTAAGCAATCGCCATAAATTTGCAGCTGGAGTTTCCACAAAATCAAATCTAGCTAAAAACTGATCCTTCAGCTGCGCCCAGGTAATACCAGGAAAACTAGCCTGGGCTAACCATGACGCAGCGGGCCCCTTCAGTGCTTTACTCATTGATATTATTAAGTTACTGCCTGAAAGAGGCCTTTCTTGTAAACACAAGTCTACAGTCTCACACCAAGCGCGAGCATCACAGTCCTGGTAATCAGGATTGAATTCGGGTAGTGATATTTTCAATTCGGCCACACGTGGCTCTTGTAATGTACGTATTAAGTCACTCATGGTGCGCTGTTGCATTTTAAAAAGAGATTTCCAGCGATCGCACTTATTGTCGCGTAATAACTGAACTGTATGCTGTTCCTGGGACGCCTCTGGTAATCCCACTTCTGATGTCGGAGCGTCCGGAAAGCCACCGATGCGGTCTCGGCTCATGTCGTCCATAGTGGGCGTTTAAGATGGCGAAACTCCAAAATAAAAGCACGTGTCTAAGGAATCACAATCACTTATTAATTTGAATTACAGTTATTAACAAAATATCACTCTCACCACAGGATACAAAATGGATTACGAGCCAATAGGTTAGCGGCACGTGGCACGCGGTCTGTCCAACGAAAAACTCCCTGACTGACAACGCTCGCGCCTTTTTATAGTAGTCAGTTACCCGCGCCCCAGACTATTAACCCCCACGAGCGCACGGCCGCTACCCCATTCGGAGTTACCCGCTCGTAAATTAATAAATTAAACATAATCGATTATTATTCGATTCAAGTTTTCAAACTTGATACTTAATTAATTTAGAGTACAGAACCAATCAAAATTCAAATAATGATAACTATGTTCAATTTTTGTCTGTTTTAATTACAGAATACACTACGCGCCGTCATATATATATAATTGATATATTCCCGCCTTTGTATCGATTTTAATTAAATTTAATATACAGGTGTCTTTTGTTAACCGTCAGTTGGTCATAATAAAAAAAAATACTTTTAGGAGTCTCACAATACATTGAACCGTATGCCTCAGCATAGAAAATATTTTCCACTCACCCCTAAATTTTCTCCTAAGACTAATATGCTGACTTATTGGCTTTAAAAATTGAAAAAAAAATTTCACCCTAATAAAATAAGCAATTTGTTTATGCCTTTTAACAAGGATTTGAAACTTTCATTCATAAAAAACTGCACTGTATTGAGTGGCTTATCATTGCATAGCGAATGTTAAAATCATTGTTATTCAATGTAGGCTCCAAACTGACTTTTAACGGTTACATTTGTGTCGTTTAAGATATCATACAGAATCTATCTTCTTTAAATCGAAGGCTGCCACCGAAGTAGTCTTTACTAAAATTACCTTTAAAAAATATGATTTACTCCTAATTACACAATATTTCTTTAGAATATTTTCAAGCACCAGGGGTTCTATTACTACTACCACTACTCAACGTAAAATAAACTCGATAATACAATATAACTCGTGAAGAAAAAAAAATATTATGTGTGGTTGTTTTTTTTTTGTTTCATTCCTAATTTAACCTATACGTAGCTAGTAAGTTCGTTCCAAGAAAACTAATATTTCTTAATAATAATAAAAAATAATTAAGCAGAAACACATTTTCCGGAAAATTACCGCGATGACAAAGTCATTTAAATGTAAGAGCCCTACCACTCCGTTTCTATCGTAACGGACTGAAGTGGCTGTTAAAGTTCCCTATTTTTAAATTATATTGCAGAAGCAATGTATTAATAGTAAATTACGCCACAAGTAAGCTGAGTTGGTCAGTACACACGAGGTCGAATTTTAACCCGAGCCGTTAAACGTGGGGGCGTACTGGCATAATGAAAAAAGAGGAGACGGGAAAAAACAAATTTAAACATATTTAAAATTTTAACCTACACTAAAGAGTAAAGACACGTACTTATATACTTTTAGAAATAGGGTACATTATATGAAAAAGAAAAAAAAAGAAAAAAGGACGTCCAAATAGAAGATGGGAAGATGATAATAATAGCATCAAAATAGCAGGACACTTGAGGACAAGAATCGCGTACGACAGAAAATAATGGAATAGTTTAGAGGAGATATTTACTAAAAAGCAAGCAGAAAATGGTAATGATGCACTATTGGATATTATAAGTAAAATATATACTGTAACATAAAATGTTTTGAATTAAGTCTTTAATAAATAAAATACTAAATCACGTGAATAAATCGCAGGCCACAATTAGTTAGTTATAAAATAAAAAATCTATTAATATTCTCTCTACATTTCGAAGAGTTCAAACCAAGTTGACTTTACTTTAATTGATTGATTTAAACTTGGTTAGACTAGCTTATTTAAATTTATTAGTAGTTTTTGCGAGAGTCGCTAGAAGAGCTCTACATAGATAGTAATGCAATTAAAAGCAGCAGTAGTCTACCTAATAAGGTATGTATTCGTTAGCAAGCTTAAGCGACAAACCTTTTTTATCAGATTATGATATTTATGTAACTATGTTATAATTTCTATTTTTTTAAACCACTGAGATGGTAAACAAGGATATGGACGCTTGCAACATCAGGAGTTTCACGCTTTACCGACTCTCAAAAAATCTTATAAAATTATTTTTGTAGAAACCCATATTGTAGTCCTTAAAGAAAACCTTGGAGCTGCAGAAGGTTATTTAGGTACTTGCCATTTTGTGTTAATAATTAATATCTGCTTAAATACTTTTATTTATTCTATTATATTTTTATTTTTTCTTTTATTATAATATTTGTAAGATAATTACATTTTAAGCCTAAAGAGTTCTTAAATGTCGTTTTGAATTTCCATAAAAGTTTTTATATTTTGTTAAAATAGATATCCATAAAATATTAATTATATTGATATTACATACTTTTTTTTTTGCTAAGCATGTTCCTATATATATATATATATATATATATATACATAAATAAATAAATAAATAAATAATTCGTTTTATTAAAATCTGATTACCTTGTCTACTACATAATTACTTCATATCACCTTCATTTACCCGTAATCCGCATATTATTTGAAATGCAACGTCTGTCTGTAATTTTTGGTCCCCAGATATTTTATCTTCTATGGCCAAGATTTTGTGTACTAAAAATTTCGAGTGATTGGCTTGAACTGATGTAATATAAGATTGTTTTGTTTTGACCTCAGCCGTTATGCGCCCCACTATAAGGGCAGAGGCCTCTCCAAACTACTTAACTTCTATCAAAGAATAAGACTTAAAGTAATCAAAAACCGCTACCGCTTCTCTCGTCAAAAAAGGCTGTTCAATGAGTAAGTAATTAATTATTGGTTTTCTCTGGTCTTGTTCGTCCCTGGGCCTTGACTTTACACCCTTGGTGTGCGTCTAACTTAAACATGTACTATAAATTCTCTTTGACGCTCTAGTTGGACAATAAAATAAACTAATTTTAGGGTTTGATTACGTTTTCCTTTTACCAGGTTTTTGTTCGAAAATTAAAAACTTCTTATTCAATTTAATTAACGATAAGATATTAAATATTTTTTGGATTACGAATAAAATTGTATATTGTAAGGAGATTCGTTGACGGTTTGAGATTTTTTTAATGTATTTTATGCGACTGAGTTTTATACCTTATCTTATATATTTAAACGAGCAATTCTTTTACATATATGTCTATTATATATAATTGCGGGATTTAAGAAACTGGATAAAATTTTGGATTTAGATATGGTATTTTTTTTTAGGGTTCCGTACCTAAAGGGTTATAAACGGGACCCTTTTACTAGACTCCGCTGTCCGTCCGTCCGTCTGTCACCAGGCTGTATCCCATGAACCGTGATAGTTACGCAGTTAAAATTTTCATAGAAGATGTATTTCTGATGCTACTATAATATCAAATAATTTAAATTAAATAAATATTTAACGGGGCTCCCATACAACAAACGTGATTTTTTTTGCTCGATATTGATAACGGCAACTGTTAGACGCTTAAATAAAATAAAATAAAAAAAAAAAATATTTAATACCATACAACAAATTTTTTGCCTTTTTATAGATAATGGTACGGAACACTTCGTGCGTGAGGCCGATTTTTTTTATATTTTGGTTTTATTTTTAGGGTTCCGTACCTCAAAAGGAAAAAAGCAACCCAATTTGCACAAAATCCGGTACTTTATGTCATTTACCGTTAATTTGGAATCACGAAATTTGGCAAAAAGCAAGATGTTTAATGTTAGTTAGGTGGGAACTGCGCCTTAACTTCTCAGAGCAAAACAAGATTTGAAGAAGTATTTTACAAGCAAATACTAAAATGTATATATAATCTTAGTTACAGTGCAACGTTATGGTCCCTTGGAGTTGGTTTGATGATAGAGCTTGAAGGTAGCTATAGGAACTTCTTAATTACGCAACGAAACCCAGTCTTGTTTGGGTTTATTAGATTTGGTTTCACTTGTAATATAGACCTGAGCCAGTCCAGGGTCTGCTCATTTTTGTATCAAAACTATTAACCAACAAATTATTATAGAGAAATTGAGAAAAAATATTGGCACATGCCAGTGCTTAAACGCCCGACCTCAGATCGCGAGGCAAACGTTGTCCAGACAGAGCAATCGTGACAGTGGCGAGCAATCGTGACAGTGGCGAGCGCACTGATACAATATTCGGGTTCAGAGTTTCGTTAATTACGTATAGCTACTTGTTTTTAATAAAGTTTGTAAATTTGGATATTTAGATATATTTGGATATAAAAGGAACACATCTGAAAAAAAATTTAATATTGGTTTTATCTATTTATTCAAAGGTTTAACATTTATTTATTCCATATTTTAAAAGTTATAATAATCCTTAGTACATATATACCTAAGATAATAAAATAAAATTCATAGGGAACTTCAAATAGAACTAAAAATCGAAGCATGTAGTTTTTATTTGACACAGTTCTACGAGGCTTACCTACCAACTAAGCACCGGCCAGGGATTTCAACCCCGAAAAACGGGATCACGCATTTCCGCGGGATGCCGCTGCATTTATTAATCTGCTGGATCCCGCACCTTCAAAGCGCGGATCCGCGGATCTCGCAAATTAAAATTTGGCGCTAAAACATTCGCGTAAATCGCGAGTAGCACGAGTGTGATGTTTCAGTTGTTCAATAATGAACAGCGCACTGCTCTGCGCCTGCACACGTCTTTCTGTAGGTGACGAGGGTTCTGTTTTCGTATTCACCGTCTGGCGTTTAATATAGCGATACAATAAATTCCATTTGCTTCTTAAGAGCGTATTTTCAAAAGTTATCACCATAGGTTGATATCATAGTAATAGCATCAAAGAGAAAGTTGCGATTTGATTATTAGTCATTATATGAATAAGACTGAATTAAAAATATAAAACTGTTGTTAGGAGTTAGGGTAAAACTAAATAAAACTAATTAACTATGCCAAACATTTAAAGATGTATCTAAGAAATCAGATGCCTAACCACTTTTACTTAATAAATAGAACAGAAATAATTTCTGTTGCTTAATGTAACAAATGTTTAATAAAAGTTGATTTTTACACAAAAATCTGTAGTTTCAATTTTATTTAAAAACATAATTTCAAAGATGCAGGAACCCGCGTTATCCCGCGCGGGATTGAGTAATCCCGCACATCAATCCTGCGGGATTGAATGAGCTGCGGTATTGCAATCCCTTAGCACCGGGCTATTCTCACAGACTATCATGCCAGTCCAGTGCGGATCGTAAATTCGATCCCCACATTAGACAAACATAATAATATGTGATGATAATTTTTTTTGCCTTTGTTGGCAATTGAAACTGTCTGGGTGTTTTATGTACAATATGTATATAAGTATTTATATTGGTATATTTAATGTTATCTATACTAAATATTTACTAATATTAGAACGAATTAAAATTTTAAAATTAACCAAAAATAAATAATTTTCAAATAACATCATTGTTCATGTTTTTTTTTTAACGATTCGAATCTTGAGAAATAAAATATGTTTTTTGTAACAGCTGAAGGATAAGTACCAAAGAGCAAATGACCATCAATAAAAATCCAATCTTTCCACTATCCAAACGTTCGTTCCAATAAGATTGCCCGCTTTCAAATATCGAAACAATTATGATATTCTACAGCGATTTCGCAGAATTTTTTTTTTATTCAGCTTGTGTGAATTTAACTCAAATTCAGGGTGAATGGCACTAACTAACTTTAATAATAACAAAGAGCTGACAGCTCGTCAAATACTCGGTTAAGCAAAAAACGTAGTGCACCATCTGACAATTTATTAAATTATGTCATAACTTCAACATTAACAAGTATTAGCCGAAAATTATTGTAAAATGAGGTTATTTATGTAAAACAATCTTTTGCCCTCGACTCTTCCTGACCTTAATTCGGTTATCGGTGTAGGATTTCAACAGCAATTCCTCCATTATAGAAAAAAACCGACTCAGACTTGACGTTCACAAGCAGCCTACGTCCTTTTCCGGGTCTTCAATTTCATCTTCATCGGTACAGAAGTTAAGGCGTGAATAGGTAGCAAAGTTTTGTTTGTAATTGCATAAGGACTGGTTACACAGTGCGAAAGGCTGCCTTGACAGTAGTTCGACTCGCCTCGACCGGTCACAATGTGCCATGTATGAAACAAGCAAGTACACGAGCGAATGGTTGAAAGGCTGCATTTAAGTGTGTCTCGCTATGATATCGCATTAAGGTTGCAAAGTTTTTACAATGATTGTTAAAGGGACAAAGAAGGACATAAGCTACTTTTTACTCCAGAAAACTCAAAAATTTATAAAGAAACAGAAAATAAAAAAAAAAATATATAAAGCCAAATTTCACGTAGACGAATTATGGTTGCTTAAGCAATCTTTCTATCCATACTGAAGGACTTACCGTAGAATTCCACGCCGATAGCTGAATTTAGCGCGGGCGGTCAAAAGGCATATTTTCAGCATAGTTAGCCGTTTTTATTGCGAAACAAATAAAACATACAATACAATAAAACTTAAATAACTTTATTAAAATTTAATTTTTAAATCATTGTTTTTGTATAAAAACTGTTTGTCTGTAAAGTTATTTACAACAGCTAACATTTTAAATTAAAGAAAATTGACCTCGATTAACAATTATTATCATCCCAAAAGTTTATTTTTAATTGGTAACTGTTGCTGATAATAACAAATAGATGACTTAGTGATGATTTATTCAAGATATAATAAAACTAATAGTGTTATTTAAATAATATGTGTGTTTAAATTTAAATAAATGTAACAGGACTTTTTTTTTAATATTTTACACTATTTTATTATATATTTATATAAAATTAGTATCACGAAACTCGTAGCAATATAAACACAATGTTGGAAGAACTTCACCAAGTTTGGTGTTAGTAAATACGACCCCGATGTTTTGAACTTCGGCTATTATCGAGCTTTACGATGCTATGTGAATAATGACTACAGTGAAGTGAACTATTTCATTGGTCATGTATAAACTTCTATCTTTATTTTAACTAAAATGTGAAAGTTCCTTAATAAGGGACATTATTAAGCACACTTAATTTGTTTGCATGAAGCTCTAGGGCAATAATAATAAAAACATGATAAAATAAGAAATAAATAAAACAAACCCTTATCTATATATAGTATAAAACAAAGTTCCCGCTGTCTGTAGCGACGTACGCTTAGATCTTGTCTTTTTTTTTTCTTTTAAACTGATTCTACGCAACAGATTTTGATGCGGTTTTTATCAATAGATAGGGTGATTTAAGAGGATGGCTCATACGTAAAGTTTAATTATTTTTTTTATGATAATTTGTTGAAATATGACGATAATTGTTCAAATGTCGGCAAAATCATGTTAAATGAGCTTTACATGGCGTGCGCTGGCCAGGAATTCCATACATTTCTAACAGATGGCGGTTTAAGTCAGTTTGTTGGCAAAAACATGTCTGGATTCCATACATTTTTAACAGATGGCTGTGTAACTTAGTTTATCATAAAGTATTTAATTGAAACTTTAAGCTCGCCACATACAAGGCATATAATATACTTTTTAGTCTTCAAGCGTTGCATATGAATATTTATAACATCTGCGATAAAGTTATTATTATAATACTCGTAAGTATAACTATAACCAAATCTCTATACCTACAGCTATAGCTTGCTAAACTTTCCTACTATAATCAATGTTCCAATTATGTCTTTATTGCAGTTTTACGTATGTGCTTCAATAGTAAAAGCTTTGGAAATGATTTGAAAAAGGGAAAAAACACTTTCAAAATTTATACCTTGCCATAGCAAACTTGCTCTCTATAATCAAGGACTTTTCATATAAATCCCACGCTGATAACCGAATTTAAAGCGAGTGGAGCCACAGACAAAATATAAAAAAAAATATAAAATAATATTAAATAAAAACCAAACAAAATCTTCTAAAAATTGACTTTCATGTATGTAGTTGACCACTAAAAAAAAAGAGTTGAATAATTTATTCGATCCCCGGCGCTTAATATGAAAACGTCGATGGCCCTGTATTTGCCAGTTTTTGGAAAAATTGTACCTTAATTATTTTTAAACAGAATTATGAAAGTTATGAGTGTAAAATTAAAAATTATTGTCTAAAATTATATTAATTAATGTCACGCCCGCGCGGTTAATAATGTTGTATCTGCAGATGTTGAATACAAGGAAACACTGAACCTCCCTTTTTACAACAATTAAAATAAATAGCTAAATTAAGAGGATACACTTCGCGGCGCCACGCAGGGGATGGAATTGATGAGATAAAGTGTATATATTTAAAACATAGAAGACGTTGTCTGCTGCAAAAGAAGGATTTGAGAGTCCCTTTTGGGAAAAAAGGTAGTCCTATCCTTGTCTCCAAAGTCGTAATTTCTGTTCCACAAAGTTTAGGCTTCAGAGAACAGAAATTAAGACTTGCCCAATGGCTGACCTAAGATGGTAAATGTCAACCGCCGTCAATCCAGAAAGATTTTTCCGAAAAGCGTTTTCCTTTTTTACACAAGGAACTATCACAACCAAACTACGTTACAGTCTGAAAATACGACACTTAGAGACAAACAAAGATTCTTGCAAAATTACAATAAGTGTCGAGTTAATTAAACTACGTTAATTAAGTAACGGGTTAGAATGGGCTCCCCAAGCCTAGAGTAAAATAAATATGTTGCTGAAACACATAATATTTACAAAGAGAGATCTAAGTAATGTCCACTTTTATAACACAAATAAGTTCAAGATTTAATGAATTTAAATATATCTTTGCGCAAGATACGAAATCTACGTTATTATTTGAAACTCGATTAGAAACAATTAAGGAATAAGTACATTTTAAACTAGTTTGCTTGAATAATAACAGTTTTGCTGAAAATTGATTATGCAGTTATACTTAGCTTCGAACAAAGGTCTCCGTACATTAACACGTAAAACTCTCACAGTTCACTTCGTAGTTTAATTCACCTTTCGCGTGTTACTCCTGTTCGCGTAAAATATCGACCGTCCTCCCACATTACGTTCCCTCTGCCATGCGCCTGCGCACCCTTGTGTTCGAGTAAAGCTGTAACTCTCAATAACAAAATTAATAACACTCGACCTTATTGCGTTTGCAATAAGCTCGAGTCTCTATTCTCCATTATCTCATCCCCTTAAACTATGCGGCCGTAACTAGACGCGTAGTTGTACACGTGCGACCCATTGCCTGATTCTAAGAAATTTCCTAGAAAGTCCGTTTCGCCCGAAAAAGGTTCAAATGCAACAAAAAATATTTTACCTGACCTACGCATTCCAGGCAAATTGTACAACGCTTAAAGAGTTTTAAATATTGGAACTAAATTGTTACATTATTGAAATGTATTTTAGGTATATCCGTGTGGACGTGACACTGTGGTTTTTCCCAAACCTTGTAAAACGTTCTATTAACTAGAAATCTTTTTTTAAACCATTTGTATGAAAATCTAGAATAAGTATCCTCTTAATGATACACCCGAGTGCTCAAAAAACATAGACCCTTCTTTTTTGATGTTGGTTTAAAATATACGGTAATTATTGGCACGCCCGCGCGGTCCTGTATTTATTTGCCTAAGCCTGCTTAAACCTGATACCTGAGTCTGTCAATATCGCTTAGCAGACGCGGATGCTGGAAGATGAAATATATATTATCCGCCCCGTGTATGCACGTCCATTGATTTATATAGAGAACAATATTGGCAAATATACGGCGTCGCTGCGGAGTAATATATATTTTTGATAGCACCTGCCTCGTATGTGAAAACCTTCTCAAGGACAAAACAACGTCTGCCGGGCAAGCTAGTTATTGATAAAAGTAAATAAAAATAAAAATAAAATTCATCTCGCACTACCAATCTCCAAACACTCCAACACTTATTTTTTATTTGATACTAGGTTCTGCCAGCGACTTCGCCCGCGCTAAATTTTGTTATCGACCTACGGTTCTTACTGCAGCTCCTCAATTATAGAAAAAAAAAACTATCAAATATTTTTTCCTTAATGGCATAATACATTCGTGTCTGTAAAACCATCGAAATACCCAACCCAATCTGTCAAGCCGTTTAGAAGTTATGTGAAAAAGATAAGTACGGAAGGACAATTCTTACTACCCGTTGTCCTATTACCCGTATTCCCGTAAGAATGAAGCATTTTCCCGCGGTAAAAAGTACCCTATGTTTATTAGGGATAATGTCGGTTTCTAATGGTAACAGAATTTTTAAAATCAGTCTAGTAGCTTCGGAGTTTATCAATACAGACACACTTACATACAAACCTTTCCTCTTTATAATATTAGTATAGATTATATCCGTCTAATTAAGGGATATATTGCTTGTTACATGTACCAAAGCCTAAACATTCACTTCATTTCTCCCAAAATCAGTATCACAATCAGAAATGTATTATTTTCAAGCAATATGGTTACATAATAATATATGTTAATATAACTAAAGTTCAATCATGTTTATCTATTGATCTTTGATACAATAAAAAAATAAATTTAATTTAAATAATAACATATTCTTAAAATGTAGGTGTAAAATGTTTTGAGTTTAGGTAAAATTAGGAATATCAATATACAACTTAACAATACGCTCACAATAAACTATAATAATAATAATAATTGAAATACCATTCAAAATAAAAATAAATAAAATAAAATAACAATCAGACGATTCGCTCACAGTAAATTACAATAACTATGAAATTAATGACTAAGTAACTATACAAAATAGAACCATGTCAGTCAGATAATAAAAAAAGGCTACAATAAAGTCTTAGCATAAAAAAAAATTAAAACTAGGTAAAAATTCTATCCATGTGTTATTAGAATTCACAATATTTTTCTAAGCAATTTATGTTTTAATATCATTTGATGCTTATTTAAAGGTCTAATAAAAAAAAACTTTTTAATAGAATACTTTTACACTCATCACTGCACAAAGTTTTTTTCATAAAGTGATGACTACGCGTAGATTATTTTAGTATAGTCGCATCCTGACAAAGACAGTCACGAATCCTGTCGTCAACCACCTTGATAAACAATATTTTTTAACAAAATTAAAAATTTCAAAAATGATTAGTGTTGCTGGTAGCAATATACATTACTATAAATATTTTTGTACAGTTCATTTATTCTTCGTTTAATTTTTATACAAATCGTTTATTTATTAATTAAATGGTATGTTGGGCAGAATAAATTTATACAATATTCCGAAAAATGCAAAAAACAGATTTTTTTGTACCGTAGAAAGAGATATCTTTTAGTACTCTAAATGTTTAATGTAAAAGCACTGCCTTCTGTAAACAATCGAGGTATTGCCACAGTATTGTCTGGAAGCAGCAAATTAAATACCCAAAATTTACGAGTTGGACGTAACATGAATTCTAATTTGAGAAATAGAACTTGAAATGGATTTCGCTGTAAATCTTGGACGTTATTTGGTCAAACTAATTAAATACGGAATTTTATTATCAGTCGTTAATACTTTTTACGTATTTGATTTTTTAATGGCTTATTTGCTTTAGTAAATAAAATATCTTAATTTAAGATAAGTTATGACTAGCCATCCTACCACATGCTGCAGAGAAAACAGGGTTGGTATAAGTACATTACCGACGAGGCCACAAATATAAACCTTTGCTGGGTAAATAGAGTTTAGCGGCCGTACCGTAGGTATGGTAATATATATGAATTTCGATTTAGATTTGGAACTGGTTTTATGTTGATGATTGTATAGCATTTTGTTACGAGTGTGGATATCTTTAGTGTACTTGTAAAAAAATTCTTTTCTCAAAAGTAATAAACAAAAACTTTGTAACAAAAAAAACAACCGGCTTCATAAAGATAATGTATATATAGATAGTATGGTAATTCAGATCAGATTTTTGGAAATAAGTAATTATTTTTACCTTTTAATGCATCTTTTGGAAGCCAGTTGTTTTTTTTTTTTTGTTAAAAAGTTTTTTATTAAAGTTCCATAGCAAAATTTAACCCTTAGACCAAGCGCTCACTATGATTTATTTTTTAATCACACGATTTTAATTTCACGCCGGAAAATTGAAGTAGTTCCAGCGACTCATTAGTCGCGTATCATGTTTATTTATACCTTGTAATTATTAGGGTTTTTATTAAAATTTAAAGGGGACATATATTCGTTGTGTTTGTGAGAAAAATAGTGTGAACTTTAAAGTATAACAACAAATAATTAAAACCGGCCAAGTGTGAGACGGGAGCATTACTATTTTAAATCACCGGTACAGCGCCATCCAGCTTATCGTTAAGAGAAACAGTAACACATTTGTTTGTTGGAAACGATATTCAAAGTTAAGCAATGTCGGGGTTGGTCTGTACTTGGATGGGTGACCTCTTAGCGGCACACATAAATGGTGGTAGGTACGGAACCCTCGGTGCGCTAGTCCAACTCGGACTTCGCCGGTTCATATAACAATTTTCTAACACCATTATATTTACGCACCAGTTAATTATACATAGGTTTAACCTATGTAGGTATATTAATTTAAAAACAATAGAAATATAAAGTCTATTAAAATAATTGCACAACCCATACTATCCATGTCATATCATTCCACATTAAATGTTTAATTTTATTGGTTTTATATCTCCCTATTAAATTTAACATTAGTTTAACTATCGGTGAGAGCAATACGAATTTACACAACGTGAACTGAAAATCACTTCTTTGATTTTTGTATCATTTCTGCTTTCGTCTGTATTTTACACGAAACAAATGACTGATACAAAATACTCTTCCTGATTTATGTACTTATGTAATTACTTATACTTATTTTCTTATGAAAGCACTAGATTATAAGATGTGTAGATTAGTATTTAAACTTTATCAGATTTTGTAGAACCTTTAGTTATGTTCAACCAACCAACTATGACTTTTATTACCAGCTTTCTGGATATATTTTTTTTTTTTTTTTTTTTTTTATACCACTAAGGTGGCAAACAAGCCTACGGTCCGCCTGATAGTAAGCGGTCACCGTAGCCTATGGACGCTTGCAACACCAGGGGCATCACTCGCGCGTTGCCGACCCTTCAGAAATCTAATAACTTCTTTTTTGAAGAACCCCATACTGTAGTCCTTAGAGAAAACCTTGGCAGGGAGCTCATTCCACAACCCAAGGGTTCGCGGGAGGAAGTTTCTCTGAAACCGCACTGTTCGCGACCATTTTGGTTCCAAAGTGTGAGAATGAATTCCCTGTCGATGGCGAGCGGTGCGATGGTAGAAAGTAGCCGTGGGCATCATTTCGAACAATTCCTCAGAACACAATCCATTGTACAAGCGGTAGAACACACACAGGGAGGCAAAGTCTCTCCTCAGACTTAAGGGTTCGATACCGCAAGTGAGTTTGGGATCGTCGACAATTCTCACAGCCCGTCGTTGAACCGAGTCAAAAGGGCCAAGCTGGTATCCGGGTGCACCCGCCCAGAGATGGCAGCAGTACTCCATATGGGGCCGGACTTGCGACTTGTAAAGTAGCAACCTTTGCCCCGACGTGAAGTACTGCTTCGCTCTGTTGAGTACACCAAGTTTTTTGGACGCCAGCTTTACCTTGCCTAGCAAATGATCTCGGAACTGAACATCGCTGGAGATGTCAACGCCAAGGATCCCAATGCTCTTGGAGATGGAGAGGGGAGTGTTCTGGAATTGTGGGACTACAGTGAATGGGGTTTTCTTAGCGGTGAACGCGCAGACTTGTGTCTTTGAAGGGTTGAATCGGACCAAGTTTTCCCGCCCCCAGTCAGAGACCTTGGACAGACCGATCTCGATTTGAGACACAAGTTCTTCACGCTTTTCCTCCACAACGGAACGTGGGATGCTTGCACGGCCCGTGTAATAAGCGTCTCCAGTACTGTCATCTGCATAGCAATGTATGTTGTTGATGTCCAACATATCATTGATGTGCAGTAGAAACAGCGTAGGAGACAGCACAGAGCCTTGCGGGACACCAGCATTAATGTCCATGCTATCAGAGCAACTACCGTCAACTACGGCTCGTATGCTTCTGCCGGACAAAAAGCTAGCCACCCATTTGCACAAACCCTCGGGCACTCCGTAAGAAGGCAACTTCGATAGAAGACCCCGGTGCCAGACCCGATCGAACGCCTTCGCTATGTCTAGGCTACATGCCAATGCCTCCCCCTGACTCTCAATGGCTAGTGCCCATCGGTGTGTGAGATACACTAGAAGGTCACCAGTTGAGCGACCGTGGCGGAAGCCATATTGACGGTCACTGATCAGGTCGTGTTTTTCTAGGTATCTCAAAAGCTGTGTGTTGATCACACGCTCCATCACCTTAGAGAGGAGAGAGGTAATAGCGATAGGCCTGTAATTCGATGGATCTGATCTATCGCCCTTTTTGGGCACCGGGTGCACATTTGCAGTCTTCCATGAAGACGGAAATTGCCTAGTGTGGTAGGAAAGCGTGAAGAGGCGCGTGAGTACAGGACATAACTCAGGAGCACACTGCTTAAGCACCACTGCTGGTATGCCGTCTGGCCCACTCGACTTATGAACGTCTAGGGAAAGCAACGCCCGCCGGACCTCGCGCTGTGTTATAGTGATTTCCGGCATGGTCTTACCGCACCACGGTAAAGTAGGTGGTACAGCGCCTTCGTCGTTCACATTCGAGTTAGAGGCAAAGAGACTGCCCAATAGATCGGCTTTCTCTTTTGCACTGTGGGCCAAGTCACCATCGGTCTTTCGCAGTGGTGGTAATGACGACTGGCAGAAGTTCCCCTCGGCAGCTTTAGCAAGCGACCAGAAAGCACGACTCCCAGAAGGATAGCTCGCAAGTCGCCCACCTATTTTGCCGATGAATTGGAATTTTGCTCTGGCAGTTGCTTTCTTACTGAACCTCGAGGCAGCATTTAATTTGCGTTTTAACTCAGAAATATTCGGATCCTTATTATTACGAGCCGTGGTCCAAGCCTCATACGCAGTTTGCTTAAGAATTTTAGCTTCTCTGCAAGGCCTATTAAACCACGGTCGTTTTTTGACGCCGGCAGCTACTCGCAGGTTAGAAATGAAACATTCCATACCAGCGAGGATTGTCTCAGTGACTGCGGCTGCGCAGACGTCAGGATCTTCTGAGCTATAGCAGATCTGCCTCCACGGGTACGATGCATAAAATTCTCGCAATCCATCCCAGTCTGCCGACTTATAATGCCACACACGACGCCAATTAGTTGGCCCAGAAGGATCGGGTTGTGTGCATGACAATCGAGTCCGGATGAGACAGTGGTCCGAGGAGCCAAGAGGCGCATCCACTGTCCAGTAAGGAGCTTGTATGGTCCTCTATATCTGGTATTCTCGTTGGAGAAAGTACCAGCTGAGAGAATCCATAGGTCAGAGCAAATTCATGAGCAGATATCCCTGCATAGTTATTGGTTCGAGAACTGAGCCACTCACGATGGTGGGCGTTAAAGTCTCCCAAAATAACTACTTCTGCTGTAGGATATTGCTCTAGAACTTTGTCAGTCGTCAAACTCAGGTGCGTGAAGAGTCGAGTTACGTCCGTGTCACCGCTATGAGACCTGTATAGGCACGCATAGATACGAGTGTGGCCCCCATGATCTACGCGCACCCACAATATCGACAGGTCCCTGTCTTCAAGGCTATGAAGTCGGCGACAGCAGATATCCTCCCGGACGAACATACATACACCGGCACGACTCAAAAAATTGTGCTCGAGTTTGTAGCCGGGATAACGAAGGTATGATGTGTCGGCCGGGCAGGATATCTGCGTCTCCGTTAGAAAAAGAATGGTTGGCTGCGCAGTCTCGAGATGGTGATGGACTGCGTTAAGATTTGCGTGAATACCCCTTATGTTGCAAAAATCTACATTATATGTGGATGGAGTAACCGCTGTCAAAACTCTTTTCTTTTTTCTGTTCCTGGCCATTTTGTTTGAAGTAACTTAGACTACGGATGAGGATTCACTGCACAGACAGCTTAGAAGACAAAAAGTTGCGGTACTAAGACTGCCGAAGCTCAACACAGATGATGCGGTTGCTGGCACGGCGGGCGGAAGGGCCCCTGATCCCCCTCTGTTGTAGTAGCCGGGTCCACTCCGGTCTCCTTCTCCGGCACGACTACTACTTCAGAGACTTTACACAGGTTGGCGGATCAGCCTCCCAGGGCGGAGATTAAGTGATCCCTGGGTTCGGGAACCCGTTCAACCTGCGGGCGGCCAGCGGTCAGCCGTTTCATCAGGTCTCCCTGACCGCCGAACCAGCACGCCGCGTCTACGCCGAGCAATGACAGCAACAAGCACCGTCGGTCCTCCGCTGTCCGCGCAGCGAATCCTCAAAGAGAGAGCTCTGGCAACCTTACTCACCGCCAGGAACACAACACTACTCAATGTTAGAAACGGAATTTGAGGTTCCTAAGCATTTTTTCTATGACTATATTTTTCAACTAAAATTGCATTGAACAAAATCGCTTCACATTTATTCTCATTTTATTCATGGAGAGCAATAATCTTCTAATTTAACGGAATCCTGACTTTATGGGTGTACGACGAAACACTTGGCCGGATGTTTCTTTTTTTCTTCGCACGAATAATTTGCTCTCAGTCCTACCATCGTGGCCTTAAATAAAATATTAACGAAAATATATTCTTAAACTCTCATAAACCAAAATCTCGACGATGCTAAACTTCTTAAGCGAATACAATAACACGATATTAATAGTAAAGCTATATCAAATACTGAACCCAGTGGCCTGTCTATTATCTTGTCTAAGTCTCACAGGCTCAACGGATACGCCTGACGATACAAATTGCGTGAACGTAAGCCTATTGAGGAATTTCAGATAGTCTCTACAAATTAATGATAAACTACTTTATATAGTTTATCATTAATATATATAGTTTTTATATAGTTATTCTTTGTCCTGGCATACTTTTTATACATATAGTGATTCAATAATTAATATACGGGGTATTACGGGGGGCATATATATTATTCTGTGCCTGGACTTTTATTTCACTACTTCTTATTCTAAAGAGAAAAGAGCTATTTACGACTTATGGGACATACTCGTATATAAAGGCGCTTAAGTCCAAATACCTACACTGTGTGTTTTTGTGTGTGTTACGCCGATGGTCTCACCACTTTTCACGCTTAACTAAAGTAGTTGGTGAAAAGAGGTTGAAGATGATGATGTTGGTATGTATCCAATAACTGGTTACCCCAATCAACACACTATGTAGGTGTTTGTTTGGACTGTGATACTATGTAGGTGTCTGTTTAGACTGTGATACTATGTAGGTGTTAGATTGGACTGTGAAACTTTATAGATGTCTGTTTGGACTGTGATACTATGTAGGTGTCTGGTTGGACTGTGATACTATGTAGGTATCTGTTTGGCCTGTGATACTATGTAGGTGTCTGTTTAGACTGTGATACTATGTAGGTGTCAGATTGGACTGTAAAACTATATAGATGTCTGTTTGGACTGTGATACTATGCAGGTGTCTGGTTGGACTGTGATACTATGTAGGTGTCTGTTTGGACTGTGATACTATGTAGGTATCAAATTGGACCGTGAAACTATATAGATGTCTGTTTGGACTGTGATACTGTGTAAGTGTCTGTTTGGACTGTGATACTATGTAGGTGTCTGCTTGGACTGTGATACTATGTAGGTGTCAGATTGGACTGTGAAAGTTCTAACAAACCCCGGTTAATTTCAAATAAACCAACAAGTCATACCATTATACGGAATACGTAAAAACCAAGACAACTACCTTTTAGCATTGTTAGAATTTTTGTATGTACGAGGCTACCCTAATGGTTGTTAAACGACTGACTCAGGTGAGTCTCGCGGGCGTTTTCAATATTATAAATTTCTAAGTAACTTAAACTTTCGCGGTTACATTTAACATTATAAAACTCCCAATCAGCGCTCGTCATAAAACTACCACTAATCACAGTACGTTCAAACAAACCACCAATCAACGCTTGTTTTAAAACGTTCTCCAATCAACTTTAGTTCCAAACAAACACCCAATCATAGTTAGCTTCAAACCATTCATTCTCGCGCCACAGGTTCAAAATTTTACGCAACTTTTTTTTTCTAGAGTCTGAATTCATAAATCGGAAGTTAAATTACTACCTGCATTTAATAATTAATTCTGTTTTGATGTCTATGATTCGCAAGTTCATAACTTAATATTTTACATTTTAGTCATTTGTACTTATATTTTGTTAGCTTTAAACCTTTCATAAAATAAATTATAACTTCTCATCTATTGTATAAAATATTTGAACGCGCCATTCTTATTTAAAGATGCATTTTGCTATAGGTAGTACGTCCATTGAGCATTGTTTACTAATGAAAATCTTGGCGCTAAAACTTGAATAAAAACCTTGTATAACAAAAATGTTAAGGCATAAATATGGTATCTTCACAAGGTGTCTGTTTGGACTGTGCCTTGAATCTGTGTTTTTTCTTTACAATTTCTTCAGTTTTCTTTGTAAAGCTTAAAGTGGGCTTTTTCTCTTTGTCTTCTTTTATTTTATACCTATAATAAATAACTTTTCTTATGTGTAAGCCTTCTTCCCGTAACAAATCTATCTTCTTCGATATGAACATTGTATTATTATTTCTTTGTTTTTGCACATAATTATTATTTTCGTTATTTGTGGTAGACAACGTCTAAAAAAGCCACGGTGTTAGCTGGGCTATAGGCAGGCTATTACTACAAAAAATAAAAAAATGCAGAATTTTAGTTTACAAATACGTTTCTAAGTAGATCAGTAGGCCTAGAAAAACCATTCTTTTTTTTAAATAAGGTATTTTTCATTCCTTTGTTAAATGAAAAACGAAAGATCACAGCTTAAAAAAGTTAGCGAAAAGAGGCTCAATAAAAAAAACGTAAGATTGAAAATAGTGGAGAACATTGGAAGAAACCTATATTCAGCATTGGATGTTAACAAAAACATTGATGATCATAGGTATATAAATACATATCGTAAAATTCTACCATAACTACTCCAAATTAAAATTTGTTATTTTTGGGATTAATTATGTTTACCCTTTTATATTGGGTATGTATTTTATTATTAAGTAGCTCTTCTTTAGCATAACAAGATAGGAAAATATTCCTCGTTTGTAATTATTTAGATAGACTTTTATCTAATAAAATATTAATGAAAACTTATCTTCAAGCGAAGTCCCTTCTGAGTAACTTCAATAAGAAGCTCATTTATTATGGAAATTATTTCCTTTTTGATACCTATTTGTAAATTTCTACGTTGAATCAGTAATAATGTATCAATGTAAATTATTCAACTTGACGTTGTTGTGACTAGTATTTTAGGGTTCCGAAGTAAATTAAAAATCCGTCCGTCTTTAAGGCGCATATAGCAGCTAACTAGCGCCGCCATTAGGTATCCTCAATTTTCTGTTCGTAGAAAACGAATTTCTAAAATCCAAATGTTACAAATATAAAACTAATCATAAGCTATGTTTAGAAGGTTTTATATAGCTTCTAAATAATATTTGTGAGTTTTAGTTGGCATTTCTTCTAAAAATGGCCACAGAGAAAATTGAGGATATATAATGGCGGCGCTAGTGGACTGTAAGAGGGCCCTTAATTCAACAGCGTTTTTCTTCGGTTAATGCATGCTGAGTTTTAAAACAAAAAGTGAATTTTGGGTGGATTAATTAAGTAACAAATAAGTTAGGACACATTTTGATAGTAACAGTTTATTCTTGAATAGGTACATAAGTCAGCCGCTTTTGGATTGGACTCTGCAACACATTGACTCGAAACATGTATATGGGAAACTAGATGCGTCTATATCGTTACTGTGTTACAATTTTAAAAGGAGGCTTGGGGCTGTTTCAGTTTTGGCTAACGATGACTACTTGGAGCAATGTTCTTGCCCATGGTAAACTTGAATTTTCAGTAAGTAAATCAAGTCTAAATAAATAATAAAAAACTCAAATATTATAATTCGAAGGTCTGATATTAGCAAAATCACAATGCAATAAAAAATCACAAAGTCACCTCTAGTTTTCGCCAATTTTCGCTTTGATTTTTATTTTCATGTCGATTTTCATTGTAATATTGTTTACTTCAAAACCTAGGGCTGTTTATTTCGTACACTTATATTCGAGTTATTAATATTTAATGCTTTTCGCCCATATACTACGTTCATATTCCGTGTTGTATGCAGAATTCGTCTGGCTTTATGCCGCCTCTAAAGGCCCCGGTTTTGCGCAAAGATAAATACTTCAGAGAGGAGGATATGATTATAAAAACCTATGTTCAACTCCCTGAATATATACTATTTAATACTTTACCTAAGTTCCAGCGAGATCCTTACATGTCTTCGGATGTACTGGACAATATTGTAGATATTGATTTGTTTTTTGTCTTTAGGCACTGAGGTATTTTGTACGAAAATATGTTGCGTAGTTTTCCGAACGCTGCCCAACCGAGCTGAATTCTTCGGTCAATCCCTTTTTAAAGTTGGACCAACCTAACTGAACTACTTGCCCTAGGTATGTATATTCATCGACAACTTAGAGAGTAGCGTTCTATACAACAACCGGTATAGGCGTGACATGGACATTAAACATTACCTTCGTGTTATCTATATTCATTTTAAGGCCAATCTGTTGGGAAACTCTGCCGAGGTTTCTGAGCATCGTGCCTAGGTCTTCCAGCGATTCTGCCTGACCATAAATATTTACAATTACCTAACTAATTAATCTATGAATAAAATTGAAAAAAGTAAGTACAAAAATTTTGATGAAAAGTATAAAATAAAATAGTATCTAATGAATATTTTTTCATTTACAAGAGTTAATCCCTCTTGATCTATGCTACACTAACTTAGACAAAATTCAGTATATGTAATTGACTAAGTTGCGGAATCGGAAAATAGACTAAAAGTACTTTTCATTCCGATAAATGGTTCCCGAAGCAAAAAAAAACCACTGACATTCAGTTGCAGTATTTAAAACATTTATTAAACTATTTTAATTTTATTATTTAATAAAAGCTAAACAGATTGTCTATTACAAGAAAGGCTTGTTTCTGAAAGTCAATATTATGAAATTATATTTTTCCCTTTAGGAAAAAATACGGTTTTTAGAAGCTCTTAGCAAGTAAAGAATAAACTTTATCCATTATTTTCAGCTCTTATATCATCGAGTTGGAACTTTTAAAGTTGTGCCTAATTAGATGGTTCGGAAAAAAAGGTGTACGAATATTGGATGAGAAAAATTCTTAGTCGTAAAGTTTA
Source organism: Apoda limacodes (assembly GCA_946406115.1). NCBI lineage: Eukaryota > Metazoa > Arthropoda > Insecta > Lepidoptera > Limacodidae > Apoda > Apoda limacodes. Next base: position 23,984,801 of record OX291555.1, on the reverse strand, counting down.
ATTTTTTTATATTTAGAGTGGAACGATTAGTTGTAACCTAAGTTCATGAAAACTTAAGGCATGAAATAGATAAAAGATAAACACAGTAATAAAAATACACAGATATTTAACGAGATAACGACTTTGCACGGGTATTAGCACGCAGAAGACAATTAATGTGGTTTTTTATTTATAATCATTTTTAATCAGTAATTAGTTAAAATTTAAAACTAAAACAAATTTTGATAACAAAGGCGTAGTAAAATATAGGCCAGCATTTTGCTAACGAAACCTACTGGCGCTAATTTTTAGACAGAACCCAACCCATCATCAGGTCTAGTAAAGTAAGCAAGACATAGTAATTTTCTTCACAGCTTCAAGGACAACTTGCGACTACATTGAAATTGAAGTTAAATTGATCGCACATTATTTGCCGCATATTGTGCATCTTCTTAATTATTGATCGATGATACAAATGCCTTGTTTTTTGTAAATAGATGCACTACCTAACCCCAAGCCAAAAACATCTGTTCATCACATAAATGTTTTTCTATTGAACCCGCGACCTCAGTTTAGCTGGCAGCATGACTCCCAACTTAGCACCAAAGGCATCCATACTAATATTATAAATGTTCCGTCCCTCTTCAGGCTTAAACCACTGTACCGATTAAGATGAAGTTTGGCAAGGAGCTAGTTTGAGTGCCGTGAAAGGACATAAGCTACTTAAAAACGTCAAGTGTAAGTCAGTTATTTTTATATAATTTGTACAATGGGATGTGTTCTGAAGAATTGTTCGAAATGATGCCCACGGCTACTTTCTACCATCGCACCGCTCGCCATCGGCAGGGAATTCATTATTACACTCAAGAACCGAAATGGTCGCTTACAGTGCTGTTTCAGAGAGACTTTCTCTCGCGAACGTTTAGGTTGTGGAATGAGCTCCCTGCCAAGGTTTTCTCTAAGGACTACAGTATGGGGTTCTTCAAGAAAGAAGTTATTGGATTTTTGAAGGGTCGGCAACGCGCGAGTGATACCCCTGGTGTAACAAGCGTCCATAAAACACGGTGCCGCTTACCATCAGGCGGACCGTGTGCTTGATTGCTACCTTAGTGGTATAAAAAAAAGTGAGGAGTTTTCGTTGAAATCCTACACTGATGAGAACCTAATTTAGGGCGACTGGAACCGCGGGTATTTTGGCATGGAGATATTTTAAGTCCTGGGAAAGGACATACTTAAAAACGTCAAGTGTGAGTCAGTTTTTTTTTGCTATAATGGAGGAATTTCCGTTAAAATCCTTCAACGATAACCGAATTTAGGGCGGGTGAAACCGCAGGCACAAGCTAGTTGTCAATATATTTCAACAGTGGGATTTTTAATATTTTTTTTTAAGTTTAATTAGTGGATCAGTTATCTATGACTGGCTGTTTCACCAACGTATTATTAAATATATAGTCAAAATCGATTTTAACGATTTGTACTTGGGTGTTTGGTCGCTAGTGTCGTTGTAAGTTTTTATTTTTGACCACCGGGTCAGGAAAGTTTGTTGCACTATAGTTTTATTATTGGTGTTATGCCATATCAATCTTTAAAATATATCCAGTCGCTTCATAAATCCACCTTGTACTTTACTTCAAAGGTTTCATCTTTTGTTCCCGCAGGGCTATCAACATAAATCATTTCTGCTAAATCCTACTTGAAAACTTAGCGAATCTTTCTTTACTAACAATTCTGTTTTTCCTAGATTACATTATATATTAGTATTTTTACAGATTAAGGATTGCTTTCCCAAATTATACTTTTGTGTGTTTGTTTTTAGATACAAGTTATTGATATAAATTTTTACATATAAAAGAGTAAACCAACTAACAGACTGACTGATATATCAACGCACAGCCCAAACTGCTGGGTCTAGTGACTTCAAATTTTGCCCAGAGGTCCGTGTTTATAACATTGACCAGCACCCTAAGAGGGTTTTGCAAAATTCATCCATAAAATGGGGGTAAGAGGTTTGTATGGAAATCCGTCATTTTTGAAGCTACGTGTTAATGAATAAAAAATGGTTCATGGCCTTTAGGTTGAACATTAATCATGTCTTATTTTACCATTTTGGAAAATCATTCCTCAATTGTAGGTTCCAACAGGTGATGAAAAATCTCTCTTTTCGTGTGAATAAGCTAGTAGATTGTGTACATATTTAATTCTATAAAACTGTTTCAATCGATGAAGTATTTATAATCAGTTGTTATGCTCCGTTAAAATGTATAAACAAACTGCATTATGTATGTGCGTATCGTCAGTCGACATATTCATCTAGACTGTGTGTATGTAATAAATATGACACAAGTAGTAAAATATTAACAAATAATAATTATTGTTTCAAGCAATCACTGTAGTTTTTTCTGTGCGATTTTTTTTTCGAAATTCTACTTGAAGGAAGTAATTTAACACTTTAATATCCTGGAGGCTACTTTTTGACATTTTTATTGTTTTATGAATTTAGTTCTCCTTTTTTTTGATTTACCTTACCTACTACCTACCGTTTATATAGAAAAAAAACCGGCCAAGTGCAAATCTGGCTCGCGCACCAAGGGTTCCGTGCAAACTTATTATTTGTTGTTGTATATTATTAATTTTTTTTTATTATTTTTCCTTTATCTCTGCTATTACGTTGCTTCGTACTAAATTTCAAGATTCTAGGTTCACAGGAAGTACCCTGTAGGCTTTGATTCCCTTGCGAGTTTCGGAATGTGGCAAAAACGGCTGTATCTTTTGATAGCGTTGGTTTAGATGTTTGATTTTTTCACAGCTCTAAGGGACAACAGACCTGAGTATTTTATATAAATTTTGGCGTGATATCTCCACGCGTCCTTGAGAAAAAGGGTCTTGACAGATGGACAGACGGACGGACAACAAAGTGATCCTACAAGGGTTCTGTTTTTTCCTTTAGAGGCACGGAACCCTAAAAATATGGAAACTAGAGAACAAACTATTAACACAATATCAGTGAAACAGTAACATTCAAAGACAAAGTTGGTAAAAAAGCATCTAATATAAACACTACTAGCTGATATATCACATCACAGCTATATTTCTAATAACCGTATATATTATTGATTATTTATCTCCGTATGAATATGTATGTATATATATATATATATATATATATATATATATATATATATGTTTTATTTTATATATATATTCTTAAATAATTATTTATTTATGTAAAGTATCATGTAATTGTATGTAATATTTTTTGTATACTACTTTTTATATATTTTTTGTTAAAGATGTATGATTGATTATAATTTTTATCTACTTTATTTTAATACATATTACCCTACACTATGTTTTTTTATTTTAAATCTTTCAACCAAAGAGATCGCTTTATAGTGATAAGATCGCAATTTGTGTATTTTTCTCTATGTAACTATTGTTTTTGTTACATTATGTGTAATAAAGTATATTATTATTATTATAAAACATCAAGATTAACTAAAAAGTCATCTAGGAGCTTAACCTAGAAGGTTTTCCAAAAAGAGAATATAGAAACACGATAAAAACTAAACAATGTAAGGCCCAGAGATCAATGACTTTGTTTTTTCGTACATTACTTAAGTAAAAGGTCTGAAGCAACATAAACTTAACATCTCCTGCCTTCTGCCTCCAGGCTGTTCAACAACCAACGCTCAACAACTAAGAAGAGAAACGAAAACTTTTAATTAAGCTCCAAGAATGTGTAAATAATTTTATTTTATTTGATTACTTATGTTTTTGAAAACTATATTAATATTCTTACCAATAAGATAGGTTCTTGTTTACATTAAACAATATTAATGAAAATTATAAAATATGTTTGAAGTTTTCAAAACACAATCATATGATATATTTCATTTGACGAATTCGTTAATTAGCACATTATTAAAGTATTTTATAGTATTTTTGCTATCATTTAATGAGAATTCAATGAGGTTTCTATTGCTTTTTATTTTTGAAATGTTTTTCATCTCTTGGGTAACAACTAAAGGGAAATATTCACATTTTTGCTCCAAAATTATCAAAGTTTTTAAATACTTATTCATATAAAAAAACTGTATACCAATTCTTTAGAAATAATTTTATTATATTCTGCTTTTTAGATCCCCTCAAAAAATTTTATCTTAAATTATAATATTTTTGTCCTTTTAAGTGTAAAACTAACTAAATAAAAAGTTTCGAAAGTTTTTAAATTATATTAAAAATTAATATGAAAAAAAAATATGTTATAAAAAATATACAAACTTTCTTGTGTCTAGTCTATTAGTGAACTGAGTGACTTTCATTAATCATTGTTGATTTTCAGTTAATGGTGAAAAAATATAGAAGCGACTATTGTTTTAACACTAATGCAATTTTTTAAAGTTTGTATTGCATTTAGATGTAAAAAAAAACCGTAAAATTATTAGAATTTGTCTTATCTAGTAAAATAAACGTATATTGACTGTAAGATTAGGCAAAAGGTCACAATTTGTGACTACAAAACGATTACACGTTACATTCCATACAAAAAATGTAAAATGTCAAGGCGTCATATGGTATGAATTACTTAAGCAGCCGCATATAAGAAACTAGCTTTTTGCCCACGGCTTCGCTCGCATGGACTATGTACGGTTACATTTGTCGTAAATTTACATTCTGTAAAGATTATAGCCTTTCACCTCCTTAGTTCTTCAGCTCACAAAACCTACAATAAAATAACTCTTTTTCGACATTTATATTTTTTGAGTACTATGCACATATATTGAAATATATGAGCATAAAACAATCATCAACTGCGTTCTTTCACGCTCTTAAGGGTGAATTTTTGGAAAATCTATTTCGTATCTATATAAAGCACTCCCTATATAATCATCCATATCTAGTTGCTTTAAAAGCCTACTCTTTTCCGCCACGGTTGAAAAAGTTTGCTTACACCCTTAGGGGTTTCAAAAAAATCTTTAACAATGTTTACAGTATTATCATAACCAGTAGCGGCGTTAGGGTAGGGCGCGGTAGGGTGGCCGCCCAGGGCGCCAGATATAAAGGGGCACCGGAGCTGTAACTTATAGCATTTTCGACAGCAGCCAGGTCACCTTAAAGAGTCTTAATAAATTGTATATAGTCCGCTCAAATTGTGTTCCACACGATTCAAAATTAAACATATATTATTAAATGAGTACACATTTTGTGAACATTCTACTAGAAAGAAGACTATCAAAATAAAAAAAAAATTGAGGATTTTTTTATTTTTTATTGGAAATCAGAGAAATTGATGGTAGTTATTTAGTTGGGCGTATGATTTCCACACTTAGCCTTACAATTGGGCCATAACGTAAGTAACCAATCTCTCCATCGTTGGTTACTGTATGAATAACCAATTTTAGCTCTGTGCAAAAATCTAGGAGGTGTTCCGGACTATCCAGAAGCTTTGCCCGTTGTTTTCTCACACTTCTGCAGTGCAAGATCACGTGAGCTGGTGTCTCCTCAGCATCCAGACAATCAGTAGTCGGTAGTCAGTAATGCTAGCTATGTGGCAAAGCTTTTCTATAGTGAGGTGCAGTAGTTTGTGCGACAGGTGCTCCAGCGATGTGAGAACAGCCTTAGCTTGTTTGCAGTCCCTGTGTTCTGCCAACTCTGTCGCGTAACCACGTTTTTATTTGGGTAAAGGATATCGGCACAATCAATTTACGTCCCATTATTTTAGTTTCTGGTTCCCTCTTTGCCTGTTAATCTGCTGCATCATTGCCCAGTGAGCCACTGTGGCCACGTATCCACCAAAGTGTGACCTGATTCTTTAGTGCAAGTTTTACAGCTCTCTGTGTCACTCAAGGATTAGTCCGCTATTGATGTAATTAGGAGCTTTTTACTTTTATTTACCACTAAGGAGTTGCCTAAAGAACTAAAATTGAGCCTGTTTTTAAAATACGAAAAGGATTCAACATGTTGAACACTAAGCTGTGAATCTGCCCGCGTTTTTAGCGGTCCGTTGGGTAACACTTTAATTATTTACCGTTCAAATCGAACTATTAAATGAGTACTCCAAAACTTTTTTAGGGTTCCGTACATCCAGGATCACCCGTGTGTCTGTCCGTCTGTCACAGCTAATTCCGAATCTACGGGACTGGTTTAGTTGAAGTTTGGTATGCATGTGAATTTCTATGACCCAAATACGAATGTCGTAATGTAAATTTTGAATATGGTGGTACCTTTTAGGAGACCGATCAAAATATGTAAACTCTACCGTGTGACGTACTCAAGAAAAGGCTTATTGTGTCAACCATTTATTTTTTTATTTTAAATTAAATAGTTTTAAAGTCATTTAACCTGGGGGTTTCATTGAAATTCAAGTAAAGAGTTTTCAAAGCCTTACACCTATCTGTGATCGACAAAATCTGAATCTTGAACCTTATTGACAAACTTGGCAACTTTGTCAATCGGAAATAAAATTGCGGAAACAAACACAAGGCCAGAAACCTAAAATTCTATTCGTATATTTTATAAATGGTTGCTTATTGATTCTTACCCTTGTTTTATTCCTTTCTTTTTCCACATGAGTTTGGACAGCAGCTAATGGGCGCCTTAGAAATCTCGCCCAGGGCGCTGGTAGTCATAAAACCGGCACTGATCATAACACCTCCAAATTTTATTTTATACTACCTCACCTTGTCTTATCATTTATGGTACATTTCCAAGCACATCACTAGTATTAAAGAAATTAGTTTCCTCGCCTATATCGCCCTCTAAATGCAATCGCATAGCATGCACATTTTTTAGGGTCTGAAACATATCCCGAAGAACACATTTATTTAATTTTAGTCGGATCTGCTCAGCGCATCCGAAGCAACATTTGCCAAAAAAAATGAAATTTCGGTAGTATAAGCGTTTTAAATCATTGCAAATTTATAATCAAATACAATTTCAAAACTCAATAGATTTTATAAGAGATACGAAAACTTAAAGTCATTTATCTTATTGCGTTGTAGTTTGTTCCAAGATGTTTCCTTAAGTTGGTTCCATATTTTCTCCGTCATGACACATAATAAATTGCCTCGTATCTCGTAAAGTATTCATCGTAATACAGTAGAAAGGTTTCGATTCGGAAAGCATGTATTCGTTTATTTGCTTTTCACGAATATATGTAACAAAATTTAAATTGAATGAACTACGGTTTAATAGTAGATTATACAACTAGTGAAAAATATGGATTTTTATTCGAGGGGCTAAGTTGGATTCCGAAAGCAGCGAAGGATGCCAGAGTCGAATCCTTAGCAGAGCGAGGGTTACAAAGGACCGAGATGTTTTTTTTCACGTGTTGTATACTCACATTTTTGCCATTGTCTGCGAAAAAATAAAACTTTTCTCTTCATATTATCATATTTTGGGATATATTCGGTAATTATTACGGGGTAATAAGAGAACAATGAAGTAAAAAAACCACAATAACAATTAAAACAATTTAAAAATTGTTCCAAATTCAAAATGTTTTTATTCAATCACTGAGTAAAAGTGAGTTGTATTCACTGTTATCGATGAATAAAATGCCTTATTTCGAGTGGCAATGGAAAAAAAATACTTTTAGACTTGTTAAAACTTCTTCACAACACTAGTCGACCATAATTTTAGTAGTATAAAAGTTAAAACGATACTTCTTACAAACCGTTCCGTACCCGAAAGGTACCAAAGTTGTACAATTACTAAGCCTACGGTGTCTATCTGTCTGTTTGTCGGTCCATCTGAATTTTAAGTAGCTTTATATTTTAGACTGAAGTAGGTAGAAGGCTAAAAATAAAGAGTATATGCGAGGAGCTTATAATGGCGAATAACGTAACGACTAATTAAAAAAAGTTCGTACAAAAAACACGATTCCGTTGTTTTTGCTCCATCGAAAAAACAGTTTTATCTAATAGCAGTGAATATAGTGTGAGCTCTATCGTATAACAATAAATAATAAAAACTGGCCGAGTTAGAAATGGGCTTATGTCATTACTATGTTAAATTACCATATCAACACCATCTAGCGAAAATACTCTAGAATGTTAAGAGAAATAGTTACACGTGTGTTTATTGGAAACGATATCCGAAGTTAGGCAACGTTGGGCATGGTCACTGGTCAGTCATGAAATGGGTGACCGCTTTTGTTTTTTTTTGTGCTCGTAAGTTATATAGTATTATTGAACCTATGGTGCGCGAGCTCGAGCCGCAATTGACCAATTCTCATCAAACTACTTCAAGCTTATGACATTTTGCCAGTTATGATATTTTCCAACAACCTTAGAACCAGATGAAAGTACTGATAATATGATCTTACCTTTATTGAAAGCATTTTTTATTCAAATTTGGTAGTAGATCAAATTGTATAAATATAATTAAATCGTAACTGCTGATGATAATGTCTGTTCACAGAAGATAAGACATAAGTCTTTATAAGAGCAATTAAAGGCAAAACACTTATCTTTAGATTTCTTTTTTCTTTTCTGACTGTCTATCCATATGTTCGATAGTAACTGTACGGAATTTAATGAGGTTCTCACATTTGTGTCACTAGAGGTCTAACTTTAAATCTGATTTATATTTGGTCTTGATGCGCTTCCTAGGATCCGAGTTATAATAAGTTGGAGAGATGGTAACTGACCGATGTCTGTACGAGGAAAATTAGTAAATATGAAAGGTGTATATAGGAAGCCATAACCAGCTCGAAAATAGAAGCCAAAACAATCATATATACTAATATTATAAATGCAAAAGTTAGTTTACTTTAAGTATGTTTATGAGGTCCCGTGACGCTGTGTGATATGTCCAAAAAAAATTATTAAAAAATTTATAATAGATTTCGAGTAATATCTACTCCATAAACTTTCTAGCACATTTTTATAAAAAGAATTCTATAAAGTGAAAAGTACATACATACATGCAAACCTGTTTAAGGCTGCATCACTACAATATACTCAATTTTATGTATTTTTTTGCGCAAAGAATTCAATGGTTTTCAGAACAATCAAATTTCTTGCATATACACCCTCTGAAGACTTTATTACCCAAAAATAAATTGAATTTAAGTACCTATACGCAAGGAAATGCAAAAAAAAAATTGTCTGGAATTTTTATATTTATTCCATGAGTTCAAACACAACACAAACGTTTTCACAAAATGTTTCAGGTGTTATTAGAACGTGGCTAAAACGCTTTTTACTCGGGATCACGTAGCAAAAGGACTAAGTGAAAAGTGCTGTACATTAGATTAAAGGAAAAAGAAAAAAGTTAAGCGTCAAGCTTTTTCTTGAATATTCTCCTTGTATATTCAATTCAAACAAAAAAGCTATAAATTAATTTCAGTTAATAAATGCCTTCGTGCAATAAATATATATGGCTAAGGTTATTTATGAGTTAGACAGCAATTCTGCTTATAGTAGCCTTTTTTATAACAAATATCGCTAAAGAGAAAAGAGTATCTCAAATAAAAATGGCTTTGCCATAAAGTTTACTTGCTACGCACAGTCTATGCGTAGCGAATTGATGTCACCGTGCTACGAAACGCTACGCAGACAAAGAGGCCCGTATGGTGTTACTGAGTTTATATTACTTTGGTAATAAGATACCTCAGGAACTTTCGGCCCGGGAATTGATAACTACAATAATTACAACCACTTCTAATAACGCTGAAACTATTAAGGCGAGCCTGACGTAAACTTTTTCATACAAACTGCGTTACACTAAATATTTTTAACTACAAATATTTTTTTATTTACCAAAAACAACAAGCAATTATACCAACTATAAACGTATAACAGTTAAACTCGCTTAAAACGATTTCATAGGGAGCCAGCCAAAAACGCGTCTTAATTGAGAAACCGTAACAAGCGGGAATAGGGAGAATAAAACAAAATTTACTAATTTTGTGTGTTCCATTTTCAAATTTCATTACATCTGGTGGAAGATGGACTTTTGCAGGGCCCTAGTGAAATGTGATTAATATAATCGCTATTTAATTACTAAGTCGTCAAAGACATATATGTATATACAAAAGCATAGAAGTGGTCCTTCTTAGTGCATATAATTTCTCTTATTTAATTATATTTTAATTATGACTGGTCTTATTTAAATTTTGCAGTATTGGAGGAATACAACCAGATACATTTACTTTACTTTTTAAAAGATCTCTTTAAAAGCTTGCATTTGCAAGTAGTATTCATTTAAAGATTTTAAGCTTTGTTAAGCATTTTGTGTTTTTTGCAAAAGGTTAATTAATTACGCCTAAAGATATTTTCAGAATCAGACTTTTTAGGAGTTAGTAACTGCAATGTATATTTTCTTTTCTGAAGTTATTCTTTATCATTAGAAAGTTCCTTAGAAATTAATCAAAAGTTTTTTAGAGTTTTTTTTCTGAAGTGGTCATTTTGTGAGTAATGAGTTTTCAAATTCAACAAAGGCTTAATTTTGTTCTTTCCCTTCCTGTTACCTTTTCAACCCCGTATTTTTGAGACCAAAAAAATAATCATGAATGGATCTTTATACACAACATCCACATCATCCATTACCATAATTAGTCCCAGTTGAGTAGTCAAAAACCGACGTACCGGGCACAAACCAAAAAGACAACTTTTATGAATCATTTACATTCTTGGTGAGTTGCTTTTCCAAATGTTTTGGCAACCAGAGATAACCGCCGGCCAAGTTGGGCAATTTGCTACCCATTTACAATCTTTTGCTTCTATATAACCCATCAATCGGCTTATATCAGTCCACTGCTGGTCGCAGGCCTCTTCTAATGAACACCACCACACTTTATGGTACCCTTGCCTATTTAGCTACTTTCATCTACCTTTCTTCTACCTGGCTGGCGACCCACACTTACAAATCTGTGGGCTTCTGGGTAACACTAGATATACGTGCGTATATATTTTTTTGATTTTTAGTGTTTTATAGTTATTGATTTCCAATTTTTACGAGATATAACGATTTACCCAGGTGTTAATTGTGCAAATTAAAGTATTAAAGATGTGTTATGCGATTAATAGATTTGCATAAACAAATCTAAAGTCTGGAGCAAAATAAGCCAACTATTTAGCTTTGGAATCAAATATTAATGCGATTCATATTTATGAAGCTCCAAGCGAGGGTTAAGGGTGCCCAGTTCAAACATTCACTGTTTTAGAATTACAAATAAGATTTTTATGAAACTTTTGATTGAATTGAGAACTTTGTTTTTACTTTATATAGTGCTTTAATGCTCACACAGTTTTGTTTTTTCTATTTAACTTTTACTTAACTTGAGCTTTAAGTTCTGCTCAAACATTATTAGATGAATATATTTTTATCGCAAACATGTAGAAATAAATTAGAATTTATAAGTTAAGTTAGTTAACGATGACTTAGATAATTTAGTAATAAAAAATACAGTTTTACTACATTGTCAGACGTACATTTAAACTCAAAATGTTTTTATTTAAAGGAATGTGTTAAATTCGTCATGTTTATTGTATTGATTTAGATCTGAGTTTGTATGTTATTCTCGTCTATAGTTGATCTGAGTTAAATATTTTAGCACAGGGAAATTTAACTCTTAATCTTTAATCGCTTGAACGTCAAAACGCGATTTTTTACTTTTTACTCGAAAACCTTGTTTCGCACACAGTTTCTTTCTCAACAATCTTTAAAACGAAATGCTGTTTCGCGATTCTTGTAAAAATAATTGACAGGTAAGCAATATCGTAATATACTTAAACCAGTTTTTTGACACTAGTTCTACTGCACCAGACATTAGTTCATATATACGACGTTTTATTGATTTTTCGCAAGATTTACGCAATGGCTGTCACACTAGGCAACAATCATACATATAGCGCTCCCTCTTTTCTAACGTCTCTGCATAGGCGCACTCTATTCTTAAGTAGGCCTTTAAAGAGCACTTTTGAATCCTCAATTTAAGAGAATACACATTTTAAACCAATTTTTGCAATTACTTTTCAAACAACAGAAGTTTTATAGACATGATCTAACACGAAATACCTATAATAAATATCCATAGTTTTTATAAATCTTGTGAAATGTTCCGATAAAGTTGAAATATTATTTTTAGACCACTTGTATAAAAACAAAAATGCTGGACTTGTGCATTTTCCAATCAAATAAAACATTGTAGAACTAGATTTTGATTTCTAAATTTCTATAAAATTTTATTAATATGGATCAACAGCAAAAAGAAAAAGAAGCAACCTACGTCTATCTGCGTATGGAACGCGCCGCGGGGAATATTCCCTTAACTATTAATTTTAAAGACTATCAATTGTAATTGTACAGTGCGGATTCAGAGAAATTTCCTCCCGCGAACGCTGAGGTTGTGGAATGGTTCCCTGCCAAAGTTTTCTCTAAGGAGTACAGTATAGGGTTCTTCAAGAAAGAAGTTATTAGATTTTTGAAGGGTCGGCAACACGCAAGTGATTCCCCAGGTGTTGCAAGCGTCTATAGGCTGCGGTAACCGCTTACCATCAGGCAGGCCGCAAGCTTGCTAGCCACCGTAGTGGCTTATTTTAATTCCGATACTGACCGATGATACCTCAGAAATAATAAACAATAAGACAATTAATTATTAAAAATTAAAATCGCACATCTTTATCTGAAGATATAATAAAGATCTTCCTATTTTTTAACAAAACTTATAATAATAAGCGTTAAGGGAAGCAATTTATGAAGTAAGTGAACTTGAAACCGGCAATTTACTTGCACGGTCGCTCGGTTTATTATTAAGAGTGCCTTTACGGGGTAATTTTATGAGATTTTCAAGTTAATTTGTTAACTAGGTAGAAGAAATAAAGTACTACAGTTATTTTTAAACAACCACTTATTTTATTGAATAATTTACTTAGTATCAACAGTGATTCCAGGCTTTTAACTTTAAAAATGACGAACTAAACACATTTAAGAAAAAATTCTAAACATCCTTATTATCACCTTTTGCAAGGTTAGAAATAACAAAGTTGTAAACATCAACAAATGTTTAACAAAACTTTAGTATTGATAGATAGATTGTTATTTCTTTCTTGTCACAAAGCATTTGCTGATTTGAAGTTGTTTGCAGCAATAATCTTTTAACGTCGTGCATCGAGAATACGAATATTTGGTCCGTGGTGCTCTATTATAAGGCACGTTTCCTTCTTAGGAAAAAAAGCTAAGACCTTCCTAAGTTTCAAGATAAACACAGATTTACGCTGCCGACAGACCGGTTGCTATGACACGCCATGCCGAAAATTACGCGTCCTAATTTACGCGACCGAATTTCCATGGTGAAACAAATGAACTTAGTTTATTGTGTGACAGTAACAAAAACAGGAAATTAACACAGGCATGATACGTGGAGCAAAATAAACATAACATTGCGATTTTCGTACGGCTAATTGTGGGAATTACATTTTTTTCCTTGTATGAAACTGGGTAAACCAGATTCTCATCAGCTTTGTTTACTTTTTATTGAATAACTTTAATTGCTTAATCTTACACGAGTATATATTTATGTTAAATGCTAAATTACAATAAAAATAATTAAATTTTCTTTTATATACATTAAAATGTATACTTAAACTTACGACATGTACCTATGTTTATCTCCGTATCGTTCAAATAAAGTAATTTTACTACTTGAGAATGGAAATATTTACGAAACCTGTTTTAATTTACAAATAATAATCGTAAAGAACTATTTTTTGCGAAATTTTCTTTTTCAAACCTAATTTTACTTCTTGTTAAATATAGGTTTTTTGTATAAGTTTGTATTATTTCGGATTTACCACAAGCTTCGTAGATAAAGAACTTACGGTTGTTTGTTGCACATTTGAGGCCACAGTCAAAAACAATGTAATATAAAAAAAATTTAAACAAACTTTTCAAACGTAGCCCGATCATGAACGAGCGTAAGTTATCCCAATTTTATTTTTATAGATTTAAACGCCTCAGATTGGAATTCAACAACTCACACACGGCCTGTCTGAATGTATGTAAAGCCCTTTTTTTATTTTTTTCTGAAGTTCCCTTTTTCGTAATTTGGTTCCGGATTCCTAGCACATCCGCCTCAGCCATTAGACGTCCCGCCGTAGGGGCACAGGTCTTTCCTTAAATAAGCCATTGTCCACCACGCTGACTGGCCTTGTGCGTTGTGCAGGCAGATTATCAAGATTTCAAGCCAAACAGCCATGACGGTTTTACGTTCCCTCCGAAACACAACGAAACTCAGAAAAATGTGCCACTAGGCGATCACCCATCTAAGTAGTGACGACGTCTGACATTGCTTAACTTCACGAGGTTACTGGGCCTCGAGCTACAAACATCTAATTGTCAAAAACCTAATATTCTTTAACAATGTTACGTAAATTGAAAAACGTTATCTCATTACTTAATCCTAATGAAATCAATATATTAGTGACGTGCAGCTTTGTCCTCACCTCGACCCTCTTTATCTGGATAAATAACATCGTTTGTCGTCTTAACGAGTTTTCGTTTTCACTCTCAGCAAATTCGGGGACAGATGAAAAGAAAATGCTTTAATTCACCACAGATCAGAAACAGAATCGTACGGATTGTTATTGCTGACAACAATATCTGTTTTCTAGATAAAAGAAATAATATATATTTACGAGAAGAAATGCTCAACTACTTTATTACAAAAGGGTATATCTATGATATACTTTTTTATCTTTATAGTTTTAAAATAAGCTTAAATAAAATAAAATTATTGATATTCGTAATAAAAGTTTACCGATCAAGTGCGAGATGTACTCGCGGACGGTGAGTTCTAGGCTACTATAAAACATACGAACACAAACAACAACAAAAAGTATACTGCTAAGCGGTCACCTATCCAAGAGTGCCCACGCCTGACGTTGCTTAACTTTAAATAACGTTTCTAATAAACAAATTTGTAACTGTTTCTCTTAATAATATGGACTATTTTCGCTAGATGACGCTACGCAAATGGTAATTGCCCGAGCCCGTCTAACACTTGGCGGGTTTTTTTTTATACTTTAGATATTACACTGTAAGTTTGGATCTTGTATGTTTTACTGTTTTTACAATAGAGCAAAAACAAAAAAAAACGTGTTTCTTGTTTAAAGACTACCCTTAAATTTTTTCTTTTGAATATTTTAACTATTTTTTAGGTAATTCACCATGATTACTCATGTTTTGTGTAAATTTCAGGTTTCTGCCTACTTCTATATAAAAGATAGAGCCCCTTAATAGTCGCACAGACAGACAGACAGACAGACAGACAGGTAGGCTTAGTAATTAGGCTCTGTTAGCACTTTTTAGGTACAGAACCCTAGAAGTAGAAAAAAAAAAAAAAAAATCGACTACCTGCAATAAAAAGTTCCACAGTTCCATACATACTCAGTTTCAGAAATCGAATTTTTGAGACCCCAGTGCAAAATGACTCCCAAGTCGGTTTCGTAATGGCTTTTTTTATCCTTGGAATAAAGCCCTCGGGTAAGAAAAAGCGTCATTTTGTACTCGGTACGAAATATACTATTTAATATACCACGTTTTTAAAATAACTAAAAAGTAGAAAATAATTTTCCTAGACATAAACGTGGGGCACATGTAAAAGATTTTTGAGTTTAACAGAAAAAAATAGAATTAAATTCTAGTTTTTATTTCATTCATAAAAACAAGGTTTATTTTTAAATAATCTACATTAAAGCCTTTTCTTAATTTTCACGAACTATAAAAAAAACCCGAAAATAATTGTTTTTTAATGATATTGGCGATATTTTTTTATTTGAGTTTTTTTTTCGAAATATCTTTTTCACCTCACCAGCAAAAGGTGATTTTGCTGTTCAAAAACAAAGGGCAAAATTGTTATTTGCTGCGAGACAAAGTAATTCAACGTTCGAATATTACCTTTTGAAATTTTGGGATACTGAAAAAAAAACAACGCGGTGGTTGGATTAGAGGCTAATTTATTTTAATGGAAAGCATAACTGCATTACATTTTTTCATTGTTGACTTACTTAATATTTATGATAAACAATACCTACTAACAAATAATAGCGTTATTTAAAAAAAATATGCTTTGTTAGTGTCTTAGAGTAAATTTCTGAACGCACGTCTAAAAAACAGAAAGCGAAATGGCGCGAAATTAATTATTTTTTTTAACCTTAGATTGTTTATAGATATTAGATATACAAAGTTTTTTTTTTTAATTATGAGTGAGTCGAGTTACGACGATATTTCTTTAACACCAGAAAAGCTAAGACAACAAGTGTCTAATGCTGAACTTAGCTTTTAACATCACGTGAAAAATATCTTTCTTTAAAAAGGTGCATTTGTTAAAAGAATAGTTAGTACCTACATGTTTTTTATTCTCTGATAGGAACAGAGTATAGTTGGTAGTATTTGTAAATTAAATAAACTTATTGTTTAATATGGCCTTCAGTGTGTTCCTTGCCTAAGACCAATTTTTTCGCACTAGAAGAGGTGAAAAGTTGTATTTTTCACACGAGAGCAAATTATTTTAGGTCTCGTGCCTTTGAATCCCTCGCTGTGCTCAGTACTATATTAAAATTCTAGATTCTAGACTACTTCGCAAGATTGGGATTTAAAGTTGGCACTCTTCACAAAAAACAACTTTGCAACAACTTTGAATATTGCATTGCCATCGAGTTTCGGGCTATTTTAGACTTTCAAGCCTCTATCGGGAAGTTAGTTAAAAATCGTTTAAAAATATGTGTCGCACAGACAAATAAACATGAAAGCAAGTTTATAAAAAAGAAGGTAAAATAAATTAAATAACTAAGATGCCAATGAAGTCCCATATATATCATTAATACTGTGTAACGATAATAAAGTAAACAAATGTGCGTTAGTTTCTTAAAATTTGTTCATTAATTTACATTAACTTATATTGTTAATAAGCATAAAAATTACTCATTTAGTAACTCAGGATGCTGATTTTTTTAACTAGCATAAATAGCAGGGCCTTAACCGGTAGAAGAAGTGTGTTAGCTGGCTTTATCTGAATTCCTTAACATTTTCACTCCATTTGACACAAATGTGGGTATCTTTTAAACGAATTTTTACATGAATAGCGCCGAAATGTGTCACTAAAAATACATTTTTGTAGTTCCATACGACTAAAAATATAACGGGGCTCTTACAAAAAGACTTATATGAGATTATAAGAATTATCTGTCTGCTTGTCTTTCCGTCCGTCTGTCTGCCGCGTTTCTCAGAAAAGGCTATTACGATTTGGAAGAAATTTTGTATTTAGCTATCTAATAAATGATAAGAAAGAGGTTCCATACATTGGAGACCGAAATGGATCACCACCCATTTTAAGCCAGTATAGTATTTTTATTACAAGCGGAGGCTGTCGATTTTTTATTAGTAGGCTACAGACCTGTTTACTTTTTAAATCTAAAGAGGAAGAATCTCTTCAGAAGTGGACGTTTTTGAACTGAAACGATGATAATGGTGAATAAATAATGGTGAACTTCAACACAAAATTGTTTAGATTTTTAATAACAAATTACGATAAATATTATAAAACTAAGATACTTAATCTAAATAAATTACTAATATCAACAGAAATTTTCTTCAAGTGGTAAAGTTGCAAGAACGCTGGCTGCATTTCCTCTTTGGATTGCTATACCTATCCTTTGGGCAAAATAGGAGCCGGCCCTTTTGTCACTTACTACTGCTTCTAATAGTGGTTTTAGAAATTATAGATTTTTCTTTGCTTGCCATGAGACCAATGTGACAGCAAACGGCATAAATATAGCCAACATTTTGCGTCCCACGCCATAATTCCACCACATTCCCAAGGGATGAGTGTTATGCCATCAGGTCTCTTGCTATCATCACATGAAGGTCTAGACGGTCAACATTGTTACCCGATGGACATCTGCGTGGAAAACATATCGGGGTTCCCAAACGGATTGCAACTGCTACTCGAAAACTATCATTGTCAAAAAAAGTGCCGAGTTTTGGAGAGAGGATCACATGTAACCAAGAACCAGGCTCTTTCGACGAAACCGCTAGAAGATTACTGGAACAGGAAAACTTTTAGTTGAGATATTATACTCTTATTGAAGTAATGGAGTGTCTAAAAGTTTCTGTTCATAAGGTTCCTCTGGGACACTTTTTTCGGACAATGTGAGATCCAACTCTCTAGGCATTAGCAAAGCTAAGCTGAAATGCGTCCTGATCAAGAATTTTTTTACAAAGGTCTTGTATTTTATATATTGTGAACTGAGAAAGGCCGGCAACGAGATACTAGATTTTTTCTGATGCCAATCCCTCCATGTCTAATAGAAATATTTGCCTGTTCCCACGTATTCGCATCGAAAAAAACGTTGAGATTTTTTTTCCAAAACTAATTTTAGGATGTCATCAATTTTATTCAAAATATGCGTAAAATGCCAAGATGGGGTGGTACAAAGGGTATATGTAAATTTTGGAACAAAAAGGCAATGTTTCAGAATAGTATAGGCTACATGAGTATTAAGTTTTCCTAACTGGCTAGAGTGATCTGTGATTTTTTAAATGTTTTTCACCAAATGTAATGTTAAACTGCCATCAAACAAAGGAACTCCAAGAAGGAAAAAGGTGTATTTATAAGCAAGAGAAATATTTGGAATGATTTCATTAGACTCATTATTATTTTTTTCTAGTGATTGAGTATCAGAAACAAATATTTCACAGTTTGAGAAATTTAAACAAAGTCCAATATTATCAAATTCACAAAATAATTTAGAAACTTTAGAGGCTAAAAAATTTAGAAGCTATGACTTCGTTAACATTACAAAATCAAAGGATTAATCTTCGTTACCTCCAAGATAAGCCTGAGTACATGACGCAAGGAATGTGATGAATATGAATATCTAGAGATGACGTGTCTTTGAAAACAAGAGAGAAGTTCATATTATATGCAATAAACTCATACTAGGCACTTTTCTTAGTAGAAATGATTGAATTCCATTTCAGGGCCCTAATTTGTATCTTATTATTACAAAATTACAATTTCGTGAGCAAATAGAGGTAAAGACGTAAAAACTGGTCAAGTGCGAGTTGAACTCGCGCACAAAGGGTTCCGTACCTACCATTACGTAATTTACAAACACGAACAAAAAAAAGTGTGCCGCTAAGCGGTCACCCATACAAGTACTGACCAAGCTTACGTTGCTTAACTTTGAATATCGTTTCCAACAAAAAAATGTGTTACTGTTGCTCTTAATGATAAGATAGGTAGATGAATTTAAAATAGTAATTACTTGGGCTCGTTTTACACTTGGCTAGTTTTTATTATTTTTTGTTATACTTTAGAGTTCACACTATTTTTCACTGCAAGTTTCTGTTTTTACGATAGAGCAAGACAACGAAATTGTGTTTCTTGTATAGGGACCCCCGTTAAATTTTAACTTTTCAACTTTGTATTATTTGTTAAATAATCCCCCATTATAATACTTATGTAATGAACAATTCAGGCTTCTACCTATCTCCATCTCAAAGATAGAGCCATTAAATGATCGGACAGACAGACAGACAGACAGACAGCGTAGTCTTAGTAACAGGGCTCCATTGGCACCCTCTGGGCACGGAACCCTAGATATACAGTCACGTTTCTTATTCGGTATTGAACAGCGACTGGACACACACCCACATCATGATGTGTGGGACAGCCTCGTATCAACAACCACTTTAATCCTGCGTGACAGGTGGTGAGTTCATAGCCGCAACATCGCTTCTGATAAAATGTTTCTGGAATAAGGTTAAGGGAGCTTTATGGCTAAGTACCTATTTTATACGTCTTAACTCTCAAGACTATCTATGGTATTTTGGCATAATTTATAACCAGATGACTCAGTGACAAACACCATTGTTAGTGCCAAGAAGCGAAGATATGTATCAAGTCCTAAAAGTAGCTAAAGTTGGCATTATGCTTCGACGTATTGTTTATTTTTTATTTTACTGCATTTCCTTTCGGCAGAGAGATTTGGCTCAGCTTAACTAAATCGTTAGCTTTTAAAACTTTAACCCATTCCTATAAACAAACTGAGTTTAGAATTAATCTTACTAAGTTTGTTTATAATTCGTTTTATGTGTATATTGCGAACTCGCCACATCGAGATGGATCTCTTGGCAATCGAGGTAATTTGTAAATATAGTTAATTTTGGTACATTACTATCTATTTTTATGGAACTTTTCCTGCTATAACCTGGTTACTAAGTTTTATTTTTTCTAACAATGCTCTTTGCATATTCTTTTTCTTACTCATTCTCATTTTCAGAGAAACTTTCTCCGACGAAAGCTTGTGGAATTAGCTCCCTGCCAAGGTTTTCTCTAAGGACTACAGTATGGGGTTCTTCAAGAAAGAAGTTATTGGATTTCTGAAGGGTCCGGCAACGCGCGTGTGATACCCCTGGTGTTACAAGCGACCATAGGCCCAGTGACCGCTTACCATCAGGCGGACCGTGTGCTTGTTTGCCACTTTAGTGGTATAAAAAAAAAATGTTCTGAAATTGTGATTTCATTTTTAGTAGTTTTTTTCAAACGTTTCGAATGAAGTAAATGTAGTGAGTAGTGTGTTAAACAGTAGCTGGAACACACCTACATCATAAAATAGGGCGGCCTCTTTTTATCAACCACTTTAGTCCTGTGATCTCACCGCTGCAACTGCGTCAGATTGTGTTTATATGTCCCATAAGTTATAAATACCAGCTTTGAAGTAATAAAATCCCTTTTAACAATTGTGACTGATGAACTAGGACTTCGTTATTTCAAAGGTTTATGACTGTTACGATTAAGTCAGTTTTTGCCCACCTGGAATTGTACTTCAATAGCTCAGTGGCAGGGCTTTAAAACGGAATCTTAGGGTCGCAGAAATAATGTCATATAGAACACACTTATATATGCATACACTAACAAATTCATGTGAAATCTCAATATATAAAAATCACGTGCAACTGTGTGCGCACACGGTAATATCCGGAACCATCCACCAGATTTCAACGATTGTAAATATGTGGTTGGTTTCAGTTTAGTGGGGTTCTTCTAGAAAAGAGTTATTGGATTTTTGAAGGGTCGGCAACGCCCCTGGTGTTACAAGCGTCCATAGCCACGGTAACCGCTTACTATCACAAAAATAAAAAAAAGGATATTCTTGATCCGGTTGGTAAAACCGCTAAACAAGGCTAGTAGTTTATCGTATAGAAAATTGCTAGTATTTTATTAGAAAAATATTTTCTCAAATGAAGCTTTAATAAAATCTTATTTCTATGATATTTTCTTACAAACATATTTAATATCCTTAACGGAGCTCACAAAAATGTCAACTATAAAATAAAACTAAGCAAGCATATAAAATCTTAGTAATACTGGTAGTACTAGCAGAGCTACTCGCTAGTAGCAGGTCTTATTACATTCTTAAAATAAGTAGATGTCTAGACCATTTAGAATCTCCACGTCAATGTAATGAAACCCTTACTTGTGTAAAGTCGTTTGCTGAAAATATTTAAATACTAGTATGTTAGAAAATGTTAATCAAATTTTAATGTTACATTACTGAAAAGCAAATTCTTGGTTTATATATAACCAGATCTTTAGTAGAATTACAATTGACGGACAGTGAAGCTGTACGGCTTGATGTAAACATTACCATTTCTTTAGCTAGAGTCGTATCGTGTTCCATTTGATCAATAACCAAGGATTGGCTTCTTCTATAGGTGTACTGTTTAACTTCATACTCGCCTTAGCCCTTATACCTGCTCGCCTTGGCCTCTTCTTAAAGAAAAAGGCTTATGCCTTGTGGTAGACACGCTTGCCTAGCTTTCAAGCCATCCATAAGGCCTCCGACTTGGCCTTACGATTGCGGTTATATAACTAACAGCCAGAACCTCAGAAAAACAGAGGCACTCAGAAAAGTGTACCCCTAGGTGGTCATCCATCCGAGTAAAGGTCGCCATCGTTTCGGACAGACTAGGCCAGCAGCTCCTTTAACATCAAACACCCAATAATATTATTTATTAATAGGACAGCCTTACATTTTACTTCAATAGTTTATTAATAAAAGCTTGTTTAAAAAAAAGCCTTTTACGTTAGTTTTGTCAATATATGTCTAAGAATATAGACAGTAAGAATATAATCGCAGTCCCGATGACATTACAAAGCTCAAACAAACGCAAATGCATTCTCTACGAACTATTTGTCATAATGCGGTTATCACGTAGGCTTTAATGCGTCGGGAAATAGACACGTTAATTACTTGGAGTGTTTCTAGCTCTCTCGATTTAGGTGTGTTGGTTGTTCATAGATATTTTTTAACAAGAAGTGACTTATTATTTCACAAAACTGGTTTAAAAATAAGATTCGTCCGTACCGTACACAACCTATATCATACATAAACTAATTTTACTGTTAACGAGTAAATCGAGTAATGCTTGTTTATGTGTAGGTATATTTCGATTTGTTTTCTTAAAAATGATTTGTTTTAAAGTAAGTATGTTGAAATCCGTTTTCCTGAGAAAATTATTTTTTATACTTTATGTTCACACAAAAAATTAAAATTATTAACGCCTAATCTCATAGATTAATTTTCATATTTTGCATTTTTTCCCATCCCATTCCCATTATATTCCTATAGACTGATACAACAACAAAAACTATACTTGTGATACGCTGATAAGTCACAGTCATCAAGAATTTGTAACACTGAAGTTAAGAACAACGATACAGAAAAGTCTGCAAGAATTTACAGTCCAGGAGGCCTACAACTGATATCAGTTTCAATCGTAAAATCCTACGGTGGTCGAGAAATCTACTAAATTGGTACTCTTGAACGTTGTTGTAGCGCTCAATCGAGAACGGAATTTGGTGGCCAATTTCGGAACTAAAATCCTATACAAATATTAAGAATCGGTACTCTTTGAGCCATCGGATCGAGAGTGAAATTAGGTATGATGATCTGCGAAAAGAAGTGTCAAAATTCTAAATAAACAAAACAAAACTAACACTACGAAGATTTAACCATAGATATGCAAGTTCAGTACTATATACATATAGTACAGATAGGCAACGGCCCATACATTTACTGGAACACTAAGATTAGTTCTGTAATACGAGTGCGTGGCGCTAGTGCGCAAAACGGAAAAGATTTTTTTTTTCTTAAATTCAATTATTACTAGCCAGCTTATAAATTACTTTTCTAATGTGGCTTTATAGATACCAAGTTCCATCCCAGACTAATATTTATATTGTTGTTCATCTACGAAGAATAGACCAAAGGACGTAAAATCAAACAACGTTCTCAAAGTTGACATTGTTTATTCATAAATATTCATGAAATGTACATTTATTTTCGATTTTCTTAAATTCTTAAGCTTATTACTTAGGCTGCAATTAATAATTATAAGACCATTTACGAAAGTTTTTGTTTAGTTTTAAACTAAAACTTCAATGTAATATATAGTATAGTTTGAACTTTCATTAATGTTTTAAAACAATATTCGTGTAAGATTATTGAAATAATAAAGAATGTTAGACAATACCTTCTAATACAAAATATCTGTAGATATTATTTTTTTGAGTATCATCATACCTAGGCACAGGCTTATATTTTTTGTTTCCTCTTCGTGCAAAAGAGATTTCTAAAATGTTAATAAACAATTATTTATTAATAGCTACTAATAGACTAGCTATTTTTAAAAAGTTGTGTATTTTCTGTATAATATACCTAAATTGATAATATGATAATTCATATTAGCAAATTCACCTAAATAAGGTTTGTACTATTACTTATGTTTTTTTCACGTCAAAAAGTGTACTCAGGACTGTAACAAAATTAATCAAATTCTTACAAACTTATCTCTCCTAATAATCTTAAAAAGTTCTCTATCGTAAATTACCATACAAGATTCAACCTTGCAATGATTATAGCGACACCTGCAAGGCAAAACTTCGTAAATCATTTGTCGTAAGTTTACAGAAGAGCGCGTCGAAGTTTCAAAAAATTCTTAGTGACGTCTGTTACGTCCTAATGCCATTCAAACTAAAAAAAATGTTCAAAAAGGAATGTTTTATATTTCTGTATGATTAATGTGCTATAAGTACTTTCATTTTATTACCTTTTCTGAGTTACAATGAGTTTGCACGGCATAAACTTTATAAAGTGACATTGTAACTCAGGACATACAATTAAATTTTGTGTATCAATATTTGCTTATATTGACTTAAATATGGTGCCTGTGGATGTGAACTATCTTGTGGAGATAGAAAATACACAGTTGCAAGTGCCAACACCAATATATAAGCTAATACTTTTTACTACTAGTTCTTTATTCTGTGATATGGACTCTTCCATGTTGACTAGGCAACCAATTCAAAGTCACCTTCGACGTGTAGTTTTTTGGACAAGATGTTATCTCTAAATCATATGTAAACCTACTCTAACCGACGAAAGCCACTCTGAAACAATAAATTTAAATACGTTCAAAGATATGACATAATCATTCTAAATTTTTTACATTCCTACACGATGAGCTAATTTTATTTACTACGTACAGGGTATTTTTGTACAGATACGATTTTTTACAGTGGGTATAATATTTTTACGACTATCTATATATATACTTCGCCTATATACTTCGCCTGTAAATCAACTAACATTTCAGTTATACTATGATCCTCAGCAGATTCCAAAATCTGTGCCCTCGAGATATATCTCCAAGCCTCTGAAGAGCTGCCGCCCGGCCACAAAAAACTATGGCAACCAATGTGGACAAGGATCTTCATTTTCGCCGAATTACAAAGTTACTTATTAGACTAGATTAGTTACTTAATATCAGGCTGAACAAAATTGACACAGGGCAAAATTGCAAAACTAAAAAGCTGTAAGAAAACCCGTCTGCAAATATAGGTGGAAAAATATTATGAGTAAGTCAGTAAAAATATTTTGACCTAAAACCACTTGCATTCTACCTTGTGCAAAACGTAGCCTTAATTTAATAGTGGAGTAGAGGACCGAGTGGCGCATTGCAGTGGTAGAACAGGCGACTGTCGAAGTTCGGGTTCGATTTCCGGTAAGGGCCCGCTAATTATGTTATTATAAAGTTGTCTCGACTCTGGTTGCGACCAGTACTGTATGGTATACGGATATTTGGGGCAGTCATTATTGGCTATATATTGGTTATATACTATTTTATACTATTATTATTTCTGGAGGCTGTACGGACTGTGAACAACTGTTTTAAGTTTATAATTATGACGTAAAAATCTTAAAATATTTTAGTTATAAATCTACAGAATTTTACTGATAAACACATATCATGTGGAACACAGAAAGCAATTTTTTCATGACTGTTTTAAGGCAAAATATTCTATGGACACAGAACAATGACATTTCAACACTGTGGTCATTAATAATTGTCTCTAAATAAAATTAGTGTTTCCATACAAACGGACGAAGTGACATACAGACATTGGGAAACCATAAGAATAAGGGTCTGCTTATTATTCGTCCTTATAGCTTAATAGATAACTTATACCGATATCTCCATTACATAATATATTGCTATTTTTGAAGATTTCTTTTTAAAATTATTACTTTTGGATAAATTTTCTACTACTACTACGGCAAAACTTTATCCAAAAGTTATAATTTTATAAGGATATCTTCAAAAACAGCAATATATTATGTAATAGAGATATCGGTCATCAAGCACATTAAACACGTAGCTATAATATATATTAATATGCCAAAATATATCCATACTTCCATATATATACTGATATTATAAATGCCAAAGTAACTCTGTATGTCTGTCTCGAGAATAATTATAACCGAGCCTAAACGAACTTTAGCTTGGTATAGCAAACTTCATTCGTAGGTATAATTAAGAAGTTGGCGTAAGAATCTAAGGCCGATAACCAAATTTAGGGCGGGTGGAGCACATTATTATTATATATGGGAAAGTTAAGATGTTTGGTTGTTTGTTACTCAATCACACTTCAACCGAGCCGATTTAGATGAAATTTGGTATAGAGATAACCTAAGAGCCGGGGAAGGACGTAGACTATTTTTCATCTTGGAAAATTAAAAAGTGTCCTCGAGAATGACTAAAACATTAGTTACTCAATCCTGCCGCAATGGAGCAGATGTCCTTGAAGATATGGAGAAGAAAAAAGGCTACTTTTAGGACTACTTAAATAAAAAAAAAAATCCGCGGAGTAACTATAACCGAATTTCACGAACAAACCATAGCTGCATCTATAGCTTGCTATAACAAACTTCTTTAGTTGCCGTAAGAAATAGTAACCTATTGGATTATATTAGGTAACTTACTTTCTGGTTGATTTTTTGGATATCCTTCCGTCTTGCGTAAACATAATTAAGTTTTCCATTTTCGTAGAATTTTTCTTCAAAATGTTTGCTACATACTTTTTTGGTATGTAGTTGTTTTGCATTATATGAATATAAATTATTATCACCTATGTTTTTTAACCAAAGAATTCGTTTATATCCCACCGAAGGAAAAGCATGAAGATAAATATTTTTAGTTTGACCATTGGAGTCACAGTTTTTTATACAACACTTAATTCTACTCATAGTTATCAATTATATGTTCCAAATCTATAACAAACAATAACAAAAAACAAATTATTCATGCTTTATCACTTTGTCAACGTTAATAATATCAAATTTATAGTTAATATTAAAAAACTTACGCAAATCTAATTTACAAAACCGCGCCAACGTTTTTTTTTTTATAATGGCGCCTTTTTTTTTTAAATCTTGGGAACTTCCGCCTATACTAGCGCCACAGTCTCGTATTACATAACTAAACTATTATACCTTAATCGTAAAGCGACCTTATTTCTATACCAATAAAGTCTAAAATCAAATAAAGTTTTTTAGTGTTCCCAGCTGTTGTTCCTGCGAGAACACACGGTGGATTTAACTTTCACTTTAATTTTTATAAGTTTCAGTATTATTTTTATATTTTGTGATTTGTGATTTCGAAATGTGTGCAATCCTAATTTCAATCCAATCGCAATTTGGTTTAGGAGTACCGATGGAGTTCGAGTTTAAGCTTGCCACGAAATTGGATTGAAACTGGATTGGGATTGAAACTGATATCAGTTGTTGGCCTCCAGGAACTCCTCCAGTTTCATGAGAACGCCACTCTCTTCACGACACTTCTCACTACGAAAAGATATGTAGTAAATACATAAATATCAATTTGATGGGTTAAAATGGTCGAATACGTAATAGAGTGAAGTATTAAACAATGAAATTGAAACAGTCACAAATCAGTAAATTCTTAGAATCGTGCCACAGTGAGTATTTACTGTCAAAGTGACTTTCAAGTGAGTTCCAGTAGTTCCATGAAAACTAATTACATGAAAATTAATTACATGAAAAATAATTAAGGATAAATAGGCATATTTGCCCATAGGGTTTGTTCCAACTTGCAAACACTCCAGTCGTTGCGCGATCGTGGTGCTTGCAAACACTCCAGTCGTTGCGCGATCGTGGTGCTTGCAAACACTCCAGTCGTTGCGCGATCGTGGTGCTTGCAGCAATTTAATATCGGGAGATCAAATGAGAACCTCGTAAGAATGTCTTAAAGTGTTATGAACTGTCAATCTTCAAAAAATTCAAATGTCTATTCTCACACTCTATATCTGTGTACTTTATTCGAGTATGATGGGGTAATGATGTCAAACGTCATAGTTACGACGTCATGCGATATTCGACTTTATGATCGGTAGGCAGGTTTACTGCCTTTAATTAACTTTATGTTTGTCTAAGTTGTGCCACTTTAACGTTGCTCTTTCCACCTACAAAGTAATAACTTGCCAAATTTATGTCAAATGGCATGCAATGAAGTTAATTGACAGAGGTACAGACTGAGGTAAACTTACTCTTCGTACATATATTAAATATTTATTGCTCAGTTGGGGTTTCCTACACCTACCTACACCATACTACCTGTTCATGTCTGTTAATGTGTCAAATTAAATCTAACCATTATTTTAAATGTCTACCTTTTTTTAATTCATCAATTTTTATTGAACTGTAATATTATTCAACTCTAAAAAGCAGTAAGTTAATAAAAAACGGGCAAGTGAGTGTCGGGCCACGCACGGCCATTTTGTTTTACCGCAATTTTACGTGGTTCATAAACTTATATTTACTATCTGTTTTACATCATCGTGTAGTTCTCATCCTAGCACATATTGTAAGTTGATCAACTATTACTTGTTAAATTGTAAAGCCTGCTGAGCTGTGATAGATTTTCTTTTAATGACGTTATATATCCATATTAATATTATAAATACAAAAGTAACTCAGTCTGTCTGTTACCTCTTCACGCTCAAACCGCTGAATATGGATTTTAACGCCGCATTTTGCAATAATATATAGATAACAGTAATTGATTATTTTCCCTCAAGCAGTTTTTAGATGCATTTTGTAGTTTTTTAGTAAATGACAATTATTTGATTCGGGCGTGTACATCCTTAGTCTAGGCGAACTCGCCCTATGAGTATCTCAATCTCTTTAAATGTACGCGAGAGTCATTAGAGTCAAGCTATCCCTTGCAATTTTCAATTAGTTATATTTGACAATTTTGTGGGCAGGGTATGTATTTGACCGCCATTATCTGGTCGAATTATAACATTGCGTGCGAACTTTGTGTTCAAATTGTTTTATGTTTTTTTCTTGTTTTGATATGTATTTTGTAAATAGACCTTAATAGGAGTGTACCTTGATAAGTTAATTTTAATGCACCTAAGTGTTATTTTTGTGCAAATATTGGTTTTTTATATGTTTTATGTAAATAGGCCGTAGGAGTGTGAATACTTAACTTATTTGAATATCTAAAATTAAATGGAAAAAGCAAAAAAAAACAGGAAAAAAACAACATCTAAAATATATGAGGGAGGGAACATACCGTCAAAGATACTTATTTTTTTGTTTGCTTACTTATCTAGGGTAAGTATACTGTTTTCGAAGTTTATTATTTTTTACGTTTCATATCACTTATACATAAATAAAGATACAAATATGTACGCAATGTGTACTTATACAATGCATGTATGTACAGAATGTAAAATAAAGCTATATTTTTTTTATATACTTGATATTGCTTGAAGCGTCGACTGCTTTTCCTCAGTTACAGTCAAAAGCAAAGCAGTATCCTGTAGGACATGCTGTTACCCAGTTTTATAGCTGAACCAGCCTGATTTTCCTCGGATGAATAGTTTAGCAGGATAGTGACCAAAATATTGTACCATGGATTATATTTCATTAAAAGTCTATTGAAATATTTACTGAATATTTATATATCTATGAACTTGGTTATAAGAATATTGGCTAAGAACGTTCTTTGAACATTTTGTTCCTTTCCTCGGATGAATAGTTTAGCAGGATAGTGACCAGTATATATCAAAATACCACTAAACTTTATAACCAAAATATTGTACCATGGATTATATTTCATTAAAAGTCTATTGAAATATTTACTGAATATTTATATATCTATGAACTTGGTTATAAGAATATTGGCTAAGAACGTTCTTTGAACATTTTGTTCCTTTCCTCGGATGAATAGTTTAGCAGGATAGTGACCAGTATATATCAAAATACCACTAAACTTTATAAAATGTACCCAGTGTAATTGAAAATTGTGTCTTTTATTTTACGCCACTCAGGGTCTTTTTGCTGGCGACGAGTTGATTTTGCAGCCAAAGGTTAATCATCACTGATATTATGTCATCACTTGATACACTATGGACGTTTAAATATTTCAATATTATAAAATAAAAATTGACCATGTCTTTTTTTATACCACTAATGTGGCAATCATTTTATCGGTCAAATTAACTTAAAACTTTGTATTAATGCTCTATTACACAGTTTTGAAAAAAAACATTTATTGACAAGTTATTCAAAATTTAACCCTTAGGTAAAAAAAGGATAAGAAAATTTGCATAAAAAATAATAACTTCAAGATGAATTCTTCAAGATCGTCATTAATGCACAACACAAATAACAAATTATGTATTTCGATGTTTTTTTTTTTAACTTGAACCCTCAACGGGAGAAAAGGGCATAGTTTTTAATGTAAATAATATTTTTATGGTCGAATTGAAGTGTAACTCAATATAAATGCTCTTCGTCACAAATAGTTAAATAAGTAGATATTTTGTCGTTTCTTAAAATTCAACTCGAACGGGGAAAAGGGAATCACAGAGCTTGGGATAAAATAATACTATCGTCAATTTATTTTAAACTTGGGTAAATATACTTTTCAAAACAATAAAAAAACGATGTGATTTCTGGTTTCTAAAAATTCAGCCCCTATGGGGAGAAAAGGGGTAGCAAATTAAGTATGGGAGATGATATTTTTATCGCAAAGTCTACTTAAATCCTAAGCTTAAAGTTATACATGTTCTTTAACACAATTGATGAAACGTAATGTATTTCATGGCTTTTAAAACTTTAACGCCTAAGGAGTTGACAAACATGAGTGTGGATAATTAATAATCAAGAAAAAAACAAATTTAAAATTAGGTTATTAATGCTATACAACACACTTATTAATTAAATATATCTTTCGGGGTTTAAAATTCATAAGCTTGAACACAATAATGAAAGGTCTCTATTGAATAAACAAAACATAAGTAAATATCTGTTTCGGAATAACTGAAGCGTTACTAACGAGTTCGACGAAGCAACACTCTCTTATCTTATTATTTTCCCAAAACAATGTCATTGAAATCGCTCATACTTTTGTTGTAAAAGTTGAATTAAAGATATTTGATACTATGTTTTGTTTGCAATTTATTGTTTGTACAGGAGCCACAAATATTAGAAAACCTTATGAGGTTTCATGTATAAATGTATATAAATATACGATTCAGTGAAGTGAATTGATTTACCAGCCCCATAGAATACCCTGGCCGCGTGATGTGTTATAGGATATTTAATATACACTTTTTTCCAAGATGGCGGCGCGAGCGCAACAGGTATCGATAGGGACTTTTAGTATGCTCAACGGTAGGTCTTAATCATCATGTACACCAAAATTCAGAACTCCACCAATAAATGTTTTTTTTATTTTCTAATCTGATTGGACTAGTAGTCGGGTGCGCTTGCCCGCCGACTCGCGATTGTTCTGTCTAGAAGTCTTTGACGGCCGATTTAATAAAATTATTGTTCAGGCTGTGACACAAACGTAATGTTGCCAAGTGTAAAATGATCGATCCTTGCGGTAAAAAAAAACTTTTTACAAAAAAAACAACCGGCTTCAAAAAGATGCACGAAAAAGGTAAAAATAATTACTAATTTCCAAAAACCTGATCTGAGTATCAGTTGTATTGAATAGTTATAAACATGTTACAGCGTGCTACGCGCATCCATGGATGGTGACAGCTGATGGTTCGACCGTCTGTGTCGTGGCCATACTGCTGTGTATTCGTAAAATTCGTGTATATAAAGTGTTTAAAATATGGAAATTGAACAAAGTGTATCTTTGTCTTTGTAAAATACGTAAACCGTAATGCCACGCCTATTATAATTTTTATTTTTAGTATTCGCGATTATGAGTTTTACATGGAGGTTGGATATGGAATTTTAATTCTATGACAGATTGCGATGTCAAATATACTACGTCAAAAAAGTAAATAAACAAACATTATTATTTCTTGACAATGTCAAAGACATGTCTTGTGACATATTTGAGTGTTAAGCGCGAATCGTGTGTAAAGGTTTTCACTTCTGCCGGCACTCCCGGAGTGCAACTCGTACTTTTTTTTATGTGTATTTCCATGGTTTCACAGACACGAATGTATGATTAAAAGAAAAAGAAAGATTTGTTTGTTTTTTTTATAATTGAGAATTTGCCGTCAGAAATTACATATTTGCATGTGCAAAAAATAATTTTTAATTAGAAGAATAAAATTTAAAATGAAATAAAATTTATGAATCCATTGTTATTTTAGTAGGTTTATATATATATATTTTATAGATATGTTTAGATTAAGTCTCGTCGCATCACAGTTCAACAACAAAACATTTCATTTTAATTAAACACAAGTCAATAATTTATTTGGATCAATATATCATATTTAGTAATCAAATTATTAACGTATTTACATTATGTGTTATACTTAAAATAATTATGCTCGAGTAGTTATTTCAATAACAACTTTGTTTTCCTTGTATTATCACCATCTATTAATATGATATTCATTCGAACAGTGAAGTAATGTTGTGTTCACCACCAACATCATTGTATAATTCGAAAATTTTGGTCATTAACATCACACTGCCGATACCAAACTATTGAAGAAATAAAAAAAAAACCAAAACTTTTTACTAGTCTTTGGAAAAATTAAGTAAACTATTGCATTCCTTAGATGCAAGATTCCAGAAGGAAGCTAAGGTGAGCAGCATTTGGTATGTTTCGTTATTTTTTCTCGTCTTTACCTATCCCGCAGTATAGCTCTAGCTACTACGTTCTATCCGTCATGCATGATTAACGCAACCGAAACATGGTTTCTAACAGTAACGTTTACAGTCGCACTAATCGTTCTAAAGAATCGAATCTGAAATAAGGATATTCGGAAGAGAACTAAATTCCTTAACAAAGCTTACAGAATCAGCAATAAAGACGATGAAGCTAATGTTCTGAAATTTTATCTCGCAAGGAAACACCGAATCAGCAAGCTAATTTGAGCTAACTTCAAAGGCTTACGGTTAAAGACTACGTTTCTTAACCGTTATAAATAAGTCATCCCTAGCAACACACACTGGTTGTAGATGTCGTCTGTAGGCACTGATGTATTTTGGACGAAAAGATGTTTCATAATTTCCCGAACGCTTCCGAATTAAAATTCGTCAAACCTGCGTACGAGGTGATTTAAAACCTTTGAAACCCTACTATTAATTCCTCATACTCAGAAAGTAATTTTTATTTAATTCAAGTGGAAAACACTGTTTCGTGCCTTGAAAAATTGTTGCGGCCTTGTAATACATTACGTTCCGAGTATGAGGAATGAAAAACACAATTTACACTATTCCGATTTTGGGATGCATTATGGTAAAGTTTCATCTTAAAGAGATTTAAATAAAAATATTCTTTTTTTAATTATTTGCTGCCAAAAAGAGAAGAAAACATTATGAACGGATCTCACTTTGTATTTGCCAGTTATATAATATTTATAATTATGTCTGTGTTCTATACATACAAAAACATACGCTTGAACACAATAATGACAGGTCAAGAAGAAGATAAACAAAACATTAGTAAATATCTGTTTCGGAATAACCGAAGCGTCACTAAAGAGTTCGACAAAGCAACACACTCTTATCTTATTTCCCTAAACAATGTCATTTTAAAAGCTCATGTTATTGTTGTATCAGCAAAATATGTTTTATTTATTTGAATTAATGAAATTTGATTATTTTTTTTTGAAATCTATTTTATGAATTAGAGACACAAATATTAGAAAACTTCAAAAGGTATGTTTTAATTTATATAAATATTCGATTCAAGTGAAGTGACTTATGTTGCCAGCCTTATTTAGAATAGGTCCTCAGCACCGTAAGGGACATAGGCAATTAGGCATACTCTTACCTTGGTTGAGGGTTATTTGACCCAGAGCAAATTGTGGACTTTACATCCGTGTTTTTCACAGAAGCAGGCTCTTTTTACATTATATTCTTTATTTATTTATTTAACCTGTTTAACAGCTTATTGAGAAAGTGACTTTTTGGAGAAATTTGACCAACAAAGAGTCTCTCAGTGAGGTATTTATTTTGGTTATAAAGTTGGAATACTTATCGTATTTCCAACATCTGGATGGATACAACTTTCGACTGGAGGATATAGAGTGATGGAGAAAAACTACAAATTCGAACTTACTAAGCATAACGTGATATACGTTACGCGTGTTTAAACACGTTGTTAGACAGTCAAGTACATTTCGCAGTGCCTACATGCTACACTAGTGTCACGTAAATTCACAGCATTTTTATATGGCGACTGTAGTTTTGATGCTTGACCATCGATTCAGAAAAGTTTGTTGTACTATAGAGGAGTTGTACGGTGCGTCTTATTGTAAGAGCTCTCAGTAGGTCATTGATCTCAGACAAGAACTCGACTTATTAAATTAAGTGCTAATTATGATTTTAAAGCAAAACTAAGTTAAATTTCATGCAGCGGATTTTGTGTGATAAGGTAAAATTAGTAAACTATGATACAAGCAAAGAACATACATTTATTTCATTCAGACGGTCAATCATCACCTTTGATAAATCCGACAACGTTACGACAAAATTTATGACCTGCAAGACAGCCCCTAACTAGCCATATGTGACGACGCAGGGTAGTGTGGTACGCTCGCCTCCAGTCTTGCCACTTACCGTTCTCTCTAGTCGCGGTGCATCCCGAAGCCTCCGGCAGATTCGAATTTAACGCAGGTTATAGAAATTAAAATGAAAGAAAGGGATCTCGTAATTATTGTACTTGAAAAAAAAGAAAGAAAAAAGATATCGCGGTGCAGACCGAAGCCACTGTCACTGCGGCTTCTCTGCGCCATCACAGTCCAGACACAGATTGACTCCTATTGCATAAGTTTTTTAAAATATTTTATAACTAAAGACACTGAATTGGTTCTTTTTTTTTAACTTCTGGCTACTGTTGTTGGCCACAGATGGCCTTTACAACTACACGCGCACTAACTTTTGTAGTGTTGATACTTGCACTTTGCAAAAAGTTGAGGCTGTTAGCACAAGGGTGTCCTCCATATCCATATGAACCTCGGCTTAGGCAACCGCTACTAAACTAAAACTGACTAAATTTATTGCCGTTTCGGAAAAGAAAAGATGTTCTGAAGAGAAGAAACGGCAAGAAACTCTTCAGCCGTCGCCTTTTTTAATTAATAAAATCACTGGATCGTTTACAATTCGTTATAGGTACAATTACCAGCCCTCATACATACCTCATATTATTATTATTATTATTATTATTATTATTATTACCAGCCCTCATACATGCATCATATTTTTTATGTATAAATAAATAATATATATTAAATAATAGTATAAATAAATAAGGTCGGTTACAATTTTACTATAGGTATACGTGTACATGAATCTAGATTATGTGGAATTATTTTTTCCTAACTATTTTTTCTATCAAATCTGTTGTAAAATATAATGCAGTTAGTTTAATAATTCATATTTGAGCGATTACCAAATAAGTTTATATTTGTATTAAAAATATATTATGACGAGATTGGCCTCTTGTTATAATAAATTTTCTAAAGGGTTGCCTCCGAGGTCATACGATCTTTTATTTCCAACCTGTTTATCATTGTAAATAAAAAAAAACCAAAATAAAAAATATTTGGGAGTTATCGGTCAAAATAAAAACATAGAATATCATAAACCTACATCTTTATGTTGACAGTTTTCTAAACATTTCCATTTTTTTATCTATCAAGTACCATTAGATACTAATAACTAAGACCTAAGGGTATGCTCACACCGAGACGCAACGCAACGTAAACGACTTTGAGATGCGTTGCGCGGCGCATCTCCACGTTGCGCGATGCATCTTCGAGCCGATTCGCGTCGCGTCGCGTTTCGGTATGAGCTGACCCTAAGTTTAATATTTAAACAATTCGTAACATATTAATATGTACTTGCATGTGTGTGTAAGAAAAATAAGAAAAATATTTAAAATTTAAAAGCATAAAGTAGGAAAGCGAAGTCCAGAATACTCCATGTATTAGAATATTAGGCCTTAAGTAATCGTAAATTACAAATACAAATAACTTTATTTGCCTAGAATGCGGTTAAGTAAGATGTTATGATTTTAATTATTACACATTCAGTCTTACTCAATGCCCGCCGAAACACAGAGGCACTCAGAAAAGTGTACCCCTAGGTGGTCATCCATCCAAGTAAAGTTCGCCATCGTTTCGGACAGACTAGGCCAGCAGCTCCTTTAACATCAAACACACAATAATATTATTTATTAATAGGACAGCTTTACATTTTACTTCAATAGTTTATTAATAAAAGCTTGTTTAAAAAAAAGCCTTTTACGTTAGTTTTGTCAATATATATCTAAGAATATAGACAGTAAGAATATAATCGCAGTCCCGATGACATTAAAAAGCCCAAACAAACGCAAATGGAGTCTCTACGAACTGTTTGTCATAATGCGGTTATCACGTAGGCTTTAATGCGTCGGGAAATAGACACGTTAATTGCTTGGAGTTTTTCTAGCTCTCTCGATTTAGTTGTGTTGGTTGTTCATAGATATTTTGTAACAAGAAGTGACTTATTATTTCACAAAACTGGTTTAAAGATTAGATTCGTCCGTACTGTACACAACTTATATCATACATAAACTAATTTTACTGTTAACGAGTAAATCGAGTAATGCTTGTTTATGTGTAGGTATATTTTGATTTGTTTTCTTGAAAATGATTTGTTATAAAGTAAGTATGTTGAAATCCGTTTTCCTGAGAAAATAATTTTTCATACTTTATGTTCACACAAAAAATTAAAATTATTAGCGCCATCTCATAGATTAATTTTCATATTTTGCGTTTTTCATTTATTCTAGATAATAATACTAAACCTAATTATGGCTATATTGACATTCCCATTATATTCCTATAGACTGATACAACAACAAAAACTATACTTGTGATACGCTGATAAGTCACAGTCATCAAGAATTTGTAACACTGAAGTTAAGAACAACGATACAGAAAAGTCTGCAAGAATTTACAGTCCAGGAGAACTACGGTGGTCGAGAAATCTACTAAATTGGTACTCTTGAACGTTGTTGTAGCGCTCAATCGAGAACGGAATTTGGTGGCCGATTTCGGAACTAAAAACCTATACAAATATTAAGAATCGGTACTCTTTGAGCCATCGGCTCGAGAGTGAAATTAAGTTTGATGATCTGCGAAAAGAACTGTCAAAATTCTAAATAAACAAAACAAAACTAACGCTACGAAGATTTAACTTTCACTTTAATTTTTATAAGTTTCAGTATTATTTTTATATTTTGTGATTTATGATTTCGAAATGTGTGCAATCCTAATTTCAATCCAATTTGGTTTAGGAGTACCGATGGAGATCGAGTTTAAGCTTGCCATGAAATTGGATTGAAACTGGATTGGGATTGAAACTGATATCAGTTGTTGGCCTCCAGGAACTCCTCCAGTTTCATGAGAACGCCACTACGTCACTCTCTTCACGACACTTCTCACTACGAAAAGATATATAGTAAATACATAAATATCAATTTGATGGGTTAAAATGGTCGAATACGCAATAGAGTGAAGTATTAAACAATGAAATTGAAACAGTCACAAATCAGTACATTCTAAGAATCGTGCCACAGTGAGTATTTACTGTCGAAGTGACTTTCAAGTGAGTTCCAGTAGTTCCATAACAACATGAAAAATAATTAAGGATAAATAGGGATATTAAGTTACTGAACTTGAATATTTGAACGCGCCATTGTTATTTAAAGATGCATTTTGCTATTGGTAGTACGTCCATTGAGAATTGTTTATTAATGAAAATGTTAAGGCATAAATAGGGTATCGCCACAATGTTTCTTACATGACTCTAGTGGACATAGGAATGTTACAAAATGCTCTTATGCATCTTTTCTGTATAATAAATACTCTGTTTATTTGAAATTACAATTTACAATTACTCCCATAAGACTATTCCGTATCTCATGACATTAGCTCTTTTAACCTTTGTTATCAATCTATTCTAATTTTAGTATGTTTTACATTTTAATTTTAGGATTGAAGTCTCATCACAACACCGTTAGTGAAAATCAATTCGAAAACATTTTATTATAACTAACCACAATTACATTTAAAAATCAAATTACTTATTTATGCTTAAAATTTATGAGTTATGCTCTTACCAGAGCTTACTTATTGCAATAACTAACTTGTATTCCTTGTATTATCACCATAAATACATGTGTTCATATGATATCCATTCGATCAGTCAAATAATGCTTTGTTCGCACTAACATAATTTTTTCATCTGAAAATTACAGTTACAGTCGATGGTGACCTCGTGTAAAAATAAAAAACTAGAAACTATCACACTTAATGAAATCTTAAAACCATAGGCATAAACTTAAACCGCGTATATATCGCACACCAATTTTGCTGACTCCATCGTCATCATAGCAGTCTCTAGAAAAATTAAGTAAAGTTTTGCACTCCCTAGATGCAAGACTTCCAGAAGGAAGCTAAAACGAGGGCCCAGCTAAGGCAGCATTTGGTAAGTTCAGTTCAATTTTCTCGTTTTTGTCTATACCGTAGTGTCGGAAGACTAAAGTCTCTAGCTAGTACGTTTTATCCGTCATGATTAACGCAACCGAAACATGGTTACTTACAGTTACGTTTACAGTCACACAGAACGCGATGAAGCGACTTATGCTTGGAGTTATTTGTGGAATCGAATCCGAAATGAGGATATTCGGAAGTGAACCAAAGTCTTCGGAAACGAATGATGTGCCCTTCCCAATTACCGAATATCCAAATTAGTTCGAGATGATTTATAATGGAAAACGGCTTAAGAACAGGGCCTAAAAGCGAAATGTTTATTTAGTTTCGAGGTTCCCAGACTTTTTTACTCATAGACCACTTTCAAAATTTTGCTAGTTCCGGTGGACTGCCCCTGCAGCTACATTTCTACCATATTCC
The DNA here is from genome assembly GCA_946406115.1 of Apoda limacodes. NCBI lineage: Eukaryota > Metazoa > Arthropoda > Insecta > Lepidoptera > Limacodidae > Apoda > Apoda limacodes. The sequence continues at coordinate 23,946,052 of OX291555.1, read as the reverse complement.
CAAAACTCGACAAAAAAAACTACTGATTTAGTTTTTCAATAAAGTAAAAACTCTTTCTTGATTCTAGAGCTGGTTTTAATTGTTGTCTTAAAAGTTAAATGCGTCTTCATTAGGTGATTTAATTTAGGTGTGCCAGAGATACCTATTCAATTAGATTATGACTTTTGTTTTACAGAAGATACTTTAAGAGTTGTCTCGTAGTATTTTGAATTATCCATGTAAATTGCTCTAAGGTTCCATTTGCTCACATTATGGTTGTGTGCGTTTGAGACTGCTTGGGCTAATTTTCAAGAACCCAAATCAGGATTAGAGAAAGTTATTTAGATGGCGAATGCAGTACTGCTACGTAGTTATGACTATTTATATAAAAGTAAATATTTTTCTCTCAGCTATCGCTAAGCAATCGCTTATGCCACGAACAGAGGGGGAACCGGTCGTAGCTGGCTGACTCAATACTTGTTCTCGACTAGTTATCGTGACTTACACTCACACCACACGCAGTGTCCAAGTAGAAATGATTGAGTCTTTCATTTTCATAAAAAAATTAACCACAATGTATTTGTTTAACTTTATGACCACATAAGATAATTCCACAGAATTAGACACTAATATGTGAGTAGCAATATGTTTAGTCGTGCATGAATAACGCTAATCACAATTTTTTATACAGTGTTTTTAACTTAATTTCAATAAACTCTGTTAGATAATTGCGGAATAATAGAAGACATTGTGATGAAGGTTAAGATTTGGGCATGTTAAGAGGTTGGAGAAAACGAGATGTATAAAGTAAATTCGCGATTTTAGAACATGTTTTTCTTTCTTTTTGTTATTAATGAATTGAGTTATTTGGAAGTTCGCCAGTTGCTTTCATGTGTGCAATAAGATTTAAAATAAAATAAACTTATAAGGCAAAGAGGAGTAGTAGACGTCGTATCTCGATCAAATTAAGTTCGTTCTCAGGACAGGAAGGTAAAAAGTTCCCTAAACTGTCCGAGTCATAATTATTGATACAAGTGGATGAAGCAATATAAGTATGCTAGGATCATAGAAAGTCGAAATCTTTCACCTTCAAGAAATAGACATGATAATACGTATTTATCTTTCTTACTTCGTAGTAAGTTTTGACAACTTCTTACTAATTACTAAATAATACTTTTTTGTTAATTTTTATTCCTTCTTTTAGAAGCCAAGAGACGCAGTGATGTGCTATACTGGCTGGCTGCTTAAATAGTATTTGTGATTATTTCACCCAGTATGTTGCATTCCCTTTTGTGTCATTGTTCATTACAGTTTCAATATATGATTGCTCTCAAATGATATATAATATATAAATACGGTGCTTCAGCCAACGCCAATTATGTGTCAAGCAGTGAATAGTTACTCAGTGAGTGTTACAAAGAGCACATCTTCACCAATAAATATATATCTTGCAACAGCAGCGTAACGTAGCTTAGAAGTAGTTATTAGAAATTGACAGTAAGTATAAGTTATATGTAATGTAAGTATTGTCAATAATTGTAGATGACTTTAGAAAAAAATCGAGCAATACTTACTTTTCATAAGTTTATTTATGTGTTTGTCTCTTGCTCTCGTATTATGTAGATTTGTCAATTTTCATATATAAAACGGCTTTTGTATTTTTTTTTAATTAAATTAAATTAATAAACAATATAAATATAATAATAAACATTTCAATATCTTTCGAAGCAGGCGTTCAGCAGAGTGAGCCTTTAGGTCAAGCTTTATTAAGTTCAGTTCCAATAATATTATCTCTTACTTCAAAATTAAATATTTAGTATCTAGATGATGGAACCTTAGGAGGGAAACTTGATATAGTATATAATGACTGGTTTAATTAAATTTAAAAATTCAAAAATATCGGTTTAGAACTTAATTTAGGAAAATGCGAAATTTATTTATCTGAAGATCAGACATCATCATTTATTATTCAAAAGATTTCAGAAATTTCTCCAAATATATCTGTTACAAACAATGGGAATCTTGTGCTTTTGTGAGCTCCGTTATTTCAAGATGCTATAATACCTTAAATTCCCTCATCACATTCACCATATTAAAATACTGTCTTTGTGTCCCAAAATTTACTTATATTCTTCGTTGTATCCCTATATAGATTTTTTTGGATTATCTCAAGGTTATGGATGCCAGCCTTAAGTCAGTAGTGGAGAAAAATTTAAATTTTACCTTGAGTAAAAATTCTTGGAATCAAGAATTCGGTTAGATTTGGAGCTATAGGCATACGTTAAATTTCCAGTATTGCTCTCCTAGCTTTTCTGTCTTCCATACACAGTGTTATTGGACTATGCAACTCTATTTTGGCCGACATGAAAACTGAAATTGTAGGTGTTACGGAATCTTTAGAAAAGTCTCTGTCCCAGTCAAGATATTCCATTGGAAAAAACTAACAAAAACTTTGGGATTTACCGCTGATTCAGTTGACTTATATAAATCTAAATTAATATGTTACTAATTATCGTGAGGAAGCGCGCCTTTGGGAAAAGGAGTTTGGATATTAGCTTCATTCTATTCTATCTATTATTAAATCTTGGAACGGTATTAGACAATGAAATTTTTCAAATTGCTATTGGCATATGAATCGGGATAACAATTTGCCAACCTCACATTTGTCCGTGTGGCAATAGCGTTGACGGCCTTGGCCTTCATGGACTGTACTGTATCAAAAGTGCGGTTCGACTCTCCAGGCATGGTTCTATTAACGATATAATCAAGAGGTATCTTTTCACCATCAATGGTCCCTGTATTTTAATTCCTCTTGGCGTGAATCGTGATAATGGCAAGAGACCGGACGGTTTACCGTTGATTCCTTGGGAGAGGGGGCGGGGTTTACTATCGGATGCAACTTGCGTCGATACCCTGGCTCCGTTTTATCTACCTAGAACCAAGCATACAGCAGAATCTTGCAAATGGCGCATATTTAATTCATTGCAAGTCTATAAACTAGACTTATTGGAGTCAACTGTGAACTGGTTGCTATTTTGCTCAAAGGAAAAGCATGGCAGTCCAACGAGAGAACTTGCTTTAACTACCCCTTCTGGGATAAGGGTCGTGATAGTTATTTTATTTTTTTACATACCTAATTTCCATAGTATTTCTCCCTTGCACTAAAAGCTTTATACGGCAATCTTAATTTATCTCGTACAAAAGGCATCACTGTTAAATAGGTAATAACATTGCTAGTACATTTGGTCAGTAATCGTAATAATACTATTCGATTTTGTGGCATAAACAACGTCATTATTGGTTTATTAAAACTGAGCTTTGAAAATTACCCCGCTGATAATTTAACCTGCCAAAATATTTTACAAGAAATTGGACACGCTGCCATAATTTTGTTTGTAGAACAAGATTACTTGTTAACGACCAAAGAAAAAGTATTATTAATATAACTTAATTTTTTTCTTTTCAGTTGTTGTTCAAGAGAAAAGGTGCATCCTTGAGAACAAATGCTAGCCAAAATGTTAATACAAATAGGCAATGTGGCACATTTTCTGGTTACAATATTAACTATTACAGTTTATGCACAAAGAAACGAAAATTCATGTACGTTCAAATGCAGTAGTGTACAACACGACAACCACCTATATTGTGATCGTCCAGATAGAACTATTACTGCTAACATAATTACAGGACAGCAAAACACGATAAGTTTGGAATGTAATGGAAGTTATAGCTGTTGCAGAATGCCAAAACTTCAAAGGTTTTCCAGTCAAGATTTAGTACTCAATGTTACTGATTGTCCACTGTCATATGATTTGTTTTTTTGTGCCTTAGAAGACTTTGACCCACTTGTCTATAACCTTAAAGTGCTCAAATTTTCGGGTCGCAATAATCAGACATCGAATACATCTATTTTGTTTGAGAATAATGTTTGGCCTAAACAAAATTTTCATAACCTTAGAAAAGTAAAACAATTGTTCATACATAATTATCAAATTATTAATATAACTGCTAATTCCTTCATGGGACTTTATGGTCTTGACTATCTTAGCATTAAGCACAATCCCTTGCAAAACATTGATGCCGATGCATTTGGTGACATGAAATATTTAAAAGAAATATACTTTATTGATAACGAAATAAATAAGTTACCGGATGGTCTATTTAAAGATCTTGATAATTTGCTTACATTATTTATCGCTGATAACCGAGTACCACTTCACCTGGAACCAGAAGCGCTAGCAAAATTAGAGGACTTAATGTATGTTACAATAAATAATTGTGGCTTGACCAATTTACCTGAAGATTTATTGAAACATTCTTACAATATAAATTCTTTATCTCTTACTCATAATAGGCTGACTAGTATTCCAAGCAAATTGATGAAGAATTTTTTTAGATTAAAAAAGATTGATCTCAGTTATAATTTAATAAAAATTTTACCTACAGAAGTTCCTCCTTTCAATCAAGTATACTTGGAAGAAATATGTCTCGATGGAAATCAGATTGAGGAGTTGCCTGAGTAAGTGTGTTTTAAAAAACTATTTCTTATACGTAAGTACTTAAAAAAATATAATTTAACGGCATTTATGTTTATACATAGCGATAAATTTAATTTAATTATGTTTCAAAATTATATCTGATAGGTAGGTATGCCAAATGTTGTTGAATGTTATTTTTAAGTGCATGTAGGTCTGCAAGAAGTAGTCTGAGGTCGTCTGATCGAGCGATCTCGCTAGCCAACTAGAATCCCCTTATTTTGAAATTAAACAGCCTGGAAAGTATCCCTCATTCCAATTCCAAGGCAAGCTGTGTGGGCAATGGCATCTACTTGCTAGACTTATGCCCCAAATCCAACTCATACAGTTTTGGTATTAAGAACTTTTCAACGTGAACCAGTAGGTACCATTCGCCAGTGACGGTAAACGTTGTTCCATCGCCGTTTTCAAAAAAGGATTCCGCAATCGCATATTCTGAGTTAACAGCGCACCATATGGTCACTTGGATGGAGTGGTGTCCAAAAAGAAAATGAGGATTTTTAGTGGCCCAAAACCGAGTATATTGTTTGTTTACACATCCAGTTCTATTGTTATTATTGTAAACAACTATTGTCATTAAATGCCAACAAAATAATGTGATAAAGTACCTATATACATATTTTATACATACACAAAATCTTATAAATACGAAGTTTCTGAACACCAATTATAGCGTTGATGTTTTGTGCCTAAAAATTAAATTAAAAGCTGCTTTAAAATTAAAAGTGAAATTTGACTTTAAAACAGTATAAACGTTCATTTTCTTAGAAACTAACAAAGGTAAGTTTGAAGTCATTATAGAAGTATAAATTATGTTTAAAGTACGGAACCAGTGCATTTCACCGTAATGTGTATGACATTATATAGTTTGTATTACTCTTTCAGAAATTTAACTTTACTTTGGGGTCACAGGAGGGGCACAGGCCTCATCTTTTCTTAAATTATCATAAATTTATACTTCGTTCCACAGTTCAGATGCTAGAGTAACTTCACTGCTCTAATTTGATGTAGAATGTCCAATATACATTGGAAAGCAAACCAAATGCTTCTGCGTTGGGAAGTCTAAATCCTCGCGCATAATCACTTCTCTAATTCATTTACAGTGTCAAATGAACATGAGGTAATGTTTTTAATTTCGGTAAATGTAAATAACACTAACAAGTTTTAAGTTCAACTTCAGCAAACAGATCAGTATAAAAACAAGTTTAGTAATAAAAGCTTACCAAATATATTTTTGCATCCATTGTTACTTGCACATCACTATTTGAATCCAAAACTACTATATTAACACTGCTTATTGTTTTTTGATTAATAGAAATATATATTATATTTGTATGATGTTGTATCCAGGAGGAATATTAGGTACAAATTCATGAATTATGTGGCTTGGAATTGCAATAATAAAAGAGCCGCAAATAATGTCACTATCAACTCGTAAGACGGAAGTAGCCAAGATGCTTACTGAAATCTGTGATTCATGAAATTTAATCTTTTGCAATATACTTTTTCCGTTTCCAAGAATGTTTCCAATAGAATTTTCTTTTGCGAAATGAAGGTCTTTAGAGCAAAAAATTACGGTTCGTATAGTATTATTGGTATAATTTAAACTAATGCTATCAATATTTGTCTTTATATAATCACAAATACCCTGTAGTTCATAAGAGCCTTCAGGGATTTCTATTACTAAATTATCACCACAATGAAATTTATTATTTCTTCACTTTCAAAATCATCTAATTCGTTAATCCCTTTATCACTTCTAGCCAACCTTTCTTGTAGTCCTGTACCAGGACCGCAATAATTATATCCTCCTGGTAAATTAAGTTCAAATCGTCAATTATTTATTATTTTATTTTTATTTTTGTCAGTTATTACTGATTTAATTATGAAAACATAGTTGATTATCATACTATTATAAATATTCTCAAGATAAAATAAAACACTATTCAACAGACGTTTTGTTAATCCAAGAGTTTTCTGTTTTGCTGAGACCTTACCATTTTATAAATAACTTATCTCCTTTCTTCCTTAATCACCCTTTCAATCAAATAAATGTTTAGGTGTTTAGTATTTTGTAACTCTTGTTTGTAAAAGGATCCAAATATTATTTTATTTTTTTGATCATGATGTGATAAGTTACTTGTGTGACTATTATATACTTCTACTATTGTAAAAGATGATTATGATTTTCTTAGATTTTGAGGTGTTTGACTTCTTTTTATATTTTCCATAACTGTAGCTGGTCATACCTTACATTAATTTGTTTTGAGCTTTATGATTTGATATACAGAAATAATATATGATGTCAACACACCGTTGTCATTACCAACTAAAGTAAAATATTTATACACTTTTGATTGAAGGGTTCTTATAAATCTTTCTACAATTGATGCTTTTTGACAGATTATGTAGGATACGGATTTATCTTGTAAGTTGTTATTATTTACTTGAAAATTTCATTGTGAACATTTGCTCATATCTGTTTGAAGGGTAATAGGAATGCGCTCCTATTTAAATTATTTTTTTTGAAACGCATCGCTACCTCAAGTTTTGTTTTGGTTTTAAGAGAAACTCTCCTTTTGAAAAGCAGTCTATTACCACTAAAATATATTTAAAGCCTTTGTTCCCTTTGTCTATTGTCTGCATGTCAATTAAAACAGCTTTCCATTAGTCATTGATCCCTTTTAATATCACCGCCCGACGGAAAAAGGTTTTTTTAACTGGTTTGTGGAGTTCATCTACTATATCATTTCTACTCATGTTGTTAAGGTGCAGATTTCCGAGAAGCGACGTTTTAAATTTCAGGTTTGATATCCAGCATCTGATTTTTTGAACTCTACATCAGGTTTTTATAGCATTTATTTCGAACACGAAAGATTGTTTGTCACAATATTTTTTGACCATATTATCTACAAACTGCTTATTGACTACTTCATCAGGTAACAGGCATTTTTAATCCTTTAATTCTTGCTAATATTAAGTCTATATCTCCATCAATAGATTTAAGGAATACTTTGTCAGAATCTTTAATGCACGTGATGATAAAACTTGTTAAAATTCATAGTATTATAAAGGTATTTCTTAAATGGTTTAACGACAACTGAATGCAAATATGAAATTTATTTATTTATAATTCCAGCCTCGCAATGCAAATCCTGTAAGATGGATATTATTTCATTGTTTAATCCACTGTTTCCTGCATCACGAGAAGATATAAATAGCTTTAATCTTTCGACTAACTCATTAGGGTTATCCTAATACATATAATTATATTTAACATTTTTATTATATTTTTTTAAAATTTGTAACCCAGAACCTTGCGTGAGACTTTCAGTGCTTGTGCATTGCTTAGATAACATGAAAAGTGGTTTGATAATATTTAAGTACTTGCTTTCTTTATTACTTTTGATAGAATTTTTAGGGTTAAAATCACGCATGTGTGCATTCGTTACCATCAAAATCTGTTTATAATTATTTAAGTCACAATTAATTATTCTCTTCAAATCTAATATTCTTTTTAATAATAATTCCATAAGACCATCTTTGTTTTGTAAGTCTTCCCAGAACCTGTCACTAGTTTACCACGTTCATTTCTAACACAAAATGGAATGTCTTGAAATACCTCTGAGGGAATGAGCAACCTGACAGTTTTATGAGCGAATAACGTTTTATATTTTTCAGCCGTTGCCGTGCTCTAAACACATGCATTATTTATACTATTTATTTTATTTGCAAGTTAAGAACTAATACACAAGGTGCTTTTTGACTTGATTTAGACTTACCAGCGTAGAAGCAAACCAAATACGGCACTTGTATTCATTTAGAATGCCCAATATACACCTACATTTGTGTTCGAATGTTTTTTTATGGTATTCCTATATGACTACGGCATAACTGATATTAATTGCTGTAATGCCGATGCACTTGCTAATGACAGGATTCTATGCTGTTGATATTCTGTATCCATCTTTACAATTCAAGTTTCTGTACTTTTTGTTTTTAATAGCTTCTCGTACTATCTTTGAATTAATAGTATTGATCAGTGGAAAGGACCTGTAATTGATGTAATTTAATCCAGTGATTCGGTCCAGGCTAGCTAGAGTAGCATCATAAAAAAAACCGAATCTAGCTAGTAAGTAAGCTAGTCTTAAAAGGATACGATTCGCAGCGCCTCGCAGCATGTTTCATATAAACAAATTTCCTTCTTGTTTAGGACATATACTGATCAAATACTGTAAAATTTTGCAGGCATGGTCTTAAGCCGAATACTTATGTCTGTGGTTTTCCAAAATCCTAAAAAAAGTTTTTATTTACTTCTAATTTTCTAAATCAAATCAAATATGAGATCATTTGTATGAAAAACTAGAATCCTGTATAGCTTTTCAACTTTATAATTTAATATTATTCTGGCACACTGAAGACCTAGATATTTAATCCTAGAGCACGTCTTCAAAATTATTTGTAAATAGCAAAAATAAGTGGGAAATTCGTTTGTATGAAGCACGCTCTGAGGCGCCGCGAATCGTATTCTCTTAATAAACGTGCTGTTAAAAAGATAGACAAAACGAGCTAGTTATCTTAAACGTTAAAATTTTCTTATTATTTCAGCATTATATTTGGACATGAATTTGAACTTAAAAACATTTCATTAAAAAACAATCGTATAAGGCATGTCGGAGACCACGCATTTAAAAGAAAAAGGTATAGTTTTCATGCAAAGAATATTAACGATTACGAATTGGAACAGAATATACGTGGTCTACCGATTAAAGAAATTTCACTAGCTGGGAATCAATTAAAATTGGATAGCAGTTGCAATTTTAGAATATATGAGGATCATGGATGGTATTTCCCGTTTAGATTGCTTGCCGATCTAGAATCACTTGATCTAAGCCGGAACCAAATCACGGATGAATCCATCAGCAACACCAAAGGTTGGAATATAGCACACGGTTTGAGAAACCTCAATTTATCCAGCAACCGTATCACTCAGCTCTACGTGAGTAATCTTAGCTTAAGTTTTCTCCATCAATTAAAATTTCCTGCACAAGTTTACTTTTCAATGGCAACTAAGCTTAATATAATTTAAAGGATTATTATATTTTTTCACTTATAAAACTGAAATCATCAGAAATTCAAGGCAATGTTATTTAACACGGTCACTTTCATACAATACTTCTTCTCCTTAGAGCCTCTTCAATTAATGAAGTTTGGCTGTCAATTCGGAACAGTTCAGCGCCGCTGAGATTCGGAGAATCAACAATGCTGGTCCACTCACGAATATTGCGCAGCCATGATTTTATTCCGCCTATTGATCTTCTTCCAGCCACTTTCATACAGTAATGTATTACAAATAGATGCATATTTTACTTTGTGTTACTGTTTGCGTAATAATATCCCACCATAACATTCATGTAAAAATCCCTAGATCTAAACGTTTTTAAAATAAAATTATACAATGGATAGAAACTTAAAATTGTAGGGTTTCTTTTAAACAGGTGCAATTTTAATATCTTTTAATTTTCGAATTACCAAATATTTTAACGGGATGTCTTTAAAAGGTCTCTGGTGCCTTTTTCTAATTGTAAAATGTTGTTAACTTTTTTAATGTAAAAAGTGACAATAATGGGTCTAAAAATCGAAATTGATGAATTTGTGTTAACGCTTTGAGTAATTATTTGCGTACATTTTCAGAGTGATATCTGGCGTTTTTGGTACATTTAAAGAAAAATTCCTTAATTTATATGAAACTTATAGTTCTGATAGGTTTTAAAGTGTGTTGAATTTAAATATTTGATTATTTTTTTTAAGATTAGGATGGGTGATCAAACATTGCGTCTTATTACTGGAAAAAAATCTTTCATTTCGACGAAACTAAGTTTGCAAGTTGCTGAATTAACAATTTTCTTTAATTATTTAAAGTTCAAGATAGCGGAATAAATATGGTGTCTATTATTAGTTTAACTGAGTTCTATTGAGTTTTCGAGGGTGGAAGAACTAGATAAAAATCTTTCATATTTTTTTTAATTCATGACGGTGGATTCCATCCAATATGACATTTTTTTTTTTCTTTAGTATCAAGACAAAGAGAAGTTTCTTGAACGGTAGCTGCTGCCGTACTAGTTTTGGGACAATTTCTATAACGTACCTATCATACGCAATTATCAAATCAAAATACTCAAAACTTAAAGTTCCTAAATTTTAAAACTTCTCACTTTTATTATATAGTGCCGATCTTTATAGACAACTAGCACTTTGGTTTTTTTGAATCAATTTATTAAATTAAAGCTGTCGCACGATCCAATAATGCCTAATATTACTCTTTATTATAGTAGATTGTTGCATAGAGCGCAAAGTGAGTTATTAATCCACGAGTGTTATGTTGGTGCAACAAATTAACACGAATGCATTAATTACTCACTTTAGCAAGGTGCGCAATCTACTTTTCTTTCAACTAACAATCTGCCTACCGTGATAAAATAAACCTACTCAAAATAAAAACTCAGTTTAATGAAAATTATATTAATGGCCGGTATAAATTTAGGGCAAGTTTTTAGTAGAAATTACATTGCCCGGTAATTAGAATAACTTCACACATGTCGCTAGTAGTTATTCTACTTAGCCGGAAATGCACTTCTATTAAACACTTGCACTGAACAGTGTTTATACCGTTCATAATGTGTCAACGTTTAGATTATATACTTAAAACTTACAATTTTTGCTAAATATTTATTGTCAGATGCTTCATTTAAAAATGTTTTTATATCCTGAGCTGTGAGCACTTTCGACTTTTTTCACCCATCTGATAGCCGTTTCAAAAGCGATGTTAATCTAGAGTATTCTTTTATATCCACGTTGTACTTGGTATTAACTGTGCTTTTTAGCATTGAATATATGGACCACTATGATAATTTTTTGAAACCTTGGTGAAATACGTTATAAACACACTTCCAGACAGTGATTTTACACGTTTTTCGTTTCTCCAATTAATAAAAATTTTTAAATATTTATCCCGCTACTTTTGCAGCAAAAGATAATTAACAATTTCATTTTTAGCTGTTTTTATACTTTCTATTGCTTGATATTGCTTTTAATGTCTTTTTCCATTCTCTTAAACTTTTTTTTTCTAAATATCAAAGTTTTACAGTGGAACAAAATGCGCGCCATTTGTTTTTTTTTCCACCAAAACGTTTATTTCAGCTGATTTTTATTTTCAGCCAGTATATTTTGATCTGATGCATACATTTTATATTAAACTCAATGGGATACATTAAACCTCTGTTGTAATTTATATCTAAATAAAAAATAAACAAAAATGCATTCATTAAAAACTGTGAAACCATGAGATTTCATATCTTCCTTGTTTTTGTTTCAGGCAAATAATACGTACTTTGTGATTGGTTATGTAGTGATTAATGAAACAATAGTATAAATTACTTGTATTTTATCTCATTTTTTTTCATTTCAGGACATAAATTTTAAAACTTGGATAAGGAACTTAACTGTAGATTTTCGATGCAACAATATAACGAAAATAATATTTTCTCAAACACAGAATATATCCGAAGCTAGTGATGCAGTGATTATCCTTGGTGACAATCCTATTTATCACAATTGCGAAACAGGTGGTACAGTAATGGGTGATGATCATCTAGAACTCCAAGATAATAATTCAGAATTTAATAATATACGCCTTGCTGACGTTTTGCAAAAACAGATCATATGTCATCTCCAGACAGTGTATTGTCCAATAAACTGCACGTGTTACATACACCCAACAAACTTTACAGTAAAATTATACTGTGAAACCATATCATCATTAAATTCATATATGTTTCATCGTCTGTTTCACATGGGCATTAATGGAAGCATAGTGTCACTACGGCAAAAGCCAGACACACTGTCTACGCTGCCGTTGCACGTCCACGAACTTCAACTAAAAAATCTTCAACTAACACAAGCACCGCGACCGCCCGTCCCAGTTTCTCTTACTGTACTTGATTTATCTAACAATAATCTAACAGAGGCACCACTGGATCTTTTAACAAATTCCACAAAATTATCGATTAATTTAAAGAACAATAAGCTGTCATGTGACTATACTCATGTTGATGACATCATTCTTCTAATGAAGTATAAAGATCAGATTATTGACTATGAGAGTATTACGTGTGCAGATGGTAAACTTTTAATAGACATCGACGTAGCGAACATGAAACAACTACAATACTTTAAGAAAATGGTTGTAGTAGGAAGTTTGATAGCAACTTTATGTGGAATAACTATTTTATTATCCTATATTTTATTGTATTGCTACAGAAACGAAGTGAAGGTATATTTTTATGCACGTGGGTGGTGCCAGTGGTGGGTTAACGAAGAAGATCTTGACCGTGATAAGATCTACGACGCTTTTATCATATTCTCGCACGCAGACGCAAGTTTCGTTGCTGACGAACTGGTACAGGAGCTAGAACGTGATCCTCATGCATTCAAGTTATGTCTACACTACCGAGATTGGATCGTGGGTGAGTGGATCACGAAGCAGATCACACAGAGTGTAGCAGAGTCGAGGCGCACTATTGTGGTTCTCTCAAAGAATTTCCTTTCATCCGTATGGACTCGGCAGGAGTTCCGTGAGGCGCATGCGAGTGCTCTGCGAGATGGCAGAGCACGAGTAATTGTCATTCTACTGGATGACGTGGCTGACGATGAACGCCTTGAACCCGAACTACGTGCATATTTAACTACCAACACGTACATAAAAAGAGATGATCCCTGGTTTTGGAAACGGCTGCGACACGCTCTTCCCCATCATCGAAAAATTGGAAGGCAACATAATGGAGACCTGTAGTACATTAATTTTAGCCTTTCATCTTGTTAAGGTAATAATTTAACATCTAACATGAGAGGAATTATCTACCTTTCTGATAGCTAATACAAGGTGGCAGTGTTGTAGCTGGCTTAATATTGGAATGCGACTCTGTTGCTTGAATTAGCGATGGATCTTGCTTCTCATGTTTGATCACTTCAACTTTGAAAGAAGGCACTTATGCAGTGATACTTCACCTACGCGACTGGTAACAACTCATGGAATCATATTTGGCTCGCGACTAAATTCCTGAAAAGCTGCGATACTGAATATTACATAAATAATATTCTGACTCACAACTATTCTATCGTTAATCGATCAAATATAGTATAAACTATAATTCTTTGTTCCTGAACTGATAAAATACCTATAATTTTTTCATGAATCCTTGATCATGTATGATGTGGACATCGGCTTGTAAACCGAAATAAATCATTTATTTTATTTCGGTGAGTCGAACCCAGTTAAAGACCGCACTGTCACCGCTTATCTGTACCGAACAACTATTCTTTCTTTCTAAAACCACTAATTGTCCACAATGATCTGAATCTAGATTGCTTATAATTGATTTTTGAATTAGTTTTCTGTCAGTAAATATATTGTCGATGCAAGAAACAGCAATTTTAGTTAGCTCACAAATAAAATTATTTAAATGAAAAGACCGAAAAAATCTGGTGCTTAATGAGCTATTTTCTTAAATTTTATATTTAAGTCTCCAAAAATAATGATGTGTTTATTGGAGTTCAGCACTTCTTCCATAACTGATTCAAAATTAGCATAAATTGCACAAGGAGGCTGGTATACACTCACAACAATGAGATGCTCAACTTCTATTCGGGACAGCTCGGCAGTTCGTTCAACTGAGAGGCTTACAATGTCTTTACGTTCCTAAAATTTTAGCTGTTTATTAACTAAAATTAAAGAGTCACCATGGATTGCATTTACTCGGCTGAACGAACTTCTCACCTGGTGATTAGTCTAATTGAGCTTAAACCGCTGTAACTATTAAGATGAAATTTGTTATGGAGATAGTTTGAGTCCCGGGGAAGGACATGGGCTACTTGAGAACGTCAAGCGTGAGTCGGTTTTTTCTAAAATTCAGGAGTTGCCATTGAAATCATAACCAAATTAAGGCGAGTGGAACCGCGGGTAAAAGCTAGTATTTTTTGAGTCACCTTTGATTTTGTGCTGATTTAAGTTAACTTGTTAGTTTGTGTATGTTTGGTTAGTTTTTTAACGGTTTTTATAATTACATATTTGTTGGTTTTCTTGATTAGTTACTGGTTATCGGAATACTAATAGTCCTATCAATCTCTTAATTATTTTATCCTTGAAAATATATTATAAAGTTATGAAAAACTGAATGATAACAGGTATTTTTATTTTCAAAACATTATGACTTCTATGCCTAAATAAAAATAACATTACTTTTTTGTGAAAAAAGTATCTACCAGTGATATTTTATACCTCTGTTTGCGTTTCTTGATCATCCAGTTTTTGTGTAGTAATTATTAAAAACTTGTTCCCAAGTGCTATGGTAGACTAGTGATGCTCTACAGATAACATGATATTTAAAAATAAATTATTTTTGTTATTATTTATGTTTATGAAGTATAAAAATGCACTTAACATAAGGTAAGGTTTATGTTTACTGTATTAATCGCTATACTTAAAAAATCAGTACTCTTAATTTTAAGTTTTAGATTATACCAAGATGTTTTAATACTCTTCTTAGTTGATCGTAAGAAACAATTTATATGTGCAAAGAAAATGTAAGTTATGTTAGCAAATATATTACAGCGCTGGTGAGATGTTTTATACTTGTAGCGATAGTTCATATATCGGTACAGTAATGTGTGCCGTTAACAATAGAAAGGTGACGGCTTTACGACTACGACCGTCGCTGGAGCGTGCTTTGGCATGTATTTTTACGAAAACTATGGGACATTTATTTCATGAAAAATTTTAAGTTTCTGGGTTACATGTACTGATAATATTACAATGCAATCGAGTATAACATAAAAAAATATTTTCCAATAATTAGTTAGAAAAAGAATAATCATGTGCTTAGATGAGTCGCATTTGGAAGAAATAATGAGCATATTTTGCAAATATCCTTGGTATTAAATATAAATCAAAGGAAACATACTAAATAATAAATTTATCCACATTAACCTAAAATATTTAGAATTATAACTTTCAATATTTTAAGTGTCAATTGCTTAAAAAGTTGGTTATCGTTTTGTTAGATTCTAGTTAAACTGTATCTATTTCCTTAATTTTCTATCTGAGACATTACGTTTCGGGATTATATAACTTCTCTAGTATTTAACATTAGTAAATCAAACTTTGACGTTTCGACTTTGATGAAATAAACCAATAAGTTAGTAGTAGTTAGTTAAACAAAACTTTGACTTTTCGACTTTGATGAAGTATAAAACAACAAGTTGGCAGTAGTCAGTAAATCAAATTTTGACAGGTCGGTTGTGATATAATATACCAACAAGTTAGCAATAGTTAGGAAATCAAATTTTGACGTACCGACTTCGATAAAATATAACAGTAAGTCAGTAAATTTCACTATGAGGTATCGACTTTGATAATGTTGAATTAAAAGGTGCATTAAAGCTTTATTTGATATCAATATGGTGGCAGAAAAACTAAAAAGCATATCAGCAGTAACGCATTGAAAAAACCACTTTAAACAAATAGCTTCATTTGAAATTCAGGAACGAGAGAGATCATTTGCAGCATAATTAGTAATTTAATTGCTGCTTAATAAACTGTGTTCAAAAGTCATGGTTAGAGGTTTAGAAATCTGCCACACGAGTATGTCTCATCCCAGGAAAAATCGATGAAAAGGTGTTTTCAGAAAAAAAAAATCTGTTTGACAAAAACTAACAAGCGTAAGTAGTGCCCACTAAATTGACTTTAGATGGCATTAATTCACAGACAAATAACTATCTATCAAAAGTAAACCCAAAAATCTATTGTAATTTTGTAAAAACAAAAAGGAAATTATCACAAAAGAATAGAAACTAAATTTGATTTAAATAATTTATTTATACTATAACCTAAATAAATACACTTTAATCAACGTGATATTTTCGACTCGTAAACCAAACCAAATAAGCTCAAATTCGAGGGGTTTGAATCATTGAAGAGTTCCACTACACATCTCCAGAATGCATCATGAGATGAATCGTTAAAACAAACCAAATGAGCCCAAACTCGAGTGGTTTACACAGGTCACAGGTAATGCTAAAAACCGGTGAGTTAAAAAGTGTGTGATCGTGTGGTAGAACTGATGGCATTTTCTCGCTGAATAGAAATTCTTATCCTTTGAGCGAGGAAAGCGCCAGCCCTTCTGTCATCTGCTGCGACAATCAGTCTCGGGGTAATATCTTAAATGAATTATTTTGCAGAGGGTCTCTACACAAAATAGTATAAATATGTAGCTACGCTTATTTCTATCTGCCTTCTCAGCGAGTTTGACTCTTGTATCTGTTTTACGATCGAGCTGTAATTTAACAAAAGACTTATGATTTAGCGGTCTCGTCACTTTCTATGATGATATGATGAAAATCATGTATATGCATGTAAGTAGGTTTATATATATATAATAGGCTATTTGCCGATATAATAATACTATGTTTTACTCGTGGTCCCTTTTTACGTTACTCGTCTTTAAGTCAGTGCTGGCTAAACGGTTTCGATTTCACCTTGCGTTCTTAGGGGCGAAGGTTTGAGCCCGGCATGTCTTGTACCAATAAGTCTTTTTTTAATTTCGCAAGTACATTGATTATTCACACCACTGGCTTTTCGGTGAAGGAAAACATTGTGAGGAAACCTGCATAAGTCAAAAATAAACGTATGTGAAGTTCACAAACCACACTGGGCCCGCGTGTGGACTATGGCCCAAATCGCCCTCGGTGAGGATAGGCCGTGCCTTTTATTATTATTATTATTATCAGTATTATTCACAAGAGAGTAGGACTATTCCCGGCTAGGTTTGTCGAGGTCCCGGAACCCCGGAACATCCAGCACATGTGGCACATGACATCTCTGACACCGTTTAGGTGGTCCGATTTACAAAAAAATATCCTCGTGGAGCTCGGTTCGGTATTAAATTTTTGGAAATTCGGATGCCCTCGTGTTTTTTTCGGTGGACCTACCCCGGAACACTTTGTGGAACCCGACGTATGATGGTCTACTTTAAAATATCGTCTAGTTGCATATTTCAGAGCCGCTCATCACTGTTATCGACATCGGTTTTTTTTTTTGAATATTACGACGCGGAAGCAATAATACTCCCTCTTTACCAGTTTTTGACGAATTAAAATAGGGAAGTCAGGATCGGGCCGGGGAAATCCTACTAATAGTATAAGTGAGAAAGTTTGTTTTTTTGTTTTTTACTCAATCATGGTGAAACGTCAAATAATACACAGATAGTTGGAAAGACGGAGAAATACATAGGCATAAAGATTTCTTTCCCGGAAATATAAAAAGTTCCCGCGGGAATAATTATAATAAGTGAATTCTACTTTAACGAACCATAGCTACAGCTATAGGTTGCTATTGGATCATGGAGTTGCTGGAAGAATCTCACAACGAAAACCATTCATTTAGCAGATGATATTATCCAAAATAATTATAATTCAACACTGTGAAAATAATAGATTAAGTTAAACTTAATTAAAATGTCATAATTTCGGATATTACAGTTTAAATCGTCAGTGATGTAAATAGTCCAGAACATATTCATTCTAATTGATTTATTAATGCTTAGGGCATTGTGCCCACGCGTTGGACGTGTATATTTAAACTTGCTACATACAAAAGATAAATGGCTTGAACACGAGATTGATAAATGGATTTAGTGCGACACAGCTAAGTTGACGCAAAAACCGAAGTATTCTTACCTCGGGGAGTTGTTTTTTTTTACGGACTTAAAGTATAATTTAAAAAATGGTTGTTTGAGGATGTCCAAAGTGTTTGTGTATGTAAGCATAGACTTGGATAAATATTTTTCGTTAATTGTGGAAAAAAAATATGATATTTGTAAGTTTAGAACTATGGTAGTTTCTTTTTTATATTAAATGATAAACTTAGATCAAGTTATGAAATGACGCAAATTAAAGAAATAATACTATCTAAAAGCTTATTTCCAAAAGTGAGCGTTATTAGGAGCTATAAATACATATCTCATATCGATGCCTAACACTATCTTCAGTACAGTTTGCCCCCAAAAACGCCATATATTTTGCAATAAACTCAATGAAATGAAAAATTATAGATATATGTAAATGAAACGCAGAATAAATATTTTTATATAATAATCATCGACAAGGTTTCATCAAATACATTTTGAATTTAATTTGTCTAATTGCCATTGAAATATAGCATTTAGAAGTAAAGTGCTCTCAAAAAATGTTATTTTGTTGAATCAAGTTATAGTAATGCTATTAAAATGAAAGATCCCATCTTTATACAAAATGTTTGCTCTTCAGTTAACTTAAGAGCACATTTAAACCTCTTAAGAGCTTTAATATTCAAAGGCTAACCTACAGACAACCTTTTTATCAAAAAATTTTAAGTTCAAACATATTGAAATTAATATAAAAACTTTAATGCATACCTACAACATAAAATATTTATTAATAAACTCGTCTTGAAAACTTTGAAAGACTTATTAAACATGCTTCAAATAAAGAAAAATGGGCGTTTTAGCAGATTCCAATGTATATAACCGGTAGTATACTATAGTATAGTAAGAATATACAAGGTGTCTCAAAAGAAAGTTTATTTGTAAAAAAGAGATTAAAAAAAATTAAGTCGTTTGTCAAAAAAATGTTTATTACTTATGAAAAAACTCTATTTGGGAATTTATTTATGAAAAATAATGTCGTCCAAATGTCTACCCTCGCGTCCACGACACTCATTTAATCTAAAACTTTTTTTTCCTTTCTCCTCGCGATGACATTGCAGCCCATCCGGTCACCCTAGGCGAATGAAGGGGTTTCTGGTGCTTGCTTTTAGGATTAGTTACACTCCAGTAGCGGCAGTTCTGCTTATTTCCAAAAAAAATATCCAAAAACTTACTCAATGCCAAATTTCATTTTAATCGGTACAGCGGTTTAAGCGTGAAGAGGTAACATACAGACAGACAGACAGACAGAGTTACTTTCGCAATAATTAAATTAGTATGAATAACAATTGCTTCGTGAAGGTTTATTGAGTAAAACTAGAGTAGTATCTCGCAAAAAAAGCCATGGGAACTCTCGATCGGGATAAAAATATTCTATATCATATTCCGTATCCCAACTATTGCTCTTCCAACAATAAAAAAACAGTCAAGTGCGTGTTGGACTTCGCACACTTAGGGTTCCGTACCAAATGTAGAATAAAAGCCGTCAGAATAGCAGAATTATTTGTAAGTAGGTGAGTGAGTAGTCAGTGGTGGCCTAGGGGTTTAAATTTCACTTCACGTCCAAGTGGCGGAGGTTCGAACCCCGGGGTCGGCGTATACCAATAAGTCTTTTCTTAATTTCTCATGTACACTGATTTATTTATTCACACCACTGGCTTTTCGGTGAAGGAAAACATCGTAAGGAAATCTGCATATGTGAAGTCCACAATCCGCACTGAACCCGCGTGTGAACTATGGCCCGAATCCCCCTTGTTTATGAGGGTAGGCCGTGCCCCAACAGTGGGGACGTATGAAGGCTGTCAAGAAGGTGAGTAAATCCCTTCTGTGCAGCGCATTTTACCGCAAAATTAAGTTAGTTGTAATAGGAAAAAATCATACAAAATTAACCACGCTCTTATACGCTCTTAGGGGTGAAATTTTTAAAACCCCTTTCGTATCCATATAAATCACTCTCTTTAAAATCTTCCATATCAAGTTGCTTTGAAGGCGTACTCTTTTCCGTCACGTACCGTGTGAAACAGTTGCTAAACTTTTGAGCGCCCAGTTATTATTACTACGCATCTACGCGCGGCTCACACCCTTAGGGTATTTAAAAAAATCTTTAATGAAGTCTACAATATATTCTGTCTGTAGCAATTTGAACTGTGTGATGATGAGTCATTAATTTGCTTTTCACATAACATTTCCACCTGCTGTCTCATCTGCTGAGTTGTTTTTTTTTTTAAAACCTAAAAACACATTTTGCACTGATTGAGTCGAACAGCATATTTAAGTAAATTTAACCAAAATAATATTATTTTTAACACGAAATCTTTTTAACACTTACGGGTTGAAAACTCGAAACACATAGTTTATTAAGTGTGTTGAGAATCATCTAGGAACGTGATGTTCAAAGTAAATTGACTACATAAAATTTACTATTATACACCCTACAAATTTTGCCATCCCATTTTTCTTTCAGAAATATATGTTTTATGAATTTATTTATAGAACATTCTATTCACTGTTTAAATATAAAATTTAAAACATCTTTTACAAATCGTAAAAACAGTAATACATTGAAGCTTAAAAATTGTGATTATTGTAAAAAAAATTAATTCCCTTTTTTTCATTTTTGGTAACCTTTACTGAAACCTTGAAAAACTTTGTTTGTTAGTTATGTTAAGAAGCATATGTGGCAGGTTTTAATTAAAATTGACTGTAATTTTTTTTAAATCCTATACAACCCTTCTCAAAATAAAAAAAAATGCGTACATAAGTATTTTATTTAGTGTTTAAAAGCATAAATACTGAGTGTTGTTTAAAAGCATAAATTTAGGCTATAAAAATAATTTTCCTTACGAACTTCGTAACCCTTTTAATCTTTTAAGGTGTCTCATTTCAAAATTTGCAAAAATTCATGTTGTATGCATTTTGTTATAGAACATTTAAATGAATATAAAATTTTAGTATTAAAATATTAGCTTAAAATAAAAAAAAAGACGCCGAAATGCGTAATTAACATATTTTTGTGTTGGAAAGCACTGATACCAAGATTTGTGAAAATTTGTTTTTAGGAATTTATTTTATTCCGTTAGAAACAATATGTTTATTATTTGTGTTAAAAAAGCATATACGAGTAGGTATATTAAATTTGAAGTAACTTAGTCATAAAAATATTTTATATCAGACAAACTTGCTTACCACTTCCTCCCCTTAGGGGTTGATTTAAGAAAATTAAAAAATTAGTATATATATCATTAATTGTGTTAAAGAGCATCAATGCAAAGTTTTAAGCAGATTTGATGAAAAAAATTTTCTTTCCCATACAAATTTTGCCACTACTTTCAACCACTATGGGGTCGAATTTGAAGAAAACACCAAAGTAAGCGTTTTTATTTTATATTGAAGAGCATTGATAAGAAGTTTCTTATAAATTAGACTACAAAAATAAAATTTCCCAATTGTATACACATTTCCCCATCCCTTTTTTCCTTTGGAGGTTTAATTTTGAACACCCTAAAACTTAATTATTCAATAACTGCTTAAAAACTGCATATATACCAAGTTTTAAATACCAATATACCAAATCTTCCCCTTAGGGGCTAAATTTTAATAATTCCTGTAACATTGACTTCATTAATTGTGTTTAAGAGAATTAATAGCAAGTTTAGACTTAATTTGACTATAAAAATATCTTTTTCCTATACAAATTTTTCACTTCTTTTCACTCACTTAGGGGATTAATTTAAAAAAATACTAAAACACGTCATTCTTAATTTGCAAATAAAGTGTATGTACAAATTTTCATGCTTATTCACAAAAATAACGGATTCCTATAGAAAGTTTCATGCCCCATTTACCACCCTGTAAGATGATTTTCCAAAAACGGTGAAAAATATCAATCTTAATTTTTACTCACAAGGTCAAATACCAAGTTTCATAGATTTTACTTTAAAATAATTAGGATTTTTTCAGACAAATTTCCAACCCCCATTTCACCCCCTTAGGAGTCGAATTCCGCAAAACCCGCCAATGGAATTGACGACGTTGGTCGTGATCAATCAGCTGAATACGCTAAATAATTGATCTTGTTATCTATCTGTTTTAGTATTTCTCATTTTGTTAGCTTATAACAGAAAAATGTTTTCGGCTATAAAAGGCTAATTAGGCAATTTCCCAATTGCCTAGAAACATTTAAATGTATTTCTGCTGACTAATGTTTTGTAACATTTAATTGTAATTTGTAATTTAATCACAAGATTTAAAATAAATGCGCTGGTGTACAAACGTGCAATACTCAGTTTTTGTAAGTAAGTTCTGTTTTAGATAAACTTTATCACCTTAAGCCATTAATCAAATAACATCTAAAAATCATGTTGCTATATCATGCTGTGTAAATTGTCTGAAAACCTTTTAGTTTGCGTTGGGTCATAACCCCGATATAGCTGCGACATGTAGTGTGCAGGTTTTTGTTAGCTGTTTCCATGAGTTGTAATGGTAACTCAGCATGGGATCTTATTTGTAATATATAACGGCACTAATTTTTAGTGTTTAAGTTTAAGTTTAAATGGTTTTTTTTATACCACTAAGGCAGCAAACAAGCCTATGGACGCTTGCAACACCAGGGGTGTCATTCGCACGTTGCCCTTAAAAAATCCAATAACTTCTTTCTTGAAGAACCCTATACTGTAGTCCTTAGAGAAACCCTTGGCAAGAAACTCTTTCTACAACCCAAGCGTTCACAGGAGGAAGTTTCTCTGAAACCGCCATGTACGCGACCATTTCGGTTCTAGAGTGTGAGAATGAATTCCCTGCCGATGGCGAGCGGTACGATGGTAGAAAGCAGTGGGCATCATTTCGAACTATTCCTCAGAACACATATCATTATACAGGCGGTAGAACACACACAGGGAGGCAAAGTATCTCCTCAAACTTAAGGGCTTGATACGGCAAGTGAGTATGGGATTGTCGACAATTCTCACAGCCCGTCGTTGAATCGAGTCAAAAGGGCCAAGCTGGTATCCAGGTGCACCCGCCCAGAGATGGCAATAGTACTCAATATTAGACCGGACTTGCGACTTTTGCCCGTAAACGTAAAGTTCCGTTTCGCTCTGTTGAGTACACCAAGTTTTTTGGACGCCAGCTTCACCTTGTCTTACAGATGATCTCAGAACTGAACATTGCTGGAGATGTCAACACCAAGGATCCCAATGCTCTTGAAGATGGAGAGGGTAGTGTTCTGGAACTGTGGGACCACAGTAAATTGGGTTTTCTCAGTGGTGAACGCGCAGACTTGTGTCTTTGTAGGGTTGAATCGGACTAAGTTGTCCCGTCCCCAGTCAGAGACCTTGGACAGAATGGTCTCGACTTGAGACACAAGTTCTCCGCGCTTTTCCTCCATGAACGAGGGATGTTTGCACGAACCGTGTAATAAGCGTCTCCAGTACTGTCATCTGCAAAGCAATGTATGTTGTTTATGTCCAAAATATCATTGATACGCAGTAGAAACAGCGTAGGAGACAGTACATAGCCTTGCGGGACACCAGCATTAATACCACACAAAATGTATAAGTGGGTAGGTATCCACTCAGTATATACGCCGAGATAATTTAATTTAGATGTGCACATATGTCGCACATATATCAAGAAATAAAGCTTCGTTTTCTTGCTATATAATAATAATGTCTTAGTTACATTTGCTCAAACAATATTCCGTGTCCAATAAAAAAATTATTCAAGACAGTCGATGTAAACTAATTAATTGATCATTAGATTGAGTTATTTGGTCTTTACTATTTGTTTCTAACAAATCGCTTTAAAACTCACCTTGAAGTTTTAAATAACTGTTAAAATTATTATCTGAACGCGCAGTAGAACGTGTGTAGATGACAAAATTCCTCTTCGTTTTATCACGAGTTTTTAAACTTTTTACAGTGTCACTATTTCTAATCCAAAAAGTCGTTCAGTTTATCACTATTAAAAACTTATTTTAAAATTATGTTTGAGACAAACAAACTGCCGAGTGTGTTGGACAGCACAAAAAAATGTAATGGCATTCAGAAGCGGGCAATATGGAGGGGGTGCATATCTGTAGGTAGTGGAAACTACCTACTAAGTAAATTTTAATTTTTATAAGCATTTTTATAGCTTTAAAGGTGTGATTTGGACAGTATAATCTTCCGTACTGCTGCATGTAAGCTGTAATCGTTTTCGGAAGAGATTCGAAGTAAACATTAAATACCATGCGAGAGATGAAACTAGATTTCAACTGTAGTTACGTAATTTAGAGGTAGGTCTAGCTGGACAACCCAAAGTTAAAAGTCAATAAGAACTTTAGTTATATAATCTACTAGACTTTGCCAGCGGCTCCGCTTGCCCTAAATTCGGTTATCTCGGTGACTTTACTTTTCTCTAATTTTAATCGATAGAAAAGCATATTTATATACTCGAATAAAATCAAAAAACTGGCAGCGAATCCAAACCTTGCCAAGTTAGGTGGTGAGGAGCGAAGCGACGAGCCATTAGGTTACATGGTGAACACCGCACGCGCCGAAGAAAGCGTACCGCGGCGAAGTGCCAGAAACAAATTGTTCTAATTTAGAATTGTTTGGCAGGAGTAGGGGGGCGGGGCAGGGTAGACACTGGTTTATTGATCTGAGTGACACAGGTACAATTTGTTTCTGGCGCTCGCCGGCCTCTGACGCGGCACGCTCCGCTCGGCTTCGCGGGCTAACTTTCATGTGCTCCGCTTGATTTTGCGCACAAGTTTTCATGTTTCAAAGTGGGTTGCCGTGACTATACTAAATAAGTTGAAATTGGTTCTGGCGCTCGCCGGCCGCTACCGCGGCACGCTCCGCTCGGCTTCACGCGCTAATTTTCATGTGCACCGCTTGGCTTCGCGCGCTAGTTTTCATGTTCCAAAGTGGGTTTCCGTGACTATACTAAATAAGTAGTTCTTAAAATTTTACTTAGATTTTTTTTTATCGATTATAACTTTACAGAGTAAGTACTCGATTGTTGAATACTGGCAACATGTTTTTTTTTTGTTATTTTTTTCTCTCATATGTTTTGTTTTTGTAGATATTTATTGTTTGTGTAATGGCTGATTTTGTATGAAATGAATTTATTTATGTTCCGGAAAAACCTCCTCCTCCGAGAGTTTCTGAATTTCATCTTTGTATATAAATACCACATTCTATCAATAGTAATTTTAAGTTTGTAAAAATCACCCGTTCTTGGAAAGTAAAGAATTACCTTAACTCCAATTAATTAATTAATTAGTTATACAAATGAATTGCTATAGCATGCAATAGGTGCAGCAATAGTTTGTTTAACTCTGTTATAGTTATTCCTGCAGGTACTTTTGAATTTTAAGGGATTAAAAGTAACCTATATGCTAGTCTAGCACCTAACCTATGCCAAGTTTTATCCCGACCCGTCCAGTGGTTGAAGCGTGATTGAGTAACAAACATCTATCCAGACATACAAACTTTCACATTTATAATATTAGTAGGATAGGATAGGCCGGTCTAGTTAGTCAAACCAAAGATAGAAGTTAATTGTAGTTACGCAATCTTTAGGCTGGTCTTGCTTATTGTAACTGTATTTACGTATTCTATAGGCCGGTCTTGCATACTACAGCTGTAGTTACGTAACCTGTAGGCTGGTCTTCCTAATTTCAACTGTAGTTACGTAATATATAAGTTGGTCTTTCTTAACGAACTAAAGATAAGAGTCAATTGCAATTTTAGTTACGGAATCTACTGGCTGATCTTGCTTGACAAACTAAAGATAAAAGTAAATTGCAATTGTAGTTATCTCTAGGCTGGTCTAGATTGACCGAAGAAAGATAGTCATAATAACACTGTCGAACTCTTAGAGGTTACTCGATATCTTTGTAATATTTTCAAAGAAAAGTGCTTTTCCTTGTAACTATTATAAGAGGTTTATTATTTAAAGGCCATCTAAAATATTTTTCCATTATAGCAATAGGTGTTATTCTAAACTAATCTAAACCAAATATAACGAAAAAAGGTTCTCTATTGGATAGTGTATAAGTAAAAACAAAAACGTAAGTTCAGTAGCTGTAAAAACATTTCGATTTTAGGACAAAAGAAAGCAATTTGTCTTTTTATCATCTGATCAACTCAGAAGATAAGTTTATTGAGTTTGTCGGAAGTAAAAATCATCAGAAAAACGAATTTTGAGATTTTGTGAGGAACTAAATAATTCAATTACTATAGAGTTTCTTGCAATTAGGTACTTCTTTAGTAGAATCCAGCTTGAGAAGCAGTCGTAAATTAAAGCACAATAGCTTTTCATGCAGTTGTTGCCATAATGAGTTCTTAAGATAACGAGTAAGTACTTTGTTTATGACATGAGGCGGAGACAAAATTTCGTTACTAAGGCTATCCGTCCGTCCGTATCTCATGAACCGTTAAAGTTAGACAGTTGAAATTTTCACAGAAGATGTACTTCTGTTGCTGCTATAACAACAAATAATAAAAAACAGAATAAAATAAATATTTAAGGGTGCTCCCATACAACAAACGTGATTATTTCTCTCGATACTGATTACGGCAACAGGTAAACGCTTAAAATATTCACAGAATATTAAGTTTTATAGTCACTTTAAAAATTAATAATTAAATGAAAATTAAACAAATATTTAAGGGGGATCTCCCATACAACAAACGTGTTTTTGTGCCTTTTTTTATAGATAATGGAACGTATGCGGCCAAAAAAAATCAACACATTTGTTTATTTTGGTATCTACTCGTAAGTATGATATAAATATTATTGGCAATCAGCTCCATCTAGCGTAAGCGCGTCACTTACTTTTTAGTACTGTTGAATCGTGTTATAATGTAACAAATACAAACATTACGAAACATGTTGAAATGACAATACGATACTAGTTTACAGTTCTTCATTTTGAAAATAAAAGTACAATATATATATAGTTTTAATGTTCATATAATATTTATTATTAAAATCATTTACCTAATGGAATAAATAAAAGTTAGAGGAGGGTTATGTTAAGGCAACCCTACTTCTTGATAACAAACCTTAATGCTTTGTAACAAAAAAGTGTAATATCAGGGCTTACACCTGAATTCTCGCAGACACCAGCTTCCAGTAATCGAGTTCGGTTTGAGATCTCATGAGTTACGACGTGTAATCCGATTTCCTAAGAGTATTTGCTAAAGTTAAGGCAGACATTTTTTCTTTTGCTTGCCTCCTGTTTTTTCAATAAATAAGCAATCTCATAGCTTTGAAATATACTGAAATACAAGATTTTTTACTACCGTAAATATACATATATAAATATTATCCATTAGCAAAAACTAAGTTTAAACAACAAAAATGTGTAGTGTACATGTTTTTATGTAATGTTTCGGAAAAACACAAGCAGAAGACCCGGCTTTAAGCATTCATAGAATATACAAATATTTTTTTTAAAAAAAACCTTTGGCTTTGTGTATAACATGTATGTATTTATGAAAAAAAAGTATTATGTATATATGTACTTGTGTTTGCAACCATAAGTAGTGTAAAATAGTAATTTTTGGCGCAGGTTTGATTGATCTACAGACGAAGTTATCGAGGCAACTGCTGAATTCCTTATGTCACATTTAATAAGTCTATACAATAGCACAACCAATACAAAAGGTATGTGTCGGTCGCTTCTCGAATAATGACGAACTGTCGAATCGTTCAAGTCTTGTAGCTATGCAAGCAACACAACCCCTCACCTCATGTTTTTCCCCGCTTGCACATGTCCAGCTAACGACATGCCTTGTGCGGGCAAATAAACGATGCCTTGTAACAACATGTGCGCTTACGCGCCAATCCAGAGTCAAGTTAAACACAGAACACATTAATTATACTACATACATAGACAATAAACAAACAAATAAGAATCTTAGGTATCTAAACTTGGCCTACAAATATTAGTAATATAATAGGACCTCCGGCTCTATAAATACTTCGCGACAGCGATCGTCCTCCACCAGGACCAGACGTTTATCCATGCTTATTCGTTTATCAGTACAGTCACAGTCGTATCTATCTTTACTGCATTTTGGGCAGTTGTTTAAAATGTGAGGGATGGTCTCCTCAGTTTCGCCATTACTTCAAGTCCTCATTTGTGAAGAATATGTTTATTCCTCAATGACCCGTGAGTAATTTTAATTTTTATCATATTACATACATACGTAAATAACATCACGCCGGTTTCCCATAGGGGTAGGCAGAGATCAAAGACTGCCACTTGCTACGATCATATTAATAACTTTATATGCGGCTACAACGTTAGGGAAGAACATCTTTGCCAGATGTTTACTGTGTCATTTCTAATGAGGCGCTTCGCGAATGAGAGGGGGAAGGCTTCGTACGCGTGACTTGTTTTTGACTTTAGTGCAGCTTCCTTCGCTAGCTCATCGGCTTTTTCGTTGCCGGTAATGTTACTGTGTGCTTTGACCCAGCAAAATTCGAGCAGCAGAGGCCTTCCTTTTGCCTGAGCGCGTCGATTTCTTTTCGGATTCTGTGGGCTATGGGGTTTGAGCTAGTTTGGATCCGCCAAATACTCCAGCGCCGAGCGGGAATCGCTCAGCACTACAGAGGCTCTCAGTGCTGGTTTGGTATTCATGACCTTTAGGGCTCTATAAATAGCTGCCATTTCGCCTGGAACACGCTGCAGTAATCTGCAAGAGTGATCTTGGCCTGGCCTAGTTCTCTAGCTTCTTTCCAGAATGTCACTGCTGCTCCCACCTTGCCCTCAATCTTGCTCTCATCCGTGTAAATTCGTGATAAGGTGGGTCAAGTTTTTCGGTATCTGTTTGGTCTGAGATTAGGTCAGATGATATCGATTCCCAGAGTGATGTATGGGACAGATTAAATGGGCTTATCCGGGTCTCCAACTCTCTTCCTGGCAATTCTGGGATGGGTTTTCCCCTTTTAATTTGGTATAATTTCCTTTGGTCCATAGAACTAAGGTCTAAGGGTAATGTCCTGACTAATATTGTGCTGGATACCAGAGAGGAGGTACGGTGGGCTTTTGCTATGAGGTTGTTGAACATCTTGCCGTTTTTTGAAGTTTCGATGTTACTTGTTTTCGATGTGCAGCGTGTCCCCAGATATTAGAGCCATTTAGTTTTATTGGTTCAATCAAAGCAACGAAGATGGTCTTTACTATAGAGGGGTTGAGTCCCCATTGTGCTCTGGCTGTTCGGCTTACTCATTTATAAATTCTTGCCACTTTTTTTGTGAATTCGTCTAGCTGGAGGAGGAAGTTCAAGTTACTGTCAATAATTAGACCCAAGATTTTTAAGGATTCCTGCAGTTGGATTCGTGTCCCGTTCATCGTGGTCTTGATATTTTAATTTTCGGGTAATGACTATGGCTCGGATCTTGTGAGCAAACTTAAGTTTAACACTCTTCTAGCGATTTTTTTTCAGGGCAGGTATTAGCTTGCCTTCAATTTCTGAGCCACACTTCCTAGTCCGCACGAGTTCTCTACTTAAACTGTGCGACCAAATAATACCTAACTTTTACCTATTATTACACTTAGGCCGACTTGCGGAAGATTCAGGGTTAAATAAATAACTAGCTAAATAACTAAACCTGGGTCAATTGTATAACTTGATACCTCGTCAATTGTCTTGCAGAAAGTTATCTATTCCTCTGAAGTGACAACATAAATTGTTAAAGCTGACGACAACCACAACGAGAATTTTCCTGGGAGACGGAATCTTGAATAAACTAATGATTTTTATGGTAAACCCGGACCGATCATGTCTGCAGGTGTGTACAACACAATGCCGCGCCGGATTGAGTTCCACAAGTTTTTGATAAAATTAATCAAAACTATAACTGACTGTAAAAACAGACGAAATTTTGCTACTTTTTTCCTTAAGAAACTTTTGAGTATTAGAGCGCTCATAATTTAGACAGTATCTTTTCCTACTAATTCAATAGTATTATTGAAATATGTAATTAATTGTGTAAATTAAGTAATAAAATACTGAAGCGTTAGTATCTTTGTAACTTTTTGTGTTGGTTCGGGAAAAACTTGGGAACTGTTGCTCCGATCTATGTGAATTTTGGTACACAATTAGTTGAAGCTAACAATTTTTTTAAATTCGAACACTAGCATGATCGGTCGAGGAATTACGGTGATATGGGGCACAAGAGGGATGAAATCGTTAATGTAAGCAAATATTTGCGTACCCGAGATACAAGGGCGTAACTTCAGTGACAATAATTAGAACTAATCTGATGCTAAATATGCCATGCCTTTTTGGATGTTATTTAATAAAGTATGTAGATACATACTGTTAGTTTGTAATAATGGGTAAAAAAAGCGAGGTCTCCTTCGCTGCATTTAACTACAGTTATATAAAAGAGAAAATTTGTGAAAAATATGTTTTAGTCCTTCACGACACAAATGAACTGATTCGATTAAAATTTAGAATGAAGATTGTTTATTGACTACACCACATAATCTAAATGTTCTCCCATAAAATTTAATTGGTGTTGCAGGAATAACTGTAATAGCCTATACATACAGCTGCTATACCAAACTTCCTTATAATTGTAATTATAAAAGGAATAGCCGTAGGGATTACTCAAATTTAGCGCAAGCGAAGTTGCAGGCAAAAGCTAGTATACTATCATTACCGCTACTGATCAGAACAAAAACACTTGTTCACAACTGACAAACACTGTGGGCGGATTTTTGCTTCAAAAGTATACATGCCTTATTAGTAGAGATTTTTTTTTTAATTTTGAATGTTTTTGTCGGCAATTCGCTATTTTCCTTTTAATTGCACTTGGTCAAACTTATCATTCAACGGAGCGACATTTGGCACGTTTTCCCTAATTGCTCAGTGTTCGTTGGCAATTATGCCAGTTCTGTATTGTTTTTCATTGTTTGTTGTACAATTTGTTTTATTGATGAAAATATTTTGTTTGGACTAGATAAGTTACATTACGGACCGATTTGATACAATTAGAGCATTTTTCTACAAAATCCTTGCAATTATACTCCACGTAGACAAAAAAGGAGGCCACGTAAAATCAGTGTCTTATTATGTGATGGGTCGAAACATATGAGTAAAAGGTCGCTCTGCTCCTAAAAAACCTATCGGTATTTCATATTCAACAACAAAATTCACTTTGTCCCTGAATATTTATTTTCAACTTATAATAAATAAATATACTATAATATAAAAAAATAATATAATACAATAAATAAATTATATAATAAATATTATCTTTACATTACCTATCGCATTATATCTACTTTGTCTGGTTTTGATAATCACTAGGGAAGGATGGGTGAAACAGGGTAGCTAGGTAAGATGGGGATTGTAGCAAAACTACAATAAGTACTAACAATAAGTCGCCAAAAGAACAAGGGTTTAGTGTCATAGATATTTTGGTCAATGGTGTGCGCGTTGTGACTTCGTAAGTATTTTATTTGGTTCTTTAAGGATTTATATAATTTATGACGTAAATTAGGTGCCTTACTGTGCAAAATATATGGTGTACTAGATCTACATAATTTTTTATTTTTTTTGTGATGTTTGTTTATTTTACTATTTCAAACTCAATAAATCCTTCTGGCAAGTTTCGTTTTATAACCTCACATTATATATATTGTAATCTGGATTGTAGTTTGATAAAGCCAGAGTACTAACTTACGGGTAAGACAGCGGGTATGTCTCAACCGACTACCTCAACCTCAAATTTCAGCAAATAATCGTCTAGATAAAACAACCTTCATCTTATTAGCCCGAAACAATTAATGCCTGTGGCAGAAAGAAGAAAAAATTAGTTCGAAGACGAGGAAAAACCACGATCAATACTGCTTTGCCATATAATTCAAAGTTAGAGGAAACACAAAATAGTAAGAAACCAAATCCAAAAGTGAACAAAAAAAAAACAAAAAAGGAGTAAATAAAACTCACGAGGAATCTGAGAGTGATACAGAAACTGTATTTTAAGTCTACTGAAAGATGGATCACTTGTCAGGCTTGCGGTAAATGGGCGCACATTTACCCGGTTCCTGAAACATTTCCTTAACTTACCCAAAGGGTACACTGTCTTGCCCTATAATGGGGCAAGATAGAGAAATTTAGTTATTATTTAAAATTGTTATTTCTAGAAAACTTACACTTTTTGATTTCACTGGTAAGAATGTAAAAGGAGAAAGACTGATTATTTTCTTAATAAACGTTCCTATAATCGTGTTTTACGAGATCTCTTAAAGTCCCTTCTTACTCCAGCGTCCCAACTGTAAGAAAACAATAATCACTACCTATGGAGTATATTCATTGGTGCGCGGTGATGGTAACACAAACAAAATGTTTTCTTTAAATTACATTAATACTTGTGAAAAAAAATATCAAAGTGTGCTTAACTTTGAGCTTTATCCAAAGGACTACGCAATAGGTTAAATTTCTTAAGATGAGTAGGTAACAAACGATAGTTAACGGTAATCGCTTTATATTAGCCAAGCGACCTACCACAGAGTACATTTGTATATACGGAAGTACAGAAGTGGCGCCATCCTTACGGAAAAGTTGGAACTAGCATTTGGCACATATAGATGCATACGTAGGTATATACCTACTTATGCTTAAAATAATAAAATAAATTATTAGGATTTGAAATTGTATATTGAGAATATATAATGATGAAATGATCTCAATATTAAGTTTCAAATCCTAATTGACTGATTTCATTAATCAAAGAATGAAATCATATTTTAATATTTCTGTCTATCATTATAATATACTTTAATATAATATTATTAATTTATTTTATTTATTTATTAATTATCATAATATTTTTTAATATTTATTTATCACTCACCGATTCAGCTTGGTCTCAAGCAACTTTGCTAATTAATTTTGGTGGCATTGGCATTCGCAAAATTTCTAGTATAGCTTTACCAGCTTATCTCTCCTCCGTACACAGTGTGCAAGGCTTATGTTATAAAATTTTGAAAAATACAATCAAGATACGTTTTTTTAGAAGCTACAGAAGAGTGGAAGACACTTTGTCCCGGTGGAGATATACCAAAGGAACCAAATAAACAAAAACTTTGGGACACTCCACTAGTACAGAGTGCTCATACTCTATTACATCAAAATTTAAATAATGTTTCAAACAAAGCCCGCTTACTAGCAGTCTCGCAAAAAGAATCTGGCTATTGGCTTCACACTATACCATCACGCAATGTGGGTACACTGCTTGACAGTGACAGCTTCAGAGTAGCTATTGGTATTCGCCTCGGGGTTGCAATATGCTGTCCTCACAGATGCTCGTGTGGTAGCAATGTTGATCAGTTCGGACTCCATGGACTTTCATGTTGAAAAAGTGCCGTCAGATTATCCCGTCACGGCTCACTTAATGATGTGATCAAAAGGGCCCTTGCCACCATTAACGTACCTTCCATTCTAGAACCTGTAGGTGTAGTGCGTGATGATGGTAAAAGGCCCGATGGTATGACACTCGTTCCCTGGGAGCGTGGCCGAGCTTTATTGTGGGACGCCGCTTGCGTAGATACAATGGCACGATCTTATCTCAGGGAAACGAGTGCAAAAGCCGCGGCGGCTGCCGAAAATGCAGAGCGCAACAAGCGGCTCAAATATAGTAAATTACTTTCAGATTACATATTTGTGCCGTTTGCGGTAGAGACGTTTGGCTCATGGGGTCCATCTGCTCATAAGTTTTTTAAATCCATTTTACCGCGCTTAAAAGCTGCTTCTGGCGACAAGAGGGCTGGCTCATTTCTCGCTCAGAGAATAAGTATTTCGATTCAGAGGGGAAATGCAGCCAGCGTTCTTGGAACTCTACCACTCGGGCACACTTTTTTTATAATTAGCTTTTAAGTTTCTTAGTAGGTATATCGTTTTGTAATTACTGTATTATTAATGTTCTAGACAATAAAATTTTTCTTTTTTCGATATATTTAACTTAGTAGGCGTCGTGAAAGAAAAAAATAAGATACAACACAGTGGTGTGAATGGCTTGCAAATTTTTATATGTTTATTGTTTTATTAATTTAAGTAACAAAAGCAGTTATGTAAATAAAGTGTAAAAAAAATATATATTGCTAATCAAGAAAGTGGAAAAAAATTAACAGTACTTTTTTTACATCAACATAACTGAATATGGGAATAGGTATATGGGAAGTGAAAAATAAAACGACAATATAAAAACAAATTATTTTTTGTATTTGGTGTGTTTTAAATAATAAGATCTAGCAATAGTTTGCCAAAAATCATTATGAGCTTCTAAATATCTTTTGCCACTATATGAATATTAAAAAATATTGGACTTCACAATTAATATAATTTATATCTAATATTGTACAAACTACAGTTTTAATATTTTCTTTTAGTTGTCGTTTTTCTGAATATTTTTTATTTAAAAATCTGTTATATATTGAATACTCGATATAGTTTCGAAACAAATCGCACTGAGATTGCAAAGCCATCCTTTACTTCCATATTCTCGTTTTTTAATGTAGTCATCGTTATTTACAATTGTTAATATTTTATAACATTTTTTGGAATTTTTAAAAACTTTTTTTTTAGCTTGACACACAAAATAACCGGCAACATATGTCAATAGACCCTTTACTCGAGGATCATGTTTGAAGCCAATGGAGTTAGTTCTATGTTTGGATAATCATCAAAGTCAATAGGAAGGCAAGTGGAGTCTGATTTGCATTCCTCAATAACAAGGGTATGTAATGCTTCAGCATAATCATTTTCACAGTTTGCTCCAGGAGCATCAACACTGGAGATATTATTAATTAAAAGTGTAGAAAATGCAGTCTTGAATTTCTTGGGTTGGTATTTCGACATCCATGACTTCTTATGGTTCCGACAAAAAATTCGATTGGATCTTGGTTCAAACTGAACTTCTTTCATACTTATCCCTGAGATTTGTAACCAATTGCATAACGTTGGTACAGATTCTGATATTTGTGTCTTAATATTTAAAAATTTCAGGTTTTTAAGTTGTATTTTAGCATCCGACTACATTTTGTGATGTGACGAGTTTGGTGTCACTGGACCAAGAAGTGATTCAGCGAGAGCTTTTTGTTTTTTAAAAAGCTCCCATTTACGGAATCAAACAGCTCATCATAAAAAAGAAAAATGTTGGCTGTCTCCTGGCACTCCGCTGGTAGAATGCCTTTCTCTGTAAACAAATAGCATTTCAATTCTGACATACCAGTAGGACGATTCAAGGTTTTAAAGGTTAGAATGACTATTGGATTTTTATTCTGAACTTTTTCAATGCTTGAAAAAAATAATCGTTTCATTTTTATAAATACTATAGAAACAAGTCGTTTTTGACATCATTAACTAAACAAATGGTAAAAAAAAAATCTGATCACTAATTTTATATGTTAACTACGGTTGTATGGAAACTGAGATTTGAGGCCGCTCTTTGAAATGTTTTCTATGATTTAGATGCTGTGAAATATAATTTTTTATGAGCCATAAAAGGATTTTACCTGCTTAGTATCCCATATTTAAGGACACTCTTTCACTAAAGAGTCGACTTGCATATTTTACTTTCATTTTTGCAATTTTATGAGGTATTATGTGATTATCAGTAAGTTGTGGCATTAATCGTATTCCTCTGCATCCTAGATTTTCTTTTTACAGTAATTCTAAATATTGCCACTTGGCTTTATGTGTCTTGCCATTTATTTGATATTGTTAATCTTTCGTAAGAAGGTTATTTCTTATGTCTTTAAGCAAGTGTGGGGGGTCATTTAGAGGTATTATTTCTTCGTTATTAGTCAAAAAAGCATTACCTTTAGGTGTATCATCCTGTCGGAGGCAAATACCCCTGCTTTCCTCTATTAATCTTTTAATAGCCTAGCGATTGCCAGGCTCATCACAAACAGTAGCCACAACAACAAAACCTGCATTTTGTAATCCACCAATAACTAATTTAATGTGTTTCATTAGTTCTGACTATTTCGTTGATCCTGACAAAAATGTATATGATATTGGCAGTTTAAAATTCTTTATAATTCCTCTTATCATAAATACCTGGGCGTGGTCAGCCAATTGTTTTTCCGTAGTTTCTCTGTTTATTTACAAAAGCAGTAATCAAACCTTTTCTTTCATTATAAGTTAGATTTACTTATTTACTTTTAGTACAATTTCATCGAACAATAAAAAACTAAGTTAATCAGTATTTTTAGTTTTCAAAGATTTTGATTTTCTTTGAACGGATATATTCTTGGTTTTTCCAGGTTTCAACATGGCTTTATTGAACAATGATTCAAGTGTTTGGGATGAAGGTAAAATAAAGATCTTTCTTAAAAATATATATCCTTTATGGCTTTGTTAGAGTAAGTTGATGCTAAAAGCTTCTCTTGTTTCCTATATGCTCTAAATTGTAACAATGTGAGTATTTGAAGCCTTAATTTCTTGTGTCTCTACATTTTACTTTGTTCCTAGTTTTATTCTTAGAGATACCAGTTTCTTATACAAAAAATGTTCCTTGGTTGTAAGTCTTACTTGCTTAATTAATTTCACCGACAAAAGTGGTCTTTGTGTACCAAGAATAACTGAAGAATATTTAAATTACGATTTATTAGGAGATTCTTCTGATAAAA
Source organism: Apoda limacodes (assembly GCA_946406115.1). Classification (NCBI taxonomy): domain Eukaryota; kingdom Metazoa; phylum Arthropoda; class Insecta; order Lepidoptera; family Limacodidae; genus Apoda; species Apoda limacodes. The sequence goes on along the minus strand of OX291555.1, from coordinate 23,909,099 downwards.
GGATCTGGAAAACTTATAAAACCACCTATCTTTCTATCTGCAGGCATCTGTTTCGTAAAGTAGAGTAAAATATCGTGTGCGCAATACAGCTGACTTATTTCTTATACGCATCCGTGTATTATCAGTAAGTCGTATAAATATTGCCGGCAGCGTAACATCTTTAACCTTTAACTTTTCGTCGCCATCATCTTCGCTCTTTGTTGACATTGACACCGTTTCAAAACGCACATGAAATTCAACAAGGCTTATGTCTTCCGGTTCCTCTGGGCGTAATACATACCTGTCAAAATACTGTTGTAAATTGATGTATCATCACTATCGAATCGTAGAAGTCTGAAACGTTTGTTTGGTTGACAAATGTTCGAGAACACCATTTTAGCGTTAAATTACATAACCTGTATACTGCATACAAGGCGCTGTGATAGAATAGTCATTGAAACTGCAAATAACTGACTCGACACAGGACCACCGTGCCTCTTGACCTTTGCAACGGCTGCTCGTAAAATCTCACCTGTGTCATGGGGCTCACATTTACTTGCGTATCTACAATCAACATAGTACGCAACTGTTGTTACGTTGCCGCACGGCTGCACATCAATATTTCCTTCCCATAGACTCAATAGAACAGGAAGGTTATTGTTCACCAAGCTTTCGTCTTTAGTTCTTTTTAAACAACAAAATCGGCCGTTGTTTGATAATATTTCATCTAGACAAACAGTAGTCTGAATTGAGGACCTTCGAAAACCGAAACGACAACTTCTATCGTTTTGGTTTTTGTAACACGTATGTTTGTGTATTTGCACATCTTTAATTTATTTCTGTAGTATTGGGTTATTGGGCATTAACGAGCGTGAAACAACCCTTTTATTGACTTTGATACTCTCTTGCGTAAAAAAAACAGGGATATTGTCACACCACACCAACTTATCAAGATGTGAGCTTCCACAATTTTGGAACTTGGATTAATTGTTTTGAGGAGCAGGTTGTAACTCTCTAAACTTACTGTACAGAATTGTTAGCAATTTGAACTATTTCGGAAATATCTGTCATTCCCAAAAAAGGGTCTAATATCACTGTACACTGTACAGTACACATTATTAGACATTAACCAGGTTAGAGCTCGATGCAACCTGTTCATATCCACAACAAACTCTTAAGAGTGTTGCAAGTTCTTAAGAGTTTCCACCACCAAAATTAGTATTGCTTGGTTTGGCAAAAGAGGCTCAGCAACTTCAACGACGTCTTTTGCGAACAAAATTACTTGTCCCTTGCACCAATCTTGACAGAAACGGCTTTTTAGCTTTATTATTTTAAGTAACGGTACAACTAAGCACAAAACCGTTCTTCAAATTTCGTTAAATCAGCTAACTCTTGAGGTATAGTGGCGACTGCCATTTTATTCCAGAAAGCGGATTTTTTTGTTTTCTTATTATTATTTTGACAGCGCGAGCATGTTATAATATTATCCAATTTCTGGTAATAATGCAATGTAGATTGCAGTACGTCAATTCCAACGCTGTAGTATAATGCCTTATTGCAAATGGCACATGGAACGTCTGCGAAAATATTAATAGCTCTTTCAGAGTCAATTTTACATGCAACGTCCCTGCAATTGCGACTCGCTTGGCGCATAGCATGTATTCGTGCCAATTTGGATTCGTTTAATAAACGGTCGTGTATCAAACCAAGTTGATGAGAATATCGCTCTTCGCTTTCGTTTGATAAACGCTCGTGTATCAAAGCGACTCGATGAGAACGTTGTTCTTTAGTTTCATTGGACAAACGTTCGAGATCTAAACTAATCCGTTCAGCATGAATTTCTGACCTTTCGTTTGAGAAATTCTGTAATCTCGCTGCTCATCACTCTCGTTTGAAATATTTATTGCATTTTTTGTTTTTTTTTAACGATCATTCTTTCTATCGATAGTTTCCTTCAAACGGCGCGGTCTCATTTAATTAACGCGTTTAGAAGGCCTTCCTTTTTTTTAAATAAAACAAGCTACAATTTAAAACAAAAAAATAAAGATTTTTTTTTTCAGAAAAATAAGAACCTAATCTTAAAATCTTATCTATTTGTACATACTTCAACTAAAAAGTTAAAATTACAGTTTGTTTATTACTTCACAGAAAAGCGACTTAAATGACAAAACACAAAATTATTATTATTTTGATATTTACAATATCTAATCTGTTATGTTTGAAGTCGGTGCCAGCAAAAGAAGGTTTATAAACTTTCAGCAATATCACAATGTAATAATATATAATGCAGAGCAAGACGCTGGGGACAAGGTGGGGGAGCTGGGCGACCAGGTGCATAGAACAAGGGTGTGCGGGGCGTGAGGCTAAATTGTTCAGACAACAAAATAATATATGTTTTAAGAAATAGTTAATTGTGAATAATAATTCCTACAAACAAATAGTAGATAACTATACCCAGAATTGAGTTGACTTTATGTATAAGTCAACATTCAACTACTGGAACAATAACATCTAGATTCTCTCTGTCGGCTACATATCCTGTCAGATAGTGTACGAGAGCAAATATATTACAGCACGCGCTTTACACCATGCGGCAAATCTTCCGGGCTAATTAGCGAACTGGAAGATAACAGGACTTGACTAAGCGGAAATGTTGGATGTTACACGAAATAAAAACAGGGTTAGTATACATACAAGTGTACCCACTGCTGAATCCAGGGGCGTGGGTTTGATTCCCGCTGAAGACAAACTATTATTTGTGTTTGTCTTGAGACTGGGTGCGTTCTATATATTTGTAAATACATACATATATATATATATATATATATATATATATATATGTATTTACAAATAAAATTGTATACATGTATTAATTTGTATACATTGTCTGCTATTCATAGCACAAGCTTGGCTTAGTTTGGGACCAGACATATGCTATGTGTGATATCCAATTAATTTATATACTTTAAATATTTATTAAAGATGCTTACAAATAATTTTAATTACTGTGTCTGAAGATGTTTTTCATTGCTTTGCTAATCATATTTTTATTTTGTACAATGGGTTGCGTTCTAAGGAACTGTTTGAAATCTCTCCATCGCCATCGGCAGGGAATTCATGCTCACACTTTAGAACCAAAATAGTCGCGTATAGTGCGGTTTCAGAGAAACTTTCTCCTGCGAACGCTGGGGTTGTGGAGTGAGCTCCCTGCCAAGGTTTTCTCCAAGGACTAGTGTATGGGGGTTCTTCAATAAAGAAGTTATTAGATTTCTGAAGGGTCGGAAACGCGCGAGTGATACCCCTAGTGTTGCAAGCGCCCATAGGCTACGGTGACCGCTTACTATCAGGCGGACCGTGAGCTTGTTTGCCATCTTAGTGGTATATAAAAAAAGTAGACTTTTGTAACAGAGAAATCTTTTTACTGTTTATGGTTTTGCCTACAAAAATATCAAAATTTACATACAAAAGCTCAAAGATATAACGAACATTTGCTTCGTAAACTGACGTTTCACCGATGATATTTCGTCTTACAAACGTGATAAATCGTAAGCCTAAAAACACCGAGCACAAACCAGAGACAATACAATTTCACAATTTACAAATTGTAACAATAATGCTTACCTCAACCGGGAATCGAACCGCACATGTCAGGCCAACGTTCTACCACTGTGCTACTAAAAAACAAACATGAGTCGTATATTGCGTTTATTTACGATCTAATAAATAACAATTTATGTCTTGACACCCGCAGCGCTATAAATGAGAGTCTGTGGAAGCCTCATTGAGCTTGCCTATTTGTATAGCCCTAAATGTTACAAACTTCGGCTGTTTGAAAGCTTAAAGCTGAGATTCAACTTCATTGAGGTCAACCTTTATATTTGTTTTTTAGCCTATATTACACTTACGTGAGAAACTGAACTTTTGCATTCAGCTGTACCTTCAATCTGAAGGTAAACAAATGATTTTCCGGCTATTAATTTTATCTAGGTAATCTGCCTGTGTGTCTATGTAAAAATTATAGAGCAGGACTTGTCTAGGTGATTGTCAAGAGATCACAAGCGGGGTTAATATGTTCGGGCATTCTAAAGGAAAATCCATTTTAAGTCTGAAATATAATAAATATATCGTATACAAACAGATAGAGTGTCAAAACCTTTTACAAAGAACAGAAATCATAGCAGTAAAAGCCATTAGGTGGGTATATATTCGAAAAAAAACCTCGTCATAACTATGCATATAGTTTGTCATATATACGTGTTTTAGATTGTACCGGCATCTGTATTATGTAACAGCAGTAGCGATCGGCGGCTAACATGTAATCGCTTATATTGAAATAGGAAATCCTCCGGTTATCAAAGTTTAGTTTGAACCTATTAGCTGTTACCTGTATTAGCTTTTTCCATAATGTAATGTTGCTTGAAGGGGTGAATTTGATAAACGATGCATGTTAGCGCGGAGAAAACGAAAGGGGTAGACTGTTGGGGTTGTTCAATATTTAATAGATACGCACTTTGTAGAAATAGTTGATACCTCTAAAGCGTTTATTATATGCTGCACGTTTACTAGTATATTCATGTAGGCATAAGCTGAATCTAACACACCTAACTAAGCAAAGCTTGTACGATCATTACCTACTAGATAATTCCTTTATTACAATAAGTAAATACATACATAGTATACGTAGAAAAAGCCGGAATCGAACCCGCGCTTTCAACACAGCAGACAGCTTCTTTACCAGCTGAGACACATAAGAATCATTTTTATTAAATTGTTTTAAAGTATTTGTTAAAACGGGACGGGATATACCAACATTTAATGTTTTCCAAAATTTACCCACTGAGGAGCCTAAATTATGTGTCTACTTTTCTACTAAGTCTTACGTATAGTCAGGGTCTTCACCGCTTCCTCAGTTTTAGGCAAAAATAGCTCGATTCTCTCCTATCGGCAGTGAACCGAGCGGTAGGCATAATGGTCGCCTAAGACTTACGACGCAGCGGAGCAGTACGCTACGAAAAAAAAAATTCGTTATTCACTTTCAAAGATTTAAACGGAGCACCAAAAATAGTACAGGAATTCCTACCAATATTATAAAATGCAAAAGTAACTCTCTCTATCTGCCTGTTACCTCTTCGCGCTTTAACCACTGTACGGATTAAGATGATGAATTTTTTTCTTTGATATTTAATTAGTATTTTTTAAATTTAAATTAAAATCCTACAGCGATAACCGAATTTAGGGTGGGTGAAACCACGAGCTAGTATCTTATATTGAAACAACACCTTCGTGATAACAACCGATCGCTAATACTGTTATATAATAGCCCTACGCGAATATTTCGCTAGTCTTGCTAATTACACTCGGCGCGCGTGAAGTTGCTAATTTATAGCTCCACAAGTGCTGTGTAAGCTGTTGTGCCGCGTGTAAACCGAGCTTTTCGAGTGCTTTGTCAGATTTCAAGTACCAAACTTGTACCTACTCATGTTTACATGAAAAAGTGCAACTTAAGGTTTAAGGCCCATTTTGCCAAATGTAATCCATACTAATATTATAAATGCCAAAGTGAGTTTGTTTGTATACGTGTTTGGTTGTTCATAGTTTAAGAGACGGACGAGGACACAATTTTTTTATCCCGGAAATAATTTCTCACAGAAATAATTATAACAGAATTCCACGTGGACGAACCTTCGTTGTGATCATCCTAACCATAATCAAGGGTTTGCCGTATTAATCCCGTGGTGAAAACTGAAGTTAGCGCGGGCGGAGCCACTGGCAAAAGCCAGTAATAAAATAAATGCGAAAGTGAGTTTATTTGTTTGTTTGTATATCTGTCTTTCCTTTACATAAGAGTATCTAATTAATCTGAATGTGAAAGTTAAATTTAATAACAAGAACTACGTACTATAAACAAGGTAATTGCTATAAAACAATGAGTACCCGTTTGCTACTCCTTTTCACCAGGAACTGAAACTTAACAGGCCCTGCAGGAGCTGAAACAATGCAGGGAATAGTGCGGTAATTACTCGTTGCAAGGGAAGAGTGAAATAGAAATTAAAAATAAACGAATTAGTTTAAAATTAATCTTTGGTATGCAATAAAGAACACTTCTATGTATCTTTTATTCAATACTATATATCAATACTACTATATTCTTAAAGAAACGTTTATAATTATTAGAAATACTAAAATATTGTAAAAAGCGTTATAAATATCAGTATATTAAGCTACGTGTATTAATGACACGGTCCTTAGGTAAAACGTAATTTTAAAAAAATAAACACAAAAAAAAATCGTTGTAATTAGGTAGGGCTTAATTCTAAAATTTAATATTCACCAATGAGGGCTTTTATTTTACTTCTCACCTAAGGTCAGAACTATGGCATAATGTAAATACATTTCAACCAATCACACCCCGATGTTTTCAACAGTTTATTTAAATGTACATGACTTTTATGGACAATAGACAATTATTTATTTTATATTACACATAAAATAACAAAAATAAGCACATAAACACAATAATACATATACAAATCACAATTGATTTTTGGGGTTTTGTATCCTGGGTTGTCATAGTGCAGTGTGAAAAATGGACGACGCTCAGCATGTGCTGCAGCTAGGTTTTTAGCGGATCCTAATTACAAGGCTTAACTTTTCAAGTCAATAAGTACAACAATAGACATAACATAAGTTATATGTATAGTTTAAAAAGATTTCATTACCTTATGTTTTTATTTATATTATTACTAATTAAAATTACTTAAGTTTTTTTTTTACTTTTAATTTATTCTTATTATATTATATAAAATATTTTTATTTTAATCAATATTGCCTTATGCTATGGTTTAAATTTTTTTTTAATATGTAACATACCTATTGTCAGGAGGTATATCCTTTTGATAATCTAATAATGTGGTTTTATATTTAAATTTAAAACACCAACTGATAAACAATTGTTTCTAAGAGGGTGGGGGAGGCAGTATATTTCAACATTTGGTAGTGGCATTTCTAAAGCTACCACGGAAAGCGGATGTACGGTGATGAGGCATACTGAGGGGTGCACTTAGTGAACGAATCGCTCTGTTTGTTTGAAACAGCTTGTCGCTTGAGTTTCTGATACAGGTACTCTGGATGACCCGAACAAACAAGACCAAACAGTAATGTGGCCAGCGCGTCGATTCCGTAAAAAGATTGCTAACCTTTTTGAAAGAAATAAGATATACATTGCGGTTTCGCGACAATCGATGAATTTCATACGTCATTTCAAATGCGCATTGTATATCTTATTTCTATAAATTTCAAACGAGAATTGTTAGCTGTCATTTTACGGAATCGAGCTGCGAGCTGTCTACGCAAGGTCATCTTAAGGGTATGACGCTATTTAAATATGGTGTGATGTGAGTCCCTGGAGGTATTTTGTAGCAGAACCATGCACAGGCATTTTGAACTCTTTGCACAATTCTTTCCGTGCGCGCTAACAATTGAGAACCATAAACATAAACAACGTCTGCGTACGCAAAGAAAGTATTAATCTATGCTGAGGTAGTCACGTATGCGATACAGCATTTTAAATCGGTAAAAAGCCCTCTGACATAATTCGACAATGTGACTTTTAAAGTTCAAATCTTTTAACCAATCGATTGCTAATATTTTTAATATCTATTGTAAATTCCAGGCTGCAATGGGTTAAATTTTAAAATGTTAAAATTGTACGTCATGGCACATCGCTGGCTTCCATTCGAAAAGCGCCTTAAATTATGAAACATCGTCATTTCAATATATAAAAGGAAATCTGTTGTTAACATGTTCCCGTCATTTTAGATAACAATCTAAACCATTTACCTAACCATGGACAGAATTAGAAAAAAATAATAGGTTTTTAGAACACTAAAAATAGATTTCGTATTCCCATTCCATAAACAAGGTTTTCATCGTTCATTTAGTTAGGGTACCAGATTCTGCCAAAAAGAATTCTTCTTAAAATATGTGAACTTTTTGGCTTCGTAATACAAATCAATGATTAAAGCTGCCTTAAACAGAAAACATGATTATCTTAAACAATTATGTTCGATAGACCAAAACAAATTACCAAAGGTGACGTTTACTTCATTGGTTTTCTTTTTATTGACTATTTTTTTTAAGTTTCAAAATATACGTTACGTTACAGGGATTTCTTATTTGTAAGTGCTTTTCAAACACAAGAAGTTGATTTTGCTTAAATGTTTTTGCGTAACCGACTTCAAATTTTATCACACACATAGCTATAATATATATTAATATGCTAAAATAAATCCATACAAAACTGAAATATATTTATTGCTATGTGAGGTCATTCAAAGAACACTCAGGCTATAGGGCAGCCAATCGAGGACTGCAACAGATAGGACCTATCTAATTAAATTTATTTATTTAATTCTTTAATATGTATTTATATATCTTAATATAATTTTTTTTTTGTGTATACACATATTTATATATATAGTTTATTATTTCCTTAATATTTATATGTATATCTGTTTGTTTATTTATTTACATGTATGTATATATTTTGTATATTTACGTGTATGTGTGTGTATATATGTATATGTATTTGTAAATATATGTATGCTTGGTTTGTGTAAATATATGAATATACATATTTTATCTCGGGAGTTACTACTAATATTTAAAACCCCTCACAGAATTGGAGACTTTTAGTGTTTTACATGGTGTACCCCTTATGCAATCTGAAAAATAATATTTAGGCAATTAAAATATTACTTAAATTTAGATTTTTGTTTTTTACTATTTATATTGTAAAGCTTGTTTTTTTAAGTGCTTCAATACGAAATAATTATCTATTTATTAGTTAATTTAATATTATGTTTAGTTTATAGTTTGACAAAGAACCGTTGGAAGCTGGCAATAAACCAGTTGGTATTGTTATTAGTTTGTAAAGCAAATTCTTATTTATTTCTCTTGACGATTCAAAAGTGTTCTTAGAAACCCATTTGAATAAAAAGATTTTAAATTTTGAATAGAAAAATGCAAAGCTAAAATTTATATTGATATATATTATAAATCTGTGTGTGATGGACTTTAATAAGATCTGTAGCACTCTGCTACTCCCGCTCGGGGTATATCATCACTGTACGTCGACTCAAGACGCCGGCGGTTTCGTTAGTAATTTGTTTACATAAATTTTTCCCTAACAAATTTAGTTTTTTTTTTTTTACCAAACATGTAATTTTACTTTAGAATTAAAATTAATATTTAAAATGTTTTTGGCAGCATGAACTCTTTAACCGTGTACGTAAAGTCGACGTTAAATTCCAGAAGTGGCCTAGCTGTCTCGCTTTTTGAGGGGCGGAGGTTCGAAACCAACCTGTCCCAAATGAGTCTTTTTCTCCAAGTGAATCTTGAGGAACGTGCATACGTTAAAAAGACGTACGCGAAATCCGCACTGGTCCCGCGTTATGGCCCTTATTGCCTTCGTCTAAGAGTAGAGGTAGGCCGCCGCGTTTCCCGTTGTTGGTGAAAAGGGGCTTCCCCAACAGTATGATGTGGGTGTGCATCCAGCCACTGGTCAGGTACCCCCTTTTGGGTATAAACACCCAGAACTTATACTTACATACAACGAAATTTCAATTTCCATATTATCAGTAATATAAAAAACCAGTCAAGTGCGAGTTGTACTCCACTTCAGAATGTACGACTCCGACTCGCACTTGGCCGGTTTTCATTAGCTTTTTTTTCTAAAGAATTAAGTCTTTAATCGTTTTAAGTTTGTATTCGTCGTCGGTCGTATGTATTACCGTTTAGAAAAAAGCAATAAAAACATGTTTCTTGTATGGGAACCGCACTAATTATTTTTTATGATTCGTTATTAAATCCCTCATAATCCATACAAATATTATAAATGCGAACCGATTTAGATGAAATTTAACTACTTGACTACTAACTTAACTATTTGGCTACTTGAAAACGTCAAGTGTGAGTCGGTTTTTTTTCTATAACTGAGGAGCTGCTGTTGAAATCCTACACCGATAACCGATTTAGGGGAGGTGGAACCGCCAGCAAATTTGGCATGGAGATAGTTTAAGTCCCGGGGAAGGACGTAAGATACTAGAAAACGTCAAGTGTGAGTTTTTTTCTAGAATTGAGGAGTTGACGCTGAAATCCTAATCCGATAACCGAGTTTAGGGCGGGTAGAACCGCAGGCAATAGCTAGTAATACATATTCTTTAAAAATTTCAGGTTTCTGCCTACTTCTTTAAATAAGATAGAGTTGTATAAAGGCCGAATATAAATATAAATATGACAACCCGCATTTAATTTTTCCTTTACTTATAGTTTCGCCATGTCAATCCGTCCGTCGGCTGTCGTCTGTCCGCGGCCTAGCTTAACTAACTTAACTAATTACATATTAATTGTATATTTATTCGACAATGGTAAAATATTTTTTTAGAGTTTCTACCTTAATCGTTAAGTGGGGATGAATATCTTTTTTCTCGACTAGCCCATAGTGTGGGTGTCTTTGGATAGCTCGTTTAAAAGTATTGAGGGCGTTTCAGAAACATTTTTTCGATTTAGCGATGCGTTTGTGAAATATTAAACTGTAAAGTGCAATTTGTTAGAGCCCAATTCCCCTTCCCCCCACTACCAGCTAAATAGTTATTCTTGGGTGTGTGAAAAAAATCATGGGAGCAGCACACATGACAAATTAAAAGAAAAGCTATAGCTTAGTAGACTTTACAACTTAATGAGTAATAGTCGACTTACTTAAAAAATGCAGTCGAAAAAGTAAAAATTTCGTACAAATTCTATTAAGAGTGGCTAAATGAAGTTGGTACTGGTGTAAAACAGGTATTGAATATAAGTTTATGAACCATGTAACCTTATATAAAAAGAAAATTGTAACATTCTGAATACTAATACTTACTAAATTAATAACAATATTTATGTTCTAATTCGGGCGACGAATAGACTTAATAATCTAGGTGCTCTATCGTTAAAACAGTAATACATACAAGCTTTAATCTTGCAGTGATGTTAGTGTGTTTGAGCTCAAAAGTACAACAACAAATAATAAAAACCGGCCAAGTATGAGACGAGCCCGAGTTACCATCTTAAATCACCTTACTGCGCCATCTAGCTATTATTAAGCGAAACATTAACACATTTTTTTGTTGGAAATGATATTCAAAATTAAGCAACTTCGAGCTTGGTGGAGTAAAGGATGGGTGACCGCTTAGGGGCACACTTTTTGTTTGTTTTGTAAATTTCTTAAATGGTGATAAGTACGGAACCCTCAGTCCAACTCGAACTTGCCGTTTATTTATTATTTGTTAGGAAATCCTTTTTAATGTTATCTACATATTATCTTAATCATTAAAAAAAATTATTTGCTATGGAAGAGCGGAGTCTCCTAAAACAGGTATTTTTATGCTTAAAAGGACACCCCAACCACATGTTAAAAATGTTTGATTAATAAAATAAACCATTTTTTTTTGTAAATATTTAGTGTTTGTGGATACAATTAAAAAAATTCTTTTTTCTTTTTTAATGAAGTCGCGGGAAAAACATAACGTGTAGTCACTCTTTTTAGCTCAAGTATAAAACGTGAACACTCCATGTATGGGAGTTAACTCTTAAGCGCTAAATACATATTTATGAGCTCGAAACTTCATATTGAACGAGACACGACAAAGTTAAACGTTAACTTATAAAATATCTCCTGAACGTGTAAAATTTTGTTTAAGAAGTTATCTAAACTGGGTAGTACACGACCAGAAAGGATATAACGATGGATTTAGCCAAGAAAATTATGGTTCCAATTACCAACCGACACCGAAGTTTTTTTTTTTTTTATTTTTAAAATTAAATTTTTTTTTTTGTTACCTAACTATACAAGTATTTATTTATTATTAATAATAACACTATACTCATCCCTTCAAAATAAGCAACAAAGACCTAAATCACACAAATCTTCCTTCGATTAAATGGTAAAAAAAGTACTTACAGTAATTTCACATAAGGGTTCCATCGTCAAAGCATTAATAGTCCAATCAAGTTAGATACATTTTTAGGCTAAAAAAACATTAATGGGTAGAGTTTTGAATTTTTGTATACAGGTTCATAAAGGCCTCCTGTTTAACATACTAAAAGTCTCCATCGATAGCTGTTGCGCTCGCGCCACCATCTTGGAAAATAGGTATCCTTTTTAAGTTTTTTGCTTATATCTCGGCAATTATTGCTGATACGGAAAAGTGTGTATTTAAAAACTATAGATTATTAAATATCCTATAAAATGCTCATACATATTAGTATTGTATCTCTAGTATTTTAGCTGTAATCCGGCGTTAAAGTGGAAAATAATTTATTTTTTGCTGCCGATATACCGTTTGTCTTATGTTTACTCTAAAATAGTTCAAATATATTGTTTAGATTTATTCCGCGAAACTACCAAGAAAAAAGGAGAGATGAGAGGGTGAGAAAGAGAGAAAAAGGGACAGGAGGAAAAAGAGCAAATGCATTATGTGACATAATGTGTATGGCTGGGTACCACGTATAATAGCCGCGACAAACAGCGTAAAAGACAGCTACTCTCTTAAAGCTTAATTATAGTCATAGGCTGGAAATACTTGACATAGCGCTTTTACAGAACACAAGGCAAAGTTTCTGTATTTTGCTAGACGGATTTTGATTTATGATTCTTACCGTTATTATGTCCCTGTGACTCCTATCCGACAAAGGCCATGTGAAAAGTCTGGTAACTCGGACAAATTCAAGAAAGCCCTTAAAGCTTTTCAGCTTACAGCAACTGGATCTCATCATCGATATCTCATCCATCGAATCTCTTACCAGTCTCTAAGCTAAGCTACAGACACAGAGTTACTAATAAGAGAGCCTAACGCCGCATTGCGACAACGTAACAATTATCCCTCTACTGAGGAATAGACTGCGTCTACAAAAGTGTCTACGGGTGTACTTGGTCAAAGCAGTCAAGAGAACCTGGTGGAAGAAATCTAGCCTGGCCCCCAGGCTAACATACTACATCCTGTCATTGTAGACAAATTTCTGCAGTCTCTCAAAATTAAGGTTACCCATGATTATTATATTAATAGGTATTTTTAATGGGGCGATCTCGAACTATATTTTTTTGCGGCTTTCAGTAAACTTTATTAACGGTTACTAATACCACGGCTACGTAATTTCATAGACACTGACCTCTTCATCAAAGTCATTTCGGTTTTTGGGTAACAGGGGCACTACATCGCGGAGTTCACGGAGCACTTTTATACCTACAGGAGCGTCATTTTTCGACAGGGCAAAAGCGTTCAATGAATACACCGTTAGATTGATAATCTGTTCTACTATACACTGAGATCGCTTTAAACTGGTTTCCATTTTAAGCACTTGACAGGTTCGATGACCACATCAATATTAGAGATCTAATGAGAGCAGGGATGAGATCAAGTTGTGGTAAGCTGATTCTTTTAAGAGCTTTCTTGAATTTGTCCCAGTTTATCACAGTCTTTGTTGCAGTGGCTTCGTAGTCCTGGGGCCCAAGGGACAATATAACCAAGAGATTGTTAGAGCAAAGTTCATCCAGCACTTCTACGGAGCGCAAACTTAGGCTTATGTACTGTATTAACGCTATGTCGAGCATGTCCAGTCTATGGTAATCAATAAGGGCGTAGTTAGTAGCAGTCATAATGTTACAATTGTGGTTGTTTATCAGTCTGCCGAGAACCTTGCCTTGGTTGACGCGATGATGATCGGCTGATGGGTGGTCGGTCTAGCCTATTGGCTATTCTTACTTATCAAGCTTACCCCCTTAATAATGCATCTGCCCCTTTATTATCTCGCCCCTTATCTCTCTCTCTCTCTCTCTTTCTTACCATCTCTGTCGGTCTTTCTATCTCTAGGTAGTGCCATGGAATAAGTTTTTGAAGATATATATGAATGATTTAGGAGTAAACAGCAATAAAACGGTATATCGATAGCAAAAATATTAAAAAAAATATATTCAATGTCAGATTACAGATAAAGTATTAGAGATACATAAATATTATATAATAATAATAATAATAAATAAATATTTTTGGACATTTCACACAGCGCCGTCTAGCCCCAAAGTAAGCAAAGCTTGTGTTATGGGTACCAGACAACGGATATAAATACATATATATATTACTTTTTTTTTGTAAATACATACACATCATACATAAGTACACCCAGACTCAAGACAAACACAAATGTTTAACACATAAATGTTTGTCCAGTGCGGGAATCGAACCCACACCCTCTGCACGGCAGTCCATCACACTACCAACTAGGCTACGATCTTAGCTTTTTTATAGGAAATTTAATAAGTTACAGTATTTGCATACACGATTTTATCGTATTAATAATTATTGCTGAGATATAAGCACAAAACTAAAAAAGGGTACCTTTTTTCCAAGATGGCGGCGCGAGCGCAAATGGTATCGATGGGGACTTTTAGTATGTTAAACAGGAGGCTTTTATGAACCTGTAAACAAAAATTCAAAACTCTACCAATTAATGTTGTTTCATTTTCTAATTTGATTGGACTATAAACCCTTATAATTTTTTCAAGTCCGCTGGTCTGTGTATCAAAGATTATCTTTTAACGTTTGACCTAACATTAAGAATAGAAACCTGTTTCGTAATTGAAACTTGGTTTGGTTAACTTACGTTCATAATGCAATTGATAGATAATCATTTTACAGTTTTATTGTTGGTTATTAATTGAATTATAATCAAATTATCGATTAATCTTGCCATGGTTCTTCAGTTGGAATTGATCTCGCTAACTGAACCGTCAGCAACAGTTCGATTTCCATACTGAAAAATCATTTGTATTTTTGTAAGTCTGGGTGTTTGTTATGTAAAATGTGTATGTATTTACAAAAAAAAGTAAATAATTACCTATTTTTTATCAGTTGTCTGGTACCTTTATTTAGTACTTGGTTACTTGGGAACCCAGATGGTGCTGTGTGACATGTGCAGGATTATTTATCTATTCAATAGCTTTTTTGATATTTTGTTTGTTTTAACGCTGGTGCCAGATATATGTATGCACAAATATGTCTGCACACATTTGAACACTTGGCAGTACATATTTGTCCTCAGTGGTTGCCAAATATTCTTTGCAGAAATTTGAGCTCATATGTATCGAAAAGACGACAAATAAGGTGGACTGTGTAATTATTGAATGCATGAGCAAAAAATAAAGTATAAAAACTGACTTATCTTTGGATTCTATAAATAAAGCTCGCCCTTTGCAATAACTAAATAAAGTCAAGAACACTTTTGTCCCCCTAGTCCTTCTTGAATAACTACACAAAAACTACCGTTCCGCTCAGAGACGCACACATAACACTTTGTACAAATGTACAAAGTGTTGTGTGTTTGTACAAAAACCGACACAGGATAGCAAAATGAACATGTTTGCACAACATCTGCGCAAATGTTCAAATACCCCTATGTGCTCAAACGTTCATATGTACAAGTTTGTACACGTTTAAAAACATGTGAAGCTCCGGCTTAAAGCACATGAAGTAAAGTTCAACAGTCATAATATTAATAAGTTTACGAAACCCGAAATGCGTGAGCGTAAGTCGTAATTGGCCGCTTTTTAAAATCAAAACAATTGACTATTTAATTATTAATCCATCTGGGGTAAAAGATATTTTATTTTAATAATAGCCTCACTTAGTGAGAGACAGCCAACAAAAATTCGATAAGTAGAAAGAACAGCAGGTCACTGATGCCATTATTGAGATTAAAGCTGCGCCTCGCTAAACAAAAGCGTGGGGTGCAATCTATAAGCTTAAAGCTTTATTGGATCAAAGCGGAAAAATAAAGTAGAACCTGATCAATTCGTCGATCGAATAAATATAAATAAATAAATATTTAGTGTTTACCTTAAACCCATCACTGGTTATAGGTATTTCATAGTACATTTGGCGGTCAAGTCTTAGCGTACTATCATTTATTTCTAGGTTTTGCTCACGGCTTCGATCATCGCTGAGAGATTCCTATGAAAAACTGCTTAATAAACTTAGACAAAAAATATTTTATATTATCATTTTCAGCTATCCTGATGCTAAAAATCACATCATCAATCTGACAATTGTAATACCGACCCTTTTAAGACAGAGCCAAATAATGCTAAAACTGACTTTTTTCCGAGATTTTGTATAAGAGGTCTCTTCTTGGGTCTTTGATTATTGATTTTTTTTACTTGCCATTGTAGAGAACGTAGTCAAACATATTTATCAAAACATTGTGGTAGTTAGATAATATTAGGCTTTGGCGCTTATAAGAAAGCCAAAATAATGAAAAATCTATTTAATACAATTAAAAAAGCAGATTCGGGACAGATAAACAAATAGAAAGTCAGACAGACATCCTAAGCTTAGGAATAAAGTTAATTTAGCACATTTTGAACATAGAATCCTAAAAACCGCCTCAGCAAATAACTTTCGCCATATATTTTGACAGTTTAACAGGGACTTTGTGAACAAAGAGAAATTCGCGCATATAAAACGTAGATTAACTTTTGCCCTGGCTTCCTGTTGCCAAGCTTCGCAGTCAAATTAAATTCCCTCTCTTTGTTGTATACGGTCTAGATTACATGTCCAATATATTGCCTTTACCAACAATTATTTGAAATCCTACTTTCAACATTTATCTTACTGTAATTTGCTAGGGTTGGCAAATGGTAACCTACATTCATATAATACAAAAATTAGTACATTGTAAAGTTCATTTAATAATTTAATGCAATGTACAATATAAAAACGAAATATATAGAAAAAGTTTATTATTGTATGAAGATCAGTATTGTAATATGAAATAAAAAAAATCACAATAAATAAATTAACGTTTCAAGATATGAAAAAGTTAAATGATGAATGCAAAAATTGTTAATTATTTATTACAGTTAATTAGTGCAATACTCTCACAGGCCGAACCCATATATGTTACCACAATAGCCGATCCTGTCCCGCCTGCATCTAGTGGCTTACGGGTTTCAAAGTAAGTGATACATCTTTTAAAGCATTCAGGTAAATTATTATTAATAACCCTATGAGTAATCCAAATTGGTAAGTATCGTCTGACTCCGTAATGATTAACAACTAAAATTGCTTTTTTGCTTAATTATTCATCATTTATAATCATATGGAACTCACCAACCACGTAAAGCAATTGTAGGCTATAATAATCTCAGAACTAGAAGCAACTTGAATTATCCGTGTGAACAAAATGGCGTAAATAAAGAAAGTATATTATATCAAGCTAAGTTACAGATAAAATAAGATACGAAATAAAAACACGTTTTCAAACATGTTCTAATCATTAAAAGCAGTTTCCTTCCTGAACAGATTTTGCGGAGGAATTTTAAAATAAAATCCAACTCCCGCACCGTCTGAAAGCCAGCCCATCACATAAATTTTCCACACTTCCCTCTGATCGCCCCCAAACCTAATATATCTGAGACTGGTGCCAATAAATTCTGGGTAAATTAGCATCCCTTAGCGACATTTAACAACGCTTTCGATGTGAAATTCTAAGTTATGGTTACAATTTTGTCTTAAACAGATATTTTCCCTTAATAGAGTAACCATAAGATAGTTTTTTAATGCAAAACATATATAGCAACATGGTCACCTTCTTTATACTATTCAAAATTAATTTTGGTTTTTAAATTAATATTAAATACATAAATTAATTTTGGTATTTAAATTAATATTAAATATACAAATTTTTGTAATTTAAACAGCAACAGTGAACATTGCTTATCTAAAGAATCAGCAAATTTAGATATTTTAATCACAAGAATTTTTTTTCTACTAGAAATAGTTATCAATTCTTAGTTCTTAGTTAAGTTTCATTTAACATATTCATTTGCCAATAAAAGGTTTTACTAGAAATAAAAAGAATCGAATTGATCTTGCATACTGCCATTACAATGCATTATCTTGGTGTGTTGAGTTAAGTGAGCTAGGGTGCTCATTACAGGCAAGGCTGTGGGTTGTATGCAGTTGCATTGAACAGAGCTCACGAATGTCATACGACTGTTTTCAACATACTTTAAGGACAGTAAATACTTATATTAGTGTCAATATTTTGTAAAAAGTTGATATTTAATTGCATCTTATAGTATAGAAATGTGTTTAGCAAACACGTTGAATTTATTTTTCCAAACATAAGGACTTGTTAATAACTAGGTATAGTTTCTACTTGCTAAAAATTTTAAAACAATGTACAGTAAAAGGCACTAATGCGGTAATTGTCATTACCGCACTAGTGCGTAATTAACACTATTGAGAAGAAAACTGTGCTAAAACGCTGCTTTATGAGCAAAGTTGAAATAAAATATTTTAGTCATTGGATCAGTAATTTATTATTTGGATTAAGAAACTTATCGCTTACCCCATAAATGAGCAATGGGACATTCCTGAATACTCTTTAAACTTTTTCTAGATTCAGGAAATTACAATAGACATTTTGGATTGCCACCAAATATTTTTCGAATACGTTTCTTAACGAAAACACCTGACATACTGAACTCAGCTTGCACATACAATTGAAACCACCTTTGATAATATCAATGGGAATGATATAACAATTACCGCAATCACCAAAACTGTATTTCATCTATGGAATTCGCTACCAGTCAATATCAAAAAAGCCCCAAATAAATTAGTTTTAAAGTTATGGTTCATAAAAATCTTGAAAAATCTCTTACAAATTTCCAAAATTAATCAATGTAGCAAGTAATAATATATACCTATATTATGATTCTATTTATTTATAAAATACATATATATCTATATAAGTATATATAATTGTATGTAAATTTTTATAATAGGATTTAAGGTATAGGATTTATCTTATGCTTTTATAGGTGCATTAATAATATTATGTAAGTAGTATTTATAAATATACATTAGTAGGTAAGTAATAATTCCAAGTAATAATGTTGTATGTGAGTATAATATGAAGGAATAGATGATATTTATTGTTTTTTTTATTTGTTTCAAAGTAATTCTAAGTATTTTAATATATTTATATTTATAATTTTTATTTAAGTGCACTACACTGACATAAAAATCTGTACTATCAATGGTTGACTAGCAGAGAATGCCTTATGTCATTAAGTCCACCATGTACAATTTTAGTGTGTCTTAAAGATTAAATAAATAAAAAATATTTTGAATGTCCTTCTTAAATCCTTAATTTTGTACTTCAAATAAAGCAATATGTATATTCCGCATTAATACGTTAATAACCGAACTAAATTTGAACCAATCACGTTTTTCTCTCTCTTGAAACAGAATCTAAAGCTCAAATCCAAATACCAACATTTGAGTAAATACACAGACGTGAGGTTAAATGAAGTGTACCATTTCCAGCTGCTTCTACAAAGGCCGCAAACGTCTGCGAATTGTTTAACAAAGACCAGTTTTTATTAATATCTAGATATTTCTCAATAAATATGGTGCTGATGTTTCTCTCACATAATGGAAATTGTGTGCAAATTAAAAGAAAATTATATTTTCTTTTCGCTGAATATACATCTAATGATTTTGCAGTCTATCAAGGAACTCTTTAAAATCGTCCTGTCTGATTGTTCCAGTCTTCCACGGCCTCAATGATCTGCATTTATGAACAAAAATACAAGAAATTTACTTTTGAGATATTAATATTAAAAAGTTGGTAGTCTGTGACTGTGTCTGTCTAACTGCCAGTGTCTTGTGACTGACGTCAATATAAAAAAAAAACTATTTATAATGGAACAAATTTATTTTGCTCGGCAATCAAGAATCAAAACTACAGTCGCAATACTGAAATGGTGTGAACTTACGACACTAGCGACCAAATACCTTGCACTGTACTTCTTGTAGTGCGTCAGGAACTGGCAAGGTACTAAGTTTTTCAAAAGCAGTTGAATCCTTTGATTCACCATCTTCACGAGGTTGGACTCACCTAACTGCATAACTTGCACCAGGTATGTATATTTGGTACAAACTTCAAGAGCAGGATATCCAACAAGAACCAGTAAAGGTGCGACATGGATAGACTATCTTTCTTCATGAGCATGAGAGTAATGGCGAAACTTACGGAAGACAGTCAGCACCCCATGTATTTTATATTTTTAAACGATTTTTATATTTAAATGTATAATTTTATGAAAATATTATATTTTGGTCTAGACACGAGTAGGAAATAAACGGAAAGAATATTTCCTAGAAGCTTTATGGCTTTTCGAAAGTATACGAGGTTCGCTAAAGTTGTATCAATTACAAAAAGCCTAAAGTCAGGGAATAAAACATTATAAATTCAAATGAGGGCCTTGTCATTTTAAATATTAGTTCAGGTTTCATAGATATTGTTTGAACTAAATATTTCTCTTCTCTTGCTTTTAACACTATAAGCAACCATTTTGAATTACTATTCGACTTTAACAGCTCTTAGAACTTTCCCAAACTTAGATAACATCTAATACAAAAGAGATAGATTTGCTTTGAACGTTGGATTACGTATCATGTTATAACCAAATTTACTACATTGTTCTTGAAATCGAATTTATCTGTTTGTGTCAGTGAGAAATAAATATTCTTCACCTGTATTGTGTGAGAATAACAGTTTATTTACTCACGTTATATGAAAACTTAAACTAAAAACGAAAATCTTAACCAGAAAAATATAATTATCCGACCAATATTAGGATTGTTAACATTTTAGCTTGTTTGCGAACTGCTGAACGGGTTTAGATGAACTTGGGGACACAGATTGGCAATGTCCTATATTAACACATAAGTAGTATAGATATACTTTTTCCATAAACAATTTGTACGGAAACAGATTTCGTGGAAAACAACTAATAAGGAGTTTAGGTACTTAAAATATTTGAAGCCCCTTTACGGATAATTAAGAACTCGATAGTTTTTGCAATAAGTACAATAAATATGTCATCTGTCTTCACTCTCTATTTTAATATCACTCCTTCTCTATTTCAATATCACTCCTCCTCTATTTTAATATCGCTCCATTTTATTTGTTTTTAATATCACTTATCTTCTGTTTTTAAATCACTCCTCCTCTATTTTAATATCGCTCCAGCTTTTTTGTTTCTAAAATCACTTCTCTTGTATTTTAATGTCACTCCTCCTCTATTTTAATACCACCCCTCCTCTATGTCAATACCACTCCTCCTCTATTTAAATATCAATCCTCCTCTATATCAATACCACTCCTCCTCTATTTTAATATCGCTCCATTTTATTTGTTTTTAATATCACTTATCTTCTGTTTTTAAATCACTCCTCCTCTATTTTAATATCGCTCCAGCTTTTTTGTTTCTAAAATCACTTCTCTTGTATTTTAATGTCACTCCTCCTCTATTTTAATACCACCCCTCCTCTATGTCAATACCACTCCTCCTCTATTTAAATGTCAATCCTCCTCTATATCAATACCACTCCTCCTCTATTTTAATATCGCTCCATTTTATTTGTTTTTAATATCACTTATCTTCTGTTTTTAAATCACTCCTCCTCTATTTTAATATCGCTCCAGCTTTTTTGTTTCTAACATCACTTCCCTTGTATTTTAATGTCACTCCTCCCCTATTTTAATATCGCTCCAGCTTTTTTGTTTCTAAAATCACTTCTCTTGTATTTTAATGTCACTCCTCCTC
Organism: Apoda limacodes; assembly: GCA_946406115.1. Classification (NCBI taxonomy): domain Eukaryota; kingdom Metazoa; phylum Arthropoda; class Insecta; order Lepidoptera; family Limacodidae; genus Apoda; species Apoda limacodes. The sequence goes on along the minus strand of OX291555.1, from coordinate 23,887,405 downwards.
TATTTTAATACCACCCCTCCTCTATGTCAATACCACTCCTCCTCTATTTAAATGTCAAGCCTCCTCTTTATCAATACCACTCCTCCTCTATTTTAATATCGCTCCATTTTATTTGTTTTTAATATCACTTATCTTCTGTTTTTAAATCACTCCTCCTCTATTTTAATATCGCTCCAGCTTTTTTGTTTCTAACATCACTTCCCTTGTATTTTAATGTCACTCCTCCTCTATTTTAATATCGCTCCAGCTTTTTTGTTTCTAAAATCACTTCTCTTGTATTTTAATGTCACTCCTCCTCTATTTTAATATGGCCCCACCTTTTATGTTTTTAATATCACTTCACTTTTATTTTAATATCACTCCTCCTCTATTTTAATACCACCCCTCCTCTATGTCAATACCACTCCTCCTCTATTTAAATGTCAAGCCTCCTCTATATCAATACCACTCCTCCTCTATTTAAATGTCAAGCCTCCTCTATTTTATTATCACTTCTCCTCTATTTTATACCAGCCCTCATTCCTCGAAATCAAACTGTCAAAATTTAAACATCTATTAATTTATTCTAAAACTGAACAGCTTTTTTACAATAGTCAAGTTTAATCTTGACAAGTAATCGATTTTTCATCAACTCACCGAGCGGCTTGGGACTTTTAAATATAGCTCAGTACCTGATGACAATACATTATTCAACATATTTGTTTCAGGTTTCATCAAGTTTGAAAATAAATTCCAATAAACAAAAATTGAAACAAATACTAATATCATTTCAAGTTTTTACATGCGCCATGAATTTAACTTATCATAAACTTAGGGCGTATCAAAAATGAAAAGTCTTAAACATGCTCCCCACATTTATGTCTAGGGGAAAATATTTTCTACTTTTCAGTACATTTATGGAAAAAGTGGTTCATAATTGTCAATAAGACGATTTGCGGCGCCTACCAGCCTGCTTCATCCAAACAAACGCATTTCCAACTTATTTTTGACACTTACTAATCTAACACCATGAAATGTTGAAGACATGTTCTAGGAATAAATACAAATCTAATCTGATCCGATCAGATCTACGGTGTGCCAGTTTTCTATTAAATTGTATAGGTACAACATTATGATTAATAAGTTCGGTTGGATCAAGTTACTAGTTTCACTTATCATTCTAAATCTACCAGCGTTTATTTAATTTACCTATTTTCCTCGGCATTCAATCATCGTTACTGTCGAAGTTGACATCTTGAGGGTTGTCATTAGAAATTTCCATTAAGTTGGTAATATTAGGCAGTAAGCTGTTAAGCACGAAGTTAGCTTAACTACGTCCTGTGTTTTGAGATTTGGCTATGGAACCCTAATGAATGAGGCTCATGGGCAAATAAAAAAACTATTCAGTTATCCATACTTATATACTAATATTATAAATGCGAATGTAACTCTATCTGTCCGTCTTTCTGTCTGTTACCTCTTAACACTTAAATCACTGAACCGACTTAAATAAAATTTGGTATTGAGATAGTTTGAGTACCGGTGCAGGACATGGGATTGTTTTTATTCCGAAAAGTTCAAAAGTTCCCGCTGGAATAACTATAACCGAGTTGGAAAGAACTATAGCTGCTGTTACAGCTTGCTATAACAAACTTATTTAGTATACTCAAGGAGTTGCCGTAAGAAAACCACGCCAATAACCAAATTTAGGGCGGGCGGAGCCGCTGTCAAAAGCTAGTAAAATTACAAAGACGACAAAATAAAAATAATCAACGAAAAGGTAATCCAGAGTAAAATATACAAAATTCATTACGATACCACAAAGTTACAAGGTCCTGCTTATTAAAAAAGTTTCGTGAATCACAAAGGAAAGCGGAATTGGATCTGTGATTCAATTGGCTCGTTAAATCAATTTATTTGAGTTTGAGATCCTTTTCACTATTTACGGAACCATGATTGGACGTTTCAGTATTCGAGTTCATGCCGCACTTGATAACAAAAAGGTATCTTTTGTCGCTTTTTATTTTTATTTCATCTCTTACTTTTCAATTGAGTTTTATTCACAAAACGTATTTGAATAAATTTAATTTATTTTTCTTAAACAAATGCTAGTGATTAAAAAACCGGTACAAAAACCGGTTTACACATGGTTTTTTTTTTAACTGGCGAACACCGATTCTTTACCTACTTTAGTACCCACCTAAAAAACAAAAAACCAATGACCTATAAAGTCACGTCTTTAAACAACGTCACAATAAAAACGGTTTTTTGTTTCACAAACTCATGATACAAATTTTAAGGCAAATTCCTCTTTGAAAACGATACAAAGTTACTATATCTGTACTCAATATTCTTGTTAACAATAATATTTTAAAAATGGCAAAATACCTTTTTCCCGACGTTTCGGCTGGGTTACACCAGCCTTGGTCACGGCTTCAATTTTGAGATCTAATTTGCCAAAAGTACATAATCTGCTTGTCGCTGATTCACGTCAAAAACTAAGGGGAAATAAAAAATATATTATTGCTATATAAGTTTTTAAATTTACGCCTTCCATTACTGATTAAAAAATAATAAAACGGGATTAAACGCGTCGTTATTTGGCAAAATACCTTGTACCTGACGTTTCGGCTGAGTTACACCAGCCTTGGTCACGAGTAGCCAAATAACGATGCGTTTAATCCCATTTTATTGTTTTTAAAATAGTAATGGAACGCGTAAATTTAAAAACTTATATAACAATAATATATACACACCGGCACAATTAGCGGAACACAAATAAAAGGATTTGAACGAATGGCAGCAGGTTCTTTTTATTGATGAGTGCAGAGTTCTTTTAAAACAGATCGATGGGAGACAGCGAATAAGGAGACGCAAAGGAGAACGCCACATACAGTCTAATTTTGAACACACAGTGGCTTATGGTGGCGGCTCGATTATGGTTTGGGGAGGGATATGTTTGGGAGCTCGCACGGAGTTAGTGATAGTCACAGGAGGGACCATGACAGCAGATCGATACATCAGAGACATTTTAGAAGAACATGTTGTACCATAGGACTACAGTATGGAGTTCTTCAAGAAAGAAGTTATTAGATTTCTGAAGGGTCGGCAACGCGCAAGTGATACCCCTGGTGTTGCAAGCGTCCATAGGCTACGGTGACCGCTTACCATCAGGCGGGCCGTAAGATTGTTTGCCACCTTAGTGGTATAAAAAAAAAAAAAAAAAAAAAAACCATTTGCCCCATTTATTGGTGACGACTTTATTCTAATGCAAGATAATGCTCGTGCTCATAGTGCACAATCGGTACAGGCATATCTGAGCCACGTAGGTATACCGGTGATGCAGTGGCCAGCAAATTCCCCCGATCCGATAGAGCATGTCTGGGACTTGCTAAAAAGAAGGGTTAAATCCAGAATGCCACCCCTCAACAATCTGAATGATTTCGTCAAATATATGCGTTATTATCTCATAGTCTCACTTTTTTTCTGTTCCGCTAATTGTGCCGGTGTGTATATTTATTATTTCACCACAACAAGGGGAAGCACAATTTTTTCAACTTAATAAGCTTATTCACAAAATCTTATAGAATATATTTAAAAACCTCTAATTCATATTTGAATACCTATTCAATGCCAGTCCACATAACAGGGTGCGCAAAAAATAAATACATCTTTCAGACTCAAATTAATGTACGGAGGCTCCAGTTTCTACCTATCAATCATTTTCAATTTCATTACAATGAAACGCTGATGTTCTAAAACATGGTTTTATTTTCATTGTGCCACTTTCAAACCGATTGAAAATTAACTAGATGTTTCAATCACTAATAGATGCTTATTTTATAAATTACTGTATACATGAGCATATAGTAACAAACTGTAGAAACTAAATATTTCAGTTTTACATCTTGTGATTATTTCTTAAAATATAGATGAAAACGCTATTGTGGTTACCTACTTATAGCTATTAAAACAAACTGAACATCGATTCATCTACACAGTCGGACAATGCCTTTAATGTTCGGGAAAAATCGATAAGTATATTTTTACAACTGTGATTCGAAAAAGAAAATTTTTTCACCGATTATATTCCGTTAAAAATCTCCGCTACTTCAGCAATAGTTATTATAAAATTTAAATTTAAACCCGTAGGAAATTAGTTGCATTTCAAAACCCATTATTACTGGACAGTCTCTGTACGAGCCACTTGCGCTGCTCAGAGTTAGCGCCATTTTCGTCAAGTTATAAACTTAACCTGAGTCAAAGTCATATTTGACTTGCGCTACTAATTAACCCGGGTCAACTTTAAAAATTTAGGGCCACTTGCGCTCCTCAGGGTTAGCGCCATTTTTGTCAAGTTATAAAGTTAACCTGAGTCAAAGTCATATTTGTCTTGCGCTACTACTTAACCCGGGTCACTGCCGAGTTAAATATTAAAAATTTAACCCGCATCCATCGGAGGGTTAAGTCGCTAACTCCGCCATATTGCGTCAACATTTTTAAGTTAAATTCGTTTTCATATCGATTTTCTGGTTAAATTTATATTATTTTTCGACTATGTGTAGTTACCTGTAACTATAAATAGGCAAGTAGGTAGATAACATTTAATTTTCTGACGAATACATTTACTAAAACCATTTAATAGAACTGTGCAAGAACAAAGTGTTTAGGTATTTTAAAAGTATGAGAAAACAAAACTTTTACTCACTATTGTCAGATAATATATATAGGTATGTTCACTGAATTCCGAGGTTCATTATTTTTGCTTCTGGTGCCTGCAGGCATTCAAGGTACCTAGGTTTTTTCTCTATATTCAACACATACACATAGGCAAAGACTCCACCGTAGAAAAAATGGAGCAAGAACAAATGCGTTAAGACAACGAAAGATCTTTAGCAGGTCCATTTTTAACACTTTCTACTTTCACAATTCAAATTAAATAAATATGTAGTGAATAAACCGACAAACTGAGTACCTACGTACGAGTATAATGCAAACATGGAATAACACCATTTTTAAAAGCATCTTCCATTCCTAAAACGTCATTCATAAACATCTGGCGTTCGGCTGCATGGCTTCACGAAGGAGTCGAAGGACGACATAATAAGGTATTATCTTTGAAAGTTCATTGTAGAAGAATAACAGAGATTGTAAAAAGAGATAGATTTATTGTTTCTAACAAGAGAGAGCGAGACCCATATATACTTATGCAGGAATTTCTTATTTAAGCGGTTTATAATAGGATGCACATTTATTTTTATTATGTTGTCACTTCTGAGGAATAGTTAACTTTCTGCTTCTGCAAGACAATTGACGAGTTATCTAGTTATACATTTGACCCAGGTTTAGTTATTTAGCTAGTTATTTATTTAACCCTGAATCTTCCGCAAGTCGGCCTTAGCCCGCATCTATCGCAGGGTTAAGTCACTAACTCCGCCATATTGCGCCAACATTTTTAGGTTAAATTCGTGCTGATATCGGTTTATTAGTTAAATTTATATTATTTTTCATCTATGAGTAGGTACGTTTAGCTATAAATAGTTGAGAAATATTTAATTTTCTGACGAAGATGAAGAAATATCAGAATACATTTCCTCAAACCATTTTAATAAAACTGTGCAATTAAAAGTATGAGAGACAACGATTTAAATAGATAATTTTGAATTTTTTAAATTTTCAGTTTATCGACCTAAATTTGGTAATCGGCGTCAAATCCCTAATCATACTATTCGTTTAAGCTTGGTTATAGTTATTGCCGCGGGAAGTTTTGTATTTTTTGGGATAAAAACTATCCTATGTCCTTCCCCGGGACTCAAACTATCTCCACACCAAATTTCATCTAAATCGGTCCATATATTAGTACTTATGATGTAACAAACTTTCGAATTTACAATATTTGTAGGATTTAATGTAATAGCATAACGCAATGCATTTTAAAGCAAACTATTGCTAAAATGTTGTATTAAAACTAATTGTGGGTGTTGTGATGGCCGCTTGGTGATGCTTGAAATTTGCGTCTACTTAAATTAAAAAAATACCAATAACACTTTTTGAAATAACGCGTGCAACATTCTAGTGAAACATTCCTCACAAAGTTATGAAAACTAACAAACGGGCTTTCATAGTCGTTTCACCTGCTAAGTAACTTTATCTTAACAAAAGCTTTAGAAATGCAGAAACTCAAACTGTAATTAATAAGCTTAATGACAAAATTTAGAATTGCCTCACAAGTTTCGCAGAAAACGACTAAAGTATTAACAATGAAAAAAAAATGAATGCGAACCAAATGTCTAGGAACTTTTACTACTTCATCCAGGGTGCCACCAGTTACTAAAAATAAAACAAACGACCGCTTGTCTAATGCCCCATCACAAACAAGCGCGCTATTTTCAATATGTCTATCTCTTGGAATTATGATAAAGATTCGTAAACAATGGATAAATGCGTCCCGGCTATTTTTATAACCACATTTAACATTAAACTTTGTATTGCAGCATTAAAACATATTTTAGCACAAATAATATAAATGAATAGAAGTTACTAATTTCGAAGGACGAACCCTATACATTGCCTAGCCAATAAGGGACCTTGGGATTGAAACAGAGATGGACAAATGGTAGGATGCAAGAGACTTTCGATTTCGGGACTGTCCCGTCGAAACGGAATATTCAATCTTAAGAGAAAACCTGTGCCCTTCAATAGATTAAGATAAATGTATTTTGTTTAAATTACTGGAGCTCTCCTTCTGTATGCTTAAATCTTTATACTGTGTTAGTCAAAGTTTGTAAAAGTTAGTGTAGTGTTCTGCAAAAACAGCTGAGGAGCTAAGTATTCTAGATCTTACTTTAGCATTATTGTTGCTGTTTCAGCGGTTCTACAAATTATTTTTAACCGTAAGAAACTAATTTGACAGATTTTTACCAGTAAATAATTTACTGTTTCCTAAATTAAAAAAAAAATAATAATCAAGTAATTTATTTTTGGGCTGACGAGATTCCAGCCGATCGCTGAAACCTTAAATTTGTGTAATATGTTTTCTTTATCTCGGAATTTGAGATTGCTCTATTTGTTTGTATTGTGTGTTGATCTAATTAGCTGTAATAAGTTAATAAAAGTAAAGTAGTTTTTCATTTAATACCTGGTTTTCTTTACATTACCTTCTTGCACGTATTGGAGTTGACACAAGGTGCATCTACCTATAAACTCAACGATTTAATCAGTTCTCGTAAGATACGCTTTTAGGCTTATATATCAAGGACTTACAAAAGGGGTGTATTGACTGAGAGTGTTCCTTCTATAAGAATCAGTGCAGGAATGAGACTTTGACAATCAATTTTTTTCCTCATAATAAATTTAAGGTACCTTAAAATAAATGATCAGTTAAAACTTGATTGGCCAATCAAGACGGACGGACGTTTTCAGCTCACAGCTGATGGCGCTGTCACAAACATATTCATGTATATGTAATACATAAATGGCTCCCATTGGCTACGGGCATTGGGGCCTAGCACAATGACCCCAATAAAGAGATAATCGATCCATCTTGCCTCAGAGTATGTATGTAGAATAGGAGTGTAAAGACCGTGGAATATAATCTTGAAAACCTTTTGCCAAAAATACCTACGAGAACTGACTTTGATACAGAAAATCCCAGGGTCAAATACGAGAAATCCTTCTAAAATAGACGATCACAAAAATTATTAAGGTCTACAGTGCTGAACTCCGAGTACTAGCGACGAGCTTCGACGAGATCTTCATCCATTCAAATTAACTTAACACTCGCAATATTTAGGTAAACAATTTACCTGGACCTCCATCTCTCGTATTCTCTATTAGTCTCTACTCATAAGTTTTAGGTAAGTCTGGGTCCTTCGCAGTGTTCTCATCCTTCGTTGTCATTGGAAAAAAATAACAGATTTGAGAATCTCATCCCATTTTGAAATTGATTCAAAAAACACGTAAGGCCTTGTTCAGTTATTAATATTACATTTTTAATAACCATTTACCATCGTAAGTTGTAATATCCATAATTTAGAAACCGGCCAAGTACGTGAAAGGCCAAGCGTAATGTAGGCTTTCGTAGTAGCCCGTCACAAGTACATTTTAAGTTAGTCGAATATTGACTCTTTTTTTTTTGCTCTTACTGACTGACATGTGGCATAAAAAACATCAGATCGGTACCATGGTGCCCAATTATTGTCACTAAAGTTACGTCCTTTCATTTTATACCCCACTGGGCCGTATTCACTTCATCCATTCATCTTGCACCCCATATATCTGTTACGTAGCACACCTTCACAACGGCGTAACATAGTATATAAGTAGGCATAAACAATTGTAGGTATAAGGTTTGTATTGTATAAATAATTTTGTCTCATGTTCTGTAGGTTCGTAAATATTAATAATACGTATTAATAAGTAAAATGTATTGTATCGTTAAATACAAAGTAAGGTCACGTTTTTTGCTTGTACATTCCATTAGAAAGTGTCTTAAGCCTACATGTGCAAGCGGGGAACGTGCGGGGTGAGAGGAAAGATATCTTGTGCAGATGTTGTCAGAAAGAGGCCCTGGACCAAAGGGCGGCAGTTCTACGCGATTCACGCACAAGGAATCACCTCTCCTCTGTGGTGTTAAATTAGTGTACTGTACTGTTGTCACATTATAAGTTGTGTACGTATTTTCCATAGTTTCATTCCCTCGCACCAAAATCTACCCCGCGCCAAAAATTTTTACTTTACAATATCTCTGTAACCCCCATAACCAATCTTGTTCATGTTCAAACTCAAAAAAATTATTGTGTTCAACTACTCGTGTAAATAAATTATGAAGTCCGGAGCAACGGTACTCAAATTATCGTGGAACAACCATACAAAGTTACAAAGATACAAACGCTACAACTCCATACCACTTAGAACTAACTTATTCGCTCTAACTCTCGTTCGCTCGATCAATAATAGAAAACAAATAGTTAAATAAAATACTTTTTCATCCCATTGGCTCTGAAATCAATGGCGCACTTTGTCGTTTAAAATCTTATTAAATCTGCGTGGAAAAGCCTACAAAAGGTTTTTTTTTTTAAATTCTACAAAAACAAACATAATGAAAAAGTCCAAAATGCGGATCGCCCTTACTACTTTATACATTAGCGGGCCATTTATAAGTAATTAAACACTAGTTATTGTTTTCCTTATTAGAATCCCTGGCTTTGCTCAGCATTCAATTTTTGAATCACTCGCTATCCTCGTGGGTTCAGTCGTTGAATCCTTCGCTTACTCAGTATTTAATGTAGGAACTCACACCTAAAAGCAACTTTGCCTTTCATAACAAATAACTATTGCTTTTGTACAGGACCATATTATCTCCCCTAAAAAATGTATTCATCACGTATTTCTGCAGTTGTTCCTGCAATTGATACTTTAAGCATCGTCAAAATATTCGTTTTTGTAGTTAAAAGTATGTTTCTAAGAATATCGTACTAGATCCTGGTAATTTTCATAACCTACCCTCAGCTAACTCAGCTTTCCCTTGCAACCAGGGTTGCGAGTGGCAAAAGGAAAAAAATCGAAAAAATAATAATAAAGGGCGTTAAATTTTACTATTTTTTTTAAAAAAACCTAAATTAAAAGCTCTAGGCAAAAAAATAAACATGTATTTTTAGTAAATGTTCCAATTCAGGGATTCTTATAAATGATTTATTTTGAATAAAAATATACGTTGGATTGCATGGGCTACTTAACTTTTAAGAGTTTTGACTGGAATTATTTACCGATAGTCAGTAGTTTTAACCGATATTTCAAATAAAAAATTTATGCCTATTGTTCTCCTACAACTTAAAATATATTTTTTATAATATCTTTATATATATAATTCTACTGTACGTGTGTATGTCACTGTACTCCTCCTAAACGGCTGGACCGATTTGAATGATTTTTTTTGTATGCGTTTGGTTGGCGCCCTGGATGGTTTAGATTCACAAATCAGCCCAGCAGATGGCGCTGCAGTCGGTATCATTCAGGACAACGTCTGCCCGGTCAGATAGTATCTATATTATTATATAAAGGGGAAAGATTTGATTGTTTGTTTGTTTGTTTGTATAGAATAGGCTCCGAAACTAGAAGAACCTACTCCGATAACGAAATTTAGGGCGGGCGAAGCCGCTGGCAGAAGCTAGTATTATATAAATAAGGTACTGTGACTCTTCGTCGCCCGAGATTTATCTTCGGCCGCTCGCTTGGTGTAACGTAAAGGTCTATACTATATGGATGTAAATTAAATTCTATGATATCTTTGCAAGCCGCGTGTAGACGGGAGGCGAGATCACTTTATTTATTTCACAACACAATTTTCAATGTTATTTTAAGTTACAATTCATAAAAGTGTTCACAGATATTGACTCCACCGTGGTCTGAATTACAATGTCCTCTTTTAAATGACATTCTAATTCTAAACTACATCCAATCTTAAAAAAACAAATATAGACATAGTCCAGTATCTTATCTGTCTTAATTGTATGCAGACAATAGAATTCTATAGCAAATTTCAATGCATACCACAGTACCTATATTATTAAAATACTGTACTAAATCTTTTTAGTCGGGAAATTTTAGTCATGAAATCGAGACCTCGTATCATGATTGATTACGTATCACCACTCTCATCACCCAACCGTACATGTATAAGCGATGATGATACGCGTCGGCGATACAGATACAGTGATCGGACAAATGATACATATCAGGACAAAACTTTACATGGCAGTCAGATAACGGTGCAAAAGAGCATGTAAGACTATGCTTAATTTAGGGTTCCGTAGTCGTTACTAGGTATAGATAATAACCGTTATTTGAGTCCGAAAACAACCCTAGCTTAGTCGACTACATAGAAATTAAATCCAGAATAGAATACTATTCTATACTTTAACAGATTTTTTGACTATGATTTCAAAAATGACTTGACCGAACTACACAGACTGATAATAGCCACCTTGTAGACAAATGTTTTAAAAACGAAACATAAACTTGATAAACTGTCTTAAGAATCTTACAATACTTCGAAATTGCCTATTCCTCGGTATAGGGTATCGATATTAGGATAGGATTTTTGCCACTTTCGTGGAACGCGGACACAGTGTCGCATCCAGTAAATGCCTGAAATAGGGGCAGTATTCACAGGTTTCGACAAAAATTTTCGATGGATCTGCTATTGTACATATGTTAAACCCTGGTCAATCAAAAACCTTTGAAGAATATGCAGACATAGTTTTTATTCCCTTTATTTGGAGAGAGCTATCGAACTAGACGAGGCTAGACATCGGGTGGGATAAATTTGACGGACAGTTTGAAAAATATAACACGACAAAAATGTAGTACTGGTCATCATAGACGGGTGAACCTCAACACCAAAATCCCTAGAAGAAAGAGCTAGCCTTTTTCAGGATGGGGCCAATAAACAAGAGCTGTTCCATTTGCTCAACGTTCGTTGTCAGGCTATGGAATCAATCAATCTCAATGCCGCATCCTTTATTTATACGAAAATGACACCAAAGACGAACTTTGGTAAAATCACTACACGATAACGCCGACTCCATTGACTTAAGGCGCTCGCTGCCGTTCGTAGCAAAACGAAAACGCGAGGTGTTTTCATAATTTTTATCTGACAGTTTTTGTAGTATAAGTATATATAAAATATATATTTTCATAAAGTTAAATAGCTACGCTATCTAGTTATATTTTTTTTATCTTATAAAGTAAGTATTTTTTACGTATCATTCACTTAAAGAGAAAATAGTTTGCAGTTATTTTCAGTTTTTAACTATAATTCCCATTTTTCTGTACGGAAAGGTATTATTAAATTATCAAATATGAATTCCTCATTCTTCATTTATACAAAAATGACACCAAAGACGGCCACTGGTGCAAACTCGGATCAGGGCCAACTAATTAATCCATCTGGGCCAACTAATTGGCGTCATGTGTGGCACTATAAGTCGGCAGACTGGGATGGATTGCGAGAATTTTACTCAGAATTGAACTCAGAAGATCCTGTCGTCTGCGAAGCCGCAGTCACTGAGACAATCCTTGCTGGTATGGAATGCTATATTCCTAACCTGCGAGTAGCTGCTGGCGTCAAAAAACGACCGTGGTTTAATAGGTCTTTAAAAAAGCTAAAATTCTTAAGCAAACTGCATATGAGGCTTGGACCACGGCTCGTAATAATAAGGATCCGAATATTTGTGAGTTAAAACGCAAATTAAATGCTGCCTCGAGGTTCAGTAAGAAAGCAACTGCCAGAGCAAAATTCCAATTCATCGGCAAAATAGGTGGGCGACTTGCGAGCTATCCTTCTGGGAGTCGTGCTTTCTGGTCGCTTGCCAAAGCTGCCGAAGGAAACTTTTGTGACCTTCTAGTGTATCTCACACACCGATGGGCACTAGAGAGTCAGGGGGAGGCATTCGCATGTAGCCTGGACATAGCGAAGCCGTTCGATCGGGTCTGGCACAGGGGTCTTCTATCGAAGTTGCAATCTTACGGAGTGCCCGAGGGTTTGTGCAAATGAGTGGCTAGCTTTTTGTCCGGCAGACGCATACGAACCGTAGTTGACGGTAGTTGCTCTGATAGCATGGACATTAATGCTGGTGTCCCGCAAGGCTGTGTGCTGTCTCCTACGCTGTTTCTACTGCATATCAATGACATGTTGGACATCAACAACATACATTGCTACGCAGATGACAGTACTGGAGATGCTTTTTACACGGGTCGTGCGAACATCCCTCGTTCCGTTGTGGAGGAAAACCGCGGAGAACTTGTGTCTCAAATCGAGACCACACTGTCCAAGGTCTCTGACTGGGGACGGGTAAACTTGGTCCGATTCAACCCTACAAAGACACAAGTGTGCGCGCTTACCGCTAAGAAAACTCCATTCGCTGTAGTCCCACAATTCCAGAACACTCCCCTCTCCATCTCCAAGAGTATTGGGATCCTTAGTGTCGTCATCTCCAGCGATGTTTAGTTCCGAGATCATTTACAAGATAAGGTGAAGCTGGCGTCCAAAAAACTTGGTGTATTCAACAGAGCGAAGCAGTACTTCACGGCCCCATATGGAGTACTGCTGCCATCTCTGGGCGGGTGCACCCGGATACCAGCTTGGACCATTTGACTCGGTTCAACGACGTGTTAGAATTGTCGACGATTCCAAACTCACATGCGGTATCGATCCCTTAAGTCTGAGGAGAGACTTTGCCTCCCTGTGTGTGTTCTACCGCTTGTGCAATGGGTTGTGTTCTGAGGAATTGTTCGAAATTATGCCCACGGCTACTTTCTACCATCGCACCGCTCGCCATCGGCAGGGAATTCATTCTCACACTTTAGAACCTTAATGGTCGTGTACAGTGCGGTTTCAAAGAAACTTCCTCCCGCGAACGCTGTGGAATGAGCTCCCTGCCAAGGTTTTCTGCAAGGACTACAGTATGGAGTTCTTCAAGAAAGAAGTTATTAGATTTCTGAAGGGTCGGCAACGCGCAAGTGATACCCCTGATGTTGCAAGCGTCCATAGGCTACGGTGACCGCTTACCATCAGGCGGACCGTAAACTTGTTTGCCACCTTAGTGGTATAAAAAAAAAAAAAAAAAAAAAAAAGACGATTTTTTTGTTAGCGGAGCGGCGTGAGTGATCTTGTGGGAACCGGGCTTAATGTTATCATTTTGGCCTAGGCTACACCTGTACCAAGTTTCATGCTTTAGTCACAATCTGAATGGTCTCCATACAAGAACTGGCAATGGGACCCGTACATATATGGGTTCTTCCTCTTTTACAATGGGCTGTGTTCTAAGGAATCGTGTTAAATTAGGCCCACGGCTACTTTTTGACATTGCCCGCTTTCTATCGGCAGAGAGTTCATTATCACGATTTAGAACCTTTTGACTATTTGGTAACTAGGGATACTTCCCGTCACGAATGCTTACGTTTGTTGTGAAATGACCTTGCTGCCGAGTTTTTCTCGGTAGGCTTCAGTAACTATGGAATTCTTAGGAAGAAGAAGTGATAAGATTTTTTAAGGGTAGGCAACGCAAGAGTAATGCCCCTGGTGTTGCACATAAAGTAGGCTAAAATCGACTCCTACCCTTTTTTTAGGACACAATCATTTTGGATATGGATGATTTTATTAAAGCTAGAGTCCTAATCATTCCTCCTGGAGAGTAAGTATTTTTTATCTATGTATTAACTATATGCACTGACATAATTTTCTCCATTTTAATAGACCCCAAAAATAAGGAAATTCTAAACTCAAAAAGTTAAAAAGGAACCCTTAATGGATGGAAAAAACGGCCAATGTTTGTAAGATAAGACCCAAACTTTTAAATTACTATAAAGTACGAAACGTTTAGGGCGCAAGTCCGTGTCACACTTTACTTTTTGTACAGAGATCACTGTGAAATAATTAATAGAGCAATATAAATACCTATTTTCAATAACGAAAATAGCCACAATAACTCCCATACTACGGAACCTTATCACCAGTGCCCGATCCCGACTCGCACTTGACCGTTATTTTTTTTTTCTGCTGTACCACAGAGCTTACACTATAATCGTTTTAGGTTTGACTCTTTTTACCGTTTACGATAGAGCAAACGCAACGAAAACATGTTTCTTGTATAGACACCCCCCTTAATTTCTTAAGAAATCCGCACTAATAACACATGAACTTCTGACTACTTTGGTCTGAAAGACAGAGCACGTTAAACAGACAGATAGACAGACAGCATAAATAGACCTCCGTTGGCTATAAAATAAAAAAAAATAAGTGCTAATATGTTTATAATCGTATGTTTCGGGCTTACAACGATTAGATTTATTGAGTTCCCAATATTTCGGCACAGTTGCTTGCTTAATCTTTACGGGTGAACTGGGGTAGTAAAAGTGGTATAGTTGTAGCTTGATATTACATAACTTGTGTTTCTTCCAGATAAATACGCTAGCTAACGTAAAAATAGTTTTTTAAATTGGACTGGCTGGTTTCACAGATTACCCATTACAAACAAAATAAGTACCTATAGATGAAATAATTTAGGCTAAGCTGTGGAAAAGCAAATAACCTAGTTTTGTTTTTGTTTCCAGGTATACATATGACAAGAGGCGTTTACAAAGAAAGGCATCGTTTTCTGTATCACTGTTCTTTTAAATGCTATAAATTATATAGTGATTAAAATATACTAGTTAATGAGTTCGAAAATATTCTCCAAATAAACTCCGCACTTTATAATTTCTAGTTATATCATAGAATAGACACGTTGTAAGTTCACAGCCTTTCAATATGGCGACTGTAGATTTAAGTTTCGACAAGTGGTTTAGAAAATGTTGAAGTTTTAATGTTAGTTGGGCTACGCGGTTTTACCGGTGATAAAGGCAATGGTTTAGTGGTCCACGTAGTATGAACAAACGACTTTTTCCACCATACATGAACAAATGACGTCATAACCATGATCCACTTGCTTTAATCTAAAAAAACCAACTTAAACCAACTCAGCTACAGTTTAGCACGGCCTATAGTACGGTTTTTTTAATAGACTTATCTGTCAATGTCACATATCAGTTGCAATTGAAGTATATAAGCTTTGTGTGTTATCTGTTTGACTCAAATTTGCTTAAAAATCACAATTAAAAACCACAAAACCTTAGAGCAAGCAGAAATCTAAAATTTACCAAAGTAAACAAAAGTAAATAATCTTTAGCTGTCACTGTCAAATATTGCTGTCAAAACTGTTCTAGATGTTTAACTACAACCAAAACAATCGCAACTAAAACTTAATACGTGGTATTTTGAGGTCGTTTGCTGGATGCTGGAGATGCGACGTGAAAGAAACAGGAAAAAAAATTTAATAAAAAAACAAAAAAATATAAAAACAGAAAAGTTTTGGTTGTTTCTCACTTTATATACCTCACGAATATATGGGTGGTAGCTATTCGGGTTGATTTGAAACTTTCACTTACAGCCCCCTCATACTTTCGGAATGGATGTAGACTATATTACTGGTAAAACCTTAAACTTAGTGGTATAGTGCAATAAACTTCTCCGACTCGTGGTCATAACTCAAATATACAGTCACCATATTGGAATGCTGTGAACTAACAACGACGCGACTCAAGGTCAGAAACGCTTGCACTGCACGTTCGGTACGTTGCAATAACCCTTAAAGTGTAACAATGTATGACTCAGAAAGTGAGATGAAATAATCTATACATATAAATAAAATGGTAAGAAAGTCAAAACTGTACATTGAATATTTTTTAAAAGAATACTTGGGGTGTGATCTAAAATCGATACCGAAGCCAAAAATATAGTTTTTAGAATTTTCGTCTGTTTGTCTGTTTGTCTGTATGTATGTCCGGGATAAACTCAAAAAGCACTGCATGGATTTACTTCAAATTTGGCACGAATATTATTAAGAAGTCGGGTCAACATAAAGGCTACATATTATCACGCTATCACCTACGGGGAACGAGCAGTGAACCTTTTTTTCTTCAAGGCATTCTGTAACAACGTGTAATCTAACGACGCATATTTGACTTGCTTCTTAATTATTAATTATTCTACTAGCAGCCAATCAGCGGTGGCAGCGTCGCGGCGCAGCGCGCTGGAGCGGGGTCAACGGCTAGTTTTCAAATCATTGAAAAAGTACGCTCTGTTATACCCCTAATCTCCATACTAGCTCCGCTACCCTAACCCGATGTCTAGTCAGCATTTTATACTCGACGCTTCCCATCCACCTGGCCGGTCAGTCCAGTCCAGTCCGATCCTTCACTCGTGCCACTTCTTTGAAAAATTGTACTTTCTATTTTCAATTTCTAATTAAATTGATTATAGTTCAATAAATTCTTTTTTTTAAAAACTAAAATTCCGGGTCCGATATAACATTTGGCGGCAGCGGTAGAGGGATCTCTAAAGGTCCCCGGTACGCCAACGAAAAGTAACCAGTGCTATTTCATAAAAGTGAAAGTTTTAATTGTACATTTAATTAACTTTGGACCCAAGTGACGAGTGAAATTGTGTACATACCTGCAAAAGTGGCAAACAAACTTCTCAAGAACAAAGATCGCTGGCTCACAAAATCTTCGTAACCTGAAAAAAATTCCACTGTATCCTGAAAACAAAAGAAAAATATTGCAAAGTCATCACCTCTACCATATCCTGGAAAAGAAAATACACATATATCTACATACATCATCGCGCTGTCCTGCAGAACCCTGAAAAGAAAACACACGCATTGATGCTAGAAAACTACTTCGGAAGAAATGGTTAATTCTGACTACAAACTCCTGATCCTGTAAGTGTCGTTTTAAATTTTTATAAAATAAAAAGGTGAATTATAAACTTTGTCACAAGTGTTTTAAAACTTGAAACTAAAACGATCAAAGTCAACTAGTATCAATAACTCATAATCATAACAGTGCTCCAACAGTCATAACAAGATTTGTTTTGCTAAGCAGAACCCTTATCTCGTCCGCGACGAACGCGAACACCTGCAGCGTGTTCATAAGAATACCTCTCGATAAACAAGTGTATCCTTCAATTTGTTATTGTTAATTTAAATATTACTTTGGACTTTTAACAACTATTTTTTTTCAAAGCATATTAATTATAACTTTGTAAAACAAAATTTTGAACATAGAAATGGGGCCTAAAGCCGACGCGTCGGAACAAAGCACCGACAAATTAGACATAAGCGTAATATTTAAATTTGTTAAATCTTTTGATGGGACAAGGGACAAATTGAACTCTTTTATATTTAATTGTAACAGCGCAGATGCACTAGCTAGTCAAAGTCAAAAACCTATTCTCTTAAAATTTATCATTAGCCAACTAGAAGGCAAAGCCCAGCGTGCTTGTTTAGTTAAATCTTTTGACGCATGGGAACAACTTAGTAGATTTTTAAAAAATCAGTTTGGGGAGAAAAAACATTACACCCACCTTTTGACAGAACTTCAAGAATGCAGACAACTAGCATCCGAATCGGTAAGTCAGTTTGGATTCCGAGTGGAAACCTGCTTATCTGCACTTTTAACCGAAATTTCTATGTCCAATAAAAAGAGCGAAGAACTCGATGGCAAAATCTCAGCCATGGAGGATCTAGCTCTTCACACGTTTGTGAAAGGTCTGTCACCGAAAATCTCCGATTTTGTCCGTCTTCGAGAGCCTACAACCTTGAACGATGCCGCGAACTTAGCAATTTCCGAAGAAAAAATTAAGAGTATAACAAATCGCCAACCGATAAATACAAATTCTCGTGTTTCTCGCCCACAAATAAACAACCAGTCTTATAGACCTAACCCCAATTTTAATCCAATAAACCAAGGCCCGTTTAGAAGATATCTAATTATCTGCAATTACTGCAAAAACCCCGGCCATTCCATAGAGGAATGCCGCAAACGAGAATACAACAACAACAGACTTAGATCACCTCAAAATTATAATGCCTACCAACAACCCCAACCGTCCACGTCCCAAAATCGCAACTTTCAACCTCCGAATCGTAATTTTCCTAACAGAAAACCTGTAAATTTCGTAAACTAAACCCATCAAAGCTATGACTCCCAACACGACTACAACTAATACGACTACTACCAAGATGACCAAAATGAAGAACAAAATCCTAACTATGAGCAGTATAAAGATTTAAACAATTAGAGCTCCCCAATAGGTGTCGTACGGGTAGCTCAACATGTAAAGTCAATGCCGAAATTAAATTCAAAACTACTGAACCAATTTCTAAGTCTAGAGCTAGCCAACAAAAAAATCTGCACCTAAACATGATACTTCTCAAACAAATATATTCGAAATCACGAATAACCCCAACAGTAGACTCTTACCTCATGTTCTTGTACAATCTTCAACATCCAACATTCCTCTATCTCTTCTAGTTGACTCAGGGACCGCAATAAGCCTAATCAAACAATCTTATATTGCCAAAGAACCACCGTCTGTAATCAAAGAACCTATATATATAAAAGGCATTGACCCTGTTCAAGAATCGAGCCCTACGTTAGGTCATTTTAAATTGCAACTTTATTTAAATGATAAGACCCCTTCTAAATCAGTATCTCACCCATTTCACATCATAAAGGACATTAACCTCCTCTACGATGGAATCATAGGCAACGATTTATTGAGCAAGTTAGGCTGTAGTATAGATTATTCTAAGGATGTATTGAAAATAGTAAAAACTGCACTTTAATGAACCTGTTTATATCATACCACCTCGTATTGAAATGGTAATTGAGAGCTCAGTTTCATATCTTGATCTAAAAGAAGGTCTAGTATTACACTATTCCAAAGATTTACTAATTGCTAACTGCATTGTGAAAGTTAAAAGAAATAACAGAATAAACCTATCAGTCGTAAATATATCTGAATCTCCCATTACCATTAAACCTAACCTTAACTTAATCTTAGAGCCTGTTGAAAATCCTAGCAACCCCGAACTTTACCCTATAAATTCTATATCTAACAATAATAACAAAACAAACACATTAAATAGAACAAATGACGTCTTACGAATGCTCCGTACACAACATTTAAATGAGGAAGAGCGAATAGGCCTATTTGACGCTTGCAGTCACTACTCCGACATATTTCACCTACCTGATGAACCGTTATCCTCCACCCATGCTATTAAACATGAAATCAAAACAGTCACATCCCAATCTATCCACGTAAAATCCTATCACTTTCCTGAATGCCATAAGAAAGAAGTAGAAACTCAAGTCAATAAAATGTTGAAAGATAATATTATCAAACATTCTATGTCTCCGTGGTTCGCACTATTTGGGGACTACCCAAATAGTCCCCAAGAAATTAGACGCATCTGGACAACGTAAATGGCGCGTTGTCATCGACTATAGGAAGCTCAACGACGTCACGATTGGTGACTCATATCCCATCCCAAATATTTCAGAAATCCTAGATCAATTAGGTAAAAGTAAATACTTTAGTACCCTTGACCTCGCTTCCAGTTTTCACCAAATTAAAATGTCCCCTGAAGATTCTTCTAAAACAGCTTTCTCCGTACCTCAAGGCCATTTCAAATTTAACCGTATGCCTTTCGGATAAAAAAATTCCCCCTCCACTTTTCAGAGATTAATGAATTCCGCACTTTCTGGTCTCCAAGGCATACAATGTTTTGCGTACCTAGATGACATTGTTATCTACTCTTACGACCTCTTTTCCCACCTAGAAAACCTTTCAAATGTCTTTCAGAGACTACGCCAGTATAACCTTAAATTGCAGCCGGACAAATGCGAATTTTTACGTAAAGAAGTTTCATACCTTGGTCACCTCATCACAGATAAAGGTGTTAAGCCAAACCCCGACAAAATAAGAGCCGTAAGCGAATTCCCAACTCCTTAATGTCCCAAAGACATAAAATCCTTCCTAGGATATGTGTCTTACTATAGATTCATTTCAGACTTTTCCAAACTTGCAAAACCACTCACGTCCCTTTTAAAAAAGGATGTTCCTTTTCTGTGGCAGAATGAACACCAAATATCCTTTGAAATTATTAAATTAGAGATTACATTAAAAGAAAAACTTACCTCTGCTCCCTTATTAGCCTATCCTGACTTCACTAAACCTTTTATTCTTACCTGTGATGCGTCCAGTCATGCGATTAGCGCTATTCTATCTCAAGGTCCTGTAAATAAAGATAACCCGATTGCCTATGCCTCGAGAACCCTCAACAAAAGCGAATGCAATTATTGCACAACGGGAAAGGAACTATTAGCTATCCTTTTCGGTTGTAAAACCTTTCGTCCATATCTTTACGGTGGAAAATTTCAAATAATTACAGACCACCGCCCCTTAAAGTGGTTGTTCAATCATACAGATCCCAGATTACAGAAAGGGTAAGTTAAACAATGCAGCAGACGCACTCTCTCGCTATCCTGTTAATATCATTGAACAAAATGATCCAATTCCTTCTACTAGTAATACATATACGCCAATTCCTGAAAGCCTTCAAGTACAATCACCAGGTCCTCTCGATGTCCTCGAAGAACTTGGAATGTTAGATCTGAGACCTCAAGGCAACGAAACAATAGATTTTGAACCCTTAAGTCTCCCATCTCCAACGCCAGTCCCGGAAATATAAAACCCTGAAACAACAAACTTTGCCTCGCCTAACCCAATTCCTAACCCTCGACACAATTAACTTAGAATCTCTGGATTTTCCATCCCCCGTGTCCGATCCAAATATACCTGATAAAGAAAACGAAGTAATTGGTAATATAGTTAGCAACGACGAATATTCCAAATTCCTTAAACATATTTCAGACAAGAACTCCTCTTTTAATACAAACCTTGTGGAACACAATGAGAAATTAACGAAGAGCTCTTGCCCAGTTGTCTTGATCCCTACTTCTATAGACTTAGACGAGTCGAACCCTTACATCTCAGATATCCTCTCTGACCTCGACAATCCCGCAGACGTGGCTCAAGCTGAAAAAGAACTATTTACCTTCCAAAAAATTACCTCTAATAACAAAGCGTTTTACTTACTTTTTACGAAGGTGCACCACTTTGATCAACCCACTTATCCAGACATATTTAAAACACTGAAACACGTCAAAAATGAACTATCAGAATTGGCACACGTAAATGAAATTGCTATTTCAGACTTCAAAAACCCATTTGAGAAACACTCCTTCTTTAAAATATTTAACATACTTACCTACCTGTTCATCACACTATAATCTATCCTGTCCCTAGCGAAATTCAAAAAATACTGAAAGAAAACCATGACATTACCATAGCAGGACATCTCGGATCCACTAGAATGCTGAATAGAATTAAAGAAACTTAAATATATACTTACTGTTCAGGATGACCTTACAAAATTCTCTGTCGCGTACCCCATATCCAATTGGACGGCTGAAGACACATGCGAATGTCTATTACACTACATTTCCCTGTTTGGGATACCCAAAATGATCCTCACCGATCAAGGTACTAATTTTACTTACGATGCTTTTAAGCAAACATGTAACTTCCTTAAAATAACACAGATATGGTCGACTCCATACCACCCACAAACACAGGGTGCTCTAGAAAGGAGTCACTCGACTCTAAAGGAGTACCTTAAATCATATGTAAACGAAAATAAAACTAACTGGCCACGATATGTATATACAGGCATACTAGCTTATAACACTAATACACACTGAACTACCAACTATTCTTCCTATGAATTACTTTACGGGCATAAACCATTTATTCCCGACAGTGTCTATAACACTGACTCAACTACTACCTACCTAGATTACGTAAAAATGCTTCAACACCAACTGAAACATTCGCAAGATGTAGCCCTGGAAAATATTAGGAGATCTAAGGAAAAGTCCAAAACATATTACGATAAGAAAACTAGACCAGTGTCATATAAAGTAGGAGACTACGTATATTTAAGAACCCATTTGCGTTTGAGAAAAGCTTTGGCTCCAATATGGAAGGGTCCTTTCAAAGTAGTTAAAATTCTTGGAAATAATACCCTGTCCTTATTAATAAATAGGCGCCACGTAAAGCATCACTTTGACGAAGTCAAACTAGTAAATCTAGGAGACGAAATTAGTATTAATTAGATTTATTTATTTTTCAGATTAAGTTTATTCCCTTTCTGTCTTATGGCAAATGAAGATTATGTTGAACTAATAAAAGATAGCCCTGGCATTTACTTCGACTTTGAAGGTCAAATGAAAACTATCAATGGATACCTTGACGTTATAATACCTATTGATATATCTTTTATTAAACCGCACTTAGACAATATATATACTGCTTTTGATACGTCCCGAAATTTATGTGAACAAAGCGACGCTTTAGATGACTTAGAGTGTTACAATTTATTAGAACCGCTAACTGTCCGCTACGATGACATTATTAGAGATTTTGAAGCAATCTCTCACCTCTTACCCAATCATCAGAAACGTTCTGCTTGGTTTGGAGGCATTGGTACTCTGTTTAAACATCTCTTTGGCAACCTAAATGAAGATGATGCAGTTAAATACGACAACGCCATTTCAATGGTACAACAAGACCAAAAACACATTGCATCACTTATAAAACAAAACATTCTGGTAACTCAATCTGTATTAGAAAATGTCAACAGTACCGTTAACCAAATTAGTGAAAATGAAGAAAGACTAAAAACTGCCATAGATGTCCTTTCAGAAAATGTGTACAACCTATCCTCAAATTCCGACAAACTTTATTTAAAATCAGATATCATTGAAGTCTTCGCTATACTCGAGAGTTCAATTATGACCTTGTCCTTCAAATTAGAAGACATCGTAAATAGCGTAGCTCTAAGTAAAAACCATGTATAACACCCATCTCTCATTACAGCAACTGAATCGTATAACGAGTTGGTCAATAATAATCACCTTCTGGGTATTCCAAAGAATTGCCTGTAACATTAGAACCAAGCCACATGTATTATCTTATTAATAGTTCTAGTATTATAAGCTACTTTATAAATTATAAGATTGTATTTGTTTTAAGGATTTCGTTAATTAACCCTAGAATATTTTATTTATATCATAGTATGCCACTACCTACCCCTTTTGATTCCAAACAACCACAGACCTTCGCCACTATAATACCTTCGTTTAAATATGTAGCTATAACAAAAGATAAGGCTTTTTACACCATGTTTAACGAACTCAATAACTGTAAAGTTGTGATGAAACGTGACTTTATTTGTGAAGCATCCATTTTGTATCCTACCGACGCTCACCCATCTTGTGAAAGCGAAATTATATCTAAGATATTATCTTCTCTACCAAAACAATGCCAAACTAAGTTTGCATATGGCGTAGTCGACATTTGGCAACCCTTAAGAAGCAATAGATGGCTTTATGTACAGTCAGAACCCACAAAACTGTCAGTAGATTGTCCAAACAAAGGGACTCAAGAAATCCCGATCATAAGTACTGGGATACTAAGTCTTCCCATTGATTGTACAGGCTACTGTAAGAGTACTCAACTCTTACCACGAACTATTGTAAACATGAAGATGTCCACAGTTAAATCTAATTTCAACCTTATTAACGACTCATGTTGTAGCTATGTGGCTTTTAACAGTATTAAACCCAAAGTGTCCCCTATTCTATAACAAAATATAAATCTTGATAACTTACAGAAAGAAAACAAAATTCAAAATAATCTTATACAAAAGCTAGACATTATAATTGAGGAAACATACATAATAAAATACGGGACACATTATTCTGTACTAAATATATTATTATTTATTATTATTGCAATTACTGTAATTGTTATTATTTTTAAGAAATTTAATATTGTAAAGAAATTCCTAGTCTGGCATCCCACAGCAGAAGTTACAACTTCAGAACACCATGATTCTCCCATTCCTATCCCTAAAACAAGAACCCACCTTCATAGGTGACTCCTTAATTCATAAATTTCGCGTTTTAAACGCGGAAGTTTAATCTTCTCCGGGGGGCTGTTATACCCCTAATCTCCATATTAGCTCTGCTACCCTAACCCGATGTCAGCTGTCAAAGGTCGTTTAACTCATTTCAAAAAATATCTAAATTCATGAGAGGATGCTGATTTATCTGCTAGCCAGCGTGCAGAACTAAAGTTGTGCATGGTAGGATCTCAAGCCTTAATGAACGATTTCAACCAGGTTCAAAGTCCAATAGAGGACTTAACTTCCGAGTCAGAGATAGAAAAGCAGCTCGAATCCCGCGAGGAATTTGAACAGGATTACTACGGTGCACTGGCTCTCGCCGAGTGTATGACGAGCACAGAGGAGAAGAGCATTTGCGAGCTACCTATGACTCGTTCTAACAATTTTAATTCTATTAAGTTGCCAAAAATATCGATTCCTGATTTTGACGGTTCATACGAACACTGGCTAGAATTCCGCGACACATTTAGCTCTTTAGTACACGATTGTAAAACTATTACACAAATACAAAAATTTCACTACTTGAAATCGTCATTAAAAGGAAATGCAAAGTCTATGATAGATTCCTTAGAGTTTTCGGCTAGCAATTACAGTGTTGCGTGGGAATTACTTTTAAATAGATTCGATAACACAAAACTATTAGTTCACAATCACGTAAAATCTATTTTTAGTCTTCAAAATTTATCAAAAGAATCGCCAGAGTCGTTACGAAGAATCATAGACACAGTTCTAAAAATTTTTAGGGGCATTAAAAATCCTAGGTGAGCCGACAGAGCACTGGGACACACTGATTATGTATATAGTTGTGTCAAAGTTAGATCCCACTACGGAACGTGAATGGGAGGAACACAGCAGTACATTGCAAACAAAAAGTGATAGCGTTAAAACTAAGTTACACGATTTATTAGAACTTCTAAAAAACAAGGCAAATATTTTACAGACACTCATTGTATCACACAAAAAATCACACACTTCTAGTTTTATCGAAAACAAAAAGCAGCACACAAACACCTATTCCTCGCCGCGCCTCGCCTCGGTTCATTGCAATGTAGCTTCAAATAATAAATTTAACTAACAGTCGATAAGTAAGGTTAAACGCAATTTTATATCTTGCCTAATGTGTAACGCACAGCACTCTCTATTTTCGTGTCAAAAGTTCTTTGATCTTGATGCAAAAAATAGGCTAAATTTCATTACAAATAAAGATTTGTGTATTAATTGCATGCGAGGCGGTCACTCAGTTGATACTTGTATTTACGGGCTGTGTCGAAAATGTGAGAAAAAACACAACTCATTAATATGCGACTCGAAAAACAACGCAGGTGCAATTAATACACACACCGCACACGACTACTAGTCTAGGAAGGTTCTGGATATTGATAACAGTCAGAAATCATTACCGGTTCACAACTTACACACATACAATCACAGTGACCTACACACACACAATCACAGTGATGACGTAAAGACGAATTCAGCGCAATCTGTATTGTTGTCAACTGCTATAGTAGAAATACTCAGCTCGTCGGGAACTTTACAGCACGCGCGGTACTCGACAGCGGCAGCAAACGGTCATTCATAACGCAATCGTTTTGCAATAAATTAAACACACAAATTATACAGTCCACTCAGAAAATCCACGGCGTAGGTAACTCAGTAACACAGAGTTCACAATCCTGTAACATTGAGTTAAAATCACGCGACGGTAGCTACACTGCACACATACAATGTCTA
This sequence comes from Apoda limacodes, assembly GCA_946406115.1. NCBI lineage: Eukaryota > Metazoa > Arthropoda > Insecta > Lepidoptera > Limacodidae > Apoda > Apoda limacodes. The sequence continues at coordinate 23,861,213 of OX291555.1, read as the reverse complement.
ATTTTGCCACAAATAACTTCAAAGTTACCCACTTTTACTTTGAGTTTAAGACATTTTAATATACCACACAATGTTACCCTAGCCGATCCAACCTTTAATGATAGTCAGCCAATTGACTTATTGATAGGTGCAGATTTGTTTTGGGAGTTAATTAACGATAGTAAAATTCACAATTAGGCTGGATAGTGTCGGGAATTTGTCATTCTAGGTATAACATTAAGCATGTGCATTGCAATTTCACGCAATCAATAAACAATGATACATGCTCATTAGACGAGTCGTTGCGCACGTTTTGGGAAATCGAAGAACTACCCGCCATCTCAATAAATAAACTTCAAAGCGCGTCGATGAGCAAGCTTGTGAGGATCACTTTGTTCACACCACAAAACGAAACGTCGATGGTCGGTTTATTGTTCGATTTCCACTAAAACAATCACCCGAGCTCTTAGGGGACACTCGCACACAAGCTGAACGTCGTTTCTATGCTTTAGAAAAAAGACTTCATCGTAACTCTGAGTACAAAAAAATGTACAGTGACTTTATTCACGAGTATATAAAATTAAAACACATGACACTCATACAGAATTACGGCAATACTCACTATTTTCTACCACACCATGGCGTATTTCGCGAAAATGCAATAACTACTAAGTTACGAGCGGTGTTTGACGCGAGTTTGTTTCAACCACAGGGGTGTCACTCAATGACATACAGATGATCGGCCCAGCCATACAGTGCGATTTAATTTGTATTTTGCTAAGATTTAGCAAAAATAGGTATGTGGCATGTGCAGACATAGAAAAGATGTACCGCTAAGTACTTATAGATAAGGATCAACGTGACCTACAACTGATTTTGTGGCGTAACGATCCGTCCAAATCACTGCGGGTTTATCAACTAAACACCGTAACATATGGTACAGCATCTGCACCATATTTAAGTTGTAGATGTTTATAACAGCTAGCTGAAGAATGCGAGGTTCCGTACATAAAGGAAACTATTAACAATTGTTTTTATGTGGACGATTTGATTTGCAATGCCAATAGTATTCCGGAATTAAATAAGATTTGTGAAGGTACCAGTAACATTTTAAATTCCGCAGGCTTCGTGTTACGCAAGTGGCTTTTTAACTTTGAGCGTGCCAACCCTAGTGATAACGCACCGCAACCTATTATGCAATTAGGAGAAAAAGATAACGGTCAACACAAAACTTTAGGCATAGGGTGGAATAATAAATCTGACGAAATGACGTTCTATTCGCACATAAAGAACGACACGAGTGTAGTTACCAAACGTGTTATTTTGTCAACAGTGTCTCAGATTTATGACCCGTTAGGGTTACTAAGCCCGATAATTACAACAGCTAAAACTTTGTTGCAAAAATGCTGGTTATTAAAATTAGATTGGGATCAGCCCGTGCCAAGTGATGTCGCACAAATATTTATAAAATTTATTAAAAGCTTACCACTAATTAATAGTTTAAAAATTCCACGGTTTGTTAAATGTTTTAATTCTATTGAAATAAAACTCCACATATTTACAGACACAGATAAGCTACGGCGCGTGCGCCTTTCTTCGGTCGATTGATAGTCAATCAACTGTTACAGTGCGTCTACTTTGTTCCAAAGGGATAGTTGCGCCGCTCAAACCTACAACTATACCTAGGTTGGAGTTGTGTGGAGCAGAAGTGGGGGCGAGATTGTACAAAAAAATCGTTGAATCTCTTCGGTCTAAATAAAATAAGGTTGTATTTTGGACAGACTCCACTATAGTCTTAGGTTGGTTAGGTATGCCAACTAACTTATTAAAGCCATATGTTCAAAATAGAACTGCAGAGATTCACGAATTGTCTAAGGGACTCCCATGGCACCACATTTCAGGGAATTTAAATCCCGCTGACATGGTTTCAAGGGGGGGTAAGTCTAGATATACTAAGCAAATCGTCTCTTTGGTGGAACGGACCGCAATTTTTACTAGATTGTAATTTTGAATTATCTGACTTATCTCTCAAAATTACATCACAAGACGATTTGCCAGAAGTAAAACTTATAAATATAAATTGTAACCTCGCAAATCATTCAAGTGACGGGAACTTATTTCCTTTTTACAGATTTTCTCAGTACACACGATTGAAGCGAACTGCCGCTTATGTACTTCGTTTTTTACACGCAATAAACAATCCAGGCGCTCGGGTGCATTAACTGTAGAAGAGCTTGAATGCTCAGAATTAATGTTAGCTCGGCTCAGTCAACAAGAGTCGTTTTCACACGAATATACTTCCCTAATAAATAAAAATAAAAATATAAAAAATGCTCAGTTGCTAAAAATAATTGTAGGTGGACGAATTCAAAACTTGCCTATTTTTTCTTTTAACAAAAAACATCCAATTTTATTAAAACATCATTTTACAGTTTTGCTATTTCGTTACGAACACATTAGGACGTTACACGCAGCACCACAGTTGTTACTATTCACGGTCAGGGAGTCGTGGTGGCCGGTCGGTGGACGGAATCTCGCAAAAAAAACGGTACACGTATGTATCAAGTGTGCGCGTTTGCAACCAACCACGATAAGCCCTATAATGGGCAACCTGCCTCAGGAACGATTAGATCCAGGTTTTCCCTTTTGGTTTTCCCCTGGTGTGGATTATTCGGGCCCAGTGTTAATTTTGAATCGTAAAGGCAGGGGCGCTAAACTTATTAAATCTTATATTTGTATTTTTATATGTTTTGCTACTCGTGCTTGTCATTTGGAGCTCGTAAGTGACCTGTCATCAGATTCTTATCTTCTGGCGCTTAAACGCTTTATTTCTCGACGCGGAAAACCGGTTGAAATATTTTCTGACAACGGAAAAAACTTTGTTAGCCTTATGAATGAATTTTCAAAATTTTTAAACAATTGTTCTGACGATATAAAAGATTACGCAACGTCACAAAATATTAAATTTAAAATGATCCCTTCTTACGCCAGCCATTTTGGGGGTTTGTGAGAAGCGGGGGTGAAGAGCTGTAAACATCATCTGCGCCGAGTGGTAGGCAATGCGCATCTTACTTTTGAAGAGTTCACCACAGTTTTAACACAGATCGAAGCTGTCCTTAATTCCCGACCGCTTACTCCCTTGTCCGCGGATCCTAACGACCTCCTTCCTCTCAGTCCCGCTCATTTTTTAGTTGGTCGTCCGCTGACTGCACCGGCGACTGCCGACCTCTGCGATATTCCATCGCAGCGACTTACGCGATACCAGATGGTGGAACAAATACGCCAGCATTTCTGGAGCCGCTGGTCCAAAGAGCATATCTCGGAGTTGCAGACCAGGAGCAAATGGCAACAGCACAAAGGTGACCTCCAAGAAAACCAGCTAGTGCTCATCAAAGACGACCACTTACCTCCATTAAAGTGGAGTCTAGGGAGGATAATTAAAACATATCCAGGGAAGGATGGCGTGTCACGTGTCGCCGATATACGCAAGGCGAGTGGCACTGTCAGACGGGCATTCTCTAAAATTTGCCCGCTGCCTGCACAAGAGAATGATACTAAATAACAACGGAACAGCTGGAAGCATAGCATCATAGTTCTGCATCATTCTGAGTTTCAATTGGAACCTAATGCTTCCAAGGAGGGAGCATGTTGAGGCATCATCTTCGCGTCAAGTATGTTAGTTAGCTAGTTAGTTGGACTTCTGTTTTCCGCACTTAGCCTCATAATAGGGCCATTGTACGTAGGTAACCAATACCTGTCATTGGTTATTCATACCATCCCAGCTCCATCCAAAAGTTAAGGAGGCATCTGATGTTATTCAGCGCCTCTCTCATGGTTTGTGGATTCTTAAGGAGCTTTGTCCGTTGGTCGCTCACGCTATTGCAATGAAGAACCACGTGAGACGGTGTCTCCTCGGCTTCCATACAGCCCCTGCATAGAGAACTGTCAGTAACGCCGATGTTGAAAAAGTGCCTATTTAGCGGGCAGTGACCTGTTATTATGCCAACTATGTAGCGTAGGTTTTTCCTGCTAAGTTTTAACAGTTTGTGCGACAGATTTGCGTCCAAATATGTAAGAACATTCTTGGTTTGTTTGCAGTCTGTCTGTTCTGCCCACTGTTTGTTGTGTTGTTGTAAGGTTCTGTCACGTAACCATGTTTTGAGTTGGATGAATGGTATCGGTACAATTGGTTAAGGTCCCATTATTTTAGTGCCCGATCCTCTCTTTGCCAACTCATCTGCCGCATCATTGCCTAGAGACCCACTAGTCAAGTCAAGTCGCGTCAAGTATATGAACCACCAATTGTAGGCGGTCCTTGTTACGACGATCATAGCAGCCAATAAGCAGTGGCAGCGTCGCGGCGCAGCGCGCTGGAGCGGGGTCAACGGCTAGTTTTCAAATCATTGAAAAAGTACGCTCGTAAAAGTCACAATCGACAGTATTTTTTTTGTAACCAATTTTCTATTATATTTAATTTAAACGCAAAAATTTGCTTCATTTACATCACCGACCAACCTACGAAACGCTACAATGTGCTATAATTTTTCACTATATAAAAATGTTTCCTATTTGCTAACTAGATGACGTTGGCGTCGAATAAGATCGTGCTATGGGTTCGTTCACAAAAAGTGATGTTATTGTATAGCGTTCACTCAGACGACGTCGCGGGCAGCAGCTAGTATAGAATAGAGTGCAAGTAGTAGTTATTAGTAAAGGGACAAGCTAGTAATGACCCCCTTGCAGCCTAGTTGGTAGTGTGGCTAACTGCTGTGCATAGGGCGTGGGCTCGATTCACGCACTAGACAAACATTTGTGTCTGTCTTGAGTCTGGGTGTCTTTTTGTATAATATGTACATATTTACAAAAAAAAAGTTATGTATGTGTATTTGAATCCGTTGTCTGGTACCCGTTACACAAGCTTTGCCTATTTTAAGGCAGACGGCTGTGTGTAATTTCTAAAAATATTTATTTATTTATTTTATTTATAAGTCTAGTTCCTATTTTCAGGATAATGCAAAAAAAAGTTTGAAAATTAATATCAAGTGTTTTATCTGTAATGTTAAAATCTGCTGAATAAACTTTATAGATCACTTTATAAGAAAAATATAGAGTTAAATTATGCTATGGGTAGTATATAATCATGTTTTGGACTGCGTCTACGCTCAGTATATAAATTATTTGATTGCGTTTTTTTTTCAAATAGTTTTAGAAAAATCCCTTCTGAAACAACAGATTTCTTGCATATACATATGTTGTGAGTGATGTGAAAAGGGTGACGCGATATGTAACAAAGCATCTAGTCGCGCATTGATGCATGGTTTCATTTTACTTTTTATCTAGTGACTGGTAATTTTTCGGGTTGTTCCCCTGTGTCCAACTATTCTGTCCAACTAGTTGTACAAACAAGGATTTTTTTTCCCCGTAGTCCAACTAAATAGTTGAACATTGGAAAACCGAAATTTACAGTGCCCGTTGTACAACTGCATGGCCAGTTTGAGCACTGCCCCAAAATGATAAAATCAAAGCTTTTAACCGACTTTAAATACGGAGGTTCTCAAATGAGGTTTTCGTGAAGGTTTTATAATGAATTAAACATTATTCCTTTTTAACCGACTTTTAAAAGAATGGAAGTTGTTCTAGTTAAAAAACGTCAAGTGTGAGACTGATTTGCGCACTGAGGGTTTAATACGGAATATAAATACTAACCAAAACTTTTTAACTAAGTTCAATTGAAAACAAGGTTTTGCACTCAAAATCTTAAAGCTTTATTCCAAGTGATAGTTTTAAAATGGCTACCTATATCTCCAAAACTATTGATTGTAGACTAGAAGTTTCTTTACAGAAGAAATAGATCCCATCAAGAACTTCGTTTCGAATGACAGCTGTCAAACTAGAAAGTGCTATATCTCCGTAACTATTAATCGTAGACTAGTAGTTTCTTTACAGAAGTGATAGATATCATCAAGAACTTCGTTTCGGATGGCAGCTGTCAAACTAGAAAGTGCTATATCTCCAAAACTATTGATTGTAGACTAGAAGTTTCTTTACAGAAGAAATAGATCCCATCAAGAACTTCGTTTCGAATGACAGCTGTCAAACTAGAAAGTGCTATATCTCCATACCTATTAATCGTAGACTAGTAGTTTCTTTACAGAAGTGATAGATATCATCAAGAACTTCGTTTCGGATGGCAGCTGTCAAACTAGAAAGTGCTATATCTCCAAAACTATTGATCGTAGACTAGTGGTTTCTTTACAGAAGTGATAGATATCATCAAGCTCTTTGTTTTGAATGACAGCTGTCAAACTAGACAGTGGTATATAGTTTCTTTACAGAAGTGCTAGATCTATTCAAGATCTTCGTTTCGAATGACAGCTGTCAAATACTTTCAGTAGAAATAAAATTTTGAACAGTATCGGTTTACAAGTTCTTTTAGATTCCATTTATTTTATGGAATCCTAACTAATGCGTGTACTTGTCCGTTTTTAGTTTTCCATACCCATAGGGTGCCTACGGAGCCCTTTTACTTAAGCCTACGCTGTCTGTCCGGCCATAAAAGGGCCCTTTCAGACCGAAATAGATGTAAACCTTAAATTTTTATAGAATATGTATTTAAATTGCGAATTAGGTATCTAACATATAATAGGAAGTTAAAAAGTAGAAATTTAAGGTGTGTCCCCATACATGGAACGCGTGCGTCATTTTCGTTGTTTTGCTCTATCGTCAATACAGTAACACATACAAGTTTCAATTTTGCAGTAATGATAGTGTAAGCTCTACAGTATAACAACAAATAATAAACATTGGCAAAGTGCGAGACGGGCTGAGCCACCATCCTTAATAACCGTATCAGCGCCTTCGGGCGATTATGCAGAGATGAACAGTAACACGTTGGCTTGTTTACTTGTTTTTGTTATTTTAATACCCTTTCTTTAAATGACTATCCATTTTTTAGTGTTTGAGATTTATTAATGATATACCAATAGCGGTTCCTGTAGTACCATGTGGAGTAAGAACGAATACGTTCAACTACCAGGCTACGATTATAATTTCGGAGATATAGCCCTCTTTATTTACATATTTAGATCTCAATGGTAAAATAAAGTTGCTTTAAAAACTAAATAGTGGTTTATTATCAGCATCCATATTTATTCTTAGTAAAACTACAAAAGAAACATTATATTGTTGTGAATCAACTAATAAATATATCTTCCTGCAAGCTTTACAATGTGAGTAGTTAAATTAAAAAAAGCTTAAGTAAATTTTTACTTGCCTATAGTTTTTCAGACCGCATAAAGGGCACACCGTGTGAACCTATAAGAAGTCCTCAATTCTGTGACGAGATTTAAATAAAGCGAGTTAGTAACTCCTGAGATAAATATATATATTTATATATCTTACGGAGATATAGCACTTTTTAGTTTGACAGCGGTCATTTGAAACGAAGATCTTCATGAGATCTATCACTTCTGTAAAGAAACTACTAGTCTACGATCAATAGTTTTGGAGATATAGCACTATCTAGTTTGACAGCTGCCATCCGAAACGAAGATCTTGATGAGATCTATCACTTCTGTAAAGAAACTACTAGTCTATGATCGATAGTTTTGGAGATATAGCACATTCTAGTTTGACAGCTGCCATCCCAAACGAAGATCTTGATGAGATCTATCACTTCTGTAAAGGAACTACTAGTCTATGATCGATAGTTTTGGAGATATAGCACATTCTAGTTTGACAGCTGCCATCCCAAACGAAGATCTTGATGAGATCTATCACTTCTGTAAAGGAACTACTAGTCTATGATCGATAGTTTTGGAGATATAGCACATTCTAGTTTGACAGCTGCCATCCGAAACGAAGATCTTGATGAGATCTATCACTTCTGTAAAGAAACTCATAGTCTACGATCAATAGTTTTGGCGATATAGCAGTATCTAGTTTGACAGCTGCCATCCGAAACGAAGATCTTGATGAGATCTATCACTTCTGTAAAGAAACTACTAGTCTATGATCGATAGTTTTGGAGATATAGCACATTCTAGTTTGACAGCTGCCATCCGAAACGAAGATCTTGATGAGATCTATCACTTCTGTAAAGAAACTTTTAGTCTACGATCAATAATTTAAGAGATATAGGTAGTCATTTTAAAACTATCACTTAATTAATAATAAAGCTTTAAGATTTTGAGTGCAAAACCTTATTTTCAATTGAACTTGGTTAAAAAGTTTTGGTTAGTATTTATATTCCGTATTAAACCCTCAGTGCGCAAATCAGACTCACACTTGACGTTTTTTTACTAGAACGACTTCCATTCTTTTAAAAGTCGGTTAAAAAGGAAAAATGTTTAATTCATTATAAAACCTTCACTAAAACCTCATTTGAGAACCTCCGTTTTTAAAGTCGGTTAAAAGCTTTAATTTTATCATTCTGGGGCAGTGGTCAAACTGGCGATGCAGTTGTACAACGGGCACTGTAAATTTCGGTTTTCCAATGTTCAACTATTTAGTTGGACTACGGGGAAAAAAATCCTTGTTTGTACAACTAGTTGGACAGAATAGTTGGACACAGGGGAACAACCCAATTTTTCACTTTATTTTTAGTTTATTTACTATGCTTACTTCGTTGGTATCATATGAATTTTATAATAGGAGTTTTGACATTTTTTTTGACAACATGATTTTTTCTATAGATATTTTTTATAAAGTCATAGTTTAGCAAAACATATTTAGCACTTAGAATTAATCTTTAAATTACTATAAGGTCAAAAAAAAAGGTTCGCAAAATGCTATCTTAATATTTTTTTTCTGTTATACGAAGTCCTTATTGAATCTAAACATTTATGCAAATGTAGAATTTAATGAGCTCCAATATGATCTAATGATAAATTTAAGGTCAATGGTGGGCCAGGGAGAGAAATGTATGTAAGTACATTCACGAGTTTCCAGAGGTAAGTCAGACTTCCATACATTTTTCTCTCGAATCCAGAGTCCGAATAACTCGAGACTGTTTCCAATAAGGGGCCGTCCATTAATCACGTGATGTTTTTTTTAGCATTTTCAACCCCCCCTCCCCCTTGGTTATACGTGGTGGGTGAGGTTGAAGCCAAAAATCACGTGTATTTTTTATTACCTACAAAGAATCTTAGAATTTTTAGAATATATACTTTAAATACGGATATAAAGTATAATCTAATTTTATTCTCGATAATTAACGACCATGATAAAAATGTCTAGACAGAAAGGTGGCAGGATGTTTTCGACTGGCATAAAAATAATATTAAAGTAATGGTGTAATCATGCGAAAAATATAAATTGTACTAGTACATTAACATATTTAATGTACATTGTCCTCGGACCACGGATTAGCAAGACTTTCTCTAACACTAACAACTGGATAAGCATCTTGCAAGTCATTGTGCTTTGTTGAAGATCATCGTCGGCTTCATCATTTTCGCGCACTGTGCAGAGAATCTCTCTCGATCTACTGATCGATCGTCTCGTGAGAATGCGTGGAGAAGAACATTGTGCATCTCTAGACTATTATTATTCGGATTAGGTTGCTTGTGTCATGAATTAACATGTTTCTTAACTTTCTTATTTGTAGATAAGTACAATCCACACCGCTGGCATGTGCTTTCCACAAGTTGCTGACGATCCTTCTGCAGGCTAGGGCAATACAGGTCATAAAGCAATTTGTTAAAGCCCTCATGTGTTAGGGTAACTCCAAGAGACCGACGCAAAAGAAATGTAGCAATCGTCTTGCCAACATGCTCTTGAGGCTTTGAAATACATAGGTATATATTGCATATTATACTGACGTCAAAAAAGTGATATTGTATCCTATTTTTGAGAAATAAACTATTAGAATCTTAGATGAAATTAAAATTAATTTCATCTAAGATTAGAATTTGAATTTATAATATTCCTGTGCGCCAGCGACTTGCTAAAACTATTAAAAACCTAAGAGATTAATTAAATAACTGTTTTAACGTAAAAATAAAAAAACATCTTATGGATTTAAGTAATACTGAAGTAGGTCCGTTATGCATATTTTATCTATATTAATTTTATAAGATTTAACAATAATAACATTTTTACTGCAAATAAACTATAGGTGAAGTCTTATTTATTAGAGCAATGTCCTCAAATAGATACCTACTAGTTTTAACTTACCTTTTTAGAATTAGAACAATAATAGAGAATATTGGAAGACTTCTTTTCTTCGCTTTCGGTGGTAATCTAGTAAAAGATCATTTGCCCACTTCATAAATTCTTCTTTTGTAGTATATATTTTTTTCGCATTAGCCCACTGCTCATTAAATTCTTTCTGAGCCACACTAGGTTTTTTCCTAACATACTCTGCAAATAGGTCTTTATACCTAAAAAAATCACCTAGTTTATACATATTTTGTTTTAATGCAAAACATACGAGGTAACGGTTTACGCATGTATTCGGTGCCAAAATAATAAAATAATTGGCAACGGTGAGTTACGGTGCCGTATTAAACTGCTAACATGTGATATACATGCCGGCACCTAAGTTCAGCGATGACCTTGAATGCGCAGAATTCATTTTTTAGATGTGTTTGATGTAGGGACGCGGGGTGCGAGGGGTGCACTTTCTTCCAAATCACCTCCACTAGGGGTCACAAAACTGGTTTTACCGAAATTAATAAAGTGGGTAAACCAGGTTTACACAAATTTTTCTTTTTATTTCTTTTATTTTAAATCATTTATTATGTTTTAGATTTGTCAGAATCGTATATTATTGTATCATACATTACATTCCAAATATGTTTTCTACATGTATTTGAAAAGGGGTTTTTTTTTTTGTTTGTTTTTACAATATTTATCTAACTGCCCTGAAACTTTGGCGAGTTTGAGTGTATATGACGAAAGTTCCAAAGAAACTAAATTCTGATTCACTGCATTAAAATCGTAAAACCGATTTTTAACTTACCTCCGGTTTTATGACCTCTAGTTATGACGCGTTATAGACCTCATCATTATGTGTACTGTCGCGGAAACAAATTCTTTTACATAAAATTATCACAGAGAATTGTAGTTAATATTTTATTTAGTATTGTATTTTGTACATACTGTGTTTTCCAGCTCAGAGAATGCGTTCGTGATCAAATGGTCTATGTAGCCTTGAAATGGGGAAATACGATAAAAATGCTTTTATTTGTTTATATGTACTATTACAATAAATTAAATTTAATACTGTACCATTGTGTCATAAACATAATTTGTATTCATTTAGCGTAAAATGTAATGTTGAATAAATGAGAAATATAGTATTTATGTTATGTTAATTCATTAGCTGCACTGTGTCAAGGTGACGCCTACTAATAATTTTACTAGATATGTGATAATGTGAAATTACAGTTATTTCTGCGGAAATATTTAATTTTTCCAGAATAAAAATTATCCTATGTCGTTCTTCTCCTTTCAACAATCTAAGATATCGGCGGCCGATCGTAAAATCCACCCGATCACGAAATTCCTAGGCAGATCGTAAAGTATGGAATAGAAATTATCATATAACTAAACAGATTATTATATGAAGCTTGGCTGGAACGCTCCGCTCGCTTCTGTTTACATGAACTGAACCTAACCTATCATACATGACTTATACAGTGCGATTTCTGTTCCTTTCGTTTCCATACTTTAGGATCTACCTAGGAATTTCGTGATCTGGCGGATTTAACGATCGGCCGCCGACATATATATCAAACAACGCGTACAACGGATCAATTGGTTTCTCTGTTACGACGTTTAGCAATAACAAACAAATAAACATACAAACTTTCACATTTATAAATTATTTAGTATTAGGATATGCTAAGCAATTTGAGGACTTGAAAATGCATAGTAGGTACCCACACAACCGCCTTTAATAAATTCGGCAACGTTGACAGTCATGGCGCCGCGACAAAATGTACGGCTGGCTGGGCAGCACCTACTACCCATGTGTGATAAACATAATAAGACGCCTTCAATGGCCAACTGAACGAAAAATTATTTAGGCTGCAGTACTTAGATACATGTTATACTTAATTAACAGACGATACGAAACGTTAAAGTAGCACTTTAAAGTTCCTAAGTAAGTACATTAATGTGTAATGTAATTCTCAGCTTCACAAAGAACTCCGTCCGTCGCCCGCTGGCAACTAAGATATTTATTGCAACTGAATGGCCAGTTATAGCTGGGGACGACGACTAAATGAGTTCTCCTTTCATAGTTCTTTAACTTTCGATTGCAAGTTCCAACAGTAAGATATTATTGCTTGAAATAGTTTAAGTGAATAATGCTTATTTATGTTTTTTTTGCGTGTAGAGAACCTACAGAGATCAGCTCGAGGCAGTACGGTTCTTTCTGTTCCAAAGATTTTTTGTTAAGTTAATAATCTTCTAGTTTTTATTTCTTTATAGCATATAAACAGTATTCTTTCCGAAGTCTTGAGTTTACAACTTTAGGTTTTGTGAAAAAAAATTGTACCCCACGTCATAATATGGGTGTGTGTGTGTATCTATATAGCCACAAGTTACCTTTTTAGGGGGATTTAAACCATGACTGTACACACATGCCTACATATTTTATTTCTATAAATGATGGTGGGATAGCTTATATAGAAGTATACGTCGGTGGTGGCCAAGGGATTTCGATTTGCGTCCTGGATGGTTCAACCCACTTTTAGGTTTTAAAAATCTTGATTAGTTTTTGAGATATTTGCAAAAAACCAAACCCCCTTTTTTCAGTAAATCGTTTAAAACTTTTGCAATTTTTGAAATGGAACACGCGATTCCGAATCGTATGACGCCTCATTCATATTTTTTCTAAACTGCTAAAAAATTGAACAAAAAAGCACCTGTTTTCTAGACTAAATCAAATCTTCCTAATAAAATCAAGGACCTTGATTGACCAAGCGAAGCCGCGTAGTGCTAGTAAGAAATAATTTTTCATAGCGCGCTCCTTATATATGAAGTTTAATTCTATTTAACGTACTTAGCTATTCATCGATTTGCGAGGTTGAAAGTAATACATGATCTTTGTTCTCGTGCAAAATTAATTCTTAGGATTTTGCAATATAAAAAACTTAAGTAACTTAAATTTAAATCATGTACAACTTTTTTTGAATTAGTGTTTGATTGGTCCGTAAATGTCCAAAATAGTCAAGCTTAGTTTAATACGAAACACGCTACGCCGCCATCGCCGCGGCGCCGAGGTTTCCCTCAGGGAAGTAGGTATTTTAGTGCTGGTACCGCAAGCGATACTTGCCAAGAAGCCAAACTAAGTAGGTACATGAAATAACGCAAGAGAGTTTAAAAAGCGTGTAGGATAAGAATCGATCGTAATTGAAGATTTTGACTTTCTCAACTCAGTTGGTAGGTAGGTACTCACGAGTATTCACGATTTGGCAGGTTACCTTAGTTTGTAACAAAAATGGATGAAGCACTTCACGCCAAGAGGTGTATAAAAACTAACCACTGTTCTCTAAAAATGTGTATAAAGAAGAAAACCTTAAACAATGCCGATGTCAGCTTGTGGACGTCCACTGTTAAACGTAGCCCCCCCTTCCCCATATCTTTCTACAACGTGTCCTGACTTTCGTGCATCCAGGATATCCTTGTCGTTTTAACCAGTTAATTGGGCCATTGTGATTTGGGCTTATATGATCTAATTAGCTGCGACAATTTTGTTAAAAGTGGAGTGTAACTTAAGCGTGGCTGTAAGACCAGTACAAGTACTTACAGCAAATAGCTTAATAAATATGATTATTGTGATATGGCTAACATTCAGTTTTCTTACTAGTGCTTTTTTTAAAATTTCTATTGGCGACTTTTTTATAGACTTCACGAACAACACCGAAATTCTTTGTTTATCTTAATCTAAGAACACAAAAATTTTATGTAAGTGTTTACATAAAAAGCATGTTACTTTTATCCCCGTGGTGTAATGTTACTTTCATACCCACTCAATTATTTGTAAATAATCACGTAATAACCTAAAAACTTAATGTGCTTTACATAAAACAATTATATTCATGTATACAAGCAAACTAATGGGGAATCAAAAAAAAATAGCTACAAAGATATACAAATCTCAACCCTACGTAAACACTAAGTTAATAAAAGTAAAAAATCGTACTTTCAGGGCGTAAAAACACATTTCGTCTTTTAATACAACACACAAACCCGAGATACGCGTGGAAACCGATTTTAAGCATGGGAAGTGTTACAAACTAGCCCTCAATGGCCGCGGACAGTGATTAGACCATAAGACAAATTTACAACGCGTTTGTTACTTTCGACCCGCCGTTACTTTTCTACCCGGTCTCCCTATTTAGACGAGATGAAAATTTTAGAATATACTATTATATTTGAAATTTAAGGATAGATAACTACATTTGCTGTTTCCTATACCTATTTTAAATTAAAAAAATGTATCAATTGCGATTATGCGCCGAATGCGAATAAATTAATAGAGACAAAGACAGGCTACATGTGAAAGAGAAATAAAACAACTTCTAGTTTCAAATTTTCCTCATTTCAATACCGAGATTAAAAGTGACGCTTGGCTTGGTGCAAATTTCCAAAGTGTGGTTAGCAAAACAGTTGTGTAGTTACAATACAACAAATACCTACTAAATAATTTATTGAATAGACCTCTTGATCGAGATAAGGATAGTTACCTATTCTAAGGAACTAGTCAGTGGTGGCCCTGGGGTAGAGAGGAAGAAAATGGTCAGTGTTGGGGTCTAGGGTAGAACGAGAGGAGCGGAAGGAAATGGTCAGTGATAGCCCTGGGGTGGAGCGAGAACAGCGCAGCGGAAGAAACTAGTCAGTGGTGACTCTGGGGTACAGTGGAAGGAAATGGTCATTGGCGGCTCTGGAGAAGAACGAGAGGAGCGAAAGGAAATGTTCAGTGGTGGCTCTGGGTTCACAGCAAAAATGCGAAAGGTGTCATGATACAGCTCAGAGATTTTCAATAGAATCATATAATTGATTCCAAAATCGCCAAAAAATCTGGATCCTGATAAAGAAGACCGATTTATGCACCCGTACTTAATTTTAAGAAATCAAACTAGTTACATATAGGTTGTTTTTTTAGCAACATGTTTATATCTCGCTTCGTGTTTCTCGCGTGATTTGCTTGAATTTAGTTTATATTAACAAACTTGTCATCATATCTATCTAAACCTATTTTTACAAAAATTAACAACGTCATATTACAGTGGTGAGTGCAGCGAAGAGGATAATTTCACGCCCTCTGATTTAATAACTTGTCATAAATGTATAGGAAATATCTTCTCTATTTGTTATTTTTCTGCTGACGCTCCCGGAACGCTGTTCACTCAGCGAGAGAACACCGGACTGCAGCTGACATTTTCCCACGCCCAGATTTCACGTAAAGACTGGAATCAAGACAAACTTATTGAAGTGTTTCCTTTTAAAGTACCTAGTGGTTTGTAAAAATGTTAACATTAAATAACAGTGGCAGCATAATATAGGTCTATAATAAAATATTCGTATTAAAGTACTTACTTCGAAACAGGAAATGAAAACCGGTATGAAATTCATACTATGAATATGGGTAGGTAAGTTGATTCCTGAAATTATTTTTGTAGGAAGTCTTAGCTTATTTGGTCAATATAAAATTTCAATATAGATATTATTGAAAAATATTAAAGTATTGATGTATGTAGTGTGCATACCTTCAGGTTTTTACTCCCCAGGAGGGGATAACCAACCTGGGGATACATATCCACATCATAATTTATTCAAAGTTAAAAAATTGTGTCTCCCGCGCCCTCTTAACTTTTAAACCGCGTGTTCCAAAAAACTTTAAAGAGGTACTTTCAACAGAAATTGTTTTGAAAAATTCGGTTTCAGATACCTATCCTCAATAAGGGCCGCTGTCAGACCGGCGGACTTCAAACTAGGGTGCTAGTAAACTTATAGCGCTTAGCGATCAAACTAGCTAAGCTATTAGATAGAAGATGGTAAACTGGTAACTAAAGCGATTAATCGAGAACATGTCATCATTATCTTTCGAACTGTTCAGTAGTACCTATTAGTTAGTACTACTTAGGGATTGCAATCCCGCAGCTCATTCAATCCCGCGGGATTGATATGCGGGATACCGCATCTTTGAAATTATGTTATTAAAATCAAATTGAAACTAGACTTTTGTGTAAAAATCTACTTTTACTAAACATTTCTTACATTAAGCAACAAAATTTATTTCTTTTATTCTACTCACACATAGCCATTTATTTTGTTAAAAAATCGTGTAGTCATTACTTAGATGTGTTATAATTTTTCACAATATAAAAATGTTTCCTATTTGCTAACTAGATGGCGTTGTCGTCGAATTAGATCGCGCTATAGTTTCGTTTACAAAAAGTGATGTTATGAGAACAGATGTCGTCTCGTTTTTTTTCTTTGTTTTGTTTGTTAGTGTTGTTTGAAAAAAACGGTAAAGTGCGAGTCGGTCGAAATCGCGCACTAAGGAAAACTCGAAGACGGCTGGACGAATTCGAGTAAATTTTTTTTGTTGTGTTTGTTAGTGTTAGGGCAAGGTTTTTAATGAAAGCAAAAAACGGTCAAGTGCGAGTCGGACTCGCGCACTAAGTGTAAACCGATTTTAATAAAATTTTGGTAAGTTGTTATGCACACGCGGGGACAGGTTTCTGAGAAAGAAAAAAAAGGGTCAAGTGCGAGTCGGATTCGCGCAATAAGGGTAAACCGATTTCAATGAAATTTTGGTAAGTTGTTAAGCACACGCCGGGGAAGGTTTCCGAGAAAGAAAAAGGGTCAAGTGCGAGTCGGACAGGGTCAAGTGCGAGTCGGACACGGTCAAGTGCGAGACGGACAGGGTCAAGTGCGAAGCGGGCTCGCGCAATAAGGGTAAACCGATTGTAATGAAATTTTGGTAAGTTGTTATGCACATGCCGGGCAAGGTTTCTGAATTAGTACAACCATTTCACATTAGGTTGGTGCGGCAGAACAACGTGACTAATAATCAAATCACAACTTTCTCTTAGATGCTGTTACTATGATATCAACCTATGGTGATTACTTTTAAAAATACGCTCTTCAGAAGCAAATGGCATTAATTGTATCTCTATATTAAACGCCGGACGGTGAATTCGAAAACCAAACACTCGTCACCTACAGAAAGACGTGCGCAGGCGCAGCGCAGTGCCATTTATGAACAACTGAAATGTCGCAATCGTGCGGTTTACGCCAATGTTTTAGCGGCAAATTTTTAATTTTCGGAATCCGCGGATCCGCACTTTGATGGTGCAGGATCCAGCAGATTAATAAAACAGCGGGATCCAACGGGAATGCGTGATCCCGTTTTGCGGGATTGCAATCCCTAGTACTACTCTAGTTCACTCTTCTAACTCATTTTTAAACACACTTGAACAGTTTTTAATACTTCTGCTCTGATGCAATGCAGCGAACTAAGTGAATGGATCTCAGCAAAGCGAATGTCACTTTACTAGGTTACTTTCTTCTATTTAATAGCTTAGCTAAAAGTATGTTTGGCATCTGCCAGCGAGTATCTCCTTTCAACTATTACACTGCTTTTACAAGCTGAGCTGGAATGTCAATAGTTCGCAATGTGTAATGAAAACTATTGAGCTATACTATTACTATATTATTATTAATACAATATTGCCATTTTGCTCTAACCTAGTAAATCAAATGGCAGTTTTATTTTACATGAGCTGTTAAATATCTACTTGCTAATAGTTTTTAGCTCTGTGCGACCGCGCCCTAATAATTATCCTACAGGTAACGGGTCCCTAACTTAACGCGTGTACGAGACTCACTTCCCTGGTTTTAATGTTCATTGACAAAATTTTCGAGAGAGCATCATAACCATTGTTACAGATAAATAACTTTTTTTAGGTAGTTTAATAAAATCAAAACGGCATTATACTTATAAATACTTTATTGTACATTATAGTAAGTATAACTAGTATTTTCCATAACCGTAAAAATAAATTAAAAACTAAATTGATCTAACTAAGACTACTATATAATTTATTTGATTTTCCTGTGTGGATTGACATATATACATATATGTATATATATATATAATATATGTGTCAATCCACACATTGTACAAAGGACTACTATTGCAACTCCAGACTCACTTTATTTTTCACGTCTATAATTTTATTGTAAATAGTAAAAAATCATTGAACACTAAACTTTTTGAAAATAAATTCTAGAGTTGAACTAAAACATTTTGCAAAATTTTGATAATTGACCATTTACAATATTTATATGTTCAAATATGTTATTTCAAAATTGTGACCGATTAAGATTCGGTTTTAAAGGCTTAAGTAGTAGAATGGGTGCTACCAAGGCTTTCTTTAGGTACTACAGTACGAGGTAAATCAAGAATGTAGTGATGCGCCCGGTGTTGCGAGCGTCCATAGGCTAACAACGGCAACGGTGACTTGACTTGATTTTCACCTTGGTCGTATAAAAAGGATATGATTAACAAAACACATATTTTAAAGTCATTATCCTTTCCCTTGCTATATGTTAAAGACAACGTAATATCATTGGCGCAGGTTCAACAACATTATCTATTAGCATTGTTTACAAACTTGTAAATACGATCTATAAACTGCACTGGTAGAAAGAGTTGACTTGGGGCGTATAGTGTTGTTGGTTGAAATGTTTTATTTAACAAAAAATCATATTCCGTGTTCTAGGGACAAAAATATTGGATCGGGAAAGTGTACAGCATCATATTGAGCCAATGTTTTTTTTTTGTATATATTTTTTTTAACCCACACCTTATTTTTAAACTAACAACCATATCAGGTACATTGCTGATCACAACTACCTTAATGCACTAAATACATAGATCTGATCTTATTTTAAAATACATTTTAGGACACTCCACATTTATGAGAAAACGAAGCATATTAGGTGTCAATAAGGACAAAGTGGTAATGATAATAAAATGTGGACGTTACAAGTATTAGACACGGTTTGTAATATCTCTGACCAACCTTAACAATTCACAGGTCACCAAAGTCGTGAGCTCCCTGTAAACCAATCATACGCTGACGTTTGCGAAACCTGTCGTATATGCCAGCCTCCGAATGGTTCATATTTACCTGTACTTATCTGTGCTGCCCTCTATTTGAAAGCGAGCTCTTATTACACGAAAAATGTACTTTGCTGAGGGTCAACCAAAAATTACATAGATATAATAAACTTCTGAATCAGATTAAGCGGAACATTATTTTATGGAATAATCTTAACATTTAATTTAAGGCAATAATTCCAGTTCTGGTGGCAAAGGTATGTTCTTCATAACGGCAAAACGTTTCAGAGCGTCGTATTTACTGCGCAAAGCTTCTATTTCGTCACGAATACGATTGTTGTCATCTTGCATAGACTCCATGTCATGCCATTCCTGAAAAAGAGATAGTAACAAATTATTTAAACAAAAATACAAATACTTTTTACACAGTGTGTTTGTTGGATTGTTCTTCTATAACTTGGCAACCAAGTAACGAATCGACGAGATTTTTTGCACAGAGATAGTTTAAGGAGCTGTTTCCTTAGTGCCTCAAGCAACTTTTAGCTTAGAGTAGAGCAACCGTCAGTGTCCACATCTCGACACCATATGTGATCATGGGTAGGATGCACTGCTTGAAAACTGAAGTTTTCAAGCATTGCGGTATGGACGACATAAAAGGGTTACTAAAGCTTGTGTGCCGCAGTACGAACTTTTTATAAATAATCTTTGTACCTACTTAAATCGATTTACTATGATATATTGCAGGAAATTGCATTACCCATAATAGTCTCCAGTTAGTTCCCTTAAATCAACTTACTTGACTCTTCTCTGTTTCTAGTTCATCTTTCTGCTCTATTCTTTTGATTCGACACGAGGCTGCATATCCCCTGTTTTTTAATGTTCTTCGACGTTGTTTCATTCTGTAAGAATATAAATAAACTGACATAAACCAAACAGTCATTAGGATGTGTTCTATGGTCACAGCTGTCTGTAGGTTCTTCTCGCCAGCCTTCATACGTCCCCACTGTTGGGGCACGGCCTACCCTTATAAGCAAGGGAGATTTGGGCCACAGTCCACATGCGGGCCTAGTGCCGGTTTCGGTCTTCCCATACGTCTTATTTTTCTTAACGTATACAGGTTTCCTTACGATGTTTTTCTTCACGTAATAGCCTGTGGTGTGAATAATGGCGTAGTGACATTCATAAGTGCTCAATTATTGTAGCCTAAACTGAATGAATTATATTGAATTTAAATAAATCAGTGTACATGAGAAGTTAAGATCAGACTCATTGGTGCATGCCAACACCGGAGTTCGAACCTCCGTCACGTGAAGTGAAATTTAAACCCCTCGGTCACAACCGTCTACAGGTTGCCTCTTGTCAAAAGCAAAATCCTAGTGCAATTGAGAAATCTACAAATAGATAATCTTGAAATTTTTTGTAATGCTTAGTCAAGAACGGAATTAAATACAAAGTCTAAATTCGCATAAAACCCAACAGAAATTAACGTGTTTTTGCCTGATGCATTTATTAAAAAAGAAATTGGATAACTGTCAAAACTTATCTACTTACTTTTGAAGGAATTTAGAAGTTTAAATATACACCTATATATAGTTTTAAATTACCCTAAAAATTTCACCATGTCTGGCCATCCAACTATTTATAGTACTGTAATTTATTACAGTCATCAATCCCTGTCTTGTCCCTGTAATGGTACTACACTACCCAGCATGCTCTTAAGCAGCTTTTTAAATTGTATGAATGCAAAAACAGGTTTTTGGTTAGAGGGGTAAAAGCCAACATGTTATTTATAGCTAAGTAGCTTCTTCCTGTAATAAGTCAGAGTAAAGTTGAAAAAAAAAGAAGCCTACTGACATATTCGTGGTTTTAAATATAAAACATCAGTATTCTACCAGAAATTTGCCTTCTAGGGGATCTCAATTTTCAATCTTAGGGCAAATACAATTTTTATGCATTAAGCTTCCGATGGGAGAATGGATTTCCATACAAAGTCCCAACCTCCATTTTGTGCCTGGGGGATGAATTCTGTGAAAACCTAGCTTAGGGCTCCCTAGATTATAACAGGAAACTTCGTACAAAATTTCAAGTGTCTAGACTCAGTAGTTGTGTGGCTGTGTTTCGATCTATCAACTCTTTACTATATACCTCCACTACCCTACCTTGGGTATAGCCAAGAGATTCTTTACAAATTCAGCCATGTTTAAAAATCCTCTCAGAGCAACCACAGCTTTACCCTATATAATATCTACTAATATGTAACTTAACACATTCACAGCTAACGTTGGTTTTAAGCTCAAAACAAATAGATAATCCTACTAATATTATAAATGTGAGTTTCTATGTCTGGATTCATGTTTATTACTCAATCATGCTTTACGACTGGAGGGATCAGGATAAAACTTGGCATACATATAGGTTAGGTCCTGGAATAGCATGTAGGCTATTTTTATCCCTAAAAATTCAAAAGTTTCTGCGGAAATAACTACAGTCATTAGATTTCTGAAGGGTCAGCAACGTCCCTAGTGTTGCAAGTGTCCATAGGCAACGGTGACCACTTACCATTAGGCGGACCATAGAACTATTGCTGCACCTATAGCATGCTATAGCAATTCTTTGGTATAACTTATAAATTAATTGAAGTTAATTAAGGAGTTCCACCCTAATAACCAAATTTAGGGCCAGCAGAGCCGCTGGCAAAGTCTAGCCTATAAAGGCACATACCTAACAATCTGATCTCGTGTAAGTCCCCTCATCTTTAGCTGCCGATTGAGGTCTCTGACAGAGATGGAAACCAACTCATCATCACTGATTTCAGCACATGGTGTAGGTGACAGGGGAGCCTGAAATTTTTTGAAATGAAATTAATCATCTTGGTCTCTGATCTAGTATTTATGTTATGATAACACAGGACACTATTCCTTAACCTTGCAACAGAGCAATTAATTTTTAACAGACTTTAAAAAAGGATGTTATCAATTTGACCTGCATGTATGCAATATTGTCAGGAATGCACAGTTTTGCTATATGTTAGTCTATACCAGCTTCTTAATATGTGTGCTAAATTTCATAAGTATATGTATGTATGTTTGTCCATGCATATCTCAAAAACTATAAGTCTGATTGCAGAAATTCTTTTTTAAGTGGACTATGTATAGTCCAATTTAGGGAGCAATGAAAGTTTCATCAAAATCGGTACAGTAGTATTTGACATAGAGTTAAGTGTATATCAGTCACTAGGAAAACATACAATTTGCCTAACAGAGTAATAATAAAACATGTCATTCATTATGCATGTTGATTCAATGTTTGTGTGCAGTTAGGCTCTAGCTAAACAATTTTGATGAAACTATAAATTTTGCTAAGATGGCAACACTTCATGTATGTATGTATGTATCATAGTAGATGGAAGGTATATAAGATACTTCAACAAAAAATAATTAAATAATTAGTTACAATTAGGAACCACTGAAATAAAAAAGTAATTTAACCTATATTAATTTAATCTATACTTGCAAGACAAACACAAAATTGAATATTCTCTATATCTTCTTAACGGTTAGCATCTCACGCTGTTTAGCCAACTCAATGGTCAACGGGAGGTGCTTATGCCACTAAGGTGGGTTCCACCATTTTTTAATTATTAACCCGTTATGCCTCCTAGGGACCACAGTGGTCTCTAAGCGTTTTGTGTGGCGGGGGATTTTTTTCAGGACGACTTTTATCAGACAGGCTAATTGTAAGTATTCAGAAGTGAAGCTAATGGCCTGTCCTACTTTCTAGTATTTTTGGGTGGACAATATTTTGTGCTTTTAATATTTTTTTATCAGAAATTGTTTTGGTAATTTGATCCGGCCTCCCTTTATATTGCGCCATTTTGAGTTGGATTTTGGATTTTATTAACAGTAGCATAGTGTTCATTTTACCCCTGGTAATGTGCTATATATAAAAAACTATGCCTTTTTAGTAAATAAATTTATTATTACTTATTATATTTATCATAAACTTATTCTTATTATTTTTTTTATACTGTATATATTAGGGAACATACCTAAAAATAAGGTGTATATCCGTTTGTACGAGGCAAGGGCAGATAATTTCCTTAGTATGGGGACGCTTGACGGGTTAAGGTACAGCCTCCTGCGAGACATATGATTAGGCTTTCTGTAACTTTTAACTAATGCCCTTTTTGTTCAAGTGCAAAGTCAGTATGTTGCAAGCGAACGACTGTGAAGATTGCTATTAAAATATATGAATTAGTTGATTTCGTAGTTTGAATAAACATATTTTTTTATATTTTGTTATAATTAATAACTGTGATTGCTGTATTGTTTGAGTTCTCTGTAAGGCTTTGCGTACCTCTGAAATAGATTAGGCTTCAGGGTTATAAAAAATTGGTCTTGAAAGCTGTAAAATTAATAAATCATTTTTTATTAAGAATCATTAAGACTCATTGGTACACACCGACCCGGGGTTCGAACCTCCGCCAATTGGGACGTGAAGTGAAATTTAAACCCCTCGACCGACCACCACCGATATAATAAATATGCCAACTATTTATTAAGGGTGGTGCCATCATCAAAACATCTACATATTGTGCTTTCTACTTGCCGATATCCAAAGTAGATAAAAGGTGTTAAAACTTACAAGTACTGCTTTTCTGCCACCTAATTGTTTAAGATCATGAGGCATGTTTGACTGAGGAACACAGATAATAATATATGTCCAGCTGAGGAAGTCCCGTTAGTAATGTCTGCGCTTTAAATTGTCGTCTTGTACCCTTCTGTTCTTGCTCGAGAAAAGACACAATACACACCGAATGAAAATTATTTATAAACTGGAAAGTTTGATTACAGTAAAGTTATGCAGTTTCTCTCAAATTAGCAAAATAGAAAAGCCAAGAAATTTTTTTTTTTTTTTTTTGTGGCATTAATAAGTCAGAAGACTCAACTATTTGCCAATGTCAGTTAACACGAAATAAATAAGATGCAGGTGTACGGTTTATATTGATGTAAATATTGAGCTTACTCAGGGCGTGTTTTTGTAGACCATTGCGATTGTATTGCGTGCAAATGAACGCAATGAAAGCGTCTATGTACACTACAAAAAACTAAAAACTACTAGGTAACTAAAAACAAAATTGGAATACATACATAATTAAAAATATACATACGTAAATAAATATTAATTTTTCAATTTTCTTAGAATTAACTTTGTTTTTTTTTGTATGGAATGTTTGAAATCCAATACATATAGCCTGGCGTTTTTCGAAGAGCGAACAACATATAGACAACCGTTTATCGTCGTCCCCAAGAAGAATCTATAATAAAAACAAACAATCATTAGTTATATTAGTATTACTAATATTACCTATAAAGAGGAAAGATTTGATTGTTTGTTTGTACTGAATAGGCTCTGAAATTACTGGACCGATTTGAAAAATTCTTTTACCATTAGAAGCCAACATTATCCCTGATGAACATAGGCTACTTTTTACCGCGGGAAAATGCTTCATTCCTACGGAAAAATGGGTAATAGGACAACTGGTAGTAAGAATTATCCTTCCATACTTTTCTTTTTTACATAACTTCTAATCGTCTGAACCGGTTGGGTTGAAATTTTATATGAATATTTTGATGGTTTCCTGGATGATTTAAAAATACAATTAGACCCGGTAGGTGGCGCTGCCGTTGGTATGTCGACTACTAAACGACTTGACCGATTGGGTTGAAATTTTGTAAGTGTATTTCCATGGTTTCCCAAACACAAATGTATTTTAAAGAGGAAAGATATGATTGTTTGTTTTTTTTTATAATTGAGGAGTTGCTGTAAGGACCTACGCCGGTAACGAAATTTAGGGTGGGCGATATATTATTAAGGAGAATGGGCAGGAAATCCTAGCGAGATAGCTATAATACGGAGACGAGTTTGTAATATTAGTCGATTCATTTTTCGCTCCTTTAGATTGGTACTATTTATTTTGACCTCGGCACGTTAAATGGACTTCATTTTTCTTCATATACTTTGATTGTGGCTAGTTTAAATGGACCTGATTGCAAGCGAATTGGGTACTTTGTTTTAAAATGAAATGTATAAACCATCATTGTGTCACAAACATGTGACCGTTTTCTAGCGCGAGTGCAAGAATACCATCCGCTCACAAGAGAAGACTCAGGTGCATGACCTGCATTTATGGAATATTTGATGGATCATTTACGAATACAACAAGTTAGTTATTATTTTATTTTACGAAGTGAGTAGTTTACAATAAATCAGCTTGTCTGCTCTCTGTTTCTCGATAGAAATAGATAATTACAATAGAAAGAATAGAAAATTACATTTATTGTGTAAGATGTCTTAGTTAATATGTATTAAATAAGTTAGACATGGGCAGGAAATGCGTAAGTATAATATTACAAAGAAAATATCAAACCAAAAGGTAATGTAACATTAACATTTTGAATTAAATAAATAATTCTTCATTTACTCCAGAGCAAGTAAAAGACATGTTAGACACACTTGTCACGGCTTATAATTAACTACACGTTTCTAATTTCGATACGATCGAAAATATTTTGTTACACTTTTTTGTCTGGCTAACCCACGAACAATTCCAGAGGATTTTAGAGGAGACTCGGTCCCTGGAATGGATAAGGTCTGGAGAACGTAACGAAAGATTGGCTTCACACCTGGGTATAAGTCGTCGATCACTCGAAAGAAAATTGATTAAAGCTCGTAAGTGTCTAGGGACGACTTTGTTCCTAGGCATTTAGGATGGGACCGTATAAGTTGTCAAGAAATTATTTACCAGAACCTAACTATTCCAAACTCATTGTATGGAGACAATGGGACTAGAGCTATTTTCATTTTTGACGGCACCTATATTTCATCCAAAAAAGTATCATTTTTTATTTCAAAAGCAGTCGTATAGTCTGCATAAGGTCCGTAACCTTCTAAAGCCATATTTAATTGTCTGCACAGAGGAGCTTTGCCAGACGTCTCGATTTTGGCGGGACGTCTCTATTTTCAAATCAAAATTAAATGTACCGTGTGGGACACGCTCCATCCTGCTTTTCGGGAATAACTCGACCGTACTGCCGTACAGCGTACTGACTCAACTATTTAACGATAGGGTAAATCTAATTTAAAATATCATATTTGTATTAAAATACATTTTCTTTGGATATTTTTACTAGGTGTCTATCTATTATCACGTAAACGTAATTTGAACTCAAATAAAAATATAAATATTCAAAAACTTGATTATATACGTTTTGTTACTATGTCCCGCTTTCGCCGAAAGAATCCCACTTTTTTCACTCAAAAAGTTCCTAAATCCCGACTTGGCAAAAAAAAATCTGGCAACGCTGGCACAGACGGATATATAATTGATGTTACTGGGCCGCACGCAGCAACAACATCATAAGCTATTATTTTTTCGAGATCAATACATGATGAAGCTCCAGTGCATGTTGTGCTTGAAGCCGGCGACGTCCTTATTATAGATAGAGGCTTCAGGAACTTCCTTGCAGATATAGAAGTGCATAGTAATAACGCTTATTGGCCTCCCACAAAAAGTATGCACGAATAGCTCAGTACTAAAGATGCAAATAAATCCCGGATGGTGACAGTAGTCAGATGAGTCGTGGAGGTAATAAATGGTCGCCTAAAACGGGATTTTAAGATGTTATGACATAAATATTTCATCAGAGCTATGCCTCACATTTTTGAAGACGTACGAATTGTTGCCGCTCTTACAAACACGTTTAAAGAGCCTGTGGCAGACTCGCCACTTGCTAGCGAAATAGTCAGAATAATTCGAGAACGATTGCATTAGCCAAATCGTTTGGGTGATTATGTTGTGATAAAACAATCACAACCGACAGAGGGCAGCGTTTCATACTATCACGGATGAAGCTGTACAAGCGCTGGCATTCTCAGTACTGAACGAGGAGGATCTAATGCTAATAGCATTAGGCACCTTCCAAATAAAGCTTGCCCGGTCCTACCTAAGCAGCAAGCATATTAGAAATTGAATCTACTGCATCGAAGTATTCAAAACCTTAATTCCCAACTTAGCTCAATATTCAAGATTCAAAATTTATACTGACGGAGTGCTTTTAAGAGGCCGTATTCAATCCCGAAGGTTCGAACCCTAGGTTGGCGTGTACCTATGAGTCTTTTCTTAATTTCTCAAGTACACTGATTAATTTATTGACACCGCTGGCTTTTCGGTGAAGGAAAACATCGTGAGGAAACCTGCATACGTCAAAAAAAAAATGACGTATGTGAAGTCCACAATCCGCACTGGGCCCGCGTGTGGACCTCTGGCCCAATCACCCTCGCTTATGAGGGTAGGCCGTGCCCCAGCAGTGGGGACGTATGAAGGCTGGCAAGCATTCTATCCCGACATATATCCAATCGGGTAAATTATTCCTACAATGTAGTAGACACAAATACGAGGGGAAGGAAGTCCGTCTGCAATTATTATTGTTCGTGCCTAACAGGACGAAAAACAATAGGCACATGCGCTCATATAATGAGTTTTATGTGGTATTTGGGTTGGGTGAGGCACCAGAATGACATTTTGTTACCGGCAACTTTCCTAGACGAAATAATTGAAGATATTGATAGTTAGTAGTAAAATGTTATATAAGAATAATAAATGTAGGTACTGCCATTGTCCTTGTTTTATTACAATGATTTTTGTTCGCTTGCTACCTACGTAGATGTGTTGTTGTTATAAATCTATCTAGAAAGCATAAAACATAGAATGTTCATATCGCACGTTCCCCACAATTATTTGAATTCCATCTCTTTATTTGACATTTATTATTATATATATAAATATTTATTATTATAATTATTTGTTCTGTACTATATTGGCTTTCACATTGTACTTTTTTTTAACATAATAGGTACTCAGAACGACATACTTATTGATACAGCTTGGAGATTAAGCCCATTTATATGGGTATTAAATATACAATACAATATCAATGCGCAGTCTTAAAAGTAGGTACCTACGCAAAAGTGCGAGTGTGGCGGTAAAGGCGTAACACAAAACAAGCAGCTGCATCGCACGGAACGCTATATAAAATAATGCGTATGGAGAAAAAACTGTATAAGCTAAAAATTATATTATTAAATAAATAAAATAAAATAATTCATAGTTCCTTCCCTGCAAGCGTTCCGTTGTTGGTACCATACGATAAATAATCTACTGTCATGACCTTTAAAATGAATGAGTCTATGTCCGACTATTCTGTGGTCCGGCAATGACATAAAATGCATAGACTTATAGTTCTATAATATGTCATATGGACTGCGTAATAGCCTGCACAAAAATGTCCATGCCTTAGAAAGAGACTACGTGAACCTGTGGTCTCTTTTCTCTATCAATTAACGTCCGCCATTTCATTTGTTGATATTTATTTAAACAAGTTAGAGAAAGATAAAAGAGTTTTCTATATCTATGGTTAAATCAAAATATAGTGAAAGAAACTTTTATCACCCTGCGGTCAAAAATCAAAACAACAGTCACCATAATTGAAACGGTATGAGCTTACAATAACCCTAGCGAGTCACCCAAGTTCAGAGGGTCAGAAAATTTTGTTGTACTTTAATGTGTCCCATAAACTGCGCAATCAAAGACAAAACATTGGATTGGTTGCAATAAGTTGAACAATTTATTGTAACTATTTGTAACCATTTGTACATACCTATAATAAGTATTCTTCAGTCCAAACATATTTTTACGTGTACTACAAAAAAATATATCAATAGCCATTCGCGCACGATAGGACGCGGTGCGTGCAAGTTCAAATATTCTCCACATTAAAATAATTCCTAATTCATAATTTTTACAAATTCTGAATTTTCCGAATCATTATGTTAACATATTAATATTTTAGTTAAATATTTCCTATTAAGTTATTTTCTAAAGGGTCATGTAAAAAATATTTTTGGGGAGTGAGTCAGCTAGTTGGTAATTTAAGGACGTCAATTAATTTTATTTAGTAACACATGTAAATACATTTATGGACTTTTAGTTTTATGGCTCTGTACCTGAAGTAAAAAAAGGAAAACTAATAAGAAAACTCGGTTTATCTGTGAATCGGTCACAGTAGTCACAGAAGAATCTATTTGACGTAGAAATGAAATTTGGAATAGTTATACATTAGATATATCGACAACCATATATGATTACATTGTTGAAGTACTGCTAAGTACTGTACTAAGTAATAGAATAGAAGTTTTGGGGGGCCAAAATATTAGAAAAAAAGTAGGAGTTTAGTATCAAATATAAAAAAATATGAAAACATAAAAAAGGCTCTTTCTTCGAGACCGAAGTACAGTGCAACAAACAAACGACACTAGTGACCAAACACCAAGTCACAAAAGTTTTTAATATGTAAACGTGTATCTATTTGTTTATTTATTTACAGTACCTGGGGACCGAGCTTTTCTCATTTTTTTTAAGTAGCTTTAGTGTTGCTCTGTCAGTAAAAAAAATAGTATTACTACTCGCCAATAGATGTCAGGAAGATTAATATTTTTCAGTTTGCCTGTAAACACGGATAAAATGTCGTTTTCTAAAAATGAAAAATGTATATACAAGAATTGATCGTTTCAAGGTATTAGATGTATGTATGAATATATTTATTGTGCATATTTACTTGTATGTGTATGCAGGTGTGTATCTGTATATGTGTACGTATGTATATGTATGCCTAATTTGTGCAGATATATGAATATGTATGCGTAACCTATCTGGATAGTTACTATTAATATTTAAATTCCATCACAGAATTAAAAACATTTTAAAGCTTCACATGGTGTGCCCCCTATGTAAATTAAAAAAAAAAAAGGCAATTAAAATATTGGTTGAGTTTTGATTTTTGTTTTCTTAACTGTATTTACATTGTAAAGCTTGTTTTTTTAAGTGAATCAATATAAAATATGTATTTATTAGTTGACTATAATGTTTTTTTTTGTAGTTTTACGAAGAATAGACAACTATTGGATCCGGGCAATAAACTAGTTGGTATTGTTATTAGTTTTTACAGCAAATTTTTGCTTATTTTTCTTGACGATTCAAAAGTGTTTTAGAAACCCATTTGAATGTTTATTACAGAAGATATATGTACCATTTTCAATATATATATATATGCTTAGCGTTTGAACGATTTTATTTTTTTCTGTTATCACTAATGATTTTTATGTTTATAATACTTCTTCGAAAAATTGAAATTTTGTACAATCTATAATTTGGAAAAACAAAAATTCAGAATTTTTAAAATTTATTTCCTATTTGAACAAATAAAATCAGGTATAGCACAGATTTTGGAAAATGTATAGTGTGGAAAACTGTGAATTAGAACCCCATCGCTGACACCCTTTAATTTCTAAACAATATATTCCGTTCTTTTCTATAAATGATTGTTTAATAACCATAGTATCTTTTCCCTGTAAGTAGAT
Organism: Apoda limacodes; assembly: GCA_946406115.1. NCBI lineage: Eukaryota > Metazoa > Arthropoda > Insecta > Lepidoptera > Limacodidae > Apoda > Apoda limacodes. The sequence continues at coordinate 23,830,669 of OX291555.1, read as the reverse complement.
GCTTGAAAAGAAAAAGTTGGAGCTGGCTCCAGTAAAACAAAAACTATGATACTGGGTAATTTTTTAACATATAATGTAGGAATTATAAGGTTTTGCTGCTTTTAAAAAAGCATATTTTAGTGCTAATATGGCAATCATTTAAAAAGGGGCCTGGCTACACGGAACTATACATACTTCTCTGCCAGCGTTGCCAGAGGGTTACTTTTGTCACCTTTTTGGTAACTTTTGATACCCTGAGGTTATCTGGAGGTTACTCGACTTGAAAGGTAACTTTTGGGTTACTTTTTGAAAAAAATTCAAAGGTAAATTTCGACACTTATTAATATAAGTTTGAATCTGAGAGTGTGTAACGCGCTAAAGACGTTTCGGTTACTCAACAGGATGCTTTAGTTTCCATAGACATTTATGCAACACAGATAGTACGTAACATCAAATTATACCATTGTCTCTTTTCCGCTTTCACAATCAGTCGTCTGTTGCTTATATGACCATATAAGTAATTGATTCCATTGCATACGTACATCAATTATTAATATTATATAACTTAAATCTTAATAAAGATTTCCTTATCGTTGCTTAAATTTTTTCTTTGTTAAAAATATGTCGTTTTATCAGGGACGTGTATAGATTAATAATATAATTTATATGTATATAAAAAGGGTTACTTTTTACAGGAAAAAGTAACTTTTTCTTCACTTTGTGGTAACTTTTGAGCATAGTCCGCTGGCAACACTGTTCTCTGCTCTATGCTAGCAATACTGTTGCGTGCTGTGGGTTCGGAGTAGGCTGTTATTTTTTCGAAAACTTGTATAATTTATTAATTAAAATGGCTAAACGTAAGAATAAGCCTTTAATTGATTCAGATTCCAGTAGTGAATGTTCAGATTTGGATTCTGTAAGTGGCTTTACTATAAACTTTAGGTTACATTCCTGAGAACAATCATGAACTATTTTTCATCTTCAAGAAATTTTTGCTTGGTTTCGTGTTATGCTGCCTTTAGAGATTTGTCTCTTGTTTTATAGATGATTATTGATTTAGTAATATTATCAATAAAGCGTAATACTTTCGTTTTAAGAATCTAAAGGTTTTTTCATAATACTACGTTGTTTTCGTTAAAAGAAACTTTAAAATGGCTTCTTTATGAATGACTCATGCAAAATTCAAAAAATACAGACTGTTTAAACGAATAAAGGTGTCTGATAAACATTTTGCCCAATCAGTTTTGTTGTATGCTATTAAAATACAAAGTTCTCATTTAACTCAGCAGTAATTAGACATTTAGGCCTTTATAGCATGTATTTCATATAGAAATGATATTTGAGTAATTACATAATGCTGTAAAAAAGCCTAAAATTAAGCTAAACTTTTGATTTAGACATGTTATTTTGTAGTATGATTCAGAATCATGTTCTTTTCATTGTTCTGAATTAAAGTCCTTTAACCCTATTTTGGTTGCTTTATGGTAACAGTCCTTTCTTTTATCTAGGGTGCGTTCCAAATCGCAACGAGGAAGTTAAAAAAGTGTAATTTTCCAACTGTCAAGTTGAATTCTTTACACTGCCATAGAAAATGTTGAAAATCACTCCTGTCAGTGTGAAAATTAACTGTCAAACGCTCGTTCCAGAGTGGGTTAATTTTTCAACTCTACCAGCCGATAATTACCCGGCGTGATTTGGAACATATCCCTAATAGAAAAATAACTAACATTGACTAAAGCACATCATCAATGTCATATATTGGTATAGAGTGTATTCTTTACTATATAATAACGATGTAAATTTTTCTGTCTGTGCATGCTTCATGCTTGAATAACCTAACAGCTTCTGATGGATCCTGATAGGAAAAAACCTTGGTCTACCTTTTAGATTAATTTATTTAATTATGCCATAAGCCTAAGTCAGACAGGATGAAGTTACTGCTAAAGCTAGTGTTCTTTCTTTTTGCTGCAGCCCCCTGATTGTATAACTAATGGAAAAGGAAAATTTGGTTTAAACCAGAGGTTCCCAGACTAATTTTTTTATAGACCACTTTTGAAATTTTAGCTGATTTCGTGGACCTCCTGCAGCTACATTTCTACCATATTCCCAAATGTGAAAATTAGACCTAACTGATGAAATTTGCTCTATATCTAAATATGGAATATGCAAGTTTTTACCAGTAACAGTCGCTGAGCTTCTTAAAATATTATCTGCCTACATTAATAGGTGAAGTCAAGCCAACATTTTAGTTCTTCACTACTGAAAGCAGATAAATTTTCGCGGACCCCCGCTTAGGAATTGTAAACTGCAATTTTTTTTGTCATGCCAACGTAGACCCCGTGGAGTCTTCCCTGGACCACTTTGGGAAAAACTGGTTTAAACATACTACGATTGCTGCCTGTGTAGGTATTGAATAGTATAAAATACCTATGCAAGCAGTGGCAATGGCCTAGAAACTGATTCCCATTCTCATTTTGATAAGACTATCAAGAGGCTAGTCTGGAGTTGATTGGTGGAGCTAGACTAGATTGATAAAGTATATTTTTTAAAAAGGTATTTGAGTACCTTATTTAGGGTTTTTTTTATCAGATGAGCAGTTGCAGAGCTTTCCGTTACCTATAATGTTAGTGTAAATCAATAAATTATCAAACATTTTCAATATATACTACTAAAAAAGTTGTTGCCTTGCCATTCTGTAGTTATTTTTCATACTGTCAGCTATGTTCTTTCCGCCTGTTCTGAAAATTGCATTAACTTAAAAAGACATAAAATATTCTTTTATGCTTTATTTATTTGTTGCATATTTTAATTTGTTTCAGCAATTCCTTAATTTGGCCAAGAAAAAGAAGAAAACTGGTGACTCCCCACCTTCTAAATCTAAAGGGAAATCATCAGACCATGATTCAGAGAACTGTAAGTTCCTTAAACTTTTTTGTCAACTTCGATTATTTGATTGTTAAATTTTTTTTGAAATATCTAAATTTTTTTATTTAATTACTTGAAATAAAATAATAATTTATCTGCAATAATTGAGTATGCATATATATATAAGTTTTGTATTTTCTAGAATCTATTTGAAATAAAAGTAAGTCTATCTGTAATATCACTGTGCCATACTCTATTCAAATAAAATTATTTTTTTAAGATTTTTATATTTTTATGTCCTAAGGGCACTTCAGAGATTGAACACACCTCTGGACTCAGGCCTGGTCATGTATGATGCCTTTTTTATACATTTTGTTTGTTAGACACAGGTGGGTCCCTCAGATCAGTTACATGTGGGTGATGAAATATGCATATCTGAAATATCTACTTAAATAGCTACTTTTAATTATGTTGATGGTCATATTATTGGCTGCATGAGCTTTTCATTTTTCACCTATTACAGCCAAATCATCATCTTCATCATCAGAATCTGAATCTGAAGCAGAGAGTGATGGCTCTGATCAAAAAAAGCAGGCTCAGAATACAAGAAAGCATTCATCGGACCATTCTGAAGATAATAAAAAGAAGCCTGAAGTGAAAAATACTGATGTCCGGATAAGCATAGACAGTGCAGGGTCAGGAAAAAAAAAAGATGTGTACAGTGAACCAGAAGAAGGTACATTTTGTAACTTCTTTTTAATGTTTTTTTTTTGAAATCAATTTTAACAGACAACTGGGATTATTCAAGTCAGTGAATGTAATCTGGTATCAATATTAATGAATAAATAGTTTAATTTCTGGGAACATGGTTGTTTACATATAGGTGTTTTTCTGAAACATAATGCAATTGTAAAATGAATTGTGTCTTTTTAACGCAACTACTCATTGATATAGCATGGATGCTAAGCAGGAAGAATTTCGTTCAGTGACCGGTCACTATTGGTCTCTGTTACATGCGCATAATTATTTGCCGTTGCGCTCCTCTATGACAGAGGTCACATCTGTGTGAGTGCCACAGCAAGTAATTATGTGCATGCAACAAAGACAAATAGTGACCTATCATTGAACAAAATTCTTCCTGCCTAGCATTCATGCTATAGAATAAAAACAATTTGTCACCGACCATTTCAAACATTTTCTAAATGAAGATTTCAATAAGAGTGAGTCATTTAAATTAGCACTTATTTTATTGTTCTTAAATAATCAATTCTATAATTCAATTTTTCCAAAGGTGAAGTTTCTTCCCACTCATCAGATAATGACTCAATTGATTCCGATGAAGAATTTGATGATGGGTAAGTTGTTATTCTGCAAATTATGTTGTTTTACTTACTTTGTTAAATGAGGCTACTGAAACCTGAATTTTTTATTGTTGTTGTTAAGCAAGCAGCTACAGGCTGATTTGCCTTTATCTAGGCTGGTGTATGTCTGTCTGTCTTCCATATAACTATTTAAATTTTTTATAAGCAGAAATACTAAAGTTATTCTGTTTCATTATTGCTATTAGGAATAAAATTTAATAAATTTTGTATTGAAGGAAATGACTCTAAGGTACAAAAGACATTAATGTTTTCTTGTAAATATATTATTAATATTATTAATAAAATTCTTATGACTTATCTTTACTAATATATAAAGCTGAAGAGTTTGTTTGTTTGAACGCGCTAATCTCGGGAACTATTGGTCGGATTTTAAAAAATCTTTCAGTGTTGGATAGCCCATTTATCGAGGACGGCTATAGGCTATATATCATCACGCTAACACAAAGAGGAGCAGAGCACTAATGAAAAATGTTTTTAAAATCGGATTTTTTTTAATCCGTTTGAGAGCTTCTGCTGCGTGCGCTGCGTAAACGGTAGAGTTTCGCAAAAATCATGTATGACAGAATTGTGCCCCTATAAAAGTTCTAAAAAAAAGTTCGCGACAGCATATGTCTATATTTTAAGGTTGGCTCACTATAACCTTTTTTATGCTACCCATATTTGTTCTAAAATAATGCACTATTTGTAAAGGTGTTTTTATAAACATGATATTAACCTTTATCCAATTAAATACGTTATTCATCACAATTTAAAACAAAATTGCCCTGTTCATCATTTGATATCAATGAATATCTTAGGAGATATCGCAGTTTTAAAATAACGTGGCAGCAAAATAATTATCAAGTATTGCGCATTTATGATGTGGGAGGCCGGCGAGCAGTCATGAGGAGGAAGGGCGGTACATATTATTAAGAAAATTTTTACCTTCTGTGTTTTTTTTAATAATTGAAGAGTTGCCGTAAGAATCCTATGCCGATAACCAAATTTAGGGCGGGCGAAGCTGCCGGACACTGCTTTTGATATCTATTAATTGGGAACACTTATTTACAACTATAATAAAAACCATGTGTTGCTGTGTTCAGAGAATCATTAATGTATGCACACTTCACTGATGGTATTCCGTTCCACAAACAGCTGGTGAGCCTATTGCTGTACCGGACTATACCATACAAACCAAAGTTGAGACAACATATGCATTATTTCTGTTTACCTTAAAAGAAAAAAAAAAACCTATCTCAGTAGCCATATATTATATTACATAACTTCTGGTTATTTCTTAAACTTTTTTAATTTCAGTTATGATGAGAACCTCATGGGTGATGAAGAAGACAGAGCTCGTTTGGCCGCCATGTCAGAAAAAGAGAGAGAACAAGAGATTTTTAAGAGAATTGAGAGAAGAGATCTTATGAAAACAAGGTGAGTGTTTTTTTGAAAGTGGTTTATTAACTGAGTGCAAGTTTGTTAATACTTTTAAGAACATTTTTTTAAAACTGAAACAATTTTGTACTCCTTAGAGAGTAGCATATTTACAAAGAACTACAAAACATGATTGATTGAAATACAAGATGATATATATATAGAATATATATATATATAATACCACTAAAATTGAACATTCTTAACACCAGCATTTTTAGTTTTGATTATCTGTCGATTGGCGCGCAATCCGAAATTCAAATAAATTTTATTCGAAAGACATGTTAGTTAAAATTAAATTTATGTCATTTGGTTTTGTGAAATTGTGGTAGTTTTTGACGAAATGGATAAACTGAAAAATCGTACAATTTTCGAATATGAGTTCCTACGTGGAAAAACAGCTGCGCGAATAACACGAAACATCAACGACGTGTGCGGTCGTTACACTGCTTGCAAAAACACGGTTCATTATTGGTTCAATCGTTTTAGATCTGTATATTTTGAGTTGAAGAACAATTCGCGTTTGGATGGTAACTATTATCGACAACGACGAATTGAAGGCAATAGTGGAAGAGGATCCAACTCAATCTACGGTTGAGCTTGCTGCGGGCTTTGGAGTTAGTGTCAAAACAACATTGAATCACTTGTGTCAAATTGGGAAAGATAAAAACATGATATAAGTTTAGTTAGTGTCACACGAACTAAGCGACCATCAGCGAGACTTACGCGTCGAAGCATGCGTAGCACTACTGAATCGGCATAGAAATGGGGGAAATCTAAACAGAATTGTTACCTGCGATGAAGAGTAGATCCTGTATGACAACCGTAAGCGATCGTCGCCGTGGGTGGACCCGGAAACAGCACATAATTAGTGCGCTAAAAAAAAATTACCCATAGTAAGATAATGGTGATTGTCTGTTAGACTTCATCACAGCTTCTTATCAAATGGCACAACAGTGACGGCGGATGTCTATTGCCAAGAATTGCAAACAATGATGGAGAGCCTCACAATTCAACAACCAAGACTGGTCAATCGCACATTGCTTGTCCTTGACAACGTGCGGGGCTCACACTTCACCACAGACCCTCGCAAGTGTACAAGAGTTACGGCTGGAAGCTCTCAGTCACCCACCATACTACTGGACCTTGCCCCAACGGATTTGCCATTCATTATATCCATTGTCTTTAACAATATATTAATTCATTAATCTGCATTTTAGATGGGAAATAGAACGCAAATTACGGCTGGCTCGTCGTTCGGCAGCAGAACGGTCTGCGTCGCCAGGTGAACTAGCCAGACGGCGTGAAGCCAGGCAGAGACGGAAGGCGGCAAGAGACAATAGGAAACGGGAAAGGCAGAAACAGGCTAAAGAGAAACGAGGTGAGCTTAAAACCTGTATTGCGGACAGTATTTTTGAATCCCGTGCTTAGAATTAATGGATTTCTGTATTAGATGATTCTAAATGAGTCGATTTTACAGAGATGTTCAGTAGTTCTACATAGCCTCTTGTGGGATATGGTTTCAAATTCCACACTTAAAAAATTGTGTGGAATTTGGAAATATGTTTTCTTCCTTCTGGATAATTAATTAATAATTAAATAATAATTAGTATTAAATAAATATTCGCAGCCTAGTTGGTAGTGTGGCACTGGACAACCATTTATGTAGTAAACATTTGTGTTTGTATTGAATCTGGGTGTATTTATGTATGTATTTACAAAAATATAGTTATTTATATGTATTTGTATCCATTGTCTGGTATCCATAACACAAGCTTTGCTTGACGGCTCTGTGTGTAATGTTCAAAAATATTTATTTGTAATTTACCTATGATTGATGGCTCCTAAAATAAGTTCCACTCTAGCAATATGTAAGTTTTTCTCATGGTACTCTTACCGTTTGAATGTCGATGGGATGTATGATTTTGCATAATGGTGTGATTGAGATTTTTAATATAGGTCATTATGATTGCAAAAACATAGTGTTAGTGTTGTGAAGGTTGTCTGGAAGAGATCACTTTAAAGCGATAAGACCGCCTTTTGTTTTTCTCTGTTTCTAAATATGTTTTGTTTGTAATTTTTTATGTTGATGCAATAAAGTATAATAATAATATTTTAAAAAAATATCTCTATATTTATATATTATATTCTTCTAATAATGTTTTTCTCCTTTTTATTATAATGATAGTATAATATTAAAATGTACTTAATTAAGAAACAGAAAATCGAAATATTTCGACTATATTCTATAGTCGTCATCAGTCAAAATGTGGAAATTTGTTCCTTATATCTTTATATGGAAGCATTCTGCCAAAATTCACTATTATCCCACTCAATATCTACACAAAAAAGTCAAACATAGTAAACGCGCATGTAACTACAAATTTTTTATATGTTGTATGGTCCCCTGAAAGTATTTTATACCCAAGTTTGCGGCCCTGAAAACTCTATCCTAAGGGTGACGTAGGTGCAATTTCGCCAAAAAGGTGCACTTGAAATCTACCTTTCTGCAAGTGCACTTTCAGGGGACCTAAAAATATATAAAAAATTCGTAGTAACATGCGCTTTTGCGAAGTTTGATATTGTTTTTCACTGGGCTATATTGCTCAATTATCCACTGTCAGAGTATATTCACATTTATATTATTTGTGTGGCTCTATAGATATACTTAAAAAAAAAAACTTAAATCACAAGAAGCAGCAATAGATCTAAAATGGATGTTTTCACAATAAATGTTTTGTGTAATTTTTTTTTTACTTTTCTGCAGATTCTGATGCAGAAGAGAAGAAAAAAGAGCCTGAAAAGGAAAAAGATCAGCCCCCACCAAGTCCGGGTGAAATCCTGGATGATTCTAAGGATGATGATGGTAAGACTGTCATAATATTTCAATGAGCTATTTTTATTACAATTATTGCTCATTAAATTTATTTTTGTATGGGGAATATTTATTTTAAATAGCTGATTATAAAATATCATCATATCAGCTTATATTGGTCCACTTCTAGACATAAGCATCGTCCATGGCGCGTCACTTCTCCCGGTTCTGTGCCTTCCGCATCTGGTCAATACCGGACACCAGCTCCATTGGCTATATCATAACGAATAGGATTAGTATATAATGGAATAGGCTTGGAGCAGTCGTCTTGTGGTCGACTCTTACTGCAACGCGACTGCTTTAATCAGTCCGTCTATAGAGGTTCTTGGCACTTCATTTTGTGGGTTGTAAATTAAAGTTGTGTATAATAATGTTGTGTATGCAAGCATACATAATACTATTGTGGAACTCGCCCGCGTCACTGTCGTATAAGGTGCATTAATAAATATTACAATTTTCAAATGTAAGGTATTAAATATTTTTTTTCCCGAACATGTTTTTATAATGTAAATATGGCTTTAGAAGATTAACTGCGGGCATTAAAATATAGTTTATTTTCATGTTCTAAATGGTGTATGTGTTTTAAGATACATACATAATGCCACCCTTTTTAACCAAAGGGGTATTCATACACTACAGAATTCCCCTAACTACGATCCTGACACACTTCACTTGCTTCATCCACTCGCATCAATGCTTTCATACGTTTTTACTGTTGTAGAAATGGGCCAGGAATCAGGTGAACGCGGTTCGTCGCCTCTTTTCGGCGCTAAGACTGAACGTAAGCGCGCTGTGGATGACAAACGTGTGAACGCAATGGCGTTGCTGAGAGCGCAGCGGGACGCACGCGCCACGCGGGATGAGCACAAGCAACGTCGACTACAGGAACAGGCCAAGGATAAGGATGATGAAGAGGTAGGGTTCTACAGTAGTCTGCCCGTATGGTATGCTGGAATAAATTTTTATCGCTCTGATAAAAGATGTCAGTAATTTCACAAAATCTTTTTACAGCGACATATTTATCGATATAATCTAAGAAAAAAATAACACTTTATTGTAATATATAATGCTAGGTTTAGGTTGTTGATCCCTGTAAAAGCATTCAGCCATACAATGTTTTTGTAAGATTGTTGTGCTAAAAATCCAGGTACCTTGGAGATTGGTATTGTGTTAAACTGACTTGGCAGTCAATAATATTTTTAGTAGTGACTAGCTGACCCGGCGAACGATTTTTTTCTTTTTAAAAAAACTGGCGTGTTACCTATTACTACTCCAGGTTGTACTAATTCAGAAACCTTCACTGAAAAATTTAATTACAATCTGTTTACCCTTAGTATGCGAGTCTGACTCGCAGTTGACCTTTTTTTCTTTCTCAGAAACCTTCACCGGCGTGTGGTACAACAACTTACCAAAATTTCATTACAATCTGTTTACCCTTTAAATGTGCAAATTAAATGCTAGCTCGAGGTTTCAATAAGAAAGCAACTGCCAGAACTAAATTCTAATTTATCAGAAAAATAGGTGGGCGTCTTGCAAGTTATCCCTCTGGAAGTCGTATTTTCTCGTCGCTTGCTAGATGGCTAGCTTTTTGTCCGGCAGACCCATAGGAGCCGTAGATGGCGTTAGTTGCTCTGATAGCATGGACATTAATGCTGGTGTCCCGCAAGGCCATTTCTACTGATTATCATTGACATGTTGGATACCAACAACATACATTGCTATGCAGATGAGAGTACTGGAGACGCTTATTACACGGGTCGTGCTAACATCCCTCGTTCCGTTGTGGAGGAAAAGCGTGGAGAACTTGTGTCTGAAATCGAGACCACTCTGTCCAAGGTCTCTGACTGGGGACGAGAAAACTTGGTCCAATTCAACCCTACAAAGACACGAGTCTGCGCGTTCACCGCTAAGAAAACTCCATTCACTGTGGTCTCCATCTCCAAGAGCATTGGGATCCTTGGTGTTGACATTTCCAGCAGTGTTTAGTTCCGAAATTATTTGTAAGACAAGGTAAAGCTGGCGTCCAAAAAACTTAGTTCCTTATAAACCCTACTACAATAACAAACACAAAAACTGGGCTAGACAGGACACATGCTTCGAAGTAAAGGAAATAAATGGAGTAAACAAGTGACTCTATGGTACCCAAGAGACAGGATTAGAAAACAGGGACGCCCTAAAACCAGGTGGGAAGATGACATCCGCCTTACCCTGGGGCCTTACTGGACTAGAGTTGCAAAGGACAGACCACAATGGAGAGAGTTGGAGGAGGCCTATGCCAAAAGGCACGCCGAACTGAGAAACATCCTATAAATTATATCGAACCAAACACTTGCATATTTATATGTATTTATCAAACAATGTGTTACCCGAACTTTGAAATAAATGGCTATTATTAAATTATTATATGATGGTGGCTTTAATGCAGTTCTGTAAAATCTAGCTTGGGTGTGTTTTCAAATATGTCGATTTAAACCAATGGCTTATAGCAACCCAGTTCATTTTTGTGGCTGACAGTATTACCAAAATACCATTTCCAGGCATTTCCAATGTAATTTTAGACTCCAAAATTAAATGAAAACTTAACAGAGATGACCCCCGACAGTTACAGCACACCTATTCGGGTTTAGTATGATCTTATATACGAATTTCATAAGTTTTGGCCGTAAACGGTGATACATGATTTTAGTTATATATATTTTATGTAACAATCTTTTTGAATTAAAAATTTTTGTTGCAGGACGCCGAAGAAGAAATAATAGGTGGCTCTAGCAAACAAAGTGTAAAATTGAAGGCCTCTGATATATATTCCGACGATTCTGGTTCAGATTCTGAAGATAACAAGTCACAAGGTAATTAATATTACTTCGAGGGATTCTATAGAGAACCAGGAAATCACCCAGCAACTGCTTAAAATTAACTAAAACGGAGTGTTTTTGGTTGCAAGTTTTTTGGTATATGGTTAAAATTTCTGTCACAAAAAAGCTTTGTAGGAAATAAAACGTTAATTTGTTGTTAGGGAGCAAGTCGGAAATAGTATTTTTGAGTTTATGTGTTCCATTTTAGATGTACTGGTTAACTTGGCCACCTCGTTTGTTTAGCTTTTCAGTTTCGTAAATAACTTCTGATTTGGTTTTTTTTATATAGGTCGTAGAAGTTCCTCTAGTTCTTCATCTTCGGATGGGGAAGAGGTAGAGAAGAAACGGGAAGAAGTAGAAGTTAAATATGCTGACACTAGGGAGCAAATTAACAAACTTAGGCTTAGCAGGTATGTATACAGCCAACTTGAATATTGATTGTCAAGTCACACAAATTACGTATTTTAATGTAACCAGGGGCTGGTTATACACACACACCAGCATCATAATGTAGGGACAGCCTGGTTTGACAAACCAATTTAGTCCTGCGTGTCCGATGGTCAGCTCACTGCCAAAGCACTGATTTTCATGTAGTGTACCTAGACTAACATTAAATGATATATATCCCATAAGTGGTAAATGACCACCGACCACCTTATGCAGCAAGTGATAAAATGAAAGTTCAGAATAAATAACCCTCTGCTAGTTCTTGCAAGAGTAATATGGCTCCGTAGCTCAGTAGGTAATGGCCTGATTGCTGGAACGAGGGTTGTGGATTCGATTCCAGTCTAAGATAAACATACAATAGGCAATTGAAATATTATCAAAAAAATATTTTTTTTAAATCAATCTATTTACAAAATACAAAACATGTATTTATTAGTTGATAAACTATATTATTATGTTTCATTTTAAATTTTGATTGATTGATTTTTGAAAATGTTTTGTTTTAGTCTGGGTGTTTTCTATGTATAATATGTTTGTATTTACAAATAAGAGTGTGTGATATGGTATTAATAGTGCAAGCTTTAGTTTGGAACCAGATGTCGTGGTGTGTAATACCCAAAAATATTTATTTACTTATAATAATTCTAGCTGTCCCGGCGAACGTTGTTCCGCTGCCGTCCCTCTGTACCCGGCGAAAGTTGGTTTTTACCTATAGTGCCCGAGTCCGGCTCGCACTTGACATATCGAGATAAAAACTATCCTATCTTTTAAGTTGGATCAAATAACAGATATTTACGAAGTTTGATCAAAATCGGTTCAGTAGTTTAGGAGTCCATTGAGGACAAACATTGTGACACGAGATTTATATATATTAAGATTCCTACAATAGTGGGTTCAGTTATGTTAAATTGTATTTTTAATTGTCTGTTTTAGGTTCAAATTAGAACGATTGGTTCATCTTCCATTCTTTGCTAGAGTTGTAAATGGATGCTTCGTGAGGATTGGAATCGGTAATAATAATGGAAATCCTGTTTATAGGGTAAGTGTATAGGACTTTTTAAGTACCTTCTTATATAAAAAAATGAAAAGGACATTGGCAACTTAAGATACAAATTTGATAGATTACTAAATTTTGAATTATTATTAGATAAGAATAATAATATATTGAAACTGGAGAGAAGAAATAAAAAATAAATATACTTTCTATCCAAATAACCACAAGTCGGCTCAATGCAGGTTATTGAACTTAACGTAAAATAATCTAACTTAAATCAATAAAAAAAATATACCTTTGATGTATCATGTAAATGAGATTCATTTAGAAAAAAAAAAACAGACCATGCGTTCATAGAAAAAAAAAACTAAAATTTTAAATTGTATTATTGAATATTATTATTGAATGAATTACGTATCTAAATTCATAGGCGGTTATAGGTACTCGTCATTTGACGTCGTTATGATGGACCGGCCTATGTATTGAATCAGACATACGTATGTTACACATAGATTAAAAATATGTTGAAGAAACATGCAAAATCAATCAAAGCTTGTGTAAAGTTAAGGTGCGCTTAGTTACCCAATGATATGAAAAACGCAACGGCTCGTAATTCAGTCCATCCTACACTGGTCTTGACTCACTAATTTATATAAATGCCACAAGAAAGTATTTAGGTCCAAAATGGGCATTTCTCTTTTGGATATTGTAATGAAAGCTTTTTACTAGAAGTCCTAATGTAGGGTTTTTAGTCTCCATGGCAGGTGGTGAACTCATTGCCGCAATTCTGCACCTGAATACACTGTGTATTTGAACTAACAAATATCCCAAACAGAGTAGAAGAAAATGGCCCTAGTTAGAGGGAAAGTACCATTAATATTGATGATGGCCAATTTTACTAATAGGAAACATTCCGTTATTTTCTAAAATAAGTAAAACTGCATTAAAACATTTTGAGATATATCACTTGTTCGAGTTGCAACCTGTTAAATATGAGAAAAGAACAGCCAGTATTTTGTGACATGGGTCAAAAGGGTCATTCATAATGATTTTCATAGATAAGATACTATGTTACATTAAAGCAATTGATCTTTTGGACTGATGTCATTTAAAATACAGAACGGTTTTCTTTAATATTTCATAGGTTCGATTCTCGGCAACATGTGATATATCCAAAATTCTTTGAATGCAGTTTAACTTGCTTGAAAAGAAAAAAGGAATATTTCCTTTCAGTAATATTTGCTATTATCAATTTTCAGGAAACTTTCTCTCTAACCATTGCCTTTCTTTTCTATCCCGTATATGTTAAACAAGCTTTAGAGTAAAAGAAAGACCAAAGTAATCTTGGATAGTTCTTAATAAAATACTTTTTAAAGAATTACGTCTTGTAAGTAATGTTTTAAGTTAGGGTTTTTTAAAAAAGATATTTTTTACATTTAATTTTGGTCTTGCACCGTATGTGTAGTAAATAATTTTTAAAAAGTATTTTAACATTGCAGGTAGCTGAAATAATAGATGTATATGAAACAGCCAAAATATATAACTTAGGAAATACTCGCACTAACAAAGGACTTAAGTTGCGACACGGAACCCAAGACCGGGTTTTTCGACTGGAATTTGTTAGTAATCAGGTAAGAGGAATTGAGAATCCCTAAAATTTTCATGGCTTCAGGTCTATTTGAATAACTTTACCTAACTTATCAATAGAATTATGGAGTTGAATGATTTGTGATTGAATCTTGAAAAATGTAGTTACAAATAAAACATTAAGAGCCCAAGCACATGCGATTTTCTTATTATTAATTTATTATTAAGGCGCATATTGTAGCTAAATAGCGCCGCCATTAGATATTATTTATCATCTCTTTGTAGAAACCCTTTTTCAAAAACGTACTACGTTGAAATTATACCAAGCACCTTTTTTTTAGGAATTCTCAGACACTGAGTTCCAAAAATGGTTCAAAGCTATAAAGGAAGCAGGCAAAAAACCACCCACCATGGACTTCGTTAGATCGAAAATATTAGAGGTTAAAGAAGCTCTAATGTATGAATTTAAGGTAAGATTATTGTGGTCTTAATTTCTGTCATTGCGTTACCAAGTTAATAAACAAACGTCTTGTATTTCCATAATACAAACTTTAGGGAACCAATATTGGCTTGAGGAATATTTTTATTTGGAGTATTTTTTAGAATTCTGCCATGCGTAATAATACCATTAATGTACTTGTTATTTTTTCTGTATGTTGTTAAATTTATCTTAATGCACTAAAATATTTAAAAACTTAGTTAATTTTATACTTTTGCGTTGTTTACTCATTTTAATCGTCGGCACCGAGAAAAGTTTTCTTGTACTTACCGCAACATTAACACTCGAACACTCAATTAAAACTGAAAGTAATTTTTAATTAATAATTCTTGGTTGCGTTGTTATAAGTACATACAACATTGTGGCACTGGTATAATGTATCATAAGTATAATTGTATACTTAGAAACATTAATGATATTCTATAAAATGTCACATATAATATAACTAAAAAAAATCCGTCGATATAAAAATTCAAAATTCTATTTTAGCACAAATTATGATCATTGTCACTATTTTGTCTTTATAAGATAAGTGCACTTACATATATTGTATATTTTAATAATAGCATTAAAAACAATTATACTAAATTCGGAGTATTAACAACTAGCTTCTGCCCACGGTTTCACCCGCCCTAAATTCGGTTGTCGGTGTAGGATTTCAACGCCAACTCCTCAATTTATAGAAAAAAAACCGACTAACACTTGACGTTTTCAAATAGCCTAAGTCCTTTCTCGGGACCCAAACTATCGCCATGCCAAATTTCTTCTTAATCCGTACAGCAGTTTAAGCGTGTAGAGGTAACAGACAGGCAGACAGAGTGAAATAAATATAGGTTTTAGTATTTAATAACAAAAATAAATCCAATAAATATTTGCAAGTTTTAAAATTAATAATGTTTCTAGAACCTAAAATATAACATAAAAAAATCACTCATTTAAAAGTTGTAATTTTTAATAGAAAACAAAATACAGCCTCTTTATGGAGTTGTAATTTTTAATACCGACAAACTACTTCCTTTTTATAAAGTTGTAATTTTATATTAATAAAACTGTTATTTTTAAGGAGGAAGATGTAGAAAAAATGGTAGAAGAAAAAAATCGATTTAGAGCGCATCCCACCAACTACGCTATGAAGAAAACTCAACTTATGAAAGAAAGGGACGTTGCGCAACTCAGGTAAAATTGCGACCTATCGCTGAATTCGCCTATCAAACTTAAACTTTTTTTATTCAAGTAGACTTTTAAACAGTACTTTTGAATCGTCAGTTTAATTATTAATTTTGTAAACTTTACCACTAAGAAGAACCGCCAAGAAACTCAGCAGTTATCGGCGTAAGATTCCTTCGGAAACTCCTTACTTTAGGAATGAAGTTTCATACAGCAAGCTATAGTTGGAGGTACAGTGCGACTTCGCGGAGCACGGTATTAGTTATTCCTAAAGGACTAAATAAACTTACGGGGTTGTTGCGAGAGTCATTAAGAGTCATTAACTTTTCCTTTGTGTTTGCACCTTACCTTACGTACTTACACAGTAACGAAACGCTTTGACAATTAATAAATAAATATTTTTGTACATTACACACAGCGGCGTCTGGCCCCGAAGTAAGCAAAGCTTATTTTATGGGTACCAGACAACGGATACAAACACATAAACATTACTTTTTTTTTGTATATACATACATATCATACATAAATACACCCAATTCACGACCCACCCACCCACTCAATTCAAAGACGGTCAGGACGAAATAAGATAGCACCATTTGGCTACTGAACCCTAAAATCGTCAAACTGGGTTCCTTTGCTGTACTGGCTGTTGTCCTAGACTACTACGTTTTTCAGCATAAGCGTGACTTTTAGTGCGTTTTGGGGCCGGAACCGTGACCGAGCAAGTGTCGTACTGTACAGACAATAAAGGTCTGTGTATTATTTTTCTATACTTACAGTGTGACTAAGTTGGGTGAATCCTTTAGGTTAATTTAATTGTATATATTTGTTTGTATAATGTCCCATTCCACTCCAAAAGCACTGGTTTAACACCAGCAGTAATATGGACTAAGGTGTCTTTGTCATAAATGCCAGCTTTATAGTAGATCATATAATACAGATAAATGAAAAACCGGAAACAGAATAATATTCCCCTTTGCCAATTTAAGAAAAATTACTTTACAAAAAAAAAAAACTAAATGGTTGCCCTTTTCAGAGGTGAAGATGACCTTGTATTAGATCTAAACGCAAAAATTCAAGAGTTAGAAGAGAGAGCTAACCACCTGGACAAGACAAGGACGTCTTCCATACAGAGTATATCGTACATAAATAATAGAAATAGGAAACTGAATGTGGAGACCGCTGAGAAAGCTATCATGGAGGAGGTAAGGACAAGAACCAGCCCCTTGATTGCCTAACTCCAAGTTTACACGCACGGTTGCACGCTTATGAATTGAATGGTACACAATAAAAATAGTTATTAGACGTGAAAACGATCACCATTGGAGTTAGAAAATCACCTGGCTAATTAGCATCGTCTGATCTGTAATCATTAAGGATGCTTTGTATTAAACTTCGTACTGTAATACATACTTCTTAGCATCGGAACGGCATATCCTCGCCTCGAGTTAAATTAGTAAACGAGTGGCGAGGCGATGCTCATCTGCTGCCTTCACGATAAGTTTTAACATAGGAATAAAAAATGTGAAAGTCTATTCCTATTTATGGTTTTAAGATTCTTGGTTGTTATCTCCACTTCTTAGGGTCGTCCTTAGTAAACGGGCTATCTAACAATTTTTTTTTAAATTGGACTGATAGTTCCTGAGATTAGCGCGCTCAAACATACAAACTCACGAGGTTTTAAATCTTTAGTTAAAGGTTCGAGAGTTATTTAAAAAAAATCCGACCTCTTTTTTAGAAAAAAAATAACTCTGTACGGTCTGTTTTTTTACATTAGTTTTACATGTTTGGTTCAAATATTGCTATCGTAAACTCGATAACTTTCCGACTCTGTGGCATTACAATAATCAAGATTAAAAAGTTTAAAATAAAAAACATTTAAAAATTATGCTTTTAAAAATAGGAAATAAGCCCCCATACATAACAAAGATAAAAAGCGTGGACACTGCTCAACTATGTTTTTGCTGAATAATAAGCGTAGTTTTTAAATGTTTTTTATAATATTTTGTTTTGCCATAGACGTATGGTGTACCCAGATTTCATCGGCGATTACAAAAATTGCTTTATATAGGTCCGCAACATATATGTCCGTTTGCATTGGCTTTTGGTCCGCCTTAGCAATATCATTAGGAGTCAATCGATGATCTTTTATTACAGTTTGGTCCACTACGACCATTTCGTTAGTTGTATAGTTTTCGGGCGCCAGCAACGTTCCTTGTCTAAAATGCTTCACCGTATACATAGTCTTTTATTTGCTAAAATTTTCTAAATTATTTTTTAAAAGTAATAAAAAATGTAACAAAAACGATAGAAACGCGGAATTCTTGAGAGAGAAAGAAAAGTTTAAGACGAAATTATATTATATATATATATATATATTTTACCGGCCAGACTAGTTTGTTCTACGCCGAACCAGTTCATCCTAAGCGTGTCAGGATATACTAGTGTAGTCCAGGCCAATCTAGTTTAGCCTAAACACTTTAGGCTCAACTAGTTTGGCCTAGGCCGAACTGATTGAATCATTGCAGGTAACAGAATCTGTTAATAAATTGCTCCATGCTTTAGAATCTAAACATGACAAATTTTTTGCGATAGGTGCCCCATGTTTATATATTGCAGTCAGATAATATCGTCAGGTCCATGGAAAACTTGCGAATCTGCCATTTTCGCAAAAACGCGTTTTTGGTGTGACAAATTTGCGAATCACTATTTTTAAAGGTTCATAAGATAGGTAAACACGTTATGTTGCGAATTTGCAAGTTTGAAATATCACAGTTACTTTTACGTCGACTATTATATACAATATATTTATTTTTACTATTTTAAACTTGCGAATCTAGTCATATTCGCAAATTCATTGTAGTACCAAAATTTAATGTAATAGTGTGGAGACAATGATAGACATGCGAATTTGGCAAATTCGTAACTTTACTATTGTGTTCTACAGCTTTTTTACCGTTTTGTTATAGTTTGTACTGGCGAAATTGTCGAATTCATTAGTTCACCGTAGGCTGAATAGAGGTATTCCTTTGCCTTTTTAGGGTTCTGTACTCAAAGGGTAAAAAATGGGACTTATTACTAAGACTCTGATATCCGTCCGTCTGTCACCAAGCTATGTATCATGAACCTTGATAGTTAGACTGTTGATATTTTCACAGAAGATGTATTTCTGTTGCCGCTATAACAACAAATACTAAAGAGCAAAATAAAATAAATATTTAACGGGGGCTCCCATACAACATACGTGATATCTTTGCCGTTTTTATAGATAACGGTACGGAACCCTTTGTGCACAAGTCCCACTCGCCCTTGGCCGATTTTTAAAGTTAAAAAACAGAAAAAAAATAAACTAAATAGCATGCAACGTTTGCAATTAGTAGATCCCTATATAGTCTGAGAGTAATAATTTGGTGATTATTGTTTTCTTGTCAATTAAAGCGTAATTATCAGTTTTATGTTCCTTTATTTTGTTTTTATAAATTTTATTAATTTTTGTAAAATTTGCCAAAAAAATTGTTTTTTAGGGTTCCGTACCCAAAGGGTAAAAAAGAGTACCCTATAACAAAGACTTCGCTGTCTGTTCGTCCGTCCGTCTGTTACCAGGCTATCATGAACCATGATAGTTAGACAGTTGAAATTTTCACAGAAAATGTATTTCTGTTGCCGCTATAACAACAAATACTTAAAAACAAAATGAAATAAATATTTAAGGGGAGCCATACAACAAACGTGATTTTTTTGTTCGTATTTGCTTGATATTAATAACGGCAACAGGTAGACGCTTGAAATATTCACAGGATATTTAGTTATATATTCACTTTATAAATAAATATTTAAATTAAAATAAAACATATATTTAAGGTGGGTTCAAATATAACAAACGTAATTTTTTTTAAAGTTTTTTTAAAGATAATGGTACGGAACCCTTCGTGCGCGAGTCCGACTTGCACTTGGCCGTTTTTTATACTTAAGATCCTTTAAGATCTTAATATATATAAATCTCGTGTCACAATGTTTGTCCTCAATGGACTCCTAAACTACTGAACCGATTTTGATCAAACTTCGTAAATATCTGTTATTTGATCCAACTTAAAAGATAGGATAGTTTTTATCTCGATATGTCAAGTGCGAGCCGGACTCGGGCACTATAGGTAAAAACCAACTTTCGCCGGGTACAGAGGGACGGCAGCGGAACAACGTTCGCCGGGACAGCTAGTACTTATATATAGAATAGACTTTAATACACGGCTTATTTAGTTTTACTTATTCAGGAAATAAGTGTATGTTGTGACGTGTGAATCTATAAGATTCGTAAGTTCTAGCTGGTGCGAAATTAATAAAAGACGCATCGTTTGGGTCTAAATACGCGAAAATGTCATATTCGTAAATTTGCCTTGGTTGAATAATCACTTTGTGAATAATTTTAGATGCTGAGACAAAGTTGCGAATGTGATTTATTTCAATATAAGATTATTTTTTTCAAACAATAATAATAGTAAACAAAAAAGGAAAAAAAACTATTTAGGATTAATCTCACATATGCTAGAAAAAATTTAATGTACTTTTTGATAATTAAAGGTGAAATGTATTTTTTAATCCTCTGTAAAAAAATGTAAATAGCAGATTCGCAAGTTTTCCATAGATCTGACGATATGGTCATTAATTTAAAAAAAAAAAATCGCGTAACAAACCTGCAATAGAATTCCATGTTTAGTTTCAATTATGGAAAGGCCATCATTGTTTATTTCCAGAACAACGCTAACGACATTTCTTAGTTTACTCTTCCTCTGTCTACACCAGGAATAAGCACGGTCACATTATTCCCCAATTTAGCGAGCGGATGCGATTTGTCAGGAGCAGATTGAATTTTTTTAGCCAGTTTCTGAAGGTTTTCAGCAGCGGTTTGTCTTGCATTTTGGATATCATGACAAATTTTTGAAGTTACCGCATCATTAATCAATATCATCATCTAAATAGTTGTGATAATTTGTCTGTCGATGGGCTATATCGGTTTCGATAAGTTTTTGAGGTTCTGGGTTCTAACCAATATAACCTAGCTTTGTAAGGCGATTGTTTTATGCCCGAATGAGAGGCCCTGTTTTTCATAAATTGTACATACAGTCAGCCAATGAAAATGTTGAGCACAGAATCTTTTAATTTTTTTAAACCGTGCAGCGACGTCATTTGCAATGCAGTGCAACAAATGGTATTATAAAATATAATTTTGTGTGATATTATGATGTTTTTCTTCATATACCTACTCCATGCTAACCGATATATCATGTCGATTACCATTAGTTACGGCATGTGTCACAATGGTTCAAAAGTTTTTCGAATAACGTCATGTGAAATAACGCATGCGCAGTGCGCAAAATGATATTAAACGAAATTTTATTTATAATTCATAAGATTTCCGCTGACAGCGAATCAATGACGTCATATGTAAAGTAACCCATGCTCAGTGCGCGTAAAGGAATCTAATTAAAGTTTAATGTGACAACGTTCGAAAGTGCACAACATTTTCATTGGCCGACTGTACTTCAAGCCTTCTATCTTTTAAGCCAACAACTATAAATATGTTTTCGATGTCTTTGCTCTGTCAACGGAGTCGCCGTAGATATGTAATTTAAATGGTAGGCTATTTCAAAAGCTCGTTTAAATTCCAAAGCACGGAGCAATTTATTATTTCGTTTATTGCAACGATTCAATTTGTTCGGCCTAGTGAAGTCGTTAAGCCTAAAGTTTTTTATGCTAATCTAGTGTGTTGGGCTAAATTAGTATATCCTGACACATAAATATATATATATATGTTACTGTCAAAACCCAATTTCAGACCTAACTAGTTTGTCATATGCCAAACCAGTTCATCCTAAGCGTGTCAGGATATACTAATTTAGCCCAACACACTAGATTAGCATAAAAAACTTTAGGCTTAACGACTTCACTAGGCCGAACAAATTGAATCGTTGCAATAAACGAAATAATAAATTGCTCCGTGCTTTGGAATTTAAACGAGCTGTTGAAATAGCCTACCATTTAAATTACATATCTACGGCGACTCCGTTGACAGAGCAAAGACATCGAAAACATATATAGTTGTTGGCTTAAAAGATAGAAGGCTTGAAGTACAGTCGGCCAATGAAAATGTTGTGCACTTTCGAACGTTATCACATTAAACTTTAATTAGATTCCTTTACGCGCACTGAGCATGGGTTACTTTACATATGACGTCATTGATTCGCTGTCAGCGGAAAACTTATGAATTATAAATAAAATTTCGTTTAATATCATTTTGCGCACTGCGCATGCGTTATTTCACATGACGTTATTCGAAAAACTTTTGAACCATTGTGACACATGCCGTAACTAATGGTAATCGACATGATATATCGGTTAGCATGGAGTAGGTATATGAAGAAAAACATCATAATATCACACAAAATTATAATTTATAATACCATTTGTTGCACTGCATTGCAAATGACGTCGCTGCACGGTTTAACAAAATTAAAAGATTCTGTGCTCAACATTTTCATTGGCTGACTGTATGTACAATTTATGAAAAACAGGGCCTCTCATTCGGGCATAAAACAATCGCCTTACAAAGCTAGGTTATATTGGTTAGAACCCAGAACCTCAAAAACTTATCGAAACCGATATAGCCCATCGACAGACAAATTATCACAACTATTTAGATGATGATATTGATTAATGATGCGGTAACTTCAAAAATTTGTCATGATATCCAAAATGCAAGACAAACCGCTGCTGAAAACCTTCAGAAACTGGCTAAAAAAATTCAATCTGCTCCTGACAAATCGCATCCGCTCGCTAAATTGGGGAATAATGTGACAGTGCTTATTCCTGGTGTAGACAGAGGAAGAGTAAACTAAGAAATGTCGTTAGCGTTGTTCTGGAAATAAACAATGATGGCCTTTCCATAATTGAAACTAAACATGGAATTCTATTGCAGGTTTGTTACGCGATTTTTTTTTTTAAATTAATGACCATATCGTCAGATCTATGGAAAACTTGCGAATCTGCTATTTACATTTTTTTACAGAAGATTAAAAAATACATTTCACCTTTAATTATCAAAAAGTACATTAAATTTTTTCTAGCATATGTGAGATTAATCCTAAATAGTTTTTTTTCCTTTTTTGTTTACTATTATTATTGTGTGAAAAAAATAATCTTATATTGAAATAAATCACATTCGCAACTTTGTCTCAGCATCTAAAATTATTCACAAAGTGATTATTCAACCAAGGCAAATTTACGAATATGACATTTTCGCGTATTTAGACCCAAACGATGCGTCTTTTATTAATTTCGCACCAGCTAGAACTTACGAATCTTATAGATTCACACGTCACAACGTACACTTATTTCCTGAATAAGTAAAACTAAATAAGCCGTGTATTAAAGTCTATTCTATATATAAGTACTAGCTGTCCCGGCGAACGTTGTTCCGCTGCCGTCCCTCTGTACCCGGCGAAAGTTGGTTTTTACCTATAGTGCCCGAGTCCGGCTCGCACTTGACATATCGAGATAAAAACTATCCTATCTTTTAAGTTGGATCAAATAACAGATATTTACGAAGTTTGATCAAAATCGGTTCAGTAGTTTAGGAGTCCATTGAGGACAAACATTGTGACACGAGATTTATATATATTAAGATCTTAAAGGATATTAAGTATAAAAAACGGCCAAGTGCGAGTCGGACTCGCGCACGAAGGGTTCCGTACCATTATCTTTAAAAAAACTTTAAAAAAAATTACGTTTGTTATATTTGAACCCACCTTAAATATATGTTTTATTTTAATTTAAATATTTATTTATAAAGTGAATATATAACTAAATATCCTGTGAATATTTCAAGCGTCTACCTGTTGCCGTTATTAATATCAAGCAAATACGAACAAAAAAATCACGTTTGTTGTATGGCTCCCCTTAAATATTTATTTCATTTTGTTTTTAAGTATTTGTTGTTATAGCGGCAACAGAAATACATTTTCTGTGAAAATTTCAACTGTCTAACTATCATGGTTCATGATAGCCTGGTAACAGACGGACGGACGAACAGACAGCGAAGTCTTTGTTATAGGGTACTCTTTTTTACCCTTTGGGTACGGAACCCTAAAAAACAATTTTTTTGGCAAATTTTACAAAAATTAATAAAATTTATAAAAACAAAATAAAGGAACATAAAACTGATAATTACGCTTTAATTGACAATTTATTATTTCGTTTATTGCAACGATTCAATTTGTTCGGCCTAGTGAAGTCGTTAAGCCTAAAGTTTTTTATGCTAATCTAGTGTGTTGGGCTAAATTAGTATATCCTGACACGCTTAGGATGAACTGGTTTGGCATATGACAAACTAGTTAGGTCTGAAATTGGGTTTTGACAGTAACATATATATATATATATATATATATATATATATATATATATACTTAACAATTATTATGAACAAAAATACTTTTCTGTCATGAATTTTAGTATCTGCATATTGTTAATACTACAGAATTGTGTATAACTTTTAGGTGAAAGCAAATAAAGGAAAGAAGGTGGACGATCCATTCACGAGACGATCCACTAAACCTGTCATGAACTTCAAGTCGCATCAAGGCGGGCGAAGTCAGGTAAAATGGCTATATTGTGATTCTTGTTTGTATTTACAGCGTTAAATATTATAGTGAGTTAATTAGGCCGTAATTTATCATTATTTATTCTTCTGTCTAGGGTTCCGTACCCAAATAGTGCCAACGGACCGTTTTACTGTTTTTCCGACTTTTAAAGTGTTCCTAACTATATTTTATACCCAAGTAGGTAGAAGCCTGAAACTTTAGCAGAATATGTGTCATTATTGGCAGATTTCCAAATAATTAATGCAAAAAAAAAACCACATAATTACACATAATAACAAGGAATATATTTTAGTTTTTGCTTTATCGTAGAAACGGTAATACCTACTGTATGTAAACTGAAAACGGTTATAGTATAAGCTCTACACTGTGAAAACGAGGATTAGTGAGGTGGTTAATATAGAGCCTGCAATGTTCACTGCTTAAAAAAGCCATCAAAATCTGCTGTAGCAATCAAGTAAATAAGTTCAGAATACTAACTCAGAAAAAACAGCAAAGAAAATGTGTGTGTGGCAAACTTAACTTGCATATTATCTACCGCTTGACTTGGTTAAAAGTTCAGATAAATAAACGCGTAGATTATTGGGTAATACCAACTATATTGATAGTATTTGACCATTTTCATTGCTTTCTTCTGTGATAGTTACATGCTTTTTGTTTTCCTTATGTAAAATTTAATAAGTATTTTTCCTAATTTAAGGAATTGTTAATAAACCAAGAATTGGCAGAAGAAGAAAGGAGACTAGAGGAAGAAGTTAACGCACAAGAAAAAGTAGTAAAAGACATACAAGATAAAGATAGACTTGTAAGTATTCACGTATAAGAAACACACAATGCTGGTCGGCAGACGCCATCTTTTTTTTATCTAATAAATCTTTTTTTAATTCCAGCAGCAGTCACAGTCAAAACCACCGACTATGGATACGGCCAGTCTTTACTCGCTTCATGATTTTGATATAAATATCGACTTGGCTATGCCGGTAGCCAGTAAGTATAACATTTGTATATTAATATTTCTATGGGTTTAATAGGTAGAAGTTGTATCTACTAAATAGTTTGGCTTTAAAAGTGACTTATGTAGCTTGGAACATATTGGACGCGATTTGTATAGATTGTTTATTTGAAACTGTGTACACTATCAGTCGTAAGTCGAGTACGTGACGTAGGGCCGGCCTTCAGCGATTGGACGTCTAAGAGAAATCTGGCTCACTTGATGTTTTCGTCAGCAGCACACGTCTGGAGTCTGCGGACAACTGTGCACACAGTTTGCGTCTGGCTGGTATAAAAGTACAAAATATACAACGACATAGTTCTTCATGGGTGCCATCTCTCAATGCTACGGTTTGAATCTGCCATATTTATTTATTGTTTTCTGTTTCAGAAGTGAATGCAAACGTACAACCCAAACCAGTAACACCAAAGGTCAAAGAAACTGGGCCTAAAAGGTCACTAAACCTTGAAGAGTACAAAAAGAGGCATGGACTTATATGAGTGTTGTAAACTAGATATACAGAGACTATGAGAGTGATAAAGTGATAGTGAATATCACAGTAAAAGTGAAATAGTGAAAAATAGTGCATTTGTGGATTATGATTAGAGTTCAAATGATGTGTTATCATGATTGATCATCATAGATCAGTCTTAACTACTAATCATCAAATTTGATTCTTAGCTTTGATACTGCTATAAAATCATGTATCAAGTCATAATATTCATTTAGATATAATAACGTAAGTGTATATTGATGAGTGATTTATGTTAAAAATAGCAGAAAAGTGATCAATTTAATATAATTTTTTATCATCATACATTCAGCAATGATTATGATATGAACATGTAACTCAATCTGATGATGATATTAAAAACAGGATAAATGGTTTATACACACAATTATTTATTGAGCTTATTGTAAATTATTATCCACATTCATACTGCCATACAAAATGCAATCACAAGGTCACTAATAACGATCATAAATAACAAGATCATCACCATCATGTAATTTTTTTTCATACTTGATCATCTGTTCATATGGTCAGGGGTGAATGATCTTGTACATACGGAATCGCGATGTGATCATAATTGGGTAATGACAATCCATTATTTATTGTTAAAAACATGTCGATTAAGTTAGTATAGTTAGAAATGTAGTCTTTTTAGAGGTATTGGCTTATTTTTTTTTCTTTTAATAGGGTATTTTAGTATATTATTCTCAGTGTTTCCATTTTATTATAGATAATTGGAAATAGAGACACAAAAGCGAAAAATTTATTACAAAAAATTGCAGAGTTTTAATTTGTAAATTAAAAAAATAAACAAAATGATTTGAATACTCATATTTCTTTCGTTCAATTTACATCGCCAACTTCTTGTACCTATGTACCTTTTATTCTTTAATAGTACCTTTTAATTATATTTAATTTATATATTATTAAATTTGTTAAGAAGTACCCTATTTCTTGATCTGTACAAATTTCATAATTGCGTCTAAATTTAAGCTCAAAAAAACCGCTCTTACCTATGTTTACTTAATTTTTTTTAATGTTCGTAACAAATACGCAAATGTATTGTTACATACATAAATATGTACCTCGTAATGTTTTATGCATTGACAAAATAAATCATATTTATAGTTTAACATTGTTTTATTTATTTTATACGGAAAGCGAATGCTTACTGAACATAAAACATATTTAAAGCTGGATTTCATATAAAATATGTATATATAGATAAACATAATAATATACTATAACATCACGAGACTTATCCCCGAAGGGGTGGTCACATATGTTACAAACCTATGCCAGTAACATACAAGGTTTACCAATGGTATTCTTTCTCACAAACGTGATAGGTAGTGAGTCTATCGCCGCTGCCGGGCACAAACCATAGTCGCGACAACTTTAAAATTACCAAATTGTAACAACCGGGAATCGAACTGGTACCGGGACCTTTGACATGACAGCCGCTCGATTTACCACTGCGCTACTCTGTACTTACAACATAACATACAACACATTTCAATACTATTAATACTGAGAGTAAGAACTAATGGGGCAGATCAGATTTGATTAGTTTGACCACGAGAAAACATAATTTCTCATGGTCGACTGAATACTTTGGCTACGTGGTAGAACTCAGCTAACGAGATGTAGGACTTGTAATGATCCGCTTCAAAAACAATCCCAGGCCGCCATTTACGTTAGTTGTTAAAATGTACGTCCTGATGTCTTGCTGCTGAACTCCTTTTTTCAATTACAGCACCGTCAACAAACATCTCACAAACTAGATCACACTATGGAAAGTGACTAGAGGATTGTGCGGTTTGTAACTGCAATAGGTACCTACCTCTCCTCTGAAGTGGCCACACGATTGTTTTCTTTCTTTTCGCCCGTATTCACTTCACCAATGAATAGGCAAATTTTAGTCCATGGTCTCTTTGTTCATACAATTAGCACCCCTTACTATATACTTTAAAATAAACCCTAGATAAGATATGGTTAAGGTAATCAAGTGTCAATATGTAGGATCCAGCTTTATTAGTCCGGAATACTTTTATAAGAAGCGATTGTATACGTTACAACGGATTCAAAGGAGCAGTTAGGTCGTATATTTTTAAACAGTTAGAATACGCAACTAATTAGGCATGCTTGAACCTACTTACTACCAGTATCTACCTTTTTGGGGTTATAACAGGCTGTTAGCATGTATTCTGGCGCTTTGTTAATTGGTTCTAACTTATGGTATCATCTCTTGAGTTTGGAACAAGTAAATCGCTTATGCTCAAACTGACTCAAACTATCCTTATGCCAATTTTCCTACCATACTTTTTTCTTCTATAATACGATGCGCTTCTCTTAGATTAGCTGCATTTATTGGTGACAAAGTCCTTGTTATGGTACTTTTCAACTTTCCATTTTCTACCATTTTAGAAATCTCTTGCAACATCTCTTGTATTTTGAATTTATTTTCAGTGTTGTACAAAATATTTGTTAACAACAGTTCCGACGCTAAGGAGGCACTTTTGTTCAACAATGGTTTCAAATCAACTGAATCAGAAGCGGGAATTTTAGGCAAATCTTCCCGTGTGCCTTTATAGCTGTCATCAAAGCATTCCAATAAACAACTGGGTCGTAGTAACTAATATAAAATCAACTACTGTGTCCATTTGCTTCCAGTTAGGCTATCAAATCTTGTCTATGATCTATTACTATATCTGCGCCAATTTTTTCGACTAAAGTCCTGAGTTTCAGGTCGAGATGCTGTTCCTATAACAATAAGACCCAAAGTTTTAGCCATTTGCGATGCTCCCGATCCGACACCAGCAGCACTTTATGATAAGCAAGGTTTTCCCTTTGTCTTTATCTGTGATAGACAGTCGATTATAAATGCATTCGTAACCTGTAAGCGATGTTAAAGGCTATGCCTGCCAGCGGCTTCTTCGAATGTAAGATTAAAAGGTTTCAGTCCTATTAGCTTTACATCAACTGCAAAGTACTGCACATTTGCTCCATCTCTTCTTACCAGCAAAAAATACTTCATCCCCGATGTTGAATTTGTTGGCTTTCTCACCTTTATCGACTACAATCCCAGCGCAGCGCCGTCCCAGCCTAAAATCGTCGGTACTCCTTCCGTAATAGGTATCCATTCTCTCGTCTGAGCATCTACAAGATTTACTGTTATCGCTTTAACTTCAACCAGAACGTCTGTCTTTAGTACTTCTGGTAAACTAACTTGTAGATCTAGAAGGCTGTTCGCGTCAGTTATTGGTAATGTCTGGTAAAATCCAACTGCTTTTATATTTTTCGGTAAATTCTGTGCGAGCATGGTTTTAAGATCTAGTAACAGATAATATAAACCATAAACCTTTTTATGTATTTTAATATAATACACGTATTTTCCCGGTCAAAAGCCAGTTGTGATTGTGAATAAAGTATTAACCTGTCTACAATAATGAATTAGCGTGAGTCATTACCGCCACCACTACACTCATAGAGTAGCGCTAACGAGACATAGAGCAAGCAATACGGCATCTTGACCCGGGGCCGATTTGCTCTGATATTACGAGTTATATAGTAAATTCTACTTATGCAATAGGGTCACCTTGTTATTCTTTATAAAAAATACTACTGGTATCTGTTTCAATCACATAGGTTCTTCATGCAACTGGAGTTGTTGAAATACATCAGATTTAAACTCTTTTAATTGTCAATATTTTTCTTTATTCTTTGACTCGGTCAATACGACCTTGTAATATGCGACTGAGTAGTCTTTTTTATCATTAACGTAGTAAGTACGTAACTTAGACAGTGAAATATGATAAAAAGTTGTTTAGCTTTGAAATAAAATAAGAATCTTTGTGGGTATATAAATATATTTAAAATGTATTGCAATTTATCTGCAGTATAAAATATAGTATAAGTTTTTTTATACCACTAACACCAAGGTGTTGCAAACAAGCTTATGGCCCGCCTGATGTTAAGCGGTCACAGTAGCCTATGGACATTTGCAACACCAGACGCATTTGTCGCGCGCGACCAGGACAGAAAGTTCATTTCATAACCTAAGCGTTTGCACGAGGAAGCCCTTCTGAAACTTCATAGTCTAGGCTAGGGTGAATAAAATGTTATTTTTTTATTGCAAAAATGTAGTATGGGTTGTAAAATCCATGGCATCCATCAATGTAAATAGTGCACATACCTACTGTATTAAAAAACATGAAAAAGAAAACGCCACATTGTTAAAAAAATATATTAATTAGTTTTATGTTATGTATACCTACCTACTAAATTAAACATCGTAATGCAAATAGTCAATCCTTAACAAGCAGTAATAAACTAACCGATACTTAATTCAAGTCAGTAATAAGTGATCGTATCATTTTAAAGTACAATTGCTGTTTTACTTAGTCAATACTTCTAATTTACATGAAAACACTTCGAAAACTAGTAATGTAACTCGTAATCATCTTGGAACTTATTATCCTTATCTCGAATTCTGGGTCTGGCTACTAGTTACTACTGGTAAATACTTAGTTAATTTTATTCTTATAAGTAGGTTCAATGTATCACAGTCTTATTTTATAGATTATCCAAATTTGTGATCTCTCTCCTCGGCGTGACTGACTATCCCAAATTGAGCCTTCAGCTTTTCTGTGAACTCGGGGTCGTCCCATCCCCAAAGGTGGTGGGACCCATCACCGGTACGCTGAGATCTCTGCTTCACTATTTCTGAGCTTACACTTTTTAAGTCGTATGCTTGTCCAATCTGTAAAAAAAAGGATCTGATGTAAAAATTAAAACTTACCGAACAATAAAGATGCGGGTCTTTGCAACCATTTTTAATAAATGTGTTTACTTTGATTTTAGCGACTATTACCGGTATTTAACCGAAAGCGACAGAAATTTGCAGTTAGTTTTTAATTTTTAAAAACAGAAAACAAGTCGTTATGTACTTGGAAAGGAACACATAATTTCGTTAATTGTATTTGCCACTGCAGATTTTAATGATTTAGGTATATATGCTCTTAGTTTAACCTCTCTTTTTGATGAAGTCGGTTAGTTAAAAGAAACAAATGTCTCTCTAACCTACGATAAAATATTATTACCTTGCCTATCAATAATCTCTAACCTACCTTAGCCATAGCTTCTATGAACATAATAGTTGGTGTAAGCATGTTGTAAAGAGGTAGTTCAGTTGCTCGGTAGTCCCAAGGAAATGTGTGGTGGAAATTATGAAACCCTTCTACGCAGATCATCCACACGCCGATGTTTTCCCTGGGGTTCAATGACCTGATGAAAATTATATATATATGATTTAAATTATATACCCATATTTTATATATTTGCCACCTTATTGGTATAAAAAAGGCGTAGGTTAGTCAAAAAACAAGTAAGTATAAGAAAATACAGTAAAAAAGAAATCCACTAAAAAGTATAAAATAAGTTTCTTAAGCAGACACTACAGTATGCTGTGTCAAAGGGTAAATCTGTCAAATCTGAAGATTGACTATTCAAAGCACGGTTCATACAAACTTTAACTTCACATAAAAAATGTTCTAGTTACGATACAGTGCAGGGACCTTATTGGGAACAGTCACGAGCTATTCGGACTCTGGAATTCGATGCAAAAATGTATGGAACTCTGACTTACCTTTCGAAACTCGTGAATGCACTTGCATACATTTCTCTCTCGAATTCCAGAGTCCGAATAGATCGAGACCGTTCCTAATAAGGTCCCGGGTTGCATATCTGTTCAGTAGACAAAATCGAAACTACGGCAACACTCACGTGTGTGCTCCGAGTGTCTTTCATTTATAATTGTTATAATAAGACATTTATCTTATTAAAAACGATGTGTGTCATTTTAATAGTTTTTTTTTTTTTTTTATAAAAGCAACACTTTTGTGTTTTGACTTTAGCCAAAACATTTTGATTAATAAATTATCTAGATATCTAGGTTTTAAAAAGCCTCTCGTTAGTAATTTTGTCCTTATCACCTAAGGGTAATAGGTACTTTAAGTACTATTTACTATTTTGCGACCGTATTTACTTCACAGCTGATTGGGCAAGACGCTGTCTAGCCTCTGTGTGTATAGAGTTCCTTTCTTCTATATAGTGTTCGTATTCAAATTAACTTGCGTAGTGAATTTAAAAGATATACGTTTTCTTTCGGTAACAACAAATCATTGTAAGGTACTTATGCAAATATTTGCGTCAACGTAATTAAATGATTGCATATTTATTAGGTACATTTAGGTTATTAGGTAGGCCTAGGTGTGTAAATTAAAATAGTTTAAACACGTTTATTAGAACATATACATATTATAAACTGAGTAACCCGTGGTTGCACTCACGTGATTAATAACTTAAGCGGTTAATGTTAATCTACGATTATGCTAAAGTATACCTAGGCTATGTTTAAGTTTGAAATAAGTCTGTAAATTCATTCTGAGTTATAAAGTTAGGAACAAACAAACAAGCAAATCTTTACTCTTAATAATATAAGTAAGATAAATTAAATGGCTAATAAACAACTTCTATTGACTTATGAAGTTGTAGTACATGAATCTTACAAATACAAAAATCTTCATAGAACTAAGAAATTCATACGATTATTATAAAATATTAAAGTACCTAACTCTGTCTGTCTGTTACGTCATCCAACCACCACCAATTAAGATGAATTTTGGCATGGAGATAGTTTGAGTACCGGGAATGGACATAGGCTACTTGAAAACGTCAAGTGTGAGTCGGTTTTTTTATAATTGAAGAATTGCCCTTGAAACCGATAACCGCGGGCAAAAGCTAGTGCACTATAAATACATACATAAAAATAATTTTACATAAATAGAAATAATCTAGTATCTGGCGAACCCTTAAAACATTTGAAATTTGGGTCTTTGGGTGTACGCTTGTAGCAAAATTGCCAAATAAAAGTCAAAGATATACTTATGTAGTCTAACCCATGACTATTTTTTTACGCTCTATACGAAGAGGAAATCGATAATGTCTACTGGCGGCGTAAGTTTGTATCATGTAGCCGGCGTCTTATTGCTTCTGTGCGCGCATCTCTGTTTTCATACATTTTCGCCAAATCCTTGATAGGTAACATAGTTTCTTTGTCACTTAAATATTAAAATTTAAAACTTTATCATGCAACTTACTTGTCATAAGGTCTGTACCCAAACACGTGCGCAAAGCTGTTGACGCTCCAAACAACGTTTATTCCGCAAGTGTAACGCAGTATGGTGGGGATCAGAAACGCGTTCAGCCACGTCTCGTTCCAGAAATATACTGGGACCACAGTTGGTAGCACGAAGCAGAGGAGAGGCATCATCTTCATATAGTGCCTGATAGAGTGTAGAAACATACATTTAAGTATAATAAAACATGACAAATCAAAAGAAATTTAACTATTTTTACATCTTTAAAAACTAATTCTTATAATTCCGTCGTAAGGTTTGTTTCTGAGAGATATAAAAGCTAACACAAAATTAAATATAATGTGATATTACGGTTTCGGCCACGTCTCCCCTGGGGGAGCCATCAGGATTGTAAAAGTACTTTTATTACCTACTACAAAAAAATCTGTGTAATATGACTAAAAATTGTGACTGAAAATGTCGTTTTTTTTAAGTTGTATTTTTAGAAAAAAAATATTAGGTATATTTCTTTTTATGTTTGTTCAATGTATGATAAACTGATTTAAATGGAATTTTATCTCTAAGTAACAAAATTTGTGTGGTACTTTGGTACATTATAGTGTTCATAAAAATTGTGTATACTCGAATCATCTCCGTTGCAAATAACGAAAGATGTTTTTCATCATTCTTCAAAAATCATACTTTCATGGAGGATATGTGTGGAAGAAAGTTTTTATAGGAATTTCACAGTTTGATTCGACGAAATTTAAAGTGAGTTGTTTGTTTAGGACGGGAACAATTAAATAAGTAGATACCGCGGCTTACACCGAAGAATTACCTTTTTTGGAACATGACAACTGGGTCTGCATACAGATCGCTGACATCAATCCGTCGTCCACCTTCAATGACTTCAGGGCTCTTCTTACAACACAACCAGCCCATGTGAGAGTAGAACAGGCCACGTTCAGCGTTGTGAGGGTCTGCGTCCGTGTCAGCATACTTGTGGTGGGTGCGATGGTCGCGAGCCCACTCGAATATACAGTCCTATAGGAAACATTTTGTGAAAGCAATACTTCCTTACTAGGGCCGAAATCCACCACAGCGAAGATGTCTAATGTTTGTTTGGGATTGTATGGGATTAATAGCGTAAAATAAAAGTGAGATATCTCGGCTCTGCTTTAGTGGATATTGACCCAAACCTTTTTATTGCCACAAAGTTCTTTAGGTCTTATGTCCTTGTACCAATTTTTAGGTTTCCTTGGGCAAATGGCAAGAAGATCGTCATGTCCTCCGTCCATGCATCCCTACGTTTGTTCAGCCTAATAATTCCACCGTTCTTGCGTCGATTCTACTTAAATTGGATAGGAATGTGTCTTATGTGAACTTTCATACAGCTTCGTAATAAACTTATGGTAATAATTTGTACCGGCAGTTGCATATATACACTTGGACTTGTCAAAACCCACCTAACGTAAATTATATGTGGTTGTTGATATGAGTACTTACTAGGATTTATGAATATTATAAGAGTAAGAACGCAAGAAGGAAACTTACTTGGAATCCCATGGTTTGCCATATCATGAGAACAATTCTGAGGGGTGTTCGCGCTTTGAAACATCTATGTGTCCATAATCTATGGGAACCAGCTCCTATTCCTATAGCACACATCAGATGGACTGCGAATGCTGCAACATAAGAGAGGTAGGAGAAAATCCTAAAGTTATTATAAGTCAAAACAACTTTGAATATTTTAAATAAATAAATAATCTTTTTGGACATTCACTTATCCACACAGCGCCGTTTGGTTCCAAACTAAGCAAAGCTTGTATTGTGGATACCAGACAACGGATACAAATATATGTACGTTGTGGTCACAGAATTAAGAACGATCAATAATACGAAGCTAATACTATTTTTAACCGACTTTAAAAATGGAGAAGGTTCTCAATTCAGATGTTTTTTTTTATCTATGTTCAGTATGCCTGAATATATACGGATTTGCAAAATTATATTATTATTTAAAAGGGTATACTTCCGAGGTGGTCCCATATTAATGTCGTGCATTTAAAAACTTAAACTTTTGCCAAAAAATTATTGGTGTTAATTTGGAACTAGTGAAACGCCTTTTATGTTGATGATTGCATAACAGTTTGTTACTAATATGGATGTTTTTAGTATAAAAGCAAAAAATATTTTAAACAATTTCATTGTTTTCCTTTTTGTTTTAGTAGTAGTTCTTATTGTCAGTTTATAGAAAAAATACTAACCAAATAAATTGGTCTGCCACTTTGCTGAAGTGATCGCTAAGTACGCTCCGTAAACGGAACTCACATGTAGAAAGAGAAACCAAAAAATATTGAACCACACGTATTCATATTTCCTTGGTCTTGCTTTCTTTAACTTGGATACATCCTTAGCGAGTCCAAGGTCTGGTGTTTGCGTGTCTGATTCGAAGACCACTCCGCTAGGTGTAGGATCGACGTTTGGAGGCATTTTCTAAAATAAAAAAAAATGTTTTAAGAAAATTACCAAAAGCAAATATACCTGCTGATTGGTCAAGGGTTTTTATATCTAGTACTAGATTTTGCCAACGGTCTAAATTCGGTTATCGGCATGGATCTCCTTTATTAACTCCTTAATTATACTTATGAAGTTTCCTATAGCAAGCTATAGCTGCAGCTATAGTTTATTTAGGCTCGGCTAAAGTTATCCCCGCGGTAACGTTTGAATTTTTCGGGATATGTGTTAATCCAGGTGTTTCTTTGTTTAACATTGTTGACAAAATCTTGTATTATTTTTTCCAAAACGAACGCACCCACTTGTTTCAAAATATTAAAATATTATTTTTTGCCAAAACTTTTTAACGGCTACGTCTTCGAAGTTATAATTAAGATATCTTAAGGTACCAAATAGGTACTGAATATATAACGACAACAAAAGGTACTGATTTTAAAACAGAGGTACCGAATCGTCAAAATACTACTTAGACGCCGTGATCGGCTCATACGCACGGTATCTGCTACCCTTACGCAGCGGACGCAACCGACATTGAATATTTGTGTCCGTCAGAATGGCGCGTCGAGGTAAGTTGGTCGGCATTTCCAATAAACTTTTTAAATGTAAAAAAGCAGGTAGGTATAGTGACAAAACTACAATAGTTGGACATATGGTATCGAAAAGTTTTGTTGTAGATATGGATATGTTCTTTAATATTGTAGAAAATTTTTTTGTTCTTTCGTCCATAGTTTCCGCAGCGCATGCGATGAAAGACATTTTATGGCAAATTGTTTTACACCTTGGGTTACATTATTGCAGTTTTAATAGAGATCTCTTATTTTTCCTAGTTATAAATATAGCCTATGTTACTAAGGGATAATGTAGCATTCTAATGGTGAAGGAATTTATGATATCGGTAAAGTAGTTTTTGAGTTTATTCGTCACAAACATACAAGAATACAATAAATATTTCCTCTTTATAATATTAATGTAGACAAATAAAGACGTAAGGTGAATAAAAATAAACTCACCAAAACACAATTGTAATGGCGGGAATATAAGTAGAGAAAACAACGCCACAGCCTGGTAGATAGGTATCCTGAGAATTCATGAATTGAAAAGGTTTGGCACTAGTTAAAACTTGTAATTGCTCGCTCGTAGTGTGCGCGTAGTTCATATTCTAAACAAACAGCTTTCATACATACTTGATACAATAGGCGCGTCATTACCGCCCGTGAGTTCTATAAACGCGCGCCTTGCTTTGAGAAAAGTAAAATTTACTAAGAAAAGAAAAAGCCCGTGGGAATAATTAAGGTATTAGCACCAGCTTTGAATGCACGTAATGACACCGTTAACAAGTAAGTGTGGTGAAAAAAACAAACTTACCAGTGTGAGATTCCTTTTCACTATGATTAAATCGAATTATAACACACTTCTTTATATATCGACATTAACAATAGGACTTGCATTCGTGTCTCAATCCAGTCACCTATTTTTAAAATCCAGGGCAAGTTGTGAAATTATAAAGACTGCCTATTGTCTTATTTCCACCCGTGCATCATTTTAAATACCAAATTACAATGAATTGTCTACAAAATCTTTGCTACTTTTATGAACTAGGGGACGTCCGCTGTTTTGCTTGTATTTAATAACTTTTAGGGATATATAATTTACGTATTTTGGTTTACGTAAATTTAGAAATATGTCTTGGTAAGTATTTCTTTCGTGTTTTTGAAATAAATTAGTCTGCCTGTATGTATTACATATAATATATAAATTAAATGAACGATAGGTGGCACGCGAAAAGTTTTATCCCGTTGCGATAAAACTATGGTTAATTGTATTGCGTACCTAAGGTAAAAAATGTTTAGAATTAGTAAGTATAGATAAACATTTCACAATAGATGTTTCGCAAGTCAGTTTTAACAATTGAGTGTTTATCAGATAGTTTAGCAGTAAATTGAGAAGAGAGCTATAGTACACGTTTGCTAGGTCAGCTAGTAGGAACAATAAAACAAAAAGCTTAATTTATGAATTAAAATCTGCATTATAAAACAATTTATAGTGCTTAAATGTATATGTATATGTATACATATAAATAAATTCAAAGTTAATTTTACATAAAAGTAAGTTAAGTAATAAAAAAGTAAATTTAAAAAAAATAATGAACTAAAAATGGAGGAATAAATAAATTAAAAGAAAATAAATTAATCTGTCTACCTGTATGTATTACATTCGAAAATGAACGGTAGCACGCGAGTTTTCTCATTGCGGTAAACGTTGTTGGTGGTTGTAGTATGCGGCACAATGTTGAACACGCCTATCGCCCAAACCGCGGCGATGAGCGCCGAACGCGCCCAAAGTCGATGTCAACGACAGCGCATCGAGCGCAACTCGAACGGGCACGTGAGGGCACATGTGTCGTTGCGTGCGTTGCGGAGGCTTCTAAGCGGCACCGACCTAAAAAAATTGGTAAGCATATTTACTTAACGGACATAGAACAGAAACAAAAGTACAAATGGTTTTAAATTTGCTGCTCCAACTTTAAAAATTGTCTTAATTTTTTTATTTATGGTTTTTAATACAATTACTAAAAAAGAAATAAAAAGGTTTTAAATCTTTCTATATTTTTTATGAAATAAACTTTAATTTAATTTTCATTTTAAAAGGATTGCTTAAATATTTTAAAAGTTATCGCAAGTTTTCGTCGATAAACTGTCTCACATCAAAAAGGAATCAAAGGTAAGTTTAACTTCTTCCTATTGTCATAGTTAACGTAATTTTTTTACCTACTTCTAAACAGTGTCATTGACAAAGCGATGCGATGACAGTAGATTAAGCGAGAGCTAAGAGCGTAATTACTCCTACGGGATTTTTCTTTGTGAATTTTACTTTTTTCAAGGCAAAGCGCACGTTCATAGAACTTACAGGCGGTGTATAATGAAAAACTGTCGGTTCAAAATATGAACTACACGCACACTACAAGAACAAGCAACCAATTACTAGTTTTAAAATTAAGCAAAACTTTTTATTATGTATTATAAGATACTTATTTATTAATCTTTATACCTACCACATCTTATTGAAAAAAAAACGGTAAGAAGAAAGATTTAATTTAGCAGAATAAATGCGCATTTGTGCGTTTGTAATTTCAACAAGAAGGGGAATTTGTAATAGGTAATATTTTTTTCTACATACAATTACTGTTTTTCAATAAGCAATAATCATCATGGTTAATGTTAATCTGGAAAGGTTATAATCGATTTTCAATAACAGGAATGTAAATTACTTTAATTTAATTATTTTTTCCAGTTGACTGAGATATAAACAATAGTATATAACTGCCTTTACACATTAAATTTAAAGATTGGATTATTTTGGACATATAACTATGAGTTATTGGCTGATATCAGTGTGTTTTCTTAGTTTAATGGTCACGAATAGTATGGTATGTGATTTTTGTAAAACGAATTGAATTAAGGTGAAGCTAAAGCAACTTAATTGATCAATAAGTGTCTTTTTATATGTAAAGGGATATTAAAAAGTCTGGCCAGGTATATTAAGAACAACCAGTAAAGAATTATTACCTAATTAACTAAGTATTAGAAATGCTACAATAAAAATAAAATAAATCTTATTATTATAGCAGCCAATAGAGCTGTAATTGTTAAATTATTTTTTATCCCGGAAAATACGTCCTCGAACGAACCGATTTCAACGACGAACGAACTATAGCTATATATATAACTTCCTAATACTAAACTATAGCTTCCTATAGCAAACTTATTTGCTATAATCAAGAAACCCGACGCTAACAACCAAATTTAGTGCGGGCGGAGCCAAATTTAACATTACCGTTAATTTTTTTTTTTTTTTAATACCACTAAGGTGGCAAACAAGTACACGGTCCGCCTGATGGTAAGCGGTCACCGTGGCCTATGGACGCTTGCAACACCAGAAGTATCAAAACAAAAAAAAGGTTGCCGACCCTTCAAAAATCCAATAACTTCTTTCTTGAAGAACCCCATACTGTAGTCCTTAGAGAAAACCTTGGTAGGGAGCTCATTCCACAAACCAAGCGTTCGCGGGAGGAAGTTTCTTTGAAACCGCACTGTACGCGACCATTTCGGTTCTAAAGTGTGAGAATGAATTCCCTGCCGCTGGCTAGAAAGTAGCCGTGGGCATCATTTCGAACAATTCCTCAGAACACACCCCATTGCACATTGCCACAGGGATGCAAAGTCTCTCCTGAGACTTAAGGGTTCGATACGGCAAGTGAGTTTGGGATCGTCGACAATTGTCACAGACCGTCGTTGAACCGAGTCAAAAGGTCCAAGCTGGTATCCGGGTTTACGTTTAAGATTAACATCAAATTATCAGCGAGGCGGTCGTTTGATTTAATAGCGTCGACTTTTATAATAATTTAATGTAACTTATTTATTTTTAACACAATACAGTAAGTTTATGGGTCAGAAGGTATGCGAACGAAATGGTGGCCAGCCGGCTCTAACAAATGACAAGCGCATAGAAATGCTACGAGCCTATGAAACAGATGGGTTTATACATGGTTTATACCGACAAGGTATAATGCAGAGAGATATGACGTGCATGCTCGGACGAATAGAAATCATCTCCACGCCATGAGTGTTCATCACAAACAGCCTGCCTTTAAAGTAGATCTAACCGCAACTCAAAAAACTGCCCGTGCTAACTTATATCGCCAGGCAATATCTGAATTTTGACTGGTCGTCTTATATTTTGCAGATGAAAAATCTTTTAAATCTTCGATTAAATCTATGGCGGTATAATCGTACTTACACGTTATGCAGAAAAAAACGTAACTTGTTTCCTGATTTATATAAATGATCTTCCAAAAGTTACTGGTCATCCCGTAATTTTGTTTGCAGATGACAGGACAGTAGTCTATGTGGGAAACAATATTGACAGTTTGGAATATGAAATCAACGAAAGTCTCAAAAGAATCAAAGAATGGTTTAGTCAAAACAATCTAAAAATAAATTTAAGTAGAACAAAAATAATGACTTTTAAGAAACCGGACAACACACAACTCAATATAAATTATTTGGGTCAAAATATTAACGAAACAACAGAAACAAAATTTTTAGGTATTAATAATGACATGAAGTGGAAGACGCAAACAAATAACAACATTGTAGAAAACTTAATAAATTTTCATATGCTTTATACTGACTCAGAAAAAAGACAAATGAAACTACAGTTCTGACAGCATATCACGGATATGTACCTCTACTTTAAGATACGGAATTTTATTTTAGGGGTAACTCAATAGAGAAGGAACGCATAATTAAAGCTCAAAAGCGGTGTGTACGTGCCATTTGCAATTTACGCCAAAGAGATAGCTGAAAAGATCACTTCAAAAGACTTAAAATACTCACTGTACCGTCACTTTATATTTCTGAAGCGGCAGTATTTGCTAAAAGTAATAAAATTTATTTAGTAACATAAAAACAGTAATAAGTTATGTTCTCTACCAGCAAAAACTATCTACACTTCTTAATAAAAGTATTTTCTGTATGATAGTTCATATTTATAATAAAATCCCTAAAACTATCCGTGATATTGATAATATTTTACTATTCAAAAGCAAACTAAATGAGATATTAGTGAACAAAGTATATTACACTGTAGATGATTTTCTTAATGATAAAAATATTTAACTTTTATTATGTACTCGTGAGGACATCAAACTAAATTTTAATGACTAAATTTTATTGTTTTAATTATGATTGTATGAATGTGATGTTTTATTTTTATGATTTAATTTTATGATGAATTGTTTTAATATAAGATGTTTTAGGATTACATATACAGCATATGTAATCCTAAAACATCTAAATATTTGTACGCCTTTGTAGGAAGGAAGTAATAATCTGTACCTATTAGAAATCTAAGAACTTTAATGTACCTACTTCTACAAATAAATTATTTGATTGATTGATTGAGAGTCGGGCCGAATCGG
This sequence comes from Apoda limacodes, assembly GCA_946406115.1. Classification (NCBI taxonomy): domain Eukaryota; kingdom Metazoa; phylum Arthropoda; class Insecta; order Lepidoptera; family Limacodidae; genus Apoda; species Apoda limacodes. The sequence goes on along the minus strand of OX291555.1, from coordinate 23,788,811 downwards.
CATCAACTTGTGGGGCTGGATGAGTTGTGACGGCGCAGGCGAACTTGTTCACCTACCTCCGACAGCAAATTCCTAGTTTTCGGATTGTGTATCCACAACAAGGAATGCCCAGCATTTGCTTCGTGCAAAATAATTGTAGGATATACACTGCAAGCATAATAGATACCTGATTTGGTGATCACCCGGAGATTACGAAAATTCCATGGCCGGCCAAATTGCCTGATCTTAACCCCATAGAAAATTTATGGGGTTTAATGGTACAGAGGTGGGATAATAATGAAAGGAGAAGGGAGGCCCCTACACAGCATTGTGAACAAATATGGGAAATATGCGAGGAACTGACATCTGCACTTAACTAGTGGGTCCTATGCGTTCACGTCTCAAAGCGGTCATAAATAATTAATGCTCCGTAATGTTAAATATTTTACTTTTTATTATTTTTACTTAAATCAATTTAGGATGTGTCTGTTCGTAGGTATTTTATTTCTGCAAATTAACTGAACATTTCTATTCGTAGGTATTTCTAAAAGAAATAATTCGCTCGTTGTCAACGGAGCTCTTTAATCAAACCTCCGTTGTTTTGTCGATTTATTGCGTTGTTTGCCGCTGAATTTGCCACTGCTGTCTGTCCGACATATAAAGAACTCTGCCTTTTAAACAGTTACATGTAAATGACTGAAATTTTCTCAGAATATGTGTCATTATGACGGATAAACTAACAAATCATAAAAAATTCAAAAAATTTAAATTTATATCTCTAAACTTAAAATCTCTCTAGTATAAAACAAACATTAAAATATGTGAAAAATGGTAATGTGTAAGACGGGCCCTAGATTACCTAAATAAACGCCATCTAGTTAAAACTGGACTGTTTCCATTATGATAATAATAGAAATTTCCGGCAATGTATTTGGAGCACGCTCCACCCGGTGTTGTGGCTCAGTCGCATTTGTTTATTGGAAACTATATGCTATATGTTAAGCAACGTCGAGCGTCGTTTTTTTTAGATGAGTGGTCACTAGCGGCACACTTTTTTTATTTTTTGTGTTTGCAAATTATATACGTTAGTAAATACAAAACCCACGGTGCGCGAGTCCAACACGCAAGACACACAGAAACATGGCAACATGATAGAAATATGTTTTCTTCTGTTACACGAATGCAGAAATGTCATTAATTCGTTCTCAGTTGTGTGACGTCGGAAATATAACACGATAAATTTAAGAATTATGTCAACCTGCTACACATTCAAATTCCGCGACTGTACAACAATATTGATTTAAGGTTTTAATTATAGTTGGGTTTGCTTAACCTTTTACTTAGACGCATTAAGATCACCGGTTTGCTATCTCTGAGTCCGATCCGGCCTGCCTGGGGTGGAGGTTTGTTGCATCCTAATGTAGAGAACCTTCTTTCCGCGACGCTTTGCGCTCTTAACTATAGTTAGTGTATCGCTGCCAATTCCAGTTATCTAAACTGGTCATTGTTTAGATGTATATATGTGGACAGTCTCGAGCTATTCGAACTCTGGATTTCGAGACAAAAATGTATGGAAGTTGGACTTGTACTTGCATACATTTTTCTTTGGAATTCAATATTTCTCAATATTTATTTTGTTTCCAGGTAATGGATAGATTAAACGCAGCTAAGTCACAGTTCCTGTGATTTGGATTACCACGGTTTACAAGCGATACTGACTCCTTTTTTCTTATTTCCTTACATATGTTTTCATTGTATGTTTTTTCTTTGTTGTTTATTGTAATGTTTATTAATATCCCTTTTAAATTAAACTTAGGGATTTAGCTAGCATATCAATATAGTTCGATTGTTAAAACAAAATACTATCATTGACAAATTTCTGAGTCTACTGACTCAATTAAAGTCACAATAAAAAAAAAAAAACGAATTTCTATATAAACAAAAGTTTAATTATAAAATTACGTTTTGTCATGACGTGTTCTTCTAGATGTCTTTGCTACTAAAGCAAAGAGAATAAATAGTTCTTTATATTAGTAATTAAAGTAACTTTTATTTCTGAATATGTGAGTTATAGCAAACCACAAGCACCATCAACAAACTAAGAACACTTTTTAATCATGAATACACTAATTGAATGACCTAATTTACAACTAAAAAAGTTGCTTTTCGGGCGTGGGAGAAATTGGGTCGGGTCAACATTCAACCCAAAATATCTAAATTTCAAACCTGCTACGCATGCCCTTTATAACCTAGATATCCGTGATGGACTTAGACAGAAAGCAGCGTCACATCAATAGGGTTCATTTTTAACCTTTAAAAATTAGTGTCGGACAACCGTCCGGAATCGTGACAACTTGTGCCTTTCACTTTTTATGTCTGTCTCTCTCGCTCTTAGGCGGGCTAACCATGCCGCGTGCCTCTCACTCGCTCTCATTGTGAGCGCATAACGTGAGCGGAGCGTAACGCAGTTTCTTGAAGTGTCACCCGGCAAACCAATTTATAAGACGTTGTCACGTCAAAAACACAGAATAAGTAATACTTACATAGTATGTAACCTAGCAAGTCCGTTTATATAGTACCCCTGTTGCCACAGGCGGATTATCTGTAAGGCGATGTTGCAAAGGGGCGCGCCCGCGAAATTTTTGATAAATAACAAAAAATATTTGTGTCAGTAAGTACCTATGCACTTACACAATACAAAAAGGTAGAGCTTTCGAAGCGTGCTCTGTTTTCCTACAACGCCTGATCAATACATACGTACTTATGTACATGACAAAGTCGTTTCCCGCATTTAGTCCCTATTTACGCTTAGATCTTCTAAATTATGAACGCAACGGATATTGATGTTGTTTTCACCATAATTTAAATAATTTCTTACGGGTAGTTTATAGGTAAATAACTAAATTTATATCACTTATTCTTATTACTTTTTTTTATACTGTATATATTAAGGAACATACCTAAAAATAAATAAAGAGGAATAAACATAATAAAGTTAGGTGTATGTCCGTTTGTAAGCGGCAAGGGCGGATAATTTCCTTAGTATGGGGACGCTTGACGGGTTAAAGGAAGTAATGTTTTATTTATTTCTAATATTATATTTTCAGAGCACCCACACTACTCCCCTACCGAGACCGTAACTACGGGTGAAAGCGGTTAGGAAACGTAACTTTTCTTCCTGATTTCGTCTCTCTTTATTTTTCAGGTGTTGTCTGGGGTGACTTTGTTCTGTCATTTTTTTTAGCAACTGGTAGGTTTTCAGGATCACTTAGAATATACGCAGGTTTGAGACGTTCAATTGTCATCGTGGTTGTTTTTACCTTTGATCAGAAGCTTGAAAACTTTATCGCTTCTTTCAAGAACTGTGTGTGGTTCTGAGTATGTAGGTTGAAGGGGTTTTCTAGTAGCATCAATCTTTAGAAAAACATGACTGGTTGTAGCCAGATCTTTAAAAACAAAAGTGCTTTTATTTTAATATTGTGTGAGGTTGGTAATGGGCGTAACTTCTCAGTTAGTGCTCTTAATCTAGCCGTAAAATCTGTTATGTCGGTGGTTGTCATAGCATTTGACTGAAAAAATTCTCCAGGCAGTCTTATAGGATCTCCATACACGAGCTTAGCTATTCAGCTCAGCTGTCTGATGTATGATCTCATGTATTGAGATCTTGCTTAAAAGCTGCTCGTATCCATAGTAAGATCAAAGGAAGTGTTTCAACTCAGTTTTTATTAGTATGGCAAACTATAGCGGCCTTTAGTTGTCTATGAAACCTTTCTATAAGACCATTGCATGCTGGATGGTATGCTGTAGTTCTTTTATGGCAAAAACCTGCAATTTCAGACAAGTATCTGAATAAAGCAGACTCAAATTGCCGACCTTGATCTGTCACGATATCTGAAGGGCATCCAAATCTAGATATCCATCCTGCTAGTAAGGGTTTTGCGACTGTCTCCGCTGCGACTGTAATATCTGGTATGGACGTATCACCTCAGGCCATCTTGTGAAACGATCAATGGCTGTGAGACAATACTGAAAACCTTGTGATGGCGGCAGTGGTCCGATGAGATCAATATGCACTTTCATAAATCTGGCACGTGGTAATTCATACGTGGCCAGTGATGGTGATACGTGTCTGGTTATTTTGGATCGCTGGCATGCTAAACAGGATTTGGCGCAAGTTCTGCGTATACTAGGCCAAACAAAACGCTGCGCGACTAAAGTTGCAGTAGCATTAGCACCAGGGTGGCTGAGTGAGTGAAGGCTATTAAACACAATTTTACGTAACTCCTTCGAGACGTACGGTCTGGGTGTGCTAGTCTTCTCATCACAGTAAAGCTCTATGTTCATGCCTGGTATCTTAACTTTTTGTATATGCAGTGATGTGTCATTATTCAATAATTGTGCCAGCTCTGTATCCGAAATTTGAGATTTGGCCTGTAACTGGTAATCGATGGGAGTTTCGATTTCTTCCACCCTGCTCAAGGTATCGGCCACAACGTTATTTTTCCCGAAGGCGAAGACCATGGACTTTCCGATGGCCTAGCAGTGCCATTTTTCACCATTGTCTCAAACTCAGCTTTCGCAATTTTTAGGCTAAACGGCGTGGTGTGCATGATACTGGTGGGCCTGCAGTCGTTCTATGTGGTGTACTGTGTTATGCTGAGAAACTTTCTGGACTCCTTTCGGTAGTCGACAATAAGACCATAAAAGGATAAGAGGTCAGCCCCGATAATTGCCTTCGTAACGTCAGCTACTATAAAACGCCAGGTATAGTCGCGTCGAAGTCCCAAATCTAGCTCCAGATGCGCAAATCCGTAGGTAGGAATATTTGTCCCATTGGCAGCAAACAGTTCATAATTTGTCTTTGTATGACGTTCTTAAAGAGAAGATCGAAGGAAGACGCAGATATCGCTACCTTTATCCACGAGAAACTGCATCTTCGTTCGACGATCAGTTACGAACAGGCGACCAGAATTTGGGCAATCAGCTGTCGCCATTATCGATTGCCCGCGAAGTTTTCCGCCTTGTAATCGCATGGCTTCACGCAGGCCTTGGCTCTTGCTCCAAACTTATAGTGGTACCAACGTAGGGGGTACTTACTGTGTCTGGATGGAGATCGAGTCGAGCTGTGATGTCTCTGCTGTGACTTCGACGGTGAGCGATGCCTGCTGCGGTCGCGATTAGTAAGAGCCTGTACCTGTTTTGTAAGTTCTGCAATTTGTTTCGCCATATCATTCAATATTGCGTTTCCCGTGGATGTAGAAGCTGTAGAAGTTGCAGCAACTTGAGGACTAGAAGGAACGATGTCTTGAATCCTGTTCGCTAAGTCAGCTAAAGCCTCAAGGGTAGCGTGCGGTTACGATGCTATGACCGTTTGTATGCTGGTTGGTAACCGATTAGTCCAGATCGTGCGCAAAAAGTCGTTAGGAATAGTTGGGCCAGCTAGGTGCATAAGATGGCGCATAAATGGCGAAGGTTTCCGATCTCCTAACTCCTCGTGCATCAATAGCTGCTTAACCTCCTTCTCTGTGGATGCGGATAAACGCTTTATCAATTCCGTCTTAAGCTTCTCATATTTGTTGTTCTCAGGTGGAGAAGTAATTATGTCTTTGATTTCAGCTGCATAGCGTTGGTCCAGTTGCTCAATGACATAATAAAATTTCGTGATGTCAGCTGTAATGCCCGATATTATAAATTGGCCCTCAATTTGAGCAAATCATATGCCCGCTTCCTCAGGCCAAAACGGTCGTATGCGGACGCCTACACGAAATGAGTCCGAAACTTCTGAAATATCTAAAAACCTTATAAACCAACTTTGTCCTAATCAATTTTGATTGATAGCATTCATACATAGAGCCCTATTATATTGATTTTTTTTTAATTGGGAGCCAATAACCTACAAGATATAAATATTATAAAAATATTTTTAAGAACCTTAAATGCATCTTCAGAACCCTATCCAACGATACCCCACATGCTGGGGTGCGTGAAAATTATAATTAAAAACTAATATTGCAATGCAATGGTTGTTAAGTTTTCTGAACATTTTGGATTTCTATTTAAAGTTCTTTTGCCAGTCATATACAAGGAACCCACTTATATAATTTATTTTGAGTGATTATATCATTTCAATTTTCTTTTTACAGACGGAGTGCATTCTATGTCTATTGTTGTATATCATGAATGAATTTATCTACTTCTATTTCTAATTGTTCTACATTACAAGGCGATACTTTTAAATTCATTCCGTACGGTCTAATTCTATTTTAAAACTGTTTTTAATTAGTTAGCTTATGAGCAAGCGTTAGTGTCTTTACGACAACTAGTCATCATCAACAATGTATACTACTTACTACTAGTACTAGTTATAATTTTTAATTCATACCCGCTAGAGGGGCGCCGATGATGTACTTGCTAAGGCGCTCTCGACATTTAATCCGCGTCTGCCTGGTGCGGAATGTGAAAGGGCAATGGTAAGATATCTTGAATTCGGAGAATTACACTTAGGTGGTTTAAGCAATTGTCCGACTAAATAAAGATGGGAGAATTTGAGTGGGCGTTTGTGAAGATGCACTCCTAACTCGTCCAGTCGGCACCTGTGCTTCACGATTCTTCTGGAGTTACCTCCTGACGATAGCTTGCTTGTCCACGTCTTCAGCACACTTCTCACATCTCAGTCTTTTATGCGTAGTTCGATTACACAGTAAATAATTATAAATAGTAACAAAATACTCGCGTGAGTATATAATGGTGCGGCGATTATCTTTAGTAAATCAAAATGCGATAGTATATAGTTTTTTATACGATTTTATAAAATTCAAATAAGGGCGGCGTCGCGCTATGTGTCGTTGCAAAATGAATTGGCGCGAATGACACACTGTATTGTTACATAGAAAGCAGCGCCACCAGCGGCGTTTCGTTGGACTTACTTTTTTTTTTTTTTTTTTTTTTTTTTTTTATACCACTAAGGTGGCAAACAAGCCTACGGTCCGCCCGATGGTAAGCGGTCACCGTAGCCCATGGACGCTTGCAACACCAGGGGCATCACTCGCGCGTTGCCGACCCTTCAGAAATCTAATAACTTCTTTTTTGAAGAACCCCATACTGTAGTCCTTAGAGAAAACCTTGGCAGGGAGCTCATTCCACAACCCAAGGGTTCGCGGGAGGAAGTTTCTCTGAAACCGCACTGTTCGCGACCATTTTGGTTCCAAAGTGTGAGAATGAATTCCCTGTCGATGGCGAGCGGTGCGATGGTAGAAAGTAGCCGTGGGCATCATTTCGAACAATTCCTCAGAACACAATCCATTGTACAAGCGGTAGAACACACACAGGGAGGCAAAGTCTCTCCTCAGACTTAAGGGTTCGATACCGCAAGTGAGTTTGGGATCGTCGACACTTCTCACAGCCCGTCGTTGAACCGAGTCAAAAGGGCCAAGCTGGTATCCGGGTGCACCCGCCCAGAGATGGCAGCAGTACTCCATATGGGGCCGGACTTGCGACTTGTAAAGTAGCAACCTTTGCCCCGACGTGAAGTACTGCTTCGCTCTGTTGAGTACACCAAGTTTTTTGGACGCCAGCTTTACCTTGCCTAGAAAATGATCTCGGAACTGAACATCGCTGGAGATGTCAACGCCAAGGATCCCAATGCTCTTGGAGATGGAGAGGGGAGTGTTCTGGAATTGTGGGACTACAGTGAATGGGGTTTTCTTAGCGGTGAACGCGCAGACTTGTGTCTTTGAAGGGTTGAATCGGACCAAGTTTTCCCGCCCCCAGTCAGAGACCTTGGACAGACCGATCTCGATTTGAGACACAAGTTCTTCACGCTTTTCCTCCACAACGGAACGTGGGATGCTTGCACGGCCCGTGTAATAAGCGTCTCCAGTACTGTCATCTGCATAGCAATGTATGTTGTTGATGTCCAACATATCATTGATGTGCAGTAGAAACAGCGTAGGAGACAGCACAGAGCCTTGCGGGACACCAGCATTAATGTCCATGCTATCAGAGCAACTACCGTCAACTACGGCTCGTATGCTTCTGCCGGACAAAAAGCTAGCCACCCATTTGCACAAACCTTCGGGCACTCCGTAAGAAGGCAACTTCGATAGAAGACCCCGGTGCCGTGTTTTTCTAGGTATCTCAAAAGCTGTGTGTTGATCACACGCTCCATCACCTTGGAGAGGAGAGAGGTTATAGCGATAGGCCTGTAATTCGATGGATCTGATCTATCGCCCTTTTTGGGCACCGGGTGCACATTTGCAGTCTTCCATGAAGACGGAAATTGCCTAGTGTGGTAGGAAAGCGTGAAGAGGCGCGTGAGTACAGGACATAACTCAGGAGCACACTGCTTAAGCACCACTGCTGGTATGCCGTCTGGCCCACTCGACTTATGAACGTCTAGGGAAAGCAACGCCCACCGGACCTCGCGCTGTGTTATAGTGATTTCCGGCATGGTCTTACCGCACCACGGTAAAGTAGGTGGTACAACGCCTTCGTCGTTCACATTCGAGTTAGAGGCAAAGAGACTGCCCAATAGATCGGCTTTCTCTTTTGCACTGTGGGCCAAGTCACCATCGGTCTTTCGCAGTGGTGGTAATGACGACTGGCAGAAGTTCCCCTCGGCAGCTTTAGCAAGCGACCAGAAAGCACGACTCCCAGAAGGATAGCTCGCAAGTCGCCCACCTATTTTGCCGATGAATTGGAATTTTGCTCTGGCAGTTGCTTTCTTACTGAACCTCGAGGCAGCATTTAATTTGCGTTTTAACTCAGAAATATTCGGATCCTTATTATTACGAGCCGTGGTCCAAGCCTCATACGCAGTTTGCTTAAGAATTTTAGCTTCTCTGCAAGGCCTATTAAACCACGGTCGTTTTTTGACGCCGGCAGCTACTCGCAGGTTAGGAATGAAACATTCCATACCAGCGAGGATTGTCTCAGTGACTGCGGCTGCGCAGACGTCAGGATCTTCTGAGCTATAGCAGATCTGCCTCCACGGGTACGATGCATAAAATTCTCGCAATCCATCCCAGTCTGCCGACTTATAATGCCACACACGACGCCAATTAGTTGGCCCAGAAGGATCGGGTTGTGTGCATGACAATCGAGTCCGGATGAGACAGTGGTCCGAGGAGCCAAGAGGCGCATCCACTGAGACGGAGTATCCATCCGGACGTGTAGTCAGCAGAAGGTCCAGTAAGGAGCTTGTATGGTCCTCTATATCTGGTATTCTCGTTGGAGAAAGTACCAGCTGAGAGAATCCATAGGTCAGAGCAAATTCATGAGCAGATATCCCTGCATAGTTATTGGTTCGAGAACTGAGCCACTCACGATGGTGGGCGTTAAAGTCTCCCAAAATAACTACTTCTGCTGTAGGATATTGCTCTAGAACTTTGTCAGTCGTCAAACTCAGGTGCGTGAAGAGTCGAGTTACGTCCGTGTCACCGCTATGAGACCTGTATAGGCACGCATAGATACGAGTGTGGCCCCCATGATCTACGCGCACCCACAATATCGACAGGTCCCTGTCTTCAAGGCTATGAAGTCGGCGACAGCAGATATCCTCCCGGACGAACATACATACACCGGCACGACTCAAAAAATTGTGCTCGAGTTTGTAGCCGGGATAACGAAGGTATGATGTGTCGGCCGGGCAGGATATCTGCGTCTCCGTTAGAAAAAGAATGGTTGGCTGCGCAGTCTCGAGATGATGATGGACTGCGTTAAGATTTGCGTGAATACCCCTTATGTTGCAAAAATCTACATTATATGTGGATGGAGTAACCGCTGTCAAAACTCTTTTCTTTTTTCTGTTCCTGGCCATTTTGTTTGAAGTAACTTAGACTACGGATGAGGATTCACTGCACAGACAGCTTAGAAGACAAAAAGTTGCGGTACTAAGACTGCCGAAGCTCAACACAGATGATGCGGTTGCTGGCACGGCGGGCGGAAGGGCCCCTGATCCCCCTCTGTTGTAGTAGCCGGGTCCACTCCGGTCTCCTTCTCCGGCACGACTTCTACTTCAGAGACTTTACACAGGTTGGCGGATCAGCCTCCCAGGGCGGAGATTAAGTGATCCCTGGGTTCGGGAACCCGTTCAACCTGCGGGCGGCCAGCGGTCAGCCGTTTCATCAGGTCTCCCTGACCGCCGAACCAGCACGCCGCGTCTACGCCGAGCAATGACAGCAACAAGCACCGTCGGTCCTCCGCTGTCCGCGCAGCGAATCCTCAAAGAGAGAGCTCTGGCAACCTTACTCACCGCCAGGAACACAACACTACTCAATGTTAGTGTTATTGTGGCCGCGGTTTTCTGTAAGGTGGAGGTACTTCCCCAGTTCGGGCCGCTCATTCGAGCAAGTACTCGCTATGCCCCGCTTTATTTGTTCGGGCAGCTTATTCGAGCGAATACTTGCAGTGCCCTACCTCTCTTAAAAGACCTCATAGTCCTCATAGATCTCATAGATTCAATGAGCAGCCTGCAGTTCAGTTCAGTTCCAGCCACCTCATCAGCAACTCAACCATTCTCCCCGCCTTTTGAATCCGTGGGATTACTAAAGCCAAGAATAAATTAGAGATAATTCTAACCCTTGGTAAAGTTGCGAGACAAAAAAATTAAAATCATACATGGAAAGCGGTCTTAAATAATAATTGAACGGAAAATGAACGAATGAATTGAACGATTTTGCGGAATTTTAATTACTTAATATTTAGATCATGAGCGTGCAAAGATCAATATAATATATTTAAAACGTTCATTGCGTCGGGGAAAATAATCAATAATTAAATTAACACTATGGTCTCGACGTGGAAGTAAATGGGATGGCGGTTGTCAAAGGGAATCTTTTCATAAAGCGTAAAACATATACTGTTATTTTTAATAGTTTATACCACGACGAAATTCGTAAGGCAGTAAAGTAGCGGATGTTTACTATCTGAAATGGCAGTGAGCGTTACCGACTGTTTTATTTTAGGTGCGTTCTTTTCGAACTTATTCTAAGCTAGAAATGGCACTATAAGCCATTCTGATATTGGGATTCGAGCCCACGTGGGGCCTTGCCACCAGAGCGAGTGACCAATAATCTGAGGGGGAAGGAGGCCGCGTAAAATGCAATCACTGCGATTAAAAATCCCAACTATATGGAAAAAACGTTCGGGAGAAACGTTTTCCTGCATTTCGACGACTCTTTTCGCGACAAAAATTTGCCATCGGTGCAGTGAAGAGTGAATCCATGACAACGCGATAGTTAAATCGGAAAAAAGAAATAAATCTTTTATAGGATAGCGATTGTCATAAAGATTATAAATAGTGCGGACTCATTTTGATAATATCAATGATGCGTAGAGTTCTAAACGAGCGAGAGAAAAGTTTTGATAGGAGCTACTTTTGATTTAGCGCATACTAAATTTAACTCTACGCTGTCGTTAGGATAAGAGAGGCGCCTTGAGACTTGCATTTCCAAATCCTACTATATTAACTGTGCGCCCGTCATCTTAACCAAAATGACGCGGAATTTTCTGTTGTCCAAGACGCAGCATCTCAGTCTTAAACTGAACTAAACTTTGACAGGGTGGTTCAGGAAGTCTTTTATCTCATTCAGATTTTGCGATCCATAACTCTTGCATTATAAGTTTGGCGTAGAGAATTACTGGTGCGACAAAACCTAAAACGTCAAATAACCTAGCTATAGACGAAAGGACCGAACGTTTTGGGCAATTATCGTCTGTAGCTGGCAACCACTGCAAGCCCAAGACCTTATTACTTATTATCTATCTATCTATTATCTTTGTCAAAAAAATCTATAAAAGCGTGATGAGAAGCGGGAAAAGTTTTTAATAATTCCTGGGAGCTACTAGCCCATTTGACTAGTTCAAAACCTCCAGATTTGAACATTTTTTTTTATTTTTTTTAATACCACTAAGGTGGCAAACAAGCACACTGTCCGCCTGATCGTAAGCGGTCACCGTGGCCTATGGACGCAACACCAGAAGTATCACTCGGGCGTTGCCGACCCTTCAAAGATCCAATAACTTCTTTCTTGAAGAACCCCATACTGTAGTCCTTAGAGAAAACCTTGGCAGGGAGCTCATTCCACAACCCAAGCGTTCGCGGGAGGAAGCCATTTCGGTTCTAAAATGTGAGAATTAATTCCCTGCCGATGGCGACCGGTGCGATGGTAGAAAGTAGCCGTGGGCGTCATTTCGAACAATTCTTTAGAACACAACCCATTGTACAAGCGGTAGAACACACACAGGAAGGCAAAGTCTCTCCTTAGACTTAAGGGTTCGATACGGCAAGTGAGTTTGGGATCGTCGACAATTCTCACAGCCCGTCGTTGAACCAAGTCAAAAAGTCCAAGCTGGTATCCGGGTGCACCTGCCCAGAGATGGCAGCAGTACTCCATATGGGGCCGAACTTGCGACTTGTAAAGCAGCAACCTCTGCCCCAACGTGAAGTACTGCCTCGCTCTGTTGAGTACACCTAGTTTATTGGACGCCAGTTTCACCTTATCTTGTCAATGATCTCGGAACTGAACATCGCTGGAGATGTCAACACCAAGGATCCCAATGCTCTTGGAGATTGAGAGATGGAGAGGGGAGTGTTCTGGAATTGTGGGCCTACAGTGAATGGGGTTTTCTTAGCGGTGAACGCGCAGACTTGTGTCTTTGTAGGGTTGAATCGGACCAAATTTACCCGTACCCAGTCAGAGACCTTGGACAGTGTGGTCTCGATTTAAGACACAAGTTTTCCGCGGTTTTCCTCCACAACGGAACGATGGATGTTTGCACGACCCGTGTAATAAGCGTCTCCAGTACTGTCATCTGCATAGCAATGCATGTTGTTGATATCCAACATGTCATTGATATGTAGTAGAAACAGCGTAGGACACAGCACAGAGTCTTGCGGGACAACAGCATTAATGTCCATGCTATCAGAGCAACTACCGTTAACTACGGTTCGTATGTTCGTAAATATTTTTGTCGTAAATCATAATTTTCCCCTTGCAACCCAAGGCTACATAATTGACGTTTTACCTAGCAATGTCATTCATTTGACAACTTGTTTGGCCGAGTGGTTAGTGCACCTGACTACGGAGCCGAGGGTCGCGGGTTCAAATCCCAGGCAGATATTTTTATGACGAAACATTTGTTACCGAGTCATGTTATTTGTATCGTTGTTGTTCCTGGTCACCACATAACAAGTTTATTACTTAGCCTGAGGCCAGAACTATCTCAGATCTGTTCTGTTAAAGTATGAAACTAGTAAATATATATATATATTATTATTATTATAACTACATAGCATTTTTTCGTTTTTAAGTGAGTTTTTATAAATTATTAAAAGTTTGTACAGCTAACTTAAAAGATATCATACGTTGTTTTGATAGCAATGGCAGAGGTTGTAGTAGGTACAATTCCGAACGCAACTTCAGTTCAAAAAAAAAAACGGGTTGCACTCCGGGAGTGCCGGCAGAAGTGAAAACATACTCGCTATTTACTTCCCATCACTTCTTATCCATATTTATTTATCAAAAATATTAACTTTTGTTTATTTACTTTTTTGACGTTGTATATTTGACAGCTCAATCTGTCATAGAATTAAAATCCCATATCCAACCTCCCTGTACTACTCATAATCGCCATATACTAAAAATAAAAACTAACCTAATGTAAATAAAGGTCACGTGACCTGACGCGAGTTTAACAGTTTTTACCCATCACAAAAAAAGTGCACAGCGCCACTAAAGAAGTTTTCACTTCAAAAAAACAAAGTAAAATGGCGGCAAGCTAGTTTTTTGAACATAAGATTGTTTATTTAATTAATAATTCTGTTTTGTTTGAAAAATGAGCGATACTAGCTACGAAGATATTGCTCTGACACTAGAAGAATTAATACAACAAGTCTCCAATGCCGAACTTAACTTTTTACCAGAAAAGTCACGTGAAAATATTTTTCTCGCTGGTATAGGTGAAAAGCTGTATATTGGACGCGTGAGCAAATTTTTTCGGTCTCGTGCCTTTAAATCCCTCGCTATGCTCAGGATTTAAAGTCGGCACTTCTACCAAAAAACGCTATTACTCACTTGTATAAAAAATAACTATATATGCAACGCTCGCAGACTAAAAAGTATATTATATGCCTCATACCCGTATATGACAAGCTTACTCTGTCTTGGCGGCCCTTTTCAGATAAATTCATTAGTGTCAACATATTTCTAAAAAAAAAACTGTTATTGGAAAACTACTTGAATATTTATTTATCTTTTCATTTAAATTGATTTGTAATGCATAAAATAAACTAATAATAATTATTTTATAATTTTAATATTTGTTGTAATACTGATAGTGTGACTTGCCATTTTAACATTCATATCAGTTACAAATAAAATAAATTACTTTGTATGTACAACTTTCTAGTTGATAAATAATTCGTATTTAAAACTGTTCACATTTCCATATAATCAATAGCACTATGAAACTTCGACTTTTATCAGCATGTTTATTTATTTTAATGGTTATGAACATGTTGGCAAGTACTTGCTTCATTCATATGAAACTATCTTATCTTCTTTATGAAAAGGAAAAAAAATATTAGTCTAATTTTTAAATTCTTCTTAAAGTAATAATAAAACTCTATATTTTGTTTGACATTGTATGCGCGTCAGCCCGCTCAATTACTATTGGTTGTTTTAGTATTTAAAGTTTATTTTGTTTACATTTGTTTTTGTTTATTGTTGTGTGTATACAAACATAACAACATTGGTTGTGCAGTAAAGTTTTATTAATATTAATGGCAAACGCAGCAACAGTCAATATATACCTGCATTGGCTATTTTTTTGACGCTTAAAATATTCTCAAGATATAAAAATAATATTTTCAATTTGATTTCAGCATTGTCAAAATGGGGTAAGTGTAATATTTAAGCAAATTTGAATTAACGAAAACAAAAACAAGGAGATTATTAATTCATCGGTCTTATCGATAAAAATGGTCTCTATATAATTTATTATTTTCACTAAGGAACATAAGAGGACACCTGGCTGTAACGCTTTCAGTGCGAAGAGTGCGGAGGCAGTATTTAAGGCAATGGATACACAAAACATGCTAAGGTAAGTTTTACATTATGTCATAGGTAAATTTGCATAGTTACGTTTAGTAATAGTTGTTACTGCCGTATGTTTGACAAGTTGCATTGCTTTCTCTAGACGTTCATAAGTCGAGACGGTAGACGGGCCAGATGGTATACCGGCAGTAGTGATTAAACTGTGTAACCCTGAGTTGTTGAGTCTTCGCGGTTTCCTATGACACTAGACCATTTACGTCTTCATGGAAGACTGCAAATATGCACCCGGTGCCCAAAAAGGGCGATAGATTAGATTTATCGATTTACAGGCCTATCGCTATTCCCTCTCTCCTCTCCAAGGTGATGGAGCATGAGATCAACACACAGCTTCTAAGATATCTAGAAGAACACGACCTGGTCAGTGACCGTTAATATGGCTTTCGCCACGGTCGCTCGACTAATGACTTTCTAGCATATCCCACACACCGATGGGCAATAGCCATTAGGTGGCAGGGAAAGGCTTTGTATGTGGCCTGGACCTAGCGAAGCCATTTGATTGGGTCTGGTACCGAGGTCTTCTATCTTCTACGGACTGCTGTAGGGTTTTTTCAAATGGGTGGCTAGCTTTGTGTCCGGCAGATGCAAACGAGCCATAGTTTATCAGTTCCTCCAATAGCATGGACATTTATGCTGGTAACCCTACTGCATATCAATGACATGTTGAATGATAAAAAAACAGAAGAGACTAAAGAAGAAACTAAAAAAGGTAAAAATAAGATCAGAGAAGAAAATTAAAAGGATTAGGAAGGTCTTGAGATTAATATGGAGTAAACATTTTAATAAATCTGAATATTCTTTGGAACTCCCTTAGATGCAAACTACAATAACAAACAAGAAGGTTATATCACATATTTCGCGGTTGTTTGAGCCCTTAGGATAGACTTTGCCAGTGATAATAAGGGCAAACATTTTATCCAGAAGACTTGGATTTTGGGAATAGATTGGGACCAGAAATTACCAGCGCAACTGTAAAGACTGCACTGCTTACAGGGCCTACCTTTTAAAAATGAGAAGCTTAAACCTATAAACCAAGTTGGATTCATACAAGTAAAAATGATAAGGTTAAGGAGCTTCACGAATTCAGCGATGCGTCGAACGATGCATACGCTGCAGTAGTTTATGATATAAACAGCATAAACGAGATAAATGTGCAGATGATAACCGCAAAAACAAAGGTATCACCGAATAAACAGGTTTCTATATTTAGTCTGGAATTATGTGGGGCAGGACTCTTAGCCAAACTGCTTCTAGAAGTATCAGAGAAATTCCAAAAACTAAGGTCTTTGCACGGACTGATTCCTCAGTAGTACTATCTTAGCTGAGTGGTCATATTAGCAGATGAAAGGCCTTTATCGCGATCCGTATCTTACAAATCATTAACTTGTTTGATACTAGCCATTGTCACATGTTTGGTTCGGATATGATCCTGCAGATTGCTCTTCGAGAGGTGTCCAACCATCTTGTTCTGCAGATCTTACAGTATGGAAAGATAGTCCGGCTAGGTTAAAGGAGAAAGAGTTTAAATACAGTACAGTAAGATAGCTCAGACATTTTTGAAACAGGTCTCAAAGAGAAGCCCACTTAGATTTGTTGTACAACCACTAATGTATCAAATTAAGGGTTTCTGGTCGAGAATTCTCGAACTCGAGAAGACAATTCTCGAGGCACTAATACAAAGTGTTCCAGGTACGTTTTTCCGCGTAAAATTGTCCGCGCTCACTGCGACTTCTGCGAGCAAGTTATTTCACTCACACACACACACACACACACAAACACGCCGCGCTTAGGATTTTTAAATAATGATCTCAAATAGTGCTAAAGCTATAAAAATAATTTTGAACGACTAATATTGAATTTGTTATAGACAGAATCAAACTCTTAGTGATCTGTTACTATTCGTTTTTTAAGATTTAATTATTGTAATAGTTATTTAAGGAGCTTTTTATGTTTTTCGGTGAAGGAAAACATCGTGAGGAAATCTGCATATGTCAAAAAAAAAGACGTCGGTGAAGTCCACAATCCGCACTGGGCCCGCGTGTGGCCCAAATCACCATCGCTTTTGAGGGTAGGCCGTGCTCCAACAGTGGGGACGAATGAAGGCTGGCAAGACTATGTTTTGATGTTGATCAAAGCTAAATCTGCGAAAAACCAGACTGATTAAACAATAACTTACTGTTAGTTTCTTACTACTGTTTCCTACTACAAATGCGTAGAGCCTAATTATTTTCTGCACAAAGTTTTTCTTGTTATTTCTAGAAGATTCATATGAAGATTGACGCAAATTTTATATAGAAACTCTTAGGGTTTTTGTGGTACCGTATCACCTTTAGTTATCTGTTTCTATTAGTTATTTAAGATTTTATTGTTGTGATGTTTCTGTAAGAAGATTTTTATATTTAATCTCAATGATTTAAAATTTAGAGCTAATAAATACCAATATTATATTATTATTTAGATTATTAGTAGAGCAATAGCTTAATACTAAAGTTTTTTGTTTCTAGATGATTAAGACGCATGCAGATTTAATAATTACCAATATTATTTTATTATTTAGATTATTAGTAGAGCAATAGCTTGATTGACGAGGAAATTCCCGAAGAACTAAGGTTACCGATGTAGCTCAATCAGTTAGCAAGCTGAAGTGGCATTGGGCAGGCCACATCGCTTTCCAAACTGATAACCGATGGGGAAGAAATGTTTTCGAATGGTGACCACGGATCGGAAGACGCAGCGTGGGTCGGCATCCTACAAGGTGGACAGACGATCTGAGCCGTCAGAGCCGTAGGAAGCGAATGGGCGCAGGCGGCTGAGGACCGGCCGTTGTGGAGACATATGGGGGAGGCCTACGATTAGCAGTGGAGTCTTTCGGCTGAAACTAAAACGAATACTAACGAACGAATAGCTTGATTCTAAAATTTTTTGTTTCTCGATGGTTAAGACACACGCAGATTTTTAGTGTTCTTTATTCTTCTAAGTATTAAGATTTGTTTATTATGTGTTAGAAGATTTTTATTCTTCGTTTCTTTTAAGTAAGTGCAGTTGGGGTTATAATAGAATGTTCCTTTCGTGATGAAATTTTATTACCAATTATAAGTCCTCTATGAAAGCCTCGAGACTCGAGAAGACTCGAGAATTCCCGTGCCTCGAGAACGAAAATAGCTCGAGAAATCAGAAACCCTAATCAAATTCAACGTTGCAAAAGAGTTTTTTTAACGATTTAGTCGTTACGAAAACTAGTTAGAATGAATGTGTAATGTAGACGATTTATCAAATTAAAGTTTTTCCCAACCAAGGTGAGAATCAGAAACATCCAGTATTGATTCCAAAAAAATGTCATTTATCTAATCTCATAATCAAGGAGGAACATGATCAAACATTACATCGATGGATGCAACTTATGTTAAATTACATGATAAGAAAATATGAATTGTTGTTGAATGTTTTTAATTCATCCATTGCTTCTGGAGTATTTCCTGAAGCTTGGAAAGATGCTTACATTATACCGTTGCCTAAAAAATCCAATCCAACTTCTTTTTCCGATTATCGACCAATTTCATTATTACCATTCCTATCTAAAATCCTTGAACGGCTCGTTAATCAACAGTTAAACCTTTTTCTAACTCAAAATAGTTTATTAAATACCTTGCAATCCGGATTTCGAACCGTTCATAGTACTGTTACTGCTCTCACTAAGATCATTGATGATATCCGTTATGGTATGGACAGTAAGCAAGTCACTGTCTTGTCTGCTCTTGATTTTAGCAATGCTTTTAACACAGTGGATTCAGACATTTTGTTGGCAATCCTAAGCTCTCTTAACATATCTCCAACAGTAATTGACTGGTTTCGTAGTTACTTGGGTGTCCGCCGACAGTGCATTCGGGTAGAGGAATCTTTCTCTAACTGGTGCCCATTAACTGCCGGCGTACCTCAAGGAGGCGTGTTGTCCCCACTCCTGTTTGCAGTTTTCATTAACACTATCACTCTCAAACTATCTTCTCTCTACCATCTATATGCAGACGATCTCCAGATTTATGCACATGGTCCAATAGAAAATATCGTAACATCAATTCTATCAATTAACTCTGACCATGATAAAATAGTTGAATGGTGTGGATACTATGGACTTCGACTTAATCCTCTCAAGTCGCAGACCATAATTATAGGTAGCCCAAAACTAATATCGAAGATTAATTGGACTGATTTACCCCCAATAAAACTCGATGGTATCATTATCCCTTTTAGTGACACAATAAAAAGTCTTGGTATTTATATTGACCGCACGTTATCATGGACTCCACAAATCAAGGAAATTAGCCGAAAAATCTTTGCTTCGGCCGGAACCCTGAGAAGATTACGGAATATTTTACCTGTGTCAACTAAAATTGTGCTTGCTCAGTCTTTACTTCTACCTTTACTTGATTATGCTGACATTTGCTGTACTAACCTGACAGAGGAACAACTTAATAAACTGGAGCGTCTACAAAATCTTTGCATTCGCTTCATTTTTGGACTTCGAAAATATGACCATGTCTCAGAATTTCGTTCACAACTCAATTGGCTTCCAATCCGACTTCGCCGGAATGTACATATTCTTTCACTCCTCTATAACGTGCTATTCAATCCATCTACACCATGTTATCTAAAAGAGCGGTTTAATTTTATCAGATCGCCTTGTCTAACTCTTCGCTCGTCTACTAGTCTTCTTCTTAAAACACCTGGACACAGTACTAATTTTTACAATCATTCTTTTACTGTAAAAGCCATTAGTCTTTGGAACTCTTTGCCGATAAATATAAGGCAAATCCAGTCGCTGCCTGTTTTCAAGAATTCGTTAAAATCTTATTACTTACGTACTACTTCCTAATTTTCTATAATTTTGACCAACCTCTGGTTATTCAAACATATCTATCTTTATTACTTTATTTATTGTATGTATGTTTATGTATTCATATTATATAACCATTTATTTTATGTATTTGTTTAAGTAATTATATTAAGTATGTATATGTATTTTATCTATATAGTAAGTACAAAGGTATTTATGAGTGTTGTTATATTCTTTATTCTTCCTTATAATTTTACTTATGATGTTTTATGTATCACCTACCTCTTCCTGTCAACATTACTCTACCCAAAGGTTGCCTGGTAGAGATCGCTTTTAAGCGATAAGGCCGCCTTATTGTGCTATTTCCTCTATTGTAATTGTTTTTGTGTATTTTAAATTGTGCAATAAAGAATATTGTATTGTATTGTATTGAATGCAATAAATCAAGTTAAGGCTCACATGCATAAATTTGTTGTCTGTGTTTATCATTCTGCTAAAACAGCGACTTATGGGTCAGTTACCATAAGCCCAGGTAATACCATCTCGACCTTTCATGACGTTGATTATGCCGGTCCTATATCACATCAATTACTTGTCCTATTTTGAAAACTTATTAGAACTTTTTTGTCCCCTTTATGAACATGTTATAATCATAGGTGATTTTTATATATGTCGTTTGAACAACGATGCAAGGTCTTAAAAACTTACCTCTATAATAAATTCCTTTAACTTTCATCTGCTGGTTCTTTCTGCAACCCACTACTCTCCTAAAAACAATCCTTATCTTCTTGATCTCAGTATCATATCTGATTCTAATAAAGTTATTTGTTCGGGTTAAATAACTTCTTGTTTCTCTTACCATAATCATATTTTTACTTCCTATAAAATCACCCCACCTAACCCTTCTACTACCTATCTTCATCTTCGTAGTTACAGGGATATTGATATAGAAGCACTTAAGAGTGACGTGTCAAATATCGACTGGTCGACGATACTAGAAAGCACAAATATTGATACAAAAATTGACCCCTTTAATTCTACTAAATTGTCCGTATATGAAACACACGCACCACTTAAACAAATAAGAGCTAAGCACAATCCTGCACCCTAGCTTGACTTGTGGTCTAGGATATGATCGCTGTGCGTGCTAAGGTTAAACGGAGATGGAAACTGTCACCAACTGATCAAAACTTTGTTCAGTATAAATCTCTACGCAATCGCTGCAACATAATGTGTAGGGAAGCTTAAAGACAACACAAATCTAATTTTGTTCAAAATTTAAATTATTCACAGCTTTGGAAATCCTTAGATCTATTGGTATCGGGAAAACTCCTAATACTACTAATTGTAATATTGAACTTAATTAACTTAACAGGCAATTTTCATCTTCCCCAATATCTTTGTCAGAATCCACTGAAAATAAATAAAAATCAAACCTTTAGCTATTTAGCTCATTTACCACTACCAAAGTGCGTAGCCTTTCATCTACAACCCATATCGGAAGGTGTTGTTAAGACACATTTTCTATCTTTAACTGCTACAGCCGCTGGTCATGATAAACTGAGCCTCCGTATGTTATCTCCTATTATCACTGAGCTTTTGCCAATACTTACTCATATTTTTAATTACTCGCTGGAATCAAGCACCTTTCCCACCATATGGAAAAAGGTGTCCATCCCTATACCCAAATCTTCTCGGATTTTAGGCCGATTCTATTTTACCAATTTTATCCAAAATTCTAGAAATGATAGTCAATGGCCAGTTGACCATTTATCAATGCTCAAAGTCACGGATGATATTTGCCTTGCAGTGGAGAATAAACTTCTTTTCAACAACAACAATTCTTGTGCTTTAAGATTTTAGTAGTGCCTTTTATTCTGTAAACTTTGATATTTTAATAGGCATACTTTCTTCTCTCAACGTATCTGATTCTGCTATTAATTGGTTAAATTCTTATCTTCGAGGACGCTCGCAATGTATACGAAACGGTCAATAATTTTCAGATTGGTGTGTCTTATTGGCTGGCGTACCTCAAGGTGGTGTTCTTTCTCCTCTTCTATTTTCTATATTTATTAATTCCATCTTTTCTGTTATTTCTTCACTCACCATCACCATCTTTATGCTGATGATTTGCAGCTTTACCGACACTGTTACTTCCCTGTCCACCTGTCAAGTAGGACTAAAGTGATTACATTTGATTACATACAAAATTCGAGCTATCTAACGACACTTATTATTGATATCTATTTTTTTTTGTTTTTTGCAGAAAAAATAAAAAAAAAGACCACAATCAAAAATTGGTAGTATTTTATGGATATGAATGCAATCGTTTTCTTTTCTGTATTTAATTCTCTCGGTAAGTATATTTCCATAACTGCTTGAAATATTATAAAGCCAGGCATAAATTTAGTGCGTAAATATTACTCCTTATTTTAATTATTTTCCAGTAAAAACTTTCAAAGGGGTAGGTAGGTACTAAGATTACAAATGACAAGCTAAATAAAAAAACAAATATTAATAAATACTTCTGGACATATCACACATCGCTATATGGTCTCAAACTAAGCAAAGCACTTACTATTCTCCCTAGAAAAGTGACAAACAACAGACTAACAGAGCTAGTTGTAGCTTTGAAGAGTTGGAGGTACGAAGAAGTAAAATACTTTCTATTCCGGTCAAGATTCCCACGGGAATACATTATTTTGCAAGTGATTTCTTTACGTGACCTGATTTTTGGTACACGGATACCCTAAGTCTGAGGAAAGGATTTGCCTCACATTTATCCTTCCAGTGGCAACGGTGCTTTGGATGTCTTGACTTTTGGCACAGAGGTAGCTTGAAGGACTATGGCAACTCTCCAGCATGGTTTAGGACCTTACATCTTAGTAAACTCTGACGTAATTTATAAATGAGTTTGGAAAAAAAACACGACTGCAAATAGATTAAGAACTAAACAAAAATTAAAACATACCAAATATAAGCAGACGTAACTCATCTCAATGCAAGTTCAAGTAGTGTACAGATTGCTCACACTATAGTAAGTAGTTGCCCTAAAATTAGTTCCGTCTGTTATTATTGTATGTTTAGCGGCGTTTACTGTGCGATTATTATAAGTTCGTCTCGTCAATGCCTTTTATATAATATGCAGATAGATTTGACATTAAAAATATTATTTCCTATATAAACTTAGCCAACCCCTTTCTCCCGTATAGGACCTGAGTTTTGGAAAACACTAAAGAACTTGTGACATTAATTTTGTCGAAGAATATGTATACCTCTTTATAAATAAATTTAACATCAATAATATTGCTACTCATCCAAACTTTGCGACCCCGTTACTCCCCGTTAGGGCCTGATTTTTACCAAACACTGAAATACTTACTTAATTCATTTATAGTGTTGAATAACATGTATACAAAGTAATAAATAATTTTGACTGGTAAAATAATAATTCTCATTCAATCTTTGCCACCGTCTTCCATCCCCTTAGGGATTGAATTTTGAAAAACTCGGAAGTATGTTATCCATTAAGTGCACTGAAGAGCCTTAACGTTGAGTTGCGAATAAACACATTATTTTCCATACAATCTCTGCCACCCTTGTCTACCTACTTAGGGGTTGAATTTCGAAAAATGCTGTATCACGACATTCTTTATTTGCTACCTAATATGAATATATCAATTTTTATGGCTTTGTTTAGAAAAACACTATCACAGTGCGTATCCTTTCATCTACAACCCATATCGGAGGGTGTTGTTAAGAAACATTTTCTATCTTTAACTTCTACAGCCGCTGGTTATGATGAACTAAGCTTCCGTATCTCCTATTACCACTGACCTTTTTCCAATACTTACTCATAGTTTTAATTACTCGCTAGAATCAAGCACCTTTTCCACCATATGGAAAAAGGTGTCATCCCTATACCCAAATCTTCTCGGATTTTACGTCGATTCTATTCTATTTTACCCATTTTATCCATGAATTGATAGTCAATGTTCAGTTGTATTTATACAAATAATTTATTTAATTGTCTTAAAGCTATCAAGTGACAGCTTTGCTCAAAGTCACTTATGATATTCGCCTTGCAGTGGAGAATAAACTTCTTTTCAACAACAACAATTCTTGTGCTTTTAGATTTTAGTAGTGCCTTTTATTCTGTAAACTTTGATATTTTATTCACTCACCATCACCAATCAAAACCATCACCATCTTTATGCTGATGATTTGCAGCTTTACCGACACTGTTACTTCTCCGATATTTCTAATGCTGTAAATCTTATAAATAATGCAAAACATATTTAATTGGGTTAATTCATGTGGTTTGCTTGTCAATTCATCAAAATCTAAATGTATGATTATTTGCAGCAGATTCATGTCTCTATGCCAATCCCTTCAATAATTTATAATAATAAAGTAATCTCAATAGTCGACGCAGCTAAAAATCTTGGGCTTACTATGGACTCCAACTGATCTTTAGCTAATTTATCTAAAAGAATCCATTTCACTCTACACTCATTAAGACGCTTGCAAAGTTTTATTCCCATTTCCACTAAAATTACACTAACTCAAACTCTAATACTTCCTCTTTTAGACTACACCGATGTGTGTTACTTGGTCGCCAATGAGAATCTATTAAACAAACTTGAGCGTCTTTAAAACCTATGCATTCGCCTTATATACGGTTTACGTAAATATGACTATATCTCCAATTTCAGAGTTGAACTCAAGTGGCTCCCAATCCGTTTCCGACGGAATAATCATACTTTATCCCTGCTTTATACCATTCTGTATAAGCCTTGTAGTCCTTTATATTAACGTGAAAAATTTAATTTCATGACTTCTTTAAATCAACCTGTGAACAGATACGTCACAATTATTGAAAATACCACGCAACGTTACTGAGTTTTTTGATAATTCATTTTCTGTTCAGGCAGCTATTGTGTGGAATTCTAGCACTATTTGAGGAACAACTAATTTTATTACCATCGAACGCTATAATTTATTTATTTATTATAATAATAATTTAATTTAAATCTAGTATATGATTATGTAATTATTTTTATATTTATGTAATTATTTTATTTGTATTTGAATGTATGTGTATATGTAATTATATCGTCATTAAATTTCATGTTATTAATTTATTACCTATTCTGTAGTAGAGAAAGAATAAATTTACAAAAACGGTGGCAAGGGCTTGTACAACAAATTTTTCATCAACTTGTTGTACAAGCCCTTGCCACCGTTTTTGTAAATTGGAATCATTGTAAATAAGCGCAAAGATTAGTCACTCGTGTGGTAACCTTAAAATAGACGAGTGTTGTAGTTAAAAGACCCGTTTCAAATATTTTTTTATGTAGCTTAGTTGTATGTTAAAATGGTTGTTATTTGAGTGTTGTCACGTTTTGTTTGTAATTGGTATTATGTAGCTTGTTTAGTATTTATGCATACCAACAGATGGCGATGTATTTTTTTTGTTTTGCTCTATGGTTTGTAAATTGTTGTTTTATGAAAAAGGTGTCCCACTGTAGTTTTCTAGTCATGTTTTTTGACTTAGACACTTAGACATGGAAAATAGCTTATAGGTATAGTGTCTGGATAGTAACGAAAATGTGTGCCAATTTTCATAACGGTCTGTTCTCATAACTCATTGACGTAAAAGAAGTTATTATGGAGTAACAGTAGTAGTAAGATTTTAGTATCAGAAGCAATGTTGAGGCGATAATATCACCTGTCAAGTAGGACTAAAGTGATTACATTTGATTACATACAAAATTCGAGCTATCTTACGACACTTATTATTGATATCTAAAATTTTGTTTTTTTGCAGAAAAAATAAAAAAAAAGACCACAATCAAAAATTGATAGTATTTTATGGAACTGAATGAAATCGTTTTCTTTTCTGTATTTAATTCTCGCGGTAAGTATATTTCCATAATTGCTTAAAATATTATTAAGCCAGGCCTAAATTGAGTGCATAAATACTTCAAATTATTTTAATTATTTGCGTGTAATATAGTACTGAGATTACAAATGACAAGCTAAATAAAAAACAAATATTAAAAAATATTCCTGGACATATCACACATCGCTATCTGGTCTCAAACTAAGCAAAGCGTTTACTATTCGTACTAGAATAGTGACAAACAACAGACTACAAGGGATAGTTATAGCTTTGAAGATTTGGAGGTACGAAGAAGTGCAAAATAAAATACTTTCTATCCCGGTCAAGATTCCCACGGGAATACATTTTTCTGCAAGTGATACCTAGGTACATTTTTCTTTTACGTGACAACGAAGTAACAGGGTGACCTGATTTTTTTTTTTACAAGCGGTAGAACACACACAGGTAGACAAAATCTCTCCTCAGCAAGGCAAGTGAGTTTGGGATGGTCGGCAATCCTCACAGCCCGTCGTTGAACCGAGTCAAAAGGTCTAAGCTGGTATCCAGGTGCACCCGCCCAGAGATGGCAGCAGTCCTCCATATGGGGCCGTACTTGCGACTTGTAAAGCAGCAAACTCTGCCCCGACGTGAAGTACTGCCTCTCTCTGTTAAGTACACCTAGTTTTTTGGACGCCAGCTTCACCTTATCTTGTAAATGATCTCGAAACTGAACATCGCTGGAGATGTCAACACCAAGGATCCCGATGCTCTAGAAGCTGGTGAGGGGAGTGTTCTGGAATTGTGGGCCTACAGTGAATGGGGTTTTCTTAGCGGTGAACGCGCAGACTTGTGTCTTTGTAGGGTTGAATCGGACCAAATTTACCCGTCCCCAGTCAGAGACCTTAGACTGTGTGGTCTCGATTTGAGACACAAGTTCTCCGCGGTTTTCCTCTGCAACTGAACGAGGGATGTTAGTACGACCCGTGTAATAAACGTCTCCAGTACTGTCATCTGCATAGGAATGCATGTTGTTGATGTCCAACATGTCATTGATATGCAGTAGAAAGAGCGAAGGAGACAGCACAGAGCCTTGCACCAGTTGGACACCAGCATTAATGTCCATGCTATCAGAGCATATATCGTCAACTACGGTTCGTATGCGTCTGCTGGACAAAAAGCTAGCCACCCATTTGCACAAACCCTCGAGCACTCCGTAAGATGGCAACTTCGATAGAAGACCCCGGTGCGAGACCCGATCGAACGCCTTCGCTATGTCCAGGTTACATGCCAATTCCTCCCCCTGACTCTCAATGGCTAATGCCCATCAGTGTGTGAGATACAATAGAAGGTCACCAGTCAAGCAAACGTGGCGAAAGCCATATTGACCATCACTGACCAGGTCGTGTTCTTCTAGGTATCTTAGATTTTAATACAGGGATACTCTAATTCTGAGGAAAGGATTAAGTACTAAACAGAAATTAAGTAGTTGCCCTAAAATTAGTTAAATAGGTACTTGGTATGTTTTAATTTCTGTTTTGTTCTTATGTTTTTGCAGTACAGTTTTTTATTTACAGTTTTTTGAGAGTTATTGTTTGTTTTCTAATTTGTTTTTAAATTTTCGTACTCGCCTTTTAAAGCCCTTTATTTTAATACCCAACTCGAGTAAAAAAAAAGTAAATGGTTAAAATTTATGCCCACGACTACTTTCTATTATCTCACCGCTCGCCATCGGCAGGGAATTATTCCTCACACCTTAGAACCTAAAGTGATCAGTGCAGATACAGAGAAACTGCCTTACGCGAACGCTTAGTTTATGGAATGAGCTCCCTGCCAAAGTTTTCTCTAAGGATCAGGTACTACACTAAAAAAAAACGAGAGATAATTATAAAACATTCCAAGTAGTTGATAATCATACAGACGAACGTAAAAGAAACAGATACGCCATTACCTAATAGGTCTTTCTACTGAAGTCTAATAGGTTCTTGTATTAACCCCTTGAGCCCCCTTGAGTTACATCTGTGGTACCATTCCCTACTTACTAGCAAAAGTGCAGTAGATAAAATAGGCGAACCAGGGAGCTTATTGGAACCAGTCTCGAGCTATTCGGACTCTGGAATTCCAGAGAAAAATGTATGCAAGTACATTCACTGATTTCGAGAGGTAAGTCAAATTTCCATACTTTTTGTCACGAATTCTAGAGTTCGAAAAGCTCGAGACTGTTCCCAATAAAGTCCCAGATGTTACTAATGAATAATGTTTCGATGAAACTGTTCTTTTATAAATTTTGTATCATTTTGTAACAGTTTTTAATAAAGATGATGTTTGATTTCATTTTCTTTGTATTACTATCAATTTAAACAGGTCAACTTCAAAGTTCAAATTTGACTTATTAAAAAAAGTTAACAACTCAAGGTACGAAAATTAGATTTGAACAGAAAAATACAAGCAAAATTTCATTAACATGACTTAATCACCATTACATTCACGCAAATTTTAAGCAATATTTCATTGAAGAAACTTACATAAGCTAAAAATTCTAAATTAAACATTTCATGAGAGCGAAAACTAACTAACTTGTATTTGTATAAATTACTAAAAAGTAACAAGGTAAAGACACAATAAAGAAGACAGGTAATTCGTTGAATGAATTAAAAAATTTAAAAAGTTAAGTATCAAATACCAAAATAAAACTTTTTTTTTTAATTTCTAGTAACAATATCTAAAATAATACAATATCTAAAAAATTTGGTAGTAATTTTTGCTCTACGGGGCCGATATGTACTAGATGTTGCCAGCGGCTCCGCCCGTACTGGATTCGGTTATCAGCGTAGGATTTCTACGAATATTCCTGGATTATGGTAAGTTATTTTGCCATTGCAAGCAATACGTGTGGCTATAGTTCATGCACATGGAGTTCAGCTGTTCCTGTGGAAAATTAGATTTTTACGGTACAAAAAGTACGTCTTGGATGTTTAAAACAAAATAAACAGACATACAATCGCATTTGTAATAATATGTAATTTGGGTATTTTTAGGTGTATGTAAGTATATGTACATATGATTCTGCAAATGGTAATAATGCTACTAGTACTATTAAATATCTGAGTACTCTTAAACATCTGAATTCCTTCACACGATTGACGATATTTAACGCTTCACATGGTGCGCCCCTATGCTACAAAAAAACATAACATAGACATGGTAAACAGTGTTTGAGTACAGATTGTATTCTTGTTAGTAAATAAACAAAGGTTTTTTTTTATGCCACTAAGATGGCAAAAAAGCTTACGATCCGCCTGATGGGAAGCGGTCACCATAGCCTATAGACGCTTGCAACACCAGGGGTATCAGACGCGCGTTGCCGACCCTTCAGAAATTCAATAATTTATTTCTTGAAGAACCTCATACTGTAGTCCTTGGAGAAAACCTTGCCTTGGCTCAATCCACAACCCAAGCGTTTGCAGAAGGAAATATTTTGAAACCGCAGTGTACGCGAATATTTCGGTCCTAAAGTGTGAGAATGAATTTCCTGCCGATGCTCTCCATCGTGCGATGGTAAAAAGTAGCCGTGGGCATCATTTCGAACAATTTCTCAGAACACAACCCATTGTACAAGCGGTAGAACACATACACATAGACAAAGTCTCTCCTCAGACTTAAGTGCGACTTGCAAAGTACTGGTTCGCTATGTTAAGTCCACCAAGATTTTTGGACTCCAGCTTCACCTTGTCTTGCAGATGATCTCGGAACTGAATATCGCTGGAGATGTCGATTACAAGGATCACAATGCTCTTGGAGATAGACAGGGGAGTGTTCTGGAATTGTGGGACCACGGCGAATGGGGTTTTCTTAGCGGTGAACGCGCAGACTTGTAGGGTTGAATCGGTTCAAGTTTTTCCGTCCCCAATCAGAGACCTTGGACAGAGTGGTATCGATTTGAGACACAAGTTCTTCACGTTTTTCCTCCACAACGGAAAGAGGGATGCTTGCACGGCCCGTGTAATATGCGTCTCCAGTACTGTCATCTGCATAGAAATGTATGTTGTTGCAGTAGGAGACAGAACAGAGCCTTGCGGGACACCGGAATAGCGTTAATGTCCATGCTATCAGAGCAACTACCGTCAACTACGGCTCGTATGCGTCTGCCCGACAAAACGCTAGTCACCTATTTGCACAAACCCTCGGGCACTCCGTAAGATGGCAACTTCTATAGAAACACCCGGTGCCAGACCCAATCGAACGCCTTCGCTATGTCCAGGCTACATGCCAATGCCTCCCCCTGACTTTCAATAGCTAGTGCCCATCGGTGTGTGAGATACACTAGAAGTCGAGCAACCGTGGCGAAAGGTACGGTTGCTAACCAGGTCATGTTTTTCTAGGTATCTTAGAAGCTGAGTTTTGATCAAACGCTCTATTACGTTGGAGAGGAAAGAGGTAATAGCGATAGGCGTGTAATTTAGCTCTGGCGGTTTCTTTCTTATTAAACCTCGCGGCAGCATTTAATTTGCGTTATAACTCAAAAATATTTGGATCCTCATTATTACGAGCCGTGGTCCAAGCCTCATACGAAATTTGCTGAAGAATTTTAGCTTCTCCGCAAAACCTATTAAACCACGGTCGTTGTTTGACGACGGCAGCTACTCGTAGGTTAAGAATAAAACATCCCATACCAGTGAGGATTGTCTCAGTGGCTGCGGCTGCGCTGACATCAGGATCTTCTGAGCTAAAGCAGAGCTGCTTTCACGGGTACGATGCATAAAATTCTCGCAATCCATCCCAGTCTGCTGACCTATAGTGCCACACACGACGCCAAAATGTTAGCCCAGATGGATCGGGTTGTGAGCATGACATATAAGTGCGAACGAGACTGGATCCGTCTGGACTGGAAGGATATTCTCGTTGGAGAAAGTACCAGCTGAGAGAATCCATAGGTCAGAGCAAATTTATGAGCTAGATATCCCTGCATAGTTATTGGTTCGAGAACTCAGCCACTCACAATGGTGGGCGTTAAAGTCTCTCAAAATAACTAGTTCTGCTGTAGGATATTGCTCTAGAACTTTGTCAGTCGTCAAACTCAGGTGCGTGAAGAGTCGAGTTACGTCCGTGTCACCGATATGAGATCAGTATAGGCACGCATAGATACGAGTGTGGCCGCCGTGATCTACGCGCACTCGCAATATCAACAGGTCCACCCAGCGCTTCCCACGGTACGTGTCCATACCGAGGCTAACTTAGCGCACATCCCCCGTAGGAGTAGAGGTGTGAAATCATAAATGGTATAACCATTAAATTATCGTTGCAGCCGAAGCTGAAGACCGAAGTCTAAATATGTAGTTTCAGGAACAAATCCTTGTGCGTGCATAGCACAAACACTCAGCCTTAGGCCAAAGAGTGTAACATCCGTTCGCACAGACACAGCCATGACATTGTCAAGAGAGCACGTCTCGTGTTAAACACACTCCGAAGAGCAGGACGCAATAAACCCCACTGAACCATTTGTGTAGTAGGTAATAATTATGTACCAATGGAACAGCCATGGAATTCACCAAGAGGGCACGCCCCATGCTTAACACACTCCGAAGAGCAAGACGCAATAAGCCCCACTGCATCCATGTAACTTCAGTCGTAGATTATAAATTATATATTTCGGTTTTCAAGCCGGCGTCCACACCATACATGATCAAGGATTCATAAACAGGTTAAATGTATGATAGGTATATTAACAGTTCAAGTACGAAGATTTATAGTTTATAGTTTATTTGATTGATTAACGATAGAATAAGTGTGAGTTAGGTTATTAATGTAATATTCAGTATCGCAGCTTTTCAGGAATTTAGTCGCGAACCAAATATGATTCCATGAGTTGTTACCAGTCGCGTAGGTGAAGTATCACTGTCGCCTTCGCGTAATCAGCGTCCAACTCCCCACAACTTGGCAACGGTTTACGTGTCAATTTAAATAAGATACAATTGCCTTCTTTCGCAGTTTTTCGACTCTGACAGACAGCTTGGGGCAAGGACCTTTACCCGTCTACACTGTGTAATCTGTTGTCGTCGTTCAAGTCTCTCGGCACTGAACTCACATTCGTATTTGACCCAAACAAACGGATCGAAACGTTAGGCGAGAGATGTTCAAACCGTCTGTGAGCTCAGCCGATGTAACTTGAAGCCACTAACGAATGTTAACGATAAACATTCTGAGAGACCAGTAGGTTTTAAGCTTCCGATCCCCGGGCATGCCTCCATCATCATCTCCTTGTCTCCTCTTTACTTTACTCAGGCGAGGCCTTTTTACCTGTGTAATATAGAAGCATTATAAACGATCAAACCTCAGAAGCAACGTCCATCACTAATACAAGCAAAAGAGTCGCATTCCAATATTCAAATCGCTACAAGACTTCTCCCTATTTGGTGTCACCAGTCGCGTAGGTGAAGTATCACTGTCGCCTTCGCGTAATCAGCGTCCGACTCCCCGCAACATGGCAACGGTTTACGTGTCAATTTAAATAAGATACAATTGCCTTCTTTCGCAGTTTTTTGACTCTGACAGACAGCTCGGGGCAAGGACCTTTACCCTTCTACACTGTGTAATCTGTTGTCGTCGTTCAAGTCGCTCGGCACTGAACTCACATCCGTATTTGACCCAAACAAACGGATCGAAACGTTAGGCAAGAGATGTTCAAACCGTCTGTGAGCTCAGCCGATGTAACTTGAAGCCACTAACGAATGTTAACGATAAACATTCTGAGAGACCAGTAGGTTTTAAGCTTCCGATCCCCGGGCATGCCTCCATTTCATCTTGTCTCCTCTTTACTTTACTCAGGCGAGGCCTTTTTACCTGTGTAATATAGAAGCAGTACAAGCAATCGAACATAAGAAGCAACATCCATCGCTAAATCAAGCAAAAGAGTCGCATTCCAATATTCAGGTCACTTCAACACTACCACCTTTTATTAGCCATCAGAAAGGTACATAATTCCTCTCATATTAGAATGTATTCACTCAATAATACATTGCATTTTATATAAATCTATCGCATTTTGCATATGCCCACCTCATACGCTTTCTTTATATATTGTGGCCACGCGACGCTCGCCGCTGCCTATGTATGTCTACGTAAACTTATGCTGTCCCGGGTGTTCTAGTATTGAAATTTATTTTATTTTCGAATTTAGGTGTTTATCTACATAAACGTGTTAAGCCCGTCTTTAGAAAGTCTACAAAAATATTAAAGACCTCCACCGCCACGATCCTGGCTAACTTTTTCTAAGTCCTCGATCTTCCACGATCTTATTTAATTATTATTTTGATAATTATGTTAGTTTTATATAACAATTTTATTTTATGTATATATTTTTTTTTTTTTTTTTCATTATTAAATTTTATTTTTATAAAATTTAATATTGTAAAGGACGAAGATGGCTTGGTAGACGGGTAGGCTTGGCAGATGGGTACAGTCTCCGTAAGAAAGATTGCGTTAAGATTGGCGTGAATACCCCTAAGGTTGCACAAAACCACATTGAATTTGGATAGAGTGGCCGCTGAAAAAACTCTTTGTCTTTAATTGTTACCATTTTTTTATTTTGAAAGGGTTATTTAGACCAAAGATGAGGACTCACTGCACAGACAGCTTAGAGGACAATAGGTGAGGTACTACAACTGCCAAAGCTCAGCACAGATGATACGGTTGCTGGCACGACCGGCGGAAGGGCCCCTAATCCCTCTCTGTTGAAGTAGCCGGGTCCATTCCGGTCTCTTTCTCTGGCACGACTACTAATTCAGAGACTTCACACAGGTTGGCGGTTCAGCCTCCCAGGGCGGAGATTAAGCAAGATTAAGTAATCCATGAGTTCGGGAACGTTAGCAAACTTAGCTTACAAAAGTGTTTTAGACATCCTTCTAACTTCAAAATAAGCTAATTACTATTTTCTTCAGTCGAGACGTGTCCCCCAGACATTGTCATCAGACTTCTGAGCGGCATTGACCTCAAAAAATAGTTAGCATATTTACTTTAGATTTTTAAAAGATAAAGCTTTTTTTTGTACATTTTAAGTAATTAATTGAATTAATTACAGATTTGAAGTCGGTTTAATTTCTTCTTTTTTTAAATTTCAGTTGTAATTGAAACCAATTAGTTAATCATTTTGTCGTTAGAGTACCTTTACTCAATTATTTATGTCTTTTACGTGAATTTTTAGGTGAAATTATAGCATTTGAAAATTTCATCGAGATTGTTTAGGCAGAACCTAACTGCATGCAAACCTTAAAACAAAATGCATGATGACATGTTTTAGTATGACTCTGTTAAGCCAACGACACGGTTTCCTCGTGACTGATACACATTTTACTCACTATCTCAAAAACTACTGAACCGATTTTGATAAAACTTGCACTGTTCCCTAAGTTGGACTAATCTTGTCAAATTCAACTTACAACATACAAACATACATACACTGATGAAATTTGGTACACGTGTTTAAAAGCTGGTATCGGCTAAAATATACAAAAACTGTGCAATTCTGACAATATAACATACATACGGGTCGAATTGATAACCTACTTCTTTGAAGTCGGTTAAAAATAAACTAAATTTTAACTAGAATAGTCACAGAAACAAACTAGAGTTAAAACTGACTTATAGCTTGTTTTTCGAAAATTTCACAAAGACATATAATATTGTCACAGTCCCGTCTGTTTATAGTAAAATATTAAGCGTGTTTTAATTTCTGTTTGGTTATTATTGTTTCTGCAGTCAGGTGTTTTTATTTTATTTTTATTTAAGGCTTTTTAATGTTATTTTTTACCATTTTTGATGACTCACGTTTGACTATTTTACTATAAGTGTTATATATTTTTGTACTTGCCTTTTAAGCCCTTTATTTTGATACGTAACTCGAAGGTCTGGGAAACAATCTTTTTAACCTGCACTTTAAAGTGCGTTAAATCCGCCATTTTGATTTTTTAAGAATTGTATGTACCCAGTGACACTCTAAAATCTATCAAGCCTAGGCTAAAGAGTGTGTCAAGTAAATGGACATATCTATATCTATACTAATATATAGAGCTGAAGAGTTTGTTTGTTTGAACGCGCTAATCTCAGGAACTACTGGTCGGATTTAAAAAATTCTTTCTCAGTGTTGAATAGCCTATTTATCGAGGAAGGCTTAAGGCTATATATCATCACGCGAACACAAATAGGAGCGGAGCACTAATGAAAAATGTTTCAAAATCGGGTTTTTTTTTATCCTTTTAAGAGCTTCCGCTTTGTGTGCTGCGTAAACGGTTAAAGTTTCGCAAAAATCATGTATGACAGAATTGTTTCCCTATAAAAGTTCTAAAAAAAAGTCCGCGACAGCATATGTCTTTATTTCAAGGTTGGCTCATTATAAACTTTTTTATGCTACACATATTTGTTCTAAAATAATGCATTATTTGTGAAGGTGTTTATATAAACATGATATTAATCTTTATCCAAATAATCATTTATTCATCACAAGCATTTAATTTAAAACAAAATTGCCCTGTTCATCATTCGATTTCAATGAATATCGTAGGAGATATCGCAGTTTTAAAATATCGTGGCAGCAAAATAATTATCAAGTATTGCGCGCCCTCTTATGATGTGTGAGGCCGGCGGGCAGTCATGTGCGACCCCTCATGACGGCCCGCCATGAATGAAGGGCGGTACGTATTATTTAAAAATATTTTACCTTCTGTGTTTTTTTTATAATTGAGAAGTTGCTGTAAGAATCCTATGCCGATAACCAAATTTAGGGCGGGCGAAGCCGCTGGCAAAATCTAGTATATAATAATACGCTCGAAAAATATTACCCTCGTTTCTTTGACAGTCGGGTATAAACTAAGGTTCAAAATAGAACTTATCTTTATTGTCTTTAGCTATTATACGACATGTAAAATTGTTATTTTGTGCTTAAAGTACACGTAAGTAAGAACATATCTTAACTGTGTATAAATTCCAGAGGCTACTTGGCTAAATTTCATTTTTATAACCGTAGAATAAAGAATCAAACGAAATTACCTTGTGAAGTTTGATGTCTAATTATACGAGTCTCTCAACCGAAGATGATTACAGTTTTCACATGCAGCACGCAAGATGATGCTGTCCAAACCACACCTGTAAAGCAATTAATATGATTAAAAAAAATGTCTGCTGTTTTGCTTCTACCTATCAATATGCACCCCTCCATACTGTCCGCCATTATTTAGAGCTAATTTTTTCGTCAGATCTCGGTTACTTGAAGGGAGGGTTCGGAACGTAATCATTTTCGGTCGAGAGACTCGTATAATTAGACATCAAACTTCACAAGGTAAGTTCGTTTGATTTTTAATTATACTTCGTATCTCTCCCGAAGATGATTACAGTTTCCCACGTAGATGTTTAGAGCGTAAAAAATATCAAACATGAATGCGATCAACATGTCAGTTATTACATAGAACTGAAAAATACTGTAATTGATTTATAATTATTATTGTATTATACTAATTTTTAAAATGTAAATCTATAATCATAAACTATTTAAGTGAACAACGCAGAAGCAAATTCTCTTTCTGTCGAGTTACATATATCTTTATTATAGTACTTTTAAAATACATGGGAAGATTTAGTCCAGCCTGCAGCTTTCCGAATAAATTCCAGATTAATGCCCGCTCTGTGGTCTGCAGAAGTTGACGCGTGTCGCGTACTGTGCGTACTGTGCGTACCATACAATTTAATGTCAATGCCACTTTTTTCTAAAAGATAAAATCTGAGAACCCACTTTTTTGTGCGGTTTTTGATAACTTATAAAAAGGAATTTTTCGTTCAGTCGTAAATTACTTGTTCTATCTAGATAGGAGTAAAAAGTTAGTGCTGGACAAATTTTTGGATTCTTTTTAATGTATGGCAACACAATTAGTGGTTGATATACGCCTGGCTTTGAGGTTTTTATTAAATCATTAATTTTAACTTGGATCTTTTCTGAATCAAAGGTAATATTTTCAATTTTGATTAGACTTTTTATCTCAGAAAAACTTTCTCTTAATTTTGAAAATCAAGAATTTTATGTACGTCATAAATTGTGCTGGAGAGCATCAAAAGTTTTAAGCAAATTTGATAAAAAAAAATTCCAAACAAATTTATACTTTAACCAGGTGCAGGTTGAATTAAAAAAAACGCCGAAATGCGTTTCTTAATTTATTGTGTTAGAAAACATTTATTTTGGTGTTGAAAAGCAAATTTGGCTATAAGAATAATATTTCCAAATCCCATACAAAATTTGCAAAACGGTTTTATTGCCTATGGGGCTGTAATTTAAAAAATAAACAAGTTTGTAGGTATGTTATTCGTCGTGTTAGAGCATCAATGCTAAGTTTTAAGCAAATTGAATCAAAAAAATATACTTTCCCATACATATTTTCCACAATTTTCACCCCCTTAGAGGTCGAATTTGAAGTAAATACTATAGTAAGTATTTTGTTGTCGAACTTTTATCGAACGAAAATGAAGTTCAGTAGTAAGTTATTCTGGTAATGTCGAATCCGACATTTCTCGAACCTTTATTACTTTTTTCCTTTCATAATACATTATTTATCTTTTTTCAAGTCTCTCATGACAATAATATTCTTCTATTCCTATTGATTTCCATCATAACAAACACTAGGTTATATTACATAAACTGAGAAAAATGTTTGAGGTCAGGCGCCGCCATCTTAAGTGCTGCGTAGTATTTTGATAATACTAGGTGGTAATTTCATGTGAAAAAAATTTAATAAACACAATGACACCTTTGAAAAATAAGAATAACTTATATCTCAACCAAACAAACAAATAAAACACTCAACAAAAACAAAAAGCATTGGAAAATTATCTAACCTTACATATGTTTGTGTTGGTTATGGAGAATGTAGTTCCACAAAAAGGTGTTGCAACATATTGTCTTATGCTACTTTAAAAATAAAGATGCAAGTAAATATAGAGAACTGAAACTTTGCTCAATTCTTAGAAACTTGGATTGTTTCCTTAAGTGAATAGGTGCTTTCATTTAACACAGTTAATTTCTGTCTATGATGATAGACAGAAATGTCGAGTGTTTAACAACTTTAAACACTGTAAGAAAATTACTTAAAAAGGATCCATTAAAATTTGGTAACTTTAACTATAGAAAGTCACGTACTCGAACTGTATTTTGTTTTTTATCTCTAAAAGGTATAAAAATACGGTGTAGTTTCAGTTGGTCACATAATTTGTATAGACAAAGAATACAGATTGTGATGTTGAATAGCCAGTTTTATTAGATCCACGAACCGCGTGAATGCATAGAAAAGGGCCCCAGAGCCGATAGCCGGTATAGAGGATTTCCAGGAAGCGTTTGCGGGAACGAAGTTGCGACAGTCTGCCAGAGATTTCTCTAGAGTACAGTCGTGGAGTTTCATGTTATTTTTAAACGACTGAGTCAATCAGAGAGTGTATGGAAGTTCAGATGTGTATAATTATACTTTCAATATTTGAATATTAAAAGTTTTTATTTTTTTAATTAGTGGTTTGTGTTTTACAAAACAGTTCGGTAACATAGTATCATATTATTAATTTTTAATAATATTTTTTTTTATTAAATCATGTCTTTGACAGGTTTCATTCAGATTTTTGTTAATTTCTTATGTTCCTAAATGGTTATGACAGTTGAATGAGGTGTATGTTTTAAAGGTAAATGTATGTTTTACCTTTAAAACATTATTATTGTTCAAAGGGAGTTGATGTATGAGATATTTTTTAGAAGCATGACACTAAAGCAAGAAAATCTTAGTCACTCTAATTTATATCTTTCTATAAATGTAAAGTTTGACATAGAGAACTCTTTCTTCATGTTTTTCAAACCCAACGCAGTGAAAATATATTGTGATACAATGAACTGAAGGCAAATTTACTCTATCTACTGTACTCTATTGTTAAATAGGTCTGAGACCTAATGATTATGCAAATTCGACGAGATTCTAACTACTATTTGTATTTATAAAATCTTCGTGTAAAAACCTTTTATCAACAGTTCAAATTATTAATCATAAAACAACAAACGACAAAGTTCACGTTACATATAGAATTATGTATTTGAAAAAAATACCTATTGAACACATTTTCATGGTATTTCATGAGATAAAAGAACGAGTGTCAATTTTTGTCTTCCCTAGAATATATTACGTAGAACATAATACATTATATATACAAGTACATAACACCTATGTAAACAAAGCTATTTACGCTACGTGTCAATATGTAATGTCTGGAGGACTATTCGCACACGCAAATAGAACAAATGATTCTGGGAATCCTATACTTACATTTAAATATTACAACACATACTCGAAAAGTTACAAAACTACGAACTTCGGAACGAAGTTTTAAAGTTTTCAAAAGTAAGATCTTAAAATACGAGAATTGTGAATTCCAATTTTATGTACATAATATATATTTTATACTACATATATACATTGTAAATCACACGTAATCAAAAAATTAAGGCAATGTATGTTGTGTATAAGGAAAGATGCTTTTATGTATCGATATTTCTAATGAGATTTTGAGTGACGAAAAGTGTGTACAGGAATGAGTTATATTTTGTAAGAAGTAATTTTGAAAAGTAATTTTGTTATTTACTTTTAATTAAATTTTCCTTTCAGCTATAAATGTTATAATGATATAGTATCTTTATTCGTTATTTTATTTTTATTTGTCATGTTTCGTGAGTGCTCGTCCTTGTCTGTCCGACGGGAGTTTACAGAAATTATGCAGACATCATGTACCTGTGGAACTGGAGATACTTCAGGACTATAATGCAGAAATTCATAAAAGCTGAGTATAATTAGTTACTATTGTAGTTTTTCACTTGCATGGCATTACTTTAATTCTATTCTATCATATAAATATATCGTAAGGGATTATTTATTCTAATTACATTGATTAAATAATTAGGTATTTTATTGTACTTAAGTAATGCCTGATTTCAGTGAAGTTCTAAAATACAAGAACCAAACACGAACTCACTGAAAAATTGATTTAGGCTACTTTGTTTTTTTTGAAAAAAGTTCAATTAATTTAGCTTACTGTTTCAATCACTTAAATGTACTTTAATATAAATTTATTTCAATGTGTATTAATCTAATTTTCTTTCAGCGTCCTTTTTTTCATGGCTTATAATTGGCCCATCATAACTCGCTGACAGTTAAAATTAGTACATCCCAAACACTCAATTTGTATTTCTTGTTTCTCTTGTTTTTTTTATGAGTGTTTTAATTTTTTTGTTACGTAGTACATAGAGTCACTGGAAAGCCTTTATGTGTAGAGATCTTAAATAGATTGCGGTTTTTCTATTTAAAAATCTCGAGGAGAGGGCAACAGATATGATTGGTCAAGTTATCATAATTAATTTGGTGATTACAAAAAAGCAGTATTAATTATATCTGTTTGGAGATAAGGATAAAGGGTCCAATAAATTAAAAATGCTTCTTAACTTCTAACTTGATATTTGTAATTTTATTTGTTGATTTGTAATTTCATATTTTTTTTAATTTTTTTTTTTAAAAAAACTAAGATTATATATATATTATTAATTATTATGAATTCAATATATACACACTTTTATTTTCGAATTCCAGGAGTGGATAAGCGAACTCAGCGTGGTGTGAGCATGAACTACAAGCGGGAACCTACGAACATACTCCGGTTTCACAACGGCGAGATTTGGACGGACATAGCTAAGTTATAAACTCTAGTATTAAGGATATTTATTATTTTACTACCAAATTATATTTTATC
This sequence comes from Apoda limacodes, assembly GCA_946406115.1. Taxonomy (NCBI): domain Eukaryota; kingdom Metazoa; phylum Arthropoda; class Insecta; order Lepidoptera; family Limacodidae; genus Apoda; species Apoda limacodes. The sequence continues at coordinate 23,748,196 of OX291555.1, read as the reverse complement.
AAAATCAATTAAAGTCTTTCCTTCTTCCTCTTCTTTTTCACGGGGGAGATTTAACAGCGTTCAAAATAATTCTAGCCCTAAAATGAACAGATAATACCATTACGTTGTTGTTTTATTAGCTTCGTCAAATCATTTACATAATTTAGTTAATTTTATACGTTTAATATTAGATGTATTAAAAACATTAATATGATTAAAAGATTTACAACCTTAAGTAAAATAATTTATTTGTTATGTTCAAAAAACCTTACTGTCGGGTAACTCAGTGTTTGTTCGTTTTGCAAAAAGTTGTAGATTGAATATTTTTTTAAATAAATTTGTTCACGATTCAAATGTTCTAAGAAACTTTCTTTGATTATAGCTTTTGTCAAAAGTTTTGTGACTTTTATTACTAATATACATAACTGTGTATTCTCTTTGTTTTAGCACCTAACAGATCTAGAAGAACACGTCATGACAAAACGAAAGCGTGAAAATTTTATAAATAAAACTTGTTTTTAGCACTAACATTTTTTTTTCTTTTTTTTTTAGTTGCTTCAATTATGTCAGAAAACTATTTGCTCATGTAGTACTTAAGCTGTCGATACTACATATATATTTACTACTACTTCCATATCTCCATCCATAACGACAACAATCCATTTATAAATAACACGAAATGCAGAAAATATAGATATTATGAACTCTAAAAAACCCTCCCGACCCAAACTAGACCTTGTCTAGGCCTTGCACTCAACCTTTAGACCACAAAATAGCACAGAGCACACATTGCCTGTATGGGGTAAACGTGTGTGAAATACCCCCAAGTTAGATAAAAATTTTTGGTCTCAAATGTTGCTCTGATATGGTGTACGATGCCAGCACCTGCGCGTGTTACTACAAGTAAATTAAAGTGTTATCTCTCGGGAGAATCACATCGTTTAATAGTCATCGAACGTCACTTACAGTCACGTCAGTGATTCGCCCGAGGGATTACACTTTAATTTACTTGTAGAATATTTACACCAATTTTATTGTGAAACAATTTTTCCTCTTGTGAAATTTACGATCTCGGGTTGTCAATTGCCCTTAGTGCCCCCTCTCTGGGTAGAGTCGGCATATATACAAAAAAAATCATACCAACTTTTAATAAAATATCTATGGATCAAATCGAATTATATTTATTTAATTTAAGTAGATTGCTGTGAACACTTTTGAATCGTTAATACAATCTATTGAACAATGTTAATTTGTGCCGAAAAGAGCCGGCAAGAATCGTAACTATTAAAAGTAATTATACAATACTTTGTTAAACAACTAACAAGTAGGTATGCAATTTGTATTGAAGCACATCAGGATTATCATCCCCTAATTCTATCCTAATAACTTATCTACAAATGGTACAGAAAAGCTCTGTATGGAAAAACTTTTTAGTTTAAAACGTAACAGCACATAAGGTCCTACGGACAGCAGAGTCTTAGTAATAGGGTTCCGCTAAAACCCTAATAACGATTTAAGTTGAGGGCAAGATATGTATTTTAAGCGTTTTATCAACGAGAGACCACCCCACTAGCAACAAAGGTTTCCATCATATGACGCATGTCACTGCGGCTGTGCTGCGGCTGGCACAAGCTACTTTCACGGTGTGAAGAAGGGGCGTCGAAGCTACAGAAGATATGGAAGAAAGGATAACAGTCGCGTTCAACTTCATAACAGTGGAAATGCTACGAAATGTATCATTACGTGTTGCGGCGTGTCTCTTTGTTAACAACAATGAAGGCAACTTTGAATCATTTTTGTAAATGTTACGTACCTGCCTACCTCCCCAGCAAATGTTTAAAATAGAAGTTAAAAATGGTTTTAATTCAGTGTTTTAGTAAATAGAGGTTACTTTGAACCATTTTTGTGTATTAAGCTAGGTACCGACATAGGTAGTTAATATTTAAAAAAATAAGATAAGTACAGTGTTAGTGAATGTACCTATGTCACTGAATCATTATTGTTAAAACTGAAATTTTGTAATGCAGTGTTTAGTTAATTTAAGAAGCAAGCTGCTGCTGAAGATTTTAAGATGAGTAGGTAGCATTTAGTCCTATTCTTGCTGGTTTACTATTTTTGTCGTACACGTTGTAGGTACGATTGTGTAACTGAGTTCGTACGAGATTCTAGATTCAAGATATTACTAGATTCTCATAAATTAGCGGACGGCATATTATAAAGTTCATTAAACTTTGTAGTCAAGTCAGACCGAACAAAAATAATATGAAATTAGTATGAAAAACTAAAATGCCGATTTTCAGTGTGAAACTTTGAATAGTGATTGCTGAGTAGGTGCGCTTTTGCCCCCTCTAGGGATTTGGAGATTTAACCTATAACACTCGTGAGATAAATACTTTTGATTTGATACATCATTCATCAAAATTAATCCAAAGCATGAGGTCACAAATGGAACACGCCTATTAACGCGCGAAAAACATTCCTTCTGAGTCAGTCGGGTAAAAAGTTTACAACTATTGCATACCGTCTCGCATCATGTATGCCAAAGCATTTAAAAGGGTATGATGGGTCAAGATTTATTAAGAGAATTTCCTGAACAATGCTATCTGATTACTTTTTTTAGGAAATAATATTTCCGGTTCATTATCATTATTGAACATATAACTATTTAAGACAGTTTCTAAAAAACAGCGAAATACTGTTTAGTAAAATTTTAATGCTTAAAAAAGTTTTTTAGTATTACCTGAAAATGCTAATATTAGAGCCTCTACTTCTAGAAAAATGCATAGCTTAGTTGTAATCGAAATTTCTAAGTGCTACAATTCTTTAAGGTATTGTTGGTTGTAAACAATTGATTTTTGTCAACGAAGCTCTATCGCCCTCTGAGCGAACCGACCTCTTAAATGGGATAATAGCGGACTGCCTAACAAAATAATAAAAATAGTAAAAAATGAGCTATACAAGAAACACGTTTTTATTTTTCGTAAAAACAGTACATATACAATATACAAGCTCCAAAGTTACAGTGATTATAATGTGAGCACTTAAGTATAACAACAAGTAAAAAAAACCAGCCAAGTGTGAGACGGGCTCGAGCCATTATCAATTACCGTATCAGCGCCATCTAACGGAAGTTATCCAGATTATTAAGGCCATCCCTGCAGTCCACTAGCGCCGCCATTGGATATTTTTTATTTGCTGTTTTATTAGCATATTTCAAAACTAAACGAAACATAAAACTATTTATAAGCTATTTTTAGATTGACTATACTAAGATTAAACTTTATAATTTAATAGAAATGCCAGTCACAGTATTTGATCAGTAAATGTTCAAAACAAGTAGAAAATTCGTTTGTATAAAACACGCTGCCAGGCACCGCGAATCGTATTTTCATAAGAAGTTGACTTTCTTGCCACAAAGTTATGACCACTAAAAGTGGTCACTTTCTGCAAATATGCTATCTACAACTTGCATATTCGTTCTAGAAATATTACAAATCATTCTAAAAATAGCTTATAACTAGTTTCATATTTCGTTCAATTAAATTTTTGAATTACGGTTTCTACGAACAGTGAATAAAAAATATCGAATGGCGGCGCTAGTGAACCACAGCTTAGGGATGGCCTTAAGAGAATCATACTCGAAGCTTAGAAACATTTGTTTATTGGAAGCTATTATGCAAAGTAAACCAACGTTGGGCTTGGTCAGTCATTAGATGGGTGACTGTCTTAAGGCATTTATTGTTGCTTGTGTTCGTAAATTATATGGTGGTAAAAAAACCAACGGCTGGCCATGTTCGGATGCATTTAGCAATGTTAACAGATTTCTGACGTTTTAAAACTGTTTCAAGAAATCTACTTGAATATTTTTTTTTTTAATCCTAATTGATTTGTAATGCATAAAAAAAAAGCTGATATTAATTATTTTTTAATTGAAATGTTTGTTGTAATACGAATAGTGAGATGTTTCTATTTTAAAATTGATTATCAATAGCCATTAAATTAATTAATTTGCATCAATACAATTTTCCAGTTGATAATCATTCGTATTTAAGACTGTGTTCACAGTTCCATGTCAGATTTCAAGATCTACAGCACCATGAATCTTCGACTTTTATCAGCGTGTTTATTTATTTTAATGTTCACGAACTTGTTGGCAAGTATCTGCTTAATTAAATTATGCTTATTTTATCTATTTGTGTATGAACCCTAGCCGGATCAATTGCCATTGGTTTTGATTACCTAAAAGTTGACTTTGTATATTATTGTTTCATTGTGCATTGTATTCAAAGAAAATAACATTTGTTTTGCAGTTATGTGCAATTTGTAATATGAGTGTTATTAATATTATAAGTGTTATCATTATTATTAATATCATTAGTACTGTAAAGCAATGACAAACGCAGCAGCATGACAACATGTGTCTGCATTCGCTATTTTTTAGACTCGCAAAACAGTCTTATAATATAAAAATAATATTTTCGATTTGATTACAGCATTGTCAAAATGAGGTAAGTGTAATATTTCAGCAAATTTTAGCCAAAGAAAACAAAAAGTAGGAGATTCTGAATTTAAAACAAAACTTTTGACAGAAAAGTCCGGTTTTGACGAATGGCGAACAGGTAGAGTATAACCGCAAAGTTGGTCATTTATTATATTTTTCCACAAAAAAATATCTCTATTTAATTTATTATTTTTACTAAGGGACCTGAGAGGGAAGTGAGAGAGAATGCGAAGCTTGTAGGGGCGGGGGCGGTTTTTATTACACCATCACAAAACATACTAAGGTAAGTTTTACAATATGTCATAGATATATTTATAATGCACCGTGACTGCTAAGTGTTTAGGAAAATAGTAATTAAAAACTAAAATTTTATGATTTTAATAGGTTAACAGGTATATTAGTAACAAAGAAACAATAAAATGCCCCCGAAAAATGGTGAGGTTAGGAGTTAAAAGTAATGATATCTTCTTTTCTTCTTCTTTTCTTTCTTTGGCGATTTTATTTTCACGGTTTTTGTAATATGTGGTGTGGTGTCTGTATATGTAGTGTATGTGTAGGTGTTTTCACGAAACCGAACTTAATTATTATATATAAAACTAATACAATCAAAACAATTACATACGCCGCGACCTTGCGCACAGATTATAACGACTGACTGAGCACAGAGTATGCAAAGAACGAATGCATAGCTCGAACGATCCGAACACCAACCAGACGATTCATTCTTTACTAAACAGGGGTAATTTTTTTTTAATTTTTGTCTTTCTGTGACGTCCTATCAAACCTCTATAAAAGTTGTAGGTCTAGCGAAAATCTACAACTTTTGTAAAAGACGTTGTTACCATGTTTTCAAAATATTCGAATTATTTTCAAATAATTATATGACGACATAATAAGCCAGAATTTTTAACCCTTTTCACCCCACCATTTTTCGAGGGTAGCAGGGCATCGGTGGCGTTTTACGGTTAGGTATTCAAATTCAAATTCAATATAATTTATTCAGTTTAGGCTACAATAATTGAGCACTTATGAATGTCACTACGCCATCGGTTCGTAAGTCTACAGGGCGGGAGACCTTGTACTGAGAAGAACCGGCAAGAAACTCAGCAAGGGCATTTCTTTTCTCCCTTTCTCTTACAGCGTCCTATTAAAATTGGAAAATGCTCTCCCTATCATAAAAGGACACTTACCATTACAAACATAAAAAAACATGAAATATAAAGCACAAGCACAAAATAAAAAAGTATCTAATATAAACAAAAGACAGTTTATGTATTCATCACTAAGAAATAATCAATGTCTTACAGTATTAATAAACAAAACAAAAAAGTAAGACTTAATACTAAGAATACAAAGAAGTTTGCAAGAGCAGACCAGCCTCCACAGGCGGCACCCGTTCACGAGTATGACACATGAATCAGCCATCGCTTCGCTCAACCATGTTTTTTAATCATTCCTAATGTACCCATTAAACTTCAAAAATCATAAAACTTCAAGTTTTAATTTTATTTGTTCCTAAACCGGATTCCGATTCGACTTTCAGGCTTTGTAGCAATAGCAAGTCGTATTACTACTTCAACAAAAAATTTGTCAAAGAGGCGAGAATACTTAAAAAACTACTCACACAATCACATTTTTAACATTTTGCTATGAAATCGCACTCAAGAAAACTAGCAACAGTCTGAAACGCACAATCAAATACATGAAAAATATGTTTGTACACAAAATCCGTTCATGAAATTGTGTCAGTAGTTGTGGTGGATCATAGGTTAGGGATTGACAAAATTATTTCGATATCGATTTTCCATAGGTTAGTGTAGATACGTTCAGAGTACTTAATTAAAAGAATTTGCAAGGACAAAACAGACATATTTATCAGCGTGAGGCAGGGGTCTCACCTTGATTATAGTAAAACAAAAACTCATAATTTACGTTTTTTAAGGAGTCTATGTGCTTTCCCAAGTTGCAAGCTATCTTCTTGCTAAATTGCTTTCTTCGTTTGTACATTGCTAGACCTTATATTTATTTAAACGAACACCATTCTGTATCGAAATTTAGGTATAAATACAAAAAAAAAACTTGTGGGTAGTCAAAAATAATTTGAATCTATGACGTGATAAAAATATAAAATATATATGTTTACGTTAAGAGGATACACTGCGCAGCGCCTCGCAGCGTGCTTTATAAAAACGAATTTCTCGCTTATTTTTGATACTTGCGGATCAAACACCACGAAATTTTGAAGACATGTTCTAGTAATAAATATCTAGGTCTGCAGTGTACCAGTTTTTTTTATCAAATTTTATAGTTCTAAAGTTATATAGGATTCTAGTTTTTCATACAAATAGTTTTAAAAAGATTTCTAGTTTTTACAAGATTCTGGAAAAACCACAGACAAAGGTATTCGATTTAGGATTGTGAATAAGAAATTTCACAGTGATTGATCATTAAATGTCAAAAACAAACGAGAAATTCGTTTGTATGAAGCCCGCTGCGAGGCGCCGCGAACTGTATCCTCTTAAGTTGTTATACTTACTGGATGCAAACTTTATGGGGGCTTGTTATTGAGTAGAAAAACCTTGTTTGGGTTAAATCAGCATTGGAAAGTGACATTTGGTGATTTTGGCAACCTATTATCTTTACTGTTCTTATACCGATTCAATACAAAAAGGTTTGTAAGTAAAGCAAGCAGCCATAAAGTATGGATTGAAGTATACAACTAAACAAACAAATATAAAATTCGCTGTAAGGACATAATTATTTTATTAATTTGTAAACTATATAGTATTAACTTCAGCTTTTTTAGTACGCGCATCACACGAAACCTAATGCACAAATTGGATGCTATTTTCACAGTTGTATTCATCGATAAATCATTAAAATATGTCCAGTTACAAGTAAAGACACTCAAAAAACCAGCAAAGTGCGAGTCGGAATCGAGCACCGAGGGTTCCGTACATACCACCATTTGCTTAATTTACAAAAAAATAACAAAAACAAAAAGTGTGCCGTTAAGCGGTAACACATCCAATTACTGACCAAGCCCGATGTTGCTTAACTTTGAATATTGTTTACTTTATATTTATTGTCTTACATATAAATACATAACGTGATTTTGTTTATTATACCTAACAACAACACCTAACCAACAAATATACTCAAATATCTATAGATAAAGAAAACAGATACAAATGGGTAATATGATTTTTTTGTCATCTTTACGCAAAGGAACCCTAATTTTAATACTTCCACATCTGAAAGTAAGTATCTACCATACGAATGCTAAATTCAATTTTGGAAACCATTTTTGTAGAGTGGGAACTAGGTAGCTAGTTGTTCAGGACTTGCGACCTGAAGGTAGGCTTACGATGTACATCAGCGCGCACCTACACTAGCGACCAGTCAAATAGTAAAACCCTACTTACCCCGCTATGGATACATGGATTTCACATAGTAATTACTGTATCTCATGGATTTTGGAGATCTAGATATTTAGTTCCTAATTCTACGACATATAAGTTTATAAATTAACCATTTTTTAGTTAATTTATTTGCGACACCAAAACCTATAAACCAAATTGTTTCACTAAAGTAAGTCAATCACTCGCAAAATCGAAGTATACGAAACATTAGCATTGTGCAAACCTTAATTTGAAAAAAAAAATATTTCGGACTACATCTACATATACATCTAAATGTCTGTTATGAAATTATGAGCCTGATATCGAGATAAAATATCTTAGTTTGCTGTAAAATAATTTTGATATTCAACAAATAAATAATAGAATAAAAGGCTATCACTCAGTATGGTATCCGGGTGCCCAGAGATTGCAGCAGTACTCCATATAGGGCCGAACTTGCAACTTGTAAAGCTGCAACCTCTGCCCCGACGTGAAGTACTGCCTGGCCCTGTTGAGTACACCCAGTTTTTTTGACGCCAGCTTCACCTTATCTTGTAAATGATCTCGAAACTGAACATCGCTGGAGATGTCAACACCAAGGATCCCAAAAAGTGTTCTGGAATTGTGGGACTACAGTAAATAGGGTGTTCTTAGCGGTGAACGCGCAGATTTGTGTCTATGTAGTGTTTAATTGGACTAAGTTTACCCGTCGCCAGTCAGAGAACTTGGACAGTGTGGTCTCGATTTGAGACACAAGTTCTCCGCGGTTTTCCTCCACAATGGACAATGGAACGAGGGGTGTCTGCACGACTCGCGTAATAAGCGTCTCTAGAACCGTCATCTGCATAGCATCCATGCTATGAGAGCAACTACCGTCAACTACGGTTCGAATGCGTCTGCCGGACGAAAAACTAGCCACTCATTTGCACAAACTCTCGGACACTCCGTAAGCCAGCAACCTCGATAGAAGACCCCGGTGTCAGATTCGATGGAACGCCTTCGCTATGTCCAAGCTACATACCAATACCTCACGCTGACACTCAATGGCTAGTGCCCATCAGCGTGTGAAATACACTAGAAGGTCACCAGTCGAGTGACCGCGGCGTAAGCCATATTGACGGTCACTGACTAGGTCGTGTTCTTCTAGGTATCTGAGAAACTGTGTGTTGATCACACGCTCCATCATCTTAGAGAGGAGAGAGCTAATAGTGATAGGCCTGCTATTCGATGGATCTGATCTATCGCCCTTTTTGGGCACTGGGTGCACATTTACAGTCTTCAATGAAGACGGATATTGCCTAGTGTGGTAGGAAAGCGCGAAGAGGCGCGTGAGAACAGGACATAACTCAGAAGCACACTGCTTAAGAACCTCTGCTGGTAACGTCTAGAGAAAGCAACGCCCGCCGGATCTCTCGGTGTGTTATGGAGATTTGCCGGCATGGTCTTACCGCACCACGGTACTCTTATAGTAGGTGGTAGTGCCTTCATCCTTCATTTTGAGTTTGAGGCAAAAATACTGCCCAGTAGATCGGCTTTCTCTTTAGCACTATTGGAATTTTGCTCTGGCAGTTGCTTTCTAACTGAACCTCGTGGCAGCATTTAATTTGCGTTTCACCTCAGAAATATACGGATACTTACGGATAATTATATACTTATTATTACGAGCCGTGGTCCAAGTTTCATCAGAATTTGAGCTTCTCTGCAAGACCTATTAAACCACGGTCGTTTTATGACGCCGGCAGCTACTCGCGGATTAGGAATATAACATTCCATACCAGCGAGGATTGTCTCAGTGAGTGCGGCTGCGCAGACGTCAGGATCTTCTGAGCTAAAGAAGATCTGCCTCCATGGGTACGATGCATAAAATTCTCGCAATCCATCCAAGTCTGCCGACTTAGAATGCCACACATGACGCCAATTAGATGGCCCAGATGAATCGGGTTGTGTGCATGACACTTGAGTCCGAACGGGACAGTAGTCCGGGGAGCCTAGAGGCGCATCCACTGAGATGGAATATCCGTCCGGAAGTGTAGTCAGTAGAAGGTCCAGTAAGGAGATCGTTTGGTCCTCTATATTAAGTAAAGTTAGGTTATGTTAACAAGATTTGCACATAAATTTTGTGTCAGGTTTAGTTACTAGTTCTGCTGTCGCATATTGCTATAGAACTTTGTCAGTCATCAAACTCAGAGTCGAGCTACGTCCGTGTCACCGCTATGAGACCTGTATAGGCACGCATAGATACGAGTGTGTGGCCGACGTAATCTACGCGCACCCACAATATCAACAGTTCCCTGTCTTTAAGGCTATGAAGGCGGGGACAGCAGATATCTTCCCGGAAAAATATACATACACCGGCACGACTCACAAAATTGTGCTCAAGTTTGTTACCGGGATAATGAAGGTATGATGTATCGGCCAGGCAGGATATCTGCATCTCCGTTAGAAAAAGAATGGTCGGCTGCGCAGTCTCCAAATGGAGGTGGACTGCGTTAAGATTTGCGTGAATAACCCTAATGTTACAAAAGTCCACATTATATGTGGATGGAGTAGCCGCTGTAAAAAATCGTTTTCTTTTATTTTGTGGCCATTATATATGAAAAAAGTTACTTAGATTAAGGATGAGGATTCACTGCACAGACAGCTTAGAGGACAAAATAGAGGATGATACGGTTGCTGGCACGGTGGGTGGAAGGGCCCCTGATCCCCCTCTGTTGTAGTAGCCGGGTACACTCCGGCCTCCTTCTCCCGCACGACTACTACTTCAGATACTTTTCACAGATTGGCGGATCAGCCTCCCAGGGCGGAGATTAAGTGATCCCTGGGTTCGGGAACCCGTTGAACCTGCGGGCGGCCAGGGGTCAGCCGTTTCATCAGGTCTCCCCGACCGCCATACTAGCACGCCGCGTCTACGCCGAGCAATGACATCAACAAGCACCGCTGGTTCTCCGCTGACCGCGCAGTGAATCTTCAAAGAGCTTTGGCAACCTTACTCACTTCCTGGAACACAACACTTCTAAATGTTAGTGTTATTAGGCGTTACGTGGCTGCGGTTTTCTGTACGGTGGAGGTACTTCCCCAGTTCGGGCTGCTCATTCGAGCAAGTACTCACTATGCCTCGCTTTATTTGTTCGCTTAAATTAACGTTATTACTCAGCACGTTACTAACTCTGAATAACAAGACGGCAAAAGCAATTTTTGTGTACGAAATTTCAGAATCCATGTTAGGGTTACTACTTCAGTCCAATCATTAAGGTATGGTCAAAACCAACTTCAAATTTTGCAGAAGCTATTTTAAGAAAAAGTTAAATATGATATGATATATGATACTTTTGACGATTTAAAACTGTTTCTTTTACTAATTTAAATACATATCTTTTGACCTTGACTTTGCAATGCTTTTCACCACTTACCAATCACTGGCATATTAATATTACTCAATTATCATATCAACACCTATTCCATTTCCAAATTCATATCACCATAGCATATTTAATAACAATCACATTTTTTAAATAAAATCTGTGAAAATGTTAATAATATAAATAACACTCTATAGACGTCACCATCCCTTATAGTATTTTTATATTTTGTTGATTCATATATGTTTAACATACATATTCAAATACATGATATTAAATAAATTATAACATACATAGACACACATGCATACATTTCAATATGTATTGGATATTACTTGAAAATATTTTATTTCACCAGTGGAAATACAATACAGTAGAAATATTCTACTATCTTAATTAATTTAAGCTACAGTTTAACGCCAAAATATTTCTTTTTATAAAAAGAAGTTTTGGTATTGTTATAACACATTTTTAACACAAAAACATTGCATTATGAAAATGTTAAGGCATTCGTATCGTCACATTGCAAGATTGAAGCTTGTATGCGTTACTCTTTTTACGATAGAGCAACTAGATTTTTAAATTTTGCGTGTAGCTCAACGTGTAATTGTTGGTCAATAACAGTTAGCAGTGGTTTGAAAGTAAGTATGCGTTTTATAAAGTTATGAATATCTTCATGTTTTTCGGCTTAATTTGTCCCTATAATTTTGTTAGCGGATATAATGGTCTGACAACATGAGTGAAATTAGGAATAAACCGTCGGAAATAAAAGGCGAGTCCAAGGAATTTCCGAATCTGGGTAGCGGTTTTAGGTTGTGAGGCATCTACTGAGGCTTATATTTTACGCAATTAAGTCCATCATGTGCGTATTTCTAGGTGTTTTTTACCTCCGGATCACCCTCAATCAATCCAGTATCACCCTCTACGGCTTCTGTGACGCTTCTGAGGCTGGCTATGCGGCTGTGATTTATTTTCGTGTCGTCCAGCCCAATGGTTCGGTCACCACTGTGGAGGACCCCTACCTGGACTATGGCAATATAACGCTAATAACGCCCTATCTAACAATTAAATTTCTTTTGGTTTTTAAATGATTGCCAAATCAATTTGATTAATTTACTGATCGTCTATTTATTTAATTTTTGTTTTAAGTTTATAATTTTAATTTTAGAATAATAAGGTATCTACGTTGTGTTTTGCTCAACGTTCATACACATAGAAATATACAGAAAGAAACAAAACAGGAAAACAAATGAATTACTCCCATACACTTGGTTGTTTTAATTATGGTATCACGCCTGTCTGCCTCGTAAACTTCGATTCCTCGTAACCTCGTGATTCCTTCTTTCTGCTCAAGCTTGTGTATCTCCCGCTTTGCCAGTGCTCGTAGTTTAAGATTTTCTCTAAAAATGGTCAATTTTAAGGTGTATATATTTGGTCTATTGAGAGACGTTTATTGCTGTAATGGAAAACGCGAAGGAAAATGTCGTTGACACGCCGAATAGAACGACCTTACTCACCGAAGTCTTAGCTTTTGTTCAACAAAGCCTAAGCTTCATTGACCTGAAATTAGGACTTTCCCAGGCTGTTCCAGGAAAGTACAACAGCACCCTCAGTCCACAGATCTCTCTCCCGGTAGAGATATCTGCTTTCTTGCACGGTCCTATTCAGGGAGAAGTCTCCAGTCTTTATTCTATAATTTATCTACATTCGAAAATAATATCCGCTCAGCAAACAAAATAGAACAAGATTTCCAAATTCTAATCACGGATATATAGTAATCTTACGTTATCTATATAAGTGCGTTCGATGTTGGCTGTAAAGGAAGTTTTGTATTAGTCACACCCTATATCTCTGTTGATTATGTGGATAACTAACCACAAAAGTTAATTAATTGGGTACTGAACAATAAAAAATAAAATTGTTATTAAAACTTACATCAGTACTATTTTAAAGTTTAAATTCTAAACCAAATCAAATAATATTTCAATTACACTCAACTTTGGTCCTTTTACTGGCAGACTTGGCTCAAGGTTTCACTGACACTTACGATTAGATCGAAATTAAAACGACCGCTCCCCGAAGAGGTTCAGACTTGACTGCCATCCCGCCCGCCTTATCGCCGCCCACGCCGCTAGCTATACTAAACAGACTCGAGGAACATATTAATATTTACAAGACTCTATTGTGTAAACAATAGGGTCGAGTTTCATTCAACTGTCCCCATCTTGCCAGTCTACAACAAAATAATTCCCTTTGTTTAACTTTCTACGAACCTCAGTGAAGAACTCGAAGTTAAGAGAGTTATTAAATCCTTGTTTTTAACGAAAAGTATCGGAATTCTCTGATACTTTATTTATTTCCTAATTTTAGTGATCTGTCCCGGTAGCAAACACTGAAAATGTATGATATTTGGACAAATCCTCAATAACAACACATAAAAATGGTTTATATGCATTTTTTTTAGGTACTAACTTATTATTAGCTTAACACGCTTGTAGCTAGGTTATCAACGAGGTTTATTCTCACACATATATTACAACTATCTATAGATCAGATCCATCGAATTACAGGCCTATCGCTGTAACCTCTCTCCTCTGCAAGGTGATGGAACGTGTGATCAACACACAGCTTTTGAGATACCTAGAAAAACACGACCTGATCAGCGACCGTCAATATGGCTTTCGCTCAACTGGTGACCTTCTAGTGTATCTCACACACCGATGGGCACTAGCCATTGAGAGTCAGGGGGAGGCATTGGCATGTAGCCTAGTCATAGCGAAGGCGTTCGATCGGGCACCGGGGTCTTCTATCGAAGTTGCCATCTTACGGAGTGCCCGAGGGTTTGTGCAAATGGGTGGGTAGCTTTTTGTCCGGCAGACGCATATGAGCCGTAGTTGACGGTAGTTGCTCTGATAGCATGGACATTAATGCTGGTGTCCCGCAAGGCTCTGTACTGTCTCCTTCGCTGTTTCTACTGCACATCAATGATATGTTGGACATCAACAAAATACATTGCTATGCAGATGACAGTACTGGAGACGCTTATTACACGGGCCGTGCAAGCATCCCTCGTTCCGTTGTGGAGGAAAAACGTAAAGAACTTGTGTCTCCAATCGAGATCGGTCTGTCCAAGGTCTTTGACTGGGGACGGGAAAAATTGGTCCGATTCAACCCTCAACAAGAAAGACTCACACAGAAGACACAAGTCTGCGCGTTCACCGCTAAGAAAACCCCATTCACTGTGGTCCCACAATTCCAGAACACTCCCCTCTCCCCCTCCAAGAGCATTGGGATCCTTGGTGTTGATATCTCCAGCGATGTTCAGTTCCGTTATCATTTGCTAGACAAGGTAAAGCTGGCGTCCAAAAAACTCTTGGAGTTCTCAACAGAGCGAAGCAGTACTTCACGTCGGGGCAAGTCGCAAGTCCGGCCCCATATGGAGTACTGCTGCCATCTCTGGGCGGGCGCACCCGGATACAAGCTTGGCCCTTTTGACTCGGTTCAACGACGGGCTGTGAGAATTGTCGACTATCCCAAACTCACTTGCGGTATCGCGCCCTTAAGTCTGAGGAGATACTTTGCCTCACTGTGTGTGTTCTACCGCTTGTACAATGGGTTGTGTTCTGAGGAATTGTTCGCAATGATGCCCACGGCTACTTTCTACCATTCACCGCTCGCCATCGGCAGGGAATTCATTCTCACACTTTGGAACCGAAATGGTCGCGTACAGTGCGGTTTCAGAGAAACTTCCTCCCGCGAACGCTTGGGTTGTGGAATAAGCTCCCTGCCAAGGTTTTCTCCAAGGACTACAGTATTGGGTTTTTCAAAAAAGAAGTGCGCGAGTGATGCCCCTGGTGTTGCAAGCGTCCATAGGCTACGGTGACCGCTAACCATCAGGCGGATCGTAGGCTTGTTTGCCACCTTAGTAGTATAAAAAAAAAAAAAATCTTGAGTATTTCCTCTTTAAATGTAAGTAACGCCAAGTTTTATCTCCCGAGACAACACTGTAAATGTATACAGGGAAACATTTCAATGACCCGCCATTTTAAAAAGGTTTGTTCGTAAAATAATCTAAAGATATATTTGGATTAATTTTTAAAAAATCAGAAGATATATTCTTTTTACATAAGCTTTAAGTTATCCTAAAAGTTTCTAATATTATGGACACCAATACGAACATTAAATGAATGATGTGATAGTAGTGACGCGCTACGTAGCGTAACCCCTCTCCTCCTACACCACGTCTGCTGGTATGCTTTTAGTGCCTACTCTACCTACGAAGTTGGTACCTTGGTACCACATTTTACAAAGAAAATTAATTAAAACTTTTACAAGAGTCAAAACACCAAAATTTTGATTCCAATTTTCCTTCATACTCTAACGGGCTCATTAACATAAAAAACAATTTAAATAAAAACATCTACATGCCTACCTACTATCATTTTTACGGTCAGGTACACGGGATGCGATCCTTTGTAATCGCGGTAAACTTTCCGTTTCGTATAAGTTTTAAGCACCACGTAAACTTACGCCACTTAAAAAGTAACATCGTACCATTTCATAATACTCCCGATTGCTGTAAGTATGTCTTTGTGACATAGTTATCAAATAACACTGGGAACTGAGTCAATAAACAAAAAAAGGCGCACGTGAAAACAACACTAGGTCAAGATCGGCACTAAAATTAAAATTAGTTGCAAAAGAAAGCCGAAAACCCTGCCCCGGTCCCCGCTCCCCGCGCGGGGAATTGTGCATAGGGTAAAGTCCGGACTAATGTGCGGAGACTAATGCGTGGTTATTGGTTTATTTAGGATTATTTTAATTTTTAAATCATGACTTTATTTTGTTTTTGGTAGATATTTTAATTATTTAATAAATCATGAAATTAGCCACTGGTATTTTATGTTATCTAGGTTTAGTTGGATAATTTTAAGGTTGTATGTGTGTATTGACTTGCAGATATGTTGTTTTAATGAATAAAGGGGCTATCGGGGCAATTTAAAGGCAAGATAAGCGTGCCGATATTTATTTGTTTGTGGACTTTATTTCTAGGAAAAAGGGTTCATTTTTATAAGTTCAACCCTACGCAAAGGCGCGTATTACTGGTTCCTAATAACCTCTCACAACTGTTATTGTCCATGCAATCTTATTTCAGTGAAAAATTAAGGGACAAAAGTTTGAAAAAAATTATCTATCGATGGGTAATATTATCGATTCTGAACTTCTTTTGAAAATATGGCGGGTCGTTGAAAACATATTTACTTCTGTATTTGAAGTCTTTAATATGAAAGGTACCGACATTATTAAGGCGATTATTTGCGTATTACGCGACATTTAACATATCCAGGTGCAAGTTAAGCACTAACATAGGCACCAGCATCACTTTATGCATAGTTATTACCCCATACGAAGTCGTTTACTTCTTACTTTTACTACGTGGTCGACGAATTTGTAATGAACTAGCAAAATTACTTGAATATCAAAACACAATCTTTAACGGACTCTACGAACAACACTATCCGAATCAATTGCTTACCCGCTACATATACAAAAGACCCATGCATCACCAACCAATACTACGTTCTAATAAAACCAACAATAATTTAATCTCTTTAACTTCTATGGTTCTCACAAAACTTAGAACGTAATAAAGATTTTATTTCTATAAAAACACAAAATAACTAAACTAAAAAATTGATTACCAATCCACCAAAAATCTGCCATAATCAAAATCACAATCACAATCACAAACATAATCATAATACCTTACTTTTTTATTCTTCAACCGGTACAATGCAATGTCGTGGACCTCGTTGCAAAACATGTCCAATCATTAACGATAACACAACACAAACATTTAAGGTAGCACCAAACACCAACTGTAAAACTGCATCTTGCGAACGCTTAGGTTCTGGAATAAGCTTCCTGCCAAGGTTTTTTCTTAGGACTTCAGTATGGGGTTCTTCAAGAAAGGAGTTATTGGATTTTTAAAGGGTCGGCAAACGCGTGAGTGATACCCCTGGTGTTACCAGCGTCCACAGGCTACGGTGACCGCTCACCATCAGGCGGACCGTAAGCTTGTTTGCCACTTTGTATATGTATCACATGTATACCTTGATATTTGACGAACATTCCTGGCCAATAAAACTCAAAAAAAAGATTGCAAGAAATCTTTTTATTCTTTTTAAACGCACCGAAATGTGAATTTGACGATACCGTATGCTCGGCTACAATAATGTTGTGCCTATCCCTTGGATGTGGTACCTCTTTCCATCATCAATCGCCATCAGGCTCAATATCTACTATCTTTTTAAAGAGTTTCTCCTCTTTTACACAAAAATCTGTGAAGCCTGAAGGACTATTTACACAAACTGAACGTCTTTGTTCATACCAAATCGTATCCTTCTTTGTATTAATAGGTTCTATAAAATTGCCCTGCTCTGTTTCTAAGTCATTATATCTTCTATAATTGGAGCTGAAAGGCTCAAGCCATCTGGAATTAAATTCTCTTTGCCCTGCTTGTGTTTAAGCTCTAATTTAGTAATAAATAATGATACATTTTTGGACATTACACACAGCGCCGTCTAGTAGCCGCCCAAAGTATGGAAGTTATGGATAACAAACAACGGATACAGATACATATATATTACTTTTTTTTTTTTATACTACTAAGGTGGCAAACAAGCCTACGGTCCGCCTGATGGTAAGCGGTCACCGTAGCCTATGGACGATTGCAACACCAGGAGCATCACTCGCGCGTTGCCGACCCTTCAGAAATCTAATAACTTCTTTTTTGAAGAACCCCATACTGTATTCCTTAGAGAAAACCTTGGCAGGGAGCTCATTCCACAACCCAAGCCTTCGCGGGAGGAAGTTTCTCTGAAACCGCACTGTGCGCGACCATTTCGGTTCCAAAGTGTTAGAATGAATTCCCTGTCGATGGCGAGCGGTGCGATGGTAGAAAGTAGCCGTGGGCATCATTTCGAACAATTCCTCAGAACACAATCCATTGTACAAGCGGTAGAACACACACAGGGAGGCAAAGTCTCTCCTCAGACTTAAGGGCTCGATACCGCAAGTGAGTTTAGGATCGTCGACAATTCTCACAGCCCGTCGTTGCACCGAGTCAAAAGGGCCAAGCTGGTATCCGGGTGCACCCGCCCAGAGATGGCAGCAGTACTCCATATGGGGCCGGACTTGCGACTTGTAAAGTAGCGACCTTTGCCCCGACGTGAAGTACTACTTCGCTCTATTGAGTACACCAAGTTTTTTGGACGCCAGCTTTACCTTGTCTAGTAAATGATCTCGGAACTGAACATCGCTGGAGATGTCAACGCTAAGGATCCCAATACTCTTGGAGATGGAGAGGGAAGTGTTCTGGAATTGTGGGACTACAGTGAATGGGGTTTTCTTAGCGGTGAACGCGCAGACTTGTGTCTTTGAAGGGTTGAATCGGACCAAGTTTTCCCGCCCCCAGTCAGAGACCTTGGACAGACCGATCTCGATTTGAGACACAAGTTCTTCACGCTTTTCCTCCACAACGGAACGTGGGATGCTTGCACGGCCCGTGTAATAAGCGTCTCCAGTACTGTCATCTGCATAGCAATGTATGTTGTTGATGTCCAACATATCATTGATGTGCAGTAGAAACAGCGTAGGAGACAGCACAGAGCCTTGCGGGACACCAGCATTAATGTCCATGCTATCAGAGCAAATACCGTCAACCACGGCTCGTATGCGTCTGCCGGACAAAAAGCTAGCCACCCATTTGCACAAACCCTCGAGCACTCCGTAAGATAGCAACTTCGATAGAAGACCCCAGTGCCAGACCCGATCGAACGCCTTCGCTATGTCTAGGCTACATGCCAATGCCTCCCCTTGACTCTCAATTGCTAGTGCCCATCGGTGTGTGAGATACACTAGAAGGTCACCAGTTGAGCGACCGTGGCGAAAGCCATATTGACGGTCACTGATCAGGTCGTGTTTTTCTAGGTATCTCAAAAGCTGTGTGTTGATCACACGCTCCATCACCTTGGAGAGGAGAGAGGTTATAGCGATAGGCCTGTAATTCGATGGATCTGATCTATCGCCCTTTTTGGGCACCGGGTGCACATTCGCAGTCTTCCATGAAGACGGAAATTGCCTAGTGTGGTAGGAAAGCGTGAAGAGGCGCGTGAGTACAGGACATAACTCAGGAGCACACTGCTTAAGCACCACTGCTGGTATGCCGTCTGGCCCACTCGACTTATGAACGTCTAGGGAAAGCAACGCCCGCCGGACCTCGCGCTGTGTTATAGAGATTTCCGGCATCGTCTTACCGCACCACGGTAAAGTAGGTGGTACAGCGCCTTCGTCGTTCACATTCGAGTTAGAGGCAAAGAGACTGCCCAATAGATCGGCTTTATCTTTTGCACTGTGGGCCAAGTCACCATCGGTCTTTCGCAGTGGTGGTAACGACGACTGGCAGAAGTTCCCCTCGGCAGCTTTAGCAAGCGACCAGAAAACACGACTCCCAGAAGGATAGCTCGCAAGTCGCCCACCTATTTTGCTGATGAATTGGAATTTTGCTCTGGCAGTTGCTTTCTTACTGAACCTCGAGGCAGCATTTAATTTGCGTTTTAACTCAGAAATATTCGGATCCTTATTATAACGAGCCGTGGTCCAAGCCTCATACATATACATTAAAATTTAAACATGACAACCAAATTGTCCATCTGGCTAGTCTACTGCTTGGATTAGATAGCTTTAAGAACCATTTTAAAGCAGAATAGTCAGTAAAAATAGTAAATTGTTTATCGTTGTCCGAAAAATATCGCTAACGATCCAATGCTAGGATAACAGCAGGGGTTCTGCGCTCAGTGGTTGAGTAATTTTTTAGGTATTTTGTCAATTATTGATAGAATCAGGCGTTACTTTGCGGAAATTCATTATTATGATAAAATATTACCTCGCAAATCCGCAAAAAACAATTCAATAGCAACTCACGTGCAGAAGTACACCATCCACATATAGGAGTGTACCTCCCTCCCTCCCTCCTTATGTGGATGATGCCAATTTCACCACAATACCACCACCAAATTGATATAAAAACTCGACACGTGTTTCGCCTCAACACGAGGCATCTTCAGGAGACGCAAGTTGGTCGTGCGCTTTACCTTCACCAAATGACGTCTAACAGCTGTTGTTGCCCTTATATAAACAACCCATACTACTACCCCAACCGTCCTTATCACCTGATCGGTTGATGTTATTATTTGAAAACATACGTAACAATGGAGAATTGGAAACATTTAGTTGTTCGTTAATTATTATACCTTTGTCCCTGTACCGAACTATCTCCATCTGCTCCAAAACGCAAAGTTTTAAAGTTTTTTCACATATATGTAAAATGTCGAAAGTGTGGCTGTCGGGTAGTGAATGTCCTGAATCTAAAAGATTTTTCGCAAAGTTTGATCGATCTGGGTGTTGATTATTGTAGGCTGAAATGTGTTCTTTGTATCTTGTATCAAAACTGCGACTCGTCTGGCCTATATAAACGTGATCGCAGTCGCCGCAAGTAAGCTTGTATATACCAGACTTTTTTGAATGTTCTGTGCGTTCTTTCGCATTGCATAATGTCTTTTTTAATGTATTATTAGTATGGCAGGCGACATAAATGTCGATACGACGCAATGTTTTAGCTATTTTTTCAACTACCTTTGTATTTTTTAATATTTTTTTCCCTTACAGGGTATAGTGCCGCTGTTGCCCTAGAATAAAGTTTCTTTTTGATTAAACTGTCTATCATCTTTTGGCTGTATCCATTGGAATTAGCTATTTGATAAATTATATTGAGTTCTGTGGAATGATCTTGTTTACTGAGAGGTACTGACAATAATCGATGTATGTATGAATTGAAAGCTTATGTTGCCAAGGATGATGTGTTGGTTTTCTGTATATTTGAAAGGTATGTTTGTTTTGGCTTCTTTTCAAAGTTAAGTCCAAAAAATTGAGACTACCATTCTGTTCTTTTTCTAATTTAAATTTAATTTTTGGATGTATATTGTTTAAATTATTAACAAAATGTTCTAGTTCTTGGTCTCTTCCTGTCCAGCACAATTGTCTAATAAATCGAATATCCAACTGCTTACGAAAACTCGTAATAATTCAGCCAACATCGCGATAAAGAAAGCCCAAAAAATATGGTTAAATGAAGAAGTCCATCACTGGTTTTCTGTAAGAGATAATTGAAAACTAAATTTAAAAATTTTACATTCAGAATTATCCTTTAAATTACACAATGTAGAATTCGATTTATTAGACAAAAAGGCCAGGGACTTAGCTTTACAGGCAGTTCATCATAAATATTTAATCCAATGTAATAAATTACAGAAACTAATAGAAACTAAAAATACAATCAACAATCGTTATAATAAGAATGAAAATCAGACATCCCACAATTTTTATCCTCGAGTACAAAATTTTTCTAATATAAATTTTACAGATAAAGAGACCAATTTCCTACAAAAGGGACTAAAATATAATCTACCGACAAAGTTAGCGAAAAAACCACTTGAGGCTTTAGCAGTAGATTCAGAGGTGGCCATCGTCTACAGTAAAAAAGATAACAACATCAAGAGTAACGTAGCAGATCAAATTAAGAGGTCAATGTCTAGGTCAAATACTACATTTCAAAATAAAGTTGATAAAAATATTCTAAATTCAGTAAAAGAAAAAATAAATAATAATAATCTTATAGTTACAAAGGCAGATAAGGGAAATAGTATTGTTGTTTTAAATCATGTAGATTATATAGAAAAAGTCAATAATATACTTAGTAATGAAGATTTTAAAAATTTGAACTCTGACCCCACCAAAAAGTTTCACAAAGAAGTTAGAATATCTGTTAACAACTCTCAAATTGTTTTCAGAACACAATCATCCAAAAATTACGTTATAACCATGAATCCTAATGCCCCAATACTATACGGTCTCCCAAAAACACAAGTTTCGCTGGATGTGGATAGTTTATTTACCAATGTTCCATATCAAGAGTGTTTAATTTTAATATCAGATATGTTTGATAGACAACTTTTGGAGCTAACGACAATTTGTATGCAACAAAATTATTTCAGATTTAATAATCAATTCTATTTACAAAAAGAAGGACTTGCACTACACTTCCTCTTTGAGTCCCCTGATGGCGGATATATTCATGGATAATATTGAAACTCAAAACATAATTTCTCACAGTGATGTTCTGTACTACTATAGATATGTAGATGACATAATATTGTGCTGGACAGGAAGAGACTAAGAATTACTATATATTATATATTATAAGAATAAGCTTAAACTATTTACCTTCATCCTCTCTCCTTCATTAATATACGTTGCCGTGCCCGACAGGGTTCATAATCTAATGATAATATGTAACATCTCTGTAACATTATGACGTGCAATAAATATATTGAGTATTGCGTATTGAGTATTAAATCTTTGTTTTGACTGAGAGGAAGAAAGTTTTGTTCAGAGTTCTGATCAGCATCTGAACAGACCAGACTTTACCGAGAGCTCTGCATCTAATTGCGATTCTTTACTCCAGAGAAACCAAAATACCAGATATATTTGCAAAAAAAGTTGCACTATTCGCGAAAACTGCATCTAGCTAAATGGGTAGGATTATCGCTTTAAGGGCAATTCTGCTTGTATTATAAATAGCATCCGAGAGTTCTGCACGCGAATGGCACTGTTGAGTTTAAATAAAAAAATAAACAAAAAGTGTTTGGGTACTGCAGCGTGCGGGGCGTAAATATGCTGCTTCTACCTATTTCTATTTAGGTATCGGGATCTCTGCTAATAAAAAGACAACATCGGGAGTTCTTTTCTGTATTCAGATGTTCTTTTCTATCGCCACAAGATATAAATAGATTCATCTACTACCTAGGAGAATTATTATACAATATTAAACTTATCTGCAACACATCTTCTTCGATTAGGCCATCCTTTAATAGGCCTCGGGTCGTCGTGTCGATACATTGGATAAAATATACATTAGGACATTAAATCGCGATAGTGGCGATGCTTGGAATATTTTGGATACTGGAGTATCTTACTTTACGTCCACTGGCAATGTAAAGCCATTCTACCAATTCTAGGGCTCCCTGATAGAGACAAGAATCGCCCTCCAAATTTATATAGACTTGTCCGATCTATATTTTTCACTTGAATGTCAATTAATAACAAAATAATGACAAGCTCGAAATTCCGATTGTTTTTATTTAAAAACGCACTGACACCATCTATTATGTTTCCTTAAAACCACTACGAAGTATTTGCTGCGTAAAAACGTTCGCTAGCCTATTTACTTCCTTTACATTCAACAAGAGGTCGTAACCTCTACAGTACCTAGGAATCGAACCTCGAACCTAACCTACGTCATAAGAGTTTACTGTTTGCGAAAATGCAAAGTTAGTGGAAGTTATGGAACTAGCGGGTACTCAAACCTCGATAACTTCTAAGTTCTATTAAAATTAATCATAACGAACTCATGTAATTAATAAAAAAAATTATTAAGAGTACTGTTTGCGAAAATGCGAAGTTGGTGGAAGTTATTGAACTAGCGGGTACTCAAACCTAGATAACTTCTAAGTTCTATTAAAATTAATCATAACGAACTCATGTAATTAATAAAAAAAAATATTAAGAGTACTAGTTACGCAAAATAAGGATATGGGAACTCACTCTTTTCTCGATTGACGTGGTGTCTGTAAGTAACTGTAACCAGCGTTTTTGTGCAGCTCTGTATTAAATATTAAAATTAAATATAATTATTTATACATTTCATCTGAAAACAAATGCTAAGTGATAATACACCTACTGGCAGTATAAATTCCTTTCTTCCGGTACTAGTGAACTAATACAAAGCATTTTAGAATGGTGTCGATCAAACCGGCAATAGCGGTTATGAGGGAGGTATTCTATAGTAAAATGGCAGAATTCCAAGAAAACTTGAACTCATCTCCACTTGCCTCGGCGTTTAGTTCAGTTTTGGAAAGTGATTTTTTAACTTTTAGAAGTTTTATAATTGCCACCTTCGAAAACTTGCAGAGACAAATTAATATGCTTGCTTTAGAGAATGATCAACATGAAACCTGCGGACGACGTAAGTACCTGTTACTACATGGGATAGAGGAGGCAAAGAATGAGGATACTTCGGAAATGTTAAATCATTATTGACAAACTGGGTACCAAAATATCTCAATTCTCAAAAGAAAAAATTAGTAAGTGTCATCGCATGGGACATATGTCCAAGGACAAGCCAAGGCCTGTACTTATTAAGTTCAAGGAAATCAATACTCGGGATAAAGTTTGGTTTCCAAAAATTTTATTTAAAGGTACTAACATCACAGTATCCGAATTTTTGACTAAAACTCGCCACTATGTTTTTATGGCTGCACGGCAGCAGTATGGATAATCTAAATGTTGGACTCGAAGCGGGATTATTATCATTATGGGAACTGACGGAGTTAAGCATCGAGTGATTTTTATAGCTGATCTCAACAGGATTACTAACAAGCGTCCAGCTGAGGAGCAAAATGTTGAAAAAGGAATTTCCAAGGTCACTGACAAGTCAACCAACCAAGTTAAAAAGTGAATTAGTGTGTGATAGATTTATTTGTGTATATACCTAATAAGTTTATTATTGATTATCGACATAATGTACATAATGCGGTAATCCTACCAAAGAGAATGAACCAAGATTTGTACTGTGTTATACACTAATTATGACTTTTTAACTTGGCAGGACATTGAACGCATTGAAGCAGTCAACAAAGCGCACCTATTGTTAAGTTCGCCTATTTTTCACTTCCCATTACTTCGCATGCATTATTTAATGATCATGTGACAAGGGTCATGATAACTCCGTAATATTGTTACAGAATAACTATTTTACATACCTGTATTTTACAAAAAGAAGAAAAATGTCCGATCAGTTTTCTATACAAATTAAATTGCATCAAGTCAATGATGTATTTCTGTTTTTTTTTATATAGGTATACCTATACCTAATCTCAATTCAGTTTGTAATTGTTTTTTAAATATACATATTTCCTTAAATTTACGCTAGATACCTATATCTTCTGGACATAATATTTAACTTATTTAAAAAAGAATAACAATTAAATAAGAACATTGCTGGTATTGCCTCACTTATTTTGTTTGAAAATAATATTAAACTATTTAAAAAATGTCACTCTAATTACTTTAAATTGATTTATATTATTAATGAATACTGTTATTATATAGTGTACACAATTTCAATATTTTTTTTGTAATTTGTCCATAGATTATTGCAACTTATTTTTTTTTTATAGTGTATTATTATTATGACTTTGCTTGCGGTTGTAGATTATAAAATCAAAGGAATTATCTACTTACCAAATTGTAATGTATATATATATATATATTGATTAAGGATTTATTATTTATTACATTGTATATTTATTTAATATTGTACATATAATATTTTCAGTATGTCAAATATTATACGACTTCCACTCTTTACCTTCTTCCGATGGATTGGACGATAGTTTTCATAGTACTTCTTCTCTTTCTCTTAACTCCACTCTATCCTCGTACTTTTCAAATAATTTTAAAATTTTTTTTTAAAAGTATTCCGGCTCATTTTCCTGATATGTTAGCGTCTTTTGAAAATAAAAACATACAGGCAATTTTGGTTTCAGAATCCTGGTTAAAACCATCTTTACCATCAACTTCTTACTCCCTTCTTGTTGTTCTTCTAATTTTGGCGGCATCGATAGTGCAAGTCTTCATACGGATGTTTCTAGCATAGACTGGTCTACAGTTTTGACGACAGATAATGTTGATCAAAAAGTTGAGATATTCAATTCACAATTAATTAAGCTTTACGATAAACATGCTCCTATTAGGCCTGTTCAAATTAAACATCTTCCAGCGTCATGGCTATCTGACGAGATTAAATTACTGCAGGCAAAAAAGTGTAGGGCTAAAGCCAAACTGAGAGTTTGATTATTCAGAAGATAATCTTGAAAAGTATAGGAGCATACGAAATCGCTGTAATAGAGCGTGTATAGAAATCTCTCTGAGGACCAACTAAATAAACTTGAGCGTCTTTAAAACTTATGTATAAGATTCATATTTGGGTTACGCAAATATGATCATTTCGCACAAAGCTCAAGTGGCCTCAAATTCGCCTTCGCGCGGAATATTCACTATCTTTCTTTTCTTTATAATATATTGCTTAATCCATCGACTCCAGTTTATCTAAAAGAAAGATTCCAATTTGTTGGAAGTTTAAATCAAAATCTTCGTTCATCGACACAAACACTTCTTAAAACTCCATCACATTCTACAAATTTCTATTTATTTATTAATTAATTAATTAATTTATTTATTTGGGAAACAAACTGTAAAATATTTACAAATATATGTTAGTTACATTTTTATAATACAATATACTAAAAAGTTTCCACAGGTTAGTATTACAAATATATCTGAAGTTTATTCATAACATTAGATTTAAGTTTTTTTTTTTTTTTTATGTACCACTAAGGTGGCAAACAAGCCTACGGTCCGCCTGATGGTAAGCGGTCACCGTAGCCTATGGACGCTTGCAACACCAGGGGCATCACTCGCGCGTTGCCGAACCTTCAGATATCTAATAACTTCTTTTTTGAAAAACCCAATACTGTAGTCCTTGGAGAAAACCTTGGCTAAAAAACTCACCCTTATCATTGATTTATTTGAATTTGCGGTTCTTAATGAACTTTTTCTCCAAAATTTATATTTTGCGAGTTATTTATTATCTTCCAAAGTTAGAAAAACGTGTTACCCTTAACATTAAAACCGCATCATATAAAATCTGAAAAAAAACCAAGATAGGATAGTTATAAGAATAGGGTTTTATAAATAGTTTAGGACAAAATCCATTAATAAGTGTTTTAGATATAGTTATCATACAATGCGACCCTAACTTATTGTATATAGGTACCTATGACACACGAATCGTATGAAACAATTGTAGGTACTTGAACCAAGCAGTGGTCATATCCTCCGTAAGCAGTGCAACCTTTATAAATAGATTTGTGGCACTGACCCTTTTTCAGATAGTGGATCTGTGTATTTCTCAGAGCATAGTTAGTTTTTTTTTTACCATTGCTCGTGGTGCTTTTGCATATGATAATTTCATACAATCTCCCATTTTTGGCGACTGGTTAACGTCAAAGTCAGTTGGTGCAAACAAGCCTTAGAGAGTATAGGACTATACTAGGTTTAGCGTTTTATTCATTTTTATTATTTTTTATTTTACTTGAATTGACCTTCAATCATCTAGAAATTATTCAATTCTTTATTACTAATTAATTGCAATTTTTTAAATCAAATTACCTACCACAAGAAGAAATAAAAAATCTTGAGCAGAAGTTCAACAGCAAAAAATCGTCTACAATAAAACTTCCGTTAGTAACATATAACAAATTTTCATAAGACACGTGTCATTTACAACTAAACTCTTCAAAAAACGTTCGTTTAGTTGCACGTTGATCTGCCGTCCATCTCTACTTCCCGTTCGAGTTTTACTACCTGTCCAAGGTCTCTACGACCCTTCATAAACACAGGTATCTCCAAAAGATGATTTTCTATACCTATTCGAGTCAAATTCGACGTATACATAAAAAAAATGCTATTTAAAATTAATTTATATGCTGGAATATTCATTTTTTATCTTTTTAATTAAATAATGAAAAAATTAAAAGAACAAAAAATTTTTGGTAAACTTTGCGAGTTATAGTGTAAAAAAGAAAATGCCACCTCAACCAAAAATTCATTCACTGTAACAATTTTCCGAGGACAAAACCCCTGGGCGCTCCACAATTACACAGCGGCGGCGGCGGTGCAGACGAGGTAGTTGTGGAGGTAGTATGTGCGTGAGTGAAATTTTTCGTTTCTCGGTTGAAATGTAATAACGTATGATGTTTAAACTAACAAGCGCCGCAAATCAAATTACAGTTGCATGACGAAGCCCAGTGTCTAATGCTTAAACAGTTGACACAAGCATTATATTATTTGACAGTTTTGAACCTGTCTTCCGGTGTCATTTTGTTAAATGCGGGAAATTTAAACAAATGTTGATGTAAAATATTTGTTCATAAACATTTTTGAGACTTAGCAGCGGCGGAGGAGGTAGATTCGATTGCGACGTAATCCTAATAGTTCGGTGCCGAGGTTGTAGCTATATTATTTACGCGGCGATCGTTCGACCTTTTATTGTTGCTACTTATCGACCGGTTGAGGACGTGCGCTGTAATATTTTAGACTGGTTTTGAACAAATTCATTTAATTCACTGAAAGTAGGAGTTCCTCAGGATTTGTTGTTCATTTCAAATGTTCGAACTATCTCAGGGTCTAGTTTTTTAAGCGCAACGTGTAACATTAATAAATCGGCGAGATCTTCAACCTTTAATTTTTTTAAGGCACGGACTTTTTTGTTTATCGTCAATTTAAAATAAGAAAAATGAATTCAAAATATACCTATCTCATGTATCACTTATGTACTTACTTATTATATAATCATCATCCTTTGTCAATATAAATAAATATCGGAACTATTATAATATTAGAAGAAAGAAGAAGGGCAGACTTCTACGTGTTTTGGGTACCACATAAAGTTCATATTGACTTATTGCACTACTTTCTTAGTGTCCTTTTACAGTACCAGATGGAATAAAAACGCAGATTTACATATTAGTAGCCAATTATGAATGTCTGTGAAGTTAGGACCCCAATTCGCAGCACCCCTAAATTTAGGGTGAGTTCTGGGTCCTTTTTATATCTACTAACATAGTGGCAGAATTGATAGTTATGATTATTAAAATGGTCCTCAATTATCGATAGCTGATTTTTTCTGGTGCTGCTTATTAAACACATTTTTTTTTTGATTTTTCTATCACTTGATATGTTAACTGATTTTACAGGTATTAATTGCGGCTTTGATTGTTGCTCTTTAATGACTCGGATTTGATGGTTTTTTATACTTTCATTATCGCTTTGTGGTGTAATCGAGGGTTCATTTTGTATTTAAATCGTTCAAAGGCGTTCAAATTGTTTTTTTGTGAGCTTTTGGCGTAAACTTAAATTTACTTACTTTTTTTTTTTGTGACATTAGAAGTAAATAATCTGTGGTAAACCTAGTTTTAGACTATACTTACAAATAGAGTAAATAATTTATAAATGTACAAATAAATGAAAAGAACTACGGTCTCCCCAAAATATTTCCCTAATTGTTGGACTACCAGAACTAACGACCAGACCAATCATGTGTGTTCATTATACTTCTACTTCATTATACTTCATTATATTAGAGAAGGAAGCTTTACAGAGAATAAGAAATAATAATAGCATAGTGACAGATCCCAAAGAGATAGCAGACACTTTTAACGATTACTTTGTTAATAACTCTCAATTCACAACGACAAATGCTAAATGCAAAATTGATGTGAGTCATCAACCTCAATCTATGTTCATGTTTCCGGTGACAGAAAATGATTAGCAAGAATAATTAAAACATTAAAAAATACAAATAGCTATGATGGAATATCAACAAAAATTATTAAAAATGTGGCTTCGGATATAACAAACGTTTTATGTCACATTATAAATTTATGTATAAAAGAAGGCGAAGAAATATTTATGAATATTTATGAATAAATATAAAAATAAATTATTCATGAAGCCATTTCCAATTATGTAACTACGTTTGACATACTCTGTCCAGAACAGAAAGGATTTAGAAAAAACAAAACAATTAATATGGCCATTTTTGATTTCCTAGACTCAATCATGATTAATGTAGATAAAAAACACAAATATGTGCAATATATACAGATATGACCAAAGCGTTTGACCACGTAGATCATAATACATTAATTGATAAATTAACAGCCTATGGTATTAGAGGACCGATTTTAGATTTAATAAGGTCATACTTACAAAACCGACATCAATACACTGAGATCACAAGAATATGTAAAAAAACAAAAATAGAAGTAAAGTACTTATCCAGCGCGAGAACTGTTAAATTTATTTATTTATTTATTTTATTTTCTTTATTGGGGACAACAAACAGTATTCACAATCATTCTTAATAACTAGTATCAAAAATATAACAGATTAATCATTATGAAACCCACAACGTTATCCACAGATTTGTTTCAATGTGTTACTCGATACAATTATCAATAATACTAATTTAAAATTAAGTACGTACAAGAAGGAAATACATATTTTTATATTGTATATATATCGCAAATCAAGAATGATAGGTATTTATAACATCAGCAACTAGTCTTTTGAACTTGTTAACTGAAGCAGTAAAGATGTCTAAGTCAGGAAAGACTTCATTAAATGTGTTTGCAAGGCGTCGAAGGGGCGCGCGTACGCCGGCGTTGGTGCGACATGGCGCGGTGTGGAACACACGACGCACGCGCACCTCTCGCCGCTGCACGGTACGCGTTACTACGTAGCACAAATTATTAGTCAGCCCAGTGCAGTCAAACTTGTTATTACAGATACCATGTAATACCATGGTGCTAAGAAGGATGCGCCTACTTTCTAAACTAAGCAGCTTGTACTTATCCAGCAGTTGTGCATATGATTGGCGTTTACCATAATATTTATATTTAATATTTATTAAAAATTTCTTTTGTATAATTTCAAGTGCATCTATGTATTTTTGATATATAGGATTCCAAATTGGTATAGCATATTCTAATTGACATCTTATTAAAGACTTATAAAGGAATAATAATGTAGAGGGACGCTTAAATTCTCGGGAAGACCTCATGACAAAACCGTACATTCTAAGTGCTTTATCTTTAATGGAGCTTACATGTTGGTCTAAATGCAATTTTGAATCTAATAATAATCCCAGATCCCTAATAACGTCAACAGACTTCAAATCACTGTTTCCTATGTTATATTTAATATGAATAATGCTTTTATTTTTGGTAAAAGTTATAGAAAAACATTTACATGTATTAAGTTTAAGCTTATTTTCAAGGCAATATTTTAAAAATCTATTTAAGTCTTGTTGGAGTAGTATGACGTCATTTATTTCTTTAATGGGTCTAAAAATGTTTAAGTCATCAGCGTACATAAGAAAATGTGAATTAATAAAACAGTCTTTTATGTCATTGATAAATAAAACAAACAACAAGGGACCCAGTATTGAGCCTTGTGGGACGCCAGAAGATACATTAACAGCGTTCGATTTGAAGCCATTAATTACAACTGTTTGAGATCTGTTAGATATATAGGACGAAAACCACCTTAGCAAGTTGCCGCGAATTCCATTGAATGCGATTTTATATAATAACAGTTCGTGGTCTACTTTGTCAAAACATTTTTGGAAATCTGTGTAAATGGTGTCTATCTGCGTACGACGGTCCATATTTTCAAATAAATAATTACTGAAAATCAGAAGATTTGTCGTAGTGGACCGACGCCTAACAAAGCCATGTTGTTCAGGTATTATTATATTATGCAGGCTTGGATAAATTATGTCATGCACTAATCTTTCAAATAATTTTGCTAATACAGAGAGTATGGATATTGGTCGGTAATTTTCGACATTGTATTGGTCGCCGCTTTTATGTACCGGAGTAATAAATGCATGCTTCCAGACATCTGGAAACACGCCTTCTTTTAGACATTTATTGTATAGGATATAGAGCGGAATTGAGATGGTGTTAGCAGTCGATTTTAAAAATATTACGGGTAGGCCATCGGGGCCTGGGCCCTTAGATGTATCTAATTTCTTAAGTTCATTAATAATTGTATTGATGTCTATTTCTATGTCAGTAATCAGAACCGAGTTGTCAGTGAAAGGGACACCTGGTTTCCAACTCTTCGTATCTAAAGTTGATAGTTCATAAACAGAGTGAAAAAAAGATGAAAACAAATTACTGGTCTGTGGTGGGTCAGTAGATGATGTATTTTGGTAATACATTGTCTCGGGTAAGGATGAAACATTTTTGCGGTTAGCTATGAAGGTCCAAAAATATTTAACGTTCATTGGTATGCTCTCCTCAACTAAATTAATATGATAACAATAGCATTTGTTACACTCAGCCTTGAATCTTGCGCGATAAATAGAAAATGTCTCGTAATCACAGATATTATTATCCATCTTCCATTTTTTCCATGCTCTTTCTTTGTTTTTAAATATGTGAATAAGTGCTGGAGAAAACCAGCTGGGAAACTGACTTGACTTACTACGTGTAGTTGGAATATGTTATCTTATTATCTTGTAAATAGTTTCATAAAATATTTGGACAGCTTCCTCGGCATTTAAATCGCTCAGGATTCCAGTCCAGTCGGTTTTCTCCAATTCATAATTTACTATGTCGTAATTAGCGGTATTATACTTAAATTTAGTCAGAGGAAAATATTTCATGGGTTTTATGTGAAAGTTCAGTTTGAGGTTGATAAGAAAGGTTGGATGATGTCCATCAGGTGGAATAAGCCCGTCACAAGGAAGTATATTACAGTCTTGGTTAGAGATACATAGGTCAAGAACGCGACCATTTTTATTTTTTAAATAGTTAAATTGAAAAGAATTTGTTAAAGACATAAAATCCGAAATGTAAGTAAAGGTATACGTAGAATGCGTCGAAGTACCGAACATACCACATATTTTATTTGTTTCACCACTTATCGGTACCACTTATTAAATGCGGCGTACCACAAGGAAGTGTATTAGGACCATTATTATTTTTAATATATATAAACGATTTACCCAGTGCAGTTAATTCTCCAATGGTTTTGTTTGCTGATGACAGCACGATCAGTGTAAAAAACGAAAATGATATGAATGATCAAAACAATATTAATGAAGCATTGGCTAAGGCGGTTAAGTAGCTTGAAAAAAATAATTTGATCATTAATCTTACTAAGACAAAAGTTATGCATTTTTATTAACGCCTAAACCAACAAAAAATTGAAGTCAGTTACAAAGACATTGAACTAGAAAGTGTAAACACAACCAAATTTCTAGGGCTCCTAATCGATAGTCAGTTAACATGAAAACCTCAAATTGAAGAAATATGTAAGAAGCTTAGTGCCTTTGCACTTTATAATTTGTCAAAAAAAGTTAACTTCGATGCAGTTCTAATGTCATATCACGGCTCTGTAGGATCATTACTCAGATATGGAGTAGTATTTTGGGGTAATTCTACCGAAAAGGAATCAGTTTTCAAAGCCCAGAAGCGATGTGTTCGAGCAATGTGTGGTTTAAAAACCTGCATTTAAAAAACTGAAAATATTGACATTACCAGCTTTATACATATTGAAAATATGTATTTTTGTTAAGTGCAATCCATCTCTTTTTGTAAAATGGACAAAAGGACAAATCAGATCCACACGAGCTCAACATTTAACAAAATTATGTTTAAAAAAATGCGAAACTGCACTCAAGAGTAAAAGAATTTATGGAATGGCTCCACTTGTTTACAATAAAATACCGGATAAAATTAAGGATCTACCATTACAGTTGTTTAAAAAAAGATTATTGTCAATTCTTACAGAAAAATGAGTGATTCTTTAATATAATTAGTATTGTATCTTTTAATATTAAATCTTTTAGAACGGTGTATTTCAGTGCATGCTTAAATATTTGTACGCCGCAATCAACGGCAAAACATAGAGAACACAAAATCTGTTATAAAAACCTGTATTTACTCACCTATGTATATTTGTATTTGTATTTGCCAAAACAATATATAGCCAACACAAAAGTAACCTAAATTAAAATTTTAGAAAATATTTGGTTACAAAATTAACAAATAAAAGATTTTACTGTTTTTCTAAGTTTCGAATTTATCTAGGTTTATAAAATTATCATGAATAATTTTAAAAAAATATGGAAAATAAAGTGTGCGCTTAAATTCTGTAAAATTGTATTTCACTTAAAATAATAGAATTGGATAATTAAACTAACACCTGACTAGTTCCCACTTCTACTTTTTTAGAAGATTTATTTTAACTATCTAAAAACTGGTTGCCTGTAAAGTCGGTATACGGGCGAAAGTTTTACGTGACAATGATTTTATGTCTGTCTCTCTCGCTTTTAGGCGGGCGCGTGCCTCTCACTCGCTCTCATTGTGAGCGCATAACGTGAGCGGAGCGTAACGCAGTTTCTTGAAGTGTCACCCGGCAAACCAATTTATAAGACGTTGTCACGTCAAAAATGTCAAACAAGGTCCGATAATATATTCCTCGCTATTAAGGTAATTGAGATTTCATTCTACCATTAATATCTATCTACAGAAAAGGTAGACTCGTCATCACGATGCTTTAACATTAATTTAAATAATTTTGAATTGAAATAAGCCCGCACAGGTCTCCAGAAATAAATTATCTAAAGCACGTGGTGGTTGACCCGCCTGCAACTTTCAAAGAACCCCACTTAGAAAAACACAACCTAAAGGATTTTATAACGCACATACAATATAATAATTTCTAATATAAAATTATTTACTAACCAGTAACGGTGGCACAATCTAGCTGTAGTTTAACCCCACGTGGTTCCTAGTTTCTAGTGACCCACAAGCGTAGACTGGTCTCCTTTTCGGGCAGCGTTTCGACAATTTAAACGACGGCAATTGAATGTTCTCTATGTATGGGACCACGCACTTTGATCACCACTAACCCCTCTCTAACAACCTTCTCACACCACATTTCAAAACAGAGAATGGGGGCATTCTATTATTTTATTCCGGACGGATGTTTTTTTTTTTTTTTTTTTTTTAATACCATTAAGGTGGCAAACAAGCCTACGGTCCGCCTGATGGTAAGCGGTCACCGTAGCCTATGGACGCTTGCAACACTAGGGGCATCACTCGCGCGTTGCCGACCCTTCAGAAATCTAATAACTTCTTTATGAAGAACCCCATACTGTAGCCCTTAGAGAAAACCTTGGCAGGGAGCTCATTCCACAACCCAAGGGTTCGCGGGAGGAAGTTTCTCTGAAACCGCACTGTACGCGACCATTTTGGTTCCAAAGTGTGAGAATGAATTCCCTGTCGATGGCGAGCGGTGCGATGGTAGAAAGTAGCCGTGGGCATCATTTCGAACAATTCCTCAGAACACAATCCATTGTACAAGCGATAGAACACACACAGGGAAGCAAAGTCTCTCCTCAGACTTAAGGGCTCGATACCGCAAGTGAGTTTGGGATCGTCGATAATTCTCACAGCCCGTCGTTGAACCGAGTCAAAAGGGCCAAGCTGGTATCCGGGTGCACCCGCCCAGAGATGGCAGCAGTACCCCATATGGGGCCGGACTTGCGACTTGTAAAGTAGCAACCTTTGCCCCGACGTGAAGTACTGCTTCGCTCTGTTGAGCACACCAAGTTTTTTGGACGCCAGCTTTACCTTGTCTAGCAAATGATCTCGGAACTGAACATCGCTGGAGATGTCAACGCCAAGGATCCCAATGCTCTTGGAGATGGAGAGGGGAGTGTTCTGGAATTGTGGGACTACAGTGAATGGGGTTTTCTTAGCGGTGAACGCGCAGACTTGTGTCTTTGAAGGGTTGAATCGGACCAAGTTTCCCACCCCCCCAGTCAGAGACCTTGGACAGACCGATCTCGATTTGAGACACAAGTTCTTCACGCTTTTCCTCCACAACGGAACGTGGGATGCTTGCACGGCCCGTGTAATAAGCGTCTCCAGTACTGTCATCTGCATAGCAATGTATGTTGTTGATGTCCAACATATCATTGATGTGCAGTAGAAACAGCGTAGGAGACAGCACAGAGCCTTGCGGGACACCAGCATTAATGTCCATGCTATCAGAGCAACTACCGTCAACTACGGCACGTATGCTTCTGCCGGACAAAAAGCTAGCCACCCATTTGCACAAACCCTCGGGCACTCCGTAAGAAGGCAACTTCGATAGAAGACCCCGGTGCCAGACCCGATCGAACGCCTTCGCTATGTCTAGGCTACATGCCAATGCCTCTCCCTGACTCTCAATGGCTAGTGCCCATCGGTGTGTGAGATACACTAGAAGGTCACCAGTTGAGCGACCGTGGCGAAAGCCATATTGACGGTCACTGATCAGGTCGTGTTTTTCTAGGTATCTCAAAAGCTGTGTGTTGATCACACGCTCCATCACCTTGGAGAGGAGAGAGGTTATAGCGATAGGCCTGTAATTCGATGGATCTGATCTATCGCCCTTTTTGGGCACCGGGTGCACATTTGCAGTCTTCCATGAAGACGGAAATTGCCTAGTGTGGTAGGAAAGCGTGAAGAGGCGCGTGAGTACAGGACATAACTCAGGAGCACACTGCTTAAGCACCACTGCTGGTATGCCGTCTGGCCCACTCGACTTATGAACGTCTAAGGAAAGCAACGCCCGCCGGACCACGCGCTGTGTTATAGAGATTTCCGGCATGGTCTTACCGCACCACGGTAAAGTAGGTGGTACAGCGCCTTCGTCGTTCACATTCGAGTTAGAGGCAAAGAGACTGCCCACTAGATCGGCTTTCTCTTTTGCACTGTGGGCCAAGTCACCTTTCGCAGTGGTGGTAATGACGACTGGCAGAAGTTCCCCTCGGCAGCTTTAGCAAGCGACCAGAAAGCACGACTCCCAGAAGGATAGCTCGCAAGTCGCCCACCTATTTTGCCGATGAATTGGAATTTTGCTCTGGCAGTTGCTTTCTTACTGAACCTCGAGGCAGCATTTAATTTGCGTTTTAACTCAGAAATATTCGGATCCTTATTATTACGAGCCGTGGTCCAAGCCTCATACGCAGTTTGCTTAAGAATTTTAGCTTCTCTGCAAGACCTATTAAACCACGGTCGTTTTTTGACGCCGGCAGCTACTCGCAGGTTAGGAATGAAACATTCCATACCAGCGAGGATTGTCTCAGTGACTGCGGCTGCGCACAGGTCAGGATCATCTGAGCTATAGCAGATCTGCCTCCACGGGTACGATGCATAAAATTCTCGCAATCCATCCCAGTCTGCCGACTTATAATGCCACACACGACGCCAATTAGTTGGCCCAGAAGGATCAGGTTGTGTGCATGACAATTGAGTCCGGATGAGACAGTGGTCCGAGGAGCCAAGAGGCGCATCCACTGAGACGGAGTATCTATCCGGACGTGTAGTCAGCAGAAGGTTTTCTGTAAGGTGGAGGTACTTCCCCAGTTCGGGCCGCTCATTCGAGCAAGTACTCGCTATGCCCCGCTTTATTTGTTCGGGCAGCTTATTCGAGCGAATACTTGCAGTGCCCTACCTCTCTTAATCTCTTAATGTACGGCCTTAATTAATTTTAACAAAGAAAAAAAATCTTTTAAGTATAATTCTAGTTATGTTGGTTGAAGTATTATTATACAGACAGACAGACATTTTATTTGGCATTTACAACACAACACATTTTAATTTACTACACAGACAATAAACAAAAACATATAAACATGGACAAACAATTTGTGTACAAGCAACAAAACAAAGAACAAAAGAAAAAACAAATAATTTAAAACAATATATACATACGAACAAAAAGCAATGTGCTGTAATGGCAAAAAGGACATCAACTCAGCGTGTGCTGTGACAATTTGTAACAATTTTCAGCGACGCCCATTGTTGAATAATTACATAAATAAGAATAAAGAATGATAATCAAATATAGACAGTATTTTTGTAGGCTTTCTACTGTATTTCTGGAACAACCTGGCCACCTCCGATTCGCGACTCATTCTTCTTTTGGACTACTATGAAATGAGTTTTTAGTTTTAATTTGAAATTTAAAACATTATTGACTTTAAGAATAGGGGGAGGCACGTTATTCCAGCACTTTGAAGCCGCGTATCTGAAACTTTCACGAAAAGCCGACGTACGATGTTGTGGTATTTTTAAGACGCTGTTTATCGCCCTCATTTCTCGAGTGTTATCTGTTCTCCGCCACTTTAATTTGTCAAGGAGGTAAGGTGGGTTGTTTAGCTTGATAACTTTAAACAATAACGTGGCCATGTGCAACTCTCTGCGGTTAGACATTTTGAGTGTGTTTGACGTATTCAGAAAAGGGGTGACATGACTGCGTGGCGGTATGTGAAAAATGTACCTGGCACAGGCATTCTGTACCCTCTGTATAATTTTGTCTGTTTTTGCCAACAATCTGGGACCATACACAGTATCAGCATAGGCTAGCCTAGAGAGTATAAGAGAGTCACACAATTTCATACGTAAATCCTTGCTACTTAAGTTACGGATGCGGTAAAGTACTTTAAGCCTATAAAAACAATTCCTAACAATCTCAAGTATAT
This sequence comes from Apoda limacodes, assembly GCA_946406115.1. Taxonomy (NCBI): domain Eukaryota; kingdom Metazoa; phylum Arthropoda; class Insecta; order Lepidoptera; family Limacodidae; genus Apoda; species Apoda limacodes. The sequence continues at coordinate 23,709,604 of OX291555.1, read as the reverse complement.
GAATTTCAAAACGAAGGCTGTCATCCATTAGTACAGCAAGATTTCGCGCCTCAGTGACACGGTCTACTTGTCCTCCAAGGATGCTTATAGTGGGATTTTTACTGACTAAGTAGTCTATCTGTTTCCTTGATCCCAGCACTATGTACTTCGATTTACTAGGATTGAGAACAAGTGTATATGATTCTGACCACAGTGCAATGTTTTTTAGGTCCTGGTTAATTTTAGCTACAGCATTTTCGGTATCACTGGGATCAAATGACAGATACAACTGTATATCATCTGCATATAAGTGATATTTGCAAAATTCAATGTTCTTGCAAATATTTGTAGTGCATAGGATAAATAGTTTAGGACCCGGTATAGATCCCTGGCGAACTCCTCTTGTCACTGGATGAGGGCTTGAAATCAAGTGCGAACCATCGTATTTTTTCACCATAACTGATGGCGTACGACCACTCAAGTAGCTGGAGAACCATTTGACTGTACCCGGTTGAAACCCATAGTAACTAAGTTTTGACAATAAGAGGGGAATATTTATACAGTCAAAGGCTCTGGAAATGTCCAGTAGTGCCATAATCGTACCCTCTCCTATGTCTTGAGATATCAAGATATTGTCAACCACATCATTCAACTGTATTATCTGTGCCGAGCTTCGGCAGTCTTAGAACCGCACCTTTTGTCCTCTAAGCTGTCTATGCAGTGAATCCTCATCCTTAGTCTTAGTAACTTTTTTATATATTATGGACATGAGAACGAAAAAGAAAAGAGTTTGTACAGGGGCTACTCCATCCACATGTAATGTGGATTTTTGCAACATCAGGGGTATTCACGCAAATCTTAACGCAGTCCACCACCTTCTCGAAACTGCGCAGCCAGCCATTCTTTTTCTAACGAAGACGCATATACTGCCCGGCCGACACATCATACTTTCACTATACCGGCTACAAACTCGAACACAATTTTATGAGTCGTGCCGGTGTATGTATTTTCGTCCGGGAGGATATCTGCTGTCGCCGCCTTCATAGCCTTGAAGACAGGAACCTGTCGATACTGTGGGTGCGCGTAGATTACGGTGGCCACACTCGTATCTATGCTTGCCTATACAGGTCTCATAGCGGTGACACGGTCGTAACTCGACTCTTCACGCACCTGAGTTTGACGACTGACAAAGTTCTAGAGCAATATCCCACAGCAGAACTAGTTATTTTGGGAAACTTTAACGCCCACCATCGCGAGCGGATCAGTTCTCGAATCAATTACTATGCTGGGATATCTGCTCTTGAATTTGCTCTGACCTATGGATTCTCTCAGCTGGTACTTTCTCCAACAAGAATACCAGATATAGAGGAACATACGAGCTCTTTACTGGACCTTCTGCTGACTACTCGTCCGGACAGATACTCCGTCTCAGTGGATGCGCCTCTTGGCTCCTCGGACCACTGTCTCGTTCGGACTTAAGTGTCATGCACACAACCCGATCCTTCTGGGCCTACTAATTGGCGTCGTGTGTGGCACTGTAAGTCGGCAGACTGGGATGGATTGCGAGAATTTTACGCATCGTACCCGTGGAGGCAGATCTGCTTTAACTCAGAAGATCCTGACGTCTGCGCAGCCGCAGTCACTGAGACAATCCTTGCTGGTATGGAATGCTATAATCCTAACCCGCGAGTAGCTGTCGGCGTCAAAAAACGACCGTGGTTTAATAGGTCTTGCAGAAAAGCTAAAATTCTTAAGCAAAATGCATATGAGGCTTGGACCACGGCTCGTTATAATAAGGATCCGAATATTTCCGAGTTAAAACGAAAATTAAATGCTGCCTCGAGGTTCAGTAAGAAAGCAACTGCCAGAGCAAAATTCCAATTCATCGCCAAAATAGTTGGGCGACTTGCGAGCTATCCTTCTGGGAGTCGTACTTTCTGGTCGCTTGCCAAAGCTGCCGAAGGGAACTTTTGCCAGTCGTCGTTACCACCACTGCGAAAGACCGATGGTGACTTGGCCCATAGTGCTAAAGAGAAATCCGATCTACTGGGCAGTCTCTTTGCCTCGAACTCGAATATGAACGATGAAGGCGCTGTACCACCTACTATACCGTGGTGCGGTAATCTGTTAACGATAAAATGCCCTGGTATGCTTGATCCAATTTATTTACTCTTGTCGGAAACTGTGCTGCTCTTTGCTTTAATGCAAACTTCCGATCCTCCCGTTTAACTAAACTTATCGCGCCCGAGTACCATCTCACTAGATTCGCTTAGTTAGCCCTGAGCTCCTTGACCGATGACGTCATGTTTTATAACTAAATTAACACATAATAAACAATACAAAACAAAAACAAAGACACAAGTTTGACTCTGTTTGTTATATATACAGTTTATTACAGCAACCAAGTTACTATATAAACTCCAAAATAACCCAAACTACCATGTACAAAAACCCCGACTACACAATTACACAAATTGATACGTTATCGTAATCCTAACAAAACAACTGTTTTAAAACCTATTTATTCCAATCTATTTTAACCGCAACAACAAAAAAAAAGTGTGTAAATTCCTAATTAGTTACACTGTGCGAATGTGTCCGACGAACAATGATGATGAGATAAGACCGGTGGACTATACGACGTCACGAATTTTAAATTGTAATTTACTGTAAATCCGACGAAAACAAACTAACCGTAAATCTCAAATGATTAGTAATCGGACTAAATTGTGTTCCGAACCACGTCTGCCTTCCAGCTTGGTAATTACTAAAACTATGCCGTTCGTATGCTCCAATTGGCCTGAAGGATATTTAGAAGGACTTACCCCTTTTGGCGTCAGTTGATTGTAAAACGTTTTTGTCTGAATATGTGGTGTGGTGTCTGTATATGTTGTGTATGTGTAGGTTGTTTCACGCAAACCGAACTTAATTATAAAATTGATATAATCAAAACAATGGTCATATGCAGCCGCGACGTTGCGCACAGATAATAACGACTGGCGCACTGAGTATGCAAAGAAAGCTCTAACGATCCGAACTACAACCAGACGATTCATTCTTTACTAAACAGTAGGGTTCGACGCCTTCATTGCGACCCTGCTTCATAGTATAAAAGGCCTGTGTGGGATCGACAGTGCATGATTTTTCACGTATGGCCTTTATTATACTCTTATAAGTGCTTTCAGGTCCTGCCATTTAACTGATAAGAAGCACTTCCAGTGTTCTGAGAGCAGTAACAATAGAATATCTTTACCCTTTTTTCGGGGACAATCCCATTTAACAAAAATCGGTTCGGCAGCAAGTACCGTGCAAGCAACTTCTTTTGGGAATTTTTGAAGTGAAAACTTCTTTAGCGGCGCTGTGCACTTTTTTTGTGATGGGTAAAAACTGTTAAACTCGCGTCAGGTCACGTGTCCTGATCGAAAATTCGTAAGATGTCACTCGCGTTAGGACACGTGACCTTTATTTACATTAGGTTAGTTTTTGTTTTTAGTATATGGCGATTATGAGTAGTACAGGGAGGTTGGATTTGGGATTTTAATTCTATGACAGATTGAGCTGTCAAATATACAACGTCAAAAAAGTAAATAAACAAAAGTTATTATTTTTAATAAATAAATATGGATAAGAAGTGATGGGAAGTAAATAGCGAGTATGTTTTCATGTTCCGATAAAAAATTAACCACTGGACCGATTTTTTTGGACCCTTTTCAGCTCTAAGTCATGACGTGGCATATCGATTGATATCGTCATCAAACAATTCGGTCCAGTAGTTTTTGAGAAAACCGAGCAGAAAAAAAGTACACATACATACACACACACACACACACAGACATCACTCTAAAAATAATTGCAAAGGATTCTCCGAGTCATGAAACGTAAAAAAAACACAAAAATATCGATTTCGATTTTTCGGACCTATTACAATAACTTCCCAAGAGAAGTTAAAAAAGTGCCTCAATTTCGTCTAAGGCCTGGCCCACACTACTATTATTTCCCGTTAACAGCCCCGTAATATTATTCAAATTTATCGCCATGTCCTACTATACATAAAAATTAAGCCACTATTTCTACGTAACTCACCCAAATTTATCTTTGACCTCTCCGTACCTCTTTTCAAACGGAGCCTCCACCAGTTTTCAACCAGCTGGCAGGGTAGCTTCACATGGGTGCTTGAGGTATTTAATACCTATTCGGGAATCCGACCAGGATATATGAAGGGTAAGCCGAGAGGTTCAAATAATATGTATATATTTCTTTTCTTGTTATATACTGGCGGTTATAAAAATAAGTTTTATTACTTATATCTAATAAATTAACATGTTCAACTCAACTTTATTCTTGGGCGGAGTTCCTAGTCTTCTCATGCTCATCAACTATACAGGTATCTCCTTGCTCATTCGTGAGCATACATTTCTAATACTAATGAAACAAAGCAACTATTCGACTAAGCGGCCATATACTGAGCCCAACTCCGCGGACTACACTGAATGGAGTTCCTGGAACTCAGCGTCAGCCTCAACGCTTGTCAGCATATGTACTGGTCCCATTGTGGCTACGGGACGGCTTCAGGTGTGTTCCTTACACTTCTACTAAAACCTCGCGCGGCATGCTAATGCTCCTTGGTGAGAACGGAAAGATGGTGATCTTGCCTCAATCCAAACTGTTGCTGTGGATACGAGACAAGAGGGCGTCGCACCGTATAACTATTATTATCACGCGGGATATGTCTACTTTTCTTCAATATGCAAAAAGTTGATGCCTGTGTTGATTTTACTCTAATTGCCCATAATATAAAACAAAACGACCCATCTCGGATCAAGCATCTGACGAGGGCGTCTAACAAACGAAGGCTGAACAAAAATGCAAGTGATGCATGTTTGTTTCCTTCTACATAAATCTAAATTCAAATTATTTTATATTTCTCAATTGTTGTCCCAGCGCGAATATCAAACCTAATTTACGTTTGGTTTGTATTATATATTTAATATGATCTATTTAGAGATACGAGCGGGTATAGCCTGCTCCAGTACCCAGGTATATTCTTAAAATACCTATTTTGTAAAGTGTACAGCCCTGTTTGTAACTACTTACCTATAATATTTATATCGGATTTAAAATTCTATTATATGATGCTCAACCTACTTAGTGATGGAACTTACGCACTACTTAGTACGCACGAGAGCTCTACGTACTTTGCCACGAGGCTCATTATAAAATAATAGTAATGTGTTTTACACTCATTTGCTAAAGTCCATGCATAATGTAAAGGTTAAAATTGCGTGAAGCCATTCTGTGAATCTCGCACTCACATATTAACATTATCAGAACTGTCAATAATATTAACCTTAAATCGACAAAATTAGGTTTAGTTTTCTTTATACTAACCAGTTTATTTAAACCGTTCTTCTATGTTTTGATTTCTTAACCTAACAAATTAATTAGGTGTAAACTGCAGTGTTGTTCTGCATACGTATTGTTTATTTCGCATTAAATGACATCTGCCCGCTGGTGTAGTGGTAGTGTAGGTAGGCGCTACAAATCACGCTATTTCCGTTTTGAGTATTTTTGTTAGGAATAACTTTTTTTTTATGTTTTGACATCTAGTTCTCTTTGAAAAGGACCAGTTGGTATGAGAACTTTTTGTTTTATTTGCAAGAATTAAAACACATGCAATCAAATAAAAATGGTTTTTATTAAAATTTTATAAATCATAAATAATGTTTTTGAGAAATGTCTCTTTTTTCTATATATATATTTCCTATGGTTATAGCTTAAGTATTTGTTTTCAAAGAAAATTGAAACTTAACCATAAGAATAAAAAAAATACAAGTCACCATTCATTCGGTAACGCTGCTATATTTTGAAAAACAACAAAGTAAAAAAATATGTTATGTCTTAAATATATTGAAATGTAAAATAATATCTGTAAGAAAAATAGTACTTTATTTTTAGGGTTCCGTACCCAAAAGGTAATTAGCGGAACCCTATTACTAAGGCTCCGGCTGTATCTTATGAACCGTGATCGTTAGACAGTTGAAATTTTCACAGAAGATGTATTTCTGTTGCCGCTATAACAACAAGTACTAAAAACAGAATAAAATAAATATTTAAGGGGGCTCCCATACAACAAACGTGATATTTTTGCTTGATTTTGCTCGATATTGATAACGGCAACAGATAGACGCCTAAAACATTTACAAAATATTTAGTTATATAGTTTTTTTTTAAATAAATAATTAAATTAAAATAAAACAAAAATTTTAGGGGGGCTCCGATACAACAAACGTGATTTTTTTGCCGTTTTTATAGATAATGGTACGGAACCCTTCGTGCGTTTAGTATTTAATATAGCCTCCATTATTTTCAATCACAGTAAGCAAGCGCCGCCGCATAGATCCGACTATATTAGAACAGATATCTGTTCCTCTAATATTATTCCAAATTTCTAAACAGTGAGCCCTAATGACTGTAGTTCTTTCATTTCGCACGTCCCATCTTTGCACCATCAAACCCCATAGGTTTTCATTGGGATTTAAATCTGGTGATTTTGCAGGCCAAGGAATAACATTAATGTCCGGGTGTTGAGTAAACCAATCCTGCACTATATGCGCTTGATGCACAGGACAGTTATCATGCATAAACTGTATTTGTCGCATATCAGCTAATGGATAAACACACCGCGCTGTTGGCAACATGATCTCTACTAACACTTCCACATAATGTGAAGCTCTAGCGCGCCCTGCTATCGAGATTAATTCACCAGAACCAGCCGCAGTCATCCACCCCCACATATTTATTGATATCAGGCCAGATTCCATATTTGGGAGTCTGCAACTGACCGTACATATATGCATATATATCAGAAGCAGTGTTGCGGCGATGGGCTCGCCACGTGTCACGCAGGACTAAAGACATATAATTACATACAAAATGCAAGCTCTCAAACAACACTTTTTAGTATTAATCTTTTTCTTTTTATTTTTTGCAGAAAACATAAAAAGAGTAGGAGGAAGAAAAAAAACAAAAAACAACATATTATTGGGCTGAATTGTTGTTAAGCGTAAGTTTGCGGTTAGTATATTTATATAATTGCTTGACATAATATTATATAATCAAACGAACATACCAAGTGAAGTTTGAGTTTGATTTTACATTCACTTCAATCTAAGATATAATATTAACTATGTAGTCCTTCTAACCTACTTACAGGACAATTTCGCACGTAATAAAAGATTTGAAGTCTAAGGCAAACCCCTTTTTTTGTATACCCGCCTTGCTGGCTTCTGCCATCTTATATTCTCATTCCTTTAAAACTTACAGCAAACTTTAGGAATATTGGGCAAAAGGTAAAGGTGGGTGGGTGATTATATCTTCGAATGAAGCGAATCGTGAGTCTACGATCGAACTTCACTTGGTAAGTTAGTTAGTTTTTTTTTTAAATTCCCTGCAGATGACAAGCGGTGCGATGGTAGAAAGTAGCCGTAGGATTCGTTTCAAACAATTCCTCAGAACACAACCCATTGTTCTAGCGGTAGAACACACACAGGGAGGCAAAGTCTCTCCTCAGACTTAAGGGTTCGATACCGAAAGTGAGTTTGGGATCGTCGACAATTCTCACAGCCCGTCGTTGAACCGAGTCAAAAGGGTCAAGCTGGTATCGTGCACCTGCTCAGAGATGGCACCAGTACTCCATAAGGGGCCGAAATTGCGACTTGTAAAGCCGAAACCTTTGCCCCGACGTGAAGTACTGCTTCGCTCTGTTGAGTACAACAAGTTTTTTGGACGCCTGCTTCACCTTGTCTTGCAAGTGATCTCGGAACTGAACATCGCTGGAGATGTCAACACCAAGGATCCCAATGCTTTTGGAGATGGAGAGGGGAGTGTCCTTGAATTGTGGGACTACAGTAAATGGGGTTTTCTTAGCGGTGAACGCGCAGAGTAGTGTCTTTGTAGGGTTGAATCGGACCAAGTTTACCCGTCCCCAGTCAGAGACAGTCGGAACGAGGAATGCTTGCACGACCCGTGTTATAAGCGTCTCCAGTACTGTCATCTGCATAGCAATGTATGTTGTTGATGTCCAACATGTCATTGATATGCAGTAGAAACAGCGTAGGAGACAGCACAGAGCCTTGCAGGAAGACAGTAATTAATACTGTCTTGCGGGAAGACAGTATTAATGTCCATGCTATCAGAGCAACTACTAGGGCTCGTACTCGTCTGCCGGACAAAGAGCTAGCCACCCATTTGCACAAATCTCGGGCACTCCGTAAGCTGGCAAATTCCATTGAAGAATCCGGTGCCAGACCCGATCGAACGCCTTCGCTATGTCCAGGCTACATGCCAATGCCTCTCCCTGACTCTCAATGGCTAGTAAGCATCGGTGTGTGAGATACACTAGAAGGTCACCAGTCGAGCGACCGTGGCGAAAGCCATATTGATGGTCACTGACCAGGTCTGTGTTCTTTTAGGTATCTTAGAAGCTGTGTGTTGATCACACGCTCCATCACCTTGGAGAGGATAGTGATAAGCCTGTAATTCGATGGATCTGATCTATCGCCCTTTTTTGGCACCCGGTACACATTCGCAGTCTTCCATGAAGACGGAAATTGCCTTCCTTGTGTGGTAGAAAAGCGCGAAGAGGCGCGTGAGTACAGGACATAACTCACGAGCACACTGCTTAAGCACCACTGCTGGTATACCGTCTGGCCCACTCAACTTATGAACGTCTAGAGGAAGCAACACCCGCCGGTTGTTTTATGGAGATTTCCGGCATGGTCTTACCGCTCCACGGTATAGTACGTGGTAAAGCGCCTTCGAGTTTGAGGTAAAATGACTGCCCAGTAGATCGGCTTTCTCTTTAGCACTACACGCAGAAAAAACTTTAGTAGCCACAAGTAAATAATCACTTAAATATTAGTAATTCCGAGGACAAGTAAATTACACTGACGGTTACCAATGAGTTTTACTTATTGTATAACTTAACTCGAGGCAGCATTTAATGTGCGTTTTAGCTCAGAAATATTCGGATCTTATCATTACGAGTCGTGGTCCAAGCTTCATACGCAGTTTGCTTACAAATTTTAGCTTCTCTGCAAGATCTATTAAACCACGGTCGTATTTTGACGCTGGCAGCTACTCGCGGATTAGGAATATAACATTCCATACCAGCGAGGATTGTCTCAGTGAGTGCGGCTGCGCAGACGTCAGGATCTTCTGAGCTAAAGAAGATCTGCCTCCACGGGTACGATGCATAAAATTCTCGCAATGCATCCCAGTCTGCCAATTTATAATGCCACACACGACGCCAATAAGTTGGCCCAAATGGATCAGGTTGTGTGCATGACACTTGAGTCCGAACGAGACAGTGGTCCGACGAGCCTAGATGCGCATCCACTGAGACGGAATATCCGTCCGAACGTGTAGTCAGCAGAAGGTATTCTCATAGGAGGAAGCTGCTGACTAGCTGAGAGAATCCATAGGTGAGAGCAAATTCATGAGCAGATATCTCTGCAAAAGCTCGGCACAGATAATACGGTTGCTGAAACGACGGGCGGAAGGGCTGGGATCAGGGAAATCCCCTCTGTTGTAGTAGCCGGGTTCTCTTCTCCGGCACGACTACTACTTCAGAGACTTTACACAGGTTGGCGGATCAGCCTCCCGGGGCGGAGATTAAGTGATCTTTGTTTGTAGATAACGAATGACAAGTTTCAGTATTTTTTGAAATTCAACCCCAAAGTGGGTGAAACGGGGTGGCAAAGTTTGTATAGGAATAAATTTTTATAATCAAATGAACTCTAAACTTGGTAATAATGCTATTGAACAGATTTTGTTTTTCCATTTATTGTTTAAAATGTATTCTACATTTTAATCATAGTGGCTATAATCATCTAGCAGAAACCTTTGGGATTTATTTGTAGATGATGAGTTCCTTACAATGTTATATATATATATATTAAAAAGAAAAACATATTATAAAAAATAACAATATTGCTAATGCTATAATGCGAATGCGGCTTCATTACAGTTTAGAAAGTACCTACTTTTGAAAAGTATATCTTAAAATAAAATATTTTTTTGTGATATGTATCTTAACTAAATTTTTTAGGATATCGGTAAGGATACTGGGTAACAAATATTCATTATTTCTCTTGCCGTACACATTTTTACATTTAGGTATACTAAATCTATTTTATACATACATACATCATATCATACATATATACATTAGTATGTTCACTAGTTTTTTTTTTATGTTGTAATGTAAGTATTTAGCAAAATTTATAGAGCTCAAAGTAATTTCGTTTGTTGAGCTGATTCAGTTAGTGGTATAAAAAAAAAAAAAAAGCTCCATGAACTTGCCAATTTCTTTCCTCAAACCAAAAATAGTCCAAAACGGCACCTTAACTGAGCCACTTCACTTGATCTTTAAAGTATAACAACAAATAATAAAAACCGGCCAAGTGAGAGACGGTCATTATCATTTTAAATTACCGTTACAGTGCCATCTAGCTATTAAGAGAAACAGTAACACATTAGTTGGTTGAAAACGAAATTCAAACTTAAGCGACGTCAGGCTTGGTGAGTAATAGAATGGGTGACTGCTTAACACTTTTTGTTTTTGTTTGTATTTGTAATGTAGTAAATCATTTTAACTACATTGAATAAAGATCCTTATTTTATATTAATGAGTATAAATGTTATGCAATCAGTATGTGACAAATATTTTTAACCAAAATATCATTAAGAGTTAACTTTTCTTAAAATTGTAAGTTTCACACAGTCATTGCACACTCGAGTCTGGGAATGCATATAAAAAGTCCAGAGCTCAAGTTATACTGGTGGTGTTCCTCATATTAAATTCATATTTGTAAAAAACCATAATATTCTTACCTTGTTTATCTTAAAAATAACGTATTGAAAGAAAAGAGAAAGGAATGTAAACTTAGAAAAAGAGTGTTAGAGGACGTGTCAAGTAGGGTTGGCCATATCTTAAATAAGTATATTAATTAGAATTTTTGTTAGGGGATATCATGTTTATTAGTCAATAAATAATAAAGGTTTTAAAGATAGAATATAAAATATAAATGTGAGTAATCGTTGGGGAATTTAAGAAAATTGTATTTTTCTTATCTTTTCTTAGAAGAAATTTCAAAGGATTGAAATTTTACATAAATATCAATTTTATTAACTGTAAATGTTTTATAAAGATGACTTTAAATGTTTAGAACATATAACCAAAAAGCTTAATAAACAATAAGCTTGTAAATTGATAAAAATAATAAAATTTATAAGTAAAACTAGTACAAACCTAATGATATAGTTTGGTTGTTGAATTAGAGTATAATTAAAATCATATTTTTGGTAGAATTTTTGATTTATTTTGAATAATTTTAAATTCTAAATGTTGTAAATTTGCGACAACCCTACATGCTTGGTCTATGTTAATGTATAAAAACTCCAAGACTTTGTAAATTAAATAGCACAAAGCTAAGTTTAAATATTTTTTTTGGATTTGAAGTGATTGGAGCTTTTGGAACAAAAAGCACCCAGAATACTTGAAACTATAAATATTCGGTTTGACAAGCAAAATTGGTGTGGACTATGAAGGTTAAGGGGTGAAGAAAGTACGAGAGGAGGGTGTAATTTGAAATTTTGGTAGAAACAAAATTTAAAATGAATTCATGAAATAGTCTGGGTTCGCGCGCGCAAGAATACAGTCAATAAGTTTGACTGTGAAAATCATTTATGATCAGATCCGAAATCTGATCTCGCGTTTAGAGCATTTTTTATTTAAAATAGGTTCATAATTAGTATTTAAAAAATTAATATCTTCAATCCATACTAAATCAATTATATATATTCTTTAGAAAAGGCGTAACTTTTCAAGACATGGTGTTTCGCGATTTATTTTTCAGTCGTCGTTGTGTTCTATTTATAATATGTGAAATAAGGAGATTTAGGCATAAACATTCAAGATTTATGATATTCTATTGTGCAGTACACAAAGAAGATTTAAAGATCTACGGAGCAGTCAAAGGTTGTACGAGAGGAGGTTTTCCAGGCGTCTAGACGAGCTTCTTCTACGTTTTTTGTAGAGAAATGGATATAGGTTCCAAAGCTTTTTCAAAATTACCTTAGGTAATGAGTAAAGATGAGATAATGTTTGTGTATCACTTTTGTTAGAATGATGTGCTTAAATTTATCTAAATAAACTATAATAGCTTATGACATTCATAAATACCTGACAGTCTTTATAATTAATTCTAGTGAGATGTGCATAAAATGCTTTTTCTTCGTGAATGTTATATGTATATATCTACATTATAAAAGAGACAATGGTTTCTTAATCTACTTCATGTGTTTTGAGATCTCACTTTTCTACGTATTTTAAAAGGTATCTAACGACGTAAATTTTCTTATAATTTTGATGAGATTTAATTAAAAGTTATTACTTTTAATTTACTGTATGAAATACAGTGGGAGACAATGTTTCCTTATTTATTTTAAACTGACCTAAAATCTCACTTATTGTATATATGTAAATGAGAAGACTAACAATATAAAGTTCTCATTTTTCTACATTTTAGAACTAATATCTATAAACATATCTATCAACATTTTGTTGATGATATAATTGAACAATAATCATTTATTGTTATTATTGCAAGTGCATCATATCTGATAAATAGTGTTGGTCTGAATGAATCTGAGACATTATGTGTTATTTATAATAAATATATAATTTTATGTATTTTATTTTGGTGAAAATTATAAATTTGAGTTACTGTTATTATTATCAGTTGATTCCAGGCACTAAAAATACAAGTCCTACTAAGTGACCTAAAATCTAGATTGTTTTAGAAGCTTAATAAATACTAGAAACTAAAATTATCAATTTAGGTTATTGTTGATAATATCAGTTGATTCAAGGCACTAAACACATAAATTCTACTAAGTGACCTAGAATCTAGTTTGTTTTTAGGAATTAAACAAACACTAGAAAACTTAAATTATTAATTTGAGTTACTGTTGTTAAAATCATTTGATTCAAGGCACTAAACACATAAATTCTACTAAGTGACCTAGAATCTAGATTGTTTTAGGAATTAAACAAACACTAGGAACTCAAATTTTCAGTAAAGTACCGTATATCTAAGGAGTGCGGAACTGACCTGAAAACAGAATTTGACTGGGTATAGACTGAGAGTTGGTACCAGAAGTTGAATAACACTGTACAACATAGAAATTTTCACCTGGGATTCCTCAATGATATTGTTGATTTCTTTAGGGCCTGGAAAGATATATTTAATACTTACTAAGTTCAGAGGATGCATTAACATAAAAAAATGTTTTTGCATGAAGCTAACCCAACGGGTCAAATATAGATTTTCATGAAATTATTGAAATTAAATAATATCAACACGAGTCAAGAATGTCAGACTAGGAAATAATTTGAAGATATTCTCTGTAATATTAATTCCTTTTAAGATACTAAAATTTCAATCTGTTAAGTATTTTTTTTTATTTTTGAGATGTTTTAGGTATTTACCAAACACTAGGAATTCAAACTTCCAAAAAAGCACCGTAAGACCCTGGAGGGGTACGGTTTGGATTTCAATATTTACGGATGTTGACTACGGAAAGTTGGCATAGTAAATAACACTTGTACAACATAGATATATTCACCTGAGATTCCTCAATAATATTGTTGGATATCATGGGGTTTGAAGAGAGGCATCTGATACTTACTAAGTCTAGTGGATGTTCCTACATGAAAGACTGTTTGTGTACGAAGCGAACCCAACCGGTCGGGTGTTAATTTTCAAAGAACCGTGAAAATTTGATAATATTATCACGAGATAAGAATGTCAGACTAGGAAATATAATTTTCAGATAATAAATATCATATAACAAATTTGAAAATTAACGGAGAGAAATATTAACAACAAATAATTATTAAATTACAGAAATTTAAAGCGGTAACTTAATTTATAATTTAGAACCTATTACCTACATTATTATTACTAGAATGAGTTGAGAAACAGTAATACCGGAAAAGTTTATAGGAGGTGAGGTGTGAAATGAATAAGTGAATTTGTGTCATTCGGTGAAAGAGGTTGTTTTAGAATGATAGATTTTTGAAGTTTTGAAAATTAAATACTAACTTAGTGGACCTAGGTCCCTAGGTAGATTTGAAGGCTGGAATGTGGTTGTCCAGGCAAGGCGAGGGTAGAGGTGTGCAGGGAGCCCTCGGGTAGGGAATTTTTTAAATAATAATATTTTCAGATAACAATAATAAATTTAAAAATCTGAAAAGTTTCAGGAAACCAATTTTTTTTTATTTGTTTAGGTGTTCTGAATTTTCAGGAATTCGATGTGTTGTAGAACAAATTTCTTCTATTGTAGTTATTTATTTAAAGTATGTAGGTGTATAATTTTATTAAAATAATATTTATTTATAAATTAAATTTTACATACATTCATTACTCAATACATTTACATAAATCACTTACACATAATTAAAAACTTGTTGTTCTTTTAGAAAAGGTGAAATGATATGATTAGAGAGGTAGGGAATTGAATCAGAGAGTAGCTCTTGGTTTGAAGAAAAAAATTCTGTAAGTCCCTTGACTTTAATTTGGTAAGTGGATAGTACTTAATCAAACATTATTTATTTATAAAAGTTTATGGTTTATGTTTACTTATCTATTTAATTGATTTATTTGTTTTTTTCTTTATTGTTAGATTTTTCTTTTTTTTTATTATTTTTTACTTACGTTTATAGGTATTGTTTGAACTCTTTTTATTATTTTGTTTTGTTTTTTTTTCTCTCCTTTTCTAGGTACTTTAAAATTTTGACTTATGAACTTTTATTACTTTAAATTGTTTCAGTTAATCAAATCACAATTGACTTTTGACATTATATAATTATATATTTAAATCATAAACTATTTAAGTTAACCAAATAATATAAAACCATACAATTAGTAACACGCGACAGGATTTGTTACAGTAAATAATGTTAATGTTGGTAGGTACAAAATCCTCGGTGCGCGAATCCGACTCGCACTGGTCCGGCTTCTTACATTTGTAGTGAATTTACTTTATCTATATGTTATCCCAAGACGTAAGAACTTAAGGAGCCCAATTTTGATTATTTTAAAATTCCGGTATTCAAATTGAGCTCACGTGTTTTGTGAAAGGTAAAGAAGGGCGATAAGCTTATGGCCTACAGGTGGTGGTTGCGCCACCTAGTGTAGTAGTGTAATTAATGATATAAAATTGCACATATACTGTGATCTCCTATCCCTTTTTCTCCTACCCATACCTCGCCTATGCAAGAAGAGGGCGGATGCTTTCACATCCGAATTGAACAGTCAAGTAAAGACAACAGTGCTATGCACATCTATTTCTAAAAACCGTGAAGTTTTGGTGTTTTATAAGTGTGACCTTAGAATTGCTTTTGCGCGTGTTGGTGTTGACAGTGGCCAAAACTATTGAGGAAAATTCGCAGGACTCGCTTTACATACTTTTCTAATATAAACGCATTTTTATTTTAAGAGCTATTTTGAATATTACCTAGTAATTCGCAATTTATTTCCTAAAAATTTAGTTACCCGTTACGTTAAAATATTCGTTACTTTACTGTTTCCGCAAAAATAGATTCCCGCATCAATTTAATTATTTTATCGTAAGTAGTTAGTTTATCGTAACAAGATAATAGTTAATTTTTAAGTAATGCGAACTACATTTTGTAAACACAAAACACACTGTAGATAACGCGTTTCGTTCGCTTATATACTACCCGCGTGATTCATAGCTCCTGTCTTTTTTTGCCACACTCGAACTATAACCGAGATTACTTTAGATAATATTCATCGCAGTAGTTGTAAACAACCTTATTTAAATTTCTTGTAATAATACTAGTAATAGTAGGTAGCTACCATAACTAATTGGCTAGTTTAAAGTAACATCGTTATTGTTATTATATACACACCGGCACAATAAGCGAAACACAAAAAAAGGATTTGAACGAATGGCAGCAGGTTCTGTTTACTGATGAGTGCAGAGTTCTTTTAAAACAGATCGATGGGAGACAGCGAATATGGAGACGCAAAGGAGAACGCCACATACAGTCTAATTTTGAACACACAGTGGCTTATGGTGGCGGCTCGATTATGGTTTGGGGAGGGATATGTTTGGGAGCTCGCACGGAGCTAGTGATAGTCACAGGAGGGACCATGACAGCAGATCGATACATCAGAGACATTTTAGAAGAACATGTTGTACCATTTGCCCCATTTATTGGTGACGACTTTATTCTAATGCAAGATAATGCTCGTGCTCATAGTGCACAATCGGTACAGGCATATCTGAGCCACGTAGGTATACCGGTGATGCAGTGGCCAGCAAATTCCCCCGATATGAATCCGATAGAGCATGTCTGGGACTTGCTAAAAAGAAGGGTTAAATCCAGAATGCCACCCCCCAACAATCTGAATGACCTTGGAAACGCATTAATTGAGGAGTGGGAGCGGTTGCCTCAAGAAATCATCTGTAGCATGCCCAGACGAATGGAAACCGTAATCAGAGCAAGAGGGGGAAACACTCGTTATTATTTTGCTTTAATTTTATTGTTAAATCATTTAATGCTTACTTTTTTTTATTTTTTGTGATGGTTAATAATCATCTAAAAATTTCACTTATTTCAAATTTCTTTATTTTTCAAAAAAAAATAACGAAGACTTTTCAAAGTCGTTGTTAAAAGATGTTAATCAATTTGTTATTTTGTGTTAATTACATTTTCGTCAAATATATGCGTTATTATCTCATAGTCTCACTTTTGACGTGACAACGTCTTATAAATTGGTTTGCCGGGTGACACTTCAAGAAACTGCGTTACGCTCCGCTCACGTTATGCGCTCACAATGAGAGCGAGTGAGAGGCACGCGGCATGGTTAGCCCGCCTAAGAGCGAGAGAGACAGACATAAAAAGTGAAAGGCACAAGTTGTCACGTAAAACTTTCGCCCGTATACCGACTTTACAGGCAACCAGTTTTTTTTTCTGTTCCGCTAATTGTGCCGGTGTGTATATATAACTTTTGCCGCATAGTATTTATTTTACTTTGTTTACATACAACACATTTATTTTTAATAAAATAATATTTTGTACTTAGCATTCCTGAGTGCAATATTTTGCCTTTCAACGCTGTTTGTTTTGCATTTTAGTTTATTTATTCACAAGGGTCATGTTTGAACAAATTCCTATTTTGGAATCGCTACTTGCTACGTATTTTGAACTTATGCAAAGTACTTACGTTTTGTCGCAGAATTTGGATGACGATTCGTGTCTTGAATCGTTTTTGTCTAACTCGGAAACAATTGATGATATACGTACGAGTTATCAAAATACGTTAAAACAAATAAATACGCAAAAATTAAAATTAAAACCCGATTATGTACCTAATTTTAAGACTTGGGTCGCATTTAAAGATATTTTCTGTCGCATTAAGCGGAAATTATCAACATTGTCAGAAGGTCGTAAGGGTCAAAATTCGGATATTAAAACTGAAATAAAGTCTGAAAGACCGCCGTTAAAGTCTCCCGGAATTTTCTGGCGATCCCCGTAATTGGCCACAGTTTTACGCGAGTTTTTTAAATACAGTCCACAAAAACGAAGATCTTACTGACGCAGAAAAAATAAATTATTTAGCTGGAAGATTAACGGGCAAGGCAAAATCTATATTTGCAGGCAAAACGCTGGATGGCGATAATTATAATATTTTGTTCAAAATGCTGGTAGCCAGATTTGAAGATAAAAGAGTGCTATCAACTTCATATCTAAATCGAATATTTGATACTAAACCTATTTCATTCGCGAACACAGCAAAAGAGAATTTTTTAGAAAATTTTGTGTAATAAAAGAAAATTGTATGTGCGCTTAAAAATTTAAAATTAAGTGATCTTTGTGATTTTATATTTTTGTACATGGGGCTGAAGAAACTAGACTCTGAAACTATTCGTTTATTTCAAATGGATCAGAGAGATTCTGAAATACCTAAGGTTCACAGTCTCGTCAGTTTTATTCGCGATCGCATTAAAATACTCCATAGGACTTCGACGTCAAAACATAAAACTACGAAACGGGCACCGGATCGTAAACTGGAGTTGTCATCCAAATCAAAGGTTACGCACACCTTTATAAAAACGGCACCCGCATTCACTAATTCACAATTTACAACGTGTTCATTGTGCAATGGAGTATCATCACATGAAAATTTTTATAAGTGTACGAAATCTCAAAATTTAACTGCCTTTGAAAGATTTAAATTCATTAAAAATAATAAATTTTGCGTTAACTGTCTAAGTGATAAGCATAAAACGCTTTTTTGTAATTCAAGCATGTCTTGTAAAAAATGGGGTAATAAACATCACACGATGTTGCATTTTGATAACAATATGAATGCCACCTCCAATGATCCCAATACTTCGCGCTCCGTGGCAGCTACGCAGTCAGAATTAAAACCTGTTAGCCCTTATCAGTCGCTCGCGCTGCAGTCAGTGCCGTCACTGCCCGCACCGCAGCCTCATAGACACTCACCGGCAAAGTTTACTCGCACTGACGTCACGCTTTGCAGTTTAAACCCGAGTCATAATAATAAGATGCATAATAAAAATATTTTGACTTCACCTAGTACTATTTTACTAGCCACTGCTCGCGTAATTGTTTTCGATTCTCAGGGTAATGAACATATTTTAAGGTGTATTTTAGACAATGCGTCTCATCTTCTGATAAAAAATGTAACTTGTGTACGTCTAGGTTTGCAACAAATACCTACACGTTCATTGGTGAAGGGTTCCGTTCATTTTAAAATATTCTCACGCTTAAATCGACACATTTTTTATAATATAAAATCTCTAGTTGTAGATAAGGTAACTGAATGCCGACCTACTTCAAAGGTAAATTAATCCGCTCTTTCCGAATTTAGTAATTTACCGCTAGCGGACGATGCATACGCTGTGCCGGGTGATATCGATATTTTGATTGGCGCTGAGCTATTTCCGCATCTTTTATTACCTAATAGGGTTCAAGATTCCTTAGGTTCTCCGCACGCTATTGAAACGTTTTTCGGGTACGTTGTTCTCGGCTCCGCTCCCGCATTAATTGATACTCCCGCGTCTACTATTTCATGTTGCTGCATTCAACCTCAAAGGGTTGAAGATTTAATTACTAAATTCTGGGAATTGGAAGAAATAAAATCTTCTTCTGTTCAAAGCCCAGACGATATTGCATGCGAAGAATTTTATTGCCGCACCACTACTCGCGACCCAACCACTGGCCTGTACACAGTGGCTCTGCCGTTTAAAGCCGATGTATTTACTCTTGGCGATTCTTTCGCAAATGCTAAAAGACGCTTTGAATGCCTCGCACGAAAAGTTACAGCCTGCTCTCAACTAAAAGAAGCTTATGATAGTATTATCCGCGACTATCTTGACTCATCCGCGCCGCCTTTATCCGAAGAGAATAAAAATTACTCACCACGGCGTTCTTAGAGAAGACAAAACCACAACTAAATTGCGCATGGTGTGTGATGCAAGCGCAAAGACCACTTCTTCGGTCTCCTTAAAAGACTTATTGTACAGTGGTCAGAATTTACATGGTAATTTATTATCTATTTTGATCAATTTCCGCTTATTTCCAGTAGCGCTTTCAGCAGACATACGTCAGATGTTTTTATGTATTGGCATAAGAAATTGTGACCGGACGTTTCACCGGATTTTATACCGTTTTTCGCCACTGCAGGACTTGCAGGTTTGTTTATGTACCATTTCAATGACGTATTTTTCGGTTTACGATCTAGTCCATTTCACGCATTGAGAACCTTAAGACGGATCTTGATAGATCACGGTCACACGTTTCCGTTGGCTAAAGAAATAATGGAGACTGGCCTATACATGGATGATGTAGCGTTTAGTGTAGAGGAAGGTTCAGCAGCTAGCTGTAGCGTCTATGATTGCTTTTATGAAAGCAGGCAATTTTGATCTCGTAAATTGAATGAGCAATTCACAGTCTCTTCTTAACTCTGTTCCGTTATCACACCGGCTTGAATATATTAAGGAATTTGGTGAAACACATACCCATAAGGTTTTAGGTTTGTCTTGGTCCCCTAATACCGATAACTTTTGTCTTACCGTTACTGCACCTGAGAATTTCAGATGCACTAAACGAGTAATGTTATCGTGTATTGCTAAAATATGGGACGTTATGGGGTTTGTCGTTCCCGTCGTATTGTACGCCAAGTTACTAATTAAGCAGCTTTGGTGGTGCAAGTGTGACTAGGATGACTTCCCACCCGATCACATCTGCAAGTTATGGAAGCAATTTTATGATGAACTGCCCGCTCTTAATAATTTGAAATTCCTGCGTCATATTGGTATTACTGGTGGTAGCTCTGTCATCATTGTTGGCTTCGCAGATGCCAGTGAGAATACATATGGTGCAGTTGTTTACTTTCAAGTAAATAACGAAGGATCCCGTACAGTACACTTGATCAGTGCCAAATCAAAGGTGTCTCTTGTAAAGGTTATTTCTCTTGCTAGACTTGAACTCTGCGCCATATTAATACTTGCTAGGCTTATACAGACTATTATTGCGGCTTGTAATAACCGCATCAACATTTCTTAAGAATTTGCGTTTTTAGATTCCACGGTTGCATTGTGCTGGGTTCATTCTTCTCCGCGCCGATGGGGTACGTTTGTAGCTAATAGAGTGACCAAAATACAATCTGAATTACCGTGTTGTCATTTCTACCATTGTGCAGGTGCCATTAATCCCGCTGATTGTCTTTCACGTGGAATTACTCCTGCTCAGATCATTGACCATCCTCTTTGGTTCACTGGACCTTCTTGGATCAAGCTAGATCCACATCAGTGGCCCATTAGCGCATTTAATGCGTCAGAAATAACTGAGGTTCCAGAAGAAAAGACGCATTCTTTGGCAGCAACCATCAAGCCAGAGTCGATAATTATGACTCTTTCAACACACATTTCGTCATGGGCAAAACTTCTTCGTACATTAGTTTATGTTTTTCGTTTTCTTAAGCTTCTTCCGCAACGCAAATTTATAAACGCATCTGACCTTGAGTTTGTTGAACATAGAGTATTAAGAGAGATTCAGAATTTTTATTTTCAAGATCAAATTCCTAAATTAAACGCAAATAAGCCTTGTAGTACCGCATTCCAACGTTTAAGGCCGTTCATTGAGGATGGCTTAGTGCGTGTAGGTGGCCGTTTACACAATTCATCACTAAGCTACGATCAGAAACATCCTATTGTTCTACCGCGTAACAATTGATCATTACCATAAGGTAAATTGTCACGCTGGGCCAACGTTGTTATTATCCATTTTGCGTCAAAAATATTGGATATTTTCTGCTCGAAATTTAATTCGCACGACGATATATAAATGCATTCCTTGTTTTTGGGTTCGTCCACGTCAAACTTTTCCTGAAATGGCCAGTCATAAGCCTTGTCGTGTCACGGAGTCTATAAAGGCATTCACTCACACAGGTATTGATTTTGCTGGTCCGCTGAAGGTAACACTATCTCGTGGTCGTGGTATTCGTTCCCAAAAGGCATACATTTGTCTCTTTTTGTGCCTCACAACACGTGCAGTGCATATCGAGCTCACATCTGAGTTGAGCACTACTAGCTTCTTGTCCACTTTTAAACGTTTTTTATCACGCCGTGGCCCTGTTTCATTCATTTATTCGGACAATGGGACAAATTTTGTTGTTGCCAAAAGAAAGCTCAATGAGATATATGATAAGTGTTTGTCTTCCAATCATTTAAATACCTAATTTTCGCATGTATTAGCCGATAATCGCATCCATTGGCATTTAAATTCTCCAGCTGCTCCTCATTTTGGTGGGAACTGGGAGGCCAATATCAAGAGTCTAAAGGCTCTTTTATTTAGAGTAATAGGTGAACAAATTTTGACACTTGAGGAATAAACAACTGTTTTAACGCAGGTAGAGGCAGTTATGAACACTCGACCTCTGCGTAGAACACTCAATAAGCCCAATGCTGACAACAAGCTTCGGCACTAAAGAGCCTAAACTATAAGTTAAAAGTTTTCATAATGAGTATTCCTTATAACAAGTCTAAAATAACTTACAGCAAATATGCGCGATAAAGATACATATTATCATATTATACCTATTTAAAACATATTACTTATCATTTGTACTATAAATATAACATACACATTTTTTATTTTATTTTATTATTTGTATATCAGTAGGTAGGTACTCAGATTAAGCATAGATTTACAGTAATAAACATGAAGATACTTTTCTATACAAGATAGATATTTGGATATGTACACACTCAAAGTTTATATATTATTGTATATATTTGTGTCATTATCATCATATCAGCCCCTTGACGTCCACTGGCCTCATATAACTTTCTCCACAGCTTGCGACTCTGTGCTTCCTGTAACCAACGGCTCCCCGCTACCTTTACAAGGTCATCTGTCCATTTAGCGGGGGTCCGTCCCACGCTGCGCTTTCTGGTTCATGGTCGCTACTCTAGAACCTTCCTTCTCCATCGGTCATCAGTTCTTCGAGCTATGTGCCCTGCCCATTGCCACTTCAGCTTTGCGATACGGTGAGCTATGTCGGCGACTTTAGTTCTCCTACGGATTTTCTCATTCCTGATTCGATCACGTAGGGAAACTCCGAGTATAGCTCTTTTTTTGCATCGCCCGCTGAGCAACCTTGAGCTTTCGTATAAGGCCCGTAGTAAGCGGCCACGTCTCAGTGCCGTAAGTCTTCACTGGCAACACACACTGGTTGATTCAGTAAACTTGCTAGGCAGTTGTCAGTACTGTCCTCAATCTTCTGGCCGCCTCTTCCTGACCGACTGCAAGACGAAGATACAGTTTCTTGTGGACACCGGCTCAGATATCTACGTCTACCCTCGCGCAGCGGCCACGGACAAGCTCCGTAGGACAGGCTACACTTTATACGCTGCTAATGGTTCTGAAATACCCACTTACGGATTTTCTCATTTAGCGCTGGATCTTGGTCTTCGTCGCGATTTTTCGTTCCAGCGGTTCATAGACGAAGTCACCGGAGGGCTTGACTTCTGTTATTCGTACGTTGATGACGTCCTCATCTTCTCACGCAATCCCACTGACCATGAAAATCATCTGCGTCAAATTTTCAACAGGCTAGATAAGTATGAAGTACTACTAAACACTTCAAAGTGTGTTTTTTGTGCTCCCGAAATCACTTTTTATTGGTTACCGCGTATCTTCTGAGGGCATTCAACCTTTGGCAGGGAGAGTAGACGCCATAAAAAACTACACCGAACCCAAAACCAATTTATACCAAATTCAGCAGAACTTCAAGCACCTATGAACGAGCTTTTTAAGGGCCAAGCCAAAGGCTCACAGCGAATACAATTCAGTGACAACCAGAGATGCGTATTTTAGAAAAATATAAGGCAGGTCTTAGCAACGCAGCTTTACTGGCTCATCCTAATAGCGATGCTAAGCTCGCTGTTATGACTGACGCGTCTAGAACTACGATTGGAGGAGTATTGCAAGAATGGCACAAATTGCCTGGCTACCGCTGGCGTTTTTCTCACGTAAGTTGACACCAACTGAAATAAAATACAGTACTTACGACAGAGAATTGCTAAATATTTATTGATCATCGACCGATAACATATGCATTTCAGATGAGACGAGACAACTGTTCGCCCAGACAGTTCCGATACTTGGATTACACAGTTTTCCACAGATATTCGCCATATTTCTGGAAAGAATAACGTAGTGACTGATAGCCTGTCCAGGATCGAAGAAATCCATGCTTCACTCGACTTTGAGACCTTGTCTAAGGCCCACCTAAATGATATAGAGCTTAGCATAATTTTGTCAGAAGGATGCTCGCTCAACCTGCATTACCAGGTAAAAAGGCTCCTTTGTATTGCTAGTGCACCTTCGCCAAGACCTTTTATTTTACGATCAATGAGACTATTAGCGTTTGATTCCTCACATGGTCTCAGTCACCCTAGCGCAAACGCGACCACAAAATTAGTCACAAACCCTTTTGTTTGGCCAGGAATAAAAAAGGATTGTCGGGAATGGAGCCGCGCATGCCTCTATTGTCAACGAGCAAAAGTATCTATGTTTCTTCACCCTGGCTCTCATATGCGCTACCAGCAGCAAGGTTTCTCAATGTCCATATTGATCTAATTGGTCCAACCTACCTACATCAAATGGATTTAGGTATTGTCTTACAGCCATCGACCGCTTTTCGCGTTGGCCTGAGACGATTCCGTTAACCGAGATAACGGCAGAAACCACGGCTAAAGCTCTCCTTTCTGGTTGGATCGCTCGTTTCGGAAATCCTGTGAGCATTACCACAAATCGTGGAAGAGAGTTTGAGTTCAGTCTTTTTAAATCGCTTTCCAATTTAACTGGATTCCAATACGAAATGGTCACCGCATACCATCTAGCTGCTAATGGGATTATTGAGCGTTTCCATAGACAGCTAAAAGCAGCAATTATGTGCCATGCTGATCAACAATGGATGGAATCTTTGCCGCTGGTGTTACTAGGTTTACGTAGCGCTTGGAAATAGGATCTTCAGGCGTTCACAGCCGAATTTCTTTATGGCGAACCATTACGTCTTCCCGGCCAATTTTTTGTCAAAACAGCTCCTGAAATACCAGACTTAACAGACTACATGTTAATGTTACGCTATTTCGCGTTCAAAATTCAACCCTGTCCGGCTGCACACCACACTACAAAATCCGTTTTTGTATTTAAAGATCTTTCGACTGCAGATCAAGTTTTTTTACGTCAAGACGCCCTGCTACAACCAGTATACACAGGCCCGTACAAAGTTCTTACACGAGGCCCAAAGACCTTTAAAATACTGGTCAAAAACAAAGAAACGAAAGTTGACACGGACTTTTTTCACTTCACTGTCAGACTTACATACACGGAAAAACCAAATTCGAGTTCAAAAATTCAAAAGGATATCCCGAAATGTACTCGTTCAGGCTGGAAAGTCCATTCAGTGATGTGGGCATACCTAATTACGAGCGCCATTTTAGCACCCCTGACGGAATGCAACCCGAGACAATTTAAGTGTTGAGAAATCGGCTTTTGAGCTATTAAACGAATATTTTCTCATATTACTGAACCTTTAAATGATTGCATAAATTTAATCACGAAGATTAATTCCCTGCCGATGGTAAGCGGTCAGCTGGTAAATAATCAGTGACGACCAGTATTAGATTATTGTGCTTTGTGTGATTATTAATTTTAATAAAAATAAATGTATAAAAAGTTGATCAATTGATAAAATACATGAATAATGATTGCTTATTTTCATTTATTAATTGAGTGATGTGTAAAATCATATTGTATGTAGTTTTACACAATGTATTGCATAGGTAATCATATCTGTAGTCTTAATGTGTATTTCAAAGATCAAAAACAGTTCTGTTATAGTGTAAATATAAATGGCGTGATTCTGGTGTGCTACCTGACCGCCCCACCCGATCGTGTTGTTTGTCACTACAAATAAAAAGGGTGGGCTTGAGAGAGCCATCTCAGTTGTGAATTCGAATTGAAGTCTACTGGTTGTATAAACTGTGTTGCGTAATAAAATCAATGAAAGCATATAGTGTACAAAATGTATAAAGTGATACTGCCAGTATTTAATGAGAATCCAGTATTTAAAACACTTCAGTTAAGGTCAATTGATTATGTAGCTTCTTTGTAGAAGATATTTTATTGTGTATTTTTAATTATGTATATTTTTTGTTATAGTATAAATGTTAAATTAATATTACATACGTAATATCTAGCTGAGAGTTTTAGTTCTTTGTGGCATTTGGCTGGACCAGTCATTAAGGTCCTTAAGTAAGATTGTTGTTCTTGCATTTTGTGAGTAGCTTACGAATCTTAGAAATGCTTAAAGGCTTATTTGTGTTTTCACTCGAAACATAGATTTAATGAGTAGATACTTTATATCTCGTAAAAATTGTGATATTTTTGTTATTCTAATAAAATATTCAAAAGAGCGTATGCTAGAGAGTTTCTTTCGCCGTTTCTTCTCGCTAGCCACTTTGATTCCGAAACGCTAGTAGTTTATAGACATTTCATATCCATTTTTAAAACTAACTTCAGACTTTTATTTATATATCCTATCCTCAAAATACCTACTTACATTTTCATATTTATTATACCCTTAATAGCTAATAAGCTAAAACCAGGGTGGCCAGGTCGGTTTGAGTGTAGGGCGCTTTATCAGTTAAAAAAAGGCGTAGATTCCAGAAGACAAGTGTGCTTTAAAAAACGCTAGACTATTATATATTCTTCATTATATAAGCAATTGTTTAATAAATAAAACATCACTTTGAATTAAAAATAATCTTTATTGCGTAAAATATCATTAAAACTCATCTTGATTATAAGTACCTACTTACCTACGAAACTTTACCGTAACTTCTACTCTGCTTATATCTCCACATATAATATTAGGAACACGAACATCTTCATCCTCACTGACATGAGTTTGATTACTATGCCGTCTAATATTTCCTTAATCATACGACTATACACGTCTTTCGTCTGGTCAAAATTTGAAAGGGGTTGGTATCACACGCAAGGAACAGAGAAAAGTAGATATTTGCGCTTAGTGACAAAGACAACTAATGCAAGGAACGGGAAAGTATCCTTTCTCGGGCTTTTCCCGATGGGTTATTAAACTATAGACTGTTATTTTAATGAGTTCGATTTTTTTCCCAGTGTGCTAGGATTGTTTTCCCAGTAATAAAATATCATACCCACTACTTTCTCAAGATAGTGTCTCCGTACCTCGTCCTGAAAACCACAAATCTCGTATTTGTCAGAGGAATCTCGTACGGTTGGCAACCTTTTTAGGGTTCCGTACCAAAAGGGTAGGTTATTAGTGAATGCCAAAATATGCGACAAGAATGGCAGTATTTTTTTATTGCGTTGACTTAAAGCTTGATATTTTTAGCCGTACACTTTTTCCTTTTCAGGTACGGAACCCTAAATATTGTTTGAAAAAAACTGATATTTATTTTTATTTGTTATCACTATCATCACCACTGTCTTCTCATTCCGATACATGGATAATAAATCGTGGGGTCGGTGCATCAGTTTTATGTTTGTTTTAGGTAAAAAATAAGTATTTTATTTTCAAATAATTAATATGGTTGTCTTAGAACTATTTTTAGACCTAATGATATTACTCATTCGGGAATGTAGGATCTAAAATAATAATTAACCAATATTGAATGAGTTTTTGGTGAGTAATATTTAGTGATTGTGGCAGAATTTTGTTATTTTGAAAGGCGTTGTTTGTTGCTGTTGGTGTTATGAATGTGTTTTATTTTGTCATATATTAAACATATAAATAAAACTTGAAAATTGTTTAGCAAAACTATTAAGGATACTGGTACCTTATTAGCTATGTTAGGTGACTTTTTATTTCAAGGAAAAAACCATGTAAACTAGTGATTATTAATAGATTTACAACTAATGTAAAGGTGCCACTGAGTTTCAGTCCGCTGTACGACGATGCAAATTGATTAATTTCCAAATTAATTTATTCGCGATTTAATAGTTTTTCTTAAAATATACTTTTTATACCACTTAGTTGGCAAATAAGCTTACAGTAACCTGATGATAATAATCAAATGACTATTTTCTTGAAGAACCACATACTGTATTCCTTAGAGAAAACCTTGGCAGGGAGCTCAATTTACAACCTAAGCGTTCGCGAAAGTTTATCTGAAACCGCATTGTACGTGACTATTTACGGCAAGGCGTGCGGTGGTAAAAATATTTATTTGTTTCCTTTAATTACTAATACAAAATAACAATTTATTCTCTTTGTTTTAGTACCGACCACAACTAGAAGAACACGTGATGACAAAACGCAAGCGTGAAAATTTTACAAATAAAAATTTTGTTTAGCACAGAATTTTTTTTCTTTGTGGCTTTAATTCAGTCAGTAGACTGAGATATTTGCTAGTGTCAGTTTCTACAAAAAAAAGGATAGTCCTTTACCTACCTATGTTACATATATTTTTACACTACTACCACAACTCCATCGCAAAAAAATGTTTTAGTAAGCGACAACAATTCATTCATAAATAATAAAAATTACAACAATGAACTAGTTACTCCTTATAAATGGCTGGGGATGAAAATATTATGATTGGAAATTCAGTAAACAGTGACATATAGGTCACTAAAACATAAAACGATAAAATAAACATGTTAGACAATATACTTTATGTTAAATTGCTGCCTCTGTCTGTAAGGTCGTGTGTTCGACTTAACAGGAATTAAGAAGAGGAAAAGTAAACTAAAGAATACAGGATAGGTTACCGCAAAAAGACAGAAAAGTTTAGGATTAGATAACAATATGCACTTTTATAAAAGAAATTCACTAATCTGTTTGTAAAATGAAAACAGGAAATTGATTTCAAGTTAATGTAATATAATACTCGATATGATGCGATTGCTAATGCCAAAAAGAAGCGGCAAGACATGACATTCTCTTTGTATGCCTTCTCAGAGTTTCTTGATATCAACATAATTTTAACACTATAATGGCAGTACCAGAAAGACCTATTGGATAAAAGTTACAGTAGGCTGGCGCAAAATTCAGACAGAACCACGGTTGACGGCATTTAGTGAAACTTTTTGCCACCGGGTTTTTTTAGACTTATTCGACCCCTTTGAACACGATCCTTCCCGGTGTCAACATTTCTTGCTCCCTTTCTCCCCTTTCTCCCGCAACCATCCCCCGAACTACGGATTTTCCTTTTTTGTTTAAAATTATTAGAGAATAATTTACAGTGTGCGTAAGGATTGAGGAGCCACCTCTGGAATGTGGGTAACCTTACAAATATTTTGTAGTCCTGATAAAAATATTGTAAGCCAGATCTCGGACTTTGTAGTTTAAGGAATAGAAAGTTATTGATGATCTGAAGTTGCTCCTCAATCCTTAAGGTCAGTATTCCTAGATCTCTGAAACCAAATGACCTGTGTTTTTCATGTCTTTGCCAAGATTAAGTAGTTCTAATAATAAAATTTGTAGTGAGGAAACCAAAATGCCAAGTGTAAGAGTTAAGAAATTAAGTTACATTTATTGTGGCTTCTTAATCCAAATCCCAGTGTTTGTAAGAATTAAGAAAACTACATTAAGGATTAATAAAACCAGCTTACAAATACTTTGTAGTCCTAATAAAATAATTGTAGGCCCAATTCCAGAATTTGTACTTAAAAGAATAGAAAGTTACCGCCACAGTTGGCGCAAGTCGCAGGTTGCTCCTTTGGGCGCGGGTAGTCGCGCGCAGGCTGGCTTTTGGCAGCAGCAGAATTAGGAGTGGCCAAACGTTAGGCACCGCCTACATTGAGTCGGCCTTTTTGCGCTTTACCATGGCTCGATTTTTAATCCAGGCATACAGAGAAATTCTGTAAGTTGGAAGATACCTGGAATGATATTATTTTGTCTTCTGAAGGAGGCGGACGTAGTTGAGAATAACTGCGTCAGAATGCATTTGGAAATTCCAGACTCTCCCGGGCCATCGTGGCTCAATTATATACTTTGTTTCGTCTGACAACTCAACTATATATCTCGATCTTTCTAAAATGCGAGAAAGCGATCTTTTATACATTTTTCTTATTCACTTTTTATTTAATCTGTAGTTTGCGAGTTTGACATGACAAGGCAAGGAGAGAATATGTTATGTATTTATATAATGCAGTTTATTAATTGGTTGTTATTAATTAATCAATCTGTCAGTGTGATGAAAGCTTTGTATGTGTAGATTTCTGGCCACCACACTCTTACAAAATTTAATTTATGTCTTATCTTTACCCACAAATTCTGGAATTAAGCCTACAATTATTTTATTAGGATCACTAAATACTTGTAAACTGTTTTTTCATATCTCCAAAGTGGTCTTCTCAATTCTAACCAACATTGGAATATGGAGTCACATTAAAAGTGATCTGACTTATTAACTCTCACACTTGGCATTTTGGTTTCTTACTACAAATGTTTTTATCAGGACTACTAAATCTTGACGAAGACATGAAACACTTAGGGTTTCAAAGATCTAGGGATACCGACCGTAAGGATTGAGGTGTCACCTTTGATCTTTAATAACTTTCTATTCTTTTAATTACAAATTCTGGAATTGGGCCTACAATTATTTTATTAGAACTACAAAATATTTGTAAGCTGGTTTTCTAAATCCTTAAGGTAGTTTTCTCAATTCTTACAAAGACTGGGATTTGGATTGAGGAGCCCCAATTAAAGTTACTTTACTATAACACACACATACATAACTATAACACTTAGCGTTCTGGTATTCTTACTACTAATTTAATTATCAGGCCTACTAAAGTTTTCTTTGAGGACTACAGTCTGGGGTTCTTTAAGTAAGAAGTTATTAGATTTCTAAAAGGTCGGCAAGGCGCGATTAATACCCCTGGTGTTACTCGCGCCATAGGCTACGGTGACCATCAGGTGGACTGTAAGCTTGTTTGCCACCTTAGTGGTACAAAAAAAACTTTTTCTAGAATAACCCCATACTGTAGTCCTTAGAGAAAACCTTGGCAGGGCCCTCATTGCACGACCCAAGCGTTCGCTGGTGGAAGTTTCTCTGAAACCGCACTGTACGCGAATATTTCACAGAGAGAAAATATACTTATTGTTCGAATTAAAAACCTGTTTATTAAAATTCGTTAATACTAAATTTTATTCATTTCAAATTTTTTTTTATGGTAATTACAAAACAATATTTTTAATTTAAAGTACATTTTATTAATTTCATAAACTAATAACTACAACATAGCTTTATTACATCGCGCTATTAAAGTTTCTTCGTTAGTGCGCATATATACGAATCGAATCGCAAGTGAAGTAGCAGGCATAACTCCTTACCTGGCGGGGATTTTCGTTTAACGCCGCTTCCCAGTTGGTGACCATTAGCTGAACAAAATAGACTTACCTTCCGTCACAGCCCTTCATCGACCAGGTACACGAACCAGTTGTACAACCGTACGCTTCGAATCACAGATGTTCATCGGGACCTATCGGTGTAAACGCTTATTGTAAGCGTGTTACTTTATTTCATTCCAATAAATTTTAATTGGTTTTGGTAAACGACACTGTTATTCCAACAAGACTAGTTTTATTCCTATTAGTAAACACAATAAGTAATACTCATTGGTAACCGTCAGTGTAATTTACTTGTCCTCGGAATTACTAATATTTTAGTGATTATTAGTATTATTTAATTGTGGCTACTAAAGTTTTTTCTCCGTGTTCGATTCTAAAATGAATTCCCTGCCCATCGCGAGCAGTACAATGGTAGAATGTAGTCGTGGGCATCCTTTCTAATAATTCCTCAGAACAAATCCCATTGTACAAGCGGTAGAACACACACAAGGGAGGCAAAGTCTTTCCTCAGACTTAAGGACGCGATACGGAAAGTGAGTTTGGGATTGTCGACAATTCTCATAGCCCGTCGTCGTTGAACCGGGTCAAAGGGCCAAGTTGTTGTCTGGATGCACCTGCTTACAAATGGCACAGTACTCCATACGGGCCGAACTTGCGACTTGTAAAGCAGCAACCTTTGCCCCGACGTGAAGTACTGCTTTGTTCTGTTGAGTACAGCAAGTTTTTTGGGGCATGGGTTTCAAGAACATTACTTTTGCTTGATTCTGGATGTTCTTTGTATGTAAATCAAATAAACAAATACATATCTGTTGTCTTGTACCTGAGTACTCATAGTACTAGCTTTGCTTAGTTTGGAATTAGAGAGGCGTAAAGTCCAGGAATATTTATTATTTTATGAAAAAGACTATATACTATACCGCTAAGTAAATGTGTGGTTCAATCTTTGTACATGTTGAATAAAAAGTATAACTATTCATTTTATATTTTACAAGTTTATAATTTAAGCCATTTTAGCCATACTGTTAATTGTATAGTATATATACCTACTGGAGAATATGAAATCTTTATACATTTTGTACCAATCTTGGTGACCGCTTACCATCAGGAGGACCGTAAACTTGGTTGCCACCTTAGTAGCATAAGTATGTGGTATGTTATGTTAAAACTCCTGCTAATCAGACTAGTGTGAGTGTTTAACTTTACTATTACGTTCCCATACACAATAAAAATCCTGAGCAAAAAGAAAAAAATATGTCCCGATTAGTTTCCATAATTTAATTTATTAATGAAAAAAAAAATGTAGTGTTAGTTAGGACTCACACTATGCTTAGTGTGTATTTGTAAAAAAACGTGTTTTGTTTTAATTTTTTTTCCTAGTCAGCCTCATATGTCCTCAATGTAGTGGCACGGCCTTATAGTGATTTGGGCCAGAGTCCACATGCAAGGAAGCGGATTGTGGAATTCACATACACGTTCTTTTTTGATCTTGCAGGTTTACTCACAATGTTTTATTTTACCAAAAAGCCAGTACCTACTCAAAAATTAAGAAAGTCTCATTCGTACACACCGGGCTCGAACCATCAACGATTTAACGATTTAAAACTGTTCTTGGAAATCTACTTGCATATTATTTTTTCATTTACATTGATTTGTAATGCAGCATTTATATAATAGGCTGATAATAATGATTTTTTAATTGAAATGTTTGTTGTAATACGGATAGTGTGACGTTTTCATTTTAAAATTAATTATAAATAACAAATAAAATAAATTACTTTGCATTAATAAAATTTTCCAATTGATAAATCATTCGTATATAAGACTGCGTTCACAATTCCATAACAGATTCCAAGATCTACAGCACTATGTATCTTAGACTTTTATCAGCGTGTTTACTTATATTAATGTTCACAAACTTGTTGGCAAGTACCTGCTTGTGCTAAATTGATTTAAAACTACCTTATTTATTTTATTAACAGAATAAAAAAATACTTAATGTTTTTCATACATACTAAAATAAACTATATATTGTTTTTAATTGTTTGTGCCTTAGCCCTTTCAATTAACATTGATTTTGAGTACTTAAAAGTTGACTTTGTATTTATAAATTTTTGTTTTCATTTTTCATTGTTAATTGTATACAAACTAAACAACATTTGTTTTGCAGTTGCGCATAATGAGTGTTATAAGTATCATTAGTACTGTAAAGAAATGGCAAACGCAGCAACAGGTCAACATGTGTCTGCATTGGCTATTTTTTGACTCGTAAAATATTCTCATGATATGAAAATAATTTTATTTCAGCATTGTCAAAATGAGGTAAGTGATGTATTTCAGCAATGTTTAACCAACGAAAACCAAAAGGAGGAGATTCTCAATTTAACACATAACTTTTTACAGAAAAATCGTTCGTTTTCGGTTTCGTCAACGAACAGATAGGCAATAACCTCAAAGTTTGTAATTCATCATTTCTTTCGACAAAATAATATCTCTATTTAAATTATTATTTTTACTAAGGTACCTGAGAGGGCCCTTGGCAACACATTCACATCGTCCAACTACGGTGCGAATCTTGCGGAGGTATTCAAGAAAATGGATGCAACACCACAAAACATCCTAAGGTAAGTTTCACAATATGTCATAGGTAAATACCGTTAAATTTTAATCGTTTTAATGCCGTGGACAGGTGATGAGGTGCATGAAACACTTTTTTTTTAAACTCGAATCAATTCTTGATTGAGTGACAAAATGACGCGAACATTTAGTAGGTAGGTCAATATTCAAAGAGACCGACCCTATTATGACACATGACTCATTTCACCAATGACGCGTAGTGGACTTCGATAAATTAACCAATGCTAGACTAATTACCGCCCCTACATCTTATTTGATTGGCAATTTGCAAGGCGTGTGCCCCCCCCCCGTGCCCCGTGGGCTACGGTCAAAACATATAAAAAAAATCAGTTTTCTCTAAGACGTCACCGGTTCGGCGCTCGATGCGTCTCGAAATTTCGCGTACTCTTACATGGAGTATCTTGACATGGTGCAATTAGGTCCCGGGATCTAGGTACAAAGCATTTACGACGGTCCTAATCCCGTAAAAGTATGAAGGAAAATGTGCAATTATTGAATTTCTTCAAACGAACAAATTGACACCAGCTGAGCGAGTCAATGACCTGTATGACGTAGGCATACGTAGGTAACTAACACGTGGCGCTACTACTGTTTTCACGCACTTTGCGGATATTACAGTATCACTTCCTATCTTTTTTATTTTAAGAGATATAATCCAGATTAAGTTGTTGATGAATAGTACTTTGTAAATTGAACCACCCATCCACGGCATTAAAACGATTAAAATTTAACGGTGTATAATGCCTCGTGAAAGCTAAATGGTTTAAGTTACGTTTAGTTACAGTTGTTACTCCTTTATGTTTCGATTATTGCATTTTATTTGTAAACCAGTTTGGCAACAAGGATTTGGTTTCTTCCAAAATATGCCTTATTTTGCATGTGTTTTATTCTATTTTTATTGGGATCTAATTATCAAAAATTTACGATTTTGGTCATTTTCCATATTTTATAACTGTCAAAAAAAATTGAGTCCATTTCTGATAGTAAAGTAGAACTTTAGTACTGCGTAAATTGGTACGGAAATTATAATTTTTTTTGCCAAAATGTTTTCTCTTTCATACAATAACTAGAAGCGATGAAAAAATATGAAATGCTCATAACTTAGCGATACATAATCGTAGAAGTCCATTTTGAAGCATTAGATTTAAACTTAATTGTGATGGACAAAAGTACTTAGTTCAAAAACAAATTGTAAACATTACTATTAAATAGAATCGGGATTTTTGCACTATTTACCCCAATTTTGATTTAAACTACAGCTAATGAAAAAAATTCAAGGTTGAATTCTTATTTAAGGGGCTTAGAGCAGCTTACTAGCGCCGCCATCAGATATCCTCAATTTTGTCTTCGTAGACAACGAATTTCTGAAATCCAAATATTAGAAATATAATATATTATATATAATATAATATATAATAATATAATATATATAATATATTATATATAGAATATCATTTTTGATAAAAGTTTTTAGCAGAAATGCCAACTACAACTCACAGATTTTATTCAGAAATTATATAAAACCTGCTGAAAATAGCTTATGAATAGTTCTATATTTGCAACATTAAGATTTTAGAAATTCGTTTTCTACGAAGAGAAAATTGAGGATATCTAATGGCGGCACTAGTGGGCTGTAAGAGGGCCCTTAACATGAAAAATTGTACAAGAATTCATGCTTAAGCGGCCGGAAACTAATAAGCCGCTTTATTTGGTTGGTCTGTAAATCATCTTAGGTTGGAAGTTACTTTATTAACACCTTTACATTATTAAGTTCTGTGGTAGATTGTCGAGGTGTAAAAGGTAATTCAGCGCTCAAGTAGATTGACGAGGTTGACAAGCCTGCTTCCTAGGGAGTAGAGACTCGTCGCTTGAAAAGGTAGAAATGAAACTCAGGCTCATGGGATTCGAATGAGCATACCTATAATTTATCTCACATTTATTTACAAAAATGATACAAAATTAAAATCACAGGTATAAACAGACGAACACTGACGATTGTCGATAAGCAGCTCTAGGGTGTAACACTTGAGTGTATTTCCGGCTAACGGTGGTAAACGGTCAAATGGTTTGAATCATGTCTTTAGAGCAATGAAAGGTTATGATATAATATGCTTCTTCATGTGAATATATAGTTATCATAAAAATACTACGTGCGTTTTGAAGGTTCTATTGGTTTACCTACTAACCACTTTTTTAATCCTTAATAGGTATAAATTAGACTACTCTTAGGTATTTTCGTGTTATTTCCTCACCAATGATCCATAGAATAGGCGTAATATTATTGTATAGCACCTGGAGGGCCGAGCAAATGCAAATTATAAACACGGATAAATCGACGTTTTCTAAAAATGAAACCTAGCTAGATCAATTTATCGACCCCGAAAACCCCTACATACTAAATTTCATGAAAATCGATGGAGCTGTTTCTGAGATTCAGATTATATATATATATATATATATATACAAGAATTGCTCGTTTAAAGGTATTAGATTAGATACTTTTCTTGGTGTAGTGTTGTGTGTAAGTAATTGTTTGTTACTGTAATTTTGATTTTCTCTCCTACGCTGTTTCTACTGCATATCAATGACATGTTGGACATCTACAACATATTATTGCTATGCAGATGACAGTACTGGAGACGCTTATTACACGGGTCGTGCAAGCATCCCTCGTTCCTTTACGGAGGAAAAGCGCGGAGAACTTGTGTTTCAAACCGAGATCAAATGAGGTTTATGTATTTAAAACAAAAATCAGTCAGATTTTTGCCATGAAGGTTTTAAACTGAACTGAAAATATCATTCCTTTTTAACCGAATTTTAAAGGAAGGAAGTTGTTGTAGTCAAAAAACGTCAAGTGTAAATCGGATTATCGCACTGAGAGCTTAATATGGCATATAAATATGAAAGCTTTTTAACCATGTTCAATTTTGGACTCAACATCTTCAAGCTTTATTCCAGGTGATAGCTTTAAAATGGCTACCTATATCTCCAAAACTATTGATTGTGGATAAAAAGTTTCTTTACAGGAGTGACATATCTCATCAAGATCTTCATTTTAGATGTCAGCTGTCAAATACCTATGTATTAGTATGTAATACCTAATGTTTTATGCCTACCACCATTTACGTAATTTACAAACAAAAACAAAAACAAAAAGTGTGCCACTCATCGAAGCTTATCTTTGAATATCGTTTCCAACAAACAAGTGTGTTACTATTTCTCTTAGTGATAAGCTAGATGGCGCTGTAAAGGTAATTTAAGATGGTAGATGACTCTGGCCCGTCTCACACTTAGCCGGTTTTTTATTATTTGTTATTATACTTTAGAGCTCACACATATTATAATCACTGCACGATTGAAGCTAATTTATGTGTTACTGTTTTCACGATAGAGCAACTATATTATTTAGAGCTTATAACCAGTTACAGTTTTTTTACTTTTTATTATTTGTTACATAGAATAGATGTCAATTCGGACACATATTCTGAGTCTCTACCTATTTCCACCTAAAAGATAAAGCCCTTTAATGGTCGGACAGACCGACAGATAGCGTAGGCTTAGTAATAGGGCTCCGTTGACACCCACTGGCTACGGAACCCTAATAAAAATTTAAGGGTTCCCCATACAAGGGACACGTTTTCTTTGCTTTTTCTCTATCGTCAAAATAGTAAAATATACAAGCTTCAAACTTGCAGTGATTATAGTGTGAGCTCTAAACTACAACAAATAATAAAAATCAGCCAAGTGTGAGACGGGCCCCAGCCATTACTACCATATTAAATTACCGTATCAGCGTCATCTAGCGATACTGCAGAAAGAAGCAGTAAGTAACAAATTGGTTTCCCAACAAACAATTTAGCGTTGGTTACAGGTAATTTTGAAACTTAGAGTACTACTACTGATTTATAATGGTTTCGGTTGTCACTAAAAGTGATACAGTTCACTTATGAAATAAGTTTAGCTCTATAGGTTGTATTAGAACTGTCAAAAAGTAGTTAAATATTCTTTGCAGTTAGTGTAGTAGCAGCGGTCGCTTATATACTTATGACGTTAAAGCTTGTTTCGGCCTACAACGTCAAAAGCTGTTTGAACATCTTCATTAACTCCCTATAATTCTTATTGCTATAAATCTGCTATATCAGAGTTGCTTATATATCAAAAGGCTGTTGTTCAACTTCATTAACGTTATTGGTTCTGCAACAAAGTTAATTAAGAGTGTAGTAACACCAAACA
Organism: Apoda limacodes; assembly: GCA_946406115.1. Taxonomy (NCBI): domain Eukaryota; kingdom Metazoa; phylum Arthropoda; class Insecta; order Lepidoptera; family Limacodidae; genus Apoda; species Apoda limacodes. The sequence continues at coordinate 23,671,721 of OX291555.1, read as the reverse complement.
CTTCATGCGTTGTATAACTCTTATATACAGCTTACGCCTGTAATACGAAAGATAATGATAGGTTAAATAGGTACAGCAATTTTGTACGATATAATGGTTATGGTGTAAGATAAACAAATAATAATTCTTTTATGACACCATTTAATGTTTCTAAAAAGCTTAGCTTAAAGTTTTTGCCTATAATCTTACTTTACATTATGAAAACATTTATCGAACTGAGCTAAAATTTGGGATTTCACTACTTCGTAAAGAACCCTCAGCTTAAGGTATATAGGTAAAGCTAAAGCCGGTATTTAACTCTCCGCTGCAGGAAGATGACTTCCCTAAGTGCGTAGTTCCTCTCTTATGTCAACCAAAGATCGCATAATACTCTTGACTACTGGCGGTGTAGTTCTTCGAGTGTCGTAATAGATTTAAGAAAAGTCTGCATCTTTAAGATAAATATCGCCATCTTCAATCACTTTCTGTCAAAACAAAACTAAATATTTATTTATACAAAATCACTTTTAAATAACGTGGTACCTAAATTTTCCGAATTATTTTACATAGTTTATGTATACAGTCACTAAAACTGACCAACATTTGAAATTGAATGTCTAAAAACTAGTTCAGGTTATTAGTACTTTTAGTTGTTTTACTTTCTTTTCCTTAAAATCATATTTTTTCTAAGGCGCGTCAAAATTGAGACGAGAAACATGATACACTGTTATATATGTAAGTTGCGGGTAACAAGGGTACGGGTTAGTGAAACGACAGTTAGCTGCGCACTGGTTTAATGGACAGCTTGGTCGAGGACACAGCCCCGTAAAACCTACCTAATATGCATATACAACACTTCCTCCCCGAATAGTTTTTATCCTATAATTACTGTAATGTAAATTTACTGCTAATAAATTACTACAGAAACTTTTTGTAATCTACTTTCCGATTCGTTCGAGGTTTTCCGTATACAATTGTTGAAGTGGTTGACGATGACGTAGCAGAGTCGAATAGTCCTGGCGACGGCGGCGGCGACGTGTCATTGGCACCATCCGCTGCTTGCTGCCCAATCTCAACTTCCGTGCTTAGACTGCTTGCAGTTTCGTCTGTTGAGTTTTCAGCGTCACTCCCTGTCTTCTCCGGCCGCGTCAAGGAAGTATCGTGTGCATTGTCGTTGTTTCCTGAGCTTTGTCCACCTATTTCGGGAATAATCGCTGCATCAGCCAATGTACTGCTCTTTGATATATCCGGGATAAAATCTCCATCAAAAATATGGCTTCCTGCTATATTGTCACACCTTTTCATTTGGTTTATATGTCTTTTTATGCATGAACCTACCTGGGGAATAAACACTGAGTACATTACATAACCAATTGTTTTTTTCACGGTAACTTTTGTCCAATAGTACTTCTTTCTATTAATAAACTTTTTAACTAAAACATTGTCACCAATAGTAAAAAGTCGTTTCTTTTTCCCCACATAGTATTTACTCTGTAAAGACTGTTTACGGTTCACTATATAAGTGAGATTTGCAGAAGAAGGTGATTGTTTGGTTTTAGATATAATTAAATCCAGTCTACAACGTAACCTACGGCCATACAACAGCTGAGCTGGTGATTTTTCGGTCGTGCCGTGAGTCGAGTTGCGATAGTCACAAAGAAATTTGTTGATTCTGCTGTTCAAATTCTTTGTGTTATTATAAGATAAAATGATCGATTTAATTCCTTTTTTGACTATTTTTACCGAACTTTCTGCTTGACCGTTGGAAGAAGCGTGATAAACCGGAGAACAAATGTGACGGATTCCATTCAAAACGCAAAAACTATCAAACCACTCAGAAGTGAAAGCTGTACCGTTATCGCGCACCAGTATCGCAGGTATGCCTAATCTTGACATTAACTCATATAATTTTTCGATGACCGCTTCTAAAGACGTGCCCGTCTTCATTTGAAAACATTCCACCCATTTCGAGTGTGCGTCAACAACAATAAGATACATTTGCTCATTGAAGGGTTCTAAAAAATCTATATGAATTCTATGGAAAGGGTATGGCGTACGCCGCTTTCATTTTAACAACGCCAAAATGTGAACTATGTAGCTTATTAATCACTTTTTCTTGTAGTGATTCTGGTATAACTACTTTATGTCCACGCATTAAATACTAGTTTTTCATAGCTAACTGATTGCGACAAAGGTGTATGGCCTAATTTTTTCGTTTGTTACTTTTCGCGGCCATCCGATTCTTACATATTTCCTAACTTTACTTAAAATTACATCGTGCCTTAATGCGCTAAGCGTCATGTAACAACTCCCCCCCTACAAAAATAAAATTATATTTCATCTTTATTGATTTATGTACATCTGAACTCAAGTGGAGTATAATGGCGTACTTGTCAATTGTCAATATATGGATTCAATCAGTCCCAGGTATAAAAGAATAAAATCAAAACCCTAATCTTACATTGCCAGAATTTAAATTACTAAATCCGAGTTTCTGATTAAAATATATACGGTTTATTATCCTAACGTAGTCGGAGGGCCTAAGCCTAAATCACCCTATTCACCAGCTTAGCTACCTCCTTACAACTCCAAACATGTCTCGTAATAACACGGTTACCCCTTGAACACGGTAGGTCATAAAGTTATAACTTTATGATAGTATATGAAATCTCACTATAAGGATGAAACCCTAAGACCGCATACCCCTTAAGTGAAGTCGTAATCTTATAGTAATGTATGAGAACCGCCTTAAGGAAGAACTCTTAAACGGTAAGTAGTCCATCAATAAACTCGTTAGCTTCCCCTTAAGTAAAATTGTAACGTCATAGTAATGTATGAAGCTCACCTTAGGAACAACCCTTAAAATGTACATAATCTACCAGTAACCTCACTAGCTTCCCCTTAACTAAAGTGGTAACCTTATAATAATGTAGGAAAATCACCTTAAAGGGAGAACCCTTAGGCATATAAAAGTACTTACCACTAATAAACTCACTGGCTTCCCCTTAACTAAAGTTATGCACTTATAACAATATATCGAAATCATTAAAGAGACAGACGGACCTATTTATTACCTAAATAAATTATTAGCAGATACGCTATTGATCCCTTAAATAACTTATAACCTACACAGCTAACCTATCACCAGTTCTCTAGCCTGCCCTTAAGTGAAGGTATGAACTTATGACAATATATATAAGGCATTAGGGAGACAAGTGGACCTATTAAGTACATAGATAAATTATTAGCAGACTCGCTATCGACCCCTTAAGTGAAGTTATAAACTGTAATGTAATATGAAAAGTCACCGTACAGATGAACTAACAAATTGAATATATACAGATAACACACGAATATACTCGCTGGCTACCCTTAAGTAACTTACAAAACCATCATAATAACACTTAAAAGTGCACCCACGGACGGACCGACAGGTTTAGTGGTTGCATAAATAATCTGTTGACAACCCGTTAACGACCGTTAAAGTGAAATTATAAAATCGTAATGGTATTCGAGAAGCCACCCCAAAGGCGAATAGACAATCTAAGTATATAAAAAAACCCTACCACTATCCTTACTAGCTTCCCTTAGCTGACTTATAATATTATAATAATATATGGAGAATCACCGTAAAGACGAACTAACAGATTAGAAATAAATGTAAACCTGAAATAACTTAACCGTAGGTATCTGGAAATCCTCATACATTCATGATTATTGTTTACCACTGTGGCTCACGCCATCTGTGTAATAATCGTAGAATTACTCGGTCGATCGATATCTTAGCTAACTGTCTAATAATCTTGGAGATATTGAGAAGGCCTTATAGAGGGCGCTATTGGCAGACAATTTAGTATGGAATCCTATCTAAATCTACTAATCCTAGTTTCCAGGTTGTCTACTTGTAACCCTAACTGGGAATCGTCCAGGAAAATTCACATATACAACCATTCCTTAAGGGTTCGTAAGTTGTTCTATTCAGAATTGTTGGGCCCGCCACCGAATTATCCCTTCGGCCGATTAATGACTAACCAGTCTGACTTCTCATACATTTGCCTGTGCATCGAAGTGCCCAGCTGGCGTCTCGTGGTCACGTGGGTGCGCAAAGTTCACATATTAGCCTTCTGCGCCGATACAGAGTCTAATTGTGTTACTCGACCATCCTTCGACTAATTTACGTTGGTTCGGTTTTGTTTTATTTTATTTATTTTATTTTATTTAAACACTTTATTGCACTAAAATACAATAGGTGGACTAAATGCCTTAGGCATTATCTACCAGTCGACCTTAGGGTCATGCAGAAAGCTTAAGGTAGTTGTTTAAGTAGGAACGGTTATTATCTACTAACATAAACGTAGCATACAGTATAGAATTTGAATACATAAATTAAATAAATACACAGATACATATATACGTAAATATATATTTAAATATACATACATACACATACATAAATACGTATTTAAATATGTACATAGATATTGCTATATAGGTACTGCATATGATTCATTGAAAAGTATTTATAAAGGTGAGCCTAAATAGTATTTGTATAGCGAATGCTTAAACTTATTTCGGGAAGGCTTTTCCTTTATATTTTTAGGAAGCGAGTTCCAGAGTAGTGCTGCCTGAATAGTAAAAGAATTGGAAATAAAACCAGTACGTTGTGAAGGTAAACGTAGCAGCATGTTAGAGGAAGAACGAAGCTCTCTGTCGTGAGAACAGTGAAGATATTGAAACATTTTCTTTAAATATGGAAGAGATTGAGAATTATTTAAAATGGTATAAAGAAAACATAGAATTCTAGTATATCTGCGTTCCCGGATAGGTAACCAGCCAAGCTGAGTAAGGTATTGGGAAATGTGGTCAAATTTTCTTAAGTTGAAAATAAATCTTATACAAGAATTGAGGAGACGATCAAGTTTATTGAGATGATTTTGGGTCAGATCCAAATAACAAACATCAGCATACTCAATTATGGGAATGATTAGAGTTTGTACTAGCAAGATTTTGGTTTTTATTGGTAGAAAATGTTTGACTTTTCGACTAACTTCTGCGATTTGATCATGCCAACTAAAAGTATTGTCTATACATAGACCCAGATCTTTTACGCTAGAGGTAAAGGGTACTATAGTGTTTTCATAGTATATCTGTGACAAAGTACTTAAGTCAATCCTACTGAGTAACCTTGAGCTACCTACGATAATAGCTTGGCATTTGGACGGATTTACAGTCACCCTAAATCTGCGTGACCAATCGGAAATGTAACCAAGGTTTAAATTAACTTTATCAATGGCTTCTGTAATGTTTCCGATATAAGTGCTTGTGTAAAGTTGCAAGTCATCAGCATAAAGGTGGTAAGTACAGCTGAGAAGGTTAGTTATAAAATTGATAAAAATAGAAAACAAAAGCGGGGAAAGGATTGCTCCTTGAGGAACTCCGGTAGAAAGATTGCGCCATTCAGAGGAATGTTGATCTATGCGAACAGACTGTTGGCGGCCATGAAGATAGGATAAAAACCAGTTTAAAGCATTAGGACAAATATTAAGGTTAGTTAGAATAGATAGAAGTATATCATAATCAACGGTGTTGAACGCGTTTGTGAAGTCAACTAGTACTAATACAGTAACCTTAGTGTCTTCCATTGCCAGTCTAATATCTTCTGTGACCTTAAGAAGAGCTGAGCTAGTGCTATGACCAGGGCGAAAACCAGATTGATATTGATTCAGAATGTTGTTGTTGTAGATAAAACTGGAAAACTGACGATTCACGCACGCCTCCAACACTTTTGATAAAAATGGCAAGATAAAAATTGGCCGAAAGTGGGAAGGAGAGGTAGGATTGGAGATTTTAGGCAGGGAAATTGCATAAGCTTTTTGCCGAATGGAAGGAAATTTACCAGTAAATAGTGAAAAATTAATAATGTGAGTAATAATAGGCGCAAGAGATTCTAGTATTGTAACAATCATAAAATGAGTTATTTCATCGCATCCTACAGCTTTAGATTTGATGGAATGTATTATTTTAACAACATCTTCTTGATTAACAGGATTGAATTCGCTATTAAATCTAAAATTGGGTTTATGTTTACGACTATGGGGATTATCTACACTCGGTTGTAAAAGTTTATAAAATCAATACTATAAAATCGAGACGAAACCTAAAGTTCGCCTAACTTATACACTAGGCTGTTCCTACCTTATCGCTAAAATGAATATTGAAAATTAACTACGTATAACTTGATTTCGAACAGCCTTAAGGGCCTTGGATACCGTCCGGCCTTAAGCGGCTATCGAATGTATCGTACCTATTATCTGACTGCCGCATTGGAACCTTTAACGAGAAAGGTATGTGACAAACCAACCAACTCTGGTCAGACTCGTAGATAGGTTTAATCAGACTAGCTTACCTTGTGGCTTCGCCCTTCCTGTCGTTTAGTAATTGAGGTTGTGGATAAACATTGGTCTTTCGTACACTGTACCCTAAACTGTTCTTTAGGATAGGTAAGTAGTGCTCACCACCAACTCCTACATTTATAACACTGCGGAGGTGGCAAACAACCAGACGACCAAATATTTATCCTTACTACTGTGACTAACTATGGAACTAAAGGGAAAATTTCTTTATTATTTGAATACAACCTACGATCTGGGCGGTTCGAACCCGAGGCTCCTTAGGTTTAAATCGCCGCTAGCCCGGAGAAGCTATACTCGCCCGAAACATATGTCGTGCACGCTAAGTTCACAAGAAATACTAAAATAGGTATGCAAACGCACATGGTTAGGTGGTAAATTGTTCATCAGAGTAATTAAGGCGACAGAACGCCTAATTTAACACACAATAGTATGTTTAAGGTGGTTTGTAAGGGAGACATGTCCACACTCAGGACCTGGCGCATTAGCCAGATCAAGTAAGGGCTAGCCCTTTTCTGAGTGTTTAGAACTTAACATTTCGGCCATCCATACAACAATTCTGAGCCTCATCAGTTAGTAGAGAATTGTGTATGGTTATACTAATACGTCTTCAACGGGGTGATTCATGGTGAAGAATAGAACAAATCCTGACCCACTAACGTAACCTCATAGCCTGTTAATAAAGTTTAGTCAAGGTTGCGGTTCTGTCATTTCTATCTTAAATGGCTCAGTCAAAGACACAATTTAAACAGTATAAAGTAATAAAATAAAGCCTAGATAGTCTAATTCAAAATTAGACTCGTTAGATTAATGTCGCGGCCATGAAAGACATAGGAGGTTTACGTTTATTTTTACACAGGAAACCAATATTTAAATATGAACACAATAATAATTAGCTTTCTAAATCTATCCGTCGCGGCAATGGGTGGAGTGGAGGTTTTTTTTTATTTATCCATAAATTCCTTTAGGAGATTGGGTCAAAAATCCCACATTAATTTTTAGTCACCCATTACCCAAACTGAATCTAACCCGGTTCTCACACAAACAATTTTGGTATTTAAATAACACTTAAATAACTTCCCTATCTTGTTAGATCAATGAAATGACACATAACCCATACGAAATATATATATATATATATATGTTTCCTTTAGATCCGGGTCAGATTTCCCTACAAGTTCAGTTTCCTCACTAAACGCCGGTGAAGGGTGGAACTGGAGCCAACCTAGATCTAGGTTTAGTCAGCCCCCCTCACACCCTTAGATTCCCGAAGCCCGCAGTTAATCTAGTCTATCCCTAACATTAAGCCCTGATTTTCACTAATCTTATAACAAGTCAAACCCCGCCTGAAGACCCCCTACTGTGACTGCCCCGTCCTCACCTACCTCTACCTACCAAGGGTCTGCTCGCTTTTGAGGTCACCATACTGCAAAGCAGCGAGATATTACATGCAACATAACCGTACCATTCTAATGAGCATCTACCGAAGGATTTTCATCAATAAAAATATATACACACAGGACAGACTTTACACAAGGACTTGCCTACCAAGTCGTGTGAGCAGATCCCTTCACCTCGAATCCGATCAAAGCGCGGAATCTCTGCTCAGGACTTGTGTAGGGCTTTCATTAATAAAATATACATATACACAGGACAGGCTTTACACAAGGACTTGCCTACCAAGTCGTGTGAGCAGATCCCTTCACCTCGAATCCGATCAAAGCGCAGAATCTCAGCTCAGGACTTGTGTAGGGCTTTAATCAATAAAATATACATATACACAGGACAGGCTTTACACAAGGACTTGCCTACCAAGTCGTGTGAGCAGATCCCTTCACCTCGAATCCGATCAAAGCGCGGAATCTCTGCTCAGGACTTGTGTAGGGCTTTCATCAATAAAATATACATATACACAGGACAGGCTTTACACAAGGACCTGCCTACCAAGTCGTGTGAGCAGATCCCTTCACCTCGAATCCGATCAAAGCGCGGAATCTCTGCTCAGGACTTGTGTAGGGCTTTCATTAATAAAATATACATATACACAGGACAGGCTTTACACAAGGACTTGCCTACCAAGTCGTGTGAGCAGATCCCTTCACCTCGAATCCGATCAAAGCGCGGAATCTCTGCTCAGGACTTGTGTAGGGCTTTCATCAATAAAATATACACATACACAGGACAGGCTTTACACAAGGACTTGCCTACCAAGTCGTGTGAGCAGATCCCTTCACCTCGAATCCGATCAAAGCGCGGAATCTCTGCTCAGGACTTGTGTAGGGCTTTCATCAATAAAATATACATATGCACAGGACAGGCTTTACACAAAGGCTTGCCTACCTAAAACACCTCAAACATCGTAATCAGCCAGACCTGTACTATCGGCTCTTTAAGGAGGACCTACTCCACTGGACTTCAAACTCGAACTCTGTTGGCCTGATAACAATTCATCGCCCCTCCACAACTTAAACCCTAGCCTTAACCCTAAACTTAATTGGTTTCCTATCTAAACAAATCAGGGCTTAATTACGGGTCTTTCTCCCACAACATTAGCAACAACACGTTAAAAGACACCGATCCATGCAGGAACCTTTCACTCCACTAGACTTCCTACAGAGATCGGCAGTCTCCTTTCATTAGAGAGTACATAGCAAACAATGTCAGCAAACTACCTCTGCATTCTTAATAAGTAAAATAGGGCTTTTTTATATTACCCCAAATTTACAACTAAAATCCCGGACGAAGCTCCAACCCAAAAGTCAATCACGTTATATCTTCCCCTACCAATTTCTCACTCTAACCAAGGTGGCATCCTGCATGGTCCCTTACACAGTCCTTACATAATCGCATAAAGAAAGTCCCTCACAAAGCCCCACAGTACAAACCCATCAATAATAAGCTGACATTGCTAGCCTCAGTTCTTGCAAAAGACACTTACTGTAATTTGATGTAGGCGAAACGGGCACGGCGCCGGTATTAAACTTCTTCAAATCTTTGTGCGCCCTGTCCTTCCCACTTCCTCAGGAACCCGAACACAACCAGTCTCTCGGCACGACGACAGTGAAAAAGAGTGCCGCAACTGACGCCTATCGCTTATAACCGTTTTCTCCTCCCCCACGATAGACGCGGCCTGAACGCGTAGCGTGTCTAGGAACCGTGGCGCCAGTTAATTTCTTCTTTATTTTACCTCCACGTGTACGCACGTGGTTCGCATTAATAGCCAGTTACTTTATAGTAATTAGCGAATAATTATTTCGAAAGTGCAAATCGATTCTACTAAATTCTTTATCTGTTGAACTAGACAGCTTCGATTAGTTTACACGATGAAGGCTCGCCGTAAGCAGCGCGGAGCCTACTCTACTATCCCTCTCGCACCCTACAACGTTTATATCAAATAACTAAGAATAATCAATCGATATACCCCATATATTTTCACCTCCTGGTTATCCACTCTTCAACCAAGCCGTATATTGTTTGTTTACCTCTAAGCTCTCTAAACCATAGTTTAAATTCACTAGTTACCACAACTATTCTCTATTTAACGCTTGGATCCACTACAGTCACAGGTAAATTACCCTCCACAACAAAATTAACGTATGCCGCGCGATCCTCACCGGCCGAAGTGTCGTCTCGCGCCTCTTCAGGTTTTAGCGGTAAGGTCGAGCGAGATAAAAAATCCGCAGTGCTCTCAAAACTACGTATGTATTCAGTATCGTAATTATAAGCCGCTAGAAACATTGCATATCGTTGGAGCCTGTTTACCGACACTTCCGGTATACCTTTATAGGGACCAAGTATTGCGATTAAGGGCTTATGATCTGTTTGTAAAATAAACGGTTCTGATTTACCATACAGATATTGGTGAAAGCGTCTCACCCCGAATATAATTGCTGTGGCCTCTTTCTGTATTTGAGAGTAATTTCTTTCAGCCGCAGTAAGTGAGCGCGACGCATATGATACTGGTCGTTCTAACCCGTCACTACCAATTTGAGACAAAATAGCGTCTAACCCGTTCGGGGACGCGTCTACTGTGAGTATGATAGTAGCCTTTTAGTCAAAATGTGCAAACACTTTTTCAGAAGCTAACCGTTTTTTTATTTCATAAAAAGATTTTTCTTGTTCTATTGACCACTCCCACTTTACACTTTTAAATAGCAATTTATATTAAGGGCTAAGAATAGAGGAAGCGTCGGGAACGAAATTTCTATAACAATTTGTTAGTCCTAAAAATGATTGCAGTTGACTAACGTTTGATGGTTACGGTGCTTTCATGATTGCTTCGATTTTTTGCGGGGATTTTCTAATACATTTCTATCAATCACGTAACCTATAGATTGGTGACTTCGTTTTGAAAAAATGCACACTTGTCTTTCCTCAAGGTTAATCCAGCATTTTGCAATTGCTCTAAAACAGTGTATAACCTACTCAAATGCTCTTCTCTGTTGTTTCCTGTTATCAAAATATCGTCTACCAGACAATAAACGCCATCTAACCCAGCGACAATACCTTGCATTGCTCTTTGAAAAATAGATGGCGCTACACTCAACCCAAAAACAAGTCTTGTAAAGATATAAAGACCCCGGTAGGTATTTATAGTAGTAAGAAATTGGGTGTTATCATCATCGGAAAGCAAAAATTGGTTATAAGCCATAGAGAGATCAAGTTTAGTAAACTGCTGACCTCCATGCAATTTAACAAAAAGATCATTAACTGTCGGGAGAGGGTATTACTCAATTTCTAACTGTTTATTAATAGTTAAAGAATAATCTGCGCAAATTCTAACTTCTCCATTCTTCTTCAATACGAGGACAATCGGAGATGCATAGTCGGAATACTGCACTGGCTTTAGTATACCTAATATAACAAGCGATCTATTTCGGCATCAATTTTATTTTTAAGGGCAAAAGCAACTGGTCGCGCCTTACGAAAAATCGGTTTGGATCCGGGTTTTAGCGATAATTTAATTTTGTACTAATTAAATTTACCTAATCTATCGGAAAATACAGAGGGAAATTAATTGGAAAGCCCTTCTACTATAATTTCTGAATCACTGCAATACTGTATCGGTGATATCTCTAAATTAAATAAACTTATAAAATCTCGCCCCAATAGTGGAGGTCCCCCGTCGCGCACAACGTAAACATTTAATGTGTGCGTCCGCCCTATGTAGTGAGCAGGTAGTCGCAGGTAGGTACCCTATAGTACTTATTCTATCGCCAGTATAACTTTTAAATTTTTTGTTGGTAAGTAATAACGGTACATTAGCAAAATGTGTTTTGTAAGTATTTTCTGAGATCACTGTTACTGCGGAACCGCTGTCAATCTCGAATTGTAGCCTAATGCCATTTATCAAAACTTTTTCCAACATAGGTTTTGCATTATAACAACGAATATTAAAAAAAATATTACCGTCATCAAAACTCATCTTCTGTAAACTCCTCTTCTAGGTGTTTTACCGCTTTTTCTTTGAACATCTTACGTAGATGCCCTACGCGACCGCACTTTTTACATTTGTAATTTAAAAATCGACATTCACTAGACTTGTGATTTTTAAATCCACACACTGTACACTTTATGCATCCGGGCCCCTTCTTGATGATAAGCACGGTGCAGGCGCCTTTGTCATCAGCAGCGCGGCTCGTGCCTACAGCAGCAGCTGCGCGTGCGCAATGCATGCGCTCCGCCAGCTCCACCGCTTTTGCGAGCGCTAGCTCCCCCATCTCCTGCGCGAACAATTTATCGCGCTCGTGACCGGCCGCCATGCCTATCACAAAGCGGTCCAGCAAAGTCAACATCTCTTCGAGGTTCTTGAGGCCACAATGCGCTGCAAGCCCTCGCAGCCTGGCTGCCCACTGCGTGTGACCTTCACCTGTCCTTTGAACCGCTGCATAAAATATCGTGCGTTCTGCGAAGCCACATCGCTTCGGTGAGAAGTGTCCGTCCAGAAGTTGAATAACCTCTTTATAGCTTTTTTCTTCTAGTTTGTGCGGTAGGGCTAGATTATGAGCTAGTTTATAGGACGATTCCATGAGTACGCTAAGTAGTATCGCCCGCCTTTTTATACCCGCTTTGTCTACGTCATCGGTGATATCATTGGCCAAAAACCATTGCTCCAATCGACTCCTATACGTCTCCCAATCATGGGTTTGATGATCGAATGTCGACAGCACTCCAAAAGTAATTTTAGACGTCATGTTGCACTTTGAGTTCGTTCGTCGCCTATATATGTAAGTTGCGGGTAACAAGGGTACGGGTTAGTGAAACGACAGTTAGCTGCGCACTGGTTTAATGAACAGCTTGGTCGAGGACACAGCCCCGTAAAACCTACCTACTGTGCATATACAACATACACAATCACATTAAACTTGCAAGCACACTAATAATTAATATTACACTTCAAGAACACTGTTAAGCAACAATACTTACATTTCGTAATGAAAATGGAGTCAATAGGAGTCGCAAATAAACAGTAGCACTTATTTTAATATTTATACATTAATGTAATTTTATGACTTTAGAAGTTTTTACTATCTACTTTTGACCCCGAAAACTCTACAAATGAGTAATAAATGAAGTATGAAAATACGGATCCAAGTTCTATTTGACACCGTTATATATATATTTTACATAATTAAAAGTTTCAATAAAATCCATTATAAAGGTGCAATAAAAGTTCCAGCGGAAAACTGACGATCTTATAACACCTCTTATACACTTCTACTAAAGGTGATATAAAACCACTATAAAGACCTATATAGACCTATACAGGCTTTACCTCCTAAATTTTGCGCCAAAATCGAAGATATAAAGGTGTTATTACACTCTATAACTCTCTTATAAATTATACGCTAACTCTTTAATATTAAAGCAGAACCGAAAAAAAGGTCCACTACAGCTTTTCTTAACGCTAAAATGTTATCTACTTGGGTTGTTATCTTTTTTGTTATTTTTATACCCTTTCTTTTAATGACTATCCATCTTTTTGTGTTTTAGATTTATTATTGATAGAAAAACAGCGGTTCCTATGGTATGCGGAGTTAGAATGAATAGGCTGAATGTTACGAAAATATAACCTTTTTTAATGTGACAGCTGTCATCTAAAATAAAGATCTTGATGAGATCACTGAGTATCACTTCTGTTGAACGCGATCGAGAACAATAAAGTCTGGTGGTCAAACCGCGGGGCACGTTTATGATAATATTCCAGCATAGATAACTTCCACTAGATCCTTGATACAAGGCGACGCTAGCTCACAACTCATACGTGAAACTGCACGTATAAACTACAACAACCAAAACCTAAGATTTACTTACGATCAGAAGTTAGCACTGTCAACATCGCATCGTTCATTGTTGATGAAACTTGTTGTTTGTCGAAATTAGTTCAAAATGTCTTCGTGCTCAGTAAAGTGGTGTGTAAAAGTAGTAGAACATCAAACTATAAGTGGATGGAGTTACTTTTAATTTATAATAATTTACATTGAATCTTGGTTGTTCATGGTTCACGATATACTGGTCATTTATAAGATATAATTGTGTGTTGTCTTTTTCATTCTTTACGCTTTTTTTTTTGTTGTTTCGATCATTCTCCGATGGTAAGCTAGTGACCAGGCAAATTTTTATTTTACGGTTTACGGTTTTTAATTTTTTTTTGGATTTGATAATTGAATCGCCTATAACCTCCCCAGTTAGGTTATGGCTATTTAAATCTCACCGCACGACTCTTAGAAGCCGAGCAATTGAAAAAAAAGTCGAAAATCAAAAACGAACGAACGTCTGCCAGGTTTGCTAGTTGTATAAACAAGGTTCCGATGTTGTAGTTTGATATAATCCATCACTTACGTAGTTGTTTTTTCCTAAATATAAGTATTGGAAATATCACCGATATTTTCAATAATTAACTAACTATTCGTACGTGGTTTTTTTTGTTTTACAACACTAAGGTGGCAAACAAGCTCACGGTCCGCCTGATAGTAATCGGTCACCGTAGCCTATGGACGCTTGCAACACCTGGGGCATCACTCACGCGTTGACGGCCCTTCAGAAATCCAATAACTTCTTTCTTAAAGACCTCCATATTGTAGTCCTTGGAGAAAACCTTGGCAGGGAGCTCATTCCAAAACCCAAGCGATTGCAGGAGGAATTTTCTCTGAAACCGAACTGTACGCGACCATTTCGGTTCTAAATATGTATGTATTTAGTTATTACCTGGTATCCACCCACAATTAAAACATTGTTTAGCTTGTGACATTGTTTTAAATAAAATTACTTTCAGTTCTTGGTCCCTAAGTTCGCATCCATACCTATCTCAATCATCATACATAAATAGGTACGTACTTACGTAAACGACTGTTTACCAGTTAATTTAGAGTACTTAACAACTTCCTTCCAGCTCTCAACTATTCCTCGATGGGTGCCTTGTAGCAGTCCCTCTACAATTGAGCTTCATACCTTTACAGACGCTTCGGGACGTGCTTATGGTGCATGTATTTCTGTGAGAACGGTTTCAGTTGATGGCACTGTTTGCGTTCGCCTTTTAGCTACCAAAAACAGGGTTGCCCCTATAAAGCCCACAACCATACCACGCTTGGAGTTGTGCGGTGCTTTACTGGGAACAAAACTCTTTCTGAAAGTAAGCAAGTCACTCACGCTAGATTTCAATCACTGTTACTTTGATCAATGATCGTACTGGGTTGGCTCGCTAGACTATCAAGTCGGCTTAATCAATTTGTCCGCAATAGAGTGAGTGAAATTCAAGAAGCTAAAGATTTTGCTGTGTAACAGTATTGGTTTTGTATTTTACTTTAACATATCATGTAATTTATAGAAAAAAAAACCGACCAAGACATAAACGAAAACAACTATTCGGTCACCCAGCCAATTACTGACCAAACCCGATGTTGCTTAACTTCAAATATCGTTTCCAACAAACAAATGTGTTATTGTTTGGCTTAATAATAGCTAGATGGCACTGTAACGGTGATTAAAGCTGGTAAATGGCTCGGGCCCGTCTCACACTTTGCCGGTTTTTATAATACTCGCACTCTTACACACACTATGGTCACTGCAAGATTGAAGCTACTGTATTTACGATGGAACAACTACATTGTTAAGTTTGTACCGTGTACAAGTAGCCAAGCGCTAATTAAGTAAGTATTAGTATTTAGATTGTTATAATTTTATTTTTCTATAATGTAACATGGTTCATAAACTGATATTTAATACCTATTTTACACAAGAACCAACTTCATCTATGTATCTTTTAATGGAATTTTTACTCTCATTAAGTGGTAAAGCCTGCCTAGCTATAATAGTTTTCATTTTTAATTTTGTTATATATGCTACTGCCATGATTTTTCACACACCCAAGAACAGCCATTTAGGCTGGCAAAGGGGGGGGGGGGACACTGGGCTGTAACGAAAATTTGCATTTTAAAGCTTAATATTTGGCAAACGAAATCGAAAAATGGTTATATTCACACACACCCTCTATATTTTAAAACAAGCTATAAAACAATACCCTACACTGTAGGGTAGACGAAAAAAAAAACTATTCATCTCCTCTTTTCGTGGTACCCTCAAATACTTTATTTTTTGAATATTTTTTTACCACTTGCCACATTCCAAATTTCAGCTTTTTAGCAATAAAAACTAAGCTAGGCTAGCTAAGCCGCGGACAGACAGACAGACGGACGTGTCTGTGTACGTTATTATCATGTGTTTATTAACTTGTAGTGTAATTAAAAATTATACCACGATTTATCGATATCGATAAATTAACATCAATTACTTCGTCATTGGTGGTTCTTATCATGTTACCCGTCATACCTCATATATTTTTGCGGTGAGTTTAAAATCAAAGAAACTTTTTAACTTTCGGAATCTAGTGGAAGTTATCTATGTATGTATTCCTGACGGATCCACAAGTCATACTTCAAGTGATTTGGTGTTATCTATTTATTACTTTCACAAACAGTGTTACGGCTATCTGTTACACAAATGATCACATTTGATTTCATACAAAATACGAGCCAACAAACAACACTTTATTGATATCTATTTTTTCTTTATTTTTTGCAGAAAAAGTAAAAAGGGCGACTACAAGCGAAGAGGAATCTGTTTTATCTGCCTTTGGTCCTAGCGGTAAGTAAGTTTCTATAATTCCTTGACATAGTGTATAATCAAACGCAGTTACCAAGTGAAGTTCGATTATGTAGTCCTTCTAACGTACTAGACAACTTCGCACATAATTTAGAGATTTGTCTTTGACAAGCCCCTTTTTAGGGTTCCGTACCCAAAGGGTAAAAAACGGAACTCGCCTTAGACTCCGCTGACCGTCCGTCCGTCACCAGGCTGTATCTCATGAACCGTCATAGTTAAACAGTCGTGATTTTCACAGAAGATGTATTTCTGTTGCCGCTATAACATAAAATACTAAAAAACTAAATGAAATAAATATTTAAGGGGGCTCCAATACAACAAATGTGATTTTTTAATCGTTTTTGCTCGATATTGATAACGGCAACAGGTAGACACTTGAAGTATTCACAGAATATTTAGTTATATATTGACTTTAAAAATAAATAATTAAATTAAAATAAAACAAATATTTAAAGGGGGCTCCCAAACAACAAACAGAACCCTTCGTTCGCGAGTACGACCCGCACTTGGCCGATTTCTTAGCCTTAGCACTTTTTATATAGCTGCCTTGCCGTTCTAATCAGCCATCTTATATTGTCATTCCATTAATGATAACAGTAACCTTAGGAATATTCGGCAAAAGTAAGTTGGTGATTATATCTTCGAATGAAGCGAATTGTATAATAATAATCGAACTTAACTTGGTAAGTTCGTTTATGATTATATACTTACGTTTCTTCGCTGCGTTATTCAGACAAAATATTAACTAAGTATGTAGATTTTAAGAGAAGAAAGTTTTGCTGTTTCCTAGCATTTTATCTATAATAAATAGGTATATTTTGGTGTAATTTTAGTAAGATTCATTTATTTGCTACAAGTCTTTGCCAGCAGCTCTAACTGCCCTAGGTTTGGGTATAGGTGACGGATTCCCTGGGGCAACTCCTTAAGAGCTCCAGAACTCCGAAGCGCCTCTCAGCCCGCTTTATACAAACGATTTTTTTACTTTTTTTTGGCACTTCCAGATAAAACACCACGAAATTTTGAAGACATGTTCTAGTAATAAATATCTAGGACTACATTGTGTCAGTTTTCTGTTTAATTTTATAGTTCAAAAGTTAAACAGGATGCTAGTTTTACATACAAATGGTTTAAAAAAAGATTTTTATTTAATAAAAACATTTTACAAGATTTTGGAAAACCACAGACATAAGTATTCGGCTTGGGATTATGACTAAGAAATTTCACAGGGATTGATCAGTAAATGTCAAAAACAAATGGGAAATTCGTTTGTATGAATCCCGCTTCGAGGCGCTGCGAATCGTATCCTCTTAACTATGTTAAAGTAGTTAGCTGTACCAAGCTATAGCTGCAGCTTTGGTTCGTTCGTGGAATTTGTTATAGTTACTTTCGCGAGAATTTTTAAATTTTCCGGGATAAAAACCTATTCCGTATCTTAAACTATATCTGCGCAAAGTTTCATTTCAATTGGATGCTCCGTTGCGGCAGGATTAAGTAACATCGTTATACTTATTCTCGCAGAAACATTTGAATTTTCCGGAATGAAAAATAGCCTATATCCTATTCTTAGGACCTTACCTTTAAGTTTCATCCCGATCCGTCTAGTAGTTGAAGCGTAATTGAGTAACAAACATCCAAACTTTAGTACTTATAACATTAGTGGAATATTAATAATGAATTTATAAGAAGGTTAGACATATCCGTAAACGACATAACTATTGAAATAACTTACATAAAATAACAATTTTCTAAAAAAATAATCAAGTGAACTCTGCTAAATCATAAAACGCTTGCCTTTTAATTCTAGCAAATATTTTCTAGAGGCAACTACTCTCTGTTTTCATTATCTAATATATTCAAACAAGCAATACTGCTCTAATGACTCTAACTGTATAATTCCATGTAAATGTATTATTATTTTTTTAAGAAAACAATTTAGCTGCATTGGTTAAACAATTTACGTAACTAGTAACGTTTTTAGGGTTCCGTACCCAAAGGGTAATTAGCGGAACCCTATTACTAAGAGTCCGCTGTCCGTCCATCTGTCACCAGGCTGTATATCATGAACCGTGATAGTAAGACAGTTGAAATTTTCAAAGAAGATGATATTGATAACGGCAACAGGTAGACGCTTAAAATATTCACAGAATATTTAGTTATATAGTCACTTTCAAAATCAATAATTAAATTAAAATAAAGCAAATATTTAAGGGGGGCTCCCATACAACAAACGTTTTTTTTGCCGTTTTTATAGATAATAAATAGTACGGAACCCTTAGTGCGCAACTTTGGCTCGCACTTGGCCGATTTTTTTGAATACCATCGAGTCGGGTATTAAAATTAATGGCTTTAAAGGCGAGTACGAAAATAAATAAATAAAAAACCCCACTGCAGAAACATTAAGAATTAAACCGAAATTAAAACATAATAAATATAAAACTATAAGCAGACGGGAGCAATTTTAATGCAAGTTGAATTGGTAGTACAGATTGCTCATACTACTGGTATAGTAGGTAGTTACCTTAAAATAAGTACCGTCTGCTTATAGTTAAATATTTGGTATGTTTTAATTCCTGTTTTCTTAATGTTTCTGAATTCGTGTTTTTTATTTATTTAATTATATATTTTGTTTAAGAGGGCGATATAGGCCATAAAGCTAATTTTTGTTATTCTAACGTTATGTATGTTAATGTACTATAAGTCATTAGATAATGTCATATACATTACTATGAGATATATATGTTATAAACTTCTTAAGTAATTTATACCGTAATGACGCCTTGAAACTTTTAATTTTTTGTATGGAATTTAACGTTATTACCGTTTTGTAGTCACATTTTTTGACTTTTTGCTACAACTTAGAGTCAATGCACTTGATAACAAGCTTTTCTAATTATTCAACCAACTTTCATTACAAGCAAATGCAAAACACGCTTTAAAAATTTGCACAAGTGTAACGCTTGGGTTGTAGAATGAGCTCCCTGCCTAAGGTTTTCTCTAAGGACTACAGTATGGGGTTATTCAAGAAAGAAGTTATTGGACTTTTGAAGGGTCGGCAACGCGCGACTGATACTCCTGGTGTTACAAGCGTCCATAGGCTACGGTGACCGCTTACCATCAGATGGACCGTAAGCTTGTTTGCCACCTTAGTGGTACTAAAAAAAAAAAAAAGAAAAAAAGAGCATTGCTTTCCCTTTTCACACGCGAAGTACATCCACTTGCGTTATCTATTTAGATTTACGTGTGTGTTACGGACGGTACGGCTAGACAGGCAATCATTAGCTTCAAACGACAAGGTCAGAAAGCGTGTGACGTAACGACGGTTTTTTTCAAAAAGAATCTAGAAGATTTGAATTGTTCGCTGTCTTAAATAAATAATGGCGTATAACAAAAGGATTATAATTACAAACATCTGAATATCATAGTCTTGTTAGTAATTGTTTTTCTAAAGTCTCAAAACGATTATTTAGTTTCGTGTTAGTGTTTGGTTTTTTTTTTTAATTTAACTTCAAAAACAAACGATAACTTCACTAGTAACTTCTCTGTATATTAGATTCACCAACTTGAATTTTCAAAAAAACAGTGTCAAAAAAATTTATGTGTTCTCGAATATCCAGTAGAACTGGTTTCGTTATAAACAAATAGTTTTGGAAAAAATGGACGCCATATTGTTTTTTTTTAAACTGATAAAAGGTTTTAATCTAGCCCCATCAAAAACCTCACAGAACTTTGTTTCATGACAAATTGATTTAAAAAAAATGGTTCGGTAAGTATCAAGCATGTCGTGCGGTACGAGCAACTTTTTTTGAGAGTATTTTTTGCGTCTTTAAAGAAAAAACAGTTTTTAGCGATAAAAAATAAACCACTGAAACGATATATTTACAACTAATGTAAGATTATTTTTTTGATATGTCCAAAAAATCTAACTGTCGGTAAATTCTCTTTGTTTGTAAATTTTGTAAAAAGTTGTATATTGAATATTTCATTCACGAATTAAAAAAATTCTAGATTCTTACTTAGATAAAATATATCTATATATAAAATATATATATAAAATATATCGAAATATCTACATAATTTTAGTTTTATTCATTTATATACTACAACAAAAAATACTTAGATAAAAGATATAGTTATTTTTTTATGTATGGGTGGTTCTATAAATTTTATATTCAGAACTTAAAAATTACTTTTATTACTAATATACATAACTGTGTATTCTTTTTGTTATAGCACCTAACAGATCTAGAAGAACACGTCATGACAAAACGCAAGCGTGAAAATTTTATAAATAAAACTTATTTTTAGCACTGAAATTCGTATTATTTATTTTTCTTTGTGTCTTTAATTCTGAAATTCCTATTATTTATTTTTCTTTAATTGTATTTTTCTATTATTTTGTATTCAGTAGACTCCGATATTTGCTAATGTCAGTTTCCACGAAAAAATGTTTTTTTTTTTATCACTTGCATGATTTGTTTTTTCCACCTTCCACTTTTGCAGTGTAGGATTTCAACGGCAACTTCTTAATTATAGAAACAAAATTGACTCACGCTTGGCGTTTGTAAGTAGCCTAAGTCCTTCCCACGGTCTCAAACTATCTCTTTGCCAAATTTCATGTTTATTGGTACATCGGTTTAACCTTGAATAGGTAACAGACAGACAGAGTTACCTTCGCATTTATGCTACTAGTATAGATATGGATATACAACGTACATTTAATGGTACAAATTTTTGTCAACATGCATAAGATATAAAAATTGATTTTCAACCATTAAGTGCGCGATGTATTTTGACCCAGGCAACGCCGCGTTTCGTTGCTATTTATAAATACATAGAAATAATCTCGCTTTATTTAAGACTCACTTCTTGAAGGTTAGAGTTAGAGTTAGAGAAAATATATCATACATGCCATATTTGCGTAGCAAAGATGCAGTCAAAATATTAACCTCGCTCCAGGACTTGAACCTTCAATGTCTTCAATGACAATCCTTAATGTCCGTGTAAGTGCTCTACCAATTAAGCTATCGAGTCGTCTAGGAGATGAAACCCAAAAAAAATAATAAAATCTCGTATCTCGTACAAAACTGCGCGAAATTAGTATCTTTATATTCGCACCGCCATTTTGTTAAAAATAAAAGGTGCTCTTGAACAAATTACCTTCATAGTTGCTCTTATATATGCATAGTTGCTATTTTACCATAGAACAAAAACAAAAAAAAACTGGTTGCCTGTAAAGTCGGTATACGGGCGAAAGTTTTACGTGACAATGATTTTATGTCTGTCTCTCTCGCTCTTAGGCGGGCGCGTGCCTCTCACTCGCTCTCATTGTGAGCGCATAACGTGAGCGGAGCGTAACGCAGTTTCTTGAAGTGTCACCCGGCAAACCAATTTATAAGACGTTGTCACGTCAATATCATTGAAAATATGTGTCATAAAAGATAAAAATTAATTATCATATTTAATCGTATCTTTCACAAAACATATATTCAAAAGGTGGTCAGAGATGTTACGAACATATGCCAGTGACATCCATATTTCACCGATGGTATTCCATCTAACAAACTTGATAGGTGGTATGCCTAAACCCGTACTGAACACAACCCAGAATCGAGATAATTTTACATTCAACAAATTGTAACAATATAGATAGGCCCTTACTGGAGACTGAACTCGGAACCTTTGAAATGGCAGCTAAACGTTCTACTACTGTGCCACTTGGGCCCAACCTAAATAATATAATAAAACCTACGTTAAGCAGTATTTTTTAACGTCTTTTAGCTGTCAAGAAAAGAAATGACATGTCAAAATTAAAAGATTTTATAAAACACCACCCACGTTTTTTATTTCTAACGTTTATTTTTCTTTTATTTTATTCTTTTATTATTCTAAATATCATTTGCTGCGTTTTTGAAATATTCCACAATACCTTTCTCATTCTTCACACCACCTACAATTTCAAAATATATATTTTAATTAAAACATTATTTCAACTTTGAATTACCTACGTTAAATAAATTAAAAGAAATATGTTGTTATTGTTATTGTTAATGAAAAAAGAAAGAATAATTAAGAATTTTATGAATCAGTATCTAATTTATTTATCAATTTATATATTTAATAATTTTATACTCTTACAAATATACCGTTATACTAATAATTACTTCTCAATAATGTAAGTTAGCTGATTAGCATTATGTCGGACATATATCTAATTTAAATAAATGTAATATAAATTATAAATTGTAAATCTTTGATATACATTGTCCAAATAAATAAAAACGAATAATATTAATGTACTTTTTAATCTAATGACATATGTAAATTCATAAATAAAAAATATATTAAAGATTTTTATATCCTTTAGCCATTACAGTAAATACGAATATAAAAAAGCTAACCTATCTTAAATTTTTCAGCCCTGTTTTTTACTGTAAATAAAAAAAAACATTAAAATTGTATAACAATGCAATTTGATATAAATTTCACAGTCTTACTTAAAATCTAAAAATAAAAACACTTCAGACCCAGCACTTAGGTGGCAAACAAGCTTACGGTCCGCCTGATGGTAAGCGGTCACCGTAGCCTATGGACGCTTGCAACACCAAGGGCATCACTCGCGCGTTGCCGACCCTTCAGAAATCAAATAACTTCTTTTTTGAAGAACCCATACTGTAGTCCTTAGACAAAGCCTTGGCAGGGAGCTCATTCCACAACCTAAGCGTTCGCGGGAGGAAGTTTCTCTGAAACCGCACTGTACGCGACCATTTAGGTTCTAAAGTGTATATAAAGTGTACATACATAGTTACTGCGTACAGTAGGCGACACATCGAGCTACCCATAAAAACATACCTATAACTAAAACGTTTCGCTATAGATAAATCGTAGGAAGGAGACTGAACATAGCTGCGTCTGCGAACATATCTATACTACAAACATGAATGAAAGCCGGCGCGGCGGTGCGGCATAAGTACTGAGCTCAGTCAATCTTTTTGCATTCCCATTTTATTATCGTAGGTAAAAATTTAACCCAATAATAATTACGCACGAACACTTATATATTCATTAATAATTTACGGTTGTGACGTGATGCAGTGGCGATAATACGTTAACTTTATCGTTAACTAAAGCAACGTCAACTAGAGCAACTCAAGCAACGTCAACTAGAGCAACTCAAGAAACGTCATCTTTAGCAACTCAAGCAGCGTCAACTACAGTAGCTCAAAACAAAACGGATAATTTTGTTTTTAGATTATTGGAATATTTTTTAATTTTTAAATTAGAATCATAGTAATATTAACAACTCTCAAGATATTTATATATTACTTACGTATTCTTTCAATCTCCTTATCAATATCCACATCTTCATAATTCTTCCATTTTTGTGGAAGATCTGTAGCAAAATAATGAAACAATTACAAAAAAAAATCTATTTAGAAAGAAAAGAAATGAAATAAATCTAACAAATTCAATGTAAAATATTAAGTATAATTGATTATTATTTATTATACAGATATATTATATTGTATATCTATATTTATAAAAGGCAATATCCTGACTGACTCATCAAAACCTAACCCAAACCGCTAAGGATAGAAATTTAAAATTTGGAGAATGAGTTTGTTGTATTTAAGAACGGGTTTTGCGAAATTCGATACCTAAGGGGGTGAAATAGGGGTTGAAAGTTTGCATAAAAACCCGATCAATATTCAATCCCAAAGTGAGTGAAAAGGGGTGGCAAAGTTTGTATGGGAAAAAAATATTTTAATAGTCAAATTAACTCTAAACTTGTTATTAATGCACTTAAACACAATAAATGTAGTGCATGTCTCAGAAATATTTAAAAATTTAACCACTAAAGGGAAACAGGGTACCAAAATTTGAGATAAAATATTTCTTTGTTTTATTTACTTTATTATTATTATCATTATTACTTTTTTGAATCAGTTAATAAAAGAGTTTTTTTGGGGTGTTTAAAATTAAACCTCTAAGGGGAAAAGGGGGATGGTAAACTTTGCATGCAATTGGGAAATTTACTTTTTATAGTCTAATTTACAAAAAATTCGTATCAATACTCTTCAATATAATTTTTACAACAAAACACTTACTTTGGTGTTTTCTTAAAATTCAACCTCTACGGGTGTGGTAGTAGTGCAAAATATGTATGGGAAAGAATATTTTTTTGATCGATTTTGCTTGGATACCCGTAACACGACGAACAACATATACGCTTCTTAATTTTTAAATTCCAACCCTAAAGGCAATAAGCCTGTTTTGCTGATTTTGTATAGGATTTGGAAATATTATTCTTACAATCAAATTTTCACAAAAATTGATATTAATGCTTTCCAACACCAAAATAAATTAGTGGAGTGCGTGGAGCGTCAAAATCATACAAACCTCGGACTTCCGTTATAGTGAATGAAAAAAAATAAAAAAAAATGGAATGAATAGCTAATAACATAAATAAAAGTTTACCTATTGAAAAATTGTGCTTTCGATTTTAAAATTAAAAAAATGGTTTTTCTAATAATTCATATATTTAAAGGCATATTAGGCTGTAAAATGATTTTTTATATCAAAATTAAGTGAATATATATTTTTTATAAGCATAATAATTGGGAAAATGGATTACTCCATTCAAGGAAAATCGAAAAAAAAGTAAAATTTAAAATAAAATTTTGGTTTATTCAGGCATTTAACATAATTGATCTGCATCAAATATTCTCTTCTATTTCAGTTATTTTTTTTTAGCGTTTTCGAGTTTTTGTGAGACTTAATTGTTTTTTAAATATGTATATACTCGTCGATTAGTTAATCTAAGCTGTACATGGTTGCGTTGGATATATTTAAAAAAAAATCTAAGTTTCTACTTTGTGGCGTTATATAGCTGCGATTAATATTGTGTACGATTTAGTCATATTTTAGTGGAGAAACATGTTTGAATTAATTTAATCCAGTTTTCTCGGAATTTCACACGGTAACTTGCAAAAATTTTTTTCGCTTAATCGACCATTTGGGATCTCTTAGGCTAGGATGCACCAATTACCTTTAACTTTAACGAGTCGCCAAAAATTGGAGATTGTATGAAAATTTCTATCGTCATATATTTTTAAAGTTAACCAGTTAACGGTATGCTGAACTTTGACTATGCAAATTTTCATATAGTTAGTATCCCATATTTGACGGCTTTTTATTGTTAAAGTCAGTTGGTGCAACCCAAGCCTTAGAGAGTATATGACTATTAGGTTTAGCCTTTTATTCATTTTTATAATTTTTTATTTTAATTGAATAGACCTTCAATCATCTACCAATTATTCAATTCATTATCTACTAATTAATTGCAGTTTTTTAATCAAATTACCTGATTACCACACGAAGAAATAAAATATCTTGAGCAGAAGTTCAACAGCAAAAAATCGTCTCCAATAAAACTTCCGTTAGTTACTTATAGCAAATTTTCGTAAAATCACACAATTTTCACTTTTAAATAAGACACGTGTCATTAAACACTCAATTCTCCAAAAAACGTCCGTTTAGTTGCACGTTGTAGCTGCCGTTCCTTTGACCTTCCCTCTCTCCTTCCCGTTCACGTTTTAATATCTGTCAAGGTCTCTACGACCCTTCAGAAACACAGGTATCTCCAAAAGATAATTTTCCATACCTATTCGAGTCAAATTCGAAGTATACATAAAAAAAATGCGATTTGAAATAGCTTTTTTCAATTTAATAATGAAAAAAATTCATTCACTGTAACAATTTTCTGAGGTCAAAACCCCTGGGCGCTCCACTAAATACCAATTAATGTTCTCAACAAAACACAATAAATTAAAAGACGCATTTCGGCGTTTTTATAAATTCAACCTACACTTGGTTAAAGTATAAATTTGTGTGGCAAACATTTTTTTCATCAAATTTGCCTAAAACTTAGCGTTGATGCTCTTCAACACAATTACTGACAAACATATGATTCTTGATTTTATAAAATTTTTTTTTTAGCAAGTTTTTTTCAGATAAAAAATCATCATTTCTTTCAAGTCACTTCAAACATAACATAAGTATATGCTTTTAACACTAATAATAAACACAGTGTTTCGCGGCTCTTCAATTCCAACCACTAAAGGAATAAAATGTGTTGCTAATTTTTTATGGGATTGGACAATATTATTTTTACAGTCGAATTTCCACGAATTTTGGTATCAATGCTTTCCAGCACAAAAATGTGAAAATCACACATTTCAACGTTTTATCATAATCAGCCAATATTTTAAAGTGAAATTTTATATTCATGTATATGTTTTACAAGAAAATTTATAAAACAAGTGTTCCTGTGAATTTAAAATAAAACCCCGGTAAAGGTAAAATATTTAAAGTTAAGGGTAAGAGGAAATGATATTTTTACATTTCAGTTGATTGCTCCAAATCCCATACAAAATTAGCAAAACAGGTTTATTGCCGTTGTGGTTGGAATTTAAAAATTAAGAAGTATGTATGTTGTTCGCCGTGAAAGAGTATCAATGCTAAGTTCTAAGCATATTCGATCAAAAAATATTTTCACTCCCTTAGAGGTCGAATTTAAAGAAAACACCAAAGTAAGTGTTTTGTTGTTTGATTTTATTAAGAAGCATTTATATGAAGTTTTTTTGTAATTGGCAATGCCCAATGCCAATCCCCATAAAATTAACCCTTATCGTAATACAGAGGCAACAAAACCATGATAAGCAAGTAATGCTGTTTCCGAGTCACAGGTTGATTTTATTCTGTTACAGAATTTTTTGATGTGATGTTTCCATGAACAATTCTCATCCAATATGATTCCAAAGAAAGAAGAGTACTGAGTTTGTTCAATTTCCATATGCAATGTCAATTTTCGGTGGAAGCTTTTTAATATTATGAAATTGGATATATTTAGTCTTAGTCAAATTTACATTCAAATTATTACAATTCAGCCATTTTACAACTATGTCAATAGTTTTATTAATATTACTTTCATAAGTAGTCGGATTATTTTCAATGGAATTATAACTAAAATATCGTGAGCGAACAAATTTGATCGATAGTTAATGAAACTTGGCAAGTCATTTACATAGACAAGAAAAAGAAAAGGTCCCAATACGCTGCCTTGAGGCACTCCGTATTGATTGTATTGTAACTGGGAATGATAGGCTTTTAGTTGAAATGATTCTTCATGTATTTTATCTATTACTATACACTGCTGACGATTTTCTAAATTATATCGAAAAGTTAGGAATTAAATATCGAAAAATACTGAAACAGGTCTTTCTTTATTTACAAACAAAAGTGCATGTACAAATTATAATAGTTTTATTTCCAAAAATAACCGGGTTCCCATACAAAGTTTCATCCCCTATTTTACCCCTTGTGTGATGATTTTCCAAAAACAGTGAAATATATCAATCTTGAATTTTACTCAAAAGGTCAAATACCAAGTCTCATGAATTTGACTTGGTGAAAAATAAAGGTTTTTCATACAAACTTCCAACCCCTAATACATCCCCTTAAGAGTCGAATTTCGCAAAACCCGTTCTTAAACGACGCCTTCAATATATAACTAACTCATTCTCCAAATTTCAATTTAATCAATTTCTATCCGTAGTGGTTTGGACTGGGCGTTGATGAGTCAGTCAGGACATTGCGACAAAATTTATGGAGTAGCAACTGCCGCACGAGTAACTTCTCTTTGTTTGCGTCAATATCAAAGAATGTTAGCCAAAACAGTCACGCCATATAAAATCTGCCATCCTGAACTAACTCTATAAAAAACACTAATTTAAATTTTGCACCCTCAAATACTCAATAGAATTTATTAAATCGAATCGAATTGTAAAAAAAAAATAGAATCAATCAATTCATCATCTTGAATGTTTGAATAGTGATAAAAGATTTAACTCACACCTTTAAAAACCTATCGAAACTTAGTTTCATTGAAATAAAAAATTTAAAAGGCCCCATATTGGATCCGCAATTATAAAATTCTAAAAAATTAAAAAACACAGACACAGCTACTCTGCCTCCGCATCTCAACGCACTTTACCCAGGGCGCAATGCATCTGTCGCGGTTGGACTATTGTAACTTTACAATCTGCTGGCCACAATTATGATTTCTTCCGTAAGGAGCCGTAAATAATAAATAAATAAAAATCAGTATAACATAAAACCTATGTATGTAATTTTGTTTTGTTTTTTTTTTTTATACCACTAAGGTGGCAAACAAGCTTACGGTCCGCCTGATGGTAAGCGGTCACCGTAGCCTTTGGACGCTTGCATCACCAGGGGTATTACTCTCGCGTTGCCGACCCTTCAGAAATCTAATAACTTCTTTCTTGAAGAACCCTATACTGTAGTCCATGGAGAAAACCTTGGCAGGGAGATCATTGTCGTGAACCTATTAAAACATTGTTAATTGCATTACATTATAAATACAATACTTACTTTGAATACTTCTTAAGACTTTCTTATTACATGTATAGTGTAAGCGACAAGTGTCAATGTCATCCTCATCTTTGCAAACATATTTCCATGAACACCCTTTTTTATTTGTCTTTCCTTAAAATATCACCAGAAATTGTTTATTTCACTCGTAAGCATTAGTTATAAGAAATATTTTACAATGAGCAGATAATGTAGATATTTTTTGCTTGAAAGACAATTGAATGCCAAACTAACCTGGGTTTGTGTAATGGTTCCAATTGTCTTTCGTCGACAAGATCGCCTATTTTAGTTTTGGTATTACAGTAGGAATTAGTAGTTACTCAGTAATTTTACCAATTATTTATTTGGGCCTACTTATAAATAATATATATAATAGGTACTTAGTAAAATATCTGAAATTCGATGTAAATTAAAATATTTCCAACGTATGAATTCTTAGTTATAGTTTCGAGACTGCTTCCAGCTCGATAGACCGATTAAATTAAGAGGGTGGCTAGTATTTGATGGATGTGATCCGTGAGATGTGTACGATAATTTAAATAAGCTTGTACGATACTGATGTCTAGTCTAGTCTGCTTTACTATTAGAATTGACTTATGACTTTGAGTGTGAAACTAAAAATTCTAACCACTTTTTTGAACTATCTTCTTTCTTCCTGGCACTTTCATGCGTCTTTGCTTAGGATTTAGTATAAGATGACGTTTCTTGCTTAGGAGTTTAGCTTGAGGTATACCTTAAAGCAAATCGGTTTTTAATATACAAGTGCGTTAAATAAGTTATTACGAATAAGTGCCTAATTTAAAACACGAGCGCAGCAAGTTTTCAACGGCAACTCCTCAATTATGGTAAAAAACTGACTCACACTTGATGTTTTCTATAGCCGTCCTTCCCCGGGTCTCAAACTATCTCCATGCCACATTTCATTATTCTTGATCGGTACAGCGGTTTAAGCGTAAAGAGTTGTTACTAGTAACTTCTTTCTTTATTTCAACAAAGAAATAATATTTGTTATGTCCGTAATTACTGGAATATAAACTAAAAATATTCGCTTAATGATTCTTTAGGATATTAACTTAGTACCCCTTTTCTATTATACGCGGATAATTACCTCGTCTTTGATCGTTTCCTAATTCATGACCCATTTCATTCTTTCTCACTGACTTTGGATTAACACGTTTCCTCTTAGTTTTTTTATGCTGTAAGGTTCTTGCATATTTTTTTTTCGAAGTTTCTATAGGTTCATCATCCGTCATTTGATTAGAAAACCGTTTCTTTGCAATTACTGAAAAAAATATTATATTTCGTATAACCATAATAATATCTGATAGAGTGCAACCAAGTTTTCTAACCCAGTTTGTGGCCGCTAGTGTTGCGTAACTTCACACCTTTAAAATATGGCAGCTGGCTTTTTATTTATGACCAACGGGTCGGGTTGCACTATACTAATTTTTTGTATATAAAAGAAGAAACTAATTCAATGACATTTCACCCAAATCGCTGAGTCTGGAATCTTGAAATTTGGCATGTGGGTTAGGGCTGTACCAAGAAAGAATTTTGCAAAATGCCTCCCTAAAGGGGTAAAATGGGGGTTAAAGGTATGTATAAAAATCCGTCAATTTGGAAACTTATTGCATTAAAATTGGTAATTGGCCTTTAAGTAAAAAAAAATGAAAATAACTTGTGTAAGGGTACATTACTTCATGGAACATAGACTGTATATTATGTATTATAGAACTCGGGTCTTAACGCGATGCACGTAAGTACGTATACGGAAACGTGCCTGTATTGGGTGCCAACGTTTAAGACCCGAGTTCTATAATAATAATGAGTGAAAAACGAGAAAGTTTTGAATTAACTGTATATAATGTATACAAAAAAGAGGAACCATAGCGAAAGATCTATGGAAAGGACTATGCTTGGAGTTTATGATCAGAAATGAAGGAATCTGTTAAAGAACTAAAGTCATCGGCATAGCCCACAGAACAGGCAAGCTGAAGTGGCATTGGACAGGTGGTATTTGCCGCAGAACCGATGGCTGTTGCTGCAGATTAGTCTAAGAGAGGAGACCACGGATTGATAAGCGCAGCCAGGTAGACCGATGACTTGAAAAAGGTAGCAGGTGAATGGACAAGAAAAGTGTAGGGCCGGGTGTGTTAGCTTTCATTAGGAAAGGTTTATGTCCAGCAGTGGACTGTTAAAGACTGATTGATGAAAATAAACCTTACTTGTAAATAGTAATTCAGCTAACTCATTTAAAATTCTAAAACTGATATTAATTAAAAATTAAACGAACTTACCTTGTGAAGTTTGATATCTAATTATAAGAGTGTCTTTACCGACACTCGTATAATTCACATAAGATGATGCTGTTCTAATCACACCTTTGAAACTATAAATATGCTTATTAAAATTAAAAATGACATAATAGGTAGTTTCCATTACCTACGGATATGCACCCCTTCACATATTGCCCGCTTCTGACTGCCATTATTTAGAGCCAATTTTTTTAAGCTGCTGACAGCTGTTAATTGTACTCTAACTAGCGCCAATGTTAAATTAATCTGTCAAGTATTCTATATTAGCATAACGCTATTGTTGTTACAATATAGCCACCATGATTAAGTTGTAGGTATATGGCTATAGCGTTATAACGTTACATTTATTTTGCGTTTTTGGTAAAATCGAAGCCATTATATATCTAGGCTTAATAATTTCCTTGGCGTCTGTGTACTGTCAAGAGACGATGCCTAAAGCTTTTAAGGAAAGTTATGTGGAGCGACATGGTACCTAACACTTGGACTGCTTTGTTACAAACAAAATTATTTGGAAATAAGCAAGTAAGCTATTAAATTTTTGAATTTTATTATTATATACCTACGCCGGGATAATTTAATTTAAATGTTCACATAAGTCGCACATTGATCAAGTAATAATGTTTCGTTTTCTTGCTACATTATAATAATTATTCTATTCTTATTCATTTTATTACGAGTTTTCAAACTTTTCACCGAGACACTATTCCTAATCCATAACGCCTTTTCTTTTATGACTATTAAATACTTATTTTAAAATTATGTTTGTAAACGAACAAATTGACGAGTGCGTTGGACAGCACAAAAACACGTAATGGCAGTCAGAAGCGGGCTATATGGAGGGATGCATATTTGTAGGTAGTGGAATCTACCTATTATGTAAATTTTAATTTTATTAAGCGTTTTTATAGCTTTAAAGGTGTGATTAGGACAGCATCATTTTGCATTCTGCTGCATTTAAATTGTAATCGTCTTCGGGAGAGATACGAAGTATAATTTTATGATAAAAATTTGATATCTTTCACATGATTAAAAAAAATTAAATAATAATAACTTCACAAAAAAGTTTTTTTATTTAAAGCTTGAAGCTTGAGAATTATTACGATGGAAAAAATACATCTATAAATTTAAATGCTTACATAAATATTTTGACCTTGTTTGATTTTTATCGTAATTATCTTCTTCTGAAAAACAATAAATAAGGATATTATAAAACATAAATTCAAACGTTTGTTACAAGAGTATCACAATAATAATATACCCTTTTATATGTGTGAATACTTATATGTAGGAAATATTATATGTGTTTTTTTGTATATACACATTAAGCATAAAAAACATAATTAAAAATATGCCTGTTGGGTCTTGGCTATTTATGCCCATTTAAAATTTGTAAAATCTCTAAGAATCTCAAAAAATGTGAAATAGTGTAGATAGACCCTACATAAATATACAAATAACAATTACTTAAGATTATACAAAGGCGGAACGACACATATGAACCTACTTCCAATACATTAAGCCGTACAAAATTAAAGGAACAAATAGGTAGGCATAATATAAAAGCACTTATGTACTAAATTAACTTAAGTAATAAATCAGTCCTAAACTAAACAAATCCTGTTCTACGACTATTATACAACTGATACAAAAATTCATACTTCATAAATTTAAAAAATATATGCTTAGAAAACACAACATAAATGTTTGTTCTGTGCGGGGATCGAACCTAACAGAGCCACGAAATTGTCATTAATTTTGAAAAAAATATATTTGCTAAGGTGCCTACTTTTATGAGTATTATTTAATATCACAAATTATTAGTTTCCTAACAAAAGTCGCTTTAAAACGTATTTTTTATCGGAACTTTAATTTTCCAATTAGAAATTTAAACCGCTGATATAGGTAGTAATAGTACATTATGATACAAGTTCGCTAAGCTAGCATTAGAAGAATTATATACTATAATTAGTATTAAAATGTTGTAAAAGTCAATATTAAATGGAATCTTGTAGTTTTTATATGTTTTTCACAAAAACATTACATTTATTTTTCTAAAATTCTTACTTTCATAAGCATAATTTGGTTCTTGCTTGAAATTAAAAAAAAACACTGTAAAGTAAAAGGTGCAGTAAAGGCTGTTTATTGACAAGCGTATTAAAAATATATTACACGCATTGATCACTGAGATAAAATAATTACACTTACCTGGAGTAGGCAAGCACGAATCGTATTTACTTTTTTCTATAAAAATATGATTTATAAATAAGATATATTTTTTGTATGAAATAAGGCTGTTATAGCACGGACGTAAAGCAGGAAAAATTTCGTTACTTACTTACACTATTTGTCTCTATTGCACGCGCATAATTATTTGCCGTCGCGCTCGCACAGTTGCGATGACCGACCGCTGTTATCAGAAATTACTACTATTTTGACCACTGACACAGGCTAAAGAGTAAAAGGTCAATGTACGAAATTCTTTGTGCTTCGCGTCCCTGCTATAGGCAATTATACTTCCGGCTAGTCAACCATCTAAAATTCAGTCTTGTTAAATATAAATCAGCCCCTTTATTCAACTCGTTATAACTATCTCGATAACAAACGTAGACTATATAAATTTTGCAAATGGTATTTAAAAAGACAAGAATTCTAGATCATTTTATACATGGTTGTAGGATCCGACAGTAAAACGATATCGATCGAGGTTGTAGATATTTTATTCAAGGAGATTTTGTAACATTTGATGCTAATAAAGTACCTAAGTAATAAGTACCAAGTTAGGGATGAGTTATTTAAATGGATATCGTAGAATCTTATTTAAAACACATTTATGAAAAAAGATTTTTAAAAACTCTTTTGCATTGTCAAAAACTGTAATGTAGTTTTTCTTTTGATTGAATTGTACCAGAATTTATTATAGAAAAAATTTATAGGGCGTTTTATACAGGTAAAAAAAGGTTGAACAAAAAACCCTAATTTAGTCACAAAAAATATAATTAAAAAAATCGCAAAATATTAGGTTTTTTTTTCAAAAAAATCGTTACGGAAAATATTTAACCTATATCTGATTGTATGGACGCTCAACAAATTAGTAACAAACTATAAAATATACTTTACCATTGCCTATCGCCACTTCTTGCAACTCGTTTAAGTCTGGAATATCATCAGCTGAAATAAAGATAAAGCAAGACAGGTTAACTGCGTACATTTCTAAAACAACTAGATTGTTAAAGATCTTTAGCTCTAAAACGCTTCGAAAAGAATACACTTCATTATGTAATTTTGAGTGTACGCGTATATACTTAATTAAAATTATACTCTTTTAGTCTTACCTTTTATTATGATTATTCTCTTCTCTGTGTTAACTGAAATAATTAAAATGAAAATCTTTCCTTTTTTTATGTAGATTATCAAAAGAGGATTTTGAATGAATTTTTTTTTAGTAGGTATACCTAATAAATAGGTTTTTGAACACACTTTGAATACACAGACCAACGAGAAAAAACAAGAAATACAATTTATTTCTATATTTGAATTGAATTCTAATAAAACCGGCCAAGTGCGAGTCTGGCTAGCGTACCGAGGGTTCCATACAAACCTATTGTTATGTATGATAATAAGTCGTGCAGGTTTATGCCCTAATTATCAGTTTTGGATATTTTCCTATATATGATTTAACATGTTCATTGTTCTGCCAAATTTCATCATTCTAGGTTAGCGGAAAAAACCCCCATAGGTTTTGGTTTATTTGTGAGTGCTAAAATATGCGACAAAAATGACCGTATTTCAGCCCCATTTTTTTGTTGAATTGACTTAGAAGCTTGTTTTTTTTACAGCTTTAAGGAACCGTATAACTTAGTATTTGATTTTAATTTTAATTTGATCCCTTCACGCGTGGTTAAGAAAAAAGGTCTTGACAGACAGACGGACAACAAAGTTAGTATTAAGTAAGGGTTCCTTTCTTTCTTTTGAGGTATGAAAACCCTAAAACCAAAGTTACAATGTTTGAATGTATATATGTCTGCATGTATACTTACAGAATGCTTCAAATATATTATCGGAGAGCGCTTCAGGTAATTTCGCCGAACTCACGATACCACTGCCTTCTGGAATTGATTTTTGAAATTTCTTTATTTACATTAATTAATGATTAAAGAAACAAATATTCTACAAGAATTTAATTACTATGCCAATATGTTCGAACATTTAATATTTTTTTTTTATTATTAGTGTCAAAGTGACCCTATTGAATCTTTCTGAAAAATTGTGTGAATAAGATAAAAATGAAGTAAATAAAATAAATAATATTTAAATAAGATAAAGTAAAGTCAGGACTGTAGATGCAGGCTATTTAAATAAGATAAAGTAAAGTCAGGACTGTGGATACAGGCTATTTAAATTAGATAAAGTAAAGTGAGTACTGTAGTTGTAGGCTATTTAAATAAGATACAGAGAAATCAGGACTGTTATTTCAGGCTATTTAAATAAGATACAATAAAGTCAGGACTCTGGTGTCAGGCTATTTCAATAAGATACAGTAAATTCACGACTGTGGGTGCAGGTTATATAAATAGAAATATAGTTTTTGTAATGTTATTAATTTTTTAAATAAAAAAATATTAAAGTAAAATTGTATATAATAATAAATAAATATTTTCTGGACATTACACATAGCGCCCTCTGGCCCCAAAGTTAGCAAAGCTTGTGTTATGGATACCAGTCGACGGATACAAATACATGTATTTAACTTTTTTTGTAAATACATACATATCATACATAAATACACCCAGACTCAAGACAAACACATATGTTTATCACATGAGTGTTTGTACAGTGCGGGAATCGAACCCACATCCTCTGCACAGCAGCCGACCACACTTCCAACTAGGCTGCGAGGGAGTCACATGAATAATAAAGATTAATGACATTTTCTACTAGATAAACCTAATTTTTTTTAATAGTAAATAAATTCAAGCTCACATACTTCCTGGGTGTTTAACTGAAAACAAAATTTAATTAAGATTAGTGTTGACTGTAGTCATAATCAACTAACTAATTGACCACTAGCTTACAGGATTGTTTGGTAAAGATTAACATATAAAGTTGATTCTGATTTAGATAATTCCCATACAAACTTCATGGCACTAAATATCTATCCATCTATACGTTCATACTTATATTCCAAATCCATAGCTTTAGCAAACTTCTTTACTATAGTCACTTAAAATTTTTAACATTGGTTTTTTGAGACAATGGTTCTCTACTATAAAAAATAACATATACGGACCATAAACCGTGTGCCATACACGAGCAGCTCGAGCAATTGATCGAAGAACGACGTACCTACGTCACGGACCGCTCGGTTGGTCGATGTCAACTACTCGAGCGGTTAGCTTCAATTGCTCTAAATGCTTGCTAATGGATCATTAGAGAGAGAGTATAAAAAATAACTATATAAAAATAACACGTTTTAGGTAGCGTCATTTTTTTTATAAATATTAAATAAATAAAAAATTTTAAACATTACACACAGCGCCGTATAGCCCCAAAGTAAGCAAAGCTTGTGATATGGATACCAGATAACGAATACAATTACATACGTATTACTTTTTTTTCTAAATACATACATATCATACATAAATACATCCAGACTCAAGACAAACATAAATGTTTATCACATAAATGTTTCTTCAGAACGGGAATCAAACCTATAACCTCTTCACAGCAGCCAGCCACACTACCAACTAGGCTGCGAGGACGTCAAGGAGTCTACCGTGCCCATTCACCATTCGAAACCGTGCAGACGTCTTCTGTTTTGTTTAACTGTTGGAATCCCGCAGCGGCCTTTTGTTTTTTTTTGCAATGGACAACGAAAAGATTTCTTCATCATCAAGAAGTTCTTTAAACAGTGTCCAATATTCTCTTTCTAATTTTCTTTTCTTGAGCATAGGATGTACAGCCATGCGTTTTGCTCTTTTTTAGGGTTCCGTACCCAAAGGGTAATAAGCGGAAACCTATTACTAAGGCTCCGCTGTCCGTTCGTCCGTCCGTCTGTCACCAGGCCGTATCTCATGAACCGTGATAGTGAGACAGTTGAAATTTTCACAGAAGATGTATTTCTATTGCCGCTATAACAAACGTGATTTTTTGCTCGATTTCGCTTGATATTGATATCGGCAACCAGTAGACGCTTAAAATATTCACAGAATATTTAGTTATAAAATAAAATAGTCACTTTAAAATTATTTTTTTTAGTGTTTTTAAGATTGATGTACTAGGACTTTATAAGTCATTAGGAGTTGTACGTGACGCTCGTTACGAGCGTATTTCCATGTCAAAGATGTAGTTGGGATTTTCATCAGTCAGACTTGTGCCTCGGTAGCTCAGTGGTAGCGCACTTACACGGGATGTAAGGGTCGCAGGTTCAAGTCCTGGCTCGAGGTTAATCTTTTCACTGCATCTTTGATATGAAAGTATTTATTTATATTGATCGTACATGTTACACATATTTAAGTAAATAGAGTTGCCTTAATAGTCCTAATCTTCTCACAACATTGTTAAGCTAACAAATTTCAAGAAGCCACCACCACAACCACAAACCTTTTAACATCAACTTTTTAGCTAAAGGAAACATCTCCTGCGGAGTAAATGTGTCGCCTGTAAAAGTAATAAAAAAAAATTTGAATAATTTTCTCTAATATTACTGAATTTATGGCTCAAAGCAATAATTTGTATGGTATATTTTTTGTCTAACAGGACTAAAAACTATTGTAGATACCTTTTTGGAGAGGTCTGCGTATTTTGGCTAGTTTGCATGGTTCTGAAATACATAAATAAAAATCTATTACTGTATGATTTACACTGATAAAGATAACCACTTAACACCTAATTAACCAATATAAAACATCAAATCTCGTAATTTTGTATTTGAATACGTTTAAAATAAAACATTTACAGATGGATAAATCTTGCAGAATTCGTCTTATGATAATAATATATATAGGTTAGCCACTTGTAAATTAGTAACAAACAACAACGAGGCAGAGTTCCCATAGTGATTTAATACATTTACCTTTTTTTTAATACTAAGGCCGCTAGTATAATGGGATATGTTCTGTGAAATTGTTCGAAATGATGCCCACAGCTATTTTCGCACCGTTCGCCATCGGCAGGGAATTTATCCTTACACCTTAGAACCTAAATGGTCACGAACAGTGTGGTTTCAAAGGAACTTCCTTTCACGAACGCTTAGGTTGTGGACTCGATCCCTGCCAAGGTTTTCTCTAAGGACTACAATATGGGGATCTTCAAGAATGAAGTTATTAGGGTTTTCAAGAGTCGGCAACGCGATGCTTCTGGTATTGCAAGCGTCTATTGGCTGCGGTGACCGCTTACCATCAGACGGACCGATCGCTTGTTTGCCACCGTACTGGCATAAAAAAAATGACAGTCTTCTCACTCGTACAGTCCACCATCAAAGGCGTCTAGGCCATAGACGTAGAGACTGAACACGCATTTCCTAGTTTGCTGTAAAGTAAAAAACGGTCGCAAAAGTGTGACAGAGACAAAGCTAATTCACGGCGATTAGTAGTAGAGTAGTCTCTAAGTTTTTTTTATTTCAGAATAGAAAAGAAACAGGTTGACGCAGTAAATTAGCTTTTTTTGATGAGTGGCCAATTTTGTGAGGCTATTGCGCAGTCCATAGACAGAGTAATCCAGAGGTTCGGTACTTGGAGAAACGGTGTGGAAGCGCACTCGGCTAGCCTATGTTGTCATAAATGGCTATTCTAGGCTAGGCTTATCAGCCTCATATGTCCCCACTGTTGAGTCACGGCCTACCCTCACTGAGAGTAATTTGGGGTCGATACATAGTCCATACGCGTACGTCTCTTTCACATACTTCTTTTTAACGTATGCAGGTTTCCTTACGATGTTTTTCTTCACCAAAAAGCCTGTGGTGTGAATAATAATCAATTTACTTGAGAAATTAAGAAAAAGACACATTGGTGCACGCCGGGCTCGAACCTCCGCCACTCAGGGCACAAGGGGAAATCGAAACACCATCGACCTAATTATGCAATGCTCAGGGATAAATATTTTGTACTAGTAAAACTTATAAAAATTATCTAAATGTTACAAATTACCTGGTGTAACAAATTACCTGGTGTAACAAATTACCTGGTGTAACAAATTACCTGGTATAACAAATTACCTGGTGTAACCGGTGTACTAGTTGATGTAGAGATTGTAACTGTTGTTGTTGTACTTGCATCTTTTTTGGGGACAGAATTTATTTTGGACTGCAAACGATTCGTGCTCGTGAAAAGTATTTTTGTTGTCACTTTTCCTTCTGAAGTATTTTTTTCCAATTGTAATGCCATATGAACCTGCATGAAACGGTCAATGAAACTAACATATTATAATTTATGAATGGATTAATTATTTAGTAGCACACTTTGTTTTTTAAGATGATACCCATTTCATAGGAACATGTGTAAAAAATGTTGACTTTAAGAATTCATGAAAACTTTTGGAAAAATACGTACATAAATTATGATGGAAATTCAAATAAGCACGTAGGTATTAACACCTAGATCACGGAACAACATATCCATATTTGATTTGGAAAAGTATTCGCTAAAAATGTGTGTACTTTCAATCAGACCTTAACATATGGTATGTAAGTAGGTACTTACATGGTCTAAAGTTAGTAATATTACAAACAAAATGCAACAATGAGTAGACATTTACTATCGCAAGGTACTAAAAATATTAAATATTTTTCAGAGCTATTTTTAAAATAGCAGGTGCATAGATTAGCTGTTATCAATAGCATAAAACGTTTATTAGATTTTAAGTAGAAACGTATTAAAAATTATCTTTATGAGTGCATAAAATGTTGGATTGCTTGTCAAGTTTTGTAACCAAACGTTTGGATTTGGACTAAATGTTTTCTTAGAAATTATTAGATTTATGACTGTTTACTATATGTTTTAGTTTTCTTTTTCTAAGTTGAGGCAGGTTTTCTTTGTAAAATTATCCTCTAGGGGGCAAAATAGGGGGAAAAAATTACATAAGATTGCATAAAAGCTTTCTTTTACTCAAAACTTTATGCAGACGAAGTCGAAAGAAACTGCATGTATATAATAAACAAACATTTATTTTGAACTAGTCCCAAGTGCAACTAGGTCACCTTTATACTGTGGGAGATAGTGAGTGCAAATTAGTTTTTAGTTTTCTTTTGATTCCAAATTTTACCACATATTAAAATATAGCGAAAGTAGCAAAACATCCAGATTAAAATGATAACTGAAAGCATAAGCTATCATCATAAATAACAATGAAATTTCAAAAAGTGCTTACAGAAGGAATACAGTCTCAAGACTTGCTTTTAGTATCTCAGACGATCATTTTACCTGTGCAACCATTGGACCAGTGGAATATTTTAAGAACTAAACGTTCGAGAACGTATAATGAACCCTTAGGTTAACTCAACCAACGGGGCACCAACAACACGCTTGCGAGTGTCTTTCACAATATTCGGAATTTATGGATGGAATTGTGTATAGTATAGTATTAGTATTTCGTGGCATCGAACACTATCATAAAAATTAGATTTCGTGGGACAACAATTTTATTAAAGTATGATGCTGTTTTGCCAAAGTTTATTAGAACAGTCAAAATATTTTTTTCCTAAGTTATGTGATAATTACTTTCATTGCATTATTCTACGTACCCGTGATTAGACCGGTCCAATGATTGAATATACTTAAAATAAATCTTGTAACTTTTATTAAGAATGTCAAAAAGTGTCTTATACTTACTACTAATGATCGTAAACGTGAACATAGATACACACACATAAATACAATTAAATTAACTGCATATCCTTACAAGACCAATTAGAACCGTAAAACTAGATTTAATTATAAATACTAAGACAAAAAAGTTTGACGTATGGCAGAAAATAATGTCTAAATGGTTCTGTAAATTGTTTAAGTCTTATAATATGCTGATACTAGGTTCATGAAACTAATTATCAAGTTATACTCGTATATAAAAAAAAAAATTGTACTTCATTTTGAATTTTAACGTTTATGTTATTCATCTAATTTTGATGTATACTTACTTAATGTATACTTACTGGTTAGAATTGCTGTTTACTATTAAAAGCTATATTTATTACAAAAACGCACTTCGCAACTATTTGTACTCGGTGATAATGAGTTTCCACTCCAACTTTTCCTTTTTCCCCGATTTCTTTCTCTTAGGAGTTGATTTTTGAAAAACCTCAAAACAAATTTTGCATTTATTTTGTTGAACAGCATGTATACAAAGTTTTAAGAATTATATAGGAATTTGATATTCTTTTGGGTTGAATTTTTACCCCGAAATATTTACTTTATTAATTTTCTTGGAAGACCACGTACACGAAGGATGTATACGATATTTTAACATAAAAAATATTTACATAACAAACTTTCCTTTTCCCTTTCTATCCCAAAACCCATGGTTTCTGAAGTTTGTTGAGATGCACGTAAAAATACCCAATTTCAAGTTTTACTTAGAAATTTTTTTTCCATACAAACTTTCTCATCCCTTTATTTCTTTGTGGGTTGAATTTAGAAAACATCGAAATTCGTGTTTGATTTATTGGTTACAGAGATTTATACTGAATTTCAAGTAAATGAACATAAAAATATTATATCCAGTACAAATTTTGTGACGCCCTTTCTTCCTTACTCTGGGACTCTATCTTTAAACACTCTGAAAAACATGCTTATTTAATTGTGTTGAAGAACGGTTGCAAGTAAATTTGACCATAAAATATTATTGCCCGTGTATAAAGTTACCACCACCTCAAACTCCGAATCACGTCGTTTATTAACTATGATGAGAATTATATATATCCGATTTTAATAAGTTGGTAATATAAATATTATATATACCTACTGTACAAAGTTTTTTACCGTATATATTATTTCGAGTAGAAATTTTGCCACTCCTTTTCTGGAGGATTCCTTATTTAAAAACCACCATGGCAAAATACATGCTTTTTTAGTGTGTTGAAGTTAAAGTGTCCAAATTCCCCCATTTGGTTAAGTTTCCTGAAACCTCGAAACACGTCGCGTGTTAGTTGTGTTTAGAAGCAAATAGTTTCAATAGAATTGACTTTGATACTATAAAGTCCTATACAAACTTTCTCCTTCCCTATAACCCTTAGGGGTTAACTTTTGAAAAACGCCTAAATACGTGTTTTATTTATTGTGTAAGAGCATTCATACTGAGTTTTAGGTAAATACAGGCATACAAATATTATTTTCCTACAAACTTTGTCATCCCTTTCATCTTTAACGGGGTTTTTATTTTAAAATTCCCAAAAACAAATGTTTTATAAATTTTCTTGTAGAACACTTACATAAATATAAAATTTCACTATTAAACATTGGCTGATTTTGAAAAAAACGCCAAAATGCATGATTTTTATATTTTTGTGTTGGAAAGCATTGATACAAAGATTTGTGAAAATTTGACTGTAAAAATAATATTTTCTAATCCCATACAAAATTAGCAACACATTTTATTCCCTTAGTAGTTGGAATTTAAAAGAAACCGCGTAACACCTTGTTTATTATTTGTGTTGAAAAGCATAAAGGTATGTTAGGTTTGAAGTAACTTTACCTTAAAAATATTTTTATCTTAGAAAAACTTGCTTAGCCTTTCTCCCGTTAGGGGTTAAATTTCATGAATTAATGAAGAATCATATGTTTGTCATAAATTGTGTTGAAGTTTTTGAGTAAGAAAGAGATGCCAATTGTCAGCACCGAATAGAAGCATAGGTTTAGCCTTCGCCCCGTATAGAGTACTGCTACCATCTCTGCACCCGGGTACCACTTGGCCCATATTTTTCAATCCTAGAAATTTCACACATCGCCTTTTGTTCCCAAACTCAGCAAGCATGTAATATGAGTACCAGGCAAATTATTCATAGAGAGACAATGAAATGAATATAAATGATAATGATATCAATATAAATATAAATGAAGAAACAAAATCATTACGTTTATGATTCAGTGAAATGGTCGTTGCTTAATGTTGCAAATTGTTTTATGTTCATACTTTGATGCATGAAAG
Source organism: Apoda limacodes (assembly GCA_946406115.1). NCBI lineage: Eukaryota > Metazoa > Arthropoda > Insecta > Lepidoptera > Limacodidae > Apoda > Apoda limacodes. The sequence continues at coordinate 23,628,271 of OX291555.1, read as the reverse complement.
ACATAATTAACTTTTATCAACGAGTCGAATCCATTTTATTTACAATCAATTATATAAAAAGCAAACAGCTTCATTAGCGCAATATTAACACAACATAAAGTAATAATTAATTGATATAAGAACATGTTTATGTGACTTAATAGGCTGCACTACCTAAATTTCATTTTTACTGGCACAGGTTTCTCCAGATCTGCTGTGCAGATCCTACTAAAATTTATTAACTGTGTTCCTCGGGTATGCTTTAAACCCTAAAAATTGTAAAACAATATTTATGGACTTTCGTTCAATGGAAAAACGGACCCTATTTTACGTTTTTTTTAAACTGTTAGCATCAAAATCTTCAAAATTCTTAGAACTTGCCGATTTGATGCTATTAGTTTACAGCTGTGCAAAAGCATAGCCGTGATAGTGTTTTAGACCCTGGAAAAAGGTATTTTTTATAAACAATGATGCATAATAAACGATTTATTTATATTATGTATTTCAATGAAAATCTCAGTGAGTTGAGATGTAGCTGCACTACTCACTCACGCTCAGTTACATATCGCGTTATCCTTGTTTTTACTGTCACCTTCTTCGTTCGTCGTCTTAATGAGCTTTCTTCGGGCTATCGTTATAAATGCAAAAGTGAGATTTTTTGATTTTCGTTCGTCGCAACTGCGCATCCTATTGACCTAAATATATTTGGCACAGAAAGAGAGTTTAGTCTCAAAAATTCAACATTTTCTTTATAACTGGATTCCACGTGAACGAACTACAACTATAAAGCTTGCTCTAGGAAACTCCTAACCATATTCCTACCTTATTCATGGCTGTAATAAAAGAGTTGGGGTAGAAATCGAACGCCCATGTCTAAATACAGCGCGGGCAGAGCCGCGAGTAAAAGTAAGAAACGAGCAAGTCAGCGTTTCTGAAAAGCCAATCAGTTGAATTTTAGTTGAAGGGAAATGGATTGAGATGTCGAAGAAGCAAAACAGTCTATTAGTCAAGATATATGTCAAAGTCAAAGTCAAAGTCAAAATGGTTTATTCAAATAAGGATTTTACAATCACTTTTGAATCGTCAAAGTTATAAAATATTTTTTTTTGGTTATAAAATATTATGGTTATGACACACACGCACACACACACACACACACCACACACACACACACACACACACACACAAATAATCTTTAAATGTAAAGAAAACCCAAAGACAGCAAATTCCGATTTTCGGACCCATTCCAATAACTTTTCTTTTCAAATTTAAGTTACTAGTTTGTAACCAACAGCCCCTTAAATCCTTGAAAAAAATGTTTTTATTGATCCATTGGCACAAATTAGGTAAATAGGTGGGCATTATAGGGTGCTAAGACCTTAATTACTTCTACGGGCTTTCTCTTTGTGAATTTTACTTTTCTGCCTTTGCCTTGAGCAAAGGAGGCGTTCATGGACAACCCTCGGTCGATATTGAGATATGAAACCTGTCCCGTGCAAACTGCGCGTGCTCTACGTACTTTGTCTATTCTATTATGTAAGTACGGTAAACAAACCTAGAAGGCTTTCTCTTCCTACGACTGATCGTGCGACGGCTCGCTGCCAGGTGTGCAAATTAGTTCTGGAATAGTCGAGGACGATTTCACACTTGTCCGTGTACTCCTATCTTCCCGTCGATTGAAAATACCAAGTTGTGATAGCGACGCGTGTTTGATAGATACGTATAGAAAAGGACACCCAAACTTCTAAACGTCGTGCTCGGATCCTCGGTGACTGCAGGGTGATACAAAATTTTTGTTATGGTTTCTCTTATCTCATTTTATTGATAACCTTTACGTAAAATTTCTCTAATCAGCCAGGCTCCCTAACCGACGATAGAACAGACTGTCAGACACCCCTTCCGTCGAGACTGCAGTCACATAAGGTAGATCATAAATATACCACTAGTAGCATAACACGGTTTTGATTCACGGACCTCTGAGCTACTAACCTTATGCGCCGATAGCGAAATTAGGTAGGTATTTAGTAGCTAGTTTGTTTGATTGAATTATAGGAATTTAAGTTATATATATTGTTAGCGATAAGAGATACGCGTTCGGTTAGAACTGTTAAGGGTTTCACGCGCAATTTTAATATTATAGGTTAAGCTTCGCGCTTTTGTTTATTCTTCTTTTAATTATTAATTCAGGATCCTTACGTTTATTTCGTAAATTCGTTCGGTTAATTTAAATAATAGTTTGCATTGATAATTCGTTTTTTAATTTTGTTCTTTTGATATTTTTATTTTGTGTGCTCTTGCAATCTAGCCATGTGCCATCAATTATATAAAAAGCAAACAGCTTCATTAGCACAATATTAACAGAACATTAAGTAGTAATTAATTGATTTAAGAAAATGTTTCTTTTATGATTTAAGAGGCTACACTACCTAAATTTCATTTTCACTGGCACAGATTTTTACAGTTCTGCTGTGCAGATCCGACTTAAATTCATTAACTGAGTTCTTCGGGGTATGGTTTAAACCCTAAAAATTGTAAAAACACTGTTCTGAAAAGAATGTTCCGACCGACGTTATAGGAACCATAGTTTACTCTGGGTGGACCGGCACCCCAGTCAGTCATAATCTTTGACAAGTCGCGGCTGCGTGCATTGTTTTGATTGAGTTTATTTTACATATAAAGTGGATAACACAAAGTATAAAAAACATATTTGACGCCAGAAACTGTAAGTAGTTAATGTAATTTTAACTTGTGACCCAAAATTGTTTAGGATTTTCGGCTACATTTCGACCACATATATTTGGATCGTATTACAAATAATTTTAAATTTACGGTTAGTTTGTTTTCGTCAGATTTACAGTAAATAAATAAATTTACAATTCGTGACGTGTTGGGTCACGTTGCTCAGGTAGGTAGGGCTTTTACGGATTGTGAGATATCGTATTTATTTGTGTAATTGTGTAGTCGACGTTAAACGTCGACACGAGGCTGTGTCGACGTTAAAGACTAGCCCACAGCCGGAAAGTAGGAAGGAGGTTTCGGAACAAAAAAGCAACGAACGGTTGCCAACCGTGGCTATTCCTCATTTTAGCGGATCTTTAGATGAGTGGACTAATTTCATCACACTTTTTGAAAGCATTGTACACCAACGTACTGACTTATCTGACTCGCAAAAATTAAGTTATCTTTTATCATCTATCAGGGATGAGCCTCTCTGTTTAGTGAAACATTCGGACATCACCGATGTCAATTATAATATAGCCGCCTCACTAATAGCGGTACCAAAATAACCGTCGCATTGCGGATACACATGTATAGCTGCCATTTTAGGTATTCCCCAACTGTCTTCGGTTAACCAGCTGCGGTCGGACCTGCTTAACCATATTTTGGTGGCGACAAATGCGTTGAAGGGCCTAAAATTTCCTGTAACCGAGTGGTCATTTTTATTGTTACACATTGTTTTAAACAAATTGCCCAGTGACGTCAAGGCTTGTTTTAAACAGTTGCACGGAGGTGACTCGGCGTCACACATACCTACTTTTAACACTTTAGTGTCATTTTTGGAGGACCAGAGTAGAAAGCTGGAGAACTCACCTGCCGAGTCCCAACCGGGACCGTCACGATTTCCGGCCCCTTATGGACCCCGTCAACAACCTCGTCCCGGGACATCACGAGGTACCGGGTCGTTTCGGCCCCCTATTATTTGACGGCCGAACGGACTGAACGGTGTGGGGTGTGTTACAAACCGGGACACACCATTCGGGATTGTCACCAGTTCAGAAAATCTGTGGTGGCCCGAAAACGATTTCTGACCCATAGGCTAGGCCTTTGTTATTATTTTTTGGAGGAGCACCTAGCCAAGGTCTGTCGACAGCCGCGGCCTTGTACGAAGTGTGGTGGGGGTCATCACCCTGATTTATGTATGTTCATCCGCGAGGATGGTCCTCGGATGACAAATGCAGGCGTGTCTACGGCTCGCACGGGCGGGGGTTCGTCGCCGCCGAATCGAACGCAATCGCCCCCGTCGCCAGTACGACATCGACCTTCCCCGCCCCGCTCACCGCGTACATGCTGTTGTCCTGAGGGATATTTTAGGTCATCACCATCAGGTACCCCTGCCGACGGACGTCCTGGATCTCTCGTCCGGTCTGCAGTTGGCCGATGAAAGGTCCTGTGGAATTTCTGCTTGGCGCTGATGTCCTTGGGTTGCTAGAATTGGACAAGGTCATATTACTCCAGCTAGGTGGGTTGATCGCTGTTCCGATTGATCTGGGATCTATTATAATGGGCCCAGCACATTCTTTCGCCGCTCAGGCGTCTATGATGAGCATCGGAATGCCAAATAACCCAGTCATGGCAGTGGTCTTATAAAAAAAGGACGAAAACAATTACCTTCAGCTCATCTGGCGAAGAGACGCGAGTTTAGCGAGAGATAGACAACGACGGCGTAGGTCATTTTTTTTTTATTTTTTTTATACCACTAAGGTGGCAAACAAGCTTACGGCCCGCCTGATGGTAAGCGGTCACCGTAGCCTATGGACGCTTGCAACACCAGGGGTATCACTTGCGCGTTGCCGACCCTTCAGAAATCCAATAACTTCTTTCTTGAAGAACTCCATACTGTAGTCCTTGCAGAAAACCTTGGCAGGGAGCTCATTCCACAACTTAAGCGTTCGCGGGAGGAAGTTTCTCTGAAACCGCACTGTACGCGACCATTTAGGTTCTAAAGTGTGAGAATGAATTCCCTGCCGATGGCGAGCGGTGCGATGGTAGAAAGTAGCGGTGGGCATCATTTCGAACAATTCCTCTGAACACAACCCATTGTACAAGCGGTAGAACACACACAGTGAGGCAAAGTCTCTCCTCAGACTTAAGGGCTCGATACCGCAAGTGAGTTTGGAATCGTCGACAATTCTCACAGCCCGTCGTTGAACCGAGTCAAAAGGGCCAAGCTGGTATCCGGGTGCACCTGCCCAGAGATGGCAGCAGTACTCCATATGGGGCCGAACCTGCGACTTGTAAAGTAACAACCTTTGCCCCGACGTGAAGTACTGATGGTCAGGATGACTTAAGAAGAACAACGAAGTGATTAAGGCGTTCTCCATCTCGTCCCTCTTGTAATCATAAGTTAGATGCCGTAGGTGTTAAATTTCAGGGTTTTCTAGTAGTAAGAAAAGTATTTTAAATAAATCTTTAGACACCCTAAATAATAAATATAATGTAAAGGATCCATCGACCTCTAAGTTTTCTTTGACAAACGCACTTTGTTAACATATTTTGTATGGTAACATATTATACCTAACGCGCTGAAACGTAAGCATGCAAACACAATGACGTAATTCTTAATTTCAATCTCCCAAAATTTCAGTTTTTGCCAGAACTTGATACCAGGGGTTAGTCAAAGTAATTTATGGCTGGAGCTAATGGAAAAGAAAGCTTAAAGAGTCGCTTACTTGTAGGAATGGTTATGCAGACAGATGTACTAGCCAAGAATGCGCGTTATAGCAAGGCATTAGAACATTAATGTTATTCAAAAATAAAATTTCTAAGCCGCAGCGGAAATAAAGATAAATAAGAGAATAAAATAAAGATTTGAATATCCGAGGGTGTCCTTAAATATTTTAAAGCCGTAAATTCGGGACTTAGGAGAGGCCCTATACAAAACTTAAAACATACATAGATCAAAGACAGATAAAACAATAGTAGAATTTTCGAACATTAATGCCATAGCTGCGACAAAAAAGTCCAGAGACATGAGCTATAAAGGTAATAAACCACTTAATATAACTGTGCGTTTTGCAGTAAGGTAACAAAGTACATGTAATTGGTACTGTAAAAAAAAATATGTAAACGATTAGCTAAAAACTAAAAAAAAAGCAAGTTGTCACAATTAATAAATCACGATGATCTCAACATTATTTTGGTTCGATAAATAGTTTATCTAGAATACAACCTTATTGGTTTTAAAAATCTAAAAATTCAAAGCATACGCCTCTTTTGATTAAGTGAGCTGGGTAGGTGTGTTAGGAATTCAACAGGAAAAATTACACCTAATACGGATTTTAGGTGACTAGACTTTTTACGATGTTACTAACCAACCACATCATTTTACAAATTACAGTTTTCATTAATGCAATTGGCATAAAACACATCTAAGAAAGTTACCGTTTGTAAAACGAACCCCCTCCGAACTTTCAGTCAGTGGTATAATGAATTAACTTTGAAAACGTAGATACTAAATGAGATTATAAATAAAAATCTGAAAAATAAAAATAAATCTGTTTAATGATACTATTGATGATACTTGCACTAGTATAGCAAATAAAAAAAACATTAAATATCAGGGCCCTTATCTAATCTGATCTTTAATGATAGATTTGTAATTGAATACAACCTACACGCTTTTGATCCGCAAGCCTGGCCAGCCTTGTTATAAAATATTGTATCTATAGACCTCCCATTAACAAACTTAGTCATGTTCAATAAAATAAAAAAATGTATGGAATGTATTTAATTGAGACAAGCTAGCAATGTTGACACTGCTCGCTTGGTTTACTTTAGCTATTTCCATTCCGTCATGCCTTATGGCATTTTGCTTTGGAGCATATTGATGTAGTCTTTATTTATAAAAGAAAGCAGTATGGTCAATCTATAAATTGGGACCTCAAATTTCTTTAAGTTAACTATTTAGGAAGTTTTATTTTATTTTAACTTTTCCTTGCCAATATATCTTCGCTTGTATAATGTATGTATGCCAAAATTGACACTTTTTGCTAAAAATAACGACCTAAATACAATACCGACAAGTGTTAATACAAGGAATCAGGATAAATTGGTAGTTCCAAAATGTCTTCTTTTATTTTATTTACTTATTGATTATAGGTTACCAACAGTTGTTAAAATAATACATTCGGTAGAAAATCACTTGCTGTCTTAAACTAAATATACAACCACTTAAGGCTAAACACAGCATCCAATAAGTTCACATATGTAAATATTCCATTCGTTGCACGTGAAAAAAAAAATACAATAATTGATTCTTGTTAGTAAAAAGTAATAAAGAGTTAGCTACAACAGGCGAGGCAAAAGTAATTTATTAATACAACTTAAATTAAATTAAAACAAAAATAAATTAATTGAGAATTATATTAAATTGAGATTAAAAATTAAATGAAAATAAAATAAATTAAAACAAAATAAATCAAATGGAATATGATATTGTAAATAAAATTAAATTAATGAGTTCGATTACAATTACGATTACAATAACTATTAAATTTAAAATTATTATTTATTTTTATTACAATTCAATATCTCCCTGCGGTACTTCAAAGCGTTGTCGGCGTAAACATCTATTTTACTGTATTGATTTGAAAGCCTGGTCAATCTTGCCAAAGCGATGTAGGACGCATGACGTTAGTCTTGCTTATAGCGGTACGATATGGTCCGCTACATCACTCCCTTCCCAGACCGAAGGTCGTTATTTCTTCCAGTGATGCTTGCGTACGGTCTTAAGAATGCCGAGTTTATGCATTATGATAATGGGAGGGCGTGTAGTGCATGCCGAATATCAGCAGTCTGCGGTGGGTCGAGACTAGTACGTTGTTGGCTGTGTGTCTGCAGTGAGTCGAGACACTGGCAAGTGCTAGCATGGTGTTTGCTTATGCCACAGTGAGTCGGGCCATAGAATGGTCGGCTGTGTGTCCCTTTGAATCAAGACACTGGCTTGAGTTAGCGGCAGAAGCGACGAGCAGAGAATGCCACGCTAGAGTGTGATTCCTCAACAAGATGTGGTGAAATGCTTTACAGTTACGTCGCCGGAGAGAAGCTGGAGGAACTAGGAAGATTTCCGTGGATAGCTAATAGGTGTTCTTAAATTAAGTTTTTGCAACAGTTGAGGACAGTCGATTTGGCATCTTAAGATTTTCAACAAAAATACCAGATTAAGCATGTCTCTACGCTTATCGAGTAAAGACATTTTGAAATGTTCTAGCTTTTGAGTGTAAGAAAGTATATAGCTCTTTTGCAATACAAAGTATATGTTTCTACGGTAAAAGAGGTTGATTTACCTCCAAATAAATTTAAAATATATCAAAGATAGTTTAATAAAAAAGAGCTATTGCGAAGTTGATAAATACATAAATGATAAAAAAACAATGCTTGGAATTTGTATTGGTGTTGGTGCATTTGTAATATTTTTTTTAACTAAAACTTTGTATATTATGTTATTATTTGTATTTTAAAATAAAGTTGAAAAAAATATAAAAAATTAACTGCTGAGTTTCTTGTCGGTTCTTCTCGGTAGTAAATCATTCCTAACCGGTGTTAATTTTTTTTTTAAAACTATAATTAAATTAATGATTCAAAAGTACTATTTAAAAGTATATTGAAATGAAAAAAGTTTTGAGTTGGAGTTTGAAATCTAAGCAAACATTCATTTCAATATACACATCTAGGTAAAACAGATATCAGTTCTGTCCTGTAATTTATAATCAACATATTTACGAGTATCAAGTGATTATTGTTTAAATGTGGTTTGTTAATTGTTTTGTTCAACTGCATAGCTTAAAGCGAAGGGACTCGCTTACATATCATGATGACCGAGCTGTTAGGAAACATACTAATGCAGCAACTATTTTGAGGTTATTGTCTGTTAATTTAAGTATATTTTAGGATTAATTAGAGTACATTAAATAGAAACTAAAGAAATGTTCAGCTTAATGCATTATTAACTTTGTACTTTTGTATTTTCATCTGGCAACACTTAATTTCCACACGTATCTGCCCCGTTACCGCCACAAATCCCTTCCATAGACATACCAATAGATTGATTGTATATAGTAGGCGTAGCGGTGGCGACACAGGAGTATTACAGTCAGTCTTGCCACGACAACCGAATAGAACGGACGACTACTTCTAATAACGTAATAATAGCGCATTGCTGAAAGTGTTCAACAATACCTAAGTGTCATATAAAATAAGGTTCGTACAGTGTTTAAATTAATCATAATGTAAAATGGATAAGTTCAAGTTGTATACCACCAATAGATGTCTGATAATCAAATTCAAAGTTTTCTTTACGCAGTCATGTAGTTCCCTTACATATAAATTACCAGTTCGTGTTTTTCTAGGTATCTTAGAAGCTGTGTGTTAACCACACACTCAATTACCTTAGGGAGGTAATAGCGATAGGCCTAAAATTCGATGGATCTGATCTTTCGCCCTTTTTGGGCACCAGATGCACTTATGCAGTATTCTTTGAAGAAATTGCCTAGTGTGACAGGAAAGAAGGTAGAGGCGCGTGAGTACAAAACATTACTCAGGAGCACACTGTTTAAGCATCCGTATACCGTCTGGGCCACTCGTCTTATGAACGTCTAGAGAAAGCAACGCCCACCGGACCTCTCGCTGTATGGTATATTCGGCATGGTATTACTGCAGAACGGTAGGAAGAGGCATAAGGAAGTCGAAAGTTCAGATTTTATTTATACCGCTAAGGTGGTAAACAAGTTTGCGGCCCTCGTGCGTTGCTGACCCGTACAAAATCTAATAACTTCTTTCTTGATGAAATTCATACCGTAGGGAGTTCATTCCCCAATATAATCTCTAGAAGTTACTCTAAAACTACACTGTACGTATCATTTAGCTTCCAAGGTGTGAGGATGAATCACCTGCCGATGGCGAGTGGTTTAATGGTAGAAAGTATATAGCCGTCGGCATCATTTTGAACAATTCCTCGGAATACATTTCTTTATACTAGCGGTAGAACACACACAGGGAAGCAAAGTTTCTCCTCAGATTTTAGAAGTTCAATACGGCCTGTGGAGTTTGGGATCGATTAGGATTGCCACAGCCCTTTGTTAAACCGAGTCAAAAAGGTGGGGCAGGCTGGTAACCGGGTGCGCCCACCCTAAGATGGCAGCAGTACTCCATATGGGGCCGGAATGTGGCCTGAGGTGAAGCACTGCTTCGCTCTGTTGAGTACACCAAGTTTTTTGGATGCCAGCTTCACCTTATCTTGCAAATGACCTCAGAACTGGACATCACTGGAGATGGAAACATTAAGGATCCTAATGCTCTTGGACATGTTTGCACGGCCCGTGTAATAAGCGTCTCTAGTACTGTCATCTGCATCGCAATGTATGTTTTTGATGGACAACATGTCATTTGTGTGTATAAGAAACAGCGTAGGAGAAAGAGCCTTGCGGGACACCAGAATTAATGTCCACGCTATCAGAGCAACTACCGTCAACTACAGATCATATGCGTCTGCCGGACAAAAAGCTTGCACAAATCTCGGGCATTCCGTAAGATGGCAACTTCTATACAAGACCCCGGTGCCAGACCTGATCAACTATCAGTGGCTAGTGCCCATTAGTGTGTAAGATATACTAAAAGGTCACCAGTCAAGCGACCGTGGCAAAAGCCATTTTGACGGTCGCTGACCAGGTCGAGTTTTTCTAGGTATCTAATAAGCTTTGTGTTGATTACACGCTTGGAGGCGAGATAGGTGATAGCCATTGACCTGTAATTTAATGGATCTGATCTATCGACTTGGGCACTGGGCGCATATTTGCAGTCTTACATGACGACGGAAATCACCTAGTGTGGTAGGAACAACTTAGGAGCACTCTGTTTAAGCAACCCTGCTGGTTTACCCTCTGGACCACTCGACTTATGAACGTCTAGAGAAAACCACGCCTGCTGGACCTCCCGCTGTGTTATGGAGATTTCCAGCTTTCTATTTAACGCTGTGAAACGCTTCGAATAGTATTGTCTTAAGCTTCTTCACCTATAAAGATAGCGATTTGCATGGCTTAACCAATGGCGCCTTAGATTGGAGCGGTCAGTAAGAAGTGTCAACGATAATGCCATCTGAGATCCTGCTCTATAGCAGTTTGATGATTTTTTGCCAAGTCTGACATTGTGTTTAAAGTTCCAAACGATCAGACAGTAAATAGTGCTTAAAATATAGCTCTAGTACGAGGTGTAGGTTATATGTACTTGGGTCTAGTAATAAGAAATTCGATATATTTTTAGATTAGATAGATCCTTAGTAAGAATTTTGTCACAGCATTTTCATAAGATTTTTAAAGATTGATTAGTTTTATATGCTATGTGCTAGTTTGTAAGTTAATCTATTACATAGCACACAAATTTTGAGTTTATACTTTGGGGCGAATGTACAACGCGCGACGCACGATTAATGCCCTATAGTAAATATTTATTATTAAAATTTTATTTAGAATACGTAACTACTTTTAAGTATACTACTAGAAAATTACGAAAAGAAAAAAAAAACTACAGCTCAATCATTTAAAAAACCGATTATTAAAACTGTTTTTTTCAAAAAACTGTCTATGAAACATCAAAATTAAAAATTCTTATCCAATGTCAAAGTCAAAGTCATTTTTTTTTGTTTAAAATTTGGTTTATATAATAAAAAATATGAAATAATAGTTTTTTTAAGACTACTACCCACCCTCCGGTTCACAAATGACGATTTTTACTGAGAAGAATCGGGAAAGAAACTCAATGGTTACTCTTATGATACTCCACTCTACAGCGCTAAAAAAAAGTTTTCATTTACACTGTGAAGTGTTCTCCTCGTACTCAATCATGCTTTTTCCTAAAAGATTATACACGTTTTTGTACATTAATTTTGCAAATTAATTATCTATCCATGTGCCAAATTTTAAGTTAGTAGCCTAAATAGGTGGTCTCCAAATAAAACGGTTCTCCTGTGCCATACGAAAGTATACAACCAATATCTGATGCCAGTAGACATAAAACGTGGTCTCTTAACTGTTGACCTTCCAAGCTATGTCAGGTATTTTTTTGCGCGATAACACCAAAAATGAGAAAATTTGCCGGAGAACCAAAGTCACCCAAATACTTAAATTGTAGCTCAGATTATATAAAAGTAAGTTAAGGCGATATAGAGATAAAAAATGAGAAAGTTTATCAGTTTTGTTATTTGTTTGTTTGTTTGTTTGTTTGTCCTACCTTAACGTCACAGAAGAGCATTCAATTGAGTTGAAATTTAGCTCAGGCATAGTTGAAGAGTTCATTCTCTTCATGGACATTCAAACGTTCCCACAGTAATAAGCTAAAGAACTTTAGCTACAGCTATACCTTAAAACAGCATATCTTACTATAATTAAGAGTTTCAGTTGCCATAGCAATCTCAAGCCGATTACCTAATTAAGCGTGATCGGATGTGTGGGCAAAAGCTAATATTGTATAGTAATAAAAAAGAGGGGCCACTTTTGCCCAATATCCCTGTTTTAAATGGTAATGATTATGAATTGATTTGATAGGGCTATTAGAAAATGATTTAGTAATAGTATTCTAATAATTACCTATGTAATAAAAAACTCTGTTCAATTTGTCAATTTCACGTTTTATTGTAAGAAATAATCAATTACTAACACTGATAATCAAGTTTTCAATTATTGCATTTAAGTTTAAATACACAGTGCTTTTAGACTTTTCACTTTAATTTCGTTGCATTTCAATATGAAATTAACGTTGTTTATTTTATGTGGGCTTCTGGCTTTTGTGGCTGCGCAATACACGGTAAATAAATCTTTCATTTTTTAAATTAAACTACTTTCGAACATACTTTTCTTGCGTTATAATATCAATAAGCCACCACCGGCGTGTAATTGGATGGCCACGATCACCGTCTCGAGATAAAAGTGCCCTTTGTCCTTTTCCGTTCTTTCAGTTATCCATAGTCACTCCGTTGCGATGTGTAGGATTAGTGCGCTACTATTTCAACAGTAAAATATAATCATTTTCTATCTCGGCGAGCACGTGCCATGTTTTGTTTTTGGGTGCCGCATACCACAAAAATAACTTATTTAGCACATCGAAGTGTTATTTTAATGGAGAAAGTTTTTAGCTGTCCCCTTTGCTGTAACTCGCCAAAAGATGTCTCTGCAGCTGCAGCGCATCAACTTTAAGGCCAAATAAATAAAATAAAATTTTAAAATCAATAATAAAAATCGAAAAATCTTGTTTGGATAATTATAATTTTTAACAATTTGTTTCAGAGGCGAGAAAAAGTAAGTGGTGAATATTTTATTTGGATATTATTATTGACTAGATTTTTAATTAGATGGTTTGTGGTTTTTGGCATCGCTTTTCTATTTTCTATTTGAGATGATAAGTTACTTTAATAATGGGTCCGAAAATTGAAATTGTTGAATTTGAATTTTACGTACGTTTTGAGTACTGAAGAATCATTTGCGACTATTTCCAGAGTTATGCCTGTTTGCTGGTTGGTTGCTATTTGCTTTATCGACATCTCAATCGATTATTCTTTATGTCGAACCAAACCGATTAGTTTTTCAGAAATACTGAACAAGCTGTTAGTTATTTATCAAATAAAATCATCTTTTTGGTACAGCTCTCAGGAAAATTGATGCGGAACGACCTAAATTTAGGTTTTTTATAAGGTTTTCGAAGGTGCTGAATTCAAATGAAATAAAGGACAGTGGATTCAGTATGCCGTCCGTTTTTTTACAAAAATCTTCGATATCAAGACAAAGAGAGTGTATTATGAACGTCGTATGCTAATATTTTGACATTGTGTATTATTCATTTAACGAGCTCCATAGCTTTCCTTTTATTTTAAGATTTATCTAGTTAATTCGTAAACACGCTAGCTCAAAGGACCAATATTTTGTAAAAAAACAAAATATCTTTTAAATTTTTTAAATTATTTGTATTAATTGTATGTTTTACATAATTATTTTTAGCCAGGTGTAAGTATAAAAATGCTTTTGATCTTTACACTACAGAATATAACATAAGTATTTTTGGTGGTTGCGTAATAAAGTTATGTAATTGCAAAAATTCCTACCAAAATCACTACAAGTGTTCATTTAAACTGATTAAGGAAAAAAGCATACTCATACCTATTTAAAATCTGACCTTCTGAAAGTAGAGGCAAAATAATAACTTATACTAACTAATATATTTATTTATTGTGATTAAAAGAAAACCACTTTTACTAATGGCCTTTTATTCGCTATTTTTTGATAGGTGTTCAATTGGTTTATGTTCACTAAAAATTAATTCATCAAATAAAGAAAATCAGAAAAGTGTTTTCGTATCGATGCTACGGCGTGCTTATAGACACGCCTGTATCGAATTGTGTATTGATCGTTGCAATGGGGTGTTTGAATCAATGTTACGGCGTGTTTGTTTTGTTGCTACAGCGCTTTTGTATTAAAGCTACGGCCATCTTGTATTGCTGCTACGGCGTGTTTGTTCGATGCTACAGCAGGTTTGTAGCGAGGCTACGGTGCGTTTGTAGCGATGCTACAGCAGGTTTGTAGAGAGGCTACGGCGTGTTTGTAGCGATGCTACGGCGTGTTTGTATCGATCTTACGGCATGTTTGTATCCACGGTACGGCATGTTTGTAGCATCACTGGATTGGTGGGCGAGTGTATTCAGTTTGCTACGATGACATCACTTTCATTTAGCGTCACAATATCTGTACAGATGCTTAATGGTCGGATTCCACCACTTTGGCGACAAAAACCCTTGAGCGACTGTACTGCGAAGACTAAGTATTTGCCGTTTAGAAGTTCAAGCTTCCACACTGTCGCGTAAACGGCTAACAAACAAAATTTGTGCTCCGCTATCACAGTTGCTACTAGGCATCCAACTTAGCGTACCTTATTACTACTTTTTATTGCGGTTCGTTATAGTCTCTTATGGTTTCCTACATACAGAAAGCCCTTGACCTGATATAAAGCTTGTATATCTGGATCTTGGATTTGAGCGGCAAGTCCGATGACAAAACTGGAGCCAGCCTTGCACCGACGGTCCGTGCCGACACATGTGCCAACATTTTAGGCATGCGCATTTGGTCTATGACAGCTTAAATATTTGATGTCAGACTTCCACTCAATTTCCTGAACACGGAATACAAGCTTTGTAGGTAACTTTCTTTAGTTGCAGGTTAAGCATTTTTGCCTGCGTTTACTGGTATTTTCCACCGATCTCGCCATTGTGAGGAGGATGGGACATTTTTTGTCATATGCGCTTCTTAATGACGGTTGTATGGTGGGATTTTACACTAGTTCCGCTCGTATTTCGGCTGAATAACAACGTTTGTCTAAGTTGTTGAAAAGGAAGTGAGTTGGTTCCTGCTTGTTCTGGCGGGCCAGATGATAGAACGTGGAGCCGTCCTTAAAAGCTCCAAAAATCGTACTATCCCTCGACCACTTGCTGTGTTTTGATATATCCTTTGAGCGTTCTGCGCTAATAGCGTCAAGTACTCTTTTAACCACTGGGTATCGAGTACGACATCAGAGTTTTCGGACAAATATTTTATAGAGAATTTTTTTAAAAGTCTATTCCAATACTCGTATACTAAGGCGTACGGTCACTTGAATTTGTAAAATAATCAAGTTTCTAAGTTAATTCATAAAAAACCTGGGTACTTGCCGTTGACCTAGAATCGTGAAATTTGGCAAGAAGCAACATGTTACATCACAAATAAAGGAAAAAAACCCAAGAACTCATAATTAAGGCATAAACCTATGAGACTTGAACTAATGATGGAAGTACTGGCTACATATAATAAGTTTGTAGGGAACCCTCAATGCGTGAGCCAGATACTAGTTTTTTACTTTTTTACTAATTTTCCTTTTGGCACGCAGACAGTTTTACACACAGCCAGTTGTTGTTCATACAATGTTCGTGATCAATCTCGTTTGGAATTGGAACATTTACTATCGATGAATACCCATATTCCAAATCAAAAACAATTTTAGTCCCTAAGGATTAAAGAGCTACTGAAGTCCCTGTTTTCGAAGAAAAAACCAGCTCTTTTTGAAAAGACACGATTGTTTTTTCGGTAATTGGTATAAATTACATTAACTTAATTCTTTAGACGCAAAACACACACAAAGCTATATAAGGTTACCTATTTGTTGTAAATTAAGTTTTAAATATTACTTTTCAGTGGGAAATAATTTTTGTAAGTTGAAATATGCAAATATATAATAACATTATACTATATATTTGATTTATTAACAAGAAAAACTAATCTTTTTATTAATTTTAATCATTCTTAGTTCGAAGTAAGTATGTCGATTTAAAAGCTAAGATTGAACTCTATATCTACAACAAAAATATTTTGGCATATTTAAAATTGGGTCTGTATATTTGGTGCCAATTTGAGAAAAAATTAGCTTATACATGGATGATATAGACCGTTTTAAAAAAAAGAAAATCGGCGTTTTAGCTATAGTGTTCAAAAATTTTTACTATGATTCAAGGCCTTAAACGTCAAAAAGTTTTGTCAACAATAATGACACAATTATTGTTTGCATTTGAAAATATGTTTTCTGTGTCCATTCTTTCGATTGTTCGTGAATTTTGTAATAGCCGTTCTTGATATTACTACATAACTATTTACCGTTATTCTTATTTTGCTATTTTTGTACCATTCCATAAGAAATATATATTTGAATATAGACTCTATATTTAAATATATAGATTACATGCATTTCTGAGAAGTTGTAATCTCTGGAAATAGGGTGACATATAAAAAAAAAACTACAAAACTAAGCGTAATATAAAGATTAGTTAAACAGGATGTATTCATCAAAACTTTTTTGATTAATTTATTTCATAAGATATAATTACTGGGTTTATGAGACGTAATAACTGTCGTCTCGTATGACAGGCGCAGGGTAGTGCCAGACAGTAAGTACTTAATTACATAATTACTTAGGGAAAAAGCCGCGATCTATACCTAGTTTCGGTGTACTTTACCGCCAACTTCAATTATCTACTTTTTTTAATATTCATTTAAATATATAAATATTTTTTTACATGGTCATAAAAGGCAGATGTGGTAAGTATGCAAATCATTTGTTAAATGTTCACTTCGTTGGCTTTAAAATAATATTTTTTGAATTTTGAGTTAGTATGTTACTTAGTGCAGTCACAAAAACTAAACCGATTAAGCTGAAACTTGGACTGGAAAAAGCCAGTCCCTAAATTAACATATTCGTTTTTAAATGGCCACAGGAATAACTATAAGCGAATACCTATAGCTAACTTCCTTATTTAAATCAAGAAGTAGCCATGCCACGGCAAAATACTTCATTTACTAATTCATAACTTCACAGGAGTTGTTGAAATTTGACTCATTCAATCATTTTTATAAAAAATCATATTATTTAGATATATAATAAAAATTTTAAAATTTCAGGTCGACCAACGTTCGAACAGAGCGCAACGCCCCGTAAGTGAAACTTATTTCCGTGTATTTTATGATCCATACTAATAATTGCTTAAGTGAGTATTTTTGTTTGTTTTTTTTATGTAAGTCGCAACGATGCAACTAACTGAGCTTAAATTAGGCACAGCACAGCACAAGTATTCATTAAAGATACGAAGAGGTTACTTTTTATTCCCGAAAATTTATTTCCCGCAGGAATAACTTACACTAAATTCACGTGGGCGAATTACAGCCACAGATATAACTTGCTATGGTAATAAGGAGTTGCCGCAGAAATTCTAAGCCCACCCTCAATATTTTAAAACCAGCTATCCAACTACACCTTACACTATGGGGTTTACTACTTTGTCGGCCTAATTAATTTATATACCCAATCCAAATTACAGCTTTCTAGTACTTATAGTACTGATGGTCTGACCTAGGCCGGCCTAGGAAACTACAAGGGTTCCTTGTTTATTACGGAACACTATAAATTAGACAAAAATAAATTCGAAGGCAAAGTTTTATATAGACTCTAATTACCTATTACTTATTATATAATTCTTCATATACCTACGTAATACTTCATCAAAAACATAATTTAAAAGCTTTATCAGATCAATAACGTTTTTTTTAGGCTGGTCAAATGCACGTGATGTTTGTAAGTAAAAGTTAATATCTATGATTACAAATATACTTGTAATTTTATTTTTGGTTACAAAGCTGTGTAAGATATCGCTGAACAACTCTGAGCTTATTTAGGGGAACTCACACACCCGCACATCCACACACATTGGTTGTTGACTTTTTTATTTAGACCTTCAGATTAACTGTATTGGAAAATCTAACTAAGAGAGGTAAGGCACAGCGAGTACTCGCTTGGATAGGTCAACCGAACAATAAAAGCAGGGCATAGAAAGTGCTCGCCCGAATAAGCAGCCCAAACTGCGGAAGTACCTCCGTCTTACAGAAAACCGTGGCCACAATAACGCTAACATTAAATAATGTTGTGATTCTGGCGGTGAGTAAGGTTGAACCCTTTGAGAAATCGCTTTGTGGAAGACCGGCGGTAGTCGTTGCTGTCATTGCTCGACGTAAACACGGCGTGCTGGTACGGCGGTCAGGCAGACCTTATGAAACGGCTAACCACTGGCTGCCCGCAGGTAAACGGGTTCTCGAACCCAGAGATTACTTAATCTCCACTTTGGGAGGCTGAACCGCCAACCTCTGTTAATTCTCTGAAGTAGTAGTCGCGCTGTTGAAGGAGACTGGGGCGGACTCCGCTACTACAACAGAGGGGGATCAAGGGCCCTTCCACCTGCTATTCCAGCAAACATATTATCTGTGCCTAGTTTTAGTACCGCACCTTTTGTCGCCTAAGCTGTCTGTGCAGTGAATCCTCATCTTAAGTTTAAGTCACTTTTTTTCAATACAGCAAGAAATAAAAGGAAAAGAGATTTTTCAGAGACAACTCCATGTACATTTAATGTGGACTTCTGCAATATCAAGGGTATTCACGCCAACCTTAACGCAGTCCACTGACATCTAGATACTGCACAGTAGATTATTACTTTCCTAAGAGAGATGCAGACATTCTAATCGGCCGATACATCTTACCTTAATAATCAGAATTTTGTCAGTCATACTGGTGTATGTATGTTCGTCCGCGAGGATATCTGCTATCACCGCCTTCATAGCCTTGAAGATAGGGACCTGCCGATATTATGGGTGCGCATAGATCACGGCGGCCACACTCTATGCGTGCCTTTACCGGTATCATAGCGGTGACACGGACGTAGCTCGACTCTTCACGCACCTGATGACGCATGATTTTGACGACTGACAAAGTTCTAGAGCAATACCCCACAGCAGAAGTAGTTATTATGGGAGACTTTAACGCCCACCACAGTGAGTGGCTCAATCTCAAACCAATAACTACTCAGGGATGAGCCAGAATCATGAATTTGCTCTGATCTATTGATTACCTCAGAAGGTACTTCTTCCAACGAAAATAACAGATAAGAGGACCATACGAGCTTCTTACTAGACATTCTGATGACTACACGACCGGATGGATATTTCGTCTCAGGGGACGCGCCTTTTGGCTCTTCGGACCACTGTCTCGTTCTGACTCAAGTGTCATGCACACAACCCGATCCATCTGAGCCAACTAATTGACGTCGGTTATATTGAGACCGTCATTATAAGTCGGCTGACTGGGATGGATCGTACCTGTGGAGGCAGCTCTGCTTTAGCTCGAAAGATCCTAAAGTATGCGCATCCGCATTTACTGAGACAATTTTCGCTGGTATGTTCAGCCATTTCAAAAAACGGCCGTAGTTTAGCCAGTTTGTAAAAAAAGCTAAAATTCTTAATTGCGTATGAGGGTTGGACCACGGCTCGTGATAATAAGGATCCGAATATTTCTGAGTTAAAACGCAAATTAAATACTGCCTCGAGGTTCAGTAAGAAAGCAACTGCCAGAGCTAAATTCCAATTTATCGGCAAAATAGGTGGGCAACTTGCGAGCTATCCTTCATGAAGTCGTTCTTTCCGCTCGCTTGCTAAAGCTGCCAAAGGTAGCTTTTGCCAGTCGTTGTTACCACTACTGCGATTGACCGATGGTGACTTAGCCTATAGTACAAAAGAAAAAGCCGATCTACTAGGCAGTTTCTTTACCTAAACCTCGAATAAGAACGACGAAGGCGCTGTACCACGTACTATACCATGGTGCGGTAAGACCATGCCGGAAATCTCCATAATACAGCGAGAGGTCTACCGGGCGTTAATTTCTCTAGACGTCTCCTACGCTTTTACTACTGCATATCATCAACATCAACAACATACATTGCTATGCAGATGACAGTATTAGAGACGTTTATTACACGTGTCGTGCAAGCATTCCTCGTTCCGTTGTGGAGAAAAAAGGGGAAGAACTAGTGTCTCAAGTCGAGATCACTCTGTCCAAGGTCTCTGACTGGGGACGGTAAAACTGAGTCCGATTCAATGCCGCAAAGACACAATTCTGCGCGTTCACCACTGTGATCTCACTGTGGTCCCACAATTCCAGAACACTTTCCTCCCCATCTCCAAGATCATTGGGATTCCTGGTGTTGACATCTCCAGCGATGTTCAGTATCGAGACCATTTGCATGACAAGGTGAAGCTGGCGTCCAAAAAACTTGGTGTACTCAACAGAATAAAGCAGTACTTAACAAGAAGAAGAAGAAGAAAATTTTTATTTAGCAAACACACACAGTATACAAAATATTTTACAAAACAATAAAAATACAAAGTGCTTGAGCTAAAAGGGCCTCCCCCTCAGCACGATTTGTACCTACATGGGTACAATACTGATTTTCGCGTCAGGGCAAATGTTGCTGTATTACAATCATCATATGGAGTACTGCTGCCATCTCCAGGCGGGTGCACCCAGATACCAACTTGCCCCTTTTGCCTCGGTTCAACGGTGAGCTGTGAGAATTTTTCGACGATCCCTCTCCGATGAGGAGAGACTTTGCCTCCCTGTGTGTGTTCTACCGCTGGTAGAATGGGATGTGTTCTGAGCAAATATTCGAAATGATGCCTACGGCTACTTTCTACCATCGCACCGCTCGCCATCAGCAGGTAATTCATTCTCACACTTAAGAACCGAAATGGTCACATACAGTGCGGTTTTCGAGAAACTTCCTTCTGCAAACGCTTCGGTTCTGGAATGACACATTAGCCCCCTTAGCTCCCTGTTAAGGTTCTCTCTAAGGACTACGGTATGGGGTTCTTCAAGAAAGAAGTTAGAGTAATGAAGGGTCGGCAATGCGCGAATGATACCCCTGGTGTTGCTAGCGTCCGTAGGCTTCGGTGACCGCTTACTATCAGGTGGACCGAAAGCTTGTTTGCCACCTTAGTGGTCAAAAAATATATCCGTAAAAGCTTTTGTTGTCGTTTATAGCCTACCTGGTGTTTTTATTTTCCCATACGTGCATATGCAAATACCTCTTATATGATCACTAGTGTGTCTGTTTGTCACAACCAGTATGCTTCGAATCCACTGGACCGACTAGGGTCAAATATGGTACACTTATGAATGGCTGTGACCCAAATATGGACGTGCAATGTAAATAAAATATCGTAATAATAACGTCGACTACGTTTCGAGTCGTGTTAGAAGGTTTTTTTAATGAACTAGCACATTTTTGTTTATTTCAGAACAACCAGAACGGCAGGATGCCTGTAAGTATAAAATAAATATAACTTATTATATGTTTGTCTAACATAAAGAATAAATAACTTATTTATTAGTAATTTAACATATTAAAAATATTTATTTCAGGTGAACGAAAACGTAAGTTTTAATGAAAAAAAAATCAAGTAAAACTGTGTCTTATTTTTCAGTGAAATACCATTTTTGACCGAAACTAAAGGTGTCATTTTCTTTTAACATTAATAAAAATAGGTTTTCCAAAACTGAATAAAAACGGAGGGGCAGAACGTCTGATCAGATCTATAAGGTTCCATACGTTTTGTTAATATTTTAAATGTGAAAGTTTGTTTGTTTCTCTAAATCACGCCGAATCAACACGAAGCAAATTGAACCGATATTTGAAACAGGAATAGTTAAAGAGACGAAAAAAAGACATTGGCTTTTTGGAAAATTCAAAAGTTTCTACGAAAATAACTATAAATTAATTCCACTTGAAGAAACCTGTAGCTACAGCACACTGTTTAATTAAGGAGTTACCGTTCTATTCCGTCCAATTCAAGCCAATAACCAAATCTAAGGGAGGTGGATCCGTTAGTTTGCCCTTAATTGTTGTACGCACAATCAACCGAGCCGTACAGCGGCTACATTGAACCGGATATCTTAGCTAACGAAGGCGTAAAGAAAAGTCCCGAAACCCATTCGCCAATAGGAAGATGTCAATTTTTAATTATTGTTTTTTTTAAAAAATTACATAGGGTGAACGTGTGATGCTATGTGGTAAGAAAAAGACATGCATATAACGTATTTCCACTTTAAAGTATTTTTTTATTGAGTGCATATTTAGTCTGACAGTATCGAATTCAGTTTCATTTTCATTACTTATTTTAGAACTTTAAAAAAACTCCCTGCTGTACAGGACGGAAAAGAAAGGCCGTGGTTAGGAGAGTATACTAAATATTCAATCAAATATATGAGCAAATCCTATTGAATGAAAACATTCCTTTATTTTATAAAATGAAAAAAAAACGCATTCAAAGGATAAATTGCCTGTTTAAGCCGGGAATCGAACCCACAAAAAAATATATAAATTTTAATACTTCGGTCAGGGGTTATTTATTAATAAGGATCAATTTCCTCTACAAAACAGTATGTAAAATTATAAAAAAACCAAGAAAGATAAATAAATATTTACTACCTATTGTGCAGATCTATTAGGTAGGTACTTGGATAATTTACAACAGTACAATAATTATTCATCGTATGTTATCTTTTGGTCTTTTATTCTTTTTTATCTCCATTTAAGATACTATATTATTTAGAACAAACTGATCCTTGTGAATGACCCTTCAACGAATGTCCTAAAATCCAGGTTTTTTTTTCACTTTAATTACATTTTAAGTGACAAATTTTTTTTTTTTTATATTTTAAATGCATCTGGCTCAAACAGCTGATATATCTAAAAATCTTATAATTCAGGTTGTGTTCAAGAAAATAAAGGAATGTTTTCTTTTAGTCCAATTTGGTATCATCAATATTCATGATACTTGCCCTCCAAGAAAAACCTTTCTTTTCCACCCCGCATTCACATATTAGAAACTGAAACAATACTATTGAATTATTCACCAAAATTCGATCGTTAAAATTACGTAGAAAAATATCTATTAAACTGAAGCATGTAGCACATCATTTAGTGTGAATAAAAAAATAAAATATACAAATGCAAATACTCTAGTAAGTGCCAAGTTCGATATTAGACACTAAGTATTGGAAAGTGCAGAGATATATAACTATATGAGAAACGCAAAGGAGTGAGTTCGGTGGCTCATTAGAGGCGCATTCACTTCACCTCGGGGCAAAGGCTGCTTTGCAAGTCACAAGTCCGGTACCATATGAAGTACTGCTGCCATATTTGGGCGCGTGCACCCGGATATCAGCTTGGCTCGTTTTACTTGGTTTAGCGACGGGCTGTGAGAATCGTCGACGATCCCAAACTCGCAAGCCGTGTCGAACCCTTAAGTCTAAGGAAAGACTTTGCTTCCCTGTGTGTGTTCTACCACTTGTATAATAGGATGTGTTTTGAGCAATTAAGTATGGGGTTCTTCAAGGAAGATTAGATTTGTAAGCGCGCGATTGATGCCCTAGGTGTTGCAAGCGTCCATAGGTTGCTCCAACCTCTTACCATCAGGCGGACCGCAAGCTCATTCGCCAACTTAGTGGTATTAAAAAAAGAAAAAAACAACATTTAGTAGTGGACAGAGACTGGCTGATGAGTGATAACGATGATAAAAGTAGTTTGAAATTTACTCTCTAAGTAAGAATTCAAAATCATACAATTATTGCCTACGCCTTAATTATGGGTCGATTTAGGGGCGAACAGTTGTATTTGTTTTGAGTTTGCGTATCTTCTATATACAATATGTACGTATTTATAAAAGAAAAGAATTGTAAAAGTATTTGCATCAGTTTTCTGCTACCTACAGTATACGTATATGTTACCACAGAGTACAAGCACGGCCTTAACAATTATTTAATTTATACAGTCAGTCATCACCTTTGATAAATCTGAGAACGTCAAGGAGTCATACCACCGCGTCAAAATATATGACTAGTTGGTCGCCTTGGATAACCGACTGAATAAAATATCTTTTAGACTGTGATACTAGTAAGAGCATGTCTTAGTTTGAGAACAGATATCGCTGTGTTAGCCGTCCTAAAGTTAAGTATTTATTTATGTTTATTTATTCTTAAAATATTTTAATAAATTTTAATTTTGTTTTATATTTCAGCTCTATAGTTTTATGGAACGCGATTCACTAACGGAGGTATTCTGTTCACTTATGAATTCAATTTTCGGTTGTGAATTATGCAATAAAATTATTATAATGAGAATTATGTTTAATTTATTTACCTCTAATTAATTTGAGTGAGTGTTCAGTCACGCCTCCTTGTGGACCCTGAAGGCAAATGCCAAAAAAATAAATAGTCATTTAAGGTATATATTAGAGAAAAATACTGAGCCTTCTTCTACCTGGAGGGGCCCAAACTTGGTATGTTTTGAAAATACTTTTTGGATTTCAAGAAACAAAGTAGCCCAAAGTGTGTTATATTTTTAGAATCGGCTCATCAACCCCTTTTATTTGATAACCCACACGATGGATTTCTGAAAAAAAATATTTAAATCCCATACAAAAAATTGATGACACCATAACCTCCCCCCTACGGGAAATATTTTGAGGAACTGTGGCTCAAAATTATCGTTTTGCCCTTAAGCACCTGTGTGCCAAACATTTTTTTTTGCGTACACCTAGGACTATGTCGTTTTAATGAAGTTCTTTTATACAGCAGTTTACACCGTATATAAGATAGTGTTTTTTAACATAATAAATGTTGCGAAGTAACAAAACTAAACATTGTCAATGCAAACTGTTCCAATGTTTTTGAAAAATCCACCGATTTCTGAGGTAGGGGAGAGGTGTTACAGTGAGCCGTGGTACAATGTGAATAAACGTTTAATTCTACCTTTCTATGCATCGCAATGATCGCATACACATTGCACAACACTGGGACGCGCGCTTTAGTGTTTATCGCTCCCGCCCCCGTGTAGCCGTGATCCATGTGTGGGGCACGGTGGATCATTACCCACTTTTTACAAAAACGTTTGTTATTAAAAAACTATTAATGTTATTGCTGATACTGGACATATAATATTTTGAGCTAGTTTTGAGATGCTTCATAGAAAATATGTTGCAAAAACAGTTATAAATAAATATTTTTTTTGACATTACACACAGCGCCGTCTGGCCCCGAAGTAAGCAGAGCTCGTGTTACGGGTGTCAGACAACGGATACAAATATATATATATATATTACTTTTTTTTGTAAATACACATATATTATACATAAATACACCCAGACTCAAGACAAACACAAATGTTATTTGTCACATAAATGTTTGTCTAATGCGGGAATCGAACCCACACCCTCTGCGCAACAGTCGGCAACACTACTAACTAGGCTGCGAGGGAGTCAAAATCGAGTTATTTTGTGATACGAGTATGTATGTGTGGGTTTGTACGCTCTTGTTAATTCGATGTGCAATCAGTATATTTGATATGAAAATAATATTTTCCTACATAAAAACAACTTTTTTGTCGCGCATTAGAGAAAAAAAATATAATATAGTATTGATGCATATTTTCGGACTATTTTAAGTACTAGTTTGATTTGGTTTGTTTGCAGTACAATAATTATTTTGATGTAAATAATATTTAATAGATGTAAATAAATTGACGAGTGATAAGATTTTCGATGTGCATTTTAAAAAAGTCTTTAAAAACATTAGTTTGTGCATTTGTATCAACTGCCTCACCAACATATGTATATATGAGATGTTGAAATTTTACGACTTCTACCAAAGTACGTAAAGCGCAGCGCCATGGCGCACCTGTTAGTAGGTTAACTTCAATACAAGCCTCGGTCACAGAATTTTACCGCAAAATGCTGCGCGCACGACTGTCGCCGCCGCAAACGCGAGGCGAGTGCGTCCCTAACCACCATTAGGCACCACCAGTTGCGAGCTGTTTGGTGGACAACACCCGCTCCCACTACGCACCGCCTCACCGCAACGATGTATAACCGTTTGGCGCAAGTAGATTTATTTTATATACCTCTAGATACTTTGTTTGTACCTTCTGCATTCGGAAAGATAGGGCCTTTTAAAAACGAAGGTAAAAGATATATATACGCTGGGCTACAAAGATTTATATACGCTGGGCTACAAAGATATATATACGCTGGGCTACAAAGATAATTATACGCTGGGCTACAAAGATATATATACGCTGGACTACAAAGACAGGTTGCGGAGAAGGTGAGTTTTGAGTTAAACAGCCGTTTGAAATCGATTTCTCAACATTGTTGACGCCATATATCGATCCTCTCAGGCTTTCGTGCACCTTGTTCAGTCTGTTCCTGGTCTGCGAATATAGGATCCAGTCTCCATAAATCGCTGAAGCACTTTTGAACGGTTGATAGCGTCACAATTACACCGCTGACCGCTACCGTCTTCAAGCAATGTAAGAATTCTGGTACACGCTCCAGGAGTTCGTGGTATTTTTTTAATTAAATTTGATCATAAAAATTATTGCCATATTAATATGATAGAACAGACACAAAAGTAAATCAAACGACTTTTGTTGTGCAAATTTTGAAAATCCACTTTATTCTTTATTTATGGTTTTAAATACAATAAATCACCAAAGAGATATAAAAAGGTTTAACTTCTTCCTATATTTGTAATTAAATAAACTTTGCTTTAGTTTTTATTTTTAAAAGTTTAAATATTTCAAAAAATATCGCAATTTTTATAGCTGACTCGCTTTCTCAGCGGCCTAGTGTATATACACTAAATTACATTGATATTTCTGGTATAACATTGCTTATAGCTAAAGGAATCTGTTGGTAAACATCATGAATAAATTATATAGGTTTAAACTTTAATCGTGACCAAAGTCTACGACAATCCATAAAACAGAAACTAATGTAATGTAGCAACACAATGAAAAAATTTCTTGCTGAAAACACAGATATACCTACTTTATTATGTCTTAAAGATAAAACAGTGTTTTATGACATTTCTAGATTATATTTGTATCATATTCATAAAATTTTATTTATTTTGCGATTACTGAAAAAAAAATATATCTTTTTTTAGTACAATACTAAAATTATTTGGGAGAAATGTTTGTGCGTTTGTTTGTCACTTTCAATTTATTAAAAACTCTTGCACATGGCTTCGCTTGCGCTTAATTTCGGCAACTAATTGATGCTATAGCTATATACCGATAATAGTTTATTAGTTATTCCTGAGGGAACTTTTATATTTTCCGGGATAAGAAGTCTAGTCTAAGTCCTTTTCAGTCTCTTTAACATCAGCTCTATTGGTTGCTCCGTTAAGGCGCAAAGCAATACCAAACAAATTAATAAACAAACAAACAGACTTTAAGAACAACTTGCATTTTATAAGTTTTCTATCAATGTATCAAGTTAGAGATAGGTAAGCATTTTTTTTATTAACACCTCAAGATATCAAAATTAGTCCGAAAGGAGGATTTTAAGCCAAAAAAAGGGTGGTTAATTCATGTTACCATTTCCTCAAGCCTTTTCTCATCAGGATCCTGAAATACAAAATAATAATAATAATAATGCTTGAAAACTTGATCTTGACGTATTCATAGACCCCACGGGCGGTACTGCCAAAAAAAATGGATTATGTGCGAGTTTGACACGCGCACCATTTACGTAATTTACAAACAAAAACAATAACTGTGCTGATTGGCGGTCACCCATCCAATTACTGACCAAGATCGACGTTCCTTAACTTTGAATATTGTTTCCAAGAAAAAAATATTAACAAAAAGTGTGCCAATTAGCGGTCATCCATCTAATTACTAACCAAGCTCGACGTTACTTAACTTTGAATATCGTTTCATATAAACAAACACAAACAAAAAAAGGGGTGCTGATTCAGAGTCACCCATCTAATCACAAACCAAGGTCAACGTTACTTAACTTTAAATGTCGTTTCCAATAAACAAAAACAAACAAAAGGTGTGTCGCTAAGCGGTCACCCATCCGATCACTGACCAAGCACGACGTTGCTTAACATTAAATGTCGTTTCCAATAAACAAACACAAACAAAAAGTGTGTCGCTAGGTGGTCACCTATCTACTCACTGACCAAGCTCGACGTCGCTTCAATTTCGGTCAAAGGCATCATATCATAAAATCCGAAGAAAGTCAACGAAACTATTCAATGATAAGCACCTAACGTCGAGGGATTTAAAAAAAAAATTACACTTCTCATTAAATAAACAGATAAGATAGTTACTTACTTGTAAATTTATAGCCTTATAGGGTTCCTGTTGGTAAAAACATTTTTGAGGTAAGACGTGATATCTTATAATAATATACACGATACACGACACGTACCACGACATAATTCTTTATAGTAGTGATTATTTATATGCTTTTGGTTTTTTCTGTCCTATTACATAATATTATAAAGAAAGAATATGACTATGATTGTTTAATTTTACATATACACGTGCGAGGTGATCTTTGGTTCTACTGGACGGGTCTTTTATTTAATCTAGACCTTAGACCAACGTGAAAAATATAAAAACGGTCAAGCACAACATCTAAATGGATTTAACCCTTAACTGGTATCGTAAATTTGACATACGTAACTGGTATCGTGGGGGCCGTGCGGCCCGCATAGTATGTTTGCTTCTAGCAAGTAAGTTTTAACTATATACTTGAATAAATGGTCAGAAATAATAAATCTCAGGCTTGTTTTATGTAATTAAATAGTTTTTATTAATATAAATCTTCTTACTTCAATACTAGAAGAGATCACAAAATAGTATCAACATTTTGGTAATAGTTTTTTCTACGTTACAAATATCAATGAAAATTATAGTAGAAAAAGTTAAAATAAAAAATAACATTATTTTACTTAATGTATAATACGTAAACTATAAAACAAATAACGTTTTATAATTTCTAAATAACAACCATATAAAATTGCTATGCAAAAAAAACTTACGTAACTGGTATCGTGGGGGCCGCGCAGACCCCTACACGTGTATAACTCAGTTCCAGTAAGTGATACAGCGCCGAACGTACAACACCCACCGCGAATAGCGACGTAATGAGAATACTTAAAATGGCGGCTGCTCACGATGCTTAGTTTATTAGAAAACCAAGAAAACGTCATGGGTGGGGGCCGCGCGCCCCTCACGATACCAGTTAAGGGTTAACGTGAGATACTGAGACGTGAAACAGTGTCGAATACTTCTTAGTTGAAGATTTAAATATATTATGCTGTTGTACGTCTTTGAAGAAACATAATTAGCAAGAAATGCCGAGAAAGTATTTAGTGTGAACAAGTACCTAAGCATAATATATACGTCTTTAACTCGTTTTGTTTTATTCATTTTATAAGTAAGATCTAGTTACTTAGTTTTTAGCAAAAAGCCTGAAATGTGACAATTTGCTAATTGGAAAGTTGTCTCGACTCTGGTTTGTGTGCTGCACGGCGCGCGGCAATAGGCTAACTACCGATCATATTTGTGGGACGGAATACTATAGCTGAACTGTGGATGTTACGAGCATCCACGTTTTAATATCTCTGAAACTCCTTCGGGGATAAGTGTCGTGATGGTATACTATAATATATTATTGATTAATCTCACCGTTACTGTTTTTAATGTTCTTGGGATGTGATTATTATTATTTGAATCACTGTGAATTATATTCTTCATATGAAAGCCAGCAACATTATCCGACATTAATTGCAAAAAGTAAAATAAAATTAGAACTTTCATTTGAGTCAACTTTCGTTTTCTACAGGATGAAAAAATCAAGTTCATTAAATAATGCAGTTTTAATGAGAAACGATTATTCATGCTGAAAAACCATTTTGTGGAATTTAAATACGAACAAAGTTCTTTTATTTTCAAAAATAAATGATTTCTTTGGGTACGGGAGACATGCTCACCTCAACTCGAAACGTATATAGATAAATAATACTTTATTTCAAATCATATATGAAGTTAAACCGGCAATCTACGGTATATAGTAAAATGCCTATTTACCATACGTTTGCCCAATCGATATTAGCTAGCTATAGATATTAAGATATAAGAAGCTATGACTTCTACAAAAATGTTAGAATATGAAGTGAGTACAACAAACCTTTATGGATGATCTTAGGTTCTACATGTCTATGGATAAATATTTCCGACAAAGGCAGTGAAGCTGACTGTTTTTATACAAAAAGGTTACTTTCTGCGCTCACAGAATACAAAATTAAAGACTAAGTATATTATGATTCCTGTTAAAATTCAATGTTTTTTCAATTAGCTAATATATTATTACTTATATTTGGAAAGATATTTCGTAACAAAAAAAAGAAATCGTTTATTAAATTTTTGCACAATTGCAAAAGTGAGCCTGAACAAACTGTCGCCTTTACTTGAGCAACTACTACTTAGTAGGCTGTGTAGCCGCACACATGCCCATACTTTGTAGCCGCACACATGCCCACACTTTGTAGCCGCACACATGCCCACACTTTGTAGCCGCACACATGCCCACACTTTGTAGCCGCACACATGCCCACACTTTAACTCTTTCCCACATATATATTATACGCTTTCCGCCTGCGGCTTCACTCGCATAGACTATAAGATTTGCACAGTTCTTTAATCAACATACTGAAAAGTTTACCATCTTTCACTTCCTTAGTTTGAATTTTAAAGGTGCCTACAAAACCTATAATAGTATTAACCCCTTCTCTAAATTTATAATTCTTGAGAGATATAAGTAAAAGACAATCAATACAAAATTCACCCCGCAGTTTCACGATCTTAGGGGTTAATTTTGAAAAATCCCTTTCGTATCTATATAAATCACTCCCTGTCAAATCTTCCATATCAAGTTGTTTTAGAAGCTTATTCTTTCCGTCACATGTGAAAAACTACCTAAACGCTTGAGCGTCCAGTTATTACTGCTACGCATCCAAGTGCATCATGTGTTGAACAGCATGTATACGAAGTTTTAAGTAATTTTGGTCAAAAAATATAATAAAACTCGAAACACATAGTTTGTTAAGTGTGTTGAGAAGCATTTAGGAACGTGATGTTTCAGGTGAATTGACTGCAGAAAATTGACTAAACACCTTACAATTTTTACCTCGACACTTGTTTCATTAATTGCGTTGAAGAGCATGTATTAATTTAAACAATAAAAAATATTTACAAAACCAACTTTTCTTCCCCGTTGCTTGAATTTTAAGAAAACACCAAGGCAAGTGTTTTTGATTTATATTGAGCAGTGATACTAAGTTTGTTGTAAACTTGTAAATTAGACTCTAAAAATAAAATTTCTCAATTACACACAATCTTTTTCATACCCCTTTCCCCCTTGGATGTTCAGTTTACAAAATTGATACACCTCAAATATTCCTTGTTGATTAAATGGTTAAAATACATATATACCAAGTTTAAATTCAAAATTATCTGTCAGATAAAAAGAAAAAAATTTCTCATTCAAACTTTGTTGCCTCCTATCCCCCCTTAACATGCACTTCTTAACCATTAAGACTCGGTAAATGAGTTTCCACTTAAACTTTGTCACCGCTTTCTTATTTTAGGAGTCGATTTTTGAAAAAACCTAAAACATTAATTGTGTTAAACAGCATGTATACAAAGTTTTAAGAAGCATATAGGAACGTGATATTCCATGTAAATTGACTATACAGCTTACAATTTTGCTATCTCTTTTCTCCCTTTCTTGGTTTAACTTTACCCCCAAACATACGGGGGATGTATACGAAATTTAAACATAAAAAAATATTTACATAACAAACTTTCCTTTACCCTTTCTACCTTAGGGGTTGAATTTTCAGTAAACCCGACACCCATGGTTTGTTAAGTATGTTGAGAAGCGTGTAAATATACTCAATTTCAAGTTTTTCTCAGAAATATTGTTTTCCATACAAACTTTCTCACCCCTTTCTTCCTTTGTGGGTTGAATTTAGAAAATACCAAAATACGTGTTTGATTTATTGGTTAGAGAGATTTATACTGGATTTCAAGTAAATTAACATAAAAATATTATTTCCTGTAAAAAAAAAGGTACTCTATGGTTGACCGGTCGATTCTTATTTTTAGTTTGCGCAGTGGAAAGGTCATCTGACCTTGGGTATTTGGTCGCTAGTGCCGTTTTAAGTTCATACCATTTGAATAAGGCGACTGGAGTTTCGATTTTTGATCCGCTATGATGATAATATCTAAGTGGAATGAGTTAACTAACTACATAATGCTAAGGTAACAATATAAATATAACAGTAAATTTGAGTAGCGAAATTTTCGCCATTTAATTCATTGAAGTTTGTATGGAAAAAATCTAAATCGGAACCTCGTACAGGCTTTAACAAAAAAAACAAATTTGTTTATAACTCAGGAAATTGAATTCAATTTAATGTTACTTGTTTAATTTATCGGAAGTGTTGTTACCTATAATGAAATTTGCAAATACCGAAAGCAACTTTAATAACCAAACGATTTTAATTCAAATTTCATGCTAGTGAGGTGTGACAATTAACGACAAGAAAACTAATGAATATTATATAAATAAAAGAAAAACTAATCAAATTTTGTTTTCTCGCCATCATGGCCCTAAAATCGATACTTTTATTGATAGGTATATGGACTCTATTTGGAACATGTGAAAACCAACAGGTAAGTTAATTTGTATTAATGTTGCAATTAGCATATGCGTAGAAATGAACATTTATCCAACATTGGTCAATTATTATTGCCCAACAGCTAATATAAACGACTGCAAGTTGATTGATAAAGTAAATTGCGTAATTTTAACTCGACTCTTTCAATTCATTGTATATTTTTTACGAACAACATTTATTAGCATTGTCGTTTTGAAACAATTTGAAAAAAAAAAAAAATTAACTTTAATAAATAAATTTATGATACATAATATAAGGTTTATAAAAAAAAAAAAAACCCACACCTATTCCCTAAGATGTGGTCCGAGATATAACGAGCGACAACTGTTTTAGGGAACAATTATAATAATTTTGCTTGTAATATCCAACTTTCGTACTAGTACTAGAGTATCAATGTAAACTATACATCGTCAATGGATACTAGATACTAGATCAGTTGAATTTCTCAAGAGAGGACTAAATACGAAATTAATTGTACTCCTTTTCAACAATTCCTTTCTGCCAACTTAAAACGTGTTTGTGCGTCAGCATTTTACAACTACACAAAAAAATAGATGACAGAACAATGTGACTGCTCGTAGATCCCTGTCGCAAAAACTACTGCGATTGAGTTGCCATTGACATAATAGGGTCGCTGCTAAGCAAACGAACATGTTTTTAACATTGATATACTTATTGCAAGGAACCAGTACACCTAATTTTATACTGTAAAAGAGTAAGAAATCATCGGGTAAAACTCCTGGGCAAATCTAGAAACCATAAAAGAGACACTGAGTAGCATCAGTCACATTTTCTCTTTTAAAAAGAGAATGAGAATGTGACTGATAAGATTAAATCTGCCGATCAAGCTTAAAGTCCGCATAATGCTAAACACCAGGCAACCCCATACTATAGTTCCTAAGGAAACCTTGGCAGGGAGCTCATTCCACAACTTAAGCGTTTACGGGGAAAAGATCCTTTAAAACAGCACTGTGTTTGGACTCATAGGCACTAAGGTGTGTGGATGAAATAAGTGGCCCAAGTGTAGTGACAATTATAGCATATGTACTTTTTGTTGAAACTCCTAACAAAACTTAAGTGACGTCATCACAGCAGATTTCGTTATTTGCGTTCTGGCACTGAGTTTGACTGTTGCAAGTGTTTTATAACGGCAAAATGATCTGTTTTCAATGTGATGATAATATTAATGATGACAATGGGCTGCAGTGTGATAGATGCAAGCGCAATTTGTGTCTGACATTCAATAATCTCACAAGCAGTGAAGCCCGTGTCATGGGCCTAAAAGGGAAGCGCACATTATTATTTTTATGTCTTTGTCCAGAGGCCCTGTTTCAGGTCCCTAAACTGATTAAATCGTAAGAAGTAGTGCGGGATGAACTGGATGACATCAAAAGCAGATGATGACTTCGATGCCTCTAGCCTCCTCTAGCTCTTCAAACCCTGCCCCTAAACAGCAACCTATGCCAATTAAACCTATTCAGACTGAAGACTTGATAGCTGAAATGGCAGATCGTTAATATAGGTCAAAGAATGTCATATTGGTAGGCATAATGGAGAGCGAATCATCATGCAGTGACATTAGGAAGACTTACGATGAGAAAACTGTAACTGAGATTTTAAATGAAACTGCTGGTGACTCAGATCTCAAATTCTTAAAGTTGTATCGGCTGAGGAAAAAGGTTCCAGATAAAACTAGACCAATTAAGGTGGTTTTTGACTCACGTCAAAAACAAGTCTAAAGCTCCTAGACAGGTAAAATTTTATGATGATAAGACTCCTATGCAGCGGGACGAGTTGAAACAGCTCCGTGAACACCTAGCGGCTCGTAAGGAGAAGGGTGAGTCAGATATTACCATTAAGTACATTAATGGAATTCCAAAAATCACTAAATTAAAAAACTAATATGCCATAACCACCCTTACGACAATATGACTTTTATGTATACTAATATTTGTTCACTATCTGCCAAATTTGATTTATTCCTGCTAGAAGTCAACAAATGCAATCCGACCATTATTATAATAACAGAATCCTGGTTAAGTACAGCAGATAGAAACAGTAGTTATAACATTCCAAATTACTCACTCTTTCGACATGACCGCAAGAGACGTCCCAAGGCAGAACAAGGAGGAAGGAGTAAGGGTGGTGGAGTGGTTATATATGTTAGAGAAAACTTAAATGGTATACCCATCATATCAAAGAAAAATAGACATTATACATCTGACCTTGTAGAAGCCTTATATTTAGACATAAAATTGAAACATACACACTTGCTTGTTGTAGGTGTATATCGCACTGACCATTCAGATGATGCTCTATTATATCAAAATCTGGCAGCAGGCGCTGAAAAAAAATCTATTATAATTGCTGGTGATTTTAACTATCCTTGCATAGAATGGCCGATCACAACTGAACAGAAACTAACAGGTTCATCTGAAATTTTTAGAGACTTCTTTGTCAACACCAACCTGTTGCAACTTGTGTCAAGCCCCACGAGATTTCGCACAAATAATGTACTGTCGCTTCTGGATCTTGTTATGACCAATGAAGAGAATTTTATATTAGTATTAAAGACTTCTTTGTCAACACCAACCTGTTGCAACTTGTGTCAAGCCCCACGAGATTTCGCACAAATAATGTACTGTCGCTTCTGGATCTTGTTATGACCAATGAAGGAAACCTCCTATAGGAAACAGTGATCACTGTGTATTGGAATTTTAAATGCAGTGTTTGATACATAACCACAGCCACAATACAAAATACAAGCGCTATTATGAATGCATAAATTATGACTTGTTTTATAGAGATCTAATATCAGCTTTTGACAATTTACCCCTTCAAGCTGATATTCAGGAATCCTGGGAGACTGTGAAGGATATCCTATACAAAAATATTGAAAAATACGCTCCACTCCAAAAGATAAAAAAAAACTCATTGACCAGTACCAAAGAGGACTATGAAAAGTATAGAGCAATTAACAATAGGTGTGTGGCTGAATGCAGAAGGAAACGGGCAAAATTCGAAGCAAATATACTTAGTAAAGGTGAAAAAGGGTTCTTTTCACACATAAGAAGAGCAACTACAACAAAACTTGTTACTTTACAAGTCGCAAGTTAGGCCCCATATGGAGTACTGCTGCCATCTCTGGGCAGGTGCACCCGGGTACCAGCTTGGCCCTTTTGACTCGGTTCAACGACGGGCTGTGAGAATTGTCGACGATTCCAAACTCACTTGCGGTATCGAGCCCTTAAGTCTGAGGAGAGACTTTGCCTCACTGTGTGTGTTCTACCGCTTGTACAATGGGTTGTGTTCTGAGGAATTGTTCGAAATGATGCCCACGGCTACTTTCTACCATCGCACCGCTCGCCATCGGCAGGGAATTCATTCTCACACTTTAGAACCTAAATGGTCGCGTACAGTGCGGTTTCAGAGAAACTTCCTCCCGCGAACGCTTTAGTTGTGGAATGAGCTCCCTGCCAAGGTTTTCTGCAAGGACTACAGTATGGAGTTCTTCAAGAAAGAAGTTATTAGATTTCTGAAGGGTCGGCAACGCGCAAGTGATACCCCTGGTGTTGCAAGCGTCCATAGGCTACGGTGACCGCTTACCATCAGGCGGGCCGTAAGCTTGTTTGCCACATTAGTGGTATATAAAAAAAAAAAAAAAAGTTGGCATTCCACCAGCGATCAATGATACCCAAGGTAATCTGGTTACTGAGGCTGCTGATATAGCCGAGACTTTTTCCATTTAATTCCAAAAAGCGTACTCTCAGGAACCTGATCTCACGGTCAATCCAGTGATTGAAAACCTAGCACGTTTGGAAAACTCTTTGACTGACATCTTATTCACAAATGATATTGTTTACAAAGTACTTAGAGAACTTGATAGTGGATCAACTCCTGATCCTGATAATATTCCTAGCTGTATTTTGAAAAAAGACCCTACCATATTTGTAACTATATTATGTGAACTCATGAAACTATCCTTTGAAACAGCCAAACTACCTCAAGATTGAAAGCATGCAGTAGTGACACCAGTGTATAAGAGTGGTGACAGGGCAGATCCATCTAAATACAGACCTATTAGCCTAACAAGCATTATTTGTAAATGCATGGAGAGGATAATACTAGATCAATTAAAATTGTTCCTCAATAGAGAAAATTTTATATCGATTCATGAACATGGCTTTGTACAAATGCGATCAACAGCTACAAATCTCATATCCTCTGTTTGTGCCTGGACCACGGAGCTGAACCATAAAAATCCAGTTGATGTTATTTATCTTGATTTTGAACGGGCTTTTGACAAAGTACCTCACCAGCGATTATTATTAAAGCTAGAGCATTTCGGCATCAGGGGAAAACTTTTGAACTGGATTAGGGAATACCTTACACAACGCACATTCCAAGTACGAGTAGGAGAAAAGTTATAACGGACAAGAGAAGTTCTCAGTGGAGTACCACAGGGAAGTGTGCTTGCTCCAACGTTATTTAGCATTTTTGTCACTGATTTGATTGTTTTGCTAAAATCTTCAGCCAACTTCTTTGCAGACGATGGTAATTTTTTTGGTAATCCACTGGTACAATCAGGACAATTACAGAATGACATTGATCGTTTACATGAATGGGCTCAACAGTGGATAATTAAACTCAATGCAAATAAATGTACAGTGCTGCACCTAGGGAACAACAATCCACGTCAAACATACTGGCTTGATGGCGCACCGATTTCTGCTGTAAACTCACAGTAAGATTTGGGGATATTAATTACTAGCAATTTAAAATGGGCAGATCATATAAGTGCACTAGTGAAAAAAGCTAAGTCTTTCCTTTATGTGATACAGAGATCCTTTCAGTTCATCAACATAGCAACTTTTATAAAAATATACAAGACATACGTAAGACCTTTGCTTGAGTATGCGTTTCAGGTATGGAGTCCATATTTTGTAAAGGACATCACTCTTTTAGAGAGTGTTCAAAGGAAGGCTACTAAAATACCATTTGGACTAAAAAGAAAATCATATGAGGAGAGGCTTAAATAACTGAAGCTGCCAACTTTACAAGATCGGCGTATGAGGGGTGATCTATTCGAGACATATAAAATCCTGACATGCAATTACAACCTACCTAACATACGTGACATGTTTGTCTTGAAGGATGCCAACTCTCATGGACACTCAAGAAGACACCATCTTACTATCACGCGCTTCAGATCAGAAACCAATATTGCACACCACTTTCTGAGTAATCGTGTTGTGGAAACTTGGAACAGATTGCCGGCCAGTGTAGTTTCAGCCGATTCAGTAAACTCTTTTAAAAATGGACTAGACAAATGGTTTAAAGACTTCAAGTGTGTGGACTTACAAGAATGACATATTAAGTGAATAATATTTTAGTGAAAAGGACTAAGACATTTCCATCACTTTAGA
Organism: Apoda limacodes; assembly: GCA_946406115.1. NCBI lineage: Eukaryota > Metazoa > Arthropoda > Insecta > Lepidoptera > Limacodidae > Apoda > Apoda limacodes. Next base: position 23,590,106 of record OX291555.1, on the reverse strand, counting down.
TAGACCCACCAGCATCTCATGCTGCTTGTCTATAATTTTAATAATAATAATAATAATAATAACTATTAAATTTTAGGTTAGGACAGCGTCAAATTTTCATAATCTTACTATCTTCGCTTAAACACATATTGAAAAATTGAATTAACAATTTTATTGTAAACTAGCCTTATTATTACTAGTTAATAAGCCTATTAACAAACAGCATTTAAATTTAATTTTTAAACGATTATGGCTGAATGAGTAGTTTTGTAGTATTTTTATTATCTTCTGTTATTCTTACAATAACCTGCCAAAATTGATATTAAAAACAATCGTTGAAAATTATACTATTGAAGCTATTTTAATATTTTAAAATAGGATTCATGTATTATTTAACTTTCTGTTTTAACTCATTTCAAAAATATTTCTTTTTTTTTCAGATGCCGCTTGTCAGATCCTCGGTAACTGTTTTAAAAATATTAATACTGTTAATTCAACCGTTCAAGCATACAAAGCATTTGTTATTTGTTGTTTGACTAGCTGTGCCCTGCGGCTTGGCCCACGGAATTATACAGTTACAGCGACAACTATCGATAGGCATAAATGTATTCTATGTGTTAATTCTATCTGTGTAGAAAACTCAATCGAAAACGTCTGTACATTTATAAGTGACTGGCCTGGGGCTTCACTCGCATGGACTATAATTCTATAAGATTTGTACTGTTTTATTAACGAACTGTAAAATAGGTAGAGTAAGTCCTCCTTCATCTCATTAGGGTTTTAATTACAAAAAAATACGTTTTAAACGATGCCTAAATATATAATTAACCCCATCTCGAAATTTATAATTTTTGACTTTTGCGATTTGAGATGGACGGTGATGATATAGACAATGGTTGAATTTTAAAAAACGTTACCAGTTAAATTGCTCCATATAAAATTATTTAAACCTACTTGCGTTATGTAGGCGTTCAGTTTGCAATATTATTGAAAACTTGCCAGGGTATGTCGTCGCTTGTCGCGTGGAGTCACGTAGTTTAAATCTTTTTGATCACCGATTTAGAAAAATTTGTTAAAAGATCATAAAGAAATTATACCTACAAATTTTGGTTATATTCGTACTTACTTATTAGATCTTTGAAAGGTCGACAACGCGCGAGTGATGCCCCAGGTGCTGCAAGCATTCATAGGCTGTAGTGACCGCTTACCATCAGACAGACCGTAAGCCTGTTTACCAGCTTAGAAGTATGAAAAATAATTTAAAAGGTATAATTCTAAAAAGGTATATATTTCTTGAAATTTTCTGTCGTTTCTACAAAAACATCCCAAAACTGATATTAAAAACAATCGCGTTGGAAATTATGCTATTGAAGCTATTTTAAATAGGTACTGAATTAATTTAAAATGTTGTTATTTATGAAATAATGAAATTTTTGATGAAACTAATTGGATTTCTTTTTTATTTTAGATGCCGCTTCTCAGATCCTCGGTAATATTTTTTTACTGTTAATTCGGGTTTCTACCGTTTCATTTCATACAAATTTCATGAATTTTAACATTTCAATCATACGTAGTATGTTGTCTATTTGTTGTTTGACTAGCTGTGCCCTGCGGCTTGGCCCATGAAATCATATAGTTACAGTTACAACTATCGATAGGCATAAATGTATTCTATGTGTTAATTCTATCTGTGTGGAACACTCAATCGAAAATGTCAGTTCATTTATTAGTGACTAACTTTCCGTCTGCAGCTTTACTGGCATAGACATCCCCGGGTTCGTCGGGGAACGCACGGACCTACCTCGTATACAAGGTATCAAAGAGTGCCGGGGCACTCAATCGTTATCGCAACTGCAACCGCGTAACGGGGAACTCTCCTCCTGGCGCTGACTCACCTTCAGGTTCGAGGCTCACGCTGGTCAAAGGACGACCCCAAGAGCGGCAACCCAAGCCGAGGCTCTACCCGCGTTGGGCGCTCTATGGGCTGAGACTCCTTCAGAGTCTCGCCCCAAAAGCCCGGTGGCTACAACAGCCAACTGCATAGTTAGACAGAAAAAAAAGTACAGTTTTATTTTATGACCAAACTGTAAAATAAGTAGAGTAATTCCCCATTCACCTTCTTAGGGTTTCAATTATAAAATACGTTTTAAACATCTCTACATTTATAAATTTAAGTTTAGCGATTTGAATTGATATAGAAAAAGTTGACAAAAAACCCAGCATCAGGTGAATTACTCTCTATATCATTCGTAGAGGGGTTCAGGAATTTACAATATATAACAACCCAGGTAGAATGATGCAGTATGATATTTAAAAATTACGTGATGTAAGTATGCTCAGTAAACTTTTAATGAAAAAAGGGTCAAATGGGGTAGTAGGTTTCTATTTTTTATATCGTATGTGATGGTACCGAGAATGATCAAGATGCTAAATCCAAGTCTTCGACCTCAGCATACTTCCGGATCACTGTCGAAAAACCTTCAAGCTGTGAAAATATTTGCCGATTTTTCCTTGAATATTTAAAAATCCCTCACATGGTTCACATAGCCGCAAAAGGTTTAGTGAAACACATAAGAAAGAAAGAAAGAAAGAAAGAAAAACGTTTATTCCTTGTAACAAAGACAACATACATAAATAGTTTATAATTTAAACACAAATTAAAATAACAGATCACTAAACATAAAAAGTAAACAAAAATGGAGTATGTCTCCGTACCAATGAAATGGCCTTTGACTCAGAATTTATGTGAGCCTTAAACTCACAAACTGATTTTCAGTCAGGGCCACATTCTAAGTGTATATGTATAAAAATCCCACGAGCATGACACAGGAGTATCATATAAAATTTATTTTATAAAAAAGAACAAAAAAGTGGAAAAAAAGATGAAAAGCGTAGGTACAACATACATTCTTCTTCACAAATTGTAATAAATAATAAAAATAAATTATATAAGAATAAAAGTATAAAGATTTTAAATAATACATTATTAAATTACAAAATTAAGAAATAAAACTATCATATTTCTACCATCCCTATACAGATAGAAATACAAGGTGCTGGATATCTATTATGTATTTTGTAATGACAGCAAATAAGCGCTAAACTTGCGCTTAAAAATAGCTTTACTAGCTGCATTACAAATCGGAGGAGGGAGGTCATTCCAGCACTTCGACTCAGCAAACCTGAAACTTCCCCTAAATAAAGCGGTGTAATTAAACTTTGATAATATCAGTGACTCACAAAGGTGGATACGTAAATCCACACTTAGGAAATCACGGATATTATAAAGCGTTTTAAGACGGTAAAAGCAATTTGTGACTACCCGAAGAAGGTGTTTTTGAAAACGAAGCTCACCATCCATCAACACACCTAAATTCCTTACCTCTTCTACTCTCTCTATTGGGTTACCCGCAATGGCTATATCATGGTCTATCAGAGTTTCCAATGTATTTTGGATTTAAAGTCTGGTTCCGAGTACAAGATATTTAGACTTATTTGGGTTTAACAGGAGACAATTCCGACCAGACCAATCCGCGACCCGGTCAAGTTCTTTATTTATGCCGGTTATACATTCAACCATATTAGACGGTACAGAAGATGCATATAATTGAAAATCATCAGTTCCATGTCCTCCAGATAGCCCAACAGCCTGTGTTCGGTCAGAAAGATAGCTTTCAAACCACCGAACCGTTGCATTGTCAAATCCATAATACGACATCTTGGATAATAGCAAGGGTAGGTTTATACAGTCGAAAGCTCTTGTAAAATCCATCATCACCAATATAGTGCTTTTTCCAGAAACCTGCGCATGCAGAATATTATCAACAACATCGAGCAGTGCTGTACCAGTTGAACGGCCCTTGCGAAAACCCGATTGTTGATCTGGCAAAATACTGTTCTTTTAAAGATATTCCGACATCTGATCATACACAACCCTCTCTATTATCTTCGATGGGCACGGAAGGATACTTACAGCTCGAAGATCGGATATTTGGGTAGGATTTGGTTTTTTGGGTAAAGGAGTAACTTTAGCCGTTTTCCAGTCAGTAGGGAAGTTATAAGAGTCGATGCTTCTGTTAACAATAAGTGTTATTATGTCCAAAGTTATCGGCATGGGCAAAAATATCATGTCAATGGCAATCATGTCCATCTCTTTGGCCTTAGTCTTTATTTTCATTAGGGCGCGAGCAACTGTGTCAGTAGTCAGTCACTTGTTTAATTTTATAAGTTGAGGGTCCATATCTGTTATATTCATAAAAAGTTAAGTCAGTAATTTTTACGTCGGAGTTGCCAGGTATGTCAAGAAATTGTCTATTACTACTACATAAGGTGACCATTCACCCATATACTGAACAAATAATAAAATCTGGCCAAGTGTTATCTGGCCAAGTCTTAACAGTATCTAGCGTAAGTGTTCTAGATTTTTAGTAGAATTCGTTACACATTTTGAAATTGGAAACAAATTATCAAGTTAAGCAACTTTCGGCTTGGCATCATTGGATGGGTGACCGCTTAGCGGCACACCTTTTGTTTTTGTTTGTGTTCGTAAATTACGTAAATGGTGGGACGAAATCCAAGGTGCGCGAGTCCGACTTGCACTTAACCGATTTTTGAGATATTCGCAATAATTCTCATCCTACTAATCTCTAACTTAATGCGTGTACGACACACACTTGGCGGTTTTTTTTTTATTATTTATTTATTACACAAGATAGTAAATAAAAATAGATGAGATAAAAATGTATTTATTCTCAACGAAACACATATAATTTTTTAATACCTATTTAGAATTTTTTATTTATTGCAATACTTCAGGGTTTCACAATGGTGGTAAGTGTTATTTAAGTTTCCATAAAATATTAGTATACTGAATATTAAATACATTTTTGATAAGGAATTGAAATGTATTTTAAAGAATTATTTCTTCTTTATGTAAATTTTCTTTTTTAAATAAATATTAATATTTATGTAAATATGTAGTTTTACACCATATTATTTTTAAATTATAAATGTTTTAAGAACCAAACGCAATGTACTTAACCAAAATATATTTAATGAAAAAACAATAAGGTAACTTGTAGACAATTATATAATACAGTAATAGTAATAATTCGGAAAAAAAATATATAAAGAGTAAAATTATAGAACAGCAGAAGCCAATATTCATGATAAATGCTTTTTAATGATAAAAAAACATTACATTATTATTGGTTATTTTGGAAACAAGATAATATTACTCCAGTTATACTCAACGCTATAATTATTACGTTACGTTACGTACAAGTACGTTAATTGTATTTTAAATTTAAAACTTTAATCTCAAAACAGTCTTTTAAACCTTTTTCCAATCACACTTTTCGTTTGATGTTATTTGTTCAAATAATAATGTTCTTAAAAGTAATTAATAGGCAATAACAATAAGTATCCCAGTGGACACTAATCAGAATTTTAATAAACTTTTAAATTATAGGCCATAACAATAAGTATCCCAATTGACATAAATCAGTTTTTAATAAACTATTGTATTTTTTATAAAAAACTTCTGATTTTTTATGTTATTACACGTGTTTTTCTAAGTGACTGTACACATGACGACACCTTGATAGGTAATTTAAGAAATATAATATTTATATTAAATCTTCGATAGTTGATCAAAATGGTCTTAAAAATCATATATTTTCAGAATCCTGATCATTATAAAAAAGGGGTAAATATTTAATTAAGTATTTTAAGATTTATTGTTTTTTTACAGTTTCCATTTTATTTTTAATGTAGAAGAATTCTTTCTCAGCACACACAACCATACCTGACTGACATTTTTGCGTTTCGTAAACAATTCATTTTTTAAAGAAAAGAGATTTACTGCTGCTATAAAAATATGTATGGACAAAAAATATGTCTTCGAACATTTCACACAGCGCCGTCTGGTCCTAAACTAAGCAAAGCTTGTGCTATGGATACCAGACAACGGATACAAATGCATATATTTATATACTTTTTAGGGTTCCGTACCTAGGTGGCAAACAAGCCCACGGTCCGCCTGATGGTAAGCGGTCACCGTGGGCTATGGACGCTTGTAACACCAGGGGTATCACTCGCGCGTTGCCGACCCTTTAAAAATCCAATAACTTCTTTCTCGAAGAACCCTATACTGTAGTCCTTAGACAAAAACCTTGGCAGGGAGCTCATACCACAACCCAAGCGTTCGCGGGAGAAAGTTTCTCTTAAACCGCACTGTACGCGACCATTTCGGTTCTATAGTGTGAGAATGAATTCCCTGCCGATGGGCGATGGTAGAAAGTAGCCGTGGCCTTTATTTCGAACAATTCCTCAGGACACATCCCATTGTACAAGCGGTAGAATACACACAGGGAGGCAAAGTCTCTCCTCAGACTTAAGGGCTCGATACCGCAAGTGAGTATGGAATCGTCGACAATTCTCACAGTCCGTCGTTGAACCGAGTCAAAAGGGCCAAGCTGGTATCCGGGTGCACCCGCCCAGACTTGGCAGCAGTACTCCACATGGGGCCGAACTTGCGACTTGTAAAGCAGCAACCTCTGCCCCGACGTGTCGCGTTAAAATTAATAGCAAATAGGGTCAATGGTCCCTTGAAGCTACCAAAAAATTCAAGCTTCTAATTCAACTCAGGTTACTCAAAAAAATTCGACTGAAATACGTCCATAATGTTGCATATTTTGGCTTTCACAAAGGAATCAAAACCTAAAGGGTACTTTCACATAATCATGAAATTTTGCATGAAGCAAGGTCTTACATCACAGATATAAGAAAAAAAATCGTTAATATGTAGTTAAAACCCATTTAAAAAAGTTTGTCTATCCGTCTAGACCCTTTTACTTAAAACCTCGTGGAGTTATCAAGTAGAAATTAATTTCAAATAGAAAAGTCTACAGTTCCTTAAAGGTGTAAAATATCAATCATCTATTTCTACGCAATAATAAATTACGGCCATTTTTGACGCATGTTTAGGTATTTAGTTATTTAAAAGTAAATCAAAACCCATGGGGTACTTCCCGTTATCCTAGAATCATGAAATTTGATACGAAACAAGGTCTTACATCCCAAAGTCCCAGTCATTACAAATTTAAAAATTTAAATATCGGTTCGGCAGCATGTACCGTACAAGCATCTTCTCTTTGGGAATTTTTTTTTAATGTTCCGATAAAAAATGAACCGCAGGACCGATTTTTTTCAGACTCTTTTCAGATCTAAGTCATGACGTGGCGTTTCGATTGATATGGTTACCAAACAATTCGGCCCAGTAGTTTTTGAGAAAACCGAGCAGAAAAAAAGTTCACATACATACACACACACACACTTCTCCGAATCTTGAAACGTAAAGAAAACACAAAAATATCGATTTCGATTTTCGGACCTATTACAATAACTTCCCAAGAGAAGTTAAAAAATGTGTCTGCCATTTAACTAAACAACGCTTGGAGGTATCACGTTAAAATTATTGTCTCCAGGCACTTCATGTTGTAAAAAAATCAAGCATCTAAGTTGATGTTAAAGAAAAATGAATGATCGTAAATTACGGTCATTTTTAGGGTTCCGTACCGAAAGGTTAATTAGCGGAACCCTATTACTAAGTCTCCGGCCGTCCGTCCGTCTGTCACCAGGCTGTATCTCATTAACCGTGATAGACGGTTGAAATTTTCACAGAAGATTTCTGTTGCCGCTATAACAACAAATACTAAAAAATAGAATAAAATAAATATTTAATTATATAGTCACTTTAAAAATAAATAATTAAACTAGAATAGAACATATATTTAAGGGGGGCTCCCATACAACAAACGTGTATTTTTTTGACGTTTTTATAGATAATGGTACGGAACCCTTCGTGCGCGAGTCCGATTTTTTATCGCATATTGTGACTCAAACAAATCAAAAACTATGGGGTAATTCCTGTTGACCTAGGAGCCTTGATTTCTTAAAGATAGAGCTATCTACATATAATGAGTTTGTACGGAACCCTCGGTGCAAGAGCCAGACTCGCACTTGGCCAGTTTTTTTTGTTGTACATACATAGGTACTATACATGGAAAACACCTAATCTCAAGACAAACACAAATAATTATTGTTTGTCTTGTGCGGAAATCGAACCAACGCCCTTCGATTTAGCATTCGTATTATCATCAGGCTAAAGCCGAAAAAAAAAAGAATAAACAAATAGAAGGGAGTAAATGTTGCATGTGTTGAATTAATTGTCGGATACAGGCAGTATGCACGATTTAATTTGTTAAATTACCTAGCCATTTTACTATTTAATCATAATACTATCTCTACATATTATAAAATAAAGTCCACCATGGTGTATATAACACAAACAGAGGTTTACTTACAATAACAATTTTAATATTTTAAAAAGTGAGAGAGAAATGCAGATATCGATACAGTATTGATTCTTATCTTCTTTGATATATTAGTCACCCTAAGCAGTAAATGTAAAATGAAATTGCGTTTAACTGCATCTCATTCAAATTAAAAGATATCATAAATTTAATATTACGCGCACTAAAAAATAAATAAATTGTTTTCATGACGAGACCTACGACGTTTTTTGACTTAGTATTAATTTGTTATATATACAACGAAATACTTTAGTTTGTAAACGTATGTTTCTTTACTTCTTCAAATATTCGCAGGATTGGAAATAAAAAACATAAAAAATACTCCAAGTAGGATAAAAACCAGCATTTAATGACTATATTACTTCACGATCTGCCTAGGAATATTGTGTAACGGCGAATTATACGATTTGTTTGCGACACATGCACTGATACCAGGGCTACGTTTACTTTTGGTGTGAATATCGCCGTTTGTCCTTCACCCGGCGGTCCTTGGTCCGGATAACGTGACTTGAAACTGAACGGCTTTGACAACAGTCGGGGTTTGAAAATTATCTCTAGGTTGCAAAACAGTCAATGTAAATTAAGGTTATAAAAATATTCTATTTATCAAGTATTGTGATATTTTCTTCTCTTATCATCCTTTCATTATTAGTCAGTCAAAAAAAATTACTCTTAGCACCTATAGTCGCTTTAGTAATATTCAATCTAAAAAAAAAATCTCTTTAGCTGTCAAAGTGCGACTTTCATCCTCCTATTTTACGGTGTGATTAGTGCGATCGCCCGACGATATTTACCAGCTTTAAAAACAATAGAGTGCGTTCGCCCTGGGTGATCGTAAACGTAGCCCTAGGAAAAACGGTACCGCAGAGTTTAATCAAATAATGATCTAACTGTGATGGCAGAAATATATTATAGACAACGAAAGTAGACAATTTTATAAAATAAATTTATAACACATTTGCTCGTAAAGGGTCTCTTATTTCACCTATTTTAATATCGTATTGTATCTCATTACTACTATGTAAAACGCACGAGTTTCTTTTTAATAAGGTAAATAAAACGCACGGTTTATCAAGATGCTCTGTCTAAAACGAACGGTACTTTTTAAATCTTAGCAAAGAGTTTTTATGTCAGAAAAGTGGTTAACATTTTATGAATAAAATTAATTTTGGGAGATAAAATATAATAAATAAACATTTAATCCTTTTAAATTAATTCATTTTGACCAAACGTAGCGATTATATTCTCTTTGTTTTGACCATCGATGTACTACAATCAAGGATATCGCACGCCGAACAAATCACTACGAAAATTGTGGAACATAATATGCATCACAGATTACTGAAAATGTCGAGCCTTATGCATATACGAAAGTGCTAACTAGCCAGTTCTAACTACTTCAATACGTGTGACATTCAAAGAAATTTTTACTCTTTGACAACCTCATAAGACTCAAAATTAATTGTAAGTATTGATTTATTACTACCGTTTATGACTGATACATTGATCTGGTTTTTTTTTTGCCAGCCGTCCGTCCGTCTGCCCTAAATTCGGTCATCGCCCAGGAACTCCTAAATGATACTAATGAATTAAGCTGAAGCTATAGCTATCGTTTAACCTAGGTTACAGTTATTCCCACGGGAGCTTATAAATTTTTCGGGATAAAAAGGAGTCTATGTCCAGGATATAACCTATATATGTGCCAAGTTTCATCCCGATCAGTCCAGTGGTTGAAACGTAATTGAGTAACAAACATCTAAACATCCAGACTTGGCACTTATAATATTAGTAGGACATTAGTAGTTTTTTCTTATTTTCCACAGACACATTATTATATCGCATGCCTTTTTATCTGTGACTGTACCACATAGTTATCTAAAATGGATGCGACACCTTGATAATAACGGAAATATAATATTTATATAAATATTCGTTAGTTGACCAAAATGACCTCAAGTAATTTTAAAACTATTTTCAGAATCCTGATCTTTATAAAAAAAGGGTAAACAAAATATTTAATTATGTATTCTAAGATTTATTAGATTTTTTTAAATAGAAACGAAAACTTTTTTGTAAACCTATTTTCTAAAGGCAATGTAAAATTTAATACAAAAGATACAAAAAGGTTTTGGTAGGTTTGCAAGAATAATTTTGAATCGTTACAGTACAAAATATTGTTAATGCCGGTTTCCAACAATAAACGCCAACAATTTAAGTTACTTAACAGTCTTCTTCTTATATTGAACCAACACATCGATGTACCATATAAGAAGTAAAACATCATACAATAGTTGTAAACCCATTAAATATATTTATTTACATTTAACATTAACGACAACACAGATGAGGGCCAATTTTTAATTTCGTAGAGGCCGAAGAAATGAAAATGTAAGGAGCGTTAAGTGTAAAATGTTTCAACGCCTACTTGAAGTATATTCACAGACCGACAAAAACAGTTTCACTTTATTTATTTTTTTAATTATTTGTTTCACGTAATCAAACATAAATTAAAAATTACTGTGTTTAGGCAAACAAGGGACGAAAATTCAAAAAAGTGACTATGAAAGGACCACAGGTAATATTTAATTTTGTTTCATAATAAGAGGATATCCGTATAAAACAGTATTATAGGGTAAAAGCGTATAGCCAACATATTACCATTATTTTTACCAATAAGCTACCGTTACCCATACAAGCAAGCACGTACAAAACTACAAATATAAAATTGGTGCCGTTACCCGCACATAAAAACACGTGCAAAGCTACAAATATAAAGTCAGTGCCGTAACCCACATATACAAAACACTTACAAAGCTACAAATATAAAGTTGGTGCTGTTACCCTTACATAAAGACGCGTGCAAAGCTACGAATATAGAGTAGTTGCCGGAACCCACACATACGAACACGTGCAAAGCTACAAATATAAAGTTGTAGAAGTTTACAAATAGTAAGAGCAATAAAAAAATATCCGTAGAATGAGAATTATTGTGGTTATTTAAAAACTAAAAAACCTACTTCATTAGAAACAAACTTTGTTGAAAGTATTCATAAAGTTCAACGTAATATCGTGATTTTTTTTTTATTTTTAGAATAATCAGTTTAAAAGGCAGTGTTTCATTTTTTTTAACTCGCAAAATATACAATGAAGAGAAATAGTTACTTTTTTAAAAAAGCCCCTTCTTTTTTTTATTTGTCCATAACATTTCTAGTATGGGTTTAACAATGGTGTGAGAGTTCACTTATAACAATTTAATTCATCATTATTCTAAATGTATATTTTATTCTATATATATTTATACAGTTACATATACACATACATATACATATATATATCTACATACATATACACACAAATACATACACATACAATCTATATGTTATATACACAATCTATAAAAGTACATGCATCCGATTCTAAACATCTTACAAAATACTAGTGACATAATACCTTTTTAATGATTTCTCATTCATCACATACATGTTAAATATTTCACCTGGAAAATCATTTATTATTTTTGGGATCAAATATTGAATAGTTCTTTTACCGTATACGTTGTTATATTTAGGTTTTACGTAATAATTCAAATAGCTTAGGTTTCTTAAATTTTTTGGACGTTTACGTCCTATTAGATTTGTTTGGTCTCTGTTCTCTGTTCTCATTAAGTATTGCGAAGTGAAATTTGTTGAACACGTTCATTATATTTGAATAAACCCTTAACATCGTCTTTATATTTATGTTTAATCCTATCTGGAACAATTTTTTTTAATAATCTTTACTGTAATTTATATATGTCTTCTACATATGTTAAATATGTCCTGCCATATCTACTTAACCCATATCTAATGACAGAGTCTGCAAGCGAAAAGTATATTAACCTAAGAGTACGATAGTTTATGCTTGAGATCTCTTATTTTACTCATAATCGACTTTAGTTTGCTACAGATATGCTTTTTATGATGTCGCCATGAAAACCTGTCATCCATTATAAGTCCTTTATACATATGCCTATAAAAAAGTTTTAATAGCGTGCACGAACACAATAAATTATCTCGATGTTAAGATTGGGAATGAGCAATCACAACTTGGTCTACCTCAGATTTATTATGAGAAGAGTGTATTTGTAAAACTTTAGTTTTCTTCTCGTTTATTATTAAGTCAACATCATGAGCCCATTTGCAAAGCTGATTAAAGTCATATTGCAATAGTTTTTGGGCTTCCTTAATACTTCGATGAGCTACCAAAAGTCAGGTGTTATCTGCAATTTGCAAGTTGGTATACAGTGCAACTTTTTATAGTTTTAGGCATATCGTTAACATATATTAAGTATTCTGTAAGACCGATTTTAGATCCTTCTGCTGTTCCTCTCTCCGTATGTTAATGTTTAATAAAATCGTTTCCTATTTTTATTGTTCTGTACCGATTTTGGTGATATTTTTTTAGTAATTTTAGTAGAGGGCCTTTATGTATACGATTTTGTTCAAATTTTCCAAAAAAAAATATCTTATTTTCCAAAGCTTCGAAAAGTTTGCTGGAATATATAAACAGAACAAGCTCATGTTTCTTATCATTTAGGTATTCGTTAACTTCATTTGAAGGTAGCTGTGTAGTACTTTTATTTTATCGAAATCCGAATAAAATTGTATTCTCATTGAATTCATGTATATTATTAATTTCATAAAAACACTATGTTTTTAATCCTTAATTGGCAGGGAATTCATCTTCACACCTTAGAACCTAAATGGGGCTAACTTCCTAGCCCCATTTGGGTTCTAAGGAGGATGAATTCTCTGCCGATAGCGAACTGACCGATGGTAGAACGTAGCCGTGGGCATCATTTCGAACAATTCCTCAGAGCACATTTAAAAACTATAAATATTTTGCTACTCGAATTGAATTATTATTATTTATTTTTATTGTCGCAAAAAAACCAGTGTTTTTATGAAATTAATAATGTACATGAATTCAATTAGAACCCTGGTTATTTAAAAATTCACTTGCATTTTGTATGACAACGTGTTTTGAGTAGCATAAGAATATCAATAATTGTAAAGTTTTAGATATTTAACAGTTTATATGAATAAAATCTGGATTGGATTAACTTTTTTTTTGTTTTGTCTGTCTGTATAGAAAAATCAAATTAAGTCAATTCCAATTGACAAGCAAGCAAACTGAATTTTGACATGAAAACAGTTTCGTTTTGCTATGGTAGGTTATTCAAAATAATATGCATAGTATTTGTTTAATACTTACTCAACTTGGGCCAACAGTCGTCACAACTGCAACTGCTTGCTCAAATTGGGAATACAACTGTGATCTGCCCAAAAGGTACTTAAAGCAGCTACATATCTTACTATTTGTTAAATGTAGTGAGCTATTCAAAAATATACAAGTTCACTGATTTTCGGTTCTCTTTTCAAGACAAAACCCTAGGAAGTTACACATTTATGTGTATAAAAATTATTGGAATTCAGTGGCGTTTTTTCAAAAGTAAAAAAATACATATTTAAAACAAAAAAAATATTGAATACACGGGAGCGAGATGTTTGGAACTTAATTTACTGCTGGTCCTGTATGATTTTACCTGGGCTATCGTCATTCGACACCATTGTCCAATAAAATACAGATATAGTAGGGACTTTTACGTCGGTGATGGCCAAGGGGTTTTGATTACGTCTATCGTCCTGAATGGCGTAAGTTGGAGCGAGGCGTGTATCAATGATCTTTTCTTAATTCCTTAAGTACATTGATTATTGACTCCACTAGCTTTTCCTTGTGAGGATGGCGTAGGATACTTCAAAAAAAAGATATAATATCAAAATAATTATCAAAAATAGCTGGTGCAAACAAAAACCATACAAAAAACAATAGTAGCAGACAATATAAATCAAAGGTAGAGAAAAAAACGAGTTGCAATTCGGGAGTGCCGGCTGAAGTGGAAACATACTAGCTATTTACTTTTCATCACTTCGTGTACATATTATTTATTATAAAACTAACCTAATGTAAAAAACTTGTGGTTGTCGAGGGGCTTAAATTTCACTTCATGTCCCAAGTAGCGGAGTCTTTTCTTAATTTCTCAAGTTCACAGAGTTATTTATTCACATCACTGGCTTTTCGGTGAATGGAAAACATCGTGAGGAAACTTGCATACGTCAAGTAAAAAAAAAAAGACGTATGTGAAGTCCACAATCCACACTGGGCCCGCGTGTGGCCTGTGGCCCAAATCACCCTCGCTTATGGGGGTAGGCCGTGCCCCAACAGTGGGGACGTATGAAGGCTGGCGAGAACCTAATGTAAATATAGGTCACGTGTCCTGACGCGAGTTCCGTCTTACGAATTTTCGATCAAAAAAGTGCACAACGCCGCTTAAGAAGTTTTCATTTAAATTGTAAAACTATTTAACACCTAATCTATAAATATTAAGCATATAAATACGAAAATGAAATAAAAACGTAGCTTGCGTCCAAGAATTGGAGCCACTCAGCATTTGTTATGATGACTTGTGTCCTCATACCGCTGATTTTCAGTGGTATCCCTTTGGACACACGGTAGGAGATGCATGCCAGAATTATGCGTTATATTTTATTATAATACGTTCTATGATATTATATTTAATTATTTTAGGTTACGTTACAGTATGTTAACATATTTTATTCTATGGTTTTATTTTATATTGCAAGGTTGTGTTACATCACTCGCGCGTCGCTGATATCCTTTGAAAAAACATTAATTCGTTCAACAGAGCGAAAACCTTGGTATTTTGTAAAAGTTAACCTCGCCTTACAAATGATGTCAGCTGAACAAGTTGGAAGATAATTTTTAGGACTTCACATTGTACTAGTAATACAATTATATTCTTTAACTTTTACACCCATTGGTAATTAGTAGAACGACACCTATGATATATATACCTATACTAAATAAAACCTCAAACTTGAAAATATTATTTTAGTTATCATTATATATATATATATATATATATATCCTACAGCGAAGAAGATACCTACCTTTTGGCTGCATCATCAGACCCTGGACTCTACCTGGGTCTATAGTACTTGACAAGACCAATCTAACAATATGACGGGGCTTTGATGCTTCATGTAACCATATTGTGATTACATAGCCTTTTAAGCTAAATTTTAGCTTAATAGTCAGTAGTATTGCAAGCAAGTGCTTGAAAAATCGTTTACAAATTTTTAAAACCGTCAACTTACATAGGTACGAACATTACAAGTTAGTTGGATGTAAACTTAATGGTGGCTTGCCTTGTACTTTGAAACCCTATTGTATAAAATCAGCGTTGGAAAAGTAACAATAGGTAACTTAAGCAACCTTATTGCTTTGTTATGAAGTAAGACAAGTACAAAGCCAGCACGGAACTATTATAACATAATAATAATATATATAGTAATATATATAAAAATACTTGTAATCTGTAAACGTGTTACTGTTTTTATTCTGTTGTTTGTGTGATGTGAAACAAATAAATGTTTATTTATGTATATCTAAGAAAAGGTAATGTTTGAAACAAAAAGAAATGTTAAAATTTACAAACCCAATCAAGTGCAAGTCTAACACGCGCACCGAGGGTGCCGTCCATCAAGGATTATAATATTATGTCTCTCATTCATGCAGGCAGTAACACTACCAACTGAGCCTTGAAAGGCGTCGAACACAATTTAGCTCAAAAAAATTTCAATACTCAAATAAATCTACACAAGAGACAGATTCTAAGCACTTCATTTTGAAATACCTGGTAAATATTATGCATATACTGGTACATTGTCATAGATCACGGTCAATATAATCTTAGTTCAGTGATACTCACGAGTATGCGGCAACTTATACTTAGTATGTAAGTGTAAACGGTAACTGATGCCTAGCATGTTAGCAAGTGTCATAAGTATAATATCTACCTGGTTTTATTGTTTACAGCCCATGGAAGTAAGTTATATTGATATGATGTATGAAAGCCATAACAGCAATTCCTAAAAAACGATAGTGGGTAGACGAAATACTGATATTATTATACCATATATATTAATATTACCTATCATATGCTAAAATTGTTTATTGTATAGCATAGAGTTACAAACATTACTATATTATATATGCAATTATTATATATAAAAAAAAAGACATGAATGACAGTGAAATAACCATAGTAAATGCTTTGAAATCGGGAAAGGCAGCTAGATATGAAAGGATTTATGTTAGGTCTTGTGAGTCATCTGCAACGCCTCTTCAACCTGTGCTAGAGGAGAGGTAATATACCAAAAGACTAGTACAAAGCCATCATCGTACTGGTGTATAAGGAAGAAGGGTCGTAGTAAGATTGAAAGAACTACCGCAGTATAAATCTACTTATTATAGTTGGCAAATTATATGCGAAAGTATTCATAAAAAGAGTCAGATAAGAAACGGATGGAAAAATATGGGATAGGCAAGCAGGATTTAGAATAGAAATAGGGTTCATGGAACAAGTGTTTCCTTACGGGACATAGTAGAAATGTTTGGCAAAAAGTTAAAAGGCTTTTGTGGATCTGGAATAAGGAGAGACTTTGCCTCACTGTGTGTGTTCTACCGCTTGTACAATGGGTTGTGTTCTGAGGAATTGTTCGAAATGATGCCCACGGCTACTTTCTACCATCGCACCGCTCGCCATCGGCAGGGAATTCATTCTCACACTTTAGAACCTAAATGGTCGCGTACAGTGCGGTTTCAGAGAAACTTCCTCCCGCGAACGCTTAAGTTGTGGAATGAGCTCCCTGCCAAGGTTTTCGGCAAGGACTACAGTATGGAGTTCTTCAAGAAAGAAGTTATTAGATTTCTGAAGGGTCGGCAACGCGCAAGTGATACCCCTGGTGTTGCAAGCGTCCATAGGCTACGGTGACCGCTTACCATCAGGCGGGCCGTAAGCTTGTTTGCCACCTTAGTGGTATAAAAAAAAAAAAAAAAAAAAAGCCGAATGACATTGTCTGTGTATAGGGTGAGCACTGAGCAGCAACTTAATACATGAGGTGAGCACTGAGCAACAACTTTATGCATGAGGTGAGCACTAAGCAACAACTTAATGCATGGGGTGAGCACTGAGCAACAACTTAATGTATGGGGTGAGCACTCTGCAACAACTTAATCTGAGCACTGAAATATCTTTGTCGGGATTTATAGATTGGTTTAACAGTGAAAAAGGTGTTTTTCAAGGATATGTAGCGTTACTTTAGTTGTTTATTCTGCTTGAAGACAATTGACTGAGAGATTTGTAAAAAAAAAATTTTTGAGAATGAGAATTACTGATCCTCCTCTTTGCCGATGATTACTTAATTCTTGCATCGACAGCAGTGGAGTTACAGAATCTAGTGACAATTATGTATGAACCACTTATAAGGAATGGAATGAACGTCAATGTAAAAAAGATAAAAGTTGTGGTTTTTTAAAAAAATGCAACTGCTGTTACAGAATGGGACGTTATAGTGGAAAGAAAAAAAGAAGAACAACTCCGAGAATTTGTATACTTAGGATCTTTGTTCACAAGAAATGAAATATGTGAGAGTGACATTAAGAGAAAAGTGAATGCGGGCAATCAGATGAATTGGACGATGTACACCTTTATGGGCAGTCAGAAAGTGTCTGGAAACACTGATGTAATGAAAGTGAATGTTCAGGGACAAAGCATGGAAATAGAAAACCAAAGAAGTTTATGAGGCGAAAGCCATTAAAAGTGTCGGTAGAAGTTTACGTCGGAAAATGTATTTCGATCAAATTGAGTCCGTTCTATGAAAAAGCGAGATGAAGAGTGCTCAAAACTATCGAACGTCTATAAAAGCATTTATGCGTGTATATAAACCTAAAGAAATGTGCCAGAATTGTAGCAAGTGCAAGGTTTTGGGGGTGGGGAATAAGGATGATGTTATTTAAGTATGTATACTGTATTTTTAAGAGTTTTCTGATTGTGACTTAAACACGTTCTTTAATTTAGCACCATCTAAGCAGTGGAATGGTAAAGTTTTTTTTTTTTATGGATACCGAAATTGTTATGTGAATATACTTTAATATAATCACTTTTTACTTAATGCAACAACGTTTTTAGATAAGGAATTTGCAGACAACGTTGTGTTTGGTCTCGACGGGTCAGGAGTATTGTGTAGGCCAAGGAACCGGGGTTGTAGCTTAAAGTAAGTAACAGTCAAAATCCGAAATAAGGACTTCCTTATTTTGGTTTTTATTATGTTATTGATTTGCCAACGCTCGATTTTACATCAAATTTGAAAAATTTAATTTGTGATGATTTGTTTGTTAAAAACAAAAAAAAAAATATCTTACTAATATTATAAAATATAATATTTGTGTCACAACGACTCTACCGATTTGGCTGAAATTTGGAATAGAAAAATCGATACAGTTGTTATTGCACGAAGGAGTAAAAGATATATTAAAACACAAATCCTTTATATATACATAAATTATAGGTATGTCTGACTCTCGTTCTGAAGGGCGTGAAATTAAATCCAAATTGTACCAAAAAATAAAAAAAGAAGTTATTGGATTTTTGAAGGGTCGGCAACGCGCGAGTGATACCCCTGGTGTTGCAAGCGTCCATAGGCCACGGTGACCGCTTACCATCAGGCGGGCCGTGTGCTTGTTTGCTGCCCCCTTAGTATATAAAAAAAAGTCTTTCCAAATTCTCAGAAACTTTGTAATATAAATGGGCTTTCGCTGAAGGAAAAGATCGTAAAGAAAATGGGTATGATAAGAGATTTAAAGACTTGTGTGAAGTATACCAATGTGTACTGAACCCGCGTGGTGGACTATGGTCTAAATCTCAGATATTAGAATATTTTAAATTAAAGATAAATACTGGTATCTACTAATAATATGTATTAAGCTTAGGAGTTCGTTTGTTATTTTTGTTTGAACGCGTCAATCTCCAGAAATACCAGTTAGATTCGTTTTTTTTTAATTTAATATCCCAATTCTTGAGGAACGTTATAGGCTGCGCTTCGATCCTTAGGACCCTAGCAAATAACTCGAGCGAGCGATGCGACGCAATGGCGGGTCGGGGGATGGCGCGCTACAGCGCAATAGCAATTGAAAGGGCAGAACAACCTCTGTGAGGTCAGTCAGTCTGTAATAATATACACTGATAATAGTCATTTGAATTATTTTTACAGACGATGCGGAAAGAGTGACACTTGAAGAAAAATCAAAAATGATGTCCTTCAGTTGATCCATGTACCTATTTACAGCCTAAAATAATAAATTCTGAACCCTTTAAGTTGTTTATTTTATTTTAAACTTATTTTTATTTACACTTATTTTAATGAATTTACATCTACATATACTAATGTAATAAAGTTAAAGAGTTTGTTTTTTTTTTGTTTGAAAAAATATTCTTTTTGCATTCGATGGCCCAAGTCTCGGGAATGATTATTATAAGCTATTTAACATTACGTTACGACTCTTAAGATGCGAGTAAAAAAAAATTAAAAAGAAACCTAAGGCGAAAACTAAGTAGTAGCAAGAGGTACGATACAAGTATAAGTATCTGTATGTATATATATATATGTATATGTAGGTAGTTACCAACCGGCACTTGTCTTGAGCACTTGCCAAAGTGAGTAAGTTGGCTATTCACGTTTATATCGTTTGCGATAGAGAAATTATTAAATTATTGGGGCGATTGCCCGAATTTGTCCCAGTCCTTCACGGTTCTAATGTCGAGAGGAGGACAGGGCGGTGGTCCGAGTCAAGTTCGTCAAGCACCTCTTTCGAGCGAAAGCTTAGCCTTACGTTCTTTAGAAGTGCTATGTCGAGCACATCAGGGCTAAAGCGAGCGTTATGGGGAAAATAAGTGGGCGTCATGGGAGCGATGATGTCGAAGTTTAGTCTGTCAACTAATTGGTGGAGGTGTCTGCCTCTCTGTGAAGTGACTGAAGAATTCGATTAACGGTGCTTGCAATTTAGGTCGCCGGCAAGGATGACGGCGTCGCCTAAATTTAAGAGCGACTGAAGGTCGCCCTCCAGCAAGTCTTTTGACGGATGCTTCCAAATTCGAAAGAGACGGGGGATCGATGGGGGAGCAATGCAAGGAGCATCTGTAATAGATGATAGTGCCTCAGAGAGGGGAGGCAGTTCTATCAACACGGACAGTGCGATAGTTCGCTATCGAATGGGTGCGAATAGTGGGTTTGAGGAACATTTCCTGGATGAGGAAGACGTCCGGTTTATGTGACGAGAAGAATTCCGTTACGGTTTGGTAACGGAGACCGTTGGCGTTCAAGTAGCCAATGGAGACGGAGCGGGGTTTTTTGCGGGCGGTTGTGAAATCCATTTTGGTTTTATTGTTTGGAAATCGCCCGCTGAAGACCGTCAGCGCTCGACTTCACATAGATGAGGAGAGTCACTGGGTATTACGTCAATCTTAATTTTCAACCTAAATGCCAAGTACCAATTTTTATGCTGTGTGTATAGGTTCAGGTTATCATGTGCAGACTCCCCTCGCATGGTTCCCTCAACTAAATTATAAGGACATAAGGTGCCGACGAACCTTGAACCCCACTGACACGTGATGATGGCAAGAGACCTGGCTCAGGAGAGATATGGTGTGAAATGCTACTCTTGTCGACCCTTTGACCCAACCCCTTATCTAGAGGACATCTAGAGGGCCCAGGGCGGCGGCTTTTTGTACAGAAACCTGGCTCAAATATAAGCCATCGAATGAATGCAGCCATAAAAGACTTTGTTTTGTGCCGTTTACTTTTAAGGATGGAGTCCATCCAATGGTCCATTAGTCAATCGACTTAAACATGTAATTATGCACCCACGTTTGGTAGTTGCTTGTAAAACGATACGGTTTCTTTTCGACATACCTAACCTAATTGTAAAACGAAAGTTAATTAGTTTGCTCTATAGTCGCTAATCTTTTGAATTCAAATAACTTACTTAGCAGACTTGTTAACCTTTAGAGGTAATACAGCCAATATTAGCCACTTTTGCCTTGTTTTGTTCTTATATTGAAAACCTGTAAATATTTCCTCTCAAAAATGAAAACTTCCACTGCTCAGCTTGTTCATAATCTTGTCTATAGAGATAAAAGGTACAATTTATCTATAATACTTTAAAACCTTTCTTTTAGACGCAAAAATTGTTGGTAGTAGCTGATATGATGATGTTATCCAAAAAAGTAAGACATTGTTAATTGTCATTAGGTTTTTGTGCAGCTATTAAATGCATTAGTTTTTTTAATGGAATTTTTCTTTTTCTAGCACTTACTTTTATTGCGGATATATAAATATCTGACATTATATCGACTATACCAAACACAACATAATTACGGCAATAAGGACCGTCTCACAGCGTGCCCAACAGACAAACAGACTTGAATATGTGTATTAGTTACGATGATTTTTTACATCCCACATCCCAGCAAATTTCGTTAAAAAACGTATAGTAACTGATGTCAGTCAATTCCTATGATTTTTGTATTATTTTAAGTAAGACTTTGGTAGAATGAGCTTGTTTTTGTGTTATTATTTAGCTAAGAGTTTTCATTTGGCGATTGTAAATGATTATTTTACGACTATTCGCTTTGAATAGTTTCAAAATTTTAGTTTAACCACTGTCTGCTATTGACCTCGTCTACCCTATGCTATTAAGTATTGTGTTCTATGTTCTACCGATTATTAGGATTCGATTGTTCCATGACTGCTAACCTTTGTCAAAAGTTTTGTGCTCGGTAAGTACAAGTTTTTTGAAAAGTTTCTTTTTACTGATTCTAAATGTTAACACAATAAAACACAAGTTACAGGATTATTTTTGATATAATGTATTAATTAATATTCAAATTTATACATATGCGTTTGTTTTTTTGTCCATCTTCTCGTTGCAACGGAGCGTCGAATTTATCTAAAGTTTAGGACAGAGATAAGGTAAGGACAAAGGAAAAAGAGTACTTTTTACTTTGGACAATTTGAACTTTCCTGCACCTGCACATGACAAGAACCGAATTAAACGCGAATGGACCATACCTACAGACATAGCTTGCTATAGAAAACTTATTTACTATAATCAAGAAAATGCCGCAGAAATCCAATGACGAAAACGTAAATTAGGGCAGGCGGAGCCACTGGCAAAGCTAGTACATTAATATAATTTGAAATGATTTTAAACACTGGGTGAGAAGTATCGTTTCGACTAACGTCACAGTCTATTTCTTAATCAAATTGAAATTGAATAAAATCAATTTAACAAGTGAAATTATTAATAAAACATATATCTTAATGAGCAATTCCTGTATATACTATATTGTACCTGCGCTGGCAGTAACCTAGAGTTACTAATAATTACTTATTATTTTACAATCTAATATGTAAACAAGAAAAACGAATATAAAATAAATATATAAGCAGTACCGGAGGTTTATGGGAATCTAGGCATTTAACACAGGGTTAAAAAAGATGTGGCCTTTTTTAAATTCTGTTATGATTGCCTTTTTTAAATGCTTAGATATATTGAAGGCTTTCTGGTGATAGTAGATTAGTACCTCTATTCTATTACACTCTGTATATATGTTATACGTATATAATGTATTATACGTATATGTTATAGTAAATTGTTTTTACTATTCTAATCATATATGCTGTTTTATTACTATAATTACTAGTTCATTTCAAAGCACACACTAAATATATATATATAATCTGAGGTAGATTATATTTTTATTCGATTTCTCCGCCCGAACGTTATCTATATGGGACCTAGATGGCCCTATAGCAATAAGATCCCCCCCCTTTTTTTAAACTGAGTTTCATTTTGTGTATAAATTGTTTAATTGGCAGACGTGTTCTTTAGGCCCTTAAGTTCATTTTTTTAATGCATTCTATTGCTGTCATTGCTCGGCGTAGCGTGCTGGTACGGCGGTCAGAGAGACCTGATAAAACGGCTGACAGCTGACCGCCCGCAGGTTGAATAGGTTTCCAAACCCAGGGATTACTTAATCTGTGCCCTAGGAGGCTGAACCGCCAACTTGTGTTAAGTCTCTGAAGTACTACTACAACAGAGGGGGATCAGGACCCCTTTCGCTGTTGTGCCATCAATCGTATTTTCTTATACATCTTTTGTCTTCTAAGCTGTCTGTGCAGCGAATCCTTATTAAGTCTCTGTTCTTTTAAGGTGTGGTCCGTTCAGACAGAGTAGATTTTTGCGGAGTTGAAGCAGGGGAAGTAGGATCATGCGATACTTTCGAAGTTTTTTAGTAAACAATGTACTCGAACAGTGAACTGAGTTACTAACGAATGAACACCAGCCGCCCCATACACGCTTATGACAGACGTTTACACTGAGGGTTGGTATAGTCCCAATCCTTTCATATCATCTTAGAGTATTTACAACTCACACAAAAAATACACAACTGTATCCTATGCTACCAGTAAAAATGCACAAATCAATGTCCTCGATAGTTCTCGTAATAAAAGTACTAAACGATGTCTAATTTTCTTAAAATAAAAATTTGATACACTCATGTTATTTTTTTTTTTACAGGTGTATACAATGTTACTTAACATTTTTTTCCTTCTGCTATTGACAATTCTGCACAGTTGTACCAGAATCCGCGTGAAAACAAATATTGATGATTCTACTCCTTCTAAAATTACAATAGAAGTGTCAGGATTTTTTGTGCGAAATGTTAATGCTGAAGAGGCAAATGTCTATGGCGCAAATGAATCACATATTTCCAACCTCGTAAGAATTCCGGGCCTCGTCGACCCTAAGGAAATATATATAATTGATAGATATCCTGGTGCTCAGTATTATCCACCTCTTCAGCTGTTTCTCAATCCTGTTGAAGGAAAACTAATTCACTTAGAGGAACGCGTGGTTGCCGTAAATTCTGGAGGATATGTTAAAAAAAATGAGTCTACATTTAGTGAACCTGATTCGTTAACTCAGTGTGTTTTCAATGAATATATTCATAAATGGAATACTGATGGAGTTGTACCCGCTGTTGATATTACGTACAGCGTAAATTATGATGGAATTGAATTTGATTATCAAAATCAATTTGGTAAAAAGTTAGAAAAGGTACACCGGAATAAATTAATAGGTAGCCAAAACAAGAAATTAACAGAAGGTGAAATAATGGTTTCAACATTATATACTAAGGTAACGATTGTTGAATTGGCCATTAAGTATTCTTCATATTTGATTGGTAGGATTGTGGTGATTGATGATTTAAAAAGGATTTTGTATTATAGCATAAAAGACGTTTTTGAAGGCAGGTTTTATAACGGATCATTAATCATTAAGTCAACAACTGAAAAAATAAGATTCGCAATTCATAGTAAAGCGCAGGTTAAATCTCAAATATTTCAGATAAAAAAGGCTCCTTTTGTAATCAAGAAGTAAATGTATGTGCCTTATAAAGGTAAATTTTCAGTTTTCATTATATGTGTTAAATATATTCATAAATAAATACATTATTATTAATAGTTTACTTTTTTTAATGCTTTGATCGACTTGACTTGAATTGATAGCTTACCAATCTTAGAAATATTTTAAGGCTTATTTGTGATTTTACTTAAAACTTAGATAGATTTAATGAGCAGATAATTCATATCTCGTAGAAATTGTTTAATTTTGTTATTCTAATAAAACATTTAAAAGAGCGATCGCTAGAGTTTCTTCTCTCTAGAACGCCACCTTGATTAAGAAGCGGTAGTAGTTTATAGACTTTTCGTATCATTCTTTAAATCTAAATATCATTCTTCAGACTTTTATTTATTTTATCTTATCCTCATAATACCTACCTACATTGTCATATCTATATATCGTAGAAGCTAACACGCGTAAAGAATATAAGGTTTGCACAGTTCTTTAATCAACATACTGTAAAGTTTACCACCTTTCACCTTCTTAGTTTAAATTTTAAAAAATGCCCATAAAACCTTCATTAAAATTGGCTCGTTCTCACTGATATGTGCATAAGACAATTAATTCAAAATTTACCACGCCATTTCACGCTCTTAAGGATGAATTTTGAAAAATAACTTTCGTATCTATATACATCCTCCATGAAATCTTTAAATCAAGTTGCTTTGAAGGCCTACTCTTTTCCGCCACGTGTGAAAAAGTTGCTAAGCGCTTGATCATCCAGTTCTACGCTATTGAATCTTAAAACGATTTCTACAATATAAGCATAACTCCTTCTTCAAATTTCAAATTCCTACACATAGCAATTTGGAGTCAGTGATGATGAGTGAATTGTCATCCCCTTTCTCAACTTAGGGGTTGATTTTTTTTTTAAATCCTATAACACACTTTAAATTTATTAAATTAATACATTATATATAGCATGTTTACGAAGTTTTAAGTAAATTTGACATTAAAATGTTATTTCCAAGACAATATCTCTCCTCTTTTTTTCACCTATATTTAGACTCCTTCGCAGCCTAGTTGGAAGTGTGGCCAGCTACTGTGCAGAGGGTGTGGGTTCGATTCCCGCACTGGACAAACATTTATGTATCGGGGCCCGACGTCTTCTTCTAACGGTGACACCCGCTTGAGCACAGACACTGAACTTAAACTGACAGCTGGCCGGTTCCAGCTGAATGATTCTAAATCTTCTAATCGAATCGAATCTAAAAATAAAAACACCTTAATACTGGTTTTATTAAGTGTGTAAGATTATTGATATTCAGATTTAAATCTTAAGTAATTTTAAGCATAAAAATATTATTTTGTTTGCAAACTTTGTCACCCCTTTTATTTTTTATGATTCATTTTAAAAATCCCAGAAATACATGTTTTATTGATTTTGTTGGAAAAAAATTATACGAATGCTGAATAAAATATCACTATAAAAGTGTACGTGTTTAATTTTTGTGTTGGAAAACACTAATGTTGTGAAGACCCTACCTATATGGCTACCCTATAGCTTAGTAAAAGGCATGTAGTATGATGTGATGCTTTATTTAATAGCCGTATTAGTTACAGGAAAATATTACCAAACACAGCAGTTAAAATTGTACACGCTGTATGTCGATCTGTGTGCGCGTTCGGCACCTTTTGGGGTGTCGCTCAGCCATTGCGTAGCGTGTCGCTGCGTTCGCTTGTTCGTTCGTTTACTAGACCCTGGAACTGATAAGATAATGTGTATTAATATATATACATATATATATATATGGAACATAAAAGAAGTTAAATGCTGTAAATGAAGATGGATTAATGTTTATTGGAGCAATTTTACCTTGTCACCAAAGTATCGGTTCTTGTTCCCTTCAGTTAGTAAGTACTTCGGACACCTAGAAACAAAACTTGCCCTTGACTGAAAGGATGGTAGTTTCAGTCATTTCCTCAAATCTTGCACATAATCTCCGGGAATAATATCCGGGATTCTACACCGTGCTATTATGGAAAGTTACTCTACAGGCTGCAAAATGTGGAAGCAAATATAAGATGTTATTCCAATCGGATTTCGTTAGCTAATAACAGGCTAGGATGGGCATCCTGAGCCTTGAGTAAAAAAGCAGCTGTTGGGATTAAACAATATTAGCACACAAAACGTAATGACACAATTGCAATTACAAATTTGTGGACTTCACGCACCGAAAAGTGATCTCACTACATCGGATATTCAACAACATATTTAAAAGGATATTCATCTATCTACCTCATGCAAAGCTCGTACACTCTGTTGGCTCTCGAATGTAGCTGAAGTTTAAAAGATTATGCATTGCAAGTGAAACTAATTGTATGTTCGCGACAAGTTCCTTTACCAGCATCCAAATTAATTAAACTAATACTTGCTCCGTTTGTCTTATATCTGTATATATAAAAATAATGTGCGATTAGTGTGGCATAGCCGCCTTCTCAGAGTACCCACTCGTCACGATTACTAAAATGCATTTCGTCACAAGGACGAATCGTTTAATGCTCTAGATAAACGTGCACTCGGCGTACTTTTGTTCATGATATCATGTTTTTTTCATAATTTTAGCCACAATGGTGGCGTACTTTTTTTTGTGCGCAATTTTTATTTATGATAACAAGGCCTTGTGTTTGTTTGTGGTCAGCTAGATCACCACGCACAACTCTACATAAGCAGACATGAAAATTACATTTCATTTAACAATTCAATGCGAACGTTTAATCTTTGTCAAACTTTCCATTATTTTCCCGCCCGCTTGCCCTTTTAATATGATAGAACCCCTATTCAAACATTATATTTTCATAAGATTTTGGCGGTTAATAATAAATCTGAGTTGTAACTAACATTTGCCACAAATGTACTCATGAACGGTTTTCAATAGGACACGAGCATGTAACTCTATTTATCTATTTATTTCACTGCTGATATTTAATATAATTATCATTATACTATTTTACTCTTAAGCCTACTCGTAACATATGCTCATCGTTAGTATCAGGTTGTACTAATCTATTTTAAATGCATAATGTTTACTAGAATAAGAATCATTTATGTCATCTAAATTATTTATATGCTTATTTCGCATCTTTGTTATCAAAAACTATTTCAATACCACCTTTCAAAGATTTTAAATACATACCGTTACATAACTAAACAAATCAAACAGAATGTGTTTAATATCTGAGTAGGGTAAACAATGGTATAACTGGCACATTAGACATCCTAATCCAAATAATAAACTTTTGAACACAGCAACGCCATATTTTATGTTGCGTAGGTCATCAATAAACATTCATAGACGTTTTAGTTCATTTTCATGTTATTAGGTAGCTATTTTCCTGCGCAACGCAATTTTATTCGAATTCTGGCGTTCAAGGCCACGAAAAGAGCACGTCTGTTACGATATTTGTTACCCTAGTCGCTTTGAGTTTTCATGATTTTCTCAAAAACAAATGCTGATGCGGAAATGTTTGTGTGACGGAGCAGAAAGATAAGTGTAAACTGAAATTTACAAAGTTTAACTAACTTTTTTTAACCCTTTCAAGCTTTTTTCTTGAGTGCTAGTTACTAAAACTGTTTTATTATGTTTGCTCAATAAATGGCATACTATGCCAGTTACTGTTTTTTTTTTTGATATATTTCTTTTATGCTATTTTATGCTTTAGGGTAATTTTAACGTTCGTCCATCCCAAATCATCAAACCGCTTCCTTTCATTTACTGGCAGGGAGTGCCAGTTATTACGGGGCATGTGTGCCAATTACTGGTGCGGTGCTATTTCTTAGATTGATTTTATCTTATTTCATGTCTTAAAAAAGAGAGTATGCAAAAGACAACATTGACAAAGCGTTAAAGTACGTTAAAGATGGAGGAGCTGCGAAAGCCGTTGCAAAGTTTTTTGGGGTACCAAGAAGCACAATCCAGTTCAAGTTGAAAGATCCGGACACCAAATTTGAATCGGGCCCGGATCCTATTCTACCTGAAGATGAAGAGATGACTATAAAGAATTGGATTTTACAGTTAGCCAAACAGGGATTCCCAAGAAAAAGGAAGATGTCAAGTCCTGTATACAAACATACCTAAATGAGAATCCAAGACAAAGTCCATTCAAGAGTAATAAACCTGGAGATTGCTGGTTAAAAGCTTTCTTAAAGCGACATCAGATCATTACCACAAGGACAGCAGAAGAAGATATTCGTACGTGGTTTACTTAAATTTAATTAGGAGTATTTTCGCGGACATGATTTGTTTCAAACTTAGGATAATCCAACCCGTATTTATAATTCAGATGAAACTAGTTTTAACTGGTAAAGTGTTAACAGAACAGCTAGTAAAGAATGTGTATGAGATTGGGAAGTCTTCCTCCAAAGAAAACATAATTAACATAAAGCGGCTGGACATTAGTTCCTCTTATTGTTTATCCATACAAGAGGATCTTCGATAAAATTTGCAGAAGCTTTCTTCCAATCACACTTTTTGTTGATAGTCACAAAACTTATCTGTCGCAAGAAGTTTGTGACTTCTTATGCTATGTATAGAATAAGCAATTCATTTAATGGCCCTATACCCAAATGCTACCAGAATCCTACAACCAGCTGATG
This sequence comes from Apoda limacodes, assembly GCA_946406115.1. Lineage (NCBI taxonomy): Eukaryota > Metazoa > Arthropoda > Insecta > Lepidoptera > Limacodidae > Apoda > Apoda limacodes. The sequence goes on along the minus strand of OX291555.1, from coordinate 23,560,724 downwards.
TTACAGTTTCTTGCAACAAAGTAACTTTTGGTCCATTACTTGAAAAAGTAATTCATGACTATGTTAGCAAAGATACTTTAGTAAACGATTTCCGATTGACAGGGAAACAGCCTTGGAATGCTGATAACGTCGACTATTCGAAATGTCTTACCAAGAAGAATTTTCCAGAAAAGGAGATTGAGAAAACTAACACCGAAAAAGTAGAGTTAAGCTAGAAAATTGATTACAAAACATTTGCGGAAATTGTCAGTGAAGACATTATAAAGCAATTTTTTGCAGAATCTGTCAGTGCTTTAGACTCAAATTTATTGCTAATTTACAAATTTTGGAAGACATTTCTAAAAAGTAAAGAAGCCTTGAAACCTAACAATAGGGAAAAAAGAAAATCGGTCATTGAGGAGGGTGAAAAAAGACTTTTGCTAGATCCCGAGACTGTGCCACACTAACAGCATTCCATCTGTGACCCCAACATTCCATCAGCATTCCATCTGAAACACGTAATATTTCACCTGAAATATGCAGCATCCCATTTGATCCTCGCAGCAATTGTAAGAAACACAATAGTGACTTCGTATACACTACTATCGGCCCACCATCACTAACACCAGGCGATAAATATAGATATAAATAAATTGCCAAGAAGCAAGAAAATCCAATAACTGATCGTAAACCTGTGTGTCTTAATCTCATGATGAAAAAACTATCTACATATCTACAAAAAGTTTGTACGGAACCCTCGGTGCACGAGCAAGATAGCACAGCACTTAGCCGGTTTTTTTAATTATTTTCACAATAAAAAAAATGTTATCAATGAGATGCCAATTACTAAATTACAAGGTGCCAGTTAATAATTTTTCATGCCAGTTACTAGGTCAAACAGTAGTCTGTGACAAAACATATTTCCAAAAAAAAAGTAATCCTTATTTGCTAGTGTTCAAAACAGTTTTTCCTTTGCCATATATATTCATCATAATTTTCAAGCACGGACAGTACTGATAACGTCAATTGAAACATAGAAAAAAATAGAATAGCGTGCCAGTCGCATAAAGTGCCAGTTACTACTAGTTTTACTGTCCATTGTTCACAATTAGTATCATTTTCTTTTGCGTTTGTGTATCTCTCTTTGTCGTTCTCTTTTCTCTCTCTTTACCATACGTATTTTCTCAGTCAATTTTGCGTACCCTAGCCTTGGCACGCAATTATTGACTTTAACGACGATACCACCACGACTCTTGCGGCTCAATCGCCTTCAGCGCCCGTGAACACAGTTTACTCTATATATATTGTAAGTCGGTTTTTATCTAAAATTGCGGAGCTGCCGCTGAAATTCTACACTTATATCCGAACCAGGACAGCCTTGTGTAAACCCCAAACTCCTCCAACTTTTTACAGCAAGGTGTAAGCAGCAGCGCCGCAAAATTTAATCCGCGTTTTATTATCTGCGGCCAACAACTATAGGTAGTAGAAAATAAAAAAAAGTAAACTTCATTTCGAAAATGTACGTCAATAAATATTACTACAAATTCTATAAAATACAGATAGGTGACGTTATATTTTTAATTTCGCAAAACGGTTTTAAAAGAAATATGTTAGCCTACTCTTAGTCCTACACAGGCAATTTGGGGCAAAACAACTATTTACTTATATTTATAACTGTGACTTTAAATTTGATCATCAATTAAATTATCATGACATTCAATTTGATATGGATAAATATAATTTAAAAGATAAGCCCTTTATTAATTTTACATAATATCCATTTCATTTTCTTATTTCTAATTTTTCTGTTACAATATTTACAAATTAAATATTGAGTATAAATAATCATACTTACAATACATTTTTATCACACGTTAAAATGAAATTGATACTACTGATTTTCTCTATAATATTAACAGTTGCGGCTGGGAAACTAATTGAACGGGTAATATTTCTTTTAATATTTATTTTTATTGTAAAATACAGCAAATACTTACATAGTTTCATTTTATTACATGTTACTTTGGGGCTATGTTCAAGGCCATTGCTGCAGTCCACTAGCGCCGCTTTTGAATATATTTTTTATTTACTATTCGTAGAAAGCGTATTTCGAAATGAAAAATAAAACTAGTCATAGGGTTTTTTTAGAGCGATTTCTAATGTTTCTAGAATGAATATGTTGTCTTCAACAAAAAAGATATATTAAACAACAATATAAAGTTTTGCTTAGTTTGGGACCAGACAGCACTGTGCATGTCCAAAAATATTTATTAATTAAAAGAAGTGTTACAATCTTGCTGAATTTATTTACAAAGAATAAAAAAATAAAAATTGATTCTAATAGATCTTTTTTAATTTTGTTATTTAGCCTTTAGAAGATGACGTATGTATTATGCAAGTACCACCCTGCAGAAAATGAAAATAGACTGGTAAGGGAATATTTATGATAGTTCATAATTGGTAATTACACGTCAGCCAGGATTACAGCCCGAGCCGGAAGGCAGAGGCGTAATGGAGCCTAGTGTTCCAAAAATCATTCGTTTCATACAAAAATGTTTAACTGACTTTCATGTTAAAATAAATAAAACACTAAACAACACATTTTGCTAAAACAAATATTTGTGAAAAATAAGGCGTTGGATTATCAACCTAAAAGCGATGTAATAATAGTTACATTATAAACAAGTGTGTTGAAAAGTTATACATTGTTTGCCAGTTTAACAATACAATATTCGATTGTGTTTCACAGCACAATTTTATTAACATTAAATTTGATTCTGACAGTAACAGAGCCATTTAAGATTTCGCTTCACATATTGTATTTATTAAACAACAAACAACTATTAATTGACATATTTCTCTTTGCAGCTCTGCATGAAGATAAGAATGACTACAATTTGTCATAACTGTCGTTTATTAATCTAATAAAATGTAATAAATTCAGCATCTTTTCCTTGATCCTATAATATTTTATATTTATTTATTTATTCTTAATGCTTTAAGACCCTGTCCTATGCCCCCGCACGCAGTTGCGTCTAAGGTTTGGACATTGAAAGGCCAATCACATGAAACTTGGATGGTTGTTATTTTGTACACAATTTTGAGCGAAAGCTGGAAAATGGAGAAAAAAAATATTTAGAGTTAGGTATACTTACATTGAACTCAGAGATGAAAAAGTTTATTAGATAATTGCAATAATTCTTTTTTTACAGAACCCTAACTTAATGCGTGTACAACACGCACTTGGCCGGTTTTTTTTTAACAAAAACCTTTTATGGTAACGATCTACAATTTTTATACATACGAGACCCTTAGTGCGCTTCAAGTTCGGTAAAACATACTTTTAAAATCATTCTCAGTTTAAACTCGCAGTCCGCTAACTTGTCATTAACTTTAAGTAGGTACATTTTTTAAGTTGCTATATGACTTTTTCATCCCTTTGACTCATTTCATTAGGCAAAACTCATAAAAACCATTAAGCCAATTAGACTCACAATTCAAAAAATTCTTTGAAAACCTTCTTATTTGAAGTCAGTTAAAAAGCTTTAAATATTTTTTTCATACGAATTTTATTTCCGCTAATCCGACTCAATTTGACGTTTTGTAGTAGAAGTATAGTACGTCCTTCCCGTAGATACAAGCTATATGTTATACTTGCACTTGCCATATAATGATAACAGACAGACAGACGGAGGCCGTTTCGTAATTTTGTAATAATACGATATTAGTTACCTTCTGCGCTCCACTCCTTACTCCGCAGTTCACGACTCCTCACCGCTCCCGTTGCCTGCTATGACCACCCCCTTCGTATCGCGTGCACTTGCCATGTTTCGTAGTGCACAGTAATTTGCTTCACAATTAGTACCTTCTAGAGTCTTAGACGGTCCAGCATTTTTGACAAGCAATGTAAAAATACAAATCACTAAATATCGGCAAGCACGGCAAGCATTTCCTAAATGGTTTAAACCGCTTGCCAAGCGTCAAAAACTAACGTGCTTGTCAATCTTTTTTTTACCATGTTTGGTCGTCAAAATACCTGGGTACATCCAAAGCAATACACGCTGGCAGACGTTTCTTTCCGTTTTTGAAAATTTTACCGATCCATCCAGCGATTATTTTTGTAACGTGAAACACAACATCCTAAGTAACCGACTAATAATTAACTTTATTAAATATTTCCAAAAATAAATAACCAAGTTATCTCTGAGGTACTATATTATTATTATTATTATTATTATTATTAGGATCATCCTTAAAGTAGCCAGCGAATAACTGAGGTTTTGATATTGATATATCGTAATATAATAGGTGGTAAATAAAAGCCACTAACACATTTTTTCGTCTTTTTTACAGGTTACCTACGTTTTTGAGATATGATTGAGTAGCTTTTGCCGGAGGCAGCGGCAGCCTAAAATTTGGTTTTTGGCGTGGGTTTCTTATGGCAACTCCTTGATTAGTAAATATTTTTATAGTAAACTGCAGCTACTGTTTGTTTAAATGAAATTCGGTTATTGTTACTCGTACTAGTGACAAGGAAACTTTTAAAGTTTAGCCATTTCCTTGTCCTTCGTGTCTTCAAATATTTCAGCTCGAATTGACGCTCCGTTGCGGCGGGAAAAAGTAGCAAACGTTGTAGTTATTTCCGCGGGAACTTTTGAACGTTTCGAAATAAAAAGAATGTCCTATTCCAGGACATAACCTATATGAGTGCCAAGTTTCATTCCAATCCATCCAGACATACCTTCTTTAAAAATTTTCAAGTAATTAAAAAAAAATTTAGATGGACGCATAAGTTTCAATGATACATGGTCCAAAATTCACATTTTCAGACTAGAACTTTAAAATCTTGTTGAAAAGGATTATTTTATATGTTCTCTTAAAATTTTTAGGGCTTTACTAAATAAGTGCAAAATAAACCAAGAAGCATAGTTAGTTAGTTGGATGGACTTATGTTTTCCGCACTTAGCCTCATGATAGGGCTATTGTACGTAGGTAACCAGTTCATTTTATTGGTTACTCATATCATCCCAGCTCCGTCCAGAAATCAACCAAAAAGCATATGTACAAGACAAACATAAAAAAAAACAAACAGACAAATTGAGAACCTTCTCCTTTTTTTGAAGTCGGTTGTTCACGCCAAAGTGTCATGACGTTAGTATTTTTATTATTTATTATAATAATCTTAATATTTTTCAGTTCCTTGCTTAGCGATAAAATTTGAACGAAATGACCTTTTTTTTCATAAAATGGCCAGTTATAAAAAGGAAGTAGAAACAAGCAACAATTCAACTTCATTTTGAATCGCCAAAAACTCTTTTTAATCGACTTCAAAAAAGGAAGAGGTTCTCAATTCGGATGTTTATATTTTTTTCAAACTGTAATTCTGATCAGATTTTTGAAATAAGTAATTATTTTTACCTTTTAATGCATCTTTTTGAAGCCGGTTGTTTATTTTTTTTGTTAAAAAGTCTTTATAAGACATTTATGGCGCATATAGCTGCTAACCAGCGCCGCCATTAGATATCCACAATTTTCTCTTCGTAGAAAACGAATTCCACTTTTAGCAAAAATGCTAACTACAACTCACAGATATTATTAAGAAACTATATAAAACCTTTTAAAAATAGCTTATGACTAGCTTTATATTTGCGACATTTGGATTTTAGAAATTCGTTTTCTACGAAGAGAAAATTGAGGATATCTAATAGCGGCGCTAGTGGGGTGTAAAAGGGTCCTTAAAAAGATACATAAAGTTACTGTTTATATTACCTGCTGCCATGTGTAACGCCCCGTCGATTCCCAGTAAGTGGCAACCAGTATTGTGACATTTTGATAAATCTGGTTTGCGTCTGGTACATAAATAGGCTCACCACCTATCACGTTGGCGGGACGGAATATCATCTGTGAAACATCAATGTTACCGGCATACGTTCGTAACATCTTTGACGACCCCTTTTTAGGAAAAATATCGTTATTTTATTAATTAATTTCTTTACATATTTGATTGTTGCATTAAAATTTATATCTTGTATTTTTATACTTCTCTTTTTATTTCAGGTCATTTTAGGCTTAATAATATTTTTTTAAGTAAAAGAAAAATAGCATGACATAGTCTGCTTAAGGGAAGTTCAGCTACAGGCAATAAAGCAAGTAAATCTTATTTGTTGCTTACTTATAATAGTCTCTTCTACTTTCTGTTGCTGTAGCAATTCTTTAACGTGGTACATATGAATGCACAGAGTTTTCCGGCGCATTATCATGATATTATATTATAGCGTCCTTTACTAACACCAAAATCGATGCAGTACTAGTCTCAGAAACCTTTCTTAAACCCTCTCAATCCACTTATGTCGCTCTACCTGGCTATCAATTGATACGGAATGACAGAACTGGCAAAGGTGGTGGCGTAATTGCAATATATCTAAAAGCTAATTTGTCATATTCAGTAATCAGCTCTTCTGCTCTGGAATACACTAATTCAGCCGAACACCTCTTTATTGAGGTAACTGTTCGACACAAAAAAGTTCTTCTAGCTGTCTAATTACTTCTCCTCTTTTGATTCCTTATTAGACCATTTTTGTCACCTTTACGAACATCTTAGGTGATTTTGACAATTTTTTTTTTTTAAAAACGATGCAATCCCCTTAACTTGCATCAGCTGCCTGTCTCTCCAACCCACCACTCTCCTAACAACACTTCTTCTCTTCTTGATCTCATTATCATATCTGATCCTACTAAAGATAAATATCTTTTCGGTTTGGGTCAAATAACTACTTGTTTCTCTTACCATGATCTCATTTTTCTTTCCTATAACATCACCCCACCTAAACCTTCTTCTACCTATCTTCCTCTTCGCAGTTACAGAGATATTAATATGGAAGCAAATATCAACTGGTCAATGTTGCTAGAAAGCACAAATATTGATACCAATTATAATATAAAATTTTTATCAATATTCTTATAAATTATAAGAATATTGATAAAAAATTACCTCTTTAATTCTGCTATATTGTCCGTATATGAAACACACGCACCACTTAAACAGATAAGAGTTAAGCACAATCCTCCACCCTGGCTTCACCATCAAGGATGTGATGGCTGTGCGTGATAAGGTTAAACGGAGATGGAAATTGTCACCAACTAATCAAAACTTTGTTCTGTATGAATCTCTACGCATTCGCTGCAACAGGATGTGTAGGGGCCCTAAAGACAACACATATCTACTTCTATTTAAAATTTAAATTATTCACAGCTTCAGAAATTTCTTAAATCTATTGGCATCGGGAAAACTCCTAATACTACCAATTGTAATATTGAACTTAATTCACTTAACAGGCAGTTTTCTTCTTCCCCAGTATCTTTGTCAGAGTCCACTAAAAATCAAACCCTTAACTACTAAGCTGATTTACCACTACCACAGAGCGAAACCTTTCATCTACAACTCATATCGGAAGGTGTAGTTAAGAAACATTTTCTATATTTAACTTCTACAGCCGCTGGTTATGATGAACTAAGCCTCCGTATGCTATCTCCTATTATTACTGAGCTTTTGCCAATACTTACTCATATTTTTAATTACTAGCTAGAATCAAGCACCTTTCCCACCATATGGAAAAAGGCGCATGTCATCTCGATTTTAAGCCGATTTCTATTTTACCTATTTTACCCAAAATTCTAGAAATGATAGTCAATGACCAGTTGACCATTTATCTCAATACAAATAATTTATTTAATTGTCTTCAATCTGGTTTTCGTAAAGGATATAGCACAGTGACAGTTTTGCTCAAAATCACGTATGATATTCTCCTTGCAATGGAGAATAAACAACTTAAAATTCTTGTTCTTTTAGATTTTAGTAGTGCCTTTAACTCTGTAAACTATTACATTTTGACAGGTATACTTGCTTCTCTCAATGTATCTGATTCTGCCATTAATTGGTTCAATTCTTATCTTCGAGGACGCGCGCAATGTATAAGAAACAGTCAATTATTTTTAGATTGGTGTGACTTATCAGCTGGCGTACCTAAATGTGGTATTTTTTCTCCTCTTCTATTTTCTATATTTATTAATTCCATATCTTCTGTTATTTCTTCACTGTACCATCTTTATGCTGATGATTTGCAGCTTTATCGACACTGTCACGTCGCTGATATCTCTAATGCTGTAAATCTTATAAATAATGATATGCAATACATATTTAATTGAGCTAATTCATTTGGTCTGCTTGTCAATCCATCAATATCTAAATATATGATTATTGGCAGTACAAACATGACTAATTAAGTCTCTATGCCAATCCCTCCAATAATTTATAATGATAAAGTTATCTCAATAGTCGACGCAGCTAAAAATCTTGGGCTTACTATGGACTCCAACTGATCTTTAGCTAATTTATCTAAAAGAATTCATTTCACTCTACACTCATTAAGGTGCTTGCAAAGTTTTATCCCCATTTCCACTAAAATTACACTAACTCAAACTCTAATACTTCCTCTTTTAGACTACACCGATGTGTGTTACTTGGACGCCAACAATTGGACGCCAAATTAAAAAACTATAGCGTCTTTAAAACCTATGAATTCGCTGTATATACGGTATAGTAAATATGACCATATTTCCAATTTCAGAACTGAACTCAAGTGGCTCCCAATCCGTTTATTAAAATACTACGCAACGTCACTGACTTTCTAATAATTCGTTTTCTGTTCAGGCAGCTATTCTGTAATATTCTCTTCCGCATACGCTTAAAGATAGTTCATCGACTGAAATTTTTAAAAATCACCTAAAAGAGCACTATTTGAGGAACACTTAAAAATATAAAAAAATATTTTAGTACCATTGAACGCTATGTCAGTTTGATACCTTCTTATTTTAATAATAATTTATTTTTTATCTAGTATATAATTATGTATTTATTTGTGTAATTATTTTATTTGTATTTAAATGTATGTGTATATGTAATTATATTATTATTAAATTTCATATGTTCTTAATTTAGTATTATGTAGATAAAACTTTGTTTTGTTGCTACCTTTTTTTGTAAATTTAATCTTTCTCTGGGTTTGCGGAAAGAAATTTCTAGCAGAGATACGTACGCCCTTTGTACTATTTTTCTAGAATTATAATTTCTTGTAATGTTTTTTTTGTACGATAAAATATTAGAAAAAACATAAAATAAATAAAAATTACTTAAAATTTGGTTACAGCTGATTGTCGATACATGCTGATTGAACATTGAATTTGATTAATACGAGTAATCGATTATTTTGGGTTTGCGTGCTTATTTATGCTGATTTTTATCTTGCCTCCATAAAACCTTATTTTCAAAATAAGATTTTTTTCTGTTTACTACCTTAGTGTGTTCCATAAATTTAATAATTTCATGAAGGGCTGGGCGCAAGTCTCTGTCGCATTGGTAAAGTAACTATGATCTGTGAACAATAACGCTAAATAAACAATAATCTATGAAAAATAAGCCAAGTACCTAAACAATCATTCATGAGAAATAACCTCATGTAAACAATTATCTATGAGAAATAACACTAAGTAAACAATAATCCATGAAAAATGAATCACCATGGAATTGTTTATTTCAGAACGAAGTTCGTTGTCGCAGGTTACACTCTAGCTAAACGCTTGGTGAATGAAAGCAAGGCTGAAACAAGTGACCGACACTGACAAATTAAGCAAAAGGCAATGATTGACATATTATTGTTCTTCATAAATAACAAGGTTCAACACATGTAAAAGAAGTCAAATTACGTATAAGTAGAACAAGTAATATTAAGTTCGTTCGTTCGTGTCATTCGTAAGACGTCCACTGCTGAACGTAGGCCTTCCCCATATGTTTTCACAACGGCCGGTACTGAGCCGCCCGCATCCATTCACTCCCTGTGTCTCTGACAACGTCGTCTGTCTACCTGGTAGGAGGCCGACCCACGCTGCGTCTTCCAATCCATGGTCTCTAATCGAGAACCTTTCTTCCCCAACGGCTATCGGTTCGACAAGCGATGTGGCCTGCCCATTACCACTTCAAGTTGCTAACTATTTAAGCTATGTCGGTGACTTTCAGAGAACAATATGTGTTAAGTGTATTAAGTGTCTTATTTGTAATAAATGACGTCTATTTCTCATTTTTTAAATTTTATTTATTTCCCTCGGGTATTTTTTTCCTTTTAGCATAACGTTACTATAGGCAGCCAAAGGTTATTAAATTACACATATACTATTACCAAGCCTGTACCTGTCTTTCTGTTTGTAGTCAGTCTGTTTGTCATGCCTTTAAAAGACTACTCTTGAATTTTATGTTTATAAGAATATGTATTAAGGCGGCTATCCTAACATATCAAAAAAAATATTAAAAAGCCACATTCAAGGGGAATACCTACACAAGGAGCATTTTTTTTAAAGTTTTTTAACTCTATAGAAAAATAAGATTGAATGCTAAATGTGAATCGGACTCACGTCATTGTTTACTACTACGAAACAGTGTGCGAGTTCGACTCCTACTTGGACTATTTTTTATTTTTCTTTGTGCCCCATGCGTATTTTCCGTATCATAAAAAAAAATTACAAATTTGAACTTGATAATGTCAAAAAAATATGTTTCAATTGAATAAATATTTTTAGAAATTCCACAAAACACCTAAAGGAAGCTTTCGATGAAGGTATATAAGTATATATCAAACATGAAATGAAATCTTATAATGGGCAAGCTCAGCTGTTACATGCACAGGTCAAGGATTAGGGGCAGTATGAATTATCTTCCTTTTAGTAGTCTTGCGTGATTCCTTAAAACATATACCATTATACAATCGGAAGTATAGGCACAGGAAAACAGACTAAGACTTAAAGGTTCGATACGGCTTGTGAGTTTGTGATTGTCGTCGATTCTCTTAGCCCGTCGTTGAACCAAGTCAAAAGAGCCAAGCTGGTATCTGGTTGCACCCGCCAAGAGATGGCAACAGTACTCCATATGAGGCCGGATTTGTGACTTGTAAAAACATTTGCCCCGAGGTAAAGTACTGTTTCGCTCTGTTGAGTACTTTAAGGTTTTTAGACGCAACTTCATCTTGTCTTCCAAATTTTCTCAAAACTAAACATCGCTGGAGATGTCAACACTAAGAATGCTCTTGAAGATGGTAAGGGGTGTGTTCTGGAATTGTGGGACCTCAGTGAATGGGGTTTTATAGGGATACGTCTAACATCTCCAGTACTGTCATATTCATAGCAATGTATGTTGTCGATGGATAACATTTCATTGATGTGTAGTAGAAATATCGTTGGAGACAGCACAGAGCATTGCGGGACACCAGCATCAATGTTCTTTCTATGAGAGCAACTACCAACAAATTTGCACAAACCATCAGGCAGTCTCGATTGAACGCCTTCGTTATGTGACTTGTGCACATTGCATCATCGCAGTGGTGGTAACGACGATTGGCAGAATTTTTCTTTGGCAGCCTTAAGAAGCTACCGGAAATCACGTTATTGCGAGCTCTGACAGACGCTTACAGGTGGCTCACCTATTTTGCCGATGAATTTTAATTAAGTTCTAGCAGTTGCTTTCTTACTAAACCTCGAGACAACACTATCATGCATGGCACGAAAAATTAAAATATTATTTTTGTAAATCGATTTGATACGGATAAATCGTATTAAAACTACATAGATGTTTTGTTAGCTTTACAACATTTTCAGTTTATTTTCTAGTTAACAATTATATTATTATTTTCTTATAAGTCATATATATATATGATGATATGAACACTTTTATTTTACTACACATCAAAATGAAATTGATTCTGCTTGTTTTTTCTATACTATTAGCAGTTGCAACTGCGCAAATTATGCAAAAGGTAAAAATCTTTTTATTATTTTTATTAATTAGACATAGACATTTACTTAATTTCACAATACACAACAAACATAGATAACATTTAGCACAACAATACATACAGAAACGGGGAAAGAACACAAACAGACAAAAATATTATAAATTTAACCCAGTAAATTTTAGTCTCTGCTTCGTGGGGCCATAGTGCAATGTGCAAAATGGATGCCGCTCAGCATATGCTGCAACAGTGCTGATTTTCAGCAAAGCCCAGTTGCAGGCGAGGCTTGGCACGCATCGCAGTCGAAGCAATTAAATTTTTAATTCTATTATATTTAGTGTTAAATTTTTTTTTGTTTTATTTGTTAACAACTAACAATTCACTAATTCAATAAAATTAATAATTAATCATATTTACTTATTTCAAAGATAATAATAATATCAAATACTGGATAAAATTACATTTGTTATATCTATTTTATGTTTTTTTACTTTTTTATGTCTGCATATTGTCCATGTGCATTGATATAAGAAGTTAAAGATATGGCTAAGTGAATGTTTACAAGTAAAATTTTCATAATATGAGAAATAGCGCTATCTGTTATTATGACCTTTAACTATTACCTTTAAAAACTACTTGAAATATTACTCGCTTACACACTGAATAAAATCACGCGGTGTATTTTTAACACAGCTGGAACAAAAATCTACGTCTTCTTGAAGACGCTGTTGGCCTTGTCTTTACGAAGTAATATATATTTATATGTCTATGCCCATGTGACTCTGCCTAGTGTAAGCTATTTGGCATAAATCTCAGTAGATCGGGCCTGTCACTATCATAGTGGCTTATACAAAAGCGATATAAGATGAACTGTGTGGTACATTTAAAGGAATACTATACTGCTTACGTTAGAATTTATTGGGTATAAAGTAATTAATTTTAATTTTATTCTTCTAGCTTTCTCGAGTGAGTAAACATCATAAGTAACGTAACAATCCAATGGTAAAAAATTATATATTTGTCGAATGTACTACTTGTAACATATATAAATATATTTATGAATGTAAATGTGTAGAATGATGTGTGCAATAATATTTTTTTATTCATCTGTTAATGCTTAGGTATCAAAATATTTTTTTTTATTGTTTTTAGCCTGCTGATGCTGGACAGTGTTTTATGATTGTTGACCCACATTGCGGAAAAGATAAAGATACGGGTGAGGCAATATTATTTTTTATAAAAAAAAAAATCTATTTATGTTATATAAAATCCTTAATTTAATTAAACGTCCGTTTTAATTAAAACTTTTAGGATTTTCAAATAATCAAATAATATTTAAATTATGAAATGTACCTATGCTTAATTTGTACATGAATGACGCTAGAAGCAATTTTATTAATAATAGTGTTGATTCGTAAGTCAGTTGTGGCCTAGTGGTTTCGGAGTCTGCCTCGCGTTCTGAGTGGCGGAGGTTTGAGCCCGGCATGTACCAATGAGTCTTTTTTTAAGTACATTTTTAGTTCACACAACTGACTTTTCGATGGAAAAAAACATCTTAAAACAACCTGCCTATGTAAATTACGAGTCAAAATGTCAAGTAGTAAAAGATATTTACAAAAAAAAATATTTTGTGGGAAATTTGCCTTTTTTCAGCTCCAATGGGATGAAAACAGCTACAGTTATCAATAATTAATCGAATAAAAAGAATAATTCAGATTTATATAGTGATTTTTATTTATGAAACTACTACTAAATTATTGCCTAAATAAATTATGCATTACCTACATTTTTAGCGAAAAAACAAAAAAAATAAACGTTTTAATTATTCAAAAAATCGGAAAGTCAAAACTAATTGTGGTAAGCATAAATAACGTATTGACTAGCATTTTCTCGCTGCTTCGACCGCGGAGAATTGAGTTATAGCAGTAGAATCGCTACTAGTAGAATGGGTGGTGGCCCAGCGGTTTCGATTGCACCTTATGTCCTGTGGCGGAGGTTCGAGCCCAGTGGATGCCAATGAGTCTTTTTCTTAATTTCTTAAGTACATAGATTACCTACTGGCTTTTCTGTGAAGGAGAAAATCGTGAGGAAACCTGCATATGTTAAAAAAGGCGTACTTATGTGAAGTCCATAATCCGCACTGGACCCGTGAGTGGACAAAGGCCCAAATCGCCCATAGTGAATGTAGGCCGTGCCCAATAGTTGGGAAAAGTATTACATGATCTTCTTGGTCCTGTCAACTCATACATCATACAAATCAGGTGTTCTAAGCAATTGCTCGAAATCCCACAGCTAATTTCTTCCATCGTGTTATTCTCCATCATCGGCAAGGTATTTATCCTCACACCTTGGATCCTAAACACTGTAAGGTGTCAGAAGAGCTTCCTCTTGCGAATGTTTTGGCTTTCGAATGACCTTAAAAACTTAGCTCAACTATTTTTGCAGATTCTATCTGAACCTTTAGGGTAAAATTTAAAACGCAACAGGTAATAAGGTAGAGGTTGATTCAGCTATAGTTGACTCTGGACTCTAGCAAAAGATAATTTATTATTTTACATCCATTACCAAATTGAATTTAAAATGTTTAAAGCGAAAAAGGCTAGAATTATCTTAGATGTATTGTTAAACATAGCACCTTATATATTATGGTTTGTTAACCGATTTTGACACTTGAACTATTTCCATAGTTTAATGACATATGGTATCCTATTGTGGGGTAGCGCTGCTGATGTAAATGATGTAGATTCTAAGTTTTCGATAATATAGATGTTTGCTGCTCAATGTTGTGTGTCTGCTGGATCAACATTAACTTGCTTTGCTTACAATATGTCCAATCGTCAATTGTACCGAAATATATTCATGAATGATCTCCCATATCATGTAAAAAACCATGACATTGTCTTATTTGCTGATGATACCTCTTTACTGTTTTAAATTTAAGAGACAACAGACATGTTATGATGAATAAAATAATGCCATTTCTAAAATTGAAAATTGGTTTAACGCTAATAATTTGTTACTTAATGAGAAAAAAAACTGTCGGGAGGCTACCCGTTATGTCTCAAAGGGTGACAACACTCCAGTAAGACAGACACCGGCAACGGAGGTAACGCCAGCGCGACCCAACAAGCGGCTCGGTCATCTCCACCGAGCAGTGTTGATTCTCCCGTCACGTGCGAACAAGTGCGAGTAATAATTGAAGAGGTCAATGCGAAGCATATGACAGACTTTAAGAAAGGAGTCTCCAAGGAACTAGATACAGTGAAGAATGAGTTAAAAAATGTCAAGCAAGCCATGGAATTTTTTAATGGCCAATTTGAGGAAATAATGAAGGTACACAATGAAACTCAAGCAAGTGTGAAACTTCTCCAAGAACAGGATAACCTTATGCAGGCTAAGATTCAGCTTCTAGACAAAAGGGTTAACCAACTAGAACAGAATGCTCGTTGCAAGAATGTAGAAATTCAGTGTGTTCCTGAAAAGAAATTAGAAAATTTGATCACAGTTGTTAAGGAGATGAGCAGCGTTGTATTGAAAATTGCATTCTGCGTGCCACAAGGACGGCTAAAATAAATCCTGAGAGTGCTCGTCCACGCTCAATCGTAGTTGAGTTTAGTACTCCATATGTGCGTGACAACTTCCTGGCCTCAATTATTAAATTTAATAAGAAAAACCCTAATGACAAGCTAAACAGCTCCCATATGAAGTATAGTGGTCCAAAAACAGCTATCTTTGTTGTTGAACATCTGTCGCCCCAGAACAAAACTTTGCATGCCTAAAAGCAAGACTAGCAGCAAAAGAAAAAACTACAAATTTGTGTGGGTCCGTAATGAACGTATATTTTTGAGAAAGAGCGAGGATTCAGGGTACATATTTGTAAGAGACACGAGTCGAACACGAGAATATATCCCTCCTACTAAACATCACAATGGCAAATACCCTCCTTGGTTTGACAAGTCTCTTATCAAACTACTGCGAGAAAAACACAAATTGCGTTGTAGGTTTAAAAAATATAAAAATCCGATGGATGAGTTAGCCTATTTAAGACAAAGTAAGCGATGCGAAAGACTTGCTAAAACTCGGTACAACAGTTACATTGAAGACAAAGAAAATAAAATTAGTTTGAACCCTAAATATTTCTGGTCGTTTATAAAGTCAAAAACGGGTGGTGCTAACTCATACCCTAAAATCATGACAGACGGTGAAACCTTTAAATCAGAAGGTGAAGTGATATTTGTAATTTGTTTGCATCGTCGTTCTCTCAAGTGTATATTGATCAAACTCCATTGCCTAATACTAATGTAAGCAGAAGCCAAGAAACATCATACTTAAATGATATTAGTCAAGGTAGCTCTAGTTTTGCAAATGTTCAAATCTCATTAGACCAGACAGTAAAAGTAATAATCAATTTAGAAGTATCTAAGAGAGCAGGCCCAGATGGGATTCCTCCAATCTTCATCAGAAAATGCTCTGATAACATAGCGTTAGCCCTATTTCATATCTTTAATAAATCCTTAGGTTCCGGTGTTTTTCCCTAGAAATGGAAACTGGCTAAAGTAGTACCTATATTTAAATCTAGCGAAGAAGATATGGTTACAAATTACAGACCTGTCTCAATTCTCTCAGCAATGGACAACATTTTTGAATCCATTATCTGCCCACTTTTCCAAGCACATTTTCACCAATTCATCTCGGATCATTAACATACAGCTACAAATTTGGTGTCTTTTGTCGAAAGTCTTGCCGAAGCAATGGACAACCGTCAAGAAATTAACGTTGTTTATACCGATTTTAGCAGGGCTTTCAATAGAGTATCGCACCCTATAACAGGACAGGTTAAAGCAGTAGTGCCCTGTTACCGAATGCACCGGCTAGGTGCTCAGTAGGAGGAGAAAAGACAGAGGGAGTTCAAAGGCGAGTAAAGAAACACTTTTCAAGGGTAAGGCAGGTTATATTAGTATACTCTTTCATTATATAGTAACAGCTTTTAATGCACAAAATCCTAATCACATAGGGTGATTCGTAACACTTAAATATCTGGTTCACAGCTACCTAATTCACAATCATAAATGACTACCTAAATAAATAGAAAGATAGCCAAACGCAAGCCTGCCTACACGGATTTTAAGTGTAGTTTTCAAAAGCTTTTATTAGGGAACTAGTACACTCAGGTCTCTTCGGCCTAGAGCCCGATTTGATGTCTTGCTCGCTGTGGGCACCCCTCAGGTCAGCACCGCCGTAGAAAGAAGACGCGGATGGGACTGATGTTACATGGCCTAACAGCGTGTGGTGAGTAATGAATATGCCGCCCGTGGCAGGCACAAGGTAAGGCCGCACGTGGACGTAGCTCGCCAGTAGCTTCGGCGTAGAGCAGGTCGCCCCGTATCCTTGGTGTGTAGCGAGGTTTCAGATAGCACTACTACTGCACAGGCCGAAGTTTTGGAGTCAAGAAGACTCCGGACAGGCCGAGGATTTGGAGTTCAGTAGACTCCGGCCTCCCACAGTATAAGGACAGCAAAGCAGCTGCGGTGCGCCGTCGTTAGAAGACAAACGTGCACCAGCCCACAGAGAAATCTTCTCGCGGACCTCAGTTACGGCGTAGAGCCGTAGTAGAGTAATATATATACGTTGTATATATAAACTAAGAACCGTACTGTCAAGGAGAAAAATAAATGGATTATTGACTAACCAATAACTCACAAAACACAGAACGAGAACAAATAAATATATAAAATTACCGAGGACGGTTTTCTTTTATAGAAGAGAAGTGGATATGCAATTAATTTGCAGTTTAGAAGAAGATCGCACAGTTTACTATCCGTAAAAATAATTAGTAGTAGAATTTTTACAACCACGTCAAGCAGAACGTAAAGTAATCTGTTTTTGACTTACCGATGTCAAACATCTAGAGATTCTTTGATCTCTAAATTTAAATTACCACAGTGGTAATGGACCTAAGAGCATATGTCCAGAAACTTGGCTAATTTTAATAAAAACGTTAACTTACTCTGTGGTAACTCTGCACCAAACACAAAAAAAAATCATAATGCAATACCAATTTCGCAGAAACGATAAGCAAACAGATGTCAATAACTCTAAACAATTTATTTATTTTAAGACAAAAAAAAGAACGAAAACATAGTATTATTCCTATCGAGTTACTACATACAATGGATATTTAATAATTTATTATTATTATTAATAGCCTATTTGTTTTTATTAAATCAATAATCAAAGAATACTTACCGTGATTAAATAATCCTGAAATAAGTAACAAACATGTCACAAGAATTGCAAAACAATTCTACGTATTATTTTGGTTTGCTTTTTTTTATTTCAACACCTCTAACTATGAACGTGATGATATAATAATTATAGCCGTATATAATAGTACCTATATTTCGTACCAAGTACAAAATGACGCTTAAGCTTTTATTTTTAATTTCAAGGGTAAGAAAAGCCATTTTGTACTTCATACGAACGTTATTTTTCTACTATCTAAAAGACTAATATAATACTAAAAAAAAATATATAGAAAGAAATCGACATGTTTATCCGCCAAAATTTATGTCTTTTATTAGAATGAATGACCATACGAAGCGGCCAGCATCATTCACGCAGGTCTATCGGCCGCCCGCTGGCGACGTCATGTTTTTCTTCTAAGGCCACGCTAAAAATATGACTGGCCACATTGAGTACGAAAAGCAATTTCATATGGATTTTAGAACTGACTTGGGAGCTATTTCGCACTGAGTCCTTAAAGTTCGTTTTTCGAAACTGAGTATACATGGAACTCTGGAACTTTTCATAACAGGTAGGTGAAAAAGTAATTTTAGTCAAAATAAACTGTATCAAAACCAGTATTGCAGCGATGGGCTTTTTTATATCACCAAGGTGGAAAACATGCTTGCGGTCCGCCTATACCAAGCGTTCACCGTAGCCTATATGGACGCTTGCAACACCGGGGGCATTACTCATGAGTTTCCAACCCGTTAACAGTCTCACACCGCACTGTACGCTATCTTTTACGTTCCAAAATGTAAGCATGAATTCCCTACCAACGGCAAGCAATGCGATGATAGAGAGGAGCAGTAGGCATTATTTAGAACAATTCCTCAGAACACAGTCCATAATACAATCGGTAGAACACACACAGGGCGACAAATTCTGTCCTCAAACTTTTACGGTTAAGGGTTCGATACGGCTTGTGAGTTTGAGATCGGCTACAATTATCTGAACTCTTCGTTGAACCGTGTCAAAAGGGCCAAGCTTGCATACGGGTGAGATACCAGTACTTTACGTCTACTCGAAGTGTTCCCGTTCCCGGTTGGAGACCATTGACAGAATAGTCTTGATTTTTGTCACAAGTTCATCGCAGTTTGGCTCCGAATTGGAACGAGGGATGTTTGCATGACCCAGTTCTGTAATCTGCATAGCAATGTATGTTGTCACGACCAACATATCATAGATATAGAGCAAAAACAGCGTAGAAGACAGCACCGAGCTTTACGGGATGCCACGATTGATATCCATGCATCTCCTAGACAAAAAGCTAGCCACCCAATTGCACAAACCCTTGGGCAGTCCATAAGATGGCAACTTCGATAGAAGACTCCGGTACCAAACCCGATCGAACGCCTTTGTTATATTTAGGCTACATGCCACTGCCTTCCCCTAACACAATGGCTGCTGAGTGCTGCCTGCATTGGTGTGTGAGATACACTAGAAGATCACCGATCCAGCGACCGCAGCGAAAGCTGTATTAACAGACGCTGACCAGATCCTTAAATAGGAGAGAGGTAATAGCGACCTCCTATCGGCCTGTTGCCCTTTTTGAGCAACGGGTATACATTCGCAGTCTTCTACGAACACGGAAATTGCCTACTGTGGTAGGAAAGCGCAAAGAGGCGCTTGAGTACAGGAGAAAACTTAGGAGCACACTGTTCACGCACCACTGCTGGTACACCTGTTGGTCATATATAAAATCTACATACACTGCTATTAGAAATACTAAGTGTTACGGCTATGGGGTCACCACTTGCCAAGCAGGACTAAATGGTTGATAAAAAGAGACTGCCCCCCGTACATTATGACGTGGGCGTGTTTCCAAAGCATTGGTTACCCCTTCGGTAAATAAAACCGTTATATATGAATACATTTTTTTTGGATTATACAAAAACTTGTACTTGTGGTATTAGTAACAATTGAGTTCAATATGCCTTGAAGTAAAGTTCATTCAAAACACTTACCGGAACATGTACAGCCTGAAACAATTAGAAAAAATACTTTATATTTTACAAAGCAATATGTACATTTTACTAATTATGACTTTAGAAACCAATAAATTATAATTTTACACTTAAATAAGAGTACATAATAAAAAGAAACTCGTGTATCGGAAACTAAAGTTTCTAAGTAAATGTGTCCAAAAAATATGACTATTGACATTTTTTTTAAACTCATCAATTAATTAAAAACTAATATAGTGAACCGAATTTGCAGTTGGAGAATAGACCGTGAAATATATCAATGTTTAGGATTTGGAAACTACAAAGTAAAGTCTGATTTTGGGGAGGGGACAACTATAACATTCTTTAGAAATGCAAATAATCTCTAATACTCCATTTCCGTAATGGACGACCTATCTACATACAAGATTGTACGGAACCCTTAGTGCGCGAGTCAGTCTTACAATTGTCTTGTTATTTTTTAAATTTGGCTAGTTTATTTTTTTCTGTTCTTTAAAATATATTATTTCCGCAGCTTCTAATATTCTAACAAAACGCCAAGTTCTTAATTTTAGATTTATGATTATGATTCATTAATGATGCCTTTTAGCCTTTATTATAACAATCATCAATGCTGTGGGAGGTCGATGTTGCTTTACGTCCGTAGGAAGCACCCTAAATTTCCAAAACCTGCGCTACCAGAACTTCAACATCCCTCCGTGTATATGGGAGACTTTAACAGTCATCATATTTCCTGGGGCTACAAGGATATTGACGAGAATGGCAAAGATATCACGGAGTGGGTAGACAAAACAAACGCATATCTCGTCCACGATAACAAAAACAGAGGCTCATTCAAGTCAGCGCGATGGGGTAGTACAACCCTGACCTAGTATTTATCTCTAAAGATGAGAACGGTCTCCCAGTTCCAGAGAAGAAGTCAATACTTAGTGATTTCCCAAATAGCCAGCACCGACCCATAGTCCTTGAAATCGGCTTGAAAATCCATCTAGTTCAATCATACCCAGGCCCGCGATGGAATTTTCATAAAGCCGACTGGAAGCAATATGCAGAAAAACTAGATGAGAGAATTAGATGGATCAAACCAATTACAAGAAACTACAACAGCTTCAAAAAGCTCATTATCTCTACTGCAAAACAGTACGTCCCATGGACATATAGGAAACAATATGTTCCGTGCTGGAATAGTGAGACCGAGGAGCTAATTTCAAGAGACAGCTGACAGAAATACGGCCTATCAACTAATAAGGTCATTAGATGAAGCTCATAAGGCAAAATGGGAAGAGACCGTCAGGAAGATGAACTTCACGCACTCAAGTCGCAAGGCCTGGCACCTCCTGAGAAGGCTAACCCAAACGTTATTGGAAGCCGGATAGTGAAACTCTCAAAAGCCTTGAGTCACAAACTTCATACTCGTGAAATACGCAAGAAACTTGCACTCTTAAAGTCTGAAGCCACCCCAGATGATCAATATAGCGGCCCCATAACCCATCCCGAGATAAGTTCTGCAATCAAACATATCGCTGTTAATAAAGCCTGCAGAGAAGATGGCATGTTTCGCGAGTTCCTGAAGCACTGTAGCCCACGGACCCAGTCATGGCTAGCATTCTATACCAATATAATAGAACTTGGCATAAAATGGCCGCCCAAAATGAAGTCTTCTAAAATTGTTGCCTAACTTAAGCCTGAAAAACCCGATGACAGAGCAGACAGCTACCAGCCTATTGCCCTATTCAGCGTTATTTATAAATTACTGGAACGTCTGATCTACAACCGAATATCGGAAACCATCCTCTCGAAAATCCTCGAAATGCTGGTTTTAGGCCGAAACGGAACTTTTGCGACCAGGTCCTCGCCCTCACTAAATGCATAGAAGCTGGTTTCCAATCAGGAACAAAGTCTTCTGCAGTCTTCATAGACCTTACGGCTGCATAAGACACCCTCTGGCGTCAAGGCCTGCTCTATAAACTCTTAAAAGCTGTCCCGTGTCTTAAGATATTCAGAGAGATCGAAGAGTCTTTCACAAACAGATCATTCTAAGTCCATCTAGGCCAAAAGTCGATTAAAACGAAGGTTTTGAATAATGGTCCTCCCTGCTCTTCAACCTCTACATTCACGACTTACCTGTCACGACCTCACGTAAGTTTGCCTATGCTCATGACCTAGCCTTAGTTGCGCAGAACAAATCAATGGAAACAACAGAAGTCATTTTGGAAAAAGATTTTGAGACCATGGATGAATACTTCCAGCACTGGCGCCTACGTCCAAATGCTAATAAAACAGAGGTATGTTGCTTCCATTTGTCGAACAGGTTAGCGAAAAGAGAATTGAAAGTGAAAATCAGAGGGACACTTTTGCGCCATAATTTCTGCCCAAAAAATCTTGGCATGACCCTAGACAGGAGTCTGACGTAAAAAAACCACCTTATCAAGTTGGCTGGAAAATTGAAGACTAGGAACAACATAGTCGAAAAGCTAACAGGAACTTCATGGGGTGCCAGCGCTGCCTGTTTAAAGACGTCCGCTATGGCCCTCGTATTCTTAACTGCGGAATACTGTGCCCCCGTATGGATGAACAGTGCACATGTGGCTGGTGTGGATGTTGAGCTTAACAGTACAATGATAATAATCACGGGCTGCATATCGCCAACGCTTTTTTATTGGCTGCCGGTCCTTAGTTACATCGCACCACCGGACATCCGGAGACAAAAATGCCTAATACGAGAGGTCACAAAAATATCTGGTAATCCATCACTGCCGATAGCATAGCGATCGATAGCATAGCGATAGCTGAGCAGTCTTCAAAACACCCGACTCAAGTCTCAAAACCCACCGGCTAGAATCTTTCACCCCCACAACCCATCACATCAGGACAACCAAGCGTGGATGAGAGAATGGGAAGCTTGGCACAGTGCAGACAACACCATTTTTGAGCTGAACTCCGGGAAAGGACCTCAAGGGTTCACGGAAAGTCGAGAAATATGGTGCAGACTTAACCGCCTCAGAACAGGCTTCGGTAACTGTGCGTACCTCTGGCACAAGTGGGGGTGGAGCGAGTCGGCAGCGTGCGAATGCGGACACCCAGAGCAGACGGTACAGCACATGGTATTCGAGTGCCCCGTCACGAAATACAACGGACCAGCTGAGGATTTTAAACACCTGACAAAAGATGCGAGCATATACCTGCAGAAATGTAAATTTTAAATAATGAATAAAGTTTTTTTTTATATGTATGTAACCAGGTGTGTAACCGCCATACGACAAATAAAAAAATATATAAAATCAATGCTATTTCATAAAATATGTACAAAGCAAATTTAACAGAATTCATTGCTTTAGTGATTCTGAACATACAACTATTAATATGTATACATACCCTAGGAAAGTCATCCTATAGGAAACAAAAGTATAATTAGTATTTTTAAAATAAATAAAATTACGTTACACATATGTTATTTTATTGACAATAAGAGGTTTAAGGTCAGCAGAAAAAATAAAATTTACTTACCGAAAACGATGACGACTGTATATAATAATACAAAAATACTTGTTACTACTAAGAAAGAAAATTCCTGAGGACTGATTTATAATAATAATAATATACTTTATTGCGCATAAACAAAGAATACATATTTAAATAAGTAAAAAGATGACAAATTGGCGGTCTTATCGCTAATAAGCGATCTCTTCCAGACAACCTTTGAGTAGAGGACACTTTATAGAAAATCTGAGAAGTATGTGCTAACTGAATAAATATTAGTTACGGATCAAAACCTAACAATATGTAATATAATAATATATACAAATGTATAACTAAATTAATAAATATTAAATAATACTAATACACAAACTACAAACATAGAAATAAAATAAAAGATAAACTAATACTAATACACAAACTACATACATCTTAATTAATATAGATAAATAATCAGTGTACTTATGAGACAGCTTAACTCTTTAAGTAATGTGTAATTACCAGGTTTTTAAAAATTCTTAAAGTTTTAGCTTGTTTGACGTCGAAAGGTAAAGCATTCCATAGTCTTATGGCAGTGACGGTGAATGAGTCATATGTTTGAGAATAGTGTGTTGGAGTTAGCAACAAGTTTGTTGTAGCGCGAAGAACAGTAGACCCTATAAAATTGAAACGTTCTTTCAAGTATTACGGGGCAGACGGATTGAACAGTACGTTGTAGAGAAGAAATAGAATATGAGTATTCCGGCGAAGGTGAATTGGGAGCCACTTGAGTTTTAATCGAAATTCGGATATGTGATCATATTTACGTAAACCAAATATGTATCCAATACATAGGTTCTGGAGACGCTCAACCTTATTTAATTGCTCCTCAGTAAGGTCAAGATAGCTAGCATCCGCATAATCGAGAACAGGAAGCAAAAGGGATCTAGCCAGTGCAATTTTAGTGGAAATGGGTAGGAAGTTACGCAATCTGCTAATAGATTTAGCTGATGCAAATATTTTTCTGCTAACTTCTTTTAATTGTGGTTGCCATGAAAGTGTCTGGCCTATAATAATAACCTAAGTTAACAGCCTCGCTATATGAAATGACTGTTCCGTTTATACTTACTTTAGGGAGATCCTGTACATTAATCTTAGGTATCATTCTTGAACCACCCACAATAATAAGTTGAGTTTTATTTAGATTTACATTAAGTCCGAACGAGGTACTCCACTCTGTAATACGAGCAAGATCGCCATTTATTATAGCAACTGCCCTTTTAGTTCATTAACCGGAGCCTAAGTATATATTTGAAGATCATCTGCATATAGATGGTAGAGAGAAGATAATTTAGATGTTATATTATTAATGAAAATAGTAAAGGGAAGTGGAGACAACACGCCACCTTGCGGAACGCCGGCATTGGTGTAGCACCAAGTAGAGAAAGAATCATCGACCTTGATCCGCTGACGGCGCCCACGCAAGTAACTATGAAACCAGTCGATTGCTGTTGGAGATATGTTAAGAAACCTAAAAGTGAAAGTAATATATCAAAGTCAACAGTGTAAAGGCGTTAATAAAATCTAATAGTGTTAGTACTGTGACTTTTCTGCTTTTTATAGCAAGAAGAATGTCATCAGAGATTTTGACAAGTGCAGTAGTCGTACTATGTCCAGGGCGAAAACCAGGTTGAAGAGGATTTAACAAGTTGTTTTTTTTGAGGAAATAAGATAGTTGTTCATGAACAAGACGTTCAAGAACTTTGGATAGGAATGGTAAGATGGATATGGGACGGTAATCGGAATTACAGGCAGGATTTGCTTTTTTTCGGCAAAGGAACAATTAATGAATCTTTCCAGGATTCTGGAAATTCTCCAGTTGCAATAGATTGATTGAGGATATTTGTGATAATAGGAAGAATTATGTCAAGGATAGGAAGGATCATGTTACGGCTAATGCAGTCACTCCCAACGACATTGGAAGTGATGGAGATAATGCTCTTCTTAACATCACAATCAGAAAATCGACTTAGAAAAAACGGAGAAGAGTCAGGAGTTGGTTTTAACGAAAGTGAGTTGAGCGTATTTATTTTTTTGTTGCCATCAATAGCAACATTAGCAGCAAAGTGTTTATTAAGAAGATTGATATCAGTATCATGTGAAAGCGGAATACGATTTGTCTTGCCAACTCCTAATTATTTAAGAAATTTCCAGATTTTAGCCGGATCACCGTTTTCAACGGACTTATGGATATGGCGTCGTTGTGCGTCTGTACACATTCTATTGCAGCGATTTCTTAGGAGTTTATACTTAGAAAGATTGCTCTCACAAGAGTTGGTCTTAAATTTAGCTTTAGCGCGATTTCTTTTAACCATCATCTGTTTTATTTCCTCAGTAAGCCACGGTGCTGGAAGATGTTTTATTTTAATCTTACGTATTGGAGCATGTATGTCATAAAGGTCAGTAATGAATTTGTTAGATAATAAAATTTTCTCATCTGTAGATGCTTTAATTACTGCGTTCCAATTTAATTTACTGGCGTCATCACATAGTCGGTTTACATCCATTCCACTAAAATTACGTAGCTGAAGTATTCTCGATTTAGCTTTAGGAGGACGTTTACTTTGTAGGATAGGTAAATCAAGTCATGGTAAGAAAAAGCAGCGCACTGACCATGTTTGTACACATGTGTTGGGGAAGAAACTATGATTAAATCTAAAAGGGAAGGTGTACAATTAGGAAAGAAATGTGTAGCTTTAAGGGGCAATATTTGAAGGTTGCATCCCTCTACAATACTGTTAAGCCGGTGTGAACGTCTGTCGTTTTTTAATAAACAGGTGTTAAAGTCTCCCATAACAATTGTGTGATCGTAGAGGGGTGTTAAATTTTCTAAAAGGTTTTCAAAAGAAGAAAAGTAATTAATGTGTAAATTGGGAGTATAGAAAAATCCAAGAAGAATCTTGGTGTTTGCAAGTTTTACCTCAATAAAAATATGTTCGGAGGCGTTAGAGTAAAGTTGATCGGAAATGTTTATTATTGAAAAGGGAAAGTAAGACCTAAGGTATATAGCCACACCGCCACCGCCTCTTTCTTTACGATTATTTCGAACTAACTGAAAGCATGGCATAGAAAAAGAAGTAGAAGGTAAACAAGGTTTTAACCAGGACTCCGACACAAGGACGGCGTGAATGTTTTTGTGATCAAAAGATGCTAGCATATCGGAGTAATGAGCAGGAATACTCTGTGCATTTAAATGTATGATATTGAAATGTTCCAGTGAGTCTGAAAAAGTGGAAGAGAGGTATAAAATAAAATAAAAATAAAAATATAAGTATTTGCGCTCTACCTGCCAGCAGTCTGGGTTAGGAAAAAATAAAAATTACATACACAACAAAACAAATAAACATTTTCACATAACAAAGAAACAAACAAAAAAAAGTAATATATTACATTCAAATTTACGTTTTACAAAAATAAAGCTAATTAAACAGAAACTAACACAAAATAGGAAACAAATTTATTATAATGACCAACTCAGTCGAAAATTCGATAAAAAAAAAACATAAACCCGAACCGAAAAACGCGGTTACTAAGGCCGTAAAATCATAATGATCATCATGAGGATCCACACCAAATCTCCCACCCAATCTTGGGACTTGAAAACGAGGACGCGCGGTAACGCCCGCACCACGATACGATATAATATAATTGACTTTGACTCTGGCAAATGCATTTGCCCATTATAATATAAAAAAAAAAACTGTGTAAACGTAAAAATTGAAGGTAGAAAATAAATAAGAACAAGTCCAAAACATCCAAAGAGGACAGTTAATGGGCATAACAGATACCATTCGTTCGAGAGCAACTGAACTTGAATGTTACCTATTTCTTCGCTGTTGGTCTTTTACTTCGGCCAGTTTTAGCTTCTACATATAGAGTTTTCAGGACCAATATCAGTAGAAGGAACAGTTGTAGCATCAGCAGACGTGTTTGGAATAGCATTAAGCTCTCTACGGTTAACAATCTTATTTCGCCTGCCATCAAAGCCAATTACGAATATCGACCCTCCTTAAGTCCAACACTTGGAGATTCCAAATTTTTGCCGAGCTGCCATAAAAACCTCGTGCCTGGTCCTTGTAAGAAATTCAGAGAGTGTGATTCCAAAATTTTTAAGTCCAGTTTTGGCAGACCACACTTTGTCTGTAAGGGTCACATCACAAAACTTAACAACTATTGGTCTGGCTTTATCTTTTGACAGATAACCCAATCGATAACCATGATTTATGATTACTGATGAAAAATTTGTAACTTTCATTCGATCTGTCACAATGTTTGAGATAGTGGCCTTAATGTCTTCATTCTTGTTTTCTGGGACTCCATGGACTAAGAGCATTTTCCGTCGACTGAGCATCTCAAGACGGTCACTCGGATTTGTCAATTGCTCAACTTGTGACTGAAGACACTTCAAAGACATCAAAACAAAAGATTTGAAGCAGGCAAAGTCCGCTGCGAGGCTTGAGGAATGTCCAGTTTTGTCTCTCTCACCTATTTCAGCTTGGAATTCAGCCATTCTTTTATTAAATACTTCAGTTATCTCTGACATAGACTATTTTAAAGACTCAATTTTGTACAGTTACTAACAAAAGTAACACAGTTTGAATTTTGTGAATTGTTATTTGTGCTAAGTATCATGAACTAGGATAATGATAGCTGGTAAGTAATGCACTTTAATCTTGCATATTATGTATATATTATTGCCATTAAACAAATACTTTAACAATATTTTTAATTTCAAATAGAACACAGCTGTTCACAGTGGCACACCCACCCATGTATGTGACAAAAAGAAGATGTTCATATCGTGTTACCAAAACGATGTAAAGTAAACTGTATTATAACAATACATACCTAGGGATGTCACCGGTTTTAGGAAAAGAACAACCTATTCCTGTGAAAACTCCACATAGGGATAAAATGTGTCAAACATCAAGTAAATTGTATGCAACGTTTCGAAACGTGAGAAATAGTACACCACAGAAAAAATACCGTGTGAACTCTCGATCGGGTAAACAATGCTCTAATAACTCCGCTGATAAAAGCTAGTACCCTCATAAACCTAATCTGAAATAGTTTAACTTTATATGAGTAAAGGGAATTAAATTGTTACACCTCATAAACATACATTACAATATTATTGTAATGTAAAATTGTAACAGTAAAAAAGAACAGGTACTTACGGAGTAAGACGAAGACTTTAGATAAAAAAAACAAAAATATTATTAGATAGTAGGTAACGCAAAACATATACCTAAGGGCTTAGCACGAGTTCCATTAGCTTATATATGCTGGTCACACAGACACTATGGGGGTTTCTCGCGTGTTGCCAACTCTGTAAAACTTTAATTACTCCTTACTTAAATAATCCTTTTTTGTAGTCTCTACAGCACTAGCTAGCTTGACAGACAGCTCATTCTACAATCGTACTGGAAGAAGCACCTCTGAAACAGCTCACTGCGTGACTTTTTAGTTTAGATCTAGAATGTGGAGATGCCGATGGCGAGCGGCGCGATAGTAGAAACAGTTGTCGTTCAAACCGTTCCCGAGAACACAAATTATTACGCAAAGGCTAAAACATAAACATAGAGGTGAAGTATTTCCTCGGGGTTCACAACTCAAGGGTTCAATACTGTTCAGTCAGTTTTGGATTGTCAACTTTTCTTACAGATCGTCTCTAAACTGATTTAAAAGGGTGACGCCTACAGATGGTAGCAGTAATGTGATGCCGGAACTGCGATTTATTAAGTAGCAACCTTTATAAATACTGCTTTGCTCTGTTGAGTACACCAAGTCACCTGAACGTCAACTTGACTTGGTATTCTAAACTGGATTCAGGAACAAGAGTCTGGATATCAATGCGTAACTAGCATCACGCGTATTATAAACGTCTTTACTTTTATGAACGAGTAATGTTTTTTCGCGAACGCTTTGATTGTGGAATGAGCTCCCTGCTAAGGTTCTTCCTAAGGACTACAATACGGGGTTCTTAAAGAATAAGTTAATAGATTTTTGAAAGTTCGGCAACACGCAAGTTATGCCCCAGGTGTTGCAAGCGTCTATAGGCTGCGGTGACTACTTACTATGAGATGGACCGTTAGCGTGTTCGCCACAAACTAAATAGATTAAAAAATTATTATATATTTTAATTTTAATAAATAATTTGCAACTTACTCTCGGATAATGACTCTGTAATTAACATAAGAAGTTACTATCGTTGGTAATTCAACAAAGCGGCGATTGCAATCACGTAGAATTTAGTTATTTTACTGATTTAGTCTCTTGCCACATTCTTTTTATTAGGGTTCCGTAGCTGTTACTGCAAACCATGTTTGAGTACTTAAATTAAGCTATGTTGGTAGAAGCTCTGCCTCGGGGTGGTAGTGGGTTTGATTCCCTCAAAAAACATACACTTATGAGATAAACATTTGTGCTTAGCTTGAGTCTGGGTTTTTGAAGTTAATATTATAAGTAGGTATGTATTTACAAACAAGTATATTAGTATTTTTATCCGTTGTCTGGTATCCATTTTATTAACGAAGGTTCCCATATTTTTTAACTAAGGTGCCTACGAAATTAAGATACAACTAAAATAAGGTACCTAATTACCAGAAAATTGTGCTTTTATTGCAAAAAAAGACCTTTCTTAGGGTTTTTTCCTAAAAACATTTTTTTTACATCTGCTGTTAGTATGATTTTAGTGTCTGTTAAGTAAATAAAATATAATATAACTTACGCCACCGCACTTTAGGTTTAAAAAGGAAATATAAATTAATCATATTAATAGTTAATATTAACTTGACCAACATTGGGAAGATTGAAAATGATAGTAAACAATAAAATATAGTAACTTTAACCATAATTTAGTTGAGTTTATAATTAATTTAGCTGTCTTTTAATTTTTTTATTGTACATAAGTAAAATTCACTTTTTCCTCTGTGTATTTTATAAAAAAACAATAAGTCGCATAAAAGTGCAGAATATTTTTTCATAGTTTTTAGTAAACAAGATTTTATAAACAAGTTTTTTCATGGAACTAAACAAAAATATGCGCAAGAGAAAAACCACATCAAAATAAGAATATTAGTTTTGGAGATAAATGGCAACATTGGTTTGCACAAACGAACAAACAAACAAACATCTTTCACCCTAAAACTCATTCTCGCTTCTCCGTGCCGTCGTGGGTAAAAAGTGAAAATATTTAAAATATCTTTACAATGTTTCTAGTTGTTAACTATGTTTACAATCTTTTATATTGTTTGTAGAATATACATTGATTATTCACAACACTGGCTTTTCAGTGGCTTACTCATTTTCATTGATAACATAAGCAAAAAATTACATTAAGGATATACTCTTACTAAAAAATAACTTCAATAAACAAATAAAAGCTGTATAATTCAGCAATTTTTCATGCAAAAAAACTGTTTTGACCTGATGGTAAAAAATGAATCTACGAGTACAGTCGCTGCATTAAAATGAATCTACGAGTACAGTTGCTGCATTAAAATGAATCTATGAGTAGAGTTGTTGCATTAAAATGAATCTATGAGTACAGTTGCTGCATTAAAATGAATCTACGAGTACAGTTGCTGCATTAAAATGAATCTATGAGTACAGTTGCTGCATTAAAATGAATCTACGAGTACAGTGCTGTATTAAAAGGAATCTACGAGGACAGTTGCTGCATTAAAAGGAATCTATGAGTACAGTTGCTGCATTCAAATGAATCTACGAGTACAGTTGCTGCATTAAACTGAATTTACGAGTACAGTCGCTGCATTAAAATGCTGTGAACCTCGCGACACCGGGTTAATAAGCAATGCTGTAAAATGTAAACGGCTTCCTAAAAAAGACATATGTTAGGCTACATATCCATTTATATATCCACATATTCAGCTCAAAACCAAGCCGCTTAGATAACAAAACTTTATATAAATACAACATTAATAGATAAATTTTCTTACTCTTGATGACATATCCTGAAAAAAACCATAAGTGTATTTATCAGCATTTTAATGTTTCTAGTATTGGAGAAATTAATTAATTGATAACTGAATAATCAAGAAATTGCCGTATCCTTCGCCGATAACCAAATTTAGGGCGAGCGAAGCCGCTGGCAAAAGCTAGTACCCTCATTAACCTAATCTGAGATAGTCTTTATATGGGTACAAGGATTTTAATTGTAACACCTAAAATGATTATACATTAGTATATGCTACAATATTATTGTTAAACAGTTAAAAAAGAAAAGTTACTTACGGAGTAAGACGATGACTTAAGATTAAAAAAAAAACAAAAATATTATTAGATAGTAGGAAACGCAAAAATAATTCCTAAGGGCTAAGCACGAATTCTTTTAGCCTA
This sequence comes from Apoda limacodes, assembly GCA_946406115.1. Taxonomy (NCBI): domain Eukaryota; kingdom Metazoa; phylum Arthropoda; class Insecta; order Lepidoptera; family Limacodidae; genus Apoda; species Apoda limacodes. The sequence goes on along the minus strand of OX291555.1, from coordinate 23,528,785 downwards.
TATATGCTGGTCACACAGACACTATTGGGGGTTTCTCGCGTGTAGCCAACTCTGTAAAACTTTAATTACTCCTTTCTTAAATAATCCTTTTTTGTAGTCTCTACAGCACTAGCTAGCTTGACAGACAGCTCATTCTACAATCGTACTGGAAGAAGCACCTCTGAAACAGCTCACTGCGTGACTTTTTAGTTTAGATCTAGAATGTGAAGATGCCGATGGCGAGCGGCGCGATAGTAGAAACAGTTGTCGTTCAAACCATTCCCCAGAACACAAATTATAACGCAAAGGCTAAAACATAAACATAGAGGCAAAGTATTTCCTCGGTGTTAACAACTCTAGGGATCAATACTGTTTGAGAGTTTTGGATTGTCAACTTTTCTTACAGATCGTCTCTGAAATGACTGAAAGGGTGATAGAAACCCAGAGATAGTAGCAGAAATGTGATGCCGATCCGATTGCGATTTATGCAATAGAAAAAGGTATATATCACGCGTATAATAAACGAATAATGTTTTTCCGCAAACTCTTAGGTTATGGAATGAGCTTCCTGCTAAGGTTTTTCCTAAGGACTACAATACGGGGTTCTTAAAAAATAAGTTTTTAGATTGTTGAAGGTTCGGCAACAAGCGAGTTATGCCCTAGGTGTTGCACGACGCCCATAAGCAGTTGTAACCGCTTACCATGATATGGACCGTTAGCTTGTTTGCAAAAAATTTGCAACTTACTCTCGGATAATGACTCTGTAATTAATATAAGAAGTTACTATCTTTGGTAATTTAACAAAGCGGCGATTGCAATTCTGAAGAATTTAGATATTTCACAGATTAAGTCTCTTGCCACATTTTTTTATTAGGGTTCCGTAGTTGTTTGAGTACTTAAATTAAACTATGTTGGTAGAAGCACTCCCTCTGGTCGGTAGTAGGTTTGATTCCCTCAAAAAACATTCACTTACTAGATAAATATTTGTGTTTAGGTTGAGACCTGTTTTAAGATTTTTCCTAATTACAATATTTTTTACATCTACTGTTAGTGTTTTTAGTGTTTGTTAAGTAAATAACATATAATATAACTTACGCCACCGCACTTTAGGTTTAAAAAGGAAATATAAATTAAGCATATAAATAGTTAATATTAACTAGGAGGGCTAACTCGATCAACAATTGAGAAATTGAAAATTGAGAAGTTAACAATAAAATATAGTAACTTTAACCAGAGTTTAGTTGAGTTTACAATTTATTTTGTTGACTTTGGGTAAAAAGTAAAAAAATTCAAAATATCTTTACAATGTCTCTAGTCATTAACTATCTTTACCATGTTTTATATTGTTTGTGGAATATGCCTCTGAGTTTTAATTCAGGTATTGTCTAAAGGCGGCTTATTACCATCACTTATTCTACAAACAATACAAAACAGACAGAACAGGCATATATAGGAATACTAAAAGTTCGATAAATAGTTGGAAAATGATGAAGTAAGTATTTTTCATTTTTCCACTTTTTCGAAATATGTTTAACACGGAGAAGAAATAAACAGTATCTAGCCGCGCTTCGTCGGTCCAAGGGCTTTGATTTCACCTTGCGTTCTGACCTAGGTTCGAGCTCGGCGTGTACCAATGACTTTTTTTCTTAAGTACATTGATTATTCATAAGACTGGCTTTTCAGTGGCTTTCACATTTGCATTGACAATATAACCAAAAACATTACAATTTATAATATACTCGTACTAAGAAATAAATTCAATAAAAAGTAAAAGCTATGATTTCAGCAATACATCATGCGAAAAACTATTTTGACCTGGTGGTAAAAATGAATCTACAGTCGCTGCATTAAAATTGCTGTGAACCTCACGACACCGGGCTAATAAGTAATGATGTAAGATGTAAATGGTTTCCTTAAAAAGACTTATATGTTAAACTACATATCCATTTATATATTTACATATGTAGCACAAAAACAGGCCACTTAGATAACAAAACTTTATATAAAAGCAATAATAATAGATATTTTTTTACTTACTCGTGATGATATAGGTATATCCTGAAAAAAACCATTCATGTATTTTGTCAGCATTTTAATGTTTCAAATTTTGGAGAAATTATGATTTGATTATTGATCAATGATATAATTACGTCAAGTTACAACTTTGTTGGTTAAACAATTATTCATTTTTATTCCACCCTTAGAACCCTTAGAATACTTGTAAAACCCCATTATAAAATCCATATGGAAAATCTTGAACGGCGCTCATGCCCCAATTTGAGCGTAAGGAAGCTCTTCTGAATAGCACTGTGTGGGAGTGTTTTAAAGAGTGCAGATGAACTTCCAGCTGATGGAGAGCGATATAATAGTAAACGTGTTTAATAAATTCCTCACAACCCCACTCTACAAACGGAAGACCAAACACAAAATGGCAAAATCTTGAAATTTTTATACTGCTTGTGAGTTTGTGATCGTCAGCTGTTCTCACGGTTCATCTCTGAACTGAGGCATAAGACGGAGTGGTTTCGGTTTTCCACACAAGTTCACTAGGGTTTTTCTACACAAGGGAACGAAGGATGTTTGCTCGGCTCGTGTAGTGACCATCTCTGGTACTGTCATCCGCATAGTACTGTCTGTTGTCGATATATACGAGTGCAGTAAGATGCCTACTCTGGCAGCAGAACCGCTTCGCGGCCTTGAAGACGTACCTGTTAATACTGTGGGTGTGGGTAGATCACGGCAGCCACACTCGTATCCTTACATGTCTTACAGTGGTGACAAGGAGTAACTCGACATTTCAGGCAACTGTACTTGACAAATGTCAAAGTTCTTGAGCAATATCGCTAAGCAGAACTGGTGATTTTAGGAAACTCTAATGCCCACCTTCATGACATGTCGTATATTTCGAAATGGTCTAAGTCACTACGCGATGTCAATTCGTTACCTGATTTTACACCATTAGCTGTATTTCACGCTTTTTTGTTCGTTGTTTTTTTATACTACTAAGGTCACTAAGCCTTTGGACGCTTGCAACACCAGGAGCAAAACCGACCCTTTGAAACTCATATAACTTTTTTCTTGCAGAACACCATATTGTAGCCATTAGAAAAAACCTTGGCAGGAAGCTCATTCCACATACCAAGCGTTCATTGGAGGAAAAACCAAGGAAACTGCACTGTACCAAAGCTCGCTCCGTTGCAACAATAAACAAGAACACACAAACAAACAGAATTACACAAAATACATTAGTTAGGATTAGAATTTAAGTTTTGTGTTCAATGGAATGTAGAGTCATATAAATTTTAACAAACCTTGCTGTAGGCGCTAAACACAATAAAATTAAGGGAGCATAATAAAGAAATTGAGAAATTCATGGCTGTTAATGAAATTAACTAAGACGCAACTACTCCGTAAGTCGCCTTTAGTAAAGTATATATATATACAATTTATTATTGTTTAATAAATTAACTAACGAGCCGTGAAATTAGTTTATGTTGTATTTAACAAGATTGAGATAAGTCATTGTTTTCTGAATAAGTATTTAATAAAATTATTGAGTTGACGTTAATTGTAATTTTTTTTCAAATAAAAGTATCACTTTTAATCTGGACAATGATAAATGACAAAGAGAAAAACTTGTAGATACCAGATATTTAAATAATTAAAATGAAATTTCATCTACAACCTAGAAGGTTTACATCCATACTAATATTATAAATGCAAAAGTGTCTCTGTATGTTACCTTTTCACGAAGAAACTGCTAAACCGATTTTAATGAAATTTGGCAAGGTTATGTAGGTTTGGTAATCTTGCACCTTCGTAAAAGACATAGCCTATTTGAAAACGTCAAGTTTGAGTTTTTGTTCTATAATTCAGGAGTTGCTACAGAAATCTTACTATTATGATAACCGAATTTAGAGCAGGTGGAATCACTGGCAAAAGCTTGTAGAAAGCTTAAGCTTAAGTCGTTAGTGCAGTGTAAGTTCCCTAGGGAAACTAGGGACTACAGTTTAGGGTTTTTCAAGAAAGGAGCGATTAGATTATTAGAGGTTCAGCAAAGTGCGAGTAAAACCACTGTTGTTGCAAGCATCCACCTTGATTGCCACCTTAGTACCAAACAATACGATGACTTTTTATCCCATAACACAGTAGCGACACACTTTATGAGTCATAAGCCGTGACAACAAGAAAAATACATATATGTAATATTTATATTTAAATATTTAGTTCGGTGCAGACGTAGACGGGTTTTCGTAATCGCCGAAATTGACTACCTAGGAACACAACTTTACAAGTTCTTATTTGTCCGGTCACCGAACACACCGCGTCCGTATATCTTAAAACAGACACTAATAACTAACTAGCTTTTTTCCGCAGTTGTGCCTGTGTGTAATAAGGTTATCGGGTCAGGAACCCTACAGCAACTCTTGATGGAGGAAAAAGCTTAAAATATCTTTTTTCGACCCGTTGCTCCATTGCAAATTTCTCTAGCTATTCCTTGTACAATAAATCTAGTCACCTTGTTTTTGTTTTAATTATTTTTGATTTAAGTAGGCGAAATTTTTTATTCTGCTTAAAACCTTTTGTGCTTAATTTGTTCTATGTTTTATAAATTTAAGGCTATTTATGTAACTAGTATTAAATTAGAGTATAAGTAGAATGTTGTTTCTTCGACCGTGACTCACCAGCTGAAAATCAGCGTTGTGTGTCTACGTGACACGCAGCTTGTGTTAGTTGTGGCCTTTTTGGCACACCTTATGGCACATAGGACTTAAAAGAAACCTTAAACTTTTTATATTAATAATAATCACTAAATATAATTAGTTATGTAATTGATATTTATATGTATGTCACTTTGTGTGGTGAATAAACTATTTTATCTATCTATCTATCTATCATATCATTTAGGTTCTAAAGTTTGAGAATTGATTCCCACCCGATGCAGTAGGAATAGCACAGACCCATGTGAGACACCAGTATTAATGTCCATGTTATCAGAGTAACTACTGTCAACAACAGCTCGTATCAAAAAACTAGCCACCCATTTGCACAAACCCTCGCGCAGTGCGTAACATGGCAACTTCGATAGAAGATCCCGGTGCCAAAACCGATCGACCGCCTTCGCTATGTCCAGGTTACGTGCCTCCTCCTGACTCACAATAGCTAGTGCCCATCGGTGTGCGATATACACAAGAAGGTCACAAGTCATGCGACCGTGGCAAAAGCCATATTGATGGTCGCTGACCAGGTTGCTTTTTACTAGGTATCATAGAAGCTGTGTGTTGATCACACGTTCCATCACCTTGGAGACTGAAGCTCTGTTGGAACCAGTTATAAAGGTTAAAAGTCGACAAATAAGCATGAAACTTATATGATATAACTGTGCCATGTTATGTTTTGTTGGTTGCAGCATTCTGAATGAAAATCAAAGATGATGGCAACGCGTTGCTTGTCAACTTTTTAACCTTTAAAACTCAGTTCCGATTGAATTTAGAAGTATGCATTTCAAGTTTTGTTCAAGGAACTATTCTGAACTAAAATAAAAAGGTTTAGTTGATAGCCCAATAGCGAAAAAAAGGCACCACTTCCAGGCAAGGGCATTTAATTAGAATTATTTTTGTCATAAACTTTCCGAAAAGAAATCCACATCAAAATTGCGTAGTTTAGTAGAACTAATTAAATAAACAGATATACATAAATCATACTTAACCTACCTAAGTGACTTACCTAAACTCCCCTCCTGGCGCTAACTCACCTTCGGGTTCGAGCCTCACGCTGGTCAAAGGGATGACCCCAACAGCGACAACCCAAGCCGAGGCTCCCTCCGCGGGGAGCCCTTGAGCGTTGCGCGCTATATGAGCTGAGACTCCTTCATAGTCTCGCCCCAAAAATCCGGTGAAGCACTAATGGCTGCATCATCCAACTGCAGTAGACAGCTTAGAAAAAAAAAGTGACTCACCTACCTGCCCATTTGTTGATTGCCGGTAAATTTGCCAGACACAGAAACAAAGAGAGAACGATAATTCGTAGTCGGTGAAGAGTACGTTAGAATTGTCGAATAGCACCAAGCTCTACGCCTCTCCAACACAAACACCAACGGATTTTTCTTAAAATACTAAGTCATTGGTAAAAAAAAATCGGTGCCATGCCGATATTGCAACTATTGTTTTAGGAGATCATCGGTCACTCTGTTGGCGGATTCAGAAGCAGACAAGACTCAGATTAAACGGCACGCTGGCTGTAAATCTGATGCAGTAGCGGAGAATTACATAGAAAAATTCCATATGGAACAAGAATACAATATGCTACCGTATTTGTGACAACATCAATCTGAAAACGTCGTCGAATATAGATGATCCTTGGAAATCTTTGTCACGACAACCATCCACATCAAAACACTTAAGATCTAGCCCACTGTAGCACTTAACTATTTAACTTTTAAAATACTAAGTTTTTACTCGAATTAAATGCTTTTTTCTGATAATGTCGCTTTTTATTGTCTCGCAAAAGGTGTAAAAAGCAGAATATTCTTCTCAGGGAGAAATGTGTTTTCGTCTTAAGCGAATATAAATCCTTTTTTCCACTCAGGATTCTAGCCTTTACTCACATGGTTTACTTGGGTGTTAAAACTGGAATTCCTCGTTACACTTAGTATTCAATTAGGGACCCACGACGACAAACCCTGCTTTATTCCCTTGGAGAATAAATCTACTATTTTCTACTATCTTCAATACAAAGTTTCATAACAGACCCAAAATCAGTTTTAGAAATCGAACCGCATTTCCTAGCCAGATGTGAAAAAATGGTCGCAAAAGTGTGACAGGGACGAAGCGAAACTGTGGTGTCTTGACTATGAGAAAGGCATCTTTTCTCACAGGTTAACTTTGTATTTTTCTAAAGTGTGGACAATTTTGTGAGCCTATTGCGCAGTCCTTAGGAGAGATTACCCGAAATATTGGTTGTAATTTTATTTTTTTACTCGGTTTGGCTAGTATTATTGTAAAACTGTGAGCCGGCCTATAGACCGCCGCGCACTGTCCGAATGATACTGGACACCACGGGTCAAGGTTATTAAAAAAAACTTAAAATTTGGCGAGAAATATTGAAAACATGGCTATTTTTCTAGAAGTGATTCTGATGATAAATTAGGATCGGACTTTCAGGTAGTAGAAAAAGTGTTGTTCGTACCGAGTACGAGATGGCTTGTCTTGCCCCCGGAACAACAGCTTTTGAGGACGATACTACCCGTAGCTTCCGTCCTCAGAAAAGAAATTATCATCATCTTGTATTCCGTATCAAATATACTATTTATTCTAGATTCAAAATCAAGTATTTATTTATTGTTTTTTTTTGTACGTGTTGAAGTCAATGAATTCCCCCTAAACGACAGTAAAATAACATATATACCTATGTTTAGTAAAGATTTATTAAGTTGGACCGCGGCGCGTGACAAGGTTAATAAAGTCAAAGTCAAAGTCAAAATGGTTTATTCAAATAAAGATTTTACAATCACTTTTGAATCGTCAAAGTTATAAAATATTATTTTTTGAACCCTCCCACCTTCCCGCCGGTTCACAATGTTGTTGATTTCTACCGAGAAGAATCCGGCAAGAAACTCGATAGTTACTCTTTTAAAAACACTATCAATAATACAAATAAACTAAAATACAATTAATGTTTTAAATAAAAAAAATTTAGTCGTACAATTTGGGTACAAATAGGATTGTCGCTACTCTGGGTGGACCGGCATCTCAGTCAGTCACATAATCCTTTGACAGATCGTGGCGTATGTACATTGTTTTGATTGTATTAATTTTATACATAGTGAATAAGTACGTCACACAGAGAAACACAAACATACAAAAACAGAAACACAATACACCGCATATTACACAAACCGTGGACATAAAATCTGACGCCAAATTTTGGGTAAGTCCATGCAATTTTATTGAGGCCTACGTTGGCCTAGTTTTTACGATCCAGTTTTTGGTAGACAGAAGCGTCGATTCTGTTATAGTTATTTATTTGTTTTCGTATTTGGGTCGTTTTACAAATCATTTGGGATTTACTGGTAGTCAGGTAATTACATATTACAAATCGTGACGTTGGGTCGCGTCCTCGATAGGCATGGTTAACCGGTCTTATCGAATTGCTCGTCGGACATTCGCAGTGTAGCTAATTAGGTACCCACTTTTTTGTTGTTGCGGTTAAAATATATTGGAAAAAATAGGTTTTAAATATTGTTCTTTTATGACGGATTGTAAGTTAACATATTTATTTGTGTAATTGTGTAGTCAGGGTTTTGTACATTGTAGTTGGGTTTTTTGGGGTTTATATAGTAACTTGGTTGCTGTAACAAACTGTATATATAAGAAACAGAGTCGTTTGTTTGTGTGTCTGATTTAGTTTTTGGATTGTTTTTTTTTGTGTGGGAATTTAATTAAATAACATACAAGGCTGTTTTAACCAATCTGACACGATGGTTTTCAGGTGCTTTAGGGATCGTTAAGCGGAAGGATCGGATGTTTTCATTAAAGCAAAGAGCGGGACAGTTACCGACAAGAGTCAGCAAGCTGGATAAGGCATACCAGGGCCTCTTATCGTTAACGGATGACGAAACAATCCTGAAGGCGGCAAATTCTGATTATGATTTTTGTATGTCAGTAGTGGACGAGGTCAGTGTCAGTGTCGACATTAGAGATTAGCCCGCAGCTGGCAAGTAGGAAGGAGGTTTCGGAACAAAAATGCAACGAACGGTTGCCAACTTTGGATATTCCTCATTTTAGCGGATCATTGGATGAGTGGACTAATTTTATCACACTTTTTGATAGCATTGTGCGACGGACTGACTTATCTGACTCACAAAAATTAAGTTACCTGTTGACGTCTATCAGAGATGAGCCCCTCTGTTTGATAAAATATTTGGACATCACTGATGTCAATTATAATATAGCCAGGGAGTTATTAGTAAAGCGGTACCAAAATAACCGTCGCATTGCGGATACACATGTAGTTATTCCACAACTGTCTTCGGTTAACCAGCTGCGGTCGGACCTGCTTAACCCTATTTTGGTAGCGACGAATGCGTTAAGAGGTCTAAAATTCCCTGTATCAGAGTGGTCATTTTTATGGTTGCATATTGTTTTAAATATATTGCCCAAATGGCTCGTTTTGACAGTTGCACGCAGGTGACTCGGCGTCACATATACCTACTTTCGGCACTTTAGTGTCATTTTTGGAGGATCAAAGTAGGAAGCTCGAAAATTTACCCGCCGAGCCACAATCGGGACCGTCACGATTTTTGGCCCCGTCTGGACCCCGTCAACAACCCCAGTCTGGACCCCGTCAACAACCTCGTCCCGGGAAATCGCGAGGTACCGGGTCGTTTCGGCCCCCCAGAATTTTGACAGTTGAACGGACTGAACGGTGTGGGGTGTGTTATGAACCAGGACACACCATTCTGGATTGCAACCAGTTCAGAAAATCTGGGGTGGCCCGAAAACGATTTCTGACTCGTAGGCCAGGCCTATGTTATAATTGTTTGGGGGAGCACCTAGCCAAGGACTGTCGACAGCCGCGACCATATATTAAGTGTGGTGGGGGTCACCACCCGGACTTATGTATGCCCATCCGAGAGGATGGTCCACGGATGACTCATGCAGGTGTGTCTACGGCTTGCACGGGCGGGGGTTCGTCGCCGCTGAATCGAACCCAATCGCCCCATTGCGACATCGACTTTCCCCGCCCCGTTAACCGCGGGCGAGCCCACGGGATGGTCGTCGGTCACCATCCTCACGTGCCACTTACGCTCAGGTAGATATTGCGGAACGGGCACATTACGCGGAGTATGAGCCTCTGCCCCTCCCTATCGCAGAGCGTCCTCGCGTAAGTCGCGAGTTGAGGGCGGGATCGGGTGGCTATCGCGCGCCGCCGATGCCGCGCTCGGCAGCCACTTATGCCCGCGTGGGACCCGTATGCTTATACGGGTTCAAGCGTGGGGTATTATGAGCCCCGGGGCCAAGTACGGCGCTCGGGTCGGGCCAACGCCCGTTGACTCGTAGCAGCCGCTTCACCAGTCTCTCCACCACCTGTCACAACAGTTTTGCCCACCGCGCAGGTTCTAGTTCATTCTCCGCGCGGACCTGGTGTGGTTATGTGCGCCATTTTGGACTAAGGCGCTTAGGGGTGTCTAATGTCGCTGTGGCTGGTGAAGCGTCTCCGCTTACAGGTAAGTTCGCGGAGTCATGGGATTTCTGGAGTAGGGGGTCTACGGGTGGACAACGTCGTGGGTACAGTCTCGTTTTCCTTTTCCTCTTTGCTCCATCCTAGTATGCGGTATCAACTTGGAGCTGTTGTCCTGAGGGATATGTTAGGTGCCTCTGCCGACGGACGTGCTGGATCTCTCGTCTGGTCTGCAGTTGGCCGATGAAAGGTTCCACCTACCTGGTCCTGTGAAGCTTCTGCTTGGCGCTGATGTCCTCAAACTGGACAAGGCCATGTTACTTCAGCCAGGTGGGTTGGCCGCTGTTCCGACTGATCTCGGATCTGTTATAATGGGCCCAGCACATTCTTTCGTCGCTCAGGCGTCTACGGATTCGTCGGTGCAAGTAGGACTCTCGCTCGCTGACTCTCTTTAGCGTTTTTGGGAAATTGAAGAGCCCCCCCCCCCGGCGTCACGGACTCGACCAGTCGATGACGAGTGCGAGTCATATTTTCTCGCCAATTCGGGTCGTCTAAATTCTGGCCGGTTTTTTACTCGACTGCCTTTCTTATCCCCTCGTCCGCACCTGGGTGACTCCTGGAAATAGCCGAAAAAAGGTTATTATCCTTTGAGCGCCGGATGCGTCGTGATAGGGAATTTCGCACAAAATACTTGGATTTTATGCGCGAATACGAATCTCTAGGTCACATGTCGGTTTCGCAGTTCGAGTTGGAAGGCAACGAACATTAATTTGTTCCACATCACGCCGTCTTTAAAAATGGTAAGATACGGGTGGTGTTCGATTGTTCAGCGCCTACATCTTGGGGTGTATCCTTGAACGACTGCCTGATGTCGGGACCTAAGCTTCAGGTAGGCATCTTGGACATCTTGACTGATTTTCGTCGCCACCAGGTTGTATTTGTGGCTGACATTAAAATGATGTTCCGTCAGGTTATGAGACACCCAGAAGATAGGCGGTTTCAGCTCATTTTGTGGAGAGAGGATCCGGCCTCTCCATTGGTGGTTAATGAGCTTAACACCAATACCTACGGGCTGAAGTCGAGCCTGTTTATAGCAATTCGCACAAATTTCAAGGGTGCAGATCGCTATCTGAAGGTAGTCTTTCAGTTTTTGTCGGACAATCACACATATATTGATTCGGAGTTGTCTAAACGGGGCGTGACTTGGATTTTTGATCCTCCCGGCTATCCTTCGTGGGGCGGTATTTTCGAAGCAGCTATCAAGGTCGCCAAAACTCACCTCCGCCGTGTGATTGGTGAAACGGTCCTTACGTTTGAGGAACTACAAACGGTATTTTGCAACGCCGAAGCGGTATTGAACTCACGACCGCTTTGTCCGATCTCGTCGGATCCTAATGACCTGGAAGCGCTAACTCCAGGCCATTTCTTGATCGGTAGTCCTTTGACCTCCTTGCCTGAATACCCCTTCATCGATGTGTCAGTTAATAGGTTATCGCGTTTTCAATTGCTTCAACAAATTACGCAATTGTTCCACCGTCGGTGGTCTTCGGAATATTTACATTTGTTACAGCAACGGGTTCGGTGGACGAATAAAACAAACCCCCCGCGCGTCGGAGACCTTGTCCTATTAAAGGACTCAAATTTACCGCCCTTGTAATGGCGTTTAGGTCGCATCGTGCAATTATTCCCCGGGTAGGACGGTATCCCGCGGGTCGCTGAAGTGTGCCGTCGCGACGCTTTCTCGATTGCCAGTAGATTGAGGCTCTGGCTCGGTTTATCCTCATCCAGACACGGTCTGGCTGGGGCGGGGGTTTGTTTAGTAAAGATTTATTAAGTTGGACCGCTGCGCGTGACAAGGTTAATAGGATTGTCGCTACTCTGGGTGGACCGGCATCTCAGTCAGTCACATAAAATCCTTTGACAGATCGCGGCGTATGTAAATTGTTTTGATTGTATTAATTTTATGCATAGTGAATAAGTACGTCACACAGAGAAACACAAACATACAAAAACAGAAACACAATACACCACATATTACACAAACCGTGAACATTAAATTTGACGCCAAAATTTGGGTAAGTCCTTGCAATTTTATTAAGGCCTACGTTGGTAATTAGTCATTGTGACGTTCATAGTGCCTTTGATAAAACGGTTTCAACTTATATCAAAACCAACGCTTACATTTATTAGTCACAGTTGCATAATATATTTAAAAGTATGTATATTACAATGTCATTATAGACAACCTCGGCCAGTTTTACTGGTAAGAGTTATATTAATAATTGTGTTTAATGTTTATTTTAAATCAATAATAATTGCACTATGTGTTTTTTTATTCATAATTTAATTGGCATAATAAAATTATAACTAAGTAACTTTAATTTCTCATGTAAGTCATAATGAGATTAAAAAATAATATACCTTTGATTAATCACCCATTTTGGTACGGTATTTTAAATAATTAAAAATTATGTTGCAAATCTGACCATAACATAATTAATTTGTTCATGCCTACGCACAAATTACAATGTAATTAACGAAACATTTTTAGAAATGTTATAGCAGTTAATTACTCAGTTCGTAACTTCAATCTTTCCTAGCATGTTAACGCGACTTCGTCCGCCAGGAGATCAGAAAGAAAACTATTATTATATTTTTATTTTAAACCCTGCATCAGAATTATCTGTTAGAGTTTGAGAATTATTTGTATAAAACACTGAAACAAGGTCATAGTTTTACACACAAAATATCGGAATTGCCTCACATTTTTTTTTATAATTTTGACACCTCGAGGAAGGACTTGTCAGTTACATAGTGAAACGCTGTATTCCTAATTTTTAACATTAGATTGAACTTTAAAAAATATTAATCGTCACACACACTGCCAAGCCCAATAATGTAATACAAAACCGAAACACGAAAGAGATGCTCAATAATCTTTATCGTTGGCTTTTTAACTGTAAATTTTCCAATGATTTTTACAATATCTTTTTCCCATCTGGTTCTAGGTCTAGGTTCTAGGTCATTTTAAGTTTTTTAGCTTAGCTCAGAGTGTCTATTACTGCTGATATTTTCTCAAGTCGGTGTGGCGTATTTTATTCTGATTTTCGTCATGTTTCTTTTTATACTCCGCTAACGGGAATTTTGGTTTTTATTCGATTCGTGAATTTCCATGTCTGGCACACATAAGTGAGTGACAGTAGTAAGTCCATGACCTTTTTCTTAATTATTACTGGCATCTGGCTTTTGGAAATTTCTTTCAGGCTAATAAACTTTTTCCATGTCCCTTTTGTCCCTCTTTTAATTTCTTGTTTATTTCTTTGTTATTGACAGGAGACTTGTTTACCGATGTAAATGTAAGAATCGACATATTCTAATGGTTTATTTGATTTTTATTTGAATTTGTCATCACTTTTGTTTTGCTAAGGAATCTCTGGGTTTGCGTGACTACTCGATTCTTGTAGTGGGCTTATCATTTACTCTAGCTCTGTGCTTTTCTTAGATGCAAAACTATGTCACCAGCAAACCTCAGGTGACTGATATGTTTCCCATTTATATTTAAGTTGTTCCAGTTTTATTAACTAAAGATGGACTCTATCGATGTGATTAATATTCTAGGTGACAAAGGGTCATTACACCTTTCTCCTTTCTTAATTTGAATAGGCGGTCCTGTTGTTTTACAGTAATAACTATAACCAAATTCCTATAGCTATAGTTATACATTGCTGCAGCATAATTTCTTACTTTAAATTTATAATTATCAAGGAGTTGTCTTAGGAATTATACGCAAATAACCGAATGTAGCGCGTATGGTTAATTGATATAATATCCAAATAGATTTTGTAAAGTTATTCAAACACAAACTTAAACTAAAACATTTTTTATTCAATAAGACTTTTGAACATATCTTTTTAATTGTCAGTTTAATTAATAATTTTACCACCGGCAGTAAGTTACAAATTGTGAATTCTTATCAATACTAATATTATAAATGCGAAAGTAAGTTTGTTTGTTTGTTCTTCCTTTTTATTTCAACGGAGCATCTAGTAGAGCTGTCATTTGGCACAGGGATGGTTCAAGAGACGGAACATGGAAAAAATTGAACGTAGGCAACACTTTATGCCAGAAAATTCAGAAAATTCAGGAATATATATAGCCAAATTCTTCGTAGACAAACTGTAGCTCCAGCTATCGCTTGCTATAACAAACTTCGTTACTATAATTAAGGAGATACAATAGTAATTCGACGCCGATAACCGAATTTAGCGCGAATGCAGCTGCGGAAAAAACCTAGTTTCATTTAAAAACGACACAAAAAGGATCCAAAACAAATTATCAAAAATCAATTATGTTGAGTTAATAGTTATTAAAAAACACCTTATTAATTTCATGGCTTAAATACTTTAGCATATTTAAAGCAATTACTAACTTAGGCTCAAGTAACTAATAAGTTAGTAAGTCACGTCTTGACTATCGACAACATGAGGGCAGTAATTTTCGCATTACTTGTTTTTACTATCGTGGCCTGTATTGAAGGATACAAGGTTAGTATTTACAAAACGTATTATTTACGTAAGGGTATTATTTCATATTTCTGAAACAGTGTCATTACGTGCAGGCAAAGCGGGATTAGGGCAGGCTAAAATCCTAATTACTCCCGCGGGCTTTTACTATGTAAATTTTAGTTTTCTCAATCAAAGCAGGCATTCATAGAACTTACGGGCGGTAACCAAACACCGTACGTACGTACGTACGTTCTGTATTCTATCAAGTATGTATAATTAGTCACTACGACCTCCCCTAATAGAGCCTCCCCCCTAACACGACGCCGACGTCACCGGGTTCGTCGGCACCCGCAAGGATACACGGGGTATCAAAGAGTGCCGGACCGCCTCTCGCCCCCACTCAATTGCAACCGCACCCGCATAACGGGGAACTCCCCTCCTGGCGTTGACTCACCTTCGGGTTCGAGACTTACGCCGGTTGAAGGGACGCCCCCGAGAGCGACAACCAAAGCCGACGCTCCCCCCGCGGGGAGCCGTTGAGGGTTGGGCGCTATACGGGCTGAGGCTCCTTTAGAGAATCGCCTCAAAAAGCCCGGAGAAGCAGTAATGGCTGCAACAGCCAACTGCAATGACAGTTCAGAAAAAAAAAAGTATAAAAGCTGTCCAATTCAAAATATGAACAGTATGTACAAGCGGGCAATTACAAGTTTTAACTTTAGTCAAAACTGTTTTGATTCATAAATTTTCTAGATATCGAGCGGCACTTTTGGCGATATTAGTCATTTTTGAAGCTAAATGTGTCAAACTTGGTATTTGGTCAAACAGTTTAAAATTATAAGACGTACGTTTTACCGTTTTTGGAAAATCATTCCCTAAGTGGGTAAAATGGGGGTCGAAAGTTAGTATTAAAATCTGTTATTTTAGAAGCTAAATGCAAAAAAAAATTATTTATTTTTATACCACTAAGGTGGCAAACAAGCTTACGGTCCGCCTGATGGTAAGCGGTCACCGTAGCCTATGGACGCTTGCAACACCAGGGGTATCACTTGCGCGTTGCCGACCCTTCAGAAATCTAATAACTTCTTTCTTGATGAACTCCATACTGTAGTCCTTGCAGAAAACCTTGGCAGGGAGCTCATTCCACAACTTAAGCGTTCGCGGGAGGAAGTTTCTCTGAAACCGCACTGTACGCGACCATTTAGGTTCTAAAGTGTGAGAATAAATTCCCTGCCGATGGCGAGCGGTGCGATGGTAGAAAGTAGCCGTGGGCATTATTTCGAACAATTCCTCAGAACACGACCCATTGTACAAGCGGAAGAACACACACAGTGAGGCAAAGTCTCTCCTCAGACTTAAGACCTCGATACCGCAAGTGAGTTTGGAATCGTCGACAATTCTCACAGCCCGTCGTTGAACCGAGTCAAAAGGGCCAAGCTGGTTTCCGGGTGCCGAACTTGCGACTTGTAAAGTAACAACCTTTGCTCCGACGTGAAGTACTGCTTCGCTCTGTTGAGTACACCAAGTTTTTTGGACGTCAGCTTCACCTTATCTTGTAAATAATCTCGGAACTGAACATCGCTGGAAATGTCGACACCAAGGATCCCAATGCTCTTGGAGATGGAGAGGGGAGTGTTCTACAGTGGTAAATTGTGGGACTACAGTGAAACGAGTTTTCTTAGCGGTGAACGCGCACACTTGTGTCTTTGTAGGGTTGAATCGGACTAAGTTTACCCGTCCCCAGTCAGAGACCTGGGACAGTGTGGTCTCGATTTGAGACACAAGTTCTCCGCGGTTTTCCTCCACAACGGAACGAGGGATGTTTGCACGACCCGTGTAAAAAGCGTCTCCAGTACGCTCATCTGCATAGCAATGTATGTTGTTTGTTTGACCTTTAAGTTAAAAAATTAAGACTGAAGGGTCTTACCGTTTTTGGAAAATCATCCCCAAGGGGGCAAAACAGGGGACGAAAATTGAATGCATAAGAATTTGTGTATGACTTTTGATTTCAAAAACCAAGATTGACATGTTTAACTGTAGTGGAAAATCATCCCTTACAGGAGGTAAATCAGGGTTAAAAATTTCTATTGAAATCCGTTATTTTTGAACCTGAATGCATAAATATTGGTATTCGGCTTTAGGTTGAAAATAAAGATTGACGCGTTACACCGTTTTTGGAATAAATATTCCTCTCTACTAGGCAAAATTTCTAGTTCGTCCTTGTTTATCAAGTGATTAATATAAAACAATATAAAAGAACTTGTCTGTCTGCATTACATATTTGAAATCATTTTGACCGAATTTTCGTTATTGGATACCGCTGCGATTTGGTTGGTTGCTCTGTTGGATTGTGAATTGTTTCGTAAACCTACTGACGCACCAATTCAAATTTTAAAATACGTTGTTATGTCTGTCTCCTTGCGTCAAGGTTCAACATATAAATATAGATGATCCAAATATCAAACTTATCTTAATCAACAAGATGCATAGACAGGCAATAATACCGAACTTTTTTTTTACTAGCATTCAGCGAAGGTGAGTATAAAAATTAATAAGTTAATCCAACGTTGGAGTTGCCGCCGAAAAGACTAATTTTCTCTTAACTTATACGCAATTTCTGAGCCATTGTCCCATAATTGATCACCTTACTTCAGAAACACATAAATTGTACACCAAGCCAAATTACCGACCCAAGGTATTCGATTCGGTGTACCTACATCAGCTTATTATTTTGTAAGGTCTATGGTATAGCGCAACTAACTTTCCTGACCAAGCGGTCAAAAATCATATCTACAGTCGCCATATTGAAATGGTGTGAACTTACAACGACACTAAACCGCCGCGACCAACAGTCGAAGTCTTACTATGCGGGTTCCTTCCACTGTAGTGATACGTTAAACCTGGCAATACATATTCTGCATCTGCTGTAATTCTTTTTTTTGAGAGTTAGGTACTATTGGAACCAATAAAACTAAAACGGAACTCATAAATAGTAGCTAAGGATTAGTTAGGTTGGTAACCAACTCGACTAATGAGAATTTGAACTCACCTACAGGCTCTTGACTTAGCAGAGCTTACACATATTTTATATAGAATTTTATATTTTAATATTTGTTGTATGTATTTTTACCCCTTTTAGTATTGATGTACAAGTATGTATCTTTGATATGGGTGTACTGCCTGAAATAAATGTTTATTATTTTTATTATGTTTGACATTGAAAACTGACAAAGACTGCTTCTCGGCATGCTTTATAGACCATGCGGCTGCCTAAAAAAAGCTGTTGATTTGTGAAAGGATGAAATTTTCAGAAAAGTTAGCGTTGCCTTATAAGAACGTGAAACGGGAGAGGGTAGTCATTGCGGAATACGAGACAAAAATGTTAAATTGAATTTTTTTTTTTCTGTAAAATAAATTTAACTATCTATCATTTAATTCTCTCTTTCTCTCTCTCTAAAATTAAAGTTTATGGCTCATATACATCAAAATAATAGGGTCTGCAATTTTGTTTTATTTATAACAATTTGTCAAAAACTAGTTTTTGTAAAGTCTTTTATTGTTGTTTGTCTTGATGTCAAAGATTTTTACCAAAAAATTAAAGAATGCAATATTAGAAAGGCCATCTTAAATTTTAAAAACTAATAAAAAATCAGCACCCTTGAAAACCTAACAATGGACGCCATATTGAATCCGCAAACCAAAGAATTTATTAGAAAAATATGATCAAAAAATCTTTTTATTGATAAAAAATGAGCCGCTGGTTTAATAAACACTCACACATTATTGGACACGGTATAGTATAGTATTAGTAAGTTCTCATCTCAATGAAAAGTAAAATTTTTTTTTTCTTTTAATAGCATTCCGCGAAGGTGAGTTTCACAAATGGGAATTAGTAAAAAGTTAATAATAGAGGTAGAGGCTTTATCTTCAAAACTAAAGATAAATTGGCAAATTTATTCCAGTTTTATTGTATTCAATATTTGATTTTTTTGCTTGAAAACATCCGAGAAATGTAATAAAACGAACATTTTTAGAAAATTTTGGCCATAAGTCAAAAATTAAAAAAATATAATTTTGCTATGTGCAAACA
The DNA here is from genome assembly GCA_946406115.1 of Apoda limacodes. Classification (NCBI taxonomy): domain Eukaryota; kingdom Metazoa; phylum Arthropoda; class Insecta; order Lepidoptera; family Limacodidae; genus Apoda; species Apoda limacodes. The sequence goes on along the minus strand of OX291555.1, from coordinate 23,510,032 downwards.
GAATACTATTTGCCGTAGATATCCCACTTCAAGATTACGACCCTCTTATTTCCAGTAACTACAAAAAATATTTTAATATTTATAGATAGATGCTTCTAATCTTAAAATTATACTAAATTTGATGTCTATGGCACAATATACAGGTAAACCAATACCAACACAAGTTTTACCATGCTTGTTTCTTTTACAATTTAGTAACGGAACCCTAGAAACTGATTCCTGTTATCTACATATTTATGATCCGACTAAATATATTTTTTTAGCACCGTTCAGCGAAGGTGAGTATGCAAGATAGTTAATTGTAATATTAGAAAGTTAGTCGGTGTTACAGTATTACGGTATTTAACTCAATAACAGGGTAAACCAAATTAAAATGCAACTAATACAAAATTTTATGCCTTAAATTTTTTATTTAAAACATTGATTGTATTTGTAATTTCTATTACTTTTTTAAAGAGTAACTGTCAAATTTCTTGCCGGATTCTTCCCGGTAGAAATCAACATTGGGAACCTGTGTTAGGTATAAAAAAATAGTAATACATAACTTTGACGATTCAAAAGTGTTTGCAAAAACCCAATTAAATAAAAAAAATGACTTTGTCTTTGACTTTAATTATTATAAGTTTTTGCGTTATGTCAAATTATTTACATACGTCACTTGCAAATGTTAATATATTGATACGCATTTTTAAAGAATTACTTGTTTAATACTCAATGCAATAATCATTTACTCAACTCAAAAAAAAATTTTATTAAAGAGTCAATCAATTGGAAAGTAAGTATTTATTAGCACTTTATGTACTGATTACGTTGTCTATTCTTACAATAATAACAATTTCCGTTAACTTTTGAAAATGCTCATGCTCTGTGATAGTGCTCAATAATTACAATTATTTAATAATATTATATTGTACTACTCTCATTTGAAGACTCTATTATTGTTTATCCTGTTCCAAAATAACCATTGTCCTTTGAACACGATAGCACAAGTGCTAGCCATGACATGCAAGCAGACAGATAAACTCCTAAGTGTCATAATGTGGGTTCCTTTTACAATTTTGTTATTGAACATAAAAAAAATTATAACTAACTTCACTTATTTACGCTGTAACTATTTGTTTTAGCATCATGTATTGAGGGTGAGTGTAAAAAAATAGCTAATGGTAATGTAAGACGAAGAATGCAAATTATTCAAAGTAAATTAAAAAAGATGTCTTTAATAAATATTATGGCTTTTCTAAAGCCTGGAAATTAAGAAGGCGCATAAGGTAAAGTAGCTCTCATTAGAATTAAATTTTAGGTAAGTAAATCAAGTTCAAATAAATATTTAAAAAACATATAGATACTTCATTATAATTCCTATGTCTGATATTAGCAAAAACATAATGCAAGAAAATGTTCTCGATGGAAAAAAATCGCAAAAGGCCCCTCTAGTTTTTTCCAATTTTTGATTTATTGTAACAACGGTACATATCATGTAGCTGACATTTTAATCAAATATCACTTAATACAAAATATTAACAAATTTTAAATACAACTGATAATATATAAGTTATAAATTTTTTATGTTTTTTGTCCATACTATGTTAATATTCTGCGTTTTATGGAAAATGTGTCTGGCCTTATAAGCCCTCTTAAGCTTCTTAGCTATAGGGTTCAGTTTATAACTATCTAGTCACAAAGAGGGCCACATATAAAGAAAATTGATGAAACTGACCTACGCAACTCGATTAAAAAGGGTGTATTTATGCATGATATGTATGTATTTACAAAAAAAGTATATAAATATTTGTATCCGTGGTCTGGATTTTATAATAAAAGCTTTCCTTAGTTTGGACTAAATATTGCTGTGTCAATTTTATTATTATTATTAAAAACTGGAGCTATAATAGGCGTTGTAAGGTTGGTGAATAACAAATACCAAGAGATTATACCATGTCACTACATCTAACTTAGTTTAACAGTACTTATAACTTTATTATAAAATAGCAGCTTGAACTAACTTTTCATTTAAACTTCTAAAGTAATACTAGTGAGAAATATAAACTTGAATAAGTTGAATGCATGAAGTTCTGAGATCTTGAAAATATTTATTTACAATCAATTATATTATTTTTTAACAGCGCAAGCTCAAGGTCAGTACCTAATGTGTAAGAATATTAGTGATTTACAAGTAACTTTTTCAATTTAACCTGCTTACCCTTAACAGTTTATAAGCCATCAAAAGATCTATTTACGTACTTTCATACTTTGACACTTATTACTTGAAAAACAGTAGTGTGCAAAAAATGAGGCATATTTTTAATTTTGTAGACTTAGAAGCTTGTCTTTTTGCGCAGCTTTAAGGGACTGTAGACTAGGTATTTCATAATAACTAAGATAAAGGCTCTTGACAGATAGACAGACAGTGATTCTTAAGGATTTCGTACTAAAAATGATGCGAAATTAATACACATATTATAAAAACAAATAAGCTACTTAGGTCTTAATGATAGAGCCCATCAAAAGACAGGCAGACAGACACAAATCAATTAAAATACCAGATTTTAAATTAGCTTCATACTTTTCAAGGGAAAACAGAAACGGGGGTTCTTGTATTTTAATAAGAAATAATCTTAAGTACAAAGTACTGTCTCAAGTAACATCTCTCTCGGTCTCCAATATACTTGAATATTGTGCGATAGAACTCACTGAACATTCGATTGTTGTAATGTCCAGATCAGACTCTCAGTCAGCTGACATATTTTTTAATAAGTTAAACTTAATGCTATCTATATTTAGTTACAAAAACAATAGGAAAATTTGGTTTGTGGTGATTTCAATATCGATGTTTTAAAAAAATCAACAATGTCATCAATGTTAGAACAACTTTGACTTAGACATAATCTTAAGTTAAGTATTAGACAACCTACAAGATTAATAAGTGGTACTTGTACCGATAATATAGCATTTACTATCGGCACAAAATGTAAAACTGAAGTCCTTGACCTTGCACTTTCAGACCACACTGCGCATAATAAAATTTCCAGTTTAAAAAACCTGTTCAATTGACTATTGGTTTATTAAGAGACGTGACTTTTGCATGGAAAACTTAAAAAAATTCAGAGATTGCATCGGAGCACTCAGTTTTAATTACATATTCAATAATGACTATGATCCGGAACAAGCGTAGAATTCTTTTTATGAAGACTTTAAACTATTATATGACCTTTGTTTTCCCTATAGAAAACATAAAATTACTACTAGAATGAAGCCAAAGTGGTTAACAAAGGGTATAAAACTTTGCAGTAAACGAAAAAGGGAATTTCTCTGGAGATATAGAAAATTACCAAATCATGAAAACAAAAATAGGCTAAAGTCGTACTCTAAAAAATATAATCGCATTATCAAACTAACACAAAAAGCACAAAACAACTATTTTATTCAACAGTCCAAAAACAAATCTAAGGCCGTCTGGAAAGTCATAAACAATTCTAAATCACAATAATATTAGTAAAGTTAGTTATAAAGACAAGTTTTTTGAAAAACCAAAGGATATTTGTAATGTCTTTAATGATTATTTCACAGATCTACCAGAATGTAAAAAATATTCAAATAATACAAAGAAAAGGAGAACTAGTGCCATAAATTACAATAATTCTATATTTATGCAACCTTGCACACCAGATGATATATTAAAAATTATAATCTCCTTAAAAAATTCTTCAAGCACAGGTATCGATGAAATCTCTACTAATGTTGTTAAATACGTTTCTAGAATAATTGCCCCAATTCTATGCCATATTTTCAATTTATGCATTGAATATGGAACTTACCCCTTAAAACTTAAGACATCGATTATAAAACCAATTCACAAAAAGGGTGATGTAGAAAGTTTAACAAACTATAAAGGAGTTGCGTTGCCACCAATCTTTTCAAAGATATTGGAAAAGGTGATTTACAACTATTTTTATAATTTTATTGAAAAAAATTACATTTTTGCTAAAGAACAATTTGGATTTGGGAAAAACAAAACAATAGATATGGCTGTATTTAACATAATTCAGTTGGTGGTAACGAACTTAGATGCCAAATTACCTGTGGCTGCATTATTTATGGATCTCACCAGGGCTTTTGAATTTGTAGATCATAATATTCTATTGCAAAAGTTACACAACTACGGAATAAGAGGTGTTGTGTTAAAACTTATCAAATCATATTTATGTGATAGGAGTCAAGTTACTCGAATAAATAATATCTCTTCTACCTTAAAAGAGGAAATATCATTTGAATCTACTTTGCGTCGAATTAGAACTGGTGTACCGCAAGGCAGTGTTCTCGGTCCTCTTTTGTTTTCTATTTATATAAATTATTTTCCAAGTTGCACAAGTTTACCAATGTTTTATTTGCGGACGATAGTACAGTAATTTACAGCAATAGTAGCAAAAATGACATAGAAACAGATATCAATCACAGTTTGAAACTAATAATAGAATGGTTACAATTGAATAGTCTTACCATTAACTTGGAAAAAAACACAAATCTTACATTTTACAATAAGACGCGACCATAATAAAGCACTAGACATCACCTATTCCGATACTAAGATTAATGAGACTGACACAAAAAAGTTTCTAGGAATGCAAATTGATAACAAACTTACGTGGAAACAGCATGTGGATTCTGTGTGTAAAAAAGTAAATAAATTCTGTTATGCCTTGCATGTGCTTAGTAAAGTTGTAGGTAAATCGGTAGTTATTACAGCATATTATGCATATGTAGCCTCTAGTCTCAGGTACGGTGTTATATTTTGGGGAAATTCTACAGACAAAGAATTAGTATTTAAATCTCAAAAACGATGTGTACGAGCAATCTGCGGTATTAAGCAAACTAAAAGTTGCAAACCACATTTTAAAGAACTCGGTATACTAACTCTTCCATCACTATATATTTTTGAAATTTCTTTATTTGTAAAAACGAATCCGCATCTATTCAAGTCTGGTACAAATAATAGATTTCCGGGTCAATTGAAATTACCACAAGCTACAACTAGTTTTTTACAAAATAGTGTTGTTTATATGGCTCCAATGATCTATAATAAGCTGCCAAAAAGTATTCATGACGTAAGTAATGTTAAAGAGTTTAAAAATAGATTGCGAAATTTCCTAGTAAAGAAAACTTACTACATAAAAAGAGAGTACTTGAATGATAAGTTGTAGAAAAATGTGTGAACATAATAATATATAATTAGTTAATTCATTATATAATTAGTTATTTCATTATATTGTAAATTGTATTTGTACGCCTTCTATGAGGTAGGATATGGTGATTCCTTATATGCTTAATGTTAACATCTTTTATGTACCCATATTCACAAATAATGTTTTTGTATTTGAAGGGTCGGCAACGCGCGAGTGATGGGCCAGGTGTTGCAAACGTCCATAGGCTATGGTGGCCGCTTACCATCAGGCGGACCGTAGGCTTGTTTGCCACCTTAGTGGTATAAAAAAACAAAAAGTACCATTATCTATAAAAACGCTAGATAATCACGTTTGTTGTATGGGAGGCCCACTTAAATATTTGTTTTATTTTAATTTCATTATTTATTTTGATTTCAAATATATAACTTAATATTCTGTGAACATTTCAAACGTCTACCTGTTGCCGTTATCAATATCGAGCAAAAACGAGTGAAAAAATTACGTATGTTCTATGGGAGCCCCCTTAAATATTTATTTTATTCTGTTTTTTAGTATTCGTTGTTATAGCGGAAAAAGAAATACATCATTTAAAATTTCAACTGTCTAACTATCACGGTTCATGAGATACAGCATGGCGACAGACGGACGGACGGACAGCGAAGTCTTAGTAATAGGGTCCCGGTTTTAACCCTTTGGGTACGGAACCCTTATAAAAGCTTGTATTTAATTACTATTTTTAATTTGAAAGTTATTTTCTGGTTAACTATTTAAATTGCAGCGAAAACACTCTCGCGACTTACAACGACACTAGCGACTAAACACCCAGTCGCTAGTGTCGTTGTAAGTTTACACCATTTCAATATGGCGACTGTAGTTTTGATTTTTGACCACTGTGTGTTTTTTGTATGATCCGATATGGCCAGAGTGTTTTAGCTTCAATTTTATTGTCTTAGTAAAACAAATGCCAACCCTTCTTGTAAGAGTATACTAAAGTCTCTCACTCACACTAAGTAAAGTACGATTACTCGTGTACTCACATAGTGTACAGTAGTTACACTCGCGTTAGCATGTTATTATTTTTCACAATGTTCAATCAATTTTTAATCTGTTTTGTTTTATTAAAGGAAGTTAGTAAAATCCACAAATATACATATATGTTAAATTTAAAATATATATAATTGTGTAACAAATATAAAAGAGAACACACAAAATTTTGCTTTAATAATTTCAAAAATGCTGCCTTTTTAACGACATATTAGACTCTTAATCTTTATTACCAAGTAGGTACACATATTTAGTCTACGCCTAAGTTTAAGTGATCATTAAATTTGATAATTAAAAAAATAGTTTCTTACTGCAATAAGATAGTTTTACGATTTCCATCTGTATTTTGATTTAATATAGAAGAGAAGAATTTAATAAAGGATAATCCAGGAAAAAATACATCAATTTGAAATTATATAACTTCAGAAATTACGTCCATAAATAAAAATAGGTAATATAAGCGTTATTTTTATAAGGTGCGTTCTATTGACGGCATTGAGAACTATGATATAGCAAAGGCATTGAAATCGTTCTGTTCACCAAATGTAAACAAACAATATGGCCGTTTACCATTTTGACACTGCATCTACTGCTCTACGTCCCAAACAAGTGCAGCCAATGCGTTGAATGCGGTCCGGAAGTGACGTCATAGCGCATTCATTTTTGGTCAACAGAACGACCAAAATCTGCACATCGAGAGCATTGAGCACATTCAATGCGTATACCTAATGCTTGTCAACAAAACGCCCCCTGTAACTAATATTCGCTGTCAATATTTCGTCAAAAACTGGCAATAAGGATATATTATACTGTCCCTGATACTTTATTCTTAAGAGGTACTTTATGGCTGAGAATTTATGACGTATGGGACACATATAAAATCACCTTAATAGTCCAGATACATTGCATCAAAGTGTCAGGCTGTGAGCTCACCCCCTGACACAGGATAACATAACAGTGATTTGTGAAAAAGGCTGTCCTCACATTAAAATGTGTGGGTGTGTATCCTTCCAGTGGTTACCCCCCTTTTGAGAAGTAAAAACTGTGATGAGAAACGGCTTTTTCAATCACCTTAGTATTCTAGTAATACAAGGGGTTTATAAATTAAATTTCAAAACTAATATACTACCTTAGTTGCTAAACATTAAAAAAGAAACAAAAAAGCTGCCAGACCAAAACATGATCAATAAAAACAAATTTTGTTTATTTTATTTTTCAGGATTATGAAGTATGTATAAACATATACTACAGTCTAAACATCCATACACTCAGTCATCAAAGGTGTCTAAATCTAGACAGTGTGATCGTGAGATGCAGTGCGAGGTGATACGGGGCCCGGAACGCTTACGAATCACATACAGTTGTCCGGGCGCTGTGGATATGTAGCAATGAAATCTACTAGCTATATTATAATTATCGCTATTTTATCGCTAATTTTTTTGACACTATCCAACATGGTGACCGACTGTATCAGTGCCTAGACTGTACTAACACTATCTGTATTTGATTGGATAGTTTTTAATGTTATTTATAAAATTTATATTTTTCAAACTCTCGTTAATTCTCGAGCACTTTAATAGTTGATTACAATAAAAATTGTGTATTTTGAAGTTGTCACCTGGTGTGTATCCGGTACAGCGGTAGGCTCACCTAATACCGTTTAAATTGTGGATCATTTTTAAAGACACAATTGTTCACAAGTTTTTAAGATATTCGCAATTTTTTAAAAGTACTACGGAAACCTTTGTACCCCATAAACACACAGAAACTGCTGAATTGAATTTTCAGTTACAAACTAAATTCCAAGTTAATAATAATAAAAACATGTAGATACTTAATTATAATTCCAAGCTCGGTCATTAGCAAATACATAACGCAATAAAAAAATCTTGATAGAAAATAATCATAAAGCTTACTATAGTTTTCACCAATTTTCGATTTATTTTCATATAATTCACATACATATAATTAGTAATAATATATAATATATATAAATGTATAATTATAATAATATATTTTATATATAATAATATATAAATGTATAATTAGTACATATAATTCAGCTAAAAGTTCATCATATATTATGATGTTATAGGACTGTTATTAGCAAATTTTTATACAAATAATATTATTTGAGTTATTAATATTTAATACTTTTCGCCCATACTACGCTTATATTCCGCGTTGCACGCAGAATTTGGCTGGCTTATACTTTTTGTCTAAGGTACCAGGTAAGTGCGTGCACGACACGAAATTGGACAGTTTTTATCTCGCACATATTGTATGTTATAGTTGAGCTAATTTTATATATTAAACACAACATCCTTTTTTAGTTACAGCCAAGTTTTCTTAGCCATTTAAAATAAGTAATTTGAGGTTTTAACCACTAGTTTTGTTTTTAAATGATTTAAAACGGTTGTTGCAACTATACTTATTGGATATCACTGAATGGTACAAAATTGTTAAATTTTCGCCACAACAGTTGAACATCGACCATCACTTTCATATATCATCACATATTGACGGAACGGTAATAAATATAATAATATTGCAGCATGACGACGACGATGATGATGACGATGACACTCGAGATGATGATAATGATGACGATGATGATGACGATGTAAGTGAGAGTATGTTTTTTGTCATTCTTAGATTATATGATAATGACGATGACGACGCGAGTGGTGTGTATGGTGATTTAAGTGAGAGTATGTTTTTCAACATTTTTTGAAGATCTTATGATGATGACGATGATGACGCGAGTGGGGGCGAACGCGATGATGATGACGATGTAAGTGAAAGTATATTTTATGACATTGATAGAAGAAAAGAAAAAAATTGTTTTCATATTTCTGAAGTCAACAAGGAACCCAGTTTCGCAATGTCCGTCTGTCTGTCTGTCCGCGGCTTAACTTTGACACTTTTTGTACTAGAAAGCTGTAGGTACATTGGCTTGGATATGTTAATTACTGACTTTTATCAGTAGTAGTGACTCTGTGCCAAACCGAGAGGCACTGGTGCTTTGCATGAATGAATGAATTTTCTTTATTGCACAATTTAAAAGAAATGCCTATTGCATTATTGCAAGCAAGAATAAAAGAAAAGTACAATTAGGCAACCTTATCGCTAAAAAGCGACCTCTACCAGGCAAACCTTTAGTTAGAGGAAATTACAAACAGAAGTAGGTGGTGCAGTGACGAAAGACGTAAGTTGAAATTAGAATAAACATAGACACATAATATATAATATATTTTTAAACATAAATATAATAAATAAATAGACAAAATATCTGTAAAATTATGATACATTGTAAATAAAATAAGAAACACAAGATAAGACAATTTTAACCAGAACTAATTGCACTGTGAGTTTGAGATTAATAGATAATGTTGTTTAATCTGGTTTTTAAAAACAACAACAGATTGTGAGTGTGTTATAGTTAGTTGGAGAGAATTCCATAGCTGGCTATACAGCTGAACTGTAAAAGAACGATTATAGAAATTAGTATTGTGAGCTGGTGTTTTTAAACTAAGACTAGTGGACAGGCGAAGTGAGTGTAGAAGAGGAAATTAATTGAATGAGTATTTCGGCGAAGTCGAATTGGGAGCCACTTCCCACACACAGTCAATTACTGTTGGAGATATGTTAAGAGAGCGTAAGATGCCCAGCAATAAGTCAAAGTCTACTGCGTTGAAGGCATTACTGAAATCTTACAGCGACATAACTGTAAGTTGTTTATTATCCATGCCGTAACGGATATCATCAGTAATTTTGGTGAGAGCAGTAACCGTACTATGACCAGCACGAAAACCGGACTGCAAGGGGTTTATTAGAGTGTTATTAGTCAGAAAGGTATTAAGTTGATGTTGAATAAGTCGCTCAAGGACCTTTGATAGGAATGGTAAAATAGAAATGGGCCTAAAGTCCACTAATGTTAAAGGATTTGCTTTTTTTGGTAACGGGATAATAAAAGCATTTTTCTAAATGTTTGGAAAAGTACTAGAGGAAATGGAATAGTTAAGGATTAATAGTTATGAGTGATGATGGGAATAAGGATGTCGAGCCACCACCAACAGCACTGGATGCAATGGACAAAATACTCTTCTTGACATCACAATCATTAAATTTACTAAAATAAAAAGGAGAGTCAGGAGTCACAAACCAGTAAACTTAATAAATGCGAGAGTTGTACAAAATCGGGTATGTGGGACAAACCCGGTAGCTCAATCAATACTTATGAATCTACAGTGAGATCCATCGATTGCATTGCTTTTGACGCAGGCGTAGTACAGGCCTAGTGTGATTATGTTGCTTTAAGCGATTTTCATTCGAAATTTGTGAAATATTTCAGATTTTTGTGTTATTTTAGTGTATATCAATTTAAAGTTAACACATTATGTATTGGGGAGTATGTCAAAGATTATGAATATTTTAAAGAACATTTTATCGGTTTTGTTAAATGTTTTTAATAAGTAAATCCTGAGTGCTGCCATTTTGTTTGATAACTATCAGTTAGGAGTAAACTTGGTTACTATTTCATGGAGCAGTCCAGTCCAGTAATTGGAATGGAAACTATTCTTTCTTCAACTTCTTTTACAACTACAGACATATTTATTTATAGACTGTCTACAAAATCTTGAAAGTGCAATATTCCTGTGTAATATTCTACATACCTAATGTTAATTTTGCTCTGTACTTACGCACACGCTTGTATGTATTGAGGTGTTATTGAGATGTGCTCGGAGTTTGTAGACGCGCTATACTCCTTAATTAAAAAAAAATAATAACTTGTTATTTGTGCGATTATTTTCTAACCATGCGGAAATATGTTTTCCTAATTTCTTTGTCTCGTCTTGTCTTTGAGTTTCTTGCCGGATTCTTCTTTGTAGAAATCCACAACATTGTGAAACGGATTTCAAAACATAGTATTTCATAACTTTGACCATTCAAAAGTGTTTGTAAAATCCTAATTTGAATTAAAAAAATGATTGAATGATTTTGACTTTGATTAAAACAAACAAGCATACAGCAAAATATTTTAACACCCCTATCTTCAGCACGAAAAAGATAATTTTGAAAACTCACTGTTTTTATTTCATTAATAAAGGCATTTATGTATAAATATGGCTTTTTTTAATTGAATTTAATCGCATCTTTCTCTTACGTCAAATCCAAGGGAATGTTCTTGACTTCTGGGAACAACTGAACATTATTTTTATTTATTTCAGCGTGATGATGATGATGATGAAGACGATGCTGTAAGTAGTACCCAGTATATATATTAGATCATCACGTGTCCTAGAGTAGAGACCGCGTATGGGAAAGAAAATCGTGGGACGCCCTCCAGCCCGGTAGACCGACGAACTTAAAAGGGTGGCCAGTGGTAGCTGGATGCCGGTGGCAGAGGACCGGAAGGAATGGCGCGCCATAGAGGAGGCTTATGTCCAGCAGTGGACCAATATAAGCTGATATGATAGGTACCTTTTAATCCATACAAATATAATAAATACGAAAGTAACTCTGTCTGTCTGTCTGTCTGTTACCTCTTCTCGCTTAAACTGCTGTACCGATTAAGATTAGAAATAGTTTGAGTCCCAAACAAGGTAAAAGGCTACTAAAAAGGTCAATTCTATAATTGAGGAGTTGCAAATCCTTCACCGATAACCGTTTTAAGGGCAGGTGGAACCGCGGGCAAAAGCTAGTATACTGTATATTTATAGAATAGAATATACTTTTATTGTACACCAAATAATTCAAAACTACATATTCATACAATCATATATATTATAGTTCAACTAGGCGGCCTTATCGCTATAAAGCGATCTCTTGAAGGCAACCTTAAGTTACAAGTAATATAAATAAAAGCAAGATAAGAGTCACAGGAAGAGAAAAGTTACAAAGAGAAAATAATACTAAATACTTATTTAATTGTATAAAATAAATAAATAAATACATAAACATACATATATAAACGTGTATATACATAAATTTATATATTTATATATACATACAGACCTATTACATTATTGTAAGGATATTCAAATTGAACTTAAGTATTAATAGCAAGACAGAATTTATAAATCGGAGTTAAGATAGTGGATTTTAACCAGTTTTTTTCAAACTGTCAGCGAATTGTGAGCGCCTGATAGAAAAAAGTAGAGAGTTCCATAATTTTATTGCACAAACAGTAAAAGATAAACTATAAAAATTGGTATACTGGGTATTTTTAATATGAGGCTAGTAGAGGAGCGGAGAGTTAGAGTAGAAGAGCTACTAAACTGAAATCGCTCCTTTAGGTAGATTGGGGTTGATGGATTGAATAGCACGTTGTATAAAGACTTAAAACATGAGTATTCCGGCGAAATCGGATTGGGAGCCACTTGAGTTCAGTGCAAAATTAAATGTGGTCATCTTTGCGGAGTCCAAATATAAACCGAATACAAAGATTTTGAAGCCTCTTAAGTTTGTCAAGTTGCTCCTCTGTAAGATTAGTAGAGCAAGCGTCAGCATAATCGAGGACAGGAAGAAGCAAAGATTGTGCAAACAAAATTTTAGTGGGAACTGGTAGAAGATTACGTAGACGTCGTAGGAATGCAACTGAGGCAAAAAATTTTAGGCTAATTTCTTTTACTTGTGTAATCCAAGTAAAATTATTGTCTACTAAGACTCCAAGATTTTTAACTATGTCGCTGTATGAAATTGGAATTTCTTTAATTTCAATTTGTGGCAAGTAATTCCTGTTAACCCTGGACGTAAGTTTTGGACTACCAATAATTATGGCTTGTGATTTTAAAGGATTAATTCTAAGACCACAATATTTGCACCATTCCACAATATTTTCAAGGTCAGAATTTAATGACTTGATAACATTGTTAAGATGGTCAACAGGTCCACTTGCATAAATTTGAAGATCGTCTGCATAAAAGTGGTAGGGAGAAGAAATCTTTAGAGTGATTGTATTAATGAAAAGTGCAAATAGGAGCGGGGACAACACACCGCCTTGTGGTACGCCGGCAGTAATGTTGCACCAGTCAGAAAAGGACTTATCAAATTGGATGCGCTGCCGGCAGCCGCACAAGTAACTACGAAACCAGTCAATTACTGTTGGAGATATGTTAAGAGAGTGTAGAATGCCCAACAAGATATCAAAGTCTACTTAATTGAAAGCATTGCTAAAATCTAAGAGTGATAGAACTGTAACTTGTTTGGTATCCATACTTAAGCGAATATTAGCAAGTGTTGTAACCGTGCTATGCCCAGGACGAAATCCTGATTGTAATGAATTCTACAAATAATTTTTGGTCAGGAAAAGGTTTAGCTGCTGATTTTCCAACCGTTTGAGAACTTTGGAGAGAAATGTTAATATCGAAATTGGACGGAAATCAGAAACAGCAGATGTAATAAGTTTCTTGGGCGTATGACGTGTGCATTTTTCCAAGCATTGGGTAAAATACCTGAGGTAATGGAAGAATTGAGGATATGAGTGATAATAGGAGTAATCAGGTCAAGGATAGGGACAATCATAGTACGGCTAATGCAATCGCTATCAACAGCACTGGATGATATAGCCAAAACACACTTCCTATGCATATGGCGTCATTGTGCGTCCCTACACACCGTACTACAGCGATTTCGAAGACGTTTATATTTAGCAAGATTCTCCTCTGTGGGCTCTCTTTTGAATTTTGCTTTAGCATTATTACGTTTTTCTATGAAGCGCTCTAATTTAATCACTAAGCCATGGTGCAGGAAAATGTTTTACACGCAATAATCTGACAGGTGGATGAATGTCATACAATTGAGTCAAAAGCGAGTTAAACACTAACACTTTTTCATCAACTGAGTTAGCGTTAACAATTACCGACCAATCGGTGTTGGCAACGTCTTTACGTGATTGCTCCAAGTTAATTGCACTTAAATTACGCTGCGAAAGTAGTCTCGATTTACTTTTTTTGGGATAAGTTTTATATGATAGGTAAATAAGGTGATGGCAGGAGAACGCATCAGCAGAAAAGTGACCATGAGCAGAGGTTTGTTCCTGCGAAGAGACAATTATGAGATCCAGGAGAGAAGGAGACTTTTTGTTTCTAAAATTTGTTAACCAAATAAAAAATAAAACAAGTATTTTATAAAACAAATCACTTTTAATTATTCTCATACGTTATTCTTATTTATGCAGTTAAAATAACTGTCTAAGGATAAGGAAAACCATTATAATCATAACAGAACCAACATATGAATAAAATTATAAAAATTAACAATTTAATTTTTTAATTTTAATTAAATTAATTTAATGAGACATAGGCTGGATCCGGAGGACCGATATATCAGGAGGACCGTAAGCTTGTTTACCACCTCAGTTGTATAAAAAAAATTTAGTAAGCAAAAATCAAGAACCTTATTCGAAAAATAATTATTCTTAGAAAACAAATTTTTATTTTTATTTATTAAAACCGTACAAAAACATTACGATTTCTATGAATAATATTATTTAAAATGCAAATTGATATTATTTAACTCAAAAGGCAGGTTTCGTATAGTAAAGTAGTTAAAACTATGAACTTAATTAAAATCGCTTTATATTTTTTAACGTTTAGCGGGCAGAAGTTGCGGTGAGTACCTAATTAAAATAACAAACTACCTACAAATTGTAACTAATTTAATCATTTAAGTAAATTATTTTGCATATATTATTTTAATTTATTGCATATATAAATTAAATGGCATATATTTATTAAAATTACGTTTGACAAATAAACAAAACGTTATTTTGTTAAATTTTATTAAATTTTTAACCGCTGCCGTGCAAAAATCCTGAAAGTAGTTGGCGCGTGAAAACCTAAAATGACAACGTACCTCAAGGGGTTCAGTGTTTAGAACGCGGCGTAGGGGTTCTGCGTACCGGTGTGAAATTAGCGATATTTTTTATAATCTGACCAAATTAAAACGTAAAAGATACTTTAAATCGATAATGTATTTACGGGTTTTCAGTGTTAAAATAATGTAAAATAGTTACTTCGTTTTAAATATAGTCGTTAAAAGCGATTAAAAAATTTTAAAGTTTTTAGGGTTCCGTGCAGCAGTATTAAAAACTCGTGTGTCTGAGTTAAATAAACCGATTTACTTGAAATTTGGTTCACATGTTATGTGCTTCTGTGACCCAAACAGTCGTATAACGTACATAAATGAAATATTTTGTAAATTGGAAGATTGACAAATAAAAACTGTGTCGTTTTATCAAATTAAAAAGCTTGATAGAATTTGTATTATATTTATTTTATTTAAAAAATGTTTTAAAGTTATTTAAGAATATAAATGAAAGTTGACCACCCTCCTTGACCCCAATATCTCTGAAACTACTAAGCCTAAAATTTAGCCAAAAGTTTTTTAAATAAAATCTGTAAAGATAACAGTAAAACCTATGACAAGTATATGGTCTTTAAAATAACTTGTTATATCTCTTCATATGGGGCGTAGGCACAAACTTACAAAATCAACAAAACTTTTCAAACAGTTGAACCATTCTCGAGTTTTTGCGATGACGCACGTTTTTTCTAAACAACGCCATCTATTATCAAGTAGCTTTAGTGTTGCTTTGTCGAAAAAAAAAATGCTATTACTACTCGCCAATAGATGTCTGGAAGATTCATATTTTTCAGTTTATCATTGCCTAAAAATACGGATAAAACGACGTTTTCTAAAAATGTAACCTAGATAGATCGATTTATCGCCTCCGAAACCCCCCGCATACTAAACTTCATGAAAATCGTTGGAGCCATTTCCGAGATTCAGAGTATATACATATATACAAGAATTTCTCCTTTAAAGGTATTAGATAGATATACTCATATATAGAATAGTTATAAATCATGCTTTTTTTTAAATTATTTAAACGCAATATTTACCAATTCCAGCATCTACTCAATAGCGGGAAGGTTATAATTTTTTTTTATTTAATTAAAAATTCAAATGTTAACAACTTGATCTTAAACTTTTTTGTTTTTAATAATTTTGTTATAATAATAGGTTTTTAACCCGATTCATGATAAGTAAACGAATACATACTTTTTTGGGAGCCGGCTGGGACACACTAAAAGTTCTCAAAAAATAAAAAATCTCATCATATCAAACGCAATCACTGCATCTTCAAATCTTGAATCTTTGATTTTTGGGAATAAATAAAAGTCGCAAGGTGCTACATCAGGACTGTATGGTGGATGACTCATTACCCACCGTAGTCAAATATACGACTGTCCGTCTGGCGGAATGTGCTGAAGCGTTGTTTTGGTGAAATACGATCATGCTTCGAGGGCGCTGCTGACAAACTTTTTCTAAGACAACTGGCAAACAATTGTTAATATACAAGTCAGCAATAACTGTCCTGCTGTCTTCCAGCACAACAAGCCCCCTCCACTGACTTGTACGTGACGCGATGGTGATATCAGTGGTAAACTCAAAATGGACATTGGCATTGTAGTGTTTGGGTCAGTCAGGCTATGTGAGGGTGTAGTGGAATAAACTGCACGAGCGACCAGAAGTCGACGCCACGCATTACTGTCATTCATATCGTGACCACGACGCGGTGCAATCTAAAAAAGCTAAAAAAGGTAAGTAAAGGTAAGGTTAAAGGTTGCCGTGTACTAAACGTGCGTTGCGTATAAAGTAAAACGGAAAAATTGCACTAAAATAAACTTATTGTGTCTACATTCGTTTAATTAATTAAAAAGCATATTCTAATCTTTTCCTTTTTTGGCGGTGCGCACAAAAAAAATTTACTGTAATGTACCAAGTTTATCAGACGCGATTCGATTCTGCCACCCGCCGGCCGCTGCCGCGGCACGCTACGCTCGTAAAACACGTTCGGCTGGTCGACAAGTGCGAAAGAAATAAAAGGGGAAACGAATTTAGGTAGGTATGTCATGTCGGCGAGTAAGAAAACTTAGAAGAAATTTGATTCATATGATTCATTTGATCCTTTCATTACATAGAGCGACAAGTGTTTACTTTGTTTTTTATAAAGTATACAAATACTTCGTACTTTTATATATTTCTCCCTCAACTGCTGCAGTTGAACGCCTTTTTTTCTCGGTCATAGATATTTTAACCCTAAAAATGATCATGATGGGGAATATCGATATTATACCAGATGACTAAATTACACGCTTAAATATTTTTTTTATATAATTAAATTAACTATAATTGTATAATTAAACATTAAATCAAAAAAATAAAACCCTATATTGTAGTAGTCTAAGGGTATAGTTGTTAATATTTTGAAGAGAGTATGCGAGTTTCTTGCCAGCTCTTGTCAGTAGATACATCCTTCCAAACCAATGGTAAAGTGATAATTAATTATGAAATTTGACGATTCGAATTGTTTTAAAAAACCCTACTTGAATAAAGAGCTATTTGATTTGATTTGATTTCGAACGCAATGCTAAAAAACATAATTTTGTCATGTGTTACCGGATTAACGATTAATGTAAACTTGCGGTAAAACTTTCGAAACGTAACGCTTTAACGTTTAATAAGGTTAAAGGATTAGCAACTAACGAAGTTAACTATTTGATTAACGGTAACCAGCTATGGTTAGCAGCCAAATTTGTGTTTTCAATTGTACTTATTGGGAATAAGTGGAAATGAAAACTTTACAATATTCCTAAGCAATTTATCAACACTGCCAGCAGTAATCTATACTGATATTATAAAGAGGAAAGATTTGATTGTTTGTTTGTTTGTATTGAATAGGATCCGAAACTTCTGGACCGATCTGAAAAATTCTTTTACCATTAGAAGCCGACATTATCCCTGATGAACATAGGCTACTTTTTACCGCGGAAAAATGCTTTTTTCCCTACGGGAAAACGGGTAATAGAACAACGGGTAGTAAGAATTATCCTTCCGTACTTATCTTTTCACATGGCTTCTAAACGGCTAAACCGATTTTGTTGAAAATTTATTTGGGTGTTACGATGATTTCCTGGATGATTAAAAAATACAATTGGACCCGGTAGGTGGCGCTGCTGTCCGTATGTCAACTACTAAATGGCTAAACCGATTGGGTTGAAATTTTGTAAATGTATTTCTATGGTTTCACAGACACGAATGTATTATGCCATTAAGGAGGAAAGATTTGATTGTTTGTTTTTTTTCTATAATTGAGGAGTTGCCGTAAGAACTTCGCAGTTAACGTAATTTAGCGCGGGCGATGCCGCTGGTAGAAGCTAGTTTGCAACATAAATAAGCACTAATAAAATTTTTGTGTAACTAGATTCGTCATGTGAAGACCAAATTATGTTTGGTGTCTACCGGGCAAGAGTACTGTGTGGGACAGGGTGCAAACATGGCTCCATCGTAAGTTGAAACTAGATAGAAATACTTGCACAAACACAAATACACGTATTATTCATTATTATACGGGAGTTCAGAGTGTTTTAGAAAATGTTAATAGGTACCGACCAATTTCTAGTTCTAGTAATAGCTTAGGTATTAGCGATAAGTGATGAAATATTTTATGAAGTGATTTCGTACCGATCCAAGCCGTGATTTATTCAATGATAAAGAATAGGAAAATAACTTGTAAAATGAGCCAATAGATACAAAAAAAATATAAAGTAATTTCATATAACATAAAATTAATTAATTTTTGTTCTTCATACGTTAAATAACAATAAAAAACCGTCAGCTATTCTAATGGTGGTAGTAAGACCGACAGTCGAGACCTTAACCCTAGATTACTAAACTGTCCTACGGGTGACTTCTTTACTAAACATTCGTTAAAGCTACGTCATCGAAATAAAACAGCAATAACAAATAGAATCACAAACTTAATTAATTTAATATCAAAAATAAAATTCTTTGATTACTAAATAATGATACTATTTTATTATATATTTGTTAATTTCAGGCAATAGGAACACGTATGCTTGTTGTGCGTCCTACAAACGACTTTTTTAACTTTCAATCTTGCAATTTTTCTTAATTTAGAAGGACGCAAGGCACTTCGTTTTCAGGAATTTGGTTATTAGATAGTTGCTGCTTCAGAAACAGGTATCAGCCGTAATAAGAAAAAAGATTTTTTTTCATTTTATACTTTTTAGTGATAATTTAATTGAATGTTTATAGTTTATTGCCCAAGTTTCGTAAGTTGAAAACTTAAGAACCTAACTTAACTTAACGTAAGAACTTGGAGATCGATAATATGTTCAATATAAATTAGTAATTGAATTTTCACTTAATTTTTCACTTAACACCTTAATGTCCACCTTCAGGTGCACTTCCTGCATATGCCAAGAGGTGATAACATTCAAATGAACATCAAATTCGTGATCTGCGACCCTCAAAACCCCCGGATACCCATTTCGAGGATTTTTCAATTTTTCACCTCCACCTCTAGGTTGTACCCCTGGTACAACCCTGGGAGGGGTTGCTGGTTAAAGTAACTGTGGAATATTATATTGTCATCTGAGCTTAGTCAGTACGCAACATTTCATCGTAGGGTAATAACAGGAAGTAAGTTTTATTAAGCTTGCAAGATTCCACCTCAAGATGGTTAAATAAAAACTAGTAAAAAAATTACGTACATACACACATTTACTTTTGTGCAAAAGTTACGTAAACACTAAATTTTCGTATATTTTACGACTTTTTGCTATAAATATATACACAAATCACTTTAGAGCATAATAAGAGCGCGTGATACACTTACGGAATAAATTAGGAAGGAACTATGAAGCGGAGCCGCGGGTACAATGTGAACTTCAAGTTTTCTGGTTATAGTGATTTTGCTGTCGCAATTTTTACTATAGTTTAATAATCTAGGGTTAAACATATCGAGACGTCAAGTGATTCTGGCACAGTAGTACAGTATTTTTTTTTTTATATACCACTATGGTGGAAAACAAGCACACGGTCCGCCTGATGGTAAGCGGTCACCGTGGCCTATGGACGCTTGCAGAAGTATCAGTCGCGCGTTGCCGACCCTTCAAAAATCCAATAACTTCTTTCTTGAAGAACCCCATACTGTAGTCCTTAGAGAAAACCTTGGCAGGGAGCTCATTCAAATTTTAATATACACACATGTACATAGATAGATAACTGGACAGCGCATTTCCTAGCCATCTGTGCAAAAAATAGGTCACAAAAATTGTGATAGAGACGAATCGAACGTGTGGTGGCTTGTCGATGAGAAAAGATACTACAGGTTAACTTCGTCTCTTTCTAAAGTGTGGCCAATTTTGTAAGCCTATTGCGCAGTCCATAGGACAGATAATAGAACGTCTATGTCTACATAGAAGAAAGTCTATGTCTACACACAATATTCACTTTAATGTCGTAACACAACAGTGATATAGAAACTTATAATAGAAACAATATAGAACGTAAAAACCTTGTCTAGTGAAATAAAAATTTATCTACAGTTTTTTTTTCAGCCAGTAAATTAATTAGTTTGAGGATTGTAATTTATATTTAATTTAAATGTAAATAATACCAACTGTTTTTTAAATATATATGTCTTTAATTTTTGCAGGACGAGGACCGCTATTCGACAAAAGCCACCCCCTTATGTCGCGAGCTGGTAATGGATTTGAAAACAGTTGCCCATGGCGTTACAAAATCGGGGCCATCAAAAACCCAATAGCACTTAGTTTTATCAAAATCACAGAATTATGCGATTCGGTCTTTTATGGCGCGCTTTTTGTTACGTCCAAGTCTTTGTATACAATGAAACCTGATCAAATTTTTTTGCTTATCATTTTTAGATTCTAGGCTAAAAAATATGTTCAAAGATCAAAATCCAGTATATAAGTACTTTGTTGTTCTTAATTGTATGAATAAGGATTGTTCATATAATATCTGGTCTGTATTTGAATGACACGATGATAATATTATTTTTCACATAGGATGGACACGTTGAAGTTTCGATTATTTTTTTATAAAATAAAATCGATTATTTTTTTATAAAATAAAATCGATTATAACATCGTATCAAAATAATTTATAATGAAGCGTTAATCGATATTGACAAGAATTTAAAAACAAAATTAAATTAAATCGATTAAAATATCTTATGAAGATAATTTACACTGAACTTTTAATTTATTTTACTATTTATTTATTTCTCTTGCAGATATTATTTTTAATGAAAATATAGTAAAAAATCATTCCCTTATTTATACACATATGAAATAATAAACCAGCTAACACAAGGACCTTTTTTAAAAAATCAATTATTTTAACCTAAAACTGAAATCAGAAACAACAAAATAAAATTTCAATAACAACAAATCAAATACTTAACAATAACTCCGAAAACACTATGAGAAACTCAATGCAGAAAAAAAAGAAGATTACATACAAGAAATACAGAATTCATGCACTCGTGCTGGAGGCCTACAACTGTAAACCATAAAAACACTATGAGAAACTCAATACAGAAAAAAAAGAAGATTACACACAAGAAATACAGAATTCGTGCACTCGTACTGGAGGCCTACAACTGATATCAGTTTCAGTCTTAAAATCCTACAGCGGTAGAGAAATCTACTAAATTGGTACTCTTGAACGTTTTTGTAGCGCTCAATCGAGAACGGAATTTGGTGGTCAATTTCGGAACTAAAATCCTATACAAATATTAAGAATCGGTACTCTTTCAGCCATCGGATCGAGAGTGAAATCATTTATGAAGATCTGTGAAAAGTAAAGTCTAAATCCACAAAACAAAACCATCGCTACATAAATTTAACTTTCACTTTAATATTTATTAGTTTCAGTATTATTTTTATATTTTGTGAATTGTAATTTCAAAATGTGTGTAATCCCAATTTCAATCCAATTGCAATTTGGTTAAGGAGTACTGATAGAGATCGACTTTAAGCTTGCCACGACATTGGATTGAAACTGGATTGAGATTGAAACTGATAGCAGTTGTAGGCCTCCTGGTACGATTTTTTAAGGCGGCTTTTTGGCGCGTATTTCATAAACTTTGTTTTTTTATAAAATTCACCCAGACCAAGGCAAACATACCATAGAGCCAAGTTTAAAGTTAAATGAAAATTTTTATAGAAACGGTACTTTTCGCTTAGTAATACTAATTAATGATAACGCCTAGGGATCTTCAGCTTAGAAACTTAATGAAAATTTTGTTTTGATATTTTTTTTTTGTTCAAAATCAACTCATATAATAAAATTATATATAAATATTAATTATTTTAATTGTTACCATAATAAAGTATTCTTCATACGATTAGTTACATAATAAGTTTTAAATTCTTCAATTCAATTTCTTCTTCTCTTCAATTAAACGCGTCGTTATTTGGCAAATCCACTCGTGACCAAGGCTGTTGTAACCCAGCCTAAACATCGGGAAAAAGGAATTTCGCCAAATAATGACGTGTTGAATCCCGTTTTATTTTTAGATTAGTTACATTGAAATAAATAAGTATCGATTAAAACGATTGTGTGGTATCAGTCTCTATGCACATTTTTTAAAACAACCGTTTCATTTTACGTATCATGTGCAGCGTAACTACACATTTATATTTTATGTCTGAATAATTACAGTGTATTAAAATATTGTATTATTAAAAATGTCGATTAAAACAGATTTATCGGTTATTTGTAAAATTTGGTTAGTTTTCTGTATTCCCTGTTTTTGATTCTTGAAAATACACCATGTGTGAAATGGAAATCTTCAAACGTCACCGTACCCATCCTATCTGAAAAACGATAAAACAAATACAAAATGAGCACTTAAGGCCTGCACACTACCGCCGCAACTAAGTATTATTTAAAACAAACGTTCAAACAAAAGTTTTTACTTTTTAAAAATAGTAAATGATTACTTAGTATTTTTAATTTTTCCACTTTTTGAATTACGCTTTGTACGAAGAAGAAATAAAAAATATGTGGTGGTGGCGCTAGCTTTTATTATATTTGTTTGTTATATAAATAGGAAATATAATTCCGCTAGGTGGCACTCTCTGAGTAACACCGCATCGCAATACTCTCTATTATTATTAATTATTTTGAAATATTTACGTTTTATTGTGAGTTTTCTTGTGATATATTTAGAAAATATACAGTATATATTGTAATAAAAAAAAATACACAAATTATAGCTCCAAGAATGAACTCTGCGATGAATTAAAACAAGTTAGTGGAAGTTCTTTCAAATTTGGAAACAAAAATTACTAAAATTGACCATAAACTAATCTCCTGCATTTAAGTTTTACGGAAACAGGAGTCAGTAATTAAAACCCAAGCAGAAACCTTAATGCAAAACTGTAAAATTCTAAGTGAAATGCGGAAGTGCGTAAAATAATCAAAATCAGGCACAAGATTCGACATGAGCGAAACACACTTACGTAATATTAAGGATAGCACATTGACATAATGCTTGATTTCATCTACAGATGAAAAGATTCCATCCAGGCTGAGTAACCAAAACAAACATATCTCACCGTGCGGATTTACTCAAGTGTCTCATGTGAGTAACGCTAAAGTAACAAACATACACGCATCCAATTCATTATCCAAAAGTACGAGCCAGAAGAATGTGATTACAAGACATTCTTACCTTATAAAAATGCAGTGCAACGTCGTAAGTGTCGTGCAAGGCCTGCTAACATGATCATGTCAGATCCGGTTCCCAAGCCTCATATCTCCACAACGCCAAAAATTACTGAGCTACAACCCGAAAAAAAGTTAAAAGCCAGTTGCGACAAGGAACTTTCAAATGGTATCTCTTTGAGAGCAACACCGCCTCGCACCACGAGCCTCATCTCTATAACTTCTGCGAAGACACTACCAGTTCTGACATTATTTGCCACTCGAAAGAGAAGCTAAAGTTCTCAGAAGCGGTATGCAAACAACTGACAACAAAAGGAAACTATGCTTCCTTTAAGCTCGATGTTCCAGTTTGAATGGTGAGGGCTATTTGAGTTCATAAAATCTGGACCAAAGGCGTATGAATCCGCAAATACAATGAGGTTCCAAAAAACTTCACAGAACAAATTTCAAGAACATTAAATACATAACCTCAGTCGTACATTCACTTGCAAAGAGACCTGGTGCAAAAGCAGTCAAATTAAACACGTGAAGCTTTGTGGGTACAAGCTAGCAAGTAGCCAGCCGCGAATCGAACACGGCAGTGTTGCGATATTTGTACGCGAAGGTGTTCAGTACAAGTCTCAAAACGACCTACAAAATCTTACCCTCGAATATCATTGTAAGTTTGCCGCTGTAGAGATAACAAATGTTAATTTAATTATTATTGCGTTGTATAAAACTGGCAAGGGAGACTATGAGCTGTTTTTAAAAACTACTGAATCTTTGTTGGACATTGTTACTAACCAAAACAAAAGGATTACTTTGGTTGGTGACAATGATGTCAATTTTATATCAGAAAATAGTTCAAATAATCGCGTAAATGATTTGTCTCGTAAAACTAAATTTAATTACGGACAAAGAACAAATAGCGACATATATGAAAGTGCATACACAAAATAAAAGTAAATCTGAAAGTTTTATGTTACCTAGTGTCACACCAAGTCACATAGATCAAACCCTAACATCTTTCATGATGATATCTCCAAATACACTAGATATTTATAACAAAACGATCAATATTATTTCGTCTGTGTGGCCAATTATAGCTGATTTTCTTGTGGTCTTAATCAATAAGATGTTTATTACAGGCGAGTATCCAGATGTGCTGAAAAATACTCGTGTATGTCCAATATATAAAGGCAAAGGAGTAACCTCGTCCGTTGACAGACATAGGCCAATAACCATTGTCCCTTCTATTTCAAAATTAATCGAATCCAATATTTCAAATTGCATTATGACCCACCTAGAGAAAAATGACTTCCTGACAGACCAACAATATGCACACAGGAAATCAAGGTCTACTATTGACGCAGCCCATCAGGTAGTAGATATTATTTTATCAGAACTGGATTAGGGTAATAAAATCGAAGGTATTTTTGGTGACCTGTTTAAAGCTTTCGACATAATAGACCACAACGTTCTATTAGAAAAAATAAAATCTCATGGTGTATATAAAAAAGCCTATGACCTCCTCCAGTCTTTCCTATCGAATCGATGCTGTCTCAAACTTGGGTCTAAAATCGAAACCCAAACGTCTGGGGACGGAAAAACTTAGTCCGATTCAGCCCTACGAAGACATAAGTCTGCGCGTTCACCGCTAAGAAAACGTTCCACGACGGACTGAGATACTACAGTATGGGGTTCTTCAAGAAAGAAGTTATTGGATTTTTGAAGGGTGGGCAACGCGCGAGTGATACCTCTGGTGTCACAAGCGTCCATAGGCTACGGTGACCGTCTATCATCAGGCGGACCGTAAGCTTGTTTGCCACCTTAGTGGTATAAAAAAAAATGTTAATGGTTGTAAGGTTAGGTCAAACTCTGGTGCTGCGTCATTGGGTTTTCTCCAAGGCTCAGCCCTGTTAAATAAATTATTTTTAATTTTCATAAACGATTTTTGTTCCGCAGTCACCGATGGCAAAGTGACTTTTATTGCTGATAATACCACAGTATTGGTCAGTGCAAATACTTATGAGCAGCTAAATGCAGTCGTAAACAAAGTCTGCAGGCAATTACAGCAGTGGTTTTTGGCGAATGACTTAGTAATAAATGCAGCCAAATCTAACGTAATCTTGTTTAGTGGTCGTATAATTCAAAGGCCGAACAATTTACGCAGTCCCTTTCTCTGACAGTACAAAATTTTTTGGTCGCATATTCGATTGTAACATGGACTGGAAACAAAATATTAAACCACTTTGCGATAGACTGAGCAATGCTTTATATGCTTTAAAAAAGCTGAAGCCAATTGTGTCTGGTGACGTATTAAGACAGGCATATTTTGCCTATTTAAATTCGATAATTTCATACAGTTCAATAGTGTGGGGTAACTGTAGTGAGACAAATCTTGTGTTTCTTATTTAAAAACGAGCGATCGGGATTATATTTGGTGTTAATGTGGTGATGTTAAACACTCTTGCAGAGTTTTATTTAAGCGACACCGAATATTAACCTTACGCTGCCTATATCTTTACGATGTAATACTGTATACTAGACAAAATAAGACACAGTTTAGTTGGCATGGTGGGTACGGAACACGCAGCGCAGCGCGTATGTAAGCAGTTCCGCGGTGCACAACGTTAGCTTCCGAAAATGCGAGGGTAATCGGCCCTACATACTATGAGCGACTTATTACGTATTGTAAGTAGTTTTAAAGCGAACGCTTGCTTATTTCTCTTGACGAATCAAAAGTGTTCTTAGAAACCCATTTAAATTAAACAATTTTGAATGTTTGCTGCTTACTAAACTGTTTTACCTATCTTTACTTGTTTTTATTGTAATGTTCTGACATATAAATCTGTTTTAATCTAACCTTCTGCCCTAAGTGCTGATTTTTTTATCTATATTGATATAGCCATTGATGTAGCCTTTGTGCCATGTTTCCTTCTAAAACTGTAGTCTTTAGGAAGTCTTAAACGAGGAATATAAATATCCTCCGCTGTTATAAATATCTCTGTTGTCGTAGTAATACTATGATGCACCAAAAGCCAATAAAAAAATTTGCGTTTATTGTTGTCAAAATTGTTTCAAGTTCTGTTTTCTTTATTGCAGGTCGAAAGGTTAAAGAAAATGGCAACAACTCAACAAGGCTGTACCTAATATTTGTTAAGAGTATTTAATTATATTTTCTTTACGTCTCAGTTGAGTTTTTTATTGGTCAAAGTCACAAGTAAAATATTTAATGTATAAGATTAGATGGAAAAAAGGTGTCTATAAATAACAATATGTTGAGGTTGTAATTCAAAATCCTAAACAGCAAATGTGCGCTCAGTTTCCAAAAAGTTTGATTGATAAGATCCACCGAATTATAGGGCAATCGCTATTACCTCTCCCTTCTATTTACAAGTCATGGAGGGTAATCAATAAGAATTATAAATATTAAACGCAATACTTACGTCTTTAGATTCAATCAAGTTACAGCTTCAATGTATTAGGTGTACCTCAAGGTAGTATTCTAGGACCCCTTGTATTCATAATTTGTATCAATGAATTACCTAATTTAATACAGCATTTATGTGTAATGTTTTCCGATGACACTACAATATTATTTACTAACAAATCACCAACTAAATAATAGCCTTTTTGAAATAATTGCTTGGTTGAGTACAATGAATTTAAAAGTTAATGCATCTAAAAGCAAAATAATTCAGTGTCAAAATTATAAAAAAGACTCACTATATTTGAAAGTCTTTATAGATAGTAATAAGGTTGATCAAATAGAAAATTTTGGTTTCTTGGGGAATCTCCATAGACCAAACCTTAAATTGGAAATCACATATCGATAAAATAAAGAGGAAATATCTAATTATTATTATTTAATATCGACACTTATTGATATTGATTAAGATATTCAACCACTTACTAACATATTTAAATTAGAGCTAAATAAGTAAGCAAATGTACCCATTCTATAGCTTAAAAGAATATTTAGACACTGAAACATAATTGATTATATTGTTTTTATTGCGCAAATAATTTGACATTGTATACATCTATGGACAATAATTATATTTTAAGATACGACATATCTATGACCTGTCCTAAATATTATGTTTTTCTTTGTATCTGAAATTTTAAAATTAATTTTATACGTTATTTATTGTGGGAATTACTCACGTGTTACCGAACTTTTAAAATTGTAATAACTTCCTTCTTAAAGAACATCATACTGTAGTGCCTAGGGAACACCTGAACATAGAGCTTATTCCCACAAAAGCATTATTCACGCGAAATTGTAAGACCGTACTAAACGGGGTTTTCTCAGCAGTGAACACGTAGACTTGTGGCTTCGTTGAGTTCAATCATCCCAAGTTATCCCATTCCCAATCGGAGACTTGAAGAGAGTGGGTTGATTTTCGGTACTCGTGCTCCGCCTCGGTTTCCTCCATAACAGAACAAAAGATGTTTATACAGCCCGTGTAATAAGCGTCTCCGGGACTGATCTGCATAGTTTTATATGTTGACGATAGCACAGCACAGAGCCTTGCGAATCAGAGCAAAATAAGTCAGAGCAACTACTGTCAACTTCGGAGCGTATACATCAGCCGGACAGAAAACTAATATGGCATACCAAGCATGGCATGTTTCTCGAAACCCATACAGTCTCGACAGGCAGCTACAATTCAGGTATTAGAAAGCTCCTGTCATCAGGCCTGTGCTTTACTATTATAAAGTGCGAGGATGAATTTCCTGCTGATGGAGAATGATGTTATGATAGAAAGTAGCCGTATCACGTCATACAAATACCTCAGATCATAATCCACTATGTAAACGGTAGAACGTACATAGAGTAGCAAAGTGTCTGCTCATACTCAAGGGTTCTATTTTACAACTCGTCTCTGAACTGAGTCAAGTCTTTCCATAATAGTAAAGAACGTGGACTGAATTTTGGAACTGCATTAAAAACGGTTTTCTAAATGACAAACGGCGCAAAATTACATCACCATCAATATCAGGTGCCTTATTTTTAGGGTTCCTAATAAAAAACGGAACCCTTATAGGTTCGTCACGTCTGTCTGTCCGTCCGTCCGTATGCCACAGCCACTTTTTTCTAAACTGAATAGTTTGCGCGAGAGACACTTCTAAAGTGGTAAAATGTGTCTGTAACTTCTAAAATAAGAGAATGATAAAACTAAAAAAAATTTATGATGTACATTACCATGCAAACTTCCACCGAAAATTGGTTTGAACGAGATCTAGCAAGTAGTTTTTTTTTAATACGTCATAAAGCGTAAACCGCAATTTACCTTTCATTCAATCAACTCAAATATAAAAATAAGAAAAACATATTTTTTTGTTTGTGTTAGTAAAGTACGTAAATGGTGCTAGTTACGGAACTACACCAACTCGCACTTGGCCGCTTTTTTTATTTTTACACATAAGGCTAAAAACGCACTTTTTAAACCACTTACTTTTAAAAAAAAAGACATTTTTGCTTGTGCATTCCTGGTATGGTAGGCAGCTTAATATAATGGGTAACAATATTTCTACCCTCTGTTAGTATATTGATTCTACCATTAAAGATAAAACCTTGACTTACCCTACAGACAATGGAGCGAGCATAAGTCAGCACAATTGCAAACGCAAAAATTTGTAACAAACCTGTTACTAAATACATATAACTGGCATCGAATACAAATTTAGATAATTCTCATCCCAGATTATATTGCACTACCATAATTATTACTAACATACGTTTGACGTCATGGAAAAACAAAACTAGGGTACATAAGTTTTTTTCAGGAACGACGAACTACCTGAAAATTGTAAAATAGATTCCACTTTCGATCAATACACTTAAAAATGACTGTGCTTGAAATTATTTTTAAGTTCGAATTGTGATAGATGACTTTTATTATAAATTTCTGCAAACTGTTGAGTTTATGAACATAACGAATATTTTGATAAAATAAACTGCTATAAATTACAAATTATTGTTTTATTTATGTTACATACATATTAAAACTATATAAATGCATGAAGAACCAAATAAAATATTGAAATATTTCTCCATTGACTTTAATGAATTAAACCTGCACATCTAAGAAATCGCCCTTGTTCGATAACCTTAAAAGAATCTTAAGGATTAAGCACATCTCACCTTATGCATATCTCACAATTATAACAACATGGTAGGACATATTTTTTACTGTTCATTAAAGTCTACTCTTTGCATTATTGTAGTTATGAAGACATTTTTGAAAGCATGAAATCCTTAAGAAACGTTAATAACGAATTGAGAACTTTACGAGTGAGATGGCTTTGGCGCATTTAAAGATCCCATTTGATAAACACCAATACATAAAACTATGAAATAAAATTTATAAAATTGTTTTTTTTAATAATGCTGGAATGTCAATGCATACTTATAAAAACAATATTATTTATTCTTGTTCAGGCGAAATCCAAAAGCTATTAAAAGACAAGCACGACGTCTCGACAGGTGGACATCTGGGACAGTCCGCATAATATTATTGGGAAAGAGCACATATCAATTTATTACAATAGAATAAGCAAAACATCTTTGCAAAAAACAGGTGAAGAGTGTGGTGAGGCGGTGTGGTAGGGAAGTTGAACTTATCCCGTGATACTGCATACACAAGCGCGAGCAACTTATTATATAACGGGAACTCATTAAATAAATACAACATAAGCGATTATTCTTCGACAAATTTCTAGAGAAATACCTAGTACAGTACAAACTAGTACTAGTAGTGGCTCAGTTCTCGAACCAATAACTAAGCTGATGAATTTGCTCTGACCTCTGGATTTGCTCAGATGGTACTTTCTCCAACGAGAATACCAGATGTAGATGACCATATGAGCTCGTTAGTGGATCTTCTGCTGACTACACGTCCGAACGGATATTTCGTCTCAGTGGATGCGCCTCTTGGCTCTACGGACCACTGTCTCGTTTGGACTCAAATGTCATGCACACAACCCAATCCATCTAGTGCAACTAATCGGCAGACTGGGATGGATTGCGTGAATTTTATGCAAAGTACCCGTGGAGGTAGCTCTGCTTTTGCTCAGTAGATCCTGATCTCTGCGCAGCCGCAGTTACTTAAACAATCCTCGCTGGTATGGAATGTTCTATTCCTAACCCGCGAGTAGCTGCTGGTTTTAAAAACGGCCGTGGTTTGATCAGTCCTGCAGAGAAGCTTAAATTCTTAAGCTAAAGGCGTATGAGGCTTGGACCACAACTCGTTATAATAAAGATCCAAATATTTTAAAGTTAAAATGCAAATTAAATGCTGCCTCGAGGTTCAGTAAGAAAGCAACTGCCAGAGCAAAATTCTAATTCATCAGGAAATATGTGGATGACTTGCGAGTTATCCCTCTGGGAGTCATGCTTTCTGGTCGCTTGCTAAAGCTGCCGAAAGTAACTTTTGCCAGTCATCGTTACCACCACCGCTTAAAACCGATGGTGACTTAGCCCATAGTGCAATAGAGAAAGTCGATCTACTGGGCCGCCTCTTTGCCACTAACTCGAATATGAACGACAAAGGTACTGTGCCACCTACTATACCATGGTGCGCTAAGACCATGCCGGAAATCTACATAACAAAGCGAGAGCTCCGGCGGGCGTTGCTTTCTCGAGAAGTTCATAAGTCGAGTGGGCCGGGTGGTATACCAGCAGTTGCTTAAGCAGTGTGCTCCTGAGTTATGTACGGTACTCACGCGCCTCTTCGCGCTTTTCTACCACACTAGGCAATTTCCGTCTTCATGGAACACTGCTAATGTGAACCCGGTGCGACCAAAACGAGCGACAGATCAGATCCATCGAATCTTAGGTCTGTCGCTATTACCTCCCATCTCGCCAAGGTGATGCAGCGTGTGATCAACGTACAGCATCTAAGATACCTAGAAAAACACGACCTGGTCAGAGACCGTCAATGTGGCTTTCCTGGTTTCCTTCTAGTGTATCTTACACACCAATTCTATCGAAGTTTCCATCTTACTGATTGACCGAGGGTTTGTGCAAATGGGTGGCTAGCTTTTTGTCCGGCGGACGCATACGAGCCGCAGTTGATGGTAATTGCTCTGATTGCATGGACATTATTGCTGGTGTCCCGCAAGGCTCTATGCTGTCTCCTACGCTGTTTTTACTGCATATCAATGACATGTTGGACATCAACAGCATACATTGCTATGCAGGTGACAGTACTGAACACGCTTATTACACGATTCAAATTACGGGTATCTCAAATCAAGACCACTCTGTTCAATGTATCTGACTTGAGACGGGAAAACGTGGTCCGATTCAACCCTACAAAGACAAAAGTCTGCGCGTTCACCGCTAAGAAAACCCTATTAACTATGGTCCCACAATTCCAGAATACTGCCCTCTCCATCTCCAAGAGCATTGGGATCCTTGGTGTTGACATCGCCTGCGATGTTCAGTTCCGAGATCATTTGCAAAACAAGGTAGCGAAGCAGTACTTCACGTTGGGGCAAATGTTGCTGCTTTACAAGTCACAAGTTCAGCCCCATATGAAGTACTGCTTGAGTACACCAAGTTTTTTAGACGCCAGCTTTACCTTGTCTAGCAAATGATCTCGGAACTGAACATCGCTGGAGATGTAAACACCAAGGATCCCAATGCTCTTAGAGATGGAGAGGGGAGTTTTCGGGAATTGTGAGACTACAGTTATTAGGGTCTTTTTAGCGATCAACGCGCAGACGTGTGTCTTTGTAGGGTTGAATTGAACCAAGTTTTCCCGTCCCCAGTCAGAGACCTTGGACAGTGTGGTCTCGATTTGAGACCCAAGTTTTTCGTGGTTTTCCTCCACAACGGAACGAGGGATGTTTGTACGGCCCGTGTTATAAGCGTCTCTAGTACTGTCATCTGCATAGCAATGTATGTTGTTGATGTCCAAAATATCATTGATGTGCAGTAGAAACAGCGTAGGAGACAGCACAGAGCCTGCACTAATGGACACCAGCATTAATGTCCGTGATATTAGAGCAACTACCGTCAACTACGGCTCGTATGCGTCTGCCGGACAAAAAGCTAGCCACCCACTTGCACAAACCCTCGGGCACTCCTTAAGATGGCAACTTCGATAGAAGACCCTAGTGCCAGACCCGATCGAACGCCTTCGCTATGTCTAGGCTACATGCCAAAGCCTTCCCCTGACTCTCAATGGCTAGTGCCTATCGGTGTGTGAGATACACTAGAAGGTCACCAGTCGAGCGACCGTGGCGAAAGCCAAATTGACGGTCGCTGATCACTTCGTGTTTTTCTAGGTATCTCAAAAGCTGTGTGTTAATCACACGCTCCATCACCTTGGAGGGGAGACAGATAATAGCGGTAGGCCTGTAATTCGATGGATCTGATCTTTCGCCCTTTTTAGGCACCGAGTGCACATTCGCAGTCTTCCATGAAGACGGAAATTGCCTAGTATGATAGAAAAGCGCGAAGAGGCGCGTGAGTACAGAACATAACTCAGGAGCACACTGCTTAAGCACCACTGCTGGCCGTCTGGCCCACTCGACTTTTTTCAGATGGATTATTCAGACTTGGACCTAAGTGCATCACAACATAGACTTAGAATTTCGTAGTCTTAAATTTTATATCTTAGGTAATTTTTATTTGAAAAACCGACAGTACTTATAAAATTAGGTATTAAAGTGAAACTCCGGCATTGGACGTTTTTATAATTTACCGTCGAGCGGCACGACACGGCACGTTTTTGCTTTAAATTTTCGTCCACGGTTACGACATATCGTAAGCGGGAACAATATGCCGGCAATATTACAGTCCCAATCTGAATACAATCAAGTAACGCGACGTTTAATGCGTTTGGAGCGAGAGTTTTACTTCTTGTATAGAATGGACTTGTGACAAACCGTTTAGTGACAGCAAAACGATAAAAGCAGTAAGGTCGAAACCACGACTGGGGATAGACACCCAACACTCCCTACTCTCCCAACTGCAGGAAATACCATCATGGCACCACTTCTTAAAAGTAACCTTAGGGTGTATACTAACAATTGGTGCAGATTTTGACCTAATCACTGCACTATTAGGTCCATTTCAGTCCTTTGCGGTTCGGCCTGGAGTAGTGGAGGGTTTTATAGAAACTGAGGCATGGGCGGCCGCATAAAGACTCGAATGGACGAGCCCACTGTGTCAGTGTCGCTTCTTTTCGCTTGGTATATTTTGTTGGGTTCAATGGAATATAGGGTCAGATAAAAATTAAGTTAACATATTATACATACCTCGCTGTTAACGCTAAACACAACAAAATTAAGTATGCACACTAAATAAATTGACAAATGCATGTCTGTGATTAATAATTCACGATTAATAATTAAGACGAAACAACACCGTAACTCGCCTTTAATAGTCAAAGTAAATATAAATATATATATTATCGTTGGATAAATCTATTGTCGACGTGTGAAATTAAATTATGTTGCATATAACAAATTAGCAGTAGGTTATTGATTTTAAATAAGTATTTTATTAATTATTAGGTTGATAAATGATTGGTTGACGTTAATGTACGTGGCTTCTATTATTCCTATACCCCGATGTAAAAATCAGTAACGTAGAAATTCTCTAAAAAGGTTAAGATAAAAAGCAAGCTTAAATTTTGTAAAGTAAACATCGACGATTATTATTATAATTCTTAACTCTAAGGAATTAAGTAAATTTATTTATATTCCGTCAGGGCTTATTCACTGGACTGAAAGTACTTAAATTTTGAAGTTATATGAGGTGTCTAATCAAAATTACGTTGGATACTGGGTGCGTAAAAAAATGTTGTGTTGCGTAGATATAAATTGCTGCATATATCTATGCTGCTAATTTTTTAATGAAATTGCGAACAAAGGAGGAGATGAGGTAACAATGAATGAACACCCTGTGATACTCAACATTCTGTAAAATTGGCTGCAACGACCAAAGTCATTTTCAGTTAGAAGTTAGTCAGTTGATAAAAACCCTGAAGTCTCATACCCGTCACAATATGTGCATAGCCTGTTTTTTAGACCCTGATTAGCATGATAGCTTACAAATTCAAAAAGGGTGCTTATAGGGTCTTGTACTGTCAGAAAAGCAGGCGTCAAATGCTCTCCTTTTGCGAAATTGCTCCCAGTTACCCCTATCGAACACAATTTGACGACCTGCATTCACCTCTAAAAAACCTTTCCTTTCCTCCTTCCTCTCTCTCCCTATTGAACCAAACTGGGTGGGTGAGACCCGGCCCATCCAAAAGGGTAAAGTCAAGTCTTTATTTTATGCTTAACCGTGTATTTTTAGTACATTTATGTTTACGTTGTTTATTTTATGGTTACGTTTATTTGTTTAATGGATGTTTATTTGAAGCTATTGATACTTCTAAAATGTGGAATTGTCATTTTTCCACGTTTTTGAAAAGAAATACATGCCAACATTATTTAGTAGAGCATATGTCTCCACGGACTCAAAGTATCTCCATGACAATTTTACCCGTGGTTTCAGCCGCCCTAAATCGTTTATCAGTGTAGGATTTCAACGGCAACTCCTCAAATATAGAAAAAAACTTACACTTGACGTTTTCACATAGGCTTGAAGTAGCCTATGTCCTTTATCGATACTCAAACTATCATCATGCCAAATTTCATCTTAATCGGTACAGCAGTTTGAGCGTGAAGAGGAAACAGACAGACAGACAGAGTCACTTTCGCATTTATAATATAAGTATAGATTGAGTAAACTATGCGTCTACTTAGAGGCACACCACTTTGGAATTCAATTAATATAATTTCCAACAAAAATTTTTTTCTTAGAACTTTTTTTTATGCCTATTTATTTAGGCGGTATCTGTCGTGGCAAATGAATTTACCGATAATATTAGGTTCTTACATATAAAATTGATGTTTTATATCGAAAAACCAATTTTTTTTAATATTTTATTTAATCAATCAAAACATGTACCGTTGTGATCTATGCAGTATTACC
The DNA here is from genome assembly GCA_946406115.1 of Apoda limacodes. Classification (NCBI taxonomy): domain Eukaryota; kingdom Metazoa; phylum Arthropoda; class Insecta; order Lepidoptera; family Limacodidae; genus Apoda; species Apoda limacodes. Next base: position 23,474,251 of record OX291555.1, on the reverse strand, counting down.
ATTTTATAGAGAGTTCATAGATTCTTTTGCTGGAAAAATTTCTGGGGCGAGAACAAAATCTTTGAAGGTGTTTTGAACTGCCTCATCTGAATTAATTTTTTTTCCAATTAAGAAATTATCCAAATTCCGAAAAAAGTGGTATCGGTTGTAGCTAGGTCCGGGGAGTATGTTGGGTGACGGAGACATTTCAATCCTAGCTCCTCTAGTTTCGCCACTGTCTGTTTGCACAACAGGTGTCTGTGGTCTAGCGTTGTCCAGAAGCAGCAGTGGGCTAGAGCGGTTGACCAATTTTGGCTGTTTAACGGATAGCTTTTCCATCATGGTTTCCAATTGTCGACAATATAGATCTGCCGTAATCGTCTGACCAGATCTTAGGTAGCTGTAGTGGATGACACCAAACCAGACACTAACCAGTACCTTTTTTGTGAGTCAACTTTCGCTTGAGGCAGGATTTAGTCGGTTCTCCTGGATTTAACCACTGTGATGAGCGTATCCAATTATCGTAAAGTATCCGTTTTCCATCACAAGTAATGATACGATTCAAAATCCCCTCGTTATTGTGACGGTTGAGTAACGTGACGCAGCAGTCGACACGTGTTTGTTGGTTTGCTTCACTTAGTTCATGCGGTACCCATTTTTCAAGCTTTTTCACTTTTTTTCAAATGATTCAAAATGGTTAAATCACTCACACCGAAGCCTGCAGCTAAGTCTGACGTGGTTTAAGATGGATCCGATTCCACGATCACTTTTAATTCCTCATTGACAACTAGAATGTCCGGCCGTCCACGAGGTTTGTTCTGTAGGTCTACATTTCCAGAACGAAAGCATTGGAACCAAAAATGTACCGTGTTTTCTTTTACAGTAGCTTCTCCGTACACATCATTAATCCTTCAAGCTGTTTCTGCAGCGCTAGTGCCACGATGGAATTCGTATTTGAAAATAATGCGATATTTTATGTTATGTTATATATTGAGCACAGAACAATGTCAAAGCAAAATTGAATGACGCGAAACCAAATGAATTATTACAGTCGAAACACAAATAGACAAGCTTTAAATTGAAATAAATTTAAATTTTGAATTCTTTACCAAACGCCGGCTTTTTGAGATCACATTATCATATGTAAGCACCTAATAATTGCAATTTACTATTATGAACTGGGTGTTGGTAAAATCTTGTATACAATTTACAATTGACAAAGTATAAAAAATATAATATAAAAAGTGCGAGTTGGACTCACGAACCGAGGGTTCCGTACCTACCACCATTTACGTACTTAACAAACACAAACAAAAAAATATGTTTTTTTTTTATTTTTATATTGGAGTTGATTGAATGAAAAGTAAATTGCGGTTGACGGTTTATGACGTATTAAAAAGAAACTATTTTCTGGATCTCGTTCAAACCAATTTTCGGTGTAAGTTTGCATGATAATGTACATCATACATTTTTTTTTAGTTTTATCATTCCCTTTTTTTAGTATTTACGGGGGGGGGGGGGCACACATTTAACCACTTTGAAAGTGTTGTCTCTCGCGCAAACTATTCAGTTTTGAATAAATTTATATTAGAAACCTCAATATCATTTTTGAAGACCTATCAATAGATATCCCACACGTATGGGTTTGATGAAATGAATTTTTTTAAGTTTCAGTTCTAAGTATAGTAAGTGCTATAATAATGTTTTTTAATATCGTCTACGTTTTACAGGCTAAGGTCTTGAACCATACTGCCAAGTCAGCAGTAATGATTTTTATGGATAAGTATCTACCGGAATAAATTATCCAGTATTATTTTTTTAGTATTAGTAGAATACATTTATGTTTAGTGTTTATTATATGTATCTAAAATAAATATACACGCGCTTACGCGAATAAACGAATTTTTCCCCCCATTATTTGTTAATTTTTATTTTGAGTGACACACAGAAATAAAGAACTAGACAACGCATTTTCGAGCAAGATGCGAAAAAATGGTCGCAAAAGTGTGACAGAGACGAAGGAAAACTGAAGTATCTTGTCTCTTCCTAACTTGTTTTAATAATCGTAAACAAACAAAATGGCGGAAGTTGATAGAAAGAGAAAAGAGACCACAGGTTAGCTTTGTCTCCTTCTTAAGTGTGGCCAATTTTGTGAGGCGCAGTCCTAAGGACAGATTGTAATCTCGAAGTCTGTGGTTTACATTAATATCATGCTACCAGATATTTCTACGGCAGCAACTTGTTATTATAACAGTCAGTAAATTTTTTATAGTTTTCTTTTTCAATTCAATTCTTGAATATATAATGGGAATCTTGGAAACGGCTTCAACGACTTTCATGAAATTTAGTATACAGGGGGTTTCGGGGCGATAAATCGATCTAGCTAGGTTTCATTTGTAGAAAACGTCGGTTTAGCTTTGTTTTCAGGCAATGATAAACTGACTAAATATGACTCTTCCTGACATCTATTGGCGAGTAGTAATACTATTATTTTTACCGACACAGCAACACTAAAGCTACCTGACAATAGCTGTCATTGTTAAGTAACACTAAAGCTACTTGACAATAGATGGCGTTGTTAAAAAAAACGAGCAAAGCTCGGTCCTCAGTTACTAGTATTTATATGCATGAATATTTTTATTATATTATAAACGACATCGGTCCATTTTACTGTTAAGATTTATATATTATTTTTCTTAGTTTTTAAATAAACTGCTGTGTCAATTAAATGAAATTGCATTAGGTGTGGTGTATCCATAATGTCTTATGTAAGTCGTAATTAGATATTAGAAAATGCCTAGAAATCAATATACCTTTAACTATACCTGTGCTTAATCGCCCGTATGGTACGGATTTTAAAATAATGAAATATTATGTAGCAAATCTAAGCATAAAATAATTAATTTGTACTTGCTTGCTTGCATTGCTCGGCCATGAATTATTCAACAAGATAAAAATGTAATTATAACTTAATTAAGGAAACTTTTTTAGTACGTAAGTAAGTAGTAAGTCACCTACTTTCTCACGCGACTTTGCCCACACGTACAATTAATTATAATACACGCAAAAATCTTAAATACTGCCGGTTTCGTTAGGAAAAGATTTTCAAAAAAGATTGAAACGAGTTCATATGTTTAACAACCACAAAAAATTTAGAATGTGCATAAGAATTATCCTTTCCTATTTCGCCCCCTACATTGTGAAATTCAAATAAAATGGTGAATCACTTGATTCATTATTTTTGACTAAAAGACTAAAATCCATTTTCTTGTACTTAAGTTAAGAAATCACATGTTTTTATACAAACAACATTTTTATAACGATGATACACTAAGCTAATTTGTTTACTGGACCATAAAAAAATATTTATGTAAAATACTTAATTTGTATGAAAATTGCTTTTGGTTTAAGTATTCTGATAACTTAAACTTAACTTTAACTTCCTCGCCCAGCAGACGATTTTTGCACGTACATTAGTAGCGATATCGGTGGGTAGTTTTTAAGGAGAGTTTTTACTCTCTCTTTCGAAGAGCATTTGTTATTATGGCGATATCATATTTTTATCGCAGTATGAATTACCTACAATTTCGTATTATCAATTTACCTGACCTTATTTAGAGTTATAGGGAGTTCGAAAGACGCTGAGCTAGCACATTGCGGGGGAAGCCTCCACCTCTTATATACTGCACCTTGTCGCAGCTCTGTCAAATGACTTTGCAGATCCAGCCAGCCGATTGAGCAGACTTGTCCTAAACGTGGGACGCCCTTCAATTTGATGGACCGATGACCTTAAGAGCGTGGCTGCAGTTTCTGGATGCAGAGTGTTTGCGCACCATGGAGGAGACTTACGTCCAGTAAGTCTAGAGGACTAAAGAAAACGATGATTAGATTGCATAACATATTGAAAATAAATAAAATAAACTTAACTGATGTTGAGATATAGTAACACATATAAATAAAACAAATATGAAAATCTCTATTGATTATTAAAAACTTTTGTTATGACTGCTAAAAACTGAAAATAAGATCTGAAATCTCGAATTTGGTGCAGCTACTTTGAAGATAACATGTAAAGTGGTTACTTAATCAATACCTACATAAACTTATAATAAATGCTAAAACGGAACATAATGGCCATCAGTCTTTTTGACGATTTGACTCTGTTCAGCGACGAGCCAAGACAATTGTCAAAAATCCCAATGTCACAAGCCATATCGAACCCTTAAACTCTAAAGAGATAGTTTTTCTCCCTGTGTATGATCCACTGCTTGTATAATGGGTTGTAGGAATTGTTTAAAATTATGCTCACAGTTACTTTCTACCTTTTACACTGCTCGGCATTCACCCTAATACCTTAAACTCTGAATGGCTACGCTCAGTGTGGGGCTCTTTAAAAGTAAATGATCAGTTTTTAAAAGGTGCACAACACGCAAGTAATTCTTCTGGTTTTGCAAGCGATCGTATATATAATTCTAAACTCGAAGCATTTTTTCATATTATATTTAAAATTTTACACAGTGACTATATAACTAAATATTCTGTAAATATTTTAAGCGTCTACCTGTTGCCGTAATTAGTATCGAGCAAAATCGATCAAAAAAATCACGATTGTTGTATGGGAGCTCCCTTTAATATTTATTTCATTCTGTTTTTTAGTATTTGTTGTTAGCGGCAACAGAAATACATCTTCTGTGAAAATTTCAACTGTCTAACTGTAACGGTTCATGAGATACAGCCTGGTGACAGACAGACGGACGGACAGCGAAGCCTTAGTAATAGGGTTCCTTATTACGTTTCAGGTACGGAACCCTAAAAATTGTCTAAAACAAATAAAAAAATCATTTGTGTAGTGTTAATAGCAGTCATTTAAAAAACCTCGTAATAATTTCATGGCCAATGTACATTTGCATATTTAAAGCAAGCATTTCTTTCTTCGGCTTTTAGTCACGTACTGATTGTCGACAATATGAGAGCGGTAACTCTATTACTACTTGTTCTTACTGTCGTGGTCTGTATAGAAGCATACAAGGTCAGTACATTTTTTAATTTTTTATTTTTACAAATACCTATTTATTTAACGAAAATTACATGTGCTAATTTAAATTAAACTACATTTTTCCAGCAGCTCTGCCCGCTCTAAATTTAGTTCTCGACGTGGGATTTCTATGGCACCTCCTTGATTATACTAAAGAAGTTTACAACGTAAAGCTACAGCTGCAACTATAGTTGGTTCCAATGGAATTTGGTTATAGTTATCCTAGTTCTACCATCATGATAGGTACAATTTTATCGCAAAAAATAGTGTTGTCACAGAGAGCTTTACAATGGGATTAAAAGAAGCTTTTCCGACACTTAACTACCTGCACATGCCACGCTATGGCACCGGTTAACCAGCCAGAATTGGTGGTAGGTATAAAGTTGCATGTGTTTAGCGATGTTCCACAGATGGGCTACTACTATTTACAGCGACATCACAATAACCGGAATTGCATGTATTTAGCGATGTTTCACAGATGGGCTACTACTATTTACAGCGACACCACAATAACCGGAATTGCATGTATATAGCGATGTTTCACAGATGGGCTACTACTATTTACAGCGACACCACAATAACCGGAATTGCGTGTATTTAGCGATGTTTCACAGATGGGCTACTACTATTTACAGCGACACCACAATAACCGGAATTGCATGTATATAGCGATGTTTCACAGATGGGCTACAACCAATAACAGTGACACCACAATAACTGTCATATTTCTAACTTCAAAGGGTAAAGTATTAAAGGTTTAAGGGGGTCAAGTGTAACCTGTTAGTATTCATTCCATGGTTTCAGTTATGTGAAGGTTTACTGGCTGCTAAATTGTTTACCAAAGTGAAACAATAGTTGTGTTATGATTTTTATTTTGTATTTTTCTGGACAGATACGATCGTTTTGGGTTGATTGCGCATGTCACCCAGTTCACTAAAAACTTTTGTTCATAATAGAGCTATGAAAATATGCGAGCTGTCGAAAAATCAATACTTAGCGCAATGTTGACGGAATGATTAATCCAGCTGATATTATTTCACGCAGTCAGACAAATTAGACTCTCTTAGTGGAACAGTCCGGAATTTCTCTATAAACTGCAAGTCAACTTAAGATACACATGAAAATAGCTGTCGACATTATGCTGGGATTGACCGATGTTGTGTGTGTTAAACAAGTGGATTTACGAACAGGAATATTAAGGGCTAATGAAACTAGAGAATCTCCAAACGTTTTGACTTACTTTGCTCAATTGGAATCGTTCCCAGATGTTTATAACATTTTAATCCACAACCTAGCGTTGCTAAACAAACACAATCTGTCAAACGTCTTGTTTATTAATAATAGTCATATAACTTGAATTGGCGGTCGTCGTGAGAATTCCTCTGCATTTGATTACGACAAAAAACACTCTACCTTAGTGAAGCGAGCATTATCCTACATGTGCACGCTTTCTTTTTCTGTTGATGAAGATGCTGAAAAGCATTAAACGCTGGAGCTTTAAGCACATGTCGACGCCTGCAGCTGGTACTACTGCCTGGTGTGTTGTACAGTTATAGAATAGCAATCGCTATCTTGTTTTAGACCACTCTGCGCACCTGTTTCTCTCACACAAAAATATATTTACATTGTAAACTATACCAAACAAAATAATAACGCAGATCCACAGTACAAGTGTCGTACAAGCGTGATGCATATCGAAGTCATATATTTTGTATGCAGGCGTGTACACTCTTTTTACTTGTTATTACTCGTCAGTCACTTGTGATATGCACGTAACTTAATCATATATCTCTTCGCATTACATTTTTGAAATCAATTTTGTCCAAGTTTTCGTTATTTGATGGTGCTGTGATGTTGCATGCACCTTGGGTTTACGTAACAATGCAATATAAATAACGTTGTATGTTTGTCTTTCATTTTGTCTGCGTCCGAATATTAAACTTCTTATCTTAATTTAATTGCAAGATTTAAAGTGAATAATTTAATGTTGATTACACACATAGCGAAAAAATAAAACTTTTATTTCGTTGTTTTAGCAACATTCACTGAAGGTGAGTATAAAAATTAATGAATAGTTAAAGCAAAAGATATTTATAGTCCGACCGCTGAGAGAATGCACATGAGATGTTTATTACAATTTTAACCAATAATTTTAGAGTTAAACTTGTACATTTATTGTAAATTGACGTTATGTTTTTGCTGCTACAAAAATATAAATAACTGTCAAATGTGCATTCTCTCAGCGGCCAGAGTTTAGTCGGTGTATAATTCTATTATCTAAGCAATTACCCCATAATTGGTCAAAACATTAAAAAACGATAAAGTAGCTGAACCTCACACGATGACACACTACTTATTCTTATTGGTGTACGTTAGTTTTATAACAAGTAATCTGCATAATTATATCTTTTTTCTTTTTAATTAACTTTAAAAACCTGCTTCAGCCGAGGTTAACCACGAATATCTATTTAGCAACTGTATCGCAAAATTAGTCAGCTTACTCAATTATCGAATGACGTTAAGGGGCTTCAAATTTGACATATTTACTCCTAAAGACTTCCTAATTAGCGTGGTATTAAAAAGAAGGTACGGTACATCTCCCTCCCGTCCATTTTATTTTGCGGAAATTTAGATCCCCCTCTTATATTCCTACATAGATAGACATTAAAATAATATTTTATTTCTTTAAAGCAACATTCGGCGAAGGTAAGTGAGAAAAAATAAAAATAATGTATTAAGTATAATGTTAAACAGTTAGTCGGTGTAGAGTTGCCGTCAACAAAACTTATTGAATTATATTTAGCTATAATAGCTACAGTGTCAATGCAATAAAAAAAACTATTAAAATAATATCCTATAATTAGTCACCTAACAATCCAGTTAACCAATAAAACTTAGTGTTAGCAGTGTACGTTATTTTATGTTTTATTCCTTAAGGGGCTAAGTGCTAAGATTCGCTGACTAGTGCCACCTTTCTTTTTAATTTTGACTTAATACCAAAACGAATTTTTAAAAGTGTTCAATGAAAAGTTTGCAGTACAAATAAGCTATTTTTATAATGATTTGTGTGCAAGTTATAATACTTGTTTTGACTAGAACTTTCATTTATGCTTAAAGGTCCCACTTAAATTTTCACTTCCACACAAAACGTTCTAAAATTTGCTTATCTTTGCTTAAATTTTTTTAATTGAACATTTTTTTGTAATAACTTATGTACTAACTAAAAATCAAACACTAGAAATTGGGGCGCCATTTAGGGTGTCACAGCCCCTTAAAGCCTCTAGTAATCTATAACTCAGAATAATATTTTATCACAAGTATTCTGCGTATCTTAATGTAGTTCTGAGAAACTTTTTTTTCAGTGAACTATAAAACTAAACATTCAGTAAAATGTCAAAGAGCTTCGACTTGAACACGTCACAAAAGGTCAATTTTTACTGTTTATACCCCGGGGGTGAAGTTAGTATGTTACATTTTTGTATGGGAGAACACAACAAAATGGATTACCACAGAAAAGTTATATCTTTTACAAGATATCGATTAGATAGGATTTTATTGGTTACACAAAATTAACGTTAGTTCATACTTTCATCACTAGGGTCGCACCAGGTGACCGCAACCTCCAATAGGAAGGCTCTACATACTTTTGGATTGGACCACAACTAATCATCAGGCAAATACGAATTTTGGTAAATTATAAGCCTACCATTTTGTGTTACCTCGGAAGCTCAATTGCCGCTTACTTACCTTAAAAAGGCTCTTCAGTTCTTTTAATTAAAATTAAAATGAATGACAATTTTGACCAATTTTAGACTTTATATGGGAGCATGCCGAAATTCCTTTAGGTTCACGTATTAATTGAACATAAATAAAGATCAATTTGTCTGTCTGCGTCATACATTTGACGTAAATTTTAAACAATTTTTGACGTGACAACGTCTTATAAATTGGTTTGCCGGGTGACACTTCAAGAAACTGCGTTACGCTCCGCTCACGTTATGCGCTCACAATGAGAGCGAGTGAGAGGCACGCGCCCGCCTAAGAGCGAGAGAGACAGACATAAAATCATTGTCACGTAAAACTTTCGCCCGTATACCGACTTTACAGGCAACCAGTTTTTGACGTGACAACGTCTTATAAATTGGTTTGCCGGGTGACACTTCAAGAAACTGCGTTACGCTCCGCTCACGTTATGCGCTCACAATGAGAGCGAGTGAGAGGCACGCGCCCGCCTAAGAGCGAGAGAGACAGACATAAAATCATTGTCACGTAAAACTTTCGTCCGTATACCGACTTTACAGGCAACCAGTTTTTTTACAGTACGACTTTTAACCAATACGACAATGAGCGCTGACACTACTAGGAAAATAAGAAGAAATTTAAATTATACTACATTTTTCCAGCGGCTCCGCCCGCCCTAAATTTGGTGGCATCGCCGTGGGATTTTTACGGCAGCTCCTTGATTATACTTAGGTAGTTATGCAAAGCTACACCTGTAGCCATAGTTGGTTCCAGTGGAATTCGGCTGTAGTTATACCATGATGATAGATACAATTTTATTGCAAAAATTATTGTGGTCACAGTAGACCTTTACTCTGGGATTCAAAAAGGCTCTTCCGACACTTAACAACCTACACATGCCACGCTATGTCACCGGTTAACCAGTCAGAAGCCTTTATGGTAGGTATAGAGGTGCATGTATTTACCGATGTTTCACAGATGGGCTACTACTTTTAACAGCGACACCACAATAACCGGAATTGCATGTATTTAGCGATGTTTCACAGATGGGCTACAACTAATAACAGTGACACCACAATAACTGTCATATTTCTAACTTCAAAGGGTAAAGTATTAAAGGTTTAAGTGGCTCATGTGTAACCTGTTAGTATTCCATGGTTTCAGTTATGTGAAGGTTTACTAGCTGCTAAATTGTTTACCAAAGTGAAACAATAGTTGTGTTATGATTTTTATTTTGTATTTTTCTGGACAGATACGATCGTTTTGGGTTGATTGCGCATGTCACCCAGTTCACTAAAAACTTTTGTTCATAATAGAGCTATGAAAATATGCGAGCTGGCGAAAAATCAATACTTAGCGCAATGTTGACGAAATGATTAATCCAGCTGATATTATTTCGCGCAGTCAGACAAATTAGACTCTCTTAGTACTGCAGCTTACGGTGAAACAGTCCGGAATTTCTCTATAAACTGCAAGTCAACTTAAGATACACACGAAAAGAGCTGTGGACATTATGCTGAAATTGACCGATGTTGCGTGTGTTAAACAAGTGGATTTACGAACAGGAATATTAAGGGCTAATGAAACTAGAGAATCTCCAAACGTTTTGACTTACTTTGCTCAATTGGAATCGTTCCCAGATGTTTATAACATTTTAATCCACAACCTAGCGTTGCTAAACAAACACAATCTGTCAAACGTCTTGTTTATTAATAATTGTCAAATAACTTGAATTGGCGGTCGTCGTGAGAATTCCTCTGCATTTGATTACGACAAAAAACACTCTACCTTAGTGAAGCGAGCATTATCCTACATGTGCACGCTTTCTTTTTCTGTTGATGAAGATGCTGAAAAGCATTAAACGCTGGAGCTTTAAGCACATGTCGACGCCTGCAGCTGGTACTACTGCCTGGTGTGTTGTACAGTTATAGAATAGCAATCGCTATCTTGTTTTAGACCACTCTGCGCACCTGTTTCTCTCACACAAAAATATATTTACATTGTAAACTATACCAAACAATATAATAACGCAGATCCACAGTACAAGTGTCGTACAAGCGTGATGCATATCGAAGTCATATATTTTGTATGCAGGCGTGTACACTCTTTTTACTTGTTATTACTCGTCAGTCACTTGTGATATGCACGTAACTTAATCATATATCTCTTCGCATTACATTTTTGAAATCAATTTTGTCCAAGTTTTCGTTATTTGATGGTGCTGTGATGTTGCATGCACCTTGGGTTTACGTAACAATGCAATATAAATAACGTTGTATGTTTGTCTTTCATTTTGTCTGCGTCCGAATATTAAACTTCTTATCTTAATTTAATTGCAAGATTTAAAGTGAATAATTTTGATTACATACATAGCGAAAATATGAAACTTTTATTTCGTTGTTTTAGCAACATTCACTGAAGGTGAGTATAAAAATTAATGAATAGTTAAAGCAAAAGATATTTATAGTCCGACCGCTGAGAAAATGCACATGAGATGTATATTACAATTTTAACCAATAATTTTAGAGTTAAACTTGTACATTTATTGTAAATTGACGTTATGTTTTTGCTGCTACAAAAATATAAATAACTGTCAAATGTGCATTCTCTCAGCGGCCAGAGTTTAGTCGGTGTATAATTCTATTATCTAAGCAATTACCCCATAATTGGTCAAAACATTAAAAAACGATAAAGTAGCTGAACCTCACACGATGACACACTACTTATTCTTATTGGTGTACGTTAGTTTTATAACAAGTAATCTGCATAATAATATCTTTTTTCTTTTTAATTAACTTTAAAAACCTGCTTCAGCCGAGGTTAACCACTAATATCTATTTAGCAACTGTATCGCAAAACTACTCATATTACTTAATTATCGAATGACGTTAAGGGGCTTCAAATTTGACATATTTACTCCTAAAGACTTCCTAATTAGCGTGGTATTAAAAAGAAGGTACTTTATTTCTTTATTCTTATATTCCTACATAGATAGACATTAAAATAATATTTTATTTCTTTAAAGCAACATTCGGCGAAGGTAAGTGAGAAAAAATAAAAATAATGTATTAAGTATAATGTTAAACAGTTAGTCGGTGTAGAGTTGCCGTCAACAAAACTTATTAAATTATATTTAGCTATAATAGCTACAGTGTCAATGCAATAAAAAAAACTATTAAAATAATATCCTATAATTAGTCACCTAACAATCCAGTTAACCAATAAAACTTAGTGTTTGCAGTGTACGTTGTTTTATGTTTCATTCCTTAAGTGTGTGCTAAGTGCTAAGATTCGCTGACCAGTGCCACCTTTCTTTTTAATTTTGACTTAATACCAAAACGAATTTTTAAAAGTGTTCAATGAAAAGTTTGCAGTACAAATAAGCTATTTTTATGATGATTTGTGTGCAAGTTATAATACTTGTTTTGACTAGAACTTTCATTTATGCCACTTAAATCTTCACTTCCACACAAAACGTTCTAAAATTTGCTTATCTTTGCTTAAATGTTTTTAATTGAACATTTTTTTGTAATTACTTATGTACTAACTAAAAATCAAACACTATAAATTGGGGCGCCATTTAGGGTGTCACAGCCCCTTAAAGCCTCTAGTAATCTATAACTCAGAATAATATTTTATCACAAGTATTCTGCGTATCTTAATGTAGTTCTGAGAAACTTTCGTTTCAGTGAACTATAAAACTAAACATTCAGTGAACTATAAAACTAAACATTCAGTAAAATGTCAAAGAGCTTCGACTTGAACACGTCACAAAAGGTCAATTTTTACTGTTTATACCCCGGGGGTGAAGTTAGTATGTTACATTTTTGTATGGGAGAACACAACAAAATGTATTACCACAGAAAAGTTATCGATTAGATAGGATTTTATTGGATACACAAAATTAACGTTAGTTCATACTTTCATCACTAGGGTCGCACCAGGTGACCGCAACCACCAATAGGAAGGCTCTACATACTTTTGGATTGGACCATAACTAATCATCAGGCAAATACGAATTTTGGCAAATTATAAGCCTACCATTTTGTGTTACCTCCGAAGCTCAATTGCCGCTTAATTACCTTTAAAAGACTCTTAAGTTCTTTTAATTAAAATTAAAATGAATGACAATTTTAGACTTTATATGGGAGCATGCCGAAATTCCTTTAGGTTCACGTAACAATTGAACATAAATAAAGATGAATTTCTCTGTCTGCGTCATACATTTGACGTAAATTTTAAAAATTTTTTTGTTATAAGAACGTGTTGCTATTTTACATGATCTGTATGGTATGTAAGGATGAGAGAATATGATATACTACGTTGTTATGTCTGTTTTGGTCAAGGAACATATAAATATACGTGGTCCAAATAATATAAATTCTTAATTCAATTGCGGAGCCAAATAGAACCATTAAATGATAATCACTTACCTACATAGATAGGCACGAATTTTTTTAAGCAACATCAAGCTAAGCAAGTGAGTATAAAAATAGTTAATTGTAATTAGTATTTAGTATTATCCCATATTTGGTCACATAACATTAAAATATTAATGACAGCGCCATTTAGTTCCACAGAATAAGTAATGGCAAAAATAATATTAAGGTCCGTAATGGCAAAAACATTACTGAGGTCCGCTAAGGAAAACATATTGCAATTACGTGCCGTACCGATTTTACCAGTTTTATTTTATTAAATTTTTTTTCGTTAGAGCATTTTTAATATTAATAAATCGAAATAAATATTTGATTTTTATGAAGTGAAGCGACTTTAATATAAAACTTATTCTAGTAAATTTGCAAGTTTAAGAAATAGTAACATAACAAGATTACAATATTTTTAACATTTATTTTGTTTTTATTCTATTAGCATTTAGCAAAGAAGGTGAGTTATTCAAATGGGAACTAGTAAAAGGTGTAAAAATGAGTTAGAACCTGAAATAAAATTATATATTGGGCAGTCTCTTTGCCTCTAACTTGAATGTGAACGACGAAGGCGCTGTAACACCTACTTTACCGTGGTGCGGGAAATCTCTATAACACAGTGCGAGGTCCGGCGGGCGTTGCTTTCCCTAGACGTTCATAAGTCGAGTGGGCCAGACGGCCAGCAGTGGTGCTTAAGCAGTGTGCTCCTAAGTTATGTCCTGTACTCACAACCTCTTTGCGCTTTCCTACCACACTAGGCAATTTCCGTCTTCATCGAAGACTGCGAATGTGCACCCGGTGCCCAAAAAGGGCGATAGATCAGATCCATCGAATTACAGGCCTATCGCTATAACCTCTCTCCTCTCCAAGGTGATGGAGCGTGTGGTCAACACACAGCTTTTGAGATACCTAGAAAAACACGACCTGATCAGTGACCGTCAATATGGCTTTCGCCACGGTCGCTCAACTGGTGACCTTCTAGTGTATCTCACACACCGATGGGCACTAGCCATTGAGAGTCAGGGGGAGGCATTGGCATATAGCCTAGACATAGCGAAGGCGTTCGATCGGGTCTGGCACCGGGGTCTTCTATCGAAGTTGCCTTCTTACGGAGTGCCCGAGGGTTTGTGCAAATGGGTGGCTAGCTTTTTGTCCGGCAGACGCATACGAGCCGTAGTTGACGGTAGTTGCTCTGATAGCATGGACATTAATGCTGGTGTCCCGCAAGGCTCTGTGCTGTCTCCTACGCTGTTTCTACTGCACATCAATGATATGTTGGACATCAACAACATACATTGCTATGCAGATGACAGTACTGGAGACGCTTATTACACGGGCCGTGCAAACATCCCACGTTCCGTTGTGGAGGAAAACCGTGAAGAACTTGTGTCTCAAATCGAGATCGGTCTGTCCAAGGTATCTGACTGGATGCGGGAAAACTTGGTCCGATTCAACCCTTCAAAGACACAAGTCTGCGCGTTCACCGCTAAGAAAACCCCATTCACTGTAGTTCCACAATTCCAGAACACTCCCCTCTCCATCTCCAAGAGCATTGGGATCCTTGGCGTTGACATCTCCAACGATGTTCAGTTCCGAGATCATTTGCTAGACAAGGTAAAGCTGGCGTCCAAAAAACTTGGTGTACTCAACAGAGCGAAGCAGTACTTCACGTCGGGGCAAAGGTTGCTACTTTACAAGTCGCAAGTCCGGCCCCATATGGAGTACTGCTGCCATCTCTGGGCGGGTGCACCCGGATACCAGCTTGGCCCTTTTGACTCGGTTCAACGACGGGCTGTGAGAATTGTCGACGATCCCAAACTCACTTGCGGTATCGAGCCCTTAAGTCTGAGGAGAGACTTTGCCTCCCTGTGTGTTTTCTACCGCTTGTACAATGGATTGTGTTCTGAGGAATTGTTCGAAATGATGCCCACGGCTACTTTCTACCATCGCACCGCTCGCCATCGACAGGGAATTCATTCTCACACTTTGGAACCAAAATGGTCGCGTACAGTGCGGTTTCAGAGAAACTTCCTCCCGCGAACCCTTATGTGTGGAATGAGCTCCCTGCCAAGGTTTTCTCTAAGGACTACAGTATGGGGTTCTTCAAAAAAGAATATTAGATTTCTGAAGGGTCGGCAACGCGCGAGTGATGCCCCTAGTGTTGCAAGCGTCCATAGGCTACGGTGACCGCTTACCATCAGGCGGACCGTAAGCTTGTTTGCCACCTTAGTGGTATAAAAAAAAAAAAAAAAAAAAAAGAATTAACCTATATATTAACTAAAACTTAACGGCCAACTTTATTTTTTTTTTACTTGATATGATATATCAATTTCAGATTTTTGTCGCATGTTGTTTTGTTGTTGTATCAACTTCAAAGTTGTCTTCACAAAGTACGAAACCCTAACTTAATGCATATACAAAAAGCACTAGCCATTTTTTTTTTTTTTCTTTTTTGTTTTAGTCAAGATGGTTTTGGCGTTCAAACAATGTGAGTATGACAAATTAGAAACATTTTTTTTATGGTTATGTAGTTATATTCGAAGTTAGCAAAACAGATTTCTTATACCTTTTAAATTCACTGTCATAAACATTAACAGATTTTCTAAATTTATTTGCAAGTTCAATTATGAACAGAACCACTGTTGCTGTGGTTTTTTTGTAGTTTTTATTTGCAACTCAAATAAAATTGGAGCTATGATAGGCCTTGTTAGCTTGGGGAATAACTTATCTTTCTCGTTCTTATCTTAGTTAAACAATACGAGTACATACGACTTTGTTATAAAATAGCAGCTTGAACCAACTTTTTAATTAAATTCTTTTTTTTTTTAAGCAAACACTTAAAAGAATTATTATCATGATTATGATATATTTATAATCAATGAAATTCTGAGATCTTAAATATATCTTTTTTTAGTAGTTTAGTAGTTAGTTAGTAATTTGTAATAATTACTGAATATTGGCTTTTCTCTTGGTTTACGCTGTCAAAAGATTCCTTGCAGCGCGATCCCATATAACAAAAAATATTTTTTTATGTTTTGTAGTTCATTTTTTAAACTTATTTATTTAAATGCAGTAAGTAATGTGTGCAAAAATTTTTTTATTAAAAATAAAGTGGTACTGTCTGTCGTTTCCCCAAAATTCCGGCAATGTAATATGTTGTCTTTTAAAATTAGTTATAAACAAATATTTTTGTTTTCATAACAAAATGATACAGTCAAATGATTAACCTCGAGCCAGGACACAGAAAAATTAATAGGAGCACCTAGCCAGGACTTGAACCTTTAATTTTTATAATCCACGTAAGTCAAGTGCTCTGATAATTGAGACATCGAAGTAAAGTTATTCTAGCTGTAGTAAATCTCGACTTTAATCTTTCTTTTGAAAATACTCTCGTTACGAATTTCATAAAGACACAATAATAGACAGACAAATAGATGGACAGAGTTACTTTCGCATTTATAATATTAGTATGAATTTTTATTTTTATTAAGTAGTTGTATGCTTGTAAAATGAACATACTAGTATAGCGGGAGGAACTTCTTGGGTTTGGAGATCACTAGTTTTTGCACACACGTTATATAAAAACTACTCAATTTAACCTAAAACTGGCAAACAATTTACCTAAATATTAGTTTCCTTTTCAAAAAATAAAGTTAATTGAATTTAAATGTTATTTGTACAATATAGAGTTAAACTTTGTTTGTATGAACCGCGCTGTTGTAGCCTTCACTTCTGAAGCCTTTGACTTTCGATTTTTTTATTTTATTTAACCTGAATTTGTTTTTATGTATGTTTGTTTATTTTAAACACAATGTATTTTGATGTATATTTTTTAACGTTTAAATATTTAACTATAACTATAGATTTAATATTTAACTATAGAATAATCCATAAAAAAAATCAAGTTAATTAACTTTAGAAATCATTTTTAAAAATAAAAGTATTATTACTGGTTTTTCAATGACTCATATTCTTTTAAAACTGTTTTTAAATACCCTTAGAACCAAAAGAGTATATAAATTGGAGCCTTTTAAAACCATTATTATACTACTTGGTTACCAACATTAAATAAGAACAAATCAAAAACTGATTAATAAAAACACATTTTATTGTTTTATTTTTCAGGATGATACAGTATGTATAAACATATACCACAGTCTAACCATCCATACATTCGGTCATCAATGTTGTCTAAGCAAAGTAATCGTGAGGTGCAGTGCGCGGGGCGAAGGGGGCCGGAACATTCACGATTCACATACAGTTGTTCAGGAGCTGTCTAATAAGGAATACGTAGCAATAAATATCTACACGTGGTCAAATTTTCATCACCATCAAACCTCGTGACCATTTTTGTCGCCATGACCAACTGTATGAATGCTTACAGAGATTGTGCTATCACTATCTTATTTTTTAATGTTATTTTCATCGATCGACTACAAATAAGGATATTGCACGCTGCCAAACAAAATGCTACAAAAAGTATAGAACGTAACATGTATTAAAATTTTCGAAACTATTTTTCTGACGTTACCAATGATGAACTGAAGCAGAGGTTTTCGTTTGAGGCAGTCAGTGATACACAGGTTGTATATAAAACTGTGTATAATGATACTGTTCTTCTGTACATTCTATTTTTCTAAATTGATCGATGACTAATGTAGCAGCTTGAGTTTACGCTTCTTCCCATTCAAATTTATTGCTACTGCTATTTTCACTGTGACTAATTATTAAATTTTCTATATCACGTTACAGTTACAGTTACTTGATCATAAATTCACTTTCATTCTTTGTTTACATGTTTACAACACCTCTTCCAAACTTCGGTAGTGGCTCTATAGGCCTAAATGCCTCCTCGCATCACCACGCGCGTCACTAACAATGACATAGTTGCGACGTATCTTACCAGCCAAGCTCGTGAACTTTGTGACCCTGAACATAAAGTTACGTTCAGGAGGCACTCAAGAGAAATGGGTACAAAAAGAATCAAAGAAGTTTAGTTTGCCGTGACATGCTGATGAAGAATCCAGAGGTTAGCAGACAACCAGCGTTCATGCTCTTTATCAAAGGGAAACGGACAAAATTATTATAACTAAGTAAATTATCCATCGAGACTACAAGAAACTTGAACTGTATGAGCGCACAGCAATGGATGAAATCCCGGACCAAACACTGGGTGTCTTCTAAATTACTTGCAGCTGCTCAGTATTATCAGTTATCACATTGGCCGGACAATGCGTACAGTTGCGCATAGGGTCAAAGAACATAATATTGCAGCTGTAAAAAATTGCCAGGTGACCAAAACAGCGTGACATGTGACCTAATTCTCACTTAATCCGAGATAATTTTGAATTAGAGATTATCTAGAAGATCTCGAAAATTTCGAACTCCGACTTCATTTTCACAAGCAGCTAAATGTTGCCACTATTAATGGATTACGCTACGAAGTACGTTCCGTTGCACAGTTTTGAAGCGTTTTTAAAAACGCCTACCTTATAATACCTCGTTCAAAATATTAAAAATTATAAGTTATTCTTATATTCAAAGTGTAAATGTTTTTATGAAATCATTTCGAGCGGTTTGCGCTCGAGAAATATTCAATATGACCAGACTAGCTTCACTCAATTTTCGTTCGAGAAAGTTTGAATTCGTATCTTTTTTTTTTTTATTTGTGATCAATTCGAACTCGTAAGAATTTTCTTCCTGGGCTGGTGCAACTCAGCCATAACGTCGGAGAAAAGCCATAATAATACGTGTTTAATTCCGTGCTATTTTATAATCAGTAATGAGACGCAAAAATTTAAAATCTTACATTACATACAGTACAATTTGGAAATATTAAAGTTGCCTAAACTCTCTGTTTGTGCCCGTTATGTTGGTAGACTTAACACCTATCACTGAATGGTACAAGCTTTGTTAAATGTTTGCCACAACAGTTGTACATCCCTGTGGATATATACATATTGTCGGAGCAGTAATAATCAAAATGGTAATAAAAATTATAATATTGCAGCGAGACGACGACCATGATGATGACGATGTAAGTGAGAGTATATTTTTTTTCATTCTTAGAAGATTAAATGCAACACGTTTGTTTTTTTAACAGAGTGTTTTCTGAAATTATTAACCGCTTTGGCCTTAAAATAAAACATAACATATATTCTTGAAACCTGCTATGTGACTCTGTTGGTAGTAGTGACTGCCTACTAAAGGGCGTGAGGTCGATCCCCGCACAGAACAAACAAAATCCAAATGTCGCAAACACAAAGCTGGTCATAAGCTATTTTTAATGATAGCAAAAATAATCGCTGTTAATGATCAATTATCAGCATCGTCCCAGCACTAGGCTTGTTGATTTGACAGCTGTCGCAGAAATTAAGCTTTGATTTTGAAGGTATAGTGAAAAATCAAACAGCAAAAAAAATTTACTCCTATTGTTCGAGGCTTGGGCTGGTAATAATGATTTAAGATAGTTACTTCGTGAGCTCAATAGGAATTGAAGGACCTTATAAGAGATTGGGAGAAGTAGGATACGATCCCTGTTCACTCAGATAAGTAGAATTCACTCACCATTTGGCTTCCACACTGAGCTTCGATTGTTGACCACCAGTTTGACCATGCACGGCAAGGCCTTAGCAGATGCAGCAACAGAAATCCATCCATTTGAGTTGACAAACCACTTAAGGCAGTGCACTCCAGTAGAGGATGACTTTGGTTGCTCAATACATAAAATCTATGCAGTATTTTTAAACGTCATGTACATTTTTTATACAATGATATTGTCTGTAACAGATGTTCGTTAAAAAAATTGCAAATTGCAATATGTAATTTTTATATCTAAAAAAAGTAGCAAAGTTCACAATTTTTATAAATCGAGCCCTGTTTGGTTGGTTATAACGAAAATAACACGGTATTATTTACATTAAATTCGATTAAAATCATATAACCAAATAGTACACTTATGATGTTCGTTAACTATTTTTCAATAAAGTGATCTAGATTTCTATAATAAATTATTTAAATCAGTGAAATTTCACCAGTTTTTCCCATACAAATTAGTATGGCGGATCGTTATAATCTGTAAACGGCCGGGCAGATGCCTGACGCCAAAAACTAGAAAATATACTATATGTGTCGTCGCACATTGAAGAACTCGAAATTATTTGGCTCATTACATAGATAAACTATCGCTTGAAACTTATAATTGACCTCCTATACCAAACAAGCATGGTGATGACGTCATCAGTGGAGTGTACTGCCTTAAGAGTTAATTAAGAGGAAATAATACATCGCATGCATGCACAATTGAAAGCCTAGGTGGCAAAATCATAAGATTGAAGGAGAACGACTTCCTCACTTTGAGTTGATTTCTTCACTGGTTGTGCGCATCCATCCATGGCAGGCGTGGCCGCGCAGCGTATTATACGTTTTAATTTACGAAAAGACGAAAAATTTTTGCATAATTTTTCAAATTCGTTTGAATTATCATTATTCTGCAAGGTTAGCGAAAACGTTTTTGCATTTGATTTTAACTCCAAAACTTTATCTTTGCTTTTCTCTTGGAAAGTTGAAATCGGCCAATCGGTGATTTCGTCAGATAGCCAGGATGGTCCGTGCAGCCAGCGCACTGAGTCTGCAATCAGCTGTCGTGGATTGACTGCGCGGCTACAATTATCAGCTGCATTTGGTACCCCATTTACATAGTGCCAAGAGATAGAACGTACTATATCTACTATTTGAGCTACTCAAATTGAGACAAAGGTTTTCAGCTTATATGGTGACGTTTGTAACCAGGCTAGTACTACGCTAGAATTAGTCAAAGCTATGATTTGGTACTCAAATTCTTTAATTTTTTGTTTTACGAACATAACTAATTTCGACAACAGCACGGCCGCTATTAATTCTAATCGCGGAATAGAAAGCGGTTTAATTGATGCAACCTTTGATTTGCTGACAAGAAGTCTTGTTTTTACTATATTTTGTTTATCGACATTACGAAAATAAATACATGCCGCGTACACTCGAGTTGAGGCGTCACAAAAGGCTATCAATTGTACCTTAGTGAAATTAGGTATTAAGATATGACGTTCGATACGAGTTTCGGACAGTTGAGGTAGTGCTGATATAAATGTTTCCAATTTCTCACGGAGATCTACGGGTGAATTTTCATCCCAACCAATATTAAATTTCCATAATTCCTGTATTGTTGCTATGCAATTTGCTAAAAACACACATGACGAAATAAATCCTACCGGATCAAAGATTCTTGCCAATAATTTTTATACTGATCGTTTTGTTAGAGTTTTATCCTTTAGGGTACAGTCATATGAAAAACAATCCTCCTGTTGTAGCCACTGCAATCCTAGTACTTGAATTGGCGATAACGTGTCGTTAATAAAGTCGACAGGAACGGCTTGATTAGACTCTACGTTTTTTAGAATTTGAGGAGTTTTGCTCGCCCATTTTCTTAGATCAAATCCAGCATCCTTAGGTAATTCATCTTTTAAAGAACACGCTTCAGGAACGGATTGCGTAGACCACAACAGGTCGTCGATGAAGAATCCCTCGAGCAGAACGTGCGCAGCTTGAAAGGATAATTCATCTTGTGCAAGTGTCTGTAATGTACGGCCAGGTATGTAACCACTACTACGTAAACCATACGTGTTCGTTTTTAGTTTATATACCTTGATTAGTTCAGAAGGGTTTTCGCGCCATAAAATGTGTGGATATGATCTTTCAGGTGGATCGATTAACACCTGTCGATACATCTTGGCAATGTCGGCGGTAAAACACACGTCATACAAACGAAAATTAAAAAGAATTTTTAATATATCGTGGTAAAGTTTTCTACCAGTCAACAAGTTATCGTTTAATAAATCACCGTTATCAGTTGGGGCTGACCTATCGAACACAACTCGCACGGTAGTTTTTGTGCTAGACGGACGCACAATACAATGATGCGGGATGATGTACCGCGAAGAAGACTGCCCTTTATACACTTCCATGTGACCTACTGCACTTATTCTCTCATGAATTCCACATAGGCTAAGCGAAGTTCAGGCCGGCGAACAAAACGTCGTTCTAGTTGTAAAAAACGGCGCATAGCGAGCGCATAGGACTCACCGAGTGGCTTGCCGTTAGGGTTGAGGAGCAGCGAAGAAACGTATCAACCAGTTTTATCACGATAATGTTTTGAATTGTATATATCTTCGGCGAGTTGGTCTAATGGTTCCAGAGGGATTTCTCACGGCGTATTTTCGATTTCCCAAATTTTTTTTAAATTATTATTGATGAGATCGTTGTCTGCAGTGTACGACATCGTGCAAGACTTTGAGGCTTCATCAAGAGGATTATACTTTGAGGTGCACGGTACATCAATTACCGGTGACAATATAGCCAAAAATGCGCGAAGGCCAATAATGTTCAAGGCTTGGGCTGGTAATAATGATTTGAGATGACTTCGTAAACTCAGTAGGAATTAAAGGAGCTTATAAAAGATTGTGAGAAGTATGATACGATCCCTGTCCACACGGATAAGTAGAATTCACTCATCGTTTGACTTCCACACTCAGCTTCGATTGTTGAGCACCAGTTTGACCATGCACGGCAAGGCCTTAGGAGATGCAGTAACAGAAATCCATCCATTTGAGTTGACAAACCACTTAAGGCAGTGCACTCCACTAAAGGGTGACTTTGGTTGCTCAATACATAAAATCTATGCAGTATTTTAAAACGTCATGTACATTTTTTATACAATGATATTGTCTGTAACAGATGTTCGTTAAAAAAATTGCAAAAATATGTAATTTATATATCTAAAAAAAGTAGCAAAGTTCACAATTTTCATTAATCGAGCCCTGTTTGGTTGGTTATAACGAAAATAACACGGTATTATTTACATTAAATTCGATTAAAATCATATAACCAAATAGTATACTCATGATGTTCTACATACTACTTAGACTTTACACTGCATGCATGCACAATTTTTTTTCTAACGTAGACGCAGATATCCTGCCCGGCCGACACATCATACCTTCATTATCCCGGCTACAAACTCGAACACAATTTCGTGAGTCGTGACGGTGTATGTATGTTCGTCCGGAAGGATATCTACTGTCGCCGCTTTCATAGCCTTGAAGAAAGGGACCTGTCGATATTGTGGGTGTGCGTAGATTACGGTGGCCACACTCGTAGCTATACGTGCCTATACAGGTCTCATAGCGGTGACACGGACGTAACTCGACTCTTCACGCACCTGAGTTTGACGACTAACAAAGTTCTAGAGCAATATCCCACAGCAGAACTAGTTATTTTGGGAGACTCCAACGTCCACCATCGTGAGGGCTCAGTTCTCGAACCAATAACTATGCTCGGATATCTGCTCATGAATTTGCTCTGACCTATGGATTCTCTCAGCTGATACTTTCTCAAACGAGAATACCAGATATAGAGGACCATACAAGCTCTTTAATTGACCTTCTGCTGACAACACGTCCGGATATTCCGTCTCAGTGGATTCGCCTTTAGGCTCCTCCGACCACTGTCTCGTTCGGACTCAAGTGTCATGCACACGACCCGATCCATCTGGGCCAACTAATTGGCGTCGTGTGTGGCATTATAAGTTGGCAGACTGGGATGGATTGCGAGAATTTTATGCATCGTAGCCGTGGAGGCAGATCTGCTTTAGCAGCCGCAGTCACTGAAAAAATCCTTGCTGGTATGGAATGTTATATTCCTAACCCGCGAGTAGCTGCCGGCGTCAAAAAACGACCATGATTTAATAGGTCTTGCAGAGAAGCTAAAATTCTTAACCAAACTGCATATGAGGCTTGGACCATGGCTAGTAATAATAAGGATCCGAATATTTCTAAGTTAAAACGCAAATTAAATGCTACCTCGAGGTGCAGTAAGAAAGCAAGTGCAAGAGCTAAATTCCAATTGATCGGAAAAATATGTGGGCGACTTGCGAGCTATCCTTCTGGGAGTCGTGCTTTCTGGTCGCTTGCCAAAGCTGCCGAAGGGAACTTGTGCCATTCGTCGTTACCATCATTGCGAAAGACCAATGGTGACTTGGCCCATAGTGCTAAAGAGAAAGCCGATCTGCCGGGCAGTCTCTTTGCCTCAAACTCGAATATGAACGATGAAGGCGCTGTACCACCTACTATACCGTGGTGCGGTAAGACCATGCCGGAAATCTCCATAACACAGCGGGAGGTCCAATGGGCGTTGCTTTCTCTAGACGTTCATAAGTCGACTGGGCCAGACGGTATACCAGCAGTGGTGCTTAAGCAGTGTGCTCCTGAGTTATGTCCTGTACTCACGCGCCTCTTCGCGCTTTCCTACCATACTAGGCAATTTCTGTCTTTCGGAAACGCGAAAACCGCGGAGAACTTGTGCCTCAAATCGAGACCACATTGTCCAAGGTCTCTGACTGGAATCGGGTAAACTTGGTCCGATTCAACCCTACAAAGACACAAGTCTGCGCGTTGACCGCTAAGAAAACCCTACTCACTGTAGTCCCATCTCCATCTCCAAGAGCATAGGGATCCTCGGTGTTGACATCTCCAGCATGTTCATTTCCGAGATCATTTATAACATACGGTGAAGCTGGTGTCCAAAAAACTAGGTGTACTCAACAGAGCGAGGCAAAAAAAGATAAAAAAAAACACTTACAGTATCACTCGCGCGTTGCCGACCCTTCAAAAATCCAATAACTTCATTCTTGAAGAACCCCATACCCCATGTAGTCTTTAGAGAAAACCTTGGCGAGGAGCTCATTCCGCAACCCAAGCGTTCGCGGGAGGAAGTTTCTCTGAAACCGCACTGTACGCGACCATTTCTGGTTCTAAAGTGTAAGAATGAATTCCCTGCCGATGGCGAGCGGTGCGATGGTAGAAAGTAGCCGTGCATCATTCCGAACAATTCCTCAGAACACATCCCATTTTACAAGCGGTAGAACACACACAGGTGTTTTATGCTTTTGCATAAGTGTTTTTAGCTTATCATTTTTTAAATTTCAAACAATATGTGATTGTATGTCTTAAATTATAATTCTCCCACTTGAACATGTTTTTATTTTATGTTTCAGCGTGATGATGACGATGACGATGATGTAAGTATCTATGTACTAGCGTATATTTTTAAAGTATCAATAATTTTGTTTTAAATTGATTTTTTTTTATAAAACGGAGTTATGCCCGAACATTCATAAAAAAAATACAAATATCCGAATTGAGAACTTCCTCCTTTTTTGTAGTCGGTTAAAAACACAGGTGCTCGAGCTCTTAACTTTAGACTTTCAAACTAGTGATTTTTACGTGACATTTCAATTTCTGAAAAGTATTTTATTTAAAAAAAAAGGTCAACAACTAATACAAATTATATAACACGAGTGCTTTTTACTTTATATTACAGCATAAGTGTTTTTTGCTTATCATATATGATTGTATGTCTTAAATTATAATTCACTCATTTGAACATGTTTTTATTTTATTTTTCAGCGTGATGATGACGATGCCGATGATGTAAGTATGTATGTACTAGCGTATATTGTTAAAGTATTAGTAATTTTGTTCTATATTGTTCAATTTAGTTTAATTCAATATTTTTAAGTGTTGCATGTGTTATATTTGCTTTTCTATTCTATACAAATACAATGAAGTGTAATGTCGATGAAACGTTATCGGATTTATCAAAGGCAATGATTAAATTTGTGAATGAAATAAATGTTTTGGCTGAGGTTATATTTTGATCTAGGTGCAATTTTAAACGTAATAATATCCCAGATCCCCAAATATCTCATCAGACATCAAATAACTGTCCCAGTCGGTGCTGTCTATATGCTCTATCAAACACCCCAAGAGCCGCATCAAGGTGGACGACCTGAGGAACATTTTGGCCTCGTCTCGCCTACCATTGTCGCCGGTGACTTCAACAGCAAGCACCCCAGCTGAAATTCTGCCACCATGAGCCCAGATGGCCGACGCCTGTTTGACGATGCTGAACGGTTCGGATACGTGATAATGGGTCCAGATATACCAACGCATATCCCGTTCCAGACAGGCCAGCAACCAGACGTCATCGATCTACTGGCACACCATGGTCTTCACTGCCGACCCACGCTCAAAATCTGTGGCAGCGGTGACGCGCCTATTCAACGGCATAATGCGCACTGGACACTTTCCACATTCATGGAAATTAGGCCCTGCATAATGATTCCTAAGGCTAGCAAGAACCGGCCGATAGTCCTTGTGGAGAGCGATGCTGGAAGCGGGGCTCTTCGCGGTAGAGCCGCCCCAGGCGGCTCCTAAGACCCACGGAAGCCGATGGTCAGGAACCCACCCAAGGACCTGCCCGTAGTGACGGGCAATGGATAGCAACAATTTGCAGGAGGCTATGCCTATGTGGCTATGTTGTGTGTGTGTGAGAAGACACGAACGCGTTTTACGTCATTTGGTTTCAAATAATTCCGCGACCAACAATGGTTTTTTTTATTGTAACTTACTGTTATTTTCCATATTTAGAATAATCTACAAACTGACAAGTTCCTTGGTAGAACCCCACGTGTTCATTTTTAACCGATGAATTCTTTAGTCCTCTCTTCAACTGCACGAACACTACAGTTCTCATTTTCCCTTCACGCGTAACCATTTCACGGAATAGTCCAACCAAAGAGTAAAAACTAAACGCGTGTAGCCACTATTACTGCATTTATCAATGAAATACATACATTTATTTTAATACAAAATATTTAGCTACAATATTTACCAATTTCAGCATTTACTCAATAACGGAAAGGTAATAGCTGTTTTTCTTTCTATAATGAGATCAATCGGAAAGTTTAACAAATCTGTTATTTATTTAATAATTTAAATGTTAACAACTTTACTCATATTTCTAAGCTATTTATCGACACTGTCAGTAGTGTTTTTAAAAATAGAAATACCTAAGTACTAAAATATTTTTTGTAAAACTAGATTCGTAATGTGAAGACTAAATTATGTTTGGTGTCTACTGGGCAAGAGTACTGTGTGGGACAGGGTGCAAACGTGGCGCCATCGTAAGTTGACACTAGATAGAAATACTTGCACAAACACATATACACGTATTATTCGGGAGTTCAGAGAGTTTTAGAAAATGTTAATAGGTATCAACCAAGTTTTTAGTTCTGTCATTAGCTTAGGTATTAACGATAACCAAAGTGGGGGTCAAAGTGGTGAAATATTTTTTAAGTGATTTCGTATCGTTCTAAACTGTGATTCATTCCATGATAAAGAAGAAAATAACTGACATAAAAAGCCAGAAGATACAAAAAAAATATAAAGTAATTTCATATAACATGAAACGGGTGACGTTGTTACTAAACATTCGTAAAAGCTTCGTCATCAAAATAAAACAGCAATAACTAAGAGAATTACAAACTTTAGTTAATTTAACATCAATAGTTTACATTATCGGATAACTAAATAATGATATTAATATATATTTGTTTATTTGTCACAATTTGAACACCTATATTTGTTGTGCGTCCTACAAACTACTTTTTTGACTTTCATGCAAAATTTTGTTGTAATTTTTCTTAATTTAGAAGGACACAAGGCACGTAGTATTCCAAAGTTTCAGGAAAAAAAATCACATTTGTATATACACGCACTTACCTTTGTACAAAAGTTACTTAAACCCTGAAATTTTCGTATATTTTACAACTTCTTGCTATAAATCTATACAATACTTTAGAACATAACGAGAGCGCGTGACCCACTTACGGAACAAATTATGAAGCGAAGATCGCTGGTACAACGCGAACTTTGAGTTTTCTGGTAATAGTGATTCTGCCGTCGCAATTTTCACAATAGTTTAGTTATCCAGGGTTAAACATGGGTTAAACATATCGCGTCGCTAGGAGATTCTGGCACAGTAGTACAGAAATCTACACACATAAACATAGATAACTGGACAGCGCATTTCTTAACCAGCTGTGTAAAAATAGGTCACAGAAGTGTAACAGAGTCGAAGCTTAAGTGAGGTGTCTTGTCGATGAAAAATGATACCACAGGTTATCCTCGTCTCTTTCTGAAGTGTGGCCAATTTCGTGAGCCTATTGCGCAGTCCATAGGAGAGATTATACAACTCGAAGTCTATGTCTATACACAATATTCATTTTAATTCCTAACACAACAGTTATTAGGAAACTGATAAAAGAAACAACATAGAAGGAAAAAAAACAGGTCAAGTGAAATAGAAATATATCTACGCTTTTTTTTTTCATGCAGTAAATTAATTAGTTTAAGGAATTTAATTTATATTTTATTCAAATATAAATAATACCATTTTTTTTTAATATATCTTTTATTTCTGCAGGTTGAGGACCGCTATTGGACAAAAGCCACCCCCTTATGTCGCGAGCTGGTAATGGATTTGAAAACAATTGTCAATTGTGTTACAAAATCGGGGCCATCAAAAACCCAATAGAACTTAGTTTTATCAAAATCAAAGAATTTTGCAATTCGGTCTTTTATGGCGCGCTTTTTGTGACGTCTCATTCTATGCATACAATGGATCTAAATTTTTTTGCTTATAATTTTAAGATTCTAGGCTAAAAATCATGTTAAGAGACCAAAATCCAGTATATTGTTCTTTCTTGTTCTTAATTGTAAGAATAAAGTCTGTGTAAATAATATTTGGTCTATATTTAAATGACTAGATGATTATATTATTTTTCACATAGGATGAGTAAGGTGACGTTTCTATTTTTTTCTTTTATATAGTTGTAGTACGAATAATTTGAGAATATAACATCGTATCAAGATAATTTATAATGAAGTGTAAATCGATATTGCCGAAACAATATTTTAAAAACAAAATTAAATTAAATCAATGGAAATATCCTACAAAGGTAATTTACATTGAACTTTTAATCTATTTAACTATTTGATTACTTCTTGTGCAGATTTTATATTGAAAAAAAATATAGGAAAGAATCATTCTCTTATTTATACACATATGAAATTCGTAAACCAGCTTAAACAAGGGTTTTAAAAAAAAATATTTTTTTTTTAACTGAAAACTGAAAACAAAAACGGAACAATAACTCCAAAAACACCACGAGAAACTCAATACAGAAAACAAAAAAAATTTGCACAGTAGGCATACAGAATTCATGCACTCGAACTGGTACGATTTAATACGGCGGCTTTTTCGCGCGAATTTCATAAACTTTGTTTTTTGAAAAATTCATTCAAACCAAGGTAACCATACCATACATTCAAGTTTAAAGTTTAATGAAAATCTTTGAAGAGATGGTACTTTTCGCTTAGTAATACTAACTAATGATAACACCTACAGATCTTCAGCTTAGAAACCTAATGAAAATTTTGGTTTGATAATATTTTTGTTCAAAGTCAACTCTTCTAAATCATTAAAATTAAGATAATTATAAAATTATTTTAGTTATTATAATTTTTTTTTTTTTTAATGGGAGCTAAAACATAAAATTTTGCGGAAAGATTCAATTTATTTTGTAAACCATTATTGATATCATTGGATAGAGCTTATGAAGCACTTTCAGAATCAATTATCAGTATTTCGATATCGTGTATGGTTTAAAAATAATCGAGTCACATAGTGTTACAACCCTGTATATTCAAAAGACCAGGGTATAACTGATTCATCAAAGCCACCGAGCCAAAACTACTGAAGCTGAAAGCGTAAAATTTTGAACTTTTTATATCATAGAGCTCTAGTAAGAAAGGAAATTGCTAAATTTGTTTCTCAGAGGGATGAAAATAGGATAAGAAGTTTGTATGAAAGTCTGTAATTTTTTAAGATGGATTTATCCATGTAAATGTCCATCTTTTAACATTGAACAATGAGGACACCTCCTCCGTCTTGTTTATTAGTGACGGAACGGTTACGATCACATCTAAATATGACATATCTATAAATTTGGTGTCTGTTATTTGTGCAGTGAGCCAGGTTTCCGTTAAAATGATTACGTCGTACGACGATGACAAAATTTCCATGTATAAGGTCTGGAGTTTAGTCCGGATCCCTCTACAGATCTGATAATAAATAGATATGTTTCAATTATTATGAGCTATTTTAAGCGAGTTTAATCATTCTATGACAGAGATATGTACGTCTATGTAAATGTATATATGTATGCGCATATACATATTTATATGTCTGATTTGTGGAGATATATGAATATTTATATTTTATCTCGGGAGTTACTACTAATATTTAAATCCCGTCATAGTATTGAGGATTTTTTACGCGTTACATAGTGTGTCCCCCTCTATGTAATCTGAAAAACAATAGGCAATTCAAATATACCTTGAGTGATGATTTTTTTTACTATTTACATTGTAAAGCTTGTTTTTTTAAGTGTTTCAATACGACATATGTATCTATTTATTAGTTAACTATAATATAATGTTTTGTTTGTAGTTTTACAAAGACTCGTTTGGCAATAAACTAGTTGGTATTGTAATTAGTTTTAGAGCAAACTCTTGCTTATTTCTCTTGACGAATCGAAACTGTTCTTAAAAACCCATTTAAACAGAATGATTTTGAATTTTTGCTGCTTACTAACTTTTTTACCTATCTTTACTTGTTTTTATATTCAATGATCGACTTCAAGGTGAATAAAAACATGTAGCTGAATGTTCTGTTATATAAGTCTATTTTAATCTAACCTTCGACCCTAAGTGCTGATTTATTTTATTTATATTGATATAGCCTTTATGCCATGTTTTCTTCTAAGACTCCAACCTTTAGGAAGTCTTAAACAAAGAATATAAATATCGTCCGCTGTTATAAATATCTCTAATGTCGTAGTAATACTATGATGCACCAAAAGCCAATAAACAATTTTGGTTTCTTCTTTATTGCAGGTCGAAAGGTTAAAGAAAATGGCAACAACTCAACAGGGCTGTACGTAATATTTGTTAAGAGTATTTAATTATATTTACTTTACGTCTCAGTATATGAGTTTTTTTATTGGTTCAAGTCACAAGCAAAATATTTAATGTATAATATTGGATGGAAAAAAGGTGTCTATAAATAACAATATGTTGAGACTGTAATTCAAAATCCTATAAGGAGAAATAAGACTGTATGCGGCTTCGAGGAAAACTGCAAATGTGCGCTCAGTTTCCAAAAAGTATGATTGATAAGATCCACCGAATTATAAGGAAATCGTTATTACCTCTCCCTTTTATTTACAAGGTCATGGAGGGTAATCAATAAGAATTATAAATGATTAGCGCAATACTTACGTCGTCTGCAGATTCAATCAGGTTACAGTATCAATATATTAGGTGTACCACAAGGTAGTATTCTAGGTCCCCTTATATTCATAATTTATATCAATGAATTACCTAATTTATCGAAGCATTTATGTGTAATGTTTGCAATTAATTTTTCAAATTTGCAAATTTTAAATTTTTATTTACTTCAATAATGAAATTATTTTTAATAATATACAACATATTATAAGGTTGCACGGAATCCTCGGTGCGCGAGCCAGACTCGCACTTGGCCGGTTTTTATTTGAAAAAACCGACAGTCTTGATGAAATTAGGTATGAAACTCAGGCATTGGACGTTTTTATAATTTACCGTCGAGCGGCACAGCACGGCACGTGTTTGCTCTTTAACTTTCCGTCCACGGTAACGACATATCGTGAGCGGCAACAATATGCAGGCAAACAGACCCAATCTACATAGAATCAAGTAAAGTGACTTTGAACGCGTTTGGAGCGAGAGTTTTAATTCGGGTATAGAATGAACTTGTGACTAGTATAGCATATAAAAGCAGTAAGGTCGAAAACACGACTAGGTATAGACAACAAATAGGGAGTATTTCTTGTCTCTCCTTCTCTCTGCAGGAAATACCATCATCGCACCACTTTTTAAAAGTAATCTTAGGGTGTATACTAACAGTTGATGCACATTTTGACCGCTATTCACTGCACTATTAGGGCCATTTCAGTCCTTTGCGGTTCGGCCTGGAGTAGTGGAGGGTTGTATAGAAACTGGGGCATGGGCGGCCGCATGAAGACTGGAATGGAGGTGGGCTAGCCGCTTCCTGAGACTCACACATAGCCACTAGCGATTTAGCGAGCACACATTTGTCAGCGTCGCTTCTTTTCGTTAGGTATATATTGTTAGGTTCAATGGAATATAGAGTCAGATAAACTTAAAGTTAACATATTATACATACCTCGCTGTTAACGCTTAACTCGATAAAATTAAGGATGCACAGTAAATAAATTGACAAATGCATGGCTGTGATAAATAATTGACTAAGACGAAACAACACCGTAACTCGCCTTTAATAGTCAAAGTAAATATAAATATATTATCGTTCGATAAATCTATTAACGACGCGTGAAATTAAATTATGTTGCATATAACAAATTAGCAGTAGGTTATTGATTTTAAATATGTAGTTTATTAAATTATTAGGTTAGTATTAATAACTGATTGGTTGACGTTTGTTGGTGTACGTGCCTAATTTTTCTCCTTAACCAATATGGGAAAATAAGAATCAATGCCATTTTTTTTACTAAGTAATTCATGATGAATTATTTATTTTAGGCGTTACATGGTTTAGTAATATGTCACTAAAAACCAGGTCTTGTAATGTAGCTTTATCCTATCCTATTCTGTCCTATCCTACCATACTGCCGACTAATATTGTAAATGTGAAAGTTTGTCTGGATGGATGGATGTATGGATGTGTAAAATTTAATCACACTTCAACGACTGGATGGATCAGGATGAAACTTGGCATAAATGTAGGTAAGATCCTGGAATTGGAATAGCATATAGGCTTATTTTTATCCCGAAAAATACAAAGTTCCCGCGGGAATAACTATAACAGGGTTAAATAAACTATAGCTGCATCTATAGCTTGCTATAGCAAACTTCATTAGCATAATTAACGAGTTCCAAATTTAGGGCGGGCGGAGCGGAGTTTTTGTTAAAATACATTGTGACCGCATGAGACAATCGAAAATATTTTCCTTATATAATATTGTCATAACTTAACTGAACATCAACAAATAGGAAGTACAAAAGTTAAATCACGTTCAGAATAATAACTATTACTGAAGTAACTCAAACTTAACAACTCTCTTCACTAAGCTTTAAGCCTTTTCTTGTTGTCGGTTTTCAGGATTTGTTTGCTGTAAAAATCAGGCTCAGCAAAGTAAACTATCAATCTTTTTCATACATCACTAACTTACATAACTTATTTGAAGTGAAAACTCGGTAGAAACACTGGCAACTTGATCTTTCTGCGTTGTAAATCCTTGATTGTAACGTACGGCACCAACTGCTTTTTTCCCACGAAGGACGGAACAAAACGAGGACAGTATATATGTTAATGGTACTGTTAATAGATAATGGTACGGAACCCTTCGTGCACATTCCTAAACAGGTTTTACAGCAATATCATCAGGGTTAGAGAAGCATACAATAGACAATTTTCCAAAGTTATAATGAATTTATTGTAAAAGGTTTGTGACTCATCGGCGATGGTTTTTAGATAGGTGTTAAGCTGTTAATTCGCTAAAGGGCGTTGCAATAAACAGTTTTTGATCTTTAAAATAAGTTTTTTACCAAGATAGTAACGTAAAAATTCTCTTAAAAGGTTAAAATAAAAAGCAAGATTAAATTTTTTCAAGTAAACTTCGGTGATTGTAATTAAAAATTATTGATTTTTTTTTCAAATTAAAATTCTTGACTCAAAGGAATTAAGTAACATCGAAGCTCATTCACTACACTGAAAGAACAAAAATTTTCCAGTTTTATGAGGTGTCTAATCTTTTAGGTGGCTAATCTCTTATTAAAATCACAAACAGAGAAGGGGGAGGACGCTGAACACCCTGTCATACTCAACCTTTTTAAAATTGGCAGCAACGACCAAGCAACCCTGTGTAACTGGGGTTGGGCCACTTGCAATCGAGGTCTCATACCTGTCACAATGTGAACATAGCCTGTTTCTCAGACCCTGCTCAGCATGGTGGCTTACAAATTCAAAAAGGGTGCTGAGGGTCGTGCACTGAAAGAAAAGCAGTCCTCAAGTGCTCTATCGTATACTCCTTTTGCGATGGGTGAAATTGCTTCTACGATACCCCTATCGTTCACCAGGACGCCGAGGATGAGAATATGGACGACCCAACACAATTTGACGACCCGCATTCAATTCTAGATTTTTTTCCCTCCTTCTCTCTCCCTCTATTGAACCAACCTTGGTGGGTGAGACCCGGCCCTTCCAAAAGCGTAAAGTCAAGATTGTATTTTGTGCTTGACCGCGTAAATAGTATTTTTAGTACAATTATGTTTACGTTTATTTGTTTAATAACTGTTTATTTGAAGCTATTGATATTTGTAAAATGTGAAATTGACATTGTTACACGTTTTTAAAAAGAAATACATGCCAACATTATTTGGTAGAGCCGATTTCCTTTTCACGGACTCAAAGTTTCATGCATAGGTATCTACCGAAATGCTTTCGGAAAAGGCAGGAAAGCCAATATATATATTTAAATAGATACATTTAAAAAAACAAAGTTTTTTTACCACAACAACAAAAGTAAATTTTGGATAAATAAAAAAAATTGGTTTTCGGTGCCTTTACTGTAGTTTAAAGGTCATTTTAAGAGGTGCGATGTCTGTGTCGCCCCGAGTGTATACTACAAATTTTATGTTAGTATAGATTTTGTGTATGCAACTGTACACAATTCGGCTCGTTCCATAACTCTACTCTCGAGATTATACGACAGTTATATAAATAACTATTACCTAAGAAGCAATTCTTGTTTATATGGGTATGTATATATATATATAATCTGGATCTTGAAAGCGGCTCCAACAATTTTCATGAAATTTAGTATGCTGAGGGTTTCGGGGGCGATAAATCGATCTAGCTGGGTTTCATTTATACAAAACGTCGTTTTATTCGTGTTTTCAGGCAATATTAAACTAAAAATATGACAATTATTAATATAATTTTTACTGACACAGCAACACTACAGCTACTAGACAATAGATGACGTTGTTAAAGAAAATGAGCAAAGCTCGGTCCCAAGGTATAAATATGCATGAATATTTTTATTATATTATAAACGACATCGGTCCGTTTTACTTTTAATACATATATTATTTTTCTTAGTATAATAAACTAATGTTTAATTTAAATAATGTCTTATGTAAGTCGTAATTAGATATGCCTAATAATCAATATACCTATAACTATACCTGTGCGTAATCACCCGTATGGTACGGATTTTAAAATAATGAATATTATGTTGCAAATCTAAGCATAAAATAATTATTTTGTACTTGCTTGCTTGCATTGCTCGGCCATGAATTATTCTTCAATATTAAAACATAATTATAACTTAATTAAGGAAACATTTTAAGTACACAGTAGTAAGTTACCTACTCTACTTAACTATTTCCCGCGACTTTGCCCACACGTATAATTAAAAAGAATTCAATTTTTATGCAAAAATCTTAAATACTGCTGGTTTATCCGTTAGGTAATAATTTTCAAAAAACGCTGAAACGAGTTCATGTGTTTAATCAACCACAAAAATTTTGGAATGATTAATGGCCATCAGTCGGGACCCATATTGAGAAGAAAAGAATATTAGTTTAGGTAACCAGCCGGGAGAGTTGCCAAATGGAGGTTATTATGTTCGGTATTAGCATTTATTATTAGTTTATGTAGGTATCGAATAAGAAACCACTTCACACGGTATCTTCAAAATAGCTGATCTAAATTCAAGATTTCAGGACTTACTTTCAGTTTTTATCAGTCATACCAAGTTTCATTTCACATGATTAATTTAATATTGCTGAAAAATGTACTTAATTTTTTTTTTTTGCTTCTCAGTTTTTAGCAATCGGGTTTTCTGTTTTACAATAAATTTATTTTATTTCAAACTTTTTAGTTTATTTTATCTTTAATCTCTAATTCCATCCCGTCAAATACTGTATATGAATATACTATATTAAAATATTTGCTATTTGTGGTTACGACTTCACGGGATAACTGTAACCTACCTATATTTATATATATTTTTCTTAGTTTAATTTTTGATATCCAGCAGTTAATTTTATTCATTCATTAAACACGTTGGAATCATTGTATCGGTGTATTAATAACGTTTTACAACTATTTTAGCTGATAAAAAATAAAAGAATCATTTTTTTTTCGTCTTTTTATAATTATAGGGTAATATAGTATTTTATTTATAAATTGTAAATATTTGGAAAAAGATGTGAAGTTGGCGGCCGAAAACGCCCTTAGTGTACTCAACAGAGCGAAGCAGTACTTTACCTCAAGGCTATAGCTTTTCAGGTTGCCATGTCCGGGCGGGTACACCCGGATACCAGCTTAGCCCTTTTGACTCTGTTCAGCGACGAGCAAAGAGAATTGTCAACGATCTCAATGTCACAAGCCAATATCGAACTCTTAAACCCTAAAGAAAGAGTTTCCCTCTCTGTGTATGTTCTACTGTTTGTATAATGGGTTGTAGGAATTGTTTAAAATTATGCTCACAGTTACTTTTTACCTTTGCACTGCTCGACATTGACCTTAAACCCTGAATGGTTACGCACAGATGAATGAGGTTTTCCAGGGACTACAGTATGAGGCTCTTTAAAAAGTAAATAATAAGTTTATAAAAGGTGCACAACACGCGAGTAAGGCTTCTGGTGTTGCAAACGATCGTATGCTTGTTTGCCACCTTAGCGGTATAAAAAATGTACTTATTATATGTACACTGTTTAGATTAAAATTTGCACACAATTACATACATACATATACCCGAAAAACATAACCCTACTTTTGTCAGTTGTGTAAAAAGTTTCTCAACACTGCTGTTTAATTTGTAGAATAAAATGTCACAATTCATAAATTCAAAAGAAGTTTAGTTTAGTTCAATGAACAAGTTATTAAAGATTTATACGTTAGAAATTATACTATACATATCTATAGATGTATAACTTATAGTACTATTGCCCCTTTTGTGCTTTAATATCTGTGGCATATAAAATGAAACATGAAAATACAAATCAAATAAACAGCAAAATTTTTTTTTTTTTTTATATAACACCAAATTGTGTTCGAGATAACTTTCACATTCTATAAAAATCTTAGTAACAATTTGACAATTGTAAAAATTCTAGTTCTGTGTTAAAATAGCACATAATTGTCTAAAGCAAATAAAAAAAAAACACTTGTGTAGTGTTAATAGCAGTCATTTAAAAAACCTCGTAATAATTTCATGGCCTATGTACATTTGCATATTTAAAGCAATTTCTTTCTTCGGCTTTTAGTCACGTACTGATTGTCGACAATATTAGAGCGGTAACTCTATTACTACTTGTTCTTACTGTCGTGGTCTGTATAGAAGCATACAAGGTGAGTACATTTTTGAAGTGAAAACTTCCTTAGCGGCGTTGTGTACTTTTTTTGGTATGGGTAAAAAATGATAAACTCGCGTCAGGTCACGTGTCCTAATCGTGGAAATTCGTAAGACGGAAACCGTAATGCCACGCCTATTATAATTTTTATTTTTTTTCTATTATATGTGTTTTTCTTGTGGGGGTGCCTTACCGCTTACATATTTCGATAGCTTAACGTCCCCCCCCCTTTTTTTTTTTTTGAAGTGAAAACTTCTTTAGCGGCGTTGTCCCCTTTTTTTGGTATGGGTAAAAAATGATAAACTCGCGTCAGGTCACGTGTCCTAATCGTGGAAATTCGTAAGACGGAAACCGTAATGCCACGCCTATTATAATTTTTATTTTTAGTATTCGCGATTATGAGTAGTACAGGGAGGTTGGATATGGAATTTTAATTCTATGACAGATTGCGATGTCAAATATACTACGTCAAAAAAGTAAATAAACAAACATTATTATTTCTTGACAATGTGAAAGACCTGTCTTGTGACATATTTGAGTGTTAAGCGCGAATCGTGTGTAAAGGTTTTCACTTCTGCCGGCACTCCCGGAGTGCAACTTGTTTTTTTTTAAAATTTAAAAATATATCAAAAATTGGATTTAAACTTTAATAAGCTTTATTTTTCTCTGAAGTAATATGAAAATGTCATAAGAATGTAGTGTTTTTATTTTTAGACATGTAGGTACGAACTTTTTACAGTACGACTTTTAACCAATACGACAATGAGCGCTGACACTACTAGGAAAATACGAAGAAATTTAAATTATACTACATTTTTCCAGCTTCTCCGCCCGCCCTAAATTTGGTTATCGCCGTGGGATTTTTACGGCAGCTCCTTGATTATACTAAGGAAGTTATGCAAAGCTACAGCTGTAGCTATAGTTGGTTCCAGTGGAATTCGGTTGTAGTTATCCTAGTTCTACCATGATGATAGATACAATTTTATTGCAAAAATTATTGTTGTCACAGTAGAGCTTTACTCTGGGATTCAAAAAAGCTCTTCCGACACTTAACAACCTACACATGCCACGCTATGTCACCGGTTAACCAGCCAGAAGCCTTTATGGTAGGTATAGAGGTGCATGTATTTACCGATGTTTCACAGATGGGCTAATACTATTAACAGCGACACCACAATAGCCGGAGTTGCATGTATTTAGCGATGTTTCACAGATGGGCTACAACTATGAACTGTGACACCACTATAACCGTCTGATTTGTAACTTCAAAGGGTAAAAAAGGTTTTAAAGGTTCATGTGGCTCCAGTAAAACCTGTTAGTATTCCAATGTAGTTATGTGGGGGATGACTGACTGCTAAATTTTTCACCAAAGTAAAACAATATGCGTTATGATTTTTATTATGTTTTTTTTTCTGGACGGGTTTTACGATCGTTTCGAGTTGATTGCACATGTAACTCTCAGTTCACTAACAACTGTTATATAATAGATCTGGGGTTATATGCCAGCTGGCGAAAAACCATGGATAGCGTCATGTTGACGGAATGATGAAGCCAGCTGATATTATTTCACGCAGTCAGACAAATTAGACTCTCTTAGTACTGCAGCTTACGGTGGAACAGTCCGGAATTTCTCTATAAACTGCAAGTCAACTTAAGATACACACGAAAATAACTGTGGACATTATGCTGGGATTGACCGATGTTGTGTGTGTTAAACAAGTAGATTTACCAACAGGACTATTAAGTGCTGATGAAACTAGAGAATCTACAAACGTTTTGATTCACTTTGCTCAATTGGAATCGTTTCCATAACCTTTATAACCTTATATCGAACAACCTAGCGTTGCTAAACAAATAAAATTTGTCAAAAGTTAACTTAAATAATAATCGTATAATTTGCATGAGCCGTTGTCGTGAGAATTTCTCTGCATTTGGTTATGACAAAAACACTCTACCGTAGTAAAGCGAGCATTTTCCTAGATATGCTCGCTTCCTTTTCAGTCGAAGAAGATGCTGAAAACCATTAAAAGCTCGAGCTTTTAAGGGCATGTCGACGCCTGCAGCTAGATCTACTGATTGGTGTGTTGCACAGTCATAGAATAGTTGCACAGTCATATAAAACTTATCCTATTTTGATTCATCATATCAGCTTATATTGGTCCACTGCTGGACATAAGCCTCCTGTATGGTGCGTCATTTCTCTCGGTCCTCTGCCTTCCGCATCCAGCCACCACCAGCCACCTTTTTAAAGTCGTCGGTCCACCGGGCTGGAGGGCGTCTCACGCTTCGCCTTCCCATACGCGGTCTCCACTCTAGGACACGTCTGCTTCACTGGCCATCGGTCCTCCGACAGACGTGGCCAGCCCACTGCCACTTCAGCTTGCTAATTCTGCGAGCTATGTCAGTAACTTTGGGTCTCATCCGGATGTCCTAATTTCGGATTCGATCCCTTAGAGACACTCCGAGCATAGCTCGCTCCATTGCGTGCTGTGCGACCTTGAACTTGTGGACCAGCCCTGCTGTAAGTGTCTATGTTTCGGCGACGTAAGTAATGACTGGTAGAACGCACTGGTTAAAGACTTTCGTCTTAAGACCTACTCAATTTAACCTAAAGCTGACAAACAATATACTGAAATATTAGTTTTCTTTTAAAAAAAATAAAATACATTAAATTTGAATGTTATTTGTACAATACATACATTACATTTGAAACACAATGTACTGTGGTACATGTTTGTTAATCTTTAAACACTATGTATTTTGATGGATATTTGTTAATGTTTAGACTGTCTGCGCTTGAGGTGGTGCATTTTTGTTGAAATATGCAAAATAAGACTCGTAGAAACTCTGAATAAATGATTTACTTTGAATAATTAACAATATATAAAATTGGATGATGTGCGTTCTTAGTTTAAGCAATAATTAATGAAATTTTCTTTTTTATTTATCGGAAGTGGGTAAAAAGATGCAGGTATGTTGATTTGTAATGACGTCGGGCCGCGACATATTCCGCCCCGTTGAAAGACCGTCTGTCTTTTAACAAAAACTGTCTTCTGGCTTCGGTAGGGGACTCAGGCGAACAAGTAAGCGCCGTGCGCAACCTCTGCTTGTTTTGATATCAGCTACACGATGTATGTTGTCTGGTCCTGTGTATAATTTGGTAATTCTCCCAAGAATACCAACATAGGGGAGCTATGTTGTCTTTCTTTATTACGATGAGATCTCCTACATTCAGACTCGCTGACTCCTGTGTCCATTTTTGACGCCGTTGCAATTCAGATATGTATTCTTTCTGCCATCGTATCCAGTAATGCTGTCGCATTTCGTCGCAATTCCAATTTTTGGTATCATTGTAGCTTATTTGGATTAACGCCTTGTAGTGCTGGCGATGGAAACGTAGTCAAAGGTCTTCCTATAAGAAAGTGTCCTGGGGAAAGGGAAAGAAAGTCGTTTGGATTGGAGGACATGGGACATAAGGGACGGCTGTTAAGTATTGCCTCTACTTGTGCAAATAAAGCTTGAATTTCTTCAAAGGTTAAATGGCTATTTCCTGCAACTTTAGTGATATGATGTTTAGCATCTTCCGGATTCCCAGATACCACCAAAGTCTTTTATTCCGGATTCCCAGATACTACCAAAGTGAGGAGAGTAAGCTGGGATGAATGAGAATTTGATCCCTTCCTGTGCAGCAAAGTCAGAAAGAGAACTATTGTTTGTTTTTAAAAATGTACCTAATTCCTTAGCTGCCGCGACGAAGTTTCGACCATTGTCGGAAAATATTTCTGCAGGCTTGCCGCGACGCGAAATGAATCTGTAAAGTGTAATTATGAACTCTTCTTTGGATAGGCTGCTCACTGCTTCGAGATGGACACACTTAAAACGCATGCAAACAAACAAATACAAATAACATTTTATTAACTTGGATCCACGCCCTTTTCGGTTAAGAATTAAGAAAGGACCCGCAAAGTCTAAACCAACAGACATGAACGGGAAATCGGGCGTAATACGATGTGCTGGGAGATTGCCCATTTTTGGATATAGCGTTTTTCCTTGAAAGCGTTTGTATTTTACACAATTGTGAACCGTATTACGTGCAAGACGGAGACCATTTATTGGCCAAATTGTGTCTCTGACCGTAGCTAACAAGAGTTGTGGGCCTGCATGCAATTGACGTATGTGTTCGCGTCTAAAAAATATTTTGGTTAAATGATGAGATGTGTCTAAAACTATTGGATGTGTTCTCTCGTATGGACAGTTAGAAGCGTCTATCCTGCCACCTACTCTTATTAAATTGTGTTTGTCCAGAAACGGTGACAATAATTTTAATTTGGATTTGTTACTTAAAGGTAAGTTCTGTTTTAACATATTGTGTTCAATAGGAAATAATTGTAACTGAGCAATACAACAAAGATGAATAAATGAATTTTACAGCTCATCGGTAGTAAGTATACCGCATCGCTTTTTTAATGGTTTTTTTAAATTATGAATAAATCGCATTATGTATGCAAATATTCTTTGTAAATTTGTAAACTTTGAATAATTTTCTATATTGATTGCAGGTTCTGCAACGATGGCTGAATTGGAATGGATGAAATTAGTTTCAGGTAAGTAAATTTTTAATTTATTTGCATTTAGTGATGGCGAATTATTTTCATTTTTAGCGAGAAAGGCCGGACCATGCCACCATAGCTTTGAATTTATAAGCTGGTTGGCATTTACGCCTCTTGAAATTAAATCCTCAGGATTTTCGCGGGTTGGTACAAATCTCCAAGACGATGGGTGTGTGAGTTCTACGATTTTACCTACTCGATTAGCTACAAATGTTTTTAAATTTCTAGGGGTACCGTGTATCCAAGCAAGGACCACACTGAAATCGCACCAGTAAACAACTCGCTGAGGTTTGTATTTCATTGCTTTGAGTACACCTTTAGTCAATCGGGCAGAAAGGAGGGCGGCAGAAAGTTCAGCACGAGGAATTGTCATAGGTTTTAAAGATGAGACCTTCGATTTTGCACATAATAAGTTAATTGTAACTTCGTTGTTAATATTAGTTGATTTTAACGAAAACACAGGCACCAAAGGCACCCTGAGCTGCATCGCTAAACGAATGTATTTCTATGGCTATTGGCTGATCACATAGAACTGTTCTTGGTATTTTTAAATTAGCAAGAAGATGTGTATTGTTAGAAAATTCATCCCAAGATTTTGTATATTATAAGGAACTGTTTGGTCCCAATCCATTTTTAGGAGCCATAATTTTTGTAGTATAATTTTTGGTTGTGTCCATGTATCATTACATGGACTTAATAATCCTAGGGGGTCAAATATTTTAAACGCGTTTGACATGATTGATCTTTTCGTAACATTAAAATTATTAATGGATGTAGGTTTTAAAGGAAAATGTAAATGGTCTTTGGTGGGATTCCATCCTATTCCGAGAGTACTGGAGGACTTAATAATCCTAGGGGTTCAAATATTTTAAACGCGTTTGACATGATTGATCTTTTCGTAACATTAAAATTATTAATGGATGTAGGGTTTAAAGGAAAATGTAAATAGTCTTTGGTGGGATTCCATCCTATTCCGAGAGTACTGGATGATTCGCTTAGGATTAATTTATCCTTTGTTGAGTTATCTGTATTTTGAAATAAATTAGGTAAATTGCTTTTATATTTTCTTAATGAAAAACAAGCATAATTTAACGCGTCAGCTACTGACTTCTGTATGTAGCGTAATTGGTCTACACTGTCTGCTCCAGTTATTAAATCGTCAACATAGAAATCGTTTTGTATTATTGATCTTATCTGATTATCACCACATTCCTCCCCAATTTGCCATAAACACCTAGTGCTTAAATGAGCCGCACTTGCTTTACCGTCAGTTAGGACATTCAAGCGCAAGGTTTGTATAGGATGAGACTCATCTTCTCTCCACAGGATAAGATGTCTATCATCGGGATGTACTTCAACCTGGCGGTACATCTTTTCAATGTCGCCGGTGAGGAGATATTTATATTGTCTAACACGAACCAAGATAGAGAAGAGACAGTTCTGTACATTAGAATATCATTGAGTGAGCACTGAACCGTTGAAGACTACTCTAATTTTAGTATCAGATTCGCTGCTTTCACGGAACACCGCATGATGACATAAAAAGTATCCTGGAATAGGTTTAGAGTTAGAAGACAAAGATAAATGTCCAAGCTCGGCATACTCGCGAATGAACTCTGTATATTGTGATTTTAGATCTGGATTTTTACGAAACCTGTTTTCTAAACTAAGCAGGCGTTTTTTAATCATATTGTGTGACTCCCCTAAGCAATCAGGGCTATTTTTCAGTGGTAGCTTGACACTAAATGTATCTATGCTTACGTGAGTACTGTTTGTTAAGAAATGTTCTTCGCATAATTTTTCTTCATAGCTTAGGTTGGAATTTTGCGGAAGTTCTTCAACTTCCCAAAATTTGGTAAGAATTTTATTAATGTCTGGATGTCCATACTGGGTTTGTTTGAATGGTTGGTCGATTGAATAGTTGGTTGGATGATTGGACACTTGAAAGTTTGTTTGTGTGGATGTATACAAAAAAAAAAGAAATCTCTCTCTTGATATGTGATAAATTTTGACATATGATTTATTTTATTCTTTGAATTAAGATTGGATGAATATTTGAATGAATGTTTGGATGAAAGATTGGGTGAATGACTGAACGAATGGTTACATTGAATATATTTAGCAGTGCTCGCGTGGATTGGCCCAGCGACAAGCCAGCCAAGTTTGTAATTGATTTGGACCCAATGAGTGATTTTCGGGTCATATGACGTCCCAAAATATGTCCGCACCAAGAAGGACGTCTACCTTAGAGGGTAAGTTGAAGTCAGGATCAGCCAACTTTATATTTCTGGGTATTTTTATATTTTTTATATTTATAGGTGTTTTCGGTAGCGTTCCTGTTAGTTCTTCTAGCACTAAGCAGGATAAGGTAGTTTTGTATGGAGTATTGATGGGTTGTATGTGTAAAGTGGAACTTTCCATTACTTTATTGCATGAATTATTACCTATACCTATAACATTTATTGCTTCGATTGTGTGTGTTTCTAATTTTTATTTTTGTTTAGATTTTTTGTAATATTAATTGAGGCCTCATTAGAGGCCTGGCTCCCGAAACCAGAT
Organism: Apoda limacodes; assembly: GCA_946406115.1. Taxonomy (NCBI): domain Eukaryota; kingdom Metazoa; phylum Arthropoda; class Insecta; order Lepidoptera; family Limacodidae; genus Apoda; species Apoda limacodes. Next base: position 23,429,457 of record OX291555.1, on the reverse strand, counting down.
AAGCACGTACCTTTTCCGTTTTTTGGATTAAATGGATTCGAAATTTCGATGATTCCAGTAGACAATATGACCTCACTAGGACCTTCTTTAGAGAAAGTGACTACGGATTCTGAGGACGTGAAAGCGCTTGGGATTGAATCAGAATGTACCATTGTGTTATGTTTATTATTACAGATTTTGCTTGGTCCCAAGCGGCATTCAGAAACTTGATGACTCTTAGACAATTTCCACATAAATTATGTTTTTTAATATCTGCCAACCTGTCATTGGTGCTTTTATTTTTGAAAATGGGACAATCGTAAAGGCTACTCATCGTAAGCCTTGCAAATAAGGCATTGTATTTTATTTTGTTTGTATTGATTTGTTGTGGTGAAGGAATTAACTAACAGGCTATTTTCCTTTATATTACTATTTAAATTTTTATTATTATTTTGTTTATTAAACTTTTGATTTTGTTTGTTAAACTTCTGTTGCGTTGTAAAAGACCTATCGTGTTTACGATTTAAAGCTTCCAGCACATCGGCGCGGTCAGTTAAATCTCAATCTCAGATTGAAGAGTATCAAATTTATTTGCTAATGTCTCGAATTTGGTTTATTTCAAAGTAATTTCTGCTAACTGCAAGCAAGTTAACTGTTCTGTTTGAGATTCCAATGGTAAAAGATAATTTTTGATCTTTGTGATTTGACCCTTAACTGAACTCCGTTTAGTGTTTAATTCTTTAAATGTAGCCATGTTTTAGTTGTTTGTTCTGAAATGTGTGCTAAGAGCTTTGAATTTATTAAATGATTGACTTTTTTTTTTTTTTTTAATACTACTAAGGTGGCAAACAAGCCTACGGTCCGCCTGATGGTAAGCGGTCACCGTAGCCTATGGACGCTTGCAACACCAGGGGCATCACTCGCGCGTTGCCAACCCTTCAGAAATCTAATAACTTCTTTTTTGAAGAACCCCATACTGTAGTCCTTAGAGAAAACCTTGGCAGGGAGCTCATTCCACAACTCAAGCGTTCGCGGGAGGAAGCACTGTACGCGACCATTTTGGTTCCAAAGTGTGAGAATGAATTCCCTGTCGATGGCGAGCGGTGCGATGGTAGAAAGTAGCCGTGGGCATCATTTCGAACAATTCCTCAGAACACAATCCATTGTACAAGCGGTAAAACACACACAGGGAGGCAAAGTCTCTCCTCAGACTTAAGGGCTCGATACCGCAAGTGAGTTTGGAATCGTCGACAATTCTCACAGCCCGTCGTTGAACCGAGTCAAAAGGGCCAAGCTGGTATCCGGGTGCACCCGCCCAGAGATGGCAGCCGTACTCCATATGGGCCGGACTTGCGACTTGTAAAGTAGCAACCTTTGCCCCGACGTGAAGTACTGCTTCGTTCTTTTGAGTACACCAAGTTTTTTGGACGCCAGCTTTACCTTGTCTAGCAAATGATCTCGGAACTGAACATCGCTGGAGATGTCAACGCCAATGGGGTTTTCTTAGCGGTGAACGCGCAGACTTGTGTCTTTGAAGGGTTGAATCGGACCAAGTTTTCCCGCCCCCAGTCAGAGACCTTGGACAGACCGATCTCGATTTGAGACACAAGTTCCACGCTTTTCCTCCACAACGGAACGTGGGATGCTTGCACGGCCCGTGTAATAAGCGTCTCCAGTACTGTCATCTGCATAGCAATGTATGTTTAGTATGGTTTATTTTTTCCACTAGCAACTGCGTAAAAAACTTTCTAATTAAAATTTGAATTTAAATATTAATTAAAATCATAACATTCTTTCTGACTTAGCTGTAGTAGGATGAAATCTCACTCTCCTCTCTTGGCGACACCTTGCCGCAGCGCCGGCCTGACTTCACTAGCAGCCCAAAGTTGGCGTCTGGTTTCCGACGACTGAAGCACTCGTTTTAAATCTGAAAATGTAGGCAACATAGATAAGAAGCGAGAAATAACAATAATGATTTTCTGTTAAGTTGATATGAATGCATGTGAAATTACCTAATTGATAAACTAAGCTAACAATAGTACTTTGTACTGACTTGCTGTAAGTGGCATGAAATACCTATATCTATAGCTTGGAATTCAATAGGAAAATAAAGTAAAATTAATTAGAATGATCTTTTGATTTCAATGTGGGTAAGTGAATATTGTAAAAACTCAGTAAAATTTAATAATTTACGGTAAACTAGTATATATTTATAGCAATTTGAAAAATTTGTTGCTATATTTTGTTGAAATGTATGAGAAACAACTGGTAGGTATATCGGTGACTGACCTTTGTGCCACCGGCTTTATTTGAACTTATGCAAAGTGATTTTGCACTTTTGTATTTTATGTGGCCAACTATGTGATACTTTGTCAACACTGTGGAGACAATAGCTAATTAAATATTGTTGTAATATGGGTCAAGGACGAAGGAAGGACACTTATCTGTTAAAAATTTCGGTCTTGCGGTCGTGGCAATGTTTCACGTTTTACCACATTCACTCTTCACCACTTTCGCTTTGTTCCCGGGTTGTTGATGTTCCTTTATTTTCTGAACCTCTGATCTGAATGTTTGGTTGTATACTGGATGCACTACGCCGTTTTCTCGTTGCAACTTGGCACGTCTATCTCCAGTTGACCGTGATGTTACGGATCGCCAAAAAATTATTTCTGCGCTTGTGGTAGTGCATTTTTGTTGAAATATGCAAAATAAGACTCGTAGAAACTCCGAATAAATGATTTACTTTGAATAATTAACAATATATAAAATTGGATGATGTGCGTTCTTAGTTTAAGCAATAATTAATGAAATTTTCTTTTTTATTGATCGGACGTGGGTAGAAAGATGCAGGTATGTTGATTTGGAATGACGTCGGGCCGCGACAAAACATAATTTACTTTGATGTACCTATGTTTGTTGATGTTTAAATTCAATGTATTTTATGAACCTATTTTTTGATGTTTATAAACAATTTACTTTGATGTATGTTTGTTGGTGTTTAAACAGCCTTCGATCAGTATTTAATTTTCGAAATATTGAAAAGTTATTTTGTTAGTTTTTGTACAGTTTTAATTATTTAAACTCCTCATTCTACTAATATTGACAAATATTATTTTTTTTAAACCAATTTTGTTAAATTATAGGACGTACGAACTGAGGTCCACTAAGGCAAACATATACTAATTACGTGCCGTACCGATTTTATCAGGCTTTTTTAATATTAATAAATCGAAATCAATATTTGATTTCTATTAAGCAAAGCGACTTTAATATAAAACTTATTCAAATTCCAATATAACAGTATTTTTAATATTTATTTTGTTTTTATTTTATTAGCATTCAGCGAAAAAGGTAAGTAATTCAAATGGGAACCAGTAAAAGGTGTAAAATGAGTCAAAGCTAAACCTAAATGAACTAACCTTTATGTTGAAGTTAGAAGCTTAATCTTTAAAACTAAAAATTACCGGCCAACTTTATTATTTTTTACTTGATATATAGATCAATTTCAAATTTTTGTCGCATGTTGTAATATTAACGTCAAAATTATCTTCACAAAGTACGAAACCCTAACTTATTGCATATACATATATTTTTTTGTTTTAGTCAAGATGGTTTTCACATTCAAACAAAGTGAGTATGACAAATTAGAAACATTTTTTTTATGGTTAGTTGTGTTGTCTATTCCGAAAATCAAGAATAATCCTATCAACTAATTGAAATCTAAGCACCTAAATTAATGCAATTCATGCACAACTAGGAACAAGATTAATTCTTGTTTAGCCTGGGTATGAGCTTTGTGCAATCTCTGAGGCCTGGACAAACCTGACATTGGCCTGGTAGAACAATAATACAAAATATAATGTAATAACTTCTGTTTAATATCCAGTAAATTATCACACAAAATTATAAAGTAATAGAACAATAATTGCAATTGGTATTCAACAACATATCAGTCCTAACCCTCTCTTTTTCCATGATTTCTTCCCACAGATTACCTCTCTCCACAGATTAGCCAGCGACACATATTATTAACAATACAGTTGATAACAGTCGGCCGTCCTAATGATAAGAAATACGACCTCGTGTGAGGTTAATTGAATCTCAATTAGTAAGCATTATCACTAACTAAACTTAGTACTTATCAGTTTAACCCTTAAGAGTTAGTATCTACCCTCTACATTGTACATAACTAACTTTTCTAGCATTATTAACAACAGTAATATTTGAAACTTGTAACGCTACTCACTGTATACAAAATTAACTCTTAATAGTAGAATATCACCTGGGCTTTATTATAAAATACTATTCTTATTTTCTTAATTTGACTGTACATTTATAAATGAGGTGACTTATCAATAAATAAGCATATTATTATGATTATTACATATCGTATATGTAATACATAATCGTAATATTGAATATGTATCACATGTTGCTCTCAATGTTCTTGTTGAAAGTGTTGTTAATGCCCCATTGTACATCGGACAGGTGGTCGTCCCATTTGTTTTCCGGATTCCCAACCATTTTCGCCGTTAGCGCGTCCAAAATAGTTTTGTTATAGCGTTCCACCTGTCCGTTGGCCCGGGGCGTGGCAACGGCATTAAGCACGTGCTGGATGCCCTTTTCCGCTATAAACCTTTTAAAAACATCACCGGTGAACGAGGTACCTCTGTCGGATATAACTCTCCGTGGCACACCGAAATTACCAAAGAATTCGCGAAATACGTTGATGGTCGTACGAGACTTCGTGTTCCTAACTGGTTTAAGGTAAAGGTACCGGGTAAAGGCATCAATCAAAACTAAAATGTACATATTACCCCTGGAACTGCGTACAAATGGCCCTACGTAGTCTGTGTGCACCGTATCAAAAGGAATGTCGTTTTTTTCAATCGGGTGTAAATATCCGGGTCTCTTTCCTCCGGAAGACTTCGCATATGGGCATTCTAAACAGGAGGCAACATATTTCTTAACGAATTTTCGCAGTTTTGGAAACCAGTATGTCACCATGATCTTTTCTATAGTTTTATCCGCAGAGAAATGTCCTATGTCATCATGATTTTGTTTTATTATCTGCCAGCGCACACCCTTAGGTACAACCCAGCGATCGCCTTGTGGGGTAATCCTGAAAAGCTTGTCGTTTTTGATTTTGTAGTTGGATTTAATATCTATTACATTGTCTAATTCAGGATCCCTCAGTATGCTCATTGGCGTTGAGACATTGGCCACTATTTTAGATCCGGGTATTGGGTTGCAACTTAGCGCAACAACGTGTGCCATAGAGCTACCAGGTCGGTATTCAATATAAAAATTGTATTCCTGCATTTGTAACCACCACCGAGCTACACAAGGTAACATGTCCCTTTTTTGAAAAGTAGCTCGCAGTGAATTACAATCTGTTACTATCCTCAATTCAACACCGATCAGATAGACCCTAAATTTATTCAATGAAGCGACCACCGCAAGCGTTTCTAGGTCGTATGACGTATAGTTTTGCTCTTCAGGTTTAGTCTGTCTACTGAAATAGGCAACAGCTTTGAGGAAGTTGTCCTTATTCCTCTGCATAAGGATTCCCGCAATGCCCACTTTACACGCGTCTGTATGCAATTCGGTTTGAGCTTCCGAACTATACAGGGCAAGCGATGGCTTTTGCGACAACTCCTTTTGCAGGGCTCGAAAAGATTTTTCTTGGTCAGGCCCCCAACTCCATTCAACATCTTTTTTTAGTAAATGGGTCAGGGGTTTCGCTATAATCGAGAGCCCGGGCACATATCTGCAAAAAAACTAGCGAGTCCTAAGAAATGACGTACGTTGTGTTCGTTGGTTGGAGTTGGAAATTTTTCCACAGCCTCTATTTTTTTGACCCAGGACGTATGCCCCTTTCAGAGACTTCAAATCCTAGGTAATCAACTGACCGACGAAAGAAAAAACATTTATCTAATTTCAAAGTAAGACCGGCACGGGCAAATCTATCTAAGATCGATTCCAAGATAGTCATACCTTGTTGTATACTCTTCGAAGGCAAGATAACGTCATCTAAGTACGCTAGGGCCTCTTTGTGCCGCGCTGAACCCAGAACCTGATTCATGATCCGCTGAAATGTTGCCGGTGCGTTAGCGAGACCAAACGGCATTTGATTAAACTCCCAATGTCCGTCCGGTGTCACAAAGCCGGTTTTGTGTTTATTGCTGTCATGGATCACTATTTGGTAATATCCGTTTGCCAAGTCTAGAGTTGTATAGAACTCGTTGGCGGCAAGTATGTCTAGTTGGTCGTCGATAAGTGGCATGGGGTAGTTTTCCTTAACAGTCTTTTTATTTAGGGCACGATAATCAATGCATAGTCGTAGATCTCCAGTTTTCTTTTTGACCAGCACAATCGGGCTGGCATACGGTGAGGTCGAAGGGCGTATATCATGATCTAGCAGCTCAGAAATCATACTTCTAAACTTTTCCCTTTCAGTGATAGCTAGTCGGTAGGGCCTATACACAACTGGATCGTTGTCATTGAGATTAATGGCCATTTCCCCTATATTACTAACCCCTAGCTCCGATAGACCAAAAGCAAAACATGAACGATATTTGTTAAGTAGATCTAATAATTGCTTCCTATTTCCCTTTGGAAGGTCGTCATCGATGTGTAGGTCAGACCCAGTAATAGGTGTCAAAGTCTTAGCAGTCTTGGACCTTAAAGAGACGTTAAGAATGTGGGAACTAATTTTCTCCCGGGCCACACGGGCGCGGGCTATAAGGCTACCTTCTGTGACAAACAGAATGTTATACAGTCCCGAAGTGACAGAATAATGAACCCCTTTAACCACTCGATAACCACCTTCTACAAATATTTCGCCTTCATATTCAGAATCTATATAAACGTTTATCATGGTCAAACCGGAGACCCTAATATCACATTTACAGAAAAGTTTAATTTTACTCACAATATTATTTGCCTGGTCCCGTTCACATATATTTAACCGGTCGCTAGTTTTACGAATGACCACATGAGGCTGTTCAGTAAATGTCTGCCCTATCATAAGTGGGACAAGCATAGCGTCATCAGGGACCACTATTAGCTCGATTATCGCCTTAACCCCATCTATCACTACTTGTGCTGACAGTTTCCCAATAGCTTCTACCACTGAATTTCCGAACCCTCTGAGTACAGGTAAATCTTGGGTAGTATAGATTCGACCAATTCTCTCGAGTTCAGTCAACTTTATCATTGAACATTCGCTACCAAAGTCAATATATGCATGCACAGGTACACCATTCACTAAAGCTTCCTTCATATATTTATCAATTGGTTTAATGCAAACAGCTGTTCCTTTTGACAGAGTGCAGACATCAGGTTCTACTTGCATCTATAATACGCATCACCGTCTTACCGTTTGCATCTGTTTTTGTATAACATTGTTCCGTAACATGACCAGTTCAATTGCACTTAGTGCATTTCTTAATAGGCTGGGTACACTGCGAGGCAATGTGACCGTTTTTCTTACAATTAAAACATTGATTTGGCTTATTTATAACACTTTCAGTAGGTTTTGATCGAAATGAACCTTTCCTATTTCTGCGGTCACTGTTAGGCCTTATATTTCTAGTATAGCGTAAATATGCCAGTAATTTATCTGGATCAGAAAATTGAACAGCCTCCGCTCCTAGCCTAACAGACCAATCATCGATACCATGAAGAATACACTCCACCGCACGCCTCCCTAAAATTTCGCATCTATTAATGAGTGCCAATTTTTCATAATAATAGTCTTCTTAGTAGTCCGTAAAGAGTGCTCGTTTAGCTAGCATATCTGCAAGCATCTAACCATAATTTTCTTCTGATGGAAAAGCAACTTGCAGCTTCACCTGCCATTCTCCCCAAGTATAGAGAACAGACGATAGGCTCTCGTACCAACGTTGTGCTACTCCACGTAATTTAGGTAGTGCAAAATGAATTACTTGTATTTCTGACCAGCCATAAATAGTACTTCATTCATTTACCTTATGTAGCCACATGGCCATTGTCTGCTCTCTGTTACTTGGATCAAATTCAGGGATTGTATTGTGTACAGAACTTAACTTATTCAGTGTATCATTACGATTTGACGAAAGAGTTTTAAGTACATTTATTAATTCTGCAAGGTTATTACCTTTATTAAAACTAAACTCACCCGAGTCAAAGATTTTACCCGGTGGGTCGTTAAACGGTCGTTGGTCGCCTGTCTGTTGGCCAAAATTGCTGTCATGATTCGCACGTCTGTGATGGCGGCTGGCGTGCTCGTCGCAGCTGACGCGTTTCTCACAGCTGGCACGTGAACACTGCTTGGATGTCCACGTTCTTTTACTGTGCGATGAGCCGACACTCGACGTTGTCTGGATCTTCTCCGAGAGCGGCGGCCACTTAGTTGATAGCGGTTTAGCCGACTCCGAGAAGGGCTCACACCATTGCGCATACGGCGGCTACCATCACAGGAATTCCGTCTGGTTCTACTGCGAGATCTTGTAGGATCAGTAGGGGTATACACATCACGACCCCGATCATCCATGTTTCTGAAACTGTTTGAAGCAAGATCACTATTCAAATAAAATGACTTTACACAACAATCATAAAATATAATTACTGCTACTAGTAAACTTGACTCATCAAAATTATTAAAACTATTGCAGTCATACTCTACATTCCTTAAGCCAGCTGTAATCGGCCCTGGTCCTTTCTGTACTAGACCCTCTCAAGGTCAAAAGGTTCCACGGTTATCAGTAAGCGACAAACAAACTTTGACCTATGATGGAGTATTTAAGGAGACGAAGACTTAATTATTAAAACTGAGTTTCACTAGAGCAAAACCTTCAATATATGATAGGGTGGTATTGCTAAATGTCATTATATGAACCAAGTCAGAGTTCATTTGAACTAGCGCCAGGCACAAAATATAAAATTAATAACTATAAATTTAAGCTATACGATATCTACAGCCAACCTATGATGAAGTATTTAATGAGACGAAGACTTAATTATTAAGATTGAGTTTCACTAGAGCAAAACCTACAATATATGATAGGGTGGTATTGCTAAATGTCATTATATGAACCAAGTCAGAGTTCATTTGAACAAGCGCCAGACATACAATATAAAATTAATAACTATTAATATTGGCTATACAATATCTACAGCCAACCCGGCCAACATGATAGACCATGGCCTAAACAGTTGAGGCAACTTTAGTACATACTTGATTTTTGTAAAGGTACTAACTTTTATTTGTAACTGTTGTAAAGGGAAAAAAATGGTGGTAATAGAAAGTAATTCTAGATGGCTTTCATATGTCAAACATAATAAATAGTTGTGTCAAACAAAACAAAAAGAAAATCTGAATTTGTGATGGATTCGAACTCGTGAGAATTATCTTCCTGGGCTGGTGCAACTCGGGGAAAACCATAATACGCGTTTAATTCCGTTTTATTTTATAATCAGTAATGGAACGCAAAAATTTAAAATGTTACATTACATACAGAACAATATGTGAATATTTAGGTTGCCTCGACTCTCTGTTTGAGCCCGGTATGGTTATAGACTCCTCATTGTTATGTGTTCGCCACAACACTTGACCATACCTTGGGAGATACACATATTGTCGGAACGGTAATAAATATTATAATGTTGCAGCGAGACGACGACGACGACGATGATAACGATAGCACTCGGGATGATGAAGACGATGTAAGTGAGAGTATGTTTTTTTTCTTAGAAGATTTAAGGTATAACATTTGTTTTTTTAACAGAGGTTTTTCTAAAATTATTAACCGCTTGGGTCTAAAAATAAAACATAACATATATTCTAAAAAGCTGCTCTGTTTCTCTGTTGGTAGTAGTAACTACCTGCCGGACTGAAAGGCATGAGGTAGATCCCTGCACAGAACAAACATTAATGTGATAAACTTTTGTGTTGATCTTATGTCTGGGTGTTTATTATGTATATTAATGTATGTACAATAGACAAAGTTTGTGGTGTGCTACCACTAAGAACAAAATTGTTTGCTCCTGTGCGCTCGCCGGTTGCGCTAGCTACGCCCACGGGAAAAACCTGCATAAACGTGTAGCCAGCAGAGTTTCATGTTCTCACGCCGCGCAGGCATTATTTGTTTATTTTTAATTAAAACTAAATATTACCAACCCTAAATACTACGATTGGTTTACTAACAATTATGGGGTGTGGCTTACACTGTCTTAAAACTAAGACCTGTTTACGGATCAAGTTTTTTGAAATGTAACAAAAAGTATATAGGTAGATATTATTGGTGTCCGTTGTCTGGTATATCTTTTATAAATACAAACTGCTAAGTAAGTATTATAAATATGTAAGCACTAATTAATTTATAATAACATATTGTATGTATATGTTATGATATTTTTAGGTTTTCTAGTGATGCTTGCTTAGTACCCCTATTCTGTGTTACCCTATAGTCGTATTTATTTTAACTTATCCTAATTTACCTTATCTTTTGAAGCCGGTTGTTTTTTTTTTTTTGTGTAGAAGTTTTATTTTTACTTTTGAGTGACGAATTACTTTTCTTTCTCGTACAATAAAAACATCGATACTCGGAACAAAATTTTATACAATCATCAACATAAAAGGCAGTTCCAAATTAACACCAATTTATTTTACCAAAAGTTTAATTTTTAAATTCTCTACATTAATATGGGACCATACTCGGATGTATATCCTCTTAAATAAAAAAGAATTTTGAAAATCCGTCTATATATGACGGAGTTATGCCTTCGGGCATGAAAAAAATACAAATATCCGAATTGAGTTTCAAATTTTGAAGTCCGTTAAAAACATGGGTGCTCGAGCTCTTTACTTTACACTTTCAACCTAGTGATTTTTACGTGACATTTAAATTTCTGAAAAGTATTTTTTTTTAAAGAAAAGATAGACATCTAATTAAACACTATTAAAAACTAATTAAAAACTAGTGTTTTTTACTTATCATTTTTTTAAATCTCAATCAATGACATTGTGTGTCTTAAATTATAATTCTCCCACTTGAACATGTTTTTACTTTATTTTTCAGCGTGATGATGACGACGACGATGATGTTAGTATCTATTAGCGTATATTTTTAAAGTATTAATAATTTTGTTATATAGTTTGTAAAATTTAGTTTAATTTTTTTTTTTTAAGTGTTGCATGTATTATATTTGCTTTTCTATTATATACAAATACAATTATGTGTAATGTTGATGAACCGTTATCGTTAAAATAATTGTTTCGGCTGAGGCTATATTTTGATCTAGGTGCAATTTTGAACGTAATAATATCCTAAATCCCCAATGATCTCAACAGACTTCAAATAACTGTTCCCTTATTTATTTTTTCATCACACTTACTCGTAAACAGTTTCATTACGTGCAGGCAAAGCGGGTGCTAAGACCTTAATTACTTCCACGAGCTTTTTCTTTGTAAATTTTACTTTCCTTTAAGCAAAGTGCGCGTTCACAGAACCCTCGAGCGGTACTGATGCGCCTATTGTATCAAATATGTATAAAAGCTGTACTGCGGTTCTAAGTAAGTTTTGTAGATATATATTAACTTGCAGAAAAAACTTTTTGACTCATAAACCGTATTTTTGTTTTTAAAACGATTAACTGTTATATTTGTAACATTATTGATGGTTATAAAGACGCTGGAAAATTTCAAATGCTGATAACAATGCGGGTGTCATAGTCAGTTAATTATTGACACTTTTTAATGTAATTTTTTTACATGTTGTAAATTAAATGTGAATGGTGATATAAGCAGAAGGAAAAAATAACATAACATAACTAACATGTCACTCACAAAAACTAACTAAATTTTTAGTTCATTAAAAACAAACAATACAAGCAGGAAAACCATAAAAAATTTAATAAGTACCTTATGAAAAATAACAACAGTAAAATAATAAATTGAAAGTACAGAATAGAAGTTTAGGTAACGTATATTATTTTAAAGGTAGATAGTGGCGCTAAATTTTTTTTTATATATTTTTAGGCGGGAAGAGTTGCGGTAAGTACTTTATTAAAAATACGCTAGTCATACAATTATGTTATATTATATTTCAATATATCATAATAATAATTATTATTGCTTATATATTACATTAAATGATTTAAATTTTATTTTATGTCCTTCAAGAGGCCGGAAAGCTTCAGTCTTTTAAAATCATTAGGTACATAAATTGTCACATAAATATGATGTATTTAAGTGATTTAAATTTATATAACGTCTTGAAACCTTTATACCTATTTTTTACCATTTCTTTTTATTTTTTGCAAAAACATTTTACCCTATGCACTAGATAACAAATAATTTTAATTATTCTACTGTCTTTAATAAAAACCGAAAATAAAGTACGCTTCAAAAATTTTGCTGTTATTTGGTGTTGGAATCCAACGTTTTTACCTATTTTTACTAAAAGCGCACACAAATTGCATGATAAAATACAGATTACTTTTCCGTTTGTCTTGGGTTCCGAGCTATCTGCCCTGAAAAAAGCTGGATAAGAAAGGCAGAAAACCGAGTGTGGTGGTATCGAACAGTGAACGGTTTCGGGCTGATTGCCTTAGGAAATCAACAACTTATACCTTTTATTTGTTTAGAGATTCCAAATTCTATGCATAATAAGCCGCGTGCTTTGTCTAGTTTTCAAAAGTAAAAATTGTGTTTCTTAAAATAATTCTACGACCAACAATGTTCTTTTTTATTTTAACTAGCTTTTGTCTGTTACTATTATTGGCCATATTTAAAATAATCTACAAACTGACAAGTAGAACCACGCGTGTTCATTTTTAACCGATCAATTCTTGTGTCGTCTCTTCAACTGCACGAACACTACAGTTCTCATTTTCCCTACACGCGTAACCATTTCACGGAATAGTCCAACCAATGGGTAAAAACTGAACGTGTGTAGTCACCATTACTGCATTTATCAATGAAATACATACATTTATCTTAATACAAAATATTCAACTGCAATTTTTACCAATTTCAGCATTTACTCAATAGCGGAAAGGTAATTCCTGTTTTTCTATTTAAAATGAAATCAATCTGAAAGCTTAACAAATCTGTTATTTATTTAATAATTTAAATGTTGTACACTTTACTCATATTTCTAAGGTATTGATCGATACTGCCAGTACTGTTTTTAAAATAGAAATAACTAAATACTAATACAATTTTTGTATAACTAGATTCGTCATGTGAAGACCAAATTATGCTTGGTGTCTACCGGGCAAGAGTACTGTGTGGGACAGGGTGCAAACGTGGCGCCGTGAGTAATAAGTATTTGTACTTGCAGAAACGCACATGCACGTAGTAAACATTATACCACATGAATGTCGTTACGTCTAATATGTTCAACTTTCTGTTCAACCAGTTGCACATATTGGACAATTTTCGTCCTTTTTTTTCAACTTTTATAGTTGAACTACATAAATTAAAATAACTAAATAAAAGTACAAATATTTCAATTGAAATTTATTATAATTAATATAAGGTTCATTCTAACATCTTACCTACACATATTCTTAAAGGAATTGGCTTGCACTTATTTGACCATTAATCATGTTAGGTACAAACTTTGGGAAATACCTTCAAGACAAAAAGGGTTAAATTACTGTAGGTAATACATACACGAGTGCACTGCCTATTCAATTTGTAAAGTAAGATCATATTTTGAAGTGAAATTTGTTTAAATCATGCTAAATCAAACTTTAAGTAGGTCATATTATAGATAGTATAATATTACAACATTGTTGTTGAAGTACCTACGAGGTACCTACCGCCGCCAATGTTATGTAACTCAAGTAGCAAACACATTCAAACACTTTCCCCGAACCGTGTCGTGTGAAGCTATAGGGACATTAAATTTTAGGGTTCTGTCACAGAAATAAAAGGAACATTTTTAAAAAAATTGACCCTTTCGAGAATTGAACGCAGTTTGCTAGACCCTTATTATTTTCTTTATCTTTCTTAAATATATATTAAATATTAATTTTATAGGGTATTTTTTTATTTAGTCATTTGTACGAAATTAAAAATGACTTGTGTTATACGAGCAACAAATATGCACTCAGCTTCATAATTATAAATTATACAATTTAAAACATTGCTATACAAAATCACGTCGGTCGTCGAAATTGGGGTTCTTTTACCTTGCTTGAGTGATTATGCAGATAAAACTTGAACAATTAACTGTGTACATAAATTCAATTTGTTACGTCCCAGCAATATGTTGATAAAATATATATATATAACTTTATTAATATACACGTATATATAAGTATGTTTTTGAAACTATATGTATGTTTATGTATTTGTTTATTTTATACAATTATATAAGTATTTAGTATTATTTTCTCTTTGTAACTTTTCTCCTCCTGTGACACCTACTTATCATGCTTCTATTTCTATTACTTGTAACCTAAGGTTGCCTGTAAGAGCTCGCTTTATGGCGATAACGCCGCCTAGTTGTACTATAATATATAAGATTGTATGAATGTTTAGTTTTAAATTATTTGGTGTACAATGAAAGTATATTCTATTCTATAAAATAAAACAATGTTACAACAAAACTCCCCAAGAAAATAAAATGAATTTAATGGAATGTTGTTAATTTACGTTCCTCAAACACGGTACGTTATGCGACCATATCTAAGACAAGCTTCTTTCGGATACATCGTACTTGCAGTACAGTATCAGGGAGCGACCTGCAACTTTCATATTTGACTGCTCGACCACTCGGGATGTCAAATATGAAATTGAAATCGGTAGGAACTTTTTTAAATCCGCACCTATTAATATGTAATAATAACTAAATAAATTCGGACTGGCACAAAAAAAAGAATGCGCCATTAAATTAATTTAAAAAAGTATAAAAGAAAAAGACATTTGAACGCGGTGAATCGGCAGCAAAATTACATAAACTATTTTTATTATTGTTTTTTTTTATACCGCTAAGGTTGCAAACAAGCTTACGGTCCTCCTGATGGTAAGCGGTCACCGTAGTCTAGGTTCGTCAATACAGTCGTCAATATAATTAGTTATTTTTCACGCATGGTTGAGAAAAGCACAATAAAAGCCTTGGCCACAACTGAGCCTAACTGGACTCAGTGCGTGCTTCGGCTCTGTATCGGCATGCGTACTCACGATCGCCCGGCTATGTTGCGTTTGCGGGCCGTGGCAGTAATGTTCTATTACTTAAACAGCCCCACAATATAACATAAGATATACGAAGTACTTCTGTATATTTAAAAACATGATCAAAACACCTCGTCTAAGAAAAGAAACACCAAAATACTCAGATAAAAACGAATGAGAGGAAAAATGTAGCCTATGTGTTTCTCCGTCACGTCTCGTCTATCTCTGTGCCCAATTTCAGCTCGGTAAACTTTTATAGTATGGAGATAAAGTTCGTTCAAGTTGAACTCGGTTCTAGTTTTTCCCGCGAGAACTTTTGATTTTCGGGAATAAAAATTAGCCTGTGTTTGTTTGTTTATTAGTCTTTTCCACTATTTCTGTGCTATATTTCAGCTCAGTCGGTGTTTTGTGTCGGCGTGATTTAATAACAAACAAACTTTCACATTTACAATATTATTAGTGTTAATATATTTGTATAAAACATACATAAACCTTTTAAGTATAAAACCTTTAAATTAGGTTCTTAATAACTCATTTTTATCTCTATCACAGCTCACATATTTTATTTTATTCGCAACCCTAAAAGTAAAAGGCACTTCACATATTCAACTATGATTTTCATATGAAATTTGAAAAGTTGGGAAATGTCTGATAAATATCTCGCCCGCGAATCACTATTAAAGAGAATCGAATGCATTTATAGTCTATGATAGACCTAGACGTACACAGCGATATGATTTTCTAAAGAATACTGCAATATCCATTTTTAAAAAAAACTTGTCTGCAAAAACAATGAAAACCTAAAAAATAATAAACAAGTGCACCTAAAATAAGCTGCTATAACTGTAAAGTCACAGTCGCATACATTATAATGTGACAAATCAAATATTTAACTATAAGCAGGCGGGAATAATTTCAATGCAAGTTCAAATTGTGGTACAGATTGCTCAAACTATAGTATTTACCTTAAAATGACTCCCTTCTGCTTATAGGTAAATATTTGGTTAAGTGTCATATTATCAAGAAATAAAAACAATATATTTAAATCCATTAAAAATGCCATTTAATGATATTTTACCCGTGACTTTACAGTTATAATAAACTTAAGTGCACTTGTTTACTTCTTATTGTTTTTGCAGTCGTGTTATTTTTGATTATTTATTTTTATTATTAGTATTATATATTTTTGGAATTGTCCCCTCAAGCTCTTTTATCTCCTCGATTTGAGGAAAAAACAATCTGATTGTTGTACATTTTTTTTTTCATTTTATGTATACGGGAGAGCAATACTTTTCATAGGAGTCATTTTCTTACCAACTAAACCCGCTTGAATAGATAAACTTCCCTAACACAGGTTTTCTGCACTATTTAGGGAAATTTTATAAACATAGGATAAAAACACATTTTTCTTTTCGATTTTGTAGGAATTGTAATAACAGATTGTTTTCTTTATTGCAGGAAATACGCAGGTTAAAGAAACTGAAAAGAACTCTACAAGGCGTAAATAAATAAACTTTTAAATATTTACTAAAATAAACTTACTTTTACGTTTGAATATTGGTTCAAATCGCATACTTCAAATAAAATCTAATGAGTAACAAATACTTCTATTGGGTTGGCAAATAAACTTCAACATTTCCCAAAACCGCTAATAAAACTTTTAAGACAATAAATATTTTTTTTGATTAAAATTGCATTATTAAAATACTGTCAATAAAAACAATAGCTGACGTTTTTTTTATTTTTAAGAAATTTTGTGTCTTTGTGGAAAACTGTATGTGCATCCTGTTCCTAAAAAGGTCTTTAGGTAAGAACTATCAAATTACAGGCCTGCTATTTTAAATTAAATGCCTTACTTATTTCCATTTCTCTGAAGTGATATAAAGTCAAAACCGAGACAAATAATGTATCTCAAACACCGTAGATCACAAGCCAATGAGGATTCAGGGAAGACATTGGCATGTAGGTATAGGACAAGCATTCAATCGGATCTTACACCAGGGACTTCTAATAAAGTTGCTATTCCATGGACTGCCAAAGGATTTTTGCAAATGGCTATATTCCTGTCCAACAGATCCATACAAGCTGTAGTTGATGGTAGATGATGAAAGCATTGCGTTGACTTAGAAGTTTGATATTTTCACCTGTCCAAGGCATTGCAGACTTGATTATTTGATTTTAATTGCTTGATACGTCTACGCTACTCCTAACCAAAAGGGTCTTGACAGACAGATAACAAAGTGATCCGATAAGAGTTTCCTTTTTTTTTTCTTTTGAGGTATGGAACCCTAAAAATAAGGCATACAAAATATTTAAATATTTTTTATTGAATACAATGAAATTATGTAGATAATTTCGTTTTGTAGGCAGCTACGATTTCATGTTTCCAATTTTTCTGTAATTTAAAAAAAATATTAAAGTACTTTACCAAAGAAAAAACAAAGGTCATTACCATATTTACCACCATTATTATAGAAGAATTTTGTATCCAACGATTACTTAACTAAATAATACAAAAAAATGTATTTAAGAGACGGGTTAAGATTTAGTTTTGGTAGAGAATTCAATAGTACGTAAGACAATAGAGGTCAGTACTAAGACATGAGGTTGATGAAGATTTAAACCAATCAAAGGCCAGTATGTGCGCCGGTAAAAGATAACCCCCCTCCATATCAGGATGCCCTGTGGTTGCCGCCTCTATGGGTCCTAGCGATCTCATTTTGTCTAAGCGGGCACGTGCTCGACACAACGAGTGCATACATCCGAGTGCAGTACAATTAAAATTAGTTTTAACTTTATGAAAAATATTCTTTATGGAATTTATAGATGATTATTATACGGCCGAAGGTTTTAATGACTCGAATTTATAATTGCCGTACCGCCCGTGTATATAAGGTGAATAAATAAAATATAAACTTATCAACGCCAAATTGAATGGCAAAAATAGAAGCAGAGAAAAAACGCCACCGCCAGATGGCGCTATATATCTAAAGAATTTATAAAATAAAAAATTTGGCTCAAGTTAAAACTTGTACTTGTATGCTTGTTGTGTGCGGGTAGTTCATAATTTTTTTTTCTTTAAATATACTTAATAGAATAGGCGTGTCAGTATCGCCTATGGGTAGAAGTGAAATTTACTAAAAAACCCCATGGGAGTGATTAAGGCACCCGCTTTACCTGCACGCAATGACACTACGAGTAAATGTCATACAAATTGATTTATATTTATATAGAATTTTAAATTTACGAACCCCATATTTGTCCCATCTCACACACAGAATTTATGGTTCAGGAATACGAAACATATTTTGCGCCTTCTACTTTTTACCTTAAAATAAATTATATTTTAAATAGTTGATGACCAGATTTCAAAAATATGCAACACTAGGGTACCTTTTATGTGTAATTTTAAGGCCATCCCTGCGGTCTAACAGCGATGCCATTGGATATTTTTAAGGTTCCGTACAAACCTTTCCGTTCCGTAAAGGGTGCCAACAGAGCCCTATCACTAAGCCTACGCTGTCTATCTATCCGACCATTAAAGGGCCCTATCTTTTAGACCGAAATAGGTAAAAGACTAAAATTTTCACAGGATATGTGTTATAATAGAATATTATTTAAAAAATAATAATAAGGTAAAAATTTAAATCTAATTTAATACAAGTAACACATTTTCGTTGTTTTTACTCTATCGTAAAAACAGTAATACATACAAACTTTAAACTTGAAGTGAAAAATTGTGTCAACTCTAAAGTATAACAACAAATAATAAAAACCTGTCAGGTGTAAGACGGGCCCGAGCCATTACCATCTTAAACTACCGTTACAGCGCCATCCAGTTAATATAAACAATAACACATTTGTTTGTAGGGAACGATATCCGATAAGCAACTTCGGGCTACATCAGTTATAGGATGGGTGACCGCTTAGCGGCATACTTTTTGTTTTTTTTTTAGTTCAAACAGGATCATGCTACTTAGAAATTAATGAGAAGTATTTATAAACCATATTATGTCATCTTAATGATCCACATAATATGTAGTTAAACCGGCTCTATGATTAAAAGGGGCTAAAAGAAACCCTACTTCAATCTTATGATTGCCAAAAAGGGGTCGAAGAGAACAAGGTGTAAGTACTCGACCATGTAGTGTTTGACTTTCTACACATAAATCTGATTTCGGGACAGTTTGGTGTCCACAAGATTTTGTATTACTCTTGAAGAAGTTACTATAGTACAATTATTTTTCTTATAACAAACATTGGGCCGATTAAATGGGTATAAACAAACTACAAGTGTGTAGAATTTTAAATAACATTTCACCGTATTTAAAACACACGTGTATTAATGAAAATTTAAGCTGATTTATTGCATTAGTGAAAATTTTTAAGTAAAAAAATTAAATGGGCTTTTTTTTTACATTAAAATACAATTTACCAATGATTAGAATTGGATTTCGTAAAAACTTAGTTCTGCACTACGGTAGTGATATTTGGATTACTTGTGATTAGCGATTTTGGAATATGCGTAGTCATCGTCTATGTTTGCTTTGTTTTCTACCACAAAAAGATAACCAACCACATGAATCCTTACCTTGGCTAGATCTTTGTCATCTTCATCTTGGATATTCATACTTTCATCATCATCATCATCATCGTCATCGTCATCATTATAATCATCGTCGTCTTCATCATCATCGTCACGAACATACTTACTTTTGTCATCATAATTATCACGAATATATTTTCTCTTATCATCGTCATCGTCATCGCGGATATTTTTCTGCGATGCGTCGACCTCATTGTTCACCTGTTTATTAAATAATTTATCATCCTATAAATAAGACAGAAATAAATATTTTTTTTGACTACATAAATAAAACCTTAAAATTTAAAATCCCACTTCCAGTTAGTACTAACGTACACTGAACTGCAAAAAAGGTGTTTCGGTAACAAAAACCTCAATGACTTTTAAAATATTGGAGCTAGCTTTATGAGATGAAGACTGTATTATAGACACTTTTATATTGCGTAAAGTCAGTCAATATCAAATATGCAATTTTTACATATTTTAGTATTTCACACACCACGAGCTGTTTTAAGGTTTGACATGCTTTTTACCGGATTTCTGAGCATCCGTTTCCATCTCATATAAGATGTTCTCCATGTATAATTCTGCAGTTAAAGTGCCATTTTTTATTATCTCGTTGCGACTTTCGGAAGAAATTCCAGCCCAGACGTGTATGGAGCCACGGCTGTATGACATTTTAATCCAATTTTCTCTTTAATCCAAGCTTTGTTATAGCGCTCTCGATTCTTTGCCTTCCATAGTGCATTTATACCTTGAACATTGACACGTCCGAAAACATTACTCTTGACCAGTCATCCAGAGTTGCCTTTCGAATTTTGGACCATTTGTGGATCTCAATGGCTTGAAGCTTGCTTCAATAAAACGCCGTCTTACTCTACACATGCCCAGATTGGTCCTTCTAGCACCTTTTTAATTTAGCAGCCATTTGAAATAGATTTATCAATATTGTTGACACTATATATTGATCCTTTCGCGCTGTCGTACACCTTGTTCGGCCTGTTCCTGGTCTGCGAATATTGTATCGAGTCTTTTTAAACTAGTGGAGCACTCTTTGAACGGTTTGCGCACGTCTTCAAATATTGGCAAAATCAAAATAATAAATTTCTTCACAAGAAATGCCATATTTTCATATGATAGAACAGAAGCAAAGGTAAAACAAATAGTTTCAATTTGTTGTTCAAATTTTAAAAATGCTCTCCATGTTTTATTTATGGTTATTAATACAATCACCAAAAATAAATGAAAATGTTTTACTTCATCCTATATTTGTGATGAAAAAAACTTTATTTGAGTTTTTATTTTAAAAGGATTGCTGAAATATTTAAAAACTTATCGTATTTTTTATAACTGACCCGCTTTTTCTGCGGCCCAATAGGGCATTACTTTTAACAAAATCAGCAACGATATTGCGTAACATATACGCAAAAAACCTACTTGAACAACTATCTAAACATATATGTATATTAGCAAACCTTTTAGAAAAAAATTCGAGAAATACCTGCATTTTTTTTACGAATTGCTAAAAAGACATTATATAATACAATCATTAATTAAAATGTTGTATTATCTTATAACACTGAAAGCTATAACTTTTTGACTTAGCGAAATTTAAGACTTAACAGTATTTTACAGATATCACCATCATTATACTATCCACTAGACGTCTACTGCTGGACATAGATTCCCAAAATGAACTGGTCTGAGCCGATTACACCCATGCAATTCCCAAAACTGGACCCTAACTTAGTTTTTTAAGCGTTCCCCAGGTGTTGACCAAATCGATATCAAGACAGATTATAATATTCTAGCTTCTTTAAATGACTTCTTAGCTTTTTTTGAGGCCATAAGGGATTGTGTATTTTTAGTATAAGTAGAATTAATACTGGGATCATAGCTACTAATGCTTTGTTAAGAAAAAATGTTGACTTGTTAAAGAGCTTAAATTAATGTTATAAAAAAAACATTACTTACTGGAACATAATAAGTGCGAACTATCTGTAAAATAATACAAATAGTTTGAGTACCGAATAATTTTGATAGTCAGTCACGGCCATTGTTAATGGCTACTGCACACTAGAGACAAACATTTGTCAAATCAAGCAATTTGATAATGTAGTATCTGTAACCGTTATTAATGGCAACATATTTACGATTTTCAGCGACTAAACTTAATTTTACATATCCCGTCCCGCCAACTGAGCATTTAGCCAGTATGAGGAAGATAAAAGATAAAGATTGGTGTGTAGGTAATAATATACAAGAAGGGAATAACTGCTTCTTTTTATTTAGCTATTTTCTTTTCCTGAAAAACGCTTTAGAAGATTATTGATAGAATCAGGCGTTACTTTGCGGAAATTCATTATTATGATAAAATATTATTACCTTGCAAATCCGCTAAAAAAAATTTAGTAGCACTCAAGTGCAGAAGTACACCATCCACATGTAGGAGTGCACCTCCCTCCCTCCCTCCTTATGTGGACGACGCAAACTTCACCACAACGTTACACCACCAAATTGTTAAAAAAAGTCGACACGTGTTTCGCCTCAACACGAGGCATCTTCAGGAGACGCAAGTAAGTCGTGCGCTATGGTAAGGTCACGGTAAGGAGGGAGGCAGGGAGGTGCACTCCTACACATGTGGATGGTGTACTTCTGCACGTGAGTGCAAGCAGTTATTCCCTTCTTGTATACAATGTGTTGATTTCTACCGAGAAGAATCCGGCAAGAAACTCGAGACACAAACACGACAAAGTATACAATCAATATTTAAGAAAATTTAAAGGGTACAATTTTATATTATTTCCATTTTAATTTGGTTTACCTATTCATCCTGTAATTGAGCATCTTTAGTCCCACAGATTTTTATCATTTGCATAGTCTGAAATATTGTAGTATGCTGTTTTAAAAAGTAGTTGTTTGATAAAAGATTTAAATTTACTTATTGATAGCTTTTGAATATTATTTGGAAATTTGTTGTAAAAGTGTATATATTGCCCCATAAAAGAGTTATTTATTTTGTGTAGACGTACACGTGATGCACCAACAGCTTATTTTTACTTCTAGTATTTACTTTGTGAACGTCAATTTTCTTGCTGAAAATATTGATATTTTTATGTAAATATAAAAGATTTTCATATATGTACTAAGACGCTAAAGTTAAAATTAAATATTTACTCTTGCTTACTTATTTATTTTATTTATTTATATTCCTTATTGAACACCATAAGTGTACAAAAGGTGGGCTTAATGCTAACAGCACTCTCTACCAGTCAACCTACAAATGTTAAAAAAAAAAAAAAGTGTCGGTAGGTGCAAAGACAAAAGATATTTAAATATATACCTGCGTATTATTTACATTATATACTAAACTGCATAAATTCATACATACATACAAACGTACATACACATACATAAACATACACATATACCTATACATATTATACATATATCTATACGAATACATACATAAATTTTAGTGTTACAGGATGATAATAAATATTGTACAAAATGTCGGGCGAATCGGGGAAACGATTTGGAAATAACAAATTTTACTAAATAATTACAAAGAAAAGTTATGATGAGGATGAAAGGAAGTGATTTCGAACAAACCGTTTGAAAGAATCGCGTGATGTAGCCTTTCTGATAGACTCAGGAAGATTATTCCAAAGTCTAACAGGTGCAATAGCAAAATAATTATTCAAAAAGCCACTACTATGTAATGGGGTACTAAGTAGTAAGTTAGAAGAGGAGCGAAGATGTTTTTCATGGGTATCGGAAAGGAAATGAAAATTAGTTTTGAGATAAATGGGTGTTTTATGGTCAAAAGGATAGAGTAAAGGAGACAGAGTATTCTAAGATTTCTTCGATCTCTTATGTGAAGAAAATTCAGTTGACGTCGGTGTTCAGAGACGTGATCGAATTCACGGAGACCGAAAATAAATTTAATGCATACGTTTAATAAGCGATCAAGCTTAGACAACAGTCCCTCAGACAGATCCAAATCACACACATCACTGTAGTCAATAATGGGTAGGAGAAGAGTATTAACGAGAGTAATTTTAGTAGAAGTAAGAAGAAAATGTTTGAAGCGTTGTAACGAATGTAGCGAGGCATAGAATCTGCGAGAAACCTCCTTCACTTGAGCCGACCAACTAAGATTACTGTCTATAATAATTCCCAAGTCCTTTACAGATGATTCGTAAGGTATAACAGAACCCAAGTATCTGATATTTGGTAAAATATTATTACTTATTTTGCAGAGCTGCCGGGAACTGCCTAATAAGATGGCTTGACATTTAGTAGGGTTAACGTCAGTGCCATACTTCGCAGACCAATCTTGTATGTGTGAGTAATTTATTATATTAATTATTTTTAATACCAATGTAAAAAAAAACAATATTTTGTTGATGACAGGTCGCAAACATTACAAAAAATAACAATTATTCTACCAAAAACGAACGCACTCTAAAGATGCGCAGTACCTATCAATATAGGGTTGCGTTTCAACTAGCTCAGCTCCTTAAAATAATAAGTAGCGATAACACGTTGGCAAACATTACTATAGAATACGTTCAGAGCAGTGAAACTAATATAACATAACACATAAGTACTATTTAAAAAAAAAAAACAATTGAGCATATAATTGCCATGGCAATGTTCGTACACCAAAAGCCGCATCGTTATTAACTACAATTTTTGTATACTTATTACATATCTGAAACACTGCTCTTGAAAATAGGATATTTCAACTGTACACTGAACATTAAGGTTACAAATACCCATTTCTTTTGTTTACTACCTTGTTTTCTTGAACATTAAGGTACTTTCAAGGTTACAGTCGGTATGGACGTCATAGAACCGGTTTTAGCTTGTGCAGTGTTTTGTGATTCTACGGGGAACTTCGAAGTGACATCATCTAATTCACTCACTGTACAAAGCCGCATACGTACATCATTTGGCAGTTTAACATCTATAGAACCACCTTGATTCCAACATCTTGAAACGCCGAAATGCTGCCAAACTCTCAATAGTATGTTTTGACGGTTATTAGTGAGAAATATTACATACATTTGAATTTTGACTTAGACTGCCAAATCGAGTTCTTGACCAGTATGTCAGTGAATCGTACCAGAATCGGTCGGATGCCTTCGAACACCAGAGAGTCCCATACTTGCTTGGACAGTGTTAATAATAAGGGGCACAAGGGACTCACCATCAGTTTTTTTAATTCCGTTGAACATTAAAGCATTTCTTCCGTTGTAGTTGTCAAGTTCATCAACTTTATTTCTCAAATATTAAATCGTAAAGTGCGGTTTCAGAGAAACTTCCTCCCGCGAATGCTTGGGTTGTGGAATGAGCTCCCTGCCAAGGTTTTCTCTTAGGACTACAGTATGGGGTTCTTCAAAAAAGAAGTTATTAGATTTCTGAAGGGTCGGCAAGGCGCGAGTGATGCCCCTGGTGTTGCAAGCGTCCATAGGCTACGGTGACCGCTTACCATCAGGCGGATCTAAGGCTTGTTTGCCATCTTAGTGGTATAAAAAAAAACCAGTCAAAGACTCCAAAAGCAAAATTTTGAAATTCCCAAAAATTTGAAGAAAGGCTCGACCAATCGGCGAACTTGAAATTGCAAACGCCCAGGGATTGGCCAACCGAATACGGGTCGCTTAGCGGAAGTAGTGACTGTCTTACACATAGAAGCGAGCCCTCATAAAAACAGGGCTGTATCGTCTACCAGGAAACTTCAAATAGTAGAAAGTGGCCTCACTCTGCCTTAATGAAAATCAGAGGTCAACAATCTTAGATGGATCAGCTAGCTGTACAGGACAGTGATCCCATACTTCGTACCTAAGCAATACCAGCTGGCCGTGGAGAACAACGACCCCGAGTTCCAGGTGCTACCCTTATCAGCTGGCTACGGTAGTCACGACCATGGGCTCAGATATCTTCTTTGCCTTGATGGCAATTCTCCGCTTTGTCCCGACGTGATATCAGTCTAACCTAGGCTAACCTAAAGCTCCAATATAAAGTGAGTGCCACATAAAAAAAGTTACAGTGCCATAAGGTATATAAAAAAAAAATATATCAGTGAATATAAAAAAAAGGTAATAAACCATTGTAAAGTGTTAACTTAATCTAGGTCGTATAATAGAATAATATTTTAGATAAATTTATTATTAGGAAAACATTTAATAAATATTATTTTACCTAAATAATAGTTTTATAAAGTGTCAGTTCCTAAATATTAGCAACTTGAATATAGGCGAGAATCGAACCCACTATTATCTCATTCCTATATTCAAATTTGACGGCCATGGGGTTGAGTCATGCTGACTAAGTGATAGATAGCCGAGGCTTGGGTTCGAATCCCAAAAAAAAAAAAAAAAAACTGAAGAAATATAAAAGCGGCAAATTTTATTTTTTTCACGGATAAATCACGACAAATTAGCGGCAAATTACGCAACTTATTTCATTTCGATTTGCGATAGTTCTTCTGCTAACTTTACGTACATCAAATAATTAATGAGTCAGGTAGCGAAGTTGTTAAATAAATAAACGTACGCATTTTTTTAAAAACTTATTAAAAGGTGTAATAGTGGTGCAAGTTCTGGGGGCTGACAATTGAAATCAATTGTATATACGTCTTTGACATATTTTTAGGCACATATAATTTTTATATGAACTGGACAAACAGCCTTTTCAAGGGGACGTATCTTTTTGATTTGATGGTGTTAAAAATTAACACAACGAGGTATGACCATTAGTTGGCGCTAAAGGTGTCGGCTCACTGCGTTCCACGTTCCACATATTATTATCACTAGGGGACCTCCTGTACCTACTATAACTAATAATGGCCTACTTAACAAGCATTTAGGGTAAGGAAGAAAAAATTAAAGGTTAAAATTAAAGGTTTTTGGTGTATCATGTTAACAAAATTATCATTAAACGATTTTGCAATTTTATTAGGATCAGTGATATGTTCGTTTTGCAGTTTAAACTTGCGTATCACTAGCTGATTATAGTCTCCAGAATGTTCTTTATTTTTTGTATATAATTTCGATTTTGGCGTTTTTGGGACAATTGTATACAGTTTTTCAGCACCTTAAAATATTTTTTGTATTCATTTTAAGAACTTTCATTTTTATTTTTATAGTAAGCCAAGCGTTATTTTCTTTTTGTGATACACGATTTTTTTAATCTCTTTGTCAGCCATTTATGTTGATTATTTGATTAATTTTGCTTTCGAATTTTTATTTCCGGAAAACATAATTTGTAGAACAAACAAAAGTGCTCATGAAACAGGTTAAATGATGTCTCAAAGTCATGTGTTTCATAAATGTCAGGCCATGATAAACTACGCAGGCAATTTTAAAATTTATTTATGTTATCTAAGCTAACGTCTCTCCGTATGTAATACCAATCTTTAATTGGGGTATAATTTTTTCAACAGGTAATTTTAATATTTAAACTGTGTCGTGATCCGACAGACCCAAGCTATGGCATTGACACTTGTACTTATAAATAGATCTAAACTCATCAATGTTTTTCTCGTTGCTTTTTCCACATGAATTTTAAAATTGTGACTGTACATTATATCCTTAAATTCCTGTATGTTAGTATATTTGTCCGTGTATATATTAAAAACCATAAGTCTGATTGCAAAAATTCTTTTTTAGTTGGACTATGTATACGTATACTATAGTCGAACTTAGGGAACAGTGCAAGTTTCATCAAAATCGATTCAATAGTTTTTGTGATAGAGAGTTAAATGTGTATCAGTTACGAGGAAAACGTGTCGTTGACGTAACAGCGTTAATGTTTCTAAAACATGTCATTATGCATGTTATTTTAATTTTTTTTATGCAGTTAGGATCTAGCTAAACAATATCAATGAAAATTTTAAAAAGTGCCCTAGCAATTAAAATGTTATCATGTAATTGTAAGATGGCAACACTTCATGTATTATAGTAGATAGATATTATAATTTCACCTAAAAATACACGTAAAAGACAAAGAAAAAAATGAGGAAACAAAACAATTATTAAGTAATTGGTTTCAATTACAACTCAAACATAAAAAATAAATAAATAAAAAAAGGAATTTAAATAAATAAAACCGATTTCAAAACTGTAACTTATTTTATAATAACTAAAAGGGAGAAATAGAAGTATAATTTTTTTTTAAATGTAAAGTAAATGTGCCAACTTTTTTTTGAAGTCGTTGCTTCTCAGAAGCGTCCGCACGCAACGACGTGTGCCCTCAAGTGTTTGCCCGCGTTCGCTGACATCAACTTCGCTCTATGTTCATCGCAGTGGTTCGGGCGGTAAGCGGGGTATGTGGCGTATTCAACAGTATTTTACCGCATACTACGACTACCAAGTGACAACGTGAATTCCAAATAAGGCTCGCACTGATCTCAAAACAATAGTTAGCGTATTTACTTAAGATGTTGTAAAAGATAAAACCTTTATTTCTCTGTATTTAGTTATTATTAAATAAATTATAGTTTTGAAGTCGGTTTAATTTTTTAAAATTAGTTGTTTTATATATAATATTAAAAAAATAGTTCTCCACACTTAACCTTTAATTTTTTCTTCCTTACCCTAAATGCTTGTTAAGTAGGCCATTATTAGTTATAGTAGGTACAGGAGGTCCCCTAGTGATAATAATATGTGGAACGTGGAACGCAGTGAGCCGACACCTTTAGCGCCAACTAATGGTCATACCTCGTTGTGTTAATTTTTAAACCAGACAAAATGCAACAGCAAGTTAATACAACATTGGAACGATTGAATTCCAGTATATATCTTTTTCCTTGTACTGAAAATGAAATTGTTAAAATTATAAAAATTCTAAAAAATACGAGAGCTATAGGTTATGACGGGATAGAGACAAAAATACTAAAATCATGTATACCGGAATTAGCATGCATTTTAAATTATCTAATTAATTTATGTATGGTACAAGGTAAATTTCCATCAGTTTTAAAAATATCGATTGCCCAACCTCTGTTTAAAAAAGGTGACAAAACGAATATAAACGATTATCGGCTCATACATCTCGTATTATTTACCTCAAAGATCTTTGAAAAAGTTTTACATAAACATATAATGTCGTTCTTTACGAAATTTAACGTAGTCAATTGGGATTCCAAAAAAACAAGTCCACAACGTTGGCATGTTTTACTATTGTGAAAGAAATAGCTAATTATATGGATACCCAAACACCTGTAACTGCTATATTTTTCGACATGTCGAAAGCATTTGATTGCGTTTGTCAAAATAAGTTGTTACAAAAATGTGAAATATATGGAATACGAGGTCCTGCACATGACTTGATAAAATCTTATGTTGAAGGACGTAAACAGCGTGTTCAGATTACATAGCAGTAATATACTGCTTTAAAAAATTCAACAGAAATTTTAAAATATAGTTCAACGTTAAGAGTTGTAAATAACGGGGTGCTTACTTGGACCACTTTTATTTTTGATATATATCAATGATCTCAACACAACACAAATGTATCCTGTTTGCCGATGACATATCCACCATAATTAAGAGCTCTGATATAAATAAGTATGAAAGCGACATAAATAATACAATTACTGATATATCTAACTGGATGACACAAAATAATTTAACTTTAAATATGGTCAAAACAAAATATGTACAATTTTTTTTTTTTAAATAAAATTTATTCATGAACATAAAACTATTGAAGAAGTGACATTTGCAAATTTCCGTGGAATAAATATTGATAATAATTTAAATTGGAAAGCTCATGTAAATAAGGTCACCACTAAACTTGACGGGTTTGCTTATGCTCTGCGTAGATTAAAATTAACAGTAGATCAAAAAACGGCCGAAATTGCATACCATGGATACGTTGCCTCTGCATTGCGCTATGGCCTTATCACATGGGGAAACTCCTCAGAAATAAATAGGATTTCATATTACAAAGGAAATGTATCAGAGCTATATGTAGTGTGGGGCCTTTGTACTCATGTAAGTCAATATTTGTTAAATTTAAAATATTGAGCCTGCCTAGCCTGTACATTTTTGAAATTTGTGTAGTCGTAAAGCTTAATTTACACTTATTAAAAAAGAAAATTGATAATTTTCTCTTCTATACAACGTATCTAAACAAGCTTAAGGTATCTCAATGTCCTACGACCGCATTTCTAAAAAATAGTTATTCTATGTCAATAACCATATTTAATAAATTACCTGGTACCTTTACAGAAGTACCAAGAAACATATTTTAAATAAAATTAAGGAATTGGCAAATTACAAAATGTTTTTATTCCAAAAATGAATATATAAATTTATAAAAGATTAACATCACGGAGGAAAATTATAAATAAATATAGATTAAAATTATAGACAATATTGAGTACTATTCTAATAAATATGACATTTAAACTGTAAAACATTAATTTTCATTTTTATTGTTGAAATTTGATTTGGGTATAGGTTTTATCATTTACTTATTGTAGGTTTGCATGTTGTTAGTTTCAGTAAAACATGAATTGTAACAAATAATATGTATAAGACCTTACTGTACCATGTTTTTTGCAAATAAATAAATATGAATATGAATACATACATACATACACTTATGAAATTTGGTACACAATATGTATAGAAGCTGGTATAGACAAACATATACAAAAACTGTGCAATTCTAAAAATATTACATACATATTACATACCGGTCGAATTGATTACTTCTTTGTTTGAAGTTGGTTAAACACAAGCAAAAAGCGTGACGTGGAAGGAATGCAGGTCTAATATTATGGAAATGTGATGTAAATTGTCTAAGTATGATAAAATTTATATTGGGTTCAATAGTGAAAATATCGCCAACGGAAAAAAAAAGTCCAAAAATATCACTACGAATATTTTTTACTATGACACCAAGTCACAGACACATATCCTTTAACTGTTTATAGAAATTTAATTTTTTTTTTCGATTAATTTTACAACAACAGCAACAACAATATTCCTTAAAATTTTCAAATATTGTAAAAATATATCTGGGAAGAGGGACATTAAAAAATACTATCTTGGCCTCACTTCTTGAATAATTGCCACTACTTGTAAGTTGGACGAAACGTCGGAAAATAGTAAATTAACCGGTAAATTATGCGTTAAACACCGTTTAACTATATTTTCAATAATAATGGAACACGATTTAAAAACATTTCTAATTGTAAATACCTATAAACCCAAAGATATACTTACCGTTAAAGAAGGTATCTTAAAGTCGATAAAAATAATTATAAGGCTCAGTTAAAATAGGTATCTACAATTATTGATTTATCCTTTCTTATCGTATATTTTACCTATCATCATTATCATATCAGTTGCCACACCTCTAAGTATATTGCCAGGCCTCTTCCTCATTTAAAGACCAAGAATTCTTAGCCGCTTGCATCTAGCTAGTTATCAGCTAGCTTGAAGTTATTATAAGCATTTTAACCAAACATTTTTTTAAAGTTAAATACTTTACTTTACTAAACATACTTTGGTATGAAATAAAAAGATTTAAGTATAGAGTAAATAATATTTTATGTTCTCTTTCTTCATTATCGAATTTTTAAACCCCTTTTTCGACACTTAAAAACAACCCCTTGATAAAAAAAAATTTGTTTAAAAAATTTCTTTTGACGAAATGAAAAGGATTTAAATGTTATTCCACATTCTCGAAAATGATTATCATATTCTCAAGCTTTTCAACCCTTAAAACTGCCCCTAAATTGAAACAGTAAATATATATGATTACACATTTAAAAATAATTTAATTGCAGAGTAAGAAATCACCATTAATTTAGAAATACACATACTTACCTTCATTCAAATATGTTATATATACATATGTGAACTTAAAAGAGCTACAACTTTTTTCAGTACAATATATAGTGAAAAACCTTTTATTTTAAAACGCTGAAGGGTCAAAAGGCTCGAGAGGGACTGTGATTAAGTTGCCGCGCGCTCTTTAAACAATCATATCTCCGTCAATTTTTGTGTGATAGAAAAAAAACAAAACAATTTTTTTTTCAGAAAAAGACCTTCATTTTTATTATTATACTTATATACGTACCGTGGAGGCAGATCTGCTTTAACTCAGAAGATCCTGACGTCTGCGCAGCCGCAGTCACTGACACAATCCTTGCTGATATGGATGCCATATTCCTAACCCGCGAGTAGCTGCCGGCGTCAAAAAACGACCGTGGTGTAATAGGTCTTGCAGAAAAGCTAAAATTCTTAAGCAAAATGCATATGAGGCTTGGACCACGGCTCGTTATAATAAGGATCCGAATATTTCTGAGTTAAAACGCAAATTAAATGCTGCCTCGAGGTTCAGTAAGAAAGCAACTGCCAGAGCAAAATTCCAATTCATCGGCAAAATAGGTGGGCGACTTGCGAGCTATCCTTCTGGGAGTCATGCTTTCTGGTCGCTTGCCAAAGCTGCCGAAGGGAACTTTTGCCAGTCATCGTTACCACCACTACGAAAGACCGATGGTGACTTGGCCCATAGTGCTAAAGAGAAAGCCGATCTACTGGGCAGTCTCTTTGCCTCGAACTCGAACATGAACGATGAAGGCGCTGTACCACCTACTATACCGTGGTGCGGTAAGACCATGCCGGAAATCTCCATAACACAGCGGGAGGTCAGGCGGGCGTTGCTTTCTCTAGACGTTCATAAGTCGAGTGGGCCAAACGGTATACCAACAGTGGTGCTCAAGCAGTGTGCTCCTGAGTTATGTCCTGTACTCACGCGCATCTTCGCGCTTTCCTACCACACTAGGCAATTTCCGTCTTCATGGAAGACTGCGAATGTGCACCCGGTACCCAAAAAGGGCGATAGATCAGATCCATCAAATTACAGGCCTATCGCTATTATCTCAACACACAGCTTCTAAGATACCTAGAAGTACACTTTCGTCACGGTCGCTCGACTGGTGACCTTCTTCTAGTGTATCACACACACCGATGGGCACTAGCCATTGAGAGTCAGGGGGAGGCATTGGCATGTAGCCTGGACATAGCGAAGGCGTTCGATCGGGTCTGGCACCGGGGTCTTCTATCGAAGTTGCCCGAGGGTTTGTGCAAATGGGTGGTTAGCTTTTTGTCCGGCAGACGCATACGAACCGTAGTTGACGGTGGTTGCTCTGATAGCATGGACATTAATGCTGGTGTCCCGCAAGGCTCCGTGCTGTCTCCTACGCTGTTTCTACTGCATATCAATGACATGTTGGACATCAACAACATACATTGCTATGCAGATGACAGTACTGGAGACGCTTTTTACACAGGTCGTGCAATCATCCCTTGTTCCGTTGTGGAGGAAAACCGCGGAGAAATTGTGTCTCAAATCGAGTCCACACTGACCCAGGTCTCTGACTGGGGACGGGTAAACTTGGTCCGATTCAACCCTACAAAGACACAAGTGTGCGCGTTCACCGCTAAGAAAACTCAATTCACTGTAGTCCCACAATTCCAGATTCCAGAACACTCCGCTCTCCATCTCCAAGAGCATTGGGATCCTTGGTGTCGACATCTCCAGCGATGTTCAGTTCCGAGATCATTTACAAGATAAGGTGAAGCTGGCGTCCAAAAAACTTGGTGTACTCAACAGAGCGAAGCAGTACTTCACGTCGGGGCAAAGGTTGTTACTTTACAAGTCGCAAGTTCGGCCCCATATGGAGTACTGCTGCCATCTCTGGGCAGGTGCACCCGGATACCAGCTTGGCCCTTTTGACTCGGTTCAACGACGGGCTGTGAGAATTGTCGACGATTCCAAACTCACCTGCGGTATCGAGCCCTTACGTCTGAGGAGAGACTTTGCCTCACTGTGTGTGTTCTACCGCTTGTACAATGGGTTGTGTTCAGAGGAATTGTTCGAAATGATGCCCACGGCTACTTTCTACCATCGCACCGCTCGCCATCGGCAGGGAATTCATTCTCACACTTTAGAACCTAAATGGTCTCGTACAGTGCGGTTTCAGAGAAACTTCCTCCCGCAAACGCTTAAATTGTGGAATGATCTCCCTACCAAGGTTTTCTGCAAGGACTACAGTATGGAGTTTTTCAAGAAAGAAGTTATTAGATTTCTGAAGGGTCGGCAACGCGCAAGTGATACCCCTGGTGTTGCAAGCGTCCATAGGCGACGGTGACCGCTTCCCATCAGGCGGACCGTAAGCTTGTTTGCCACCTTAGTGGTATAAAAAAAAAAAAACCCTTTCATAATTTAATTTTTGATATTATGAAAAGAGAGTGGTTTTTGTAATTCGATTTTTTTGAAAAATATGTGTCCTAAAGCACCCAAACTGCTAGAATCCATCAAACTCTTTAGGTTAAAGTTAATTCTAGACGGAATATGATTAATTTTAATTTTGGTGGAAATGGCACTTATGAAACCCATTGATTTAAAGGAAAAACCATTGGATGTTCCTCTTATTTGCATTACAGCTCACTCATTTTACATGCAAAAGACTTTTATCAGTGCTCATTCTAAAGCTTATTTCAAGCACTACAAAACCCTATTTCATTAGAATGCATAAAATGTATCTGCTCGCCGCTAGATGACATTGAATACATGGATTAAATTTTAGATAAAATAAAAAACGGCTTTGATCTTTAATATCTAGCTGAATATTGCACTTAGAACACTTTATAAAAATCCGATTTGTTCAGTTTGTTACCTGCTACAATTTTGTTCATTATAAAATTTTCGCTAAAATGTATATTTTTGGAGATATTTGCAAAAAACCGGTGAAAAACGTGAAAAAATTCCGGATTATTAATTGCCAAAACTTGAAAGTATTGGGTTTTTTGAAATACTTTATCGAACATTTTTTCTTAAAATAAGCCTTCTATCGATATCCGAGGTTATTTTGAAAAATAAAATTTACACCACCGATAAGGGGTGGCAACCACCCCCAGGATGGGTGCGGAGTTCAGGTCATTTTCACTTTTGAAGTTAAGGGTAAGATGAGCCTAATCCCAAAATTTCATGCAAATCGGTTCACATTTAAAAAAATCGGAGCAATAACGCTTCAATGTTTCAACTGCACTATCAATGATTCTCAAAATCAACTTTATTATGTCGTTTGCGTAAAAATTCTAAAAATATTATTAAGATTGTTGCGGGTTCAAGTCCTGGCTCGAGGCTAATTTTTTAACTGCATCTTTGCTATAAAAATATTTATAGACATTAATTATGTATATTGAAGCCAAAGTTATGACATTAATAGCATATTTTCTTCTTTAGTTAGTCTCAAACGACGGAAGATTAGGTATAGTCCAATTCAAAAAAGTAGATACTTACATGCTGCACCAAAGACTAAAAATCAGGACATTAAAATGAATCACCCTTATAATAAAATTGTAACTGACCCAGTGGCAGTACCAACTTGTAATTGTTCATAGATAAAATCCACTCCAGTTAGAACAAAACGAATTCCAAATAATTGCTCAATTAGAAAGTTTAAAGTACAAATAAGCTATTCTTAAAACACTTTGTGCGCAAGATTTTTTTTATATCACTAAAGTGGCAAACAAGCTTACGGTCCGCCTGATGGTAAGCGGTCACCGTAGCACATGGATGCTTGCAACACCAGGAGTATCACTCGCGCGTTGCCGACTAAGGTAATTTTACTCAATAAATAACTTGTTGAATGAGTATATTATAGCTGAACCTTGTCCTTAGGAACCCGTGTTTCTTTTCTTTCGAACCCTCGCTTTGAGCATTTAGCCGGTGCAAAAGTGTCTTTAGGAGTATCTTCTATACCTTTAATTGTTTACATTATATTTTTAGCATCAGAAGTGTAAATTAAATTTAAAAATTAACAAATTTGGTAATTAGCCTCTTTCAACGATTAGGTAAACAATCAATAAAACAAAAAGTAATTCAAATCACATAGAAATAAGAAGAAGAAATGGCTCACGTGTACCGAGTAATCCGACAGAACCGTCCAAGTGCGGCAAACAAAGTGTGCGAGCACCTCGAGTCGGGTACCTTATATAGGTTTTACTCGGTACTATGATTCCTGTGAGAGGGATTCCGCTTATAATATATGTATTAACGTCTTTGTTTATTTCGTTGACCAAAAAAAGTTTAAAAACTTGTTCAGATAGTATTGCTGTGTATAATAAAGTATTGCTATGTATAATAAAGTATTGCTGTGTATAATAAAGTATTGCTATGTATAATAAAGTATTGAAGTGTATAATAAAGTAAGTTTGCCCCTAATTGCTTTAGCTGTGATAAGTTCAGGTCAATTACAACCAGTTAAAATTTTATGACACTTATATTATAAAGGTGAAAGTTTGTGAGTGTGTATGTTTGTAACTTCTTAACGCTCAAACGGCTGGACCATTTCTGACGAAAATTGGTATAAAGATAACTGACACCTTGGATTAACACATACTTTTTATTCCGAAAAATTTAAAAGATCCCGCGGGAATAACAATAAACAATCTTAAACGAAGTCCCGAGGAAGGACACAGGCTATTTTTTATCACGAAAATGCGTAAAATCCCGGAACATTGGGTTATAAAATAAACTCCCTGGCAAGATTTTCTCTAAGGACTACAGTATCGGGTTCTTCAAGCAAGAAGTTATTAGATTTTTGAAGGGACGGCAACGCGCGAGTTATACCCCAGGTGGTACAAGCGTCCATAGGCTATGTTGATTGCTTACCATCAGGCGGACCGTAAGCTTTATTGCCACCTAAGTGATATTAAAATCTTATTCAATCACAACCCAATCAAAAAGAGTATGGTTTGCTGGCATCACATTGTTCTATTTCTAAACATGTGATCATCTCGATGGACAAAGATAACGCAATAAGACAATTCCATTTAAACCTTCATGACAACGATTAAAAACTTGCCTCACTAGTTAAACAAAGCATATTGATTTTCAAATTTGCTATTTCGAAGATCATCGCGACCATACTTGAAATAAATAAAGTCGAAAAGATAACACCAACCATGAGCTTATTGAGCTTGTTTGCCACTTAAGTGGTATAAATAAAAACATATTCTTAAATTGAACAAAAAACCTAGTTATTTGAAATCAGATTCAAGCTTAGTCTAATTCTATGAAATGTGAACAAATAATTTACCTGGTCTTCTTTTCTACTGTTTACAAAAGAAATGAAAAGACACAGTGTAAGCGGCAACAGCTTCCAACACATGTTGACAAGAAAATGCAGTCAAAAAAACGATTTAACGTTCAAATACTCATAAGGTATTTTATAATCAAATTTAAAATTTGATTAGGTTTATAATTGATTATAATTTCGTTAATGCTAAGTTATAACTACAAGTTTGCGCTAATTTCACTTTACGAAAGCAAATTAATTAAAGTTTTAGCCAAAAACTTAATTTATTCAATAAAAAAAATAGAAGAAACAAAAACACTAAAATGAAATTAAAGGTTAGTATTTCGCTTTCGCTGGTACCGGTCGACTATATCCTTCCTTACTCCACATCCTAGTCTGCGAAGACGAACACCGTCTCACTGGTGTCTTGGTCAGAGGCAATTGGTACACATTCAAGTACTGAGAGACAGACGGATTTTTTTTTCATACCACTCAGGTGGCAAACAGGCTTACAGTCCGCCTGATGGTGAGCAGCTCACGCAGCCTATGGACATCAGGCTTGCAAACCCTACGGCAGCACTTGCAGGTTTCAATAATATAAATACTCCTTTTCCGAAACACCCCTTACTGAGTTCAACAACAACCTCAAAATAAAAATTCCTTCCTTCCTCTGGTGGGTGAGGAATCCCCGTATTCAACCACCGTCTACTTAAATTTTTGTGGGGCTTTAGAAACTCAAGCTCGCAAGTTGGAGTACTCTTAAGACTTAAATGTCCTTGTTGCTTACAGAACGGAACTTAACAGATATGAAAAATAAATCTGCAAAACCCCTAACTTAAATTGATTTTAGTAACGACCAAATTTTATTTGTAACAATTGTTATTTTGTAACCGTAAACTTTTATAACTGATACCTAAACACCCATAGTACAAAAAATATATAGAATTCATAACTTAAAGTTATTTCATAACTTTGACTATTCAAACGTGTTTGTACAAACCTAATTTGAAATGAATGAATGACTGGTCTGATACAAGGTTTCCATTAATCAATGTATTAGTAGATGCGGTGTCAAATTTTATTCTAAATATATATATATATACTGCACAGAAATATGCAGTACCGACTAGTAGTAGCAAAGATGTGCCTATTTTCAAGAAAGGCAGTGTTGATTTATCTAAAGGTAGAATTACCTAATATCTAAAGGTAGAACGATAATTTAATTTGTCAAAATTATTAAATTATATTCTGTGACCCTTAGCCAAGTAAAACAATGGGTTCAGAAACAACCGCTTAACTATTATGGTTTGTCTTCCTTTAATCAAAATCAGTAAAATAAATGTTAAAATTTATGCTATTTTATTTACTGATTTTTTTGAGTGCTTTTTATTAAGCAGATTACAAAATACTGATTAAAAATGTTCAATTGGTCTTTAGAGGTCCTTTCTAAAAAAGAGTTTCTTTATATATGCATAGCAACACTTTATATGTTATCGTTAAAAGGTATTTTTTCAAAGTCTTGAAATTTACTAAAAGAGGTTAGCAGAAAAATATTTGCATCAGCTAAATCTGTAAGCAGATTGCGTTACTTCCTACCCATTGCCACTAAAATTGCACTCCCTTTTGCTTCCTGTTCTCGATTATGTGGATGCTTGCTATCTTGACCTTACTGAGGAGTAATTAAATAAGCTTAAGCGTCTCCAGAACCTATGTATTAGATACATATTTGATCTACGTTCATATGATCACATATCCGAATTTCGATTAAAACTCAAGTGGCTTCCAATTCGCCTTCGCCGGAATACTCATGTTCTATTCTATCTTCTCTACAACGTACTGTTCAATCCTTCTGCCCCATTATACTTAAAAGAACGTTCCAGTTTTATAGGATCTACTGTTCTTCGTGCTACAACAAAGTTGATGCTAAAAACTTCAACACTATTCTCAAACAAATAATGACTCGTTCACCGTCACTGTCATAAGATTATGGAACGCTTTACCTTTCGACGTCAAACGAGCAAAAACTTTAAAAATATTTAAGAACCTGATAATAACACATTACTTCAAGAGTTAAGCTGTCTCATAAGTACACTGATTATTCATCTATATTAATTAAGATGTATGTAGTTTGTGTATTAGTATTAGTTTATCTTTTATTTTATTTATATGATTTATAACTATATAGTAAAATTGTTAGGTTAAGCCATGTCTCAGTGGTACATATAAAATGTTAAGGGATAAAAAG
This sequence comes from Apoda limacodes, assembly GCA_946406115.1. NCBI lineage: Eukaryota > Metazoa > Arthropoda > Insecta > Lepidoptera > Limacodidae > Apoda > Apoda limacodes. The sequence goes on along the minus strand of OX291555.1, from coordinate 23,390,366 downwards.
TATTGACAATGAAAGAAAAGGTAAGGTGGTGTCACTTTCGTAAAAAAAATATATGTCTATCCCGCATTAGGTACATAAAAAGTAGATAACAAGACATGTTACGATAGTATGCTTTAAAGCAGTTTGACGCAAATTAGGATAAGCACAAATACCTATATAATGTCAACTTTGATATGCTAACTATAAATTCGACTAACTTGCATATAGATATTAATTACTATTAACGTGCGGCCGGTCAAAGAATGCGTTCCTGACACCTGTCAATTCGTCATGACTAGTGATGTAAAATAAATGAATTTAATAATATTTAGTAACGTTATTTATTGCATTCATTATGCACATTTATTCAATTTAATTTATATGTTGATATTTTTTAAAGAAATTATATTTCAACATATTTAATAAATATTCACAATGTAAATAAATTTTTAATGAATCAATTAATTGAATTGAATCGTAATTTGTAACGAAAGGAAAAAAATAAAAATGCTTTATTTATTGGAAAATGTATATTATGAAATACATAGTTTTAAGCCTTAAACAATGAAGACTTTGCCAAACAATTTAATCTTCCAAGTCGCTTGAGGAGTCGCTGTCATCTTCACTAACATGTATAATCATATTATTGTCAATCATAGTATCTATACGGATATCGCGGTCAAAGTCATCAAATATAATCTTTTTGTTTTTTCAACCACCTTCATCCAGTCATCTCTTGTGACTTTTTCGCATGCTTCTTTTAAAAGCATCTTCATCTTTTTTATGCCATACGATGAAGAAGTATTATGACGGGCTGCATAACCTTTAATTTGAGCCCAAATTAGCTCAATGGTATTGTACTGGCAGTGGTACGCGGGAATTCGGAGAACGCGATGACCGTACTCCAGAGCCAACTCATCTATTTCATTTCGAATATTTGTCGGCTTATGGTCATTGAATAATTTCATCAGCTCTGCTTTTAGCATTTATATATTTGCGTCAATGCCACTTTTTTGCAGCCAAGCCACCAATTCCTCTTTTCTATTAGCTTGGGTAGGTGCTTTATTTTTTTGCACCGAATGATAAGGGGCGTTATCCACTCATATAACTGAAGGCTCTGGCAGGCCTGGTAGCAACACATCCTGGAACCACTCCTTAAATGAAGCCGCATTCATTTCTTCGTGGTAGTCAGTAGTGGTTTTTGCCAATAAACCGTTTTCCACGAAACCATACTTCGCACAACCAGTGTGATAATAAGCCGTGCTCCTTTACCCATTGGCACTTTCGACGTTGACGCTTGAGTGTCATCTGTCCAAGAACGAGAAAGCGTGTGATTGGCGTTCAGCCATGTCTTGTCGATGAAAACGACATTGTCCCAGTTAATGATTTTTGTCGCTTCTATTAAAAAAGTAATTCTTTTTAAAATTATGATATTTCTTTCTAAAAGAATTTTCCTTTTGTTTGTTTTTTTATATTGAAATCCAATATCTGTCAAAATTTTAGATAAAGCATTTTTGCCTTCCCTAAATATATCAGCTGCTTTCAAAGATGCTAGAAGCATCGACCTATTAAGGTACTCATTCCTGGAATTAACCATATATATGATTCCTTATTGCATCGGCGTCAAAGCTATCAATGTCTGTTATAGGTTTAGTTCTGCGTTTCTTTTTTGGTGTTCGTAAAATATTTTCTCAATGCCAGATGAGCCGAACTTTTCTTTATTAATATTTGTTATCGTCCGTTTGCTCACTCCAAGTGCCTGAGAGATGCGTTCTTGGACCTGGTCGACAGAAATTAAAGGCCCGCCATTTTGTCTTTCACGCTCAAAGTAATCTTGTAGCTTGATAATTAGTTCACGAGTTTCACTTTTCAATGTTTGAATGCGTTTTGGTATTGTTATGATGCACCAAAAATTCGGATTAGCGCAGAGGTCAGTATATCAAGAAGAACAGTCAAAATAACAACAATAACAGTTATGAGAAAATATACAACGAGAAACACTGGAGAACGTAGTCTATGCGTGCGAGACGACAAGCGACGACTGTTTGTAAATGTCACAAAATGGCGGTCCCCACAACTCTATTTTGGGTTGCCATTTTTTACCAGAAATATAAAGTAGGTACTACGTAGTACTAAGTAATTTTATTTTCAATGTTTTTTTTATTCATCTGATATTATGACACTAATTTTTTTAAGTTTTGTTTGGGCGTTTTTTATTATATTATTAACTGTATTAAATACTAAGTACATTATATGTTATAAAATTATAACGTTTTTTTTTTATATTATACCGACAGATTATATTAAGATAACAAAAATATTTGATTACAATTGCCTCGTTATTTTGTCACATCACTGTAAAAACAAACAGTTGACATAACTTTGAAACAGCGCCGTGGTTTTTTATACGTCCATGCTTAAAAGCTATTGTTTTTATATTTGTTAATTAAGTAATTGTAATAATTTTAGCCCAAAATTAATACATTTATTGTAAGTTGGCATAATTATTCGAATTTTAATGGTATCACTGGTTAATAAGGTAAATAAAAGATATTTAAAATTTTGCCGTAAATTGTACGCCAGTTCAAAGTTACATCGCCCACTCGATCACGATCTCTCAGGAACGCATTCTTTGAGCGGCCGGACTTGTAGGTATATATATCAATATAAGGTAATATCATGTTAGATAGTTAAAAATCTAGAGTTAACCGCGTGCAGCATAAAATGATATTTATTGTCTGTTAGTCTGTCTGTCTGTCAATCCATTCATCGGTAAGCTAGATTGTCAGTTTTTCTACAATTATTCTTATAATTATGAATACTGAACTGATTTTATACGAAAGTATTGAACAGAGTATTATAAAATGAGGTTTAAGCTTATGATTTCCTGCTAGTTTTAATGTGTATACAAAAGCAAAACATCGTAAGCTGTCGCTAAGTTAATTGAGTAACACGTGATAAAGTTAATATAGAGAAGTGCTTGCACACTGCTGGCCAACACAAAAAGTAGTAATAATGCTTGGGTTAGAGTTCTTTAAGTTCTTGTGATTTACTTATTAATTATACATAGAATCTAGATTCTATTGTGTTATGGACTTGGTTGAAAAATAATGATGATATAGAAATTATAATCCTGATTATCGAGATTTTATTCGGATTTTTAAACAAGACAATTTAATAGAGGTTAATATCGTCTCAGCACGATTAACGTATCAAATTAACTCTAAACAACTCCCATTTAAAGTTTGGAGCATAGATCTAATGTTGAAAGGTAAATGATATTCTATGATATACTAATTATAGTGAGCACAAATAATTTCATACTGTACCCATCTGCCAAGCCTACCCGTTTACCAAGCCATCTACGTCCTTCATAATATAAAATTTAAAAAAGAAAAAAATGAAAAAAAATAAAAAATAAAATTGTTATATAAAACTAACATAATTATCAAAATAACAATTAAATAAGATCGTGGAAAATCGAGGACTTAGAAAAAGTTAGCCAGGATCGTGGCGGTGGAGGTCTTTAATATTTTTGTAGACTTTCTAAAGACGGGCTTAACACATTTATGTAGTTAAAAACCTAAATTCGAAAATAAAATAAATTTCATTACTAAAACACCCGGGATTTACGTAGACATACATAGGCAGCGGCGAGCGTCGCGTGGCCACAATATATAAAGAAAGCGTATGATGTGGGCATATGCAAAATGTGATAAATTGATATAAAATGCAATATTATTAAGTGAATACATTCTAATATGAGAGGAATTATGTACCTTTCTGATGGTTAATAAAAGGTGGTAGTGTTGTAGTGACCTGAATATTGGAATGTGACTCTTTTGCTTGATTTAGCGATGGATGTTGCTTCTTATGTTTGATTGCTTATACTGCTGCTATACAATACAGGTAAAAAGACCTCGCCTGAGTAAAGTAAAGAAGGAGATAAGGAGATAATGGAGGCATGCCCGGCGATCGGAAGCCTAAAACCTTCTGATCTCTCAGAATGTATATCGTTAACATTCGTTAGTGGCTTCAAGTTACATCGGCTGAGCTCACAGACGGTTTGAACATCTCTCGCCTAACGTTTCGATCCGTTTGTTTGGGTCAAATACGGATGTGAGTTCAGTGCCGAGCGACTTGAACGACGACAACAGATTACACAGTGTAGAAGGGTAAAGGTCCTTGCCCCGAGTTGTCTGTCAGAGTCGAAAAACTGCGAAAGAAGGCAATAATTGTTTTATTAAAATTGACACGTAAACCGTTGCCATGTTGCGGGGAGTCGGACGCTAATTACGCGAAGGCGACAGTGATACTTCACCAACGCGACTGGTGACACCAAATAGGGAGAATTCTTGTAGCGATTTGAATATTGGATTGCGACTCCTTTGCTTGTATTAGTGATGGACGTTGCTTCTGAGGTTTGATCGTTTATAATGCTTCTATATTACACAGGTAAAAAGGCCTCACCTGATTAAAGTAAAGAAGGAGATAAGGAGATGATGGAGGCATGCCCAAGGATCGGAAGCCTAAAACCTTCTGATCTCTCAGAATGTTTATCGTTAACATTCGTTAGTGGCTACAAGTTACATCGGCTGAACTCACAGACGGTTTGAACATCTCTCGCCTAACGTTTCGATCCGTTTGTTTGGGTCAAATACGGATGTGAGTTCAGTGCCGAGCGACTTGAACGACGACAACAGATTACACAGTGTAGAAGGGTAAAGGTCCTTGCCCCGAGCTGTCTGTCAGAGTCGAAAAACTGCGAAAGAAGGCAATTATTGTTTTATTAAAATTGACACGTAAACCGTTGCCATGTTGCGGGGAGTCGGACGCTAATTACGCGAAGGCGACAGTGATACTTCACCAACGCGACTGGTGACACCAAATAGGGAGAATTCTTGTAGCGATTTGAATATTGGATTGCGACTCCTTTGCTTGTATTAGTGATGGACGTTGCTTCTGAGGTTTGATCGTTTATAATGCTTCTATATTACACAGGTAAAAAGGCCTCACCTGAGTAAAGTAAAGAAGGAGATAAGGAGATGATGGAGGCATGCCCAAGGATCGGAAGCCTAAAACCTTCTGATCTCTCAGAATGTTTATCGTTAACATTCGTTAGTGGCTTCAAGTTACATCGGCTGAGCTCACAGACGGTTTGAACATCTCTCGCCTAACGTTTCGATCCGTTTGTTTGGGTCAAATACGGATGTGAGTTCAGTGCCGAGCGACTTGAACGACGACAACAGATTACACAATGTAGAGGGGTAAAGGTCCTTGCCCCGAGCTGTCTGTCAGAGTCGGAAAACTGCGAACGAAGGCAATTGTTGTTTATTTAAATTGACACGTAAACCGTTGCCAAAATGTGGGGAGTCGGACGCTGATTACGCGAAGGCGACAGTGATACTTCACCTACACGACTGGTAACAACTCATGGAATCATATTTGGCTCGCGACTAAATTCCTGAAAAGCTGCGATACTGAATATTACATAAATAATCTAACTCACACTTATTCTATCGTTAATCAATCAAATAAACTATAAACTGTTATTCTTTGTACTTGAACTGATAATATTTACATTTAACCTGTTTATGAATCCTTGATCATGTATGGTGTGGACGCCGGCTTGAAAACCGAAATATATCATTTATAATCTACGACTGAAGTTACATGGATGCAGTGGGGCTTATTGCGTCTTGCTCTTCGGGGTGTGTTAAGCATGGGCGTGCCCTCTTGGTGAATTCCATGGCTGTTCCATTGGTACATAATAATTAGTACCTACACAAATGGTTCAGTGGGGCTTATTGCGTCCTGCTCTTCGGAGTGTGCTTAACACGAGGCGTGCTCTCTTGACAATCTCATGGCTGTGTCTGTGCGAGGGGATTTCACACTCTTTGGCCTAAGGCTGAGTGTTTGTGCTATGCACGCACAAGGATTTGTTCCTGAAACTACATATTAAGACTTCGGTCTTCAGCTTCGGCTGCAACGATAATTTAATGGTTATACCATTTATGATTTCACACCTCTACTCCTTCGGGGGATGTGCGCTAAGTTAGCCTCGGTATGGACACGTACCGTGGGAAGCGCTGGGTGGAGCTTCCCGCCTTTTTATTTTTTTAGAAAAATAAAAAGCGCTTAGGGTTAGAGGATACTATTTTTATTACTAGAACGGTGTTTCAGTCTTTCTCTTAAAGAACCTGCGGTCTAGGTTACGCAATAAGGCCCTACCACTAAGACGATCACATAGCCAAACCTTCGATAAATTTATACTTCAATTTTAAGTTTCGTGTTCTTATTATCTCTTTTAATCTGGTCCATACTGGTTAGATAGGTAGGTACGTTAAGGGTAGCTAGTATATGTGTTCTTGGGGGGGTTAGTTACAATTTGGTGCCGTGACCAGGATTATTAGATTTATATAAAATCTTATAAAGTTTAGAATCGCTATTGAACTGATTTTATTCGTAGTCGTTTATAAATATTTTAATAAATACAAAATTTTAATTTTATTCAAAATCATAAAAAAAAATCGAGAGTCAATTGTACGAGGAATATATAGCAGTTCAGTTTTGATACCTGCATCATACACAAAGTTGTTACATGTGAATCAATGACAAAATAGTCAAAATAAATATCTGTTGTTTTCATAGTTGATTTAATGTAGTAGTTTATGTTATATTTTAATTTTGGCAAAAGTATAAGAACCTGTGAGTATTTTCGAAATTATCGTAAATTCAAGTTTTTTTAATATTTGGTTTTGCAGACTTTTAACTAACTTTTAGTTTTGACTTTACTAAGATTTTGTTTGAAATTAAACTAGTGAATTCATTTTAGATTACTAAGATTTCGAATCGGTATTTTGAAACAAATGTCTATAATAAGTAGAATGGTATCTTTTTATTGAATAAAATAATTAAATAATTTATACTTTTATATAATAATAATTGAAACGTATTAATTGCAAATTTTAGTTTGCAACTAATTTATATCGGTTAAACAAAATAGGTATAGTTTTTATTCTTTTAGCTTTAAACATTGAGAATAGAAAAAATTTTACTCCATGGTTAATTCAATCAAATTTAAACATATTCCATATCCAACAACTAAATATGATATTTAATATGTTCTATTAAAAAATTGATAATTTTATTTTACCTAATGTGAATTTGAGTAAGTAGCATACTGTGTCGTAAGGCAAGGTGATAACGCTCATCCATTTATCCAAATAATGGTGATGTAATTTATGTAGGTTTACACGTATTATTTGGGTTTATTAAGTAACTTATAGGGAAATTAATATTTTTCATTAGATTATTAAAAGTAGTTTTGTACAAAATCCAATCTAGTAAATAACAAAAAATCGATTGTCTAATTTATTGTATAGTTGCATTCATGGTCGATTTTGTTAGATGATTGAATTTTGAGTAAAGAGTGAGCTCTACTAAGAGAATAAGCTGTCTTATTTTGGTTGACAATTTTAAAGAAATTCTCGGGATCTAACAGCTGTACAGTAAGTTTTACTTCGACGGGCCGATGGAATAAATGTGTTTAAGAAAGTTAAAAATCGTAATCACCATAATCAAAAAACTAGTTTTGTGTTCAGTATCCTTACAATGTTAACGTGAACTACAATATAGATTTTCTTAACTTGGTAAACAGTGTGCGAGCGATGGATCTAGGATTGTTTAGTCTGCACTTCTAAAGGTTGTCTGCGGTAAACCTTTATTGATTTTAAACTATTTCTTTAAACTTGACAAGTTGGAGCCTGGGCTTAAATCAATCCTACTAATATTATAAATATGAAGTTTGATTGTCTGGGTTGATGTTTGTTGCTCAATTACGCTTTAGCCACTGGACGCATCGCGATGAAATTTGGCATGCATATGGGTTAGGTCCTCGAATAGCATATAGGTTACTTTTTATCTCGAAAAAATCATAAGTTCCCGCGGAAATAACGCTAACAGAGTTTAAAGAAAAACAGATGTAGCTATAACTTGCTATAGCAAACTTCATTAGTATAATTAAGGAGATAATAAAGGAGTTCTACGTCGATAACCGAATTCAGGCCGGGTGGAGCATCTGGCAAAGTCTAGTTAACTATAAAATTATGGAACGCATAGTGCAAACCGACATCAATCAGTAGAACCAAATCATATACTTTTATTAAATACTGTAGTTTAGTCTGTTTGTTTAGACAATTTGAAATAAAATTTGTAACAGAAAAAATGAATGAATGCAGCAGGTATAAATTAAAATAGGAATAAAAAGATCGTAGTCTAGGAACACATCAAAATCTGTTTTGTTTGTTAAATTTTATAAAGATAAATATAAAATTTAAACAAATTTAAAATGTATACACTGAGATATAAAGGAAAATAAAAATGATTAAGGTTATTGAACACATAACATTTTGTATTCATTTGTTTCAATCACATCAAGATCTGTTTTAATACAGTACGCTACTATGATATTTGAAATTTTGAGGTCAAACTATCAAATTGTTTTATTATTAATTAGGATTAACTGTATAATATTTTCGATTCATTTTATTTCGTGATACAATCTAGCCTTATGGGTTTTTAAGTCTTACACTTATACTTATAAGATGATGAGAGAGATAAAGATCTAAATAGAATATTTATTTTGAAAATTTTAACATATTTTGCAAATATCAGTTAAGGTAAATATTTGGTTGTTTAGTAAAAATATGTATAGTTTAACATAGACAATAAATACACAAGTATATTATGTTAAGAAAGGGTTTAATAATAACTTATATTAAGGGGGCATTAGGGTTGTTTATATCAAATGTGGCATGTCAAAAATTTGTTCGAGGCGCTATGGAACAATCATGACTGAATTAAAGTGAAAACCATTGTATTTAGAAAGAAACAGACCTTATCTAGATACACCTATTCAGACTGTTGCCGAGTGGATGAATAGGGAACGAGTTGAAACTAGACATTTCAGTCTAACTTTGTAGCATCACTATTGTATAGGTATATGTAACACAAAAATGAACATGTGCTATTTCTGTTTTACAGGAATTTTGTTATTATTCGCAAAACTGGTTTGTACATAGCAATCCAGTTCGAAAAAATGAGTATGTCTTGAGAGGCCTGTGTCTGGTACGCTGGGAAAATTAATCACGATAGGGAGATGTGTGTAGTTAGTCACCGTGAAATGCACAGAAATTATTAATATTTTTCGTTGGATTTGTATTCGTCCTCAATGACTACACTAGATATATTAGTTTTATCAGCGTATAAGTGGACCTTGAGCTTCTGAGTGAGCTAAGGTTCAAGTTCGGAATACCAGGCGACAAAAAGTTTGGTGTGACGCATTTACTTGCCAGAGTGTGTGGGTGAAATTAAGTCGACAAGACTTCTTAATTGCAGCCAACACGTAACGGTGTTCCTGTTTAAGATACTACTCCGCGTTAAGATCTTGAAACCTTTGGCCACAACATTGGGATCTTGGTCGACATAAACAAAGATCAGACTATGATTTGGACTTATCTGTCTAGGGGGAGATTCATTCAGTTGGCAATATGTGAGTGACAATAGGAAAATGGTAATTATCGCACCTCTGTTAGGTTGATGTGTTACCACTATAAGCAGTAGTGGTAGACTTTAAATTTCTTTAGTAAATATTGCTTGCGAGGGTGTCAATAAACATAAAAAAATACATTACTTTCTGTAGAATAAAGTAAGACAAATTGCTATAGTCGTATGTTGAGGAACAGTGATGTAATAAATAATAGGTATTTAAATATTTAAACTTATTTAGTGGATGTTAATTACTTATTCGCGATCAGAAACTGAAGTTGCTATCCGAGAGTTTATGCCTGCGTGGCTACTTTATGACAATGATTTTTAAGAATATATTAGCTTGAGCGTAGGGTGGGAGTGCGCTAATTTACAACTACTAATATCATAGTCAGAATATTCACGCAAAGGAAAAGTAAAATGTGTTATACCACATTATCATTAAACAATTAATATAATATAAAAAGAACTATGGAACATGGAGTCGCTTGGGACTGGCCTCTGTCTATATGGCTATATCAAGCCGTGGTGATAGTGATGAGGTTCCTAAGTTGCTGCAAAAAAAAACAATGCTAGTTGCTAGAGTTTTAGTGTAAAACACTATCCAATTAAATGGTTATAACTACCGATGTAATTGTGGATGGTTTCTGCGCGATGCGGATGCAAATAATTGTTAGCATTGCGGGGAACTAGCCTATGTCTATTTGGTTTTAATTACTAATTATAGCGGTAAATTCATTAAATAATAGTTTTAAACTCAATTAAATAAACTATAAATTAAATAGGTAGACGCATATACCGTAGGCCTTACGCCTACAATTTGCTGTCCGTGAAATGGAGGAGATTGACTGAATAGAAAGACAATGTAAGATGTATTTAAGTATTGTGAGGCGTCAACGAATTATAACAATGCAAAGGTTAAAATAATTAAAGGATAAAGAGTCTGGGGGGTGTAAATAAAAGTATTTGTGGTTTAGTAAGTTTTATTAGCTTTAAAAAATCTTCCTGCAGCAAGTTCCGTAAGATTTTTGGGGGTGAATGTACCCATCTGCCAAGCCTACCTGTTTACCAAGGCATCTCCGTCCTTCGTAATATAAAATTTAAAAAAGAAAAAAATATATAAAATAAAATTGTTATATAAAACTAACATAATTATCAAAATAACAATTAAATAAGATCGTGGAAAATCGAGGACTTAGGAAAAGTTAGCCAGGATCGTGGCGGTGGAGGTCTTTAATATTTTTGTAGACTTTCTAAAGACGGGCTTAACACATTTATGTAGTTAAAAACCTAAATTCGAAAATAAAATAAATTTCATTACTAAAACACCCGGGATTTACGTAGACATACATAGGCAGCGGCGAGCGTCGCGTGGCCACAATATATAAAGAAAGCGTATGAGGTGGGCATATGCAAAATGCGATAAATTGATATAAAATGCAATGTATTATTGAGTGAATACATTCTAATATGAGAGGAATTATGTACCTTTCTGATGGCTAATAAAAGGTGGTAGTGTTGTAGTGACCTGAATATTGGAATGCGACTCTTTTGCTTGATTTAATTCAAGTGCCGAGCGACTTGAACGACGACAACAGATTACACAGTGTAGAAGGGTAAAGGTCCTTGCCCCGAGCTGTCTGTCAGAGTCGAAAAACTGCGAAAGAAGGCAATTATTGTTTTATTAAAATTGACACGTAAACCGTTGCCATGTTGCGAGGAGTCGGACGCTAATTACCCGAAGGCGACAGTGATACTTCACCTACGCGACTGGTGACACCAAATAGGGAGAAGTCTTGTAGCGATTTGAATACTGGAATGCGACTCCTTTGCTTGTATTAGTGATGGACGTTGCTTCTGAGGTTTGATCGTTTATAATGCTTCTATATTACACAGGTAAAAAGGCCTCGCCTGAGTAAAGTAAAGAAGGAGATAAGGAGATGATGGAGGCATACCCAAGGATCGGAAGCCTAAAATCTTCTGATCTCTCAGAATGTTTATCGTTAACATTCGTTAGTGGCTTCAAGTTACATCGGCTGAGCTCACAGACGGTTTGAACATCTCTCGCCTAACGTTTCGATCCGTTTGTTTGGGTCAAATACGGATGTGAGACTTGAACGACGACAACAGATCACACAGTGTAGAAGGGTAAAGGTCCTTGCCCCGAGCTGTCTGTCAGAGTCGAAAAACTGCGAAAGAAGGCAATTATTGTTTTAATAAAATTGACACGTAAACCGTTGCCATGTTGCGAGGAGTCGGACGCTAATTACCCGAAGGCGACAGTGATACTTGAACGACGACCACAGATTACACAGTGTAGACGGGTAAAGGTCCTTGCCCCGAGCTGTCTGTCAGAGTCGGAAAACTGCGAACGAAGGCAATTGTTGTTTATTTAAATTGACACGTAAACCGTTGCCAAAATGTGGGGAGTCGGACGCTGATTACGCGAAGGCGACAGTGATACTTCACCTACACGACTGGTAACAACTCATGGAATCATATTTGGCTCGCGACTAAATTCCTGAAAAGCTGCGATACTGAATATTACATAAATAATCTAACTCACACTTATTATATCGTTAATCAATCAAATAAACTATAAACTGTTATTCTTTGTACTTGAACTGATAATATTTACATTTAACCTGTTTATGAATCCTTGATCATGTATGGTGTGGACGCCGGCTTGAAAACCGAAATATATCATTTATAATCTACGACTGAAGTTACATGGATGCAGTGGGGCTTATTGCGTCTTGCTCTTCCACAATGATTGCAGACAATTCTCCAGGTCTCAAAACGTAAAGAAAACGCAAATTTAGCGATTTCAATTTTTGGACTTATTATAATAACCTCCCTCAAGTTAATAGTGTCAGATATTAGCAACTAAAGCAAACGACGATCCACCGTTGTGGGAACGGTGGGCATGCTCACAACCCTAATTGAGGTCGATAGGGACAGGCTGACATAACGCGTATAATGAACGCCTAAATAAAATTAAAAAAAACACACATTGTCAGCTAATATATAAATCTGACACTATACGATCGTCCAAGCATATAATAATAATTTAATGAAACACATAGCGTGCTTCTCACTTGTATTTACTCAGAGAGACGATTACAGAATATAGAATAAATACTGAATATGCGATATAAAATATGTTAGCTTATATACTAATAATCTAATAATTATCTTAAACAAGACGTGCCTAACTAGAGATAGTATTTATAAGAAGTTTAACCGTACACTCACAGATTGAAGATAAATCAGATAAAGCATAATCTGTTGACTCATCACTATAGATTTACATAATACCAATGAAATTTTATACCTATTAAAACTGTTACAAATATAAAATAATAATTTAAAATTAAATTTTATAAGATGTTATATTAACGTTATCAAATAAATAAGAATATAGATTACCATGTATACCGACTTGGATTTGCCTTTACTGTGGCGCTAGATTAGATATTTTGTCAAGTACAGTAACTGATAACTAAATTGCGGCGTATGATGTTTACGAAAGTACTCCGCGTATCGCATGATCCTACTTCCCCTGCTTCAACTCCGCAAAAATCTAATCTGTCTGAACGGACCACACCTTAAAAGAACAGAGACTTAATAAGGATTCGCTGCACAGACAGCTTAGAAGACAAAAGATGTATAAGAAAATACGATTGATGGCACAACAGCGAAAGGGGTCCTGATCCCCCTCTGTTGTAGTAGTACTTCAGAGACTTAACACAAGTTGGCGGTTCAGCCTCCTAGGGCACAGATTAAGTAATCCCTGGGTTTGGAAACCTATTCAACCTGCGGGCGGTCAGCTGTCACCCGTTTTATCAGGTCTCTCTGACCGCCGTACCAGCACGCTACGCCGAGCAATGACAGCAATAGAATGCATTAAAAAAATTAGCTTAAGGGCTTAAAGAACACGTCTGCCAATTAAACAATTTATACACAAAATGAAACACAGTTTAAAAAAAAGGGAGGGGATCTTATTGCTATAGGGCCATCTAGGTCCCATATAGATAACGTTCGGGCGGAGAAATCGAAAAAAAATATAATCCGAGGTAGTGTGTGATTTGAAATGAACTAGTAATTATAGTAATAAAACAGCATATATGTTTAGAATAGTAAAAACAATTTACTATAACATATACGTATAATACATTATATACGTATAACATATATACAGGGTGTAATAGAATAGAGGTACTAATCTACTATCACCAGAAAGCCTTCAAAATATCTAAGCATTTAAAAAAGGCAATCATAACAGAATTTAAAAAAGGTCACATCTTTTTCTCAGAATTAACCCTGTGTTAAATGCTTACATTCCCATAAACCTCCGGTACCGCTTATATATTTATTTTATATTCGTTTTTCTTATTTACATATTAGATTGTAAAATAATAAGTAATTATTATTAACTCTAGGTTACTGCCAGCGCAGGTACAATATAGTATATACAGGAATTGCTCATTTAGATATATGTTTTATTAATAATTTCACTTGTTAAATTGATTTTATTCAATTTCAATTTGATTAAGTAGTAGACTGTGACGTTAGTCGAGACGATACTTCTCACCCAGTGTTTAAAATCATTTCAAATTATATTAATGTACTCGCTTTACCAGGGTAGACGAGGTCAATAGCAGACAGTGGTTAAACTAAAATTTTGAAACTATTCAAAGCGAATAGTCGTAAAATAATCATTTACAAACGCCAAATGAAAACTCTTAGCTAAATAATAACACAAAAACAAGCTCATTCTACCAAAGTCTTACTTAAAATAAATCAAAAATCATAGGGATTGACTGACATCAGTTACTATACGTTTTTTAACGAAATTTGGGATGACCATCCCACGGGATGTGGGATGTAAAAAATCATCGTAACTAATACACACATTCAAGTCTGTTTGTCTGTTGGGCACGCTGAGAGACGGTCCTTATTGCCGTAATTATGTTGTGTTTGGTATAGTCGATATAATGTCAGATATTTATATATCCGCAATAAAATTAAGTGCTAGAAAAAGAAAAATTCCATTAAAAAAAACTAATGCATTTAATAGCTGCACAAAAACCTAATGACAATTAACAATGTCTTACTTTTTTGGATAACATCATCATATCAGCTACTACCGACAATTTTCGCATCTAAAATATTTACAGGTTTTCAATATAAGAACAAAACAAGGTAAAAGTGGCTAATATTGTCTGTATTTCCTCTCAAGGTTTACAAGTCTGCTAAGTAGGTAATTTGTATTCAATAGATTAGCGACTATAGAGCAAACTAATTAACTTTCGTTTTACAATTAGGTTAGGTAAGTCGAAAAGATACCGTATCGTTTTACAAGCAACGACCAAACGTGGGTGCATAATTACATGTTAAAGTCGATTAAAAAAAACAAACTCTTTAACTTTATTACATTAGTATATGTAGATGTAAATTCATTAAAATAAGTGTAAATTAAAATAAGTTTAAAATAAAATAAACAACTTAAAGGATCCAGAATTTATTATTTTAGGCTTAAATAGGTACATGGATCAACTGAAGGACATCATTTTTGATTTTTCTTCAAGTGTCACTCTTTCCACATCGTCTGTAAAAATAATTCAAATGACTATTATCAGCGTATATTATTACAGACTGACTGACCTCACAGAGGTTGTTCTGCCCTTTCAATTGCTATTGCGCTGTAGCGCGCTATCCCCCGACCCGCCATTGCGTCGCATCGCTCGCTCGAGTTATTTGCTAGGGTCCTAAGGATCGAAGCGCAGTCTATAACGTTCTTCAAGAATTGGGATATTAAATTAAAAAAAAACGAATCTAACTTCTGGACATTGACGCGTTCAAACAAAAATAACAAACGAACTCCTAAGCTTAATACATATTATTAGTAGATATCAGTATTTATCTTTAATTTAAAATATTCTAATATCTGAAATTTAGACCATAGTCCACCACGCGGGTTCAGTACACATTGGTATACTTCACACAAGTCTTTAAATCTCTTATCATACCCATTTTCTTTACGATCTTTTCCTTCAGCGAAAGCCCATTTATATTACAAAGTTTCTGAGAATTTGGAAAGACTTTTTTTTTATATACTAAGGGCGCAAACAAGCACACGGCCCTACTGATGGTAAGCGGTCACCGTGGCCTCTGGACGCTTGCAACGCCAGGGGTATCACTCGCGCGTTGCCGACCCTTCAAAAATCCAATAACTTCTTTTTTTATTTTTTGGTACAATTTGTATTTAATTTCACGCCCTTCAGAACGAGAGTCAGACACCAAAAGCGATAGGTCACCACGGCTATACCTATAATTTATGTATATATAAAGGATTTGTGTTTTAATATATCTTTTACTCCTTCGTGCAATAACAACTGTATCGATTTTTCTATTCCAAATTTCAGCCAAATCGGTAGAGTCGTTGTGACACAAATATTATATTTTATTATATTAGTAAGATATTTTTTTTTTGTTTTTAACAAACAAATCAACACAAATTAAATTTTTCAAATTTGATGTAAAATCGAGCGTTGGCAAATCAATAACATAATAAAAACCGAAATAAGTAAGTCCTTATTTCGGATTTTGACTGTTACTCACTTTAAGCTACAACCCCGGTTCCTTGGCCTACACAATACTCCTGACCCGTCGAGACCAAACACAACGTTGTCTTCATATTCCTTATCTAAAAACGTTGTTGCATTAAGTAAAAAGTGATTATATTAAAGTATATTCACATAACAATTTCGGTATACATTAAAAAAAAAAACTTTACCTTAGAAGGTGCTAAATTAAAGAACGTGTTTAAGAAAACTCTTAAAAATACAGTATACATACTTAAATAACATCATCCTTTTTCCCCACCCCCAAAACCTTGCACTTGCTACAATTCTGGCACATTTCTTTAGCTTTATATACACGCATAAATGCTTTTATAGACGTTCGATAGTTTTGAGCACTCTTCATCTCGCTTTTTCTGAAAACGGACTCAATTTGATCGAAATACATTTTCCGACGTAAACTTCTACCGACACTTTTAACGGCTTTCGCCTCATAAACTTCTTTGGTTTTCTATTTCCATGCTTTGTCTCTGAACATTCACTTTCATTACATCAGTGTTTCCAGACACTTTCTGACTGCCCATAAAGGTGTGCATCGCCCAATTCATCTGATTGCCCGCATTCACTTTTCTCTTAATGTCACTCCCACATATTTCATTTCTTGTGAACAAAGATCCTAAGTATACAAATTCTCGGAGTTGTTCTTCTTTTTTTCTTTCCACTATAACGTCCCATTCTGTAACAGCAGTTGCATTTTTTTAAAAAACCACAAATTTTATCTTTTTTACATTAACGTTCATTCCATTCCTTATAAGTGGTTCATACATAATTGTCACTAGATTCTGTAACTCCACTGCTGTCGATGCAAGAATTAAGTGATCATCGGCATAGAGGAGGCACTTGATCAGTAATTCTCATTCTTAAACATTTTTTTTTTTACAAATCTCTCAGACAATTGTCTTCAAGCAGAATAAACAACTAAAGTAACGCTACATATCCTTGAAAAACACCTTTTTCACTGTTAAACCAATCTATAGTTTATATCCCTTTTTTCTGACAAGCACTGAAATCCCGACAAAGATATTTCAGTGCTCAGATTAAGTTGTTGCAGAGTGCTCACCCCATACATTAAGTTGTTGCTTAGTGCTCACCTCATGCATAAAGTTGTTGCTCAGTGCTCACCCCATGTATTAAGTTGCTGCTCAGTGCTCACCCTATACACAGACAATGTCATTCAGCTTATTCCAGATCCACAAAAGCCTTTTAACTTTTTGCCAAACATTTCTACTACGTCCCGTAAGGAAACACTTGTTCCATGAACCCTATTTCTATTCTAAATCCTGCTTGCCTATCCCATATTTTTCCATCCGTTTCTTAGCTGACTCTTTTTATGAATACTTTCGCATATAATTTTCCAACTATAATAAGTAGATTTATACCGCGGTAGTTCTTTCAATCTTACTACGATCCTTCTTCCTTATACACCAGTACGATGATGGCTTTGTACTAGTCTTTTGGTATATTACCTCTCCTCTAGCACAGGTTGAAGAGGCGTTGCAGATGACTCACAAGACCTAACATAAATCTTTTCATAATAACAAAAAGCTATGGGATGCTATAAAATCTATTTCATACCCCAACAAATCCCATAGTAGTGCCACGGATCTTATTTCTTTAACTGACCCTTCCCGATCTGTCAATCTCATAAATACTTTCTTTGCTAATGCGGGTAAAAATTTGGCTGAAAAGTTTCCGCAACCTACATTTGATACTAACATACCTTCTGCTCATGACTACCCAATTCATTCGTTTGTTCTTCTTCCGACGGATGAGGCCGAAATTGAAGCTACCATACTTACCTTAAAAAATGATTGCTCTGTTGGACGGGATAATATATCTTCATCTTTTCTTAAACGATATAAAAATAAAATAGTTAGCCCCTTAACGCATATCATTAATTTGGCATTCTCAACAGGAGTCTTTCCTCAGAATTTTAAATTTTCCTTAATTCACCCTATTTACAAAAGTGGAGATCGAGACTGTGTCAACAACTATAGGCCCATCTCTATCCTCCCGACCCTATCAAAAATAATAGAAAAGCTACTTAACTCAAGACTTACCAAATACCTCGAAGTTAACAACTTGTTATCACCATCTCAATTTGGGTTTCGACAAGGTAAGTCAACAAATGACGCTGTACATGAACTAACTGATTTTGTAGTAGGTAGTTTGGATAAAAACCTTAAACCCCTTGCTATTTTCTTAGACCTTGCTAAGGCATTTGACACGGTCTCGATCCCATTATTAATTAAAAAACTTGAAAATCTTGGAATCAGAGGTTTACAACTGAAACTTTTTACTGATTACCTATCAAATCGATTCCAGTGCGTCAAGATCAGTAACTGGACTAGTGATGAGCTTCCTGTTCTCTACGGTGTCCCTCAGGGCTCAATACTAGGCCCAACCATGTTTCTTATTTACATTAACGACCTGTTCAACTGCAAGGTGAAAAATGGAAAGTTAACCTCTTTTGCCGATGATACCGTCCTACTAATTAGTACCCAATCCTGGCAAGATAGTTTCAAATTGGCTCAAAATGAATTTAACAAAGTTACTAAATGGTTATATGATAACTGTCTCACATTGAACGCTGAAAAATCCAAAACCTTAGCCTTTTCATTAGTATATAATACTCAGCCACATACGTCAATCAATTCACTTATCGCTCACTCTTGTACTCTCTTAAATACCAGCAAATGTGCTTGCCCTATCCTAGAAAATGTAAATAACATAAAATACTTGGGAGTTACCCTAGACCATAGACTAAGCTTTCAGCCACACGTAGATTTACTTTCGGCTAGAGTTCGTAAACTTATATACATATTTAGCACTCTTCGTCGTGTGGCTCAACCCAAAATTGTTAGATCTGTCTATTTTGCGCTATGTCAATATATACTTATCTATTGTATTACATCCTGGGGCGGTGCATCCAAAACTGCTATGATAAGGTTGGAGCGTGCTCAAAGAGCTATACTGAAAGTAAGCGCCTTCCTACCATTTTATTATCCTACCCACGACCTTTATAAGTCTTACAACTTATTAACAGTACGCCAGTTATTTATACTTTACACCATACTCAAACAACACTCTAATTTAACATTTAACCCTGAGCTACTTATAAATTTACGGCGACGTAAACTCAAAATATGCACTTCTAGAAATTTCCGCACAAAATTTTCACACAAATTCTTCTGTTTTCTTGGTCCATTACTTTATAATAAACTAAATTATAACCTAAATATCTACTCATTAACAAAATATGAATGCAAGAAAGCTGTTTCTAAATGGTTGCAAAACCTAAACTATGATGAAACTGAAAAGCTATTACTAATGATATAATAGTGAAATAAATGATTTTAAGAACCCAATTACCTTACAATAACCTGTACCTCATCTTAATTATACACCCTCACACCATCATACACACCCACATACCACACACACACACACACACACACACACACACACACACACAATGTCATATACGTCCATTTGCTCCAACATATTCTCAACTCATACCTACTTTTCAAAAATTAAATTTTATTAACTAAATATTTACGTTATATTAAGCTACATCGGTGTATTATTATTATTGTAAATATGTTATTTGAGTTTTGTTAACTTTGTGTACTATTGGTGGTAGAGGCCTGGTGATCTGAAATTACAGGTGCAAACCTAGTTCGGACTCCAGAGTCTCACAAAGTAAAATTTTAATTCAGTGTACATGCTATATTGTATTTATTATTTAAAACTTTTTGAGACTAAATAAACGAAATTATTATTATTATTATTATTATTATTATTATTATTATTATTATCATATCTAGCTGCCTTTCCCGATTTCAAAGCATTTACTATGGTTATTTCACTGTCATTCATGTCTTTTTTTTATATATAATAATTGCATATATAATATAGTTATGTTTGTAACTCTATGCTATACAACATACAATTTTAGCATATGATAGGTAATATTAATATATATGGTATAATAATATCAGTATTTCGTCTACCCACTATCGTTTTTTAGGAATTGCTGTTATGGCTTTAATACATCATATCAATATAACTTACTTCCATGGGCTGTAAACAATAAAACCAGGTAGATATTATACTTATGACACTTGCAAACATGCTAGGCATCAGTTACCGTTTACACTTACATACTAAGTATAAGTTGCCGCATACTCGTGAGTATCACTGAACTAAGATTATATTTACCGTGATCTATGACAATGTACCAGTATATGCATAATATTTACCAGGTATTTCAAAATGAGTGCTTAGAATCTGTCTCTTGTGTAGATTTATTTAAATATTGAAATTTTTATGAGCTAAATTGTGTTCGACGCCTTTCAAGGCTCAGTTGGTAGTGTTACTGCCTGCATGAATGAGAGACATAATATTATTATCCGTGATGGACGGACTATTTAGATAAAAGTTTATGCGGAACCCTCGGTGCGCGTGTTAGACTTGCACTTGATTGGGTTTGTAAATTTTAACATTTCTTTTTGTTTCAAACATTACCTTTTCTTAGATATACATAAATAAACATTTATTTGTTTCACATCACACAAATAACAGAATAAAAACAGTAACACGTTTACAGATTACAAGTGTTTTTATATATATTACTATATATATTATTATTATGTTATAATAGTTCCGTGCTGGCTTTGTACTTGTCTTACTTCATAACAAAGCAATAAGCTTGCTTAAGTTACCTATTGTTACTTTTCCAACGCTGATTTTATACAATAGGGTTTCAAAGTACAAGGCAAGCCACCATTAAGTTTACATCGAACTAACTTGTAATGTTCGTACCTATGTAAGTTGACGGTTTTAAAAATTTGTAAACGATTTTTCAAGCACTTGCTTGCAATACTTCTGACTATTAAGCTAAAATTTAGCTTAAAAGGTTATGTAATCACAATATAGTTACATGGAGCATCAAAGCCCCGTCATATTGTTAGATTGGTCTTGTCAAGTACTATAGACCCAGGTAGAGTCCAGGGTCTGATGATGCAGCCAAAAGGTATCTTCTTCGCTGTAGGATATATATATATAATGATAACTAAAATAATATTTTCAAGTTTGAGGTTTTATTTAGTATAGGTATATATATCATAGGTGTCGTTCTACTAATTACCAATGGGTGTAAAAGTTAAAGAATATAATTATATTACTAGTACAATGTGAAGTCCTAAACATTATCTTCCAACTTGTTCAGCTGACATCATTTGTAAGGCGAGGTTAACTTTTACAAAATACCAA
Organism: Apoda limacodes; assembly: GCA_946406115.1. Taxonomy (NCBI): domain Eukaryota; kingdom Metazoa; phylum Arthropoda; class Insecta; order Lepidoptera; family Limacodidae; genus Apoda; species Apoda limacodes. The sequence continues at coordinate 23,368,920 of OX291555.1, read as the reverse complement.
GGTTTTCGCTCTGTTGAGCGAATTAATTGTTTTTTCAAAGGATATCAGCGACGCGCGAGTGATGTAACACAACCTTGCAATATAAAACATAAAATAACATAATATAACATAACATAACATAACATAAAACCATAGAATAAAATATGTTAACATACTGTAACGTAACCTAAAATAATCAAATATAATATCATAGAACGTATTATAATACAATTTAACGCATAATTCTGGCATGCATCTACTACCGTGTGTCCAAAAGGATACCACTGAAAATCAGCGGTATGAGGACACAAGTCATCATAACAAATGCTGAGTGGCTCCAATTCTTGACCGCAAGCTACGTTTTTATTTCATTTTCGTATTTATATGCTTAATATTTATAGATTAGGTGTTAAATAGTTTTACAATTTAAATAAAAACTTCTTTAGCGGCGTTGTGCACTTTTTTGATCGAAAATTCGTAAGACGGAACTCGCGTCAGGACGAGTGACCTATATTTACATTAGGTTCTCGCCAGCCTTCATACGTCCCCACTGTTGGGGCACGGCCTAACCCCATAAGCAAGGGTGATTTACGTCTTTTTTTTTACTTGACGTATGCAGGTTTACTCACGATGTTTTCCATTCACCGAAAAGCCAGTGATGTGAATAAATAACTCGGTGAACTTGAGAAATTAAGAAAAGACTCCGCTACTTGGGACGTGAAGTGAAATTTAAACCCCTCGACCACCACAAGTTTTTTACATTAGGTTAGTTTTATAATAAATAATATGTACACGAAGTGATGAAAAGTAAATAGCTAGTATGTTTCCACTTCAGCCGGCACTCCCGAATTGCAACTCGTTTTTTTCTCTCCCTTTGATTTATATTGTCTGCTACTATTGTTTTTTGTATGGTTTTTGTTTGCACCAGCTATTTTTGATAATTATTTTGATATTATATCTTTTTTTTGAAGTATCCTACGCCATCTTCACAAGGAAAAGCTAGTGGAGTCAATAATCAATGTACTTAAGGAATTAAGAAAAGATCATTGATACACGCCTGGCTCCAACTTACGCCACTCAGGACGATAGGCTTAATCAAAACCCCTTGGCTATCACCGACGTAAAAGTCCCTAATATATTTGTATTTTATTGGACAATGGTGTCGAATGACGATAGCCCAGGTAAAATCATACAAGAGCAGCAGTAAATTAAGTTCCAAACATCTCGCTCCCGTGTATTCAATATTTTTTTTGTTTTAAATATGTATTTTTTTACTTTTGAAAACTGAATTCCAATAATTTTTATACATATAAATGTCTAACTTCCTAGAGTTTTGTCTTGAAAAGAGAACCGAAAATCAGTGAACTTGTATATTTTTGAAAAGCTCACTACATTTAACAAATAGTAAGATATGTAGCTGCTTTAAGTACCTTTTGGGCAGATCACAGCTGTATTCCCAATTTGAGCCAGCAGTTGCACTTGTGATGACTTTTGGCCCGAGTTGAGTAAGTATTAAACAAATACTATGCATATTATTTTGAATAACCGACCATAGCAAAACGAAACTGTTTTAATGTCAAAATTCAGTTTGCTAATTACCTTAGATTCTCCTACGTCAATTGGAATTGACTTAATTTGATTTTTCTATACAGACAGACAAAACAAAAAAAAAGTCAATCCAATCCAGATTTTATTCATATAAACTGTTAAATATCTAAAACTTTACATATTATTGATATTCTTATGCTACTTAAAACACGTTGTCATACAAAATGCAAGTGAATTTTTAAATAACCAGGGTTCTAATTGAATTCATGTACATTATTAATTTCATAAAAACACTAGTTTTTTTGCGACAATAAAAATATATAATAATAATTCAATTCGAGTAGCAAAAGATTTATAGTTTTTAAATGTGCTCTGAGGAATTGTTCGAAATGATGCCCACGGCTACGTTCTACCATCGGTCAGTTCGCTATCGGCAGAGAATTCATCCTAACCTCTAACCTCCTAGCCCCATTTGGGTTCTAAGGTGTGAAGATGAATTCCCTTCCGATTAAGGATTAAAAACATAGTGTTTTTATGAAATTAATAATATACATGAATTCAATGAGAATACAATTTTATTCGGATTTCAATAAAATAAAAGTACTACACAGCTACTTTCAAATGAAGTTAACGAATACCTAAATGATAAAAAACATGAGCTTGTTCTGTTTATATATTCCAGCAAACTTTTCGAAGCTTTGGAAAATAAGATATTTTTTTTTTTTGAAAAATTTGAACAAAATCGTATACATAAAGGCCCTCTACTAAAATTGCTAAAAAATTATCACCAAAATCGGTAGAGAACAATAAAAATTATCACCACAATCGGTACAGAACAATAAAAATAGGAAACGATTTTATTAAACATTAACATGCAGAGAGAGGGCAGCAGAAGGATTTAAAATCGGTCTTACAGAATACTTAATATATGTTAACGATATGCCTAACACTATAAAAAGTTGCACTGTATACCAATTTGTAGACGACACCTGACTTTTGGTAGCTCATCGTCGTATTAAGGAAGCCCAAAAACTATTGCAATATGACTTTAATCAGCTTTGCAAATGGGCTCATGGTGTTGACTTAATAATGAACGAGAAGATAACTAAGTTTTACAAATACACTCTTCTCATAATAAATCTGAGGTAGACCACGTTGTGATTGCTCATTCCCACCAATGTTGCACGCCATTAAAACTTTTTGATAGGCATATGTATAAAGGACTTATAATGGATGACAGGTTTTCATGGCGACATCATAAAGAGCATATCTATAGCAAACTAAAGTTGATTATGAGTAAAATAAGAGATCTCAAGCATAAACTACCGTACTCTTAGGTTAATATACTTGTCGCTTGCAGACTCTGTCATTAGATATGGGTTAAGTAGATATGGCAGGACATATTAAACATATGTAGAAGACATATATAAATTACAGTAAAGATTATTAAAAAATATTGTTCCGGATAGGATTAAACATAAATATAAGGACGATGTTAAGGGTTTATTCAAATATAATGAACGTGTTCAACAAATTTCACTTCGCAATACTTAATGAGAACAGAGAACAGAGACCAAACATATCTAATAGGACGTAAACGTCCAAAAAATTTAAGAAACCTAAGCTATTTGAATTATTACGTAAAACCTAAATATAACAACGTATACGGTAAAAGAACTATTCAATATTTGATCCCAAAAATAATAAATGATTTTCCAGGTGAAATATTTAACATGTATGTGATGAATGAGAAATCATTAAAAAGATAGGTCACTAGTATTTTGTAAGATGTTTAGAATCGGATGCATGTACTTTAATAGATTGTGTATATAACATATAGATTGTATGTGTATGTGTTTGTGTGTATATGTATGTAGATATATATATGTATATGTATGTGTATATGTAACTGTATAAATATATTTAGAATAAAATATACATTTAGAATAATGATGAATTAAATTGTTATAAGTGAACTCTCACACCATTGTTAAACCCATACTAGAAATGTAATGGACAAATAAAAAAAAAGAAGGGGCTTTTTTAAAAAAGTAACTATTTCTCTTCATTGTATATTTTGCAAGTTAAAAAAAATGAAACACTGCCTTTTAAACTGATTATTCTAAAAATAAAAAAAAAATCACGATATTACGTTGAACTTTATGAATACTTTCAACAAAGTTTGTTTCTAATGAAGTAGGTTTTTTAGTTTTTAAATAACCACAATAATTCTCATTCTACGGATATTTTTTTATTGCTCTTACTATTTGTAAACTTCTACAACTTTATATTTGTAGCTTTGCACGTGTTCGTATGTGTGGGTTCCGGCAACTACTTTATATTTGTAACTTTGCAAGTATTGGTATGTGTGTATAACGGCACCGACTTTATATTTGTAGCTTTGCACATGTTTGTATGTGTGGGTAACGGCGCCGACTTTATATTTGTAGCTTTGCACGTGTCTTTATGTAAGGGTAACAGCACCAACTTTATATTTGTAGCTTTGTAAGTGTTTTGTATGTGTGGGTTACGGCACTGACTTAATATTTGTAGTTTTGCACGTGTTTTATGTGCGGGTAACGGCACCAATTTTATATTTGTAGTTTTGTACGTGTTTGCTTGTATGGGTAACGGTAGCTTATTGGTAATGGAAAAATAATGTAATATGTTGGCCATACGCTTTTACCCTATAATACTGTTTTATACGGATATCCTCTTATTATGAAACAAAATTAAAAATTACCTGTGTACCTTTCATCGTCACTTTTTTGAATTTTCGTCCCTTGTTTGCCTAAACACAGTAATTTTTAATTTATGATTAGCTATGTTTGATTACGTGAAACAAATAATTAAAAAAAAAAATAAAGTGAAAATGTTTTTGTCGGTCTGTGAATATACTTCAAGTGGGCGTTGAAACATTTTACGCTTAACGCTTCTTCCATTTTCATTTTCTCGGCCTGTGCAAAATTAAAAATTGGCCCTCATCTGTGTTGTCGTTAATGTTAAATGTAAATAAATATATTTAATGGGTTTACAACTATTGTACGATGTTTTACTTCTTATATGGTAGATCGATGTGTTAAGACTGTTAAGTAACTTAACTTGTTGGCGTTTATTGTTGGAAACCGGCATTAACAATATTTTGTACTGTAACGATTCAAAATTATTCTTGCAAACCTACCAAAATATTTTTTTTGTATCTTTTGTATTAAATTTTACATTGCCTTTAGAAAATAGGCTAACAAAAAAGTTTTCGTTTTTATTTAAAAAAATCTAATAAATCTTAGAATACATAATTAACATATCTCCAACGGTGGTTGCATGGTTTCAGAGCTACTTGCGTGGACGTAGGCAAAGTATCAAATTCGATAACATTTTTTCAGATTGGTGCCACATAGTTGCCGGTGTTCCGCAAGGTGGTGTTTTATCTCCTCTCTTATTTGCGATTTTTATTAATTCAATTACTCACCAACTTTCTTCTCTCCACCACATGTATGCAGACGATCTCCAGGTCTATAATCAAACAACTTTTGATGATTTATTTCAAACGATAGGTTTGATAAACTCTGATCTCCTCAAAATTTCAGAATGGAGCAAAGCGTTTGGCATAAAAATAAACCCAGCAAAAACCCAGGCCATAATACTAGGCAGTCCAAAGTTTATGTCTAGAATAAACTGGGTTAGTCTCCCAAAAGTTTGTGTAGACAATGTATTTATACCTTATAATGACCAGGTTAAGAATCTAGGTATTATTATAGATAGTAGTATGTCTTGGACTTCACAGATAGCGAGGTCAGTAAGAAAATGTTTTCCGCTGTAGGTTCCCTAAGAAGGCTGCAAAATTTCCTACCCACGGACACTAAAATTGTTCTTGCACACTCTCTTTTGCTTCCCATACTCGATTACGCCGATGCTAGCTATCCTGATTTAACTGAAGACCAATTAAACAAACTTGAGCGACTACAAAATCTCTGTATTCGGTTTATATTTGGATTACGCAAATATGACCATATTTCCAATTTCCGCGTGAAGCTCAAGTGGCTCCCAATTCGTTTTCGCCGGAATGCTCATATTCTTTCACTTCTTTACTGTGTGCTGTTCAATCCTAGCTACCCTTCTTATCTCAAAGAGCGTTTTGGTTACTATGCCTCTTTGCGTTCCTCCTCTAATGTATTACTTAATACACCGAGTCACAACTCAAAATTTTACGATGATTCCTTCACCGTACAAGCAGTGCGATTGTGGAACTCTCTCCCAGTAGATATCCGAAAAGCACAATCACTTACAACCATCAAAGCACAAGTGAAAAAGCATTTTTTAAATCTCGCATAACCTTGTTGTTTTGCTCCCTCTGTTCTTCTGATGTAGACACTTAAATATTTAAGTTATGAATGTTTTATTTATGTGTATTTTATGTATTTTTATGTAAGGAATTTATGTATTTTATATTTTATGTATAAGGGTATTTATGTATTTTGTAGTTATTTATTTATTTGGTAATTTATACTATTCTTATTCTATGTTTTATTTCAGTTTTTGTACAATTTTGCACATCCTACCATTCCAATATTTTAAATTTGTATATCAATACCAACATAGGTTATCTGGTAGAAATCGCCATCTGGCGATAAGATCGCCTGTTGTACATGTTTTTTAATATTATTTTTACAATAAGTTTGTGTTTTTGTTTTGTGCAATAAAGGATATTTGTATTTGTTGTATAAATATTTTGTTTACCATTTTTTTATAAAGATCAGGATTCTAAAAATAGTTTTAAAATTACTTGAGGTCAGTTTGGTCAACTAACGAATATTTATATAAATATTATATTTCCGTTATTATCAAGGTGTCGCGTCCATTTTAGATAACTATGTGGTACAGTCACAGATAAAAAGGCATGCGATATAATAATGTGTCTGTGGAAAATAAGAAAAAGCTACTAATGTCCTACTAATATTATAAGTGCCAAGTCTGGATGTTTAGATGTTTGTTACTCAATTACGTTTCAACCACTGGACTGATCGGGATGAAACTTGGCACATATATAGGTTAGATCCTGGACATAGACTCCTTTTTATCCCGAAAAATTTATAAGCTCCCGTGGAAATAACCTAGGTTAAACGATAGCAATTGAATGTGACACGTATTGAAGTAGTTAGAACTGGCTAGTTAGCACTTTCGTATATGCATAAGGCTCGACATTTTCAGTAATCTGTGATGCATATTATGTTCCACAATTTTCGTAGTGATTTGTTCGGCGTGCGATATCCTTGATTGTAGTACATCGATGGTCAAAACAAAGAGAATATAATCGCTACGTTTGGTCAAAATGAATTAATTTAAAAGGATTAAATGTTTATTTATTATATTTTATCTCCCAAAATTAATTTTATTCATAAAATGTTAACCACTTTTCTGACATAAATACTCTTTGCTAAGATTTAAAAAGTACCGTTCCTTTTAGACAGAGCATCTTGATAAACCGTGCGTTTTATTTACCTTATTAAAAAAAAACTCGTGCGTTTTACATAGTAGTAATGAGATACAATACGATATTAAAATAGGTGAAATAAGAGACCCTTTACGAGCAAATGTGTTATAAATTTATTTTATAAAATTGTTTACTTTCGTTGTCTATAATATATTTCTGCCATCACAGGAAGATCATCTGATTAAACTCTGCGGTACCGTTTTTCCTAGGGCTACGTTTACGTTCACCCAGGGCGAACGCACTCTATTGTTTTTAAAGCTGGTAAATATCGTCGGGCGATCGCACTAATCACACCGTAAAATAGGTGGATGAAAGTCGCACTTTGACAGCTAAAGCTATTTTTTTTAGATTGAATATTACTAAAGCGACTATTGGTGATAAGAGTAATTTTTTTTGACTGACTAATAAGGAAAGGATGATAAGAGAAGAAAATATCACAATACTTGATAAATAGAATCTTTTTATAACCTTAATTTACATTGACTGTTTTGCAACCTAGAGATAATTTTCAAACCCCTACTGTTGTCAAAGCCGTTCAGTTTTAAAAGTCACGTTATCCGGACCAAGGACCGCCGGGTGAAGGACAAACGGCGATATTCACACCAAAAGTAAACGTAGCCCTGGTATCAGTGCATGTGTTGCAGGCAAATCGTATAATTCGCCGTTACACAATATTCCTAGGCAGATCGTGAGGTAATGAAGTCATTAAATGCTGGTTTTTATCCTACTTGGAGTATTTTTTATGTTTTTTATTTCCAATCCTGCGAATATTTGAAGAAGTAAAGAAACATACGTTTACAAACTAAAGTATTTCTTTGTATATATAACAAATTAATACTAAGTCAAAAAACGTCGTAGGCCTCGTCATAAAAACAATTTATTTATTTTTTAGTGCGCGTAATATTAAATTTATGATATCTTTTAATTTGAATGAGATGCAGTTAAACTCAATTTCATTTTACATTTACTGCTTAGGGTGACTAATATATCAAAGAAGATAAGAATCAATACTGTAACGATATCTGCATTTCTCTCTCACTTTTTAAAATATTAAAATTGTTATTGTAAGTAAACCTCTGTTTGTGTTATATACACCATGGTGAACTTTATTTTATAATATGTAGAGATAGTATTATGATTAAATAGTAAAATGGCTAGGTAATTTAACAAATTAAATCGTGCATACTGCCTGTATCCGACAATTAATTCAATACATGCAACATTTACTCCTTTCTATTTGTTTTTTCTTTTTTTTTCGGCTTTAGCCTGATGATAATACGAATGCTGAATTGAAGGGCGTTGGTTCGATTTCCGCACAAGACAAACATTAATTATTTGTGTTTGTCTTGATATTATGTGTTTTCAATATATAGTACTTATGTATGTACTACAAAAAAAAACTGGCCAAGTGCGAGTCTGGCTCTTGCACCAATGGATCCGTACAAACTCATTATATGTAGATAGCTCTTTCTTTACGAAATCAAGGCTCCTAGGTCAACAGGATTTACCCCATAGTTTTTGATTTGTTTGAGTCACAATATGCGATAAAAAATCGGACTCGCGCACGAAGGGTTCCGTACCATTATCTATAAAAACGTCAAAAAAAATCACGTTTATTGTATGGGAGCCCCCCTTAAATATTTTTTCTATTCTAATTTAATTATTTATTTTTTTAAAGTGACTATATAAATAAATGTTCTGTGAATATTTTAAGTGTCTACTTGTTGCCTTTATCAATATCGAGCAAAATCCAGCAAACAAATCACGTTTGTTGTATGGGAGCCCCGTTAAATATTTATTTTATTCAATTTTTAAGTATTTGTTGTTATAGCGGCAACAGAAATACATCTTCTGTGAAAATTTCAACCGTCTATCACGGTTAATGAGATACAGCCTGGTGCCAGACGGACGGACGGACAGAGACTTAGTAATAGGGTTCCGCTAATTACCCTTTCGGTACGGAACCCTAAAAATGACCGTAATTTACGATCATTAATTTTTCTTTAACATCAACTTAGATGCTTGAGTTTTTTACAACATGAAGTGCCTGGAGACAATAATTTTAACGTGATACCTCCAAGCGTTGTTTAGTTAAATGGCAGACACATTTTTTAACTTCTCTTGGGAAGTTATTGTAATAGGTCCGAAAATCAATATTTTTGTGTTTTCTTTACGTTTCAAGATTCGGAGAAGTGTGTGTGTGTGTATGTATGTGTACTTTTTTCTGCTCGGTTTTCTCAAAAACTACTGGACCGAATTGTTTGGTGACCATATCAATCGATACGCCACGTCATGACTTAGATCTGAAAAGAGTCTGAAAACAATCGGTCCAGCGGTTCATTTTTTATCGGAAAATTTAAAAAAAATCCCAAGAGAAGTTGCTTGTACGGTACATGATGCCGAACCGATATTTAAATTTTTAAATTTGTAATGACTTTAACTTTGGGATGTAAGACCTTGTTTCGTATCAAATTTCATGATTCTAGGATAACGGGAAGTACCCCATGGGTTTTGATTTACTTTTAAATAACTGAATACCTAAACATGCATCAAAAATGGCCGTAATTTTTTATTGCGTTGAAATAGATGATTGATTTTTTACATCTTTAAGGAACTGTAGACTTTTTTATTTGAAATTAATTTCTACTTGATAACTCCACGAGGTTTTAAGTAAAAGGGTCTAGACGGATAGACAAACTTTTTTAAATGGGTTTTAACTACATATCAACGATTTTTTTTCCTATATCTGTGATGTAAGACCTTGCTTCATGCAAAATTTCATGATTGTGTGACAACGGAAAGTACCCTTTAGGTTTTGATTCCTTTGTGAAAGCCAAAATATGCGACATGTTTCAGGCGAATTTTTTGGTAGCTTCAAGGGACCATTGGCCCTATTTGCTATTATTTTTAACGCGATACTTTTGCGTGTTTCTAAGAAAAAGACAGACAGACAGTCAGACAGGCAGACAGACAGACTGACCACACTGTCCTAGGTCTTTGACTGGGGACCGGAAAACTTGGTCCGATTCAACCCTACAAACAAGTCTGCGCGTTCACCGCTAAGAATACGCCATTCACCGTAGTCCCACAATTCTAGAACACTACCCTCTCCATCTCCATGAGCATTGGGATCCTTGGTGTTGACATCTCCAGCGATGTTCAGTTCTGAGATCATTTGCAGGTCAAGGTGCAAAATGCGTCCAAAAAACTAGGTGTACTCAACAGAGCGAGACAGTACTTCACGTCGGCAAAGTCGCAAGTTCGGCCTCATATGGAGTACTGCTGCCATGTCTGGGCGGGTGCACCCGGATACCAGCTTGGCCCTTTTGACTCGGTTCAACGACGGACTGTGAGAATTGTCGACGATTCCATACTCACTTGCGGTATCGAGCCCTTAAGTCTGAGGAGAGACTTTGCCTCCCTGTGTGTGTTCTACCGCTTGTACAATGGGATGTGTTCTGAGGAATTGTTCGAAATGAAGGCCACGGCTACTTTCTACCATCGCCCCGCTCGCCATCGGCAGGGAATTCATTCTCACACTATAGAACCGAAATGGTCGCGTACAGTGCGGTTTAGGAGAAACTTTCTCCCGCGAACGCTTGGGTTGTGGTATGAGCTCCCTGCCAAGGTTTTTGTCTAAGGACTACAGTATAGGGTTCTTCGAAAAGAAGTTATTGGATTTTTAAAGGGTCGGCAACGCGCGAGTGATACCCCTGGTGTTACAAGCGTCCATAGCCCACGGTGACCGCTTACCATCAGGCGGACCGTGTGCTTGTTTGCCGCCTAGGTACGGAACCCTAAAAAGTATATAAATATATGCATTTGTATCCGTTGTCTGGTATCCATAGCACTAGCTTTGCTTAGTTTGGGACCAGACGGCGCTGTGTGAAATGTTTAAAGACATATTTTTTGTCCATACATATTTTTATAGCAGCAGTAAATCTCTTTTCTTTTAAAAAATGAATTGTTTACGAAACGCAAAAATGTCAGTCAGGTATGGTTGTGTGTGCTGAGAAAGAATTCTTCTTCATTAAAAATAAAATGGAAACTGTAAAAAAACAATAAATCTTAAAATACTTAATTAAATATTTACCCCTTTTTTATAGTGATCAGGATTCTGAAAATATATAATTTTTAAGACCATTTTGATCAACTATCGAAGATTTAACATAAATATTATATTTCTAAAATTACCTATCAAGGTGTCGTCATGTGTACAGTCACTTAGAAAAACACGTGTAATAACATAAAAAATCAGAAGTTTTTAATAAAAAATACAATAGTTTATTAAAAACTGATTTGTGTCAATTGGGATACTTATTGTTATGGCCTATAATTTAAAAGTTTATTAAAATTCTGTTTAGTGTCCACTGGGATACTTATTGTTATTGCCTATTAATTACTTTTAAGAACATTATTATTTGAACAAATAACCTCAAACGAAAAAGGTTTCTTTTTTGTTTTGAGATTAAAGTTTAAAATTTAAAATACAATTAACGTACTTGTACGTAACGTAACGTAATAATTATAGCGTTGAGTATAACTGGAGTAATATTATCTTGTTTCCAAAATAACCAATAATAATGTAATGTTTTTTTATCATGAAAAAGCATTTATCATGAATATTGGCTTCTGCTGTTCTATAATTTTACTCTTTATACTTTACACTTACCACCATCGTGAAACCCTGAAGTATTGCAATAGATAAAAAATTCAAAATAGGTATTAAAAAATTTATATGTGTTTCGTTGAGAATAAATACATTTTTATCTCATCTATTTTTATTTACTATCTTGTGTTATAAATAAATAATAAAAAAAAACCGCCAAGTGTGTATCGTACACGTATTAAGTTAGAGATTAGTAGAATGAGAATTATTGCGAATATCTAAAAAATCGGTTAAGTGCAAGTCGGACTCGCGCACCTTGGATTTCGTCCCACCATTTACGTAATTTATGAACACAAACAAAAACAAAAGGTGTGCCGCTAAATGGTCACCCATCCAATGATGCCAAGCCGAAAGTTGCTTAACTTGGTAATTTGTTTCCAATTTCAAAATGTGTAACGAATTCTACTAAAAATCTAGAACATTTACGCTAGATACTGATAAGGTTATTTAAGATAGTAATGGCTTGAGCCCGTCTCACCCTTGGCCAGATTTTATTATTTGTTGTTGTTGTTGTTACTTTAGGGCTCACACACACTAAAATCAAAATATTATATTAAATAATCAAAAATTCAGTTTACCTGGTGTTTTTTCTGTTTTAGAAGAAGAATAAAAATTAAAGCTTATAAAAAATTGTAATTAATAAATTAGTACCTACCCAATTCATTTGAGATGATATCTAGTATACTCTTTGAAACCCTCGAGGAAACATCGTCATCAATCATCAATCTTGCGTAATTTTTTGAATTAAGGTATTAAGGCCTCTTAAACCTTGCCTGTTTCAGTATATGGGTAAATGGTCACCTTATGTAGTAGTAATAGACAATTTCTTGACATACCTGGCAATTCCGACGTAAAAATTACTTACTTTACTTTTTATGAATATAACAGATAAGGACCCTCAACTTTTAAAATTAAACAAGTGACTACTGACACAGTTGCTCGCGCCCTAATGAAAATAAAGACTAAGGCCAAAGGGATGGACATGATTGACATTGACATGATTTTTTTGACCATGCCGACAACTTTGGACATAATAACACTTATTGTTAACAGAAGCATCGACTCTCATAATAATACTGACTGGAAAACGGCTAAAGTTACTCCTTTACCCAAAAAACCAAATCCTACCCAAATATCCGATCTTCGAACTGTAAGTATCCTTCCGTGCCCATCGAAGATAATAGAGAGGGTTGTGTATGATCAGATGTCGGAATATCTTGAAAAGAACAGTTTTTTGCCAGATCAACAATCGGGTTTTCGCAAGGGCCGTTCAACTGGTACAGCACTGCTTGATGTTGTTGATAATATTCTGCATGCGCAGGATTCTGGAAAAAGCACTATATTGGTGATGCTAGATTTTACAAGAGCTTTCGACTGTATAAACCTACCCTTGCTATTATCCAAGATGTCGTATTATGGATTTGACAATGCAACGGCTCGGTGGTTTGACAGCTATCTTTCTGACGGAAAACAGGCTGTTGGGCTATCTGGAGCACATGGAACTGTGCTGTCTTCTCAGAGGCGGTTAATAAGGGGTGTACCGCAGGGATCCATTTTAGGCCCACTTCTTTTTATATTGTAAAGTGCAGACATTGTAAAATGTATCGAAACAAATAACTATCATCTTTACGCTGATGATTTTCAATTACATGCATCTTCTGTACCGTCTAATATGGTTGAATGTATAACCGGCATAAATGGTCTGGTCGGAATTGTCTCCTGTTAAACCCAAATAAGTCTAAATATCTTGTACTCGGAACCAGACTTCAAATCCAAAATACATTGGAAACTCTGATAGACCATGATATAGCCATTGCGGGTAACCCAATAGAGAGAGTAGAAGAGGTAAGGAATTGAGGTGTGTTGATGGATGGTGAGCTTCGTTTTCAAAAACACCTTCTTGGGGTAGTCACAAATTGCTTTTACCGTCTTAAAACGCTTTATAATATCCGTGATTTCTTAAGTGTGGATTTACACTGACATTATCAAAATTTAATTACACCGCTTTATTTAGGGGAAGTTTCAGGTTTGCTGCGTCGAAGTGCTGGAATGACCTCCCTCCTCCGATTCGTAATGCAGCTAGTAAAGCTATTTTTAAGCGCAACTTTAGCGCTGATTTGCTGTCATTGCAAAATACATGATAGATATCCAGCACCTTGTATTTCTATCTGTATAGGGATGGTAGAAATATGATAGTTTTATTTCTTAATTTTGTTATTTAATAATGTATTATTAAAAATCTTTATACTTTTATTCTTATATAATTTATTTTTATTATTAATTACTACCTGTACCTACGCTTTTCATCTTTTTTTCCACTTTTTTGTTCTTTCTTATAAAATATACTTTATATGATACTCCTGTGTCATGCTCGTGGGATTTTTCTGCAAGGACTACAGTATGGAGTTCTTCAAGAAAGAAGTTATTAGATTTCTGAAGGGTCGGCAACGCGCAAGTGATACCCCTGGTGTTGCAAGCGTCCATAGGCTACGGTGACCGCTTACCATCAGGCGGGCCGTAAGCTTGTCTGCCACGTGGTATTAAAAAAAAAAAAAAAAAAAAAAAAAAAAAAAAAAAAAAAAAATGGTATACATATACACTTAGAATGTGGCCCTGACTGAAAATCATTCACCAAACTGAAATTTTCACAGCTTGAAGGTTTTTCGACAGTGATCCGGAAGTATGCTAAGGTCGAAGACTTGGATTTAGCATCTTGATCATTATCGGTACCATCACATACAATATAAAAAATAGAAACCTACTACCCCTTTTGACCCTTTTTTCATTAAAAGTTTACTGAGCATACTTACATCACGTAATTTTTAAATACTGCATCATTCTACCTGGGTTTGCAATAATATTGTAAATTCCTGAACCCCTGTACGAATGATATAGAGAGTAATTTATCTGATGCTGTGTTTTTTGTCAACCATTTTCTATATCAGTTCAAATCGCTAAAGTTAAATTTATAAATGTAGAGATGTTTAAAACGTATTTTATAATTGAAACCCTAAGAAGGTGAATGGGTAATTACTCTACTTATTTTACAGTTTGGTCATAAATTAAAACTGTTCTTTTTTTTCTGTCTGACTATGCAGTTGGCTGTTGTAGCCATTACTGCTCCACCGGGCTTTTGGGGCGAGACTCTGAAGGAGTCTCAGCCCATATAGCGCCCAACGCGGGTAGAGCCTCGGCTTGGGTTGTCGCTCTTGGGGTCGTCCTTTGACCAGCGTGAGCCTCGAACCTGAAGGTGAGTCAGCGCCAGGAGGGGAGTTCTCACGATTGTGTGCCCCGACACTCTTTGATACCTCGTATACGAGGTAGGTCCGTGCGTTCGCCGACGAACCCGGGGATGTCTATGCCAGTGAAGCTGCAGACGGTTCCACACAGATAGAATTAACACATAGAATACATTTATGCCTATCGATAGTTGTTACTGTAACTATATGATTTCATGGGCCAAGCCGCAGGGCACAGGTAGTCAAACAACAAATAGACAACATACTCGTAATCACACATTACTTAAAAATTTAAGCTGTCTCATCAACACTGTTTATTCATCTATATTATTTAAGATGTATGTAGTTTGTGTATTTATTTTTATTTTTTGTTTTGTATTTGATATATATATATATATATATATATATATATATATATATATATATATATATATATTGTATATATATATTGTATATATATTGTGTATATATATATTGTACGTATTAGTATTATTTATTATTCATATGTATATAAATTTAGCTATTGCTATAAATGTATACTTATATTGTAAAGTTTCAGTTAGCACATTCTACTCAATAATTTTATAAAGTCTCCTCTACCCAAAGGTTGTCTGGAAGAGATCGCTCATTAGCGATAAGACCGCCAATTTGTTATTACTTTTATTGTTTAATTGTTTTGTTTTCTATATGCGCAATAAAGTATATTATTATTATTATTATTATTACGTATGATTGAAATGTTCAAAATTCATGAAATTTGTATGAAATGAAACGGTAGAAACCCGAATTAACAGTAAAAAAATATTACCGAGGATCTGAGAAGCGGCATCTAAAATAAAAAAGAAATCCAATTAGTTTCATCAAAAATTTCATTATTACATAAATAACAACATTTTAAATTAATGCAGTACCTATTCAAAATAGCTTCAATAGCATAATTTCCAACGCGATTGTTTTTAATATCAGTTTTGGGATGTTTTTGTAGAAACGACAGAAAATTTCAAGAAATATATACCTTTTTAGAATTATACCTTTTAAATTATTTTTCATACTACTAAGCTGGTAAACAGGCTTACGGTCTGTTTGATGGTAAGCGGTCACTACAGCCTATGAATGCTTGCAGCACCTGGTGCATCACTTGCGCGTTGTCGACCTTTCAAAGATCTAATAAGTAAGTACGAATATAACCAAAATTTGTAGGTATAATTTCTTTACGATCTTTTAACAAATTGTTCTGAACCGGTGATTTAAAAGATTTAAACTACGTGACTCCACGCGACAAGCGACGACATACCCTGGCAAGTTTTCAATAATATTGCAAACTGAACGCCTTCATAACGCAAGTAGGTATAAATAATTTTATATGGAGCAATTCAACTGGTAACGTTTTTTAAAATTCAACCATTGTCTATATCATCACCGTCCATCTCAAATCGCAAAAGTCAGAAATTATAAATTTCGGGATGGGTCTAATTATATATTTAGGCATCGTTTAAAACGTATTTTTTTGTAATTAAAACCCTAAGGAGATAAGGGAGGACTTACTCTACCTATTTTACAGTTCGTTAATAAAACAGGACAAATCTTATAGAATTATAGTCCATGCGAGTGAAGCCCCAGGCCAGTCACTTATAAATGTACAGACGTTTTCGATTGAGTTTTCTACACAGATAGAATTAACACATAAAATACATTTATGCCTATCGATAGTTGTTGCTGTAACTGTATAATTCCGTGGGCCAAGCCGCAGGGCACAGCTAGTCAAACAACAAATAACAAATGCTTTGTATGCTTGAACGGTTGAATTAACAGTATTAATTGTTTTTAAACAGTTACCGAGGATCTGACAAGCGGCATCTGAAAAAAAAGAAATATTTTTGAAATGAGTTAAAACAGAAAGTTAAATAATAATACATGAATCCTATTTTAAAATATTAAAATAGCTTCAATAGTATAATTTTCAACGATTGTTTTTTATATCAATTTTGGCAGGTTATTGTAAGAATAACAGAAGATAATAAAAATACTACAAAACTACTCATTCAGCCATAATCGTTTCAAAATTAAATTTAAATGCTGTTTGTTAATAGGCTTATTAACTAGTAATAATAAGGCTAGTTTACAATTAAATTGTAAATTCAATTTTTCAATATGTGTTTAAGCGAAGATAGTAAGATTATGAAAATTTGACGCTGTCCTAACCTAAAATTTAATAGTTATTATTATTATTATTATTAAAATTATAGACGAGCAGCATGAGATGCTGGTGTGTCTATCTAAAGTGATGGAAATGTCTTAGTCCTTTTCACTAAAATATTATTTACTTAATATGTCATTCTTGTAAGTCCACACACTTGAAGTCTTTAAACCATTAGTCTAGTCCATTTTTAAAAGAGTTAACTGAATCGGCTGAAACTACACTGGCCGGCAATCTGTTCCAAGTTTCCACAACACGATTACTCAGAAAGTGGTGTGCAATATTGGTTTCTGATGAAGCGCGTGATAGTAAGATGGTGTCTTCTTGAGTGTCCATGAGAGTTTGCATCCTTCAAGACAAACATGTCTCGTATGTTAGGTAGGTTGTAATTGCATGTCAGGATTTTATATGTCTCGATTAGATCACCCCTCATACGCCGATCTTGTAAAGTTGACAGCTTTAGTATTTAAAGCCTCTCCTCTTATGATTTTCTTTTTAGTCCAAATGGTATTTTAGTAGCCTTCCTTTGAACACTCTCTAAAAGAGTGATGTCCTTTACAAAATATGGACTCCATACCTGAAACGCATACTCAAGCAAAGATCTTACGTATGTCTTGTATATTTTTATAAAAGTTGCTATGTTGATGAACTGAAAGGATCTCTGTATCACATAAAGGAAAGACTTAGCTTTTTTCACTAGTGCACTTATATGATGGGCAGCATTTTAAATTGCTAGTAATTAATATCCCCAAATCTTTCTGTGAGTTTACAGCAGAAATCGGTGCGCCATCAAGCCAGTATGTTTGACGTGGATTGTTGTTCCCTAGGTGCAGCACTGTACACTTATTTGCATTGAGTTTAATTATCCACTGTTGAGACCATTCATGTAAACGATCAATGTCATTCTGTAATTGTCCTGATTGTACCAGTGGATTACCAAAAAATTTACCATCGTCTGCAAAGAAGTTGGCTGAAGATTTTAGCAAAACAATCAAATCAGTGACAAAAATGATAAATAACGTTGGAGCAAGCACACTTCCCTGTGGTACTCCACTGAGAACTTCTCTTGTCCGTGATAACTTTTCTCCAACTCGTACTTGGAATGTGCGTTGTGTAAGGTATTCCCTAATACAGTTCAAAAGTTTGCCCCTGATGCCGAAATGCTCTAGCTTTAGTAATAATCGCTGGTGAGGTACTTTGTCAAAAGCCCTTTCAAAATCAAGATAAATAACATCAACTGGATTTTTATGGTTCAGCTCCGTGGTCCAGGCATAAACAGAGGATATGAGATTTGTAACTGTTGATCGCATTTGTACAAAGCCATGTTGATGAATCGATATAGCATTTTCTCTATTAAGGAACAATTTTAATTGATCTAGTATTATCCTCTCCATGCATTTACAAATAATGCTTGTTAGGCTAATAGGTCTGTATTTAGATGGATCTGCCCTGTCACCACTCTTATACACTGGTGTCACTACTGCATGCTTCCAATCTTGAGGTAGTTTGCCTGTTTCAAAGGCTAGTTTCATGAGTTCACATAATATAGTTACAAATATAGTAGGGCCTTTTTACAAAATACAGCTAGGAATATTATCAGGACCGGAGCTGATCCACTATCAAGTTCTCTAAGTACTTTGTAAACAATATCATTTGTGAATAAGATGTCAGTCAAACAGTTTTCCAAACGTGGTAGGTTTTCAATCACTGGATTGACCGTGAGATCAGGTTCCTGAGAGTACGCTTTTTGGAATTCAATGGAAAAAGACTCGGCTATATCAGCAGGCTCAGTAACCAGATTACCTTGGGTATCATTGATCGCTGGTGGAATGCCAACTTTTGTTGTAGTTGCTCTTCTTATGTGTGAAGAGAACCGTTTTTCACCTTTACTAAGTATATTTGCTTCGAACTTTGCCCGTTTCCTTCTGCATTCAGCCACACACCTATTGTTAATTGCTCTATACTTTTCATAGTCCTCTTTTTGGTACTGGTCAATGAGTATACTTTCCATAATTTTCTTTTTTCTTCTGTCAAGAGCATGATTTCAATATCGATCCAAGGCTTGTTAGCTTTCTTTTTTTTTATCTTTTGGAGTGGAGCGTATTTTTCAATATTTTTGTATAGGATATCCTTCACAGTCTCCCAGGATTCCTGAATATCAGCTTGAAGGAGTAAATTGTTAAAAGCTGATATTAGATCTCTATAAAACAAGTCATAATTTATGCATTCATAATAGCGTTTGTATTTTGAATTGTGGCTGTGGTTATGTATCAAACACTGCACTTTAAATTCCAATACACAGTGATCACTCTTTCCTTTAGGAGGACTGTGCTTTAATACTAATATAAAATTCTCTTCATTGGTCATAACAAAATCCAGAAGCGACGGTACATTATTTGTGCGAAATCTCGTGGGGCTTGACACAAGTTGCAACGGGTTGGTGTTGACAAAGAAGTCTCTAAAAATTTCAGATGAACCTGTTAGTTTCTGTTCAGTTGTGATCGGCCATTCTATGCAAGGATAGTTAAAATCACCAGCAATTATAATAGAATTTTTTTCAGCAGCTGCTGCCAGATTTTGATATAATAGAGCATCATCTGAATGGTCAGTGCGATATACACCTACAACAAGCAAGTGTGTATGTTTCAATTTTATGTCTAAATATAAGGCTTCTACAAGGTCGCATGTATAATGTCTATTTTTCTTTGATATGATGGGTATACCATTTAAGTTTTCTCTTACATATATAACCACTCCATCACCCTTACTCCTTCCTTCTTGTTGTGCCTTGGGACGTCTCTTGCGGTCATGTCGAAAGAGTGAGTAATTTGGAATGTTATAACTACTGTTTCTATCTGCTGTACTTAACCAGGAGTCTGTTATTATAATAATGGTCGGATTGCATTTGTTGACTTCTAGCAGGAATAAATCAAATTTTGCAGATGGGTGATTATGGCATATTAGTTTTTTAATTTAGTGATTTTTGGAATTCCATTAATGTACTTAATGGTAATATCTGACCCACCCTTCTCCTTACGAGCCGCTAGGTGTTCACGGAGCTGTTTCAACTCGTCCCGCTGCATAGGAGTCTTATCATAAAATTTTACCTGTCTAGGAGCTTTAGACTTGTTTTTAAGCACCTTGAGGGCACTATGACGTGAGTCAAAAACCACCTTAATTGGTCTAGTTTTATCTGGAACCTTTTTCTCCAGCCGATACAACTTTAAGAATTTGAGATCTGAGTCACCAGCAGTTATATTTAAAATCTCAGTTACAGTTTTCTCATCGTAAGTCTTCCTAATGTCACTGCATGATGATTCGCTCTCCTTTATGCCTACCAATATGACGTTCTTTGACCTATGTTCACGATCTGCCATTTCAGCTATCAAGTCTTCAGTCTGAATAGGTTTAATTGGCATAGGTTGCTGTTTAGGGGCAGGGTTTGAAGAGCTAGAGGAGGCTAGAGGCGTCAAAGTCATCAGCTGCTTTTTGATGTCATCCAGTTCATCCCGCACCACTTCATACGATTTAATCAGTTTAGGGACCTGAAACAGGGCCTCTCGACAAGGTGGACATAAAAATAATAATGTGCGCTTCCCTTTAGGCCCATGACACGGGCTTCACTGCTTGTGAGATTACTGCATGTCAGACACAAATTGCGCTTGCATCCATCACACTGCAGCCCACTGTCATCATTAATATTATCATCACATTGAAAACAGATCATTTTGCCGTTATAAAACACTTGCAACAGTCAAACTCAGTGCCAGAACGCAAATAACGAAATCAGCTGTGATGACGTCACTTAAGTTTTGTTAGGAGTATCAACAAAAAGTACATATGCTATAATTGTCACTACACTTGGGCCACTTATTTCATCCACACACCTTAGTGTCTATGAGTCCAAACACAGTGCTGTTTTAAAGGATCTTTTCCCCGTAAACGCTTAAGTTGTGGAATGAGCTCCCTGCCAAGGTTTCCTTAGAAACTATAGTATGGGGTTGCCTGGTGTTTAGCATTACGCGGACTTTAAGCTTGATCGGCAGATTTAATCTTATCAGTCACATTCTCATTCTCTTTTTAAAAGAGAAAATGTGACTGATGCTACTCAGTGTCTCTTTTATGGTTTCTAGATTTGCCCAGGAGTTTTACCCGTTGATTTCTTACTCTTTTACAGTATAAAATTAAGTGTACTGGTTCCTTGCAATAAATATATCAATGTTAAAAACATGTTCGTTTGCTTAGCAGCGACCCTATTATGTCAATGGCAACTCAATCGCAGTAGTTTTTGCGACAGGGATCTACGAGCAGTCACATTGTTCAGCCATATATTTTTTTGTGTAGTTGTAAAATGCTGAAGCACAAACACGTTTTAAGTTGGCAGAAAGGAATTGTTGAAAAGGAGTACAATTAATTTCGTATTTAGTCCTCTCTTAAGAAATTTAACTGATCTAGTATCTAGTATCCATTGACGATGTATAGTTTACATTGATACTCTAGTACTAGTACGAAAGTTGGATATTACAAGCAAAATTATTATAATTGTTCCCTAAAACAGTTGTCGCTCGTTATATCTCGGACCACATCTTAGGGAATAGGTGTGGGTTTGTTTTTTTTTATAAACCTTATATTATGTATCATAAATTTATTTTTTAAAGGTAATTTTTTTTATCAAATTGTTTTTTAAAACGACAATGCTAATAAATGTTGTTCGTAAAAAATATACAATGAATTGAAAGAATCGAGTTAAAATTACGCAATTTACTTTATCAATCAACTTGCAGTCGTTTATATGAGCTGTTAAGCAATAATAATTGACCAATTTCGGATAAATGTTCATTTCTACGCATATGTTAATTGCAACATTAATACAAATTAACTTACCTGTTGGTTTTCACATGTTCCAAATAGAGTCCATATACCTATCAATAAAAGAATCGATTTTAGGTCCATGATGGCGAGAAAACAAAATTTGATTAGTTTTTTTTTTATATAATATTCATTAGTTTTCTTGTCGTTAATTGTCACACCTCACTAGCATGAAATTTGAATTAAAATCGTTTGGTTATTAAAGTTGCTTTCGGTATTTGCAAATTTCATTATAGGTAACAACACTTCCGATAAACTAAACAAGGAACATTAAATTGAATTCAATTTCCTGAGTTATAAACAAATTTGTTTTTTTGTTAAAGCCTGTACGAGGTTCCGATTTAGATTTTTTCCATACAAACTTCAATGAATTAAGTGGCGAAAATTTCGCTACTCAAATTTACTGTTATATTTATATTGTTACCTTAGCATTATATAGTTAGTTAACTCATTCCACTTAGATATTATCATCATAGCGGATCAAAAATCGAAACTCCAGTCGCCTTATTCAAATGGTATGAACTTAAAACGACACTAGCGACCAAATACCCAAGGTCAGATGGTCAAAAACGTTTGTTGCACTGTACACGCCGACCTTTCCACTGCGCGAACTAAAAATAAGAATCGACCGGTCAACCATAGAGTACCTTTTTTTTTTTACTGGAAATAATATTTTTATGTTCATTTACTTGAAATCCGGTATAAATCTCTCTAACCAATAAATCAAACACGTATTTTGGTATTTTCTAAATTCAACCAACAAAGGAAGAAAGGGGTTAGAAAGTTTGTATGGAAAACAATATTTCTAAGAAAAACTTGAAATTGAGTATATTTACACGCTTCTCAACATACTTAACAAACCATGGGTGTCGGGTTTACTGAAAATTAAACCCCTAGGGTAGAAAGGGTAAAGGAAAGTTTGTTATGTAAATATTTTTTTATGTTTAAATTTCGTATACATCCGCCGTATGTTTTGGGGGAAAATTAAACCAAGAAAGGTAGAAACCAGATAGCAAAATTGTAAGCTGTTTAGTCAATTTACATGGAATATCACCTTCCTATATGCTTCTGTTCCTTAAAACTTTGTATACATGCTGTTTAACACAATTAATGTTTTTAGGTTTTTTCAAAAATCGACTCCTAAAATAAGAAAGCGGTGACAAAGTTTAAGTGGAAACTCATTCACCGAGTCTTAATGGTTAAGAAGTGCATGTTAAGGGGGGATAGCAGGCAACAAAGTTTGAATGAGATTTTTTTTCTTTTTATCTGACAGATAATTTTGAATTTAACTTGGTATATATGTATTTTAACCATTTAATCAACAAGGAATATTTTAAGTGTATCAATTTTGTAAACTGAACAGCCAAGGGGGAAAGGGGTATGAAAAAGATTGTGTGTAATTGAGAAATTTTATTTTTAGAGTCTTATTTACAAGTTTACAACAAACTTAGTATCACTGCTTTTCAATATAAATCAAAAACACTTGCCTTGGTGTTTTCTTCAAATTCAACCTCTGCGGGGTTGAAATTAGGGGAGCAACGGGGAAGAAAAGTTGGTTTTGTAAATATTTTTTATTGTTTAAATTAATACATGCTCTTCAACGCAATTAATGAAACAAGTGTCGAGGTAAAAATTAAACCCAAATGGGGAAAAAATTTGTAAGGTGTTTAGTCAATTTTCTGCAGTCAATTCAGCTGGAACATCACGTTCCTAAATGCTTCTCAACACACTTAACAAACTATGTGTTTCGAGTTTTATTATATTTTTTGACCAAATTTACTTAAAACTTCGTATACATGCTGTTCAACACATTATGCACTTGGATGCGTAGCAGTAATAAGTGGACGCTCAAGCGTTTAGGTAGTTTTTCACATGTGACGGAAATAATAAGCTTCTAAAACAACTTGATATGGAAGATTTGATAGGGAGGGAGTGATTTATAAAGATACGAAAGGGATTTTTCAAAATTAACCCCTAAGATCGTGAAACTGCGGGGTGAATACTGTATTGAATGTCTTTTACTTATATCACTCAAGAATTATAAATTTAGAGAAGGGGTTAATACTTTTATAGGTTTTGAGGGCACCTTTAAAATTCAAACTAAAGAGGTGAAAGATGGTAAACTTTTCAGTATGTTGATTAAAGAACTGTGCAAATCTTATAGTCTATGCGAGTGAAGCCGCAGACGGAAAGCTAGTAATATATAAGTGGGAAAGAGTTAAAGTGTGGGCATGTGTGCGGCTACAAAGTGTGGGCATGTGTGCGGCTACAAAGTGTGGGCATGTGTGCGGCTACAAAGTGTAGGCATGTGTGCGGCTACAAAGTGTGGGCATGTGTGCGGCTACAAAGCGTGGGCATGTGTGCGGCTACAAAGTGTGGGCATGTGTGCGGCTACAAAGTGTGGGCATGTGTGCGGCTACACAGCCTTCTAAGTAGTAGTTGCTCAAGTAAAGGCGACAGTTTGTTCAGGCTCACTTTTGCAATTTTTTTGTTACGAAATTTCTTTCCAAATATAAGTAATAATATATTAGCTAATTAAAAAACATTGAATTTTAACAGGAATCATAATATACTTAGTCTTTAATTTTGTATTCCGTGAGCGCAGAAAGTAACCTTTTTGTATAAAAACGGTCAGCTTCACTGCCTTTGCCGGAAATATTTATCCATAGACATGTAGAACCTAAGATCATCCATAAAGGTTTGTTGTACTCACTTCATATTCTAACATTTTTGTAGAAGTCATAGCTTCTTATATCTTAATATCTATAGCTAGCTAATATCGATTGGGCAAACGTATGGTAAATAGGCATTTTACTATATACCTTAGCTGCCGGTTTAACTTCATATATGATTTGAAATAAAGTATTATTTATCTATATACGTTTCGAGTTGAGGTGAGCCTGTCTCCCGTACCCAAAGAAATCGTTTATTTTTGAAAATAAAAGAACTTTGTTCGTATTTAAATTCCACAAAATGGTTTATCAGCATGAATAATCGTTTCTCATTAAAACTGCATTATTTAATGAACTTGATTTTTTCATCCTGTAGAAAACGAAAGTTGACTCAAATGAAATTTCTAATTTTATTTTACTTTTTGCAATTAATGTCGGATAATGTTGCTGGTTTTCATATGAAGAATATAATTCACAGTGATTCAAATAATGATAATCATATCCCAAGAACATTAAAAACAGTAACGGTGAGATTATTCAATAATATATGATAGTATACCATCACGACACTTATCCCCGAAGGAGTTTCAGAGATATTAAAACGTGGATGCTCGTAACATCCACAGTTCAGCTATAGTATTCCGTCCCACAAATATAATCAGTCACACAAACCAGAGTCGAGATACTAGTATAGTATTATATAATCTGTGGTCGAGACAACTTTCCAATTAGCAAATTGTCACATTTCAGACTTTTTGTTTAGTTCACACTAAATACTTTCTTGGCATTTCTTGCTAATTATGTTTCTTCAAAGACGTACAACAGCATAATATATTTGAATCTTCAACTAAGAAGTATTCGACACTGTTTCACGTCTCAATATCTCATGTTAAGTCGATTTAGATGTTGTGCCTGACCGTTTTTATATTTTTCTCGTTGGTCTAAGGTCTAGATTAAATAAAAGACCCGTAGAACCAAAGATCACCTCGCACGTGTATTTGTAAAATTAAACAAACATAGTCATATTCTTTCTTTATAATATTGTGTAATACAGAAAAAGACAGAAAAACCCTAAAGCATATAAATAATCACTGCTATAAAGAATTATGTCGTGGTACGTGTCGTGTATCGTGTATATAATTATAAGATATCACGTCTTACCTCAAAAATGTTTTTACCAACAGGAACCCTATAAGGCTTCAAATTTACAAGTAAGTAACTATCTTATCTGTTTATTTAATGAGAAGTGTAATTTTTTTTTAAAAACCCTCGAAGTAAGGTGCTTGTTATTGAATAGTTTCGTTGACTTTCTTCGGATTTTATGATATGATGCCTTTGACCGAAATTGAAGCAACGTCGAGCTTGGTCAGTAAGTGACCACCTAGCGACACACTTTTTGTTTGTTTTTGTTTATTGGAAACGACATTTAAAGTTAAGCAACGTTGACCTTGGTCTGTGATTAGATGGGTGACCCTGAATCAGCACACTTTTTGTTTGTTTTTGTTTATTGGAAACGACGTTTAAAGTTAAGCAACGTTGACCTTGGTCTGTGATTAGATGGGTGACCCTGAATCAGCACACTTTTTGTTTGTGTTTGTTTATTGGAAACGATATTCAAAGTTAAGTAACCTCGAGCTTGGTTAGTAATTAGATGGATGACCGCTAATTGGCACACTTTTTGTTTATATTTGTTTCTTGGAAACCATATTCAAAGTTAAGGAACGTCGATCTTGGTCAGTAATTGGATGGGTGACCGCCAATCAGCACAGTTATTGTTTTTGTTTGTAGATTACGTAAATGGTGCGCGTGTCAAACTCGCACATAATCCATTTTTTTTGTCAGTACCGCCCGTGGGGTCTATGAATTACTATGAACTCCCGCTTATTATTTTCTGCTCATCATACCCTTTCATTCGATACCCAAGCATCTAAAGAAACAGGTAGTCCGTCACTTTGTTGTGGTGGCCGGTAATTCGCCATTTTGGATTAAGAAAAATGTCACATATCTTAACTTATCTTAACGCTAGGCATGATCTTTCATCTGATACCCATGTCGAAGGGGTTGAGAGAAACGAGTATTCCGCTATTTTGTTATATCCACCATTTTGAATTAAGATACAAGTCTTATTGTTTTCTACTCATCATACTTTTTCATTTAATACCCATGTCGAGGGATATCTACAGAAACAGATAGTCCGCCATTTTGTGGTGGCGGCCATATTGGATCTACCGTGATATTGAATATATTATATTGTGTTGTCATCGCTATTTGCAAAATTTCAGCATGATCGGATTAAGTAATGTCCAAAAATATTTATTATTTATTTATTTATTAAAAAACCGTTGCAAGGTTTCATCCGGACTGACAGACAGGCTCACAAGAAAGTTACTTAATAAAAGCGTGGTAAAAATTGATGTGTTATAATCCGGACCTACCTATACCCTTCATAATTGTACATATTATTCCCAATTGTTACAGAATCTACAACGGTCCAGAAGACAGTGTCTTTCGATGAAGGTAAGAGTATGATTATAAAATTATTTGGAGCATCGCAAAAAAAGGTATAACTTCCCATTTTACCGTACAGAGTTCCGTAGCTTAGCAATGACAAAAACGGAAACCTTATGGTTTTGTTATGTGTTTCCATCTGTCCATTCATCACAAGTCACGACCTTTAAATCCTGCCATGTATACATAGATTTTGATGAAATTTTACCTATAATTTCACGTCAGGACAGAGGTTGCTGCTTTACAAGTCGCAAGTTCGCCCCATATGGAGTACTGCTGCCATCTCTGGACAGGTGCACCCGGATACCAGCTTGGCCCTTTTGACTCGGTTTAAGGACGGGCTGTGAAAATTTTCGACGATCCCAAACTCACTTGCGGTATCGAGCTATCTGAGGAGAGACTTTGCCTCCCTGTGTTTGTTCTACAGCTTGTACAATGGGTTGTGTTCTGAGGAATTGTTCGAAATTATGCCCACGGCTACTTTCTACCATCGCACCGCTCGCCATGGGCAGGGAATTCATTCTCACACTTTAGAACCTACATAGTCGCGTACAGTGCGGTTTCAGAGAAACTTTCTCCCGCGGATGCTTAAGTTGTGGAATGAGCTCCCTGCCAAGGTTTGCTCTAAGGACTACAGTATGGAGTTCTTTAGGAAAGAAGTTATTACAGTTTGAATGGTCGGCGAAAACATTACCCTAACAATTCCCCCGAGAACGCGAGACTCGAGTGCTCCAAACTTTTTGGTAATAATCTCTCGAAGGCCTGTTCCTATATAGATCCATACAGCCATTGCTAAAATATTATGCGATGCAAATGGATCCAGATCAAGCCTCTGTCACTCAGCGGTAGTTATATTATTTTTTTGTTGCCTCGGTCTGATTTCAGAGGTACAAAAACCACTGGGCTGTGGCATACGACTGCCGCTTCTGTCGCGATTAAGAGAATACGATTTAAGAGAATACACTTCGCGGCGCCCGCGCGCGTTTTACATTCTTGCTAAAATGTTGCTGTCCCTATCGAACACGATGCGGGCGCGAGACTCCCTTTCCCCGCGCCGCGCGCCGTATTCTGGTATGATTTTGTCGTATAGCTGGAACGTCAGTATTCTGATAAGAAAAAAGAAAGATTGAGCATTAACAAAGTATAAATGATATCATCATTAATTTTTCAATTAAATAAGTATTTAATGTGCTGCCATATTGTTTATCCGATTGCGATAAAACTATGTTAATTTATTGCTACCACTTGCGCAAAAGTTATAGGCATGAAAGAATGTCATTGGTTGTAATGGAATAGGTTAAATATTATATAGACCGGCATCGAACCTAAGTGACGGTAATACAAAACAATCCTATACTTTTGTCAACGAGTGTTGCCATCTGTAATCAAACTAATCAATCATTGATGCGATTTGCTCAATTCCTTAGTAAGTATTAAACATTCTGTTCGGCGCTCTCTCTGAGAAAATAGCTAGGTACCTACTTATACAAACTTATAAAGGTTATGTAATATATTATTAGGTTATTCTTTTATATTGAAATAGGAGGAGGTTTCTGAGCAAACATTCATTTATCTTTTCACGGACACCAGCAAGGACGATAATAAAATAGGTAGGTAACTCGGTACCTCGTAACATTTTGACCCACACATACGGTATCTACCGTTTTTAAAATTTACTTTAAAATCATAATAATGTTAATAATGGGTAAATGTAAGTACAAATATTTACTTACCTTTTACCATTTTTAAATTTATACTTATATATATAGGTACTTATAGGCTACTTAATTAGTATTTTTCAAAATAATTGTACATTACGAAATTGTTGACGAAGTTAAGTACTAAGTTATAACTTTTAAAAATCGTGTTTACTGCCTACTGATTGACTGAAGATATTAAAGGTTATGATAAAGATTATGTAATGCGTATTATAATTTAAATGTAACATTGACGGTATGTATGCAATATGGTGTCTTTATGTCGTACGCTCCAGTGGTATAGTGTATAGAAGCCGGCGGCAGCAGTGCAATTTTATCACTAATTTAGCGGAAAATGTCAACGGATACCACTCTGGAAATATGTTTTTTTGACCATAATAGCTTGCAAAAAGCTGCTTCCGGAGAGTAAAAAAGCAATGTAAAAGAATTTTTATTTTATTTTAGTTGTTTAATTTGTTACTTAGAAATAACGGGGCCCATGATAGGATTCTTATTTTATTACAAAACCCTAATGTTGTCCTGCGGCCGAGACAAGGGGGATGACAGTAATTTTATAATTTATTACTATCCTAAGTTAGGGCTCTTAAAGTTTATAAGGCGTTCCATACCCGTTAATTGAATGACCAAAGTTCAGCCGCCTTTTAATGTTAGTTATACTATTTTATTAGACTATAAAAATCACGGAATAATTGGATTCTTTTTACTTAGGAATAATTGGAAATCTCTTTCTAGACTTTCAATCTTAGTGACACATTGTTCACAGTAGATGTAGGTACAATTATTTAAAAAAAAGATTTCATACGGCAAATTTTTAAAAAGGTATGTATTCATTATAAAAATCCATACAAATAAATCTGTCTGTTTGTACCTCTTTACGCTTAAACAGCTGTACTGATTAAGATTAAATTTAGCATGAAGATAGTTTGACTCCCGAGAAAGGACATAAGCTACTTGAAAACGTCAAATGTGAGTCGGTTATTTTTTCGGTAGCTGACCCGGTGAACCATGTTTCTTATTTTTAAACAACTGCCGCACCAACCTTTTGTGAAAGGGTTGTACTAATTCAGAAACCTTCCCCGACATGTGCATAACAACTTACCAAAATTTCATTAAAATCAGTTTACCCTTAAAGTGAGAGTCCGACTCGCACTTGACCGTTTTTTTTATAAAAACCTTGCCCTAACACTAATAAACACAACAAAAAAAGTTACTCGAATTGGTCCAGCCGTTTTCGAGTTTCGCCCTTAGCAACAAATTTTGCGATTCATTTTTATTTATATAGATTACGCTAACTACCTACCTAGTTACAGGTCAAAAAAATCTAATCAACTTGCTGCACAACGAAACATGCAACAGTGATATTTTAGTAATTGTTTCCTTAGGAACCTACCTACTTACGTCAAACGAAATACAAGTGAAGTTTTGCTCACGGATGGTCCGCTACTATATGTATATAGTACTGAACTTGCATATCTATGTGGTCCGCGACTGATTTTGGCTGCTACCTCGCCTCGCCTCCCCCGTCTCAAGCCCCCCGTGTTTGTCAAGCGAGCCAGCATCATGATAGAATTCGATTTTTGCAAATTTGACAAACGATTTTTGTGTTTCGAATTATTGTGTTTATTCATTTAATTTAGTAAGAATGACAGTAAAGTTTTTTTATTTAGAAAATTTATTATATTATCTAGGTCTGTGGTGCTTTAAAATTTTCGGAAACGGTTTTTTTTATAGTATATAATAAGCACGAAGTTGCAGCTGTTTTGACCATAAATTACAAGTTTTTGCACTCTAATAATTTTAGAACTACACAATTTAACGTAAAACTGAAACACCACAGACCTAGATATTAGTTGTCTTGTCTTGTTAAACAAAAATACATTAAGTTTAAGGGATTGATATTTATAATTTGATATGCATCATAGGAAAAAAATCCTGTTGTGTGGAGAGCGCTGCGAATCTGATACTCTTAATGACAAAAACAAATGAGAAACTCGTTTGTATGCGAGGCGCCGCGAATCGTTCCATATATCTCAAATCGATGATGTTTGCCGATCTAAATGTCAGTTTTTATGTTATTTATAAGTTTCATATTTTGACACGGAAAACTTGAGTTCTTAGGCTGGATTGCACCAAAACGTCAAGTTCAAGTTTTCAAGCATTATTATTATTTTGTATTTCAGGATCCTGATGAGATAAGGCTTGAGGAAATGGTAACATGAATTAACCACCCTTTTTTTGGCTTAAAAACCTCCTTTCGGACTAATTTTGATATCTTGAGGTGTTAATTAATAAAAATGCTTACCTATCTCTAACTTGATACATTGATAGAAAACTTTTAAATGCAAGTTGTTCTTTAAGTCTGTTTGTTTGTTTATTAATTTGTTTGGTATTGCTTTGCACCTTAACGGAGCAACCAATAGAGCTGATGTTAAAGAGACTGAAAAGGACTTAGACTAGACTTCTTATCCCGGAATATATAAAAGTTCCCTCAGGAATAACTAATAAACTATTATCGGTATATAGCTATAGCATCAATTAGTTGCCGAAATTAAGCGCAAGCGAAGCCATGTGCAAAAGTTTTTAATAAATTGAAAGTGACAAACAAACGCACAAACATTTCTCCCAAATAATTTTAGTATTGTACTAAAAAAAGATATTTTTTTTTTTCAGTAATCGCAAAATAAATAAAATTTTATGAATATGATACAAATATAATCTAGAAATGTCATAAAACACTGTTTTATTTTTAAGACATAATAAAGTAGGTATATCTGTGTTTTCAGCAAGAAATGTTTTCATTGTGTTGCTACATTACATTAGTTTCTGTTTTATGGATTGTCGTAGACTTTGGTCACGATTAAAGTTTAAACCTATATCATTTATTCATGATGGCTACCAACAGATTCCTTTAGCTATAAGCAATGTTAAACCAATAATATCAATGTAATTTAGTGTATATACACTGGGCCGCAAAGAAAGCGAGTCAGCTATAAAAAATGCGATATTTTTTAAAATATTTGAGTTAAACTTTTAAAAATAAAAACTAAAGCAAAGTTTATTTAATTACAAATATAGGAAGAAGTTAAACCTTTTTATATCTCTTTTTTTATTTTATTATATTTTTATTTATCTATTGTATTAAAAACCATAAATAAAAAAAAAGTGGATTTTCAAAATTTTAACAACAAAAGTCGTTTGATTTACTTTTGTATCTGTTCTATCATATTAATATGGCAATTATTTTTAATGATCAAATTTAATTTAAAAAATACCACGAACTCCTGGAGCGTGTACTAGAATTCTTACATTGCTTGAAGACGGTAGCAGTCAGCGGTGTAATTGTGACGCTATCAACCGTTCAAAAGTGCTTCAGCGATTTATGGAGACTGGATCCTATATTCGCAGACCAGGAACAGGCTGAACAAGTTGCACGAAAGCCTGAGAGGATCGATATATGTCGTCAACAATGTTGAGAAATCGATTTCAAACGGCTGTTTAAGTCAAAACTCACCTTCTCCACAACCTGTCTTTGTAGCCCAGCGTATATATATCTTTTAACTTTGTTTTTAAAAGGCCCTATCTTTCCGAATGCAGAAGGTACAAGCAAAGTATCTAGAGATCTTTTATACAAAAATAAATCTACTCGCGCCAAACGGTTATACATCCTTGCGGTGAGGCGGTGCGTTGTGGGAGTGGGTGTTGTCCACCAAACAGCTCGCAACTGGTGGTGCCTAATGGTGGTTAGGGACGCACTCGCCTCGCATTTGCGGCGGCGATAGTCGTGCGCGCAGCATTTTACGTACTTTGGTAGAAGTCTCAAAATTTCAACATCTCATATATACATATGTTGGTGAGGCAGTTGATACAAATGCACAAACTAATGTTTTTAAAGACTTTTTTAAAATATACATCGAAAATCTTACCACTCGTCAATTTATTTACATTTATTAAATATTATTAACATCAAAATAATTATTGTAATGCAAACAAACCAAATCAAACTAGTACTTAAAATAGTCCGAAAATATGCATCAATACTATATTATATTTTTATTCTCTAATGCGCGACAAAAAAGTTGTTTTAATGTAGGAAAATAGTATTTTCATATCAAATATCAAATATACTGATTGCACATCAAATTAACAAGAGCGTACAAACCCACACATACATACTCGTATCACAAAATAACTCGATTTTGACTCCCTCGCAGCCTAGTTAGTAGTGTTGCCGACTGTTGTGCAGAGGGTGTGGGTTCGATTCCCGCATTAGACAAACATTTATGTGATAAATAACATTTGTGGTTGTCTTGAGTCTGGGTGTATTTATGTTTAATATATATGTATTTACAAAAAAGTAATATATATATCTCTGTATCCGTTGTCTGACACCCATAACACGAGCTCTGCTTACTTCGGGGCCAGACGGCGCTGTGTGTAATGTCCAAAAAAATATTTATTTATAACTGTTTTTGCAACATATTTTCTATTAAGCATCTCAAAACTAGCTCAAAATATTATATGTCCAGTATCAGCAATAACATTAATAGTTTTTTAATAACGTTAAACGTTTTTGTAAAAAGTGGGTAATGATCCACCGTGCCCCACACATGGGTCACGGGTACACGGGGGCGGGAGCGATAAGCACTAAAGCGCGCGTCCCAGTGTTGTGCAATGTGTATGCGATCATTGCGATGCATAGAAAGGAAGAATTAAACGTTTATTCACAGTGTACCACGGCTCACTGTAACACCTCTCCCCTACCTTAGAAATCGGTGGATTTTTCAAAAACAGTTTGCATTGACAACGTTTAGTTTTGTTAGTTCGCAACATTTATTATGTTAAAAAACACTATCTTATATACGGTGTAAACTGCTGTATAAAAGAACTTCATTAAAACGACATAGTCCTAGGTGTACGCAAAAAAAAATGTTTGGCACACAGGTGCTTTAGGGCAAAACGATAATTTTGAGCAACAGTTCCTCAAAATATTTCCCGTAGGGGGGAGGTTATGGTGTCATCAATTTTTTGTATGGGATTTAAATTTTTTTTTTCAGAAATCCATCGTGTCATCGTGTCATATCAAATGAAAGGGCTTGATGAGCCGATTCTAAAAATATTACACACTATTACCTTTGGGCTACCTTGTTTCTTGAAATCCAAAAAGTATTTTCAAAATATACCAAGTTTGGGCCCCTCCAGGTAGAAGAAGGCTCAGTATTTTTCTCTAATATATACCTTAAATGATAGTTTATATCCTCATTTTTAACCATCTGAAAGCAATTTGGAAAATATTAAAATTAAATATTTTTTTTGAATTTTTGAATATTACAATGTAGGGGGGCCTTAGGGCAATATTTTGAGGAACTGCGGCTCAAAATTATTGTTCTGCCCTAAAGTACCTGTGTGCCAAACGGCTAAACTCTACATCGATTTGCAGTTTTCGAGCGAAATTGCTGTTGTACACCTGCCACTAACACGATTGCGTCGATTATGAGAATTATTATTATCGATGCGATCCGATAGTAGGATCTTTGTTATATGAACGTATGACAGACAGCTTCCTGGTTAATCCTGCCAGTAGTTATATGTTTGTCTCAAAGATTAAGCCATTTATGTCTCAGTGCAAGCCGTATTAGGCGATACCGCGAATGGCTCAATATATCAGTTTTGATTACTCAGTTATAGCAAATAATTAGATTATTATGCGAAGATAAAATGGTGTTGCACTTAAATAAAATTGCCTAATGCGTTAAAAAAATAGAAGCTATGTTTTGACAAAAATGAACTACGAAGTTCAATAAAAAATCTCCGCTTTTCAATTATTAGCTTCACGAACTCAAATTGTTGCTAAAGTAATAATATTTTGAGGTCGCTTTTTTGCTGTGCAATCAGAATTTTTGATAAGGATTGGGTTCTTTTTGTATAAAAAAGGAAGATTATTTGATTTACGGTTAAATACTAGCCTTTTTTAAATAACATAGTAATTTTTGTGCTGTGCAGTGATAAGAACGAGTCTTTGATATTGCTTTATATAAAAAACCCGACCAGGTCGGTGTAGCTCACCAATGGTTCCGTTAACTGTATTGAGGAGCGAACTTAACTTTGCCGTCGAACAACTTTTGTCCCAATACTTCGACATAGGTCGCGGTTAGTTTAACTGCAAATAAGTTTATAATCGCATTAGATATAAAAAAATTGTAGCAACAAATTTGCGGTTTTCAGATTTTTTCCTTTATGAATGCTACATGGCATTGCTGCCTGCCAAATTTCATGATTCTAGGTCAAGGGGAAGTACCCTATAGGTTTTGATTTATTATTGTCACAAAATGCAACAGAAATAACTGTATTTTGGGCATATTTTTTTATTGCACTGACTTAGAAGCTAGATTTTTTTACGACTTTAAGTGACTAGACTTTTGTATTTGATATTAATTTCAACTTTATACCTCCACGCATTCTTGAGTAAAAGGGTCTTGTCAGACAGACAGACAAACTTTATGTGTTATAACGTGTTATAACAGCAAATTAACAAATTTCAGACTTTTTCCTATATCTGTGACCTTTGTGGTAAAAAATTTTATGATTCTAAGACAACAGAAAGTACCCCATAGGTTTTGATTTATTTGTGAATGCCAAATATACGACAAAAATGGCCGTATTTCGGCCGTATGTTTTTATTGCGTTGACTTAGAAGGGTAAATTTTTTACTTCAAGTGACCGTAGACCTTAGTATTTGATATTAATTTCAACTTGATACCTTTAGCCGTGTTTTAGAAAAAGGCTCTTGACAGACAGACGGACAACAATGTGATACTATAAGGGTTCCTTTTTTCCTTTTGAGGTACCTACGGAACCCTAAAAAGTGGTAGGTAATTATTTAAAATCGAAAAAGGTTAAATAAAGACTAATATAAATGTCACACACCTTATTAGAAAACAACTAAATTAAAACACATCTCAGTGTAAAAACTTTATAATTTAGTAGCAATGAAAAACTGTCAAAAAACAAATATTTATTTTTATTTGAGCTTCCCATTTCTTAATTGAATTTTACGTCTTGCAACAATATTATCTAACAATAATATCATATTTTACGTACGTATAATACTATACATACATAGTACGACAATACTCTAATTTCTTGTTCTCTCAAATTCATCCTGAAAATTAAAGAAACATTCATTTGTAAATAATTGTATATCAAAAAAATTACAAACGAATGTGGTTAATATCCACAGATTACTAATGAGCTACCTATAAGTAACGCCAAATTAGTTGAGAAAAGAACCCTAACGGATTGTGTCGACAATGCTTTACTCTATGGTCTCTACATTCTACAACTGGGTTCTTTTACGCAGAGATTAAGTAAACATCTATGCTGTTACTTTTACGTACTAATTTGGCGCCACTTACGCTTATGTACGCCTGATTTATTTGTATTTTGTAGTTTTTAGTTAAGTTAATTATTAGTTTTTTATTTAATTTTAATTTTATAATTTCTTGACTTTGTTGAGTATTTTTAGTTGTTTATAAGAATAAATATAACCTATTTAAGCACAAAATAAGTCAAAGTGCTTTTTACTATTGAAAATCAGAGATGTCATGGTTAACCGTTTAAAAAAAAAGAAGATAAAACGGGAATCTGATTATTTTTGTAAAAAGAACCATAAAAACAGGTACATTTTTTCATAAGGAACAACAAGTTACAGAATTTTTGGGGTATTTTCTTTTAAAAGAGTAATAGAGGAAGAAAGTTCCACCAGTTGATACGGCGGGATAAGGGCACAGCATTAAAAGTTTTGATTTTATATAAATTTACCGCACAGAAATTTGTATGGGACGGGAAAAGTTAACTAGCGAGGGTAACACCAAACTAGGTAAAAAAAAATTTCAATAACGTCGTCGTGTCTGTATGAGACAGTATGTTGTTTGGCTGTCACGTCCTATTTATTTATTTTATTTATAATTCCTATAACTGAATGTGTCACATGAAATTGTCTTATTTAGCAACCGAACTTAGATATCAGGCCAGAAATATTTATTTGGACTGTTAGGAATTCTCCGAGATAACCACTTTATCGTCCATTATTTTAAGTAACTGTCCAATTAATTAATATACAAAGTTTTTTAAAGGAATAAAAGAAAATATTGCACTCACGGCTTTATCCACGCTTTTCTTTGTTTCGTCGAACCAATCTAGAGATGAGTCCCAAATCACAATAATATTTTTGAGTTTGTACAGTTAAGTCTATAATTAAAAAACAGATGCCTGCGCGCACAACTACTCTGTAATTCTTACCTACTTAACTTGTAAGTGGGTTGGATACAGTTTGTCTGAAATACCTAGTTTTACCTATTTAACCTCTAAGCTCTAACATCTATTTTGCCTGCTCAATTCTGTCTCCTTATTATTGTTCGTCAGAAGCTGGCAATGGAAGTATTTTAATCTGCTCCTGGTCTTTAATTGTACCATTTGTTACTTTAAAGCTTTATTTACGACGTATGGGACATATATGAAGCCACCTTACTTAAGATACGCTGCATCATAATCAGTGTTGCGGTTAAAGGCTTACCCCCTGTTACGCAGGACTAAGGTGGTTGGTGAAATAAAGCTGTCCCTTCATTATTATGAGTGTGTCCAGCCACTGGTTATCCTGTTCTGGGGGTAAAAACCGTAAAGATATACATACAACAACTCAGTGAGGTACAGTCAGTCTGTAATAATTTTGTCTATTTAACCTATAAGCTTAGTTAAGCAGTAAGCTAAGTTAGTTAATAATATATTTGTCTAGTCAACCTAAAAGTAGGGTATATAGTTAATTTAACATAGTTTTGTGTACTTAGTTTATTCTATTTAACGTAAAATCGTGATATAGTTAGGCTATAATAGTTTTGCCTATTAAACCTGTATAGGCGGGGTACAGTTAGTCAGTAAAACTTTTGCCTATTTAACATCTAAGCGAGTACGTATAGGCTGTAATAGTTTGCCTATGTAACCCCTTAGGAGGTTTTTCTATTTTACCTAACTTCTTGGCACAATTAGTGCGTTTATTTTTATTAAGGCTTAGGTAATACCTAAAGACGCCAATCGCGCTGTTTTTGTGCAAAATTTGGTGGGATTTTATAATATTTGGAAGCTTGAAGCTAAAATACACGATATTCACTATACCTAAGGGCTTGTGCATTACCTAAAGATATTACCAAAATAAGCTATAATTAAGCAGTAAACCAAATTCGAAGTGACAACAAAATTTAATATTTGCTGAAATTTTGTGCAAATTTTTAGAGCGTCCGTTACGTACTTTTGTTTTAAAACATAAAAAAGTTTTAAGGATTGGATATTTCTAGTGCAATGACTATTTTTCGTTCACATGTGTCCTCAAATAAAAGCTTAAATCGCATATAACGTTTTACGCCTACGAGAATGGAAATAAAAACATTGCTATATATTAAAAACAGGCATTTTTATTAATATTCACGACATCATAGTGACATCTAGTAACAACATTTAACACTGTTGCTTTCGCTCTCGTCCACCTGCGGCATCAGCCACATCAGCGGCGGCGCGGCATTACAAATACAGTAAGTATGGTGTCAATATATGTAGGTAAAATCATATATGCATACAATATCAGGAAGCGATTAGGATTTTTGTAAAGCTGCTTTTACGTCATTTAGTAGTGTTTCTTGAAAGTAAGTGATTGGGATTTTTGTTAATTCTGTGATTGATTTGATTTTTATAGTGTTAACCGAACTGTTTATTGTGAATATATATTTTTACTTTCTTCATATAGCAATAAAAGTAGGTTAGCATTAGTGTAGGTAAATATTGTATATATTTTAAATATCTTTGCATACTTGTTGGACTAATATAATTAGATAAGTAGGTACCATACCCAATTAATCTATACTGTTTAAATCTATTGTTGGCAAAAGTCCTCAGGGTTACTTAAAAGAGATGGAAGAAAGTCGAATAAAACATGCGTCTCTTTGTTCCAAATACAGTACAAGAAAAAAAAGAATATTTGACAAACCGGAAGAATGCAAAAAAAACCGGAAAAATGCTTGCCAGAAGATTCATTAGAGGAAGCCAAAGAAGCCTTTATAAATGACTTGAGGAAAACCGGAGATGAAAGAAAAAGAATACAATTAGCAACAGTACTACAAGGAGGATCTAGTGAATGGCTGGAACTGAGGCGTAATCTTTTGACAGCTTCTAACTTTGGCAAAGTCATAAAGAGGCGACCTGACATTAGTTGCTCTAATTTAGTCAAGGATTTGCTTTATTCAAAAAAATTGTCATAAGTTCCATCGATTCAACGCGGCCAAAAATTTGAAAATGTGGCAAAGGACCAATTAGCGATCCAAGAAAATTTGAGTATTGAAGAGTGTGGTCTATATATTGACGATGAAATACCTTTTCTGGGGGCAACACCTGATCCAAATGTAAATAATGATACCATCTTGGAAATAAAATGTCCTATCACAGACTATAAATTGGGACTGGATAGGAAAGAAAAGAAAATACCATTTAATAAAATAAAAAATAACGATAAAGTAATAAATACGGAACACAACTGGTATTACCAAATCCAGGGCCAGTTGCACATCACAAAAAAAGAAAAGTGTATTTTAGGAATATGGTCCGGGGAGGGTATACCAGTGAAAACACACCGTATCAAACGGGACGATGTGTTTTGCGCCCAAAAAATGGAGAAAAAACTGAAATCATTTTATTTAGATTGCATTTTACCAGAGCTGGTGGATCCAAGGCATATGAGGAGCATGCCTATAAGAGATCTTCTTTATATTGCTAAGCAGAAAAAAAAACAAAATATCGGGAAAAGAAAACCGTCGTCGGAGACAAACAATAGAAACTGAGGAAATTGTCCCCAAAAAGACGGCCAAGTATATTTTGTGACAATTTTATTGTATTTATTCCTGTATTTTTTTATGTCACTAGTGTAATATATGTTTATATACTCTGCTGGTAACCTTTCGATGTTCTTATTCACTATCTTTTTATAAAATCGATGTCACAAAAAGTGGAAGAACGTTTTCCATCATTTTATTATACGCTTAATTTTATATATAGTTTTCTGATTTTAGATAAATGAAATTCGGGCATGACTTAAAACGTGTTTAAACTATATACTACCCCGAAACTCGCATAATTTAGTATGATATAATAATTTACTTTGGAATTACGATTTAGGAATAACTTTTAGTGGCATATACTCGACATTTTTTTTTTCATATTGTTTAGATAGGCATCATGTGGGCTAAATTTTTTCGGTCTAATTTTTGTATAAAATCCTGATTAAAAGTTTTTTTGTTGTTTTTTTTGGAAGAGAGAGTGTAATGTAAGGTTGCCTACCTACCTACTAGGCACGTGCATAAACGTTTTGTGTTTAAATTCGGATTAGATAAATAAGGAAAAGGAATCGTTATTGTATCCTATTTAAATAACTACCCAAGCATTATTTTGACTAAAGAACATCAACGTTCCGTATGTATTTTAATAATTAAATGAACAGCTGGTACGATTCAGCGATCGATTAGTGATAGGACTACTAATTAAAAAGAAGAAGACTGAGAACATAACTGTTTTTAAGTAGCAATACAAAATTACATTTTACTTTGAAATTTACTTGGTATTACCTAGATGTCAAAAGGGGCCTATTATATCTCAATAATATGTAAAAACCTTTCGACGGAGCATATGCTACGTAGCTTTTGTGTAATTTTACGGAATTCCAAGATTGGGTCCTCTATATCGAAATCGGAATTCAGATCCGGAATTAAAAACCTTCCGATATTGCATAACCTACGTACGAACTTAGCTCAAATATTTTTATTTGTTTGTAAGAAGTTAAGTTTGTAAGTTTTTTAGGCCCATTTTATATTGTGTTTACTTTATTTTGTAAGCAGTAAAATGTTAATTAAAATCTATGAATACAAAGAGGTTGTTGTATTTGTATACTTTGGTGTAAGCTAATTGCTTATTATTTTATAACATTATTTATTTGAATAATAAATAAATATATTTTACATGTTTTATAACCATATATTACTTAATCCCATTAAAACTTAGCATTAAAGGAACTCACCCTATAATGTTCCATTCGTAGTAAATTTCAGTTGATGAGAAAAACATTTATCACAGGCAGACAGGCAGAAACCGAAATATCACAAGAATTACTTTTTACCGTTTTAGGGAACTCAAGTTCGTAGGGAACCCTAAAATTCGTCGATTTCTTTTTTCTTTCTTTGATTCTGATTATTTTTAAACGATGTACAATTTTATATTTTTTGTCTATCATATATGTAGGCACATTAGATACCTATTCGCAGAATATTCAAAAAAATGATCTAGCCAGAATGTGTATTGCGTGTAAGCGCCATCTCTTGGCTAACGGAAATTTTATCATGACGACCACGGTACTTAGTATTAGCTGATTGACAGTGATACACATAATTGTCGCAAGATGGCACCTAGTTAATGAATATTATGACGTCACGATTGGCAAAATTTTCTAAGTAGTATCGCCCTCTTAACGTAAAAGCGAACTACAGTTAGTCCGTAATAGTTATAACACAAAATTTATCGATGATTTTAAATTATCCAATAATGAGTACAATTGCTAAAAATTTAAATTAAAAAAATAATATTGGTGTGGTAAATGTGATGCAAACAAATAATTGTTTTAAAAATCGACCCGTGTGTAGCGGGCACCGCTCGAACCGGCCAGCGGCGAGCCGGGTGTGGAGACTGAAGAGGCTAATATACTTACGCACAGTCCGGTTTCAAAGGAAGCAATATCTTTTATTTACCTAAGTAATAATTGATACTATTACCTCGTCAAAACCTGGAGCCACTTTTTTCTTCGCCTTTTTTACCTATAAATTAATATAAATATTTCATACCAAATTATGATTTCTCCAATTTCTCACTCATTTAACAAAATATAA
This sequence comes from Apoda limacodes, assembly GCA_946406115.1. Classification (NCBI taxonomy): domain Eukaryota; kingdom Metazoa; phylum Arthropoda; class Insecta; order Lepidoptera; family Limacodidae; genus Apoda; species Apoda limacodes. Next base: position 23,327,059 of record OX291555.1, on the reverse strand, counting down.
GAATATATAAGAATTTCTAAAATAAGAAGCAGGCGAGATACTTTTTATTACAATCTGAATATAAACCACTTGCAGCTTAGTTAGTAATGTGGCCGACTGCTGTGCAGAGTGTATGGGTTCGATTCTCGCATTGGATAAACTTTAATGTGATGAAAAACATTTGTGTTTGTCTTGAGTCTGGGTGTATTAATGTAAAATATATATATGTATCTGTACCCGCTGTCTGGTATCCATAAAACAAGCTTTGTTTACTTTGGGGTCAGACGGCTCTGTGTGTAATGTCCAAAAATATTTATTTATTTTAAACATTTCGCCACTTAAAATGCTATATTATCGTAAATTTTTAGTCGGCTTAGGGCTCGTCTAACCTCGACTTACTTGTCTAGTATAGTTTGTCTGGAGTGGTCAAGTTACTCATATATATATATACCACCTAGTAGTATGAAACGCTAGTGAACTGTTAAGAAACCAGGGCTTTTGTTGGTTTTACATACTTTATTTTGTAATAAGGACTGGCGGTGCTTGTTGCCGTCATTGCTCTGTGTAGAAGCGGCGTGCTGGTACCCGAACCCACGGATCACTTAATCTCCGCCATGGGAGGCTGATCCGCCTGCCTGTGTAAAGTCTCTGAAGAGATAGTCGTGCCGGAGAAGGAGACTGGAGTGGACTCGGCTACTACAACAGAGGGGGATCAGGGGCCCTTCCGCCCGACGTGCCAGAAACCGTATTATCTGTGCCAGTGTGCAGTTCTAGTACCGCACCTTTTGTCCTCTAAGCTGTCTGTGCCGTGAATCCTCATATTACGCTTGGTAACTTTTTTGGAAAAATGGCAAAAATAATAAAGAAAAGAGGTTTTGGACTTTTGTAACATCAGGGGTATTCACGCAAATCTTAACGCAGTCCAGCACCATCTGGAGACTGCGCAGCCGACCATTCTTTTTTTAACGGAGACGCAGATATCCTCCCGGCCGATACATCATACCTCATCATCCCGGCTACAAACTCGAGCACAATTTTGTGAGTCGTGCCGGTGAATGTATGTTCGTCCGGGAGGATATCTGCTGTCGCCGCCTCCATAGCCTTGAAGACAGGTACGTGTCGGTATTGTGGGTGCGCGTAGATCACGGCGGCCACACTCGTATCTATGCGTGCCTATACAGGTCTCATAGTGGTGGCACAGACGTAGCTCGACTCTTCACGCACCTGAGTTTGACGACTGACAAAGTTCTGGTTCTAGCAATATCCCACAGTAGAACTAGTTATTTTGGGAGACTTCAAGTTCAGTTCTCGAATCAATAACTAAGCAGGGATATCTGCTCGTGAATTTGCTCTGACCTATGGATTCTCTCAGCTGGTACTTTCTCCAACGAGAATACCAGACATAGAGGACCATACAAGCTTCTTACAGGACCTTCTGCTGACTACACCCCGGACGGATATTCCTTCTCAGTGAATGCGCCTTTAGGCTCCTCGGACCACCGTCTCGTTCGGACTCAAGTGTCATGCACACAACCCGATCCATCTGGGCCAACTAATTGGCGTCGTGTGTGGCATTATAGGTCGGCGGACTGGGATGGATTGCGACAATTTTATTCATCATACCCGTGGAGGCAGATCTGCTTTACCTCAGAAGATCCTGACGTCTGCGCAGGCGCAGTCACTGAGACAATCCTCGCTGGTATGGAATGTTATATTCCTAACCCGTCGCCGGCAGCTAGGCGTCAAAAAACGACCGTGGTTTAATAGGTCTTGCAGAGAAGCTAAAGGCTTGGACCACGGCTCGTAATAAGGATCCGAATATTTATGAGGTAAAACGCAAATTAAATGCTGCCTCGAGGTTCAATAAGAAAGCAACTGCCAGAGAAAAATTCCAATTCATCGGCAAAATAGGTGGGCGACTTGCGAGCTAGCCTTCTGGGAGTCGTGCTTTCTGATCGCTTGCCAAAGCTGCCGAAGGGAACTTTTGCCAGTCGTCGTTTCCACCACTGCGAAAGACCGATGGTAACTTGGCCCATAGTGCTAAAGAGAAAGCCGATCTACTGGGCAGTCTCTTTGCCTCAAACGCGAATATGAACGATGAATGCGCTGTACCACCTACTATACCGTGGTGCGGTAAGACCATGCCGTAAATCTCCATAACACAGCGGGAGGTCCGGCGGGCGTTGCTTTCTCTAGACGTTCATAAGTCGAGTGGGCCAGACGGTATACCAGCAGTGGTGCGTAAGCAGTGTGCTCCTGAGTTATATCCTGTACTTACGCGCCTCTTCGCTTTTTCCTACCATACTAGGCAATTTCCGTCTTCATGGAAGACTGCGAATGTGCACCCGGTGTCCAAAAAGGGCGATAGATCAGATCCATCAAATTACAGGCCTATCGCTATTACCGCTCTCCTCTCCAAGGTGATGGAGCGTGTGATCAACACACAGCTTCTAAGATACCTAGAAGAACACGACCTGGTCAGTGACCGTCAAAATGGTTTTCGCCACGGTCGCTCGACTGATGACCGTCTAGTGTATCTCACACACCGATGGACACTAGCTATTGAGAGTCAGGGGGAGACTTTGGCATGTAACCTGGACATAGCGAAGGCGTTTGATCGGGTCTGGCACCGAGGTCTTCTATCGAAGTTGCCATCTTACGGAGTGCCCGAGGGTTTGTGCAAATGGGTGGCTAGAGCCTTGGGATCCTTGGTGTTGATATCTCCAGCGATGTTCAGTTCCGAGATCATTTGCAAGACAAGGTGAAGCGGGCGTCCAAAAAACTAGGTGTACTCAATAGAGCAAGGCAGTACTATACGTTGGAGCAAGGGTTGCTGCTTTACAAGTCGCAAGTTCGACCCCATATGGAGTACTGCTGCCATCTCTGGGCAGGTGCACCCGGATACCAGCTTGGCCCTTCTGACACGGTTCAGACACGGACTGTGAGAATTGTCGACGGTTTTGGCAAACTCACTTGCCGTATTGAACCCTTAAGTCTGAAGAGAGATTTTGCCTTCCTGTGTGTATTCTTTAGCTTGTACAATGGGATGTGTTCGAAATGATGCCCACGGCTACTTTCTATCGGCATCTCGCCATCGGCAGGGAATTGATTTTCACACCTTAGAACCGAAATGGTCGCGTACAGTGTGGTTTCAGAGAAACTTCCTCCCGCGAACGCTTGGGTTGTGAAATGAGCTCCCTGCCAAGGTTTTCTCTAAGGACTACAGTATGGAGTTCTTCAAGAAATAAGTTATTGGATTTTTGAAGGGTCGGGAACGCGCGGGTGATACCCCCGGTATTACGTGCGTCTATATGCTACGGTGACCGCTGACTATTAAGCAGACCGTATGCTTGTTTGCCACCACGAAAACACTGTAGATAATACAGAGAGGTAGACTGACTGACAGACGGCCTACAGACCAATTTGACCCTTTATTACGAAACCTTACAAACGATTGTATCCACTTACCATACCTTCCATAGTTTGTTGAATCTCGGATAGCGAAGAGCTAAACGTCTCCCACAAAGGTTCCTAAATGGAAGACAAATCTTCTGAAAAGCAATAACTATACGGAAAACTATTGAACGCATTGAATTCGCTTTGTTTTGATGACGCGCGCATTCGATCTGTTACACTCTTATAGCATGCATATTGATATACCTACTTGCACCCATTCTCCTCTGCATTAATAGCCATAAAGGGGGAAGAGCAAGACACTTACTTTTTCTTTAGGGGAAGAATATATATACACGTACCCACAGAAACACACACACACACAAACACACACTTAGAGATAGAGATGCCCATAGTATTTACAAAATGTAATAGTACATGCAACATTAAGTCAATTCCACACTTAATTGAATTTTAAAACAAAATTAATACGCACTGACAAAACAAAGACAGAAATCAAAACAGAAATCGCAAGAACAAATGTCATATTATGATTTCACAAGTCTTGGAACTCAAAAAGGTACAACTTAAGTTCTAACATTACTCAGATAACTTTTTAAAATCAATTATCTACGCGTAAGCGACAATCATAATCAGATCCATTTGCTACAGCTGCCTTAGTGCGCCTTATCATAAGAATACGGTCCGAACTTTGAAACATCCTTAGATTATATTTATCAACATGCTATCGACTTCAAATGTTCAAAATCGCAGGCTAAGGCTTTGTACATATGTACATAGTTCTAGAAACCAATTTGGCATGGCGTCGACCAAGTAACGTGACGACACTAGTCGCGTGGGCAGATAAATTCCTACGTAGTCTTTTTCTGAAGTGTGGTGGTGATCAACCTTTTAGGCGAGTGGCCTTTTCCGTCACATATTCTCGCCGTGTGCGACAAAAATATTCACGACACTCGTTCATCCGCGAAGAAGTAGTTACAGATGTTACGATCGTCAACGCTTAGGCGATTATTAACATTAATTAGTTTTACCGATGTTATTTCCCAACTGTAACTTCAAAGATATCAAGTAAGGCTGCTCTTTTATGTCGAGGACATTTTATACGTATTCTAATAACATGCTCATAACAACTTTTCGTACAGATAAAAGGGTTTTTATGTTTTAACAAGGTTTTATTTAGTTTCACCTGTCCAGTTGTCTGTAATCAAATCTTGCATGCTAAATTTGACCACTTCCCGGTGTTCGATTGAGTTGAAATTTTGCATAGACACGGAAATCGGATGACAATGCAATATTATGATGTCATAGAGCTGGTCTGATGATGGAGCCGAAAGATAGCCATAGAACCTCTGTAACGAAACGAAGCTACACCATGGAGTTTTTAATTGTTTGATTTGTCTTGAAAAGTACTCTAAACGTAAATAAGTTCCGACTTGCAGCCATTTTACGAAGCTTAGCACAATTTAAATGTGGTGTAACGTGGGAACGTGGTGCAATATAAGCAAAACCTTGTACAGGCATCACGTAAACCTTCCGAGCTAGCAAGTAGACAATGGCCATACACAGTGTCTGTAGAATTGAGTTCAGAAAGATTAATTCCAATGTCAATACTGGAATAAGTACGTATTTTGCATAACAGCCTAAGCCTCCTTGAACTGCTTCTAGAATGTAATATTCAAACTTTTACTGTCTATCAAATACTAGCCACAAGTTGCGTGCCTCCTCTTCACATTCTAATTGTTGATCAAAAATGTTAATGAGCTGATATGCCCTTTATTTGGGTTTTTGAGCCTATTACCTACTAACGAAGGAATAAGCACCAGATAATTTTTTTTAACATTGGACTATCCTGTTGGGGTTACTGTTGAATTTATTTTCAGATTCTTGAGTGTTTTCTGAACAAAAGTAGCGATTTTGTACATCGTCGGAATAAAGGTGAATTTACAGTGTTAATGCATGACATGATGTCTGTAATGTAAATTACAAAGAGAAGGCGCCCAAGAATCTATCCATGTGGTACTCCTTGTTTGACTCCAAATTTCAACGAACTGAATCCTATTTGTGAGATAATTTTTAAACAATATCAAAGCCGAAGCATCGAAACTATAAAACGATAACTTTGACAGAAGAAGTGAAGAATAAATGGTAACAAAAGCTCGATCAAAATCAAGCAATGCCGGAATAGATTCCATACCCTATCACGATGATATACGAGTAGACAGCATGTTGTCTATAACATCTATTATAAGGCTGTTAATGTACTGCGATTTTTACGAAACCCAGCTAGTAATTATGGCATTTTATTCAAGATATTCGTTGAGTTGAGCAGGAAATTTTTTTAGATATGGAAGACAAGACATTTATCGGAGATGTATGATACTTACAATAAGAAGGAGTAAAAATATCTTGCCAGGCAGATTTAAAAGTTTTGGTTGATACTATCTGGGTCATCATATACTCCTGGAAGCCTCTCTTAGATTTTATTTGTATGTTTTTTTAAAGATTTTTCCAGAGGTTTTTAGGATTTTTTTTATATTGATATTTTGTTTAAAATATACTTTTTTTCCTTGATAAATAGCTGTAGTAACCATTGTTTTCATATTCTTAAAAAAAGTTTATCGGACTGTAATCTTGATGCATGGAATCGTTCAATACTTTTATTACATATTAGGTATGACCATCATTTGTTCAACTGTATCTGGCATCCAAGAGGAGCCATTAAACAAAATCATCATCAAATTCTACGGGAGCATCTAGATTATTTACCCATACCGCCATATCTGCAAAATTTGCCATTATTTCATTGATATATGTAAGTTGTTGTCTTCGCGAGTATGAGGTGCAGCAGATGGAAAATAATCGACGCTTGAGTGCAATAACCTTTTATTATTAATATAATTCATTTACAGTAAAAACATCGACGAGCTTATATTGTAGGCGATGACAGAAGGAAGAGAGTGTTACCAGTACTTTAATATCTAACACGCTATTTTTAATTACGAAAATATTGCCAGATATGGAGTGTACCAAATTTATTCCAACACTTCCCCTTACACTTCATATTACTCTGCTACCACAAACAATATCAGATAACTTAAGACTTAGAATTTTCTACATCAGAATTTTTTACATTTAACTGACTCATGAAATCCTTATGCTTAGTACCCGCTAAAGGTTTAGTTAAAATGTCCGCTACCATCATATTCGTGGGAAGGTAAGTCACATTTATATAATTTTTATTTATTAAATCTTTAATGAAATGGTATGTCTATGTGTTTTGTTCGTTTATAACAATCCTTAATTTTTAACATTTTTATTGCACTCTGGTTATCATTACTTAATTCACATTTAAAATATTTACCAGTTAACTCAAGCAAAAAATTTCTTATAAACATTAAGTCTTTACAAGAATTACTCATAGATAAATATTGAGCCTCTGTACTTGACATTGCAACACATCGCTGTTTTCTACTTTCCCAATCAATTGTATTACCTCCCAATTTAATTACAAAACCAGAAAATGACTTTCTGTCAATTGGATCTTTAGCCCAATCTGCATCTGCAAAAGCTTCTAGATCTAGACTTTTATTATTTTTCAAAAATAACAAACCATGATCAATTGTACTCTTAAGATATAGAAGGACCCTCTTGGTAGCTAACCAATGACTTTTATTGAAGTTATTGTTAAATTGACTCAATAAGCTACAACAATAAGAAATATCAGGTCTTGTGCATACATTTAAATACATTAAACTACCAACAAGTTCTCGATATTTCAAATCACATTCAGAGTTATTATTACAATTTTCAAACTTTTCATTTATTTGCATTGGTGTACAAACACCAGTAGCATCTAACATTCCAAATGTAGATAATAATTTCCCAATGTACTCAGATTGTCTTAACAATATTGTACCTTTAACTCTTTCTCTGTGTACACCCATGCCCAAACAATTCTTTATTGGCCCTAAATTCTTAATATTAAAGTTATGGCCTAAAATGTCAATGATATAGGACTTTTCCTTACAACAATTACTAAAAATAAAAAAATCATCAACATAAAGAGCTAAAATTGTCAATATTTTGTCACTAATTCTTTTAATATAAACACATGGTTCACATTTGGTCTAATTATACCCATGTTTAGTCAACAAATTATGTTCATTCCAGTATCTACTGGCCTGCTTAAGGCCATATATACTTTTCTTTAATAAACAAACTTTATTATTACTATTTCTGTTCTGCTCAATATAAATTTCCTCATTTAGTTTTCCATTTAAAAATGCAGTAGTTACATCTATATGGTCTATGTCCATGTCCAACTCATTAGGAAGATTAAATAAAATACGCAAAGTTGAATGCCTGACAATAGGGGAAAAAGTGTCGTTATAGTCAACACCAGGCCTTTGAGTAAATCCTCGTGCAACTAAACGTGCCTTGTATTTATCAAAATTGATACTTGAAGTATCCTGTTTCACCTTAAATACCCACTTAGCTTTTATAACATTTTTATTTAAAGGCCTATCAACTAATATTCTATCAGTGAGTTATACTCACACTTCATGGCTTCTACCCATTCATCTTTCTGTGGAATAGCTATTGCATCCTCATAAGACTGAGGTTCATCTAGGACATAAGACTGACATAATAAAGAAACATCTACCACATAATCTCCAAAGCGTTTAGGTACCTCTGGTGCTCCTTACCAATCGCTGTGGAGTAGCTGGCTCCTCTGAGACTTGCTGTCACCAATGTCACTGCATTACTGGTATTCAAAGTCACAACTCTGAGGTGAAAAACATAGCCCTCCCTGCCCTAATGTTTCCTCAGAATACGCTACTTGTTTACTTGTAGGTTTTTCACTGGGTGCCTCAAAACCAGGAGCTCAACAGTGGCTGCATCATCTGAAGTAGCAGAAAAACATTTATTAAATTATTGTTTGAAATATTATTATTAGAATTATCATTATTTAAAATGTCATTGTTCATATTAGACTTTACATAACAAAGACATGTTTCTGGACACACTTAAATTTTTACTTTTTTTTATTTTTTGCTAGGAAATCGGCCATACGTGTATATTCTGTAAAAAATCAGGCATCTACTACACTTCGATCTGAAAGATAAAGCCCACCCTTTTAACGTCGGGCAGACAGACAAAAAGCGTAGGCTCACGTCATTGACCATTAAATTCAATTGATTGAGCTACACGAAATAAATGATATGCGAATTTAAGCAAAGCTGGGCGTGGTCAGCTATAGTGCAGCTATTGTCGCATGCGTAAAACGTACGACTATAGTGGCATATTTTTATTATCTGTGCTCCTCCGAGCTTCGGAGGGTACGTCGCAGCAGATTTTGGCTTAGCCAAGTCAAAAGCTTGAATAGGCGGCATAAACTCGAGTGGCCTTGAATATTATTTTTCCACTTTTGAAATGCCAACTGTGCTTTTTTGTTTCGTCTTGACAAGTACTCTGATCTTAGATGATATCCAGGGTTTGATGATAAAGCCAGAATGTAGCTATTGTAACTCTGTAGGTAATGAAACAACGCAACCCTATCGTGTGTGGGCTTGTCTGATTGGGTGTGACCAATACCACAGTCAAAGATGACTTGTACGTCTAGATACCGTGTTCAGACACACAAAACGAGCCAATCCGAGTACCTGATTTTTCAGGTACTTGCCGTCACACTACATCATACGTAATCTGTGCGTCGACGCGAACTGTGCTCCCGCGTAAAGTAATAAAAATGACGATTTGTGCAATAAAATCGTGCTAAACTATTGACAAAAAAAATGGTTGATAATAAAAAATCACTTTTCACAAGTTATTACACTAATCTGCTTGCTATATTTGAGTTACAAACTAAGTTTTCAAAATATTTTTTGGAAAAACAAACAACAAATGTTTTTCTGTCTGTGTTACCAAGTATGAAGGTACCTTTATTTCCCTTCCCAAGTTTAGTAAGGCGAATACTGAAAAATATGTATTGTACATTTTTCACCTAACGTCACTTACATACATTACATTATATCAGGTTGATAAAGTATTTATGTAGTATTGATGACCCCTGTGACACATTGTATCAATAAAACATAAACCTTTACCCGAACTTCTGCAATGTTTAAATAAAAAAAAAATTACAGTTAGATGTAAGTATCAGTAAGAAAAGTAGTATTTATCATGTATTTTATGAACTACGAAATTAATTAATTACCGTATCTTAAAATACATAAATAATTTGAAAAAATATCTTTTCTTTACAACGAACTATGACGTTAACGTCACGCTTTGGACTCTTTATATAAAATTTCCACTTTAGTTACCTAATACTAGGTACTTTATTAGCAAGACAGTGTACGCACACATGCAATTGGGTGAGTAAAATTATAGGGCGAGTGTATTTTTGCATTGTTTGCGTAATATTCTGAGACGTCAATCAGTTATATAAGTTATTCAATTACAACGATAGACTTATTAGGTATTAAGAAAAACAAATATAACGATTTTTGTTTGATTTTCTTTTAGAAAACTAATAAAATGCTATACTAAAATCTTTTAATCTTAACATTTCCTATATAAATTGAAGTTAAAATGCTCTATAGTTTATTTATTAAAATCCCTAATCGTTTCCTGACACGAAGACCTGACCTGACCTTTAAAGAGCTCGAAGTAGGCAAAAGAGAAAAAAAATATATGCGGGTTGCTTAACTAATAATAAAAATATAAAAGCAAAAACTAAAAAATGCAGAGAGCTTTTTAGAATAGGCGCCGTAGTTTCGGTGATAATTAAATGACACAAACACTAACTAGTATGAAATTCATTATAAATATTAATTGAGAATAGCATTGTGATCCGATATCTGCGGGTCCGCACGGCCGCTCTAACAATATCAGCAATATCGCTTTCGCAAAAGAAATATAGTAATTATTCTAATATTTACGCATTGAATGTGCTCTATGCTAACTACGCGCGCATTCGATCTATCAGTTGACTAAAAATGAATGTTCTCTATGTTAAATTTTGCGGCACTTACAGTCCGCATTTGACGCATTGGCTGCACATGCTGAGGAAGTAGAACAGTGGATGTTCTTTAAAAATAGTTAACAGATATTTTGTTCGTTAACATTTGGCTGAATGGAAAATCGAACATATGCCTTCTACGCATGCAGTCTCTACCAAAAGAGCCACTGAAAATAAGTTCATATAATGTCATACAACCCCCAAGAAAAGGCCATGAAATAAATATTATCTTTGTGGAAGTAACATTATATTAATGATCTATACATATAAAATGCTTTGTCCTGAATGCCTGACGAATCAACGCACACACAAACGCCTAAACCGCTGATCGTAGAGACTTGAAACTTGGAGGGTGTGTTCTTTGTATGACGTAGGCATAAGATAAGAAAGGACTTTTCGAAATTCTACCCCTAAGGGGTAAAAAAGGGGGGCTAATTTTGTATGGGACACCAATGATTCCTTGGTCCAATCTACTAAATTTAAATTTTGCATAAACCTTTTTTTAACAGATTGACGTGTCTCGTATAAAAAGAGGTAGAAAGTTATTTTAGCGGTAATTTGTTTCGAAGTTGATATCAATACTCCTTAGAGTTTTTGATATAAATTACATTTTATTTTGACACATGTTTGAAAACTCAATCCGATTTTTTAATGAAATTTTAGTAAGTTGTTATGCACACTCCGGGGAAGGTTTCTGAATTATTACAACCCTTTCACAATAGGTTGGTGCGGCAGTTGTTTTAAAAACAGAAACAACGTTCGACGGGTCAGCTAGTATATAATATAAAATAATAAATAATATACACAAATATTATATTTTTAATGCCTTAATTGCAGAATAGGTAATTTTCATCCTGGCTTCTTTTTTAATATTTTTTTACTGGAATATACTGGTACTGGTACTTCATTGTGAGTGTAAATAAAGTTGTGTGTCCCACTGTGCATAATTAGTTACTAAAAAAACTCATGTTTAATACCCCTTATTATACCTACTATAGTTACGGCCGGCGCTCAAGAGCACGTTGCAACGCGACGTCTACACGTAGGTACTACGACACGTCGCAACGTAAAAACCACAACGTGCACATATGCGCTGGCACTTGCATAAACAACTATTATGACAATCTAATAACAACTATTATTATTATAAAATTGATACATATAAAAAACTAAATGCAATAAAATTTGGTCACAACTTTCATTTTGTGACATAATTTAAATTGGAGAAAAGAATTTGCCTACCCTGGGTTTGTACTATCGCTTGTATAATGGGTTCTGTTCTCAGAAATGGTTCGAAATGATGACCACGTTCTGACTACTTTCTACCACCGCACCACTCGCCATCGACATTTATCCTCAAACCTAAACGGTCCGCACTGAGCGGTTTCAGAGATGCTTCCTCCAAACGCTTAGGTCGTGGAATTAGTTCTGCCGAAACTTTCTATAGGTGCGTTCTATTGACCAAATGTAAACAAACAATACGGCCGTTCACTATTTGACAGCGTATTCACTACTCTACCACCAGAGCATGTGCAGCCAATGCGTTGAATGCGGTCCGAAAGTGACGTCATAGAGCATTCATTTTTGATCAACAGAACGATCGAATGTGCGTATGGACAGCATTGAGCGCATTCAATGTGTATAACGCTTGTTAACAAAACGGCCTTTTTATCTACCCCGGTATAGGGTTCTTCAAGAAGGGAAAGATTTGATTTTTAAAGAGTCGGCAACGTTTAAGTAATGGCTTTGGTGTAGCAAGCGACCATAGGTTACGATGATCGCTTCATATCAGACGGATCGTAAGCTGGTTTGTCACTTTAGTGGTATAAAAAGCGGAAGAAGTCAGCCAAGAAAATGTCTTACATACCATATGCATCCCCCAAAGGCGTTAAATAGAATGGACGGAACAGAAGATGTACATAAGTTCGAATTTATCATACTTTTGAATGTCACACTTGTTTAATTCTCCTACCACACCTTTTACCGTATGATAATATGAAATATGCGTAAATTTTCAAAACAACGATTGTAAGTTAAACATGCCAATATTGTAAACGAAAAATACCATAAAATAAATTAATGTTCAGGTCTCGGAAGCAATCGATGAAGTTAGGTGTTAGATCATCCGCGGTCCCGGATACCAGGACTTACTTTACTTTTGCGCTGTAGCACCCCCAATCCCCCCCCCCCCTCCGTCGCTTCGCTTGCCCGCACTATTTTTCTTTTTGCTCGGCTACTAAGGGACGTAGCGCGATGTTAACTCATCAGCTTTATTAACTTAGTATAGATATAGTTTACAGTATAGATAATACAACAAAGTTATTCTATAATTTATGTTTAATTTTCTATTTTAATTTGGGTTAAAAAAAATATCGAATATTAAACATAAATATCTTAAAATAATACAATAAATTAGTCTTTACATAAATATTGCATATCACAAGACTTTGTTTTTTTTTTTTTTTTATTTAATATATGACGCGTAAAAATTCGTTTGTTTTCTAGAGATCTGGATGAAAAACTGTGTGCCATTAATAAATCTGGTAGGTACCTTACATTTACAAACCTATTACACAGTACTCATAGGACACCTAGGATGAGATGTCTTATACCTCTACCTATTATAGTCATTCTACACGTTATTGGTCCCCATTCGATGTATTCATCAAATTCAATTCTGGAAATTGAAACAAAGTGATTATTCATGATTCGTTACAAGCAATGCCTATCAGTAGCAAATTAAATGAGTTGTAACTATCATGGCGGAAGATGAGATGGCTTATAGAAATTATTTATATCGTATCCATTTTTAATATAGTAGTTAGTATTTATTCTATAGGTACTAGCTTTTGCCAGCGGCTTCGCTCGCCCCAAATTTGATTATCGGCGTAGGATTCTTACGGCAACTCCTCAATTATAGAAAATAAACTAAGAAGGTGAAAATATTTTAAAATAATAGGTACCGCCCATCCCCCTCATGACTACCCGGCCTTGCACATCATAACTGCGCGCGCAGTACTTGATCATTATTTTGATGACTTGTTATTTTAAAACTATATCTCCTAAGATGTTCATTGAAATCGAATGATGTAAAGGGAAATTTTGTTTTAAATTAAAGACTTGTGATGAATAACGTATTTATTTGGATAAGGATTAATATCATGTTTATAGAAACACCTTCGCAAATAATGCATTATTTAAGAACAAATTTGGTTAGCATAAAAAAGGAGCCAACCTTAAAAGATAAACATATGCTGTCGCAGAATATTTTTTAGAACTTTTAAAGAGGAACAAATCTGTCATACATGAATTTTGCGAAAATTTAACCATTTACGCAGCGCAAGGAGTGAAAGCTCTCAAAAGGAAAAAAAACTCCCGATTTTGAAACATTCTTCATTGGTGCTCCGCTTCAATTGGTCTTAGCGTAATGATATATAACCTATAGCCTTCCTTGATAAATGGGCTATCTAACACTGAAATAATTTTTCAAATCGGACCAATAGTTTCTAAGATTATAGCGCGTTCAAACTAACAAACTCTTCAGCTTTATATATTAGTATAGATTAAAATCCGATTACACTTTCTTACTAATGTAATAAAATCAAGTACGTCCGTACAAATAAAAAATAATTTGAGAAAAATATTACTATAGGGTGATCCTGAATCTATTTAAAAAACTAGCTAAGTGCGAGTCGGACTCGGGCACAAATAGCTCATCGCGGAAAATGAATGCCATCGTAGAGGGGCCAGCGGTTGATTCCAGCAAATAGGAGAACTTTTGTGTATCGGTAAGATCTGACCGAAACTGTTAAACCTATTTACGAACGACCGCAACTCTGCTAATACGCCATAAAATTTTGGCAGATCCAAATTAGGTAAAGAAGCAGGAACCTCTTGAGTGGTCACCGCGTAGTTGACACATTCGTCCTTAGGGCCAACGGTCGTAGCCTCAGCCCGATGAATCAGGGCATCGCTTTTGTCTAGCCTTTGGCTTCAACAATATTTCTAAACAAAGTATGAACAGTGAAAACAAAATGCTATTAATTACAAAAGAAAAAAATAATTTTATCTAAAACCTACTCAGCAATAGTGTTATGTTTTTGTGTATGCTAACCCAGTAGTAAGACTAGTTAAGGGGATACACTTCGCGGCGCCTCGCAGCGGCTTTCATACAAACGAATTTCTCATTTGTTTTTGACATTAACTCTTCAATCACTTTTTTTAAACCATTTGTATAAAAACTAGAATTCTGTATAACTTTTAAAATGTAAAATTTCACAGAAAACTGACACACTGCGGACCTAGATATTTATTACTACTACATGTCGTCAAATTTTCGTGGTGTTTTATCTGCAAGTGTCAAAAATATGTGTGAATAATTCGTTTGTATGAAGCACGCTGCGAGGCGCCGCGAAGTGTATCCTCTTAAAAACAATATCAAATGTTACTTGGGTTGGAAAAGTGCCAAAAACAAAGTGCAAAACAGTGCCAAAAACAGTGAAGTTCAGGTTGGAATAAATTTGAAATGTAGGAAGGTACACTAATAGTACCTTAGAGCATTAACCCAGCTCTAAGAATAGTACAGAGGTAAACCAAATGTTGGTCGATAACCTGGCTCGCTGCCAAGAATTGTTTCGTCAATGATGACCGGTACAATCTAACCTAAATTACTACAAAGCGACTTACCTCAAGCTGTGTTGATGTACCTATAGGGGCCATTAATTTAATACGTCACGTAAATTTCCTTAATATCAACCCCCTTCCCACTTGTCACGCTTTTAATCCAATTTTAGTATGAAAAATTTGCATGACCGACCCTCCCCCCTATGCGCGTGATGTATTAAATGGATGGCCCCTAAATGGACAACGTCTGTCTGTCTTATGTCGTTTATGGGGACCTAAGGGAACCCTACATTACAATGACTTAAACTTCAGAGGACATAGAAAAGGGGACAGGACATAAAAACGTATTTCAAAAGTAGATATATGTCAATTTAACTTTCCTTGGTCCACAAGTTTGTCCAACAGCCCCTCACGTACAAACTTTTTATACACAAAAACCATTGCTATTAATCGTAATATTATTAACATTGTAACGTGACAACTTGTGCCTTTCACTTTTTATGTCTGTCTCTCTCGCTCTTAGGCGGGCTAACCATGCCGCGTGCCTCTCACTCGCTCTCATTGTGAGCGCATAACGTGAGCGGAGCGTAACGCAGTTTCTTGAAGTGTCACCCGGCAAACCAATTTATAAGACGTTGTCACGTCAAAACGAGTAATTATTACTAATGTAATGAAAAAATGTAAAAATTAATCACAAAACACTTTTAAATATAAAAATAAAACACTTTTCTGACAAAATAGGTTGTTATAATTTGTCGAGTTATTTGGCGCGGCCCCGATAGCAACGGTATCAAACACCGGGAAAACATACATAAAACTCACAGCAAACCGAAATATCTAAAACGAACGGTGTATATGTAATGTAAGTCTAACTCAGTATAATACATGTAATGTCCTTGAGCGCCGAATAAACTTCTTTTTTCCACCTCATTTATTATATAAAATGTCGTTGATTTGCGAAATATTCTGAAGAAAATTAAAAAAATTGCTGTTAAACCTATTCATTTTATTTACATACACATTTATATATAAATTTCACAATTATCAACAATTTACTACTCTCATAAAATATTAAAACCTACTAACATAATATATACATAAGTACAACACCAACTTACTTCCTCGCCTCGGCTGTACATAACCCTGGGGGCTTACTGTTGACAACAATCCTAATTTTAATCGTATGTTAATATCGAATTATCTTAACCAAAACACACTTGATAGGCCTACTCTGCATTAAAGTACGGTTCTAAGTAAAAAAAATGTGACGGCGACAACAACCAACGCGTAAATCTTGTAAAAATCTGTTTACGAAAAAATCACAGTAATCATCAAAACATTGTTTCGCGAAAATTGAAATATAGTTTTATCCTATAATTTTTTATTTAAACTTTAAGAAATAACGTTTAGTTTTAAAGATCAGAAAAATACGTGATCGAAACAAGGTTAATTTTAAATAAAACCATATGTTAAAAAGAACAAAAAAATTTTGTTGCACAAAAAGTGTTTATTAAGTGTTTTCTCTGATGGTAGTTTCTCACCAGAATTAAAATCGAGCGTCAATAGTAACTCGGCTACTTCTTGATTTTCAGCTCTAAAATATCTGAACACCATCCATTTGTTTTCATGTGTCTCAGCTTGTCTGGCCCTGCCAGTAGGAACTTTAACGTTATATATTTAATACGTTGCCCACTCACGTAGAGAAATTTCGAGAATAGCAGTGTCAATGGACGGCCACAATATAAATATAAGTTCAATTCATGTCTTTAGTTTAAAATGTCATCCAGGCGTATAATATGTATTTGTACGCATTTCCTTAGTCAGGATATGGTTTTGTATTGTTCGTATTCATATATGTATAATGTACTAATAAATGATTTTTTTTTAGGTCATATTGTTACTGTAGGAGATTAAACCATAAATTATTTAAATAAAAATACGACTCATGTGATGTGTTCAAGTATGTGTATATTCATCTCCATGTTATGCATTTATTTGACACGTGGCTGTCTCGCAAAAAATTAAAAATTAAAAATTAAAAGTAAATAATATTTAGTGCTCAGTGCATTCTTCATTATTATTTTTGACGTCCATTACATATTTGCAGCACGGGTTGTTTCAGATTCCGATTTTATGATTGAATCATTTTAACTGTTTATTATTAGAAATTCATTAAATGTACATTTTGCCAAGATGTATTCCAAGTTCTACATAAACAACTGTATTGTATTCAACTTTACATTCGATGCAATTAAAATTAAAATACTAAAAATATTTAGAAGCAGTTATGTTTTAAAAATGCACAAATTTGTTTTAAGAGAATACGATTCGTAGCGCTTCTCACTGTGCTTCATACAAATGAATTTCGCACCTATTTTTGTCACTTGCTGACCAAACACGACGAAATTTTAAAGACATATTCTAGTAATAAATATCTAGGTCTGCAGTGTGCCGGTTTTCTATTAAATTTTATAGTTCAAAAGTTATACAGGATTCTAGTTTTTCATACAAATGGTTTCAAAAAGGATTTTTAGTTAATAAAAACTTTTTATAAGATTATGGAAAACCACAGACATTCGGCTATTTGGCTTGGGATTATGACTAAGAAATTCGACAGTGATTGATCAGTAAATGTCAAAAACAAATGAGAAATTCGTTTGTATGAAGCCCGCTGCGAGGCGCTGCGCATCGTATCCCCTAAAATTCGTTAGTGTAACTACATATTTAAAATGTTTAAGAGAATACGATTAGGAGCGCCTCTCGGCTTGCTTCATACAAACGAATTTCCCACTTATTTTGGCAGTTGCTGATTAAACACCACAAAATTTTGAAGATATGTTCTAGTTATAAATATCTAGGTCTGCAGTGTGCCAGTATTCTATTAAATTTTATAGTTCAAAAGTTATACAGAATTCTAGTTTTTCATACAAATGGTTTTAAAAACAATTTCTAGTTAATAAAAACTTTTTATAAGATTATGGAAAACCACAGACATTCGGCTACAGGTATTCGGCTTCGGATTATGACCAAAAAAATTTCACAGTGATTGATCAGTAAATGTCAAAAACAAATAAGAAATTCGTTTGTATTAAGTCCACTGCGAGACGCCGCGGAGTGTATCCTCCTAAGCAATACAATTTTATTGACGCTCTACATATAATATAAATTAAAAATCATTGACTAAATATGAAAAATAATAATTTCACAGTATATTCAAATCCAACATTTCCGTATCATGGCAGTTCATTTTGTACACAAATTCTCACCGAGTACACATTATAAATATAACCACACTTTTTAAACCACTCTCACTGGCCTTTATCACGAAATTCAGTCTTCACAATCTATTATGTTACGGAACGGAAAGAATTTTTTAAATTCAAAAACCTTCATTGGCTGTTACTTTTCAAAATTTTATCTTAAATATATTTTCTCATTATGAAAAAGTTAATTTTTTTGTTGTAACACACTCATCGTTTACACAGTAGATATTGGAAATCTTGGTGTTATTTGAGAAAGCTTTATTTTTAACTTAAATTTAATCTGCAATTCTCCATAGAACAAAACCGGTACCTTGAACATCAAAACAATGTTGATGTCCATCTTGAACTCCTCCTGAATAAAATAAAATAAATATTTTTAATCAATTACATATCGGTTTAATCAAATACAAGTCGGTGGTGGTCGAGGAGTTTAAATTTCACTTCACGTCCCAAGTGGCGGAGGTTCGAACCCGGGGGCGACGTGTATCAATGAGTCTTTTCTTAATTTCTCAAGTACACTGTTTCACACCACGGCCTCAACATTTACGACGCATGATGTAGGGTTAAACTGACCGAAAGGGTGTCACGTTACAGTGTTAAAATAAAAATAAGAGAAGAAATGCCCCTGTGTCCCTCGATTTTGCCTGTATAAGAGTCTATAACTCTCTGTCTATCAATTAGGGACAAAATAATCTAAAACTGAGAAAATCGGAATTTAACTGAGGTCCTTGTGGCTTGGTTAAAATCATTTTATTTATAAATAAACATAGCGTGCATGAAATACATTGGTTATTAACAAACATGCTATGTACTGTTAGTTTGTTACAAGTATTTTATTTATTATAAGTATTTTTTGACTACTTTTAATCAATAGAGACTTGTTCAAATCCTAATTGGTACTTTATTTAGTTCAAAATGTCAAGCTTCAAAAACCCTACAAAAGGTTTAAGACAAATACTTTTGGTAAGTTACAAATAAATAATTTTGGTGTAGCGTGGCTAAAGACAGAGGCAGATTTGCAGAGCTGACGGTAAACTGTAGTAATGGAGCGTCACCTTGGGGAGATGAATACATCTTTATAAGATCAAAAGGATACATTTGGTCTAAAAATTATAAATACAAATATATTCTTGAGGGTAAGGGCCCCTGAACCTTTAGGCTTGACAAAAAATATTATGTAAACAACACCACATAGGTACTAAAAATCGTTTCAAATATATCAGATATTGCTAAAGCTGTCATTTAAATTACAATAAAAAGAAACCAGCCCCATTAATACTAAATTACTTAATTAAACTGGTTATTTTGAGAATTCACATACCTACCTATGTTTTTTTCCACATTTCTTATTCAAACCTTCCGTCCTTGATCTGAATAAAGCCGCGTTCTATTCACAACATTAAACGCATTAAGTGTGGTCTATGAGAGCATTCAATCATTCTATCATAGGATATAATCAGAATGCTCATTCTACACTAAGCGCTTTAAACCCTTTCCCCGCGCGCATACGCCGCACCGAGATCACCCAACTTCAAGGAAATTACAACGGCAGATGTCTTTGATATATAGATAATTGCCTATGTTCTATGGTACTGTTGACCAAAAATAAATAGAGTATGCTGAATATGGCGGCACTTCCAGTACGCATTCTTTTCATCCAATCTAAATATCGAGCAAATTTTTTCACTAGTCATGCTAGTTATTAGTTTAATGAAATTCAGGATTAGTCAAACTTTGTCAACTAAGTACCCTATTTTCTTTATAAAATGATGATTATTCTGATGAAAAACATTGTGGGTTACCCTCGACGCTCAATTTTAATCCCGTTGTAAATATAGGATCAAATAAAACACTTATTTTCAACTTATTTTCAACGGCAAAATTAAGTAGTAGATATTATTATAGGATACACATCACCAAATGTAATTATAATGCAAGTAGGTATGTAAAATTATTGACTTTTATACTTGATCATTTTACACATCATCATATTTATGATTAGAATTGTGTTTGTTTTCAAATGTAAGACCCCAGTATCAAAATCAAATGTCAAGTGCAACAATTTTTTCTGACCCGGTGTCTGTCGCTAGTGTTGTTGTTAGTTCAGACTTTTATACAGCGATAGTAGTTTTGATCTTTTACCACTGGTTTAGAAAACTTTATTTCACTTTAGCATCATTTATTCTATGATGTAACCTAGCAGAGCGTGGCGGTTGTCGTGTCACTGCTATCAAACGAACCAGCGCACGATAATTTGCAACTATACTCAATTTTAATACGAAATCGAGCTAGGTACCTTACCTAGCTTGATTTCGATAAAAATTTCGAATACATCAGTTTGCAATGACAACATCGACTCGGGAGCTTATTGCGAAAAAGGCTGGAGCAGGGTTTATGCAGTTAGTACAAACTGTAACAATGACCTTGACCGTATATTGTGTGTTGCAAACAGATTGCGATAGATGGCACTGACATTAATATTTAACAAACTCACTTGGTCACATTGTGTTATTTTTTGCCATGGCAGCACTTAACAAACATTCTATAACATTCCGTGTGACACAATAAATATTATTTATATTATTACACAATAAATATTATTTATTCAGTGTGATGGAAAATCATATTGGAAAAAATACTATAGCCCGACCTCGACAAGCTCGGCCTTCACAGAATCATGTCAATATACTCGTGTACATTATATTATGTAGATTTCAACTAAATACGTAGTTGACATGGTTTTAGTAAAGGCCGAGCTTGTCGCGGTCGAACTATAAAACAACTGCTATGCGGTATTCTTAGAGATGTGATTTTCACACATGCCGCTAATGGCGCTAGGGTAGCAAGTCCTTGAGTAGCAACTCTATCTCCGTATATATATATAAAGTACTCTGTGGGCTGGAGTACTCGGGTCTCGCGTTATCGGGGCAAAATGTATGGAAGTACATCTAAGCTCTTGACGATTACAATGAGGTGTAAATAATTAAATGCACAGAAACACGCACACCAATAGCCACAACAAAATCTTAAATCAACCCATTACCTTAGTTTTAAGATAGACACTGCTATCTAGAAACGTTCGTACACATTGTTTACAAAATATGTTCTAGTTTTACTTAAGTAACAATACTTTAAAATTACCGATTTTTTTAACAAAACTAATAAAGAATGGTTGAAACACAAGTCACTTGCACGTGAAGGTGGATAGTGAAAATTCTTAATGTATATAACATTACAATTACCACAGTGACAGTCAATCAACCGGTTTCGTCTTCGATATACAGTATGCTACAAATATTTTTATTTAACCACGAAAAGTTGCTAATTCGGAATAGTAATTTATACATAATTTATATATTTATTTCAATGACCTTCTTAGTAGATAGACTATGCATGTCACACAATAACGTCGGCAAACAGTGGATACGATTTTAACTCACCATATCATCCATTGCTGTTTTCTATCTACCAAGTTATAGCTTCAGATACTTATAAGAATACAGAATACTTACTTTTTATCTCGTCAGAGGGTTTCCACGGAAATTATTTTTTGTGAGTTACGTTTTTGCACTTCGTACGTATGCATACAGTTGGCTTAATATTAATTTCGGGAGGAACCGCGGCGTTCATTTTGTCTCTCAATATCAATAATATCAATAATCGTTTGTGCAATTGTTTGTTATCGTGTAACTTCTAACCGCTGGTTAGATCCCCAACATGAGGTTATATTTCACATTTTTACAACTATCTACAATTATTTTATAGAGACAATGGTTCATAGCTATTCTACGATCCGATAGATGGCGCTGTACTCATGTTATTAACAATTTTTTATTTATAGATCAAAGTGACTCATATTTTATCATTTCATTTATAACATCAATGTATTATATTCATTTTATAATCAAAGTAATATGACTCCCTCGAAGCGCAATTGGTAGTGTGGCCGGCTGCTGCGCAAAAGGGGGTAGGATTGATCGTCGCACTGGACAAATATTTATTTATTTATGTTTGTCTTGAGTCTGGGTGTATTAATGTATAATATATATGTATTTCCAAAAAAGTAATAGATTAAGAATCCGTTGTCTGGTATGCATAACACAAGGTTTGCTTACATTGGGCGCGCGGCGGCGGCGCTGTGTGTAAAATGTCCAAAAAATATTTATTAAAGCAACGCGTGGCATGCTCTTTTAAAAAAAAACTGTTATGTTCGCGTGGTTGACAATATTGTTTTGATATGGTAAGTATTTACCGAAAAGGGCAAAACTGACAACCGTTACCGGGCCAGCTAGTCTTAGCTAGCTAGTATATAATCTTTTATTATCAATAATATCAATAACTTATATTTCAATATCTACTTATTACCAAAAGAGAGAGCGAATTTTGTAAGTGTGCTTTTATACAGAACGACCATTTAAAAAAAAAATCACTATTTAAAAGCTACATTACATTATTCCAGAAAATTATAAGCTACGCTCTATTGAAAATTTAGAACGCTATTACATAAAACAAAAAGTTATAAATAAAAAACATCCTGTGTTAATACCGAAGGTTAACTACAGTCATTATTAAATTAGGTAGATACTTAGTTCTACCAATTCAATGTGTTAAAGTTAAAAACATTTATTGGAAACACAATACCAAAAAGTCTACTATGAATGAATAAATCGATTTATATTCAATACAAATATTTAAAAAAAGGTCAGGCAGCAACTACATTTTGTAGCGCATTTCAAAATGTAATCTTAAAATTTCGACTCGGGAAAAGGTTTACAAGTCGCAAGTCCAGCCCCATATGGAGTATTGCTGCCATCTCTGGGCGAGTGCACCCGGATACCAGCTTGGCCCTTTTGAATCGGTTCAAACACGGGCTGAGAGAGTTGTCGACGATCCCAAACTCACAAGCTGTAATGAAACCTTCTCTTTGAGTCTGAGGAGAGAGTTTGCCTTCCGGTGTGTGTGTAATGGGTTGTATAATGGGTTGTGTACTGAGAAATTGTTCAAAATGTTTGCCCACGGCCTTCTACCATCGCCCCGCTCGCCAACGGCAGGGAATTCATGCTCACTCCTAAGAATCTAAATGGTCACGTAAATCGCATTTCAGAGAAACTTTCTCCCGCGAACACTTAAGGTGTGAAAGGAGTTGCCTGCCAAGGTTCTCTCTAAGAAGAACAGCAATGGGGTGCTTTAAGACAGAAGTTATTAGATTATTAAAGGGTCGGCAACGCGCGAGTTATACCCCTGGTGTAGCAAACGTCCGCCTTACAGGCTACCTTAGTGGTGACCATTAGGTGGATCGTAAGCCACCTTAGTGTTAAAAAAAAAGGCTAATAAAATTTGAATTAATTTTTTTAATTATAATTATTATCATACATATATTTTATCTCACATTGCACGCTCTTTCGTTGTGCCGTTCATTCATAACACATTTTGACAAAAAACGCTCGGAATTTTACTGAAGTGCACAGTTGGCCCAACAAATCCGATAACTATTTTGTCATTTTAGGCATTTGACAATGTAAATTTTGAAGGCGGAAGAAAAAGTTGAATTTGACTTTTTTTCTCTATTTTCACAGAAAAAAAAATTACTTTATTTGAGTACAACATCGTCGATTTCAGCATAACGCCCATAAAGCAAATGTGCATTGGGGGCTCTTCTCAGTACGCGAAAGAACATCCATACAAAAGCATTTTTTATAATACTTAATCATTTCAACACATGGCATAAATATATCTAGACTTTAGTATAAATCTTCATGTCAAGAAATATCTTATTCTCTTATTTATTAATAATCCCTACATATATTTAACCGACTTAAAAAAAGGAGGAGGTTCTATGTTCGACGAGTATATATTTTTTCAAATGTTTGTCCACCGATTTCTCCGTCAATTGTAAACCGATTTTTAAAATTCTGCGGTGATCTCATTGTAATTAAGTCAAGATGTGATCCTAGGGAAATCGAGGGAAAACTACTGTTTTTTTAGGCTCTTTCAAGATATTTCTCGGTTACCGATTTCAATAAGATCGAATCATTTGGAGCGGAGTTTTATAGGTCAACTGATGTGGTTCTAATTGATATTTATATGTCAACCGATTTCTCCGTAAATTGTGGACCGACTTTAACATTATTGATCTATTATTGAATGATTTATTCTAAAGATTATACTCCTGAGGTGGTCCCTTAGTCACCAAGCCAGGATCTGATGATGGAATTCTAGGGAAAACGAAATCTATTTCTTAGGCTCTTTCAAGTTATTTTTGGGTCATTGCGTCTGTGAGTCATCATTAACCGACTCATGCTGCTGAGATCATGATGGAAGCCAGGGTTAATGTAACACATGCATTATAATTTGATGATATCCTATGGAAGAGTGGGCGCGATAGTTTTAAAAGAAAATAAAAGTTTTATAAAAACTAAAATCATAGTGAATATTGGTAAGGAGGCCTTATTGCCTTGAACCGACTTCAAAGAATAGATGAAACAAAATCCAAAAAAACTCACTAAAAAGCAAAAATAAACTGATAATAGAGTTTTAATTTAAAAGACCAAAGTACGCAATTTTTTAAATATTTTCTACTTTTGTTTAAAAATAACGTATGTAAGTGCATACTAATCATTACAATACCTATCATCGGTTTATTTTATGTTTTTAAATATTGTTTTTAACACCAAACATTTATTTATTATAAGCTGCCAAGTTACAAAACAATTAGCAAAATTATATATTTAGGATTGAGGAAGAATTGATGATAAATCATAAATATTGTTGAAAGAATAGGGCAGGACAAACGAACAAAACGCATTTCCTTCCTCATACGCCTCATGTTAACGAGTGTCATACGACTGTTTTCAGCACACTTGAAGCTATGTACACAGTAAATACGTTTCTCTAAGGGACTACAGTATGGGATACTTCAAGAAAGAAGTTATTAATTATTGAAGGGTAAGCAACTCGCGAGTGATAATCCTAGTGTTACAAGCGTCCATAGACTACAGTGACCGCTTATCATCAGGCGGACCGTAAGCTTAGTGGTATAAAAGAAAAAGTGTTTTAGCCGTAAGGACACTAATTTTCTTTTAGGTACTTTAACCTCGTAAACACTGCTTTATCTCCTTTAAATGTCACTAAACAATTAGCTAGCTACATAATTATCAAGAACATCAAAAAACTCTAAACCAGTTTAAAAACTTGATTCTTGTGTCATTGACTGACGTAATTAGAACAAATTATCTCACTTGTTACACGACTTTGGTGCATAACAAACATAATAGTTTGTTTTAAGCTATATTACTTTTATATATGTAAAAACACACTTATTTCTTTTAAAATATCAAATCTTCAAACATACTTAGTTTTTGCTGCTTCTGGGGTAAGTACCTACCAGTTTGTGCTGCTTCTGGGGTAAGTACCTACCAGTTTGTGCTGCTTCTAAAGTCAAAGTCAAAAGTCAAAATGGTTTATTCAAATAAGGATCACAATCACTTTTGAATCGTCAAAGTTATAAAATATTATTTTTTGAACCCTCCCACCTTCCCGCCGGTTCACAATGTTGTTGATTGCTACCGAGAAGAATCCGGGAAGAAACTCGATAGTTACTCTTTTAAAAACACTATCAATAATACAAATAAACTAAAATACAATTAATGTTTTAAATAAAAAAAATTTAGTCGTACAATTTTATGTTATTTCCATTTTAATTTGGTTTACCTATGCATCCTGTAATTGAGTATCATCAGTCCCAAGGATTTTTATCATTTACATAGTCTGAAATATTGTAGTATGCCTTTTTACAAAGTAACTGCTTGATAAAAGATTTAAATTTACTTATTGATAGATTTTGAATTTTATTGGGAACTTTGTTGTAAAAGTGTATACATTGCCCCATAAAAGAGTTACTTATTTTGTGTAGACGTATCATGCACCAACAGCTTATTTTTACTTCTAGTATTTACTTTGTGAACGTCACTTTTCTTGCTGAAACTATTGATATTTTTATGTACATATAAAAGATTTTCTTATATGTACTGCGACCCTAAAGTTAAAATTTTTACTTCCCTAAACCTATCCCTCAGAGATATCCTAGATCCTAATTTATAAATAGCACGAATTGCCCTTTTTTGAAACAAAAATATTGTATTTACATCAGAAGCGCTACCGCACAATAGGATACCATACGTCATTAAACTATGAAAACAGCTAAAATATACTATTTTCGCAGTGTCGACATCGGTCAATAGTCTTATTTTCTTGATCGCATACACAGCAGAGCTAAGTTTTTTGGCTAGGTTATGAATATGAGGACCCCATTGAAGTTTGGAGTCCAGCGTTATACCAAGAAAGACTGTTGAATTAACAAGTTCTAATTGCTCGCCATTAATATTAATACATGTCTGTCTCTGACTAACATTTGGTAATGTAAATTTAACACATTTGGTTTTTTTTTCATTAAGTAACAAATTATTAGCGTTAAACCAATTTACAATTTTAGAAAGGGCATTATTTAATTATAATATGTCTGTCGTCTCTTAACTTTAAAAAGCAAAGAGGTGTCATCAGCAAATAAGACAATGTCATGGTTTTTTACATTATATTTACATTATATTATATGGGAGTACTTCTGGGGTAAGTACCTACCAGTTTGTGCTGCTTCTGGGGTAAGTACCTACCAGTTTTTGAATGAAGAGTTCTCGTTTTACGTAAAAACGTATCTACTAACCTAACTCTTGACAATTTCTCAAATCAATTGATTTTGTGTTGTAGCTTTATGAATTTTTTACTTGCTACATGATAAAGGATTTTTTTCCGTTTTATGCTAAGTTTGCAGTGAATCTGCCGAAGATTTCAGATTCGATTCACTGTTGAAGTTATTCATATTTATATATACTATAATACTTATACTTACTACATTTTTATCTATGATACTATAAAAAAGTTTTTTTGTTTGAAGACAATGATGTCTGAAACTGCCATTGAAAAATACTTCTTTGTATTTGATAGCCCAATTTGTGAGGAAGGTTATAGGCTTTTTTTCTCAAACATGCTACGATATGAGACCATATCTTGCACAAGTTTCTTTCGGATAAATCATACTTGCAGTCCAGTATCAAAAAACGGCCCGCAATGATTTAGCCGGCCGCTCGAGCGGTCGAATATGTAATTTGAAAATAAAACGATTTTTTTTGAACCTGAACATTGATAACTGAAGAGATAACTCATCAAGTTTCATTTAAATTTCGGACTGGCACAACAAAAATAATGCGCCATTAAATTAATTTAAAAAAATCAAAAGAAATCGACATTTAAACGCGGCTAATTGTAATAGTGGTAAAATTACCATCCAATTTTTTTGTTATTGTCAATACAGTTATAACATAATTAGTTTTTTAAATAAACATGTACGTTATTATGTTATTGTCTTAATTACACGCATGTTTGAGAAAAACACTATACAAGCCTTGACCACAACTGAGCATAACCGGACACTGTGATGCGGTTATGCTGCATTTACGCCCGCAACAAAAATAAAAAAGCCAGAAAGAACCGTAAGGGAAAACAAAGTAATAGTGAAGGCGAGCCAGATCAGCTAGTAGGCTACACAAGTCAACAAGAATTTTGTGCCAGAGTTCTGTGTACCCGATTTTGATTTCTTATACCTCATTTATAAAAGAAATAATATTTTTATCTCATAAAGTTTTCTTATTATAAATGATAACGTCTAAGCATTTGGCAAAAATCGTGTTCAAAATTTTATTCATCATCGTATAAAGTACGAAAGCAAACTTTTTTTTATAAATTGATTATTTGATTTTATTAGTTATTTTTCAGTGTAAAAAATCAGACAATAGTCATTAAATAACAAACAAAAAGAAAAAGTTTTTTTTTATTGACTTGTGCTATATACGAGTAACTTCACGCTATGGGTATAGTAGGAGCGGAGCAGTAAATAAACGCGGGCGAAATCGCCAGGAACAGCTAGTAACAAATATATAAACAAAAAACTTATGTACTAAATGTGTGCCATTAGTCCATTGAAATGTTACAATTTAAGGACCGAATATTGCATTTGTTAGAGGACGCAATTTTATTTTTGGGATATGTGTGGGGGGTCAATAGAAGCTTAACCTCAAGTTTGAGGGGTCGCCACCCTTGTCATCCGGCCGCCATCTTGGAAAATGGGGTGAAATCACTTTTTTCGCGATATCTCGGAAACTATGCGCCTTATAAAAATTCGTAAAAACATAATTCGTAGCAAATTGTTTTGCCTACAAATATGTTCATATAACTTTTTGCCCTAAATTAAAAATTAAGAAGTTATAAGCAAAAAAGTGAGAAATGTTATATAAAAATTTTCTTTCCGTGGTATTCCCAGGAGGCCTACTCCACGGACGTCTTGCTTATAAGGTTATCCTCGACATCATAATATTTTCAGTCACTTATTAGCTAGCTACTTACTACCTAATCTACTTTTCTTCGATGGTCCAGGTTGTGGCTCAGAATCTCTAAATCAACGTCAAATGTTGTGCTGGATGACAAGGGTGGCGACCCCTCAAACTTGAGGTTAAGCTTCTATCGACCCCCCACACATATCCCAAAAATAAAATTGCGTCCTGTAACAAATGCAAAGCTCATATAACATTTCAATGGACTACATTGCTACTTTTTAGAACCATTTGACACAATGTTTCTTTTGTTTTAGCTGTTCGAGAAAGGTTATCGCTAATCTACGATAATGTTGAAGACGCTGTTTCTCGGAATTGTCTTTACATTTGTTTCCGGTGAAATATATGTTGATGTTAAAACTACAGATGGTAATGACGTCTCAGTAAGTGCTGATGGCAGTGATATACATATTATAAGTGATAATGAACGCGAATCATTTCATATAAACGATGAAAAGTTAGCAAATGCTGTAATGAAACATATAGGTGTAAGGCCGGATGCTATTTATGTAAAAAGCCCTGTGCCTGATCGAGATTTATATAAAGAGGTTGATTCTCATGGCGAACATTTAGCAACAGAAATAAAAAGAGTATTTTATGTAAGCAGAGCATCAGTTTTAGAAACATACAATAATTCGGTGCCACTATTGACAAAAACATATACCAACACTAAAGATATACAGATGACAGTTGATGAGTTATTGAATCAAACTGTTGAAATAACATTAGAAAGTTCTTGGAGTGATTTGAAGACCAAGATTGATTTCAAAAACATAAGTTACTATTTTAATATTGCTGGTCAACATATGGCTTTTAAAGCTGCATGGGGTACAGAGATCAAAAAAAATTTACCATTCACAATTTTAAGCCCTTTAAAGATAAAACTTAATCATGGCGAATCGATACAAGCAATTCTTAAAGCAAAAGAAGTAACTACATATGTAGCAATCAAGTATTTTGCTTATATAGATGGGAAAGTCGTATGTCACTTTAAAGAAAAATATCAAAATGAAAACTTCTTGCCATTTAGTATTATGAAAGTGATGAAGGATTCTAATTTACGTTTTGATTTTTATTCGAATGAAGTATTTAAAATAGTATTCTATGTTGATCCTCATATTGAGATAAAAAAAATATATATTTAAAAGATTATGTATACTTTGCAAGATAATGGCTTTAAAACTGAAAATCTTGTATCCTTTCTCTTACTTGTCAAAATGTTCTAAAAATCTGAAATAAATAATAATAATAGGCTGGACTTAGCTTGCAAATGTTTGTACCATATTTAGTGATAGTGTGGCACAAGTATTACACAAGCACAAATGCTCAAATACCAGTTAATGTCTTTAAACATGTATACAAATGTTTGATGCAAAAGCCGTGACACTAAGCACAGACTCATAATGATTATGGAACATAATATTTTTGAAGTCGGTTAAAAAAAAGTTAGCACGGCTACTTTAACATTTATTATATGGGTGTCTCAAAACCTACTTGAATTTTGAATTTCGAACAATTTTCGTTGTGACAACAATGGAACGCGAATATTTTGTAGTTGTCATCAGAAAAGTTAAGAAGGATACACTTTGCGGCGCCTCGCAGCGGACTTCATACAAACGAATTTCTCATTTGTTTTTGACATTTACTGATCAATCACTGTGAAATTTCTTAGTCATAATCCCAAGCCGACTACCCCGGTCTATGGTTTTTCCAAAATCTTGTAAAACGTTCTATTAACTAGAAATCTTTTTTAAAACCATTGGTTTGAAAAACTAGAATCCTGTATAACTTTTGAACTATAAAATTTTATAGAAAACTGATATTTATTACTAGAACATGTCTTCAAAATTTAATGGTGTTTGATCAACAAGTGTTAAAAATAAGTGAGAAATTCGTTTGTATGAAGCCCGCTGCGAGACGCCGCGAAGTGTATCCTCTTAAGGTTAAGTTATGCAACGTTTTTCAATGAGCAAGTTTTAGTTAGAAATTGTGAAAATCCACTACCGAAATGATGAGAACTATACAGAAACGGTCCGAAGATGTCGCACATTTTCCGGTCATTATAATGCAACATCTCGAGTTGCTGTGGAGAATTCAATTAATGAATTTGAAACTGTTGGCTCTGTTCAGGATATCAAAGCAGGTAGCCGTCTTCGTACGGGTAGATCGCTTGAAAACATTGCAGCAGTTAGACAAAGTGTACACGAACTCCCATCCACCTCCATTTGTCATCGTTGTTAACAATTAAACATGTCCAGAACCTTTTTTTGCAACGAGTTTTAACTAAAGATCTGCACCTGCAAGCTTACAAGATTCATATAACACGACATCTAAAACCAGCAGATCATGCGCAGCGCCGAACATTTGTCAATTGGATACAGGAGCAGCAACAAGACGATGACGATTTAAAAAAAAATGTCTTTAGCGATAAGGAACACTTCTAACTTGATGGGTACATCAATAAACAGAACTGTCGAATTTGGGGGACCAAAAACCTACGATTGATCCATTATTGATGATTGTAACTGCGTGGTGTGGATTCTGGACTGGTGGTGGTGGATTATTGGTCCGCAATTTTTATTTGATAACGCAAACAGAAATGCTGTTACAGTCAATGGTTTTCGTTATCGCGAGATGTTGACTCACTTTTTGTGGCCTGCGTTAAATGAAATTTATGTTGATGACATTTGATATTAACAAGATAGTGCATCATGTCATACTGCGGCTAAAACAATGCAGTTGTTGCAGACAAAATTTCCAAGACGAGTTATCTCGCGGTAAGGAGAAGTTAACTAGCCACCAAGATCGTGTGATCTGACACTTCTGGACTTTTTTCTTTGGAATGTTCTGAAGGAAAGTGTATGAAAGTAATCCACAGACAATTACTGACCTCAGAACCAAAATTTGTCGAGTTATTGACGAAATTCAACCACGATTATGTCAAAATTTTATCGAAAATTTCATAAAAAGTGTGAATATTTGCAAAGCCGAGGCGGGCATTTTTCGGATGTTATGTTCCACCAGTAAACTTCGTGTCCATGTTTGGAGTTTAAAATAAAATACTCTCAAAATACACCCGCAATATGTGTTTTGTGAAAAAATGAAATTTTAAGGTTTTGAGACATCCTTACATAGATAGTTTTTTATTTATTATAAAATTATACAAATAACAAAACTCCTTTAAAATTATTTAAAAGAAAAAACATCAAATATTGATATTAAATGTCAGTCAAATACAAAAATATAATTCAACCATTGATTTCACCAAAAAAAATTGTTTATCAAACTTATTCATTACCAATTCCAATTAAAGCAATGATTTTTGATTTTTCAAGCTCAATGTTAACAAAATCTAAGTTCAAAGAAAAATCAATATTGGACTTAGACTTCAAGGAACTAAAAAAGCTAAAACACAACATAGAAGATATGAATGCTGCCGATATGGTTGAAGATTATTGGATTAATTTTAACAACATACTTTTAACATTAACAATCCTACAAGTGTTGTTATGTGCAGTGACGTCCATTACTACCTTTGTTCGAATATACAAGAACCCTTCACGACCCATCGAGTATTTGTTTGACTACAAGCATTGGCCAATAATAACAGTATCAATACTTGGACTTATATCAATATTTATGTTCCTTGTATCCTCAGCCATTGTTAGATTTAATGGTACTTTTCTCCTACACAGTTGGAATTATTGATTGCCGGGCCGGAAATGAATGGCGCCTTTTTGACGCTATCAATTACAACTTTTCTTTGCGTTTCTAATTCCTTGTACGTAAAATTGTATCTACAGCTATTAGGTGCACATATAAAACTTTTAAATATAAATATTTTTAGGGTATAATAACTTAGTTAATAAATATTTAAGCTTTATGGATGCATAATGATGTTAAGAATAGAAATGATGCTTTTATATGTTGACTTTTCTTTGACTGACTTGAATATTGAAATCCAGAGTAGAATCTGATGACATATCAAGATAAGGCAAAGTTTTTTATGATACAACGGCAATTCATGACATACCAGACATTTATGAACATTACTTATTTGTATGTTGAAGTTCAATCGTAGGTTCCTTTAAACGAGTATCATGATAAGGTGGCCTGTTCCAAGGCCAATTTTAGGTTCTGATACATCATAACATGTCTAAACATTTCATGAAATATAACTTCATGATACACGCAACTTATATCAACCTAACTGACGTGTATGTTGAAGTACAATAGTGGCCTGAAAATTTATTAAAATAACGAAAGTTATGATATTCCTAAATTTTATCAACTGCCTTACATGTTGAGTTGAAATTCAATTCTACAATTTGACATATTTGTAATACATATATTAAAAGTATTATTATAATGTTTTTACAAAAATATTCTGTCAATCCGAGACCGAGAGAACTGTTTTACGACAAAAAAAGAGAAGTACTCTGACAATAAACTATTGCCCCAGTGCTGAACTTCAAACTGGTGCTCACGAAGAACGTCTGCCATACCATCGACGCTTCGCCAGAAGTAGCCCAGAAAGCTGGAGCATCATGAGCCGCGGAGGACGCGTGGTCACCCACTACTGAATGAAGGGTCTCAGTATAAAATATAACTAAGTGTGAACTACTACTGTGTGTAAGATTGTAATGTATAAGTTTTATACCTAATCTTCTACTTTGAGTAAACCTATTTCTTAGTACAAACCGTTAGGAAAGCATTGGGAAGTCACCCGCCGGAACCGAACCCACGCCCACCTCTAGATCAATGAGTTCCAACCTAAAGACTTCCCAAACTGACGCCCAAATGGTCTATCCATCTCTAGCTGGCTAGCCGGAATATTTAAATTTTGTAGCATTTGGAAATAGGTAATTTTTGTTTACAAACTAATCAACCATTATATTTGTTTTATATTATATTATATTTGTTGTGAAAAAGTGTTAAAGCTAGGGCTGAGGGGTAGATCTTGGGTCCGACTGCGAAATAGGTAGATATAGGAGGGAAATAGGTAGTTTAGCGTAGGTGTACGCGTCGCGAACGGCAGATTAGAATAATAAAAATTTTAGGGTCCCGTTGCCGAAATAAATATAAAAACCAGAAATATATTCTTGTAAATATAATTTCAGTATTTGTTTAGTATAAATTGAAGAATTTGAATTTTAATAGAGAATATAAAAAAAAAACCCTTAAAAATGAGTGATCCTTGGAAGATACCTATACCTAGCGACAGTGAGGATTCGGATACTAATTTAGCAATGTTATCGAAGTTAAAGAAAAAACGTCAAATGAGCAAACAATATCAAGGTCCCGCAAATAGCGAAATTAAATTAATTTGGTAGGTAAAATTAGTACCTACTAATTCAAATCGAACTGAGCACCTTAAAATTTATAGAAAAATTTAAATTCTAATGTATGGTAGAGAATTAATAATCCTTCATGGAAAATCGCACAAAATTGATTTTGATAACTTAAATACTTTAGAAATAGAAAATAGGTCCAAATTCGCGACAAATTTAAAAACTTTGAGTAATATTTTTGAAAACGTACAAAAATCATTAACCTTGGCGTACCAAAAAACGCAGAAATATATAATTTACGTAGGAAAATGGTATATTATCAAATAGGATATATTGTGTGGGGGAGATCGCATTACCTATCTTAAGCGATATATTTCTATTCACAAAAATTAAGGCTAAAATTATAAAAAAAATCTCCGATAAGACGTATTTGCTAGAGGATTCGGAAACGGGAAAAACAGACATAATTAAATCATAAAAATAAGCTAACAATAAATAAATACTACAAAAATATCACAAATAAGTTTTATAACAATTCACGTAATAATCATAAAAATATATTATAACAGGACAGGTTAAAGCAGTAGTGCCTTGTTACCGAATGCACCGGCTAGGTGCTCAGAAGGAGGAGAAAAGATAGAAGGAGTTCAAAGGCGAGTAAAGAAACACTTTCCAAGGGTAAGGCAGGTTATATTAGTATACTCTTTCATTATATAGTAACAGCTTTTAGCGCACAATATCCTATTCACATAGGTTGATTCTTAACACTTAAAAATCTAGATCACAGCTACCTAATTCACAATCATTGTTATCACTGCTGCAAGAATGCAACACAAATTGCATCTATAAACATTTATATAAAAATGCATAATTTTTGTCATGTAATGTTCGTAATAATAAGTTAATATTAAGTATATATTTACACAATAAAAACTATTTTCCTAATAGGGACTAGTTTAGATTTAAAACTTGTAATAACAATAACTGTAAAATTGTATTAAGTTAGGTAAAAGTAGAGCAGGTTTGTTTCAATTCCCCTCTTTACTATTGGTTGATATCAAAAATAATATTGTGTGAGTACCGACATGTTGTCGACCTTGTACGTACGACTATCCCCAAAAAAGCGGGAAATTTAGTTTAACAGATACGTGGACATCTTCTTTTACCCCTGTCGGGTAAAAAGAGGTACGGGTGTCGGGGTAAGAACTAATGTTTTACCCCATGACCCGGGCGAGTCTCGTGGGTGAATACACCCACGGTGATTTTATAGAGAGGGCCTACTTTTCAGGCCCCCTGACAACATAATGGCCACTTAAAAAGCGGCGAAGACGGGAATAAACAAAAATAAAACCAAAATAAAATAAAACAAAGGAATAAACAAAACCAAAATAAAACAAAAATGAAGAAATTACGAAAAAAGTTGGACAGAATTTGAAAAAATTAAAACAATAAAACAGTAAAACAATTTTTTAGTAATTTGAGAATGAAAACTAAGCAAAAGGCTTAATTTTTTGGTGGAATTAACTCCCTAGGGAGAGGTCGACCTTCCGGTGGACGGGCATGTAACGGCGCAATGCCCCTTAGGTGAGGATGCGCACTGTTGTCCGCCATGTCAAACAGCCGGGCGGCCAGTCTGGCGATAAACTCACCTATCGGCTCTGCCTTTGTGTCCCTAGCAATTGTGTCGTTGCGGACGTAACGCGGAGCACCCGTTATTATCCTTAGCGACTTGTTTTGCACAACTTGGATCTTTTTCTTTTTAGTGGCGGATAGCAATGCGTACCAAGCCGGCGCGGCGTACGTCAAACGGGACCTAACGTAGAGCTTGTATAGCCGGACTTTGGTTTTGAGCGGCAGGTCAGATGAAAATAGTGGCCTTAAGGCCGCCCTGGCGCCGACCGCTCTGGCTGTCGCATGCTCGACCATTGTGGTCATGCGCAACCTGCGGTCGATAAAGCAGCCAAGGTATTTCACACTGCTCTGCCACTCAATTACCTGTCCGCGGAATACAAGCTCCTTAGGTAATAGTCTCTGTTGGCCGGTTAAGATGGCTGCCGTTTTTGAGGCGTTTACTGCTATCCTCCACTTGTCAAGCCAGCACGGGAGGATATCCAATAATCGCTGCATTTTAGCGGCAGCTAAATGGGACTTACGGGATGAGCTCATGTACGCGCTGTCGTCAGCATACAATGCTAGGGTGACGTCCTGTGTGCCTGGCGATAGACCGCTATCGCTAAGCGTAGGAATGTCATTGGTGAAAAGTGCATACAACAGAGGGGAAAGGCAACTGCCTTGTGGGACCCCCGCTGTAATGGTCTTAATAGGGGAGTTTTTATTGTCAACCGAAACATAGAAACTCCACCCCTCCAGAAAGGAGGCTATTATACGCCCGAACATGGGTAAAATGTTCTCAGAGAGTTTGAACAATAAGCCGGCGTGCCAAACACGATCAAAAGCCTTCTCTATATCGAGAAAGACCCCGACCGTGTACCTGCCCTTGTTCATCTCAAAGGCCATATGGTGTAAGACGCGAGTAAGCTGAAGAGTGGTGCTATGATTACTTCTAAAACCAAACTGTTCTGGTCTTAGATTGATAAAAGGTGATATCCTTTTCAATAAAAGACGTTCGAACAGTTTGGCTATGTTAGAAAGTAAAGTGATCGGGCGATAATGCTCTGGTTTCTGGCGGCTCTTGCCAGGCTTCGGTATGACAATAATTTTGCCTGTCCTCCAGGCCGTGGGAAAGAAACCTGTGCGCAGGATTCCGTTAAAAATACGGGTTAAGGCCACAAGACCTTTCCTAGGCAACATTAATAGGGCCGTGTTCGGAATTCCGTCAGGGCCGGGTGATTTCTTTTTATTTAAAAAAGATATAAATTTTTTGACCTCCTTAGGGGAGATAAAATCATCACCTCTAAGTGGGTCAATATGACTAGTAAGGATCTGTTGTATACGCTCCTCAACCAATGTTGTGTGGGCGTGGTCGACAGTGGGATTGGGCCTAAATTGGTCCTCGAAATGGTCCGCCAGTAAGCCCGCGCGTTCCTCAGCTGAGTACAGACGGTTACCTAGCGTGTCTACAAGGGGGTGTATGGGTGCAGGGGTGCTTGTCATACAGCGAGCTAAACGATATAGAGCGGTATCGTTGTCGCTGGCCTTTGAGATTGTGTTATCCCAAGACCATTTCCGATAAGTTGAAATTTGGTTCGAAAGCTCAGTACCTAACTTATTTAACTCTTTTTTAATTGTTGGGCAACGAGTTCGGCACCACAGTCTACGAAGCTCTCGTTTTTGGCTAAGTTTACTACGGAGATGTGCCGGTAGTAAACTTTTCCCCGAGGTTGACTTGGCAGACGTGGTGCACTGAGCAAGTGCGGAGGAGATAGCAAAAGTAAGTGACTGAGTGGCTGTTTCCACTTCCTGTGGGGTAGACAGGCCACCGGGAGGGAGTTTAAATGAGTTCAGTAATTCTTGATATTTTGTCCAGTCCGTGAAGTTTTTCATTGGTGGTAAAGGTTTATCCCTAATAGAAACTCCGAGGACCAGTAAAATGGGAAGGTGTTGCGAATCGATATCATGGAGGGTTTCTAAAGAGATGGGCCAATTGATATTACGGGCTAGTGCTATGTCTAGTACGTCTGGTTGAAATAAGTCTTGAGAGGGATAATGAGTGGGGGAGCCGGGACCAATTACAACGTAATTGTGCGCCGCAGCATCGATTTTCAAATCTCTACCTTCATTGGATGAAATTCTTGAGCCCCATTGCCGGTGTTTGGCGTTGAGGTCGCCGAGTATAAGTGTGGGCGTGTCGTCGGACATAATATTTTTTATATCGCCGGAAATGAAAGGCACCTTAGGAGGTTTGTAGGCGGCATAAACCTTAAGTTCGGTGTTACCGACTTTAGTTTAATGCCTATCG
The DNA here is from genome assembly GCA_946406115.1 of Apoda limacodes. Lineage (NCBI taxonomy): Eukaryota > Metazoa > Arthropoda > Insecta > Lepidoptera > Limacodidae > Apoda > Apoda limacodes. Next base: position 23,289,104 of record OX291555.1, on the reverse strand, counting down.
CTCGAGTTGAAACAAAGCTTGGCAGGGGTAAACTTTCGTGGACAAGGACTCTACGGATCAGCACTGCTGTGCCCCTGTAAGCGATGTTATTTGTGGCATTTATTTCGTCCCGCCTGTAGACGAAATAATTAGGTAGACATAATGGTTGCTCAGGTCGTAACTTGGTTTCGCCCAACAGCACAATATGAATAGCATGCTGCTGGACTAGCAACCTGAGGTCATCGGTCTTACCTCTTACCCCCCCTGGATTCCAGTATACAATCCTTAGATTGAAGAGAATTCTTGGACCAGGAGGTAGGTAAGTTGCTGTAGGCCGTGCAGTAGCGCGGGCATCGGGTTTTGTCCGATCGCGATGGCCTCTATGGCTGCGTTAAGCGCAGCGATGGACGCTCTGGCTATGCTGAGTGACAGTGGCGAGACACAGTACGCACCCCCGGAGAGAGATGCGCGACCCCTAGGGGGAGGCGCGGGGGTGGCAGTTGGTGGCAAACTATTGAAATTAAAATTTACCTTTCGTTGCGGTGCAGTAGGCGGGGCTTGCGCAGTTGCGGGGGTGAGGGGTTGGGGGGGTTTGAGCAAATTGGGCAAAGTGGCTTGCGGTTGGGCGCGGGGCGCGGTAGCGACGGTAGGCGGTGCAACGACGGTGGGCGTGGCTGCGAGCAGCGGTGGCGCCATCTGTTTTTCGACCGCAGGTACCGGTGTAGGCACGTCTGTGATGGCCTGTTGCGATTTCCCCTTGCCTTTGCGACCTCTTTTCGTCCTTTTTTTGAGGGATTGTGATCTTTCTGTCGGCATATTGGCAGGGGGCATAAGTGTAGGCCCCTGCGTGCGGTCGTACTCTTGCAACGCTATAATTGGCAAGGGAATTGGAGCCGGTGCCGGATGCGCATCTTTGCGTGCTGGTGGCGGTTTCGGGGCGGGGGGGGCATTTTTCACCCCCATTTTTCGAGCCTCCCTCCTGTACAATGGACATACCTTGTCGTTGGCGGCGTGCTCTTTCTTGCAATTTGCACACGTTGGCGTGGCGTCCCTGTCGCGTGTGCAGTCAGCCGTGGTGTGGCCCTCTCCGCAGCGCACACATTTAATCGGGCGATGACAGTTGGCCGATGAGTGGCCGAAGGCTTGGCAGCGATGACACTGCTCCGGCCCGGGCTTTGCCTTCCACGCAGTGATGGATACGCCGGTCATACTTAGGAGCTCTTTAATATTATAAATATTTTGTAGCTCACTTAGGTCGTACCTTTTTTGAAGCTGGCCGAAATAAATACAATAAGGGCGTCCTTTCGCCCCCGGAATTTGCCGTATGTGCGACAATGGGAAGCCAAGTACTTCCAGCTCAGCGGCTATCTCCTCCAACGGTGCGTCGAGAGGTAGTCCTTTAATCGCGATTTTTTGCGGTCTTTCGTTATCTAGGCTGTAACAATACCATGATACGGTATTGTCCGCTTTTGACAGTTCGTCGATATAGGCCGCCACCACCCTATATTCGACCGGCGATTGAGGTAGAAATCGCACGCCCTTGCCGAACGGTCTCGCGTGCGGGGCGTGCTTTAGGAGGGAGTGCAGCTTTTTCAGATGCACCGACCATTGCGGCAGGTTTTCTACAATGATCGGTGGGTACCTGGCTTTTGTTTCCTTAGGCTTTTGAGTCTGGTTTTGAGTTTGGTTTTGCGTAGGCGAGGCAGGAGTGGCCGACACCTGCGCGTAGGTCTGGCTTGTATTTTGCGGAGAGTTGGTGTCCATCTGCTCTGCGTCAACGGTCGTTGCTGCTGGCGGCGTGGTCTTAGTGAGGACGGGTACCTGCCTGTCTATGTTTTCAGCAGTCGATATCTCCCTAGCTGCCGCGCGGGCTTGCTCAGCAGGGGTTAGGAGCGGGCTCAATGTAAAAGGGCGTATCTCGCGGCCCCTTGCCTTACGTGGGTCGCTCATTTTGAAGGCGATCGACGGTGGGTTAGCACGCGGTGGTGGGTTGAACGGCGTCGAAGGCGATACAATTGAGGCGTCGCGACGGGCCGACGCCGGTGGGGCGTGGATAACTATATCTAAGTTAGCCGCAGAGCCGGCTGTTACCTTTTGCGGCGAGACCTTTTGCGGCGAGACAGCGTCCGTTGGAGAGTCCTGGATGGGAGATAGCATGGCGGGGAGCTCTTCGTCCTGGAAGTACTCATATTCATCTCCTGTCTCAGAGGTGGCATAACTTGTTGTGCCCGAGCGGGCTGAGGCCATGGACGCAGCCGACGGAGGGCGCGACGGTGGGAAAGCTGCGGCGAAAGTGCCGTCCGCGGCAGTAACCTGACCTGTGAAGAGGTTACGAGCCACGATTGCTGGTGGTTGAGACCTAGACCAAACCTGTCTTTTCCGTACACCCCGACCCCTGTTGGGGGGATGGCGGAACGGAGGGGGTGGCATCTGTAGGGTTGAAGACGCTGACTACAACAACATCCCTCGACGGGCACGCACAGAGGCGGCCGGAACCAGAGCAAATAAGAAAAAACACTTACTCCTATTCCAAACTGCCTATCGAGAGTGAAGGAGACAGCAGTCTGTTGCCTTCTTGCTCGCACACGATGAGCGATGACGATGACGCTTCGGCTCGAACGAGCACCCGCAACACACAAAACGCACGTACGCACACCGTCTACAAACAAATGGTTTTTCACGCAGAGTGATTTATTCATAGGAGCAATTCAGAAAGAAACGAAGCGAAAGAAACAAGATACTCCAAACGAACAATCAAGCTGAATGGCCATTTAGTTTAACATATGTTTGTAAAAACTATGCCATTTGTTGTGCAAAACTGTACAGAACTACTATGTAAAGTTCTATATAGGCCGTATGTACGGTTAATAAGTTACAGGTGAAAATAGTTAGCGTATTGAGTATTGTACATTCTTTCTCCCTCACTCCTTTGATAATAGACTGCGATAGAGATACAAAAGGGATGGGTCTATGGGTAAAAAAGAGAAAGACTGTCTAAAACTTTACCTGGCTAGGGTCATTAAGTCCTTAGGCTATGCCTAAAATTAGCATAACAGGTAAAAAGCACACCTTTGCCCCTACACATAGGTATCTATACCGTTACGATAAGTAGTACGGTTGGGGCACAAATTACGTGTAAGGTTATGAAATACGATAGCTTATAACTCAGTAACCGGGTTACATAGGATAAAGATAAATATATCACTAGATTCCTTTCATAGGCATCTACCAAAATAAATAGGTTTCATACAGGTAACTTTAAGCCCTGAAGTACAGGAGCACAAGGAAAATCCTGAAAACTTATATCACACATTTTTTCATGATATAACATACTGACAGACACCAAAAACACTGAAAGGTATGTCCGAATGTTAGGTCCATTTTTTGACATATAGCACAAAGTCTGTAGTCATCTAGTGTAGGCAGAAAGCCCTGAGAGCTAGAATTCCAGCTCTTCTCTCACTACGGCCTAACCGTAGACGATGGAACATACCACTATGTGCCGTTGGAACCGCCTCCGAAAGATCTATCTTAGGACACCTAAATCGTCATTATAGCTCCTACCGTTTAGCTATAAAACCTAAAAACGTAAAACAGCGTTATTTTATAGTCAAGCCGCAAATCGTGCGACTGTGATGGCAATAGCCGATAGAAACCCCAACTGTAAGTAGCGATTTATAGCTAGGTAGATATACCTACACTTTCGATATATGTCTATATCGACTACTATATGTTGTCTTTCACTAAGTTTTTGTGTGGGCTAGATTTTTAGTCACCACAGTAAGTACAATAAGTTAAGTACTAAATCTAGAAGGTTCTATGGAACAACCTCTCCCTCTGATGGGGTTTTTCATTTTTACTATAAATATAGAACGAATTTTGATTTGTATTCAGTCGATCAAGAAGCTTCAAAAGGTATCCATCAGATACTAATATAATGTTTAAAAGTGAAATAATGTAAATATGTGTTAGAATTTAAGCTAGAATGTAAGAATTAGAAGCATAAGTAAAGTAAAATAAAATCGGTCTGTTGTGTGCATATACGCGTTTTAATATCTCAAGCACCTAAGAAGAAACTCCTTGTCACGGGCAAAACCTTGTGCCACAGATATCGAAGGGTCTGTCCGCACAATTTGGTCAGCCTCGAGCCGAATTTTGGAAGAACCAGCAATTTCGGTTGCTGAAGAAGTTTGGTCCATTGCAACCGAAAGAGCCCAGAAAGATGCCAGTTACAAGAAGCTGTAAAGGCGCAGCCGAGACGCATGAAGACGCGTCAGCCACACAGACTGACGCCACCGCCACGACCGGAGAAACGACCACGCATACTTGGTCGTCAGGGCCAACCACGACGACGACAGCGTCCACTACCGACGCCGCGAAAGATGCACAGATCAGCGTCGTCACCGCCATAGAACAGCCCAACTCCGTACCTGATCCGCCGAAGAGCATCGCCGGGTCAAGGAAGTCTGAAAGAAGAACTCGAAAAAGAGAGTTAATTGAAGAATTAGCACGACTTAAACTGGAAGAAATACACGCCCAAGCAGAACTAACGAAAGCACGACTGGCCAGAATGGCTGATGAGTCGTCAGACTCCGACGACCGCGAGAGCGTCGAGAGAGAATCACGGGTAAGAGAGTGGATCGAAGAGCAGCAGGGGCCACCTGCATTATTAGCAATCGCCGAAAATCCCCACCAGGGGGCGCCACCGTCGCACAAAGAAAATCGGAAATTGACCGACATCGAACAAAACCGGCAGGAATATGTCGAGGAAAAATCCATACGGAAAATGGAAGGAAGTTCGACCGTCGATGTAGCTATGCTGGCAAATGCATTAGCGCAAGCCGTGCGACAGAATAATACACCTAGCGCCGCCCCTCGGTACGTTCAGGAACTACCAACGTTTACGGGAAACACAAGCGATTGGTTAATTATCGATCGTCTTACCAGAGTACAGCGAAATATTTCTCCAAAGTAGAGAATGTAGCTAGGCTACGAAGAAGCCTACAGTTTGCGGCGAAAGAAACAGTATCCAGTTTACTACTAGTCGACCCAGAACCGGAAATTATAATGTCAACGCTTGAACGCAGGTTTGGAAGACCTGAGATAATAATTATGTCTGAGATGGACAAAATGAGAACCGCACATAAATTGAACGAATCGCCACGTGAATTGTGCATTTTTGCTTGCAAAATAAGCAACAGTGTCGCCACGATAGAAGCATTGAACAAACGCGAGTACCTTTACAACCCAGAGATGGCGCGAGTAGTATGTGAAAAGCTTACTCCTATACTGAGATCAAAATGGTTCGACTACAGAGCTGGACGGTCAGATGACGTACCAGAACTCAAGAAAATGGCCGATTTTCTCAACATAGAAGCGGACAAATGCGGAAGCTACGCGCTGCCAGAAAAGGAGCGTACTACGGAACGAAAAAACTTCGCGAGACCTACCGAAAAGGTTTTCCACGCTGACGAAACGAGACAAAGAGGGCCTACGACGTGTCCACTGTGCAAAGACGACCACAGACTGTCGAGATGTCCCACTTTTGCTGAAAAAAGCGTGTCGGAACGGTGGGAAATCTTGAAGGAAATGCGACTTTATTTCAAATGCATAAGCGGCTCACATCGCAAAGATACTTGCCGCGCGAGACCATGTGGTGTGAAAGGATGCAAGTTTTCTCACCATAGACTGCTTCATGAGGTGCAAGAGCGAACTGAACGACCGACCATAACCGAAGAGTCTGCCCAACTAGCTTTGCCGTCACCGCCGCCAGAACCTACAATCGAACACGTCGCCACGGCAACCACTGAAGGAAAGGTGCTGCTGAAAATAGCGCCCATCGTTGTCTCCGGTCCCAAGGGAGACGTCGACACCTACTGCCTGCTTGACGAAGGTTCTAGCGTCACGATTTTGACGGAAGAGTTGGCGGAGAAAATTGGAGCCACTGGTCCAGTAAAACCAATGACAGTTCGAGGTATTTCTGGTCAGAAAATTGAAGCGAAAATTAGCAAGATTGTCTCATTCAATGTCCGAGGCCGCGACCAAGAAAATCAGCTGTTAATACGCTCTGCAAAAACGGTTCCATACTTGAACATCACAACGCAAACGATAAAGCGAGCCGACATCGAAAGTTGCAAACACCTCAATGGTATTGCCGATCAGCTGACCTATGACCATGACGTTCCCACTATGTTGATTGGACAAGACAACTGGGAATACATTATCTCAAGAAAGGTCAAGAGAGGTCGCCCAAACCAACCAGTCGCGTCAAAAACTAGGCTAGGATGGGTGCTACATGGAACGTCAAAGAAAACATTCGCCGAAAGCGAAAATGTATGCACTCACGCCGCTGTCGAAGAACCAACGAAAGATTTTTTCAAACCCGAATCATTGAATACGGAACCGAAATCCATGAAGCAAGATCCCGAACCGTGTGCAACCGAGTATTCAGAAAAATACATCGAACACCTACCCGAAGGTAGGCTACCGGCACCATTGCTATGGACAAATGAAAAAATCGCAGCCAAGTACGACGAATGCCAGAACAACGAGCAACAGAACCCGGCCGACGATGCGACGAGGCCTATATCCAGCAAACTCACCACCGAACACAGAGGGTTCTGTGGACCTGAGTTCCTACGGGGCTCAGAGGAGACTGGGCCGCACCAGCCGGTGTCGCTGACACCGTCGCCAGAAAGTGTACTCTTCACAAGTGAAAATAATTGTAACGAACAGTGCAGTGAAAAACAAACAGACTCATTAAATAAAAATATTAGTGAAAATTTAAATAAAATTAACGAGGACTGTCTAAAAGTGGTGCTACCGGACATTAACCGTTTTTCAAAGTGGTTAAGACTTATTCGTACCACAGCGCGAGTGTTGCAATTCATTGAAATATTAAAATCAAAAATTTTACGAACTGTGCCCGTCAATATAAACGCAATGAATCGCATTAAAAATAAGAAACCGAAAAACGTCGCGAGTGTTAATAATAATAAAGATAAAACGCAAAACGCGGTCAGTGAACTTTGTTATCGCCAAATACCTACCGAGCTAATGAACCGAGCTGAATTTCTGTGGCTAAAATGTATGCAACGCGAGTGTTTTAAAAAAGAACTAAACAGAGTGAATAAAAATTGTTTAACTGAGTCAGTGACTAGAAATAACGATCGGCTCTACGCCGTAACTGTATTTATCGATGAAAATGGACTTTTAAAACTAAATAGTCGTATTGAAGCCACGAAAAACGTAAACAGTGAGTTCATTCACCCAGTGATAATAGATTACAACCATAGGTATATAGAACTGTTAATATTGCGTAAACACGAACAAATGAACCACGCAAGTGCTAATACAATTTTAAACGAACTAAGACAGTGTTACTGGGGTCCCAAGTTACGGTCTGGGGTCAGACAAAAAGTGCATACGTGCTTGTATTGCAAAATTATACAAGCTAAGCCCGCTAGTCCGCCCGTAGGCGACTTGCCGTCCGCCCGTCTCGCGCACAGTACACGGCCGTTCACCTTTGCCGGCGTCGATTATTTCGGCCCGCTAGAGGTGGTGGTTGGCCGTCACCATGAGAAGCGCTGGGTGGCGCTATTCACCTGCCTGACTTCAAGGGCGATACACCTGGAGGTTGCCGCCACACTTAGTACCGACTCTGCGATCTTGGCGCTGCGCCGATTCTGTGCGCGCCGGGGTTGCCCTACTGAGATATGGTCGGACAACGGGACCAACTTCCGAGGAGCTGACCGTGAGATGCGAGAGGCGGCCCTTGCCGCTGTCCATCACAGAAGCAGTCAACCGGCAAATACGATGGCGTTTCATCCCCCCCGCTAGCCCCTCTTGGGGGGGGGCATGGGAACGCATGGTACGCTCTGTGAAAGAAGCTCTGCGTGCCACCTTGCACGAGAGGTACCCCCGTGATGAGATCCTGACGACGCTGCTGGCTGAAGCTGAGAACACCGTCAATTCGCGCCCGCTCACTCACATTACGAGCGCCCCTGACGAACCCGAGGCGTTGACCCCGAACCACATCTTGTTGGGGTCAAACAGCCACACACCTCAGCCTGGCAGCTTCGATGACTGCGACCTTAACGCTCGTCAACAATGGCGACGCGCGCAACGACTAGCTGACATCTTTTGGGAGCGATGGATGCGAGAATACCTACCAACGCTCCAGACAAGGCGACCACAGGGCAATCCGGGAACACCACCAAAGATCGGAGACTGTGTCATTATTTGGGATGCCAACCTCCCCAGAAACACATGGCCGAGAGGTAGGATAGCAGCCGTGCATCCTGGTAAAGACGGAGCCATCAGAGTGGTTGACGTACAGTTGCCCAGCGGTTCCATACTGCAGAGGTCAACCAGGAAAGTCATCGTGTTGCCAACAGAAGACGTGCGGTGAAGACTTACTATTGTCGCACTCCCGGCGACAAATTGCATCTATAAACATTTATATAAAAATGCATAATTTTTGTCATATAATGTTCGTAATAATAAGTTAATATTAAGTATATATTTACACAATAAAAACTATTTTCCTAATAGGGACTAGTTTAGATTTAAAACTTGTAATAACAATAACTGTAAAATTGTATTAAGTTAGGTAAAAGTAGAGCAGGTTTGTTTCATTTCCCCTCTTTACTATTTGTTGATATCAAAAATGATATTGTGTGAGTACCGACATGTTGTCGACTTTATACGCACGACTATCCCCAAAAAAGCGGGAAATTTAGTTTAACATATGTTTGTAAAAAATATGCCATTTGTTGTGCAAAACTATACAGAACTACCATGTAAAGTTCTATATAAGCCGTATGTACGGTTAATAAGTTACAGGTGAAAATAGTTAGCGTGTTGAGCATTGTACATTCTTTCTCCCTCACTCCTTTGAAAATAGACTGCGATAGAGATACAAAAGGGATGGGTCTATGGGTAAAAAAGAGAAAGACTGTCTAAAACTTTACCTGGCTAGGGTCATTAAGTCCTTAGGCTATGCCTAAAATTAGCATAACAGGTAAAAAGCACACCTTTGCCCCTACACATAGGTATCTATACCGTTACGATAAGTAGTACGGTTGGGGCACAAATTACGTGTAAGGTTATGAAATACGATAACTTATAACTCAGTAACCGGGTTACATAGGATAAAGATAAATATATCACTAGATACCTTTCATAGGCATCTACCAAAATAAATAGGTTTCATACAGGTAACTTTAAGCCCTGAAGTACAGGAGCACAAGGAAAATCCTGAAAACTTATATCACACATTTTTTCATGATATAACATACTGACAGACACCAAAAACACTGAAAGGTATGTCCGAATGTTAGGTCCATTTTTTGACATATAGCACAAAGTCTGTAGTCATCTAGTGTAGGCAGAAAGCCCTGAGAGCTAGAATTCCAGCTCTTCTCTCACTACGGCCTAACCGTAGACGATGGAACATACCACTATGTGCCGTTGGAACCGCCTCCGAAAGATCTATCTTAGGACACCTAAATCGTCATTATAGCTCCTACCGTTTGGCTATAAAACCTAAAAACGTAAAACAGCGTTATTTTATAGTCAAGCCGCAAATCGTGCGACTGTGATGGCAATAGCCGATAGAAACCCCAACTGTAAGTAGCGATTTATAGCTAGGTAGATATACCTACACTTTCGATATATGTCTATATCGACTACTATATGTTGTCTTTCACTAAGTTTTTGTGTGGGCTAGATTTTTAGTCACCACAGTAAGTACAATAAGTTAAGTACTAAATCTAGAAGGTTCTATGGAACAACCTCTCCCTCTGATGGGGTTTTTCATTTTTACTATAAATATAGAACGAATTTTGATTTGTATTCAGTCGATCAAGAAGCTTCAAAAGGTATCCATCAGATACTAATATAATGTTTAAAAGTGAAATAATGTAAATATGTGTTAGAATTTAAGCTAGAATGTAAGAATTAGAAGCATAAGTAAAGTAAAATAAAATCGGTCTGTTGTGTGCATATACGCGTTTTAATATCTCAAGCACCTAAGAAGAAACTCCTTGTCACGGGCAAAACCTTGTGCCACAGATATCGAAGGGTCTGTCCGCACAATCATATAGGACTACCTAAATAAATAGAAAGATAGCCAACCGCAGGCCTGCCTACACAGATTTTAGGTGTAGTTTTTAAAGCTTTTATTAGGGAATTAGTACACTCAGGTCTCTTCGGCCTAGAGCCCGATTCGATGTCTTGCTCGCTGTAGGCACACCTCAGGTCAGCACCGCCGTAGAAAGAAGACGCGGACGGGACTGATTTTACGTGGCCTAACAGCGTGTGGTGAGTAGTGAATATGCCGCCCGTGGCAGGCACAAGGTAAGGCCGCACGTGGCTAGCACAGTGCAAGACCACACGTGAACGTAGCTCGCCAGTAGCTTCGGCGTAGAGCAGGTCGTCCCGTAACCTTCGTGTGTGGCGGTGTTCAAGATAGCACCCCTACTGCACAGGCCGAAGGTTTGGAGTCAAGGAGACTCCGGGCAGGCCGAGGATTTGGAGTTTAGTAGACTCCGGCCTTCCCCAGTAAAAGAACAGCAAAGCAGCTGCCGTGCGCCGTCGTTAGACAACAAACGTGCACCCGCATACAAAGACGTCTTCTCACGGACCTCAGTTTAGGCGCAGAGCCGTAGTAAAGCAATATATATACGTAGTATATATATACTAAGAACCGTACTGTCAAGGAGAAAGAGAAATGAATTAGCGACTTACCAATAACTCACAAAACACAGAACGAGAGAAAATAATATACAAAATTACCGATAATTAAGAAAACCTTCTTTTATAGCACAGAAGTAGATATGCAGCAATTTGTAATTTAATAATAGAATCCGTGAAAATAATTATCAACAGAATTTTTTCACGACTACGTCAAGTATCTACGTAAAGTGAACTGTTTTGACTTCAAACATCTAGAGATTCTTTGATCTCAAAATTTAAATTACCACAGCGGTAATGGACCTAAGAGCGAATGCCCAGAAACTTCTATCGTTTCCTACATCATCCGGTCCTTTACCGGAGACGGACCACCGGAAACGGTCGTTCCGTTATAATATATAACCATATTGTAATATATTATAATAATATGTAGGTATATTGTAAAAAAAAAAATTGTGAGAACCATTAAGGTCTCAAAAACGATTTAGGTCTCTCGACAGAAACAAAGGATACTAAATTACCCCATATTAAATTTTATGAAAATCTTTGGAGTCGTTTAAAGGTATTAGATGGATAGATTTCTTTTATCTCCAAAGTTTTTTCGTATAAAATCATGTGATGAAGTAATATGAGTCAGTTTTATATTTTCTTCCTCCATCTTTCGTTGCCTTTCTGTTTCTCTAAAAATCAATTTTATCTTCCTCGAACGTTTTTGATTCTTTCAAAGTCATCAACTTGTAGATATAATATTAAATAAGTTATCTAAACCAATTTTTAATATCTCTGTCCGCTGTTTGTGAATTTCTGGGGTTACATTTTTTGGAATGGAATCTTCATTGGCATAAATTTTGACATAAAGAATTTCATAAAACAACACTGCTAGGTATTGTCAATTTGCCAGCAGATTCAACCCTGTTATTCAACGACCTGCGTGCCCAACTAAGAATTAAATCTATCTCAAACTATTTTGTTTGACTGAAATTCTATTCAAATGAAATAAACCATGTTTATATTGCAATCAATTGTATATGAATGACGACAGCGAGGGAGAGTGTCGCCCGCGCGCTCATTTCCTAGCGTAATTTGTATGGAAAATGTCCCGATAAAAGTCGGCACGGGCTAAATTACGTAAAATTTGTTGTGCAAGTATTTTATTTTAAAACGAAAAAAAAGTAGCCCATATGCGTTAAAAAATAATAAAGTTAAAAACTAAGGAACATCTGTACAGGGAGGAAAAAGATAAAATATTGAAATACAGAGAGAAAAATGTTCGAAACTAGATCAGGGACCTTATTGGGAACAGTCTCGACTTATTTGGACTCTGGAATTTGAGAGTAAAATGTATCGAAGTCTGACTTACCTCTCGCAACCCGTGAATGTACTTGCATACATTTTTCTCTCAAATTCCAGGGTCCGAATAGCTCGAGACTGTTCCCAATAAGGTCCCTGATCTAGTTTCGAACATTTTTCTCTCTGTATTTCAATATTTTATCTTTTTTAATTACTAGCTTTTGCCCGTGGCTTCGCCCGCGCTAATATTGATTGTCAGCGTAGAATTACTACGGCTAATCATAATTATACCACAGCCGAAACATTCATTTCGATCATACAGTCAGTCAGCCTTTGATATATCCGACAACGTCGAGACAGTTGTGACACCGCGTCAAAATATTTGTCTGGGTTGGACAGCACCCCACGGCGACGTGACGCCATAGGGTGGTCGGATGCGTACGCCTTCTGTTTCGCCGCGCACCTTTCCTTACGATAGAAGGTATCACCTGTGTAGGCGTAGCTTTGATGACCAACTGAATCAAATTATGGCTGTGATTATAGTAAGTAAGTTTGTTATATTTGTAGCTATGATTCGTCCACCTAGAATACAGTTATAGTTATCCCTGTGATGATTTTTTCAGGATAAAAAGCAACCTATGTCCTTTTCCGTCTTTTAACTATCTATGTCATCGTTGAAAAGACGGTAGGTATATATACATATGTGAAGGAAGTGCCAACAAACAAACAAACTGTCTTTCGCCTTAATAATATTAGGTGCGTTCTATTGACGGTATTGCGAGCTATGACATCGCATAGGCATTGAAATCGTTCTGTTCACCAAATGTGAATAAACAATTTATAATCAATTATTAATCTTTCAGACTGCACTGTGGTAACATGAGCCGTACTTAATTAATTTTACGTTGAATTCACTTGTTAATTAGAAAACATCTCCAGTATATCTGTTTACCCTGAAGTTATCAACTGAATATGAAATTGCTTGTTTTATTCGCTTTCTTGATTACAGTAAACGTTGTAAGTTTGTACCTATTTAACTATTACCTATCTATTTACTAGGGTTTCGTACCAAAATGATAAAAAGGAACTCTTATGGTGAGACTTCGGTCACTTATTACAGCTGTTTTTCTTAGCAAGTACAAATACTATCAACTTGAAATTTTTGTTCATCTAAGGTAAGAAAAATATGAAAATAACTTTATGAATATTTGAAGTTAGTCGATTATAACGGCAAGTGGGAAACCATTTTTTTTATAATTTTATATGACAAATATTTAGGTAAAAACAATAACTAGGTTTTTTGTGGGGCGACTGTAGTTTTATTTTTTAACTGTGGCATCAGAACAGTTTGTTTTATAGTTGATTGAGAAATTGACCGCACTTTTAAGGGTTCCGTAACCAAAATATGGCAAAAACGAAACCTTTATAACTTTATCATGTCTGTCCATCCGTTTTTTTTTATACCACTAAGGGGCCAACAAGCACACGCTCCGCCTGATGGTAAGCGGTCACCGTGGCCTATGGACGCTTGTAACACCAGGAGTATCACTTGCGCATTGCCGACCCTTCAAAAATCCAATAACTTCTTTCTTGAAGAACCCCATACTGTAGTCCTCAGAGAAAACCTTGGCAGAGAGCTCATTCCACAACCCAAGCGTTCGCGGGAGGAAGTTTCTCTGAAACCGCACTGTATGTCACAGGCACAGCCTTATACTTTCGCCCTCCGTCTGTGGGTAGATTCTAATGAAATTTTGATGAGATGTGACTTTTGTGAACACTGCCAAACAGTTACGAATATGTCACGGAAATTAAGAAAAATATTTTTAGGGGTAGCTCTCCACACATTGAACCGAGGGATGAGAATACCCTTTTGCGTGCACCCCGTGCATAATGTGAAGTATCGTTAAATAGAGCATTAAAAATGTATTTACTCTTTTCTGTTAAATCAATATTTATGAGAGTTTTTTGGAAGTCAAAGTTTACTTTTGAGGAGGATGTTGATCCGAAACAGAATCTTGAATCGGAAATAAAAACAATAAGTAAAGAGACATACATAAGAAAATAGCTAAAATAAGAATTCGAACCCTATCAGGGTTGTGGAATGACATTTTAGAGTACGCAAGAATTGAGTTTGAGATGGAAGCTAAGTGAGGATGAAAGAATCGCGAGGACTGCGATCGATGGTAGAAAGTAGCAGTGGGCATCGTTTCAAACAATTTCTCACAGAACATATCCTATTATACAAGCGGTAGAACACACACAGGGAGGCAAACTATGTCCTCAGACTTAAGGGCCTACGGCCTGTGAGTTTGGGATCGTCGACTATTCTCTCAGCCCGTCGTTGAACCGAGTCAAAAGGGCCAAGCTGGTATCCGGGTGCACCCGCCCAGAGATGGCAGCAGTACTCCATATGGACTTGCGACTTGCAAACTTTGCCCCGAAATGAAGTACCTACTGCTTCGCTGAATTTTTTGTATTTAAGACCTTTTATCATAATTGATTATTGAATAAATAAAAACTTATATTAAGTTATCTTTTCACAGAATGCGACATCGAGGCGACAATTAGGAAAGATCTGTTTTATTTACTACGATGCGGCACAAGGAAAGTGTAAAGGGTTCAGTATGAATAAAAAAGGTATATCTGCCCATATGTTACTTTACAAAAAATGATAAAAAAGTTTTAATTATTTTTCTATTAGGTATATTCCTAATAGCTGGTGCCCATAGAACCTATGCCCAACCCATTTTACATAACTGTATTGATACTATTTATTACAAGATACAAAAGTTGGAAGCCATTTTAATTTTAGCTATAATAGTTAACACAAAAACTACACATGTCCGAGTTACACACGTCAAGTATATCCTGGCCAAAACGTCATGAACTAAAAAGATAAAACGCCCGGGAAATACTTAAAATAAAAAACCTACTCATAGTCTCGCAAGGGCCCTTAGCACCCGACTCAACTTCGCTAGAAGCGAATCTTCTTGAAAAATCGGGAACAATTTGGTAAGCCTGCCTACAGCAATCTAGAATATAGCCTAAGAACACAGACAAAAGCATAGCCATGGTCGGTAGTGGACTAGTGGTCCCTAGTAAGTCTGCCTCGCGTTCTGAAGAGTACCTTTTACTAAATTTTTAAGTACATTTTCTACTGTCTCGTTGTATTGCCTCGTTTATTCGACCGCCCCACCTCCTGACTTAAACACCAAAGGGTATTTTAATTTTTTTTTATATTATTCATCGTTTACCGACAGATAACCAAATAAGCAATACTGATATCGGTAAGTGATAGTAGCATCATAAATTAACAGTCGCTTTGTTAGAAATTCTGTTAAATACTATATCCCGATCACGTTCGTGAGGAAGACGGCGAAGTGGAGCGCAGAAGTTCACTGCCCCCACAGGACCCCCTGCCCCCCGTCACTGTCGACGAAGTCAAACAGGTCATCAAAGACCTACGCCCCCGTAAAGCCCCAGGCGCGGACGGTATCTCTAACGATATCCTAAGCACCTCACTCTTCCCCTTCTCTGCCTTCTAGTAGCGATCTTCAACGATGCTATCGAAAATTGCACCTTTCCTTCTCAATGAAAAGATGCAATTGTTATAGGCATCCATAAGCCCGGCAAAGTTCGTATCGAGCCATCCTCCTACCGCCCTATAAGTTTACTTAACGCCCTTGGTAAACTTTACGAACGCCTCCTCCTTGCCCGCCGACGAAATGCTATAGTCTCCAGAGACATCTTAATAGACGAGCAGTTCGGCTTCCGCGCCAAACACTCTTGCGACCACCAAGTCCTCCGTATCACGGAACATATTCTCACCGGCTTCCAATCAGTACTAGGTAAGCCCCGTCACACGGGTGCTGTCTTCTTCGATGTAGCGAAAGCCTTCGACAAAGTCTGGCACAACGGTTTAATTTATAGACTGTACAACTTTCAGTTGCCAGACCGTCTCATGCTCATCATACGAGAATATTTGTCGAACCGTAGCTTTCGCTATAGAGTCGAAGGCACTCTCTCTTCCTCTCGTCCCATAGAAGCAGGAGTCCCGAAAGGGTCCGTGCTCGCCCCTATCTTGTGCCTTTCGTACACAAATGATATCCCTAAACCGATAGGTACCCAACTAGCCCTCTTCGCGGACGATACCGCTATTTGTACCACCGATACGCAAGTGAGTCGAATCACTAAGAGACTCCAATCCGCAATCACCGCCCTAGGCGAATGGTTTAGGAAATAGAGAATCGAAGTGAATCCCGACAAAAGCTCCGCCATTCTTTTCACCAGAGGCCGCCCTCCGCAGCCATCTCCCCTCTCATTCTTCGGCCGTGCCATTCCTTGGCAAAACAAGGTCAAAAATCTCGGTGTGATCGACGCCCGCAAGGGTACACGAGGTATCAAAGAGTGCCGGGGCGCTTCTCGCCCCCCACTCAATCACAACCGCACCCGCGTAACGGGGAACTCCCCTCCTGGCGCTGACTCACCTTCGGGTTCGAGGCTCACGCGGGTCGAAGGGACGCCCCCGAGAGCGACAACCCAAGCCGAGGCTTCCCCTGCGGGGAGCCCTTAAGCGTTGGGCGCTATATGGGTTAAGACTCCATCAGAGTTTTGCCCCAAAAAGCCCGGTGAAGCAGAAATGGCTGCCACAGCCATCTGCAATGACAGTTCAAAAAAAAAAAAGATAAAATCTATATTGATCGGTTTTGCTTGATCCGAAATCCGACCTTAAAACGTGTCGGTTTTTGCTTATTTTTTTTAATCATCCATAAAATTTCTTTAGGTACAGTTAGTACTAACGAAATGTTTAGCAGGTTTCCGTAAAACACTACTAAAATTAGTTACCGAAATGCAACAAGTAAATTTCTGTTTGTTAATGTTGGTAAGTTCTTTTTGTTTTCCGTAAGAAAGTTGATAATACCGATAAACCATATCATTTATATGGTCTTAGCACTCGTAATCAAAGAAAACAGAAGTAGGTGCATCAAAGTCTTTGAAACTCACTCTTTCTACTCTAGATTTCCTCGAATTTCTTGTAGCGTACCTAAATGTTTAAAAACCAGAAGTTAAGCCTTGCACGCAAAGAAGTCAACACAGAATGTAAAACTGTTTATCTGTGTTTCAGGAAACTTACGAGTAATCGAAGAGCCAGAAGCGATGATCAACCTGACATACACATCTGACGACGGGTTTGTCACCAGATATACAATACCAAAGCCAGACATTTTTGGTTAAATGCTTTCAACAAAAAAAATAAAAATGACTGGTTTAATGCTTAAATATTTTTTTTCTTTACTCGTTTGTTTTCATAGTGTCAAAATTCCCGACAACTATGATCAACATTTCAGCCTTATGATTACCACTGCTGAATAAAGGCCTTTTACAGATTCCCTCAACGTACGGTCTAACGAACAACAACATAGAACCATTATTTTGGCCCAACGAAGAATTAACACATATACTCGTGAAAACTCGTGATCAAAATCTAAAGTATCCTGTGTCCTTTTTCCGGCCATGCAACCATATCTTTGTGCCCCAAATCAATTTTCTTTCTTAGAAACATTCCCCGGCGTGTGTTTAACAATTTCATTACAATCGGTTTACCCTTATTGCGTGAATCCGACTCGCACTTCACCCTTTCAGTAAAACCTTTTCTTGTCGGATGCCTGCGTCATACAAAGAACACACCCTTCAAGTTTCAGGTCTCTACGAACAGCGGTTTAGGCTGTGCGTTGATCCATCAGTCATTCAGGACAAAGCCTTTTATAAGTATCGATTAGAGAAAAAAAATGTCTTTTAAAATAGGTAGATACAAGGTGTAACAGAATAGGGGAACTAATCCAAGTTTTTCAGAAAGCCTTAAAATTGTGTTACTATTTAGAAAAGGGTATCTAAACAGAATTTGAGACAAACGGTGCCGTTCATTTATTACGTATGGACCATTTGGGCCATAGATCCTGTTCGTCACACCGGCAGTCGCGGTTTGACGACTAAGAAAACAATTCCTTGTAGTCACACTGGTGTAATAACGAGTGGGAACCCCTCGTACGTTCATGTGTGTATGTATCCTAGGTACGGTCATTTGTAAAACTGCATATAGAATTACAAAACAAAATAGAATGGCGAGGCGTAGTCACTCACACACTTAAAGATATAAAGTAATATGTCTTGTAGGACCTGAGTGATATTAGTTTCATTTAATATTGTATATAATAATTTCACTAAAGAAATTATCGTATCCGTAGCCTAGTGGATAGACGTATCAGATCTTGATACGTGTACTATGTGCAATACAGGTTGTGAATTCGAATCTCACCTTATGCCTTTCTTTTTGTTTTTGTTACATTTTACGAATTATGAATATTCTGTTCAGTTAAACAGCTTAGACCAATTTTCTAATAGCTATTAAGTTAGACGCGGACATTCCGTGGTAGACATTTTATTATTTTCGTTGCCGATTTGTTTCTGGGGGTGCTTGTGTTGACAAGGTTGTTTGGTGTTTTTATTTAGCTGTTAAGTTAGATGCGGTCACTACATAGGTAGCCATTTGTCGTTGCCGATTTGTTTCTGGGGGTGCTTGTGTTGACAAGGTTGTTTGGTGTTTTTATTAAATTTATTTGGTGAAAATAATATGCAGGCCAATATTAATATTCAAGAGAGGATGCGTATTATAGAATTATATAATACTAGCTTTTGCCAGCGGCTTCGCCCGCCCTAAATTTGGTTTTCGGCAAAGGATTCTTACGGCAACTCCTCAATTATAAAAAAAATATTTTTACATAATACGTACCGCCCTTCCCCCTCATAACTGTCCGCCGGCGTCGCACATCATAAATGCGCGCTTGATAAATATTTTGCTGCCACGTTATTTTAAAACTGCGATATCTCTTAAGATATTCATTGAAATCAAATGATGAACAGGGCAATTTTGTTTTAAATTAAATGCTTGTGATGAATAACGTATTTATTTGGATAAAGATTTTTTGTAAGTAAATATTTAAAAAAAATTTAAAATATAATTCAGTAGTTTGAATAATGTTTATTTTAATGTGGCTATTTGGTTTTTAGTGGTTTACCGTAAAGCGTTGGGTCTCACGCAACTAAGAGGAGGGGAATTTATCAATTCGACCTCGAAGTACACTCTCGCGGCACATTGATGCGACTCAAAGAAGATTTATGGTGAAATAATGGTTTCAAACCGACTGCTGTGTTTGGAAACATGTTTAACACACACTGTTCGTCAAGCTCTGCATATTGAAGGATTGCATCATAGAAAGCCAGCTAAAAAACCGTTTTTAACTAATACCCATAAACAAAATAGATTGTTGTTTGCAAGGGAGTATTTAGATTTTGACTGGGAGTACACCTTATTCACCGATGAGAAGTCGTTTGAATCATCTGAAAACGGGAGGGTTTATTTGTGGCGCAGAAATGGAACCCGTTATGCAGAACAAAATGTTGTCCCAAATATGGAATCTGGACGTATATCACTTAATATGTGTGGGTGGATGACTGCGGCTGGTCCATAGAAAATAGGGGTTTGATGGTGCAAAGATGGGACATGCGAAACGAAAGAACTACAGACATTAGAGGCTCACTGTGTAGAAATTTGGAACAATATTAGAGGAACAGATTTGTTCTAATATAGTCGGATCTATGCGGCGGCGCTTTCTTGCTGTAATTAAAAATAATGGAAGTTATATTAAATAGGGGAATCGGACTCACGCACGAAGGGTTCCGTACCATTATCTATAATAACGGCAAAAAAATCACGTTTGTTGTATCGGAGCCCCCCTTGAATTTTTGTTTTATTTAAATTTAATTATTTATTTTTAAAGTAACTATATACTATATTCTGTAAATATTTTAAGCGTCTACCTGTTGCCAATATCAATATCAAAAAAATCACGTTTGTTGTATGGGAGCCCCCTTAAATATTTATTTTATTCTGTTTTTTAGTATTTGTTGCTATAGCGGCAACAGAAATATATATTCTGTGAAAATTTTAACTGTCTAACTATCACGGTTCATGAGATACAGCCGAAGTCTTATCAATAGAGTTCCGCTAATAACCCTAAAAATAAAGAACTATTTTTCTTACAGATATTCTTTTACATTTCAATATATTTAAGACATAACATATTTTTTTTACTTTGTTGTTTTTCAAAATATAGCAGCGTTACCAAATGAATGGTGACTTGTATTTTTTTTATTCCTATGATTAAGTTTTAATTTTCTTTTCATTACAAAAACGAATACTTAAGCTATAGCCATAGGAAATATATAATATATATAAAAAACATAATTTATGATTTATAAAATTTTAATAAAAACCATTTTTATTTGATTGCATGTGTTTTAATTCTTGCAAACAAAACAAAAAGGTCTGATACCAACTGATCCTTTTCAGAGAGAACTAGATGTCAAAACATAAAAAAAAGCAATTCCTAACAAAAATACTAAATACGGAAATAGCGTGATTTGAACCATAGGCTCGCCGATTTAAGTCGCAGAGTCTATGGATTACACCACCGGGCAGATAACAGTTAATGCGAAATAAATAATACGTATGTAGAACAACACTGCAGTTTACAGCTAATTAATTTGACCAAAAGATATAAGAACGGTTTAAATAAACTGGTTAGTATAAAGAAAACTAAACCTAATTTTGTCGATTTAAGGTTAATATTATTGACAGTTCTGATAATGTTAATTTGTGAGTGCGAGATTCGCAGAATGGCTCCACGCAATTTTAACCTTTACACTATGTATGGACTATTGCAAATGATGTACTAGATTTTCGGACTAGGGTTACCATCTCTAAAATCTAGCAACTAGGACAAGAAGCGTAAAACCCAGCATTTTGGAGCTTAAAATGTCAACAGTTTCTTTTTAAAAGTTACTTACTAAAAACGAAAACTCAACTTATTTATTTATTTATTTGATATATTTTAGTTTACATAGACATTACAGTTTTCCAATTCGTCTATACAAAACCTTATAACTACATAACACTCACTATACACAATAAAAAAAATAGAGAAACCGAAAAAGTAAGCACATTTAAAAAAAAAACAAATTAGACGTATGAAAAAAAATCGATAAAAAAAACAACAAACGGTAAGTACATACTTAAAATCTAATTAAAAGGCTATTTATTTATTTATTATAATTTTTTGAAATTCATTAGGAGAACAGGTAAATAAGTCGAGTCCAGGATTTTGACTGACAATACTATTAATTAGGCGCAGTGCTCGAGGAACTGGTGCCTGCCATCCCAATGGGGTCCTACTCTCGGTCTCTGCGAACAGTCTGTGGCGACGGGCTCGCACGTAGTTGTCAGGCACATGCAGACTGCTACTTTCTACCATCGCACGCTAACCGTCGTCAGGGAATTCATCGTCACACCTTAGAACCTAAATGTTTACGTATTTCCTTACGCTTAGGTTGTGGAATGAGTTCCATGTCAAGGTTTTTTCTAAGGGTTACAGCATGGAGTCTTCAAGAAAGAAGTTATTAGATTTTTAAAGGGTAGGCAACGCACCAGTGATGCACCTGGTGTTGCAAGCGTCCATAGGCTGCGGTGACGACTTACCATCAAGCGGAACGTTAGCTTGTCTGCCACCTTAGTGGTAAATGAAAATATTTTTTATATCGGTAGATAAATGTTCTAAAAATCATTGCACAATGTCATATACAGTAACTATGTGATGTATTTGTTATACCACAACTAAGTAGTTGTGCCCGCGACTTCGTCCACGCGGAATTTTGATCGTGGATGGGAAGGTTGTTTGGCACAAAAATATAAAAATGCTACCTACCTATTAAATAAAACTGTGCCCGTGTTTAGCTGCATTATTTCACGATTTTTTTATATAAGGT
Source organism: Apoda limacodes (assembly GCA_946406115.1). Taxonomy (NCBI): domain Eukaryota; kingdom Metazoa; phylum Arthropoda; class Insecta; order Lepidoptera; family Limacodidae; genus Apoda; species Apoda limacodes. Next base: position 23,267,258 of record OX291555.1, on the reverse strand, counting down.
CAGCATTGCACAAAGTTGCTGACTCGGCAACTTTACAAAAGTAAACAAAGTTAAAAACCAATCATTTTTAAGGAATATACAAGGCCCAAACTAAGAGCTTTTCGAACATTCTTATGGATAAGTACTAAATATGTAAAAAACTTATTCTATCCACGTTTTTATTTTTGCTCTCGGCAGCCACAACGTACAAAAAGCTTAGAACTAATTACGAAAGAGCAATTGACGTACAGTGAAGATTGGACATACATAAATATTTTTTTTATACCACTAAAGTGGCAAACAAGCTTATGGCCCGCCTGGTAGTAAGCGGTCACCGCAGCCTATGCCGCAGCATACGTAAAAAGAAACATTTTAACAACTATATTTTGGCATCGTTACCATTCCTAGATCACGTATTGCTCAACCCCTATTGGACAAACATACAGACATTATGCTTAACTTTGTGAACCACCTTACAATTTTTAAAATACAACTAGCGGATGTATATTTCAGCCCGCGGTTCCACCCGCCCTAAATTTGATTATAGGTGTAGGAGTGCAACGGCAACTGCTCAATTATAGAAAAAAAACCAACTCACACTTGACGTTTTCAAGTAACTTACTTCCTTCCCCTAGTCTCACACTATCGCTATGCCCAATTTGCCCGCGGTTCCACCCGCCCTAAATTTGGTTATCGGTAAAAGTTTGTAACGCCAGCTTCTCAATTATAGAAAAAAAAAACTGGTTGCCTGTAAAGTCGGTATACGGGCGAAAGTTTTACGTGACAATGATTTTATGTCTGTCTCTCTCGCTCTTAGGCGGGCGCGTGCCTCTCACTCGCTCTCATTGTGAGCGCATAACGTGAGCGGAGCGTAACGCAGTTTCTTGAAGTGTCACCCGGCAAACCAATTTATAAGACGTTGTCACGTCAAAAATTGACTCACGCTTGACGTTTTCAAGTTTTACTACTACTACTACTTCTAGCGGTTTAAGTGTGACAGAGTTACTTTCGCATTTATAAGTATGGATGAAGGAAATTTTTTTTAAGGGCTCTCCATACATTCAATTGAAGGATAATTTTTTTTCCCGCACCCCTTTGTGTGGGTTATCGTTAAATAGGTCTTCGAAAATACATTACAGGTTCTTAAGTATTTTTTTTTCATTATGCGTGTTATTGGGTTGCAACGATTAATTGTGAGTGCCCCACAACAAAACTCACAAACTCTGACAATCGAACCGCGGGTTTTAAAAATCTGAAGAAAAACAACGATAATAGAGCTTCATAAATACTTCCAACAAAAATTGTTTTAAATAAAATGGGTACGCAATTTTTCACTAATCATGCGTTTACGACACACACTGGGCCGGTTTTGGTATTTGCTTTTGCAAACAACGTATGTAATGCCGGCACCACACAGTCGTCCAACAGCCCAACACTGCGTCCAACATCTAAGCTGGGCTGTTAGTTAGGGTTGCCATACGTCCCGTATATACGGGACTGTCACCATATTTAAGAACCTTGTCCTGTTTTGCTATTGCGTCCCGTTTTTTGTATATATACACGTATACAGCAATACGGCTGTCGCAAATCGTCAATTTAATGTTTTTTTAACTAGTTTGGAATTCAGAAATTCATAATATCTTATGTATCAGTATCTTCATAGTAAAAAATTTAGTTTCTTTAAACTTATTGCTAATTTCGAGAAATATTACCTTAAAAGTCTCGTATCAGTTCCCAATAATTATGGCAACCCTAGCTGTTAGTGCGTGTTTGACTGTTGGGTCGTGTTAGCGCCTGAACACTCCCGTAGCGGTTGGAATGTTGGTCGATCGTATAGAGTCTGCTTGTGTATGTTGAGTGTTTATGTTGGAGTGTGTTGGGCTGTTGGACAAATATATAGTGCCGGCATTACACTCTTGCGAAGCAACAAATACTATGTACTCGAAGTAAAGTATTCATATCACAGTATACACAATAGTATCTACTTAATCGATTAAAGTGTCAAATTATTTCGGTAATTGAATCTTACAGCCAATTTGCATTTCCTATAGATTAGTAGATACAATATCGTCTGTTCGGAATAAGTATTTGATTTCGATTATTTCTTTTCTACTTTAATTGTTAAGTTATATAAGCTATCGAGAAAATGAGATCAATCATTGGGTGTGTTGTGTGTTTGTTGGCACTATCTATATCTGTAAGTCAAACACATTTTATAAGGACCTACACTGAGAGGGGAGGGGAGAAACCTAATTAAACGTTTTTTTACCTTTTTATGACAGATTGGAAAATCTGCCAAGATGAGCTACAGACTGCCTTTCGAAAAAGCTAACGTAAGTATCATAAATAATAAATACACCAGGCGGTGTTAGTTCTGAGTGAGTCGGTAGAAACTTTAACTGGCAATAGGCAGTGTAAGTGTGAACTATAACTAGCACAATTAATTTCAAACTAAAGCTAGCACCGCCCGGTGTTAGCTTTTAGTGAGTAGTTAGGAACTTAAACCAGCACCAGGCAGTGTCAGTGTGAACTTTAACTACCACTAGTTTTTAACCAAAACTAGTCCCAGGCGGCGTTAGCTTTGAGTGAGTCGTTAGAAACTTTAACCAGCACCAGGCAGTCTACTAAGTGTAAACTATAACTAGTTTTTAACTAAAACCAGTACCAGGCGGTATTAGCTTTCATTTAGTCGTAAAAAACTTAAGCTACCACCAAACAGGCTACTTACTTAAGGGTAAACTATAACTAGCACTAGTGTTTAACTAAAACTAGTTTTACACTAAAACTAGCACCAGGCAGTGTTAGCTTTGAGTTAGTCGTAAAAAACTTAAGCCAGCACCAACCAGACTACTTAAGTGTGATCTATAACTAGCACTTGTGTTTAACTAAAACTAGTTTTAAACTTAAACTAGCACCAGGCGGTGTTCGCTTTGAGTTAGTCGTTCAAAACTAGCACTAGTGTTTAACTAAAACTGGTTTGGAACTAAAACTAGCACTATGTAATATGTTATAGCTATGTGTGTCACTGGCTTTAGGGGTTTACTCTCAGATATTTAATTTGTAATGTGATGTTACATAATTCTTTTACAGATAAAAAAATAATTCCTTATTTGTTTAATAATTTTTGTTGGAAGCAACTTTTTTAATAACTTTAATAACTAGGTAAGCAAGGTTAATGCTTCTATAATGTTACATGTATTGATGTGTGTTCAATGTTGAAAGTATTTTTTTATCCCATTCGTGTGTAATAGCCATGTAGATACTAATTATTATGACGACCTATCATAATGTCCGTTATTTTAATTATGTGTTATAAACACATTAATGGACTTCCTAATAAATTAATAAAATCAGTTTAGGTACCTAGTATTAATAACTATATTTTTATTTCAGATTATTTATCACAGACAGAAGTTATGCATGTTAAAGCCAGGAAATGAGAAATGCATACATAGGGAAGACGTAAGTAAAGATAACTATTAGAAAGCTATATTATTCCAAATGGTTATAGGCTATATATTGTTCTGATAAGTTTAGGGTTCCTTAAGATACACGGGAACGAAGTCACGATGGACTGCTAGTAATTTACTAAAGTAGACTGTCGGAACTATGAATCTGAAGAATTATCTCATCTATTTTCAAAAGGAAATAATGTTCATTTTACAGAACCCTGGTGATGCGCGTGTCGTTGCAGACCGTTTCAACTTCCTTCAAGAAGTGGAATACGAATCGGTCACATATAAGGAAAAAAGACCACTTCAACAGGATAGAAGAAAACGACCACAATGAATACAATAATTGTTTAATAAAAAACCGCAAATGCATTTTTCAGTAAGGTACCCTAAAAACGGAAAAAAGAGTTATACTAGGTTACAAGTTCAGTCTGTAGCACATAATTTTATCGAGATGATCATACGGAGTAAATACTTAATCTAAAAAAATGAGTTTTCATCAGGAAGATTCTTACAAAATGCATCAACGTAGAGCCCTTTGGTGTAAACATTGAAGTTAATATGAGTGTAGTTTTGAAGATATTAATTGTAAATTTTACATAACTCATATAGTAATAATAGACTAATTTTGTTTTCAGAATAATAACCACTCACTATGCTGTGTGAAATGCTAAGAAGTATGCTAAGAATAAAACTTTGAGTTAAAAAAAATTGGATAGAAATTGAAAATATTTGCAATTTAACATTTCAATACAACTGTTGTTCTGCAAATAATTTAATCGTATAAAATATTTGTTTAAAATCAAGGTAGCACAAAACGCTAAAAAGGACAATGACCACTGTTCATACAAGCATTGGCCAAGTAACTTACTTCTACAAAGAAAATAGGCAAATATAAATATGAAGACAAAAAATCTTTTCATGTTACCATTTAAAATTCCTAATTAAAATTTAAGTGAGATCTTACTATATACTGTATTAATTTGATTCAATATGCAGTCTGTTAAAAACGTTGATTCAAGTATCAATTATTTAATTTATAAATAATTCTAAGTTAGAGAATCAACTGCACTACCTAACCTACATACTACTTTATTCCTAAACTATCTCCTAAAATCAGTAAATGCTGTAATATTTCTCACAAATTTGGCCATTTTATCAAAAGACATCGTGAAAACCTCAGACTTTTACTACACTATAACATTCAAAACATTGCCGGGCCCAAAGCAGACAATCTTCATCCGTAAGGCAATAAAGTACTTTTTCTTATAGCTCATTACACTTTGTTAAATAGTTATTGCAAATGATTTGAATATTGCAAGTGATAAGTGTAATGCGATAAGTAGATCAGCTGCTAATGCAAGTGATAAGTGTAATGCGATAAGTAAATCAGCGTTCAGAGTTCTTCAAGAAAGTAGTAGTTAGATTTTCGGCATTAAAGAAATTGGGAAATTTCGCAATGTCCCAGGTGTCACAATCGACCATAGGCTACGGTGACAGCCGAACATCAAGCGGCGGGCCGTAAGCTTGTTTGTCACCTTCATGGTTTTTCATTTTTACTAAAAACATCATATTTGACATATCACTTAACACCTGCAGCGTCTATTTACCAAAGCGTAAGTAAATAAGCGTTAAAGAAAACTCCTAAAAAACTAGAAATACGACTAAGTCTATTTTTTCATCTAAATTTTCTGGCACTAGTAAAAAAATCTACACTTGATCAGTTTAAAACTGAGTCAATTATACAATTAAAACATAGTATTAAATAGGTAGGTATAAAAGATATACATGTACCTATAACAAACTACAAACAATATTTAGGCATATTTAAGATGTCGGCAGCACGGCCTTTCGTTGTATATCTTTTTCTCTACTTTAAAGTAGGTATTCTAAAGTTAGTTTATTTAATAACTTCTAGCAACCTACCTGGCAAACTAATATGAATAGCATGAGCCTATTCTAAGTTGAAAGTTACCAACCAGTACAATACATTTTACTAAAACAAAAGTTCTACATCATATTTTATCTTATATTAGAATTAATTCCTTAACCTATAAATGCAACATCTGGTATCAATTATAACAATGTACACTTTTTTCCTAATTACAAACAAAAAAAAACCTTTTTTTACATAAAAAAAAAAAATTTAATTAGGGTGTCTCATAATTTGTAATTGACAGAGATTTATACAATAAATCATTTAAAATTTACGAAACTACTGAGATTACATTATGCGTAAAATATTTGAAATTTATAAATCTATCCTGCTACGGATACCTTTTGTTCCGGTATTATGATTATGGAACCTCTCTAAGGAAAAAAAAAAGGTTTTTGCAATAATGATTTGTTTTGTTATTGTATAAAAAAATGTATGTATAGTACTATGACACTCTATGTTGATATATAAATATGTACATAGGTATAGGGCAGTTTGACAGATTAAAAGAGTGGGCCTAAAATGGCATTTTTCAAGAAAAAAAACGTAAACAAAAGATAAAATTATAATTATTTTATAACTAGCTTATGCCAGCGGCTCCGCCCGCTCTAAATTCGGTTATAGACGTGGAATATCTATGGCAACTAAGGAGTTGTATACTAGAGAAGTGGAATTTAGTCCTAGTTATTCCCACGAAAGCTTTTTAAATTTTCCGGGATAAAAATAGCCTATGCCTATCTCCGGCTTTTTAACTATCGCTGTGCCAAATTTTTAGCTCAATCAAATATAATTAAAAAGTAAAAAAGAGACGCTACGTTAATATATAAATATTAAATAAAAGCAACTTTAAGTAGGTAAAACATATACAAGTCAAATTACTTGTTTTCAAGTAGGTATTTAAACACACACCTTTATAAGTAATGCCTACCACAAAGTACGACCAAAAATAATACTACTAGGCAATGCCTGTCAAATTTGATACAAACCTACCTAAATAGTAAAAACATCTTTATTGGGACGCGAAAATTACACAAATTTCGGACGCTAATTACCTCCTAAGTATTACTTTAATCTAAAATGGCTACACATCAGTCTTACTACTAATTTATTTACAATTGGCAGTATCATTTAGCTTCTGTTTATACTTAATACACTAAATTATACTATAATAACATACACAAACATAAATACACAATTTTATAATAACAAAAAAAGATCTTTAATTTACGAATAAAAGACCAAAAAGGCTGGTTTCCAGAGCCGTAAAATTTTGTTATCTATCACGGCGTCTTCCACTACAGCATCACTTACTCACGCACGTTTACATTTACTATTTTATAATAGCTTACTAATTATAAATGAGTATACCTACAATGTAAAAAATGTAAAAACATGTAAATGCATCAAAATGGCTAATATAAAGTTTTGTAGCTGTTTCAATTTTGTTCACAGCTACCTACTCAAATATTGAGTTATTAAATGCAGAATACAATAATGCAGGTAAAAAATCTTCTTTATTCAGTTTATGAAACTTGCAAATAATTTTTAAATTGATTTCTGTAATTTAATATTATAATTTTTTTATTTCTTCGATTTTTAGCGATGGCAACACTTTCTATCAAGCCTTTTCAATAATCGAAGGGGTAGAACTCCATGTCGATCCAAGAACCTCATTTGTTTTCAGCATACAAAATACAAATCCAATAAAAAAATATTGTACTAAGCTACAGAAGTTAAAAACCACGTATATTTATTTGTATGCACATATGTACTCTATTTTTTGAAGTCAGCTAAGAAAGCATGCAATTCTCGACAAGTCGCAGAAATCAGCACTATCTACCGGTATAAGATTCTTAGTTAGCTAGAAATATATAAGTCTGACAAGATCATAGAGAGAAGAGAGAGGCAGAGATTTTTTTTTATTATTATATTTCTAGTGGACCCCATAGTCTTTGAGTTCTGTAATCTGCCCTTTGGACTGCGCAAAACTTCACAAAATTCGCCACACTTTATAAAGAGACAAGCTAATGTGCTGCAACTACCTGTATCTTTTCTATACAAAAAACAAAAGGTTAGACAGAGACAAGACACCGCCGATTCGCTTCGTCTCTTTCACACTTTTGCGGCGGTTTTTACATGACAGCTGTCAATAAAATACAGTGTCCAGTTTATATGTCTATGGTGGACCCTAACTAGGTGTAAAGTAAATGCGAGCGGTGTGAAAAGGGCAAAGCGATCGTGCTGCCCGTACTTGTGTATTGACAGGGTATTGGCCGCACTATCAGTCTATTTCTAGAGAATGGTCAACTTTGTGACCATATTGTTCTACGTCTATGACCAAGATGTGCTTGAACCGTTGTACAGTAAAACAAACTTTCCTGACCCAGTGGTCAAAAATGAAAACTACAAGAACCATTTTAAAAATGCTGAACTTCCAACGACACTAGCGACCAAACACCGGACATCAGAGAAAATATCACTTACAACGGACAGGATCGCTAGTGTCGCGTGTTGCCATATAAAATCAACGTGCTAAAGTTGTAAATTATAAATCATAAAAGTATTTTTATACATAAAACTCAGTTTTTATGAGTGTAAAATTTTCAATACATCTAGAAAATTTAAATCAATTTAAAAATATACTTATAGTGTTTGTCAATTAATCGATTATTCCTCATCGATTCTCTCTTGCGATTGTCTCGAAACGTTCTCCGACGTTGTATCTTGTAGTATAGCCGTCATTTCTTCACAAATACTCTCGAACTGAGGTCTATCGGCTGGGGATTTGCTCCAGCATCGTTTCTAAAAGCATACATTAAAAATCAATACAACTAACTCCACATTCGCGTAAAATCTGTTCGATACGATATCACAATGGATTGATTGGTCGAGTTATTAAAATACTATTGCTTAAATTCCAGTAGTTAGATACACGCACTTAAAATGAAATAAGTAGGTATTATATAATCTGCGCAGAGTAAGCACGTTCAATGATTCGTATGAAGAGCGATATCGTTAGACATGCGGTCTGGTATAATACATTACTGCCGCGGCCCGCAAATGCAGCATAACGAGGCGATCCTGAGTATCGCATCACAGAGTCCGGTTATGCTCAGTTGTGGCCAAGGCTAATTGTTTACTGCTTTTCTCAAACATGCGTGTAAATTATAACATAAGTTCGTTCTATTTTCAAATTACATATTCGACCGCTCGAGCGCTGAACCGGCTAAAAGATTGCGGGCCGCTCTCTGATACTGTCCTGCAATTACGATTTATTCCAAAGATGCTTGTGCAATATATGGTCGAATATCGTAGCATGTTTGTGAAAAAGATATATTACGGACTTAGTTTTTTTTTTTTTATTATTATAGTGTTTAGTATTGTGCCAAAATCCCAAATGAAATTAAAATTGATCGTCGTGAGTTATCCCACTTTACATACCAGTAGCCCAGCTAAACTTTCCGGCATCGAATCTGGCACCGTCCACTCTAGGGTCCCGTTGGTCAGTCGCTCGAGCACAGAGTTATCGTTTAACTTTCCAAACGGCAGCTCTGCTTTCGTATAAATCTGTCATTATAAAACATAGCACGTATTACATATTAAATACTTATACATTAATAAATGAGTCGTGGCTTACATTACAGTCTATCCGTATCGATAAGCGTTAAGTAACGTCAAGCGTGTTCAGTACCTAGATGGGTGGCAGCATAGTGTAGCCGTATTTCGGAGGACCAATTAAACTGTGGTCATAAGACAGCAGTCAATTAAAGTCAAAGGCTTTATAGGCGAGTTAAAAGCTCCGACAGCAGAGCAGCAAGTAACTCGACAACTAACTCAACTATAAGCACGGACGCTAAGCAGGAAGAATTTCGTTCAATTACCATATTATTTGCCGTCGCACTCACACAGATGCGACGACCTCTGTCACAGAGACAAATAGTGACCGGTCCAGGGCTCGGAAACCGGTTAAATTTTCAAACCGGTTTCGGTCACTGACCCCAAACCGAAATGTATTTCGGTTTCGGTTGTGTTTCCCGTTATTTAACCCAGTTAAACGAGAAACCGGTTTATCACGAGATTTCGGTTTGTGGAGTGAAATTAACCGGTTAATCTGAGTTTAATTACACGAGCGCCATCTCTTTTATATAATCATGTACTAACAAAACTGTCACGCTTAAGGTACACCAACGAATGTGCACTTCTACATCACATCACAGGCAGATCGTATTTAACTGTGTCGGCGAACGATCACTTAGTTCTGTCTTTGTCTTGTCTTAAAACCATTATTTTATTTTATAAAGTTCAAAAATGGTGCGGCGGGCGGGTACCTAGTCGGCGCACCCGACGAAGCTCGATGTCCTACCCGCTGCCTGCAACTTGTTTCCGAGTTAAACCGGTTTTTTATAGGTAACCGCAATATGATAGTTTTGGTTTTTAATCTAACCGGTAACCTAAATGTTTTTGGTTTTATAAAAACAGTTCTCTTCATTAACCGGTTAATGAGTGAAAGAAATAATACCGGTCATTGAACGAAATTCTTCCTGCTTAGCGTCAGTGCTATAGTAATGTAAAATACTGTACAATGGTCACGTTAGAGATACAAAATACAGACTTGCATAAGTGCGAGAGAAATGGTATAATTATTGTCCTTGCGATATGTAGTCGGCATTTGGTAACCTATTTTATCAGCATATCACAGTACAGGCCATACCTCCCAAACCGTAGCAGCGAACATATATACATCAGACTTCGCCGAGTAGTCGCCTTCTAACGCAGCCTCCGCAGGCAACCACCGAAGAGGTACCACCTGCACAATAAGTTTAACACATTATGTAATTACCACAAAAACAAAAACAGTTGCTTTCTAACTACATATCTAACTTAGGAGGTTGACCAATGCCTAGTGACACTTTTAAAAATGAAAAAAATAACTAGTTGCAGTCAGTATTTTAGGTGAGAAATTTAATCCTATATAGAAGAACATATACATAATGGCTTGTACTAACAATGTGCCTCGATAGATAAAAATATCAGAAAGGTATTTTGTGAATTTTTTGAAAACTCTAGCTCTATCCGTTAGCGTATAACATTGAATTTTATATAACCGGCTAGATAGCTAGGTCGTCCATGGATGTTAGTACCAGAAGCGGCTTACTTAGATTTTACTTAAAATAAATAATTATAATGCTTCGATTACTCTTTATGTTAAAATAGAATTTCACTAAAAACATTCTGTACTGAGGAGACTGTGTCACTAAGTGGAGCGCTAGCAATTGCGCTCCTATGAAATCAGTACAAATACTAGAGCTTAACGAGTGTGAAAGAGAAAGTTCGACACAGTCCCACACGTGAAACAGAAGATTTTGTATGAAAAATTAGCAAAATGTGGAGCGCCGCTCCTAGGCTATGTTGTCAGCTTTACCCCAGCCTTCGGTCCGACGGCGCCGCGCCGGCGCGCTGTTGCCGCTCTTATCACAACAAATGTTTTATTCGTGCGCGCGAGTTTTTATTAACAAATTAAATAAGTACATACCTATATAAACAGTTTGTTTATTGTCTAATAAGTAACTATAGCAAAGTAAAGTTTGATGTGATGTGATTAAACAGTGCTAAAAGATTTTAGTAACTCGGTTTGGAATAAAGACAAAGGGTACAAAAATTAAGTCATCTTTTCATATCACATGCAAAAATGTTTTTTTTTTTAGTGAACACCCATTAAAATTTGTCACGAGCCGCCTCTGGTTTGTGCTGATCTCTAAAAATAGAGTTGAGCGTAAATTGGTTTTTAGGTATTTATAAAAAAACTGTAAATACATAAAAACCAATTTGACGCTCATGTTGACTTATTCCAAAAAGCACTGTGTGCTCTTGCCCATATAAAAAAAATTTTTTTCCCGAATTTGTGTTACACACAAAGTGTTGTTGCTCCAATCGGCTTAGTTACGCCCCAGCCTAATACTTAGCTCACATCTATCATAAATTTAATAACACATAAAAATATTAGGTCCTTAATTAATTAAGAAAACATAAAACAATTCTGAAAGTTGTGTTTTGGATTTCAGGACGTGTTTTTTTTTAATACCACTGAGGTGGCAAACAAGCTTACGGTCCGCCTGATGGTAAGCAGTCACCGTAGCCTATGGACTATTTGTACCTTAGGGACCCTGTCGATAACTTGCCTTAAAATTACGCAAATTGTTAGTTATATGTAAGTAACCTGATCATGTAGTTTGTAGTACTCGTGTGAGTCTGGTCCTCTAGTAAGCGCGGGGTAAGACAGTTTCAGGTGTAGCTGTGAGGTTATCACACAATTGCGGGCTGCAATGTCTCTGTAAAAGATAAGATTGACTTAAAAAAAAAACAATGTTTTTTTAAAATAACTAAAAATTGATTTTTCTTGCTGTGTAACTTGGTAAAATTATAACCAAAGCAAAAACGATGATTGGTATCGACGACTGGCATACCCCTTTGTATTGGGTTCATGTCGAAAGTGGTCCGTGGAAAATTTGTAAAGATCTCAAATTATGGAAATAGAATTTAGTTTATAAAGTGTTGTTACAAGGTTTTTGGATTACTTTAAAAGTCTACTGAAACCTTACAATAAGTAACTTCTAATTATGTTAAAATTCAAATACAAATGCTTCAATTTTCAAAAAAGGTATATCAATATTTTATATTCAATAAACTATAAGGTAGGTACTACCGTTTCAAAGTCAAAATGGAAGTCTGGCGAAAAGAAACGGCGAAAGAAACTCTCCAGCAGTCGTGCTTTTAAATTTTAATTAATCAATACAAATTATTATCAATTAAATTATGTTAACAAGAAATTATTTAATGCCATGCATTTTATCAAGGTAGTCTTTAATTATATGAATTATTTAACATAAAATTATGAAGTTATATAATATTATTGTCGCATACCTGTGCGTGATTCTCTTGCTGGCCAACTTGCAAGCGGCACTCGCTAAATGTGTGGCCAACAATGCCCTGTGATGGGGTCCCAATGGGGGGGCGGTCTTGTCCGTTTTGGGGGGCGCAGGGTGAGAGGGGCCCACTCTAGCTAGATACTCTGCTGATTCTTCAGGCGTGCGAGTCGCAATTAAAAAGTTTTTGAGGTCTCCCTAAAATAGACATTAAAAATTACTTTCCTTATAAAAATATCAACATGATGATCAACATTATATGTTCAAGTATATTACAAATACACAAAATTGCTGTTAATAATTTTCACACAGAATCATTCAATCTATATATATATTTATAAAAATCAATTGACGTTTGTTAGTCTCACAAAAACTGGGGAACGGGTAGACCGATTTGGATAATTCTTTTCTTGTTGTGTTCGTTATTGTAAGAGAAAAAAAGGGTCAAATGCGAGTCGGACTAGCGTACTAAGGGTAAACCGATTGTAATAAAATTTTGGTAAGTTGTTGTGCACACGTCGATAAAACTGGTCTGAGTCGGACTCACGGATAGAGGATAAACGGATTGTATTGAATAATAGTTGTAAAGGCTTCTGAATTAGTACAACCCTTTCACAATAGGTGGCGCGGCAGTTGTTTTAAAAAGAGAAACAACGTTCACCGGGTCAGATAGGCAGAAATATAATTTCATAAGGGTTTAAATATGCTTTACCAAAGTTGTTAAGTGATAGCGCGTAGTACTCTTAAGATTCCTTTGCCAAACAGTTTAGAAAAGAGTTAGATGAAGTCAATGTAGATTATTTTGTATCAAAAAAAAGTAGGTACAGTATGATGAAAGTGAGCTAGACTGCTCATAACACAGAAGAGATTGTAGGTTGCAGCTCGAGCCGAAAGCGAAGCCGTTATTCAGCCTTGTGTGTATTGAGCAAAGCTCACAAGTGTCATACTACTGTTTTCAACACACTTGTATTACATACACAGTAAATACTTTATTTGTATTAAAATTTTGTAAAAATTGTAATGCAATCTAACAGTTTCGATATGTTGTGCATGTGTATGTGCACAAGTGCATAATGAACGTTATTAAGATGCTGAAAACGATGCAGTAATGGCTGATTTATGAGCAAGTGTGTTGAAAATTATGTTTACATTTGTCAGGGTTTTATCTATATCCCGTTTAACACAATAATTCAATTTCAGTCGTTGGCAGAATACATGTTTACGCATTATGGCCCAAATTATTGTAGAACTGTTTGAATTGTGGCACGAGATATGGAAGCGGGGGTGAAATTTGATGTCTACAATGAAGTTGTCCGGGCTTTACTATGGTAAAATTATTTTCCATATTAAATCTCTAAATTATCGGAACTAAACAACCTATTTAAAATATTAATTTAGAATTATTAGACTAGAATTAATCTAGGCATATACATCTCATACCCAGTCCGTATGTTCCAACACCATATAATGCGGTTCCATTTCGTTGCACAGCGCAAACAGACGGACGACACTTTCGTGTCGAACACGAATAAACATGTCCAGCTGACGTCGGAACTCTGATAGTTGGAACTGGAAAAAATTAAATTTAAACAATAGTTATCAATATTTGTTATGTTATTTTTATTTTCCGACAATTTTAAGAGAATCAACTAAAGTTGACTTAAATTTAAAATATAGTAAAAAAAGTTTTTGCTTGTAATAATCGTGTATTATACATATATCTTAGAACACGACTATTTATTTATTTTTAGTCGGATTATCACTAATTTCTAAGGTACCTACTCTATAAAAATTTGTAGGGTACCTACTCTAATAATATGAATAACACTTAAAATGAGGTAATAACATATTCAAAATGAGAAAATAAGTACCTCATCTTTCGTAGACAGCACTTTGATCAACACAGGTCTTAGGTTTGATTCATTATCTCCGTCATCTCTGTTGCGTAGTTTCTTTACTTGACTCAAATCTATTTTAGCCAACAATACGTCACCAAATTCACCACGCCCTAAAATATTAAGTTATATATAAAGTACATAATAAGAAAATATCCATAACGTTACGATATACGTGCAACTTTTGTATTACAAAATAAGTCTCAAGCCACGTTGCCTCACAATACGTGACATGACTCGTTATGTCACGTTACAATGTGACTTTTTTGTCCTCTTATTTTGGAATACGGCTCGTTATGTCAGCTGATTTTACAATATGACATGTTTTCTCACGTCACGTTACAATGTGACTTGTTATACAGACCCCTCATTACAGAATGACTCATTTTGATTTAACAATGTGCTTTTTTTGCCACGTTATTGCAATTAAGATTAGTTTTATCACACATGTTACGTAACAATATGACTCGTTTTGTATCTTCATCTCATGCGAAAATTCGCTTTACTACGTCATCTCACAATGTGACTGGTTTAGTTCCCTACCAGGAATCGAACCCGGACGGCAGTCCAACGTTTAATAACACTTTTGTTACTCTGTCGATGTAAATGCTTACCTAAAGTAATCTGCTCCGTTAACAGTGTCCGTGGCACTGATAAATGGTCGAACTGACCAGACTTCTTCGATATCCGAGATATAGCTGATACCTCGGAATTGTCCGCTCCTGTGAAGTAGCAAGAATGTTACTCATAATCAATCATAAACTGGTATTAAAAATAAGGTATCATCTACTTTATGATCTTTGTGAATCGGCATCATTATTTAATACAGTATATCCATACTTCTAAACTATTATTATAGATGCGACAGTTTCTCTGTTTGTAAACGGTAGGGGCTAAATCGCTAAATTAATCTCGATGAAATTTGGCAAGGTGATAGCTTATACGTTGGAGGACATAGGCTACCTAAAAATTGTCAAGAAGCTTGCTGTAGGAATCTCACTTCGATAACCACGGATCTACGGTAACAAGCTAGTACTACATAGAGCACAGAAAATTTAAATAGTTAACTGATTTAGAGATTTATATTCCGTTTGACGGTCCCCTAAACCCTGGTTCTTCACTTGGCATGACTGCACATATTTCTATAATGGCATCATGAAGTGTAAATGTATACATTCTTACCACTGTCCCGATCGTGTGGCAAAAGCCTTCCATTTTGTACTGGAACGCCATTGGCTACTTTAGGTTTCTCCTCTTCTTCTTCAACTAACTTCTCTCGTCCTTCTCCCATTTCTAATTCCATTTTATCACCTGAAAATTCAAAGTATTTTAATATGATAAAATACATAAAGTTCTTAATAAGATTATTTAATAACTTCTTTACCTAAAGGTTGACTAGCTAGAGATAGACGCTTCTTAAACAGTTTAATGCAAGTTTAATGTATTGTTTTATAGTGTAATAAAGTGCTTTTGTAACTTACAGGGCCAAATAGCATTTGAAATATTAAGTTAGTTATTTTCTTTATAAATAAACACAATGCATAGCGCTATTTTTCTTTGATAGCTAAAAGAAACCAAGACTGCATTATTTTTTATGTTTTACTCTTAAAACAGCGACCTCTAGTAGCGCTATAATATCAACTACTCGACACAAGATGGCGTTACCGCTAATGTCACTATCACTTTAGAGATCAAATTTAACGCTCTTGTAATCGTATCGGCTGAGTTTGGAGCAGAAATCCAAAAATATTAAAAGTATTGTATGGGATAACTTAAGTAGACAAACTGCCTTAAAAGTCCCATTAAGGGGTTGAATGACCTCCACTAGGTTTTACAGTATGTCTAAAGGGAGCCTATATCCAGAAATTCATTATAATAACTTATCTCCAGAATGCGTACAAACCTCTTTCCCTCCTCCTAAGTCTGCGTCGTCGACAATAGACCATAAGCGCCAGTACCAATATCATATAGGCACCCGCTACTGAAATGGAAATCACCACTGCTTTTCCAGCTACGCCACTGGATTCTTGTGGAATTATTTCACCTTCTGTTTAAAAAAAAGATTCATGTTTTACTCGTGTAAAATAAATACAATAAACACACAAAAAAAAATTTTACCAAGCATGACGTCAAAAATTTTCTGTATCCACTACCCAGGTTTATATTACTTCGTGAGGAACGGATCCGCAACGTGGAGTCAGCTCAGTTGTCCCAAACACTCCCTATATTATATTGAAGTCTTTGGTACCAAATTAGGTCCAAAGTACCCTGACCACAGACTGAGACCAACGTTAATTATTTTTTTCCAGACGGAGAGATTCCGGATGCATGTAATTCGAGCCTAAGCATCCGGAATTCTCTGAATCCACTAAAAACTAACAATTAAAAAAATCGGACTCTAAGTTTAAGGGGTACAAAACGTGAACGCATTTTGTATGAAATCAACAACCTACTTCACAGTAGATTCTAAATTACTTTTGCCAGTTCGTTGCTTCAAAAACAGCATCATACCTGGATGGACAACTAATTCCAATTCATTCCTTGCCAATCCGGCGGCACTGCCCGCAGTGCACCCGTACCGATCGGAATCATCCTCTCTTACATTTTTAATAAGCAAGGTACCGTTACTTAACGCTAGTAACCTGAAACAAAAACGTGCTCACGGAAATTAACAATTTAAGGTTGTAATTTTAATAATTTAGTAGTCATTATTTAGGCATTACCTTGTATTTAATATGTTTCCAGTAGTTCCGTTAGCAACACTGCTTTCTTCTGAAAATCACAAAAGTATTTAAGTCAATCGTAAAGACACACATGAACTATCATAGCAATAATATTTTTTTTAACAATTGTTACTTGACTTAATTTTTATACGCAAATATGAAGGTAACTGTAACGAACTCCTCCATTTTTCGTCAGAAGCGTTTCATGAAAGCGTTACATCTGATTTGATCTTGAAATGACCTTGAAAAAACGATACTCACGTTGCTGGTTCAGTACGGTAAGGTTCCGATCCCAGTGTATGGTGGGTGACGGATCCCCCGAAGCCCTACAGTTCAGGACGACAGCCTGACCTGCAGTCACGTGGACTTGCTGACCCGCTATCGGCTCTAGGACTCTAGGAGACACTGTAAGTTACAATTGAACTGTAAATAATAACTCAAATAAACAATTAGTCCAAGTAAACATTGTGTCACCAGCACCGTTTACCACAGATAATGTAAATTACAAGAACAATCGAGATGTAGTGGTGTAAAAACACAAAAATTAAACACTTTTTTCCGCTTTTTATTTTAATTTACTATTATCGTGCTTGTTAATGCAAGTTTGAATACTTGTTACTCAATCACGCCGTAACGGAGCATCCAATTGAGCTGATTTTTTTGCAATAGGCTCCCTTATTGTGCAACTCAAAAACTCTGACAGTCAAGTGACCACTATATAGTTTGAACACATCCACTAATCCACACTAGGCCAGCATGCTGCACTATAGATGGACTTATTCTGCTGTTAACTGCAGGGGGCACTGGGGAAATTCATAATTCACAGAACATCACAAGAATCAGTCACCAAAATTAATACCAAAAGCTGTATTGTCATATGAAAGTGGTTGTTAAATCAAGTCAGAGGCAGCTTGAAAACTGAATACAGTTACGTGGCCAATAGCACGTTGAACTATGGCCTAAGCCATCTTCTCCATGGAGAGGCTATGCAATGGGGCGTTAAAATTGCTGAGGAAGAAGAAAGTCAACTCACCGACAATGTCCACGTTTATTTTCGACTCTATAGTTAGTTCTCCGTCGACAGCCCGACATGTGTACTGTCCAGCGTGGCGGCGAGACGCGTCCGAAACCATTAGCGTACCGTTTGCTGAACTCACACCTTCTGGCAAAGGATCTTTATCGTTCTGCAATTAAAAAGTTTTAAGGTAACACATTTATTCTCATACAAGACCTGCGTTATCACATAAAAACATGGTCAATAATGACATAGACAAGACGTCATTAGGTAATACCATTTATACCATTCTATTATCCAAACGCGGGTTAAACCTGTAAATCTACAAAATATGTAATTTAATAAGTAAATGTCTTTTTTTTTTACCATTATTCATTCTTTCTCGACCAAACCGAAGATACTGTAATCCTAAGTGAAAACCTTGACAGGGAGCTCATTCTGCAAACCAAGTGTTCGCGGGAGGAAGTTTTTTCTGAAACCGTTCTGTATGTGACCATTTAGGTTTTAAGGTGTGAGAATGAATGCGAGACGGTAGAATGTTTTGTCTTAAATATAAATTGAATAAACTAAAATACATAGTATAACATCTATCCAACGCATTTATTTGCATGCATTTTGTAATAGTGATTGCAAACAACGTTGGACAAGTTGTTGATTAGGTTTTAAAAAATCGGCCAAGAACATGTGGTGTTCCGTAGCTGTTAATACTACTGATACCATCGTCGCAAAAGACTCACTAAGGTTGGATATATCTGACTGTAAAAAGTCACTTTTAAAAATGAAATTCACAGATTTTTTGGCAACATGTTTAGTAGATATCTTGAACGACACGAAAAGAACCGAAAATAGCCACTTTGTTGTTAAATATTTTAAAACCGTCATCACTTTGAAAAACCGACCAAGAAACCACACCTACACATTTTGTAGCACTTATCTATATGTGTACCAAATAAGTAAAAAAAAAATGTAGAGTTGCGTAAATTATGTCTTCGTGAGTATTGTGAGATGTTAACTTTCAAGCCAACACTCTAGTCTTTTTGCCATTTGGTGAAATTACAATGACAACCACTTACCAGATACCACTGGACAATGGGAGCGACGCCTCCAGCCACTTTACAGTGAATTTTTCCTGAACTATTTAGCTCCAACTTCTTACTGTATGGCTCGGGCTCGAAATGTAGTTTGCCATCTGTTAAGAATATTCTATATTATTATCTGTTACAATATAAAGGAATCAAACGCCTCTACTCGACAACAGGTGGCTTCACTATGCAAATTCATTACATATGATTTTATAAGTTTTTAAATTTACGCGTTCCATTACTAATTTAAAAATAATAAAACGGGATTAAACGCGTCATTTCGCATGATTTTACTTCAAGAGGACCTCGTGAACCTCGTTAGTACCTATACATTGTACGAGGCTAAGTGGATCCACAGGGGGACCAGTGATTTCAATCTTGTTAATGCTTACGTTTTACGTCAAATAAAAAAGAACGGGTTTATTTGTACTTGGCTGCATGTGGCCGTTTATAAAAAACAAAATAAATTTAAACAGACATACAGAATCCGTCATTTTTAAATACATAATCTTATGCATCCACTAGCTGTGACTATCGACCACTACACTCATTCCACAACCCAAGCGTTCGCGGGATGCAGTTTCTCTGAAACCGCACTGTACGCGACCATTTCGGTTCTAAAGTGTGATAATAAATTCCCTGTCGATGGCGAGCGGCGCGATGGTAGGAAGTGGCCGTGGGCATCGTTTCGAACGATTCCTCAAAACACATCCCACTGTGCAAGCGGTAGAACACACACACAGAGAGGCAAAATCTCTCCTCTGACTTAAAGGCTCGATAAGATCGGCAAGTGTGTTTGGGACCGTCGACAATTCTAACAGCCCGTCGTTGAACAGAGTCAAATGGGCCAAGCTGGTATCTTGGTGCACCCGCACAGAGATGGCAGCAGTACTCCATATGGGGCCGGACTTGCGACTTGTAAAGCAGCAGGCGTGAAGCTTCGCCCTGTTGAGTACACCAAGTTTTTTGGACGCCAGCTTCACCTTGTCCTGCAAATGATCTCGGAACTAAACATCGCTGGAGATGTCAACACCAAAGATCCCAATGCTCTTGAGGATAAAGAGGGGAGTGTGCTGGAATTGTAGGACCACAGTGAATGGGGATTTCTTAGCGGTGAACGCGCAGACTTGTGGAATATTGCTCTAGAACTTTGTCACTCGTAAAACTCAGGTGCGTGAAGAGTCGAGTTACGTCCGTGTCACCGCTATGAGACATGTATAGGCACGCATAGATACGAGTGTGACTGCCGTGATCTACGCGCACCCACAATATCGACAGGTCCCTGTCTTCAAGGCTATTAAGGCGGCGACAGCAGATATCCTCTCAGACGGACATACATAAACCGGCACGACTCACAAAATTGTGCTCGAATTTGTAGGCCGGATTATTTAAGTATGATGTTTCGGCCGGGCAGGATTTCTGTGTCTCCGTTAGAAAAAGAATGGTCGGCTGCGCAGTCTTAAGATGGTGGTGGCAGTCCGCGTTAAGATTGGCGTGAATCTACACTGAATGTGAATGAAGTAGCCACTGAAATTACTCCTTTCTTTTTTGTACCTTTTGCCATTTTTTTTAAAAGAAGTTACTTAGACTAAACATGGGGATTCAAGCAATGACTGCAAAAAGTAACGCCAGTTCTCCGCTGTACGCGCAGCGTATCCTTAAGATCTCTAGCAACCTTACTCACCGCCAGGAACACAACACTACTCAATGTTGGTGTTATTATGGCCGCGGTTTACTGTAAGGTGGAGGTACTTCCCCAGTTCGGGATGCTCATTCGGGCGAGTACTCGCTATGCCCCGCTTTTATTATTCAGGCCGTTCATTGGAACAAGATACACTTGTGTAGGAAGTCACGGGATGTGTTTTCTTGTCACTTCATTGTCAGGCAACACATGGTTGTCCCAGCGACGAGAAGTTTGCTCAGCTAAGTTAATTATTAAAATAATAGATATTTACCATTTATAGCGCGTTTTCTTTTGACCACTTTTTGTGAATGACTCCCATGATGTCCAACTTCTGAAAATTAAAATAAAAAAATGATAAGTTACAAATTAAAAGTGTTTCTTCTTAATTTACATGAAGATACTCTGCCTTTTTTCAAAGCGGTATTTACCTATACGTGAACCATATAGTACTGGTAATGTAGTTTTAACGGGCCATAGTGATCGACATATATGAGTAGTGGCGCAGTGTTAGTGCGTTAGCCTATCATGTCACCGGTCCCGGGTTCGATACCCGGTAGGGGCTGGTTGTCCCAACAATACTGTTACAATTTGTTAATAAAAGTAAAAGGTTTTTGGGACGAAATGCGAATGGAAGTGGATGTTACAAGTATAATTATGTTTTTCATATCCCTGACACCCCTTCGGCAATAAATGTGTTTTTATTTATTTTATTTTTTATATATTTTAATCTTTGATTTCGCGGACATGACGAAACCATAAGCATTACTTGTATAACTACAGAACCCTAAAATAAACACAAATCAAAGGAAAGCTAACAGTCGAAGTGTAGACATATTTAGAACATGTGACTAAAAAAGCAAAAAAAAGCACACGTAGTGGTCACACGGTGTACATTTATAACATACAAACAAACACCCGACTGTAGTTCCTTTATGAGTTTACACCGGCTAAGATCAAAGGGCTTACATTCGTAGCTTTAACCCTTTGCTAGGTTGACCACACATTATTAGAAGAAAATTAACTTCAAAATAGGAGCATTTTGAATAGAAATGTATTTTATTTTACACAAGGAGGCTATGCTGTAGGGAGACTAAGGAGTTCTGCATACAAATTGATCAACTGAAATATAGACAATTTTCATGAAAAATGATCGATTCGCCATACAAATTTGGATGGAAGAACGACTATTTCCTGCGGGTTTAAAGTACCATAACAGAAAAGTTAATCAGTTTGATATTCTTATCAAAGCCAGTAAGAAAGCCAGTAATTTCATCATATTAAGTTCAGCAACGTGTTAATGTTCTCATTAACAAATTTTCTTACTGGCTTTCTTAACTTATATAGGTCGATGCAAACTTTATTTGAATCAGCATTAGAAAAATGACATAAAAAAAGGTCACTAAAGTTGACATCGACCAGTACCCAATCTATAAAAAATTATCCCATATTGAAATTCAACCAATCTATATAGTGTTGCTATGAACACTGGTCACCCTACAAATTCTAAATATAACATCACACCAAGTCTGGTAGACGTCAGTCAGTCGGCATTGAACCCTGTACTAAGGTTCACGAGCCGATCAATTATCACTAGGGCATTACTCGACCGCAAGCTCTTCACTCTACGTGAAAATTGAACAAATATTTACAAAAACTTTAGAATACATCCCGCTTCAAGAATACGGTTAGGAATTTTAAAAATACTAAGTAATAAGACGGCCGCCGGCGATTTGCTTACATGTGTACAGGAAGTAGTTTTACAGATTTCTGAATTAAATACCTACTTTTGTAGGTATAGCAAGAAATAAAAAATATACAAATAACATATTTCGCTCTAATAATGTCTCTCTGTAGCCATAATAAATGACCACTACGTTCAATACTGGGTATGCTAGCTATGGGGCCATCCATTTAATACGTCACGCGCTTAGGGGGAGGAGAGGTGGTTCATGCAAAGTGTGACAAAGGAAAATTTTTCATACTAAAATTGGGAAAAAAGCGTGACAATTGGGGTCTAATAATACGGAAATTTGGTGACGTATTAAATGGATGACCCCTCTAGACAAAATTAAAATAGAAAATAATACTAGCTTCTACCCTAGCTCCGCTTGCGGCTGCGATTTACATTTCAAATAAAGCACTTATAACATCATTTTACGATACAATATCAAAATATTAACTCAACACGATACAACATAATATGTTGGTACAATATAATATGATGGCTTTTATATGAGATAATATAAGATTACCGTACGGTTGAAATTGGAATTGTTGTCTAGAGTCAGCAAAAATACTTTCGCCTATATTGATTTCAGAATACTAAGATGAGACAAAAGGCGTATACGTGCAATTTATTACTGCGTAGTCAATCAAGTAGCATAACTAGTCAGGAAACTGATATCACACAACACATAAAATAATATCTTTCACTTAGTAAATCTTAAAGCAGCAATTCTTGTACATTTGCATATCTCTAGGGCTCTAACGATTTTGATGACATTTTGTATTAAGATAGGGTATGCTTTTCAAGTTGTATTTTTTGTAAAAACTTCATTTTATTTTACTTATCAAGCATAGCCCGGTCGCCCAGGAACTTTATATAATTTCGCTCCGATCACAATAAGTTACCTTCTAGAGTGTCGTTCGGCATTGTCCGTCATTCACGTAGGGAAAACAGTAAACTACTTAAGAGAATACGATTCGCGGCGTCTTGCAGCGCGCTTCATACAAACGAATTTCCCACTTATTTTTGACAAATCTAACACCAAGAAATTTTGAAGACGTGTTCTTTACAAGTTTTCTATTAAATTATAAAGATTAAAAGCTATGCAGGATTCTAGTTTATCTTACAAACGGTCTCGATTAAGTTTAAAAGTAAATAAAAACTTTTTTTAGGATTTAATAAAACCACAGACATATATATTCGGCTTGCGATCATCCCTACAAAATTTCACAGTATTTGTTCAGTAAATAAATAAATAAATAAATATTTTTGGACATTACACACAGCGCCGTCTAGCCCCAAAGTAAGCAAAGCTTGTGTTATGGGTACCAGACGACGGATACAAATACATAAATATTACTTTTTTTTTGTAAATACATACATAAATACACCCTGACTCAAGACAAACACAAATATTTATCGATCGAATCGAACCCACACCCTTTGCACAGCAGCTGGCCACACTACCAACTAGGCTGCGAGGGAGTTATGTCCAAAACAAGTAGGGAATTCTTTTGTTTCATACACGCTGCGAATCGTATTCTCTTAACTACAATTTACACAATTACAAAATCGGTAAAGTGCGAAATGGACCGTGGGTTTCGTACAATTCGTACTGTAATTGTAAAAGTAGTGACGGCTACTGTCTGTCACAAAGGAACAGCTTGTCGAGCGGAACCCTAAGAAACCAGCTAATACCAAAGGGGTGTTTTTTCTTATTTCTTAAACATCATCAAGTACTGAAACTGAAAAAAAAAAACTTATCTGACTAGAGTAGGGTTGCCACTTGTCACTTTTTGATTAAAGGGTTACCAGCTTAAAAAATACGGGTATTACGGGACAAATTAAGAAAAATATTTAATGGCAATATTTTCATTTTTAAATCTTTTAATTTATTATTTGAAAAAAAACAGCTTTTAAAAGATCTTTGTTTTGAGATTTAAATGTACATTTTTTTTTACATTCCAATTAAAAATTACATCCTATTTCTGGCTTCGCCTTCTGCTGTATATTTAGTCGGCTATTCGTCTACGCATTGCTGCACATGGAAAACATTCTTTGTACTAGAGCATTTGAAGTTAGAATGAATATAAAACCAGTTGTTGTGAATAATGTTTTTCATATTAGGTACAGTCTTTGCAAGTGTAAAATATTTTTTCCACGTGTCAGGGCTTGCGTTTTCCTTTTCTTGCTTTTCTTCAATATGGTGAAACAACACAAAACTCTTAGATAGAACGTCGGGTTTTGACCGCGACACCTCCGACCGTAAATACGGAAGCTTTGTTTACCCCGTATTTAGGTTTAGGCCTTAAAAAACGGGGTAACCCGTAAAAAACAGGGTATCTGGTAAGCCTAGACTAGAGGCTACGTAGCTACTGTGGCCTTGGCAGCTACACGCGGACTAACTTTTTCGGCGTTGGGGGTGTATATTATAGATTGTCATGTTTTTCAGACACTTAATGTTTTCATTACTAAGGACCTAGACCAGGCTTCACCAACCTTTTTAGCTAAGAGCCAAAATATAAGATTGGATAAATGAATGGGTATTATTTATTATTTTAAAAGCCCATTAATGATAAATAAGATCAATTGAAAAACTTCAATCTCCCCCATTGCGACAAAAAGGGGCTTTAAACTCTTCATAGACAGATAGACGGACAACAAAACGATCTAGTATAATAAGGGTTTCGCTTTACATCTTGAGCTACGAAACCCTAAACAACATTTACTTTAATCCCCACACCCTATATGATAAGACGAATCCAATATATTTTTTATCAAATTCACGTACTAAAAAAAACATAAACCAAGCGCGCCGCCCACGGTCGATTCTGGAACTAAGTAGCATAATGGCGGCGTTGCCATGGCAACCAGTCGTAAAATTTTACGACTTTCAACCCCGACGGCACGGCACTTTGAAACTGTTGCAATGTGCGACCGTTTTATTGTATTCAACTACATTACCTAAATTATATTTTAGTTGTTATTCTGTTATAAAACAAAAAGTTACAACTATCTAGGTATATTATAAATACCTGCTAGGTACTACTTCTATAACAAATACTACTATATACTTATGTGTTATAAATAAACCCAGTTACGAAAAAAACGTAGAGTGGATCATATTCTTTGATTTAGTTTATTTAATCAATGAAGCTTCTTATACCTTATATAATGTTTCTAACTAAACTATAAAAAAATAACCGACGACAAAAAGAAACATTAATTAAAAAGCATGATTTTACAGAGCTACCTCGTCGCTTATAACAGTAAAACTAATCTAAAAACTTTTTCTGAAGTACCTACCTAATATCTATATAATGCAAAACTTGTATATGTCGGCGGCCGATCGTAAAATCCGGCAGATCACGAAATTCCTAGGCAGATCGTAAAGTATGGAATAGAAATTATCATATTACTTTTATATGAAGCTTGGCTAGAACGCTTCGCTCGCTCCGCATCTACGTTTACAAAAGATAAACTTAACCTAACCTAACATACGTGACTTATACAGTGCGATTTCTATTCCTTTCGTTTCCATACTTTACGATCTACCTAGGAATTTAGTGATCTGCCGGATTCTTCGATCGGCCGCCGACATATATACGCCATATACCGTTTACTTTCAAGGAATTATCTGAAAACGTTCCAAGTGCATGTCGTATAACGCATTCAGTTAGAGTTTTGTAGAATGGGAATTATTGGATATCTTAAAAACTCATGAGCCGATTTTGTCTGAAAATAATTTGCCTTGGATGTATTAATAAAGCGCTACTGTTGTTAATTTTTTCAGATTTTTAGATCACGCGGTTTAAATGTTAGAGAAAAGTTAGGAAATTTTTACGAACCTTAATTGCATTTTTAGGCCCTTATACAATGCTGTGCGATTAAAAAAAGAGGGCTACCCCTGACAATTTTGTTTATTCCTCGGTACAGTGTATGGAGCTATCCGTAAATATTTTTTTTCATTTCTTGGTACAATGATTGGAGAACTATTCGTTTATATTTTTTTTTAATCCTTGGTACAATGTAAGGAGACCTATTAGCGATATGTAGACGGAATTGGACATGTGTGGTCAACAAAGTACCTCACCAGTAGGAGGTTGTTTACGGCAGTTCGTTAGGGAATCTAAGATACGTGTACACAGTACAGGTGAGAGCTGTCTTATACTCTCGCTAGGAAATCTGTGTATTTAACAAAAACTATTTGTAATACCTTATAAATGTTTTTTTCGTATTTGCAGCACGAATAGGCGATGGTAGGTCTTTCCAGCACCGACTTGCCGCAAACTTGAAACTACCGCGGAAATTATTATTATTTCATAGCGATTTACAAAATACACATCTCTGTAAATTTTTATTAGAATCTACCCAAAGTCGACGAAATTATGGTTGTACAAACGGACGAACGGACATGACGAATTTATAAGGGTTTGACCATTTGGCTACGAAACCCTAAACGAGCACACGTTGTTTTACTCACTTATAAAAGTATCTTACAACATTATCATCAACTAAGTCAGCACAAACACGATTAAACCACATAATTATAAAATTTCCGCCTTTAAGCAACTTGATCCTCAAAAAACTCTCTTCCCTTAACCCACACCAGATAATTACTACGGGGGGCACTTTATTCTATAATTAAATCCACCCCAAAGCTATAAACATCCCCCTTGAAGTCGTAAAATGACACAAATTGATGAAATTCCGACCCTTAAAGCGTGGCATTTTTATGTCAATTTGAAATTGTCTAAAAAGATATTTTTTTACAATTTTCAAAATATTCGTTGAAATCTGCAATTCTGAAAATGATTCCAATTTTGAGATTTTTTTTTGCAGTTATAACTTAATATCGTAATAATCGTAGGTCATGAAAACTTAGATTGATTCATAGGTATAATGAAATGCATAGTAAACAAATCAAGAACTCCACATGGCCGTAGGAAAACATTTTAAGGCCCTAAGCCCCCATAAGCACACTAATGCCGCCACTAGATATTAAAAGGATAAAAAATTAAAAAATACTAATTAGTGATTGTGATTAACTACCTCAACAGCAGAATATAATTAAACAAAGCAGTGCTTCACGTCGGGGCAGAGGTTCCTGCTTTACAAGTCGCAAATTTGGCCTCATATGGAGTATTGCTGCCATCTCTGGGCGGGTGCACCCGAATACCAGCTTAGCTAATTTGACTCCGTTCAACGACGGGCTATGAGAATTGTCAGCGATCCCAAACTCACTTGCTGTATCGAGCCCTTAGTCTGAAGAGAGACTTTGCCTCACTGTGTGTGTTCTACCGCTTGTAAAATGGGATGTTCTTTGAAGAATCGTTCGTAATTATTCCCACGCCTACTTTCTACCATCGCACCGCTCGCCATCAGCAGGGAATTCATTCTCACACTTTAGAACCGAAATAGTCGCGTCCAGTGCGGTTTCAGAGAAACTTCCTCCCGCGAACGCTCGGGTTGTGGAATAAGCTCTCTGCCAAGGTTTTCTCTAAGGACTACAGTACGGGATTCTTTAAGAGAATTTACGGGATTTTTGAAGGGCGCGAGTGATACCCCTGTATTGCAAGCCTCCATAGGCTACGGTGACCGCTTACCATCAGGCGGACCATAAACTTTGTTAGCCACCTTAGTAGTGGAAAAAAAACCAATTACCAATGTCAAACAAGAGCTTAAGATTTCGTAAATTTCAGGGGTCACTCATTAATTACCTAATGAGTTCCGAGGGGAGGGGGGTTTTGGAATTTCTACATGGCCTTACCTGGCGGGAAAAACCATTCTAAAGTAATATTTTTCTATCAGTTGAAATTCGCTTGGAAGCGCGCAGCCATTATTTATCCAAGTATTTCGGACGCAGCTGCTAGAAAGGGTAAAATATGATGAGTTGGTGATCGTCTCCGACTGGGTAACACGCCTTTCAAATCTGTTTAGCCCGGACGATAATCGAGGATCTGGATTGAATCGGCGTTTCTTCTTCTCAACTACTGACTACTGTTGTTGGCCGCATATGGCCTTGACAACTACACGCGTAATAACTTTTGCTGCGGTGCTGCTTGCATTCTGCTGCGAAAAGTTGGGGCGGTTTGCACATGGGTGTCCTGGACACTAAACTCGGCTTGGCTCTTAAAAACAAAATCAGACTAAATTTACCGCCGTTTCGGAAAAGCAAAGGCGTTTTCAAGAGAAGAAACGGCAAGAAACTCTGTAACCGACGCCTTTTATAATCATCAAATCTAGTATACCTGGTATATCGCGCTAGAGTGATCTGTCCAAAGCTCCGTATTTTTGTCAGCTGTGAGCCTAGTGGTGATATTATCGTCTGAATCGATTATTACAAGTCTAGGGTATCTAAAGGGAATTGAATCTACTTTTGACTGATTTCCTTTATGATAGTTTAAAGTCAAGTAGTTAATTATGTTTACGCAAAGTTGGTTTTTTAATTTTTTTTAACGGGGTCAAAATCGGCGTTAGGTAATTAATAAACGACCCCTATTGTAAAGGGCAAAATAATCAAACGTAGGTTTTCCCGGTGCACTAATGAAGTGAATTTAACACTGTTTAAGGCGTACTGTCAATGCTTCTATACGTGCCCTACGTGTACAGTATAACAACGCTTTGAGGATACTTTTGGGGCTGCCTCGGTACTGCAGTGCTTCAGGAATGATGGCGGAAGCGCGAATAGACAGCTTTCCTGCTATGTTGCGCAAAAGAGTAGCCTCCATACTACACAGAGTCCGGGGCAGCCTCAATTCTCTTCTGAAGTCAATAGCTGAAAGGTTTTAGTGTCCAATTTTAAGACACTGGAACTTATTACATGTTTGTTCCAGGCCAGCAATATTCAGTGCTAGATAAACCAGGCTTTGTCTAGTACAGAATAATATTTATTTGTAATTTATAATTTGACTACTAACATATATCTAAGATTGTATAAAATACTAACAATATATGGAGATAATCTGAAATAAATTAATAATAATAATATTACTAATATCTAACAAAACGTACAAACAAATCGTACGACTAGTGTAGGATTATTAATGAAGTATAGTGTAGAAGTGTAGAAAACAAGTCAAACACAAACAAGAATAGAGAAAACTTCCCCCATCTAAATTCAAGTAGAGTCGCTACAAATGCGTGTCAATTTCAATGAAGCAAGCCAAACAGCTATACCCGTCAATCAGCTCGCGCTTGACGGTTTTATTTCATTTAGATGCTAATGTACAACGAAAACTTCACCTATTATTGCATAGCCGACATACCAAGCTAGAGGGAACGTCGAAAATAAATAACGACATGCCGAAAATAACAAGTAGATTGTGAAAAACTTAAAAGCTCTTCGGCACTTCTACTACAATTGTGTTTTCAGAAATTATCATTAACTAGCTTTTGCCCGCGGCGTCGGCTGCAAAGGAGTCTTGCCGATACGTTTACAGATTTTCAGGCAATAGCTGGTGTTTTAGAAATCCATACCTAACCTTAGGGTGTCAACGGGACCCTATTACAAAGCCTACGATGTCTATCTGTCTGTCCTACCTTTAAATGGCTCTATGTTTTGAAGCGTAATAGAAGAATTGAACGGAATATGTTATAATAATGGCGGATTTCCTGACAAATAAAAAAAAACATAAAGGTAACCCAAAATTCTCATTCGCAAAGTATACCTAAGAGATACAGTTAATTTAAAAACCATTAATGCTTGAGGACCTGTCCGATAACCACCCTCAATAATATTTAGATTTATAATTAGGAGCTGCGCGAAAATAAAATGTTTTTAACACTCAGTAGACGCAAAAGCTATCAAAATATTTCTACTACAAAAAAAGAACGTAGTTATTTTATTAAAAAAAAATAACATATATAATTTACTTGTTTATTCCAAAGTTAACGAGATAATCGTTTTCGAAGAAGTCCCATCATTTCTAGTTTCATTTCACGCCAACCCTGAATGCATGCAAACGTTAAAATACTGTAGCTACAGAAAGAAAGGGAGAAAGAGTTTTCCAATTATTGTTATTTTAAATACATTACAGTATGTTTTCATATTATCAGCGTTTATAAATTATAAATTTGTTTATTTATTTTTAACCATGCACGAGGCCTTAAGAAGACGAGATGAGCCTCGAAAGCTGAGGGTAGACACAGCATCGCAGTCAGATCACGTTCCGACCCAAATATTGTGCGCAGACGTACTGAGGACCTTCTAAGGGAGGAAAAAAATAGTCAAGCACATATTGGACCAGCTGATCAAGGGTTCCGTACATTTATCACGTGCTCGTACGTTATTAAAAGTGTTGTTTATTTTCCCAGCGGTTTCGCCCAACTCAAAGAATACAAACCCACGTTCAGTTACTGCTCTGCTCGTGAGGGTCATAGTGTGAAGTTATTCAGTCTATAACCTTCCTCTTCAGACATGCTATCTAACGCAAACATCTTCTATATCTACAAAAATTTAGATATTGAAGGTGTGAAACTGCAAAAATGTTTGGTTATTTCAACGCTCATTAAAGGCTGAATCGATTTCTCTTCGAAATCTTGAACACAAATAATAAAATCCTGAATTAAAACAGATTTTATAATTTAAAACATAAAACATAGTTTTTATAAACAACAATAGTTTTCACGAGAATATTTACTATCTACCCAACTAATCGATTATGTTGAATGTAGTTACGAACAGACAAACAATTAAGCTACATAGTTAAGTTATCTAATTATAATTTAAAAGTTAAACGGGATTAAATTTGGCAAAACAATTAACGAATAACGATGCGTTTAATCCCGTTTTACTTTTAAAATAGTAATGGAACGCGAGAATTTAAAAACTTATATTACTCCTTCAATACGGAACCATAAATCGCCGATAAGTCACCTCACGTATTGTGAGCATTTGGTGCTAAATGAAATTAAATGAAAAGTACAAAAGCAAAAGGTAAACGGTCTTATCCACTAAAAACAAATCTAAAAGACATAATAAATGTTGGTCATGAAGTGCCTCTAACTATACCTTTTCTGTGGCCTAAAAAAAATAAAACGTAAAACGTGCAAAAACTTTATTATAAACATCCATCCCATAACTGACCACGACCGACGTTACTTAACTTAGCATATCTTTTCTGATACGCGAATGTTAGTAGGCCACGAACTCCTTAACAAACATATTCCGTTTGAAGAACATACACACATCTTTAAGACAATCTTCACTGTTCCATATTTTAGACACATAAAAAAAGAAAAGTATCAGAAACAAACGAAAGCCAAAAGAAATAGGATAATATTATTTATGAGGGGCGAGTATTAGATTGTGGAAAGCCATTATGTAAATTCCTCTTGGGACCGTCTCCTGATAGAGGTCTGATCCCGCAAATAATAAGGACGAGGAATAACTCGGTGTATGAATAGTAATCATATTGTTGCGTTATGATTGCATATTTTGTCGCGTCGCGTAACTCTATCGTCAGAGAATACAGTGGATCAAAACTTAAGAAATATAGACATTTTATTAGAATTGCATTTGAATGAATAATAGGTATTTAATTATATAGGTAATCGCATTGCAGCGTACATAAAGACACAGCGATCGAATAGCAAAAAAAAGCCTCGGCTTGGGTTGTCACTCTTGGGGCGTCCCTTCCACCAGCGTGAGCCTCAAACCCGAAGGTGAGTCAGCGCCAGGAGGGGGCATAAACGTGGGGCGCATGTAGGTTATAGAGTCTTGAGTTTTGATTTTAGCTAAGTGCTTTTTTCTCCTCGAAGTCACGCGAGTGCCAATTTGCAGCAAAGATACGAGACAATAATTTTTGTTCGAGTTCATTTAGCATTTAACTTCAATGGCTGCCAGAAGGTAAAATAATTACAACAAATAAAACTCTCTATAAGTCTATGGACCTACATTCAAAACAGTTATAATATAACACTGAGGCCTGCATATATCATTTATTTCAAAAATGAAACGCAAACAATCCACACTAAATTAAAAAAACTACCTAAAGCAATAAAAAGGGCTAGACAGGAAACCAAACACGAATATAAAAAGAACACGACTGCAACAATTCAGACTGATCCGCTAACGATTTGAAATCCGGACAAAAAGTTTTGCATAGCAGACTTATCAATTATTCGCGGTCGAAATTTTTGCGAATAGCAACACAATGGTCCATCAATCTGCAGACAAAAACTAGCAACACTAACAGTCGGAAACAAAAGGATATAAAAAGAATGTCAAACTAAACAGCGCAAAATAAAACTGAAATATAACTAGTTAGAAAAACTGAATTATTTAAGCTCTTTTCCGCCTTTAGCGATCGAGACAAAGGGGAAAGAAGACGCACTAAAAAATGTGCACTTTTTACTGAAACACCAAAAAATACTAGTACTCTGAAGTAACAGGGAAGGGAATAACAACCAATTCACCACTATTTAACCGACTTTCAGTACAAGCAAAAGCAATACTGGCTTCAAAAAAAAAGTGATTAAACCACAGAACATCTAGTCTTATATGTATATATTCTGTGGTTAAAACAATGCTCAATTTTAGATTTTAAATGGAAATCCCTCA
The DNA here is from genome assembly GCA_946406115.1 of Apoda limacodes. Lineage (NCBI taxonomy): Eukaryota > Metazoa > Arthropoda > Insecta > Lepidoptera > Limacodidae > Apoda > Apoda limacodes. The sequence continues at coordinate 23,234,279 of OX291555.1, read as the reverse complement.
GTAAGGTAATGCACTAGACAAAGCAAGTTTTATGATATATGTATATATTTTATTAAATCCTTTAGATGCAAGTAGGAGCCTATGTAGTTAAAAAACATAAAATACAGTACCAAGACATTTGAAAAAAAAATTTAGTAAAAATATCAGTTTAAAACTAGATGCTTTATACATTTTCAATTCTCAACCCATTTTTTCATGCCTATTAACAACTGAAACTATTTATTTCAGACTAGCTTTTACCAGCGGCTACGCCCGTGTTAAATCCGGGATTATCAACGTGGGATTCCTAGGTAACTCTTTTAAAGTTGGCGTTTTTAAAGTAGCCTATGTCCTTGCCATCAGTTCAGAAAGTTTAGTCGTAAAAAGGTAACAAATAGATAGAATTCGCATTTATGTTAGTGTGGAGTATGGATGGATGTTTGTCCTGAAAATTTAAATTATAATAGACGCGTAAACATGTCGTAAATTATTTAGTCATCTAACTTATAAAAAATGAGCTTGGTGCTTGTGCTTTGTGAAACATTTTAGATCACAGTCACACTCACTACCTACTTGTGTTTGTAAGATTAACCGATGCGGCGCATGTTTCAATTCCTGTGAACTGGCGACCCATCTAATCCAAAGTACCCAAGCACCTGCCTTCATCATTTGGGTCATCATATAATGCAACGTTTCTATTATTATTTTTTTGCCATCCAGCCCAAGAATCCAATGCACATAATGCCAAACTTCGATGACTTCCTTCTATTCCGGAAAAATATTTGAAATATACAGCTATCTCTGTTACGTAAAGGTATTGTGTAGGGGACAGTAAAACAAAAGAACGCTCCAGTATTCATGGGTGTATGGAGGAAGGCGACGAAGCGTAAGCTCTAGACTAGTCGATGATGATGATCTTAGTGATGGGAATAAGTTCAAACATGTCGGTATCGACAGACCTTATTGACTTTAATTTTCTATTTTATCTTTTGCAAAAATGGTCAAGTACCTACCTATATAATATCACATCACCATACAATCCTACACAATAAGAACAAAGTCGCTCAGCGTGCAACAAAGAAAGCTTTGCTATATGTTCCTTTGCGCATATTGAAAATGTTTAAAGTTAAAAAAACCCACGTGGCGCGGATTCTTATAATGTCTTGACAAACACGTATTCGATATTTGGAGTACTTAATGTATAAATGAGAAGGAAAGTACGCACTAGTGATATTGGTAAAAATGTAGCAGATAACCCTTAAATATTTTTAAATAAAACAAGTTGTTTCCCGTTTTTCGAATATGACACTTTTATTGAATGCATAACATCACGGTTGTAGCCCTGAAGGGGGCAAACAATGGCTGGGTGCACAATACACACAGACGCACATCATAAAGTGGGGATGCTCTTTTTTCACCAACCATTTTAGATCTTCGTTACAGGTGGTGTGGTTAGCCTATCAACGTAACACTGCGTTTTATACAATGTATCAGGACTAGACAGGCTTTATAGTATGTTCTGAAAGTAGTACATCAAATATAGAACATAATATCAAGCCTCTTCTGGTTGTTGTTTCGTTAACGAAATTTACTAACGTATACTCAATATTATTTCTTGCTTATCGATAATATATCGATAGTCACAAAGTTCGTCACTATTTAAGAACTAAATAGACGGTGCCACTTGATGACTCCTCCGCCGTTAGCATTGAACGTCAAAACAGACGTTTTCCTATATATGTACATAGAATACAAATGAAACGAATAGTGCGAAAGTTGATTTTTGCGTTAAATTTTTTATGGACACCATGAAATGTCATGTTGTGTGGAAAATATATTTGTGAAGAAATTGTAAGTATAAGATAGAAACGAATCAAAACCCGAATACACAACCTACATACCGACCAAATAAGACATATTTATCGATATTTATTTGTTTCGAGGTGCAAAATTAACTTTTTAATATTGGGTAAAATATTTTTTAACACAGGACTTGACGAGGGCGCCATATTTAGCATAGCGTGACGTCACATAGCCTATAACTAGCAGACCACCAAGACGCTCCTATATCTCATTTGTTAAATTCTGATAGGTCGTTCAGAAAATATGCGGGTACATGAACAAACATAACTCCTTGCTAAAATGATATACCCATCTACTTTTGGCTTCGCTGTAATCTGGTAAAAAAACTCTGGTGAAGTGAGTGAAGAAAAATTTGTGTCGTACACGCGTTAAGTTACGTTTCCGTAGAATAAGAACCATTCCAAATATGTAATAAAAAAAAATGAGAACTGATTTCGTTTTTTTTATTTTGGTTTTTTTTTATGAATTTTGTTGCATGAGTTGCATGACGGTGTTGTTTTGACCTGATAGATTGTAACTTACTGGTTTCACTAGAAGGAAAGAGTAACTTGTAACTTTTCTATAAATAACAGATTGAATAACGTTGAACGCCATTCAAAATTTTCCATACAAAATTGATTTGCCATAATCTTCGAAGTTCCCTAAATTTAACTTTACGATTTGATTTTAAAAAAAAAGCACAAAATTTTTAGAGCTCAGCGTTTTTGGTTTCTTGAGAATCTAACATGCCATTATTTCTTGTATGGAACAACTTAAAAAACCAAACCTAAAAAAAGGGCTTATTAGAACCTCATAAAACCAAAAACCCCGAGCACTGAAACACGCAATGAAAAAAGCTACGGCTATTAGGTACCCTTAAGGAAGAACGTCTCGTTAACTATTAGACTCTACAAATACAGGTAAAGAACTAAATAATATACAATGACCTTTTTCAACTTAACTAACTACTAAATAATATACAATGACCTATTAACAAACAATACTATAAATTAAAAATTACCTACAGAGTTTCTTGCCCGCTTTTCACGGTGCCTTTGTGCAATAACAGCAAATAAAATACTTAGTCAAATTAAAAGCTCAACGCTTAAAGATATACTCTTATGTTTCTATTCTATTCCATGCCAAGGGCAGACTAAAACGAGGGAATTGTGACGCTGCTAGGATAAGGCACCTTGTTTTGTCTCTAAGGTCAAAGGGACAAAGGGTCTAAGTACGAAATTAATTATGCGTAAGACCTCGCCAACATCGCAATTTAACTAGAAATTTTAACGTCTACTTTGCGAAAGCCAAAGACAAACTTGGGAACTTCATTGCAAAGTTTAAGTTAACTAAGTTCCAAAGAAGCATATTAGCAAAGAATATTGCGTATAAAGTCAACAAAGTCTCCGTCTTATCAATTAAGTTAAAAAATCGGCCAAGTGCATGTCTGACTCGCGCACCGAGGGTCCGAACTACGACAGTATGCATGAGCCCGACTTGCACTTGATCGGTTTTTTTAATTGTTGTTATTTTACTCTGTAATCGTTTAAAATTTGAAGTCAACTATATAGCAAAATCAACAAAAATTGGTTCCCCCCCTTAAATTTTTACTGTATTTTCTCTATTATTTGTTATGAAATCCGCTATAATAAAGCACATTGTGTGAAAATATAGGGCCATTTAAAGGTTGGACAGACAGCGTTGGCTAGTAATGGGGCACCGTTGGCATCCTTTGGGTACGAAACCCTAAAAATGAACTCTACCAACCCATCCAACTATAATTTTTGAGGAAATTCTACTAATCACACCCTTAAGGTATCATAGTGTTCTGGAGGTTCAACTGCCAAACCAAAAATATGCATACAAAGACAAATTTTGGTCTAACCTCAACCCCCCCCAAAAAACTGAATAATCCGCCCCCAAAAGTAAATCCTGCATACACCTCTGTATAATAATAATGTCTTAATGAACATATAACACGATCGAAACTGCTGTTAATTTATATAGCAACGCATAGTAACATACAGCATACACAAAAGAATAAAAACCATACTGAATTGAATATTTGTCGTCCGGGAGGCACAATGATTTGAGTATCCGCTGACAATATGTCGGGAGCAGTTTCCCCATCTATTTATTCTGACAGACAGAATATCAAATAGCTTACGAATACGAGCTCGACTAAAATAAAACAAAATTTAACAATAAAATTAATCCGACTTCAGAAAGTCTACTTAAAGTTTCTAAAAATAACGCCCTATCGCGTTTTCTTCGCTTTGATGTCGAATAATAGAAAATTTGTACCTATCTTTTACATATGGCACTTTCGACTTACTTTCAGCTGTTACAAACTTGAAACAGCTTAGAGCAAAATACGCTAAGACAAAAGGTCGCCGCCGCGCGCCGGTCAAAACTATACAAAAGGTCGCCGCCGGTCAAAACTATACAATTCGACCGACACACCCGCCTCCAATTTAGTCTTTATTAAGTATACTAGCTGTTGCCCGCGGTTTCACCCGTCCTTAATTCGGAAATCAGGGTGGGATTTCAATTTCAATAGAGATAAAAACTTTTTAACAAAAAAAAAACAACCAGCTTCAAAAACATGCAATAAAAAGGTAAAAATAAATGCTTATTTACTAAAATCTCATCTGAATTACAGTAAGAAGTTGGTTTCAGGCAAGTAAAGTCTTCAAACACCAACTTCAAACTGTAATTCAGATCAGAGTTTTCGAAATAAGTTTTAGTTATTTTTTAGTTACCTTTTTAGTGCATTTTTTGAAGCCGTTTTTTTTTTGTTAAAAAGTTATTATTTTTTACTTTCATAGTGACGAATTGCTTTTTCGTACACTAAAAACATCGATACTCGTAACAAAATTTTATACAAGCATCAACATAAAAGGCCATATTATTATTTTTTATCAAAAGTGCAAGTTTTAACTTCACTAAAATAATATGGACCACCTCGGAGACTTTTGAAAATCCGTATTTACATGATATGCCCATACATAATAAAAAAAATAAAAAAAAACATCCGAATTGAGAACCCCCTCCTTTTTTGAAGCCGGTTAAAAATATTAATTAAATTATTATAGAAATAAAATCGACTCACACTTGACGTTTTTAAGTAGCCTATGTCCTTTCCCGGGACCTTAACTACCTCTATGCCAAATTTGCCCGCGGTTTCACCCGCTCTAATTATCTCCATTGGAAAAAAATATAATTACTTTTAACGGATCTACGGTTGATATCATCATTTTGGATATCTCACTGTTTACTATGACCTCTATGTCTAAATTATTTAATTCTTCATTTTCTTCTAAATCTTCTATGGTGGAAGTATTGGCGGGAAGCCTTTCTTTAAATTCGTTTGGTTTTATTATAGCCCTATCGATGCGTTTTTAAAGTTCTATGTAATGTGTCATTTCCTTAAATTTCAAAATAATTTAACTTGTATAGGATAATAATGAAGTCGCATTAAATGCAGCGAATGTTGAAACCATTGTCGTACATTCAATCTTTGCTGTTTAGGAGAAGATCAGTGCCCCACCGACTGCACCGCCACCTACCGGGTCCAATTGTGTTATTAAACCATGCACGGACCCACTCGAACGTACACAAAAAATATCATTTACATCTTCCCTGCCGTTTAGGAGATCAGTAGCACACCGACTGCAACGCCTAATAATAGCGGCAATACCGGGTCCATTTGTGAATTCAAACCTTGCAGGGACCTACTCGAACGTACACAAAAAATATAATTAAAATCTTCCCGGCCGTTTAGGAGATCAGTGACACACCAACTGCAGCGCCACCTACCGGGTCCATTTCTGAATTCAAACCTTGCGAGGAACCACTCGAACGTACAAAAAAATTTCGCCTAAATATTATAAGAATGATTATTATTTACATCAGTCGCATTCATTACGTTTTTAAAATTTAACGTAATAGAGTACCGACGACGCAATTCAGCATAGAATCAAATGATTTATTCAGAATAAATCTCGATTTTTTTTCCCGTGAATAGCCTGCACCAGTCTTTTTCGTACTCGGTACGTAGCTTATGAACGCAGCTCAACTTACATGTAAGTTATGCTAAAAAATTTTTGCTTCGTCTGTTAGCCTAAAATCCAATAACATTTATAAAGCCGCATATATTAACTCAGGCGTAGACCAAAGAATAGAAAGAAAGTGAAGTGTTACACAGTTTAATAATTACTTAGTAAAATGTAGATAGATTAAGCTTTACTTAATTTTTCACCTCGGTTTACCTTTACTAAAGAGAAGACCTTAGCTAGAGAATTCCAATTTAAAATATGTAGTACAGACAAATTTTCAATTTGTCTACTTTATTTGAAAACCCTTCAAACACTGTGTGTGTACTATAATTAATCACATAAATTTATAAAAATAATAAGTGGACTGACTACTTAAGTTGGCCTAAATAAAAATAGTAATATTTCTTCAACTAAAAAGGGTATTGTTACCTCTGTGTCCAAAGCATTCTTCAATACCTGTAACAATTAAAAAACATTATACTTTATTATATTATACAATACATAACTTTAGTTAAGTTTTACCTAATTACAACTTCATTGAAGAGGACGATATAGGCCAGAAAGCTGATATCTGTAATAATAAACGGCAATGAAATATACTACTTACCTTATAATTACTACTAATAAAACCATCCAAATAAAAAGAAAACATAACATAATTAAGTCGAAAACCCATAAAAATAAACGAATGTTTTGAGAAAATCAAACAAAAACGTAAGGCGCAAAAGGTCTATTTTCCAGAGCCGTCAAATAATTATGGTCAAAAAAAAAATTTTGTATATCGGTACAGTTACGGGCAAAGGATTATTTTATATGCTGTAGCTCCTGTATACTAAAATAAAACTGGTTAAGAGTTGTAAAAGTTAATTTAACCGTTCGTAAAGCCACAGCAGCACACGGACCGGAACTGCAATTAAAATGTCGCCTCGGCTAACGAATCGCAGCGACGCGACACTCGACAAGTTACAAGTGGGCCGTCGAGCCTTAACACCTTACACACACCGCACCGGTACACGCGCCAAGCTTTTACTATTTAACTGGGCCTAGCAATGTAATAACTACCAGTGTGAGTTTTTGAGTTATTAGGGTTCCGTACCTCGAAAGGAAAAACGGAACCCTTATAGGATCACTTTGTTGTCCGTCCGTCCGTCTGTCAAGGCCCTTTTTCTCAGGAACGCGTGCAGGTATCACGCTAAAAATTATATCAAATGCTCAGGTCGACTGTTCCTTGGAGCTGTGAAAAAATCAAACTTCTGAACCAACACAATCAAAAGATACAGCCGTTTATGCCGCAAATTTCCGGAAATTTTCGTAACTCGAAAGGGAATCAAAACCCACAGGGTACTTCCCGTGAACTCAGATTCTTGAAATTTGGTACGAAGCAACGTCTTATAGCACAGATAAAGGAGAAATTGCGAACCGTATTTTTTTAACTTATATTCCTATTTTTATAGGTTTTTACGGAACCCTCGGTGCAGGAGTCCGACTCGCACTTGACCGGTTTTTTGTAACTACTATAGCGTTCGCGTATTTATTAAAAGTCCTATGAAAAAAATCGTCTCAAAACGCGACCGCTAGAGGCGCTGCTTCGTTTCCATACATTTATTTCGTTGACGCGAACACTATAGCAGCGTTAAAAGCTCCCACTAGGCACACAATAGGTAGTAAATAGTACCATACGAATAAACAATAATCGCTTCTTTATTCCTATGGCAGTACTCGCCAGCCTTCATACGTCCCCACTGTTGGGGCGCGGCCTACCCTCATCAGCGAGGATGATTTGGGCCATAGTCCACACGCGGGCACAGTGCGGATTGTGGACTACACATACGTCTTTTTTTTTTTTCTTTCGTATGCAGGTTTCCTCAGGATGTTTTCCTTCATCGAAAAGCCAGTGGGTGAATAATTAACTCAGTGTACATAAGATATTATGTAAAGACTCATTGGTACACGCCGACCCGGGGAATTTAAACCCCTCGACCACCTCCGACTTCTGATGGCAGTACGTAGGATGCTTATTATAAAACTAACAGTGATTAGGAATGCAGGTACTTAATTTTGATCTAAATCTATTAAAAATTCATGAAACCAGGTACCTAGTCCGCGCTTTATATGAAGTTTTTGTGTTTTTTTATTAATGAAGTGATTTTCATTAACATTAATTATTCAACGTTTACGTAAAGTTATTTATAAAATTCTTCCAATATTTTAAGGAGACTAAAACTCGACAAAAAGCACACAAGCTTTTACTCTTATCGGTACCAAACATACTTGAATGTTATTTTTTCTTAAATTTTTGAGTTCAAGTTAAACTGGTCGAGTTTCATATATGAGTGGTTAACAATTCCTCACGCCTGGCTAATATGCTGATAAAAGAACATTTTCTTGTTGACTTCATTAAAATGGACCTAACTGTACCTGTATTAGGTTCAAATTGAAAGTAAAAAAAGCTTTGAAATAATATTTTTCAGAAACGATTTCGTTAGGGTTGACACAAGATAGTTTAAGAAAGTTTAATTTTTTATTTTGTTAGAAATTATCAACAGTTTATATCGAATTAATATAATTGAAGGAAATTATACACTTTAAGAGTTTTCAAATTATCAGTTTAATGTCAGTGATTTACAAATTTGTAAAAAGCCATATAAATAGTAGAGATACTTAAATGGAAACTATTCAATTGTAAATCTTATTATTTTTTTGTTTCATAACATAATTTATGTAAAATTGTATAAAATTTATTCAAATTAATTAAATTTAATGAAATAAAATACATAAAGTGTTATTGTTAAAATTACACAATGATGAATTTTCCTGAATAGAAAAGTTCAAAATTTTGTTGGGAAAAATTTGAGAAGTTATCACAAAATAGTTTTGTCACCCCTAGTTTTTGCTCACACAACACATTATGGTTTAAATTTACGACTTTCTTGACTTATTTGGTGATTAACACACAGATACAAATATCTGGAACAAAAATCATGAAAACGCTTTACTGGATTTCAAGTACGAAATTCTGGCCAAGTAAACTAGAATTTTCCTACAACGATAGCGTGAGATGAAATTTTGGTTAGGAATCAGAACGAGTCATTAGAGTCAACCGCGAACTTTCGACCGGGAACGTTCTTTTCAATATTAAATTTAATAAAGTGTATTGTTTGGACAAATAATAAAAGGTACTTACACCTTACTTTAGTATGGATTTTCTTTAGTTTTTCTGTCTCTATAGTTTCTTTATTCTCAATGCGTTATATAATCTAGGTGCAGCTTTAATAAGCAATTTTTCAGATGTAATATCTGAAGAGCCTTACACAACATGAAAGTGTTAATACAGAATTACTTAACTTAAAGAAATATTCAGCCGCTATATAAAAATGTATTTATAGCACATACATACATACATTATATGTTCGTCAAGAATTTATAATTTTGTAGGTAAGTAATATTAAACCTTGGATAGGTTCTATTCTTCTTTATTTATTCTTCGAAATTATAACTCCTGAATTAATTATATCAGTGAAAATTGTGAAGTAACAGATTTAGATATTTCATATATTATATATAAAAACACCTTCTTTTAAACACATCAAATTAAATCATTTTACAATAAGTGAATAAAATTCCTTGAAGCTTAATTTAACTTAAGGATTAATAAATAAATAAGTCCTAATGTTTAGAAGAATTAATACCTAAATTTTTCTTTAAAACTATTTTTTTTTTGAGACCTCATACATTCAGGAACTCATACCACTCCTAGTAATCGGAAAAAGTCTGAAGTAATTTATCGGTCGGGGGTGGAACTATGACTCCATAAACAGGAGTGTACCTGGAGAACACTTTACCACACAGTTTTATACACCCAGCTATGTTCAACGTCATTTTTGAGTTAGTAGCTTTGAGAAATGACACGTGATAGCTCTGGGAAACTCGTGGAGGAGCCCGTTGATCATGTGCGTCAGTGTGTGGGAATCCAGCTTTTACTAGACTTCATGTAATTGTTTCCTACGTGGTTAAAGAATTGGAAATGTTCGTCACGAACAGATGCTAGACCAGGAAAATTGCAAGTAATAGTTGAAATTTGGTTTTCAACATTAAGAAGTTTAGGATGTCTGCAGACTTTTAGGAGGTAAATGTGTAATAGGTATTAATTGAGAAGAACGAACGTCCTACACGGGGAAAAAAAAATATTGTTCGAATTAAAAACCAGTTTATTAAAATGCGTTAATACTAAATTATATTACTTTCAACATTTTTTTCTGAAAATTACAAGACAATGTAAATTAAAGTATATTTTATTAATTTTATAAAATAAAGTTTTATTCTTTTCCGTAAATAATAATTTGTACTTCTGATTACATAATATTAAAACTCCTATAAAACTTTACTCGAATTTATAAGTACGGTAATGAATATTAACATATAAATCTTTAGTAGATTACAAAAAGTTTTATTAAAGTGGGAAGATAAAACACTACTTGTCATTACAGTGAAGGCCAATTAACATTTACAAACACCTTTCTAAGAATTAGTGAAGTTTACTAATAACAAACATCATATCGTACTGCTACCAATCTAGGTTGACGTCATGCATCCTACATCGTGCTATTGAAGTTTCTTCGGTATTTCGAATATATACAAACCGAATCGCAAGTAAAGTGGACCAAGTAAAGAGGAAATTCCCCTTTACCGCCCCTCTACATATTCCACAATCGGTGACCCTGAGCTGAACAAATCTGACGCACTTTCCGCCGCAGCCCTTCCTTTACCGGGTACATGGACGGGTTATCAATCGTACGCTCCGCATTACAGAGCTTCATCAGGACCTATGGGTGTATTTAAGGCTTATTGTAAGCATACTACGTTATTTGCATTCCAATATTTTTTACTTGTTTTTAGTAAACAACACTATTATTAAAACAAGAGCAGGTTTATTTTTGTTAGTAAATATAATAAGTACAACTCATTGGTAACCGTTAATTTAATTTACTTCCACGGAATTACTAATATTTACTGATAATTAGTTTTATTTTCTTGTAGCTACTAAAGTTTTTTCTCTGTGTATGTCTGTGTCTCGGTGTGATACCTATGAGATGATCTGGAAGTTTGATCGATAGTTTGAAACTCATAGTTTAGAAAATAGGGGGCGTAGTGTAGATAGGACGGATTGCTAGACGCACGTTTAATACAATTCAGTGCCTATGGTTTCTGGGAGGTAAGTTGGTTAAGCTAGAGGCTTAGGTTCGTAGGAACAGTAAGTTTTCTCTTTCAGGAACTTATTTTTAGTACGGTCGCGTTAGGTATTTATCCTACGTTGTATATCATGTCTATTTCTTAATCTTGTTCTTTTCCTTATTGTATATTGTAAAATATAAATTTATAAATTATAGCACTAAAACGATCATACATGACAACGCATAAAACATCTCACATCACACATATATATGTAGGAAGTGTAAGATAAACGTAGGAAGTGTTAAAAATAAAGTGTAAAAGGACTGTCAAATTGGATAACTACTTTACCTTGAGTTTTCTTAGCATTCAGGTAATCATCGGAGGACACAACTACAATGGCGTAAATAAAACTAAGTACTTAGTAATAATTGCAAACCAAACCCTTTTCCGTGAAACCCTAGGATTTCGCTTAACCCAGTTTAAGAAACACTGCTGTCACTGTGACTTAACTAAGTTACATTTAAATTTAAAATTGTATTCATTCCAGTCAGATTGCTGTAAAATATATAATATAAACACTACAATACTGAAATCAAGACAACCGCAGCCGCTTAAATTAGAATAGTATAAAACGAACAAATGTTAGTTGGTTAAATTACTTCTTCCATGGCTGCGTGAAAGAAACCCATTTAGAATTATGTCCATTTACCAAATACTTCAGTCTTATTAAAATTTCAAGCATTTCATTCAGGACCGCATTTCATTCAGTGCCGACACGACCACGACACGGCATTTAAAAAATATTCATAAAAAAAGAAGTTGAAAAAAACTTACAGTAGCAAACGTTTCGAGAACTTACGACGGTCGTAAAATTGCTGCTGTATTCAAATTACAGCTGAAATTGAAAAGAAATAAGGATGATTTTCAATCGACCTTTGTTTGATATTTCTATGGTTTTACAGTGTGGTGCAAGTAGCGGGCGATATACTATAGTCATGTACAACATTATTGTTCATATTAGTAAGTGTAATAATTAGTAAAGTTGTATGAGCTTTTGACACTAAGTTTGGAAGACTCGAAGGATGTTGTGAATATAGAGGATGAACACAAGGCACTATATGTCCAGGCGAACAAGCTATCCTCAGATTCTCTCTCGTACAAACAAACACTGTAAAAATCATGCTTTTAAAGATATACTGTCCGTATCATGTATCATGGTAAGGTACCCGAGGAATCTTAGTTCAGCTCAGCTATACCAATACACTGCTAAAATCACATAAAGCAAAGTACACACACCTCCCCTCCGGCGGAAACAGTTTATCTAAAAGGGATTAATAGTAAACTAATTTGCAAATTTTATGCATTTCTTCGGTAGGCTAGGCCTGATACCTAAGTTTCAGCCGTCATTTTGTTTTATATTAGTGCACTGCAATGCAATGATCAGGTAAAGATAGCAAATCACCTTTGCTTGCGACGGAAATGGTTTGTCTGAGGGGGATCTATACAGTATAGCATTTTTTTTGCAGTTCATTACTAGGGCTGATCCAAAATTTGAAGTTGTTTTTTTTTTAATATCTCAGTCCACTGCTACATATAAAGTTAACAAAACAAAGCACGTCATCACTTGGGGTTTATATAGGAATTTGCAGTTGTTTCATAGCTTTAATTCGAAGAATGCAGTCGTTATTTTTTCCAGTAGGTACGATGACAGATACGTTACCCTACCTAACTACTATACTGTGACAGTACTATGGTTTGATTACCTAGCTCCGTTTCCTTCTGTAACTTAAGGCAACAGAATAAAACTGGGGAGAGAATCAGACTCATAAACATGTCGGGTTTTATAGTTGCGCCCCCGACTTCTACTTCGGTAGCGCACCCCGACTTTACGCAGGGGTGGCGGATCAGTGGTACTTTCTTTTCTTCTTATCAGGTTGTTAGCGCTGATTGCTCGATTGCTTATTTTGAGGACAGTAGGGTGGGATGTTCTAAAGGCGAGGTGGAAAAAGTAGAGTAACAAATTTTGATTACGTTTATTCGATTATTACCATTAAAAAGGTGATGGATGAATGACAATGATAAAATGTAAACTTTGTTTTATTGTCTTAGTCTTTGTTGACCGGCGGCTGCCCTCGAAGTTTTAGGATATTTGTGCTTATTTTATCGCTAGTAGAGCAGGTTGTGTACCTACATATACATGATGTTAATCCGAAAGTCTTTAAATAAAAACATAAGTACCTTTACTCAAAACGCAATGAAAAGTCCAAATTATATTCGAAAAAAGAAAGAAAAAATCACTTTTATGGACACTATGCATGGCGTATTACAGAAAAAAACTATTTTTTTTATATTTTTGAAACATCGAACTTTCCAGTGACGACGACCGATGTTGCTTGACCACGGTGCTGGGTTTAACAAAAAATAAAGGCAGGATACGAAGATGACTTGACTTATACGTCTAGATACTGTGTCCGAAACCACCACCACCCGTGTAGCTGTGCGCGCGCCTTTGATTCGCCGCTGCTTACCGACCAGGGAGGTTATTTGGAACAGTCTCGAGTTATTCGAACAACGGAATTCTTGAGTAAAATGTATAGAAGTCTGACTTACCTCTCGAAACCCGTGAATGTACTTGCATACAATTTTCTTTCAAATTCCAGAGTTCGAATCGCTCAAGACTGTTCCCAATAAGGTTCCAGGTAGGGGCCGCTGATGGGCCGCTGGCACCCCGGTAGCGTCACATGACAATAAGACTTGCTAATAAAGTACCTAGGTAATTCACACTTAATTAGGCGCTTGAGATGAACACAATTTTAAATTGATAAAAAATATGTGTTATAGTGTTCGGAGTGCGCAAGCGCTCCTTTTGGCTTCCTAACTTCCCCCGGGGCTCGCAAATTAGTAGCGACAAGTTTTTTTATTATTTTATTTATTTGTTAATTCTTTTATTTATTTTCTTCTTCTTGGTAATACTATATTTTTATATATTTTATAAATCATAGGTAATTTTATTTGTTTCTTATTTAATATTATTATTTTACTTGGGGTCACTAGAGACCCGATGCGACTAATGGTGTGATTTTTTTAATGCGTGACGTTACAGTTCGTTGTACAGAGAAGATATTTATCAAACTATTTATGTATTTTAAGATACGGTAATTAATTATTTTTTTACTTCATAAAATACATGATACTACTTTTTCTATTGATATTTACGTCTAATATGTTTTTTTTTTATTAAAACAGAGCAGAAGCAGAATTCCGGGGTTAAGGTTTACGTTCTATGGACACAATGTGTCACAGGGGTCATCATAAATACTTTATTAACCTAAAATAATGTAATTATTTTAAAAACTTAGTTTGTAACTCAAATACAGCAAGCACATTATGTAATAACTTGTGGAAAGTGTATTTTTTTTTCATCAATTTTTTTTAATAGTTTCTACACGATTTTATTGCACAAATCGTTATTTTTATTACTTTACGCGGGAGCACAGATCGTGTCGATGCACAGATTACGTACTCATGACTGAGTGTTGACGGCAAATATCTGAAAAGTCAGGGACTCGGATTGACTCGTTCCGCGTGCCTGAACCATGTAATTAAATTTTTCAGTTTCAATTAACTATGGTGATAAAATTACTGTTTCTTGTTTTGCGTTAGTAAAGCTGTACATGTCTGTTTTCTTTTCCCTTTGTCTGTTTTTGAGTAAAGCTCAATACAAGTCAGTAATGAACTATTCCCGTTGTTCTTGATACTTGCACGATGGTTATAATATTCTCAATGTTTCATGTTGTTTTTATCAAGTATTTTATCGATGTCTGGCTGTTGACTATTAACTAAAACAAAACAATCATTATTATAATAGTAACTTCTCCGCCCAATATCTCAAGGCAATAAATCAATTCCCCGATGTAGTACTAATGATGAAACCACGCCCTGCTGCGCCAAGGGTCGCTCCTCACTACCTGAGACTTAATATTACACCATGCGAGATGTCAAAAATCCGAAATCCAGGGCAATAATTCAAATGACAGTGGGTATTTAGGATGGATAAAATGATAAGTAACTCCCTAGATATAGGTATTATTTTTACCCGACTACGGCGAAGCAAAAAGAGTTTTATGATTTTGACCGGTATGTATGTATGTTCATCTGTTGTTTAAAATCTACGAGTTATAATGACGTATTTCACCGTATTTGGGAAATTCATGTCTTAGAGGATAAAATAGGGAATCTTTGTATAGAAATCCGGTAATTTTTCATAATAAAACTATGAAAATTTTCGGAAAATCATCCTGTAAAGAAGTAAAATATGGTCAGAAAGTTTGTATATGCGAAACACCGTTTTATAAAGCGGAAAAAGTGAAATCGCGCGGGTAACACCGCGGGAAACTAGCTAGTCATTTATAAATATCATTAATTAAGAACAAAAAATTCACAACAGATTTTGGAGAAATCCACACTGCGGTCATTTGCGACTGAACATCGGCGCTAACATCTGCAACGATAAGTCGAACGGAACGCAACGGCAATTTTTGGATTCACGACACAGCGTGAGACCTAAATGTTTGGACTTGTATACAGACAGACAATTAAATGGTCGCGGCAAACTTGAAAGTGTAGTGTCATAAGAATATTAATAAACAACTAGAAGTGAAACTCTTGCCCCAAACACGCTTAAGTTAAGTCACGCCATCAGCCCTATGCTTTTGACAAGCTTCTTTTTCTCATATGTGAACATATTTTTTTTTTTTTTTTAAAAACGGTGCGAATAGAAAATTGTAAATATCTTGTTGCGGCGCTAGTAGACAGTAGCAGGCGTCTTAACGTTGAATTTCATTTAACACTTTTGAGAGATTAAATTTCAAATAACTTTATCAAATCTAATTAGGATATGTTTGCAATATGCTGTCTTCATGTCATACACTACGGTAGTTTAGTGTACAGAAGCCGGTGAGGCGCAGCACAGTGCAATTCTATCACAAATTTGGCGGGAAACGTCAATTTGTTACAGAGAAATAACGGGGCCTATGTTAGGATTCTTATTTTATGACAAAACCCTAATGTCGGCCTGCGGCCAAGAAAAGATTTATTAGTATCCTAAGTTAAACTTTTAAAGTTTACTTTTGTAAGGAGTTCAATACCCGTTAATTGAATGATCAAAGTTTGGCCGCATTATAATTTTAGTTATACTATTTCAGCAGTCTATGAAAATCACGGCCGAGATTAGGCTACTCTTACAACCTAAGCTCGGGCACCTTCACCTGTTTCGATGAAATACAGAATGTTCAAAATTCAGAATAGGTCTATTAATGTTACTGTGTAGAACAGTGTGTTCATAATAATTTGCTATACACAATGCAGTTTTCCATATTATTAATTTATTTTTTAATAATCGTGGAAATTTAAAACAATATTTTATTAAAATTAGTCAATTTCAGTTTTAAAATGAAGTAATAAGAAAATACCTACATAACCTAATATAATTTCTATTTTTATATTTCTATTCATGATACAATATGGTCACTGTGATGAGAAGCTAAATTACAAAATTGGTCAACATATATACCTATTTAAGTACAAAGGTACGTGTATAAAAGGGTTCCGTAGAATGAGAATTATTGCGGATATCTGAAGCCATTCTAAACCGACTTTTTTAAAACAATGAGGTTAAAATTATTCGTAAGATCTGTTATCATCATCAAAAAAACAAGTTACTTAAAAACATAGTTAAAAAAACCCATCAGTTAAATGCATAAAAAATTATCTTAGTTTTGTAATTACAAAACTGTTTGGTGATTCACACACACAATAAATCTGCCTGCTGTCATCAGAATCGATCCAAAGATGGCGCGCGGGCGGGATTATGTTCCGTTTTTAAAAATATCAAGACAGATAAAATATTAACTGTGTGGTGTTCGATTCTTCAGTACATACCCACCCAAGTACAAGAAATATTTCACTTAGATACAGGGTTGCCAAACGTACGAGGTTCCCCGTAGAAATACGATTTATGGACTACCGTACGAGGTACGAGGACACTATCAGCCAGCCTTTTTTGCAAAAAGGGGTGTTTCCCAATAACCCTCCATTTTGATGATTGATAGAGTCCATCCATCGATTACCCATCTAAAGACTGACCAAACCCGACGTTGCTTAACTTTGAATGTCATGACTAACAACAAATGTGTTACTAGTACTGATACGGTAATTTACGGTAATGGCTCGGGCCCGTCGCATACTTGGCTTTGTTCTTATTATTTGTTGTTATACTTTAGGGCTCACACACACTTCAATCACGGCAAGTTTGAAGCTTGAATGTATTACTGCTTTTATAATAAAGCAAAAAGTTTGGTTGGGGACCCCTTAAATGTTTACTTATATAACTTCCTAATATTTGTTAGATAATCCGCCACTATAAGACACATTCTGCGAAAATTTTAGGGTTCTACCTGTTTCGGTCTAAAAGATGAGCCCTTTAATGGACAGTCATATTGACATACAGACAGCGTAAGCTTATTAATAGGGTTCCGTTGTTAATAATAATGTATAATTTAATATGCCTTATTTTTAGGTTTATTACATTTTAGGTTAGATCCAAATGAATGTACCTACGAGGTTTGAAAGCCAAAATACGAGATTTTTAGCTGCTTATGTACGAGGAGAAAAATTCAACGTTTGGCAACCCTGCTTAAATGTAGACTTATGCGGATCTTTTGCCGGGAATTCGAAGATAGAGCAGTGTTTTTCCTTGTTAATTTTTTACTTTTTTCTTAGTGAGGTTCGACGATTAATTTTCGCAGTGTTTTACGAAAACCTGTTCAGGATTGGGCAGCGAAGACTCATGAACACTAAATTGGGAAGAATAAGCAAGTAACGACGCGCAATATCTGAAAACTTCACAGCAAAATATCCCTTACAAAATGGCGATCACAATGATGCTAGGCTAATGGGTCTTTCCCAATGCCTTATCGAGTTTCACAAGAAACAGATTAAATTAACTAACTAGACTTATGCGTTGCTACCCTGTGAGAAGCCATGGCAGGTTGCTAGAGAAAAATACAAGAAACATAATTTAGAAATATTTTTATTTTAATCCAAAACACATACTTACCTGCAAAAACATGACCTGGTATACGTGTGTTTTTGCTGGGATACGTAGTAATTCCGCGAGTAAAGCCGCAAGGCTTTATTAATTTATGATAGTGTACACATCTTCCCGCGCAGATTTTCGTGCATCCATCTTCATTAGGGCCGAACCCGCTAAACCGGATCGGCGACTGAACCGGCCGCGGGTTACCGACCCATCCAGGCAGACTTCACCATCCTTAGGAATGTTATAATGGATTGCAAAAAAAATATTGGAACATTTTGTTTAATGAATTTCGGCTTCGTTCACATGAATGCGTTTTTAAACTATAACGAACTAATAAGGAGGGATATGTTTTTTAAGCGTATGTATGTCTATTACTTTGGCACGTTTTGTACCTAGCACAAACGCTTTGACAAATTTATATTAAGGTATATGAGGTTTCATTCAATAGATTCGTGTTAATTGTAGGAATGACATAAGGTACATAGAATTTATACGGTCCGCAAAAAAAAAAACTATCGAATCTAAATATTTTAATTACTAACTTTTGCCCGCGGCTCCACCCGCTCTAAATTCCGTTATCGGCGTGACTAACTTGTTTACACAACTTGCTTGTTGGCACGACATTCCATTCAAAAAATTCAGTATTACAGAGAACTACGTCGTGCAGCAAATAAGATTTTTTTCCATGTATGTTAAGTATGTTCCATTATGTACTGGAAGCTTAACTTCTAATCCTATTTATAACTTTCTTTTAAAAATGGTTAGAGTGAAAAATTCTCACAGAAAAATCAAAAATTTACCTTACTTATCTATGTTGTGCAAAAGTTGGTAATTATTAAAGAAAGTTACTTTAACTTTTCTGTAGACAGTACCAGTACCACCTAGTTTATGCACCACATAGTTTATGCACACCAAGATCTTATTGTGATATGAACAATGTTATGATGACAGGACAAGTGTCTTTGCTTATGTATAATCTAGTACTGCATAAAAGACATTGCACCTAAGCTTATACCTACTATACTATTTATAAACATAAAGATATGATAAGTAGCGTTAGCAGTCAACTATCAAAGATCAATATTGTGTGATAAATGCTTTCTCGAAACGAAATTTGGAACACATAAAAATTTGGAAATTAAAACATTTTCTTTCAAAAGTTGGTGGTGTCCGAGGGATTTCAATTTCACTTTGAGTCCTGAATGGTGGAGGTTCAAGACCGGTGTACAAATGAGTCTTTTTCTTAATTTCTCAAGTACATTGATAATTCACACCACTGGCTTTATGGTGAAGAAAAACATAGTGAGGTAACCTGCATATGTTGAAAAAAAAAGGCTATGTGAAGTCCACAATCCACACAGGGCCTACGTGTGGACTGTGGCCCAAATCACCTTTGTTGAGGGTAGGCCATGCCCCAGCAGTGGGGACATATGAGGCTGATTAGAAAAACTTTTTTTGTTTTTTTGTTAACTTCAAATTTATTTAGATACAACTTTAATAATAGTAAGCTCTGAGCAAATAGTAGGTGGCTTAGTGGGTAATGACCCAACTGCTGAATCAAGTTTGATTCCTACACAAGACAAACATTTATGTGATGAACATTTGTAAAAAAAAATGTATCCATTGTCTGACCAGTTGGCGCTGTGTCTAATGTCCAAAAAATATTTCAAAAAAAAACAAATTTTCTGGCCATCTTTTTATTTTAAAATAAGATTTCGAGTACCTTTACCTTTTTTACCAATCTTTAAAATTATTTAAAACACTAACTATAAATATTGGAAATAAATTGGTATTTATATTAAACAAGATTCTTTAAAACCCTATTTCGGACTCAATAAAATTTAAATCAGGGTCAGCTTAGGGAATGACGTAGTCAATACGGCAGACATACATTTTCTACAAATAACTTTTTTGAAACTAAGATAAAAAATGTGTTGAGCTGGTGGAAAAGGAAGCAGCGATGGTGGCCCTAAGATTAAAGGCAGGCAGGCCTATGGAGAAGTAACACAAGCCCCTCTGTCCTAAAAGCTAAAATCAACTTAAGTTTGACTCCAATAGTGCAAGGGTCTATCATACCTATACCATTTAACCAGCTACAGTCCAAGCTGAAAGAGCATACGAACCAACAACACCAAACAGAATAGGTAGGTGCCACAGTATGCAAACAGGTCAAAGACTCAACACCTAAAACCAGGACCTGAGAATGGCAATAAGGGTCCTAACAGGCCACTGCACTTTTTTAACATGTTTTTCTCCTAGTTGGGCTTGACAGCCTACAGTCTTAGCTTAGCACTAGAAGAGGTGAAGTAGAGAGGTGTATTTTCCCCTGTGGTTTACATAGTGACGCTACAGAAAGCTGAAGGGTTGCAGCAATATTGGTCACTTATTAAACTTCTGGAGTGAAGTGCAGATGCAGACATCTGCCATGCTCAACGAGTGGCAACATAGAATAGCAGCAGAAGAAGGGAATAAACACAGTAACCAACTCTAATATTTTATAGTTTAGATTTAAATTTTAAATATAAAATGATCAAATAAAATTAAAACTAATATATCCACAAAATTAAAACAAAAATAATCTCTTTTCTTGAAAACAACTTTGGCTTGTCAAATAGTAGTGATTCTACAACTCATATTTAAGAAATTTATAGTTTGTAACATATTACAGAGTCCTACTTTTTTCACAAATGGAACACCTGAGGATGCGTGGCGTGTGATGGGATGTGTTTATAAAACCTTATAAATAAAATACATTCTCGCCATATATTCTCCTACTTAGTAACTATCTGGAACAGACTAATTAAGTGCACAAGTTTAATATTTTACATTATGCGGTCGAACAAAACACAACTATAATGTCAAAGACAATATTATTGCAACACTATACTTACCTATAGGAATAGGAATATTATAGGAATTATTCCAATTAACCAGACTGTCATTTCTGATTGAATAAAATAAACCTGACACTCTTTGGTAGTCAAGTATTGAAATTTACCTTCAAAGACATTCCAAAGCTCATTAGCACATAAAACAAAATCGTTTTGTGTTCGCCGATCGTTTTGTCCTATATGCAAATGCACTAAACGTGCATCGAGTACAGACTGCACCTGTCATAAACATCAAAGGCCCGGCTTCCTCGTAAACATGAAACAAATCACCAATTCCGGCAATGGGATCGTCTTTATATCTGTACAGTGGTCGTTATAACTTATAAATAACACCGCAAAGGGCTTTTAACATGCAACTTACCGGATAAAAGGAGCGCAACTAATAAAATACATTGCAACAAACTCATTTTCACACTTAATCACAGAAATTAATTCTACATTTGTATTAGGTTCTACGAGATCCGAGAAACGAGATCATCGCTTATTTTTTTAACCTCTGGGAAAAGTTCATTTTTATGTACTGATGTATGAATTGTAAACAAAAACACGTCAGGCATCAACACGCAAAAGATAGCTTTTGATTGTGAGTGATATTCATTCATTCTCCTTTGGCTATTGAGCTTTGAATGAAATGAATGAATGAAACAGAGACGAAGCCAAAACAACCAGTGTTTCCAGATGTCAAAATAGAAAATGCCGAAACATTAAATCCAACACTCAGATTTTCTTATATTTTTTTATAACAGTTATATTGGTTTCAGACCTATTTAAACGCTTACCTATCGATGTTAACAACTGTTGTCAATAACCAACTAGGATAATAACTTATTATTTTTTTTCACTAAAAAAAATTAGGCAACAAAATTAATTCGTAACCCTCAACTTCGTAAATCATATAATATCATGAATGTTGAACTTTTTTACTTTATAACGGCGCAACAGAGAAACCAAATGAGCTGAAAGTTTGCCCAGTGGACATAGATATGATAATTTATCCTGACCGAAAATGCCCAAGTGGATGGTTTTTTTTTGTAGATGACCCCGCGGAACACTTTAAGTTCGGGCCGCAACGAATCAGCTAAAGATCTGATTTATTTCCATATACTGCACGTCCAAAAAAAATAATTATTTATAAGTCTGTATGGTGTTTGTACTATAGTTATGGGCGATTTCAACGCCCAAATCGGTACTAGACAAGCCAACGAAGATTTTATAATTGGAAAACATGGCCATGGCAAAAGAAGCGTTAATGGGCAACGACTGGCAGAATTTTTAATGGAGAACAACTTATACCTAATGAACTCTAAGTTCAAGAAGAAAACAAAACGCAAATGGACATGGGTCTCCCCTGATGGAAAAACTAGAAATGAAATTGATTACATCCTATCGAATAATCCCAAAACCTTTGCCGACGTAGACATTATTCAAAATCTTAACTTTAATACTAACCACAGAATGGTTCGTGGAACTCTACTTCCAAAAAACATTAAAAAATCAAGAAAACATATACACAAAACTACAGGAAAAGATTTTAAACACGAAAATCTTCAAGAAATAAAAACTAAAATTAACTCCTTAGCAAAAAATGAAACCTACAAAACCCTACACATTACAGAACAATATAACAGCCTAGAATTACAACTGACCAGCAGTGTTAGCAACATACAACATGGAAAAAATAAATCAAAAAAACTCAGTGACAAAACGCTAAAACTACTTGCAGAAAGAAAAGAAATGATACAAGAAGACAAGAAAGGAAATTTAAGAAAAATTAATAAACTAAGCAAACAAATACGAGAGCATATAAGGAATGACCAAAGATCTAAGAGACTAAGAACGTTGGAACATTACATAGAAAAATCTGGTGGCACAAGAAAGGCTCTGAAAGTACTACGAGAGAAAAATGACTGGATTCCAAAATTGAAGAAAGCAGAAAAGAGTTTTACTCAAAGGAAGGACATTCTAGAAACAACAACAGACTTTTATAAGACACTTTATTCCGATCAAAGTAAACAAATAAACTATGAGACAAATGCAAACAACAAAAACGAAGTGATAAACCCTTCAGAAAATAGTACACAAGACAAAGAACCTGATATACTACAGTGCGAAGTGGAAAAAGCAATAAGAAGTCAAAAACTGGATAAAGCTCCTGGACCAGACATGATATACAATGAACTACTAAAAGGTACCATAGAAGAGATAAGCCCACTATTAACAGATATCTTCAACAAAATAGTTAACACAGGCATCATCCCACAACAATGGAACATATCGCATATAATATTGATCCATAAAAAAGGCTCTAAAGAGGATGTCAATAACTACAGACCCATCAGCCTTATGTCTAATATCTATAAAATATTTTCAAAGGTGCTTCTCAACAGGATATGTAAAAAGATTGATGAAAATCAGCCAGAAGAACAAGCAGGCTTTAGAACCAATTACTCCACTTTAGATCATATTCATACCGTTAAACAAATAATGGAAAAATACAGAGAATACAATCTACCACTATACACCGCCTTCATAGATTACAATAAAGCCTTTGATAGCCTTAATCACAACTATATGTGGAAATGCCTACAACAAATGGGAATAAATAATGTGTATTTAAATCTATTAAAGGAAATATACAACCACAGCAAAGCAAAAATCAAACTAGAGAAACTAGGAAGCACCTTTCAAATCAGCAAAGCCTAGTTGCTTTGGAAGGCATTTTCCGAAATATCAGCTGGAATCAAGTCGGTATAAATATTAATGGAAGATTACTTAGCCACCTTCGCTTTGCGGATGATCTGATTCTTTTTGAAGAAAACCCAAAAAAATTGCAGGTTATGATTGAAATGCTTACAAATGAAAGTATCAAAGCTGGACTAACCATGAATATAGAAAAAACTAAGGTGATGACAAACTCTATCAAGACAGAAATCAAAGTGAATGGAAAGATATTAGAGTATGTAGAAGAATATGTTTACTTAGGGCAAATAATCTCTCACGAAGACCAAATGTCTAAAGAAATACACAAAAGAATTGCTAATGGCTGGAGAAAATACTGGGCAATGAAAGAAATAATGAAGAGCAAGGCTATGAATATAGGTCTAAAGAAAAAAGTATTTAATATCTGTATACTGCCCTGTGTTACATACGGATGTGAGACTTGGTCCCTTACACAGTTACACAGGAAAAAACTGACAACATTCCAACATGCAGTTGAAAGAAGTATGCTCGGCATCAAGAGGAAAGATAAAATTCGAAACACCGACATACGGCGTAAGACAAAACTAACCGACATACTGATCAGAATAGACCAACAAAAATGGAGGTGGACAGGACATTTGATGCGTTCTTCTTCTTCTTCAAAAAACAAATGGAGCAACATTGTCACACACTGGTATCCACGAAACGGCAAAAGAAGTAGAGGACGTCAATACAGACGATGGGAAGACGAACTAAAACTGACAGCAGGTCCAAACTGGAGGAGAGTCGCCTTGGACAGAACACAGTGGAAAGAATTGGAGGAGGCCTTTGCCGAAAGGCACACTGTAATTAGGGATATTTTATAATTTTAATTTATATGTACTAACTTTAAAACTTACAGTAATAAAGGCTATTTTATTATTTTATTTTTATTTTTATTTATTTATTTATGGTGTTTTAAAATGTAGGAGTAATATTATTCACAGGATAAGAGAATTAAAATTCAAAATATCTTTTAAAGTATTTTGCAACGTAAGCAGAAGGGTTCTTAGTCAAAAAGCGGAAAAGCTGTGTATCTAGCAACACTGAAACCAACGAACATGGCTAACTCCGTTCGTTTAAAATTTGACAGTTCATTCACCTTGTCATGATCGAGAATAAGTTTTGCTACTTATCAATAGAGGGCAGGACTATACCATTATTATTTTCGCTTTGTGGCCTTTATTGTGCTTTAAGGGCACAGTATTCAACAGTATTTCCCAATGTCAGCGTTATGAGAGAATCACTGTATAGGTACAATTGATCGGTTTCCTAACTTATCTAAAACTTCAGAATTGTTTCCTTCATATTAATTGCCCCCACCTTAAGCAAAGGATCATCAAGGAAAGGAACGTCACACACACACACAACACTAATTATTTAGTTAATAATTATGACTCAATGAGATACCGTGTTCAGGCTCACAAAACGAGTCGATCCGAGTACCTGATTTTACCTGATATTGATCCTACAAGTGGTTCACGAACTCTATCCAATAGTACAATAATCTATATATATATATATATATATAAAAATGAATCCCTATTTCCCTTGGTCACGCCATCACGCGTGAACGGCTAGACCAATTTCGCTAATTCTTTTTCTGTTGCGTTTGTTATTGTCAGGAGAATGTACTTATGAAAAAAATAAACTGTCAAGTGCGAGTCGGACTCGCGCACTAAGGAAAACTCGAAGACGGCTGGACCAATTCGGGTAATTTGTTTTTGTTGTGTTTATTAGTGTTAGGGCAAGGTTTTTATTAAAGAAAAAACCGTGAAGTGCGAGTCGGACTCGCGCACTAAGGGTAAACCGATTTTAATTAAATTTTGGTAAGTTGTTATGCACACGCCGTAAAGGTTTCTGAGAAGGAAAAAAGGGGTCAAGTGCGAGTTGGACAGGGTCAAGTGTGAGTTGGACTGGCGCAAAAATGGTAAACCGATTTTAATGAAATTTTGGTAAGTTGTTATGCACATGCCGGGGAAGGTTTCTGCATTGGAACAACCCTTTCACATTAGGTTGTTGTTAAAAAAAAACCACGTTCGCCGGGTCAGCTAGGTATCTAATAGAAATCCACGCGGGTGTAGCCGTGGGTAATAGCTACCTATCTACCCTTTGTTGTAATAGATGGCGCTACAGTGCATCAACTTTACAGGCAGAACAAAGTCTGCCGGGCCAGCTAGTGGTTTATTAAATAAACTGGATCTATTCAAAAAAATATGTTTTCAGCTTCCATACATTTAGTATGTCGACATGGCACTCATAAATAAATTACTTCATACAAACATAAATTATTTCCATAAGAACGCAATTTACGAGCTTGTTATTATTAAATAAACAGAGTGAGAACAATTTAGCGTTTTCACCCTGTATATATAACCATACAAGAAACACGTTTTCGTTGTTTTTGCTCTATCGTAAATCAGTTATACCTACGTTAAAGTTTCAAACAAGCAGTGATTATAGTATTAGCTCAAAAAATATTATTATTATTATAAGTATAACAACATAAATAATAAAAACCGACGAGTTTGACACAGGCTTAAATTATCGTACCAGCGCCATGTAGCAAAAATATTCTAGACTAGCTTTTGCCAGCGGCCCCGCTGCCCTAAATTTGGTTATCGGCTAGGGATGATTTCGGCATCTCCTTGATTATACTAAAGAAGTTTATTTCGCATCGCAAATAAATAAAAAGCTGATACATTATAAATTATAAAACCGTATTTGAGAAACATTAAAATGAACTAGGTATATAAGATTTAAAAATATAAGTACAGCGCCATCTAGTAGTGAGTGGCTTATTAATGAAACTAGAATAAAGTATTAATGAAACTAGAATAAATTATTATGTATGCAACCATGCAGGCCTTCCAGTCTTGACACTTTTTTATATTCTTAGCAATATTTACTAATTTACTACTTAGTTTGCTACTTGCTACTACGCACTTGACAATTTTTTTTTTTTTCATAAGAACCTTCTCCCGACAATAAAAAACACAACAGAAAAAGAATTAGCGAAATCGGTCTAGCCGTTCACGCGTGATGGCGTGACCAAGGGAAAAAGGGATTCATTTTTATATAAGATTATAATATTTTATTCTGACTTACCGCAAAATGTTCTATTATTGTATTGTGTTAAGTCCCGATAAACAAACACAACAAAATTTAAGTTTAAGAGTTAACTGGCCTGTCTGTCCATATTTTTTACATCATGATCTTGTCAAAGTATATATTCTTTGCTATGGTTATTATGTGACAGAGTTTTGTGCTGTGATGACCAAAAAAAAATTTACTTTTATGCTGTACTAATGCAAGTGCATTTTAAAAAACACAACTCTTGCATTGCCTAACAAAACGACCATTATTTGACAGAGTAAAATTGTTTTGAAATGTTACTTTAAAAAAATTTGGATCGGCAGGATAACTCTTGACATGAATTTAAATACCAATCCAATATTAATTTGGTTCCACAGCAAGCTTTAATGTGATCTCCATCTGTACTCTTGAACCAAATTGTAATGGGATTAAAACTGGGATTTGCTGGGACTGGGTACAACAGGTTGTGAAATATGAAGTAAGTTTGTTTCATCAAGATAAACAATTGAAGTATATTTATAAGCATTAATGTCATTAGACTTTAGCTATATATTAGTTTTGACAGCTCTTTAAAGCCTTTTTATTTCTGATTCTGATGACATCTAAGTTATCTTTGTTGAATGTAAGGTACAGAAATTAAAATATTGCAAACAAAATTAGTTCCAAAAGTTACCCTGCAGTAATGTTTCTAACACAAGATCTAAAACTATTATGGCTCACGAAATAAAATTAAAGTCCAAAATATTTATACATTCTTTTTACTTCTGAAATGATGCTTAGCAAATGTCTGTGCGACTAATAGAGGAAACACCAATGTAGCATCAGCATATAACTTCACTGGTGAAGCATTGACACGAATTTTTCCCCAAGAAACAGCTTCATCTGGCCTTGCTCCAGCATCACTGCCATCAAACTCACTAGCCGTATTGACATATACTGCATAATCTGCCCCATTCCTCATTAGATTTGCATTACAAATATGGTGTTTAATAACTCCACCTCCTAAGATAATCATTCCAGTATTATTTGCTTTTACAGCCATTGTATTTAACCTCCTTAAGTCTCCTAGTATATCAATAATAAGACCTGTATGTTTATAAGAATGAAAATACATCATGTCTCCTAAGGAACCATCAGTTAAAGCTGGACTAAAAATAGGTATGTTATTTCTCCAAGCCCAGTAACATACTGAACTTTCATTGTTGATTTTTTCACCTAACCGAGAAATAATTTTTGATGGCGTCCATAAAATGCCATCTCTAGTCTGATCATCAAGCATTTCATTAAGTAATGGTGTCACCCATTCTTCAAATAAGCAGTAGTTATCATTAGGAACTAATAAATTGCCAATCCGATTGATTCCACGTGTCCTTAGAACCTTGCCACTCAAATTGAAATCTCCAACATAAGTAGGAGCCAGACATTTGATTAAATCTTCTTCAACTCCTCCTGCAGTAGTCACAATACAGTCAACAAGTTTGTTTTTAACGAGGAATCTTATAGTATCTCGCAGGCCTGAAGAAATCATATTAGATGTATATCCTAAGAATATAGTGCAGTTAGTTCTTTTCTTTATGAAGATATCTTTCTCATAAACATCCGTAGTTTCTTCGGTTAACGGCACGGACCGACTCTTAAGCATTTTATTGATTTCTGCGATTGCTTTGCCGAAACTGGTGGCTTGGAAGCCAGACCGAGCATAACTTTCGAGTATTTTATTGTAGTCTGTACCGTTTTCCCAGTCGTATCCTGAGACAATGGGAGTTTCTGCAGGCAAGTCTTGACTGGGCTGTAAAACTGCATTCAATGCCATATCAGGCGCTAGACTTTTCGTCTTCTCATATTTTGCAGAAACCTCCATTTTTTATTTCTTTTCTCTATTCCTCCTATTAAACTTAATACCTTTAGCACTATAGAAAGGTGACTAAGAAACTCCAAATATTTTCTTACACTATCCGATTCTTAATCTTCTAATACAGATTCACATTTTCTTCGCTGTCGGAATATAACACAGAATATATTACAAATAAACGTCAAACCAAAACCAAATTTTTTTTTTTAGTGTTGCCACTTTAGTGATTTTGTCACTAGATTTGGTGAATTTTGGAGCTCAATTGCGATATTCTGAATAAAAATATCACCAAAAGAACATTTGGTGAGTTTTAGTGATATTTATTGAATCTAGTAGAATTTCAAAAATAACGAGCGAGAGCTTTAACAAAATGTGTGACTAATTTGAAAAGTGTGATGGATACAAAAATGCACAGAACGAAATGCACTGAGGTGATAAAGAATATTGGATGATGTTGGATCACAAAAGTATAGTGCACTTTTAGATGACTCTACTGACCTCAGTGCATCGAAATAATTGGGGATAGTAATTAGATATTTTAGTTGCACACTATTTTTCATAATTACAATTTTTTTTTATTACCCACCTTGTAAATTTTTTACTTCTCGTAAACCCGTCAAGTTTGCATAAAAAAATTTTAATCGATAGAGAAGCATCTCCTTATTCACAAATGAAATTTCAAGTTCGGCGGAAAAGGCAAATTTCAGCTAAAAAAAAATATTTAACAAAATTATTTACACCATACAAAAACGCCATTACGCAACATAAACAATAAAAAAACCAGGAAACTAATTTTTTAATAGCAATGTTGCCAGCTTCCAAAAAAAATACTCCCGAAAACTGTTACAAAAGTTGAGTCGTTTTTTTTTCACTTTGTGAGTGGTTGTAATTTTTTGCTTCCCTCAGATTTTTTATAAATTGCGCACTAAACATTAAGCCATTCTAACTACATAAAATAAATAAATGCAAGTTGATTGCCCTATATACAATAAACTAAAAAAAACATGTTGGTGCCCTGACTGCACTGAATTAGAAAAAGTTGGGTCTGGCGCTAACCGGCCGGCGCGCAAGTTTTCATGTTCCGAAGTGGGTTGCCGTGGCCTTACTAAATAAGTAAAAATTAGTTCTGGCGGACGCCGGCCACTCCCCAGGCACGCTTCGCTCGACTTCGCGCGCTAATTTTCATGTGCTTACATATTTAATTAAAAATGTAAAAAATGTGATACTTACGAAAATACGAAAAGCAATAACAATGGTAACTTGAAAAATTTTAAGTTGGCATTATTTTTTTTTGATTTTGACAAAATCGTTTAAAAAAAATTGTTGTTTCCTGTTATTCTATTGTTTCTTTATTAGTAAAAAATTATGTACCTACCTACTTAGGTATATGTTTTATTTAGTAAAACTTGCATTTTGCACCAATTTTAGGCTGAATTTCATCTTTATGTGTATGTTTGGACAGCTGCAGGGATTGTGAATATAGCCAAGATTCCTTAAAATAACACGTCAATCTTAATATATATAAATCTCGTGTCACAATGTTTGTCCTCAATGGACTCCTAAACTACTGAACCGATTTTGATCAAACTTCGTAAATATCTGTTATTTGATCCAACTGAAGAGATAGGATAGTTTTTATCTCGATATGTCAAGTGCGAGCCGGACTCGGGCACTATAGGTAAAAACCAACTTTCGCCGGGTAAAGAGGGACGGCAGCGGAACAACGTTATCAAAAACTATTCTTCTCCGCCGACTTTTTTTTCTCATATGATATGCTTCTCTATCGGTTATATTTTTTTATGCAAAAATGACGGGTTTACGAGAAGTTATTATTTACCCCCACCTTTTTCACTTGTTTAGTGATTTCTAGAGATTTTGTCGTAAGTAAATATTCCGAAATCTAGTGATTTAATTTTTTGTAAGGTGGCAACGCTGGCACATGTTATAGGGCTCGTTCGTTCTGGGATTCAGAGGTCCCACAAAAGATACTTTTCACACTTTTGATAACGCCAATTTTGCCACCGCCACCTACCGTTCGTATAGCTTTGAAACGTTACTAACAAAATTTTTGGTTACAAAACTTGCAAAACGCACGGTTGACGTACACACACTACGGTAAAACACATACACACTACCATAAACAATGAATTGTATGTATAGGCAGTTTGACAGATTAACCCAAAAACCCCACCTCTAGACATGGGTCTAAAGTTTCATTTTTCGGTGGCAAAAGTGACAAAAATATCGTAAACGAACGCATGACAGTTTGTCACAGATGATACTACAATTTTGATAACAATGCTAAACGAACTGATGACAGTGGGTCGATTCCGTATGAGCTATTGAAATAGCTTCAAACGAATTTTCGTTGCTAACCTTCAAAAACTTCAATCGATATTTTGCGATTCCGTAAAATTTTGGCAGTGTGTTGAGATGCATTTCAGTCGATAAAGTATCGCGTGAAGTTCGTACGAAATCAAGCTAATCCAACTACTTTAAAAAGTAAAGTTATAGCACGGCTATATAGAGTGTAAAGAGTACATTCTAATTTGTTGGAATAAGTTTGTTTTGAAATTATTTTGAATATAACTAATATACTATTATCTGTGGTATGTATAGTAAAAAAGTTTATAAGTACATACGGTGTTTAATAAATTTATATATTTCTCATTAAAGAAGGAATTGACGAAAAGTAAGTACTCAGATTTATGGATTCCTTAACTATTCTGCACAAATCAGCAAATTGTACCTAATTTGTTAACTTGTTTTGTAGAAATGCCGCCAAATCGCCAAGTTTGCCACCGCCAACTACAACTTCTCGTTGAGTTTGCGGAGGCAAACAAAAGGATTGTATTGGGAAATCTGGGAAAAGGTCCCCTTGGCCAGCAAGAGGCCAACAAGGCGTGGGAGGCCTTGGGCCAAAAACTGAATGCCATTGGCGGGGGGACCATTAAAAGTCCCGAGAAATGGAGGCGAGTATGTAGTTTTTTCAATTATTTTTTACCCAACTGCTTAGAATGTTAACTGTGTATTACCTACTTATATTGCACGCTATCGGCATGCTTAATGGGGTCTGTCTGGCTTTTCCACATCTAACACATTTTTTTTAGACTGTGTTCCTAATCCCAATGCGGAAGTTAAAAAAGTTATTTTGGAATGCCCGGTAGAGTAATTTTCCAACTGTCAAGGTAAATTATTTATATCGCCATATATGTACAGTTGAAATTTAATTAACAGTTAAAATGTGTAAGAAATTAAGTGTTAATCTCCATCCCAAAACAGATTAATTTTCTATTGGGCGGTAATTACTTGGCGGGTTTTGGAACATAGCCTTGATATGTGTTATACTCAAAGGTTGAAACCCAGAAACCTTAGGATTCATTAGTCAAAGGCGTTCATACAATCTAACTCATCACAAAGATGTTCTAGTTCCGAACTTGCCGCTTTGTTGACAGAGTGTCACTTATTTGTATGAAAGCTGTAAGCAAACATACTACAATTATTAATTGTTGAAAGCATATGTATGAAAAGACGTTAAGTACGCCTTAGTTAGGTTGCTAAAAATTAAAATAACATAACCTAATCTACATGGAAGCACTAATATTTGTCAAATTAAAGTTTGTATGAGGCTTTGACTAGTCAATCCCAAGGTTTGACAGATTTTGCCCTTTGATTATGACCAGTGTTTGGTGTAGTAAGAGCTGTTTTTGATACTCCTCAACTAGCGCACAAGCAGTATAAGCAGATACTGTAACTCACTTATAATACTAAAGTCTGGTTTATCTTTTTTTCTTATTTTATATGGCTAAAAGAATTATTAGTTTTTTCTATATTGCTATTAATACACTAAAGCCTGCACAAAAGGTAGTTAGCCTAAAATAGCTCTACCTTCACCATTCACTGATTATGTGACATATGAATATTAAATTCATATGAAATCTGCATGCAATCTTTTTTTAAATTTATAAGTACTGGAACTTGCTGAAATGCCGCACTAAGGCTAAGGCGGCGGATATAAGAAGACGTCGTGTGGGCACGGGTGGTGGACCCAACAAAACAATTCCTCTCTCTGATTTAGAAGAGAGGATTGTTTGCATTATTGGGAAGGTAGCGGTGGAGGGTACACCTGGAGTAAGGATACCAGTAGATGTTAGTATGCTTTTGTATGATTTTATAATTTTAGCACTGTATGATAACTTTTTTTTATGAGTAGGTATTATGATATAAACCAGTAGGCTAGTATGGTGATAATTTTATTATAATTCTATACTAACCTAATTATAACATTGCTTTGTAATAGAGTAAGTCTTATAACATGTTTGCTCTGACTTTGCTTACTAAAACTATATTCACAATAACTATTAAACTGCACTCATTGCACTTAATTTCTGCTTATTAAAAATTTTTCTGTAGCTGCAAACAATGTGATTTACAATAGTTAAATAAATGGTTTTAAGGATTAAAACTAACATTTCCGCAAAAACAAAAGTTAAAATAAAAACAAATTACACAAAAAAAAATCAATTTTATTCATTTTTACGGACAACTCACGCTATATAATAATATAAATATCACTAAGAAAGAGCGAATGTTTCCTAAGGCAGTTTTCTTGTATCTCCTTTGGTTTCAGATTACCCCATATTGTCCCAGTGAAAAAAATGCCGATCACAGTCACACATGATCTTTATTCTAAATTTTTTTCGCCGGAAAACAACATGATTGAATACTGTTCAGGGCCTCTCAGAGGTGAAGCCTATTGATTTAAAGCAATTTTTTAGTGCGGATAATTTAGTTTTAATCCTCATTTTTTCTAAACTTCTTTAGGGTAAACCAATGCTTTTCTCTCATCTAAATTGGTCTGCAGAAAAGCAATACCTAAATGACTGATGTGCCTGATCCTGGGAATCATGCATGTAATATGCCATCAACTGACTGATTTTGAAATCACAAGTCAACAATATTTGTATAAAGAAAATGAAACGGTCAATTTTAAAGAACTATTATTCCAAGAAATTATATGCATATTACCATATTGTTCTTCAAATAATGTTTTAATTATTGTGGTTTCTTAAGTATACCTTAAAAAAGTGATGATGTCCCTTTTATATGGACCGATTCAAATACACAATTTGATATATATCTATAAAAGGCAAGTTAATGTTATATATTTTTAGGCCTCTTTATAAAATAGATAATTCATAAAATTAAAAAAAATTAATTCATTATAGATACCAAACCATCTACCCACTACCACAGCCGCAGCCAACTACCAGACGCCCGCACCAAGGACTTCCACCAACTCCGCTTTATGTAAGCTTAGAATACATATTATTTATATGTAATTTTGATGGATGAATGAATATGAACGAACATGACATTTGTTGATAATTATATATTTCTAATATTCTGTTGCTTAACAGGGGACATAGAAATGGAGGAGAACGACGCGCAGGTGGAGGACTACGAGGTGGAGGTGGAGTTTGGAGGTCTTGGAGACCACAATTACTTCGAAACTTGTTAGTATTTTTTTTTTTTTTTTTTATTCCAATAAGGTGGCAAACAAGCCTACGGTCCGCCTGATGGTAAGCGGTCACCGTAGCCTATGGACGCTCCTCAGACTAAAGGGCTCGATACCGCAAGTGAGTTTGGGATCGTCGACAATTCTCACAGCCCGTCGTTGAACCGAGTCAAAAGGGCCAAGCTGGTATCCGGGTGCACCCGCCCAGAGATGGCAGCAGTACTCCATATGGGGCCGGACTTGCGACTTGTAAAGTAGCAACCTTTGCCTCGACGTGAAGTACTGCTTCGCTCTGTTGAGTACACCAAGTTTTTTGGACGCCAGCTTTACCTTCTCTAGCAAATGATCTCGGAACTGAACATCGCTGGAGAGGGAGCTTTAGTACATTTTGATTGTGCATTGCAAGTTATGCAGTGTTCATTCAATGCAGCAGGATGCACAGGGCACAAACCTTTAAGTTGAACATGCAAATTGTTAATAAATGACATGTGTTTCTGTGAATTTTATGTACATATGTTATATAAAGGGACAGTTTTTGATTCTCAAAAATAAATTATGGTTCAGTAAAGACTAATTAACTAAATATTTAAAATTATATAATCCAAGAGCTAACCATAGTCAACCAAGACTGTATAAGCCTACCGAGATTTTCTCTAGGGACTTCGGTATCGGGTTCTTGAAGAAGGTAGTAATTTGAAAGGCGATGCGTGAGTAACTCCCCTCGTGTTGTAAGCGTTCATAGGCTACGGTAACCGCTTAGCATCAGATAGGCCGTAAGCTTGTTTGCCACCTTGGTGGTATAAAAATAAATGAAAAATAGAATCAATTTATGCAGTGATTAAGGCTACAGCTCTAAAAATTTTTACACATTTAAATTATAATAATAGCTGTGAAAATACGTGTCAATATTTTAGTAAAGGTTTCTCAGAGAAATATAAAATTTTCTATTTAATACAGAACGCTCAGAGCGCTCAAATTGGATTCTCACTCCTTCTTTAACTATCTATTATTACTTTCTAGACACCTTGCCCGAGCAGCCGCAGCTAGAGCTGGTTCCCTCCACCGTGCAAGGTAAGCTGCTACAAGTTGCCAAAAAAATTATACGCATAGTTATACAACCGACTGCAATGCTGTGGGTTTGAGACTAGTTGCACAAACCTTTTGATAAACATGAAAGCTTTTTAGGGTTCCGTACTTGAAGGATCCAAACGTAGCTCTATTGCTGTCACTCACATGTCCGTCACAAAGGGTTTACAGCCAAACGGTTAGAACTACAGTCTTCAAATTTTCATAGTATAAGCATCTTGTTTACTCAAAGCCATACAAATTGTCAAAAAATATTTTTTTTGAGGGAGGCTCCAGCTTAATGAGAACACGAAAGAAATCTAGAATATGTCTGAGTTGTAAATAGAATATTCCCTAAAAGTTGCCGCTTTTAAAACTCTGAGACATATTCTAGAAACAAAACAAAACATTCTGAAAAAAGCTTATGACTAGGTTTATTTTCGGTTTATACAAATTTTTAAATTACGGTTTTTACAAAGAGAAAATCAAAAAATCTAGTGAACCGCTGGGATGTCCTCAACCGGAATTGTTTTGTCTATCTGCCACAGAAACAGACTTTATTTAAACATTATTTTAAATAAGCTTAAAAAATATATTTATGTTTCAGAGATTCTGACTGAGGCACCCCAGGCAAGTGCAGCTCCCAGCGCTGAGCCCGCACCTCCTACTGCGCAAGGTAATGTCCGCAAAGAGCTTTTTGTTATTATGTAAATTAAAAAAAAAAACGAAAAGTACGTTAGTTGGGCGTAGGTTTTTTTTTGTTACCCTAATGTTTAAGAACAAAGGTCTTTCAACAATGCGTCTTGCCTGTCATGACCTATAGCGCAAAAACGTGAAAACTGATAGTTGGTCTGATCTACAAGTCAAAAGTCGCTGAGCGAGCTATGGAAAGGGCTATACTCGGAGTTTCTTTGAATGATATGATCAGAAATGAAGAGATCCGACGAAGAACCGAAGTCATCGAATATATATATAATAACTCTCAGAATAAGCAAGCTGAAGTGGCAATAGATCGGCAAGCGCAGCGTTGGTCGCCCTCCAGCGAGATGGACCGATGATCTGAAAGAGATAGCCGGAAGTGGCTGTATAAGAAAGGCGGAGGAGCAGGTGTGGTAGCGGTTCTTTGGAAAGGCCTATGTCTAACAGTGGACTGCTGTAGGCTGATTGATGGTTTCCGCACTACACTAAGTCAGGGTTCCGTATAGAAAAATCTGAAAAATTATACTAGTGAAGATACAAAAATAAATGATCTCTTAAGGGCATCCCAGCAATTCACTTAAAAAATATATTAATGTTTCAGATATCCTGATTGAGCAATCACAGGCAAGTGCAGCTCCCAGCGCTGAACCCGCACCTCCTACTGCGCAAGGTAATGTCCGCAAAGAGCTATTATTTAAAAAAAACCAACAAGTGCGAGTTGGGCGTATGTTTTTTTTGTTACCCCAATGTTTATAGACGAATGTCTTTAACATAGGTCTTGCCTGTCATGACCTATGGCGCAGGCACGTAAAAACACTAACAGTTGGCCGACCTATATGTTAAAAGTCGTTTATACTGTCTGATGGATATGGTCAGAAATAACGAGATCCGACAAAGAACCAAATTCATCAACATAGCCCTCAGAATAATCTAGTGGCAATGGGCAGGTCACATTTGTGCAGAAAGATGGCCGTTGGGGCAGACAATGTCATGTTCTAGAGTGGAGACCACGGATCAGTAAGCGCAGCGTCGGTCGCCCTCTAGCCAAATGGGCTCATGACCTGAAAAGGATAGCCTAAAAAAACTTGAAATGTATTGGACTTACGTAATAACGTGCGTCAAAAAAATCATTTATCCCTCAATTTAATGTAGCTACGCTTAATTTTTCGTAATACAAATTTATGGCGGTTTACATAGGCTTCCTGTAAATTTTCATCAGAATCAATGCGAAGAAAGGAAAATAAATAGGTTTAATAATCTTTTTTTGCCAAGTGGCTGCGGAACCATAAATAACATTTTAACAAAAAATTAAACCGAAAAGGTTGGCCTGGTAGAGATCGCTTTTTAGCGATAAGGTCGCCTATTTGTACTTTTTTTTTTTAATTCTAGCTTTTTATTGTACTTCTATTTAAATTGTGCAATAAAGAAAATTTATTCATTCATAAACCGACTTCAACTGTACTCAAATTCTTCAAAACTTCAATTGCACTCAAAAGAAAAAAATAACCTCATAAGGCTGATATAAGTACTGACAGGACATTGATTAATTTTTAGTTTCAATTTTGTAGATATGTTTGGAAGCCCTACTAGATTATCATCATAGGAACTGCAAGATATAAATTACAAACATACTTTTCGTATTGATAACCTCCTTTTTTTTAAGTCGGTTAAAAAGATCTAGTAATTACTAATCTTTGTTTTACATAACAAATTTTAATATTATTATAAATATATATTTTGTTTTTCAGAGCGACGGGAGATGCTCCCCGGCCGTTCCCCAGTGGCTCCTGTGAGGAGGTCCAGACCTAGGCGAAGTAAATGTTAAACTTTTATACCTACTAGTTTACAACAACTTTGAAGCATGTTTGTTAGGATTACAATGAAAATTTTGTAAAATCGCCGAAGGAGAAACATACTAAACTTTTTTTTTTGATCTTAAACATTATCTCTTCCGTCCATCCCAACAGCCTTATAATC
Source organism: Apoda limacodes (assembly GCA_946406115.1). Taxonomy (NCBI): domain Eukaryota; kingdom Metazoa; phylum Arthropoda; class Insecta; order Lepidoptera; family Limacodidae; genus Apoda; species Apoda limacodes. The sequence goes on along the minus strand of OX291555.1, from coordinate 23,196,292 downwards.
CCGCGAAATCTGCATAAATTCTGATGAATGAGTCTCTCTCGGATTACGCAAATATCAATAGTAATTTTTGTTTAGATCGTGATAACAACTTGCCAGGCTGGGCGTACGACATTGAGGAGCGGCGCATCGCAGCTGAGGAGCGGCGCAATGCACTGGAGGAGCGGCGCATTGCACTGGAGGAGCGGCGCATCACGCTGGAGGAGACCTTGGGGGGGGCAATATTAGGAAGTTTGCAGCAGATAGTAGAGCTGCTGCAAACAAGATCTCAATAGAGACGACGACTTAACGACTGCTGTCATATGACAAGAACATAGGGGTAACTTTTTCTTGATAAGATCTATCATTTCTACTAGGAAAACTACTGGTCTACGATCAATAGTTACGGAGATATACCCCTTTCTAGTTTGACAGATGTCATTTGAAATAAAGATCTTGATGAGATCTATGATTTCTACTAGGGAAACTACTAGTCTACGATCAATAGTTACAGAGATATAGACCTTTCTAGTTTGACAGCTGTCATTTGAAATAAAGATCTTGATGAGATCTATGATTTCTACTAGGGAAACTACTAGTCTACGATCAATAGTTACAGAGATATAAACCTTTCTAGTTTGACAGCTGTCATTTGAAATAAAGATCTTGATGAGATCTATGATTTCTACTAGGGAAACTACTAGTCTACGATCAATAGTTAGAGATATAGACCTTTCTAGTTTGACAGCTGTCATTTGAAATAAAGATCTTGATGAGATCTATGATTTCTACTAGGGAAACTACTAGTCTACGATCAATAGTTACAGAGATATATACCTTTCTAGTTTGACAGCTGTCATTTGAAATAAAGATCTTGATGAGATCTTTTGTAAAATAACTACACGTGTAAGATCAATAGTTTAATTTTTTTTTAATATATAAAATAAAATAAAAAATATATTAAGAAAAACAGTATTTTTCTTGTCTTTTGCGGTTCAAACTATCTCCATATTAAATTCATCACAATTGGTCCAACTGTAAAATTTAACGGATTAATAGACAGACAGATACCGACACTTTTGAATTTATAATACTGTATTAGTAATAGTATTAGTATGGATCCTCATTTTATAAAGTCGGTTAATTTTTAGTTTTGAATTAATAATATCTCTTATATGGGTACCTACAGACCATTCGCGAACTTCCTCCTTTTTTAAAGTTGGTAAAAATAAAAATATGGCAGGGGAAATATGAGTACCTGAAATAGTATTAGAAAGCAAGTTCCGTTATCTCCCCAGCCCAGGGTACAACAAGCCTAGCCTACCAAATTTTTTTATCAGATCCACAACTGAATCTAGTGAGAAAGAAATTCCTTAGTAGACCCACACTTTCAAATCTGGTTCTGGTTAACGGTACTAGCGAGACAAATACTTCTCAGTAGATACACACTTTTAAAAATGGATCTATTAAGAAAATAATATCTCACTAGATCCATTATGGATCTGGACAATGGATCTAGTGAGAATGATCCCTCCATGCAGCCCCTGCATCCCTGTGCTGGTTGGACTGGAGGAGCGGCGCATTGCACTAGAGGAGCGGCGCATCACGCTGGAGGAGACCTTGGGGGGGGCAATATTAGGAAGTTTGCAGCAGATAGTAGAGCTGCTGCAAACAAGATCTCAATAGAGACGACGACTTAACGACTGCTGTCATATGACAAGAACATAGGGGTAACTTTCGACACTGTAATTTTGGCATCAAATAAACCACTATGTTCGGACGTCTGCAGCAGCTTGTAGAGCAGCAGCAGGCAAGTTCTCAATAGAGGCTTAACGACTGCTGTCATATGACAAGAACATAGGAATAATTTTCGACACTGTAATTTTGGCAACAAATAAACTACTTATAACTTTTTTATGCCACAAAATCAATATTATTAAGACAAGTCGCTGACCGATTGTTACGGCTCTCTTGTTATCAAGGTACCATAAAGGTAGCAAATTACTGTTAACTATAAATAAAAAAAATAAATTACAATATAAAATATATGATCTATTTTATTAACAAAATATTTTAAAATTTTATACTAATCACACCGAAATTTTACAATAAATGAACAAAATAGCACCATGATGACATGCCAAATGTTATTATTATTCTACTACCGGTTAAAGGAGCCTCATATTTAGGCCATTGTACGTAAGTAACCAGTTCATACGCATTGGTTACTCATACCACTTTAGGTCTGTCCAGAAATCTTTCATGGTTTGTAGATCGTTAGGGAACTTTGCCCGTGGGTTGCTCACGCTTTTGCAGCGCAGGATCACGTGAGTAGGTGTCTTCTTGACCTCCATGCAGCCCCTGCACCCCTGTGCTGGTTGGTGACGCCGACATTAATGAAATGTTTGTTTAGTTGGCCGTAGACCTATGCCAACTATATAGCGTAGGTTTTTCCTACTGAGTTGTGGTAGCTTATGCGACAAGTGTTCGTCCAGGGATGTAAGAGTAGTTTTTAGTTGGTCTGCAGTCCATCTGTTCCGCCCACTGGTTATTGAGTTGTTACAGGGTTCTGTCGCCTAACCACGATTTGAATCGGGTAAAAGATATTAGTACAATTGGTTGTAGTACCATTATTTTAGTGTCCAATCCTCTCATTGCCAGTTGAGAAAGAAGGCTGAAGGGAGAACAATAAATGAAAATCAAAAAATCAGAATCAAAATCATTTATTCAATTTAGGCTACAATAATTGAGCACTTATGAATGTCACTACGCCATCGGTTCGTAAGTCTATAGGGTGGGAGACCTTGTACTGAGAAGAACCGGCAAGAAACTCAGCAAGGGCATTTCTTTTCTCCCTTTCTCTTAAAGTGTCCACTTAAAATGTTGGAAAATCCTCTTCCTATCACAGAAGGACACTTTCCATTACAAACATAAAAAACATAAAGTGCACAAGCACAACATAAAGAAGTATCTAATTGCAAAATATTAAAAAAAGACAGTTTATGTACCTATTCATGACTTAGAAATAATCAATATCTTACAGTATTGATAAACAAAACAAAAAAGTAAAACTAAATACAGGGATACAAAGAAGTTTGCAAGAGCAGACCAGTCTCAACAGGCGGCACCCGTTCTAGAGTATGACACATGAATCAGCCACCGCTTCGCTCAACCATGATGTTATGTCAATCAGTAACTATGATCTTACTGACCATAACGTCTGTACAAGCATGCTCCTGACATCTGCATCTGCATTGTTACTGATGTCGTACCTTAGCTGAAGCTGACCACGCCGGATCAGTTGAAGGTCAACATTAGTTAGCCTGGGTACAGGAACCTTATGTGTGTTGGCGATATTATGCAACACAGCACATGCATTCACTATTTTCCCAGCTTTCGCAGGGTTATAGTGAAGCACGCGGTGTCCCAACAAACACCGCCAACGCGACTTAAGGACGCCGAAACATCTTTCAACAACATTACGAGTGCTGCAGTGAAGCTTTGTGTAATGTTCCTCTGCCGAACCTTCTGCAGCTTGTAATATCGGTGTCATCATGTAGGCCCTTTGGGCAAAACCAGAATCACCTGAAAACAAACAAAAAACCATTAATCTCATAGATGTTGCAGTCCCTTCTACATCTTCATTTATTCATTTCTTTTTTTAATACCACCAAGGTGGCAAACAAGCTTGCGGCCCACCTTATGTTAAGCGGTTAAGATGCTCCGTTGCGACGCAAAGGAAGGACAGACAGGATTTGCAAAAAATATATTCCTAACTCTTGATGAAAGAAAATATATTTCTTAATTGGGATAAAAAGTATCCTATGTTCTTCTGTCTTTCCAACTATACCTGTGCCAAATTTCAGCTCAATCGGATGCTCTATTGCAACATGAAAGAGTAACAGACAGACAGACACAGGTTCTTTCGCATTTATAATATTAGTACTAAGTGGACTAGTATCTTATAATCTAGTAATAGGTCTACATACCCAAAAGCCAGCAACTCTCGCCATTTAAGTTTAGTTGCTCCAAATACATCTTTAGTGGGCTTTGAGCCCAAATAAAGCTATCATGAGCTGCCCCACCATAAGATGCATCCACATATGTTATGTTTAAATAGCGGTCACATATCTGTAATATTAAACAATTTAAATAGCAAATTTAATTTAATTTGAGCAGGTAGGTACTTTATTGATTTTTTAGTACTACTGATAATTCTAAAATGATTAAAATATGTTGTATTAGTCTTAAAAAAATGTATGTTATAAAAAACTTACAACTAATACATTAAGGGAATGGTATCCTTTGCGATTAAAATCCTCATGGTCCACCGGCCGGATAATAGAAACATGTGTCCCATCAATGCATCTGATTATCCCCGGGATACCTTTCATGTTCATAAAACTAGAAAAGATTAAAACTTAAAATTATTTACTAATATTAATTAAATTGTTTGTTTTTTTTGGCTTAATAGGTCAGGTTGGTTACTTTACATATATTATCAGTTTATCCCAATAAAGATTTTGTTCTGATTTAATATTTTACATTTTAACGATATCAACTTGCTGATAAAATGTTTTTTATATGGGACTTAATAGAAAACAAATATTTCTACAGTATAAATAAGTTTATATATTATATGGTTTAGTGGGTACTCACTTTGCCATAATAGTTTCTCTTTGGAGTCTTTGAGAGGGAAACTTGATATATTTTTTTAAAATTGCCTCCGTATTAATGGCATTGGTAACTTCTTCCAAGCACCTACTCAAACAGGTCTGCGACATATTGTGGAGGTAAGATGAAGCAACACCACGCTGATATGAACCACAGGCAAAAAAAGATAAAGCTGCAAGAACCTACAAACAAAAATAAACAATAAGTTAGTACCTGATAAAGATGATTTGGATATAGAAACTTGAACACAACCTAAAGCTGATATTATATTATATTGTTTAATTTCGGTTCAATATTGCTTTTAATTTGATCGCTTCAATTGCATTGAAGCATCTAAATACATTATATACATTCCATGCAATTGTGCAATCTAATTGAAAGCCTAAATTCACCGAAGCTTTTATTGCAATGGTAACAATATTAATCATTGTTCAATGTGATTTAAATGTGTAAACATTAAAATTGAATAATAACTCATTCCGCACACAGCAGCGAAGCATACTCTTTCAGGTCCGCAGAAGTGTTATTTCAAGAATGGTATTTAAGTGGTAGCACCACCAGTCATTTTCAGGCAATCTTTGAAACTAAACTGATTAAATTAAACTGTGAAAATTGTTAAGGATCCCTTTTTATTTATTCTACTCATGTATTTATTAGTCACAGATTCACGAAATTACCAAAGGTACGAGATGGCGCAACATTGCAATGTGCTAAGTAAACATTGAATGTAATTTAAATGATTGACGTGTTTGGTTATAAACTCAATGGTCAATAGAATTGTTGATCCGCGTAATATCGGCTTGACTTACTTTAAGTTCTTCGCGAATCATTGTATTCCTTTTGCGGGTTCGTAACAACGGGATCACCTCCCTGCACAACTCTTCGAAAGCAGCTTTCGTGAGGCGGAACTGAGCCACGAATTCGTTGCCAGGGAGTGCTAAAGGGTTGCTGGCGTCCCTCATCTCTCGACGACACAACTTTAATATATTTTTGCGCCGTTCCTCCTCAGCGTGTGCCAATAAAACCGCACGTGCCATTGTGGTACTAAAATGAAAGATATTTAATAAGAACAGCTACATAACACTTACTAGGGTAATTTTATTGTACAAAACACTGAAATCATTAAAGAAACCTAATTAAAATACTTACATTTTAATTTTTTGAATATATGAAATCGATAAGAAACACCGTCGGACTAGCTTCTATCAACATGAGGAAAGCTGCTATCACAAACTGTCAGTTGAGTGCAAAAACGTTTGCAACGATTTTACGGAATCACTGTTTTCATACAAAAAAAATATATCGATAAATTTCAGCTGCAATCAAACTTTGTTTGTAATTGAAGCTGAAATTTTGAGCATCCGGAATCGCATTACTGTCAAATTCGAAAATTTCAAACAAAAAAGGTTAGCAATCTTTTTACGGAATCGACCTACAGGTGACAAAAGTAATGAAAATAATGATTCTGCATCCCAAAACGAACGTGCCCATAATGGGCTCGCACCACTGACCTCTACTACTACCCACTGGACTGGCTGCTGTCAAACGTTTTTGTGCCTATTTGAATAACGCCATTTTGGCGCTGTAGGCAGATACGAAAGTCCGTAGAACTAAAATAAGGGATGTCCGCCAGTCGACATTATATCTGATATATCGATTTATTATGTTTTAGAAAGACAGTTTTTTAACCCAACAACAACAGAAAAACATTTACTACTAGCTCTAAGTTTTTTTTCTAAAAAAAATTTGTTGGCGACAATGCTATATGATATCTTTCGATATAATGGGGTCAAAAATCCACATATCACTAATTAGGTACCAATCGTAAGTAGCGCCAAATTAGTTGGTAAAAGAACCTTAGTGGAAATGTTTTTCTGTTGTTGTTGAGTGAAAAAACTGTCTTTTTCTAAAACATAACCTTTTGACGTAGTTCAACCTGGACCATATTTTTTTGTTTCGAACTCCTATATGTAAAGAACGTATTGTGATCGTGCGGAAAAAAACGCGTTTTTCATAAATCTCTTAATTAAAACCTGGCACTTTAGAATATTGGATGGATCGTATGTATACGTACCGCCTGTCGATTGAAATGGGTCTGATCACAGCACGCCATTTCCTCATCAATGAAAAATGGTCCCAGTTTGACTATGTCAGCCTCCTAGCTAGATAAATGGTTCGAACTGCTTTATGATATAAAGTAGCGTAGTTCTAAATTAATAGAAACGTTTACAGATTTAATAATTTCAGCAGTAGACTTTTGTCAAATTAAAACTCGCATATCTCATATAGAAACAGTTTATTCAGAATTTAATACAATTCAAAAGTAAATCGAAATATTAGTGGACGATTTAAAGTGGGACAGTTCTTTGTCGCCGAAGAGCATAGCTTCGCAGCTGTGTTTGGTAAGCCGACCATGCACCTCCAGGACCCCTGTAGAGACAGTCAGATAATCATTTCCAGCGCGCAAGTCTAGATCGCCATCGCCGAACCTTTAATGACCACGAGAAGGGCCACTCCACGGATGACAAGGTATGTAAATCCAATATATTACAGCAGAATTCTGTAACAAAAGATTTCGAAACTCATAGTTGTGCCTTGAATCCAGTGATGGATAACAGTGATGTCAAGTTTTATGCTATAAAACCAACTCGATTTAGTGGCCGTTATAATAAGTGGCTTGAATTCCACGATACGTTTGTCTCGCTAGTTCATGATAACCCGCTTATAAGAAAAACTATATTGAAATCTGTTTATCGATACATTTTGAAGCTACGATGCCAAAGACAGACAGACAAAGGCTTCAAATATATCAACATCCGGCTTTCTAAGTCGAAGGTATGCCAGTACCGAAACAGAAGACTAACTGCGTTTGACAATATTCTAAATATTACAATTTCCAAGTCCATATTGGCCAACTTTCTAAATATTAAAATTATGACCTCTTTGAATCACTAGCAAATTCTAAACAACACAAATAGATATCAGTTTTACCGAATTTCAATATTAAACTGCTAACATAGTATTGCAAAAACAATTTCTTATTGAATCAGATGGTTTACATATAAAGTTTCAACATTTTTGAATAAAAACAAACACTAAGTGCACGTACCTGTGAAACGACGTGTTACTCCCCTTTTTGTAGCAACGTTTGTAAAAGACACATTTCCTCAAATTTGTAACTTCGATATTACATAAATAAATTCAAAAACTCACTAAAACACCGATAAATTAAGTTAAATTCAGGAAATTTTTATGTTTATTTACATCTACCAAGACAGTATACGTCAAAATTAGTTCCCCGAAACTTTCGCGGTGGCGTTTCAAATTTACACACAAAACTTGCTGTCACTTGTATAGAAAAGCCAGTCCAGTGGATAGTAGTAGAGGTCAGTGGGTCGCACGGTCTTAGCAGACCCATAGAGTAAATTATATATAGCAGACTATTTATGCATTTGGTAGAGTAAATGTCAATTATATTGTATCGTGGCGCGGGCGTTACCGCGCGTCCTCGTTTTCACGTCGTTCTTCTAGTGATGTCGCAAGGTGGGGCGGGAGCTTTGGTGTGGATCCTCAGATATTCCGCGTCGTGTCCTACTTATTTCTTTATAATTCACTATTCATGAGGCTTCGCTGCACAATTTTTAACACGCTTTCGTAAAACATTGCTAAAATATATACATCGAAACTCACTCAATGAATTCAGAAAAAATAAAAACAAAAAAACACCACTGCTTCTTCAGATTCGTGCCAAAAAACCAAATCACAAATTATGAAGTATAAAAGTATATGTTGCACGAACAGATAAGTCACTTGATCTGTGAAAACACCGCAAGATGGCGCTTCTTCTAGTGATTTCCGAAGTACCCAAATATCGATATGATGATGATTTTTCATAGTTTTTTTTTGTAAAAATCTTTGTGAGCAGGCGACGTTGAGGCTTAATGCCCTTAATTATTGCGGTAATAGAAACTAAATATAGGTTGAACTATAACTTAGCGCGCTTATGCCTGCATTAGGGTCCTAAGTTGAGGATAATTTGACCCGATCACAATTCTTGCAAAATATACACTAGTTTTTTATTCTGGGACTTTATGAGAAATAAGAACTAAGATAGGGAAATGTTTTTCAAATAACTATATAGTTTACATATTCCAAAAGCCACTTTCACTTGGTACCCACGTGAAAGACTAATCAGTTAATATAAAAGATTTTGTATTTGCATGATACATTTCAAAATTGCAATTTGTACGATCCATCTATTCCTGTGAAGTAAAAAAAATTTTAGATATTTAAAATTTTCTACCAGGAACATACCTACAAAATAATAAATTATACCTAAAGGGGTGTTGTTGACAAGCACTATACTCATTGAATGCGCTTTATGCTCTCTAAGCGCTATTTCAATAGTTCTGTTTACCAAAACTGAATGTGCTACGACATAACATCCAGTCCGCATTCAACGCATTAGCTGCACATGCTTGGGAAGTACAGTAGTGGATGCGCTGTGAAATAGTGAACGACCATAATGTTTGTTTACAGTTGGTGAACAGAAGTTTTAATGCCTATACCGCGTAATTAAAGTGTATTTGCATGTAACAGAGGAATAGATAAACATAAATGCGACTGCATAACCTGACCACAGTCTCTCATATTAAATAATTAGGCATAGTAGTAGATGACAAACTTACATGGGACAAACACACAGAGACTACGGCTGCTAGAATTAGAAAGATGACCTATGTATTCAAAAACCTACGCTCTTTACTTATGTCCTTACCATATAGAGATCCTAGACAAGAAGTTTATGTAATGTCCGGTATCCTATCAGTGAGAAAGATATATATCTGTGAAATACTGAGGAGCACTGACCTCTACTACTACTACCTACTGTAGGCAGAAACGAAAGTCTAAAGAACTAAAATAAGTAATGTTCGCAAGTCGACATTATATCTGTGATATATCGATATATTATATTTTAGAAATAGACAGTTTTTTAACGTAACAACAACTGAAAAACTCTTTGGTGGTTTAAAAATATTCAACAGTGTTGCCACTTACCACTAGCTTTAAGTTTTTTACTAAAAAATCAGTGTTGGCGAGAACCTTTCGATTTGATCGAACCTTTTGACGTGATCCAACCTGGACCATATTTTTTTGTTTCGAACTCCTATGTAGTAAAGGAAATATTGTGATCGTACAGAAAAAAATCGCGTTTTTCATAAAAATCTATCAATTAAAACCCGGCACTTTAGAATATTGTAACTTCAACGGATTGTCCGATACGTACCGCCTGTTTATTGGAATGGGTCTGATCGCAACCCCTCCTTTTTTTTATATAACCAAGGTGGAAAACAAGCTTACGGTCTACCTGACGTTAAGCGGTTACTGTAGCCTATTGACGCTTGCAATAACAGAATTACTTGCGCGTTGCCGATTATTTAAAAATCTTATTCTTGAAGAATTCCATACTATAGTCCATAGAGAAAACCTCGGCAGCCTCTTAATAGCTAGTGCCCATTGGTGTGTGGGATACACTATTTAAGCAGGTATCTAATTCTACTAATAGTCAATTAAAAATAAAAGTCGCATTAAATGGAATGGAATTTATTTTGTATAGGATAATTTAATATCATATTTTATACCTTCGAAGCTATAATATGATAGCACTTTTTGCTACTTAGTAAAATATAATAATATTTATAATATTATGTAATTTAAGTACATATATTTAAATTAACATAAATTGACGCTTATAAATTGTCACTTCCATGTCCATATTGGCCAACTTTCTAAATATCGATATTAAAATTATGACCTCTTTGAATCACTAGCAAATTCTAAACAATACAAATAAAATATAAATTTTGCCGAAATTCAATATTGTGCTGCTAACATAGTATTGCAATAACAATTTCTGATTGAAATAGATGGTTTTAATTAAATTAAATTTCTGATTAAATATCAATTTTACATCTATTTTGAATAAAAACAAACACATAATGGACGTACCTGTGAAACGACTGCTACTCTTCTTTTTGTAGCAACGTTTGCATAAGACACATTTCCTCATTTTTGTAAATTCGATATAACACAAAAAAAATTCAAATACCGACTAAAACACCGACAAATTAAGTTAAATTCAGCAAATTTTTATAATTTTTTTAAATTTACCAAGAACCATCAAAACCACTGATGGCTGATATACAATATAGGTACGTCAAAATTAGTTCCCTGAGACTTTCGCGGTGGCGTTTCAAATTGCCACACAAACTCAGCTGTCATTTGTATAGAAAAGCCAGTCCAGTGGGTAGTAGTAGAGGTCAGTGCTGAGGAGGTATCAGTGTATCACAGAACGATAGTTCCCGTCCCGACCTGCCAGTATTATCAAACCGAATTGATCGCTGTCCACTGCCGTATAAAATCAAAAAACATTTTAATTTTCTTGCCCCTTATGTGTATATAAAATGTTATAAAATGTATAAGATACGCAAACTAACAAATTATAAATTTAAAACAGTAATAACGGACTGGTTAAAGCCCTATACATTGGATTGGTAAGTACTCTCTTTTTGACGTGACAACGTCTTATAAATTGGTTTGCCGGGTGACACTTCAAGAAACTGCGTTACGCTCCGCTCACGTTATGCGCTCACAATGAGAGCGAGTGAGAGGCACGCGGCATGGTTAGCCCGCCTAAGAGCGAGAGAGACAGACATAAAAAGTGAAAGGCACAAGTTGTCACGTAAAACTTTCGCCCGTATACCGACTTTACAGGCAACCAGTTTTTTTTTTATTTATATTTTATTTATTCATATATCTGTATGTTAGTGGTCTCCTCCTAAACGGCTGGGCCGATCGGAATGATTTTTTTTAATGCGTTTGGCTGGCGCCTTGGACACTTTATGTGCACAAATCAGCCCGGCAGATGGCGCTGCAGTCGGATGCAGAACAATGTCTTCCCGGTCAGCACCATCTGCCGGGCTGATTTGACTGACGGATCAACGCACGACCTAAACCGCTGATCGTAGAGCCCTGAAACGTGGAGGGTCTGTTCTTTGTATGACGTAAGCATCCGATAAGAAAGGATTTTCCAAAAGGGTCAATTTCGAGTCGGACTCGCGCAATAAACCGATTGTAATGAAATTTTGGTATGTTGTTATACACACGCCGGGGAATGTTTCTGAGAAAGAAGAAAAGGGTCAAGTGTCGGACTAGTTTCCATCATTTAGGATTATCTTACAATGATTACCCAAAATTTACAGAATGTATAAAGATGGGAAGGACACTTGCTTCTGCAACACAGTTTTTACTAGCGCAGGAGTCAGGGCAATAACTGTAATAACAACTGATATTTTGTGATATTAATTATAAAGAAATTTACAATGTCATAGCTCTCAATACTGTCAACAAAATGCAGTTAACTATGAGACGTTGTTTATTAACTTGAACTTTATGTCAAATAAATTACTGTCAAATTAAACTGTGTTTCAGAATGCTATCCAGAATTCAGCAAGGAAATTAAAAAAAGCGGTTTGAAATAGCAGATTAAAACAGGATTGAAACTTTTTATGAAATATTATTAGGGTAGGCCAAGACATGCCATTGTCCATCCGTATTTCACAGTTTTTTTTATTCAGAAACTATTTGGCCTACAGCGACAATACCCGCTATCAAAATATAAATCAATAATACCTATAGATAATTTTTGAAGGTCTTTACGACCAACAAGAATCACTCAGAGGATCAGCTCATTCCAAAAAATTTCAAGGTCTTTCATGGCCACCATCTTTTTGCTTTATAGGGAGTAATGTTGGTTCATCCCCCCTGAAATGCATAAAATATATTAAAAACTTTTTGTTTGTATGAATTTTTCCTTAAACTGTAATCAGAACCCAACGAAGCTAAAAATCCATAATACTTAAATCCAACATAGAATAAATGCACAAGTCTACTTGACTTCTTAAATGTTAAATGCTGGAAAAAGACTAAAAGTACTTTTTCTGATAAAGACTTGACGCCTTTTGTAATTTGCCATTTGTGGAAAACCTCCTAGGCTTTCGTGTAAGTTTTTTTTAGACTTTTCTAAAAGTAGATCATTAACTCTGGAGTCAAATCACTGTCTTCACTCGACATTTTTATAAAAAAATATAGTTTCTAATGTACAAATAAACAGAAACGAGATTTGTAGTATTCGCGCCATTTTTTGTTTTTTCTTTGTTATCAGTGATAAAAGTTTTCATCCAAATTTTTATTTATTATTGTATGCATGTATTGCACTGTATGTTAAAATTCAAATCACATTAAATCCCTATGGATTTCATGAAATTCAGTAGAATATTTGATTTCTCGCGCAAAGTATTCAGTTTAGAAAAAAAATGATATTAGAAACCTCAATATCATTTTTGAAGACCTATCCATAGATACCCCACACGTATGGGTTAAAAAAAATTTTGAGTTTCAGTTATAAGTATGGGGAACCCCCAAAACAATTGTTTTTTTCTATTTTTGTGTGTATATCTTAATGCGGTTCACAAAATACATCTACTTACCAAGTTTTAAGTAGTATAGTTCTTATAGTTTCGATAAAAAGTGGCTGTGACATACGAACGGACAGACAGACAGACATGACGAATCCATAAGCGTTCCGTTCTTTGCCATTTGGCAACCCTAAAAATCAGGTTAGGTTTGGAGTCTGTTCGACTAATTACTGTAGAGTGTAGACCACTGCATGGAACTGTCTGTTTTGCCACTATTTAGCATTGTACTCTTTAGCCACGTTAGCAATAAAACTATTTTCCGGAACTTGATCAGGTGCATAGTTAATGCGTTTTTTTACCAACTCGTATGATATAACCGTGTAAGTACAAATTGCGGTAGAAAGAGATTGGTCATAATTGCGTAATAGATACCTACAAGTAGGTATGTCCAGCTGCCAAGTATTCATTACCTACATTATTTATTATTTTTGTTGCCAGACTTTCTGGGTCAAATGCGGCGAGTGTAATCGTAATAAGAGTCGTTACATAAATTACGATGTTTTGGTGGCCGGATCGATTATTTTATTTGCATACGTACTTGCTTTTGCTCACGGTTCTGCTCGTGAATCAATTGCCAACTGGCAAAGGTTAATTAGATTAATTTGATATCGTTTTAATTGTTTTAGATAGTAATGTTATATATAAGTTATATATTGTAATCAAAAATTACGTGATTAAATATATTAATAAATTTTATTTATTTATGTCATTTCATTGTTAAGTATAAATATAAAATTTTGTTAACGGTGTTTTTGTGTTTGATTGAGTGTTTGTGGTTCACAGCGGATACGTCTGAAAGGATTTGGATGAAATTTTGCAGATAGGTTGGTTATGTCCTTCCCAGTACCTAACTTAAAGAGCCCTTTACCGAAGTCGAAATTTCGAGGTTTTTACCGCGGGCATAACTACGGGGCAATAATTTTTTTTTTATACTTAGTCTTCGACCTGCCTTTGTAAAGGCAATTTAGGATAGTGAAAGCAGCATTAAGATACACACTAAGAGAATACGATTCGTGGCAGCGTGCTTCATACAAACGAATTTTCCATTTATTTTTGACATTTACTCTACAAACACTGTAAAATTTTGTAGACATGATCTCAAGCCGAATATTTATGACTATGGTTTTCTGAAATCCTAAAATAATGTTTTTATTACCTTAAAATATTATTTTAGATTTTTTAGACAAACTAGAATCCTATACAACTTTTAAAATATACAATTTATTAAAAACTTGGCACACTGCAGACCTGTACATTTGTTCTTAGAACACGTGTTCAAAATTCAATGGTGCTAGATTGGTAGGTTTCAAAAATAAGTGGGAAATTCGTTTTTGTGATCCACGTTACGAGGCGCCGCGAATAGTTTTCTCTTAAACTAGAGTACCGTAAAATAAGAATTATTGCAGATATCATCAGATCATAACAGATTTCAATCAAAACAACTTTGGTTTTCAAATGGCTCTGTAGCTAAGAAGGTAGATGACCCGATTGCCTTAGGTTCGATTCCCGCTCAAGACAAATATTTATGTCATGAACATTTGCGTTTTTCTTAAGACTTAGTGTTTTCTAAGTGTAATATGTATTTACTAATAAATTTTTTTATGCCACTAAGGTGGCAAACAAGCTTGTAGTCCGCCTGATGGTAAGCGGTCACCGCAGCCTATGAACACTTGCAACACATGGGGCATCACTCGCTATAATGGTATGAATTCTTTGCATGGCATCATTTCTAGCAATTCCTCAAAACACAGCCCAGACTTAGGGTTCGATCCGGCTTTTAAGTTTGGGATCGTCGACGATTCTCGCAGCTCGTCGTTGAACCGAATCAAATGGCCAATCTGGTATCTAGGTGCACCTGCCCAGAGATGGCAACAGTACTCCATATGTAAAACAGCAACCTTTGCCCCGAGGTGAAGTACTACTTCGCTCTGTTAAGTACACCAAGTTTTTTAGACGCCAGCTTCTTCTTGTCTTGTAAGATAGGCACAGAACATCGCTGGAGATAACACCAAGGATCCCAATTTTTAGTGTTCTGCAAACGAGGGACCTCAGTGAATGGGGTTTTCTTAGCAGTAAACGCGCAGACTAGTGTCTTTGTAGGGTTGAATCGGACCAAGTTTTCCCGCCCCCAATCAGAGACCTTGGACAGAGTGGTCTCGATTTGAGACACAAGTTCTCCGCAACGGAATAAGGGATGTTTGCACGGCTCGTGTAATAAGCGACTCTAGTACTGTTATCTGCATATCATATGTTATTGATGGATAACATGTCATTGATATGCAGTAGAAACAGCGTAGGAGACAGAACAGAGCCTTGCGGGACACCAGCATTAATGTCCATGCTATCAGAGCAACTACCGTCAACTACGGCGTAAAGCTTGCGTTGCCAGACAAAAAGCTAGCCAGCCATTTGCACAAACCCTCCGTAAGATGGCTACTTCGACTGAAGACCAAGGTGCCAGACACGATCGAACGCCATCGCTGTGTCCAGGCTACATGCCAATGCCTCCTCCTGACTCTCAAGGGCACCGGATGCACATTCGCAGTCTTCACTAAAGAAGGAAATTGCCTAGTGTTGTATGAAAGCACGAATATATATATATGTACTTAATACTTATAAATATACATATATATATATATAATGAATACCGAGCAAGCGAATAATTTAAAGATTGAACCCACGAGCGAAGCGAGTGGTTATAAAATTGAAACCTGAGCAAAGCTAAGGATTCTAAGGCCAAAACCCAAAAAGATTTCCAGCCGAGCGAAACATACAATTTTTCATCTGACTACAGCGAGGAAAATATATACAAGATTCAAAAAAACTAACAATTAATGTTTAATTACTTATGAATGGAACAAGTATACTTATTTTAAATAGTTTCATTAATGATTGACAACATAATAACAACATTATAAGTCTCTGAAATAGGTTGAGCGCCTTTTGTATGTCTGCTTGTTTGTCAACAAATCGCACGCTCACCTCTGAGCTTACCTATTTTTCGCGGGTAAGTTGAGGTATTTTAGGTCACTCATGTTTTTTAATTATTAACTTTAAGTTTATTTAGTAAAAGTAATATGTTTATAGTAACAACAACCAAAATGATGTACCTAGTACGTAATCCATACTAATATTATAAATGCGCAACTAACTCTGTCTGTCGGTCTGCCTGTTACCTCTTTACGCTTAAACCGCTGTAACGATTAACACGATAAGTGCGAAACAGGGCTTGAAACACCCTGTCCTTTTTGATTGATACCTACTCTTTAATTATACCCACAACAATGCCGGGTTTCTTAGACCTCGTGCCGCACTGAACAAATAAAATTCTGACACAGTGCGGAACGAGGTTGCGAACACAACAATCGTGAGTCTCGTTTAGCTGATGAAATATTTTGAATTTCTAGATACCACGAAAGTGACACGATAAGCAACGTAAGTGACAAATAAACTTTACAGCCATTATTTTTTCATAATTTAAGTACCTGCTGTTTATGAGACTTAATGCTAATGAAATAATTAGACTGGTAAATAGATAATATCAATGAAAAACGCAGGCAATTACCAGTTTGGTCCGAGGTATATATTACTGATGTGTTATTGTCAATTTCAACTACAAAACCTTAGAAATTTTATTCATCAAAAATTTTTTTGATGAAAATAGGGACTTTCTTGTGATTTTATTAACCAGGTAAGTACTTATCTTTATTTTATATTATATTTATACTCTAAAATACCCTCTTTATACATGTGATAATATAATCACATAGATTAAATAAATAATGATAAAAGATGAGATGCTTACTGTAAACTAAAATGATATATCTACACTTTACTCTATTTTGCTGTAACTTGGCAAAATATTTGGCAATCTGGGAGAGGTGTTGACGTATTGCGTATTGATGGTTCACGTGGCGGAGAAGAAAGCGGATCATTGACACCAGGATTATAAATTCTTCTTGTGATGATTGAAATGATTCGTTTTCTTCTCGTTTTACTGCATGTTTTCTTTTCTCTCTTCTTTGGGCGTTCTTTAGCAGTTTGTGGCATTCTAAGGCACTGAAAATATAAATAAACTTTACTGCCAACATACAAAGAATCACTTTTAGAGCATAAAATCACTTTCGTGGCATAAAATCACCTTCGTGGACAAAACGCCACGAAGTTGAAGAAAATATCCCTTTTTTATAAATTCCTGCAAACTGTTCGTGTAAAATTATTATATTGGGGTTTATTAGCTAATTTTGATTTCAATTGCTAAAATACAATACACAAAAATGTTATTGGTCGGTACATCTATGAATAAATAAAAACTCACTAGATTTTGTTGTCGACATTAAACCGCGAATTTCTACGGAAAAAAATTTCTTCCCAGAAAGCAGTACAAAATGCATTCACACACTTTTTGGTGTCCAAGCCTGCAGTTTTATCGGAAAGGTTTAAATAATCCTGCTACCAGTTGTAGAAATGTAAGACAACGAAGGTATAGTTACTTAGAGTAGAAACAACAATTTCATGCTTAACCCCTAATAAATAAAAATAAAGCAGTCGTTAAGCCAAGTCAGAGGCCTTGTAGGTGGCTTAAAAACTTAGACAGTCAAGTGGCCACTAGATCGACAAACATCCACCAATTCGCCAGTGCGGTGGACTATGACCTAAGCTTTCTTCTCCAAAAACAGGCCTGAGTCCCTGCAGTGGAGCGTGTAATGGCTGAGGAATACAAGGCAAGCAAGTATAGAAGTACCTTATAGGCACTAATAGGTATAATTTAATAAATATATACCTACGTTTATAGATTCTGTGCCTTTTTATGACTTAGCACTTAGTCTGTTTAGTCCATAACCATCGATGTGTTATCTTATATTAAAGTTTAGTAAAGCGATATATAAAAGGGAAAGTGGTATTTGCTGCGATGCAAAGGGAATGGAACTCGTTTCTATATGCTCTGCCTTGCCTACTTGTTTTACTGTCACTATGTAAAAGCACTGTATAAATAAGTACTAATACAACACGCGGTATGGCCGCTCTCTGCTGCTCTCTGGACTTAACCCTACAGAAAGAGTATCCTGTATGTCTACCATGAGTTTGCATAGTAAAATTTAATAACATAACTACAACCGTAAACGTCATAGCGCGGGTCGAATAGTATGACAAAGAACACGCACCATAAGTTACGGTCCCATTAACTACTGTAGCTAACGTGTAGACGATAACGAGTCTGATTTGTGACGTCACTTTGGCATGTGTCTAACTTCATTAATAGTACTTGTTAGCTCTTTCTTACCTTATAAGGCAGACAGAGAGAAGAGACCCGTTTTTATTTTTGCAATGATCGCGGTCCCACTGACGATATTATAAAAACAATCAATTTGTAATCCAAACGACTACGAACTGCCGTAAGCACAGTTTTAGAAAATTTACTAAACATATACCTAATCAAATTAGATTGAAAATAAATTCTGCTATTTGACCCATTTAATTTATTCAATTCATAAAACGATCATCGGTTTACAAGCATGTAATTGAAGAAAAAACGAATGACCATAAACTGTTCCGAGGTCTTTTGCGGTTGTTAATCCGGACCCTCTCATTTAAAAAAAAAAAAAACATTGTTTATTTACGTGAGACGCGTGCGTAAACATATTTTGCCCATAATTCGTAAATACATATTACTAAAATGAAAAGGACAAGTCCATTGCAGATGCAGCTCATGATAGAGTTTATGGAAAAGTAAGTACCTAACTAATATTTTGTCTTGTTTAGATATAACAGTAAATGCAGACTCTGTCATGGAATGGTATTGTAAGCAATTGAAATACCCAGACTCTCAATTTTGTTTCTGTATGTACAGTATTAGTCAAAAGAACCTATGCTACTGAAAGTCCGGTTTTCTCATGTCTTTTGGAAAAACATGTTAATGTTAATTGCTGAATTATTGTTTGGAATCTACTCATTTCTACTACTACAATAGAGAAAAATGTTTTTGTTTCAGGAATGGTGATTTAAGTAAGCCCACTGAGGGTCCACAAGGTCGTATAGCAAACATTAATCTGTGGGCTCAATTAACAGACCTTCTGAATTCTGACACGAGCGGGGAAAGCAGAACAGTTGAAAGGTGGAGAAAGGTGTGGAGTGATACAAAAAATAATGTTAAGAGAAAGGCAGCCAAATTACATAGAGCTGCGACTGGAACTGGTGGTGGTCCTGCCCTAAAAATTGTATTAACAGACTTAGACCAAAGAGTTTTAGCCATTACTGGAACTCAAGCTGCAACAGGACTTATAGAAGTGCCAGAGATTGGTGTGGATCTGGACACCTCTGCTGCAGAGGAAATGATCTTTGATACTCAAGTTTCGCCTTTACATCAATTAGCGGTATTATCACCACCACCACCACCACCACCACCATTGCCTGCAGCTACAAGTATACAGAATCCCTCTATTGAAATTCCACTTGAAAACTGGAATCGACCAGGAAGCAGCTCGCAGAGCACTCCGTTTCCATTGGTGCATGACCAGATAATGACAGAGCCTCTGCCTGAGAGACATGGCTCTACTACTCCAACACGTCATGCCAACACTCAACCGGCCTCCTCTCCTCGTCGACGCCGCCGGCCACTGCTGCGGCAAGATCTTTCGTCCCCTAGCCGCAAAAGGCCTCGACATGCAACACAGTCAGAATTAGCAAGACAGGCATTTGTTAATTCTGACCGTGAATGGCGAGCTTACTTAGCGGATAGGGAGCGTGAAAGAATTAGACTGCGGGAAATGGAGCTGGAACAGCAACGGCGATGGCAACAGCTGTTTGAAGATTTTCTGACCTGCATCAGTAATGCTATTGAAGCATTTAAAACTAAATAATAATATACTTTTTGATACATTTATAGAACAGAAGTTTTATTTATGTTACTCATGATTTTTTATTTGTAAACCAAACACCTAGTGTAGGGTTATGTATCCGCTACTACGTTGTTTGAGTCAGAAAATAGCCTAATTTGACTGACCAAATTATTTTGGAGATAGAGCAGACTATAAGCTCGAAAACCATTTGACTAGTATGTCTTATTTTTTATAGTAATTTTGGCATATGCTATAGTTCTGGATTACTTTAGATTTTTCTGAAAATGCGTTTAGCTAATTTGGTTGGCTTTAAAAACTGGCTTAAAAACATTGATTTAAATTCCTTTTCAACAATACCCAGTTCGGCAAGTTAATTGTGTTTTTTTTACATTCATCCACAATTTTGTAGTGGGTGTAAACAGCTAGTTATACATATGCCGAATTCCACCTTTTTACCCCATGTAGTCTTTGAATAAAATAGCTTTGACATACAGATGGTTTGAAATGTTGAAACTATAAGGGTAATTACAGAACTTTAAAAATGCTTTAAAAGTTACTACTTTGCTATAGAATAATGCTACAAGTGGAATATTCTAAAATATATGGTTTGAATGTGAGGTAAAATAAGAACACAATATTGATAGTTCAACTACACTTTTATTTAGAACCTAGCACTTATATTTAAATACAATAACACTTAATGAATTATATTTATATTAAGTAAAATCCTACAACTATACCAAAACTATTGATTTGTATGCCTGCCAGCAATTTTCCTAGCAAGTTGGTCTCTTAATGCTCTTCCTAATATTAACTCGCTGTTGGCTTGACTTTCATTTACAATTTGATCGCTTTGCTCTTCTGTAAAAACACATCATAATAAAGATGAAAATATAAAAGCAAGGAATAGAATAAATAGTGTTTCACCACAGGGGCACAGATCTTAGTAGAAATGTGCATAGGCAGTAGTCCAAAATGTGAACCCAGTATAGGCACATAATTAACATACCCAATTGAGTTACCAACCAAAAACACAAACAGAAGCAAAACCAACCTGTTGAAGAAGGTTCATCTGTAGAATGCTCAACAGGGTCAGGTACATTATATTCTACTGCTATGTTATGCAACACACAGCATGCAGTAATTATCTGTGCACATTTAGTAGGTGCGTAATGCAACACTCTGTCTTTGGATAAACACCGCCATCTATTTTTTAGCCGCCCAAAGGTATTTTCAATGAGAACTCTGGCAGTGGTATGTTTCTTGTTGTAAGTCTCTTCTATAGAGTGTGGTGCTGCTTCTGTATATGGTGTCATTATCCATGGTCTTTGAGGATATCCAGAATCACCTGTAATCAATAAAGATAGCAATATTAAGATGTTACTTATTAGTACAAAAAAGCACCCTCTTAAAAAGAAACCAACCAAGTAGCCACACACGTTCATTGTTCCTGTGTAATGACTGTATATAATTATTAATATTGCTGTTTTCCCAAATAAATGCATCATGCGTAGCCCCTCCAAACTTTGGATTTACAGCTAGTATTTTGCAGTTGGTGTCACATATCTGAAATTTTTAAATAAAAGTAAGTTGATAAAATTAAACAAAATAAAATCAGTTTATAACAAAGTTTGTATGCCTACCATTTGAACATTAAGTGAGTGATAATGTTTTCTGCAATAATATAGGTGCTCCTCTTCTTGCTTTGGTTTAAATAACTTGAAATGACTTCCATCAATGCAGCCTATTACTCCAGGAATTTGATATTTTCTGTAAAAACTAAAATAGAACTAAATTTGAGAGACAGTTAGTGTTTTCTTTTGATTAAGTATACATGAAGAGTAATATGAGTACTTAACAGAACAGTAGGAACCTAGTTCCTAAGACAAGAAATTTTGAAACCCAGCGATTGTCTTTTAACCAATACCCATATAAAGTTAAAGTTTGATATTGATAACTGAATATTACCTTTGTTTAATTATGTCTCTTTCCTGACGGGTTGTTGGAAATTTAACAAACATTCTCAAAACTGTTTGTTTGTTAAGCGCTTCGGTAACTTCTTGAATGTATACACTCATAGCTTCCTGAGAGAAATGGTTTGCTTCTCCCACTACGCGTTGGTAGTCACCATGGGCATAAAATAATAATGCACATAAAACCTGCAGAAATAAAATAGAATGGGGTAAATAGTAAGTAAATACAGGTTTATCTTAGATAACCTCCAAATTCTTTCAGCTTACCTTCGTTTCTAATGAAACCCGTTGGGTTGGCTTCAAATTTGAGTACTGTTGCATCAGTCCACACAAATCTATAAAAGCTTGCTTTGTTAAGCGGTATAATTTAATAAATTTGGCGTCACTAATCGTGTCGATAGGATTTCCTACCAACCAACGCATATCACTTTGGAAATCCCTTTGTTCGCGTCTTTCGTCTTCCAACTCTGCCGCCGCTTACATTTCCGAAGCAAAATATGCTCTAGAAAACATATTGGAGCACTTCTAGCGATAATTATTACCTTGATCACGCAAAAAAATACAGTGAATGCTGCAACTATTGTAGTTAAGGCAACTTACTATGCCATCTGTCACATTTGTAACTTATGGTAGCGAATTGTATGGAAATGGCGGACTAAACTACAGTCATTGTAAGTATCGTCACATACGTTTACTGCAGTAGTTACCAGCAAATAACTCATGGTACGAACATTAGTTACCTATAGTTACCGGTAGAGGCGCTGTTCCATTTTTCATAGAAATTCCATACTACATACGGTAACGACTATCGTTTGTGCAAACTCATGGTAGACGTACTGTACGCACACATTTTCGCGTCTATTGGTTTGTTTTATACCACTAAGGTGGTTTTTTTGTTCCAAATACATTGTGGGTTGTACGCTACAACAATGTTCAAGAGAAATTAAGAATTTGTAGATTTCTCGATTGCTGTAGAATTTTACAATAGACATTAGTTTTAAAAGTTACTACACCCCAGGTTCGAGATAACTCAATACACAAATGAAGGGTTCCGTAGCCAAATGGCAAAAACGGTTACCTTATATCTATTTTGTCATATCCGTTATTTCTTTCATCCAGTATGTCACAGCCTAAATATCCCGGGGGACCGATGTCTTAGGGTTCCGTAGTCAACAATGAACTCTTATAGTTTCGCCATGTCCGTCCGTCCGGACTACCTGGCTGTCCAAGGCTTAGCTCAGGGACCATTAGTATTACAAAGATGTAATTTGGCGTCGGTATACATATAAATTCGGCCGAAGAAGTGGTAAAATAAAATCAAAAAAAAAAAATTTTTGGCGTACCTCCCAAGTGGGCAAGAATTTTTTTTTCTCGTTTACCTTATAGTGTAGGGTGTCGTTGGATAGCTCGTTTAAAAAGGGGTGTGTAAAAACCAATTTTCAATTCAGATTTAAGTGCAAATTTTAATTAGAGCCCAGTGCCCTAGGTATCAAATATAAGTTTATGAACCATGTAACATTAGAAAAATAAAATTATAACATTCTAAATACTAATACTAACTAAATTAATAACAATATTTACGTTCGAAGTTACAAACTTAATAAACTAGTTGCTCTACTTTAAAAACAGTAACAAATACAAGCTTTAATCATGCAATGGTCATAGTGTGTGTAAGCTCTAAAGTATAACAACAAATAATATAAACCGGCCAAGTGTGAGACGGGCCCGAGCCATTTACCACCTTAAATCACCGTTACAGCGCCATCTAGCTATCACTAAGCCACACAGTAGCACATTTGTGTTTCCGAACAACATAGTGTTGTTACCCGAACTTAAATCCGAACGGGTAAATGATGGAACACTACGTACATACATAGGTTACGGTGCTCGCTAACATCTAGCGGACCGTAAGCTAGTCTGTCACCTTAATTGTATAAAAAATCTATAAAACGTGCGTACTACGAAAAAACTAGACACGCGGAAATCGTCCGTAATACTTAATGGACGATCGAGTGTACGACAGTGCAATTAACTAGTTTTAATGAAAGTGAATTGTCGGCTCACGAACGCAGAGAAGAATTTATTATACACCGGATGTATTAGTTCATCTTTTTTATTAGGTTTACGTTACAAATACATTTTGCTCTCTATTGCAGAATTAAGGATGAAGTTGACTTTGTGATCGTTGTAGAGCCAACAGTTTATCAGTTTGCTTTGAAAAGTTGCGTACCAATCGAATTTGAGAGACTGAACCCTTATGTGTGTTATTGATGTCCGCCCATCCCTGCCTACTCTTTATCATATTATCATAGGCTTGTTTGCATTGATTGCATTGGTCCTAATGAAATTTTACAAGGAAGTGTGTGAACCACCCGCGCCGTACGTGTTAGAATGAAATTATTTTGCGGGGTAGCTCTGCATACACTGTACTTAGAGATGATTTTTTTGCGCACCGTATTGCGTAGAGTGTGTTTTTGGATAGATCTTCAAAAATTCATTTCAGGTTTCTAAATAATATTTTCTCTAAGACGTAGATTTGGCGAGTTCCTAACTTCCAAAGTTGAAAATTTGTGTCAAAAGATGGGGTCTTTTGAAACGGCCTATTTTATAATTTTAATTATTTTTTTCATCTCATTTGCACACTTAAAATCTGATTAAATATTCGTGGAAAAGCCTACTTTATCCGCTTGCGCGTAAAAGGTTTTTTTTTAAATTCTACATAAACAAACATAATGAAACCGTCCGAAATGCGGTTCGTCGTTACTGCTTTATACATTAGTGATCTGTTAATAACACATTAAGTTCAGGAAATATGACAAGTAAGAAAAAACTGGCAGTAGGTTCTTACCTTTCTTATTTGCCTACATTTGCTTGCGGCGCTGTTTCATTTTTCATTTTTCGGTTGATGCAAATGGTTGGTTGTTAGTAAATAACGAAAAGGACGAACTTGGTAATGTAAAAATGTAATTTAATTATGCTGTGGTAATATGTAGTAAACCAGACACTCAGTGTACCTATTAATCATTAGTTTAAACGATAATCACTAGGATAATTACATCATAAAGCACTTGTATGAAAAGTTCCATGCCTGGGATAGGACCTACATATAGTATCCGGGTAGATGCACTGTACTCTATAGATTTAATGGAAATCTTACAAAAAGCTAATGGCCCTTGTGAGGAGTTGGTGGTCCTTAGAATTCGTCCATCGGAAACGATAAGCGCAGTTTAGCAACGTCGGGCGCGGTCAATACCCGGATATGTGACCATCTAGTGCCGCATTTTATCTCCGTGCTTATAAGAGCACGGTAAACCGTCGATACTGGCTTTTGCCATATTATGATAGCAGTTGTTAAAGCAAGACAGATGCTTATGGGCGGTTTGAAAACTATGACTTGTCAAAAGGTCACTGGCTTAACAAACCTCCGTCAATTCGTACTGGGCCAGTGCGGTGGCTGAAGTGGCCTAAGCCTCCTTCTTTAAGGAGGGACTTAGTGGCCTATGTCTCCTTCTTCGAAGAGGCCTTTGCGACTGCAGTGGGGCGTATAATGGCTGAGGCAAGCAAAAAGCAAGCAAAAATTTTGCCAGTACGGAGCTGGCTGTCAAAGAGTAAAATTTTTATATGAATTTATTTCGTGCTTTTTACAAACTTAACTTTTCTCATATCAAGAACATTATTATAGCCAAAATTATCTCTTGAATTAACAATATTGCAATAACTCCTAATATCTGAATTTTTTTAGTCGAAATAGTAACATAAAATGTAGTGAATAATCTGTGCGGCGTTGCTATACAATTTAGCAGAGATTTTTATTTAAGCAAGTACATACATAATAATTAATTATTTATGCAAACAAATATATTTCTACATTCCATAAGTATTATTATAATAGTTCTTGCATTCAACCCGAAACCCCTTAAAAAGAAAGGAAAGGGAGTGAAGGCACGGGTCAGCCGACATAAAGCCCATTTGCCAGTCGATAGACCGCGAGCGAACCGATCGAGCGCGGGAAAATTGCGCGCCACAGACTAACATTTCTAATTTTTTTTCATTCCGTGTTCTGTTTAACATTTCAGCCAGTGTGTGGATTTTTATTTCGTATGTTTAATTTGGATTTCTTGTAAGTTTTTTTTTTTAAATTCAATGTCTAATTAAATAACATAACAATCTAAGTAAAACCAATTTAAAAGAAAATACCTAAATAGAAAATTTATTATCATCAAACACTTCGTAAATGATTTTGTTCTTGTAAAAAACATCAACGCGCTCACTTTAAATACTTTAAAATACATCATTTTGATGCTAATCGTTTTTTTTTTTACATTTTTAGTAAGTGATCATATTTATGAAGTAGGTACACTTATAAACTGCTAAATATACACTTGTAATTACAGGAATTTTTATTATGCAGTTACTGCGTTCAAAACGAAAAGGGTATTGCCTGTTTAAACGAGGTATTCAAACTAATATTATAAATGCGAAAGTGACTTAGTTTGTCTGTCTGTCTGTTCACACACCTTCACGCTTAAACCGTTGCACCGATAAAATTTGGCATGGAGATAGTTTGAGTTCCGGTAAAGGACAAAGGCTACTTGATAACATTAAGTGTGAGTCGGTTATTTTTCTATAATAAAGAAGTTGCCGTTGTAATCCTACATCGAAACCGAATTTCGAGCGGGTGGAAAGCTGATTCTATATATATTAAGCACTAACAGTGAATTTATATTAATGCTACATATATTGTTCATTATCACCTACACCAGACATAGTATATCTTCTTGTAACGCGGATCAAAATTCACCTACATATTCTACAACCAATACAAAATCTATATATATAAATCCTGTCTGACTCATCAATGCCCAGTCCAAGCCGCTAAGGGTAGATATTTAAAATTTGGGAAAAGAGTTTGTAACATATTGAATACGTCGTCGATTTTGTAAAATTCAACTCCTAAGGGGGTGAGATATTGGCAGTTTGTATGAAAGTCGTTAAAAAACGATGTGGTTTGGGGTTTCTAAAAATTCAGTCCCTAAAGGGAGAAAAGGGGGAGCATTTTGTATAAGAAATGATATATTTGATAGTCAAGTCTACTAAAAGCTATGTGTACATGTTCTTCAACACAATTGATGAAACTTTAAAAGTTGAGATTTTTTTTTTCATGGACATTAAAATCCGATATTAATGCTATCCGACACAATTAATCAAATATGTCTTCCGGGATTTTTAAAATTCCATCCCCAAGGGGGAGGAGAGCAGTGGGCAGTTTGCTAGGATAATAATGTCTTTATAATCAACTGTACCTAAATCTTGGTAAACATACATACATGTTCTTCAACACAATTAGGTAATGAAACATGTACAAAGCAAAGAGGGAGTGGCAAAGTTTGTGTACCTGAACCATCATCACCAATTGGTTAAGGATAGAGATTTGGGATTTGGAGCACGGTTTGAATTTGATTGCTAAAAAAAAGATGTTTTGGAAATCAAGGGCGTGAACCGTGAGCAGCAAAGCAATAATAGTAGAAGCAATCATTTTAAATTCAACTCCTAAGAGCATGAAAACGCATAACACTTTTTTTTATTGACTACCATAATTGCCCAGCTCAAACCGCTGAGGATAGAAATAATAAATTTAGAGTACAGTTTCATTTTACGTAGTGTATAAGCATCATTTTAGAAAGAAAATTTCGAATTTTAAACTTTACAGTTTGTTAATAAAAAAAACTCTACAAATCTTTAATTCTATACGAGCGAAGCCGCGGGTGAAAAGCCAGTGTTCTATAAATAGTTTATGACTAGGTAGTTTTTATTTTTCATTCTTTTAAAATACGATTTGTGCGGAGAGAAAACGACAACTAAGTACCTAGTTGCGGTGCTAGTGAGCAGTGTTAAAGGAACATATAATACAGCAATTATTTGAAAAACATGCAAATGAAATGATTATATGCAACCTAAAGCTTATTTTATTTTCACTGTCTTTTTATAATACTTACTAACCCTTAACGAACGAAGCTTAGCGTACAATGTAGTCAACCCATAGGCATAGAGACTGGACACACAACTGAAAATTATAAATCGTCACAAGTGTGAGCAATAGATGATGCGAATTTGCAGTCACTTATTTCTTTTTAATCCCTCACTAATTTGTATCCCTTTTTTTCTGCTTCATCACATCCTTATTACCATCTATCTATAACCTGATAATTAAGACCATTCTAATGAGCCCCAACAATCTCTGCTGTAAGTTAGTCAAGGTTCATGCATTATCAGTGAAATAACAGGATACCAAATTTCGAATCGATCAGACTTGTAGAATTTCCCTTCATCAACTAGAAAAAAAAAGCTGATAATCTTCAAATGGTTTAACAGATTTTAAAGAATCATATCAAAGAACACATTCGATAAAGTCACCTTTCAAACCAAAAAAACTAAATCAAAATCGTTCATCCTTTTGGGATGAACCTGTGCTACGATGCCACAGACAGATGCACAGAAACACACGTTAAACCTTAAATGTCTTTTACAAGATTAAAATGGTACGATTTATTGAATGGTAATTTTCCATTTCTTTTCTTTAGAAATATTTCACTTATAGCTTACTACAAGGATAACTAGTTTGTCGCCTAGGTATTAAATACCAACATAGTTGAAATGGTAAAGAAATAGCATACATACATACATCCGGAAAACAATTCAATATTTGCATACAGTTTTATTGGGTATAAAATCAAGTCTGCAAATGACTAAGTAGATGTACATTTATATATATAAGTACATACTGTGCCGTGAATACCTACATTATGTCCATTTCGTTACGCACTATCCATTTCATTTACTATTGTAAATTGTAAGAATATGCAATAGATCTTCAATTGAATACTGATTTATTTTCTGTTTACATGACTGTCGCCCGTGCTTCATACAAATGAATTTTATACTAGCAAGAGTAAAGAAAATAAAATGTAAAGTTATTGCACGCTAAACACCTATTTGATTTCATTTTTGCTACGCGATTGCAAGAGGTTTATCTTTTTCGCGCGTATCTGTTTTATATGTAGTTATGTGGTATTTTCTATTTCCTAGTATATTTCAAACCGCTGAATGGATTTCGATGTTTGAGGTATCGTGGCATTTGTCTTGGTAAGCAAAGTAACATAGGGATAAAAGTTAACATTGCAACCATAAAACGTCATATCAAGCGTCCATAGACTGCGGTGACCACTCAACGTTTTAACATCAGGCATCCGGCTGTTAGCTAAGTTAGCTTGTTTGCCACCTTAGTCAAATACGAAAGCCATTGCAAATAAAATAATAAAAAAACCTATAAGCAGTCTATGGTATTTAAAATAATATGGTAAATCTCTTATTATTGGTACAAACTTACAAAACATTTCTTTAGTAATTTATTTTTTTAAGAGTCTTATTAGGTATGGAACCTTTAGTGCGGGAGTCCAACTCGCACTTAACCGGTTTTTTTTAATTTGTAAGTACTTGTTATAAATACAAGTTAATGAATTAATCTCAATACCGAAGATTCTGGAACAAGCAATACTGAATTTCTCGTTTGATAACTTATCATATAGAAATTTGTATACAAGTTTGCATAAAATGGTTGTAAGAATATTACAAAATATGGAAGTTGAATTTGGAATATTATTAAAAGTATAATAATTTCTATCTTAGGTATATCCACCACAATACCACTTACTGCAGGGATAGTCAAAGATATCACAAAAGTCAACTTTTGCGGTAAACAAACAATGCTAGTATTAACATCAACATTTTCACCGATAGTATTCTGTACCAAAACATGATAGGAGATGATCCTACTGCCACCCGTACTACGCACAAACGACGGCTTATTACACTTCACAACTTAAAACAATATTGGTTGACTAGGGATCAAACGCGGGACCTTTTACTTGGCAGTCCAATGTGCTACCTTACCATATAGAGCCATAACTGAAAGTAGAATAACTAGTTTCGGCCGTGCACTTCTCCGAAAAAGCTAAGTCCTTATGTCACAGATGCAATAAAATAAAATCTGGATTTCGAAATATATATCTTTTTAAGAAGAAACTATTTATTTACTTATTTGGTAGATATAAACTAATTTACATAAGTACGCAAAGTGGTTTGACATGTGCTCAAATTGCTCAGTAAGGTTTGTATTTCTTACTACTTTTTTTGTATATGCACTTAATATCAGGAATATTATTCTTATAAAATTAAGTTTTTTTTTTATTTAAAAAAATCCCATATAAACATTGAATGTTGAATTACAAACTGTCGGACGGACAGATAGACATTTTTTTAATATCAATTACGTAATTATAAATAAAGAATTACCTAATCAAAAAGAAATACAAACATATTTTGGCGATAAAAATAATTATAACCTAGGTATATTGTATTTTTGCGTGCACTAAAGTTTATTAATTCGTGTCTTGCACTTCTATGTCTATGTAACACCTTTCCCGTCTACGCCATAGAACTAATAAAAACTTAGCAGGTCAAATTCAAATTCAAATTCAATTTAATTTATTCAGTTTAGGCTACAATATTGAGCACTTATGAATGTCACTACGCCATCGGTTCATAAGTCTACAGGGCGGGAGACCTTGTACTGAGAAGAACCGGCAAGAAACTCAGCAAGGGCATTTCTTTTCTCCCTTTCTCTTGCAGCGTCCAATTAAAATATTGGAAAATGCCCTCCCTATCATAAAAGGACACTTTCCATTACAAACATAAAAAACCATGAAATATAAAGCACAAGCACAACATAAAAAAGTATCTAATATAAACAAAAGACAGTTTATGTATTCATGTAATCATAGACTTCGAACATACCTACTACAAATGCCAACCACTCTCCTTCATTTCACCATCAACGCACGAACCATCTAAGCTGTTCTATCTATATTATTTTATTATCCATTCGGCATAATTGGGCGTACGTAAGGCGTACAATAGAGAAAGACGTCGGCGTAGACACGCGATGACGGCGTAACAAATAATGAGTGGATTATCATGATTTACCGAGTCATTCACTTGCCTAGGTCAAGTGCGCCATTTTTAATAATGACTATTAAGGTTGAATTCTCGGAGGTATTTCCCACCTAAGTAAAGTGTATACACAAATTCCAGGAAACTTATGTGATTAATCTTGTAAACACACAGTTCTTTATATTTTAATTTAGGAATCAGAATTTTCCTCATAGGACAGTCCATAGCCAGTATTGCACCGTGATAGCCCAATTTGGCAGAGCAATCAGGCGTAATTTAAGGGTTTAAGGTTCAAGCCCTGGTTCGATGCCAAATATCTCGCCTGTGTTATTGCAATAAAAATAAATTTTTTATTTTATTTATATACATTTATATATATAAAGTAATGCGTAACACTTTTTTACCGTTATAGATGAAAGAAGCGGAAAGGAGCGTGATACTGAGGGAATTTCAATTAATTTAAGACATGAGTCGCCCAAGAGCCAAAGCTTGGTCGCTCCTGTCGCTTTCATATATTTCAAAAATTTGTTCGGTAGCAAGTACCGCACGAGCAACTTCTTTTGTGAATATTCTTTGCGTCTTTAAAAAACTCAGTTTTTAGCGAAAAAAAACAAACCGCTCTACCGAATCGGTAAAGTACGCGCGGTGCGGGCAGCGTAATATACAACTACATTTTTTGATAGCCTATCTATCATTTAGAAAGAAAGCTAACTTGCTATTCAAAAACTAGACTGATATTTGACACACGGAAAGAGAATAGTTGTTAATAAAAAAATAATTATTAAACCAGTTATTTGTTTCCTCTATCCTACTAAAAACATATATAACGTTTAGAACTATTTTAAACGTTTATTTGTTTATTTTTGGGACCAAATTCGAGCGTGCGTAGTTATTGACGGCCAGTGTCCAGTTGTACGATTTGCAGTTTTGCCACGTTGTACATTGTACTATAATATGATTTACAC
Organism: Apoda limacodes; assembly: GCA_946406115.1. Taxonomy (NCBI): domain Eukaryota; kingdom Metazoa; phylum Arthropoda; class Insecta; order Lepidoptera; family Limacodidae; genus Apoda; species Apoda limacodes. Next base: position 23,164,319 of record OX291555.1, on the reverse strand, counting down.
TATGTTTCTTTTTACTGTAAATGCATTTTTCACGCGACGCTGAACATAGTCGCAAAAACGTGTGGCTGAATTGTTTATAGATAGCAAGTTTTATTCCGGAGTTATCAATCTTAAGTTCTACTTTATCGATTATATAAAAACCGATGCATGTCGGGTAACGGACAGAGTATAGGTTTCCGTAGTATCTGCTGCAAATAAATTTCTATGATAAATCTTGTACAAGCTTTTGTCCGTGGCTTCGCCTTAGGGTTGCCAGATCGAATGACCCTATTGTCGGGGAAAAAACTAAGTTTTCGGGATTTTGGGACTTTTGTCGGGAGAAACAGAAGATAATTAAATATTAAGTAAATGTATTAAAAACTAGGTTTTGCCAGCGGCTTCACAATCGGTCCAGTAGTTTCCAAGCCTATTCAATACAAACAAACAAACAATCAAATCTTATTGGTGTAGATGTAGACAACAACATTTAAAATTATTGTTACATCGTCCGCTGCCGATAAAATGTCTACATAAATAAATACTTACAAAAAAAACTTAAAATAATTTTCTCATTATCTATATTATCATATTATCAATAATCAACAAAATTTAATACAGTAATTTATTTTTTAGCTTGTCACATATATTTTGTGTAACATTTTACAGATTTATCATTTTTTGTCCTTTTTCACTATTTAAAGGAGACTTGAAATTCAAAACCTCACCACATGCCCCGCGCGCTCGATGCGGATCGTAGGAAAAAACGATGCCGCTTCCACGAGCGTCGGAAGGGAAACTTTTCGCTTGACATAAATTCGGACTTTAAAATTATTGTTTTATACAATGAAGTTGTTTTTCGGGAGATTTTTTACTTTGTCGGGAGTCGGGAGGACATACAAAAATTCGGGAGAATCCCGCCAAATCCCGACCATCTGGCAACCCTACTTCGCCTACCCTAAATTCGACGACAATTAGCTATAGTTTGTTCACGTGGCATTCGGTTATAGTTATTCCTACAGGACCTTTTAAATTAACCGAGATATAAATAATTATAAAGTAACAACAACGAGTATGGATTTCGGAAAGTATATAGGTGAAATAAAAAATCACTATGAGTAACCATCGAGAGCGCTGTCAACACTTATGACCGTAAAACGGACCGTGACCTATTTTGAAGTTTTTTTTTTTTTTTTTTAATACCACTTAGGTGGCAAACAAGCCTACGGTCCGCCTGGTGGTAAGCGGTCACCGTAGCCTATGGACGCTTGCAACACCAGGGGCATCACTCGCGCGTTGCCGACCCTTCAGAAATCTCGATTGAAGTAGTCAGAGCAAATAACGAACTCGATGAGAACTCACAAAATAAAGAACATATAACGCAACTTTGATGTAAAGTTACTTACTATCAAAAGTAATAAGGCCCTCATTTTATTCTTTTATAAAAAAAAAAAATTCTTACAATTTTGTTTTGAACGTAATTCTGTTGCCAATGGAAAGTTGATAACTCTATACAATGTAGAATTCTATACTTATTGTGTATTTTTAACCGCCGAAAGTAAAAGTAGACGGTTCTTAATTGAATTATATATTTTTTTTATGGATGTTCGGGCATAAATTTGTACAGAACAGTCCAATTTCGATGGTTTTTATTGTTGGATAGAGAAAGAATAAGAGTAAATAATAAGGGGATGTTTGATTTTTCACCTGTTAACCTGTAACTGTATTCGGATGAAATTTGACACACATATGTGGTTATAACATAGTGGATAACTGATAGATCTGATGGAGACGTAGGGTAGAACTCTTCGTAGGTTTACAGCAGCTACATACCTTGTAATTCATCTTGTAGAGAACTTTGGTCCAAGTGTGTGAGTGGGCATTTTTGCAAGCCTACCCACAAAGAACCTAAAAAATAAAAACTTTTTAAGGCCAGGTTATCCGAGCTTATTATGGAGGTATTAATCGCTGCCTGCCACTGCGTATTCAGACACGCACACGATGCGGGAGAGCCGCGTGCTCGAAGCCGTGGCATTAGTTCATGACCTTTTGAGCTATAAGTTTGTTTCACAGTATACCTACACCTAAGTAGCATCAAAACTCTATTATTATATTTTTAACTATATTTTGTACCAATAACCTTATTTATATGAAGAAAATATAATTTAAGAAGTAAAAGTTCATATATATATTTTAAAGTCGATTACTTAAAGCGATATTTTTCCAATATCTACTTTGACCTCCACTTACCTACGAACTATCGGGTGGAAGAACCGATGCTGCATTCACGCAGTTACAAGTTATTCTTTTTACCGACGTAAAAAAGGAGGAGGAGGAGTTTCTTAATTACAGCATATTTTTGCGAGTGCTTGAAAATTTTACAGTTAGGTAGTAACGGTTCTAAAATTCTAAGTATTTATATTTTTAAACATTATATTTTTTATATTCATAAACGGTTGCCAATTTTTATTTATTATTAAACATATGCATTTCTAAAAAAAAAAAAAAGTTCTATGTAAGGTAAGTGTAGTTTTATAACCTAATGTTTCCTATAACCTATTTTTTGGTTTCGGATAGTTAGTTTCATTATGTCCGTCCGTCCACCCGTATGTCACAGCCTCATAAATCCGCTGTCTAAGTATTAATTCTGATAAAAACTTATTTGAGCTTGTTTGAACCGCCATAGTTTTGTAATTGAAATAAAAAAAAAATAAAGGTAGCTTTCCATACATTGAACAGAGGGATGAAATATTTTTTGGTGCGCGAACTTGTAATGAATATTCTGTTCGCGCACTTGAACTTGAATGTATATTCTGCAAGTAATTGGCTCCAAAAGTTAAAAGTTTGTGCATATTATTTTATGTAGTCGTATATACACAAACTCTTACCTTTAAACTATTATCTTCTATAATTCTTTATAATTTATAATTAGATACAGATTTTATTGTAACTAATATCACGCAATTGAAAATATTTTAGAGTCGTAAAGAATAAAAATATTATAAAGAGGTAAAATTTGTTTGTTTGTTTATAGGTAGGTAGGTAAATACTGAACCCTTTTACTAATAGAACGCTACACTATTTCTGAGTAACATAGGCTATATTGTATTGATTATACATTATACATTTTGACACCGATATACATAGATATCTAGTAGGTACAAAGGGCAGAAATACTAATACCCCGATCAAAAATACCTACTCGAATAGGTTTTTCAGCAGGTAAAACCGCGGGACACATTAAGAAGGATATAAGGTTTAGTCTCAACGATATTGTGATAGATAGCAGGTAAAAAATAAATGCTATGGTAAGGTAAGTAGATACCTACTTAAAATCGATCTTGTTACCTAATTTTGGTTTCTGTAAGGTTACTTTTTGAAATTTCTTCAATTGAATTTGCGTTCCATATCTAATAATTAAATAATAAGATGACAACAAATTTAATAAAGTTATTTACCCATAAAATCTTTTATTTATTTAGTCACTGAAACAAATATATACACACTACCTATGGTCCGACTAACTTATATTTACAAAAATAATCCCGACGTAAGAAGTGTGATATCAGAGCAACGTCAACTGAGCAACGCGCCCTCATCCTGTGACGTCTCGGCAAACACTGCTGACCTGAAAATGTTGTTGGCAATTTGTTGCCGGCAGAATTCAGCAGTTTTTCTTTCTTCCTCGATAAATTATGTATCAAAATAAAAAAAGAAACATTTTTTATTTTTTTATACCACTAAGGTGGTAAACAAGCTTACGGTCCGCCTGATGGTAAGCGGTCACCGTAACCTATGGACGCTTGCAACACCAGGGGTATCATTCGCGCGTTGCCGACCCTTCAGCAATCTAATAACTTATTTCTTGAAGAACTCCATACTATAGTCCTTAAAAAGAACTCGCGGGAGGAAGTTTCTCTGAAACCGCACTGTACGCGATGCGATGGTAGAAAGTAGCCGTGGGCATCATTTCGAACAATTCCTCAGAACACAACCCATTGTACAAGCGGTAGAACACACACAGGGAGGCAAAGTCTCTCCTCAGACTTAAGGGCTCGATACCGCAAGTGAGTTTGGAATCGTCGACAAATCTCACAGCCCGTCGTTAAACCGAGTCAAAAGGGCCAATCTGGTATCCGGGTGCACCTGCCCTGAGATGGCAGCAGTACTCCATATGGGGCCGAATTTGCGACTTGTAAAGTGCAACAACCTTTGCCCCGACGTGAAGTACTGCTTCGCTCTGTTGAGTACACCAAGTTTTTTGGACGCCAGCTTCACCTTATCTTGTAAATGATCTCGGAACTGAACATCGCTGGAGATATCAACACCAAGGATCCCAATGCTCTTGGAGATGGAGAGGGGAATCACAATTCCAGAACTGTTGGGATCATTGGGTCCCACAGGATCACAGTGAATGGGGTGTTCTTAGCAGTGAACGCGCACACTTGTGTCTTTGTTGGGTTGAATCGGACCAAGACCCATCCCTAGTCAGAGACCTTGGACAGTGTGGTATCGTTTTGAGACACAAGCTCTCCGCGGTTTTCCTCCACAACGGAACGAGGGATGTTTGCACGACCCGTGTAATAAGCGTCTCCAGTACTGTCATCTGCACAGCAATGCATGTTGGTTATGTCCAACATGTCATTGATATGCAGTAGAAACAGCGTAGGAGACAGCACGTCGTTATGAACGTCTAGAGAAAGCAACGCCCGCCGGACCTCCCACTGTGTTATGGAGATTTCCGGCATAGTCTTACCGCACCACGGCATAGTAGGTGGTACAGCGCCTTCATCGTTCATGTTCGAGTTCGAGGCAAAGAGACTGCTCAGTAGATTGCTGAATTGGAATTTTGCTCTGGCAGTTGCTTTCTTACTGAACCTCGAGGCAGCATTTAATTTGCGTTTTAACTCAGAAATATTCGGATCCTTATTATTACGAGCCGTGGTCCAAGCCTCATATGCAGTTTGCTTGAGAATTTTAGCTTTTCTGCAAGACCTATTAAACCACGGTTGTGTTTTGACGCCGGCAGCTACTCGCGGCTTAGGAATAAAGAATTCCATATAGAATACATTAGAATACATTGTCAGATGCTTAAAAATATTGGGCTTAATATTTTGATGTAACTTTAAAATCATTGAGTGATCAAATTCCTTAGCATTTGATGTTTTAAAAATTAATATCGTGTCACAGGCAAACAACAAAGTTATCCTATATATCCTTTTTTCCTTTAAAGGTGCGAAACACTAAAAAGTGAAACTGTATATATAATAATAATAATAAATAATGATAGTAACTAATTCGCTGTGAATGTGCGAGACAGCACGAACGAACAGGAATTTATCCCGAAAATGTTTTGGTTGTGTAACCACCTGTAGTGGTTGTTCTGGGGCCTACCTGTAGTATGGGGTTTTCTAAAGAGTCAGTAATATCCATCCATCCATAGGCTTTATTTTTTATACCAATAAGGTGGCACACAAGCTTGCGGTCCGCCCGATGGTAAGCGTCGCCGCTTAACTTTGGGCGGGTCGTTTGCTTGTTGACCACATTAGTTGTAATAAAAAAATATAAAAAACTGCCTGCCTACCTGCTTAAAATCGTTGTACTAATTTAGAACGCCCAAATCCAAATGCCCGATATCAATTAATGAAATGTAGCACAGTTTTCACCGGACCCCACGGTAACCTAACCGCAGTTTTCACCGCGTCTGTAATCTGAGCCGACGACGGCGCTTTGTGGTTATGACGAGAAAATCAAAGTAATTAACAGCAATAGTAACTAAAGAGGAGACAGCCATCGTGATAAGGGGCACTGTTAGTCTGTACCGCAAATAATAATTAACAAAGTATAGCGCTAAATTAATGGGGGTACCTCGAAAAAAAGAGGTTTCTTTTGTCTTTATTTCCTACATGAGAGTTCTCAGGGAGAAGCTGCTCCGATAGTTAATTAAAGTCAGCCTTAATAGGCCAGTCAAATTAGAAAATAAAACAACATTAATTGGTAGAGTTTTGAATTTTGGTGTACATGTTCATTAAGACCTCCCGTTGTGCACACTAAAAGTCCCCATCGATACCTGTTGCGCTCGCGCCGCCATCTTGGAAAAAAGGTACCCTTTTTCAGTTTTTGCTTATATCTCTGCAACAACTATTTATAACTTGAAATCGTATAAACAAAAACTTTAACTTATTAAATTTCCTATAAAAAAGCTAAGATAGATCTCTAATACTTTAGCTGTAATCCGGCATTAAAAAGTTTTTTTTATATTTTTGCTATCGATATACAGTTTTTTTTCTGTTTTCTCCTTAAATGTATATAAGTTATATATTCCATTAACTTATTCCATGACACTACCTAGAGATAGAAAAACCGACAGAGATGATGAGAAATAGAGAGAGAGAGAGAGAGAGAGAGAGAGAGAGAGAGAGAGATAATTCAGGGGCAGATGCATTATGCGACATGATGTGTATAGCAGGGCGGAGTCCGCTTGGCGAATAAGAATAGCCACCACTAACCAACCATCAGCTGATCATCATCGCGTTAGATTCCGATAAAAACCACTTATCCTGAGTAGAACGTAGGCAAGGTTCTCGACAGACTGATAAACACTCAATTTTAACATTATGACTGCTGCTAACTACGCCGTTAATGACAACCATAGGCTGGAACATACTCAACATAGCGTTTCTACAAAACATTAGCCTAAGTTTGCGCCCCATAAAAGTATTGAATGAACTTTGCTTTAACAATCTCTTGATATGATGTCCCTTGGGCCCCAGGCCTACGAAGCTTCTGCGACAGACTAATAAACGGGGACAAATTCAAAAAGCTCTTAAAATAATCAGCTTACCACAGCTAGATCTCATTCCTGCTCTCATTAGATCTCTAATATTGATGTGGTCATCGAATATGTCACCCAACAGTAACTCGCAAGCTACTATTAGCAAGTGCATAAAATAAAAACCAGTTAAGAGCGATCTCAGTGTATGTGGAACAGCTTATAAATGTAACAGCTTAATAACCGTTGTGTTAAAATTTTATTAAAAGCTGTCGAAAAATGGCGCTCCTAAAGGGTATAAATGTGTTCCGTGAAATCTGTGGTGCAGTGCCGCTGTTCTGTTGTCCAAAATCGGAAATGTCTTTGGTAAAGAGGTCTATACTTAGTGTCTATGAAATTACCTGACCGTGATAGTAGTAACCATTAATAAAGTTTACTCAAACCGTTTAGTAAACTAAATTATCTATATGACGCGGGATTAGGCCATTTTTACCCTAACTACATCGCGAAAAAATGTAGCTCGACATCCCCCCGTTAAAAATACTTAGTAATATAATAATCAGGAGTAAACTTAATTTTGATAGTCTGCAGAACTTCGTTTGCAATGACAGGAGGTAGAGAGGTTAGCGGCGGGAGAGCGCATCTACATTTGACCTCACTGTCTTCCTCGCGGTCTACTGGTTTAGTGCTAAGCAAGCATTACGACTCTAAGTTTCTTCTAAGCAGTCCGCCTTTTAGTGGTCGTCACAGGGATTAATTTAGTCATGGCGCTCAGGGTGTCGACTTCAAAAGATTTATAGCTCCAGTTAGTCTGTAGGCCAGGCTACAATCCTTTCCTTCCATTTCGTGACTGCTCTTTCTTTTATACGCCTTTATCGGGTAGAAGTCAGAGGGACATATAATAACGTGAATAAAGTCAAAGCAAAATGCGTCTAGCTAACAGAAACCTAGGCTTACGTTATGTGAACGCGCTACGTCAAATATTTCCAGCCTATGACTATTGGTAGTATTGCAGTACTATAAATCGGAATAAGTTGCCTAAATCTTTATGGGAAGTGAGGCACACCTAAGAGACGATGATGAGCTGATGGCTGGTCATAGCTTTACGGCATTGATAGCCAGTGGCGGCTATTGCGTGGTACTTATATCCATCAAGTAGCCCCAAAACACATTTCGACCCAGCCATACACATCATGTCACATAATGCAATTGCCTCTTCCCTCCCCTCCTTTTTTCTCTCTTTCTTACTATCTCGTCTCTCTCTCTCTTTCTCTCTTGGTAGTTTTGCCGAATAAATCTAAAAAATATATCCGGTATATAAACGGTATATCGGCAGCAAAAAATAAACAATTTTCCTCTTTAATTACAGCTAAAATACTAGAGATACAATAGCAATATGGATAAGCTTTTTGTAGGATATTTAATAATCTATAGTTTTTATATACACATTTTTTCCGTATCAGCAAGACTTGCTGAGATATAAGCAAAAAAACTAAAAAAGAATACCTTTTTTCCAAAATGGCGGCGCGAGCACAACAGATATCGATGGGTACTTTTAGTATGTTCAACGAAAGGTCTTAATGAACAAGTACACCAAAATTCAAAACTCTACCAATTAATGTTTTTGTAGCCCAAAAATGTATAATTTGACTGGCCTATATGAACAGATTGAGTCGCGAAGTAGCCTTTTTTTATTTGCTGCACATTATCGCGGGGCAGAAAACGATAAATATTCAGAATATGTGAAGACTTGTGCGTCGACGACGGCCTACTGGTCTCGGCATCTGCATGTATTGGCGTTTTGAAAGGCGAACGTTCGAGCCCCGGCATCTACTCTAATGAATCTTTTTTAGATTTCTCGATTACGTAAATTATGAAATAACATGGGGTTTAATGCCTATTACTATGGTAAAATACCTTCTTGCTGATGTGTCAGCTGAGATCGAAACAATAGTGTACCAAATAATAGAACCGAATAACAGAATCCCATTTTTCTAAGTGAAAGGATAGGAAAAGTTAATCATCTAAAAAACACAGTGGATAAATAGGAAGTTTCTCTAAAAATGCACAGTGCATGACCAATTAGGTTCTAAGGATAAATTCCCTGCGGAAAGCGAGCATTGCGGTGGTAGACATCATTTCGAACAATTTCTCACAACACAGCCCATTAATTATGTCCTAATTACCTTAGGTACACTGAAATCTGAATATTCATTTGTTTCAGACTTTATAACAACTAGTTTCGGAGGAGGAAGTCTCACACACGGACATTGGCCTCAAACATGGTAAGTTGGTATTTCACATATTAGTTAATGTTGGCCTTAGCATTTGAGTCCCGTCCGAGACGTCTCGTGTCCCGAATTCCCGTGTGGCTATAGATGGATGAGTCACTGTGCTAAGTAGACGAGGGGTATTGCAATGAAACGTAAGTTGCGGTAAACGAATGGTTTAATTACACGAACTGCGTGTCATTAAATTATAACTATCAATATACATTGATAGTTATTATTTAGCTCAAAGCTAGACCCTAGAGGACTGACGTGTTTACAGGGTGCTGATGTTTCTTTGTTTTAATTTCCTTTTATTATTCTATTATACTGTATATGTAAACTTACTTCGTATGTATGTTTCTTTGTTGTTCATAATGTTGTTTTGTTTATGACGTTTACTGAAAAAAATGTTTATAAACGACATATTTTTCTACGAAATTGTGTAAGAAATAAAAAAAGAAGAAAATTTATTCGCAATCGCAATTTGTGAAAAAAGTTCGAGTCACACTCGCGCACTGAGGGTTCGAGTCACACTCGCGCACTGAGGGTTCGAGTCACACTCGCGCACTTGCGTTCTCAAAAGTTCTCAAATTTTAAAAGTTTGAAAAAGAGGTTTTCATTTTGCTCAGAAATTTAAAATCTTTGTAGGTTACATGAAGAGTTTTTATTTTGCTTCGTTTTCAGGATTCCGTACCCAAATGGCAAAAACTTAATAAATCCCAAAGTTTCGTCATGTCCGTCTGTCCGTCCGTATTTCACAGTCGTCTTAGCATCGATTCTGATGAAATTTTACAAAGTGTCTTTTGTGAATCGTAAAAATAAAAAATATATTAACTCTGTACATTGAACTAACAAAGTATTTGTTTTCCCTTCAATCAGCCCCCTTAATCAAGTCAGTAAAAACTATCTGGTTAAGGTGACTTGGACATGCATTTTCCGTTTACTTACGTTTTAATGAAAAAATGTGATGAATAAGTGTATGATTATGACCCTCGTTGCTGAATAAATCGTTATTCAGCACATTTTTTCATTAAAACTAGAGCTTAAGAAACAAATTTAACGAGCATGCTTTTAGCATTAAATAATTTTAGCTTATTTTCGAACTTAAATAACGTAGTATCTATAGAAAACTTAACCTGTACTAAACTTGGCCCAACATACTTTATCTGTTTCAGTGGATACAAACGTGGGTGGCAGTGTGCGTAACAACCACAGTACTGACTCAACGTACATATACTGTAAGTTTATTTTATTGAAACTCAATAGTCATACAAACATACATACCTACATAATTACATACATACAAAAGAATCATAGTAAATGTGAGAACAACAAGGATCGGATAAAATATAATTTGTAATAAATTAAATTTTAAAAATTACTTTACATAAACCTTTACGGTCCGCCTGATGGTAAGCGGTCTCCGCTGCCTATGGACGTTTGCACCTGGTACATCACTCGCGCGTTGCCGACCCTTCAAAAATCTAATAACTTCTTTCTTGAAGAACCCCATACAGCAGTCCTTAGAGAAAATCTTGGCAGGGAGCTCATTCCTCAACCCAAGCGTTCGAAGGACGAAGTTTATTTTAAACTGCACTGTACAATCCTAAAATCCTAGTTTTACCTTAGAATTCATTATCAGAGCAATTTTTATGGCATTTCAGGTCATATAAAAAGAATTTCAAATGCCGTAACGCCCGAGTTACGAGGTACAATAATAGACTAGCTGGTTTGTAATCGGGCCTCAGGAATTCAGGACAGGATAAATAAATATATCGGTTACGGTCAGATGTATCGCTTGATAGTCCTTTCTCTTTCCTCTATAAAAATCTATCTACAGAATACAGTGAGTTAAACATATAACCAACTTTCTCTATGAGAGGAAACCCATAAATCAGCAGACTGGCATTGTTACCGTTACATAGATTGTTAAAATCCGCTTTAATTAATAGTATCATTGTTTTGTCGTTCAGTCGACCATACATTGACTTTAATATTGTTGTAATGAACGTGTAACTGTCTGTACATTAAAACTATTTTAGCAATCAGCATACTTGTATGGAAAACTACACCTTGAAGCATGCTAACAATAGGTAAATGCGTTAATATACTAAATACATTAAACAATGTAATATGGGTAGTTCTACAAACTAAAGAATTTTCTGCGAATGGGCCAAAAAACTAATTTATTTGCGTTGCATACTTTTATTTAGAACTGTTTCTAATTGGTTACGAAAAATAATTAAGATTTACAATTATTTTCTGAACGTTTGACATGTTTTCCTCACGATTTCATATCAAGATCGTGTTTAATGTGATATAAGTAAATATTCGATGAGCTATTTACCGTGCGATGCCGCCGATTAGCCAAGTGAATTGTACGTACGAAAGAGACAAGGAATATCATCTATCTGTTCGCACCTAGCGCTTTGTTTAGTCAGCCCGCGGTAAGATATTTTTTTATGAAATAAATATTATGAGTAATTATAGCGTCTTGATATGTAATTTGATCTTACACTTCTTACACGAAGGCTTAGTCTTGCTTAATTTTTGTTAAATATTAAAATTATTGTGTTTCTTTTTAATATTAGACAAAAATTCTCAGGATCCTGTCCAATTGAGACCCAGGATTCTGAGAAGCATCCAGAACCCTGAGAAGTTCACATTAAAATATTGTTTCTGTGCATGATAATTTATAACTATAATATTAATAAATAAATAAAAAAATTAAGAATCGTTTGACTAGCTCTCGTGATAAGTTTATCTACAGTTATTTAGTATTTGTGTTGGTCCAAGTAAAAGTATTCATATGATAGTTTTGAAGCGTCGGAATAAAGGAAAAGATACCTAATTTAACACGCATTTTGGTTATGCCTACCCTACGAATCTTATGTAAAGTTTGCGAAGCTAACACCCGCCTGGATAGTCGCCCCAAAAATTACAGACAGAGATACATGCTTATATACTGTTCACGCCAATTTTCAACTTGTTGTGACTGCTCTTTATAATAAAAAAGTAATTAAAGTCCCGACATATCCAAATCCATCAAATGCCGTATGCTGTGACCGATTTAACGAAACATGTTTGCAGAGAAAGTGTGAAGATTGCGCTGGATAATCTCTTCCTATTTGCGATTTCAAAGCAGACATGCCGATTTATTACAATATCTAGTTAGGTTCTAAGGAAACCATAATAGACATAAAAACTAAGAAAGAAAGGCAAGTTGTAAAACAAAAAAGGGAAAGTGTCGCCACCACAGCTCAAGAACTCGTGTTGTGATTGAAGAAGAATTTAAGTACAATTTTTCAGAATCAAAGAAACATTGTTCACCAATACCAAACTATATCGAAAAAGAAGAAGTCCTTACCTGAAAATGAAGTCATGATTCATATGGATATATCAGAAAACTTCAGTACGAAATACAACGAAGAAATACAGTCTTTGAAGGATCTCGCACACAGCTCTCATTCCGACAGTGTCATCCGACTTGAGTCACAATGTTTAAGCTATTTGGGCCCACTTAAAGCCTGTGCTAGGCGAATTACCAAGACAAATAGATATCATCGATTTCTTGAGTGCGATCCAGTGACACAGTATCGAAACAAAATAATGTGCTTCACGCTAGCGCCTAAAATTACAGATCTGTGCCCTGGACTTTTAAATTGGACTTGGAACTACCACAAAGCAGGCCATGGCAAAGAAGCGCCAGATGGCGTTGGCACCGTGTGAAAAATAACTGCAAATGATATCATAGCATGTGGAGGTGATGTTACTAACCTTACGAGTTCTGTGGTGTCATTCAAAGTCGCTGCCCAAGTGTGACACTTTTTATCGACTCTAAAAGTGAAATTGAGGACATGGCAGTATTGATTTCGGCTGATCAACAGAGTTTAATCGCTTTTAATGGTACAGTCAAAGTCCACCAAGTACAGGGCAGGGCCTTCATGCCACGAAAGCTGCAAATGAAATCCCTCAGCTGTTTTTGTAACGAGAGTATTATGTGTGCACATTATCGGATGGGTCTACTAGAATACCCTGGAGAATCTAGGCAAATTTTCGAAGACGTCTACGAAAGAGATGTTTCAGAGCAGATTGAAAGGGATCAACCCGATGACATAAGGCGATTAAATTTGGAAAATCTTTTAGTTACCATGCCTAATTTGCAAATTGACCCAACTACTCTTTTCCCAGACTTCTCCAAAGAGTCAATAAAACAAGAAAACAATCAAAGAAACAGAAAAAAAAACAAAAAAGAAAAGTTAAAGATACTGTTAACGAGTAACCAAAAAAGAAAAACAGAACCGATATCAAGGAATGATAAAGTTAAAAAGGCAACTGTCTATAAAAAAGCAGACTCAAAACAGAAAATTAATTTTAAGAAACATAGAGGTAAAGAAAGTCAGTCGACAAAAACAAAGGAAAATAAAAAGTACGACTTCAGTGACTGCGTGTGCCTTATTTGTGGTATTCTCTACAGCAATGATACGACAGGAAATAACTGGGTCCAGTGTCTAGTATGCAATAATTGGGCATAAGATGACTTTAAATAACATTAAAATAATTGTGACGAAACTGCCAAATTAATATTTACTGTTACTAGATTTAAGTATAATTTGAAGATTGAAGTATCGAGTCTCAGACTTCGTACATTCGTGTTGTTAAAATATCTTTAAAATATATTTTACATATTGTGACTTAGAATTACATTAATAATTATTGCTCAATGATCATTTGCTGAGAAAAGTTCCTGTTCAAAACTGTTTGAGGTATAAGTATCCAAGCCATGCTCAAAGTTAATTTTCATTAGTTACTTATTAATTAATATTAAGAAGCAAATATGATAAACAAACGTTGATTTCGATTAATTTTTGTGGTTTTTCTCAGTTTCCTGGTGACACACTCAGTTTCCTTTAAATGGCTGTAAATATAAAATTATTAAATATTTTGACTGTTTCGCTTACGATATACTAAAGGACGTTGTGCTCTTGTTATAAAACTCAATTTCGCAACTAGAATGTATAAAGATTTTGGGCCAAAAACAGACTCATTTTCGTCCTTACTTTGTAGAACTACCCATACGAGATATATTTTTTCCGTACCAAATTTAGTCGATTAGTCTAATTATAATAAAAGAAATAGAATATAAAAAATAGAATTAGTCTATTGGGCAATGATAGTTGACAAAGCTGAAGCCCGAAACTGGCAATATCGTTTCGTCCATAAACCTGAAATATTGAGAGAGATTGAGAACTTCTATAGAAAGTTATACCTACACCTCAACATCACGGCCAAAGAACCCAGAGCCAAATTCACTCGATACTATACCAAAGAAATCCCGGACGTCAGCTTGTATGAGATAATAATGGCCTTGAAACAGCTTAAGAACAATAAGGCGCCAAGCGATGACGAAATTACATCAGAAGTTCTAAAAGCAGGTGGAATACCGATACTTAAAGTCCTTTAGAAGCTCTTCAATTCTGTTATCCTCGAAGGCACCACGCCAGAAGCTTGGAGCAGGAACGCGGTCATACTTTTCTTTGAAAAAAGAGACCTCACCTCATTGAAGAACAATAGAGTAACTATTGTTCGAAGTTGTTGATGAATACACATACCTAAGGCAAGTAGTCCAGTTAGGTAGGTCCAACTTTGAGAAAGAGGTGAACCGAAGAATGTAGCTCGGCTGGGCAGCGTTCGGGAAATTACGCAACATATTTTAGTCCAAAATACCTCAGTGCCTAAAGACGAAGGTCTATAATCAATGTGTGTTGCTAGTGATGATGCACGGTACAGAAACGTCCCACGTCAAGGGTCAATCAGCGAGCCATGGAAAGAGCTATGCTTGGTGTCTCTTTGTGCTATAAAATCCAAAACGAGAAAATTCGCCGAAGAACCAAAGTTATCGACATAGCTCACACAGTTAGCAAGCTGAAGTCATCGCTTGTCGAACCAATAACCGATGGAGAAGAAACGTTTTCGAGTGGCGACCACGGATCGGAAGACGCAGGAAGCGGATGGCCGCGGGCGATTTAGGACTATTGTGGAAACATATAGAGCCCCCTATACTATACTATTATACTACATTCAGCAGTGGACGTCTTCCTGCTTACGACGAACTTACGAACGAACTTTAGTCGGCTCCGTGGCTCGATTCCCGCACAAGACAAACAATTTTACTGATTGTGTTTGTCTTGAGACTGTGTATAATAAATAATGTATTTATTTACAATAAAAAATTAATGTATTTGTATCTGTCGTCTGGTATTCATAGTTTGGGACCAGATGGCGCTGTGTTCAATATCCAAAAATGTTTATTAATATTATTATTATCTCTCCAGCTATATACTTACCCTGTGCCAAATTTAGTCAGCCCATTGCTACGTAATTAGTGACCTGCGTAGATATCGCACCCAAAATACGGCAGTGCCATTGTCGCCGAGCCAGAGGTTCCGATCACGTTTATGGTCCTAATAGCCGTGGACATTGGCATTTGCACAGTTTCTATCTTCTATCGTCTATCTAACTATTTCTGCCGTAAAACCTTAGTAGCTCAAAGTTCCAGACTGGTTTAAATGGCCAGACGATCAGTAGGTAATGGACTAATCTGCTACAAAACTTTTATGTACTTGAGAAGTTCTTATGGCCACCATTGTCAGACCAGCTCTATGGTACCATATTATTGCATTGTTACAAAGTTTGTTAGCCAAATTTCAACTTAATAGGATTCCAGTAAGTGCTTGAAACACTGTAAAAATATACTAATATTTTTTTTTATACAATCAAGCGTGTGCTTGCAAAAAATCGTGTGATCCCTCTGATGGTAAGCGGTCGCCTTGGCCTACGGACGCTTGTAACACCAGGGGTATCACTCGCGGGTTGCTGACCCTTCAAAAATCCAATAACTTCGTTCTTGATGAACCCCATATTGAAGTCTTAGAGAAAGAGAAATGAACATGCAACATTGTTAGTGTTCCGTAGCAGAAACGGAACCACACGGAACCGGTTACGGAACGGTTTATTTTTAGGTACCTAGTATAGAAGTTCTTCAGTAACTTTTGTCTAATATCTATATTTCATGCACATTAGCCTCCAAAATTATAAATGCTTAACCCTGTGTTTTAATCATCTGAAAAAAATCACAAAAAAAATCATAAATTGCAATAAAAATTGTTTTAAACAAAATCGATCAGGTTACTAATTTTTTAGATACCCGAAATAAATATATTCCACGGTACCCTAATTTAATGCAAGCGGCCGGTATTTCTTTGGAATAAATGACTCTAGGAATCATACATCGAACAATAGTCCAACCAGATGTTACAGTTAAGATATATAAAAAATAAACAAGTTCGAAACCTTTCACTGAACTGTCGGAAGTAGCGACGAGCTTTAATTGTAGGCTTTACGAGCTTACGCAACGTTGCACCATAACAAGTTTTATGTAACATTACGTACGGTTAGCCGTTAGCCGATATTAAATTATTGTTTTGATGTTAGGAATTGTTGTTTGTTTGTCACTTCCAACTTAAATAGCATACAAATTAAAATAAAAAACATTTACACTACACCGAGTGGCAGTGAGTTGAGTGTCGGTCGAGCAACGGAGGACACACGGCGACAACTCAGATCAAGTTTAACCCACCCCTACTGTGCTTGAGACAAGCAATTTCAGCCCGTAAATCACAAATTAGTATAGTGTTAATTGTCCCATAGTAGTCACATTGAGAACCTTCGCGCACGCATGGCACGAGCGGAGGTAGCTATAAACTGTCGGAGATAATTATTAGTGGCCCAGCCTGGAGAAGCCGAAGTGCTGTAACTGTGGTGTTCACGCCCCAGTTGGGGAGAGGTGAGTGAGAGAATGGGACGAAAATACAGATAATTTGTAGGGAGTCAAGAAAAGTGCATGTGGGAAAGAGCCCCGAGCAAGTACCACGTGCATCTCCCGAGATTCGGTCCGTTATGCCGAAAGGCGGGAAGGACCATGGGAGGTGGAGGGATTGTCCCATAGTACTGTAAATGAATTGTATGCACGGAACTGGACATGCTTAATGGGAAAGAAAGGGAAAACAATTCAACTATTCCCCCCCCCCCCCCTGTTGTATTAAGAATTATTAATCAGAAAAAGGCCTATCGAAAATAAAGTTGAGTCACCCGGATTCCTATCCGTCTAAGATCACATTCCCTTTATTAAGAGAATGTGTGCGATGAATCCGACTTCAATGCACGAGCAGATGGTAGGCGGTAAAGCACGTGTAGTGGCACGCAAAATCCTGCAGTGTTTAACAGTGAAGACTGATATTATTATAAAAAAACTGGCCAAGTGCGATTCTAGCTCGCGCACCGAGGGTTCCGTCTGACATCAATTCTCACAGGTTTATGCCTTAATTAAGGTTTTAGGATTTTTTCTATATTTGCGATTTAACATCTTTCTTCTTGCCAAATTTAATGATTATAAGTCAACGGGAAGTACCCCATAAGTCGATTTATTTGGGAATTACTACAGAAATGGCCATATTTCGGCCGTATTTTTTTAATGCTATTTGATATTAATTTCAACTTGATAACTTAACGCTTTCCTGAAAAAAAAGGAGCTTGACAGACAAACAATCTACAAGGGTTCCTTTTTTCCTTTTGAGGTACGGAACCCTAACTACCATAATTATTTTGATAGTTAAAATATAGTGTAGGATAGTGTTCAGTTTTCCTAAAAATTAAGTATATGAATGTACCTGGCCTCAACTTACGTATTCCTAAATAGGATAATAAGTATCCCATTTACTGTAAAAGAAAAAAATACAACATATATCTTTTTCATGACAATCTACAAGAGACTTGCGCACCGTTCGATGCCGCCGCACTATTAAATATAATCTGTGCCACCACGCCTTAACCTTGACTCTTGCAGCCTGGGCACTTTCGCATGATACTCTCTCTACTTATCTCCTTTCTAGGGGAGGCACCTTGCTTAGCACTGGTCTGCACAATGATCGTTTTCGCCCGGAATTACTTCTAATAAACACTCAAAATTTTGAAGTGGATAAAATGTATCCTGCTTCCTAACCCATGAGCAAAGCTACAACCTGTCACAGCTTAGTCCAATTTAAATGTTAAAAATAAAAGTTGGTTCAGGTTATTGTAGAAAAACAGACTTTATAATATAATTATCTTTATCGGTTCCCAAAGGAAACCATGGCGCATCAGTATAAAAGAACTAAGATTTTTGTTTAAATATTTAACCTATTCAGTCATCAACTTTGTTTAAATCTTGACGAGTTTAAAAGATTCCATATTCATCAAACTCTTTTCTTGTAAACCACCAACAAAAACACTTCATAAAACAAGGCGTATACTTAATTAAATTGCTGATCTAATCAACTTTATCTATAATGGAATCCACAAAAGTCAATAAACACTTTCAAACCAGAGTAGCTAAATATTGATATCACTATAAATGCAGTAACAAAGCGAACTGTGTAGGACCAAGGTACTAAACTGCTAGCTACACTTTCTTCGGTATATTTTTTCCTTACACACCCAGTAATACCACTTTTACCTGCCGTGAGCTTAGACGTTTTACTTGCTTATATGGACGCACACGAGCAAATTACTGTACTAACTGAGAACTAGATGAGGTACTTCCTAGATTTTAGTAACTTAGCCATATTTCTACCAACTAACAACTTGTATAAGTACAGTCTTTGAAGTTGATTCATAGATCACCTTATCATAGTCACAGACTACACTACTAGGTACATAGTGAATCAACTGATTGAAATAACTTTTGCTTTTATTCGCTAATTCAGGGATTATAAAATTGGATCTGATGGCAGAAGGCTTGAATTCATTGAACTTGAAAGCTTAACCATGTTCATGCGGCACAGTATTTTTTACTTTTTTCCATATTGTTAACAGAGAGTGCAACAAGATGGCGGCAGCTTCGAATGGGGCTGGCACTTGATGCACCCTGGCGAAGACGCCGTCAGTTCTGGACAATACTTTAATAAAATAGCCCAGGTAATATATGCACATGTATATATATATATATATATATATATATATATATATATATATATATATATATACATATATTACAAGAATCAATGTATTTTTTTGCGTGTCTTGTTAGGCAGACAAACTGGCGAATACGCATAGCAATAAGCTTTACCATTTTTCAACCTCCAGAATCTTAAAAAATCGGTCAACTGCAGGATGAGCACGTGTCGTTTCAGATTAGATTTAATGGTTTTACAACATTACACAGACCGTGAGCTTGTTTACCAAAACACCTCAAATTTTTTTAACACCCTTAAGCAATCAACTGCAGTACAACTTTATGCAATTGTTCAGATGTTTGCTAAATGCGCATTATCAGTATGCAATAGTAAACGTTTTGAATGCTAATTTATTACCAAATTTAACTGGTGTGTGTGGAATTATCGAAAAAGAGGTACTTAACACCTTTTGTGCAAAAGTGATTGTCTTTTATTACAATAAGGTAAACATTACACACAGCAAAATCAATCAAAGCAATAGAGCTGTCTACCATCCAGCAATAGAACATTCTTATACTGAGTAAGTAGGTAATTTTATTGTGCTGCAATCGCTGCATTAAATTCTTAGTAAATATGTTCGTGCATGGTCGTCAATGTTAAAAAAAAATACCGAATAACTTAGGTACATACGTTCAAACACATGATTTTGTTGTTAAAACATGCTTAAAAGATGGCTAGAAAGCAAAGCGTTCTACTCGCTTAAAGAGTTTCTTAAAGAAAAAGTGTGACGAATTATAAATGTATCTACAGACATAAGTATACGTATATACTTTTATTGTTCATTTTGTATATATCATATTGTTTTTCTTATTTAATTGTAAAATGTATATTGTTATGTATAAAGAAATGTATAATGACCTGTAAATTCAACAAATTTACCAATAAATATATCATATCATATCATATCATTAAGTTGATATTATTTAATTTTTTCCGGTGAGCAAGCAAAAGCTCTAACTTGCTAAAAATGTTGTCAAATTTCACTGTCCACTACCCTAAAAAAATGTTGTCATATTTCACTGTCCACTACCCTAAAAAAATGTTGTCATATTTCACTGTCCACTACCCTAAAAAAATGTTGTCAAATTTCACTGTCCACTACCCTAAAAAAATGTTGTCATATTTCACTGTCCACTACCCTAAAAAAATGTTGTCAAATTTCACTGTCCACTACCCTAAAAAAATGTTGTCATATTTCACTGTCCACTACCCTAAAAAAATGTTGTCATATTTCACTGTCCACTACCCTAAAAAAATGTTGTCATATTTCACTGTCCACTACCCTAAAAAAAGTTACACGTAGAAAAGAAATATAATAGCTGACTGCCTGATTACATGTCTACAAACATAATTGTTAGTTCTCTTATGCATAATTCATATACAAATTATTTGTGGCGATTTCTGGCTGTAGTTTATATTTAACAGATTTCGAGAATCTAGAACGAGCTTCATTTGTATACTTTGCAGTTGTGTGGTGAACAACCAGCAATTGTGTGGTGAACAACCAGCAATTGTGTGGTGAACAACCAGCAATTGTGTGGTGAATAAGCAGGCATCAGGAACTTACAAGTTTTCTCTGATCATCACCTCAGCTGTAAAATAACTGTAATTGTAATGTTTAATAACGTCCACTGCTATACTTAGGCCTCCTCCCCATGTCTCCAAGCCCGCCAGTCTTTTACCGCCTACATACGGCAGTGTCGCCAATCCGTACGATAATTACTGCGGAATGCGGTGATATAGATATAGATAGTAAAGTGTGCGTTACAAGCATTTATACGGTAATTTAACAATAGCCTGGAAAAAAGGACCATAAAATTACGATAAAAATTGCTTTGAAGAAAACCCGTTAATGAGTTTTCAGATATCCATATTTATTAATCCTTATACTACCGAATCGTCCGTGGCTCTTTTGGTAGTAGTGCAGCCTTCTAATCCGAGGGGCGCAGGTTCGATCCCCACAGAGGAAAACATATTCATGTAATGAACATTTGTGTTTGTCTTGAGTCTAGGTGTTTTCTATGTATAATATGTATATATTTAAAAAAAAAGTATGTAAGTATTTTTACCCTGTATCTGGTAAGTATCAATAGTACACCCATAGTACCTACATAATTCGCTTAGTTCGTTACCAGATGAGACTGTGTGTAATGTTCATGAATATTTATTTATTTTCATCACTCTTACAAGTAAAAGTGACGTTACGCGCTGAAAAGGGGGTGCTAAGACCTGCATTACTCCCACGGGCCTTTTGCTTTGTAAATTTTACTATCCTCTAGGCAAAAAACGCACCGTACTGTTTATTCTATCAAATATTTATAAAAGCGCCATATTATGTAGTTCAAGATACAAACTCGTCATTATTAATTTTACAAGACCGGCTTCATAGATGCCTAAGTAACAACCATGTATATGTGAAAAGGCGCGGCGGTGCCTAATTTTTGGTAATAGGTAAAAAATCTGTTCCGTAAGATTATTATAGAATAGTTTTGGAACGTGTTACAAAGCCCGTTCATCTAAGAAAAATGAAAATTATTATTAGCTTTTAAATTAATAACATAGATAAATTTTAAAAAATTGTTAAAATCTGAATATGGTAAATATTTACTTATTGGGCACGACCTATTTTTGCATAAAAAATGCCTTAAACGATAAAAGAGCACCCCTAACACACAAATGAAATGCAAAAATCGGCGGAAACGATTTTTTTGTGTGTAGATTTTTCGAAAAATTTTGCTTGGCATGTATTAAACAAACCCCTCTGTGGACCGCCCTCGCGCCGCTCAGGGAAAAAACGTATCCAAATCTAACCTCACCTAGCACCAGATATATTGGAACTCGTCACCTTATTTTTTAAGGAACTTCATATCGTTTTATTTACATTATCAAATATTAAATCCTATGCAATACGGTTACGGCACACCTTTATGGTAAGCTATACGGCTCACAGGCACACAGGTGATAATGCTATGCAAAAATAGTTTTTAGTTGACGCCGCATTTTGCCAACAGCTTTTAAGACTTTTTGCATTTATCAGCGCATTTTTAACTTAAAAACTGACGGGGTGTACTGCCGTCACTCATGCGAGATATAAAGGCAAACCTCGATGCAAACTTTATGGCAGTTAGCCATATACTTTCGAACTAGACTGGATTGAATTTTTCAATTTAATTGCGAAGGGACGTTTAACAGATGCGTCAACTTTATTACAAGGCAATAAGGTTGCCGAAATACCAAATGACACTTTTCCAATCCAATTTCCAATTAATACAATAGGGTTCGAAAGTCAATTGCCAGCTGCCATAAGTTTGCATCGTGGTGTGTGTAGAAGAGATTGTAAGGGAACGTTAACAAACACACCACAGATCATGGCTAACAAGACCATTACAAAGCGACACTGGATAATCCTCATCATCAAACAGCGTTCACTGCTGTACCTTCTCCTCGCAGGTTTCCAAATCGCACCCGTCTGTACTTTTACAACCGAATTTTTACAAACATCTTTCTAAGAATTAGTGAAGTTTACTAATAACAATCATCATATCGTACTGCTACGAATTAAGTTTGACGTCACGCGTCTTACATCGCACTATCGAAGTTTTTTTGATAGTTTGCATATATACAGTCATACCGAAATACGAGTCAAGTATGACAAGGCGTTCTCCAGGTAAGCGTGTTTAACTTTATTTGCATTCCATTAAATTTTACTTGTTTTTAGTAAACAACACTGTTATTATAACAAGACTGGTTTTATTCTTATTAGTAAATATTATAAGTAAAACTCATTGGTAACCGTCAGTGTAATTTACTTGTCCTCGGAATTACTAATATTTTAGTGGTTATTAGTATTATTTACTTGTAGCTACTAAAGTTTTTTCTCCGTGTGCATTGAGGTAAAAACGCGTTTCACTTAAGACTTATAGTAATTTTTTGCAAAAATCCGATCTAGAAAAGATTTTAAATAACACAACGCCATCTGATCTCAAACCAAGCAAAGCATGTACACGGAATAGAACCATACAACTGATACAAATACTTACTGATTTTTTTTCTAAATGCATTCATTATACAGAGAATAGACTCAGACTCAAACAAAAATGTTAATCACATCACATAAATGTTGGTTCAGGCGGCGAACGAACCCACGCCCCTTGGTTCAGTGACGTAGGCAGTCAAAAATAAAAAAAATGTTTCAAAAAGTCAAGCCGGCCTTCGCACTTGCAGCTTTGTTTGATTTCTTAAATTTAATGTAAAATACCTAAGTACTTACCATTTAATTTCAATAAACAATTTCGTAAGTACCTACTTCTAAAAACTTATACCGGGCCTGCTCTTTTTGAGAGGTGGCAGCCCTACTTGTAGCCCTTTATACTTAACTAGTTTAATCAATTGTTCTTAGATTCTAGGTATGTTTTATTTACATGCGTTTTAATATTGTACACAATTTATAGTACATTACTGCCGCGACCCGCAAATGCAGCATAACCGAGCGATCGTATGTAGCCGAGGCATGCATTACAAAGTCCGATGATGCTCAGTTGTGGCCAAGGCTACAAGCCTACTGTATAGTGCTCTTCTCAAACATGCGTGTAAATTCTAACAATAACATAATAACGTACATGAATATTTAAAAAACTAATTATATTGACAGCTGTTTTGACAATATAAAATAGTTAAGGTAATTTTGCCGCCAATTCGCCGCGTTCAGATGTCAATTTCTTTTTTTTAATTAATTTATGCACATTCGTTTTGTTGTGCCAGCCCAAAATTTGAATAAAACTTGATGATATGAGTTATCTCTTTAGTTATCATGCTTGTGTTTAAAAAAGTTCATTTCATTTTCAAATTACATATTCGACCGCTCCAAGAAAGAAAGAAAGACTCCAATCCGCAAACACCGCCCTAGGCGAATGGTTTCGGAAATGGAGAATCGAAGTGAATCCCTACAAAAGCCCTGCCGTCCTTTTCACTACTGGCCGCCCACGGCGACCATCTTCCCTCTCACTCTTCGGCCGTGCCATTCCTTGGTAAAACAAGGCCAAATATCTTGATGTGACCCTCGATAGGCGTCTGAATTTCCGCGGCCACACCAAAATAGTTAGAGACTGAGCCGCTTTTGTCCTCGGTCGTCTGTATTCCATGATTGGTAAGTCCAGTAAGATTGAAGCTTAGAAATAAGACGCCTCTTTACACCACTTGCATCCACCCCATACTAGCATACGGTAGTATCGTCTATCGTTGTCTAAACGCAACCTCCATAGACTCTGCACCCACCAAATCTGTTTCCTCATAGCGGCCTCCAGAGCCCCCTGGTTCGTCCGGAATGCGGACCTACACAGGGACATCAAGCTCCCCACGATTCTCCAATACTTCAAAGACTCCTTCAAAGTCTTGCCCCAAAAGCCCGGTGTTGCAGTAATGGCTGCATCAGCCAAACTGCAAGTCATTCAGAAAAAAAAATGATTCTGCTCTGAAAGTACGATTTATCCTAAAGGAGCTTATGTAAGATATGGTCGCATATCGTGGCATGTTTGAGAAAAGTGTGTTTTCATATACCTAGACCATGAATAAATGGTGATAACAGTATAAGTGCTAAGTTAAAAAATTCGGCGCCTGTCTGAAGTGAGCTAATTATTTTTAATCTACCTTATATTTAACGAGTTATGTTTATAGCCAACTTTATACTTAGTATTTCAATTAATAAAGTTTACCTTATGAAAGTGACTAAAACTAAATATAATTTCTCTTGTTTAATTTCGGTTTTTTTTTTGCAGAATGCAGCCTTGCAGCAGGACTCGGAAGTTTCCAACGAGACACGTTTGCTATATCAGAGCGACAGCTTACTACACACAAACACCGCTCAACCAGTACAACTTTATTTTTTACAACAACAGTTTTCGTCTCCAGCAACTGAACAGCAAATCCTTTCAACATCATCACCCATTTACCATACAAACCCAAACTTTTTTGATAAACCCGTTCAATATACTATTCACCATAATCATAATAATGACAATTATGAAAGCAATCAGAAAATAGATAACGAATTACGACCGAACGAAAACTTACAAGTCTCAAAGCCTCTTCAATCAGAAGAAGCTGGTATCGAGTATAATAATGAAAATGTTTCAACAGCATCAGTTGTACATGTATTTAAAGATACGAATTGCTCAAATGAACAAGTTAAAGAAAATGGATCTGAAGCTGTAAGTTATGATCGAATAAATCAAGAATTTGCAGAGTTACCATCTTATAATATTTATGACATCAATGAGAAGTTTGCAGCTGCAACAGAAAAGCCGTTAACTTACAGAGGAGCATTGCATTTTAGAGTGCAAAATCCAAGAGTTAATGCTAGAAGTGAAAGGTACTATTATACTACAGAAATTACCACAGCTGTCTCTCCCAACACAGATAATCTTGTGGAAGATCAATTCTCTAAGTTAGTCGCTTCCACTCAAGATCTAATTTCTAATGAGGATTTGTTACGAATCAATCATGCTGCTGAGAAACAAATTCCTCCAAGCAATGATGATATTATAAAACCACGTCCAAGGTTGGGTTTAAAAACTGAACAAACTAGATATGATCACTACACTCGTCCTACTTCTCCACGTAGTATAATCACCGTTAAATCTAAAATAGGCACAATAGTAAATAGTGAAATAGAACATGCAGAAAATAATAAATTAAAGGAAAAAATATTACAAACAGATTCTAATGAATATAAATTTGCTACACCAATTGTTGTGCAAGATTCACCTTACACTGAGTATAAGGAGCAAATAGTAAATAATCTAATTTCTACTATGGTGCCTTACATGGAAGATGGCTATGAAATTATTGGTGTAAAAAATACTTATGGAGAAAATAATACGTATTATTTAAACCAAGAGAAAGATTTAGTAAACGTGTCTCCAAGACCTTTAGGCCAAAAGTATTTAGCACCAATCACAGTAGCATTTGGACTCATAAATTCTAATGACACAGATATTTTCAATAACATAGAAGACCATGAAGCTTCTGACAGCGAATTTATTGCAGATACTGTTAAAATCCCAGACAAGGCAAAAACTGTAGTAGAAGTTCAGCAATCAATTCCATTAGAAATCACTCATATTAATGATGTTGAAGAACACGAATACTTAGAAGAAGGCAGAAGCAACAATAAAGGTCCAATGGATGTGGCACAAAGACTATACAATAAATACATGGCAGCTTTAGAATCATCTCAACAGTTCCCAAAAAACGTGAACGCCCTTCTTTCCAAATACGGAACAGAGAAAAAGTTAACTAAATCCGTTTATAATGAAACCCGTTATGATAACACTGATTCCATAGAAAATTTAGAACCAAGTGAGAACATCCAAACCGAAGTTGAAATTCGTCCAAACATAGAAAATCAAGGTAATGAAAGAAGGGAATACGTAAGGGATTACAATGACAATGGATTAAATAACCAAGGTGTTATTCAGCCAATAGTCATTGAAAAAGAAGTGCCAATAACGAAATTTGTAGACCGTTTTATTGAGAAACAGGTACCATACCCAGAACCAGTAGAAGTGTTCAAAGAAGTGCCGATAGACAGACCATATGCTGTGCCAGTACCATATGAAAAAATCGTTGAAAAACCAATTGAAGTAACCAAATATGTTGACAAGCCTTATCCTGTGGAAGTACCTCGCCCTTACCCTGTAGAAGTAAATGTACCATATCCTGTTGAGCATAGAGTTTATGTCGACAGACCAGTGCATGTGCCGTATCCGATAGAAAAAGTTGTTGAAAGGCAAATAGTTCATCCTGTTGCAGTGCCTACACCTGTAGCATTTCCTGTCGAAGTAAGAGTGCCGTACGAACAGCAGGTTTTATATCCAGTACCCATCGAAACACCAGTACCCGTCACAGTGGAAGTAGAAAAGCCAGTACCTGTTGAAAAAATTGTCCATAAGGAAGTACCTGTGCCTTATGCAGTAGAAAGGAAGGTGCCTTACCCCGTTCCGTACGAAATCAAAATTCCAGTTCCTTATCCAGTAGAGAAAAGAATACCGGTACCCGTTGAAAAAATTGTTGAAAAGCCTGTAACTGTCACTAAAGTAGTAGAAAAGCCCATTCGTGTTGAAGTGGCAGTACCACAACCGTTTCCCGTAGCAGTTCACGTGCCTCATCCTTATCCAGTTGATCGAATAGTTGAAAAACGAGTTCCCTATCCTGTTACAGTTGAAAGGTTTATTGAGAAAAAAGTACCATATGCAGTTGAGAAAATTGTTGAAAAACTTGTTACGAAATATGTTGACAAACCTTATCCCGTGGAAAAAAGGGTCCCTTATCCGGTTGAAAAGATAGTCGAAAAAAAAGTCCCTTATCCAGTTCAAGTACCAGTAGAAGTTAAAGTTCCCTATGCAGTAGAAAAAATCGTAGAAAAAACAAATTATGTGCCTATTAGAGTGCCATATGAAGGCGAAAGTTATCAGAAACAAAACAGCTATGCTCAAAACAATCAGCAGACAGTTAATATTCCACAATATCAGAAATATTTACCTCAACAATATAAAGAAGAAATTCAACAACATTCTAAACAAAGAATTCAACAACATTCTAATCAAGGAATTCAACAACATTCTAAACAAGGAATTCAACAACATTCTAAACAAGAAATTCAACAACGTTCTAAACAAGAAATTCAACAACGTTCTAAACAAGAAATTCAACAACATTCTAATCAAGGAAATCAACAACATTCTAATCAAGGTAATCAAAATCAGTTATCTCAAGCACAAAACGCTGCGCAATACCTCCAATATTTAAATGATAAGCTACGAAGACCTCAAACTATTCAACAACCAGTGCAAACAACGCATTGGGGCAATCTTTATGCTTCATCATACCAATACATTAACAACACAGCCGATTATAAACCGCAAGTGTCACAGCAATTCAAAAAGACGCCAACCTTGCAAACTTATATTGACTATTTAACTAATGCCCAAAATCCTTATAAATATTACGGCCCAACTCCTTTACAAACCTCTAACAATTTATGGAATGAAAATCTTTTACAACTAAAACTAAGACGAACAGATAGAACACCTAGAGTTGCAAAATTGCAGATAGAATATGGGGGATTTAAGCCACCTTTGATACCAAGCACGGAAGTAGATTTAGATGGTATCCCTGTTAACAATAACGATGGTTTATCCTAGGCAATTGTGTTTGTAACTCTGATCGATTCTTGGGTTTCCTATAACTTAAGGGATCTCTTACAGCTAATAAGCGCCGCCATTAGATATTGTTGACTTTCTTTTCGTAGAAAAAAAAATTTCTAAAATCCAAATGTTGAAAATATAAAACTAGTCATAAGCTAAGTTTAAAACTTTTCATATAGTTTCTAGATAATATTTGTGAGTTGTAGTCACAGAGAACATTCTTATATACACAGTACATTTGTGGTTGGCATTTCTGCTAAAAGTGGACGTTTTTAGAGATTTGAGGATATCTAATGGCAGTGCTAGGTAGTTGCTATATACCCAAATCAATTGAAATTATTTTCAATTTTAATGTCTAATGGTATCACAATTTTTTTTAGGACTGCTACTGAGGGAAATAAATAGACAAAGTTGCGACCTAAGTGTAGAATGTGGAAAAGACGCCTTTAAGGGGCTAACAGCGGCTAACTACCGCCACTACTTGATATTTCTTTATTACTCTTCATAACCGTACAAAGTACATTTTAAAAATGTGGTTCATAGAAATTGTCAAACTAGTCATCAGCTATTTTTAGTGTTCATGTGTCCGCTTTTAGCAAAAAAGATATTGTGAATTCACTGACGTATTCTACACAATACGAAACGTTCCAATAATAAGTTATGACTAGTTTCTATGGAGCACATTTTTGAAATATTCTTTGTACGAAGAGTTATTAAAAAATATCAAGTGGTGTCGCTTGTGAGTCGCAGTTAGCCCCTTAATGCTAAGTGTTAAAGTAGATTTAGATAAAATCACTATCAATACAACAGAAATTATTTTTAAGAGTGTTTGAAGTAAATGATAGGTTTAAAAAATGTCAATGAAATGAAATTATGATATTTTTATCCCTGCCCATCATTAAAGTTTCGTTTTAGGTATATGTTGAGAATTTAATTTTACATTGTGTTTATGACATTGCATCTGTTTAAATAAGAAGTTACCATCAAGGCGCATAGAGCAGCTATCTAGCTTCTTGGCCGCCACTTCTTGATATTATTTATTTCCTCTTTGCAAAATGCATTTTTCAAAAGGTTAGGACACTATGGCTAGATTGCAACCAATAACTTTGACGTTAACCAGCCTTTGAAAATGGCAGATTGTATAAAAAATTGCATATTCAGCTATTTTCAAACTTTACTGGCCTGTCGAGTTCAGCAAACCACTAGCTGGGTAAATTGAAAAATAACTGGCGATAGAAATTTCCATACAATCTCTCATTTATTGCGCCTGATGAACGTCAAAGTTAGTTGGTATAACCCAGCCTATGTATTCATATACTATTTAAGGAACGTTTGTTATTGTTTCTGAAATACTTTTTCTTCAACTGATATTTAATTTATAAAAGTTAACTACAGCTCACTTATTTGTTCCAAGAAATAATAATAAACGGTGTAAATCAAACTTATGACTAGTGTTATTTACAATTAAGTGGATTTGCTAATATTTTAATAATTTTGCTATTAAAACAGTTAAGACTAATTCTGACACTCTATTTTTGGTCCTTAATTCAAATTGTTAGAAAATCTAAGAGTGATATTCTCTTGATTCTTATTTCATGTAATATATATTAATATAACCAAGTGAGTCAATTTCATAGTACCAAATTAATATTTGAATTCTGTACCGATAAAAAACCGAGAAAATCGAGATTTTCAAAGTGCGGACACGTGCTAGCGCCATCGTACGTGGAACTGTGTCTCTTTTTATACTTCAATATTATATTAAGTCTTTGTACACTGTTCGAAACGGCACGGTATGCCATAGCCTTCAATAAACTTTTTACGGCGCGGAAATAAATAATATCTTATGGCGGCGCTAGTTAGCTGCTATAAGACCCTTAATAAAACAATCGTTTAAGATCCCTTATCAAAAGCGACTACTGGCGGCGCTAGGTACCCTGTTAAGAACTTAGTAATACTTATTTACAAACTTGTTATGACTTAGATTTAAAATTGTAACTATAATATAAGCATGTAAATAGTGTTATATTAAATTATTATTTTTTACCGATGACCTATCTTTTATTTTACTTTTATGCTAGAGTTTCAAGTTTATTATAAAATACAGTCAAGTTCATAATGTCAAGTTTTTATCCGCAAATTTGTTAAAAACAATATATGTCTTTTGGTACATTTTGTGTCTAAAGTAAATATGAAACCATGAATTGTAACACTTATATGTATAAAAAAAAATCTTTGCAGTTTATGCAGTCATATAAGGTGACAGATCATTTGGTAAAAAATAATTTCAATAACCAAATAAAAGTTGTGAAATTTCTTAGCGATCTACAATGCAACAAATTGTTTTGGCCCACAAGTAAAAAATAAAACTTCAGTCACCATATTAAAATGCTTTTTACAATTTGTCACTTGCGTTGAGACATCGGATTAGGTAAGTTGGCCTTACCAGCCTCATACGTCCCCGCTGTTAGGGCACAGCCTCCCCTTAGCTTAGGCAATTTGGACCATAGTCCACACGCGGACCCAATTCGGGTTTCCTTACGATGTTTTCTTTCACCGAAAACATCAAACAAGCATAGAAATCAAGCGAAAACATCGATTGAGAAATTAAGAAAAATACTTAATTGTTACTCACCGGGCTGAAACCTCTTCCGCTCAGGACGCGAGGCGATATTGAAACCTCTATAGATCACAGGCCCATGGCAAAAATTACCCTGTGAAATGACCCGCCGTGAATTACGTTTAGAAGGCTACTACTATATCACAAAATAACTCTCAGCGCTATGCCGTCATTTTCAAGCGTAGCGCGTGAGTAAATGGGAAAATTAAATTTACCAGACGCAAGAAAAAAATATTTCTTTCTTTTAGTTGATAGATCATTATAAACAAATGACGAAGGAGTCGTGGTACCGAAAGTCTGCATACATTTTTAATTAGCCGATAATTGTTAAAGCAATCATCATCATATTAGCCCACTGCTGGATATAGGCGTCCTCTATGGCGCGCCATTTATCCTGGTACTCTGCCTTCTGAATCCTGCCACCTCTGGCCCCCCCTTTAAGGTCATCGTTCCACCAGACTGGAGTACGGAGGGCACTTCTACTACATCGGCAACATCTGCTGTAAAAGCAATACAGGCTATTTATTACTGTGCGGTATTTGTTTAATTCCTTTTTATACTTATATAGGTACATTACCCATTTACGCCATACATATTTTCAGTTCTAGTGTGAAAAGCCGGTGGTCGCAACCCTTTTCCTAGACCCATAAGATATAAGATCATTTTAAAATCGACCACTACTTTTGTAGTAGTATAGTAAGTAGCAGCCTTCTAAACGTAAATCACGATGGGTCATTTTACAAGGTTATTTTTGCCATGGGCCTATAGCCCACTACACCATCACCGAACTCATAAAATAATATACTTCTCAGTTTCCACCTGCTGGAAAGTGGTTCGAAGTCCTGTAAAGGGAATATTTTGCTTCGTTGTAACGTGAAGGAAAGTGCTTATTTTTCAACCGACTCCGGGTGTTTTCAGTTGTTTCAGTGTGGCACCTCTTTCATACTAATCTGAGCGATCCGCCCCGCGTCTACGCGACGTTGCGTGCGAAACATATGAAAAAGTTTTCACGCTTCCGCGAACACCCTTATTTTACAAATATATAATTCCAACTTAAACCTTATTTTGATAATAAGAAAATATAGCCTAAGTAAGGATAGTGAAGCATACTATTACTAAATGTTTTTTTTAATTATATGTTGTGATGAAATAAAAGTATTTTTCTTGTAAAAACACTTATACTTAGTTATTAAAAAAATAAAATTAATTTATTGGATATTTCGCTATCTTAAACCATTAAAATAAAATTAACTTATAATAGAAAATAAAATTCTTTTGGTGTTTACAATCATTAAATGAAATATCTACGTAACGAAATTTAGTTTTTCATTAATATGTTTCTATAGGTAAAACAATTTTTACAATAAGTTCAGTCGTTGCCGAGATCACCCCTGACAAACAAATTTTACCTCTTTGTAATATCAGTACAGAAGTATATAAATTCATGAAGAGTGATTCTAGTATTATATTATCTTTAAGTGTTTCAAGGAAGGTTTAGGATAAGTGTGTGATTTATAAATATTTTTTGATGTGACGACAAAAAAAATAAAAAAACGTTAATGGAATTAAAAATAAAATTTATTTCCACTTGAATATCTCACAAAACGGCGTACCACGCGTCACGCGTCAACCTCACAGGCAGCGGGCGACACTAACACAAAAAAATATGTAATTAAACAAAGCTCATATATATAAATATATAACTACAGTATGTAAACATTATTATGTATCCCAATTCCACATAACGCACTGTAAGTCAGTATGTGCAGACTTCACTCTCATTCAAACCGCGTTAGCGTTATCTCTTTCTAACTAGCATTATCCTCGTATAGGTATTAACTCAACATGGAGTAGTTACGTGTGCGAGAGAGATGGAAAGGGATCCACGCTTCCGTCTGTTGCGACTTGAATGTAAGTGATTTCACCATATTTACACTTTTTGAGGCAGCTAAAATGGTGCTACATGCTCTGAAAGTTAAATGATTTCACTCACTACACTTTTAGGTCACGCCGACTACATTTAATTACTAAATTGTTTGTATGGGACTTAATAAAAAACAATCTGTTATGGATAAGAATTTGTTTTCGTACATCAAAATAAATATAAATGTATGTGGCAATGAATGTTATTTCATACGTGCTTTTGAATACATATTATTAAGGCTTCTTTGACGTGTATAACGTTTAAAGCTCCAGTGTGTTGTCAATAAAAAAAATCATATACGTACATAAAAAAAGGCTCAAATACACTAGCGGTGTAAGTGTTAACACAAATATAACAATAGTGTTGTACTACCACATTATCGATAAATGGCTTTTATTAATAATAACAACAGATATTTAATAAATTTGAGTCACTGAATAAGTTGACAATTAAAAAATATTACACAAATGGCATTATTTTACACAATAATTAAGTAAGTGAAAAAAGTTTGAACTAAAGCAAAATTTTCACTTGTGGCATTATAGCATGTTCATATCTTCGATAGTAAAGAATAATTTGAACACCAAAATAGAACCAATGCTCTTTTGATTGGTTTTTGTTTTAAATATGTACATTCTTGTTTAAGATAGCACGAATGTTTGCACCAAGATATTGATTTTGTGATCTTTTTGTAAAAGTATACACTACACTTAACTATATAATAAAAATTTACGCGATCGCACCACAGCGTACACATTCAAACATACACACTTATATATTTTAATACCTAGTAAGTATTTGAAACATTACACGCAAAAACTTTTTTTTTACTATAATATAATATACTTATAAAACTCAAAGCATCACACCAAATCACAAAATGTTAACTACAAAACTCAAATGCCTTTATTACACGACAAAGAAAAAATATACAGAACAATTTGACACTTCCAACAATGAACGTTATTGCTATAACTACAAAGTTCATAATACTTCGATCACAATTAAATTACAATACACTTCTAACATTGTACCGTGTACCTATAATGCATCTAGATTGAGTGTGTATCAACCCGTAAAGTTACATAAAGAACATTTGACACTTTCTAATTCAGCCTTATAATTAGAAAGAGACAAAGCTGTGTGCGACCGCGGTTATACAACCATTGCATGCTGACACCTTACTTTGCAACACTAATACGAAATGAAGTGTCTATATAAATCGGTCACTGATAGTGTTGTACAATAACTATATCGATATAGAAATGTCATACTATTCGACAACAGTCGTATATATGTATTTATTTGTAGATATTGTTTATGAAAAAAATCTAAGACTAAGCTAAATTGTATCTCTTGAGCGCAAACTCACTTTGTACATTATATATTATTAAACATACGTAAAGTATTGCAGTAAGCAACAACACGTGATTGTTTATCCGACAGTACACATCTCCGGCGCTATATCATAAATAATGTCTTTTAAAAAAAACAAATTCATATAAATACGTTAAAAAGCGACCTAAAACAATAATAATTAAAAAAAAAAGGACCCACACAAGATGTGTACTACCCGATATGTTTTTTATATATTACAATAGTACGAAAAAATCATTTAACGATAAGTTTTATTTATACAAAAATGTAAGAGGCAATTTAAACTGAGAGCCATTTACATAGAGTTTTAGCTAAAGATTAAGTAATTACATTAAAGCCGGCCGAACCGCGGAATACCACAATAACTAACAAAACCTAACCTGACATCACATCCCACGAACCAAAGATCTTTTTCACTTGGCACATAATTTGAGTCACCTTTTCGTCCCAACACTACAACATTTGTAAAGAAAAAGTTATTAACAAATAAAATTCATTAACTTAGTTTCGCTAGTGGCTACGCTTTGCTTTGCGAGAAATCCTGGTCGAAAATATTGTACATCGGTGTTGCCGTATAACAAATTAAAAAAAAAAAACAAAATTCCAAAACTCTCATTAAAGATGGAACGAATTTACAAGCTTCAAAAATCGAACAATTCTGGAGGTGGTATGGGTTCAGTCGGGAGCCAGTCGCAGGGCGACTTGACCCTACGCTGCCTCCGAAGAGTGTGAACACTGTAAGAATAGGATTGGTGCGGCAATTTAGGTCGCAAGGTTTGCGTCCTTCTTTCATCGATATTAGCCGAATCCGCTCGGAGCGAAAGAGAAGATCTAGGAGTGTTTGAACAGGTGGAAGGACTTGGAGATAAAGGGGGTCGGAGATAGTCGCTACGGGCAAGAGATATAGAGGGGGTGTAGGCTAAGAAGTGGGCTAAGGCGCCAGATGGGGTCCTCATTCCTCCATTGGCGATTAAAACCATGTCTTCAGCCGATAATCGAAGGCTGTCTGTTCTGGGAGGCGGAGGTGGAGGTAAGATATTTTCGTCGGAGGATGATGGGGGGCGAATGGGGGGATCTGGGGGTGGTAATCGACGGCGTCGGCGCCGCCGGGGGGCAGTCCCGGGCAGTCACAGCTTGAGTTCGTTCGCGATTTTTGACGCAATATTCTTAAAGCCGATGCTTGTACCTGAAAAAAAACAATTCGTTAATATAATTTTCTGTTAAAAAAGCATTTTTATAGTGACAGTGCGCATGGCTTTGGGTTATCGGGTTATTCAAGGTAGGTACAGTAATTGTTTAGTAATAACACAAAATAAGTTTATCTTGTAAAAGTGCGGTGGCGATTGCTGAGACCAGACAGATCAAACGTTAACACATAACCATCTTGAAATCTAGTAAAAATCATCAGATAGTTCGGGGAGACTTATATAAAAAAGTTTTCGATCTAGACTGCGAGAGAGACAAGATAATAAAGACTACCCGTGTCTCCAAAAGAACGAAACTAAATTGTTGTTATATTTTATCCACACCAACTAACCAGATATCCGTTTGAACCGGACGCCATTGAGCGAGAGCCGTGGCAGTTTGCAGACCTCTATCTCCCACTGCACCAACGAATCAGCGTTGGGGTCGCCATGCACGCACAGCAACAAGAAACGCTCCCGCTGCTCGTAGTCGCAGTTGTTTGCGTCTAACACCTGCAAATGTTACATTCATTAATTCATGTCCGTTTCCCGTAAAGTTAGAGGACAGACTTTCAATTGCTACGATCCTGACACAACCTTTTTGCTTCTACTCTGATATATAGAAGGTGGCTCCGTGGCTCAGTAGGTAATGACTTGTCTGCTGAATTAAGGTATGGTTCGATTCCCGCAAAGGAAAAACATTTATGTAATGAAAATTTGTGTTTGTCTTGAAGACTGCGCATTTCTTATGTATCTAGTAATATTACAAAAAAGTTACACATATATATGTCGCTGTGTGTAATATTATTAAAGTTAATTAAAACTATTTATTTATTCAAATTAAAATTCAAATTTATATCGCTTTTTTGATGTCAATAAATATATTATAAATGTTTTATATACGTACAGTAGGAAGAAATAAGGTACCTACGCAACCCTTGCGTCTATCATAGCTTGCAACGGGGAAATTGGCACACACTTACATTGACTATCTACATAAAACGAGTTTGTCACTTCGAAAAGGTAATATGTACTCGTGTTAAGTTAAAGCATAAACGATATTCCTGCACATGAAAAAAAAAACATCTCAGGTATTGCTTCAGTAAAGAGATACTGGAATGGGCTTTTTACTGTATGGAAATATGTAGAGAGACATTGATTGTTATTGTTAAAAAAAATTAAAACTGCTCTGATGCTGCGTTAAAGAAGAAAAAAACCAATATAGACATTATTGCATTTATAATATAGTATTAAAAAATAATAATATAGGTACCGCACCAAACTAACCTACAAAAAAAGTGGGGGCAAAAACATTTTTTTACTCACTTAAGTGTGTGCTCTATTTGGGACGCAGAATCATTATTTTTGTCACCTGTCATCCGCTCGTTTAGCATTGGTGTCAAAAATATCAAAATTAATTATCTGTTAACTGTTTTTGCCACCAAAAAATTAAACTTTACCCCCATGTTGATAGAAATCTGTCAAACTGCCAATACATATTCATTACGTATGTATTTATTATCGTAGTGTGTGTACGTCAACCATTCGTTTTGCAACCAATATTTTTGTTAGTAACGTTTCAAAGCTACAGGAACGATGTAGGTGACGGTTGCGAAATTGGTGGTTGCAAAAGCATCAAACGTGGGAACTTCTTATCCTAAAACGAACACACTCTAAGAGCTCAGGTATCATTGAAAATGGAACTTAAAATCGTTTTCGTTACCCCTGTTGAACCCCTGTGGCTAAATTTCAGGTCCTATTATAAGTATGAAGACTTTGACTGTATCTGTGTTTTTCTACAAATGGACAGTTAATAATACAGCACTTCAAGTTTGAAACCTTCATCGGACTGCCAGCAGGCTAAGCACCAGCCATACAATGGATATTTTAAACAAAAATTTCACTCGTCTGATCGACTTAATAAACACAATGTAGATAAATCCGATGATACTTAAATTATGTGAAAACCTTGATCAGCTGCTGCAGCCAGGACAAGTGTGTAGAGACAGCTTACAGCAGATAATATCGTGTTTGGGTTCAGCGAGTTGGTCGCGATGTTCTTGTACTGAAGTATCAAAGGTTTTACTACAAAAATTAGAGATTTTGGACAAAAGCGAGCATCATATAATGGACTTTGACTACAGCAACAGAGTATAGCATCGAGTGTTGTATTGAAAAATTAAAGCACTTATTGTGGTCCTTATTCTAATACGCCGTATCTCACTTATTTAGTAAGATCTATATTTGGTTTTTGTTATAAGGTTAACAAAATACCTCAACATTTAAAAACTGTACTTCCTAGGAAAGAAGGAGATGAAAATGCTTTATTTTCGATGAAACCCAAATTTCAAATGTCAATGCAATTTTTTTTTGTAGTAGTCAAAATAGTTTGAGATTTGCTGGATTAAAATTAGTATGACGTTATGTAGTTGACACATATAGAAATCGCGCATAATATAATCGTATCCAGCTTTTCAGAGAAAGCCTACAATGACGTTATCCCTTTGTTCCCCGGATCGGATATCTTGTCTACTTTCACCCATCAGCGGCATTAATATTTTTTTTAAGGTAAGTATTACTGTGTTGGGTATGGCAGTTTTTGGTTGCTTATCGGCCACGATTTCACCTTGAACCCACCTTGAGAAAATCTAAAAAAAAGCTGACAAACTACATTGTTACATATACTTGGAAATTTATTTTAAATTTAAGAATAGTTTAAGGTATAGACAGCCAAAGATCAGTTTTTTGA
This sequence comes from Apoda limacodes, assembly GCA_946406115.1. NCBI lineage: Eukaryota > Metazoa > Arthropoda > Insecta > Lepidoptera > Limacodidae > Apoda > Apoda limacodes. The sequence continues at coordinate 23,126,192 of OX291555.1, read as the reverse complement.
GTCTCAAACGACAATTGTATAGCCCGACATGCTCTTAATCTGGTTTATTTCATGTAGATGACCCCATTGAAGATGGATGTAAAACAGTTTCACAAAGCCCGGTTCATCAGCTTTTCGGAGTTTACAAAGTTATTATGCCTAGTCTAACCCAATCAACATCAAAGCACTTATACATATATCGAATTGAAGTTTCTATGAATCGTGGTTTTGACTACTCGATACCCAGGTTTGACAGATTCCTTCTTTTGATTATGACATATGTAAGTACGAACCTTCCGTATCTCCGCCATGATCTCGTTTGGATCCCTGGAAGAGGTGGTCTTCATACTCCACGTGAATCGAAGGACGCGCGGTTTTACTTGCTCTTCGTTACCTTGTCTACAAAAAAATTTTTTGTTTATTATGGGTCATGTACAAAAGTAGATAGAAAAGGATGCAATTATAACGGATTCATATATAGCTATCAAACATTTAATGACAATTTATAAAATAAACACCAACTTCATTATGTTAAATAATCTATAACTATGAACATTTTTTTTTTAATTAATACCCTACTTTATGTACTAATTTAATGGCAACGCAGCTTTATCTATACCCTGTAGCATAAATTAAAAAATAAAATCACTCTAAGCGCAACTTTAGCGCCGCCTCAAATATTGAGCAAACGTATGTGCCGCCACAAGAAGCCCAGCCCGACAATCGTTTTTGAAAATCTGACAAATCGAAAATTAATAAACACAAAGGTTTTTTTGTTCTCTTTATATAGGTAATGTATTGTGTATGAAATACCCAAAAGGTCAGATACTAATTTTTTGCGTACCGTGATCATAAAACAAAGTTCAAATTCATTCATCCAACTATGGTGGGTATAAATTAGTAGGTTTTGTATTTAAAATTAAGATTAACCTTTGTAACGTCTAAATTTTGAAAAAAAAAGGCCTCATTAATACAAAAGGTCATTACAAAAAAACGTAACTATCGGGCGACATGCTTAATAAACAAACATCTTGAATTATAGTGATTTAAAAAAATTATAATCAACTACAAAAAAATAATATATCAATATAAAATCATGAACTATACGAAGAAAAAAATGGATAGTTACCCAAGCAGGGGTTGAGGGCTACCGCCTACGGCATGCTTCGGAGTACCTTCCATAGGCCTAAAAACAGAAAAAGAAACAAAAACTAATACTAAACACTAGGGAACTATGTGAATATGCTTTGTAACAAGTTGATTTTCAAATATAAATACGTATTATACGTAACCAAGCATACCCTAGTCATTTTATGCGCTCCGTGATTCGTTTTCAAACATTACCCTCATAGCGAATTTTTACTAGCTGACAACAATATTATTAGTTATGACAGACATATAACACAGGTCTCAGTTCTGTTTACCCGATTTTTATTTCTTATACCTAATTTATAAAAGAAATAATATTTTTATCTCATGAAGTTTGCTTATTAAGATTGGTAACCTCTGACATTTGTCAAAAATCGTGTATTTTATTCATTATCGTATAAAGTACAATAGCAAACTTTATTTTTTATAAATTGAGTTTTTGGTTATTTTTCAATGTAAAAACTCAGACAATAGTCATTAAATAACAAACACAAAAAAAACTTAAATGTCCTATAGGATCATAATAAAAAAAATAAAGTACTTCATCGCGTGTGCCTGTATTTCTGTCTGTCTGTAACACGACTTTCTTCGTAAATACTAAACGGATCTTAATTATGCATTTATTTTACGGAAGTCATTTATGATATTTTTCAAGAGTAGTATATAATAAACTATAATAATATTTTCACCGGGTCAGCTATATAGTAGAGGTCAGATAAAAGCTGTGTATAATTTTGCGTGTCCAGATTTCGTTGTTACGTTATCGGTGACACTTTTATAAATTTTGACAAGTTGTTCCTCTGCTATGCAAATCTGCAAAACCTTAAGCGCTTCATGTCGAAAAATTACTTGTAAGCTAAAACCTAACACACACACACAGAAGCCAAAATGAAAAAATAAAATGCTAAATTATAATTTTTTAAGTCTTTCTAGTTCTGTTACGGTCGGTTATAGAAAATATATATGTACCTACTTACTGGTTAAAAAAATGTATTCATTCACTAATATGTTTTCAATAGTGCAAGAAAATAACGATAATAATATTTAAACGTATGAATATCAACTTGTTACAACTGCTTTACTTGGGGGCAAGGTGCGGTGAATTAAAAAGCATATTGGTTTCAACGCACATAAACGGCATACACAACGTAAGCGCTGTCAAACATGGTCCACAAAACTTACCTTAGTTGTAAGTAAACACAATGCACAAATCATGCACATAATAATATACATTTATTTACTCCTTACATGTTGTATTGACAAAAAAAATGCAGTCGCAAAAAAACCTTTACTGTTTTGAATTTAAAAAAAAATACTTTACCTTCAATAACTATTTTTTTTTTGGTCACAATTACAAATTTAAGTCCGACTACATTATTTTTGCGCAAGTATTTGGGTAAAAATTCTTCTCTGATCATCCAGGGATAAATGAAAAACACACGCATTAGTCAAAAACAATTTTTGAAACAGTAGGATTCGATTAATTTTGTTATTTACCATGTAATCCATCCAATTTCGTACTTTTTAGCCTAAAATTTACAGCACTCTTTTTTATGTGAGTATATATACGTTAACTCACTTTTATAAAGATAAGATAATTAAGATATATAGTAGTTCAAATTTACATTACACGTACAAATTAAAATTATTAAATATCTTTTGCAGAAAGCGTTTTTATAGCCGGAATTCAAATGAGGAAGTCACACTTATGGATTCGAACATGTTCTAAATCCACTTTTCTCTCATTTTGTACCTTACACCAATTTAGAATAATAAGAATAAGAATTATTAGGGTACGAATTGTATATAACTAAGATCCTTAAATACTCATATTTAAATCATACAAAGATACGAAATCAGTTGGTCTTCAGACTTAAATTGAAAAAAAAACACACACAAAAATCTCTCGAAGTCGTTTCCGCACAGACGACAAGTTAATTGGCAGATTGTAGCAACGAAGGTATTTTTTTTTTGTTAATTTGTTTTTTTTTGCTGGCCAGTAGTTCTTATTCTGGAATTGAAACAAACAACGCCTAATCCTATCCTAATCCAATTCACGAATATGTAATTTGGTTTTTCTTTTTAAAGAATCACAATAAAAAGATTTAAACTAAGTACTTATGTACACAAAGATCTGGACACTTACTTAAATTTTTACGTTCCACTATTATTTAAAATAAAATAAAACGGGGTTTAACGCGGACTATGGTTCACACCTTTTTGTTGCACCAGCCAGCAGATTACGGTCAGATGTAGAACCGCATTTCATTTTTCTTTTAAGTAACATTATTGTACTTATTAAAAAAAATGTTAACAGTTAAACTCGAAATATATTCAAACTTATAATTATATAACTGAATTTGATGACTAAACTCAGAGTTTAAATTAAGTCAGTTATTATGAAAATAAAATAATAAATGTATAGTATAGACATGTATGATTATTTTTAGTCCGTTGCCACAAAAAGTGCAATTAAATGGTCGCTATGTGGGATAGTTGGTAAATTTAAAATGCGATATCCTCACGCTCGTACCTCCGCTGTATGTCCAGAGAGGAAAAAATTCTCGGTTTCTGACGACCAGTCGACTCACCGAGCACCGAGAGTCTGGTGGAAACACTATTCAGTTACTGCTTAGTACTTCTTGAATAGATTGTCCAACAGCATTAAGTACAAGAAACCACATGTTCAGTCAAATTAAAATGCGACATAGTTTATAAGCGACGTGAACTTGTGACATTTAAATTTGATTGGATTGTAAAGCCGCTGTATCTACTTAGCGCTGTTGGGCAGAAGCAATGTGGTAAAGCAAATGAGCATATTACTACGTAACGGGCATCATGATAATGACAAATGACAATTTGATTGTTTATTTAAATATTAAGATACCTTTAAAACTTATAAGTTTTCAATTTTTAATTACACAGTGTTTTGTTTGAAAATCGCCACTTTAGAAACAAAAAGTATATTGTCTTGTCTCCATGATAAAGCTAAACTACTACTACGAAATTTAATGATGCAGCACAAAAATTATCAAATGTGATCATTCCAACCTTGTCCATGTACCTACATAGATATGCTAATAAAGTACTTATTTTTTTTACTACTTTTTTTACTTATAATTTGCATTAGTTCTATCGATATAGAGTTGCACTAATTCGGTAAGTAACTGTGCGTAGGTAAAAGAGAGACGCCGCTCACACTTTTACACCACATCCCATAATTTGGGCCCGTCATAAGGTCGAGTTAACCCACTTTTTATTACATGTATAGTTAGTAGCTACTCATAATCGACTTATAATGATCATTTAACAGTGATTCCATGGATACCTCGCCTAAACTGCAAGACCACTCCAGATTCTATATCTTCCACTTGCAACCTTATCCCCATACCTTATTCAAGTCGTCTTCCACTAGGGCATATGTCTTGTAACAAACTTATATGTGATCACCTCTGGCGTACTGATTGTCTCAGCTATGTCCATACTTCGTATCATATTTCATGACGTTCACTAGTGCCGCCATAGGATACTTTTTATTTCCTTTTCGTATAAAGCTCGTTTCGAAAATGTAAGTGTATAAGGCGATTCGGCAACATTTATAGTCAAATAAACTAATAAAATTGGTAGAGTTATTTAATTTTCCCTATATTTCCCCCTTGATACATAAAGTTTGTTTTTACATTGGTTTTTACACACACATCACCATTTTGTGACATCACACTTCAACAGTCTATTAGGTGCTTCAGGTCCTTTAGTTCATAATTTAATTTTTGCAAACGACCACATCTGAAAGGATACCATGTCAACTCGGCGCATTTCAGCCAAACATTTATTATAGTACTATACTCACACGCCTCTTCGCGCTTTTCTACCACACTAGGCAATATCCGTCTTCATGGAAGACTGCGAATGTACACCCGGTGCCCAAAAAAGGGCGATAGATCAGATCCATTGAATATAGGCCAATCGCTATTACCTCTCTGCTCTCCAAGGTGATGGAGTGTGTGATCAACACACAGCTTCTAAGATACCTAGAAAAACTCTACCTGACCGTCAATGGCTTTCGCCACGGTCGCTTGACTGGTGACCTTCTAGTGTATCTCACACACCGATAGGCAGTAGACATTGAGAGGCAGGGGGAGGGGACGACTGGACAGAGCGATGGAGTTCGATCGGGTCTGGCACCGGAGTCTTGTATCGAAGTTGAAGAAGTTGCCATCTAACCGATTGCCTGAGGGTTTGTGCACATGGGTGGCTAGTTTTTTGTCAAGCAAACCGACACATACGAGCCGTAGTTGGCAGTAATTGCTCTAATAGCATGAACATTAATGCTGGTGTCTCGAAAGGTTCTGTGCTGTCTTCTACGCTGTTTCTACTGCACATAAATGACATCTAAATTGTCCATCAACAACAAACATTGGTATGCAGATGACAGTACTGAAGATGCTTATTACAAGGGCCGTGCAAACATCCTTCGTTCCGTTGTGGAGGAAAAGAGCGGGGAAATTGTGTCTAAAACCGAGACCATACTGTCCATGTTCTCTCTGACTGGAGACAGGAAAACTTGGTCCGATTCAACGCTACAAAGACACACGTCGCTAAAAAAAACCTCATTCACTGATGTACCACGATTCCATAACACACCCCTTACCATCTCCAAGAGCATTGGGTTCCTTAGTGTTGTACTGGTACCATCTCTGGGCGGGTGCATCCGGATACCAGCTTGGCGCTTTTGACTGGGTTCTACGATGGGTTGTGAAAATCGTTGACGATCCCAAACTCACAAGCCGTATCGCACTCTTAAGTCTGAGGAGAGACTGCCTTACTGTGTGTGTTTTACCACTTGTGTAATAGGATGTGTTTTAAGGAATTGTTCGAAATTATGCCTAGAATAGAAGAATAGAGACAAACCCTAGAACCTAAATGGTACTAGGGTGTGTGTACAGTACGGTTTCAGGGAAATTTCCTCCCACGAACACTTAATTAGGTTGTTGAATAAGCTCCCTGACAAGGTTTTCTCTAAGGACTATAGTACGCGATTTTTCAAGCAGTTGTTAAATTTTTGAAGGATCGGCAACGCTTACCAGCAGACTGATCGCAAGCTTGTTCGCCACCTTAGTGGTATAAAAAAAGAACTAAAAAAATGTCACCAATATAGTCTCAATGCTATACTTTAGCCCGTAGGCAATCGACCTAAAAAAATGTTATAATCCATAATCGTGAGGCATAGTCGATATTTCGTTGTTTTATGTTGGATCACGTTTACGGTAATGCAGTTCTTTTAGGGCAAGAACATATACAACTCGCTGAAAGCATAATTATAGCAGTTTATTGATGACAGGCATAAAATAAATAGTAACCTAAATATATCTAAAATAACATTATAGTATACGAGAAGAAAGTCTCAAACCATCTCATCACATAGTATCCTAAAAAAGTGTACTAATCTACTTAAGAATATTGCAACGTGACGTAATTTTTTTACTTTATTTTGATTAACAAACCGAAAACGCAAACGGTTTCACAAAATAAGGCGGTAACGAAAACATACAGATATTTCCGATACATATTGAGACGAAGTCAAATCGTCGTTCAAGAACTACGAAATGCAACGAAATATGATTTCCGTGCCAGAATTTATTTTTCTTAGTAACCATTAAATACATATTGAATTAACTACTATGTTAACCGAAGATGATTGTGCCTGCATTGGTATGAAAAGGCAGCTTCGCACTTATCTACATTAACCGCACCGAATGAGTCGAATTTTAGACTGGTAACGTGAAATGTTAAGAAACCCCCCATACATGGTAACGAATCGTAGGAAGAATTCGTAAGGCACTTCGGTTTAGTGCGGTCGCCGTTGATAAATGCATGTTGGCCAGAGCATATTTTTTTATATAGCCTTGATCAAACTGGCGCGAATACCAAAAATAAAATTTCTAAAACAAGAAAATATTCCTAAATCAAAGTCTCAACATGTAATGTTGTGTGATTTGTAAAGTATATTTGAGTCGTGTAAAATCAAGGTCGTTTTTGTCAAAAATAAGATCCCACCAAAAACATTTTTACGTAAAATGTTGCCAAGACGAGACCATATGACTCGCACTGTCAAAAAGATACAAGTTTTTCAAGTCAAGAACTTTTTTTTAAGTGCCAACTCGTATTATTTTATTTGTAATAAGAAGTAAATAGTACTTGTTTAATTTGAAGATATGGGGGAGGTGATTTACTAAGAATCCTGAAATATGTATTTTATTATTTATAACAGGGAGTCTCTATCATATCCTTTATCAATTTTCAAACTTCCAGCCCCTAGTTTAAGGATTTGGGGTTACCCCCTAAGTTCCAAATTTCAATTTTTTTTTTGATTGTGTACTAATACTAGCTTACATACATACATACGAATTTTCAGCTTTCTAGGACTTCAAGAAATACCCTTAGAATGTTAATGATCATCAGTGAGTCAGTGACGAAATCGGGGATTTTTAGATATCAATAAAATCTAAAGTATAGAAGCTTTGCAGTATTAACTTTATATGTTTAATAAGACCACTATTGACATCATATCCCAAGAATTTTGTTTTTCTGGTATAATCCAAACCCAAGTTATGAGGGTTCAAAAAAAGCGACAAAGCGCTACGAGAAAAGGTAGGTAGTGCCCTTGCGCTTCGCTTGGCTCGTCTTGTGCCCCAAGTTATTTGTATAGCAACATTTTGTTGCACATAAGGCATTCTGCAATGAAAAATCTGAGTCAAAATAAGAAGTTTTTATCAAATGCGTCGATCTGTCAAAGTTCTCGTAAAATAAATACCATAGTTAAAGTAATTAAAACTTAATATTCTATGAAATTTCATGGGAGAGGGATGGCATTTGTGCATATCGTTTACATCATACAAGACTCAAAAAACAAATGCCGATTTCAATGACAGTGCAATTTTCCTAAGTTTGCCTCGAAAAATTTATTTTTTTTCCGTCTTCCGGCGCCGGTCACACCAGGAGGGATGGCATTAAAATTTCATTATATAAACAGCGTACCGCCTCGACGCTAATTCTTTTTTTCACCACCCATTTCCTCCGCACAGGTCAAGTTCGCTCAGTTCGGGTTGCACAGAGCGGTTTCACAACACTCCGCAAGCTTAAATACCGCGAGCCAACCTGGCTGACTCTTGGATACTACAACAACGCGTCATTGCTCTGAATAACAAAGCTGTTATAATATTTATATTTTTTGTCAATTGCCACAAGCTAATCAAAAATCAAATTGCCGCCTCTGATTTCATACTCATTTCTTGTTTTACGCGTTTTAAACTTCTTGCTAGCTTGCTTAGTTCCCAAAGTTCTCAGAAAGATCAACTTAGAAAATTCGGTAATTCACATATCTTTAGGCACTGTAACAATTTATTTGCTTTTGCTTCAATTTTGATTGTATTCTGTCTATAACTATAGCTGTACTAGATTTTGCCCACGGGTTCGATCGCACATGATTTTACACACACTCGATTGGTATAACAAGTATTCTATGATATTGACCATGTCTGCCTATGTCAACTCTCGGTCATAAATATCTTATGTCCTTCTCCGATTCTACAATTATCGTTGTCAAAAATTTGGTCTATTAGATGCTATGTTACGACGTAAAGGAATACCAAACAATATTTCGCTTAAATATATTATTTAAGCAGAATTCTATTCTAAATCATTGCTTCTTCAACTCGCACCAGTGTAGTTAGGGTGTAACAAAGTTTTGAGAAGGTGACGAAATGAAACACAAATTATTTGTTATTAAATTTTGATTATTTGGAGAAGCGCAACACATTCACATTAAAAAAAAATATAATATTCTTCTTAACATAAAGCTTTTTATTTTTGCAATAAAACTTAATTATTTTATATTAATTATTGCAAATATAAAATAAATGAATACATATAAATGCATTGAATGTCTTCTGCTTTTATTAACATACATGTAATTACTATTGACCGATAAAAAGTGAAATATATCGCACTTAGCGTGTAAAGTGAAAATTTATATTGCTTGCCAATGGTCACTTTTGCCATAAAACATTTTTTGCAATCGTATTTATAGGTTTCTATGATTTTTAGTTCATATCAAAATGTATTATTATATCCTAAGACCAAATTGCTAAAAACGATTGCAGCAATATTGACCATCATCATACCATACCACACCACACCAAAAGGTATCCCTCGCTTATCTATTGAATATCACAATTTTTTAGATGATTTAATCCAAAGGTAAGAAGAATTTACAATATTACTAATAATCACCAATAGAGGGCCATCCATTTATTACGTCACACAAATTTCGGTAATTTTAGACCCCCTTCCCCCCTTGTCACGCTTTTTTTTCCAATTTTAGTATGAGAAATTTGCCTTTGTCACACTTAACTCGACCCCCACCTCCTTCCTTAGCGCGTGACGTATTAAATGGATGACCCCTAGGATATATGCATGTATTATTTTTAATCGAATGCTAACAGTAAAGATTATAGCAAAATTTTGTATTAAAATAATCACTATTTTTGTACTTTTTAGAATTATAAAATGATTAGCTTGTGCCAGCGGCTTCGCCCGCCCTAAATTTCGTTATCGCCGTAGGTTTTTACAGCAACTTCTTAATTTTAGAAAAAGAAACAAACAATCAAATCTTTCCTCTTTAATGGCATAATACATTCGTGTCTGTGAAACCATGGAAATGCACATACAAAATTTCAACCCAATCGGTCAAGCCGTTTAATAGTTGACATACCGACAGCTGCGCCACCTACCTGGTCTAATTGTATTTTTAAATCATCCAGGAAACCATCAAAATACCCATATAAAATTTCAACCCATTCGGTTCAGCCGTTTAGAAGTCATGTGAAAAGATAAGTACGAAAGGATAATTCTTACTACCCGTTGTCCTATTACCCGTTTTCCCGTAGGAATGAAGCATTTTCCCGCGGTAAAAAGTAGCCTATGTTCATCAGGGATAATGTTGGCTTCTAATGGTAAAATATTTTTTCAAATTGGTTCAGTAGTTTCGGAGTTTATTCAATACAAACATACATACATACAAATCTTTCATCTTTATAATATTATTATAGATTAAATGAACATAATATTTTAGTTATAATTGCATAGCACTGAAGATGGTAAAAAAAATCTGGTCCATATTTGAATAACATGCATATATATACCCTTTTACATAAAAATGTAATTTAAATGTCTTCTCTGACAGATTCTATTCATTTAATGTACATAATTACTTAACACCAACACGATACATTTCACTATTAAAAAAAAAAACGGCTAAATAATAGGTCAACTAAAAATGCGATAGAAGCAGTCAATAAAAAAATTAAATATAAAAAAATCATAATTTTCACTATCAATCTAAACTTACACGCTAATAATATAAGAATGTATTGCATTTTTCCTAATAGGACGTAAAATAACAATAGTTTAGATTAATACAAGCTTTTAGAAAAAAATAATAATAATTGTGTGCTAAGTACGCACTCATGTCTATTTACACAGAATTGTAAATAATATTAGTCTATGTCAAATCAGTGTCAAATTTTACTATATATATATGTAAATATGACAAGGTTCCTTGTAAATATACATTTTGTCCAACTAAAAACAATATACAGTCGACATTTTATGCATGATGTATGAAATTAGAGAATTGTTTTTTTGTCACAACGTTTATAGAAATTTTTGTTACCGAAAAAATACAATACAATATGTACATTTTTAAGCAACCTCCATGTGTAAGAACTTCTATGAAAATTTAATATTGAGAAAATTCTGACAATTTATATTCATTCAATTTACAATTAGATTTTATTAATTAGACTGAATGTTTTTTTTTTAAATATCAAGTCAAAGTAATCAATTTAATATTAATCAAAACAGCACCAAAGTTTTGACTTAATTTTTTTTTCAAATATCTATCTAATTTGGATTAATACAAAATACTGAGAAGTATAAAAATAACGATATAAATAAAAAAAACACTACTTTCAGGATTGTCAAATGTCATTCACGTATCTTTTTAATTCATAACGCATCCAAACAAACAATCTTTTGAGAGTATAGTTAAGCGGGCGTGTACTGTCGAATTGTCGATGAAATGATTGTGTCCACAAACCTATGTATTCACTAGGCAACACTGGCCGCGCAACATGTTGTTTAACATGTTGAGCAATATTATACAACGAATCGTCGGACAAAATCGCGGGCTGTTATGCAACCTTGCTATACATATTGAGCGTCACATGAAGCACGTCAATCGTTGCCTAAAGGTTGACACACATGAGACAGATAATATACGATATTGTTATCAGACCACATCTCATGATATCGCTTTTTATGTACCTACATATAGACGGTGCAAATAATATATATTTCATCGTAAGAACTAACTCGCAGATAAAATATTTAATTATCTGTCTCGTATGTGGTACACTTTATGAATACGATGCTTAGTTCATGTAGTGATTTTAAAAGGATTATTTACACTTTGTTAAATAGAAACTACACAAAAAACCTGATAAATGTAGTTTAATACCTCCAGATAATTTAAGATCAACTTTTAAAAAGTGTGATTTAGTCATAATACTATAAAATCAGCGTTTAAAGATTGATTCTCCTCATCACATACCATTTTTAGTTCTCACCTGTGGTTGCTACTTAGCATTGTGTAAATAATTCTTTAGGCTTGCGAACCGCATCGGCTCGGTAGTTTTCGCATAATGCTCGAACGTCTAAAGAAAAATGAAAAAATATTTGTGCCGAGTAATTCCTGTACCGAAACCTGAGCATTGCTATTATGAAATAACATTAATGTACAGACACAAGTCTTTTTCACTTTTGTAATGATTTTACATTTATATTCCTAAATGAGGGAATCCTGTAACATTAACATAAATAAAGGACATCAAATCACTTCAATAAATCACTCACACAAAATAGTTATCTATAACCTCACACACTACCACAAATGGTTTATTATACTTTGTATATTTACAAAATTTAGATATTTTTAGATGAAATACACATATATAATAAGAATATATTGAATTGTTTTAAATAGACAACCACTCTTATATTTCCAAAAAAAACAAAAGTAAAAAATATTGCAACCACAGAATACTACACTTTATATCAACATCAAAGATTAATTTAAAAATTTTCGAAAACATATATCATAGATGATAAATTTATGAAATTCTAATAAAGTACATTAAGAAAAAATATGTTATTATTTTCGTCTAATTTTTTCAGTGTTCGTATAAAGTATATAGCTGCCGCTCAATGCGTTTTCTACGTGGTAACACCTACTGAGTATTTGTACCAAGCTATAGGATGGGTTGAACCTTAAAACTAAATAATTCTACTATTCTATATACCAATCTTATCTCACTCGCCCCTTACATGATAATTGCATTTGCGGAACATTTTTATCTTGTTCTTAGCACAAGATGTTTTAAGGCTATAGAGAGAGAGCACAGTGGAACCTCGATTAAAGCAATTGAGATCGGACCTAGTTCGGATAAGCGAAAGTACCTATAATCTGACAGTGATATTGAGAAAATGATCTTAAACACGTTATAAAATATACATATATGACAAACAATAAATATGCAAGCTGACTAACGGGCAAACCAAGCTTAAACATGAAAGAGTTTGGTTTGCAATATTGTGGTGACAGCGTGAAAATCGCAATAGGTAAATGTGCATATAAATTTAAGAATTTCCTGACATCGATCGTTCGAATATAACGTGTTTATATAGTAAAATTTTCCGAAAAAGCAATTTGCTGCTGCTAGTATAACAGAGTTTATTAGTTATCGAGGTTCTACTGTACACAGAGCTTAAAAAAATGTTGACATCTATAACTATTAAATTCAAAATACTAAGTTGTTTAATGAATTATCTAAATGTTACAATTTATAACGATGCAAATATATATAAAAAGTTATTCAGTCGTCAAAAACTTGAATTATTTAAACAGAGTCCGAACGTTCCACATAGCGTGCTAAGAAAATTGTGCATTTCAAAACTTACAAAAAAACATATACGGAACCCTGGAATGTAGAAATTCGTTCGAAATTAGAACTCAATACACCTTATGTCTACGATGAAATGCGAGACGCGACGGGACTAGGCCTCCGATATATGTATGTTATTTCATGAAATTAATGCAATAACAATTTCTAATGGACACAAATGTGTTTTTCACTCAAAATTAATTTTATTATAACCAGATTATTTAGTGGAAAACAATGGTTAATCAGTGAATGTAATATTTGTTTCGCACAGTTTTTCTTATGCGCTGAACTAGTTAACTAAATGTGACAATTAACAGGATTTTCAAATATTAAAAGGACTATTTTGCCACATCAACAGAATTTCTTCTCAAAACTTATTTTTATCTAAGATTGTAACTAAATGAAAATTTAAATAAAACAAATGTTTCTGTCGTCTTGTTGCAAATGCTTAAGAGCCTAATTGTTAAAACGGTGCTATTAATGCAGTCTAATCAGACCAGTCTTTATTTAGTTTCCACAAAATAACATATATACAGAAAACTTCGTCGCGAAATTTTAAATGTTATAAATATTAGTAAAATCCCAATCTGTCATCTTAAACGGACTGCTTACACTAAATATATAATACAATGAAAATATATTGTAACACTTAACTATAGCCCGCTGAGTGTACGTAAAGTTAACAGATTGATTTTTCAAAAAAAAATTAAGCATGTCAACGCCCGTACACCCAAAATTCCAAAAATCTTCATTAAAATACTAATTGATATTTTGTAATATAAACTTTCAGTACTTAACAGAAGGTTTTCGCACTTATTTATTTTCTAAATATAAAATCTTCCAAGAGTCTTCAGCACGTCGCGATAGAAAGCTCCTCACGGGTTCTGATTTAACCTGCGTAAAACGTATCGGATGAGCGAAACGACCAATCACAAGCCGTGACGCTCCCTCTTCAGTTTCCGGCTCACACTTGCATAGAGTTACCACAATAATCAAATGGCAACACTGTTAATATTCTTTTTCACGTCGCTACACAGATGCACAATACTATTCACTCACTAACTCCCTTCTTTTATAAAAAAATCGTCACGTTGCAATATTCGTAGTCAAAGGGTTGTGGATAGACTAAGTAATTATTTAATAAAAAATCGCGTTCGTCACTATTCGTTAATAGAAGCGTATAGTTAAAAAAAAATAGTCATCAAGCACGGGGATGCACGAGAGATGTCATTCGTAAAAAAATTACATTCATACTCCGTACACCTCTCAGTCGACGAGATTTTATGCAACAAAAACTGTTCTTAAATTCGAAAGTAAACAACGCGGAACTAATTTTTAAAGCACTACGGACAACACTCAAAGCATTGCATTCAGCTGTTTTTGCCATAGCCAACATTTTAATTACTCAAAATAAAAAACAGCGTTTCATTTTATTTTAAAATAGGGGAATACATCATGCTCTGCTTCTGATTCAAACGTACTTCCTTTTAATATTATTTATCGCAAAAGTGTTTTGTGTAAATCAAACGGTGCTTACGTAAAATATAAGGGAGTAGGAGGTTTAGCATCGTGCATCCCCTTGTTTTGACGAGGCAAAAAATAAATATAAAGAAAGAAAAACAACAGAGCTCGGAATCGGTCGAGGGAGACAATTTCATGTACAAATTAAACACACACAAATTGAATCGACCCACATTTTTTAAACATTAAGAATGTGTTAACAAAGTGATAGGAGTTAGAAACAAAAGAGAATAGTGTGGTTGTTACTTATTGTAGTGTAATATTATTTACAGAAGGTTAACTAATTTTAGGTTATCAAATTATTAAAAAAAAATTAAAAGCCCTTTTGACAATGTTGCAGTCTTTAAACCAAATTATCAAAAACATCACCAGCGAAAGACATTAACCGTCAAAAGAACTCAAATAAGCACTATATTGATATTAATTTTGAATCTTATTAAATCTAAAAATAAAAATCTTCCACAACCCTTTTAAAAAAATATTCTAAACTTATGGTTATGTCCCTTTAAAGGATTTATAACATCTAAAAGTATGTATGGAAATGAAAAGAAAATGTGAAATGTGATAAAAATTAAAAGCTGTGCTATTCTAAACATAGTAATATGTATCCTGGTCACGGCACCAAATTGTAATTGCCCTAAAACTAACCAAAAAAGTACCATGCAAAAATGTACTAAAAAAAGGCAGTTCAAAGGACAGAAGAAATCTTTATTATTTTTACTTTAGTGTTTAAGTTTTTTGTAAAGTGTTTTATAATACTATAATTAAATCGGTTTATGTTTTTAGTTCAATTAAGCACAGTTTGCATATTTCCCCAAAACCAAACGTCTCAGCTTAAATTGAGACTGTATTTTTTATAAACAAATGCAAATAAACATATTAAATTAAAATATCTTTATTCTGCTTTCTATCTGTACAACATCCTAAGCTTTAAATATCGACCAAACTAAAACAGCAATAACAAATGACGTATTTGTATAATATGAAAAGCAAAGCCACGTTCGGAAAGCAACTAATTTCGAATTTAAAATCAATAACAGTAGCACTAAAAAAATCTATATACAATAAGCGTCTACCACATCCGGAGCACTGAAGTTATAATCAAGCCACTATTCCTTTCTTGCATCGGAATGCTGAGCGAATAAATGACTGGACGAATGAACACTTTACTAACTTCAGAGGAAATTGGATGTGGTAACAAATAGGCATGTTCGTGCTACTGAGACAGCTACAAGTTTCCGAACCCGGCTGATATGGTGACTATGCTATCCCATATGTAACAGTTGTTAGTTAAAACTTACCGTTTGGAGAATCTCGAAGACAGTTTGGAGAAGAACGATGGTCTCGCCTGGTGAGGAGAGCCGCCATCGCCATAAGCACCGCCAGCGCTGGCACCACGCGACCTCGTTTGACCTGTATCAAATATATTCAATAATGATGATGCCTTACCCAAGGTTTGCTCGCACGTCAGTGTCAGTAACTCTAATCTGTGATAGGACATCAACAATCCACTAGTATTTCGCGCCATTGTGCGCATCATGAGCTGATGACAGCAACTGGGTGTATATGTGACGGTGCACCAAGACTGCCCTATCAATTTTACACACACAACTGCGCGTGTGCATTCATCGTCTTGCTAATGTTTTAAAATCTTTTTTATATAGAGCATCCGGAGTGTGTCATGGATGTATGCTCACCTGAATGGAAAGTAGATCTCGAGGGCACATTTCTGGGAAACACCAACGGATTAGTCGTCAAATCTCTTCGCGGGCCGATAGCCGTCGCGGCGCCGCCGGTCGAGAGCGTCGAGTTTAAACTGTAAATAAACAACACAACTTTTGATCTAAATTATAATGAGAATCCCCATATTACAATAATAGTATCTACTATAAAAGTGTAGAAACGACTGCTCAGGCAAGAGTGAATAAAGAAATTATAATACATGATTAAAAAAAAAAACTTTGAACCATTTGCTGTAAAAATTAGGAGAATGATCACAATATTAATAAATGATTTGTGTCTTTCTCCAACAAGATAGGTACTTGGGTATAAATATTTAGTACATTTACAAGAAAAAGACAAGTGGCTGTCTTAGGGTTATTGTTTTTTTTTTAGATTTTGAGAACGTACGGTCTAAAAGTTAAAGAGCATCAGACACAAAAGTTTATAAATTGGAAGCTAACAACACTTCACACATATAAAGTATGCATTAAAGACAAAAAAAATATCTTAAGAACATCAAATGTTTGATGTTTTCTGTTCCTATTTAGTCCCGTTATTTGGCAGATCATTTCCATACAAGTGACTGTAACTATTAAAGTTTCGTTTTTCCCATTTGGCTACAAAGCCTTAAAAATGGTATTAGCGAAATAAACGAAAACTGCCCTTATTAACATCGTAATTTAACATTATAAAATTGATTTATAGTTCAAGGGTTTTCATTCAAACAAATCAAACTTTTACATACCTAACCTGACACAAAAGTATCACAATGTTTATTGAATAGTAAAAAATATTAAAATAAATAAAAAAAGCATAGTTAACTAATATAGCTAAATAAATTTTGACAGTCGGTAGTTAGATAACGGTTTACTTGTGTAAAATGTACTTAGTTTGTAAAAGTGGGTAATGTATTTTTGCATGGGGTTTGAGTTTTGTAGTTATACAAATATGATTATTTTAAATATCTAAAAGTATACGTTGCCGTATGATACCGGTACTTTAAAAAAAAACCATTAATATCAGTGATGTTCTATATACACAAATAATCTGGGAAGAAATCTCTGGCAGAGATACGTACGCCCTTTGTACTATTTTTCTAGAATTATAATTTCTTGTAATGTTTTTTTTTGTACAATAAAGGATTAAAATAAATACATAAAAAATATAAGTAGTGAAAAACTAATTAAACTAAATACCTGTGGTTAAAAATGCATGTTCTTTTTATACCAGATAATCGTAAATACACTAAAGCAGCGGCTAATAAAAATAATAGTTGTCAATAATGACACTGATTAAGCTGCGACAGACACAAGTGAAATTAAATCAGCTTCAAGCCTTTTATGCAGACCGCTACTGTTAAAACTTAAAACCAGTATCTTATCGACCGATACCAAAGACACTAAAAATTAAAATAGCTCAAAGCGTGTCTAGAAAAGCAAAATATACAAAATCTGCCGGAATAATATGAAAATGAATTACGCCTTGTTCAAAACGGGTACCGAAATTTTAAAATAGATTCTACAATCGGCACCACATGAAGCGCAAACAAAAATCAAAGCGTGCGCCAAATATTTGTGGTACCTCGGACGAGGTTGTGCCAAATCTCTGGCAGAGGCGTTGTGGGGCGTAGCCTCCGATCCAAGGGCTGGCGCTCCGCTGGAGGACGATACCGAGGCACTTTTCACATGCGTCTTGCTGCCTGAGCTACCGGTACCATTAGTACCGGTATTGATACCAGTTCCAGTACCATTCTTAATGTCCGCCTGCACCACCGTGCTGTCCAGTGTGCGTGTAATAATTGCATGCTGTTAGTTTATATCCGTTATTGTATAGGTATTACTCAAACTTCATATCCCAACGACAAATACATAAATCTTAGGTACCTGATTTTTATTCTCAACAATTTAGCATACTCCATTACATATATTTTACTGTACATCAATACTTAAGATACGTGTATGGCTCCCCATTTTTATAGTCGGAGATGGCAGCATTTATTTATATTTCACAGAAGTTAGTTTAAATAATTATTGAATTATGTTACATCCTTTTTTTAAATGCTTAAATACAAATAATTACCATATTGTCAAAACAAATCCTTCATATACTTCAACATGCCTTGATACTAATGTATTTTAGTAACACAGTCGTTTAATAACAAAAAAAAAGAATACGAAATACCAATATATTTAACCCTTTTTGATTATTCTATTATATAGATTTTCCATGCACATTAAACATTAGTTGGAACTACTTCATTTTTTAAATATTATTGGAAACCTAAACATAAGGATGCGATAAAATAAATATCATATATAAAAAAAAATACATACATTTGCATACACATATTGCGGAATTTATATCAATATAGGGGCGCATAAAGTACCAGGCACACAGCATGTAAGCACGTTTAATTTAAGCCTTGTGTTCATAAGGCAGCAATACGTGACGCTCAACATGTACAGCTACGTTGTACAACCACAAGCAAAGTTACACAATGACTCGCATCATGCTGCGTGGACAGACAACATAGCTAAACAAAAGTCAGAAAAACTTGCGTGTCAATTGTTGCTTAGTGAGTACATGGCTTCAAGATATCACGTGGATATATAAATTTTATTTAGAAAAAAAGTACGTATATACATTATCCTTAAATATGAATAGTTAGCCTTTGAAATCCAAATGTTTCCAAGCAAAAATAATATTGTCGCGTACCAGGAACACAAACAATACACATTATATACCCGAAGTAATTAATGTAGGTATACCACACGATATGATTTAGTAAAAAAATAAGAATATTGGTATCGTTTGCTCCCATAGCAATAATACAATTAAGACAAATAAAAAAAATACTCATACTAAATTTTCCGAATTCTGTTCTTTACGAATGGCGAGTCGAACGTGTATGAAAGAGAATGAAGCAAAAGAAGTATACCGGGACCGTAGCAAGAGAAAGTCTTCGATCTCTGTCTACCACCTAATCAGGTACGATGTCATGTATATATGTATGTTTGTATCATGATAATATGGACAAACACAATACATGAAAGTAACAGGCGAGCATAACTGTAGTAGAGTTTACCTGGGCGTGTCGTGCGGGGGTGACATTTTGGGGGGTTGCGCGGGGGGCGTCTCGTACTGTGTCTGTGTGCGTCTCGGGCCGCCGCCAGTCAGGGTCCGGGAGCGAGGTTCTAACTTCGGCTGGGCACTAGTCGGCCGCGTCGAGTTCTGTATCTGGAACAAATTCACATAGTAGAACACTAGGTCACAGTTCCATCAGTCCAACATCTGCAAATATCTATAAAAGGACCTGAATGACTGATCGACATTACAGCGCAGCACAAACCGCAGGCTCTAGGAAGTTGACAAAAATTAATTGCACGACGCCGATGTAGGGCTGCATTAAGAAATTCCGGATGTGTTAGGGATCTCTGCGTTAAAATTTAAAAGCTGTCTATTGAAAACCACGCGAACGACTAAAAACTAGTAACAAATAAAACAATAAAAAAGAGTATAAATCAAAATAACGAGATGTATTAGAAACTTTTACCTGCATGTGAGCTATTCTTGCAGTGTTCTCTTTAATTGACGCCGAGTCGATTGTGTTCTGAAATACAAAATGTGTTAACGTGTTAATTACCTACAATTTTAAGAAAATAATATTAGGTTGAACCTATCTGTTTGTATCATTTCTATATGTTTTATTACGAAATTCGTTTGCTTTGTGAGTTTTGAGCAAATAAGCTATCAGTCATGCTATGTGTAATAATAGACAGACGTTTCACATGAAAACCTAGTACATTTGAAAGTAATCTTTAAAAATATTTGATACTTTTTATATAACTTTTTGATAGTCCGAGAGCTTGTAAAAAAAAGCCAGGGTTGTAAATAAGGCAATATAAGCATATTTGTATTGGCATACTTCCAAAACCACGAACTTTTAGACCAGCGGCGCGTTCGATTTGGAATTAAGAGTTCCCACGATTGATACTTTTCACACTTTTGATAACGCCAGTTTTGCCACCGACACCTATCGTTCGTGTAGCTTTGAAACGTTACTAACAAAATTTTTGGTTTGAACTAACAAAACGAACGGTTGACGTACACACACTACTATAAACAATGAATATGTATAGGCAGTTTGACAGATTAACACAAAAACCCCACCTACAGACTTGGGTCTAAAGTTTCATTTTTCGGTGGCAAAAGTGATAAATATAAAAAAAATATCGTAAACGAATGCGTGCCAGTTTGTTACAGAAGATATTAAAATTTTGATATTTTTTGGTACTAATTAATGCTAAACGAACGGATAATTATTTAAGCGTCGAACAGTACGTACCTGTCTTTTAAAATTCGATGTAGTAGTGGTGGCTGTCGACGTGGTATTGTTCGCAGCGGTCGTCGTAGTGCCCACTGCAAGCCGAAAACCATCAGATTATACGCCATCGCTCCTCTATCGACATGCAGCAAGTTACAACATTTATTAACTTAACATACCTTACACAAAACATCCTAAACCTATTCAACAATCTAATGGGCGGCTGGTTATTTAATTTAACGTACATTATTACAATCATACATTATTTGATTTGCGACGCGAAATTCACAATGAAACAATCTTTAATGTAATTTAGGAGACCGAACTTGTGTCGTTTCAACGACAGGTTAAGGATAGTAATAAATTTGTGCTTATAAAAGTCAATTCCACAGTCAATAGTATTATCAAAAAAAAACTGTGCACATCAAAAACGCAACTTAGATTGTGTTTGTGCACGCCTCCAGCTCTATTTACCACAGATAAAAGAATTAAATGAGATTGCTTTAAAAAGATCTTACCAATATTTGCAAGGACTAAAACACTTTCACATTTTCTACCATAATATTTAAAGTAAAAGCATATTCTTTTACATAATTATTTATAAAGCGCACAAATACATATAAGCATAAAACTATTACTTAATTTTTAGTTATGAAAAATAAATATAATATGTAAGTAACCCCATTTTACCGACTACAAATACTAAAAAAAAACATCTTCGAATACTCACTTCATATAAATTACGTCAATGTGGCGTTGTAAAAGGAAAAATTATAGGAACCTAAATGCGAAATGTAAATCATAATTGCTTATTTTGCTAGGACACGAAACCAATTTCCTCCTATTAGGTCTTCAAATCTAAATAATACATATTTCGCAGCCATCTGGTTACATTAGCCAGTTGATTGGGAGCCTAGGCAGATTATATGTAACTTGTCTTGAACTACGTTTACAAAAGAGAAACTAAACCTAACCCAACATACATACATTTCTAAACTTGACGACCTGCCTCGGCGTCCAATTAACTGGCTAATTCAACCAGATCACTACGACACATACACCACTTATACAGGTTAAGGTTATATTATATAATAGCGATGAATAAGCAATGGGATAAATGATTTGCTAGTTTTGTTTATATTTTAAACAAAATGTGATACATAAAAGAATTGAGAAGATTTCTAAAGAAATTTCAACTGTCAAATTATGATGATAATGCAAGCATACTTGCAGAGTAAACTGCTAATGGGTAAGCTAAAAAGTATATGGTGACCAGAGGTCGGAATTGCTTAGTGTGATTTAAAGAATTATATGGATATTCCTCAAATATCTTTGATTAAATAAATTTATTTAATTAACCTCAATCTGTTCTAAAAACCATCATGTCACTTAAAACAGTAAATAAGAATACTACTGGCAATAAATTACAGTTCCCTGTATTCAGGAAATTCCGGGAATGTCCATATTGTTATATAAATTTTTGGATGCAAGTACATAAATCACACTACCTAATTCCGACCTATGATGATGACAGAAAACAAATTTACAGCTTAGATGTGAGAAAAATTATGTAATGCAACGGAAATTAATTATATGTTTCTTGTGAATATTAAAAAGTTAAACAATAAACATACTCGCACTAACGGACAAAAGGAATGAGTTTTATTTACAAATATAGAAAAAAATAGACAAATGACAAAAGCATCAAAGATTTGTAAAGTAAGAGCCCACTGCAGTCATGTAAAGATAAGACGGCGCCATGTAATTGCTGTATAGTGCAGCCGTCGCGTAAATGTTAAGAAAATTCCATCATTTTTTAAATTGAAACCAAATAAGAGCTCAAACTAATTTACTATCAAACATCAAAAACGTGATAAAAAATTTTAAAGTAAGAAATATGCGTAAGTTCTTTTTTTTTAAAAAAAAAAAAAATTGAGCATTTCATGATTTAAGTATCTAATAAATTTGTGTGTCCAAATATCAAACTCATACTCGTGTGCTGTAAAAGATCTGTGAGCCAAAGAAATATATATATATATATATATATTCCTTTCATTTATGTATATTTATATATATACATAAATGAAAGGAAAATAAAAAGCTGGCTACAATAAAAACGATAACTTCAAATAACAATGTGTTATTGCGAAAATCAAAGTAATAGTTTATCTAATTTAGTAAGGATCATAATAAATAATGAAAAGTATGTAGGCAGGCATTATACTTTAAATCAGAAATAACGATCACTCAGTAATAATAAGTAAAGATCAATCAGCGATAACAATATATTTGGTCGTAAATTGTTAATAAAGAACGATCTAGATAATCTTAAAACGAAATATGTATAAAAATGAAAAACATCATAAGAAACGTGAAGGCAGCAGGCAAAACAATATGCCAAAAGATATTAAAAGACAGAAAAAATGCTGCGAAGTTAATAATAAAATATAAACGACACATAAAGAAAAACTAATAATAATAACAACTAATAAACTCAAGTCTTGAAAATGCATAATAAAGATGCAAGCAAATAAGAAAATTAAAAAAATTGTAATTAGACTAATTAACTAACAACTTAAGATGCTAACATTAAAATTTATTGAGTTTATAATAATAGGTAATAAAGTAAACGACAAATATTTGTAAGAGGCTTATAAAAACGAATATAACTCGAAATGAGTTAAGCATAAAGGAGAATGGTAAACAACATACACCAATAATTTAAGTTAGTGCCAATGCTAATACAAATTAACAGCAGTTCTTCAGTGAACAAAAATGTATAGGAAATAATGTGAGGGTTATACAGGATAAGGGCATAAAAAGGATGCTAGTAAAAATACATAATACGAAGTAATAACCAAAAAGATTAAATAATATGAACGATCCTAACAGATCTAACATTTAAACATTATAAAATTTGTAGGGTAAATATAAAATAACTATTTCAAAATATAAAGAGAGCATACTGGTGATTTGTATTTGTATATAACAGTATGAGAAATTGTGTAACGAGGTATGATAAGTGCATGAAGGTTAAAATTAGAACGATGTATACCAGGACATAATGAAGTATAGGGTTATACATGTGAAAAGGCGAGGTAACCAATATTAATGCACCAGGAAACACCAAATTGTAGATGCTAGTGATTGATAGCTAACAAAAGTACGTGAACGGTGAAACTAAATTTATACAGCAAAGAAGATAAGTGCGTTAAGGAGGAACCAAATAAAAATATAATGAGTGCGTGCAATTAAATATACCAGAACATAATGAGTGATTGAATGACAAAGCTAATAAGAACGCACCAGGTGACACCAAATGCTAGGTAATGGTATAACGTATGCACCAAGAGGTAATGATTGCTGGGTTGGTAGCGTTACCTTGTGTCCGCAAGACCTCCGCGCCGGAGGAAGCGCGGCGCGAGGCGGCGGGGCGCGCCGTGGCGGAGATGCTGCGCTGCACGCCGCGGTGCGAGGGCGAGCCCCCCGCGCCGCCCGCGCACCCGCCCGCGCCTACCCAACCACGCAACGTCACAACGCGACACATCACAACACCAACCCACCCCGGAAAACAACAATCCTCTCACATAATCGTCTAACCTCTTGCGACTACTTATGCCAAGTTAAATGTTCAAATCCGACCCTGCCTCATTACCGGCGAACGACGAATAGCGAGTAACTACTAATTGCTCAAGAACGCACAAAAGACTATTTGAATATAGTACTTAAAATAGGTACTATAAGGCTAAAGGTTTCCGAAAAACAGGCGACAAGTGTGGTGATGCCATGCGGTGAGGAAGGGGACGCTTCCCCCGATGTTACATACATACCCGAATGAACCTTATAATGTTTGACGTATAAACTACGTCACTGATAGATATGATGTATTGTTTATGTACACGTTTTTGACAGTTTCCGTTTCGTTTTTTAATATGATCGAAAGCCAAAACAGCATTTTGAGATATAATTCTTGAACATTCGCTATTATGTAAGATGATATACTTACCAGGCGGGGCGCGCCCTAGATACTTTGAGTTGACGCTGTTTTTAAATGGAAGGACCGTAAACTGTGTGCAGAACCCGCCTGGGTTAACCACCGGCTCATCTATGTCTTTCATCACAACCTTAATACTCGTCATAACTATCATCTATTATTATCCACACTTATAATATAAATGCGGGAGTTGGTTTATTTTTCCTTCACGTTGCTCAAAGCATCTAATTGTGCTGATACATATGAATATGAAGAGACGGAAAAGGACATAGGCAAATTTTTATCTGGGAAAATTAAAAATTTCCTGCAGGATATAACTGGAATCAGATTCTGGCGCGATTGAGTACATAATTAATAGCTTATCGCTTATCGCTGGCAATGAGGCAAGTTTTTTTAGGCGATTTGTCTCGTTTACTTCGATGCAGACTATTTATAAATAGGAAAGGATGTGACCGGTAAGCTTGCTTGTCATTCGCATTGCCGCAGTTTGTGGCGATGCGTAACTGGCGGTTATTTATTCAAAAATCAAAAGAACGAGTGATTTTGTGTAAATGCAGCAAATTCGCGGTGAACACGTTCAATATAATATGCCACGAAACTAAAGGACCGTGAATACAAAATAATAATTTGTATAGGATTAAAAGGGATATGTTTCATAATTAATCCGAGTATACTAAAAACGCGAATAAGGGTCTTTGACTGTACTTACAGTAATCATAAGACATTGGCATACACATGTGTTACTACGTACGGTCTGCTTAAAAGTAGATAAAATCTTTACGATATGAAATATACGACATAGGAGACCATAAGCCTTAGAGAGTTAATATCAACCGCAACATTTTCATACAAACTTTGATAGAATCTCTTTTAAAATTCTTTTAGCACCACCAATCTCATATATTGGTGCTTGATTTTAATTTTATATCTAAAAGATGATATAGCGATCACAAATCTATTATAAAATTAATAAAATTGAGGCATACTCGATTTTTAAAAACGAATCAATCAAATCAACTTAGGTCGATCCCAAATTTCTATTAAGTTGTATGAAAATAGTCACACAAATAAAAGCCTTTATTAATATTGAGTTAGGTTCAAACGTTTTTCTAAGTATGGCAAATGATAGTCACGGTATTCGTAGTTTATAAAAGAGATAAACAGTCTCTTTATCTCTTTTACTTTGATATGATTATATAATTTTAACTCTTAGAGTAAAATTCTCATAACTCGTAAGGTCTTATATAATTTAATGAAGACCGATAAATGAAATAAATGACGTCCTTAAAAAAAATGAAGGTTATATATGGTCGAGAATGGACCATCCTTATGCATCCCCAATGATATAACCACAAATATACTAAAATGATAACTCAAAAAGCATTCCTTGACTAACTCCCTGATCATACTTTGTGAGCTAAGCGTCAAACCTTGTACCTATTATATCTTTGGTCAATGAATTGTGTGTATTATGTATTGTTTCGAGCACTGTAATCTAGTCCAGATAAATTTACTTCATTAAATGAACAAAAGAAAACGTTTACTGAACTATCACAGTCTTAAGTTATTCTTTAATAGTAACTCCCATAGTCTCAACTTTTAAATATTACATTATATTCAAGTGTCCAATGTAGCAACAATTTTGATCACACAAACGTTATTATTTGACCAAATAGACAGGCAGACAGAAATTATTTTACAAAATTAAAAATAATCTTTTTAAATTGTTTGGATAATAACTTTATATGATACTACTTTACACGAAGCATTTTAGCCCAAAAATTATACATCCAAATTATTCTGCAACTAATTGCAGAATGAGACAGAAAATGTAATCTAATTTAAATGTCACTACAAAGTTTAAGAAATTAATTTGAACTTTGAACATAGTTTTGTAAACGACTTCACTTTATCTAGTTAAGAGAACTTGTTAAAGTTTCTAAAGTAATTAACCTTAACGTGTCCTAGCGGTTAATACTTATTTAACAAGAATGTACAAAATTAGTTTTAAATGTAGACTCAGTTTTTTTTCATATAGAAATAGAACTGGCAAAGCGGGTATATTATATTTTTCTGTATCTGATCTTTTATTCAACTATTTATAACTTTAAAGCTGGTTATTTAGGCACAAACAAAACAAAACGGATAACTTGTTAAGAATTGCTTTAAAGAATTTCTGTTTAAGTCACTTGTGGCAAACAAGCTTACGGCCCGCCTGATGGTAAGCGGTCACCGTAGCCTATGGACTATTAAAGAACTCCATTTCACAGAGCGTGGTATGGGTGAAGAGGGTTTTTACATAACTGCAGGCCCTGGTGACCTTTAATGAAGTTTTTTAAATAAATATATGGAGTTTTAAAGACATACATTATATAAAATTAATATAATATTATAATAGTACATTACTAAAGAGGCCGCGAGTGTAAGCCTTTGCTTGGTAAGTAGAGTATGACGGCCGAACCGTAGGTACGTAGGCAGACACTTGCATAGAGCTTTACTCAAAAACGCAGGGAAAAGAAAACAGACATATAATATAAATATATAAATTGAAGATAGACATATAATAGAATAGTGATTAGATGGTAAAAATGTTAAAATTTAAAAATAGATTATTTTATGTTAAATGTTATGTTATTTATATTTGGGCAGTTATTAAAAGAAAATCAAATTACAGAATTAAATTGCATATAAAGGTGAGTAGATCAGTGAGTGCACTGGGTGTGAGGGAAAAATAAGATGAAAAGCTTTTCGTTCCCACGTTCCTGCCTTTATTTCTTTTTCATAACAATAAAAATAATCCTTAATAATACATTCACGACCGCAGCGTCTGTGGCAGCGGGGACGATCAACACTGGCCCCTTCAATATTTCAAAAAAAGAAAATAATCCTGTAGGTACTATTTGTGCTCAAACAGGCCATGCAAAGAAAAGTATATGAAATAACTGTCGCCTTATCTCTCCTGAAGTGTTTTTTTTTTTAAATTTTTATAAGCAATCCACGTATTCCTTTTTCGAATGTAATTCGAACTTTTCATAGCGTTATTGAGTTAAAATAATATTTCATTTTTAGAAAAATTACACTATGCTACGCGCCACGCTATGTGAAATGGAATAAAGAAGATATTTTTACAGGTTTACATTGGTTGATCGCAGGATTTGTCTCCTGATATAACGATAAGGCATTGTTACAAGCACCGTAATCACGGGATAACTAGCAATATTTAATATTAAGCTATGTCACTGTTGGAGCTCACCTGAAACTCACTGTGACATGATCCAAAAAAATCTAATCATCGTTCTACCCGCCAAAAGCGTAATCACGCGATTAAAGTACTTGTAACACCTTCAAGATTCAGAGAGTTCAACACCGAAGCGTACGGCGAGAAAGTCGATAAGTAAAATAAGTCACTTTTTAATTCATACATGTAAAAAAAAAATCATAAATAAAACTAATGACGTACTCACGACACACGGACAACATATCGCTACGCATATTATCATTATAATAATAATATACTATTTTGCAGAATAAAACAAATAAAACCTTAAATAATAAGGTTAAAGTGCTCACTTCATAGCCAGAAAGATCCGTAGCGATTATTGTACTAGTTCGTACAAAAAAAAAAAAATTAACTCTTTTTTTGAGTAGACTCAACCTACAGTTTTCCAAACACACGTTTCAGTACAAATTTCAGACTGGCATCCTAAAATATATATTTTTCGAAAACGGCAAAAGTTAAATCTTTTAAATTGGTCAATCACTGCCAATTTAAAAGTTTTAACTTTTGTCGTTTTCGAAAAATATATATTTTAGAGTAGTAGGGTAACCTGCCTCCATATTATCAGTGTATCTATTTACCGGTTTATTTTACTCATATAGCACGGATGCGAAGCACATAGAATTTTCTACATTGACCTTTTACTTTTTAGCCTGCGTTCAGTGTTCAAAATAGTAGTAATTTCTGATGACAGCGGTCGGTCATCGCATCTGTGCGAGCGCGACGGCAAATAATTATGCGCGTGCGACAGAGACAAATAGTGACAGGTCATTGAACGAAATTCTTCCTGCTTCGCGTCCATCCATCGCGATGCACATCACTTTCACTTGTCAGCTGTAGTTCCAAGTGAACACTGGATAAATTAGCCAAATTTATACTAATCAGCATAACATGTTAATTTTACTCATTATATAACACTTTTACTTAGCACCTGCAGCAGCAACTTTAATTGTAAATGAGCCCTTACATTGCAGGTGACGTCTTCATGGCGTTCCTTACCGGTTACACAGTTTGTAGAAGAAAAAGTCCGCTAAAATGCTTTAGTTTGCAATTTGATATGCTGCCAGTATGCCGTAAGCAAAAGCGCACAAATAAAAAATAAAATAAAAAGCAATAAAACATTTTTTTTTGTTTACTGTAATAATACAATTTTGACGTATGACAAGACGTCCCAGTTAGAAAAAGAAAAGCTATAAAGCTTACTAATTCAAAATTATCCTAAGTAATTTTTTTCGAAGCGTTAATTAATAATTCGCTTTATATACAGCATATGTTTACAATAAAATAAATACTTTTTTTTTTAAGTCGTTGGCAGTTAAATTACAAATATGATCGTTGGAAATAGTCTTATACAAATAAACATCATCTTACATTTGACTATCATTATTGCTTCCTTTTTAGCATCTCATATTAGGAAAATAATGTAATAAAATTTTTTTTTACTTGTCAATAACATATAAAACCTCCTAATTCACTATCCAAGTAGCCAAAAATATTAAAAAAAAAACCTAAGCTATTTGGTTACTACACATCAGCGACTTCCGCAAAACGTAGGAATGGATTCGCTGACCTATATTTGCTACAAATTTACGCATCAGTTCCGACCACTGCCGTATACCTACTAGATTGGACTGGCTGAAAACAATATCTTAACGAGACATTAAGATAATCAGTTTTTTTATTCACAACACGAAAGCCATTTGTATACAATGACAAATTTAGTTTCCAAGACACTAGTGTAAATCGACACAAATCAGTTGTAATTTTTTAAGACCAGTCCAGTCTAATATACCAAACAGAGGTGAGTAGTTAGGATGCAAACGCACTACGCTCGCTAAATGTGCGGTGTTCTTTAATAAGGTTAAACTTTAGGTACAACTTTATGGTATAGAAATGTTTATTTGCCATAAAAATAGTAATTATATTACCTGTGTGCGCGTTAGTTTGATGCTGCGACGTGGCCTGCGCGTTTCCCGCCCCCGTCCGCAGTGACAGTGACGAGCCGGACCGGCTGCCGTCAGATTCAGGCTGAAATAAAGAAGCTTCATATAACAGACCCTTATTTCTTTCATATGTTATGTGTTTACAAAGAGATTTATTATTAATATCTATCTGTGTATTGTATACTAAGTTACATTCCAAATAGACTGGGTATTTTCTATGTATAACATATGGGTTTTTAAAAAGAAAAAGTATATTATCAGTTATCTTGGGTAAAAGTACCCAGCTTGGTTTTGAGACCAGATGGCACTATAGGACTATTTGTTTATATACTAAAAATGAATGTATATGTCTTAGAAAATTTGTAATATGCGTACCTAAACTTATAAGTAAGCAAGAAAGCTTTTAGGATTACAGATAGTTGTCAAACGGCTTTTTGATAGATTCATGCAAACTTTCAAAATGACTTGTAAGACATTATTTTTGACATATTTCCGAGTTTTATAATTATTGTTTTAAAACGCCTACATTCCTAGACGCCACTAGTATATTTGTGAATGCGGGGGTGAGCGCGGAGTAGTGAAGGACACGCGGTACCTATAGCAACACAACAACTTCCCATAATCTTATAAGTTTTCTACCTAATTTATAAGTTTACGCATGTGACAAATTTCCTGCAATACATACAACAAACAAGATGACAATGAAATACACTAGAACTCACGTCGCTGTTTTTCCTTCCGAGCAGTAGGTAAGTAGCAAAAACGTCATCGTACTTAGCTTCACTCAGCGAGTGCTCTATCTCCTGCCGGTTGTAGCCGAGGCACACGAGCGCTTCTGTACACACAAAATACATATTTTTTTAACGTAAATACATATTTTCGACTTGAGTTCAACAAACTGCTTATAAAACCACTCGTGGATGATATTATTTAAAACAAACACATATCCCTAAAATCAAATTTATGTAGTTTTTTTTTAAATTTAATATGTCATAATTTTTAAATTCCTATAGATACTATTAAAAGATAAAAAAAGTTAAGTTTATTATTACAATCACAATAACTTTGTCATTACCGTAAAGGTACTTTTAACATGCTTTTACACTGACACAACTAGACTAACTAAATCTACTCATCATATTATTCTATTGAAAAAAGAAATACATTTGAAAACAATCATGCAAAAATCAAATATACGTAGGTATTACCATAGGAAAATATGGAAAATCCAGTTACTAAAAATAAAAATTAAAACAAAACCCGGCATGCATATTTAAATTAAAAAATAAAATATACTAAATGTATAACTTAAAAATAATTTAAGTATTCTGTCTTATTAACGTCTTGTATGTTATTATGTACTTACACATTAATTAACATCACATACAAAACTTCGCTAACATACATATATAGCATTTAATACACGCATTTTAACAGTAAAATCTTTATTTATAATAAATTACTTAGTAAATGAACTGATTTAAATAAAAAAGGAGCTGAATTACTTAACCATTTTATTTTTAAATATTATAACTAAAGCAAAAATCATTCCACTAGTGCCAACAAAACAAAATAAAATTAACTTTACAACTCTGTATATTTTTTCAGTCAGTAATTTTCAAGAAAAGTCAACTTTACCACTTTATTACATTTCATTAATAAGGCGCTTAGATACGTTAACTAGCGCTACTATAAGATGTTGATTTTTAATCAGTACAGTAGTAGTAGAAGTTTCAAATAAACTATTTTTAGAACGTTTTATATGCGAGATACTATACGCAATAAGTGGATACTATTCGCATAAATGAAATATTCAGCTAACTAGTATATAATAACTTGAACACGTAACGTTCTATAAATGGGTTTCATTTCCTCAAATTTTAAGTTTTTGAAGCACATCTTAGCACCTTAACGGTAAGTAAATTTCTGAACTAATTCTAAAACGACAAATAACAAGACAAAATTTTATACTTTACGTCTAAACATACACAATTAATTAAATGTAATTCGCGATATCACGTACCTACTTGCGCTGTGCCGATAATGCATGAAATTTAAATAAAATTTATTTAAAATATCTGTGCCACACGATACTAGAAATACACACATATATATTATATATTCAACAGACAAATTAAACAATTCACAATGGGCCAATTAGACTAAACTAAAAATTATAAGATGTAAAGTGTATAAAATTTATAAATAATAAGCCCATTAAAGCTCGACGCTTACTTAGTTAAAGGGCATAACAAAAGGCAACCTTGAAAGTCTTAATTATTCTTTAAAATGGCCTTACGCTTGTTTGCCACATTGGTGATAAAAAAAAAACTTCAACATCATCTAATTCTCCGTCTCATTCTTTCACAGAAATCGTGTTTTCTGTCTCTTTCGCGACAAAGAGAGATCACATCTATAAAAGGTTTTAGGCAAATACGAGTGTCAAAATATGTAGTTACCTATCCGCTTGTGGTCTTTGAAATCCTGCTGCGGCTCTATGAACGGCCTGAGCTCATCCTCCTCGTAGCCCGTGTTCATCCACTTGTCTCTCATGATGTTCTCTAGAGACGCTCTCTTCGCCGGATTTAATACCAGAAACTTTTTCAGCAGATTTTCGCAGTCCGTCGACATGTAGAAAGGTATTCTGAAAAATCATCATTTCTTGTTTTCATGTGTTTTTTGCTTCAAGAAGATTATAAAAGAAAAAACTACAAACAAATTAGAAAAGAGATTTTTAGAGATGAAAAAGAAAAGCTGTCGTTTTTAGTCTTCTTTTCTTTACATGAAAAATACCATGACAGAACTCAATAAAAATATTCACAATCCCAACTAATTTGTACTTTTATTACACTAAAGGCAAAAAGATAAGTTTCCAATTACATAAAAGGTGTTAGAATCTGTTACCATATTACATACTCTTCTTTTAATTCTTATAAAGGCTGTGGTCCACTTCGCATAAACAAACAACCATTTCGACCACAGACGACCAAATGACGTTAACAACGGTCAACTTGCCTTACTCTAAAAAACTAACTTAAACCAACTCAGCTACAGTTTAGCATGGTTTTTTAATAGATTTATCTTTTAATGCCATATATCAGTTGCAATTGAAATATACGAGCTAAGTGTGTTATCTGTTTGATCCATTTTGCTTAAAAACCACAAAAACCAGAAAACCTTAGAGCAAGCAAAAATCTACAGAGTATAAAAGTGAACAAAAGTAATTTTGTGGGCGTTTGCTGGACCAAAGCATAATAATAAACAGCTACTGCTTTCGTCTACATGGAAACCATAGTCATTTCCTAGCCAGATGTGTAAAAAAATGGACAGCGACGAAGCAAACGAGTGATATCCTGTCTATGAGAAAATAATACAAGTTAACTTTGTCTCTTTCTTAAGTGTGGCCAATTTAACGCAAAGGCTATTTATTGCGCAGTCGATATAAATCGAAGTCTATGACAAAAGTTTTTCACGTAAGAACTTTTTATTTAGATATCATATTCTGGACATGGTCTATCCCGTACCAAACTTTATCAATATACGTTCAGCCGTTTAGTAACTGTACTATGTAGGAGGCTGAAATCCAGATATTTTTTTTTTAATTCACATTTGCTTGCCTTTTTTGTTACACCACGAATGAACAGGCTTTGATGCGGTTTTCGCTGTTTGGTATAGTCTGGGGTTCAACTTAAAATTAAAGCAATGTTTCTTTCAATTATGTGCAGTATAACTGGAGATACCGTACATAGTGTGATCCATAAGGACGAAGTGATATACGGACTTTACGTGATAAGGGTTGATGTGTCACGTACCTATACTTTCCCCTTAGGACCCTTTCCCTCAGTTCCCTGAGCGTGGAGCCGTCGAAGGGTAAGGAGCCGGACACCAGGGTGTACAATATTACCCCCAGAGACCAAACGTCCACTTCAGGACCGTCGTACTTTTTACCTGAAAAAAATAATTAAACTGATTAATTTCCATTCCAGATTGTTTTAACAATTAAATTGTTTTATTTAAAATATTATGACATTATAACGACCTTTTTAGCAAATTTAGTAGCACAAGAGGCATTTAATCTTGGTGCTTGGGGTAATTGCATATTTCTTGCAACACATATGCTATTTTTATATACAACTACGGTGGCAAAGAAGCATTGAGCGACTTACATTGACATTTAAAAATCTAATATCTCTTTTCTTAAACTAAGCCTTAATGTAAGAAAGGACCTTCTGGTGAGACGTGACGATAAACTTCTAATTTAATAAACAATTCCCAAAGTTTATACTGAGTCCAAAGGGTCACAATTTGTGATCCAGCATAGTGGGAGTTGCAGCAGGTGGGTGTCAGTCCTTTGTATCGATGGATTTCGTAAGCAAATAGTTTATAACCAAGCAATAATGCAAAAATATATATTCTATTCTAATAAAGTAAAATTATAATATTTCTGTCTTCCTCGCTCAGCTAGCAGTGATCCCGAATGCTGAACCGAGGGGGTACGTTCAATATCCGCACAGTGACGGACATTTGTATCCGTCTTGAGTCATGTTGTTTTCTATATATAATATGTATGTATTTACAAAAAAAAGTAATGAAGTGTATGTATCAATTGTGTCAGTTGTCTAAGACCCATAGTGCAAGCCTTCAGAATAGATGTGTTTATTTTTTATTATTCTTGAATAATAAAATAGTTACCTTGGAATAATTCGGGAGCGGCGTAAGGAGGGCTACCACAAAAGGTATCCAATTTAGCGCCGGGCGTGAATTCGTTGGAGAAACCAAAATCAGCTATTTTTATGTTCATCTCCCCGTCTAAAAGTAAGTTTTCCGCCTAGAATATAGAGAAAAACATTTTAACCAAGCAACAGTAACTATTAAATTATACTCAACAAGCGCCCGGGTACACTTGAAAATATTTTCTGTAGACCTTTGTAGTCTGCTGACACCACCAAATAGATCCCATTTAACTATGGTCAAGATCCGATAAGAGAAACCGTTAGATGAGACATTGGTTGTATTTGTTTGATTACTTAAACTAGATTCTGAAATCTTAATATATATAAATCTCGTGTCACAATGTTTGTCCTCAATGGACTCCTAAACTACTGAACCGATTTTGATCAAACTTCGTAAATATCTGTTATTTGATCCAACTTAAAAGATAGGATAGTTTTTATCTCGATATGTCAAGTGCGAGCCGGACTCGGGCACTATAGGTAATAACCAACTTTCGCCGGGTACAGAGGGACGGCAGCGGAACAACGTTCGCCGGGACAGCTAGTATGCTTATATAGTTAGACGGTTCAAGTAGGTAGCAGCTAAAAATTTAAATAAAATTCAGGCCTATCTAGTGCTACTTTAAATGCTGGTATTAGTAAAACCCTATAAAGTTCCTTAATAAAAGGACTTTACAACGCAAAATTATTTAAAAAATCGGTCTTGTAGTTCAAAGATACAAACTTCTCTCTAACAAAACTAATTCAGAATGAAACTAATTCCAGAAACATAACTTAACGTTCTTATTGTAGATATTGTATGACTATAAGAAATTATAATTTATATAAAAAGTTAACATTTACAAACGCTAAATAAAACTTACACATTTAATTCACAATCAATACAAAACTTACAGGCATATTCTGCAAACAATACAAAATACACATAAATAAAGTAAGTAGTATACCTTGAGATCCCTGTGTATGATCCGTTTCTGATGGCAGTACTGCACGGCGGACACGATTTGCCTGAACTTTGCTCTCGCTTCTTTCTCCTTCATCCTCCCGTGCAGCACCAGGTAGTCGAACACCTGGAACGTTCCATATTTTACTACTATTTGCTAGAACGGAAAGTCGCAAAGCGCGCGATGGAGCGCGCTATGCTTGGAGTGTCTGTAAGGAGAAAGAGAACTATAGTCACTGACTTAGCAAGCTGAAGTGGCAGTGGACTGGTCACGTCTGTCCGATGGCCGATGGAGCAAACGTGTCCCTAAAGTGGAGACCGCGAACGGGAAGTCAAAGCTTGGGACGCCCTCCAGCCTGGTGGACCGACGACCTTAAAAGGGTGGCCAGTGGTAGCTGGATGCGAAAGGTAAGAGGTCCGACAGAATTATCTAATTTTATATGTTGGAAATTAATTTTATGTATTTAATATATTTGAATACTTGTAAACTGACCTCTCCTCCGGACGCGTATTCCATGACTAAATAGAGAGTCTTGTCCGTTTCGATGACCTGGAACAGCTTCACGATGTTCGGGTGGTCTAGCATCTTCATTATCCTCACCTGAAATCCAACATTAAAGTCATTTATGTTTCCAAAAAAAATATAACCAAAATCAAATCCATAAAAAAATCAAATAAAATTGCATGTAATAATTTTGATGATAAATTTTTGACTTTGATACGTTGTATATGTGTGCATATACGTTGTTTTTGTATGCATATAAAAGCCCCGTGCGGCATAAGTCCGAATTTTGTCATCAATACTATTTTGCCCCGATTTTTTTCTTGTGGTCAAAACTACTAACCGAACGTACCCTTAGGTACAGTCGGGCAAGTTTTAAGTCTAAATCTTAAAAATGATATATAACTAATGAATAAGCTATTTCCACCCGAGTGACACAGAAGAAGGGTAATGTTTTTCGCGCGTATGTATCTGTGGGTATGTCCGTTTCATTGTGACCTCCCGTAGCCTAAACGGCTAAACGATTTCGATGAATGAGGTATCTAATTGAAATTATTAATCTTCCGCGTGTTATAGAGTACATAAAATAGTCAAGCGCGAGTCGAAATAAAAAGTAAAGAAAACTGTTACTAAAATAAAGAAAAGAACCCGACTGCAAAAACATTAAGAACTTCTTTCCTTATAGTTGTTTATTGCTTTTTAGTTTTTGATGTTTTGCAGTCGGGTTTTTTTTATTTATTTTTTTAAAAGAACTAAAACAACGACTAACTATCTTTGGGTAGGTAAGGTTAGGTTCACTATTCATCATACAGCAGTCGTTAAACAAAATACATGGGCCCCATAAAATACATAGGCCAAAATTTATTACATGTAACAACATTTTGGACTTTTACCGCGTTTCGTGTTTTTACAGCGATATACCGAGTACCTGCCCGTCGACCTAAAAAACGAACTCTCGGATCAGAAATTTGGTCGCCGGCTAAAAGAGCTATTACTGGCTCAATCAGTATTCTATCAAAGAATACAGTGAACACGTTTGACATTTTTAATATTTGTTTGACATTTTTATTGTATTTGTTTGACATTTTTATTGATTTTTATTTATGTTTTTTTTTTCGTTTTGAAATTTTGAAATCTTTGACTGAATATTGATTCTATTTATATGTTTATTTTTAATAGTTGACGTTTTAGAATATTTCTAAGTCTTTTTATTTTTCTTTTGTTATTTTAATTTTTATATTTGACGATCTTATTGTGAATTGATTATGTATAATTATAATGACATAATGTAATTTTAAATGAGAAATAAATGACCTACCTACCTACCTACCTAGGTACCTATACGAGTATAACAACTACATTACGTGTGGATGGTGTTTTAAACCTTCGTTCGTTTCATATTAATAATACATTGTCCAGTACCGAAGTAGTAAGTTATCGATCGAGTCAGTTACAAGGTTGGTTTACGACCCGACGTGCCACCAACTACCTATTTATGCTATTTCTGCAACAGTGTCATTTTTGTCGCTTAGTTGCAATCTATCATTTACAGCCTTCATTATACCAATACGAGGTTTTAATCACGTTTCGAGGTCTTGTCTGAAGATAGCGTTATTACTATATCTCAATAGGTAAACAATGGTAAATGTGTGTTTTCTTTAGGTGAAGTTAAACGGCACCTTTAAAATGCACTAAAGAAACTATCACCATCAATCATTATTCATTATTTCTTCGTGTTACAAAATACCGGTATATCGTTTTATATCAGGTCGTATGACACTCTATACTCTGTCTCCCACACTAAAAAGACACAAAATGCGGCTAAACTATTAAAAATCAAGTGATTGTGTATTTAAAAACGATTCGCGAGCCACGTATAAGAAAATGGTTGTTGTAAATCAGAAATCTTCCCTGCCGAGTCCGACCAAAAGAAAAAGAACTCATAGAAAACGAACGAAGAAAAAATTTTTTTTTTATAATGAATTTGTACCTCTCTGAACAGTTTCTGCAGGGAGCCAGGATTGAGCTGTGTCTTGTCGATGATCTTGATAGCGACCTCCTTGCCGGTGGGGACATGTTTCGCCAGCTTCACTTTCGCGAAGTTACCCTTTCCAATCGTCTTCAGTAACTTATACTTGCCTGAAATAAGAAATACAAAATTAAGACTGTTCAACATAACATTTGTGGCACAGCCTGGCCACTCCATATAAAAACCGCATGATTCATTGCTTGCCAATAACATTAGGTACAAAAACAAAGAATGTGTTTAAAGGCGCAAATGTGTGGGTATTCCATGCGAGCGGTTACAGAAAGGTCAGGTCACAAAGCAAGGGGGGCCATATTGCATGTAGTTCCTTACCAGAGTCATGTTGGGGCACGACCTACCCTCACCGACGGCGTTTATGGCCATATAGTCCATCACGCGGGCTCAATACGGATTATGGACTTCACAAGACTTTTTTTGTCGTACCTATGTAGGTTTTCCTTAATCAATGTACTTGAGAAATTAAGAAAAATTCTTGTTAGTATACGCCGGGCTCTAACCTCTTCCCCTCAGGACGCTTACCTATAGGTACTGGGATTTTGGGAAAAGGCCATATTATTAAGCCATTAAAATTAATATTAATTAATATATTAACCCCCATCCGTATTCCCATGAAAGCATCAATACATACCGATATGGGGTTCTTCGGAAGCTCTCGACCGCGACGAAACCCTCGCACTTCCCCCCGCCGTCCCGCCGCCTCCCGCACCCGCCGAAGACTCCGAAGCGCTCTGAAAAAATACACAAAAAAAATATTAAATTGTGTTCTAAAGTTTACTAATTGCGAAAAAAAAGGATCATACACATTTTAATGAGTAAGTACTTTATATTATGTAGGATGTGGTTACTAAGCGCTTAATTAATATCAAACATGTCCCAAATTTGTCATATCCCTGAATTCCCGGAGCTCCAATAACTATCATCAGCAATGTTAACTCTAGAGATACGTTCCTGACACACTCAAAATTGTAAATAAGAGGGAGGTAAGTTAAATATAAATATTTTTGGACATTACATACAGCGCCGCTGTCTGGCCCCAAAGTAAGCAAAGATTGTGATATGGATACCAGATAACGGATACAAATATATAAACATAACTTTATGTACATTAATAAGTTAATCTCAATTCAATAAAGACTAAAAATTACTTACTAGTACAAGAAAGAAGTGAAAGTACTTTGCCTTGACTTCAGAGAAAGTAAAAAAAAAAACTGCATATAGTAAAAGCGAGTCTATATAAATTGACAAAAGGCAAACAAAAAAATGTTTAAAGTTAGTGTGCGAATGTGAGTAACGCTTGCGTATAACAATGTGCTACGTGAATGTGTGTGTGTAACGCTTGTGTATAACAGTTCGTGGGAATCAACACAAACAATACACTTCTCAGTAACAAGAGCTGTTGCATAAACTAGATTACGGTTATCGCAAAATATGTGAAAAAAATTAAAAAATACTTCTAGACCAAGTTATTCAGTGTACTTAGTACCTAAGCTTGTAAACTACTAGAACATAGACAGATATTTACCAAAAAACATAACTTGAACAAATTATAATATCAGTACCTGACGGACCGAGCTTTGCTCGTTTTTTATTTAAACAACGCCAGCCTAACCTAGCTAGATCGATTTATCATCCCCGAAACCCCTGCATACTAAATTTTATGAAAATCGTTGAAACCGTTTCCGTTATATATATATATATATATATATATATAAATATAAACAAGAATTGCTCGTTTAAAGGTATTAGATAGATAGATACTATGTCATATAAGTGGCATTCATACAATGGCTAGCAAACAACATCATTCGTTCATCTACAACTTAACCTATTTTATAATAACGTGTGTGTGTGTGTGTGCCTATCACAAAGTTTTAGATTACAGAACATTTGTCACTCGACTCGGTATATACAGTGTAGTTTCATCTAGAAATTTCCTTTTGCTATGTTACTCAGCACTTGGTACACTGGATTTCATCGTTTCTCAACCTACGGTCACGCACGACCCCCATATGGAGTTGCGAACAGGTTTCAACAAAGTCGCAGTTAGTCTTAAAATATCTGTTACATGCCTTATTACATTGCGGGCAAAAGCTAGTTAAATAAATATGTTATAGTAATAATAATAAAGTCTTTATTACAGTTTGCATCTATATGAATATGGCTTTAAGTTTTTTGTTAATTATAAGTATAGATTGTTTATTTACCATTACTTAGTCCAGTACTTACAAGTCATATACCCAAGTATTTAAGTTTTAAGACTTGTATCAGGTGTAGATCGTAACCAAAACTTTAATCTTATGCGAACTTTAATATGTCTAGTAAGAAGGACGTGTCCCAAAATTCTAACTTAGTTCAAGATTTTTGTTTTGTTCATAATTGATCAAAAGTTTTGTTAGTAATCATCTAATACCTTAAACGAGCAATTCTTGTATATATATATATATAGATATATAATCTGAATCTCGCCTCAAACGATTTTTATGAAATTTAGTACGCTGCGGGTTTCGGAGGCGATAAATCGATCTAGCTACGTTCCATTTTTAGAAAACGTCGTTTTATCCGTGTTTACTAGAGCAATGATAATCTATTACTAGTAATACTATTATTTTTACCGACACAGCAACACTAAAGCTATTTGAATTTGAAATTTTTAATAGATGGCGTTGTTAAAAAGAAAAAAAATCGAGCAAAGCTCGGTCCCGGGTACTAGTATTCTATAGTCTGTGTCCAGTCAGTTTCATTTCTTAGTTTCTGCTTTTGGGATATCAAAGTTTATTTATAATTGTTTTTGTTCATGATTTTAATTTTATGCAAATTGCCCATGTTATCTTTTTATGCATTTGTCCCACAACTCTCTGATGATTTACTGGTAATTCGTTACCTTTTGAGGTATTCTATGGGATCGTGTTACTTTAAACTATTGAGAAACGATCTCAGAACTAGAACATTATGATCTAATAAAAAATAAAAAAATAAATGATTTACTTTTTCGCATTTCAAATCTTTCAGCTTGATTTTACAAACTCCGTTTCTTCACACGCACACTATGTATGTATGTAGTGTCTGACATTGTTCAAAAGTTTTATGTTATCCTGAAAGCACTTCTGTAGATTTACGCTCAGCTTCCGGAAGCAATTTCGAATATTGCTACAGCGGGGTGCACCTTGTACGGGGCTGTGCAGAGATATGTAGCATATTAAAGAGGTTATACACTTATTTCATGATGGCCTGCTGGTTATTCTTAACAGGTGCGTTAGAACTTTTAACTCATATAGGTATGACAAAAAAGTGTGTTTATCTTTGTAGTTACTCTAAAAATAGGGTTGTCAACCAGTTTGCATAAAATAATGGTAAATGAGTCAATAATGATGAATTATTAAGGGTTACCACGCACGATCGATTGTATTTTAATAATTAGACTGATTGTAAGTTTTAAGTTGTATTGACTTTTGTTCCATTCCTTTAATTAA
Source organism: Apoda limacodes (assembly GCA_946406115.1). Classification (NCBI taxonomy): domain Eukaryota; kingdom Metazoa; phylum Arthropoda; class Insecta; order Lepidoptera; family Limacodidae; genus Apoda; species Apoda limacodes. The sequence goes on along the minus strand of OX291555.1, from coordinate 23,084,526 downwards.
GACAAATTTACAGAACTTAGGACATTAAAACTATCTATTTTTATATGTATTTCATTACACAGAAACCACCTTCCTATATTTAAGCCCTTACTGTCCTAAGTTGTCTACAACATAACTCTTAAAAAGAAATAAGTTCGCCCGTTAAAGCTATATTTCCATGTTTTTTTTCTACTACTGGGCTTCATGAATGCAATTCAGATTTAAAATAGAATTAACCATTCGAATATAGTTTTGTAATTATCTATTCCTATCAATACTCAGCTACGTCAACAAAACGTGGGCAAAAAATCAATAATAACCTGGCTACTGCAGTAAGAATTACTAAAAAGCTGTGCTAAATAAATCCGAATGACGTCCACCGCCAACATTCGCGTGATGATACTCCACGTTCATGACCTACGACCAACCAAACAAGCTGCCACTCTCGCAACCAAGCATGAAACGAAAATAAATCGGGTGGGCGGCCCTAAAATAGTACCGTCTTAGATCTGCCATTACGATAATACTGACGGGCTAATTTATGTATCAAACGAGCTTCCCTTACAGTTGATGGAACGTTTCACTTTTACTAAGCAGGATTATAATACTAACAGCATTGTAAATGCAGGCGAAAATTAAATAGAAGATATAAGTATGCATGCCTAGCATCCTTCACTACTGTTAGGGCACGGCCTACCCTCACCGAGGGCGAGAGCGAATTGGGCCTTCACTTGGGAGAGTTTTCAAGCGGGCCCAGTGCGGATTGTGCACATACGCCTTTTTTTGTCGTATCCCGATTTTGTTACCACGTTTTCCTTCACCGAAAAGTCAGTGGTGTGAATATTCAATGTAACTGCTTGAGAAATTAAGTAAAAGACTCATTGGTACATGCCGGGCTCGAACCCTCGCCTCTTAATCGTAAGGCAGAGACCGGAAGTATTTTCTATGCATACTTATTTTTGATAATGTTTTACTTTTCAATCTAATAAGCGTTAGCTCCATAGTTAAAATGAAATAAAGTCCCCCGCCACAATATCCGCCTAGCTGTCTATTCTCGGTTTGTTTCGTATACTGAAGGAATTTGTATTTGAGTTTTTCACTAGATAACTATTGTTTAATGTAACAGATTGTGTAAAGAGGAAGGTTTAGATACATTTGTTTAGATATTGACTCCCTCGCAGCCTAGATGGTAGTGTGGCCAGCTGCTGTGCAGAGGGTGTGGGTTCGATTCCCTCACTGGATAAACATTTATGTCATAATATACACACCGGCACAATTAGCGGAACACAAAAAAAGGATTTGAACGAATGGCAGCAGGTTCTCTTTACTGATGAGTGCAGAGTTCTTTTAAAACAGATCGATGGGAGACAGCGAATATGGAGACGCAAAGGAGAACGCCACATACAGTGTAATTTTGAACACACAGTGGCTTATGGTGGCGGCTCGATTATGGTTTGGGGAGGGATATGTTTGGGAGCTCGCACGGAGTTAGTGATAGTCACAGGAGGGACCATGACAGCAGATCGATACATCAGAGACATTTTAGAAGAACATGTTGCACCATTTGTCCCATTTATTGGCGACGACTTTATTCTAATGCAAGATAATGCTCGTGCTCATAGTGCACAATCGGTACAGGCATATCTGAGCCACGTAGGTATACCGGTGATGCAGTGGCCAGCAAATTCCCCCGATATGAATCCGATAGAGCATGCCTGGGACTTGCTAAAAAGAAGGGTTAAATCCAGAATGCCACCCCCCAACAATCTGAATGAACTTGGAAACGCATTACTTGAGGAGTGGGAGCGGTTGCCTCAAGAAATCATCGATAACATAATCTGTAGCATGCCCAGACGAATGGAAACCGTAATCAGAGCAAGAGAGGGAAACACTCGTTATTAATTTAACTTTAATTTTATTGTCAAATCATTTAATGCTTACTTTTTTTTATTTTTTTTGTGATGGTTCATAATCATCTAAAAATTTCACTTATTTCAAATTTCTTTATTTTTCAATAAAAAATAACGAAGACTTTTCAAAGTCGTTGTTAAAAGATGTTAATCAATTTGTTATTTTGTGTCTAATTACATTTTCGTCAAATATATGCGTTATTATCTCATAGTCTCACTTTTTTTTCTGTTCCGCTAATTGTGCCGGTGTGTATATATACATTTGTGTTTGTCTTGAGTCTGGGTGTATTTATGTATGATATGTATGTATTTACAAAAAAAAAGTAATATTTATGTATTTGTATCCGTTGTCTGGTAGCCATAACACAAGCTTTGCCTACTTTGGGGCCAGACGGCGCTGTGTGTAATGTCCAAAAATATGTATATGCACTATATTTTCTTCTTTAACTTTTAGGCCATAGCGAAACAACTTCCGCCAGGTCAACTTGTTATCGGGAAACAGCGATGACGTATTTTCATTTTCGTATTTATGTATATTTGCAGCATACTAGATACACTGTGAAGAAGACAGAAGAAGAAGTTAGATATATATAAGAAAATAATAAGCAGACTCTGTGTGTACCTAGTGCTTATATTGCTGGTAAAAAGTTCAGTAATGTCACTTCTACCCAGTTTTATTCAATTATTATGCTACACTACGTCTACACTACACCAAAGCGTCTATAAACAAGTTAATATTATACTTACAAATAAAGTAAATATATATACTTGTTTAATAATAACATCTTTCAATAACAATCAACTGTGTTTGTTACAATTACAACAAAAACACAAGTAATTTAAAAAAAAAAAAAAAAAAATTAACATTTTTTATGTCAGGCCACCCAGTTCTACCGAATTCAAGATATTTTTATTTAGTTTTTTTTTATATTATTTAAGTATGTAAATATAGACGATGAAGAAAGTTTTTGTTTTATGAATGTTTATCATTTAAATATTCTAAAATGATCTAGTTTTCTTTAAGGCTAAGATCTAGGCTAGGTTGCGTAAATACATTTAGCACCTAAAGAATCGCAAAAAATATATATATCATTAAACTTTTGTCTCGTGTTTTACTAGTTCTTTTATCGTATTTATTACTAATGGGACCATTGTTTCAACACTTGTGCAAATTTTAAAAGCATATATTGCATTCGCTTAAAATGAAAGTAGGTTAAATAATAAGAATTGGTTATCTAGTGTTACTTTGAGTTACTCAAACAGTCAATAAATGTGACTACAAAACGTCGAAAACTTTAATCCATAAAAAAATTTAAAAGTTTTAATATATTGTGGTTTAAATCATTTAAGAGGGTTCGTGCCATCCACTGGCGCCGCCAATGTTAATTTTTGATTTCTTATTTAAACAATGCGAGTTTCAAAAAATCGGCCAAGTGCGAGTCGGATTCGTGCACGAAGGGTTCCGTACCATTATCTATAAAAACGGCAAAAAAAAATCACGTTTGTTGTATGGGAGCCTCCCTTAAATATTTGTTTTATTTTTAGAATGTTATTATTTGATTTTTCTATAATGATACATCGTTTATTGACTTATATTTGACTTATACTTTTAATGGAATTTGTACGAAAATTTCACTTTTCCAAGTACATTTTATAACTTGGTCGACTATTACTCGTTAGTCTGTAAAGTGTACTTATCAGTGATAGTTTTCCTTTTAAATTCATTAAACGCACTTCCACCGGTATTTTTTTTTTACATTTCCAAATCTTTTTAGCTGGTAGAGTGGGAGGGGGGCACTTAACTCTAACAAAAGTAAGTAATTTAAAGCTAAATGTTTCGCAAACGAAGGCCTAAATCAAAAAATGATCTTTGCATACAACGAAGATACCTCACACGATAGTGTAAACGAGAAAAAAAATTATGTCCCCACTTCTCGTCAGGTAGGCACCCGAAAAAATTTTTTTTCAAAGATTTTATTCTACCACTTTGTCGGCTTCGACTTATTTGACATATTAATGTGTGTAACCCTGCCAAATTGCAGCTTTCTCGTATTAGTTGTTTTTGCACTAAGCCACGGACACACGGACGGACGGACATGGCGAAACAATAAGAGTTCCTTGTTGCCTACGGAACCCTACAAAGTGCTATTTTTGGATAATTTTCTATTTGTGATTTGATTCAGCAAAAAATAGGAAATATAGTATATCACTATATGGGTACTTCATTAGAAATAATCAAATTTCATTACAATTAGTCTATACTGTTCTATACTTTGGAATAAACTATCAAACGCACGCACATTTACGTACAGGGTGAATACAGACACAAACACACACAATGTAGTAATCGAGCTTAAAGCACATTCCATTTTAAATAATAGATTGATTTATTTCATTAATTAAATAATACCGTCATTTACTTGTAAAAACCTATATTGGGTTTAAGACATGGTCACGTCTTATCAATATTTACACTGAAACAAAAAAAACAACAACTGATCATGGAAGAAAATGCGAAAATATTTTCAATACTTGTTTACAAGTAAGCCACTTCTAATATATTCTTTGGTCAATCGATGTAGATGCAGAATCTCTGTCAAGTTACTGTTTCCATTTAAATATATTAATTTATTATTGAGAATTTTCTAAATCTGATTGTTAGAAATATACATCAAGGTTTGACATATATTTTTTTAGGAATTTTTAATATTTATTTAAAGACTAGATACGATTTGAAGGAGCCGAAAATTTGTTCTATTTTGTGGAAATGTGCTTAAGTAACTTTATGGTTATGATATTGTATCTGGACGTAAGTGTGTTATAAAGAAAACGTCGAACGGATTTGCACATATTTTTATACATAGCTGATAAATACTTGAATAGTATAATTTATTTACTAAATAAAGCAAAGTGCTTAACTTATGCCTGTGTGTGTGACGTAACGGGATAACGATAATTAATGTAACGTACATATAGTGCTGTCTGTGAAGCGATAAACAACGATTTTCACAGAAAAAAATCTTAACATAAATTACAATCGAGTTATTTAAGAGATATCGATTCTGAAGAACTTTTTAAAAATTCTGAAGAAGCCAAAATTCCGACAAAATGCCGTATTCTCTTGCGAATTTCATCTAGTACAGGTACGAAGGTTGATCCCGGACGAGCCCGGGCAGCGCCGGGTCGCAGCGTGAGAACAAGCGGGTGAACGACCAGGCGAACTGCCGTGCAACCCACGGAGGTCGTGTGCTCTAAGGTCATGTTCACATGGAGCTACAGGAACGCGACACATTTTCGACGAAGAATCCAGTTTTACTTGTGCATCTTATCACTAAACGAGTGTGTTCGTTAATTAATAGTTTAACCTAGCCTTAGCCTTACTCCTGTAGCCGTGTTGGCCTGTAAGATATGTCTGCTGTGATGAATTCATTTATTCACTTATCTGAGAGATTATTGGGAGCAGTTTCAAGTACGCCAGAGTCTGGAATTAAATTCACGAGTATCGAGAGGTGAGACCTACTTGCATACATTTTTGTCTCGTATTCCCGAGTCGGACTCGAGACTGTTCCAGCTCCCTGTTATGTCACTGAAGCTCAGCAAAATCACGCTCGTGTACTAAACCCGAAAAATCGAGTAAAGCGTCTGAAATAGTACAGTCCAGGCGCGTTTGACTTCAGCGGCCTGATTCTCGTGCTGATAGAGATAATCTCGAATTCGAGTAATTAAGTAAGTTTTAATAAAAGTGTATAATGAATGACAGACATATATTTCAACGACAAGGCAAGCTGTTGCCGTCGCCACATGTGAGCATAGGCTTAGAATACTTGCTTATCGATGTAGATAACGTCACAATAGACTTGTTGGGAGATTAATCTTGAGATTAGTAAACAGACGGGTTTCATCACAATATTTAGACAACGTTAATTTTAATATTGCTATTAACAGACCATTGATGTTTTATTTTAGTGATGAAAACTGTTATCAATCGACATCATTAACACAGTATCACGTACAACTAGTAATAGTAGTAATAGTTTATTATAGACAAAAATAATTAAAAAAAAAAACGTTTGTGTAATTGATATATACCCCGCTTCCTGGTGGGGTGTGAAGGGGATTTAATACAGGAGGGGGCTCAGCTTCAGTTATAATCAGCTAGGTTAGCTGATTTATATAAAGCCAGCTCCAGATTCGTGCAAAACTTACCGTCACGTGGAACTGCGATCAATAATGTTGAGTCCGTTCTTTGGAAGCATAAAATATAATACAACAATACATGTGCCAAACACGAACTGAGAAGAATCGTAACTTGTCATAGAAAATATCATAATGAATGAATGCCGATTTTTCGACGTTTCCTGCACAGGAATCCTTGGCTGTATGAAAATATGTACTTAATATTACTGAAGCATTTTACCGTATGGACATAGTCGACAAGCTTGTTCCTTCTCCGTCTTCGCCAAAGCTTGGCCAAAAACACAGGAGCCAGCAGCGGCAGGACGCGGTGACGCATCTTTTCTGGATTTATTTTGTTCTACTTTAAATTTACACGCCCCATAAAACACAACCCTTTACAAAATAACCAATTTGTAACACAATTTCAATATATAACAAACACAAGCCCGGTCTTTCTTAAACAAATCTATTAAAGTTAAAGGAAATATTTCTCAACTGGGTTTAAGCAATTGCAGATTTTTTTTTATTTACACTGTTAAATCAATATTGAAGTTTCAAAGCAATTACGTTGACAGTTATTTCAGCGATCTCTGTCAATATTTATTTATTATCCCTTAAGACTGCGATAAACCCTAATATCCCAAAACGGTCTATCGTATTTTATTCTTCATTGAAAAAGTATCACAAAGTACTAATGTTAAGAAAATACAGAAGATAGGGAAGGACATAACAAAAAACGAACAGAATTAAGTAAGTAACATAAAACGTGATATGCAAAGTTCAACTTTATGTGAGCACGCTTAAAATATTTTTAGCTTGCTTTATACTTGTGCAGTCACTGGCGTCTATCGTCCCCTTAACGAAATTAATTGAATCTACTTACAGTCCGATTAATATTGATTTTTTATTCGCATAGTCACTGTCTACCTATCTACACACAGAAATAGGAAGAATATTGTAGAAGACAAAGGAATGAAACACGACAGTTAATATTAACTACTAAATTATTTTTAACTCAAGTGTGTAAATAAATGCATAATGGAACAAAACTATTTCGGCTTTGTTTAACTTACGATATGAAATTTTTTAAATGACCTTTTGCCACTGTATAAATTATAATAGCCTATTAGTTAAATATATTCAAATATTACTTCGTTATAAATCTAGGCGTAACGACGTACTCAGGCAAAAACTTCAATGTTTTTACATGCGCAAAAACGCGACGTAATTTCGGTCAACTCGTGTCACATTGCTCTATGCAAAACTTTTTTCATTACATAAAAAGCTTTGCAAGATTAGTAGGGGTAATGACGTTGAATTATCTTCGCATATTTTCCGTAGATGCGTCATAAAACTAAGACGTTTTTTAAAGAAAACCTAGTTTGATACTATTAACTACCAAATAGTTTATTTTAGTGACGTATATTCACAAGATTATAACCGTTCTAGATTCTAAATTGGGACAGAACTGATACGAATAAGTTCATATCAAAACAATAACATAATAATAAATTCTGATTAAACACTGTGACTGGTATGACATTTACAGCGGAAACAATATTACGTATGTTACGTCATTAGCGCGTACGTTAATTATTTTCCAATAATTACAACGTTCGTATAGCTGAGCTTTACTTTGTTGACTTGATTTATAATTTGATACCGAGACAAACAATTAAGAGACCACAACATAACACGGTTACCGGTCAAAGCTTCCTTAAAATCTTTTAATTAATCGACTACAAAAATCGAAGGTTCTCAATTATATTCTACTGTATTTTTTTATCTAAATGAAAAGGGACCATTGATGGAATACTCTTATAAATATATACTTTAATTAATTAAAAGTAGTTCCGGAGATAATACCGCAAGTATACTTCCGAGGTGGTCCGATATTAATGTTACGAATTTAAAACTTAATTTTTTAATCAAAATAAATAATTGGTTATGTTACGAGTATCGATGTTTTCAGTGTACGTACGAGAAAAAAAAAGCAATTCGTCACTCAAAAGTAAAAAATAAAAACTTTTTAACAATGAAAAACAACCGGCTTCAAACAGATGCACTAAAAAGGTGAAAAAAAATAACTTATTTCCAAAAATCTGATCTGAATTACAGTTTGAAGTTGGTGTCTATGTAACCAAAGTTTATAGGACGCTTCACTTTCATGACACCAACTTCAATTTTTACCTTTTAAATGCATCTTTTTGAAGTCGGTTGTTTTTTTGTCAAAAAGTATTTATTTGTATGTTGTGTGATAGAGTAAACAATGCATATTCATGCGATAGCAGCAATCGCGGATGATTTGCTGTAATTTTTTTAAAAGTTCCGTTGTCTATCTCCGAAACTTATCATCAGATCTATATTAAATTTTAATGGGACCAAAAAAATATTTTTTTATACCACTAAGGTGGCAAACATGCTTACGGTTCGCCTCATGGTAAGCGGTCACCGTAGCCTTTGGACGTTTGCAACACCAAGGGTATCACTCGCGCGTTGCCGACCCTTTAGAATTCTAATAACTTCTTTCTTGAAGAACACCATACCGTAGTCTTGGAGAAAACCTTGGCAGGGAGCTCATTCCACAACCCAAGCGTTCGCGGGAGGAAGTTTCTATGAAACCGCACTGTACACGACGATTTCGGTTCTAAAGTATGAGAATGAATTCCCAGCCGATGACGAGCGGTGCGATAGTAGAAAGTAGCCGTGGGCATCATTTCTAACAATTCCGCAGAAGACAACCCATTGTACAAGCGGTTAAACACACACAGGAAGGCAAAATCTCTCCTCAGACTTAAGGGCTCGGATACCGCAAGTGAGTTTGGAAGCGCGTCGTTGAACCGAGTCAAAAGGACCAAGCTGGTATCCGGGTGCACCCGCCCAGAGATGGAAGCAGTACTCCATATGGGGCCGGACTTGCAACTTGTAAAGCAGCAACCTTTGCCCCGACGTGAAGTACCGCTTCGCTCTGTTGAGTACACCAAGTTTTTTGGACGCCAGCTTCACCTTGTCCTGCAGATGATCTCGGAACTAAACACCGCTGGAGATGTCAACACCAAGGATCCCAATGCTCTTGGAGATGGAAAGGGGACTGTTCTGGAATCACAATTCCAGAACTGTTGGGATCATTGGGGTCCCACAGGACCACAGTGAATGGGGTTTTCTTAGCGGTGAACGTGCAGACTTGTGTCTTTGTAGGGCTGAATCGGACCTAGTTTTCTCGTCCAGTCAGAGACCTTGGATAGAGTGATCTCGATTTCAGACACAAGTTCTTCACGTTTTTCCTCCACAACGGAACGAGGGATGCTTGCTCGACCCGTGTCATAAGCGTCTTCCAGTACTGTCATCTGCATAGCAATGTATGTTGTTGATGTCCAACATATCATTGATATGCAGTAGAAACAGCCAACTTCCATGCTATCAGAGCAACTACCGTCAACTACGGCTGCGTCTGCCAGACGAAAAGCTAGCCACCCATATGCACAACCCCTCGGGCATTCCGTAAGATGGCAACTTCGATAGAAGACCCGGTGCCAGACCCGATCGAACGCCTTCGCTGTCCGATGTCCAGTCTACATGCCAATGCCTCCCGCTGACTCTCAATGGCTAGTGCCCATGGATGCGAGATTCACTAGAAGGTCACCAGCCGAGTGACCGAGGCGAAAGTCATATTGACAGTCGCTGATCAGGTCGTGTTTTTCTAGGTATCTTAGAAGCTGTGTGTTGATCACACGCTCTATTACCTTGGAGAGGAGTGAGGTAATAGCGATAGGCCTATAATTCGATGGATCTGATCTATCTATCGCCCTTTTTGGGCCTCAGGTTCACATTAGTCTTCCATGAAGACGGAAATTGACTAGTATGGTAGGAAAGCTCGTAAGTACAGGACATAACTTCATAAAATGAATTTTGCAAATCAGTCTATATATGACGGTGTTATGCCCGAACAACATACATAAAAAAAATATAAACATCCGAATTGAGATCCTCCTCCTTTTTTGAAATCAGTTAAAAATGAACAATTATTCGTACTTCTTCAAACTTTAAAAAATCACTGAACTTGTCCAAAGTTGACTACAATTGAAGCGGTACTCTGACTGCGTTACCGTTGTTATCGTTACTGACGCAAAAAACTAAAACTTAGCAATAAAAAATTAAAAGAAATTCTTGAGATATTATTTTCTGCGATAGAATTTCGCCAAAGGCAGTCGTTAAAATTCAGCGGGCACTTCGATTGAGTATGGACTGAAATACAAACAAGCCTCTTTAGGACAATATCGCTGGTATTCTAGAAATATTCCACAGACTCCAGCTACACCTACAACTACCTATGAACGTGACCTAAATTCATAAAAATAAATATATAAGAAGATAAAGTGACTAGAATTGAAAGTGGCATTACAGGCATATTTGCATTACACTTGAATTTGGCTACAAATTATATGTACTCATAGATCCGCAGAGTATATTTTTTCAGTTATTGTGCCCTGCTTCTCAAAGTACAAAGTACAGAAATATAGTCATGTAATGTACCGTTTGCCTGATCCATAGTTTTAAGTCGCACTCCGAACGTGCAAACCTCTTAGGCTATGGGCTTTGCACGGAGTTTTTTTGATGGTGATAAGACTTAATTACAATAGTCCGTCAGTGTCTGGCAACGGGTGATGAACGGGAGGGATTATCCTGTCCCTGGTCATTAATTTTACTCTGGTTGGCTGGTCAGTCACGATTTATGGGACATAAAATATAATCACCTGCGTCCAGCCAGATACACGGTATTAGAGCAGTTTTGCGGCGATGAGTCCGCCAGACTATGGAATTCGAGAGAATAAAGTAGGCAAGTACTTTTACGGGTCTCAGGAAGCATAACCTGGTTACATACATTTTTATCACGGATTCCAGAGTCTACTGTACTCAAGATTATTCACGATAAGCTCCCTGTAGTGGCAGTGGACTGCCGACTGCTCAGGTGAACAAATTTTAAAAAGAAGTCCACTTGGTTTGATGGCAACCACTTTTCCATGTCTATGACACAGAGAGGCTAATTGTAACTACGTAAAATACAACCCACTTCAAATTAAACCATCCACCCATGGATCCCTTACCGCTTCGCAGATCTTAACAAGGTTTACAGTTTGCAATTCACGAGTCGTTGACCCGCCGCAACCACTGTACACCATTGTTACGCCCGTGCCATTGTTTTCCGGCATGGACCGACACGTGTGCAAATGATACAAAATTCATACTTTGTACCTAGTAAGTAGTTTTTTATACATTTTCAAAAATCATGAAAATTGGACTAAGCCTAAGTTTACAGGGAGAGAAATATAACCTACCGTATTAACACAGAAAGACACTTTTAGAAAATTTAAGATACACATTTTTTTGTAATAGTCAATACATGGCTTTAATTAGTTGACATAATAGTAGGGATTTAATAAAATTTCAAAACAGTATTAGTTTCAGTTCTTTACTGTTTTATCTAGAGAAATAACTGTTTTTTGCACTACAGAACCGTTTTTAACTAGCGTTTGTGAATGACAATGTTTTGTTAGCATTTTAAATTTTACAAACCCGTGCACGTTTCAGAACGGGAGTATATCCTACTAAACACGGAAAAGGAGTTACGCGACCCGGGCACAGTATTATTTTCTACTACCACATAGTAGGAACAGGTTTTGGATATCTTTCATCCATCCTTAAAGGTTTTCTTCCCTCAAAACTTTTAAAGATATAGTTCTGTAAAGCATTACGATATGTCTAAAAAAATACTAAACATTAACTAGTATTGCCATATAACTTTACTATTTACCATCTACGGTATTGATTATATAGCTGGGTTCTTTGTCACAAAAAAGCTATTTGATCTTTTGATAAATAAAGATATCATGATAAAGAAATAATTAAGAATTTGCATCTCCCTATAACTTTTTACATAACCTATATGATGGACTTTACTGTTTTTTATTATATTCTAGCTTTTTCCCGCGGTCCACCCGCCCTATTCGGTTATCGATGAAGGGGTTTCAACGGCATCCTCAATTATAGAAAAAAAAACCGACTCACGCTTGACGTTTTCAAGTAGCCTATGTCCTTTCCCAGGACTCAAAGTATCGGTACAGCGGTTTAAGTGTGAAAAGGTAACAGACAGGCAGATAAACAGAGTTACTTTCGCATTTATAATATTAGTATGGATTATTTTATATACATTGTACAACCAAGGAGCCCCTGTTATAACAACATGATATTGATTTTTTGTCAGTTGAATATAATATCGGAAAATTCCTCTTCTTCCTCGATTATTTGAAACCGAAAAATCAAGAATATACAAAAAAAATAGGCAAGAAAGGAATATTTAAAAAACTTACGAAAAGCAAAATTTGAATAAAAATTTCACAATAAACAAAAAATATTCTCAACAGTAATATAAACTAGTGACGACAATCTGACACTTAAAAAAAAAAAACAACGCATGTTGGCATTGTTACATAGAAGGAATACCAAAATAGCCACAATCGATACAAACTTAATGGACACGCTAGGTTCACATTTGAACACTACAAAAGCGTTAAAATAATTAACACAATATCTACATTACTGCTGTTATAAAAACAAGGTGTGATATCCATACTAACATAATAAATGCGAAAGTAACTCTATCTGTCTGTTACCTCCTCACGCTTAAGCCTCCGTACCTTTATTAAGATAAAATTTGAGTCCCGAGGAAGGACATTTGCTACTTGAAAACGTCAAGTGCCAAATGCTGCCCTTGACATCCTACACCGATAACCGAATTAAGCGCGGGTGGAACCGCGGCCACATTTGGCATGAAGATAGTGTGAGTCGAGGAGAAGCACATAGGCTACTTAAAAACGTCAAATGTAAGTCGTTTTTCTTTCTATAATTGAGGAATTGCCGTTGCAATCCTACATCGATAACCGAAATTTAGGGCAGGCGAAACCGCAGGCTAAAGCTAGTAATACATATTTCAATAAACTCTGCCTCAAGGCGTAGGAATCATCTATATCGTAATCCAACACCTGTTCACATTTTATAACTAATAAAAATCCATTATCAAATCTATAACGTCTAAAAATGATGATGACAAAAAAAGAGACAGTCGTAAAGTTTAATAAGTAAACACCTACGTGTCCTACACTTCAAGATCAGGACAAAGGTACAAAATACATATTCCCTGACCCAGTGACCTGACAAAAATTCAAGGTAAGCCTAACACGCACTGACATTTTATTAAATACACTTGACAAAAACTACTCGACACCGAGAAAGGCAATAATTACTCAAACCACTTCTCGAATTAAACAGAGGAAAAAGTTAATAGCGTATTTTTTGCCAACTGAAACACGTAGCTTCCAAAGCCGTAAATTTTTTAATAACGATTACTATTTGATTCGATGATACCATATAGAAGGTATCGATATATCGGACTCCGATGTCACACTGGCCAGATGCGAGGGTCAGTAGGGTTGTGCTATTATAAGAGTGAACCAAGTGAAGCACGAATCGGATTTCGTGAAGCAGACTGAGCGTGAAAAAGCTCCGGCGAAATAAGTACCTAACCTACATACTCGTAGGAGCTGGTAACAATATATTATTTATGTAATAGAATGCAGTGTCACAAACACTGTATTTATTTTGCGACTTAATAATAAAGATTTCTAAAAAAATCATATGAAGCCAACGGTACTGAAGTATTCTTAGCAAATCAAATGTATTTCTACATTTATTACGACCTTTGAGTTTCTGAATGGGGCTCGGTAGTAGGCAGGTGCGATTGAGTGTTTAATCAAGGGTTCTTTCGTTGGAGAAGTTGAGAGTTCAGGATTCAGAATTTTGTTTGACGCGACACAACATAATACTTTTACTATGACAAAAGATCTTGTAGCTTCCTTAATTCTGTAAGCGGAATCGAAAACTTTTTTTCTGAACACGTGAAAGTCTAGGTGGCACCTAAATGTCTTCAGGACAGTGATGAAATTCACGTAATACGTAGTAGAAGGTACTTTGACTGTATTGCCTTGTTATACACAAAACTTAGATATTTACTTATTCATAAATTATATTCCTGAACCTGCTTTTGTTCATTATTAAAAAAGAAAATTGGGCTCAAACAGACATTTAAGATAGAGAAACTTTATTTATACTATGTGTGTGTGACATATTCATACAAACATATTATACAACAGCCACAGTTCTCACATTTTATTTTCACACTACGCTCAAGAAAACAACTGTCATTTTTAGACGATTCAACGATTATTCAAATTACGAAACACAAAATGTAGTTAATTACACCATTGTAAATTTTATACTAAACTTATACAACTTTTGCGTAAATAACGTTTCATATATATATAGAAGTTACAAAAGAAAAAACAGACTCAAACAAGACATCAAAATAATTATTGTATGTGATTTCACACACAATGGATACATATATGACGAAATTATATCTCCGAATGTTGAAGTGTGGAACAAATGCTCTGCAACACAATCCTAATATCCAACCAGATTACGGCAATGCGTAGTCATAGGGCTGCCACTTCACTCATGCACATTTGCCAACATCAAAATAATATAATGTTCTATTAGTGAGCATTTATATACACAAATATAGCCACGTATTTTTGGGAAAAGTACAAAAAAAAATTTCATGTTTTACCATTCAAATCTAATGTATGTACTGAAACTTACCAGCTGCTACGGATTTTTTATTTTTATTTATGATTATGTTCCACATTCTTACCTGTAAACAATTAAAAACACATTTTAGTGATTTACAAATACAAAATAAAATAGTTCGCGTGTGAACTCCGTGGGATGACCAGTCATAATTCGATTTACGTTGCAGCGTTAAAAAGTAAAATTATTATTCCAAATTATTTACTGTTTTAGGGCGTAGAACAACTGCCTAAACGGCCTCTAAAGCCTCGGTGCTCACAGTTGTACAAAATTAACTTCTTGATGACTTAAAGTTACTGGTAATATAAACCTGCACCATACTACCACAGCCTAAACATCCATGTTATTCATACACCTGCAATGATCGGTGTCTAGACAGAGCAAAAGGTGCGGTGCGCGGCGAGACGAGGAAAGCGCACCCGATTACTTATGTCGTCACATATGCCTGGTCGGGTGCTGTCCAGCCAGTCATACATTTTGTCGCGGCGGCTCTTTAACTATATGTGATATGTCTGTATAAATGAAATGAATGTTTCAGTTGTGGTATTACTATGTAGAAATCTTTTAAAAAACCATTAAGTTATAATCTCTGTAAACAAAAAATAGTTTATAATGCTGTGCAATTAAAAACAAAATTCTACCTACAAAGCAATTAACTGTAAAGCTTACAAAGTAAAATTAAAATGAGAAAAGTAAAATTAATGGTTGGAGTTAAAGGAAAATGTCAAGAGTTCGGAAATAATGCTACAGCGAGGCAAGACGGAGGTTGCAATTATTTATGTACGGCTCGGCGAACACCTGCGTGTCGTTGGCAACCCTGAACCAGCGAAAAGCACTGAATGGCTACGCCTAATAGGGTTGTCTATATTCTACAAATTGAGTTAGTGAATAAATATTTTTTTTTATTTTCGTGATGTCGCTGTCTTAAATGCGTCGTACCTAACGTATTACATCCGTGGACGCTTTTACATATTTTAAGATTGGCATCATAAGTGGTTAGTAAAGTCTAAAAAGTAATGTAGAAAAACTGGTACTACCAAATGGCTAACAAAAATTACGTACTACTCTAGTCACACATCTCATGAAACCAAATACTGGCGTAATTTTTTGTGCCTATTAATTAAAATCTGATTTAGATTTGGCGCAACTTAGGTAACTTAAGACCTGAGACCTGACTTGAAATTATCATCCCACTGCAGAGTTTCATTGGCAATAAATTATCTTTACGAATTTCAAATTCCTCACGACAACGGGAGCTTATATTTCGGGAATTATATTCGAATATAATTCAAGAATTCCATTCCAGGAATCGGGAAGAACGTTTGCTTGATAAATCTGAACTACTAGACCGATTCGAAAAATTGCTTTACTATTTGAAATCTTAATGTTTATGTCTGAAAGTTTAACGTTCCTTAATATACACAGGAGACAAACTCACGGGCGTAATATAGAGATCGACTTTCCGAAAAATAAAATAAGACCAAAACATAGAACTTACATTTAAAAATACATGAAACATAAATATAATTCCTAACTTATCAGTTGCAAATAAATGATACAACGACCACAGCTTTCACATTTACATACAAAATGCTAATTTCAGACAGACTTTCCATTTTTACTTGAATTTCAATTCGCATTCAACAATGACAATAGACGGTATAGCACGTAACTGTACTACGTAAACCTATACTAGCAACAACGAAATTTGAACGATAATAGTTTTAAACTTGCTATACCTACAGTAGTATATTTCACTACACAAAATGTTAGACGAAATTTTGTATCAAGTTTAGTTTCGGATCGGTCGGTCGGCGGATTAGGTACGTAATAACTATTTTTTACTTAAAATACCTTACAAATAAAAATAATAGTTTAGATATATGGCTTTATGATGCCTTGAGCAACAATCGTTTAATAGGATTCCACAAGCGCCGCCAACTAATATTTTTATTTTCCTCTTTTTGCAAAGCGATTTTCAAAATGTGCTTCAACAGAAATATGTAGGGCATGAATATCGGAATCTCGGAACATCGTAACTCCGGAATCTCGGAACGATTGAAAATTGAAATCCAATATCGGAAATCAATATCGAAATTGAAAATTTTCCGATATTACATGCCCTAGAATATGTAACCAGTTTTTTTTAACTGGTTTAGCTATCCGAAATTTACTTAGTAATAACCAATCTTTTGTTATAATTAAACAACTGATTTGTTGCACATAACTCAACACTTTTTCTACTATTAGCAGTTTAGTTTAGCAGTCCCCCAGTTATGTTACGAGTAGATAAAATTTGTGCTATTGTTAGCTTATCTTTTTTTGTTCAGTGAAGATCTAAAGGAGGAACAGTTGAAAGCAGCGGCACCACCCGCATCGTTCTGCCCCGTTAACCCCAAAAATGCTACATGCATACACCGTCCTGACCCCGTTGCCTTTCAGCTAGGATACACTTGTGCTAAATCAAGGTGCTACGTTAAGAAAAATGCACGTCAAGTCACAAGCCTTGCATTCGTGTCAAATATAAAGTTTTCTTCTCAAGATTTTACATAGGAATACTGAATAGGTAATAATAATAATAAATTAAGAATTGTTATGAATATCCCAGCTCTAGTACAGCGCAACATCTTTTCTGACTGGATGATCTAAAACCAAAACAACAGTCGCCATATCGAAATGGTATGAACTTACAACGACACTAGGGACCAAACAACTAAGGTCGGAAAAGTTTGTTGCACTGTAACTTATTTCGCAGCATATAATTTATTAACATCCTCCACAGATAAAATTTAAATTGCATTAAGAGGGTTCCTGACGTCCACTAGCGCCGCCAATTGATATTTTTATATTGCAATTTGTGCAAAGCAAATTTCAAAAATGTGCGTGTATTGATATACGTAACCAGTTATAAGCTATTTTTAGAATGTATTGTTATGTTTCTTGGATAAAACTGTGAGGTGTAGATAGCATATCTGCTAAAAACGGCCACTTTTAGCAGAAGCGCTATCGACAACTGACAGTTTTATCCTAGAAACAGTACCAAACGTTAGTTAAATAGCTTACAACTAGTTACATATTTCTTTAGAAGCACATTGTTTTAAAATTCGCATTGCACAAAGAGGAATATAAAAATATCAATTGGCGGCGCTAGTGGACGTCAGGAACTCTCTAAATGCAATTTAAATTTTATCTGTGGAGGATGTTAATAAATTATATGCTGCGAAATAAATTACAGTGCAACAAAGTTTCGACATAAAAAGGGACCAACACAACCGTAATATGTGTTGCTATTACCTATACGATGACCGTAATAAAAATAGCAGGACGCAACAGAAATCAGTAGAAAAGTTTCGAGTATTTCCGTCTCTCGTCCTCTAGCTACTTTTATTATGGACCGGTGTGAAGTTAGCGGCCTAAGTTAGCGGCCTTTTATAATCCGACCAAATTAAAAAGTAAGGATTTTAATGAAATAATTTACTGAATAAACGGATATAACAATAAATAGACCAAAATAATTTGAAACCGGTAAAAAATTAAACAAATATATATATAATTTAAATAATAAAAAATTAAAGTAAACGAAAACTTCACAATGTGATACTTATCGGCCTAAAAGGTCATTATAAAAATGCGGTAACACTTAGTGACGCATATCAAATTGAGCCTCTTTAAACCAGAAACCATATCAAGTTTCCAAATCACACCTATCTAGGGGTTAAGTGTGAGAAAAATGGTTAGCGGCCTAAAAATTATTTTCTTTCAAAATTTCAAACACACCGTAAATCTGTTGGTTAAGGAAAAAGTTACAATCAAATGCTGTTGAAACAAGCATTTTGTATTGTTCTTATTAATAAATATTGCTACATGTGTTATACCTCTTCTATTTAAATAAAAAAATAAAAGTTGAAGAAAATTTCACAATGTGATATTTATTGGCATAAAAAGTCATCATGAAAATGCGGTAACACTTAGTGACGCATATCAAATTGAGCCTCTTTAAACCAAAAACCATATCAAGTTTTCAAATCACACCTATCTTAGGGTTAACTGTGAGAAAAATGGTTAGCGGCGTAAAAAATATTTTCTTTCAAAATTTCAAACACACCGTAAATCTGTTAGTTGAGGAAAAAGTTACAATCAAATGCTGTTGAAACAAGCATTTTGTATTGTTCTTATTAATAAATATTGCTACATGTGTAATACCTCTTCTATTTAAATAATAAAAAAATAAAAGTTGAAGAAAATTTCACAATGTGATACTTATTGGCATAAAAAGTCATCATGAAAATGCGGTAACACTTAGTGACGCATATCAAATTGAGCCTCTTTAAACCAGAAACCATATCAAGTTTTCAAATCACACCTATCTCGGGGTTAACTAAGAGAAAAATGGTTAGCGGCCTAAAAATTATTTTCTTTCAAAATTTCAAACACACCGTAAATCTGTTGGTTAAGGAAAAAGTTACAATCAAATACTGTTGAAACAAACATTTTGTATTGTTCTTATTAATAAATATTGCTGCATGTGTAATACCTCTTCTATTTAAATGATAAAAAAATAAAAGTTGAAGAAAATTTCACAATGTGATATTTATTGGCATAAAAAGTCATCATGAAAATGCGGTAACACTTAGTGACGCATATCAAATTGAGCCTCTTTAAACCAGAAACCATATCAAGTTTTCAAATCACACCTATCTCGGGGTTAACTGTGAGAAAAATGGTTAGCGGCCTAAAAAATATTTTCTTTCAAAATTTCAAACACACCGTAAATCTGTTGGTTAAGGAAAAAGTTACAATCAAATGCTGTTGAAACAAGCATTTTGTATTGTTCTTATTAATAAATATTGCTACATGTGTAATACCTCTTCTATTTAAATAATAAAAAAATAAAAGTTGAAGAAAATTTCACAATGTGATACTTATTGGCATAAAAAGTCATCATGAAAATGCGGTAACACTTAGTGACGCATATCAAATTGAGCCTCTTTAAACCAGAAACCACATCAAGTTTTCAAATCACACCTATCTCGGGGTTAACTAAGAGAAAAATGGTTAGCGGCCTAAAAAATATTTTCTTTCAAAATTTCAAACACACCGTAAATCTGTTGGTTAAGGAAAAAGTTACAATCAAATGCTGTTGAAACAAGCATTTTGTATTGTTCTTATTAATAAATATTGCTGCATGTGTAATACCTCTTCTATTTAAATGATAAAAAAATAAAAGTTGAAGAAAATTTCACAATGTGATATTTATTGGCATAAAAAGTCATCATGAAAATGCGGTAACACTTAGTGACGCATATCAAATTGAGCCTCTTTAAACCAGAAACCATATCAAGTTTTCAAATCACACCTATCTCGGGGTTAACTGTGAGAAAAATGGTTAGCGGCGTAAAAAATATTTTCTTTCAAAATTTCAAACACACCGTAAATCTGTTGGTTAATGAAAAAGTAACAATCAAAGGCTGTGGAAACAAGCATTTTGTATTGTTCTTATTAATAAATATTGCTACATGTGTAATACCTCTCCTATTTAAATAATAAAAAAATAAAAGTTGAAGAAAATTTTACAATGTGATACTTATTGGCATAAAAAGTCATCATGACAATGCGGTAACACTTAGTGACGCATATCAAATTGAGCCTCTTTAAACCAGAAACCATATCAAGTTTTCAAATCACACCTATCTCGGGGTTAACTGTGAGAAAAATGGTTAGCGGCGTAAAAAATATTTTCTTTCAAAATTTCAAACACACCGTAAATCTGTTGGTTAATGAAAAAGTAACAATCAAAGGCTGTTGAAACAAGCATTTTGAATTGTTCTTTTTAATAAATATTGCTACATGTGTAATACCTCTCCTATTTAAATAATAAAAAAATAAAAGTTGAAGAAAATTTTACAATGTGATACTTATTGGCATAAAAAGTCATCATGAAAATGCGGTAACACTTAGTGACGCATATCAAATTGAGCCTCTTTAAACCAGAAACCATATCAAGTTTTCAAATCACACCTATCTCGGGGTTAACTGTGAGAAAAATGGTTAGCGGCCTAAAAAATATTTTCTTTCAAAATTTCAAACACACCGTAAATCTGTTGGTTAAGGAAAAAGTTACAATCAAATGCTGTTGAAACAAGCATTTTGTATTGTTCTTATTCATTAATATTGCTACATGTGTAATACCTCTTCTATTTAAATAATAAAAAAATAAAAGTTGATGAAAATTTCACAATGTGATATTTATTGGCATAAAAAGTCATCATGAAAATGCGGTAACACTTAGTGACGCATATCAAATTGAGCCTCTTAAAACCAGAAACCATATCAAGTTTTCAAATCACACCTATCTCGGGGTTAACTGTGAGAAAAATGGTTAGCGGCCTAAAAAATATTTTCTTTCAAAATTTCAAACACACCGTAAATCTGTTGGTTAAGGAAAAACTAACAATCAAATGCTGTTGAAACAAGCATTTTGTATTGTTCTTATTAATAAATATTGCTGCATGTGTAAAACCTCTTCTATTTAAATAATAAAAAAATAAAAGTTGAAGAAAATTTCACAATGTGATATTTATTGGCATAAAAAGTCATCATGAAAATGCGGTAACACTTAGTGACGCATATCAAATTGAGCCTCTTTAAACCAGAAACCATATCAAGTTTTCAAATCACACCTATCTCGGGGTTAACTGTGGGAAAAATGGTTAGCGGCCTAAAAAATATTTTCTTTCAAAATTTCAAACACACCGTAAATCTGTTGGTTAAGGAAAAAGTTACAATCAAATGCTGTTGAAACAAGCATTTTGTATTGTTCTTATTAATAAATATTGCTGCATGTGTAATACCTCTTCTATTTAAATAATAAAAAAATAAAAGTTGAAGAAAATTTCACAATGTGATATTTATTGGCATAAAAAGTCATCATGAAAATGCGGTAACACTTAGTGACGCATATCAAATTGAGCCTCTTTAAACCAGAATCCATATCAAGTTTTCAAATCACACCTATCTCGGGGTTAACTGTGGGAAAAATGGTTAGCGGCCTAAAAAATATTTTCTTTCAAAATTTCAAACACACCGTAAATCTGTTGGTTAAGGAAAAAGTTACAATCAAATGCTGTTGAAACAAGCATTTTGTATTGTTCTTATTAATAAATATTGCT
The DNA here is from genome assembly GCA_946406115.1 of Apoda limacodes. Lineage (NCBI taxonomy): Eukaryota > Metazoa > Arthropoda > Insecta > Lepidoptera > Limacodidae > Apoda > Apoda limacodes. Next base: position 23,062,589 of record OX291555.1, on the reverse strand, counting down.
GCATGTGTAATACCTCTTCTATTTAAATAATAAAAAAATAAAAATTGAAGAAAATTTCACAATGTGATATTTATTGGCATAAAAAGTCATCATGAAAATGCGGTAACACTTAGTGACGCATATCAAATTGAGCCTCTTTAAACCAGAAACCATAACAAGTTTTCAAATCACACCTATCTCGGGGTTAACTGTGAGAAAAATGGTTAGCGGCCTAAAAAATATTTTCTTTCAAAATTTCAAACACACCGTAAATCTGTTGGTTAAGGAAAAAGTTACAATCAAATGCTGTTGAAACAAGCATTTTGTATTGTTCTTATTAATAAATATTGCTGCATGTGTAATACCTCTTCTATTTAAATAATAAAAAAATAAAAGTTGAAGAAAATTTCACAATGTGATATTTATTGGCATAAAAAGTCATCATGAAAATGCGGTAACACTTAGTGACGCATATCAAATTGAGCCTCTTTAAACCAGAAACCATATCAAGTTTTCAAATCACACCTATCTCGGGGTTAACTGTGAGAAAAATGGTTAGCGGCCTAAAAAATATTTTCTTTCAAAATTTCAAACACACCGTAAATCTGTTGGTTAAGGAAAAAGTTACAATCAAATGCTGTCGAAACAAGCATTTTGTATTGTTCTTATTCATAAATATTGCTACATGTGTAATACCTCTCCTATTTAAATAATAAAAAAATAAAAGTTGAAGAAAATTTTACAATGTGATATTTATTGGCATAAAAAGTCATCATGAAAATGCGGTAACACTTAGTGACGCATATCAAATTGAGCCTCTTTAAACCAGAAACCATAACAAGTTTTCAAATCACACCTATCTCGGGGTTAACTGTGAGAAAAATGGTTAGCGGCGTAAAAAATATTTTCTTTCAAAATTTCAAACACACCGTAAATCTGTTGGTTAATGAAAAAGTAACAATCAAAGGCTGTTGAAACAAGCATTTTGTATTGTTCTTATTAATAAATATTGCTGCATGTGTAATACCTCTCCTATTTAAATAATAAAAAAATAAAAGTTGAAGAAAATTTCACAATGTGATACTTATTGGCATAAAAAGTCATCATGACAATGCGGTAACACTTAGTGACGCATATCAAATTGAGCCTCTTTAAACCAGAATCCATATCAAGTTTTCAAATCACACCTATCTCGGGGTTAACTGTGAGAAAAATGGTTAGCGGCCTAAAAAATATTTTCTTTCAAAATTTCAAACACACCGTAAATCTGTTGGTTAATGAAAAAGTAACAATCAAAGGCTGTTAAAACAAGCATTTTGTATTGTTCTTCTTAATAAATATTGCTACATGTGTAATACCTCTTCTATTTATATAATAAAAAAATAAAAGTTGAGGAAAATTTCACAATGTGATACTTATTGGCATAAAAAGTCATCATGAAAATGCGGTAACACTTAGTGACGCATATCAAATTGAGCCACTTTAAACCAGAAACCATATCAAGTTTTCAAATCACACCTATCTTGGGGTTAACTGTGAGAAAAATGGTTAGCGGCCTAAAAAATATTTTCTTTCAAAATTTCAAACACACCGTAAATCTGTTGGTTAAGGAAAAAGTCACAATCAAATGCTGTTGAAACAAGCATTTTGTATTGTTCTTATTAATAAATATTGCTGCATGTGTAATACCTCTTCTATTTAAATAATAAAAAAAAAAAAGTTGAAGAAAATTTCACAATGTGATACTTATTGGCATAAAAAGTCATCATGACAATGCGGTAACACTTAGTGACGCATATCAAATTGAGCCTCTTTAAACCAGAAACCATATCAAGTTTTCAAATCACACCTATCTCGGGGTTAACTGTGAGAAAAATGGTTAGCGGCGTAAAAAATATTTTCTTTCAAAATTTCAAACACACCGTAAATCTGTTGGTTAATGAAAAAGTAACAATCAAAGGCTGTTGAAACAAGCATTTTGAATTGTTCTTTTTAATAAATATTGCTACATGTGTAATACCTCTCCTATTTAAATAATAAAAAAAATAAAAGTTGAAGAAAATTTTACAATGTGATACTTATTGGCATAAAAAGTCATCATGAAAATGCGGTAACACTTAGTGACGCATATCAAATTGAGCCTCTTTAAACCAGAAACCATATCAAGTTTTCAAATCACACCTATCTCGGGGTTAACTGTGGGAAAAATGGTTAGCGGCCTAAAAAATATTTTCTTTCAAAATTTCAAACACACCGTAAATCTGTTGGTTAAGGAAAAAGTTACAATCAAATGCTGTTGAAACAAGCATTTTGTATTGTTCTTATTAATAAATATTGCTGCATGTGTAATACCTCTTCTATTTAAATAATAAAAAAATAAAAGTTGAAGAAAATTTCACAATGTGATATTTATTGGCATAAAAAGTCATCATGAAAATGCGGTAACACTTAGTGACGCATATCAAATTGAGCTTCTTTAAACCAGAAACCATATCAAGTTTTCAAATCACACCTATCTCGGGGTTAACTGTGGGAAAAATGGTTAGCGGCCTAAAAAATATTTTCTTTCAAAATTTCAAACACACCGTAAATCTGTTGGTTAAGGAAAAAGTTACAATCAAATGCTGTTGAAACAAGCATTTTGTATTGTTCTTATTAATAAATATTGCTGCATGTGTAATACCTCTTCTATTTAAATAATAAAAAAATAAAAGTTGATGAAAATTTCACAATGTGATATTTATTGGCATAAAAAGTCATCATGAAAATGCGGTAACACTTAGTGACGCATATCAAATTGAGCCTCTTTAAACCAGAAACCATATCAAGTTTTCAAATCACACCTATCTCGGGGTTAACTGTGAGAAAAATGGTTAGCGGCCTAAAAAATATTTTCTTTCAAAATTTCAAACACACCGTAAATCTGTTGGTTAAGGAAAAAGTTACAATCAAATGCTGTTGAAACAAGCATTTTGTATTGTTCTTATTAATAAATATTGCTGCATGTGTAATACCTCTTCTATTTAAATAATAAAAAAATAAAAGTTGAAGAAAATTTCACAATGTGATATTTATTGGCATAAAAAGTCATCATGAAAATGCGGTAACACTTAGTGACGCATATCAAATTGAGCCTCTTTAAACCAGAAACCATATCAAGTTTTCAAATCACACCTATCTCGGGGTTAACTGTGAGAAAAATGGTTAGCGGCCTAAAAAATATTTTCTTTCAAAATTTCAAACACACCGTAAATCTGTTGGTTAATGAAAAAGTAACAATCAAAGGCTGTTGAAACAAGCATTTTGTATTGTTCTTATTAATAAATATTGCTACATGTGTAATACCTCTCCTATTTAAATAATAAAAAAATAAAAGTTGAAGAAAATTTCACAATGTGATACTTATTGGCATAAAAAGTCATCATGACAATGCGGTAACACTTAGTGACGCATATCAAATTGAGCCTCTTTAAACCAGAAACCATATCAAGTTTTCAAATCACACCTATCTCGGGGTTAACTGTGAGAAAAATGGTTAGCGGCCTAAAAAATATTTTCTTTCAAAATTTCAAACACACCGTAAATCTGTTGGTTAAGGAAAAAGTTACAATCAAATGCTGTTGAAACAAGCATTTTGTATTGTTCTTATTAATAAATATTGCTGCATGTGTAATACCTCTTCTATTTAAATAATAAAAAAATAAAAGTTGAAGAAAATTTCACAATGTGATATTTATTGGCATAAAAAGTCATCATGAAAATGCGGTAACACTTAGTGACGCATATCAAATTGAGCCTCTTTAAACCAGAAACCATATCAAGTTTTCAAATCACACCTATCTCGGGGTTAACTGTGAGAAAAATGGTTAGCGGCCTAAAAAATATTTTCTTTCAAAATTTCAAACACACCGTAAATCTGTTGGTTAATGAAAAAGTAACAATCAAAGGCTGTTGAAACAAGCATTTTGTATTGTTCTTATTAATAAATATTGCTACATGTGTAATACCTCTCCTATTTAAATAATAAAAAAATAAAAGTTGAAGAAAATTTCACAATGTGATACTTATTGGCATAAAAAGTCATCATGACAATGCGGTAACACTTAGTGACGCATATCAAATTGAGCCTCTTTAAACCAGAAACCATATCAAGTTTTCAAATCACACCTATCTCGGGGTTAACTGTAAGAAAAATGGTTAGCGGTGTAAAAAATATTTTCTTTCAAAATTTCAAACACACCGTAAATCTGTTGGTTAATGAAAAAGTAACAATCAAAGGCTGTTGAAACAAGCATTTTGAATTGTTCTTATTAATAAATATTGCTACATGTGTAATACCTCTCCTATTTAAATAATAAAAAAATAAAAGTTGAAGAAAATTTCACAATGTGATACTTATTGGCATAAAAAGTCATCATGACAATGCGGTAACACTTAGTGACGCATATCAAATTGAGCCTCTTTAAACCAGAAACCATATCAAGTTTTCAAATCACACCTATCTCGGGGTTAACTGTGAGAAAAATGGTTAGCGGCGTAAAAAATATTTTCTTTCAAAATTTCAAACACACCGTAAATCTGTTGGTTAATGAAAAAGTAACAATCAAAGGCTGTTGAAACAAGCATTTTGAATTGTTCTTTTTAATTAATATTGCTACATATGTAATACCTCTCCTATTTAAATAATAAAAAAATAAAAGTTGATGAAAATTTCACAATGTGATATTTATTGGCATAAAAAGTCATCAAGAAAATGCGGTAACACTTAGTGACGCATATCAAATTGAGCCTCTTTAAACCAGAAACCATATCAAGTTTTCAAATCACACCTATCTCGGGGTTAACTGTGAGAAAAATGGTTAGCGGCGTAAAAAATATTTTCTTTCAAAATTTCAAACACACCGTAAATCTGTTGGTTAATGAAAAAGTAACAATCAAAGGCTGTTGAAACAAGCATTTTGAATTGTTCTTTTTAATAAATATTGCTACATGTGTAATACCTCTCCTATTTAAATAATAAAAAAATAAAAGTTGAAGAAAATTTTACAATGTGATACTTATTGGCATAAAAAGTCATCATGAAAATGCGGTAACACTTAGTGACGCATATCAAATTGAGCCTCTTTAAACCAGAAACCATATCAAGTTTTCAAATCACACCTATCTCGGGGTTAACTGTGAGAAAAATGGTTAGCGGCCTAAAAAATATTTTCTTTCAAAATTTCAAACACACCGTAAATCTGTTGGTTAAGGAAAAAGTTACAATCAAATGCTGTTGAAACAAGCATTTTGTATTGTTCTTATTCATTAATATTGCTACATGTGTAATACCTCTTCTATTTAAATAATAAAAAAATAAAAGTTGATGAAAATTTCACAATGTGATATTTATTGGCATAAAAAGTCATCATGAAAATGCGGTAACACTTAGTGACGCATATCAAATTGAGCCTCTTAAAACCAGAAACCATATCAAGTTTTCAAATCACACCTATCTCGGGGTTAACTGTGAGAAAAATGGTTAGCGGCCTAAAAAATATTTTCTTTCAAAATTTCAAACACACCGTAAATCTGTTGGTTAAGGAAAAAGTTACAATCAAATGCTGTTGAAACAAGCATTTTGTATTGTTCTTATTAATTAATATTGCCACTTGTGTAATACCTCTTCTATTTAAATAATAAAAAAATAAAAGTTGAAGAAAATTTCACAATGTGATATTTATTGGCATAAAAAGTCATCATGAAAATGCGGTAACACTTAGTGACGCATATCAAATTGAGCCTCTTTAAACCAGAAACCATATCAAGTTTTCAAATCACACCTATCTTGGGGTTAACTGTGAGAAAAATGGTTAGCGGCGTTAAAATTATTTTCTTTCAAAATTTCAAACACACCGTAAATCTGTTAGTTGAGGAAATAAATGTCAAAGAAAATTTGACCATGTGATACATATCGGCCTAAAAGTTTTTGATAAAAATGCGGTTTCACTTAGTGACGCATATTAAATGCAGCCTTTTTAAACACACACCTATCTCGATTTTATGACAAAAATGGTTAGTGGCCTAAATAATTTATTTGTTTAAATTTCTGCACAACACACAACACAAATAAACAAATATTTCGATTGGTATAAAACCATTCAAAAACTCATTAAGACAAAAAAAAATCATTTTTTTTTTATTTCTGTGTTGCAAGCGTCTGCGGTGACCGCTCACCATGGGGCGAACCGTAAGCTTGTTTGCCACCTTATTGATGTAAAGAAACAAACCTTATACGTATCGGCCTACAAGTAATTTTCATCAAAATTAAGTCTTATTTTTTGATTTTTTTTCATTAGGGTCTTAAAGCAAGCTTTCTAATTTTGGTTAAAAAAAAAATTTGATTGAAATATTCCTTTATTTTCTTCGTTTTTTTTTTTTCATTTCTTGTAATTTTTATCAATTTTACCACTGCTGTTATCGGAACATTAACTACCCATAAAGTAATGATTTCATTTATACACTTTGCATTGTTTGCCTTAATTTTTTGGCTTAAAACAAATATTTTGATTGAAATATGCTAACAATAATTTTTTTTTTTTATAAAATATCTTTTCATTGAGTTTTATTGAGTTTTTTTTTGTTTTTTTTTGTGTTTGAATGATACCGGTATATAAATATATTCTATTGTTACTATTGTCGATATTCAAAGGCCTAACTACTGTCCCCGTGGCATCGAAATGAAGTAAAGGAAGCTTAATCCGTTTTAAAACTTGTATTTGTTCTTTGCTGTAGATTTTTATACATAAAGGGAAAGATAATTCTTTGATATAATGGTAATGATCTTTTTGAAATAAGTATAGATCAAGTACATCGTTTTGTGACCTGTCATTCAAAGCTAATGACTCCGATCTAATTTTCCTAAGAGTTTCATCTGATTTTATACTCATGAGATTTTTGGTTTTTTCTAAATATTTTAAATCTATTTTTATTAATTCTCGATTTTTATGTATTATCGGTTTAGTAGCTAAAGATTATTTCTGAAAATTGATCTTTCTATTCCACGAACTTGATTTGTTAGTAAGTTTGTATGAGAATTTTTTTTATCTTGGCTGTAAACCGTTATTTTTTTTACGGTTCAAATAAATTGTGAATTTTTTGCATGAACTGTGTTTGCAGTTGGCTTTTATGGCGATTCTATTGTCCTTTAGGTATTTTTTGTATTTCAGTATTAGTATGCAAGTATTATTTATATTTTTCTGCACAGTTTTCTTTATAATATACGAATACGTATTTAGATTTAATTTCCCTTTGAAAAACATTGCTTCCCAAAGCTTATTATCAATTATGCATGAGCCTTCAAAATGCACACATTTTTCTTTTTTATTAATACTATTTACGTTTTCTGTTCCTTTTGGTAAAACTGACACTATGTGTCTAGACATTGACAAAGCCATTATTTCTTGAGGTATTGTAGTAGTTTCTGGCGATACATCATTTTCGCAAATGAAACTGGATTCTTTTTGTGTGAACGTATCATCCACTAGCGGTGAATCTTCATCATTGGTGATTTCTGCCTTAACGTGTTCCTCCCAGTAAAATTTTTTAGTTTCCTTATAGCTCGAAGTATTCCTTGTATCAAGTAGTATATCCATAGATTTTGTAGTAGAAAAGTGATTATGATAACTCCTAGCTTCATTTTCAAAATTATTTTTAAATGTTTCAGGACCGATATTTATTTTTAATTTTTTAATCCTAAGTTTATGGTGTGCTGCTTTCCAAACCTAATGCAGCCTTAAGCGATTTTTTATATTTTTTTTTTATTTTAAAAGCAGAACATAGAACATTGTAAATTATAGAATCAATTTTTCGAGGCGACTCCGGTGTTGTTAAAAGAGAAATCTTGTTCGATTGTAGTATATTTGTGACTGAGGTCTCTGATATTACATTGCAAACGGTAACTTCTTCTTTAAAGTGTAGGTTTCGGAATTGCAGATTTTTGTTGATTATATGGTAAAGATACTGATAATTCTTGTACTTCTTGCAGTTGATAGATTTAGATATAATTTTACAATCATCTATAGTAACTACATCCTCCTTTTTTAAAAGCGGGTTTATCTTTGCAACTTGTTGTGAAATTTCGTAAAAAGCTTTTTCTTTGGATGCATACATTTTTGTAGAAATATAAGGATAATATTATCCTTAATACTTGATTATATTTAACAAAAATACAAATTAACAATAGAAAATCAATATTAATTTTTAAATCGATTACTTGAAAGCCGTATTTTTATTTATTTGTTGTAAAAAACACTAAAACAAGAAAATAATTTGTTATGATTTCACAACATTACCCTACTCTAACTAAATCACTTTAACACTTGCTAATCAAAAAGATATATTTACTAGAATAAAGAAGTCATTAAATTTTATAACAAAAAAAGCATAAATCGCTTAAAACCAAGAATGTGTTATAATATTTAGGTGTTTTAATTATACTTAACAATAATACTAATTTAAAATAGAAAAAGAAAATTAAATAATCACAGCCGTATTTTTTGTATGAAAGAAGGATTTCACTAACATCAAAAAATAATTAAAAACAATTATTTATTACCTACAAATTCAGTTGTGATATAAACCTATTAAGACTATTGTAATTACAATAACGAAATACACGAACCTAACTAAACAATTATATACTCAAACGCACCTGTTACCTGTACACAGAATATACCTTAATTTTTATTTATATATATTTTATATACTAAAATGTAATAGGTCTGGTCATCAATGCGAGCGAAGATTTTCTTTGAAATAAAGGCCGGTGCAGATCAGATGCGTGGCGTGACGTGACGTGCGCACGCACCATTCGTAGTGTCTGAAGGTGCCAGATCAATTATTATGGTGTTAATCCGTACTATTTGTTTAACCTAATACTAGACAATTAACCAGCCATTTCATCGCTTCGCTGTGATCGGCTGTGATTATTTAATTTTCTTTTTCTATTTTAAATTAGTATTATTGTTAAGTATAATTAAAACACCTAAATATTATAACACATTCTTGGTTTTAAGCGATTTATGCTTTTATTGTTATAAAATTTAATGACTTCTTTATTCTAGTAAATATATCTTTTTGATTAGCAAGTGTTAAAGTGATTTAGTTAGAGTAGGGTAATGTTGTGAAATCATAACAAATTATTTTCTTGTTTTAGTGTTTTTTACAACAAATAAATAAAAATACGGCTTTCAAGTAATCGATTTAAAAATTAATATTGATTTTCTATTGTTAATTTGTATTTTTGTTAAATATAATCAAGTATTAAGGATAATATTATTCTTATATTTCTACAAAAATGTATGCATCCAAAGAAAAAGCTTTTTACGAAATTTCACAACAAGTTGCAAAGATAAACCCGCTTTTAAAAAAGGAGGATGTAGTTACTATAGATGATTGTAAAATTATATCTAAATCTATCAACTGCAAGAAGTACAAGAATTATCAGTATCTTTACCATATAATCAACAAAAATCTGCAATTCCGAAACCTACACTTTAAAGAAGAAGTTACCGTTTGCAATGTAATATCAGAGACCTCAGTCACAAATATACTACAATCGAACAAGATTTCTCTTTTAACAACACCGGAGTCGCCTCGAAAAAATGATTCTATAATTTACAATGTTCTATGTTCTGCTTTTAAAATAAAAAAAAATATAAAAAATCGCTTAAGGCTGCATTAGGTTTGGAAAGCAGCACACCATAAACTTAGGATTAAAAAATTAAAAATAAATATTGGTCCTAAAACATTTAATAATAATTTTGAAAATGAAGCTAGGAGTTATCATAATCACTTTTCTACTACAAAATCTATGGATATACTACTTGATACAAGGAATACTTCGAGCTATAAGGAAACTAAAAAATTTTACTGGGAGGAACACGTTAAGGCAGAAATCACCAATGATGAAGATTCACCGCTAGTGGATGATACGTTCACACAAAAAGAATCCAGTTTCATTTGCGAAAATGATGTATCGCCAGAAACTACTACAATACCTCAAGAAATAATGGCTTTGTCAATGTCTAGACACATAGTGTCAGTTTTACCAAAAGGAACAGAAAACGTAAATAGTATTAATAAAAAAGAAAAATGTGTGCATTTTGAAGGCTCATGCATAATTGATAATAAGCTTTGGGAAGCAATGTTTTTCAAAGGGAAATTAAATCTAAATACGTATTCGTATATTATAAAGAAAACTGTGCAGAAAAATATAAATAATACTTGCATACTAATACTGAAATACAAAAAATACCTAAAGGACAATAGAATCGCCATAAAAGCCAACTGCAAACACAGTTCATGCAAAAAATTCACAATTTATTTGAACCGTAAAAAACAACCGTTTACAGCCAAGATAAAAAAAATTCTCATACAAACTTACTAACAAATCAAGTTCGTGGAATAGAAAGATCAATTTTCAGAAATAATCTTTAGCTACTAAACCGATAATACATAAAAATCGAGAATTAATAAAAATAGATTTAAAATATTTAGAAAAAACCAAAAATCTCATGAGTATAAAATCAGATGAAACTCTTAGGAAAATTAGATCGGAGTCATTAGCTTTGAATGACAGGTCACAAAACGATGTACTTGATCTATATTTATTTCAAAAAGATCATTACCATTATATCAAAGAATTATCTTTCCCTTTATGTATAAAAATCTACAGCAAAGAACAAATACAAGTTTTAAAACGGATTAAGCTTCCTTTACTTCATTTCGATGCCACGGGGACAGTAGTTAGGCCTTTGAATATCGACAATAGTAACAAAAGAATATATTTATATACCGGTATCATTCAAACACAAAAAAAAAACAAAAAAAAACTCAATAAAACTCAATGAAAAGATATTTTATAAAAAAAAAAAATTATTGTTAGCATATTTCAATCAAAATATTTGTTTTAAGCCAAAAAATTAAGGCAAACAATGCAAAGTGTATAAATGAAATCATTACTTTATGGGTAGTTAATGTTCCGATAACAGCAGTGGTAAAATTGATAAAAATTACAAGAAATGAAAAAAAAAAAACGAAGAAAATAAAGGAATATTTCAATCAAAATTTTTTTTTAACCAAAATTAGAAAGCTTGCTTTAAGACCCTAATGAAAAAAAATCAAAAAATAAGACTTAATTTTGATGAAAATTACTTGTAGGCCGATACGTATAACGTTTGTTTCTTTACATCACTAAGGTGGCAAACAAGCTTACGGTTCGCCCCATGGTGAGCGGTCACCGCAGACGCTTGCAACACAGAAATAAAAAAAAAATGATTTTTTTTTTGTCTTAATGAGTTTTTGAATGGTTTTATACCAATCGAAATATTTGTTTATTTGTGTTGTGTGTTGTGCAGAAATTTAAACAAATAAATTATTTAGGCCACTAACCATTTTTGTCATAAAATCGAGATAGGTGTGTGTTTAAAAAGGCTGCATTTAATATGCGTCACTAAGTGAAACCGCATTTTTATCAAAAACTTTTAGGCCGATATGTATCACATGGTCAAATTTTCTTTGACATTTATTTCCTCAACTAACAGATTTACGGTGTGTTTGAAATTTTGAAAGAAAATAATTTTTACGCCGCTAACCATTTTTCTCACGTTTAACCCCGAGATAGGTGTGATTTGAGAACTTGATATGGTTTCTGGTTTAAAAAGGCTCAATTTGATATGCGTCACTAAGTGTTACCGCATTTTCATGATGACTTTTTATGCCAATAAATATCACATTGTGAAATTTTCTACAACTTTTATTTTTTATTATTTAAATAGAAGAGGTATTACACATGCAGCAATATTTATTAATAAGAACAATACAAAATGCTTGTTTCAACAGCATTTGATTGTAACTTTTTCCTTAACCAACAGATTTACGGTGTGTTTGAAATTTTGAAAGAAAATAATTTTTAGGCCGCTAACCATTTTTCTCACAGTTAACCCCGAGATAGGTGTGATTTGAAAACTTGATATGGTTTCTGGTTTAAAGAGGCTCAATTTGATATGCGTCACTAAGTGTTACCGCATTTTCATGATGACTTTTTATGCCAATAAATATCACATTGTGAAATTTTCTTCAACTTTTATTTTTTTATTATTTAAATAGAAGAGGTATTACACAAGTGGCAATATTAATTAATAAGAACAATACAAAATGCTTGTTTCAACAGCATTTGATTGTAACTTTTTCCTCAACTAACAGATTTACGGTGTGTTTGAAATTATGAAAGAAAATATTTTTTACGCCGCTAACCATTTTTCTTGCAGTTAACCCCGAGATAGGTGTGATATGAAAACTTGATATGGTTTCTGGTTTAAAGAGGCTCAATTTGATATGCGTCACTAAGTGTTGCCGCATTTTCATGATGACTTTTTATGGTAATAAATATCGCATTGTGAAAATTTCTTAAACTTTTATTTTTTTATTATTTAAATAGGAGAGGTATTACACATGTAGCAATATTTATTAATAAGAACAATACAAAATGCTTGTTTCAACAGCCTTTGATTGTTACTTTTTCATTTACCAACAGATTTACGGTGTGTTTGAAATTTTGAAAGAAAATATTTTCTACGCCGCTAACCACTTTTCTCACAGTTAACCCCGAGATAGGTGTGATTTGAAAACTTGATATGGTTTCTGGTTTAAAGAGGCTCAATTTGATATGCGTCACTAAGTGTTACCGCATTTTCATGATGACTTTTTATGCCAATAAATATCACATTGTGAAATTTTCTTCAACTTTTATTTTTTTATTATTTAAATAGAAGAGGTATTACACAAGTGGCAATATTAATTAATAAGAACAATACAAAATTCTTGTTTCAACAGCATTTGATTGTAACTTTTTCCTTAACTAACAGATTTACGGTGTGTTTGAAATTTTGAAAGAAAATAATTTTTACGCCGCTAACCATTTTTCTCACAGTTAACCCCAAGATAGGTGTGATTTGAAAACTTGATATGGTTTCTGGTTTAAAGAGGCTCAATTTGATATGCGTCACTAAGTGTTACCGCATTTTCATGATGACTTTTTATGCCAATAAATATCACATTGTGAAATTTTCTTCAACTTTTATTTTTTTATTATTTAAATAGAAGAGGTTTTACACATGCAGCAATATTTATTAATAAGAACAATACAAAATGCTTGTTTCAACAGCCTTTGATTGTTACTTTTTCATTTACCAACAGATTTACGGTGTGTTTGAAATTTTGAAAGAAAATATTTTCTACGCCGCTAACCACTTTTCTCACAGTTAACCCCGAGATAGGTGTGATTTGAAAACTTGATATGGTTTCTGGTTTAAAGAGGCTCAATTTGATATGCGTCACTAAGTGTTACCGCATTTTCATGATGACTTTTTATGCCAATAAATATCAAATTGTGAAATTTTCTTCAACTTTTATTTTTTTATTATTTAAATAGAAGAGGTATTACACAAGTGGCAATATTTATTAATAAGAACAATACAAAATGCTTGTTTCAACAGCATTTGATTGTAACTTTTTCCTTAACCAACAGATTTACGGTGTGTTTGAAATTTTGAAAGAAAATAATTTTTACGCCGCTAACCATTTTTCTCACAGTTAACCCCAAGATAGGTGTGATTTGAAAACTTGATATGGTTTCTGGTTTAAAGAGGCTCAATTTGATATGCGTCACTAAGTGTTACCGCATTTTCATGATGACTTTTTATGCCAATAAATATCACATTGTGAAATTTTCTTCAACTTTTATTTTTTTATTATTTAAATAGAAGAGGTATTACACAAGTGGCAATATTAATTAATAAGAACAATACAAAATTCTTGTTTCAACAGCATTTGATTGTAACTTTTTCCTTAACTAACAGATTTACGGTGTGTTTGAAATTTTGAAAGAAAATAATTTTTACGCCGCTAACCATTTTTCTCACAGTTAACCCCAAGATAGGTGTGATTTGAAAACTTGATATGGTTTCTGGTTTAAAAAGGCTCAATTTGATATGCGTCACTAAGTGTTACCGCATTTTCATGATGACTTTTTATGGTAATAAATATCGCATTGTGAAAATTTCTTCAACTTTTATTTTTTTATTATTTAAATAGGAGAGGTATTACACATGTAGCAATATTTATTAATAAGAAGAATACAAAATGCTTGTTTCAACAGCCTTTGATTGTTACTTTTTCATTAACCAACAGATTTACGGTGTGTTTGAAATTTTGAAAGAAAATATTTTTTACGCCGCTAACCATTTTTCTCACAGTTAACCCCGAGATAGGTGTGATTTGAAAACTTGATATGGTTTCTGGTTTAAAGAGGCTCAATTTGATATGCGTCACTAAGTGTTACCGCATTTTCATGATGACTTTTTATGCCAATAAATATCACATTGTGAAATTTTCTACAACTTTTATTTTTTATTATTTAAATAGAAGAGGTATTACACATGCAGCAATATTTATTAATAAGAACAATACAAAATGCTTGTTTCAACAGCATTTGATTGTAACTTTTTCCTTAACCAACAGATTTACGGTGTGTTTGAAATTTTGAAAGAAAATAATTTTTAGGCCGCTAACCATTTTTCTCACAGTTAACCCCGAGATAGGTGTGATTTGAAAACTTGATATGGTTTCTGGTTTAAAGAGGCTCAATTTGATATGCGTCACTAAGTGTTACCGCATTTTCATGATGACTTTTTATGCCAATAAATATCACATTGTGAAATTTTCTTCAACTTTTATTTTTTTATTATTTAAATAGAAGAGGTTTTACACATGCAGCAATATTTATTAATAAGAACAATACAAAATGCTTGTTTCAACAGCATTTGATTGTAACTTTTTCCTTAACCAACAGATTTACGGTGTGTTTGAAATTTTGAAAGAAAATATTTTTTAGGCCGCTAACCATTTTTCTCACAGTTAACCCCGAGATAGGTGTGATTTGAAAACTTGATATGGTTTCTGGTTTTAAGAGGCTCAATTTGATATGCGTCACTAAGTGTTACCGCATTTTCATGATGACTTTTTATGCCAATAAATATCACATTGTGAAATTTTCATCAACTTTTATTTTTTTATTATTTAAATAGAAGAGGTATTACACATGTAGCAATATTAATGAATAAGAACAATACAAAATGCTTGTTTCAACAGCATTTGATTGTAACTTTTTCCTTAACCAACAGATTTACGGTGTGTTTGAAATTTTGAAAGAAAATATTTTTTAGGCCGCTAACCATTTTTCTCACAGTTAACCCCGAGATAGGTGTGATTTGAAAACTTGATATGGTTTCTGGTTTAAAGAGGCTCAATTTGATATGCGTCACTAAGTGTTACCGCATTTTCATGATGACTTTTTATGCCAATAAGTATCACATTGTAAAATTTTCTTCAACTTTTATTTTTTTATTATTTAAATAGGAGAGGTATTACACATGTAGCAATATTTATTAAAAAGAACAATTCAAAATGCTTGTTTCAACAGCCTTTGATTGTTACTTTTTCATTAACCAACAGATTTACGGTGTGTTTGAAATTTTGAAAGAAAATATTTTTTACGCCGCTAACCATTTTTCTCACAGTTAACCCCGAGATAGGTGTGATTTGAAAACTTGATATGGTTTCTGGTTTAAAGAGGCTCAATTTGATATGCGTCACTAAGTGTTACCGCATTTTCATGATGACTTTTTATGCCAATAAATATCGCAATGTGAAAATTTCTTCAACTTTTATTTGTTTATTATTTAAATAGAAGAGGTATTACACATGTAGCAATATTTATTAATAAGAACAATACAAAATGCTTGTTTCAACAGCATTTGATTGTTACTTTTTCATTAACCAACAGATTTACGGTGTGTTTGAAATTTTGAAAGAAAATATTTTTTACGCCGCTAACCATTTTTCTCACAGTTAACCCCGAGATAGGTGTGATTTGAAAACTTGATATGGTTTCTGGTTTAAAGAGGCTCAATTTGATATGCGTCACTAAGTGTTACCGCATTTTCATGATGACTTTTTATGCCAATAAATATCAAATTGTGAAATTTTCTTCAACTTTTATTTTTTTATTATTTAAATAGAAGAGGTATTACACAAGTGGCAATATTTATTAATAAGAACAATACAAAATGCTTGTTTCAACAGCATTTGATTGTAACTTTTTCCTTAACCAACAGATTTACGGTGTGTTTGAAATTATGAAAGAAAATAATTTTAACGCCGCTAACCATTTTTCTCACAGTTAACCCCAAGATAGGTGTGATTTGAAAACTTGATATGGTTTCTGGTTTAAAGAGGCTCAATTTGATATGCGTCACTAAGTGTTACCGCATTTTCATGATGACTTTTTATGCCAATAAATATCACATTGTGAAATTTTCTTCAACTTTCATTTTTTTATTATTTAAATAGAAGAGGTATTACACATGCAGCAATATTTATTAATAAGAACAATACAAAATGCTTGTTTCAACAGCATTTGATTGTAACTTTTTCCTTAACCAACAGATTTACGGTGTGTTTGAAATTTTGAAAGAAAATATTTTTTACGCCGCTAACCACTTTTCTCACAGTTAACCCCGAGATAGGTGTGATTTGAAAACTTGATATGGTTTCTGGTTTAAAAAGGCTCAATTTGATATGCGTCACTAAGTGTTACCGCATTTTCATGATGACTTTTTATGGTAATAAATATCGCATTGTGAAAATTTCTTCAACTTTTATTTTTTTATTATTTAAATAGGAGAGGTATTACACATGTAGCAATATTTATTAATAAGAAGAATACAAAATGCTTGTTTCAACAGCCTTTGATTGTTACTTTTTCATTAACCAACAGATTTACGGTGTGTTTGAAATTTTGAAAGAAAATATTTTTTACGCCGCTAACCATTTTTCTCACAGTTAACCCCGAGATAGGTGTGATTTGAAAACTTGATATGGTTTCTGGTTTAAAGAGGCTCAATTTGATATGCGTCACTAAGTGTTACCGCATTTTCATGATGACTTTTTATGCCAATAAATATCAAATTGTGAAATTTTCTTCAACTTTTATTTTTTTATTATTTAAATAGAAGAGGTATTACACAAGTGGCAATATTTATTAATAAGAACAATACAAAATGCTTGTTTCAACAGCATTTGATTGTAACTTTTTCCTTAACCAACAGATTTACGGTGTGTTTGAAATTTTGAAAGAAAATAATTTTTACGCCGCTAACCATTTTTCTCACAGTTAACCCCAAGATAGGTGTGATTTGAAAACTTGATATGGTTTCTGGTTTAAAGAGGCTCAATTTGATATGCGTCACTAAGTGTTACCGCATTTTCATGATGACTTTTTATGCCAATAAATATCACATTGTGAAATTTTCTTCAATTTTTAATTTTTTTATTATTTAAATAGAAGAGGTATTACACATGTAGCAATATTTATTAATAAGAACAATACAAAATGCTTGTTTCAACAGCATTTGATTGTAACTTTTTCCTTAACCAACAGATTTACGGTGTGTTTGAAATTTTGAAAGAAAATATTTTTTACGCCGCTAACCACTTTTCTCACAGTTAACCCCGAGATAGGTGTGATTTGAAAACTTGATATGGTTTCTGGTTTAAAGAGGCTCAATTTGATATGCGTCACTAAGTGTTACCGCATTTTCATGATGACTTTTTATGCCAATAAGTATCACATTGTAAAATTTTCTTCAACTTTTATTTTTTTATTATTTAAATAGGAGAGGTATTACACATGTAGCAATATTTATTAATAAGAACAATACAAAATGCTTGTTTTAAAAGCCTTTGATTGTTACTTTTTCATTAACCAACAGATTTACGGTGTGTTTGAAATTTTAAAAGAAAATATTTTTTACGCCGCTAACCATTTTTCTCACAGTTAACCCCAAGATAGGTGTGATTTGAAAACTTGATATGGTTTCTGGTTTAAAGAGGCTCAATTTGATATGCGTCACTAAGTGTTACCGCATTTTCATGATGACTTTTTATGCCAATAAATATCACATTGTGAAATTTTCATCAACTTTTATTTTTTTATTATTTAAATAGAAGAGGTATTACACATGCAGCAATATTTATTAATAAGAACAATACAAAATGCTTGTTTCAACAGCATTTGATTGTAACTTTTTCCTTAACCAACAGATTTACGGTGTGTTTGAAATTTTGAAAGAAAATATTTTTTAGGCCGCTAACCATTTTTCTCACAGTTAACCCCGAGATAGGTGTGATTTGAAAACTTGATTTGGTTTCTGGTTTAAAGAGGCTCATTTTGATATGCGTCACTAAGTGTTACCGCATTTTCATGATGACTTTTTATGCCAATAAATATCACATTGTGAAATTTTCATCAACTTTTATTTTTTTATTATTTAAATAGAAGAGGTATTACACATGTAGCAATATTTATGAATAAGAACAATACAAAATGCTTGTTTCAACAGCATTTGATTGTAACTTTTTCCTTAACCAACAGATTTACGGTGTGTTTGAAATTTTGAAAGAAAATATTTTTTAGGCCGCTAACCATTTTTCTCACAGTTAACCCCGAGATAGGTGTGATTTGAAAACTTGATATAGTTTCTGGTTTAAAGAGGCTCAATTTGATATGCGTCACTAAGTGTTACCGTATTTTTATGATGAACTTTTAGGTCGATAAGTATCACATTGTGAAATTTTCTTTTACTTTAATTTTTTATTATTTAAATTATATATATATTTGTTTAATTTTTGACCGGTTTCTCATTATTTTGGTCTATTTAATGTTATATCCGTTCAATTCAGTAAATTATTTCATTAAAATCCTTTACTCTTTAATTTGGTCGGATTATAAAAGGCCGCTAACTTAGGCCGCTAACTTCACACCGGTTTATTATGGCACGTTCCTGAGAGAAGCACTTTAGAGCAAACTAAGTTATAGCACTTAAAGTAGAAAGTGCTTCCTCTGCAGTCAATAAAGCTATGTTGCTTCTAAGTATATATATATATATATATAAAATACAATATTTTTTAAAATTATTATATGTATCTTATGAGGAGCTTCAGTAATGATTCCTTAAAATATTTTATGTTATCGGATGGTCCTAGTATCAACAGTGATCGATAGTTGGAGATGAAGAAACGAGAAGAAAGGTCGGAGTCCACCAAGTCCCGAAATCACTTTTTGGAATGGGTTGTAACCAATCACGCTAGTAGTCTTTGCAGGAAAGCGGTCGCTACCCCTTTATTTTGAAAATCTAAGCCTATGTCCAGCAGTGGATATCTAACAGCTGATATGGTGATGAGTTTAAAATAATAAATCAGAGGAAAAATATTCATCTCCGAAGAGTCTTGATAAAAGTCATTGAACGAAAGATAATAAAAGTACATTCAGCATTACTAACATCCCCAGGGAGTTTAAAAGGGGATGGCTTACGGCGTTCAGTAGCCCCGGAAGGGTCAAGCCCCAGAGTAACTTGACCCCCTTTGATTTACACTTTTCCAACATTTTATTAGTCATCGGGCCGGTAATTAAAATGGATAAATTCTGGATGCGGGTACTTTCTTAGGTCATCGTGATTCATTCATAATTTAATTTAGAAGGTCTATTTATTTCGCTCTCGGTGAGGGTAGGCCGTGCACGAATAAGTGAAGACGCATGAGGCTGATGAAGGAAAAATCTATTTATTTAATGACATAAAAAAAATTAAATTGTATTATGCGAGATTTAATTCATACAAATCGTATTTACAGAAGGGATAGATCTCATCAAGATCATTCCAGATGACAGATGTCAAACTAGAAAAGGTTATATCTCGTAAAATATTGATCGTAGACCAGTAGTTTCTTGATAGTAGTGATAGACCTGATAGGTGAGGTAGGGCACTGCAAAGAGAGGTAGGGCACTGCAAGTACTCGCTCGAATAAGCCACCCGAACAACTAAAGCAGGGCATAGCGAGTACTTGCTCGAATGAGCGGCCCGAACTGGGGAAGTACCTCCACCTTACAGAAAACCGCGGCCATAATAACACTAACATTGAGTAGTGTTGTGTTCCTGGCGGAGAGTAAGGTTGCCAGAGCTCTTTGAGGATTCGCTGCGCGGACAGCGGAGGACCGGCGGTGCTTGTTGCTGTCATGCTCGGCGTAGACGCGGCGCGCTAGTTCGGCGGTCAGGGAGACCGGATGAAACGGCTGACCGCTGGCCGCCCGCAGGTTGAACGGGATCCCGAACCCAGGGATCACTTAATCTCCGCCCTGGGAGGCTTATCCGCCAGCCTGTGTAAAGTATCTGAAGTGGTAGTCGTGCCGGAGAAGGAGACCGGAGTGGACCCGGCTACTACAACAGAGGGGGATCAGTGGCCCTTCCGCCCGCCGTGCCAGCAACCGTATCATCTGTGGCGAGCTTCGGCAGTCTTAGAACCGCACCTTTTGTCCTCTAAGCTGTGCAATGAATCCTCATCCTTAGTCTTAGTAACTTTTTTTATATATTATGGCCATGAGAACAAAAAAGAAAAGAGTTTGTACAGCGGCTACTCCATCCACATATAATGTGGATTTTTGCAACATCAGGGGTATTCACGCAAATCTTAACGCAGTCCACCACCATCTCGAAACTGCGCAGCCGACCATTCTTTTTCTAACGGAGACGCAGATATCCTGCCCGGCCGACACATCATACCTTCACTATCCCTGCTACAAACTCGAACACAATTTTATAAGTCGTGCCGGTGAATGTATGTTCGTCCGGGAGGATATCTGCTGTCGCCGCCTTCATAGCCTTGAAGACAGGGACCTGTCGATATTGTGGGTGCGCGTAGATTACGGCGGCCAAACTCGTATCTATGCTTGCCTATACAGGTCTCATAGCGGTGACACGGACGTAACTCGACTCTTCACGCACCTGAGTTTGACGACTGACAAAGTTCTAGAGCAATATCCCACAGCAGAACTAGTTATTTTGGGAGACTTTAACGCCCACCATCGCGAGTGACTCAGTTCTCGAACCAATAACTATGCTGGGATATCTGCTCATGAATTTGCTCTGACCTATGGATTCTCTCAGCTGGTACTTTCTCCAACGAGAATACCAGATATAGAGGAACATATGAGCTCCTTACTGGACCTTCTGCTGACTACTCGTCCGGACGGATACTCCGTCTCAGTGGATGCATCTCTTGGCTCCTCGCACCTCTGTCTCGTTCGGACTCAAGTGTCATGCACACAACCCGATCCTTCTGGGCCAACTAATTGGCGTCGTGTGTGGCACTATAAGTCGGCAGACTGGGATGGATTGCGAGAATTTTACGCATCGTACCCGTGGAGGCAGATCTGCTTTAACTCAGAAGATCCTGACGTCTGCGCAGCCGCAGTCACTGAGACAATCCTTGCTGGTATGGAATGCTATATTCCTAACCCGCGAGTAGCTGCCGGCGTCAAAAAACGACCGTGGTTTTTTGCAGAAAAGCTCAAATTCTTAAGCATGTTGCATATGAGGCTTGGACCACGGCTCGTTATAATAAGGATCCGAATATTTCTAAGTTAAAACGCAAATTAAATGCTGCCTCAAGGTTCAGTAAGAAAGCAACTGCCAGAGCAAAATTCCAATTCATCGGCAAAATAGGTGGGCGACTTGCGAGCTATCCTTATGGGAGTCGTGCTTTCTGGTCGCTTGCCAAAGCTGCCGAAGGGAACTTTTGCCAGTCGTCGTTACCACCACTGCGAAAGACCGATGGTGACTTGGCCCATAGTGCTAAGGAGAAAGCCGATCTACTGGGCAGTCTCTTTGCCTCGAACTCGAAAATGAACGATGAAGGCGCTGTACCACCTACTATACCGTGGTGCGGTAAGACCATGCCGGAAATCTCCATAACGCAGCGGGAGGTCAGACGGGCGTTGCTTTCTCTAAACGTTCATAAGTCGAGTGGGCCAGACGGTATACCAGCAGTGTGCTCCTGAGTTATGTCCTGTACTCACGCGCCTCTTCGCGCTTTCCTACCACACTAGGCAATTTCCGTCTTCATGGAAGACTGCGAACGTGCACTCGGTGCCCAAAAAGGGCGATAGATCAGATCCATCGAATTATAGGCCTATCGCTATTACCTCTCTCCTCTCTAAGGTGATGGAGCGTGTGATCAACACACAGCTTCTAAGATACCTAGAAGTACACGATCTGGTCAGTGACCGTCAATATGGCTTTCGCCACGGTCGCTCGACTGGTGACCTTCTAGTGTATCTCACACACCGATGGGCACTGGCCATTGAGAGTCAGGGGGAGGCATTGGCATGTAGCCTGGACATAGCGAAGGCGTTCGATCGGGTCTGGCACCGGGGTCTTCTATCGAAGATGCCATCTTACGGAGTGCCCGAGGGTTTGTGCAAATGGGTGGCTAGCTTTTTGTCCGGCAGACGCAAACGAACCGTAGTTGACGGTAGTTGCTCTGATAGCTTGGACATTAATGCTGGTGTCCCACAAGGCTCTGTGCTGTCTCCTACGCTGTTTCTACTGCATATCAATGACATGTTGGACATCAACAACATACATTGCTATGCAGATGACAGTACTGGAGACGCTTTTTACACGGGTCGTGCAAACATACCTCGTTCCGTTGTGGAGGAAAACCGCGGAGAACTTGTGTCTCAAATCGAGACCACACTGTCCCAGTTCTCTGACTGGGGACGGGTAAACTTAGTCCGATTCAACCCTACAAAGACACAAGTGTGCGCGTTCACCGCTAAGAAAACTCCATTCACTGTAGTCCCACAATTCCAGAACACTCCCCTCTCCATCTCCAAGAGCATTGGGATCCTTGGTGTCGACATTTCCAGCGATGTTCATTTCCGAGATCATTTACAAGATAAGGTAAAGCTTGCGTCCAAAAAACTTGGTGTACTCAACAGAGCGAAGCAGTACTTTACAAGTCGCAAGTTCGGCACCCGGAAACCAGCTTGGCCCTTTTGACACGGTTCAACGACGGGCTGTGAGAATTGTCGACGATTCCAAACTCACTTGCGGTATCGAGCCCTTAAGTCTGAGGAGAGACTTTGCCTCACTGTGTGTGTTCTACCGCTTGTACAATGGGTTGTGTTGTGGTGTTCTGAGGAATTGTTCGAAATGATGCCCACGGCTACTTTCTACCATCGCACCGCTCGCCATCGGCAGGGAATTCATTCTCACACTTTAGAACCTAAATGGTCGCGTACAGTGCGGTTTCAGAGAAACTTCCTCCCGCGAAAGCTTAAGTTGTGGAATAAGCTCCCTGCCAAGGTTTTCTGCAAGGACTACAGTATGAAGTTCTTCAAGAAAGAAGTTATTAGATTTCTGAAGGGTCGGCAACGCGCAAGTGATACCCCTGGTGTTGCAAGCGTCCATAGGCTACGGTGACCGCTTACCATCAGGCGGACTGTAAGCTTGTTTGCCACCTTAGTGGTATAAAAAAAAAAAAAAGATGACATCTGTCAAACTAAAAGGGCCCTATCTATTGATCTTAGACTAGCAGTTTCTCCAAAGAAATGATAGATCTCATCAAGATCATTCCAGATGACAGCTGTCAAACTAGAAAAGGTTATATCTCGTAAAATTTTGACCGTAGACCAGTAGTTTCTTGATAGTAGTGATAGACCTGATTAAGATCTTCATTTCAGATGACATCTGTCAAACTAGAAAGGGCCTTATCTCCGTAACTATTGATCTTAGACTAGCAGTTTCTTCAGAGAAATGATAGATCTCATCAAAATCATTCTAGATGACAGCTGTCAAACTAGAAAAGGTTATATCTCGTTAAATATTGATCGTAGACCAGTAGTTTCTTGATAGTAGTGATAGACTTCATTAAGATCTTTATTTCAGATGACATCTGTCCAACTAGAAAGGGCCCTATCTCGATTTCGGATGACAAATGTCATGTTTTTGTCTTTTTGACAACCTATAATTAAAAATTTTAGTATTTCTCACCTTAATTGGTACTGTTGTTGTACCTATATGGATTAGACTAGACAACTTGGACCACAGAGTAAAATTCTTCTAGGGTGCGGTCCGATTCACGCTCCGTGTGTGAGGCCTGGTCCAGATAGTAAGATTGGTGGTACTAAATTAGTAACTATTACAAGTAATACAAATCGTAAAATATGTTCAAATCACATATCAAATGTTGATTATAACCTAATATAATAACTACACGCATACAAACAGACTAATATCAGAAATGAGTATATATCTTCACTCATATCCACCCATTTAGATGCCATATAAATGACTGCACACGAGTCACCAATCCATATTTTTCATTCATTAAAAAAAAAGTCTAGTGGTGTGGAGTCAAATATTAAGAAGATTTGAGATAATTTAAGGATGGGATGGGAAGGCCCCTTTACAATCTTAATTGTGAACGTATAGCGACAACCTTAACATTCATTTTATTTATCCAATCACTCATCGCCTTTGATAAATCGACAACGTCGAGACAGTGACGGAGGCGGCAAGACAAAATGTGTAACTGGCTTGACAGCAACCGACTAGCCATATGTGACGACATAATGGTAGACAGGTGCGCTCGCCCCCCGTCTCGATACTCATTACCTTACGATTGTTTTGTCTATTACCTTCTATAGCTGACTGATAGAATGAAATGAATATTTAGGTTGTGGTATAGCTGCAAGTCGCATTTTTCTTCTTTATAATAAGCACATTAATTAATATACAACAAAATGAAAAAAAAAACTTCAAAAATGCGTGCCTAGATCAAAAAAATGTTAAAAAATGTACAAAGCATCAAATTGGTCTATTAACGCCATGCGGACAAACAGATGTGCGTGCTATAAAAAAAAAACCAACCAACAGCTAACATAAATATTTATTTACCAAATATCTGCTTTTGACGCCCATCGTCCGATGTAAGATGTCTTCAAGTGGCCAATCCCGATAACTCTGACTTCAACCACACACAATAACCGTCATCACAAGTCATCTTATCCCTATGTCAGGTTTAAATAGAAATTCTCCACAACACTAACATTTACTGCTGCTTTTCCCATAAACAAATAAATTAAATCATTATTAATGATTAGGAAAAATAAAAATTTGCTGATAATAAAAATTATTTAAAAAAGTTTTAAAGACCAGGCCATAAAATAAATATAAAAAACTCTTCACACTTATCTTACTCGCCTCCAGGATATTTTTATAGCAATATAATACAAGGCAGAAGTTCCTTGAAGTCCATTTTTACTCCAATGCAAAATATAGTATACCATTGCCGTTGAGTTATTTTTTTAAAAAAGGGCAAGTTCGGCTAACTTAGAGGGAAGTAAGCCGACCACCTATGCTAAATGTAACATGCAAGGCTGATAGGGACATGCAAAGTGGCGGAGAATTTTCCGTTTTTTCCAAATCCAATCCAAAGTCAACTAGATTTAATGATCTTCAAACGGTTGGAGGGATTAGATCACTTGCGATCAATTTAGCTTTCAAACAACACTGAAGAACTGCAGACACATATATCAAGTTGCAATCTCATACAAAGTAATAAGTGTAGAGAAATATTACTATGTATTCATAAGTGCTAATGCTAAACAACTTTGTTACGAAAAATAGTGGAAAATCAATTACAAAGAACGGAAAGGCCAAAAAAGAAATTAATTATATATTTATTATGACTAGCAAACGCCGTTAAACAAGAATTACTGTTGATTATAGAGGAGCAACTATTTTAATCTAACATTCTTTGAAATGCTGCACAAAAGGAAACTTTCTGAAATATAAATTAATGTATTGTAGAGCCAAGTTTTAACTTGCTAACTTGAGATTATTTTAGATTTGCAAACTTGAGAATGCTCGAGACTAATATCATTCTAAAATAAACACAAAAATGTTAAGAAAACAGTAACTTTTTAAAATACATATACTTAATGTGTTTGTACAAGTATTGTTTTTCAAGCGAAATACAATCTCGAAAAAGAAACTATTTGATAATACACATTAAAATGAAACATTGAAACAAACACTGTGGCCGCGGTTTAAATTGCTTATCAATATATTATGTAGCACACGACAACCTTAGGATCCTTTAATTTAATTTGTACATGTCTGGGGGCTCACTCTTGACGACAACTCCAATTGAAATGGTACGACAATCTTTAATCATCTCGTATTAAAGCCAAATACTTAGATTGCAATCAAGTTTAAATTGATTTTCAGGCTAAATAGATATTATAATTGGTCCATTTGATGCCAAAATTACAGTTAATTAATTTAGATGACTTTTATAGAAAAATGGATATACAAAAATAACTATCTATTGTTTTTAAAAAAGGTACCTAACTTTAGCCGGGTATCCTGCTCGTGTTTTTCTGAAACATTACACAAAACATTGTTTATGCACATGTTGTCTCCTGCTTTGGTTTGGTTGTTTGATGTTTTTAAAAACATTTACTATCAAAATTACTTCAAACGTAGAAGACGTATTTTCTGTTTTAGATATTACTAATATTTTAGATTTATTAGATTCGGTATCAGCAAGAAGACACAGATCTCAAGTCAGACCGTATTTATACTGTCTTGAAACTTTGATATTTTGAAAGATTTAGATATTGTTGTTGATTTTTTTATGTTTTTTTAATTATCCAGACTTCATCAGATCCTCTGGAAGCATATGGCCTAGAATAAACACGCTATTTCGCCAAGGGGTAAATGTTTAGATGTTTTCCGTCGAGCGCGGAAAGCAAAAACATTGTTTCCATCAACAAAAACTAGCCGGCGGTGGACGGGGTTGGGGCACAATCATTAATTTCGTTCGTATATATCTGTGGTAATCAAATGTCTTCTCCTTGTAGATACCGAATCTACAAAATCTACTATTTCTAAAACTGCAAATACGTCTTCTACGTCCGACGTCATTTTGAGCGCGTTCGTTTTGGGATAAAAAGTTCCCACGTTTGATACTTTTAACACTTTTGATAGCGCCAGTTATCGCCATCGACACCTATCGTTTATGTAGCTTTGAAACGTTACTAACAAAATTTTTGGTTGCAAAACGAATAGTTGACGTACACACACTACCATAAACAATAAATATGTATAGGCAGTTTGACAGATTAACATCAAAACCCCACCTCCAGACATGGGTGTTAAGTTTCATTTTTCGGTGGCAAAAAAGTCACAAAAATAATAAAAATATCGTAAAGGAACGCATGACAGTTTGTTACGGATGATAATAAATTTTGATAATTTTTACATTAATGCAAAACGAACGAATGACAAATGGCAAAGTAAACGAAAATAATGATTCTGCATCCCAAAACGAACGCTCCCTTTGACAGTAAATGTTTTTGAAAACAATACCAAAGCAGAAGACTTGGTCCTAAGCAGGAAAAAACACGTGCATTAAACAAAACATGTTTTGTGTAGATGTTAACAGACACGAAGTTGGTTTATTTTGTGACTGAAAATTTTAAATGCGTGCCTACAACCCGGTACAAATTGTGACTGTATGTTAAACGATTTTGTGGCACAAAAAAAATGTTATAAGTGGTTTTATATTAAAATTTAAATCGAACGTCGAGAGTTGTTATTCTGCTAGCTGCTGGTTCATATTTTGAGCGTAAATACGTCAGTACCTTATTACATACAAACGGTGTAAGAGTAGTCTACATGAAAAAAAAATTTAAACCGAAACATATACCACATGTGTAAATATATACCTGTGTAAATTCAACCGTGAACCGTAGCTTATGTCTAGAGAGTTGTATTAAATGAAAAGTAACTTTTTTATTCATTTTTTATATTACCAACTTATTCGTACAAAATAAATAAATTGGATCACGATATTATCCGAAGCGAACTTACCTGAGCAGAACAATGTTTATCGAGGACTAAAGGTCCATCACATTTATAAATTATATAAACTCGATCAATATTAAATGTGCTGAAATACCACAAACATTTTTATTACCGCATTCTTAGGTAACTAAGATTTTTTTATAATTTACTAGCTATACGAGCCCGGCTTTGCCCTGGTTAATTTCATATCTTTCTTTTTTTTCTTCGTACACAATACATTATTAAATTATGTAAAAACGATTACCCTAAAAGGTTAATATCTGCCATGACTAATGATTTTTTTTTTTAAATATTAAAATACATATTGTATAATTACCCTTTTTATTCCCGTGATCGTATTATTCCTAGAAACCAATTTCACACGCAAAACCATTCTATTTGAAAGTAAATACAAAGACAAACGGGAAAAGGATATTAGAAAACTGAAGTTTCTGAATATTTCTGACACGTACAGCGATTCGCATACAGAGAGAGAACTGCATTCAGAGAGGAAATTACTAAAAGGAAATAACCAATTTCATAGCTTTTACACGACTTGAGCTTTGCATTCAATGCATTTGCGTGATGTGATGTGTCGCACATCGCTCAGTAGGTTAAATGTGTATTTTATTTACTTTGTGCCAATATAGCGGTCTTAACTTGTATATTTCGGACTAAGCAGTCATTTCGTATCTAACGGGAACCATATTCGGGATTAAGAGTAATGTGCACACTTTTCTTGGAACCTAAACCTAAAAAAAGGTCACAAAATGTACATCTTTAGCACTTTTTTCAGGCTTTTAAAAGAAACGTTTATGTTATAAATGTCGAGGGCTGTTAAGTGAACATCCTCCTTTAATAAGTTTCAACTTTCAAATAAAAATTTTTATCTGCCGAATATATCTTGAAAAAAAGTTACTACTAGCTAGTACCCGCGGTGTTACCCGTTGTTACCGACCTGTGCAATTTATTTTTTATTAAGAAACAAAATTACAATGTTGCTACTACAAAAAAACTGTTTAGTTTAGACAATCTGTTTCAAGTATTTGCGTCATTACAGTATACAGAAGACAAGCTTATATAACAGTGAATCTACTGTGATTACAGTAAATCTTTATCCTATACAGACTTTTTTACATTCCCTTTGAAATTCGTAAATCTTTCAAATAATTTAAAATACCTTATGCACTTACTACTTCGTATAAAGACTCTACCCACACGCCAAACATCATGTTACTATTATAGTTTGTTAGTTTTTGTTCACGTATACATTGTAACCTTTTGGAAAGCGTTCGAACCGGAAGGTGCATCGCGTAAAGTTCAAAGTTCAAAGAGTATCATCGCGACGAAGAAATTTAATAACGTTATAAATATGTATTTATAGGAGAACTCAATTATTTGTTACGTCGCAACACTGTATAGATAGATATCTTTTTTGTACTGTGTCGTGAGTGAAGTTATACATGAGATTTATATACTATGTACAACTAGCTTTTGCCCGCGGCTTCACCCGCCCTAAATTTGGTTATCGGTGAACAATTTCAACGGCAACTCCTCAATTATAGAAAAAAAACGACTAACACTGGACGTTTTCAAGTAGCCTATGTCTTTCCCCAGGACTTTCACTATCTCCATGCTAAATTTGCAATAAAGAGAGTGAAAATGCAACTTTTGTTTAAATTTTTTTTAACCTCAACAAAATAAATTATTATTTCGTCCTAAAGTACAGCGGAACTATTTTTTATTCCGCCATACGAATCACCCAATGATGATGATGAAATTTTTTAGTAAAATAAAAAAAGGATAATTTTATTTAATTAAAAATATTTAGGTTTTCATTCGCAACCCTTTCACAACCGGGTTAAAAGACGCCCAATAAGCTTTAAAAGGCATTTTTTTTTAAACTCACTTGTGGGTTTTCACAGAAGAAAAGCGCCAATATATTATAAGAAGCCAAGACTTAATATCGTAGCCTCAGAACTGTGATGAGAATATTAATTTCAAGGTTACGGTAATTTTATTTTAGGAATGTGGACTTAACACTCCATAAATGAATAGACCGTAAATCCAAAACAAACTTTAAAATGTTTACATTAACAAATTTTATCTGCAACGGTTGCCGATTGAAGCTAATGGACCGACAGCTATGACGAGGTAACTTGTAACAAAACTGGTTTTGCCCAAAAACAGAGGAAAGTTACCTCCAAATTCAGGTTTAATAGCTAACAAAAACAATATAAATTAGACTGCTCAAAAAAGGCTAATAACAAACTACAAATGACAACATCTTTTAACTAATTAAATAGAAGCCTCGAAAAATAACGGCATCACGGTTCACTCTTACCCTTTTCCTAGCCATTATTACACTGTGAAACAAGTAAACGTATTCATTTTAAATAATACCACACTATAAAGCTTTGTATCCCGGCGTCCGCCCTCATAGGAATGCGGAATCAAACTAAACTGGGTGGGGAAAACACCCGCGGAATAGGGGTGCTTATACACCCGTCCTACATTCACCCTCACTAAATCTGAAACGTTTAAAAATCCACTACAACAGAAGAAGAAAACTAAACTTAAAGGTAGTCAACTTAAAGTTGGTTTTGTGTCGAATAACTTCTGCGTTAATATTGATGCATTCAACTTTTCCGTAGTATTATTCGCACGTAGCAATGTTTTCTTTCGACGCCGTGTGTTTAACAATAAGAGTGCTTTTCCATTGGTTGATCAAATCGGATCACGTTTAATGTTATTTTCCAATGTGGCAAACAAACGTACAGTCCGCGTGAAGCTTAGCGATCGCCGTACCCAATGGACGATTTTCGATGTCATTAATATAATATATTTATATTTAATATATATATTAATACAAGGAATACATCATCATACAACATCTTAATTATATATTTGTCAAAATCTGTTTGTTTCATAATGCTAACTTCGCTATAAATGGAGCAACCAATTGAGCAGAAATTTGACACAGATATTGTAGATTGTAAAAATGTTGGGTACTTTTATTCCAGAAAATTGTGATGCTTCCGCAGAAATAACAATAAACCAATTTCACGTTGATGAACTAATTATAGCTACGTACCGTTAGTATAATCATTGAGTTGCTGTAAAGCACCAACACATATTTCGCAATTCAACCACTAAGGCCTTTTTCGTCGCTGACTCTTGAAATATTGTTTTTGCTTAACATAGTTTTTGCGGACCCTTTACGAGCTGTTACGTACTTATATGCAACATGATCTGCAGGGTCTAGAGTCTGTTTCAATTGGCAGATGACTCGTACCTTATGCTCATCTCCGGGTTTAACGGTACTTCCTAATCATTTTAAAATAGCTATTTCTTGCTGAACCCAGAAAACGTTCGGTCGGACAAGGTTAGAAAACACTGCTTAAGGAATTAGAAATGGTTAATTTTATTTCCGTATTGTTTAACATAGATCACAAGCTCCGCAAAATGTCAATATGTATTCATTTCCGTCTTTTTTTGAGCATTCATACATACAAATTTGGTTTAATTGAATCCGCAGGTGATCTAAGAAGGTTTCGCTAATTAGATAACGCTGACTATTGGTTACTAAAAAATCGTGTCATTTTATTAGTTTGATAACAAAATGTGATGCGAAGTGTCACACTAAATTAAAACTGTATTATATAAAAGAACCATGAATCCACAGCTTGTTGAGTCTAAAATACTTGAAATCTTTCAGAAGGTTCTTGCACGTTTTCTTTAAAGCAGCACGTCAGCAAAGACAACCGCTATACAAGATAACTTTTCGACTTAGTCACAAATTACAGATACAACTTATCTTGTATAAATAATGAAGATATAATGACGCCACATCGCAATTGAAACATTGTTCAGACTTCGTTGTTTTATATACGTTTGGTGTTTACTAGATTTTACCCGTGTGTCTTCGTTGACGGGGACTTCAGATTTTAAATTGTGGTTAAAAATGAATTTTAATTACCTTGTCTCTATATCGCAACACACCATAAAGTAAAACATAAAGTCATTAAGTCTTTTCTATTCATTTATCAATTAATTTTCGATTTAAGCACTTTTTACAGACAGCCCTATAAAAAATATATATAAAACACAACAGATAGTCAGCATAGGATAAATGTAGTCTAATAGTTTTACGTACGTAGTATGGGGTTCATAAAGAGAGAAGTTATTAGATTTCTGAACGGTCGGCAACGCGTGAGCGATACCCCTGGTGTTACAAGCGTCCATAGGCTACGGTGACCGCTTACCATCAGGCGGACCGTAAGCTTGTTTGCCACCTTAGTGGTATAAAAAAAAAAAAAAAAAAAAAGTGGGTGATTGATGTAAACAGAAAACATAGAATGAATAAAATTGGCTTCAGTTAGTCTTTTTTTTTTTTAATATTGCTAGTAAGTATTCCTAGTATCCCTCAATCCAAATAAAAATAGAAGAGGCATCTAAAGACTTGTTGATATAAAGAATAAAACAGCATTAACAACAAAATTTAATTTGACCAGAAACTACGGAACCCTACCTACAATGCGCCGCATCGCTCTCCCGACACGGCGCAGTGTTATTTGATTGTATGAATGCAACAACTGCTTGATTTCATTAAATCGCTTGATAACAGCAGTCTTAAGCATAGCTAGATTGTCTGTGTGTTTGCGGCTTGGAAATTCTGTCAGTCGAGTGGCTACTAGCTCGAAAACGTTCGCCGACTCGTACTAGGCCAGCGCGGTGTGATGAGCACGTCATGTCTGCATATGCGACAATCTCAGAGCGAGTCCAGTATCACGGCGTCGTGTATCGTTGTGACGCACTGAAGCATTATCACTGTGAAACCTTTATTTGACTTTAATTCAATAACTAGGTTAAGAAGTAACGCACGTTAAGTCTATTTAACAGAAAAAAATAACGTTAACACTAGTTACTTTTATTCAATGAAGTAAGTAGTAATTAGTCAGATTTTCTAAAAAAAAAGGACTGTAACAATGGAAATAAATGATTTTACACAAAAAGCGACTGGAAAATACAAAAGTTTTGAATGGGTTATATATTTCGGTAATTTCGATAAATTGACTTAATTTTCAAAAACGTACTTTGTGATGATTTGTTGATTGATGCGTTTGACCCCTGTATAGATATTTTTAATGTGCCTAAGCTTTGTACAGTCATAATAAGTATATATTATAGACGCAGTAAAGTTACGATTAAGGCATAGAATCAAACGATTAACTATTGTACCCTAATATAATTTTTATGTATAATTTACGACAAATAAAAAAGCGAAGTGCCCTCTCTATAACACATACCGTAAAGTTATGACGTAAAATTTAACGAGAGGGATACTCATAGCGAATAAATATGGCTTATAAGTAACCTAAAATCTGTGACGTATCTAGATGGGTATCTAGATTACTTTACTAAATATGTAGTTGCAATATTTGTCAATGTGAGACAATAATTATCTTATCAATAATATAAATGCAAAAGGGGGCTAAAAAGTTGAAAAACATTAATAACGTGATGCAGTGTTGAGTTCGTAGATAAAAAGATTTAGGCTAAAATAGTGCCCACTGTGTAAATTTCTGAATAGTGCCTTATACCGTAAGCTAAAAGCCTCTTTACTTTCGAAACTTAAAATGAAAAGATAGAAGACAAGAAAAGTAAACAGCAAAGTAAAAGTAAAATATTATGATATAAAAAACAAAAAGCAAATATAGAAAGAGATCAATACTTAATTCTCAACTTTTCTTGTTTGCTTAAGTAAGACGATAGGGTGGGCGAATTGTTTGGAAATTGAAAACATTGTACAGTACTGTAGCCGAATGTGAATATTTAGAATTTTTGCTTATTAAGTTCTAACTACCTATTTTATAACAGATAATAAAATTTAACATTTAAACCCATGTTAGAGTTTTATTCAGGAACCAAAAGGTTCCGATGAACACCTTTTGCAGCAAATGTATGAACTTCACACTTCTTGTGAATCACGATATATAAAGTTTAAGTTACCTATTACAACAGTACCTATTGGTACTTAGGTAAGTTAGGTACTTACGCAATAAGTATTACCATCAAATAAGGATCAGTAGGACGAGCGACATTATATTGATTGTCATTCACAACACGAATGCGACTTCAACAATAGTAGGCTTTGACATTCGTCAGGTTTTCTCTCTTTAGACCAGCGCTTCTTACCTTAGCCTTAGCATTCCTAAATTGTGAGATGCGTGACCCTTCTTAGGTTTTTTTTTTTTTTCTCCAAAATAAACTTTTATTGCAACTTCGTTTACATTATATTTACATTAGGTATTGTATTTCAACTACACTTAGATGTTTACCTTTTGATTACATACTTCTTATTTCATTTTACTCACTAGAATTGAATTAGCTATTTATCTGGGACAAAGCAGCATACTGATTAACTTTATATTTTTTCAACTTTATATTTTTTCAACTTAATATTAAAAACAGTTTAAGAAACACTGCTTTATCTTAAATCTGACGCGCACATACAACCAGATATGTATCAAATTCACACATAATCCATCATGTCACACGCTGTCCAAAGTCTATCTTAGAACAAATAACTAGCGGCAAAAATTCATATAGATATACAAAGGACGTTTTCAATCGATAAAATTGATAAACATAATTTAATCAACGTATAAATGTTATTTTTGTTGGACATCTAAATTCCAGCTTGTCAATATGTTTTTGTTAATGACCATAGAGTTTTGAGGGTCCTGTCATTATTCATGATTTACGTTCGGTATGTCTGTCTGACCATAAATCTGGTCATTTATGTGTCACACAATGCCTCAGTTTGTCTATATATGAACCTGTTAGGACAAGTTATCTAATCCTTTAATACAATTTGAAATGGAAAAAAATGGGATTTCGATCAAAGGCTGAATGAAGACTTTGATGTTTTTGCCCACAGACGTAAATCTAGAGAATCTTTTTTTTTGCCATACGAACCCCTCTATTCGCTAGGTTTCTAGGTTGCTAGGTTCGCGAGCCCAGGTTGCTGTTAGGAGCCGTCCATTAATCACGAGATGATTTTTTTTTAGCATTTTTACCCCCCCTCCCCCTTGGTGATACGTGGTGAGGTTTAAGATTATCCCCCCAAATCACGTGTATTTTTTAGTACGTACAAAAAATCTTAAAATTTTTACAATTTTGACGAAAAAATAAATACACGTGATATCTTACTACACCCCCCTCCCACTTGTGATATTTCGTGATTTTTGCCGGAACCCCCCTTTCGAGCCTCACGTGATTAATGGACGGCCTCTTACAAGTGGTCAGAATGGTGCTGCTGCCCACCATCCACTTCCTACTTCCTCCTATGGGTATCTTAAGTACGACTTAGACGCCTGATACGATACCCATGGGAGAATTAAGGATTTGATGGTAAAGTTATATTTAATTAGTATATTATTGTACTAGGTACAATTATTGTACAATGATGATTCAAAACAGTTGTTTACAAAATCTATTTGAATAAATTGCTTTGATTTTAATTGCAACAAAAACTACCAGCGTCGTTAAGTTCTCACTCACTTACATTTATCAAATTTTATGTATAGACAGTTCAGCGATTTCAGAATATTTATCTTCTTAAGATACTTACCTTTACATGTTTCCGAGATATTGCAGTACCAAGTAACGGTTCTTACCTGAAAATTAAATAAAGGAAAAATTATATTTTCTATCAACAATAAATTACCAATACATAAAACATAAAACCATTATTTCTCCTGTTAAATAACCCTAAGGCCATATAACATGAATATTAGAATTAAAAATCCAAGCGTAAATGTTTTAATTGATTGAAATCTTATTTTACTGTATTTGTTTCACTATTATTATATGGCCAAACAAATACAAATTATTAGTAAAATGAGATGAATACTAAAGGTTTTTTTAGTACCTATATATGCAAAATTTATCTTTACGTTTCTTTTTTGACACGATTCAATTAGTGAATGTACAACAGAGTTCAACCTTTTACTAATGTACGGTTTTGTTCTATATACATCTTAAGGGGCTATTAGCGGCTGAATAGCGCCGCCACTAGATATTCTTTAATTGCTCTTTGCCCAAAGTGTATTACCAGAATGTGCTTCGTAGACATTTGTCTTTTTCAACGTTTTGTTCCTAGAATATATCAGAGTTTACAAAATCATTTCTGCTAAAAGTAGCATATTTAAAAAAAGTTTTACTCTTTCTACGAACGAAACTTTTGAAATACACTTTATACAAAAAACAATTAAAAAATTTCTAATGGCGAAATTAGTTAGCCGCTATTCAGTAATAACAACCCAGGTAAGCAAAAAAAATACGCCACTAAAAGGTTTTTTTTTTTTGATTAAGGATATACGCTATAATATTTTGATTATTAACTATATGGTTGACACTGACGATAGCTTATATTTCGAAAAATTGAAAGCTTTTATCTAATATACAAATTTCTCCAAAAAGCATCTTGTACCACCGAAACGAAATTGTCTTCTGAATATATTCCGGCGATGAGCTTTGGTCAGTGCGGACTGACGGAATGGTGTGACTTAGATGTGACTGGTTCAAAAATTCGCTCAATTCGTCGATTAAAAAAAAAACAAGTTATTTATTTATTTGATAAACGTTGTTATGATTTACGATATATTATGGATCTGTAAGATGTTTACATCGGAGATGTGTATGAAAAAATGGTGCGGATCAACTTTTAATAAGTTTCCATTCCCGATTATTCTTTCATTCATGTCTGTCAAATATAGCATTAATACGTAAGGATTAAATGCGTTCTCTCGCCTTTTCAAAAATTGGGGTTAGGCTTCCAGCTTATCCACGTTTTACTGAAATCCATTTACTTAGTAAAACTAGAGGTTTGCTACAGAGTATGCTACGCGAATGAAATCTCGGTTAAAAGCTGGTATCTAATGTTATTAATTTTATTTCAAAATTTAATTAATGCATTACTTATTTTATTTAAAATTTGCAGAATTCTGAAGTTTGGACTTTTTAGTACTTTATAAAACTGGTATTTCTCATTAATTTCTTTAATTTATTCATATTTATTTATGAATTAAATGACAACTATTCCTGCCTTGGGAAAAATTGTTTGCTATCGAAACTAGTTGGTTCAACAATCTCAATGGATGTTATAACCGATGACGTCAGAAGCACTAAAACCGTCGTCCTCTTGACACATACTCGAACACTCAACGAGGCGGCGAGAAACCTTACAAGTGTCGTCAACGGACCGGTAAGTAATATAAGTGACACTTGTCGGCCATTGACTCGAACAGTCACCACGTGGTAATTGTCATACTCCATTTAACTCATATTTATATAATGTACATTGCCGACGCTTGGCAAAATATTTTCTGAACGTAATGTTAACAGAAGCTGACTCCCTAAACTATTAACCCTTCCCTGTGCCGTTAGTACAAAAGTAGTACTTACATCAAAAATAATACGTTCACAAAGACGTACACTGGACATTCACAACTTAACTTTACCTGAATCGAAGTCCTCGGAGAAATTGGAGAAGTAGGAGCCCTGGGCGACGATGGCTCCGCCCTGTGTTCAGCCAACACCCGGTGCTCGTGCTTTGTCCCCACCACTGAATTTTTCACCCTTTCCATACGAGCTTGGATTGCTTTACGAGATATCACCTTCGTCTTTTCGTCCTTGGTCCCACCATCTGCTAGTTTTCTCATCAATCGAGCAGTTGCGGCTACGGAATGTTGCTGTGTGTCGGAATTTGTTCGCGCTAGTCTTGTACCTGGTCGAGTTACTGGCGCAGTACCACCAGTGCTACTTCGCGTCGTCTCATTCCTATTAAACGGAGCACTATCGTGTTCTGTGTCGGAATCAGCTGGCAAGTAACCTCCACCTCCGACTGACGAAACACCAGTTCTCAAAAGATTTTCGTGCTCTGCATACCTTACCCTTTCGTCAACAGCAGCGTTTCCATTCTGTGCTCTTTCCAATCCTCTTTCCATTTCGCCTATCTGTCTTTCTAATTTTCGAAGAACATCGTCAGAAGGCGGTGCCGGAGCATTATCGTCAGGTGGATCGGGTGCTTGGAATGATTTGAGGTGAATAGGATGAGCCCTGTTTAACTCCATTCGTTTCGGAGCTATTCCTGAAGATGTGACTTCATATTGGGTTCTTTGCGGCTGTGCTCTGTCCAACATGGCTAATGATACAGGGGACGGAGGTGGAGCCCCGTTGACTGAAGGCTCCTGAATTTCTAAAGCTGGTGAAGTCCGAGGAGTACGGAAACTTTTACGCATGAAGTCTTCACGCGTTAATTTTCTTTCCATTTTAACTGGAAAACATTTCACTGGTATAGAGTTCTGCTATTTTTATCACTGGCTCTACATCAACTTTAGTTCATATTCAATTAACACTACTTGATCATAGCACGACAGCCTGAAAGTTAAATTAAATAAAATACTAACAACCCTATCTATATTCGAGTAAATGTTCAGGTTCTCTCAAAACACTGAATAGATTATGGACAAAAATATAAATAGATATTTCCGAATCATATCCATATAGACTTGAAGAATAAAAATACTGATTGTTGTGAGGTGCCGTTAAAAGTAGAAAAAATTAAACTATGCAACGTCGATTGTACA
Source organism: Apoda limacodes (assembly GCA_946406115.1). Taxonomy (NCBI): domain Eukaryota; kingdom Metazoa; phylum Arthropoda; class Insecta; order Lepidoptera; family Limacodidae; genus Apoda; species Apoda limacodes. The sequence goes on along the minus strand of OX291555.1, from coordinate 23,024,104 downwards.
TTAACGTCATGCCAATCAAGCAACTACATCTTAAACTCAGTTATTGACGCACAAATAATAATCGTACTCTATGATATTATTCGTTACTAACACGATAACCAATTGATAATAACACGTTTATCGAACTACAATCACATAAACAACTTAGACTCGAAATATTTAATACCAAAATTACATCACATTCAATTGAAAAGGTTGTAAACGAAAAAGAAATTTTTGAGTGACAATAGAAGTTGCGTAATTTAATACTCGAAAAACGAGCACATCACGTTAAAGTTGAAATCAATTCAAGCAAAACCAACCATGCGTAACGAACTATTATTTGATAAGAATTAAAAGGCAGACAATAAGAACAAAGTTTCAATAGATACATTTGAATTAGAACTTTCAAAAATAAAATAAAAGTAGGGATAATATAGAAAACAATCTAAAACCTAATTGACTTGATAACAGTTCATTTGAGGTGACGCTATTGCCACGAGAGAATTTAATTGTAAGTGACATTTCCTATTTCCGGTGTTAATATTAATGACCTTTGTAACATCATTACTGTGTTTGCATACAACAAAGTAATTACTGCAATGAAATAACTGCTGTCTGTTGGGATATTAAATTTGAACAGCATCAAATTGTGAAAACGAATAAATATCGCGCAATCATATTAGAAAGTGGATCTAAAAACTAAATTGCTGCATTTAGAAAAGATTTCTCAAAGTCCTATGTATCTGGCAGAAGTTAGAAGCTGGAGCGAGAGAAGCGGCGTCCAGGTCATCTGCAAAGAAAGAGATAAAACAAAAGCGTTAATTAAATAAAAACCTGAAAACCGTTCACCATATTATTCCCAAGCGCCCGCAGCACACAAAGCAGGCGCAGCATACACACCTATATCTGAAAGAGACGCATATACCGACACCGTTGCACTTGAATAAACAGACAAACACGAAACAAATAAGCTATACGACACAATACACTCTCAAAGAATAACTGATAAAGCTATCTTGATGTAGACATTGAATCATTCCGTAGTATAATAAAAAGAGAATAGTATAGAATACAAAAATATTGTATCATAAAAGTCACGTATCCTTAACATGCTAAAGTTGTGAGCAAGATATATTATCAAAAAGATCGAAACGGTAATGTATGAATGTACCTAGAAAATCCGTGAACCAAAGTCACGACAACGCAACAGATGGCGAGGGAAACGCGCATGACTCAACTCTGTGGTTTCGCATACTCACACATGTAATACATAAAATTGTGTCATACAGTGAACAACATTAGTATTAATGTCTGATGAGCCTCACCACTTAATGAAAAAGAAGAAATTATAATATTATATTCTAAAGGTGATCTTAATTATATAGTTGCGTATCGCTGAGTGACATGATACTACGCTCATATGACTGAATTGCCTCGAGAAGATCTTTAGTCTCTTGTACAGTTGTGTCATTGCGCCAAAATTAGAATGTTAAGTAAACAAAGTGTGATTTATATTTATCTTTCGTATACTCAAAATAGTGCAAAACGTCATTTGCGCTTTTATTTTAAGATGACTTTTGATTCTATATATAAGGCTCGGGTGTTGAATGTAATATGTGTGAGATCGAGTAGCGGATAACAACACTATTTAAAGTTCAGTTCAAGTCAAATAAATGGTCAGTTTGAAGAGTTCCCTCGATTGTTGCAGGATCCCATCATTATATCCTAACCTGATGACCATGGGACTAAAAGGAAAGTATATCATTTCAGACAAAAAACAATTTCGAAATCGGTCAAGGCGTCTTCGAATAAACGGGAAACATACATAAAAAAAAGTTCCCAACGAATTGAGAACCTCCTCCTTTTTTTGAAGTCGGTAATATACATATACGTAGCAGATAATCACAAAACTCTTGCTTTCATTAAATCTTTTGGTGATAAAGAGAAATCCTCATTACACATAAAACAAAACACTTATAATTTAATCTACTATATGTCTCACATTGCTGCATTGCCTGTAACCACGGCCTGTAACTTAACCCTATCGTATACAACAATACAGTTGCAACTTGTATTTAGTTTCTATACCCTTTGCAATAGACTACTTGCGATAACAATCTCGAGTAGGAATTCATAGCTTGTACGAACCGCAAGCTTCCGCTATTATGCTTGGTATCTCTTTGCAAGCGATAGTGTACTGTTACTTGTAAGTTAACACAGGATCGCACAATGCATATGCTGAACATGAAAAATCTTATCCTCTGTTGGCAAGCGATAATCATACGGGATATGTAAAGGTTTACTTTATATAACTTAGGCAGAAGTTAAACTCAGCAAAGTTGGTGTTAAGAATCGAGATATTTCCGTAAACGTTTAAAGAATGAATAGTTATATCATATTGAGTACATAAAACAATCTTTTGATTAATGATAACCGAGGCGTAGAAGGGGACATTTAATCATAAGCCATAATTTGTAGTTAGGAAACAGTTAAATAATTGTTACAAAAGACTCTATTAAAAACGTCTGCCTAAAACAATCAACTCAAGATTCATGACACAACTATGAACCTACGCAAATGAAAAGAACACGACGTTTAAACAAGCATTTTAGGAGTCCATTTTGAAACTGAAGCTGGCAAATCTTACTGCGGGCCACCGAGAACCAGTTTTGTGTCCCTCCATATTACAAAAAGTAAAAACCTAGTCCCGTCTGGCGAACTTGGACGTGAACAATTCGCAAGTCGATGGAGAATGCAGGGAATTATATACGTACCGAGTCTGCATCTTTGCAAATTTATTGGTTAGTTAAATACTTTTGAAATTTTGAGAACATTTACGTTTCTGTAAAGTGCTAAGGATCTGTCCACTACTGAACTCATTAAATCTCGATAGTTCTAGACATTCCGACATTCAAAGTTGACTAGTATAGCTTCATTAATCTTATCAGAATTAAATTACTGAAACTAGTTTTTGACACAAAAATGATTCTTTGGAATTACAACCGTAATAGGGTAGCTGACAAATTCATCAGATTTTGATGAGGATAATTACGATTATATGAGGTGCTCTGGGATAGTTACGAAAATTGAGATATTCCAAAAATTGCAATTTACCACTAAACCAGGCAAATATTATTTAAACTGAAGTCATTAATTTAACATTAATCTTAATCGCTTCATTATTTGTAGAAGGGTAAAGTCGAATAAAAACAAAACATTATACCTTATGGAATTAACTCAAAGAGGCCACTTTTCAGTGTCATTCGGAATTATTGCACGGTTTTTCGGAATTAACTAACCTAACCAAGAAAAAATACAATTATTTAAATGGCTGTACTCATGAATCTTAATGTCATCTAAAAAAGAGTTTATGGAGTTTATTTATCGACATTGACAGGTCAGCAACAACTGTTTGAGCAACTAGTTGAAATTATAATCTTTGATGCTATTAAATTAAAATAGACGTTGAAAAAAATTATTCCTCATTTTCTATTGACTGCGAAACCATCTCAAATAATCAATTAAAAAATAAATTTGTTTCTAAAGGAAAGACGTTACAAGCACAACAGAAAAAAAGAATCGGCTAAATCAAATTATCGACTTTAGTGAAAGAGCATTGGTCATCCTCGGCGACCACCAGTCGCAAGGGGCCGGTGAAGGTAATCCATCACGAGAACTGGCTTGACGAGGTCTTTCGTCAGACATTGTCAGGCTCAAGTTACAATCTACAGTTGGACGATTATCAATAATACCGTTGCATTGTGTTCCTTCAATGACTCATCAACTACACTTGTCGGTGCAGATAACAAAAAATAAAAATAAGGTTTAAAGTGATATAAGATACTAAAACTTTGTAAGTACACCCAGTTTTTTCTTTATTGTCCTATTTTGTAAACTTAAAATATAAAAAACTATGATATTCGCTCAAAATAATGAAACTATATAACCATTGCAATATCTCAATTAGGTTTATTTTTACCCCTAAGGTGGCAAAAAAATTAACGGTCCGCCTGATGGTAAGCGGTAATTTATTTTTAATTTATTTATTTATAAATTTGGAGTCTGGACTAAAGTGTCTTAAGTCCCTAATATCTCAAATTATTAGTCCATCTTACTTGTTCTAGATTAAAGAAGTGGTACTCACTACAAATTACAGAAAAATACAAAAGTTATTAAAAAACTAAATTCGAGAAAATCAAACAGAATTTTTTAAATATTGTCATAAATTAAGAAAATAATAACAAAAAAGTTTAAAAAAATTAAGTTTACTGGTCTTAGATCTCGATAATTTATCAGGGAACCGAATTATGATTTCAGTTAATTAATAAGGTATTGTTTTTATATTAAAAGAAAAATAGGCTAGAATTTCTATATAAAGTTTAGTTTTATTTAATTAATTGAAAACATGAAAAAACCTGCCAAAAATGTAAGTGCTCTACGCGTAAGCGACATGAAACGTGACTTGCGAAATTCAACCTTAGAGTAAGCTTAACATGTTTTTTGGCTTTTTTTATACTTGACTTGCTCAACGGCGTCTATCGTCCCCTTATTATAATGTCCCATAAGTCGCAAATTACCAGCACACACACAATACATAATTAGAACAATTTATGTTACGAATTGAATGAGAAATTCAATGTGTGGAATGTCAGGAAAAATGACATGCCGCCGTAAGTTTATCGCATGGACACGAAATCGGCGCAAGACCCGGTGTTGGAGAATGACTCACGTGCAACGAACCGAGAGCCAGTTCCGTCTCTTTCTTTAACTTGTGTCGCACTCGTTCTAGCAATAGCACAATTCCTCGAAAAATATTAGATACATATACATTTTGTAGATAAGATAATAATAAGTATATTTTTCACTTTCCGTACAGCAATGTATTGTACTCCTTATTTCTTGCTGTTTTTAAAACTCTGCTCAAAGTTTATTTTGCACAGTCGGGCAATAAGCCAAAAAAAGTTAGTAGAGATCATTTTTTTAATATTTCAAAATTATTTTATCTGATAAAAAATAAACTTTGTAGCTCAAATAATGTAGTTTTTTTTTGACATATTAACACTTAGATAGCGTAGAAACCTCCTTACTATGTATAATGTAATAATAAAGCAACTACACTAGAAATAAAGTGACTAAGTGGTTTTGATCGACAATCGGACAGTGGACTAATTACAAGTCTTGCGTGCCAAAACAAATGACTTAGGAGATGTAAAATTTTTTGAATGTGCTTATACTGACAAATTCTTCAAAAAACTATTACTAATGTAAACAATGCATGCAATGATATTAAATAAAAAAGATTTTTTTAAATTTTCTGTTCTCGCTAATTAAATTAAATTTTTGCTTTAGAAACGGAACTCTTCAAACAATAAATTCAGTATACTATTTCTACCAATGATCAGATACTAATGATCAACCTTTAGGATTAAACCTTACAAGTATATAAATGAAATCAATACACATCAAGATTATAAGGAAATTTGGCATTAATACAAATTTGTATGAAACCGCAAGTCATACTGTGGAGCAAACTGCTCGTTCAATAATGCCTGCTCGAGCACGATAGAAGTTCCCGTTTATATTATTATAGCCGATTTTGTGAATGACAATGCTTTATTTGCCCCACTGTGCGCTGTGCAACAACGAAGCAAAATTGAATATTAAAATCGTCGGTTTAGACGCCCCATCAAAGGCAATTCTATTTCTTGAAAGTGATAAATCAAAGTTGTATTTACTTGTTTTGGCTACACTTACTAGTATTCCGTTCGCGTTTCGGATGCAGCTATAAATATTTCACAATCTGGAAATGGTTCCAAGAACATTGCGAGATTAGAAAAAGGTGAATCTAGTAATCAATACTTTCCAATGCCTATAACAAAAATGTAAGGGAATGGGGAATATATCTTAACTGGAACAGTTTTGAGGGACATTATTATATTTCATGAGTTATTTTTAGGGGGAAAATCTTTCGAAGTCAAAGTTGGTTTTCAAAAAAAAGTTTTGAGAAAACATCTTTATCATCAGCAGCTCTCAGAATTAATCTAGGGCTGGTCTAGTCTGCCGATGTAACAGACGTCGCCTAGAGCAAAGACCGATAGACCTACTATACCGAGTGGCGAAGCGAAAGGGTAGTAGCTGGATGTGGAAGGTGGAGAAACTGCGAGTAGTACCGTGCCTTGAAGATGGCTTATGACCAACAATGGACCGAAACAAACTGGTTGTTCTGCACTGATCTTCAATTTGATGTTTGCTTTGAGTTAGTTTACTGTACGGGTATTAAATACAAAATATGATAGCACTTTGAAATATAAGACAGTTACAAGAGTAACAAAGTCAGATAATCTAAGACTAATCATCAGTGGATTGCGCATACAAATGTAACTTCCTAAACCATTAAAAGCTAAATCAGACTGAAGAAAAGCGACAAGCGTGGGAGTCGATACGTAGGCTGATAAATAATTTACTAATTCTAAATTAATCGTATACATATGTTTTATTGCAAAGAATTAAAGACGAACATCGCTTGTGGTGTAAAAAACGAGTTGTTGGATTTCGCAATATTTTGTGGTGTACGAGCTGGAGTGACTTATGTTCTTGGAATAAGCGTTCATTCAAGTTTTGTTACAATTATATACACAAAAAAATAAAATAAAATTTTATTGATATCGTTTTCTATAATATAACTCATCACGGCTACAAACAGATAAACGGAGTATCGCGACGATAGGTGAAGCTGGTAGCCACTTTCATATACGTGTGTGAGCCTGTTTGTATTTTGAATGCAAATATCCGTGCGTGGTAAGTTTATTGAAAATCCAGGTTCAAGTCTGTGAAATAAATATGCATTTGCTTAAATTCAAGATTTATAATCAAAATATGGCTTGTATATGTTTTGTTTAAAAAAGGCTAAACAAAGATTATTTTTAAGTATACGTATATTTATTATGTCTTCCTTTATTTTGAAACAACTGTAAGTTTATAGAATTTATGTACCTTATGGGTTCGTAGCACCTACCTACGTACTACGAGCTCATAGCCTAGAATTTGTAGAATCAGAATTATTCCTACAATTGTAATCGTAAACGTTAACAATGAATTTATCCTTTTCCTTATAGTTAACTTCCTTTCCTTTGACTGTAATTTAACCACTAAACAGACTGACAAGAATGTTTGATTTGTATATCGAAATCAAATATTTCCTATTCATTTGTGTTAGTATACTTAGATGTGTTTAGAGGTCAGTAAAGGTATTAAAATTACACGAATTTTAATACATTAACGAAAATTACCCAAAATAATTAAAATGCCACTTCCGAACTACCTTCCTGCACACTAAGATTTCAAGGTGAATATCTTAACAAAAAACTACAAAACAATTTAATCCTCATTCAATTTATCGAGTTAGAAGCTTAAATTCTTTTTGTGCTATGAAATCCTATAATACTATGGTGACCAGAGACAACGATGGTGATTTATTGTTTCTGAACTGAATGCAGTTGGCTGATGCAGCCATTACTGCTCCACCGGGCTTTTGGGGCGAGACTCTGAAGGAGTCTCAGCCCATACGTACGTTGGTGAATTTAGAAAAACATCCACGGCCAGGTCTGGAGTACCGCCAGCTCGAATCAACATAGAATCCACGTCAGTATTTTAGAGGTAATGCTATTATAGCATCAGGTCGGCAAGTTTGCACCTTCTTCACACAAATAATGATATAATATGATTGGACTCTGTTTAATTTGTTTCTATTTAATATGGTAAAAGTTTTGTATGTTGACGTATCCGAATAAACAGTCAAGATAGAGACAAACTTTTAAAGCACTATATTGGGAATTGTTTGCCTCAACGAAGCCTTAAAAAACAATGAACCTACTTGTGGGCAAGCGTTCAATATTAACAAAACGTCATCAGCAAAAATCGATATAAACAAAAAAAATACATTAACAATACAAGATTAATTCGATAGATAAATAATTAAAACAAGAATCGAAAAAGGTGATCTAGTATAACCATATCGAAATAGAAAGCTAGACCTGACTTTCTGCCCAGGGCTGACAACATTCTAACATACCTAATCCTAACGTAACAAACAAGTTGTCCAACATGTCTAACCCGACCGTCAGCAACCTGCCTAGCCCATATAACTTACATCTTAATACCAATTTAAATAAAATAAGATTATTAATAATAATAATAGAAAAACCGGCAAGTGCAAGTTGGAACGAGCGCACCGAAGGTCTAACACTACAGAAGGCACTTTGTAGGTTCACTATAGAGCTGTACACTGTAATCGTTTAAGTCTAAAGCTTGTACGATAGATCATGTATTTGTTATTATTAATATGTAATAACAATGTCATGTATAAGGACCCTCCTATTATTTTTGGTTTTTTTTATTATTATTTGTTAGTAAATCATTGAAAAAACTGAGACTATTGGCCTCTAAGGTCTAAAAGATAGAGACCTTTAAAGGTTTGACAGCCAGACAGCAGCGTTGGCACCCTTTGGGTACGGAACCCTAAAAACGATAAGCTATCCGAATCTCTCATGAATAATGATAAGGCGTCAGCAGGTGATGTGGAGAGAAATCAAAGTGGTGAAAGGGTTATTGATTAAGGGATATAAATCTAAAAAGGGTAAAGAGCTGTTACAATAGACGAATGATAAATGGATGTACTTAAAGTAAGGTGGTTAGAGTTTTCCGAAAACTTTTAACAGGTGCACCAAAACCATATAAAATAATCGTACCTTTTTCAATTTCATTTTAGTACCTATACAAGTTAGTAAACTATATTATTTTTATTTTGATACGAGATAATAGAAAGTTTTTAATCACTTCTTCTTCCCTTGCTCTTTTTATGCACTATTATCTAATCCTTTATTGATTCTATAATACTTTACATGACATGATTAGACATAAGGGCGCCAAAATACTATGCAATTGCAAAAGAAAAATGTATAGTCACATTTTTACAGAAGTACCTTTGCATAAATGAATCATTATAAAATCATAAAAAACGTACTAATATTTTTATGAACGTAATAAAAAAGATACTGCTTTACTAAAATTCTTCTCATCTGGTTATCAAAAATAATTTGATATAAATAACTTAATTTATGACGCAAAAACATTTATTACATAACATGTGTCTTAAAAATAAATAGACGAGTAACATGACTAAGAAAGAGGGCAAAAAGCTTTTAAAAACTTTTTAGTCGAAGATTTATAAAGCACTTATTTAAAAAAAAACTTTTCCATCACGGAAAAATAAGAAAATGCTTTAAAAGCTATGAATAACTTACGTAATGTTTTATCCCTCAAACTTCATATTTATAGCAACAATACATTGTTATATAAAAACTTTGCAGTTTTCTATAGAAAAATTAAGGATTTATTCAAAATCTGAAAAGTATATGCTGATGTTGAGGTAGGTAGTTTAAGTACAAAACAACTTACAGTATTGCTACTAATTGATTGTCGCCTACGTAGAAATCAAAGTCAACGAGGACCGCAATAATAGGTACAGTACTTAAGCTACACCCACGGGAAACCAAATGGCACGATTTTAAATCAAATATGCACGCTTTGCCCCAGATAGAACAAACCAGACTAGCTTTGAAGACTAGCCTTTGGTCCCCAACTTAGTTTGCATGCGCCTGTGTATTTATAATTGAGATTTAAGTCGGCAAGACTTTGCGCCTTCCTTAAATGATCACATTGTCAAACAGACCATGGATGTGGAAACTACAAGTAGTAATATGTCAGATCGACGTATAAACCGATAACTACGCTGATAAGTGAGTTTAATTTTTGAAGTTAAAAGTACACTGTATTATTCCGGTTTAAATTTACTGTGCTGATGTAAGATTTCTACTATTTACTAATCATTTTTATTATCATTCTCATTATACTCCTTTATAAAACATATAATCAGTCAATCAATGTTCAATTCAATTTTGAGGTTATACGAATATTATAAAATCAAAAGTATTTTGTGTAAATGTATATGAATATAAAATTTTCGATAAATCCGCAAAAGCTTAAAGGAATTGCGGATACATAGTATATTTATATCCTAATCAGGGACTGGGAATATCTGGTCTTCACAAAAAAATAAAATTAACCATAGACAAAAAATAAACAAACAGTTCAAACCGTTGCAATTATCAATATATCCAGCAATAAATCACCTCAATTTTAAAGTAACAATTTTCGTCTCGGCTCTCGACATTAACTCGCATTAAATATAATTTCACAAATCGAATTACGACTGCTTTCAACTCGACAAAGCCATCTTTCAACTTACGTATTTGGAAGAGTTATTCCAATGTAATTGTCGATGTATTTGCGCCTTCGAGCGAACGAGGTCATAAAGACTAGTATAGTATAATACCAAAAATAACCAAGAAGTCTAGATATAAGGCAGGTAGTATACATTATACGATAAATAGTTGGTTTCTTGTAGTAGTAGTTGGTTAAATATGACAATCGAGAATACTGCATATTGGGCAAAACCGATATATGTTTAAAAATTGCTTTACAGTCCTGATTAAATAAAAAGGATGTTTTTATAGCTCCAGCAAATAAATATACTATTTAGAAAGTAATTCCAGCTAAGAAGCATGTGTTCGGGAAGGACCTACATAAATGAGCAGTCTCATCTTTTCCCGTGAGAAATCAGAGTTTTAACAGAAAGACTATTTGTTGTTTATGTCACAAAAAGGGCTACATTTTATGTCGAGGTTACAATTTTACGCGAAAAAGAGAAGCTTTAATCTAGGTTACAATTTCACAATTTTACGCGAAAAAGGGAAGCTTTTATCTCCACATTATGAAAACGTTCTACTAGCTAATATAAAGCATATATGAAAAGAGCAATGTTTTTATTTTAAACTAAAACATTCTGTAGTTTATTAACTTATTAACAACGTTCTGTATTTTATGCCGGTACCTCGGCATGATTTTTTACCGCGTCGCCTCCAACTTCGATTGTTCCGATTTTCGGCGCAATTAATCTGTGGGCTACTTGACCGCTCACCGTTACCGACGGTCATTACCGTTACTGTTGCCAACTCATGAAAAAAACCCTCTCCGGTTCCGTGGCTTTTTCACTTACGTTGCACGTATTTAAGTTATAGTTCTAGATGTGCATTTTTTTAACTTTGGTACAAGTCTCTTGGTCTGTTATACTTAAATTAAGTATTTCTACTAACGTTTAACGGTGTTGTTTGGGGATGTCCGAAAGTTTAGGAACAACGCTGAAATGGGTATATGGATTATCCTTATGGATCACCATTGTTTGTGAAGACCAAAAATTACAAAACTCAGTGTATTGATATTTTTTTTTTTTTGTAACAGACAGCCATGAAAAAATCAAATAATACCATTTAAATAAGAAGGTATAAGGTTAGTGACAAACATAACAACAATATCAAAACCATCAGTTTTAAGAGAAAAAAAAACATATTTTCTTAAGAAAAACATTCATTAATTTACAACGCTATTTTCATGTATTTTTCTAACCTTGAATCCTGGACTATTATCTTAAAGAAAACAAATTCAATGACACTACTGTTTTATCACGTTGCGCAGTACTGCAGAGTGATTCATTTATACAAACACACATACATACATACATTATGTTTAGTGACTTAAGTGAGAAGAAAGAGCGGTACGTTACGGTCACTTGGGCAGGCGGCGCTAACAATAGCGAAATTTACACAATAACACGAGTAACAAAATATCACTAAAACATAACTATACTTATGTACAGTATGCACAATTGCAATAAGGCAATTATTTACTGTTTTTTGCATAGCTTATACTTCGTTTAGAAATAAAAGTGACAGATAAACTAATGTTACCAACGAGAAACTAAAATTGGGCAATAAATATTATCTTGTATACGAAATCGATTAAATAAAAAACCTACACATTAAGAAAAACTAAAAAAAAATATAATTACATTTTGACACATAAATATTAAGGTGAATCCGAATCAGATTTTACCCATACAACCTTCGTTCGGTGCGACAGCTGAAACATTTAGCTGTTTGAAATTCGTTTAATATCATAAATTGCTATTTATCACTTTCATAAAAAGCATAAGTGATCAATTTATGAAATCCTAGTGAATTATGGTATAAGCAGAGAGATAAATATGCGTATTGCGACTATGACAAAAAGGACTTAATACACTTGTGAAATGGTTAAAGTTAAAGATAGCAGAATACAGTGTAATTTTTTTTCACCTCGGGTAAAAAATTGAAATGATGTAAATTTAGTAAATTTTTAAACCCCAATAAATTGCTAGTAACTAACTGTAGGTATAAATGAGTGGCTACGTAAAAAAATCATTAATATTTTCTGTCAAAGTGCCATTTACTTTAAATTAATCTTGTCACAAACTATTAGTCTTCGTTCCGGATAAGAATAAATACAATTAAAACCATTTCAGTTCAGTTCCAAAACAATTAGTAAAATCTGTGACAATCTATCTTTAGCATCAACAGTTTCTCCTCACACGAGAATATTTTGTAAAAAAAACATGTCTTCTTGGGAGATTTGTAATTTTAAGAATGTTAAAAATGTTAAAGAAGCCTACACACGTTCATAAATCGTTAAGTGTATAGCAAAAAGAATTATGCAGCTGAACTAAGACGATTAAATTTTCAGAGAGATAAACTCACCAATTCAATCAAATGTTGCATGATTAGCATTATAAACACCTAATTAGGAAAACAAAGTAGAGGTCAAATTCGTAATCAATCTGCGTATGAATACATACATCTATCAACAATTTTCCATTACAATCAAAACAAAACATTTCAAATAATAAATATATCGCATAGTAAACAAACGTTAAGATATGAAACCCCACACTTTAAGCGACTGACACGATTCCGCGAACAAACTCATATTTGCGTCAACCATCGGGGTTTAACTTAACTTTGTACTGTCATTGCGAACACTTTGCAATAGATAAGGCTTATCACCTGTATGTGCAGTAAAAGCGGCCGTTCAAATAATCGTGAAACACGTTCTATTCGTGTTTCATATACATGTGTGTACGTACACGTACATACGGCGAGGATAAATGTGACCGAGAAATTGTGCTCAGTCCGCAGAATCGCTTAGTATCCAACGGGTTATGAAACCACAAGACCGCTATTAAAGATACCAACACTACAATTTATGAAATGAAAACATATTTTCTATTCCAGAACACTTTACTATTTTCATTTATTTCTAAGTTTGAATGCAGTTACTTTAGCGAAATTGCTTTAGAAACATTAACGGAAATCAAGTCATCTGAGCAGTATTTAGAAGAGACAATTTTATAATTCCTAATTCATAGTTACAGTATTAATAAAACTATAGGAAAATCGTTATGTCGACTACTCATCAAAGTATCTTAAACGAAAAAATCTATTTGTATTTATTAAGTAATTAAAAAACCCTCCACCTCCTCCAGGCTGAATGCGGAAGGCAGAGGACCGGAAGAAATGGCGCTCCGTAGACAAGGCTTATGCTTAAGCAGTGGACCGGTGTGAGCTAATATATGATGAAGAAATTAAAAAAATATTTCAGTCCAATAATGACAGAACTTGTTAAATGTCAAGCTGATGATACTCTTTATTTAAATGTCAAGCTGATGATACTCTTTATTTAAATGTCAAGCTGATGATACTCTTTATTTCACACAAATATTCACTTACATGAAAAAGGACAATTACAAGCACTGCTGCTTAGGCAAGATAGTTGTAAAAACAAAAGTATAGCAGTCCTACAATAATACAATTTACTATTTATCAAAGATTAAGGTATAATTCTACAATAAAACAGTCGCGACAAATGAGCACAAACAATATCAACAGTGTACCTATTTATAAAGAGCGTTTGAGACAATTATCGGACACATATCGGGCAGATATCGCCCGTTATCAGATAACAACCTCGAGTTGTTGATAGCCGACCTATAATGAAGCTAAATATCATAGGTACATATTTAGCTGCACTAGTTGAGTTATTAATTCATTTAAACTTATTTTAATCACCAATGGCCACCGCACATTAGCAACTTCTAGTTGCGCGATGTGGCAACACTAGCGGAAGTGACTGGCAGTCGCGAATAAGTTGCGATGTAGTTTACACTTTGACAAAACGTTGTCGCTGGAAAAACAGAGCTGTGCGTTTGGCCATCGAGTGAGACAAATGTTCCGTCAAGCTATTTTCAAATAACAAGCTATAACTCGATTAACAGTCAGCTCTAAATACAATCCAATTTGTATAAAAAATCCCACAAGATATAATTTCTTTCATAAGGCGTAACTACCCTTTTAAAAATCATTATCTAGAACGCACCATCAAAACTACAGTTGTCTCTGTCATTTATGAGGGCGAAGAGAATGATAGTGTTGTACCGATTTGCCTTTGAGAAATCGACCCTTACGACTGTTGCGAGTTAGGTATTAAGTCAAATATATTAGAAGCTGCATCGTATTCATATCTAGATATATAAAGATTTTTTAAAATGCACTTTCTACTGAGCTAAATTATGAGATCTAGTTGTGAGAAACTGTCAGCTATTGTCATTCATATACATATATTTACATAAGAAAGGCTAAGAATACAAAAACGTCCATTCTCCTTATTTACTAAATAACTTATGTTTCCTAAAATTTCCAATTTGCAGTATTTCAATTGTTGAGAGCTAGTCGGCAAAGCGAGGGTAACAGATGTGATACAATTTATAACCCTTCCTCGGGATTTAATGAGTTGAAGTAGTTCTCCAACGCATTGGTAGGACCCAAATGTTAGTTGATGCAGACCATCAAAAAGCGAAAGGTTGATATATATTCTGAAGATGTTCCCAGACACGACCTTTAGTATTAACCTTAAATTGATAACTTATGGGCAAAATTAGAGGTAGAAGAAACGCTGGAAGTCGAAAGAAGTCATGTTAGGGAATAGCTTGAATCAAAGAGAGATTTGCAGACCTGACAGACAGCCAACCTCAATAGAAGAGCACTTCAAACAGAAGAGGAGAAATGTGTATGTTAATGTGTGTTTATTGTCATAGATTTTGTGAACGATAAAAGTTAAAAGATCTACGAGGATC
Source organism: Apoda limacodes (assembly GCA_946406115.1). Classification (NCBI taxonomy): domain Eukaryota; kingdom Metazoa; phylum Arthropoda; class Insecta; order Lepidoptera; family Limacodidae; genus Apoda; species Apoda limacodes. Next base: position 23,009,001 of record OX291555.1, on the reverse strand, counting down.
GCAAAAACTAACAAAACGTTATGTTTGATTATTAACAAATTTACTTCCATATTCAAAACGAGAGTTGAAAATTTACATAGATTTTAATACATAGATTGGAATTTAACATAATATAACAATAATATTAAAATTTAAACAATTTAGTATAAGAGCCATTTTTATTTGAATTACAATTATTCAATATCCGTAGTTGTCATTTCCTATTATGTTAAAAATTATCCTCTACGATGTTTTAATCATAGATTATTGAGGAAGTGGGGGTAATTGATGCGGGTTACTAAATTTAGTAAAATTTGTTAAGTCTTTAATGACTCACTCACTGAGGTCGTGTTATGTATATGAAACAAGGACTTTACAATTTACGTCGAGATTTAATTAAAAGTTGTATTGATTGCGTTGCTATTGTACAACAACCATTAACTAACGTCAATTGTGTATAATAATATCTTTAATAACACGGCACAAAACAATCCTTTGATAATCATATCTGCAGATATATTAAATACGTCACCTATTTCCTAGAGATTGTAAAAAACTTTTTGAATGATTACAGTTTAGCCGTCTGCTTATTTGATGATAAAAAAGAAACCTATGACTTTAGACAAAATAACATAACCCAGTACATATTACTCGTAATAAAATGATGAGAGAGTTAATATTGGGGACGAGCAAGTGAAATCGCGAGCGTGACGAAGCGGAATACAAGGTAGTATTTATACAGTGTAAGTTATAACAAACATCTAATTGAACTACCATGCAAAACCTTATTAAATAAAATAGGCCAAAATTTAGTTTTATCTAGACTCGAAATTGGCTACACTCAATTTTATTTATTTGTTTTATTACCTAAAGTTCTTTTGAATAGTTTTTATATAAGTATAGTTTCATTATACTATTGCGTTATGACGTCCCATAAGACATATTGTGTCCGTACATCATAAAGTACGTCCACTGTCCACAACATCAAACGTCGACGTATCTGCAGACAAAACTAGCACAAGAACGCCCGGTGCGAGCTGTGACCACCTTTGTTTAACATTGGTCTTTCGTCACAGCACCGTAACGCAAATATTAATACTAAATAGACATTATTATTGCCCTTCTGCACGAACAACCTAGTTAAACTTCAAACGCAGTCAATTTTCATAGAGAATTGATTATCCATAATCTTAGAAGTTCCCTGAATTTGGATTAAAAACAAAAAAAATTAAGCACTGCGCGCTTATGGTTTCATGATATTATACTATTTATTCTTACGTGTATTAACGTAGCAAAAAGTTCCCAACTCCATGGTCTATACAGAGAGATCATTAAATAAAGGCTAATACTGATATGCATTAAAACGAATGTTTTTATCCGAACACTGGGTGAATTACCATATAAAGGCAATGCTATGTTATCAATTTATAGTCGACCCGAGAGACATTAACGAGAATGGGATCAACCAACCCAGAGCGCCTGCCAACTTGCGCTTAAAGATAACTTACTAACTTAAGAATTATGCCAAAGTAACTTCACTACAAATCTCATTGTTTCTATTAGAATTTGTATGTGTCTCGGTTTGAGCTGACCCTAAGTGCCCAGTGGGCATAGTGAGGAGGTATGAAATCTAGAATTCTTAAAATATACATATAAGTGATTATTGTTATACTTCAAACTAATAGATATACGTGAAAGTATGTAGTAATAGAAAAAGTGAAACGTTAGTAATGGACGCAAGGTTTTCTTTACCAAAAATGTGTTAATGTACATCAGCAATTATATATAAGTCTTTATAGCCAGGCGAGTAAGATTCTCAGAGACCACTAAGCCACTACTGGTCCTAGATGAATATTGAAATTCCATGTATTACCATAAATCAAAGTAAATTGCTAATGCATGGCGTGGCACACAGATCATAAGTACAAAATTACGTTACATGATAAAATAAACATAACTTTTGTCAGTGTGTCTATGAAACAATTATCAAACAACATTTATATTTAAAGAAAACCAGCGACAAATATAATTTATTTCATCAATTCATAAACGGACGCACTTACTTACATCAAAAAGAACTGAAATACAAATTTTAAGTTGTTTTTTAGTTGATAGTTTTATTGAGTAATTCTTTAAACATATGTGTTCGGATATTTAATACATAATGTTATATTTAATATTGATTTCGAACGATACCTACGAAGAGTGATTTTATTAAAAAAAAATCTAAAAGGATTTGTTTAGTGACAGCACACTATTAAAGATAAAAACGACACTACTCACTTACATTTTATGCTGTACTTAAAAAAATAAGTTTACAAAACATACTGAATGAAATTTTAACATAAACTTAAAGAGAAATTTTAAAATATGAACACAACGGGTAACTTTATAAAATACAAACCTGACACACCCCTAGTTTTTATTCAATGTTCAACTTAATGACAAAGACACTACAGGTAAAAAATAAAGCAAAACCAGAAAATAGTTGTTTAATAATAGAATATCTTTTAAAAGAACCCAAAGTTACTTGAAAGCAACATAAGCTAAACAATAAGCGTGTGACATCATCGAAGACAAGGCTCTTATCCTTATCACCGTTTTATCACCACAAATTTAGTTAAGATAACGACAACCCACGGAACTCCTTTCTACTAACATCGCACGATGCCAGATTACTTATAATGAAATATTCTATAGTCATACCTTTCAAAGATAAAATGTAATTTAAATTCAATCATAAAAAAATGGAGAAAGCTACTAACAAATAGGAAATCATACATAGTTGTCAGCTTAGTTGTAAATTGGTGGATGCTGTACATCACGTTATGTATGTCCAAAAGGTAAGAAATATTGTAAACACAGTTACACTGAATATGTTAAGAATTCCTTTTTTTTTCGTTCAGCTTCTTATTTAACACATTGATGAAGTCGAGTGTTTGTTTAATTTCTTAAACAGTACCATACCGTTTTATGTGCTATTGATACACTTGAATTGAAACACTAAAAGTGAGAATCAGAATTTGCATTGCACTGCCATCTCATTCATGCTTGATATTCATTAAAATCTCGTACCTACGCACTTTTAGAAAATGAGAGTAGATCGAAACATTTCAACATAAACATCTGCTCAGTTCAAGTGGATAGCGGATGTATTACTTGTGCAAATAGCGTAAAAAAACAATGTTTTCCCTCTAACATTTAGCCCCAAATTTAACAAAGTGGCAATAAAGTAGCAATTAAATTTTTAGTTACGCCAAAGCTCCGAAATTTCGCAATCACGATAGACAGTTACCCAGTTACTATGACTAAGCAACCGTTGAAACTATAACTGAAATTACACGGCCAAGCAAGACAAGGCTGCAAGTGAAAAAAAATAATGACTAACAAAGAACGACTGTTAAAAAAATATTACAATCTATCACAGATTGTTTCGGTTGTTAAAAACAAAAATACAAATCTATTTCCAATCTTGCTCACAATAAAAAAACAGAGAAAAGCAATTAAGTATGAATATACTCATATGTCTTAAGATCAAACGTCTCAATGCCAAACATAATGTTGCCATAGCCACCCACAACTTCCTATTACGAAAGGACCGTACGTAAGTTGTACAACAAACGCAGTGTCAATTCGAATGACGAATTATGTTCAATACTAAAGATAATAATATTTTTAATATGAATTTAATTAAATAGAAAACAAATATTAATTTTTTGACGTATACTGTAACGTTAGTCGAAATGTTATATGATATAATGTCATACGTTTTAGGGAAACCATAATCGAAAGTAAAAATGAATAAGGAAAAAGTTATAGACAGGATTTAACAGTAATAATAAAAAAAGTGCATACGCCTATAAAAATTGAAATACCTACGTCAAAATAACGCAATGTACAAAAATAACGATATTTTATAATAAATAAATGGAAGCCACAATATGGCACTCGCACTCGATTAAGCTTTTGACAGAAAATCCGAAAACAAAAAAAACAGCATCGAATCCGCGCAAAATAAGTCCAAAATAAAAAGATAATATAGTAAAGTAAACTTAGCTTAAGTACAGCCGAGCTAAGTTTGCAACTTAGACCGCAGCACTAAAACCAGCTAGTTTGATTGTCTGTTGCAACGCCGGATATCAAGGTCTAGTTGCTACAGTTTCACCGACCCGAAACCTTCTGACTACACTCTATTGTATGCAATTACAGTACAGACAATAACAAAATACAACACGTTTTGACAAAAACTGCTGAAATACATATTTCAGTACTAAAATTCAATTTCTAAACTGACTTTGACAATTTTGAACACAACAATATATACTATATACTATAAATAGATTGAAGCAAATAGAGACAACAGTAAATATCCAACTAGACCAAAATTAGTTTTCAAACCGAACAAAAGGGACAGAAATAGAGGACATCTAAAGGAAGCGAACACATGTTGCCAACATTGACATCTTCGACAGTCGAAACGACGAATTTTTCCAAGTTCACATTTTAATAATAAATATTCTGCTTCAGGGAATACTTAATTTTACCCAAGGTAAGTGACCTTTCCACAATATAAATCTTAACAAAGCCACTATTACACAGTCACCGTAGATCCAAGAGTTTATTAATCGACTCAACGGAGCGCGACACAACGGCATCGGCCGATCCGTGCACAGATAAAAATCGTCTTCAGTCACATTTACCTAAATAATAAACTTTATCGTATGCAAAACGATTCACAAACACAACACCAGTTGTATAAACCACACAAACACTATTTTAAAGTTGTTTTTTAAACAGCGACACAACCAGTCTACGCGACGTTTAAGGGGAGACTGAGGTGGCAACGCTGCGCCTGCGCTACCTCGCTGCCAGGTTGCTTTATCAGCCTTCAGAGGGGCAAAGGGGGTTACCAAAAAGAAAAAATCCGCACGTGACGTGGAGATAAGCTGTATGAAAATCATTTGCATGACAGCATACTTAATGATAATGTTGGCATAGACTTAGTTATGTTTATATTGACGTTGAGAAAGTCTAAAAACGTGATACGTTTTTGTTAATATATTACCAAGAGTCACATTTTTTAACCTAATCTTAAATTTCAAGTGGAACCGTTTTGTACATCGGTCAGGTGCAGAAACACCTGTCGATATTTCCTGTTTTACATGAGTTTGAGGCTTACAAGGATCTTTATTTCGTGAGTTTTTGCACACAGCGAAAAGATAAACTGGAGAGTGAACGGTAGGATTGAAACAGGTATGATAACTGATAGAATAGTTCATTTTACAATAGACAGGCAAAAGGAAGTATTCGCTAAGCCACTTGCGCGTGACCACTGCGTTTCCATTGTATTGGTGCGGAGATATACAGGTATTAAGTCCTTGTTTGACCTTTTAGCTAAATGCAAGTTTTTTCATACTTCATTTTCGCAATCAGCGAAGTAAAGGTTAGTCGAGTGAGTTTTCCTAAAATCATTAAATGTCGTTGATGCCGCATAATAGGAGCATTTTTCACAACACATTGGCTACTCGGAAGATTGAGCAGTAGATTCATTGTCATAGTGTGACTAGTCAAGTCTTCACGTCGCCTATACCGTAAAGTCTAAAGACGGAAATTCTTTGAACAGTGCATCCTACCAGTCATGACTTACGCCGCCGAAACGTGGACACTTACAGCAGGGCTGGTCCACAAGTTCAAGGTCGCACAGCGCGCAATGGATCGAGCTATGATCGGAGTGTCTCTAAGGGATCGAATCCGAAATGACGACATCCGGAAGAGTCACCGACGCAGCTCGCAGAATTACCAAGCTGAAGTGGCAGTGGGCTGGCCACGTCTGTCGGAGGACCGATGGCCGATGGAACGAGCAATCGTGTCGTCTGAGAGTGGAGACCGCGTATGGGAAGGCGAAGCGTGGGACGCCCTCCAGCCCGGTAGACCGACGTCCTTAAAAAGGTGGCTGGTGGTGACTGGATACGGACGGCAGAGGACCGGGAGAAATGGCGCGCCATATAGGAGGCTTATGTCCAGCAGTGGACCAATATAAGCTGATATGATGAGTGTAACTAGGCCATCCTTGTTGTTTACATTTTAGTATTAGTGAAATAGAACGCTTTTAAAACAATGCTGTTTTACGGCTTAATATGCCAAGGTTGTCGGCTGAACAATCAATGGTCCTAAAGAAAACGTTTTACATGTACATAATAAAAAACTTTTAATATCATTGGTTTTAGAATATTTAAAACTTCTTTTAGGTTTTTTTTTGTGGTTATCTTTAATAGAACCAATGATATTGTCATATGAATATTAGTTTTCTATACTTTCATTGTGACTTTTCATAATAGTCAGCTGTTCACAACAAAAAAAACTGGCTCGTTTTGCATTATGTACGTACCTACCTTTATTCCTGTACTTGAATATTAATTACAGGAACATATCACACGACTGTTTCTCAAAACGATGTGTGTTGCCAGTGACGATTTAAGGTACAGAAACGTGGCGTTTCTTAGCGCATGCATGAATGTAACCACAGACAGAAACTTAACACTTTTTACTATGATAGTAAACATTCCCTACAGCTACCACAGATCCCAAAGTCATTTGTGACGTGTCGCACATAACACTGGAGAACACCATTCGGCAGTTGGACTCATGATGAGTCACGCCACGACAAGATGCGTTCGACCGTGTAATGACTTCTGCTTGTGCGCACCACAACACCACACCACACCACACCGCTCCGCGTCATCATCTCTTGTCATACTCTGATGTATGGCCAACAAAAAGCGCGTGTTAAGTGTTCATTAACAGCCTTTTCACGTATTGTATCTTTAAAATGTAATATTATTGTTAGCTATACATACTAAAACTGTCATGACTGTACATAACAGATATTTTTTTAAAAAATATTGGTATCGAAAACACTTAACTTTGATTTTTTCTCTTATGGCATCCCGCAAAATCTACTGAATAAAATTTGATGCTGTATTATATCTTTGAAACTATCAAATTTAACTTAAAAACTAAGCTACGTTTCATCTAAACCAGCCCGTATACATACTTCAGAATTTCTATTTAAAGCGTTCGTTCTTAAGTAAGTGACCTTTCATAGAAATTCTATTTAACAGACCCTATAAGTACTGTTACTATTTTTACGACGCACCAATAGTCTAGCTAAAAGAGTTTCGCGAAATTTATTACCTGCGAAAGATGGTGAAGAAACAAGATGTTAGGTACGTTTAGTTTTAGTCCGCGGCTTTGGTTTTCGCCGTAAAATTTTTACGGCAACTTCTTGATTATAGCAAGAAAGTTTGCTAAAGCAGTCAGTAACTGTTGTTACTCCTGCGAGATTTTTTAAATTATCCGGGATAAAAAGTAGCATCTCTTCCTCCTTATCTTTACCTATAGTACAAAATTTCAAATTTGTAAGGGATGGGAATATCCTGAAATGTTTACGGGCAGACGCATCTAATATACGTATTATGTATTTATTAATCATCGCAAATTGCGTCACTGATATCGGTTTATACTGATGTTTAAACTATAATTATGTTTTTTACAAAAAAACTAACACAAAAAAGGGTAATATGCGTCATCCGTGCTACCTCCGTCATAAAACAAACAGGTTGGCTGATTTAATTAATCCACAGTTAGCCTGTGGTGCGCTCTGTTAACGCTGCCCGGCATAACTGCCCTTGAATTAAGACTTTCTAATCTGTATTCGAAGCTATGTTGATTTACTTCAAACCGACGGACGTGTATGATAGCATTGAAGCGAGTGAATAAAGCGAAAGTCATAAGAGAAAATTCCCTTACCCTCTTTGGTACGTACCACACGTAAACAAAGAAGGTAATGTGTACTAAAATACGATTCCTGGCCGCCTCAAAGTCCAGTTGCATGTATAAATTAGAACTTAGTACCGAGGTACCTACTTAATTATACGTCTGACCTCACCGGTACCGGTCGGCACAGATATGGTTTCCTGCCCCTTTGCCTTCTAATATCTTCCGTTTTAAGTTCCTTAGCATATAAATAAACAAAATATACATATAGCGTTCAGAGATATATATATAGAGCAAAAATAGCTAGCATAAATATAGGAGGTAGTAACAACACATTAACATTTTTTTTATACCACTGAGATGGCAAACAAGCACACGGTCCGCCTGATGGTAAGCAGTCACCGTGCCTATGCACGCTTATAACACCACGCGTTACCGACCCTTCAAAAATCCGATATCTTCTTTCTTGAAGAACCCCATTCTGTAGTCCTTAGAGAAACCCTTGGCAGGAAACTCATTCCACAACCCAAGCGTTCGCGGGAGGAAGTTTTAATTAAAACCGCACCGTACGCGACCATTTCGGTTCTAAAGTGTGATAATGAATTCCCTGCCAATGGCGAGCAGTGCGATGGTAGAAAGTAGCCGTGGGCATCATTACTTTCGAACAATTCCTTAGAACCCATCCCATTGTACAAGCGGTAGAACATACACAGGGAGGCAAAGTCTCTCCTCAGACTTAAGGGTTCGATACGGCAAGTGAGTTTGGGATCGTCGACAATTCTCACAGCCCGTCGTCGAATGAAGGGCCAAGCTGGAATCCGGGTGCACCCGCCCAGAGATGGCAACAGTACTCCATATGGGGCCGAACTTGCCTCTTGCGTGTTACACATGCATTGCGCGGGTTTTACTATTTCGATAGGACAATAACAACGTCAAACACGCAATGAATATAAAATCTGCACGAGTGTAGCTAAGGACGACAGACGGCCAGTTGACTTTCTCGCACATACTAAAATTACAGCGTTCTGTTCCTTATACACAAAAATGGTGAATATTTATGGTCCCTTAGTTTTGATTATAATTGAATTATGAATGAAATGTGAGTGTGCTATGTTTTATATATTTCTCTGATGAGCAGAGATTCGGTATTCTCAGAATATCTATTATTTTTTAATTTTTTCGTACTCTCCGACATTATTAAGCTTCCTTGTTTCAAGGAGAGGCCCGTGGCCTACAGTGGGGACGCACAACGGCTGAGGCAGCCAACAACAACCCAATCCACCTCTAACTCACCTTTTTTTCCTCTCTAGTTACCACGCCTCGCCGAACCAGACGAAAGAAAAAAAAAATACAAAGCAAACGAGGCCGCGAACGTTTCGGTAGCTTATTATCATAATTTTTAAGAAAAGTGGCTGCAAAATAACTGTCTGTAGTGGAAATAATAAAAGCGGAAGTGTAATCGGCTCGAGAGGGATTAACTTCGGAAAGATTTGAGGCCACTCCAATTGCTGTCTCGGCACCAATTTGCGTTTTGTTTCATTTCCATCAGTTCCGCTGGGAAATTGTATTGCTTGTGCGGTACGGTGCGGTTGGATAAAAACTTTTTAATAGTTAAATTTCAACTAAGTTAATAAGCAAATTAGTTCTTATTTCTAAACGGATATTAATTTTCTTTTAAATAAAAAATATATTTGTGGCACGAATATTATAGACCTATATGGGTTCTAATGTACATTATTTCGTAACGAAATAGAGGTACAAAGCCACTATCATTAATATTAATTATATAAACCACATAGCTGATATTAGGGTTATTCCTTCTTTTGTTTTTACAAAAAAGTTTATGTTTGCCTATGTTCGTAACAATTGTAAGATAAACCATGACTTTTTGCTAACATACTATGGTCGTAACAATTGTAAGATAAACCATGACTTTTTGCTAACATACTATGTTCGTAACAATTGTAAGATAAACCATGACTTTTTGCTAACATACTATGTTCGTAACAATTGTAAGATAAACCATGACTTTTTGCTAACATACTATGTTCGTAACAATTGTAAGATAAACCATGACTTTTTGCTAACATACTCTGACTCTTTACTCACACGTTTTATAAAATAAGGTCCATCATGCCATGACATAACGGTACTGAGATGTCTTGGAACACTTTTTGACACTAATCAATAATGTATTTTGTGGTTATATTATTATTACCTGTTGTGTTAAGAATTGGAAATAGAACGTTTTTCTTTAAACCTTAGCCAAATTGTATCAAGATCGGTTCAAAGATTTAGCAATAGTCAGACAAAGAAGATAGATACTTTCACATCAATAACATTGGTATTATTGTCTCTTTACACACCCCCCCCCCTCCCTCCGTCGCATCGCAAGACATTAGCCATCCAATGCAAAAAAAAAGTTTTTAAATAAATGTTAGTGATATAGCGTTCAAACAAATACACCTCAGATTTATTATATTAGTGTAGCTAAAAGTTATTCTTCTATGTTTGTCACTATAGCAATTAATCAACCTTAATAAGGTCGGCGACTAGACAGAATAAACCTCCCGTGAGTTCTACGGCATTAACAATGACCCCCCAAATATTCACATACGGTCAACGAACCATAGCCAACATACTCGTAAAGAACTTACCGTAAAAAAAAACTGTTCCAAATATCATGACGCCTCTCGCTTTAATGGTGAGTTTATGGCAGATAATAAATGGTTGCAAATATTATACTCGCACAACTTGACAACTTAATTATATGTTAGGTTTTAACTTAACAACTTTCCATGAGGTGGATTGTAAACGTCTAATAAAAATATATTTATTTATATACATATGTTTATCAGTTTATACTGTGTAAAATAATAGTTTTTTAGCATATAGGTATATAATATAATGTATGTAAATATCTATACCAATATAATGAAGCTTTAGAGTTAAGTTTGTTTTTTGTTAGAACGCACTAATCTCCGGAACTACCAGTCCGATTTCAAAAAATCTTTTTGCATTTGTTAGCCTAATTCTAAAAAAAAGGTTATTTCTATAGGTCTATTTAACATCACGCTATGACCTGAAGAAACGGATCATAAAGAAGTCAGAAAAAATCCTAAGCGAAAACGAAGTCATAACGCGGGCGGCGATGGGACGAGGACTGTCAACACAAGGACGGACAGAACAACGTCTACCAGATCAGATTTAAAGTAACCTTTTCTGGCACTCTACACTTAGAAAACGGGAAGGTTAAAATTAAATAACATTTCGGTACATTTTAACAGAGAGACACTGCTGTGTTGCTAAAAACAACATTGTTAACTCTGTTAAACCCACTGGGTAAAATTAGCAGTAACTTGGTAGAATTTAAAAGTAAGAACTCGGCTTCCAAAACCGATTTACTTAGTTGCGGTAACCTGTTTGGTTACCCGAAGCCTTCCTACTCAGTTAGTCATTGTTTTCAACATATGTTTGGCTGCCACAATCTAGTAGTGATAACCGATTGACATGTGTACGGTAGCCAACCTACTTGGGTATATTAAGTTGTTTTACTTGGCTGCCAATCTAGTTAGAACAACCACGCAGTCGAATAGTTTTCGCATAATATTTAATATATTGAATATATTCATTTATTTATTCGTCATATTTATTATTCATTTTGTTATTTATTCAGTCACTAACTAACTTACCGTTAACCCCATTTAAAACCTTATCTTCACTACATTCCAAACATCTGTTGTACCTGTAGATATGTAAAAGTCATATAATTAACAAATATATGAAATTCTAACGAAATAAAAAAAAGACAATATAACGCGATTCAAAATCGAAGGAATCTGTTGATAATTTAGCTCTACCAAGCTAAATGCATAACCACAAAATCAGAATACATAATCATTAATTACATGCCATAAGAATTCACTGTTTACACTTGTGGTTACACAAATGAATAATATCTACGCCATTTATTAAAAAGAATGGACTGTTCTTTTGATGGCATTGTGATGAAAAATAATAAAGAAGAATTGTCAAAAGTCTTCCTTGATGGAGTAAACGTATTAAGTAAATAATTTAAAAATAATAAATTAACCGAATAAGATCAAAAATAATAATAATAATAAAAATTTATACTTATGTAAAAATAACCGAATAAGTTGTATGAAATTAAACAAGTATACCCTTTCAAAAATAACCGAGTGCCTAACCTAAAATTGTCAAATTTAAACAAGCAATTAAAAATTTGTATCAAATCGTATTTAACCAAATGAAAACTGCTGCAGCAGCCGAGAGCATGTTATTAAGAATAGATAACAAATAGGTTGAAATCAATCAATTTCCAATTAACCGAGCAAATATCGCACTCTGCTGACTGTCCGTTTTCTCACTGTAATATATCCCTACAGTATACTCTCTTTTTTACTTACAAAAACACTATAGTTGAAAGATACACATATCCGTACATTTATTTAATTGTGCATCAATATGGCTTTTTTTAAACGCAGTAATCTTCACCTTTCGGGGAAAATAAGCTAATTATTCAGTAGACATTGCACTGAGTTATTTAAGTTTACAAAGATGGCTTTAAATTCCTAATAGAAACAGGTTTAAGTTAAAACGATTGTTTAATCAAATGTAAAGTTAAAGTTAAAATCACGTAGCCTATTTCGGCATAATAATGTGACACAAACTTGTTGGCTACAGATATATGGCAGTTACGTGAGGCCTTGGAAGCGTATTTGGAATACGTTGTAACGTCATGTCATTTGACTTCTTTTGGGGGTGATCGAATCAAGCTTATTACGTTACTTGCCAGTGGCTCCGCCCGCCCTAAAGTCGGCTTAATTATACATTACATGTATGAGTTACATGTATTAGAAAACAACTTCAAAACAACAACAGTTACCTACATGTAGTAAGAAACATCTACAAAAATAGGAACGAAAAAAAATATGTTTTTACGCACGAACCAATTTGTCTTGACCATGCAAAAATATTAGTGATTCCGCCACAGTGATCACCAGCTCAAAAGTTTAGTAGTGGCTAGAAACGTACGTAGATCTCCAACAACGGAGTGCGCAAGTTTGAATCCTGCAATGTAGTCAGACTTTTCAGTTTTTTTTTAACGATTTGGATGAAGTTTTGTATTTAGATAATGCCTTACTTTCCAAGTTTGCGCCTAGCTCGCCCTGCTATTCTACTTCAATTAAATACCAGTTATATGTAATGTTGAATCTCATAAGTACGAAAAACATGTCTATCTTACAGGTGTATCTAATATATCTATAGTGAAGTGTAAGCAATAAATTTAGACATCACATCGTCATGACGCAGAATCTCATTAGACCGGGATGAGGATACAAGTACCTACCTGGTAGCGTGAACATTGAAGACACATTACCTGCGAAGCTTCGGTTTTAAACTTTCACATTCATTCATTCTCGTCTAAGTTAATTAATCCATTAAAATCGTTCATATATTTATATATTTTGCAAATTTTTAAAAGTTTAAAAGTTGCAATTTTAATAAAAAATCTTGTCACGATACGTTTTTCGTATTTCTGATTACTCGGTTCTGTGTCGTGGGATTAGTGACAAGGGTTTCCAGGTCAGGTTCCAGGATATGTCCGGTTTTTTACGGTGGTGTCCGGCCAAATATATACATGTCCGTCCTTACCGTGTTACGTAAGGCTTTTTAGCGATGAAGTAAATGACGCACAACTAAAGCCCGGTCAAAGCTATATTGGCGTGTCATTAGCTAAACCATTTTTTAGGATTGAGGCTGATCTCCCAATAACTGACTGAAATAAATTATGACATATAAACGATTTAAAAATCCAACTGACTTTATTTCGGTTTCAAATAAATATAGTTTGGCTTTTAGGGCAAAATTTCCGGCTAAATATTATGCCAAATTCGGTTTTTCTATTTTTGGATCTGGCAACCCTAGAAATCTCTAGACCCAACAAATATTACAAAACGTAAAGGGTTAATTCAACATTAAATTAATATAACGATTCTTAAATTATGTATGTATGTGCGAGGTATTGATAGGACATCTTTGACAGTTAGCTGTTTTATAATTACAATCTTACATTGTTTTAATTTAAAGTGAAGCAAAGTAGGAGCAATCAACTAACGCATGACACTTAGATTCTATTTTAAAATTATGTGCTAGTATTTATAATGAATGAGTTAACGATTAATAAATCAAATCAAATAACTTTTATTTCGTAGGTAATCTAATTACACTTTAAATATGTTATAATTTATCAAACACAAAACATAAAATAGCGCCGCCGTAGCTGAGTTGGTCAATCCCAAGGGATTTTCTCATATAGATTGTTCTAGATGCTTAGATATTTTCTAATAACCTTTTATGTTTAACTTTTCCTTTAGTACTGATTTATGTAACGCAAAAGCAATACAAAAAAAAAAAAAAAAATAATATGCAGACCTCTATGGCAATACTAATCGTGGTGATACCTCCTGCATGTAAACGTAAGGCTTTTTAGCGATGAAGTAAATGACGCACAACTAAAGCCCGGTCAAAGCTATATTGGCGTGTCATTAGCTAAACCATTTTTTAGGATTGAGGCTGATCTCCCAATAACTGACTGTAATAAATTATGACATATAAACGATTTAAAAATCCAACTGACTTTATTTCGGTTTCAAATAAATATAGTTTGGCTTTTAGGGCAAAATTTCCGGCTAAATATTATGCCAAATTCGGTTTTTCTATTTTTGGATCTGGCAACCCTAGAAATCTCTAGACCCAACAAATATTACAAAACGTAAAGGGTTAATTCAACATTAAATTAATATAACGATTCTTAAATTATGTATGTATGTGCGAGGTATTGATAGGACATCTTTGACAGTTAGCTGTTTTATAATTACAATCTTACATTGTTTTAATTTAAAGTGAAGCAAAGTAGGAGCAATCAACTAACGCATGACACTTAGATTCTATTTTAAAATTATGTGCTAGTATTTATAATGAATGAGTTAACGATTAATAAATCAAATCAAATAACTTTTATTTCGTAGGTAATCTAATTACACTTTAAATATGTTATAATTTATCAAACACAAAACATAAAATAGCGCCGCCGTAGCTGAGTTGGTCAATCCCAAGGGATTTTCTCATATAGATTGTTCTAGATGCTTAGATATTTTCTAATAACCTTTTATGTTTAACTTTTCCTTTAGTACTGATTTATGTAACGCAAAAGCAATACAAAAAAAAAAAAAAAAATAATATGCAGACCTCTATGGCAATACTAATCGTGGTGATACCTCCTGCATGTAAACGTAAGGCTTTTTAGCGATGAAGTAAATGACGCACAACTAAAGCCCGGTCAAAGCTATATTGGCGTGTCATTAGCTAAACCATTTTTTAGGATTGAGGCTGATCTCCCAATAACTGACTGTAATAAATTATGACATATAAACGATTTAAAAATCCAACTGACTTTATTTCGGTTTCAAATAAATATAGTTTGGCTTTTAGGGCAAAATTTCCGGCTAAATATTATGCCAAATTCGGTTTTTCTATTTTTGGATCTGGCAACCCTAGAAATCTCTAGACCCAACAAATATTACAAAACGTAAAGGGTTAATTCAACATTAAATTAATATAACGATTCTTAAATTATGTATGTATGTGCGAGGTATTGATAGGACATCTTTGACAGTTAGCTGTTTTATAATTACAATCTTACATTGTTTTAATTTAAAGTGAAGCAAAGTAGGAGCAATCAACTAACGCATGACACTTAGATTCTATTTTAAAATTATGTGCTAGTATTTATAATGAATGAGTTAACGATTAATAAATCAAATCAAATAACTTTTATTTCGTAGGTAATCTAATTACACTTTAAATATGTTATAATTTATCAAACACAAAACATAAAATAGCGCCGCCGTAGCTGAGTTGGTCAATCCCAAGGGATTTTCTCATATAGATTGTTCTAGATGCTTAGATATTTTCTAATAACCTTTTATGTTTAACTTTTCCTTTAGTACTGATTTATGTAACGCAAAAGGAATACAAAAAAAAAAAAAAAATAATATGCAGACCTCTATGGCAATACTAATCGTGGTGATACCTCCTGCATGTAATAATGTTAAGCTCTAATTAGCTAAATTAAAATGTTCATTAACTAAGTGTGCTGCTGACCGTGTCAAGGTTTTCCTAATCCTATAATTTTTTTTGCGTCGTTTCAGAAATTTGACCAGACTCAAAAACTAATATATGTATTAATGTTATATTCAACTAGCTTAGAAAATATTTTAAAAGACAACCAAATAAATACAAATTCCTGACGATTTTCAATGTAGTTTTAAATAATAAAACATAGATCGAAACAAGTAGCGCCACCTAGTACCGAATAGCCGAACTATTAGTGCAATAATTTTGAAACTACGTAGCCGCTATCTACTACATACTTAGATCTGTAAAAATGTTAAAACAGAATATTAAATGTATTAAAACTTTTTTTTTTTTAAGTAAAAACCTCTACCTATTAAGTCTAATATACAAGAAATTTTATCTACTCGACGATAGAGGGCGCTACTGACATTTTGTAATGGCATTTATTACCTTTCATATGTAGTTTCATTGACAAGTTACCATAATCTGTGAAGTGTATAAAGAAAAATTTCAGTCAGGTACGAGTTTATATCAGTCAGGATCAGATAAGTTAGTTCATAAAGTGTGAAATAATGCCGCCACTTGATATTTTATATTTCCTATTTGAACAAAGCGAAATTCAAAAATGTGCTTCTATAGAAATATGTAATTAGTCGTAAGCTATTTTTAAATCGTTTTTCATTGGTTCTAGGGTCCTAGTATAGTATTATATAATCTGTGTTCTAGGGTAAATCTGTGATGCTAAAGAGCAAATACGCTATCAACTAATTGCTGTTTCATCCTAAAAACAATAAAAGCTTATAACTCGTTTTATATTTCTGTAGAAGCAAAATTTTTGAAATTCTCTTTGTTTAAATAGGAAATCAAAAATTGATCTTGGCAGCGCCAGTGGACGTTAGGTACCCCTTTTAAATACTATCGCCGTAATCAGTTTTTAATTTAATTTCGCCTGCATCTTAGCTCCAGTAAAAGCCACTGCCCAATTGAATATGATCTCAGTTTACATTACAGTGATCAACTCACACGATAATAGCTAGCGAGTATAATTTATAGAATTTGTATGAAGAATAGTGTCAGTTTCTGTCGGAAGTAACCGGTAGAGGCGCTCTGTACGACTTTTCATATAAATCTTAAGGGGTATATAGCAGCTAACCTTGCGCTTAACATATTATGTACAAAGCGAATTACATAAATCTAAGTGTTGGAAATATAAAACCAGCTAACATAAGCTATTTTAGCTTAGTCGATAGTAAAAAGTAGACTTGAGAAGCATAACTTGAGAAAAAATTAAAAACCATTGAATCTTGACGTAAGAATTCTTCACTACTCTCGGGATCCAACTTAAACCTAAGTTCGCATGAAATTAACCCTTTTTTTTATTTATTCTGCAATTTATATAACACATATTTCTATAAAATAAATGTAATTTGGATACAAAGTATCACCAGTTTTATAATAATAACCTAAATGATGAATTACCTATTACACATTATCAAAACAAATATTTGATCTAATTTCATATGATTACATAAAATGCTACCGCTTACATTTGTACGTAAAAAAACCCAAATACGTTATCATCATAACTGATATACTTACGTATAACCGTGGCTGTTATCATGTTTTGCTTACGAGTTACGACACCATATGGAAGATGTTATTATTTGGTAAAAGATTTTTCACTCAATGTTAAAGTAATATAATCCCACTATGTATTTAAACATAATAAGTGTTGTTTGTTTATCACTATCACATTCGGGATAATATACCCTGTGTACGGAATACGGAAATCTAAACATTTGTCGTAATTAGTTAAGCTAAATTAATTAAAATTGGAATTTGGACTTTAGATTGTAAATTTGGCCTTTAGATTGTAAATTAAGATTGACGTGTTTTACTGTTTCTGAAAAAATCATCCCCTGGGAGGCAGAATAGATGATAAAAATTTGTACGAGAATTCCGATTAATTTGTACGCGAATTCCGATTATTTTTGCAAGTAAAACCTGTCTTTTAAAAAAAAAAACCACGCGGACGGAGTTGCGGGAATAAACTAGTTGCTCATGTTATACAAATTAAACTAATAACTAGGGACGTTTAAAAGTGAGCAGAACGTATGGCATCCATCGCTTATGACCGGAAGACTTGATGTAAACTAAAAGCGCTTCAAAACTCATCGCTTTGTTTATTCCTAACACGTTAATTGCATCAGAAATATCTCATCGAAACCTAAGGGGAGCTATACACGCTCAATATATTTAATTGCCACATTTTGAGATATCTATTTAACCTATACCTGTACACTAAATTTCATAGAGAGAGATCCTAATAACTTCATTCATCATTATAGTAACAAAAAAAAATTCATAATCAATTAATTTTCCACAAAATAAAACAACAATTACACAAACATTACTATTATTCTTCTTGCACGAATAATTGCAAGCAATAAACAGTTGGTACCTTAATGCTTAAACTATTGATGGCTGTATTTGAGAACTCCCTACGACCGGTGCGGTGTAGAGTTATTTATCTCCATCTCTTACTGTCCTGCAGAAACATGGATTTCCTATCCGCTGTAAGTGCTACCCCAGTTAATTAGCGTAGATTTTCAGGACATGACCCAATGACTTTGTGTAAGGAAATTCACAATCAGTGACGCTTTACAATAACAGACGCGCCAGTAAAGCCCTAGGATCGTTATGAATATCGAGTGTGTATAATTCGCCTTAAGGCAACAGCACACTAGCGACTAAAAATAGAGGCAAACATACACGTGCGTCTTAATTTAGACTTGCGACTTGCGTTCAAAGAACCTGCATCGGTGTTTGTTTACAATCGAAAAGCTTTCCCTCGAAGCTTTACAAGCTTTCTAGGAATTTTTCATTGGAACAAAAATTCGGTCGACTTCAGAGAAAAAAAAAGGGTTACATAAAGAATGTAATTGAAACAAGGGCGAGTTTCAAAGAATACCCTAACAATTTATTTATATCTTGTTAGTATGGATATAGATTCTTTGATCAACTTTCTGTTTTTTATATTTTATAAAAATCCTTTGAAACTTCTATCAAAATTCTCTGGTTAATTTTTTTTTCCTTAATAAATCAGGATAAAAAGAGATATATCGTAAGAGACAAAGTTACATTTTTCATTAAAAAATCTATAATAGCAAAAGTAACTTTGAATATTTTCCGTTTCAAGTTATTATTTTTGTAAACAATTTTGTATTTTAATCGAAGTTAAAGTTTTATAATTTCGAATTAAGGTAGAAACAAACACTACTATACCTTCAATGTTTTTAGCACCAAGGTGGCAAACAAGCTTACGGAATTAACAGATTAATCAAAGCTTAAGTTGTGGAATAAGCTCCCTGCTAAGGTTTTAGGACTAGGCTAGTTCTTCAAGAAATTATCAAATTTTTAAATGGTCGGCAACGCGCCAGTGGTGCCCTAGATTTTGCAAGCTTCTATAGGCTGCGATGACCGTTTACCATTAGGCGGACCGTCAGCCTGTTTGCCACCTTATGGTATAAATAAAAAACTTATTGATTAACACCTTTAAAGTGTTTATAGGGAGCCTAATTAAATTAACTATACAAAGTTAGCCAAAAAGTGTAAAATTTCGCATATAATATCAATATGTATGAATTGCATGCAATTTTTATCAAAACCCGTGATAGCCTCAAAAAACGTATAGAATTTTATTATCACGTACAAATGCAACATGCCTGTTAGAATATCACGTCTGTTCGAGGAAAACTGGGTCAACGAGACGCATTACGTGTGCCACAAGGTTTGCATTACTTACAGTTACACAAATTCCGGTGTTTAGACCATAATTGCAAATAATTTAGATCCATATCTGCTAAATTCTATACATTTTAGAGCAAATTCTTTTTTTTCTTTTTTTATATTTGGTTCTAATTGATTAAAACAGGTCTTATCTTATCAATCTATATCTTACTTACTTCATAGTATTCTAAAAATGGCAGAGGGTTATATTATTCTTTCATTGATCTTTTATTTTGCCGCTTATTACTATAAAGCTGGTAATTATGACATATGAGATATATATAAAGCCACCTCAGTCCACATATACAGCTATTAGAAGAGAATTAGAGTTGCGGCGACAGGCTCAACACCTGATACCCAAGGACTCAAGTGGTTGGTGAAAAGAGCCTGTTCCCCATGTGGGTTCGTTTCCAGTCACTGGTTAACCCCTTCGGTAAATATAAACCTTGACGTTATACATGCTTTATATGTTAATAAACTTTATTTTCATAGGATGTTTTAATTTGTCTTATATTGCTTGAATCAATCGAATTTAAAATAATCAAAACGCTATTCCCTAAAAAAATACTCTGTATCAGGATCATAATATCCTATCCTATGTTTGTTCTCTGCCCTATAAACTTTTTCTACGCAAAAATAATGTTGCACAAAAGAAGGACAAACCAACAAACACACTTTAATAGGGCTATATTAGTATTATCTGATATGTTTGATTCGTGTTTATTCCAATCTATAAATTGAGACCTAGAATAACTGTAATGGAACTATTAAGAAAAATTTATATTTTAATTGTTTCTTCCGAATATATCTACACTTGTATATACGCAAAAATTTATATTTATTTGCTAAAAATAGTGACCTTTACAGTGTTGATAAATTAGTGGTTTCAAAATGTCTTTAGAAGGTAACAATTTTACCATAACATTCCTGAACAACTTGCCTCCAAATAAATCTACAATCTATGTCAAAGACAGTTTAATAAAAAAGCTACTAGAAAGTTGATGAATACATTAATGATAAAAATTTTTGGAATAATTAGAATTTCATTAATTGGGAGGCATTTGTAATATTTTCTAATTAGAACATAGTATATTATATCATTAGGTATCTCCACGATATACATTTAATTATTAATTATATCTCATTATTTATAGACAGTAAAGATCAAGTAGCTATGTCATATTAGTTTTTTTATACAATCGAAACTTCATTATGCATCAACTCACTACACAATCCATTCACTCTCTTACTTTCCTATTTATCAAATTGACGTATTATCATATTGTATTTGTCAAGAACTTTCACATCCATTAAGTAATGCGTAACTTACTTACCTACCAGCTTATGTATATGTACACTTGTATACCTTTTTATATAATATTTTTCTAAGCAGTCATCGACCTACGCTCTTGAAACCTATACTAACAATATAAATGCGAAAGTGAGGCTGTTAGTTTGTCTGTTCTTACGTCGTAGCGAAGCATGCAATTGAGCCAAAATCTGGCACACACAGGAGTGCAAACTAATATTATAGTTAAATGCGAAAGTAACTCTGTCTGTTAACTCTATACGCTTACACCGCTGTTTAACTGATTTAGATGAAATTTAGTATTTACCAGGGAAGGACACAGGATAGATTTTATCCCGAAAAATGTAACAGTTCTCGCGGGAACAGCTATAATCGAGCTTAACAAACTAAACCTCATCTATTATCATCTAATTAAATAAATTAGTAATTAAATTAGTATAATTACGGAGTTCACGTAGAAATCCCACGCCAATAACCGAATTTATGGCAGGCGGAGCCGATGGCAAATATGCTAACTTATAACTAAATCCTACATGCCGAAGGCTCTACAGCTTGCTAAAGCAACCTCCCTACTATAATCAAGGAGTTGCCGTAGAAATCCCACGCCGATAATTAGCCAGATAAGCGAGCAGAGCCGAAGGCAAGAGCTAGTTAATACATACATCCATACATAACATCACGCCTGTTTCCCAGAGGGGTAGGCAGAGACCAAAGACTGCCACTTGCTACGATCCTGGCATACCTCTCTTGCCTCATCTAGTTAATTATACACAATATATAATGTTTGGGGTAATTTATTACCTTGTGGTAAACATGCGGTTAATTCGTCACTTAGTGACTTAAGACAAAGCAATTCTATAAGTATGGAACTTACGTAATTTTACAAATGCGATGCGCACGTCTCATACGTTCGCTATTCAGGTAAATTTTTTCACTAAGAACACTAAGAGACCATACGTAATACACGCATTAAGTAAGACCTATTTATCTATTCTGTGGTAATGCGATACTTCATTATAATTTTTGTGTAATATCAATGCGACCATTGTGCAGTAACTTTGCTCTACAAATATAAAATGAAAGTTTGTGAAATTTTTTGGATGTTAGTTATTTGATAATGCATATATTTATAGGAACGGCTTTGCCTGTGGGCAACGCTAAATATATCTATTATTACAATGACTATCGTTACTAAATAATTGAGGAATTGAGTAAATGCAAAAGTTTACATTTTAATCAATTGCTCACTAGTCACACCTACGAATCCCAAAATCCTAAACAATAACATCTATATTAATGTAATGAACGATTAACAACCCACGACGTTATACACATTATCAAGTATGTCTCTCAAATTAATTATTATCTATTGTTCTACTTATTTATTCTTATTCACTGTTTTTTTTTTTACGTTAAACATCGTAAGCGTTAAATCTTAAGTTTTTCAAAACACTACCTAAACACATTTAGCAGTTAAAATGGTCTTTGTAAAAACACTCGATATAATAGACTTTTTAATATGCATAAAATAATCGCAATAATATTTTTCTATAAAATATATTCTATGAAATATGTATATACTATAATAAACATAATTTATTTATTTTTCTCATCATCTAATTTTGTTTTTTTTTGTGATTTTAAAGAGTAATCAAGCTATATGTTCCGTCCTACTTCCTCCGACCTATATATTTATTTAACTTTCATTAGTAACATAATAATAATAATAAACATATTTCATGACTAATCAATGAAATAAAGTTTCATTTTCTAAGATATCAGGTCTAAATGTAAACTATTAGTCAGCCACACAACATAAAGACGTTAGATCCAACAAATTAAATCTGCCACTTGTTAAAGCACCTGCCTGTGTAATGTGCATAAAATTATTAGCAATTCGTATAAAAAAAAAGGTAATTGAGAATGAATAAAAAATATCTGTTTTATATCGTAAGCAAAAATAAAAATAAATTACTGCCCTCGCCCTGATTACTGCTTCCATACATGTTTTCACTAGATTTAAAAAATAATGTTGTTACTTATTATCATATAACTAATTAAAAAAAATTGTAAACAAAAACGGAATAATCTTTTTTTACTGAAACTTTTAAGAGGTGAGATTTCTGTGACGCCGAGAGTATAATAAATTTAATATTTTTCGATAAAACTTGCAACAAAATTGCGTATTCAGTTATTATTCTCATAATTATCTCGTAATGATTATTTATTTAATTATTTAATAATTTATCGGAGCAGTCGAATCCTTGTCATATTATTCTTAGCCATCATTGGTAACGTAATAAATTCATATGACAACATAAATTAAAATAAATTTTTATTTTCTATGATAAAATCAACGTGACATAACATCAGACAATTCCTACCTATTTACAACATATCTCAGTCTTATCTCACGCAACCTTGATAAAGAAAACGCTAAAACGTATTCAATTTACCATTTGAACTCGTTACACTACAAACTATGATGAACTTAATGATTAAGTCATGATATTAACTTAACGACTAGACTTACCTTATCTCTGTGAGAATGTCGATGGTGAGTCACGGGCGGCGGGTGGTGAGGCGGCGGCGGCGGTGGCACCTGATTCTGTCCAGTCACCACGACGGGTAGCCCGTCAACAATGGTGACCATGACCCGCTTATCGGCACTCCGACGACGCTCCACGGAATTCCTCCGTCGCCTCTGCTCATCTGTCACAGGCCTGGTGAATACAGTTCTCCGGTCGAAATTCCGCGGATCTCCTTGAATCTCTGCCGCCCGGGTTGCCGGCGTGTGACTTTTGGAGCGTTTCAAGAGTCTCATCACGTGCGATTTGAGAGCATCGGGCTTGCTCGGCGGTGGAGGAATATCCTGTTTGTGTTTGTACGATTGGGAGTGCGCATGGTGGCGCTGAACCGACACAGTGTGCCCCATGCCTGGTGGTATCACGTTCGACAAGCTCTTGACTGCGTAAGCAGCGTCCACTTTGTTGCCCGCCACGCAAGAAACTTCGTACATCACGATAATCTTCTTCGACCTCCTGCCTTCCTTGTCTTTCAATGTCCGAATACAATCATTTTTAAAAAAGATATCGAACCCCGTAACACTGCAATCCTTTGCCACTAACTCACACTAGCCGATCGACGATCAGCTTAAAAAAAACACCGTTTTCACGCGGAACTTCGAGCTCAAACACTGCAGAATAGTTAGTATGTTGCTTACATTTGTGGGCTAAAACAGAACAGTTGAGTTTGAATGTCGCACGCAATACTACAAACCATTCAGGTCGGACCGGTTGCAAGGAAAAAAAGTTAACGATCGACACAGTGCAGTAATACAAAAACAAACCGCTATGGAATTCACACACGCAACGTTTATAATTTTCGAGTTCTCATTAATATTTGTAGAATATTTCGATTTCGATACTCCGAGACGTCTAAGCGAGTCGAGCGTCAATGTTATACTAACAGAGCGAGCGAGTCAGTTCAGTCGGTGAGCAACACAACACAATATTAGCAAACAATTGTCAAGTGATAGGATAGGTTGAGATAAGAACGGATGCGTTCAGTGAACAACCACCCTAATTCAAATCATTTACTATCATCTGATTCTAAGACGATTGTTTTCTACATTGCCCGTTTTAAACTACGAACGTAAGGAGTACGAAATGAGAAACTGCAATGTAGATCTGTATCATTTCAAAACCAAGTGATTTTTATCTGCTTGAATTAAAGTCCAGTTCGGAGCTGGAGTTAGGTGGTGTGAGGATGAGCTGTAGAAGGTCAATGTTTCGGTGAAGTCACCGGCCAATTGATGTAATTATACCAGATAACGCGGTTAACGAGACAAATGGGGCGTCCGGGCCACGATCAACAACTCATTGATCGTTTGAAGTAAACAAGTCTGTAAGGAATGACTGTATCCTATGGTGAATCGCTTTAGTAGCTTAACAGTTTAAAAATAAAATTTGTTAGTGTAATGTATGAAACAATTAAAAACGACATATTGCATTTTAAATCGTCACTTAAGACTAAGAAAAATTTGATAGATTAAGAGCCGCATATTTTACTTTTGGATTACCTTTTTTTCTAATATTTTTCTAGTGGTTATATGGCAATGGCTTTATTACATCATCTACAGTCTACATAGCCAGCAGGGTCACATTTAAATTTTAATAGTAATTATCACCTCATCATACATGCACTATATCAAAACTAGGAATCATCCAAATAAGCGAAAAAACACATTACCAAGTTAACTCTGAATTGCAAGATCCCAATCTATTCCAAAATATAAGGCGCAGAAAAGATATACATCAAAGAATTACTAAAAAACAGATTGCCAAGACTTGTAGAAATAATTAAAAGAAGTAATTCAATTTCTGAAACGTATACTTAAATTTGGGCTGTAAAAGCAGATGACATTCTCTGGGGCAAGTATAATAAAACAAAATGATTACTTATAGCACCTCCACGTAATCTTCAGAGGCGGAGAGGAATGTTGGTGAATGTCTCTCGTCACTTTTCGCGTGGATCCAGGAATCTCATTGTGAGTACGATAATTAATTTGCCCATAGCCCGTGGGAGGGTACATTCTATCTCGTACACATTATGCCTAAATCTGAGCTGCTGGATGGTTGAAATTAAGATGTAAAGTGGTGGGTGACGTAGCTGTAAATTATTACGTCAAACATGAACAAAACAAATAAAATTACAAATGAACCCTCAGTATATTTTAACTTTTTTAAAGTTTTAATGATCACCGAGACAAACTTTAAACAGGGACACAAAAAAATTAAATTGAACCAAACTATGGAACCCTATACTATGCGTGGTCCGACTTGAGACACACTGTTTTTCCAAGCCAAGGCCTAAGCTGTCGATCTGTGTGTCCTACCTTAAAGGAGGACTTTAATGGGACTTTCTAAACTATAATGGCACACAATCTAAGCACATTCGATGACCAACTGACCAAAATGAATGCTTAGGATGTGATAATAGGTAGAAAGCTGAAATTGTCGCAGATAATGAGAAATAATGGTGGATTTACACTAAAATATAACCAAAAAAATTAATGAGATTATATTTCTGTTTGTTTTGCTGTATTGTAAGAACGGTTTTACGAGAAAGTATTAGAACTTACAAGTGTTTCTAGCAACAAATAAGTAATAAAAAACCGGCCAAGTGCGAGCCGGGCGTGAGCGTGCGCCGTGATGTGGTGGTACGGGACTCGGTGCGGGATTCCGACTTGCACTTGGCTAGTTTTTTCTATAGATATACTGTTATATCTATGTAGCAAATTTTAAATAATGACAACATATAATCAATTTTACGTCGCATTTAGCTGTTTGATATTTAAAACGGATTCACACAACACGCAACACAAATCAGATAAATAAATAATTAACCAAAACTAAAACACGAAGCAATATTAGTTTTGTGTTGTAAATAAGTCAGTTGTGTAACGCCTGCTAAGTGGTGTTATTTAACAAAGCCGAGTTAATAGGCGCATTTGATCTTTATATCAACTATATTTGATTAATTACTTTACTTTCGTTCAATTGTAATAACTTCCTTTGGTAATTTAGTTCCTCGTGTATCTGTACCCTCAGAGATCGCATCGCTATAATGGTACCGTGTCATTTATATATGAGTCGCATGTCCGCAACGCAATACGACCGATATTGTCTGTGTGAAGGTGAAGACAGTGAAAGCTGACCGTTCGACATTCTAGCACGTAGGGTAACTAGGTACACATTTTGTGTATCATGAAACAAAGTAAATTATATAGAATCTTAGTATATGAGGACGATATAAGTTTTACAGCCCTTTAACCAGTTCAGGGAGAACAATGAACATTTATAGTAATATTCCTACGGTTTTTCTAGCTTTGTAGTCAGTTTGTCACCAGGCTGTATCTTATGAACCGTTATAATTAGACAGTTAAAATTTTCACAGAAGATGTATTTCTGTTGCCGCTATAACAACAAATACTAAAAAACAGAAAAAAAAAAAAAATTAAGGGGGCTCCCATACAATAAACGTGATTTTTTTGCTCGTTTTTGTAGATAGTGGTACGGAACCCTACGTGCGCGAGTCCGACTCGCACTTGGCCGATTTTTTAACAATCATGAATCTGATACATTTAAAGAATTTGGTTCTTTATCAGAAATCTAACTGGATATAAAAAATATTAGTCTGTATTTGTGCAAAACTTTCAAAATCATCTATTATCTTTGTGATAATAAACCTCTTTAAATGGCAACTTTATTTACGTGGAAAATGATTTTTAACAAACTAATAAAATAAATCCATGATTAAAGCATATGATACCATGACTTTGTCAACTCAACAAAGACATTAAATTTTCATGTGTCAATTACCATAAATAAATTTCACCATGTTAGTTGTCCTTGTGGTTTCATGAAATTTAATTATTATTCTCTGGAGTTATTTATGTACCTTGTATCTAAGGCGTATGTATGTATTGTTTACCATCTCACGCCTTTGTTTGTCATCTACATGTAGATGTATTAAAGCAAAGACAGAGGGAGCTAAGTGAATTTTATTGCGGGAAAGCCACGACCTTGAAGGCATGGAATGGCATGGATAACATCAAAACAACTGCGAATACTTACCTACTTTGCATAGGCATGTTCTACGTACAATGTTGTTTGTTACTGACTAATTTTGGTTCATACTTGTGACTTATGTACGTCCTCGTACCACATAAGGTTAAATGATTGCTCATGATTCTTTAAATAATAGGAAATTGTGTCAGTATCATTCTTTATCATCAGAAACATTTGTATTACTCCATGCTTTATTCCAAGTTCCTTATTTCTTATTTTACCAATCAAAAGAAAATCTTGAATTGTACAATTATACAATTTCGAACTATTCTATTAAACAACATAAAAGGTTTATATACCTAATTTTTTTATTGATTTATGGACTGGCATATATATTTTAACAGGAAAATTTTGAGTAATATTTAAAAATCATATTGCAATAAAAACTGTCCGTAATTGTATTTTTTTTTATGCTCAACAAAATAGTTATGTTAGTCATGTTATTGTAATTGCAGCCATAGATTTACTATGACTCATTGCAATAAAATACTAGGATTACTAAAAATATATCATCACAAGTCAAAGAAAACAAAAACATACGAAAAAATACGAATCTAAACGTAGTTGTTATAAATCATAAGCAAACAAAATTGATGCTCAATAGTAAGATGACTTAAAATTTATTTATAGTTCTTAAAATGTTTATTGTACAAATAAACAAAACCTAGTTGCAGATGAAAAATAAACAAACTTACACATTCTACTCACATTCACAATAAAATATTATTGCAAACAAAATGTAATATTTTAAATAAGATTTATTTTCTATCGAAGATAAATTTTGCAAATCGTAAACTGTCTCATAAAGAAACATTAAATATGATATATGTTTAAAACAAAGCTTACGAAAATGACTGTTCTGAATCATAAAGTTGATAATAGTTGTAAGAAAGCTTAATACAAAAACTAACGCAAAGTATGGATTCGAATCCCGTCAAGGACACGTATATTAAAAAAAAACTGGCCAATTGCGTGTCGGACCATGCGCAGTGTACGGTTCCGTAGTAGTCTGTCTCAAGTAGGAACATTTTATATGTTTATTACTCGTTTAATGATAGTTTTCCTTTTAACATTGTTATAGACTACTACAACAAACGAAAATTAACACTTTTCCTAAACGGATCCTTGAATCAATAAATACAACACATACGTTATATTCATGAACGAAATATTCAAAGACACCAGCCACCGGGCTAGACAAAAAAATATATTTATCAAGATTTTATTTTAGCACTTTTTTGGTGTTATTAATATGCACAACCATGCCAAATAACAGCTTTCTAGTACTATCAGTCTCTAAGCTAAACCGCGTACAGACAGACAGCCGAACGGACATGGCGAATCTATAACGGTAACGTCTTGTTGACTACAGAATCCTAACAAACTTTTTTATCAATAAACAAATTATTACTCAGAAATCCGTAATTAATCAACAAAAAAGATATTTAAAAAAGACCTAAAAGCTAAGAAAGCCAAGAGTATTAATAACAAGATCATTAAAAGAGTATTTTGAAACTTAAATTGAAAACCCAATTAAATTGAATAATGGTATTTGAATAAAGTATGTATTGTTGAATAATTCAATGTCTGTGCCCAAACTTCCAAATCCTTACGCAAACAACAAAATGAAAACACTTATAATTTGATTAGGTTTGTTTAAGCACCGTGACCGATCCAAATCTAACAGGATTAACATAATCTGAGTAAACTACTCAAACAAAGATTGTATTAACTAGTCTACGCTGAAAGAGAAACCGAATATGAATTGCTAAAATAACTTATCCATAAAGCGAATTAAATTTAGTTTTCTTTTCATACCATATAACTCAGAAAAATATCAGCGCTTGAAATAGTCCCTTTTTATCCCATTCAACGGTCGTGCTATACAACGTTTCCTTTCGTAAATGTGACAGGTTTTATGTCACTTGTGCTGCCTTTGACAGGGCTCCAGTAGCTGTCTGTGCTCGAAACTTGCTAATTAATACAACATCCTTTCTATTCTTCGACATGACTTGAAGGATGAATCAGTTAACTTTATTGAATCACCTAAGTTATCATTAGGTTCATAATCGCTAGGTTTTAACTTTCAATCATTAAACTTAACGTTATATTATTATTATTATTATACTTTATTGCATCAACATAAAAAATTTACAAACAAAACATATTTACAAATAGAGAAAAACAAAAGGCGGTCTTATCGCTTTAAAGCGATCTCTTCCAGACAACCTTTGGGTAGAGGAAATAATAAAGTTAAACAAAGTATAGTAGGTGTGTTTCGATACAGTTATTAAGAAGTATATACATATATATATATATCATACAATGATGCATATAAAATAAATAAATACACATATATAAATATACATAAATAGATGTACATATAAAAATACATATGTATAATAAATATAATTAAAATATATATTACGTATAAGTAAATATATATTAACAAATATAGGTAGTGATGTTATTTTAGTTCTTCAAGTAATGAGCAATAATAAGATTTTTAAATATTGCCTTCGATTTTGCTCTTTTTATTTCTAAAGGTAAAGCGTTCCATAATCTAACAGCCTTCACAGTGAAAGAATCATTATACAATTGTGAGGAATGCAAAGGAATTTTAAGCATCCAGCGTGTAGTCTCTCGAAGAGAAGTATTTCCGATAAAATTAAAACGTTTCTTTAAATATACTGGTGTGTTTGGATTGAACAGGACGTTATACAGAAGAAAGAGAACATGAGCATCCCGGCGAAGTCGAATTGGGAGCCACTTGAGCTTTGATCTGATTTCGGAAATATGGTCGTACTTACGTAGACCAAATATGAGTCTAATGCAGAAGTTTTGAAGTCGCTCAAGTTTATTAAGTTGCTCCTCGGTAAGGTCAATATAACTAGCATCAGCATAATCGAGAATAGGCAGAAGAAGAGATTTCGCAAGAGCAATTTTAGTGGGAATTGGTAAAAAATTGCGCAATCTGCCTAAAGATTTAGCTGAGGCAAATATTTTTTTGCTTACTTCTTTTATTTGCGAACCCCAAGATAGTGTTCGATCGATAAATATACCCAAGTTTTTAACTGTATCTTTGTAAGGGATAGAAACTCCGTTCACAGTTACTAATGGGAGTTCGTTCCAGTCAATCTTGGATATAAGTCTAGAACTGCCTACGATGATTGCTTGTGTTTTCGTAGGATTAACAATAAGGCCATAGGATTCACTCCATTTAACAATTTGATCAAGGTCTCGATTGATTATTGAGATAGCGTTTGTCAGTTTACTAATAGGAGTTTGTGTGTAAATCTGAAGATCGTCTGCATAGAGATGGTAGAGAGAAGATAATTGAGATGTTATAGAATTAATGAAAATAGCAAACAGGAGAGGAGACAAAACGCCACCTTGCGGAACACCAGCGGCTGTGTTGCACCAGTCAGAAAGAGTATCATCGACTTTTATGCGCTGCCGGCGTCCACGCAAGTAACTATGAAACCAATCGATAACGATTGGAGAAATGTTAAGAGAACTAAGAATGAGTAGCAGAATGTCCAGATCCACGGTGTTAAAAGCGTTGCTAAAATCTAAGAGTGTCAGAACCGTGACCTCTTTATTTTCCATGCCAAAACGTATATCGTCAGTTATTTTGACAAGTGCAGTAGTCGTACTATGACCGGGACGGAAACCAGATTGTAAGGGATTTAAAAGGTTGTTTCTTGTAAGAAAATGGGACAACTGTTGATATACAAGCCGTTCCAAAACTTTTGACAAGAAAGGAAGAATGGATATAGGACGAAAATCAGAAAAGGAGGATGGATTATATTTCTTTGGTAAGGGAATTACATTAGCATCCTTCCAGGATTCAGGAAAAACACCTGTGGAAATGGAATGATTCAGGATATTGGTAATGACAGGAGTTATAATATCAAGGATGGGAACGATCATATTACGACTAATGCAATCTTCACCGACAGCATTGGATGAAATGGCGAGTATGTTCTTCTTAACATCGCAATCAGAAAATCGATTAAGAAAAAAAGGAGGAAAGTCAGGAGTTGGCAATGAAGAAAGTGAGTTTAATGTTTTATTTTTTTTGTTGCTGTCAAAGTCAACGTTAGAAATAAAGTGTTGATTAAGGAGATTGATATCAGTATTATTTGAAATAGAAGGAAGTTTCGTTTTCCCAACTCCTAACGACTTAAGAAATTTCCAGACTTTTGCTGGATCACCGTTTTCTACGGATTTGTGAATATGGCGTCTTTGTGCATCTCTACACATCCTATTGCAGCGATTCCTCAAGAGTGTGTATTTTGTACGATTACTGTCGCTAGGATTAACCTTGTATTTGGCCTTGGCACGATTTCGTTTCGTCATCAAAGATTTTATTTCGTCCGTAAGCCAGGGTGCCGGAACATGTTTGATTTTAACGGTATGTATAGGAGCATGAATGTTATACAAATCGATAATAAATGAGTTAAATAATCTTATTTTTTCATCAACAGTAGGCGCATTAATGACCATAGACCAATCGATGTTGCAAGCATCATCAGACAGGAGTTTAATATCCATCCCACTAAAATTGCGTTGCTGAAGCATTCTCGATTTGGATTTGGGAGGACGAATCTTGTATGATAAGTAAACCAAGTCATGGTATGAAAAAGCGTCAGCAGCGCACTGACCATGCTTAAAAACGTGTGTGGGAGAAGAAACTT
Organism: Apoda limacodes; assembly: GCA_946406115.1. Classification (NCBI taxonomy): domain Eukaryota; kingdom Metazoa; phylum Arthropoda; class Insecta; order Lepidoptera; family Limacodidae; genus Apoda; species Apoda limacodes. Next base: position 22,976,656 of record OX291555.1, on the reverse strand, counting down.
ATATGTTAGTTAGTATATATAAAATAACACTTTAAGAATTATACTACCTTTATAAAGTTACTCTTTCTTTACTTTCGGTATTACTATCGTCTACCAGTTTTTCTAAAAGAATAAATTTTACTACGCGTAAACAGTCCAATTTTTTTAGTTATTTATAGTTATTACTATATATCGCACCGTAACATCCAGCTCGTTTTAAGTTTCACTAATGTAACTATACAATCAACATCAAACACTTGCTAACCAAACAATCACCAAAAATAGTAAAGGATATAAACTCGAAAAGCAAACCAAGTAAACACGTATAACGACTTCGTTAACCAAACAACTGGATCCACAAGTAAACTGTTATCAAACAGACCATAGCTTTACTTTATTGTGCGAGTGCTGTCTGTCTATTATTTGAAGGCCTCACAGAGGACTACAATAAACTGAAAGCGATAGACATGATAAGTTTGACGTCACATTTGGGGACCGAAATGTGCGTAATGCTTTGTGGAAAATACGAGGAGGGTTGTCTGTACTTTGAGACTATTTTCAAACATAATGGGACTTGAAATTGTTAGATTTGTTTCTGTTAGAACAATATCTAAAACTACCAAACGGATTGTCAATTAAATTTTTTTTGTATGTGATAACTGAAATTTTGAAGACGATTTTAGAAGCCAAGCAAAAGAAAAACTGTCAGGAAGAGCCCTAAGCAAAAACGAAGTAATAACAAAAAAATTGTAAAGGGCAGAACAACGTCAGCCAAGTCAGCTAGCAAGTTATATGATATGTTTTTTTTGCCAACGCAAGTAGTCACTTAACTTTAACTTACAATAAAAAAACACAGGTGCCTAAATCCTTTCTAGATCTAGTTGACAAATAATGAAAAACGTTGTTGTGCAATAAGACTAATACAGTAGCTGATACATGACTTGCTTTTGGTATGTGCAAGCATAGTATTTTTAACTGCTAAAAAGGCACTGAGGTATTTTGGACGAATAGTTTCTCGAACGCTGCCCAACCGAACTGGATTCTTTAGTTAACCTCTTTCTCAAAGTTGGACCTACCGAACTGACTACTTGCCCTAGATACGTGTAGGTACGTCGACAACTTCAAGAGTAGCGTTCCTAACAAATTATATGTATATGAATATATATAATTTTTAATTATCCCAAAAAAATACAATAGTTAATAAACTAATACATTAAGTGTTATTATATCACGAGGTTTTACTTTTGTAGCTGTTTAACACATGTTTAATAATTTAACTGACACTTGAAAACTGATGATATAAGGTGATATAAATGCGCAATATCTGTATGACTTTCTCTTTAGTACAAAGGTAGGCAACAGAAAACAGAAAACTTCCCTCGGTTCCCTTTCATTGGAAACGAGAAGAAACATAGATGAATAATCGCAGACAATGTTTACCTGTTTAACAAACAGGGGGGAAAAAAATAACGACGAGAATTCTACAGTGGAAAACAATAAAGAGCTGTGTATAGGCTGTGGGGGAGATCTAGCTTCAGGGGATTCCTATTATAGGCAGTGAAGCCTAGCTACGAAAGTTGCTTTACCTATGTCTATGTTTATTTGTTTATTCATTATATAAGTATGTAAATGTCAAGCGGTTTTTTTTAAGAAATTCTATAACAGTACAATAAGGCGAGCTCGTTGTCCAGTTACATTTGTGTGACGGGTGTGGTCAGTCATTGGATTGGTGACCGTTTTAGTAGAGCATTTTTAGGGGTCGGTTGTAAAATAAAAAAAAAACTGAACCAACCCAATGCGAATTGGCGGAAGTTGTCGAGGTAGTTGCCGATCGAGTTTTTCAAGCTAACCATAAGGCTAAATAGCGATTACTATCATAAAAATTTACCAAAGCAGATCCAACGGTTTAGCGTATCCTCCCCGAAGCACGGCGGTCCTTAATCAAATATGTATGACACAAGTGGTCATCCATCCAATAACGGACCACGCTTTAGGTAACTTTACTTTGCATATCGTCTCCCGATACACGAAAGCCATTGTGCCACGACTGCCACTGTAATTTATTGTCTCATACATCATTTTATATAGAATAGCTTAGTAAAACTGTCAACGTAAAAACATATTGATGAGAAACAACATAAAAAGCAATCAAGCGAGCCTTACCAGAATATATGCCACATGATATTGTACTATTTATTACAAATGGCCGTGTCGTTTTACATCCATACATAAGCAGAGCCTATAATTAGCTGTGGTCTTACGTATGAGGGACATGCAGCGGATGTGCTTATGGCATTTGCATACCATTGGCAGAGCCGATATGTTCAAGGCAACGCGAGAAGTACAGGGGATCTAAGTACTTATCTACGTACAAGCTGTATGTATACCGTGGTTTCGCTTGCAAAAAAACATATTCCTATAGGAACTCTTGATCGGAATATATCCCTCACCACACTCAGGATTCTACTTTAGAGGGATACTACTCTAGAATCCTTCGTTACGTTCTATATCAAAATTTCGCCCTCGTCATAAACATACTTATTTTCTTTATTTTTATAACAAATCTATAAGGCGGATCATAAAGACAATTTTTTAATTAAATTATCAGAATCGATGCAAAGACGGCGGAATTAGTATGCTGTTCCTTAAGGACGGGCGGATGGATCTATTAATGAATTAAAAGGGTTCCTTTTTTCACATTTGGCTACGGAACACTAAAAACTGTGTAAAGGTTCAACATTTTAGGTTTTGTCACAATATAACTATCATCACAACAAGCGGCACTGTGAATATGATTGTTTAAAGTTTAGCCCGATACTAACTGTTAGCGACTTCCGTTGCTAGCTGTCTGCCGGTATACAACTACCAGAATGAGTTGACCACGCTCTGTAAGACGCCTCTTAGCTTATAATAGCTCAGTCTAGACTAGAATTTTGCTTCAAGACAACATGTCACTATAACTCATATACCATCGTATAAGATACATCTAAAACAATGGTAAGTACTGCGAAAAACGCATTTAATTTTTAAAATTATTGATTAGTGAAACTGCTTACCTATAGACAGATCAAAATTCTATAAAAAGGTCATTTTGTTTGGCTTCTGTTAATATTATTGATAACTGTTGCATAAGTTTTTCTCAAATTTTAGGTTACAACGGCTTGATTTATTCAAATATACCTCTAGGCGTCAATAGCTAATAAGATATCGTACGCACTTGATCTTCTATCTAACTAAACTGACAGTTGTTCCAGTTTATCAGCTTTATCTTAAATATCTGACAATGACATTGCCCTGTTCTATACTTAGTTTAATCACATCATCAATAGTGAATCAATTTAGCATTTTCCACACGACGTATGTTTTTATATTCCGCTTGTATGGGATCTGTTTATAAATCCAAAGTTACAAGTGATCTTAGTTACTAAAATAATAGTAAGAAAATAAATGTAATATACTCGATCAAATGAGTAAAACTTTACAGGAAGTTGGCCTTAAGCCAACTCTACGAGAGCATCGATTGTGCGAATACATTCCACTCATTATGAATATTCCTCGTACGCATTACTTCCGCTTGCCCTTCCCATTGATCTTAAACGCGCAATAATGAATCCTATTATAAACAGCATTACGTCTCCAATTGCTTAAATAACACACGTAAAAGCAACCAATTACATATAATTATGCACTTTAATAACGAAACCAAAAAGAGAAACCATTATATCGATACAATGGCCGACGACAATGAAGGTAAAGCCATTGGTAAAATTATTACACCATTATTCTGTAGGTCACCGTCACTAAATAACGTCTAGACGAAGTCAATGTAATAGATTTCCGCATTTCCTAAACTGAATTAAATAAGAATTGACGTACGTGAGGTTGAAGACTGACGGACACCGCTGAACCAAATCGCGTTACCAACAACGAGGCATAACTAGGAAATCGTCAGTATACTGTCGAATTCGAACAATCTAGGCAAACAAATAAGTCAACTTTGAATTAGAGGCAGTTACAGTAAGAGATTTTCGTAAGTACGTATATACATGTAGTCTCTCAACAACCAATAATTGTAAACCAACTGATAATATTTTTTTACAGAACAAATTAACAGTTTTAGGATTTAGATAAAACTTCATATCAAGAGAAAAAACAATCTGTATAACATGTTACAGATAAAAAATATAATGAATTGCATACATAACGCAGTACTATTACTAGAACAAACAGAAAGAAGGAACGAAACGTATTTGTTAAACCTCTTATGTTCCTAATTTTTTTAAACTGAATGTAATATACAAACGTAAATTAAATTGTAACAGTAATAACGTATCACGTATTTCAGAGAGCTTTCAATTTGTTTATATCCGGTTCTCATAAGGGGATATTGGGTTTGGCAAATATCCAAGGCGAGGTAAATAAGGAACACGCGCGCCTCCACACTCCGTTACATTATGTCACACACATACGTTATAACATTCATTCATTACATTTTTCCACCAAATGCTATCATTTGTAACACATATAACTTTACTACGTTCACATGTAGCAAAGTTACTATACTATACAGACGCCTTTCATTTATAGGCATTGTTTAAGGAAACCTAGGTACAAATCGATTGGTAATAGTTTAAACATGATATCTTGGATGCTAATAATATTTCTATTGAGTAATATGAATTTTGGAGATTCTATATCTACTTACGTAAAATAAGTGAATATATCAGAAGTGGAACACCCACAGGCTACTAATCACCACGTGCACCACGTTAAGGGAGATCTACCTACACTACATCCTATACATTCAGGCACTATGGGGGATCAAACAACTGAACGAATTATGAATAGCTTTCTAATGAACTAATATGCAAGTTTTCATGAATAAATTGGAAATAGGAAAGTAGGTATAAAAAAAAATTGGTTATCTTGAAAGGTTCATCAGGAATAAAACTATTCTAACAAGAATTATTTGTACAAAAGACGGCATAAAACCTTCAATAAAAAAGGGGTAACAAAGATATTTTCTATGTAAACTCATTCACGTATAGTTTCGATATATATAATCCAGAGAGCAGCTTTGGAGCGGTAACAATGTGAATCAGAGCGTTAAGAGAACAGGGTCGCTGGATACGTCGTCGTCAACAAAATGACACAATAGGTACAGACGACTTAACTAAATATTACAAGATGTTCTGCACGAGCAAAGTTGCAATTCACTCTAATGGTAATGGTTCAGGTATATCTTTTGAGCATATTTATAAGACATGTTTGTTTGTAAGTACCAGTTAATACAAATTTAATATATACACTTAGGAAGACGTTTCAGATTTTACTAGGGTAAAGTTTTTAACATCCGGTAACGTGATCCACGTAATAATCATTATTTTCCATTTCACCAGCATATTTTTATTACAGGTTAATAATTAACTTTCAGATATAAAATACATACTACCCTCTTCAACTTCATATATTTCTAATTCTACTTGATTACATAAAACTTTTTGGAGGAGGCACCAGGTATCATCGAGGACGCCTGGTCTGTCTCTACCCCCACCTAGCTACCAATGATTTTAAGTAGATACTTATATTCGCATAAGTGAAGAATTTCATTACTTCATTGTTTGCTAAGTAGCAATAAAATATTGATCTAATTGTCACACAGAACTAAAAAATACCTTACTTACTGTATTGTACTGGAGGTCTTATTATTTATTGAATGTTATTATGTAGCCTACGCTTTCGTAAACTTTAAATAGGCAGATATGAAATTTCCACAACTATTATTCCACTATTTTGACTATTAGCCTACTTTATAGTTAGCTACTTAAGTTTCTGTAATTTCAATTAGTATATTGGTGAAGAAGATTCTAGCTATGTAAAAATCAAATACTTTATCAATATTAACAACAAATTAAGAAATAATAGTACACATGAATAAAACAAACGTCCATATAAATAAATTATAAGGTACAAATTAACGCAATGAAAGTGGTAATTGAGTAGTAATTTAGTTGCCAATGTCGTAGTAGTAAATCTAGTTGTAGTAAAGTAATATCGTCGGTAAAACTCATTTGTAACAGACCCTGCCGAGACGTCAGAAATAAACTCGAGCAACTACTGCTAAATTCACTATCGAACAACTAACAACTGATACACTTCGTTTCCCAACTCGGTTAGTTCAACCACAACCGGTACTTGTTTATTGGATATCGTTCCAAGTTGTAGGAATTTTATATTTACGTACAGAGATGAAAAAATTACTGCCGCAGCCCGCAAACGCAGCATAACCGGGTGAATTGTGATTATGCGGGCAATACGGAGTCCGGTTATGCTTAGTTGTGGCCAAGGCTTTTATATTGGTTTTTTTCAAACATACGTGTAAACAAACTAATTATACTAACAACTGTATCAAATAATAAAAATAGTTTAGGGAATTTTGCCTCAAATTCGCCGCGTTCAATTGTCGATTTCTTTTTTTTACTTTTATAAATTAATTTAATTGCGCATTCTTTTTGCTGTGCCAGTCCGAAATTTAAAACTTGATGGGTTATCTCTTTAATCAATGTCCGATTTTAAAAAACTTCGTTCCATTTTCAAATTTCAAGTGGACCAATAAAATACTGCGGGTCGCTCTCTGATAGGTACTGTACTGCAAGTACGATTAATCCCATAGAAGTCAGTGCAATATATAGTCGCATATAGGAGCATGTATGAGAAAATAAAATATTTCTAAAAAGTCAATTAATCTGAAGTTAATTATGAAATCTTTTACAAAAAGGAAGAGAATTTATGTCTGTAAGTCATTACAAGTAATTTAGTAAATTCAACATTTTAGGATGATTCCGATTGCGACCAAAATTACTGTTTTGAGTTAAGTAACCGAGTTACTTCGTCCTGTGGCCTGTGGTTTTGAGCAATGTATACAGAACATCATTATGTCGGAACCACTTTATCTTTACTAACTTTTTTTAGAGTGCTGTTTATAAAACACGAAAATTAACAATTTGACCATCTAATTTCAAATTACTATTGAATTTATAATTTAGGGCAAAAAATTTAACCTTTAAAAACTTATCCACAAAAGCCATATTTCATAAAATATGCCCTAAAATTTCTCATACTAATATTTTTATTACACAAAAAGACCTTAAACGTGTGTCGCATTCAAACATTTGTTTTAATTAAAAACGAATTTTGTTACGTTAGGTAACAAAGATTTTCTTCTACCTTTATACACCTCACTAGACACTTTACTTCTGCCAGATTACACTTTTACTACAAATTCAGTCCGGTTTAGATCTAGGTCACTGAGGAAGAAACGAAGTAACCTATAACAGCGGAAACATTTACCAATGAGCACGCAAACGGAATAGTCAAACATTTGCAAACTTGCTCTCATTTAACTCGTTTTCATGTTCATTAGCCTTTAAAGAAACCAATAAAAAACTCCACAAGCAGCTAATACAATCAATCAAATCACCGAATCTTTAATGATAATTTATTTGTTGAACTGGAAATTTTGTTGGGATGGCACTTAGGGGTTATATTAGATATACTCTTAGAACAGTGAATAAAACGCAATCATGGGCAAGGACTAGATTTATTTAACAAAACAAGATATCTAAAAGATTGTACGTATACAACAAGAGCGAATTGAATTTCTTAACTAGAATTCTTTTGCATTAATACTGTGAATATAATTTGAGAAAATTTCTATCGTTCAAAATCATATTTCATTCAAATCAAAGTTCTAGAAATTTAGAATTTGGCTTTGTATATATTAGAGTCTTATACATTTCCGTTACAATTATTTTAACAAAACAGCTTAATATCTTAGTTGAATAGGAGAGTTTCTTAGCTTAACGGTCGACTTGCGTCCTCGGGTAAGGCCAATCAACAACCAATAGTACTTCCTTAATTACTACAGTTGTTTTGTCACTTCATTGACTTCCTTCACAAGCAAGTAATAAACAGACACGTCAAGTAAACAAAAACCATTTGCACCAAGAATGTAAACAGTAAAATTATGTCCACAAGAAAGGTTCAAGTTTCAAAAAATATGTTAATGACGACGTTTTGAAATTAGCCATTACCATAGCCGAAATTTAGATTAATTTAGCAAAGACTACCGTTATGTCTAGTATCCAACAATCTTACACTAACCTTCTTCTTAGGTAGGCGATATAAATTTAATTTTTAGTTAGTGTACATTTACATTCCATTAGATAAGAAAATCATTCAGAAATAGTGAAAATAAAATTTTTTTACGGTAATATTTTTGGGTATATCAATGAAGTTAAAACCACCAACATAATACAAAAAATAACTGTACAAGAAGAACTTAAAATAAGAATAGACATTGCGTCAAGGTTATAAGTTACTTGCTTAAAATGACGTCAAGCACTTCATTATCTTAAAAACAACATTATGCGTGAGAAAATTCTTATACAAGACGAAAATTATACCCAATTATTCAAAACTACGTAATGGACTGAGCCAAGTAACTACAGTAGAATCCCGATTATCCGGATGAAATAAAACCGTATTCCGTATAATCGAAATTCTGGATAATCGTTTTCAAAGCCAAATCAAACAATATGTATGTATGTTTTTAAATTTTGATAAATTTTTATAAGTATGTATGTAACGGGTTTCAGATGCGTCGTTAAGACAATACGATATAAAAAAATGCGAGCCATAACAATAATAAATTACGTAGTACTCAATGTAATTCAAATTTTCATTATGGAATCAAATATTTTTTTCAATGTCTGATATTGTAGAAGTTCCTACACCATTTATTATGCCAACTTACTGCCCAGATTTACCATTTTTTATGAGGTGTGTTTTGTTTACTGCTTGAAGGCGTTTAGTGTCATAATCTAGCCAAGTTAAAAATACATAAAAAAAACATAGCTGGTTTTCAATTAGTCCACACGACGACTCTTTACTCTCAATTATCACAACACTACACTTTCTTCACTTTGACATTTTAGATTTTCATCTCAAAAGGTAAGGTAAAATAAAAGACAACCTATCAGTTAAACGCTACCAAAGAAAAAGAAACAAAAACAAACACTATCACGCAAACAAATGGGCCCTCATTTGGAGGTGATAAAAAACTCGTAGTAACACGTCTCATTGCACCGTCAAAACAAATTTTAAATTTTAAATGAGTCCGGATAATCGGATGTCCGGATAAATGGGATTCTACTGTAATTTGAAAACGAGATAGGATATAATGAAAGGCCGAGTCAAAAGCTGAAACCCTTTTTGCCTTTCGAGATAAAATCTGTCTATCCGAGCCTAAATAAACAAAACTTTGCTAACCTTTTCAAAGTTAAAGGTGAAACTAATAAGCTGGGTCGGTAGAAAGTAATAATAAAGTTCTACATATTAACAACAGTTAATAAGAGACTCTGTGCCGATCCAAGATCAGTAAACAGATATAAAACAAGAGGTTAACCCACAAGTTTGTTTGTACCAATACCCAATGTTTTAGATTGTTGTAATCAAATAAAGCTTTAATTCTTAAATGCTTGCAAAGAGGTAAGGTTTATTTAACTTCGTCCATTTATTTGTATGTGGGTTTTAGGGACGGTATACTCAAGTTATTCGGATTGTCAATTTGGCTTACTGCGAATTCTACAAAAACATATTTTGAGACCCTAAGACACCAAATAAAACAAAAAAATGGAAGAAATACACAATAAAGAGTACAAAAGAAAGGGATAAATAAGTTTTTCTTTCCAGACACTTTTGCGTATAGAAATAATGAAAACATTGAAGAAACATAAAAAAATTAATATGTAAATAATTTATACTCCGATAAACTTATGAGTAAGCCAGAAATATGTTTCAAAATGTATTATCTAGTGGAGCATCTTGCAATATTTTCTTATTGTAATTCTCTGACAGCAATAGATTATTTTTATTGATTGGACAGTGATAAAAGATAGATATATTATAATGTATATTAAAAATAGATGCACGGTCACTTGAAATTGTTGTCGTAAGACAGCTAGCCTATATTATTACTATCTATACATCTATATCATTATCGACGGACATCTATCTTTCTATATAGATGTCTGATTCAATAGTATTGCAAGAAAACTTGTTTAGGTTTAGGCACCGGAATATCTCCCAGCCCCAAAAAAAAACTTGAATTATTTGTCTGTTATATTCCTATCACATATACGATTTTGATGCCATACAGACTATTTGAAACTATGACGTTCTTAATAAAAACTGTCATTCTGCGCAACTAAAATATTATACACTTAAGAGTAATATAAGATGTTATGCGAGCAAAGCCGCTGGCAAAAGGTAGCAATCAGTAACACCGTGTATCATCAATACTGTGTACCTATGAGAAACGGTTGCAAACTTTATTGTTTTTCAATGATTCAATGGTGATACAATACAAAACTGCCTATTTTAAGAGATTTTACTTCCGTTTTAATGATTTGTTACCAATTTCATGAGTTCTTTTTCATTTTAAAAACTCTAGCAGAACGTTAAAAACGTATTTTTTACGATACTTAACGCACTAATGAATAAGAGCAATGCCATCATTTACGAATGCTAAGCGGCGTAGATGTCCTACAACCAGCTCCTAAAAAAACTTATTACTTGGTCTGAGAGTGTATCGATTTGCAAACTGAACGTGTTGGTAACGTCCATGGTGTTCTAAAATAAAAAATAAAGGTACGATTTTTTTATTTAAACATTCACGTGATTTGCCATAAACGAGTTCTAAAATAACCTTTGACAACCCGACACGACATGATATGCAAAATTGAAGGGGACCCAGAACAGCGGATACGACGGTCGAGACGCTAAATTTGAATTTATGTGTCCGGTTGTCACTATTCTTATGAATACGTTCCTACCTTTAGATTATCAATACACTGGATTTGTTCAGGGAAAGTCATGTTCAGCCACAAGTCCAGTGGATGCACCATACGGACCTTTCATCTAGCCTCCTGATCGTCTAAGAAGATGACGTAATGAAGATGCATTATAAGAGGGGTGGAGAAGGAAAAGTATGTGTTGACATTGGGCTACAAAGTAAATAAAATAGCTAATTAGACTTAGATTATACTATATTATAGTGAATCCAATCATTGAATCAACATATCGAAAAGAAAAGTGGCAGCGTGGCTGCTACAAAAAAGCAACTAAATTTTTAGAATGTTTTTGTCACGCTTGAGAAACTGGTTAAGTTTTATGAATATCAATAGATACTAAACAAAGTACCAACGGAAAGTAAAAGTTCCACATTTTTCTAAAGAAAAGCATTGTCATTGTCCTAAACGCTGTCACTTTCACATTTTCCTCGAGCGAATTAGTTACGGACACTGTGATATCAAGGATCATTAGACACTTTTATGCTAGTGGAAAACCGCAAAGAGTCACGAGAAAGTTTTCCCACTTTGTCGGATGACCCTTAAGTTCCCTATTTACAAAGGCACAAAGATTTCAGTAATACAATACTCAGTCGGTTTGAACTTGCTAACCTATTGTTTCAAGATGACTTTCATTTTACTTACAGACGACTTCAAAATTTACCGGACTTTTTGCCATTTTCTAAGAACTGTTTGGGCTCGAGGATCATCAAATATTACCTACTTCTACAGAGTTCTAGACAACAAATCTGTTTTATTTTATTCCTTGAATGTCCTTGACTCAAATCCATTTGTTTTTTTGGAAATCAAGGAGATCTGTGTCCAACGGTGGGCATATTGTGACTAATATGATAGTAATGATATATTTATTTACTGAATTATTTACGAAGTTGTATATTTGTATGTTTGAAAAAAAAAAACGACAAAAGGACGGCTTAAGCCCGTTCAAGAACAATAAGTTACCATTACTGTTACCAGTACTAAATTTTTAATAACTCATCAACACGACTCCAAGTCGTATTTACACGCGAGAACACGTATTTTACGATTACTCTACCGTCTTACCGTAAAGCTAAGCAGTAAATACAGGGTATAACCCGCTCCCCTGACGATCGGAACAACATAAATACGGCTGGTTTAGTAGGGGTGCGTATTGCTTATTTATACGAACCGGCTCGAAATGCCAAGAAATTGAACGATAAAGTGTAACATCAAATTTATCTTTGTAGTAAATGTTTTGTAAATAATGTATTTAATGCACAGTAAACAGATGCAGCGTTATTCAATAAAATGAAACGATTTTCATAAGAACAATTTATATATTCAGTATTCTGTTTCAAAAGAAAAATAAGACAATATTGTAAAAATACAAGAAACAATAATGGCTTTGTTTTACAACTAAATAAGATGAATAAATCTATAGGTTTTACACAAAAACAACTACAGGTATGTGTAACATAAATAAAAGGTGTTAAGCGACTTAAACCAGATGCCACGTAAAATAAGCAACGATGTTGACTTTTAGATTAAAATATACTACAATATGTGGTAAGTAGGTATATTAAAAGTAATATGAAAAACCTAATGTCAGGTCATGAAGTAATTTGATTTTTAAACCCTGGTGGTGCAAGTGTCCATAGGCCGCTTAACATTACAAGGACCTTGTTTGCCACCTTAGTGGTATAAAAAAAAAGTCTACACTTGAATTTCCTATATCAAGAATACAATATGATAACACTTTTAACCGACATAGTTGGGATTTTGGCGATTTTTCGAAATTTTACACGGTTTCTTAAGAAAAAAAAAATACGTGATATTTGCCGAGACAACCCCTTGCCGCCACGTGAGATTAGGTGAGATTTCGCACGACCCTCTCCTCCTATAAAAGCCTCAGGTACTTAATGGATGCCTCATATATATTACTCAAAATTTAACATTCTTCGAAAATACCTCACAGTTTTTAAGAGTTTTCTAAGTTATAAGCTAAGACAAAGGTAATAAGCGAGTTCTTCGGGCGAGGTCTTCGGGATATTGTATGATTTCCCGGGGGGGTACTGCAAGATAACGCAAACCTTGTACCAACATTATATTTGTATTCTATTTCTGTTTTGTTAAGCGGAATGATATCAGAAGACAATGTTTATCTGATCAAACGAATATTAGCACAGAATTAAAATTACAAAAAAAGAAGTTAAATATACTTCTGAGTTACATGATAATAAATAACAGTTAAATTGGCGAAACGAAAGTGTCATAATAATTTAATTCCTTAAAAAAAAATTTTTTTTTCATTTAAATTATTTAGTATACATACAGAAAATTTTAAGAGACCTTTTGTTAGGAGGTGATATTTTACACTTATCTATAATAATACTATATATAATTAAACAAAGATAATATAATTTGAGTTAGTTTGTTTGTATTAACATGTATGTAGGTACCTATACGTGGTGCGTTATCTCTATACGCACATGCGTACTACTAAACCGATTTTTTAAATTATTTCAGTATTTGAAAGCTACATTATTCCAGATTCTTAAATGCATTATATGTATTACTGAGACAAGTTTAGGGCTCCATAAGGTAAAGTCGCGACGGAGGGCTAGTACTATTACACATACATAATAGAGAGTAAGACAATGTCTGGAACTACTAGGGCGGTTTTTAAAGTTCTTACTGTATGAACGTCATATTTACTCTAACTGAAGATGTTTTATATTCTAAGGTTAAATAAAGGCTGCACCACTGACAATTGGTCAGCTTTGAGTATGGTTGGCTGATGTAGAATGCTTTTTGGCATAAAGCTCGCCATTATATGCACATGTCTGTGCAGAAAAATTAAATAAAAAAAGTAGTTTGGTAGCAAGTACCGCACGAGCAATTTCTTTTATATTTGGGCATTTATACACCCACACACACACAGAGACATCACTCTAAAAATAATGGCAAACGATAGTCCAGGGGGCTTAGACTTCTTAAATTTAGCGTCACGAAAAAAAGAATAGAATCAAACAAAATGTATGAGCATAAAGTTTGTGACGTCACTTGCTATCGATCGAGAAAAAAATCATAGACTTGTTGCTGTCTATATGCTATTGATACCATAGCCAAGCCACTGTGGAGCGCCGAAGCGAAAGTTGTCTATACATTAGGTAGCCATATTGCAACTTTACAAACGCGATTCCTTTTTGATATTCGTTGAACTTGCGTTCGCCCAGACTCTACGGATAAGCTTGGCGATTGCAAATGGCGGCTTGAAATCTATTGTGGATATTTATTATATTTTTAAAGATTTTAAGTTTTTTGTTAATTAGGTATTTAAATGTTGTGGTTGTATTCAATATTTGTATTATAGGTATCTTCTTGTATTATAGGACAAATGTCTTTGATATGTAGAAATATACCTACCCAAATAAATAAAGATGCGTATTAGGTACCTGTATTGAATTTTTAATAATTAATATATTTTTACATTATATAAGCAACATTTTGTAATTAAAAATGATTGTGTTATGAAAAATCTGTTATAAGTATTAGTCTTATTTCTAATTTAACAGATTCATAGTAAATGTATAGACAGATTTTCGTTACTAGAGAGCTTGATTGTTTTTACGTCAGTACCTAATATTTTCACAACAAAATATTTAAGATAAACTAGATACCTACTTAAAGCATACAACCATTTCAATATTCAATACCATAAATATCTATATTCTTAATTTTAAAATCAACGATTAGTAAGTTGAAAAAATATAAAAGTAATAATATCATATAAGACAAATAAAGAAAAAACACCAAATTCCATCCATAGTATAAACAAAAAACAAAAACATAAGCGATTTTCCATAATTGGCACAGATAATGTAGAGTTTTCCAGCCGACGTCCACGATACAGCGTTTTCGATACATGAGCAATAAGTCTACCACTATTGTTTCGAAAACGCTTGTTCTAAAGCGATACTGCACGATTTTTCGATTGTAACTTGTCTAAAGCCCCAGGGCTCAAATCGTAAAGAAAACGCAAATTTAGCGATTTCGATTTTCGGACCGAAAAGTTAAAAAAAGGTTCCGTCGCATTAGTAATTAGTACAAAGTCGGAGTCTTGGTGAGGATTTGAAGTTACATGGATAAGATTATCATACTAGTGTGGTTAAAGAACGTATTCATTCATCTAAATAGTTTATCGATCCGTTTTTGGGCTCTCACCACTACGTCACAGCTTGCCCTAAAATAGTGGTGCGAATAAAAAATACTTATAGCAACCATTAAGAAAAAATACTCGATATTAAAACAATTGAATTATAACTGCGTATACAAAGTCTAACAACAAAGCACTACGTCTACTTACGTTGTATCGATAATTTGTTCACAAACCAATTCAATGACTCAGAAACAGATGCATTAATGAATAATTTTACACTTATGTGTATTAATGTACCTATTGCATGCATGTATTACAAACACTTTATTTTAATCCTGTAATAAAACTTGCGGAAAAACTCTATAGAACTTATAAGCTATATTTCCTCAAACTGTCTCCCTAAACAAAATATTACCAGTACGAATACAATGTTGATTTTGCTGAGTTAGTTGCTAAGTGAAAAGGATTGACACTTGATAAATTTATTAAGTGTGTGTTCAACCTTTACATGTTGCAAGTACGTGTTTATTTATCGAACTACGACACTAAACAAATTTAAGAAGATTAAAGCATATAACACTTTATCAAAATCAGTCAGTCCATCTCGTCGATCTAAGCGAAAATAGACTTTAAGGTGATATTCCCCTACGTTTATCTTGGCGCAGTTGGACAACAATTGGCCGCCATGTCACAGGACTTGGGTTCCCCTACAGGGGCAACCAATACTGTTAAAATTTGTAATTTGTGAAGTTTCTCTAGTGGCGGGCGACCACAGATTCAAGAAAATCAAAAATTCAAAATTATTTATTCATCATTGACAGGTGTGACTTAGAGGGACGGAACCCCTCATTTAAACATGTGTTTGAGAGGGAGGGAGAGGGAGAGATTCGTCTTTTTACAAATTAATCACAATAATTAGGTACATTTGATTTTTATAATAACCATGTATGTTTGTGTGTAAGGTTTAATATACGTATAGTTAGTTGTATATTTACAAAATCGTTTCCAAGGTGGTTTCCCAACTACCGCATTCGCGCGTCTCGTCGTGACTGCAGTCCGCTCAGGCCGGCATAATCGCGCACATACATTGATACCTTACGTCAAACATTACACAATGGTGCAACAGGTAATAATTTTACTATAATCATCTGACTTGGATATAAAAATCAATATAGATATCTGTGATCTTTTGAACCGATTTTCTGTTTGACGCATTCCTGATAAATTCCAAGAACACACATCTGAATGATCGCCAACTTGCTTGACGACGACTGGTCTCCCTCGAGTAAACCGACCCCTATATCTAAGTCGATGATGGCCCAGGGGTTTCGATTTTACCTTGCATCCTTAGTTGCGGAGGTTCGAGACCCGCATTTACCACCAATGAGTCTTTTTCTTAATTTCTCAATAAGTTTTCACAATACGCACTGGGCCGGCGTGTGTACTCTGGCCTAAATCACTCTTGAGGGTAGGCCGTGCCCCAACAATTCGGACGTATGAGGCTGATATAAGTATAGATATCTAAAACTTTTTTTATTCATTCACTAAAATAATGAGGCAACTTAAGTAGTCGATACTCGAATCAAGGTAGTTTGAATCAAGGTATAACAGAAAATAAGTATCTATGTTGGGTCGTGCGTCATAGAATCAATAAAATAATTAAAAAAAAAAATCTGCTGTCTGTGAGTAAACACAAACTAACAAAAGTGTGTCCTGCTATTAGAAATGATTAAGGCAGAATATAAATACGTACGTTGTATTTTCATTAGTCTACGCTCCAAAACGCAATTTGGATGTTAAAAAAGTAGGTTTGGAACGCCCGGTTCGGGGTAATTTTCCAAATGTCAAATTAAACTATTTACAATCTCATTCGGTTGAAAATCGCTCCTGTATGTGTCAAAATTACCAGTCAAACTTTCGTTCCAAAACGGGTGAAAAACCAACTTTACCCAGATAAACACACGGCAGAGTAAAAGTGAATTGAAAGCTTCAGTGGCTACTGAAAGTGGCTATTTATGCTTCTCATAAGTTTTATCTTCAAAACACACACAAACAATGGTATATAAAATCTATAATCATTATTTGAATACCATAATGAACTCTGGTACTTCACTTATTAATGTCTGAAGTATGTCTAATGTAACCTAGCAATATCTTATCTGTTACATTAACCGTGACATCACAAAATCTTTACAACAACAGCAAAATCGTTTAACAAATATGATAAATCGATAAACCATAGGCTCACACTCAAACAATGGACTTCAGAATAAAGGAAATAATGCAACGCCCGACATCAATCAACTTTTTCAAAACGCTTGTAATTCGCCATTCTGTGTTTCGCGTTGAGACAAAAACTATCAGTTCAAATATATTCATTACGCTTAGATACGAGATGATGTTCTTGGAACTAATTTAATATGTTTCTAACTACGTTTAAACTTGCGGCAATATCTGTATGATAACGCGCTTGCACGGAACTTCGTCATATTAACAGGAACATGTCAGACAGACGCATTACTGACAAGGTTCTAAGTAACCACCAACGCTGCTGTAGATTTGTAACATTTTCCTGATATCTAGTATGAGTTAGTTTATTCGATGATATACCTAATTGTGTATATTAAGTGTTCAATCCTTGACCTTATACAGTTAGTAGGAACCCGGCTCTACAAATTTATTATTTAACTAAATTATAATCCAACCGGTTTTTTAAACAAATTGAGCTAGACCAATTAATTAAAAAACTGATATCATATTTGAATATTTTATTGGATATTTTCCCATATATTTAATAACTTCATAGTAGATTGCATAACGAATGCAAAAATCGTCGTCCAAGTGCGAGTCGGACTCGCGCACGAAGCACGTACCTATATCTATAAGAACAGCAAAAAAATCACGTTTGTTAAGGGGGGAGCCCCCTTAAATATTTATTTTATTCTGTTTATTCGTATTTGTTGTTATAGCGACAACAGAAATACATCTTCTGTGAAAATTTCAACTGTCTAACTACCACGGTTCTTGAGATACAGCCTGGTGACAGACAGACGGAGGTAGGGAGGGAGGGACGGACGGACGGCCAGCGGAATCCTAGTAATAGGGTTCCGCTAATTACCCTTTGGTTACGGAACCCTAAAAATGGGCAATTTCATGCGAGGACTTAAGTTGAATCCCGAGAGAAGAGAAGGTTTATAAATTTGATTAAGTGGGTTCAGGAATACAACCTAATTATTATTTCTGCTTATTCTAATAGGCAATTAAGCATAAAACTAACAAAAAAACCTAAACGATTGCCACTGATTCAATATAACTGAACATCCCTAAAGCAGATAAGATCTGTCGATGTACTCACTGTTAGTTAATTTTACTGCGTAAATACTCATATATCTCTAGAAGATAACTGAAGTTAGCACGTGAAGGAGATTAAGCAAGGCATACCGGAGTAATTACACCGGCTGACTAATGGCACTGTGCTTAATACACTTCTGAGAAACAAATGACAAGCATTATAATTAAGTTAAATAATTATCTATGTACCTAGTAAATAACAGTAACCATAGTAAAATGTCAACCGATTTGTTAAATAAATTATAAAAATTCTAATAGATCATATCTGTTTCTGTTCGATAAAAACAATGAGCGTACAAACGCTTAGGTATATATATATATATATAAAGAACTAGCTGACTGAGCAGACGTTGGTGCCATCGCATCACCCCAGGAGCATCGCTAGCCCCCGCTAACCTTCTTCAATAATTGCGCTATCAAATGTAAAAAGATTTTTTTAAATCCGACTGGCACTTCCAGATATTAGCCGTTCAAACAAATATATACAAACTCTTTATTATATTAGTAAAATAAGATGAAATAGAAACAATACTGAAATTAGCAATTCTATGAAGTTTCATTAAGCACTATCCTAAACCGTAAGGGGAAAAATAAATAAGTTTATTTAAGAATAACTATACCTACTGTACTGTCACTGTAGCTATATATATAAAAACCATCTAAATGCCAGTTGGACTCGCACACCGAGAGTTCTGTACCTATCACCATTTACGTAATTTACAAACACAAACAAAACAAAAATGTGCCACTAAGCGGTCACCCATCCAAGTAATGACCAAGCCCGACGTTGCTTAACTTTGGAAATCGTATTCAACAAACAAAAGTTTTACAGTTAATGGCGCTGTACTGGTAATTTAAAATAGTAATTGCTTGGCCCCGTCTCACACTTGTCCGGTTTTTATTATTTGTTGTTATACTTTAGAGTTCAAACTATTTTTCACTACAAGTTTGAAGTTTGTATGTCTTTCTGTTTTTAAAAACAACGAAAATGGGTTTCTTGTATGGGGAACGCCAATAAATTTTAACTTTTTATTATTTGTTAGATAATCCCCCATTATAACACAAATTCTATGCAAAATTCAGGCTTATACCTATTTCGGTTCGGTTCTGTCGGACAGACAGACAGCGTAGTCTTAGTAATAGGGCTCCGTTGACACCGTCTGGGTACGGAACCTTAAACATGAATCCCCGTTTCCCTTGGTCACGCTCCAACTTTAGAACGACTGCACCACATTGGATAATTTTTTTTTTTTGTTATATTCGTTATTCTTAGGGTAAGGTTTATTAAGGAAAAATATCAAGAGTCGAACTCGCGCACTAAGGGCAAACCGATCGTTATGAAATTTTGGTAAGTTGCGCACACGCCGGGGAAGATGTCTGATTTAGTACAGCCCAGTTGTTTTAAAAATGAGAAACAACATTCGCGGGGTCAGCTAGAAGTAAAATAAAAGTTCATTATTGATTACAACATGCAAGCTATATAAGGTAGTTTCTTTAGAACAGAAAAAATTTAAGTGTGTCAGTGTTACAAATACATAAACATACAACAACAATACAGTCTATTTTATTCTTCTTTTACGTATCTAAATGTACGAAAAACCCGCAGAGAAAACATTGAAATAAACAGGTCGAGTGACAGCAAAAGTCCACAAGCACATTTGCTACATTTCGTACGTAACGTACCTAATTTCCGCACTTGACATAGGTTGGCGTTTTCAGAGATATAAAATTCAGTGGCTAATATTATTATCTGGGAAGATACGTTTTGTTCACAAAATAGAAAGTGAAGTTTGCCAAAGTGGTTTGACTGAGATGGTTTCACGTTCGCTCACTTCGTTAATGTAAAAAAAAATATTTTCTTAAAAAAAAGGTCAAAATGAATGATGGTCGACGGCCAGCGTGTTGTCGTAAAAAAGCGGCCAAGTGCGAGTTGCACTCACGCACCGAGGGTTCCGTACCTACCACCATTTACGTACTTTACAAACACAAACAAGAAATATGTTTTTTTTTTATTTTTATATTTGAGTTGATTGAATGAAAGGTAAATAATTGCGATTTACTATTTATGACGTATTATAAAAAAAGTTACTTACAAGATCTCGTTCAAACCAATTTTCGGTGGAAGTTGTCATGGTAATGTACATCATATAATTTTTTTAGTTTTATCATTCTCCTATTTTAGAAATTACAGGGGGGGGGAGCACATTTTACCACTTTGGAATTGTCTCTAGCGCAAACTATTCAGTTTAGAGAAAAATGATATTAGAAACCTCAATATCATTTTTTAAGACGTCTCCATAGATACCCCACACTTACACTTATTTGATGGTAAGCGGTCACCGTAGCCTATGGACGCTTGCAACACTAGGGGCATCACTCGCGCGTTGCCGACCCTTCAGAAATCTAATAACTTCTTTTTTGAAGAACCCCATACTGTAGTCCTTAAAGAAAACCTTGGCAGGGAGCTCATTCCACAACCCAAGGGTTCGCGGGAGGAAGTTTCTCTAAAACCGCACTGTACGCGACCATTTTGGTTCCAAAGTGTGAGAATGAATTCCCTGTCGATGGCGAGCGGTGCAATGGTAGAAAGTAGCCGTGGGCATCATTTAGAACAATTCCTCAGAGCACAATCCATTGTACAAGCGGTAGAACACACACAGGGAGGCAAAGTCTCTCCTCAGACTTAAGGGCTCGATACCGCAAGTGAGTTTGGGATCGTCGACAATTCTCACAGCCCGTCGTTGAACCGAGTCAAAAGGGCCAAGCTGGTATCCGGGTGCACCCGCCCAGAGATGGCAGCAGTACTCCATATGGGGCCGGACTTGCGACTTGTAAAGTAGCAACCTTTGCCCCGACGTGAAGTACTGCTTCGCTCTGTTGAGTACACCAAGTTTTTTGGACGCCAGCTTTACCTTGTCTAGCAAATGATCTCGGAACTGAACATCGCTGGAGATGTCAACGCCAAGGATCCCAATGCTCTTGGAGATGGAGAGGGGAGTGTTCTGGAATTGTGGGACTACAGTGAATGGGGTTTTCTTAGCGGTGAACGCGCAGACTTGTGTCTTTGAAGGGTTGAATCGGACCAAGTTTTCCCGCCCCCAGTCAGAGACCTTGGCCAGACCGATCTCGATTTGAGACACAAGTTCTTCACGCTTTTCCTCCACAACGGAACGTGGGATGCTTGCACGGCCCGTGTAATAAGCGTCTCTAGTACTGTCATCTGCATAGCAATGTATGTTGTTGATGTCCAACATATCATTGATGTGCAGTAGAAACAGCGTAGGAGACAGCACAGAGCCTTGCGGGACACCAGCATTAATGTCCATACTATCAGAGCAACTACCGTCAACTACAGCTCGTATGCTTCTGCCGGACAAAAAGCTAGCCACCCATTTGCACAAACCCTCGGGCACTCCGTAAGAAGGCAATTTCGATAGAAGACCCCGGTGCCAGACCCGATCGAACGCCTTCGCTATGTCTAGGCTACATGCCAATGCCTCCCCCTGACTCTCAATGGCTAGTGCCCATCGGTGTGTGAGATACACTAGAAGGTCACCAGTTGAGCGACCGTGGCGAAAGCCATATTGACGGTCACTGATCAGGTTTTCTAGGTATCTCAAAAGCTGTGTGTTGATCACACGCTCTATCACCTTGGAGAGGAGAGAGGTTATAGCGATAGGCCTATAATTCGATGGATCTGATCTATCGCCCTTTTTGGGCACCGGGTGCACATTTGCAGTCTTCCATGAAGACGGAAATTGCCTAGTGTGGTAGGAAAGCGTGAAGAGGCGCGTGAGTACAGGACATAACTCAGGAGCACACTGCTTAAGCACCATTGCTGGTATGCCGTCTGGCCCACTCGACTTATGAACGTCTAGGGAAAGCAACGCCCGCCGGACCTCGCGCTGTGTTATAGAGATTTCCGGCATGGTCTTACCGCACCACGGTAAAGTAGGTGGTACAGCGCCTTCGTCGTTCACATTCGAGTTAGAGGCAAAGAGACTGCCCAATAGATCGGCTTTCTCTTTTGCACTGTGGGCCAAGTCACTATCGGTCTTTCGCAATGGTGGTAATGACAAGTGGCAGAAGTTCCCCTCGGCAGCTTTAGCAAGCGACTCCCAGAAGGATAGCTCGCAAGTCGCCCACCTATTTTGCCGATGAATTGGAATTTTGCTCTGACAGTTGCTTTCTTACTGAACCTCGAGGCAGCATTTAATTTGCGTTTTAACTCAGAAATATTCGGATCCTTATTATTACGAGCCATGGTCCAAGCCTCATACGCAGTTTGCTTAAGAATTTTAGCTTCTCTGCAAGGCCTATTAAACCACGGTCGTTTTTTGACGCCGGCAGCTACTCGCAGGTCAGGAATGAAACATTCCATACCAGCGAGGATTGTCTCAGTGACTGCGGCTGCGCAGACGTCAGGATCTTCTGAGCTATAGCAGATCTGCCTCCACAGGTACGATGCATAAAATTCTCGCAATCCATCCCAGTCTGCCGACTTATAATGCCACACACGACGCCAATTAGTTGGCCCATAAGGATCAGGTTGTGTGCATGACATTTGAGTCCGGATGAGACAGTGGTCCGAGGAGCCAAGAGGCGCATCCACTGAGACGGAGTATCCATCCGGACGTGTAGTCAGCAGAAGGTCCAGTAAGGACATTGTATGGTCCTCTATATCTGGTATTCTCGTTGGAGAAAGTACCAGCTGAGAGAATCCATAGGTCAGAGCAAATTCATGAGCAGATATCCCTGCATAGTTATTGGTTCGAGAACTGAGGCACTCACGATGGTGGGCGTTAAAGTCTCCCAAAATAACTAATTCTGCTGCAGGATATTGTACTTCCCCAGTTCGGGCCGCTCATTCGAGCAAGTACTCGCTATGCCCCGCTTTATTTGTTCGGGCAGCTTATTCGAGCGAATACTTGCAGTGCCCTACCTCGCTTTGAAAATGTATTGTTTTTTTTCTATTTTTGTGTGTAAATCTTAATGCGGTTCACAGAATACATCTACTTACCAAGTTTCAACAGTATAGTTCTTATAGTTTCGGAAAAAAGTGGCTGTGATATGACGGACAGACAGACAGACAGACAGACATGACGAATCTATAAGGTTCCGTTTTTTGCCATTTGGCTACGGAACCCTAAAAAATAAATAAATTAAAGATCATAGATAAAAGCCATATCATGCAACAATAATAAAATATATTAAATATGTATACTATCATCATTATAATACATAGAGCGAACGAAGCGAGAAAAGTGTAATTTATTGGTAGAGCAAAAATGGATTATCGACACTCCACTTGCCACTATTTACCCCAAATCTCACCACGTGTCAATTTAAATTATCCTTATTTTAAATCCGAACCCAACCTGACATAGGAAAGGATGGGCGAAAATTTTGTGGCATATAAAATCCAGCGACCGATTTAAAAATAGTAAAACATTTAACATTAACATTAAAGACGCGATTGTTATATTTTATTTTTTAATTTAATCAAATAAATTTACGTTGACCAAATCAAACGTAAGATAAAAATAAGTAAGCATTTATTTATTTATTTTTTAAATATTGAACAAAAATTACAAATTGAAAATTACAATGTATTTTTGGTTTAACTAAATTAATTTCAAGATATACCTACACTGTTTTTAGAGCAAAATATATGAACAAACATATAACTAACAATGTAAGTTAGTTGTAACAAAAATAAAACAAATAAAACTTTTATAATTTATTTTATTGTTACAACAAAAAAGCAACCAGAACCACGTTAATGTACTCATATACAAAACCACTTACAATGGTGTAGGTAGAGATGCACGACAGTCGGTCCCACGGCCTTGTCAAATAACTTTTCGTTTTTTTTTAATTATATAGTAACCACAGAAGTATCAAGGAGTTTAAATAAATACCTGTAACGTCAGAGCGATCTTGCTAGGTTTAAAAGGTCAGAAGGTCCTTATCAAATATGCCAATATATCAAAGAATATCAAAAACCCAAAATTTTTTTTAGAAAAACTTCCATTACTCTTGATTCATAATCTTAGTAAAGAATAAAAACGTACTTTTAAGAATGAAATAAGGTTATTTTTAGTTACAAAAGACCCCGCTTAGGACCCCCGATAATACCTATTTTACAATTAGTTTCAGTAGCGAATAAAATTGTAATAGTCATTAGGGACATAAAAGTTTGTTATTAATGGAAGCTTTTAGTGACAAAGCTAATGTAACAATTTTAGGCTTAGTTATAAAGTCAATAAAAAAATTAGTAAGTGCTATTAGGCTTTGTGGAAATGACAAGAAAATCTAAATAAACTTATAATTTTTAAATAATAAAAAACGAAATACGAATAACGATGTCAAAATGTCAGTAGTTAATAGCAAAACTACCATTTATGTCCAAAAATTAAATATGTATCTTAATAATTTAAATTTAGCATTAAATTTGTTTCTGACCTTGTTAAAAAACCTAGAAATATGCTTAACGCTTAAAAAATACTCTGACCAAATCTACCTTTTTCAATGATACTGACTTCGTTTATTTAACGCGAGGTTAGCGCGGACGGTGTAGGTCGACACAAATCTTTGAAAACTAGATAATAATATAAATTTATTTCACATAACTATGCTTTTTCTCATTTTATTCATCTCTTGTGTATGCTAATACCAAATAATAGCAATATAGAAAAGTTTAAACCACTACTAGTAAAATTTCATTTAAATGTGCACGAGTGTGGAATAACTAAGTTAACTCGTTAGAATAACAAAATGCTATAAAATAAAGAACAAAAGTATTTTCTTTTAATTCGATTTTTTTTTAATAACAAACTGTTATTTTATTGAGACCATACTCAACGTTAGTTAGTTACTGTTTATTTATCAATAATTTTTGTCATCAAGGTTAGATATAGAAATATTTTTTTGGTATATATTTAGTTAGCAGAGCGTTCGATTATTATGTCAAAGGTCTCGGATTCGATTACCGGTAAGGGGCAACCAATAATATTTGTTACTATTTGTTCATTTTTAAGTTGTCTCGACTCTGCCTGGTTTGTACTCGGTACGGAGATAGGCTACCAGTACTCACCACCTATTACATTTGTTGGACGGAATAACATCAGTAAAACGTAGATATTACAGCAATACGTTTAATTACATCTCTGACGACCCCTTCGGGAATAAGTGTTGTAATTGTATTTATTCTTATTTCTAGTTTGAGTTGCCTACAAGACTTTTTACATCCATAATGAAGCACCTTCTTAAAAAGATATCTTTTGTTAACAATTCTATCAGTGAACTGATACCGAAATGTATGTCTGTATACACAATTTTCCGTGTAAATACTAATAAGATTTAATTAAATTTCGGTGAGGTTTAGGTATATAATATTTAAGGTCATTTTTAAGTGTAAGCTATACATAAGCGAAACAACATTTGCCAGGTTAACTAGTCTTATATAATTATAACCTAACAATGATTGCATGCAGCGAAACACAAGATGCAGAGAACACAGCGGGACACGCTACCAGTTCGTAATGTCAAACTAAATTTGGAACTCGCAGAACTTCCTGCAGGGAACATTTGTACTCAAAGTTATTAATAACAATATATTCTATAAATAGGTAATCGGTTAAATGGAGTTTTGTGTATTTAATAAAAAGGATAAAACAACTTATCAATACATGCACATTGCACATACATATTAATAGGTGTAACAATTTCTAGAATAGAAATAGTGAATTTTCACATTTCTACGTAAAATTTGACTACTCTGTTTTCTCGATGTTCTTACGACCTGCGTTCAGTTTTACGTACTTCTATTTTATTCACCTGTACCTTTTAATTAAAATTTTAAATTCAGTTTTTTGTTACTATCGACAAATATCCTCAGCTGTGATACAGTACAAACCAGAATAGCCTACGTTCACTACGGGATTGGTATAATAAATGGTTGCACAAACAGTGGGTTTCGGTAATATATTTTCCCATTTCGCGATATAGGTAACTAAATAACGCAAGTAGATAAGACACGCATCCACAGAATAAACAATAGTATGTACCTAGATACTAACATACGCAAGCAACCGATATTGCGTCTGTAACCTACCTAAATCTAATATTATTAAAGATTTATGACGTCTAAAAAAAAACTTCTAGAAAAAGTAACTTATTTAAAACAACAGGTTAAAATAAATAGCAATTTAGGATTACAATAATTAATTGCGCTCTTTATATTATTACAGTAATAACAGCAAATGACTGTTTAGGCCCCTTTTTGCGATGCCTAAGGCTATAGGATATAACTAATTATTCATTGTTTCTCTGGTTTATATAATAGACCAATCGTCTTTGGCATTTATTAAGCTTCAAAGCATTACCTTATATCTGACCAAAGGTACAAAAGACAGAAATTATCAACTATATACAACTCAATACAAAGAATCCTTCCTTACAGTCTTATCTATTATTGTATTACCTTAAACATAAACTAGGTAACAAAAAGATCACATGTGTTTGACATCCTGTCATCGTTGGTTATATCATTGAATGGGTCTCAAGTAGACCGCAGTGTGTGGGCGACAAGAATTCAGACGAACACACAAAATATGCGTCACACAATTTACCTAAACTCGCTAAAAGCACGCGGGGTCATTTTCTAATCAACTTGACATTACTTACATAACTAAAGAACTGCAGTTCTTAAAATTTGTTTCGGCCTAACAAGAAAATATTAAAACATAATTTTGAAGCAAACAAAAATTATTCAAACTATTTTCCAACAAGCTGCTGAAAATAATTCAGCAAACAATATCGTTGAGTAAAGTGAAGCGCCAGTGTGTCAGCAACTTATCTCATAAAAACATAGCTGAGAGCTTTTTAACAAACTGCCGAACTGTTCTCAAAACTCGCTGCGCGTTCCACATAAAGCGCGGTTCGAAAAATGAATCTAAAAACAGCTTTCGGGATTAAAGTAAAGTAACTAACCTATTTCAACAGTGAATGCCAGGCATATATGTTAACTTAACTCTTGTATACCTGGTTCCAATGATAACCGGTTTAATGAATGGTTGATAAATATAACTATTTTACACTTGAAAATAAATATAACTATTTTACTTTAACTATCAAGTTTCGTACCATTTTGCAATACAATAAGTGTGCAATAAAGATTATAAAATAAATAAAAATATATGAAAGTATTTAACAATACCATAAAATCAAAGGTCTATTAGCTATCTATATCAGCAATAAAATTATTTATCTCATTATGAATGCATAGTTGAAAACATTTTCGACGAACTGTCCTCAAAGTTTAGCAAAAAATCTAGACGCAGCTTTTGGAATCAACATTGAAGTGCATCAATCTTAAAGAAACACGTATATTTACTTAGATATGTTAAGATATCTACTTATATACCAAATTGCCTAAACATGAGGTACTTTGCTAGAATGTGTTTAATAAACCATAATATCATATAAGCGAAGCAAGCACCTGAACGACAGCAAGTTATCTTATAAAAGCATAGTTGGCGTTATTCAACAAACTAGTGCGAACTATTCTCAAAGCTCGTCGCGCAACGTTTCATATATTTCCACTTGGTTGGAAAACATAACGGCACGGCTTTCAGGATTAACACTGAAGTTTTAGCGTGCATTCAATACCTCAGATAAATTGTAATTGTACGAAATGGTATGTACATATGTACATTAAATATGTACGCACATACAGCGCTAATATATAATGCTATTTGAAAGCTTGTAAAATGATTTTTATTAAATTAATATTACCACAAAAAGATTATTCTATCGATTCATATAGATATAGATTATAGAAATCTTTACCTGTCACTGTTAAATCAAAACTATCACCAAGTAAGTCAATATTCAAAAAATTAACATCATCTTAAGAAAGCCTTTATAAATAAAGTATAAAAAAGTCTCAATTCGTAAAAAACACGAATCTAATGACGAAAAATCTTAATGACGGCGGAATGAAATTTTTGTGATATAACTATATACTTAGATTCGAATCGTTACTTAATTCCTCTAATTCCCTTTTCAAACCGCATCTCCTGTGATTCTTTGAAAATTCTCATTGTTAGTCAAACCACAACCATCACGTAACAGTCATCAGTAACACCACAGTAACACACAAGTAGAAACAAAACACGTTTAAGGTACAATGGCAAATCATATTACTTCCAGTAATACCGCACAGTTCGCGTTCCACGGATACCAGTAACAACAATGTTGAATCTTCAGTACGTGAATGAAACGAACATGTTCGTTCACTCGATAGTGGCGTTTGTATTAATAAAACATACATTTATTGTTTGTAAGAATCTTAGAAGTTTTTACGAAATTTAATTCCTTTACAAAACTTTTTTCTTTCATAAAAACTCACTTTCTATATTTAAGAAAATCCCTCTATATCATCTCTACCCTTATGCACAACGGGTTAAAAGCCTGGCTTGCCTTTCAGTTCAAATGGGTGGTTGCAACGTTTTGACTGCAGAAACCTTGGAGAAAGGAGACTTCGGCCACAGTTCACCACGCTGTGCCAGTGCGCATTGGCAGATGTTGTCGAACTTGTGGCGACTCGATTGAAGAGTTTCCAAGCCGAAAGGTCTGACTCAACTTAACAACTTAACATATGACAACGGCCATGACTGACGGCAGCACGTGCCCTCTGAAACATGGAGCAACTCAGAAAAATGTACCATTAGGCAGTGGTCACCCACCCAATGACTAACCTAGTCTGACATTTCATAATTTGCACAGCGTTTCCGATAGACATATCACTAGTCCGATGAGTAATAAGGTACCTACTCTTGAAAAAAGGTTTTTTTTACATAGATATATTACAAAGATCTAAGGTGCATCGCATACAGTCCCACCAGTCTTGTCGTGGCACGCGGTAAGATTCTAGCATTGGACGCACACTACAATAGCCGTAGCAGGACAGGGGCATGGAGTAGTCACTTGTACAATGTTATACTAGGGAAGAAAGTAAGCAGTTATTGATTTTTTTTTGATACCACTAAGGTGGCAAACAAGCTTACGGTCCACCCGAAGGCTCTGCAACTGTTGCAGTGTGCGATATGTCTGTTGTATTAACTATGTACTTTATTAAAACATGTAATGTCATTATCAATATATATTAAAATATAACCTTGATCTTTCATGAAAAATCGCCATTACAAATTGATACGCTTAAAGATTTAGTTGCGTAATAAAAATTTGAAGTTTACATGTTAAATTACTGTCAGACATTTGATATTTTCCACGCTCAATTCTAAGAGTTCTTCAAAATTTGTCTGTAATAAAGCGACATGACAGTTACACTTACTTGTGTACGGTAATCCCCTACTTACTAGTGTTGCCAGTGTTTTAGTTTTAGCCTGTATTATTCGATTCATTGTATCCATACACTAATATTATAAATGCGAAATAACTGTCTGTCTATCTATTACCTTTTCATGCTTAAACTGCTGTCACGATTAATATAAAATTTGGCCTGGAGATAGTTTAAATCCCGGGAAGGAACATAGGCTACTAAAAAACGTCAAGGGTGAGTCGGTTTTTTTTTGTTTAATTGAGGAGTTGCCGTTGAAATGCTACACCGATAACCGAAATTAGAGCGGCTGACAAAAGCTAGTTCAACTATATAACTATAATAGGACTGAAGTGATTGGTAAAGTGAATGTGCCCTCCATTTTGATCTGGTCGACTGCTTGCGTATCCAGCATGGAGATAAAAACCGTGACGAAATATTTCAGAACACAAGGTTGGGTTGAAGGGACTAAAATTTACAACTATGAAAGCCATTGACTCGTAAAAATATACACCTCAAAGACACCGCGGAAGCAAAAAAAACATCTCTGAGTTGTTGAGTTGTTGAGAAATGATTTATCATTATGATCCCAATGATACTAACCACTCTTAACTAGTACAGATTAGTGTATTAAGTCAGTCGGTTCATTCTTTGGCCAGGAATGACGTAATTCGGCCGAACGTAGAGTTAAACGACGTCGCAAAAACTCTGGTACTGGTAGAACAGGGTCTCTCCATGACAGATGCCAGGTGCCAGCTTACATCATGTTCATTGACGCAACAGCAAAGAGTATCAAAGTATGCATATAAGACACCAAACTCCACCAGTCCAAATGGAGATTATCGATGTTGTGACAAAGTATATAATATAAATAAATGGTAGAAAATAACTCTCACGAGTATTTGGTGTCTACAGTATTTTTAGGGAAGTTTCCTCTTTGTACCAAACTGCTAAATATGTCTAATATAGTATACCTACGAGGGAGAACGGGTAAATAGGAATAGTATTATAAATATAATGATATTTCTACCCGTAGGTAGCTGCGCCCACATGCTCCAACGGCATAATTTAAATCACACAGCTCATATAATTAACGCATTTCATTATACAGAGCACCACCAACCTATTAACCACTCTGTCAACATGGAAACTTCCTATGTAGTACTTAAGTAATATAAAATAATATTAACAAACAGTCGGCAATGCTAACGCATGGCACACATTTTGCTTGGAGTAGCTGTAATTTCTGTTGTTATCATATGCATTGAGTATTGACGTCATAACATCATGTGTGTAACGTAACGTAACGTGTAACGTGCATGATGAATCGTTAACTTTTAACAATCGTTATCTCGTCATGTGTGCCTATTGTGAGTTTTTACGCTACTATCGCGTTCGCGTTAACGAATTTCATGTATGGTTATAAAGGAGCGCTTCTAGCGGACACGTTTCGAGACGGTTTTTTCTCCTACGACTTTTTAATGAATACGCAAACGCGATAGTAGAGTTACGAATACGCAAAAACTCACACTAAGTACACTTGTGTTTAGCTTCACTAAGCGCATGATTTAATTTATATTTGGTAAAAAACAATTTTGTGGTTTATTACAAAACTGTTAAATATACGCGTAGTGTTGGCCTATTGCCTTCAGCATTTTTTTTATTAAAAATCAAATTATTTTTAAAAAGGATTTACAATTTGTAAAAAATACTTATTAAACTCTTTGAAATTTTTTAATGACAGTGTAAAGTTAGAGATAAATGAACAAGAACTTCTATTAAAGCGTTCCGTAACAAATCACACCGATATTCAAAACTTAACAACGAATAATACAACCTAAGCATTCATTTATGTTCAAACAACCAGTTATCACCTATAATAAATCCGACAACGTCAAGACAGTCACGGTACCACAACAAAATGTGCGACAGCCAATGTGACGATATAGGCTAGTCGGGTGCGCTAGCCGTCCTCTGTCTAGACACCATCGATGGCCGACTTTATAAATAAAAAAATTGTTTTTAGGCTGTGCACAATATTGGTAGAATATCAAGTACACAGTACACACACAAATAAGTAAAATATCTTTTAGAAGAAGGTTATAGCTACAAATAAATGTACATAGAGGCGTCAGCAGATTAAGTTTCGACGAATACCTACAACCATCCTACGCACATACCGACGTAGGTAAGGTAGGTACTAACTTGAAAACTATTTTGCACTAGTTCTGTGTCGCCACTCCTACCGTACTGCCTTTGTGTCTCAGCTGGAATTGATACTTCCTGCAGCACAGAGGGGTGTGGGCTCGATACCCGCACATGACATTCAATTATGTGATGAACATTTGTTTGTCTTCAGTATTTTATACATATAGTATAATTACATTTATAAAAAATAAAGGATACAGGTATAGCTATTAATTGTGTAAGTTGTTTGGTCTGGTACATAAAGTACATGTCTGGCTTAGTTTAAAAACAGATAGCACAGTGTTAAATATCCCGTAATATTTAAGTAATCTTTAATTTATCATCATATAATACTATTGAAAGAAAAGGTTTGTATGTTTGTTTGTTAGTTGCTTTATAACTTAAATATCAAGTTGTTATACTTTTTAGATTGCTGGAGAGAGATGGACAATCCGCGGGTGAAACCAAAATGTAATATACTTTGCAATAATAATAAAATATTATTTATAGCAATACCTATCTATAAGGTTGTGTTCCAAATCACTACTGTCACCATTACTAAAATTTTTTACAGAATTTATTAAGATTTTACCGCAGCATACTTTACTTTTGCTGTATCTATATTATTATACATGCAACTGTATAATAGCCTATTCGCGTGTCGTATCGATATGCCGAAACCGTCACCACACCTACATGGAAACGATTTCAAAAGCCGTCAACTGTCGTTTAGCACGTGCCCTAAGTATTAATATTGCATTAGCTATGCCAGACTGCGACCAAACTGAAAATTCGGACCACTCTTCTATTAATGTTTCGACAATTATCATCAATTACAAACAAACTTGGTCGTATACAGTGCGATTTCAGACGTGCTTTCAGAGGTACTTTTATGGGGTTAAATAAGATGGTAGTAATAGATTTTTTAAGGGTCGGTAACAAGCAAATAATGCCTCTTGGTGTTACAAGAGACCATAGGCTACGGTGACAACTTAACACCTGACGAGCTGAAATCTTGTTGATGAAAACATACACACCTGTGGAAGAACTGATAAAAAGTTTTGTTAAGAGAATACGATTTGCGTCGGCTCGCAGCGTGCTTCGTACAAATGAATTTCCCACTTGTTTTTGACATTTACTGATCAAATAATGTAAAATTTAGTAATGATGATATCAAGCCGAAAATATTATATGTCTGTGGTTTTCCAAAATCCCAAGTTGTAATCTTATTTGAGAACATTTGTATTAAAAACTAGAATCCTGTATAACTTTTAAACTAAACAATTAAATAAAAAACTGTCACACTGCTAAAGATATTTATTCCTAGAACACTTGTTTAAAATTTAATGGTATTTGAATGGTAAGTGTCAAAAATAAAAGTGGAAAATTCGTTTGTATGAAACACGCTGCGAGGCGACGGGAATCGTATCCTCTTAAGGCGAATCCGAATCAGATTTTTCCCATAAAATCTTCGGTGCACTAATTATCCACTTTACAGTGGATATTTTTAAATGCGTTATTATACACACATATATATCATTGTAGCAAAAACAATATTTAATCATGAAATACCATTAAATTATATAATAAATATTTTTTTTGTTCTTTTATACACTTAATTAATTCGATAAAACTTTAGTTTTATAATTAAAACACGGTTTAAGTAGCGAAATGTCTATAGTTGAAGATATTAAGTGTGTAGTTTGTATGAAAAAATTATGTTCGGATACAGTTTAAGGGCGTTACCCCTGCTACCTAGCGCCGCCAATTAATATTTTTATTTTCCTCTGTGCAGCGCTAGTGGACTTCAGGAACCGTCTTAATGTAAAAATCCCAGCTTCAAGAATTAATACTTTATACCTACGTAATGAATCAAATAACAGAAAAAGTTAATAAGAAACTCTTCAAGTCGGAGTTGGGCTTACGCATTGATAGTTCCGTACATATTGTAAAATAAAATAGAATCATAATCCACACTAATATTATATATGTGTTACTCTGTCTGTTTGTTACCTCTTAACGCTAAGACCGCAGTACCGATTAAGATGAAATTGAGCATGGAGATAGTTCGAGTCACGAGAAAGGACATAGGCTACTTGAAAACGTCAAGTTTGAGTCGGTTCTCCTCGGAAATCCTTCACTAATAAACGAATTTAGGGCAAGTGAAAATTTAGGAATTTAGGGTTTGAGTCCCAGTCCCGGGGGTCCTCCTAGGCTACATATAAACGTCAAGAGTGAGTAGGTTTTTTTTTCTATAATTGAGGAGTTGAAATCCTACACCGATAACCGAATTTAAGGGCGGATGGCACCACGGGTAAAAGCTAGTGTAACTATAAATAGAACATTATATTAGATACATTGTCAGTAGGAACAAATGATGTCTAAACCAACAAGGTATTGAATTCGAAAATCACGTATAATATAAGTTAATAAAAACTATCCCTCATCTCTGAACCTGATCTTATTTTTGTAATCTGTTGACGATTAAATTAAACACATGTGCTTCCAAATAACAATGCATATAAATAAAGCAACGCCTACCTATATGATTGACCATGTGGAATACCTAAAGGCGCGTCAATGCCACGCATGGCCCATAACCGGTTACCGGCACACATATTTTATGGTCACGCATATATTAATATTCTAACTGACGTTTTAGCATATCGATGTGGCATAGCATACCTTATAGTTAATTGTATTGTATTATTATTTGACAGATCTGTCTGTACAATATGATGCTAAGAAGAGTGGTCCTCAAAGTCACGGTTTGTTCTAACGATTACCATAACATATCCCTGGCGGAAGTTTTTAAGAAACCCATTGCAATAAGTATACATAGCTATTGTTTTTGTATAGTTTTAGGCAAATCAGCCACTTGACTTGACGAATTTACTTTGTGGCAAACTTTGTACTTTGTACAACAACCCATAATAATGTTTAACCAAAAGTTTAGTCTTTATTGTTTTTAGTAACTTATCTTGAGGTAGTTATTCTAATAGGTCCGAAAATCGAAAGCGCTAAATTTGCATTTTCATTACATTTTGAGACCTGGAGAATCGTTTGCCATCATAAGGGTTCCGTACCTAAAGGGTAAAAAACGCGACCCTATTATTAAGTACTCCGCTGTCCGTCCGTCCGTCACCAGGCTGTACCTCATGAACCGTAATAGTTAGCCAGTTGAAATTTTCGCAGAAGATGTATTTCTGTTGCCGCTATAACCACAAATACTAAAAATCACAATAAAATAAATATTTAATGGGACTCCAATACAACAAACGTGATTTCTTTGCTAGATATTGAAAACGGCAACAGGTATAGACGCTTGAAATATTCACAGAATATTAAGTTATATATTCACTTTAAATATTAAATAAATAATTAAATTGTGTGTGTGTTTGTATGTCAGCTTCTATTTGCCCCTTGATATCTTAAACACCAATAAATCAAATTGCTCTCGTGACCATATCAATCCATACACCACGTCATGACTTAGATCTGAAAAGAGTATGAGCAAAATCGGTCAAGCAAGCGATTTGTTTTTATCGCTTAAAACTGTTTCTTTGAAGACGCAATAATAATTCTGCATGTATAAATTCTCAAATATAATAACAAAAATATTCTCAAGTGAAGTTGCTCGTGCGGTACTTGTTACCGAACTTTTTTTTTGTATTTTGACTATGGTACGACTTTAGTTATTTTAATAAAAGGTAAGTAGGTATGTGCACAACGGTATGCGAATGAGGGCGATAAAATAACATAAAGACCACGCGGACGTTGTTGCTGACAAAAGTTAATAGATACATAAATAATACGGAACACGAAACATTTGATTCAAGATTAAAATTATTATCAAGATTAAATTTTGCAAAATATAATTTGATTGAGACTCTTTTGACAAAAGCCAAACATTCCGATTTCTAACTTCAATGGTTCTCTTAACTTTATTGAAGGACCCGGCGCTTTAAAAGTTCTAACGACAAGATAACTTAAAATATCTAGTGTATCACATTACATTATACAAGTACAAGTTAGTAGTATGTTGTTGTTTTTGCGTCAGCCAATGTACGTCTATCCTTGAAGAAACAAATATTTAGTTCATAGTCTACCATATCTTAGCAGTTGCAACTAAAACTTATGAGCTGCGATATCTATTTAAAATTTTGATATTATATCAATAATATTTTTGCGACATTAAACAATATTGTAACAGTAAAGCTAATTTTGCAATGTTTCTAGAATATTAAGTATCATTAATAAATAATACGAAATAATAAATAATTAAAAAACAGTTGCCAAAACAGATTGTGGTGAATCCCTTAATTTGCGCATCTGGCGAAGATTCGCCAGAGCTGCAATGAGCACAATTATTAGTAAAAGTAACGAAGTATTTATCTATAACCCGTTATTTTTCTTTGCAAAAACAGCTAATAAAATCGGTTATCAAAATTTTGTAGAAGCAAATAAATGAATTGGTGGTAGTTGATAAATAATTTGTTACATTCAGCAAACGAAAAAATATGATATTGCAAAATTTCATCAGCTAAACTAGCCAATACAGTTTGGTTGAAACAAACAAGCAAGGCTTTATTAAGACACCTAAGTTATAATATGTAGCACATAAGAAATTTTTAGCGAGACGAGTATACCAACCGGTGCAAAATATTTTTTTTTCCGTGCACGCTTGTTGACGTTGAAAAAGCTACATTATCCCGAATTTTCAGCCCCTGTTATATGACAAACACCAGGGCTGCCGGTTTTATTTGGCCTTCAAAACACGCAACGACGCAAGTCGGAGATACACCAGCACGGTCACCCATCCAATAACTGATCACGTGCGGACGTTGCTTAACACCGTATACAGTTTCCGATCGACGAATATAACTACGGGACACAAGTTCCTGGAGTTGAATATACAACGGTATTTTATTAACTTTATAATATAACGTAATAGCGACGCGACGCACTTAGAGCTCTGCACGTAGCGGCTGTCGTAGCGGTTTTATTTTATGTATTTCTCTGGTCCCATTTGACGTAGCCCAACAAAACGTACATTCGTTTTAAATTAAACCTATATCCTTTTAAACAGCGTAAATGTCATAATAATCGGACCATTATATTATTTAAAAAAACACCAAAATATTGTAAAAAAATTAAATTGAAATGAAGAACAAATATCATTATAAGTAATTTAATTATTCTGTCCTAGACCAGGGCTTCCCAATCACTGTGGGGCGACGGCAAGGGAGAGTAATGAGATTACAAGTATTTTAAAGAAAAAACCATTTGGAGTGATAAATCAACTTGATTTATCATTAAATTATACTTCATTTTTAGGAGCCAGCTAATACTAATGTTACAATGTATTTTCATAACTAGCTTTTGCCCGCCGCGGATCCACCCGCCCTCAATTCGGTTATCGGTGTAGAATAACAACGGCAACTCCTCGATTATAGAGAAAAAGCGACTCACACTTGACGTTTTCTAGTAGCATATGTCCTTGCCCAGGACGTCAACTATATCCATGCCAAATTTCCCACGGTTCTACCCGCTCTAAATTCGGCTATCGGTGTAGGATTTCAACGGCAACTTCCCAATTATAGAAAAAAAACCGACTCACACTTGACGTTTTCAAGTAGCCTAATTCCTTTCTCGGGACTCAAACTACCTCGATGCCAAATTTCATCTTAATTGGTGCAGCAGTTTTAGCGTGAAGAGGTAAGAAACAGACAGAGTTACTTAAGCATTTATAATATTAGCATGGATTTTATGGTGGCCTAGTGTTCTCAGTGTCTGCCTCACTTTCATGTTCTG
The DNA here is from genome assembly GCA_946406115.1 of Apoda limacodes. Taxonomy (NCBI): domain Eukaryota; kingdom Metazoa; phylum Arthropoda; class Insecta; order Lepidoptera; family Limacodidae; genus Apoda; species Apoda limacodes. The sequence goes on along the minus strand of OX291555.1, from coordinate 22,938,930 downwards.
AGGCGGGGTACGAACCGGGCGGTGACGTGTCAATGAGTCTTTTCCGTTAATAATACAATATTATACATATAATACCACTGGCTTTTCGGTGACAGAATATTTAGTAAGGAAACCGGCATACGCCAACAATACTTATATAAAATGAACAATCCGCATGGTGGTGAGATGAAAATGATGTGTTTGTGATATGAAAAAAAAGGGGGCCTGAATATATTTTTAAAGTTTGAGAAGACATAACGCAAAAAGGTTGGGAATCCCTGACTTAGACTGATATACTGATCTAAGTACTAAGATCTAAGTTTACTTCTTTGTTGGCGTAAGCTTTGTCATATTATTCACCTTCGTCTTAATAATACATTAAATATCTATTATTCATAAATATGACGCTGTATTATGCTTAATTCATGACGACTTTTTTAACCGCCAGCACACCCACACATATTTAATAAGTGTTGCAAGCGTCCACAGTCTGCGGTGACCGCTTACTATCAGGCGGACCGCAAGCTTGTTTGCCAAAATTAAATAGGTATTTGTTTGAATGACATAACGGCAATAGTGTTAGTCGAAACAGAATGATATTGTCTAGGCGTTAAGGGCCCTCTTACACCCCACTAGCGCTGCCATTAGATAGCCTCAATTTTCTCTTCGTAGAATCCAAATGTCGCAAATATAAAGCTAGTCATAAGCTATTTTTACAAGGTTTTATATAGTTTCTAAATAATATCTGTGAGTTGTAGTTGGCATTTTTGCTAAAAGTGGCCGTTTTTAGCCTTTGTAAAGTTATTCTTATGCCCATACTGTTGCTAGGGTTCTTAGATAAAAGACGAAATACAGTTTAAATGACGTTTGTCACTATACTCGTATATTATGTCAATATACATTTTTAACTAGTCAAGTTAATTAATTAATTTCTAGTCTTTCTGATAAATCATAATTTTTTTGAATCCTAGTTTTAAAACGAGGGTACTTATTACTATCTATTTTTTATGTTATATTACGCAGATGGTACTTGATCCTATATGTCATCCATTTCGGGCTATGGAGTCCTAAAAAACGAGTACCCGAAAAAATGGCCCAAAAATTTAAGTCAAGACGTCCCACTGTGTCGACTTTACCAATACCTAAAATAATTTGTGTAGGTATTATTAAATACTAGGACTACCATGTAAATAGACCGATCTGACCTTTGTAACGGACGTGACCAAAACAAAACATGGCTTAGGAATGAGAAACAAACCGTTCAAATATCACGTAGATACCAACAACATACTTACAAACAACGCAAAATATTAATACTACAATCCGTGCGACATTCACAACACTGCCTGCACCCTCAGGATAAAATCTTCTAAAAGACTAATCAGGAGGGTAAAAACAAATATACTTCACAGAAAAAAAAAACTAAAAGCACTGGCAACACATTTCAAAACACACGTTAGAATTCAATTATTTAAAAATCGAACAAGAACATTTGATTTGAAAATTTGAATTGAAGTGATTTGTTCGGCAAGCGTGCAGTGCTACGGCACAGCAGTGCGGGACTGCCGCTCAGATGGCGCGGTGGGTTCACTTCAATTCAGTATTCGTAAGTACGAATCCAACCAGCTATTTACGTGACCACACCCAATTGTTTCTGATGCTGTTCACGATTCACAAATGTTAAACGCATAAAGGACAGACGCGTTTACTACCCAATGTAAGTAAATGTAAAACAGTACTGGCCCTTGTCCGATGTGAGAGTAAACAATAGATTATACCACTCGATATCGTTCAGTGACCACATTTACCAAGGAAGGTGGACATTGTAGGTAACAAACAAACGTCTACTTTATAGCTGTCAAAATGCTATATTATCTATTAGTATCTGATTAAAATGCCACTTCGGCTTTTCACATAAAAATATAACGTTTGCTACAATATAAGTATATACATTTAAACAAACCTACAATGAGTTGGACGCAACTTGTACATATGAGAGTGCATGCATGCTTTTTAATTGGACCCCGTCTCTCTCCCCTTGTGAGATTTTGTAAGATGTAGTAAACACAAAGAAAATTAAATACATCTTTTCCATAATCACCCCCTCATTTTTATCTTACCTCGTCGATAATGCAGACAACATGGTACAAAATCTGAATCTTACTATCGAAACTAATTTCCTGATCTTAATAATTTTTTTTTTATAAAATTAACAAAATTAAAATTATCAAGTTAAAGTAAGCCATTACATTTGTTGCAACGAATACTAACTTGATCAATTCGGGGGCAAAGACCAGTAGCGGCCCTAATTCCGATCTTGTATACGAACATAGTAACCGGTCATATTACATGCATGATTCACCGACCATAGAAGCAGAAACCGATATACGTCTGGCCCAACAATTAACACCCATCTTCGCCCTCTAACAAGTACGTTCTCATAACCTAATAACTCGATCCAAACGGTGCAAATTCGGAAAAACATTAAATATTGACTCGAATTTTAATGGTTGTATCGTTTGCTAACAGCCCTAGATGTCATTCTATTTTAATTTCAGCTAAATTATATGTATCGTTATAATGATAAACTAAAAATTTGCAAAAAACAGAGGTGACTTTGTGATTCTGTAACTTTATGTGTTTGCTCATTTCAGACCTTGCAATTATAATTTAGTATCTACATGTTTCTTTATTATTAATGTGGACTTGATTTACTGACTTGAAATTCAATTCTACTGGGCCAAATGCCCATTATTCTTAAGGTGAATCCAATTCAAATTTTATTTTTTACCATAAATTATTTTAAACATCTGTAAATAACATTTCGCTACTTAAGAAGGGTTATTATCATATGTCGCTGTGCACCACTACACTACCGGCACATTAATTATTTTGATTTATAAAATGCTACTGCATTATTAAATTATGATTTCATATCAATATTTCATTAATTCAAGAAACTTTGGTTATTAATAAATTTACTGGGATTTTATGAATGGAGGTGCGTGTTGCGTATATGGTAAATACCTATACTTATGTGATAAAAAAATGCGTAAGATGTTTGCAGTTACCTACTTATAAACATATAATTTTGCGGATATATAATTAAGGATAATCTTAAGGCTTCCGTACGTCCAAGTCCAAGGCCTAAACTTCGTGTTGCCATGTTGTTTTATTAATCTCTTAAGTTCCCAAAATAATTCAATTTCGTCTCGTATTAAGCAGAAAAAATACCATACAAGAAATATTAAGTTGAAAAGATATTTAAATTAACACGGAAAGGTACAATATGTAGCGTGATGTAAAAAAAAATTAACTGTGAAATCCAGAAATTGATAAAAATTGAGGAATAACAACTTAAGTTGCGCCGAAAATAAATAGGACTTTTAATTTATTATCCTGACACACACATCAACTTAATGTTCACTCCATTATGTTTAACGCTTAGCTATTGCTCGACAGTTGGACAGACAGACATATGGACAAAACTTTCTCTACAATAATGATCGATTGTTCACCCATCAACATAAGTTTAAACTTAACCTGTGTTGGCTGTCAAAGATACAAATCGCTTCGCTAACAACTTGAGACGGTTAAAAATATCATAAAAATAAAACTACCAGACGAAAAACATCCTCAAAGCGGTTGTCATAGGTATTGCGAACATCAATTGCTGGTACCATCCACGTTTCACCGATGGTATTCCGCCCCAAACGTGATAGGTGGTGGACCCTATCGCCGTACTAGACTTAAGACAATTCTCAAATTGTAACAATAGTAACAGAATTGTCTTCCTTCGGCATGTCATCCCAATGTTTTATCACCACCATTATAATACACAAATTGCAACAATTTGTCCCTTCCTTACTTTACAGTCATATGAATACCAAAAGTTAAAAATTTCTTGCCTATTTTTATGACAACTAATAATATTTGAACGCACCCATACACTTGTTGTGGATCAAATCTAGGAAATACTGTATTGTGCTCATTAGAAACAACGACAGCAAACTGTGTGCAAAAAGCCGGACATGTCAAATTTTTTAACATGACGCAACCCCTTTTTGTAATTCTGGATGTTTCATTAAACATAAAACTAATACTATTTTAAAATTTCCCCATTCTTTTGTCAGCCTTAAAAAGCAACTATAAAAGAAATACTTTAAACAATAAGTTACAAAGAAAAGAAAAATAAAGACTAAAATTAATTGAAGCGGGAACTAAGTGTTCCAATTTCCTTTGAGCAATACAATATAACGTCTACCCATAGTTGGAGAAAAAACGGTCAGGTGTGCGCCGGATTCGAGCACTAAGGGTTCTGTACTAATACACAATACGTGTACAGATTTATTTGATAAATATCAACATAGAGAGATGCCACTGTGATACGTATGCATTTCAAATAATGACTAAAATAACTTATTATCTTTTTTTTATTTACGTTTAAGCCATTTAGCCATACTTAGTTAGGTACACAAATGCAGTGTCAAATTGTTACTTTATTACGATTAAAAAGATACAGCCCGGTAAAACATAGGCGTACGCTTAGTAATAAGGTCTCGTTGGCGCTATTTACATACGGAACCCTATAAAGGTGTTCACCTACTTTACTCTACGAAACACCCTGGGTATTGACTCATTACGAAAAGGTCCAATTGAATTGAATCAGGGCGTCGAACCGACACATAAAGCAAGTAGCAGCCGAGCTGATTCGTTAATTAGACCGCAAACGGTGAACTCTAATCAAAAGGAATTCATTCTTGAATAAAGCTTGCTGTATTGTTATTATAAAATAACGAATAGGGTAGATTGTATTGGTTTCAAAGCACATTTATTTTAGTTGTGTTTAAAGAATTTCCATTAGTTTATTCGAAACAGGGACCTGATTCTCGTGCTGATAGAGATAATCTCGAATTAGAGATATGTTTAATTAATTTACTCATGGCTTGTTAATCGCGGCGATTGTTTTACGATGCATGTCGACCGCTAGCGTACCCTAAAGAGAGGTTTTAAGAATACGAAAAACTATTTGCAAACGATATCCGCCATGTTTTTTCGATATATCTAATTCAAACTAGTCAATCTATCGACTAAACCAGTTACCGCGATTAAAAAGCCATGAGTAAATCAATAAAACATATCTCGCATTCGAGATTATCTCTATCAGAATCGGGCCCTATGTCCGGGGCAGTCAGCAATACGAATTTCATTTTAAACCGACATAAAAAAAGGAGGAGGTTCTATGTTCGACGGGTATATATTCATATATATATATTGTATGTTCACTGATTTCTCAGTCAATTGTGAACCGATTTCAAAAATATTTTCGACAGAAATATTCGACAGATTATGCTCCTGAGGTGGTGCCATATTAATGAAGTGGATTTAAAACTTAAACTTTTGGAAAAATAAATTGATGTTAATTTGGAACTGGTAAAACACGCCTTTTTTGTTGACAATAGTATAAAATTTTGTTAGAAGTATGGATGTTTTAGTGTACGGGAAAAAAGCAATTCGTCACTTAAAAGCTAAAAATAAAAACAACCGGCTTCAATAAGATGCACTAAAAAGTTAAAAATAATTACCCACTTATCACCAAAAATCTGATCTGTATTACAGTTTAAAGTCGGTGTCTAATTATTTTTACCTATGTAGTGCAACTTTTTGCAACCGGTTGTTTTTTTTTTTTTGTGAAAAAGTTTTTTAAGTTACAAGTTATAGAACCTTTAACTTCACGTTGGATATTACAGTATTTAATTATATCCGGTTAAGCAGACCACAAGGCTATTCAATAATACTCTATATAAAAAATAATGTACAATATATAATACAGAGGAAGAAGAGCTGGAGCAGTGTTGCGGCAATAAACTGTCATGCAATAAACTGTCACGCAAGCGGGACTAAAGTGGTTGGTAAATAAAGGCTGTCCCCACATAATGTGGGTGTGTATCCAATCACTGCGGTTAACCCCTTAGAGAAATAAAAAACATAACCTTATAAATTAATAGTACAGTTAATCAGTTTAAAAAGTTCAAATATCACTCAATACATGAAGTGCGGTCACCTACTGGTACCTAGATCACGAGGCGCTGCCGTGAGGAGCATCGTCTCCAGTGGATAATTGAGGGTGTCCGGCGTCAGTGGCCTTGGCAGCACCAACTGTTTAGACTAGGTGACGTTACGAACCATTTACACGACGGGTTAACTACTGTATAATAAAATACCCACGTGGGCTTGCAATGTATTTTTTCTCCGAAGTGGTAAACCCGTAAGCTCACAATCTAAACCACAACCAACCTCGTTTCATCAACCGCTTTAGTCTTGCGTGACAGGAGGTGAAACCTTCGCAACAACACTGCTAGTGCGGTTTCAGAGATACTTACTCCCGCGAACGTTTGGGTTGTGGAATAAGCTCCCTGCCAAGGTTTTTTCTAAAGAAGTTTTTGAGTTTTTGAAGGGTCGACAACGCGCGAGTGATACCCCTGGTGTTACAAAGCGTCCATAGGCTACGGTGACCGCTTACCATCAGGTGGACCGTAAGCTTAAAATTTGTCAAGGTTCAACTTGAAGGATTAGGTGGAATTTGTCATCACTCATCACAAACCCTATATTAATGAATGTCCATCACCGGTTTCTTACAATGTGTCTGTCATTTTTTATACAAATCAATCCATTATTATATATTTTTAACTATATCCTTCGCGGCTTTATTACTAAAAAGGGGTAACAAATAACATTAATTAAATACTAACTAACTATGTAAAGCAATCAAAGACGTTATAGTTTCTATAACGTCCTTAAAAGCAATACATTAACATCACTCGAACTAAGGATTTAACACGTGTCTTCAATAAAATCCGACAAACTGTACTAAACTAAAACTCACCAAAACAAAACATAGCAAATTGTAACATTACAAATAATTAATTAGTAAATTTTATTAAAACCAATAAGTAACCTACGCTTTGCACTCTAACAAACAATCACTATCTTTAATCCGAAATTACCAAACTCGCCAAAGATTCTTCCGTCTTAAAAAAAACATAAACATAGCATTTCCAACTTGAAATAATATTAATTAAAGCTAGCATACAGCACTAAAACAATTCCTAACTTCACTGACCGCCCCACTAAGACAACACAATTGAACAATAACACATCTATTCTTAGCTGACGAGCCCTGGGACCTTGGAGCCAGCCGTGAGCTGACTGACACATGAGGAGTAGAGTAGGAACTAAGGTACTCCTCGGGTGCTTGTTATTTCCCACGAACCCTACTTGTTTTCCCTAAATATAGTGCACTGAATACATATTTAATAACGGGAAGGGGCGTCGCAAATTGTTTTCTTTCTAATAAAATTTAAATCCTTTTGGGTCACGTAATTTAAGATTTTTGGGACGTACTTCCAATTTAAGATAAGTACTTAGGGTCCTATTCAAATTTGTTTTAACAAAGGAAAGGTTAATTATCACAGCACGTTTTTTTTCAGTTCTAGACTATCGACAATACTTCGACCTGTCCTCGGAGATTGTCATAAGTCCTTGAAATTGTTTGGCAAAGCTTTTATAAAAAGCTTGCCATTTCGACCAGTTTACAATGACATATTAAACTATTGAAGTTCTACAAATTGTCTACTAGTCGTCTACAAGTGACTTAGTGTACCTAAACTCAAAAACAAAATGGAAGTCACCTAACAACAATGAATCCCCACTTTATAACTGCGGCTCACTCAGTCGTCATCCATCAATATAATATTATTCGAAATTCCTTATCGGGGACGTCAAAGGTTTTCCGATTGAAATAACGCAGCTTTAAAACTTTAAAAACGATGGAAACGTCCACTAGCACCGCCAATTGTCATTTATGATTTCCTTTTTGAACAAAGCTAATTTCAAAAATGTGCTTCCACAGAAACGTAATACTAGTTGCAAGCTTTTTTTAGAAAAAAAAAACTAGGATACATCTCTGGGTTATAGATAGCATATCTAAAACTCGTAGATTTATTTAAGAAACCATAAAAAACTTCTTAAAATAGCGTATAACTAGTTATCTGTATATTTTTGTAGAAGCGCATTTTTAAAATTCGCTTTGTACAAAGAAGAAATTAAAAATATTAATTGGGGGGGGGGGGGGGGTTTGGTGGGTTTAGCAGAGGTAACACTCTTATAAGGTGAATAGGAATCAGTTTTTTTCACACAAACTACGATACACTAAATATTTTTAACTATAAAAAAATTTTAAAAACATATTTGTTCACAAAATGCCAGGAAATCGTTAAATAAACCCGATTTTATTGTTATGCATATGTTTTTTAAGCAGTGGTTATGACGCAGCCATCTGGTTAAATTTGCCAGTTAGTTGGACGCCTAGACAGATCATCAAGATTAGAAGAGGAAGGAACAGAAATCACACTGTATAAGTTATGAACGTTGGGTTAGCGAGCGGAGCGTTCCAGCCAAGTTTCATTTAATATTCTGTTCAGTTATATAATAAATGCTTATCCATACTTAACGATCTGCCTAGGCGCCCAATTAACTGGCTAATTTAACCAGATGGCTAAGACATATATATTACTGTCAAAGCTCAATGCACACTAAAATTTTATACAACAACATAATGGGTACAACTATATACAAGTTATAAACAAGTAAATGTATTAACTTAAAACCGCCTGTACTTGAATATCTGTCCTGTCTGTCGTCTAGTGCAGTATCCCCTATTTACACAAGATAACAGTATATTTACCAAACAAAACTTGGAAAATTCCCTGATATTACGTCTCCGCTGATATAACACTAGTATAGGGTTGCCATACGTCCCGGTAGGCCGGGACATGTCCCGGTGTGAAGCATGGTGTCCCGGCGTCCCGGCCGATAAGCAAATTATCATAGTTATTTAATAGAGGGTTGGACTTGGTAAACAGTAATATAACTACAATAAACGCGCTCTAACTAGGCTAATCGTACGTGGATAGAACGACGTAAGCGCTGACACTTGTCCTTTCACGTTTCACGAATTTACGTTAACAGTGTCAACGCATACTAACTTTGGAGGAAGTTAGTATGCGTTGACAAATAATGTGTACTTTAAATTAAAAGACATTTTGAACAAAGAGTTGGAAGGAATCGGTTGCCCCGCGCACATTCTTCATAATACAGCCTCCACTGCCGCTGATGTAATGTCAATCGATGTGGAGTCCATGGTAATAAAAATTTACAAATATTTATCAAAATTTACTGTGAGAGTTGAGCGCCTCAAGGAATTTTGTGAGGTAGCAGGAGTAACATATGTCGTACGTACGTACTGTCACACTCAAGAACACGATGGCTGTCACTTCTTCCAGCTGTAGAACGCATTAAAGCTTTGGGTGCCATAGAAAGATTTTTTCGCAGCTGAAGCAAGAGCCCCGAAAGCAATTCCCGACTTTTTTTAAAAACCCTATACCTGAATTGTACAATCTTTTTGTGCACAGTCAACCACTGAAGTGTCTGAAGAATGGAAATGTAAAAACGTACAAGATAGATGGAATTAATTTTTTCAAAACACAGAGTAAAGAGAAAGAAAAACTAATTTACTCAAAGTATGTCAATATCTCTGTGCAATCCCTGGCCATTGTTAATTTCTTAGTGTGCTAATTAAAAAAAATTGACAGATAGGTACTTATTTTAGTTAATGTTGATTTCGTAAAATTATTTTTTTTATCAATATTTTGTAAAATTATCAGAACTAACACATTCAGCGGCAGCGCATGCTACACGCTGCGTCCGTAGCCGATAACGGCCATTTTCGCCTTTGTAGCTAAATAAAAAGTATTTTCTTTTCTTTCTTTCTTTCCAACAAACAGAAGGGCTACCGGGAAGCGCTTTGCGATATTTCTCCTCTCTCTCGCAGATCATTTCTGTTAGATTAAACATTTTAAAAGGCTAATTCATAGACAGACCAATTATGTTGAAAAGAAGCGGATAGGTGTAAGTACATATATATATATATGGTTATCCTATAAATTTTATAAATGCGAAAGTTTGTTTTTCTTTCTGTCTGTTGGTAACTTCATAAGTCTCTTCATACATTAACTGATTTAGTAGACATTTGGTATGGAAATCGTTTGAGCCCCGGGGAAGGACATAGGATTTCTTTGCCTACCGTTAGGAAAACATGCATGATGTTATATAGGTACATTTATTACTCATAATTTTAATAGTAGATTGCGGAAAGCTCACATTACCTACATTACGAAGTGTTAACCTAGATTAAGCAATACCTAAACCTACAGTTTTTATCCCGAAAAACTCAAAAGTTCCTGCAGTATTATTACTATTATTTTATTATACAAACACTATACAAATTATTTTTATTACATTGTATACAACTTATTCAAGTATGAAGGGCCATTCAAGTATTACGTAAGCAGATTTTTTATTATTTTTATGCCCCAATTTTTACAGAATCTGTTAAGTTTCTTGATTGCAAAGTTTAAGCTATTAATGAATTATATGCATTGAAACAAGCAATTTCAACATGGTTTTCGCTTATAAGCTTAGACATACAGACAATAAGGTTGCCATATGTGTTGATATCAAAATTTACTAAGTTTGCAAAAAAATAAGTAAAACAAATAAATATTGCTAACATAATCACAATATAAACCCCTCCACCACATCCTCAAAAATAAGCAAAGCAAACAACCCGCACCTCTTTTAATGTCCACCTAATACTTAAACGGCCCCTTAGTTTGCAAACAAGCATACGGCCCTCCTGATGTTAAGCGGCCTTTAGACGCTTCTGACATTAGGTTAGGAGCATTACTCGACTGTATTGTGTATACAAACTAGTATGTGTCTTTTAAATAGTTTTTTATTTTCTTTAAAACTCAGAAATTCCAAACCACATACCAGTTTCATTATTGCCTTTGCAACATTTGTTACTGTTTTATAGGGCTCTGTGTAATCGGCTAAAACTATAAATAACCCAAACCAAGACGCTATCGGTTACCTTGACGAGATTGCGCAAAGTGGGCCGCACCTAACGTCCAATTATCCAATTGGTGGTTGAGCTAACAAGATGAGAAGAACACGAAGAACATGGCGGTCACCGACTACCGAGTTTTGCATTTCATTTGTGTAGTTAGTGCAATCGTTTACTTGTGTCACAAAATGTCAGACAACCGGACAGTTAATGGCCCATTTAACATGAATCTACTTCTTTACCTTATTTTGTGTTTAAGACACATTATATACGTATATACTGTTGATCCTTGAATGTTTGACAGTCCTTAGGGCTCTTACACACGAGCGGCACGTTGCCGACAGCACATGTAACTGCAGTAGTCGCCTCGTGTGGGCGAGTGCCGTCCACGCGCTAGCGACTGCCGTCCACGCGCCACACAGCTGCAGTAGCTCTGTCGTCGGCAACGTGACGTTCGTGGCTTAGGTTGTGTTGTTCCTAAAGCCGGCGAAGTGCTAGTCTGGCAGTCTGAAGGGTTCCGTACAAACTTATTATATGTAGATAGCTCTTCCATTATGAGCACAATTCTCCTAGGTCAACAAGAAGTACCCAATAGGTTTTGATTTATTTGTGTCACAATATACGATAAAAATGACCGTATTATGGGGATATTTTTTTTTCACCTTGACTTAGAAGTTTGATTTTTTTAAGAACATAAAGTGCCCGTAAACTTAATATTTTTATATATTAATCTCAACTTGATACCCTCCATGCGTTCTTAAGTAAACATATAAACAAACTTTTTTTTTAAAATGTGTTATCAAGCTTACGGTCCGCCTGATGGTAAGCGGTCACCGTAGCCTATGGACGCTTGCAACACCAGGGGTATCACTTGCGCGTTGCCGACCTTTCAGAAATCTAATAACTTCTTTCTTGAAGAACTCCATACTGTAGTCCTTGCAGAAAACCTTGGCAGGGAGCTCATTCCACAACTTCAGCGTTCGCGGGAGGAAGTTTCTCTGAAACCGCACTGTACGCGACCATTTAGGTTCTAAAGAGCGGTACCTAAATATGCGTCAAAAATAGCCGCATTTTTTTATTGCATTGACATAGAAGATTGATTTTTTTACAGTTTCAAGGGACCGTAGACCTTAGTATTTGATATTAATTTTAACGTCATACCCTTACGCGTTCTTAAAAAAAAAAGGTCTTGACAGACAGACAGACGGACAACAAAGTAATCCTATACGGGTTCCTTTTTTTCCTTTTGAGGAACGGAACCCCAAAAATAGGGTTCCGTAAAAAAAAAAGTAGCCTTTCTAGTGACAATTTTTGCTGAGCTTTTCTCTTAAAGTGGATCCGAATAACATTTTTCCCATATCACCTTTGGTTCACTACATATCCATAACTATAAACATTTTCTGCTTAAAATGTGTTATTATCATGTAAAGCTATTTATTTATCACTGTCACTCAATGCATATTCATTCATTATTAAATAAAATGCCAGTGACTTATGAAATAACTGAAGTTTTTGTTGAATTCATACATTTATATAATTCAATAAAAACTTTTTGTATTTAAATTTCCTAGCTTTTTTATGAATGAATATATATTATACGACTATAGTAAATAGCGCTTTGTGATAATAACACGCTTTGAGTAGCGAAATGTCTATAGTTACGAATATTAAGTGTATTATAAAGTTTGTATGAAAAAAAGATGTTCGAATACACCTGGGTGGTGTCAGTTGTCATTGATCAAAGCTTACATAGTAGAGATAACATTTATGTTTTTTATTTCTTTTATATCTTAATATACCAATTTTCATACTGTTCCATATATGGCAAACATCGAACTAGTTAAAATGTCTGTATAGATCATTCCACCGTATAAGTACCTAATTTATATTAATAAAAATAACATAATATTCGTTTAAATCACATAACATAAAAGTTTAAAACTCGGTAAGCGAGTATGACTTACACTTGGAAGGTTTTTAAACTTTTTAACTAAGTAGCTAGTTGGTTAATATGGCGCCAAACTAATACAAAAACATAAAATTATGTACCTACTCGACAGATAAGACAGCCAACAGCAAATATTCTTATCACGAGACAATATCTTATTTGAACTCCGTAGATAAAAGTAAATCAATAACGAAGCGCGCCTCGAGTACAAAACGGACACGTAGCGCCATCTATTATGCAGTAGCAGGACTAGTACGACCTCAAGCTACATTTGTTTTACCACAGAACAAGCTAAAGTATAACGTAGTTTTACTTGTGAAACTACGTATAAATAAATTAACTACACACTACGATCCTAATAGAAAATAAAAACCAGTTTGATCATACTCGAGGTTAAAATTAATAAGTATGACTCTATTGCAAAATAGCACTGTGTTGTTGTTAGGCCAGTTTGTGAAGCCAGGATTTCATTGACTGACTAGTTTGCAACACAAAACATAATAAAGCAGGTAATTAAAACTATTTTCCTCGAGGAGTACGGTAAACAAATTGTTTTGTTTTCATATGATTGGTAAACGTTATAAAATTCACCATAGTGAATAAGTACCTAATACGTTATTTTTAACTGACTTCAAAAAAGGAAGAGGTTCTGTTTACTCCGTCAATTGTGAACCGATTTTAAAAATTCTTTTTGTATTCAAAGGGGTCCATTCCTGAGGTGGTCCTATATAAGTAAAGTGTATTTAAAACTTAACACTTTTGGAGAAAAATAATAATTGATGTTAATTTTGAACTGGTGAAACGCGCCTTTTATGTTGATGATTGTGTAAAATTTTGTTACAAGTACGGATGTTTTTAGTGTACGAAAAAAAAAACAATTCCGTCACTCAAAAGCAAAATATAAAAATATTTCGAAGTTGGTGTCTATAAACCTAACAGTTTATAACACACTTCACTTCGTATCACCAACTTCAAACGGTAATTCAGATTAGATTTTTGGCAATAAGTAATTATTTTTACCTTTTTAGTACATCATTTTGAAGCCGGTTATTTTTTGTTAAAAAGTTTAAATTTGTATCGCATCATCGTCATAAAATTTTACCTCAACCATTAACCATTAGGTACACCTATCTATTGTAATGGTCACTTCTAGACAATATAAATGCGGTCAAAAGCATGTCAGGCCATGTTTAGCGTAGGGCTCTATAGGTAATTGTTGTTCGATAACATAAAATCCGAAAATAACCCTGACATGGGTTTCCCATCGACTTTTGTTAACTTCAATTAAGTACCTAATCATGTTGTTCTTAAAAGTAATTTTTGTCTGTTTTGATTGTTTTTTTTTTATTTTTACGATAGTATAACCAACACAAGTCTATGGCGGTCAGGCCTTGGGAGTTGGCTTCCACAAGTCTACCGACCGTTCACCCTCGACGCCGAAGTCGGTGACACCCACAACATCGCCTACGCCCACCTATTATGTCAATTCAGACGCGAATATCATCTAAAATGGTTGCAATTTGTATTGTACACACAAATTAGAAATTTATTCTGAAACAGTCTAGCCCACCCAAAGTTAATTCCTTTTTAAAATCGAACAAGGCAACAATATTCATGGCTATTTGCATTTTAGTTCAGCATTCTAATTTATAAACAAGCAACCCCCCTGAATTTGGTTGTATTTAATTACCTATACTAAAAAGCTTTCCTAAAAACACTAAGTTATTTTTAAGTTAAAAGTTTAACATCAACCGGCTCAGCTGTGCCAACTCTAAAAATAAAACAAAATATTTATTTATATACATTAAAAATATACATATATTTATCTATATTTAAAAATATAGCATTTAGTTGACTATTTTAAATAGGATTGGCATAGACATATGGCAATTACCAAATACCGATTCACCGTTATTTTAAATAATTCCCTAAATTATATAAAAGCTTGACAAATAAAAAGAAACACAGCCTTACAACATGCTTTTAATAACTTATTTCGTATGGTTACATTAGTCGAACCTTCAGACAATTATTCTTTATTCTGTGCTACATAACAGTACAAACCGCATGGAAACTACAAATATTTTATATCACAGAACATGAGGTCACCACGGAAGCTAAGGACGTGATCCACTGAACGTCTAGGGTTACCCACTACACTATTCCTGACGTTCACTAGCGCCACTGCTAGTTATTATAAAAATTATATAAAATAATTATATAAATGTTCTACTAACTTGTAATAGGCCTTTTTTTAAAACTCTTTGTAAAGTTTAGTTGTAGATAGTACGTCTACTAAAAGTGGCCAAAGTGCTTCTATTTTCTTTTCTAGTGTCAGTCGGTCATAAAACCGTATTGTCATGTTTGATAAATTTGCGCTGTAAAAAATCAGTAGTTAAATAAACAACCAATGCGTATAAATAATTTAATACCGTTCTAAAATATCATGGTTCTAAATTCAAACGTTAAAGCTGGTCGTTAAAATGTATGAAGGCATCATTCAATTCGTAATTAGAGGTGTTGTTATCGGCAACGGTACATGGACACTTAACAATAATCGATTGAAATTCGCAACACACGCAAGTATTTCATATAACAATTGTGACGAGTGCCAACCCTGTACCGTGTAAGGTGACTAACCTATCTATTGTCTACCACGTGGGCCGCAATCCAATAAACTTCAATATATGTAATCGTTGTCAGAAGTTCTACAACTTAAGGCCGTGTGTATTCGCTTTGCATAGATTCGTTTGTTTGACAAATCGCTTTAGATTAATTTTAATTAATAAAGTAATACACTACTATTTAACAATATTTTAGCCTTAAATAACAATTTCCAACTAAAAATAAAGTAGACAAAGCAGTCTTAAATGTATAAACGGCTTTGTTAATAATTATAATTCCATTTGTATTGTATATTTATAATTGCAATAAATGAATTGATCATAAAATTTTTTGGGCGGCACCATAATCAGCTGCTCGATTCCGTAAAATGATTGCTAATAATTCTCGTTTGAAATCCATAGAAATAAGATATACATTGCGCATTTGAAATTACGTATGAAATTCATCGATTGTCGCGAAACCGCAATGTATATATTATTTCTTTAAAAAAAAGGTTAGCAATCGTTTTACGGAATCGACCAGCAGAAATCTAAACAGACAGACTTCCAAATATTGTGTATAATTAGGATCAGATTTCTAATATGAGTATCCCAAACATTTTTCAAAAATATTTCGTATGTATAATAAAGCCTAAGTCGTCTTTTCTGTTTTTTGTATTTGTTTAATAATGATTAATATTACTGTATTTCGTTTGTCTATGACTAATGGCTGTCGTTGACATCTTCATTCCATAATGCGCACCTTCGCAATCAATCCTCGTTCTTCCTCAAATAACTTAACAGATTAAAGATCATCTGGCGGTGGAGCGTCTAATGCCCGGACTCCACTCTGGGACGCGTCAGCACCAGCAAAAAGTCCTGAGACATTTGTGACCTGTCCGATACCACTAACACAGCTTACCCTCACACAACAAACCAATTTATTTCTAATTCATATTGGTTCTAAGTCTGTTGAAGAATAATTTTCAACATAGCTTCTTTTCTTCAATTACTACTTTAAGCTTGTGGTTCAGGCTGACTGTGATTTTTCTTACAGTATGACAGGCTGATTGAGATCGTGAGAGTTCGAAGTTCAGCAATTGATTGGTTAGGTAAAGTGCGGATCACTCTAAATGCTGGCTTGCCCTTCTATCTCTGGCAACATAAAATCAAAATATTTTTACAACTGTCTATAAATTGCGGCATGCAAGTTGAACCATCCGTACTGTACCTGCGCAGACGGCCGCCATTTTGTATTATGTCCTGGCATTATTAAAAGAACTATAAAGAGAATGATAACCATAGCGGCTCTCTACCATCGCACCGCTTGCCATTGGCAATGAGTTCATTCTCACACTAAGTCACGCACAGTGCCGTTATAGAGGAACTTTTCCTTTCGAATGCTAAGTTGTGGAATGAGATTTCCTATATAGGTTTTCTCTGCAAGCTACAGTACTGTATCTTCAAAGAGAAAGCGTGAGCATGTACCCCTGGTGAATACAGTATTTGATTTAGGTAAGATACAAAACAATACCGTATCGTAATCAAACCTTTTTTTGCGATGCTAGTTTGTATGACCCTAACTTTGACTAGGCAATCCTCAGGTTTGCCCTTTGACTTTAACAGTTACATAAACGTATGTATGGCGTAAGTGATGTACAGACAGGCAGGAAGCCGAGTCACCAATAAAGGCAGGCGATGTTTACAAGACAACGTATCCCATACAATTGGTTATCGAGAGGCATTCCTCATGCACCAACCTGGCACCAAGCCAAAACAAACACCGGCTGGGCGTCGTAAAGTGACTTTATCGTTGGCCAGCCATCGCGATGCAAACTCATTTGATACGGGCATATGTATACGGGTTGCGGCACTCCTCAAACGTAACTTTGTTCAATAATAAAGAATAGACGGGTAAAGTGCGAGTCGGACTTGACTTGTGTTCCGCAAAAACACCGTTTACAAAATAAATCATTATTTTACGTTTTTAGTTTTTTCTTTATACAAATATATATAATAAATATAGCTCACTGTCAATAATACTATAACAAAATTTTTGTTTAGTACTTGAGACAGACCTAGTATCAAAAATGGTCTAAAACTGACCAGTCTGACAACGCGCCATTTCTTTATTTTTAAAGATGAAAAAGAATAAAAAAATCATTTGTACTCCTAATTGAATTTTTTCGGCTTTAGGTCAACGTTTTAGACTAAGCTTTGAATTTTAGATCTGTCACAAATTCCCGTCAACGAGCTAGATGCATGCAGACGCACAGCTGCAGGAGTCACCTATACCGTAGTAGCAGTGTGGCAGCAATAGGGCTCACTTATGCCTTCGCTACGGAATCCTAAAAATGTAGGAACCTACGCTATCTTCCGCGTCATTAATGACGAGAACGGCAGTATAATTTTTAATTGACTTCGTGCCAGACCTGAAAGTAGTTACGAAACAATTCAATGTGGTTAGCGGTTAGTAACCAGAAACCTCTAATTTTTCTTCAAGATACAGTTTCTTCCATGGGCGTAGCGAGGTACAGGCAGGGGGGGGCAGCTGCCCCCCCGTAGGTTCCCATTACCTGAAGGAATTGGCTCAAAATGAACATGTTCACTATATTAAAATGACATTTTCTATCAGGTCTGCCCCCCCCTAGCCAAGCCTGCCCCCCCCCCCCCTAATCCAAAAGCTGGCTACGCCCATGGTTTCTTCGGTAGTATGTACGTACATTGAATTAATCTGAGCTACTTTTCATGTGTCAACTAACAACAACACCAACATACGAACGTGTTTAGGTTAGTTACTAATCCGAATGCGGAAAAATGTTTATAAAAAAGGCTTACGAAGAAAAAGGTTAATAACATATTTTCTTTACATAGCGCCATCCGAAAAAGTATGCAGTTCTTAAACTATGTGGCTAATAAATGAAAACCGCGGATTTTTCAATTAAGGTGCTCATCGGATATGATATGTAACTGGTTAACGGCTTTAATCCCTAGAAGAGGGTACCAGTGGCTAGACACACGCCTATAGGTATTATATGTCCACACAGTCGGAAGCCTCTTATCACAACTTTGGCCGGATTAATTGTCAGATAAATAATGAGACATTGTGCCCAGTCCTCAACTTAGTAAATAATATGGTCGATCGGTAAACCGAGAAACCACAAAATTTATTACATAAATCAATTATCTTTGGCATGGTTTATAAAATAGAATACTTTTAAAACCCACCTACTCACATCCTACCCACCCTGATAGTAGTAAAGTAACTGAAATCTACTGAAAACCTGAGATTAATGATTGTTATACAGTTGCAGTGTAACTAACAAAGAGCAATTTGTTCCCAGAAGGATTTAATAACATTTTTCAAGCGGTTAGTAAAATATGCTTTTCCTTTGTCAAGTTAAATAAGATATTGTTTTTGGTAGTTTTGAGTAATCCGTAACATAAGTACGCACCAAACGTAAGTGATCAATTAGACGTCTTAAGTTAAAATAAAAAAGTTTAAAACAACATCTCCCCTTAAATTTTTTACATTGTTTTTTATATGAATATTAGAATTGATGTGTGCAAAAACAACTATGGGCATTTTTAAGTAATATAGTTTCTGATATAAATGCCTTCGATAGACGGATGTTAGAAGGGTTCCATATTATAGTTAAAGGAACGGAATCCTAAAATTACTAAGTTACCGGCTACTTGTCATATCAACGTCATTCCTATTTTTGGTGGCGAGTGGCACAAGGAAACAATACTAAATATATGCTAACCTCTACCTTTTTCCCGTTCAAGAGGGAAATTAAGTGACCACATATATGTATAGGTCATCGAACAATGTAAACGTCTATTTCAACGCAATAAAAAATACTGATGTATTTCTGTTACCGCTATAACAACAAATACTAAAAAATAGACAAAAATAAATATTTAAGGGGCTCCCATACAACAAACGTAATTTTTTTGCCGTTGTTTTAGAAAATGGTACGGAACCCTTAGTACGCGAGTCCGACTCGCACTTGGCCGGTTTTTTATTTCTTTTACTGCACTACTATAAAAAACATATATTATAAGGAATCGTTTAAAAACACCTAAAAGCCTGAATATGTACGAAAAGAAAAATCTTTTGACAAAAAAGGGACATCTTGTAAAAAATCTTATATCAAGTCATACCTACATACATACTATGATCCTTGTGTTTATATGTATGTTTTATACATTCGTATTGATATTTACATCAATTTAATGTCTTAGAACCAGTATTATGTTCCTATATATAAATATACCTATAAATTAAAGTTCAGCAAAAGGTATCACAAAAGAGTATGGGCATTTCGGTAGATATCCGATTATGCAAGTAATTCCTTTAATTAAATGCGCTTTTTGCCACAATGGTAAATAGTAATATATGGTATGAACACATTTTAACAACAAAATTTTTAAATTTACGGAATGTTGTATGGAAAAAATCTGATTCGGATTTACTTTCAGTAACAATAATGAAAAAATTATATACAAGGTCTTATGGAAAACTGTTAATGTTAAAGGTTGTATGTCTATCTCTGAATGGACAGCGAACTCAGACTGTTCCCCATAACAATTATTGTTCTAAATAATTAAGACCTTTTAAGCATTTGGTTTGCGGGTATCAGCGTTTATTAATTTTTGCCCATCCTCCTTTTTAATGTATGTAAGGAAACAACTTGCTTATCATCCATGTTTATGGTTTGTGTACATAATTCCTTGCTACCTATCTATTAACTAGCACTTCACAGTGATTTCATCTCCATAATCATTGGGATTTCAGCTCGTGGTTTTCCGTAAAACTCGCAAAAATATTGTACAGATATCAACTGTCCCGACATGGGTATATGTATTTGTATATAAGTATGTTCTTACTCAGTCTTTAGATCTTTGATTTTTTTATATGAACTAAAAATCTTTTGCAGTTGATTAAAAAAAAATCTTAACCTGCCAGTTCTTTTAGTCTCAAATTTTCGAGTGCGCCGTGGTACAAGCATTAACGTATACGTATAGAGTACTCTGAGTTTGCAAAAGAAATAAGGTAGTAAGTAATTACGATTTACTATGTCTGCAATCACTTTTATGCAACGTTCTACGTATGCGCTCTGTTGAGCTTACAATATTGTTTACGTTCGACGCTCGCGTGACAGTTCCACCTAGAAGTTACACATTCTAATGTTACAACATCTCTTTGTCAAGTTTTTATCTGTCTATTGACTGTTGTTGCTAGTCGCGCTACATAAGGGCAGTACAGCTTATGCTGACTGCTTGAACGGCTGAAACGCAGAGAATACGAAAAGGTGTCATGCTTTCAAATTTACAAGCGCTCTTAAGGCATTAAGACTTCGACAGACAGGCATAAAGGACGCGAGCTTGACCGTTAACATGAAGATGAGTCATCCTTTGCTACGCCGGTTTCTAAATCGATACATTAACGACACCGAGCGCTGGTTACCATCTCGTTGGGCGTACCGTACACTGAACACCCATAGTCGATACTAAGCACGTTGCTTGTGGTCACATTAAAATTCTTGCACTCTGTAAATAACAGACACCAAACAGATCATTTGTGCTAAATGATTTTGTCATTCGTGTTTTTTTTTCTCCTGCGACGTTACGATGAATATTCAGGAGCCTGGTTTGAGCAAATCAAATCAAATCAAACTTTATTCAAGTAGGTTTCTAGGAACAATTTTAAATCGTCAATACAATGTATACAATGGTAATTTCTGCCAAAAAGAGCTGGCAGGAAGTTCCATTTAAAGTAATAATAAAACACTTTGATAATTAGCTAAAGAGTATACAATATGTACCGAAACACTTATTAGGTAATAAAAATATTTGTTAGTAAGCTACTAAAAACAAAGTCAAACATGTCATTTTTTAGTTTTTATGTAGCATAGGGGGCGCACCATGTGAAGCGACAAATATTGTAAATCGAGTGTAGGAATTTAGATATTTAAGAGAATTCCTATATTTAATAGTACTAGTGGCATTAGCGCCAGCGAGGGTCAACTTCTTTTTCTTTTACAACTTCTTCTCTTAAGGTCGTTGGACATCGGCTGGTCAGCGGAAGTCAGTCGCAGCTTCCAAGATAGGACTGCTAACTTTTTAGTTTATTTTTCTTCTATTAATTTACTACAAACATCAAATAAGTGTTTATTTATTTATAAATAATTAAGATTAACCCGTCATCTGTATAGTTGGGTCTTAAAGAATGGCAATTTTTGCCAACGAGCGTATTTTTGAGTAAAACTATTACTTACTTAACTTATATTTATTTAATTATTTGTTATTTACCATTATTTTTTATGCGTTGGCACATAACGCTCATTAAATTATAATTAATATATTAAATTATTTAATCAAAGATTGTAAAACTACAATCGTGTCCAATTAGCAAGTCCAAGTTTTTCTACTGCGGCGTGTGTGCTGTTTTGTTAATGTTGATAATGTATAATTTCAAGATTTTATTTAGATTTTGTATTAAATTAATAAAGATCATATAATATTCTTTTCAAAGATCAAAATCAATGTTTAAAAGTCACTATTTTCTTTGATTAATAAAAAACAATAGTTGTAGTATGTTTTGTTATAGATAGAATATATATAGTTCCTATTTTGATTTTTCCTGTTTTGTCACCAAAAATACAAATATTTAGAAATTATTGACTTAATAATACATATTTCCTTAAATTTCCTTGAAATGGTACAAATCAGATACTATTAAAAATCCAGGTAATTTAGACCCACCATGTTTTGTACTTATTTTCTACCATTCAGACGAAGAGGTAAATACTTTATTGACACCGTTTCGTAAAATATAGACTCTTTATAATATTAAAACAATGTCATGTATATTTGATATTTGTAGTAATATTTATGAAACAAACTTAAGAAAATAGTAAAAAAACGAGTTAGTATATCAAAACGAGAAATGGTGGGCGATCCGAGAGTGGATTTAAATATTTAAATTAAAAAATCTGAAACAATATAATATTAGTATTCAGATTCACGAATTATCTATGCACCATATGAAATAGACTTGCGGCGTCAAAGGCGAAATGTCAAACGTCGAAGCTGACTTTTTAATTTAGTTCTAAAGTGCATGCATTATTTTATTTATTATGTAATAAATGCCACTCGCTGACACCGCGGAGTGTTGGCTAGAGCTTTATCAGGCGTCTCGATTTTTAGCCTGAAATTAACGTCCCGCGCGACAGACACGGTCCTACTTTAAGGAATTTCAAATTCTTTAAAAAAAACTAGCCAAGTGCGTGTCGTAGACGCATCAAGTTCGGGTTCCGTAGAGTGAGAATTAATGCGGATACTTAAAAACTGTATGAACCCAGGGTCCAAAACAATTTTTATTGGTAGTAGGTGTTTATAGATATATATCTATTTGTAAGTATATATATTATTCCGAAAGCCACTCAAAGGTTCAGCTGACATAATTTACGCTTCATTGCAGTATTTTATACATTTAACATATATTTTACTAACTTACTTAAAAACAGCAAAGCATAATATAAAAAGAATACGAGTAAATATCTCCGTTCATATGTATTTATTTACAGTGACAGCAACATAACGGATTTATTAGTCTATAGAAACTGTTCGCAAATAGTAAACACAGAACGGTATTACGATACAATAAATCGAGTGTGACAATAACTGCTGTGTTGTATTTAGCATGTACATACATATGATACATAGTACATAATATGTATAGTCAAATGACACATGCTCAAGTTGATATAGAATAAATAATTTAACCTATAAAACATATAGCATGTCATCTATACTTATATTTTAAATGCGAAAGAAACTATTTATTTTGTCTTTTTGCGACTAAGGTTCTAAACTAAACCCCTTATGATGTAATGATGGCAGGTACCTATAGCTTATATGACTATTGAGTTGGAAATATTTTTGAGTTGCGATCACGTGAACTAGGTTGACAAAGGTTGCTAACTTTTTCTACAACCAAACCAGAATTTAACTGTTTTTATAAGAAAAATCGGCCAAGTGCGATTCGGACTCGCGCAAGCAAGGGTTCCGTATAAAAAAGGCAAAAAAATCATGTTTGTTGTATGGGAGCCCCCTTAAATATTTGTTTAATTTCAATTTCATAATTTATTTTTAAAGTGAATATATAACTTAATATTCTAATATAAGTCTCATAATCTGAAGTTTAAGGAACCGTTTCACATTGCAATATTCTAAAATTCAAAAAAAATACAAAATTTTCAGGGGGTTAAAAATCATTTAAGGTACCTGGAGGGGCCAAAACTTGGTATGTTTTGAAAATACTTTTTGGATTTTAAGAAACAAAGTAGACCAAAAGTAATAGTGTGGTATATTTTTAGAACCGGCTCATCAAGCAATTTTTAAATTGATGTTACCATAACCCTAAAAGAGAAATATTTTGAAGAATTATTGTTTTGCCCTAAAGTACCTGTATGCCAAACGGCTAAACTCTACATCGATTTGCGGTTTTTTTTTGCGTACACCTAGGACTACAGACAACGATAGCCAAGATCAATAAATAAAAGCTTGTAAAAAAAAAAATAATAAAAACAGACTGCTTAAGAGCTCCGGCAGATGTTTATTGTTTCTCCCAACTTTTTGAACGCCCGATAATAGTGAAAATTATTATTTTTAGCCTAATTTGTTATTTAATGCGAAAGCGTCTTTGTCTGTCTGTATGTTACCTTTTCACAGCTAAACAGCAGAAATTATTACGATAAAATTTGGCAAGGTTACTAAATAGCTTGCACCTTGGTAAAGGACATAGGCTACTTAAAAATGTCAAGTGTGAGTCGGTTGTTTTACTGTAATCCAGGAGTTTCCGTAAAAATCTCACAATAAGTCGAGCCGCTGGCAAAAAACTAGTGAATAAATAAAAGAAATTACTTCACTAACCGTCTACGAAATAATTAGGCACGCACTAAAAGGTTGGCCTTAACCACGCTCGGTTTTAATTAATTAAAATATTGTTATTACCTAAACAAACGAAAATTAATTAGACCCGTGTAAATTATGTAAAATGCTAAATACGTCAATGCAATATAATTAACGTAACCAACATACACTTGGTGTACAATGATATTTTGTTATTACAATGTTAATTATACATTCGCAGATCCACATTAATATTTAATGTCTGTAGACTTGCCACAGTATATATAATAATAAATAGTTAATATCTGGTTATGTTACAATTTAAAAACTTATTATAGCTTCTTAACCCCGAACCATCGGGGCTATTTTCTAACTCCAATGGTTGTCTCTTTTAACTCCATTACCAGTAAGTACCTCTGCCGCGCGCGTAAGTATTTATTGATACACAATTCCTAAGCACGTGGCAATGGTTATGATAATGGACTTAAAAACCATAACCATTTAGAGCTAGATAATCAACCTGTAGCTGTACATATCGAAAAGGCAAATGACTCACTGTTTTTATATAGGTCGGTTTCCAAATATCTGAACTGGGTTGCCAGCAGAGTTCACAATGCCGCCTTTGTAGTGTTAATTGTACACGATTGATTAATAGAATGAGTACGAGCCCCAAAATACTGTTGACAACCATTAACATTCTAAATATTCACACATAAGAGGAGCATTTAATCATTGTGTAGATCATCTTTTTAGCCTACACTCCTGCCCCCTGCCCGATTGCCTATCGCCTAACCATAAGTATACCCAAATAATAAGTATTTTTTATGGTCTAACTCCAATACGGATGAAAATAGGTATCAAGTTTCCACTGAGCTACTGGCTTATGGGCCATTGCCACGCTATTTTTTTTATTTTAATTTATTCAATACACCACATTTCAAGTATACAATATTTTTCCTTCCGCTGAAGCCTCGCAAGACTATCTGCCAATATGAGATATAGGCTAGTATTACCATTTTATATACTTACTATGACAATATCTACGCACGCGGTAATGGTAACAAACTTAAACCGATTGTCAATGGATTTAGACAGTCAGGTGACGGTTTGTCCTGCATGCTTGTAGGATTCTTGAAACAAAATTAGACATTCTGGTTTCTATTGGGAGCGAATAAAATTTAAGATGGTGGATCCAGATCGTCAATTTCCCTAATTTTAAACTCAGTAAACCGCTGAGCCCAAATTTTATAGCCCGAAGATAGTACTGAATCAATTAAAACATAAATTATTCGGTCACAGGCGGCTGCGATGAATTATTGTGTCTACTAAAATCAATTCCGATCTGTAAGATTTCTTTAATAACAAAAGTTAAAAAATAAATTCAGACATTTAAGTACTTAACAGCTTATATACTGTTTAATTAAATCGTAATATTTATTTATTAAAAGCACTTCGAGACTGGCGAAGTCTTACCAGCTCTCTCAGTGCATCCTTAAATGGAAACATTTCTGAACAGGCATCTGATACTCGTCTTGCACATATTAGTTTTGCAGCGCTTACATTGTACATACCGATACCTATATTGCAAGGTACGTTTACGCACCGGAGTTCCACATCACAAGACTAAATCAGAAAGCGTATTTGTCTCTTCATTATGAATTTAGCACAGACAAATCTTGAAGAATCTGGTATGGATATATGTAGTTTACAATGCCCGTCACAGGTCCCGTTGACTCCGTGAGCAAAACCGCATTCTACAATACACTTATATTAAAAAAAATTGTCTGCTAGACATAATAAGGTGACAATTTCGGCCACAAAATACTGTTTCCACCACATGAGTTGGATGGCGAGGAGTTTAGAAACTAGTCAGTTTTCTTTTATACCACAAAGGTAGAAAATAAGCATACTGTCTGTTTGATGTTAAACGGTTACCGCACCCTACGGACGCTTGTAACACCCACCAGGGGCATTACTTGCGTGTTGCAGACTCTTAAAAATTGTATCACTTCCTTCTTCATAATGTAATAGCAATAAATTGATAAAACCTTGACAGAAAGGTCGTTCCGAAACCTAAGAAAAAAAAAACCCTTAAAATCCGTCTATTATTTATCATTATCTATTAGCCTTTTTTTGCACTCGGTGCGTACCTTCTGAATTATTTCATAATTAATTTTGTCGTTGGACGTTAATGAAAGTATCGACACGTCAATATCAAAACACATTGATGTTTGCAGAATACTTTCTTTACGCTTAGAGCTACTCCATTTGTTAACAATAAAAAGCAAGTACCTATTTAGAAAACAATGGCGAAAAAGAGATAGAATAATTTCAAAACCAGAACCACGGTATAGGTAAGTAATAGCACCATATAAAACGTCGAATGGTCAACGCAATACCGTTATATTGGCCAAATTACAATATTCATGAGCATTTTTCTGTCACCGAAAAATTGTTTCCTCGCTCAGTATGGACAGCCGCATATAAATATAGTGTTTTAAGTTTGTGTTGTCACTGATGATTTATATACGGTACAAAGACCTAACCCCTTAAACAAAGCTACTGCTTCTGGCCACTCCAAGGGCGCATTAAGGATTAGTAGAAAGTTATTAGTAGAAATTAGTACACCATCATCAGCATATCAACCTATTTTAGTGCACTGCCGGACAAAATGATAAACAACCTCCAACGAGTCATTTCTCGCAGTCTACAAATAGCAGGAACTGCAAGTGTTAAAAAACTACATTTCAAACTTTAATAGCTAAATGACTGTGTTATCTCTACTGAGATTATCTCGTACCGTTATTTATAAAGTGACGTAAAGTAAACATTTTTTAAATAAAAAATGAACAGCGCTACACGTGGGTGGGGCGGCGTAAATAGCTTTATCTAGCTATTTTTCATACAAAAGTGTTTATTCCGTGGTAATCTCTACTGAACTCCAGATAATATAGTCAAAGTTCGATACGTCACACGAAGTTACGTATCGTATTTCGCGAGGCATAACTAAAGGTGCATCCAAAATAATTCTTTAACGTTACACTTAATGTCGTGGTCATTGAAGTTAGCATGCCATTTTTAGTCAAATGCAAAATTAAGTACCTTTATAAAAAATTGACGTTTTTATCCGTTATATGAAAAAAATGCTGTAGAGCTATTTAAAAAAAAACCATGTTCGAGTGAAATTAGCAATTCATTTATGCAAAATGTAACATGGAAAGCTTAAATGGAACTGCAATGTGGCTGAGAATTAGCTCTTTTTTTATGCACTAGGTCCGAGAGGTGACCCAAAACTAATGAAAAATTATCTCTCTACATACATAGTCTCCTAGCAAGTCAATTTATTTAGTCCATATTTTGTATAAACCCATATATCCCTTTGAAAAAATTCTTTGCCTTGACCCTCCAAAAACGCCTCTACATCAGTCATCACCTCGCTATCGT
Source organism: Apoda limacodes (assembly GCA_946406115.1). Classification (NCBI taxonomy): domain Eukaryota; kingdom Metazoa; phylum Arthropoda; class Insecta; order Lepidoptera; family Limacodidae; genus Apoda; species Apoda limacodes. The sequence continues at coordinate 22,911,068 of OX291555.1, read as the reverse complement.
CATCAAATTTGTCATCATCGACCTAGTAAATATATGATGAAACAAAAAAAAATTAAAACGAAACTATTTCATTTATTTCTTCCAATGACCTTCTACTTGTAAGGTCATTGAGTAGTCCATATAATAAAAATTCACTTTTTAATCAACAATTAAAAATCATCTCTTCATTTAAACAACGATTAGTTATTCCTGAACAACTTTATTATTAATTGTCCTAATAAAAACATAAAATAGATGTTTAATTATAAAAAAACGGATTCCACACAATTAAAAATTAAGTATATCTTTCAGTCCAAATTAACTGCAATCCGTAAGATATGTCTAGATTGTGAAATAGAAAGCCACACACGTTAACGTAATAAGTAGTTAAGTTTAGTATACACATTTCAGTAGATAGGAAAGAGCTGACAAACGTTATATCGCATAATTGGTAAGTTTATATTTTAACTAGCGCAAATTAACAATTGAAAGATGCTTAGTATAATTTAAACTGTGGTATCATTTCTTTAGTAGAATTTAATGCTAGATTAGTATTCTAAACTATTTAACTACCAATGTTTATTTGCGTTCTCAAACAGTGTTTAAATGATTTCGGTGTTTTGCATGAAGGTTTTAGGGAGGCAATAAGTTCTAATAGGTTTTTGGGAAGAATGAAAATGCTATTCCACGTTTGATAAAGGTAATTCAGAAGCGGTGGTCGGTTACGCAAATATTTCAAAACAAATCAAAAACTTAATAAGGTCGGCCGTCGGTCACATATTTTTTTTGGACAAAAGTATACGTATTCGCAATTATTGATGCATGGCATGAATTTGCCGAAAATCCGTAATCATATATGATTGCTTATTAACTTGTTTTGTAGTTTTTACGAGTATGTAGAGAAGAGTGCGTTTTTCTTGCTCATCCGAATGATTTTCAAAACTCAGAACTGAAAATTGGGGACGTAGGGAAATAACTGCCATGACAAAAAAAAAGATTATTTACGAGGACAGCAAGAAGCCACCACCGCTGTGTTGTGAAGCGATTCCGAGAAGGCGTTAAAATTAGATCGTGCACTCTATGACATAACTACAACCCTGATAAATTTGGAAAGTGCATTAGCGCTTGTCGAGACAGCTTGGCAAACTACTCTGTTAATTTTACGCTAGTATTTTTCATATTGGTCACACAAATTATAAAATAAAATACCTTTTATGCGAAAAAAAGAAATAAAACCGCATTTTTGTTGAAATACTGTAGGTGCAAACAACCGTAAAGTTGATTTAAGAATCAATGAAATTAGATTATTATTTTTTGGACATTACACACAGCGCCATCTGGCCCCGAACTAAAAAAAGCTTGTATTGTATACCAGACAAACGGATACATATATATAATATATATATACTTTTATAAATTCAAGACCAATTCAAATGTGACGTAATGACCTCATATGAACATTTGTCTAGTGCAGGAAGCAAATCCACACCCCATAGTTAAGTCGGCAGGTCATTACGCACCAGGCCACGGAGCCGCCTCAAATAACTAATCAACTAATCAGATCATATTTCAGTTGCCTGTGACTTCGTTCGCGTTATTTTAAAACAATACGATATATACACTCATTTGTTAAAGACTCGGGCGGGCGCCACCTATTATTGTAAAAGTCAAGCTGTCAAAGTTGCTTTAGGTAAAGAGTGAATAAGCTACAGCTTACAAAAGGCTCATTTATTTACATGCTGTTAAGAGGCAGTACTACGTGACAAAAAACTTGAGTAAAAGCAAGGATGACGCGATATGTAACTGAGCGTGCGTGAGTAGCTACATCTCAACTCATTCATATTTTCATTGAAATACGTGAAATAAATATTACACATCATCGTTATCAAAATATGCTTTTTCTCAGGGTCTAAATCACTAACACGGCTATGCTTTAGCAAAGTTGTGGACTAATAGTACTAAGTACCTTAAAGATTTGTTTGCCAAAACTAATAAAAAAAACACTGAAAAGGGGTTAGTTTAGTATTTTTTTATCGTACAAAAGTTTATTAATCGTGTTAGCACGTTTTCAGGGTTTGAATCATGTCCTAAAGAATACATTTATTAAATTTTAGTCGGATCTGCTGACGGAGAAACATTTTCCAAAAAAAAAATTGAATTAAGGTGGTACGTTATAGTTAAGGTAAATTAGAGTTGAATGTTCAGGTATGAATCTGAACCTAACAGGGTGTTGATTTATACATTGATTTGACATTATCACCTTATATTTGCACTTGTCACCTGCAGTTTTCACTTAACAGCCTTAAGTTACGTAAAACCGTCATTTAAATTGATTAGATTCATGTCTAAATATTTGCATAGAATAATGATCAAATAAAATGTTTTATATCTTTAAAATACATAAGACTTTAAATTTGAATTTTTTGAAGTCGACAAAGTTATTACGATTCGAAATCAACATGGAGTTCGTTCCGGCAAACAGAAGAAACTCTCCAGCAGTCGTTCTTTCAGTTTTAATTTTTATCACACCTATATTATATCACAAATGAAACTCGTCTTTTTGATTATTTGTAAACATATTATATATATATACGTGATATACAATTATATAAATAAAATTGTAGCCAGGACAGGCAGTCAGGTAGCTCAACCAAATAGGTATACACAGAATGCTCACTCCATGCTCAGCGCTTTAAACCCTTGTCCCGCACGCATACGTCTCATACCTACATCCGATATCAAGGAAAATCCAAAGGCACCTTGGCCTTCGAACTCGGATGTCGGTCGGATGGGACTTAAGATGATGGCATACCCAAACTAGATAAGTTTGCAAGAATTTGATTAATTTTGTTACAGTTAGAGTAACAATTAGAAAAATAAATTATTCTGACACTATTTTTGAGCATTAATTCAAGTTAATTGGAAAACTAACAGTGATATTCTCTAGATTCTTATTTTATAGAATATATATTAGTATGACCAATCAAATTTGCTAATTTCATAGATCTAAATAAATATTCGAATTTTATACTGACAAAAACCCAGAAAATGGAGACTTACAAAGTGCGGTCACGTGCTAGCGCCTATCGTACGATGGACTGTATCTCTTTGTATGCTTCAATAGTGTAATATGTCCTTGTACACTGGTTGAAACACCACGCTTTTTCTAGGGTACGCCATAGCCTTAAGCGTGCAGTGGAAGGGTTTCAAAAGCGCTTAGGTGGATAGTGTGGAGTGAGAGTTCTGTACATCTTTATTTTGTTAAGCATCGTGTAAAAGCGTAAAAAAAGTGACGCATGGAGAATCGCCCCCTGGGTAAGAGTTGTTGTTTAGTAACATCACAACAATGTATTCAAATCTTTGTATGTGTCTGTGTATTCAAATTATGCACAAGATGGCGCCTTGTTTTTATCCGACTGCCAAAATAAGGGTTATGTTTTTCAGGTATAGGTTTCAATATGTACATATATATAAGTATGTCCAAATTTTCGGGCTTCGCAGGGTTTTTTTGGGTGTTCTACTCGTGGGTTTAAAACGTAACTCTTAGCAGTTTTTGATATAAACATAAGATGTAAATTTTGGGACAAAAAAACACTGTCCTATGCTCCGAAGACTTGGTTATCCTTATCAGCCTCATACGTCCCCACTGCTGGGGCACGGCCTACCCTCAACGAGGGTGATTTAGGCCATAGTCCACACGCGGTTCCAGTGCGGATTGTGGATTTCACATACTTTTTTTTTTTTGACGTATGCAAGTTCGGTAAAACCAGTAGTGCACCGAAAAGCCAGTAGTGTGAATAATAATGTACTTGAGAAATCAAGAAAAAGACTCATTGGTACACACCGGGTCTCGAACCTCCGCCACTCAGAACGCAAAGTGTAATCGAACCCCTCGGCCACCACCGACTTGGATATACTAAACATAGATATATGTATATAGGTAAAAACATTACCGTCCTTTTGGCAGTCGGATAAAAACAAGGCGCCATAAACTGCTTGCTGGATTTTACTAAATAATTTGTCATTACATTCGTCTCGATTATGATATTTGTGCTATAGGCTACATATAGTAATCATAAAACAAACATGGCAGGCAGAAATTAACTGTCAAAAACTTTATAAAAAGTGCAAGTCGGACTCGCGCATGTAGGGATCCCTACCATTTTCTATAAAAACGGCGTCTACTTGTTGCCGTTATCAAAGTTGGGTTGTTATAGCACCAAAAGTAATAAATCTTCTGTGAAAATTTCAACTGTCTATCACGGTTCATGAGATACAGCCTGGTATCATGAGATACAGCCTGGTATGAGATACTGACAGCAAAGTCTTAGTAACAGAGTCCTGTTTTACCCTTTGGATACGGAATGCTAAAAATGCATTGAGTTTAGTCTCAAATCATAGGTGTTTATACACACATTTTAAGTGTCAAAAATTGATGATTTTGGTCATTTTCAATAATAATAATAGTTTATTTATTTTCTACATAAACATAATTTTGTTATAATAAATATACAGTCTCTTTAACTTTAACTTATTTAGTAAACGGGACAGGAGTCCAAACTAGGTAAGTCCTGTTTTATGGGCCCCTGGCTCCAACTCTTGGAGTTTTTGCTGTCAAAAAAGAAAATCTGTCTCTTTTTCTGATAATATGATAGTAAAGTAAAATTCTTATATTTATTAATGTGTTGAATTGGTAGTTTTTTTATTTTTTTCAGAAGTTATCAAATTTTTACCTTTCCATTACTAATAGTTTTCATTTTCATACAAATTATTTTAGGCTCCATCGCAGTGATGAGAAAATATTAAATCATAGAGCAATATTGTAAAATTTTTTACATACATTTGCTTCAAACATCTTATTTGCAGTAAAATAGCATAAAATAGTGTAAAAAATAACACACTAACATAAGATAAAAATACACAACATGAATTATAAAACTGAAAAATCACTTCTCTTCTTTAAAATGGTCCAGCTTTGTTTTTTATATTATCTAGTCATCTCTTAAATGGCTTTGCTTGCTATTTCGAGTATTAGGATTATGAATGTTGTTGCTTTCCTTTTTTAAAAAAAAATAATTATACAATATTTACTGAAATGGTAAATTTTGATTTCCTTAAGTGCACCACTTTTAGACTGTCTATGGGACAGATTGTAAATTGTTCTAACGCTTGTAATATTAAATAGCTTTCTGACTTAAGGAAAACTTATAGTTCTTGTGCAAATGAGGTAACATGATGATACCATACTCGGTACTGCTGCTAATCATAATATCTATTCTCATAAAAATCACTTAGCTACTAAAAACATTTGTTTACTCATTGTCACAAAAAACATATCACACAACAAAATGTCAGTGAAGTATTTAGTTCAATCATCAGTTTTTATCAAATTAATTATATAATTTAAAAAACACTTTGGTTATTCTTTAATTCACAAGCGTTTCATGAATATTTATGTACTTAATTTTTGGGACTATGGTAAATATGTGATGATAATGTATTTTGAGTTAAGGACATTTATAGTTTATAGATATTTAGTGCAATAAAGTTTGTATGGAAGCAATCTGAAATGGCTTTAGACATATGCACCAGTTGTAAACTTTATAAATACCTGCTTATTTTTAAACTTATTATTTCTAATTATTAAGCCATTATTATCAATTGAATTGATTGTTTTCATAAGAAAAAAATACCTAATTTAAAAAGTAAAACATAACAACATAGTACATTAACAAGACAAAATTGCCAAAATTACAACACACAATACATGAAGAGCTCATAGCAAAATAAAGCAAATATAGGTTATTAATTCCCCAGTCATATAACGTTTTTCCTCTGACTGTATTTTATGGTATTTTATTTCGTAAATTGCCAGCACAGTCCACTTACTACCAATGATTCAAGAAACCATGCCATCATTAGGCGTAGAGGTCGAAATCTATATTCTCTCTATGATATAATAATTCCTATGTTAATGTGTTTTAGATAGTTGTAAGGCCTTATGAACTGACACTGTGAGTGTAAAATTTGTGATCTCTTCTTAAGGTTTTTTTTATTATAGTACACATAATACAATAACTATTTTAGTAACTAACTAGTAACTATTTTTCAGTTTTTTTTTAACATTTAGGCCTCTTAATGAAGATAGGCCAGTATGCTTCAAGCACACTTATGCAATAAGAAACTGCTTGTGTCATTAAAGAAACATGTGGCGCTCAACATGTCACAGATATCAGTGTTTTACAGTTCTGAGTGTTTGAAACTCAGTCCACAGAAAAAGGGTAAGACTTTAGAAACATTTGGCAGGAGGGGAGGAAAAGAAGGTGCAGGAGGTAAGGGGTGTCATCTTCCCCCTAGCAAGTATATAATGGTTTTTTTTTCAGTGGGTTTACTATAGTCTAATAAAGCTAACCTAACACAACTTACACTAGTCCATATTTTCAAATAATCCAGTGTTTTAACAACACTGGCCTACTGATCTGAGTGACACAAGTGCTATTTGATTCTGGCTGCTCAGAGATAACTCAAGAGATTGTAGCTATGCTCCTTACCACCTATCTTTCTCTTTTGCTTTGTCCAGCCTTTAACATGATTTTTTAATTTAACATAAGAGGTTGGGATTATTATTTATTTTTTTGAAAACGGTATGTTGCCTTTTAATAAGAGTGGTAGGAAACTAATTCTGTAGCAAGTAAAACCCATTTTGATACAAAAGACACCCCCTTAATACTGTCAAATGATTCTAAATCCAATGCAAAAAAGTTATTGAAGAAAAATGCAATTCCACAACATTACAAAGTTAAATCTCACTTAACCACAAAAGTGTAATTCTATTCCTTATGTGAATTCCAGGCAGGTAAAAAGCTCCATAACGCCATGTAAAGTCAGAATAGGAATACGTTAAATACTAAAGGTTTATTTGATGTGCTTCATGTCTAAAAGTTAATTCTTGAATCATTAGACTGGTTGTTTTTTTCCCTTGAACCCCCTTTTAGTTACTCTGACCTTTGTTATCAAATAGGAATATGACTGGGGAACTATGGACTATAGTAAACTTACCTTAAAAATAGGCCTGGGATGTCTAGGCTGGGATGGGGCTGCTGCTGCCGTCGCAGCCGCAGGAGTCGGTGCCGTCGTGGTAACATGGTCCGCCGGCAACGACTCTGGGACAGTCTGCAGAGTAGGCCGCATAGTCGTCGACATCTTCACGAGAACACCAGTTTGTATACTTTCAACACTTTGCTAACGCTCCCTCTCCGCTAGCATCCTCTGCAACGGCCGTGTATACAGCCAGCCTGACCTGTGTGGGCCCTCACCGGGACGCCGCCGAAACCGCTCCCAACTCAACTTTACCGATATCAGAGCAACAACGCCCATCTAACCATATTTTCGTCCACTATATTTCATGGTAAAGTTCAATCACGAGAAATGACAAATACTTAGAGTACCAGTATCACTTTTACGTATATATTAACGTTCGTCGAGAAGGAAAACGGAAATAGACACGCAAAAAACTATTAGAAAGCTTACGGAGTCCTCCTGTCACATAAACACTGTGATGGAATTCAGCAAAACTACGGAACAGCGCAATATTTTTACAAACGTCGACTCAAATAAATATAAATAAATAATAAACTAGGCACATATGTGTCCATTTAGTAATATATTTTAGTAAATATATTCACTTAGTTCCGTATAAAGTCCTGACTATTCTTCAATTCACTCTCAAGCAAGATGGCGGATTTTACCTACTATACTACAACTCGAAAAATGTCGAAAAATTAGTACAAGGCTGGCTCAAAATCATGATTATGTATTTGTCATCTCTTTTCTTATACCAAAAGCACCGCGAGAACAAAAGTGACCAGTATAGAAACTAGTTTACAATAATGTGGCACCGGTGGTACATCTGACACTGAGTGCGTTCATTTCGGGATAAGTAATCTTGAGGTGCGTTTTGTTGACTGCTTCAATGCGTTTAATGTCATAATCCTGCCAAGTTAAAAGACATGAATTCTGTACAACACAGTACAAATCTTGATTCATTATCTTTGGTAGGATTACCGCATTATGTACATTATGTCGGTCAACAAAACGGACTGTTGATTTTCGTTTATATTAAGTGCGTTATGTTCACTGTTTTAAATGCGTTTAATGTCAGAATCCAGCCAAGTTAAAAAGACAGATGTTTTGTGACACACTGTACAAATCTTGGCTCATTTTCTTTGGTTGGATTATTGACATTCAACACAGAATGTTCATAAAGTCGATCAACAAAACGCCACTTTTATCACGGAGCCTACTTGAGCAATGTGTGTAAAGTGCAACATACTTTCTGACTACCCGGCCGCGACGGTGGTAGTCAAATCAAAACTACGGATGCTATATTTAAATGATGCGAACTTACACGACACTAGCAAACACACCGGAATCAGAAAAGTTTTTTGCAATATATAAGAAATGCTATACCCGACCGAAAAAAGAAGTTATCATTAACTTATAGCCTTAATCAGCGTAACGTTTCTAAAACTTCTTGTGTTTCTATAAAACTTTTCGATGATGTGCACACTTGGCTGGACGCTCTGTCAAATATTCGCTCGTCAAAAATATATAATTTTCGACTGTCAAGATTAGTTTACACTACGATGTCAAGAGTTCGTTTACTATTTAGGTTACGTTTGACACTGAAACAACTAAAACGTTATTTCAAACCCTCGTTTTTGTATAAATCTGTGAAACTACCAAATACCTACATAATATTTACCAATAGACTGACCTAATGTGTCTTAAATCGTCAAATCTTGAATATATTAATATTGACAATGGTAACTGTAGATATATACACCACAGTAGTCTGTTACTGTTATTGATGAAAACTTATTAACAAAAAAGAAAATGGCCGGCTTCAAAAAGATGCACTAAAAAGGTAAAAATAGTTATTTATTTCCAAAAATCTGATCTGAATTACAGTTTGAAGTTGTTGTCTTACCTAAAGTTTATTAACACTTCACTTTTATGACACTGTAGGACGAGTAGGATAATAGGATAAGCAGCCGAAAACTTTGTCAGGTCGTCTTGTAATGTAGGTATGAATACAACTGCAGTATGAAATTACCACTACCAACTTAAGCTTCTTCAACTACTACAGCTAATGTGATCTTTTCAAATGGATAAGTTGACGTGCTGGTAATTTACCCGCACTAATGTGCGTAATTTATTTTCCTCAGTGCTTTATTGGTTTGGAAATGTGTGCACTTTTTAACGTAGTTTTCTACGTATGATCGCATGTCCAGTAGTATTTTTCTTGGATTCTTGAGGAACCAAGATGACCACCAATGGGGATGTCGCGATTTTCTCTAATTACCTATTTGTACAATTTCACTAAGGCTTGTGTAGAATATTTTATTTTTGTATATATTTATAGGAATATTAGTATTGTTAAATAGACATAGGAACATGTTGTATATTTTAATAAAGGCTCTCTTGAGGGTTTCCAGGGTTAGAAATGAGTTCTGACACGTAGTGATTGGATTTGCCAAGGTCAATAGATGTGGGGATTACAATAAAAGTGAGTGTAATGGGTCGGTTGGTCGAATGTTTTCAGGTGTTGGGTTAGTAGGCTCTTCATTTTCGTTTGGATTCAAAGGAACTTTTACTAGTTTAAGGCTAGGCAATTGCATTGGATTCACGGGATAGCGAGAGAGAGCATTTTCTGTCTGCATTTCAGTTTATTTTCCCTTTTTTATGTTGGATTTCATATTCATACTCCTCTTTTTTCAAACGCCATCTAACAAGCCTTGAGCCAGAATCTTTACAGTTAAAACCCATTGAAGTAGCTTATGGTCGGTAACGATTTTGAATTGTCGTCCATATAAATAAGGGCGAAAGATGACGACCAAGTGTGCTTTTGTGGAATCTGGATATATCAGAACAGGACTAACAATTTTTTTGTTTAAGGTTTTCGAAAGCAAGTTCCTGTTCGTTTGCCCAGTTTTAGGGAATTTAATTTTTAAGGGAAGAAGTCAGTGGCTTAGTCATTTTGGAGCAGTCTGGGACAATCCCAAGAAAGAATTTGATATCTATGTAGGAGATTAAGGCAATGGAAATCCACTAACAGCTTAAATTTTCTCCGGATTCGGTTTTACGCCTTCGTTGCTAATAATGTGGCCTATAGTACGGTCAAATTAGATACATGTTTAGGTTAAAAAACATTAGTTGGTAAGGTTTTGAATTTCGTGTATTTGTTCATAAAGAACTCCTGTTAAACATACTACAAATTCCCATCGATAGCTGTTACCCTTTTTTAGTTTTTTGTTTATGTCTCGGCAATTATTACTTATACGAAAAAATTGTGTATGCCAAAATTATAGATTATTAAAATCCTATAAAAAAGCTCGTACATATTATTATTGTATCTCTAGTGTTGTAGCTGTAATCCGGCGTTAAAGAGAAAAAATATTTAATTGTTTGCTGCCCATATGCCGTTTATTTTCTGTTTACTCCAAAATTGTTCAAATTTGTTTTAGACTTATTCGGTGAAATTACCGAGAGGGAGAGAGAGACAGATGAGAGGGTGAGAAAGAGAGAATGAGAGAAAAAGGGAAGAGGAGGCAGGAGGCAAATGCATTATATGTATTGCTGAGTCGGAACGTGTTTTGGGGCCACTTGTTGGGTATGGCACCAGCCAATAGCCATGAACAGCTATCACTACCGATTAGCCATGACCAACCATCAGCTGATCATCATCTCGTAGGTGTCCCTCACTTCCCATAAAGACTAAAGCAATTTATTTCGATTAACGTGACTCTATATGTAAATGTAAATAGATAGCAAGCACCGTTTATAGTACTGCAGCGCTACCAATTACAAAGTTCTCTGCAGATTAACTAACTTACTCAAATTTAACATTATAGCTCTAAAAACAGATACTCTCCTCCTAGCAGTTAAAGACAGCAATGTCAGGCTGGAAATACTTGACATAGCGCTTTTACAGAACGTAAGCCTAAGTTTCGGTAGAAATGCTAGACGGATTTTGCTTAGACTTCTTTTTGTAATTTTGTCCCTCTGACAGAGACAGGGTCTGACGCCCATCCGACAAAGGCCCTGCAAAAAGTCTAGTAACTCGGACAATTTCAAGAAAACCCTTAAAAGCTTATCAGCTTACAGTATCTAGACCACATCTTCGCTCTCATTAGATCTCATGACAAATTGACGTTGCCATCAATTCTCTGACCAGTCACTAAGCTATCTAACTATCAGTGAGTGCTCTAAACAAGCAATCATCGGTAAACGAGGACATAAGTTACTAATAAAAAAGCCTAACGCCGCACGACGACAAGGTAACAATTATCCCTCTGCCAAGGACAGACCCTATTATAACTCCTTCAACGAAAGTGTTTAGGAGGCTACAGGTATAGTTTGTCAAATCAGTCTGCAACACCTGATGGAAGAGATCTAGTCCGGCCTCCAGGCTAACAGGAGCCTGTAATAAAGCTATTAAAGTAATCCCTGCGTTTGACGACGGCTAAAATGCAGACTGCTAAGAAAAAACTTAGAGTCGTATGCTTTCTTAGCACTAAACCAACAAAAAAATCTATACCTCCTGTCATTGTAGACGAAGTTCTGTAGGTTACCAAAATTAAAGTTACTACCGATTGCTATATTAATAAGTATTTTTAATGAGGCGATATCGAACAACATTTTTTCGCGGCGCAGTTAGGGTAAAAACGCTTTAAATAAACTTTATTAACGTTTACTACTACCACAGTTACGTAACTTCATAGACACTTTAGACCTTTTCACTGAACTCATTACGGTCTTTGGGCAACAGGGGCACTGCATCACGGATTTCACGGAGCACATTCATACCTACAAGAGCGCCATTTTCGAAGCGGCGGCGTAAGCGTTCAATAAATACTGGCACAACGGTTTTTAAGCTGTTAGATTTATAAGTTGATCCACTATACACTGAGATAGCTCTAATAGTAGCTTGCGAGTGACTGGTGGGTGACAGATTCGATGACCACATCAATATAAGACATCTGATTCTTTCAAGAGCTTTTTTAAATTGGTCCTAGTTTTTGTCTTTGTCGCAGTGACTTTGTAAGCCTGGAGCCCAAGGGACATAATAACCAAGAGATTATTAGGACAAAGTTCATCCAGCACTTATACGGAGTGCAAACTTAGGCTTATGTTCTGTATAAACGCTATTTCAAGTGTGTCCAGCGTATGGTTTCAATAGAGCGTAGTTAGTAGCAGTCATAATGTTAAAATTGAGTTTGTTTATTAGTCTGTCGAGGACTATGCTTTGCTCAACGCAGAATAAGTGGTCTAAGTATTTATCGGATTCAGATGCGATGATGATCGGCCGATGGCTATTCGGTCTTGGCTATTTGCTATTCTTACTCAGCAAGTGGACCCAAAGAGCGTTCCTCTCTGCAATACACATCATGTTGCATAATTTATCTTCCCCTTCATTTTCTCTCTTTCCCTCTCATTCTCACCATCTCTGTTGGTCTTTCTTTCTCTAGGTAGTATCACGAGATAAGTTTTTAAATAATATATTTAAACGATTTTGGAGAAAACAGAAACAAAACTGTATATCGACGGTAAAATATTTAAAAAATGTTTTTCAATGTTGGATTATAGCTAAAGTAATGGAGATACATAAATAATATATCTTTGGTTTTTTAAAGGAAATTTAATAAGTTACAGTTTTTGTTTACACAATTTTACCATATGAATAATTATTGCAGGATATAAGCAAAAAACTTAAAAAGGGTATCTTTTACCAAGATGGCGACGCGAGCGCAACAGGTGTTGATAGGGAGTTTTAGTATGTTTGATGGAAAGTTGTAATGAACATGGATACAAAAATTTAAAAATCTACCAATCAATGTTTTTTCAAATTCTAATTTTATTGGACTACTAAATACGCGAATTCTTGCGTAGAAACTCACACTTATCAGGCTGGAGTTTCAACTTGTATTTTCAAAGTCTTTCAAAGACGTTGGTTAGTTTTCAATGTGAGTATTAAGGTCATATGAATAGTTGACAATGTCATCTAGGTATACAAAGCCATGTAGGCCTTGTAGTCCAGAAAGAGCCGTCCATGAGCTACCAAAAGGTTGGAAAAGCATTTTACAGGACAAAGTGCATACGGGCATACTTGGAATGACCTTGAAGGACACTTATAGCTGTCTAAATGGAGTCTTTTGGTGTGATTGTAATTTGGTAGAAACCAGATGCAAGGTCTAGTGACGAAAAATATTTACTATAGGTCAAGAATTTCACTAATTAGTGAAATTGGGTACGGTTTACGATTTTCCATGTTTGCTGGCCAGACGCATTCATCTTTTTGGTAACTGTCCATATAGGGGAACACCAAGTCGAGACGGAAGGCCTGATTATTTGTTGTTCTAGCATCTTAAAAATTTGTGATTTTACCTATGCTTTGTGAGTTTCTGGTAAACGATAGGATTTGACATTGACTTTTTGAGAAGTAGTTGTCTTTATGCCATGCTGTAAAACATCAGTTCCAGTCAGATGTTCATTAGACAGGTGGAATATATCAGAGTATTGTGAGCAAATGTTGTACAAAGCTTCGGATTCTACCGGGTTCATATGTGATGTAACTAAAACTTTGCAATCTTGATTATAGAATGGGATCTATTTTCAATTGGGTGCCGGACCAAGAGAAGATTTGATTTGAGAGGAAACGGGTTTTACACCGATAAATTTATTCTGTTGTTGTCTATCACTTTTACGATACAGTTAGCAATTAGAATATGTTCGGATATACATATGTTGTTCTAAAATGATTTCTTCTTTAGGTTCGAGATTCTCTCTTTACGTGCTGGGATTTTGTAAGATGGATCTTCAAAAATAATTCTTTGAGATGTTCATTGATTTTTAGCGTGTCGTTGTTAAAGTTAATTTGATAATCTCGTTCCATAAAGAAGTCATTGCCAATTATTGCATCATAGGGAAGGTAGATTTTGTTAATAACGTAAAAGTATTAACAAAATAATAAATTAGGTTTTAAATCCTAAACTACTAATGGCTTTTTCTTTACATCGATACCAGTTAACAATATTGTTTTATTTATTAATTTAGGTATTAGAGACTATTCACGCAATAAGCTGATAGTTAAATTGCTGTCTTCTAACAAGGTAAGTGGTTTAGAATGTACGGATGTTTTGACAGTTGTTGGCGGCTATCTTGAAGTGATAGTTGCCACGACGTGATGCAATAAATAAAAACTTTCTTTAGGAGAAAGATATATATATTTGATTAAATTGATAAATATAAGTAGCGGTGTCCGTGCGCGATGCGTGCGTATAGGTCTAGCTCATATGCAAACTGGTTCATTTGCTGCAGGCCCACAGTATGCCAGGAGTCTCCGTATTGCATTCACTTTTCGCCAAGGTTGTCGAGGCCAGGTCTTCTGGACACAGTAATATACAGTAGATATCTTCTATCTCTAGTAATTACTTGGAAGGTGTGTTAGGTTGGTCTTTCGTTAAAGATCTGTTCAGTAGTTTTGGAACTTATTGGGGTGTTTGTTATATTTTGTGGTTTAAGTTGGTTGGTATGACTTCGAATTTAGAACCCAGCCCATGAATCATAGGATTTGGTTTCGTACAGAGACTTTGAGTTTGAACCTGTCTGTTGGCCGTGGAATTGGATTAAGTATGATGACCTTAAGTTTGGGGTTGGTTACCCTACCTGTTGCTCATGGGATTTCTTCTAGCAGGATCTCGAGTTTGGCACTTGCTACCCTGTCTGTGGGCCATCATTATTTCACTATGATTGGTGCCGATGATGGTCTTACAAGTCAACGTGACAAGACGCTTGTTCGTTTAATAAAATCATAAATTTTATCGTCGGGCTAATCGCAGAAGTCACTGGGTTGTGAAGGACAATCCACTTCGTCATGGGATGTTTCGTCAATTGCATTCACACGTGGAAATGGATAAGTGTGAGGTTAAATTCTGGGTTCTTGGTTAGAAGTTGACGGTTGAATTGGGTTGAAAGGACGAGGTTCTTGGTGGAACTTATTGTTATTATACTCTAAGCCTCTAAGCCTACAATTTTAAAGTCTATGCCCTGGTTTTTTGCAATATCGGCAGTTTTGCGTATTTCTAGTGTTATTATTATTTTGTCTCGTTGGAGATGGTCTTTGATCATAATTGAATTGAGATTTTGTGATTGCTTCAGCGTTTCTGATACTATGTACATTCTGTTTATTAAGATACTGTTGGATTCTTTCCTCTGAAACGGCCATATTTATGTCATCGTTCAGAGTTTGTGGGTTTTTTTCGGACTGAGACAGATTTTCTAGGGCGAACCTATGGAAAATGAGTATAGTGCAAGGTCTGCCATTGCAGCCAATCTTTCTATTAATTCGGATTCTTTCTGGTTTGAAATATTTCAAACAGTAGTATTAATAGACAAGTTTCGACTCTTAATGCAAATTCAATAACTGTTTCGCAGGTGCTTGACGACATTCCTGTAAGTCTGTCAAAAGATGTGAGTAGCATTAACGTTTACCGTATTGTGTTTTAAGGAAATCTTTGAGACTAGACCAAGTTTCGAAAACTTTCGAGAGAGCAGGCCTCCTCGGCTTTGCCTTGTAACTGGCAGTTGTTTATAAATGCATTCAATTTTTCGCGTGACCCATCAATTATTTCAAAAGGGACTTAGTCTTAGTTCAGACCTTTTGGCGCTATTGGGGTATTTTTCTCTGATTCTTTGAAAATTTTGGTATGTGAACTTACTTTAGTAATATGTGATAAACTATTTATCTAGAATGTTGTAAATAAAATAAAGCTTTAAAAAAAAATAACTCCGCTTCTCGGTATGATGATAGCTTTAATTCATCAATGAAGACTCAGCTTTGTTATTGTTACAGGTGCGTCGAGCCAGCCTCCGTACAGCGATAAGAAGACGACGTAGGAGAAACAGGGTTATGATACTAGTGAGAATATTACATTGATATTACTTTAACTTATGAATAGCAAAAAAGAGTTTGTTATTAATTTTATATGGATATACGAGTCACTCACATGATTAATAACTAAATGTTCATGGTTCCGATATTGAACTGGACGGGACTTAAGTGGCTTTTCTTGACTTGACTGGACCTGACTGGTCTTGACTAGACTTGTATGGACTAGACTGCACTTGACTGAACTTGACTGTACTGGACTGGATTTGTCTGGACTTACTGGATTTGACTGGACTTGACTGGACTAGACTGGACGTACTGAACTTGACTGGACTTGACTGGATTGGACCGGAGACGAAGAACGGTGCCGTCGGTGCTAGAACTGAAGATCACTCCCGGAGGACTGCTGCATGCAACTGGAACCTTGTTTGCTTACTGCGCATTGGACAGCAGGCCGAAGGTTTGGAGTCAAGGAGACTCCGGGCAGGCCGAGGATTTGGAGTTTAGTAGACTCCGGCCTTCCCCAGTAACAGAACAGCAAAGCAGCTGCCGTGCACCGTCGTTAGACAACAAACGTGCACCCGCATACAAAGACTTCTTCTCACGGACCTCAGCTTAGGCGTAGAGCCGTAGTAAAGCAATATATATACGTAGTATATATATACTAAGAATAATAAGAATAAAGATTAGCGACTTACCAATAACTCACAAAACACAGAACGAGAGGAAAGAAAACGAGTTGCACTCCTGGAGTGCCGGCAGAAGTGAAAACCTTTACACACGATTCGCGCTTAACACTCAAATATGTCACAAGACATGTCTTTGACATTGTCAAGAAATAATAATGTTTGTTTATTTACTTTTTTGACGTAGTATATTTGACATCGCAATCTGTCATAGAATTAAAATTCCATATCCAACCTCCCTGTACTACTCATAATCGCGAATACTAAAAATAAAAATATACACAAAATACGGTCATTTTCATCGCATATTGTGACACAAATAAATTAAAACCTTTCACATTGGAGACTCGATCTCATGATGAAAGAGCTATCTACGTATTATAACGTTTTTTATTTGTAAAAAAGTTTACGCGGACAAAGCCCCTGGCGGGAGCTAAACGTGTAAATAGATAAATACGAGTATTAAATGTACACACATGTTTGCTTTCAATTTTCTTTACGGACGAACGGACGGACAGACCATTAAATACACATATACATAAAGAAAAGTAAATCACTTACCAACTTACTCAACCACGAAAGAATCATAGTAAAGAAAAAAAAAAAAAAAAAAGGGGGGGGGCGTTAAGCCATCGAAATATGTAAGCGGTAAGGCGACCCCACGAGAAAGACACATATAATAGAAAAAAAAAATTATAATAGGCGTGGCATTACGGTTTCCGTCTTACTTATTTACACGATTAGGACACGTAACCTGACGCGAGTTTATCATTTTTTACCCATACCAAAAAAAGTGCACAACGCCGCTAAAGAAGTTTTCACTTCAATAAATATACAAAATTACCGAGGACGGTTTTCTTTTATAGCTTAGAAGTAGATATGCAGCAATTTGTAATTTAATAATAGAATCCGTGAAAATAATTATCAACAGAATTTTTTCACGACTACGTCAAGTATCTACGTAAAGTGAACTATTTTGACTTAGCGATGTCAAACATCTAGAGATTCTTTGATCTCTAAATTTAAATTACCACAGTGGTAATGGACCTAAGAGCGAATGCCCAGAAACTTCTATCGTTTCCTACATCATCCGGTTCTTTACCGGAGACGGACCACCGGAAACGGTCGTTCCGTTATATATGGGTATAATTCAGGAATGTGAACAGCAACTTCTTGTAGCAGTATTTTCTATTTAAATAGTTAAAGGCATTTCTCATATCAATCTTCAATAACACATCTGGATTTTTTTTCAAAAAGAATTGATAGAGTTGAATGTACTGCAACTTCGCTACCACCTTTACTACCAAAACCAAGTTGTACAGGTTGGAATATTTTTATTAATTTAGAAGCTGAGTGCTTGCAAGCCAATTTGGAAGTCAAACGGCGAAAAGTGTTTCCTATAGCTATAGGGCGTATTCCGCCATCCTTTTTCTTAAAAGCACACAATTTTGCACCATAAAGAAGATGTATAATTTCATTGTTTACTTTACCTGACAACATAAAGTTAACCAAATTTGTAATGTCATCCAAAAGTACCCTACCGGCATCACCAGCAAAAATACTCACCAAATCTTTTAAGTGTTGAGGCGTGATACCATCGATGCTGCCAGCAGAACCATTTGGGAATGACATAATAGCTGCTAGAGTATCCTGTGCTGTAATTGTAATACGTAAGTTATTATCAATAAAAGGGTCTAAAAGTATGGAGTCAGAAGGTTGAGGTGAGAGATGCTTGTTACGAAGCTTTTCAAGTGTCTCAAAAGAAAAAGGAGCAAAGAAATCATTTGAAAATAACAGTCTAGCAGCATTTTTTAAATCTCCATCCATAACTTTATTTTCTATTTTATTTTTGAAGTCGAAAGTTTTCCTATTTCTTATATTACCATCTTCTAAGTTTTTTAGAAGAATAGGATTATTACAGTTTTCTTTCAATAATGATGTAATTGATTTTGTTTTATTTGATTTACTAATATGTAAGTGTGAGTAAGCGAAGGTGAAAAAACTTTTCCAATTAGCTTTTGTGTTTTCTAAACAATTTCTTAAAATAATGGACAGAAATTTTGTAAGAATAATTCTCGCTCCCCTAGGAATTCTTTTAATTAAAGGTATGTTAAGGTGTAGCTTGACTAAAAGAGAATGAAAATTTGTCGAAAGGTGGCTTCCAACTGCAATATGTGACTGTGTAGAATCTAAATTTATACATACAAGGTTGTGTGTTCTGTAAACGATTATTATGTGCACGAGAAATATGAATTTTAAGACCTCTTCGACCCTTAAAAGTTCTACCATCAATGCAGTACATACATGTCAGAAATTCGATTTGTGACTGCACTTGTACACCGGCATTCATATAAACCTTTTAAAAGTATTCTTATAAAATAATTTAAATAGAACAAAAACTAACACACTAATCGAAAAACTAAACACTTATTTAAAAAAAAAAATTTAGAATTCGTAATAAATTTTAACAGCAAAAAGTCGCACGCTGTGGAGAAAGTTGGAGGTTGGTGAGGAAAATGTCTATCATTAGACGTCAAAGGGCTGATATGATGAATAAATTTTAAAATATAAAGTTCTTGAAGGTACACCTCAAACATGCAAATTCCGTTGACGTATCAACAAACAGCAATATGAAGTGTTCAAATCTTCAGTGAGTATTTTCTGTGACCATCTTGCATATTATAGAGCATATTGCACCAGGTTCCAGTTCAATTCGTGTCAGCTTTTGTTGAATGGCAAATGATTGATTAACAATAATATTGTTATTGCTGTCAGTGAGTGACGCATCCGTTTCTATGGTTGCAGGTATATACAATATACTGTTGTTGAGGCAATTGAAAAAAAAACAATAATTATACAAAATACGAAACAAAACGTCGACAGAAAATGAAATCCACAATTACGCTTGATAAGTAAGAAAATTTAAGTAAGAAAACACCATTTAAAAGCCCAAAAAGTACAAAAAAATCCACTTTTATGATAATAAATATGTTTGACAGTTTTGACAGTTTTTTTTTATATTTTTTATTTTTTCGGTTAGACGGACTCGCGCAAGAAGTGTTCCGTACGTTGTTTGTCCGCGATGGACTCCTAAACTACTAAACCGATTTTGATCACACTTCGTATCTATCTGTTATTTGATCCAACTTAAAAGATAGGATAGTTTTTATATCGATCTGTTATGTGTGAGCCGGACTCGGGCACTTTAGGTAAAAACCAGCTTTCGCCGGGTAACAGAGCCGGGACCGATATTATCTATAAAAACGGCACAAAAATCACGTTTGTTGTATGGGAGCCCCCTTAAATATTTGTTTTATATTAATTTAAATTTTTACTTTTAAGGTGACTATATAACTTAATATTCTGTAAATATTTTAAGCGTCCACCTGTTGTCGTTATTAATATCGAGCAACAACGGGCAAAAAAATCACGTTTCTCCCGTTCCTGTGCCTTCCGCATCCAGCCACCACCAGCCACTTTTTAAGGTCGTCGGTCCACCGGGCTGGATTCATTTATATGATATGTTCATTCATTTTATTATCATTCTATTCTTTTTTTTTTGTGATTCTTTTTTGAGAAGTGTTAGCCAATCTGCGGCCAACAACAATAGACAGTAGTTAGAAAAAAAAAACTGTGCCATTATCTATATAAATTCTGTGTGATGGTAACACTCCTAAAAATGGCTACCTGAATTGTTGGCGACTGTTGAAAATGTTGAAATCTTGTTTGTATATTAATGTTTAAGCTTGTAATTTGAATACGACAATCTAATGCGAAAACTCATTTAGACTCTAATGTATGAATTAAAGTACTGGTAAGTAATATAACGATTCTTCTAATACGGATTATGTGGATCGTTGAATCAAAGCAACATGACTGTGCCTTCTTATTTTGAGCTTGTTTTAACTTCCAAACAACCAGGGCTAGGCTTTATATTATGAGTCACGACATGTTATTAGCATAGGATATTGAAATTTTCAATTTCTTAACTTTAGCAGACACGCTTATCGGTGATTTCGTTTTTTGCTGGTAACAAAAGAACTTGATTGCGTTGTCACAACCATTCTTCGACATCCATGCATTTGGGTTTCCTGAAGTTTTCTACTTGTATTAATCTATTTACGTTATCAAGTTAATACGAAATGTTGTTCATGTAGTAAATATATTTAATTTTGGAGTTATTGTTGAGTAAATTAATTGTTTTTGATTTGAACTGGTCGTCTAAGTAACTAGGATGGCTTTTAGGCTTAAATTTAGTATACTGCCCCAAGATTTAGCAGCTCATGCTGTGCGGAGGGAGTGCAGCCCTCACCCACTGTAACAATGGTGCTGGGACTGTGCGACCTGTAGCGGCTGAGGCAAGTCGCCACCGAAGGTGGCAAGTAACAAGCCGAAGCTGCGGAGGAGAGCATGAGTGCCTGTGCCTTTATTACGTAGGGGTAGAGGGGCTACTATTCCCCTACACTTCCCCTCCTCCCCCTCTGTTGAGCCAATAATTCTTGGAAATCATTCAAATAAACTATAACATTAATACAAGATTACTGTAGCTGTTTACTACAAGCCGTTAGATTGTCTCTTTCAAGTGTGTTAAAACCACGTAAACTATTGAGTATAGTGACTGAAGAATTTTGAGCACAAAACCAAGATAGGTGGCAAGGGGGATATGTGAGGTTGCCTTTATGAATAGTTTGTGATATGGGTGAGCAACCAAATTTGTCGCTGTAGACATTTCCCTGTGGACACGTCGTCCGACTGCTTTGTCCGATGGATCGGACTATGAGGCCTTTTTTTCCAGTTGGTTTGATTAATTGGACTACAAGAATTTGAAATTGGTAAATTTCCGTAGGCAGATCCCAGTCCGACAAATCATTAGGGTCTCCAGAAGGCAGTTTTAGACCCGGGACTTAAACTATCTCCATACCAAATTTTATGTAAAGCGATTCAGCAGTCTAAGCGTAAATAGGTGCTTTGTTCGCTTTAGGATACATTTGCTTTGTGGCAGAAATTGTACAGTTGTGTTAAATAGTCCCCACATAGTTTCCAACGGAAAAATATCCTATGTCTGCATAGTTTTCCTTACTTTTAAGTGTATGTTTGTGTGTGTGTATTCATTGTAGAATAGGAGTTTCATTACAGAAGTGATATATCTCTTTGAAGATCTTTAATTCAGATGACAGCTGTCAAATTACAAAGGGCTATATCTCTGAAACTATTGATGGTAGACTAGTAGTTTCATTACAGAAGTGATAGATCTCCTTAAAGATCTTTATTTCGGATGACAGCTGTCAAACTACAAAGGGCTATATCTCTGAAACTATTGATGGTAGACTAGTTGTTACATTACAGAAGTGATAGATCTCATCAAGACCGTTGTTTCAGATGATAGCTGTCAAACTAGAAAGTGCTGAAATTAAAAAAAAAGTTAATCGTAGACTATTAGTTTCATTACAGAAGTGATAGATCTCTTTCAGGTCTTTATTTCAGAGCTTGCAACACCAGGGGTATCACTTGTGCGTTGCCGACCCTTCAGAAAACTAATAACTTCTTTCTTGAAGAACTCCATACTGTAGTCCTTGCAGAAAACCTTGGCAGGGAGCAATTATAACATGGTAGTGATAATAATTAATAAAATTTACTCTGCGATCAATAGTTCCGGAGATATAGCTCTTCATAATGTAACAGCTGTCATCTGAAATGAAGATCTTGATTAAATCTACCACTTTCGTAAAGAAAATACTAGTCTGCGATCAATAGTCACGGAGGTATAGACCTTTAAAGTTTGACAGGTGTCATCTGAAATGAAGATCTTGATTAAATCTACCACTTCCATAAAGAAACTACTAACCTACGATCAATAGTTACGGAGATATAGACCTTTCTAGTTTGACAGCTGTCATCTGAAATGAAGTTCTCGATTAAATTGACCACTTATATAAAGAAAATACTAGTCTAAAAGTTACAGAGATATAGCCCTTCATAATTTGACAGCTGGCATCTCGCTGATTGGCTCTCACTGTAAAAGCAACTTCTAAAAGATACACTTCAAACCACACCACACTGCATGTATGACCGTGCGTGTTAACTACGTAGCATTATTTGAATATAAAAAGTGCCGCGGACATAATTTTTCTCGCATCCACTATCTGCCTATACCATCATCTAAGTATATAATGCACCACATGGAACTTCGTTCAGTGTACAAGTTGCTTTCTTGGAATGCATGGTCCCACAGTTGGACCATGTGGTCTAAGAAATAAATAATTTTTGTAGTCCGATCCCTTAATCGAACTAACAAGAAAACCAAAGTTCAGGTTGTCCGATTGGTGGGACTACGTGGTCCAAGAAAACCGTAGTTTTTATGGTCCGAATCCATAATCGAACCAACAGCAAAAAAATATCTCGTGGTCCGATCCATCGGACAAACCAGTCAGACTAAGTGGCCACAGGGAAAAATTTTTGGGCACATAACCTAAAAATTATCAAATTTGAATATCTCAAAATATACAAGTTTCCTCGACCCGTGGATACGTGGTCATAGTGGGCAATGATGCCGCAGATGAGTTGGCAAAGAGAGGATCGAGCATCAAAATAATGGGACCCCAACCAATTATAGCGATACCATACATCCAACTCAAAACGTGATTACGTGACAGACCCTTACAACAAACAGTGGGTAGAACACACGGACTGCAAACAAACCAAGAATGTTCTTACATCCTTGGATGCAAATCTGTTGCACAAACTGTTAAAACTTAGCAGGAAAAACCTGCGCTACATAGTTGGCATAATAACAGGTCATTGCCCGCTAAACAGGCACTTTTTCAATATTTTCGGCGTTAGCGACAGTCCTCTATGCAGGGGCTGTATGGAAGCTGAGGAGACACCATCTCACGTGGTTCTTCATTGCCAAAGCGTGAGCTACCAACGGACAAAGCTCCTTAAGAATCCACAAACCATAAAAGAGGCGGTGAATAACATCATATGCCTCCCTAACTTTTGGATGGAGCTGGGATGGTATGAGTAACCAATGACAGGTATTGGTTACCCACGTACAATGGCCCCATTATGAGGCTAAGTGCGGTGAACATAAGTCCAACTAACTAACTAACTTGTAATTTAATTTTCACACTGACTGGAGTGCTTTCCAACTGTATTTTTGGGGTGTACATAATTGAACTTCACCTTTGAAAAGTTACCCTAAGCTGGGCGTTCCAATACTACATTTTTCTACTTTGACATTGCATTTTGGAAGGTAGGCCTACCTTATACTTATATATATATTATATATTTATATATACTTAAGAATTTTTAAGTAATTTCTTTGTCATTGAGATTCATGCCAAATTTATTACTAAGGTGTACCTTTGGAGAGTCATTCAATCTTGTCATTCTAATGCATTTAAAATTAGTTTTATTCCTTATCAGCTTCATTGCCACTGTTAGGGCATGACTGCATATTTTGATAATATAACTTAATAATAAGCCAGTGCTCTATAGAGTTGAGATTGGTTTTTTCAAGTAAGCCAAGTTAGGTATTTTAAAATTTGCCTGATCTCAGCTAGTTATGTTATTGAGTCAACTGCTCATCATGTTATATTTCTAAATTATAACTTATCACAACACAGTATGCACTATTATTACTTTTGTGTCAATGCCAGTTAGAATTTCACTGATGGCCTTGCAGTATCACTGCCATTTCGCAAGTATAAGATTTGATTCCTGTCTGGGCAAGCGCCTACTTATTCTATTGATGAATTTTAAGTTTGGGTAAATTTTGTTTGTGTGGTGTATCAAACGACATATCTGACTCAGGAAACATTTTAGTGAGCATGTACAGATATGAGTGTGAAGTGTTTATTTATTTATTCATAGGGTTTATAATGTTTAAAAAATAGTGTTCTTATTCTATGCCATATGAGAGAATAACTAACTGAGCTTATTAATTTGATCGCTTGTGTATCTGTTTTGCATATATTTTTTACCTACCTCTTAAGGTAAATAAGCAAAACGGATTAATGGGAGTAATAAAAAGTCAGATTAGTACTTAAATTTTTTTTTTTATTTTTTTTTAATTATTAATAACTAACAATTAAATCAAGCAACTAAAAAACAAAATATTTTTTAGTTGCTGGCATCAACAATATTGTCAGGATGTCCTGAGACATAGGCCTCCTCCAGGTCGCGCCTTCCAAGGGATTGTGGGCCGTTCTAAGCCAGCCAGAAGGGAAATCGTCCTCCCATATTTTAGGTACCATTCCGTAACATCTCTAGTCCATTTTTCTTTTTTAGACCTTACGATGTGGCCACACCATCATCAATTTAAGTTTCTAAAGATCTCTTTGAGTTCCGCAATAACGAGTTTAGGTGAGAGTGGGTCACCTTGCCTTACTCCTCTCAAAATTTTGAACTCCTCTCCTTTATATTCCAATTGGACTTTAGAGGTACTTTTGCAGTAGATTTTTTTGATAATCCTGATGTATTTTTCCCCTATTACTACTTACTAAGTGCTCTATACATGTAGTTGTGTCATAGTGAATCAAATGCTTTTTGATAGTCAATGAATATAATATAGCATTATTTGTTATATTCATTGCATTTTTCCAAGACTTGTTTTAACACATGCATGTGATCAATAGTTGGAAAGTCACTTCGAAAAACCACTTGCTCTCTTGGTGGTTGTTCATCTAGAATTTAGGTAATTCTTGCAAGAATAACTTTCGAAAATATTTTATAGATGTTCGAAAGCAAATTAATTGTACTATAGTTGTCAATCTTGGCTCCTATTTTATATTATAAAACTAGTCCACTGTTCATCCACTGTTCAGGTAATTCTTCATTTGTCAGTATGTTATCGAATAACTCAGTGGCTGGATTAAGATGTCCAACGCCCCTTTTAAAAGTTCATTTGATATGTTGTCATCTCCACATGCTTTGCCACTTTTTTGTGTTTGTATTGCTTTCCTGATTTCACTTTAGAGAATGCTTGGTGTTTTTTCTTCTTCTGTCTGGTTATCAATGTTACCTCCTACTTCTGCTGTACTGTTGTCGTAGTATAAGTTGCGATAAAACTCTGTAGATATTTTACTCATAAAGTGTCTTTGAGTGGCAACATATTCTTTTCCATTTTTGTCAGTGTTCTTCAAACTGGGTATCCAGGTCTTTAACATTCTATTGCCTGAACCTAAATTAAACTTGTTTACAACCCCAACATCGTTGACGTACGAAGAGGCGTTCGATAATATGAAGTACCATCCGGCGATATCCAAGTCAATCTACGGCAATTTTTTTTCTAAAAAAAACAGTTCACTATCTTTAATTTGTGTTCTTACGCAAAATTTATAAGTCTTTTTCCATTTTCGCTTCTAATTCCACTGCAATGTGTTGACCTATAACCAATCCTTCTCTTTCTTGTTGCTCACCTATTTGACTATTGAAATCACCCATAATTATTTTAAACCGGACTCAGAATCTGTTTGCAATTCGTGTAAACAAAAATGACCTTGACGCGCGTCTTTCGCTTTGTTAGTCTATGCAACATATACATAAATGCGTATAATATTTGTCATTGTAAATTTGAAATTTTGTAGATCTTAAGTTTAATCAGTGTCGTGATTTGAAAACCAGTTAAAGAATGTGACAATAAAGGTAATCATATAAGTATTTAAATGATTTACGATTAAATTACCAGAAAAAGTTAATATTAAGTTATGTTTACAAGATTTGCATAGAGATTTTGAGTCAAGTTTAGTTGTGTGCGCTTTTTCTGTGGCCTCATTTAGTAGAGAGTAGAACTTGTCTTTTTCTTCTTAATTAGCTTTTTCTGATGGTGCATAAACTTGTATGATTGACCAAGGGTTTTTTTGTCCTGTCAGTACGATATTGAGTGTTGGTATTCTGTCCGATATACAAATAAACTGAGTTACACAGTGTTTCAATTCTATATTTAATAAGAAACCTACTCCGTACATTTCTTGTTTTTGTAAACAATCAGTTGCCCTTGTAAACAAAACACTAATAGAAAAATAAACGCTGCCGCGTGATCGGCTCATACGCGCGGTCGGCTCCCTCCCTGACTTTTTTCAAGGAAAAAAACTGAGAATAAAAATAGGTTTATGGATAAAAATATAAATTGTAATTTGAAAAAAAAAAACTAATGTCATGCATAAAGAAACATTTACTCTACGTTTATCCCAAAATGTTTTAAAAATAAAAGTCCACCTGTGCCAATCCGGGACGCAACGCTAGTTATTTATATTAAAAATACCTATAAATCCATCCTTATTAATTTCATTATTATTCATCTTTCTAACTTAAATTGCTCATTGAGTCAATGCATTATTATAAATAACGGTGCAAAATAAATGGTCTTTATCCCTATAAAAACTGACGTTGTATGTGCTTAACTGATTTTTAAAACAGACGTTTGTTACTAAGCTATATAATTATTGGTTGTATATACCTTTTTTTAGTTTTTCAGGGGTGTAACTCCGTGCTAACTCTTGGACATAATTGTCATTAAATGAGGCAAAAGGTTGCCAAAATTTAAGAACTTCCCTCCTAGAACTATATTTATAAGTATAACAACAAAATTTATTCAAGATATTTTTTTAAATTTATCCTTTTTGCTCATTGCTAAAAGTATGAGATTTGGTGTTACGCCCTTTGTCGATTGTAAGCGTCGACATGTTGAGACAGGTTACAGAACGGAATAATGAATTTTATGATAGTGACTACTCCATTACTGATAGCTAGTCACAGCTATTTGGCAGCTCTTATACCCACCAAGCGGACCCAAAACACGTTCCGACCCAGCCATCATGTCACATAACGCATTCTCCCTTTTAGTCTCTTTCACACCCTCTCATCTATCTTTCTCTCTCTCCATCATGGTAGTTTTACGGAAGAAGTCTAAAAAAACATATTTAAACAATTTTGGAGTAAACAGAAAACAAATGGTATATTGCCAGCAATAATTTTCTTCTTTAATGTCGTTACAGCTAAAATACTATAGATGCAATAGTAATATGTATGAGCTTTTTTGTAGGATATTTAATGAGCTATAGTTTTTAGAAAGGTACTGTAATTATTCTGTTCACCAAATTTGAACAAGCAATATGCCACCCTGAGCATGTGCAGCCAATGCATATGCTCATTTTATTCCACTAAGGTGGCAAATAAGCTAACGGACCGCTTAACATCATAAGCCTGTGGCGTGCTTAGGGTTACAGAATAAGTTTTTTTAATTGGTTCCATATTAGAAAGAGAAATCATAATCTACGTTGCAAGCAGTGTATGCAATTGAGACAACGAAATGTTACGCGCGACGTCTTGCCTTGCTGCTGCGACAACTGCCACAGATTAGCAAGTAGGTAGGTTGGTATTGCACGATAAATTAAAAACATGGCGCGAACATTTGTTTGATAGACGATAAGTTCCTTTTTAAAATGAATATTATATACTTGATCATACATAGGCAACCTAGGCTTTTCGGCTTGTATGAAGGTACCGCCAACGATCTGTAATTTTATCCCATACTACATGGGAAAGCAGATAATTCTTTCTTATTAATTCGATATGATATACGACATCTTGTAACTGCAAATAAACTATCCCAGGAATGCATTGGAAGCAAATAAATATCAGGCAAATAAAATCACCCCCGATTGGCAGGAAGTGCACAATAGAGAATAAAACACTTCTATCCATTTCGATGACTGACCAGAGAGAAAAAAAACAGAAACGGAAATGTATCACAAACAATGGTTCTGCTCCATAACCCCAAACTTGAGTCAATTTTTTTAACCCCAAATTTTTAAACCTATAAATACATTCAGCAATTGTCATCATTTTGCATTACATGCAACTAGAAATAAGAAGTCGAGTGAATAAAACACAACACTACAATGTTTAGACTGTGGCATAAGTATATATGTCTGCATCAGTTATCCAGAAAAAATCTTGTTTCAGATTCTAAGTATCCACTACTCGAATTCAACAGTTCATACAAAGAAGCCAACAACAAATGCATTCAAAAAACATCCCACCATTAGAGTATAAGCTTATAATAATTTCACTCTGAAGAATTGTAATTTTGTGGTAGCAGAGCAAGATGTGGCCCCAATATTCTCACGTCAATACAAGCCACCAGAATGTTAGTCAACGGAATGAGCACCAGAATCAGCAGAATCTAAGGACCCTCGGAATGACTTCTGCTATATCTTTAGCAGGTTAGTTCGTATGGTTAATGGCTAACCCTTTCTTTTCTCCAGATAATTTGTGAATGTCATGAGCTTAAAATAAATCTAGTCCGTTTATACAACTGACGATAGATTGTGAATGGGAAAGTAAAATGGACATGTTAAAGATTATTTAGGTATCAGGCTTAGATCAAAGTGTTACGCTCCTAACTTTCTAAACGATAAAATTCTAAAAACTACAGAAAAGTAAAAATATATATAAAAATTAAGTCTAGTCGCCGAATGGGATCATAGTTCAATTTACTTTGAAGCCACTTTGACTCTATACCTCTAACCTAATTGTCTGTCTCTAATAGTAATAAGGTTTTGGGATGATTATTTATCTTTTTAAAATATCAGAGTGTAGGTATGTGTTAATATTTTCGTAGGTATAGTTTCATAGCGCCAAATGAAATGTCTACAAAACATCAAAACATTATCTTAGAAGGTAAAATATATTTTGATGTCCATATTTCAAAAAAAAAACATATTATCACACAAAAAGTTTACTTTTGATAAAAAATGCAATTTTTCTAAAATTGACAGGACCTAAACAGATTGACATAGAGAAAACTAATGAATTAAAAGAGTCTCTTATACCGTATGGCGTTTTTGAGTCTGAAGCAGAAATGCATCACCGCATGGAGGTGCTGGGATCTCTGCACAGACTTGTGAGGCAGTGGATACGAGATGAATCACTAAAGAAAAATATGCCCCCTAATGTAGCAGACACAGTAGGGGGAAATATTTATACTTTTGGATCGTACAGACTTGGGGTAAGTATACATTCACAAGTTCAAATTATATTCACTAAAATATTTGTGTCAAATCAAAGGTGACAGTTTTCTTTAGGCTCACTTTGGTCATCATATGAAAGTTTAATTTTTTTTACAATAAATAATAAATTAGCTACACTTACATTTGAGGCAACTAAATATTTAAGATTTCTGTTTAGACTTGACAAATGTTTGATTTATTTCAAAAGGCATAGACTTTAAAATTATTCTAGATCACCTTGTTTAGCTACACATCATTTGTAATATACTAGTAAAATAAACCATTCCATTTACACATGAAGTTACGTTATTGGATCGTTGATTTGACTATTCAACTGATGGAGGGGGGCATTATTGGAATAACAAAATAGGCTGCAAATGTAACTTTGAACCTTTGGCATTTTTACTCTTTTGTTAACGTTGTTGACCGATAGGAGGCGGTTATCAATTTGGTTGTATGTTTTTTGTATAAAATTATACCTAATTTTTATTTAACCATTTTAATGTATATTCAAGGTGCATCACCGCGGCGCTGACATAGATGCGCTATGCGTCGCGCCGCGACACATCGATCGCTCTGACTACTTCCAATCTTTCTACGAATTGCTAAAAAAACAACCAGAGGTAAATTATAGTAAATACATAGAAAAAAGCTGGTTTCTGTTAAACGATACTATGCTCCTAACTTTTAGGAAGTTTTGGTATCTTTATAGTGAAACCTATTAAGATTTCGGATAGAAAAAAAATATTACCTTGATACAATAAGTTAGAACGTTAGTGTTGTTATTGTGATAGGATATCATAAGAATGCTAGTAAATTAATTAAGTAGTTTAAGTTATAACTATAGTTAAATAAATAAGTTAACCTGTCGTTTTTAATATTTATAATTTTGTATATTAATTTTAATAGTAGGTACATGTTAATAACCATGGGAGCTATGCAGTTTGACAGAATATTATGTAATATAATTGTACTTATATTTAATGTTTATAG
This sequence comes from Apoda limacodes, assembly GCA_946406115.1. Taxonomy (NCBI): domain Eukaryota; kingdom Metazoa; phylum Arthropoda; class Insecta; order Lepidoptera; family Limacodidae; genus Apoda; species Apoda limacodes. Next base: position 22,880,448 of record OX291555.1, on the reverse strand, counting down.
CAATAAATTAAAATATATATATATGATAACTGTTTAAAAAGAATTTGCAATATATCAATTTGGCCGGGTAATAAACGTTTCTACGATCGCTACCGCCGAAATATTCACCTGTCTTGACCTTGTCTATTCATTGTAACAAAATTTCACTTATAACATTAGTGTTGATATGTCGATGGTTGTTAATGCCCTTTCCTTTTTCTAGGTAAAAGATCTCAGAGCAGTGGAGGATGCATTTGTGCCAGTGATCAAAATGAACTTTGACGGAATTGAGATTGACTTGCTGTTCGCTAGACTCGCATTGAAGGAAATTCCTGGTGAGATCATTTGTGTAACAAACTTTTTTTTTGTTATAAAACATTTCAGTTTTATTAACATTTGTAATACCAGCCGTTCTTTGTTTTTATTTGCTTAATATGTAGTCTATAGCAATCCAAAAAGTAACAGGGACACAAAGAACCGTGGCGCATACTATAAAAATAACTTAAAAAAACGATTACCTTCCAAAATTATTCCTATAACTTGATTACAACCTTCAAATTTCTGAAAAGTAAGACAAGATGAAATTACGGAATATTATAAAATATTAAAATGTAAATTTTTTGCTCTCGATTTGTTTCAATTATTCCTTAAGTCCTGGGTAACGGAGGTCCATGCCCTGCGTGTGCCAATGAGCATTTTTATCAATTTCTCAAGTACATTGATTATTATTTACACCATTGGTTTTTGGTGCAGGAAATAATCGTGAAAAATCCTGTATACGTTTAAAAAAAAAGTTGTACATGAAGTCCGGAATTTCGCCCAAATTGCCCTCGGTTAGGGTAGGCCGTATGGACGTGAGACTGATAAGGAAGGGAGGAACTACTGTAGCTTAACTGAAATCATAAATAATCCCTGTTTTTCTTTCTAGACTCATTTGATCTTCGCGATGACATTCTTCTGAAGAATCTCGATCCAAAATGCGTGCGGTCACTTAATGGGTGCCGAGTGACCGATGAAATATTGAGACTAGTGCCTAATATTAACAACTTTAGGCTGACACTGAGGGCTATCAAGCTTTGGGCTAAAAGTAAGTTATCAAAATATAATAAAAATATAAATTTCTGTAACGCGCATCCTGTTGTTTTATAACTAAACATGCTAATAAAGTAAAGTAAGCCCCAAAGTAAGCAAAGCTGGGGTTACGGATACCAGATAACGGATACAAATACATATATATTACTCTTTTTTTTTTTGTAAATACGTACATAGCATACATAAATACAACCAGACTCTAGAAAAACACAAATGTTTATCACATGATTGTCCAGTTCGGGAATCGAACCCACACCCTCTGCACAGCAGTCAGCCACACCACCAACTAGGTTGCGAAGGAGTCAAATATATATCTCCTATAATAAGGAAACACCTTAGGAGTAGTATCTATATAATAGAAAAGAAAACTTTTGTTTAGACCAAAGAAACACTTACCACAATTTTAATGATTAGAAATATCTTGAGTTTGGACTCAATAAAAATAACCATTATGTTACTTTTGGTGGACTAAATTCTAAATTTAGTATTGATATAACTTTATTAATAAAGTTTTTTTTCTGAAAGTTTTAAGTTTCCGTATGCTTGTTTGCCACCTTAGTTGAAAAAGTCTATTATTATTTTCCCGGATGTTCCCTAAGTTCAATCCTGGGTCACGAGACAAACATTACTGTGAACATTTGTGTCTGGGATGTTCTCTGTTTATAATAAGTGTATTAAAGTAAATAAAAGAAAAAAATAAATAAAAGTGTTTGTATCCGTTTTTGTATGCCTATAGTACATACAAGTTTCACTTCGTTTCGGACTAGATAGCACAGTATCAAATGTCCAAAACTGTTTATTACTTTAATTAGAATCTTATTGGAATAAATATAGTTTGAGTTAATATCATATTTTGTTACAGGGCACGGTATATACTCGAACACTTTAGGCTACCTCGGGGGTGTATCCTGGGCCATGTTAGTAGCCCGTACTTGCCAGTTGTATCCCAATGCCATGCCGGCTACATTGGTGCATAAGTTTTTCCTCGTCTTCACTCAGTGGAAATGGCCACAGCCTGTATTGCTTAAGCAACCGGATTCAGTTAATCTCGGCTTTACTGTATGGGATCCTAGAGTAAGTTAATCTTAATCCTAGTGTTAAAAAAGACCTAAAATGATTTAGTATAATAATTTTAGACTTGATACAAAAACAAGCACTATTTCTTTCATTTCTAGTCTATAAAAGAAAATACATCTTGTAAAATGGATTTGTGAAAATAAATTTACAGAATTTAAAATATGTCAACTTTTTTGTAAGTGACATATGTTTATTTTATCATTTTTTTTTTTCAGGTTAATGTGGGGGATCGTTATCACTTGATGCCTATCATAACTCCTGCATACCCTCAACAGAATTCTACCTTCAACGTTTCGGCCTCCACGCGGTCCGTTATCATGGAAGAGTTTAGACTTGGTAAGTTATATCTACCTGGTAGCTAACATTTGGAGTTGAGCTGCTTGCTCAAGCATTTTTTAACTCACATCAAAAACGGAGGTTCTATATTTGATGCGTATGTTTTCCTTATTTTGTATGTTGCTTTCGTTTTTTTTTTACTTTTTTCGACTAGCGCCTAACTATTTTATGTAGCCTATAACACTCAGGAGATAAATACTTTTCATTTGATATTTCATTCATCGAATTCAGTCCAGTCATTTAGGCTACAGGTCACAATGGAACGGACATACCCACAAACATACATCCGTGCAAAAAACATTACCCTCCTTCTGGGTCAATCGGGTAAAACTTAGGCAAGTTTTGAAGTCGGTTTTATTTGATAATATTTTATTTTAGAAAGCCAAAGACATGAACGCCATTAGCATTAGTCCCACTAACATTTTGCCCGATATGGGTAAAAGGTAGGTAGATATTTTGTTCAATCCTAACTTTCTCTTAATAGTTTCTCAAGAAACTAAATACTTTAGCCAATCAGGTCTAACTCATACAGAGCTCAGAACTGGGACGTTAGGCACATAAAACATTTTAAGCAATCGCAGGTCAGTATCTACGACAGCTGTAGAAAACTTCGAAATACAATTAGCCAAACCTGACTTAGACAACTATTACGTTATACAAATTGTGACTCGTTCTTTAAGAAAGGTGTGATTAGATTTTTAAAGGGTCGACAACGCGGGAGTAATGCCTCTAATTTTGCAAACATCCATAGGCCACGGTGACCGCATACCGTTCATCATATCAGCTAATATTGGTCCACTCCTCTTTGGCGCGCCATTTCTCCCAGTTCTCTGCCTTCCGCATCCAGCCACCACCAGCCACTTTTTTAAGGTCGTAGGTCCACCGGACTGGAGGGCGTCCCACGCTTCGCCTTCCCATATGCGGTTTCTACTCTAGGACACGTCTACTCTATCGGCCATCGGTCCTCCGACAGACGTAGCCAGCCCACTGCCACTTAAGCTTGCTAATTCTGCGAGCACTCGGCGATCGGTAACTTTGGTTCTCTTCCAGATGTCATCATTTCGGATTCGATCCCTTAGAGACACTCCGAGCATTGCTCGCTCCATTGCGCGCTGCCCAGGATCAGCCCTGCTGTAAGTGTCCACATTTCGGCGTCGTAAGTCATGACTGGAAGAACGCACTGGTCAAAGACTTTCGTCTTCAGACTTTGCGGTATAGGCAACGTGAAGACTTTACGAAGTTTACCAATTGCACCCCACCCTAGTACTAAACGCATACCGTTAGGTAGACCGAGAGCTTAGTGGTATAAAAAAGAATTGAACCCACTGCGGCACTGATGTATGCAGAATGGGTTGAGAAATGCTGCTAATAATTGTGTTCGAAAAAGATATTTTTATTTGTTACAGGTTTGACAATAACAGATGAGATAATGCTCAGTAAATGCGGATGGGAGCGTTTGTTCGAGGCGCCTAACTTCTTCTCTCGATACAAGCATTTCATTGTGCTCCTCGCCTCTTCAGCCAACACCGATGATCAGTTACAATGGTGTGGACTCATTGAGAGCAGAATCAGGCATCTCATAAGTCAGTATTTGCCTTATTATTACTAAACTTTTACAATATGGTTTTGCGATAATAATGCCGTTTTACGTTTTAAAAGGCCCAATTGTATTCGTCTATTGGTAAAGATGCTAGGAATTGGACTCATTGGATTGGTGACTGCTAGTTAGTGGCAAATTTTCCTGAGGTCCGCCGGTCCAGGCTGTTATAACATGATAGCTGTCTTTAAAATCGTGGGATATCTTGAAAATTTTTACAGTCGAGTAACCAAAGACCAGCTCGAAAGACCGCCAATCTTCACTGTGGTGGTTTGGTAGACGGCATAAGCCTCTTTTCCCTAATGAGCCATGTGCAATGGGACGTACAAATTAGGAACATGACTTATAGTTATGCAGTCCATAGCCTTCGGTAACCGCTTGCCATCAGGCGGCGAGCAAGCTCGCTTGCCATCAGGCGGCGAGCAAGCTTGCTTGCCACCTTAGTGGTATAAAGAGAAAACGTAACTAATATGTTGTATAACTTTCAGCGAGTCTCGAGAAGAATGAGCATATTACTATAGCCCACGTCAATCCGGAATGCTACAACTCGGTGCCTCTCAGCAAAAACAATGGACAGCCCCTGGCGCTACCACCGGGTAAGGCCTGAGTACAGAGAGTTAAAGTGGTCAGCTTTTGCATTTTTGATAGCCAATTTCCATGTACTTTAGCCTAATTTTTTTACAGAATGTTTTTCTCTTCTTAGGTACCCTCGTTGAAACTGAACCCGCGCCTGAAATTAAAAACAACGAAAATGTATGTATTATTTAACTAGATGGTGTTCATAAAGGCTTTTTATTTTAGATTTAAAACTGTTTTGGCATACTGAAAGTTCAATAGCTATATTTTTCGTATAAAAAATAATTTTTATAAATGTATCATATGAAATGGGGTGAATATAATTTATTTGGTGCAGGGTGAAGCGGTGGCGAATTTCTGTTCAATGTGGTTCATTGGATTGGTGTTTGAGAAGACGAGTCTGAACGTGGACCTGACTAAGGACATATCGATGTTCACAAAAGCAGTGCACTACCAAGCCGAGAACACTAATATGTTGCGGGCTGGGATGTCTATTGAGGTAACATTGTGTACATCATTTATGTGACCTAAAAAGCGGCGGGGCAACTCTTGACGCTTAATTTAGATTTTTATGTAGCTGTTAGATGGACCTTGACTTTCATACAAGATAATTTAAGATTTACACACAATTATATTTTCAAGAGTAAGCCCCCAGATTGGAGTAGGTTAAAATCTTTGTGAAGTAATGTAAAATAGATATAAAATTAGAACTACTAAGCAGACTAGGCCATAGTCGAAGACATTGTCTTTATTTTGTTTTTTGATAAAGGGGTTTGAGTAACTTTTTATGGACTATTGGCTTCGCTTTTTTTTTCTGGTGGCCATTAACATTTTTGTAGGGCTTCAAATGAACAAAACTGATTAGTAAGTTTAGTTGGAAGTAATATCGGAGCTGAGATATTTGTGCTTCAATACCACAAACATATCGTCAATATGCATCATTTTCAGGGGATTTAAGGGGACGTCGGACAGTAGTGGGGTAGTGAATTTTTACCCAACTGCGCTATAAGGTAGCACCGAGGGTAATATCTTTCAGATGAATGTTTATTATATGTTCTTTTGTTAACCTCTATTACCTGAAAGACTTGATGATTTTAAAGTGATGGTATTTCCTTAAGCTAATCTGTAATCTCTCTTAGTAATCTTTTAAAGTATTAAATGCGAAAGGAATGAGCTAATTGAAATGTTAGTTAAACCGTACTTACTAAAGAATTATAATATGTGGCTCATAGAGGTATTGCTATCGCGTCAAACGTCTGAAAAAATTTAATACTCTATATATCTTTCATTAATATTAATAGCAGAAGAATATATTCCCGCGGGAACTCGATCGTAATAAAACATATTTTTGTGCTTTTTTTTCGCTTTAACTTTATCTGCGCCAAAAAATTACCTGTGGCTTGGTTGCTATTTAAAATAATTACGCCCATCGGTATCACAGCAGAAATTTAAACGTTGTAACGTGAAGAAATAGTGTCCCTGACTATCATTCGGGATATAAGTACTTATCCTTATCGGTTTTTTGTCTCTTTGTCTCTTTAACTATCTTCCTGCCAAAAATTGGGTAATTGAATGCTTCGCGGCGACTAAGCAGTAACAAACATTCAGACTTAAGAATTTATAGATTAGTTAAGATCAATCAATTAATACAGAGCATTTATTACGTTCCTTTATTATTAATAAACCGAGGCTTAATTACCAGAGTTTTATTTGTATTAACTAGATTATTTTTAATGAATGATGTTATATAATGCCTTATTTATCGGTTCCGATATTATTTAGTGAGTACTCTTTGTCGAGTGGCCGCTAAACTACAATAAAACGCCAACTACACCCAAGCCCCTTTGTGTTATCTTTTAGAGACTTCTTATTTGTATGCAGGCCCGTCACGTGAGACGCAAAGAACTCCACCAGTACCTTTCTCCATCACTCCTGAAACGAGAACGAACCGTGTCAGGCACCAAGCGGAAACCAAACGAGCATCCGCCGCCAGCGCCCGCCGCAGTAAAGAAGACTAAGAGGCTGTCTGAAAGCAGTGTAAGTTTACAACTTTGTTAATATAGCCGAAATATATAATCATGAGGAATTAATATGTTGCGCAAAATTGACGATATATATTCAAATATGGTAAAGTACAATCATACATTATTTTTCAGATCTTTTTCATACTCATAAATACAAATGTTTGTCATACTCAGATAAATACATATATTCTTCTGGACAAAAATAAATTCACATGTTTTTCATAGTTAGATGATTTAATACTGAGATGAATTTATTTTATTTTTTCTAACTTACTTTATTTATACTGTATTTAACCGATATTTTTCATACTTAGATGAAGAATACAAAGTTTTTCATACATAAATACTTTTTTTTCATACTAGAGAATACAGTTTTTTTGTACTTACATAAATACAGATTATTTCATACTTGAATACAAAATGTATTCACATAAATACAATTTTTCTCTGTTTTTTACATATAAATACAGGTGTTATCAACATTTTTGTAAACACTGATTATTTTTTTTTTAATTTATCCACAGAGTGAAGAAGTGAGCATTCTTTCATACAACGAAGATTCAAATTCATCAAATATGTACGAAGTGAATGTCCAAAACGGTGTCGCACCGCATATAACACCAGACACAGAACAAAATCGGAACAAAACTGTTCAAGCCAACCAAGAACACACTCCGTCAACATCAAACAGCATAGCTTGTACATAGCAGTACGAAGAATGGAGACGCAGGTTCATATTCGGAACCAATAGCATTAAAATGAACAGATTCAAACGCGCGTAAAGACGCTTCATTAAAAACGGATATGGTTTATCTTGTGTCAAGCATTGCTAACGTAATTGTGATTTTAGTGACTTAAGTGTGTGATTCATTGTGTGCATTGTGACAACTGAAACGGAATTATTTCTGGCTGAGATTTTGCTTTGGTGCAATTAATTTACGTACATTTCATGATTTAAGTGTAAGTTATGTGCCCTGTAATGGGAAGCAGGAGCGGGTTCGATTTTTTTCAGGTAAGTAAGTAGTGACTTAGTACATAGTTACAGTTTGGTTGGCTTGGATTATACCTTTTATATAACAAAATTTGCTGCACTTAAAGAAGTAATGTTAATGTATGTATATCTTTCCGGTTTTTATCCCCAAGGAGATAACCAGTGGCTGGACACACTAAGCATCAGAAAAGATCGGATAATGTAGAAAAAACTTAAAGAAGTAATAATTCATCATTAAAGGAGTATCACACTACAGTAGTAGTGTGATACTCCTTTAGTGATGAAAACCCTAGTGTACCTTATACAAGTCCTACCTTTCAATTAAAATAGCATTGCTGGTTCAATTACAACTTTTCCACAGTAGTTAATAGATGTTAGCTTGTCACTTGCTGTGAATCTGTGCTCTTAATTTTATCTATGTATGTGTTTGATCTTCAGCTGCCATGGCTGTAAACCAGGCTACGGTGGACCCTCATCATCAGGTGGGCTTTATGCTCGTTTGTCACCTTCCTAATAAAAAAATACACACTTCTAATTATTGTCGTAGCAATGAACGACGCGGTTTTTTTTATGGAGTGGCTGGAATTTGGTTTAGGTTTTCCCAGGTAGTAGTCAACCCAAGTAAGAGTTTTCAAGCACACCTCTACGGCGTTTTGACCAGTATTTGGTATCCAAAACACATATAAAGACGAAGTGACGGTGGTTAACAGAACGCCTCTACTCGAAACCGAAGACGCCGCGCACCGCCAGTCTACCAGTGACCAAGGCTGGTGTAACCCAGCCGAAACGTCGAGAAAAAGTATTTTGCCAAATAGCGACGCCTATAATCCCGTTTTATTATTTTTTTATTTGAAATGGAACGCGAAAATTTAAAAACTTATAATGTTAAAATATCTAATTCTATTGGATATTCAGCCCAATAAAAATACTCATTTTTCTCCATCTACCATATTGTGTATGAGCAGTGTGAAAGTTTGTGTGTTCATGCGTATCAGACATAACTTTCGCCTGAACTCCAAAGAACTCTGGAAGATCAGTTGAGGCTGTTTATCATTTCTAATAAATCTTGCAGTGCTTCAGCTATTACCATGATTGTCCACAAATTGAAGGTGGACAATGACCATGTGCAGCATTCTTTTACTTTAGTTTTCAGTGCGCAAATAAATACTTTTGAGGATACGCCATCTCGTTGTCGTATGTGTGTATGAAACACTTAATTGTCGTGACATAATCTAACATGAACCTAACTTTTCAAAGTTGTATTTTTATTTGGCTTCATTCATCATTGGTATGCAATTTTATAAATAAAGAAATTCTCACTTTTTACCCTATTTTAAGTCCATTATAGTATAAATAGTAATAGCCCTAAGCAAGAGACAGACAAGCGCATTTTATATGTATAAATATTTTTTAAAACAGTCTTAAAATTAAAACTTGATATTTTGGCCAAAAGTCACAAAACACTTCTCTTCGTTTTTTCCCGACCACTATAAAATATGCAAGGCCAGCTTAGCTCTAAAAGTCCCACCTGTAACAAGACAAAAACCTAATGAATAGCATATATATATAAATTACTGATAAAGTATATATATAGTTCATGTATATTACTGATTTAGCACATTTGTGGGTTATAGCTTTTTTGTATTTTGTATTCTAAGGAGGATCCGAAGACCTAAAATTTTGCAAAGACAAATCCCAGTGTCAGAAAGTCTACACTTATTGCCAAACTTGATTGGACTTAAGTTAAAGTCAAATGAAAACAAGTCCTGAAAAATGAAGATTCAAACTAGAATCTTCTCTGCATCCATACCTTTTCCTCTAAATTGTCATTTGCGTGTTAGACACATTATTCTATATTCAATATGTAGATGAAAGATGTACCAACACAAAGATACTTTAGGCCGCGAACGCACTGATGCATGTGGCTTGTTTAGTGCCTAGTCGCAAGTTTTAAAGAAAGATTTTATTTTCAGGCATGTTTTTTTGAACGTTTGTTAATGTAAAACAGTTCGTGGCGACCCGCTAGGTGCTAGGCGCTAGCAAGGCATCGGCAGTGTGAACGTGACGTTAGGGAGATTGGTACCTATACTTGCAACACATATAATGTCCTTAAGGTTCTTGTACTGATTTTGACTCTATATTATCAGAAATAATATGTTTTTATTTATAAACATATTTATGTTTATAAATCCAAGCCTACTCCATTTAAATATTGTTTACATGTTGAAATTATGTAGGATAAAAATGAGAGATATTTAACTAGAATTTTGACGAATTTATATTCTATTTCTAACAATGTCTTTGCTTGGAAAATTTGAAGCAGCGAGATGGCGCTATGTAAGTTTATAGACGTAAATAAGATATTTTTGTAAAAAAAATATGGATAGACGAAAATACATTAGTTTTAAATGATTAGAATTAATTTTCGAAGGTCCATTTAGGTGTCTGTTTGTATTTCAGGTTTATGGAGGGAGACACAATGGTGTCACGTAAGTTCTATTAAGTAAGTTGTTTAATAGACAGGTTTAACCCCATTTGTAAGATGAATATTTCAAATATTTATAGTGTGGAATATTGGGTAAATAAGTACAAACACAACTTTATTTTAATACAAGTCTGATGTGTGATTGCAATCAACTCCATCCACTTGAATGGTAAGTGGCATATAAACCATGAGTTCAGATGATGGACATAACCTTAATACAAGTTTATCTCTGCTGGCTTAAGTGAATACTTTCACACGGTATTTCTGATTAAATAAGTAAGAAATACGACAAAAACCAACTTTGGCCTTTCCTTAAAATAAAACATTGACTAGGTATTGGAGGGTCTAATAATTTTGTAACTTATGAACTGCATAGCTGGCTGATGCTTATGTTATCCTTAATATAATTTTTTCCCACAGAAACTTGTAGACCTTAAGGTGATTTGTGGCAGTTGTATTAGCACTTTGCTGCAATTATGAACCGACACAGAAACCAATAATTATCAACTGTCTTCGCACCTGTAGCTTTTATTAAGTGAAGGTAAAAGGCACAGTGTGTATATTTCTAACCATTCCTACACTCATGGACTTCGTGAACCATTTACCAAACAGCTGAAGCAACATGTGTGCATGATGCCAAAACACAAAGAAAGCTAAGCATGATCATAGGTAATCCAAGGAATCCACATTAAGTTCACATACTTCTTTAAGTTTTAGGCCAAAAGAATGGGTGCGATTAATACACTACCTTTATAAGACATGTTGGTACATCAGGAGCGCTAGACTAAATCGCACGCATACGTCGTATAGGTTCCTGATAGTTGCTGAAGATGTCACAAAAGGCAGTCTTAATGCAGTCGAGAGACATGGGCATTGATAATGCGGATACCGCCCTATTGGCACAAAATGAGTAATAGTACTTACGTGCAAAAATCTCACTCGCGTACGAAACACGTTAATATCTACAGAAATGTATCTAAAATAGAAAACATTCAGTGAAAGCTAATTTGTTCCCTGTGCTCGTTAGACATACCTGGTAAAATACTCTGAACCGCTCGGCAAAATAACATTACGTGGCAGGCGCGCCTGTGTCGCTTGGGTTGCGACATTCCGCGAGCTGACGGTGATAATGCGCGCGGCCCTAACGTGTTACTAAGAAATCACTCGTTTTATCTCGGCGAGCGCGCGCCTTCCGATGAATTTAGGTGCCGCCGACCGGTAGCAAGGTCGTATGTACGCATTTGTTCCTAAACTTCGGAGATGCCCATGCCTGCTATTGGCCTTAGGAGGTGAGTTCTTACTGGTATATCGTGGCGATAAGTACTTAAAGTTGCGAACCTTCTTTTCCTACTTATTTTGTGATATCGTTCCGTCTCTGTGCTTATCGAGTTTACTATTTACGTGTAATTAAAGACGCTGTAAATTGGCGCTGTATTTAAGCCATTCTCAAAAATAAAGGTCAACGATTTGGGGATTATACAATAATTACGTAATTTTTTGATTTGGACTATTTTTGATCTCCTTTACCCCCATGTAAGGTTACATAAGATTTCTCGGCCTCTCCTCCCCTTCTTACATAATATTTTACTACGTGTTATAAAAGTGTTAAATAGTTGAATTTTGCTGAAAAAAGTACAGGTACATCTTAAAGGAATATATTTTTATTTTCTTAAAGTACATCATCATGTTTTCTTTGCAAAATGCGTATTGTAAAAGATAATCAAAGGTTAGATTTCATACAATCTTAAACAACAAACGAAAAATACTGGCTGCGTTTGAAGCGCACTTCCAACTCGTAAGTAAAATAATACGTTAGAATGGCTATGACCTTCCCTCCCCTCGTCGTAAAGTTATCTAGATATTTTTGGAATCGCCTCACCTGGGGTTTCTTACGTAATTATTAATGAACAGCCTCTTACGGTCTCAATATAGCGCCAATGTAGCAAAACATAAGGGTGTTATTGGTAAAAACAGAAATTTAAAGTTTTTTCAAGTTAAATTACACTAAAATGGCAATAACTTTATGTAAACTTATTTTATAAGTGTAACTTTATCTAGTAAAATTAAAAAATATCATGTATCGGAGAAAAAACTTATTTTGGACTCACGGTTTCGAGATTTTAAGGTCAGAGTAATTTTTCAACTGAAATTATGAATTACAGCAAATTTTGGATATCTGAAAAAAAAAATAAGGAAACGCGAGAGGTTCTGCTAAAATATTTGTATAGAATAGAATAATTAATTCATACAACTCCTCAAAGAAATATTTCGGGAACCTCAATTTAACACCATCCAGTCATAATACTAAAACTATAACAACTTAAAAAATAAACACTATTTGTTAAAATACCTTAACAATATAAAGTTATAAAAAGCTTATATTTTAAAATTATTTATCAGTATAAACTAGTTTCAAATTGCAAAGTCGTGCACATTTACGCGTGCAAATCGAGAGTTTGTATGGCGGGCGCCACGTTTACCGATAACACTCTTAACTGACAACTGTTTGTAGCTAAAGCACGGACGCGAAGCACAAAGAATTTTGTACATTGACCTTTTATTTTTTAGCCTGTGTCAGTTTGTCAAAATAGTAGTAATTTGACATGACAGCCGTCGATCATCGCATCTGTGCGATCGCGACGGCAAATAATTATGCGCGTGCAACAGAGACAAATAGTGACCGGTCATTGAATGAAATTCATCCTGCTTCGCGTCCGTTCTATACTGTTTCGTTAGATTTACCGAATGACTATATTACTAAGTTTTTGTTATTCATTGTATTTGTGACTTATTACAATTTTATTTATTGCAGCTTTTGACATAAAAACACTATCAATATTTGAATATTTTTTCTGCGAATGGTTTCTGGATAGTACAAATCAATAATTCACGAATATCACTGGCTTTCTCTTCTCATAATTTAGTTGTACTGCGCAAGAACAAATATATATATATATACATGTATAGTGTAGAAGAGGACAACTGAAATATGGCAAGGGTGATGCACTATTTGAAGTATGTTTTTTTTTTGTTGACGTCAAATTCTGGAGAAGATCTATATTGCATAGTATTCTTATTAAAAAAATGCAATAAGTTTTTTGTTGTTATGGTTTATTTCGGAATCAAAATTATTTTGTATACCTACCTACCTAATCATATTTTTTTACTAGATCTCAAAAAATTGTAGGAAATACCTTTAATAAATATTAATTTAAATATATGGTGCTTCTTAACGTAGAGAAAATTATGATATGTCCAGAGTTGACGTTAATTAATTATTTATAATATACATTAACATTGCTTCTCTAAAATTTAAAATTGTTAGTGACATTACAAATTATATTATCTGTATCGATAGCTTTCTGTCATTTTATGTGACTGCAAAATGCACCAACAATTGGATTTTGTGTAACTGCAATCTACATTAACAACTAAATTTAATTAACCTGCAATCGACATCAACTACTAAATTTCATGTCACTAAAACCATCAATCACGACTCAATTTTACATTACTTAAACCATCAACAACGACAAAATTTTACATAACTAAAACCATCAACGACAAAATTTTACATAACTAAAACCATCAACGACAAAATTTTACATAACTAAAACCATCAACGACTAAATTTTACTTAACTAAAACCATCAACGATGACTTAATTGTACATAACTAAAACCATAATCAACGACCAAATTTCACGTAAGGAAACTTAATCTCATCATCCGGAAGACGCAGCGTATGACGGCTTCAAGGTGGACAGACAACCTGGTTAGAGCCGCAGGAAACCGATAGGCGCAGGCGGCTTAGGACCGGCCGTTTTGGACACATATGAGGCCTACGTTCAGCAGTGGACGTCCTCCAGCTTAAACGACGACGAACATTATCAGCATCTTAATTTTACATAGCTAAACCTGCATTTACAAATAAGTTTTACGTAACTGCAACCAACATGACAATACTGCAATCTTAAACAACTAAATTTAATTAAATAATTTGTAATTGAATTAACAATTGTAATTGTTGATGTGTAATCAAATTAAATTCCGCCAAACGCTTGCCGTATCTTTTTTTATTTATTTATTAAAGGTACCTTCATACTCTTAAACGCACTGAAAAACATGTCTGTTTTTGAGAATCTATTAATGTTAATTTCATTTAGTTTTATTTGTGAGATGAAATGATTCCACCTAGATACTAAGACTCAAAATGTAGTTTGTAATAAGGACCTTCTAATTTGTAAGATGTATATACACATAGCCAATTATTCGTTGATTTTATATATGAAAGTATATATATATATCCTTAAAAAACACATAAAAATTTAAAAAAGAAAATAAATGTACATATGAAAATAAAAATGTTTTTATTTAGTTTCTTAATTCTACCTGAACACATACAATATAATTACAATTCATAGAACTCCACAGGCCGGTGTTGATGATGATTTGGGTTAGCTAAGCACCCTGTCGCTGCACAGTGGATCTAAAACTAATTTGACCCGACTTAGGGACCAACTTATTTTTTTTTTATGCCAACGGATAGACCTTAATAAACCTTATTAACATTTGTTGTTTGTCATTTTTTCCTACACCATAAGTTGGACAGAAAACAATATTTTCTATTTCTCTTTTAGGAAACTGCTAAACAAACTAGATACAACAAATGTGATTTTTTTGTCGTTTTTGACGCCGGCAGCTACTCGCGGGTTAGGAATATAACACCCATTCCAGCGAGGATTGGCTCAGTGACTGCGGCTGCGCAGACGTCAGGATCTACTCCTGACGCAGAAAGAAAAATGCAGCCTTAAGTTGGGAACCGTAGAGCAACCTGGAGAAGTGCATGTACGTCAGAGTTATCTTTTTTTCTTCTAATTTTTCCTCCTAACCTAAAGTTCATAGACTACAGGCCCACTATTTTTGTACGCACTAGGTTTTTCATCATTGGTTTTTAATGATTTATGAACTAGAAGAAAGCCATACTAAAATAGTTGTAATTCCTCAAGTGCACCTAGAAAATTTAATTTTCCCATGTACTGACCTGTACCACAAGTGATGGCATAGAGCTTGAGAGTTCTTTTTTGATATAGTAGTAGCCTCCTGAACCTAAGCCTTCTTCTTCTGGTCATTTCACAGGGCAATGTTGTTGATGCGCCTGTAATCTGTAAGTAAATGTTGCACTCCAAACTTTGAGGTAAGTGAATTTTGAGCATTGCATTGTGTTTGGCATCCGAGAAAGAAACAACACAAACTCAATTGACAGATTAACAATATTTATTTTAATATACAAAAAAAAATATATACTTAAGGCAAGATTAAAAATATTGCGGCTTGATCTTCATGTTTCAAAATTCTGTAACAAAAGAAAATGTACCAATTATCATCAAGGTAACGTTTAAATGTAAATATTAAGCAATTTAATTTTTACCATTCCCACTCGAAAAAGGGCATTTTATTCATCGATACAGATCGAACAGTGAATAAAAACATTTTGAATTTGGAACCGCTGTCAAATTGTTGTAATTGTTATTACAACAAAAACAAGCACAGTTTTATGTCACTGTTCTCTTATCACCCGGTAATAATTACCGAATATATACCAAAATATGATAAATATTAATATAGTTACTGAAAAGTAGGTAAAATATAGCACTTTTTATTTTCTCGTATTCAATGGTAAAAATTATACAAGTATACATTACGTGAAAAAAAAAATGCATCTCGGCCCGTTGTAACCCTCGCTCCGCTCAGGATTCTACTCTAGAATCCTTCGCAGCTTTCGGGATCCAACTTAGTCCCTCGAATTAAATTCCCTTTTTTTGCACTTGTTCTATAATCTACTATTTTCTTAAACAAATAGCTACAAAAGAATAACTTGAGCGTTTTGGATTTTTTCGATCTACCTTCACATGTAATATAGATAGTACCTGGGGACCGAGATCGGTTATGTGTGCTAGATTTCGGGCGTCCGCCCCATGTCGGATGAATTTAGCCGACACTTGTGAAGTTACTCTGAAGTGTGTAGGTTTTCCATAGGGCTCCGAGAAGTCGATGGACACTCGACTGGCAATTCCACAATCAACTAGCAATTACGTTACCCATTTGTTTGACTGCTGACTGGTCTGCAGCTCGAGGATGTCGTTTTGTATGGCGACGCTCAGCTCCTGTATGGGCACGGCCTCGGTTCGCCAACTCACTTCCTGGTACTTCGAAGTTCTGGTGCGGCGTTTGTGACTTTTTAGATGGACCTGCAATAAAAGGGTACCTTTTTGACATGATTACGTTTTTTTATAGGTACCATAGTTATTACCGACAACACAGTGGTTGTATAGACCTCTGTCTGACGCTACTTGACGTAGGCTTTAAAAATAATAGCCAGGGAATATCCGAGCAGCACACTGTGCGGCAGCTAGGTATCATCCTAAAAAATTGATATATTGATATTTTTTTATACCCAGGTGGCAAAAAAGCTTGCAGCCCGCCTAGCACTAGTGGCCTTTACTCGCGTGGTGCCGAATGCGAGTCGGATTCGCGCACAAAGGGTTCCCTACCATTATCTATAAAGAACAGCAAAAAAATCACGTTATTTGTATAGGAGCCCCCCTTAAATATTTGTTTTATTTTAACTTAATTATTTTTATAGTGAATATATAACTAAATATTCTGTAAATATTTCAAGCGTCTACCTTTTGCCGTTATCAATATCGAGCAAAAACTAGCAAAAAAATTAAGCCCCCTTAAATATTTATTTTATTCCGTTTTTTAGTATTTGTTGTTATAGCGGCAACAGAAATACATCATCTGTGAAAATTTCAACTGTCTATCATGGTTCATGAGATACAGACTGGTGACAGACGGACAGCGAAGTCTTAGTAATAGGGTCCCGTTTTGTACCCTAAAAATTGAAGAACGTAAGACAAAGCGCACGTATACATAAGGTATAAATACATATGTACGATGCGCTACAAAAGTGCATAGACAATTCTAAAACAAAATCGAGAATTGACGCCATCTATCTGTGTGTATCTATCGATGTAGTGTTACAGGAATTACCTTTAAACTTGACTGGTTCAATAAGATCTTACTAGATGGGTGGGAGGTTACACCAAATATTGAACAATACTACTTGACATAGTGGAGACCGGGTTAATAAACGGAACCAATTACTTTAGTATTTAAAAAAACATACAAAACTTATTTTTGCTATTTACGTTTCTGAACTATTTATTTTGTGATACTAAAATAATATCTTATTTATAACTTAAGGTAAAGCAAAACACACTATTCTTAGTGGAGCTACTCGAACTTTTAATTATTAATATGGATAGGTAATCAAAACCACAGAATTGTCAAAACTGCAAAACTCAATGACGCCGCCTCGTTTGATTTTTATAATTTCTGTAGACGCACATTTTCAAAATTTGTTTTGCACAAAGACGAAAATAAAAATATCAATTAGCGGCGCTTGTTAGCACAGCCCCCGCTCTTAAATGGTCGAAATATCGATTGTCTGACTAAGTGAAGCTAACGTTAATCTCTCCAGATCAGTTAACCACGCCATCTAGTTTTGATTTGTGAACGTGAACTTACTTGAGTTCACATGGATTTCACATGATAATAGAACTTCAAGTATCCATGCAGTTTTGCAGCTGAGTGTACGTTACCTTCTTGACGTGCGTGTTGACCATGGACCTTAGATGGAAGAGCGCGGGACAGAGCGGGCAACGGCGCGCGGGAGCGGTGTGCGCGCACAGCGCGTGCTGGTTGCGACGGTTCAGCGATACGAATGCGCGCCCACACTCCTGTTAAAATAAATTGACCTCGTTAGTTAAAACGACGAAGAGCAGATCTAAAGTCACTGACATAGCTCAGAAAATAAGTAAAGCTAAACCTAAGGTTCCAGGATAGTCCCTAATAGAATATATCCTCGCGTTCTCCCTTACCTACTGCATGTCGCCCTTTCTTTCAACGAAATGAGATGGTGATCTTGCTAACAAATGTTATTGTTTAAAGTTGCACCAGCAATGGACAATTTATTTTGAAAGCGCTAAAAATTTCTTTTGTTGTGAATGTCTTCGTTTTATAGATTTTACGTTCTTTTTTATCAAATTTTCATGTGGCAACCCTAGCTAAACCAACGTTGAAGGTAGGGCAGGAGTTAAATGTTTCGCTGGGAAGAGTATTCAAATTTGATAAAATTTCTAACGACTTACGTATAGCAGCAAACATAACAATACAAGGTTTTTAATAATTTAGTTTTTGTAGTAAGCTTAAAAAAACACAATAATAAATTTTTGCTGATTGGTGGAGGTTGTTACCGGATTTTTCGTTTAAATTTAGTTACTGAGTAATTTATTTTTGGTGGCTTTTTTACGGTCGACAAAAACATATTATGCTGCCAACATCTTAGTTGATTTTTCTTGCTGACCGAATATTAAAAAACAATACCATATATTTACTTGCTCACATTAAATGAAAGGGATCTCAAATATTTTTAAAATAGGTTTAAAATTTCAATTAAATGTCTTAAATGCCTAAAATTAAAAAAATAGTTCGGTAGCAACAGAAGTTAAAAAAAATACAGGAAAATAGTTCTTTACTTACAGATACAGGAAAACCTATAAAAAATCAATGTTGTGGTACAGTACCCTTAGTGCGTGAGTCAGACTAGGGTTCTGTACCCAAATGGCAAAAAACGGAACCCTTATGGATTCGTCACATCTGTCTGTCTGTCCGTCCGTATGTCACAGCCACTTTTTTCCGAAACTCTGAACTATACTGTTGAAACTTGGTAAGTAGATGTATTTTGTGAATCGCATTAAGATTTTCACACACAAATAGAAAAAAACAATAAATTTTGGGGGTTCCCCATACTTACCATGTAATTAAAAAAACTTTTTTCATCGAACCCATACGTGTGCGGTATCTATGGATAGGTCTTCAAAAATTATATTGAGGTTTCTAATATCATTTTTTTCTAAACTGAATAGTTTGCGCGAGAGACACTTCCAAAGTGGTAATATGGGTGTCCCCTCCCCCCCTGTAACTTTTGAAATAAGAGAATGATAAAACTATAAAAAATATATATAATGTACATTACCATGCAAAATTTCACCGAAAATTGGTTTGAACGGGATCTAGTAAGTAGTTTTTTTAATTCGTCATAAATCGTAAACCGCAATTTACCTTTCATTAATTCAACTCAAATATATAAAAAAAAAAAACATTTCAGTTTTATAGATAATGGTACGGAACCCTTCTGAGCGAGTCCGACTTGCACTTGGCCGATTTTTATTTCTTTGTTTCAAAAAAGTGCAGACATTTGGCCTCAACATTATTTATATTTTTATGAAAAAAAATAAAAAAAATATTTCTTAAAATGAAATAATTATTAAAAATAATCAAATTCCGTAAAAAAACTTAGTCAAATATTATGCATCCGATACCGATAGTTGTTTTGTTTCTTCCGATATATTGGAATCAGCGATATTAATTTGCCGAGATATCGATACATTTTAAAATTTTGCGCATTAAATTTCACTTGCAAACGCGCAGTTGCACGGACAAGTGCCTGGAGCGGTCTAAACGCACCCTTATTTATTCATGCTCGGGGAACACCCAATCTTTCGAATCGGTAGTTTGGCCAGCTCATCTGATGATCTAGCTTAGTTAAGTTGTAGCTTTCTTCAAGGTTATTAATAATAGTTCATATCAGTGCTTAAAAAGCAACTAACGTACATTGTTTCATTCATATACACCTAAGATAGAAATCGGCGATACCTTTTTTTAAAAAAAACCGGCCAATTGCGAGTCCGGCTTCCGTGCAAACTTATTATATGTTGTTGTATATGTAGAAGAGTTATATCAACTGTTTTGGCGCAAGTGGAAGCGGGCCTTAATTCGCGTCATTTGACTCACATAAGCGATAATCCAGATGACTGAATGGGCTAAGTTAGGCTTACGTTCACTTTTGGAAGTTGTCCCATAAGTTGGCTGCTGTTTGGTCTAGAATAACTTATACATGTAAACACACTTTTTGCGCGCCCTATACGTACTTTGCCTTCTGTACATTTAT
The DNA here is from genome assembly GCA_946406115.1 of Apoda limacodes. Classification (NCBI taxonomy): domain Eukaryota; kingdom Metazoa; phylum Arthropoda; class Insecta; order Lepidoptera; family Limacodidae; genus Apoda; species Apoda limacodes. The sequence goes on along the minus strand of OX291555.1, from coordinate 22,860,214 downwards.
TTAATTTCATTCCTGGCCGGAATCACCCCAGGTCGTACACAATAATAATAGACTACAGGCCCATGTCCAAAAAATGGATGAGTCATATGAACCACCAGGTGACGTATATAGGACGATATAAGAGCATAAAATAATAAGATTCAGCACTATGCCGTCACTTGTAAGCTGTCCAACTGAGTGCTGGTGAGAATTTAAAAGTGCAGGTAGAGTGAGTACATTTTGGTCATATTTTTTTTGTACGGTATTTTTACCATCGATAGATCCATGAAAAATAATAAGAAAGCGAGCAGTTTCGTAAAAAAATGGTGCGCCACAAATTCGGTGTTTTTTTTGATTTTCTGTCAATTTCCAGGGTAAATTTGGTCATTTCATTCTGTACGGCATCAGTTTCATACTGTTTCAATACAGCTTCTAAACCATTATTCCGCAACGCCGTACAAAAATCATGCGACAAGGGGAAAAAATCGAGGGATGCAACCCCCTCTCTTACCGTGGTCCGGGGGTGATTCGAAACAACATAAAATTAATTTATTTTGAAAGTATTTTATGCATAGATAAATTTTTTTTACATGCCTACATTTTCGTTGGTTCAAAGGTTTGTAGGTGAAAAAAAAACTCAAGGAAAAATTTATAGAACGAAATGTAAGAAAAAATATGGCTTGCATTAAAATGTACGCCATCATTTTTTTATATTAATACTATTTAAAACAAGAGAAAAATGTAGAAAATTGCTATATTTTATCACCTGGTGGTTCATATGACCCATCCATTTTTGGACATGGGCATGTAGTCTATAATTATTTTAGCCATGCAAACGCTTAAAAGTAGCAAGTTACGTTTAATTTAAATATCCAACGCAATCAAGTAGGGGGGAGAGGTGTATATACGCAACTAGGTTTTGAAACTTGGTTTCTTGTAAAAAGTGCACAACCCTGGTTTATGTCAAAAACTTTCAATTCTGGTGCGGGCTGTGGCACGCGAGAGGCGCGGGACGTTATGGCTTGCGAGTGCGTCCGAGTGCGACGCGCGGCTCAGGGTGTTGTTTTGTTATTATATATTTTATTGAGGCTTAAATGTGTAATTCAAGCATGCCTCCAAAAAAAGTCCTCTAGTAGCAGTAGTCCGGTTGTTAGTCCGGTTGATCGAACTATTGAAACTTTTAAGTGTAGGTATGGCTTGGGACCATTGTGCAGATAATGGTGATAATAGAGTGGAGTGCAAAATGTGTAAAATTATCATATCATAAGTCAGGGGTGCCAACGTGACTAAACATATACTAAGAAAACATTTGTCTGTTAGTTTGGTGGCAAGGGAACGAGAATAGTGTAAGTTTACAGCAGACAAAAAAAAAGTATTAGAAGAATGTAAATAGATAAATAATACAATTAAAAAAATATTAAACCTTTCTTATTCACTTAATGACTGCCAGAGCCAAATACCAAGGATGAAAAGACTGTAACTTAATTAAATAGAATTATTTTCCCTTAGGTCTGAGTAACACTTAGATACTTTCAAGTCTTTTGAACCCTCGTTTTCAGCCCTGGTTTCTATAGAGCCCCAAACTTGTAAGCCCTGGTTCAGTCTTTTGGAAGTATGACTCATCCCTAAAATCAAGCACAGATTAACGTTGTAACACTAACGATACGCATTTTGAAAAAAATTAAAAAATCAGGTCAGATTAGGAGTAGGTAGGGGGGAGAGTTCAAGCCAAATCTCATGACAGACAGGACAAAGTTTTTTTTACGTGTTATAACTACAAATTAACGAATTTCAGAGTTTTTTCTATATTTCTGCTGTAAGACCTTGCTTCGTGTCAAATCTCAAATTCAAACAGACAGACAGACGGACAACAAAGTGATCCAATAAGGGTTCCTTTTTTCCTTTTAAGGAACGAAACCCTAAAAATCGGTATCGTAGCGGCAAAAACCCGTATCGGGGCATCGATAATATACACCGACCGTCCTTTGTATTAAGACGTTAAAGTTTTATTTCAACCACGTGTTTTTAAATTAAAATTATATGTTTATTTAATTTAAAACGTTAAGCTATTGATGATTGCAGAATGTTAGGTAGAGTGCAATGCTCGTCACATAGCAGGCAGAGCAACACAGCCCCGTGTCAGGATACCGTGTTGCAATATGCTCGCCACAAATCATTGTTTCTAATTTTAGCTATGAAGTGCGTGGTATCAATGAATGATAAAAGTGCTAACTTCAGAGACACAAATATCTGTTGCGAGAACTGTATTTAGGGCCTATCAAGGTATATGTTTATATATAATTAAAAATACGCGCTATAGCTTGACCTTAGCACGCACGCAGGCGAATTTTCCACCTGGTATAAATAGCTGTAAGGTTTACCTGACACTCATAGGGTCGCTGGTTGTCGTGCAGTCGAAGATGCCACATGAGTGCTCGCTCGTCCACAAAGTCCCTGTCGCACCGCGTGCATGGATGTCGCGTTTTTGGCTTATTCACATTTTGCCTTTGAACATTTGTTCCTGATTTTTGCTTACCCCTAAAAAAGGTGAAGCCGTATCAGTTTTGCTCATATAGAATGCTTACATAAAACTTTAAGTGGATGTGGATATACGGAGACGTTGTTCTGCCCTTGCAGTTGCTTTTGCGCTGTAGCGCCATCCCCTGAACCACCAACGCGTCGCATCGCTCGCCTATTTTTTTTTGCCTAAGGCCTTGTAGCTTGATGTTAAATGACCTTCCTCAAGAACTGGGCTACCAAATAAAAAAAATTACTATATACCTCCCACTAGTAGGTAGTTCTAAGGATTAGCGTGTTCTAGCAATAAACAAACAGAACATGCCAAAAAAAAAAAATATAAAACTTACTTTTGATCGCCTTTCTTCATATACATTTCATGCTTTTTCACATGCAATTCAAAACTGAGCTCCCCTTTGTACAAACGTCCGCAGTAGAAGCAGGTAAACTTCTTCCTATGTTTATTATCATGGTGTTCTTTTAACTCTCCCTCGGTCTGCATTAATTGGCCGCAGACTTCACATACATGACCACCTTCGACATGATTCTTTATTTCTTCTTCATGTTTCTTTAAATGAGCAACGATTGTGTCTTGCCTTTTAAAAACAGTGTTACAAATTGTGCATATGTGCAAATTTGTGTGCTCTTCCAAATGTTTGGTAAACTCTTCGTCACCTTCTATTGTGATGTTGCAGACCTAAATAGTTCAATATTTATTAAAAAAAACGACTTTCTTTTTTCGGGACTCGAAACTATCTCCATGCCGAATTTCATCCTAATCGGTACAGCGGTTTCAGCGTGAAGAGGTGACAGACAGACAGATAGAGTTACTTTCGCTCCGTAAATTTTTGCTATAATCCTCTCTCTCCTATTTGTTACATCGAAAACACAAACTGCTTTTGAACTATATGAAAAGGCACTGATTTTCAAATCGACTCGAGCGCCACCTGTTTTAAATGGTTTGTATTGATTCAAAAAAACATAGCAACTCACCACAGTTATAGACGGATCTATTGATTAGAAACTCTATAACAAACATTCATTAATCATAATAATATATTGTGATCCCTGTCAAATGATCAGTACTAGTTTGGACTAGTTGAATCAATGTTATAATTAATAAATTCATAACTACCTATAGCTACTCAGTTTATGATACCTATGTGAATAATTTTAAATAATTATTGTTTTATCATACTTGGTAATCAAAAGGGGAGTAGGTATTTATGAAAATATTTTTATTATCTGCATTATAATAATTTGTACCTATCAATTAATACTTTTACAAATAAATTAAATACCTACAGTACTTGAGACTAAATTAAATTAAGACATTAAGAAGCTATTCAAGTAAACTAGGAATCTCACGATGTTACTCATGGTGTTTTTATACCACCAAGCCCATAGATAAGCTCCCGTCCGCTTGATGTTAAACGGTCACCACAGCTTCGCATTTTAATGCAATTTCCGTCCTAGTGGAAGACTGAATGATTGGGCACCCGGTGCCCAAAAAGGGCAATCGATCAGATCCATCTAATTAAAGGACAATCGCTATTAACTATCTCTTTTCCAATGTGATGGAGCGTGTGATTACATAGAATGGTGTGATTAACTCACAGCTTCTTAGAGGGCTTAGAGCTATTGGAGAAGGCCCATAAGTTCCGGGAGTCCCTCGGACCCTGACCAACAAACCTTAACCTCAAAGTGAACTTTCGAAATACTTTCTGTCGTTTGTGCAGTGCCCACTTGACGGTTTAGCTATCTGATTTAGCGGGTTAGGATAAGAAATACCTATTCATTGTTGATGTTTACGCAATCTATTTAGACTTTACCTATTTTTCGTTCGACTCCATGTTTTCATACATTTTTGTCAATTGGTCGAGTTTGTAGTGTCCTTCTTATTTATGTATCAAGTCAAATTATCTAGCTTATTTAGGAGATTGATGTTTTTTATGTTTAGTAGATTTCCTACTCAATATTATCTGTAATACGACACAAAGCAGTTCTTTCAACGCTTTTTTTCATGAAATTCTTAGCTTTGTATTAAAAACGTATAAACCAACAAAAACTGAAAAAATCAATAACTTTTTTTGAAATTTGCAGTAATATAAGTATATAAAGACTGCGAGTTTAAGAATTTAACAAATTCGTATGAAAACGCGGAATCAAGCCGTCCACGCACCGCCACCTGAAGCACTCATTTTATAATAAAATCAATTAATTCGGTAAATTAACAATGAATTTAATACTTTTTTAATTATCACGATAAAGAGTTGATGATGAAGGTGTAAATCTTACTTTAGCTTTGTCGAAACATTCGAGCCATAGTTGACGATAGTTTCTTGGTAGCATGGATATTAATGCTGGCCTCCCACAAGGCTCTGTGCTGTCTCCTAAGCTATTTTTACTGCATATCAATGACTTGTAGTCCATCGACAACTTACATTAGCAGACGACAGTACCGGAGACTCTTATTACACGGGCCTTGCAAAAATCCCTCGATCCGTCCTGGAGGGAAACCGCAGGAAAAGCATGTGTCGAAAATCGGGACCACTTTTTCCAAGGTCTCCGACGGGTACGGGTCCAATTGAACCCAACTAAAACACATAGCTGCGCTTTCACCGCTAAGAAAACCCCATTCACTTAAAGCTTTAAGTTTCATACATATATTATTACATATTTATAAAAAATTGTATTAAGTTTTTAACCTACCTTACATATGAATAAATCAATATTATGTTCCTGCTTCATGTGCTCCTTCAGTTTCCCAATGAACCTATATTTAATTGGACATTTGCTACAACTCTTAAAAGCCATTGGACTTCTTGTCCTTCGTTTTTTATCATCTTTCAATAAGGCATCATGCTGAGTAGATGATGCAAAGACTTTTCTGAAATTCTTTGTTTCATCATCATCAACTTGTGACATAGTCCCATCGTTTTGAATCCTGAAGAAGGAGGCATCACCATTTTCTTCCATAACTACAACTAATTCTCTAAGATCAATTTTTTCACTTTTCACATCTTCATTCTGCTGAATAATTTGCTGCAAATTTACTTTGTCCAGATTATGTCCTTTGTGTGAATGTTTTGTAATTTCGTCAGCTCTTACACTGATGTTTGTGTTTATAGATTCGTTATCAGAATCATAAAATGTAGATGGACCCTCTAAGTCAAAATTAAAATTTTCTGTTTTTGGATTAGCTTTAGGCAATGAAATACACACACCATTAGAAACAGCACTTTCTCCAGCGTCATAAATAGAATTTATATGAAATTGAAGTTGGTTCAAATAGTATTCTATTATTTCTTTACTTCTGTTTGCCATTAAATAAAATTTGTATGCAGATGAAGCAATAATAAAGCAATCTGAGCAGATACTGTAATATTCTTTGTCTGAAAGCTAAAGAAAATATGTACACATATAGTCAGTGTATTAGGTTTTAATTAGGCTTGCAACGAATATTCGGCTACTATACGGCTACTTTTATCCTTTTCTGCCGAAATATATTATTGCAGTATTTGGCCGAATACTTAAGATTTTTGATTGTAGTAGGATGATTGGCAAAATAAAAAAAATGTTTTTTATATTAATGTATTTTCATGTACTTAATTAATAAAATAATTATGCATCAACTTCCGTACTATAGGTGAGTTCCTTTTATAGGCCATAATTGATTGCTATTTCATTAGGCTTACATAATTTCACTTTTAAAGTGAACAAATCAAGATGAAGAGAGCATGATAATGTTCATAATTACTATAAGCTCCAGACCAAACATGTAGCGCAGCGTGGCGTGGTAGCGATATGATTAGCGTGCGGGCGGCGCGTGTGGGAGCGAGAGGTCACGCGCTGGCCGAATACTTTTGCCGAATTTTCGGCTATTAGGCGTGTGCCCGAATATACTATTTGTTGCACGTCTAAATTTTACAGAATTAAAAAATGCTAAAACTATTTTAATAATAAGTAACTAAAAAAACACAGGATTTTGAAAAAATCTTCAATTGCCTATTACACCCTTAATCATTCCTGTTGCAAAAATTTTATAACAGTATTTGTTTGTACAAAATGCGTTCTCCTAACATCAAAAATGTATGAAAAACATAAACATTCAATCACATTAGTCCCTCTAAGTACTATGTACAATTTTTCAACTTTCAACCACATGTTAGACTCCTTAATCCTTTCTTCCTTAATTCCTTAATTTCAAACATAGTCCTTGCATACAAACCTTCAGCTACCTCTTCATCCCCATACAAACTTCTTTCTTAATAAAGTAAATTGTAACTATTGTGAATGTAATATTGTTACCAATAGCCATAATAGAATTTCCTCTATTTGTGTTCAATCCATTAACAGCCAATTGACCTATGTTTTTTAGGAGGGTGATAGAGGCCAGAAAGCTTATTTCTGTAATTCTAATGTTGTGTATGTTTATGCACTATAAATCATTAGATAACGTTATATATATTACTATGAGATAAATATGTTATATACCTCTTAATTTATTTATACTGTAATGATGCCTTGAAACTTTGAATTTTTTGTATGGAATTTAACGTTATTATCGTTTTGTAGTCACATTTTTTTACTTTTTTCTACAATTTAGAGTCAATGCACTAGATAACAAGCTATTCCAAGCTATTCTAATTATTTAACCAACTTTCATTACAAGCAACTGCAAAACACGCTTTAAAAATTAGCACAAGTGTTGAAACAATGGTCACTTCCAGATTTTTTATTGCATTAAATACAATAAATGAAAATCATCCAGTAAAGTTATGCACTAGACAAAAGCAAGGTTTATAACATATATTTTTTTCAATTGTTTAGATGCTATAGTTTAGCCACAAAATTTGCACAAAAACGGCGTATTTTCGCGGTCTGGCCTATACCGCAGCCTTAAGTTAAAACCAAACCAGATTTCACTGCAATAAATATCTATAACTATGAACATAGCACTGCTTATAATGTGTTATTAAATAAAAATTTGTCTAATATTTCATGGGCATTTTGTGGCTGAAAAATTACATAACTATTGAATTTGATTAATGACATAATTAAAGACTAGGCACTAAATATTGATTACAAAACGGAATCTTCAAAGGAATTAAAGCTCAATTAAAATTATGGACCAAGGCAGAAACAAATTTACATTTATACAAGAAATCCTTAAGGATTGAGCCTTAAACTTTGGTATTTTGAGTTACTTCTCAAAATTTTACTCAATTTAACATAGCATATCTTGTTATCACAAGAATAAATGTTCAACATTTACTTTTCTGCACTGTAATTTTTGCATAAAAAAACCTAATTGATAGAGTAGCACCCCCTTATACACAAATGGAAAATGGAAAAAACAATCAAAATAAAAAAGTCTATATTGAAATGCTAGTGTTAGGTATATTCTTTCCCGAGTGGAGCAAGGGTAGAACACAGAGAGGCGTGGGGCGTGTATTACACCAGGTAAAATTTAAAAAAATAAATGTTTCAAAATACATATATAAATCCAAGATATAAGAGGATGCTTCTTCATCCATTAATGTCATTTTGATGGTCAGAGTAACTAAAAGAGGAAAAAAAATGGGCTTAGAATATTTTCCAGTTTTTTTGCTTGATTTCATTACCCTGGGTATTTGGTAAGCCCTAGGACTGATATAATGGTATGATAATTTGTGGTGTCCCCATTCCCATATATTTTGATGATGGGAATTGATTTGATGAGTACATAGTCAGCACCAACGTTTGTATGGAGCATTTTTGTCTATGACCCCTCAACCAACCTCTAGGCGGGGTTCAAAAATTTTTTCAAAACAGGTTGTGTCCCCACAACCTACCATTCCAATGATGCAAATTGGTAAAGTACTTTGTCACAAACATAGTTTGTATGTAGCACTTTTCTCTGTGATCCCCGCTTTTGACAGATATCAATAGAACACATCGCCAGGAGCAACAATTGTATGAAACATTTTATTCGGTGATCATTCTCTCATTTGAAAATAAAAATTTCAGGGTTCCGTAGCAGTGCAACTAGGGACCCCAGAAAAAAAACATTGCTCGTAGAGACAACTTCTATCGATCAGTCACAAAAATTAGGTGTTATAGGGACACCACAATTTTTGATGAAAATTTGTCTAAGTCTACACCCCCTTTGGTAAACTGCTTCGCATTACTAAGTGATTCCATTCTAGGACTAAGAAAAATTTTCAGTGAAATTTATGGTAAGTCTCCATTTTATACTATATATTTTGATGATGATAATCGATAGAGTACATCGTCGGCAGCAATGTTAGTATGGAGCATTTTTGTCTTAGACCGCTCCCCGGACCAATAGTTCAAAATTTTTACAAAAATGAATAGCAATTCACATGAACAGGGACCCACAATTTTCGATTTTTAACAAAAGTCCTAGAACGGAATCACTGTGACCGCACGGTAACTAGAAGGGGGGGCGCAAGGGAAAAGCTATAAGCGACTAACCTCTATTCGACAGATCTTCTTCAGAACGTCAGCTGCGCAATATTCTTTGCCTGCTTTGTGTATTTTCGTGAAAATATTTTCACAACGATCGTCCAAAGGCAATAAACAAACAAGACATAAGTTTTCATTCAGGGTTCCATTTACAAGATGCTGTACGAGTGTTTTCATGTCCACAGTATTAGCCATATTCGTGCGTCCTAATTAGACAAAAAGGATAAATAATACTTATGACAACACATATTTAAATAAATATATATTAAATTTTAAACTTTTTAAATTACCACCAAATTTGATAAAGCAGCGTTCTGAAATTTAAGAAGCGATCAGTAAAAAAAATTATTACAAGACAAGTCACAAATCGCCATCGAGGCAGTCACAGATTAAAGATAGACTTTAGGGATACTACGGTATCACTCAAATAGACATCTATTTTATATATCCCTAGCACGGCTCTATGCCCTAGCACGACGAAATTTTTTTTTTGGTAGTAATGGAAGATTTTTTTTGTTTTTTAAATAGGAGCAAAGTGTGAGCGAGGTTTTTGGGCAGCTCGTATCCTAAATTTTTTTATATTAATGTTCGATTTTAGGTAGGATTTAGGATAATAAAATTCAACGAAAGTTTAAAAATTATTTTTTATTGTAAGAGACATAGGATATACATTTTGTTATTTATAGTAATAGAAATCTCTGTAATTTTTCATGTTATAAAGAAACATATGTCTTTTGCAAAAACGATGACAAGAGACAGCATTTTTTGAACTGCTTTCCTTTATTAGTTGCTTCTTACGTATACTAGTTCCATTTGTATAAGTAGTGTTCGAGTTTGAAGGATGCCGCTTATTTCTAGTTGACAAACCTGTAACAGAAACTGTACATGTTTATTTATTCGTAGAACATGCATCTCACTTTAATTTCAAGCTTAACATTATTGTTATCAAAATTCAACTTCAAACCCATAACCTATGATGATAATCAAAATGATATTTAGGGTGCCAACGGGACTATATTGAAGTTTCTCCGCCTTCTGCGCCCTTTTGAACCATAGTAATTAACTGAATTGCAATAAATATTAAATTTAGAATTAATATAGGTTAGTGCTATGTGGCTGACACCTGGAGAACAGACATTTTAAAAGTTTAGAAGGGTGATTAAATTGGTACCTAGTCTACACTACGATACTTCACTGCTACTACCAAACCTAAGATAACTGACTGAAGAATTGCTAAGTTTCATTTTGATTTTTATTTGCAATTTCTTTGACAGTGTATACTAGTACTATTTGATAAATGATTTTATTGATTAAATCTGTCATCGTGATGGTTCAAATGAACTTAACAATTGAAAGTACAATGCCGGTTTCAACGCAATTTCTTAGACAGATTGGGAAAATATTAACCACAATATGTAACACGTGTACAATTTCCAGGTTGAAATTGAAAGTTAAGCGACTTTTTGTATCAATGAAACTAGGTAATTTCGTTTTTTTTTTTTATCATATCGATAGTCATTTACACGTGCGTTTATTATCTAATATTTGCGGTCACAACAACATGGTGAATGATTGAATATATTCAAGCACTAAATCTGAGTTTGCTTACTAAAGTGATAGCCATGTTGATGATTATCGCTATGCTAATCATTTAATTTTAAAGTTTTTACAAATAAGCACAATAAATAATTTTAAGTGACCTTACTATTAAGTTTTTTATTCTTAACTTCACTTCGGGCCAAAGGTTTGCAACATGTAGGCATTGCGAAATGCACTTCCTCACGTGGACCGTCTAATTAGGTCGCACGAGTAACGTAAATCACGTTATGCTTAGTCAGTAAGATAGAATTAGTAACTTTTGTATTAATATAAATTCAATCAATATACGATCGTCAACTGAACAACATGTATTTTACTTAATTCGACCATCAACTTGTCTTCACCATCAGAGCGCCTAGGCAGCGCTTCTCATGGCGACCCTGTGCCAAAGAACCAAGAAAAATCACATTTTATCAGAAGAAACGAAGAAAGAAAATTTCTTAAGACTGCGAAAATGAAGACCAAATGTTTTACAAAATTTTAAAAGAACAAACAAGTCTGAACACATTATAAAGATCCTGCCCAATTTTAAGAAAAGTAGACAAGAAAGTGCCAATAAAACAAGGGAACTTCACCAAAAACACACAAAAGAATTCAAGCGTGCGAGCTGTGTTCAGGGTTTTTCCCGGCCCACGGAGTCCAGGGTATAGCCCAGCCCACGAAGGAGCGGTGTCCAGGGTTTTCCCGGCCCACGGAGTCCAGGGTACAGCCCGGCCCACCAATCACAGACGAAAGCAGCCAGCTTAAGTTCGATATTCTAATGCAGCCGCGCTGATGCCACCGAGCCAGCCGACAATACGTATTTTTAGTATAGACAACTAGAAAGTAAGTTTTAGGTATCTATAATATAACATGTCCATTACTAAGTAATTTTAATATGTAACTTTTAATATTTATCACTAAATAATTTGGTAGGGTATATTAAGGAAATCTATAACTTTATTTTAAGTTTGCAAGTCACAAGAGTGGCAGAAACTTCAGAAAGTGTAGATAAGGACACACAAACCGAAAAAATGGCATCCGAAAATTTTGATTTTAAAACTGCTATCTCCCTGTTGCCAATTATGACAAGCCAGGAGCAGGTAACTTCCCAACTGATAGATAGCATTAATCCATAAAGTCCATGCTTAACGATGCCGCCCAAAAACCATTAATAGAATTCGTCCTTAAGACACGGCTCTCAGCTAGCGTCAAACTTTGGCTTAAATCTTGTCACGAGACTGTAGATTCACTGTTGAAGGACATGCGCACACACCTTATTCAAAAAGAATCAGCTGTCGCCCTTCAGTCGCAAATGTTGACTACAAGGCAGGGACGTAGGTCTATAGAGAAGATTGGCTCGGGTTTGGAAGAGTTATTTGTGAACTTGACCTTAGCCCAAGCAGACGGAAACGAACAAAAATAAGAGGTTCTCTGTCCATTGAACGAAAAGGTAGCGATAAAGCGTTTCGCAGACGGTCTTAGCAATTCCCGTCTCAATACCATTATCGTTTCCCGTCCGTTCCTATCCCTTCCGGAAGCTATTAGGGCCACTGTTGACGAACATTCGTTAGCCCCTAGCGAAGAACCGGTCATGCACTTTAAGAGCAACCGCGGCATGAGACATAGCACCCGCGGTAGAGCCGCTGCAAGTTCCAACTACAATAGGTATAATTCGCAAGTTAACCAACCGCGGACTTTTTATCTCGTGGTCGTGGAAAGCCCGCAAGAGGCTCCACACATTATCGAGGTCACGAAAAATTTTGCTCGCGTAATGTAGCACACGTACAATATTCGCAAAATACCGCAAATGCCGATTGTACTCAGAATGCACCGAACAAACTAGAGTTTTTTCGTCCCTACAATAATAAGTAACGAGTCCGAGCATTTTGTTTCAAACTATAATACAACCGGCGGCGTAGTAACAATAAACATAGGTATAGGTAGAATAGACAGCAGTATAAGCTTATTAGTTGATAGCGGAGCGAGCCTTTGTGTTTTGAAATACGAGTGGCTACTCGAGCATCCACAATTATTAAAACAAATGCGACATGATTCAATAACAATTAAAGGCGTAGTCGGTAAATTATTTTCAGAGGGTTATTTTATTTTAGATTTAGTTCATATTAAATGAACATTTTTGCGAAACTTTTTATGTTTTTAAGAACCTATCGTACTCAGGTTCAGCTAACGGTATTTAAGGTGATAATTTTTTTAGAAAATATAACACCGTGATTAACTACGAACAGGAAACATTTAGAAAAACGGGATAACCGTATGTATGCCCACAGGCAATGGTACCGAAAGGTACACGAAAGTACACGTAATACCGCCTCGTTGCGAAGTTGTAAAACTAATTTCTTGTTCTTCAAGTGAAGATTGCGTTTTAGCTCACGAAATTTTAGAAGGTATTTTTATTGCCGGAATAGTAGCGAAACCTTATCAAAAACGCATTCCTGTAAGAATTCTAAACACAAGAGACCGAGAAGCCAAAATAGATTTATCTCAGTTACAGGTTCAATCTATTAACAACTTCGACGTTTGTTGCTTTAACAAGGAAAATAAATGTGTGGATAGGGTTAAGACTCTGTTCGAAATACTTGATTTAGGTTACCTAAATTGGAAAGAGCGTTTAGGTATTCAACAGACGCTGATGTATTTCATTTACCAGGAGACAATTTGTCTGTCACTAACTTGATGGAACATAACATTGTTTTGAAGGACAACGTAACACTCATTTACGTTAAGCCTTACAGAGTCCCCCAAGCTTTAAAAAGTAAGATAAAGAGACAGGTACAAGACATGCTCAAAAATGATATCATACAGGAGACTGTATCAGAATGGTCGAGCCCAGTTTTGTTAGTACCCAAGAAAGCTGATAAATCGAATGAGAAAAAGTGGAGATTAGTTGTCGATTGTAGACAGTTAAACAATAAAATCCAAGACGATAAATTTCCATTACCTAACATTACCGAGATATTAGACTCATTGTCCGGAAGCATTTATTTTTCAAAATTAGATCTTTCTCAGAGCTACTACCAGCTTAAATCCAGAATCTTTCAGTTTAAACAAGATGTATCAGCTTTCTTTAGACAAGAACTCTCGTAAGTGTACCACGTTCACCGCAGGAAAACAGTACCAAATGAAACGCTGTCCCATGGGTCTCAAAACAAGTGCAAGTGTTTTTTCCAGACTTATGACAAGTGTTTTATTTATTTAGACGATTGCGTTGTCATAGGAAAATCTATGGAACATCATAATAAAAATCTCATATGCGTACTGAACCGATTACGTGAGGTCAACCTTAAATTGAACCCAATAAAGTGTGAGTTCCTTAGACAAGAAATTATTTACTTAGGACACCAGATTACATCATAAGGTATATTTCCAGATCCAGATAAAATTAAAATTATTAACAGCTATCCAAGGCCAAATAATGTAGACGAAGTAAAACGATTAGTTGCGTTCGCAAACTACTACCGTCGCTTCATATCATGTTTCGCTGACATAGTATTTCCGTTAAACGCCTTATGCAAGAAAAATGCTATATTTGAATGGACTAATGATTGCGAGAACGCATATCAAAATTTAAATTTAGCTTATCCAGATTTTTCCGAGACTAATACCTTCCATTTACAAACCGATGCTTCAAAAATAGGACTAGGTGCATTTTTATCAAATAGCAATGGCAAAGTCGTAGCTTATGCTAGTAAGAGTTTAACACCAGCTCAGACTAGAAATCCCATTATAGACCTTGAGTCGCTATCCATTGTATGGGCCGTACCTCACTTCAAACCGTATTTATATGGTAGAAAATTTAAAGTCCTTACCGACCATAGGCCCCTTGTTTATTTATTCGGCTTAACCGTCCCATCCAGCCGACTGACAAAGTTTAGATTGTATTTAGAGGAGTATGACTTTGAAGTAGAGTACGTTCCGGGCCGAGTCAATGCAGCTGCAGACGCATTGAGCCGTCTTCCGGTAACGTCTAAAGACTTAAAAGAGACTCACGAACATATAATTTCTGTGTTGACTAGAGGTCAGAAAAGAAAGTTAGCGAGTCAGGAAACAAACTGTGACTATGACCAACGTACCGAGCCTTCGACTCTCAGTGGGCCTGATCAACCTGCTGTGGTAGAAGTACTCAAACGACCAAATGACTAATTTTCAGTACAAATTTTAATGACAAACGACTGAGAAATTCAGACAATATTTCAAGTGACGCAAACTATTGTACTTATGTACCATCGCAATCTGCGATCTTTCTTTATACTCGATCGTTATCGTCTAAGGAGGCGTTAGCGAGGGATCTCGAAAAGTTGTGCAAAATATTAAATATTTTAGAGCTACTTATCATTAAAAATAAGAGTTATGCTCGTTTTATCAAAGGTACACTGCGCTGTATAAAAAATTGTAAAGTCGCGTCACCGAGGTTTCTGATTACAAGAGACGTTATTCGTATTTCAGACAGAGACGAGATAACGACAATTTTAAATGACTTTCACCTCTTGCCAACAAGTGGACATGCAGGTATGAATCGAATGTTAAATAATATCAAAAAATATTATTTTTGGCCACGCATGACCAATGACGTCATAGATTAAGTAAGACGATGTAAGAGTTGTCAAATTCAAAAACACTCTAAGAAACATACAAAAGAACCGATTACCATAACCTCCACTGCCAATTCAGCATTCGAGAGGGTTAGTTTATATATTATGGGTCCACTAGATATAGATAACCATAATTGTAAATATATATTTACTATCCAGTGCGATCTCACCAAATACGTAGAGGCTTATCCACTAGAGCGCAAAGACACTGAGATAGTAGCCAAAGCTTTTGTGAACAACTTTTTATTGCGCTATGGTATCCCGAAACAGATGCTGACGGACAAGGGTACCGAGTTTATGTCATCAGTGATGACTGAGGTGTGTAGGTTACTAGGTATTGAGAAATTAAGCTCTACCGCTTACCATCACGAGACCTTAGGAAGCTTAGAAAATACGCACAAACATTTAGGCGCCTACCTTAGGATCCAGTACGAGAACAATAGTAGTGATTGGAGCAAGTGGGTTCTTCGTTTAACACTAGTGTTCAGTCAGAAACTAAAAACACTCCATACAAACTCGTCTTTGGTAAACTTTGTAACCTCCCATCTAACTTATGTAAAGGAGTCGATCCTCTGTATAACTACGACAACTACCCCAAAGAGTTGAAATATAGATTGCAGAAAGCACATTTAGATGCTAAGCAAAATCTTTTACAAAGTAAGAACTTAAGAAAATATAATTACGATAGGAAATGTAATATTGTTGTATACAAACCAAGTGACCTAGTTTTAATAAAAAATCAAGTAGGTAATAAATTAGATTGTATTTATAAAGGTCCTTTTGCAGTATCAGAAGATTTATCTCCTAATGAAAAATAAATATGTATAATAAGGAATATGTAAAACATAAAAATATTTCATAATTAATTAACTTTAAGTTGTATATTATTATTAAGATTAATTATATTAAATAAAATGTTTACTTTAAAATACTTATAGATATACAGAAAACATTTTTTTTTTTGCAAAAGGGGTGTGTAACCCTGTACTTTTCGGGGGAGGTGCAACATGTAGGCATTGCGAAATGCACTTCCTCAAGTGGACCGTCTAATTAGGTCGCACGAGTAACGTAAATCACGTTATGCTTAGTCAGTAAGATAGAATTAGTAACTTTTGTAATAATATAAATTCAATCAATATACGATCGTCAACTGAACAATATGTATTTTACTTAATTCGACCATCAACTTGTCTCCACCACCAGAGCGCCTAGGCAGCGCCCCTCAGGTTCCTGCTTTACAAGACGCTAGTCCAGCCCCATATGGAGTACTGCTGCCATCTCTGGCCTAGTGCACCCGGATACCAGCTTGGCCTTGTTGACTTGGTTCAACGATGGACTGTGAGAATTGTCGACGATTCCATAAAGTATCCTCCACAACGGAACGAGGGCTGTTTGTACGACCTGCGTAATAAGCGTCTCCAGTACTGTCATCTGCATAGCAATGAATGTTGTTGATGTAAAGTGTCACATTTAAAATAGTAGAAGATCATCGCACGAAAATGTTCTTGATGCAGATCCATTTTTTAATGAGACACGATAATTTAATTTGGCTCTCAAAAAAGGAGGGAAATTCGAAATTAGAACAATGGTATTTTTACTTATACATAACCTAATTTTTCAAAATAATTACAAGTGGCCTTACACATAAAAACTTTTTTCGCAAAACTTTCTGCGTGTCCTGTTATACCCAATATAATGGCCGCGCGCGCCACACTCGAGTGCTTATCATCCGCGTATGTAGGTATGGCGGCTGCGCAGAAGGGTGCAACCTCGATTCGATTATCTCTTCCGCCACCCGCCCGCTACCCTGCCTTCTCACTCCAGACCAGACCAGACTCCTCCAGTCACCCGCTGCGTCCGCGTTTTGCGTTGTCTAAAAAGTCAGTTGTAGGAGCTGGCTATATAAGTCTGGCCGAAAATGCTTCGACGCTAAATGAACTTGGCAGGATACCTGAAAATGTTGCGAATAGACTCGAACAAGGTGGATCGTTTTTGGAAACATTGCAATCCAAAACAGCAAAATTTCACAAAAGCTGTCGTTCCATGTATAATAAAACTATGATTGACTGGATCCGAAAAACCAGCTCTAAGACGTAGAAGACGTTTAAGGGGATGTGCTATCCATGGCTGGCTGCCTCCAACATTTGCTGACCTTCTACAGCATACAAAACGAGCATGTTTGCAAGCGGAATTGATCTGGGGTCAATGTTTGATACCAAACCCTGAATATCCTAGCTTTGAGGATTGGGGATGGAAGAAAGAAGATGATGTTTAGACTCCAGTTTGGAGTACGATCAAAGAAACCTCACCATCTGTAAAGATGCTGATAAAGTATTTCTGCCGCAGCTGCATTACAGGTCGATGCCTGTGTAGGAAGTCAGGCCTTCCCTGTACTGGCCTCTGTAAGTGCGGGGGAGATACTTGCGATTTCAATTAAAATTCAATATATATAATTTTTCTAGACTTTACTGGTAGTTTTATTAAGTTACTTGAAACATGATACTAAAACCAATAAATGTCAGCTTCCGTGTTTTAAAAGACACGTTAAAACGTAAATTAAAGAGTTACTTGTTTCGTAGAGCTAGACGCGGTGAACTCTAACTCGGGAACTAAAGCTTCTACAATAATCTGTTAGATATCATATTGCTGCTCAATGAATAAAGTTTTTAACTTCTATAACTGTTCTATCACAACTGCTGTCGATTTTCCATAAATAGAGCAAGAAAGAAAAAAGTGTATCTTTTTTAATGTTTTTATAATATGTCGATGGCTGTATATAGAAAAATATTAGCCTGATCACTATGAATTTAGTACCGTTTTGTAGGTCATTTATCGGCGATGATTTGGTCCTTACGAAATAAGTTCCTAAGTCCTACCGTTTTTGTGGAAAATGAATAAAAACAGAATGAGGGAGATAAAAGGAGGGAGGGGGGGGGGGGAGAAGCAATCATTTCTCAGCGTGTCTCCATATTGACATCGAAGCACATATATGAGAGCTACATTCATGCCAAGTTTCATGCTTTCTTCCGAATGGGATCGTATTTCGAATTAAGGACCTGTACTATTTCCTGTAATGGACAGACCAAGGTCTCAAGGAGTAGCTGATTTCGATATTGAAATTGAAATCGTGTGTCAAAGTAGTCAAAAAGACAAAAGTCAAACAAACCAAACATTCGTTTGAATCTCAACGGCAGCGTGTGTCGACTTTTCCCGGGGTGTATTTTTCTACACGTTCTACGTAATTTAGCACTTTTATATATTTAGCATTATTAGTATTTTCTTTTTTTTTTAACGCCCACTCAGTGACTCATTAGTAGACTCTGTTTGTTATTTATAAAAGCAAATTTGATGTCAGGATTTGTCGCGGTACACCCAACTAATTACTTGCATACAATTTATAAACAGACAAAACAACTGTCCCTGTGGTGTCCTTTTGCTTAGTTAACATTAAGTTATAGTAAAAGTGAAACTGATGACAGGATTTCACTTAAAAGTGTAAAAGAGGCCTTCTACAACTTGGTTATCAAATTAAAATCTAGTTAGGCTCACCTAGTACAGTAGTTGCACAGTTACTCTTCTTGTCCATTGCTATTTCAGTTGGTGTGAAAATGATGACCCGACGCAAACTCAATGCACGGGACTTAGAAAATAGACTTCAAATAGCATTAAAAGAGTTAAAAGAATCAAAAGAACAAACTCATTCAAGAAAGAGAAGATAGCAAAATTGAAATTCATAATGTTATCTGCAGAAATACCACTTTGAAAAATGCACTTGCTGAGCTTGACACACAATGTGAGCATCTACGGGATCATCGAGATCAATTGCAATTAATTGTCAATTCATTTGATCAATGTCAACATGAATATGAAAGTGCCTTAAACAAGATTCAGGAGCTTGAAAAACAGTTAGCTGAGGCATGTCACCACATTCAGTCAATGGAAGAAATACAGCTGGATAGTGAAAAAAATAAAACTCTTAATTTATATGACGAGCTGATATGTGCCAAATCAGTAATTAAGCCAATGGTCACTATTGACCTTACATCCTTAAGTGACAGTGACTTTGTTGTCTCCATGTATTATAAAAGGAGCAAATAAAATAAAAAAATATATAAAAACAAAACGGATTATACGTAGAACAAAACTCATGATAAAAAAAAACAACGTGTTTTTCAAATCTTTACCGCTTAGAAAAGAAGTATTGCGAAGCAAATTGAAATATGAAACCGAGAACACTTCAAGTAAAAATCAAACAGCTACAAAAATCTTTAGAAACAGTTAATAGAAGTTATAATTCTGCTAAATTAGAAATAAATGAGCATATTTCGGCCATGAATAAATTAATTGAAGTAAGTAATTATAACTATGAACGATTTGAATCCTTAACATGTGAATCAACATGAAACATAGAACTACAGAAACCCAGTTTGACAGTAGGCAATCAATCATGTGCATTGCAACCCTTGTCACCAAGTAAAGAGCAGAGTCAAGCTAGTATTGTACGTACTAGTATAACTCCTGTACATCCCTCTCAACTTCAGGGAAGTGTTTTTGTGGATCAAGACTCACCTCAGTGTTACAATGTAGATAAAAAAACTATAATGTTCTCCGATGGAGTAGGTATAGGGTTAGGTCATATTTTGAATAATAAATTGAACCATACTGTTCTTAACATATGTACCCCCGCTACTACATACAGGCGAATTGTGAACTCAATAGCTGGCAGAAAATATGATAAAGACTGTACTATTTATTGAAAAATTCAATATAGACGTCTTATGTATAACAAAACACTGGTTAAAATCACATGAGATGTTGTTAAATGTTAAAAATGTTCAAGTTTCAAGTTGTTACAACAGACAAAACCATATTCGAGGAGGTTCATTAATTCTAATAAATAGTAAATTCAAAATAAAAGAACGTAGAGGTGTTTTTGCACTTTCAGTTGAAAAATTTATTGAATTATCTAGTGTAGAACTTGAAAAAAATATAATTGTCTGTATCTATAGGCCACCTTCTACAAATTTCTCTGAGTTTGAAAAAGTAATGGAGAATGTTCTACAGCAAGTCACTAGAAGCAAAAAAAAGGTTATAATATGTGGTGATCTTAACGTAGATTTACTTATAAACTCCTCATTAAGTACTCGCTTAACTAGTCTATTTAAGTCATTTAACTTGGCAAATCTCTTTCTAGAGCCTACAAGAATAACTGAAACAACTGCAACATGTTTAGATAACACATTCTGTAACTATGAATATTTAGATAAAAACATTATAAGTTGTCTGAAATCGGATCATTGTAGTCAAAGTGCTAGCTTTGCCATAACTTGTTCGGAATTGAACAAGGAGATTATATGTAGGCCAATCACTGTTCCTCGGATAAATAGTTATTTAAAAAAATTAAAAACTATCTTGCCCGCTCTTGAGCCTAAAAAAGATGTTAACAATTTATATAAAAACTTTTTCCAGTCAGTAAATAAAACTTTCAACAACATTTTTAAAACTAAAACAATAAGATGCAATAACAGGCCTAAATTTAACGATTGGGCTACAAAAGGAATTAAAATAAGCAGAGATAGACTTTATGAATTATATTCACTAAAATCGCTTATGCGCGATCCAAGCTTTAATGAACATGTCAAAAAGTATTCAAAAATTTTTAAATCAGTCTGTCATGTTGCAAAGTCTAATCACATAAGCAGTAAAATTAAATCATCTGATAATGTGATTAAAACTGTTTGGAATGTGATCAATAATGAAACAGGTAGATCAAAGGCTCGCGAACACAACTTTAATATCAAAACAGACTCTAGTTTAATTGATAATAACGAAAATGTTGCCCAACTATTTGAAAATTTCTTTGGTGAAATACCATCAAAAATAACTGAATGGACAGTGTTACTGAGTGTAATGTTAACTTTAAATTTAAACATGTGAATCCCCAAATAATTATAACAACATTTAAAACACTTAATCTGAAAAATACTGAAGATTTGTGGGGGATGTCTGTTAAGTTAATTAGCTCAATCATTTCAGTTGTTGCTCCCTATCTTGCTGATATATTTAATGTATGCATTGATAATGGTCTATTTCCAGACCTTATGAAATGCAGAAAATTGATACCTCTTTTTAAATCTGGTGACAAAGAAGATCACTCAAATTTTAGACCAATATCTGTTCTACCTGTCTTTAGTAAAATATTTGAAAAAATCTTGCTAAATTAATTTCACATTTTTGTATACAAGGACTTTTACATGATCGACAATTCGGTTTTACCAGGGAACGCTTAACTACTGATGCTGGAGCCTTGCTTATAAAGCACATTCTCGCGGCATGGGACAGTTCCCAGGATGAAGTTGGCGTTTTTTGCAAAATATCGAAGGCGTTTGATCCTGTCGATCATCGATCGTTGTTAGCTAAACTAAAATATTATGGTGTTAGAAATAAATCCCTTGAACTTGTAGAATCATACTTAAGCAATAGAATTCAAAAAGTGGTTATAAATAGTGCTCAATCTCAGGGATCTCTAAGTGAAACTAGGTGTACCACAAGGGTGAACATTAGGGCCTTTTCTGTTTTTAGTATATATAAATGACTTACCCTTTATGGTGCAAAAATTTACAGAGATAGTATTATTTGCAGATGACACTTCATTATTGTTTAAATTAAACAGGAAACACGACAATTCGAACGACATAAATAGACACCTTATAAAAATTTCAAACTGGTTTACTGTTAATAATCTTCTACTTAATGCTAATAAAACAAAATGCGTTAAGTATTCACTACCTAATGTAATCGAAATTAATAGAAATCTGGTATTAAACAATGAAAAATTAGAATTAGTTGATAAGACTGTCTTCTTAGGTATAAATATTGGCTCAAAATTGCAGTGGGGTCCACAAATTACAGTACTAGCAGGTAAACTTAGTTCTGCTGCTTTTGCGGTGAGGAAAATCAGGCAATTGACTGACATAACTACAGCAAGACTTGTTTACTTTGCTTATTTCCACAGTGTCATGTCATATGGTATTTTGCTATGGGGTACTGCTGCTGATACTAAAACCATATTTATATTACAAAAAAGGGCAGTACGAAGCATTTATGAGCTAGGAAGCCGAGACTCGCTCAGGGATGTTTTTAAAGAAATAAATATTCTAACGGTACCGTGTCAATATATCTATGAAAATATTATGTTTGTCCGTAAAAATATATCCCAATTTCCGAGGAACAGTGATAAGCACAACTTAAATACGAGAAATAAAAATAAACTTGCTATGCCAAAGTTTAGGCTTACTAAAGCCAACAAATCATTTATGAGAAGGGGTGTAAAATTTTATAATAAGTTAACTGTAGAAATTCTTAACTTAGGTGACAAACAGTTTAAATTTTATATTAAACATCTGCTATGTAATAAAGCATATTATAATGTAGATGAATATTTGAATGACAAAATTTTATGGCCTAATATCACACATAATTAATGTTAGGTTTTCTATTCAAACTTAAATAATTTAGGTTTGATAAGTTAAAGGAGCACTCTAAAGACCAAGCTAAGTAACGATGTTATGTCTCTGTTGTTTACTTTATAGTGGTTGGTGGCGAGATATCAGGGGAGGCACTATGTGCAATTCGCCTTTGGTTGCCTGGTTTTGGTGGGGCTTTGGATGTGTGGGGGTGTGGCGCACGAGTACGTACGTGTATGTGTGTATATACATGTTTGGATAGATATTGTGTACTTGATGGCTTGGTTCCTGCATGACTGATTGGTAACAGGTGTACATCCGGGAGTTTCTTGTCACTTCTTCTCCCTTTAGGCTAGTTTCCGAAGTGATGGTAGTTTAAATGATGTGCATTTGTTGCCGGGCTGTTGTGTAGGGGCTGGGCCACTTTCGGGTGTGCAACGTCTGTTTGAATATGTGTGTGCATTTATGTATATGTGCGTGTTTCTGTGTAGCACCCGCTCGTGTTCGGAGCCCTGCCGCTATCGGGCGGCCGAACGAGGATTGAATCATATAGGACCTATAAGTTCTTTTACGTATAGTTTTATTTTCTATCTTCTATATATATATTTGTATATTTATACATATGTATTAATATTTGTCTGTATGTGTATATATGAATATGTGCATGAATGTGTATCTTATATTATCCTTAATATGTTATGAATACCTATTTATTGATTTATTTGCATTTTTGTAAAATGTAAATATGTATGTATATATATATATGTATATGTACGTCTGCTGTGTAATATTATATGTTATATGAATATAGTACAATCGAAGTTTTATTGGAGTTGCTTGAGTGTGTCATGCTCTCTCAAAGTGTCTCTGCGGTGGTGGCATGTGTGTCGGGTCGTTACGTTCCATAAAACATGGTTGAGCGAAGCGATGGCTGATTCATGTGTCATACTTGTGAACGGGTGCCGCCTGTGGAGGCTGGTCTGCTCTTGCAAACTTCTTTGTATTCTTATTATATATATACATGTACGTCTTCTATGTAATATTATATGTTATATGAATATATTTTTCTCGGGAGTTGCTTTAATAACGTATCACATGGTGCCCCCCCCCCCCCTATGCAACTTGAAAAACAATAGGCAATTGAAATATTATATAAATATTGATTGTTTTTTTTTAAATCAAACTATTTACATTGTAAATCTTATTTATTAAATGTTTCAATACAAAACATGTATTTATTAGCTGATACACTATAATTTTATGTTTAGTTTGTGATTTTACAAAGATTACCTATTGGACGCACGCAATAAAACAGTATTGTAATTAGTTTGTAAAGTTAGTTGTAGTTAATTTACTTGACGATTCGAAAGTGTTCTTAGTAACCCATTTGAATAAAAAGATTTTGATTTTGATTTTTGATTTTGATGATTTCACACATTTTGCTGCAGTATACTTGTTGAAAAATAAATCTGAAACAAGTAAAAATTTTATAGAACATATCAATATTCTGAAAAGACATACATATGAAAAAGCACAAAGAATCAGATGTGATAATGGTGGCGAGTATAAATCAAGTGAGGTTAGGCAATTTTGCTTAGATAGTGGTATCAAGGTTGAATGTACTATACCATATTCACCTCAACAAAATGGCGTCGCTGAGGGACTAAATAGAAGGAGTTAAACTATCAATGCAGAGACAAACATGCCTGAATAATTATGGTGCGAAGCTATTCAATGTGTCCAAGTCAATCGATGTGTATTAAAAGTCTTTAATAATAAAATACCAGCTAAACTTTATTTTGGGAAAGTAAATTTAAATATCCTTAAAGTGTTTGGCTATAAAGCATAGGCTGTAAATTAACCAACAGGGTCAAAACCCAGAGCAACAGAATATAGAATGGTTGGCTATGTGGAAAACGGATACAGAGTGTTGAATCCAGAAACAAACAAGATCATCTAGAGATGTCAGATTTAATGAAGATGATTTTGTGTTTAAACCAAATAAAATTCAAGAAATATAGGAAAATCAGAATATTATATATAGAGAAAGCAAAGACGAGGAGTACGAAAAGAAAGACGAGAAAAATATGACAGATAAAACTTACTTAAATGAACAAAATTATGATAACATAGCTGAAGAACGTGAAGTTGATTCTGAAAGATCGTATCCAACCTAAAATATGGCAAGAAAACGACCAGTGATTCATCAAAAATTACCAAACAACTTAAAAGATTATGTTCTATTAAGCTATATCTGGACAGGACAGAGCGCAATGAAAAAAAGCAATCGAATACGAAAAGAGCTCACTTAAAGTAAACAATGTTTATAAACTGGTGAATAGAAAAGAATTAGAAGACTGGAAACTATTGTCCGGTAAATGGATATTTAAAATTAAAAGTGACGGAAAGAAAGTTTAAAGCAGGACTTGTGGCTCGTGGTTTTGAACAGTAAGACGGCATTGACTACGAAACTACCTTTAGTCCCGTAATTAATACTTGTCGGCTAAAAGTTATACTTGCAGTGGCAGCAAGTAGGAAATCTTACATCATTAAATTAGATATCAAGACAACATTTCTCTATGGAGACTTGAAAGAAAAATATTTATGAAAATACCAGAAGGGTATCAACATGATTATGAAAAAATCTCGAAACATAAAAAAAGCTTTTATGGACTAAAAGCACCCTTAATGGTGTGTGAAAAGTTAACAAAAACTTTTAAGAAACAAGGTTTAACACCTCTGAAAACAAAACCGTCTCACGGCTTCTCAAAGGCAATGACAAAAAGAGTTTGTAAACTATTTTAAAAGTGTGCAAGAAGAATTTTAAATGAAATATGAAGAAAATTTCATTACTAAAAATTGAACTGTCAAGAATAAATGAAGGAATTTATCTCAGCCAAGATAAATATTGTAAAAATATATTATAAAATTTTAATATGATTCGTGCCAAATCACAAAAAAGTGGACCAGAATCTTTGGATATAAATCTCTATTTATTTCCTTATAGAGAATCCATTGGTTCGTTAATGTACCTAAGCACTAAAACAAGGCTTGATTTGGCATATGTCGTGAATTTTGAAAGCAGAAATATGGAAAGTCCTGGAAGTACCAATCATATTAATGTCAAACGTACCTTGCGTTATATAAAAGGAACCATTTCCAAATACTGTACAAAGCAAATTCTGACTTACACAGCTAGAAGCTTTTTGTTGTGACATAGACTTTGCTGAAGATGAAGTTAATAGACAGAGTACTAGTGGCTCCGTTATCTTATTCTGTGGTGGACCTGTTCAATGGATTACTACCCCACACGATAGTTGCCCTCTCTTCGTATGAGGCAGAGTATTTATCAGGGCCATCAAGGCGGAGTGTTGAAAAATTAATAAATATCGTTGCTAGGTATGTAACATTGAAAATAACAGTTTCTGTAAAACAGAAATAAAATTAGGTTCATGAAACCAATGATTTTTATTTAATAAAAAAATTTAGTCGCCGCCCTAAGCTTTGCTTTTCTTTTAAATATGGCAGCATGTACGAGCACGCACGACATTACAACATAGCTGACGATGCGCTTTCCTACTATATATAAACCTAATGTTGCTATACATTCATTCACACATGTAAATAAAACACTCAACGTGGTGACGGACGCTTTTTTTAAACATTTCAGTCCCCGTAAAACATAAATTACTTTTCTAACATTGAACGTTGAAACAACAACCTAACTAACATTTCGTAAAGGATATCTACTATACACACCTATTACCCATACCCAATTAAAACCTAGACCAAGTATTTGATTTTAATATCTGTTCTTTAAAAATTACATTAAAACGATGAGTACATTATAACTGTGTCGAAATAAAACAATTACCTTTTATTTTACAAATCTCCAAGTTCTGTATATAAGTTTATAAAAAAAGCATAAGATTTGTGCATAGAACACCCAAGTCCGTAAGTTTGATCTTAGTCCAATGATTTTAAATATTCATAATAATTTAAATTTGAACTTGATTAGACTTCGCTTAAAGCACGTTGTTTTTTCAATTTTCTTATGTGAATAATTATATTTCAGAACGAAAAGTCAATATTCAACTTCATGTATCTTAAATGTACAAAAATGGACTTAGGGGCTAAAAACTGGACCGTGCTCGACTTGACGTTTCGCGACATTTTTTGGCAGTTCCGTGTATTTTATTTTGATTTTTTTACAGATATATCAATGATATAGAGGTCAAAAACAACGTTAAAACTATTTTTCTAGAAGATTCTAAAGATTCATTTTCACATTTAACAGCTGTCAAAAGAAGCGGCGCAAAATACCCACCTCCCGAGATGGGTTTTTGGTAGCAACATTTCGTAGCAAAATCGCTCAAGCGAAACGCTAAAAGTCAACATTACCAAAAGCATGAAACGCAAACCGCTAACAATTTCTGCTAAAAAGTTGCCAGATGGAACACTCTTATCCTCTTTGGTTACATCTATGGTTATTCTGTGGTTGGTTGGTCGGTCCGGATCCCTATATAGTCTGTGGTTGGTCCACTTGACATATACTATTATCTGTGGTTTGGTTTTGACCATAGAGGAAGCAAATACTTGATGTATTTCTTCGTTTATAAATAAGACTTGAAACTTGTTATTTTGTTATTAATAATGGTCTAATGCTATTCGAATGTAAGCAGATATTGTGGAACTTGATGAACAAAGCGGATAACAAATTCGGTATTTTAATTATTGCAAACATGTAAGACAGGGTAAGTTTTGTAGTCACATTTTTAGTTAGATATTTCAAGGCTCTGATTAATTAAAAAGATTTATGGGTAAACTACGGTAAGCAGTTATCGTTTCTTTTTATCAATTTAAAGAAAAGCACACGACCAATGACCACAGAGGTCAACTACTAGTGTATAAAGTTGGTTACTAGGTAAACATAGAATTACAGTAAAATACCAAGATTTAATTATAGTGTTCTATTCGATTTATTCAGATAATATAGATGACTTTCAGATTTCAATCACTACACTAATCTACCCTACATCTAATCTACATTAAATTCATACTCTTTTGGTTTCAACCCACCACGTAACTGACTTTTTACATATGTTTTCCTAGGCTACATTCCAATTCACTGCCGAATGATCAATTGCCTTTAAAAGTTGGTTTTCCACCCGTTTCCAAACAGTTAATTTCCGCACTGACTGAAGTGATTGCCTACCATATCTATAGGAGTAAGAGATACATAATGAATCCTTAAAACAGATGACAATTTTAAATACAAATGACATCACAACCATGGTCTATAAACTTACACAGCTACCTTAAATGTCAGAACGTAAATTTAAAGCAACTATAAAAAATGAAACTATCAAATTAATGAGTATTTACAAATATTTACAATTTGTGGTCGGCTTATCCTGAAAAGTCTGTGTTTATTTATACATAGAGCTTATGTTCTTAAAGTTAACTTTTGAACTGCATCTTTGCTATTAAAATATTTGTTTATACAATTTATACTATTGTATATCATTTTGAGCTTAAACTCTACATTATTGTAACATTACATTACATTGAAATAACTTTATTTGTATTTATACGTGAGTAAATAACTTTATTTGTATTTATATGTGTGTTTGTTTATTCTGTGTATCTGCGTATGCAAAGTTTATACTTATTATTTGAAAATTGTATGACTTTCAAAAACGTACTGTTTGTACTTATTTTAAATAAAAATCATTAATTTCTATATAAAAATATATACTTAAATGATGCTGATGCTAAACTGCCAACATTATATAAACCAAAATTTAATTACAAAAATACACAAAATATTTTTTCAACAAAATATTCAAAAATTTTAGGAGTAGTAAGCTTTATATGCAATTGAAATTAACAATATCTAGTAGTGGTGGTCGTGTGCAGTATATGGGGCCTATAGTAATTTTTTTAAATATCAAAAAGTTAGGGTTGGCTTTTTAATAAGTCTGTAAGAATTTATAGTTTTTATTCATAGAATTATTTTGCTCAATGATAAGTAAACAAATGTTAGGTTAAGATATAGTTAAAACATGAAGAACATTCCCACGAGCCAAACAAAATGTGGTTTGACAGTGAGCAGTTAAAATGTGATATCATCTGCACAAGCTGAGCAAAACATGGCTCGACAGTGAGCGGCAAGTGTCAGAAACTTGGAGGTATTTGAAACACTCTTATTTAAGATTATGTACATATATTAGATGGTATATTTCACTTATCCTCCACAAGAGAGGTGATCTCTACCCTTCCCACAACTTTAATTTCAATCAATCAGTGTATAGCAGTCCACTGCTAAACACTGACCTACCCTAATACCATGGTTAGGAGAAAGTAACCGTGGTACCACTGGTGGTACTGCTGGGGGTACCACAGATAAGAAACATAATTAACACCACAATGGTCTCCACTCTAAGACTCAACTGCCCTAATGGCTATCGGTTTTGCTACAAGTATGACCTGTCTATTGATACTTCAGCTTGCTTATTATGTCTGTGAAGTTAGCACCCCAATTCGCAGCACCCCCGAACTTAGGGTGAGTTCTGGGTCCTTTTACAATAGTTCTAGAGTTCCCGATGGGGTGCAATAATAGTTCTGCCCTTGGGGGTGCAGAATTAAAAAAAAAAAATGGGGTGCTAACTTCATGCCGCACCCCTTTTTCTGCAAAAAATAGTTCTGTATTTTTTTTTAGGTCGTCCTACAATAGTTCTGTAGTTCCTGAAGCATTTCACTAATAGTTCTGCAAAACTACAAAAGATATGATTTTTTTTTTGGAACGTAACATTTTTAAACGACCCAATCCACACACAGGCTAACATAACCGGTCTAATTGGTTAAACTCGACATCAATACGAAAAGACACTCGGTACAAGTGTTGAAAGGTATGTTACGTGAGCGAATAGTGAGAGAAAAATATAATATTATTTAAAATCACCATTTGCCAATTTCACGGTTATATAAATTACTTAAATTATAGGTATCTTGAAATAATCATAACAAAACGAAAGTTCTGATCAGCACCCCGAGAGTTTTGCATTCCAATGTGATTCTTTACTTCTAAAAAACCAAAATGCAGTATATATTTGCACAAAAACGTTGCGCTATTCGCGAAAACTGCTCTGTGATAAGAATTGAAGTATCGCATTAGAGACAGTTTAGACATAGTTTTGATAAGCACCCTGAGAGATTTACATTTTATTACGTACCTTTGACTCAGAAACACAAAGATACAAAAACGTTATATTTTTTGCGAAAACTGCATCTAGCTAAATGGGTAGAATAAGAGTTTCAGGGGCAATTCTGACTGGGTTTTAAATAGCACCCCGAAATTTCTGCATCCCATTGTGATTCTTAGCTTCAGAGAAACCAAAATACCAGGTATATTTACAAAAAACCGTTGCACTATTCGCAAAAATTGCATCTAGTGATAAAAGTTGGAGTATCGCATCTAGCGGCAGTTCTGTCAGAGTTCCAATCAGCACCCCGAGAGTTCTGCACGCGAATGGCACTCATAAATTCGAAAACAACAAAAGTCAGAAAAATTGTTTGGTTAAATTTGCATTGCATGCAAAAAACTGCATCGAAGGAGGTAAATCTTAGTTTTGACTGAGAGGAAGAGAGGTTTTTCAGAGTTCTGATCAGCACCCCTAGAGTTCTGCATCTTATTGCGGTTCTTTACACCAGAGAAACCAAAATACCAGATATATTTGCAAAAACAACATTGCACTATTCGCGAAAACTGCATGTAGTGATAAAAGTGGGAGTATCGCATCAAGAGGCAGTTCTGTCAAAGTTCTGATCAGCACCCCGAGAGTTCTGCACGCGAATGGCACTCTTGAATTCGAAAACAACAAAAGTCAACAAAATTGTTTGGTTAAATTTGCATTGAAGGCAAAAAACTGCATCGAAGGAGGTAAATCTTAGTTTTTACTGAGAGGAAGAGAGGTTTTTTCAGAGTTCTGCATCTTATTGCGATTCTTTACTCCAGAGAAACCAAAATACCAGATATATTTCCAAAAAAACGTTGCACTATTCGCGAAAACTGCACCTAGTGATAAAAGTTGGAGTATCGCATCTAGAGGCAGTTCTGTCAGAGTTCTGATCAGCACCCCGAGAGTTCTGTACGCGAATAGCACTCTTGCATTCGAAAACAACAAAAGTCAGTAAAATTAATCGGTTAAATTTGCAGAATGCAAAAAAAAAACTGCTTCCAAGATGATAAATCTTAGTTTTGACTGAGAGGAAGAAAGTTTTTTTCAGAGTTCTGATCAGCACCCCGAGACTTCTGCATCTTACTGCGGTCCTTTACACCAGAGAAACCAAAATACCAGATATATTTGCAAAAACAACGTTGCACTATTCGCGAAAGCTGCATGTAGTGATAAAAGTGGGAGTATCGCATATACAGGCAGTTCTGTCAGAGTTCTGATCAGCACCCCGAGAGTTCTGCACGCGAATGGCACTCGTGAATTCGAAAACAACAAAAATCAGGAAAATTGTTTCGTAAAATTTGCAGAGCGAATGAGAAAATAGTTCCTCATATTTTGCTCTACGTAGAAGACGATTCGAATCAGTGATTTAAATCGAATTTAAATTGATGAAAAGAAAAATCACTGATTTGCAAGTGAAAACGCCTTGTTTAAATTAAGAAAGACGAGTCGTCATTTGTTTGGAAAATAAAAAATAGTAAAGTTTGAACTACGTTCACATTGATAAGCCAACTTTTTTTTATGATTAAAATTCATTAATCGTTTTTTCTTTCATAAGGAAAAACTATTGTTAGTTTAAGGAGTAGAGTTACTTGTAATATTATATTCAGGATTATTTCTCAAAAAGGACTATTGGCTGTGAATAAATAATTTGTCAGATCTTTTAACCTAACGACTTTTATTAATATATCCTTGTTGCATTGGTTAAATTTGCAAAAAACGGGATTCCAACACATGGAAACGTCAATTTTGAGCGATTTTTTTCAATGTGGCGAGAAAAAAATTTTTTTGCATAATGCAAATTTAACCGAACAATTCTTCTGATTTTTGTTGTTTTCGAATGCAAGAGTGCCATTCGTGTGCAGAACTCTCGGGATGCTGATCAGAACTCTGACAGAACTGCCTTTAGATGCGATACTCCAACTTTTATCACGAGATGCAGTTTTCGCGAATAGTGCAACGTGCAACGTTTTCTTGGAAATATATCTGGTATTTTGGTTTCTCATCACAATAGGATGCAGAAATTTCGGGGTGCTATTTAAAACCCTGGCAGAGTTGCCCCTGAAGCGCTAATTCTACCCATTTAGCTAGATGCAGTTTTCGCAAAAAATGTAACGTTTTTCCAAATATTATTTGTATCTTTGTTTTTCTGAATCAAAGGTACGTAATAAAATGTAAATCTCTCGGGGTGCTAATCAAAACTATTTTAGAACTGTCTCTAATGCGATACTTCAATTCTTATCACAGAGCAGTTTTCGCGAATAGCGCAACGTTTTTGTGCAAATATATACTGTATTTTGGTTTTTTAGAAGTAAAGCATCGCATTAGAATGCAAAACTCTCGGGGTGCTGATCAGAACTTTCTTTTTGTAATGATTATTTCAAGATAATGTAAGAAATTTATGTAACCGTGAAATTGGCAAATGGTGATTTTAAATAATATTATTTATTTCTCTCACTATTCGCTCACGTAACATACCTTTATTTCTTATTGATCAACATTTGTACGGAGTGTCTTTTGGTATTGATGTCGATTTTAACCAATTAGACCGGTTATATTAGCTCGTGTGTGGATTGGGTCGTTTAAAAATGTTATTTTCTGAAAAAATAATATCTTTTGAATTTTTGCAGAACTATTCGTGAAATGCTTCAAGAACTCTAGAACTATTGTAGGACGACCTAAAAAAAATACAAACCTATTTTTTGAAGAAAAAGGGGTGCGGCATGAAGTTAGCACCCCATTATTTTCTTTTTAAATTCTGTCCTCCCAAGGGCAGAACTATCATTGCACCCCGTCGGGAACTCTAGAACTATTGTAAAAGGACCCAGAACTCACCCTAAGTTCGGGGGTGCTGCGAATTGGGGTGCTAACTTCACAGACTTTTGCTTATTCTGTGGGCTGTTGGTGAGTTTATTTATTTAGTTGGATACACTTAACTTCAAAACAAAATAAGTAATAAAAAAAATAATGGGGGTGGGTTTCTCATCTCCTATGCCACTTTCTGTGTAAGTGCCATGCATTGGTTCTAACCCTTGGTTTTTGATCAAACCATCCATTTTTGATCTCTAACAAATAAGGGGGCATCTATAAATTACCTGAGGCGTTTAAGGGGAGGGTTGGGTCTCATATGCCTAACTCACAATTCTTATTCTTTGACTGATGCAGTGCATATTTTTACTGCCCATGCATACACTACTCTTGAAGTCCGCAAATAAATTAATGTATACATCACAAAAGAGTTCCATGTGAAAATATTTCCTCTTTGAACATGTTTGTTTAAAAGTCTAGAGAAATCAGCATTTATTATTAAATGCTGATTTCTCTAGAATTTGTTTATTTTAATCGAAATGCAGGAAGAAACCCTTATAGATGATGTTTTCGAAACCATCTGTCCAAGCCCTTTAATTTCAAACAAATTATATGTCATACCATAAAAAATTTGTTGATTGACAATTTTCCAAGAAAAATCAACCTAATTGAGTTACCTGATTGAGTTAAGAGTTAATCTCTTACTGTTTCTACTTCATTATTGACAGAAACCATTATGGAGTATCGCTAAAAACAATGTCTGCGTGAACCTTTTTTGTTAGTTTATTTTGTAGTGAGTTGTGAGTTAAGTATTTCAGTTCTTGTAACATTTTCCTATACTAACTCATTTTTTTTTAGATATTTCTGTAAAAATTTATGAATTTATTTTTTATAGCAGCAATTGGTAGGTGACATTTCTATGAGAAATTTTGTACAAAAACTTTTTTGAGGTCTCAATCCAACTGCATCACTTCCGCCATCGAAATACTGAATCTACTTCTGACTTAAGTTTTGCAACTGCAAAAAAAGTGCCTTATACTAACGTTGCTGATTACGACGTATTTAGTCCATCGATTTTCAGCATAAATTGGGATTTATTATGACACATCCCATTTTGAAAACTAATGGTTACATTAGATATAAATATTAATAGTGGTACCTATTTGTATTATCTTCGTGTGGCTAATATAATGTTAATGTTTCAAGTCACAGTACATGGGCAATATTACGTGCCATTTGCCACCATCTTAAATATCTATCAATAAATGCCGTCCAGTGACAGATGTTATAGCCAACTTTGAATATGAAATAGGGTAAAAGTACACTGTATCAGACACACTAGATAAAATAATAAGTTGCGCCTTATTGTGATTAAATGCCTTATATACATCAATTATTATGCCCTTTATTATTTCAGGAATATGATGTCTCAATGTAAAACACGGAGTAAAAAGAAAATAGAAATAAATCAAACAATAGAAGATGCAATTCTAAAAATTAAAAAGGAAATAGACAACAATGTGAGCATAGAAGATAATGTCGACATAGAAATAAAGATTGAAAGTGATGTACCTCAAGGCGAACCCAAATATCAAAATGTTGATAATATTCAAGTTACTCAAGAAAATATGCAATTCCAATACAAAGTGGAGGTGGACACTGCCCTCAATTTGGATGCAACAACTAATTTTCATAACCTATCATGTAATGGTTCCCTGAATTCTCCTAAATCTGAAATATGTGATTCATTAAGAATTGAAAATGAATTAGTGGTAAAATATATCGATGGGAGTACTACTACTGATGAAACAAATGATATAGAAATGAAAAATGAACAAGAAACAACAATGGAAGATGAACTAGTTGATGCAGGTAGTATGGATAGCAATGAAGCGGCTGCTTTAAGTAATGTAGAAGCATGTCTGTCAGAAGAGATAAAAATCAAAAATGAAGATAAAGAAGATTATGAAGTAAGTAAATAGTCCTATACATATATATTTTTATTATTTTTTTTTGTCTTATTTAATGAATTATTTTTTTTAGAATAACCAAAAAATGGACCGAATTTTTGATAAGGATGAAATTAAACGGGAATCAAACGTGATTGAAACTCACTTAATTTCCAATAAACTTTTCAATACAACTTCCACTACAACGAATCCGCGGGACGGATTAATTCAATCTCAAACTACTAATACATTAGTTATGGAGATTTTACCTATGGTTAATGCAGAGATAAAATTATTACATGGCAGTATTAATCCTGAAGTAATTTTACCTACATTAAACAACGATAGTTACTACAACAATATGGAATATGATAATTCTTTTCAGTTAAATTCTATAACAGGAAACGTTTTATCACTTGAACAAGAAGCTTATGGGTTATTAAAAGCAAAGCATAAAATTGAGATACAAGACAAGAAATATGTGTGTACGAGTTGCCAAAAATATTTTAAATCATTAAAATCTCTTAAATATCATCTGAAGGTACATGATTCAATTGAAAGACGCGCACAGGGAGTTATTCGAGGTGTGAAAACTAGAAAGTTGAATTTAAAGAAAAAACGGAGGCTTGAATTAAAGGCTGAACGCGAAGCAAAAGCTGCTGAAAGCAGTGCAAAACAGGAGGGGTATGCATGTACATGTGGAAAAAGGTTTCGACGGAGGACGAGAATGGAAACATGTTTACGATCACATGATTTTTGTTCTGAAACTAATTCAAGATACCCCTGCGTTACTTGTGCTAAAGTTTTTGAAGGCAAAGATGATCTTGCGCTTCATCGTAAAAGACTGCATAGTCGAAAGAAATTTCCGTGCAAGTTCTGTCCAACTGATTATAACACACGAAAAGAATTGTTTAAGCATTTACAAATGCATCAAAAAGTACAACTTATGGAATATAAGGTGATATCAGAGTTTGTTAAAGGAAAGCAAAAGCTTAAATGTTTTATGTGTACTAAAAGTTATTCTGAACTGTCAGAACTAAAGTGCCATATCATAGATGATCATAAAGGTCCCTACATTTGCCCTCATTGTAAAGAAACTTTTCCTAAAATAGTTGATTTTGGTAATCATACCAAGAAAACTCACCCTGAAATTGGAGAACAGTCTGTATTAGATGTTTTGCAAGCATTTTTCAAACTAGTGCAAGCCTGGAAGTGTGAAGAATGTGCAGTTCAGTTTTACGAACCAGACAAGTTGGCGTTGCACCAAATAGAAAAACATGGCCCTGATTCAAAAACAGACTCACAGTTTCAATGTGAAGATTGTCGGCGGGTTTTCGTAAGCCAAAAAGGTTTGCAATCACATAGAAGGGTACATCACAGCTGCGAAGTCGTTGAAGAAGCAAAAGTCGTAGAGAATGGAATAATGTGTTTAGAATGTAGAAAAATGTGTAAAGATATGAGTGCATTAACGTCACACATGCGATTGCATTCACCAGATAGGAAGTATCCTTGTAAATTTTGTGATTTAAGATTTGCGACAATAGAAAAAAGGAAAGTTCATTTAGAAATTCATACAGGGGATATGAAATATGTGTGTTTCATATGTGATTATCAGTGTAGTTCAGAAAATAGATTGAAATATCACAAAATGAGTCCAAAACACTTGAATATGAAAGAGTATTTGCTGACTGGAAAGCCATTGTTTGAAGTCAACGAGTCTATGTCGAAAGAAGTAATTGTAAAAGAGGAGAATAAAAATAATGAAAGGATAAGTAGAGTTAAAAAGAAGAAAAAAGAAAAGAAAGAAAGAGAGAAACATGTTGATGGCAATAAAAGTGATAATAATGCAGAATCCGATAATGCGGAAGCAACTTGTGATATTTGTGGTGATAAATTTTTAAGTGAAAGTGAAATGTTAGATCATAAGGAAACTCATCCATTTATAGAAATTCCTAGCGAAGATAAACCGACTAGAATATTTTTTAAATGAGCCATTCTTGCCCAGTTTTATATCCACCTGTGTAGTATTTTATATTGTAAATAAATAAAATTAGTATAAGAAAAGTGTTGCTAGATTCATTGCTGGCATTAATATTACATACTCTTAAGTACAAATGTATTGAGATCATAAATTTTAAAAATTGTTTGGATCTATGGTTTTTTCATGTGTTAAGATGTAATGTGATCTCTATATTTAAGTTGCCTAGTCGATTTCTCCTAAAATGGTAAAAAAAACATCCTTTTCTGTATAGGAAACACTTATAAAAAACTGTTGCTTAGCATATTAACTTAAAATGTTTAATTAAGGAAGCAGTAATACTTTTATTTTAACTATGTAAATAGATTTGGTTCTAAAGCAAAGGAACACTAATATGCATCTCAAATCTATCGCGGGAAAATTGACAGAGGACGATTAGACCAATAAATTAGGACCTATTTTTGGTTTAACCATGGTTATTTGAGAGATCTTGCCCATGAAACTAAGTGCAGGTGGGTGGGCATAAGAGATGGTGGCATAAATTAAGAAACACGAAAAATTATTTGTAATGAAATCCAAATTTTTCGGCGTAATTTAAAATTATCGCCTTTGACTAGGGATGGAAAATCAGACACGTGTCGTATAAACTTAGCATCAGCCGAGGCGAAAAGGACTATAGGCTTAGTAAAAAGGCGCCAATTTTTTTTTACTGATGCATAGATTATGGGCGCCAACCAGAGCCTAGAGCGGCCGCTTCTCTCCCTCTATCCCAGGGTCGTCAATAACACCAAAGTCTAAATTATATAAATATCCAATAATTATTTAAAGTAAATTTAATTATTCAATATCATTTAACCCCTTCACCATAGTTAACATGAGACGCGTTTATATCAAATAGTTTACTTCGTACGGCGTGCAAAATGACGCTTTTTCTTGCCCGAACTTTTTTTCCGAGGGTAAGGCAAGCCATTTTGTACTCGGTACGAACTATACTTTTTCTACTAGCTGAAAATCTGATTCTACTTCATCACAATCATTTTTATTAAAAAAATCGCCATGTTTCCTGCCGCCTTTTATAATCCAATAATTACACATTGTTTTAGTACCAAGAATTGTTTTACACTTATTAATTAATTTTACATTTATTAAAGAGTTTTTTTTAATAATTAAAAATACAAAAAGGTTAATATATACTTTTTCGTTTAGTGTAATCATCTCGAATATCATCGAATCGCTAAAAATTCGCCCGTATAATTCTGTTACTGCGGGGCAGCGAGATAAATTTGACAGTACGAAATTGGATTTCAATCAATATTTCGTACTGACCTTTGAGCAGTTTCGCTCAGAAAATTGTACTTTTTCTGTAATAGTCATATAATAAGAGGTAAAATTCGAATGAGAGTTAAAAAATAAAATAGAAGTGTTTTAATACCAAGCTATATGCAGGTTCATACGATACTTTATCTAAACTGATGTTACAGGAAAAAGTGAAAACAAAAATGAATATTTCCTGATGTTTTCTAGCAAAAGGTTGCTGCATCTAATATATCCGGTGGAGTTAAATTTACCTCAGTATTACTGCTGGATGAGATATCACATATCTTAATTTTTTGATAAGAAGATAATTATTAATTAACCATGTAGGTACGTCAAAAAAAGTAGATTTTTATTTATCGGAAATCCTGCTTCGGCATGCGCCAAGCATCAACCAATCAACTCTAGGAAAAGTTACGTTGCCGCCACAGATTGAATATATATTTATACTGGTATACTGTGCGACAAATTTTTCTGCCCTTGAGTGTTTGGTCGCTAGTGTCGTAAGTTAACATCTGGTGACTAGTTTTGATTTTTTAACAACTGTTTATTGCAGCTTTACTGTCATACACAAAAACAATGCTCTAATAGTAGATTATACAACAGGTGAAAAAAAAGGGAATATAATTCGAGGGACTAAATTGGATCCCGAGAGCAGAGAAGGATGGTAGAGTAGAATGGACCGAGATAAAATTTTTCACATGTTGTACACTTAATTTTTTCTATCGACTGAGAGAAAATAAAAAGTCGTTTATTGTAAACAGCACTACCAGCCGCACGAAATTCAAATATTTATAGTACCTACAATCGTAAACAAAAATACTTATTAATCGAATTGTGCCAGGCTTGATTTGTGCCATGTGGGTCTCCTGATGGTTTTTGGATTAGGCGGTTATCGATGATAAAAAATAAGTCTCATTACTGTACGGGAGAGAATCGGTTGAAGTTTTTTACTAGGGTTTTTTTTTTAATTTTTATATTTTGAATTACAACTCTTTTTTTATAATTTTTGATCATTATTTACTTCGATTGACAATTGATGTTGTCAAACTAGAAAGGGTTATGTCTTCGTAACTATTGATCTGGGGCTAGCAGTTTCCTTACAGTAATGAATAAAGATCTTGAGACCTATAATTTCTATAGTAAACTGCTAGTCTAAGATGAATAGTTACGGAGATATAGCCCTTTTCTGGTTCTCAGCTGTCATCAAAAATAAAGATCTTGAGATCTATCATTTCTATAAGGAAACTTTTAGTCTTAGACCGATAGCTACGGAGATATAGGCCTTCGTCGTTTGACAATTGTCATCCAAAATAGGATCTTGATAGTTTAGATCATTTTTCTAATTTGAAAGTCATTCACAATAATATTTAAAAACAAAATAAAACGAGGGACTATACAGGCTCTACATTTCCCAACGACCAACTAGTTGTGCTGTTCAGTTGGTCGGTGGGGACAAACGATCTTTTCGGCGTAAATCTTGTGCCATCGTACGGAACTCCTAGTCGCACTTGGCCGTTTTATTTTTTGTAGTTCTGCTCTCGATTGTACTACAAAACTTTTTAACCGACTTCAAAAAAACGAGGAGGTTCTCAATTCGACTGTATATATATATTTTTTTTATGGGTTCATCCATAACTTTTTTGTTTATGAACCGATTTACGTGATTTTTATTCGACAGGACATACTTTCCAGATGGTGCCATAGAAATTTTACCGAAATCGATTCAGTAGTTTAGTTTTTAGACAATTCCAAATAACTTTCCCTTGAAAAAAGCACTTCGTCACTCAAAAGTAAAAAATAAATAGAAACCAACTTCAAACTGTAATTCAGATCAGATTTTTGAGAAATAAGTAATTATTTTTACCTTTTTAGTGCATCTTTTTGAAGCCGGTTGTTTTTTTTTATTAAAAAGTTTTTTAAACGGTGCCCTGGTACTACCAGTAGTGCGGCTGGTAGTGCTGTTAACAATAAACGCAAAAAGTACTAGTATCACATTTTGGTATATATTCGGTAATTATTACCGGGTGATAAGAGCACAATGACATAAAACATCCACAATAAAAATTAAAATAATTTAACAATTGTTCTAAATTCAAAATGTTTTTAT
The DNA here is from genome assembly GCA_946406115.1 of Apoda limacodes. Taxonomy (NCBI): domain Eukaryota; kingdom Metazoa; phylum Arthropoda; class Insecta; order Lepidoptera; family Limacodidae; genus Apoda; species Apoda limacodes. Next base: position 22,820,193 of record OX291555.1, on the reverse strand, counting down.
TCACTCACTGAGTAAAAGTGAGTTTTATTCACTATTATCGAAGTATATAATGCCGTTTTTTTAAGTAGCAATGGTAAAAAATAACTTGTTAAATTAAAGAATTATGTGTATAAAGTATACAATTAAAATATTTTTTTTAAGTTCTTAATTTGAATTTTAAAGTTTAAGCGTATTTAAAGTTATTTTTGGACGCACTCAACGTCTCTGGGAATGGTTTTTATCCGAATTACCTACATGCTCTGTGTTACTTTTATGTCTGAATGTTTTTTCACTGGTGATTTTTTTTTGCACATAAAAATGGTTTGAAATATGAATAAATGTTGAATATATTGTTTTGTTATATCATTTAAACACAAATATGGTATAAATTAAACTAAGTAATTTTGTTAAAGTTTGCGAAATTCTCTAGGAACGAACAAATTCTAATGTTACCCATGTTTTTCTCATTCTAATAAAAAGTAGGCACAGAAATAAAACAAATTGATATTTAAAAATCTATTTATTATCACACAGGATGACAGGATATGATTGGAACATTCCTTCGTCACACATCGATTACCACAGTGTAATCAGTGGCATAAATCTTAATCTATCCTGTAACATGGTGCTGTCTCTATCGCACTTATATAAAAAACAATATCGTCACGATTTGAGCGAGACACAAAAATTCCACGTGCTCTTGTAATTGTTCGTCTGAAAGTGGCTTATTTTGTTTATTTTAAACTAAGCTCCCTGAGAAATAGCTAGTGATATCATCTGCCGGCGGATTTATACATAACTCAAATACCAGAGAAACTTGGATTTAATAGAGAGATTGCAGGTTCTAATTCCATCTATATTTTTTTTCATTATTTAAAATGTTTTCTTTTATTCTGTTAAAGGTGATCCATATCCATTGTCTGTTCATTTATTTATTGCGTATCGTTAATGTTTTACGTTAAATCCGATAAACTGTCTGTAAATTTAAGGTGAATCCGATGTAATTTTTTTCATACAAACAGCGTTACAGTAAATATTTTTGACTATGAACATTCGCTTTCAATAGATTATACTCGTAAAAGCATACTTACCTATAAAAAACCAGTGAATTATAAAGTAACCAGAGTTTTCTTAAAATAATTAAATACGTGAATACAACAAAAACTGTTTTTTTACTTCATTGGATTTTAACGAATGAATATGCTTTGTACGACTATGGTTAGCTTATTTTGAGTGGTAAAATGTCCATAGTTATAGGTATTTTGTGCAATGAAATTCGAATGGAAAAAAAAAATGAATTGGTTTCACCTTAAGGTCAAAACATTTAAAAATTGAATAAGTATGACAAAAAAAGCAACAGCTAGTCAAAATTATATTCTTCACATTCGACTATAGAACAGAACTAATCAAGAAATAAATGTGATAATTTAAATAAAGAAAAGTTCCTCCATTTTTTTTCTTAATTCCCAAATAAAGGATTTGCTAAAGCAATTTAGTCAAAATTTTATTTTTAAATTACTGGTAAATACACATTGATGCCCAACATATAAACGATATTGCCTAATTCACGTCTTGTAATACTTTTCTTGTAATTTGTACTTGACAAACGGTCAATAATAAAAAAACCCTTACGAGAAATTGTTATTATTGAATTGCTCATCTAAAATTGCCAAGCAGGATAACTGCATTAAAATTCTCATGATCGTATATTATATAACAAATATTGTTATAGTTAATTAAATTAGTTGTAATGATATCGTGCTTATCAATGCCTTTGGACTAAATTGAACATCGATATTCAGTTGGCCACTCAGTATACAGTGACAGTTCATAGAACCGTTACAGAAAACATTTGTAGTTATAAAAAACTCTACATCATAATAATTAAATTACAATATATTCTACATTCAACTATTTGTCACTTTGATCTCGTAACGAAAGAACGCGGTATATGTAAAAACTGGGGCAGTCATTAGTACACAATATATATATATAAATAATGTGACCTAAGTCCCATCGCGGCCGATCTATTGCGCCCTATGTAAAGCGCCAAAAATGTATCTTCAGGCATAGAATCCATAAATCCATAAACTCTTTTTTATGGTTAATTTATTTGTAGCGCATAGTATGTACTTATTTATTCCTATTTATAATAAAAAGTTCAGCAAAACAGAAAAAAAAAATGATCTGCTAGTAAACGATAGCTTATAACTGATTAGCAATAATATTTACCTATCAAATAAATAAACTTACATAATAAATGTAAATTGATATAACTATTGCAATATTATAACCATTATCTACAAAACTATTTTGTCGTATCGATCTCATGTAAACCTGTTCCTCGTACAAAACATCTGTCTGAAGTCCACCTGTCAATGCGCAGCACAGCGGGCGCGGTGGGACTAGCGTATGTATAAAAGAAGGGACCAAAAAGTTTTTTAAAACACAATACTTTCATGTATTGTAAGATATAGGTACAGCTTTTATAATGCATATTCACTACGTTCTAAACAGCTATTGACTCAGTTGAAAACGTCCACTATAAAATGAGTCTATAAAGCCAGCAGAATGGAATCGACTTGCCAAGTCAAATATTAACCCTGAAGTGGTATATCTCTTTAATGTTAGGTTTTAGAACACAATCATTCTCGATACTGCTACCGTGTTCTTTGTTACGAGGGTAGAACTGACTTAATGAGTACTTAATACCTTGAACTTAAATTATAAGCAAAATTGGTCATTTGTTACTTGTAATCAGAATTCAGTTATATTACATTACAGTTATTGTAATTAAATATTGCACGATCTATAATTTAGTGGTCTAAAATCTATGAATTCACGATTTCAAATAAAAAATGCTTATGTCAGGCAGGTTGCGTTTGATTTGGCGTTTTTTTTTGTTAATTTATCTATTCTTTAACTTTAAATGGCCAATCTTCAAATCAATTATAGTGTAACCATAGAATAGCGGAAGTTCTGCGCGTTTCGTATTCAGCGTAAACTAAATACGGATGGTGTGAGTGAGACACTAAGCAACTAAAGCTAGTAGTTTTATCTTGACAGGTATTTGCCGCACAGTCGCTCTGTCTCTTTCAAGAGAGTGGTGAGGCTCAGTGCTTATGCCTATGAATTTAATATGTAAGCACGAAAGGCTAACAAGGTACCTAAAGGCCTACCAACTTAGCTGTGTAGTAAAAGGAACATTCTCTGTATCCAATCCATAGACTAATTATATACAATTTAACTACTACTGGTAGCGACTACAATGAGTACAGATAAGTTGGTGAAGCCTAATCCTACCCTAACTTAACTCATGATTGGCGTTGAATTGTTATATCACTTATTTTCTAGTACAAAACGTTCCAAACGCAACCGTCAAATCTTTCATTAAACCTAATAGCTAAACTGAATCTTCCAAGGCTGCGCCATGCTGGCTCCAGGTTTCCTTATCACTAACACGTCATTGCCTTTGTGTAGAGTCATTTGTAACGCTGTTTGTTTGTCTGCTTGGAGCAGCTTTGCAGTTTTAGGGGCGTTCTTAATCCCAGCGATCACTATACGTTCCACCCAAGACCGAGTCGGGAATTGGGCGTTTTGGTTAACGAACCTGTGCATTGAAAAATGAAATAAAATTAACAATATTATGAAATTTATACAGAAAATACTGAAAGTAGAACTTTTGTGTGAACTATTTATCATCGTTTAACACTTCAGTTATAAAATGAAGAAAATTTATATTCGATTGTGATTTGAACTAGAATAACGGACTGTTGCTGCCATGGATCTACTACCACCATGGATAATGCATAAGCATGTCGTTATTGGCACAGCTCTAAAACGTACGAACCTAAAAAAAAGAACAAATGTATAAGTCGTTACAACCAAACACCTACAATTAATTTTGAGTCTTACTGGGTTTATAAAGAGCAAAAATTTCTTTGAGTGGCAAATGTACTAAAACTGGCTAACTCTTACATGCATGGATGTATAAACTTCAATACTTCAAAGTCAAACTTTCGATGACTATTAAACTACAGTGATTCGTCCTTCGAGATTACACTTTAATTGACTTGAAGTAGCACGCGCAGGTGCTGCCATCGTACACCATTTTTGAGCAACATTTGAATACAAAAAATGTTATCTAACTTGGAGGTATTTCATACACTTTTACCCCATACAGGCCATGTGTGCACTGTGATATTTCGTGGTCTCAAAGGGCAAGACCTAGAGAAGGTCTATTTTGGGTCGGGAGGGTTGTAATCGACTCACTTACAGTTTAATTCATTTGATTTTCTATTAAACTTCAGTGATTCGCCCTTCAAGATTACACTTTAATTTACTTGATGGATGTTTAAAGATCACCTATCAGGAAATAGCAGAGAAAGTAAGTAATTTTTATTGTTAAATGATTAATCTGGGGTACTCTGTACAAAAAGAGCAGACAAATGCCACATTACAGTCAACGTGATGGGATCATTTTTTATAGAATTGTTTTCTATAGAAAAATCGTTCCTGGTGCTCGGGGAGGCGGTGGCCGCGCTGCCAGCGGCAGATGGCCACTCCAGTTTAAAGCCCTCGATGTGGAAGCTTCTTCATATTTTCCTCTGGGTGGCAATTTCTACTTAGGTCTTAACTCCACCACTGTTTTTGTAATTTCTGGATTAATTACTGGGCCCTATATTAATTTCAGGTTATCTGAAATTTCGTAGTGCTTAACAATGTCTTTTTAGCCTCGTCTTTTAAGCCATTGACTAAAATATTGGACTATCGACAGGCAACATCCTTCTGATCACAAGAGACAAATTTCTCATCCCTTGCAGGTTCATTGCCGGAGCGGCGCCTTGGTTGCATCGAACAAATCATTAAGATCCTCACCGGATGAGAATTCTTACGGTCACTTAGGTGTAATTGTAATATTGTTTGTGAAGAATAACGCCAACCATGTATTCATGGCATAGTCTCCCGGACTATACTCAAGAATAATTCGTGTGTATTATTTATACGAAGATTAACCTCACGGATTGAACTACAGTATAAATTGTTGATCGGTATAGCCTTCCAGACTATATCAATGTACAAAAGTATGGATAATTTTATTCACAACATTGTGATAGCTACTCGGTAAGTAGGTCAAATCCAGGCGTTACGTACTCGCAGTGTCGTTGTAAGAAAAGTATAGGATTAGTTAGATATCTAGATATATTAGATATACCTTCATTTCACGAAACCTCTTGCAAATAATTTTCGTTCGTATCAGTACCTGGTCGTCATATTCAACATATTCCTGATCACTCGATCTTGAAGACGTACACAAAACACTACTGTAACTGCGGTGACGGAGCTTGCAACGAATTCTTGATTTTTTTATTTTTTTCTTTCTATATATTCTTCCTCGTCGGCCCCGTAATGTTTAAGTTTCCCTTTATTGTTACAGCACAAAAACACTAATATATTACCAATGAGTTATTATTTCACACACAAAATAAAAGAAGGTGCGTGGACGATGGCCGCGACAAAAAACGTGTATGAAATTCCCCCAAGTTAGATAATTTTTTTTTGCTTTCAAATGTTGCTCAAAAATGGTGTACGATGGCAACACCTGCGCGTGCTACAACAAGTAAATTAAAGTGTAATCTCCTTATGTTCCATAATTAGCGTTTTGTACGCCTTGGTACAAAACAAACTAAGAATTAAATACAAACAAAATTGAACTTTATGACTTCAAGCACAAAGTTCTATTTCAGCTAAATCTAATATTTGATATTAAATGCAATACTTACGTATAAGTTAGTTGCGCGGTGTCGTAGGACATGAGCGCGTAGATATACTTGTTGTTACGAAAGTCGTACGTCTCTCCGTCGTCTATGTACAGAGAACCTTTCGCTGTGTTCTGTAATTGTTTTGATACATTTTAGAAGGTATTCAAGACAATGGGGCGGTTTGTGGATAGAATGCAGATCGATTTCTATGGGCTCTCTTAGTGTTTTTCGTCTTTTTTGCGTCATATTCGTTGCATAAAACGTTGTACAAATTAATAAAGGTGAAATGGCTGTCGCACTGTACAAGTTCACATTATATATAATGCTTAGTAAAAAGCAATTTGGCCCACATTTTAAGCAACTGATTCCCGAAGAGTAAAGCCATGGTAAATCACATACTGCGCATGGTAGTCTCTTCCGCCAAAAAAATTACACGTGACTGACAAGACACTACGTCATTATCTAACACCGAGCGAGAGCAGAACAAGCGACTCAAACCATAGACATAGAGAACTGCACAAGGCATTTCCTAGCCAGCTGTGAAAAAAAAATGGTAGCAAAGTATAAAAGAGCGAAGTGAAACTGATCTCTTGTCTCTTTCTAACTTGTTGTAATTAACATTGACAAACAAAATGGCGGACGTTGATAGAAAAAGAAAAAGAGACCACAGGTTTGCTTTGTGTCCTTTTAAAGAGTGACTAAATTTTACAACTATTGCGCAGTCCATAGCACAGATTACAGAACTCGAAGTCTATGACTCAAACAATCGTGTTCGGCAAAGATGATATGGCTGGCGGTAAACGTGACTGAGACGTAGTCGTAGTTATTTCCGGAACAGAACAACTTTTTTTTTTTAGAGCTTGAGTAATGTTATTTTTAAGTTCTGAGAGTCTGTCTGTCGGTATGTATCATTTGTAACAGCTACTTACGTTAGCATCGAGCGCAACGACAAGAGTGTAAGGGTCGTCCGCCATCAGCGCTGAGGAGCGCCGCACTCTTTCCTTGCGCGGGATTATTGTACCACCTCGTTGGTATACAGGGATCTGTAACGGAAAGACGTATAAATGTAAATAAAAAACGTGTTTATATACTATTGCGGACACGAATGGTTTACCAGGCGACCAGAATCACTTTTACACCAGGACCTTAAGCACATGGTCACTTTATATATAATTATACTTTTCGAACACGGACAATTAACTAAATTATCGAATATACAATTAAACCTTTCTCTACAAAGACGCATTTGTCGTCTTATGAATTTATTCCGGTAAACCTTTGGGTGTGTTACGATATGTTGATTTACCTTGCCAATGTTGACTTGTTGTGTAAAGTACCCGTTAGCTAGATGCGCCTGGTACGTGTCCACATCATACCAGATAGTATTAGAAGCTTTACCGGGTAGATAGACATTCACACTCGACACTCCGGGTTCTACTACCGGACGTACTAACAACTTGTTTCCTGAAACAAAATATTACATTATAATTGTCATAATCAGAAAAAAAAAATTATGAGGTTTTCAAATACGGTTTAGTACTTAGTATGAAGTGGTCTTTATGTCCCTACTATTTTGTAGTGACACTCACCTAGTAAATATTGATCGTCGATAGTGAAAGTTTCTTGTTCTGTAGGGTATTCTTGGAAATACGGACGCATGACGGGAACTCCGTCCTCGGTGTGCTCGTAGAACAAGGTGTACCTGGAATCAAAAAAACATTCATACATATTATGACTACAAGGTGCCTGTTGCTCAGTTACATTCGTCTATCGAAAACGATATTCGATAGACGAAATGCGAAGTCAAGTAATGTCCATCGTAATCAGTACCTGGAGTAACTACACAAATTCCAAGCATTTTTGACGTATGCATGCCTATGTCGTCCCTTATTAATTGATAAACGAAAAAATTCTATACTTCATGGACACTGTTTTTTCTTTACAATAGTGAAGCGACTCTTAAGCTCCTATGTATAATGACTATGCATACATTACTAAACATATTAATAATGTTAGTATGATACCATACTCTTTTTTTTACTGATTAAAAATGTGCCTAAACTCAAAATCGCAAATTTCCTTTTTTACTAGGGCCCCAGAAATGTAGTCATTTTAACACTTGAGTATGTTTATAACACAATACAAAACGTTGAGCAAAAATATATCAATAAAACTTATATCGATTAAAACTTTATAATAAATAATATTGTAAAGCATTAGGACATCACTAATTTATTAGCACTCGAGCTGTCAAAAGTTAAATAAATAGTTGGAAAATCTTTAAAACTTTTCAAAATAATCAGGCTTATTTTACATTTGTTTTCATATGATGTTTGAATAACGCTAAAATCTTCCTTTCATAATATAAAGTATTTGAACGTATGTCGAAAAGCTTACCAGAAATCGATTAGTGCGTATCGCTTCCTAACAGCGTCTCTCAACTGTGCGGTGGTGGCGGGTTCATACAGCCAGGGCTCGCGACGTTTAGTTTCTATGTGCGAGTGAGCGCGGAAGAACGGTTGGTACGCTCCTGCCTGGAATATAATAATGTTCGAGAGTTACAACCCTATTTGTTTTAAAGAGTGCAATAGATTTGAAATTAATTGTATAAGTACTTAATTAATTTTTCAGAAATAAACCACTCTTTGCTACCAATAAATAAGCTAAACCCATTTTTTTACATTTAAGGCAGTAGATATTGAAAAAAAGCCTAAACAGTTTGAATGACCATGGGTACAGTCATGTCATTACTCTAGCTAAAAAATAAATTATACTTTCCATCGGAACAACTACTACTAATAAATAAAAACGAAAATAACTGTCGTCTGCTATCAGAGATAAAAACTCAGGCATGTACCAAAAACTAAAATAGTTACAGCCTATTTTTAGTTTATTATTTTATTATTATTTATAGACCGAAATGATTGCGTTCAGTGCGGTTTCAGAGACTACCTCCCGCGAACGCTTGGGTTGTGGAATGAGCTCCCTGCAAAGGTTTTCTCTAAGAACTTCAGTATGAGGTTCTTCACGAAGTTATTAGATTTTTGAAGGGTTGGCAACGCGCGAGTGATACGTAGGCGGCTCGTAAGCTTGTTTGCCACCTTAGAGATATATATAAAAAAAAGCCTATACATCTTATATCAATAACGTTATACCCAACTATGCTCTTCACTCGATTCTGTTTCAGAAAAACATACCTGGTACCATCTAGTTATTAGCTCTGCTTCGGGATATTTGAAGAAACCACCAACATCAGAGCCGCAAAAACTGATACCCGCAGAAGCCAATGACAAGCACATGGGCACCGACACAGCAAGGAAACCCCATTCTGCTGCGTTATCACCCGTCCACATTGCAGCATATCTGTTGTTTTAGAATAAAATCAGTCAATTATTTTAGCATATAAATAAAGCACTTCTATTTTTTTTTAAGATTGGACAAGGGTAGAAAGTGTCCTTGCCTTTGTGTCCCCGGGAATGTCGACCTGGTCAGTATGAACGGTCTGTATTTGTTGTCAGAGCGCTGCAGCATACCCTCGAACGTCGCTCTGATGTGCCATAGACCGTATTCATTGTGGACGTGTCTGAAAAAAGTTATCGACACATGTATACATTTGAGTGGTTAAATGGCTTAAATTTTTTATTAAAATATTGTTAATTGTATGGGTTTTTTTATGACGATAGGTTATGTTACTAACCCAATGAGTTTTCAAAAAAAAATAACTATCGAGTTTCTTGCTAGATCTTTCTCGGTAGAAATCCACATTGTGAACCGGTGGGAGGATTCAAAAACTAAAATAGTATTTAAAAACTTTGACGACTCAAGTTTGTAATAACCTAATTTAAATAAATAAATTGAGTTTGAGTTTGGTTACATCCATACTATTATAACAGCGAAAGAAACTCTGTCAATCCGTCTGTTACTTCTTCACTTTTAAGCCGCTGTACGGTTTAATATAAAATTTGGCATGAAGATAGTTTGAGTCCCGAGAATACTTGAAAACATAGGCTTCTTGAAACCGTCAAATGTGAGTTGGTTCTATTCTATTATTGAACAGTTGCCGTTGAAAACCTACACTGTAGTTCATCATCAACTGAAAATATTATAATGAAATTTAGTAGAAAGAACCATCACCATCTGTACTATGAGTGTGGTGCGCAATAAATGGGAACAGAAGGACCACTTACGACGTTCTCTATATTAAGTATCTACTGCTCTGGGTCACAGTGAAGCGGGAGTCACATTTTTTTATATAACAATAATTTTATTCGACGCTATTATAATAATAATAATTTTACAATTACATATAATTGACTTATCTTGTTAATTCCTTTGAAACTCCTTGAATTCGCTTCTAGACGACATATGCGTGCGGAGGGAAGATTTAGCGCGTTTGGTACGCAGAAGTTCCTATTTATCTTAATGATCATAAGTTATGTACAATAAATACATTGTACATTTGTCTATTCCGAAAATCAATGGAGGGCAAACCAAATGATTAAGGTAGTGTAGTATGTAACATTAGTGCATATTACCTGTGTTCCCAGTAAGAAGCCAAACCGTCGTGTCCGTCCTGTGCGGGTTTGTAGTGGCGACAGTCTTTGGGCATTGTTATCTCGGGGCCGTTGAATACCTAACATAAAAAAACATAAAAATAGATCAGAAACAAACAAAAAAGTTATCCATATTATAATGTTGATTGATAAAGGGATGAGCAAGCTTGCGTTTAATATAAAAGCTTAGTAAGTAACTATCTACTATTACGATTTTTCTCAGTAGAACCCAACAAACCAAGTCTTTATAGTTTATATAGTGTATATTATGTAGTAGCTGTTTCCAATGGTTACACCCGCGATAGTTCACAGGTCCGCACCTAAAGGCTATAGCGTGATGTTAAATAGCCTTACTCAAGAATTGGACAAATGAATGACAATATTTCATTTTGAATACGACTGGTAGTTTCAGAGATTAGCGCGTTCAAACCAAAAAAACAAACTCTAGCTTTATTATATTATACATAAATACAAGATAAGCTCGTTTTTAGTATAGGATATTTGATAAAAGATTTTCGTTTATCATAAAAAATAGTGGTTCCCTGGCCTAATATGAATCAAAAGAAACCTCATTAGACCAAAACTACCAACACATAATAGATATCAGACATTATTAAATAAAAAAACATCAATATCCGTGAACCATATTACACATATACCTACAGCTGAATACATTTTCGTTCAAGTAGGTTTAAAAGTAAACCCAAAAAAACCAACTATAATGTAATGTTATTTTAGCCATTCTACATCCACACTATAAGAGCAAAGGCCTCTTCTTTAAGAAAGGTGGCTTAGGCCACTGTCCACCGCACCCCAGAGTTTTTAAAACAGTCATAAGGCCTGTGAGTAGGCCTAACGACTGCTATCATGTAATAAAACTAATTAATAAAACTTACACTGGGTTCATTCATGTCATTCCATATGTGTACATCTTTGCTAGTTCCTGGGAAATTATCGAACTTGTATCTGTCCATGTAGTACTTTGTGACCTCTGGGTTGAAGAAATCCAGGTAAGACGATGAACCAGGCCAACACCAACCTGTTCCAATTATGGTTACTTTTAACCTGTTCAATACCTCATTGCACGACTAGGGCTCCTATGTTAAGGACTGCGTCTATCATGTGGGGTTAATGCAAATAAAAATTAAGATCGGGTTTTATCACCAGATTGTAAATACTGCTAAGATGATTTTTTGCATGTAATACCAATTATTAATTTCTTTATAGCATCATACATATACAAACATTACATAGCAAAATACAATAAATAAAAATAAATTAATAATCAACTTTCCCAATGCTAGTTTTGTAATGAAACGGGTACAAACATCCATATTAATGTTTGTGTTTGTTTTTATTTGTGAATTTTTTTTATTATAATATGTATAAAATTGCAAAAAGAAAAGGTTATAATGTATTTGTATCAGTTGTGTGGTGATTGGTACAAGTGTGGCTTGGATTAGTAACTAATGGAACTGTGTGATATGTATAGGACTTTTTATTATATAATATTATTTTTATTTTGTTGCAGCAAAACATATTTTCCCCAAATTATTGAAGTTTTATAGTATTTTTATTAATTTTCTAAACTAAACTCACCTTCATAATCTTTTCCATCCTTATCCTTGACGTAATATCCATTTTCAGTGGCGTCTTCGTGAACGAAGTAACCGGCCTCACGTTTGATGTGAGGGTCTATAATAACTACCAACTTCCGTCCTTTGGCCGTCAAGTTGGACACCATTTCCGCAGGACGTCTGAATTTCTCCACATCCCAAGTGAAATACCTAAAAACGATAAATATTTTTAGTAAACAGTATTCTATTCTGTTCCCAATATTCAAAACAAAAAACCCACTAAAATAAATCATCTTTAATCCACTATTTATATTTTTTTTTAAAAAAGAATAAAAATGGCCAATTTATAATTGCCATAATAAATTATTGCATCGGTTTTAGGTTTTTAATGCAGCTTATAAAACACGCCGCGCAGCAGAGCCAAACGAATTAATTCTGCTAGCTTATTTTTAGGGTTCTGTACCTCAAAAGGAAAAAAAGGAACCCTTATGGATCACTTTGTTGGCCATCTGTCTGTCTGTCTGTCAAGACCCTATTTCTGAGGAACGCGTTAAGGTATCAAGTTGAAATTCATATCAAATACTAAGGTCTACGGTCTCTTGAAGCTGCAAAATATCAAGCTTGTCAATGAACACAATAAAGAAATACGGCCAATTTTGTCGCATATTTTGGCACTCACTAATAAATAAAAACCTATGGCTATGGGGTACTTCTCGTAGTCCTAGAATTATGAAATTTCACATAAAATTGTTGTTATATCACGAAATTTTTTTTGAAACAACACTTATTTGCAGTTGGTTAACTAACCGCACTCTGTGTCGATGTATTGGAACAGCGGCAAAGTTAAGTTTGTCCTACAGTTTACCTTTTATGGAACCCTCGTTGCGCGTGTCCGACTTGCACTTGAGCGGTTTTTTAATTTATTAAAGTTGCAAAGCGTTACAAAATATCTTATTAGCATCTTGATTACTTACTTCTTTCTATCAGTATATTCGATGTCCAACCATATCACATCAGCGGGTATATCGTGAACGTCGAAGTTTTCACTAACGCTTTGCACGTCCGCTTCGTCTACGTAGTTCCACCGAGATTGATGATAAGCGAGAGAGAATTTCTGGAAACAAATAGAAATGTTTTAGCCAGGACTGTTATGTGGACCTAGATGTGCCCAGATATTAAATAGAAATAAAAAAAAATTTTCGTCCCAAGACATATTAATAAAGTCTGCCAAAATTATAAGTACAACCGTCTGATGTTCTAGCAAATTCCTAAACAAAAAACCATGATTGAATTAATGTTTGGGATAGCATGAATGCAATCTACAAATTACCTTCTATTCTGTCTTTACTATTAAAAATGTCTTTTACTGGCCACTTATTTTATTCTCAGTTCTTGTTATACATAATCAAAAGCAAAGCAAATCAATATATATTTGTGAAATTATGTTTCTTAGTTATTGTAGCATCGCTACGGAGCAACATTTACGGAGAATTTTGGCACTGAGAAAGTTAAAAGGACGAAGGGGGACATATGATACATTTTATCCTGGATAATTTAAAATCTTCCACGGAAATAATTATTAATAAATTTCACGTGGACGAACTATTTATCACTATAACAAACTTTCTTTGCCGCGGGCAAAAACTAATATCGGTACATACAGTATATTTTATGTATAAAATGCTTACCGGAGGCAGTGGCGTTACACCAGTGAGTGAAGTATATTGTCTAAACACGTCTGCGGGTTTGTCTCCCATTAATACAAATACATCCACTATGCCTGACTCGCTCATAAACCTGTGGGTAAAAATAAATCATATATAACACTACTAATGTAAGTATCGCGTTTTGTTCGAGGCGATTAAAAGATGAGCAAAGATTTGTACGGCTGTGTCATGTACATGTATGCCTTTTTCTTGTAAGGTTTACAAGGTTAAACGAATTTACACATAAATGGCCATATTTTTAAATAATTCTAATTAACAAAGTATTGTAAGACAACGATTTTTTTTAAAAAAAGAGTATTGAGTATTCTGTAGACCCTTCTCAGTAGAAAACAGCATAGTACCACAGCACAATCAATATCTAACCACAGTATATGTGACAGCATTTCAAGCAGTAAAGCCATCCTGCATCGGCTCTTTATTACGACCCTGTTACCTGTGTATTGTATGAAGAAGTCAGGGTGTGACTAAACTAACCTGGCATCGACGCGTCGTTTCTGCCCACCGGTGACCAGGTTCACTATAGAGGAAACTACTGTGCTCTCCGCGTGGTTAACAACATCTACCCACGTCTCGGCTGAGTTGTGCCAAAACACTCCTACAGTACGTTTCGACCTGTTAAATAAGAAAAAAAATTATATAATTAATAAATATTAGGACAATCTCTGTAAAAATTATTGTAATGTCAACAGTACTAGGTATAGTATTAAATAATCTGTGGTCAACAGATATATGTATGCAAAGTTTGAACAACAAAGCAAGTCAAATAGAAAAAATACTGTTTTCTTAAATATTACAACAATAATTTCAAATATAATATGTAATATGTTATTTTCAAAGCAAACAAATACTCAAAGGATTTTAATCTCAAGCCAGGGTTCGAACCTGCATAGTCGGTTCGGTGAGTGGCTAATGAAAATCCCAAACATGTCTGAGCTTTGAAAATACGTTTGCTACAAAAAACTCTATTATAACTACTATTACAACTTTAGGCATTTTTTGACTTAAGCACTTTTGAGATGAATGCGTATAAAAAAAAACATAGTTTCGCCAAAAAAATATTATAAACTTATCAAGTTTGTACTTATTAAAGTTGTTGCAAAAATTTTGCATTGGGTCACATCAAAATCAGGATCTGCTGATAAAATTTCCTAGACCTAGCTTTACAGCAAATTTCTAGATTTAGGGACAATTGGACTACTACTACTATGCGATAAACATTTTGCACATTATTTATTTTTATTTATTTTCAAAACGAAATTATTAATAAGAAACCAAAAAATATTTTGATGGATTCAGATCTCCAGCAATAAGTATAATCGAAGAATTAGAGTATTCAAACTAAACGAAGAATATTTAAAAGTTATAAATTAAAATTTATCGATTACTCTAATCAATCTTATAACTTGTCTTTTGATGCAGACTGTAGGCACACTCTACCTGACTATCTTTACTCGGCAGCAAGATAGTGCTCAGTCACTACTCTATAGGTGCACAAGTTATTTCATATTGGTTCTAAAAGGCAAGTTTATTTTATAGGACTAAGTAAGAAACTTTAAGGACATAGACGTTAGTAGGTACGTAATAAGACTTTTGTTTTACTTTTAGATGTACAATATCTTAAAAGAAATTAAGTATCTTAATCTTAGGTGAAGAGCCGTAACTTACCCATGTGCGTACATAACAGGTACGGAACCGTATATAGACATGCGACTGTCCAGTTCGTATTCGAACACGTCCAAGTTGTAGAGTCGATACGGCTCGCCGGAGGTTGTAGTTCGGAGGTTAAACTTATCCGTATGCTCGGGGATACCTAAGATATAAATTTATTCATTATTCATTAAATGTTGGGATAACATGTAGGGAAAGTAAATATCTAAACAAAAAACATGTCTACAAGTACAGTTTTTCACCACTACTCTTGTTTTATATTAAAACCATTCGCCATAACCCTATATGCGTTTGTGGAAAGAAGGAAGGTTTACTAGCTAGATTATATATTTTTTAAATGTGCCTAACTTTCAGTTTATGTGTATGACATTCTTCCAGAAATCATACCCTGTCCTTTTAATTTTAATCATCGCATACCCCAAAAATTAATAAAAGTTGTGTCACAGTTTAAATATGTTTTTAATATTAGATTTAATTCCTTTAAAAGATAGGTAAATATAATAGTGTTATACAAATTATAAATTATTATACACCGTGTAAGGGACATCGTGACAAAAACTTTGGCAAGAAGTAGCATTTTCAGTTTATAAAAAAAATCCAAAAAAGATTATCTCGGAAATGGTAAATTATAGTTTTTGTCATTTTTGTATCGTGTGAAAGCGCGCAATGTATTGCAAACGCGTTTTTACTTCACCACACCAAAAAACGACAAAAAATACATAAAAATCATAAAAAGACCGACGTAAAATTCCAACGCTATAGGGTTCAGAATCATGTACTAAACCTATGGTTTCAGTTTTCGTCACGATGTCCCTTACACCCGTTATTTTACTTTTACTATTATTGTCTTTTATCTGATAAATTATGGGGACTCCTAAATTACTTTCAACTCAAAGACGCTATCTAATCAGCTCACTTATTTGCCACTGATAAAGCTTCTAAGAACTTCTAAGTATTCCATCACCATCGAACAAAATATCAATCGCTCACTAAATACAAGACATATCAATACACATACCATAAACTTGGTCAGCATCTGGGAAAGCGATGTCCAAGGAAATAGCTTCGTTGCCTCGGGGCTTACTGTCATGATGGGATTTGAAGTTCTCGCTCCAAGTCCCTTCTTCATCCTATAACAAAAACTTAACTAAGCGATTTGTTAACATTTTGGTAAATCTGCAAAACCAAATTATTATAATATTAAGTACTTTATCTATGTATTTTGAATGCTGCTGGCCGCTTCCCTGTACAGAGTCACCGGACTTTTTTAGCGCGGAATTCTAAAGGAATCCCAGCGACTAAGCGCTCAAGAGCGCCTCAGTTGGAGAACCTTGGATTGGGTCGCCGCATTAGGGGTCTGATATAGGTCAGGGCGAAAAGTTCCTAATTACATAGCAATACCTCTCATAAGGCGCGGGCGACAAAATGTGATTTGCAGTTGCCATGTCCGACGCTATAAGCTTCAATATACCGACTGTGAGTTCGTATAGATATACATTTCTTTGGAATACAGTTAAACCTTACTAACTTTTTTGTGCTTTGCGTTTGAATTTCGTTGATCATCATTCAGTTTCTTTATAGTTCAAGTTGATGTGTTTTTATTGTGTGAATTGAAGGGGGAGAGGGGATTATAGATAACAAATATATATAATGTTTTTTTTAACATAGGCATTGATATATCCATTTATTGATTTATCATTCTTATTATTATAAATTCACTAAATTGACGCATAAGTAATTAATTTATACTGAATTTATAAGCAACTACCATGACAAGGAGTTATACGAAATGCTCAACAAGGAAAATAAAAGATACCTCAGTATGTATGATGTACGCCGTGAACACGCCGACATATATACACATTAAAATGCAAATAATAGATATGCAGATAAGTCAAAGTCAAGACACGGAAGTTCAAAATTCTGCGAAATAATGTACCTACTTCTCTTTTATATAGAAACCTGAACTTTTTAAAATAAAACGCATCATTTATCCATCTGGAATAATAAAACTTTTAGAGAGAGTGATAACATTCAGAGAATTTTTAAAATCACTGCAAAAATATAAGATTATACTGCACGTAGATAAAAACTCACCCTTATCTCTTTACAATATTATTTGTTAAGTTTAGAGGTGCATATATAATAAACTATTTCAGTAAATTTAGAACTTAGCAAACAAAATATAGAAAAATACAATTGTAATAAATATAACTATTATTTATTCGATGTAGAGTAAAGATCCTTTCTTTACAAACAATTACAAAAATAACTGCCTTCGACTAAGGTCAAGTGTGTCATTAGATAAAGAAAAACTACGTTGCGGTTAGCAGACGTATCTGTATCAGTACGATCGGGGTTATTGACCTAATCTACAAACACCTGTGCACACGCACATAAAACTCGTATCTTAATATTTATACGGCTACGGCCAATGGGGTCTAAAGTACCTTTTTTAACTCGGTTACACTCACCTACCTTGTAGCTCACGGCTAATATAAACTGTACAGAATAAATTCAAATGCGGCAAATGAACTCGAAGAATGAATTACTTAAATAATTATATTTCACCGACGATGAATTGCAGAATTTAAAAAATTAATTAATAAAATCTATATGGAAGATTTCCCTTTCCCCTCATGTAAAATTGTTTAGCTTGTATGTACTTGCATTAGCAAATTACTAATAGGATCTTTATTACTGGGTCTTGTAATAAAGATTCTATCTAGTATCGGAGCCAAAATTTGTAGTTTTATTTTCAGAACCAAAATTTACTATAGGCAAAGTACTGAGAACACTATATGCAAGTCACATATGCAACAGGCGACAAAAGTGTGGTGAGGCGGTGCGTGCGAGGAAGGGGAAGCTGCCCCCCGTACTATAAACTCGTACATGCCCGGATGAACCTAATAAGGTTTGACATAAAGATTATGTCACTGGTTAACGTGAAATTATTGTCTTTGTACTCGATTTTGACAGTTATTTTGTTTCGTTTTCATAATATCAAGACATCATGATAACATTCGATAGCACTAACCGTATTTTGAGTTTAAACGTGTACAGTCGCTGGTATGTAAGATGATATACTTTCCGGGCGTGGCTCGATATAAATTGTTAGATATAAGATTACTGATTGTATTAAGTCTGATTACTACTTTAACGCAAAAACATAATGTAGTAATCTACATTTATTATAAAGCTAAAGAGTTTTTTTGAGCGCGTTGTTCTCGAGAACTACGATTCGGATTTGTAAAATCTTGTTTCATTTGATATCCCAGTTATTGAGGAAAACTATTTAACATCACGCTACGACCCAGGAGCCGAGCAAAACGAAAAAAAGTCTAAAATAACGCTAAGGGAAAACAACGTAATAGCGCAGCGATGCGCTAGGTCGAGCAATGAAGCAACAGGTCAAAAGGAAGAAAGAAAAGGGAGCACTGCTGAACTATAACAAAATAGTAATACCCAAAGTGGTCACAACACCTATTTCTTTAATTTTAGGTTTGAACCACAAACGAGCTAGTTGCTTGTAATCTGTAAAACAAAGCTATACTAATATGTGCTCATCTTAACCGGGTGGCATCATGCGCATCATAGAACGAAACGTGGCTCAAATTATTAGTCAATAACTCAAGAAAATTATTATAATAAAAGACATGTCTGATAACAAGTACGGCCTCCTCAAACAATTAAATGGTCATTCCTTTGCGTCCATTCATTGATCTCTCGACCTCGTCATAACGCAGAGCAAAATTAGTATCAATTATTTGATAATAAAATATGTCACTAACTCGATAAGCCACATCACTATTTATTTATCAAGTATGCTAAAATGATTGTACAAATCTTGGCGTAGATTGCTCTTGATGAAGGTGATGTCAAAGCTTTTATATTATTATTATTTTTTTACAACTTTACGCATACTCGACGAAGTGAGAAAGATTATTCGAACATAGATCTCTCTGGGCCAACAGAAATAAAACGTACACCGCCTAAAAGATATAAAGGAGATGAGGAAAACTACTACAACAGATTCCTATCAATAATTTATGAACATCAATTCCAAAACAAACTTATGAGCCCCACAAAATTGTGAGTATAGCCTCAACAAAGTGATACAAAACCCGTAGGTATTTTCTCCCAGCACTCCATTTCAGACTGCGTTACATTTTGAAATATGGTAACTTTTTTTTACTTTAAGAACTCATTTTTTATATGCATAGTTTTGTAACTAAAGTTTTGCAATTTTCATACCTTGAGATAATAAGAGTTAATAAGAGTTTTAGACATAATTATATAAGGACAAGACATAAATATTATCTCACACACCATTGTACCAGAGTGTTAGCCTTGTCGCTATCATTTTATATTAATACCACAGCCAATAATTTGGCTAAACAATCTGCTTTTATTGAGCAGTGTAATTATAGTAGTGTAATTGACATTTCAGCCAAGTATTTGGCTAAACAACCTGCTTCTATTGAGCAGTGCAATTATAATAGGGTAATTGACATTTCAGCTCATCATTTAGCTAAACAACCTGCTTCTATTGAGCAGTATAATAATTTGACATGTAATAATTTAAATTAAATTTTCAGACAACAAAGGACCACTTTGGCATATTATATAATTCCAACATTAATAATGATTATATTAAACAATCTATGTCTACTCAAGTTTTATGCAAACAGAAACAAAAAAATAAACTTTGTCATACTAAAAATAATATTCCATTGAACCTGGTGCATCAGAATATACAAGGAATGTCTCAGAAAGTACTAGAAATTGAATTGTTCATAAACTGCCAAAAGATTGACATTTTGTGTATCACTGAACACTGGCTACGCAGCCATCAGTTTATGTTCAATTTCACTAATCACCAGGTGGGAAGTTCGTTCAGCCGAGTAAATGCTATCCATGGTGGCTTTTTAATTTTAGTCAATAAACAGCTAAAGTTTAAGGAACGTAAAGACATTGTGAGTCTCTCAGTTGAGCGAACTGCCGAGCTGTCCTGTATAGAAGTTGAGCATCTCATTGTTGTGAGTGTATACAAGCCACCTTGTGCAATTTATGATAATTTTGAATTAGTTATGGAAGAAGTGCTGAATAAAATCAGCAATTCCAATAAACAAATCATTGTTTGTGGAGACTTCAATATAAACATTTTGGAAAATAGCTCATTAAGCACCAGATTGCTTGCCTTATTTCAGTCTTTTAATTTAAATAATTTGTTTTGTGAACCAACTAGAATAGCTGTATCCAGTGCCACTTGCATCGACAATATATTTACTGACATAAAACCAATTCAAAAATCAATTATAAGCAATCTAGAGTCAGATCATTGTGGACAGTTAGTGGTTTTAGAAAGAAAGAATAGTATTACTAAAAAGGAAATTAAATTTATACCAATAACAACTAAACGGGTTGAATCATTTAAATCTAACTTAATGCATAAACTTCCAGATTTGCTTTATAATGGCGACCCAAATGATATGTACAATACTGTTCTTGACACTATTACTACAGAGTATAATAAAATATTTACTGCAAAAAAGAAACTTATTTCCAGTCGCTTTAGTTTTAGTGAATGGGCTACCCCAGGTATTCATAAAAGTAGGCGTAAACTGTATGAATTATATAAAGAAAAAACATATAATAATAGCCAAATATTTAGGGAATATTTAAAAAAATACTCAAAAACCTTTAAAAAGGTCTGTCTTGTTGCAAAAGCAATTCACCTCAGACATAAAGTAAAAAATTCAACAAATAAAATAAAAACTACATGGAACATAATAAATAATGAAACTGGTAAAGCTAGGAATTCTTGTCAGGACTTTGAGTTGATTGTAGATGATGCTAGTTTTAAAACAAATTCTGAGGTAGCAGTTGCCTTTGAACAGTTTTTTAGGAATATCCCATTCAAAACAACTGAACATCTAAACTCAAGTCCAATCTTAGCAGAAAAATTATTAAAAACTAGTGTTCCTGAATGTAACGTTCCCTTTGTATTTAAAAACATTAGTCCTACGGATATCATTAATACATTTAAAACATTAGAAATTAAAAACACCACAGACCTTTGGGGACTTTCTGTAAAAACTATAAATTCAATTATTCATGTTATAGCACAACCCTTAGCCATTATATTTAATAGTTGTGTTGATAGTGGTGTGTTTCCTGATGAGATGAAACTTAGCAAAATTATACCTCTTTTTAAATCAGGTAGTTCAACAGATCCTAATAATTTTC
Source organism: Apoda limacodes (assembly GCA_946406115.1). NCBI lineage: Eukaryota > Metazoa > Arthropoda > Insecta > Lepidoptera > Limacodidae > Apoda > Apoda limacodes. Next base: position 22,798,678 of record OX291555.1, on the reverse strand, counting down.
GGCCTATTTCAATACTACCTATACTCAGTAAAGTTTTTGAAAAAATCATACTTTGTCAAATGTTAAGCCATTTCTGTATTAATGAGCTACTTAGTAGTAAACAGTTTGGCTTTATGAAAGGCCGTTCCACAACCGATGCAGGAGTGACACTATTAAAAAATATATATAACGCCTGGGAGGATTCGCATGACGCCCTTGGAGTGTTTTGTGATTTATCTAAGGCATTTGACTGTGTTCAACATGAAAATCCCATCAGGAAGCTACATCACTATGGTATTATAGGCAAAGCTCTCGACCTTTTGACATCCTATATGAGTAGGAGAGTACAGAAAATAGATGTCAACGGTGAAAGATCTCCGGGATCAGCAGTCACTATAGGAGTCCCTCAGGGCTCAATTTTAGGTCCTTTTCTATTTCTTACTTACATTAATGATCTCCCATATAATGTAAAAAACCATGACATTGTCTTATTTGCTGATGACACCTCTTTGCTTTTTAAAGTTAAGAGACGACAGACATGTTATATAAATTAAATAATGCCCTTTCTAAAATTGTAAATAATGTAAATAAACGCTAATAATTTATTAATTAATGAAAAAAAAACCAAATGTGTTAAATTTACATTACCAAATGTTAGTCAGAGACAGACATGTATTAATATTAATGGCGAGCAATTAGAACTTGTTAATTCAACAGTCTTTCTTGGCATAACGCTGGACTCCAAACTTCAATGGGGTCCTCATATTCATAACCTAGCCAAAAAACTTAGCTCTGCTGTGTATGCGATCAAGAAAATAAGACAATTGACCGATGTCGACACTGCAAAAATAGTATATTTTAGCTATTTCCATAGTTTAATGACATATGGTATCCTATTGTGGGGTAGCGCTGCTGATGTAAATACAATATTTTTGTTACAAAAAAGGGCAATTCGTGCTATTTATAAATTAGGATCTAGGATATCTCGGAGGGATAGGTTTAGGGAAGTAAAAATTTTAACTGTAGTGTCGCAGTACATATATGAAAATCTTTTATATGTACATAAAAATATCAATAGTTTCAGCAAGAAAAGTGACGTTCACAAAGTAAATACTAGAAGTAAAAATAAGCTGTTGGTGCATGATACACGTCTACACAAAATAAGTAACTCTTTTATGGGGCAATGTATACACTTTTACAACAAAGTTCCCAATAAAATTCAAAATCTATCAATAAGTAAATTTAAATCTTTTATCAAGCAGGTACTTTGTAAAAAGGCATACTACAATATTTCAGACTATGTAAATGATAAAAATCCTTGGGACTGATGATGCTCAATTACAGGATGCATAGGTAAACGAAATTTAAATGGAAAAAACATAAAATTGTACGACTAAAATTTTTTTATATAAAACATTAATTGTATTTTAGTTTATTTGTATTATTGATAGTGTTTTTAAAAGAGTAACTATCGAGTTTCTTGCCGGATTCTTCTCGGTAGAAATCAACAACATTGTGAACCGGCGGGAAGGTGGGAGGGTTCAAAAAATAATATTTTATAACTTTGACGATTCAAAAGTGATTGTAAAATCCTTATTTGAATAAACCATTTTGACTTTGACTTTGACTAAGAAGGTACTTAATTCGATTTGTTTCCAGGCGCTGCTGGAGTTTTTGGAATATATATTTGTTATGATTTTTTTGAACGGTTTTAAATCCTGGGTGGTCGGTCCTACATAAATTGCTTGTAGGTAACACGGTATTTATTCTATATATTCCTGGAAATTCCACACAGCGCCAACAACAGATACAAATACCTATATTCTTTGTTTTTTGTTTAGACATAATTATTATTTACGAAAACATCCAGGCTCAAACGAAACACAAAAAATTACATCACTTAAACGTTTGTCCTAATCGACGATCTAACCCGCACCCCTTGTTTTAGTCCACAACATTAAAAAACATTTCACGTTTTTATTAGTTACCAAAGTTATAAATAATTGGCTAAAAGGAGTGTTATTGCTTGTGAATGATTGTTTGCGTAATTGGATTTACATTTGTAAGCAAACTACGACTTTAGTCAAAATTTCTTTTAGGTAGTTTATTGTATGACATAATTTTTTAGACTGATACTAACTGCGAAAAGTTCGTAAGTTCAATTCTGTTACCGTCAGACGGTAGATTAATTTCGCTTGCTTCGTCAAACAAACACGCGTGTTTTGTACTCACACAATGTATTTTAGTACATTAGGTAACGCTAACCTAGAGATATAACATTGACAGTGCGTGCATTATCAGTCACGTAGCAAGATAAAACGCAAGATCAATGTCATAGGCTGATCTCTCAGAAGAGTCGTGCGTATCGGTCAGTGGACAAGTATAAAATTACTTTGTTGAACGGAAATCCAGTTATTTCTATATAGGTATGCAATTCCTTATTACTTCAGCCATTGTATAGCCAGACTGTACCACAGGCCAATATAGTAGACAGACTGTACCACAGGCCCATATAGTGGCCATTCGACTATCAGTTTTTCTAGCTATATATAAGCACTAGACTTTGCCAGCGGCTTCGCGCGCCCTAAATTCGGTTATCGCCGAGGAACTCCTTAATTAGGTATACTAATGAAGTTTGCTACAGCAAGCCATAGGTGCAGCTATTGTTTGGTCAACTCTGTTATAGTTATACCCGCTGGAACTTTTAAATTTTTCGGTATAAAAAGTTGCCTATATGCTATTCCAGGACCTAATCTATATGTATGCAAATTTCATCCCGTTCCCTCCAGTAGTTGAAGCGTAGTTGAGGAACAAACATCCATCCATACAGACATACTTTCACATTTTTTATATTAGTAGGATAGCAATACCTTTCGGTACAAAAAAATCCTTTTTTTATAGGAAAAGTGAAAGTTGAAAGTATTATTTTTCGGTTTGGTTATGTGTAACTTTAAAATTCTCTCCATATGATTCAATAGTGTAATATGTCTTTGAACATAAGTCGAAACGGCACGTTTTTGCTAGGGTATGCCACATCCTTAAGAATCGATATAATGCCCGTGGTATGAAAAAGATTTGGGTAGTCAAATCGAACGTTACTCTTTCATGAAAGATTGAAAGCGTAACGCTGCCCTTTGCCAATGCGTTCCCCACCTATCTTATATATTGTACTATTATTTATTTTTTAGTGAGAGAGAAAGATATAGTTAGAAAGAGAGAGTGAGAGAGAGGAAGAAAGAAAAAGAGAGAGAAAGAGAGTTATAAAACTGGAAATGGCTATTTATCCGAAAATATTAGTAGTAGAGTAGTAGTTTCATTACAAAAGTGATAGATCTCATCAAGATCTTCATTTCAGATGACAGCTGTCGAACTATAAAGGCTATATCTCCGTAACAATAGACTTTATTTTTACATTTAAAAAGTTGATAGAAATGCCGACCAAAATCAGACCATGTTATCCATACCTTTGTATTCATCCTTATTCAAATAAATCATTTCGTATTCAAGACCTATTCAAAACCTATAGATTCATTTTCGAGTTATTCAAATTGGACATTTCATTCAAAAGATATTACAAATTTAAAAATGTCAATCTAAACAAAATACTAATAGAAAAATAAACTGCCGGGGTGCCGCCGTACCGCGTCGTGATTCGAACTCCAGACGTGTGGGAGCTGACATAGACAGTTTTTTTTATTTAAAAGGGTATACTTCCCAGGTGGTCCCATAATAATGTTGTGAATTTAAAACTTAAAACTTACTTAGGTACTTTAAAAAAAAAAAAAATTGGTGTTAATTTGGAACTGTTGAAACGCCTTTTATGTTGATGATTCAATTACGTACGATCGAAACATACATACGTTTTTAGTGTATGAGATCAAAAAGAAAAAATAAAAACTTTTTAACAAAAAAAAGCAATCGGCTTCAAAAACAAACACTACACAAAAAGGGTAAAATTGCTGATTTTCAAAAATCTGATCAGAATAACAGTTTTGTCAATGTACCCAAGTTTATAACACACTTCACTTTCACAATCTTAATCGTATATCAGATCAGATCTTTAAAGCCGGTTGTTTTTTTTTGTTAAAAAGTTTTTTTGATAGAGCCAGGTAATTAATTATATATTTTAGGACCTACTGCAGACAGTAATTGAGGTCTTGTTTAGTTTATGATTAATGTTTTGCAGGTTTTTGACCTGACTGGTAGAATAGTTATGGACTTTTGAATGGTCCGGAAAGAGTTGAATGTTATATTTTACACTCAAATTATAAATTTAGAGACTGTTTCGTAGTTAACGCTAAAGTTTAGAAGATGTTTAGATAATGATGCCTGCTGCAAGGATACCCCTGTCTGAGAAATACTATTACTATTGTGTATGCGCTCTAATAACATACATAGTTCTTCCAGATTCAAACAAAACTGGAGTGTCCTGTCTAGTATGAATGTATTACAGACCTACAATTTATGGTTTAATTTTTTATTAATTTGTATTGTAATTTAATATATGTAATGTAATGTAAATTTTAACTTTTATCGTAAGTTTTTTAGATTTTTTTTGTACTCGTAAGCCAATAGTCGTTTTTTAATCATAGTAAATAACATAGAAAATAGCTCCATGTGTGGTGTTTTGTGTAACCATAATAACATATTAAATATTTTTTTAGTTTCATTAGGAGGACTGCTCCCATGTCCCTAGAAAAGATCAACACTAGATATGTCACAGAAGCAGTTAAGGCTATGGCATACCCTAGACAAAAACATGCCGTTTCGACCAGTGTACAAAGACATATTACTATTGAAGCATACAAAGAGACACAGTTCCACGTTCGACAAGCGCCAGCACATGACCGCACGTTGAAAATCTCGATTTTCTTTGTTTTTTGTTGGTATAAAATTTAAATATTTTATGAAATAAGAATCGAAAGAATATCACTCTTAGTTTCCCAAACAATTTAAAGAAAAGCCCAAAAACAGTTTTTTTTTTTAAATGTTTTAATGGCCAATTATTATAATATTACCAAATCCACCTAATTCAGGTTTGAACTATAACATATATAAGTCAAAAAGTGTACTCAGGCTGTTACAAAATTAATCAAATTCTTACAAACTTAAATCGTTCTGGTATGCGCTTAAAGACATGAGTAGATGAAGGTAATAGTTTGCATTTCTCAATTCTCGTTTTTAGCGTGAAATAAAACTTTCATGTGCTATTTTTTTTGTGATATCCTTCCAAAAAAGGTTTTGATCATTTTATTGTAATTAATACTGTCAAACAAGTAGGTACATATTTATAACTAGGGATTTCTACAATCAAAATAATTTCCTTTAAACTGTGATTTTTTTTACTTATTGGAAGCTTTCTCCACTTATGTCTTTAGTTATTTGGCAATATTCGCAAACAAAACAAAAGCGACACTCACAGTTTCAACAGCGTTTTCATCACCATCACCTCGCTCGTTCCTCACCCTTAATGGCTCCACCAATAGCTGGGAATTTTCATTCAAAATGACAGCAACTTCTCCATTTTTGTCCAGGAATTCAAACTTCAACGGCTCAGCGGTGATTACCACTTTGAGCCCTTGGGAATTAATGACTGTCAACTTCCCATTTTCTTTAGAAATCAACTTTAGGCTGAAATTAACAAATGAATAATTGAGTTTCATAATTGAAAGGGACAGTATTAAACGAGCAAATTTAAATTTGTCTGGGAACAGACAGTCTCTAATTTATTCAGGATGTCAACTGTTTCAACAGACTTTTGTGTATCTGTTTTTTCAACTTTGGAAGCCAAAAACTCGCAAAATATATATATTAGATAAACTACTTAGACATCTCAAATGCATTTTTGAAGCTCTATTTAACGACATTTCACAATATGGGGTGCGCGGAAAAAAACAATTTTTATCCGTCAATTCAATTTCTACTATGAATATTTTATTTTTCAGTTATCATAAAAAATCTTGTGGTTTACGAATTACAGCTTTTTGATAAATTTTATGAGAATCAATGCAAAGACGGCAGAATTATAAATAGTTGACATACGGAACCACGAACATGATGAAACTATAAGGGTTCCGTTTTTCACATTTGGCTACAGAACCCTAAAAAGAGGTAGTAAGTACATAAATCATTATTAAAATACAATCAAGTGTTGTAATTGGGTTACTTACATAATTATAGCAAATAACACTCTTATCTTAATTTGAATTTAAACACTCCTCAAGCCTACAAATGTATCTTAACACAAAGGCATAAAGGAAAATTTTCTTTGATAAAGGAAAACGAATTTATGATTCTGATATCTAATCAGTTAAATCCTTGTTAATTATTTAGATTTAGAACAATGTGAATTAATATATGTTTACCTGTCAAGATTTTTTTTTTGAGTGTTTAAGGGGGCAGTACAATTATGGTCAGTTTTTAAAAAATTATTCGATTTAATTGTAAAATAAAATGAAATCCAGAAACTATTGCTTTATTAAAATAAATTGTTTTATTTTTAAACTTAGAGCCCGTTATTCAAAACTTCGAGTGCACTTTACGACAGACGAATGAACTGACAGACAGACATGTGAGTGATCTTAAAAGGTTTATTATTTTTTGTTTAAAGGAACAGAACCCTAGAAATGTGTGTCTTTTTTGCAATCACGTCACGCATTGTTCATCTGATCGCAATGAAACTTTGGTGAGCAGTTGCCAGAGGTTTCTGAGACAACCTAAGTTGTGGAATATGGATGTGTTGCATGTAGTTTTCTGACAGTTTGTGTGATGTGAATGTGTTTGGTGAAAATGGAAAGAGGAAAGGAAGAATAGGGGGGAAAGAAGGAGCTTTAGCAAATTAACTTCTGCCAGTTCAGCTAGTATACTAATAAAATTACTTAATATAAGTTTTTAAATTTACGCGTTCCATTACTTTACATTACCCGTCAAACGGGAACGTGTAATTTACCCGTCCCGTTTTATTATTTTTAAATTAAAATTACTTAAGCTAGTATACTAATGTAATTCTCTCACCTGTCTCCTTTTGGCTCTCCATCTAGAGCAAGTTGTGTCCTGTAGCGTGGGTATAGGGGATCTGCCTCATCCAGCTCCACTCGGAATGTTCCATCCGTTAGGGCAGACAGTTTTAAAGCATAATTCCACTGTAGAACATACTGATATTAAGTAGAATATTACATACTATAAAATTTATATTGATAATACGTGTTTGAATGGTGACCTATCCTAGGTGTGCTGGAGATGCTAAGTATTATCACTTATTAGTGGCCTTTTACTCTCTGAACAATCGCATTGTTGATATCTGGAACCAACTCTTAGAAAGTGTTAGATTAGTGTTTGCTAATTCTGTTTCAAATCTCAAACTAAATCAATAAGTTGACCCCTGACTGAATAACTATTTATCTTGCTATCTGTTTGCTTACCGTGGGGTGTGGGTTCAATTCCTGCTCATTTATGTGATGAACATTTGTGTCAGTTTTGAGTCTGAGTATTTTATACGTATAATATTATTAGGTACACACTTTGCCCCATACTGACTTACTTTTTATATTCCCTTAGAAACTAACAATGGGGAAAATTATTTTGTCCAAGGTCTTTTATTTCACCGCTTATTACTCTAAAGCTGGTAATTAATGACATATGGGACATACACAAAGCCACCTTAGTCCAAATATACAGTGTTGCAGCGATAGGCTCACCTCCTGTCATGCAGGACTATAGTGGTTGGTGGGAAGAGCATGTCAGATACATAATGATGTGGTTGTATATCTAGCTGCTGGTTACACCTTTCTGTGTTCTGAGTAACACAATACATGAGATTAAGTGGAGTTAGTGTTGGAACACTGACACCCAGGTTTATAGCCGAATGGCTCCTGTTAATACAGTTTCCTTACATGATTTCAAGACAAAAAGAAAGAAAGTTATAATTTAATAAATTCAAAAACTTGCTGTTTGTTTTTTTATTACTTTAGTGACTTATAAAAAAAAAAGACTCCATCAAAAATTTTCTCCCACAATTTTGTGAAATTTTTTTAAATTAAAGAAAATTTAGGTGTGTTTATACAGTAGGTTTCTTCTATTCATTAAATCCTTACTTAGTTAATTTTCCACTCCTTAAGGAATACACTTTCTAAATAACAATGGCCATTCTTAACAGGAAACACTGATAGTTAGTTAGTTAGTACTATATAATTATTTTAAATGTAGGAAGAAACAACATTGTAAACACATAAAAGTACCAGTTCATATTTTATTTATAATTTGCTCCTACAACTGACTCTTCTACATTATTTTTCCAAAGAATAGGGTACAGAGTATTCTCTGTACATCCTTTTCCTGATTATTTTATTAATATTTTTACGCTAGTTTTGTTTTATTCCAAAATATGAAAGAATCACATGTGTCACTCCCATCACTTAAACCAAATAAATAAAAAGTCCTTCTTAAAGCTTCTAAGTTGCAGTAGTTTTTAAATTTTCATGATTAAGATAACTCCTGGCCATATTTGCAAAATGTTAAACTTCAATGGTGTTTTCCCAATTTAATATCTTAGAAATGGATTTACTACTACTACTATTAACCTACATCACATATCACTTTGGCCTACTGTTGAGTAATAATTTTTTTGGGACTTTTGAGGAGCATAAAGCAAAATAGACCTTAATAGAATTGAATTTTAAGTCAGTAAATCAAGTCCAAATAAATAATAAAAAAAACATGTAGATACTATGTTATAATTCCAAAAGCAAAAAAATTATTTAATAGAAAAATAATGCTGCAAAATTTATTTAATATAAAAAAATACCAGTCACCGCTATTATTTGCCAATTTATGATTTATTATTACATATAATTTACCTGAAATTTTAATAGAACATCACTTGATACAAAACCTGGGGCTGTAATAAGATTTTTTAAATAAAAGTAATAATATTCAAGTTATTAATATTTAAGGTTTTTCGCCCATACTTTTGTGCGGCGTCTTAAGAAAATCATGACATATAATTTTTTCAATCAATCTTAAATATGTTTTAAATATCTATAAGCATTTTTTTTAATACAATTAGTACCCAGAAACCATTAGTTGATAATATGAAGAAAACCCTTATATATATAATTATAGCCTGTAGAGTGCCACCATTTTACTTGTGTTAAAAGTTATTACCTTGCAAATCCCCTAAAAACAATTTGGTAGAATTTACGTACAGAAGTACACAATCTGCATTTGTAGGAAAGCACCTCCGTCCCTCCCTCCTTATGTGGACGATACCAACTTCACTATAACATAACACCACTAAATTGCTAACAGTTCCTCTAAAAACACACAAGGACGTAGACGATGCCTGCAAACAAGTGACCAACCTTATCCAGGTGGCGGCCTGGACAAACAGCCCATCGCTTGATGGATCTACCAAAACCTCCAATAACCCACCAGATATAAAACAAAAGATCCTGGACAAGCGCAGACTAAGAAGAACTTGGCAGCTCACACATCATCATCTAGATAAAGCCAAACTAAACAAAGCTGCAAAGGAACTAAAGATTGCTATAAAAAAAACAGTCAATGACACAGTTCAAACTAACCTTCAATTGCTGTCTCCAAGTAGCATCGATGAGCTCTCTCTGTGGAAGGCAACAAAAGATCTACGCAAACCACGGCAATCATTCCCTCCATATTACCAGACTCATGGGCAAGAACCGATGTGGAAAAAGCTGAAGTTTTCGCCAAGCACTTAGCTGATGTCTTCAAGCCGAACAAAAGCTCAGTTGACAAGTCAAACCTTGATGACATCCTAGAACAAGACTTTCAGATGTGTCTTCCAATTTAGCCAATCTCACCCAAGGAAATTGCGGCGGAAATCAGACTGCTTGACTCACAGAAAGCACCAGGATTGGACCTCATCACCCCCACAGTTCTTAAAAATTTGCCGCGGAAATGTATCACATTTCTCGTTACTTTGTTCAATGCTATCTTTAGAACTTCTCATTTCCCGGCCCTCTGGAAAGTGTCTCAAGTGGTCATGATTCACAAACTGGGAAAAGCAGAACACGAAGCTTTTTACCTATTAGCCTCACGTCTGCACTTTCTAAATTGTGGGAGAGGATCTTTCTTACCAGAGTGCAATCAGCCATGGACAGCTCAGCTATTATACCAACTCACCAATTCAGGTTTCGCAAAACACATTCCACTATCGAACAAGTGCACAGAGTGTACCATACCATTAGGCAATGCTTCGAAAAAAATCAAGATCAAGCCTCTATGACATTGAGGCTGGAGTGCCAAAAGGCTCAGTTCTTGGTCCAGTTCTCTATAATATCTTCACTTCTGACTTGCCCATATGCGACAGCATTACCGTTGCAACATATGGTAATGACATAGCATACCAGTCCGTTGAAGATAACCCGACAATCGCCAGCTTTAAATAACAAGGACAACTAAATGAAACTCAAAAGTGGCTTGATAAATGGCGTATACGCGCAAGTGTGGCTAAATTCAATCATATAACCTTCGCCCTGAGGAAAGGAAATTGTCCCCCTGTAAGGCTTGGGAACTATATGCTTCCACATTCTGATTGTGTGAGGTATCTTGGCTTTCACCTTGATAGGCGCCTGACGTGGAAGTATCACATCAAACAAAAAAGGGACCAGGTCAATCACAAATTTCGCTCCCTATACTGGCTCATGAGAAGAAATTCAGTTTTATCTCCCGACAACAAACTCCTAATTTACAACTCAGTGCTTAAACCAATATGGACGTACGGGATCCAGCTTTGGGGTATCGCCAGCAAAAGCAACATACTCTGTATCCCAGAGTATAATAATTAACATATGTTAATTATTATACCTCTATCCCTGTCCTGAATCTAAAGGATGTTTCGCAAAGTTTGATCAATCTGGGTGTTGATTATTGTAAGCTGATATGTTTTCTTTGTATCTTGTATCAAAACTGCGACCCGTCTGGCTTATATGAACTTGATCTCAGTCGCCATGTGTAAGCTTGTATATACCAGACTTTTTAAAGTTCTGTGCGTTCTGTGGCATTGCACAATGTTCTTTGTATGGTAGGTGATATAAATGCCATAATGACGCAATGTTTTAGCTATTATTTTAGAAATTTGGCCATAATAAAAAAACTACCTTTGTATTTTTTTATATTTTTCTCAATTACATGGTAAAGTACGGCTGTTGCCCTGGAATAAAGTTTCTTTTTGATTAAGCTGCCTATCAGCTTTTGGTTGTATCCATTAGAATTAAGCCTATTTGATAAATTATATTAAGTTCTGTGGAATAATCTTGTTTACTGAGATGTACTGACAATAATCAATGTATGTATGAATTGAATGCTACCATTTTCTGTTGCCAAGGATGACAAGATGAAGCTGAAATAACTGTGTTGGTGTGTGTTGGTTTTCTATATATTTGAAAGGTATGTTTGTTTTGGTTTCTTTTTGAAAATTTACAATGTAATTTGGTAACTTGAATGTTTTTGCCTGTTTGCAAAAATTTTTTTACAGTTATTTTACAAAGTAACACCTGATTCTATCAATAATTTTACTTGTGTGTTTTAAAGTTAGCCAATTCTTGAATTTTAGATGTTCGAATATTATTTGGTCTATCACAATAATTCAGTGTTAACAATTTGGGATATTTGTCAATAACAATAAAAATAATATGATTTCACATTGCCAATAAAAATAACCAGTTTATTTTAGTTATTCCTCATTAATCAGTGCTAATATTGTGATCACAGTATTCATGATACGAAAAAGGGCAATTTGTGCTATTTACTAATAAGTATCTTGGATATCTCTGTGGGATAGGTATAGGAAAGTAAATATTTTTAATATTGCAATACATAATATGTGAAAATCATTTAAATGTTCATAAAAATATTAATAGTTTCAGCAAAAAAATAAAATCAAAATATATAAAATTGTATGGCCTAAAATAATATGTTTAAAAGAGTTGTTTAAATTTTTTTTTCAGTGTTTGTTTTGGCTAATTAAACTGTTTTACTGACCGATAGACGCGTTTTTTAATAAAGAACTATCTAGTATCAATTTTCAGAAGCTCCATGGAATGTTCTCAGACCAAAATCTATAAAACGGAAACGTGTCAGCAAGGCTGCCATAGTCGCCCTAACGCTTGATGCCAAAAAGTTTTGGGTTACCATAGTCGCCTGGACATTTGAGTGGTTTTTTTGTTTTTATTTCAAACATTGTTGATTTTATTTGTATTTCTGGTCGGTTAAGTTGTCTGGAAGAGATCACTTTAAAGCGATAAGACCGCCTTTTGTTTCTCTCTATTTGTAAATATGTAAAATTATTATGTTGATGCAATAAAGTATATTATTAATATTATTTTATTGTGATGTATACTAGTTATGTTGTACTTGCCAGATTATTCTAGGTATAAATCTACATTGTGAACTAGATTTCAAAAAAAACTTTGACAATTCAAAAGTATTTGTAAAAACCTAAATTGATTAATAAAACTTTGACTTGGTTTTGAAAACTCAACTTTTAACTCATCTCCATAATGCCACCAAAAAGTTGCCTATTCAAAGACTACTATTATACTACTAAAATTTAACCATTTGAAAAGAGTAAAAATGGGAAACAAGGGAAAATCCCGAAGCAAGTGCATCTTCAGTAATAAATAAATAATTCCTGAACATCAAACACAGGATCAACTGATACTTAGCATGACAGAAAATAAATATAAATACTTTAAAACTTTTTTACAACTAGAAAGCAACCAGCCTTAAGACAAACACAATTGTTTGACTTGGGCAGAGATCATAGGCTGTACTATTAACGGAGCCATAGTCCAACACACTGGCCCTTTGCAACTTGGCAGACTTTTGTTATGCTAGTGGCCACTCGACTTGACAGTTATATTGCCCCCTATACTTAGATTAACAACTGCTAGCATAATATGACAACATAACCAATTTATTACTGGTTTTTTTTCATGGTGCCACGGTAAAAATGATGGAACTTACCAAAATAGTCCTCTTATCTGATTCAGAGTTTACTGTGTTCACCTCTGCAGCTAAGATGTTACCTTGTACAAATACAGTATCCAAATTTAGAGCATACAGTGATTTTTCAGGTTTAAATGATCTCAAACGTTTACAGAAACCCGATTGATCGCATGTCTTAAAATTGTTTTTATCAACAGCATAACTAGACGTAACTGCTAGTACAGCCACTAATATAAACCTCATGGTCTTCATTCTGAAATGAAATACATGTTTAAATTTAACCAACATCTCCAATTATATTCAAATATACCGGGTGGTTTGCAGGATAGGACAAAGTAATATGATATACCTTAAAATACGAAGTTACCAAGCCGCAAAAGGTCAGTAATTTGTTTATACAACACTTTTGGCTCAAACCATCGCCCCTGCTGTGTATTTGTTTTATAAAGATCTTTATTAAGATTACTTGCGGCAAAGAAAAGCGCAGCTATTGTAGAATATTACGTGGAGCAATTTTTTTGACATTGACAGCAGTGTGACCATACTTACAAATTCAATTCTGCTATTCCACTCCAGGCCAAAAGCTAACGAATCGAAATATTTAAATAATATTTAACGAAAAACACTTTTACACCAAAGGTAAAAACTTTGATAGGTTTAAGGTTTAAGAGCGCGTTCGTTCTGGGATGCAGAATCATTATTTTCATTACTTATGCCACCTGTCATCCGTTCGTTTAGCTTTGGTATCAAAAGTATCAAAATTTTAGTATCATCAGTGACAAACTGTCATGCGTTCGTTTACGATATTTTTGTTATTTTTGTCACTTTTGCCACCGAAAAATGAAACTTTAGACCCATGTCTGGAGGTGGGGTTTTTGTGTTAATCTGTCAAACTGCCTATACATATTCTTTGTTTATGGTAGTGTGTGTGTGTTTTATCGTAGTGTGTGTACGTCAAGCGTTCGTTTTGCAGGTTTTGTAACCAAAAATTTTGTTAGTAACGTTTCAAAGCTAAACGAACGGTAGGTGTCGGTGGCAAAATTGTCGTTATCAAAAGTGTGAAAAGTATCATTCGTGGGAACTCTTAATCCCAGAACGAACGCGCCCTAAAATATATTTGGAAACGGTATTAGTCATTCTAATAATATTTAATTACGTCTATTAAGACGAGATAGAAATAGCCCGTTCCCGCACGTCTTGGAGCAGTGTGCGCCACCGGCCATGTTTGTATGCTATCTAGCTGGTTATCAAGGCGTCTTTTTAATATCTAAGAAATATGTTGTTCTTTTCTTTAATATATATATCATTTTTTATTAAATGATTGACTATAATATGCACCGTTCACGAGTTTTTGAGTCGAGTAGATGTTTTACAGGAGGAAAATAGGAATCTATCTTTCCATTGGTGAGTCGAACTAATTATTATTGTGACTATATGAAGTCAAATTGTAAATGAAGTATACAATTTTACTTGAATTAGATACTTTTCTTAGCGCTATTTTTGTTAGGACATTACTGTTAATTAAATCAATACAACTGGTATTTTTAACATTTTGCTTACTTCATAGTGTTGTAAGTTGGATCCCGATGCATATCGATAATGTCGACAATTACTTTTTTTATGTTAAAACGAAAACACTTTTATTTCTGAATTGGTAACATGTTTCGTAGCAATTTTGAAACAAAGAGGCATCGGTCTAAAATGTAAAATAAAGGCGATGATTAAAGTTCTTTACAACATAAACAAATATGATCTTAATTATTGTTTTCAGAAATTATACATTCCCATGCCGTGCCGTTATTAGTTTTTAATCAGCAATTATGACAGTGTAAAATTTACTAAAGAAAAGTTAAAAAGTAATTACTTGTATTTGTGGAATGTAGTATTTTTACCTTAAAAATTTTTGGTTTTGAGAGTTCGCTGCGTGCGCTGCGTAAACGGTTAAAGTTCCGCAAAAATCATCAATGACAGAATTGGTCTCGTTTAAAAGTTCTAAAAAAAATCCGTGACAGCATATGTCTATCTTTTAAAGTTGGCTCACTATAACCTTTTTTATGCTAACCAAATTTGTTCTAAAATATTGCATTATTTGCGAAGGTGATTTTATAAACGTGATATTAATCTTTATCCAAATAAATACTTTAGTCATAACATTATTATTTAATTTTCAACTAGATGGTCCTTACATCATTCGATTTCAATAAATATCTTAGGAGATATCGCAGTTTTAAAATAACATTGGCGGGTTAAAGTTGTATGGTACCCCAAAGTAACTATTACTGACTGACTGACTGACAACCACTGGATGGATTGAGCCGAAATTAAGCACGCATATAGGTACATAGCTATTATGATGTAGGCGTGCGCTAAGAAAGGATTTTCCAAAACTCATCCCCTAAACGGGGGTTCAAAGTTTGTATGGAGCTACATACGCCGATAATCAAATTTTGGGCGGGCGAAGCCGCTGGCAAAAGCTAGTCACAGATATTTGTAATTTCACTCTCAGCCAGTAAATTATTTGAGAGTTTGTTTTTCCCCATTTCTTGTTTAGCTTAGATCCAGGTTTTTAAGAAACTGTAATATTCAGTGTCTCTTCTCCGTCACATAATATAATTAGTGGGTGAGTGACGCTCTTAAGTCTTCAATAGCAAGATCATATTTTAAATGATTTTCTCTATTATGCCTTTGTGCTGTTTTTTCCAGGTGAGGTTGCTGTAAGAGGAAGCTTCAGCATTTACTATGCGAACGTCAAAGAACGCTTTTTTTGCAGGTTTCTAAACACAATTTACTCGTAATAATCAGCCACTTATAAATGCTGGTTGATTTGTATTTACGTCACGCAATATACGTTCTGTTGTACGTTGGGCCCCAGGCTTATTCAGCCCTATGTTTGCAATCATCTCTATGTTTATTATGACCTTGTGTTGTTAGACCACTTTTTTTGCAGTTAAGTTCGTGGTTAAGGTTAAAATCACTTTCTCCACATCCATCGCAGGTTTGAGTAAGAATTATAGGTTCATAAGTATAAGGGCATCCTTAAATTGGGTAGCTGTTAGATCTGTATTATTCGCAATAGTATAAATAATAGTTAGCCATTGTGATGATTTCGTTTCAACAGGTTTTTGGATACATCTTTGCATTTTATTTAATAATTTAGATATTTTTTAATTAGTGGTTGTGATATCCCTTAATTGCCTGGCTTGTTTTTACGTTTTCATGGTATCAGCAGCGTATGTTTGATGGGCTAATAAATCTAGCCGTAGTTAATGGTAGTCGCTCTGATGGTATGGACATTAATGGTGGTGCCCCGCAAGGCTCTGTGCTGTTTCCTACGTATGTTGGACATCAACAACATACATTAAGTAATGGAGACGCTTATTACACGGGTAGTGCTAACATCCCTCGTTCCGTTGTGGAGGAAAAGTGCGGACAACTTGTATCTCAAATTGAGACCGCTCTGTCTAAGGTCTCTGACTGGGGACGGGAATACATTGTCCGATTCAACCTACAAAGACTTTTCTTTTTTTTTTCTGAACTGACTATGCAGTTGGCTGTTGCAGCCATTACTGCTTCACCGGGCTTTTTGGGGCGAGACTCTGAAGGAGCCTATGCCCATATAGCGCCCAACGCTCAAGGGCTCCCCGCGGGGGAAGCCTCGGCTTGGGTTGTCGCTCTCGGGGGCGTCCCTTCCACCGGCGTGAGTCTCGAACCCGAAGGTGAGTCACCGCCAGGAGGGGAGTTCCCCATTACGTGGGTACGGTTGCGATTGAGTGGGGGCGGCACTCTTTGATACCTCGTGTATCCTTGTGGGCGCCGACGAACCCGGGGACGTCGTCGTCGTGTTTGGAGGGAGGCCCTATTCGGGGAGGTCGTAGAGACTAATTTCGCTATCCGGACAGTGAGATCGTCATCTGGGGCCGTTAGTACGTGCCAAGGCCGCCTAACTATAGTTTTACGACCGTGCCGAGGTCGATCGGGGGGATGATAAGTTGTGGATTGCACAATTAATCAATTCGGGTGATTTTGCGTACGTTCGAAAAAGCGGACTGACAAGTCTTTGAAATATTGGGGAATCGCGGGGAGTTCGAAGTCTCTGTGGAGGTCCGCATTGCGGACGTACCAAGAGGCTCCAGAGGCCACTCTGAGAAAGCGGTTTTGAAGGGTCTGAAGTTTGTGGATTTTGCGCTTGGATAACGAAAAGACTACGCTAGCATAAGCTAATATGGGACGGATGCAAGTTGTGTAAAGATTCAGCTTATTTCTAAGCGTCATCTTACTGTACTTGCCTATCATGGGATAAAGACGACCGAGGACAAAAGCGGCTCGGTCTCTGACTATTTTGGTGTGAGCGTGGAAGTTCAAACGACTATCCATGGTCACACCGAGATATTTGGTCTTATTTTGCCAGGGAATGGCACGACCGAAGAGAGAGTGGAACTTTGTAGCGAAAGCTACGATTCGACAAATAGTCTCGTATGATGAGCACGAGACGATCTGGCAACTGAAAGTTGTACAGTTTAAAAATTAAACCGTTGTGCCAGACTGTGTCGAAAGCTTTCGCTACATCGAAGAAGACAGCGCCTGTGTGGCGGGCCTTACCTAATACTGGTTGGAAGCCAGTGAGAATATGTTTCGTTATGCGGAGGACTTGATGGACGCATGAGTGTTTGGCACGGAAGCCGAACTGCTCGTCTATTAAAATGCCTCTGGAGACTATAGCGTTCCGTAGCCGAGCGAGGAGGAGGCGTTCATAGAGTTTACCAAGGGCCTTTAGTAAACTTATAGGGCGATAGGAGGACGGCTCGGTACGAGCTTTGCCTGGCTTATGGATGCCTATAACAATTACATCTTTCCATTTAGAAGGAAATATGCAATGTTCGATAGCAGCGTTAAAGATCGCTACTAGGAGGCAGAGAAGGGGAAGAGTGAGGCGCTTTAAGATATCGTTAGAGATACCGTCCGCACCGGGGGCTTTACGGGGGCGTAGGTCTTTGATGACCTGTATGACATCGTCGACAGTGACAAGGGGCAGGGGGTCTTGTGGAGGAAGAGAAGTTCTGCGCTCTACCTCGCGCACGTGGTCGGGATCGAACGGCTGTGTGCTTAAGGCACATTTGGCTTGGAGGCTAGACGCTAGGCAATCCGCTTTTTCGTCGTCATTGAACGCGGGAACGTTGTTGGGACGAGTTACCAAAGGGAGAGAGTTGGCGGTATCGGATTTTAGAGCTCTGGCTAAGTGCCAATAAGCTTGGTGAGAAGGAGAAATGTTCTCCATAAGATCACCGAAACGTTGGGCGCGAAGCTCAGCTACAGCGGTTCTTACACGGCGGTGTAAGTCGTTGAAGCGAGCTTTATTTTCGATAGTGGGAGAGGCTACTTGAAAACGTCAAGTGTTAGTTGGTTGTTTTTCTATAATTGAGCAGCTCTCATTTTAAAATAAAAACCGAATCACACTTGAAATCGTTCACCGATAATCCAATCTAGGTCGGGTGAAACCGCAGGCAAAAGCTAGTAGTATATAACCTAATACCCTACGAGCGCTAACCCCCTTCCCGCTCCCGCACCGCTGCCGTCGTCGACGTCAGCACCGTGCGAGCAGAGATAGTTGTTCAAAATTTGTGAGAAATTTGAAGGTTTGTGTGAATACCGAAGATGATAAATGAAACTTGATTATTTTTTTCATTTTTTAAGTAAAATTTTATAACTTGACAATATAAGCTGTGGTTCTATTATAATGAGAGGTTTTCCGAGACGAATTAAAAAAAAATAGTTCTAAAATGTAGACTAGGTGGCGTTGACTCGACAAGGCGCATTTTTTTTAAACATATGGTATGTTTATTATTCGTTTTTTTGTTGTTACTTTGTTATTTGATGATGAGTAAGAATTACAGATTATGGTCTGTAGCAGACCTGAAACAAGAGCTGCAGAAGTGCAGCGTGAAAGTTACAGGAAAAAAGCGGTAGCGGCTAATGGTATGTACTTTTTACTTAAAGTGTGAGAAAATACTATATGACAAAGCCACATAATTATTTATACTGTATAGGCCGTAGTTTGAATTTGGAACACAGCCAAGTCACTAAGTTTCAGAAAAAAATGCTCCTTGTTGATTCAACGTTATCTATGAATGAATGAATTAGATTTTAATACAAAACAAATAGGCGGAAAATACGTCGTTAACAGCCTAAAAACGGACGAAATGTATTCGCATATATTTTTAAGTAGGTAAATATTTGAAGAGGACCAGGAGAGGAGTAAATACTGTCTTCATCCGAATAACAGCATATATGCGTTAAATTATTCTCAAATAGAAAATATTTTGGTATTAAGTTTGTATCAAAAATTCATTGTCGCCGCCTTCTTAAATACATTCCTCTGGGTCTGTTTTTTTTATGTTTGCAATTTCTCGCAAAATTGGCAAATTTGGCATTAGTGTCACACTGACAGCAGGAAAGCAAATAGATTTTCATCTACTGTTTAGATGATAGCACGAAAGAAAATGCAACCGCAAAAGCTAAAAAATCATGCCCTCCTCGGTGTGGCCCTTGCTCCGCTCGGAAAAAAATTGCCCTAAGCTAACTAGTATTTCAGTATAGAATTTTCTATTTTAAATAATTTTTTTTTTCGAAAACTATTGCTATCCGCCGACTTTTTTGTTTTATTTATGTATCTTAATCAAGAAGCTTATAAACAACACTGGAGTTTGCACCTAAAATATTGCGTTGAAGACAGGTTAGTTCACTTTATGGAAGTCTTTTATCTCTTTGCCACATTGCTTCATCTACTTGCCATGTGTAATAAAAAAGTCGCAACAAAATTTTAACATTAAGAGTTTCTGAAACCCGTTCCTAGTTAAACTACTTAAAATCTATCTACCTATACAATAATATAACCTAAAGAATTATTTTAACAGCTCAACATGAGTTCAACAGACTAGCTTTCCAAAAATTAAGAAATACTTTCTTGTGTGCTATTTAAAATATTTTTTAGATAGTCGGCCACAAGAAATTCAGACAATTTTATTATAGTTAGAAAGTTATTAAATCAAAATATCTCAACTACAGCAGTACATAACAGCAGTATATAACAGTACATAACCCTATGTTATGTACTAAAGTGAAAGCTAATCGTTCATTTCCCTGATTATTGGAAGTCAGATTTAAATATTAATATTAAATAACAACACTAATAAAATTACATGGCCGGGGGTCACATGTGGCGCGTTCGTTTTGGGATACAGAATCAGTTTTTTCATTACTTATGTCACCTGTCATCCGTTCTTTTAGCATTGGTATCAAAAATATCAAAATAATAGTATCATCTGTGACAAACTGTCATGGGTTCGTTTACGATATTTTTGTTATTTCTGTCACTTTTGCCACCTAAAAATGAAACTTTAGAACCATGTCTGGAGGTGGGATATTTGTGTTAATCTGTCAAACTGCATTTACACATTCATTGTTCATGGTAGTGTGTGAGTGTTTTATCGTAGTGTGTATACGTCTACCGTTCGTTTTGCAGGTTTTTCAACCTAAAATTTTGGGAACTTTTAATCCCAAAACGAACGCGCCCCTTAACGACGGAGATACAAGAATGACTTCCAAGTCATTCAAGGTAATTTTTTCTGTCTTCAACCCTATTTTTGCAGTGCAAACTGCAGTGTTGTATATAAGCTTCTTGATCTTAATACCTAAACCGGTGCGTTGTTTTTTGTTTGCAAAAATAACAGGATGCAGTAATTTAATTAAATATTTTATTTAAAAGTAAATATGGAGTTTTGGCGCGCATCTTAAGAAAGAGTGGTGTTTTTTTCTGTTTAATATTTCTAAATTCATTAAGTTTGCTTCGATGTATATATTTTAGCAGTGTTTAACGGAAACGTGTTAAGAATTGTGCAGCGAAGGCTCATGAATAGCGAATTATGAAGAAATAAGCAGGATGCACATCAAATCTCCCGCCCTATAAGATAAAACTTGTATGTGGCGCTTCGCCAAACTTAGATATAAGCACGTGCCTATATTTACACAGGACTCTGGAGAAATGATATGCTGTAATGCTGGTCTCCATATCGAAGAAGGAAGGAAGGAAAAGTAAATATTTAACCAAAGGTGATAATAGGGATGGTCGATGTTATAAAAACATCGATGATGACATTATTATTTACATCGATAAACGATGTTTTTGAACACGTGGTTAAAATTATATACCTAAACATAAATTAGTAAAATTTTGTGAGCTTCATGATAAATGATAAAACTTAAACAAAAATCTTTTTTTGAGATGTATAGGAAAATTTAATAAATATCTGGTTTATAACCTTTTGATCAAGACAATACGTAGTCTCTTTCATTAAATTACACATTAAATCGATGTCACTTCTTCCGATTTTGTGATCATGGTATCGATGTTTGACACATTGTAATATCAATGATACAACATCCCTAGCTGATTACAGAAAAAGAAATAAAAATGATCATTGAAAAGCCGGCGAAATATCTTCTTTCCAACAATTTTACTCTGATATTGCGTATTATAATTCGTTGTCAATATACACGGTCTCTTTCCCATGTGAAAATGACAACGCAAGCTAAATGGAATATTGAAAAAAACAGGCTTTTGACTCTTTCTATTGAAGAGAAGAGAAACCTGTATAAGTCTGGAGATTACTTTAATCTAGAAAAAATAGATTCATGGTCCAAGTATGCTAAGGCAAACAAAGAAATATCCAAGAAAAAGCCTACTGTTGATGATATAAATGAACTAAAAAGTTTTAAAATGAACAAGGATATGAACAAAGTACTTGCTGATAAAGTATCCATTTTTAAAGGTGATATTACAAAGCTTGAGGTTAGTAAGGTTACCTACGTTCTAATTTACTTTAGTGGTCATCCAACCTATTTTATTTACATAAATGATGTGTCCATTTTGTTGATATAAATTGATAAGTACGGGGTCATCTGCAACATTTGGGGCACTTATTTTGTGACCTTCCAGCCAGACTGCCATATAGGGATTGAATATTTTTGTAGATGTTTACTTATTGGGAACGAGCTATTTTTGCATAAAAATGTCTTTAATGATAAAGGAGCATCCCCTTACATACGAATAAAATGTAAAAATCAGCAGTTTTTCCTCTTTTTTGTATTGATTTTTGAAAAAAATTGTTTGGCATGTATTAAACACACCCCTCTGTGGGCGTACCTTGCTCCCCTCAGAAAAAAAAACAACCAAACCCTAAACTAACTTAGCAACAGTATTTCAGTAAAGACTTTTTTACTTTGAAATTTTTTTTAATTTATGTTATAGAAGATGCTTCTATATTAATTAAAATGTTCTATGCAAAAGTAGCTTGTGCTCATTAAGTAAATATTTAACTACTTATTAGACATTTTCTATAAATATCTTAGTCGACAAACATCCCCTTGCCCACATATCAAATGCAAAATTACGTGAAAATCAAAATTGTTCATAAATAAAAAAATTGTACTGTCAGTACCAAAACTTGGTAATATAGCCAAAACACATGAGATTTGATTATGGCAATCTTGTTGGGGATGCTTCCTTATTGATAATTTTTTTTTATGTGAAAGTAGCTTGTGTCCAATAAGTACCTACCTAAATATTAATTTTTTCTGACATTTGCAAAAATTAATGTATTTAGTCTTACTTTTTTTAATAGTACTTGTAGTTTTAATAGAATGCCCTTAGCACTTTATAAGATGAAAAACTTGGCACTACTTGCATAGATGGAAAAATCTGATTAAAGTACCTTCCTAAATAATGGTTTTCATTATTTTCATAAAAATATTATACTTAGTACTTTTATACCATTCATTAATACCTTACAAGGTCTATGATATGTATCTGTTTTTATGACAATAGTCACTTTAAAATGTGTTTCACTTATGAGAGATCCACTGGTGAATGTTGGCCTCACTACATGTTTAGTATATAATAAAACTTATAGGTAAGTATATTGATATGAGGCTTTTAGTCATTGGATATGGACATAAATGGTGTTACCAAACCAACGGTGCGCAAGTGTGATTCACACTTGACCAATTTTTATTCATATTAATTTTTGTCACATTATAAATTTGCATAAGCCTAAAGATTTTTTTTCTTTATTGTTTTGATAATGTAATTCTTAAGATTAAAGTTTTAAAACATTGTTGTCATCCCTAAATTAGACCATAATTTTTTTGGCCATATTTCCTTACACATTTTATATAGCATATTTTTTTTATAGGTTGATGCTATTGTAAACGCAGCTAACTCTCATTTAAAGGCTGGAGGTGGTGTGGATGGCGCAATTCATCGAGCAGCAGGACCTTTATTACAAGTTAGAATATCTTATTGCATGTGCCATATTTAGATTTCTACAAATCACACTTTTTACAGCCTACTGTCAGTCATTGTACATGTGTAGTCTGAATGAATTTAATTTAGAAACAGAAGTACTTGGCATGGTTAGTATAATTGGTCAGCTTTAAGTTGTTGGGATTGCTGCTTAGGTTAGTACAGAGGTCCTAATAATTGTCAGTCTATGGATCCAATTTTTTTAACTACATAGCAGTTTATATCAGACTTCTGATGGTAAAATTTATTAACCAACATCCAAATTGGTGAAACAATGGATCTATTTAAATACCATAGAATATTAACATAATATATCCTATACTTGTATGAAATCCATTACATCTACTTCACTAGTCAAAATAAAACACATACAGCAATATAGAGCATGTTAAAGCAGTATTACACTGCACATAATGCTAGTTACCCAAAAAGCTAGTGCAGGTAGTTGGCCGAATTTTAAAGTGGAAACCAGACGTCTCCCAACTAAAGACCCTCCTATTGGATTATTATTATGTATTCTGGACCATTTTGGTACAAGTGGATGCACTTATAGATGCCATTATTGAACATGATACACAATGATCGATAGCTGCTGTACAAGGGCGTTGTTATATTAAATAACTAACACATTTTTATAATGGATCTTTCAGCTGTTCAGAAGCATTGTCAATTTTTTGGATAATTCATGTTATATCATTGACGAGTATATGAATACAAAATTTGTAGAATTAAAATTTATAGATGTAATTCAACATTATTCACTTTCATTCTTTAATAAATTTATGTATTGAATAATCAGGTTTGTGGTGGCTCAGGTGTTTTTATTTCACCTTGTTCGAGCCTGGTTTGTACCAATGAGATTTTTTCTTAATTTCTCAAGTACATTGATTGTAATTATTTATTCACACCACTGGCTTTTCGGTAAAGGAAAACATCGCAAGTAAACCTGCATACATATAAAAAAAGATGTATGTGAAGACAATAACCCGCACTAGGCCTGCATGTGGGCCATGCTCCAATAGTGGTGACGTCTGAGGCTGATAAAAAGTTGTTGAATTATCGCTACATTATCATTTACAAATAACTGAACATGGCAGACGTTGCTTAACTTAAAATGTTTAAGTATCTTATAAAATATGTATTTCTTTCAAACTGTACCATTGGCATAACAATGATTTTATTGCTTGGAGGTGGCGGGTCCCAAATCTCTGCTGACTAGGGAGCTATGTAATACTTACTCTAGGCGAAAAAAATCTATCTATTTAAATAACAAATGCTGAGTTTCAGAAAGAATAGATGTTTTTTTAAAATCTTCTGATGATCTTATTAGTTATCATCACCAAATTTTTGATTGATAATAACAAATTTCTTGAGAAAAGTTCTCATAAAGATCTTCATTTCAGATAACAGCTGTCGAACTAGAAATGGCTATATCTCTGTAACAATTGATCGCAGTCAAATAAGAATTGGCTATATCTCGGTAACTATTGATCGCAGACTAGTGGTTTCTTGACAAAAGGATCTCATGAAGATCTTTATGACAAATGACAGCTGAGATCTCATCTCTTTCTAGTTCGACATCTGTCATCTGAAAAGAAGATCTTTTTTGAGATCTGAAATTTTTCTAAATAAAACCCTAGTCGGCGATTAATAGTTACGGAGATATAGCCATATCTAGTTTGACAGCTGTCATCTGACTTAAAGATCTTCATGAGATCTAAAACTTTTGTCAAGAAACCACTAGTCTGCTATCAATAGTTACGGAGATATAGCCATTTCTGGTTCGACAGCTGTCCTCTGATATGAAGATCTTTATGAGATCTAAAACTTTTCTAAGAAAACCACTAGTCTGCGATTAATAGTTACGGAGATATAGCCATTTCTAGTTTGACAGCTGTCAACAGAAATGAAGATCTTCATGAGATCTAAAACTTTTGTAAAGAAACCACTAGTCTGCGATCAAAAGTTACGGAAATATAGCCATTTCTAGTTCGACAGCTGTCTTCTGATATGAAGATCTTTATGAGATCTAAAACTTTTCTAAGAAAACCACTAGTCTGCGATTAATAGTTACGGAGATATAGCCATTTCTAGTTTGACAGCTGTCATCTGACTTAAAGATCTTCATGAGATGTTAAACTTTTGTTAAGAAACCACTAGTCTGCGATTAATAGTAACGAAGATATAGCCATTTCTAATTCGACAGCCGTAATCTGAAATGAAGATCTTTATGAGATCTAAAACTTTTCCAAAAAAACAACTAGTCTGCGATTAATAGTTACGGAGATATAGCCATTTATAGTTCGACAGCTGTCTTCTAATATGAAGATCTTTATGAGATCTAAAACTTTTCTAAGAAAACCACTAGTCTGCGATCAATAGTTACGGAGATATAGCCATTTCTAGTTCGACAGCTGTCCTCTGATATGAAGATATTTATGAGATGTAAAACTTTTCTAAAAAAACCACTAGTCTGCGATTAATAGTTACGGAGATATAGCCATATCTAGTTCGACAGCTGTCATCTGACTTAAAGATCTTCATGAGATCTAAAACTTTTCTAAAGAAACCACTAGTCTGCGATTAATAGTTACGGAGATATAGCCATTTCTAGTTTGACAGCTGTCATCAGAAATGAAGATCTTCATGAGATCTAAAACTTTTGTAAAGAAACCACCAGTCTCCGATCAATAGTTACTGAGATATAGCCGTATATATTTTGACAAGTGAAGTAGGTAGTTTAATAAACAGAAAAGTGTTGTGATTCAGAAAAAAATGTAACAAGAGATTTTTTTTTTTTAATGTTATTTAGATTTTAATTTCAACAAGACCTGTTTAAGTTGTAAGTTATATAAAAGCAATAAGTAAGAATAACAGATTTTAATTTTAACAAGAGGTAACTGTTGAAGTAGTAAGTGTATTTTTTTACTTGCTTTTATTTAACACACAATGTTTTCTTATGTGCCTGGTAGTACGGCGGGAGATTTATTTATAAAAGAATTACCCGTGGTACCACGGGTAAATAGCGGTTGCCACCCTATATGTACGCAATCTCTAGTCATTTTCAGTTCTTTGCCGTGGAGATTGAGCCTAACTTTAGCCCGACATTAATTGTTAAAATTAATAATTCTGGATCAATAACACCTGAATAACAAAACATGTTATTTCCTTATGCAATATGTATTGTTATCAGCTATATATAGCGTGGATAATTAATTATTACAAAACTGTAAACACCTGACATGGTTACTGATGTGTGCATACTAATTACATTTACCTAACTCGTTTACATAGGTAGGTATATTATAAATTATAATATTGTGTTTGCTAATATAAGGAATCGTACCCATACTACGTGACCGGTTTTGGGGGGGGTCTCTTTCAGAACTACAACTCACAGATATTATTTAGAAACTATATAAAACGTTCTAAAAATAGCTTATGACTAGTTTTATATTTCCAACATTTGGATTTTAGAAATTCGTTTTCTTCTACGAGAAAATTGAGAATATCTAATGACCATCTAGAGCTATAGATACCCCTTAAGGCCATTCTTATCTACGTCCGAGATATCTTTGAATATAGTGTCAAGTTAATTTGACTCAGATCTGTTACCGTCATGTTTTTGACGAAATTGTCAAACTCTTAAAATTCATGTTTGGATCTAAGAATTATTTACTAAACAAATTTCTCCTGCTTTAGATGTTAATGTTTAGCGTGGCTAGCTAGACATAACAGAAGATTCGTCTATAACTTCATTTTTATGTCAAACTGTCGGACGGATCTCATCCAGATCCATTATATGTTTGTTAGGCTTGTGTAAAAAACCGGCCAAGTGCGAGTAGGTATAGCTGTTATGGGTAGATAGTTCTTCCATCATGAGATCAAGTTTTACAGGTTTATGATCTGAAAAGACCATATATTGTGCATACTTTTTTATTGCATTTATTTACACGCTTGAATTTTTTACAACTTTAAGGGACCGTAGATCTTAGTATTAAATATTAATTTCAACTTTATTCCTTCACGTGTTCCAGACAAAAAGGGTCTTGACAGACCGACGGACGGCCAACAGTGATCCTATAAGGGTTCTTTTTCCCTTTGAGGTATAAAGAGTTATGAAATATTATTATAACAGTTTTTCCTTTTAAATAACGTCACACACATGTACACGTAGTATAGGTACGGTTCCTACTTATTACTTTATGATAGAAGAGAGAAACCCCTAGTCTTCGATGAATAGTTACTGAGATATAGCCATTTATCGTTTGACAGCCGTCATCTGAAATGAAGTTCTTAATGAAATCTATCATTTCTGCTGAGAAACTGCTTGTCTAAGATTAATCTTTTACAAGATATAGCCATTTATAGTGGGCTGTGCTATATTGTATGTAGGTAGTTACTTATAAGAGTAACACCAAATCAGTTGAAAATAAACTGTTGGCTTAGACGCGCGCGTTGTTATCTTTCGGACATTTTACGACAGAGAAAATGTATGAACCTATATTATTATAGATTTATCTTATTATTTGTACGTGAACAATTACTATATTCTAGGGTGGGCCAGGACCACCTGCATAGCTGTCATTTTGATTTGATTGAGAGCGGCTCATTTTAATTTGATCAGGTTTTGACACGAAGTGCTTCACCGAAATACCGCCTAGATGTAAGAATTCTAGATGCACAAGTTTAAGTTTGTATTTTTTTTTCATTCAGGAAGAATGCAATTCCCTTGGGGGTTGTCCGACGGGAGACGCTAAAGTAACAGGAGGCTACAATTTACCAGCCAAATGTAAGTTAACTACTACTACCTAATAGATCTATAGGTCTTCCATTGGCCTACAGGATTATAAAACCAGTGCGTTTTTTACCTACCTGTCCTGCGCAGAAAATGATTTAATGAGAAATTAATTACCATGAGTGAACGATGTAGGTACAGGATATGTCAATAAATCATTATAAAACAAAAAACCAAAGTAAAAATCTAACAAAGCATGTATTGAACATTCCATATCTATCTATAACTTATAGGTCGATTATGACTCGTCGAACCTTGACCCAAAAGTCCCGAGACACGAGATAGGTTTTGGAAAAAGTCCTAAGTGTTACCTACCAACCTTTTCTAATCTTTCGATCAAGTTTTGTAGCGAGTAGGTTTTTTATATACTATTGTTGATAAAGGTACTTTTGCCGGTGTGAAGTTAGCGGCCTTTTATAATCCGACCAAATTAAAAAGTAAAGGAGTTTAATGAAAGAATTTACTGTAAAGGGAAATAACAATAAATAGACCAAAATGATGAGAAACCGGTCAAAAATTAAACAAATATATATATAATTTAAATAATAAAAAAAAAATTAAAGAAAATTTTACAATGTGATACCCATCACTTAGTGATGCATATCAAATTGATCCTCTTTACACCAGAAACAATGGTTAGCGGCCTAAAAATTATTTTCTTTCAATCTTTCAAACACACCGTAAATCTGTTAATTAAGGAAAAAGTTACAATCAAAGGCTGTTGAAACAAGCATTTTGTACTGCTCTTATTAATAAATATTACTGCACGTGTAATACCTCTTTAATTTAAATAATAAAAAAATAAAAGTTAAAGAAAATTTCACAATGTGATACTTATCGGCCTAAAAGGTTATCACAAAAATGCGGTAACACTTAGTGATGCATATCAAATTGAGCCTCTTAAACTAGAAACCATATCAAGTTTTCAAATCACACCTATCTCGGGGTTAACTGTGAGGAAAATGGTTAGCGGCGAAAGAGTTATTTTCTTTCGAAAATTTCAAACACACCGTTAATCCGTTAATTAAGGAAAAAGTTACAATCAAAGGCTGTTGAAACAAGCATTTTGTATTGTTCTTATTAATAAATATTACTGTAAGTGTATTACCTCTTCAATTTAAACAATAAAAAAATAAAAGTTAAAGAAAATTTTACAATGTGATACTTATTGCCGTAAAAGGTAATCACAAAAATGCGGTAACACTTAGTGTCGCATATCAAATTGAGCCTCTTTAAACCAGAAACCATATTAGATTTTCAAATCACACCTATCTCGGGGTGGGTTAACTGTGAGAAAAATGGTTAGCGGCCTAAAAATTATTTTTTTTCAAAATTTCAAACACACCGTAAATCTGTTAGTTCCGTTCCGTTCCGTTCCGTTCCAGCGTCTTACCAGCCAGCGTTCCACTGCAAGGACTCAAGGAACGGGTCACATAGGAAAAGAACTGTCGATGAGAGGGTTCTGTAGAGTGCTCAAAACTGCGGGCTGGAACAGCGCAAACTTTCAAAAAGGTGGTAATTGAAGAAACGGAGGGTCCTCAACCACTGGAAGGTATGCGGCGCTTCCAGTCCGCATTTGTGAGTGATTCTAGAAGTGTCCCGTCCATCTCATGGCATTCCTATGTGTGCCTATTACCTCTGCCCAAGACACCAGTAAGACGGAGTAGATAGGGCAGGTAGTGTAGGACTTCGCAGTCTGGAATAGCCAGCAGGATGATAAATATATACAAGTGTTAATATATACAAGAAGGGAAAAATGACTGCTTTGCCGTTTGTGGTCTGCGTGTTGGCTTCTAAACTCTTCTGTGTTCTGATTCTTCTTTGATGGTATTCATTTGCACCAGCTTATTCGGTTTACATCAACGTGGCGTTAGAAGTTTCCAATTTGCGATACAACTCTTGTTCCTTTGATGCTTGACTGGCGTTCCAACTTATGTATTTTATTGTCTTGTAATGGTATTCGGTTTATGTCGTTAATAAGGCATTTTCGATTAGTTTAAACATAAATTTAAATATTCAGTAAAGGATTGTTTTACTGTTGCAGTGTTCCAGCACTTGTGTTTTATTTTACCCCAGTGGCAGTGTTTATTTTCAGTGACTGGTTTCCTGAGCTTCAGTTATTGTTCTTAGATATACCTACCATAGTACTCGTATTTCGTGAATGGACATAGCCAGTGCAAAAAAAATATTTTCTTCTTTTGTTTTCGTAACTTCAGCAGAGATTGTGGGCGGTTGCAGTAGCGGTGGATGAGCCGGATTGACTTTTCTGTCCTCGGAATAAAGGGCTTGTGGGTGGTGACATGTCCTTGCTCGGATGGCTTGATTTAACGTCCAGATTTTTTATACTATTTGCGCTGTTTAGTTTCAGTGTTCTGTTTCCATAGCTTTACTGTTCTTAGGTGTCTATAGGCGTAAATCATAAGTTGACTCCGCAAAACTGTCGGAAACTTGTAGGAGATTGTAGGTGGTTGCAGTAGCGGTGGATGAACTGGATTGGCTTTTCTGCCCTCGGAGTGAAGGGCTCGTAGGCGGTGACACGTCCTTGCTCGGATGGCTTGATTTAGCGTCCAGAATCGGATAGTAGTTCCATCTTTTGTAGCAGAATTCCAACGTTTGGGTTTTTTTCTTTTTTTTCTTAATTGACAGTTGTTCGTTTTTCTCGTTCTGTTCCCATACTCGCAGTTCCTTGTTTAGGCGTACCTAATTTTTAAGTAAATCATAAATGGATGTTAGTGGAGCGGTGCGGTGGCGGAGGTACTGTATTGTACAGATATCTGTATTATTATACACGCGGCGTCGCGGTGCGTCTTGTGTCGCCTGTTGTCTTCAGCGAGCTCGGTAAGGTTGGTGATGTCTGCAGCGGGCGGTGTGCCGGCGGTGAGCAGCCTTGGAAGGCATTTCCGTTGAAGGTGTCTTCAGTAGGGTCATATAGTCAGGTAAGGCACCGTTTAAATATGTCGGTTATGACGTACGGTTGGTAGTCGGGTGTAGGGGATTTATACATTTATATGGAAGATATTAATGAACACAGGTACTTTTCTCATGCGTACCGAAGTATGTCATTGCCTGGGTTTTTATTAGGTTAAGCTTCAATTTAATAATTGAATGTAGTGATTTTATTTCTTCTGTACCTGCTAACCATTAGGCGGACCGTTAGCTTGTTTGCCCCCTTCGTAAAAATGGGTATACCAACAATTGCTTTTTTTAAAACTATTCGCGCTGTTTGGTTTCAGTGTTGTTGTCATAACTTTACTGTTTTTAGGTATACCTAAGCAGTACATAAACTGAGATAGTAGTTTCATTCTTTTAAAGCAGGATTCCAGCGTTTGGGTTTTTTTTAAAGATCCTTAATTGGCAGTTTTTCGTTCTTCTTGCCCTCTTCCCATAATCTCCGTTACCTTTTTAGGCGTTTCTAATTTTTAAGTAGATCATGAATGGATGAGAACATTGTTTGTTCGGTCTTGCGCCGGCCTTTCAACACTTACGTTTCAGATTATTATAGCAGATTTCAGTTTTGGTGTCCTTTTTCTAAAGCTTCATTTATTATTTTTAGGCGTACTTGATTAGGTTAAAGAAAAAAAATAGTAGATCGCGTGGCTCAATTAAATTGTAGCACATTGCAGTGTTTTCAGTTCCTTTAACCTCTTATCGTAGCTCCAGTTCCTTTTTAGCTACCTATCTAAGTTTATCATAAGTAGAGTTAATAAGTGAAGTTTATCGTCGGTCTTTTGTGGTAGTATCCAACACTTGCGTTTTGTTTATTCACCGGTAATTTTCAGTTTTGTTGTCTTGTTCCCCGTAGCTTAAGTACCTTTTTAAGGCATACCTAATTAAATCATAAATTAACCAAGGAAAAATTTCGTTGTTTTTAAGGAGGTATTCCAACAATTGATTCTTTTGTTTCTTTGTGTTCAGCTTCAGCTTCCTATTCCCATAGCTTCAGTTACAGTTTACAGGCATACCGAATTAGGTGATAAATGATCATGATGTAGTTACATTTCTTTGTAGCTAACTGTAGTAGGCGGAATTCCAACAGTTGCTTTTTTTATGTAGGTTGGTGATATGAGTGTTATGAGTTTAACCAATAAAATAATTTCGTTGTTTTAAGGTAGTATTTCAGACATTTAAGTTTTGTTTCTTTATTGACGGCCTTCTATTTCAGTGTTCTTTTTGCATGGCTACCGTTATTGTTTTTCAGGCGTGTACCTAAGTAGATTTTGAATGGAAATGACTATTGTTACTTATTACTTATGAAGCGAACGTCAATCTCATACGTTTTTTGTTTCTTTGTTGGCAGTATTCTGTTATAGCTTTAGTTATTATTTTCGAACATACTTAATTAAATGACGAATGGGGATATTTATGCAGTAGATTCATTTTTTGTAGGTGAATGTAGGTGCTCGGTTTCAGTGTCCTGTTTTCATAGCTTTAGTTACTGCTTTTAGGCGTACCTAAATAGATTATAAATAGTAATGACCACTGGAGAGATTTAAATCATATGAAGCGAACGTCCTTTTTGTTTCTTTATCTGGCAGTATTCTATTATTATAACAGCTCTCAGTTCCCGTAGCTTCAGTCATTATCTTTAGGCAAACCTAATTAAATAGTGCATAGAAATAAATACGTTTTATTCTGTTGTAGCTGAGTGAGATTACGTTTACGTTTTTATTTTTTGGTTTATTGGCACTGTCTTATTCATAGCTTTAGACACTTTTTAGGCGATATAATTAATAAATTATGCTCGGGGTTTTGTGTGAATATTCCAGCGCTTGCATTTTTGATTCTTTGTTGACATTGTTTGGTTTTAATGTCCATGATTTCAGTAACTTATAAGGCATTTTAAGTAGGTGTCAGAAAGTAGAGTGATGGTAGTTTATTTATCTTATAGTAGAATTATTTACATTTCCTTATGTTCTTTATTAACTGATTTCTTTTCCTGTTACCGAAGCTTGAGTAACCTTTTTCAGGTGTACTCAAGTCAGGTGTACTCAAGTGGATCGTAAATGAATATGACCCGAGAATTGATGTCATTCTTTTGTGGGGTTATTTCGGCGCTTGTTGGGTAATTGAGCTGTTGCCTATACTATTGTTTTCTGTGATAGTTTTATCTTCGGCAACATTAGAATGTTTGTCTCTCTCCTGATTTGTCCAAATTGCAATAATTTGGTACCCATGACATAGAAATGTGGTTGTCCTCTGTTCCGTATAGCTATTATGTCAATTGTGATTTTTATTCGGTTTTTAGAATCGTGCTTTTTTTATTAGTTTTATGGTGTTATGGTAGTGTTAAGAATAATTAATGCTGCAAGCTTCCGAGACATTACTTATGTTGTAAAATATATTATCAATGAGGAAATCAAAGCAGGCTTTTTGTAGCTTAAAACGCAACAGGTCCGGTGTAGCATATAGGTATTCATATAAGAATGCACCACTCATAGAACATTTATTAGACGAGTAAGAAAGATGCGTGGTTCGCGCGCCACAACTATGGGCAGAGCTCGTGCATACCTCGAGGCTCGCGAGTGTATTATTAAGTTACTCGCAGCCTTAATCGCTTGGTGTAGCTCCGTAAAAAAGACTTTTGTGTCGCATTAGTTGCATAAAGAACGAGAAGCTAGGTGTTAAAGATCTCAAAAAGAGGAATACATATATTTTCACCGATAGGTGCGATAATTCGTATTTATATGGTTTTAAAGAATAAAATACATGAAATCAAAGGTGTAGTCAAAAATATCGCCCTTAAATACTTCAGTATATAAAAAAAGAAAAGTATGCATTACTCACAGTACTCCCCGCAGTTGCAACTATGAGCGCATTTTAACCGTATCTAGAGATGTATTGTATTGTATAATGTTATAGGCGACACAGTCGCATGAATAATGCGTGTCCTTCTGGTGGTATTGTGGTGCCCCCCTTTATTACTTCTATCGATATGTTTTTGTAGATGTGTATCATTTTAATCAAAAATAAAGCACAAATTATATCAACTAGTGTAGGCTCAGTAGGTATTATTGTGTACTTACTCCTGTTTGCTTCATTATACCCTTTGATGTATTCGGCGATTCTAACCCGCTGGGTGGAGCGTTGCTAACTCGCTGGCTGCCTGCTGGAGATTCTGCGTTCAGGAGTCTCTGGCTCGCATGGACTGGCGTGTGCTCCGGCGGCTGAAACTCGTTCGCACATATTTCTATTATGGTAACTTAGTAGCATGGTATTTAGTTCCTGACGCTAGTTTGCTGAGGCTGATTTTTGCGAAATTGTCTAGGTATGTATCTATGTGGGTATGTGCGTTTCATTAACTTTAATTATGTCATGAGCGTATTTTAGCTATCGCGGTCTCGCTCTAAGTAGCTGTACGGCGTCTTACTCAATCCCACAAAATAGTGCTAATCAGAAGGGCTCGAGATAGGGCGGTAGATAGATAGACAGATGATGATAAATGACTTACTGATATTAATGACATGTTGTTGTTCGACTTTTTACATTGATGACAGATAATGATAAGTGACTTACTGGTATTAATGACATAATAAGACTAGATTGGTTGATTTAAGGTTGTTGTTCGACTTTTTACATTGGCCAAGAGCGCTTCTTGTTGAAGGAGGCTAGGGCTATCCATCGCACTTGGCTTAGAAACTATATCTTTATGTATGTAAATCTACTGTACGTGTGTATGGCACTGTGCTCCTGCTAAACGGCTGGATCGATTTGATTGACATTTTATTAATGCATAAGTATTATTGTGTACTTACTCCTGTTCGCTTCATTATACCCTTTCATGTATTCGGTGATTTTAACCCTCTGGATGGATCGTTGCCAACTCGCTGGCTGCCTGCTGGAGATTCTGTGTTCAGGAGTCTCTGGCTCGCATGGACTGGCGTGTGCTCCGGTAGCTGAAACTCGTTCGCACATATTTCTATTATGATAACTTAGTAGCATGGTATTTAGTTCCTGACGCTAGTTTGCTGAGGCTAGTTTTTGCGAAATTATCTGGATTTTGGTATAGAAATCTAGGAATGTATCTATGTGGGTATATGCGTTTCATTAACTTTAATTATGTCATGGGCGTATTTTAGCTATCGCGGTCTCGCTCTAAGTAACTGTACGGCGTCTTACTCAATCCCACAAAATAGTGCTAATCAGAAGGGCTCGAGATAGGGCGGTATATAGATAGACAGATGATGATAAATGACTTACTGATATTAATGACATGTTGTTGTTCGACTTTTTACATTGATGGCAGATGATGATAAATGACTTACTGATATTAATCACATAATAAGAGTAGATTGATTGATTTAAGGTTGTTGTTCGACTTTTTACATTGGCCTAGGGCGCTTCTTGTTGATAGCCCTAGGCTATCCATCGCACTTGACTTAGAAACTATATCTTTATATATGTAAATCTACTGTACGTGTGTATGTCACTGTGCTCCTGCTAAACGGCTGGATCGATTTGAATGACATTTTATTAATGTATAAGTATTATTGTGTACTTACTCCTGTTCGCTTCATTATACCCTTTCGTGTATTCGGTGATTTTAGCCCTCTAGATGGATCGATGCCAACTCGGTGGCTGCCTGCTGGAGATTCTGAAACACACCGTAAATCTGTTAGTTAAGGAAAAAGTTACAATCAAATGTTGGTGAAACAAGCATTGTGTATTGTTCTTATTAATAAATATTACAACAAGTGTAATACCTCTTCAATTTTAATAATGAAAAAATAAAAGTTAAAGAAAATTTCACAATGTGATACTTATCGGCATAAAAGGTTATCACAAAAATGCGGTAACACTTAGTGACGCATATCAAATTGAGCCTCTTTAAACCAGGACCATATGAAGTTTTCAAATCACACCTATCTTGGGGTTCACTGTGAGAAAAATGGTAAGCGGCGTAAAAGTTATTTTCTTTCAAAATTTCAAACACACCGTTAATCTGTTAGTTAAAGAAAAAGTTACAATCAAAGGTTGTTGAAACAAGCATTTTGTATTGTTCTTATTAATAAATATTACTAAAGACAATTTATTACTTTACTTATTACACTTGTTGTAATATTTATTAATAAGAACAATACACAATGCTTGTTTCACCAACATTTGATTGTAACTTTTTCCTTAACTAACAGATTTACGGTGTGTTTGAAATTTTGAAAAAAAATAATTTTTAGGCCGCTAACCATTTTTCTCACAGTTAACCCACCCCGAGATAGGTGTGATTTGAAAACTTCATATGGTCCTGGTTTAAAGAGGCTCAATTTGATATGCGTCACTAAGTGTTACCGCATTTTTGTGATAACCTTTTATGCCGATAAGTATCACATTGTGAAATTTTCTTTAACTTTTATTTTTTCATTATTAAAATTGAAGAGGTATTACACTTGTTGTAATATTTATTAATAAGAACAATACACAATGCTTGTTTCACCAACATTTGATTGTAACTTTTTCCTTAACTAACAGATTTACGGTGTGTTTGAAATTTTGAAAAAAAATAATTTTTAGGCCGCTAACCATTTTTCTCACAGTTAACCCACCCCGAGATAGGTGTGATTTGAAAATCTAATATGGTTTCTGGTTTAAAGAGGCTGAATTTGATATGCGACACTAAGTGTTACCGCATTTTTGTGATTACCTTTTAGGTCGATAAGTATCACATTGTGAAATTTTCTTTAACTTTTATTTTTTTTATATTTAAATTATATATATATTTGTTTAATTTTCGACCGGTTGTTAATTATTTCGGTCTATTTATTGTTATTTCCGTTTAATTCAGTAAATTCTTTCCTTTAAATCCTTTACTTTTTAATTTGGTCGGATTATAAAAGGCCGCTAACTTCACATCGGTGGTACTTTTTTGGGTTGGAAAATAATTTTAAATTTTAGGTTTGTAGCCCCTAGACTATAATTTGATTTTTGATTATGTAGTATTAATTTATAAAATTATTGTCAATTTGTACTTCCTTGTTAGTGATTGAATACGAAACTCTTAATTATAAAAGCGCTGGCCAGATTAAAATTGAGATGAAAGCCAAAAACACTCACGTTTAAACATGTGAAAAATCAGTCTTCATTATGTTTTACCAAAGGAGGGAATCCAGGAAATTAATGTGAAAAATAGTTTTTTCACAAAATATGTAAATCAATATGAATTGAGGAATAACTATAACCTGAAAAGGATTGTGCCATCATCACCAGGTTATATTTTACTTAATAACATTTACATTTAGTTGTAGATGGCGACGTAAATTACTTCCACATGGTGCGAAATCCAGTTCCTCTCACAACACTGGATACCTTGATCAGATATCACTAGATAAGTTATATCGAGTAATAACAGCGAAAGTGCTAAAGGCACCTCCTCACGGCGCATTCGGGAACTGTTCCCGCGGGAATATGTGGGGTAGTAATTTAACTTAATTTATATTAATTCCAGATTCCGAATAGCTAAGACTGTTCTCAATAAGGACCCAGTTTATCTTATATCTTTCTAAAAAAAATAGCTTATTTCAAATTGTAGAGTGCTGTAAGTATTAGCACGTAGCTGTAGGTATGTAGATTAGGAAATAAAATAATAAGCTGAATTACAAGGCCTTACTATAACCTTCTCTACTGCAGCACAGACAGATATAGGCACGTAGTGAGTGAATCTCGTGTACTATAAGCAATGTATTTAAGATTAAGTTAATTTATTATCTAGTTGCTTCTTAGCGTCTTAGCTACTCAACCATTCTTAAGTCCGAAACTCCTAAACGCTCCTCCTGAACTCCTAGTTAAGACAAGCTGTTACTCTATAAGTTACACATAAGTACCTATTGTAACTACTAAAACATACAACAATATTAAAGTGTGGCGATATAACCGGTCACCAGTCGTTACATTACACCGGATCTCGCCACGCAGAAAACTTTTATACTTACCGGTGAACCCGTGGAGAAGACTCAACTTTCGCTGCAACAAGGAGGCAGACACAGGACTACTGTGAAGAAGACGCAACTTTTACCTACACTCCAGGCAAAAAAAAAACAAAGAAAATGGCATTAACCATTCCAGTCAAGCAAGCAGTGAAAACCAGCAGTAATGAAGAAGATCTATCAGCCATATTATTAACAGCTAGGATACCGGAACTCTGGACAGACCAACCCAAGGTCTGGTTCATCCGTGCAGAGTAACAGCAACCACAAGACCGAGTTCAAACGAAGCAGTCACGCAGAAGAAACGCACAGAGACCACTGCAAGTTTAAAAAACTTCCCTGGACCCAGCTAATATAGGCAGTTGGGCGACCAGCCGCAGCCCACCCTGTCGAAGTAACTAACTCCAGCGTGGCACGTCTGCGTGCAGTAACAAGAATTTCTCCCTTCATCGCTCCTGTCATCACAAGTGCTAGTATACCACACACACACTAGGTCAAAGCCGACACAAAGAAACCGACTGGCTCTACCGGCGCATATTCGTCCCGACTCACTAGCAACAGCAAATTTGCAAAAACTGCAGGAACCTCTGGTCAACACACTCATGTTTGCTACATATTCTGAACTACATATTCTGCTACAGATGTAGCACCGGCGAAACTTCCTCTTAAGATATTCACGTAGCAGACCTAGAAATTATACTGAAAATGATACGTCGCATCTATCAGTGGAACAGATGTAACAGCGAGTTTGAGCACCGGCAGATAACCACCTAGGACGTAACAGCAGCTGCAGCGACACAGAAAACTGCAGTAGCAGCGCGACAGGCGTACAAGAGGGTCAACGAAGCTACAAGGATAAAGAGTATATAGTATAAATTTAGTTCACTATTTACAACAAAAAAAGAAACTTAGATACTAGAAACAAACCAGAAGTGACAAAAAAGGGCGTGCTTATATGTATGATTAAAAATACATATTTATAAATCATATATAAAATAAAACGCCTAGTCTTGACATACTTCGCTTTATTAAAAGTTTCTTTAGTCATAAATACAAAATTACATAAATTATAAACAAACGATGTGTTCTGGCAACTGAAAAATAAAAACAAGAACAGAAATGAGCACTCACAGTAAATACCAGTGTATAGGTACTAAGCATTAGCTCGAGAAAGATAGACTAGCTTCGGCTTTTTTGTCGTCTCGATATTGTCCGGTATACAATACTGTCAGTCTGGTAACTATTAAAAGCTGCTAAAACACTAGCATTTTTTCTCATTTAATAAAAATACCTAAAAAACGGGTCTTTTTTTTCTTAAAAAAATATAATTGAAAATGTTAAATAAGTATATATTATGTATGTACGTCAATTTATATTGAAATATATTTTCGTCTCACATATCTCGGTAACCATTATATTGGCGTACATAAGTATTTCAATTTTTCATTTGCGTATTTAAATAAAAAAATCGTAAAGGCCAGTTTTATTTCTATTTTTAGGTATTTTTATTCTGTACTGTTGTGGCGTGATCTGTGATCAGGGACCTTATTGGGAACAGTCTCGAACTATTCGAACTCTTTTCGGAAAGAGTCTGAATTCCAGAGATTTCCAATAAGGTCTCAGGGAGCCAATTCTCACGCGATCGAATTGATCACGAATTCGAAATAAAGTACGAATTTAATTTACTTTTCTCTAACGAAAATGTTGTTAAGCAATTCTGGTAATGTCGAATCCGACGCAAGCCGCTCGAACTGCTTCAAGTGGTCGGGACCGTTTGAGACTACATCTCGCATTCGAATCAAGACAAATTTAGTTGAAAATGATTGGTTTCTAAACATTAATTCTACTCTTAGCGTGAACTATATGTTCTAAAATATAAAGTAAAATATAGGTCTGAGTAATTAAAAGGGCGGAAAAAAAGACTTTTATTACCAAATATGATATTTTTTTTACCTTTATTACTTTCATAATACATTACTAGTCTTTTTTTAATTGATATATTGGCCGATTTTTGCAATTATCAAAGTCGCCCATGACAATAATATTCTTCTATTTCTATTGATTTCCATCACAACAAACACTAGGATACATCACATACACTGTTTGAGGTCCGGCACCGCCATCTTTAGTACTGCGTAGTATTTTGGTACTAGGTGGTAATTTCATATAAAAATATTTAATAAACATAATTACACCGTTGAAAAATAAAAAAAAAATCTCAACGGCTTGCGTTCGATAAATGTGGGATTCGACATTACCAGAATTGCTTAACTACATTTTCGTTCGAGAAAAGTTTAAATTCGTACTTTATTTCGAATTCGTGATCAATTCGATCGCGTGAGAATTGGCTCCCTGATCGCGGATCGCGGATAACGAGATGCAGATCACGCGTCCCGTGTCGTATTTTGTCCTGTTTATCGTTACAATACGCGTATAAGTCTGTCGCAAATCGTCAATATAATAAAAAAAAATGGTACCATAATATAGTATGGTATGGTACCAACTAATTATGGCAACCCTACCTATAAGTATCTGTATTGTGGTCCCATGGTACAAGCATTGCTTTGTTTGGGACTAGATGGCAACGTTTAATATATGTCCAGTAATATTTATTTTTGAATATCTTAATTCAGGGATACTTTCCATTTCGTGGAAGAAAATCAAAAAATATTTCTGCGTATTCTGCATACTGTGGTTTAAATGAATAAAATATTTTCAGATGTAATTCACGCTGTTGGCCCACACGATGGTTCCGCATCGAAACTTCGTTCCTGCTACGAGAAGTGCCTATCGTACCAAAACGAATACCATCTGACTTCTATCGCATTTCCATGCATATCTACTGGAATATTCGGCTTCCCTAACCGCCTGGCCGCCCACATCGCTCTCCGTACTGCGAGGAAGTTTCTTGAAGAAAACGAGGAATTGGAGAGAGTCATATTTTGTACATTCATGCCTATAGATGTGGATATATATGAGACTTTGATGCAATTATATTTCCCTTTACACGAATTCACATATAATTATGATCAGTTTTGATAAAAATTTGTATTTATTTTTATTTTTTTTACAATGTCGAAAAAAGACAATTTGTTAAATTGTAAGACAGTTTAATTTTTATTATCCTTTAAAAATATATATGTATAATGGAGATTATTTAGTCGTTCTTACTTCCTAGCTACTAAAACGAATAAAAAAAGCATAATTTGTTATCAAAGTTGACACTTTGATGAGTTGATTGGTTTCTAAAGTGTTATTACTGTTATTAGTGCCTAATAAAAGAAACATCAGGTGGGTCGTACACTTGTCTGCACATAAGTTTTCTAATACTAATGATAGTATGCAATATACAGCCATTTCATTGCGCGTTTTGTGAATGTGATATTTTATTAACTTATTTTTATAATAAACAGCTGAAATTGGTTGACCATATAAAGAACCGATACTTTCATTTGAAAATAAAATAAAATTATAAAAAATTTAATAAAACGTCATTCTATTGAGTGATGACATTAAGTTACCCATTTTTTGTATATTCTCCCGTAGGTATTGTATTTAGGGTTGTGTATTGTCTTTGGTATGGGGAATTACCCTAATCCATTCGCTTCTCGCTCTCCTGTGTGTGTACTGGGATATAAATATAGAACCCAATGGGTATCAGAAGGCAAATTCAAATATTGGATTAGCCCTGATAAAAATAATATTTACAAAGCATATTGTCGACTTTGAGATGTGAAGAGCTGTTTCCCAGAGCCGTTGTTTTGTAATTTGGCAAAATTTGTTTTAGAAGTTCTTTTTCTTCAATCTTCAGCACTGTTTAATTTAATTACCTAAATGCAGCATTATTGGCAAAACAGTGCATTTCTAAAAAGCATTCAAACTTTACGAGCTTTAAGCCAACCCCCGATATGTTAGCCAAGATAAAGTAACGGCGTGCACTCCGGGAGTGCCGGCAGCAGTGATAACATACAACCTGGATATAACATTTTAACATTAGTGCAGTCATTGGAGCGAAAAATAGGGTCTTACCTCCGATTTTTTTTACTGTGAACCGATTTGCATGAAATTTTGGAATTAGGCTCATCTTACCCTTAACTTCAAAAGTGAAAATGATCTGAACTCCGCACCCACCCTGGGGGTGGTTGCCACCCCTTCTCGGTGGTGTAAATTTTTTTCTTCAAAAAGTTTTTCAAAAAACCCAATACTTTTCAAGTTATTGGCAATTGAAAATTCGGAATTTTTTCACGTTTTTCATCGTTTTATTGCAAATATCTCCAAAAATATGCATTTTAACGAACATTTTATGATGAACAAAATTGTAGCAGGTAAAAAACTGAACAAATCTGTTTTTTATAAAGTGTTCTAAGTGCAATATTAAGCTAGATATTAAAGATCAAAGCCGTTTTTTATTTTGTCTGAAATTTAATCGATGTATTCAATGCCATCTAGCGGCGAGCAGGTACATTTTATGCATTCTAATGAAATAGGGTTTTGTAGTGTTTGAAATACTGCACTACATGTGTTTTCCGCACTTTCATCCTTTCATCAACCCAATATCCTCTTACTTTTTATTCGTCCTATAGAGTTTAACATTTTTTACCCATCACAAACAAAGTGCACAATACCGCCAAAGAAGTTTCAGAAAACCTTCAGATGTTAAAGATGCTACTGAAGATACATTCAGTAATTTAATAGATTTAATGGGAAATGACGAGTGAACTCTGAGAGTGAACACCAGATATAAGAAGCGTAAAAAACCTAAGTGTGTGGTGAACGCACACAATCAGTTTTAAAAATTTGCATCATAATCAAATATCAAATTCATAGTAGGTAGTATAAACTTGTTACAAAGCTTTTACTTATCAAAAATCTAAAGGGTGCTTATTAAACTGAGTTCTATTTAATAGCATGGTTGTCCTCTAAAAATCTACATTGTCCTTTGAATTACTGAGTCAGCCACCATCAATGCAAAAATACTATCTTAACCACTATCTATACATATAAAATGCTTTGTCCTGAATGACTGATGGATCAACGCACAGCCTAAGCTGCAGACCGTAGAGACCTAGGGTGTGTTCTTTGTATGACATAGCATCCGATAAGAAAGGATTTTCCGAAATTCTACTCCTAAAGCGGTAAAAAAGAGGGGAAAAGTTTGTATGGGACAACGTGATTCCTTGGTCCAATCTACTATATATTTTGCATTTACCTTTTACCTTTTTTAACATAATTGATGGAAGACGTGTTTCGTATTTTATTGAAATTCATCCCCTAACGGGGTTAAAATGGGAATTATTAAGTGGTGTTTCCACGACAAAGGAATTTCGCCAGTTAATATTACAATGCTTAATTAATCTAAAATAAAAGTGCGGGTGGATAAATCAGAGTTTACAAGAAATGAGTAGGGTATGCCGTATAGACCTGGGCTTGAGTCTTTCACTTTGTTCAAAACAAAATTCAATTCCTGTAAAGAGAAGAGATGATTTAGATAGCTAGTATCAGAGGGGTTCGTTGAGTATGTGTACGGAATTTGCTTACTATTAGATACATAGTCAGGAGCAAGTTTGCTTAAGAAAGGAGGAATCCATTCTAAGGAGTAGGAGGAACGGGAGTTATTTTTTATGATGACCTAAATTTCCTTGTATTTTCCCATACCAATTATATTGGTGAATCTGGAGAAAGACTTATACAAAATCGATGCCACCCTTGACGTTTCTTTTTACGCAGTAATCTCTTAGTGGCTGCAACTGTGTTTTTGTAATCTAGAAAAGATGTAAGATTTACATTTTGTCGACAGAGTTTTTCTTTTTCCTTTCG
Source organism: Apoda limacodes (assembly GCA_946406115.1). Classification (NCBI taxonomy): domain Eukaryota; kingdom Metazoa; phylum Arthropoda; class Insecta; order Lepidoptera; family Limacodidae; genus Apoda; species Apoda limacodes. Next base: position 22,754,829 of record OX291555.1, on the reverse strand, counting down.
CTTTTCAATAGCATCTGTACATTCACTATCACTCCACGGGGGTGAAGGAATCTTGCCATTTTATTAACCTGCTGGATCTCGCACTGGATGGATAATTTGGCACTTAAACATTCGCGTATATCGCGAGTAGCACGAGTGCTACGTTTCAGTTGTTCATAAATGGCACTGCGCTGCGCCTGTGCACGCTTTCTGTAGGTGACGAGTGTTTTGTTTTCCTATCTAATATATCGGCGTTTAATATAGCGTTTAACCAATTTGTATAAAAAACTAGAATTTATTAAGTATACATTTTTGAACTATTAAAAAGCTATACACTTTTGAACTATTAACATTTAACAGAAAACTGCCACACTGCAGACCTAGATTATTATTACTAAAACATGTCTTCAAAATTTAGTGGGGTTTTATCAGTATGTGTCAAGATCAAAGTCAAGTGAAAAATTCGTTTTCATGAAGCACACTGAGAGGCGTTCCGAATCGTATTCTCTTAAAAGCGTATTTTTAAAAATTATCACTTTTGGTTGATACCATAGTAATAGCATCTAAGAGAAAGTTATGATTTGATTATTAGTTAATATATGAATAAGACTGAATTAAAACTATAAAACTGTTGTTGGGAGTAAGGGTAAAATTAAACAAAACTAATTAACTATGCCAAACATTTAAAGATACTTAATTGACAGAAAAGAAATAATTTCTGTTGCTTAATGTAAAAAACGATTAATAAAAGTTGATTTTTACACAAAAATCTGTAGTTTCAATTTGATTTTATAACATAATTTCAAAGATGTGAGATCCCGAGCGGGATTGATTAGGTAATCCCGCATATCAATCCCGCGGGATTAAATTAGCTGCCAGATTGCAATCCCTAAATATATCCTGTGATTATTTTATTGTGAGCTAATTTATCATATCCTGGAACTAAAGGAGCATGTGACTTTTGTTTCAGATGTAAAGTTTTTTTATGAGATATTTGTAGGGGTTGGTGAAGTTTGAGCCAAAGGATGCAAGTTACTTTGGTGTGTAGGCGGAGTAGATAAGACATTGGCATTAGATTTCTTGACAGGAGGAATTTTTTGGGATGCCTCCTGGAATGACACAGAGCGGTTAGACATGTGATATTTAATGTCTGTTTGTCTGGCATATTCTGGACATGATCTATCTATTGCTGAATGAGAGCCACCGCAGTTAATGCAGATGGTAAGATCTTCTGTTTGACATCCTGAACCCTCATGATCCTTAGTACATTTAAAGCATCGTGGTTTACTACGACACTGAATTTTAGTATGTCCAAATCGGCAATATCGGTAGCACTGTATTGTTGGATCAAAATATAGAGTAACTGAAAAAACTCGTGGAGATAAAGTCTGTCCGTCAAATGTCGAAACTACTGTTTGATTGGGAATCCATTTGATTCCTTCAGGGCTTACAGTTTTTCTACTTAGTCTTCTTGATTTAATAACATATCATCATGTGTCCATTCTACAGGCATACCTTGTACTAGTCCCATTTTTGAAATTCTTAATGTCGGAATGCTTGCCTTGAATCCGTTCGATTTTAGTATATCAAGGGAAATAAAATTATTTGCATCAGTATGTGTTTTATATTGAATTGAAAGTCTGTTCCTTCTAATTTTCTAAATGCCGTCTTGTAAGATATTTTTTAAATTTTTTTTTAAATAGGAAGGAGCCAAATTTCATAGGATGCAAAGTGGCACCAGAGTCAGGAGTTGTCTCAATTAGTTGAATATGTACTATAAATGGACCTGGGCCCAAAACACTATTTACAGACCTAAGTGGTGTTATATTTTCTGACTGCATTGGTACAGTAATAGATAGTTTATAAGTTGAATTTTCTGATATTAAACCATTGAAATTGGAACTTGTTGTTTCAGGTTTCTTTTCCAACAACGCTTTGGTCACCTGAGCTGTGAGCTTTCAAAAGTGAAAAATCACAGTTTGACAGTGTAGGCTTAAAAGAGCGGGAAATGGAATTTGATTTTTTCAAGGCCTTATTTTTATTTTTCTTTGAAGAAGTTACAGTCACAAATGCTGCAACAGCAGGATTCACAGAAATAAACCCGCCTGCATCACCGGGGGACAAAGGAGCCTGTGGAGCTGGATCAGGAATATCAGGATCTATCCCTGTATCCATGACCCACCACTTATTTATAAATTTAAAATATAAATAACTTACCCTGTATACAGAAATAAAAAATAAGATAAATACAATTTATAGCATTTTTTACACAAAAAATTAATCTTTACAAAAAAATCTGGTAATTCTTTACTTTCCAAGAACGCTTGATTTTTACGTAAAAACAATTTCTACTGATAGAATACCATATTTATATACAAAGATGAAATTCCGAAATTCTCGGAGTACACTAGTTTTTCCGGAAAATAAATAAATTCATGTCATACAAAATCAGCCATCAGCAAAAACTTGCGCGCAAAGCCAAGCGGAGCACATGAAAATTAGCGCGGGAAGCTAAGCGGAGCGTGCCGCGGCAGCGGTCGGGGAGTGCCAGAACCAATTTGTACTTATTTAGCATTGTTTGGCAGGAATAGGGGGGCAGGGTAGACACCGGTTTATTGATCTGAGTGACACAGGTACAATTTGTTGCCAGCCATTACACAACAATACATATCTACAAAAACAAAACACATGAGAGTAAAAAATAACATAAAAAATGACATGTTGCCAGTATTCAACAACCGAGTACTAACTCTGTAAATTAATAATCGATAAAAAAAAATCTAAGTAAAATTTTAATAACTACTTATTTAGTATAGTCACGGCAACCCACTTTGGAACATGAAAACTTGTAATGTAACCTAATGGCTCGTCGCTTCGCTCCTCACCACCTAACTTGGCAAGGTTTGGATTCGCTGCCAGTTTTTTGATTTTATTCAAGTATATATAAAGAATATATAAATATAAATATGCTTTTTTATCCATTAAAATTAGAGAAAAGTAAAATCGATTGAATCCTGTGTTTATTTCTTTCTTTAGGCTGGCAAGTTTTTTCGTGAAAAAAAAAGTTTTGTATATTTAAATGTTGGTGTGTAAGGGCGGATTTTGTATGAAATCAATTTAGTTTTTTTCCTGAAAATCTAGTGTTCTCCGAGAGTTTTTGGAATTTTATCTGTGTATATAAATGTGGTGTTCTATCAGTTAAAACCATCGTTACGTAAAAAATCAAGCGTTCTTGGAAAGTAAAGAATTACCAAAAAGCTAAGAAAAACGCGACCGCCCTTTTCAAAGTTTCCCGCCCATTTTTTTTCACTTGCTCGTTTTATACTTTTTCAGCCCTTGGCTACGTTCAGTTTCAACACCGCGCCGTGCGATCACCCGACGAAAAACTTGCCGTTCAATAACTTCAGAACTCGGCGAACGCACCGTATCGTTGAATAAGCTGGGAGGCCCTATTCGAGGAGGTCGTAGAGACTAATCTCGCTATCCGGACAGCGAGATCGTCATCTGGGGACGTTAGTACGTGCCGAGGCCGCCTAACAATAGTTGTACGACCGCGACCGGGTCGATCGGGGGGACGATACGTTGTGGATTGCACAATTAATCGATTCGGGTGATTTTGCGTACGCTCGAAAAAGCGGACTGCCAAGTCTTTAAAGTATTGGGGAATCGTGGGAAGTTCGAAGTCTCTGTGTAGGTCCGCATTGCGAACGTACCAAGAGGCTCCAGTGGCCGCTCTGAGAAAGCGGTTTTGGAGGGTCTGGAGTTTGTGGAGATTGCGCTTGGACAGCGCAAAGACTACGCTAGCATAAGCTAGTATGGGGGGGGGTGCAAGTTGTGTAAAGATTTAGCTTATTTCTAAGCGACATCTTACTATAATTGCCTATCATGGGATAGAGACGACCGAGGACAAAAGCGGCTCGGTCTCTGACTATTTTGGTGTGAGCTTGGAAGTTCAAACGACTATCCATGGTCACACCGAGATATTTGGTCTTATTTCGCCAGGGAATGGCACGACCGAAGAGAGAAAAGGAAGTTGGCCGCGGAGGGCGGCCTAAGGAAAAGAGGACGGCAGAGCTTTTGTCGGGATTCACCTCGATTCTCCATTTCCGAAACCACTCGCCTAGGGCGGTGATAGCGGGTTGGAGTCTCTCAGTGATTCGACTCACTTGCCTATCTGTGGCATAGATAGCGGTATCGTCCTCAAAGAGGGCTAGATTGGTACCTATCGTTTTAGGGATATCGTTAGTGTACAGAAGGTACAAGATGGGGGCGAGCACGGACCCTTGCGGGTTACCAAGGGCCTTTAGTAAACTTATGGGGCGATAGGAGGACGGCTCGGTACGAGCTTTACCTGGCTTATGGATGCCTATAACAATTGCACCTTTCCATTGAGATGGAAAGATGCAATGTTCCATAGCAGCGTTAAAGATCGCTACTAGGAGGCAAACAAGGGGCAGAGAGAGGCGCTTTAGGATATCGTTAGAGATACCGTCCGCACCGGGGGCTTTACGGGGGCGTAGGTCTTTGATGACCTGTACGACTTCGTCGACAGTGACAGGGGGCAGGGGGTCTTGTGGAGGCAGAGAAGTTCTGCGCTCCACTTCGCCGTCTACCTCGCGCACGTGGTCGGGATCGAAGGGCTGTGTGCTTAAGGCACATTGGGCTTGGAGGCTAGACGCTAGGCAATCCGCTTTTTCGTCGTCATTGAACGCGGGAACGTTGTTGGGACGAGTTAACGGAGGGAGAGAGTTTGCGGTTTCGGATTTTAGAGCTCTGGCTAAGTGCCAATAAGCTTGGTGAGAAGGAGAAATGTTCTCCATAAGATCACCGAAACGTTGGGCGCGGAGCTCAGCTACAGCGGTTCTTACACGGCGGTGTAAGTCGTTGAAGCGAGCTTTATTATTGATAGTGGGAGCGCGATCGCGTGCGCGGCGGGCCGCGTTACGCTCAGTCATTAGCGACCTGATGTGCTGAGGCAGGATTAGGTGGTGATAATCACCAACCGGCACCTGTCGTGAGCACTCGCCAACGGTGGCGGTCAGGTGGCTAGTGAGTGAGTCGATAGCTACGTTAAGATCGGTCGCGGATGAGATTACGTCGGGAACGCGGTCTAGATGTGGCGAGCTGGGATTTTCGAGTAATTGCCCAAATTTATCCCAGTCCGTCACGGTTCTAGTGTCGGGAGGAGAGTCCGAAGGGGAACCTAATCGGAGGACGACAGGGTGGTGGTCCGAGTCAAGTTCGTCAAGCACCTCTATAGAACGAAAGCTTAGCCTTACATTCTTTAGAAGTGCTATGTCCAGAACGTCAGGGTTGTTCCTAGTATTGTGGGGAAAGAAAGTGGGCGTCATGGGAGCGATAATGTCAAAGTTTAGTCTGTCAACTAAATCATCAAGGAGTCTGCCTCTCCGTAAAGTTACAGAAGAGTTCCAGCGGCGATGCTTGCAATTTAGGTCGCCGGCAAGAATGACGGCGTCGCCTAAATTTAAGAGCGACTGAAGGTCGCTCTCGAGCAAGTCTTTTAGGTGAGAGAGATAAACCGATGCAATGATGATCGGCTGATGGCCGGTCATCGCTAAGCGGCAGACGGATTCTTCTAAATTCGTAAGCGGTGGATCATCGGGCGATCGCACTTTTTACACCTTGAAATAGGAGGGTGAAAGCTGCACTTTGACAGCTAACAAGAATAAATTTTTAAATTCTATATTACTTAAGCGACTATAGGTGATAAACAACACTTTTTGTTGACTGACTAATGAGGAATGATGATAAAAGCAGACAATAACACAATAATTGATAAATAGAATCTTTTCATAAGGGGCCGTCCATTAATCACGTGATGTTTTTTAAGCATTTTTTAACCCCCCACCCCCTCCCCTTGGTGATACGTGGTGAGGTTTAAGTCCCCCCCCCACACTCAAAATCACGTGTATTTTTTAGTACTTACAAAAAATCTTAAATTTTTTTGAATTTTGACGAAAAAATAAATACACGTGATCATCATCTTCATCTTACTACACCCTCGTTCCCCCCATTGGGATATTTCGTGATTTTTGCCGGACCCCTCCCCCTCCTTTCGAGCCTCACGTGATTGATGGACGGCCCCTAACATGAATTTACATTGACTGTTTTGCAACCTAGCAGTAATTTTCAAACCCCTACTGTTGTCAAAGCCGTTCAGTTTTAAAAGTCACGTAAACCGTTTAATAAGATCGGCGATAGCAGGGCGAAGGGCAAACGGCGATAATCACACCCAAAGTGAACGTAGCCCTTAATATAATTATTTAGCCCTTAGCCCCATTTTTAGCCCCAAAATTCAAAATCGTGTAGTCTATGCCTAAAACTTGTGTACATACTACACTTATTAGAGGTCAGTGACATACTACGAGTCAAAATTGTAACAAAACATTGCTACAACCATTAGAAATAGCGTAGCGTAAAAAATCCTAGGTCTGTAGAAAATGTAAAATCTCTTTGATCATATTTAAGTTTAATCTATGTTTTTCTACGAGTTAAAATGTCAATGTCAAAAGGTGAAAAAATATATGAAGAATGCAAATTTTACAAGCTTTTCATTTTAATTAAATTTAACAGTAAATTGCACCATCGGACCTTTTACCTGAAACTACACGTTCAATATCTCTACGTAGAACATTTATACTGTGTGATTTATTTAATAAGTGGCGACCGATATGGAAAATCTCAAGAAACAAAGGTCAGTTGGAAGGCGATTTTTTACTATTGCAGAGAAAGACTTGTTAACGGCGTTCCAAGAAGTAAAGATGACATTCATGCATTATTCAAGTATTTCTGTGAAAAACTGAAAGCCTATTTCTGATTGACCATCACCAGACACATATGAGGCGGAGAGTACGACAAGTACCACAGTTAGGTCAAAGAACTCAGGTAAAGAAGTAAGGGTTTTTCGATTACCTGAATTACAGTTAAAAAAGTTTGACGGCCATCCCGTCAGCGTGCTGGCATTTTGAGGCAAATTTCGAAAAATTTACGAGGACTCAAAAATAGATGACTTTGATAAATTTCGATACCTCATTCAAGTTACATTGAAAGTTATAATAGTATATTCCAAGACTGGATTAAAGGTGGGAATAATTGAGGAATTCGCAGAATGTGAATCTGGACTGTACTTGCCGCATCACGCAGTTATAAAGGAATCGAGTATCACTACACCTATCCGGCCTGTGTTTGATGCTAAGGCTAAAAATTATATGGGGCAATCGCTTAACTCTTGTTTAAAAAAGGGAGTTAATTTATTAGAAATAATACCTAAACTGTTGATAAACTTTCGAATTGGTTCTGTAGGTGTGATTTCCGATATTCGCAAAGCTTTTCTAGAAATATCTCTTACAATTAGTGACCAAAAATATTTACAATTTCTTTGGTGGAAATATATAATATATGAAAATAATCTCGTAAACGAGACTTATTAGTGACATTTCGCCATAAAAGGGTAGTTTTTGGGGTCACCAGCAGTCCATTTCTTTTGGCGGCTACTATAACTACCTACATAAAACTACCATTTAGACAGTATAACAGACAATAGGAATCAATTAGCCCAGCAATTAAAATCAAGTTTCTATGTCGACAATTGTGTACATAGTGTACATAATTTTACATAAAATTTATTGAGTCCGCAAGAGAAATCATGCTGGAAGGGAAATTTGACTTACGTGGCTGGGCTGCTGGTCCTTCTCTTGAATGTCATCCTCAATCAGTTTTAGGTATAATGTGGAATAATAAGGAAGACAATCTATATGTCAATCCAATGAATCCGACCATAGGAACAACGAATATTACTAAAAGGATTTTGTTGTCTGTTACTCAGCGTATCTTCGATCCAATTGGATTTTTGAGTCCAAGTACAGTTATTTAAAAGTTTTGTTACAAAAGACTTTGCAACTAAAGTTAAATTGGAATAAAAATTACCTGACTCAATAATTAATAAGTTTCACGAGTGGTATAAACAAATCTTTATTTCGTATTAGAGTTCCACGTCGCCTGACATTTTATTCCACGGCTAAGTGTAATTTGTCTTTACATGTGTTTTGTGATGCATGCAAATATGCATATGCTGCGTGTATATTTTTGAGATCGGAACATAACGGAAATGTTCACGTACAATTAATAATGTTCACGTAAAATTAAAAATCATAGTCACAAATAAAACATATTGACTGGAAGTTTAACGTACCCTGTGTGGGTCCTGGTAGGGAGGGTTTTGGGAGCGTTTGATTAGATTGATGAAAGATTTGTTACGTAGAGTTTTAGGCAGAAGCTCTTTGACATATGTGGAGCTAGAAACATTATTATGTGACTGCGAAGCTACATTAAATTCGAGACCGCTTACTTATCCGAAAACGACGATTAAGTTCCTTTAACACCGACGCACTTCTTACATGATCTGACAAGTTCAAATACAGAAGATTTAGATTTTGTCGATCAGAAGAGCTTAAGTATGCGTGTTAAATATGTAAATACTCTACGCCAAAATCTGAGAGAAAGATTTAGGAAGGAATATCTAGGGTTGTTAGTACAACGAGGTCAATGTCGTATTAGTACTATCTTGAAACCTGGAGACGTAGTGTTAGTCGAAACTGATGCCAAAAGACTACTTTGGCCTATAGGTATAATTCAAGACACTGTGACTGGCGCGGACGGCAGAACCAGAGTTGCCAAAGTCAAGGTTAAAAATTCAATTATTTTTAGGCCATTTCAGAAACTGTATCCCTTAGAAATTAATGATGTTGCAGAGGTCGTTACTAGATCGGACAGCGTAGTTAAGACCCCTGAGCGCCTATATCTCTGATTTTCATTTGTTTGTTTTATTAAAATTTAGTTAAAATTTATGTTTAGGTATACGAGTGTTGCCAATTTTGTTTCGGTGTGGAGGATGTACAAAATGTAAAACCTCTTTGATCATATTTAAGTTTAACCTATGTTTTTCTACGAGTTAAAATGTCAATGTCAAAAGGTGAAAAAATATATGAAGAATGCAAATTTTACAAGCTTTGCATTTTAATAAAATTTAATAGTAAATTGCGTCATCGGACCTTTTACCTGCAACTACACGTTCAATATCTCAACGTAGAACATTTATATTGTGTAATTTATTTAATAAGGTCTGTGGCAAAAAATTAACGCACTCAAGTGGGCCACACACTGTCGCTCAACTTCATCAGTCAGAGTACCTGTATCTTTTCTGCTTACATGAATTGTAGAGAATGATAGTCGCTTCACTTCCTATCTCTTCAGTTCTTCTTAGTGCGCGGCAAAAGGCGGCAAACAAATACATACACATTCACGCAAACTATTTTGTTTTCGTTTCATTATTATTAAAATTACCAAATCAGATAATGACATTGAATGGAATGTACAGGTGTATAAACTCCAAACATTACAAAGAGCTATTATAGCTAGTAATAATCTGCGTCCTGTAAAATTCAGGTATTTATATGAAAGAAAGCTAGAAGATTTTTATAAGTAGTGAGAATCTAGCAATGTGCCAAAAACATATTTTTCAATTGTTTTTTATTAATATGCTTATTTTCCTCTATGTGTTTTATTTTATTAGTTGTAGATAAAATCTTGAACGCAACTCTTTCGCCCGTTTTGCGGGTCAGGCATTTTACAAAAACTTTTATTGTCTGATCTCTGTAAAATTTTTCGTAGTTTTTGATAATTTAAAAAATTTTATTTACATAAGTATACTGTCAACGCAAATCGCTTATTAAAATTGTATTATTAAAAGTCTATTGCCCATAATGCTGTACGTACTTTAATACTGCATCTATTTAGTAAATAAACATATAATAAATAGTTAAAAAATACCACTCCTTTTATTATTTTTTATTAAGATAGCAATTTAGATTTATTCTATTTTCGATTTATTGGGCAAATCGAGCCCTTTTTTCTATTAAGCTCGAAAACCTGCGAGTCGGCAACACTGTATGGTCCATGAGCACAAAAACTGAAACGTAGTACATTTATTTTTAGCTTGTTAAACGAAAAAAAAAAATCAAAACTTGTTTATGTATTTATAATGATTTTTTTTTCCTTCATTTTCATACATAAAATAAAATAATATAATATAATATCCATTCTATCAAAACATATACTGGCCTGGCACACCATCCGTCCAACAGTGTACATATCTATTCTGTTTTTCTTGAAAATGTCCACGAGTGCCTTGACTAGTTCCGAAAACCTTGAAAAAATTCCACTTGTTTGTATGAAGGATGTACAGCCAGACTTAAATTGGAGTCGTGGTGTGTATAATGCCAGTGAGGAGGATGAAGGACAAGAGTTAGAAACTTGTATAGTAGATGACGACATAGATTATGAGACTGAATGCATAATAAATTCGGAGGAAGTCGTTTATTGTGATGACAGCAGTAATAGTGGAGAACTGATAGTCCCTGAAGTTGTAAAACCGCCTCAGATTGAGGCTCCAGTAGTAAGTATGGTTATGTTTTGGCACAGATTACAATTATTTTAAAGCTTGACTACAGTCAGTAATTTAAAGGGGGGATTGGGGTGTACAAAAGGGAGTGCTGAGAAAAAGACTTAAAAAAATTCGCGACAGCAACCAAAGTCTGGTATTTTTTCCTTGCACTCCCTTTTAGTTACTCTGACCAAAGGGGGTTCAAGAGAAAACCCAGTTCCAAAATAACAAATGAACAATTTTGTTGAAATGTGCAACTTGCACTTATACAGGGTTAAGGGAAAAGATGACCTTGACATTTAAGGTGGTTATTATTTAGGTTGGTGTTGATAGATTTGATCCTTTAACTCATGTTTTTTTACTTCACTGCTTTTATAAATAATATATATTTACTTTTATATTAACTGGTATGAATCAACTAAACTTTTTGTGCTGCACTCGCTTTACTGTGAAGAACAAAAATACCCTATGCTGACAGTAATTTAGTAGGGTAAATTGTCTTAATCTTGGTCCTTAAAACGTTTAAGCAATAAAACAGTTAGCTGAAAGGTTTTGGCATCAATCACAACTGTTACGACATACATGCAATATGGTGTTATGTCATACACTCTGGTAGTTTAGTGTATAGAAGCTGGTGAGCTGCAGTGCAGTGCTTTTTTATCACTGATTTAGTGGGAAACAACAAAGGAGACCTCTCTGAAAATATGATTGTTGACCATGAACAGCTTGCCATAGTTTTCTTATTGCTTCTCTTAAATTATTGCTTATCTTAAATTATTGCTTATCTTAAATTTAATTGTTTACTTTAATATATTCTATTTTAATTATTATTTAGTCTATTTCAGTTTTTAAATAAAAGTAATAAGAAAAACAAGAAAATACCTACATAACTTAATATTATTTCTATTTAATTACATTACACATACTTGAATTTTAGACAACACAAATAAATAATGTTTATTGATATAATGCCTTGTTTACAATTTATAACATACTTTACTCAGTTTTTAAATAAATAAAATAAGAAAAACAAGAAAATACCTACATAACTTAATATTATTTTTATTTAATTACATCCTAGAAATAAATAAATAATAATGTTTATTGATATTATGCCTTGTTTACAATTACAACATACTTTAACCTAGTAACTAGGGTTATTCTTTTGATTTAATTTATAACTGATGTTGAGAAACCTACTATTTACAGGCAATAAAAGAAACAAAACGTAGACCTCCAGACAGTTGGCCGACACTTGAAATTCTCCCTGGTGGAGTTATTCAACATACTGATAAACTTAATAAAGAGCATAATATGGTTGTATCAGAAACAGTTGACAATGGAAACATGATGTATGCCTGTGCAAAGTGCTCACAAGGTTTCAAGCACCTTTTCAGTTTAGTGAAACATGTCAGGTGGCATGAAGAACAGGGGAAAAAAACACAAAAAGAAGTACAATATTCTAAATTAAGTAAGTACCTGTGTATTAAGCAACATCCTGGCCGATATTGAGTTAGCCACATTTTTTTGCATTATTTTGTGGTGACATGAGCACTTTTTTTTTTGCTTAAAACATAAGTAAGTTTAGGTCGTTTAAATTTGATGATTAATGCAAAACTAATTTTATACAATTTTAAAAAGTATGGACTTCAGACATAGAAAATATTTTGTGATATTGGCTTAAGCAGTTTTTCCTGATACAAGTTACGTAATATAGGGCGTTTGAATCATTTACATACTGTTGCTTAAAATAACTGTTTTTGAAATTTGTTTTCTAATTTCATCTACTGCAAACTAATTTAGAGCTACTTAATGCTGATTCTATTTCAATATCGATGGATAGTTTATACATTTAGCTTTATACTAAAACAAAACCTTAAATTGTCGCTTAAATCTTTTTTCCTGAGTTTGATCTAAATAAAAGTGATTTGAGGTCATTTTTAACCAACTTCCAAAAAAAGGAGGAGGTTCTCAATTTTTACGTGATATCTTTGCAGCTTAAGTACGGAGTGGAACATTATTTACATATATGAATGGGTTAACCTGCGGATTGGTCCCATTTTAATTTGGTAAGAATGAGCCCAATGAAACCAGAGTTAGATAAGAAAATGTCTGAAATTGTATCACTATAGACGACCTTATTTCTAATGTACGCATCTCGTAATAGGGGTGCAAAATAAAACACCATTGAATTATAGTTTCGCATTTCGCTGCGTGCAAAGATATATAGGTCGTACTCTAGTTGACGATTCAACATGCTAGGGTGGCTTCTCTCGGCCTGTATTTTACGGGCTACCACGTCGACGCTACGATTTGTGAAGGCATGATTGTGCCATAGACCTACCCGCGCCGCGTCTTTGTGGGGTTACCGATACGTGGTGTATTCAACGAGCCTTTACAGTGTAACCTTTGCTGGTACAGGCGCCGGCCGTAGCAACAGCACCTTCGCGTGAGCTGGTGCGACATGGTCCGTGAAATCTCAGACCATGTTATGCATTTCGCCATTAGAAATTTTGACAATTCGACGTAGAAGTAGAAAAAATTACGTTTTAATTTTTATATTTAAGTTACCAATCCCAACCTTATGCAAACCGTATGTCGTAAGTAGAAATTTGCGTGTCCATTTAGTTTTTTTTAAGATAACAACAATCAGATCTAACGAAAGTTTTTCAACTTTGAAGAGGTTGAAGACCTACCTGCGTAACCGAAGCGGACATAAGCGCCTCACTGGTCTAGCACTATTCAATGCATAATAAACGCCCAAGAAATAGTCAATTCATTTCGATTAAGTTTATATAAATTTCGGTTTTCGCTGCGCTCGCGTTTTCGTCTGCTTGTATTATGACCCATCCCGCCCTTAGACTTTCTATAGGTACTTGCCTAGGTAGCCTAGACCCCATATGCAGCGCTCTCTTTCTTTTACGCTATTACATTTACCAACTTTTTTAATCAATTCCCTGCCGAAAGCAAGCGGTGCGATGGCAGAAAGTAGCCGCGGGCATCATTACGAACAATTCCTCAGAACACAACCCGTTGTACAAGCGGTAGAACACACACAGGGAGGCAAAGTCTCTCCTCGAACTTAAGGGCTTGATATCGCAAGTGAGTTTGGGATCGTCGACAATTCTCACAGCCCGTCGTTGAACCTAGTCAAAAGGGCCAAGCTAGTATCCGGGTGCACCCGCTCAGAGATGGCAGCAGTACTCCATATGGCGCTGAACTTGCGACTTGTAAAGCAGCAACCTTTGCCCCGACGTGAAGTACTGCTTCGCTCTGTTGAGTACACCAAGTTTTTTGGACTCCATCACACTTGCAATTTCTATTCTAGTTTCTTTATGGCAAGAATATAGTTATATTGCAATAACATTTTTTGCCCCTTTGACCTTGGTTTGGTCGCTAGTATCGCTGTAAGTTCACATCATTTTAATTTGACGACTGTAGTTTTGATTTTTGACCACCGGCTCATAACAATTTGTTGCACTTTACGTACCTCGTGTATCAAGCCTAGTCGATATTCTTATTCTTCAGTTTCGTTTGATAAACGCTCGTATATAAAAGTAAGTCGATGAGAACGTAGCTCTTCGGTTTAGTTGATAAACGCTCGTAAATCAAAGTGAGTCGATGAAAAACGTAGCTCTTTGGTTGCGTAATTGCGTTTGATAAACGTTCGTATATCAAAGCGAGTCGATGAGAACGTAGCAACGCAGCCGAGAATAATTATTATACTTATGCTCACCACCCAAGTTCGATATACTTACTGCATTTTTTTTAAAAAAAATTGATGATTCCTGTCGTCTCTAGTTTCTTTCAAATGTTGCTGTCTCAGCTGATTAGCGCGTTTAGAAGGCCTTTCCGAACTAAATTCCCACAAGCTACAATTACCACAAAAAAAATTAAAAATAAAGATTTTTTTACGTAAAAAATAAAAACTTACTTTAAATCTTGACAAACTTAAACTAAAAAGTTAATAATAACTTTTTTTTATTAGTTCAAAGGAAAGAACATTAAATGACAAAACACAAAATTACTTATATTTAAGTAGTATCAATGTCTAATCTGTTATTTCGGGAGGCTGGAGTAAATGAACTTTGAAATGCTCCACTGTAAAGTTCCATAAATGTCGCATAATACAAATAATCCGTGAACACTCTAACACATATGATATGTAGCAAAAAGGCGACTATTTTTTCATGATTTCTGTTTGGATTATGGCACCCTTTTGTTCAGTCAGATAATAAAGTAACACTAGTGCACTAGAACCTAAATGTTTATTTACAATATTCTTTTTTTTTTCAGAGAGATCAATTAACAAACACTCTCTACATTCAGGCAAAAAGAAGGTACTATCCAAAACAATTTCCGAAATAAAAGTCTGCTTAAAATCTGTCTTTAATAAGAGATTGTGTTTTCAGAATGGGCACTGCAACAGAAAATTTTTTGTGGTTAAATCGTCAATTTGAAGATACAAAAATTGAGCCATGTTCAGTCATTAGTGTGGCATTATGTGTTAAGAACCTTCATTACTTCGGGTGGCAGTCATCAGTTTCGGCAACGACAGGAGTTATTAAGATGTGGGTAAATGCGAACTTTATGGTGAACAATTGAATGTTATTTTATTTTCAAAATGAACAGGCTATAATAATCGGCGTCTTACCCGTGGTATAATAGGCGCCACGTAAGATGAGACTTCGCACACCGCTTTTTTTATAGCTCCCTTATGCAAATTGGGCGTAGTGGCAGAGCGAGGTACGGCGACAGCGCATACGCCGCAGTTGCTTCAGCTTAATAAACATAAAAGTAAGTATATTCTAGTGAGTGACTGTACAGCTGTGTAACACCCCACTTCTACCGCTCGCTAAGTCTCATCTCACGTGGCGCTTACTATACTACTGGTAATTTTAATAATCTAATATTTTTATCATAATGCGATTGAGCAAGTATTTTGCTCAAGTAACTTAAAAAATTATGAGGTCTGTATTTAGCTGAATGGACTATACATCTATTAGATAAATGGCAAAAGTACAAAAAAAAATTATATTAAATATGGTTAGCATTATTAAGTTTGTTATTCAAAATATTGATCATATATTTGATTGCCTGTAAGAAAAAAAAAATATAGTCATTATTTTGACTAGTTTTTTCAACTTTGATTTGAGGATACAAAAAAATTGCATCAGGAGACCTGATAAATTGATAATATTAAACATTAGCCAAAAAAAATATTAAAGATATTGATTCCGTTCCGAAATTATAGATGAATTAGTTTGAGGAAGTAAGCATTCAGAGCTCACACTTTATAAACTCTTATCCAAAATCAGTGAATTGTTGTCTAACTACCATGTCCTATTAATTTACACTGACAGCAATCTTTTGGAAGATAAGTATTGAAAACGGTAATTTCTTTTTTTATTATTAATTTATGTGAATATTAAACTGCTAATAGGTACATAGATGAAATGATTATAAAAATATATTTCAAATCAAAGTTTATGGTGGGTCATCTGTTCATTTACTTTAAATTATAAAACAAAGAAAATATATATGTGATCAAAAATATTTAACCTAAGATATCCCATTGGCTTGTTCACAACTGAAGAAATCTATTTAAAAACATTACTCTATACTTCATTACTTACACCTTTGTGACATGATTTCAATACAAGTTGTTTTACATTAAATTACTGTGGAGGCTGTGAATGTAAGCCTATGTTGAATCAGTAGAGTCCGAAGGATTATCCGTTAATACGGATCCAGCAATGATTCACTTAATAACGCAAATCAAGAAACAGTAATTTAATATCACAGAATCAAATTGTAAATAAAAAGTTAGAAATTGTGATTTCCTTTAATTTATTTTAAATCCAGCGCCGTTGCGGCTGTGTCAATGCGGTCAGCCGTCATTGGACAGTTCGATATTTGAACAAATTAAGAAATATTCTTTTACTATTTGTGTGTTTATCTTTAAACAGGCCATGCAAAGAAAATAGTTTAGAAATGTACTGTCCTTTTCTGTCCAGCAGTGTTTTTTTTATTTATTATTCGCAATAGACAGAGACTAAACTGGAAGTGAATACGGCCGGTGTGAGTGAAAAACAAAAGTGATTTAGCACTACTCCACTGGGAATTGCCGTGTTGACTCTATCTCTTTCTAATCAGTTTTTTTTTTCAAATTTCGAGGCTATTGCGCAGTCCATAGAATAAATTACAGAACTTAAAGCCTGTGAGCAATCCAGAATCGATGTCCCTTCTGTATTTATGCTTGATAAATATCAAGATTGGTATTTATATTTTAAATGTAAAAAATCATACCTAATAGTACACTTATATTAAAGTGTAGGTACATTATTTTTAACTACAGAAACTGATTATAAACGACAAAATATAAATAATGTTAAGGGTTTAAGACTTGTTTGAAAGTAAATATTATTAAAGAATATTAATTTTACAAGTGAGTGATGACTTTTCTTTTTATAAAAGTATAGTGTTTTTAATAAATGTCAAAATTACCGGATACGGATTTGATATTTATTATAAGAATTGGACATTTAAGAACCCTGCTACTTAAGATAGTTTTCCTTCAGATTGCAAATTTTAAACGACTTCTTTGTTTATAATAAAATGTTGCAAAATTCTTTTTTTATTTAAAAGGGTATTCTTCCGAGGTGGTCCCATATTAATGTAGTTAATTTAAAACTGAAACTTTAGATTGGTGTTAATTTGGAACTGATGAAACGCCTTTTATGTTGATGATTGTATATAATTTTGTTAAGAGTATCGATGTTTTAAGTGTACGAAAAAAGCTGTTCACTGAAAATTAACAAAAAAAAAACAACCAGCTTCAAAAAGATGCACAGAACAGCTAAATATAAAGACTTAATTATATTATATAAATTATATGTTTTGAAGCCGGTTATTTTTTTTGTTAATTTTTTTTTATCTTATCCGCAATGTTTGTTATACCTAGTTTTAAATCTAACAAAGTAAGTAAGTACCCTACTGAAAGTAGTGTAGGGCAAAATATATTGCAAATAACAACAATTTAATTTTTAATTGTGACTGCAGTAATTTACAAAGGATTAACTGGTGAACGCGCTAGCCACATTTTTTGTTAGTTTGTGACTAGCAAATATCATGCTTTGATTAATTGTAAGTGTGATAGCCAATGTTAACAATTCTTTGTTAATTGCAATTAAATTTTTCTCAACTCTTCCGAGTTAAATTAGCTATGTTATTCGTCTTAATTTTGTTGTGCGTGAATCAAGAATGTAATTCAAAATCACCTTCGATGTGATCTCTAGGGGACCGACTATTTTTTAAGCCAAATGCTATAAGAACCAAAGCAAAAGTTATGTAAAATAGATAAATGTTTAAAAAAATATTTGTTAATTGTTTTCCGTTAAGGTTAAACTGCGTTACTGTCAAGGACCCTTAGGTACTGAAAACGCGAGTACAACATAGACAACATATAATGCCATTATCGTTAGCAGCCAGGCAAAACCCAATTTCTTTTAAACAAGAAAGGTGAAAGATTTTACTTTGATAATTATACTTAACTGTAATATGGCAAAAAAATATTCATCCATAAAATGCCACTAGGTGACCAGATTTAATCAAATGTAGGAATTCAACAAAAAATCTACTTAATAATTCTCTGGTATTCCACACATATGATAAAATACAAATACGTACATATATGCATTGTCGATAACGGTAAATAGCGATTTCTGAAAATAACGCGTTTTGAGTGGCGACATGTCTATAGTTTTAGATATTTAGTGCACCAAAGTTTTTACGAAATAATCTAAATCGGATTTACCTAAATTTTTCTAAGTTTGACCTCGTAGATTATTCTCAAATTATTTGGAACTAGGGTTATCGTGGTAGTACCCCGCTTTTAGGGTAGGAGTCCAAAATTGGAACTCTTACAGGGGCAGACCAGCTACTCGTAAAAATGTGTGATTAATACGGAAATTCCTTAAAGATAATAATGACTACGGTTATTATTCAGTTTATTATTTTACTTGATCTAAAATTATTGACTTTTCATTATTTTGTGTGAATGTTTGCTTTCAAGCTATCTGGTTTAATCTTGGCAATATTCCGTGTAAAAAAATTGTATAAAATTTTATTTGTCCTTTAAATTCATTAGTAGTATATTTTGCGTTTCCTACACCATTAGCAGAGGCGGCTTGTGACAATTTTTAATGGGTGTTCACCAAATAAAAGAGTAATTGCTTAAATGCTAACCTTTTATTATTCTATTTATAACAAAAAATCAATCGCATATTTATGTATGCTTTCGTGTCATATTTTTGTGACCCTTCGTCTTTATTTCAAGCTGAATTACTAAAATATTTTAGCACTGTTTATTTTCATCACAATTAGTTATAGTTACTTTTTAGACAATAAATAAACTGTTTATGTAGGTATGTTCTTATTTAATTTGTTAATAAATACTCGCGCGCACGAATAAACATTTGTTGTGATAAAAGCGGCAACCGTCGGATCGAAAGGGGTCAAGCTGGCAACAGTATTTTCCTTACATAGCCCAGGAGAGGCGCTCTACATTTTGCTAATTTTTCACACAAAATTCTGCTTCTGCTTCACGTGTAAGACTGTGTCGAACTTTCTCTTTCACACTCATTGATTTTAGATATAAGTCTCTGTACTAAAATTTCATAGGAGCGCAATTGATAGCGCTTCACTTAGTGACACAGTCTTCTTAGTGCAATTTCATACTAAATCTTGAGTAAGCTGTGTGTGTACAGAATGTTTTTAGTGAAATTCTATTTTAACATAAAGAGTAATCGAAGCATAATAATTATTTATGGGAGTGCTCTGCACCAGATCTCTTTAGGACAAGCCGCTTCTGATAGATGAACCTATGTATTTGTAACTACACTACAGTAGATACTATTTTTTTGCAACATGCAATTGAAAACGGTCTTGAAAAACCAAGAGAACAATATTCCGTTTAAGATATACAATAAAAACATGTTTAGATTTGTTCTTATTTTGTATACATTTTATGTGTTGTTATGTATTTATTTAAGTTTAAAGATTTCATTTCGTTTGATTGGGGCCACTGTTATCAGTCAATTAATTAGTGGTAAATAAAATTCTATTATTTGTTACCTACAAAAGAGAATATTGTTTTTAACCAATAAATTGTTTACATATCAAAGTGTTTCATATATTTTACTGTGTAAAATCAAGTAATTGTAGATCAATCCCAAATACTTAAAGAGATATGCCATTTGAACCTTTTGCATACCAATACAGTTAAAAAATTCAAGTTATCAACCTCTTTAGGTGCTCTAATTCTTCTTTTTTTTTTAGCATAATCTCTTTATCTGCAACTATTGTAGCTTCAGATACGTTTCTTATATAATAGTCACTTGTTAACTTTAATTCTAATGTTGAGATATTTTCCAGGATTTTAGTAACTTTTTTCTCTATTTTTTGCTTTGCTCTTAATATTAAACCATCAACATCTTCTCCTATAAGTTCTAAATTTACTTTTGTGTCTTTGTCAAGAATTCCAGTAACATATCTTTTACTGCGATCTTTATCGAAATCAATTCCACTACATCTTGTAAAATGTAAAATTATGTGTTTATTGTTGTTTATGCCACTTTTGAGGTCATCATTTGGTGTTTCTATACAAATGCTTGATTTAATTTTGTAAGAAATAGTGTAAAGGCTTTTAATTTGTCTAACTAAATTTATCAATTTCAGTATGTGTTCAGCCTGTTTTTCTAAGTCACCATTTAACCACACGCTGAAATCTTCAGACCTTGGAATTTCGAGATATCTTTTGTTAACGTCATGAAAGTTGTATATAATATTTTTTTCAAAGGTTGGAATTTTTGGTATTACTTCTTCAGTCAGATATATCATAAATGGCGATAAACATCGTAGTGAAACATTTAACGCAGCAGATAACGTATGAGCGTGGGCGAACCCAGTTATAGATGCAGTATTTTCAAATCCAGGTTTAGTAGCCTCTAGGTAAACATCACAAAATTCATTATAAATAAAAGTCCTTATAGCTTTAGTTGCTAAATGAAAGTTATATGCATCAATGGATGTGTTATATATTTGCACCATGTTAGCTAATCTGCTTAGTATCCATCTATCAAAAAATGACAAATGGTCGACTGTTATTTCATCTGCAGTTGATGTCAATTTTTCCATAGATAGTTGTAGGTATTTTATACTCTGCCAGATTTTGTTGCAGAATAATTTATTGGCATGGCATATTCCAATATCAAAATTGACAAAGTGGGACTTAATATCATGTGATAATAATGTGAATCTAAGAGCATCAACACCACATTCAGGGATCCCTTTAGAGAAATTATTTTTGTGGTAAGATAATGCTTTTTGCAGCTCTCCTTTATTAAGAATGCCATCTTTATACATCGATTCAGCCTTATTTTTAAGTTTATCAAATGATGCACCATTTATTATGTCAATAGGATCTATAACATTGCCTTTGCTTTTAGACATTTTAGCTCCTCTATTGTCACAAATAATACCATGTAATAAAACACTATTAAATGGTAAGCTGCCTGTCAATTCTAAACCCAATATGGCCATTCTATGAACCCAAAACCCTAATATATCGTGACCTGTAGCCATGAGGCTCAATGGATAGAATTTTTTATAGTCTGAATTGTTACATTCAGGCCAGCCTAGAGCAGCAAATGGATAAATACCAGATGAAAACCAAGTATCCAACACATCCGTATCCCTTTCAATCTGTACTCTCTCAGTTTTAAGAAGTTTAGACGCTTTTTTTTTTGCTGATACTTCATCTTTTGCAGCTATCCACAGAAAATTATCGTCTGCAACACATTTATATGCAGGTATTTGATGACCCCACCAAATTTGCCTTGATATACACCAATCTCTATCATCACCCGTCCAATTGAGCCAATTGTTTACAAATTTATCTGGCTCAATTCTTAATTTTCTACTTTCAACAAGTTCATTCGCTTTTCTATTTAATTCACTACATGCTAAAAACCATTGCTCTTTTGGTAGATATTCTATGACATCCCCTGTTCGACTACATATAGGTAAAGACATTTGATTTGGAGTTATTTTTTTGAGCAGGCCAATATCTTGTAATACTTGAACCAATTCTTTTCTGCAATTATAACGTTTCATTTCATTGAATTGTTTAGAGTTGATTATAAGTCCATTTTCATCAATGACTTGTAATATTTGTAAGTTGTGAGCCATAGCTATTGCATAATCAATTTTGCTATGGGCCGGAGTTATTTTTACAGCACCAGTACCAAATTCTATATCAACCATTTCATCAAATATAATTGGAATTGTTGTATCTCTGAATGGGTGAACAGCTCTCTTGCCACGGAGATGCTGGTATCTGGAATCAAATAATCTTACAATAATTTTAAGTACATAAATTTCATTATATGATGTAGATTCCAGATTTTTTTACATCAAAACACTGATATTCATATATTAGTAATATATTTTTATTCAAGAAGTACCGAGTGGCACAATGATGGCGTGCGGCTACTATGTCAAAAGTCGTGGGTTTGATTTCCGGTAAAGGGCACCCGATATTGTTAATTGTGAAGTTGTCTCGACTATGATTTGTGCTCGGTACGGCGATAGGCTCACCACCTACCACGATTGTGGGACGGAATACCAGTTATTAGACGCGTTCGTAACACCTCCAACCACCTTTTCGTTCGGGGATAAGTGTCGTGATTTTATTTTTATTTATTTATTCTATGATTTGATCCTCAATATATTTGCACCTCGTCAGACAATAGCACAAGGTGAATAGAATAGCAGTTATATACTTAGTTCTACCTATTATCATTAGGATGTACGGCAATTGCAGTATCGCCTAACATAGTTTCAGGCATTGTGGTGGACACTACAACTTCTTCATCTGTATCAGCTATTCGGTAAGCAAAATCATATATAAGACCAAATCTTACTGGTTCTTCGTATCCTGATACAGCTATATCAGTTGGACTGTTGATGGTCATGTTTTCTATTTCAATATCTGATACTGTTGATTTTAACTTATTACACCAATTGACCAATGCCTTTTTTCTGTATATCAGTCCTTTTTGAAATAGTCGTATAAAGGCTGTGTTAACAGCATCTGTGTGTCTAGGGTCCATAGTAAAAATTTGTCTTTGCCAATCTAGAGAACAACCTAAGGTCCTTAATTGTTGACAAATGTTATTTCCGTATTTTTCCTTCCATTTCCACACTTCATTGTTAAAATTATCACATCCAATGTCTTGACGGCTCATGTTGTGATTGCCTTTTAAATATTTTTCTACAACTCCCTGCAAATTAATTTATAAATTTTAAACACTGGAATTATTTCTATTTTAAAGTTATTATGAAAGATATATGCACTGTAATGAAATACCCATTGTGCAGCAGCAGAATAATACATTACATTAAATTCAGATTAATTTTCTACACTTTTTATTACTTAGAGTAAAGAATATATGAAAAACAAGCTTCGCTCGGTAAGTCATGTTGCGTACACTGTTTACGAAATTTAAACTCAAAATACATTTAGGGCTACCGAATGTCGTTATGTTGCATAATAAAAACGAAGCAAAATAAATTATCGTAAACATGTACATAGACAAAAAGATAATATCAACCAGTGACAGCGTAATGTATTATTTTGCTTTAAAAAACTAGATTCTCGCGGGTATGTATGCAGTATCGTGGGAACTTTTGTCGCCTGTTTGTGTTCAGGCTATTTTTATTATCATAAATGTGATATAGTAAATGAATCTAATAGAAATTAGAATTACCTGTGTTGCAATACCAGCATGGTCAGTGCCAGGAAGCCACAATACATTATAACCTCTAGATCTCTTCACTCTCACTATTACATCTTGAATTGTACATGCTAAAGCATGTCCTGTAATTTATTATATATTTTTATTATATTATACATATATAGCTTATTAATAGATATTGTATAAACTTACTAAATTAGAACAAATATTAGGTACTTGTGTAACAACACTGAATGACAGCAGTGGCTATATCCACCTAACTTCATTTACCTGACGTCAACCTTACGTCAGCTTCGTGGCTCAGTGGGTACCGAGTTACTGACCCGACTGCTGAGTTCAAGGTTCAAGGAAGGTTTGATTGTCGCACAAGAAAAATATTTACTATTTGTGTTTGTCTTGAGACTGGGTGTTTTCTATCTATATATATAAAATGAATTGCTGTTCGTTTGTCTTGCTAAAACTCAAGAACGGCTGGACCAATTTGGACAATTTTTTTTTTATTGTTTGTTATTGTTTAGGCAAGGTTTAAAAGGTTAGGTTAGGTTCTCAAGTGCGAGTCGGACTCGCGCCCTAAGGCCCTAAGGGTAAACCTATTGTAATAAAATTTTGTCGGGGAAGATTTCTGAGAAAGAAAAAAGCGTCAAGTGCTAGACGAACAGGGTCAAGTGAAGGACAAACCTTATTTTAAATAAAATTTTGGTAATTTGTTAAGCACACGCCAGGGAAGCTTTCTGAATTAGTACAACCCTTTTACAATAGGTTGGTGCGGCAGTTGTTTTAAAAAAGAAACCACGTTCGCCTGGTCAGCTAGTGTATAATATGTATGTATTTACAAAAAAAAGTATAAACAACATGTCAGGGAAATGGTGTATACAGCCGAAAGTGATTGGTAGGGAATGGTTTGTAGATTTTTGGAAAAATATTCTGAAGTCGGAAAATGTTTAGAATTCCCAACAATCAGCAAATTCCTTTTGTACCTAAAACGGTTGAGCGACAGCCCTGAATGAAACAGCTGATTTTATTCATAGCTACTATGACCGTGTGACCCCAAAATACCAGGCGACAGAATAAACATACAGATAGATGGTTATCTCTTGTACCCCCGGATAGAGGGACTTGCACCTCGCCAGTGAGTGGCCTTAATAGAGTACCGACTCCAGAAGACGGTCGGAATTCTGCAACTTGATCCACTGGTAGATCCTCCAAGAAAGGTTGCATTAGAGGTTGTATTCTAGTTATGTTAACCCAATGGTATTTTTAGGGTTCCGTACCTGAAAGGTAATTAGGAACCCTATTACTAAGGCTTCGCTGTCCGTCCGTCCGTCCGTCCGTCCGTCCGTCCGTCTGTCACCA
Source organism: Apoda limacodes (assembly GCA_946406115.1). Classification (NCBI taxonomy): domain Eukaryota; kingdom Metazoa; phylum Arthropoda; class Insecta; order Lepidoptera; family Limacodidae; genus Apoda; species Apoda limacodes. Next base: position 22,730,217 of record OX291555.1, on the reverse strand, counting down.
GGCTGTATCTTATGAACCGTTATAGTTAGACAGTTGAAATTTTCACAGATATATTTCTGTTGCTGCTATAACTACAAATACTAAAAAACAGAAAAAAATAAATATTTAAGGGGGCTCCCATACAACCCAGGTTAGATGCAATCAATTGAAGGTATTTTTTGCGGTTGGCAGCAGCTGGCTCTGCTCCGCAAGATTTTTTAGTACAAACCTAAATGCAATTTCCCAGTTATATTCGGTGGAGGTAGAACCATGCTAAAAATTTGTTTGTCGCTAGAGTTTTCAGGTGAAAATAAACCATTTTGTTCCCACTGGGCATATTTATTTCTTTCAACAATTTCTGGTGTATAGGCGGATGCAGGTAAATTTTCTTTGAGAACTATGCACTTTGTACTAGTATATGCATAATTTGCCTTATTTTTAAATGTATGTTTATATACAGAACGTTGAAAACTTAGCATATTATTGTAGAGATCACAGGTATAGATTTCGAAACTTCGATTTTAGAGGTTAGAATTCTTTCTGAGCTCCGTTCCAAAACGCAAGTTGTAAAAAGGGGTTTGGAAAGGGTAATATTCCAACTATCAATTAACTAATTATTTGAAGAATGGCTTTCATTAAGGTCTAAGCCAAAATATTTCAGCAGTTTCCGTGATGAAAGAGAAAAGTGTTAAAAATTCATTATAAAAAAAAATCGCTTAGCGGCACACTACTCTTTGTTTGTGTTTGAAAAATACCTACGTATATGGTGGTAGGTACGGACCCACGGTGCGCGAATCCAACTCGCACTTGGCCAGTTTTTATTATTTGTTGTTATACTTCAAAGCTCACACTCTTTTTCACTGCAAGTTTGAAGTATGTCTTTCTGTTTTTACGATACAACAAAAATGTGTTGTATGGGGACCCCTCTTAAATTTTACTTTTTATTATTTGTTAGATAATTCCCCATTATAACACATATTCTGTAAAAAATTCAGGCTTTACCTTTTTCGGTCTAAAAACTAGAGCCTTTTAATGGTCGGACAGACAGACATTCAGCCAAGTCTTAGTAATAGGACTTCGTTGGCAACCTCTGAGTACGGTACCCTAAAAAGAAAGATTGGGGCCTCCGAGCTGGGAGATTCTGAGATCAATTTATCTAGCAAATTATTTACACTCCCATAGGACTACACTACGGTAGCACTGAACTGTCAAACTACCGTTCTAACCGGGTGAAAAATCAACTTTATCGGGCGATAATCACTCGGCCGTAAACCTTGAGGAGGTATGGAAAAAATGAAACAAGTCTTTATTTTATTACTTGAGATTTAATTTTTAATTTTCTTTTGTAACTATTTACATTGTAAAGTAATATTTTTTTTAATTTTTTTATGTATTTATTAGTTGAGTTGTTGATATTATTTGTTTTGTTTGTAGTTTTACAAAGAATAAACAACTATTGGAAGCTGCCAATAAACCAGTTGGTATTGTAATTGGTTTTTAAAGCAAATTGTTTATTTCCCTTGACGATTCAAAAGTTTTCTTAGAAAACCAAGAAGCTTATGTATTGATGACACTGGCTGGAGAGTGCACTATGAACACATAGTTGAAGCCATTTTTTTTTACCTTTTTGACCTTTTTGGGTGTATGTGGGTTACCAAAATTCTGGATAATTTGCCTAATTAATAAAAACACTACTCAACCTGTCAACACACCTAATAAACACATATATTTCAAAATCAACTTACTCAGACAAACTAAAATGATTTTTTACATAAATAACTACAGGCCGATAACCATAATGTTTTGTATTGATCAAATTATTGAGAAGTATTTTGGTAGCGAAAGAAATAAATATTTAATCGATAACAATATTATCAATAAAACAGTACAGTACAGTACAGTTTTCAGAAACACCGGTCTACCTCTGAACTTTTAAATGAGTTTAGTATATAAACAAATAATTTAATGAGAAAAACATGTTCTTACTATTTTTATTGACTTTTCTAAGGCATTCATAGTTAAAATAATAAAACCATTTTTCAAAATTATAACAAATTAGAATACAGGGTCCAATGTTAATATGGTTCAAAAACTATCACAGATAATAAATTCAATTGGAAACCGCATATTTTATGTAACATTTGCTGGCCGACTCCGTAATAACTATTGTTTTGGTACGTACGGCCGCACAATTAACATATTTTGGAAAGACTATTATTTACAAATAAGAGTATTAATAGCTATAGTACCAAAACATATATACAAGTACGATGATAATGGCCTATTTAAACACTGGAAAGTAATAAATGTAATAAAAATTAATATACTAAAAGATGAATTCTTTTAAATAAAGTACATAGTGGAAGGATAAGGCATGATCACTGACGAAAACTAAGCTACGTTTAAACTTATGTTTTACCAAAATATTAAATAGCTGCCTCAACATATTGTGCAAAAATAAAAAAAAAATTGCAAACTTAGATAATGTAAAACTATTTTGTATCTAGCAAAGTGATCTCGACTATTCGCAGACATGCCCTGTGAGGTTTCAACGGAAGGCAATAAATGTGTAAGTGTAATTAACTGTTGTATTGAACAAATAAATAAAAAAGCCGTAAGTATGTTAAAATGCATCATTTAAGTACATTGATTATCTACATCACTGGCTTAGGGGTGAAGAAAAACATCGTGAGGAAACCTGCGTATGTCAAAGAACAAAAGACATACACAGTCCACAATCCGCACTGGGCCCGCGTGTGGACTATTGCCCAAATCACTCTTGGTGAGAGTAGGCCGTGTCCAAACAGTGTGGACGTATGAGGCTGATAAGGCGCATATATTACCCTAAACTCGCGTACAGTAATTATTCTTTCACATTGTCACACTGACGACTTAAATAACACCCCTACACAAAGTGAGCAATTCACTTTTAGCAGTGTTATAAAAACCCTGTACAGAATTATATATTGAAGACTACATTAACAATAGAGAATGAAATAAAAACAAAAGTAACGGCGAACAAAGTTGCGAAAATGGTTACTTAAGCTCCGACCAATGAAAATTTTGGTCGCTATTATTAGGGCGTGTTTTCGGAGCTTGCAATTTCTCGCAAATAACGCAAATTTGGCAATGAAGTGTCCACGGAGCTTTGATGGCTAGCAATGATTGCTCGCAATTGACAATTGTTCATTCGTTCGTGATTGCATAAGATGCAAACAATACATTTGACAATTGCTGTCACTGTCATTAAAAAAAAAACTGTTTTGTTATAAAACAGAGACACAAAAATAAGGCAAATGTTAATATTCTTAATATATTTTAAAGTAGTGTGACTGCCATTCATTAAGAAAAGAAAGAAAAAAGACATAGTCATATTGGTTTACTGCAGTTTGTTGAATTTTACATAAAGCACAGACTTTGAATTTAACCTCCAAATCCAAATCGGTATTAGGCTTTAGTACTATAGAACAAATACATATACTAGAAAAGTATAATTGGCCTCTCCACGTAGGACGTTGTCGACTACAAAAATGCGTTTGATTCTATCAAGATTCGCTAGTGTTGCAGTCTCTCCAGCAGTATCCCATTTACTATTGGAACATCAAAGTGTTGAAAGTGTTTGTGTAATAGAGCTACAACGGCTATCCAACTTCAAGGCCAGAACATTGAATATATCCTACAGTAGTGCCTTCAGTTTTAATTTGTCAGACCCTATCTAAATTGAACAGTGGATTTCTTAATGGGCTGCTTTCATACCAAAGTTACATCTATAGCTCCAATAATTCTAGGAAAGCCAGAAACAATTTTTGAAATACTAGAAAATAGAAAAGTATAATTTTCCTCTCCGCATAGCAATTGTCAAGTACAAAAAGTGTTTGATTCTATCAAGATTTGCAAGTGTTGCAGTCATTCCAGTGGTGTCTCATTGAAAATTAGTACATCAAGTGTTGGAAGTGTTTGTGTAATAGAGCTACAATGTCTATCCAACTTCAAGGCCAGAACATTAAACAAGTCCTACAGTAGTGCCTTCAGTTTTAATTTGTCAGACCCTATCTATATTGTACACTGGATTTCTTGATGGGCTGCTTTTATACCAAATTTACATCTATAACTCCAATAATTCTAGGGCAGCCAGAGGCAATATTAAATGCTTCAGACACCATCAAAACCTCGAAGGGTTTATGCTGTTTGATTTCACAAATGACAAAATGATGATTGATATTTATATGACAGTTCTAACATTTGAATACTCTTGGGTTTGCACAAGGTGCACCGTTGGGTTGTAAGACGAAAGTTTCAAAGTCAGCCCAGCGGCTCGCTTCCGTAAAATGATAGCTAACAATTCTCGTATGAAATACATCGATTGTCGCGAAACCGCATTGTATATCTTATTTCTTTAAAAAAAAGTAAGCAAGCTTTTACGGAATCGATCCACTGGTAACCTTCAATGCTGTTGATCTCCTTATTTGAAGACGTTAGATTTACCTGTTAAAGACTATAACTCCTTTGTAGTTTAGTCTTTTATATTATTATCATAACTATGCTGTGAATATTGTCTAGTATATTGAAATTTGTAATATGTACTATAAATAGTGTTCACATTGAAATTATTAATTTTTTACTTTATCATCACTTCCAACGGTCCTTTTCCTACGGTCAAAGGGGGGTAAAATGGGGGTTCCTACACCTTTTTTTCATTCTGCATGATAAAGAAACTGAAGCTGTGTCGTGGTAATTGAAATATAGAGACATTACTAACCATTTTTCACAGTGACATCTGACTAACAGAAATATGCTACTTAATATAATATTCAGAAACAATTCAGCTCATCCAACTAATATTAAAGTAACGCTAAAACCGCTGTACCAATTAAGATGAAATTTGGCATGGAGATAGTTTGAGTCTCGGGAAAGGACATAAGCTTCTTGAAAAAGTTAAGTATGAATCGGTTTTTTTCTATAATTGAGGAGTTGCCGCTGAAATCCTACACTAATAATCGAATTTAGGGTGGGTGAAACCGTGGGCAAATTTGGCATGGAGATAGTTTGGGTCCGGGGAAGGACATAGGCTACTTGAAGTGTAAGTGGGTTTTTTTTTGTATTATTGAGGAGTTCCAATGAAATCCTACATTGATAACTAAATTTAGGATGGGTGAAAACACGAGCAAAAGCAAGTGTTTAAAAAAAATTAAACTGCCAAATTCCATCACTAAATCCTACTGTGGTTTAAAAATATGCATTGATGGAATGCCACCCAATTCAATTGGTGGGCAATCATTGAATCATCCTTTAGGTTTTGTTACACAATTCCTGTTTTTGTGCAAACTGCATATTTCTTGATCGCGGAATTAATGCAGGAGTAAACCACTAAAATAAGAATTGATACCCGTCTACATGAGCCAAATTTCAATTAAGAATTTTTACAGAATAGGGAGTAATAAGGAATAAAACAAAAAAAAAAACTGTCTTTCATGTCTATAATATTAACCAGATTACAATTACAATCATTATAGTAGTGCAAAATAATAATTCAAATATTTAAACTTACACCTGATACTTATATTTTGTAATTGCAATTCAATGAGTGCACTGAATCAATGACATCACCATCAAACTCAAGATTAACACTCCATTTTGCTATTTTGGATTTCATTTTTTTTTTTGTCTTTTAATAATTCAAATCTACATATAAATATATAAATCAATCACACTGTTTGAACGATCAAAAGCTTATTTTCTTACATACTTTATATATGGTTAAAAAATCAAAAGCTAACTTAGATACATACTTATATTACTTAAACACATGTAACCATCAATACTGCTATTAACAATAACATCAATGAACAACCTTCTGAAGAAAAACCAAAAACAAAATAACTAAATAATAATAACAATATATTCTGGTTTATTTATAATTTTATCTACAAGAAATGTCCACAAGACATGTCAATGTTGTCAATGCTGAAGTTAGAAAAATCTTTATGGCGTTTTTCTCTATACTCTTCCACTAATTTAAATTGGCAAAGCGCTTCATTCATTTACTTTTTCTTCTGGTAGCCTGACATTTGCATTTATTGTTTGTAAAGGTTCTGTAGTTCTATTGCTTGGTGTTTGTAAAGGTTCTGTTGTACTATTGCTTGGTGTTGTTGTTTCTATTGCAAGTAGTGAAATGTATGGTTTTCGTGACGACAATTCATTCATAACATTTATATAGATCCATGTGCGAGGGTCATTGCCGGATTTGCTACTGCGGTCTTTTACTATTTTATGTGTCCTTTTCATCCCGTTTGCCCATTTGCCTATTGCCCTGCTTACCCAATCCAATGTCAATTCTCTCTTTTTCTTCATGCATTCATGTATCCATCTACTATACGGAGTCTCAGCCTCTGTAAAGATAAAAATAACACTAGTAAATTATACCCATAAACAAACACAGAACATTTTTGAATCTGATTATACCGATTGGGACCAGGCCTAGTCTTTCGTTTTGACTTTTCGAACTGATTACCTACCAATCAAAATAAATTCATATAGGTACAGTGTAACTTCTATTGAGAATATTAGGGGATATCCTTGTCAAATAACTATTTTTAAAACCACTAAGACAATAAGTGCGTTGCCGACTAATAAAATGTGCGATAAAAAATGTTCTGTAATGAAATAAAAAGGAAATAATTTCAATTTCTTTATAGTAATTGTTAAAAACTATCTGAAATTAACACTTTTAAGACTTAAATTTAATGGCCAATACAGCGATACTTCAACTTTAAGGTGCAGAAAATGGCCGTTTTTAGGGTTCCGTACCCAGACTGTCCCAACTTAGCCCTATTACTAAGCCTGCGCTGTCTGTCTGTCCGTCTGTCCGACCATTAAAAGGCTCTATCTTTTAGACTGAAATAGACGCCTGAATTTTTCACAGAATATGTGGTATAATGGTGGATTATCTAATAAATAATAAAAAGTTAAAAAAGGTAAAATTTAAGGGGGGTCCCCATACAAGAAATACATTTTCGTTGTTTTTGCACTATCGAAAAAACAATAATACATACAAACTTCAAATTTGCAGTAAATATTATGAACTCTTAAAGTATTACAACAAATAATAAAAACCGGCCAAGTGTTAGACGGGCCCAAGTGATTACTATTTTAAATTACCAGTACAGCGCCATCTACGTAATTTACGAACACAAACAAAACAAAAAGTGTGCCGCTAAGCGGTCACCCATCCAAGTACTGACCAAGCCCGACGTTGTTTAACTTTGAATAAAGTTTTCAACAAAACAATATGTCATTTACCGTCTAAAATTATACCGTTACAGTGCCATCAAGCTCATTTTAAGAGAAAAAGTAACATATTTGTTTGTTGGAAACAATATCTCAAGTTAAGCAACGCCGGGCTTGGTCAGTACTTGGATGGGTGACTGCTTAGCGACACACTTTTTGTTTTTGTTTGTGTTCGTAAATTGTATGATCACATTTGTTGTATGGGAGCCCTCTTCAATATTTATTTTATTCAGTTTTTAGTATTTGTTGTTATAGCGGCAACAGAAATACATCTTCTGTGAAAATTTCAACTGTCTATCAGGGTTCATGAGATACAGTCTGGAGACAGACGGACCGATTAAATAATTAGAATTGGTTGTTACCTAGTGCATTGACTATAAGTTGTATCAAAAAGTCAAAAAAAGGTAACTAAAAAATGGATTCCAAACAAAAGGCATCATTATGGCATAAATTACTTAAGAAACGTATAACAAAAACATCTCATAGTAATGTATATGTCATTATGTAATGATTTTAAGTACATTTACATGCACGTCGTTAGTATTATAGAAATTAGCTGTCTGGCCTATATCACCCTCATAAGGCAGAAATCAGGAATCCTTTTTAAAAAGAAACCGGCCAAGTGCGAGTCTGGCTCGCGCACCGAGGGTTCCGTGCAAACTTACTATATGTTGTATATTATTAAAAATATTTTGATTATATGATGTAACTAAAAATTTATGGCAATTTTTCCTTTATCTGTGCTATAAGACGTTGCTTCGTACCAAATTTCAAGATTCTGAGTTCACGGGAAGTACTCTGTAGGTTTTGATTCCCTTGCGAGTTTCGAAAATTTGCGGCATAAACGGCTGTATCTTTTGATTGCGTTGGCTCAGAAGTTTGATGTTTTCACAGCTCCAAGGGACAGGAGACCTGAGTATTTTAGCTTGGTACCTCCACGAGTTCCTGAGAAAATAAGGGTTCCAGTTTTTCCTTTCAACCCCAAAAAGGTTAATTACGCAAGTGCCCAGCTGGTTATTCAGAGGCCTCCCAAGAACTGGATAAATTGCGCTGGAAAAAAAGTCAAATGTCAGTATTGAGATCATCTAAAACAGCAATGGTAGTTGATAATCGAAACATTTTGAACATATAAAGTAAACATTTAAAACATAAGAATCTACTAATTATTATAAACTAGATTTTGCGAGCGGTTATCGCCGTAGAACTCTTTAATTATACTAATGTAGTTTGCTACAGCAAGCTACAGCTATAGTTCGTTTAAGCTCGGTTATAGTTATTCCTGCAGGAACTTTTGAATTTTCGTAATAAAAAGTAACCATGTTCGATTCCAGGACCTATCCTACATACATGTGTGCCACGTTTCATTCAGATCTGTCCAGTGGTTAAAGCGTGATTAAGTAACAAACATCCGAAATTTCGCATTTATAATATTAAGTTGGATATGGGCATATTAAGTACACTCACACGTTAAATGTTAAATGTTATTAACTTATATTATGACGATGATGCCAGTTGAGTTGCAGACTGGGTTCGCTCTGCACTTCACCTGAAACAGTGACAAGTTAAGGACTTAGAACAGCTCAGTTGCTATTTCTATATAAAATTGCTAAATCTGTTAATATAGTAATGATCAAAACAAGGGGCCGACTCTCGACGACAATCCCAATTTCAATCATACGGCACTTTTGTCAATACTTTCAAATACTTACATTGTAATTACATTCAGTGGTGTGTAATCTTAATAATACTATTTGATTTTGTTGCATAAAAAGGTTTTATATATTATATGATCGATTTATTTGATTCTAAATCAAAGTGAGTGTCGGGAGTTACCCCATATATAACCACATATACTTAGTTGGCAAACAAGTCTCTAATTACTTCTCCCTTGAAGAACCCCATACTGTAGTCCTTATAGAAAACCTTGGCATGAGTTCATTTCACAATCTACTTATTTAATTTTAAATAACTTGCCTCTTTTCTGTATTTGAGCTAAAACAGTTAATCTGAGATTGGTGATTGAACAGTAAGATAGCCCATTTGTGAATGCATATTCATTAAATAAGACATGTTAAATGTTATTAACTTACATAGTGACGATGATCCCAGTTGAGTTGCAGTCTGGAATTTGCTCTGCACTTCACCTGAAACATTGATAAATTAAGGATTTAGAATAGCATTGTCTAGACTCTTCTTTCACATCTTTGCCCCTGTTCTGCTTGAATTTAACCAGTTAACTGATGTTTTATCAATGAGTCCATTTGTGTTGCATATATATGCCTATGCAAAATAAATTATTTGGACAACTTGCAAAATGTAGATGATCCTTGTTGTGCATTTGCTCTGCACTTTGCTTGAAATGGTAAATTGTAACAGTAAGCATCACAATGAGTTCCCTTAGTGGTATAGTATAAATAACTACAAAGTGGTTAGCCAGAATAACTAAAAAATATCATATTGTATCATTTTTTTTTAAAACATTGGTGAATCCAAGGTATATTTTTATTGGTACTACTACATTCATATTATACATTTTTTTCTGGACTTTACACAAAAATCATCTGGTCCCAAACTAAGCAAAGCTTGTACTATTGACACCAGACAAACCATAACAGAAATATTAACACATATGTAAATTATAAACCTACTTTTTTTTAAAATAAATATGTATTATACATAGGAAACAGTCTCAAGATAAACACAAATTTTCATTACATAAATGTTTGTCATGTGCGGGATCAAGCCTGTACTTCTCGGTTCCGTAGGTAGCTACTACTAGCAACTGCTACTAGCCCTGGAGCCACCATGGTTATTGTCTGACCCAAGCTACTTTCCAAGTACACTTTTGCGAAATAAAAGAATAGTGTACCCATTTTTACCTATAGAAAAAGCTATTATTGGCAGCTCTCAACTGGGATGACCAGATGGTATTTCATATCCTTCTCCATCTCCAACTCATTTTCCAAGTTTAATGAGATAAGATATTTAGGTATTTAATTTTTTTAACTTATATAATAAACTCTAACAAAAATAAAAGATTTTACTTAAAATATATTACTAAAATATATATAGTAATATACTTACAGCATATATGTAATACATTTTCTACAGATAACTGTCCAAAGGTTGCCCTTTGTTTAGCAAATGGTGTAGATCTTGGGTTGTATATCACAGGAATCAGTAGTTTTGCTATTGCGCTAACTAAGTTGTGAGTTTCCAGACCTCAGAGCCCCAAAAGTCACTGTAATTCACACAAATATATGTATTTAATTACAATACAAAACCAGTTAATCACTTTAGCAGAATGTCTTGAAAAAAGAAGTAAGAATTTTTAAAACAAAGACATAGTCAGTAGATTAGATCTCAGGCCACAACTCAAACCTGCACTAAATAAAACATTATTTACAATGGAGGTACAAGTGGAGACGCTATTGCTGTGAACCTATATATAAATAGGTTCGCAGGTTTAATTCCTGACTTAAATATATGTTTATCCAAATATCATTCTATGCTTGTAAATTTAATGCCTAAATAGCATAATAAGAAAAATTTGAGTCATAATATAGGTATTAATGTAAAGAAGTATAAGTAATATAAACGACAAGATGAGCCAGGAAGATATTGTATACTCAGTAAAGTTTATCTACATGTTACACAAATAACTATTAATAACCAAGAAACTAAGGATTTTTTCGAGATTTACTTATTCTCATTATTGAATCACAACTAGGAAAAGTTTTCAACAGCAATATCCCAGCAGAAATGTAAGAGAAAGAATAAAATTTCATGCAACATCTAGAATTAAAAAAGTTAAAGCTCCTTATTTACGGTTCTAGTATTTTTCAGTATTCACAGATTGAAAGATTGGACTTTGTGTATTTCCAACTAATTTTTTATTTATTTGTAAATACAAAAGTAACAATAGTGGATTGGTGAGTGTTATATTTATTTATTAGTTACCTGTCAAAACAATTAATTGTTTGAAGAATTGCTTTCATTTCAGTATAAGCCAAATCATTTCGCTAGCATCCGTGATGAAAGAGACATATGTTGAAAAATTTAATATAATATAAAAATGGAAGGCCTCCAAGTTGGAAAATTTTGGTTTGTTTTACCTAAAACAAAAAAGGGCATCACAACATATAAAACAAACAAACAAGTGTGAGAGAGGATTATACTAAGTGGTGACGGACATATTAATGCATGCAAAAGAGTAAAAATTAATATTTTTATATTAAAAGTTTTGATAAATTTTGTTAAACATTTAATGAAGGGGGTATTAATCAAGGATAGAAGACAATGCATGTTGACAGAGCGAGGAATTTTTGGGTGGAGGATGTCATATAGTATATAGGGTATTTGGGGCAGCTGAAAAATATGTAGTCTACAGTACCTTCGTCAATGCCACACTCACAAATAGAGTGGTCCCTAACTCTTATTTTAGCTAAAAATACTGGAGTACATGCATGTTCCAGTCTGGGACGGCATATGGTCGACGTAACTAATTTGTCACAATATTGAATTCGCAAAAACCAAGGTTTTGCAGGGATAACAGGTTGTATTTGGCCATGATAACGGCCCTTAATGGATGAAGACTGTTTCCATACATGACTCCAATCTACTGACATTGGCCTTTTAGCTGAACTGAGAAAGTCTAAAGAGAAAAGTTTATTGAAGTTTTGTATATCTGACTGAACTACTTCTTTAGCCCAGTGGTCAGATTTCTCATTGCCTTCTATTCTACTGTGGCCTGGGACCCAGGCAAGGACAACCTCAATATTAACTTAATAGGTTACATGTGTCACTGAGGCCTTCAGTAAACTCCATCACCAAACAATTGGCACACATAAAGAAGTTGAGCTCACTGATGTTGAGCAGTTATAATTGCCTAAGGACACTTAAGTCAAAGTCAAAGTCAAAGTCAAAATGGTTTATTCAAATAAGGATTTTACAATCACTTTTGAATCGTCAAAGTCAAATATTATTTTTTGAACCCTCCCACCTTCCCGCCGGTTCACAATGTTGTTGATTTCTATCGAGAAGAATCCGGCAAGAAACTCGATAGTTACTCTTTTAAAAACACTATCAATAATGCAAATAAACTAAAAATACAATTAATGTTTTAAATAAAAAAAATTTAGCCGTACAATTTTATGTTATTTCCATTTTAATTTGGTTTACCTATGCATCCTGTAATTGAGCATCATCAGTCCCAAGGATTTTTATCATTTACATAGTCTGAAATATTGTAGTATGCCTTTTTACACAGTACCTGCTTGATAAAAGATTTAAATTTACTTATTGATAGATTTTGAATTTTATTGGGAACTTTGTTGTAAAAGTGTATACATTGCCCCATAAAAGAGTTACTTATTTTGTGTAGACGTGTATCATGCACCAACAGCTTATTTTTACTTCTAGTATTTACTTTGTGAACGTCACTTTTCTTGCTGAAACTATTGATATTTTTATGTACATATAAAAGATTTTCATATATGTACTGCGACACTAAAGTTAAAATTTTTACTTCCCTAAACCTATCCCTCAGAGATATCCTAGATCCCAATTTATAAATAGCACGAATTGCCCTTTTTTGTAACAAAAATATTGTATTTACATCAGCAGCGCTACCCCACAATAGGATACCATATGTCATTAAACTATGGAAATAGCTAAAATATACTATTTTTGCAGTGTCAACATCGGTCAATTGTCTTATTTTCTTGATCGCATACACAGCAGAGCTAAGTTTTTTGGCTAGGTTATGAATATGAGGACCCCATTGAAGTTTGGAGTCCAGTGTTATTACGTATTTGAAACATTAAGAAGCAATTGTTGAGAAGGTAACATTACATTGATTAATTTGTTTTCTTTTTACAGTCCCAGAATATATCCCTCATCATCCAATACAAATAAGAATACTGTATCTATATTTTCTGTTTCCATAGCTTATTTATTTGTTAAACATATTCCCCACAAATCGGGTCTATAGTGTTCTTGATGCACCAGGTGTACAGAGGCCTTGAAAACTTTATGAGGAATAAAAACTGACAACTTACATGGTCATAGTGATGCACCTACCTTCTGCTGAAGATTCAACCGTAGTTTGACTTTCACATGCTCTTACTAGCATCTCTTACCAATTTTGCAATTTCGTCCAGTTATTTTTTACTAGGCTACGTTCCAAAACGCAATGTGTAAGTTGAAAAAGTAGTTATGGAACGCCCGGCTCAGGGTAACTTTCTATCTGTCAAGTTGAATATTTTACACTAGGGCTATGTTCCAAATCACGCCGAGTAATTATCGCCCGGTAAAGTGGAAAAATCAACCCGTTCGGGAACGAGCGTTTGACAGTTAATTTTCAAACTGACAGGAGTGATTTTCAACCTTTTCTATGGCAGTGTAAAGAATTCAACTTGACAGTTGGAAAATTACTCTACCCTGGGCGTCCTCTTCGCGATTTGGATCGCACCCTAGGCTATGTCCCAAAACCCACCGAGTAATTATCGCCCGGTATTGACAGTTAATTTTCACACTGACAAGAGTGAATATCAACCTTTCTATGTCAGTTTAAGGAATTCAATTTGACAGTTGGAAAATATCCAACCCCGGGCGTCCAAAAACCACTTTTTTAACGTCTTTGTTGCAATTTGGAACGGGTTGGAAATCAACTATAGCGGGCGATTGTCACTCGGCAGGGAATTGGAACGTAGCCCCAGTACGTATATGACAAAGCAATTAGGTGCTTATCACAAGAAAATAATGATTTACGTTGTTACCACGAAATGCACGCTCCTGTTTTCTAACGTTAAAGATACTGTATAAATTGTATCCGTTTATTCATAATAATAATTTTTTCAAAGACCTTGCTTTTTATCCATTACTTTATCTTTTGCAAAACAATCCGAAATCTATTAAACAAGCAAGCAATTTGTGTTTTTCACGACACACAACTTTGAACTGATAGCTGACAGCTGTCAATAGTAAAAAAAAAAAATTGAAAGCAAACAACGCAATAACCTGTTTTTTTTGCCACCGTGCAATAAGCTACGAAAACACTTATTGCTTTCATTGCGTTCATTTGCACGCAATACAATCGCAATGGTCTCCGAAAACACGCCCTTAGTGTCATAATATTGTTTATACTAGGCTAAATGGATCAAATTTCCAACAGCCTTCCTGAGCTACTTCAGAAGCCTAGATAATTAAAAAAAAAGTTTTGTTTACTAGGGGCGTGTTTTCGGAGACCATTGCGATTGTATTGCGTGCAAATGAACGCAATGAAAGCAATAAGTGTTTTCGTAGCTTATTGCACGGTGGCAAAAAAAACAGGTTATTGCGTTGTTTGCTTTCAATATTTTTTTTTTACTATTGACAGCTGTCAGCTATCAGTTCAAAGTTGTGTGTCGTGAAAAACACAAATTGCTTGCTTGTTTAATAGATTTCGGATTGTTTTGCAAAAGATAAAGTAATGGATAAAAAGCAAGGTCTTTGAAAAAATTATTATTATGAATAAACGGTTACAATTTATACAGTATCTTTAACGTTAGAAAACAGGAGCATGCATTTCGTGGTAACAACGTAAATCATTATTTTCTTGTGATAAGCACCTAATTTCTTTGTCATATACGTACTGGGGCTACGTTCCAATTCCCTGCCGAGTGACAATCGCCCGCTATAGTTGATTTCCAACCCGTTCCAAATTGCAACAAAGACGTTAAAAAAGTGGTTTTTGGACGCCCGGGGTTGGAAATTTTCCAACTGTCAAATTGAATTCCTTAAACTGACATAGAAAGGTTGATATTCACTCTTGTCAGTGTGAAAATTAACTGTCAATACCGGGCGATAATTACTCGTTTGGTTTTGGGACATAGCCTAGGGTGCGATCCAAATCGCGACGAGGAAGTTAAAAAAGTGGTTTTGGGACGCCCAGGGTAGAGTAATTTTCCAACTGTCAAGTTGAATTCTTTACACTGCCATAGAAAAGGTTGAAAATCACTCCTGTCAGTTTGAAAATTACCGAACGGGTTGATTTTTCCACTTTACCGGGCGATAATTACTCGGCGTGATTTGGAACATAGCCCTAGTGTAAAATATTCAACTTGACAGATAGAAAGTTACCCTGAGCCGGGCGTTCCATAACTACTTTTTCAGCTTACACATTGCGTTTTGGAACGTAGCCTAGTAAAAAATAACTGGACGAAATTGCAAAATTGGTAAGAGCTGCTAGTAAGAGCATGTGAAAGTCAAACTACGGTTGAATCTTCAGCAGAAGGTAGGTGCATCACTATGACCATGTAAGTTGTCAGTTTTTATTCCTCATAAAGTTTTCAAGGCCTCTGTACACCTGGTGCATCAAGAACACTATAGACCCAATTTCTGGGGAATATGTTTAACAAATAAATAAGCTATGGAAACAGAAAATATAGATACAGTATTCTTATTTGTATTGGATGATGAGGGATATATTCTGGGACTGTAAAAAGAAAACAAATTAATCAATGTAATGTTACCTTCTCAACAATTGCTTCTTAGTGTTTCAAATACGTAATAACACTGGACTCCAAACTTCAATGGGGTCCTCATATTCATAACCTAGCCAAAAAACTTAGCTCTGCTGTGTATGCGATCAAGAAAATAAGACAATTGACCGATGTTGACACTGCAAAAATAGTATATTTTAGCTATTTCCATAGTTTAATGACATATGGTATCCTATTGTGGGGTAGCGCTGCTGATGTAAATACAATATTTTTGTTACAAAAAAGGGCAATTCGTGCTATTTATAAATTGGGATCTAGGATATCTCTGAGGGATAGGTTTAGGGAAGTAAAAATTTTAACTTTAGTGTTGCAGTACATATATGAAAATCTTTTATATGTACATAAAAATATCAATAGTTTCAGCAAGAAAAGTGACGTTCACAAAGTAAATACTAGAAGTAAAAATAAGCTGTTGGTGCA
Source organism: Apoda limacodes (assembly GCA_946406115.1). Taxonomy (NCBI): domain Eukaryota; kingdom Metazoa; phylum Arthropoda; class Insecta; order Lepidoptera; family Limacodidae; genus Apoda; species Apoda limacodes. The sequence continues at coordinate 22,713,988 of OX291555.1, read as the reverse complement.
TGATACACGTCTACACAAAATAAGTAACTCTTTTATGGGGCAATGTATACACTTTTACAACAAAGTTCCCAATAAAATTCAAAATCTATCAATAAGTAAATTTAAATTTATCAAGCAGGTACTGTGTAAAAAGGCATACTACAATATTTTAGACTATGTAAATGATAAAAATCCTTGGGACTGATGATGCTCAATTACAGGATGCATACGTAAACCAAATTAAAATGGAAATAACATAAAATTGTACGGCTAAAAATTTTTTATTTAAAACATTAATTGTATTTTTAGTTTATTTGCATTATTGATAGTGTTTTTAAAAGAGTAACTATCGAGTTTCTTGCCAGATTCTTGTCGATAGAAATCAACAACATTGTGAACCGGCGGAAAGGTGGGAGGGTTCAAAAAATAATATTTGACTTTGACGATTCAAAAGTGATTGTAAAATCCTTAATTGAATAAACCATTTTGACTTTGACTTTGACTTTGACTTAAGTGTCCTTAGGCAATTATAACTGCTCAACATCAGGCAGGCAGTATGCTTGTTTGCTTCTTTATGTGTGCCAATTGTTTGGTGATGGAGTTTACTGAAGGCCTCAGTGACACATGTAACCTATTAAGTTAATATTGAGGTTGTCCTTGCCTGGGTCCCAGGCCACAGTAGAATAGAAGGCAATGAGAAATCTGACCACTGGGCTAAAGAAGTAGTTCAGTCAGATATACAAAACTTCAATAAACTTTTCTCTTCAGACTTTCTCAGTTCAGCTAGGCCAATGTCAGTAGATTGGAGTCATGTATGGAAACAGTCTTCATCCATTAAGGGCCGTTATCATGGCCAAATACAACCTGTTATCCCTGCAAAACCTTGGTTCTTGCGAATTCGATATTGTGACAAATTAGTTATGTCGACCATATGCCGTCCCAGACTGGAACATGCATGTACTCCAGTATTTTTAGCTAAAATAAGAGTTAGGGACCACTCTATTTGTGAGTGTGGCATTGACGAAGGTACTGTAGACTACATATTTTTCAGCTGCCCCAAATACCCTATATACTATATGACATCCTCCACCCAAAAATTCCTCGCTCTGTCAACATGCATTGTCTTCTATCCTTGATTAATACCCCCTTCATTAAATGTTTAACAAAATTTATCAAAACTTTTAATATAAAAATATTAATTTTTACTCTTTTGCATGCATTAATATGTCCGTCACCACTTAGTATAATCCTCTCTCACACTTGTTTGTTTGTTTTATATGTTGTGATGCCCTTTTTTGTTTTAGGTAAAACAAACCAAAATTTTCCAACTTGGAGGCCTTCCATTTTTATATTATATTAAATTTTTCAACACATGTCTCTTTCATCACGGATGCTGGCGAAATGATTTGGCTTATACTGAAATGAAAGCAATTCTTCAAACAATTAATTGTTTTGACAGGTAACTAATAAATAAATATAACACTCACCAATCCACTATTGTTACTTTAGTATTTACAAATAAATAAAAAAATAGTTGGAAATACACAAAGTCCAATCTTTCAATCTGTGAATACTGAAAAATACTAGAACCGTAAATAAGGAGCTTTAACTTTTTTAATTCTAGATGTTGCATGAAATTTTATTCTTTCTCTTACATTTCTGCTGGGATATTGCTGTTGAAAACTTTTCCTAGTTGTGATTCAATAATGAGAATAAGTAAATCTCGAAAAAATCCTTAGTTTCTTGGTTATTAATAGTTATTTGTGTAACATGTAGATAAACTTTACTGAGTATACAATATCTTCCTGGCTCATCTTGTTGTTTATATTACTTATACTTCTTTACATTAATACCTATATTATGACTCAAATTTTTCTTATTATGCTATTTAGGCATTAAATTTACAAGCATAGAATGATATTTGGATAAACATATATTTAAGTCAGGAATTAAACCTGCGAACCTATTTATATATAGGTTCACAGCAATAGCGTCTCCACTTGTACCTCCATTGTAAATAATGTTTTATTTAGTGCAGGTTTGAGTTGTGGCCTGAGATCTAATCTGCTGACTATGTCTTTGTTTTAAAAATTCTTACTTCTTTTTTCAAGACATTCTGCTAAAGTGATTAACTGGTTTTGTATTGTAATTAAATACATATATTTGTGTGAATTACAGTGACTTTTGGGGCTCTGAGGTCTGGAAACTCACAACTTAGTTAGCGCAATAGCAAAACTACTGATTCCTGTGATATACAACCCAAGATCTACACCATTTGCTAAACAAAGGGCAACCTTCGGACAGTCATCTGTAGAAAATGTATTACATATATGCTGTAAGTATATTACTATATATATTTTAGTAATATATTTTGAGTAAAATCTTTTATTTTTGTTAGAGTTTATTAGTTAAAAAAATTAAATACCTAAATATCTTATCTCATTAAACTTGGAAAATGAGTTGGAGATGGAGAAGGATATGAAATACTATCTTGTTATACTTGTTATACACACTGGTCATCCCAGTTGAGAGCTGCCAATAATAGCTTTTTCTATAGGTAAAAATGGGTACACTATTCTTTTATTTCGCAAAAGTGTACTTGGAAAGTAGCTTGGGTCAGACAATAACCATGGTGGCTCCAGGGCTCTGTTGCTAGTAGTAGCTACCTACGGATCCGAGAAGTGCAGGCTTGATCCCGCACATGACAAACATTTATGTAATGAAAATTTGTGTTTATCTTGAGACTGTTTCCTATGTATAATACATATTTATTTAAAAAAAAAGTAGGTTTATAATTTACATATGTGTTAATATTTCTGTTATGGTTTGTCTGGTGTCAATAGTACAAGCTTTGCTTAGTTTGGGACCAGATGATTTTTGTGTAAAGTCCAGAAAAAAATGTATAATATGAATGTAGTAGTACCAATAAAAATATACCTTGGATTCACCAATGTTTTAAAAAAAAAAATGATACAATATGATATTTTTTAGTTATTCTGGCTAACCACTTTGTAGTTATTTATACAATACCACTAAGGGAACTCATTGTGATGCTTACTGTTACAATTTACCATTTCAAGCAAAGTGCAGAGCAGATGCAAGAACTCTGCACAACAAGGATCATCTACATTTTGCAAGTTGTCCAAATAATTTATTTTGCATAGGCATATATATGCAACACAAATGGACTCATTGATAAAACATCAGTTAACTGGTTAAATTCAAGCAGAACAGGGGCAAAGATGTGAAAGAAGAGTCTAGACAATGCTATTCTAAATCCTTAATTTATCAATGTTTCAGGTGAAGTGCAGAGCAAATTCCAGACTGCAACTCAACTGGGATCATCGTCACTATGTAAGTTAATAACATTTAACATGTCTTATTTAATGAATATGCATTCACAAATGGGCTATCTTACTGTTCAATCACCAATCTCAGATTAACTGTTTTAGCTCAAATACAGAAAAGAGGCAAGTTATATAAAATTAAATAAGTAGATTGTGAAATGAACTCATGCCAAGGTTTTCTATAAGGACTACAGTATGGGGTTCTTCAAGGGAGAAGTAATTAGAGACAACAAGCTTGTTTGCCAACTAAGTAGGGGAAGTACGTACAAAATGACATACAGTTTTGTTTTTGGGTCATAACTCTTTAATGGTAAATCACAGCGCATTCATATTGCACACTAGTAATCTTAGGTTTCATATCTTTGAATTATAATAGATACTTAAAAGATAAACCAACTACAAAAAATAATATTTTTAAATTTAACTGAGATCAACGAAATCCATTTTGTCCATATGCTATGGACAAAATGGCATACCACATACGGACTAAATGACATACACGGCAAAACATATAAAATTACAAGCAAAGCTCACAAATGAACCGCTTGGTTCGTTTAGCAAGAAGCGTGGGCTCAATGCGAACATTTTAAACACCGCAACCAGTCTTCTCCAGGTTTTGATCGCGAATAAAGATCGTTGCAATAAATGCATGAGCAATCCTCTTCGTCATCTTGAGCATAGTTTGGACAATTTTCTTCTCCGATGTCTTCTTGAAATATGGTTTTGGTAACCTTTCGTCTCTTCTTCTCTGAAGGAGCTTTAGGCTCATTTATTGCTTTAATTTCTCCCATATTGGGAGTAGAAGTCAAAACTAAAGAGGTTTGCTGTTTCTTAGGTTTACGTTTGCCTTGTCCACTTACGTAAAGTCCTTGTGGGACAGGAGATATTACTTCAATAGGCACTGCTAAAGTATGGGATGAGGGATGTTCTTCATTACCAATAGATGGGAGATTTTGATTAAATAAGGCCTTGACCAGTGTTTGCTGTTGAATTGTCAGCTGGTTCAGTAGAGTCGGTTGTTGGAACTGTCGTGTCATTATTGTCAGGTGTTACGGCGCAGATTATTTGTTGCTGAGTTTCAGAAGTTAGGAGATCGTTCGTTCCGGGAAGTGACAATAAATCGTCTGGCTGTTGTGTTGAGGGTCCTGCTATGGGAACTGGAATAGGACATATTTGCTTTATTAGGACATTTTATTACTGCGGACTGCTTCTATAGCTTTACGCATTGATTCCTCACTCCAGGATTGACGATCAGTCTTGCGCTTATAATTACGCGGCATTGTTAAATCTGTAAAGAAATTAACAGCTGATTAACGAGAAACTGGTATTGGGTACCTACAATGAACTCATTGAGTTCTTATGGACAAAACGACATACCTATGTCATTTTGTCCATTACATATGTATGTCATTTTGTCCATAAAGCGTTATAAAAAAACAAAATTCAACAATAAATGCAAAATGATAATTATTTACGGAAAAAACTATTTGATCGCGACAATAAATACTTAAGGGATGTAATAAACGTAAACAAAAGATAATATTATGAAAAACATAATATTAATACACAAAACTCCCTGCAGTTAAAAAAAAAACGTAACTTACCAAAGTTTATCTTCGGCCATGACACCCAAACGATAGACTGGCGCGAGTTCACGTTTTGACAGGTTAGTATTACCGGCTGGAGTCACGAGATGTAGTTGTCTATGGCGGACTAGAAGCGGCAGAATTTGAAATATCATGCCTGTGTCATTTTGTCCGTATATGTCATTTTGTACGTACTTCCCCTATATGTGGTTATATATGGGGTAACTCCCGACACTCACTTTGATTTAGAATCAAATAAATTAATCATATAATAAATAAAACCTTTTTATGCAACAAAATCAAATAGTATTATTAAGATTACACACCACTGAATGTAATTACAATGTAAGTATTTGAAAGTATTGACAAAAGTGCCGTATGATTGAAATTGGGATTGTCGTCGAGAGTCGGCCCCTTGTTTTGATCATTACTATATTAACAGATTTAGCAATTTTATATAGAAATAGCAACTGAGCTGTTCTAAGTCCTTAACTTGTCACTGTTTCAGGTGAAGTGCAGAGCGAACCCAGTCTGCAACTCAACTGGCATCACCGTCATAATATAAGTTAATAACATTTAACATTTAACGTGTGAGTGTACTTAATATGCCCATATCCAACTTAATATTATAAATGCGAAATTTCGGATGTTTGTTACTTAATCACGCTTTAACCACTGGACAGATCTGAATGAAACGTGGCACACATGTATGTAGGATAGGTCCTGAAATCGAACATGGTTACTTTTTATTACGAAAATTGAAAAGTTCCTGCAGGAATAACTATAACCGAGCTTAAACGAACTATAGCTGTAGCTTGCTGTAGCAAACTACATTAGTATAATTAAAGAGTTCTACGGCGATAACCGCTCGCAAAATCTAGTTTATAATAATTAGTAGATTCTTATGTTTTAAATGTTTACTTTATATGTTCAAAATGTTTCGATTATCAACTACCATTGCTGTTTTAGATGATCTCAATACTGACATTTGACTTTTTTTCCAGCGCAATTTATCCAGTTCTTGGGAGGCCTCTGAATAACCAGCTGGGCACTTGCGTAATTAACCTTTTTGGGGTTCCGTACCTTGAAAGGAAAAACTGGAACCCTTATTTTCTCAGGAACTCGTGGAGGTATCAAGCTAAAATACTCAGGTCTCCTGTCCCTTGGAGCTGTGAAAACATCAAACTTCTGAGCCAACGCAATCAAAAGATACAGCCGTTTATGCCGCAAATTTTCGAAACTCGCAAGGGAATCAAAACCTACAGAGTACTTCCCGTGAACTCAGAATCTTGAAATTTGGTACGAAGCAACGTCTTATAGCACAGATAAAGGAAAAATTGCCATAAATTTTTAGTTACATCATATAATCAAAATATTTTTAATAATATACAACATATAGTAAGTTTGCACGGAACCCTCGGTGCGCGAGCCAGACTCGCACTTGGCCGGTTTCTTTTTAAAAAAGATTCCTGATTCTGCCTTATGAGGGTGATATAGGCCAGACAGCTAATTTCTATAATACTAACGACGTGCATGTAAATGTACTAAAAATCATTACATAATGACATATACATTACTATGAGATGATGTTCGTACGTTTCTTAAGTAATTTATGCCATAATGATGCCTTAATACTTTTAATTTTTTTGTTTGGAATCCATTTTTTAGTTACCTTTTTATGACTTTTTGATACAACTTATAGTCAATGCACTAGGTAACAACCAATTCTAATTATTTAATCGGTCCGTCTGTCTCCAGACTGTATCTCATGAACCCTGATAGACAATTGAAATTTTCACAGAAGATGTATTTCTGTTGCCGCTATAACAACAAATACTAAAAACTGAATAAAATAAATATTGAAGAGGGCTCCCATACAACAAATGTGATCATACAATTTACGAACACAAACAAAAACAAAAAGTGTGTCGCTAAGCAGTCACCCATCCAAGTACTGACCAAGCCCGGCGTTACTTAACTAGAGATATTGTTTCCAACAAACAAATATGTTACTTTTTCTCTTAAAATGAGCTTGATGGCACTGTAACGGTATAATTTTAGACGGTAAATGACATATTGTTTTGTTGAAAACTTTATTCAAAGTTAAGCAACGTCGGGCTTGGTCAGTACTTATATGGGTGACCGCTTAGCGGCACACTTTTTGTTAATGTTTGTGTTCGTAAATTACGTAAATTTACATGCGTAACATTAACATCGGTCAATTGCAAGTCTTACTCGCGCACCGAGGTTTCCGTACCATGGTTTTACGTAATTTACGAACACAAACAAAAACAAAAAGTGTGCCTCTAAGTGGTCACCCATCCAAGTACTGACCAAGCCCGACGTTGCTTAACTTTGAGTATCTTTTCCAACAACCAAATATCTTTACTGTTTCTCTTAATGGTAAGCTAGATGGCGCTGTAACGGTATAATTTAAGACGGTAAAATGACACATTGTTTTGTTGAAAACTTTATTCAAAGTTAAGCAACGTCAGGCTTGGTCAGTACTTGGATGGGTGACCGCTTAGCGGCACACTTTTTGTTAATGTTTGTGTTCGTAAATAACGTAAATTTACATGCGTAACATTAACATCGGTCAATTGCAAGTCTGACTCGCGCACCGAGGTTTACGGACGACGGTTTTACGTGATTTACGAACACAAACAAAAACAAAAAGTGTGCCGCTAAGCGGTCACCCATCCAAGTACTGACCAAGCCCGACGTTGCTTAAGTTTGAATATAGTTTTCAACAAAACAATGTGTAATTTTGCCGTCTAAAATTATACCGTGACAGCGCCATCTAGCTCATATTAAGAGAAACAGTAACGTATTGTAAACAATATTCCAAGTTAAGCAACGTTGGGCTTGGTCAATACTTGGATGGGTGACTGCTTAGCTTTTGTTTTTGTTTGCGTTTGTAAATTACGTTAAACCGTGGTACGAAATCCACGGTGCGCTAGTCCGACTTGCAATTTACCGATGTTAATAATACGCATGTAAATTTACGTAATTTACGAACACAAACAAAAACAAAAAGTGTGCCTCTAAGTGGTCACCCATCCAAGTACTGACCAAGCCCGAGGTTGCTTAACTTTGAATATCTTTTCCAACAACCAAATATGGTTACTGTTTCTCTTAATGGTAAGCTAGATGGCGCTGTAACGGTATAATTTTAGACGGTAAAATGACACATTGTTTTGTTGAAAACTTTATTCAAAGTTAAGCAACGTCGGGCTTGGTCAGTACTTGGATGGGTGACCGCTTAGCGGCACACTTTTTGTTTTGTTTGTGTTCGTAAATTACGTAGATGGCGCTGTACTGGTAATTTAAAATAGTAATCACTTGGGCCCGTCTAACACTTGGCCGGTTTTTATTATTTGTTGTAATACTTTAAGAGTTCATAATATTTACTGCAAATTTGAAGTTTGTATGTATTATTGTTTTTACGATAGTGCAAAAACAACGAAAATGTATTTCTTGTATGGGGACCCCCCTTAAATTTTACCTTTTTTAACTTTTTATTATTTGTTAGATAATCCACCATTATACCACATATTCTGTGAAAAATTCAGGCGTCTATTTCAGTCTAAAAGATAGAAACTTTTAATGGTCGGACAGACGGACAGACAGACAGCGCAGGCTTAGTAATAGGGCTCCGTTGGGACAGTCTGGGTACGGAACCCTAAAAACGGCCATTTTCTGCACCTTAAAGTTGAAGTCTCGCTGTATTGGCCATTAAATTTAAGTCTTAAAAGTGTTAATTTCAGATAGTTTTTAACAATTACTATAAAGAAATTGAAATTATTTCCTTTTTATTTCATTACAGAACATTTTTTATCGCACATTTTATTAGTCGGCAACGCACTTATTGTCTTAGTGGTTTTAAAAATAGTTATTTGACAAGGATATCCCCTAATATTCTCAATAGAAGTTACACTGTACCTATATGAATTTATTTTGATTGGTAGATAATCAGTTCGAAAAGTCAAAACGAAAGACTAGGCCTGGTCCCAATCGGTATAATCAGATTCAAAAATGTTCTGTGTTTGTTTATGGGTATAATTTACTAGTGTTATTTTTATCTTTACAGAGGCTGAGACTCCGTATAGTAGATGGATACATGAATAGATGAAGAAAAAGAGAGAATTGACATTGGATTGGGTAAGCAGGGCAATAGGCAAATGGGCAAACGGGATGAAAAGGACACATAAAATAGTAAAAGACCGCAGTAGCAAATCCGGCAATGACCCTCGCACATGGATCTATATAAATGTTATGAATGAATTGTCGTCACGAAAACCATACATTTCACTACTTGCAATAGAAACAACAACACCAAGCAATAGTACAACAGAACCTTTACAAACACCAAGCAATAGAACTACAGAACCTTTACAAACAATAAATGCAAATGTCAGGCTACCAGAAGAAAAAGTAAATGAATGAAGCGCTTTGCCAATTTAAATTAGTGGAAGAGTATAGAGAAAAACGCCATAAAGATTTTTCTAACTTCAGCATTGACAACATTGACATGTCTTGTGGACATTTCTTGTAGATAAAATTATAAATAAACCAGAATATATTGTTATTATTATTTAGTTATTTTGTTTTTGGTTTTTCTTCAGAAGGTTGTTCATTGATGTTATTGTTAATAGCAGTATTGATGGTTACATGTGTTTAAGTAATATAAGTATGTATCTAAGTTAGCTTTTGATTTTTTAACAATATATAAAGTATGTAAGAAAATAAGCTTTTGATCGTTCAAACAGTGTGATTGATTTATATATTTATATGTAGATTTGAATTATTAAAAGACAAAAAAAAAAAAATGAAATCCAAAATAGCAAAATGGAGTGTTAATCTTGAGTTTGATGGTGATGTCATTGATTCAGTGCACTCATTGAATTGCAATTACAAAATATAAGTATCAGGTGTAAGTTTAAATATTTTAATTATTATTTTGCACTACTATAATGATTCTAATTGTAATCTGGTTAATATTATAGACATGAAAGACAGTTTTTTTTTTGTTTTATTCCTTATTACTCCCTATTCTGTAAAAATTCTTAATTGAAATTTGGCTCATGTAGACGGGTATCAATTCTTATTTTAGTGGTTTACTCCTGCATTAATTCCGCGATCAAGAAATATGAAGTTTGCACAAAAACAGGAATTGTGTAACAAAACCTAAAGGATGATTCAATGATTGCCCACCAATTGAATTGGGTGGCATTCCATCAATGCATATTTTTAAACCACAGTAGGATTTAGTGATGGAATTTGGCAGTTTAATTTTTTTTAAACACTTGCTTTTGCTCGTGTTTTCACCCATCCTAAATTTAGTTATCAATGAAGGATTTCATTGGAACTCCTCAATAATACAAAAAAAAAACCAACTTACACTTCAAGTAGCCTATGTCCTTCCCCGGACCCAAACTATCTCCATGCCAAATTTGCCCACGGTTTCACCCACCCCAAATTCGATTATTAGTGTAGGATTTCAGCGGCAACTCCTCAATTATAGAAAAAAACCGATTCATACTTAACTTTTTCAAGAAGCTTATGTCCTTTCCCGAGACTCAAACTATCTCCATGCCAAATTTCATCTTAATTGGTACAGCGGTTTTAGCGTTACTTTAATATTAGTTGGATGAGCTGAATTGTTTCTGAATATTATATTAAGTAGCATATTTCTGTTAGTCAGATGTCACTGTGAAAAATGGTTAGTAATGTCTCTATATTTCAATACCACGACACAGCTTCAGTTTCTTTATCATGCAGAATGAAAAAAAAGGTGTAGAAACCCCCATTTTACCCCCCTTTGACCGTAGGAAAAGGACCGTTGGAAGTGATGATAAAGTAAAATAATAATAATTTCAATGTGAACACTATTTATAGTACATATTACAAATTTCAATATACTAGACAATATTCACAGCGTAGTTATGATAATAATATAAAAGACTAAACTACAACACATCTAACGTCTTCAAATAAGGAGATCAACAGCATTGAAGGTTACCAGTGGATCAATTCCGTAAAAGATTGCTTACTTTTTTTGAAAGAAATAAGACACCACTGGAATGACTGCAACACTTGCAAATCTTGATAGAATCAAACACTTTTTGTACTTGACAATTGCTATGCGGAGAGGAAAATTATACTTTTCTATTTTCTAGTATTTCAAAAATTGTTTCTGGCTTTCCTAGAATTATTGGAGCTATAGTTGTAACTTTGGTATGAAAGCAGCCCATTAAGAAATCCACTGTTCAATTTAGATAGGGTCTGACAAATTAAAACTGAAGGCTGTTCTGGCCTTGAAGTTGGATAGCCATTGTAGCTCTATTACACAAACACTTTCAACACTTTGATGTTCCAATAGTAAATGGGATACTGCTGGAGAGACTGCAACACTAGCGAATCTTGATAGAATCAAACGCATTTTTGTAGTCGACAACGTCCTACGTGGAGAGGCCAATTATACTTTTCTAGTATATGTATTTGTTCTATAGTACTAAAGCCTAATACCGATTTGGATTTGGAGGTTAAATTCAAAGTCTGTGCTTTATGTAAAATTCAACAAACTGCAGTAAACCAATATGACTATGTCTTCTTTCTTTCTTTTCTTAATGAATGGCAGTCACACTACTTTAAAGCATATTAAGAATATTAACATTTGCCTTATTTTTGTGTCTCTGTTTTATAACAAAACAGTTTTTTTTTTAATGACAGTGACAGCAGTTGTCAAATGTATTGTTTGCATCTTATGCAATCACGAACGAATGAACAATTGTCAATTGCGAGCAATCATTGCTAGCCATCAAAGCTCCGTGGACACTTCATTGCCAAATTTGCGTTATTTGCGAGAAATTGCAAGCTCCGAAAACACGCCCTAGTTAACAGTCGTAAATATTTGTGTTATAATTTGCTATTATATGGTTGTACTTATTATTTTACGATCGTAACCGCCTCTTATCATTGATAATTTGGTTGCATTTAATAGGGCAGTTAAAACTCAGATAAGATAGTAGTTAAACAATCAAGGTACATAATTCTACTATGGCTCTTTTGTTATTTAGCCCATTGAAAGTAGTAAGAGACTATATTAGACTCCCAATAGAAGCTTTTATTTTACATCAGTATTTGGGCTACAAGAAGAAAACCAAGGAAGGTATAAGTAGCGTGAAGGAAGTTTTATATAGAGTGGGTATAGTTGTCGTGTTCATTACTGCCATTTTGTGGATTTCAATATTTATGTACGTTGTTTTTTACTACACGTATATGCCTAACGTTACTCACATGCGCCCAGTATTTCTGCAGTTCAAGTAAGTATAACTAAAACAAGTTTAACATACAAAATGCTACTTTGGCTTTGTTGTCAGTAGTTCTGCTTGGTTGGGTACTGGTCTGTATAGACAACCATACTAAACCACATTGAGTTGGTTTTCTTTGTATCAAGGTAGAGGTGCTTATGTAAAATGGGTTGGGTCTTGAAACAAGTCGCCTGAGAATTCTGGGGGTCAAGGAGGTCCATCTCAACATCACAAATCTTTTCATCTAAAGTGTAACACAATCTGACTTTAACCTGTTTTAACTTTAGCTCAGTCCACATTTAACCCAAAAACTTTTTTTGGAGAATGCAAGGTGACTGTCGGTTAAGGTAATTTTTTTTGGGATCCAGGGAAGGGAGGGGATGTAGGGGGAAACTCTGCCTTTTCCCCCACCCCCCTACCTTCTAATTTACCCTCCCCTCAATTTTTCTCAGAAATTATTCATAAAAATTTTAAACTTTAACATTTATTATAAAAAAAACTACGCACCTCCGGCGGGGGGGGGGGGAGTAGGGGGCACCTCTTCCCCTCCCCCCATATTCCTTTCATTCTTCTATTTACTCACTAACTTAACAAAAGCGTTCGTTTTGGGATGCATAACATCATTACTTTTGTCACCTGCCATCCGTTCCTTTAGCATTGGTATCAAAAATTTCAAAATTTTAGTATCATCTGTGACAAACTGTCATGCGTTCGTTTACTAGTTCGTTTTTTATTTTTGTCACTTTTGCCACTGAAAAATAAAACTTGAGACCCAAGTCTGGAGGTAGGGTTTTTGTGTTATTCTGCCAAACTGCCTATACATATTGATTGTTTATGGTAGTGTGTGTATTTCAACCTTTCGTTTTGTAAGTTTTGTAACCAAAAATTTTGTTAGTAATGTTTCAAAGCTATACAAACGGTAGGTGTCAGTGGCAAAATTGGCTTTACCAAAAGTGTGAAAAGTATCATTTGTGGGAACTCTTAATCCCAGAATGAATGCACCCACAATAAACACATAATATTAAACCCACTTATCAGACAATTACAAACTGTTTATGTAGGTATGTACTTATTTAAACTGTTAATCAAAAACTGGGGTGCATGAACTAAAAAATTTGTTGTGATAAGAGCGGCAACAGCGCACCAGTTGGACTGAAGACAGAGAAATCGAAGTTTATGTAAATTCCAAAAACATATTGTTTATAGTAGATAAAATATTATTTATGAGAGTGTGCTGTACCAGCGCTCCTTAGGGCTAGCCGCCTCTGCTCCAAGCCAAAGATGCCGCGCACCGCCAGTCTACCCCTAACCAAGGCTGGTGTAGGGCATGTAATATCGGAAGTTTTTCAATTCCGATACTGATTTCCGATATTGGATTTCAATATCGCAATTCCGATATCAATATCGTTTTATCTAAAAGGTAACTTTGAATCCTGCTCATTGTTAGAAATATTAAGGCATTTTGTGTAAAAGTAAAATTCTGCCATAAAAATATCCCGCTGATAATTCACTTTTAGCAACACACTCACTTTCTACACTGAGAGCCAATACTGATGTAAATAATACGTGTATTACTGTATTCGATAGACCCATTGTTTTCTCTGTTTTCGTACATAGGTTTATAAGGAATCCCAAAATATCAAAATCGTAACATTTCTCCATTTCCTTCTCAAGTTATTGGGAAATCTGTAGTCTACTAAAGCGCGATAGTAGTAGATATTTCGAATCTATGAAGTCAGTGTAGTACTTCTGCTATCAATATAGTATAGCCCATTTGACCACTGAAATTGCGTATGGTACCTCTTTATCTGCTGGATAATGAGTTAATGAGACAATATTACATTGCACGAACAGAGAAACGAGGGCTGGCAACATTTACGCTTTATTTAAATTCCAGGAAGAAAATTTTGCTTATTCCAGTATAACGACATTGGACCATCTAGTAATGGAACTATAATATCGGACAAAATATTCCGAGATTCCGGAGTTACGATATTCCGAGGTTGCGATATTCATGCCCTAGGCTGGTGTAACTCGGCTGAAACGTCGGGAAAAGGGTATTTTGTCAGATAACAACGCGTTTAATCTCTATCCAATACCTTTAAACAAGCAATACTTGTATATATGTATATATCATCTGAATCTCGGAATCGGCTTCAACGATTTCAACAATGAAATTTATTATGCGGGGGTTTCATGAGCGATAAATCGATTAAGCTAGGTTTCATTTTTAGAAAATGTCGTTTTATCCGTGTTTTTAGGTAATGATAATCTGAAAAATATGACTCTTCCTGACATCTACTGGCGGGTAGTAATAATATTATTTTTACCGACACAGCAACACTAGAGCTACGTGACAATAGATGGAGTTGTTAAGCAAATCTAAAGCTACTTGACAATGGATGGTGTTGTTAAAAAAACGCGTAAAGCTCCATCCCCTGGTATTTTATTTTCAGATTTACTTTATTTCCATTACAGAATACAAAAAATTAAAAACTTATATTACTAATAATAAAGAGATTTTTGTTTATTTCTGTTTTCACAATTTTTAAATTTAAGTTATTATCGTTTAAAAAAACTACTAAAAACAAAACAACAATAAGTGTTTGTACATCTACAAAAAACCCATTCTAATATGTACCTATCTATGTGTACCTATCTAAAAAAAAATTAACTTTTTCTGTTCTAGGTCTTGTGATGAACAGATGGGAATGTGCTCATTTCCATCTGCCCATGTACAGTTGACAAAAAGCAGCCAAATGCTCATGTCGGCTCAGCCATATCGCATCAGACTGCTGTTAGACATGCCGGAATCACAGATCAACAAGGAATTAGGTATATATTTAAAACTTTTTTGTTGCCAAAATTACACAAAAAATATAGTATATTCAATGAGATAGTCTGAAGTTTACTGATTTTGTTTATATTGTCTATCCGCATAATAGGTTTATAACACTAAGAGTGGATTGTACCAAAAGCTGGAGTAACTACTAAATAAATCAATGAATGAAATAGAAAACAGATTACATTTCTATTAAAATTCCCAAACGCAAATTGTAAAAATAAACAATTGGTCAAGTGCTAGTCAGATTCGTGCACGGTGGGTTCCGTACAACCCATGCGCGTATACAGAGGGGGGTATTTGGGTGTCGTATCCCCCCCCGAAATCTTTGAAATTTCAAAAATTCAGATGCACTTTTTCGGCGCATTCGAACCTTGCCGCCACGCCACTGTCGTCGTCGCCCCGGACTGGCCCGGACAGACAAGAATCTGTGTATTAAACTACTACTTTGCTTATGCCGAAACACTCCCGTTGGGCGGTCGGCTCCTTTTGGTTTACTTCGGCGGGTGTTGCGATCGGCTCGTGTCGCCGAACGTTTCCGTAAGTGCCGCACGCAAGCCTCACGATGTCGGCAAGGTTGCCAGATGAACTTATTACCAAACAAGGGAAAAACTTTTTTTTTTTTTTTTAATACCACTAAGGTGGCAAACTAGCTAACGGTCCGCCTGATGGTAAGCGGTCACCATAGCCTATGGACGCTTGCAACACCAGGGGTATCACTTGCGCGTTGCCGACCCTTCAGAAATCTAATAACTTCTTTCTTGAAGAACTCCATACTGTAGTCCTTGCAGAAAACCTTGGCAGTGAGCTCATTCCACAACTCAAGCGTTCGCGGGAGGAAGTTTCTCTGAAACCGCACTGTACGCGACCATTTAGGTTCTAAAGTGTGAGAATGAATTCCCTGCCGATGGCGAGCGGTGCGATGGTAGAAAGTAGCCGTGGGCATCATTTCGAACAATTCCTCAGAACACAACCCATTGTACAAGCGGTAGAACACACACAGTGAGGCAAAGTATCTCCTCAGACTACATTGAATCAAAACACTAGGTTCAAACAATAATACTGATTTGTATTATTTTTACGCCATTTTCTTTCCCTTAGAAGCAAAATATTAATGGTACCTCTGCATTTTAGGCTAATTTGCACAGTTTAATACAGAAAAACCTCAAGGAACTGACAGTTTTTTACAAAGCAAAAATTAAGTAAGATTGATTTTAACTTACAAATGGGTAAAATAAAAACAGAACCACTACTGTTTCGGTATTTTTGTCATACCGAACACCGAACGAGGCAAATACAAATACCTGGCAACCCTGGTTGTCGGGCGAGCGAGTCAGGGGGGTTAAGTGCGAATTAAAACAATGGAGACGTGTTTTTGCTTGTTTATTTTTTAAAATAAGTGGTAGGATTCGACGACTCAGCAGTGTTATGAAGACCTGTAAAAATTATGCATCGAAGACATATAGAGGATGAATTGAAAACAATGAGCAATAGACCAGGGTCGATAATATTGAAACCAAAAAAAATAACAGTACTTACCTTATTATGTCCCAAATACACTGTAATTTATTTGATTTAAAATATTTATTTTTTAACCTTATTTTGATTTAATATCAAAAAAGCACCCTAATTTTCATTCAAAAATTCTCGCGTCAAAATATCAGCTTTTTTCAAAAAGTCGGTGGGCTTTTTGTTCTTGGAAATTTTTACTTTTTGAAGGCGTAAAAATAAAATATACATTACTGTAGTAAGTGTTCTCAGAAAATGCAAAAATTGAAAAAAACTCGAGTTCTAAATTTTTTAAAATCATTATGTACAATTTCATCTAAAAATGTGATTGCTGCATTTTTTTTATAAATTAAATTCTGATTACATTTATGTAATAGAAAATCTCATAAAATATAAATATACATATAAATATAAATATAATATGTAAATCGTACTATTGAATTTAGATACTTCATTCTGATTACGCGATTACGATTATTCTGTTTCGTTGTCAACGATATAATTAATAATAAAATTCTAAGTGTTTTCACATGCTGAGCGACCCCTTTTTCTTTCAGTTCTTTTGTTATAAAAATTCGCCATACAAACAGTGTGGTAATGAGCTAAAGCATTAAAATGCTGAAATGTTTTTATGGAAATCATTTAATGTGTTTTGTTTTTGAATATACTGTAATATATTATCTCTTGTATCGTTACTTTGAACAGATGAAATTATTTTTTATGGTTTAAGAATTTTTTTTTTGAAATATTACCGAAAAACCCACCGCACAGAAAGCAATGAGATTGAAAATTAAATGTAAGAGCGTCTTTATTTATTTCTTTTCCTACCTTTGATTTTCTATGTCTTAAACTACAGAATGTAGCTATTGCAGTCTCATCATTATAATGACTTTGACAAATTCGATGAATAAAAGCTGATGTTAAAATTTAATTTTTTTTTGTATGTCGACAATCGACTCTTTTCTTGCAAGTCGCCACTAAACGATTCAAAGCTGCTTTTTTTTTTCATACACTTGCTTATCATCTGACATTACAGATTATACAAACAGATTCATCCATACTGATAACCTAAAAAGACAAAATCAAATTAATGATGCCTTTAAAGTTTTATCATGAGTATAACTATTACTCTTTTTTATTCTTGTACTAAAATATCATTCAATTTAAATTTTTTAGATTATGTTACGTTAAACTATTTATAAAATAAAATATTACTATTTTTATTTTAAAGTTGATTTATACAGATTAAAATACAGACAGTATTTACCTTGCTATGTAGATTCCAAACGATTCTTTGAAAGTAAATTTGTCACAATTCTCTTAAAGTAACTCAGCCTGCACGTGTAATATTAATAATATTTTTTTCGTTTATCAGTGTAATATGAAATATTACGTTTTCTGAGTAACTAAAGTATAAATTTTACATAATTAAATTGTACATAAGAATTAAAAAAATAAAAATTAATTCGAGTTTTTTTCAATTTTTTGCATTTTCTGAGAACATTTACTAAAGTAATGTATATTTTTTACACAATCAGAAAGTAGAGATTTCAGCGATCAAAAAGCCTACCGGCTAAAAAAGCTGATATTTTAACGCGAGAATTGTCAATTGAAAAATGGGGTGTTTTTTTGATATTAAGACAAAATAAGGTGAAAAAATAAATATTTTAAATCAAATAAATTACAGTGTATTTTGGACATAATAAGGTCAGTTTTCACCAAATTTTGTAGAAAAAAGATTTTTTTTGAAAAAGATAATAAAAAAAAAATCTAAAATTTGGTTATTTGAATTTTTCACATAAACTTTGAGGCTATGTGAAAAAATTGTAAATACAAAAGTTGTAGATCTTTTTATTACCTACAACTTTGCCATTTAACTTTTTTCCATAGGACTTGTAGTTTTGCCCCCCAAACTACCCGAACTCGGAGCGCCGGTAATTTATTTTTCCTTTCATTTTTATCATATTCCCCTTCTTTTGTATTGGGTTTCATCCTGCTATTATTTTTATTTCATTTTTACCATCTTTGGTGGGCCCTGGTGTCGGGGCTGTTATGGACGAACAGCCCAACTGAGGGTTTTTAAGACTTTTTGTGACATGATCAATAAGAAAACGAATTGATCTATGGGATTCCCGTTTCAACGTATCTATGTTAAATAATGCCTTCATGTTATTATTTTTATTATCAAATCGTTGACACAAGTCCCACGCCGTTTTGTAGTTATTAGAAATGAATTCGATCGACTTTATTACGACACTGGCACTTCCATCTAAAGAGGAACGTAAGTAATGATATTTATTAATATCAGGGATAGATTCATTCGAATGGATAATGGCTTCGAATGTGTCACGAAACTCTAACCATTTTAGGTAGTTCCCATCAAAAGATGGTAGATTCATCATTGGTAACCTTATGTTATTAAAATTGCAAGATTCTAAATTCGACCGTGCACCTTCGGATCCCTGATTTTTATTGTTGGAGTGAGAGTCAATGATCTCTTGACTTATTGAGATAAGAGAAAAGAATTGCGATTCTACAGCATCCCTTTCATCCATTCGTTTATCTAAGTTTGAACTGGACATTTCTATCCGCGTTTGAATCGTGTCGAATTCAGAAAATAAAGATTGCAATTTAGCTAAACGAAGACTTAACTCTTTTACTTGTAATACGGTTATGTTTTTACAATCAATTTTTTGTATAGTAGAAAGATAGTCTTTGTACTTTGTTACGCGACCCTTATAGGTTCCTTTTTGTCTAATAAGCTCTTTTAAGTCTTCTGCCATTATAAAAAAAAATGAAAAATAAATGATACCTATCTACAATTTATAATTATAGGGCAAATAATAAAATGAGATAACCCGTAGGTCCGGCTCGCGCCAGCTAGCCCGTTATCACTAGATTGCACGGTTACCAATATGTGAATTTATAGAAACAAATTAAATCAAACTAAATTTTGATGCAAGCAGCTCGTAGCTATATAAGAGAATAGAGAAAGGTGCTAATAAAGCCTTTGCATAATGTAAGAAATATCAAGACTGCTTTAAAGCGAAGAGTGTATTGCGTAATTAGCATAAAGTAAAATATCTTTATGCTAGTAAAATAATCGTAAGGCAGTTTTATGAGAACCTAACGCAAAATAAAAATGGACGCTTGCTTATCGCTCTGAGTAGATATACCTATTAGTACAGTATGCAGTTTGTACTTATTTAAGACTTCAAGTAGGTATATCTTAATGAACAATACCGATAAAGCGATTTAAATAAAAAATGAGAATACTAACGATTAAATCACGTCTAGTACACTACTGAAGGTTGAGCACTATTTACACAACTTAACGGTAGTGATTTTAAAGGATTAAGCTACTCCCTTGCACTGGATGCAGGCACTGCACTTGGTGTTCCTCTTGGAATTCCGTTCGCCCGCTAAGTGCTGATGATAGTCGATGGTATTCCCATAGCGTTTTACTCCTCCCGTCCTGTCATCGGTTGCCAATTGTCGGGGCTGTTATTGACGAACAGCCCAGCTGAGGGTTTTTAAGACTTCAAAAACTCCTGCTTTTAAATATTCTTTATTTTTATGTTTTGGTACAATAATATATATAATGATAATTTAATAACGTAGGCGCGTCGTCAGTCGCGCGGCCTTCATGCGTACAAACTGTCGCGTAGTCGAGCTCGCCGTGCTTGACCCCTCCGCACTCCTCAGACTCACCCTTCAAGAACTGGTTAGGTCGCGGTGGTGGCGTTAACAACCTGCCCCCTAAGCTCTTTATTACTGGGTAGAGGGCACACTCGGATGAGTGCTCTCCTAGTCACACCTTTCTCTGTAGAAAAATCCGCTACTCTGCAGACTCCATCAGTACCCGGATATAGTTGTAGGACTCTTCCAAGCCTCCATTTCAGTGGTGGGGTGTTATCCTCCTTAAACACCACCAAATCTCCTATCTTAAGCTCCTTCTGCCTCTGGCGCCACTTGGTACGTTGTTGCAACTCTGTGAGGTATTCTTTACGCCATCTTTGCCAGAAATGCTGTCTGAGAATTGAACATCTCTGATATCTGTCAGGATTTTTGAGTAAAATAGGAGGTGACGGCAGCGAAGTCATGGGGCGTCGCGCTAGAAAGTGCCCTGGAGTAAGCGGGGAATGATTATTTGGGTCCGATGAGAGAGGAGAGAGGGGTCGGGAATTTAGGATAGCCTCAATTTGTGTAAATAAGGTGCTCAACTCCTCAAACGTCAGACTAGTCTCAGCCATAATCCGCTTAAGGTGGAATTTGGCTGATTTTACGGCAGCTTCCCATAGACCGCCAAAAGTGGGGGAGTAGGGTGGAGAAAAGATAAATTTTATGTGCTCGTTATTGCCAAATTCATAGATTGAATTTTGAGCAGCGATTAGCAACCTACCCAATTCATTATTTGCCCCCACAAAGTTTGTGCCATTGTCGCAATAAATCGTATGCGGCCTACACCTCCGCCCCACAAAACGGCGTAAGCTTAAATAAAGGCATTAGTGCTCATATCGCTGACTGCTTCCAAGTGTACTGCCTTGGTTGCAAAGCAAACAAATATGTTTAGGTAGCATTTTGTGCTAGAAATCATAAAGGGTCCCGCGAAATCAAGGCCGCACACTTGGAAGGGATAAAAGGATGTAACCCTATCTGCCGGTAAATTGCCCATCAGTGGCCCCATAGCCTTACCGTGAAGTCGCGTGCATATAACGCATTTGCGAACGACGCTTAGGGCCAATGTTCTGCCACCTACCGGCCAAAATATTTCACGTAATAACAGCCCCGACACCTGGTCTACAAGTAACGGC
Organism: Apoda limacodes; assembly: GCA_946406115.1. Taxonomy (NCBI): domain Eukaryota; kingdom Metazoa; phylum Arthropoda; class Insecta; order Lepidoptera; family Limacodidae; genus Apoda; species Apoda limacodes. The sequence continues at coordinate 22,692,598 of OX291555.1, read as the reverse complement.
GAGCAAAGTTTTGAAAATTTTCTATTAACTCTCCGACAATTTAAGTTTTTTAGCGCCATTATTGGCGTGTTGGCATGTTTATGTTAGGCTAAATGGTTCTAATTTTCAACAGACTTTCAGAGCTTTGAAAGAAGGCTAATAATTAAAAAAAAAAGCGAGCGTGTCAGTCATTCATTTGGTTATTTAAGGAACACAATGTTGAACCAACGTCTTACGGGGTTGGCGCTACTGAGTATTCTTAGGAATGTGAATGTGGATCCTGCAGCAGTTGTGTGCAGAGTTACGGTCTCACACAACAGAAGGTTAAAATTCTAGTATATTGAATTGTAATAGAAAAAAAATCATTTTTTAAAACTGTAATAAAGGCTTTTATTGCAAGAATTACTAGGTTTTCATACAACATCGTAGTAATCATAAAGATTAATAGGTACTATAAAATAATCATTACGTTAGCAGTAAGGTAAAATTCTCTTGTTTTTTAAATTTTACAAATGAATGATTACCATTACAACATCATGCGTAAGTGAGAATTATTGTGCACACACTTAAGCATTTATTGATTGACCTATACCTATCAGAATCGAAAAATTTCTCGCTCGCGTTAATGTTAAAGCCCGGTGTCCTAGTGTACGCCGTGAAATGTCGCAACACAACCCATTTTACCGCAAGTTTAAAACGTGTTTATTCTACTTAGCAACTAGCCTCAGGCTGGTACTCCATACATTTCTGCTAAAAAGAGCTGGCAAGGAGTTCTATTTAAATTTTAAGTTATTACTTTGATAATCAGCGAACAAGTATACAATATGTATAGAAAAACTTAGTAGGTAAAATAAATAAGTTATTACGCTACTAAAAACCAAGTCAAACACATGTAAAATATTATTTTTTTATTTTTTGTGGCGCACCTTGTAAATATCGTCTATAGTTAAAATCTTCTAACAAACATAAGTATAAAAAATCATTTCTTACATACATCAGCATCCAGCAATTACAACTTTATTTTTGATTGAAATCACTTTTTTTGTTTACAAACGAAACATGAAAGGGTGTTTTACTCGTATTTAAATACGATATATTTAAATTAGAGGCAGATTATGGTGTAAAAACACCAAAGATTTGGCGTTATCTGGCAGAAGCCTGTCACTTTTTTGTTTGTATACGTTTTAGTCGCTCAAAATATACAGAGCTATTATGTGTATTGCTTCAGGTATGTTTATGGTGTGCGCCCAAATGCGAGCTAAAGGTGGTGTCTTGGTTTCGTCGTCTTGCAGATCAGCTATACTCAGACACAGGTAAATTCTATTCATATTCTCCATTCAACTTGTTAATTTGACATTTTCATGTAAAATTCGTCTGCTTATCTTACAGAACCTAAAGATTAAACCGCACTTTATTTGGCTATCGGTGTGGGATTTTTACAGCAACCCCTTGATTTATACTTAGTAGTTTGTTATAGCTGTAGTTATAGCCCGTTTACGTGAAATTTTATAATATTATTTTTAGTTACCTATTACAGACTTCAACCTTTCACTTATCAGAACAAACTATGGCTTAAAACTATCTGAAATAATATAGCTTTCTAACAGTGAGAGAATTTTTAAATCGGTCAGTGGGTTCAGATTACCCTACCTACCTCTACCTATAAACAAACTTACAAAATCCGCTGTCTCTTTTTCTAATTTACTAATATACTAATTACTAGCAAGTTTTTTTTTTTTTTTTGTATACCACTAAGGTGGCAAACAAGCTTACGGTCCGTCTGATGGTAAGCGGTTACTGTAGCCTATGGACGCTTCTTGAAGAACTGAACAGTATGGGGATACTGTAGTCCTTAGAAAAAACCTTGGCAGGGAGCTCATTCCCCAACCCAAGCGTTCGCGGGAGGAAGTTTTAATTGGTGGTTGTCCAATCGAGGTCGAGCTTTCTTCGAAGCTTTCTTTCTAACTGTTTGAAATGGGTCGGCAACACGCGAGTATGGCCCCTAGTGTTAAGAGGCTAAATAAATAAATATTTTTGGACATTACACACAGCACCGTTTGGGCCTAAAGTAAGCAAAGCTTGTGTTATGGATACCAGACAACGGAAACAAATACATATATTCCGTTTTTTTTTGTAAACATATACATGTCATACATAATTAAACCCAGACTCAAGACAAACACAAATGTTGGTTACATAAATGTTTGTCCAGTGCGGGAATAAAATCCACACCCTCTGCACAGCAGTCACAGCACAACCAACTAGGCTGCCAGGGATGGAGTGTTAAGAGGTTATACTACCTAAATTGCATTTTTTTGTCAAAGGATTTTTCAGATCTGCGCAGCGGACTAAAATTTAGTGACTGTTCTTTCAGTATATGGTTCAAACCTAAGATTTTTTGGCTACGCTATGGTTCAAACACTGAAACGTGAAAACAAGATATATAAAGTTTTGTTTTATAAAAAAATCCTAGATTGACCTCTTTTTACTGCAAATCAGTTATTTATCAATTAACAAAGTTCTAAGTGCTATTACTTTACAACTTTGCTTAAGCATAGCCGTGATAGTGCTTTAGACCTTGAGAAAAAGTATTTTTTGATAACAATGATGTATAATAAACTGTATATAATCTGTAACTGTATGTATTTCAATGAAAATCTCAGTGAATTGAGATGTAGCTGCACTACTCACGCACGCTCAGTAACAAATCTCGTCATGCTGGTTTTACTCAAGTTTTCTGTCACGTAGGACTGCCTCTTAGTAACGTCAATTAACGTCCATAATATAATAGAAACGGAGGTGGCCGTCCAGTAGATAGAAACGGCCTATGTTCAGCTGTGCACTTTGTCTGATACGAGACAAAAGATAAATGACTTACTTTGTATTTGGATGGGTCCCAATGCTACAAGCAGGGTTCATTGTTGTGATGGTAGATCGAAATTACACCAGATACTCCGGACCGTGGTGCTCTCGCCTCTGCTCCTCGTCGGCTACAGTGAAGAGAGACAGCTATTGCAAGTCGAACTGTTCAGCGATTTTGAGGATGATCCGGTCAGTATTCATATTAGCTAACTGCATATGACCGCCCATATATAAATTTGGATCAAGTACATACACACTTCCGTTTGTTATGTATATTAGGCGACAATAAATAAAGACTTTGGGGTTGGTTAGATATATTTGCGGTGAATAATGCTCGTACACTTTTAACCGCTGGTATGTCTGGCATGTTGCCCGAACGTGGCGTGAGCTTATCGATATTCGTCGTGATTTGTTCAACTCTAACAATACTTAAATTCTTTGAATTCGTAGCTCATTTGTAGGTAAATGTGAATTCATAAACGAAAAGCACTTAATGACGCTAATCAAACAGGTTTAGGGAGCTGGCAATGCGCTAATTCTAATGACAGTTCGAGGTCGTGACGATAGACAAAGGTTTTATCATTCTAAACTATCACCAACTATCACCTAGTGTGGAACTGCAAAATATGGTTTATCGTGTAAGTTGTATTTGGTAATCGTACTCGTGTGTACATTATTACTGCTGCGGTCTGTAATGACTACGTTGCAGCTAGCGGTAATGATGGTCGAAAGCGCAGTCTAGCGTAACACTAGGCCATCACAGTGCGGTAAGCATTGCAGCCCTTGATGGCCAAGCTAGCAAACAACAAGCCCTGCAATATGATTAAGCTTGAAGGCCGAAAGCGTAGCTAAGCTAAGCTCGAGACCAGGGTTGTTGTTATGTCTATTTCAGGCACTAAAAAGTATTTTGGCCCTTTTACTGTATCAGCGGATGCCGGTGCTGATATTAATAAAGAACTTAAATAAAGGATATTCTACTTTAAAAATATTAACATAATTAACATATTCAAAATTATTTTGAATAAATTAATATTTATTGAGGTACTTGTACGTCATTTACGAGAATAGTCGTGTATAATTAGTAAATTGTAGCTTAAAACAAAGATATGGAGTTCATAATGCGAAAATAATCGTTTCTTTTATAAAAACACGGTTATAATTATTTTTCTCAAGGGGTTTCCTATATTTTGTAGCGAATTTACTTAAACAAAACGTTAAAATTGTACATTGAATATTTTTTTTTATGATTTTATTACCAAAATCTAATGAAACGCAAACCGTTTACAATCTTGCTATTGCAACACGACTACCAATTCACTCTATGATTTGTTAAAACTTTACGTGACTTGTGCGCCTTCAGTGAACACGTTACGACTTAAATGTTAGCATTAAAAATCAGCATCGATTGTTGCTGATGTTGATGTAGCAGACCATATCGTACCGCTACAAGCAAGACTCTGACGTCACGCGTCCTACATCGCGCTATCGAAGTTTCAGTTGCAGTTCAGTATTTATAGAAAACCGAAGCGCTAATTAAGTGCCACGATTCCCCAATATTTCAAAGACTTGGCAGTCCGCTTTTTGGAGCGTACGCAAAATCACCCGAATCGGTTAATTGTGCAATCCACAAAGTATCATCCCCCTGATCGACCCGGGCACGGTCGTAAAACTATAGTTAGGCGGCCTCGGCACGTACTAACGGCCCCAGATGACGATCTCGCTGTCCGGATAGCGAGATTAGTCTCTACGACCTCCCCGAATAGGGCCTCCCTCCAAACACGACGCCGACGTCCCCGGGTTCGTCGGCGCCCACAAGGATACACGAGGTATCAAAGAGTGCCGGGGCGCTTCTCGCCCCCACTCAATCGCAACCGTACCCGCGTAACGGGGAACTCCCCTCCTGGCGGTGACTCACTTTCGGGTCCGAGACTCACGCCGGTCGAAGGGACGCCCCCGAGAGCGACAACCCAAGCCGAGGCTTCCCCCGCGGAGAGCCCTTGAGCCTTCGGAGTCTCGCCTCAAAAAGCCCGGTGAAGCAGTAATGGCTGCAACAGCCAACTGCATAGACAGTTCAGAAAAAAAAATAAAAATAATAAAGTGGACCACGGCAGTCCCCAGGCATAACACCTCGCCTGGCAGGAGATCTCCTCTTTGCCGCCGCTCCACATTGATATTAAAAACAATGTTGATAATTCACGGATGTTGTCGCTGGTATTTGCAACAACCCTGCTCGAGACTATGATAGCGTGGCCTGCAGTGCAGTCATTGCAAACTAATAAAACTAACTTAGAAGGTCGACTTTACTCAAGAAGTAAATAAATCATTGTTATTAAGATTTTGTGAACACCTTTTTGGTTACTTATGCTGACTGTTTTAATTATTTTAGAAAATTTATTGTCTTCTACAAGTTTCGCGTATTGCCTTTAACTGTCAATGAAATTATCTTATTTTGTCAATGTTGTTTTATATGATTTTCAGAGTTTACCGGTGACTGACGCGTACGTGGAGCTACAGTCACGCCACGCGCAAATTTACGCTTGCGAGCTGCACATAGAGGCGCACTTCACCGGTGTTAGGTACTTCATGTACCATTGGCCTAAACTCTCTGCTGGCATTGGTAAGGTTATTTACTTTTTGTTTTTAAACTTACGAGAATTATTGAAGTAGAATCATATCATTGGATATGTAAAATGGATTAAAAAATGCAAGTGGTTGGAGAAATATTAGTAAGCATGCAGTTTCCAACTAATCTTGTAAGTTTTTGTAACTTGTAGGAGTCGACACTGTGAGTGTTTATAGGCTGCATGCCAATCGCAAAAGTTGATTTGCGCAAGTATTTGTTGCCAATGGAAAAAAATCACCTTAGATAGAGTTGTCCCGTGTATATTGTTCAAATGTTGTAATTTCGGATTAAAATATTTGTAGTTGGTCGCCAAAATCCACAAATCTGAAGCAGACCTCTCACTTCAACTTTTTTAAGTTTTTATTTTTGTTATGTACTTAACGTTGTAGAGTAGAATGTAGATATTATTTAATACTATAAAAGAATCATTGATATTTTTCTTTTATATTTTCAGGTATCAGCACAAATTTGTTTTTCGTCGCGTTGGTGTTTATATTGAGCTGGTATCACCTTCAAGATGGCATACCAGATTTCGTTAAGGTATGGTTTGAAGTTTTAACATTTTATCCTTATTTATATTTAAAATACGTATGTTTCATGATACCAACTCTCATGATGCTATGTTTGTACTTTGACGTCACAAAGGAGCAATAGACTTACTTGATTTTTGGATTTTCTACAGCTAGACGCTAGAGTAACGGAGAACAAATACAATCGTTTTTGTCCCGGTCGAGTGTTACCCCAGATATAGTTCTTACCGCGAATAAAACCGGTGGACACATGTAGGAAAAAAAAAGTTGGGAGTTTATTAATTTAATAAAAACATGATATTGCCTAATATAACCTTTATTGGAGCTTATTGGAGTTGGCTGTATAATTTTTTTTATTTTTTTTTTTATTTTTTTTTAAATATGTTTGGTTACACACACCGCTGTCTGGCCCCAAAGTAAGCAGAGCTTGTGTTATGGGTGTCAGACAACGGATACAGATACATATATATCAGTTTTTTTTGTAAATACATACATATTATACATAAATACACCCAGACTCAAGACAAACACAAATGTTATTTATCACATAAATGTTTGTCTAATGCGGGAATCGAACCCACACCCTCTGCGCATCATTCGGCAACACTACCAACTAGGCTGCTTGATTTATTGATATGGGTTTTTATTCCATACTTTGACCAATTCTGACTTACTTATTATAATTTGTCAGGAATTGGCAATGGAGGTATATTATCCTGCCCCAGGTCTTTTACCGCTAATTTCTTTGAAGTTGGTAAGCATAGACTTCGAGTTCTCTAAACTGTCCTATGGACTATAGCCTTAAAAAAATTACCACTGATAAGAAAGAGACAAAGCGACAAGACGTAAAATCCCGGGGTAGTGTCAAATCGCTTTGTCTATCTTACTCACACCGCCCGTATTTACTTCACAAATGAATAGGAAACGCGCAGTCCAGAAAAGATTGTCCCCATATTAGTTTGTGGGTGTTTATCCAGCCACATACATACATACTTGATACATGTTTTGTTACAATGGTATAGTCATAGTTTAAATAATAAGTTAAATACGCTCTTAGTTTAGTTTCTGTCACTGTTAATTTTTTACTGTCTAACTATTATGGTTCATGAGATACAGCTTGGTGACAGACGGACGGACGGACAGCGGAGTCTTAGTAACAGGGTTCCGCTAATTACCCTTTGGGTACGTAACCCTAAAAACAGTAGCAGTCACAAAAAAAAACCGTTGAATTAAACAGATGTTGTGAAAATTAAAAAAAAAATCATTAATTACAATTAATATTTTAGACCAAGTTCGGATCTGAAGTCAAATCAGAAGATGACGACAAGAAACGTGTGGGGAAGATCAAATTAGAGAGAGAAGGTAAGTTGTGATCGTACTTAACGACGACAATATGCCAGTTGGTGAGCAAATCGGTGGTTTTGGAGTCTGCATCTCGTTCTGAGACTGACGGAGATTGGAGCCCAAAGTGTACCAATGACTTTTTCTTAACTTCTCAATTACTTGCATTTTTTTTCACACTACTGGCTTCTCGGTAAAAGAAAACATCATGAAGCAACCTGTACGTCAAAAAGTCAAATTCAAGTAGTTTTTTCATTTATATTAGGTTTTTACAAACACTTGAATCGTTAAAGCTATAATATGAAATAATATTTTTTGAAATCAGGTTCACAAATGTTTATTTCTACCGAGAAGAATCCGGCAAGAAACTGGAAAGTTACCGTTTAAAAAAAAAACATTTAGTTGACAACATAATTAGTACATATTATCATAAAAAGAAATACAAATATACTCATCAATGTTTTAAATAAAAATTTTAAATACCATACAATTTTTATTTCCATTTTTATTTGGTTTCCCTATGCGTCCTGTAATTGAACATCTTCAGTCCCATGGATTTTTATCATGTATATAATCTGAAATTTTATAGTATACTTTTTTGTTGCTTAATAAAATGGTCATGGTTTTTTATATGATATGGGAGATCATTAATGTAAATAAAAAATAGAAAAGGACATAAAATTGAGCCCTGAGGGACTCCCATAATGACTGCTGATCCCGGCGATCTTTCACCGTTGCAGCTATTTTCTGGACTCTGCTACTCATGTAGGAGGTCAAAAGGTCGAGAGTTTTGCCTCTCATACCATAGTAATATAGCTTCCTGATGAGATTTTCATGTCGGACACAGCCAAATGCCTTAGATAAATCATAAAACACTCCAAAAGCAGCATGCGAATCCTCCCAGGCTTTAAATTTCTTTTTTAATGGTTCTGTCCATTCTGTCTCGGTTATGGAACGGCCTTTCATAAAGCCAAACTGTTTACTACTAAGTAAGTCATTAATCAGAAATATCTTAACAATTGACAAAGTATGATTTTTTCAAAAACTTTACTGAGTACAGGTAGTATTGCAAGGGACCGAAAATTTCTAGGATCTGTTAGACTACCTGATTTAAGAGGTATAACTTTGTAAAGTTTCATTTCATCAGGAAAAACACCAATATCAACACAAAAAAATTATGGCTAAGGGGTGCGCTATAACATGAATTATTGGGTGTATAATTTTTACAGAAAGTCCCCAAAGGTCTGTGGTTTATTTTTTTCTAAGGTTTTAAATTTGTTTATCTACTCTATATGTTACTGTTCCATGTAGTTTTTATTTTAATTGCTGATTTTTTTGCTTTTGAGGTGAATTGATTTTGCAAAAAGACAGGCTTTTTTCAAAGGTTTTTGAGTATTTTTTACATATTCCCTTAATATTTGGCTATTATTATATTTTCTTTCTTTATATAGTTCATAAAGTTTACGCCTACTTTTATAAATACTTGGGGAAGCCCATTCACTGAAACCAAAGCCACTGGAAATAAGTTGTCAAGTCCCAAACTGCACTAGGCTCCGTGTGGTGCACTAGTCGCTCTCGGCCAGGTTGAGGGTAGGCCGTGCCCTAACGGTGAGGATGCATAAAGGCTGGTAAGGAGGTATAATGATTATAACCAACATTGGTTTTCACATCCTTAATTTAATACTTCTTGCCTCAAAAACATAAAGCAAAAAAAGCAATGCACATGCTTCAATTTAATATTTCTTTTTATCTCGTAATTTCTTTCGTATTTATTTGTGATTATTGCAAATATCAGAATATTGACCAGATGTATTTTTCAAAATAATGTACCTAACCTAATTTTTTCTATTATTTCTTTAGATTCTTCTACTTTGTTTGAAGACGACAGTTTTCTAGAAGAGTTCATCGGGGAGCCAGCAGAGAAGAAAAAAGATACCTAAATATACATAGACTGGTTATTTTATAAAACTATATTTTTATAGATAGTTTTATATATTAAATGTGGGATTTTAGTAAGAAATTATTTAGGGTAGGTACTGATAATTTGTTGGGATTTTTTTTTTATTTATCTATATATCGAAGCTTGCGTAGGTAGTAGGTAAGTTCCTCTATCGAGGAGTAAAATCAGAAAAATGTCACCGTCACACGTTTACTACCCCGCGGCTGCATTACTGTCGCAATGTTCACACACACACACAACAGGATATTTATTGAAACATAGTAAAAATTGTTATACATAACTTTTATTATAATATGTGTGTATATTTCACCGAAATATTTATACTCATATATATATAAATTTTCCTTTTTTTTTGTTTAGGTATTATCCTGTTGATTTCCAAAACCTTTTTTTTTAGTAGCTACGTTATATATATTGATAAAACTGTTGTAAAAGCATTGCAGTACTAATCATAGCGGTGCATAAATTAATTAAGCGAAAATATTATTACCAAAGAAAGAAGATTTAAGACTAAAATAAAAGAGGCTTAAATATTTTTATACCATTTAATGAATAGTAAAAATCAAATTAATTTAATTCATTGTAAAAATTATGAGGTGCTAGCTATGCCCTGCGGTTTGATTTGTAGAAGAACCTATTACCGCAAAAATGTCACTTACTCTCAACCCATAAATTTTATCTATGAAAAAAAAAACCCATTCCAAGGAAAAACCATCAAACACACTTGTTTATAATACTGAACAAACGTCAAAGCACAGGTAACGGGCATTTTCGCGGATTCCAGTTCCCATTTTTCATATCAATAAAATTTCCAGTTCAATAAAAACGATAAAGTTTTATGATTTTGAAACATGATGAGGTCAAAATGAAAATGTTATCATTGAGAATCATGAACGATCTCCCATAGATAAAAAAAACTATCAAAATTCTGAACAGCTAAACAACAACTAGAATAAATTTACCGTTCTTTAGTCGCGTTCGCCGCCATTTTTTTATCTTATCAAAACTTGAGTCAGATGACCTTTTTTTTGGCCATAGATAATTTAATTAAGTATGCGAATATATGCCCGGGCACGATATCGTGTCTTAGGTACTTGAGTAACTACGTCTCGTGCCATACTTATATCAGCGCTAGTATCTATATATTTTTAGGGTCGGCAACGCGCGAGTAATACCCCTGGTGTTGCAAAAGTCCATAGGCTGCGGTGCTTCACATCAGGTGGAACGTTAACTTGTTTGCCACTTTAGTGCCATAAAAAAAATATGAACTGTGGCGCATGTACTGCAGTTGTTTGTGACAACGACACTAAGAGCGATTCACCTCTTATAACGTTATTTGTTAAGTAATTTTTTTATGGGCTGAGAAACTATAAGATTAATTTAGGTTTATTTTAAGCAATGTCTAGCTTTAAAAAAAATAAAAAGTGCGTATAGAGGATAGGGTTCTGTCGTCTCTGTTATAATATTTTTTTATTTCGATTTATTGTGTATAAAAAGGCTGTTTTTTTGAATAAATGTTTTGTAGAAATATTAAAATTTGTGTTTTGTTTAAAAATATGTCGTAATTATATAAATTTCCACGGCTCCGTTGCTCTGTGGGTAATGACCTGCCTGCTATATCGAGGGGCGTGGGTTCAATCCTCCGTACAGGCCAAACATTCATGTGATGAACTTGAGTCTGGGTGTTTACTAGGTGCAATATGTGTACGTATTTACAAAAAAAAGTGTATATGTATTTGTGTCCGTTGTTTGGTATCCATAGTACAACCTTTGCTTAATTTGGGACCAAATGGCGCTGTGTGTAGTGTCCAAAAAAAATTTAACAGAACATAAAGCGAATTAGAAATGCAATGTTAGCACTACGAACTCGCCACAACTATGAGTAGACGCTCATACATTGGTACCTGCGGACTTCATCGCTTAGTGTAGCTCCGTAAAAATACTTTTAAATATCTTCCTGTGCATTAATTACATGAAGAATAAGAAGAGACTATTTGAGTAACAACGCACTTGTAACTTCTGTAATGTTCTGTGTTTATTTGGATTATTACATTTATTTATAATATTCTAAGTAAAGTTTGTAACTCATAGATTTCATTATATACCCACGGTAATCTAAGACTAATGAATGGTAGCCTATTTTAGTACCACCGCCTTACTTGTTTCCCGCGTACAGTACATAAGCAGTTCGGCGCTGTTGGGCAAAATTTAATTGCAATTAACAATTAATCTTTTTTTAATGGGGTTAAAAGTCCACAGATTGAATTGATCTCCTCTAATCATGATAATTAATCAAATTTGTAAGTAAGGAAATTTTTAAAATAACATCTATTTATTAAAAATGTCTCGAGATACTCGAGAAATCCTGGTCGAGAATCTCGTGCCTCTAGAAATAAATAAGGTCGAGAAACCAGAATCCCTGGCACCTAATTAGTAATCTGTGGATTTTCAACCCTATTGTTACTGCAGCAATTTACAATTGATAAATATTTGATTTCGATCGCCACAGTCAACAATTTTTTTTTTTTTTATTTGTGACACAGCAATTAATATATATTGACTAGGCTTGCAAAGAATATTCGGCTACTATTCGGTTTTCGGCCTATTCGGCTACTTTTATCCTTTACCGTCAAATACCGAATCATATTAGCTCATATAGGTCCACAGCTGGACATAAGCCTCCTTTATGGCGCGCCGTTTCTCCTGGTCCTCAGCATTGCGCATCCAGCCACCTTCTTAAGGTCGTCGGTCCCACGCTTCGCCTTCCCATACGCGGTCTCTACTGTAGGACACGTCTGCTCTATCGGCCATCGGACCTCCGACAGACGGGCCAGCCCACTGCCACTTAAGCTTGCTATTTCTGCGAGCTATGTCGGTAACTTTGGTTCTCTTGCGGATGTCCTCATTGGGGATTCGATCCCTTAGAGACACTCCGAGCATAGCTCGTTCCATTGCGCGCTGTGATCCATTGTGCGTGACCTTGAAATTATGGACCAGCCCTGCGGTAGGTGTCCACGTTTCAGCGGCGTAAGTCATGACTGGTAGGACGCACTGGTCAGACTTTTGACTTTGCGGTATAGGCGACGTTTAGACTTGATGAAGCTTACCAAATACTGCCCTCCCTAGCTGAATCCTCCTATCGGCTCTCTTCACAAAATTGTTTCGGCTCAGTTGGATTTTCTGTCGAAGGTACATAAAATCCTGGCATTGGCATTGGCACGACATGTTGGTTGAACATGACTTTTGTCTTATCCAAATTCATGCCAAGGCTCAGTCGTCGAGAACATTTATCTAGGGAGTTTCGCTCAGTTCTTCCAATGACTGCCGTAATAACGATGTCAGTAAACCTTAAATATGCGATGTATTCGCCGTTTATGTTTATGCCCCGCCCAGCCCAGTCCAAGGTTTTGAAGATATCTTCTAGCGCGTCGGTAAACAGTTTCGGGGATATGACGTCCCCCTGTCTTACACCTCTAGGCAGCGGGATGGCACTTGTCCTATAGTCCTGGAACTGGACGGTCATCGTAGCAGCGTTGTAAAGACATCGCAGCACCTCAATATATCACCAGCCTATACGACATTGCTGCAGACAATCTAGCACGGCCCAGGTTCGATGGTGTCAAAGGCTTTCTCGTAGTCCACAAACACCATAAACAGTGGCTGATTATACTCTTGAGTTTTTTGTATAATCTGCCGTACAGTGTGAATGTGATCTACGGTACTGAAGCCTTTCTGAAACCCAGCCTGTATTCAGCCGTATACAGAATACTTAAAACCTACTTTTTTCGTTGCCTAAACAATGATTGATTTCTTTTTATAATAATATATTTTCTTGTAAACAATAAAATAATCATGCATTACTATAGGCGAGTTCTTTTAAGAGGCCATAATGGGCGCGTTCGTTCTGGGATGCAGAATCATTATTTTCATTACTTTTGCCACCTGTCGTCCGTCCGTTCGTTTAGCATTGGTATCAAAAATATTAAAATTTTAGTATCATCTGTGGCAAACTGTCATGCGTTCGTTTACGATATTTTTGTTATTTTTGTCACTTTTGCCACCGAAAAATGAAACTATACACCCATGTCTGGAGGTGGGGTTTTTGGGTTAATCTGTCAAACTGCCTATACATATTTATTATTTATGGTAGTGTGTGTGTATTTTATCGCAGGGTGTGTACGTCAACCGTTCGTTTTGCAAGTTTTGTAACCAAAAATTTTGTTAGTAACGTTTCAAAGCTAAACGTGGCAAAAGTTGCGTTATCAAAAGTGTGAAAAGTATCATTTGTGGGAACTCTTAATCCCAGAACGAACGCGCCCAATATATTACTATTTTATTAGGCTTACATAATTTTACTGTAAAAGTAAATAAATTAAAACGAAGAGAGCACGAACATGTTTGTATTTACTATGAGCACCAAACTGAACATGTCAAATACGCAGCGCGGCGTGGGAAGGAGCGTCAGCGCACGAAGCTTGCAGAATATTCGGTATTCGGCGTGTGGTCGAATATAATATTCGTTGCAAGTCTAATTGTTGACTTAATTGTTAATGCGAAAGCTACCGTTAAAATTAATTATTTTGCTTAACAGTGCCGGTCATCATTCGGATATTAGTTTGATGGATTAGTGTGTGTGTATGTATTAAATATTTGATGCAGTTGTTGTACGTCCCCACTGCCTCTTGCATGCCGCTCTGAGGACGGATGCTTAGGCCATAATAGTCAAACACGCTGGCTCAGTACGGTTTGGTGGACTTTGTCGAGCTAGTCTTTATTTGACTATCAGTTTTCAAACTGCCCATAAGGCCAATGACCTGACTTAACGACTTGTATAAAATGATGACAACAAGGACCGAACAAGGATGGAGGAGTTCAGAAACATGTGCCAGCGACCCATCCGCCGACGTTGCTTAAATGGATATCGTTTTTGAAACTGGGCCACGAGCTTCACGAACCCCAGTACCGCAGTACCGCAATGTGAAAAGGTTCGTTTTTTTAGTAGGATAAATAAAAACATAATTTCTGTAAAAGAGGACTGTATTATTTCTATTATTAACTATGTTACAAGTAGGACCCACACAAAAATATGCAATTTTAAATTACATCCATGAAAATTCATATACGAAATTTTTCTCATTTATATAACTTCTCAAATTGATTTAATTTCAGACCCTCATAGAAAGGAATGATTTTAATATTTACAAAAAATAAAAATTGACTTCAGTACCTACAACTGCCCCTCTTTTATATATTAGAAGTTTATTATACCTACGCTGTCATACTTCGGTTATTTCAATATACATAGCGCGTTATGAATAAGTATTCTTTATATATGTATGTATAGATAACTGTTTACGGTTTTCTTCTCCAGAAGGAGGTAACCATTGGCTGACACACCCACATACAACAAAAAATATGAAATAGTAACTTATACAGTCACTAAAGTACAAAAGGCGACAAAATCTCTACCAGGTAAAAACATAAGGTAGAGGAAATAGAAAAAAATAGGTGTTGTAAAAATAAATAAAGTTACTAAAGATTTGTTAGTTGACGCAAACATACATTTTTTGCGACGCACAGTGTACATTTAACCAACAGCCTCAAATACTATTATGTAGAAAAGTAGTAAAATTCGAATTTCTAAAATAAATATATAATAATAAAGTTCTATGGTGGGGCAGATCTGGTAGAATTATTTTTTTCCTTGATCTTTTATTTTACCGCTCATTACTATAAATCTGGTATTTATGACTTATGTGACATATGTAAAGCCACTTTTGTCCATATTATATTACTGCTATCAGAAGCTGTGTTGCGGCGATCACGATGGACCGTGATGTTTAACACTATTGAAAACTAAACAGTTGATAATGGTCGTTGTGATTTTATCAAATAAATACTAATTTTAAATGTTGTACATATGACCGGCTTAAGGGTCCATATATTTCAAATTAGTCATGTTTGTCTATCTTAATCTGTTTGTATGTAATTTATGAGTTTAATATTTTGACACGGAAAACTTGAACTCTTAATCTGTAATCACCCGAACTTTGAAACATGATGTCTGATATTTTACTCGATACATTTATTTTTCAAAAAAAACTTGTTATTATATTGAACCTTTAAAACGAAAGGCAATTTCGGGATTATTTTAAAAATGATTAATAGGCAATAACAAAATATTAATATGCACAAACCAGATTTTTGAAAACTATCGTAGTTTTTTTTATAAACGATGTTTTATTAACATTTCGCAAGATTTACGCGATGGCTGTCGCCATCACACTAGGCAGCATTCGTATAGCGCTGTCTCTTTGCACACGCCTCTCGTGTACGAACACAGTACTCATGGAAAAGTGGTAGTCTAGTGTACGTTTTTAGGGCCTGCGCTAGATCGTGCCCGCGGCCGCTGTGAGCGTACACTTGATATAGCGTTGTAGTGTCACGCAAATGTGAGTGTATAGTCGGCTAAACTTTTGACATGACAAAAACGTTAGTTTTAAAATCTTTACGTAAAACGTGCTAAATAAACCCACCGTTATTCTTATAAAGAATCGGTATATTAATAGATTAAAAAATAATAAAAGATACAGTGTAGATATTTTTTTAACATCTTAATTATCTAATTATTAGGTACATTATATAACTTGTCGATTTTTGTGATCGATTTTATTTAAAGTCTCGGATTTTCAAAATTACCTTCCAAATTACTGTTAAAACTGCTTTCAAGAACGCAACGAGAAATAATTTGGTATTAGCCTTTTTAAAAATCACTGCTGAGATTAAACGACTGCTTTTTATTATAATTTGTAACAGGTTTTGGAACGCATCATAAAGCAAAAGTAAAATTAGATTTGTTGCACTGTAATATCTAGGGCCTATAACAAGACTCAACTCTACAAATATGCACCCTTGATTCTCATAAAAAAGTGGAAAGTTGGCAACTTTTACTATTTGAGTCTACAAAAGATTATATTGTTGGAAAAGAAAACTAATTGAAGAATGGTATTTGCGGCGTGAAGTCTGCAAAGAGCTTCGTGGAACATGCCCCTGGTATGAAACAAAAAATTGTTATAAAAAGATACCTAGGATTTAATTTTGGCAATTTTAAAAGATAACATTTCAAAATATTATTCTAAAACCTACATAGGTCCATTATTTGTTTTGTATAGCACCATTTTTAACAGGTTTGTTTTCTCATTTCGGTGTAAGACAATTAGTTACATTATTAATTATCTCACTATTATTATTTTGATTTGTATACGTAGGTAAGTGTAGTTTAAACAACAATTATAATAACTAATTTAAATTATAATAAGCAATTGTTCTTCCATTAAAATTCTAAGGTTACGAAACTTGTTACACATTTTAACAAACACATTTTTTATATTCGACGCTTAGTCGGAGTAAAGGCTGGTTTACACAACGCCAGTAATTCAACCCAGTAACACGATTTTCGGTATAATTCATTTAAAAAATCGTGTTACTGGTTGCTGTCACTAAAGTCATGTTAATGACAATGAACTATTTAAATCGTACCCAGTATCATGAAATATAACCTTTTTTTTGTGTTACTTGGTTGAGTTACTGTCATCGTGTAAACCAGCCATAAGACCCAGATGACAGTTACACTTTAAACCATTACTCTTTTTTTTGTTGTGAGTAGTCGGGTAAACATATAAAGGATTCGTGTTTATCAAATTTTAATAGGATAGCTTACATTATTCATTATTAGGTTTTAGTGACTAATACGTAAAACAAATCCAGAAATACAGTCATATAGTTAAAAAACAAATAAGAATAGATTATGAAAAGCAAATTAACATCTATAGAACTAACTTAATGATTTTTTATATTACAGGAATATTTTGTACACTATGTACAAAGGTGTGTTCCAAAACACTTATTGTCTGTCGCGTTAAGTTGATTTGACAGTTATTTTATAAAGGCCATTAGAATTCAAAATAATAAAATTAACATGGCAATGAAGTTTTAAAATTTATAGCATACCTACTGTTCGCCATATTGATTTGTCTCAAAAAAGCGGTCACGCGTGCAAATTATACATTAATATTTATCGATAGCTCGAAAGCTGACAAAATTGCCCACAGAAAACATATTAAGACCCCGTAAAGCGTCACTTTTCCAAGGTATTTAAAATTGATTACGAAACATGTATGTGTTTAAACTTCGTGCAATATTTCGCTTACATTTTACACGTTATTTATAGTATCTAATTCAATTTGTTTACTAATGGTAATTATATTAAATTACTAATTTTTTTATTGTTTGGCATTGACAATAATAATATATTATTAGCATTAAATGTTTGCATTATCTGCAAGTATATTGTTGTCACTTGCTTCACTCGGAATTGTGACACTTTACGGGATTTAATCTAACTATATTTTTTTTTTTTATATTTGCATTTATGTCGGGTTTCTATTCGTACCTATAAGTTTGAGTGACATATTCAGAAAAAACAAAAACGGAAACAGTATGTAAGCCGGGTCTATTTTTTAGAATTGTTCTAACCCCTTTAACTTATTTATTTTAATTTAAAAAAAAATAATATTACCGAAGTTCGGCCCTTCAAAGCTTTTAGGACAAACCAGTGCAACATGTTTGGTTAAGGTTTTGGAACGCATCTTGAATATTAAAAAAAATATATTTTTTTAGCAAATATAGTATTTCTTTGTATGATTAGAAAATATGTTTCGATATATTTTTTAATAAAATTCGATATAATGTCATGTTTTGCTCCTTTACGTAATAAAACATGTGACATATTAAAAAAATCTTAAAATATTACCATGAAATATTTTTTTTTATAAAAGGAGTTTTGACAAAACAGCACTTTAAATGTTAAAAAATATGACACTAATCTAGACCCCGGGATTAAAAAAAAGTATATCTTACAAAATAATTTAAGAGTAGGTAGGTCTAGGTACCTACCTCAATAAAACAAGAATACATCTATAATATTTTGTCTTTTCGCTTTTCCCTTTAAAAATATGCACATCGAGTGTTTCAATTTAAAAAAAAATAACCTTTCGATTAAAATATCTTAGTCCTTTTTTTTATTGATGCAGTAGGCCTCGATGTCCGAAGCCAAACGATAATGGAAAAACTAGCTCGCCGTTGAAGCGTAACGCGATAGCTCTGGCAACACCATGCCGACTGCCTGCAAAAATTGTGCAATCTATCATTAGCGTGTTTAATTCCGTCCAAATGGTGGTACATGAAGGAAACTGGAGAGGGAGAGGATAAGGAGTTTAAGGATAAAACAATGATCATGGGATAGTGGACTAGTCTTGTGTATGGTTTGTTAAGAACAGCTTTTTTTTTTTTATTTATTTCGGTTCCCTCTGATACAACCATACAGCCTAATGTTATAAAAAAAAACACGTCACGTTTAGGTATAGAGTTAACAACATAACAACGTTACAAGCTCTTACAAGTCAGATAGAGAGGTATAGAAGTAAATTATAATGACTTCGTAATACAACTTATACCTATTAGGACATCCCTAGGATATTAAAAGATAATCCTAATATCACCCTGTCGCTCCGTTAACACGTAAAGGAATAGTACCTCGAGGAAAACCTATCCCCCTGGGAACTCTTGCTCGGGATAAAAGTATTCTTTTGCTTCTCAGTCACTCCCAGCTATCCATATGCCGATAATCGAATGAACTGAAATAGTGGCCCGCGGTAAAACAAATTCCTGTAGTAACTGTTAATTGCCATTGTAAGTACATATACCCTTTTGAGTCTTTAGGTATGTCTGTACCCATTGAGTCTATGTCTGTACCCACCCTTGATCAAGTCAACGGGATGCCCTGTCACGGCGTGAATGAATAATATTTCATGGCATCACCCGCGAACAATAAGATTATAAGAAGAAATGATATTTTATGTTGTTATAAATAAATTTCAGGACTGACCATTGAACTTAGCACCCATTTAGATCTCACTTCTTTTGTCGTTGAAGTCAACATCCAAGGCATATATCATAATATTAAACTTGGCTCTCATTTCACATTTATGTTTTTGATGAGATTTCATTACTTTTTGTACATAAATTATTAGTACGTACTTACTTGTAACAAAATTTATACCTAATGGTTTTTGTTAAACTACTGTATTTTCCTACGTTTACGACATACATACTCTACTATAGTCTCACGTAACCGAATGGAATAGGCAGCTTCAATCGGGAGGCATTGGAATAATTTGGTGTAAGGTAAGTGTGTTACCCACCCGTTATTCTGTTGTACGACTCTTTGTACAAAATAAGTAATAAAAAGATAATTATTTAAGACGAATACGGAACAAATTACCTGTTATCTATTGAATTATCAAGAAAAACAATTTGTTACCAATAAGTTCTCATTCTCAAACTCATTCAGAGTTAAGTATACATACCTACTTATAACTATACTAAAATTATTATTAATTTTTGATTTAAACTATTGCCAATACCATACGTACTTCCTTAAAGAATTGTAATAATAATATAACCTGAAATATTAAAATATTTTTTAAGAAATCCTATGAATTTCGTAGCATAAATCGCAACCTTATAGGTCAGATATCGAGAGACAACCGGACAGCAAGACGGCGCGGCGCTCGCTTATGAGCGCGGCTGCCACTCGCTCGGACACGTTCGCGTCAAAGTTCGCGCTCCCACCCCGCGCGCCGTATACCGAAATGCCTATTATTTAATTATTTATAAGTAATGATTCTTACACTATTGATGTGCGCTAAATATTGAAACAATAATTAATACTAAATCCCAGTTAATAACGTAATAAATACAAAAGTCGACTATACTCTTAGTTATAAGTATTAAAACGGAAATATTTGGATTAAAAACAAATTAAGGGTTGTATTCAACTCGTTATACGTTTCACGTGAAATCCTTAAAATCCACATAAAGACCGGCTGTCATAAGTTTTGATTGCTGATTCTTACATTACAGTTTTTATAAGTATAAGTTAAGTGTAGAATCAAACCTTCAAGCGGTCGCGCGGTATTTTCGGTTTAAATTCGTATATTATCATCACTCATGTTTGCCAATATTAGTAGCCTCTCATAGGTTCATTGTGAACTCAAAACAATAGATTCTTCCTTTCTGAGCGCATTGCTTAATCTAAATTATATCTTTCGTTGTGCATGCTGCGTAGGTTTTGCGAAGTAAACGCGCGCCTGATGTCAGATTCGCTTGGTAAATGTGCTTTAATATAATTTTGTTTAGGTTTTCTGCAGAATATTTTTTAATTCTATCTAAAGGGAATGTGTTTAAGTACATTGTTATTCAAATAATTTAATAATTTGTCTTTTTAATTCTTAAAAACCTTGACGGTTTAGGGTTATGCGCGACCGCTGTCGTTACAAATGACGGCGCACCCGATTAAAGGTTAAGTGAAAAATTATAATAAAATGATAAAAAATTACCAGTTTCTGATTTATTCCTTTGTATTCACCTAATTACCTATCTGCACGCCAAATTTGAACTTTCTAGGTCATCTGGAACTAGGTTAGAGTTTTGATCTATAGGTCAGTCAGTGATAAAAATGACGATTTTTGATCGTTAATATCTAAATAACCATTTGAGATGTGCTTAATGAATTTGGAGCACATATGTATCGCGCAAGTCTCAATATATGAGTCAAATTGGACACGTTTGTGTGAAATAGTTTTTGAGTTATGAGGGGTCAAAAGTGGTTCGTGTAATATTACACACGGTGCTGCTCGCCAGTTCTGTTACTTGAACTTGGCTTGACACGCTACCGCGTATCTAGATAACGCCCAACCCAATTAGATAACGCTTCCTAATTAGTTGCCTAATTCCTAGTAGCGCATGTACAAAGTAGCTTACTTCGTAATATAGTAAGAGACTTTATCGACACCCGCGTCAGCTGTGGCACGGCTTTGATCTGGCAGTTTGATAATTTACCCCGGTGTAGTGTTTCAATACTAACTCGTTCGGAATTAACCCCGTGTGGCAACACTGGCGTTTGGAAACTCTAGCATAGTGACACCGGTGTTAACACCGTCGACACCAACCTCAGGCAGTTATATTTTTTTAACTTCATATTAAAATACAATATAGCCTTACACTTGGTAATAACATAACATATAAAGTTTTAATTTTAAAAAAATATTACAAATGCACAAATACCAATACAAATTAATTAAGTTCAACTTTGTAACAGCTTTTATTCATTCAACTACCTTTGACATATATTTTAAATTTATTTGAAGGTAAATAACCACATGTTCTGGAATGATGATACATTCATTTCATTCATCGTTAATTATAGACATTTCGCTAATCGCTATGGTCGCAAGAAGCATATTAGATAAGCAGAGATTGAATAGAAAAATAAAAAAAGAAAAATAAAAAGGTTTAAATAAAAAAAAAAAAACGGTTATTTATGGCATCTCATGTTTATGAAATTTACGACTATAGTAAATAGCGATATATAATAATATCGCGTTTTGAGTAGCGAAAGGTTTATGGTCTAGTATAGATATTTAATACACCGAAGTTTAAATTAATTGGTTATATTTAAACTTCGGTGTTTTTTTTTTGATTATGATTAAAAATCTTAATTGGTTTCACCTTAAGTGATAGAGTGGGAACTACCTACCTCGTTATCAACTCTCTCCTCGTCGCTCTGGTACTGAACATCTAGCTCTGAACTGTTGACGCTGTTTTCCCAGTCTTCTGATGATTCTATCGACGATGCGTCAAGGTCCATATCTATAATGACGTAAAATACAATTAAAAACTAAAACCGACTTTAATTATCCACAAGAAGGTTTAAGTTTACGCATCACACTTTTTTCTTGTCGTTTCTGTAAGTTGGCGGCTCCGTGGCTCTGTTGGTTGTATTGTCAGTACTAGTCTTACCGCGACAGCTGTACCGCGCCCTAAGTAAAAGCGCGACAAGATGCAGGGGAGGTGTAGCTGTGTACGCCATAATATGCGATGAGATAAACATACGGCTCTGAAAACTGTTTTTTTAAGCTAGCATAACATCTATTTAAAATTTGCAGACATATCATATTCTTAATAAGTATAAAGCCGGGTCTCCTGCTTGTGTTTCGCGTTTTGCCGAAAAATTACACAAAAAAACACCTACACACACAAAACGCTTTGGTATTGTTGTTGATGTTTTTAAAAACATTTACTGTCAAAATGACTTCAAACGTAGAAGACGTATTTTCAATTTTAGAAATAGTAGATTTAGGCTACGGTCCAGGAAAGTACCAGAAAATACCACGTAGTAAGTTGTATTAAGTTGGTTTTTGTTCTAGTTAAACATCTGGACCCGTAGTCTAAATTTGACAGTGACAGTTAAAGTTTATTTACTTTTTTAAACTGTAGATTTCTGCTTGTTTTAAGGTTTTCTGGCTATTAACTGTGATTTTTAAGCAAAGATTAAATCAATTTTATACCTAGTTTAACGAATATAAAACATAACAAAATTCAAGTATTTATTTATGTGCTGATATCTAACAGTGACAGATAAAACAACTTAAAAGAAAAAAAGAAAAACCATGCTATGAGCAGTGGTTATTTGTAGTCAGTTGGTTTGTTGGATTAATTAAGATTCATGTCGTGGACCCGTGGTTGTGACGTCATTTGGTCATATTTGGTCGAATATAGTAGTGGTTTATCGTACCTGGACCGCACTCTTAGTAGTACAGTGCGGTTTCAGAGAAATTTTCTCTAGCGAACGCTTGGGTTGTTGAATGAGCTCCCTCCCAAGGTTTTCTCTAAGGACTACAGTATGGGGTTCTTCAAGAAAGAAGTTATTGGATTTTTGAAGGGTCGGCAACGCGCGAGTGATACCCCTGATGTTGCAAGCATCCATAGGCCACGGTGACCGCTTACCATCAGGCGGACCGTGAGCTTTTTTGCCACCTTAGTGGTATTTAAAAAAAAAAAAAAAAAATCGGTATCAACAAGAAGACATTTGATTACCATAGATTATATATGTATATGAACGAAATAAATGATTGTGCCCCGCCCCCCTACCTACTCGGGGGTAAATGTTTTCCGTCAAGCGTGGACAGCAAAAACTTATTTTCTTTGGCATTTTATTAGCACTTATTTTGTAAGTTAGCTAACTATAGTGGCGCTATGTACGCTTCATTACATAATAAAGTTACCAGAACTTTCAACTCAAACTCTGGAATAAAGCATTGAAGTTCCAGTAAATTTAAGTTCTGTAAGCAACTTTTGATAACAAACTTACCTAGTACCATAGGATCAGGATGTCTCGGCGGCGGGACTGCGGGAAGCCTCAGAGCTGTGGCGTTGATTGCCAGTTGTGTGTGTCCTGCCCTGCTGCTAGTTGACGCTTGGAGCGATGGGTCTGAGACTGATCCTTCAGTTGTCGGGAGCTCTTCGGCGTAGCGAACAAGAGGATGGTCCTAGAACAATATTGTATGTGATATTTTACATAAAAATAATAATGTGTATAATAAGAGTTAAAAAACAACATTGCATATTATATAATAGTGTTAAATTTAAGCAACCACTGGGTAACTGTATAATGTTATTTGTAATTGATTGATTTGATGTTTTTGAGAATTTAGCATTTCATTTCAATTTTCATTTAATCAATCGGCAAATTATTTGTCATGCACTATGTGTAATAAGGAAAAAAAAACAGCAAAGCATTATCAGCCAATTGCAAATTCTATTATAAATAGGGTTATCGAAATCAATAAATCTATGATATAGGCTTCAATAAGAAAGGGAAATGAGTCCAATATAGTTAAATCTCTATTTTCTTAAAGTATCTAAATATCTAGATAAATCTTTCTAAATATCAGTATATTTTGAGCCAAAATCATGGTTTTATAGTTAGGTTAGAATGTTATTTACAAAGTAAGTCAGAAAAAATCGTTTTAATCATGTGCTAAATTTATAATTGAATTAAGTGGTTTATCTAAATATAATAACAACTCACTGGATGTGACAGTTCACAAATAGGATTCCCTCTTAAGTCGATCATTTCTAGCTCAGACAAGAAACTTGTGTCGAAGTCTGGTGGTAGTTGTGATATCTGGTAAAATAAAATATGAGATAATTCAATTTATTAACTTACATAATACTGTTTTCAATGATGACAGGTACAATTAAACCCTAAATTAACGGAACAAGTTTACTTACCTCAATAGTTGTACTACCTAAATGGACAATGTCTGTCTGTCCTATGTCTTCTAAGGGGGACCTAAGGGAGCCCTAATTTATAGCCTGAACTGAGAGGCGACATAAAAGGTCCTTACTTCAATGTTACTGTAACAAAGCACTATTATATATAAAAACAAGACACTTTTTTGATAAAATAGGTTATTTTAAGTAAAAAAAAGGCAAAATCTTTGTTTTTACAATATGTTAATTTTGCAGACTAATTACAACCATAGAGTGTTGCCAGAAACATAAAACAGGTTGCGTTCGGAACCTAGGCCACCTTGGCGTTGCGCAAGGTAGAAGTCTTAATAATTATTAATACTTACTAAGAATATATAATAATTACTAAGAAGTCTTAAAAATAATAATTAAGAAGGGACCTGCAAAATCAGTTTCAACATTAGAAAGATTCGAGCGGGGTTTACTCGATCGGGAGGCAAATCGCCTATTTGTGGCTGAGTCAAAGTTTCCTTGAGCCTAAAACACGATATGCAGTTAAAGAGCACACTCCTAATAACCCTTCGAGCCGAGACAATCCAAAACTCTGTTTGGAGTATGGCAAGAAGACTGCTAAGTCCGGCATGAGCGTTTTATAGAAGTTGGAGAGTGACACTGAATTGACCTGAGGGTAAAAAGCACCTAGAAATACGCACATGATGAAGATCCTGAATGGACGAGACATAACGCACCCAGGATACCAATAAATCACCAGTAAGAGGGATGTCCCAGGAGATTCTAGCCATAGCTTTTGTAAATGACACTTGGCCCAAAAAACCGCAGGAGCAAGCCAGCCGCAAGGGTCAAAAATCTGGGCTATGGTCAACAACACAGTGCGCTTAGTCCAGGTCTTGGGAGCTGAAAGAGCTTCCACCTGAAAGGAGAAACAATCCGCAATCGGTTGGTATTTTACTCAAAGAATTGCAACTCAATCAGGGTAAACGACCGTTGGATATCCATTTCCGAAGCTCATAACCGCTGTCATAAAGGATTCCAATTAGCTTATCGCGGAGAATCAATGCCTCCTCAATCGTAATATACGTGCATATATCGTCAACGTAGACACCGCTGGACAAAACAGAAGCAGCGCGAGGGAAGTGAACACATTCCCTATATGTCCGAATAGCGACGAACGGACTGCAGCGAAGTCCGTTAGTGTTTAACTCAAAGACGCGTAGTAACGCAGGATCTTCTCGCCAAAGAATTAATTATTACCTGCGATCTTTCTTATGGATCACCGTCTGACGAAACATCATACGGACATCAGCGACCAGAACTACCTGATGTCTCCGAAAATTGGTCAGGATGTCATGAATATTCCAGTGCAATTTGGGTCCCGAGTGAAGATGCTGATTAAGGGACACACCCGAGCCATCGAAGACAACTTTTATTTTCCCACCTTAAAGACAGCATGGTGAGCAAAAAAGAAGTGTTCCTCCCTTGTCCAGTTGAGGTCAGAAACAGACATATGGCCCAAAACTTGGTACTCCTGCATGAACTCCAAATACTTCTGCCGACAGACAGGGTCGCGCCTTATACGCCTGTCCATGGAAATTAACCGTTTTCGGCTAGCATAGAAGGGGAGCCGAGTGAAAAATTCAGCAGGCGAAAATCCACCGATATTATACACAAAAAGGGCCTTACACTTTTTATCAGCCGGGTCAGACCTAGAAGTTGCAGGAGGCTCTTCTACTTCCCAAAAGCGCTAAACTGCATTAGCAAGGGACATACCTAGGAGCCAGGCAAGGTCAGTCTGAAGAGGGATACAAATTGGAAGTGCTGGGCCCATTCTGGCATGACCAAAATCTGTGGGAAGTGCTAGTAACCCACCGGCCTGAAGGAGCTTAGCCGGTCCTTAGTTGCATTGACCTAGAAAATCGGCACCGAGGACTAGATTCATCGAACTGGGATGATGATAATCAGGATCACCCAACGCCAAACCCGACAAAGATGTTAAGGCCACCAATGCCTCGAGTAGAATCCGCAGGTGGAGACATCTGTAAAATCAACTTCCTTACCAAAGAGGTCGATACCGAGCAACCCTGAGAACCCGAATCGAGTAATGCTCGTACCACCACAAAGGAGGCACAGGATGAGAAGGCTCAAACCCGTGCAATGGGGAGCACAACTATCAGTGGTGATTATTAAGTATCGAAGGAGGAAGCTGTACTAGTGGGCGGTGAACCCAATTGAGGCGGCGGAAGGTCCCTCCTTAGTAACGGCTGCCAACCCGTAACATACGGTGGACACGTCATAATTGCCAAAGCAGGCCGATAATGGCGAATACCTCCTGTATCTGGTGAGCGCTTACTGCCAAAACGATAAGGACTCTTGAGAGTCAGGGCGGGGCGCAAAACTTACTTTTCGCATACTAGGAGGGGTCAAAGGCGCTCGCTTTCGAGGGGTCTCCCCATCCCTTACAGGCCATGGACGAGGGGGATAGAGAGTTGAAGAGGGGGAAGAGCCACTGTCCCTAACTTGTGAAAGGACCCCAGTTCTAATCCTTCAGCCTGTGTTTCCCTAGATGAACTCAGGGGGACGAGGGCAATAGCGTGGTGAAGAGGGGGGAGAGCCACTGCCGTAACCTGTGAAAGGACCCCAGTTCTAATCCTTTCACTCTGAGCCTGTGTTTCCCTAGATGAACTCAGGGGGACGAGGGGGATAGCGAGGTGAAGAGGGGGAGAGCCACTGCCCTAACCTGTGAAAGGACCCCAGGTCTAATCCTTTCACTCTGAGCCTGTGCCTGTGCCAACCACCCTTGGTTAATCTGCATAGTAATTGGTGGTGACAATCCCCACAAAAGTAATTTTAAAAGCATTGAGGGCCTTTAAAAAACCACCAGCAATACCTGATGAGCAACTAAGTTAAGGATTATCATAATATATCTAGATATTTGGTAAGCTTGATAACCTACATATATGTATGTTTACAAAACAAATAGTCCTGATACAAAAATATTATTTGGTCAGCAGGATTATATAATAAGTTTGTGCAAGCATAAAGTTAGGGAATAAAGAGTGTAGTGATAAGTTGTTAGGTTATATTTATAAGCAACCAGAATTAAATTGTGCCTTTAATGCATAGGCTGCTAAAGTTTACAGCATGTCAAATTTGATAAAATCAGAATCACGATTTGCTGCTCTGTTACTAATATTCAATCAATCAATTTAGTTTTTTTCACTGATTGAAATAAATTAAATATGACTGACTGAATTAAATAAAACAATACACTAAAAATATTGAGTGTCCTAAAAGATAAAGTTCTTTTAAGGTCAGGCAGACAGACAGACTAGGCTTAGAAATAGGGTTTTGTTGGCACCCTATAGGTATAAAACCCTATAAATATGGACTACTTAATAGTAATCTACAGTTTGAACCAGCGATCTTGGTATTTCAAGGTCTTCTGCACATAACACACTCTCATTTTCACTATAAGTCTCTCACCACACATGCATTTGTTCACCAATTTAACCGGTAACCGGAATTGCTTATTTGAATTTTTTTAAATAGATGCACTCAAGTACAAAATCATAACAATCAAATAGTTAGTGTACATATGAACTACTAAGGTATATTTGAAACTCTTATCTCAGTAGCTCATTTCTAATGCACATCATTTAACCTTGAAACCTCAAGACACTTGACTATTGAATTGTTATTTGTACCTTTTTACCATCAAAATTTTCATTAAGTTACAATTCAAACCTGGTTATTATTGAGTTGGAGAAACATAAGATCTGGACATTGCAGCAATGACAAAGGAAACTCTTGTAGTTGATTGTTTCTAATATTACAGTGTACAAGTGCCTCCATTCCATTCATTGTCTTTGGAAGAGCTTCAATTTGGTTATTTTCGATTGTGAACCATCTGAAAACCATTGCCACAAAAAAATAGTTTAAAACCTGAAGACATCTTTATGGAAAGCAATATCACACATTACACTCTTTTGTATAGATGGTAATACTCAAACAGATATCTTTTTCTGTGTGTTGCATTATGGAACTCATCCGTAGTATTATATATCTGTATTTTATGATGTTTTTTGATTTATAGTTAAATTTAAACAAACACTTATCTTCTTGTCTGTGTTGCATTTTGAAATACTTTTTTCTGCATTTTTTGAGTTCTTTAGATTTATAGTTAAATTCTAGACTTTTGATATGGCAGGACATGTGCAAACACATTATTATTAAGAAGATAATTGCAATATTCTCTGACAAACTGTAAAATTTCACTATGAATACACGCCAGTGATGTCATTGATTTATAGCATTTCATATGCAGCATTTTTAGAAAGAGAGAAATTTGTTTAAAAAGATTAGTAACCACCACACTTTTTAATATATATATATATACAGTGTGAGTCTTCATAAAGTGCACATATGAAAATGGGTGAAACTAGACCCATTTTTATTGAAGGAAAAAATGTCAAAAAAAAATCTTTTTTATATTTTATAGATTTTCTTTTATTTAAATTACCTTTTGTTGACTTACTGCAAAGAAAACATTATAACTTTTGATCTCAGAGGTATATCCTGATAAATTAAAAACAGTAATATTGGTGAATAACAGGGGATACTAATAAAATACACAAAATGCCCAAAAAACAGCAACAAGTAGTAATAAAATATTACATTTTGAGAAAAATCTGTAAAATAATTGGTGTTTTTTTAATTATTTGATCAATTTCTCCAAATAATGCCCATATTACAGGTGGTTTTTATTACTTTGTGTTATTCTCCATCATATTACCTTTGTAAAACCAAAAATCCTCTATCCCTATCACAATGTTTGCAATTAGCGTTTGAATAAAGGCCTGCCACCACATTATTCTGTGCCTCAGGTAGGTAGGCAGTAATAAAACCTTGTTGTAGAGTTGAATATCGTAGTTTGATCAAAAATGACAGAATGTAGTTAAACTTTTAATTCAAATAGTTTTGGAGAGGCAAGGTCAACTTAAGACTAGCTGTTATATGATCTTTGTATAGCAGTAAATTAAACTTTGTTCTTACCTTAGTTTGGTCAGTTTGGTCATTTCTTCTGGTATTGTTTGTAAATCATTGCCTCTTGCTCCAAATGTATCTAATTTAGTAAGCTTCCCGATCTCCTTCGGTATCTCTCGCAGCCCAATACGATTACACCAAAATGCTTCAAGGTTTTCAAGCTCGCCAATTTCCGGGATCAAGACGTTCAACGGATTGTAACTAATGTTAAGATTTACCAAATTTTTTAAGTTACCTATTTCGGCTGGCAAGGAGCTAATGTTATTGAAATCTAAGGTGAGCGTCGTCAGGTTCACTAATTGAGTTATATGCATAGGAATTGTGATTATTTTATTTCTGTGTAAATAAAGATGTTCCACATCTGAACAGCTGTATAACAAGTCGGGTATTTCAGTGATTTCAAATGAATTTAAACTTAGTTTTGACTTTTTTTTGACGATAGCTTGTTCTATTAGAGCTAGTATATGGTTTTCACGGATGAATTTTAAAATAGCACTCATTTTGGATTTGTTTTTGGTTACATTTCAACAAATCTATTGCGTTTGTTTATTTTATGAATATGACAGCAGTAATAAATGTTGTTAGTCCAATGATATATAATGTACTCTGTGGTCCAATGTTGCCAATGAATTCCTAACTTCTTATTCTAATTTACGAATTGTTAAATTGTATTTACAAACTATGTGTTAGCTATTGTTTAATTAACGGTATCTTATCACAATAATCTAACAATATGTGTTTTAAGAAACGTTTGTTTATCGATCGCTTTTGTTTCTTTTAATAAAGGATAGGCCATAGATGAGCTGACTAACAAAATCAATATTTCACACAGAATGTAAACAAGATTACCTATTAACAATTGAAATTAAAATAACTATTTAGTATGTACCTTTAAAAGCATTGTGACTGTTAGATTTCTTATCATACCTGTTTTTAGTATTTAAACTCATCCTCAATCGTGACAACTTGTGACGCTACAAATTGTGACCTATTGATAAATTTACCTGCATAAGATTAGGCATACCTAACCCTGTGTTTTCTTGAGTAATAATGAGGACAATCAACAAAATTGCTATTTTTTTTATGATTATCACAAAAACGTCTATTATTAATTGTGCTAACGGTACGTATTATAGGTACCGCTCAAATAATAAGTCAATCAAACTAGGAATTAAAATGTTAACTTATTCTAACATAATATTATTTCAGCTCTTCAAAGAAACAAAAGTGTACATAACACACGAAGTATAAGTGAAGAAAACAGACTGTTCAAAATTTCAAGGCAACCATCGTACCGGTCTTTTCAACCTGTATCTCTCAAATACCACAAAACTACATATCCAAAAGCAGATAATCCAACAGATTATGATATAACATCTTATGATACGGAGTATGGAGGAGTTATTTCCAACTTTACTTCTTCTGTTTATGATGATAATCCACCGTTATATCCTAATCCTGAATTTCTGACCAGTAGCAATCAAGGTATTGTATAATTTTTTTTATATATATATACTTTTTTTTTTTTTTTTTTTTTTTTTTTTTTTATTTATCATTAAGGTGGCAAACAAGTTTACGGTCCGCCTGATGGCAAGCGGTCATCTAGCCTATGGATGCTTGCAACACCAGGGGTATCACTCGCGTGTTGCCGACCCTTTAGAAATCTAATAACTTCTTTCTTGAAGAACCCCATACTGTAGTCCTTGGAGGAAACCTTGGCAGTGAGTTTATTCCACAATCCAAGCGTTCGCGGGTGGAATTTTAACTGAAACCGCACTTTAGGTGACCATTTCGGTTCTAAAGTGTGAGAGTGAATTCGCTGCCGATGGCGAG
The DNA here is from genome assembly GCA_946406115.1 of Apoda limacodes. Taxonomy (NCBI): domain Eukaryota; kingdom Metazoa; phylum Arthropoda; class Insecta; order Lepidoptera; family Limacodidae; genus Apoda; species Apoda limacodes. Next base: position 22,661,253 of record OX291555.1, on the reverse strand, counting down.
CGGTGCGATTGTAGAAAGTAGCCGTGGGCATAATTTTGAACAATTCCTCAGAACACATCCGGCTACAAGCGGTAGAATACACACCGGGAGGCAAAATCTCTCCTCAGACTTAAGGGCTCAATACGGCAAGTGAGTTTGAAATTCGGCGACAATTCTCACAGCCCGTCGTTGAACCGAGTTAAAAGGGCCAAGCTGGTATCCGGGTGCACCTGCCCAGAGATGGCAGCAGTACTTCATATAGGGCGGGACTTGCGACTTGTAAAGCAGCAACCTTTGCCCCACATATAGTGTCGGTGCATGAATTTATCTGCTAATAAATAACCTGCCAAATGCATTGGGCATTTAAAAACTTGGCAGGTCGGGGCTGATTTCTGCTGCTAATTGAAATCAAGTAGAAATAAAAAAACGAGTTGACCCATAGACATAGAAAATCGGACAGCGCATTTCCTAGCCAGCAGTGAAAAAAAAATGGTCGCAAAAGTGTGTCAGAGACAAAGCGAATCTGCGGTCTCGTGCCTCTTTCTAACGTTTTGTTTTTATTTTACAGAAAAGAGACAGGTAGTTGCTGTGCATTAGCTTCGTCTATATCTAAAGTGAGGCCAATTTTGTGAGGCTATCGTGCAATCCATAGGAGGGATTAAAGAACTCAATGTCTATTTGGTTGACATGACTTGCCTAGTGGAAATACCATAGCCTCACATTTTTTCCTCACGAGTGGCAGTTCTCATCATGTTTGGGTTTCGAACTGCCTCTAATGATGTCTTTTATGTCTCAAATTTTAGAAATAATCTAAAAAGTTCTGTCTTGCGCCCACTTACTAATACGCCCGTTTTCAGGCTTCAGTAGTCAAAGAAGGACCGTTACAGTATTCCTAAGTCCATGAGCCTATCTGTTCATCTATATGTCATAGTTAATTTATTTCGAAATTGTATTACAGTATTGTAATACAGTTTCAAAATTTGGCGCTATAAAATATGTGGCTATGAACATTTTTGAAAAAAATACTAAGGACACCTCCTCTTTATATGAAGTGGGTATGAAACATTTCCTAATGATGAATATGAATAAGTAAGTGAGATATTCATATATTAGCAAAGTTAAAATTATTGTGTAGTTTATACTTAAAATTGTAAGACGAGGACATAGTACCTACGTAGTTGATATTTGTTTTTGGCTCTAGATTGGTCACTTTTGGTTCAGTTCGTTTCGGTCAAGATATAACTCTGGACTGGAAGCGCTGTTCGAAAAAAAACGGAATGTTAGCTAACATAGACTAACATTGAGTAGTGTTGTGTTCCTGGCGGTGAGTAAGGTTGCCAGAGCTCTTTGAGGATTCGCTGCACGGACAGCGGAGGACCGGCGGTGCTTGTTGCTGTCATACTCGGCATAGACGCGGCGTGCTGGTTCGGCGGTCAGGGAGACCTGATGAAACGGCTGACCGCTGGCCGCCCGCAGGTTGAACGGGATCCCGAACCCAGGGATCACTTAATCTCCGCCCTGGGAGGCTGATTCGCCAGCCTGTGTAAAGTATCTGAAGTGGTAGTCGTGCCGGAGAAGGAGACCGGAGTGGACCCGGCTACTACAACAGAGGGGGATCAGGGGCCCTTCCGCCCGCCGTGCCAGCAACCGTATCATCTGTGGCGAGCTTCGGCAGTCTTAGAACCGCACCCTTTGCCCTCTATGCTGTCTGTGCAGTGAATCCTCATCCTTAGTCTTAGTAACTTTTTTTTATATATATTATGGCCAGAAGACAGAAAAAGAAAAGAGTTTGCACAGCGGCTACTCCATCCACATATAATGTGGATTTTTGCAACATCAGGGGTATTCACGCAAATCTTAACGCAGTCCACCACCATCTCGAAACTGCGCAGCCGACCATTCTTTTTCTAACGGAGACGCAGATATCCTGCCCGGCCGACACATCATACCTTCATTATCCCGGCTACAAACTCGAACACAATTTTATGAGTCGTGCCGGTGTATGTATGTTCGTCCGGGAGGATATCTGCTGTCGCCGCCTTCATAGCCTTGAAGACAGGGACCTGTCGATATTGTGGGTGCGAGTAGATTACGGCGGCCACACTCGTATCTATGCGTGCCTATACAGGTCTCATAGCGGTGACACGGACGTAACTCGACTCTTCACGCACCTGAGTTTGACAACTGACAAAGTTCTAGAGCAATATCCCACAGCAGAACTAGTTATTTTGGGAGACTTTAACGCCCACCATCGCGAGTGGCTCAGTTCTCGAACCAATAACTATGCTGGGATATCTGCTCATGAATTTGCTCTGACCTATGGATTCTCTCAGCTGGTACTTTCTCCAACGAGAATACCAGATATAGAGGAACATACGAGCTCCTTACTGGACCTTCTGCTGACTACTCGTCCGGACGGGTACTCCGTCTCAGTGGATGCGCCTCTTGGCTCCTCAGACCACTGTCTCGTTCGGACTCAAGTGTCATGCACACAACCTGATCCTTCTGGGCCAACTAACTGGCGTCGTGTGTGGCACTATAAGTCGGCAGACTGGGATGGATTGCGTGAATTTTACGCATCGTACCCGTGGAGGCAGATCTGCTTTAACTCAGAAGATCCTGACGTCTGCGCAGCCGCAGTCACTGAGACAATCCTTGCTGGTATGGAATGCTATATTCCTAACCCGCGAGTAGCTGCCGGCGTCAAAAAACGACCGTGGTTTAATAGGTCTTGCAGAAAAGCTAAAATTCTTAAGCAAAATGCATATGAGGCTTGGACCACGGCTCGTTATAATAAGGATCCGAATATTTCTGAGTTAAAACGCAAATTAAATGCTGCCTCGAGGTTCAGTAAGAAAGCAACTGCCAGAGCAAAATTCCAATTCATCGGCAAAATAGGTGGGCGACTTGCGAGCTATCCTTCTGGGAGTCGTGCTTTCTGGTCGCTTGCCAAAGCTGCCGAAGGGAACTTCTGCCAGTCGTCGTTACCACCACTGCGAAAGACCGATGGTGACTTGGCCCATAGTACTAAAGAGAAAGCCGATCTACTGGGCAGTCTCTTTGCCTCGAACTCGAATATGAACGATGAAGGCGCTGTACCACCTACTATACCGTGGTGCGGTAAGTCCATGCCGGAAATCTCCATAACGCAGCGGGAGGTCAGGCGGGCGTTGCTTTCTCTAGACGTTCATAAGTCGAGTGGGCCAGACGGTATACCAGCAGTGGTGCTTAAGCAGTGTGCTCCTGAGTTATGTCCTGTACTCACGTGCCTCTTCGCGCTTTCCTACCACACTAGGCAATTTCCGTCTACATGGAAGACTGCGAATGTGCACCCGGTGCCCAAAAAGGGCGATAGATCAGATCCATCGAATTACAGGCCTATCGCTATTACCTCTCTCCTCTCTAAGGTGATGGAGCGTGTGATCAACACACAGCTTCTAAGATACCTAGAAGTACACGATCTGGTCAGTGACCGTCAATATGGCTTTCGCCACGGTCGCTCGACTGGTGACCTTCTAGTGTATCTCACACACCGATGGGCACTAGCCATTGAGAGTCAGGGGGAGGCATTGGCATGTAGCCTGGACATAGCGAAGGCGTTCGATCGGGTCTGGCACCGCGGTCTTCTATCGAAGTTGCCATCTTACGGAGTGCCCGAGGGTTTGTGCAAATGGGTGGCTAGCTTTTTGTCCGGCAGACGCATACGAACTGTAGTTGACGGTAGTTGCTCTGATAGCATGGACATTAATGCTGGTGTCCCGCAAGGCTCTGTGCTGTCTCCTACGCTGTTTCTACTGCATATCAATGACATGTTGGACATCAACAACATACATTGCTATGCAGATGACAGTACTGGAGACACTTTTTACACGGGTCGTGCAAACATCCCTCGTTCCGTTGTGGAGGAAAACCGCGGAGAACTTGTGTCTCAAATCGAGACCACACTGTCCCAGGTCTCTGACTGGGGACGGGTAAACTTGGTCCGATTCAACCCTACAAAGACACAAGTGTGCGCGTTCACCGCTAAGAAAACTCCATTCACTGTGGTCCCACAATTCCAGAACACTCCCCTCTCCATCTCCAAGAGCATTGGGATCCTTGGTGTCGACATCTCCAGCGATGTTCAGTTCCGAGATCATTTACAAGATAAGGTAAAGCTGGCGTCCAAAAAACTTGGTGTACTCAACAGAGCGAAGCAGTGCTTCACGTCGGGGCAAAGGTTGTTACTTTACAAGTCGCAAGTTCGGCCCCATATGGAGTACTGCTGCCATCTCTGGGCAGGTGCACCCGGATACCAGCTTGACCCTTTTGACTCGGTTCAACGACGGGCTGTGAGAATTGTCGACGATCCCAAACTCACTTGCGGTATCGAGCCCTTAAGTCTGAGGAGAGACTTTGCATCACTGTGTGTGTTCTACCGCTTGTACAATGGGTTGTGTTCTGAGGAATTGTTCGAAATGATGCCCACGGCTACTTTCTACCATCGCACCGCTCGCCATCGGCAGGGAATTCATTCTCACACTTTAGAACCTAAATGGTCGCGTACAGTGCGGTTTCAGAGAAACTTCCTCCCGCGAACGCTTAAGTTGTGGAATGAGCTCCCTGCCAAGGTTTTCTGCAAGGACTACAGTATGGAGTTCTTCAAGAAAGAAGTTATTAGATTTCTGAAGGGTCGGCAACGCGCAAGTGATACCCCTGGTGTTGCAAGCGTCCATAGGCTACGGTGACCGCTTACCATCAGGCGGGCCGTAAGCTTGTTTGCCACCTTAGTGGTATAAAAAAAAAAAAAAAAAAATATTAAAAAATGACACCACAAACCAAAGTGAAATTATTTTAAATAAACTAACTAAGATAACGATTATATATAGTAACCTCTAAAGAACCCTACTCGAAGTAAATGAACCAACATGCTCTTATCCGGTTTTTTATATCTATTTATTCTGGTCGACGTTTCCCGTGGTAAATGAGAACTTTGTTTCTTTTCACTTAAATGTCGTAATATTTAATTTGAAAGTCCAATTACATCAAATTTACGCGTCAGATGCTCATAGAAAATATTTTTTAGGACATCTTACTTTATACTATTTTGTAACTATGTAAGGCTTATAATTAATAAATATATTGAAATTATAATTTGGCAGCTCTGTAACAGTGAGTAAAGACTTGACTTGCCTTCTATACTGAAGGGTGTAAAGTCAAGTTCCGCACAGGACAAACATTTATGTAATGAACATTTGTGTTTGTCTTGAGTCTGGGTGTTTTGTATAAATAATATTTATGTATTTACAAAAAATGTATTGTAATTGTATATATATGTATTTGTGTCATTATTTATTTAGCATTCGTAGTACAATCTATGCTTAGTTTGGGACCTTGCACTGCATGTAGTTTCTAAAAATATGTGTACTTTAACATCAACGTATGGCAACGCGGTTTTGTGTAAGTTAAATGTCAGGTTAGAATGAATATAATCTATCTCTGTCACAAATCTAAAAAAACTAAAATTTTATTGACCAAGTTCTTGCTTGAAGAGGTAATAAGCTAATTTTATTCAACAAATAAATTCCTATATATTTGCAGATGATCTCCCAAAAGCTACAGTGAATAAATTAGTAGATGAGGACTCAGATATTCCAGACGATTCTTTAGCCGACGGTGACTTAAAAGAACACAACATCATCGATAGTGTTACATATCTCTATGGTTTCAATAATTGTCAAGGGGTCAGAAATGAATGGATGATTTTGGCAAGTATTTTTTATCTGATAAAGTAATGATAACGTACCATTTAAAAAAAACATACTTCACTAATTAATTCTTTCTATTCTTTAACAGATTTTTGCAACAAGCGTTATAGCGTTATTGCTACTACTGGCAGCAGTTTTGTGGCTTATGTGGAGTGAATATGCTGCAGAGTTTCGACGCACTAGCAAATTGTATCCAATTAATATCAACCTATGCTGTTGTTTGATAGCTTGTATGCTCATCTACACACAGGCCGTTGCGGTAATACATAAAAACAATAACGTGCATTCATTTAGAAGGGCTTCTGCCCGGACATTTTCTTATCTATAAAACATTATTTTTGCATTAAGCTTATTAAATTGGTATTAGATGGACTTTATTTACTTTACTTAGTTTTGATTTATCTTCAGGGTATTTCATCTCCTTCTAAATGTGAGAAGATTGCCTTAGTGCTACATTATACACATATTTCTTGTGCAATGTGGATAGTAGCACTCGCAGCCGCAGTTGCCGAATATTGCACTTGTGACACGGTACTACCACTTAAATACAACTATCTCCTCGCTTATGGAGTTCCTGCTATAGTTGTAATGGTAAGGGTTTAGAATCTTTGATAAATGTTGTGTATGATAATGATTATTTTTTACAACAATGATCAACCTATAGCTAAAACTAACTGGTTGTAGTATGCGTATCAAATGAGTTGGAACCCGGTCAGACGCCATTTTGGTTGCCGAAGTCCATAACTAGTACTGAGCACCGATTACACCGTAGCAACGCACGTACAAAGTGGCGCCAATATGGCACCTGGCCATATTCAGTTATCAGTTGAAACGCATAGTATTTATAACTATGTATATGTCGCAGGCAAATCGTATAATTCGTCTTATAATATGCCTAGGCAGATCGTAAAGTTATAAAACGGCGAATTATACGATTTGCCTGCGACATATATATTATATTATTTTAAAGGCTTATAAATACAGCTTTCTATACCTAGCAATCGACAATTCTTCTTTTTGCAGTTCAACTACGCTCTCTCAATGGAACATTACGAAATAAAGCATTATTGTTGGATGTCAATAGAAAAAGGCATGGTGATGGGATTCATGGTACCGGTTATGATATTGATAGTAATCAATACTGTTGTAGTCATTCTCGGCCTGCAAAGTGTTAATAAAAAACAAGCTGAAATGCTGTCAGCAAAAATACAGGAATTAGTTGATCATCATATCGCAAATTGGCCTAAAGCACATGTTCATGTTGAAGACAATAAGAATGGTAGTATAGATACACTTCATATGTATACTCCAGGAAGTAGCAGAAAGAATACTGACAGTTCCGATAATTTGGATAAAGATTATAATTTAAGTGAAGACGATTGTCAGCAGTACGTTGCTTTAGCTATGGCAAACAATAGTGCGAATGCGGAGAACGAAAATCAGAACGAAGTAAGTATTATTGTTGATGTTAAAATGATGACTCATTTTTAGTGTACGATACGATAATGTACGATAAAGTATTTTAATTCGCTCTGATGAAATCACCAAGGGTTTGTGTCAATTAAGTAATTACTGTTTTTTTTATGACTTAAGGTACATCAGACAACTTCAATGACGGACAAAAACCTTTTAAATATGCTATACATGGACAATATGTCTTGGAAATGGAGTTGGAATGCAGAAGGGAATGAACTGAAGACATACCTTAACCTGTGTCTTGTTTTGGAACCTTTCTTTGCAATTAACTGGGTGATGGGTGTGGTCGCTATAGAAAATGCTAATCATTGGTCTACTCCTGCTATCTATATGATACTCGTTGTTGTTATGGTTAGCTTCATATTTCTATAATATTCATTAATACTTCGGTTTTTGTAAACAAAATAAATGTAGTAATCATCACTTAAAATAAAACATAAATGTAAATAAAGTTCATAGGTATCTAGGATTGCAGGCCTAGGGTTAAGAGAAAAAAATAACACTTGGATTGGATCGAGTGTATGTATATGGTATGTACCATGAGAAGTCTACGCCTGTCTTTATTGTCAGTACGTTATGGTGTTGGTTACGCATTGTGCATGGACGTCAGTAATGTCTTGACGACGACGTCTATTGGATTTAACTACGCTCACAACTCTGTTACTATTTCTGCAGAAGCCCAGCGCACTTCTATAATACATATTTTAATTAACATATATATTTACAAAAGTTTGCAGATAGGTACTACGATTTTTGTGTCATTTTTAATGGCCTTTGTCATTGATAAACAAAAATTTAAACTATAAACAAAAAAATTAAACCCAGTATTTTTTATTACGTGATAATGAATAATTAAGCTAATTTGATTTCTTTGTTGATCAACAATATAGATAGGTAGGTATCTACTTTTCCATCATACTTACTCTTAAACAGTATCATTATGTGCAGTTAAAGCAGGTGCTAGGACCTTAATTACTTCAACGGGCTTTTTCTTTGTAAATATTACTTACGACTACCTCAATATCAAGGCAATGCGGGAGTTTATAGAAGCCACGGGCGATAATGACATATGAACGCACCGCGCGCGCTCTATTCTAACTTTTTAGGGTTCCGTAGCTCAAAAGGAAAGAAAACCCTTATAGGATCACTTTGTTTTCCTTGTGTCTGTCTGTTTGTCAAGACCCTTCTTCTCAGGAACGCGTAAAGGTATCACGTTGAAATTAATATTTAATACTAAGGGCTCTGGTCCCTTGAAGCTGTAAAACATCAAGCTCATTAAAAAGTCAACTCATTAAAAAAATACGTCGGAAAAACGCCTATATTTGTCGCATAATTTGGCATTCACAAACGAATCAAAACCTTTGGGGTACTTCCCATTGTCCTAGAATCATGAAATTTGATATGAAGCAAGGTCTTACATCACAGATATAGGCAAAAATCCGAAATTCGTAAATTTTTAGTTATTGTAGTTTGTCTGTCAAGACCCTTTTACTTAAGAACGCCTGGAGGTATTGAGTTGAAATTAATATTAAATAGTAAATAGTATAGTCTGTAAAAAAATCAAGCTTCTAAGTCAATGTAAGAAAAAATATGTTTAAAATACGGTATCGCATATTGTGACACAAAATCAAAACATATGTATGGGGTGCTTCCCGTTGACCTAGGAGACTTGATCTCATGGTGGAAGAGATATAATAAATTTGTATGGAACCCTCGGTGCGCGAGCCAGGCTCGCAGTTGGCCGGTTTCTTATGCTATTCTGTCTATTCTATCAAGTTTGTATAAAAGTGCTATCTGTGACATACAAGATATGAACTTTTTTTTTTTTTTTTTTAATACCACTAAGGTGGCAAACAAGCTTACGGCCCGCCTGATGGTAAGCGGTCACCGTAGCCTATGGACGCTTGCAACACCAGGGGTATCACTTGCGCGTTGCCGACCCTTCAGAAATCTAATAACTTCTTTCTTGAAGAACTCCATACGGTAGTCCTTGCAGAAAACCTTGGCAGGGAGCTCATTCCAGAACTTAAGCGTTCGCGGGAGGAAGTTTCTCTGAAACCGCACTGTACGCGACCATTTAGGTTCTAAAGTGTGAGAATGAATTCCCTGCCGATGGCGAGCGGTGCGATGGTAGAAAGTAGCCGTGGGCATCATTTCGAACAATTCCTCAGAACACAACCCATTGTACAAGCGGTAGAACACACACAGTGAGGCAAAGTCTCTCCTCAGACTTAAGGGCTCGATACCGCAAGTGAGTTTGGAATCGTCGACAATTCTCACAGCCCGTCGTTGAACCGAGTCAAAAGGGCCAAGCTGGTATCCGGGTGCACCTGCCCAGAGATGGCAGCAGTACTCCATATGGGGCCGAACCTGCGACTTGTAAAGTAACAACCTTTGCCCCGACGTGAAGTACTGCTTCGCTCTGTTGAGTACACCAAGTTTTTTGGACGCCAGCTTCACCTTATCTTGTAAATGATCTCGGAACTGAACATCGCTGGAGATGTCGACACCAAGGATCCCAATGCTCTTGGAGATGGAGAGGGGAGTGTTCTGGAATTGTGGGACTACAGTGAATGGAGTTTTCTTAGCGGTGAACGCGCACACTTCTGTCTTTGTAGGGTTGAATCGGACCAAGTTTACCCGTCCCCAATCAGAGACCTGGGACAGTGTGGTCTCGATTTGAGACACAAGTTCTCCGCGGTTTTCCTCCACAACGGAACGAGGGATGTTTGCACGACCCGTGTAAAAAGCGTCTCCAGTACTGTCATCTGCATAGCAATGTATGTTGTTGATGTCCAACATGTCATTGATATGCAGTAGAAACAGCGTAGGAGACAGCACAGAGCCTTGCGGGACACCAGCATTAATGTCCATGCTATCAGAGCAACTACCGTCAACTACGGTTCGTATGCGTCTGCCGGACAAAAAGCTAGCCACCCATTTGCACAAACCCTCGGGCACTCCGTAAGATGGCAACTTCGATAGAAGACCGCGGTGCCAGACCCGATCGAACGCCTTCGCTATGTCCAGGCTACATGCCAATGCCTCCCCCTGACTCTCAATGGCTAGTGCCCATCGGTGTGTGAGATACACTAGAAGGTCACCAGTCGAGCGACCGTGTCGAAAGCCATATTGACGGTCACTGACCAGATCGTGTACTTCTAGGTATCTTAGAAGCTGTGTGTTGATCACACGCTCCATCACCTTAGAGAGGAGAGAGGTAATAGCGATAGGCCTGTAATTCGATGGATCTGATCTATCGCCCTTTTTGGGCACCGGGTGCACATTCGCAGTCTTCCATGAAGACGGAAATTGCCTAGTGTGGTAGGAAAGCGCGAAGAGGCGCGTGAGTACAGAACATAACTCAGGAGCACACTGCTTAAGCACCACTGCTGGTATACCGTCTGGCCCACTCGACTTATGAACGTCTAGAGAGAGCAACGCCCGCCTGACCTCCCGCTGCGTTATGGAGATTTCCGGCATGGTCTTACCGCACCACGGTATAGTAGGTGGTACAGCGCCTTCATCGTTCATATTCGAGTTCGAGGCAAAGAGACTGCCCAGTAGATCGGCTTTCTCTTTAGCACTATGGGCCAAGTCACCATCGGTCTTTCGCAGTGGTGGTAACGACGACTGGCAGAAGTTCCCTTCGGCAGCTTTGGCAAGCGACCAGAAAGCACGACTCCCAGAAGGATAGCTCGCAAGTTGCCCACCTATTTTGCCGATGAATTGGAATTTTGCTCTGGCAGTTGCTTTCTTACTGAACCTCGAGGCAGCATTTAATTTGCGTTTTAACTCAGAAATATTCGGATCCTTATTATTACGAGCCGTGGTCCAAGCCTCATACGCAGTTTGCTTAAGAATTTTAGCTTCTCTGCAAGACCTATTAAACCACGGTCGTTTTTTGACGCCGGCAGCTACTCGCAGGTTAGGAATGAAACATTCCATACCAGCAAGGATTGTCTCAGTGACTGCGGTTGCGCAGACGTCAGGATCTTCTGAGTTAAAGCAGATCTGCCTCCACGGGTACGATGCGTAAAATTCTCGCAATCCATCCCAGTCTGCCGACTTATAGTGCCACACACGACGCCAATTAGTTGGCCCAGAAGGATCGGGTTGTGTGCATGACACTTGAGTCCGGACGAGACAGTAGTCCGAGGAGCCAAGAGGCGCATCACTGAGACGGAGTATCCGTCCGGACGAGTAGTCAGCAGAAGGTCCAGTAAGGAGCTCGTATGTTCCTCTATATCTGGTATTCTCGTTGGAGAAAGTACCAGCTGAGAGAATCCATAGGTCAGAGCAAATTCGTGAGCAGATATCCCAGCATAGTTATTGGTTCGAGAACTGAGCCACTCGCGATGGTGGGCGTTAAAGTCTCCCAAAATAACTAGTTCTGCTGTGGGATATTGCTCTAGAACTTTGTTAGTCGTCAAACTCAGGTGCGTGAAGAGTCGAGTTACGTCCGTGTCACCGCTATGAGACCTGTATAGGCACGCATAGATACGAGTGTGGCCGCCGTGATCTACGCGCACCCACAATATCGACAGGTCCCTGTCTTCAAGGCTATGAAGGCGGCGACAGCAGATATCCTCCCGGACGAACATACATACACCGGCACGACTCATGAAATTGTGTTCGAGTTTGTAGCCGGGATAGTGAAGGTATGATGTGTCGGCCGGGCAGGATATCTGCGTCTCCGTTAGAAAAAGAATGGTCGGCTGCGCAGTTTCGAGATGGTGGTGGACTGCGTTAAGATTGGCGTGAATACCCCTGATGTTGCAAAAATCCACATTATATGTGGATGGAGTAGCCGCTGTGCAAACTCTTTTCTTTGTTTTTCTTATAGCCATAATATATAAAAGAAGTTACTAAGACTAAGGGATGAGGATTCACTGCACACACAGCATAGAGGACAAAAGGTGCGGTTCTAAGACTGCCGAAGCTCGCCACAGATGATACGGTTGCTGGCACGGCGGGCGGAAGGGCCCCTGATCCCCCTCTGTTGTAGTAGCCGGGTCCACTCCGGTCTCCTTCTCCGGCACGACTACCACTTCAGATACTTTACACAGGCTGGCGAATCAGCCTCCCAGGGCGGAGATTAAGTGATCCCTGGGTTCGGGATCCCGTTCAACCTGCGGGCGGCCAGCGGTCAGCCGTTTCATCAGGTCTCCCTGACCGCCGAACCAGCACGCCGCGTCTACGCCGAGCATGACAGCAACAAGCACCGCCGGTCCTCCGCTGTCCGCGCAGCGAATCCTCAAAGAGCTCTGGCAACCTTACTCACCGCCAGGAACACAACACTACTCAATGTTAGTGTTATTATGGCCGCGGTTTTCTGTAAGGTGGAGGTACTTCCCCAGTTCGGGCCGCTCATTCGAGCAAGCACTCGCTATGCCCTGCTTGAGTTGTTCGGGTGGCTTATTCGAGCGAGTACTTGCAGTGCCCTACCTCTCTTCGAACTACGCGCCAAACGAGCAATAACAAGTTTTAACTTCAGCCAAAACTTTTTAATTCATAAATTCTCTTGATATCTAGCGCCATCTAGCGGTGACGTTGTCTAAGCTTCCATTCCCGTTGCAATTTCAATTGTGTTTTGGTGAGTTTATTCATTTTTCACCATTTATTTTTATTAATTTATTCGTAAGTAAATGTGGTGAAAAAAAAGGTGTGTAACACGGGCGGGACAGATATTATAAACTTGATTCATTAAATTCTTTGGCCTTCGGACTTAGGCTTCTAAATAGCCTATCGATTGGTAATTTTCTCTTTACCTCACTTAATACATAATGAAATTACATGGGCGTAGCCAGGAACACTCAGATGGGGCAGCCGCCTCACTTAGCCAAAAAGCGTATAACCTCGGGAATTTTGCCTCTACAGTACATTTTTGTCATATGAAAATAATATTTTCTACCAGATTATCCCCACCCAAGCCTGGTCTGCCCCATCCTAGCTAAATAGCTGGCTACGCCCATGAATGAAAATAATATAACTGTCGCAAAAGAAATGATTTTAAGTAGATCAATACCATGCAGTATATTCGATATTGTTCCAAAAACAAAGGGTTTTTAACATTTTGCTCGTTATCTTTCCAGTATATTTCATTGACTGTGACGTTGTGCACAACGCTGCCTATAGTGCGTGACACAAGTGAAGTTTGCTGCGACGATGTCAATGTGGACCTGCCGCTTGTTACTCCTAGGTATAAACACAGTGTTATCTACCTTATAAAAAGTTTTACTTAAAATAAACCACTGACCAAACTTAGTTTAAATTGAACGAGGATATATAAATAAGAAATTTCTGCCAGTCTCAAGAGCCTCACTTTTACTTCATTACTTTGCTGTGTAACATTCATATCAGTAATATGATATTACGCAAATCCTTCTTCCAAAAAAGAGGAAGTTCTCAATTCGTTTGTATTATATTTAATATTCAAGTAAGATGTATTAAAAGTACCCGCAGGTACACCTAGTCTTATATAAATCGTGTTTATAGCCTACATATTAAGAAGAAATATCGTACCAGAAATAAGTATTTGGAAATACAATTACTGTCATGCTAAGCCCGGGCCAAGACACCGATGTGCGATAGGGACAACTACGTTTCGGGCTAAATATCTATCTTCCTACCTCAAAATTGCTTTGTATACTGATCTTTTCTCTTCTAAATCTTAACCAAATTATAAAGAAATGACTTATCCTGGAAGTTAATAAATTATTCTATATCTGTATGTTTTGTTTTCTTAAAAATAAGTTCACATATTCGGTCAGAGCACGTTTGAAAATGTCATAAGACGCTTTTTTTTGGACTTATACTGGGCCCCAGTTATTTATACGAATGGCATTTAAAAAAAGCAAAATATACAGGCATAGTGACTGTGTACATCTATCATATATAAAAAAATATAGGTCTACGCTGTAATACCCAAATGCAGGGAGGAAACAAGGGAATACGTTTTTATGGGTTAATGTAGCCTGATATTTCCTTTCAATGATACATGTATACATGATACATACTCTTATAAGTATATAAAGCCCTCAAATTCAGTAGGTATTAGTAAATAATGTGACAGATTCACATCATACCTAATTGTTTTTTGTTTACAGTTTCCGATACTGAAATTTTTGTTACAGGACGACTGACAGTATTCCGCTGCTGGATCCATCAGTGCAGCAACCCAATTTGACACCTGCACCTGCCGACACTATAAGCACTATCAGCATTTAAATTAAAGGATTAAACTAAAGTTTTGTGGCACTATTTGCTAGATTTGGACCACGAATTTTTGATCTGAAATTTGTTTCAGTGTTATATAGGAGCGTATGACACCTAGAGATAAGGTATTAAATTTTTTTGTATTAACAGACTAAAAGAGCCGTATTCGGAAACAAATGTGGGTAAACACGGCCGGGTATTAGCACTGAGAGCAAGACAGCAAATTCATTTTTATTTAGGACAGAAAGTGAAACTCTATACAGGTCAGGGTGAGTTCTCGAATACTGCCCAGAGATATAGTCAATCACAATAAATGTAATTTCAAGTGCCGACTAATCAGTAAAGCAGAAAAAATTAGATTACAAAATGTAATTGTTATTGCAATTATACCTAAATGATTGGCATCTATCTAGTTATTAATACGTAACCTTTTGAAACGCGTGATAAGGAAGAACTATACAGTTAAATGTAATAATATCGTATATTAGATGCTAATATTTTAAAAGTTTGACACTTACAAGTCTTATCAATCATATATGTATATGAAACCGAAAGGTGCCCCTTGTATGGGTCTTAATGTACTTCGTTCTCTCTCATGATGTGGGCTCTATAGTTATGAGCACAAATTATAAAGTTATGTGCTGGTCATAAGTATCAGGTTTTTTACTTTTGCAACAGTGCCGCAAACTTGCTCCGATTCCGCTGTCAAAAAACACATTATTATATGTCTTAAGCGATTTAAAAAATAAGTAGGTACCTTTTAATAACAACTGTTGCAATTTAAAAATTATTTTAACACAAGGTTTTAAACCTTTAACTTTAAAGGATATTGAATTCTTACCTAACGTAAATTTACTTAGTTTTTTCTAAGTAGCTAATAATCCCAATTCTTATTAATATTTGAAATAATTAAGTTTTTAAGGAATAAAGTACAATGTTTCTTAGAAATTGTATGTTAAATATATTATTGTAGATATACAACGCTCTTTATTTAAATGTTACGTCTTCCTAAATTGCGATTGCCGCTCCGGGCAATATACCTAATATTTGCCGCCTTTTACACTAACACTTTACCAAAGATGGTATGTTGTATATACTATGATATTGATGGAATTGAATAATAATTACATATGTTATCTACTAGGCCTTCACAACAAATAGCGTTGCAACCTACCTTGTAACAAATAGCACATTGTGTATTAAGGATAATTAAGAGAAAATTACCAGCGAGAGGCTATTTCGAAGCCTAAGATAGAAGGCCGTAGGTTTTTTTGACTCGAGTTTGTAATTTCCTTACCACCCGTGTCACACGCAATAATTTTCATCACATTTGCGAGTAAATAAATAAAAATATAAGGTAAATATATAAATAAACTCACCAAATTACAATTGAAATGGCAAGAATAGAAGTAAAGAAAACAACAGCACCGCCAGATGGCTAGAAAATGTATCAATTAATAAGTTTTACACTGACACTGTCAGTTACAAGTATAGTAGATTGTATCACAAGGCAGCAAAATAATATTTTTACGGCGAGGGTGCTTTTTTGAATCTAGTTCGCAGCATAGGAGTCTTAAGTAGAATCCTGAATGTAGTGAGGAATTCAATGTACGTCGCCCAAGCTTAAATATTTTGTCACCGAGTAATTCACTCAACTTTTCATCCCCCTCTGTAAAAAACTCATATAAAAAAATTCATATTGATATTATAAATGCGAAAGTAACTCTGTCTGTCTATTACCTCTTCACGCTTTAGCCGCTGTACCGATTTAGATGAAATTTCGTATGTTGATAGTTTGAGTCCCGGGGAAGAACATAGGCTACTTGAAAACGTCAATTGGGCGTCGGTTTTTTCTATAATTGAGGAGTTGCCGATAACCGAATTTAGGGCGGGTGAATTCGAGGACAAAATCTAGTATACCTATTAATAAAAAAGTATAAGTAATTAATTTTTAAACAATAAGAATTTATAAAAAAAAAAAAATTACATTTGAAACATTTCGACATTTCAAATGTTATATTTAATGAACTATTGTTGAAAAGGACAAAAAATCCCCTCTGCAAAAAAGTCGCTTTTAGACACAATTCATAAAAAAAAATCCATACTAATATTATAAATGCGAAAGTACCTCGGTCCGTCTGTTACCTCTTCACGCTTAAACCGCCGCAACGATTAAGATAAAATTTGTTTCGAGATAGTTTGAGTCTCGAGAAAGGACATCAAGTGTGAGTCAGTTTTTTTTATAATTCAGGAGTTGCCGTTAAAATCCTACACCGATTACCGAATTTAGGGCGGGTGGAATCGCGGGCTAATTTGCCATGGAGTTAGTTTAAGTTCCGGAGAAGGACAAAGTTTACTTGAAAATGTCAAGTGTGAGTAGGTTTTTTTCTATAATTGAGAAGTTTCCGTTGATATCATACACTGATAACCGAATTTAGAATGGGTGGAACCGAGTGCAAAAGCATTTAATAAATTCTGATAAATTTATACTGTCGCAAACTTTATGCTCTATTGAAATCATAGCCAATTCAGATAATTTATTCTGTGTCATGGTAGATCGCAGATAATTTTTTATTTAGAAAAGCATCTTTCACCACTTGCAACTTTTACTGGTAAAGTTAAAAAGAAACCTGAGTGCAATACTGATATTGCGACCAAATCTTAAATCTGTTAAAAATTTAATAGGTCGTGAGGAGACAAAATACTATTTGGGAACGTACAAGATAACTCCTCTGAAAGTTCTAATGCATTTATGAATGAGTTGTCGTGAGTTCGTCTGGAGGTTGTTACAATGTTCTGACAATTCATTTTTTGGAAGTTCTTTTAATGTATATATGTTATACAAAAAACCAAAATGTTTACTATGCTCAGTGAAATAGGAAAATCTAAACTCTAAAGAATTCATAGCTGCATCAAAATGTAAAAAAATACTTCAAGTTTATATTTTTGACGAGGTTCAATCATTGGTTCGTCACCACACTTGTTACCAAATGACGTTTTCTTAGATTGAACACGAAGTTTAGGCACATTTACAAAGTCTTACACCTTACAATCAATTTATTACACAAAAGAAGTTTGCTATAGCAAGCGATAACTGTAACTCTACGAGTAGTTAATTTAACTGGAATTCGATTGTAGTTATTCTCGCAGAACCTTTTGACTGTCCGGGATAAAATGTAGCCTATGTGCTATTCTAGACTTCAATCTATCTTTTACATTCTTCTATCTATTCGGAAGAATTTCTTTATATTTTAGTTTAAAAAAATGTTGGTTTCTTGTTCCCCATTTAGGTATTTCTTCTTAGGTATAAATAAATTTAACAGATGTTGGTCCATCTACCTATAGATTTAAAGCAGCATACAGTAGCATTATTTAAAGAGAAACTTTAAGAAATACATTTTTGCCAAGGTGCTAAGCCTGGTAATTTTTATAAGATTTTTTTTCACCTAGAAAGAAAATTGAGAACTCAATGCAACCGCCTGGCACCCTAAATTTTGCCGCCCTTCATTTTTGCCGCTCTGGGCATTTGCCCGGCTTGCCCCCCTTTAGATCGGGCCCTGCCTTGAGTAATTCTAACTAGGTCAGACACTTGCACTAGATAGAAACAATATTTCAAAAGGGAGCAGACTAAAGTTGACACCACAGAACATTATAAGACTACACTCTGATAATTTTATTATCTCTCAGATGTTATTATAGAATGATGTAAATAATGAATGTCATCTGCAGTCTGTCTGCAGCATTTAATAAACATTCCTCTTAGTCACGAATAACTTTACCAATACAGGGGACTCCCATAAATCAGGATGTCATGAATCTCAATTGTGACGTAAAGGATTACTGGTTCATGATTTTACCTCAGAAAAATTTATTTTTGTAGTAATTATCAAGCGGAAAAACTCTGCAAAACATCAAATGACTCGCTCTATCTGCTTTAGAAATTTGATCAATTTGAGGCTGTGTTGCGAAGTTAAAGAACAATAACACACATTTGTACATCAGTTAAAGTATTTATTCACTTCCTATTGTTACTATCTTTCTGGGATGTTAAAGGCGACAATGGGAAAAAATATGGGGTGTTACATCCGGACCCAAACATACTGATATGTATGTATGTATGTATATTACCAAATAACGACGCGTTTAATCCCGTTTTATTTTTAAATTAACAAACTTACTCATGTCAGGCACTATCCGTAAACAGTCACAACCCGATTTTTTATAACACTTAGGTGGCAATGAAACTCACAGTCCGCCTAATGGTAAGCGGTCAACGCTGCCTTTAGACGCTTAAAATACTTAGGGCTCGCGCGTTGCAGACCTTTTAAAGATCTAATAACTTCTTTCATAAAGAGCCCGATATTAACTTAGAGAAAACCTTGGCAGCTCATTCGACAACCTACGCGTTCGCGGTAGGAAATTTCTCTGAAACCGCAATGTACGTGACCATTTAGGTTCTAAGGTGTGAAGATGAATCCCCTCGCAATGCAAAAGGTGCAATAATAGAAAGTAGCCGTAGGAATCATATCAAACAATTTCTCAAAACACATACCAAATAATCCCAATATACAAGCGGTAAGCACACACACAGGGAGGCAAACTCGCAAACTCTCTCCTCAGGCTTAAGGGTTCGATACGACTTGTGAGTTTGGGATCGTCAAGGATTCTCTGACTCGTTGAGCAGAGTCAAAAGGGCCAGGCTAGTATCCGGGTGCACCCAACAGGAGAAGACAGCAGTCAGGGCTGGACAGTATTTGAATTACTTGTAATTGATTTTTTTTTGTATTTGTATTTTAATTACTACCTAAATCTGATGATGTGATGTGTGTTATAAACTTTAGGCACATAGACACCAACTTTAAGCTGTAATTCAGATCAGATTTTTGGAAAAAAGCAATTATTTTTACCTTTTTAGTGCATCTTTTTAAAGCCGGTTGTTTTGTTTGTTAAAAAGTTTTTATTTATTTATTTATTGGCTTTGTACCTACTTTATTTTTCTCCCTTTTTCTAAATACATGCATTGTTTTTCTGAGTTAATTTTTATCTGCTCTTTCTCTTTCTAGCAGCTTCCATCCTAAGAACAAATTTATCAGACTTTGCATGCAATAAGCATACAAAATATAAAATAAATCATTACAAAAATAAATTAAAACTAAAATGAAAATTGTAACGGGTGCCACATGTTATATACAGGCGCGGTCGCAGCCTTAGATTTTGGGGGATAATCTAAGCTCAAGTAGCGTTCCATTGACCAATTTCACTAGTAAAACATACATGACTTGACGCTTGTTTTCCGTAAGGGTAGTCAGTCACGGTAACGGGTTGGTCACGTGTGTTGAAGGACCGACAGCTGATGGAGCAGACGTGGCTTGGAATGGATACCGCATATCGGAAAGCGAAGCGTGGAATTACCTCCAGCCCAGTGGACCGATTATCTTAAGTAAGACTAAGCGGTATCTTAAGTATACCTAAGCGGTATGAGGCTCATATTCGGCAGTGGAACAATATAAGATATTATGATGATTCATTCAAAGCTAATGTATATTTATCGTCATAAACATTTAGATACAAAACTTTATGTAGACTTAATCACAAATCCTTGACCTTACATGACGTTGCTGATGGTTTTTCAACTCAAAGTAGATTCCAAAGTCACACAAATGTTAATAAATAAAACAACCGATAAATTCACTTATATACGAGTGTATTTCTGCATAAATTGGTTACAAAATACTTATCATACCGGCCGCCACAGCATCGACCTGATGTTATACGACTATTTAGCAAAATTGAATCTCAACTGAAAGTAGGCGATCATATAAAAATCGTACATCCTTTACACTCAAAACAAAAAGCCGACCGGCGTTCGCTATACTTTTAAAAATACAACGTTAACACGTCACTGAATTTTAATTTAGTTTGAGCTTAACTTACTCTTTAGTTATATAGGAAAATATATATATATATATTATTATTATTAGTATAATTTAAATTATTACAATAAAAAATTCCTTAACCGCTACATTGTGTCGAATAAGAGTCGGGCGGAAAGTCATTATACAGCTTTATTTAGTTAACTATTTCTGTACAAAAAGGTGACCGCTCAAGTTCTATTGACAGCATAAGATTAAGCATAAGGAAACGATTTATAAAAAAACCAGGCGAAGTTGGTGCTGATCAGACGCACCGCGCTACACATAAATACTGACTTATCTGATAACATAGTCACATGCAAATACTCCGCTCCTAAACAAATCATAATAGAACCAGCAAATTTGAAATGAAGAAATCCATGTATTTAATAATTAAAAAAAAAACGGACCAGCAGTGGTCAGTTGTTAAACTATAGATCTATAACAATCAATACTTTCAAAATTTCTAATAGTTAATTTATTTCTCGAGAAACTCAAAATGCTATTAGGAATTAGGACTTAGACAAGCCTTGCATGTTAAAAATTTGAATAGTAAACTAAAATTAATTTCGATAGATGGATAATTAATTAATGATTCTAAATTTATGGTATGGTAGGAACCACAGACTAAATATAATTTGCAGGGCGATGCGTCCAGCGCACGTCGGTCGTAGCGAGTGGTTAAATGCTTGCTTATTGGCGATCGGTAGCGCGTAATTTCTCTTCGACTGCCTCTTGGGAAGCCTCAGATAAGTCGGTCGCTTGGATGTACTTCTGTACACCGACCAAGGACTTCTTCAGCGCGTCGAAGGAGCTGTGGGACAACAGAAAAATACATTTCAAAAAATGGGAAGTGAACCATTAAGAATTTTCAAACTTGGAGTAAATCTTATACAGAGTTTATATCATTAATAAAAATCGTCATATTTAAAATGACGGTTGCAATTTTTTTGCCAGAGATAGCAAAACAGCATACCAAAGGTACACCACCTGCCTTAAATTGCCCTTAAGGCGAATGGAATCAGATTTTCGCCATACAACCATATAAATTTCAGTGGACTACAATTACAATTTTGGCCCATAGAATGCTTTTATCATTCATCGGTATTTCCAATACATAGTCGCCAAAAGCCAATACATTTATATAAGGCCTGTGAATTATTATTAATATTACTAAATGCCCCGAATTTTTGTTTGTCTCATACATTTGATTTATTGAAAAATGGTTTACTGGAATATTATGGATGGTTTTTGCGACTATAGTAGACAGGGAAAAGTTAATATTTAGACATTTAGTGTAGCGTAGTTTGTTTAAAAACTCTGATTTCTGATCTGAATCTTGATTCTGATTTTTTTTATACCACTAAGGTGGCAAACAAGCCTAGGGTCCGCCTGATGGTAAGCGGTCACAGTGGCCTATGGACGCTTGCAACCTTTCAAAAATCTCATAACTTCTTTCTTAAAGAACCCCATACTGTAGTACTTAGAAAAAACCTTGGCAGGGAAGGGGAGCTAATTCCGCAACCCAACGTTTTAGTTTCTTTGAAACCGCACTAGAGATTGCAACCCAGTATGTTTTTCAACCCGGCCGGGTCCGGTAACATTCGCCGCCAACCCGGTTGATGTGTTAGGATGAAACCTTTAAAGTATTTTATGAAAATTTGCTTTAAGAAAATGGAGAAAAAATACGATGATTCAAGGTTACGGAATAATATTTATTTCAAACCAGCAAATCAACAATAATCAGTCTTAATAAGTCTCAAAATCACAAGTTATTAATACAGAATTAGTTAGTTTAGTTTCAATTATGAACGGAATAGTAACATTAGTGTTACTAATTAAGTTTAAGCAAGCATTAGTATTCAGTAATTAAGTTTAGGATAGAAATGATCTTCCCGCTCTGATGAAATGCCTGGATTTAGAGGATTTCGAGAAAAAGTTTGGAAAGTAGTCAGATTTTTTTTGGAAGTCGCCCGCAATTTAATTACTAATACTATACAGAGTAAAGAGAAATACCTGCTTGCTTAAAGTTAATTACTAATACTAATGTAACTATTTGAAATCATAGTATTAGAATAAGAAACTAATAACGCAGCCTAATGTACTAAACTTGTCTTATCAACTTAGACAGATAAACTTTGGTAGCTTTAGTAAAAACAAAACAAATTCTTGAGAGCAATAACTATATTAATTTGATTATAACAATAACTTTAGGTATTATGACTATCAGAACGGTAACATCGCGGTTCGCAGCAGCGCTTGGCTTGCCAATTTTCTAAAAGTTGGGGTTTCCGTGCAGCAGTTTTCGTACCTACCGGGCCCGGTGGATGTCTAAAAGGGCACCGGGCCCGGTTTGCAATCCCTAAACCGCACTGTACACGACCATTTAGGTTCTAAAGTGTTAGGATAAATTTCCTGCCGATGGCGAGCGGTGCGATGGTAGAACGTAGCCATGGGCATCATTTCGAAAAATTCCTCAGAACACATCCCATTACACAAGCGGTAGAACAAACACAGGGAGGCAAAGTTTCTCTATGTAAGTAGGTTTTAAAGAACACTTTTGAATTCAATACAATGTAAACAATGTTAATTTCTGCCAAAAAGAGCTGGCAAGAAGTTTCATTTAAAGTAGTAATACAATACTTTAATAATTAGCTAAAGAGTATTCAATATGTACCAATACAATAGGCAATAAAAAAAAGTAAGTAAGCTACTAAAAACAAAGTCAAACATGTCATATGTATTGTATAATATTTTAAAATATGTAAATAAACAAAGTATTATTGGACAGGAAGTGACCACACCCAGCTCTTGTCCCCTTGACTTAACAATATCTGAAGTTGATTAAATATTCTCCGAACAATAAATGATTAACCAATTCCAAGATATGATATCAGTAACTGATAAAGTGGCTTTGTTATTTCAGCGTACGTAATCAAAAATATATATATATATATATATAAGGAAGAAATGAAACTTTGTCAGTAAAATAATACTTTGTAGTAACTCTTCAAGTGTATAGACATACATACATAATATCACCGTTTTCTCCACAGGTGTAGGCAGAGACCAACGGTTTGCTACAAACCTGACACACTTCTATTATTTTATACACGTGCATCAATGCTTTCATACATGTTTGACAGTTTAGGGTATTTTGACGGACTCAATTTGATCATTTGATCGAGAAATCTTTAACAAAGTCTACTTTCTCCTCAGTCTTTTTACCTTTTCCTTATGAATTTAAGCAGGATGTTTTCTTTCATTCATCCTCTTAACATGTCTCAGCACTTTAACACAACTTTTTCAATTGTCACTACATCTTTTTTCTTCCGCAACACATACTTATCACTGCTCTCGTTTCAAGACAAAATATAAATTTATGAAACAACAATAGCTGTTGGCTGTCTTAAGGTGGGCCTACATCTTTAGGAAAGGAGTTGTAGTGCCATCTGTTGAGTAGCTCAAATCAATTTATCTCAATTATTATGTGATGGCGTCAGTAAGTCTAATTATGAAAATGAATTTTATCAGAGATTAGCGTATCTGGATAAACTTTTAAAGTAAACACAAAATCGTTAGGACCAATGGTCGGAAAATCAATTATTATATATTCATATTTGTATATTTTAATGGGGTTAAAAATCCACAGATCACAAATAAGGTACCAATCGTATGTGGCGCCAAATTAGTACGTACAAGGACCCTAGTGGTAGAGTGAAGCTTTTGTTGTTGTTGTTGTGAAGTTGCTAATCTGTGGATTTTCAACCCCATTGTGTAGCAACTCAGTTTCCCTTCAACTATCCTTACGTAACACTTGGCGATAAAATTATGAGATTTTAAATTTTTTCAACATACTTGCAAACAGTGTCATTTCGTGCAGTTTAAGCGGGTGCTAAGACCTTAAATAATCCCACGGGCTCTTTGTTAATTATATTTTCACGTAGCAGAACGCGCGTTCATAGAACCCACTGGCGGCAATGACGTTCCTATTCCATCAAGTGTGTATTTTTATGCAATAACAAGTTTTGAATTCAGCCAAAATTTTTAATTTAGAAATTCTCTAGATATCTAGCGCCATCTGGCGGTGGCGTTGTTTGTTGTTGTACTATTGTCAATATGGAAAAATAAATCTTGAATTTGGGGGATTTATTAACGCTTACCTAGAGTACAACATCTTCTTCTTAACTTTAGCGGTGTCTGGGCACCATGACATAAGGAATAGCTTCTGTTTCTTGCTAGCCTCCGACGTGCCTTGGCATTGATGCGTGTATTCAAAATCGAACAGACCATATCTGAAAAAAAAAAAACTACAAATAAATATAATGTTCGCAGATAGTAACTCAGTTTTAAACCTTTTTATAAGAATATATTAAAATCTGTTCTACTTTCTGTGTTTAAATTGCAAAAACTTATATAATACTTTTAAGGAATAAACAAAACCGAGGAATTAATTTAGCTTTAATTAGCGTATTTGTTAACAGTAATTTGACAATTTTTTGTTACGAAATCAGTGATGAAACCTGCACGCCAGAAAAAATGCCCCTTCTTTTACGATGGGTCCGTTAAGAGGACTTTACAATTATTAAAACTAAATTTAAAAGTAAATTATACTATCGACTACGTACTAGTCAATGATATTACAATTTTTACTTACTTTATATTTTTACACGTGTTTTTTTTTCTTTATTACGTGTAACAATATAAAGTAAGTACAAATACTAATATCATTGACTACTACGTCAAGATTACAATTTCCTTTTTATTATTTTCACAGCTAGTTGTTTATTTTAAGTTCCGGATATTCTACAGCTCTTTAGCTAATTATAAATCTCACATAATTATATGTATAAGAGGTCGGCGATGGCCTAGAGATTTGGATTACACATTGAATCTTGAGTGCGGAGGTTCGAGCCCGACGCCTAGTAATGAGTAGTTTTCTAAATTCTTTAAGCACATTGATTTATTCACGCTACTGGCTTTTCGGTAAAGAAAAACATTGTGAGCAAACCGGCATTACTAAAAAAAAATAGAAGACGTATCCACGTAGACTTAAGTCCCCACTGGGCCAGCGTGTGGACTATGGCTCGGTAAGGGAAGGTCGTGTTCCAGTTGGGACGTATGAGGCGGATATGTAGCATATCCTACCTTGCTATCGGCTATCTACAAACGCTTGCCCCCCCCTCCCCTCTACTTTACAAGATCGTGTAGTTTAAATATTAGAACTATTTTGTATGTTTGTGTTATTTTTTACTTACACATAAGTGTGCGACTTGGTATTGATAGTGGCGTTTTTAGGATGTGCCAATAAATAAATACTTTGACTGTTTGGGCGTTACAAGCATGAATCTGCGACTTAATGCATGAAAAAAAAAATTTTTGAAGCTATGTAGATTTTTTCTAATCCCTCGGGAACCATTTGTTTAATCGGAGTAAAGGTACCGTAATAATATAGTACCCTCTGTCGTTTATATTTCGCCATGGCAAAAACATCACATTTTGGAGGACGCACTCAGTTACGACGTGAAAGAAGAACAGACTCTTCATTTATAAATTAGTTGTATAGACAAGTTTACCTGCACTCGCCAGTGCCGCCTTGCTGCAAATCCTCAAGGAACTGATCGTACTCCGCGTTCCGCTCACCGACTGTCTCTACGTCGATTTGCTTCTCGTCCTTGATGTAGAACACGACGTAGCGGTGCTTTTTGTCCTTTTTGATCTCCTCGTATGTCGTCTTACAAGAGTCTGACACTGTGACACCAGACGCCTGCAAACAATGAGTAACAAAAAATAAGTTTAAATATTGTGGAAACACCCGTTACAACTATGCCTTTAAAGTCACGGGGTGATACTATACATGCTGATACGTATGCAAAAGTTTGGAACAACCCTTACACCGTAAACTGTACATAACAGTCAATTGTTAACGCCAGATGTTAAGCCATCACCGTAGTATAGACGATTGCGACACTTGAATTACTCGCGTATTGAACTGCGTCTACGTACAAGATTCTAAGTTAGACCTGCAGCAATACTACTGTGAAAACCGCATCCAAAACACGCGCCCTAGAAGCTAAGTTATATCTTTACATCAGTGCATAGAGATAACTTGGCTGCTAATAAAATCTGGTGCATATTTTGTCTTAGTACGCCTTTTAGAAGCCAAGGAGTTTTTTATACATTTTAAGTTACCAAAATACGCGCCACAGAAGCCAAGATTATCTCTATACAACAGTGTATAAAGATAATCTTGGTACGCATCTAAAACAAAATATGCACATAGGTACTGTTAGTCGACGCAACGTTGTCTACATTGAATTTATTTAAGCAACAATATCCGTTTTTTTTAAAAGTCGGCGGTGGCCGAGGGTTTTAAATTTCACTTCACGTCCCAAGTGGCGGAGGTTCGAACCCCGGGGTCGGGGTGTACCAAATGAGTCTTTTCTTAATTTCTCAAGTACACATTTTCACACCACTGGCTTTCGGTGAAGGAAAACATGGTGAGGAAACCTGCATACGTCAAGAAAAAAAAAGACGTATGTGAAGTCCACAATCCGCACTGGGCCCGCGTGTGGACAATGGCCCGAATAACCCTCGCTTATGAGGGTTGGCCGTGCCCCAACAGTGGGGACGTATGAAGGCTGGCAAGAGAACCGTTTTTTGGCTTTCGGTTTGAAAGCATCTGTTTTCGCTGTTACTTATTTAACGGTTTTTTTTTTTAAAATACTAACTCGAAATTGCTTTCAAAGATTTTGCAAAATAAATTGTTTATAATGTGATGGTTTCTTAAACATCGATTATCTTCTGTAGGACGATAGTTGACATCCCTAGTATTTTCCCGCAAACCATTGGTAGACTAAAAACAATATTGGAAGTAGAGAAACCGTGGGGAAATACTACCAATGTTTTGGAAGGAGAAAGGACTGATAAAGCAAGTATTACAAAACTAAAACAAAAAGAGGAAACATAGAATCGCATATCTTTATTCTTAAATGAATAAACTACAAGTTACTACCGTTTCAGAATCAAGATGGCGTTCTGGCGAGAAGAAAACCGGCGAAAGAAACTCACCAGCAGTCGCCCTTTTAATGATTACAATTATTATAGAGTAAATTATGTTGACAACAATTTATTTAGTCCCAGGCGTTTTTAACACCAAGGTATAGTCTTTAACTGTTTAATAAGGTTTCTTCTTAAGTTCCTGTTTTACAAAATTTTTTAACTTTTTAAAATTTATTTTTTCCTTTTCTGCGGGTATTTTATTAAAGGAACGGCCACATTTCCCTTCAAATGATTCATCAATTTTTTTTCAGCCTTGGCTCTGGAGACCTAACCAATCTTATAGGAGAATAGCGGTTATAATGTTTCAAATCGGACTGGTAGGTAAACAAAAAGAACTTTATTAATACAAGGTTTAGTGTGATATTCCTTTAGCAAACGTCACGTCACGGTACGGCAAATGTCACAGTATGACTCAGTAAGAATGTGCAGTTATCAATGCTATCTAAAGCGAGCCTTGGCGATGTGGATGTACTGGAAGTGGAAACATACCGACCCATGTTTATAAATAGGTCGCTCGAGGTCCGATTTGAGACTATAACAATATCTCTCTGGTAAACCGTATAGTACCGTAAGTTTCAAATCGTCAGTTGACTTAATTTATGCCTGCCGAGTCGAAAGTCCTGCTACATATTTATGGAACTAATTTTATTTGTGTCCAGACGCACTAACATCTAGTGGGACTATCATTTCTAAAGTATATAGTATTAAAAAATAGTGTTTTATAACTTTGACGATTCTTCGATAACTTAAATAAAAAAATTGACTTTGACTAAAGCCGACCCCGCTACCCCTTTGTTTCAATGTCAATCCAGTGACCGCTTATGAAATTAGTGCACACATTTTTACGTAAACACACGTAATTTGTTTCTGTAGTGTAACAATGAATCACGGGGTTATTGTCAAGTGGAATTAAGTTATAGTTATTCCCGCGGCAACTATAAATTTTCCGGTATGAAAAGTACAACATGACCTTGAAATACAATAATTATGTGCTTATCCGCTTCTTTGTTTCTAGTTTTTTTATTTTAGTTGAATTGGATGCTCCGTTAAATTAAAATGCGGGTGTATATCCCGTTCACTGATTTCCCACCTCATTCTGGGGATAAAGTGCATACGTACTAGTCATTGTATTCTATATAACCAGTCACCAAGGTATTACGATTCAATTGACCTCGATATTTCAGAGCAAGGGAGATTCCACTAAACTTATATGATTCATTTTTTTATCAACACGTCTTTGAACTTTAATTTTGATCATAGCGTGTACCTACACGTTGTAAGAAAAAATATATCAGTGTCTTCGGCAATAGGTCTGGATTTCAAACACCTACACTTTCGGATAAAATTAGATGTAAAAACAAACGTAACAGATCGGTTCCAGTCTAATTATAAAGATTGATCTAGTGAGAAACTATATAATTCATATTTGTGCCGGCGAACACGAAACAGTTAAGAATAAGTTATTTCGGAGCTATAATTACTTGATTACAAAATGTTTTAGAAAAGAAAACTCTAAAATATCAGTCACTCGGATTTTGCGAAAGCAACACGATTGTTTCATTAAAATTTTTTCAATAGCTTATCCTGGGGTCATTGATTTATTATCATATATTTTTATATGAGGAGCGAATGACAAGTTCCGAGACTAACTTAAGTAAGTGGGTACTTACAAAGTCATTGCAGTCATGATTAAAAACATTGAAATGTGAAAAAAATACATGCCAAGCAAAGTCTCGCATCGCAATCTCTGCCCGTAAAAAATTGTGAGATCCACTGTCATATGCCAAGTCTGTAATTTTCTAATTATTGAATCTTTTCTCATCAACATTGTATAAAATGTTATTTATACCAATAAGGTGGCAAACAAGCTAACGGTCCACCTGATGGTAACGCGGTCATCGCAGCTTATGGACGCTTGCAACACCTGGGACATCACGCGCAATATCGATTTTTAAACTCATTATAGTAACTTTTCATCTCAAAGAAAAAAAAACCCGTCAAGTGCGAGTCGGACTTGCGCACCGAAGGTTTCGTAAAAGGTAAACTATATTGAGGGACAAACTTAACTTTGCCCTTGGACAACTGTTGATTCTAGGACAACGGGAAGTACCCCATAGATTTTGTTTTATTTGTAAACGCCAAAATATGCGACAAAAATGGGCGTATTTTAGCTGTATTTTTTTATCGTGTGGACTTAGAAGCTTGATTATTATTTAACAGCTTCAAGGGACCGTAGACCTTTGTATTTGATATTAATTTCAACTTGATACCTTTACGCGTACCTGAGAAAAAGGGTCCAGACAGATAGACAGACAGACAACAAATCGATCCTATGAGGGTTCCCTTTTTTTTTTTGAGGCACAGAACCCTAAAAGTTATAAATATAATATATTGGAGAGCAGTCGAATAAAAATGCTACAGATAGTAAAAAAGATGCAAGAAATGCAATGGCGAAATAAGGTCAGTGATTTGCATATACAAAAAAAGCAATTATTCATACAATACGTAATTGTGATTCCAAGGTAATAACAATTTTCCTTGGAAAACTATTTGTATTTAGGTCACAGATTATTATTTTTGTTTCTTTGGATAACTAAAAAATATTGTAGGTTCTGTCTAAGAACATTTAAAATAGGCTTTTTTAAATCATAGACACAATAAAGAAACAATTTAAAACCACTCAAGAAACAATAGCGTAAAGATTTCTTCAATATAGGTATGGCTACATTATTCGTTATATTATAGTTACTTAAAAGGGTTTCACATGACAAAAACTGTAAGGCCACTTGGAAACATCAAAATATATCCTCCCGCATGGCTGCTACAGAAATATCTTACAGTGAAGACATTGGCTGACCTATAAATAGACCAAGTGTGAAGTTCGCTGCACGTGTGCACACTATGTCTAGGGGGACCGCATATTTATTTAGCTCTCCGCTGCTCGAAAACATGCATGTTTAACTGTTTAGCTGCCAAAGAAGAAAAATTTTCTAAAAAATAATCGAAAAGAAGTAAAAACTAGCAGTATTGAAAAAGTCTTGATTATTTTGATTTCAAAGACAACCCGTGGTTTTTTAAATTCACTACGATCACCATAAAAGGCATTTAACCATTTTTAAATTCACACAAATTATTTTTTTGATTTAAAAATATAAGTTTTTAATTTACAACATTAATATGGGACCACCTCGGTAGTATACCCTTTTAAATAAAAAAGGCAAATAGTCTATTTATAACGGAGTTATGCCCGAACATAAAAAAAAAGGAAAATACAAACATCCGAATTGAAAACCTCGTCCTTTTTTGAAGTCGGTTAAAAATATAAAACTCTTTTGTCCGGTTTACTATTTAACATAAAAAAAAGCCCAGGATCAAAGTCTAGTCTTTCTAGATATTTATGTCAATCAGTCGTTATATAAGTATCAAAATTAAATTCTTATAAAATAAATATGATATAGACGCAGGGACCATAGAAGTAGATCTCAATATAAATGTGCCAACATGATGTATGGAGTACGAACGTAATAGTGACGTCATACGATCGCCGCTAGAACTACGCCCACACTACACTAAAATAAATTCCTCGCTTGTAAGGAGGAAAAAGTTTACATTAGTATTTAATGTTACGTTTTTATCATAACTCGTGTTAAGTTCGTTGGTTTTTAATAATATTACCTTAAAAGGGAACATAAAGATAAAACCTACAGGATTTCAATTTTACCAGTGACTACATTACGATAACGCAGGAGTTAACCTCGAAATAAGATAAATTATATCAAAACAGCTGACCGGGCAGACGTTGTCCTGCATGATACCGATTGCAGCGCCATCTGCCGGGCTGATTTGTGAATCTAAACCATCCAGGGCGCCCAAACGCATGTAAAAAAAATCATTCAAATCGGTCCAGTCGTTTACACACGTACAGTAGAATTATATATATAAAGATAGAATATTTCATAAATATAAAGTAGATATGTAAAGTACCTTATTTGTTATTACGGACGGAAGGAACTAAAAATCCATGTAAAGTGAGTTTGTCATAACGAAGCATCCAATTAAGGCTATGGCATACCCTAGCAAAAGCGTGCCGTTTCGACAAACAAAGACATATTACACTACTTGAAGCATACAAAGAGACTTTTTCGTGTACGCTAGCTTGATAGCAGATCACTAAATGGTTTCTTAGGTATTTTTTGACCAGCTTCATTGCTTATTTTGTAGATAATTTGTAGTGAAAGAATTTATTTTGTAGGGTCCATAGGTTCCGAGAAAATGATTATCTGCTAGTTTGATATTAAGCCGGCAGATCACATATCGGTTTTTTGAGTATTTTTTGACAAGCTTTATTTCTTATTTTGTAGGTAATTTGTAATATATTTTTAGTGAATGAATTAATTTTGTAGAGCCGATAGTTTTTCAGGAATCGAGTTATCTGCTAGCTTGATATTAGGACAGCAGATCACATCTT
Organism: Apoda limacodes; assembly: GCA_946406115.1. Classification (NCBI taxonomy): domain Eukaryota; kingdom Metazoa; phylum Arthropoda; class Insecta; order Lepidoptera; family Limacodidae; genus Apoda; species Apoda limacodes. The sequence goes on along the minus strand of OX291555.1, from coordinate 22,629,391 downwards.
GGGCATTTTTTCCGTTTCATTGCTTATTTTGTAGATACGTTGTAGTAAATTTGTTGTGAAGGAATTAATTTTGTAGGGTCCATAGGTTCCGAGAATCCGAAAAATGATGATGAATTAAAAAATTAATTCGTTCACTAAAAAATTACTACAAATTACCTACATTATAAGAAATAAAGCTTTACAAAAATACACAAGAAACCGATATGTGATCCGCTTGTTTGACATCAAGGTAGCAGATAATCATCATTTTCTCACCGATAATCGAATTTAGGGCGGGTGAAACCACGGGCAAAAGCTAGACCTCGATGAACGGAACCATAATAATGTAGTATAACGTAACAAAGTTAAATATTAATATTAATTGGCTGACGCGACACGACAAGAGTGAGTCACAAACGGAAAACGGATTTATGTTCAAATATAGAAATGACTGCTCCAAGTTTGATTCGAGTTTTATTTTAAGTTAATTTTGCCTGAATATTTCTTAATACCCTTTCTTAGCAACCCAAGGCTTATATGGTGTAATAAATTATGAAGTTGCTAGACCTAGTTTTTAACGGGTTCATCCAGTCAGTCAGGTAGGATAAAGTAGAAGATTCTTTTAGGATTTTTTTAAGCTAAAATTGGAAAAATCTATTTATTACACATGTTCAATTCGCACTTGACCGTTTTGTTGTTGGTTCAAGAATAGCTCTAGTGTGTACTGCGAATACAATAGCTGATAAAATCGTCAGAACGAGTATTTAAGAGACAGATGAATGAGCGACGTACAACAAATGTCTGGATGGACTTCATTTTGGATGCTGTCCAATACTCTGATATTTTATAATTAGTTAGATGAAGGATCTACTTAGATAGTTTGAACTAAATGTCTTGAGCTAATTTCGGATTCATTAATAACTGGTTGTAATCCTGTCTTAAACCAAGCGGCCTGTCGCCACCTTAAGGTTTTTAGATTATGTCAGTCAATTATTCTTAGGTGATGGTTTTGGTAAAAGCTCGGTTACTTTACGGTTATAGATATATAGACTCACCATGTAGCACTAATGATACTTCGTAAGTACCTGGTATAGATCAGAATACATTGAATTACGGGCGGTAATACTTAAGTGACCCGTCTCCATTTTAAGAACTTTAATTCATGTCAGAAATAGTATTCTGGTTTAGACACGGTTTTGGTAATAGCTCGGTTGCTGTACTATATACAACTCCATAGATCTTACAATGTAGCATTAATGGTACTTCGTAAGTACCGAATTTAGATCAGAATACACTGAAGTCGGCTTGAAGGTCCTAAATGCTTTAAAAACTGGCTATAATTCTTTTCATCAATCAGCCTGTCTCTTTTAAGAAGATGCATGTCAGAAATAGTTCTCTCGTTTAGAGGTGATCTTGTTGTAAAAGCTCGGTTGCTTTATGGTCATCCTTAGATCTAAAGGCTTACTAATGGTACTTCGTAAGTACCGAGTCTAGATCCCGATATAGTAAAATCGACTCGAAGGTCCAAAATTAGAACTTACGTGGTATCAGTCTTAAGAAAAAGAAAAGTAAAAAATCACGTCTAAATGCACAGTGTTTCATTCTTGTAAATATCATCAGTATAACAAATCTAGTTGTCTGGTATAAAGGTGATGAATCGTCAACATTTACGTAACCACCTTATTACTTTTTAAATGAATGGTATCAGAAATATAGGGCATAATTACCTCTGAATCATCTCATTTTAACTGTTTTGAATAACCCGTTAAGACCACAATGGCGGAGGGTTTTCGTTTACTGCGCTAGTCAATAAGGTATACCCGAGTCAGTTCCTAAAATTTCGTCACTTAAAGCGAGCTATGAGAGCAGCTATGCTTGATTTCTTAGGGGGATAAAATGAAAATCGCTGAATAACCAGTCACAAATATTACTCTAGTTAGTGAACTAAAGTGGCAAGGGACATGCCACATCGCTCGTCGTACCGATACCTTACGGATAGGGAAGAAGGTTAATGGTGACCACAGATTGGATTACGCACCGTGTGACATGTAGGAAGAGTTTTTAACTCCAATGGTAATCGTGTTGCAAGTCCATTGATGTTATCAGTAGGTCAAGTGCCAAGTGCGTTATTAACTAATACACCACACCTATGCGCGGGGTAATGGTACCTAATAGATTAGTAACCGATTACTATTGGAGTTGCTGATGCAGGCGGCTCAAGATCGGCTGTTGCTGTTGTGGAGTCATATGAGGGAGAACTACGTTTAACAGTAAACACTCTGACTGAACGGCTCCTATGGAAAAGAACGATACTCATCGATCGAATTTGAAAAGCCTGATTTAAAATAAATGCGGGGTAAAGGTACCGCATTGCTTTCCTCTCTGTTGCATCCATTTAATTTCACTGTAAATAAATATCGGGTTGTTGCTTAAAGACACGAGGATGGCATTTTGTTATTGATTTGAAGACACTAAGCAATTAAGGTCTTCAATTTGTTATTTTTTATCTCAAAATAACTAATTTGTAGTATATCGTACTGCAAAAAGTATGACGAAGTGGGTTTCGTTGATTAACTACTCAATTACGCAAAAACTGCTCAATAAACTTGGAAGAAAGATCAACTAGGTACGTGTTTATGTGGATCGAGTTCCAATGCTAATAGCTTTTTCCGAACCACGGGGCCAATCTAGTTCATCCTAATATTATAAATGGTAATGCCAGTCCTATTGTTTGCAACGTTATATTAAACTGATTTGGAAGAAAATGGCAAAGCGCTAGTTGGATCACGAAGATGGACTTAGGGTACCTAACCTATGTGACGTCACGAAATTCCAGTTAAATGCTGAACACTCGAACTTATGCTGTAAATTTTTTTTTATACCATTCATGTCGCAAACAATTCTACGGTACGCATGATGTTAAGCGTTTACCGTAGCTTACATCTGGGCACTTGCAACACCTGAGACATTACCCAATACTGTAGTCCCTAGAGAAAACTTTGAAAGGAAGTAATTTCACAGCATAAGCGTTCGCAGGAGGAAGTCCCTCTAAAATAGCACGGTGCCGGTGCACGACCATTTTAGTTCTAAAAAGAGGACGAATTCTCTGCCGTTGGAGAGCGGTGCGATGGTAGAAAGTAGTCGTGGGCATTACTTTAATTCTCGGAACACAAAATACAAGCGTTAGAAACACTCCCATGGAGGCAAAGTCTTTCTTTAGACTTTAGAGGTTTAATACTGCTTGCGAGTTTAGGTTCATAGGCAATTCTCTAGCTCATAGTTAAACAAAACAAAAGCGACAAGCTGCTTTCCAGATGTAACTATATTAGCTGGATGCTGTCAGACCGAAAATCACGAGCATATTGGGATGTCACATCATAACGTGCCTTAGGAGCTGTTGCCTCCCCCATATGTTTCCACAGCAGCCGGTATCGAGTGGATTTGAGCTGCTTTTATCAACTCTTTGGCTTACAACAATAGGAAATTACCATACAAAGCCGTGCGCGTAGGTATTGAATGGAACGCAATACACGGCAACGAAAACGCAATGGTATGGAAGTTTAATCAGATTCCTTCCTGGTATTATACCATGCCATACAGGTGATACTGCATCTTCCAGTCAGTGTTGCATGCAACCAATGGAATCGGTTCGACAAGCAATGCGGCCATCGTATTGCCACTTTGGCTTGCTAATTAAACCATTATGTCAGTAACTTGGCAACAAGGAAAAATTATAAAAAATAAAGTGTATGTGACTACGTTAAATAGTACAAAGTGATAAAACATTACGACGGCGAGCGAATGAGGGTCGAGGAAAGAAGTATATATGCTTGTTATTGGACAAGTTCCAAATATCCAACGTCCACACTTATGATACTGGACGAGATCGTTAAGACTTCTTACGTAACTTATAGAAATGTTTGTAGTGAGACCGAACGTAGTTTCACGAGCAATTCAATTTCGGTCGCGAAAATACGGAATCATGTTATCGAAATCTGTCGATACCTTCCTACTCTCTTGAGTTAGGTGATAGTGTATGGTTCTCTCGTGCTATGAGGAATCGTACAGACTCGACGTTTTGATAACTACATAATTAGTTGCTCTAATAACGATCGTCAGCTAGTAGGCTATCGTTTAACCCTTAATTAGCGCATGGGGTCAACACAATTTCAAATTGAAAAAAATATGTGTTAGACAGGTTGAAGTGCGCCAGCGGTCCTTCTAGCTTCCTAAATTCCCGCAGGTTTCGCAAAATAATCGCGACCAGAATTGATTTTTTTTCATTTTTTGGTTTTTTTTTTTTTATTTTATTTATTCGTAATTTTTTTTTAGTTATTATAATACACTATCTTGATATATTTCATTATAGTTTGTTTTATTTATTGCTTATTATATCATATTTTTATTTTGTTTGGGGTCACTAGTGACCCCATGCGACTAACTGTGTAATTTTCTTAATGCGCCTAAATAAGGGTTAGTGACATGACAATTATCATTTTCATTGCATTCCGTTTGACATGCTAATGTTTTTAAATATTTTAAAATTAGAGTTACGACTGTAGGGGTGACTTAGCAGTTTGTCTCGATAAAACCTATTTTAGTATATCTGGAAATTCTCGAATCAAATAAAAAATAGGTAACGTGTATTTGTCAAGTTATTACATGATCTAGATCCGTTCAGTTTTCCTTTTTCAATTGTAACAATTTATCTATTTTGAATCCGCTTTTAGTATTTGTTTTGATTTAACTTATGATCAAGATTAAAGTAATGACTAATTAGTATTAGTTACTATACACCATTTTGTTATGCGTCTGTTATCATCGTATCGTTTTTTGGTATCTTACTCCTTTTACACACGTAGTAAATGTAACGATGCAGTTTTGGTTAGATTAGGAGAGTCCATAATTAAGATCGCGAACAAATAGATATATGGACAGTATTTTCCTTTATATTCAGTATATTTTTGTTAGGAATTCATTTATCATTGATCTGAGTAGATAAGATATGTATCTAAATGTGACGTAAGAAAAAAACTATATTACAAAACAAGCTTGCATACTGTTTCAATTATTAATAAAACACGAGACTAGAAAATATCTTATGGTCAAATCATAACATTCATTAAGTGACGTTAGAACTGGAAATGTTATTTATTTGATTTTACTGTAAAAATAACAGATATAAGGAGCTCATCCATTTTATATTACATTTTAAGCCATAAGTCAAAACCGATGTCACATAGAATAAAAATGTTCATATGATATCCTTTACCTATTTCCGATAATCATATTTTTATTTAATATATAATGCGGGGAAGGAACGTCTCCAACAGTACCTTTTTACCCACATAATTTGGTTAGTACGTAGGTACACATAATTATGTAGACTGAGGTAAAAAGTCAAGTGCTGTTGAAGAATTTTTTACCAACAATGTTTTGTCGATTGCGGTTGACGATTTGCGGCGCCTCGCAGCGTGTTTCATACAAACGCATTTCCTACATGGTTTGGACATTTACTGATCAAATACTGTGAAATTTTGTAGGCATGATCTCAAGCCGAGTATTTATGTCTGTGGTTTTCCAAAATCCTAAAAAAAGTTTTAACTAACTTTTATCTTATTCCAGATCGTTTGTATGAAAAACAAGAATACTGCACAGCTAAGACTAAGAAGAAAACTGGCACAATGCAGATCTAGATATTTAATCCTAGAGTCTTCAAAATTTAATATTGTTTGATTGTTAAGTGTCAAAAATAAGAGGGAAATTCGTTTGTATGAAGCGCGCTGCAAGACGCCGCGAATCGTATTCGCTTAAAAGTGCGCCTATGAAGAGACGGCGCAACATAAAATTGCTGCCTAGTGTGACGGCGACAGCGCGTATATCTTGCTTGTTGCTAAAAATCAATAAAAAACTTATAAAAGACTACGATAGTTATCAAAAAACTGATTGGAGCATATTAAAATATTGTTATTCAACCATTTTTAAAATAATGACCTTTCGTCCATCGGGGTTTATTCAGAAACAAAATGTATCAAGTAAAATGTAAAAAAAATCGTTTTTGACGATCGATGGATTGATGATTATATTTTTATATATGGTAAGCTGTCACCGCAACCTATATACGCTTGCAACACGTGGTATCACTCGCGCGTTGCCGACCCTTCAAAAATCTAATAACTTCTTCCTTAAAGAACCCCATACTGTAGTCCTAAGAAAAAACCTTGGCACCCAGGGGCTCATAAGAGTTAAAAGTACCCTTTGTCAAAATATTAAAATTATAACGAACATACCTATAAATCAAGATCTAGTTGTACAAACATGACCATTTTATACCATCATTATCAAATATAACAATAAGGATAATAATAAGAAAAAAAAGTGTTCTCACTACAACACGCCTCGACTCCCGACCACCTGGCAAACTCCGCGTGCCGCTATACGATGAGCGCCCAATTAATGCAGAACGATAAGCAAAGCTTTTAGCGAGGTTGTCGGAGTGAATGACCTCATTCGGCATTACTCGTTAGCGCTGAGTCACAGACAGGTCCATAATAGCATTAGAATACGAGAAGTTCGGAAAAAAAACAAGCTTCGGAAGTAACCTTTGAAAATACTTTTTTTAATACTTCATTAAACACTGAACAGTGTATAAACGATGGACATAATGATAGCATTTTCTGCCAGTAGACTAGCCATGGGCTAAGTAACTCCGGACAAAGATTGGATATGTCACATATCATTCCGATTAAAGATATATTTCCACTTCGCATATCCATGTCCGCTTAATATATCCGCGTTAATATGCAATTTTCTAGCACACCGCGGTCAAAGGAACTCTCGGATCGATTTCATACCTTTCAATCACAGTGTATCCATTCATAGTGTATCCCTCGTTTGTTATAGATAGATACTACATATTTGATATCCCTTCATACTTAATTGGCTTAGGGGCTATCAATCAAATAGTTATGAATAAACATATTTAATTGGCGTAAGTGCTTTAAAGCGTATTGCACGGAAATTCATATCCCAATGCATATACATTGGGTTAAGCAGGCGTGATTTTAAAAAGCGCTGAGATAGATAAGATTAGATAGATAGCAAGACACGGCAACGTTACTATTGTGCTTTCAGCGCCAGCTCTCTCTCGCACTTTCAGTGATATGCGTGCATCGCTATTCGGCCGCTCCGCACCATCGACACGGGCGACTCGCTTCGCTGTTTATTTGGATTAGTTCGTTCACTCCCTTGATATAGGAAATGTTTATTTCACGCAAAGTGAAGGAGTTGCAACATATCCGGCCTCGAATAAATATCCAAAGATATAGTTATATCCGGAGTTACCCAAGGCTACAGTAGACCTACAATAATTTGGCAAGAAAGTGTCGATTTGTTTCTTCATGAAAATACAAAGGCTTTTTTTTTTTTTTTTTTATACCACCAAGGTGGCAAACAAGCTTGCGGTCCGCCTAATGGTAAGCGGTTACAGCAAGCCAATGTACGTTTGCAACACCTGAGTCATCAATCGCGCGTTGCCGACCCTTCAAAAATCTAATAACTTCTTTCCTGAAGAACCTTGGCAGGAAGCTCATTCCACAAGCGTTCGCAGGAAAAAGTTTCTCTGAAACCGCATTGTAAGTAAGGGACCGTTTAGGTACTGCTGATCCTTGCCGATGGTGAGCGGTGCGATGGTAGAAAGAAGCCGAGGGCATCATTCCGAAAAATTTCTCAGAACACACACAGGGAGGCAAAGTCTCTCCTCAGACTTAAGGGTTCAATTCGGTAAGATACACCTTTTTTTTTACCACTAAGGTGGCAAACATGCACACGATACGCCTGATGGTAAGCGGTCACCGTGGCCTATGGAGGCTTGCAACACTAGAAGTATCACTCGCGCGTTGCCGACCCTTCAAAACTCCAATAACTTCTTTCTTGAAGAACCCCATACTGTAGTCCTTAGAGAAAACCTTGGCAGGGAGCTCATTCCATAACCCAAGCCGGACTTGCAACTTGTAAAGCAGCAACCTTTGCCCCGAGGTGAAGTACGGCTATTACTATTTTATCTATATTTACTAATTTTTGGTACAGAGATATCTGTAGGAATGAAAAAGGACACAGGATGGTTTTTATCCAGACCGAAAATTATATAATAATATAATTTCGAAATTGAATTTTAATTGAAACCGGCCGGAATGTGGCCTGAGACCAGAACAGGTGACCTGGAATGTTTACTCAAATTTTAGAAAATTTTATTGTGAATTAATTTTTATAAAACGTCGACAGAAGCGATGATGCAGCGCGGTTACATAACCGCCATAATTGATAAGCCGGTAAAAGATGTCAGTCAGTAGTACGCAGAGAAGGGACATTAGATTGCCTTCAAAATAGAATACTTTAATCTCGGTTATTCAAAGCGCGACCATACCGTGAAAATACCATCGCGATAACGAAATCTTGCATGGGCGGAATCGCAGGCAAAAGTTAGTAGTATTATACTAAAGAGAGAACCCGGATTGACTGAACTAGGTACTGACTCATCAACAGATAAAAACTCAAATTACTCAACTCAGGAATATCTAATTTGAACAGTTAATTCATTTCATGATAGATAGTAAGAATGAACCTTAAATTTTAGTAATTTTCTTATTAAAAAAAATTTAGTTTTCGTTACATATTAAAACTTTTATACTTCATATTTCTATTCCTTAATCTGCAGAAACTTTCAATGAAATGATTGAAGTTCTTTGCTAGATTTACCATTTTATTGTAGTTCTTGGGGGTGGATTTGTGGCTGACCCATGCTTTGTTTAAGTTTTGTGAGTTTTACAAAATGGCCAGACCAGACATACCAGACTCGCACATAGTAATAATTTTCAGTGATGTTAGGGAGCTCCAGAACTGTAACCAAAACTATTGGATATCCGAAAAAAAAAAAATCCTTACCATATCCATATCCAATAAAAACATATATCAAATATTTGATATATATATATAAACATCACTATGTTATAGTTTTGCAGATTGTAGTAAATAAAGCCCAACAGTAGGTAAAGTACTTACTTCTTTAAAATAGGGACACACATTTAAAATAGGAACACAAGTTTCTGCTGCAGCACTTGCATTTTATTTTGATAGATTATGTGCATAAATAAGTAAATATTTTTGAACATTACAAACAGTGCCGTCTGGTCCCTAACTAAGCTAAACTTGCACTGAAAATACTTGAAGACACCAATGTTTATCACATAAATGTTTGTCTTGTGAACTCACACTCCTTGATTAAGCAGTTGGGTCATAACCCATGGAGCAGACAATAGCCAAAAATTTAGTGTGTATGTGATTTGTGTTATAATGCAGCAATAAATAGGACCTAAATTTAATTTGATTCGGGATTTTTTTGATATGTGATTTAGCAAAATGTAAACAATGTAACAAAAACATTTTACAAAAGGGCAGGGGAACTACTTCATCTTAAGTTGCACAACCACAACAGTTTGAAGTTGTTTGAATTGCTATAAAAATTGCTTAAATATTTTTTTCTAATGTTATCTTCTTAAAAATAAGTGGGTATAACAATTAATTTATTTAAGAATTCTGATTTACTAGTTGACTAGTGCCACCCTTAGATATTCTTAGTTTCCTCCTCTTATAATTAATTATTTATAATTATTATTTAAGTTTTAAACTAATAATTGTATAAAATAAAGTTAATAATATTGTATTTACAAGGAATATAAAATAGATGGATATAATTAAAAGGTGGCAATATCAAAATAATAGAATTGCTCACCTTGTAATAGCTTAAATTATTGATTTTCTTAGTAAATGCCAACAATTCAATACAATAACCAAAACTGTCAGATATCTGAAAAAAAATTGTATCCTTATGGATCCAAAAAAACTCAAATCTGAAACTTTGTGTAACTCAAAGGTAGACATCATTAAGCCCACCCAGCTGACATGGAATCAAAATCATATTTTGTCTTGAAAATAGATTGTATAGCCACACTATTAAACAGAACCTCAATGGAAGTTGCAAATTTTGTAGGAAGCTTGAACAGACAAATTGGTAGACAAAAAATTTAATAACAATTTAATGGTATTATTTTTTTTAAAAAAAAACAATAAATAAAGAATTACAGATATGACAAATGGAGATATAGAAGTGTCCTCTTTGCTTAATACATTAGCATGTACAACTTAAATAATAGGGTTTACTAAACTACTAAAAATAGATAGATGTGTCAATGATTAAGGAAACATTAATCATATGAGTATAAGTGATTCATTTACAGTAAGAAGAATGAATCATTGACATTGTAGATAGTAAAATGTAACTAAAAAAATTACAATACAACAAATGTTGTAAACAAGATTTTCTTGTACATAGTAAATTCTTCAATTGTAACAAAATCCAAGTCAAGAATGTGACCTGATATGGGTCAATCAACTTTTATTTGTCCTGTAAGTACTATGTTTTGTCCCTGACCAATAATCGCAGATCTAAAGAAAAATAAGTGGTTTGTTTGCATATGTCGCATTTATCTTATTATTAAGCTAACATACAAGTAAATTATTTTAAATAAATCACTATTAAACTGGAATTTTAATGGTTGTCCAGGTGACAAAACATCTGATGTAGTGTTTTTTTATTTGTCCCCCAGTAAGTTTTTTTTTTTTTTTTTTTTTTATACCACTTAGGTGGCAAACAAGCCTACGGTCCGCCTGATGGTAAGCGGTCACCGTAGCCTATGGACGCTTGCAACACCAGGGGCATCACTCGCGCGTTGCCGACCCTTCAGAAATCTAATAACTTCTTTTTTGAAGAACCCCATACTGTAGTCCTTAGAGAAAACCTTGGCAGGGAGCTCATTCCACAACCCAAGGGTTCGCGGGAGGAAGTTTCTCTGAAACCGCACTGTTCGCGACCATTTTGGTTCCAAAGTGTGAGAATGAATTCCCTGTCGATGGCGAGCGGTGCGATGGTAGAAAGTAGCCGTGGGCATCATTTCGAACAATTCCTCAGAACACAATCCATTGTACAAGCGGTAGAACACACACAGGGAGGCAAAGTCTCTCCTCAGACTTAAGGGCTCAATACCGCAAGTGAGTTTGGGATCGTCGACAATTCTCACAGCCCGTCGTTGAACCGAGTCAAAAGGGCCAAGCTGGTATCCGGGTGCACCCGCCCAGAGATGGCAGCAGTACTCCATATGGGGCCGGACTTGCGACTTGTAAAGTAGCAACCTTTGCCCCGACGTGAAGTACTGCTTCGCTCTGTTGAGTACACCAAGTTTTTTGGACGCCAGCTTTACCTTGTCTAGCAAATGATCTCGGAACTGAACATCGCTGGAGATGTCAACGCCAAGGATCCCAATGCTCTTAGAGATGGAGAGGGGAGTGTTCTGGAATTGTGGGACTACAGTGAATGGGGTTTTCTTAGCGGTGAACGCGCAGACTTGTGTCTTTGAAGGGTTGAATCGGACCAAGTTTTCCCGCCCCCAGTCAGAGATCTTGGACAGACCGATCTCGATTTGAGACACAAGTTCTTCACGCTTTTCCTCCACAACGGAACGTGGGATGCTTGCACGGCCCGTGTAATAAGCGTCTCCAGTACTGTCATCTGCATAGCAATGTATGTTGTTGATGTCCAACATATCATTGATGTGCAGTAGAAACAGCGTAGGAGACAGCACAGAGCCTTGCGGGACACCAGCATTTATGTCCATGCTATCAGAGCAACTACCGTCAACTACGGCTCGTATGCTTCTGCCGGACAAAAAGCTAGCCACCCATTTGCACAAACCCTCAGGCACTCCGTAAGAAGGCAACTTCAATAGAAGACCCCGGTGCCAGACCCGATCGAACGCCTTCGCTATGTCTAGGCTACATGCCAATGCCTCCCCCTGACTCTCAATGGCTAGTGCCCATCGGTGTGTGAGATACACTAGAAGGTCACCAGTTGAGCGACCGTGGCGAAAGCCATATTGACGGTCACTGATCAGGTCGTGTTTTTCTAGGTATCTCAAATCTGTGTGTTGATCACACGCTCCATCACCTTGGAGAGGAGAGAGGTTATAGCGATAGGCCTGTAATTCGATGTTTAAGAAAGTCCGTGGCTTTTTTGTATGTCTACCGGACAACCAGCACAAAAACGTAAGTATTTGATAAATCATAGTAAATTAAAGTGAAATATATTCTATTTAATCTATATTTTTCACTGCGCGTAAGACCTAATTCAAAATATCAAGACTGTTAAATGTCACTGGGACAACCAGTCACTTGGACAACCAAAACCGTTGTCCGTGGGACATTTTGGTTGTCCGTAGGACAATAATAATAGAATCAGCATAAAACAATACTTTTTGTTTCAATAATTAGTCAGTGAAGTGCCCCTTACAAGGGCTAGAGCATTTATTATTGTTAAATAAAAATTAGATTGTTATTTTAATTAATTTCAACTTCCTACATCTTAACGTGTGGAACACCGAGTCGAGAAACGATCAAATGATCTTTGGTTTCGGAGTTTTTAAACCACATACTTCTAGCAGTAGGCCTCTGACATGGTTGTGTAACGGCTGCCATCTAAGTAATTATAGCAACCAGGACAAACGACTTAATATGGCCTCCGAAGCATGGAACTATCTTTGTTATGAACAATCTGGTGGTTTAGCTTCCTATGTCTAACCAAACTGAGCACAATCTTACAAAGTGATAAATTGACAAAAATTAACTTTATGTGTTCCTTTGTCGAGAATCGAACCAGGGACCTTCAGACCTTGAGACAAACGCTCAAATCACCACTTAGCTAGCTTACTTAACAAATTTCTGCTATATCTAATAGTTATCTATTCTAAATTATTTTTGTTGATAGTTTTAGATAATGGGTTTGACGGAAAAAGAAAAATCATGACGTTATAGAGAAAGACTTAAAGCAGACCCGAAGGAATTAGCTGAGAGAAAGAGAAAAAAAGGGAAAGCTACCATAAGAATAAAAAACTAATTTCAAGTATGCCGCCAGGAGATAAGAAAACTGCAGAATTATATGGAAGCTGCGAAAACAGTCTCAGAGAAATCGCCAAAATGCTGTTAGTAATATAATTGAGAATACGCCTCCAAGCTTTCCGTCCATTAAGAAATAAATCCCGAAGATCAACTTCAACCGACGACACCACCTTCTATTCCTGCCGTGTCTTCAAAAAATGAGTAGATTAGAGGCAGAAAAAAATTCGACGAGATAGATCTAAATTATCAAGAGAAAATGTATAATTTCAATCTGAAAGCAAGAAGTGGAAGAAAAAGTTTGAAAAATATAAAAAGAGAGCTCATCGGAGAGAAAAAGAATTAATTAAATTAAAAGAAAAACAGGAAGAAAATTTAAGAAAAACAGAAGTGCGGCATAACAAACGCTATCAAAGATAATTACAGAAAAATATATGCCAGAAAAGGCAAAAAAATGCTGAAAAAAATTTTCGCGAAACTTGGTGCGCAAAAGCATAAAATAGTTAAAGACTGTTAGGGCTTACAAGGAAGACTCAGAACAAGTATTAACACGCGTAATTCAGATACAGAGCTAACAAAAAAATTTATAGGTTTTTCTTAAGAGATGCTGTATCTAAAAATACTACTGCTACAAAAGAGGTGCACCAAATATTTTCAAGGAGCCACGGCCAACTAATGTCCAGAAATTGCGAATGCGAATGCTTGAGTCCCGAGTTATACTCACTGATACCAGCTCCAAGGAACATTCCAACCTGTGCCGACCCTGACAAAGACATACCTCAAGATATTCCATTGCCACCGCTGGCAAATATTTGCAATGACACATTCAGCGATGTTGACGACGTACCTTTGAGTAATTTGCTGTCTTCGAATAAAGACATACCCTGAACTACATGAAGGTTTACGCAAGAGCACATACAAGAGTGTATACAGATCGTCTGATAGCTCTGACAATGAAAATGATATTACCACAGCCATCTACGCCAGGACAAAACAATTGATTACTTGGTGTAGGTGACTTTTTGTTAGTCAAAGTTTACAGCACCAAAGGTGAATCATACGATACATATGCGTGCATTGCCGAAACCGATATCGATAAGATGGTGAAATCAGAGTTACATGCCAAAAATGTGTGAAAAATGGAAAACTATTTGTATTGAATGAGAAAGATAAATCCTATGTAGCATTCAAAGATAATTAAAAAACTTCTAACCCCGGATGCAAAAGAGGCACTCAATATTATAAGTTTTCATGATATATTAATGTTTTTAGAAAATAGTTCATGTAGTTTATCTCTGCTATGATTAAGAAATTTTGTTTTGTTAATTAATATTTAAGTTTTGTATCTTACTGAACCCTTATTAACATAATATACACAGCGGTATTAGTCATTTATTGAGACAGCAAAGTACAAGTTAGAGTCAAAAAATGTTTAAGCTGATTAAAGAGGCTGTTAATGTTTCTAAGTTAATTAGTAAGAGTTGTCACGTTTATAGGTCTTTTCATTATTTAATCATTTATTGTAATGTTGATTCTTTTGTATAAACTTGTAATAAAACTAATAATTATTGTCATATAGTGTTTTTTTTTACATAAAAAGAACAAATACAGGCGATTTCTATCCTAGTATCTCCTTTGGACTCTCAAGTATGTCTTATGGACAACCGTATATGTCCATTGGACAACCATTTTGTGCCTGTCTCCTAAAGACAAATTATCGTCATTTTTACTTTAAAAAAAAACAGTGAAGTTTACAAAATTTTCAAATATGAATGTAACAATTAAAAGTGAATTCATAAAGAGTGTGAAATATTAGATATTAATTATTATTTTACAAGTTAAATGAAAAGTTTGTTACATTTAAAGTATGTTGTTGTCCAGGAGACAATATTATTGGGAATAACTTATAAATTAAAAGTAGCTTCATTTATTTATGGAAGATAAATTGAAATCCATCCTATATTAAGTGAGAATAAAGTGACGGTTTACAATTTGCCTGAATTTCAAATAGTTCAGAAGTCTATTTAGTTAGTTGTCCATGGGACTATTTTAACTAGAGTCATGTGGATTTTGGAGCCAAATTTACTATTTTATTTAAATAAATCTTTCTGCTCTATGTGAATTCTTAAAATATAATTAATTATCTACAGAAAACATTTAAAAATATAACTTTTTTTAAATAAAATTAAAAAATTAAAATTTCTCATTGATGTACACTTAAAAGTTGATTGACCCACATAACAAATATGTAAACACTAAAAAAAATCTGTATATATGTTGTTCTGAGATAAGTTGGACTCCAAATTCAATAAGACTGGAACCAATAATACCTATACTGTTCAACCACCTATGATCCTGGCTAAGAGAGCATACTCACCAAACAGTGTGGATCAAATAGTTCCGACAGTTCGCTTATACAAACCCAAGATTAACAGAGACCCTGCTCTGGATGAACAGGGATAAAACGGCTGTATACATCTTATTCTTCTAGGCATTACTGACAGCCCCCTGTGCAAAGCATGCACAGGGCTTTCAGTTAACAACATCAATTGTGTCAAGCTCTGTGTGGGCTCCATAGTGTTAGGATAATTGGAGCATCGAGCATTACAATAATTTCATACTGTTTCTCAGATGTTCTAATGCATTTCTGCATTAGCGGCATTACAGACACCACCGGTGTAGGTGCTGTGTGGTGCTAAGGAGACACATTATCACATGATACTGCAAAAGATAGAGCAACCAATGGGGAAAACTCCTTAAGAATTCACACAAACAATGAGAGACATAATGAATAATATCAGATGCCTCTTGGACTTTTGAGCAGAGCTGAAGTGGTATGAGTAACCTGATATGTGAATTGGTTCCCCATGCACAATGGAACCATTGTGAGGCTAAGTGTGGAGTACCAACCAATGCATGCAAGCATTTGTCAATTTGCTGGCAGGCTAAGTGCATTTCATAATGATATTGATGATCAATTCTTAACATTACATCATTCTAGCCATACATATTTTCAGTCTTTATGTAATACCATTTAGGATGAAATTTGTTAAAATGGCATGTGCTCATATAGTACTTGAAGTTACAAGGTATTACCTCTATACTGATTCATAGTTATAAGTCTATGTGCACAGGGCCGCAGAGACATCCACCGGTCCGAGGGTATCCATGTGCACAACTTTATTTCGGCGCATGCAGCTCCACAAACCAAAATATTAGGAGATTGGTAAATCAAACATGGTAAGCCTGTACTAAATACTTATAATCATAATGTTTGTCTACCACTGGCACAGCCAAAGCTGAATTCCATTTACTACATATTATTCAAGTTATGGGTCAGATAATAATAAACATAGATTTACAAATTAATAGTTTGACTTAAATGTGTGACTAATGCAATTTTGAAAATATACAAGGTCTCAGATGTCTGTTTTACAATATGCAATTGATTTTAAAGTTGATGGAAAACAAAACCATACCTATTTACCAAGTCTTGATAGCGGTACAATTGGACCAATTTGATTTGATTCACAGGATGTGCTAACCCAAACTGTGTTGATGGAACGAGTAAAAATTCTATTTGGAATCTGGAATTTCAGAGCAAATAGTACTTTTTCACTACGTCCTGAACAATGACATGATTTTAAATTGATGTAGGTATTAGGGCTTATAAAGTTGGAACATATTGTGTATGTATATAATGACACATTACAGTTACAGTAAGCTGGGTTTACTGTTTAATTCAATTTCCTATCTATTAACAAGGACAAATAAGAAAATATGAGTATGTTACTTATATGTTATATATGTTACGACCAGTATGATTCATAAGTAATTAGTCTTATAAGTATCTAATAAGAATGTTTATTTAGCTGCTTAGGTACACAGCTGCTTTACATACCTATTTGTGCAATTTAGAAATGAATACCGACCTTGACATTAAAGTTAGTGAGTGCAATGTCCTCAACGACAAACCACTTAATTTTAGACCGATATGAAATTTGTTACAGGTAGGGGCGTACCTAGGGGTTTACTACATGAATTACATAGAAATAGACTAAAATGGTTGCGACCAGTCCGCCGCGCAACCGCTATACCATATATGGTCAAACAAATGCGATTGCGCGGCGCTGCAATTCTCACCGGTTCGATGCCCTCGGCACACCGGCAAACGAAGATAACAGCAACATAATAAAACTGATCAGAAATTTACGTGAGATAAATGGATTTCAATAATTTTAGTATCGTCAAAAAAGGCGTTGGAGACTGTAACCTTTCAGGCTTACGTGAAATTCAATACCTTTGCTGGTATTGAGAACTTACAAATTGTGATATACATTCTCTATATTTTACTGTGTATTCGATTATACCATGTACAATAAAAAAAATAACACGTGGCCGAAAATCACTGAACGATGACAAGTATTTTAACGAAAAGGTGTGTGCGAACTCGACAAGGATTGTTCGGAATATGGCGGCACCGGTCAAGATTGGTTAAAATCTCACCCATTATTATGTCACAATTCGTTTTGCACAACTTTTGATTAAAAAAGCACATTACACCAATAGAACACTGTAATTCCATTATCTTCACTTACCATTTTATGATGTTAAATACGTAAAAATCCTATCACTAATTTCACAGATTGCACCACCAAGGCAACCGGAACAACACTAATTTTGGACAGTTGGTAGCACTGTACTTAATTTCACATGGACCAATCAGCGCATGTGTCAAACCTGAAGTCAATAGACTAACTCTTAAATTTATTTTCAGTAATATTCCGACACATACATTGGAATTCAAAAATTAATAGTTAAGACAAAAATATGGGTTATAACATTTCTAGAGCACAACTGCCTTAGTTGTAGTTCAACTAAAATAAAATAATCTCTACTTTATACTGCACACACATACGGTACTGCAGATTAGATAGAAGTGACGAAGTGGCTGCGTACTGACTGCCTGCTAGCCACGGCAAGTTGATAAGCGAAAGTTTACTTGTGAAAAAGTGAGTCACGTAGTATGATGCTGTGTTATTTTGGCCAATCACTTTGCAATATTCAGCAAATGCCCATATATGGAAACGCTTAAACAACTAAGTACGTAATGGCTAGTAACAAATTTACATTGTGTAAAAATTTTGCCGCACTTTTCTTTCAGGGCGATTAAAAAGAAATAATTTGACTAACAAAATAATATTGCTGACATTAATTTATTTGATTAGAATCTATGCAAGAAAACAAGATACTAAAGATTTTTAAATGCATTTATCAAAAATTTAAGAAAAGAGATTTGCAAGTTTTTGAGATTTTCGCAATATATCTTATTTTAAGAAACCCTAACTTAATGCGGGTGTCATATGCACTTGTCAGATTATTTTATTGTTTACTCTTTAGTTCCAATCATTTAATAGTTACAGTATCACCCGTGTTTATAAAACTTTATAAAAACCTTTGGTGAGCAAATTAAACTGGCACTTGTACGATGCTTACGGTGGTGGTACAAAGAAAAACGTTAGTCTAAATATATTCTCCGTAAATGTGTTAGTTTTTTGGTAGGTAAGCTTTGTAACTACGAGTATGTGGTCATTCTGTTGCTGTGATGCTACCAAATTAGGTAAGCTCATAGTTGAAATTATGGATAAAAAACTGCCAACTGCACGTAGGGTTCGTACCATTATCTGTAAAAACGGCAAAAAAACCACGTTTGTTGTATGGGAGCCCCCCTTAAATATTTGTTTTATCCAATTTAATTATTAATTTTTAAAGTGAATGTTTAACTAAATATTCTGTCAATATTTTAAGCGTCTACTTGTTGCCATTATTAATAATGACGTTTGTTGTGTGGGAGCCTCCTTAAATATTTATTTTATTCTGTTTTTTCGTATTTGTTGTTATATCGGCAATAGAAATACATCTTCTGTAAAAATTTCAACTGTCTAACTATCACGGTTCATGAGATACAGCCTGGTGACAGACGGACGGACGGACAGCGAAGTCTTAGTAATAGGGTTCCGCTAATTACCCTTTGGGTACGGAACCGTAAAAAATGATGACATGCAGGTGAAATCTACGCAGCCAGTGTCAGTGCCAGCTAAAATTAGTCCTAAAGATAATTGGTCACTTAAATCAAATGTGATTTGAAATGTATGTACGTAGGTACACAAATCAAGAAGGCCGGTTAATTCCGTGAACATGTAAGGATATCTTTTTACAAGTGTTTCGATCAAATTCTTTTTAAATTACCATGGCTAAGTATAATATATTTTCAAAATTTAACAAAAATTAAGGTTTCATTTCAGTTACATATGACCCAGGAAGCTGTTTTTTTTCTATGGCCATAGGCATATAGAAATGCGTATTGACGTGAATTCAATGTACGACTTCTTCGTTGTACCCGCGGGACTTTTAGAAAAAATCTACATTAAAACATGTTCTTTTGAAAGCTCATACTCCGAAAATACAAAATTAACAAAAATTATAATTAGTCGTCGTGAATACAAATCTGACGGCAAAACAAAAATATCTGTTTCTTCCTTCCTCCACCTCCCGCAATGACACTACAAGCCGCGGGAGTGTGCATTGAAAATAAGGGGTGGCGGGTAGGGCATGTAATACCTATCGGAAGGTTTGCAATTTCGATATTGGTTCGATAATACATTGTAATATCGGAATTCCAATACTAATATCGGAATTGAACATATTTTTCATACAGTTGTATTAGATACAAGATGTTTTAAATTAATTTCTTTTGGTAATTAATATAAAAATAAACAACTTCTTTGATGATTATGTTATCAAAAAAACATAAAACTGAAAGCAATTTTGAGAAATATATTTAAAAATAATTTACACACATCCTATAAACAAAATCTAATTTGGAAAAATATAAGTTAATATTTTGCTATGTGTACTTATAGTGTTTACTATGTTTTTTTTCTTTTCTAATAGGTAATTAAAAAACCTTCTGAAATAACTTCAGTAAAATACTTAATCAAAAATTGTACAAAAATTAACAAGAGAATAAAACTACTATTTCGGTACTATTTTTTCCTTTTTTTAGAAAACCACCTTTTTTCTTCATAATGCGTTCGTAGAAACTCCTTCACTCCAATTCTATTCGCTACTAAGTAAATAAAATACTCAAAATCATCTTTCTAAAAAAACAATTGGACACAAATGGAGTGAAACTACTTATTACTTACGTCATGTACATGATTTTTAGAGAGAAACTTGATAGTGCATTCTCAAACAATTAAAGGCTTCTAGCATTTCAGCAAAAGTGAACTTCGAACGATGCTTAAAAAATATCCAGCTGGCAAAAACACGCTTACCTACAACACTAGGGCAAAACTTATGTAGAATACAAACGCTCTGTACGCATGTTATATATACACTAATACCTCCCTCTGTTTATGTCGGATACAAGTTGTCTTGTCCGATTCAACCCTTCAAAGACACAAGTCTGCGCGTTCTCCGCTAAGAAAACTCCATTCACTGTGGTCCCACAATTCCATAACACTCTCCTCTCCATCTCCAAGTGCATTGGGATCCTTGGTGTCGACATCTCCAGCGATGTTCGGTTTCGAGATTATTTACAAGATAAGGTGAAGCTGGCGTCCAAAAAACTTGGTGTACTCAACAGAGCGAAGCAGTACTTCACGTCGGGGAAAAGGTTGCTGCTTTACAAGTCGCAAGTCCGGCCCCATATGGAGTACTGCTGCCATCTCTGCCTCCGTGTGTGGGTTCTACCGCTTGTATAATGGGATGTGTTCTGAGGATTTATTTAAAATTATACCCACGGCTACTTTCTACTTTAGTATCGCTCGCCATCGGCAGGGAATTAATCCTCTCATAAATAAGAACCTAAATCGTCACTTACAGTGCGGTTGCCGACGAACTTTTTCCGCGAACGCTAAGGATTTTCTAGAGACTGTGGTGTGGGGTTTTTCAAAAAGTTTTTAAAGGGTTAGCAACGCGTGGTGTTGCAAGCGTCTATAGGCTACGGTGACCACTTATTATCAGGCCAACCGTAAGCTTGTTTGCCACTTTAGTGGTATAAAAAAACTTTACAAAGGACCTCCTTTATGATGTTAATTTACACGGCACTAGCGAGCGACCATATATCGGGTCAGAATAGTTTTTTGCATTGTACTTACACTAGTTTAAGCCGATGTTTATAATATTTTTGTATATAGTCTATACCAACTTCTACGCATGTGTGCCAAATTTTATTTGTTTTTGTGTTTTTCCACAATCTCAAAAACTATAAGTCGGATTGCAAAAAATCTTTTTTAGTTAGATAAGGTATCGGAAACTAAGAGAACAGCGCAAGCTTTATCAAAATCGGTTTAGTCGTTTTTGAGAAAGAGAGTTAAGTGAGTATCAGTCACTAAGAAAATATGTCATTGGCTTAACTGAGTAATTCTTAAACATGTCATTATGCATGTTGTTTCAATATTTGCATGTAGTTAGCCTTTAGCATAACAATCTTGATGTAAATTTCAAAAAGTGGTTTAGCAATTAAAAAAGTAATCGTGTAATCGTTAGATGGCAACACAACATGTATCTTAGTAGATACTATACTTTCATATAAACACATACTCGTAAAAGATAAAGAAATAATTGAGTAAAGGCACTCGAACGAAAAAAATATAATAGAAATTATTTTCAATTACAACTGAAATAAAAAAAAAACCGGGTTTCTGAGCCCCTCCAATGTTTTTTTGTGTTATCAGTGCCGTAACTATCTTTTTTTGCGCCCGGTGTAAGCTTCTATGTGTGCGCCCTCGAAAAATTGTGATCTGGATGGAGGCAAACAAGCTTGCCTGATTTTAAGCGGTCATCTTAGACTATGGACGCTTTTAAACCGAGGTATCAGCGTATCCAAAGGGGGTCTAGCGCTATCCTTAAATACAAAAAAAAATAACAAAAATGTGGTGTAGGCCGCTCCCCGAAGCAAAAAATCTTGAATAAACCTCCCCCGAAAAAAAATCCTAAATACGCTTCTGCACCAGGGACATTACATGCGCGTTGCCGACCTTTTAAAAATATAATCTCGTCCTTTGAGATCCTTGAAGAATCTTAGTACATTAGTAACATAATGTCATCTAGCCGTTTAAAATGTTGAAGATACTGTTGAATTGAAATGCGTGTTTATGCCCGTGATGTCGATTAGTTTTACTCTTAAACTTAAATGTTTCGTTTAGTTGACTTACTTATTTAATTGAAAGAGTTCATACATTTTTTATCTTGATGAATTATGTCAAAAAACATACTTAAGTAGTTGAGAAAAAAGAAAACACTTGCAACCCAAAAAACAATTCATCAACTAAGTATCTACTAAAGTAACCTTATTTTTACACTTAAACAAACTAACAGGCAGACAATTTCTTTGACTTCATCATATTAAAGAGTTCTATGTCAGGCAACTGAGAATAAGTTAACCAGTGGAAAATGTTGACAGAATGTTTAGGTGAAAATAAAGATCTGAAGCCCCTTTATAAAATCAAGTGGTCTGTATGTAGTGCTTACCATTATATTAATCGACTAAAACATTGATCAATCGAAAAAAAAAACAAAACAAAAAGTAGTTCAAAGCCGTGCCAAAAAGAGCAAACCGGAAATATGTAATTAGCTTCTAACAATTATTAATAAAACAACAACAGCAATGAACTTAAAAGGAAACTTTTTTGATGTCCCATGCATAATATCATTAGCGCACAAAGTACCTTATTTATTAAAGTGAAAACAGATCATAATATTATCAGCAGTCAAAGTATTTTAAACTTATCTTAGTTACAGCATTCGATCACTGGCCAGTTGAGGAGGTAAATTAGAATGCCATTTACAATTTATTAAAGCTAATAAGCCAGGTTATTTTGAAAACCTTGCAAATGAATCCGCTGAGTCGTGTATCTTAACCTTTTATTTGCTAATAAAGGCAAACAAATAAGAAGATACTTGATGCGAGTGGCTATTATGGCTATTTTACAAGAAAGACTCACTAATTTGTCAATAATATGTATATATATGATATGGTGATGATTTTGAACTTTAGAAGTTAGAAATAAGAAACTATTAACTAAAATCAACGTTGATGCAGTTATATAAACAGTTACGATTTTATTCGGATTCGTTCACGGTCACAACAGTTCGTTTGTGGAATAATTTACCAGTAAATAATCGAAATGCAAAGTCACTAGAGAGGTTTAAAATTTACTGCATCGGTACCTAGTATATCGACATCGAAAATACATAGGTCAGGTATTGCTGCTTTCTAGTGACCTATGCCTAAATATATGTATATGCATTATATACAGGGTTATTGGTAATTAGACCGGATCCTTTTAAGGGGTCATAGGAGAGGTTATTTGCGATAATTTCGATCCCATATCGTTATATTATCCGAAAGTCAATCATTTTTGAAAAAATTGAATTTTAAATTTTTTCTTGAAAAATCTGTTTCCTGCCTTCAAAAATCGAATAAAAAAAAAAATCCTTCGATTCTAATTTATTCACAGTTTTAGATAGACTACACTTTACGTTCTTAATTACCAATTATCAAATCATAATAATCTGTACACATACAGAAACTACAGGTCTTATTGTAATAAAAAATCACGTTTTCTGTCAAACTGCTAGTAAAAATGTATTTTTGCTCAAAAACTTGCAAGTAAATTTAAGCTGCACATTATTTAGAAAACACCTACACATTCCTAGCTATCTAATGAGGTAAGAAAGACGGCACTATTTTATACTATTAAAGAAAAACTTTAGTAGTAAATTCCGAGAATGTTATTGAAATATTTTGTTGACAGCCTTAGTCTGCTCGTGCGATTTGTACTGTTTAGACGCTGTCTTATTACCCTTTGTTGCGATAAAACCTCGACGCGACGACCCGGCCTGTGTAACTGGACTCTGTGTGTTTCTTCTTCTGTGACTTGGCTAGTGAACTTGATGCGACAGATTTGCTTTCCTGACGACTTGGCGTGTACTAAAGGACTTATTTAATCCCATGACAGGACAGCCCCGTGTCCGACCACCTCGTCTTCGAGAATTTACATTTGAAGAATATGCGGACATACTGTTACGGATTTGCCAATGGTGTCTCTACACTTGCTCGTACGGAGTGTCAGTCTTGAGTGTGTTTGAGGGAGTGTATTGGCGACTACGTGAGACTGCTAGTGTTCAAAGACGACAAAGTGATGCTGGCAGACCTCGTATTTACCGTACAGAGGAAGACTAAGAAATTCTTCACTTTGAAGAGGATCCCACCACCTCGACTAACGTTGTTGTACGACGTCTTGGCATCACCTAATGGAAAGTTTGGTACACGGTGCATGGGGCAGGGCTCTATCCATATCATTATACTCCTGTCCAAGTGATAGAAGAAGGTGATCCAGCAAGGTGGATTGAGTTTTGTATATTTATGCTTAACGCAGATACAGAGGACTCCATGTATTTAAGAAAAATGTTGTGGACAGACGAGTCAAAATTTGACCAGGATGGCATTGTGAACTATCACAATATTCATTATTGGGCAACAAAAGCTGAACGCAACCCAAATAAAAAAAGGATACAAGGCTCACAAAGACGTTTCTCAGTCAATGTTTGGATGGGAATTATCGATAATAATTTGATAGGCCCCCACTTCCTGCTCAACAACTTAAATTGCGAAGCCTACGAAAACTTTTTAAGTGACGAAATGTTCGATTTCCTTAGTGAGGTACCATTAGCAACACGGCAACAGATGATTTACCAGCATGATGGCTGCCCAGCACACTTCAGGATCAATTTACGCGAATGGCTAAATCAACGTTTTCCAAACCGATGGATTGGCAGAGGAGGACCTATTCCATGGCCAGCGAGGAGTCCATCTAAGGTCACATGAATAGCTTCGTTTATGACGTTTCTTTGTCACCTGTGCCATCCATAGACGAATTAAGACGTCGCATAATAAATTCAGCAGAAGAGATGAAAACAAATTTGACAACTAGAGTGGTTAAAACAGTGTTACGGAAACGAATGCGTCTTTGCATACGTAATAGGGGTGGGCTCTTTGAGAATGAGTTGTAAAATAACTTAATTAAAACTTGATTCCAAATTTCTTTGTTTAGTTTTCCAAATTAAATTTATACTCACATTTTTAGTTTCTACTACCTGGTTCTCATTTAATGCCTCTTTTTCTTTAATAGTGTAGCATAGTGTCGTCTTTTTTTCTCGTTAGATAGCTAGAAACGTGCAGATGTTTTTTAAATAAGATGCAGGCAAAATTTACTGGCATTTTTCAGAGAAAAAAAAATATTTTTATTAGAAGTATTGCAGTTCCTGTATGCACACAGATTATTATAATTTGACTATTACTTATTAAAAACTAAAGTGCACACTTTCCAAAACTGTGAAAATGAACAGAATCTGAGCATTTCTTTTTTTTTTATGAATTTTTGAAGGTATAAAACCCATTTTTGTAATAAAAAAATTAAAATTCAAGTATCTCAGAAATGGTTGACTTTCGGATAATTCGATATGGGATCAAAATTATTGCAAATAACTTCCTCTATGACCCATTAAAAGGATCCGGTCTAATTAACAATAACCCTGTATACACATATGTATGTTTATGTATTAAATTATATATAATTTATCCACCTTCTTATTAACATATTATACTTTATTATATTATTTTTATGTATTTTACATACTATCTTTTATCACTAAATCTATTACAACAAACACTGCACAACCACTTATTCATATCTACATTATTAATGGTTAACTGGTAGAAAATGCCTGAAAGCATTAAGTTCTCCTATGTACAAAATTAGTGCAATAAAGTTTTTTTTTATTTTTACGATTGCTGTTACATGTAATTAATCTCAATAACCAACTAAGTCATAAACATTTCTAAGTTTTCGTTGAAATTTTTGTATCGATTTATAACGTGTACGACCTGAATCAAGGAGCATGGCCTGGACAAGGCAAACATTTATGTGATAAACATTTGTGTTGGTCTTAAGACTGGGTGCTTATGTATTAGATGTATGTAATATATAAACAATCAGTCAAAAGACTTAACTGTTTAAAGGTTTAATACCGCTTGTAAGACTAGGATCGTCGACCATTCTCTTAGCTAGATTTGAACTGAGCCAAAAGGGCTAATCTGGTATTCAGGTGCACCAGTTACATATGGCAGCAGTACTCAATGTAGGACTAGACTTGCGACTTAATATAGCAACCTTTCCGTAGGTGAAGGAATACTTCGTTCTAAGCAAACCAAGTTTCTTAGACGCCAACAAAACCCAATGACACCCTTTGAATAGTAACTTCATGTCCATCTGTTAATGGCACACGCATTAAATATCTACATAGTCTTGTAATGAATTACACAGTTTTTTATTTAAGTTAAGAAACTTTTGTTTCATTACGTGTTTACCATTATCCTTGCCCTATCTAAAAAGCAATACCCGCGCAATGAATGTGTCACATGCAAGATGGAACGCCGCCCGCAAGCTGTATTAGTGTTCCTGTAGTTTCCGTCTCCTACACGCTCGCTTCTTTGTTGCCAAACATGGCAGAACATTGCGTATGTTTACATATACGTTTATGGGCCGAGAGACTCGAGGCTAGACAAATGTTTTGTTCTCCTTGGTGGTGTACCGTGTACTGTCCGCAGAGATCAAGACGCAAGCTGCAAGACTGACAACGAAATCAGATTCTTAAAAAAATTATTATTATACAGTTTGTTACATCTTATTAGTGTAGATGAGCTTTCTTTTAAATAGTATTCCAAACAGACGAGATGTTAAAAAAATGGACAATTAGTGTTTTTTGCGGGTGCTGTATAAATTCGCAATAATTATCATACAGTGGAACCCCAATTTATACAACAAGTACGAATCGGTAGACAAGTACCTCCGACATAAACTTGGCCGGTTTCTATTTCGTATGCGTGTTTTTCAAGAGACGCGCGACACTACTGGTCCGTTCCTAAAACCGTCTAGCTTGGTGTCTTCTGCAAAGTTTGGGTAGGTTTTATAATTTTACCAAAAGCATGATTGAAGTTATCGCGCAGGATGTCTTCTGTCAAGTATTCAGCTCCGTCTCAGGTCTCCGTCCCGACACGAACCGCTACTTTAACACTTCTTTCACGAGAAAGGCTAGTTATTTTGTCAAATACCCATGTTGTAAGAACGCCCATGGTAGAAAGCCTACGAAGTCCAATATGGAACGGATCCTAGACCTGGAAAGTGATTTTCATACATGATGCCTGTCACAAGGAGCTGAAATAAATACCAAAGAACAAAACAATTGTTTAATTAATAAATCTATGCATTATAATAATATATATGTACCATCACGACATTTATCCCCGAGGGGTGTCAGATATTACGAACCTATTAGCAAGTAACATACACGTGTCGCAGATAGTATTCTATCCCACAATCGTGAACGCAAAGAGCCAGGTTGTGTTTAATCGGGCAATCTATGCGTTACCAACATACTTATGGTATCTTTTATACATGCTGTACAAATTGGACATAGTACTTTGTCCCACGGAACCAGCTAGGGCCCTTTTCAAAAACGCCATGGCGTAGGTAGAGTCAGACGCCTGTATTAGAAACGCT
This sequence comes from Apoda limacodes, assembly GCA_946406115.1. NCBI lineage: Eukaryota > Metazoa > Arthropoda > Insecta > Lepidoptera > Limacodidae > Apoda > Apoda limacodes. The sequence goes on along the minus strand of OX291555.1, from coordinate 22,601,780 downwards.
ACCGAATTCTCTAAATGTTGTCGAACCATTTTCGGTGGGGCTGTCGATTCTAAATTAGCACAGATATCGCCTACAGTGTAAGCAGCCAAGCGCGATATATGCGCCTTTTTCTTGCACAGCGATTGAGTTAATCTGTAACAGATATAAGTTTTTTTTTACCTGACTACGTTTACCAAAGACAAACACAATATTTTACCCGTACCATAATAAATACCGTTCTGCTCAATGACAGGATCTGCAAGTTACCATGGTGCGTTCGCTACCCGCCTTTATATCCCAATTGTGTTGGAGCATCGGCCTACCCTTATTATGGGCGAGGGCGATTTGGGCTATAGTCCTTCCACAATTGAGGATTTCACGTGTTTTTTCGACGTTTACAGGATTCCTCGCGATGTTTTCCTCCATATATTCCGTTCAGTGAAACCAGAGATATTGTATATTGTGTTTCACATGCTGTAACTCAAGGTGAATGTTATTTTAACACCCCTTTTTTACAGTTTTGAATGAATGTATAATATAACATAACGATTTTAATCAAGGTAACCTACTCACCACAGTTTCTATTGCAGTTCATTTGGCCTTTACCAAAAGTAGCTTTATAAATGACCCATAAGTAGTAAATCACCAGCTTTAAAATAACTGGTTAAATTAAAGACCAGGGGACAAAATAATATTTCCACTTTGTCAGTTCTTAACGTATTAAGAAGTCAGGATTGGAAAAGTCTAGTACTAAATATGAGCGGTTACGTAGCTCCAAAGTACTTAGAGCGTGCCCTGGTGGCTCTGTTAGTAGTGGTACTGCCGATCCGAGTGACGTGGGTTCGATCCTTGCACAGAAAAACATTTGGGTTTATTCTGAATCTGGGTGCTTTCTATGTGTAATAAGTATGGATTTACAAAGAAAAAGGTATATATGTATTTGTATCCATTGTCTTGTCTGGTGTCCATAGTACACACTTTGCTTAGTTTGGGACTTGTATTTCAATTTGTATTTTCACGGTCTAAATCCCCAGAAGGAAGTAACCAGTGACTGGTCACACACCCACATTGTAAAAAAATAATTATATTTTTCACATTAAAAAAAGTGCAGATTCTAAAAATTATTATAAAATCTAACTTTTCAACGGAGTGAGCGACTTCGGCTAGTTTCTCTTGTATAGGTCTTTCTAGTTGTAGCTGCGTGGTAGATCTCTCGCAAAGACTGGATATAAGCGACCTGTAGCACTGTAAGTAGCACGGCCATCTGAAATGGCACACCCAAATATATTGTAGTAAATTAACCCAGAAACTAAGGAAATATGTAATTTTCCTCTACATGATTAATGAATTGTTAAAATTAATTTCAATTTCATAAATTTAAAAGTGGGAGGCATATGTAATATTTTGCTGTAAAAAACATTGTGTATCATGTCATAACTTAGTCTAATAACAGAAATTTACTTTTTTCATTAAATAATAAGTAGCATTGATGATTTAAATGTGCCTTTTAAATCATCAATCGCCGGGTCTCGTGCTCATGTTTCGCAGAAACATTACACCAAAACATCTACACAAAACATGTTTTATTAATTGACGTGGTGTATTTTGATGTTTTTAAAAACATTTACTGTCAAAATGACTTCAAACGTAGAAGACGTATTTTCAATTTTAAAAATAGTAGATTTAGTAGATTTGGTATCAACAAGAAGCCATTTGATTACCAGAGATCATATATACGAACGTAATTAATGACTGTGCCCCGCCCCCCTACCTACGCGGGGGGTAAATGTTTAGATGTTTTCCGTCGAGCGTAAAAATTAAATATATTGTTTCCATCAACATAAACAAGGTTTTATCAACAAAAATGTGTACATGTTTTGACATAACACGAGCAGAAGGCTTTAGTGTACCCGCTAAGAGTATTTCAAGTTTGAGTTTTTTAATTTATATAATTCTATTTTTAAGAAATCTTTTTTTTATGTATCTTTAGTAGTATTATAAATGCAAAAGTAACTCTGTCTGTTACCTCTTCACGCTTAAGCCGCTGCACCGATTAAGATAAAATTTGACATATAGTTTGAGTCCCAAGAAAGGACATAGGCTAAAGGTAGTATTAATATAAAGGCTTAATTTGTTTGTTTTGTTTGTGTGTAGAGATAATCTTGGCAACTAACAAATTTATCGAAAAATATCTTTAATCAGGAGCAAGCTACGCTATCGTTTATAAGTCTTTAGTTTATAATATCAATATTTGTGAAGTGCTGAATAAAATCAGCAATTCCAATGAACAAATTATTGTTTGTGGAGACTTTAATATAAACATCTTGAAAAATAGCTCATTAAGCACCAGATTGCTTGCCTTATTTCAGTCTTTTAATTTAAATAATTTGTTTTGTGAACCAACTAGAATTGCTCTATCCAGTGCCACTTGCATCGATAATATATTTACTGACATAAAACCAATTCAAAAAGCAATTATAAGCAATCTAGAGTCAGATCATTGTGGACAGTTAGTGGTTTTAGAAAGCAGGAATAGTATTACTAAAAAGGAAATTAAATTTATACCAATAACAACTAAACGGGTTGAATCATTTAAATCTAACTTAATGCATAAACTTCCAGACTTGCTTTATAATGGCGACTCAAATGATATGTACAATACTGTTCTTGACACTATTACTACAGAGTATAATAAAATATTTACTGCAAAAAAGAAACTTATTTCCAGTCGCTTTAGTTTTAGTAAATGGGCTACCCCAGGTATTCATAAAAGTAGGCGTAAACTGTATGAATTATATAAAGAAAAAACATATAATAATAGCCAAATATTTAGGGAATATTTAAAAAAATACTCAAAAACCTTCAAAAAGGTCTGTCTTGTTGCAAAAGCAATTCACCTCAGACATAAAGTAAAAAATTCAACAAATAAAATAAAAACTACATGGAACATAATAAATAATGAAACTGGAAAAGCTAGGAATTCTTGTCAGGACTTTGAGTTGATTGTAGATGATGCTAGTTTTAAAACAAATTCTGAGGTAGCAGTTGCCTTTGAACAGTTTTTTAGGAATATTCCATTCAAAACAACTGAACATCTAAACTCAAGTCCAATCTTAGCAGAAAAAATATTAAAAACTAGTGTTCCTGAATGTAACGTTCCCTTTGTATTTAAAAACATTAGTCCTACGGATATCATTATTACATTTAAAACATTAGAAATTAAAAACACCACAGACCTTTGGGGACTTTCTGTAAAAACTATAAATTCAATAATTCATGTTATAGCACAACCCTTAGCCTTAATTTTTAATAGTTGTGTTGATAGTGGTGTGTTTCCTGATGAGATGAAACTTAGCAAAGTTATACCTCTTTTTAAATCAGGTAGCTCAACAGATCCTAATAATTTTCGGCCTATTTCAATACTACCCATACTCAGTAAAGTTTTTGAAAAAATCATACTTTGTCAAATGTTAAGCCATTTCTGTAGTAATGAGCTACTTAGAAGAAAACAGTTTGGCTTTATGAAAGGCCGTTCCACAACCGATGCAGGAGTGGCACTATTAAAAAATATATATAACGCCTGGGAGGATTCGCATGACGCCCTTGGAGTGTTTTGTGATTTATCTAAGGCATTTGACTGTGTTCAACATGAAAATCTCATCAGGAAGCTACATCACTATGGTATTAGAGGCAAAGCTCTCGACCTTTTGACATCCTATATGAGTAGAAGAGTACCGAAAATAGATGTCAACGGTGAAAGATCTCCGGGATCAGTAGTCACTATGGGAGTCCCTCAGGGCTCAATTTTAGGTCCTTTTCTATTTCTTATTTACATTAATGATCTCCCATATCATGTAAAAAACCATGACATTGTCTTATTTGCTGATGACACCTCTTTGCTTTTTAAAGTTAAGAGACGACAGACATATTATAATGAATTAAATAATGCCCTTTCTAAAATTGTAAATTGGTTTAACGCTAATAATTTGTTACTTAATGAAAAAAAAACCAAATGTGTTAAATTTACATTACCAAATGTTAGTCAGAGACAGACATGTATTAATATTAATGGCGAGCAATTAGAACTTGTTAATTCAACAGTCTTTCTTGGTATAACGCTGGACTCCAAACTTCAATGGGGTCCTCATATTCATAACCTAGCCAAAAAACTTAGCTCTGCTGTGTTTGCGATCAAGAAAATAAGACAATTGACCGATGTCGACACTGCAAAAATAGTATATTTTAGCTATTTCCATAGTTTAATGAAATATGGTATCCGATTGTGGGGTAGCGCTGCTGATGTAAATACAATATTTTTGTTACAAAAAAGGGCAATTCGTGCTATTTGTAATTAGGATCTAGGATATCTCTGAGGGATAGGTTTAGGGAAGTAAAAATTTTAACATTAGTGTCGCAGTACATATATGAAAATCTTTTATATGTACATAAAAATATCAATAGTTTCAGCAAGAAAAGTGACGTTCACAAAGTAAATACTAGAAGTAAAAATAAGCTGTTGGTGCATGATACACGTCTACACAAAATAAGTAACTCTTTTATGGGGCAATGTATACACTTTTACAACAAAGTTCCCAATAAAATTCAAAATCTATCAATAAGTAAATTTAAATCTTTTATCAGCAGGTACTTTGTATAAAGGCATACTACAATATTTCAGACTATGTAAATGATAAAAATCCTTGGGACTGATGATGCTCAATCACAGGATGCATAGGTAAACCAAATTAAAATGGAAATAACATAAAATTGTACGGCTAAAATTTTTTTATTTAAAACATTAATTGTATTTTTAGTTTATTTGTATTATTGATAGTGTTTTTAAAAGAGTAACTATCAAGTTTCTTGCCGGATTCTTCTCGGTAGAAATCAACAACATTGTGATCAGGCGGGAAGGAGGGTTCAAAAAATAATATTTTATAACTTTGACGATTCAAATGTGATTGTAAAATCCTTATTTGAATAAACCATTTTGACTTTGACTTTGTGAGTCAAGTCGGAAAAAAAGATAAATTATTCCTTTTTGTTGCAACGAAGCAATGGAGCAATCTGCTTTTGTGACTGAAAAGGATACAGAATACTTTTTATCTTGGCCAAGAGTTCCCACGGGAATATTTGTTCTGCAGGACAGTGTTTCTCTCATGCAACCGTGTATGTAAGCGACCTTTTAGGCACAGAAATAGCTGTAGGGAAAATAAGTATATCTTTATAAATATTATATCAATACAAACAATTTACCTGTCTTCTAAAATTTCTTCTCTAGATCTTAGTAAACTGTTAAGTACATTCAAAGAAGCCTCATATAAAGTGAAGAATCCTTGCCAAGTGACTTCGCACTTAATGTGCTGGACATTACAACCCAAAATGTAATGGACCATATGTTGGAGTTCAAATATTGAATCCAAAAATTTGTAGTCCAAAGATATCTGAAATGTAATAAATATTTTATGTAGGATGAAATAGATTTTTGAAGTGAAAACTTCTTTAGCGGCGTTGTGCACTTTTTTAGTATGGGTAAAAAATGTTAAACTCGCGTCAGGTCACGTGTCCTGATCGAAAATTCATAGAAAATTCGTAAGACGGAACACGCGTCAGATTTATTTACATTTAGTATTTGTGATGAGTAAAAATTTATAAATTCGCGTCAGACTGATCGTCAGACGGAAACCATAATGCCGCGCCATAAAATATCGCAAGACGCCTATTATAATTTTGAAGTGAAAACGTCTTGAGCGGCGTTTTGCACTTTTTTAGTGATGGGCAAAAAATGTTAAACTCTATAGGACGAATAAAAAGTAAGAGGAAATTGGGTTGATAAAAGGATGAAAGTGCGGATTACACATGTTAAAATGTTATATTCAGGTTGTATGTTTTTGAAGTGAAAACTTCAAAAAAGGGCAATTCATAGAAAAATCGTAAGAGGGAAATCGCGTCAGATTTATTTATATTAGGTTAGTTTTTTATTTTTAGTATATGGCGATTTTGAGTACTACAAGGAAGTTGGATATAGAATTTTAATTCTATGACAGATTGTGATGTCAAATATACTAAACAAATCGTCATAAAAGTAACTAAACAAACATTATTATTTATAATTATGAAAGTGCGGATTACACATGTTAAAATATGATACGATACGAGGAGAGATAAAAGTAATTGTAGAGCAGAGCTTACGTTACACTGGATAGAAGGTATATCTGTGTTGACGTGTCAATAGGTGATTTTATAGGAAAATAAATAATCAATCTTTATTTATTATGTTAGGTTGTGTAGAAGCAAATAGTCGAGAGTTAGAGGAGTTAGAGACGTGTGATAGGATAGAGAGCCAGTTCCATAGTAGTAGTGGTATGGTAATATATTACGTTTAAAAGAGCTTATTCCATTATTGAGAAATATAGGTAGGATATTGCTAAACAATATACAATGGGTCAAGACATGTCTTGTGACATATTTGAGTGCTAAGCACGAATCGTGTGTCAAGGACATTGGTTCCCTACGAATTAATATGACGTATGAGTCGTAAATATGGGATTTAAATTCTATGACAGAATGAGATACCAAATATACTACGTCAAAAAAGTATATAAACAAACATTATTATTTTAATAAATAAATATGTATACAAAGTGATGGGAAGTAAATAGCTAGTATGTTTTCACTTCTGCGCGCACTCCCTGAGTGCAACCCGTTTTTTTTAGATTTAGATTTCTTTATTTCTCCATATGTCATCTTAAATGACATTACAATTACATTAATTTAGTTTACATAATGAGATCGTCAATAAAAGGTGCAATATACAAATATGTCAACAAAGTAAATCAAAACCGATTACATATGTCAAGAAAAAAACAATCAAAAATAAATAACAAAATAATATTAAAATAATAAAAACATAATATGATGTTAAATAACATCCATAATGTAAATAAATAAAATGTTAAAAGATTTATAATTTCGTATTCATGTACTCGTCAATAGTGTAGAATGAATTATCCAACAAAAGGTTCTTAAGTTGGCGACAGAATGATTCGTCATCCGGTTCCTGTTTTAAGGCCGCCCATCAGGGCTCTTATCTGACTTAATGACTGCTGTCGTATGACCAGCTAGGACCAACAGTTTGACGTGCCTCCTAAGCTCTGCTACTAGAAATCACACATCCAATGACTAACCACGCTCGACGTTGCATAACTTATCATATTGTTTCTAAAAGCGTTAACGTGTAAAAACGCGTACTGGCCTAATTAATACGTTTAGTGTTTTTGAATCGTATTTACCTTTTTGGCTGACAAAATGACTTCACTCAAGGTGTCCATATTAATCTTTATTAATTCTAATATGCTGCCTTCAATTTGTACTATCTTCGTATTTACTTTATTATCATCTAAATAATCATTTTTGTCTTTATTTTCATCACAATTTGTCCCATTTTGACTGTATTCGTAGTGTTGCTGTATCCAATTCTGCATTCTCCTACAGGTGGTAAACATTGATTTTGACATGGCAACACATTTGGGACCAACTATGTTAGCTTTTAAACAATTTGTCCATAAATATTGGGATACTTTATGTGATGTTACAACGGAATTTATTGATTCGTCATCTTTTAATGTCAATTTAATGTCCTGAAAATTAAATAAAAAAATATTAAAACGTACTCCGATATGACTTTCGCCAATACCTTTTGAATAGCATAAAACTAAAGAAAAAAAAAACATCGATTCAGATACTATACGAATGCATAATCAATTAAAGACTTTTAAGTGTGTTAAGAACATTTTAAACTATTTTCAGAACCTTGTATTTTAATAAAAAACACAGCTTTCTAAAATTGAAATTATTGCTTAAAGTTGAAACTGCTATAATTGATTTCTTACCATTAAAATTACCAACTCATTTATATCACCAACAAAATGATTAACAAAACATTCAACAGAACTCAGTTCACATAAAAACTTCAAAGTGACCACTACGTCTTCTATACATCGATCGTTTATACGTCTCTTCTTAATTTTATTTCTCTGGTCGAACACCATTTGCAATCGTGTTATGATACTACGCCAAATTTTTAAAAATAACTCGTCCCTTTTTTGAAATATTTCGTGGGTGTCCAACTTTTTTATGTGACGTAATAAAACATTTAGTAATTGTATTGATGATTGAATGTGTTGGTTTTTAGATTCCTTTCCATTTATAGTATTTATCTGAAAAAGAAAAAAAAAAATTATTACCCGAAGGGGTTAACCAGTGGCTGGAAACACAACCGCTTTCCTACTTGTCTCATGTGTAAGCCCAGTGTCATTATGCCTATTACTTCAGATAGCAATGTATCTAGATTAAAACGGATTTGTATGTGTCTCATAAGTCATAAATACCAGCTTATAAATTTACTTTAAGCTGTAAAATGACAGCCCATAGGAACAGAATAGAATACCCCTTTGCCAATTCTAGACAAACTATAACAGGTAAGTCAGGAAAATAATATCTTGTTTTAATCACTCACACACTAGTACTAATCGGCAAGGAGTTTATTTTCACACTTTAGAAACTTAAAGGTCACAGTACAGTGCGGTTTCAGAGAAATTTCCTCCCTCGACAACTTGGGTTGTAGAATGAGCTCCTTGCCAAGGTTTTCTATAAGGACTACAGTATGGGGTTCCTCAAGAAAGAAGTTATTAGATTTTGAAGGGTTGGCAAAGCGTGAATGACGCCCTTGTTGCGGTGACCGCTTAGGCGGACCGCGTAAGCTTGTTTGCCACCTTAGCGGTATAAACAAAATCCAAGTTATTAATAATTAAGAGAATATTTCTTCCCGAAAAGTAAATATAACGCTGCTTCTATTTTAGGCATCCTGCCTCATAGGAATTCTATGGGGGAAATTTTTTATCATTAATTTATAAGTTTTGATAGTTATGTTTTTTATTGCCAATTTAAATGATTCTTTTTATACACAATTGGTCAAGAAAAATCTTAGTCTATAATTCCTCTGTCTTTAATACCACTAGTAATGCGCTATATTTATTATATTAAATCTTCAATAAATTAGAAAAGTAAATTGATAGTAACAGACTTTTTAATACTTACAGCATTTGATATGAAAAATTCCAATCCAGACCATAGACATTCTAAATTTTTGATTTCATGTGCATTTGTAGTTTCACAGTACTTTGACAGTGTCAAAGAATATGCCTCTATTGCGTTAAGTGTTGCCAGGGTGTTCTCAGAAACTACTGTACTGTCATCAATATTACCAGTGTCATCCGAAAATAAACTTCTATTGTTACGAAAGTCAATACTCTTAAAAGAATGTAACATAGTGTCATGTAGTTTTTCTTGTAAGTCGGCTAAAATTGAACGATACATGCTAGTTGTTATAGCTTTTTTTTCTTTAGCTATTATTGGTAAAATAATACAACTTATTTGAAACACTGGATCGCTAAAGTACTCAATGCTTGCAACCCTATTTTGCCTTGACTTTTTCGAAAGTAGTATTTTTACAATGTTTTTTACAATTTCATTATCAGTTTTAACCTTTTTCACTGCACACTCCAATATGGTTTTGATAACTTGCATATGATTTGATGTTTTTATTTTTAGCTGAAGCAAATTAAGTAAACTGTTTTCTTTAAAGCAAAATATGAAATCAACTGGAAATATTTTGAATATGTCTGGATATTTTGGACTCAATTCAAAAATACTTTGCAGCAAATTATCTATACAGCGTCTAATTTTTTTTGATTGGCAACATTTCTTCACACCTAGCAATACCAAAATAACTACCAATTGGTATGTTTCTTCGAGGTAATAAATTTTCAAATGATTTAAAATTTCTATATAATTTGCAATCATATCTTCTGAAATTTCTTTTTTAATAGACATATGGTTAAAGAAATCTGTCAAATTAATTTCTTTTGCAAATTCAGCAAAATTAAAGTCCATTTTCTTTAAAGATTTGCAAATTATATCGGTATTTTCGAAAAATTGCAAGATGTCTTTGGTAGTTTCTAACACAAGTGCATTTAACAATAGCCTGTTATTAGTTACCATGTCAATTTTAAAAATGTCTGTATTCAAATCATTTGTATATAATTTTACTAAACATTTGGCTAATTGTTTAGCTTGCGGTTCTTTTAAATTGTTAAAGATAACCTTTGGGAAATATTTATTAGACTCCAAAATTTCTGATTTAGTTGCTGATTGTTTCATTAAAAAAGATTTTGTTCTTAATATTTCTTCCATTTTATCGTTCTCCGATTTATTAATGGAAATTAATTCGAGGGCCATTGTCTTTGCAATTAACAGCTTATCCTGAAATATAAAAAAAAGTGTTTATTAGATATTTGAAAAAATACTCTATTCAAAGTTATAAAATAATATCTCGTTTTTTTATTTAACTGATTTAATAAAATATTTCACTATAATCTACATTATTATAGATTGCCATTAGACCATTTTTTATGGTTGCCACTGATGATTGCGCCATTTGGCGTGGTTTGGCGTGCTGCCGAATGGCTGAAGGTTCATTTTTTGTTTGACGGGGCGACGTACGAACGCTGACATGGATTCTAATAGTGAAAAACTTTTATCACTAGGTGCGGCTGTTGTTTCTTGTTGTATAATCACCACATATTCAAAAACTAAATGGAGCGATTTATTACTGTTAAACCATGTCAATTTGCTAAATTAATTATTTTGGAGTAGAGTGACTGGAGAAACTACTTGAGGATGGACGAATCTACCTACTTCAATCTACAATATGAACAAAACATAGGTACTACACATCTCGCTGTATTGGAGCAGAATGAACTCATTATGGATGGAATGGCGACAAGCATTTGGTAATCCGTGTGTAGACAATTGTAAATGTTACCATGTTACCTACGTAGTACGTAAATCAGGAAATAAAATAATAAGCAATATTACAAGGCCTAACTACAAATTTCGCTTCTGCAGCACAGACAGATATAGCCACGTAGTAAGAGAATCGCATGTACTATTAACAATTTATTTAAGATTAAGTTAATATATTATTCAGTTGCTTCTCAGATGCTTAACTACTCAGCCACGTAGCATCTTAACTTGTCTATGCTTAAATACTGGCAACTCCTAATGAAGACAAGCTGTTACTATGTAAGTTACACATAAGTACCTATTGAAACTTTACTTAAATATACAACAATATTAAGTTGTTCAAAGATTATTATGTACTTCAACCTGCTGCTGAAAACTATAACGATGACGGTGTGATCGTGAGTGGCAACTTTTGAGTAGAAACTGCAGGTGTCAAGTGGAAGAATATAGTGATACGTCAAATCGATGTGTAAACAGACACCTAGATCCTACTTAAGTAGCCAAAATACTTATGAAGTCCTTGTCATACGTTGGTTTTACTCATCATATAACATTTGCACTTGTCACTTACAGGTGCTACTTGCCAAAATGTTAATGAACCTTTACCTTTTTAAAATACATTGTAAAATACGAGGGCAAAGTCGTGGCAGAATTGCTGTTAAATTTTACTATGACTCAACTTTTTGTGATAAGAGCACATTATTATGTCTTGGTTATTTAACTACTTAATAGTAATTAATTGCTTCAAAACTATCAACAGACTGTAAATATAAAAAAATACAAACCATAATCAAAAGTGCTTCATCTTCGGTGATTTTAGAAGCAAGTTTCGTCCACTGTTCACTGTTCAGGCAAGGTAGCAATACATTCAGGTCAAACACTTCTGATTTATCAATCTTAGAACTCATTTCAATTTCAACAAAACTGTAGTTGGAATTTAAAAGTTTGAGGTGTGAGTAACTTAGACATAACTTGATAAATGATAATAACAACGATGCATTCTGTAAACATATAATATACATTACTTACATTGTTCTTTTAGAAATTATTTTAGTCAATTTTGTATTCTTCACGTTTTACACGCGAACAATCCGTGGTAACATGTAGACCGCGGCTTTATATCATATATCACTATATAGAAAGAGCTATATATGATGATAACGTGTTTTGAGTACCGAAATGTTTAAACTTACAAAATAGTTAAGGTTATTAAGTTTTTGTGGAAATACACTTTAACTTGACCCTTAAAATAATTGTGTAGCAAACAAGATAACTTACATTATGTTTTAGGAGATATTTTCCTATCTTTTTTAGACATTTGGATTCGAATGTTTTGAAGATGTCCCAATAATTCTCTGCAATTTGTCGTGGAACTGTATGATCCGCCATTTTGTTGTGTTCGAAATAAGAACATAAAATGGCCGACATAAATTCAGTAAGTATAATCGTTGATGGAGCTGGAAAAACAATAGTATGCTAGTGTGTGAAAAAATCAAATACAAAGAAACAAAAAATTGCTGTAAAAAATAATATTAGATGGCATTGTCATTCATAAAACTTACTTTGATATAGAAATAGTAATAATATAATAATTAAAATTCTGTGAAATCAATAATACTAGTTATAAATATTATAATTGAATGAATACTTATAAAAACTTACTAACTGGCTCTTCAAGCATCACCAAGCAATAATCCTCAAAATCTTTTCGTAATGACGTCATTAGCTCACTACTTTGTCTAAACATAAGTTCAGAGGTCCATTTTCCATAGAGTTCCACACACTCATCAGGAAATAGATCATTTACTGTGATTATTTTACTATTTATTTTATCATAATCAACACCATTGCTTTTATGCTCTTGTAATTTTTCGTGCAGCTGTACTTGATCAGTGTTACAAGCTTCTAAAATTACTTTTAAATGTGGTAGTAGCTGATTAAAAAAATGTGTACCTCTGCTTAGTTTGAATAAGATTTCAAGTAGACAATTTAAGGTTTCTTTGTAAGATTCCATTACACTTGTATTGCTTTTCTTTCCTATCATGATTGTTGGTAAAATTTGATCCAGTTTCGGTTCTATCAATATCGGATCTAATTTCAAAGCTGTCTTTATAATTAACATTGTATATTTATCTAGTTTTCCTTCCAGTTTTAGCTGGCCCATCATAACAGCCTGCAAAAATGCAGAGAAATTCTTTTTTGTCTCCACTTTGGATATTTTTTCACCAAAAGTGTCTGTTAGTCTAATATTGATATCAACCTCATTTGACAGTAAGATATCAAGCATGTTTAAAAATATGCTCCGTTTTATTTTTTCATCATTTTGGTCAAAAGTAATTGTTGACAGATTTATGGTTGGCAATATGTAGTTTTGATCCATATTTAAAGAATTGACTACCATTATATAAAATGCAAATATTAATTGATATTCATTTCGGAAGCAATTAACAAAAATATCAATATAATTGGTTAAGAAATTTTGGTCCTTAGATGTTCGTCCTTCAGGAAAACTAAAGAAAGAATTCATTATTTTAATAACTGATTGTATATTATCTTCTTTTTCTGCAACCAACTCATCAATATTATCTTTTCTAATTAAAGTTTGAAGGTAATTAATAAAAAATGACTTTTTGTTGACAGGAAATAGGACATTTTTACAAACTTCTAAAGTAGGGCCTCGACATTTGGTATCTAAAAAACTGAATATGGTTTCCAAATTTTCTCCATCTAAGAATTTTTCAATAAAATCAAGTTTTTTCTTTGATGCTTTGTAATATTTGACTATATTGTTCAGTATTTTACAAGTCAAAGACACATCATTAACAGTATCTTCAATTTTTAAACATTGCAATAAATTCACAGTGATTATTAAATATTCATTTGTGTAAAGGAGTAGTTGTGCCATCATTTTATCATTTTCTATAAATGAAAAGATATATTGAGCATCATTTTCTTGTAAGGGATTGCTTTGAATGTATTCTGCTACAATCTGAAATTTTACAAAATCATGCAGTTAGGCACTTAAATTAAAGATTCAATGTACCATGATTAGTTTAGATGATTATATATAGGAATAATCATAATTGCACAATTAGAGAAACAAGAAGCCTGGTTTTTCTCGTTGAACTGTAGATCCTGGTTGTGTTATTTTTTTGTATACCACCAAGGTGACAAACTAATAATGCCTATGGTCGAAATCTTAACGATTGAGTGGCCACTAGCTCGATAGTACATCAACCTACACTAGGCCTAAGGTCTGTATGGTGGACTATGGCCAAAACCTCCTACCCTAAGGAGAGGCCTATGCCCCTGCAGTGGCGCGTATAACCTAAATGCATTCTCTTTTGATTAAACTTCGTGATATGAAGAATGAAAAGATCTGACAGAATAAAAACAATTATGATAAAAGAACGCACTAGATTAAAAGATGCCACAATAGCAGTCAGGAAGCTTAAGTGGAAATGGACAGAACATACAATTAGAGGAAAAGACAAATGGAATAAGGCAATAATAAATTAGTACCCTAATAGCAAAATAAGGAAATGAGGCAGACCATTCAAGAGCTGGGCTGATGAGATCAAAGCAAAGCATAAACATAATTATTTGTCAATATATTAAAATCATTTGTTAAAAAAATATATGTAAATCTGAATAAAGGCTATTATTATATGTAAAGAATTATGTATAAGTAGTGCTAGTATTATTATTATGAATGTTTCACTACTTCAAATATCAATAAAATTTAAACCAATAAATAATTTGTTAATTATATTTAATTTACTGAATTGTCTAATAATAAGAAATTCTAGCCACCAATGGAATGGCAAACATACTTGTTAAATACTTTTTTCTCTCCTATTATACTATATCACTCTGCAAATCTATAAGAACAGTATCAATATTGCAGAGGGGCCAATTAAACAAGACACTGAAATAGAGATGTGAATGGTTAATTGCAGAGCAGTCTCTGGTTTCTCGGTCTCATCTTTTACAAAAGGGACTGAAGATGCCAAAGATATATTGAGGATTTCTTTACATTTCATTATTATACAATTTTTAACTGAGATACTGTAACACAATAAATAAAAAGGCAAAGATTTCATGGGTAAAAAAAAAAAATTGATTACCATTTTGTTTGAGAACATTTCTTGGTATTCTTATATTTCATAAACTTTTTTGACAAACACAATTGTTTATTTTTTATGTTTTATTTAAATCACATTTTTATTTTGGAAATTTACAGAAACAAATTAGGTAGTGGAATAAATAATTATTTCAATAATTGTTAAATTTACTATGAGTAATACCTGAATAAACTTCCCTTTCAATTCTCCAGTCAAATCGTCAGCACAGTTCAACCATTGCAGCAGATTTCTTAATTCCTCAGTTGGCAGCTTATTTTTATGCATAAGAGCAGCAAGCCAATCTGCAACAATCCTCTCTTTAGGTGCAGATGGGAAATGGTGAGACTGTACCACATTTTTGGCAAGACATAAACGTTTGGGTAACGGAGTACTGTCATCATCAAGTCTGCGTTTAAGTTCTGAAATCATTAGCAAGAAGACTAAGAAACTGTTTTGGAATGATATAGGACAGTGTCCTAAAATATCAACTAAAATCAACATATGTTAAAGTTTAATTTAAGCAGCTAGGTATCTCTATATTTATATTCTTGAAATGGACGGCAAGGTGACTGTATTATTTCCTTGTGGGAAAAGTAAAATGAAACACTTCTTGTAAAGGTGCACAGCACGCTCAGCAAATAGTTTGTGTCTTGACAAACAGTGGATGAGTGAGTGAGGAGGGCGAGAGGCCGCGAGCTTAGCTACCTTGTTGCCATACGCTGAGGAAACATATGCTGTGCTTATTGTTTATTTTATCATCTTTTTGCATACTGAATTTAGCTTATGAACTAGCATTTTAAGCTAATTTGCAGACATATGGTTCAAGTTACATAAATGAAATTAGTACAAAGCAAGTTCTATCGAATGATATAAATTTGATATTCATGCATTTTCACAATACAAAGTTAACTAGGTACTTTAAAAAAAAAATAGTAAAAGGGGCGCTAAATATGGGTTTTGGATAGCAATATTTTGTAGCAATAGCACTTAGAGGAAATGATAAGTCATATCAGATTTTGCTAATGAATGAAATGCAAATCACTAACAATTCTGCTACGAAGTAGTTAAATGGAGCGCCTATTGGCCTGTAATTTTTGTTACTAATACACATTTACACAATGTACACATTTGGCAGATGCAAGCATAAAATAAAGTTTGGTAGCGAGGAGCGTAGCAATGAGTAATTACGTTGAATTTATTAATAGCAGCGGCCAGTGAGAACCAGAATCCATATTTATTTTATATACAGGACATCACTAATGAACAAAGATCTCCACTGCCGAAAATCAGCCCTCTTCTGAATAAAAATATATAGAATTACCATTGTTTCTACAGAGTTCGCTACTCATAACTCTATACAGGTTAGTGTTGTGCTTTTAGGTGTTTTGATCGAACTGATTACTACTAAATTAATAGAAAATCTTCGTCTTTGAGGTTAACTTTTAACAATATTGATAAGTTGTTAAAAATACTGTATACATACCATTTAAAGGGTTTAATGACATTTGTATTGTAAAACTAACAGATACTAATGAATACTTCAGTCTGTTATTTAACACTAGCACTAGGTACTAATAGTTTGAAATTTACAGTCTTCCACACACGTTTATAAACATCTGTAAGTGTTGCCATTTGTTAAGTTTGATTTCTTTTTATCCCGTGGTCTGTGTTGCCAGCAAACTTTTTGCAAGCCAACTAGATGCAGGTCCTAAAACCACTAGAAAAACCACTAAATTATAAATTTGTATAAAAAACTAATTTTTAATAAAAAGTTAAGGAATATTGAGTTAATACTGAATTATAGTAAATTTTGTAAAAACAAGAAAAACTATTTAAAGCCAGCTTTGAAGTCAGAAGCATTTTGAAGCCCCGATTCCCGAAACTTTTGCGTGTACTGAGGTTTCGGCATATTTTCATAACATAAAAATATTTGCAAAATAACAAGTAAAAATAGTTTTACAACTAGATAATGAAACTTGATGAGTAACCCCAAAAAAAGTTTCGATTTTCGATCTACATTTATATATAATAAGCGATTTCTTCCTTACCTAGAAGTCTGTCCTAAATAGAGCCTGTTTTTTTAGCTTGCAATTTTTCGAAAATTTAGCAAATTTGGCAACTGATAGCAAATAAATTTTTCAACTATAGATATAGATAGCAACAATAGCATTTTCAACAAAACAGTAAGAGACAGCACGAAAGCAAACGCAATCGTAATAGCTAAAAAAATCATGCCCATAGCACAGATTATATAATACTATACTAGTACCCATAGTATAATCTAATAATAATTTGTGGTCCTAGTCTTTATCTAGCGAGCTACGGGAGTGAGTTCACGGCATTCATCTATGGTTCACGGGGAAAACAAATTTTGCCTACCAGCAGGGGGTCCCAAACCACCAGATTTAGTGGTGGCAACGTGACCAGATTTAAATTTACGATCGCAGCAAAATCTGCTGAATATTTTACAGAACTTGTTAAGACATTAAAAATAACACAGAAGAAAATCTCTATCTATTCATACGAGTCGATATAATATTTTGAATAATGATACGTTTATTTTATTTATTAATTCAAATTTATTGAGTACTTAAAAAAAATATTATTAAATTACTTATTGTTTATAATTTTTCTAGTAAAGTACCTTGAGTACATAGTGGTGATTAGCTTCGATATAACATGATCATATTTGAACTAAATTCACGCAGTATGGTAAAGTTACGTTCTGTTTATTGTGATTGATATACTTATTTATATTTTAAATTAGCAAAATATTTTTTTTACTTACCTAATAATAAGTCATCTTTGATGTGATGTTTCTGATTTTTAGGTTACAATAGCCAAATGGCAAAAACGGACGCACCCATCATTTAGGGTACCTATTGAATAGGTTTCGAAAATGCATTTATATTAAGAAACTTTTTCCCTAAGATTTATATTTTGCGAGTTATTGACTTATAAAGTTTAAAAAATTGTGTCCTCGTAACTGTTAAACTACGTGATGTAAAAATCTAAAAAAAAATACGACACTTTATAAATACATACCTACTACCATCGAAAAATATTTTCGACAAAATCAGTTCATAAGTATTTAAGATATATGTATACGTTAAAAAACCGGTCAAGTTCGAGTTGGACTCACACACCGAGGGTGCCGTAAAAGGTAAACTGTATTGAGGAAGAAACTTCACTTTGCCGTTGGACAAATGTTGTCCCAATACATTGACATATGTCGCGGTTAGTATAATAACTGCAAGTAAGTTAAAAAAAAAACAATTGTGATATAACAACAAATATACG
Source organism: Apoda limacodes (assembly GCA_946406115.1). Lineage (NCBI taxonomy): Eukaryota > Metazoa > Arthropoda > Insecta > Lepidoptera > Limacodidae > Apoda > Apoda limacodes. The sequence continues at coordinate 22,583,511 of OX291555.1, read as the reverse complement.
GTTTTCCGGTTTTTTTTTATGTGTGCCTTCTTGCCTTTCATGATTATAGTTCAAATTTTTTAACATTTGAATCGCTATATCTCAGAAATGGTGATTTTTGGGGAAAAGAGTATAAGAACAATTTTTTTTTATGATTTGCAAATTTTATCTACCTTTTTTATGATAAAATTTACTGTTTGGCTGCAAAATGCAAAAAACTCATTTTAGCGAACCTTGAATAAATATTTTTGCCGATGTGGGATATGGGTGAATTTCACAATTCACTTATCTACAAATGGTATTTCCAGCATTGTACTAATTTTTAGCTCTATGCGAATTATTGCAATGCAATTATTGCAATAGGGGTGAGCCCTATTCATTTAGAAAACTTGACCGGACTGTTAATTACAGAAACGAAAAAAAATCCACCATAGATTTCTAAGAAAAACGCTGCGAAATCCACAGGCGTCAAATGCAACACACTATCGCCGCTATCGATTGGCTAAGAAAATTCTGAAAGTAACTCTGGTCTGCAGAGGGTGTATGGAAATTCAGAAAAACAAACAACTGCTGGTGGCTATAGGCCAAAATATAGCCTAGCTATCTTCCGTACTCAGAGGGTGCTAAGAGGGGCTCTATTATATTTTACTAATACCATATTAGTACATTGTGTATTAAGGGTAGGGTTTCTGATTTCTCGAACTATTTTCGTTCTCAAGTCTTCTCGAGTCTCGAGGCTTTCAAAGAATTAGTAATAAAATTTAAAGAAAAAACTCAAAATAATTACGAGAGGAACATATTTTTAAAACCCCCAACTGCACTTACTTAAAAGAAACGAAACAAAAATCTTGTAATACATAATAAACAAATCTTAATACTTAGAAGAATAAGGAACACTAAAAATCTGCTTGCGTCTTAATCATCTAGAAACAAAAAACTTTAGTATCAAGCTATTCGTTCCTTCGTTCGTTTCAGCCGAAAGACGTCCAGTGCTGAACGTAGGCCTCTTCCATATATCTCCATAGCGGCAGGTCCTGAGCCACCCGCGCCCATCCGCTTCCTGCAGCTCTGACCAGATCGTCTGTCCACCTGGTAGGAGGCCGACCCACGCTGCGTCTTCCGATCCGTGGTCGCCACTCGAGAACCTTTCTCCCCCATCGGTTATCGGTTCGACAAGCGATGTTGCCTGCCCATTGCCACTTCAGCTTGCTAACTGATTGAGCTATGTATGTAACCTTAGTTCTTCGGCGAATTTCTTTGTCAATCAAGCTATTACGCTACTAATAATCTAAATATTAAATATAATATTAGTATTTATTAAATCTGCGTGCGTTTTAAACAATTAGAAACAAAAAACGTTAGTATCAAGCTATTTCTCTACTAATAATCTAAGTAATAATATAATGTTGGTAATTATTAGCTCTAAAAGATTTTAAATCATTGAGATCAAATATAAAAATCTTCTTACCGAAACATCACAACAATAAAATCTTAAATAACTAATGGAAACAGATAACTAGGAATGGTACGGTAGAACAACAACCCTAAGAGTTTCTATTCAAAATTTGCGTCAATCTACACATGATAAGTAATGTTCTAGAAATAACAAGAAAAACTTTCAGAAGAAAATGATTAGGCACTGCTAATTTGTACTAGGTAACAGTATTAAGTAACTGACAGTTAGTAATTCTTTAATCAGTCTTTGGTATTTCGCAGCTTTATCTTTGATCAATATCAATACATAGAAAGCTCCTTAAATAACCATTATTAATTGATTCTTAAAAAAACTAATATAACTAAAATAACAGATCACTAAGAGTTTGAATCTGATTCTGTCTATAATGAATTCAATATCAGTCGTTCAAAATTATTTTAATAGCTCGCCATTATTTTAATAGCGCGATGTGTTTGTGTGTGGGTGAAACAACTTGCTCGCAGTAGTCGCAGTGAGCGCGGACAATCTTACGCGGACAAACCTACCTCGAATACTTTAAATTAGTGCTTAGAATTCTCGAGGCACGGGATTTTTTTTCTTGTCTCGAACCAAGACGGATTTCTTGAGTCCTCTCGAGTTCGAGAATTCTCGAGCAGAAACCCTAATTAAGGACGATAAGGAGAAAATACTATTTAGAAGGCTAAGGCCGAAGGCTTTAATGACTCGAGTTTGTAATTTCCTTACCTTAATTTCGCATACTTTTTAATATTGATGGAATATTTGGACTTGAGAACGCTCTTCAACATAGAGTAAATTGCCCAAGGGGACGACGGTTGGTATTTTTTATTCAAATTATTGAATAATTATTGAAAATGAAAGAAACGAAACGTACGTAACGTAAGAAACGAACTCGTTTTCTTCCTGCTGCGTATGCGGTTAAGTACCTACTTGTATTTAGGCTTTGGTGGTAACAGATTCATATTTATTTCTTGAGCCCCATTAAGAGGATACGATTCGTGGCGCGTCACAGCTTGTTTCATATAAACGAATTTCCTACTTGTTTTGGAAATTTACTGATCAAATACTGTGAAATAATGTAGGCTTGATCTCAAGCCAAATATATATGTCTGTGGTTTTCTAAAATCCTAAAAAGAGTTTTTGTTTTACAATCTACCTCAACCTGGTACTTCCTGTTGATGCCTATAATCATTATGCTACATACCTTAAGTTTATTAATATAAATTATTTATTTCTAAATTATTTTTTTATAATTAAAGATGTCTCTCTAAATCAACGTGACAACCTTATTTTATAATTTTTATGAAAAACTAGAATCCTGTATAGCTTTTAAACTTAATAATATAATAGAAAACTGGCACACTGCAGACCTAGACTAGACTAGACTAGATATTTAATCCTAGAGCACATCTTCAAAATTTCTTAGTGTTTGATTTGTAAGTGACAAAAATAAGTGGAAAATTCGTTAGTATGAAACACGCTGTGAGGGGCCGCGAATCGTATTCTCTTAACAGTATCTGGCAGTGTCTGTCTCATTTATTCAATTCATCTGACGATATAGACATTTATTATTTCTTTTGTAAATTGTAAATAAAGAAACTCACCAAAATAAAAAGGTGGGAGCAGAAGTGTAGCTATCGAGCAATATCTGGAGAATTTATGAATTAAAAAGTTTTGGCTTAAGTTAAAAAGTTTGGTCGCTAGTGTAGTTATAAGTTCACACGATTTCAATATCTCTAGTTTTGATTTTTGACCACCACGTCAGATAAATTTGTTGCACTATAATTGCTTGCTTGGCACGTAGTTCATATCTTAAACTACAGATGGAACTTTTGTAAATACTTGATAGAATAGATAAAACAATTCGTAAAGTCTACGTATTGTTTTATCGTACAAGTAAAGCGCGCTCGGTGCGTTCTATGACCTAATGAATCATATCGCCCATGGGTCTTATAAACTTCCGCTTTGCATTGAGGAAAGAAAAAAATACTAAGAAAAAGCGCGTGGGAGTAATTAAGTTCTTATCACTCACTTTACCAGCACGTAATAACACTGCTTACGAGTAAGTGCATGAAAATATATTACAACATTTACACTGTCTATTTGTTTGTCTGTAGGCTTATCTTTCTGTCTGACTGTACGGCTTATGAATATTTTATTATCTTTTCTAGCCATTATTTTACAGAATAAGTGTTACTATGGGGGTTTTCTTAATAAAAACCAGTCAAGTGCGAGTCGGGCTCGTGCATTATCTGACGGTACGGGACCTTCAGTGTGCGAGTCCGACTTAGCCGATTGCGGCATCAAATTCGGGAATCTCCAAAGTCAAGCAGTCGTAGCGGCTCAGACACAGCCCAACCCCCTTTTTTTCCTTAGTTTACATAAAACCTTATTAGTTTTTGAAACACCTGCACCGGCACTGCAATGATTTTCGGATATTATGAACATTTCAAGAACATGTTACAATATAAATAAATATTTTTGGACGTTACAAACAGCGTCGTCTGGTCTGAAAGTAAGCAAAGCCTATGTTATGTATACTAAACAACGGATACAAATACATTTTTTTTTTTGTATATACATACACACACAACACCCAGCCTCAAGAAATAATAGGTAGTTAGTCTTGTGCGGGAATCGAACCCACGCCCCTTGATTCAGCAGTCGGGTTAACACCTACTGAGCCACGGAGCTGAAGCCACAATTGACAAATGAAGATAAAGCCTTAATAGACTTACAAAATGCTAACGTGCAGGGCAAATACATTTTGAGCTATTAAAGAGAAGTAAAAGTATAACAAACCAGTATCGCCGACCCTCTACTAGATGAAATAAATCTGCTAGAAGCTAAAATTGGAGTCCAATTTGATAAAGTCGCAGGATTCTGCAAAATCTTGTTACACTGCCAGTGCTGACACCTCTTCTAAACTAAAAATCGGTCAAGTGCGGGTCGGGCTCATCTTGACGGACAATTTCCTGAATGAGACATTACAAACATGTGATGAGTCATGAAGTTGAGTAATTTTTGATATGGGCAGGGACAGGCATGAAGAGTGTAAGCATTTTGCTGTTTAACCCTTTATGGCTGCAATAATTTACTTTCTTGTCAGATCATCATCATTATATAAGCTTACTAAGCCTTTTCTTTGGCACGCCATTTTTACCAGTATAATTCCTTCCGCATGCAGCCACCACTGGCCACTTTTTTAAGATCGTAATTCCATCGGTCTAATTCTACTACGGGCCTGGTCTACAAGTTCAATGTAACATATAGCGCGATATAAGCGAGCTGTGTTCGGAGTGTCTCTTAGGCATTAAATTCGAAATAAGTAGATCCAGAAGGCATCTAAATAACTCCAGAAACAGCAAGCTGAAGTAGCTATGAGCTGGCCACGCCTGTCAAAGGACCGATGGCTGATGGAGCAGGTATGGCCTAGAGTAAACACCACCTATAAGAAGCGTGAGACGCCTTCTAGCTTGAGGGACTTTTAACAAAATTGAATGCGAATAAGTTGAATTTGAGACTTAAAGGTATACAACTATGTTCACTATGCAGGAGAAAGTTAAGTCAACAATCAAAAAAAATTACCCCTAACATATTACATCCTTGATCAACAAATGTAAATATGACCAGCTTCCGAATCTGAAACTTTTACTGAAACAGAACATTATATAAAGATGTAAAATTGGTCATAAAATACCCCTTGCAAGATCTGTCGGCAGCGTTATCCAGTTATTTCTCAGCCTACCCATATTTCACCCCTCTGGCAATTTCACACACAACCGAGCCGTTTCTGATCAAAAGGAATTAATAGAGACCTCAAGCAAAAGTAGGCTCAAGAGTTGTTTTGCAGAACAATTACCTACAAGGGCATTTTTGGGCTGGTCTGCATGACATTCATTAAATTATATCAGCGAAGCAGCAATAAAATATGTTCTACGATTTTGAACGACATTTGCACCAACACATAACAACCAACTATCGTCACAGACTTCGACTCGAATTGACTTGACTTTTTTACTTAAACTGACCAAAAAGCAACTTGAATTTTCAAAGCTGTGCAAAGAAATATTAAGACTTGAGTAATTAAGTAAATTTCACTGCCTTTTAGAATTTTAGATTTTTTTTTTAAAATTTATCATTATGTACTAAAATGTACGTAACGGTACGTAAGTTAAAGGTTATTTATCAGAGGGGTGCGCTAGAAAACTAATTGGAAACCACTGAACTAAGGTGATTTACTGAAATATATTAATTAGTTCAAGTAGCAGTACAAAAGCGGAAAAAAAAATCCAGTAAAAAGTAGAGAAATAAGTCCTTGTTTTAATTGCCTAAATAGGTGCTACTATAGTAGCTTATTAGAATCAAAATAATTGTGTAAGCATTCAAACAAGAGCTCATGTATGAAAAAAATATGTTTATTTTAGGAAATATAAAAAATGGCGATTATCGCTAAAGGCGACTTTCCAAAGAAAACAAGTACCTAAATGAATGAATGAATTTAAGTCCATTCATTGGCAAAATTACCCAATATATGAAGTTAAATAATCTATAGATAAAATGAAACAATGCAAATGTATTCCTCGACGACCACGATTGGATGCTATGAAATAGGCCAAGGAGAGAAATTGCGCATGCCCAAAAGAATTGATTTCCCGTCTATTATGACGTCACAAAATGTCTGTATCTTCGATATGGAGAGTGAAAAATAAGTCATTCTCTTAGTTACAACCAAAAGACAAGCAGATGTTAGGTAAATTACTGCTTAAATAAGTGTCAGTTAAAGTGAGAGAAGAATTTTGGGCCGGCATATTGTATAAATGAGAGACACGAGCTCTCTTTCTTTCCGGCCAGTGTCAGAGTGTCAGCACGGTATCTATTAAGGCCACAAAATGGTTTACCGTACAATAAAACAAAACGATTTCCTAAAAATACTTCAACAACTTTCAACAACAACAATGCTGGCGAAACTGCTGTGTTTATGTGAGTAGAGATTATTTCTTAATTTGTATAACCAATAAAAAATATGTCTTAAGTTTAATTACGTACAAGATTTGAGATACCATAGTCCTAGAAAAGTAGCTACAAATAGGAATTAAAAGAAAATTAACCTTACTTTATGAATGATGGAAATTCGTCATTGACTAATATGTAATTGTAGGTATGCTCGTGAATTCAGATCAGTTACTTCATAAGCTATGCTCAGAATTGATGTTATGGTTTCGCAGACACTGATGAAACGTAGTTCATTGATGGTAGAGTTTTTATCTCGCGTATAATTAATAACCAGTTTTAAATGTTTATCTACAAAAATCCAATTACTCAATTTGCTAAAAAGGTACAATAAAATGCAAAATAGTTTTGTTTCTCTAGTTACAGAGTTAAAGTAACATTTTCATATAAATAACGTTAGCTAATGATCTTTATGTAAAGATACGGTATCTTCAAATTGTTCGAAATCTAAATTTGATCTGCTGTTATCTACACGTACTAACCTTAGACGAATGCAATAGACAATACGGAACATGAGAAACAGAAGGAGATAGCTGTATTTAGAACATTTGACTGAATTGGCTTAATTTCGCCGACTCAGTTTTTGCATGCTAGTACGATATCTATACCGCTTTAAATAACATATACTATCACTGACAGACGTTAGCTAACTTTTAATTTGTATATGATTAATTTGTATGCGTATTGATATATAGATTTTAAATATTTGCATTAAAACTTTATAGTTTTTTATAGAGGTCAGTGTTATTTTTTTCGTTTTCTGTAGGTATGGTTCCGCCATTTTCAATTCTCTTAACTATTTTAGTAAACCCTTGGTTTTTAAATTAAGTACATGTCTTTTAAACTAGCAAAATATGTATGTTTTAGTAGTAGTATGTTTTTCAAATGGGAATTGCAATTGAAAAACATCATATGAGGGTCTGAACCTGAAACGCTTGCAAAGAATAAAAAAAATGTAGTGTGCTCTACTTAATAAGATACAAAAACAAAAAAATAAGAAAAAAAAACATATTTTTTAGCGCCTTTTTGTATATATCTAATATTCCATGTAGAAATTTTTTAATTTTATATTCGTATTTCGGTTAGGTAACGGTTAAGCTGCGTATGTCTGACCTGCGACAGTGCTCCATTTTGCTGTGACAAAACCCAAAAACTTGAGGTGGAATAAGTCCACACTTCCACAGTCATTGGTGTTACTGCTCGGCAAATGCATACTTACTACCCTAATAATAGGTATGATTGTATGATATTAGGGCCATTTTTACTTGCCGCTAACAATGTAATTATAGCATCAACACAGAATAACACGAAAGTATCAGGGTCGATTTATAGACAAATAAAAAGTGTTCTATACAAATTTTATTTACCTATTTTTCTATTCTAGTTATATTTATATGAACTATGTTCTTATCCGCTCAAGGGCTTTGAACAGTACTAATTGATGAGGACTTGCTCATCTACAGCCTTTTTATGCCAAATTTAAAGATTCTAGAAGTTCACCATAGGTTTCTCTGTTCATTCACCAGTGGGAATACCTACATGCTTTAAAGGCACATATATTTTGTATAGGGTCGATTTAGAAACTTGAAACTTCTACTTAAGGACCAAAGTACTTATAGCAAAGTACGTATGATGTGGAACCGGTAAGAGTTCATTTTTTTTTATTTTGACTATACAGAACCATTAAAAGAATTAGTACGTCATACTGGAAACATATGCATGCAGGCGAAGCCACTGAAAATGGCTAGCAATAAATAAATGAACAAGAGTTCGATGACACAATAAAGAGAAAGAAAAAAGGTCAAATGGGTAAAGTACGGAAAAAGGCAAATAAAAATGGAAAAACATTTCTTACTTCTACAACTTTATTGTTTTTATTGTTTGTAACGAGTTATTACAAGTTATTTATAAATCTTGTTATCGGCATTGTCTATAAATAAAACTATAAAGATGTCTGTAACCTTTGTCCGAAGAAGATATTATGCATTTTATATGACCTAGCAGACGTTCTTCTACCTAGTTGATGCCTTGGAGCGGCCTCTAGTGGCGAGTTACAGCAAAATGGACAAAAAAAAACTTTATCCATAAAAAATACGTCTAAGTCGATACACACACGGTATCGAAATCTTATACATATATGTATATATATATACTAACAACCATTTTTATATACCTATATGTAAAAAATGAAGATTTTATTTGGGAATATCGGCATCTTTGGAAATGCGCAAAAATATTTCGTCCAAGACTTAGATCGTGTGTCTGACTAGTGATGATAAAAGTAAGAATGTAAGTAAAAGTGTAAGGTCATGGTTTACCCCACGTTTACTTGGTTCAATATTTTATCAATGAAACTATTGATCCAATTACCTATAAATAAATTTAAGGGTTGGGGTTTATTTTTTCGTGCTATGACGTCACGCTCACGTTCTTATGCCGCTTGACGTTATGAAGGAATTGATGTTTTCGACATTTAAGTTATGTTATACGTAACTAAGGGATCTGTTATTTATTACCATTATAACTTCAAGCAAAAGGAAAACTGAGTCTCAAACTCAAAGCATGTTATATTTTCTATAGGTACCATGCCGTAGGGTTACAAAATATGAATAAACAATTTATCGTCCGTTCATTGGTTTGCCTATTTTATCTTTACATGCATATGTAGAGTCATATTAAGCTATTGCATAGCTTTTATCGCGGGCCCTGGGCGCGGCGACCGAATTAAGAAATTCCGTAACGCAAAAAACCTAACAATTGTCTAACGTCATTTCAGTTCGGCAGACTTTGGCACGGTGTTTGTGTGCGTGCGACTAGACGTATGCGTGTAGACTCGCTGCTAACTGCTCATAATTATTTCTAGTATATGGCGATTATGAGTAGTACATGGAGGTTGGATATGGGATTTTAATTCTATGACAGATTGAGATGTCAAATATACTACGTCAAAAAAGTAAATAAACAAACATTATTCCTTGACAATGTGAAAGACATTGCTAGACCGCGAAAATACGCCGTTTTTGTGCAAATTTTGTGGCTAAACTATAGCATCTAAAGGATTGAAAAAAAAAAAATGTTATAAAACTGTCTTTTGTCTAGTGCATTACCTTAATTAATGAATTTCATTTATTGTATTTAATGCAATAAAAAATCTGGAACTGACCATTATTTCAACACTTGTGCAAATTTTTAAAGCGTGTTTTGCATTTGATTGTAATGGAAGTTGGTTAAATAATTAGAATAGCTTGTTATCTAGTGCATTGACTCTAAGTTGTAGCAAAAAGTCAATAAATGTGACTACAAAACGGTAATATCGTTAAATTCCATACAAAAAATTAATATTTTCAAGGCGTCATTACGGTATAAATTACTTAAGAAGTATATAACACATATATCTCATAGTAATGTATATGACATTATCTAATGATTTATAGTGCACTTACATACACAACGTTAGAATTACAGAAATTAGCTTTCTGGCCTATATCGCCCTCTTAAGCGCGAATTGTGTGTTAAGGACATTGGTTCTGTACAATTAAATATGACGTATGAGTTGTCTTGTAACATATTTGAATGTTAAGCGCGAATCGTGTGTAAAGGTTTTCACTTCTGCCGGCACTCCCGGAGTGCAACTCGTTTTTTTTAATACTTTACAGTCAACGAACTAAAACGATATTTTTGCCGATATTTTTTCATCCAGGCCCAGGTGGATCGGATTGTGTGCATGACACATGAGACCGAACGAGACAGTGGTCCAAAGAGCCAAGAGGCGCATCCACTGAGACGGAATATCTGTCCGGACGTGTAGTCGGCAGAAGGTCCAGTAAGGACTTTTGTATGGTATTCTCGTTGGAGAAAGTATTTGTTGAGAGAATCCATAGGTCAGAGCAATTTCATGAGCAGATATCCCTTTGTATTTGGCAAAGTAGCAAGTATAAACATATTATCCGAAATCGATAATGTAGTCAATAATCTTTTGAAGGTCATATCTACAAATAATCCGCGTCTTATCCGTGCCTCCGTGGTACTAGTGGACTAGTAGTTCCAAAAGTATTGTTTTTCTCCCATGGTATTAGTAACGTAACGTGCCTTGTATTACCATGGGAGATTTATTTTACCTGTAGTACCTGTAGTAGAGCTCGAACTTTATATTACTGTTACATTTAAATTATTTTGTTTTTATATGTGTGTTTGGTGGCCTCGAACTCAGTTAAGCACGGTAAAAAACAAACTACAAAGCCTGCAGCGTCTTGCCTGCCTAGCAACCACAGGCAGTATGAAAACGACTCCCACAACAGCATTAGAAGTCATCCTCAACCTCAGACCCCTTCATCTTGTTATACAACAAGAAGCTGCCGCTGCAGCCATACGACTTGAGAAAGTAGGGCTCTGGAAACGGGACGGCAGAATCACTCATGCACGGCTCAAGGAGGCGGTGGGAAACGAGCTTCCGATGATAGAGGCGACATGTGATATCATCCCAAAAACCTTTGTCTTTGACAAAAAATACCGTATCCAGCTTCATGAGGAAGAAAAAGATAGCTCCGGCATCCATGAAGTCAGGATCTACACCGATGGCTCCAAAACGGAATCAGGAACGGGCGCAGGAGTATTCTCCCATGACCTGAACATCAACATGTCAACGAGCTTGGGTGCACTCAACACCATCTTCCAAGCAGAATGTGTTGGGATTACCCGAGCTGCAACAGCGGTCTTGTCTAAAGGCATAAGTAATGCATCGATACGCATCATCTCCGACAGTGCCGCTGTGCTACAAGCTCTCAACAACAACCGCATCAACAGTGGACTAATCCTGGAGTGTCACTGTGAACTGCAAAAAATTGCATTGAAGAACCGGGTTACTCTTCAATGGATACGTGGTCATAGTGGGTCTCTAGGCAATGATGCGGCAGATGAATTGGCAAAGAGAGGATCGGGCACTAAAATAATGGGACCTGAACCAATTGTACCGATACCATTTATCCAACTCAAAACATGGTTACGTGACAGAACCTTACAACAACACAACAAACAGTGGGCAGAACAGACAGATTGCAAACAAACCAAGAATGTTCTTACATCCGTGGACGCTAATCTGTCGCACAAACTGTTAAAACTCAGCAGGAAAAACCTACGCTACATAGTTGGCATAATAACAGGTCACTGCCCTCTAAACAGGCACTTTTTCAATATCGGCGTTACTGACAGTCCTCTATGCAGGGGCTGTATGGAAGCCGAGGAGACACCGTCTCACGTGGTTCTTCATTGCAAAAGCGTGAGCGACCAACGGACAAAGCTCCTTAAGAATCCACAAACCATGAGAGAGGCACTGAATAACATCAGATGCCTCCTTAACTTTTGGACGGAGCTGGGATGGTATGGGTAACCAATGACAGGTATTGGTTACCTACGTACAATGGCCCTATTATGAGGCTAAGTGCGGAAAACATAAGTCCAACTAACTAACTAACTAACATGTGTGTTTGTTTATTTTGTATATCTGCGTACGCAAAGTTTACATTTTATTTTATTATTTAAATATTGTATGACTTCCAAAGAGTGTACTGTTTGTACTTATTTTAAATAAAATTTATGAATTAAACCATTTTATCTGTTTAATCTCTGTATTCAGTTAATTTTCGATTACAAAGGAATGACCATATCTCCAAATTTGCGTATAAAATTCCAGTGGCTCCCTATTAGTTTTCTTCTTCTTCTTTACTGTATAGTAAGTTCTGTACTATGTGATGTACAGCCCTAGCTATACCACTACCTCAGTAAGAGTTTAAAGTGTCACGTCTTTTTTCTTTTTTATTGTTCAAAACGCTAATATTAATATACATATATACCTGACTCAAAATCTATTTGCAATTCGTGTAAACAAAAATGATCTTGACGCGCGTCTTTCGCTTTCTTAGTCTACGCAACATATACATAAATACGTACAATATTTCTCATCGTAAATTTGGAATTTTGTATTATTTTAGGTTTAATCAGTGTCGTGATTTGAAAACTAGTTAAAGAATATGACAATAAAGGTAATCATGTAAGTATTTTAATGATTTATTATTAAATTACCAGAAAAAGTGAATATTAAGTAAAGTTAGGTTATGTTAAAAGATTTTCAAAAATAATTTGAGTCAGGTTTTTTTTTTATCTATATATATAAAAATGAATCCCTATTTTCCTTGATCACGCCATTACTCATGAACGGCTAGACCGATTTCGCTAATTCTTTTTCTGTTGTGTTTGTTATTGTCAGAAGGTTCTTATGAAAAAAAAAAACTGTCAAGTGCGAGTCGGACTCGCGCACTAAGGAAAACTCGAAGACGGCTGGACCAATTCGGGTAATTTTTTTTGTCGTGTTTGTTAGTATTAGGGCAAGGTTGTTATGACGGCTGGACTAATTTGGGTAATTTTAGTTCAACGGTTGAACTAATTGGGTGTACTAGTGGGAATGACCCAATTTTTCCTTGTTGTGTTTGTTAGTGTTAGGGCAAGGTTATTATGAAAAAAAAAACGGTCAAGTGCGAGTCGGACTCTCGCACTAAGGAAAACTCGAAGAAGGCTGGACCAATTCGGGTAATTTTTTTTCTTGTGTTTGTTAGTGTTAGGGCAAGGTTGTTATGAAAGAAAAGCCGGTCAAGTGCGAGTCGGATTCGCGCACTATGTAAAACACGAAGACAGCTGGACCGATTCGGGTAATTTGTTTTTGTTGTGTTTTTTAGTGTTAGAGCAAGGTTTTTATTAAAGAAAAAAGGGTCAAGTACGAGTCGGACAGGCTCAAGTGTGAGTTGAACTCGCGCAATAAGGGTAACCGATGGTAATGAAAAGTTGTTATGCACATGCCGGGAAAGGTTTCTGCATTAATACAACCATTTTACAATAGGTTGGTGCGGAGAAACAACGTTCGCCGGGTCAGCTAGTTATATATATATATAAAAGGGGTATTCTTTTTTTATGTGCAATTAATTATTGTCTTTCAAATCTAATGTCCGTTTGGAACTCATCTTTGAAGTAAAGACATTTTTTTTATTTACACTAAGGTTGCAAACAAGCTTACGGTACGCTTAGGTCCCTTCAAAGATATAATTACTTCTTTCTTGAAGAATGACGACGGTAAGTGTACGGAAACGTACCTTTTTTGTGTGCCGAATCGTTTCAACGAGGATTGCACCTGCTCGTGGTCACGGCATGACTGACTGTAGAGCGCGGCGTCGCCCTCTGGTCGCTTGTGCACAGTACACAGTATATTGACGGTATCAATTTTGCGTTTACCACCGATATCACCCACCTATAGGGTTGCCATCTCTAAAATCTGCCATCTCTAAAATCTTGCAACTAGGACAAAAAGTATAAAAACCCCGGATTTTCGAGGTTAGAACCCGGACATGTCAACAGTTTCTTTTTTAAAATTTACTTAAAAAAATCGAAGAACCCTTAATTAATTTTTAAGAAGTGATGATGAAGTTTTAAGAAGCTGTTAGCAAGTCCTACATTTTTTACTTTGTTATCAAAACAAAATGTTTTTAAAGTTTTTAGGATTTTTTAAACCCTCCCTAAACTAGGACAAATCCGGGGAAACCCGGACGGATAGCAACCCTACCTTGAAGGCATCCATAGGTTGTACCTACCCAAACCTTTGAATCACTGGATTCCACACCTTCAAAAGATTATATTCATCTTCTCTATAAAAATATTTATAGCATTTCTTTGTTTCAATAACTTCGCTTACAAGCCTTGGATAATAAATACGCTCAGTGGACAGGACTTTCTGTTCATGAAGTTCCAATCCAGTGATTTGCACATAGATGATCCATAAAAATTTAATTGAATTAGCCCGCATGTTTTCTTTGTTCTTATCCCGCAACTCACTACGTAGGTAGCGAGAGCTGAGAGCTCCCCATTTAAACAGCCCACGCAGCTATTAAAACAGGAAAATTAACGGAGTCTAAAAATACCAAATTAATATATTATTTGGAGTTACTGTGTGATATTGAAACATGTACTTATTTCATATTTTTTGATACACCAGATTGAACGTGTAACTACATACTATAGATATTGTATGATCATAATAAAACTTGCTTCATTTTTTTTTGTTAATATATTTCTTTTCGTGTAAATTAGCATATTTTAAAGTACTTAGTGCTAACTTCTGCTATTTAAGATCTATGCATATTATAAACTAAACTTCTTTCTGTCTGTCTGCCCGTATATGTTTGCACCAGCTCGATTCCGTAAAATGACAGCTAACTATTCTCGTTTGAAATCCATAGAAATAAGATGTACATTGCGCATTTGAAATTACGTATGAAATTCATCGATTGTCGCGAAACCGCAATGTATATCTTACTTTTTTCAAAAAAGGTTAGAAATCTTTTTACGGAAACGACCCTCACATCATTGTTAAAATATTGACATAAGACAAATTGAATTTATTCAATAAAAAATGAACCATAACGAATATCGAAATTTGCAGCTAATAGAGTTTAATTATGTTATTACCAACATCATAAGGTAATTTTAAAACAATTAACTTATTCTTTTTACCAGTGATACAGATTTTTGAGATTTTATTTCTAACTAATTGGCGACGTGTGCGGAATTATAAGTCGGCAGACTGGGATGGATTGCGTGAATTTTACGCATCGTACCCGTGGAGGCAGCTCTGCTTTAGCTCAGACGATTCTGACATCTGCGCAGCCGCAGTCACTGAGACAATCCTCGCTGGTATGGAATATTTTATTCCTAACCCGCGAGTAGCTGCCGGTGTACAAAAAACGGCCGTGATTTTCTGCGGTCGGTCTTGTAGAGAAGCTAAAATACTTAAGCAAACTGCGTATGATGCTCTCTATAACACAGCGGGAGGTCCTTCAGGCATTCCTTTCTCTAAACGTTTGTAAGTCGAGTGGGACAGACGGTATATCAGCAGTGGTGCTTAAGCAGTGTGCTCCTGAGTTATGACCTGTACTTACACGCCTCTTCGCGCTTTCCTACCACACTAGGCCATTTCGTCTTCATGGAAGACTGCGAATGGGCACCTGGTGCCTAAAAAGGGCGATAGGTCTGATCCATTGAATTACAGGCCTATCGTTATTACCTCTCTCCTCTCCAAGGTGATAGAGTATGTAATCAACACACAGCTTCTAGGATACCTAGAAAAACACGACGTCAATATGTCTTTCGCCACGGTCACTCGTCTAGTGACCTTCTAGTGTATCTCACACACTGATGGGCACTAGCCATTGAGAGTCAGGGGGAGGCATTGGCATGCAGCCTGAACATAGCGAATTTAGAATTCGATCGGGTCTGGCACCGGGGTCTTCTATCGAAGTTGAAATCTTACGGAGTGCCCGAGGGTTTGTGCAAATGGGTTGGGGCCAGCTGACGCATACGAGCCGTAGTTGACGGTAGATGTTTTGATAGCATGGAAATTAGTGCTGGTGTCCCGCAAGGCTCTGTGCTGTTTCCTATCCTCTCTCCATCACCAAGAGCATTGGGATCCTTGGAGT
The DNA here is from genome assembly GCA_946406115.1 of Apoda limacodes. Lineage (NCBI taxonomy): Eukaryota > Metazoa > Arthropoda > Insecta > Lepidoptera > Limacodidae > Apoda > Apoda limacodes. The sequence goes on along the minus strand of OX291555.1, from coordinate 22,567,551 downwards.
TGACATTTCTAGCGATGTTCAGTTTCGAGATCATTTGCAAGACAAGGTGAAGCTTGCGTCCAAAAAACTTGGTGTACTCAACAAAGCGAAGCAGTACTTGACGTCGGGGCAAAGGTTGCTGATTTACAAGTTGCAAGTCCCATATGGAGTACTGCCGCCATCTTTGACTCGGTTCAACGACGGCCTGTGAGAATTGTGTAGACGATCTCAAACTCACTTGCCGTATCGAGCTCTTAAGTCTAAGGAGAGACTTTGCCTGCCAGTGTGTGTTCTACGGCTTGTGCAATGGGATGTGTTCTAAGAAATTGATCGAAATGATTCCCACGGCTTCTTTCTACCATCACTCCGCTCGCCATTGGAATCCAATTAATTCTCACTCTTTAGAAAACGAAATGGTCACGTAGAGTGCGGTTTCAGAGAAACTTCCTCCCGCGAACGCTCTAGTTGTAGAATGAGTTCCCTGCCAAGGTTTTCTCTAAGGACTATAGTATGGGATTCTTCAAGAAAGAAGGTATTAGGTATTTGAATGGTCTGCAACGCACGAGTGATACCCCTGGTGTTGCCAGCGTCCATAGGCTATGGTGACCGCTTACCATTAGGCAGGCCGTAAGCTTGTTTGCCACCTTAGTGGTATAAAAAAATAAAAAATAAAAATGATTCGTGAGATCTAGAATTAATTATGGAATCGCTAAATTTGCAAAATGTAAGTTAAAAATATATTTAATTTTTCTGCTTCACAAGGCAGGACTACGTCTGTCGGGTCCGCTATCCATACTAGTAATATAATAATTGCTAAAGTAAATCTTCCTCTTTACGCTTAAACCGTTGTACCGATTAAGATGAAATTTGCCATAGAGATAGTTTGAGTCCCAAAAAAGGACACATGCTACTTGAATGCGGCAACCGTGAGTCGGTTTTTAGGGTTCGGTGCCCAAAGTGCAAAAAAATGGGGCCCTATTAAGACTTCGCTGTACCACCGTCTGTCCGTCTGTCACCAGGCTGTATCGTATGATTTTTATAGATGTATTTCTGATGCCGCTATAACAACAAATACTAAGAATCAGAATAAAATAAATATTTAAGGGGGCTCCCATACAACAAACGTGATTTTTTTACTCGTTTTTGCTCAATATTGATAACGGAAACAGGTAGACGCTTGAAAAATTCACAAAATATTTAGTTATATATAATAAATAAAATAAAATAAAACAAGTATTTAAGGGGGGCTCCCATACAATGAACGTGATTTCTTTTGCCGTTTTTAGAGATAATGATATGGAACCTTTCGTGCGCGAGTCGGCCTCGCACTTGGCCGTTTTTTTTCTATAATTGAGGAATTGCCGTTGAAAAGGAATTTAGGGCGGGTGAAACTGCGGGCAAAAAAATTATAAATAATATGTAATTTTTCCCCTTTTAGTTCGTCGGAAACCTGCCGTGGGGGTATATTATCCTGTCTCAGGTCTTATTTTATCGCTTTTACCGCTTACAAGCTACTGATTTTTTATGTAATTTTTACCATAACGGATCCACGTGTAGGTAGACATAGTGGGCGTTACAACATCAACGTAGAAGAGATCGGATAAATTAAACAAGAGAAACTCAGGGTCACGGGTCTATAATTCACAAACGCATTCCAATCCATATCAATAATATAAAATAACAAATTGATTTAAAAACGCCTAAACACATGTGTTCCTACCCTTAAATAATGAGCTATAAAACACATTATATAGTTTCTACAAGAAAGAATCGAAAGCCGTAAGCCTGCCTATTCGAATCGATAGGGGAAAAGACTTTAATTTGGTGTAAGGACCGAGACACTCGCGTCCGCTCTTCGGCCTATGGTCCGAGCTAAACGTAAGCTTGACCTAGGCAGCCTGCTTCCGTGGTGTCTTCACGACGTGAAGGTGCTGCGTTGCTGACACCGTCCCGGTTGTAGACACCAGCTCCGACACCGGAATCCTGAATCGGACACCGCAACGCATTAACTCGAATTATAGATACGGGAACTTTTCCCGTTTCGTATGTCAATGTGTTACAGTACTATATTTTCTGCAGAAATACCGTGAAAAAGTAATTAAAAAAATATAGACGAGGTTGATCCAACTTGTTTTAAACCCGACTATCGTTAGTTTTTAATGAAAACTGCAATAACTAGGGTGGAACTAACTTGGTAGAGGGAGCGGGGAGCGGTGGAGCATGCACCAGTTGAAATAATAATAGGTTTTACCGCACGTTAGGTAGATATAGCATATTGTTGGACGGTTTTGAAATAAATATATCTATAATAAAAATAAAGACTTCTATAATATTTTTCTGATTTAATGTTCCTTTTAGGAATTCGTGAATATTTGTTAACATACCTATTTGAGGATATTTATGGAATATATTTTGAGATAACACAAAATAAACATTTCGCTGTATTGAACGATTTGCGCCTCTGTCTGCGGCGCGAATGGGGATTTGGGTGTAAGCCTTGAGATTTTGATGCAGTTTTAAGAAAACATTTTGGTACATTTTGGTGTACAACAAATGGTCATAAGGTCTAGGATATATTGATGGGATCCTGTTGTAATCAAGAGAACTCTTAAAATATATATAATTTTATAGGCACACTTGAAGCGATTTGGTTGTTTTTGTTACCACTTAATTTTAAAAGGGCTTGCGGTCCGCCTGATGGTAAGCGGTCACCGAAGACTATGGACGCTTCAAACACCAGGGGCATCACTGGCACGTTGCCGACCCTTTAAAAATCTAATAACTTCTTTCCTGAAGAAACCCATACAGTAAGTCTCGGAAAACCTCGGCTAAAGCTTTGCAGAAGGAAGTTTATGAAAAACCACACTGTACGTGACCATTTAGGTTTCAAAGTGTGAGAATAAATTATTGATGGTTGTACTCATTATACAAGCGGTAGAACACAAACAGGGAGGCAAAAACTCTCCTTAGACTTAAGGGTTAGATACGGCTATTGAATTTGGGATCTTTAACGATTTTTTTTAGTGTACGAAAAAAAAAGCCAATAGGTCACATAAAAGTTAAAAAATAAAACCTTTTTTAACCAAAACAGAACCGACTTCAAAAAGATGCACTAAAATGGTAAAAATAATCATTTCAATAAATCTGATTAATAATACAGTTTGAAGTTGGTTTTGTGCAAGTAAACTGTGTTATATCTAAACTGTTAGAGTGATAGACACCAACTTCAAACTGTAATTTTAATCAGGTTTTTTTGAAATAATTATTTTTATGTTTTTGGTGCATCTTTTTGAAATCTGTTGTTAAAAAAGTATTTTTCTCCGTAATTTTTACTTTTCTCAAGGCAAAGCGCGCGTTTATAAAACCCACGCATGAGCGGCAATGACGAACGCGGCTATTGTTTCAAGTATGTATAAAAGCTCAAAAAGCTCAAAATATAAAATACGCGCACGCTACAGACGAGCAATTACAATTTTAGTTTTTACTTCTGCCAAAACTTTTTATTTTATAAATTTTCTAGATATCTAGGTGGCATTGCTTTCTTTAATTCTATTTCCACGATTTCAATTGTGTTTTGGTGAGTATATCTCTTATTTATTGACCTTATATTTTTATTATTTACTCACAAATGTGATGAAAAACACTGTGTGTAACACGGGTACGGGTCTTCAGCCTTAGGCTTGTAAATAGCCTCGTTAGTAATTTTCTCCAATGTACTATTTTAATCAAATAGCATAGATGAACATCTGTTTCATTCAATTAGTGTCTTGCTTAATCCTAACTTACTTCTTACAGTTCGTCAGGATCTGGCAATGGGGGTATATTATTCTGTTTCTACTGCTTTTATTTTACCTTTATATCATTAAAGCTGGTTACTAATGACGTATGTGACATATATATAATCACCTTTCAGAAGCCACCTGTCACGCAGTAAAAAGTGGTTGGTGAAACAAGGCCGTCCACATTATGCTGTGGATGTGTGTCCAGCCACTGACTACCCCCTTCTGGGGAGAAAAACCGTAAAGATATACATATATAAGTACTAGCTGACCTGGCAGACGTTGTTCTGCCTTTCCGTTACTTCTGCTCTGTAGCGCCATCTTCGTCGCACTGCTTGCTCGCGCTATTTTCCTTTTTGCTCCTACTACCCTTAGGAGCCGTCTTAAGCTTAGCCTTTAAAAGTGTTGGCATTAAATTAAGAATATTACGACTACGGTTTTGATAATAAAAAATTGCAAAACGTTTAAACAGCATAATGATGAGTTATTTTATATATTTAATTTTTTTGCAAAGCGCTTTATCGATATCAGTTTATATTGGTCCACTCCTCTATGGCCAGCCATTTTTTCCGATCCTTTGTCCTCCACATCCATAGATCACCGGTCCACTGTCTCAAGCTTTGGTAAACTAAACAAAGCTAAACTTTTATGTATGACTTTAGTTAACTTTAAAACAAAACAAATTTAGCAGTCGTAAAATATCTACTTTATTTGTTGAAAATTTCTATTAGAATAAAGGAGTACTTTTTACGTAGTGGTTTCATAGTTGGCACGAAAAAGGTAGTAAAACAAAATGAGTAATGAAATTTGTAAGTTTATGCGTACCTTGTTAAGAGAACTTTTTCAGGCTGAGTGTGTTACGTTTAACGACTCTGTAATTCTTAGTAAGCACCTAATGGTTTAACATGTGGTTAAAGCTCAGTACACAAAAGGTACTCTGAGATATCATTTCAAAATTTAGTGCGGTGCAAGCAATCAGGACTTGTGAACTGAGACTTAAGTTTTAATAACCTTTTAAGAGAACCCAAGACGAGAAAGTTAAATTGAGTAATTTATTACATTCACACATAATATCACATTTTCACTTGCTACGTTCCGTTCGACGGTAAATTATAAGCGTTCAAATTGTTCAATATATACTTAATTTGCAAAAATAATTCCCTAATTTGGATTTAATAGTTTTTTAAGCCGTTCTTTTAGTTATCCTGTTACGTACCGTTATCCATTTTTCAAGCACTTCCGAGGCTCAATTAAGTCCAAATTGTTGGTATGGCCATAGGAACTACTTAATTACTTACTCAACTCAACTCCGTCGTAGTGGTCTCGTTTTAATATTTGTCTTAATAAGTAAACCTGACTCAAAATCTCTGTGCAAATCTTGTAAACATAACCTAATTTTACTTAATATTCACTTTTTCTGGTAATTTAATCATAAATCATTAAAATACTTACATGAGTACCTTTATTGTCACATTCTTTAACTGGTTTTCAAATTATGACACTGATTAAACCTAAAATCTACAAAACTTCAAATTTACAATGAGAAATATTGTACGTATTTATGTATATGTTGCATAGACTTACAAAGCGAAAGACGCGTGTCAAGGTCATTTTTGTTTACACGAATTGCAAACAGATTCTGAGTCCGGTTTACTAATATAGGCCTAAGTGATGTCCAGAGACTGATGATAAAACCGAAAGGTGGCTATAGGAACTATTGAGCTAAATAAGGTATCCCCTCATTTTGATAAATAATGTAAGCCTGGGTAGCGTTTTAGGTCTTCTAAGTCATTTGATAGAGCCGGAAGGCAGCAGTAGAAAATCCTCATCTTGTTTATAAAAAGAAATTTCATTTCTCAGCGTAATTTGCAATAGAAGCTTTTATAATTTACCATCTAGCGACACGAACGATTTTTAAGCGAATTAAATGTTTTTGTAGCTGGTTGTTTTTTTTGTTAAAAGTTTTTATATCGTAGATGTTTAAGGCAAGGCCAGGCGAGCGATTGGTGCGGTGTCCGTCCATAAATATCCATATCCATAAATCCAATGACAGCTAGATCCTTTATAATAAAAACTATATATTTCTTAAATTTAAACTAAATAATATTTGCTTTACGATTTCTAGACGTTAGGAGAAATTAATGGTTAGCTTTAAACTATAAAACTCTGTCTGGTTGATATTAATCTGTCTGAAGTGGCAGTGCTTTATGTTTTCCACCCTAAACGCAGTTGAATGAACCCTCGACCTTAGTGACTTCTGAGAAACGAACTTTGTCATTTAGAAAACCTTTGAATGTTATTATGATTGATAGGCGGCGTCAGTAAATTGTAGTTCTGTGTACTTTCAGTCCTGATTAACGATTAAAATTTACTTACCCACTTTTGCAGCTTACTTCATAGTCATAGGCAGGTTCTAGTTTCGAAAGGAGTATGACAAATAAAATTAACATAGATAGATAGGTACATAATTGAAAATGAAAGTTTAAAATACATATACTTTGTATGATCACCCCGTTGTTTGTCTGACCGTCCGTTTGTCTGTCACAAACATTTATTTCACGAACCGTTTTGGGTAGAAGCTTGAATGGTCTTGATCCGTGGTGGCAAAATAATAGTAGTCTCGTCATTTGCCTCACGGTTTGTGGGGTGGGTGTTCGATCCCGTCATATACCTAAGAGCCTTTTTTTAAATGTTTGTTAGCTTAGACCTCCGTCATTTATAAACCCATTTGGATTTTTTTACGTATAGGTAAGGATTAACCAACAGATCGGTCCCATTCTAATTTAGTAAGGATTGGTCCAAGAAAACCCGTTAGGGGGAAATGTTTTCAAGTTGTATCATGTTGATTTATGTATACGAGCTTCTATATCGGTCTCTCGTCTAGATTGGCCATGTAAGTTTCTGCGTGGCGTTGGCACCACTGTGCATGAGATTAACAAAACAATATACGATAAAATTATTTCTCCGCATTTTAATCCGTGCAAACTTATATGACGCCAATTCTAGTTGTGAATTCGAAATTTTAAGGCTGGGTGCACTGCGGCGCGTCGTGTTGCGATGCGTATTCAAAATCGTTACGCATCAGATTTAGTGCGAGCTTTAAATTTGAATCGTACAGAATTTGATAGGGATTAATGGCCTTAAAATTTATTTAAACCATACGAGGCTTTTAGTAAAAAAAACCTCCTTTATCTGTAAAACGCGAAGTGAGAACATTTCTTCATTACGTTTCGAGCACTATTGCGGCGCTCTGTTTTTGCGTAGTGTGCGTGGTGTCTTAATAATATACTTAAGTGCAGGGCTACGTTCAGTTTCAACGCCGTGTGATCACCCGAGCGACGATAAACTAGGTAATAACATAATATACAATGTTTTAATTTAAAAAAATATTTCAAATGCCCCAATACAAATCAATTAAGTTCTAATTTTTCCAAGCATTTTTATCATTTATGTATTCATCAACTTTGTAATAGCTTTTTTTCATTAAACTATCTTTGACATATATTTTAAATTTATTTGAGGGTAAATTAACCACATGTTCTGGAATTTTATTGTAGAAAAATATACTTTGTATTGCAAAAGAGCTATTGTACCTTCTGAAGACGACATTTTGGAACTATCAATTTATCCTTATTCCTTGTATAAACACTGTGGAGGTCACTATTTTACCAAATAAGTGACAATTTTGGCGTACATACATTATACAAGCGAAGATATATTGGCAAGGAACATTTAAAATATCAATTTCCCTAAATAGTTCCCTAAGAGAAATTCGAGGTCCTAATTTATAAATTGACCGTACTGCTCTCTTTTGCAAAATAAAGACTGTATCAATATCAGCTGCCTTACCCCAAAGCAAAATGCCATAAGACATGACGGAATGGAAATAGCTAAAGTAGACCAAGCGAGCAGTGTCAACATCTGTAAGCTGCCTAACTTTCCTAACTGCATAGGCAGCCGAACTGAGTTTTCTTGCAAGAACTGAAATATGAGGGTTCCACTGCAGCCTATTGTCTAATGTAATACCTAGAAACACTGTTGAGTCTAATAGTTCTATTTCTTCTATTTTGAACTCATGTTTCTGACATTTGGCATCATAAATTTTAAATAGTCTTTTTCGCATTTAGAAGTAAATTATTTGCCGTAAACCACTGAAGAACCTGAGAAAGCGCACTACTGACGTCGTCAAAATTAGTTTTATTTCTGTCAACTTTAAATAAAAGAGATGTGTCATCAGCAAATAGTACAATCTTGCACAGCTTCTCCACAAAGAAAGGCAAGTCATTTATGTAAATTAAAAATAGAAAAGGACCTAAAATAGAACCTTGAGGAACTCCTAATTTTACTTCAGAGCCATTGGATTTTACTTCATTGATTTGAACCTTCTGCATTCTACTACTCAAATATGAGCGAATAAGCTCAAGAGCCAAATCTGCAATACCATAATGACTCAGTTTCCGTATAAGAGTTTTATGTTGCACGCAGTCGAATGCCTTTGATAGATCACAGAAGATACCAATAGCATTTTGTGACTGTTCCCAAGCAGCAAATATATGCTGTATAATGGCAACACCTGCGTCAGTTGTGGAACGCCCTTTTGTAAAACCAAACTGTTGAGGATGAAGTAATCCATTTAAGTTAAAATGTTTAAGCATCTGATTGAACATAATTTTTTCAAAAATTTTGCTTAAGGCAGGCAGTATAGAGATAGGTCTAAAATTATTAGGATCATCTTTACTTCCACTTTTAAAAAGAGGTATGATTTTACTATATTTCATTAAGTCTGGGAATATCCCTTCGTCAACACACTTATTAAATATTATGGCTAAGATTGGTGCTTATAATATCATAAGGACTTTTAATTGTTATATCCAATAGGTCACAAGTTTTTTTCTGAGTTAGTAATTTAAATTTCTTTATGATGTCTTCAGAGGTAACATGCTCAAATTTAAATATAGCCTTGCATTTATTTACATTACATTTTAAAAGTAACTCTGATTCTAATGGAGAGGAATTTAATGCATTAGTTGTAATTGTAGGCATTTCAGTAAAATATTTCTCAAAAGAGTTAGCGACATCAAGATCTGAATCAATTATTTTTGAATTTACAGTAAGTGAATAATGATTGTCACGCGGTTTAATTTTTCCTATTTTACTATTTATTACATTCCATGTGGCCTTTATTTTATTATCAGAATTTTTAATTTTATTACTTAAATGTATTGCTTTTGCAACCCTGCATACTTTTTTAAATATTTTTACATTTTGACATAGTTGGTGAATGTGGGACTGTGGTTATATTGTTTCATTTCATACAACTCATACAACCTAGTTCGACTTCGGTGTATTCCTACAGTAGCCCAGTCCTTGAATTTCATTTTATTATTTGGCCTAAAAGTTTTTACTTTAAGCACTTGCTGAAACTCATTACTTAAGAAATCTAAAAAAATATTATAAAGATTATAAGCATTATCATGCCTGAAATGTAAAAATGGAATTTTCTTTTCAATATTAACTTTAAAATTGTTTAATCGAGCAGTGGTCACAGGTCTACAAGTTACTAGTTGAGATTTTTTTTTTATAGTTGTGTAGAATTTTTATTATTTGACCACAGTGATCGGACGGCAAATTGTTAATAATAGATTTATCTTTTACTTCAACGTTACAAAAATATTATCTAAACATGTAGCTAAAGTCGATGTAATTCTAGTTGGTTCCAGAAACAAATAATTTAAGTCAAAACTTGTAAATAAGTTAATAAATCTATCTCTTGTTTGGGAACTCTCTAAAAGATCCATATTAAAGTCACCACAAACAATAACTAACTTTTTAGAATGACAATTTTTTTTTATAACTTGTTCCATTACAGGCTCAAAAGAATTATAATTTGACGGTACACACAAAGTATAATATAATTCTTAAGTTCTATACAAGACAATTCTATTATGCGTTCAAGTGAAAGGCTAACTATATCCTTTCGGTCTTTACACTGTATATTATTATTAACAATTATTAATGAACCCCCTCGAATAGCATTTTTTCGAATAAAGGCAGTGGACAAATAATGATTGGGGAAACTAAACATTAATTCATGTTTACTTAGCCAATGCTCAGTTACACACAACATATGTATATTATGACTTTTTAAAAATTCTTCTATTTCTAATTCCTTGCCAGAAATGGCTTGTATATTTTGATGAACAATGTTAAAAAAAAAAGGCATTGTCTGTTGTCAAAGAACTCAGTTTAAATTATGATCTAAAATAGGAACTGACTGGGTGCAGCTAATAACATCAGCACTATAAGACATAGCACTAACGCTAGAGAGGTCAATAGACTCCTTAATACTACTTAAATCTAAATCATGTATATTAGAAGCTAACAACGTAGCCGTTTCTCGTCTACATTTCATAGGCAAGGACATACCAGCCGGTGTCAGTCTAAAATTATAAATAAATTTATTTATGTCAAAATATAAAATTGCATCGCTATGACGATGAGTCAAGTTGTACAGATGTACATTCATGTCAAATATATGCCTATTTGGTTTAGCAGTGGAGCTTGAAGAATATGGAAAACCGCTTATTATAAAGTCCGTCCGTCCGTCTGTCTCCAGGCTGTGTCACATGAACCGTGATAGTAAGACAGTTGACATTTTCACAGAAGATGTATTTCTGTTGCCGCTATAACAGCAATTACTAAAAAACAGAATAAAATAAATACAACTCCCATATAACATACGTGATTTTTTTGGTCAATTTGGCTCGATATTAATAACGGCTGCAGGTAGACGCTTAAAATATTCACAGAATATTTAGTTATAGAGTCACTTCAAAAATACATAATTAAATTAAAGTAAAACAAATATTTAAGGGTTCCCATACAACAAACGTGATTTTTTTTGCCGTTTTTAAAGAACCCTTTTTTAAACTCCGACTCGCACTTGGCCGATTTTTTGTAGTTTCTTGTCCTTCCTTTCTTATCATTCGTCCGCTTGACTAATATTTGTTAAATAGGGCAACAAAAAATTCAAAAATAAACTATTTTTAACAGACTTCAAATAAAGAGGAGGTTGTATTTTTGACGGGTATATTTTTTATGTATGTCCACCGTTTTCTCCGTTTAAGAATTAAGAATCAATTTAAAAAAAAAAAAAATTCGAAAGAGTATGGCCCCTGAGGTGTTCCCATATTAATAAACAGGATTTAAAACTTAAACTTTTGGAGAAAGAAATAATTGATGTTAATTTGGAACTGGTAAAACCACAGAACATTCTAAGACTAAAAACACGCCTTTTATGTTGATGGATGTATAAAATTTTGTTACCAGTATAGATGTTTTTAGTGTACGAGAAAAAAAGCAAATTGTCACTCAAAAACAAAATACAAAAACTTTTTAACAAAAAAGAAACAACCGGCTTCAAAAAGGTGCACTAAAAAGGTAAAAATAATTACTTATTGCCAAAAATCTGATCTAAATTACCGTTTGAAGTTGGAGTTATGCAAGTGAAGTGTGTTATATACTGTTTGGTAGGTAGTACATATACACCAACTTCAAACTGTAATTCAGTAGTAATTAAAAGCAAATATTTTTACCTTTTAAGTGCATCTTTTTGATTTCGATAAGGAAAACGAAGTGTGCGGAGTCCACAACCACATTGAGCCCACGTGACGGACAATGGTTCAGCTCCCTAAACTTTTAGGGGTGGTTTAGAAGCATGACAGAAACGATTAGGCAGTTATAACCACTGGTGTTCAGACGGCTTCACTATAATTCTGCTGTCTGCTTGGATTATGATTAAATTTTACAGAAAGGTGCCTATTCTGAATTACCATCGGGTTTTGAAATGAAATTGAGATTTTTAAGGGAGGCGCTCCAAACGTTGAACTGTAGGATGAACGATGAAGAATAGGCATACCCAATTGTGTTGGGTATCGTTGTTGGATAGGACTTTGAAAATGTTGAGGGTTTCGAAGTATATTTTTTGCGGTTTATTAGCTTCCAAAGTTGAAAAATTGATGTCCTCTCTGCGAGTTTTAAAAATCACGGTAAAGTTTTTCAAATATCTAAATTAGACAATATCTCATTCTAAAATACGCATTTGGTATGACATATCATATACACTTGGCAAGTTATTTTTTTTATTTTGGACTTTAATTATAGACTACGTTTTTAAGGGTTCTGAATAGTGTTGCCAGGTGTACCAATGTATGTGGGACGTCCCGATGTCCAGGGGTCTAGGGACATATATATAAAGATTGACTTTTTGATCGGGACGCCAAATGTCTTGGACCATGGTATACCTATCTATAGCAAAAACATGCTTGTAATTTGTAAACAGTTTTTTGTTATTAACTTTTACTACGTCAAAGTACAACGTACTCTTTAACTTATTAAGAGAGAAGCCAGTTAGGCTGCTTTTCCCAATAAAAACGTATTTCCCTGTTTCCTCCCTGGATTATGGAATTAGACCTATGATTTTTTTTATATATGATAGATGATAAACAGTCATTATGTCTATATGTTTTGCTTTTTTTTTAAAAGATGAATAAAAGTTATTCGTATAAATAACTGGAACCCTGCAAAAGCCCGAAAAATTGCCTCTTTTATATAAACATTTATATCAAGTATTTTTAAACGTGCTTTTTAATTCATTTTTATGGGCACAAAATAATAGTAGACAACTTTATTGCTCGTTATTTACCGTTTTGGTATTTAATTATCATTTTTTTCGTTTATATTGTCACCTGCCAATAGTAAATGCTAAACGAACGGAATTAAATAAAACGGCCTAGTGCGAGTCGGACTTGCGCACTGAGGTTCCGTACCTACCACCATTTACGTAATTTTCAAACACAAACAAAAACAAAGATTGTGCCGCTAAGCGGTCACCGAACCAAATGGCGCTGTAACGCTGCTTGGGCCCGTACACACACTATTATCACTGCAAGATTGAAGCTTGTATATATTACTGTTTTTACGATAAAGCAAGTTGTAAAGCCTAATTAGGTATGATAGTTTTCGTTTTAATCCCTTAATTTTTTACACACACCCTATTTATTTATACTACTACCCACTATATTTTATTTACAGCCATTCAGCTGGCTCTAAGAAAAAAATTGCACTTTAAAGCTTAAAATTTCGCAAACGCATCACTAAATCGAAAAATGGTTTACACATACCATACAAATATTTTTAAACGAGCTTTCCAACGACACCCCGCACTATGGAGTAGAGGAGAAAAAAAAACCCAATTTACATGTGGGTGAGGAACCCTAAAAAATTTGTTTTATAAATTTTATTTTACTTCTTTGTCGGCCTAATTAATATGTATATCCATGCCAAATTACAGCTTTCTATTACTAATAGTCTCTGGCCTAAGCCGTGTACAGGCAGACAGACAGAGGGACAGACATGGCAAAACTATAAGGGTTCCTTGTTAACTACGGAACCCTAAAACATTCTTGTGAATAAATTTCTACTTCATCGATAACTATATTTTCTTGTAAGTTCTTTTAAAAAAAAGTTTATGGGTTATTTTGATAACAATTAACGAGTTAGCAGAATTTATTTACACCATGAATGAAAACATAGGTTACTACATAACCCTGTAAAAAACAAATAATAGTTTCTTTTTTTTAGGGTTCCGTACCAAATGGGTTATTAGCGGAAACCTATTACTAAGACTCCGCTGTCTGTCCGCCCGTCCGTCCGTCCGTCTGTAACCAGGCTGTATCTCATAAACCGTGATAGTTAGACAGTTAAAATTTTCACAGAAGATGTATTTCTGTTGCCACTTTAACAACAAATACTAAAAAACAGAATAAAATAAATATTTAAGGGGGCTCCTATACAACAAACGTGATTTTTTTGCTCGATTTTGCACGATATTGATAACGGTAGATAGACGCTTTAAATATTCGTAAAATATTTTGATATTTAGTCACTTGAAATATAAAAAATCAAATTAAAATAAAACAAATACACATGTAAATTTCAAGTGTCTAACTATCACGGTTCATGAGATACAGCCTAGTGACAGACGGACGGACGAACGGACGGATGGACGGACGGACGAATGGACGGTGGGACGGACGGTCGGACAGCGGAGTCTTAGTAATAGGGTTCCGCTAATTACCCTTTGGGTACGCAACCCTAAAAACTACCCTGTAATGTATAGAATAGATAGATTCTGAGTTCAAATTGGATTTTAGATTTATCAAAAAAAACTTGTAATAGAATGTCGACGTATATACTTAAATGAGGTGTTTTTGAACGAATCTGTCTGACCCAGTTATGCAGTTACTTGATGTAGGTTACAATAGTACTGCACCACTTTTTCAATAAGTATATCTGCCTGCAGATTAGTGATGTTTATTCTCGAGATAAATACAATAATCGATATACGAGTATATCTAGAAATTATTCATTTTGTTTTCTTAAGAAGACAGCCCCTCTTCTTATCTTTTCGGCTTCTGATTACATCCACCCAAGAGTATAATAGAGCAGATAGTCTAATTTAATAAATGTCATCTGTTTCCAAGACGATTATCAGACTTCACTTAACATTATCATAGAAAAGTCGAATCAAAATAGGCTATAAAAAATAATATGTGATTTCCACCTTTATGAGCATTTGGAAGCAGGCAATGCTGATCTTTTAGTTGATATGTCGCAGGCAAATCATATCATCCGCCGTTACATAATATGCCTTGGCAGATCGTAAAGTATGGAAACGAAAGAAACAGAATTCGTACTGTATAAGTCCCGATGTTAGGTTAGGTACAGTTTCTCTTTTGTAAACGTAGATGCGGAGCGAGCGTAGCGAGCGGAGCTTAACAGCCAAGCTTCATATAATAACCTGTTCAGTTTTATGATTATTTCTATTCAATACTTTACGATATGCCTAGGCATATTAGGCATATTACGGCGGATTATACGATTTGCCTGCGACAGATACACAAATCTATCCAAATAGTACACAATACTGTCAAGCTTTCAAAATGCTATTGAACCTAGGCAAACCTCATGACAATTGTTTTTATTCAATTAAATTCTAATGAATTTTACTTTACGGCAAAATAAAACAACATGTGTATATCAATGTAAACATAGTGAAGTATATTTTACACAATCGCTGTCAAACATCACCGTTTCGCGTGAAAAAATAAACTTTTTATCTCTTGTTTTCTCTGTAACTTCACAAAAAATATATGGCAATCAAAATAAAACTGGCTTACCTTGCTGGCGTTGGGAGCAAATGTTTTCTTTACACGTTATTTTTATCGATACTCAAAAGGCACTTCACTAAACCAATCTTCTGTGTTATTATGTAATCAAGGCGAGCTTCTCGGGACAAATATTCCTTACACGAAATAACATTTGGATTTTTCCTCTTATTGTGAGTCGTAAAGTGGGAATGTGATATTTCAACATCTATGTGGTTTGTTTTTGCAGTTTTGGTGATATGTTCGGTGCACAGTCTGCAGCTGGACAATCAGGCTTCGACCAGAAGGCCGAGGGTCACGAAGTATATGAAAACTACTTCAGCGCCAGGAGCTACTACGGTAAGTTTTGGTATCTGCAAGGTATCAGGATAATTTAATGTTTACCAGACTAGATAGCGCGTTAGTAGCCCAGACGGTTCGGTTGACAATCTGCCATCTGAAATCCAGTAGTAAGAATCCCGTGCGTTCTGCCATATTACGTAAAACATTACAACATTTTATATGTATTTTAGTAAAGCCCCCATGTCTAATACTGACTTTCTTCTTCGTATAGCCGTAACGATATGTAAACATAATAAAATTAAATGTCTGCCATATTACGTAAAACATTACAACATTTTATATGTATATTAGTAAAGCCCCCATGTCTAATACTGACTTTCTTCTTCGTATAGCCGTAACGATATGTAAACATAATAAAATTAAATGTCGTCAAAATCTTGTGGCACTTGTGGCAGGCAAACACAACCTTTATAAATTCCATTAGTATTCCATGTTGGCCATTAGCGGTACACGGAGTCGTAGAGGTAGAATAAAAATGACATCCATTTTGTTTTTTAGGAGCCTGCGACAGAAAGAAGCCTATCCACAGCATCGTACCGGCTGCAGGGAGGAGGAGGGGAAACCTGCATCTTGCTTACGGTGGATGCGTTAATAGATATATCCTATGTCACCAAGCTGAATGAGCGGGCGGTGAGTTACTTCTTAATAAGTACCCATATTGGTATATATGGATATACACATAGAATGCATGGAGACGGCTTAGTTTAGGGTCACAAAGCATTCTTAGTCAAAATTCTAGTCTTTCATGTTTGTTTTATTAGCTAGCAAAGATTTTATAACCGACTAGTGTTTACCCGCGGCTTCGCTCGCGCATAATTCGGTCGTCATCATGGGATTCGTACAATTCCTTGCTGAATCGGGATAGACATATAATTTATTCTCTATGTTTTTATGTACCGATGCAACATGAAGGAATAGAACCCATGGTATCACCTGCAAAAAAATCTATTCCTGTGGAAAGTCTTTGTCCTTGCAGCTTTGATAGCTTGCAAGCTATACTCTTATTATTTATTTATGCTTACGGTAGTCATACCTTTCCGTGCGATGGTAAATTATAAAAGCATCCATTGTTCGCTGGGTTGTACGTGGAGACATATTGCCACGCAGAAATATGTATTTTCGTGGGAACTGTCCATCGGGATAAGAAGTATTCTTTTTTACTTTTAGTTCCTCAGCTTTCTCTGTGCTTTAAATAAATTTACCGTGTTCCTCTGTTGAAAGACAGTGCCCCGGGATATCACTCGTTATATTAAATATAAAATTCTATTATGTATGTACGGGATGTCCGGGCAAAGCGAAAACCCTAGGCGAAGCGTATACGCTTATTTACAGGAAAGTATAAATAACCTGATAGTTCTATAGTTTCAAAGCGGATAGACAGAACAAGCGGGTTCCAATGCTATGACACTACGAATAATAATTAAACAAGTAAGACATCGCATACAATTTTTGTGAAGAAGAAAACAAACAAGAGCAAGAAGACAAAGATTGCTGAAATAGTTACTGGTCATAGCTACAGCTGTCAGGTTGAAAAAGAAAGGTTAAAGCTACTACTACTTTTGTAATAGGGGTGAGGTTTATCCTTATAGACCAGGGCCAATCCTGTTCGAGGTAAAAAAAATCTCAGCAGTATAGAAGTGATCGGATAATTTAGTTGATAATGTAAATAACGAAGGAAAAATAGTCCAGACTCAGAAAAAGTTCCGGGTGGTAATATATACGTTTTTAGGGGTTGGTATTTGTTTTTTTTGATTTGCGGCTTAACTATGCATCTTATCGAAAAAAAGTTAAACGTAAAAGTTGTAGTTAATAAAAAAATCTAAAACTTTCTTGTCATAAATTATTGCCCATAACTTCAAAATTATCGAGAAGAATGCAAAAAACCGTTTTTTCGATTTTTATTTTATAACTATAGCAAAAAAAATGTGGTTTGGCATGTTGTTCGCGCCTTGATCCTTCAAGAGTCTAGAAAAATATTCCAAAGTATTTTTTCACAGGCAGAGCCTTGGATGCAGCCTTTGTTTGTCAGCTTCAGGGTTGTTGCTACTGCGTACGTAATTTCTATTTTCCTCTCCGAGAGGTAGCTTTTGATTATTTTGTGTAGGGTCTTTTCTACTCGTGTTTTTTGCAACTCAGCCTGGATGGTTGGCCAACGCATTGTCAAACGCTCCCTCTATATCTAGTGATACTACGACTAAGTGTCTTCCTTATTACTTCTGTAGCATCATAGAGGGCGTTTTCTTTACTGCTTTGTGGCAGGAAACCTTATTGCCTTGCACTTAAATTTTCTTGGTTGCCCAGTTTCTATAGGACCCGGTTTGCCAACAATTTTTCTAATATTTTGCCTAGCACGGGAAGAAGTCCTATTGGCCTATAAGCTTGAGCTGTTTGATAATCGGGTATTTCCAGGCCTTCGGAAATGCTCCAAGATGTAGGCATTTATTATAATTTTTCAAGAGGATCTCGGGTTCGGCTCTGTATGCGGCTTCACAGATGTCTGATGTAAGTCCGTCAGTGCCCGGAGCTTTGTTGTGGTTCATCTTGGAGAAAACCTCTCGAAGTTCCTCCTGTGTGAATTTTTGCATGTGTTTTGCATTTACTGTTTAGCGTCTTTGTTCTGCCTGTTCCTCGATGTCCGTAGTGAAATTATCCTCGGGGTAAAATGTTTCCGCCAAAAGTTCTGCTGACGCTTTGGGGTCTAATATTTCTTTGGGATCCCTAGGAGAGCGGAGAAGTTTATCTCCTTCTCTACCGGTGCTATGATTAATAACCCTGAATATCTTTTGCCACATTGTTTCTTTTTCCTGTGTGGAGCAGAAGTCTATTCAGTTGTTTGTCACTTGGCTTTCTTTGTATTATATTTCCTGGCGGTTTTATAATATTTTAAGTGGGTTGTTTGAAGGCTCCAGATTTATGTTAAATTTGATTTGTCGGTAGTCCGTTAGCCTTGCAGAGTCTAGGTCAACTCCCCAGTTACTTAGAGTGGGAGCAATGCATTTGTTCATGCTGTTTGCGCCGCTATATGTATAAAACGTTTAATTTAAAATGTTTAATTCTAGTTTTGACATGAATTGCGTAAAAGCAGTTCCTCTCTCATCATTGAGATTGCAGCCCCACTTTTGGAATTGATGACACCGGCAACGACGGTGATATTTTTACCCAGCTTCTTGATGACAGTCTGTAGATGTTCCAAGTAAGGTTCGATATCAACACTACCTTCCGTATACACGTTTGCTAAGGCTAAAGATATATCGTTTAGTATTATCTTAAAACTAACAATATTTTCGGTGTTGTGACTGCTGTCCTCTACTATTAAGAGATTCTTACCGAGGACGATCGCTGCCGTCTTTACTGGATGGTCAGCGTTAGCTTTGTCCTATTGGATGACCCTGTAATGTGAAGAGACGTACCCTTTATTTCCTACGTACGGTTCTTGTATCATTAGTATTGAGATGCCATCTTTCTCCGCCTCAACAATACCCTCTTTAGTGACTTCATATCCCGTGCCTAAATTGACCTGGCTTATTTTAACTTTAGCGGGATCTCGGCTTAACAATGATAATTTATCGCCGACCTCGCTATCCTATCCCAATTTGCCCACACGAGGCAGTAAGAGCTGTAGGCGGAATGTGCCGCGGAGTTTTATGTAGTTGAGGTCGTGCAGTTGCGGCATTTTGGTGGCATAGACCTATTCTCACACTGTCGTGTGTCATGCGGTCCAGCGCAATGTCCGAAAACATGGCCATCCTTGCAGTCTCTTGCCAAGTGAACGAACTTCATACATCTACAGCACTCGACTGCAGGTAATAGGTCTGTTACGGAGATAGGCAAGAATTCTATTTTCAGTGTTTTGTCCTTGATGGTGTTCCACATTTTTTGACTCACTTATTTTGCTATGTTGCAAAGCTCGGGTTGGTTTGGGTTCGTCGTAAGATCTCTTCATCTTCTTATCTTTTTCAGATAGGCCAGACAATAGCTTGGCGTTTTGATTTTTAACTGCGTGCACTATTCTGTCGTCAGATGACTACCTGGCAATCCCTTTGAGTTGGATTAAGGGTAGTTTTTGAGCAGCTTGAGAGACCGTCAAAGTGAAATCGCTCTCATTCAACGCTTTGCCTAGTGCGTTCCTATTGTCTTTACTGTCACAACCTATGACAACCTTCAGTTTCCGCGTCTTCCGGAGTTGATTTATGCCTATGCCTAGTTATATTACATCTATTCCTGTTTTAATCCTTTTAGTGACATCGTCACTGGTATGAAGCGCGATGGATTCAACTACCAGGCAATGTTTGGGACTAGAGACGATTTGGGCGTAGGAGGCTTTCCCGTTTGTTTGGCGGGTCGTTGGCTTCCGTTGATTTTCGGGGGTGATTTTGGAGAGATTTCCTACGTGGGTGTTTATGTCAGCGATTTTTCTCTTTAGTCCTTTTGTTTAGCTTAAAATAGTAATGGCAATTCTCAGTTCGTTATCGCGTTTTTGTGAGATCCCCTCTATCTGTTCTTGTGTGTTGCGGCACATGTCCTGTAAATTTCTGGACGTGGTTTCGTATCTGTTAGTCAGTTCTAACACGAACGGCTTTGAGTTCTTCGAGGGATTTGTTCAAGTTATTAAGCATCTCAAGTGCTGGACATGGTGGAGTGATAACGGTTTTGAGTTCATTTTTAATGGCTTGGATAACGGGTTTTAACGTGGTTAGGTCATTGTTTTCTGGGGAAATATTGGAGAGATTTCCAATGTGGGTGTTTATGTCAGTGATTACTCTCTTTAGTCCTTTTGTTTCGCTTATGTGGTCAAGTATCGCTGTTTGTTTTTTCGGTTCAAGTTTACCCGCTATCGGTTTTATAGACGCAGCCAATTCTGCCCGTTCCTTTTTGGTCTGGAAGGTTAAAATAGTAATGGCAATTTTCAGTTCGTTCTCGCGTTTTTGTGTGTTCTTGTGTGTTGCGGCACATGTCCTGTAAATTTCTGGACGTGGTTTCGTATCTGTTAGTCAGTTCTTACACGAACCTGGCATTCCTAGCTTCCAGTTTGTTGATTTGGGGCTCGTAATAGCCCTTGGATTTTCGTAAGGTGTGCCAGTCTTTTCGTATTTCTGGAACTGCTCGACGGTTAGTACCTTCAGCTAGATTCATGGTCTCTGGATTGCTAGCTGCTTCAGCTGTATCTTTTGTGCGGGCTAGTTTGGTTTTTGCTGGTTTCTTTCTTAGGTATCTTCTTGGGGCCTGTTTTAGTGTCGGTCGATTTTGTTGTAGTTGATTTAGAGATTTTGGTTTATATTAAACTTTTTTCGATAGGATCCATAGTTTAGCCGCTAATCGCAAAAATCGAGTACCAACTCCTAAAATCCTATGTATTACGACCCCACCCCCTTCCAGAACTTTTTCTGAGTCGGTACTATTTCCCTACGTTACTTATATCATCAACTAAATTTTCCGACCACTCGTATACTGCCAAGAATATTTTTTTACGATATTTTAAGCGGTTTTGCCCTGGCCTATTAGTCGAGTCGACTTGTTTATACCGTTTCATATACTCGGATTGCGTATTCGCTTTACCGGCAGGGTACGGTAACTCTGATAATTTCCCTAACTATAATTTTCAATTCCGAATAGATTAAAATGGTATAGTTTCTTTTTTTTTATTATTTTATCATTTAAAATATTTATATATCAAATCTTAATATATCCGCTTTGCCTGGATTTTTCCTTATTTATTACAAGGTGAAAAGACAGGGCAGTCATTGAAGGGGTACTATCCCTAATCTTGATGACAGCAAATTTCACTGAAAGGAAACATTCTTTTATTTTTATTATTTCTTCGTCTATTTTCTCAAATTGGTGAAACTTAATGTAAACATGAAAATGTGAAATATAAAACATTACCATTATCAATTTTATGATTTTGATTGGAAGGGTCATACATAAGGATACATTTCTTTAAAGTTACATAGTATCCTTAATTAAGAATAAGTGTAGGAAATACACAAATTTATTTACTGATCATAAAAGTGACTCTTGCTAACTAGTAGTAGAATTTCACTGAATAACTCAAAGGTTGACAGTTACGAACGGGATGATTAGATGGCCTATATACGAGATTACCGGACACAACCACCGGAACACCGTTAAATTTGTTTTCAAGGGGTCCTAATCCTTATTTTGAGCAATAGTATAAGTTAGTAAATTATTTTATTTAGTCACTATCGAAAAAAATACTCATGAATTATCTTTTTGATCAAAATCATATAATACGTTACGGATGTTTTTTTATATTTTACGGGTTCGGTTTCCGGTTCAATAAGACTGTTATTAATGTCTTTAAATAAATTTTAAATTTTTAAATTTTAAAAGCAATTTTACTATTCAGTTATAAAATAAATAAAGGAATGTTTCCTTTTAGTGCAATTTGCTATCATCAATATTTAAAGTAGTTTGCGTCTAATGGCCGCCTTTTTTTTCGACCATTTATTTTTTTATTTATTTATTACCAGTAAGTAATAGAGACAGACCCTCTGTCGCTTCATTTAGATTTTTAACCGACTTCAAAAAACAAGGAGGTTCTCAATTCGTCGGAATCTTTTTTTATGTATGGAAAATTCTTTTTTGTTTGAAAGGGTATACTTTACAGGTGATCCCACTGTCATCAGGTGAGGATATAATGATGGGATCCTGGAGAAATTGAGAGAAGTCTTAAATTTTTTATAGGCACACGAAACGAAACGTAGCGATTTGGTTATTTAAATAGAAAATAATCTACGTAAAAACTTCGAAAAATCAGTTGTTGTTTTCGTGTAAAAGTTTTTATAAAAAGTGGTCGATTTTAGCAGAAATGCTAACTACAACTCACAGATATTATTTAGAAACTATATAAAAGTTGTAGTTAGCATTTTTGCTAAAAGTGGCCGATTTTAGCAGAAATGCTAACTACAACTCACAGATATTATTTAGAAACTATATAAAAGTTGTAGTTAGCATTTTTGCTAAAAGTCGCCGATTTTAGCAGAAATGCTAACTACAACTCACAGATATTATTTAGAAACTATATAAAACCTTCTAAAAATAGCTTATGACTAGCTTTATATTTGCGACATTTGGATTTTAGAAATTCGTTTTCTACGAAGAGAAAATTGAGGATACCTAATGGCGGCGCTAATTAGCCGCTATATGCGCCTTAAAAAGAATACAATTCGCGACGCCTCGCCGCGTGCTCCATTTCACTACAGTATAAAATCATTAGAATACCTGTTTTGTTTTTCAGGACGCAAATACCTTCGTACCTAACAATGCCAATGTCGGCGGGACGTGTAAGGACGGAGATTTGGAGACCCTAGTCCTAACCTTTAAGGAATTCTCTTTAGAGTGGACCTTCGCTAAGGTAAATATTTGTATAGAATTACACAATAATACCAAGTTTAGGTAAATTTACCAAAACACCATACGGTTACCAACATAGCTCAAATAGTTAGCAAGCTGAAGTTGTAATGAGCAGGCCACAATATTGTTCGTCGGACTGGTAATCAGTACTCAAGTTGCGACCACGGACTGGCAGACACAATGTGGGATAGCCTCTAACCAGGTGGATAGACAACCTGGTAAGAAGTAAGTGGATTCAAAAAAGGCTGAGTGCTACATTCAACCATAGTATAGAGATTAATAGTAAGTGATCTTCCTACTTGTACAAGCCCACACACACGCATGCGCCACGTTTACATGCTGTCACACATAGATGTTCCTGCACTTACAGTGTGTTAGTCACCAGAACAGTGGCTCGCGGTAGAGACTAAAGTGTGTGCGTGCCAGAGGATTGGCGAATCTAGTGCTGGCCCCACCCTCTCTTCTATTTTATGCCACCGAAGTGGCACACAAGCTTTTGAGCTGTCTGATGTTAAAGCGTTGACCGCAGTCTTTAAGTACGCTTGCAACACCAGAGCCATTACTCGTTCACAGAGAAAACCTCCTCAAGCTTAATGTTCGTGGGAGGAATTTAGTCTGAAATCGCTCTGCGTGTGACTATTTATACTTGAAAAGACTTAAGATCTCTAACGCTATGGAAGTACTCTAGTTCAACAGTGAAAGTCTACAGTCTGAGAGGACAATAAGTGAAAGTTCGGGGTCAAATCAGCTTATAATTAAAGGTGTTTAAATAACTTGGAATTTTCGCTTTGCAGACACCTGGTGGCGAACGCTGGTATGCTGATAGCATCCGACTGATGTACAACTCGAGCGCAAGAATCCTGGAGCATGCTGCCCGCCAAGGTCGCCGCGTGTTTCTCACCACTGGTACCAGAGCTCTGCTGTTTCCAACACCTGTTGGAAAGTCGTTCTTCTGTCCCGAGGAGACTATAATAGATCTGACGGAAGAGGATGTAAGGTAAGTTGGTCTAGTTCTATAAAAATCTAGTTACTATGAAAACTGTGCGTGAGGAGATTTAAACAGTTGTCAGTGTAAACAAAAAGAAGTTAGGCACGTTAATTTTCAAATACCCTTCTAGTCTGTCCCGACTAGGCTTTGATCTGATGGTAAAAAAATAAAAAGAGAGAAAAAAGAAACAGTTTCAGTCTGTTCCGAGGAGGCTGACAAAAAAAAGGGAGGTAGGTTAAATAGGAAGAATAACAAACTTAGGGGATAAATTCGATACTGTATGTATGTATGTATGTATGTACTCCTAAACACACAAAACACGTAGATTGTGTACCTAAACATTAATTTCTACTGTATTAGCGGTAGAAGTTTGTTTTGCTATAATTTTGTAATGTGTACTCCTATTTACAATTATCTCTGCCTAATTTAGGAACAATATTGATTTAGCTCAAATTACCAGCGCTTCTTTAAATTACCACTGCTTTAGGCTATATTTTGTCTTTTGATAACTAGGCACTCATGTAACAAATTTATATCATTGTCATAACTTTCAAGGCATCAACGCTATATCCTTATAGATTGTTATAGATATAGATATAAGGCAAACGTACGTAACTAAAATATACCTAAAAAAAACGGTCGAGTTTGAGTCGGACTTGCACACTGTGGGTGCTTGTTCTCGTAAATTACGTAAATGGAATTACCACCATTTACGTTATTTACGAGCACAAAGAAAAATAAAAAAATGTGCCGCTAAGCGGTCGCCCATCCGATGACTGACCAAGCCCGACGTTGCTTTACTCTAAATATCTTTTTCAAAAAAATAATTGTGTTACTGTTTATCTTAATAATCTAGTCTATTTGATCCTAGATGGCGCTGATATGGTAAATTTATGATACTAGTGGAAAGAGCCACATTTGAGCTGTTTTTATTATTTGTTGTGATACTTTACAGCTCACACTATAATTACTGCAACTTTGAAGTTTGTATGTGTTACTGTTTAAATACATAAATACATACATAACATCACGCCTGTTTCCCAGAGGGGTAGTCAGAGACCAAAGTCTGCCACTTGCTACGATCCTGGCATACCTCTACTTTGTTACTGTTTACGATAAAGCCAATACAACAAAAGCGTGTTTTTCTATGAGGACCCCCCTTAAAATTTTATCTCTTGATTCTTAGGTGTTCCGCTATTAAAGTCTTAAACAGAGCCCTTTAACAGCTATAATATTCTGTGAATTTCAGCGTTCTGCCTCCTTTGGTCTAAAAGAGCCTGAGAACCTTTCAATGGACAGATAGACAGACAGAGAGTGTAGGCTTAGTAATAGGATTCAGTTGGCACCCTTTGGGTACGGAACCCTAAAAAGCAATAAGAACAGGCTTTTTATAAGTATTCATAACCATCAAAGGCTCGAACCAAATACTGGTAAATAACGTTTTACAATTCCTAAAAACAATGAGAAATCAAAGGACCCTTCTTTGAAATGCATGAATTTTCAGAAGATATTTTTCGAGTTTTAACTCTGTTAAGAAAGTTGTTTTGTAGGTTCTAAACTCTATGTCTATATATCTTTAAATGAAGACTAGCAAATTGTCTAAAATCCGACTTATACTTGACGTTTTCAAGTAACTTATGTCCTTTCCCGGTACTCAAACTATCTCCATGCCAAATTTAATCTTAATCGGTACAGTAGTTAAGGCGTGAAGAGGTAACACACAGACACAAAGAGAATATAATATTACGTGACAGATAGAGTTAGTTAGAGTTTTGCATTTATATGGATTTGATATAATAATAATTAAATTGAATTGAAAATAATTCGATTTCGAAGCCTCAAGAGCTATCTTTAAACTCTATCAAAATCCGATTTAGGTACACTCAGGCAGGAGTCGCCTCTAATACAAGTCCAAGGAAGCTGTAAGATATTCTCGAGCTGTATTTGTGTCAATAATGTAATTTTCGTCTTATTTTAACATTTTTAACTTTCAGCTCAACCGTCGGTCATACAGCAAAACTATACCTTCGTCAAATGCGACTTCAGGCGTTCATGTTCAAACGCGATGGAGAATTTGGCCCTCCTTGGCACTGTTCAGATTCTTCTCGAGCAAGATCTGAGGCCGCCCCTGTGGCTGTTGGGGCTGCCCTCGCGATAGCCACGGCTGGTATTCTACTAGGGTATGCAATCTGGCGCTATTTAAAAGTTAAAAAAGTACAGTACGATACTATGGAATGAAAGGGTTAAAATGCATTCTGAACTGTTTCTGGGGTTTGAATTTTTAATGTTTTTTTTTTAAGTTTTGTGCCTTTTTATCGTGACTTTTAATTTTAATAGTGAAATATAATTATATGTCACTAAGTTGATTAAAATAAAGAAATACTTATTTTATGGTCTGTACATTGATCCATTGTCTATTGCTATGTTACACATTATAAAATAATTGTCTCTCTTTCTGTTTGTCTCTTAGAACCTTATTATTACAAAAAGCACTAATATCTTCTCCGATTTTCAATATAAGTATATATAATTAATCTATTTTGTTTCTAAATTATCTGCTTAGTAGATACAGTGGATTTGTCTGTCGGATTAGTTCACCGCATCATAACAGTTTATTTATTTTAATATAGGATATATTCAATTTAATATAGAAGTTCAGAATGCATAGTTGCCTAAGTGTAGTGTGATTTGAAAGGGTTAAAATGCCAAAGTCATAAGATTTTGCGAGCAGACCAAACTGTTATGTACCTAAATAAAAATTGAATAAAAGTGAGATTGAAGTTGTAAATTATAATCGCGAATTGCCACCATTTCGATTATCTACTTTTTTATTGACATACAATAGTGATGGATGGTGTTGTAACTATCGAATATCGATATTGTGGAATATATACTGCTGTGTCGAAATTGAATGATATTCATTACATTTAACTATATATCACATTAAAAAATGTTTATTTTTCGATTAAAAAATACAGTTTGACCTGCAAGTTAATGCAGAAATGTATGCACATCTACGTTGGAAGTTGTTTAAAAATGTTGTTGACCGTTAATAGTAATGTAAAAATGTATTTAATCCTAATATCCTCAAGTTTCCCATAGTATAGAAGTTCCATAATCATTATAGTAAATTTAGCTAACTATGAAAATTTAAATTTTACAAAAAACATTAATGTGTAAGAAATTGTTGAATGAATTTGTAAATGGTTATAGTAATTTAATTATACATATCAAAGGATAATAATGTATAATTTTAATCATTACACTCATTATTGTAATTATACGGATGGTATATTAATAATTTATTTATAATTGTTTGCGGTGTAGCGGACATATGTATCGAGATATTACGTGTAAAAGCAATAAATATGTTTTTTATTAAACGCCAGTTTTTAAACTCGGCTAATTTGGTGTTGTATTGTGCGCAAAACTTGGTTATTACCTACACTCAGTTTTTTCTTGCTTGTCTTATTTGAAAAACTTATAGCGATCGGATAAAAACAGAAATTAAGCTATATTCCATCCAGTGGCTTTTCTTAATTAGGCCTGAAGCATAGTTTTCTTGATTTTAAATTTTAAAAAATAAGACAAGCAAGAAAAAACAGGGTGTACATAAGTACTGTATATATTTAATTTCGTTTAATATGAGAATAATGAAAGTTTATTTGACAAGTGAAGCTTTTAAAGCAACGTAGCACGCTTCCGCCACAGAGTAAAACGTAACACGCTTGGCCGCCACAGAGTAAAATGAGAAAGGACGGCTCCGTTACCGCTTGAAACGACTGATGAAACAATGGAAACTAAGTTCCTTTCCTTATCATTACTGCGTGACTACACTACCACTACTGTCCCTTATGCCAGAGTTTGGCACAGTTTCAAATATTTAAAGATATAATATTAATATAGTGTGCCAGGTATTTAAGAATTTATGCCAAGTTTGACCAAATAATTGCACTTTGCCATTTTGCGTAAATTTTTAATCGAGCAAATATGTGCTCAAATGTTTAAAGGTATCCTCTCAATTCAATAAGTTTTTTTTTTAATTTAATAAGTTATGGTAAAGGCAGCTTCGAAATCTATCTATCTATACCTACTAAGTTAATTAGTTTGATTGTTTTTTTCTTAACGTGTCGCGAGCATCTAATTTAACACTGAAATTGGCACAAAAATAGTTGAAGTGACGGAAAAGGATATAGGGTAACTATTTTTAACTCGGAAAATTTTAAAGTCACTCCATAGTCAACTATAACTGAATGAGGAGTAGGAATAGCTTTATTTCCCTCGAAGTACTAAGGTGACAAATTAACTAAGCAGTGTTAGTGCACTGTGTTTAGTGCCTAGTTTACTAAAGGTAAGATTGCCTGCTAAGTTAGTACAAAGAGAAGTCAACCCTGGGCCTTGGCTTACTAGGGCCTTTACTACGTACGATAAAGAAAAAAAAATTTGAAATCCGGGAACTACAAAAGTCGCATTTAAAGCCAGGGCAAAAAAAAAATATTGCCTATTATTTATCAGTTACCTAAATTGTTTTCATAAATGACTTAAAATGTGATAAGCAAATTGAGAAATATACAGCGCAAAAATACAAAAAGGTTGCTTTATAATTTATATGACACAAGTACACCAAATCTATTTATTTCTTTTGCAAATACGCCTTATATTGCTATTTGTGTTTGTAAGTCAAATTAAATAAATAAAATATTTTATTGTCCTAATTTTTTCCAAAGCCTACATATTTATTAACAGTTTTTTTGTGACAAAATGGCAATTAGTTAATTAATTAGGTAGGCACCCAAGTCATCTTAGCCCCATCTGGCCCCACACGGTCTGCCCCTGCAATCCTACTTTTTTTACTATAATCACATTAATCATAGACTACATATTACTATACTAGTACAAAGAGTTGCTGTAGAAATCGTACGTCGACCACCGAATTTAGCGCAAGCGGAGCCGGGGCAGAAGCTAGCATACTTATACATCAACAGATAATTAATTTTACCAAAAATGCGTAAAAGCTTAGCTTATCTCGGGCGTCGCGCGCTTGACGTAACTTTTTTTTCAACTAATTTTAGTGTATTGGTAAAGAAAATCTACCTACGCATTTTTTACAATATTTGATAAGAATTTAGAGATAATTAGAACATCCTCATGTAGTTCGTTGACTGTAAAGTATTAAAAAAAAACGAGTTGCACTCCAGGAGTGCGGGCAGAAGTGAAAACCTTTACACACGATTCGCTCTTAACATTCAAAAATGTTACAAGACAACCCATACGTCATATTAATTGTACAGAACTAATGTTCTTAACACACAATTCGCGCTTAACACTCAGATATGTCACAAGACATGTCTGTGACATTGTCTAGAAATAATAATGTTTGTTTATTTACTTTTTTGACGTAGTATATTTGACATCGCAATCTGTTATAGAATTAAAATCCCATATCCAACCTCCCTGTACTACTCATAATCGCCATATACTCGTACTAAAAATAAAAATTATAATAGGCGTGGTATTATGGTTTCCCTCTGACGATCAGTCTGACGCGGTTTTATCATTTTTTACCCATTTCAAAAACTAACCTAATGTGAATAAATCTGGCGCGAGTTCCGTCTTACGAATTTTATATGTATTTTCGATCAGGACACGTGACCTGGCGCGAGTTAAACATTTAATACCCATACCAAAAAAAGTGCACAATGCCGCTTAAGAAGTTTCCACTTCAAAAAAACTGTGAATACCCATTTAAATACCTTAAACATTTATGGACAATCTTTTAAGACCGTTTTCTTATAATTACTTGTATCGGTTAAAGTATCTAGCTGCCCTTGCTTCTTCTTCTTAGGGTGACTCTCTTGCTAGAGAAGGTTAGCAGTCAGATTTGCATATCTCTGTTCGTCTAAGCTAGAGGTAGACTGAATTTTAAATTACCACCCTGTATATGTATGACTGAAAATAATACATGAAATTTTTACTTTGACTTTGTTTCTTTGAAATTGATTACTCAATTTAATAATAAAATAATTTGTGCTTTAACTATAGTTAGTATCCAAGTTTTGTTAGTTAAGATGCGCTGAATGTTAATGCTTGTGTATTAAGAGTTGAGAAGAAGATTTTCTTGATTGTTTATCAAATTATACCTAATACTCATCAATTAATATAACATAACATATAGTTTTAATTATAGAATCTCTAAGTTATATATGAGGGGTGTAGAAGCAAAGACTCCTCGATCCACAATTAAAGTTTTTTTTGAACTGAGTATACTAAATTTTAGTACTTAACCATCCCCAGCTTGGGTAAAACACTTTAAAAGTATCGTTGAGTTACCGTTTCAATCCCAAAAGTTAGTAGTAAACTCGCTTCGATTACTATCAACAGTATCAACTAATCAGAAACCGCCATTTGAAAATTTCAAGATGGTGAATTTGGTACTTTTCAATGCAAACGCGCTTCCCGCTTCCATCCGAAAATGTAAGATGTAAACACGTTTGAGTCCAAAGATGAAATGCAAATCTCAGGTTATCTCAATTTAGGTGATGTAATTCAAACGTCGTCTCCGCTTCTGTACCCCTTAAATATGGGACGCATTTTGTGATTTGTCGTATTTGTAAGTTTTACCTTATTTGTTTGATGCTAGAGTTGAATTTTAGAATAATTTAGTGATATAGTCCCTTATCTATGCTTGCTGTATATAGACAAAGCTTTTGGTTCGCTGAATGATGAAGTAAGCGGTTTTTGTATTATCTGTACTTCAAATTTTCGATATATTTATACATCATGACAGCATTATATATAATGCTTCTTTCGTCTATCTAATGTAAATATTTTTTGTCTACTTTTAAGCTAATATTCAAAATTTACCACTTGGATCTCAATATTGTTTGAAATTAAGAATTCTATCTCATATTGTGGAACGTTTATAATTAGACGAAACAAATCTATTTTCCTAACATTTTCTATTGATCCCAGTAGTTTCTTCCTACAATACTTTGGTAGCATTACGAACATATCGGTGCAATTTGTATTTTAAAATAATATTGTACTAAAATTATTGTATGCCATACGATTTGTCTTCCAGTAACATTGATCTTATAACAATAGCGTAAAGTGTTGTAGCTTATTATATACATTATTATGAAATTAACTCAAATGCAGTGATGTTATGGCATTACGAATAGCCTTTGCCAAAAAAAAAACTTTAATTTTCTTTTGTATTTGTAATTCTTAATATTGGGTAATATAAACACCAATTATAAATGAATATCAATATCTATTGTACTTATAATGACATAATATTCACTGCATTATAATATCTAAGTGACATATCTCAAATTATTGTAATTTAGTGCGTTCATTTATTGAAATTGTCTTTATGAATAAATGACGTGAAAAAAATGGTTGAATATTCTATTCATTTGGAAGTAGCTTTAAAGAGAAAAGCAGAACTTACAATTTCACTAAAATATCATATATTCCTTTAAGGTTACTTGTATCGAAAAACGCTGCTTAAAGTAGACCATTAAATTTAACCCTAAACTTCCACTTGAAGGTCCACTTCATACGCATAATGGCCAGGCGCGGTCGTAGTCTAGATTTGGGGGGGTCACCTAAGCGCAGGTAGGGTTCCATGGGCAAACTCCACTAGTAAAACATATATGACATCTCGCTTGTTATCCGGATGGGTAGTTAGTTACGGCATCATCTTCTGCATCGCCAGTGTTTTCAAAACGTTTGATGATTGTAACGTTCTCTTAATCTCAACTTCTTTAGGAACACTCCTAAGGGCGTAGCCAGCTTTTCGGCTAGGGGGGGCAGACTTAGTACAAAATGTTGTTTTCATACGGCGAAAATGGCATTTTAGGCACTTTACTCCATTATTATTCATGTGGTAAAACTCCAGAGGCGTGGAGCTATATCTGCTCTTGATTTTGATACATGACATTTTGATCCTATTTTTCAATAAGGGAGATAACACACAGCTGAGAAATTATTGCCAGATCTGCCCACCTTCATAAGCTACTTTAAGGGTCATTATCACGAATAGAATGGAAATCATGACCCCCATGATCCCCCCTCTCGGACCGCGCCTGATAACGGCTTAAAAAGCAAAAAAGTCCAAAAAAAAAACCTTATGAAAATAAATCATTAAAACATTCTGCAAGAAAAATCATAAATAACATTAGATTTTATATGTTGGCCTTTTTAAAAAGATTTTTTTTATTTTCTAATTTTGAATCAAACTTTTATCCTTAAACTTAAACAGAGAGGCAAAAATATTTTGGTGACGATAAAACATTATTTCCCCTTAACCAATTTGTTTCTCTAATAAATTTAATTGGATCTCTAGAGACCAGATAGGGGCTCAAAGGGGACCTGTTCTCAAATTTAGGCACAATTAAAATAATTTCGCAAATCGGTAAAAGGGAAGATACGTCAGTTCTTATAAGCGAAGTTGACGGATGCTCATCAGATTTCCTATAACTAAACGCTATAAAAGTAAAATAAAATCTTTCAATACGATCGATAAAATACTAGGTGTATTAACATTTGAAACCATTTGCCAAGCAATATAGCTTTATATGTATACATATGCTCAGTAGCGGATCAAGGATATTTCTTAAGCGGAGGTTTTTAGCAAAATTGTAGAATAGAATAGAATAGGTTTATTTTCAGAAAAATTACAGACCTTAATAAATAATACATATTATAACATATATTAGGTCAATATATTAGGTACCTTCTTACTTAGACACATCTATCTAGAAGTCTTTAAGTCTAAGTACCTACCTACACATTAATAAAAGGAGATAGTAGGTAACAAGTACAATCTCAACCTTGATCTGAACATGTGATTAGCAAAATTTAAATCTTGAGTGAGACCAAACAATACTTTTTATCAACATATTTAAATTGTTGTGATTATTGACGGTGGATATTAAGTAAAAAATTCTTTTTACTTAATTAATTATCTAGGTCTGCAGTTCGCCAGTTTTTAAATTATAAAGTTTAAAAGCTATGCAGGATTCTAGTTTTTCATGCAAATGATGTCGAATAAGATTAAAAGTTAATAAAAACTTTTTTTAGGATTTTGGAAAACCACCGAGATAGATATTCGGCTTGAGATCATGCCTACAAAATTTCACAGTATTTGATCAGTAAATGTCCAAAACAAGTAGGAAATTCGTTTGTATGAAACACGCTGCGAGGCGCCGCAAATCCGTTCCTCTTAATAAAAGCTTGTATGGATACCAGACATTCATAATATATGTACACTTCATCGAACCAATGACTCTCGATTCACGGAGCCGATAAATTGGCAAATTATCAATAACGTGGTGTTTTTCCCTTACATTTTTTTTTTCTTAAATAGAACATTTTGATTTTAGTGTTTATTGTTTCCTAAGTTGCACGTAAAACTTACATTTAATCAAAACAAAAGAAATGACCAGTAGGGTAAAAAGGGCAAGTACTTATAATTAAATGTAATTTTCCGCATAATTTCCGATTATAGCGCACCCCGTAACTTTGTATCTCGGTAACAATCTAAATATCCTAATCATCCCTCAAAAGGACACCCTGCTGATTTACAATGTTACACACGCACCCCTTGTCACGGGGTGACGAATCTTGCTTCGTAACAAATTGGTCGTAAAAGTAAAGCTTTATTATTATTACATTTCTTTTTTAGTTTTCTGTATAAAAAAATACTTATTTACATAAATGCCAGTTTGATTATTGTCTATTAATAAAAATAACTAAAAAAAAAGAAAAAGTAAATAAATGGACTAGAATAAAATTTACATAGGTATTGGTATAAGTTTATACAATTCGACTTGAGCAATATTTTTCTAACTAAAAAGTTTATTTGTGAACACCTATTGAAAAACAATTTAGCTTTTTTTTATAGGGCGAGTTTCATTAAGTAGCTAAATTCTGTAGCACTAAAGACTTGTCTAAGCTAACTAAAAAAAAAATAATAACTTTTCCTTGACGCCGAATGCTAAACGTATGCAGCAAAGGTACGCGGCATTTTTTTTTGGCATTTGATTTTATGATTTTATGACTTATACGTTAAGTCATCTTTGGTTTACGCATAAGGTTTATGATTAGGATTTTAAGATTCTTAGTTAGTACTTGGACAGACATACGAGTATACCAGTAGGGGATCACTCTTATTAATTAAAAAAGTATGAGGTTCTTCAAGAAGGTTGTGCTAGATTTTTAAGGGTCGCCAATGCGCGTATAATTCTCAGTGGCGTAGCTAAGTAACAAAATGCCCTGGTGCAAAAAAATAAATTCAGTTTCATAAAGTAAATATTTTGATAAAAATTATAAATATTTTAAAGTAGTACTACATACAGACATACTACTTGCAGAACAGTTGTGAAGAGTTAGGTTAGTCGTCGCGAGCGAGCTCTCTGTCGGCCGTGGTAAAATCCATGGCTTGAAGCGAGAAGTCGTGGAACTCTGTTCTGTCTTTCTGCGAGGAGGTTATCTCGCAGAAGGAGTCGGCGGAGAGGGAGAGGGAGATCGTTTCTACTGCCCTCCCTATTCGCCGCTGGAGAGCCGGGCGCAGGAGGAGGGTCGAGGACTTCCACTTGCCCCCATAACGTGGTCTCCTGGTGGTGAGCACGGGTGAAGCTCATCGCCATTGAGATAGGAGGCCCATGGAGAGGACGCGCAGTGTGTCCTGTGCGTCCCCCATTATGAGGAGGGGGGGGGGAATGTTTTACAACTCCATTCCCACAATTCTGGGGGCCTGCTGAACTTTAGCGGGCCGAAGCCGTGGGGGTTGCGGAAGAATGCGAAAGCGCACCCGTGACCCCTGCATACGGCGCCCCGGAAGGACACCACTGGGTTTTTGTCAGTGAAAGTCTGACATAACCCGCCACCGCCCACCCGGGCAGGGTGGTATCCATGAGGATTTTCCAGCGATAAAAAAAAAGGTTTTGTTATTAAAATGAATTAGAAAAGATTTGAAATGACATCAAAATTACGATTGTATCCATTCATTATCTTCTCTTAGCTTTAGTTTCTCAAAATATAAAATCATAATTATCTTTTCCTAACTTTAATTTTCGCAAAAGAATCATGGTTCAGGTTTAATCTAGGCTTTATATGGCTTTGTTATTAGTGATAAACGTCGGAGCCTAGCATGACCCACCCCTTTTCTTAAATATTTTATTATTATTTTTAATTTGCCAAATGATCTGTCAGCTCCTGAAAAAGTGACAGGAATTTGTTAAGAATAATCACATTGCTGTAAATACTTCCATTCGGTCGTATTCTAGTTCTTCATATTTGCTAATTATATCCTTCAAGTTCCCTAACATGACATTAAGTCATGAACTATGACTGATTTAGTTCAGGTAAAACTAGGTGGTTAATATTAAGAAATCGAATGAAAAACTAGAAGTCTATTATATCCATAAGCGGCCCTCTATGTATCCGGTTGCGGCCCACTCAAATTTTAAGAATAGCTTTTATATAACAATACTTTGAGAAAAAAGGTTTAAAATACTTAGACGGCTCTGTTTAGGTTTATATATTTTTTTTTTATATTTTGTAACAAAAATGGCTGATCTACATATAGTTAAAATGATTTTGTTATATATTTTTATATGTAACTAAATGCAATCATACCAGTAAAAGTATATTTTTCAGCCATTATTGTGTCTAGTAGATAATTAAGAATATTTATTTATAATATTTTCTCTGTTTAGAAATCAGTAATACTGCAATGCAACATTGCATCTTTAAATAGTTTTTGTTTAACATTTTAGTTTCAATACTCTTAGCTGCACTACGTTCATCTTTATTGGGACTCTTAAGAACTATTTCTCATAACGCTTTTATTATATAAAAAAGTTTAGTTGCAGATATGGTATTGAGCCTATTGGATTAAGTTTTTATAAATAATTTCTGCAAAAAGTAAAATAAAATAATAAAAAAAAAAAAATTTTACCTCACTCACCTACCTCAATAATAAGTAAATAAGGGTTTCCATTAAATTTAAAGGTTTACAAAATAACCTAAAAATTGAAAATGAAATACCTAACTATTAAAGGAATTGTTAATCTACCTAATTGATTATTATTTTTATTATAAAATAAGTGTTTAATCAGACATGCATTTATGGATTTATGTAAACTCTTTTTTAATAAATCGGTAAAGTCTAGATTGCGTAAAATCTAATGACTAGGGATTTCTTCTGCTTTGTTCTTGTTTCGGAAATCTGACGGCGAATTTGGCAACACGGCATAAAATATAGTTCGAAAATGCCCTGTAAGTTTCGAATTTCCTTTAACTGAGTTGCCATGATTGAAGTTGTGTTGCAACCTACGTCACTGCACTGGCAATGCCCCAGGATGGCGTTGCAAGCATCCGTAGGCTACGATGACAGCTTAGCATCAGCCGTCCGCCTGCTTGTTTTCCACCCTAGTAGCATCAAATCGCCGAAAATATCAGGTAATATACACACAATAAGTTAAACGTTACAATTGCGCCATTACCGACACTAAGTGAATTGCTAGTGATTGGTACATACCAGTACACACAATACAGTACATACAATACAGTTAATGTATATGTTAGTCAAAACTCTTAAACGTTTAAAAGTGCTTTTGACTGCGAAAAACAGTCAAAAAATTAGTTAAAGACGAAATAAAAACCGGCCAAGTACGGGTCGTACACGCATTTGTTTTGAAATACCTACGCTGAATGATAATTGTTGCAAAACCGATTCTATTACAAATATTTTTCGTTAAAAAAAATTCACCTATATAGTTTATTATTGTAATTTAAGACTGTTTTTTAAAAAATTGCTCTTAAATTTAAACGGAGGGAGACCTAATTTTTTCTACGTTGGAAGCCAATCACTTGCTAAATGTAACTCTTAGCCAAAAAATAAATTAAGAACTTTAAATGCTGTTTTTAAAAATCTATACAACGACACGCCAAAAAAAGTGCGCAAAAAAATTTCTACCTTATTTATTGTGTAGAGATGTACGCTACGGTTCAATATTTTTTAATTTCTTGAGTAATCACATTCTATGAAATTTTAGCATTATACCTGATACGTTTCAAAAGAGCCTTTTCAAGGTCGGACAGACCGACAGACAGACAGCGTGGGCTCAGTGACGGGCACTTGTAGGGTATGGAACCCTTACAAGACAAATCTTATCTGTAAGCTTATAATTCAAGGTATTTCTAATAATATGTCATTTTATTAATTTATGACCATGACAAAAATAACACTTTTCTTATCCACA
This sequence comes from Apoda limacodes, assembly GCA_946406115.1. Lineage (NCBI taxonomy): Eukaryota > Metazoa > Arthropoda > Insecta > Lepidoptera > Limacodidae > Apoda > Apoda limacodes. The sequence goes on along the minus strand of OX291555.1, from coordinate 22,530,587 downwards.
CTTTTATTAAATACTCTGGTAATAAGCAATTTTGACTAACACTATCGGTTAAAACCCCTTTTATCCAATATCTTTTAGTCAAAACTACTTTTGCCCGAAGTCCTTAGTCAAAAGTACTTTTGACTGGTAAAGAGTTTTGATTGTAACATGTATATAAACATTTTATTTTGATGAAACTTACATTGTTCCCCAACTTGAATGGTATCTAATTCAATAGATATAATACATAAACATACAAACATATATACTTAGATACATACATACATACACTTATGGAATTTGGCACATCTCTTTAGAAGCCCACAAAGATTAAGACTAACATACATATATGAATATTGTGCAGTTCTTACGACGTTCAGTTCTTACAAGACAAAGTGAAGCTGACGTCTAAGAAACTTTTAGTACTCAACAATGCGAAGCAGTACTTCACCTCGGGGCAAAAGTTGCTGTTTTATATGTCGCAAGTCCGGCCCCATATGCAGTACTGCTGCCATCTGTGGGCGCGTCTCGGTTCAACGACGAGCTTGGAGAATTAACAGCGATCCCAAACTCACAAACCACATCGAAATCTTAAGTCAGAGGAGAGAGTTTCCCTTCCTGTGTGTTTTGTCCGGCTTGTATAGTGGGCTTTGTTCTGAGGAATTGTTGGAAATGATGCCTACGGCTACGTTGTATCATCGCACCACTTGCCATCGGCAGGGATTCATCATCATCCCTTAGAATCTAAATGGTCACGTACAGTTCGGTTCCAGATAAACTACCTACTTACCGCAGCACCGCAAAAGCCTATGTTGTGGAATGAGCTCCCTGCCAAGGTTTACATTAAAGATTACAATTTGGGGGTCTTCAAGAAGAAAGTCTTTAGATATTTTAAGGGTTAGCAACGCGCAAGTAATGCCCCTGATGTTGCTAGCATCCATTAATTTTGATATTTTTTGTGGGTGTTTTAGTGGGTCCCTGGACGATTTCTAATTCACAATTGGAACCGTTAGGTGGTGCGTCAAGGTTTTTAATACATCATATTCATGATATGGTACGTGTGTTTGTCACTGAACTCCTCCTATGTGTCTGGACTGATTTACAATTAGACCCGGTTGGTGGCGCTGCAATTGGGTTCCAGTATTATTATTTTTTTTTGATATAATTTTTTGTGAAATATCTTAAAAATTGAGAACATAGTAGTAGTTTAAATGCTTCATGCACCAACATATTTATAAACTAAACTGTTTTGTAGGATTTTTTTAATAGTAGCCATGTAAGTTAGCCTCTAATTAACTCCTGGAATGTTCAGTGGCTCCATGCCACACTAAGGTGACAGCAGTGACATCTAGTGACAGATTTATTGCAGCAAAAAAGATACTCTCATTTCACTACCCCATTCTTTATCAGTGACAAGAATAGTGTGGATGAGCTTAAAACCAAATGTGCATTACATAAGTTTTTCTTTGTCTAAGCTTGTATAAAATGTATGTATAATTAATTGTTAATAGAACCTTTTTTTGTAATTTAACTGCAGTGTACTATGTAAGTATTAAGAGCAATAGGCTTTGCCTATGCATTTCATTTTTCCAAAAATATTAACTACAGTAGTGTGTAAAAACTTCCTGTACGCCTATGAAAATAAATAGGAAAAAAGTGTTATTGACACGGCCGCCGGTATTTTTGATGTAAAACTACTAATAGTTGATAAATTTTAAAACTTCATATCGAACATATATTTATTGCATAAATAATTTACAGTTTACAAAAAAAAATCGTCTTGTATCTTTGCTGAAAGTTTTTGGAATTCCACTTCAAGTAGAAGGAAACACTAAGACACACCTTGCCATTCATATCCAAAAAAAACCCTTTTTGTAGGGGTTGTAGGAATGTACTTATATGCAGGCAAAGTTTGTATAACTTGGGCAATAAGTGGTCCTTCGGAAAAAAAATCGAAATTGGCCGGTTGTCCTATATAATTTCTTTTTAGGTACAATAATGTTTAAATAAATTACTACTTAGGTAAAATAATGCTTGAATAAATTAATACTTGGGTTCAATAATGTTTAATTAATTAACTACTTAGGTTCAATAATGTTTAAATAAATTAATACTTGGGTTCAACAAAGTTTAATAATTTACTACTTAGGTACAATAATGCTATAATCAATTAATACTTGGGTTCAATGATGTTTAATTAATTAACTACTTAGGTACAATAATGTTTAAATAAATTAATACTTGGGTTCAATAATGTTTAAATAAATTAATACTTGGGTTCAATAATGTTTATTTAATTTACTACTTAGGTACAATAATGCTATAATCAATTAATACTTGGGTTCAATAATGTTTAATTAATTAACTACTTAGGTACAATAATGTTTAAATAAATTAACTACTTAGGTACTATAATGTTTAAATAAATTAATACTTGGGTTCAATAATGCTTAATTACTTTACTTCTTAGGTACAATAATGCTATAATTAATAAATACTTGGGTTCAATAATGTTTAAATAAATTACTTCTTATATAATAATGTTTCTATAACTTAAAGTTTGTTTCAGAACTAAACCAGACTCGGAATCTTTTTGCAATTCGGGTAAACAAAAATGACCTCGACCCGCGTCTTTCGCTTTGCTAATCTACGTAACATATACATAAATATATATATTATTTCTCATTGTAAATTTGAAATTTTGTAGATTTTAGGTTTAATCAGTGTCGTGATTCGAAAATCAGTTACAGAATGTGAAAATAAAGGTAATCATGTAAGTATTTAAATAATTTATGTTTAAATTACCAAATAGGGGACATTAAGTAAAGTTAGGTTATGTTTACAAGATTTGCAAAAAGCTTCTGAGTCAGGTTTAAATCCATATTATTCTTATATTATTCCGTTCATTATTATTGATCCAAAAAAAGAACAAGTCAGTAGCTGTAATGAGGTGTCAGATGTCATTAAAAAATGAAAATATTCTCTAAAATAGCTGTGCTTTTAAAGGAATTAGTTAAATTTTTGTTACTGTGGAATGTCTAAAGATATGTTGAGCGTTTTTTGCCAATTTGTCATTTCCCTGACACGTCTGCGAGTTTGTGTTATGTTTTTGTGATCAACTAACACAAAAACATAGCTTACCTTACACAATAAAAAAAAAACCCGGCTAAGTATGAGTCTGGCATGCACCAAGGGTTCCGTACAAACTTGTTATATGTAGATAATTCTTCCATCATGAGATGAAATCTCACAGATTTATGCCTTAATTATCAGTTTTTGGATTTTTGAAGTGAAAACTTCTTTAGCGGCGTTGTGCACTTTTTTTGGTATGGGTAAAAAATGATAAACTCGCGTCAGGTCACGTGTCCTAATCGTGGAAATTCGTAAGACGGAAACCGTAATGCCACGCCTATTATAATTTTTTTTTTCTTCTATTATATGTGTTTTTCTCGTGGGGTTGCCTTACCGCTTACATATTTCGATGGCTTAACGTCACTCCCCCCCCTTTTTTTTTTTTCTTTCCTATGATTCTTTCGTGGTTGAGTAAGTTTGTAAGTGATTTACTTTTCTTTATGTAGTATTTAATGGTCTGTCCGTCCGTTCGTCCGTAAAGAAAATTGAAAACAAACATGTGTGTACATTTAATACTCGTATTTATCTATTTACACGTTTAGCTCCCGCCAGGGGCTTTGTCCGCGTAAACTTTTTTACAAATAAAAAACGTTATAATACGTTGATAGCTGTTTCATCATGAGATCGAGTCTCCTATGTGAAAGGTTTTGATTTATTTGTGTCACAATATGCGATGAAAATGACCGTATTTTGTGTATATTTTTATTTTTAGTATTCGCGATTATGAGTAGTACAGGGAGGTTGGATATGGAATTTTAATTCTATGACAGATTGCGATGTCAAATATACTACGTCAAAAAAGTAAATAAACAAACATTATTATTTCTTGACAATGTCAAAGACATGTCTTGTGACATATTTGAGTGTTAAGCGTGAATCGTGTATAAAGGTTTTCACTTCTGCCGGCACTTCCGGAGTGCAACTCGTTTTTTTGCTATATTTGTGTTGTAAAATCTTGCTTCTTGCCAAATTTCATGATTCTAGGTCTACGGGAAGTATACCCTCTAGGTTTTGATTTTTCACAAATGTGCGATATATATTGAATTGACTAGTTTGCTTTTTTACAACTTTAAGTGACCGTATTCAATATTAATCAGTAGAAGATCAGTATTTGATATTAATTTCAACTTGATACCTCCATGCGTTCTTGAGTAAAAGGATCTTGAAAGATAGATAGAAGAAAGGGTTTCATTTTTCCTTTTGAAGTAAGGAATTTTAAAAACTGACTTAAGTATAAAAGTATAAAACCACTAGTTTTTCTGTGACGTAAAATTTTATATTCATATTTGGGTAAAAATTAAGGGAGACACGGTTGAGTTTTTTTTTTTGATATAACCTAACGATTTATATAAATGGGTTAAAAATTTGATTGGACTCCTGCAATTAATAATAAGACTATTACGACCATGATAACTGGTAAACTATGATAATTTTTGTTTGCATTTTAGGAATTACATGTTTTGCATATGGCATTATTTATTACATACTCAATTTTTTAGAGTAATGTACACACCTACCTAACTTTGTTAAATTTCTATAGTCAAAGGGCAAAAACAGAACCCTTGTAATTTCGGTATCTATAAAGCTGGCGTAGCCAAGTCATAAGCCCACGATGCGACTTATACCACATTTTTTGCTAATTTTTTGTCAAAAATTTGATTGGTTTGCTCCGCCGGTTTCCGTATAGAGAAAAAACCGACTCACACTTGACCTTTACAAGTAGCCTATGTCCTTTCTTAGGACTCAAACTATCTTCATGCGAAATTTTGTGTAAATCGGTTCAGCAGTTTAAGCGTGAACAGGTAACAGTCAGACGGACAAACTTACTTTCGCATTTATGTGTATTAGTACTATCTTTTGCCCGCGGGTTCACCCGCCCTAAATTCGGTTAACGGTGTAGGATTTCAATTACAATAGAAAACCGCGGGCAATATCTAGTATAAAGAAACATAAATGCGAGAGTCTGTCTGTCTGTTATCTCTTCACGCTTAAACTGCAGAACCGATTTAGACGAAATTTTGCATGTAGATAGTTTGAGTCCTGAGAAAGGATATAGGCTACTTGAAACGGTCAAGTGAGAGTATTTTCTCTGTAACTGAGGAGTTGCCGTTGAAATCCTACACTGATAACCGAATTTAGGGCGGGTGAAACCGCGGGCAAAAGCTAGTTGTAATACATCACCGACAACGTTAAAGAATAGCAAAAAAATAGGGTGCAAACCCCGTGTTAATAGGTGCAATAGATCCGGCGATACGATGGTGGCTACGCTAGCTTTAGTCTAAAGCTAGCAGGACCATGGTATCTCGGAAACCGGCGGAGCAAAAAAATCAATTCTTAGACAAAGTAAGTAATAGCAAAAAAATAGGGTGCAAACCCGTGTTGATAGGTGCAATAGGTCCGGCGATACGTAGCAGGACCTTGGTATATCGGAAACCGGTGGAGCAAAAAAATCATTTTTTTGGCAAAAAATTAGCAAAAAAATGTGGTATAAGTCGCATCGTGGCCTTATGAGTTGGCTACTCCAGCTTAATAGACATGTAATTTCGTAATGTCCGCCGGTGAATCCGTTAGTCTGACTGTCCGTAAATATAATTTCGCAGTCTTGATTTGTTTGATATTGATTTTATTTTTATATATATAATATATGTAGATTATAAAGTAGTGCTTTATATTACTGCCGTGAAATGTATTTGTGTCTGTGCGTACGAAGTTTGATATTATAATTATTGCGGGGTTTATGTTCACTTCTTTCTTAAAAATTCTCACATAAGTTTTTTTGAAATGTTTTTGACTTCAACGAAATTAAAAATGTAATCTAAGGTTTATTAGTGATACGGGGCACGCACTAAGTACTTTGCCCAACTACGCTCAATTAAGTAGTACGCTTCTACGCCGAGTACCTACTTACAAGATAAGAAGTTGTAAAATGAGAATGAATTTGATTTAGTTTTGGTTCCGTACATAGCTCATACACGTTTCGCATCCGCCGTGTTACGTTTTTAAACATCATTCTATATTGTAATAGTAACACAAGTAATTCGTCCAGGCTTTGCGCTCCATTTGTGTCAAACATACCGTGAAACCAAGTGTCATTTTTTGACGGTTTTCCTTTTGTACATCTGAGAATGATACTATTTCGATATTAATGGTAAATACTATTGTCAAACTATTTATGTATTGTCTTCCCGGTGACGGCATCGATGTCTTTAAAAGTTTGCGTTCGTTCAGCCGCGCTCAATTAGTACCTGCCATAAGAATAGTCGAGCATTATTTATTATACTATCTATCTAATGTCAGTATCTACTGTGTATACTTTATAAAGTCGATAAATATGTATTCAATATGCATATTATGTAGTATACTGTCTTGTTTGTTTTGAATATTTCTTGTAAATTGTAATAATGTTATACATAAGTACTGAACATAATAGGACATCTATATGATAGAAATATGTGTTGTCACATATAAGGTAATTTGCGCATATTATGCGGTAGGTGGCTTCAAATTCCATGGCGCATTCACACGCGCGTCTTTATAGCGACATGTGAAACCGCCTTATCGACGGTGTCCCCTTTCAAGTCACTGTCGCTGTCTGATGAAGAAGAAACAAACAAACGTCCATCAGAAAACTTATGGTAACTACCACTTTTATGATGTACATTGCTGCTTTCCGTTACCTGCTATAAATATTCAAGTTAACAAGCAATGTAGGTCGACTATTAAAGAGTTGTCGTCTTATGGAACTGTTAGATTTATAAGTGATCTATAGACATATTTGGCTGAAATTTGAAAAAAAAATAATTTATTTTTTGTAATTCGAGGTCAAACTTGATTCAATATTAGCAATATTTAAAAAGAGGGGAGTCGATATCTATGTTAAACAAAAAATATTATTATTACAGGATGAGCTACGAATATTTAGAACCAGGCAACGTGAAGTTAGCACCCCAAACCTAGCACCCCGAATAAATAAAACTGAGAATACTCTGCAATTCGCGGTGCTATGTTTAGGATGCTATGTTACAGGTTAATATCGGGGTTTATTTTTTTTTCTGACTGACTATACAGTTGGCTGATGCAGTCATTACTGCTCCACCGGGCTTTTGGGGCGAGACTGGGATGCTAGGTTGTGGATTGCACAATTAATCGATTCGGTTGGGGTGCTAACTTCACGCTGGTGTATTTAGAGCAGTGTTTCTTAATATTTTGTGGAGCGATAAAACCTAGAGCACCTTATTTTGGTTACCACCAAAATAAAAATAGGTTAGGTATAGTTAATTTTCATCAAAATATCAACATCACACCACTTTTATAGCTTCCTCTTCCAAGTATATGTTATAGAATATATATACTTATAGTACTTATATAGAAAGAACTGTAAGAACAAAACCTGTTAGTCTTTACATGACACAAGTAACTAATACAATTTAAGATTTCCTAGTTTTTTTGACTGACCATGACCGGGGAAACATGGTATAAAAAATAATACCGGGGAATCCTAAACTCCCAATTTGAGAAACACTGAATCCTCCCTCTCCCAATTTGATAATCAAGAGCTCATACCAAAATCATAAATATAAATCAAATCATTGATATAAATACCACATTTTGTTTCTTTGGCAAACTGGCGTAAAGATTGTAAGATCGTGATAGGTACACGGGCATGGCGAAAAAGTAAGGAAACGAAAGTAGATCTTTATCAATCCTTTGGAATGGATAGCGCAAAAATGTGTGAATCTGTTCAAATATTGTAACCATTCATTTATTTTCTACAAATATGAGTAAATCATTTTATCTTTTAGTTTGAAATTGAGTTGAAAATCTATGAACATTGCTATTCCAAGTAGAAAGGTATATCGTTTAAAAATAAGCCACATTAGCTGCGAAACAGATTTCAATTTGGAACACCAAAACGTTTTTTTTTATTGAGATTAGTGAGTGCAAAGGCGTGACACTGTTAATCCGCAGTTACGAGTATTTGAACAAAGCAAACAATAGTTCAGGGAGCGAAATGAACAGCCCTATTGTACTTTGACACGTTGACGACGCAATGAATTTGTTTAGGGTCCGACCGAACACTTGGACGGTTGTGGTGAAAAGATGTGTTAATGTATTTTTGTGAAGTTTAGAAATTGTAAACACAGAATATTGTTATATTTTATTGATTTTACTTCAATGAAATTTCGATATGGCTGCAGTTATTAACAAAAAATCTGGCGGGATTGTGTAAGAGCACAAAGCTGTTGGATATACGATTTTTTTTCTTTTATACAAACCTTTTCCTGAAATTTATGGACGCTCCCCGAGTGTACACAATTACATCCGAATGAATGGTTTTCCCTTGGTGCGCGAGTCCGATTCGCACTTAACGGGTTTTTCCTTCAGCAGAGGGCGCTGCACTAAATGTTTTAGGGTAATAGGGCACGACAGACCCCGTAGTAGAATTATTTATCAAAAACAAGCCGATATTTTGTCGAGTGTCTTTTTAAATTTGTATTTAAGATTGAAATTTAAGATTATCATAGAATTACATAGGGACTGTTAATGATTACACAATACTGATACAAATAATACACGATGCAGGAAACACCGCCACTTCTTATTTATTTATAGTCACATTTTTTCGGTTTTTACTTAAGTTAGTTTATAAGAAACCTTTAGACCGTTAGACAAACAAACCGATAGATTAGTAAGTTTAGTATTTTGATTATTTTTTGTGATTCGTTTTGAGTTTTGAAATGGTATGGAATCTGAACAAAGGCAATATTATACCTATAAAAAAATTAAGTTTCAGAATGCATTTATGCACTTCTTTCCCTACCTCGTTCCACAACACCGTTCTCCTCAATCAACAATAGTTCCGATTTGTCGCCCAATCTGTTCAGCAACAATGCGCTTATCTTATTGCGCATTTCGTCCGTCTCGCGTCTGTCGTCGCCCAAACAATATGTAACAGTCGTCAATGTAATCCGCCCTTATCCTATTCTTATTCCACTTGACATCTATGGTAAATCATTGTTACCAACCTACAAGATACGATAATTAACTTTTCTAGTTTAATTTAGTATATAGATGGAGGAAACTCTCCTATAGAAGTCCCTTAGAATATCATAGAATTTAAACTTTTTAAAATTGAATTATGTTACACTTGTTGATAAAAAAAATTGTAGTTTGTTATTAAACATTATTCTGCTTTATTAAACCGAATAACACATCACTAATCTCCATACATACATAAGTTTTGCATAAACGTGAGACAGTTCTAAACATTTGTGGATTAATGTGGATTAAAGCAATCTGATAAAAGATTATCCCAACTCACTCGTCGTCAAATAGATAGGTTCCAAAACTACATAGTTCAAAGAGGATAACATGTTACAAGGTTCTCAGACTGAAGAAGGATGCCATTTGGAATCCCTATAGATCGTAATAAATTTATGCAAAAAGAAACCAAGGTACTTTGGGGTAATTCCGACATATTTTTTGGTTAATTGACATGCCAACTATTTTTTTTTTCTACAAACTCATGTTACTTTTATGTGTAAGCTATATCTTAAAGGTACCTCATGCGAAAACATGACTGCTTTCCATAAATTACAGTATTTTTTCTCTTAGTTAGGTATAATTTTAATGTCGAAATAGGTACCACGGGGAAATTCCGAATGACATTAAAAAGTAGTTTTTTAGAGTTCCGTACCCAAAAGGTAATTAGGGAAAACCTATTACTAAGACTCCGCTATCCGTCCGTCCGTCTGTCACCAGGCTGTATCTCATGAACCGTGATAGATAGACAGTTAAAATTTTCACAGAAGATGTATTTCGGTTGCCGCTATAACAAAAAGTAGAATAAAAAATTGGAAAATCCAAAAGTGCACGCCTCATAGCAGTCATTCACATTTTAAAAAAAATTCTAAAACAAAAACTCAAGTTTTTTAAAATAAAATAACAAATAAGGTGAGGAAAAAATATACTATAAAATAAAAATAAAAAATATATATAGAGATATACAGTATACGGTGGTATATTAGTTTTTTATAAATTATAATTAAACGACAGTACTTAGAACGCTAATATTAACTAGGAATCAGCACAGTGTAATACTTTATATATTAAAAACAAAAGTATTCCGGTAAGATGAATTTTTCGACCAATTTCTCTGCCACATACATGGTCACATAAACACAGACTCACGGACGTCCAAGAATGATTAGTTTTAATGTTATTATTTATTATATTAAACAAATTAATTGTTTATAAAATGTACCATATGTGCTAGACAGATTATTTAACTTCATATTAGTGCACTCATATTATCCTGTAAGTGTTATATTAAAAAAAAAAAGTCATTTAAGTTTCGAAAGACTGGGTTTTTTGACATGTCGAGAGTAGAGCACTACCTCACCGCTCCGCTTATGAGGCGTGCAATAAATATTTAAGGGGACCCCCATACAACAAACGTGATTTTTTTGCTCGATATTAATAAAGCAAGGTAGACGCTTATAATATCCACAGAATATTTAGTTATAAATGTAGTCACTTGAAAAATAAATAATTAAATTACATGTAACAATTTTTTTAGGGGGGCTCCCATACAACAAACGTTAGCCCGCAGTATTGAGCACTCTACAGAACCCTCTCATCGACAGTTCTTTTCCTATGTGATCCGTTCCTTGAGTCCTTGCAGTGGAACGCTGGCTGGTAAGACGTTGGAACGGAACGGTAACGTAACGGGGGTTCCCATACAACAAACGTGATTTTTTTGCGCGAGCCCAACACGCACTTCGCCGATTTTATTCTGTTTTTTAGTATTTGTTGTTATAGCGGCAACAGAAATACATCTTCTGTAAGAATTTCTACTGTCTAAATATCACGGTTCATGAGATACAGCCTAGCGACAGACGGACAGACGGATGAACAGCGAAGTCTTAGTAATAGGGTTCCACTAATTACTCTTTGAGTACGGAAAGAGTTTTTCCGCAACCGCAACAGAAAGATATATGCCACAGACTTATGATTTTGCCATTTTATTATTGATAAGATTAATTTATTTAATTCGCCATGTAGTTTAGTAATGAAAATATAAAAAAATGTTATAGGTATTGAGTGACTTTTCCTTTTATTATATTATTACAGTAAATGCATTAGCCGTAAACTAAACCCATCTTCAGGATTTGGATTCGACAAGAAAGGTACATTGTTATGTGTCTGCGACTGACAAACAAACGCACGAACACAAAACATAGAAACAAACTAAACTGATGTCTTTTTTTAGTTATGGACCTTAAAAAATGATAAAAAATCATATTCAACTTTTATGCATCCGCTATAATTTAGCCGATGCCTGTAACTCAACACCTCTGGAGCACACCTGACAAGTACTAGCTTCTGATTGGCTGAAATTTTACGTAGGGTGAGAGGGAAGCGATCTGATTGGTGAATGCTACTCGGGGGTGTATTTGCCAGAGGTATCAAATAACAGCCTTATTAACTGTGATTTAAGGATTTGATGGGGGTATTCAATTTACAAGGGGCTTCTTTGGAGTAGTTTTCGAAAATTATTTTGGTAAAAAATTTAACTTAATTTTCTCGTTTGACGAAAGTATAACTAACCATTGCTTTTTGTTATAGCTTCCTCAGCTGCTGTACGTCCCCACTGTATGCGAAAAGGCCTCTCATTTGAAGGAGGGAGGGAGGAGGGAGACTTCGGCCATATTCCACCACGATGGCATTGAGTGATCTCAATGTTGTCAAGCTAGTAGCCAGCCACGCGACTATTATTTTGCAGGCCTCTACTGCTGTCATGACAGCCAGGACTGACGGTTTTAGGGTACGAGTAACAAACGAAGCACGGAAGAGCTCAGGATAAAAGTGCGACTAGGCGGTCACCCATCCACGACCATGCCAGACGTTGTTTCCAATAGACGAACACAGTTGAGCCGATAGCTCCTCAAACTACTGTACCTTTGATTATTACTGTACCTACTATGGAAATTAACGTTGAACAGTAGAAAGCCGTTGAAATCCTGCACCGATAACTGAATTTAGGGCGGGTGTAACTAGTATTTAAATCATTTCTATATTATTATATCCATATTTCATATTAGTTATATGTATTAATTGTCATCTAAGATAGATCTAAAGGGTTTTTATTGACCCAGAAAAGTACCTACCAAACATTTTATGCATACCAAAAGGCGCCATTAGAAATGAAGTAACATTCGACCGCCCACTGTGCTGAATGACGAATTTGGTGATCAAAGAGACCGCACACTGGTGCAATATCGGGATATTGTAAACAAAATTATCGCAGACTAAATTGTGTTTAAGTTTGTGTTATGTTAAAGATTGTGAAGTAGTTGATTATTTTGGAGTTAGAGGGCATATGGAGTTCGAAGTTGTTGAAAAACAATACCGTACTGAACATAGTTATACAACGTATTATTTCGTTTTTTTTTGTTTAGTAGTATGTACTTAGTACGAATACCTTGACGGGGCTTTTTAGCAAGTGTCAAAGATGTGTAATCTGTAATTCAAATGTAGGTTATATGTGTTTTCCATATAGTTAGACCCTAGACCACTAGATTCTTTTTTTACGCGCGCTAGTTTGTTTATCATTGTACCTACTAGCTTCTCTCACGACTTCGTTCGCGTGGACTTTAGAAAAAAAGGATTCTTCACTTCGGGAGCTACTCAGCCCACGCCCGTTTAGCTCCCATAGTAAAAAAGTTTTTCAAAAACGGTTAAACACGTCAATCCTTAATTACCTGCAACCTAAAGGCCAAATACTTACCAATTTTCATGCATTTAAAGTCTTTAGTTTGGGCACAAAAAAATTAAAACCTAAAGATTTATGATTTAAAAATCGGCCAAGTGCGAGTCGGACTCGCGCACGAAGGGTTCCGTACCATTATCTATAAAAACTATCTATTTATCTATAAAAAAATCACGTTTGTAAAGTGTACTTACCCGTGATGGTTTTCCTTTTAAATTCATTATATGCACTACCACCGTAATTTTTTACATTTCCAAATACTATACTTTAAATACTGCTAAATGTTTCACAAATGTGTAAATCAAAAAATGATCTTTGCATACCGCCAATGTTTTTGGAATTCATATCCAACGACATCCCACACGATGGGGTAGACGAGAAAAAAAAATTACGTCCCCACTTCACGTGTAGGGGAGGTGCCCAAAAAAAAATTGCAGCTTTCTCGTATGAGTTTTTGAACTAAGCCGCGGACAGACGGACAGACGGACGGACATGGCGAAACTATAAGGGTTCCTTTTTGACTACGGAACCCTAAAAAGGTTCAGAGTTTAAAATTTTACAAGTGTATGTAATATGTATGTATGATTGTAAGTGTATTTGTCAACGTATTTCTTCTAGAAACCAGAAATCGAATGCAAATGTTACGCGATATCTTTGCCGATTGTGAGCTGATTTAAATTTTAAGGTGATCCCTCACGCAAATACGTATGTCCATACATCAACTAAAAATAAAAATAATAATATTGCAACTCATTCAAAATTCTACCAACTACAGTATGAGGTTCTTCAAGAAAGAAGTTATTAGATTTTTGAAGGGTCGCCAACGCGCGAATGATAGGAACCTACCTGGTGTTGCAAGCGTCCCGTCCATAGGCTGCGGTGACCGCTTTCTATCAGGCGGACCGTAAGCTTGTTTGCGACCTTAGTGCTATAAAAAAACCAAAACATAAATATAAACCTTACGCAGATGGAACATTGAGCAAAGTATTTTCTTCCCCTTGAAGTTGGATGCCAATAAATAATCGTCTCATATCTTTTCTGCACATTTTTAAAGGACAAAAAAAACACTTAGCACAACATTCCATCTGGGCAGTGTAATTTTTTTTATTTTATAAAAACAAAACGATGCAAGTATGATCTTGTATTCGGCGTTTTATTTTTCTTGTATCGATAACTTTATTTGCGCATTACTATTCGCATTACTTTGATATGCGACACCAGCTTAACAATCAGCATATTATACATTGTAGGTAAACACTGCAGTATTGTTTTTAAAATATAGGGCGTAGAATAGACAAATTACACAAGTCAACAAAAAAAACTTTTTTTGTGTTTGTTATTTAATGACTATTCTGTCTGATTTTGTACATTGAAAAATAATCAAAAACTTAGATTATAAAAAAAGTTTGCTTTTGTACTTTATACGATGATGAATGAAATACACGATTTTTGCCAAATGCTAAGGTTACCATTCTTAATAAGCAAACTTTATGAGATAAAAATATTATTAATTTTATAAATAAAGTATGTATTAGAAATCAAAATCGGGTACACAGAACTCAGGCACCAAATTCGTGTTGACTTGTGTAATAGAAAAATAGTTATAGTAACCACAGAAATGCATCTAAATCATCATCTCGTGGGCATTTTCATTTTGGCAGTAGGGGAGCGTGATAAAAAAAACTGTGGGACCTAGACCAGAGGTGCCCAAACGGTCGATCGCAAGAGTTTTTGAGGTCGATCGCCGTATTTGCCGAGCCATTGATATTATTTCAAATAAATAATATCAATGGCATCACTACGGTTTAGAAAGCAGTTAAAGTCCCTGGGAAACAACTGAAACAGGCGCCCGGGTGCCCGGGTTTATAGTGATGTTGCATGTTACAGCCTGCATGCGTTTAGCTTTGAATAAAAATATTCCCAAACTCGAAAATTTTGCGGAAGACGACCAATGTCATGCACCGAAATCACGTTGATTATTTTTTGTTATATTATGAATGACATTTAAACATTTTCACTTGGTGTAGTAGTTTTATTTACTAATAAAAAAGTTTTGTAGGTCTACCAGCGTCGATCTCCCTGTCATAAATTTTTGGTAGGTTGATCTTCATAGAAAAAGTATAGCCACCCTAGACTTTCAATTAGTATAATTTTTATTAAAATTTCCACCATAAAGTGTCACATAACTGATCCTAATCAACGGATAGATACACCTACTATTTCTTATTCAGAAAGTAGGTTACGAAACATGAATTCAAAACAATTCTTGGCGTTCATTCACACGGGTCAAGTATATAGATATGTATCGACATATAGAAGTAATACTTAGGTAACTTAGTGAATGCAAACCTCGTTTCCTGTATATTTGCTTAGATATTGTGAATTTCATTGATAAGTAAATTTTTTGTTTTGTCAGCGTTAAATTGTGAAGTTACAAGTATCATGCATTGCGAAACTACCTGCTTTGTTATCTTACTACCTATTTCTATATTCCTCACGATTAATTTCTTGTAGTGTTAGAAACATATTATATAGATGTAATACACATCTATATCTATGTAATATGTACTAACAACTAAATTTATGATAAAAACAAAAAACGTAAAAGAAAACCGGCCAAGTGCGTGATGTAACCAATACGCATAAAGCATATACGGATAAACTAACATGTTCCTTACTAGTACTAAACATTTCTTTTCCTAAACTTCAAAAAAAAGGTTAAAGGTTTTTCCGCGTGTTTGCCGACTCTCCCCACATGTCAATGAAAATATGAATTTACATGTCTCAGTTTCGCCACTTGATTCCAACACCAACCAAGCCGCCACTGAGCCACCAAGTCCGACACTATGTATTAGTAATTTTTTTTTCGTATGGGTAAAAAATTATAAACTCGCGCGGGCTGATCGAAAATTCGTAAGACGGAAACCATAATGCCACGCCATATTTCAGTATATGGCGATTATGAGTAGTACAGGGAGGTTGGATATGGGATTTTAATTCTATGACAAATTGAGATGTCAAATAATACTACGTCAAAAAATTAAATGAATATGTATAAAAAGTGATGGGAAGTAAATAGCTAGTATGTTTTCACTTCTGCCGGCACACCCGGAGTGCAACCCCTTTTTTTAAAAATTCTTCAACTCATCTATTTCTAAAATAGTTATTCAAACAAATAGTATGTCTAGTCTGTCTTGTCATTTTCGAAAAGGATGGGCGTAGGTTTATTTTCCTTATTAATGTTTTTAATTGCCAATACTTCTTTAGTAGATTTTTCTTGTAGATTGAACTTAGGTATCATAATAAAGGGTGTCGATTTTTGTAAATAATTAATGCCCCAAACAACAATTTTTCAAGAATTAATAAAAAACCGGCCAAGCGCAAAATGGAGTCGCGCACCAAGGGTTCCGTACCCACCACCATTTACGTTATTTACAAACACAAATAAAATAGGGTGCCGCTAAGCGGTCAGCCATCCAAGTACTGACCAAGCCCGAACTTGCTTAACTTTGAATATCGTTTCAAAAAAATAAATGTGTTTCTGTTTTTCTTAATGATAAGCTAGATGGCGCTGTACCGGTTATTTAAAATAGTACTTGCTTGGGCCCGTCTCACACTTGGCTGGTTATTATTATTTGTTGTTATACTTTAGATTTTACACTATTTTTCTCTGCATGTTTGAAGTTTGTGTCTTTCTGTTTTTACGATAGAGCAAAAACAACGAAAATGTGTTTCTTGTATGGGGAAATCCCTTAAATTTTACTGTTTTTTCTTTTTATTATTTGTTTGATAATCCCCCATTGTAACACATATTCTGTGAAAATTTAGGCTTTTACCTATTTCGGTCTTAAAGATAGAGGCTTTTAACGGTCCAACAGACGGACAGACAGACAGACAGCGTTTTCTTAGTAACAGGGCTGTGTTGGCACCCTCTCGGTACGGAACCCTAAAAATGACCATATGATACAGATATATATACACATATATTTCTTTACGGTTAGATATAACCTACAGTCACCATGTCAATTTCGCATTTGTACCTATATAAGAAAAACCACTGTCAGTTTTCTTTGCGAGCCAGACATTCCGAGAATTAAAAATGTAAGTAAGTACCTACTTTCATTGGACTTGTATTGTGTCGTCGGTAGTAAAATTTGCCGGTGTCGTGTAACTGAGTCGGCGGTTTACTTGGAATCCTTTACGTGGGAACATTGCCTGTATAGACATAGACCTTTGCCCCTGTGCTAAGGACAAAAAAATGGTTAAGTGTAAGTCGGACTCGTGGACTAATCTTTAACCACTCTTCAATAGGTTAGCTGTATGACAATTTTCCACCTTTAACCCAAATTTGTACATTATTTTTATGTCATAGATAAAAATAGATATGTACACATATTTACAATTTAATTTAATTTACGTAATTGTTAAGTATTTTATTTTAGTTATAATTTAATGTATATTGTTTGAGTTAATTTTAGTATTCCTTCCCCAAATCTTAAAATGTACTTTTATTGTGTAATAATGTATTTAAGTTTAACCTACAGCGATATCTGGATATAAACTAAATCAAAGCTTGTGCTATGGATACCAGACAACAGATACTAATAAATACACTTATATACTTTTTTTTGTAAATATATACATAAAAAATACTCAGACTCAAGACAAACACAAACGTCCATCATATAATGTTTGTCCTGTTCTGTGGACATGGAGATCGAACCTGCGCCCTCAATTCAGCACGGAGTTTTGGGAGCCATTTTGAACAGTGACACCAGGCTTTGCACATCACAGCAACACAACAGTGCTTCTGTAACAGTGTATCTGGTGGCTGACTGGCGAAGACAATCCTAATTCAAATTGTAAGGCCATGTTTAATAATCTTTCCATTCCACAATCCCAATTTCAATCGTACGGCCATGTTTAATAAACTTTCCATTTCACAATCCCAATTCCAATCGTACGGCCATGTTTCATGAACTTTCTAATCCGGAATCCCAATTCCAATCGTACGGCCATGTTTAATAAACTTTCCATTCCACAACTCCATTAGTACGCAATTCAGCGTATCGAGAACTACCCCGCTGAACTGGCCTAATAGGCTAGATCGCGAAGCAACTGAAGGATTGAAAAAAATATATGTTATAAAACTTGCCTTTGTTTCCTGCATGAGGTTACTGAGTGATTTTAATTTATTGTATTTTATGGTGAAAAAATTCGAAGTGATTATTGTTCCAACAATTTGGCTTTTTAAAACGCGTATTGCATTTGATTTTATGAAAGAATTACGGAGTAAGTTATGATTGAGCAGATGGAATAATGTTATAAGTAAACTATCTGTTGGTCTGTCACGTTTCATGAGCCGGTATAGTCGAGGTGACTTGTTTAAACTGGTACCAGTCCCCTGTATTCATGGTTTCCGTAGAGTCCCTTCTATTATACCCGGCAGATATAACCATGTGGAACAACTGCCTTAAAAAAAATACAATCCATACTTATAAATAGGGTTGCCAGGTCTTAAAACCGAAAAGCCGGACAAACCAGTCAGCTTAGCCGGACATTTGGATAAAAAGGCCGAACATCTTTAATTTTTTAGCCACGACAATTATTTTTTTTAAGTAAAACAAGGTTTTTTTTTATTATTTACCATAAAATCTAAAATTCTAATGTAACAACAATAATTTTTTTTTTTATTGTTAATCATTCAATAGTAAGGCGCGCGGAGCGGGAACCAACACACGACAAATATAAAAAAATAATCATATATAAAGCCTTACAAAAGCCGGACAAGCCGGACACCATCTAATTTGCCCGCACACGCAACCAAAAAGCCTGACTGTGTCCGGCTTTATCCGGATGCCTGGCAACCCTACCTATAAATATTTATAAAGGCGAAAGTAACTCTATCTGTCTGTCTGTTACCTCTTCACGGTTAAACCGCTATACCGATTGCGAGCAAATTTGGCATGGAGATACTTCGAGTCCCGAGGAAGGACATAGGCTACTTGAAAACGTCAAGTGTGAGTCGGTTTTTTTTTCTATAATTATTGAGGAGTTGCCTTTGAAATTCTACACCGATAACCGAACTTAGGGCGGGTGAAACCGCGGACAAAAGCTAGTGTTGAAAAAAATGAATCCTACTAATATTATAAACGCGAAAGTTTGTTACTCAATAACGCTTCAGCCACTGGACGGATCGGGATGAAACTTGGCACACTTGTAGATTAGGTCCTGAAATAACACATAGTCTACTCTTTACCCCTAAAAATTCAAAAGTTCGCGCGAGAATAACTATAACCGAGCTTAAACGAACTATAGCTATAGCTACAGCTTGATATAGCAAACTTCATTAGGGTAATTAAGGAGTAAATCACAGTATTAATACTGTGATTTAATAAAGGAGTCCCACGCCGATAACCGAATTTAGGCCGGAGCCGCTGGCAAACTCTAGTTTATTAATAATATTAAGAAATATCTTAGTCGTCATTGATGTAATTTAGTAAAAACCTTCAATTCTTAAATTAATAGTATGTTACTAGAAAACTTATAATAAGTTAGAATACCTGGCAACAAAGCGAAACTGCAAAAAGCTCATAAAAAAACAAAAAAGAAAAACAAAATACGGATCGCTACAACGTAGCATCTTTCGAAGAAGCTCCATCCTAAAGCCCTGGGCCCCGCCCAATCCTTCTATCTCTGTCACACATTTGTTGTCTTCCTCACATACTTTGAAAACTTACACCTTTTGTTATTTGACCCGCTGACTTCAGGCAGTGAGGGTGTGTTGAATTTTTAAATAGATAGACGATTTTCTAAATATGCAATAGTATTTATTTAGTGATAGATTTATGAGTGATATAATAAGATAAGACAGTGCAATTTATTTGGAGTATACTTCTTTTAACTAGGTATGTTTGTTTTTTATTTAAGTTTAACATTTTATGTTTATCTGATTGTCTTAATATTTTTTCCTGAGGATAAACATATGAATAATAAACCGGTCAAGTACGAGTTGGACTCGCGTACCAATAAACTATGACTCTTTAAAGTTTATCTTAATTACCCAAAAACTGTTAATTTTGTAGGTGTGCTATTTTAAGACTATAGACTTCTCAAAGGTTTTCCTGTAATCTTTTAGGTAAAGAACTAATTTCTGTTTTTTTTATTTTATTCTCAGCAGTTTCGAAAATAAGGGTAGGTGTGAATGTTCCATTTTTTTATTTTTTCTTAAATAACTTTCAAACTATTTACTTTTATATTATGAAGAATTAAATGTGAGATCCTCACAACAAGCCCTTTATTTTATATGTCACAGGATACAATTTGGTATACTTTTTTTTATTTTCTTATTGTGATGGAAAGCATAAATATTTAATTTAGTACCCCATGTTCAAAATTCATTTATAAATGAATTTCTGTTACACGTCCTTTTAAGGTCACAGAAATTTATATGTTTGTAAAATTTCAAATTTATCGTGCCAGTATATTCGCTGTAAGACGGGCAAAGAGACACACAAGTGATCCTTTATGGGTTCCGCCGTTTTTTTATTCGGACGTACGGGACCATGAAGATAATAGTCATTAGATATATTAGACTAGACTTGACAAGAGTAATTTTGTAACTGATTTATGCTGACGCTTCATGTGCTGAGCCGATTTTTAACTGACGAAAGAAAAATAATGAGCTTCTCAATTTAAATGTACCTATATATTATTTTTTATGGATGTTCGGGCATAACTTTGTACAGAGGAGTCCGATTTTGATGATGCTTTTTTTGTTAGATAGTGTATACCTCCAACTTGATCCCATTTTAACTCCTCAACGGCTTACACCAGCTAGTGTTTGAACTTTTGAATTTATCTTGAAGAGAACTAGGTTCCTAGTTGTTACATTTTTCTAAATATTGTTTGCTTGCTAGATTTTTTGCACACCAACTCACAAAAAATCGGCCAAGTTTCAGTCGGGCTCGCGCACGAAGGGTTCCGTACTAAAAACTGTAAAAAATCTGTTTGTTCTATGGGAGCCCCCCTTAAATAATTGATTTTATTTTAATTTAATTATTTATTTTTAAAGTGAATACATAACTAAATATTCTGTGAATATTTCAAACGACTACTGCGATATTAATATTTAGCAAAAACGAGCAAAAAAACAAGTTTGTTGTATGGGAGCTCCCTTAATATTTATTTTATTCTGTTTTTTAGTATTTGTTGGTATAGCGGTAACAGAAATACATCTTCTGTGAAAATTTCAACTGTCTAACTATCACGGTTCATTAGATAGAGCTTGGTGACAGACGGTCGGACGGACGGCTGCAGTCTTAGTAATTGGGTCCCATTTTTTACCTTTTGGGTATGGAACCCTAAAAAATCAAGAATGTTGGCAACGTTTACTCGCTACATTGAAACTCTTTTATCAACATTTAACCTCTGAGTGAGGAAAGCGCTGGCTTTCTTTTCATCTGCTGCGCCTATTAGTATCGGGAGATGTTTGTCCACATGGACCCCATGGGCCGCTCGGCTCGTCTCTACACCAAATGGCACAAATGTGTAGGTAGTCAGATAGTAAATGTGCCGCTAAAGATTAGTTTTGCCAACTCAGCGGCTGCGAATTTACTTAAAATCAAATTTAATTCACAGAAGTAAATGAAAAAAAAAGCCGGCCAACGGCGAGTCTGGCTCGCGCACCGAGGTTACGTACAAACTTTTTATTTGTAAATAGTTCTTTCATCATGAGATCGAGTCTTACAGTTTTGTTTTTTTAATGTGTTATAACTACAAATTAGCGAATTTTGGATTTGCCCATTAGATTAGATTTATTTGTGAATTCCAAAATAGGCGACAATAATGGGAGATTTTTTTATTGCGTTAACTTAGAAGCTTGATTATTTAACAGCTTTAAGGGACCGTAGACCTTAATATTTGCTATTAATTTCAACTTGATACCTTTACGCATTCCTGAGAAAAAGGGTCTTGAGAGACAGACAGACAGAAAAACAGACAGACGGAGAACAAAGTGATCCAATAAGGGTTCCTATTTCTTTTTGAGGTACGGAACCCTTATAATGTATTTACACTCATAGGTAAATCATTTCATCATTTAAAGAGTTTTGTGTCTATTTCACTAAAATAGACATATTAAAAAAAAATATGAGAACGACGATTTTTTTTTAGGCAAAGCGAAATATTTGCGTTCGTTCGATCCCAAGCTGTATCGTTATTAATAAAGCTTTAGTTTTGCAATCAATATGTAAGATATTTAAGGATTCACTCTGTAAATCATAAACTTTAGTAACAATTTAATTTCTTTACTTTCATCGATAGAAAAAAAGCGATAAAAAACAAAATAAACCCCTTAGCATGGCGTTAATACTTCACGGAAGGTTATCAGTTTTTGATTAATAACAAGACTACGTGTTTTTTATAACGTATACACTTTACATTTGCAAAAGTATTTGTTTAAATAATAAAAAGGAAATACTTAAATTCGCGCTATTACCGCTTATACTAAAGCAGCCACGCTTCCCGCCTCTCTGCTTAAGGAGCGCACAGAATATTTAAAATCAATTAGCGCCAGAAGAATTATTAAACTAAAATGCGAAATTGGCGATTGTTTTTTATTTTTAAATGTTGTTGGCAAGTTTCAAAAATCTAAAATAATAATGGTTTAGCAAAAGCTCATGAAATTAAATTTAGTCGAGCGCGACTCGCACTTAGCCAGTTTTAATTATTTGTTGTTTTACTATAGAGCTTACAATAAACACTTATTCGCTTTAAGTTTGAAGGTTTTATGTATTGGTACATATGTACCGTGTAGGTAATATGGTATTTAAAATTATTCCCCGTTTTTGAAAAATTCGTTGACATTTTTGCTTTGGAACGTATCAGTTAACTTGTCACCAGTCGCAAAAATCTAGAAAAATTCAAAATACTAGCACATATGCCGAAATTACTTTGTGATAACACGACTCCACCCCATTTTACTAAGGAACACTTATAATATTTAGGTATGAGTCGATATCTTCGTATGTCTGTCCCAGTCGGTCAAATACTTACCATTTGTTTTACAACGGTAATGCTGTAGTTCTCAGTTGCTAATTCAATTTAATGAAATTTAAAAAAAAGGTTAAAGTAGCAAAAAATAAATTTATTTTTATTTTTAGGGTCCCGTAGCTAAATTGCATTATTCGAATCCATCTATTTTCACCGGTTTATTCAAAATTTTGTCATGTTTAGTTGACCATGCAGTGAGTAATACTAACATTAGGTTAACATGTTGATTGTATTATTAAAGCAATTATCATCACTATTTTTTAGAAATTTGCAATGAAACAATGGATTTCTGGAAAGCAATGTTTTCACAGAGAATGTCCGGTGAGTCTCAACGGATGTTTTCAAAACAATCACTCGTTTATTTTTACG
Source organism: Apoda limacodes (assembly GCA_946406115.1). Classification (NCBI taxonomy): domain Eukaryota; kingdom Metazoa; phylum Arthropoda; class Insecta; order Lepidoptera; family Limacodidae; genus Apoda; species Apoda limacodes. The sequence continues at coordinate 22,507,282 of OX291555.1, read as the reverse complement.
CGTAACATTTTTTTTTTTAAATATGACTGGTAGACTATAGTAATTTAATAGGTAAATTAACATCTTTTTAGTAAAATGCGTCAATGCAAAAAAATATTTGTTTCAGATATTTAAAATTAGTTTATTTGTAATATTATATTTTGAAGAGGTTGTTGTGATGAAATCAACGACCATGGAGTCCTGCTCGGACCGACTTAGTCCTTCAAGCGACATGACAAATGAATCTGAGACATCCTTGCCACCATTTCCTTATGAAAATCAAAATGGAAATTACTACACGCAAGATGATAAGCAGTTTTTCTCTTGTAAGCAAAAATCTTCCAGAACAGAAGAAAGAAGTAACAAAGACAACTATTTACAAGAGAACAATAAACTGGCATTTGAAAATTATTTAACGCCGCAGAGAAATAAAAAATCTTTAAATTTCGAACTCAAGCTCCCACCAACGAACGATAATTTTTTTTCTCAAATCGAAAGCGACGAACGCTCCGTGCGCCCAGGATATTTTAATGAAAATTTAAAAAGTTGCGTTCAAAACAACGTAAATAATCAGAACGTATCAGAAATTAAAATAAACACTCAGCAATTGACATTTGAAATAATTAATAGTGCAAGTAATAACGATAAAGACAGAGTTGCACAGTTTCGTGAGATTAGTTTTAGTGAAAATGAAAATAGTAATATGCGTCGATGCCTTAATTTTAACTCCGAACAAGTACTTTGTATCTGTGAAGCGTTGCAGCAACGTGGTGAAATTGAAAAATTGGCCGCGTTTCTATGGAGTTTGCCTCCAAGTGAATTGCTTCGAGGGAATGAAACAGTATTAAGGTTAGAAATGTATTTACTTTTAAACCTTCGCGGTTATTTATATTATAATTGTTATAAGAATTGAAATAGGAACTCTTTTTTTATTATTATTCTGTCTGTCGTAAAAAAAATTATCGATATTGGTATATTCCGGTAGCCAGGTTGTCGTACCCGGTGTTAAATGAGCTTTTTCACGACCTGGGCAACAGTAGCGTCTAGAAGTGTGTAAAAGCTTGCATGATCTCCAAAATCTGGCTCCCGGCTAACCTGACGGTCAGTTGTGATTCTGTGGTGGACCGAGCAGTCGGTCCCGGTTAATTTACGCCAGTACTTATGAAAGCTCCCATACATTTCCATATATGTACTTCGCCACTAGGTATCCGGCGCCGGCTCTTCGGTAGCCGGAACGTATGAAAAGCACTGGTTTTTAATACTATGATGTCCTATTTTTTACAGAGGTCCTATGTTCATGCGATAAGTACTACGGTGACTAGTTTTGACTATCTAATCTAAGTGCAACACGATTATAAAGGGTGCAACATGACTTTCTAGATTTTTTGTCGCTCTCGCTATCAAAAACTAGTCAAGTTGCCATCGTTCTATGTACCTAAACATTGCTAGTCAAGTTGCCATCGTTCTATGTACCTAAACCTTGCCTTTCAACATATTATTAAGTGTTTTTTTTTTCGGATAAAAACCAGTCAAGCGCTTGTTTGGATAGTAAGCTGAGACAGATTAAATATTTTTTTTTGTATAACAATCACTCGTATCCCATTATCAACACCATAATTAGGAACTACATCGCTAGGTACGACCAATTAATGTTTAAGTTTTTTTTTGTTTCGATTTTTTTGTTGATATTACAGATGGGTGGGATACGATGTATTCATTTGTTAGTGCGAGCAAGATATACTTATTTATAGGAAAAGTAACGTCAATATGCTGATATAGAATAATATGAATGCATATGTTTCAGGGCTCGTGCATTGGTAGCGTACCATAGAGGTGTATTTCAGGAGTTGTACGCCATTTTGGAAGCGCACACTTTCCCGCCGCGTCATCACAGTACGCTCCAGGATCTATGGGTCAAGGCGCATTATAAAGAGGCTGAAAAAGTTCGCGGCCGGGCTTTGGGTAGGTTTCCCTACTTTTTTTTAATAAATGGTTCAGTATTTGTATGGCACTGCTCTACCTTCTATTTTATCACAATCACATATACAATATTAGTTCCATGGTAAAGCGCATATGTGCAAGTTCTGTTTTATCCTGACTACTTCTCATAGTTTTTTAAGAACTGGCAAAGGACGTTTATTTTTCTGTCTCTGGTCATTAATTTTATCACTTGTTGCTCTAAAGGTGGTGATAAGTGATACCCCGATGAGCTCACAACCTGTTACGGTTAGGTTACATGGTTTGTAAAAAAGGGTGTCACCCACATGTGAGTGTGCATCTACTTGCCACTGGTTACCCCCTTCTGTGAATTAAAACCGTAAGGTTATATCTATACATACTTCCTTGCGCCCATCCTTAACAGCTATTTGTTTCTTTTCAGGTGCAGTAGACAAATATAGATTAAGAAAAAAATATCCTTTGCCAAAAACAATTTGGGATGGCGAAGAGGTTGTTTATTGTTTTAAGGAGAAGAGTAGAATTGCATTAAAAGAATGTTATTTTAGAAATAGGTACGTGACATACAATATTTAATTAATTTAAGTGTAGTGTACACAGACACTGCACAGATGTGGCATAGGGTATTGATCGCTATCTCGAAAATGTATCGCCGCAAACTAAAACGCGCAGCAAATGTCTAAACCAAGATAACTTTCGTAAAATAAAAAAAAAAACCGGCCAAGTGCAAGTTGGACTCGCGCACCAAGGGTTCCGTACCTACCACCATTACATGTGATCTACAAACACAAACAAAAATATTATTATACATGAGTTGATTGAATGAAAGGGAAATTGCGATTTACGATTTATGACGTATTAAAAAAAACTATTTACTGGATCGCGTTCAAACCAATGTTCGGTGGAATTTTGCATGGTAATGTTCATCATATATTTTTTTTAGTTTTATCATTCCCTTATTTTAGAAGTTACATGGGGGGGGGGGGCACACATTTTACCACTTTGGAAGTGTCTCTCGCGTAACCTCAATATCATTTTTAAAGACCTATCTATAGATACCCCACACGTATGGGGTTGATGAAAAAAAATTTTTTAGTTTCAGTTCTAAGCATCGGCGGACCCCAAAAATTTAATGTTTTTTCTATTGTTGTGTGAAATTCTTAATGTGGTTTACAGTACATCTACTTACGAAGTTTCAACAGTATAGTTTTTATAGTTTCGGAAAAAAGTGGCTGTGACATTCGGACGGACCGACAGACAGACATGACGAAACTATAAGGGTTCCGTTTTTTTGCCATTTGGCTACGGAACCCAAAAAATACTTGTTCGACGGTTACAAGTATAACTTGGTTAATATAAGATTATTTCGGGCTAGGGAGGTTCCAGCAGATTATTTTATACCTAAAATACGCGATTTTAAGTTTATTGAAACACTTTCACTATTTTTTTTTAATTTGAACTGGGCCACCGTTAATGGGGCCATAGGTACCACGATATTTTCAAGATCGCGAACGGCGAGTATTCCAGTGTGCCTCAATATAAAAATGCCCGATGGCCGTCATTTTATACGTATTTTGAATATTACATATGTCAAGTGTTCTCGTAACGAGTAATCGTGGTTACAACTACTTACTAATAATTTGTACTAAAAAAGACTAAACGACTATTTTTTTTACCTTTATGCAAATTTATACATATTTCGTTTGTTGTTTTTTAAATGTTTAAGCGTTTTTTGTGAATTGCACTCACAAGCACTCGGTTGTGATAAAACTCCTCAAAATTATTAAATATTTGTCATTATCTACGGTTATGACAAATATTTAATGACTTCAGTAATGGACTATTTAATGACTTCAGTAATGGACTATTACCGTAGCTTTTGCAAAAAATTAAACAAAGTAATGAAAAGACGAGAAAACAAATAACAATAAGTTTGAATACGTAATTAATTTTGATATAACCTACTAGTAAAGTATGGGGCAAATAATTATGTGCCTCCGTAATATGTATGACATTGTGTAATTATTTTTTAGTATATTTGTATATGCACGTTGTGTTGCAAGCGTCCATAGGCTACGGTGACCGCTTACCATCAGGCGGAGCATACGCTTGTTTGCCACCTTAGTGGTATTAAAAAAAAATCGTTATATTTACCTAATCATTATCTTTAGCAACCTTGCTAAAAATCATTAAAATTATTCTACACAAAGGCGAAAAAAAATATTTGCTTTTTATTATTATGTAGTTAAATTATTGAGGATGTCACGATATGGAGATAAACTGACGCGTTTGATCTTTTTGGGTTCAGTTTTGCCAATTTGGGAGGAAGTAACACTCCTAGTTTTCCTTCGCAACTATCAGTACAGGGTGTACGGGGAAAAACAATGAATATTATTTGACAACAGTAAATAAAATATACTTTCGACTTATTGAAAACAATAATAAAAATGTCGTAGGTACCCTACTCCAGACGACAAAAGAGCGTTGGCTAAGAAAACAGGGCTGACCCTCACTCAGGTCTCCAACTGGTTCAAGAATCGTCGGCAAAGAGATCGCACACCACAGCAGCCTCATAGACCGTATGTATCAATAAATACTTTTAAATTACTCCCGTAGACAAAATACGTAAAGTGTTTTTTTTTTAATGGACCTATAGATTGAGCAATAGCCTTATACATTGAAATAATATAAGTACCTAAAATTGGCACCAAAAGCATTTGAACAGATTTTTGTTAAAAGTATTTGTGAAAATCTATTATACCAAATTATTTTAAATTTTAAAAATTCATACCTACTCGAAATATAAGTAAACATTATTTTGTAAAAAGTTTTAAACAATTTTTGGTTAAAATCTAAAGTTTGAACTTCCAAAACATTTGTTTTTAATTCTTTCGCAATTCTAGTAGAAAATTAAAAAAAAAAAAAAATGATTAGTAGATTTTTAAATTTGCGGTGTACCTACATGTTTATTACAACTTCCCGTAAAACGAATAGCCTAGACCGACCAGCCATCAGCCGAACATCATCGCGTCTGATTCCTATAAAGACTTACGCCACTTATCCTGCGTAGGGTAAAATAAAGGTTCCCTACAGACTGATGAGCAAATGAATTTTAACATTATGACTGCTACTAACTACGCCGTTAATAACAACTATGGGCTGGACATACTCGACATAGCGTTTTTACAGAACATAGGCCTAAGTTTGCGCTCCGTAGAAGTGCTGAATGAAGTTTGCTCTAACAATATTCCGGCTATTATGTCCCTGGGGCGACTGCGATAAAGAATGAGATAAACTCGGGGCAAATTCACGAAAGCTTTTAAAAGAATCATCATTACCAAAACTAGATATTATCCCTGCTCTCATTAAATGTCTAATACGGATCATCGAATCTGTCACCTACCAGTCATTCACAAGCTACTATTAGCAAGTGCTAAAAATAAAAACCAGTGAAGAGCGATCTCAGCGTGTAGTGAAACAGTTTATAAATCTAACAGGTAAAAAACCGTTACCGCAGTCTTAATTAAACGCTTTGACCACGTCAATAAATTGCGCTCCTGTAGGTATAGATGTTCTCCGTAATGCAGTGCCCCTGTTGTCCAAAAACCGAAATGACCTTGGTGAAGAGGTCTAAAGTGTCTATGAAATAACGTTACCGTAGTTGTAGTAAACGCTAATTAATCTATACGACGAGCGCTCAGAACGTTTTACACTAATTACGCCGCTACTTTATGTCCTCGGGTACCAGTGATCGCTCTCCACTAGTAATTGTTTAGACCACTCGCTGATCTGAATCGCTAATTGGCTTAGCTTAGTGACTGTCGAGAGATTCGATAGCTACTTCAGTTTGTCGTGAAATGTAATGAGAGCTAGGATGCGATCTAGTTGTTGTACGCTGATAAGATTTTCAGGGCTTTCTAGAATTTGTCCAAGTTCACCACAGACTTTTCGCAGGGCCTTTGTCGGTTCGGTCAGATGGACATAATGTAAGAGAGGTAGGGCACTGCAAGTACTCGCTCGAATAAGTCGCCCGAACAAATAAAGCGGGGCATAGCGAGTACTTGCTCGAATGAGCGGCCAAAACTGGGGAAGTACCTCCACCTTACAGAAAACCGCGGCCACAATAGTAACATTGAGCAGTGTTGTATTTCTGGCGGTGAGTAAGGTTGTCAGAGCTCTTAGGATTCACTGCGCGGACAGCGGAGGACCGGCGGTTTTTGTTGCTGTCATTGTTCGGCGTAGACGCGGCGTGCTGGTCCGGCGGTCAGGGAGACCTGATGAAACGGCTGACCGCTGGCCGCCCGCAGGTTGAACGGATTCCCGAACCTAGGGATCACTTCATGTCCGCCCTGGGAGGCTGATGCGCCAGTCTGTGTGAAGTGGTAGTCGTGCCGGAGAAGGGGACCGGAGTGGACCCGGCTACTACAACAGAGGGGGATCAGGCCTTCCGCCCGCCGTGCCAGCAACCGTATCATATGCGCCATGCTTCGGCAGTTCTAGTACCGCACCTTTCTCCTACACCTGTCCTCTAAGCTGTCTGTGCAGTAAATCCTCATTTTTAGTCTAAATAACCCTTTCGAAAAAAAACATTATGGCAAGAAATGAAACAAAAAGAGTTTATTCAGCGGCCACTTCTTCAACATTCAATGTGGATTTTTGCAACATTAGGGGTATTCACGCCAATCTTAAAGCAGTTCACCACCATCTAGAAAATGCGCAGCCGACCATTTTTTTTCTAACGGAGACGCAGATATCCTGCTCGGCCGACACTTCATACCTTCATTATCCCGGCTACAAACTCGAGCACAATTTTATGAGTCGTGCCGGTGTATGTATGTTCGTCCGGGAGGTTATCTGCTGTCGCCGCCTTCATAGCCTTGAAGACAGGGACCTGTCGATATTGTGGGTGCGCGTAGATTACGGCGGCCACACTCGTATCTATGCGTCATACAGTATCTATACATGTCTCATAGCGATGACACGGACGTAACTCGACTCTTCACGCACCTGAGTTTGACGACTGACAAAGTTCTAGAGCAATATCCCAGAGCAGAACTAGTTATTTTGGGAGACTTTAACGCCCACCATCGTGAGTGGCTCAGTTCACAACCAATAACTATGCAGGGATATCTTCTAATGAATTTTCTCTGACCTATGGATTCTCTCAGCTGGTACTTTCTCCAACGAGAATACCAGATGTAGAGGACCATACAAGCTCCTTACTGGACCTTCTGCTGACTACACGTCCGGACGGATATTCCGTCTCAGTGGATGCGCCTTTAGGCTCCTCGGACTACTGTCTCGTTCGGACTCAAGTGTCATGCACACAACCCGATCCATCTGGGCCAATTAATTGGCGTCGTGTGTGGCATTATAAGTCGGCAGACTGGGATGGATTGCGAGCATTTAATGCATCGTACCCGTGGAGGCAGATCTGCTTTAGCTCAGAAGATCCTGACGTCTGCGCAGCCGCAGTCACTGAGACAATCCTCGCTGGTATGGAATGTTATATTCCTAACCCGCGAGTAGCTGCCTTTAAATGCCTTTAGATTAAACTTTTCTCGAACGAAAATCTAGTTTAGCAATTCTGGTAATGTCGAATCCGACATTTCTCGAACGCAAGCCGCTCGAACTCTTTCGAGTGGTCGGGACCGTTCGAGACTACATCTCGCATTCGAATCATGACAAATTTAGTTCAAAATGATTGGGTTCTAAACATTAATTCTACTCTTAGCGTGAACTATATGTTCTAAAATCTAAAGTAAATGTCTAAAATTTAGGTCAGAGTAATTAAAACGGCGGAAAAAATTACTTATATTACCAAATATGACATTTTTTTACTTTTATTACTTTCATAATACATTACTAGTCTTTTCTCAATTGATTGATTGGCCGATTTTTGCAATTATCAATGTCGCATATGACAATAATATTCTTCTATTTCTATTGATTTCCATCATAACAAACACTAGATTACATCACATACACAAAAATGTTTGAGGTCCGGCACCGCCATCTTTAGTGTTACGTAGTATTTTGATAATACTAGGTGGTAATTTCATGTGAAAAACATTTAATAAACATAATTACACCGTTGAAAAATTAGAATAACCTAAAATTCTCAACCAAATAAACAAATTAAACACACAACAAAAACAAACAGTTTTTTTTTATTCATGTCCAAATACGTTCCGTTTAAAGATGAAAGCAATTTCACAAAATAGGGATTTAGTTTACAAACTTAGATATTCCTATTATTTCCTCATTAATAATGATGAAACACAAGTATAATATTGCTTCAAACATTTTGTAGTCACCGAACCCTTTTTTAATATATCAAAAGAAGCATATTAGAATAGGCCTCACTGTGTGTGTTCCACCGCTTGTACAATGGGTTGTGTTCTGAGGAATTGTTCGAAATGATACCCACGGCTACTTTCTACCATCGCACCGCTCGCCATCGGCAGGGAATTCATTCTCACACTTTAGAATCTAAATGGTCGCGTACAGTGCGGTTTCAGAGAAACTTCCTCCCGCGAACGCTGAAGTTGTGGAATGGGCCAAGGAGGCAGGGAGCCAAGGTTTTCTGCAAGGACTACAGTATGGAGTTCTTCAAGAAAGAAGTTATTAGATTTCTGAAGGGTCGGCAACGCGCAAGTGATACCCCTGGTGTTGCAAGCGTCCATAGGCTGCGGTGACCGCTTACCATCAGGCGGACCGTAAGCTTGTTTGCCACCTTAGTGATATAAAAAAAAAAAAAAAAAAAGGCGTTTTTAAAAACGCTCTACAACTGTGCAACGGAACGTACCTCATAGCCTAACCGGTTTACAATGGCAACATTCCGCCGCTTCGAACGACATTTTGTTCGAAGGTTGTTTCGATTGACAGTGAGAATACAGCAAACGCGGAAATGATGTCGACGATCGAAATTTTACAGTCGAGATAGTGCCTTCCAGATAATCTCTAATACGAGATTATCTCGGCTGAAGTGAGAATTAGGTCCCTGGTCAGTGATCGTCAATATGGCTTTCGCCACGGTCGCTCGACTAGTGACCTTCTAGTGTATCTCACACACCGATGGGCACTAGCCATTGAGAGTAAGCGGTGGCATTGGCATGTAGCCTGGACATAGCGAAGGCGTTCGATCGGGTCTGGCACCGGGGTCTTCTATCGAAGTTGCCATCTTACGGAGTGCCCGAGGGTTTGTGCAAATGGGTGGCTAGCTTTTTGTCCGACAGACGCATACGAACCGTAGTTGACGGTAGTTGCTCTGATAGCATGGACATTGATGCTGGTGTCCCGCAAGGCTCTGTGCTGTCTCCTACGCTCTTTCTTCTGCATATCAATGACATGTTATCCAGCAACAACATACATTGCTATGCAGATGACAGTACTGGCGACGCTTATTACACGGGTCGTTCCGTTGTGGAGGAAAACCGCGGAGAACTTGTGTATCAAATCGAGACCACACTGTCCAAAGTCTCTGACGGGACGGGTAAACTTGGTCCGATTCAACCCTACAAAGACACAAGTCTGCGCGTTCACCGCTAAGAAAACCCCATTCACTGTAGTCCCACAAGTCCAGAACACTTCCCTCTCCATATCCAAGTGCATTGGGATCCTTGGTGTCGACATCTCCAGCGATGTTCAGTTCCGAGATCATTTACAATATAAGGTGAAACTGGCGTCCAAAGAACTTAGTGTACTCAACAGAGCGAAGCAGTACCTCACGTCGGGGCAGAGGTTGTTGCTTTACAAGTCGCAGGTTCGGCCCCATATGGACTACTGCTGCCATCTCTGGGCGGGTGCACCCGGATACCAGCTTGGACCTTTTGACTCGGTTCAACGGCGGGCTGTGAGAATTGTCGACGATCATAAACTCACTTGCTGTATCGAACCCTTCAGTCTGAGGAGAGATTTTGCCTCCCTGTGTGTGTTCAACCACTTGTACAATGGGATGTGTTCTGAGGAATTGTTCGAAATGATGCCCACGGCTACTTTCTACCATCGCACCGCTCGCCATAGACAGGGAATTCATTCTCATACTTAAGAACCGAAATGGTCGCGTACAGTGCGGTTTCAGAGAAAACTTTCTCCCGCGAACGCTTGGGTTGTGGAATGAGCTCCCTTCCAAGGTTTTCTCTAAGGACTACAGTATGGGGTTCATGGTGACCGCTTACCATCAGGCGGACCATTGCTTGTTTGCCACCTTAGTGGTATAAAAACAAAAAAAAAATCTACAAAAACTTAGGTTAACTTTCCGTAAAAGCACTATGTCAGTATGTCTAGCCTATGACTGTCATTAACGGCTAAGAGTAACACTTCGTGTCACATAATACATTCCTATTATCTCACCTTCCCTTTTTCTCTCTTTCATACCCTCTCAACTGTCTCTGTCTTGATAGTTTCACGAAATAAGTCAAAAAAATATATTTGAACAATTTTGGAATAAACAGAAAACAAATGGTACATCGGCAGCAAAAATATAAATAATACTCCTGTTTGATACCTAAAATACTAGAGATACCAAAATAATAATATGTATAAGCTTTTTTGTAGGATATTTAATAAGCTATAGTTTTTACCTGCACAATTTTTCGTATCAGCAATAATTGCAGAGATTTAGGCAAAATACTAACAAAAGTTACCTTTTTTCCAAGATGGCGGCGCAAGCGCAAAACCAATCGATGGGGACTTTAAGCATGTTCAAAGAGAGGTCTTATACACCTCAAAACTCTACCAATCAATGTTTTTTAGCTTAAAAATTAACAAATTTTACTATAGCTGCCGCTAATACACGGAACTTTAGGTACCTACATTAAACTAAAAAATCGAGATAAATAAAAACATGGCAGCGAGGTACCATTATTTTTATTAGTTAACAACAGCCATACTGCCATATGTTTATGTACATAAGGGAGTCCATTGTTTCAAGTCGGGTCACAAGTTTATGTTATTTTTTTGTGAGTACAATACCTTCAAGGTTACGTTCAAATGTTTGTTTATTTGGTGCGTTCGGTCGATTAGGTCCCCACCATTGATATACAAAATAATATGAATGCGACGAATTATTTTTTATAATTTTAACACATTATTTTTTTATGATTTTTCTATAAGTATATGTCCTGTACTTCAAGAAAGAAGTTATTAGATTTCTGAAGGGTCGACAACACGCGAGTGATACCTCTGGTGTTGCAAGCGTCCATAGGCTACGGTGACCGCTTATCACAAGGCGGACCGTAAGCTCGTTTGCCACCTTAGTGGTAAAAAAAAAACATAAAAGAGTGAACTAACTGGCTGACAGAATGAATAATACTTAGTACCTGTAGACCGAGTTCAGTTTTTTTTTAAAACATCTATCATCATATCATTTATTGTCATTTAGCTTTAGTGTTGCTGTGTCGGTAAAAATAATAGTGTTACTACTCGCCAATAGATGTCAGGAAGAGTCATATATTTCAGTTTATCATTCCCTGAAAACACGGATAAAACGACGTTTTCTAAAAATGAATCTCAGCTAGATCGAATTATCCCCCCCTGAAATCCCTGCATACTAAATTTCATGAAAATCGTTGGAGCCTTTTCGGATATTCAGATTATATATATATATATAATATAAAAAAAATATATATATAAAAAAAAAAACTTAAAATTTTGCACAGAGGTTCTTGTTATTTCATAGACGAGCAAACACAAAGGATTTTGCAAAATTCATCCCTTAAGGGGCTTCAAATGGTGTAGGAAGTGTGTATGGAAATCTGTAATTTTTTAAGCTAAATGCACCAAAATTGGTATTTGGCCTTAAGGTTAAAAATTAAGACTGCCGTGTTTTACCGTTTTTTGAAAAAAAACATCATCCAGAAGGGGGTTAAAAATTTTAATAAAAAATCCTATGTTTTTGTAAGTAAAACCATAAACTATTAAAAGCTTTCTATTTTTTAAATGTATACGCGGACGAAATTGCAGGCATAAGCTAGTGTTGAAATAAAAAATTTATACATAGGTACTCCACACTGATTTACTGTATGAATTATAAACAAAATATCATCTTTAAGTAATCAAAAACTAAAATAAAAATCCGCCTCGAAAAAATTACCGATAAAGAACGGGTTTTTCATGTAAAAAACGATAAAGATAGAGGAATTGCTTATGATCTCCTGGTAATTCGGTAAATGAACTGCTTTCACATATTTTGCTTAGGCTTTTTAATCCCGTGAAAAAAATTAACTCTGCTGGTCAGTCATATACATAAATACTTGTACATTGGGTGCTAAGGGAAAGTAAGTTTGCAAAATATGAGAAAAAAGGGGTCTGTATATGAAAGGGTGACCAACGGAAAGCTACTCCAAAAAAAAATTTTCTCATTACAAAACTATATTTAGCGGTTTAACTAAGACACCTTTCAGTAAAATTTCATCAAAATCGATCCAATTATAAGGCTGTGATATACGTACATGACAAAATTTTAAGAGAACCCTTTTTCCTAATTGGTATCAAAAAGTATTTGATATCAAATTTAACTTCATGCTTTTAAACGCTGAGAAATAAAGTCTTGAAAAACAGGCGGCCACTTTTTTATGAGATATACTACAAATTGACGATTTTTGGCTTTTTCCCTTTTGACACTTGTAAGTGGAAGGAAAATTCTCCGAAACCGCACTGTATGCGACCATTTAGGTTCTGAAGTGTGAGAATAAATTTACTGCCGATTAGCGGTGCGATGGTAGAAAGTAGCCGTGGGCATAATTTCGATCAATTCCTCAGAAAACATAATATCCCATAGTACAAGTGGTAGAACACACACAGGAGGCAAAGTCTCTCCTCAGAGTGAGTTTGGGATCGTCGACAATTTTTCTCAGCCCGTCGTCGCTTGCGTTGGTATTTGTACATGCAGTTTTCGTTCTTATGTATCGTGAAAAGTCGCTATCCTATATATCGAATAGTGGCCACTCGACTGTGTTTTCATGCTGTCCTCAAGGCCTCTGACTTGGCTTAGAATGCTATCATAATATGCCAACATCCAGGCGTTCCCTCAAAGCACAAAGCAGCTCAGAAAAGTATGCCGCTAGGTGGTTATTTAACTTCGCTTATCGTTTGAGATAGACGAATGCGACTGGGACACGATCTTTGTAGTTATATCATATAAAATGTTTTTATTAATAACAAACTTACATTTACAGTTGAAGAATTAGCCGTGACGTACTTATATCAATATGGGAGACCTTTTTTCAAACAAAAATACACATAATCATACATGCAAATTTTAAGTTTGTTTACTACAAAGTTAAGTTTGCCCCACTGTCCGATTTTGGCTGTAAACTTAAAACTCAAAAGAAAAACTGTAAAATCTTTCAGACTTGATTTCTGTGAACTATCTAAGTATAAAAAGTATCGTTCGTACTGACTGAGTACTTTTCTTACCCTTGGAATGAAAGCTTAGTTTAGCTGATTTTCCATCCTCAGGTAAGAAAAATTTCATAATTTTTTACTCGGTAAAGAAAATATACTGCCTATTCTGTATTAGTTATCTTTTCAGCTACTCGTTGCAAAAAGTAGGTATGTAGATACTTGCAACCACTTGTAACATTAAAACACGAGCAAAAAGTAATCTTTACTGAAAAGAGGTGCGACACCAGGTGCAGTTTGTTTTATAAATTATATTTATATGATGGTCGTTTAAACAACATTGTATGCAATTGCACGAAATTTGTCTTTTTAACACTCATGCTATTCTCTATATTCTTTAATCACTCGTGTTAAAAAGTACTCACATTCGCTCCAAATGAATTACCTTCCCCGCAGCTATGCAAACACTACAAATAAAAAGCTTGAAAAATTCAAGAAACAGAATTCGTCTTGTAGGGTCATAAGGGCGCAGATTGGGCGGCAGGCGTGTGCCTGAGCCTCGAACTCGATGCGTCATTTTTCTTTTTTTTTGCATTCCTGGCTCGGCTACCATTGTTTCAACCTTTTGGCGAGTGACCCTCATAAAGGACATTAATCAATTCCGTTCTCTTTTACCGCCAAAAGTTAACAAAAAATTTGTTCTGTCCCAGACTCAAAGATGTCCACACTTGCGTGATACAAGTGGCTAGCAGATTTAGTTTAAAACTACATAAATGACCGGGTGGTGTTGGGCACATAATTCTGAGTTTCTGATTGCAAGTATGTACCTACTTGCGAGCGTCTTAAGGCTGCAGTTACCGTTTAACATCAAAATTGACTAAACCGACGCATGGTTCAATATTTCTAAAAATCTTTTCAGGTCGGTTCCGGGTGAATAGAAATCAACTGAAAAGCTTACGTAACTACACACACATCGTTATAAAAATAATCAATAATGATTCCAAAACGTCTCAAAACGTAATAAAAAACACAAATTCAGCAATTTCGATTTTCGGACCTTTTAAGTAACTTCTCATCTCCATCAAGTTAAAAATTATATGTCACATAAAATTTATAAACAAGTAATAAGTTAGTTAAGCATTTGGTTCACGTCACCATTATAAGCATCTTACCAGGGTTGTTTCTTTAAACTCCCGATCTTCTTCAATATAACTTTCTGATTTCGATTCGACCTTCCATTTCAAAAACTATGCATTTCAAATAACTACAAAACTATTTTCTTGCCTTCAATGGTTTTAGGCAAGCAAATAAGTCGATAAGCAGGTGGGTTTAGTTTAGTAGATCTTGAAGGAGAGGCCAGTGCCCCTGCAGTGGGGCGTATAAGTACTGAGGCCAACTACAAATGCTACCCAGCATTTGTAATTTCTAAGAAAAAAAAATCCGATGGACAGCCCACCATAATAACGTAACACAAAAAATGAATATTGCCTATAACAAACAGTGAAATAAAAAGAGTAATATTTTAACGACTCTCTTGCTCTGGACCTCCATTTTGCTAAGCGCTGTTCGTTAGCCAATGAAATCATTTTGAAATATTTTTTTTACTGTTTGTGGCCGCACGCGGTCTGTGTTGGTTTTTTATTTTTTATTTGTTTCCCGTTTAAAGTACATAAAGCACTGTGTCTACTATCGAATAAGTAGGAAAACAATTGGCCAAGTGTGTGTTTACGCCGTTAATTATATCTAAAAAAACACAGTTTTTTCAAAAGTAGGTCTATCTATTAAAGCTTCATTATTCGTCATTATCTATATAGTATATATACACACCGGCACAATTAGCGGAACAGAAAAAAAAGTGAGACTATGAGATAATAACACATATATTTGACGAAAATGTAATTAGACACAAAATAACAAATTGATTAACATCTTTTAATAACGACTTTGAAAAGTCTTCGTTATTTTTTATTAAAAAATAAAGAAATTCGAAATAAGTGAAATTTTTAGATGATTATGAACCATCACAAAAAATAAAAAAAAGTAAGCATTAAATGATTTAACAATAAAATTAAAGCAAAATTAATAACGAGTGTTTCCCCCTCTTGCTCTGATTACGGTTTCCATTCGTCTGGGCATGCTACAGATTATGTTATCGATGATTTCTTGAGGCAACCGCTCCCACTCCTCAAGTAATGCGTTTCCAAGTTCATTCAGATTGTTGGGGGGTGGCATTCTGGATTTAACCCTTCTTTTTAGCAAGTCCCAGACATGCTCTATCGGATTCATATCGGGGGAATTTGCTGGCCACTGCATCACCGGTATACCTACGTGGCTCAGATATGCCTGTACCGATTGTGCACTATGAGCACGAGCATTATCTTGCATTAGAATAAAGTCGTCACCAATAAATGGGGCAAATGGTACAACATGTTCTTCTAAAATGTCTCTGATGTATCGATCTGCTGTCATGGTCCCTCCTGTGACTATCACTAACTCCGTGCGAGCTCCCAAACATATCCCTCCCCAAACCATAATCGAGCCGCCACCATAAGCCACTGTGTGTTCAAAATTAGACTGTATGTGGCGTTCTCCTTTGCGTGTCCATATTCGCTGTCTCCCATCGATCTGTTTTAAAAGAACTCTGCACTCATCAGTAAAGAGAACCTGCTGCCATTCGTTCAAATCCTTTTTTTGTGTACCGCTAATTGTGCCGGTGTGTATATAATGTATATAGTATATATAAAAGGCAATGTCCTGACTGACTATAGTATATATATAAGGCAATGTCCTGACTGATATACTTAGTATATATGAAAGGCAATGTCCTGACTGATATTATCTATATAGTATATATAAAAGGCAATGTCCTGACTGACTCATCAACGCTTGGCCCAAACCGCTAAGGATAGAAATTTAAAATTTGGAGAATGACTTTGTTATATATTGAAGGCGTCGTCTCCTAAGTAAGTGAAATAGGGGTTAGAAGTTTGTAAGAAAAACCCTCATTTTTAAGTTAAATCTATGAAACTTGGTATTTGACCTTTTGACTAACAACCAAGATTGAAATATTTTACTGTTTTTGGCAAATCATCCCACAAGGGGTAAAATAGGGGATGAATCTTTGTATTGGAACCCAGTTACTTTTGTAAATAAAACCATGAAAATTTGTACATACTCTTTTGTGTGCAAATCAAGAATGACGTGTTTTAGTATTTTTCGAAATTCAACTCCTACGTGGGTGAAAAGGGGTAGCAAAGTTTGTATGGGACAAAAATATTTTTTAATAGTCAAATTAACTCTAAACTTGCTATTAATGCTCTTGAACACCATTAATGATGTGCATGATTCAGGAATATTTAAAAATTCAGCCCCTAAGGGGGAAACAAGGTAACAAAATAAAATAACGTTTTAAACATTTCTATGCTTAATTTACTTCAAACTATTATAAAACAAGTGTTTCTGGGAATTTTAAAATAAAACCCCGTTAAAGGTAAAATATTTAAAGTTAAAGGTAAAAGGAAATAATATCTTCATGTTCAAGTTTATTTAAAGTAAGGTAAAAAACTTTGTAAGCAATAAATAAAATATGCATTTTGGTATTATTCTAAATTCAACCCGTTAGGAGAGAAAGAGGTTGAAATAATTTGTACAGGATATAATATTTCTATTACCATTGAAATTGGGTATACTTCTCAACACAGTTAATAAACGACACGTGATTCGTGATTGAGTAATTAATGTACCTATTTCGTTGTCGCGAACGCGAGAATAGTGTTAAATATGCACACAGGCGATAGCGTAATGACTACTAATAGTGAGCGAACTTCTTTGTCTCGGCGCAAAATGCCGACACCGAAACTTTGTCAGGGTTGTCACAAAATAAATGCAAGTACGTTCTTACCGATTGAAATGGTTGTATGTTCAAATAAATGCATGTGTGTGTGTGTGCCTACCTACAGTTCTAATAAAATATTACCTTTGTGATTAAAGAAAAATATATGAGCTTTGCCACGAACCGAAGCGAGTGAATAAAACCCAGGTGAAACTTAAGTTTTTTTTTTTGGGTCTGTACCTAAAGAGTGCCAACGGAGCACTATTACTAAGCCTACGCTGTCTGTCTGTCCTACGATTAAATTTTGTTCTATCGTAAAAACAGTGACACATAATAGCTTTTCTCTTGTTGTTGTTATTAAAGTGTGTTTCAGCTCTAAATTACAACAACAAATAATAAAAACCGGCCATCTATAAACGGACCCTGAGCCATTTACCATCTTAAATAACCGTTACAGCGCCATCTAGCTGTTATTATTAAGAGACAACAATAACACATCCGTCCATTGGAAACGATATGCAAATTTAAGCAACGGCAAGCCCGGTCAGTCATTGGATGGGTGACCGCTCAGCGGCACGCCCCTTCCTTGTGTTTGTAAATCACGTAAATGGCGGTAGGTAGGTACGCGGAACGTTCGACGAGCGAGTCTGACCCGCACCTTGCCGGTTTTTTAAAGATGACAAACCGACAAATATTTAAAAAGGAGGCTTAGACCATATAGTTCACCACGCTGGCCTAGTGCGCTTGCATGTCATAGTTTTCAAAGACCCCTGACTTGGCTCAACGACTGCTTTCATATGACAAACAGCCACGACCGACAATTTTACGTTCCCTGCAAAACACAGAGGAGCTTAGAATAAGGTACCACTGTGCGATCACGCATCCAAGTAGTGACCACGTCCGACGTTGCTTAACTTCGCATATCGTTTTCGATAGACGCTGCGTCACTGAGCCACAAGCTCCTTTTTCCCTTACAATCTGTTGGATCCACTGAGCAGTTGCACTAGTGGGCCCAGTGGGATTTGTAAGTACTCGTGGTTCCACCGGTGGTTGGCATGTAACTAACTACCTTTGCATATATGCAGGTCATGGTTTTTTTTTAAAATAATTCTTAGGTACTTATTATCATCATCTCGGCCGAAGAACCCATAGTGATAATTATTCAAAAAATTCCATTTGTTTTATTTCAGGGAAATGCTGGTGACGGCGCAGTATTCGGGTCCGCAAGGCGGTTTGGCGCAAGCATTGTTACCAAATGCTTACTACCATCAGCTTCAAGACCCGTCACACTACTTACACGGAGGGACAGTTTAAACATAAAAAATACGCACCATTTAACCGCGGTATACGTAGACTATCCAGCATGGTTAGGCGTCATTTGCTTTTGGATAAAAACACGATCACGTGCCAGTCTTATTATTCGTACTTTCCGTAATTAATAGAATTTTTCAATCATAGATTATCTTTTGGTGTAATCACCGCATGCATTCACTACTAAAAAAGTCCATTTACTGTGGTCTTACAATTCAGAATACATCCGTTTAGTTCCGAGATCATTTAGAAGGAAAGGTGAAGCTGTGGCGTTTATAAAACTTGGTGTACTCAACAGAGCGAAGCAGTACATCACCTCGGGGCAAAGCCTGTTTGGGGTAAAGTACATCACCTCGGGGCAAAGCCTGTTTGGGGCAAAGTCGCAAGTCTTGCCCCACATAGAGTGCTGCTGTTATCTCCTGGTACACCCAGATATCAGCTGTTGACTTGGTTCGACGATAAGCTGTGAGATGTCTAAGATCCCAAACACAAAAACGGTATCGAACCCTTAAGTCTGAGAAGAGATTTGCCTATGCGTGCGTGTGTTCTACCAGTTTCATAACAGGTTGTGTTCTAAGGACCATCGCACTGCTCGCAATCGGCACGGAATTCATCCTTACACCCTAGAACCTAAATGGTCACGTACCGTGCGGTTTCTGAGGGATTTCCTCCCGCGGAAGTTTAGGTTGTGAAATTAGTTGCTTGCCAGCATGATAGGAGTGATTCGATTTTTAAAGGGTCAGCAATACGCGAGTAATGCCCCTAGTGTTGCAAGCGTCCATATTCTAGGGCATTAGCTGGTAACATTGTTCCTGTGCCTACCTGTTTGTGATTGAACTGCCTGTCACGCAATCACAACTTTTGCAAATGTACAGAAAATTTTTCAAAATCCAAAATGCTTACGTACTTTTTTAATTAAAATTATCGTAATTTTGTAAAATAAAATTTTACTTTAAAGACAATAGTTTTCCATAGAAGTAGTTCCTAGTTAGTATAAATTTTGTGCAGTTATCCTACCTGTATGTAATAATTGTAAGTATATGTAAATATAAAGGTGCTCATATTAGACATGTAAGTTATTATGTACTTATGGAAATTATGTATTCTAGTCTTCAAGTGAAATTAAAGTTCCATATTAATATAAAAATTACTTTTCACTTAAATAATGAAATCAGAAATCTTCATATGATAACTACAAACATAATAATTAGGTACCCACATTCTGTATCTTCATAAGTAGATTAAGAGATGCTTTGAAGGAATGTAATCGAGGTTAAGTTAAGGAATATTGATAACAAGCTTTTCTCCGCGGTTCCACCCCCCCTAATTTGGGTTATCGGGGTAAGATTTTCCACGGCAACTTCTCAATTATAGAAGAAAAACGGACTCACACTTGACGTTTTCAGGTAGCCTATGTCCTTCCCCGGGACACAAGTCAATGCCAAATTTCATCTTAATCGGTAGGTACAACGGTTTAAGCGTGAATAAATCAAATCAAATCAAACAATATCTATTCAAATAGTTATTCAAACACTTTTGAATCGTCAATACAATTAAACAATGTTATTTTCCGCCAAAAATAGCTGGCAAGAAGTTCTATTTAAAGTAATAATACAATACTTTAATAATAAGCTAACAAGAATACAATATGTATTGAAACACTTATTATAAATAATTTAGCAATATTATAAAAAAATCATTTAAATAAAAAATAAAAAAATATATATTCGAGATTACACTTTAATTTACTTGTAGTAGCAAGCGCAGGTGCTGCCATCGTACACCATGTTAGAGCAACATTTGAGAGTAAAACATTATCTAACTTGGGGGTAACTCTCAAGACAAGGGCCGGTTGTTGATTACCTCAGCACATCAGGTCGCTAATGAATGACTGAGCGCAACGCGGCCCGCCGCATACATGATCGCGCTCCCACAGCCGAAAACGAAGTCAAAGTCAAAATTTATTTATTGAAATTAGGATTTTGTAATCACTTTTGAATCGTCAAAGTTAAGAAATACTATTTTTTGAACCCTCCAACCCTCCCTCCGGTTTACAATGTTGTTGATTTCTATCGCGAAGAATCCGGCAAGAAACACTATAGTTACTCTTTTATAAAAACAATCTTAAAAACTACAAAAACAATCAATGTTTTTAAAATAAATTTTTTAAGCTGTACTGTTTTATATTATTTCCATTTTAATTTGGTTTACCTATGCATCTCCATAAACGCAATCTCCATAAACTGCTTTCTCAGAGCTGCCTCCGGAGCCTCCTGGTACGCCCGTAATGCGGACCTACACAAGGATTTCGAGCTCCCCACGATTCCCCAATATCTCAAAGACGTGGCAGTCCGCTTTTTCGAGCGTACACAAAATCATCCAAATCGATTAATTTTGCAATTCATAACTTATCATCCCCTCGATCGACCTCGGCACGGTCGTGAAATTATAGTTAGGCGGCCTCGGCACGTACTAATGATGACGCCCCAGATGACGATCTCGCTGTCCGGATAGCGAGATTAGTCTCTACGACCTCCCCGAATAGTGCTTCTCTCCAAATACGACGCCGACGTCCCGGGAAAAATAAAGTCTGGAAGGCTATACCGACCTACAATTTATACTGCAGTTCAACCCGTGAGGTTGATCGTCGTATAAATAGGACACACAAATTATGCTTGATTATAGTCCGGGAGTGAATACATGGTTGGCATTCTTCTTCACAAAAAAAGACGAGGCTAAAAAAGACATTGTTGAAAAAATTATTAGCGTCTGTTGAAATTCCAGATAACCTGAAATCAATACAGGGCCCAGTAATAAATCCGGAAATTACAGCTGCCTGCAAATAAAAATGGTTTAAAACGAGGTAACATCCTTTTTTTATATTCAATGTTAATTGATTGGTAAAATCTTACGAGTCGCCTTGTAGGTTAAGGTTAAGAAATTAAATTAGTAATAGCTTAGGATATATAGGTAGATAGCTTTCTTCAATTAACTTCGCTTTCGCCATTTCTTCGGCGCTTTGCGGGATTAGTAGCCCCTTCGCCCTTTCGTAACAATCACATAGGCACTAAGGCTACGTTCACAAGGCGCAATTTTTCTCGTATACCGTATACGAGATTTAATCGAATGTCGTACAACAACAAACTGTGTATAGCAAATCTGAAAATCGATCACACGTCGTCTATGCGAGAAAATCTCGTATTCGACACATATTTTCTACCGTATACCGCAGGTACACCCGGTCCCTGCGGTATACGGTAGTCCCCCATTTAAATAAAAAATAAAAAAATATTTTTTGTTTTTATGTAGCGTAGGAGGCGCACCATGTGAAGCCTCAAATATCGTCAATCGTGTGAAGAAATTCAGATATTTAAGAATACTTCGATATTTAATAGTACTAGTGGCATAAGCTACATCATAATTATACTTATTAAACTACAGTGATTCGCCCTTCGAGATTACACTTTAATTTACTTGTAGTAGCACGCGCAGGTGCTTCCATCGTACACCATGTTAGAGCAACATTTGAGAGTAAAACATTATCTAACCTAGATTTTTGAAGGCTTGGCAACGCGCGAGTGATACCCCGCGCGGGGAGCCCTTCAGTGTTGGGCGATATATGGGCTGAGGCCCCAAAATTCCGGTGAAGCAGTAATGGCTGGATCAGAAAACTGCAGTACAGTTCAGAAAAAAAAAAACTTTGTTGCAGCGGGCAGGGGCTGCTCTCCCTCCGCGCCTCTGGCTTCATAAGAAACAATCTAGGGCAGATCAAGACCACGGCATGGTGGGGTTAATAAAGTCTTTTCTGAATTCAAGTTTTTTTATAATAAATCTACAGTTCTATCTTTTCATCGGTGTCCAAAAGGGTAGCGAAGTCGTCGAAAATAGCCTGATAATATCCAAACGTAGCTCATTGACGTAAACTGAGAAGTAACGGAATCACAGATTTACATATTATAGTAAAGGAACACAGATAATAGTACGTCCAAAGGAATGACGCAAAAACTTTTTTTTTCAATTTATTGAAAAAGGCTTTGGCAACGAGACCATTAGCCCGGCTTTATACAGTAAAAAATTATTAGTATCTGTGAGAACAGACTAGATAGGCGTAACATCAAGAAACTTCCTATATAAGTTTGAAAGGCCCAAATAGTGACGATAAAAATTTAAATGCCTTTCACCAACATCTATCCGAAACAGCCCAGAAATGTATGTTCAGCGATTTTTAGTAGTTTCTGAGATATGATTTTTTTAGGTATTTATTACAGTTTAATTCCTTATTAGGTTTTATTTTTGCAAAATGATTTAATAGGCTGTTAGAAAGAAATAACAAAATAACTAATTATTAATATTGTCTCCCGAAATTTCAAATCAAATATTAAAAAAATACGTTTTAGGTATACGGTCTTATGAACTAAAATGACAACTAAAAATCAAAAAGTGGTCATAGAAACTTCTAATTGATTTGACAAACTACTGTTAACACTAGACATTTTTTGTGACTAGGACTAAACATCATTTCATAGGACTTTTTTTTGAGATTTTAATGATAAAATAAATCTTATTTTACTTTATTAAACATAATTTAATTTTTTTCTCTGACTAGATTAATTAAAAAACTACTTTCAAATAAGTTATTGGTTTAGAAAAATGACTTAAAGAGTTCGTTACTTAATCTCACAAGTTCAAGCCCCAATCAGTCTTGCACAGTCATTCAAACGTAAAAGGGTCAAGATTCAGGTAAAGAACGTAGCTATCTCATTTTGGGTGTATCACAAATGAGTTTTGTCCACATTAGTTGATGTGAGGAAAATCAACGCATAACTGAAGAAGTCATATTTTTCTGCAAAATTATGTATGTTAGTCAGTCAGAATTTATAACACTTAGAAGTACTGATTTTATTTTACGGGTTTGTACAAATATTGCGTGACTTTTAATCAATAATGTTTTTGTAAATAAGGTAGACTATGTGTAAATAAATATTGCGCATCTTATTTAATGCCTTTTAATTTTAAGCACTAATTTACTTGAATGATAATTCAAAAACAGCTTGGCCTAGGTCAAACTAGTTAAGCCTAAAGTATTTAGGTCAAACTGGATTGTCCTGGGCAAAACTAGTTTATTATAACACGCTAAGGATGAACTTGTTTGGCCCAGGATAAACTAATTTGGCCTGAAATCTGGTTTGGCCGGTAACATATGGCTCAATTCTGTGAGATTAGGCCGTCGCCAAACAGTAGGGACGTATGAGGCTGATAAGGTGCATATATTACCCTAAACTGTGATACAGTAATTTTATTTTCATTGTAATACTAACTCGACTGTTGTGACTCTCAAAATGACAGATATTTATTGTGTAATTTCGATTACATATTTTCTTGTAGATATATGTGTGAATTTTAGAGTTGATTATAAAAATAAAGAAACTGCTGCATAGTTCGTGGTTGTAGAAGTGTATGGAAAGCAGGTCGTGGCATCAAATTCACAGGTTTGGCCTAAGTTTACTCATTCTAATATTTCATGTTTTTTTTTGATAAATTAGGCTTAAGGTTGCACTTGCACAATCTTTACTTCTTCCTACTCTTGATTATGCTGATGTCTGCTATATTAATCTCACTGAGGAGCAATTAAATAAACTTATATAAAGCGGCTACAAAATCTCTGTATTCGATTTATATTTGGATTACGCTAATACGATCATGTCTCTCAATATCGTGCTCAGCTCAAGTGGCTCCCAATTCGACTTCGCCGAAATACCCATACTCTTACACTTTTTTATAACATACTATTTAATCCATCAACTCCTTACTATTTGAAAGAGCGATTTCAATATATTTCCTCTTCTACACTCACACTTCGCTTGCCCACTAGTCTTCTTTTAAAAACACCAGCTCACAATACTAATTTCTATAATCGTTCTTTCACAGTTCAGTCTATTCAGATTTGAAATTTTGTTCCACTGACTATTAGGGGCTCACAATCTGTAGTTGTTTTTAAAAACCAAATTAAACAACATTATCTTATAATCTCAAATTCACAGTGCAATCAGTTCTGGTTAAAATTGTCTTATTTTTTGTTTGTATTATTATTTCCAATATGTTTATATATATTTTGTTTATTTATTTAATATATTTATGTTTAAATATATATTGTGTATATATATAAGATACTTGTTTAATGTGTATATTATATATTTAGTGTGTATGTTTATTCTAATTATAAACTTACCTCTTTCGTCACCGCACCACCTACTTCTGTTTCTGATTTCCTCTCACCAAAGGTTTGCCTGGTAGAGATCGCTTTTTAGCTATAAGGTCGCTTAATTGTACTTTTTTATTCTAGCTTTCTATTGTATTTCTTTTAAATTGTGCAATAAAGAAAATTAATTAATTCATTTTAATGTAAAATATTACGTTAAACACGTTCCTTTCAACTTTTACAATATTGCAGTATCTTTAGATATCTTTTAATTGGTCTCCAACGTTTTAGTTTCCATAATATTTCTGCATAAGACCTTGTAAAAATAGTTTGGCCTAAATACTTCAGTGAATAAATCCATTCTAGTCAAATTTAATGGAATTCTTGTTTTTTTTCTAAGTTTCTAAACATTAAAAAAATAATTTTTAAATATTCTCATAACTAAACTTTCTTTTAACTTTTGGTCACCCTAATCAATTTTCACAACAAGATCTTATGCATAAATATTTTGAAAACTAAACGGTCCAGCCGTTTAGTAATTGAAATACATCTAAGAATTATGTAATATTGTAAAAATTTAAAGGCACTTGCGAAACGTGATATTTTACAGTAAAAAGCCTTATTTATAAAAAAACATAAAATTTTCTAATGAGTAAACTTAGGCCAAACCTGTGAATTTCATGCCAAGACCTGCTTTCCATACACTTCTGCAACCGCGAACTATGTAGAATATCCTTATTTTTATAATTTACTCTAAAATTCACACAGAAATCTAAAGAAAACTGGAAATCAATGTAAACAAAACGATGATCTGTCATTTTGAAAGTCACAACCACTGACCTCAGTATTAGAAGTCAGTGGTCACAACACTCAAGTCAGTGCGACAATGTAAAAAAATAATGACTGTACCCGAGTTTAGGCCACAGCCTCATACGTCCCTACTATTTGTTATTATTTATTATAAGTTATTAGGCTTCTAAAGGGTCGGCAACGCGCAAATGATACCCCTGGTGTTGCAAGCGTCCATAGGCTACGGTGACCTCACATAGAACTCCTAGTGACTTATAAAGTTCTGGTACATAAATCTTACAAACACACAAAATCTTAATAGAATTAAGAAATACAATATAAACATATATAACGCAGAAAGTTTTGCGTAAAAAAGGTTTTATGTATAAGGCACTGGCCATTTGTAATTATTGATGAGTCATTTGATCGACATCAATTGGCTTTTATGGATAAAGGACCTTTAAAAGCAACCATCTACCGTTGGCATAGCAAGTTCGCGGTCGCCTTACTTGGCGCGATGAACTAAGGAGCGGTCGTCTACGACGGCTGTCATGGAAGAAAGTGTGGTGCTAGTAAAAAAAAAATTCAAGAAAACAGGCGAATTACATACGAAGAGATTCAGCATACACTGCAGATTGGTTCGGAAAGCGTTCACAAGATCCTACACGAGCACCTTCGTGTGAGGAGGATAGTTTTGCGCTGGGTGCCGCAGAAGCTCAACGTAGCTCAGAAGCAGGCCAGAGTGGAGTGGTGCCGTGATATGATTCAAAAATTCGAAGCAGGCTCGTCTCGCCGCGTTTACGACGTTGTGACAGGTGACGAATCCTGGATTTATCAATACGATCCAGAAACAAAGCGTCAGTCGACAGTTTGGCTGCTTCAAAACGAACCAGCGCCTACGAAAGTTAAGCGATCGAGAAGCGCAGGGAAAATTTTGATCGCTAGTTTCTTCACTTTGACGGGGTTTGAATTTCATTACGAGATCAAAGCAGCATCAACGCCGAATGGTTTACCACAAAATGCCTGCCAGAAGTTTTGTTTGCAATGAATGATTATGTAAGGGTTGCAGGTTCAAGCCTTTGCACGAGGTTAATATTTTGACTGCATCTTTGCTATGAAAGTATCTACTTATAATGATGATTTAACTATATATATATAGTAAAGAGTATAAGTGGTTTCCAATTGAATTTATTATTGATATTCATTTACTACGTAATTCTAAATGTTTATAATTACACTGAATTTGATTATGAAATATTTTATGTTTTCCATATCGAGCGCAGAACGATGTTAAAGCAACATTGAATAACGCGAAAACAAAAATTATTACATTCGAAACACAAATTGACAAGCTTAAAATTGAAATAAATCTGAATTTGGAATTCAACGGCGGCTTTTTGAGATTAAAGTGGCCAGTTCTAAAAAACACCAATTTCATATATAAGGACCCAATATAAGCTTGCGTAACATCAACAACTCAGAATACAAAAAAATGATAATAACCACAGATTACCTGAAAATGGCGAAAAATGAAATTTAATTTTTTTAATTATTATTCCGACGCGGCTCCGGCAGCTAAGATTGCATTGCATTTGCAACAGTGACAGAATCTTTTAAAGGCGACTTGGATATAAGATCCAACCGAAAAACAGAACACTTTTAGCACAATGCGATGTTATAGCGTTTCGTGTCAATTTTATCGACTAAACAAAACATGCCGTGCCATTCTAATTCACAGTTCTAATTTTCAAAGAGAATATAATCACTACGTTTACGTTCTGTAATTGTAGATCGTAAATTTTTTGTAATAAAATTATACCGATGATATAGAATACCCATACTAACAGTGTTTACCTATTATATCGATTACATACGTGTTTTCAATGTTAAATAAAATCTCGTAAACGTTGTCAAGATCATAATAGGTATATGATTACAATGAGCGATAGTAAATCTTTTGTGAATTTTTCTTGTCAGCGATGTTTGCAGCCCTTAAAATTGGACGAATCTTTAAATAATTTAGGGGAACATACTATTGCTGACCTTACACTTCAAATACGTCGCAATAATGAGGTTGATTTGGACTTGCAATCCTCTAGCATGGAGCACTATGTGCCACCATTTAGGATGACAGAATCAGGTAATGGAACAAATGGATTCATGGTTATATCTGATGGATGGGAAACTACTTCATTAGGACATCAGTTACATGTAAAAGCAACATTATTTGACTGTTTGTCTAATAATTCTGAAGTTGACCATCCCCTTTGTGATGAGTGCACTGATACACTATTAGACTTGATGGATAATCAGTTACAACTTACAGAATCTGAATGGAAAGACTATAGTGATTATTTAAAGAAGCTAGAAGATGATAAAGAAGATTTAAACTTAGATGGACTTGAAAAAGAATTGGAAGATTGGAAACAAGAGCAAAGTAGACTTTTACAAGAACTTTCATCCTTACAGAAGGAAGAAAAAGCTATGAAAGATGAAATCAATATTCAGGAGAAGGAGAAAGAGAGGTTAGAAAAAGAACAAGATAATTATTGGCGAGAATACACAAGATATCGCAAAGATTTGATGATTACAGAAGATCAGATGAAATTTTATGAATGTCAGTTGGCTTACACTCAAACACAATTAGAGAAATTAAAGAAAACAAATATATTCAAAGCTACTTTTCATATATCTGATTCGGGGCAGTTTGGTATAATAAACAATTTTAGACTAGGCCGTTTACCTACAGCACCTGTAGACTGGTCGGAGATCAATGCTGCATGGGGACAAACAGTTTTACTTCTCTCTTCACTAGTAAAAAAGATAAATTTCTCATTCCAACGATATCGCCTGGTCCCATATGGTAATCATTCTTACATAGAAATACTGGAAGATCAGAAAATGTTGCCGCTGTATGGTTCAGGTGGATTCCGTTTCCTATGGGATACAAAGTTTGATGCAGCAATGGTGGCATTCTTAGATTGCCTCCAGCAGTTTAAGGAGCAAGTAGAAAAGAGCAATACTGGATTTTGCTTACCATATAGAATAGATAAAGGAAAAATAGAAGATACAGCTTCACCACCACATGCATATTCAATTAAAATTCAGTTTAATTCTGAGGAACACTGGACAAAAGCTTTGAAATATATGCTGACTAATCTAAAATGGGCTTTGACATGGATTTCATCACAGTTTAGCGAGGATGAAATCGAAAATCAATAGGATACAATCTATTTGAAATCTACCATTTGTATTGTTTTTTTTTTCATATTTTTAACCATGGTTGATTAGTGCTTAGTGTATTAAAAAGGTTAAAATACAGTCTGAGTCCTACACATGGCACTAGACTGCTATAGCATCATCTAAACGTGAAGTATTATACATACAAAATCAAATTTTATTAAGTTATTAAGGTCATATATTCTTATAAATCTCGAGCTATTAACCAAATAAATTATTCCTATCTTAGACTGTGTACCACAACGCTACGAGGATGTAAAAATTATTAGATCCGCAGCTATCAAGTTGAACTAATTATTACCCTGCCTTCAAAACGGTTTTTTTTGGTCTTGTCAACATGAAATTATCTTGTTCCAAAACTATTGGACAGTCAACATTACTGGTTGATTATTTTTTCCTTATCAGCCTCATACGTTCCCACTGTTGGGGAACGGACTACCGTCATCAAGGGCGGTTTGGGCCATAGTTCACACGTTGGCCCAGTGGGCGTTTTTGACTTTACATATGTCTTTTTCTTTTGATGTATGAAAGTTTTCTTACAATGTTTTCCTTCACATAAAAGCTAGTGGTGTGACAAATCAATGTACTTGTTAAATTAAGAAAAAGACTGATTCCTACATGCCAAGTCTCGAACCTCCGCCACTCAGGATGCAAAGTGAAATCAAAACTCCTCAGCCACCATTAAAAAGCCTTAATACTGTTATTATTGGTATTCATCATCTTATTGGGATGTTTAAATAGCAGTTTTTTCCAAACTCCTTGCAGAATGTGGTTCTTGTATATATCATCAATCAGCCTTTGTCAGTCTACTGTTGGACAAAGGCCTTTCCCAATGACAGACTTGTACACATAGGTACCTATAAACAATACCAGGACATTTAGTTTTCACTGTGTATGTTGAAACACTTACCACGGTTTACTCAACTGGTTAAGGGCAGGTTACACCATTCTTAAATCAGTTTTAGATTTTCAAGTGTTGTTTTTATATGGAAAAAAATGGTCTTGTTAATGCATAAATTAAATAATTACACAATATACAGTATGTATTATTTATTTATTTATTATACATAATCAGGCATAATAATTGTAAAGAGTTATTATTGTTTCATTTAAAATGTAAGCAACTCTGAGTATAAAACATTATATTTTGCAAACGGTGAATTTAGGAGAACTTTTTATGGATACATTTTTGATTATCTGTTATATTCTATCAGTTCAGCAAGTCGTGGTAGAATTTGTTTTTTTTACAATTACAAAGTTTGCATAACTTAAAAAATTGGGGTGCTAACCAGTTCTGATTGGTGTCACAGAGGTTATATTGCCTAATTGTCTTTTATAACTTGTAATATGGTGGTGACATTGGAGAATAACCTGCTCTTAATGATGTACCTATATGTATTGAGCTTAGTGTATACTTGCATGTCATTGTATCCTAAGAATGCTTATAAAATGGAGTGTCTTTTATGTATAAAATAATAGTGAAAATTTGTAAATAAACTTATTACTCACAATACAGTATAAAGATTTTAAACTAATGACAAGCTTATTATTGACGGTGGTCAGGGTGGCTTCCCCGACAGCTGGTCTTGTGCGTGATGTCAGGCATGCCAATAATTGGTCACCTTTTTTTAATAATAAATATATTTGAACATTACACCCAACACCATATGGTCCCAAACTAAGCAAAGCTTGTACTATGGATACCAGATAACGAATACAAAAACATATAATATTTATATTATAATATTTATATTCATATACAAAACACGCAATCTCAACACACACAAATGTTCATCACATAACTGTTAATATTGTGCGGGAATCGAGCCCTCACCCCTCAATTCAGTAGTCGGGTCGTGAGTACCTACTAACCCACAGAGCCGACGATATTATCATTATCGTCATCATCTCAGCTGGAAGATGTCTATCGTTCTAAGTAGGCTGCCATATGTCTCCACAACATACTTCACAGTGGCTGGTCATTAGACTGGATCCACTGGCTTTCTGTGGCCGTAACCAAGTCGTCTCCCCACCCGGTAGGAGCCGTAGGACATCCGTCGCTGTATCTTTCAGTCCGTAGTCGCCACATGAGAACCGTTTTTCACCATCGGTTATCGGTTTAACGAGTGATTTAGATATGTGAATGGTAGGTCTGCCCATTGCCACTTTGGCTTGCAAGAAATGTCTATTTAGCGCTCTGTCAATCTACACTGGCCTACTGTGTCTACTCATAGGGTGGTGCAGCAAAGACATATGATTCGAATAAAAAGAGCCCAGATACTAATTTTAAAGTATGTTACAAAACACGAATGCATTCGAGGGTAGATTTACAAATCTATCAAAAAAACATGTTGGGGTCTGTATTGCGTGCCAATGAACACAATGAAAGCAATAAGTGTTTTCGTAGCTTATTGTACGGTGACAAAAACAACAGGTGCGTTGTTTGCTTTCAATAATTTTATTTTACTAATGACAGCTGTCAGCTATCAGTTCAAAGTGTGTCGTGAAAAACACAAATTGCTTGCTTGTTTAACAGATTTCGGATTGTTTTGCAAAAGATAAAGTAATGGATAAAAAGCAAGGTCTTTGAAAAAATAATTATTATGAATAAACGGATACAATTTATGCAATATCTTTAAAGTTAGAAAACAGGAGCGTGCATTTCGTGGTAACAACGTAAATAATTATTTTTTTGTGTATTTTCTTGTGATAAGCACCTAATTGTTTTGTCATATATGTACTAGGGCTACGTTCCAATTCACTGCCGAGTGACAATCGCCTGCTATAGTTGATTTCCCACCCGTTCCAAATTGCAACAAAGACGTTAAAAAAGTGGTTTTTGGACGCCCGGGGTTGGATATTTTCCAACTGTCAAGTTGAATTCCTTAAACTGACATAGAAAGGTTGAAATTCACTCGTGTCAGTGTGAAAATTAACTGTCAATACCGGGCGATAATTACTCGGTGGGTTTTGGGACATAGCCTAGGGTGCGTTCCAAATCGCAACGACGAAATTAAAAAAGTGGTTTTGGGACGCCCGGGGTAGAGTAATTTTCCAACTGTCAAGTTGAATTCTTTACACTGCCATAGAAAAGGTTAACTGAAAATTAACTGTCAAACGCTCGTTCCAGAACGGGTTGATTTTTCAACTTTACCGGGCGATAATTACTCGGCGTGATTTGGAACATAGCCCTAGTGTAAATAATTCAACTTGACAGATAGAAAGTAACCCTGAGCCGGGCGTTCCAAAACTACTTTCTCAACTTACACTTTTCGTTTTGGAACGTAGCTAGTAAACAATAACTGGACGAAATTGCAAAATTGGTAAGAGCTGCTAGTAAGAGCATGTGAAAGTCAAACTACGGTTGAATCTTCAGCGCAAGGTAGGTGCATCACTATGACCATGTAAGTTGTCAGTTTTTATTCTCATAAAGTTTTCAAGGCCTCTGTACACCTTGTGCATCAAGAACACTATAGACCCTTATTTGTGGGGAATATGTTTAACAAATAAATAAGCTATAGAAACAGAAAATATAGATACAGTATTCTTATTTGTATTGGATGATGAGGGATATATTCTGGGACTATAAAAAGAAAACAAATTAATCAATGTAATTTTACCTACTCAACAATTGCTTCTTAGTGTTTCAAGTGTACTTAGGCAATTATAACTGCTCAACATCAGGCAGGCAGTATGCTTGTTTGCTTCTTTATGTGTGGCAATCGTTTGGGGATGGAGTTTACTGAAGGCCTCAGTGACACATTTTATCTATTAAGTTAATATTGAGGTTGTCCTTGCCTGGGTCCCAGGCCACAGTAGAATAGAAGGCAATGACAAAAATGACCACTGGGCTAAAGAAGCAATTCAGTCAGATATACAAAACTTTAATAAACTTTTCTCTTCAGACTTTCTCAGTTCAGCTAAAAGGCCAATGGCAGTAGATTGGAGTCATGTATGGAAACAGTCTTCATCCATTAAGGGCCGTTATCATGGCCAAATACAACCTGTTATCCCTGCAAAACCTTGGTTCTTTCGATTTCGATATTGTGACAAATTCGTTACGTCGACTATATGCTGTCCCAGACTGGGACATGCATGTACTCCAGTATTTTTAGCTAAAATAAGAGTTAGGGACCACTCTATTTGTGAGTGTGGCATTGACGAAGGTACTGTACCACATATTTTTCAGCTGCCCCAAATACCCTATATACTATATGACATCCTCCACCCAAAAATTCCTCGCTCTCTCAACATGCAGTGTCTTCTATCCTTGGTTAATACCCCCTTCATTAAATGTTTAACAAAATTTATCAAAACTTTTAATATTAAAATATAACTCTTTTGCATGCATTAATATGTCCGTCACCACTTAGTATAAACCTCTCTCACACTTGTTTGTTTGTTTTATATGTTGTGATGCCCTTTTTTGTTTTAGGTAAAAGAAAACAAAATTTTCCAACTTGGAGGCCTTCCTTTTTTATATTATATTAAATTTTTCAACACATGTCTCTTTCATCATGGATACTGGCAAAATGATTTTGCTTAGACCGAAATGAAAGCAATTCTTCACACAATTAATTGTTTTGACAGGTAACTAGTAAATAAATATAACACTCTTCAATCCACTATTGTTACTTTTGTATTTAAAAATAAATAAAAAAATAGTTGGAAATACACAAAGTCCAATCTTTCAATCTGTGAATACTGTAAAATACTAGAACCGTAAATAACGAGCTTTAACTTCTTTAATTCTAGATGTTGCATGAAATTTTATTCTTTCTCATACATTTCTGCTGGGTGTCTTTTTAACAAGGATTCCTGATTTCTGCCCTATGAGGGTGATATAGGCCAGAAAGCTAATTTCTATAATACTAACGATGTGCATGTAAATGTACTAAAAATCATTACATAATGACATATACATTACTATGAGATGTTTTTGTTATACGTTTCTTAAGTAATTTATGCCATAATGATGCCTTAATACTTATAATTTTTTTGTATGGAATCCATTTTGTAGTTACCTTTTTATGACTTTTTGATACAACTTATAGTCAATGCACTAGGTAACAACCAATTCTATTTTATTTAATCGGTCCGTCTGTAACCAGACTGTATTTCATGAACCGTGATAGACAGTTGAAATTTTCACAGAAGATGTATTTCTGTTGCCGCTATAACATTCTAAGCTATGATGTGACGGTTTGTCGCAAAATAAACACAAACAAGACTTTCGATCGTGCTCTGCTTCAACGGTACTCTTTTTACTATTGGCTACAAAACAAGATGCCGTAGGTTCCATAAAGGACGTACTCGGTTTTTATTCGAAGCCCTCCTGCGCTGTATTGACTGTATATCCTAGTTCTAATTTTTCTACTTCTAATTTTATAAATTTCAGTAACTCTGACAACTGTGGCCCTTTGTTTTTGTCCCGAAGTCGTTCCCATGTTTTCAAAACTTCTAAGGGAATAGCGGATTCAACAATGGTTAGTTACATTGCGGCATATTCATCTGATGTTACTCCGAGTGATTCTAAAGCAAGTAATTGCGTCGATAATTTGTCGTACAATCTAGTTAAAGGCAAGTTTTCAAGTTTTCTATATAGCTATTACGAGTTGTTAGAGACTTCTAATATAATGTTCAATCAAAAGATCGTCTCTAGCAAACCTCTTCTTCAATTAATTGAAAGCTAAATGATAGTTTTTACCAGACGGTGGAAAACTCTCTACCAATTGCCTTGCCTTTGACTCTGTTTCTGTAGCTTCAATGAGGTATGGAATTTAGGTATTTGATATTAATTTTAACTAAATACCTCCACGCGTTCTAGAGTAAAAGGGTCTTGACAGACTGACAGACAAACTTTTTTTTATGTGTTTTTCTTAACTACAAATTCACAAATTTCGGTTTTTTCCCTATATTTGTGACCTTGCTTCATGTCAAATTGCATGATTCTAAGACAACGAGAAGTACTGCGTTTATTTGTGAACGCGAAAATATGAATGAAAGATGGCCGTATTTCAGCCGTATTTTTTATTGCGTTGACTTATAAACTTGATTTCAAGCTTCAAGAGGTTGCAGACCTTAGTATTTGAAATTATTCAAACTTAATACCTTCACGCGTTCCTGAGAAAATGGGTCTTGACAGACAGACAGCCAGTTGGACAACAAAGTGATCCTATAGGGGTTTCTTTTTGTGGAACGGAAAGTAATAAACAAAGTTTTACTTAATTACTTTGACATGGATTATTTGATTGGTTATTCATGATTATTTAGCAAATCATAATTAAATAATAGTTTAGGGTTAATGTCCGGTCACAAATTAAAATTATAACACAGATGGATATTTATTCAGTTTAATTGCTAAATATTAACAAATGTATAAATTTAAAACACTTCTAGACCTTTTAAACCCCTTTTTTTAAACTGTGTCGACGTTTTTACACTTAATCAGAAACACGTAAGCATTCAAAAAGTT
Organism: Apoda limacodes; assembly: GCA_946406115.1. Lineage (NCBI taxonomy): Eukaryota > Metazoa > Arthropoda > Insecta > Lepidoptera > Limacodidae > Apoda > Apoda limacodes. Next base: position 22,472,155 of record OX291555.1, on the reverse strand, counting down.
TTTTTTTTAATTTTTAATAATTTTATTAAAATATTTATGTTAGTCACCCAATAAGGGTTATTTTTTAAATGTTAAAATAGTTATTTATGATATTTGTGCGGTAATTTGGTTATTACAAACGAGTAGACGAATGAAAGTCCGTGACGAAGTCGATGGCTTCCTATAGTCACAAGTTAGTAAATGCTAATTTCGCACGAAGGTCATACAACGTTTTTTAACTAAATTAAAATTTGCAAGAAAACAGTTTAATTTATAGGTATTTAAAAAACTTTTTCATTCCTCTTTTTTTTAATAGCAAATAAGAAATTATACAGATAGGTCATTTAGTTTGTAAATTAATAGAAAAATGTAAGTATGATGGATGTAGGATGAACGGCAGAATGAGGCGTAAAGAACTACTTATTTCGTTTCTTTTTCTTTAGGTATTAAAGTGAATCAAACGTATAAATCAAAAGCGCTTTCAAGGAGGTTCAATCGAAATTAAGAAAGAAACCGAAAAGGATACGCACAGCGCGACGTCATACAACGGAGCGTGCGGTAAAACAGATAGTTATGTGAGAGTTCCTATTTTACCACACATTCCGTTGTACGGTGCGTAATTTAGAACTTTCAAACACTGTATGCAAGCTTCGTAAGTGCATTTTTTAAGCAAATGTGTTGAAAGTAAATTACTGAAAACAGTACATCATCCGTGTGTCCCTTTGTCTTTTAATAATAAAGTTGTAAAAGCAAAGAAAACTACAATATATACTACAAAATTGACGGCTCTCTTCATGTGATTTTCTTTCCCCTTGACGTTAGCTTCATCTACTTTTGAAGTAGGAAGTTACTATAACACGCACACATACATACTGCAGCCAGCTGGGGGGGATAACTTAACTTATCTGCATGAGGTATTTTATACTTATCCAGGAATCCTACCACGATATATGAAGGATACGCAGAGAGGTTCAAATTATATATATATTTTCTAAACTTCCTCCCGCGAACGCTTGAGTTGTGGAATGAGCTCCCTGCCAAGGTTTTATATAGAAACAATTACTGCGCCGAGCACATGGCAGGTCATTTTCAATCGTTCGCCGGCTTTGTCACAAATATCACAATGCCCCCCCTTAATGAAATCTTGTATACGCCCCTGACTGAGGATTTAATACGGAGTAAAACTACAAAAGTTTTTTTTTCTTTCCACTAAGATGGCAAATAAGCTTACGGTCCGCCTGATGGTAAGCGGTCACCTTAGCCTTTGGACGCTTGAAACACCAGGGGTTCGCGTTGAGTAATTTCATAAATCAAATCAGAAAATAACTTTAATCGGAATGTTTTAATTTAATTAAGTTGAGTAACGAAACTTTATATGAAAGCGGCAATGGGGGTTTTATATGTTTATTAACGGGGTATGCGAGCGGTTAAGAACGCGGGTTATAAGTAGATAGTTTGATACAAAGTCAAAGTCATTTTTTTTTTAATTAAATTTATGTTTTTACAAACACTTTTGAATCGTCAACGTTATCACATACTTTTTTTTTGTCATCGATGAGAGAGATGATTTTGATTTGATGATTTGATTAATGATGCAATACATCAAATCGAAAACAAGTAAAATCTTACTTAGAAGGTTTTAAAATAATAAGATTTAAATAAAAGCGGTGACGTCAGAGGAACAGCTCGTGTGTTGCGAGCGTACTGCGGGCGGAACGGTTTGGCATGCTATGTTATAAGTACAAGCTCGGTGCAGCTTGTTGGACTAGCTCGCTTTAACTTTCTTTATTGATTAACAAAATCATACAATATACACTTGACATTACCATTTAAGTTCTATTAGATATCTATATTTACAACAGTATATGGGAGTTGTTGATTCCCAAGATAAATCCTGTGTTTTTGAATTCAGTGCCATTCCTCGATTTAGGTGGTACAATTATTGTTTTTTATTTGATATTTTACTACCTACTGTAATAATATAATGAACTACCTACTTACGTAAAACAGTCACAGAGCAAAACAAAAAGAAAAGCTATTAAGTGTATTTATCTATATAAAAACAAAGCTAAAAAAAAGGTAGGGACCCATAAAACAAAAGAAGTGGTTACAAAATTGTTTTTCAAACAATTTAAACTTTCTAAGGGAATAATTTCTGCGTAAAGTCATGACGCTATAGTCAATGTTACTATTTGAGCGTTGTTTCAGTAAAACATTTAATATAAATAGTTTTCTCACTGTCAAAATATTTTATGTTTCGTATAAGATTGAAGAAGTGAATTTGTATGGTCCGAAAAAAGCTATTTTTATAATTGACCGTTGAGCTTTCTCAAGTAATATTAAGATATTTTTTGAGGATTCTCCCTATGCAGTAATGCAATACCTTATAACATTTTGGACTAAGGCAAAATAGACTCTTTTTATTAGCTCAGTGATGGCTACATTTCGCAGATATTTAAATATATACGTTATCTCACGCAACCTAGAACACAATTATTCAATATATGGTCTGAAACATGGATTTTGATCAATGATCACACCTAGATATTTAAACGTCGATACTGTATAAAGCTGGGTATAACAACATTGACCAATGAAACAATTACGACTATGTGCCACCAATCACTGTGGTTGTATATTTATTGCGTTGTGCTTACATTTAGAGTCAACACGTTTTGACATAACCACTCGACTACCGTGTCAACATCCTTTTGTGCTTTTATGTATACTTTGTCCAAGTGTCAGCCGAGAAGATTATGCGGTGTCATTGGCATACTACATCATATTCCCCTTAAAGTCGTTAATAGAAAAGAGATCATCAATATGAATCAGGGATAGTGTTCGGCCCAAAATGTTGCCTTGAGGGACTCTGGCATTGATAGGTAAATCACAGCTGATATGGTCTCCTGTCTGACAAATTGAGATCTCTTACGCTCGAACTACATGCAACCGGAATCTCTTCGTCCGAAAAAAAAACGGCTCTCGATTAGCCCGGATCGAATCTGTCGCTCAAACAAACATTTGAATTGTAATTTTTCATCATGAATGGGCGGAGCCTATCAATAACGTATGCAGTATGAAACAGACCACGCGAAACCTCGTTCCGGGCGTTTCTGAACTAACTAAATTGTCGATTCCGAATATTTGATAACCGTAATTGAAAATTATCAATGCATCTGGAACACCGTTACAGCGGAATACTAGAATAAAACTTTAACGAGCAACACATGCATGTAGTTTGAGCCTTAGATAAGTAATCTCTAAACAAATTTAATTGATAACCTCTGATGCCAAGCTCTTCAAGTTTCAAAGTTTATGGATAAGGGAATGGGAATACCGTGTCAGACGCTTTTGCTATGTCCAAAAAGATTGCGATGCATTACTTATTTTTATCTAAATTCCTAACAACGTCATCAGTTAGTTTATGAACTGCATGAGACGTAGAAATATTTTTTCTAAATCCAAATTGATAGTTTGATAGAAGTTGGTGCTTTGCCAAGAAATTTACGAGCCTTACATTAATGATACGTTCTAGAGTATTATATAGTGGGGGCAATTCCGAGATTGGTTTGGTCTCTTTCACCAATTTTATTAATTATTATTCTACTGTTAAAACACAAAGTAAATTGGATGGAAAAAGGATTAGAAATAATAAATATAATTAGAAATAGCTGAATATCAAGTGGACTGTTGGGGAGGGATTTTGCACTCACCGCGTGCTTCTTCCATACAATTCGGTCATATGTTCTTATTTTCCATTTCTGGGTCCTCAATTATAGCGCTTTATTATCACAATCGACTAGTTAGTCACATTTAATATGTGTTCAGTTCAATGTAAAAGCTGAACAATTTTATTTTAACTAAAAACACAAAAATGCAGCGGGCGACGGCGACTACATGAGGTTGCGAAGCTAATTTTAACTTTCGACTGTGCTGGCCTCTCTCTTCAATCTTCGAGTTGTGATTTATGCGACTTATAAAGGAAAGGTGCGAACAAGAGGAGGAATATAAAAACTATCGTGAACATTACTTAAACACCCCCCAGGCCTTTACTTAAACAGCCCCCAGGCCTTGAGATGTCCTCAAATAAAAATTAAGCGTAAATATAATAATTTAAAAATAGATATGAAAATAATACATTAATACGTATTTGCAAAAATAATACAAATCTATTTTATGAGTATTATCTTCATACATTTTGAATAACAATTTATTGCAATTAAAAGTTACTGAGTAGGTAACGGACAAAGCCGTACAACGGGGAGTTTCACAATTCCGTTTTTTGTTTTTACCTTGACAACACGTCATCACACCGTCTTTTCCAGGAAGCAACTTGGTTATTATTTCAAGTGTAAATTAAAGAGGCGGTGCATTTTCTATATTTATTACAACCACTGTCCCTACAGTAAGTGGGTTCGACGGTGTATTCCATTTTTGGCGAGAAATTAAATTTTGAAGATATTCTGTTTTTAATCGTTTCCAAAATGACTGCATGAGAGAATCCATCAAAGAAAAACACGATAAGCAATTTCGACGTTCATTGCTTAAATCTGCAGCCGGTAGATGTCCAAAAGCAGTGGTCGAAAGAAAATGAGCGGGTGTTAGAGCAGTCAGTTCAGACGGATTGGGACTCAGGAGATAAAGCGGGCGAAAGTTAAGTATAGCTTCGATCTGATTTAGAACCGTAACCATTTCCTCATAGGTAAGTATTTTTTTGCCTTTGACACGGAATAATACATTTTTGACGCATTTTATGTTCGCCTCCCAGATTCCTCCAAATTGAGGAGCAAGTTCTTGATTAAAAACCTTGTAATAGTCGGCTGATTGCAAAAATGTAAAGAGATCGTTCAAATACGAGCGAGAAGCGATAAAATTAGTGCCACTATCAGTATATAAAAATTTGCAAGGAAAGTAGCTGAACTTAAATCAGAAGCCAGTTCCAAATAAACTGCCTTTGTATCCAGGCATACGAATAATCATAAGTACGCCTTTTGGCTACGTATACCACGTTTGCGAAAAAGAGTTACATAAAGTGGACTGGCATAGTACACTCCAGTATGTGTAAATGCTTTATAAGGTTCGACGCGACATGATGGTAGGGCCGACATCCTGGGAAACGTAGGCTTAGGTTTTACCTTGATATATTTGTTACATTTATGAACACAGTGCCGAACGATTCTACGCGCAGAAAGTATTCAAAAATTACCCCTTAAGAGCGACAGCAAAAGTTGTGGGCCTGATTGAAAGTTTTGTCTATAAACTTGGTTAATTTATAATTACACATCCATTTTTTGGAAGCAAAATTGTAGGTATGTTTTTGCGATAATCATAGAGATGAATTTTGCAACGGACCACCTAAGTCATTTTCTGAAAACGGTGTCAATTTACGTAAATTAGGACAACACACATATTTATCCCTTTTTAGGTTTTTGATGTCCTTACTTAAAGCACGTTGCTGTTCGGCTCTAATAATTTCCGTTTCCGCAAAGTCTAAGTCAGAAGCGGTTATAAATTTACTACATGGAAATTTCTTTAAGAGACGTACAACATACGCAAGTGAGCGTAGTAATTTAGTCCAGGAGGAAAATTTTGTACTCAATGTTATAAACGGATGCTCAATAAATTCAGTGGCGGTTAGAGATTTAGTTTTTTCTTCTGGTTGAATTTTCTCATTAGAAGTTTTTGACAAACAGGCCATTCTTCTTGAGAAAGATGAGACCATGCGGTACCACTGAACCAATGATGATGGTTAAATATCTGTGAGGAAGTTATCCCACGGGAAATGCACTCTGCAATATTTTGGCAACCAGCCACGTGATAAAAATTATCGGACGATAAAAGAGGTTGACACTGAGAAATCCTTTTAACCACTAATGTACTGAAACGGTGGTGAGACGACTTAATCTAACACAAAGCGAATTCTGAATCAGAAAAAGCAAACACTTGTTGAATAGGATGTCTTTGCGATAAAATATCATAAATATCATATACCAGAGACGCTCAGTATACGGCCCCTTTTTCTGTGAATATAGTACACTGTTTAAACTCCCAAGCCTCTGACTGGTAACCGTAAAACTTGGTTTTACTTAACCTAACCAAGCGTATAATTAAGCGGTTGCCGATGAGAAAACCCCATTTACTGTGGTTTCACAATTCTAGTAAACATCCAATACCATCTCCAAAAGCATTCATTAGGATCCTTGTCGTCGCATCTCTAGTGATGTTAGGCGACATATCATTTAAAATACCAGGTCAAATTGGTATACATCAGACTTAGTGTTCTTAAGGGAGCGGAACAGTAGGTAGTGCACATTAAGGAAAGGGTTTCTCGTTATAAGTGGCAAATCCAGCCCCACTTGGATAGCGCTGCCATCTCTGGACGGGTAAACCTAGAAACTAACTTATCGCTTTTGCCTTAATTCGAAGACAAGCTGAATTATTTGCTTATTTTGGCCTACTGCTGGACATAAAGCTTCTCCATGGTGACTTACTTATTATAGTCCTCTGTCATCGGCAACCAGCTTCTACCAGCTTTGTTTTTTGATACACGGCCTTTACTCTAGGATACGTTTTCTTCGTCGGCTGTCCTTCGACAGACTTAGCCAACACACTGCCACTTCAACTTGGTTATTCCGCAAGCAATTTTGGTGATTTTAATTATTTTCTGGATGTCCATATTTTGGAGTATTCTAGGTAGATCCTACTATCAGCTTCCTTCTTTATGTTTTTTCCGGCTAATTGGGATAGTCTATCTAAGATAGATATTATCGTAGACAACCTCAAGTAAGGTACCAGTAACGTATACTAGCTTTGACATGTCGTGTTAGTTCAACATGACCTAGGCATGAATTTGGACACGTCAAACTTTTGCCTGGGAAAAGACAACGTGAAAAGGTACCTAGGATTGTGTCCTGAATAATTGACTTACATTTTATAAGTATATATATATATATATATGTATATCTTCACGGCTTTTATCCCCAGAAAGGGATAATCAGTGGCTAGATACTCACCGACAACATAATGTGGGAGACTACCGAACACACCTCTTTAGTCTCGCGTGACAGAGGGAGAGCCTATTGATATAAAACTGCGGCTTAAGGTGGTTCACATACGTCATAATTTTAAAAGTAACGAACGGGAAAGTAAAAGAACAGAGACAAAAAAAATCTACCGATATATTACGTAACGAAATTCATTTACATCCTCTTTGATGATCAACAGAGTGGCGAGTGGTGCTGTAGACAACAGCCAAAGCGGCGCAAGCCAAACAGCTTAACTGCTAATAATTATGCAAAATTAAATTTAAATTTGTTGTTACGGGAGAAACTTAAAATAATTGCTTTAAGCTGTATAACATTTTCAGCCGTAGACAACGTGATAAAAGCCATAAGACGTCGTTTTTTTTTCTGATGCCCAATTTTTAACAAAAGTAATTTTACGACTTTTGGCTTTTGGCGTTTTCGCTTTTTTGTATCGATGTGTATATTTTTCGAGTTTTTGGCTTTCATCAGTTCATCGTATGAGCCTTATATGTCCTCACTGTTGGGGCATGGCCTTCCCTCAACGATAGCGATTTGAGCCATATCGACTAGACGTCGGCCTAGTGCGGAGAGAAAGCCAATTTACTGGCCAGTCTCCGTGTCTCAAACTCGAATATGAACAACAAGACGCTGTACCACCTACCGCACAGTGGTGAGGTAAGATCATGTCTGAAATGTTCATAACACAGTGGGAGGTCCAGCGTGCGTTGTTTATTCTATGCGGTCATAAGTCGCGTGGGCCAGACGGTATACCAGCAAGTGTGCTCCTAAGTTATGTCCTGTACTCACGCGCCCCTTTGCGCTTTCCTAGCACACTAAGCAATTTCCGTCTTCATGGAAGACTACGAATGTGCACCCGGTGCAAAAATGGCATTAGATCAGATCCATCGAATTACAGGCATATCGCTATTACCTTTCTTCTCTCCAAGGTGATGGAGCCTATTATCAACCCACAGTTTATAAGATACCTAGAAAAATTTAATATGCCGTTAATATGGCTTTCGCCACGGTCGCTCGATTGTAAACCTTCCAGTTTATCTCAGGCACTAATGGGCACTAGCTATTGAGAGTCAGGAGGAGGCGTTGGCATGTAGCCTGGGTATAGCAAAGACGTTCGATTGGGTCTAGCACCGGGGTCTTCCATCGAAGTCTTTGTCTTACAGGGTGCCAAAGGGTTTGTGCAAATAGGAGGCGAGCTCTTTGTCCGGCAGACGCATACGAGCCATAGTTGACGGTAATTGCTCTGATAGCATGAACATTAATGCTGGTGTCCCAAAAACTAAAAACTTGGTGTAATGAACAGACCGAAGCAGCACCTTACGTGTCGGGGCAAATGTTGCCGATTTACAACTCGCAAATCCGGCCCCATGTGGGTTACAGCTGCCATCTCCGGGAACCAGCTTGCCCACGGCTACTTTCTACTATCGCACCACTCGCCATCGGCAGGGAATCCAATCTCACACTTTAGAACCTAAATGGTCACGTACAGTTTTCCCTAAGCAGTACAGTATCGGGTTCTTGAAGGAAAAAGTTATTAGATTTTTGAAGGGTCGACAACGCGCAAGCTATGCCCCAGTTGTTGCAAGCGCCGATAAGCTGCAGTGACCGCTTACAATCAGGTGGACCGTAAGCTTGTTTGCCACCTTAATAGCATAAAAAAATGTATTAGCAGTGTTCCGTATTTGACGAACCTTACTACAGTGAGGGGGCCATTTCACGGGTTGACTCTGTTTTTAAACTGTAAAGATATCCCGTAGCGTAACAGACACATATTATAAAAAACAAACAGGTGAATTAAGAACCTCCTTTTTTTTGGAGTCGGTTAGAAAATATGTAAATATGATAATACTATATATATTTCTTGGTGCACAAAATGGTGACAAATATAGTTTTTATTCTTTACTTCGTAGCAGTTGTAAGTGCAGGAATTAACATAACGATACAGCTTAATGCAAAAATAAAAAAAACAAAAGTGATGGTCGAAGGTAACATAGAGAAAGTTGTCTCTAAAAGAGATGCACAGAATTATGGCTACAAACCAGTAGAGAGTAATCCTGTTCTCATTCTAAAAGCTATAAGTGGAAAATATGAATCATCTGATGTATATGAAGATGAACCGTTTACTAATAGAGGATTTGTTAACGAAAACAAGACTTCAATTGTTACACCTAATGGAATGTCAAAATGTTACCATGATTCAATGGATCACAATTGGAATAACACTGGATTTTTTCCGAATGAACCTATTTTTTACAGAGTCAACCACGTAAGCGGAAAATTTCAAGATGCTGTTGAATATGATCGTAATGCACGAAGATCTGTGGATGGTATTCTTAAACAGGACTTTAATAAAACGCTAAAACCAGGTGAAATTTTGATTGCGACAACAAAAAGTACACTCATATTTTTAAGAGTGGAAATATTCTACGTCGGGTATATAAAAGGTGTAGAAAAAGATAAAAAATACGCTAAAAATTATTTAAAAAATTTTTTTTAAACCAATTTTACAACGGTATTTGATAAATTTGTAATCCAAAAATTAAGTATTTATCCGATAAAAACATGATATCATTGATTTTATTTAAATCCGTACGGTAAATCCGACATAGGGTTTTCTTATGTGAAGTTCACTTGATTAAATAACTGAAATCTAGTAAAGTTAACACAGTAATATGTTGACTTTCCATGTTGTAACGGGCTGAGGAGGTTGTTTGAGAAAAGATATTAACTCAGTTGCTCATGAACTAAACGTTCGATCACTTTGGACAATAAGGGAAGAATGGATATAGGTCGGAAGTGAGAAAGTATAGAAGGGTTGAAAATTTTGGGTAGAGGGATGATGCAGCTATAAGGAAAACGATAAGTGTAAAAGGAAAAATTAATAAGATTGGTTATATGAGGAGTATATACTCCTTCAATTATGGAAAGTATCATAAACATGCAATATGTAAACTATGTGTACAAGAAAACGGATATAAAACCTAACATATATTTCTGTGAAATTGCATTCATTATTAAAATAGAAAAAACCTAGATTCTAAACCAACGCAAACGTTTGTCCTATGCGAGGATCAAACTCGCACACTTTGTGCTAGGCAGGTAGCTTCTCCACCGCCTGAAATTTCTCAACCACTTCGGTCTAGATTGTGAAGTGGTGAGGTAACTTTTATGCCATACCTTCCAAAAGGATTGAACCATATTAGTAGTTACATTCCACAGCCTTAGCCTTGAAATAGGATTTCTGGATAAGAATCAAGTGCTGTGCCTGTCAAGAAATGACCTGGTGTCAGATATGTAAAATCACAGGGATCACTAGTAAAAGACACAAGAGGTCGTGAGTTGAGAACTGCTTCTATCTGTGACAGGACGGTACTCATTTCCTCATATGTTAAGAGTGGCCTTTTAACAACTATTTTTAAGTGATATTTTGTGCCTTTTTTCAGCAGTTCCCAAAGCCCGCCAAAAACAGGAGAGTAACTCGGTGGAATAGGAAAATGAATATTGCAATGAGCAGCATAATCATTTACCTGTTTTTGATGGTCTTGAGAGTTGTAAAGCTTATACAAATTAGCTAATTGGTTCTTTGCCCCGCTAAATGTACTAACATTGTCACAGAACTAGGAAGACCACGTCGTGAAATAAACCGTTTAAAACTCGCAAGGAAGGCGGCGGTTGTTAATTCAGACGTTAATTCAATATGAATAGCCTTAGTGGCTATAATAGGCAAAACAGACATAGACACAAATATAACCTTTGCTTATGATCGAGCGCCTTACTCTAGATTATTTTAGACTTATAGCTGCTCGGACAAAATGTGACAACAGTAACTTTGGTCCAGCATGTAATAATCTTTGATGCTCGGACAATATGATAATGGTATTTATATGTGAAGCTTTTGGTAAGATAATCGGATGCTTTTGACTATGGAGGCAACCACCTACTCGTAATAGACCATTGATGTCTATAAGCGGATGAAGAGATTATTAAGGCTCAGCAATATTTTTATTTTCTTTTATGCAGCGAATTTCAGCTGAAAAATGAACATATTGCTCATCTATACATATAAAAGGCTTTCTCCTGAATGACTGATGGATCAACGCCCAGCCTAAACCGCTGATCGTAGAGACCTGAAACTTGGAGGGCGTGTTCTTCGTATGACGTAAGCATCAGATAAGAAAAGATTTTCCGGAATTCTACCCCTAAGGGGTTGAAAAAGGGGGGCAAAGTTTGTATGGGACAACGTGATTCCTTGGTCCAATCTACTTCAAATTTTGCATAAACCTTTTTTATCAGAATTGATAGAAGACTTGTTTCGTATTATATTGTAATTCATCCCCTAACGGAGTTAAAAAGGGGTAGAAAGTTATTTGGCGGTTATTAGCTTCGAAGTTGATATCAATACTCCTTAGTGCTTTTGATTTAAATTACATTTTATTTTGATACATGTTTGAAAACTCTATCCGATTTTCTTCAAAAAAGGTTGAACTTACTTAAAAACATAAACAACTTCAATACTCTTTAAAATTGGAATGTCTCGAATGTCTTGTACTATATTAGTACCTCATTTAAGGGGTTTCTAAGCTACAAGAGGTTATGCGTTTTTTAGGTGTTTGATTTTTTGTGTACAATAATACTTTAAGTTTTCTTTTTCTACATCTTATACATATAAAATGCTTTGTCCTGAATGACAATCAACGCACAGCCTAAGCCGCTGATCGTAGAAACCTGAAACTTGGAGGGTGTGTTCTTTTGTATGGCGTAGGCATCCGATAAGATAAGGTTTTACTGAAAAGGTGAAGTGTGAGTCGGATTCACACAATAAGGGTAAACCGATTGTAATGAAATTTTCGTAAGTTGTTCTACACACGCCGCGGAATATTTCTGAGAAAGAAAAAAAGGATCAAGTGCGAGAGTGACAGGGTCAAGTGCGAGTCGGACTCGCGTTATAAGGGTAAACCGATTGTAATGAAATTTTGGTAAGTTTTTATGCACACGCCTGGGAATGTTTCTGAGAAAGAAAAAATGTTCAAGTGCGAGTCGGACTCGCGCAATAAGGTTAAACCGATTTTAATGATATTTTGGTAAGTTTTTATGCACACGCCGGGAAAGATTCCTGAGAAAAAAAAGGGTCAAGTGCGAGTCGGACTCCCGCAATAGCCGATTGTAATGAAATTTTGGCAAGTTGTTATGCATTAGAATAGTTACCGGTGTGTAACTTGCTTTCGATTAAAGGCTGCGGCCCCATATGGAGTACTGCTGCCATCTCTGGGCGGGTGCATCCGGATACCAGCTTGGCCCTTTGGACTCGGTTTAACGACGGGCTGTGAGAATTGTCGACGATCCTAAACTCACTTGCGGTATCGAGCCCCTAAGTCTGAGGAGAGACTTTGCCTCCCTGTGTGTGTTCTACCGCTTGTACAATGGGTTGTGTTCTGAGGAATTGTTCGAAATGATGCCCACGGCTACTTTCTGCCATCGCACCGCTCGCCATCGGCAGGGAATTCATTTTCACACTTTAGAACCGAAATGGTCGCGTACACTTCCTCCCGCAAACGCTTAGGTTGTGGAATGAGCTCCCTGCAAAGGTTTTCTCTAAGGACTACAGTATGGGGTTCTTCAAAAAAGAAGTTATTAGATTTCTGAAGGGTTGGCAACGCGCGAGTGATGCCCTTGGTGTTGCAAGCGTCCATAGGCTACGGTGACCGCTTACCATCAGGCGGACGGTAGGCTTGTTTGCCACCTTAGTGGGATAAAAAAAAAGACCTCTTTTAACCATAAATCAAATCAAATTACATTCCATCCTGCTCTTGGTGTTTATCTAAAGTCATAAAAAACTGGCCAAGTTCTAGTCGGACTCGCGTCCCGAGGGTTTCGTATTTACCACCAACACAAACAAAAACAAAAAGTGTGTCGCTACGCGCTCACCCATCCAATTACTGACCAAGATTTACGTTGCTTAACTGTTAATATCGTCTCCAACTAACAAATATGTTACTGTTTCGCTTAATAATAACTAGATGGCGCTGTGAAGGTGATTGAATTGGCCAGTTTTTATGATTTGTTGTTATACTTTAGAGCTTACACACACTACGATCACTGCAAGATTATATATATTACTGTTTTTACGATAGAGCAAGTAGATTATAAGTTTGTACTCTGTACCGCCAAGCGCCGCGCCTGAATTCGAACGTAAATATTGTTATTAATTTGCAAACTGTTAGTATTGAGAATGTTATAATTTTAGTTTTCTGTTATGTTACATTGTTAATAAACTCATGTTTAATACCTGTTTTACACAAGTACCTACCAACTTTATCTAAGTACCTTTTAATGGAATTTCATTTATTTCATTTATTCATTAATTAATGATAGATCATCCGACGGAAGCCTTAGAAGGCTTATCTGTCAGATGGTGAGTTCTTTTTATACAATTAAATTTTAATCTAATATTTACAGTATGTTAATATTAACATACGTTACAAAAAAAAAATTATAACAAGGAAAAAATAAAAAGAAAGAAAAAAGAGAAAAGAGAGAGAAATAGCTCTACTCATCGCCTTTCAGCGGTAGTAGACATTTTCTAACATTCTTTAATGATTTAATGTTATTACTTAGGGTATTTCTCCTGTACGTCACTTGGAAGGGTAGTAAGTAATAACATTAGGTAGTAAGTATTAAAAGTATCGCTCTCCATATGAATTATTACAGCGTGGAAGAACGATTTTTTTATTTCTTAGCATTCTTAGGCTTGGTTTTCGCATTTTACGTACGAGTTTACTGATGTTACTTGATTCATATTTCATTTTTTGAATAAGTCATAAACCGGTAACAATTTAAAATATGATAACAACTGACCATACTCACCCCGGTATTTCTTTTTACAGAAGGTAGTACTAAAGCTTTAAGGAATCTAATTTAAAGTTTATATATTTTCTCAAGATGTGTTAGCTACTAAGACCATAGGTAATAACCGACTACGCTAATGCTATATAAAGTAGTCTCAATGCTTAGTAGGGCATTCGATATTTAAGTACATAGAATTTCCCCAGAATAGCTCTCAGTCTGTCACATGTGGTGTTAATATGAAGACTCCAGTTTAGTCTGTTATCTATAAGCAGTCCAATATACTTTTGGTTACTTACAAATTCAATATTATCGCAAGTTCAGCTGTAGCTCTATAAGGAATCTAATTTAAGGTTTATATATTTTCTCAAGATGTGTTAGCTACTAAGACCATAGGTGATAACCAACTACGCTAAAGCTATATAAAGTAGTCTCAATGCTTAGTAGGGCATTCGATATTTAAGTACATAGAATTTCCCCAGAATAGCTCTCAGTCTGCCACATATGGTGTTAATATGAATACTCCAGTTTAGTCTGGTATCTATAAGCAGTCCAATATACTTTTGGTTAGTTACAAATTCAATATTATCGCAAGTTCAGCTGTAGCTCTATAAGGAATCTAATTTAAAGTTTATATATTTTCTCAAGATGTGTTAGCTACTAAGACCATAGGTGATAACCAACTACGCTAAAGCTATATAAAGTAGTCTCAATGCTTAGTAGGGCATTCGATATTTAAGTACATAGAATTTCCCCAGAATAGCTCTCAGTCTGTCACATATGGTGTTAATATGAATACTCCAGTTTAGTCTGGTATCTATAAGCAGTCCAATATACTTTTGGTTAGTTACAAATTCAATATTATCGCAAGTTCAGCTGTAGCTCTATAAGGAATCTAATTTAAAGTTTATATATTTTCTCAAGATGTGTTAGCTACTAAGACCATAGGTGATAACCGACTACGCTAATGCTATATAAAGTAGTCTCAATGCTTAGTAGGGCATTTCTTTCTCTCAGTTCTCAGTCTGTCACATATGGTGTTAATATGAATTCTCCAGTTTAGTCTGTTATCTATAAGCAGTCCAATATACTTTTGGTTACTTACAAATTCAATATTATCGCAAGTTCAGCTGTAGCTCTATAAGGAATCTAATTTAAAGTTTATATATTTTCTCAAGATGTGTTAGCTACTAAGACCATAGGTGATAACCAACTACGCTAATGCTATATAAAGTAGTCTCAATGCTTAGTAGGGCATTCGATATTTAAGTACATAGAATTTCCCCAGAATAGCTCTCAGTCTGTCACATATGGTGTTAATATGAATACTCCAGTTTAGTCTGGTATCTATAAGCAGTCCAATATACTTTTGGTTAGTTACAAATTCAATATTATCGCAAGTTCAGCTGTAGCTCTATAAGGAATCTAATTTAAAGTTTATATATTTTCTCAAGATGTGTTAGCTACTAAAACCATAGGTGATAACCAACTACGCTAAAGCTATATAAAGTAGTCTCAATGCTTAGTAGGGCATTCGATATTTAAGTACATAGAATTTCCCCAGAATAGCTCTCAGTCTGTCACATATGGTGTTAATATGAATACTCCAGTTTAGTCTGGTATCTATAAGCAGTCCAATATACTTTTGGTTAGTTACAAATTCAATATTATCGCAAGTTCAGCTGTAGCTCTATAAGGAATCTAATTTAAAGTTTATATATTTTCTCAAGATGTGTTAGCTACTAAGACCATAGGTGATAACCGACTACGCTAATGCTATATAAAGTAGTCTCAATGCTTAGTAGGGCATTTCTTTCTCTCAGTTCTCAGTCTGTCACATATGGTGTTAATATGAATTCTCCAGTTTAGTCTGTTATCTATAAGCAGTCCAATATACTTTTGGTTAGTTACAAATTCAATATTATCGTAAGTTCAGCTACAGCGATTATGCAAACAGTCGTGTGAATGGGCCACGATTCCAGAACAGTAATTAGTTATGTTTTGGCTAGAATAAACGTGTAAAGCTTTGGTTTTTTCAGCAAGGAATTTGAAATTACTCATTAAGTTGTGAAGCCTACTTAGCTATGGTAGTTTTCCTTTTAATTTCGTTATATACGCTATTACCATGGTTTTTTGAAGATCTACTGCAATAGTTCAAGACGCGTCAACCTGTTGACAGCGGTGTCGCTGCAAAGATACTCAGGTAGTGCATTAAGCAGACCGCCAATCAGAAAAGGCTTGAAGTAAGAGTCTCCAGGTCATTTGGGTCCGATGAGATCGGACAAAGAGGCCGTAAATTGAGTACAGCCTCAATTATACAAAACGCGGCAGCTAACTTCTCAAAGGTCAATACCGTCTCACCTCACCCGATGCAAGAGTGTTTTTGCCACTTTTACCACAGCCTCAAAAATACCACCTCACCAAGGGAGGCATGAGAGTCAAATTTCCATTTGATTCCTTGCAAAGACAAGTCATATTCAATTTGAATGTCATTTGTCTTGAAGAACTCACAAATTTCCGTCATTTGACGACAAGCGCCCTTATACTTAGTTCCGCAGTCGGACCGAATTAGATTCGGCAACTCTCGACGACTGACAAACCGAGACAAACAGGCCATAAATGCGTCCGTTGACAAGGCAGAAATGACCCTCAAATGGACGGCCTTGGTAGACAAACAAACGAAAACACAGAGGTAAGCCTTCGTAGTTTCCGCCTTACGGACCGTAGAACTTTTTAGTACCGACTACCGAGACGGGTCTAAGAGCCTTAACACGATCAGCGAGCAGATCTTCCATTTGAGGCTGAACCAGATTACATTACCTTCAGTCGATAACAGGGAATACACTTAAATATCACTCCACGAATGATCCCTGGGCTGATAAAATAAAAAATTCTGTCTGTCTGTCTATTTATATGATGACCTACCGAAGCATCATTTAGAATCTGCATTAGCAATCGCCTTATCAACCTATAGTAAAGGTATCGTGTTTGGAAAAATAAGAACGGACTCTGTCAGTTAATTATAGTATATCAGCGAACTGAATCATGAGTGGAGTGAATAAGATTGGCGGGTTCTGCATCAGGCGCCGAGCAAAGCGAGGAGATTGATGCAGAACCCCTAATTTTAACCTACTGGTGGCAAACAAGCTTACGGTCCGCCTGATGGTAAGCGGTCACCGTAGGCTATGGACGCTTGCTTGCATCACTTGCGCGTTGCCGACCCTTCAGAAATCTAATAACTTCTTTCTTGAAGAACTCCATACTGCAGTCCTTGCAGAAAAACTTGGCAGGGAGCTCATTCCACAACTTAAGCGTTCGCGGGAGGAAGTTTCTCTGAAACCGCACTGTACGACCATGATCGCGACCATTTAGGTTCTAAAGTGTGAGAATGAATTCCCTGCCGATGGCGAGCGGTGCGATGGTAGAAAGAAGCCGTGAGCATCATTTCGAACAATTCCTCAGAACACAACCCATTGTACCATATTCGTATGCGTCTGCCGGACAAAAGGCTAGCCACCCATTTGCACAAACCCTCGGGCACTGCGTAAGATGGCAACTTCGATAGAAAACCCCGGTGCCAGACCCGATCTAACGCTTTCGCTATGTCCAGGCTACATGCCAATGCCTCCCCCTGACTCTCAATGGCTAGTGCCCATCGGTGTGTGAGATACACTAGAAGGTCACCAGTCGAGCGACCGTGGCGAAAGCCATATTGAAGGTCACTGACCAGATCGTGTACTTCTAGGTATCTTAGAAGCTGTGTGTTGATCACACGCTCCATCACCTTGGAGAGGAGAGAGGTAAAAGCGATAGGCCTGTAATTCGATGGATCTGATCTATCGCCCTTTTTGGGCACCGGGTGCACATTCGCAGTCTTCCATGAAAACGGAAATTGGCTAGTATGGTAGGAAAGCGCGAAGAGGCGCGTGAGTACAGGACATAACTCAGTAGCACACTGCTTAAGCACCACTGCAGGTATACCGTCTGGCCCACTCGACTTAACGAAACGTCTAGGGAAAACAACGCCTGCCGGACCTCTCGCTGTGTTATAGAGATTTCCGGCATGGTCTTACCGCACCACGGTAAAGTAGGTGGTACAGCGCCTTCGTCGTTCATATTCGAGTTGGAGGCAAAGAGACTACCCACTAGATCGACTTTCTCTTTTGCACTACGGGTCAAGTCACCATCGGTCTTTCGCAGTGGTGGTAACGACGACTGGTAGAAGTTCTCCTCGGCAGCTTTAGCAAGCGACCAGAAAGCACGACTCCCAGAAGGATTGCTCGCAAGTCGCCCACCTATTTTGCCGATGAATTGGAATTTTGCTCTGGCAGTTGCTTTCTTACTGAACCTCGAGGCAGCATTTAATTTGCGTTTTAACTCAGAAATATTTGGATCCTTATTATTACGAGCCGTGGTCCAAGCCTTATACGCAGTTTGCTTAAGAATTTTAGCTTCTCAGCAAACCCTATTAAACCACGGTCGTTTTTTGACGCCAGCAGCTACTCGCAGGTTAGGAATGAAACATTCCATACCAGCGAGGATTGCCTCAGTGACTGCGGCTGCGCAGACTTCAGGATCATCTGAGCTAAGGCAGAGCTGCCTCCATGGGTACGATGCATAAAATTCTCGCAATCCGTCCCAGTCTGCCGAATTATAGTGCCACACACGACGCCAATTAGTTGGCCTAGAAGGATCGGGTTGTGTGCATGACATTTGAGTCCGAACGAGACAGTGGTCCGAGGAGCCAAGAGGCGCATCCACTAAGACGGAGTATCCGTCCGGACGTGTAGTCAGCAGAAGGTCCAGTAAGAAGCTCTTATGGTCCTCTATATCTGGTATTCTCGTCAATATGGCTTGCACCACGGTTGCTCGACCGGTGACCTTCTAGTGTATCTCACACACCGATAGGCACTTGACTAAGATGAAAGAGAGATGCAATTTTAAATGTTGTAATATCTCGCTCTTAGCAATAAAAGGATTTGCTGATAAATGTTGCATCGCGCAGTCGGAGACTCTTTTGAGTAGGAATCTGACGCTGATTTGCAATAACCGAATTTAGCGCAGGGTGACCCTCGGGCACAGCTTATTATTATATTTTAATGAAGTGTTACAAGGCTTTTCATTTGACAAATCGTTATAAAAAAATAATATTAGACATAACAAAAATTGATGTGCATGTTTCACTTTTTCAAACTCTATTTAGGGTGCCATATCTTACCTTTAAAGTATGGTTGGCAATAGAATCACATAGGTATATATATATATATATATAGTAGGCTTTATTCCGCCTTATAAATTATGTTTACACATCAATATTGACAAGTGCCTATGGCAAATTGACTTTTTTTCAACATCCTATGTAGATACGTTGCAAAAGGCCATGGTGTTGTTCTCACCTAACGAAGCTAGCGTTCTGCAGGAAAAATATTGACAAAAATAGAATTACAAAATCCGGCGACAACCGCTGAACCATCGCAGCGATGTCGCTTTTTAAGCGCTCTTGTTGTAGGAGCAGATATGCTGCGTCGAACGACAACGACGCCCTAACCATCCACGTACGCACGCCGTCTATACGAAGGAGCGAAGTTTTCCACTTAGACACAGTAACGCAGTTGGAAGCACTTTAGTTCAGTATTTTGACACTAAGAACACTGGTAGCGACACTTTACGGCGCCAGCGCGGCCATAAAAATGACAATCAATCGTTGTTCTTCTATATTTCGCTCTTTCTGGAGCGAACAAGGTACCCGGGCATAAGCTAAATGGTAAATGTACCCTTGGGAATTAGAAGACTCCTTTTTTGCAGGTTCCTATATGGAGATTGTTTGTATTGGATGATTCTTCGTTTTTTGCTTTATAATTTGCTTCTTAAAGGGGAATGGTCTTAGATGTGAAACGACTAATCAATAAAATTAGTTGTTCACCGGGATAAGCTCTCGGGGGAGATTTCGTCCTTCTGGAGGATGGGCATGAAGTAGTACGATGCCCCTAAGGTGGATGTGGTTACTGTTGTCCGCGCCGTCAAAAAGTCGTCCAGACAACCTTGGGATAAACTCATTGAGTGCTTCGGTTTTGGTGTCTCTAGCTATTGTAGAGATACGAACGTAGCGGCCGGCCCCTGTTATTAGACGCAGCGACTTATTTTGAATAATTTGGAGATTGCTCTTGTTGGTGGATGACAGCAGGCCGTACCAAGCGGGAGCAGCATATTTAAGCCTTGAGCGAACATACAATTTATAAAGGCAAAGTTTCGTTTTGAGTGGCAGCTCAGACACATTTTTCATCATCTCGCGCAAGTGGAGTGAGCAGTCTATAATGCAGCTGAGATATTTGACGCTAGCTTGCCACTCAATTGTTTGGCCACAGAAAACTAGCTTAAGGGGCAGGATTTTTTGCCTGCCGGTCATATAAGGCGGCAGTTTCACTGGTATTTGCAGCTATCCTCCACTTGTCCAGCCAGTTGGGTAGGCTGCTCAAAAGACGCAGCATTTTTGCGGCTGCTAAAGTGACCTTTCGTGAAGATCTCATATAAGCGCTATTCGACGTAAAGAGCTAGGAACACGTCTTCAATACCTTCGGCTTAACCGAAAGCACTGAGAATGGGGATGTCATTTGTGTAGAGCGCATAAAGCAAAGGCGACAAGCAGCTGCCTTGTGGTACCCCTGCTGCAATGGATTTGCACACTGAGTGTTTGTGCTCGACCGAGACATAAAAACTGCGTTTGTCAAGAAACGATGCTATTAATCGCCCGAGCATTGTAGGTAGATCCGTTTCTAACAGCTTGTACAAGAGCCCTTTGTGCTAAACTCGAAAGCTTTTTCCATGTCTAGAAACACTCCACCATGTGGTGGAGTACGCGGACGATCTGTAGAGTGGTACTGTGGTAAATTCTGAAACAAAACTGTTCAGGCCTTGGCTGGATATGCGGGGATATCCTACATTCTAGAAGGCGTGCTCAATTTTGCAATTGTAATGGCAATGTTTGGAATTTTGTCGGGGCCGGAACTTTTGTGGTTGTTGAGGTTTTGAGCCTCTTTTCTAACCTCCTTTGGAGAATTCAAATTCAATATAATTTATTCAGTTTAGGCTACAATAATTGAGCACTTATGAATGTCACTACGCCATCGGTTCGTAAGTCTACAGGGCGGGAGACCTTGTACTGAAAAGAACCGGCAAGAAACTCAGCAAGGGCATTTCTTTTCTCCCTTTCTCTTACAGCGTCCAATTAAAATATTGGAAAATGCCCTCTCTATCATAAAAGGACACTTTCCATTACAAACATAAAAAAAACATAAAATATAAAGCACAAGCACAACATAAAAAAGTATCTAATATAAACAAAAGACAGTTTATGTATTCCTTACAAAGAAATAATCAATGTCTTACAGTATTAATAAACAAAACAAAAAAGTAAGACTAAATACTAAGAATACAAAGAAGTTTGCAAGAGCAGACCAGCCTCCACAGGCGGCACCCGTTCACGAGTATGACACATGAATCAGCCATCGCTTCGCTCAACCATGTTTTAGGGAACGTAACGACCCGACACACACGCCACCACGCCGTCGAGAGATGAAGTAGTTACCTTTTAAAGCCAGGTGTCTTTGTAGGCTAGAGCTATCAAAATCAAAAAATTAAAATCAAAATCTTTTTATTCAAATGGGTTACTAAGAACATTTTCGAATCGTCAAGTAAATTAACTACAACTAGCTTTACAAACTAATTACAATACTGTTTTATTGCGTGCATCCAATAGGATATCTTTGTAAAATCACAAATAAAACATAATATTATAGTGTATCAACTAATAAATACATGTTTTGTATTGAAACACTTAATAAACAAGATGAACAATGTAAATAGTTTGATTTAAAAAACAATTAAAATTTACGTACTATTTTAATTGCCTATTGTTTTTCAGATTGCATGGTGCCCACCATGTTATACGTTAAAAGTCTTCAATTACTCTGTGACGGGATTTAAAGTAACCCCCGAGAGTGTATGGCAAGAGTGTCGGGCTGCTGATTGTCTGAAAAGGGGTAATGAGTGGGAGAACTGAGACCGATGACCTGGTAGTTTTTTTCAGCATCCACCTTGAGATCGCGACTGGATTTGGATGAGATTTGCAAACCCCATTGTTTGTGTTTGGCGTTAAAGTCTCCTAATACTAGGGTTGGGATGTCATCGTTTAAGAAGTTGTCAATGTCACTTGGAACGAAGGGGGTTGATGGTGGCTTGTAGGCGGCAAAGACTTTGAGTTCCGCATTACCAGTCTTAAGTTTTACACCTATAGAGTGGGTGGATGTAAACTGGGGTACGGGTAGTACATCATGAATGAGATCTCTCCGTATCAGTACTGCTGTACCCCTGTAAGCAAAGTTATTGTGGGAGATTTCATCTCGTCTATAGGTGAAATAATTTGGAATACAGAGCTCTTGCTCAGGTCTAATTTTTGTTTCACCCAGGAGTATGATGTGGATATCATGATCCTGGGCTAACAGTCTGAGGGTTGCACCAGGGTTCCAATACATAACTCTAAGTGACAGCCCCATCAAAAAGTTTGGTTAGAACGATCATAAGTTGCGCTAGGCCATTTTAAGTTGGCAGGGGAGATATGCGGAGCGTAGGATATTGTTTGTTTTGCTGATTGCGGCCGAATGCCAGTTGAGGCTGGGAGAGTAAATTGGGGAGGTTGAGATGGGCCTTCTGATTGCGTTAGAGGACCAGACGCTATGGGCGCTGGTAACGGTAATAACGCCGTTTCCGCTAAGTTTTTATTACTTTGAGCAGGGGCTGTAGAAGCCGTGGGTTTGTTTCATTATTGGTCTGAAAACAGTTTCAATCATTTGGCGGGGGGCATTAAATTTGCGCCCGAGGATAAGTCATACTCCTGCGGCTGCAATTGTTGCAGGGGAGTGGGTGAAGGCGGGGGCAAATTTGTAGCCCGTTGGGCTTTGTTACGAGGCAACGGAGGGTTAATGGTCACCCCCCTACGTCTCGCCTCGCGCCGAAAAACGGGACACGAGCGGCTGTTGGCTGTGTGCGCTTGCCTGCAGTTTACGCATTTGACTGCAACCGATTGCCGATCGCAGTCGGACGCCGGGTGCTCGCCGCCGCAGCGCACACATTTGATTGGCCGGTGACAGTTAGAGGAGGCATGGCCAAATGCCTGGCATCTATGGCATTGTGCCGGACCGGGGCGAGTACGCCAAGCCTCGATCGTTATGCCAGGCATGCTGAGCAGCTCGTTGACTGCGTACAGCTGTTGCAGCTCCGCAGAAGTGTGCCTGAGCTGTAGCTGGGCATAATATATGCAGTTGGGTCGACCCCTAACTGCAGGAATTTGCCGCACGTGCGACACTGGGAAGCCGGCGAAGGCGAGGTCCTCAGCTATCTCATTTAGCGAGGTGTCTTGAGGGAGTCCCTTTAGTGCGATTTTTTGCGGCCGCTCGCTGTCTAAGCTGTAGCAGTACCAAGATACTGTTGTATCCAGCTTAGACAGCTCGTCAATATAGGCCACTACCGTACGATATTCCGAGGGCGACTTTGGGAAAAATCGTACCCCTTTGCCAAACGGCCGGGCGTTGGGTGCGTGGCCTAATATTGAGTGCATCTTTTTTAGATGCGTCGACCACTGGGGGAGGGACTCTACGATTATGGGGGGGTGACTGTTTTTGTCTTTAGGGGCTGATTGGGCACTTACTGATTGTGGCGGCTGAGCTTTTTCTGTCTGCGAAACGGTTTTAGGCGAATTAATTGCCTGCGCATAAGAGCGACCGTTCGATGGCGCTGAAGTTGAAGGTGCAGTTGGCGCAGCGGGTTGGGGGGGGGAGATTTCAGAGATTTCCATACCCTCAGGTTGGGGGGGGAGGTCCTGGATTGTCAATGACTTTTGCCTATCGGCGATGGCCACTCTTGCCTCGAGGCGTGCTCGCTCAGCAGGATCCTTCGTAGGGCTGAGTGAGAAAGGTCTAGGCCTAACGTCCCTATTGCGAACCCTTGGGTCTCTCCGCGGCAGTGGGATTGATGGCGGGTTAGTACTTATTGGGGCCGAGATTGGGGGAGTTGTTTTACTGGTCTGGCTAGTACGACTGTCCTTATTTGAGGTGGATGAGTTGGGGTCTGGCCGGGGCGGGGTGTCCTCAATAGGAGAGAGCATTGAAGGCATGGTAGGGAGGTCCTCATCTCGAAATACTTCGTCGCCGGACTCAGAGGCCGAGTACACCGACGACTGTGATATGGCCGAGGCCATGGAAGTCCTAGACGGAGGGCGAGAAGGAGGGAACGCGACCGAAAAGGGCCGGTCCGCGGCAGAAATTTCG
The DNA here is from genome assembly GCA_946406115.1 of Apoda limacodes. Lineage (NCBI taxonomy): Eukaryota > Metazoa > Arthropoda > Insecta > Lepidoptera > Limacodidae > Apoda > Apoda limacodes. The sequence continues at coordinate 22,447,968 of OX291555.1, read as the reverse complement.
CCGGTAAATAAATTACGCGCCACGACGGCGGCTGAGGGCTGGGAGCGTAACCATACGCCCCGTTTACGTACGCCTCCTCTACGTACCGGTGGTGGGGGTCCTGGGGGTGGCGGCATTCCGCTAGATGGCTGCTACCAGCAGCCCTTGATGCGAGTCCGGCTGCAGCTGGGTCTGAAGGGGTGGCCCAAAAAGGGCCGCCCTTGGAAGAGCGACAAACGACGGCGATCCGTGGCAATAAATGCCGAGAAAATACAATTAAAATAGCTTACCGCTAAATCCTCCTCAAGACCGCTGAAAAAGCGGAAACCGTCTACCTTCAAGCGCTGCTTTTGTAGGCGCAAACACGCAGAACACAACAAACACCTAGTCTCGTCTGTGCACGCACGTCCGCCGTCTACAGGAGTTGTTGTCTTGAAGCACATACACTTTTTTCACTTGAGATATAATTTTAACTTGGAGAGTATTATACACAAGGAAGGTGAAGATCATTCAGATGATAGACATACAGATGACAAAATTGACAATATTTTCAATATCTTAGGTAACATTAAGCAATACTGTAAAGAGACACCATGTATATAAAAGCGGATTACCAATCACTGAATAATTACATAATCTTAAAACTACTTGAATACTACGAGGCTGAAATTTGGTAAATACCTAGATTCCTTATGAAGTGCAGACATTTATTTAAAAGATTTTTATGACAGGGACGGATTAAAAGGGTTTTAAGAAGGTTGAAAATTAATATGAAATTCTTTTGTTTTTGGTGGTACTTCCTTTCATGTAAATAAATACTGTTATAAAAAAATAACAACAGCCTTAAATTCCAGCGTTTTTAATGTAACGCGCATGAAATTTGGTATTGAGTTTTAAGGTTTAATATAAATAAATGTTTTTAAGGTTTTTACAACAGGAGCGTATTAAGATGTTTAAAGGTAGTTAAAAGTTTAAACGAAAGTCGTATGTTTTTGATGTTGATGGAATAATATTTGTATTCATAAATATTTCTATGAGATTTTTACCAGGCACGGCTTAGGATTCCCGCACACGAATAACTTTTTGTGGCCGCGATAATCGCCGTGCGGAAATAGAACATTCAGAATTCAATACTGAAACGCAAACGAGCTACAAAAGTCACCCACAATTTGTATGAGAGCGACTTTTTGTCGGTCGGCGATTATCGCTCATATGCGGTACGCCCCAAAGAGGTAGAAGTGGTTGAAAGTCCTATGTTCAAATACATAAGACTTACTGTTAGGCTTCCCGCACACGAGCCACTTTTCTGTGGCCACGATTATCGCTGTGCGAAAAAAAAAAACTGGTTGCCTGTAAAGTCGGTATACGGGCGAAAGTTTTACGTGACAATGATTTTATGTCTGTCTCTCTCGCTCTTAGGCGGGCGCGTGCCTCTCACTCGCTCTCATTGTGAGCGCATAACGTGAGCGGAGCGTAACGCAGTTTCTTGAAGTGTCACCCGGCAAACCAATTTATAAGACGTTGTCACGTCAAAAGGACATTCAGAGTTCAATACTGCACCCGCACACGAGTTACAAAAAGTCGCCTACAATTTGTATGAGAGCAACTTTTAGTGGCTCAGCGATTATCGCTCGTGTGTGGAAAGCCTTAGAGGTATGAAATTAAGTATAGAGGTAAAATATATATATAAATACTTTTAAAATATTTTTACGTAAGACACGGTAACGATAAATGTGCCACAAGGTGATTGAATTTGATATAAATAAAGTATGTTTGTGATGTTAAGGGCCTGGATTTTTTGTGTAGTTTTTATTATTTGAGTTGCATTGCGTTAATATTCGTATATAGCAATAACCTAAATTATATAACAACATTAAAAAAAAATTACTTAAGACGTGCAAAAAATCGGATTGCGTGCTTAGAAAAATAAGACCCGAATGTCTGACATCATAGTATATCAAAGTGATCATCCTGGGTTTGTTAAAGAAGTTTGAATACCTTTAGTTATTTAGAAAAGAACAGACAATAGTCCTAAAAAAGAGAAAATAAACAATCCAATTGTACACTTTGACGCTACAGGTAGTGTAGTGCGGCAGTTAATAGTTATTTGTTATACAAGTGAGTAAAAGTGTTTTTAGTATAAATTCCGACTTTAAATCCTGAGCTAGCGAAGTAGGCTAAAATTAAATCTCGAGCGTAGCGAGTGATTTAAATATAGACAACTGAGCATAGCGAGGGATTAAAAGGCACGAGACCGAAAAAATTTGCTCACGCGTCCAACATACAACTTTTCACCACTACCAGCGAGAAAAATATTTTCACGTGACTTTTCTGGTTTAAAGTTAAGTGGCATTGGAGACTTGTTGTCTAAATTCTTCTGGTGACAGAAAAATATCTTCGTAACTTGTATCGCTCATTTTTCAAACAAAACAGAATTATTAATTAAATAAACAATCTTATGTTCAAAAAACTAGCTTGCCGCTTTTTTTTTTTAAATAGAGGTTGCGTTCGTTAATTTATTAATTACGAATACTTATTTTACTTAAATCCCAAAAACTGCATCGTTGATTTTTGATTTCCTAGTTTATTATGCCGGTTTACAAAAATCAATACGGAACATTTCTTTTATATAAGACTTAATGAGATCTAATTTTTTCGATAGACTATTGAGTTACCTTGACATCTTACATAGTTTTGTTTTGGCAGATTAGGTCTGACATACGAGCTGCCAGCTTAATATAAACTGCTGTTATCCCAAAATTAGATTTTGAATTTATTTCATTTATGAAAAAAAATACTCTCAATGTATAATCTAAATAATGTATAATCTAAATCTCATTGATCTTTATGCGTATTAAAACGTTAATTGATTGATTACGAATACTTATTTTACTTCAATCCCGAAAACTGCATCGTTGATTTTTGTTTTCCTAGTTAATTATGCCGTTATAAAAAAAATCAATACGGAACCCTTCTAAAATATCAAACTTTATGAGACCTGATTTTTTTGATGGACTATTGAGTTACCTTGACATCTTACATAGTTTTTTTTTGGCAGATTAGTAGGGTATTATTAGGAAGTCTAACTCAATTAACAAGGCTGTGTTGGCAAATTAGTAGGGTATTATTAGGAACTCACTCCGTTCGCTTCGTTTACTATACCTTGTTTATTGATTTAGACTTTCCAATAATGTGAATACACTCAAGAAATTATGACATAACACTGACTAGAGTATAACTTACACGCTTACGTTCATACGGCAAGACACGGATCAGCAAAACACCTAAGACGATCTTGGGAAAACGAACAACAACATTCAACATTCGAATAAAAAAACTAAAGTTTGACTAACTTACCAAATAGGTCGACCAGGCAATTTGTTCAGCAAAACCACTGTGATCCAGTTTCACGATATTAAAATAAATATTTTTTGATTTGCTTGTACAGTGTGTCGTTCCATTTTTTTTTTAGCTTACGATGGGTACAAAAACTAGGCTATATAGTTAAAAACGTACTAGACAAATTATCCTTCTTCTAGCTCTTTGCACAAGGACTTTTGAGTTTGTCATTCCAATTTTATTTTTTTGATTTTAGGATTAGTACAAGGACTAAGTTATATAGGAAAGAAAAACGTACTAGACAAATCATCCTTCTTCTAGCTCTTTGCACAAGGACTTTTGAGTTTGTCATTCCAATTTTATTTTTTTTGATTTTAGGATTAGTACAAGGACTAAGTTATATAGGAAAGAAAAAATTACTAGACAAATCATCCTTCTTCTAGCTATTTGCACAAGGACTTTTGAGTTTGTCATTCCAATTTTTTTTTGATTTTAGGATTGGTACAAGGACTAAGTTATATAGGAAAAAAATCGTACTAGACAAATTATCCTTCTTCTAGCATTTTGCATAAGAACTTTTGACTTTCTAATTCCAATTTCTTTTTTTGATTTTAGGATTGGTACAAGGACTAAGTTGTATAGGAAAAAAAAAGTACTAGACAAATCATCCTTCTTCTAGCTCTTTGCACAAGGACTTTTGAGTTTGTCATTCCAATTTTTTTTTGATTTTAGGATTGGTACAAGGACTAAGTTATATAGGAAAAAAATCGTACTAGACAAATTATCCTTCTTCTAGCATTTTGCATAAGAACTTTTGACTTTCTAATTCCAATTTCTTTTTTTGAGTTTAGGATTGGTACAAGGACTAGGTCATATAGAAAAGACTGTACTGGAAAAAACATCCTTCTTTTTCAGTTGTCGTTTTGTTTTGTCTTGAAATAAAAAAAAGTGCGTGTACAACAGTATTAACACGTTTTGTACTTACTTAAAATTTAATTGTAAATAACACACTGCAATCTTTATTATTTTTTTTTTTTTTTTTTTTTATACCACTCAGGTGGCAAACAAGCTTACGGCCCGCCTGATGGTAAGCGGTCACCGTAGCCTATGGACGCTTGCAACACCAGGGGTATCACTTGCGCGTTGCCGACCCTTCAGAAATCTAATAACTTCTTTCTTGAAGAACTCCATACTGTAGTCCTTGCAGAAAACCTTGGCAGGGAGCTCATTCCACAACTTAAGCGTTCGCGGGAGGAAGTTTCTCTGAAACCGCACTGTACGCGACCATTTAGGTTCCAAAGTGTGAGAATGAATTCCCTGCCGATGGCGAGCGGTGCGATGGTAGAAAGTAGCCGTGGGCATCATTTCGAACAATTCCTCAGAACACAACCCATTGTACAAGCGGTAGAACACACACAGTGAGGCAAAGTCTCTCCTCAGACTTAAGGGCTCGATACCGCAAGTGAGTTTGGGATCGTCGACAATTCTCACAGCCCGTCGTTGAACCGAGTCAAAAGGGTCAAGCTGGTATCCGGGTGCACCTGCCCAGAGATGGCAGCAGTACTCCATATGGGGCCGAACTTGCGACTTGTAAAGTAACAACCTTTGCCCCGACGTGAAGTACTGCTTCGCTCTGTTGAGTACACCAAGTTTTTTGGACGCCAGCTTTACCTTATCTTGTAAATGATCTCGGAACTGAACATCGCTGGAGATGTCGACACCAAGGATCCCAATGCTCTTGGAGATGGAGAGGGGAGTGTTCTGGAATTGTGGGACCACAGTGAATGGAGTTTTCTTAGCGGTGAACGCGCACACTTGTGTCTTTGTAGGGTTGAATCGGACCAAGTTTACCCGTCCCCAGTCAGAGACCTGGGACAGTGTGGTCTCGATTTGAGACACAAGTTCTCCGTGGTTTTCCTCCACAACGGAACGAGGGATGTTTGCACGACCCGTGTCAAAAGTGTCTCCAGTACTGTCATCTGCATAGCAATGTATGTTGTTGATGTCCAACATGTCATTGATATGCAGTAAAAACAGCGTAGGAGACAGCACAGAGCCTTGCGGGACACCAGCATTAATGTCCATGCTATCAGAGCAACTACCGTCAACTACAGTTCGTATGCGTCTGCCGGACAAAAAGCTAGCCACCCATTTGCACAAACCCTCGGGCACTCCGTAAGATGGCAACTTCGATAGAAGACCGCGGTGCCAGACCCGATCGAACGCCTTCGCTATGTCCAGGCTACATGCCAATGCCTCCCCCTGACTCTCAATGGCTAGTGCCCATCGGTGTGTGAGATACACTAGAAGGTGACCAGTCGAGCGACCGTGGCGAAAGCCATATTGACGGTCACTGACCAGATCGTGTACTTCTAGGTATCTTAGAAGCTGTGTGTTGATCACACGCTCCATCACCTTAGAGAGGAGAGAGGTAATAGCGATAGGCCTGTAATTCGATGGATCTGATCTATCGCCCTTTTTGGGCACCGGGTGCACATTCGCAGTCTTCCATGTAGACGGAAATTGCCTAGTGTGGTAGGAAAGCGCGAAGAGGCGCGTGAGTACAGGACATAACTCAGGAGCACACTGCTTAAGCACCACTGCTGGTATACCGTCTGGCCCACTCGACTTATGAACGTCTAGAGAAAGCAACGCCCGCCTGACCTCCCGCTGCGTTATGGAGATTTCCGGCATGGACTTACCGCACCACGGTATAGTAGGTGGTACAGCGCCTTCATCGTTCATATTCGAGTTCGAGGCAAAGAGACTGCCCAGTAGATCGGCTTTCTCTTTAGCACTATGGGCCAAGTCACCATCGGTCTTTCGCAGTGGTGGTAACAACGACTGGCAGAAGTTCCCTTCGGCAGCTTTGGCAAGCGACCAGAAAGCACGACTCCCAGAAGGATAGCTCGCAAGTCGCCCACCTATTTTGCCGATGAATTGGAATTTTGCTCTGGCAGTTGCTTTCTTACTGTTTTATCAAAATATCGTAAATCTGGATAGAATGACATCACTGTTAATAATTTAAGAAATACACGTGACGTTGGTTACTATAACAATTTACAATAAGCGCTGGTAATGTTCAGTTCTCACAGCAGACTTGCTGATTTAGGAAAGGTATTATTAGTGTGACGCACGTAGCCGTGGGATATGCGAAGTCGGCAAAGGGTAGAGCGGTCTATTGCGTACATACAAATTGTTTTCAGACAAAAGTTATTGATATAGGGTACTAATTATATTTGTATAAATATAAAACTTCTTGAGAATACACACCACTTCTATATATGTTTAAGTTCAAACGAGTTTTTATATTTAAACCTACGTGAATATGTTAAAAAAAATAAAAAAATATTAAGTTCTAGCTAAAAATATTGTAAAAGTACCTATTAAAAGTTTTATAATTTTTTTTTTCACATCTGTCTTTAGTTGTCAACTGACAGGAGTCTCTTTCCTCATCATATTAAAGTGATTGAATGTAGGCAACATTACCTTTGCTTCTAACGCATAACATACCGTATTACAATCCTATACCTCTACTACGAAATTGGTGAAGAAATGAGATAGTTTTAAATATATGAGACATCTCCGCTTGTAAGTCGATGGTTTGTCGGCTAACCATTCCTTACCCGTGTTCATAGTACAGGCACTATATAAGAATTATGAGCTAGGATGAAGGTTCCGTACACAATCAGTGAAAAGATTTATCTTCTAACTATTGTAAGCAATATACTTGGGAATAATATGAACGGTTATAATGTATTGATGTAAAAAACAAAAAAAGAACTGAGAGTACAATATAAAAGTTTTTAGGTACCTAGAGATCAAAAATATATTAAGTTAAAATAAAAAATGTGTGGTATAACTTCAACCATCCTTTTCTTCAGCAGATGGTTTTTTGGTAAGAAACTTTTATATTTAAAATACAAGGAGTCTGAAAATTCCTTTGTTACACGGACCGCTAAACAAAGGCTAAGCGGCAGCGGACACTATTTACTTTATGTTGCATTGAAAACTTGCCGTAAACATATTTATTTGCTGATACTGACTTTACTTAACGTACTCTGATGTTGCAAACCTTTTTAATTCAGTTTAAAAGTTATAGTCATAAATTGTCTTGCTATCTTCTCAAACTCCAATTTGGTTACTTAATTGTCATGTAGTTTTACACACCAACGTATCCGCTACATATAATTTAAATGATGCAGTTAAGTACATGTCGTTATTGTTGATGTCTTAGACCTTAGAGAATTCATTTTTACTATGCATTATAATAATAATAATAATTGAAAAAAATATAAGTGGAGTTTCAATTTTGGTTGTGTATAGTTGCGTTTTTATTTTATTTTAAAAAACGGAAGTATACATTTTTGAGAGTAACAAGAATAAATAAGATTGCCCTACATTACATTTAAGTAAAAAGTGTGCAATAAATTATATTGGTTATAACTGAAAACAAAAAAAAAATGTTGTACTTCCCTACATTTTCGATATAAAAGTCCGTATTTTCGCTGTAATTATTAACATTCCCAAGTAATAAGTCAAGTGTGCTACAAGATAAAATTAAAGAAGTGCGACAACGTGAGCTGCCTGGAAATATCGCTAAGAAAAAATCTACAAATCAACAGAAAATATGTTCGTAAGTTTTTAAATAAAATGTTAGTTTTTTGTAAAAGTATAAAAGTAAAATTCATATCATATTTTTAATAAATTAAAGTAGATTCGTTGTTATAGGTAACAAAATATTCTAATAAGGAATTTAATCTTTGTCCACAGGTCGCTGTTTGAAGATTCAACCCAACCCAAAAGAAAGATATCGAAGTCTGTTTTCTTTTTCGGACTCTGAGGAAGACGAGACAAGGTATGTAAAACAATTTTTATTTTAAAAATAAAATCTTTTCAATTTTAATAGAATCTATATTAGAGTCATACAATATATAACATATAAAACTATTTATAATTGACTGACAAAGTGGTGAGCGTTTATTAACTATATAATAACATAATGTACTTATTTGTCGACAGGATCGAAACTAGCGCTTCTAAGCCTAAGAAGCCACGAAATAAGGCGGAGAGCAAGACTCCGAGAGTGACTTCATCGACGCGTACGGCGACGGGGTAGACCGCGGCGCGCACAGCTCCGGCAACCCCGAAGCCGAGCGCCAACGACATCTTCGGACTGCTTTCGTCGGACAGCGAGGATGAGGAGCGCGGCGAAGGCAGCCGCTCAGCAGGGACTCGCGTCGTCGTCTTGCGTCGGACGGCGGACCTCACCGGGGACACTTACGTCGAGCTCCGGGTGTACAATACGAGAGATGTGATAAAAGCAGTTGATTGGAGAGACAGACTTGAAAAAGCACAAATCGCTCTGAAATATCAAGCGTCTTCGACGACACCCGAATTGGCCGACCTTAAAAACTTTTTGAAAAAGGTCAAAGGGAAATTCATTGGAGGTGGCAAATTTTACCCGGAGAGAAAAAGTTTTTAAAGTTTTACTAAATATTTTTTTATTAATTGTTTTATGGGGAAAATTTCTATATTAGTTTCACTACATATATTTTTATTAATTGTTTCATGGGGAAAATTTCTATAAATAAATATTCTAATGATAATTTTTGTTTATGTAGCATCATGACAAGAAAAAAATTTTTTGTGTAGTTTGTGACCAATTTGAGTAAAACGTTTTCTGCCCATCTTCGAAGTAATATTCAAAAAACAATAGCGCTATAGAGATGAATGATTGTGTAGAAAAATAAGCTCAGCGTTCAGAAGCCGTATAGCTAGTTATCGCGTACGATGTCCTAGCGAAGTTGCCGCATCACCGTCATCGGCGGCGCGCTCTAGTAACGCGACACCCGCTCTGCTGTCGACGCCGGCGGACTTCATGTCGCGCACGCGCACGCGCACACGTCGCGTTGTGCGTCAGCTTCTCGATGTAAAGCAAGCGCAGCATATTAATTTAAAAGTAAACTTTGTTGCAGAGTTTGTTTTATGCAAAAATGACTCGATCGAAATCAAATCTTTCGCTACAGAAAATGTAACCATTCATCAAAATTACAATTTTAACAACTTATACTCTGAAGTTCTCGCAAAAATATGTAAAAAAATTAATGAATTTGAAGAGAGGAACAGCGGTTGGGCTTTTTTCAAAAATTTGTATTTAGAAGTAAATGTAAATAAATATTCTTTAAAAGCCTCTAGTTACATTGAATTGCCAAAATGTTTAAAAAACAAACGTGCTTGTGTAAATATAAAAAATAGGGATCATTTTTGTTTCTTGTGGAGTACAATGGCGGCTTTGTTCCCAGTCAAAATAAAATCTGACCGAATTACATCTTATCCTAATTTCAACAACGTATTTAATACGAACAATATGACATTTCCGGTATCATTTTCCGACATTAAAATTTTTGAAAAACAAAACAACAATATTAGTGTTAACGTTTATGCGTTAAACTCAGGTAATAAAATTGTTGGACCCTTGTATAAAACGCGACAAAGACAAAATAATCACGTTAATCTTTTGTTCTTACAAAATAAAAAGGGTACTCATTACTGTTTAATAAAAAATTTAGAACGATTACTTAGATCTCAGACCACGAAACATCACAGTAGAGTATATTTTTGCGACGAATGTTTGCTATTTTTCAAGGGGGAAAATACTTTAAAAGAACACGTGTGCGGGGGCGTTTTGACCTACCCGCGTAACGGGTAACTCCCCTTCTGGCGGTGACTCACCTTCGGGTTCGAGACTCACGCCGGTCGAAGGGACGCCCCCGAGAGCGACAACCCAAGCCGAGGCTTCCCCCGCGGGAAGCCCTTGAGCGTTGGGCGCTATATGGGCTGAGGCTCCTTCAGAGTCTCGCCCCAAAATGGCTGCAACAGCCAACTGCATAGTCAGCTCAGAAAAAAAAAAAAAAAAAAAAAAGGCGTTTTGACAACAATACCAAGTAAAGGATCGATTTTAAGGTTTTGGCACTTTGGACGTATGCAAGATATGCCATTTGTTATCTATGCGGACTTTGAATCTTTTTTAGAACCATGTCAAGTCTCAGAAAAACCAAATTGTATGACTGATTTACAAAAACACATCCGAGCAGCATTCGGTTATTATATTGTTTGCTCTTACAACAGCTCTTTAAATAAATATGTGTCATATCGTGGACCTGATTGTGTTGAAAAGTTCATAGAATGCCTACAACAGGATATTACAAAAATTCACAAAATATTAAACAAACCTGTGGCAATTTATATTACACCAGAGGATTTAAAACGTTTTAAGGAAGCTAGGGATTGTTCGGCTTGCTCTCAAATGTTATTCGATGATAAAGTTATAGATCATTGTCATTTAACGGAAAAATATCGTGCGATGCATTCTTATTGTAATATTCACTTTCAATTACCTAAATTCGTTGCCGTTTTCTTTCATAATCTTTCGGGGTACGACGCCCATTTCTTTATACGTGAATTAGGAGAAAAATCAGGAAAAATAAAGGTTCTTGCAAAAACTAAGGAAAATTATATTTCATTTACAAATTTTTTTGCGATCGCAGACGGTGGCTAAATGGCGGTCCGATTTGTAGACTCGTTCAAATTTTTGGGAGCAAGTTTACAAAATTTAGCTGAAACTTTGAATACTGAAGATTTCCACGGCTTATCTGCTATTTTTAAAGAAAAAAATAAATTTAAGTTATCGATCCGCAAAGGAGTATATCCTTACGATTATATGAAAAGTTGGAAATCATATGAGGAAACTAGTTTACCAGCGTTCAGATTTTTTTTTAATACTTTAACTAACCAAAACGTTTCTGAAGCAGACTATAAATATGCTATGAGCGTTTGGCAGACAATTAAAATTAAAAATTTAGATGAATACACCGATTTGTATCTTATGACTGACGTATTGTTATTGGCTGATATTTTGGAAAAATTTAGATCGACTTGTAAAACTAATTTTCAGTTAGAAGCCGCATTCTACGTGACGGCACTGTTAAAATAAAGACAGTGCAATGTAATAAGGTTAGAGTAAGATGGATAGTATCTTGTTGCTTGCTATCTCTCTCTCTTGTGTGCAAGTGTCATGGCGGATCTAACTGTAACTGTGTTATGCTGTGTCGATTACAAATAAAAGTTTTTATATTAAATTAAGCTCAGATTTCATTTAATTTTCATCTGGCACCGGCTCTAAGTTTTGATAGAATGTTATTAAAAACAAATGTTAAATTGGAACTTATTGATAACTTATAAATAATTCGCATGATACAAAAAGGACTTCGGAGAGGAGTATGCTTGTGCTCTACGCGCTATGCAAAAGCTAACAACAAGTATTTAAAGAACTATAATTCAAATGAACCAGATAAGTACTTAATGTACATTGACTGTAACAATTTGTACAGTGATGCTATGTGTGCATATTTACCCCAATGCGATTTTAGATTATTAAATAAAGAAGAAATTAGTAAATTGGATATTTGTGAAATACCAGATGAGAACGATTATGGCTATATTTTAGAAGTTGACCTTGAATATCCAGAAGAACTTCACGATTTTCATAATGATTTGCCATTTTGTCCCCAAAAATGTGTTCCACCCGGTTCAACAACGTCAAAATTAATCCCCAATTTACACGACATTTTTTTTTATGTTATTCACTATGTTCATTTAAGACAGTGTATAAAGGCCGGTTTAAAATTATGTGCGGTTCATAGGGTTATTCAATTTAAACAAAGTCCTTATTTAAAAGATTATATAGACTTAAATACACAATTACGACAACAAGCAAAATCAACGTTTGAACAAGATTTTTTCAAATTAATGAATAATAGCATATTTGGAAAAACTTTGGAAGTACTGAAAAAAGGTTAAACGTCAAAATAGTAAATCATTGGAGTGACGATAGAAATAAAACTAAAAAATATAATTCTGCAGAGCAATTAATAGCAAGGCCTTATTTTCACAGTTCTACTATATTCACCGAAAATTGTGTTGCAATCCAAATGAAACCAGAAAAGGTAGTACTGGATAAACCAATATACATTGGATTTACTGTGTTAGAGCTTTCTAAAAGTCACATGTATAATTTTCACTATTCCGTAATGAAACCCTTTTATGGATCCAATCTCAAAATGTGTTATACCGACAGCGAAAGCTTTTTGTATTCAATAGAAACAGAAGACTTTTACAAACATTTAAAACAAAATTTTAAAGATTTTTTGATACAAGTAATTATGCACCAACCAATAACAATGGTATTGAGTGTATCAACAAAAAAGTACCCGGTTTATTTGAAGATGAATTTGGTGGCCAAAACACAACAGAATTTGTTGGTTTGCGGTCTAAGTTATTTTGCATAAAAACTGAAACATCAGAAATAAAAAGCTAAAGGTGTAAAAAAATATGTTTTGAATGACATTTATTTTGACGATTATAACATAGTTTTAAACCAAAAAAATACAGTGATGCGAAGAAGGAATATTTTCTTGAAATCGTTAAGACATCAAATATTTACGAGATCAATGAATAAAATCGCTTTATCGTCGAATGACGACAACCGCAGAATAATGCAAGATAATATAAATACTTTTGCTTGGGGTCACAATGCTTTTTTATGAATATTGCTTTGTGTGGATGGCAGAAAGTTACATAGTCGATGTTATTATATCTAAACATACCTACAAACATTCAAACGGTGTCAATATAGATACTGGGCTATGGGCCATTAATAATTTTTTGCCGCAAGTTTGTGTGAAAATAATTAATTTTAATTGCGATATTTTCTTCAATGTTACCGAATGGCAACTAATATATAAAGAATTAATTCATTTATTTAATTAATTAATTCATTTGGATAAAACTAAAAGTTATAATACTACTATTAATTTATACCAGCTTATTTTCTGTGACAAACGTTGCCCGGATTTTCTTGTACCGTTAATTTTTGATGCATTACATATGTTTTGTGATTGTATAGAAATTAGACTGAAATCGCTGTATTTAAATGACTATGTAATTTCGTTAATGAAATTAAAATGTTTTTAACTAATAAAAATGTATTTACCATAAATGAAATAAAAAAGGTAGTGGATTTTTATAAAAGCAAAACAAATGTTTTGGTAGAAGAAGAAATTTCAATTTTAGCACTTTCGTATTTTTATAAGTATTTAAATTATTTTTGATTTATATCCTTAACTTGTGTTTCTTTATAATCATGATAAAAATAAAATCATCTTACAGCTACAAATGGTTATAAGTCAAAACTACAATTTCAACAGTAGACAGTCAAAAACTTTTAATTAATTCATTCAGTTGGTGTTTTGCTTATGTTAATACGGAATGCTAAGAACTGAAATTGATACCTGAGAGGTTGTTAGTAACGGACAATATAATGTAAAAGGATATCATAGATGCAGGATTGAACCTGTTTCATATGAAACCAGTGTGACGCAACAGAGTTTTGTATTTGTAAGTAAATATGAATAATATTATTGCAAGTTGTTGATAAGTGAGCACGTGCTCGTATTTAATATTATTTCAAAATATGTCATATCAAAAAGCAAATTACATCGCCTTTGCAACAAACAAAGTTTTGAAGTATGCTGTAAAAATAGAAATAAGTGAACTAAAAGAACTTCCAACTGTTGTCGAAAGCAGAACGATTGTTAAATCGAGTTATTATGCAAAGAGTGAGGACGATCAGGTGATGAATTCTGTGCTGCATTCCCTGTTCCTGATATCAACGAGTAGGCAAAACACACTAAAAAAGTCTAATAAGCAGAGGTACGTAAGATTTACCTATTTTATCTTTGAAATTTTTGAATCCAACGCCGTATCTCATTATTTTCGTTGTCCTTCAGGTTTTCTTCAAGCAGAAGCAGGCAGATCAGATGAAGACTTGACTTCAAAATTAGTCTCTTTATTATTGTAAATAGATATTTGTTAATTCATTGTTATCAAATAATTTTATTCTGAATAAAACTTATGTTGAAAACTAAATAAATAACTACCTATTTATGTATCTTAGGTGTCTATATGATTTCTTAATTAAATAAAAGATATTTTGTATAGTAGTGTTTATTGAATTTTATCTTAAATATAGTTACATTTCAATTTTCTTGAAAAAGTACTTATTTTATACATATTAAAATTATGCATAAATTAAAAAAAAGTAAAATATTTTTTTTAATTTACAAATTATTTTTCCTTTTCCAAACCTACATTTTCATCGTACCATTTTTTAATACAAACAACATTTTTTAAAGCACAATGTATTTTATGAATAAAGCAGTTCTACTTTCTTTTTTTGCAATAAGTATTGTATAAATTAAAAAAATAGGACAGCCTTTATCTGCAATATCTTCGATATTACATTCTGTGCATAGTTCATTAACCCATAAGATTTTTTTTTGCCCTTTTAAAAGTAAATTTTGATGTTTCAAAATTGGTTTTATTAGTCTTTTAAATTCGAAATAATCTATGTGACTTTCATTCCAATATATACCACGGTTTCTTTGTAACCACGATATATTTTTTTTTCCTCTTTTGTCAAATAAGAATAAGCATATGGAGGCTAAATTGAAAATACTTGCGTATTATCCGGAGTAGCCAAAGCAAATTCTTTGACAGTAAATTTATTATGAGAATCGATGAAACCTTGTAAGTCTACAATAATAGTTTCGGTAAAATTAATGATATTTTTTTTACTATACCAGTTAATGGTTTATTAACAAATATGCAATCGTTTAATAACAAACAATACGCAGAAGTTAGATCTGGTATATCTCTGTCACTCTCTATTTCGACGCGAACGTCAACCGGACCAGTTCTTATTGTATCATTTTGTCTTGAGCAATCTATATCGAATAAAGGGACTTTATCTCTAAATTCTTTATAACTCAGCAAGGGTTCGGGACGCCGCCCGTAGTAAGACTGTTGGAATCTAGTGTATTGTTCATATAATAAAGCAAATTTATCCTCGTGAAAGCGTACATTTCGACCCTCATATGGAAAATACACTGAATTCAAAAATACTCTAACCTCTCTTATATTGCAGTGATCAAATTGTGACATATCTTTTTCAGATTTATTTATCGATCTGTTTGAAATGCAATCACAGCATATCTTGGCTTTTCTATTTGAGATGACATTTTAATAACCCATGTATGTTTGGTTGTTTTTGGTAGTAAAGGATATTCATACAAGACCCAGTTTCGAAATAACAAGTTGATTGATCGACCTTTTTCAAGATATTTTAATAAATTTAGTTTTTCTCGATCAGCAACATTAACGTGTGGAACACGCCATACGATTTTATTTAGTATGATATTATCTACTATTTATCCAGTGTTCAGTTTTATCGCATTCAGATTAGTATTGCTCCGCAAAAGTATAAGCTCATGCCTACAATTCATTATTATTTTATTGTAATCTTCAGCAAATTCAAGCATTTTGTTTAGTGGTATAGAGACTGAAAAATTGCCAGATCTTATATTTTTTGTTCCATCTATGTCCTATCCCCAAGCCTTGGAAATTTTTGATTAATTTTCGTTCACAGACAAAAATGATTTCATTGTTATTGTTATACCAGCATTCTTAACTCTGTCTATTTCTACTCCATTAAGTTTATAGCGAATATCTTGAAATAGATATAAGATTGGATTGTTAGTAAAACTAACGCTAGTTGCAAATTCTATTGCATCTCCGTTTTTAACAATGACCATCCCTTCTAGGTATAATGTACTTGCTGATGGCAATACGTACAAGTCTTGTTGATTAATAGGTATTCGTATTTCATCATTTTTGTTAAAAGTAGTGATGTAAGGCTTATATGAATGAATCTTCAAGCGTTCAATAGTATTGTCAAATACAAAAGGTTGCGCTACGTTTAGCACACTCATTTTAGTAATCCAATTAATTTAAAATACTCTTTATTTTCAACACTTAATTTATTTACTTTTTTAATTTTTGAAGTAGGTGCTTTTTTGTGAATCACACTTAGCTTTCTGAGCTGTTTTGATGATGAACAAGAGCTTTTATTTATTCGTTAAAAAACAATCATTTCTTTTTAAGATGTAAATACAGTAGTAACTCTTCTTCCCGAAAATTAACTAACTCGTTATTTGAATCCAAAATTTTAATATTTACAGAGCTAATTGTTTTTTGATTAATAGGAAAATATATTATATATTTTGGTACCTCAATAATTCTGTATCCAGGAGGCACATTAGGTGCAAATTCATGAATTATGTGGCTAGGAATTCCATTGTCAATGTCACAGACAATGTCACATTCAACCCGTACAACAGTGGTTGATAGAATGCTTACTGGGATCTTGGATTCATGAAATTTATTCTTTTGTAATTTACTTTTGTCATATCCAAGAATGCTTCCAATAGAATTATCTTTTTCGAAATGAATGTCTTTAGAGCAACAAATAACGGTGCGTAAAGTATTATTGTTACAAGTCAAATTAAAGGTGCTGCCCATAATGTTTTTCTTTATATAGTCGCAAATGCCCTGAAGTTCATAAGAGCCTTCAGGAATTTCTATTACTTCATTATCACCATAATGAAATTTATTATTTCTGCTTTCGACATTTGGAATAAGTCAAAGTCAAAGTCAAAATGCTTTATTCAAATAAGAATTTTACAATCACTTTTGAATCGTCAAAGTTATAAAATATTATTTTTTGAACCCTCCCACCTTCCCGTCGGTTCACAATGTTGTTGATTTCTACCGAGAAGAATCCGGCAAGAAACTCGATAGTTACTCTTTTAAAAACACTATCAATAATACAAATAAACTAAAATACAATTAATTTTTATATAAAAAAATTTTAGTCGTACAATTTTATGTTTTTTCCATTTTAATTTGGTTTACCTATGCATCCTGTAATTGAGCATCATCAGTCCCAAGGATTTTTATCATTTACATAGTCTGAAATATTGTAGTAAGCCTTTTTACAAATTTGATAAAAGATTTAAATTTACTTATTGATAGATTTTGAATTTTATTGGGAACTTTGTTGTAAAAGTGTATACATTGCCCCATAAAAGAGTTACTTATTTTGTGTAGACGTGTATCATGCACCAACAGAATAGAGTTGAAAGTAGAAAAATACAAGATACCACATTCGTAATCTCCATCTAATTGTAGCGCCGGAGAGTAACAAGTATCTAAGCTTGATGTGAAACCAGATATTGATAGTGTGAAAGACATGATTAAAATGACATTTTTTGATTGAATTCTCTTTATTTATCATTTCTTTTTCGAATAACAAAAATTCCTTAAATATTTAATACACAAATGACCACAATTGACAGTCTTAAAGTTTTGATATACATCGTAATTGTAATATACATTAGACACATTAAAATAAGTAAGTAACTCTTCAGGAGGTCTTAGGTCTCCAAAACTGTTAAAGTACTCACAGTAGTTATGAATTTTTACGTAGGCTACCCAGTGTGTTCCAGGATTCTTAGAGTTATCTAGATTGACAATTGCACATTCAATATGTTGAGGTTTTTTTGGTAAAGCATCTTTCATAAAAACTCCTCTAAAGTATGGTATGTCATTAGTGTGCTTTAAAATATATAAATTTGTTAAAGCACGTCTAGGTAGCCTTTCACTTAGTTTTTTGATGATTTTAAACATAATCCATTTCCTTTATATGGTTTTATGTACAGTCCTTTTCCTAACGCAATTGATTCCCTCATTTTATTATGACGTTGTGACTCTTCAAGGATTTGTTTTGCTGATTTATAACTATTTACCGCTTTAGCAATACCTGCGGCTCCTCCAGCTAAAGATAAACCGGCAAAGATTGGTATAAGTGGTAAAATGCCTCCAGTTTTTGGGATGGGTATTAGGCGGGGTAAACGAATATTTTTATTTTTAAACATTTTTTTTGCAGTCAGGTAGGCAATCTTAATTGCAGAGTTATTATTTTTTGGCTTGCCTTTTTTTATCGATTGACGGACTTTAGAGACGACTGACTTAAAAGATTTTACTCCAGCGCCCCTTTTTAATTTGGTTTTCATAACTTTGCTTACGAGCTAAGATGCTAACTTTTCCTCAGTTTTAGCATTTTTAGACTTCATTCTTTGTTTCGCCATATTCAAAAGCGCGAAGTCAGCTTTGTGTCGATCTCCTAAATAACTATGTTCTGAATAAGCTATATCGTGACTCTTACAAGCTTAGTCTAATGCATTTATCCCTTTGTCACCTCTATCTAATCTTTTTTGTAGTCTCGTACCAGGACCACAATAATTATATCCTGGTAGATGAAGTTCAAATGGTAAATTGTTTATTATATTATTAACAAGTTCTCCGCCATTCATCACTGATTCAATAATGAATACATGGTTAGGTATCGTGCTATTATAAATGTTCTAAGGATAAATAAACGTTATACAATAGACATTTTGTTAATCCAACTATTTTCTTTCTCGCAGAGTCCTAACCATTTTACAAACAACTTATCTCCTTTTTTTTCTAATCACCCTTTCAATTAAATAAACTTTCGGATGTTTAGTTTTTTGTAACTCTTGTTCGTAAAAGGTTTCAAGTATTGATCGATTTCTATGATCTTGAATGTGATAAGTTTAATTATGATGAAAAGTTCAGAAGACCAGTTAGGTGTATATCCTTTTTTAAATTGTTCTTTATATTTGCTGATCCGAACACAGTCACCTACTTATAATTGAGATTTTTTTAGCTCCTGAGGTGTTTCATTTCTTTTTATGTTATTCATAACTATAGCTTGGTTGACATAAGTTACGTTTACTGGTTTTAATTTTATGGTTCGATGTACAGTACTATTATATGATAACAACATACCATCTAAAGGTGATCCGATCCATTTGTTATTATTAATTAACGTAAAATATTTATACAATTTGGTGTTCTTATAAATCTTTCAATTATTTACGCGTTTTTTACAGAATATGTAGAATAGTGATTAATCTTATAAGTTGATTTTCTTGAACATTTCAGTATAAAACTCTGTCCCCATATCTGTCTGAAGGTTAATTGGAATGCGACCGCAATTCAAAATTTTTTGAAAAGCGTTTGCTACTTCATGTTTTGTTTTTGCTTTTAGAGGAACTCCCCAAGCAAATTTTGAAAAGTATTCTATTACAACTAGAATGTATTTAAAACCTTTGTTTATTTCTTCCATTTTCTGCATATCAATCAAATCAGCTTGCCATAAATCGTCAATCCCTTTTAATATCACTGCCCGACGAATAAAGTTTGTTCTAGCCGGTTTGTGGAGTTCATCGACTATATCTTTTCTACTCATATTTGTTTTAATGCAGTTTTTTTAAGATGCAACCTTTTTCAATTCTGATTTAACATCGAGCAACTGATTCTTTAAAGTCTGAATCAAGCTCTATATACCATTTACTTCAAGTATTAAAGTTTGTTTATCACAACATTTTTGGATCATATTATCTACATACTGCTTATAAACTGCTTCTTCAGGTAACTGAGGAATTTTTAATCCTTTAATTCTGGCTGACATTAATTCTTATTCGCCATCAATAGATTTATGGAACACTTTGTCAGAAATGTCGAAAACTTCCGACAAACGCAATCTTTTATGCACGTGATGACCAAACTTGTCAACGTTCATTGTATAGCAAATGTATTTCTTAAGTAGTTTGATGTCAACTGAATGTAATTATAAATTACGGGACATTATATCCAGTCAAAGACATAATTGTACTCGTTTTATTCATTTATTATACCAGCTTCACGCAACTCCTCCACGATTGATATAATTTCATTATCTAATCCACTGTTTCCAGCATCACGAGAAGCTATTAAAAGTTTTAATCTATCCACTAATTCATTAGGATCGTCCCAATACATATAATCATCATTTTTGTTATATTTTTTTAATATTGGTAACCCAAACCCTTGAATGAGACTTTCAGTGCTTGTACATTCTTTAGATAACTTGAAAAGTGGTTTAATGATATTTAGATACTTGCTTCCTTTGTTACTTTTAATAGGTTTTTTAGAAATGAAATCGCGTCAGTGTGCATTAGTAACCGTTAAAATCTGTTTGTAATTGTTTAAATCACTATTATTGATGGTTTTTAAATCAGGTATTTTTTTAAATAATAATTCAATAAGACCTTTTGTTTTTTTATAAGTTTTACCTGATACTGTTATTGATTTTTCTGTTTGGATGATTCGAGAAATACCTATCATTAATTTACCACGTTCATTCCTTACACCAAATGGAATGTCATGAAATACTTCTAAAGGTGATGACCAATTATGTTTCTGAGGACTGGGTATAGATTCAAGTGTTTTAAACGAGGCATCACTTGAAACATTGATTTCTGTATTATTTGTATCACTCATGCTTTCAGAATAATTTTCATATATGTCATCTTCATAATCTTCAATATTCTTAATGGTTTTATTATTTTTTTCACTGTTTTCGTCTGAATCAATTTCAAATTCACTTTCATCCCGAAGATCTGACTCAGATTCTGTTTTTAAATATTTAAGTTTTTTCTTTGGGATTAAATCTTCTTTACTATTGGAAGCTTGTCAAAGGTTTAAAAACAGATTTCAGAACTTTATCATTTTCAGTTTGCATATCACGCAGCTTTCTAACCTTCTTCTTAACAATGCTTGCAAACTTAATAATCTGTTTTTTTTTAATTCTCTTCTGAATTCATTCTGAAAATATGCTTTTCCATCAATGCGACAAACGAAACTGAACATATTTTTGTGGTTTATAAGAGTTTTAATCAAAAACAACAAAAGTATCAAACTTTTTTCTATAACAAACTTGATTCTTTTCACAGTCTTTATTAATTACAATGAAATCGTAAGACGTTTTCCAAATTTCCAAACACATATCACGAAATTGGTTTCAACTCATATCAGTACTCACGTGTTCATCATAAACGTGACGTAAATTGATGTCATCTTGCTTAAACAAAACTATAAGATTTGCATTATCTCTAATTAGTTGTTAAGTTACTTTACTATATGTTTGATTTAAATAAAAGCAGTCAATACGTCTGTGTCGTCCCATTGAAAAATAATTAAGAATGTTGTTTTGATTTTCACAACACAACATCATCAAAAATAATTACTGAGTCAGGTTTTGCATGATGTGGGCTTATAACATTCGCATTGTCATTAAATTTAGAGAATTGTATTTCAGGTACTTTATTTAATACTCTTTCTAAAAATAAATACTTCGGTTGGTATAACGTTTTGGAATATAAATATACATTTTTATAATGTATAACATTTTCATGTAAGAGAAGTCCAACTATTAGCTTTGTTTTTCCGCAGTTAGATGGTCCACAAATCAAGCATCGAATAGTATGAGGTAGACTTCCCAATAATACCCTACTCAGATTAGGTCTGACTTACTAGCTGCCAAAATTTATTTTATTTCAAAAAAAATTACACGATTTCTCATCGATTTTTATGCGTATCAAAACGTAAATTTATTGATTACGAATACTTATTTTACTTAAATCCCAAAAACTGCATCTTTGATTTTTGTTTCCCTAGTTTATTATGCCGGTTTACAAAAATCAATACGCAACCCTTCTTATATATCAGACTTGATGAGATCTAATTTTTTCGATAGACTATTGAGTTACCTTGACATCGTACTTTTGTTTTGGCAGATTAGGTCTGACATACTAGCTGCCAGCTTAATATAAACTGCTGTTATCGCAAAATTATATTTTTAATTTATTTCATTTCTGAAAAAATTTACAAGATATCTCATTGATTTTTATGCGTATTGAAACGTTATTTAATTGACTACGAATATATTTTTAATTAAATCCCGAAAACTGCATCGTTGATTTTTGTTTTCCTTGTTAATTATGCCGTTATAAAAAAATCAATATGGACCCTTCTAATATATCAAACTTGATGAGACCTAATTTTTTCGATAGACTATTGAGTTACCTTGACATCTGACATAGTTTTGTTTTGGCAGATTAGGTCCGACATACTAGCTGCCAGCTTCATATAAATTGCTATTTTTACAAATTTATTTTTGAATTTATTTTATTTAAAAAAAAAATACACGATTTCTCATTGATTTTTATGCGTATTGAAACGTTAATTAATTGATTACGAATACTTTTTTTATTAAATCCCGAAAACTGCATCGTTGATTTTTGTTTTTCTAGTTAATTATGCCGTTATAAAAAAATCAATACGGAACCCTTCTAATATATCAGACTTAATGAGATCTCATTTTTTCGATGGACTATTGAGTTACCTTGACATCCTACATAGTTTTGTATTGGCAGATTAGGTCTGACGTACTAGCTGCCAGCTTCATATAAACTGCTATTTTCACATAATTATTTTGAATTTATTTTATTTAAAAAAAAATTATACGATTTCTCATCGATTTTTATGCATATCAAAACGTAAATTTATTGATTACGAATACTTATTTTACTTAAATCCCAAAAAATGTATCGTTGATTTTTGTTTTCCTAGTTAATTATGCCGTTTTAAAAAAATCAATACGGAACCCTTCTAATATATCAAACTTAATGAAACTTAATTTTTTCGATAGACTATTGAGTTACCTTGACATCTGACATAGTTTTGTTTTGGCAGATTAGGTCCGACATACTAGCTGCCAGCTTCATATAAATTGCTATTTTCACAAATTTATTTTTGAATTTATTTCATTAAAAAAAAAAAATACACGATTTCTCATTGTTTTTTATGCGTATTGAAACGTTAATTAATTGATTACGAATACTTTTTAAATTAAATCCCGAAAACTGCATCGTTGATTTTTGTTTTCCTAGTTAATTAAAATTAAATATTAAACCGCTTGTTATTTTCTTATTTAAAAACAGTAGGGTCAATCTCCGCACCTATTAAAGGTTAGGTAACTCTACTATTCAATCTCAAGTGACGCTCAGTATACTTTGACGCTTCTAGTCGTTGATCAGATAACTGATCAGCCTGCTACCTACGCGCATGATCCACGCGTCAGTGTTGGATCATTTCTGTAATTTACCGCTCGCAGATGATAGTTGGAACTCACCCGGCACTATAGACGCGATTCTCGGTGCTTAGATGTTCGCGTTCATCATACTCGGAGGTAAAGTGATACCGCCGCCGCCGCTTGCTCAGTCGTCCAATTGTTCGGACTATATTACTTGCTTGGCTATATTATCATGGGGGAGATACCTGCTGTCAACCCTGAAGGTAAAGTCTGGTCCTTCGGTCCTTTAGTAAATAATTTAGATAAAATATTAAATAAATTTTTGGAGCTTGAGGAAGTGCTGTCTGTGCATATGACAAGTCCGGAAAATCAAGACTGTGAACAAATTTACACATCGACTACCAAAAGAATGTCTTGTGGTCGCTATACTGTTTCGCTACCGTTTAAAAATAATCCTAGAAAGTTAGGTAATTCCTTTATATACGCTCAGCGTCGATACACTGCACTTGAGCGCAAATTTAATGCGTTGCCCGCTTTACGCTTAACCTATAATGAGGTCATCTCAGATTATATAGAAAAGGGCTATTTATCAGAAATACCTTATTCTTCTACCGCTATATCGGAAGGATATTTCATACCGCACCATGCTGTTGTACGACCAGATAAAGCAACAACCAAGGTGCGCGTTGTTTTGGACGCTAGTGCCAAAACCGATAACGGCACATCGCTCAATGACTTGTTGCATACCGGCAGGCATCTGCAGGCCGATTTGTTTGCTCTCCTTTTGTCATTTCGCTATTTTAAAATTGCTTTATCTGCTGATCTACAACAAATGTATCTTAGGATACTTTTAACTGAAAATGACCGCAAGTATGAACAAATATTATATCTTGGCTTTCGGTCTTCGCTCTAGTTCATTCTTGGCCATGCGTACGGTCCGTCAGTTAGCTGATGACGATCGCGCACGTTTCCCTCTTGCTGCAGAGGTGGCCACTAGTGCTCTGTATATGGACGATTTAACCATGTCTGTACATTCTGTTGAGGATGGGATTCGATTGGCAGATGAATTGATTGCTTTATTTAAAGGTGGCGGATTCAATCTCGTAAAATGGGTAAGTTACTCGCCTGAACTACCTTCTCATTTACCGGAGTCCTGACGATAGTGATACGTTGAAAGTGTTAGGTTAAAAGTGGCTACCCACTACCGATTAGTTCTCGTTCACTAATTCCACCTCGCCTGTAGGCAACACTTAACGTGCTATACTCTCTAACATCGCTCGTTTGTTTGACGTTCTGGGGCAGGTCGCTCCCGTTATAATCTTTGCAAAGATTTCTAAGAAGAACTTTGGCTCGCTAAAATAGGGTGGGATCAAGAGCCTTCAGATTCTATTACTGAACGTTTTATTCAATTCAATGGTGAATTGCAGCTTTTATCTAATTTACGAATACCACGCCACTTAGGTATCACTCCAGGTTGCTTTGTACACTTAGCTGCCTTTGGCGACGCCAGCATGAAAGCCTACGTCTGCGTTATTTACTTACACGTGACACATCCTAATCACGACATATCCATTCATTTGGTATGCTCTAAGACTAAAGTGGCTCCGCTAAAAACTGTTTCGCTAGCCAGGCTTGGAATATTAATACATTCAAAGAATGAATGAGAACAGATGGACAAAAATAATCACGAACTGGTACCCGATAAATAAAAAGCGTCGCCAAGGTAGACCATACAGAAGGTGGAACGATGACATAGCTAACATAGCAGGAAAAATATAGAGCAGGCTGGCCAGAGATAGATCAAGATGGAAAATAATGGAGGAGGCTTTTACCGCTATAGGCGGTCCTAACATTTAAATAATTAATAATAAAAATATAGTATTCATATATGTATATTCTAAAATAAGTAATATCCAGTAATCTAAATATAAACATAATAATAAATTTACATAATTTTTTGCATAAATGACTAAAATATATTGTATATTAATGCCAATTGCTAATAGTTATTTGTAACATACCATAGAAATAATAAACTATAAATATTAATACGTGTCGGTATTTTTATATTATTATTATGATTTTAATTGATAATATTTAATTGTTAACAGGTGAACAATGTAAGGAATCAATGAAGCAATTTTTTTATTTTTTTTTATTTTTTTAAAGGTGGCAAACAAGCTTATAGTCCGCCTGGTGGTAAGCGGTCACCGTAGCCTATTGACGCGTGCAAAACCAGGAGTATTACTCGCGCGTTACCGACCCTTCAGAAATCTAATAACTTCTTTCTTGAAGAACCTCATACTGCAGTCCTTGGAGAAAACCTTGGCAGGGAGCTCATTCCACAACCCAAGCGTTCGCGGGAGGAAGTTTCTCTGAAACCGCACTGTACGCGACCATTTCGGTTCTAAAGTGTGAGAATAAGTTAAATAGCCGTAGGCATCATTTCGAACAATTTCTCAGAACACATCCCATTGTACAATCGGTAAAACACACGCAGGGAGGCAAAGTCTCTCCTCAGACTTAAGGACTCGATACGGCAAGTGAGTTTGGAATCGTCTAGAATTCTTACGGCCCGTCGTTGAACCGATTCAAAAGGGCCAAACTGGCATCCGGGTGCACCCGCCCAGGGATGGCAGCAGTACTCCATATGGGGCCAGACTTGCGACTTCTAAAGCAGCAACCTTTACCCCGACGTTAAGTACTGTTTCGCTTTGTTGAGTACAACCAGTTTTTGGGACGCCAGCTTCACCTTGTCTTGCTAATGATCTAGAAAATGGAGTGGGGAGTGTTCTGGAATTGTGGGACCACAGTGAATGGGATTTTCTTAGCGGTGAACGCGCAGACTTGTTTTTTTATGGGGTTGGATCGAACCAAGTTTTCCGTCCCGAGTCAGAGACCTTAGACAAAGTGGATTCGATTTGAGACACAATTTGGAGACACAAATGATGAAGTATGCTTGCACGACTCGTGTAATAAGCGTCTCCAATACTGTCATCTGCAACATAGCAATGAATGTTGTTGATGTCCAACATGTCACTTATATGCAGTAGAAACAGCGTAGGAGACAGAACAAAACCTTGCGGGACACCAGCATTAATGTCTACTATTTCAGAGCTACTAACGTCAACTACGACTCGCTTGCGTCTGCCGGACAAAAAGCTTGCCACCCATTTGCACAAACACTGTAAAATGGCAACTTCGATAGAAAACCCCGATGCCAGACCCGATCGAACACCTTCGCTATGTCCAGGCTACATGCCAATGACTCCCCCTGACTCTTAATGGCTATTGCCCATCGGTGTGTGAGATAAACTAAAAAGTCACCGTGACGAAAGCCATATTGACGGTCGCTGACCAGATCGTGCTTTTCTAGGTACCTTAGAATGTGCATGTTGATCTTACGCCCCATCAGCTTGGAGAGGAGAGAGGTCACATCGATAGGCCTGTAATTCGATGGATTTGATGTGCATATTCGCAGTCTTTCATGAAATCGGAAATGTATGGTAGGAAAGCGCATAGAGGTGCGTGAGTAAAGGACATAACTCAGGAGCATACTGTTAAAGCACCAATGCTGGTATACCGTCTGGCCCTTTCGACTTATGAACGTCTAGACCAAGCAATGCCCGCCGGACCTTCCGTTGTGTTATAAAGATTTCCGGCATGGTCTTACCGCACCACGGTACACCAAGGTACAGCGCCTTTGTCGTTCATATTCGAGTTGAAGGCAAAGAGACTGCCCAATAGAACGGCTTTCTCTTTTGTACTATGGGCCAAGTCACCATCGGTCTCTCGCAGTGGTGGTAACGACGACTGGCAGAAGTTCCTTTCGGCAGCTTTAGCAATCGACCAGAAAGCACAACTCCCAGAAGGATAGCTCGCAAGCTGCCTACCTATTTTGCCATTGCATTGGAATTTAGCCCTGGCAGTTTGTTTCTTACTGAACCTCGAGACAGCATTTAATTTGCGTTTTAACTCCGAAACATTCGACTCTTATTACGAGGCCTTGTTCCCCGCCTCATATGCAGTTTGCTTAAGAATTTTAGCTTCTCTGCAAGACCTTTTATACTACGGTCGTTTTTTAACGCCGGCAGCTTAGAAATAAAACATTCCACACCAGCGAGGATAGTCTCAGCGACTGCGGCTTCTCAGACATCAGGATCTTTTGAGATAAAGCAGCGCGGCCTCTATGGGTACGATGCATAAAATTCTCGCAATCCATCCCAGTCTGCCGACTTTTAGTGCCACACACGACGCCAATTAGTTGGCCCAGATGGATCGGGTTGTGTGCATGACAATGACATGAGTACAAACGAGACAGTGGTCCGAAGCTCCAAGAGTCGCATCCATTGATACTGAATATCCGTCCGGAAGTCAGCAGAAGGTCCAGCAAGGAGCTCGTACGGTCCTCTATATCTGATATTCTCGTTGGAGAAAGTACCAGCTGAGAGAATCCATAAGTCAGAGCAAGTTTATGAGCATGGCTGGTGGCCGTTGCGCGTCCTCTCTCGAGTGACGTCCGCACTGAAGAGGAATCTGGGAGTTTCTCTATACTCCAAATCCTCGACCTGAACATCATCAGAGTCTCGGCCTGAGCAACACTGCTCACCTTACCTATGGGGCGAGCGTCAGCCACGTGCAGCATAGAACCGTGCCTGCTAAGCAAGGCCCTGAGCTAACCTTACACACCACACGTCCATAGGTTCCATAAAAGTCAGTCCCGTCCGCGTAAACCTACCCTGGCGGCCGATACCTACTGGATGTGAACGTTGTGGGTGATATCATCGTTCGGGCTTTAGGCTAAGACTTCGAATGTGCTTTCTGTCCTTAATATATATTTGCAAACCTTTTATCTAGAAATTTTAGTAGGCAGGTTTCTCTCTTACTGTATAGATTGGTAGTTTTCAAATATTGTAAATAGATACTGTAATTTCTATATATTAAGGGTTACGAATCACCTTATTTGATTAGGTTTTACTACTAACCATTAAATATTGTTAATATACCCTTTAACGACTATACGTTATAACTTTCCTTGACCTTGAATAGCGACTTTATTTTACTTGCCTCTGAACCCACTTTACCTAATTCTCTCTCTCCTGAGCACCTAGCCGGTGCATCGGTAACAAAATCTCCTGTTTTGATATAGTGGCGCCCTCTTACGTGGGCTGTTAGCTACTTTATTCCCAAGGTTCGGAAAGTAGGGTGTCTAATCCTTAATTTTTTTTCAGCTTGATGAAATTTTATTTTAGCGTAGCGGTATACTCAGTCACTGTTCAGTTAACCCTAGGTAAGGTGTTCAAAATCCTTTAAGGACGTATCGGTGGTAAGCTGAGTAGCATATTCTAGGTAACTTATGTCTTTTGTTCACTATTTTTATTTAAATTGTCTTAATATTTACTGTAAATCTGTGTGAAACGGAGGCATTCCAGATGGCAGGTGATTTAATTAGGGTTCTGCCTAAAATGGCTCTACAATACGAATTTATGCTCAGAGGTGTAGGTATGTTTATATAACTATAGATATGTATGCCCATGTATTTTTTTACACAATTATATAAGTATTTAGTATTTTTTTCTCTTTGTAACTTTTCCCCTTCTGTGACACCTACTTATCTTGCTTCTATTTCTATTACTTGTACCCTAAGGTTGCCTGTAAGAGATCGCTTTATAGCGATAAGGCTGCCTAGTTTTACTCTGGATATATAAGATTGCATGATTGTTTAGTTTCAAATTGTTTGGTGTACAATAAAAGTATATTCAATTATATTAGCCTGGTATGTATCATTATGATAAAATAACCTAACCCAACCTAGTATAAACTTTTTTATTTTTAAATTTTTTTTTACACAAAAATGTTAGGGTGCAGAGAAGTTAATTCATCTTCTTGCCAGCCTTCATACGTCCGGAAAACATCGTGAGGAAACCTGCATACGTCATGAAAAAAAAGACGTATGTAAAGTCCACAATCCGCATTGTGGGCCCGCGTATGGACTATGCACGGAGAAAAAACTTAAGTACCTACAAGTAAATAATACTAATAACCACTAAAATATTAGCAATTCCGAGGACAATTAAATTACACAAACATACACAAATTTAGTGTTAACGCATTTTAATAAACAGTTTTTTTAATTCGAACAATTTTTTTTTCTCCGTGTAGCACAAATCACCCTCGCTTATGGGGATAGGCCGTGCCCCAACAGATAAGATAATATTTACCTTGAATATAATTTATAGTAATGAATTATAATTAATAGTCTGTTAAGTTTAAAATTTAATAACTAAAAAAAAAATTACTAACCTTTACAATAAAATTGTAGGAGCTTCTTTATTATAAAAAAACGAGTTGCACAGGAGTGCCGGCAGCAGTAAAAACCTTTACCCACGATTCGCCCATAACATTCAAATATGTTACAAGAGAACTCATACGTCTTATTTAATTGTACAGAACCAATGTCCTTAAAACACAATTCGCGCTGAACACTCAAATATGTCACAAGACATGTCTTTGACATTGTCTAGAAATAATAATGTTTGTTTATTTACTTTTTTGACGTAGTATATTTGACATCTCAATCTGTCATAAAATTAAAAAAACCCATATCCAACCTCCCTGTACTACTCATAATACATACATATCCATATACTAAAAATAAAAATTACAATAGGCGTGGCATTGTGGTTTACGTCTTGAGAATTTTTATGGCGTGGCTTACTGGTTTTTTTTTACCCATCACAAAAACTAACCTAATGTAATAAATCTGACGCGAGTTCCGTCTTACGAATTTTATATGCATTTTCGATCAGGACACGTGAAATGACGCGAGTTTAACATTTTTTACCCATACCAAAAACAGTGCACAACGCATTGACTTATATATTGGCACAACACCGCTAAAGAAGTTTTCACTTCAATAAAAAAAACCGTGCACTTTGCGCCGGATGGCAGAAAGAGTGAATTCATACAATTTGTCTCTGAATGTCCGCTTCGGACCTGGGGCTCTATTGCCTTACTCGTCCGCTTTCTTGTCCGCTTTCCTTTTTGACGTTATTTTGTCATTTCGTATCGCCTAACGAAGCTGAAAGTGGAAGGCGGAAACGAAAGAGGTGAGTGAATGATAATCCATACATTTGACAGATAAACCCTATTGCCTAAATATTTCAAGATGGCGCGGGAAGACAGCACGCCAATGCTCTTGCCAGAGCAAATGTTTAAGGACAACTTTCGTCTGGGGAAAGACGATTTCATGAAACTTTGCGAGGACATAATGCCTTTTTTGCATCCATCGCAAAGAACAACAGCGATGGCGACAAGCCAAGGATTAAGGTATTTATCAATGCAATAGAAGCTAGTGTATAAACCATTAGACTTTATTATTTTACTATTACAAGTATCCCATTGCAATGTTTTTACAGATCTTAGCTGCATTACAATTGAACAACAAAAAAAAAAACAACTGGCTCGTACCAAAACTGAAGGCAATAATTTTAGCCTTGGCTTGTCGCAGCCATCTATGTCTGAATGTCTCGCAGAGGTGACTGATGCACTCAACCAACCACAAATCTTAAGAAAATATATCAGTTTCCCAAGATCAGCAAATGAACATAATGCAGTTGCAAGAAGGTAAGACATGATATGTTGGGTATACTTACCTACTTGCTCTTAAAAAGTCTCACTTAGGATATATTCTTGTAGATTCAATGACCAATTTGGATTTCCTGGGGTACTAGGATGTATTGATGGCACCCACGTTGCTATCATTCGTTCGAAGGACTATAATACATACTTCAACAGAAAGATGTACCACTCGCTGAACGTATTGATAGTATGTTGTGGTAGTCATTCTCTAGGTTTATTTATAGCACCACTAATTAGGAAGTGTTAAAGGAAATAAAATCACAATTTAGTAGGTACTATTACATATTATTATCACATTAGGTTACTCTGTAGTTTACATAAGTTTATATAGTATTTTATGTCAACTGCACTAATATGTAGTAAAAACATGTTCCATTTGTATTGTTTTAACTCTTATTGCATATAGCTTAAGTATGTGAAGGTACATAGGTATTGTTACTGCGATTATGAATAAGTGGACTGTATAAGGATAGCTGGTATGATTTTAAATTAAATATGAGAACAATATACGAGCATGTGGATACGGGACTTAGAACTACGGGATAGAATGAGCTCGCCTACCTGGTGTTGGCTTCTTACGTGGTTCACGAAAGTGCGCTCCTTACGATGACGTGGAAGATGGCGTGCTTCCCAAGCACGGATTTCTCCACGTGTACACGGGCACAATATAGTCAATAAAAACTGGAATTTAACACGTCTTTATTAGTCCTTTGTTATACTGCGGTTTTGGAATAGATCGCGGCGGATGCGGTGGTCAACGCTCACACTTGACCAAAACAGTGCTTCTCTTGCGGTTATCTTGCAACAACTGTGTGGTAGGCGAGAGTGGAGGTGGGGAGGTTGGACGCTCGTAGAAAAGAAAGGTGTTGGTTAATTAACTATAGTAGTGAAGTCTATTTAAAATATATTTTGTTTCAAAGTATGGATAGGTGGCGTTACCAGGTATGTCCCAAAGAATCTTAGGGCCCTAAAATTAGTTTTTTAGACCTATTAAATAACCATGATGTTATCCAAAGAGTTAATTAAACTTAAAAGCATTTATTGGTAGGTATTAACACTCAAAGAGGTTAAATGTCTATAGTATAGATTCTGGTATCACTCTCAGAGATTGTTATCGCTACTTTAGCAATAGGTCTTTTATACCGATTTGATCAATTATGTAACTTTTATTCAGGAATATATTAGGGTAATAGACTGCTATATAGCACCTTAAAGATATCATTAGCGCTTTAATGCACCTCTTTTTATCCTTAATTTATTGTCAAAAATTTTTGTAGGGATACGTAAATGCAGTTAGTTACACTAGTGTTTCCTTACAAAGTAATTATTTTTAAAATGTATTCTTATTTATTACTTTGATGTTGATTATTGTTCATGTTTTCAGATATGTGATGGGGGCGATTGCGAGCTACAGCCGCGTGAGGTGTTCCCTCCGCTTGCACCTGGCGGTGGCGGATGCAGGCCTAGCACCTGCCCAATGATACAAGCTGTTGTCAACGGACTATGGAATACTCATATCCGCAATAATTGAAGAGGTAATCTATACTTATAATAAAATTGTAACAGGCCAATGTCTGTATGTTGTAGATATTGAAGAAAAGCTACTATGTCTTTATTAGAGCAACAGAAGCCATATTTTTTAGAATTCTTGTGTGTCTGTCTGTTGTACAATGGTTTCATTCCCACATAAGTCTAGGTGTAAGTATATTATTTACAAAACCAAAAGTAAATATAATTATTTGTATCGGTTGTCTGGTTTCCTTAAAAAAATAAAAAAATCAGACAAGAAGGCACGTCGCGGTGGGAGGCGCAGTGGATGGCGACGATTCCTCTGAAAGACCGAGACCACTTAGTACGTCTAAAGCTATCTTAATAGCCATTTTCCATTTTCCATTTTGACGTAACATGCAGTTACTCTTTCTCCTAGCGCTTGTATTCTTTCTCATTGGAAGTATGCTAAGCCCATGACTCTAGATATGTAGTGCAAGTTATTAGGTACTCGGAGTGACTGCCAATGCTTGTATCCACAATACAAACCGACTAAGAAAAAACTCATTTATACCGCAGGTTTCAAACATGTAATTAATTTCTTACAGCAGAGCATTGGGGTGGAGGAGCGGTGGCTGGCGGTAGAGGAGCGGTGGCTGGCGGTTGAGAAGCGGTGGCTAGCGTAAGAGCAGCGGCAGCTGGCGTTGGACGAGAAGCAGCTGGCATTGGACAAGGAACTTCTAGAGCTCGATAGAGCCCCCGCTTGAGACTATGGCCACGGAGGTCACAGCCAGCACCTCTTCTTTTTTTTCTTTTTTTAAATACCACTAAGGTGGCAAAAAGCACGCGGTCCGACCGATGTTAAGCAGTCACCATCGCCTACAGACGCTTGCAACACCAGAAGTATCACTCGCGCGTTGCCGAGCCTTTAAAAATCCAATAACTTCTTTCTTGAAGAACCCCATACTGTAGTCCTTAGAGAAAACCTTGGCAGGGAGCTCATTCCACAACCCAAGCGTTCGCGAGAGGAAGTTTCTCTGAAACCGCACTGTACGCGACCATTTCGGTTCTAAAGTGTGAGAATGAATTCCCTGCCGATGGCGAGCGGTGCGATGGTAGAAAGTAGCCGTGGGCATCATTTCAAACAATTCTTCAGAACACATCCCATTGTACAAGTGGTAAAACACACACAGGGAGGCAAAGTCTCTCCTCAGACTGAAGGATTCGATACGGCTAGTGAGTTTGGGATCGTCGACAATTCTCACAGCCTCTCTCTCTTTTCATCGCCGCCCGATCCTAAGGCCGGCTGACCAAACTTGGGCTTCCTGAGTCTCATGCAACCGCTGTGCCTCACTGCATCGTACTACATCGCCAGTTTGTATCGAACTGGGTAAACGGCCGTGGCTAGGCTAATGTCGCTACCTTAAATAATTAAGGTCCTATGCCAAACGCCTCCCGTCTCGCCTCGGGCACTGCGAAATTTAATGTCAATGATTTAATGAAATTTAATTTCTTTGAAATCCACAGCCACAGACAGTTTCTCAAAAAGTCTATTAAAGTCTAATAACGACGACACGCCCTCTATGGATAAAGGAATTAATTTCATTAAAATTGCAGGTCAGCTGAGGCGTGTTGCAGCCGTTCCATGCTGGAGGAGGAACAGCTCATCATAGTGCTGTCAACGATAGATGAAAAGTGGGATTGTAGTCAATAGTTTGTCTTAGATTTTCCAAAAAAAATAGAAATAAGCTTACAATAATTCACATTCAGCAGAAAATTTGTACAAATGTTGGAAACACCATTATAAATAAATGTAAAGTCCGCATCAATCCTAAATCTGTAAAAAAAATATTGGTAGTTTAGTATTCCCGCACTGGACAAAACGTTTATGTGATGAATGTTTGTCTTGAGTTTGGGTGTAATTATGTATAACATGTATGTATTTACAAAAAAAGTATTATAATTCTAGCTTTGTTTGGTTTGGGGCCAGAAAGCGCTGTGTGATACGTCGAAAATTAAAAAAAAATAAGTTTTGTTTCTTGCCGGCTCTTTTTGGCAGAAATCGACATTGTTTAGTTTGTATTGACTATTCAAAATTGTTCTCAGAAACCTACTTAAATAAAATAAATATTGTTTTGATTTTATTTGACTGCTTGAAATAAATATCGAGGGTTCCTTAGACTAACAATTTTCAGCTGTATGCGAATTTCTGTAACCTTGAATGTCTATTTTGACCGGATTATCCTTTTTTAAAACAAAATGTATTTAGCTATAAGCTAAATAAAGATTATTATAAAAACATAGAAAGGATTGTAGGATTTTATCTTAGCTTTACTAATTTATTTATATTTGTATTAATTGTACAATTAAGTTAATTTACAAAGTATTGTATTATAACATTATACTACGGAGTTTCTTGTAATCACTACTTAAATGTAAAGTATAACAAATGTAAACATTGTTATTAATTTAGGAATTATTATTTTTAAGGATGTTATAATATTGTGGTTGAGTTAAGTTGACATTTTATGTCCTATTCAGTTAATTTTGTATTTTTATAATGAAATTCTAAATAATAAATATTTTAATAAGTATAAAATGACTTTTATACTTAATCACTAGCTTTTGCTCGAGGCTTGACTAAATTGGTTATTGATGAGAGATTCTTCAGCAACAAAATTGATTACAGTTAGTGGAAATTTGCTATAGGAAGCTATACTTGTAGCAATAAGATTCTATTATAGTTACTCCTAAAAAACTTTTAAATTTTCCGAAAATAATAAACCTCTTATAACATGTGAATAAAAGAATTCCATGTAGATCCTTCTCAGGCCCTCCAGCTATGTCCCTAAAATTAGGTTAAACCTGTGTTGAAACGTGAAACTACCTTTCGTTATCACCTGCAGAAAAAAGCCATTCCCAAATGAACCTTCTAATTTGAATGGCAAACATATTGAAGTAGCTTTATACATGCATAAGGCTAGACATTTACAGTACTCTGTGATGCATATTATGTTCCACAATTTTCATAACCATTTGTACAGCGTGTAGGTGTAGTATATTGATAATAATAAAGTAAAAAGTCTGGGTATGCTTTTGATACATTTATTTTAAAATATCTAATACCTTTAAAGGAGTACTTCTCATATATATATATATATATATTTATATAATCTGAATCTTGGAAACGGCTCCTACAATTTCATGAAATTTAATATGCAGGGGGTTTCAGGGGCGATAAATCAGTGTAGCTAGGTTTCATTTTTAGGAAACGTCGTTTTATCCATGTTTTGGTGCAATGCTACTGAAAAATATGACTCCTCCTGACATCTATTGCCAATGAGAGCACGGTCTCTAAAAACTTATTTTTAATTGAGGGTAAGAGTCGGATTGTTGGGTTAAGTATAGGGCCTGGTCTCTGATTTGAACTCAAGTTTTGGAAGCTAGTGGATGGTTGAGGTACTTCTTGGATTTCAGGTGATGCCGGGACGGGAGTTTCTTGCGTTTCAGGTATTACTGGGATTGGAATGTTTTGGCGGAATGTTGGAAGGCGGATTTTCAGTTTCTACGGAAATCGGCGAGGGTATGGTTAAAGGACCAAAGTCAACGTCTTGGTTATCAAATGGGCTAAAGTTTAGAGGTGACAGGTTTGGTGAAATCAGGATACATAAGGACGGGTGCAATGACAAGTTTATGTTTGAAACTCTCGAAGGCGAGCTGTTGCTCGTTAGACCAGATAAGTGGGGTGTCTTTCTTTAAAAGTGATGTCAAAAGTTTAGATAGCTTAGAAAATTCAGAGACAAAGCGTCGGTAATAGGATATCAGGCCAAGGAAGGATTTTATATCTTTAGGACATATTGGAATTGGAAATTCTTGAATTGATTAATTTTGTTATGATCAGGTTTCACACCCTTTTCAGTTATAACAAGGCCTAAGTAGCCAACTTCTTTCCTTAAGAATTCACATTTGTCTGGTTGTAACTTGAAGTTAAAAATACGAAGTTTTTGAAAGACTGCGGAGAGATATTGAATGTGGTGTGAAAGGTCATGGGAGTAGATGACGATATCATCTAAGTAAACGAAACAGCGCTCTCCTTGGAGGCCGGTGAGGACGTTGTTCATTAACCTCTGAAAGGTTGAAGGCGCATTTTTGAGCCCAAAAGGCATTCTTTAGAACTCAAAATGACCTTGGTATCTTGGGAAGCTATCTTAATCTGATGAAAACCCGAGGTTAGGTCAAGCGTGGAGAAGTATTTTGATTTGCCTAATTGGTCTAGAATTTCCGTGATATTGGGAATTGGATAGGTCTTACCAATGCTGATATCGTTAAGTCTGCGATAGTCTAAAACTATCCGCCATTTCTTTTCCCCGGACGCATCTATCTTTTTAGGAACAATTCATTGGCTTAATGATATCTTGATCTAACATTTTTTCGATTTGGGATCGGACTACTTTCTTGTGAACTTCAGGAAATCGATAGGAATTTACATTAATGGGATTGATCGGATGTAGTACGAATTTTGAGTTGAATAGCATCTGCAGAGGTTAGTCGATCACAAGGCAAATGGAATATATCAGAGAACTTGCTGCATATATCGTAAAGTGCGTCAGATTCTTCGGAGTTAAGATGAGAGACACGAAGGAGTTGCAAGAGTTCTTGAGTTCTGTTCAAACACGATTTATTGGATTGAGATGTCTGAAAGCTGTTAGAATAAAGAGAATGTAAGGTAAGTTGAAGGTTGGAATTTAAAGGGACGGCATCTTCGGAAGTGTTTTAGACCGTAAGGTTAACTATTGTTATCTTTTATTTTAACTAGACAATTCGCTACCAGAAGGTTGTCGTTTATGTGTTGATCAAAAATGACACCTTATTTTATTTCGGGACTTTTAACTGAGCATTCTACTATTATTTCAGAACAAGGAGGAATCATATATATAAGATCGGTAAAATTTAATTTAATTTTGTTTTTGTTGATATATTATGATTGTAATCAATGTTGCAGTGATAGTGGGTCAGGAAGTCATTTCCAATAATACCGTCATAGCTTAAATTGATTTCTTCTAAGATATGAAATGGAAATGGGGTATGTTCTTTGTTAAAGAGAAGGGGTAGATCTAGGCTTCCAAGGGTAGGGACAGCCTCTTTGCTATTGTCTATGCCTTTTAATTTTATCGTATTGCTTTTAAATTTCAGGGTTTGATAGGATTGGATTGAGGATTTTTTTATAAGACAGATGGAGGAGCCAGTGTCAACTAA
The DNA here is from genome assembly GCA_946406115.1 of Apoda limacodes. Lineage (NCBI taxonomy): Eukaryota > Metazoa > Arthropoda > Insecta > Lepidoptera > Limacodidae > Apoda > Apoda limacodes. The sequence goes on along the minus strand of OX291555.1, from coordinate 22,410,305 downwards.
AAAGGTAAGCGGTTTTTTGGATATAGATAATTGGAGTGTAACATGAGGTAAGGATTTTTTAGTTGGGTCATATGTAATTTCGTATACTTTATCATCAGTTATGCGTTGGGTTTGAGTAGGATATTTGTCAGTTTTTAAAGAGTAAGGATTTTGTAGGATACAGTGGTGATTGGATTTCCAGGTATGAAGTTGATTAATTTTCAGATTTTGCGATGCAGAGGAGTGGACACCTATTTGGGGCTGGTTACCCTTGTGATCCTTTGATTCAGAGGAGTAGACGCTTATTTGGGGCTGGTGACCCATGTGGTCATTGGATTCAGAGGAGTGGACACTTATTCGGGGCTGGTTACCCATGTGATCCTGGGATTCATAGGAGTGGACGCTTATTCGGGGCTGGTTAACCTTGTGGTCCTTGGATTCAGAGAAGTGAGTGTATTTTAGGCGTTGGGTATCTTAAAGTCTTGAAAGGGTGTCATTTTTACGTAAAGGTCGTGTTAAGGACAGACACTTGGGTCTCACAAGACACCGCCGTTAGTCCGTTATTCGTTTAAATCACTTTTCTCATTATATAAATCGTCGTAATTGTTTGTTTATGTGTTATGGTCGTTTTCGTCAAAGTACTCGATATAGTTAGTATCATGGGAAGCTGATGGTTGGGGTTCAAAATAGTTGTAGTTATCATTGTTATTTACAAAATGGATTCTAGCTTGCGGCATTGGGGTGTTTGAATTGTAGTTGTTTTGAAAGTTATCTCTTTGTTGAGGTTGATGAAGTTGTGTGGTTTTAAATCGGTTGTTGTATTCGCGTTTCCTACAATTTTCTATCGTGTGACCTTGATTTTTGCAATATCGACAAAATGCGGGATTTTGGTTTGGCATTTGAGGCTTGTTATTCATGTGATGTATAACTGGTCTAAATGTGTTATTGGGTTTTTGCAGGTCGCGTGATGGCGCTGAGAGATTTCTGGCCATGTTACGCTTGTATATCAGCATCTGTATCTTCTCTTCAGATTTGGTTAATGGCTTCTTTTAAATTGCTAGGCGATTTACCTCGGACTAAATTAGAAATGTTAGGCTTAAGGCTTGTGTAAAACGTGTGAAGGGCCAGATCTTCCATTGAAGCAATCCGGCCGGCTAGTTCGGATTTCTTTTTGCTAGAAAGTATGACCTCTATTAAGAGCTGAGACAGACAGGTATCTAGACGGAATGAGTACTGAGTAACCGTTTCATTCAATGATTGACGACTATTTTGTTAACAAATGACAAATCAGTTAGCAAATGTGCGTAATGTTTTCTTTCCCCAAACTGTGTTTGAAGAAAGTCACTGAGCTGATACCAGTCATCGTATTCTTTTGTTGCTATAGCCGCTACCGCTTTTCCTTCTAATTGTGAAAGTATGGATTTAAAGAAAATTGATTTTTGTGTGTCAGATGCCTAGCATATGGCGTTTACACAGTATGCTAAAAATGAATTTCATTTATCGCGAGAGCCGTCAAATGGTTTGATTAAAAGGACTTCAATTTGTACGGTTTCTCCTCTTTCAGATTTCGTTGGACCATCTTTACTTGCCGTAGTATTATAATAAAATAGAACCACTTAAAATATATAATAAAATCAAATATTATCTTTAGTAAAAGTTGTAACTGTTATGATTCCGTGTAATAGGCGGCCCGCTAAGTAACACGATGCGCAGACTTACACTATTGATAAAGCACAGGTGGAATGAGTGAGGAGCAGCTTCTCAGAATTGACTGTGCAATGACAGTGACACAAATTATGAACAAAGGAAAGTACATGAATAGTTATTATGTTAAAATATATGTAAGTATATTAGATCTAGAACACGGAAACTTGTAAAATCTCTTGAGCACTACGGAAAATACTGCACTTTGATATTTGTGTATGATTTTTCACTATCACTTTGTTTTAGTACTAAAAAAGGCTTATACTTACAGAATTACGAAGAGGTAGAAGCAAGGAAACATACTCAGTCACGCCGAAATGTAGACGATTCCGGTTCTCAAGAGATTGACGACTTTTCAGGAGCAACACGACGTTAATCTTTCAGGAACGTCCAGTAATTTTCAGGAACGAGTTGATATATATATATATATTTTCAGGAACGAGACGGTTTTTTTTCAGATTTTAGGAATAATATGATATATATATTTTCAGGAACTTGACGACGTTTATTTTCAGGAACGACTGTACTTAATTTTCAGGAACGAGACGATTTTGAGGAGCGAGATGAAGTAGAACAAGAACTAGAGTTTTATATTTACTGTTCGCCTCGAGTTCAACACTAATTTGGATAACACTTACACACTTGAGTTCCTCTGATTTGCACTTTATTGTTTATTCACGAAACGGAGACGGACCAAGGAGACTTTGTATCCGTTACCGATCTGGAAGCTAGAGTCGAACTGTCACTTAGAACAAAGAGAATTCTACAAAACAAAGAACTATTTAGGTCATCAATTTTTGTTGTTATAAAATTTAAGTTGCATATTGAGCGGAATCCGAAACATTTATTTAGATGCAGCAATGTTATTAAAGTATTATTGCGTCCTAGAGCTATGTTGTGGACAAAACAAATATTTTCTTTACACTGCGAAACACACGTTTGCCAGCAATATGATGCTACTGGCAAAAGGCTCTGGAACTGCTACTTTTTGTAGGTATAAACGTGACCTTATACACACAAAAGAAGCAGGCGCGGACAGTTTTCAGCTGTTGGAAATCAATAATTTAATAATTTAAATAAGTGATTTTTATAGATAAACCTACGTGAGTGTGGAAAAAGGTATTTCTGAATGTATGCATTTAAGTTTTGAATTTATGTAGGTATATTTTTTAAGGTAGCGATATAGGCCAGAAAGCTCATTTCTGTGTTACCTACATTGCGCTGAGCTGAGATGTATTTGTTATACACTCAAAAAGTAATTTATACCGTCATAACGCCTTGAAACTGTTAATTTATTCTATGGAATATTATAATTATTTAACCAACATTTATTATGAGCAAATGCAATAATACCTGGATTTACCTATTTAAAAACATAATGCTTTTTACTAGGCTTGCAACGACTATTCGGCTACTTTTATCCTTTCTGCCGATTACCGAATATCTAGGTATTATTCGGCCGAATACCGAATACTAAAGATTTTTTGTTGTAGCCTACTACAACAACTACTACAAAATATTAAAAAAAATAAAAAGTTTTTTTTATAACAATGTAATTACCTTGTAATCAATAAAAATATCATGCATTTTTAGACGCCGTAATTGATACTATTTTATTAGGCTTACACAATTTCACTTTTAAAGTAAACAAATTAAAACGAAGAAAGCACAAAAGTGTTTGTATTTACTATGAGCACCAAATGAAACATATAGCGCGGCGTCGTGGGAAAGAGGTCACGCGCTAGCCGAATACTATTTGTTGCAAGTCTAGTTTTTACATAATTTTATTGTTAAAGTACCAAACATAATAAACGTATTAAAGGTACAGATTTAGAAGGCCGTGTGGCGCAGTGGTAGAACGTTAAGCTGCCATGTCAAAGAACCCGGTTCTGATTCCCGAGAGGAAATCTATATTTACATTCGCAATATCTTAAACCACTTCTTCGGAGAAATGTTTCGTGATTGTACGTACGTATCATAAATATACATACTAAAGCTGTTTAGTAACATACGTTATATTTATGTTCTAATGATATTTATAATAACCATCTACAATATTAATCGATCTAATAAAGAAGATAAAAGCGGACAAAAGCCGAGATGCGGAAAAAATATCAAATGAATTTATAAGATTAGTGTAACTATCTTTTCTTCGTTATTTGTTATGATGAAAAGTTAGAATTTATTTGGATAATAGTTGGGTTAAAATACATATAATTTTATAATGTTTAGTGTTCAATGATGTTTTTTTTTTACAAAGAGTCATTTGGTTATTTTGAACAAAATAAAAACAAACAATAAAATTATACAGAAAAACAAAGAAAAAAAAATTTATTAGAAGATATTTGATTAAGTACTATCCACTTACACAATTTAAAGTCTAATGACTTACAGAAGTAGTCTTCAAATCACAGGGAGTGAACTTGATTTAATTTATCCTTGCCTACCTCCCTAATTATCTTTTTCTACTTTTTCACTTCTCTATACTAAAATAAAAAAAAAAAATAAGAATGTATAAGTAATTAAATGTAAATGTATTGAGTAATGTATGTATGTAAAATTCAACTCATAAAATAAATACTACAGATTCGTTCATCAGCAGGTCAAATCCTGAAAATTAAGAACACCTGAACAATCCTTTCAAATAAAATAATTCCCGAAATTTTCAGATTTATGTTATTTATTATTGTTATCTGAAAATCTATTAAAAAAAAAGTCCCTACGCATGAGCTTCTCGCACTCCAACACCTATGACCTTTCTGAACGAAGCAAATGTTCTAAGCCCACTAAGTTAGTATTTGATTTTCAAACCTCCATAAATCTATGATTCTGAACCTCTTTAACCTAATGACATATATTCACTTGTTCATTTCATACCTCACCTCCTATAATTTTTTTCTGTATTACTCTTTCACAACTCATTCCAGTCATAATAAATGTAGATATAATATTAGTTATTAGATTATAATTTATGAAATCCGTATAAAATTCTGAAATTTTATATACTTGTTTATATTTCTCCTTAATATTTTCAGATTTGTTATTTGATATTTATTATCTGAAAATTATTTCCTAGTCTGACATTCTTATCTTGTGATATTATTATCAAATTTTCATGGTTTCATGAAAATTAACACCTGACCTATTGGGTTAGCTTTGCACACAAACAGTCCGGCATACACTAGACTTAGTAAGTATCAGATATATCTCTTCAAACCCCAGGGATTCTGACAATATTATTGAGGAATCTCTGGTGAATATTTTTATGATGTATAAGTGTTATTCACTAGTACCACTCTTACGAAACCTATACTCCGTGAATTTTGTAATTCAGGTCATGGCATGAGTCTTGTGCCTTGGAAGATGGGTCGACCATTAGTTTGGGATGCTACGTGCGTCGATACTCTTGCCCCGACTTATCTTCCTGGTACAGCTTCTGTGGCGGGAGCTGCTGCCGCTTCTGCTGAAAACCGCAAACGTAGAAAATACACTAATATAAGTAATAGTTATATTTTTGTGCCGTTTGCGGTTAAAACCGTGGGGCCATGGTCGCCGGGGACTCATCTTTTGTTTAAAGCTATTTCTAAGCGTTTGGTCGAAGTGTCTCACGACAGAAGGGCTGGCAGATATTTCGCTCAAAGAATTTCAATTCCAATTCAACGAGGAAATACTGCCAGTCTTTTAAGTACACTGCCCTATCAGGTCAACTTGGAACAGGTTTTTTATTTGTAGTTTTTATTTAAGTTAATTATTAGTTTTTAATTTAATTTTTATTTTATAATTTCTTGGCTTTGTTGAGTATTTTAGTTGTTAAATAAAAAAGTGAAGTAATTATATTTCCTTTGATGTATATTTATAAATATAAATATAAATAACACATAATATTTCAATTACACTCAGTCCAACACTATTTATTAGATATGATGCACTCACAGTAATAAAGTTTAATGTTAAATGTCCAATTCTATCATCAACAATATGTTGATAAATATGTTTATAGGTATTTATTCAAAGATGTAGAAAAATTAGAATTATTATTAATTAGTTTTCTCATTTGTATATGTCTACACATAAGTGAGATTTTAAATTGTAAGTTGATTTTAAGTTGTAAGTTGTGTTAAATAAGTAGTAAACCAGTTGTTTAAGAGGTACGTCAGAGTAATATAGCAAACAATATACAAATAAGCGTAAAAGAAAAAAAATCAAATTAATGTAGCTAAACATACAATCATAAATAATGCCCAATTTGAGTTTTCACAATTTCTAAAGTCAGTACCAAACCACATTTACAAAGCAAATCCTCGAATATCAGAACTAAAAGACACAGGTACTAAAGAGTAATATGATTTTTCAGTCATCCATACACAAAGGAACCCTAATTTATACTATTTCCACATTTGAAAGTAAAATCATCGTAGAGTGGGAAGCCCCTTACAATGTACATTATCGCTGACCTACACTAGATAACCAGCCAAAATAGTAAGACCCTACTAACACCGCTAAGGATGGACATGGATTACCAAAGTAATTACTCTATCTCTTGGCATACCTGGTTCTTTAGTGGGCTATATAATTATTAGGGCTGGTATAATCTTAGTTCCCACTTCTACTTTTATAGAAGACTTATCTTTACCTAGCTGAAAATGTCCTAGAAAAAGGTTCGTTAATATATTCCTTTCTACTGAGATAATTGAGATTTCTTCCTACCATAAATTTCTAACCGGTAAAAGCGGGCCCGTCATTTGGATGTTTTAACATTAATTTTGATATTTTTAAAACGCAACCTCCAGAATTTCACAACGAACACACAATATGTTTACTGTAACTTCTAATATAAAAGTATTTACTAACCAGTTATGGTGGCACGATCTAGCTATAGTTTAACCACACGAGGTTCCTAGCTTCTCGTGACCCACAAGCGTAGTCTATGGACTATTGTCCGGGCAGCGTTTCGACAATTTAAACGACGGCAATTGAATGTTCTGTATGTATAGGAACACGCACTTTTATCACCACTAACCCCTCTCTAGCAACCTTCTCACTCCACATTTCAAACACCCCATCCTATTATTTTTTTATTCCGGACGGATGTCCGGCCTTAATTAATTTTAACAATGAAAAAAGAATATCTTTTAAGTATAATTCTAGTTATCTTGCTTGGGATACTATTATAGAGTCCTAGATTAATATGAACGGTCTAGATAAAACGGCCTAATTATTCTAAACTAAGAGAATATTAATATTATGTTCTAAATGTTAGTAAAGTTTTAACAAACCCCGGGTAATTTCAAATAAACTAACACTTCATACCATTATACAGAATACGTAAAATCCAAAACAACTACCCTTTATTATTGTTAGAATATTTATTGTAGGAGGCTACCCTAATGGTTGTTAAACGACTTACTTAGGTAAGTTTCGCGGGTGTTTTCAATATTATAAAAGTTCTAAGTAACTTAAACTTACTCTTAAACTTATACTCAACATTATATAATTCCCAATAACAGTAGCATAACTATTTAACTAAGGCAATAAAATTAATAAGAAAAGAAAACCGCGGATAACAAAACAACTCCTATCTAGAGGGTCTCCGATGTATCCTACGTTTAATTTTCTAAATAAAATTTTATACGAGCAAAAGTTATGAAACTACCTGAAAGAGCATATGAAACGTGCTTCCATTTCTATATCACTTAACCATCAATCAGCGACTGAGTTAAAACGTCCTTCAACCAACTTGCCTTCCAAACAACCATCCAATCACAGTTCGTTTTAAAGCATCCATACTCGCGCCACTGGTTCAAAACTTACGCAACTTTATTTTGTCTAGAGTCCGAATTCATAAATCGGAAGTTAGATTACTACCTACATTTAATAATTAATTCCGTGTTGATGTCTATGACTCGTAAGTTCATAACTTAATATTTTACATTTTAGTCATTTGTACTTATATGTTGTTAGCTTTAAACCTTTCATAATATAAATCATAACTACTCATTTAATTAATTAAATTACTGAACTTGAATATTTGAACGCGCCATTCTAATTTAAAGATGGATTTTGCTATAGGTAGTACGTCCATTGAAATTTGTTTACGAATGAAAATCTTCACGCTAAAACTTGAATAAAAACATTGTATTCCAAAAATGTTAAGGCATAAATATGGTATCGTCACAATACCTAAAGTAGTTTTCAAAAAGTTCTGGAACCTATATCCATTTCTCTTCAGACAACGTTTTCAGGAGGGTACCTATACAAGAAACAGAGTTTTGTTGCTTTTGCTCTATCGTAAAAACAGAAATACAAACTTCATACTTGCAGTGAAAAATAGTGTGAACTCGAAATTATAACAACAAATAATAAAAAGATAAGAGATAAGTTTATTATGATAGGTAATAAATTTACAAATTCAAATTTCCTTGACGTATGGTAGTTTTTGTATTTTAAACTTTTTATATTTAGTTTTTGTGTCCACATAAACTTCTAGTTTTAATAATTGTCTATGATGTTTTGTAACAAGTGTATCAGTACCACTTAGAATTTCACCCAGTCCGTAAATTCTAGACCAATCCATAGTCTTAGAATAGACTATAAAACATCCTTCCAAATACGAAGTATAGGATATATCCAATTCTATGAACACCCGCTTACTATATGAAGTTGACACTAAAATTTCATCTTGTGACAACTTGCTTTCCAGATAATCACCTACTACTATTTTCTTTATCTGTTTTGAGTCTCGGCCAAATGCATTTCTAAAATTGAAAGTATCATCTTTAAAGTGAATGTTATAAAATACTTCTGCATCTAAAATAAACCCTCCCTTGTTCCATTTATGACTAATACTATTATAAACACATTGTATATCCGAAGTGGTTTTAAATACGGTATCATATTTTTTTACATATCCGTTTGAAGTGACAGCAACAATGTCTGCTTGAGATTTTATTACTTCAATTCCTTGTACTTTAAAAACAGCTTCGATGGGTCTTATCCAGTCTTTACCTTTAAATGGCCTATTAAAGTAAATTTCTGTTGGCACCAGATAGTTTTCATATTCAGCTTTAACCAGCTGTAAGAGCACAGTTGTGTTTAAACCATACTCATTAGCTTCTGGATGAGAAACGATTCTTCTATATTGCCCACCTACCTTAACTTTTGGTTGATAATTATTTTCATCAATATCGATATGCATACTATTTACATAAAGAACTGAATATAGTAGAAACAATGGGATATAAAATGGTATCATTTTGCGCACCTGTGAATAAAAAAAAATAGGTTAGACTTGCTCATTTGTCCAAATCCAAAATCTTTTTAGCGCGTTTTAAGCATAAACCTTCCGCCGTGCTCCACTGACGGGACCACAAATAATTATTTTTCCCAGTAGACCCACTAGTTTTACAGTAGGCCCACAGGTAACTGAAAGTTAAAGATAACCGCGTTTTAACCGTGGACCCACTGTCATGCCCCACTGGTTGGACCACAGGTAATTATTTTACCCCGTAGACAGCGGGCTTACAGGTAACTGAAAGTTAAAATGAAAAATAGTAAATATAAAAAAAATATATTCATTTTAAAAAATATTTTTTTACTTTTTAGTACAATTTTCGGTTACATTGAATTTTTTATATGATTCTAATGTTTTAAGAAAAGCAAGTTTTTAAAATATTCTTTTTTTACTATTTTTTATTTTATACTTTTAAGTGATAATTAAATTGAATTATTATAGTTTTTCTCCCAAGTTTCATTAATTGGGTGATGAGAACTTAGAAAACGATATTATGATCAATATAAATTAGTAATTCAATTTTCACTTAATTATTCACGTTCCATCCTAATGTCCACCTTCAGGTGCACTTCCTGCATATGCCAAGAGATAATAACATCAAAATGAAATGAAATTCGTGATCTGCGACCCTCAAATCCCCGGATACCCATTTTGAAGATTTTTAAATTCACCTCCACCTCTAGGTTGTAACCCTTGTACAACTCTGGGAGGGGGTTGATGGTCAAAGTAACTGTGGAATATTGTATTGTCATCCGAGCTTAGTAAGTATGCGAAATTTCATCGAAGGGTGATAACAGGAAGTGTATTTAATTAAGCTTGCAATATTCCACCACAAGATGGAAGGAAAAAAAACGAAAAAGGAAGCATTGTGAGTTAAATAAAAGCAAGTAAAAATACTAAGTTTCACATTCACTTCACTGGTATGCAAAATAAGTTTAGTTTAGGGAATACTGATGAGATCTATCACTTCTGAAAAGAAAAGACTGTTCTAAAATCAAGTTTCGGAGATAAAGCCGCTTCTAGTTCGACAGCTGTCATCCGAAATAAAGATCTTGATGAGACCTATCACTTCTTGAAAAAAAATACCAGACTACAATCAAAAGTTACAAAGATAAACTTTTTCTAGTTTAGCAGCTGTCATCGGAAATAAAGATCTTGATGAGATCTATCACTTCTGTAAAGAATCTTCTAGTCTACGATCAAAATTTTACGAAATAGAGCCTTTTCTAGTTTGAAAGCTATCATCAGAAAAAAAGATCTTGATGAGATCTATCATTATGGTAGAGAAACTACTAGTCTACAATAAATTGTTACGGCGATGTAGTTCTTTCTAGTTTGGCAGCTGTCATCCGAAATAAAGATTTTGATGAGATCTATCATTGCTGCAAAGAAACTACTAGTCAACGATCATGAGTTACGGAAATAAAGCCCTTTCTAGTTAGACAACTGACAATAAAAAAATATCAGCAAATAACTTTGGACCGATTCTCTACCGTGCGAACTTTACGAGACTAATTCTTAATCATCCATAACCACCTAATCCAAGAACCATCAGAAGAGTGCACAAATCAAGCCAGTCACAATGCGTACAAAAAGTTTTACGATTGTACTATAAAATATTTGAATGTCTAGTAGTGTCGTTTTTTGTAAGCAGTTACAATAAAGGCTTTGTATTATCTGTCGTTTTTGTTTAGTGCTGTACAATTAATTAAACTTACCCGTGGACGCACTGGAACTACCAGATTGAGTAAAATATTTTATCTCTAGTGTAATGGTACTGGGGAAAAATAATTACCTGTGGTCCCACCAGTGGGGCATTGCGGTGGGTCCACGGGTAACACGCGCTTTTTAGTCATCATCAAATCTAACACGACAAAAATGATCGAAGAAGCTTTGTCAACATTATACGTTGAATTATTATAGGAATATAAATAGTTTACAAGTCTACATTTCTCCAAAATTTTCTAGACCAACGTAGAAATTTATTGAAAAATGCTAGTCATTTCATCTTAATTTAATCCAATTCTAATTTACACATTCGCCATTCCAAAACCTTTTTCCCGAATTCCAGCTTCCATTGGTTTTATGAGCGATGTAACCTGCTTATTGCCACTTCTGCTTGTTGATGCGAAAGTGAGTTTATTTGTTTGATTGCCCTTTCTTCATGTTGCAACGCAGTATCCAATTCAGCTTAAATTTGGAACAGGGATAATCGCAGAGACTTAGAAAGACATAGGCCATTTTTTTATCCCGGAAAAATCGACTATTCGTGCTGAAATACCTATAACCAAATTCAATGTTGTCGAACTATAGCTACAGTTAGCTTGCTATAGTGAACTTCCTTTTTGTAAATATTCTATGTATAAGTTTTTATACTTAAGTTATAAAGGTGTTGTGTTGAATTTAATGCACACCGAGCTGCGGGGCTGCTAGTATTTATTTACACATTTGTAATCGTATTCTTGAAAACGGCATTAGCGATTTTTTATTTAAAAGGGTATACTTCCGAGGTGGTCCCATATTATTTCTGGTGAAACGCCTCTTATGTTGATGATTGTATACGAATTTGTTAGGAGTATGGATGTTTTTAGTGTACGAAAAATCCAATTATGCTACTCAAAATTAAAAAAACAACACTTATCAACAAAAACTACAACCGGCTTCAAAAATATGCACAAAGAAGGTAAATAAATTATAAATTACTTATTTCCAAAAATCTGATCCGAGTTACAGTTTGGAGGTGGTATCATATACCTACCTTGCATGAAATAAACTTCAAACTGTAATTCAGATCAGATATGGAAATAAGTAATAATTTTTACCCTTTTTAGTGCATCTTTTTGAAGCCGGTTGTTTTTTTGCTAAAAAGTTTTTTAGTTTAAAGGAGTCTCAGCACATATAGCGCCCATCGCGCTTATCGCTGAACTTTTTGATGCCTCGAGTATCCGTGCGTTCGCCGACGAACCCGGCGAGGGTGTGGAGTTTATAGAGGTTTCGTTTAGACAACGCATAGACAACGCTAGCAAATGCTATTGGATGAGAGTGGCGTAAAGGGTCAGCTTATTCCTAAGCAACATCTTACTGTACTTGCCTATCATGGGATATAGACGACCGAGGACAAAAGCGGCTCGGTCTCTAACTATTTTGGTGTGATCGCAGAAGTTCAAAGTCTTTTCAAGTCCAGGGTCACACCGAGATATTTGGCTTAATTTGCCAAGGAATGGCACGGTCAAAGATTGAGAGGGGAGATGGTCACGAAAGGGCGGCCAACGGTGTAGAGAACGGCTAAGCTTTTGTCGGGATTCACTTTGATTCTTAATTTTTCAGGGCTAATTATCCAATTAGCCACCTATATCCACCTAACGTTTCAGGGATGCCGTTTGTGTACAGAAGATATAAGACAGGGGAGAGCACGGACCCTTGCGGGACTCCTGCTTTTATAAGACTAGAGGAAGAGAGGGTGCTTTCGACTCTATAGCGAAAGCTGCGGTTCGACAAATAGTCTCGTATAATGTGTAAGAGGCGGTCTGGCAACTGTTGTACAGTTTATAAATTAAACAGTTGTGCCAGACTTTGCCGAATGCTCTCGCTTCATCGAAGATAACAGCGCCTGTGTGACGGGGCTTACCTAATACTGGCTGGAGGCAAGTGAGGATGTTTTCCGTGATACGGAGGACTTGATGAACGCACGAGTGTTTGGCGCGGAAGCAGAACTGCTTGTCGATTAGGATGCCTTTGGAGTCTATAGCGTTCCGTTGGCAAGTGAGGAGGAGGCGTTAGTAAAGTTTACCAAGGGCCTTTAGTAAACTTATTAGGAGGTAGGAAGAGAAAGGTCGTTACGAGCTTTCTCTGGCTTATGGATGCCTATAACAATCGCCTCATTGAGAAAAATAGGAGCAATTTTCGATAGCAGCGTGAAGATGGCAGAGAAGGGGAAGAGTAAGGTGCTTAAGGATATCGTTAGGGATACCGTCCACGCCGGGGGCTTTAGGAAGGCGTAGGTCTTTGATTGACTTCGTTCGCGTTCGTTCGATTATGACGGGGGGCAGAGGATCCTGTGGGGGTAAAAAAGTTATACGCTTCATTTCACCGTCTACCTCTCGCACGTGATCTGGATCGAAAGGTTGTGTGCTTAAGGCACATTGGGCTTGGAGGCTAGATGCAAGGCAATCCGCTTTTTCGGCGTCATTGAACGCGGGAACGTTGTTGGGACGAGCTAACGGAGGGAGGGAGTCGAAGTGTCCGATTTCAACGCTCTGGCTAGGCGCCAATAAGCTAGATGAGAAGGAGAAATATTCTCCATCAGATCACCGAAACGTTCTAAAAAGCTACAGCTGTTCATACACGGCGGTGTAAGTCGTTGACGCGAGCTTTGTTTTCGGTAGTGGGACGGTTACGCTCAGTCATTAGTGCTGAGGCAGAATAAGGTGGTGGTAGTCACCAACCGGCACTTGTCTTGAGCACTCGCCAACGGTGTCGATCAGGTGGCTAGTAAGTGAGTCAATAGCCACGTTTATATCGTTCGCGGAAGAGATATTACAGGAAACTGGATGCAGATGTGGCGAGCTGGGCTTGCCTGAATTTATCCCAGTCCGTCACGGTTTTATTCTCGGGAGGAGTGTTCGATGGGGAGCCGAATTGGAAAAGGACTAGGCGGTGGTCCGAGTCAAGTTTGTCAAGCACCTCTATAGAGCGAAAGCTTAGCGTTACATTCTTTAGAAGTGCTATGTCGAGCACGTCAGGGATGAGGCGAGCGTTATGGGGAGAGAAGGTGGGCGTCATCGAAGTGATGATGTCGAAGTTTAGTCTGTCCACTAATTGGTCGAGGAGTTTGCCTCTCTGTGAAGTGGCTGAAGAGTTCCACCGACGGTGCTTGCAATTCATCAAGTAAATATTAAATTTAAGAGCGACTGAAGGTCGCTCGCCAGCAAGTCTCTAAGGGATGGGGGTTCCTGGATTAGGAAGACGTCTGATATATGGGACGAGAGAAATTCCGCTAATTCCTTCTTTTGGTTACAGAGAGCGTTGACATTAAAATAGCCGGTGGAGACGGAGAGGGGTTTTTCGCGCGTGGTTGTGCAATCCATTTTGGTTTTATTGTTTGGGTGTCGCCCTACGGTGGGCCCTTAAGAACGGGCGAAGCTCAGACATGAATGTGAGCGTCTGTTGTGGGGGAGCCAGCTTTATCGAGCCAAACCCTTTTATCAGTGTCGGTCGGTGAGGTATCACACCAGAATCCCGCCATTTATGTTTACATTATAACAAAACTTTTTTCATTATTTAAAATACACATTTTAAACTACAGATATCATTACCTAACTAATTCACAGTGTCAAAAAAAATGATTTTATACATCAATAACTTTGTAAATAAAAATAAACAATCATTTATCTTGTATATTATCAATTGATCAATTTCTCATACATTTCTGTTTATTGAAATAATCACGCACCTCTCGGCTCTGCACAATGCACGGCAATATGTGCGCTTAAGTTATTTATGACTAGTTTTTGCCCGCGGCTCCAGCCGTCCTAAATTTGGTTAGCAGCATTATTAATTTACAAAGTTTGTCGATTAAATGATGTGATGGATTTGGAATATAAAGTGTACACAAAAAAATGTACTCACCATGAGTGTAATTTGTGGAATAATTTAGCACAGCCAAGAAACAAGTGGTTTTATAGCGTAGGGTAGAAGAAAGAAATGTGGGCCAGTGGTTTAAAATAAATTAAAAAAACTTATGCTGTACTCTTAACGAGCATAATATGAAGTGAAACAGATATTAAAAATTATAAAATTCTTTCGAATCAAATTCAAAAAAAACTTTAATTTGATATCACACTCTACAAATTAACGCATGATACTTGAGTCTGGGTGTTTTCTATCTATTATTTAAAATATTTCTTTTTAAAGTCATCATCAGTCATATTATTATTATTATTATTATTATATTATTATTATTATTATTATATTATTATTAAATTACAAACCAGTATTTTATGTTCCCCGCTCGTCTCCTCTGCGTTAGAACCTATGATTATAGTTTCATTATAGTTCCACGGAAAC
Source organism: Apoda limacodes (assembly GCA_946406115.1). Taxonomy (NCBI): domain Eukaryota; kingdom Metazoa; phylum Arthropoda; class Insecta; order Lepidoptera; family Limacodidae; genus Apoda; species Apoda limacodes. The sequence goes on along the minus strand of OX291555.1, from coordinate 22,395,265 downwards.
CAAAGTTAGCACATGTTTAACACAAGCTTGACCAGTTTTTATTCTTTTCCATAAAATTCCAGAAATGTTTAAGGGTTTTCTTTACGAAATTACCGTTTTGACGCTCTGGCCACTTTGGATAAAAGTGAAACCTGAATAGTGTTAGGTTTTTTGATTTTGGAATATAAAAAAAACATGACATTTAAACTTCGACTTTCAATAGTTTTTAAGATGGATACAGCGACAATTAGAGTAATATTCGAATACGACTTCCGATGTGGGACTAGAAACTGCTCGTAATGTTAATGCAGTGTTTGGAGAGGATACAGTTAACGAATACACCGTGCGTTTCCATAAAATTTCAGAAATGTTTAAGGGTTTTCTTTACGAAATTACCGTTTTGACGCTCTGGCCACTTTGGATAAAAGTGAAACCTGAATAGTGTTAGGTTTTTTGATTTTGGAATTTAAAAAAGACATGACATTTAAACTTCGACTTTCAATAGTTTTTAAGATGGATACAGGGACAATTAGAGTAATATTCGAATACGACTTCCGATGTGGGACTAGCGGAGCAGAAACTGCTCGTAATGTTAATGCAGTGAGTTTTTTGCTCGATTGTAGACGCTTGAATATTCGCAGAAAATTTTAGTCATAAATTCACTAAATATATTCAATAAATAATTAAATTAAATAAAAAAAAAATTTTCAGGAGGGTTTCCATACAACAACCGTAATTTTTTTTGCCGTTTTTATAGATAATGATACGGAACCCTTCGTGCGCGAGTCCGACTCACACTTGGCCGATTTTTATATCTCAAGGTCAACATATCTTTCTCTTCTTAAAATTTGGTTTGCTAATGAAAAATAGCCAAGTCAAATCTATAGCTTCAATGTATCCCAAGTTATCTTTGTGTAAATAATTCGGTTGTTTAAATTAAAGAAGATATATTTTTAAAAAGAATTCATTATTTTAGCAAAAAAACAAGAAATTGTAATTTTCATTTATTTTAGAATGTTGTATGTTCTTATAACTTGGCACCCATGTTAATCTTATTTCGTTTGTCAGCAAATTTGACAACCACGCATATACTTAGTATAAACTTGGCTCTCATTTTCACATATTTTTTTTTGATGGGATACATACCTTTTATTTCATCCCACAAAAATAAAGAAAATTAAATATCCTTTCATTACGAAACGGCAATTTCATACTTTAACCCCTTCTTTTTTAATTATATTCAAATTTGAAACAAAGGTAGTATATGAGGTGACAACAACCAAAAAATCATTTATTGCCTAAGAACTGTACTGTAACTTTAATAATAATTATTTAATATATATATTTCTTATACGTATAGTATTACAATATTTTAAGCGGGCTTAAGTTGTATTTGCGATATTATCAACCCAAGTTAGGAAGGTAGGTAGGTAGGTTCTTACTAAGATGATAGTAACCCAAAATGATACGGCCTTAGTGGCTCAGTGGGGAAAAATGTTGGCTTCGAAACCAAGGGCCGAGAGTTCGATCCTTGAATCGTGCGCGAGTCCGACTCGCACTTGGCCAATTTTTTAGAATTTAATCTCAGCAAGCAAGCGCGCCGCATAGATCCGACTATATTAGAACAGATATCTGGTCCTCTAATATTATTCCAAATTTCTAAACAGTGAGCCTCTAATGACTCTGTAGTTCTTTCATTTCGCATGTCCCATCTTTGCACATTCAAACCCCATAGGTTTTCTATGGGATTTAAATCTAGTGATTTTGCAGGCCAAGGAATAACATTAATGTCCGGGTGTTGAGTAAACCAGTAAACCAATCCTGCACTATATGCGCTTGATGCACAGGACAGTTATCATGCATAAACTGTATTTGTGGCATATCAGCTACTGGATAAACATACCGCGCTGTTGGCAACATGATCTCGTCTAACACTTCCACATAATGTGAAGCTCTAGCGCGGCCTGCTATCGAGATTAATTCACCAGGACCAGCCGCAGTCATCCACTCCCACATATTTAGTGATATCCGTCCAGATTCCATATTTGGGACAACATTGTGTTCTACATAACGGGTTCCATTTCTGCGCCACAAATGAAGCCTCCCGTTTTCAGATGATACGAACGACTTCTCATCAGTGAATAATGTGTGCTCCCAGTCAAAATCTAAATACTCCCTTGCAAACAACAATCTATTTTGTTTATGGGTATTAGATAAATATGGTTTTTTAGCGGGCTTTCTATGATGCAATCCTTCAATATGCAGAGCTCGACTAACTGTGTGTGTAGATGTATGAAACATGTGTCCAAACACAGCAGTCGGTATGAAACCATTGTTCTCGTATTGTTCCACCATGAATCTTCTTTGAGTCGCATCAATGTGCCGCGGGCGGCCACTTCGAGGTCGAGTTGATAAGCTCCCCTCCTTTTGGTTGCGCGAGACCCAACGCTTTACGGTAATCCACTAAAAATTAAATAGCCTGATTAAAATAAACATTTTTCAAACTACTGTATTATATTTTTTTTTTTTTTTAGATATGTACCTACAAAAAAGTGTGGTATTTAAAAATATGATATAACATTAACATCAAATAAAATACTTACGGTAAAACCAGTCTCATTGCAAATTTGAGATATATTGTAACCCATATTATGTAGTTTTATAATACGCATCCTCTCTTGAATATTAATATTGGCCTGCATATTATTTTTAGCAAAGAAATTTAATAAAAACACAAAATAACCTTATCAAGACAAGCACCTACAGTAGTTCATCCACAACGACAAAAAAAATGGCTACCTAAGTAATTACCGCATCTAACTTAATAGCTAAATGAAAACACCAAAAAACCTTGTCAGCACATACCGCCAGAAACAAATCGGCAACGAACGAGAAACATTAAATGTCTGCCTACGTAGTATCCGCATCTGACTTAATAACTATTAGAAAATTGGTCTAAGCTGTTTAACGAAACAAAATTTTCATAATTCGTAAAATGTAACAAAAACAAAAAGGAAGACATAAGGTGAGATTCGAATCCACAATCAATGAGTACACGTATTAAGATCTGATACATCCTATCCACTAGGCTAAGGACACGATAATTTTCTTAGTTAAATTATTATATACAATATTAAATGAAACTAATATTACTCAGGTTCTACAAGACATATTACTTTATTTCTTTAAGTGTGTGAGTGACTACGCCTCGCTACCATTCTATTCTATATGCGGTTCTGTAACTGACCGTATATTGTGTTTTCCCTGAATCGTTTTTTTTTTTTTCTGAACTGACTATGCAGTTGGCTGTTGCAGCCATTACTGCTTTACCGGGCTTTTTGGGGCGAGACTCTGCAGGAGACTCAGCCCATATAGCGCCCAACGCTCAAGGGCTCCCCGCGGGGGAAGCCTCGGCTTGGGTTGTCGGTCTCGGGGGCGTCCCTTCGACCGGCGTGAGTCTCGAACCCGAAGGTAAGTCACCGCCAGGAGGGGAGTTCCCCGTTACGCGGGTACGGTTGCAATTGAGTGGGGGCGAGAAGCACCCCGGCACTCTTTGATACCTCGTGTATCGTTGTGGGCGCCGACGAACCCGGGGACGTCGGCGTCGTGTTTGGAGGGAGGCCCTATTCGGGGAGGTCGCAGAGACTAATCTCGCTATCCGGACATCGAGATCGTCATCTGGTGCCGTCAGTACGAGCCGAGGCCGCTTAACTATAGTTTTACGACCTTGCCGAGGTCGATCGGGGGGATGGTAAGTTGTGGATTGCACAATTCATCGATTCGGGTGATTTTGCGTACGCTCGAAAAAGCGGACTGCCAAGTCTTTGAAATATTGGGGAATCGTGGGGAGTTCGAAGTCTCTGTGTAGGTCCGCATTGCGGACGTACCAAGAGGCTCCAGAGGCCGCTCTGAGAAAGCGGTTTTGGAGGGTCTGAAGTTTGTGGAGATTGCGCTTGGATAACGCAATGACTACGCTAGCATAAGCTGGTATGGGGCGGATGCAAGTTGTGTAAAGATTCAGCTTATTTCTAAGCGACGTCTTACTGTACTTGCCTATCATGGGATAAAGACGACCGAGGACAAAAGCGGCTCGGTCTCTGACTATTTTGGTGTGAGCGTGGAAGTTCAAACGACTATCCATGGTCACACCGAGATATTTGGTCTTATTTTGCCAGGGAATGGCACGACCGAAGAGAGAGAGGGGAGGTGGCCGCGGAGGGCAGCCTACGGTAAAGAGGACGGCAGAGCGGGTTGGAGTCTATTAGTGATTCGACTCACTTGCCTATCGGTGGTATATCACTGAATCGGGTGGTTTCTGTGTATTATATGTATGTAAAGAAATATACACTGAGCTTACAGACGAATTCATAGTTGCAAATTGGCAAGTTATTATATTAGTTTGAAAACTTGCTAAGTTGAATCTGTGAATTCTTGCATTAAACCATTACTAATGTAAAAATAAGTAAAAGTTGAGTTAACTTTTTGAAATAGGCAAGAAAGTGGGCATAGGTGAGATCTTATGTGATTTTTAAGCATATAACTCAAAGTTTATCAAGTGCTCCTGTCATTTTACATTAAGAATTTGATGGGAACAGTTAATGTTGCTCTATATTATATCTTACCAGAAATGAAAATCTTATCAGAATTGTAAAAAAACTAATAAAATATGTGGATACAATAAATAATAAACAGTATACGAATCATTGTGTTTGTGAAAGAATGATTTCTACATAATTTTAATATTTATATTTTTAGTGTAGTGGCTCGTTTTGTTTACTTTTACCTCAAGAGAATAGAATAACTACGATTTTATTGTATATGTAGCTAACAATTAACATAAGTTTCGAGGCTAACATTACATTAACAGCTAAGGACACGTAGCTTCTACTTAATTTATTTTTTAATTCGGTTAGATAAAATTAATTGCGCATTTTTATGAGTATCAGCAACCCTTTTTAACTTCGTTTGTGTTTTCTTCTCTATATATGTCTCAAAAAAGGCCGGTTTTGTGACGCATGCATTTAGCATCGTGTGTGACTCGAACTTGAGTGCCGGTTTGGAAGGAAGCCCCTTACGCTGGGTCTTCAGCCAATGTACAAAACATGCTTTCAGACGTTCTGAAACAGTTGCATTACTCATGTGTTGCCAAATCAACAATGCTTTAAGGAATAAACTTGTCATACCCTGGCGTTGTAGTTAGTCTGGTATGCTCGCCATAAACAGGGTCGCAGACTTTCAGTATAACATGCAGAAAAAAATGTTTTCTGGCTTTAATATTCATCGCAATATGGGTGCCAATAGAATTGTTTTAATCATATACATGACAAGTACAGTTTGCAATAGAAACGACCTGAAATCCCCTTAATGACGCGCTTTCACTTTATGTACTTGTTAATTAATGAGTTGAAGTTGAAGGTACAGAATAATTTTTTCAAAATAGCGTCACTTAAATCCATGAGTTATTACAGCGTTGATTGTAGTATTTACATCTTGATATCTAGAACGTGTAGTACTTGCTTAAACCAGAAGATGGCGATAACACATAGTTTCACTAAAAATAGTCTATATTTATTTCACCCGTTGTAACGATTAATCATTTTTAGAGCGTTGAAGCTAAGTATAAATGATAACTTGTCACAATTTCTACATGTCTAGTTATCATTTGAAAATAGTGATCATATTGGTAAAAATTAAAGCCAAAAAACAAATTCACAATATAATCTTTATAACTAGGTTTGCGCTATTTCATGCTTCAGTCATTGTGGACTCGCATCGATAATATTTATCAATAATTTTCGATCGATGTAAATTTTGTCAAATATTTTATAGTTTTATTAATTTATAATTATAAAGCTGAAGAGATTGTTTTTTTTATACGCGCTACTCTCTGAAACTACCAGTCGGATTTGATTTTTTCTGGATTTAATATTTTAATAGCCTATAACCTCCCCGGTTATTTTATAGGCTATTTAGTTATTAAATCCACAAGAATAAAAACAGCAGAATTAAAAAAAAAAATTAAGTAACATTTGCCTCGCCTTGCATCTCTCCTGCCAGCTCCTCACAGACACTCGCCCAACCACTGCATCAGTCAAGTTCAACACGGAAAAAAAAAATTTGCTACATCAGCAAAATTTTGCAAATTTTAGCTAAAACTCTTTCAAATTATAGGGACTTCGAAGACTTTCGCTAACACTGACAAGATATTTTAGCTGTAGAATTTTAGTTAATCTAACTAATTTTCATAATCCTAGCAACGAAATAATTTAGCAGTGTTACCACGAATGGTCACTATATCTTTGCACATTTTAGCAAACAGCAATAAATTACTTGTTCATAATATGTAATATTTTATCAATGACAACTAATATTTTAGCTGCGACATTCGTAAACTTTGTAGAAACTGCAAAGATCTTAGCTGCATTATCGCATATTTTTAGCATATTGTACTGCGACTGCTAATTTTTCTCGTTAAAACATCCGATCTTTATGGGCTGACAACTAATAATTTAGCTGCCTCAATCAAAAAGTTTACAACAGCTGCATCAACGTAAATTTTTAGCATATTTTCTTACGACTGCTAACTTTTTTCGTTGAAACAGCTAATCTTTAAAAACTAACAACTAATACCTTAGCTGTGTCATTCAGAAAGTTTGAAACAGCTGCAAAGATCTTAACTGCATTTACGCAAATATTTTGTATATTTATCTACGACAACAAATAAATTAGCTGCCTTGTGACAATGAATTAGTTAGCTCTTAATCACAATTTGTTTAGTTGCAGCGATGAAAAGCGTATATGTCTTTGCTAATCTTCATAGTAGAATTAATAAAGTTTATTCGCTTAATTAATGAAGTATTTCATAGAACTTGACAATTGGTTTGTCATAGCAGACGATACTTTTTGTTGCATCAAACAATTAGTTGGCCTTTATTCACAATATGTTTTGTTAAGGCGGTGAAAAGCGTATATACCATTGCTATTTTTTTAGCATAGTTAAGCAAGTCTTTCCGCTAAACCAAGCAAGTTTTTAGTAGGTCTTACAATTGCGTTATAGGTAGAAGCCAAAAATTTTAGCTGCGTCAAAGAATCAGTTAGTTCTTATTTAGAATATAATAAGTTACGGCAGTGAAGAGAGTATATACTATTGCAAATTTTCTTAGTAGAATTAATCAAGTTTATTCACTAAATCAATAAAACATTTAGTAGCTCTTAATAATTGGTTAGTCGTAACAGAGAATAGTTTATGAGGCATCAAATTATTCGTTCGCTCTTATTCACAATGTGCATTATCAATTATTGAAAATAATTTATGTTATACATAGCCAAGTTTAATAGCACATGATGCTAATTTTCTTCGTTAAAGCAACTATTTAAATAAATAACCTTGTAGCTAAAAATATTTTGTTGCTATTGCAAAAACAAATAGAATTAACAACAAATTAGTCTTTATTAGTATTTGTAAAAATTATTTTCAAATAGGTATCATTAAAAATATTGTATATAGCTCAGTGGCTTTCCTAAAATAGACAGTTTTTTTCGCAGCACTTGCTAATAAGAGATTGTATGTGTAGATAAATGAAGTTAGTTAAATGTGCTAAATAAATTACAAAGAACTGCAAAATAACTTCGTTAATGCTCTCAATGTGCATTATCAATTATTGAAAATAATTTATGTTATACATAGCCAAGTTTAATAGCACATGATGCTAATTTTCTTCGTTGAAGCAGCTATTCAAATAAATAGCCTTGTAGCTAAAAATATTTTGTTGAAATAGCGAAAAAAATTAGAAATAACAACAAATTAATCTATGTTAGTATTAATTTCAAATATCCATAAAAAAACTACGTGTGTATCTTATGAGTATTGCTAAATGTACTAAAAAAATTAAAGAGTACTGCAAAATAATTGCGTAAATGCTAATCTTGTTTTTAATAAATCAACGGCTTCTAAGTCTTGCTATATACAGTTAAATTAATTTGCAAGTAATGCTAATACTTATATATTTTTTTAGTTTATTTGACAATTGCTTTCTTTGTTACCAGTGATAACATTTTATTAGTAACAATATATAATAATTAGTTAACATTACTAAAACACTTTTGCTGAAATAATAAATTATAGGCTAAATGCAAACAGCAAGGAAAGTTAGCACAATTAAAAAATAAAATTACGAACCCTAGCAAATTTGGTCAGCTAAAATTCATTAGTAGTAGGAATGAAGTGGGATTACCTAATGCAAACAAGGCTTAGCCCAAGCTGCAAAGATTTTATATATGACAACTAACAAGCCCGCAGCTAACAAAAATTAGCTGTCACATATAAACCATTTTTTTCCGTGAAAGTTCGCCAAAAAAGTTAATTATCAAAAAATGTTTTTAATAAAAAACGCCGCAAATACTCAACTAACAAAGATGTCCTTTAATATAGAGAAAAATTAATTAATTTGGTTATTTAAAGTTTTATTTCAAGTGGTATTCCAAATTTAAAGGGATTGTGTTTTATTATTTTATACAAACGTTTAGTTGTATAATACTTTAGTCATTTAATTCTGTCCATAAAACGTTTACACGATCAAATTATATAATCATCTTATAACTGTCGCAGCGGTGATCTTTAAGGAACTATTTTATGCAACTCTATGTTGTTTAAACGAAAAATATATGATCATCGTTAAAACTACTTTAAGACTTTTTGATAGTTAAGCAAAAGTTCATTAAAGTTGTAAATGGTTTTACCGATGTTTTTTGTGCTTAACATGGCGGATAATAAATGCATTAAAGTCGTGTTATATGACCTACAGTTACAAGATTTCGTATAATAGTTAACATTACAACATTAAATCGATTAATGTAATATAAAAAAAATAAATTTTAATAAAATAAAAATTATAGGGGTGTAGCTAATCCAGTCTAATGCGTTTGTGACAGAACTTGACAAAAGAGCTGAACAGCGGCTTGACCACAAGTCCTAGGAGCGCTTGCTTGCTAGAAATATTTGCAATATAGAGAGAGAACTGTATCTATAGGTCGTTCACGTGGAATTCAGCTGTTGCTATTCCTGTGAAAACTTTTGATTTTTTGAGTATTAAAAGTAGCGTATTTTCTTTTCCGTCTCTTCAATAATTTCTGTGCCGAAAATCAGCTCAATTGGTTGCTCCGTTGCAACACGAAAAAATAACAGACACTTACATTTTAAGTTAGGTTTATGTTAGTAAAAAAGAATTCAAACAAAAAAACACAGCTAGCAATATTATTATTAGAGCAAGAAGACATTAAAATTGAAAAAAAGTAAACAGCGTTATTATTAGACTTTCTGTGGACTTCAAATACGAAAACTATGTTTGGATCAGTCAATTTTTTTTTGTATTCTTTATTGAACACCAAAAGCGTACAAAAGGTGGACTTAATGCTAACAGTACTTTCTACCAGTCAACCTACAAATGTTTTTAAATATTTAAATACGCACATTATCATTTATACCTATCAGTCTACCATACAACAGCTTTAAAATTTCACTGTTTTTCCTAGGTACTACATAAACGAAACTAAAAAAATATTTTTACCAAAATAAAAAATAAACTTTTTAAATATTTAAATACGCACATTATCAGTTATACCTATCAGTCTATTTTTTTTATTTATCAACGCAGCTTGAGGTAAGTTGCCTTGTAGTAATTTGATGATTTATATATATATATAAATTTAAACATTAAAATTTACAGAAAATAAATTAAACTAACACCGTTGTACATTGATTTAAATTTAAGTTGGGATCATTAAAGTTATTTTTCTTGTAAATATTCTCTAACATCATAAAAACATTTCTCCAACAATCATTTTAAAATTTTGATTTCATCTTCATTAGTTGTAGGTTTTTTATATCTTCCGGTAGTTTGTTATATATTTTTACACTCATAGCATAGCAATTTCTATTATATAATTCTGTTCTAAAGTTTGGTAGGCACAGCCTATTGGGAAACCTTGTATTAAATTTGGATAAAGTTTTTTTGTAAATAACTCTGGATCCTGTTTCACAAATATACACGCCTCAAGAATGTAGATACATGGCAATGGAAGTAATTTCATCTGTTTGAATAAAGGCTTGCAACTTGTCAGTGGCGAAACATCACATATGGCACGTAAGCATTTTTTTTGCGTGATGAAAGCTCTTTTTCCTTTAACAGAGTTGCCCCACAGTAAGATACCATATCTGAGGTTTGATTCCACGTAACCATAGTAAGCTTTAAGGCTGCGGTATATGCTAGAGCGCGAAAATACGCCGTTTTTGTGCAAATTTTGTGGCTAAACTATTGCATCTAAAGGATTGAATAAAATATATGTTATAAAACTTTGGAAACTCGTAACACTGGACTTATATTTTTTTACCACTCAAACGATTAAAGCCTTTAAAACTAATAGTCTGATAGTAATAAGTCTCAAACATTTACAATATGTTATTTTACCCGCGTAACGGGGAACTCCCCTCCTGGCGGTGACTCACCTTCGGGTTCGAGACTCACGCCGGTCGAAGGGACGCCCCCGAGAGCGACAACCCAAGCCGAGGCTTCCCCCGCGGGGAGCCCTTGAGCGTTGGGCGCTATATGGGCTGAGGCTTCATCAGAGTCTCGCCCCAAAAGTCCGGTGAAGCAGAAATGGCTGCAACAGCCAACAGCATAGTCAGCTCAGAAAAAAAAAATGTTATTTTGTTTTGTATGTAAAATTTTTCATTTTGTTAGTATTTTACTAACAAAAATAGCTTTTTACGCTAAAAAGAAAAGATACTAGGTAAAAATAAATCTAAACTAGCCATGAAGTACATCTACATATTTTAACTACAAAGAGCATTGTCTTGTTTGAAAATGGTGGATTGTTTCAGATATATTGAATATAATGGCGCTGTGTGTAATGTCCAAAAAAATACTTAATTTAATTGATATTGGAAGCGATAGCTAAGCATCTGATAGTACTATATTAGAACATCAACTATGAATATAGCAATGGAAGGGAATTTACTGAATTGGCCAGAGGGAGAACTTTGTTTTGACGATTTACTGAAGCCTTTTCGTCATAGAAATTTAACACTTAAAGAAAACAATATTTAATTATCGCGTGTCAAGATTGTTGAAAAAGCATTTGGAATCTTGGCTTCAAGATTGGAAACAACGGAAACTCTTGTTAAGACGGCTTTTGCTATTCATAACTGGGTCCAAATGCCCTCTTCCAGACATTACTTTCCAGCAGACTATGTTGATAGAGAGGATACACAATTATGCTAAATTATTCGTGGAACTTGGAAAATGTTAGTAGAGCCTCTTACAAGTGCAAACCGAGATGAATTGATATATTTGTCCAACCATTATTCTAATCATGCAGTATCACTCAAAAAAAAGATATGCTAGAGCCTTCAGTAGGACATGGTCCGTTAGTTGGCAGTTAAGAGTGGTTCAAAATATGTGACGAAAACCAGAAAAAAATGCTTAAAATGGCAACATATGTTTTATTGTATAGTATGTATCACCTAAACATACGTATTACAACTTACTGTACCTTAAATAATATAAATAATTAAGTACTTAAAATTATAAGCGTGTTATTTACTTGTAATTATTTAATTACAGCTGTATTCAATCAATAGAAACTACAGACAATACATTGCTTAGAAATGAAAACTCACTGAACCACGACAATTTTGATTTAAAAATGTCATCCGTTCCTGCGCCACTTTTTTTGACTATTTTATTTTGTTTAGTTCTTGCCTGTAGGAATTCCTATGTTTTTAATCTTTTTCTTTAAGAAATCTTCGCTGGATATGGATGTGTTGCATTTCTGCGCATATAGCTAGAGTTGATTCTGTCTCATAAATTCTCGTATTTTCTATAAATGCCCAAAAACTTTAAAACTTCCCCATTTTCTTCGACCTGCAATTCACAACACAAACCACAGATTAGGAAAACAACCAGGAATGGTTTTTGACTACTCGCACCAATTTTAGCAACTTTCATGTAGCTATAGCTATGTATCGTTCGGATATTTTATGCAAGCTAAAAAATTTAACATGCTCAATTTTATAGGACCTATAAATTTGGTCAGTGTTATTTAGCTAGTGAACGGTCACATGTAGCTAATTTATTTTCGCTGGAAAAAAATAGCAGCTATATATCGCAACGTGTGACTGAGTGTCTGATACAGTCTTTGATTGTTCGTTATTTCTGGCTGGTCTTCACTAATTATTTTTAAGTTGATGTTTCATTTGGATTTTAAAAGTTTGGTTTTTATTTTATTTTCTAATTGTACCTGTACTAATATAAATGATATGGTTTCTAAATAGACTTGAATAGCGACGCGAATACAGATTATCTCTTAATTTAAATCCCAAAAGTGTCTTTTCTAACTGACTTTAAAGAAGGTAGATAACATTTTTTTCATGTAAGTAATACCTATGTTAAAAAAATCTCTAAAAGAACTCAAAACACTTTTTTATCGTGCAGATAGTTTGGAAACCTCTCATTAAAAAAAACATTACGCCTTCAATAATCAAATAAATGAGAAATTTCCGATTTTAATGGAAAATGTTAATCGCCAATTTTGAATTCTAGACGTCTTTGACGCAAGAATCACATATATATAAATTTTCCTGATGTGCACGAGGTTGTAATAAAAATCGGTCGAGTGCGAGTCGGACTCGCACACTGTAGGTTACGTACCACCATTTACGTTATTTACAAATACAAACAAAACAAAAGTTGCTAAGCCATGACCCATCCAACGACTGACCAAGCCAAACGTTGCTTAATTTTGAATATCGTTATCAACAAACAAATGTGTTACTGTTCCCCTTAATATTCTCTAGATGGCGCTGATACGGTAATTTGAGACGGTATGGCTCGACCCCGTCTCACACTTGGCTGTTTTTATTATTTGTTAATATACTATAGAGCTCACACTATTTTTACTGCAAGTTTTAAGTCTGTATGTATTACTGTTTTGACAATAGAGCAAAAACAACAAAAACGTGGTTCTTGTATAAGGACCCTTAAATTTTTACTTTTTATGATTTGTTACATAATCCGCCATTATAAGACATAATTTGTGAAAATTTGAGGCTTCTTCCTTTCCAAAAGATAAGGTCGGAAGACAGCAGACAGACAGACAGACAGCGTAGGCCCAGTAGTAGGGCTCCGTTGGCACCCTTTAGTACGAAACCCTAAAAAATTGTATAACTAATATAATTTCATGACACATATTTTTACTTAGACAGAGACGGAATGGAATCCTATTTCACGTGAAATTTAATGAAAGATATTCATTAACTATACGAAAAGTGTTTAAAATTATTTATAGGCAACTCGTTTGACGCAGCTGTTGTCTTTCTAAAGAGCAATTTAAGGTTATTTATGATAAAAGGGACGGTAAGAAGTCTACATATACTATAAACCTTCATATGTGTATATTACAGACAAGGTAATGAATTGGATATTATCATTATAAAAGTGTAGTTTGGAAACCAAGTTTGTATGAGAAAAAACTACGGTGTTTCCCCTTAATGATATTGGTGTACTAAGGAGTTTTGTCGTTAGTTAAGTAGTTATATTGAGTGTCTAGTCGAATGATCTTACTGGGAAGGTCATTGGTCTTGTCAGTATCTGGAGTTTTTTTTCGGTGTAACTGATGTAGTCCTCTCCACCCATTTCTATCCAATGCCTTGCTTTTCACCTCTCTGTTTGACATAACATCCACTTTCTCTTTCATTTGGCTTCTCCTTCTTGGTCTTTCCCTTTCTCTCTTTCCTTTTATTTTTCCCTCTATGATATTTTTATGCAGCTGTCTTACAAGATATCCAATCATCTTCCATATTCAATTTTGTATATATGTACTCCTAAAATTTACTTTTCCTAACAGGCTAAGACCTTATACTTACAAAATTGCGATATTTTGGTTGGTTATATTTTAGTTGAGTTACGGACCATCGATAATTCACTCAGCTTTTTTCTGAACCTTGTCAGAAGGCCCAAGCTGGTAGCCTGATGTTAGGTGCACCCTCAAAGATGGCATCTGTATTTCATGCAGGGCCGGACTTGCAACTTATTAAGTAGCAATAGCAACCTTAGCTTCATGGTAAACAACGGCTACGCTTTATGAAGTATACCAAGTTTTTGGGTCCTTCTATCAGTAACATCACATTGATGTCAAAAATAAACAAAAAAGGTTTACTTAGACTACTGTAAAATATATAACAATGTGTAATGTATGAAAATTGTTACCAAAAAGAACAAAAAACTAATTTGTAAAACTAATTATAAAGTTTTGAAAATAAAACGGGATCAAACGCGTAGATATTTGGTAAAATACACTTTTCTCGACGTTTCGGCTGGGTTACACCATACCATACCATAACTTGTTTTCGGGTAGACGGTGCTCGGCGTCGAGTAGAGGCGTCCTATTGTTGATAAATAAGATAAAATGGATAACTAATATTAGTCTCTTGCTATTTAATTAGTTGCCATATTTTTTTTGTTAAGAAAAACCAAGAATAACAGTCTGGTGTACGCGGATTTCAGTAGAATATACCTCCTTCTTATCCTTATCAGGCCCATACTTCCCTAATGTTGTTTTGGGTCGATTTTGGCCATAATCCACACGTGGTCCCAGTGCGAATTGTGAATATCACATACTTTTTTTTGACTTATGCTGGTTTCCTCACGATGCTTTCCTTTGCTGAAATAATTTATGAATAAAATTAAAAAAAAACACATTGCTATACGCTGGGCTCCAACGTAAACCACTCAGAATAAAAGGCGAAATCAAAACCCCTGGGCAACTTGAGATATATAAGGTGTTAGGTTACTTATTATGTGCCTCAATTGAAAATGGAGAGAGTATCAAGAATATTGATTAAGAAAATATACTTTACTATATATTTTACTGCCCTGACCCACAAAAATTTTATTTATCAAATAATTAGCCAGCTATCTTCTCTGCGCCATATTTATTTGCTTTCTCCTGTAGGCCTGCTCCCATTTACTTGGGGTCGGCCTTCCTTTTTTACGTTTTGTATTAAGCATGGTTTAGTACTACTTTTTTGGCCAAATAAGCTATTTTCAGGCCTTTTTCGACTGTCGACAGATACTGCGCCACATTTATGAAATAATAAACTGAAATAGTAAGTATATTTATAAGTAGGTTTTCGTTTCTACACCTTAGCCGCGTTGAACCAGTTGCATATATGAATCAACCTCCATATACTATAATTTTAAATAGAATATTTTGTGTTATTTTTTTGTCAAAATCACTAATAAACACTATTGCGATGTATATGCTGAAACACGTATTTTTTTTTATTTACTACTCAATATGTAAATACTAATTTTCATGGCTTATTAACCAGATACCCAAACAAATTTTCATCCCCTATTTTAGCCCATGTGGGATGATTTTTCAAAAACTATGATATAATTCATTCTTAATTTGTAGTTAAAAGGTTTAACACCAATTTTCATAACTTTAACTTAAAAAATGATTGATTTCCGTACAAACTTTCAACCCCTATTTCACCCCCTTCGGAGTCGAATTTTGCAAAATCCATTCTTAAACAACCTATTCAATATATCACAAACTCTTTCCCAAATTTCTATCTTTAGCTGTTTGGGCTGGGTTGTGATGAGTCAGTCAGGACAGTGCCTTTTCTATATAAAGATAGATAGAAGATATAAAAGAGAAAACTGACTGTCTGACTCACTGACTTACCAACCCATTGCCCAGGCGATTCCTAATGAAAAGGATTTTGCGAAAATCATCCTCTAAGGGAATATTTTATTCGGTTTTGTTAGTGTTGTTTTATTAGGTGTTGGGAGTTTGTACGAGAGTCCGATATTTTTGAAGATAATTGCGAAAAACTTAGTGGAATCATCCACTGAAGGGCAAAATAGGGGATGAAAATGTATATAAGAATTTCGATATTTTTGTGTCTAGCAACTTGAAGCTGAATACAGAGGTACGTATGTTAGCACCAAGAACGGATTTTTTGACATGGATCCCCTACGAGGCTGAAATGGGGGTTGAAAATTTGTATGGAAATCCGTCACTTTTAAAGTTTAATGCACAAAACTCGGTATTTTGCATTAAAAATTAAATAAGAAATGGCATATTTAACTGCTTAAAGATAATCATCCCCTGAAGAGTAAAATAGGGAATAAAAATTTGCATAAGAATTTTGATATTTTTGTGTCTGGAAAATTTTGCAACAAGGATCCAGGTATACCGTAGGCAAGAACTAAAACGGATTTTACAAAAGCATTAATTTAAATAAATGTATTAGGAAATATCATAGATTCATAATATATAAGGTGTACAATGAAAGATATTGCACCACAAAGAATCGACTGTGGCAGTAGTGTTTATTAGTGATTTTGACAAAATAATAACACAAAATATTCTATTTAAAATTATAGTATATGGAGGTTGATTCATATATGCAACTGGTTCAACGCGGCTAAGGTGTAGAAACGAAAACCTACTTATAAATATACCTACTATTTCAGTTTATTATTTCATAAATGTGGCGCAGTATCTGTCGACAGTCGAAAAAGGCCTGAAAATAGCTTATTTGGCCATAGAAGTAGCACTAAACCATGCTTAATAGAAAACGTAAACAAGGAAGGCCGACCCCAAGTAAATGGGAGCAGGCCTACAGGAGAAAGCAAATAAATATGGCGCAGAGAAGATAGCAGGCTAATTATTTAATAAATAAAAGTTTTGTGGGCAGGGCAGTAACATATATAGTAAAGTATATTTTCTTAATCAATATTCTTGATACTCTCTCCATTTTCAATTTAGGCACATAATAAGTAACCTAACACCTTATACATCTCAAGTTGCCCAGGGGTTTTGATTTCGCCTTATATTCTGAGTGATTTACGTTCGAGCCGAGCGTATAGCAATATGTTTTTTTTTTTTAATTTTTTTATACATTATTTCAGCAAAGGAAAGCATCGTGAGGAAACCAGCATAAGTCAAAAAAAAGTATGTGATATTCACAATTCGCACTGGGACCGCGTGTGGATTATGGCCAAAATCGACCCAAAACAACATTAGGGAAGTATGGGCCTGATAAGGATAAGAAGGAGGTATATTCTACTGAAATCCGCGTACACGAGACTGTTAATCTTGTTTTTTTTTAACAAAAAAAATATGGCAACTAATTAAATAGCAAGCGACTTATACAAGTTTTCCATTTTATCTTATTTAAGCTAAGTTTTGAGCTCAGTAGGTTAAAACAATACACAATAACACACCTAATAAATGACATTCCTATTTCTAAAAGGCATGTATTCTGATCAAGTTGCGTGTCATTTCACGTTTGCTGACCAAGCCTAGATATGTCAACATCGCAAAGTAACAAAGTTTCCACGAGGCGTGGCTTAATTGCTCGGTTATAATTATGGAAAGTGGCGTTTAAAACAGCGATTTCATTAGCGTAAAAGTTTTATACGATATTTAACAGTTTCATATGTAATAGACCAATGTTTTCCCGCAACTTAGCTCGCCCTAATTTGGTTATCGGCATGGGCTTCCTTTTTCTTCCTTGATTATAGTATGTAGTTATAGTTAGTCCACGTATAATTTGGTTATTCATAGTTATTTGTGCGGCAACTTGTTTCGGGATAAAAAGTAGCCAATCTCTTCAACTATTTCTGTGCCAAATTTCAGCTTTATAAAATGCTCCATTGTGACGTGATGGAAGGACAGATTAACAAATCCACATTCACATTTGTAATATTAGTATGGATAGCTTGTAAATTTAAATATGTCAACAAGAGACGTTATTAACTAATTTACTCCACTTTGGAAACAACTAACTTATGATTGTGGTTTCATAGTTGAACAATTTTTACTTATTACCGCTGACATAAATAAAATTGGGGAAAATTGTGTATTGGGCCAAGAATAAGGGTAATTTGTACACACTGATTTCAGTTAAAAGAAAGAAATGGGAAAAATCTGACTAAACAAAAATATTCTTCAGCCAAATCACGTGTACCTATCAACAAATCTTATAACTGTTAAACTTAAATAAAAAGTTAATTTATTAATAATTATAGAATAGTAATTATCCTACTTCAATGCGAAACTAGGCAAACGAAGTGGTAATGAGCTGAGAGTGGGGCAATTTGGATACGGACAACGGAACTCTAGAGGGCAGATGCTGGCCGACTTCATGGAAAAGGAAGGCCTCTTTGTGATGAATTCCTTTTTCAAGGAGCGCCCCTACAGAAAGTGGACGTGGATGAGTCTGGATGGTTGCACGAAGAATGAGATTGACTTTATCAAGTCAACGGAAAAGCAAGTGTTCAATGATGTCTCTGTGATCCATACGGTCAAAACTGGGAGTGATCACCGTATGGTAAGAGGCACATTGAACCTTAACATAAGGCTTGATAGGTCTCGACTGATGAAGTCCACGCTCCGACCCACAACCATCCAAATCCAAAACCCAGGAAATTTTCAGCACCAACTCAAAAATCGCTTTGAATGCTTGAAGGAAGACGCATCAGTGGACGATACCAACGACATGTTTGCGGGTGCGGTTGCGATTGAGTGGGGCCGAGAAGCGCCCCGGCACTCTTCGATACCTCGTGTATCCGTTCGAGCGCCGACGAACCCGGGGACGTCGGCGTCATGTTAGGGGGCGGCCCTATTGGGGATGGTCGTTGAGACTAATCTCGCTATCCAGATAGCGAGATCGTCATCTGGGGCCGTTAGTACGTGCCGAGGCCGCCTAACTATAGTTTTGCGACCGTGCCGAGGTCGATCGGGGGCATGGTACGTTGTGGATTGCACAATTAATCGATTCGGATGATTTTGTGTACGCTCGAAAAAGCGGACTGCCAGATCTTTGAAATATTGGGGAATCGTGGGGAGTTCGAAATTTCTGTGTAGGTCCGCATTGCGGACGCACCAGGAGGCTCTGGAGGCCGCTCTGAGAAAGCGGTTTTGGAGGGTCTGAAGTTTATGGAGATGCGCTTGGATAACGCAAAGACTACGCTAGCATAAGCTA
This sequence comes from Apoda limacodes, assembly GCA_946406115.1. Lineage (NCBI taxonomy): Eukaryota > Metazoa > Arthropoda > Insecta > Lepidoptera > Limacodidae > Apoda > Apoda limacodes. Next base: position 22,376,229 of record OX291555.1, on the reverse strand, counting down.
GTATGGGGTGGATGCAAGTTGTGTAAAGATTTAGCTTATTTCTAAGCGACATCTTACTGTACTTGCCTATCATGGGATAAAGACGACCGAGGACAAAAGCGGCTCGGTCTCTAACTATTTTGGTGTGATCGCGGAAGTTCAAACGTCTATCCAGGGTCACACCGAGATATTTGGTCTTGTTTTGCCAGGGAATGGCATGACCGAAGAGTGAGAGGGGAGATGGCTGCGGAGGGCGGCTAGAGGTAAAGAGAACGGCAGAGCTTTTGTTGGGATTCACCTCGATTCTCCATTTCCGAAACCATTCGCCTAGGGCGGTGATAGTGGGTTGGAGTCTCTTAGTGATTCGACTCACTTACCTATCGGTGGTATAGAAAGCGGTATCGTCCGCAAAGAGGGCTAATTGGGTACCTATCGTTATAGGGATGTCGTTAGTGTACAGAAGGTACAAGATAGGGCCAAGCACGGACCCTTGCGGGACTCCTGCTTCTATGGGACGGGGGGAAGATAGAGTGCCTTCTACTTTGTAGCGAAAGCTACGATTCGACAAATAGTCTCGTATGATGAGCACGAAACGGTCTGGCAACTGCAAGTTGTACAGTTTCAAAATTAAACCGTTGTGCCAGACTTTGTCGAAGGCTTTCGCTACATCGAAGAAGACAGCCCCCGTGTGACGGGGCTTACCTAATACTGGTTGAAAGCCAGTGAGAATATGTTCCGTGATGCGGAGGACTTGATGAACGCATGAGTGTTTGGCACGGAAGCCGAACTGCTCGTCTATTAAAATGCCTCGGGCGACTATAGTGTTCCGTAGGCGAGCGAGAAGGAGGCGTTCGTAGAGTTTACCAAGGGCCTTTAGTAAACTTATAGGGCGGTAGGAGGAAGGCTCAGTATGAGCTTTGCCTGGCTTGTGGATGTCTATAACAATCGCATCTTTCCATTGAGAAGGAAAGGTGCAATTTTCAATAGCAGCGTTGATTTAGCTTTTGGAGGACGAATCTTAAACGATAAATAGATTTAATCATGATTAGAAACGGCGTCAGCAGCGCACTGACCATGTTTAAAGACTTGTTTATTCGAAGATACTAGTATTAGATCTAGGAGAGAAGGAGTGCAATTTGGAAAAAAGTGTATCGCATTTAGCGGAAGGAGATGTAAATCACTCGCATTTACTATCTATTTAAGTCGGCAAGAACGATAGTCATTTTTAAGTAGGCATGTATTAAAATGACCCATAATTATGGTGTGATTATACAAAGGTCTCAGTCTTTCTAAGATGCTCTTAAAGGATGAAAAATAATTATTATGACTAGAAGGACTATAAAAAACTCCAAGAAGAATTTTTGTATGAGATTGAAGAATTTCAATAAATATAATATGCTCCGCTGAGTCTAAAGGGGGTGGTTGCGCTGACATTCTTACGATTGAAAAGGGAATGTGACTACGCAAATAAATTGCAACGCCACCACCGCTTCTTTGTGTGCGGTCATTCCTGGAAGGGAATATGCGGTAGAAGGCTTTAACCAGGATTCAGATACTACAAGGGCATGAATATCCTTGTTATCAAAGGACGTTAGAATATCTGAATAATGTGGCGGAATAATATGAGCATTAATATGTATGATGTTTAAGTTTTTCAAACAATCTGAGAAGGTAGAATTGAAGTGTGCGCTGAGAGAAGTGGAGGTACTGTGAAAACTATCGTCACTGTTCAATCCATCATTTGACGAAACCGAAAAAACATCATTACTTGAAAAACTGTTATTATGGTCATTCATTGTAAATAAAACCGAATTATTCTATATAAATACAATAGAATAAAAACCCTTAAACTAAATATATCGAATATTAAATTAAAATATGAATAAGTAAAGCTAGAATTAATATGATGTACTCAACCTGCCAGCAGTCTGGTTGAGAAAATACTACAAATAACATTTAAATTAACAATTGGGCCAAATAGTGACTGTTAAAACCAAGAGAAAAAATCAAAAGTCTAAAAAGAAACTGTAGCTCTTGGCAGACCTAGATCTTTTATATTTCTTCTATATTTGGTTGGTATAACTTAAGTTCCCACTTCTACTACATATGAATTTATAAAATCACCATTTTTTTTAGGTAATTTCTTTGCGACACCAAAACATATATACAAAATTATTTCACTGAAGTATGTCAATCAGTCGCAAAATCGACGTAGACGAACCTTTAAAATTGTGCAAACCTAAATTTTAAACAATTTAGTATTTTGGACTACAATCACTAATATATTATAATTGTCTATATTGAAATTGTGAGCCTGTAACCTAGATACAAATATCTCAGTTTGCTGTAAAATAGTCTTCATATTCGAATAAAATTAAAGACAATAAATAAGAGTGTACCCATCTGCCAAGCCTACCCGTCTACCAAGCCATCGTCGTCCTTTATAATATTAAATTTTATAAAAATAAAATTTAATAATAAAAAAAAAAAAATATGTACATAAAATAAAATTGTTATATAAAACTAACATAATTATCAAAATAATAATTAAATAGGATCGTGGAAGATCGAGGACTAAGAAAAAGTTAGCCAGGATCGTGGCGGTGGGGGTCTTTAATATTTTTGTAGACTTTCTAAAGATGGGCTTAACACATTTATGTAGTTAAAAACCTAAATTCGAAAATAAAATAAATTTCATTACTAGAACACCCGGGACAGCATAAGTTTACGTAGACATACATAGGCAGCTTCGATCGTCGCGTGGCCACAATATATAAAGAAAGCGTATGAAGTGGGCATATGCAAAATGCGATAAATTGATATGAACTGCAATGTATTATTGAGTGAATACATTCTAAAATGAGAGGAATTGTGTACCTTTCTGATGGCTAATAAAAGGTGGTAGTGTTGTAGTGACCTGAATATTGGAATGCGACTGTTTTGCTTGATTTAGCGATGGATGTTGCTTCTTATGTTTGATTGCTTATACTGCTGCTATACACTACAGGTAAAAAGGCCTCGCCTGAGTAAAGTAAAGAGGAGGAGACAAGGAGATGAAATGGAGGCATGCCCGGGGATCGGAAGCTTAAAACCTACTGGTCTCTCAGAATGTTTATCGTTAACATTCGTTAGTGGCTTCAAGTTACATCGGCTGAGCTCACAGAAGGTTTGAACATCTCTCGCCTAACGTTTCGATCCGTTTGTTTGGGTCAAATACGAATGTGAGTTCAGTGCCGAGCGACTTGAACAACGACAACAGATCACACAGTGTAGAAGGGTAAAGGTCCTTGCCCCGAGCTGTCTGCTAGAGTCGAAAAACTGCGAAAGAAGGCAATTATTGTTTTATTAAAATTGACACGTAAACCGTTGCCAAGTTGTGGGGAGTCGGACGCGGATTACGCGAAGGCGACAGTGATATTTCACCTACGCGACTGGTGACACCAAATAGGGAGAAGTCTTGTAGCGATTTGAATATTGGAATGCGACTCCTTTGCCTGTATTAGTGATGGACGTTGCTTCTGAGGTTTGTTCGTTTATAATGCTGCTATATTACACAGGTAAAAAGGCCTCGCCTGAGTAAAGTAAAGAGGAGACAAGGAGATTGAAATGGAGGCATGCCCGGGGATCGGAAACTTAAAACCTACTGGTCTCTCAGAAGGTTTATCGTTAACATTCGTTAGTGGCTTCAAGTTACATCGGCTGAGCTCACAGACGGTTTGAACATCTCTCGCCTAACTTTTCGATCAGTTTGTTTGGGTCAAATACGAATGTGAGTTCAGTGCCGAGCGACTTGAACGACGACAAAAGATCACACAGTGTAGAAGGGTAAAGGTCCTAGCCCCGAGCTGTCTGTCAGAGTCGAAAAACTGCGAAAGAAGGCAATTGTTGTTTTATTTAAATTAACACGTAAACCGTTGCCATGTTGTGGGGAGTCGGACGCTGATTACGTGAAGGCGACAGTGATACTTCACCTACGCGACTGGTAACAACTCATGGAATCATATTTGGTTCGCCACTAAATTCCTGAAAAGCTGCGATACTGAATACTACATAAATAATATAACTCACACTTATTCTGTCGTTAATCGATCAAATAAACTATAAACTATATTTCTTCGTACTTGAACTGATAATATACCTATACATTTAACCTGTTTATGAATCCTTGATCATGTATGGTGTGGACGCCGGCTTGAAAACCGAAATATATCATTTATAATCTACGACTGAAGTTACATGGATGCAGTGGGGCTAATTGCGTCTTGCTCTTCGGATTGTGTTAAGCATGGGGCGTGCCCTCTTGGTGAATTCCATGGCTGTTCCATTGGTACATAATAATTATTACCTACTACACAAATGGTTCAGTGGGGTTTATTGCGTCCTGCTCTTCGGAGTGTGCTTAACACGAGGCGTGCTCTCTTGACAATGTCATGGCTGTGTCTGTGCGAACGGATGTCACACTCTTTGGCCTAAGGCTGAGTGTTTGTGCTATGCACGCACAAGGATTTGTTCCTGAAACTATATATTAAGACTTCAGTCTTCAGCTTCGGCTGCAACGATAATTTAATGGTTATACCATTTATGATTTCACACCTCTACTCCTTCGGGGGATGTGCGCTAAGTTAGCCTCGGTATGGACACGTACCGTGGGAAGCGCTGGGTGGAGCTTCCCGCCTTTTTATTTTTTTAGAAAAATAAAAAGAGCATAGGAGTAGATGATACTATTTTCATTACTAGAACGGTGTTTCAGTCTTTCTCTTAAAGAACCTGCGGTCTACGTTACACAATTAGGTCCTACCACTCAGACGATCACATAGCCAATCCTTCGAAAAATTTGTACTTCAATTTTCAAGTTTCGTGTTCATATTGTCTCTTATAATCTTGTCCATACTGGTTAGTAGGGTAGGTACGTTTAGGGTAGCTAGTATATGTGTTCTTTGGGGGGTTAGTTATAAGAGACTCACTCAGAATTTCCAATCTAGGAATCACTATTATTTTAAAATATTAGCTTGAAAATGACAAATAATATGACGATAAAAGAAATTTTCCCATGAGACATAAGCCGAATTTTTAAAGTGAAAACTTCTTTAGCGGCGTTGTGCACTTTTTTGGTATGGGTAAAAAATGATAAACTCGCGTCAGGTCACGTGTCCTAATCGTGAAAATGCGTAAGACGGATGGAGAGAAGGCAGCTGGCGCGGCGAAGGAGAGGGAGTATCCCCCTCTCTTTCTACGGCGCGGCGAAAATAGATGCCTGCGCCTGCTGTTTCTTTTAGGCGGCGCAGAGCGCTTGCGTGAATGGTCGTGTGTAACATAAACATGTTACAGCGTGCTACGCGCATCCATGGATAGTGACAGCTGATGGCTCGACCGTCTATGTAGTGGCCATACACAGCAGTGTTTTCGTAAAATTCGTGTATATAAAGTGTTTAAAATATGGAAACCGTAATGCCACGCCTATTATAATTTTTATTTTTAGTATTCGCGATTATGAGTAGTACAGGGAGGTTGGATATGGAATTTTAATTCTATGACAGATTGTGATGTCAAATATACTACGTCAAAAAAGTAAATAAACAAACATTTTTATTTCTTGACAATGTCAAAGACATGTCTTGTGACATATTTGAGTGTTGAGCGCGAATCGTGTGTAAAGGTTTTCACTTCTGCCGGCACTCCCGGAGTGCAACTCGTTCTTTTTTTGTGTACGAAATTCCAGACACTATGTGAGGGTTGCTACTTCAATCCAAACATTAAGGTTTGGTTGAAACCAGCTTTAAATTTTGCAGAAGTTAAATATCTTTATTGATTCAGAAATAGTATAGTATGACAGTTTTGACGATTTTAAAGTGTTTTTTCTGTAAAAACATAGTTTAAATAACGATATTCTGACATTGACCTTGAACTGCTCCTCACCTCTCACCAATCACTAACATTATAACATGTACATAATACTTATTATATAATAAAATATCCTTATCTTTTTTTCAAATTTATAGAGTTGTTTATTGTAATATAATGTTTATGAACCATATTTGGTAACAATTACGAATTATAAATAAACTTAGTAAGTAAATCTGTGAAAGTATTCAAATTATTCTATAGAAGTTACCATCGCTGCTAGTATTTCAATATTATGTCGATTCATATATGTTTCACATACGTATTCAAATACATTACATTAAATATATTGCAACATATATAAATAGGTACACACTAAAACACTTCATGTTTGTATTTATTTATTTATATTATATATTTATATTATTTATGTAGGAATTTAGATATTATAGATTAGATATTTATATCTTACCGTTATTTCCCACCATCTAATTTGAACTTAAATCATTTATTAAAAACAAAAATTTTTAGTATTTTCATTACTCAATTAACAGATATTACTTTAAGATTTCTATAATCGACAACCCTGACAGAACTTAATGTCATCACATCTAAAATTTTAATCATTATTTATCGGTTAGTATTTTGTTAGCTTTAAACCTTTCTATAAAAAATTTGAACTCAGGTAATGTATAAAATTATTGAATTCGTATGTTTTAAAGCACCATTCTCAGGAACTACATATAAAATTTAAAAAATGCTTTTTGCAGTAGGTAGTAGTTTATTAAGGATTGTTTACGAATTTATATCTTGACAGTATCACCTTAGGATGTGAGCATATATACCTTTGTAATTTGCAAATTTATTTGCTAAAACTTGATTTAATAAACATCTCATTACGAAAGTGTTAAGGCAAAAATGTCGTGTTGTCACAATCTCTATCTCCGATTTGTTGTTAACATAATATTTAATCTATCTAATCTAAAGGACTAATAAAGAGTCATTTAAACTCTTTTTGATTAAAGTCAAATTCAAGTAGGTTTCTGAGAACACTTTTGAATCGTCAATACAATCTTGACAATATGCCAAAAAGAGCTGGCAAGAATTAAAATAAGTGCTATCTTCTAAACTCTATTTATAAAAAAAACGACGAATAAAATAAAATACAATCCTGGTCCCGTGAGGGTAATTCCTGTTGGTGAACTTTTATTGTATGGCGACATTATTAGCAAGATATTATGCACAGGTATCGATCCCAAACACAAGTGGCGCTGTGAAACGTTTTTCTATAAAGGAACGCGCCATCTTGTAGCATAAGGCTGAACAAGATACGGTAGTGTTATGTTAAGTGATATACTTACATGGTATTTACCACCGGTGGCGCTTTCGTTAGAATTCTTGACCTATACAAATAAGGCAACATCTTCCCCTCACTTGGTATTACTTTGCTTTAAAGAAATACTTTTAAAGGAGCCAAATGGATTCCTTTTGAGGCATATTAGGACATACAATCATTTACAGCCCTTATACTACCTCATACCCTTATAACTCCTTCCCTCTAACTAATTTAAGGTTGTGGCATACCCTACCAAATTTTACCAATTACATATATTTTTGTTAAGTTAAAAAGTGTACTCAGGACTGTAACTAAATTAGTAAAATTACCTTAACTCGTTTGGGTATGCTCTCACCTTAACCTTTGCTACTAACGTGGATTTTTTCTTTTACGTAAGTTCTGACGTCCTGGACGTAAGTTCTGAGCCTGGCTGGCCCACGATTAAAAAATTTACATTATCGATATATTAAAGTTTTTAAGTTTGAATAAGTATTTTCTTGCTAAAAAATATATTTAAATAAAACAAGTATCTTTTGAAACATATTTTTATTTTTAATTTACTTATATTTGACCAGATTACATTTTTTGGAAACAATCACATTTGCATTTGTCGTTAGGCCATGAAGGCGAACCTACGTACGTTTGTCATGAGGCGACAACTTACAACAGAGTAAGAGACTAGAAACTAGGCCAGTACAGCGCTGACCTACATTTGATTAAGTGATTTATTGACACTACTAGATCCCTATGCATCTAACGAATCAAAGGATTTTGCAGGTTGTGCAAGATTTTATGAAAAACAAAAATATCGAATCTTTATGTCATAAATATTGGTTTTAACGGACCCCCGTTCCTCGAAAGGAAAAAAACGGAACCCTTATACGATCACTTTGTTGTCCGTCCGTCCGTCTGACTGTCAAGACCCTTTTTCTCTGGAACGCGTGGAGGTAGGAGGAGCTTAAATTTATATCAAATACTCAGGTCGACTGTCCCTTGGAGCTGTAAAAAAATAAACTTCTAAGCCAACGCAATCAAATCTTCAAAACTTGCAAGGGAATCAAAACCAACAGGGTACTTCCCGTGAACTCGGAATCTTGAAATTTGGTACGAAGCAACATCGTATAGCACAGGTAAAGGACAAATTGCGAAAACTGTAAATTGCGAAAACAGGTTTGTACGGAACCCTCGGTGCGCGAGTCCGACTTGGCACTTGGCCGGTTTTACGCATTGAAATCCTATTAATCCTACTCGCCCGCGGGAATAAAAATAACTTAACTTAAACGAGCTATAGCTTGCTGTAGCAAACTTAGTTAGTATTATTAATCGGCGTGGAACTCCTTAATTAACTCCTCATTACGGAGTTCCACGCCGTAAACCAAATTTTGGTCGGGTGGAGCTGTTATCAAAGAATTGCTCGATATGAATGTACAGGGCACGAAAATTTTCTGACCAAATGGCTAAAAATCAAAACTACTATCGACATATTAAAATGGTGTGAACTTAAACTACCGACTAAACATAGGGTCAGAAAAAAAAACAGTCTTTATTTCGTTTCTGAAACTGCTGGTTAGCAAACCATATTTAAAAAACCACTAAAAATAAAGTCACTACTTTTAATTAACAATAGGTTAGTCAGATATTTTTAGAAATCTCATCAATTCAAAATCGAAATTTGTGATAAAACTAATCTTAAGTTCAGTTCAGTCATCGTGCGTATGCGCTAATTAGCGGACGCTCGTCAGTGTTAAAATAAAAATGTCTGTAAATACGATAAAGTGTGCCAATTGCAATATTGTGATTTTGGAAGTTTTAGCATTTATTTGTAACAAACATGATGTAATGGATAATGAAAGTTTGATTAACTCAAACTTCTCCATGGAGGAAATAGACTATGCTAAGTCGTTGTTGTACAGTTCTACAATGTCGCACCAGAAAAAGTCTCTAGGCGTAAGGACAAAAAGCAAAAAGATTTGGAAGATATGATAGCGGTATTTAAAACTACTGATCCTGAAAAAATACCAATTTTTGTGGCGTGTGACCTCCAAAAATTACCGCCATTAAGCATCGATCACATAGATGGTACCCAAATAATTAAAGACCTGAGGGCGTTACGCTCAGAAATTTCGGATATTGAAAGTAAGTATGTCACAATCGATTAGCTTGAGGAGATGAAAAAAACATTGAACACGATACGAATGCCAACATCGTTACTAAACTGCAACGTTAATAATAAAAGAGGAGGGTATTTATCAGATAGCGGGCCGATTGGCTTGCCCCACGTTCACGTACCATCGTCGCAACTAGTGAGCGACGATGACGTCAACGAGGTGTCCGTGGCTAGCGTTACTCACTGTTCAGGTCACAACCAGAGTGACGCGAATAAAGTTCCGATGTATCGCTCTCTCGTTCACTCACGAGTTGAAAGACGGAAAAAAAATCAAAATGTCTCGCTTACTCCGATTAACTCAACATTATTGGAAGACAACACCAAGAACAGGATTCCGGACGTGTCGTGTGAACGTAAACAAAAGGAACAGCTGACAATGGCGGAGATTGTGAAAAGGAGTGGGAAAAAAGAAAGATGGATAACGAGTGGCAAGGTTAAGGCCTCGGTTAACTGTGTGCGTTCATTATGTAATACAGCTGATATCATCGCACTATAGGAAACATGGCATTTGCCGCACGATTTGTCCTTTTTAGAAAGCATAGACAACAACTTCAACTGTACAGGAATATCGTCTGTTGACACATCGGCGGGCATCATACGAGGTAAATCCTATTGAGACTTGGCTATATTATGGCGAAAAAATGCATTTCAGTCTGTCCCAGTCATTCCATGTAATAACAACCGCATATGTGCTGTGAACATAGAATTGCCAATAAGCGATCTTATGTGGTGATAAATATATATATGCCAACAGATTCAAGTATAAATCTGCCAATATTTACGGCATGTCTTAGTGAAGTGTACGCCATTATTGAAAATTTAAACATTGAGTCGGTATTTGTTAGGAGACTTCAACTCTCACCCAGGTGAGCCGTTTTATAATGAGCTCCTAAGTTTTTGTGAAGAACAGGAGTTGGTATGTGCAGACTTGGATGTGCTGGGTATGTCATCAAATTCATATACTTTTGTTAGTGACATACATGGTTGTAAGCGCTGGCTGGCTGGACCACTGTATGGTAACAAAAGCGGCATTACAGACAATTATTAGTGTTGACATTCTTTATGATACATTCTGTTCAGACCACTTCACGCTGCGTGTTAAGTCTAATATAGAGCCTATGAGTATGAAGAATAGTGTTAAGAAGATTCAAACAAACAATATCATATTCGGGGGAAGAGATTCAGATGAAATTAGTAGTTATACCAAGTTATGTCATAGTAAATTAAAATGTCTTGATTTTCCTACGGAAACTTATTGTGCTGATAGGTACTGTAGTGATGTCTCTCATAGGTTTAGGTGAGATGACATGTATTCTAAAATAATCAAGGCACTCTGCGAAGCATCCCAAGAATCAAAGGAAACTGTGTTTTTAAATAAAGTAAATAATAAACAGTGGATCAGGGGTTGGAATAGGTATGTAAAGGATGCTCACAGTCAGGCTAAACTTAAATTCTAAATTTGGGCTATGTATGGACACCCAAGTCAAGGATCTGTTTATGAGGAGATAAAAACTAGCCGCAAAATATTTAAGTTAAGGTTCCGATGGTGTCTTAGCCACCAAGAACAGATTAGTATGGATAAGTTAGCAGCAAATCACTCAAAAAAACGGTATTGTAAGTTTTGGAAGGCCACAAATAGGTTAAATAGTAAGCCTAGGCTGCCTATAAGTGTCGACGAACGTAGTGACCAGTTGTCCATAGCAAACATGTTTAGTACACAATTTAAAGTGGATGCACATATTAAATCTGTGTCGCAGGTGGGCGATGCTGAGTGTCTTAGATCAGGTCAACCCTTATTATTTAAGTGTAGCGAAATTAAAACTATTATAAAAAGCATAAAAAGAGGGAAATCTCCGGGACATGAAAGTCTCAGCATTGAGCACCTGCAATACGCTGGTGTGTATCTACCCAGAGTGTTGACTATGTTTTTTAACTTATGTGTGGGACAGGCCTATCTACCACAGGATTTAATGAAGACTTTAGTCATACCCATTGTTAAGAATAAGACAGGAGACATATCGGATAAGTGTAACTACAGGCCCATATCGTTAGCCACTATAGTGGCCAAGGTATTTGACAGTGTGCTTAACGCATATCTTGCAAAATATATAAAAACTCATGATGCACAGTTTGGTTTTCGACAGGGATTATCCACTGAGACCGCAATATTAACTTTGAAGCAAACAGTCAAATACTACACTGATCGCAAATCACCGGTCTATGCGTGTTTTCTGGACCTATCTAAGGCGTTCAACATGGTCTCCTACAGGAAACTATGGAAAAACCTTAGGGATGTGGGGTTCCCTGCTGAGCTTAAAGTTATATTTTCATGTAGTTTAATCCGCTCACTCCTTCGTAAATCATAGGAAGTCGTTTCGGTTACAGACGAAGTAGTCAATTTATTCTGAAATGAATAGCAGTCTGAATGCACATCTGTTTCACATACAGATTTATTGGACGGTGGAACTAATGACACAGGTATTTTGTTGTAAGACAACAACTCGTTAGATTTACAAACTCTTTTGTGATTCGCAGAGTTTTCCGACTCTGTTTCTGTAGACTTTAAAGGCCTACTTGACAAAAAATTAATTTCGTCAACAATCACATCTCTAACTTTTACAAACTTTCCATTTACCATTTCCCACACCTTATAACCATTCGGTTCATAACCGACTAATATACCTTTTAAAGACTTTTCATCAAATTTTGTTTTTTTTTTTAGTTTTATTTAAAAAATAAACGGTTGAACCAAAAACCTTTAGGTATTTCAGTTGCGGCTTTTTACTGTGCCACAATTCAAATGGTGTGTTATCTAATTTCAGTGCCTTAGTGGGGCTTATATTTATTAAATACGTAGCTGTGAGCACAGTTTCCCCCCAGAACGTTTTGTCTAACTTAGCACCAGACACCATGGTGCGACTTCGTTCTGTTATCGTTCTAATCATTCGTTCAGCCATACCATTCAAAGAAGGGGTATGAGGCACTGTCAAATGGTAGGAAATACCTTTTTTGCAAACAGTACTCTTTCATTTCATCTGATAAATATTCACCACCGTTGTCACAATATAAATTGACTAATTTCGATCCAAAACGAGCTTCACACTTAGAAACATAATCTTTAAACATTGCAAAAACGTCTGATTTATGGGCTATTAAATATGTCACACAGTAGTGAGTGTGAACATCTACAAAAATCACAAAGTAGTTTTTGCTGTTAAGTGTTGAAGGGGTGATGGGACCACACACGTCTGTATGCACATTAATAGAGGTCGTTTTATAAATTTTGACTTCAACTTATTAAATGGTGTGCTCCTGAGTTATGTCCTGTACTCACGCGCCTCTTCACGCTTTCTTACCATACTAGGCAATTTCCGTCTTCATGGAAGACTGCGAATGTGCACCCGGTGCCCAAAAAGGGCGATAGATCAGATCCATCGAATTACAGGCCTATCGCTATTACCTCTCTCCTCTCCAAGGTGATGGATCAACACACAGCTTTTGAGATACCTAGAAAAACATGACCTGATCAGCGACCGTCAATATGGCTTTCGCCACGGTCGCTCCACTGGTGACCTTCTTGTGTATCTCACATACCGATGGGCACTAGCCATTGAGAGTCAGGGGGAGGCATTGGCATGTAGCCTAGACATAGCGAAGGCGTTCGATCGGGTCTGGCACCGGGGTCTTCTATCGAAGTTGCCATCTTACGGAGTGCCCGAGGGTTTGTGCAAATGGGTGGCTAGATTTTTGTCCGGCAGACGCATACGAGCCGTAGTTGACGGTAGTTGCTCTGATAGTATGGACATTAATGCTGGTGTCCCGCAAGGCTCTGTGCTGTCTCCTACGCTGTTTCTACTGCACATCAATGATATGTTGGAGATCAACAACATACATTGCTATGCAGATTACAGTACTGGAGACGCTTATTACACGGGCCGTGCAAGCATCCCTCGTTCTGTTGTGGAGGAAAAACGTGAAGAACTTGTGTCTCAAATCGAGATCGGTCTGTCCAAGGTCTCGGACTGGGGACGGGAAAACTTAGTCCGATTCAACCCTTCAAAGACACAAGTCTGCGCGTTCACCGCTAAGAAAACCCCATTCACTGTAGTCCCACAATTCCAGAACACTCCCCTCTCCATCTCCAAGAGCATTGGGATCCTTGGCGTTCACATCTCCAGCGATGTTCAGTTCCGAGATCACTTGCTAGACAAGGTAAAGCTAGCGTCCAAAAAACTTGGTGTACTCAACAGAGCGAAGCAGTACTTCACGTCGGGGCAAAGGTTTATTATTAAGTATATTTTGAATGCCTTTTTGTTGTTTAAATTTTTGAACATTTTCATGACTAGTTTATAGAGTAAGTGTAAAAATAGGAGGCACTTTTTTGTTTTTATCTATTTTAAAATTTAGTCTGCCCTGTGTTATGATCCGAGAGGTAGAGATCATTTGTTTGACCCTCTGCATATGGTATATTACTTAAAATATGGTCGATATATGCGTTTTGCCGGGTAGGCCCGGTTATTTTATTTAATACTGTGTTTGAGAAGAATGTTCTTAAATTCAGTACATGTTTGTAACAATATTTGTTACCTATGAAAGTTTAATAAAAAAAATATTAATTAATATTTAGTAATTAATATGAGGTCTTTCCTCTTGTTTAGATTGGTGGAAAACTGAACAGAAAAACTAACTATGTGAGAATTAAGTACGTATACATTTTTAATAAATACAAAATGTTACAAGGTATGAGGTATTTATTCCCTAGTTTACCCCAAAAAGTTTACGACATGTCTCCCTCTGTCAATATCAATTAGGTGGTTTGTTTTCCGTGGTTTTGTAGCTTACATATCATTAGTGTTACCTACTTAGTTAGATTTTTTAAGTTAGATAAGTCGACTTTGTTTTTTATGTAAGCACTAGCTAACCGCCCTAACTTTAATCCGGTAGGCAAAGACTATTTAGTACCTTTTTTTCTACATAACGCTTATCCCTTAGGTATATGATTAATTTTTCCACGATGTTTTACGTCGCACTCAGAGTCACCTTGTGGTGCATTTAGACATGCGAAACATAATTATTGTTAAGCAGTGTTGCCAACAATAACATTATGCTTTCATTACTAATAGAGGATGGGGATAGCGATGTCAAATATTTATTTAATCTAACTTTTCTAAGCCAATACGTTGTCTCCTAAAAAAATATTTTATACTTATAAAAGAGGACCTGAACTATTTTTATTCAGATGTGAACACTACAAAAGGTTAAAACCATGAAGATTTTTTACTGATTTGCAACTTTGGTTGGCTACGAAGCTAGGTGGCTAATTTAGCCTTATTTGTTGCTCAATTCTAATAATAGTCTAATTTTGTTTCATAATTGTCGCAAACTTACACATTTATATCATGTATTAGGTTTTGTTCCCTTATCCAAACCCTAGAATTTGCTGCTTAGCTCTATTACCTACTTATCATAACTTACCATTCCCTACATACCATACCGCCTGTGCCGCAATGGCTTATTGTCTTAATTGTTTTGCAGATATGATGGATATGTGAAATTGATAACTATGCTGTCACGATAAACAGCATGGAATCAACACCTGAATTTGTATGAGTAACCAATGTCACAAATTGGGTACCTACGTACAAAAATATCATGAGGCTAAGTGCGGAAATCATTAGTCCAACTAATTAACCTGAATTTTTAAATACTTGTCTGTGTAGAAAGTGTAGTCACCGGTACTACCTACCTATACTAATAAATAAATGTTTAAATATACATATTAAGGAATAAGTGAAATATATTTGTTACCACAAACAACTTTGTGAATTATTTAAATTATGCAGCATAATAAATTAAACTACGAAAACGAACCTGTTTTTTTTACACCACCATGGTGTCAAACAAGCTTGCGGTCTGCCTGATGGTATGCGGTCACCGCATTCTATGAGTGCTTGCAACACCTGGCATCACTTGCACTTTGCTGACCCTTCAAATATCTAATGACTTTCTTATAGAACCCCATACTGCAGTCCTTAGTGAAATACTTTGGCAGGGAGCTCATTCAATAACCTAAGCATCGCTGGAGGTAGTTCCTCTGAAACTGCAATGTAAACACTTGAATCGTCAAAGTTATAAAATAATTTAATTTTTTTAACCCTTACTCCAACTAATTTACAGACAAAAGTTTATCATAGATGGTTGATGATAACTTGAAGAGTATGAACGAACCATACACTTCACATATGGATACACAAGTTTTTGTGTAACGACATCTAGAACTTTTAACGGGTATAGCTTGGGTTAAATTTTAAGTATTACACCAAATTTCTACAATAGGTTATGGCGTTCAGCAAAAAGCATGCCTAACTCTAGCTGCGAGATCATTAACCCTGATAACTTTTGTCTCTTAAATAGGTTATTGCTAAGTGTAAGGTCAAAAGCAGAACCTCTTAAGCTCAAAACTGATTTGTGCGATGCTTAGAGCTTCTCTACAGATTAAAAAGAATGCTTGTAGAACTAATAAACACAGGAGGAAGAAGGACCTTTTAATAATAAAAACACTAAGCAATAATAAAAACAAACCAATGTTGTCAAATAGACTATTAAACAGCACTTAATCTTCAGTTTAATTATTAATTTTAAAAAACTTGGCCAGGTACAAGTTAGACTCGCGCACCAAGAGTTCCTTACCTACCACAATTTACGTAATTTACAAACACAAAAAAGTTGCTGCTAAGCGGTCACCCATCCAAGTACTGACCAAGCCTGACGTTGCTTACCTATGAATATCGTTTCCAACGAACAAATGTGTTACTGATTCTTTTAATAATAAACTAAATGTTAACGTTATAATTTATAACTCACACACAATATAGCTGCAAGATTAAAACTAGCATATGTCAAAAAAAACCGGCCAAGTGCGAGTTGGACTCGCGCACCGAGGGTTCCGTACCTGTTTATTTATTTATTTATTTTATTTATTTATTTATTTATTTCCAATTTATAACATGACAGCATACAATTATACCAAAGCGTTACAAATGTTAAATTAAAATTAGTAAATCATCGCTTAAAAATAAATACAACATTATTATTTTCATAATTAAACAATTCATCAAATTAATTTAAAAAATCCAATAATAATACATGTATTTATTTCAATCATAATCTTAGTTTATATTTACGCTAGTTTCTCTAGCATCCATCTCGTATATTCTCTTGCACTCACTCATCAGGCTTGCTATTCCACTCGCAAATAGATCACACTGTGGTGCTGTGGCGAGAACCGAGCTGAGAAGGGCGCGCGCGCGCTCCGCCGGGCTCTGCCTGCGTTGCACCGTACGCCCCAATGCAGGACCTACCACGCAGTGGGTTCTCTCGCGTAGTCTGCCTGTTGTATGAGCATTGGGCACAACAAGTCTTAGAAACGCTTCGACGAGTGCCGGACAGTCTATTTTGTTTCTCATGATACCAAGAGCAAATTTCGTCAGTGTTAGAGACCTCCTAAGCTCTAAGGAGTCGTAACCTAATTGACCCTGTATAAAAAGAGTAGGATATAGGTAGGGGTAATAATTATAGACCTTTTTGTACAGGTGTCGTAAAAACCTCTTTTGTATTTTTTCCAGCATTAGAATATATTTGTCCTCATGCGGGCTCCATACTACTGCACTCGTCTCTAGTACGCTACGCACAAGGGCTCCATAGAGTGCTCGAGTTGCAGCTGTTGAGAGCGAGGCGGCATTCCTCATAACGAAACCCAGCCGATGGTGTGCGGAGTTCGCGACGTGCTGCGCGTGGTCTCGTAGCGTCAGCGCCGGATCGAACCACACGCCTAGGTCACGCACACGCTGCACACGCAACACAGGCGCGCCGCCCACCACATACTGGTGCTGTCGCGGGCTGTCCCCACGCGTGAACGTCATCGTCTCGCATTTACTAGGATTGAAGTGAAGTCGATTAGCCACACTCCACTCGTACACTGCATCCATATCACGTTGAAGTAGTTCGTGGTCTATTTGTGTTCTACATGCTTTCAGAAGTTTGACGTCATCAGCGAAGATTAGCACGGTTGACTCATGAACAACTTTTGGTAATCAGGAGCACGAACAGAAAAGGTCCTAGGTTCGAACCTTGACTTATACCAGACGGCGTAAAGTAATGGTCGGATACGTGCGTCCCATATTTTACAAATTGCTTTCGGTTAGATAGGTTGTTGGCAAATAATTTTAAGAGTCTGGGAGTAAAGCCTATCGCCCCCAACTTAAGAAGAAGCTCTGTCAAACGCTTTTTGGAAATCGAGATAGATAACGTCTACCTGACTTCCCCTATCCATCTCTAGAGAAACCTTATCTACGAACGTGACTAAATTTGTATCTACAGAACGTCGCGGCAAGAAGGCGTGCTGCGCGCTCGTTATATAAGGTAGGCACTGCGGCAATAGTCGACCATGGAGGGTGGTCTCGAATACCTTAGCTAATGCACATAATATTGCCACTGGGCGGTAATTTTCGACCTTAGATTTAGAACCCGATTTAGGTATCGCACCCTTGATATTTTCCATAGTGTTGGGTAGTAGCCGGTCTCCAGAATAAGATTAAAAATATAAGTAATTGGCGCAATCAATTCCTCCAAACAACCCTTGATGATGTATGCTGGGATATTATCTGGTCCGGGTGACGTACCTGGTTTCAACCTTTTGACGGCTGCGCGTACGTCATCTGGGTGGAATGCGTGCAAGTGCACGCGGCGGCAATCAGCGGGCGGCGCGCGCGTGGCGGCTGCGGGGTCCAGCGCAGGCGGCCGCCGCCTCGCGCCCCGTGCACTCCACGTCCCCACGCGTCACCTTAGTCTCTAATCCCCCTGTCCTTCGGAGACTGTTTACGTATTGCCAAAATTCTTTGGGATTTGCACTTAAATTTCTCGAAATCATTCTCGTGTACGTTGAATGGGCAATTTTAACGTCGGCCTTAATTTTGTTACGCAATAGTTTAAATTGTTCGTGATATTTGTTATCGCCAGTACTTTTCCACATACGGTGGACATAAGCTTTGTGTTGAATATCGCGAATGATACTGGAGTTGTAATAAACCGGATAAATACGACTACTCCCCGACCGATTTCTTATTTTTTTGGGTACACAATAGTCAAATATATTATAAATTTCTTGATAAAAATAATTAATTGCATTATTAACGTTCTTAAAATTATATATTAGTTTCCAATCAAATTGTTTAATTTTGTTATATAATGTATTATAATCTCCTTTAGAAAAATTCCAGTCACACTCAGAGGGGATATTGGAAGGGTCAATTCTTATCACCGGTTTAGAGAAGCTGTACCCAATGCTCACGACCAGCGGTGGATGGTGACCGTCCACTTTGACCAGGCACTCGTCCGGCTTGGCGGGCCTCACTCTAACCGCGTCACCCAGCTCCGCACTCGTCAGCACCACATCTAACATTCTCTCATTCATGTTACTTACACAATTATACTGCATCAGGTCACACAGGGAACTAAAACATTTATAATAATTGTTGACATTGTTACTGGCACTTAGGTCTCCGAACACTAATGTTTTTGAGATAGGTTGTACAGAACATACGTATTCCACTCTATTGAACCAGTCCATATAGACGTTATCACTCGAGTTTGGTGGTATGAAGAATACGCAGACGTATACAGTTTGTCCATGATAGGAGAATTTCGCCCACACGTCTTCACCGTCCTTTGTCTCGTAGCGCGGCAGGCGCTCAAGGAGCAGAGGCGCGCGTGCTGCCAGTAGTACACCGCCGCCGTAGCACGGTCCAGGCCCCGCCGCACAGCTCGGTATCGCTCACGGACTCGTCGGTGTTGGTTTCAGTCGCTGCTACTAGTTGTAGGTTGTCAGACAGGATAAGATAACTCCTCCATTGCATAAGTTTGCTTTTTAACCATCGTACGTTTTGATAATATACTGTTAATGTATAAGTACATATTTTATGTTGTTTTATTTTATGCTGCTGTTGGCCGTTCGAGCCGAAAAAACCAACGCTCCACAGAGACTCCTTTTGGCCAAAATTGAGGCTTTGTGCATTCCTCAAAAACATTTTCTGGTACACCTACCTTAAAGGATGCGTAATCAGTTGGTCGCTTAGATGTCGTTTTGATTGCAGAGTAGGTACTTGACTCATTCTTTGTCTTCAAAAAATTAATAATATTGTCCGCCGTAGTGTCTGGATGCGCGCCCCATAAATGTAAGTACTTAATACTATTAGCTGCGCATAAAGTATCACTTGCCTCTCCACTCCCGCGGATTATACGTTTGTTTCGAAGTGTTTGGTTGTTATTATGACCGTTACGGCGGTTTTTACGTGGGTGTACCGTTGTCCATCCCGCCTTATCGTCGTTACGTGTTTCAGGGGGTGCTGGTTGCTGTAACGTCGACGCTGCCGGCGTATCATTCTTGGAAGTGTTTTTCTTGTTCCTTGAACGACGTTTTTTAGGCGTGGACGCTTGTTTCAACGTAGGATTGTTATGACGATCATTTTGTTTTTGTCCCGTCTCTTTCTGACTTTGTGGGGTTATCATTGCTTCCATCTCTTTCGCGCTCGCGAACGACTCATTTATAATAGGCCTTGCTTCGCACTTGTCACATTTAGTTTTACCCTCACTTAAAATTGTTATCAGAGAGAATAGCTCAGATATTTGATGTTTTAGGGCCCGAATCTCTTCATTTTGGGCACTAAGCTTAGAATCCAAGCTTGTCAATGATTTTTTGATTATTGCACTATCACTTTCACGCACTCCTGACGGCATTTTTTACCAGAAAAACTATTTTATCGCGCAGAATGAAAATAAACGTGCAGTTCCGTTCCTTTTTTTTTTTTTGTTGTACATACGTACGTAAATAACAAAAAAAGACAAAAACAAAAAGTGTGCCGCTAAGGGGTCACCCATCCAAGTACTATCGTATATACGTTCGTATATCGTTTCCAACAAAAAATGTGTAACTGTTAATAATAAAGAGCTCACACACTATAGCTGTAAGTATAGTATAGTATAGTGCAATAGTTGTGTGAATAATCGATTTACTTGAGAAATACGCTAAGCGGTCAACCATCCAATAACTGACTTAGCCCGACGTTGCTTAAATTTGAATATCGTTTCCAACAAAAAATGTGTAACTGCTTCAAAACTCTTATAACATAGTTACTTTTTCTCAAAAATGCTACGATATGCGACCATAGCTTGCACAAGCTTCTTTTTAATTCTTCTTTCTTTCTAATAGTAGTTTCAGTACAGTATCAGAGAACGACCCGCAATGTTTTAGCCGTCCACTCGAGCGGTCAAATATAAAATTTAAAAATGGAACGAACTTTTTTAAAGTTTTATTTAAATTTCGGACTGTCACAACACACCCACTCAAATTTTAACTTTTTATTATTTGTTAGATAATCTCCCATTATATCATGTTCTGTGTTATGTCTTCGTTGGTTTCCTCTGGGTACGGAACCCTAAAAATAACCACCGGTTCGGAATGAATTACTACCATGACAAACCGGTAAGAAACTCAGCAGTGAATCTTTTATATTATTTCAACTTTTTATTAAAATTCAATATAGCCTAACACTAGGCTAGGTCAGAAGATTGATCTGACAATTCAGATGCTAGTGATACAGATCCATTTGTTTAAGACATACAATATATGCAGCAGTGTAAGGCTAATGTTAAGGAAATCATAAAAATGATTAGCAGTTTACTGAAGTGATATTCATAAGACATTTTTTTAATGATTGAACAGCTACAAGTGCTAGTTAAATAATAATAGGAAATAAAATACAATTAAAATATTATAAAGAATTTTAATTTAAATTTTTATTACTTTATTTCAATTCTTGTACTTTATGTTATTCTGTTGGTGTATCGGTTACAATCATTGGTCCAATCAAGCCAAACAAAGGTCTTGGTTTACAATATATTAATATTAAAAGCTACTCGTAAAGGGTAGCTTGGTTTGAAGATGCAGCGGCCCCTCTTCAACTTCAACTGTTGAGTTGGCGCAGCAGGGTTATCAGCTGACCTGCAAATTTAAATAAGTTATATGGATTCCTTAATAGAGAGGTGTCATCGGCACCTAAGCAGGTTATATTTGACTCCATGACTCAGTGGGTAAAGACCCAACTTCTGAATTGAGGGGTGTGGGTTCGATTCTGGCACAAGACAACCATTTAAGTGACAAAAATTTGTGTTTGTCTAGAAATTGGCTGTTTTTTTAGCACAATATGTAAGTATTTACAAAACCAAAGTACCTATAATAAAGGCACTAACTTAAACTCCTTAGATACTGTAAAGCTATATTCCCAAACCTAATATTATAGTGGTAGCAAGATTTCTACACTAACACTTCCGCATTAAATTTTGGCGAGTATGACGCCTAAGTGCTCCGTGGATAACGTTGTGGGTTGTGTACTAACTCTTACCATATAATTAACTCTGTTAACTACCTATTATAATAGTACATAACTGTTTGTTATACCAAATATATAAATTATTATGTATTTGTACTTAGTATCCATAGTAAAAGCTTCGTTTAGTTTGGCTAACCAAACACTTTAGTCCTGCGCGACAGTTGGCCCATTGCTGCAACACTGCTTCTGATAGCAGTATTTGGACTTATTAGCTGGTTATATATGATGGCTTCATAATATGTATAGTATACATTTATGGACGTTACACATAGCACAGTCAGGTCCCAAACTAAGCATAGTTTGTACTATGGATAACAGATACAATTACATATATATAAGTACTTTTGTATTTGAATACATAGATATTACACATAGAAAACACCATGTCGTAAGACAATCACAAATGTTCATCACCATAAATATTTGTCTTCTGCGGACTATTCAGTAGTCAGGTCATTTCCCACTGAGCCATGGAGCCAGCAAGCAAGTAATAAATACCAGATTTTAAATAATAAATGGTAAAATGGACACAATAATATAACAACTTTGCCAATTAGTTCAATGATTGTTTTATGATGGCACTTCACACTTACGCAGTGATGGTTATGGAGCACGCCAGAAGAATACAATATAAAGATTTATTACAGGGCTTTATTTTTATATTTTATTTATCACAAACAATATATTTAAATTAAATGTTTGTTTACTTAAATTCGTATTTTATTTTATTTGACAACCCTTTACTGACATATATGGATGTCGAAACTTTGTTGTAGTCATAGACTCATAGATGGTCTCAACACTACCCCTCACTACCAGTCCCATTTGAGAAAGTAATTGTCTCAATTTTGGTGCTGGGAGTGCCTTTGTAAAAATGTCTGCTGGCATCTCATCGGTTGGTTTATACTTCAGTAGTACCATTCCTTTTTCTATGACATCTCTTATGAAATGAATTCTCAAGTCAATGTGTTTTGTTTTTCTTCTAACAATTTTGTTATTGGCTATTGTTTGAGCTGCTTGATAATCATTCCATATGACCATCTTAGTTTGAGAAATTCACAGGTGTTTGCACAGTTGCAAAATATGTTAGACTTCTTTAGAGCATTCTGTTAAAGCAGTGTACTCAGCCTCTGCTGTTGAAAGTGCAACTGATCTCTGTTTTCGGGTCTCCCAACTTATTAGAGTTCCTCCATAAATAAAACAATATCCAGATATGGATTTGCGATCAATTTCACAGCTGGCCCAATCTGCATCTGTAAAGCCTTCTATTAATTTATTTTTCTTCTCAAAAGTCATAATTTGGGTTTTGAGTACCTTTTAAATATCTAAGTACTCTTTTTGCTTGTTGCCAATGTCCATTTCCATAGCTATTGTTAAATTGGCTTAAATAGGATACAGGAAACATGATATCCGGTCTAGTAGCTATAGCCAAATACATTAACGAACCTATTAGATTCCGATATGGCAGATTCTTTTCTTCATCTGATATCTTAATGTTCTTTTCTAATTTTAAACCATGAATCATTGGTGTGTTACATGGCTTGCAATCTTCAAATCGAAATTTTTTAAGCATTTTATTTATGTACTCTTTTTGGCTTAAAAATATTTTTTCCTTCTTTCGTTGCGAAGTGTATTCCAAGTCAATAACTAGTTTCTTTTAAATCCTTCATTTCAAAATTTCTTTTTAGAATATCTTAAATCCACTTTATGTCTTCTATTTTGGAATATGCCATTATGACGTCGTCAACGTAAGTAACTATCACTAGTTTCTCTCCCCCTTTCATCTGAATATACAGACAGGGGTCAGCTTCAGATGAATAGAAACCATTTTTCTTCAAAGCGCTATCTAGTTTGTTGTACCATTCTCGTCCTGACTGTTTAAGGCCATAAAGTGCTTTTGTCAATTTGCATACCTTTTCTTTTCCAGGTTTTTTTATTTTCTGTAGCATTTGGTAACGCCACCTATCCATACTTTGAAACATAATATATTCTAAATAGACTTCACTACTATAGTTAATTAACCAACACCTTTCTTTTTCTACGAGCGTCCAACCTCCCCACCTGCACTCTCGCCTACCACACAGTTGTTGCAAGATAACCGCAAGAGAAGCACTGTTTTGGTCAAGTGTGAGCGTTGACCACCGCATCCGCCGCGATCTATTCAAAACCGCAGTATAACAAAGGACTAATAAAGACGTGATAAATTTCAGTTTTTATTGACTATATTGTGCCCGTGTACACGTGGTGAAATCGGTGCTTGGGAAGCACGCCATCTTCCACGTCATCGTAAGGAGCGCACTTTCGTGAACCACGTAAGAAGCCAACACCAGGTAGGCGAGCTCATTCTATCCCGTATTTCTAAGTCCCGTACCTAAAGGCTCGTATATTGTTCTCATATTGATTCAAATCATACCAGCTATCCTTATACAGTCCACTTATTCATAATCGCAGTAACATCTTTTTGGTCCTTCGAGCCGGATCATCTTAGTAATATATTTTCTGCTAGCTGTATAATACAGACCTGTAATAATTATGCCAAAGAGGTATTTAGTGTAATTTAAAATTTCATAAGTGCAAATATAAGCCGTTATTCGGTATAAGTTTCTTGCATATCCATTACGATCCCAAGAACTTATTTACCTTAACCGCTCTTAAATAAATAAATAATACACGCATAATACCTAAAACCCGCACCCGCTAAAATAATAAAATACATATATTGTAACTGCGCCTTCTATTTATTTTATATTGTATATTTTACATTGTATAACATAAACCGTTATAGTTATTTATTTTGCTCAACGAATAGTGATACAAAATAAACCTAAAACTATTTGCAACAGTCTCAACAACCCGTAGTTATCGTATTTTATCTATCTACACCTACCTACACACTGCCATACATTTTGTTTCTTGTTGTTTGCGCACAAATGTAAAACTATTAAATCTTTGTCGTACTTACTAAATTAGACTACTAATTCTGCTTAAAGATGCCGCCTAAATTATTTTCATCATCTGCATCAGCTGACTTCCCTCAGCTTGTTATTCTTGAAGCGAAACGCAATGTTTTGTTTGAGCGCGCTCAAAGTGTTTACGAGAAGGCAAAGATTGCTCACGTTTCAGAAGATAATAAAAATTCTTTTCTCTGTTCATGTGTAACAATAGATAGTATACGTTTAGATTTTATTAAGATATTGGATGACTATAATGAGCAATTACTAGCAAGTGACCCTGAAGCCAGGCCCTGCTATCAAGCATATACTTCATTCGAAGATTTGTTTTGCTTTATAAAAAGTGTAATGTCACAATGTCAGTCCGCCCATCCGCATGGTACTAACGCCACAACTGTTAAACAAATGCCTAGGTTGCCGCCTATAGAACTAATGTCATTTGACGGTAATATTTCTAACTGGCCGCTATTCTATGCGAGTTTCAAATCCACAATTCATGAAAATTCATCGCTTACTGATGCCGATAAATTGTATTATTTAATCGGTAAACTATCCCCGAAGGCGCAGGCGGTATTTGCTGGTGTCACGCCCTGTGCTGAAAATTACAGTGTTATATTTAAGACACTTCTCGATCGATACCAGGACACTCGTGTTTTAGCATCTTCCTATTTAGATCAAGCTCTTAATTTTAAATTATCAGGATCCGCAAGTGCTGAAAATTATCAGTCGTTTATGGATAATTATGTTACCGCCGTAAATTCTTTAAAAACATTAAAATTAGATGATCTTTGTGATTTTATTTTATTCCATATTGCTACAAAGAAATTTGATACCGAAACTATTCGATCATTTGAAATGTACTCACGTGAAAATAAAATGCCAACATTTGATAGCTTCACGAAATTTATAAAAGACCAGTGCCGCATATATTCTAATACTCAACAAAACAAATTAATTTCTACTACTTCGAGTAATAATTATAAACAAAAAATAATCAACCGAAAGATCTCCGCACCAAACCCACAGTCGTATGTTACTTTTTCTTCGCCGCACTCGCAGCAGGCAAGCTGTCTGTGTAATAATATAGCTCACGACCATTTTTACAAATGTCCCGCCTTTAATAATTTGTGTCCTAACGAACGTTTTAAATTAGTAAAACAAAATAACGCATGTGTCAATTGTCTTAGCTTAAAACACAAGACCGGTAATTGCACTTCTAAAACTAAGTGTCGTTCTTGTAACCAACGACATCATACTTTATTGCACTTCGATAAAGACGAAAATATAAGTAAAATAATTAACAATAACAACTGTTCCCGCTCGGCGACCAGCTGTCTAGCTAGCGCGCCTCCGACCACCGGGACGTGCAAGCCTGCAATGCAATGTGAGTCAGCCGCAACAACTGCGCCTGCGACGAGTATTGCACCGCACGCGGAGGTTTCATTGTGCACCACTTCCATTGCTGCGTCTCAAACGAGTGTAGTTGAACAGGGCATTAGCAATATGCAATGTATCAATTCCACCACGGTGTTGTTAGCCATCGCTCAGGTGATTGTTTACGACAACAACAATAAGCAACACATAATTCGAGTTTTGCTGGACACTGCCGCGCAAAGTAATTTCATAACCCTAGAGTGTTCAAAGCGTCTAGGACTTTTAAATAAAAGCAAGAAATCACAATTGATTGTGAAAGGTATAGGAGGCAGCGAAAAATCTGTTACAGGTACAGTCGATATCACAATTTATTCGCGATTTAATAGCGACATAAGTTTTAACATATCGACCCTTATCGTAGACAGAATAACAGACACTCTGCCTACCGTTCCTGTTGATGTGTCTTTGCTCGCTCATCTTGAAAAACTGAACCTCGCTGACAGCACGTTTGCCAGCCCGGGGTCCATCGACGCTCTTATCGGAGCTTCTATCTTCCCGCACATATTATTACCAAACATTGTACATAGCAATGAACATGGTTTACCTCCCGCTATCGAGACCGTATTAGGGTTCGTTATTATGGGTTCCGTACCTACGTTATTCGACAACAACAAACATACATTATGTTGTTCGTCAACTCTCGATCCCATAGATTCGCTCCTCAGGCGATTTTGGGAACTCGAAGAGATCACCGCGCCGCCTGCTCAGAGTCGACATGACCTTGAGTGTGAAGAACATTTCCGTACCACCACCGTCCGCGACGACAGTGGTAGGTATATTGTCTCGCTTCCATTCTGTGACGATCCTTTCTCGCTAGGTGAGTCATATGACATAGGCTATAAACGTTTTCTTTGCTTAGAACGAAAACTCTTATCGTCATCGAAAACTCGAACCGCTTATAATGAGGTCATTAGTGACTACATCAAACAAGGCTACTTAAGGCCTGTTGATATTGAATTGGATAATAAAATTTGTCCCGCATACTTCATCCCGCATCACGGTGTGCTTCGCGAAGACAAGTCCAGCACCAAACTTCGTGTGGTTTTAGATGCAAGTTGCAAAACCACATCGAAAAAATCGCTCAACGATATTTTACACGCAGGTCCTAATTTACAGGAGAATTTATTTTCTATCATTATTAATTTCCGGTTATTTAAAATTGCTCTTTCCGCCGATTGCAAACAAATGTTTCTTCAGATAGGAATGACCGAAAATGACCGCAAATTTCAACGTATTTTATACCGGTTTGATACAAAGGAACCTATCTCTGTATACGAATTTAGCCGCGTCTGTTTCGGACTTAAATCCAGCCCATATCATGCCCTGCGTGTGGTTCATCAACTGATAGAGGATGAAAGCAATATTTTTCCCGCTGCAGCTGCTGTCGTATCCTCCGCTTTGTACATGGATGACATCGCCTTTAGTGTGATGTCTGAAGAACAAGCAGTTGCGATCTCAAAAGAGCTTATTTCGCTGTTCAAACGCGGTCAATTTGACCTCATCAAATGGACCAGCAATTCCGATGGGGTTCTCGCATACATACCGGATTCTCATCGTTCTGCTCAAGCAATCAAGTTTGACGTTAAGGCAGACAAAATATTGGGATTGCATTGGGACCGAGTCAGTGACAGTTTGCGTTTTGAAGTTATCGCACCTGGGGATAACTGCACTAAGCGTACTATATTGTCCACAGTGGCAAGATTATGGGACCTATTGGGTTTAGTGGCTCCCTCCATTTTATACGCCAAGCTCTTGATCAAAGAGCTTTGGTTAATAAAATGTGATTGGGATGACATACCTCCACCCCACATTGTCACTGCTTGGAAGCAGTTCTGCTCCAAGCTTCCCGCGCTCACTGAGATTCATATCCCGCGTCACTTAGGCTTGATCAATGGTTGTACTGTAAACCTTATTGTATTTGCTGATGCCAGCGAGCGTGCCTATGGAGGAGTGGTATATATGCAAATCTTTGACGGTACTAACCGCTCTATACAACTCGTCTGTGCCAAGTCGAAAGTTTCGCCTGTAAAAATCGTTTCTGTAGCGAGATTGGAGCTATGCGCAGCTGTACTACTGTCAATGCTACTAAGAAAAGTCATTGATACAGTGTCTGCTCACTATCCCGTCAATGCAGTATATGCATTTACCGACTCTAAGGTAGCGCTTGCTTGGATACATTCGTCTCCGCATCGTTGGCACACTTTTGTTGCTAATAGAGTTGTTAAGCTAACAGAATTCATTCCTGCTGACTGTTTTTACCACTGTGCAGGTTCTGAGAACCCCTCAGATTGCCTTTCCCGTGGGATTACCCCTGCAAGGCTAGTTAACCACCCTCTGTGGTATAAGGGACCATCGTGGGTATCTTATGATCCCTCAGATTGGCCCATAAATAAATTTAATTGTGATAAAGCGCTAGAAGAGGTACCAGAACACAAAGCAGTTTCATGTCCCACAACTTGTGATGTTCCAGATTCCCTACTTTGTATTCTTGCACAACGCACGTCAAGTTGGTCTAAGTTGCTACGTGTTATTGTGTACGTTTATCGCTTTGCCAAGCGACTTCCGCGCTCCACGACTATAACGACTGCAGATATAGAGTTTGCAGAGGATAAATTACTATGTGCCATACAGAAATCATATTTTGCCGATACTATAGAAAATATTAAGCACAATAAATCTTGTACGGCATCAATTATGAAACTTAGGCCATTTTTAGACGAAAATGGTTTGATTCGCGTCGGTGGTCGTCTTACTAATTCAGCCGAAGATTTCAGCTATAAATATCCCTGCATATTACCGCGTCATGATCACGTCGTTGAATTATTGGTAGATTACTATCATAAAAAATACCTACATGCTGGACCGGAACTAGTAATGTCGTTGCTTAGGCAGAAATATTGGATTTTCGCAGCTAGGCGACTGATTCGTGATAGAATCCATAAATGTAATGTTAGTTTTAAACTTAAACCGCGCTCTCTTTTCCCGCTAATGGCTGACCTACCCAGCCAGCGCGTCAACCAGGTTGAAAAACCATTTTATAATACTGGATGTGATTACGCAGGACCGCTTCAATACACACCTATTCGTGGCCGAGGTGTAAAAGGTCGAAAGGCTTGGCTGTGTATTTTTACATGTTTGACTACGCGCGCCACTCACATCGAGGTGGCTACTGATTTAACTTCTGTGAGTTTCCTGGCCGCATTAAAAAGATTCCTCGCGCGTCGTGGTCCCATTAAGTGCTTATTTACTGATAATGGGGGATGTTTTGTAGGTTCCCGAACTTATCTTAAGGACCTTTATGAATTCCTTGACAACGAGTATCGCACGCACCTTAAGGATGAACTTACCGAAAATCGCATTGAGTGGAAGTTTATTCCACCTGTTTCTCCCCATTTTGGTGGATGCTGGGAGAGCATGGTGAATGTAGTCAAGTCGCACCTCTTCAAAGTTATAGGACAACAAATTCTATCTTACGAGGAACTTATCACGGTTCTTTCACAAATCGAGGCACTCGTGAATTCGCGCCCGCTTACTGTTATGAGCTGTGATCCATCTGAACCCGTTGCACTTACGCCAGCGCATTTTTTACACTCTGCTCCGTTATCATCACTCCCGGCGGCAGAAGTAACCTCTATGAGTATGCTCCAACGACATTTGCTGCTAGATAAACTAGTGCAGTCTTTTTGGAAGCGCTGGCGCATGGAATATCTTCACCGATTACAAGTCAGAGCCAAGTGGAATACTCCCTCGGTTCCCATAGAAATAGGCACGGTTGTTGTCATTGTGACAGACAATGCGCCACCTCTTTCTTGGCCTTTAGCAGTTGTGGAGAAAGTCCATGCGGGTAAAGACGGTATAATTCGCGTGGTTACCGTTAGAACCGCAAGAGGGTGCTATGTCAGACCTGTTGTAAGATTGTGTCCACTACCGACACAGTAACACCTGGCTTCAGCGTCAGGTATCCTAGTTATTAATTATTATTTAATAGGATATTGTATAATATTCCGATTATCGCTACTTTATTATATGTTACACATATTAATATAACCATAATGTACTTATATGCAATTTATTTATTTAATCTTATTTTTAAAGGCAATCCTTTAAGGGCGGGGGAATGGTAACGCCACCTATCCATACTTTGAAACATAATATATTCTAAATAGACTTCACTACTATAGTTAATTAACCAACACCTTTCTTTTTCTACGAGCGTCCAACCTCCCCACCTGCACTCTCGCCTACCATACAGTTGTTGCAAGATAACCGCAAGAGAAGCACTGTTTTGGTCAAGTGTGAGCGTTGACCACCGCATCCGCCGCGATCTATTCAAAACCGCAGTATAACAAAGGACTAATAAAGACGTGATAAATTTCAGTTTTTATTGACTATATTGTGCCCGTGTACACGTGGTGAAATCGGTGCTTGGGAAGCACGCCATCTTCCACGTCATCGTAAGGAGCGCACTTTCGTGAACCACGTAAGAAGCCAACACCAGGTAGGCGAGCTCATTCTATCCCGTATTTCTAAGTCCCGTACCTAAAGGCTCGTATATTGTTCTCATATTGATTCAAATCATACCAGCTATCCTTATACAGTCCACTTATTCATAATCGCAGTAACAGCATTTATTTTCCTTTTCTGTGTATTAATGCGTTCTTTATGCGTTCTGTTGTTATAATGTCATTAAGGTGTTTTTCTAAATATTTGGGCTTTTCCATTATAATTCTCTCCTTTAGCTCTCCATTTAAATATGCAGTTGTAAAGTCCATTTGGTGGACTTTGAGATTTTCTTCTGCAGCCATAGCTTAAAGCAATCTTATAGATTTTAATCTGGTTACATGTGCACATTTTTCATTGTAATCAATGCCGTATATTTGGTTGAATCCTCTTGCCACTAATCTGGCTTTCTTTCGTTCAACTTCTCCGTTTTTACCAATTTTTTCTTTGAGTATCATTTTGCATGAAACTATATTGTCCTTTGAATTCTTTTCAATAATTTCCCAAGTATTGTTTTTTAAATGAGCCTTTATCTCTTCCCTGGTGGCTTCTTGCCATTCATCACTAGACTCGTCATATTCGTTTTCGCAAAGAAATGACATGTCGTAGTCATTAGACCATACTGGAAGTCTTCGTTCTCTGATTGGCCTAGAGTTTTCTCGGGGAATCAAATTGTTAATATCAATCGTTTCATGAATTTCAGTGTGAATATCTACATTTTCAGATTCTTCAATTTCGTTGATATTTCTTTGTCTACAGATCAATTCACTAGGGTCTTGCTCATTATTGCTCATATTTTCATCTATGTTTTCTTCAGCGCAAGGTATTTGAATATTCTGTTCCATATGTAGCTGTGGACTTGAAGTTTCAGTAGAGTTTTCCATTTTAATTTGAAGATCTGTCATAGGAGTTAGATCAATATTTTTCTTTTCTTCAAAATACATCTTATCCATTACTTTTATATCTGTACTAACTTCCAGCTTGATTTCTTCAGGAATCCAAATTCTATATCCTTTTACTACTTCCGAATAACCAATGAAAATTTCTTCTTTTTTTTTTTTTTTTTTTAATACCAATGAGGTGGCAAACAAGCCTACGGTCCGCCTGATGGTAAGCGATCACCGTAGCCTATGGACGCTTGCAACACCAAGGGCATCACTCGCGCGTTGCCGACTCTTCATCAATCTAATAACTTCTTAGCCGTGGGCATCATTTCGAACAATTCCTCAGAACACAACCCATTATACAAGCGGTAGAACACACACAGGGAGGCAAAGTCTCTGCTCAGACTTAGGGGCTCGATACCGCAAGTGAGTTTGGGATCGTCGACAATTCTCACAGCCCGTCGTTGAACCGAGTCAAAAGGGCCAAGCTGGTATCCGGGTGCACCCGCCCAGAGATGGCAGCAGTACTCCATATGGGGCCGGACTTGCGACTTGTAAAGCAGCACCTTTGCCCCGACGTAAAGTACTGCTTCGCTCTGTTGAGTACACCAAGTTTTTTGGACGCCAAGTTTTCACCTTATCTTGTAAATGATCTCGGAACTGAACATCGCTGGAGATGTGAACACCAAGGATCCCAATGCTCTTGGAGATGGAGAGGGGAGTGTTCTGGAATTGTGGGACTACAGTGAATGGGGTTTTCTTAGCGGTGAACGCGCTGACTTGTGTCTTTGAAGGGTTGAATCGGACCAAGTTTTCCCGTCCCCAGTCAGAGACCTTGTACAGACCGATCTCGATTTGAGACACAAGTTCTTTACGTTTTGCCTCCACAACAGAACAAGGTTTGCTCTTGGTGCAAATTTCTTGTTCCTTTGTTTCTTTAAAACAAATGTTTTAGCTCCAAAAATGTGAAAATGATTTATTGATGGTATATGTCCAACATATTTTTCAAAAGGAGATTTATTTTGTTTTGATTTGGTAGCTACTCTGTTAGTAATGTAGTTAGCAGTTAATATCGCGTCAGCTCAAAATGTTTCCGGCATGTTAGCTTGAATTAGCTAGCAACGCGCCTTTTTTTGCAGTGTTCTGTTTTTTCTTTCTGCAACGCCGTTTTGCTGCGGCGTATACGGGGCGCTCAGTCTTCGTATGACTCCACAGTTTGTAAGGAATGAATCAAATTCTCTATTTATATATTCAGTACCATTATCTGATTGTAAATACTTTATTTTATTTCCAGTAATATTTTCGACTTCAGCTTTATATTGTTTGAATTTTTCTGAAACTTGGTTCTTGTTTCTAATAAAATATACTTTTGTGTATCGGCTGTAGTCATCAATGAATGTAACGAAATATTTATTTCCGGCGTTACTTTCTATGGGCATTGGTCTACAGACGTCCGAATGGATTATCTTTAATTTTTCAGTATTCGGTTCCTTCGATTTCTTTAATTGAAATGGAAGTCGATTCATTTTTCCTTTTACACATACATCACATTCTGATAATTTTTCATCATCATTGAAGTTGACACCTTTTAAGGTTCTTCAATGTCAATTTGAGGTCATTTTCGTTGATATGTGCTAATTTCATATGCCATTTGTCGATTTCCTTTAGGCTAAATGATTTTTCAGTCATGAAGTTTCTTATGTCTATGTAATAGAGGTTATTTTCTTTATTTGCTTCTAAAATCGTTTATTTATTTTTAATATTTGCTCTATTATGTTTAAAATAGACACTGCATCCATTATCTGTTAATTTAGAAACAGATATTACATTAGTTGACAGCTTGGGTACATACAAGGCATACATCAAGTTCATCTTAATGCCATTTTGATAAAATGAAATCGTACCTTTTCCGTCTATATTTGTAAAGTTGTTATTGGAGGCTAACTTCAACTTGTCTGTTTGTTAATCGTAGTTTAATTCATTAAATAAGTTTTTATCAAAACACATATGAGATGTGCACCCGCTGTCAAGGCACCATCTGTTTTGTTTTGTTTTGTTTTAGAAGTGCTTAAGCATTCTTCAACTAATAAACTCTGTTGATGGTTTGTTGCAGTTTTGGGCTTAAACCAACAATCTTCTGATTTATGAAACTTTTACTTGCAATATTTACATTTTGGTGTACTTTTCATCATTAAAAGATCCTTTTAATTTAAATTTACTTTTGTTTTTACGAGTAAATAAAGCAGTATCGTTTTTTTCAACGTGAATATTGTTTCTTGCTTCACTCTCTTCAATTATTTTGATTTTAAGTTCTTCTGGAGAGGGTAATTTGTCACGTGTCTCAATTGCAATCCGAAAATTTTCAAAGCTATGTGGCAAGCTGTATAAAATGATTATGGACAAAAGGTCGTTGTATATATCTATGTCCATTTGTTTTAACTTGTCGAAAATATCCATAAAGTTATTTAGATATTCCCTGACATCCCTTTCAGGTAACAGCTTCATTAAAATCAATTGTTTCAGCAATGATGCCTTTCTTGCAGGCCCTTTACTTTCATAGGCTGCTGCTAAAATATCCCAAACATCTTTGGCGCTGTTACAATTTTTCACTTGCCTTAATTCGGATGGCGAAATGAGTAAGTATAGTTCTGACCTGGCTAATAAAACTTTGTTTTTATCTTCAGGCGTTTTTTCAATATGGCTTTATAATCCTGCCTTTATTAAAACAGCCTGTGCATGTAGTTTCCATGTATCATAATTATTTTTGTTCAGCGATTGTACATTGACATAACTTTTATTGTTAGCTGTTTGCATCGCGTTATTCTGGGCCCATAACCTGATGGACAATATAAAGATTTGTTACAGGGCTTTATTTTACATTATATTTATCACAAACAATATATTTAAATTAAATGTTTGTTTACATAAATTCGTATTTTATTTTATTTGACAACCCTTTACTGACATATATGGATGTCGGAACTTTGTTGTAGTCATGGACTCATAGATGGTCATAGACATTAGATCTCAACACCCAGGAACCAGAAGACCTGTCTCATATTAAGTAATTGCATTCCGGCTTTCCCAGGGCAAATATTCCATACATGTCAGCAGTCATGACTCGCAGTGCCAAATAATGCATCTAAGTACAAGATGCATAAATCTGCGTCACATATCTGACAACATTTACAATAATTAACTTCTAAGTACGTTATTAATAAGAATATATTTCGAAAATAATCGGTTGTTGAACCTACAAGAATATATCCTAGGTGAGCATTTGTGTTTGTCCTGAGTCTGGGTGTATTTATGTATGATATGTATGTATTTACAAAAAAAAGTAGTTTATATGTGGGTATTTGTATCCGTTTTCTAGTATCCATAACACAAGCTTTACTTACTTTGAGGCCAGACGTCGCTGTATGTCCAAAAACATTTATTTATATTTAGGAGCAAGTAGGTAAGTAAGTACCTATACCATAGCTTAAAAACATTTCTTACCTTCTCGCAACTGCATTTCCTTTGCTTGCTGATCTTGGATAAGTGATATATTTCCTAAAAAATTGCGATTGGCTAAGTGCGTTCGACTAACAGAGGCTAAAATCATTGCCTAGTCTTTTGGTAGGTAGGACGAGTCACATATAATTGTAATGCAGCTAAGATCTGTAACAAAAGAGCAATGGCATAAGTACTCATAATCAAATTTATAAATCACTTGCTTCAAAGCTTGTATTCCAATGATAAATACCTTGATCTCTGGCTTAATAGCTGTGGTTCTTTGTGACCGATGCAAAAGAGGTATTATGTCCTCGCAAAGCGTCAAAAATTGGTCCCCAAGCGAAAGTTGTCTACGAACGTTTGCTCCACGTGACAGCATTTTCTTCAGCCTTCCTTCTTCCTCTTCAACAATAAATAACAAACGCGCCATTATTTGCACCACGCAATAAAGGATGAATTCGATTGGCAATTGTTTAAAAACACTTTCTACTAATTTCAAAACAAAAAGTGTTAGAAATTGGAAATAATATACGTTAGCTGTTACTCAATCGCAACAGTTTTCATGACATATGGTATTGGTTTCGTGACAGTAACTTAAAACCAATGCCGCCATCTTGAAATATGTAGACGGTACGGATTATCTGTCAAATTCATAGACTATCAGTCATTCCTTGCTTACATTATTGGCTTGGACAAGGTTTTGTCTATAGCTTGCATAGGCGGTACAAAATGGCAAAATGACGTCATAAACTATGCCAATACTGAAACAAATGGAGTTAGGAGGTTGACCCCCTGGTCGCTTGCTAAAGCTGCCAAAAGGAACTTCTGCCAGTCGTCGTTACCACCACTGAGACTGAGAATGGTGACTTGGCCTATTGTGCAAAAGAGAAAGCCGATCTACTTGCAGTCTATTTGCCACTTCGATTCTTACGGCAACTTTTGATTATACTAAAGTTTGCAATAGCAAGCTATTGCTGTATCTGTACTTTATTTAACTGGATTTCGGTTAAAGATAAACTTGCAACTATCTCTGAGTCGAATTTCAGTCAATTAGCTCCGTATATGATCGGTTGCGGCGTTATTAAGTTACAAATAATGTAAGTTTACTTTATCTTGTGATATAACATAGTTGAATGTAGGTAGGTAGGGCTTAGTTATATTACCCCTCTCTTAAGAACTTAGGGTCAGTGAAATAAGATTCAGCGGGCCATCATTTTTAATTTATCCCTCATAATTTTAATCACCTTTATAAGATTATTTAAGTGTAGCTCGTACAAATATTGGCCAATACAGGGTCGACTTTGTTTTTATATTAACGCCGGGGAGTGAAAATGGTAAAATGGTAAATGGTACACAATAAGTACTAGTTTTTACTACTTTACTACTAAAAAGTTTTTTTTTTCAACATTCACAAAAGTATTTTTATTCATCTATACCAATATTATACAACAGAAGATCCTGCTTAGAATTTTGAGGTACTAAAGATCCTTGAAACATCTTGTAGATTACCCCTTGTCTCCCCGGCTTAAACGGTCCTGGATAACTTACTGTTCGGTGTTCATTTACTTTTGCATACGTCGCCAAATGTTCCGTATACGTGAAACCCGGCAGACGCCACAAATATTTATGAGTAAACTATAACTACAGAGAACTTTTTAGATGATTTTATTTTCGCCTATATCTTTTTGTGTATTGCCCTTAGAAAAGTCTTTAAAAAATAATGAAGGTTTTGAAGTTACTTTTTTCTCGACTATATGTTTTTGCATAAGTAGAAAAAATCGTTACATTTGTGTCCCTTCTCTTACTTTTTAAATACGCATTTTAAGAATTGGAATTTCATGATATTTGTTTGGAACAAATTCTGCTCACGAGTTTTTTAGATAACATATTTAATTTCATCATGAAATATAATAATTGGAACTTTTTTATCCTTTAAATTAGTTTCTCTCGTACCATTTTGATAACTTTAATACAAAAAGGTCAAAAATAATTAAAAAAATTGCCATGTTTTTTTTTTTTTTTACGACTAAGGTAGCAAACAAGCTTACGGTCCGCCTGATAGTAAGCGGTCACCGTAGCCTATGGACGTTTGCACCACTAGGGGTACCCAAGCGTTCGCGGGAGGAAGTTTATCTGAAACCGCACTGTACACGACCATT
This sequence comes from Apoda limacodes, assembly GCA_946406115.1. Taxonomy (NCBI): domain Eukaryota; kingdom Metazoa; phylum Arthropoda; class Insecta; order Lepidoptera; family Limacodidae; genus Apoda; species Apoda limacodes. The sequence goes on along the minus strand of OX291555.1, from coordinate 22,339,034 downwards.
TCGGTTATAAGGTGTGAGAATGAATTACGTGCCGATTGCAAGCGGTGAGATGGTAGAAAGTAGCCGTGGGCATCATTTCAAACAATTCCTCAGAACATATCCCATTCAAGCGGTAGAACACACATAGGGAGGCAAAGTCTCTCCTCAGACTTAAGGGCTCGATACGACAAGCAGAGGCAACTCGCCCTAAAGAGCGCTGGTGCAGCGACCTCCCATAAATAATATATTATCTACCTCGCTATTAAGTATAAACAATACGGTTATAAATTATACTTAAAATAATTAATTAATATGTTTCGATTTCTCATTATGTTAACATAGCATTTACCGAAAAACATTCCGTACACACACAGTTAACTCAGGATTTGGTTTGGAATTTCACTAAGACTGAGTCACTAGAGCGCTAGTAATTGCGCTCCTATGATACGAATTTCAGTACAGAGACTTAAGAGGATACACTTCGCGGCGCCTCGTGGCGGGCTTCATATAAACGAATTTGTCATTTGTTTTTGTCATTTGTTACTGATCAATCACTGTGAAATTCCGAATGAAGACACCGGTCGAAATACAATTTTATAATTAGTTCGAACGGAGGTGAACATCGAATCGCCATTAGCCACACAAGGAATGTTTTCTTTTCTTTTTGATACTTACCCACTAGTGGATGTTAGATTATGTATTAAAATAACTGCTTAGTATCTATATTGTGTAAGAATGTAAAGTTTTTACTTCTAATTCTAATTACTTACATTATATCCTAGGCTAAGAAAGTGACTCAATAAACGTTATTATTATTATATATATTAATTCCTTAGTCATAATCGGAATACCTAGGTCTGTGGTTTTTCTAAAATCTTGTAAAACGTTGTATTAACTAAAAATCTTCTTAAAACCATTTGTATGAAAAACTAGAATCCTGTATACCTTTTGAACTATAAAATTTGATAGAAAACTGGCACACTGCAGACCTAGATATTTGTTATTAGAAAATGTCTTCAAAATTTCGTGGTTTTTGATCAGCAAGTGTCAAAAGAAGTGAGAAATTCGTTTGTATGAAACCCGGTGCGAGGCGCCGCGAAGTGTATCCTCTTAAAGCTAAAATCAACGAGTTTGAAAGAGAAAGTTCGACACAGTCCCACACGTGAAACAGAAGATTTTGTATGAAAAATTTTCAAAATGTGCGCTGCTCCCGGGCTACATAAAGTAAAATACTGTTGCCAGCTTGACCTCCGCCGTCGATCCGGCCAGCGCACTTTTGCTGCTCTCATCACAACCATTTATTTAGCTCGTGCGCCCGAGTTTTTGATTAACAGATTAAATAAGTACATACCTACATAAACAGTTCATAATAAATAGGCAAAAGAAATTGTCATTATTGTGATGTGATTAAGCAGTTCGAAAAGATTTTAGTTATTCAGCTTGAAGTAAAGACAAATGGTCATGAAAATGTGACACGAAAACATACACGCGCGATTTGTAAATCTAAATAGGCGAATGAATTTTAGTTAGTGAGTAAATAGAATAATAAAAGGTGAGCAGTTAGGCATTTCTATGTTTTTTAGTGCACACTCATTAAAAATGGTCACGAGCCGCCTTTGACGACAATTGAGTTTGGGATCGTTGACAATTCTCACAGCCCGTCGTTGAACCGAGTCAAAGGGGCCAAGCTGGTATCCGGATGCACCCGCCCAAAGATGGAAGCAGTACTCCATATGGGGCCAGACTTGCGACTTGTAAAGTAGCAACTTTTGCCCCGACGTGAAGTACTACTGCTTTGCTCTGTTGAGAGCACCAAGCCAGCTACACCTTGTTCTGCAGATGGTCTCGGAACTGAACATTGCTGCAGATGTCAACACCAAGGATCCCAATGCTTTTGGAGATGGAGAGGGGAGTGTTCTGGAATTGTGGTACCACAGTGAATTGGATTTTCTTAGACGTAAACTTGTGTCTTTGTAGGGTTAAATCGGACCAAATTTTCCTGTCCCCAGTCAGAGACCTCGGACAGTGTGGTCTCGATTTGAGACAGAAGTTCTCCGCGGTTTTCCTCTACAACGGAACGAGGGATGTTTGCACGACCCGTTTAATAAGCGTTTCCAGTACTGTCATCTGCATAGCAATGAATTTTGTTGATTCCCAACGTGATGGTTTTACCCAATTAATTAATTAAATTAAATAAATAAATCAGCTTGTTCAGTAATTTACCGATAAAACAATTCGATGGCAGGACGATCGTAACGTGTTTTAAGTAATTAAACATTTATACATATAAATTGGTGATGTTGTATGTTTAGAAAAAATCTAAAATGGATAATAAGTTGCTGTAAAATATCATTTATATGCAGATAATAACACATTTTCATTTGTGAAATATTTATAGTTAGGTACATATATTTATTTGTAATGCAATTTGTATGAAAAAAATAAAGTAAAAAGAATAAGTGTAATATTATATTTTATTCCAATTCTTTGTCTACATGAAGTTAAGTACATGTAATTTAAATAAGTATATGTTGGAATACTTTAACTTATCACAAGCAGCACGTATGGCGAAATTGAGGACAAAACAATATTGTTTTCTACATGTAATTTTATAACAAAAGGGTAAATAGGGGTGATATTAGTAAATGAACAAAAATAAATTTAATATTAAAACTAATCAAAGGAGACTAATGGCCTTTATTATTAAAAACCTATTAGGTAGGTACTAGTTTTTAAATAAGAAAAATAATGTCAACATCTGGCCTGTGTAGAGATCCGTAGATAATGTTCCAAATCCCTAATCACACATAACAGGAACAATAACAGCTGTTATTTACTCAAAAATCTGCGACGAGCTGTGTGGAACTTGAAATCGATATCGTTGTAAAGTTAATGGCAAGAGATTCGGCACAAAGAGGCGTAGGCTCCGCTAGCTTACTGAAATGCAATTAACTCGTAACGATATTGGCTCCACAGAGTATATTGTTACAAAAAGAAATATATGTGTCAATCAAAATTTTATGAGCAATCTGACATCTCTGTCTGTGTAAAAAAAAATAAAAAGAATAAGTTGCCAGCTTTAACAAAACTCACTTTAAAAACTTCTAAAAGTGCGTTCGTTTTGGAGTAAAATATCAAAACTCAAAAATGTGTATACATTGCCCCATAAGAGAGTTACTCATTTTATGTAGACGTATATCATGCACTAACAGCTTATTGAAAAAGCTAGTAGCTAGCTAGTGAAATAGCTGTGCTCTTGGTGGATCCCACACAATTTGATTAAGGCTCAAAAAAACGGACCGCATCACTTGGTGTAATGACATGCTTACTAGATTCAACTAAAGAACGTCAAATTTGGTGTGGGATATAGTAAGAGGTGACGAAACATGAATTTATTGCTACGATCCCAAAACAAAGCAGCAGTCGAGTGTGTGTGTGTTTCAAGATGAGCCGAAACTAACCAAAGTGGCGCGCGTGCAAAGTGCCTCGAAGCGGATGAATGCTTCTTTTTTTAAAAAAACTGAACACGTGGCTACTGTTGCTTTAGAGAATCGTCATACCGTTTTTTTTTTGCCGTAAACGCCGTATCATCTTGCACCACGATAATGCCAGTTGTCACACAGCCAGTCAGACAAATGAATGACCTTATGAGCCATCCTGCATACAGTACTGACCTGGCACTTCTGACTTTTAGGAACCAGTTACACGATCAACGATTTTCATCACCAGAAGTGGCTGTCAAAGAGTCTGAAACACATGTATTCGTGGAGGAGAGGCATTAAAGTTTACAAAATTGGTTTTTTCGTACGAAAAAGTGTATTTAAGCTAACAGAGAACATTTTGAGAAACAATAAATTCATTTTTGACCATTTCTAGTAATTTCAGAAACGTTTAGTTCACCCACGTAGTAGCTATATGCATGGGAAGGCAGAGGAAATCAAGAAGTGGCGCGCCTTAAAAGACACTAATATTCAGCATTGGACTGAATATCAACTGAAATGATGATGAAGGAATAGTTGTGGGTGACGTCATACATTTCCGTATGCCTTTTTTAATGTAGTGGGGGGCACACAGTAAACCAAAGCATTATACTAGGGTTATTTTACATTAAAATAGAAAAGTAAACTTAAACCTTAACTATAAGCTGAAACAATATTTTCTTCATATTTTTTTTTAAAAAAAGGAATTATGTTTGAAACGTCTGGGATTTATTTTAAAAGGATAAAGCATACACACTTCTTGTAACCCAAGTTTTTAGGCCTTTCGATCGTGTGCTTATAAGCAAAACAAGCGATTAAGAGCGTAAAGAGTGTTTTGCGCCTATGTTGCCGATTTTTTATACTATTGTGATATTTAAGAAAAAGTCACTAGGTCACTACAACTTCGATTGTAGTCTAAATCTTCGGCCTCTTTTCAAGACTTATAGCTGACTCTGTTACGACAGTGGAATCAAGAAAGTCCACGTACGTTAAGTTAAATTCAGATTTCAGTATCATAATGTGTTAACTACTTGCGAATTGCCGGTCAGGCTCAGTAAGTTGTTCACCTTTACTACTAGTGTGTTGTTTTCCAGCTACCACTTTTGTGAAACCTTGAATTAGCACAAAGAACCACAGATTAGTAATTAGGTAAAACCCAAAACTCTTCAAAACTGCTACTTTATTCACATAGATAGACCTGCAGTAACTGTCTCTTTGTCTTCCAGCACAACTGTTGCGAAATGACTCGTCAACCAAAGAATGAAGCAATCATCTTGTTTCCTTCACTTCTTCCTTTCTTTACTTTTGTTGGCAAATCCTCAAAAAGAAACATCCACTGTGCAGATTGTCTAATAATTTCGGGTTCGTCACAATATATTCAACTTTTATCACCTGTGACAATGTCAAATACAGCATTAGAGTTACTTTGTTGTTCTTTTCTAGCATTTTGCAGCACCAATATACGCGACGTCGTTTTTAGTCTTTGATCAAATTATGGGTAATAAAACATCTAGTATGTACATAGCGTCCTAACGCTTAAATGCTCATGTAAGATTTTTTGCACCTGACGCATACCAATGCCTAAGCTTGCCCAAATCTATTGGTAGGTCACTCTCTTATCAGCCTCTAACATGCGCTGCACAGTAATGATGTTTTAAGACATTTACGACAACGCTTAAACCCACTGAACCAGTTGTGAACAGTGGCATGTGTAAGAGCTTCATTCCGAAAGAATGTTCAAAGTCTATGATAACTTTGTTGTTGATTAAAAATTTCTCACCTTACATTCATTTTGACGCACTACACGCACTTTTTAAATTGCCACCAGTTTATAGATATAAATGACAGATGAATTTCATATATATTATGAGTTGACCAAAGTGTTTACATTTGTGAAAGGAAAAACTAACGTGATAGGAAGCAGTAGGTACTAGTAAAAGTTATAAATAAATACATAACAATCCAAGATTAGTAGCTAACATTGCCTGTTTTTCCTCTGAAAGAAGTAGTCTTCAACGATAGTTATCGGGTAGCTAGTTTGTGTGCCATGGTTTCCTAGTATACATAATTATCAGTATCACTATTAAATTTAAATTTTTAATAAGGTTAAAAAGGTCGAATTTTTGTTACTGCTATGGAGTACAAGCAAAAATCCTTGAATTCTCTCGCTTTTTCCCCAAAAATTTATATTGTTTTTATTAAGGTACACAATTGATGATGTTGGGTGTTGAGAAAAAAATGACGATATAACTATTTCCTATATTACTGTTATCATTTAGTATTTTATTACGTTATAAAAAAAAAATTGAGTACAAATAATCGAGAGATTGATGGGATTGGTATTCCGTTAACCAAACGAATTGTAACGCCGGACCCTTGTCATTGCTAGGGTTTCAGCTATTTTGGAACCTGGCTGGCTGGCTCGGGATGACGGTAAGAAATTTGACTAATGATTTGACTCTGGTGCCCTGGAAGTTGGGGCGACCGCTGATTTGGGATGCAACATGCATTGATTTTTTTTTATACCACTAAAGTGGCAAACAAGCACACGGTTCGCCTGATGGTAAGCGGTTACCGTGGCCTCTATGGAACTTGCAACACCAGAGGTATCACTCGCGCGTTGTCGACCTTTCAAAAATCTAATAACTTCTTTCTTGAAGAACCCCATGCTGTAGTCCTTAGAGAAAACCTTGGCAGGGAGCTCATTTCACAACCCAAACGTTCGTTGGAGGAAGTTTCTCTGAAACCGCACTGTACACAACCATTTCGGTTCTAAAGTGTGAGAATGAATTCCCTGCTGTTGGCGAGCCATGCGATGGTAAAAAGTAGCTGTGGACATCATTTCGAACAATTGTACACCCATGTATCCCATTGTACACGTGGTAGAACACACACAGGTAGGCAAAGTCTCTTCTCAGCCTTAAGGGTTCGATACGGCAAGTGAGTGATCGTCGACAATTCTCACAGCCCGTCGTTGAACCGAGTCAAAAGGTCCAAGTTGGTATCCGGGTACTTTGGCGCCGTCACATTTACGGGCTACGAGTGAAAATGCCGGGTCTGGGGCCGACATTACGGAGCGAAAAAACAGACGCAAATACACAGTGCATGGTATCCTCCTATATTAAGCGCCAATCCTCGCCAGGTATACATATTGTAGTCCTGTTTTTTTCTTTCTATTTTAATAGCTTTGGCAAGGCTAAGGTTTGAGCTTTATATACAGCCAATATGTTACTTTTTGTCTAAATTATTATCTATTGTTAGCCCTAGCTTTGTAATCACGTGTGTATTCAATTTGATGTTCTCGATTTAAATAAACTGTAGGACTTTGTATTTAGTAGTGTGTGTGTATGTTAGCTACGAAAAAGGAATCATATTATGATTAGGTACTCATTTGCTGTTAGTGTAGGTACTCTTTGGTAGTAAGTGAGTCACTCCACTCCTTTTTAGGGTCCACTGATATTCAGTGCTTTGCTCATTGTGAGCACAGTTATGCTGAGTGGGATACCCATTTGGTTTATAAATGTATACAGTAAAGTTTTGATAGTATTTAAATTTAAAATATTTTTTTGTTAGCTATATGATATATATTTATGTAGATGTATGTGTGCGATTGTGTGTGTTTGTATGTTTACATGAACATATATACCAATTATTGTACTCTACCATTTATTGTATGTTTATTAGTGAAATAAATAAATGTGTTTCTTTTTCTATATATTTAAATCTTTTGGAGTGGAGACCATGGATTCTTGGAAGCCAGAAGCTCGCAGTTTATATAAAGAACTAACAAAGCTCTTGGTCTCCACTTCACACGGTCAGCGAACCAACATTGCCATTCAGCGTGGCAAAGCTGCTAACCTCCTAGCTAAATTGTCCACTGGTATAGTAATTTACACGATTTTTTATTTATAGATTTTTAAATAGGTAAATTTAACTAGTTTCTAAGTATTGTATTTTTCTAAGGATTCGTCTATTTGTAACTGGTATTTCAAACACGTTAGGTCGAGGTATTTGTAATTAGTATTTCAAATACTTATTGCCTCAAAATGCATTATACATACATACATACCTTTAGCGATCGTCAAAAAAACCAAATTGTTGGTTGATACTTGAAACAAGTAATTATTTGAACAAGAATAAACCGTTAAAAAATTAAACAAACGTACACAAACTACCAAATACACTTATAAGCACAAAGCATTACTTATATAACCTTACAATAAAATAAATTCACGCGTATTTCAAAAACTGTATTTTTTTAAACTACCTGTAATAGTCAGAGCTAAGTAACCATGTTGTATAAGAAATATTTTAATATAAAAGGTTCACACCAAACTGGAAGAGATGCCGTTTACGCGGGCTCTTGCCAGAGTATAAATTTGGTTTGCAAGTGGCATACCCTCTCTAACAAGATAAGGTGTCACTTGAAGACGACCCACGGCCAGGAAGGCCGATCGAGGTGACCACTCCGGTAATTATTCAAAAAGTCGAAAAATTAATACTCAAAGATGCCCGACTCAAGAAGAAACAGCTCGTAGTAATGGTTGGACTATCAGATACAACCATTTCAAAAAAATTTCACGACCATCTTAGCATGACTAAATTAAGCGCAAGATGGGTGCCGAGAACGCTCACGCTTTCTCAATAACAACAGCGCGTGAAGTGTTCTCGTGCATTTTTGGACCTCTGTAGGAAAGACAAAGGTGAAATGTAAACAGGACTCTATGCAGTGGCACAAAAAAGGCACGCCAGCACCCAAGAAGTTCAATGAATGCCCCATTACTAACCGCGCTGGCTGGCCAAGTTCGTAATATTATTTATTCACATACCCATTTGATGTGATTGCAACAATGTTTACTTAAATACATAAGTTTAAATGTATTTGTAATGTTGTATTTGTAAATGTAATTAAATAGTTCAAAGAATAATAATAATTTAGGGGATTTTTCTTACATTTTAGTGGATTTGAAGTCGGTTTATCTTTTAGTTAAAAAAATAGATTATTTTTTAGGGGTCCTTACTTCAAAAGAAAAAAAACCCTTAAATTATAACTTTGTTGTCCGTCGGTCTGTCTTTGTGCCTGTCTGTTAAGACCCAAGGCCTCAGGAACGTGTAATGGTATCACGTTTAAATTAATGTCAAATACTGAGGTCTACGGTCCTTTGGCGCTGTAAAAAAGCAAGCTTGTATGTCAAAAAATATGGCTAAAAAATACGTCCACTTTTGTCGCATGTTTGGGTATTCACAATCAAATCAAAACCTATGGGGTACTTCTCGTTGTTTGAATTTGACATGAGGAAAGGCCTTAAATCACGAAAATAGGGAAAAATCCGAATTTTGGTAAATTATAGTTATGTATAACACATTTCAAAAAAAGTTTCTCCGTTTGTCTGTCAAGACCCTTTTACACAAGAACGCGTGGAGGTATCAAGTTGAAATTAATATTTAATAGTAAAATCGACGGACACTTTATGTTTCAAAAAAAAACAAGCTTCTAAGAAAAAAAAATATGCCCAAAATACGGTCATTTTTATCGCATATTGTGACATAAATAAATCAAAACCTATGGGGTAATACCTGTTGACCTAGGAGACTTGATCTCTCTTTGTACGGAACCCTCAGTGCTCGAGCCAGACTCACCGGTGTGAAGTTAGCTGCAAATTATAGCCCGCCCAAATTACAAATACTCCGATAAATAAGATTAAAAATTATAACGATATAGCGTTTTATGGTTTATTTTAATTCGTAAACAATAAACTAACGTTTAAATACGCATAAAAATCAATGAGAAATCGCGTAATTTTTTTTAGAAATAAAATAAATTCAAACAATAATTTTGCGAAAATAGCAGTTTATATGAAGCTGGCAGCTTGTATGTCGGACCTAATCTGCCAAAACAAAACTATGTAAGATGTCAAGGTCAAGTCAATTGTGTATCGAAAAAATTAGGTCTCATCAAGTTCGATATATTAGAAGGGCGGTACCCTATTGATTTTTTTTAAATCGGAATAATTAACTAGGTAAATAAAAATCAACGATGCAGTGTTTGGGATTTAAGGAAAATAAGTATTCGTAATCAATAAATTTACGTTTTGATACGCATAAAAATCGATGAGAAATCGTGTAATTTTTTTTGAAATAAAATAAATTCAAAAATAATTTTGTGACAATAGCAGTTTATATGAAGCTGGCAGCTAGTAAGTCAGACCTCATCTGCCAAAACAAAACTATGTCAGATATCAAGGTAACTCAATAGTCTATTGAAGAAATTAGGTCTCATCAAGTTTCATATATTAGAAAGGTTCCGTATTGATTTTTTTAAAACGGCATAATTAACTAGGAAAACAATAATCAATGATGCAGTTTTTGGCATTTAATTAAAATAAGTATTCGTTATTAATAAATTTACGTTTTGATACGCATAAAATTTGATAAGAAATCGTGTTATTGTTTTTGAAATAAAATAATTTCAAAAATAATTATGTAAAAATAGCAGTTTATATAAAGCTGGCAGCTAGTAAGTCAGACCTAATCTGCCAAAACAAAACTATGTAAGATGTCAAGGTAACTCAATTTTCTATCTAAAAAATTAGGTCTCATCAAGTTTGATATATGAGAAGGGTTCCGTATTGATTTTTTTAAAACGGCATAATTAACTAGGAAAACAATAATCAACGATGCTGTTTTTGGGATTTAAGTAAAATAAGTATTCGTAATCAATCAATCAACGTTTTAATACGCATAAAATTTGATGAGAAATCATGTAATTTTTTTGAAATAAAATAAATTCAAAAATAATTATGTAAAAATAGCAGTTTATATGAAGCTAGCAGCTAATAAGTCAGACCTAATCTGCCAAAACAAAACTATGTAAGATGTCAAGGTAACTCAATTTTCTATCTAAAAAAATTAGGTCTCATCAAGTTTGATATATAAGAAGGTTTCCGTATTGATTTTATTAAAACGGCATAATTAACTAGGAAAACAGTAATCAACGATGCAGTTTTTGGGATTTAAGGAAAATAAGTATTCGTTATCAATAAATTTACGTTTTGATACGCATAAAATTCGATGAGAAATCGCGTATTTTTTTTTGAAATAAAATAATTTCTAGCCACCCATTTGCAGACCTTCGCTATCGCTAATCAAACATAAAGTTTATAAAATAATTCGAGGTACGTAAGTAACTAATGGTTACATTTGCATTATTTTGCACGTCTTTGTGTTCAATGGTTTTTAGTGCACGTGTACATCATTGGTACTACCTATTTAATTTACGTTTTTAAATTAAGTAAGATACCTAAATGAACTTCGTTTTTTTATGGGAGTATTATCAACCCACCGTGACTTCGCTTAAGTAGGCAACGTCAGGTGCCGTAGACCTTAGCGTACAAATTTTAAATAGACATAGCGGGATGTTCGACAAGTATTATTGCTACTACTGTCAACTTTAATAACTACTTATGACCTTTCGATACCGCTAACTTTTCTAATTTAACATAATGCCAAAAAGTAATTTTGAGGTTTTGCTAAACCATTTTTTATTTTAAAAAAGAAGAACCATACAAGTTTAAGTCAGTTACTTAGTCAAACTACACAGTATACTCATCTTGAAAGATTTTAATTGATTTTAGGCAAATCAATATAGACAATTTATAACAATTTATAATATATAAGAATATAGACAATTTTACGTGTAATAGGAACTTGTATGAATACTATGTCTTAGAGTTCAAGGTGAAATTTCACTAAAGTCTGGAAATAAGTCTAAGAACTAACAAAAACATTTCAGATGCTTTTGTATAAGTTTAAGAACGCACTTAATTCAGCCCTTAAGAAATTTAAGCCCCCGATAGGGGATGAAATTGGCAAAGAAAAAAAAAACACGGGGGTTAATCGTATTCAGTACCTTGTACTCAATACGATTTTTTAAACGCCTCTATACATCTCAATCTAAATGAGTATGTTTTATTTTAGTTAATCAGAACTGCGGATCATACAAAAAAATATAAATGTTTAAAAATTAACTTTTGGGCATTGCGGCTCGAGCTAAACTATATTTTTTTCTTACTACTGTCTACTATTGTTGGCCGTAGATGGCCTTGACATCTACACGCGGACTAACTTTTGCCGCGGTGCTGCTTGCACTCTTCTGCGAAAATTTGGGGCGGTTTGCACAAGGGTGTCCTGGACAAGAACCTCGGCTTGGGCAGCCTTTCTAAAATCCGAAATCTGACTAAATTTACCTCCGTTTCGGAAAAGCAAAGGCGTTCTAAAGAGAAGAAACAGCAAGAAACTCTTCAGCCCACGCCTACTATTATTTACATCTAACTAGTTCAAGCGCCCGGGTTTATTAGTGAACCTAGTATACCCGGTGTGTCGCGCTTGAGTGTGTGTGATCTGTCTAGGTTGCTATATATATAAGCTTGTATAAGCTCTGTTAGCGGACACGGGCGTGAAAGGCGCTTAAGCTATGAGTCTGTTGGTAATTTCATCATCTGCTAAACTATAGACGTCGGTAAAAATTAAGGAAATGATAAGAAAAATGTTCTAAATACTATATTAAATTAGCACGGCAGCGCAGCATACAGATAGTGGTTTTAAAAGATAACTGTCTTTCTACTTCGGAGGAAATTATAGAACTATTATACATATATATATATTATTGTAATATATAAAAATCATTTTTAATTAGTTTTCTGTTTGTTTGCACACCATAAAAAGTTAGCATTTTTATACGGAACATATTTTAAATCTCGGAACAAATTTTATTTATTCTTTAATAATCACCATAGATTAATAAACTCACAGAATCGAAAACGAGTTGCCCGTCATGGCATAAGAATAAAAATTTTACGAAACTTACGCGAAGTTGCAGGAAGGGTTCCGTAACATTGTCTATAAAAACAACAAATAAATCACGTTTGCTGTATGGGAGCCCCCCTTAAATATTTGTTTTGTTTTATTTAATTATTTATTTTTAAAGTGAATATATAACTAAATATTATGTGGAAATTTCAAGCATCTATCTGTTGCCATTATCAATATTGAGCATGAGGCAGAAAAAATCATGTTTGCTGTATGGGAGCCCCCTGAAATATTTATTTTATTCTATTTTTTAGTATTTGTTGTTATAACGGCAGCATAAATATATCTTACGTGAAAATTTTAGCTGTCTAACTATCACGGTTCATAAGATACAGGCTGATGACAGACGGACGGATGGACGGACGGTCAACGGAGTCTTAGTTATTATTAAGACTCCGTTTTTTACCCTTTGGTTACGGAACCCAAAAAGAAAAAATTAAAGGAACAAGCAAAAGGTCTTAAACTATTTATCTTTTTTTATTAAATCAGTCTCACAGAGACATCACCTGTAGGCAAGAGTAGAAAAATTGATTGTGATATTTCATCACAAAACATTGCCGACCCTTCAGAAATCTAATAACTTCTTTCTTGAAGAACCCCATACTGTAGTCCTTTAGGTTTAGTATAGGCGGTGGTTTTTGGATTCCGACAAGATGTAAGTCATACCGTCTTAAAGTACGAAAATCAGGAATAATATTTAGCAATAAAAAATAATTTTAGAGACACTCGCTTTTTCAAAATTATTTTTTGAAAAAAAAGGATAGTGGAAAATGGAATTATCAAGCTTATAACCAAGTAAAAACCTTGTAACACTGACAACAATAAGGTGCGCTTAAAACATACTACAAAGTTGATGGTCCAATAAATATTTTTGGATGCTATAGCATAGTTTGATTACATTTTGACCAGCTTTATCAGACTTTATTTTTATATATATATATATATATATATATATATATATAAAACATATATATATATATATATATATATATATATATATATATATATATATATATATAAACGAAGAGGTAGGTACATTTTAATGAACACTTAAGAAGCTGTGCGTGTATTTCTGAACAGTCTCACTCAATGCAGACGAAAAAAAAAAAACAATATTTCGTTTGTTTTCGGCCGCGTAAGGGAATTTAGTTCACTTGCTTGCTAAGTTAGACTACTTTTATTTACCTACCTTTTGTTCACTATTGATCTTGTTTAAACTGGAAAAGTTGCAAACATTTGGATATTTTACTCTTTCCTTGTTGCCTAAAATACATTTTCTGTGAGCAGTGAGTGATACTGAAAATACTTTAGTGTTTTTTATTTTCCTAATTGCCGGATGCCGTTATATTTTACGTTATTATTGTTTTTCCAGTTAGCATGGCTATTAGTGTTGACTCTTACATACTGTTACGACAAAATCTGCAATCACACAAATATTTTGTTTTAATCCTTAGCCCAGAACTTCTCTTGGTATCTGAAGTATGGTGTGGCCGTGAGGTATGTATATTTCATTCATATTTTATAATAATAATTCATATTTTCCTTCATATTACATACAGTGCTATCTGCTCTGAAATTGAGCAAAGCTATCATATACTATGGATATTAGATGACAGATACAAATAATTAAATACTTTTGTTGTAATCACATATTTATTTTACACAGAAAACACCGAGACTTAATAAATACAAATGTTTATCACGTGTATGTTAATCTTGTTTGAGGATTGACTTGATTGAGGACCCCTTGGATTGGCAAGTAATTTTTTACAGGTATCTGATGATGATTGTCTTTGCCATGAATGCGTAATTCTTGTGCCGACGGAAGCTAAAAACCGTATCGAACTTCTTAAATATCAGCGCAATAGGCAATTAGGACACATTTGTACATGCATCTGTTGTGGAATTTCTCTTATTAGGCGTTCTGGTAGGCGTTGTCGTGGGCTGATTGAGAGAGGTAAAGAGAGAAGTTATATTTAAAATCAAATATTCCCACGACACATTCATCCAAATGGTTCGTTTCAAGTGGAAGTTGACACCAATCTTATGAGGTTTCCAGCAAATAAACTGCTCTTAAGAAGGCAAAAAATGTCCCGTCATTTGACAAGTAGACAATATCTCGCATATATTCTTTTGAATTTAAATTTTATTAAATTATTGTACTTGAATTGGCAAGCGAACTGTGGGGAGCCGTGCACGTGTGATGACAATGATTTAAGTGCCGGAGTATGTTCACTTTACAACATTAAGGCCGTTTAACGCACAGATACTTCCTTATATATATATATATATATATATATTGTAAAAGTGGTCATTTTTAGCATGTGTTGTGCAGAAAAAATTAAAAATATCTTTCGGTGGAGCCAATTTCGTAGTATCTGTTCCTTATTAATTAGAGTTGTAGCACTTCAGTTATAGCAGGCATATTTCACTCCGATGCTTAACCACAAATGTGAACTTAACACTTTGCTGCCACTTGGAGGCACCCACATTCAGTGCTCACCGAGATAAGACAGCAACACGAGAAAACTACAAGCACTGCTGCATGAGGTCATCATCAGTTGGCTCGCTACCACAGCCACCAATCAACCAAGCGGTTCAGAATATCCTAGCACATAATGCATGATGGCTTGCACTGAATGTCAAATTTTAGGTTCCTTTCTGTGAATATTCTCGCTTTTTGTATAGGAGCTGATAGGTGAGTTTTTTGTATGTATTACTATTACTAATGTTGTGGTTATGGTCTAGGATGTTATTAAGCTCGCTACTGCTGCAAGACTCTAATTATCACACAAGACGAGCCCTCATAGCCACCTAATCAGTATTTTGTATTTAGAGTGAGCGACAGGCTGATGTAGACACTTAGTGATTAGTATATTATCTGCTTAGACTCCATTCTCAAACGCTTTTTCTGTCTGCTGAGGATAAGGGTTTAAGTATCGCACAGAGAGAGTTCAGTACTACCGTCGTATCTGATATACAGCGTCATTAAATAATTTGACAGTTTAATAATTGGTTCACGCAAACATAGGCCATCGATATCTTCCTTCCTCTGGTAAGGCTGTTCTAAGGTAAGTTTCTCTCTCAGTATAGTCTTCGTTAACCTAACTTCAACTTTACATACTAATATTTTAATCTATACCCAATAAGAAACGCAGAGAAAAGAGTGTAATTGAAAATTCCAACATTTCATTAATTGTACGCAAAACATTTTAAAAGTTCCATAAAAATAGGTAGTTAATGTTATTTTGGAATTTAAAGGGACTCCAGCATAAGTAGGTTAAAGGAGTTTTTCGTAACTATTAGGCTAAAAATAATACTTGTGTGTAGCCAAGAGAATATAATCACTACCTGTAGCTTTTTCATATTAGTATATTAATAAAGATAGGCCTGTCTTATACCTAGAAGCATTATTGTCACAGCAAAGTTGTGTTTGTGTTGAGAAAAATGTAAATGCATAAGTGCGTACTAAAACTCCAACCTGGTATTATTATCCCAATGCCTTGAACTTTTTGTACGGAAACCAGCTTTTGGTACAGAGCGTTTGTTACTTTCGGTACGTAGCTTCTGCACTTTATATTCTCTTTTTTTTCATGGAAAACCCCCTCCTAATCTATATTTTATATTCGTGATTCTTCCTAATCTATATTTTATAGAGAAATGGGGTCCAAAAAAAATAAATAAAAATTGCATTAGATTGCCCATTTTAGGTGCTTTCCAATGATAGGTATATGTGTTGTTTCTGTCGGAGGTACACAACTATTTCTGAACATCTCTTTTCTTCAGAAAATTTGTCGAATACGTTTACAGCGGGCGGTCATGTTGAGTGAGTTGTCAGAAAAATTAAACAAAAAAACAAAATTTAAGAGTATTATTAGTTGGTTGGACTAATAATACTCTTTAATTTTGTTTTAACGTATTCAATATAATGCCTAGTAATATCAGTATTATAAATGATAATAAATTAAAAAGAAAAGGTATTTCAGATATTTTGATATGCATATATTATTCTTTTCATTAATATTATATAAATAAACCATTAATACTGTAGGTATATATTAAAATCGTCTTAGTTGCAAAGAATAAGAAAGGCTAACACAAAAATATGTTAAAAGTGTTATGCTAAAATAATGACTAATGTTGTAGTCATTAGTTCGAGCTACACAGTCCGTTCTAACGCAGTTTAGGGTAGGTCACAACATTTACAATAGGTAACGTTCTGTTATACGATTTTCGGATTCAGATTTTCAAAAAAATGTCACTAAAGAATATAATATAATAAAAAGAACTCAAAGTCCATAAAATGAAATTATTATGTAGCAAGTGTTACCGATCTGGAAGATAGAGTCGAACTGTCACTTAGAACAAAGATAATCCTATCCATGGCACAAGTGCTGACGCGGAAATAGGGTGGTAAGCCTTAGTATATACAGGGAGTATATATAACAGCCCCCGGGGTCGAGACTAAACTTCCACCTGAAGGGTGAAGTTTACGGCAGAGATGTTCTGAAATTAGGTTGTGGAGACACAGAGGGTTCTGTTACATGAGATAATTCTATGGCTGGTTCTATCTGTAGATCCTCTTTAAAGGGTTTTTTCACTAGAGGGTAACACGTGCCAGTTTTACAGAATTTGTATAAGTAATACAGTATCATTATAATAACTATGACAGATATAATATTAGTAACATATGAGTAATATTCACTATATAATACAATATTCGGTTTAGACATTGTAATATCTAGGTTCTTGACGATTTGGCTGGAAGCTTTAGCGTGTTCTGATAACAGGGTGTCTAGGTTAGCGTAACTCAAATTTAAAGTGGGGGTTCCGTATTTATTTTTCTGGAATTTAATTGAGTTGCAACAAGAGTCATTTATAATGTTAAAGTTGACCTTAACTGGTTGAATATTAATGACCTTTGTATATTTAGGTACTAATTTCAGGTCTTTAAAATAGGCTATACAAGTAGCAGGGAGGTTCAGTATACCTGAACCATAAACAGCAATTTCATTAGTGCCAGTTTTATGACAGTCAATGGATAGTTTTGATTTTTCACTTATTACGTAAAGCCATTTGTTATTTAGTAAAGTTTGCCAAATTTGAATATTACCCTTAAAGAGTTTTGTTTCACATACAGATGTTACAGAATTTAATGCTTTGAATATCATTTCCGATTCGCAGATTGGGGTTGTAGAACTAGGGTAGGTGTCTAAAGACTCGCATATATAAAATCGGTTATATAAAATTTTGCAGTTATTTAAACTATTAAACTATATGTGTATATATATGTTATTTTCTGTTGGAAATGTAGCTGGAAAAGGTACACAGTTATAAAAATCATGTTCTGCAGGAGACACTAGTGGCATATTCATTACAAAAACAATTTTATTATCACTGTAGTAACTAGACAATGTGGATATATATATAATATACTTTATTGCGCATAAAGAATACAAAACAATTAAACAGTAAAAGTAATAACAAATTGACGGACTTATCGCTAATGAGCGATCTCTTTCAGACAACCTTTGGGTAGAGGAGACTTTATAAAATTATTGAGTAGAATGTGCTAACTGAAACTTAACAATATAACAGTAAAATAATATATACATTTATAGCAATAGCTAAATTTATATACATATGAATAATAAATAATACTTATACGTACAAACATCTAAACAAAATAAATATATATATATCAAATACATAACAAAAAATAAAAATAAAAAAATAAATACACAAACTACATACATCTTAAATAATATAGATGAATAAACAGGGTTGATGAGACAGCTTAAATTTTTAAGTAATGTGTGATTACGAGATTTTTAAATATTCTTAAAGTTTGTGCTTTTTTGACATTAAAGGGTAAACTATTCCATAGCCTTATGGCTGTGACAGTGAATGAGTCATTATATGCTTGCGAATAATGTGTTGGGGTTTTCAGCATCATGTTTGTAGTGGCGCGATGAGCTGTAGACCCTATAAAATTGAAACGGTCTTTCAAGTATAACGGAGTAGACGGATTGAACAGTACGTTGTAGAGAAGAAACAGAAAATGAGTATTCCGGCGAAGGCGAATTGGGAGCCACTTGAGTTTTAATCGAAATTCGGATATATGATCATATTTACGTAAACCAAATATGTATCTAATACATAGGTTCTGGAGTCGCTCAAGCTTATTTAATTGCTCCTCAGTAAGGTCAAGATAGCTAGCATCCGCATAATCAAGGACAGGTAGCAGTAGTGATTTAGCCAGTGCAATTTTAGTGGCAATGGGCAAGAAGTAACGCAATCTGCTAATAGATTTAGCTGTAGCAAATATTTTTCTGCTAACTTCTTTTAACTGTGGTTCCCACGAAAATGTCTGGTCTATGATGATGCCCAAGTTTTTTAGAGCCTCGCTATATGGAATGACTGTTCCACTGGATATATTAAGTAACAAGTGTATATTTTCTAAAGATAGACTCAAGGGGAATTGCCTAAAACTAGGCAAAAATCTATAATTTTGGGCTAATTCTTCGAAAAGTTGTTTTAATTGAGGGGTACAGAGCGTTAGATTTACTAAACATTTACAATATCTTCCAACTTAAAAGATAAAGTAACAAGCTACCTTCTAGAATATTAAACAATTCACTAAGTTTAGATCTTATCACTAAATTATCTGTAATCATAGTCAAATCTTGGATGTCACGAGACAATCTCTCTACAGCGCTACCCAATTGCTGCTCATAAAAATTTATTTTACTCATTAATTCTTTAAAGGACGATAAGGTCGAATTTGTTATTAGTATACTATCTTTAACTAATTTTGACAGTTTAGTTTCGTCATTTTCAACAATTTGGATGCTGTATCTTATAGCGTCATCCACATACATTGTACCGAAGAGATGTTTAAATACGGTACCTACGCCACCGAACCAGGCTCACCTTCGAGAGCGACCTGCAGTAAGATGTGAGATTGATTCAAAGTCTCGTAGTAACAAAGGTTGAACCATATTACTGCACTCAATGTCGCTGTACGCATCACTTTTTTGGCATAAGCGTTGAAGGGTTCCTATCACACCGAACAGGTTGTCGGAGTGTGATTTAATGAATGATATATCTATTGGGATTACTACGCTAAGATAGCCGTCGGTTATTTCTAGTGATCCAATAGGGTCAAAATAAATCCCAGGGCTATGTGTTAGAGGCTCAATGTATTGCTCCTGTGCCATAGTGAGGCCGCTGGAATAAAATTATTAATAACATATTAATAATAATAACATATTAATAAACGATAAACGATCGGAGATGGTTCTTTAAGAAAACATAGTCACCGGCTTGGTAACTAACTGGACGTGAGCGTGAGTTTTTTAGAGGTTTTAGAAGATGTTTTAGATTTTTGGATATTTTCTATGGCCTTTTCTCTGGTGTATTTCAGACGGTGTTGTAACATTTCCACGTAGTCGGGATACGTGGTATCGTAGATGGAATTTGGGAGAAATGGTTTGTGACCGAATATCAGCTCATGAGGTATTATATGCTAGCATTGCTGTATAAACATATCTTGGCCAATTGTCTTGATTTTCACAAACGTATGATTTGAGATATTCTTTTAATGTAGAATGGGACCTTTCAAGGGCTCCTTGAGTTTGCGGGTGATACGGGGAAGACCATAGCTGTTTAATCTTTAAAAAATTGCATGTTCGTTTAAACAGATCAGCTGTAAAATTTGTTCCCTGACCTGTAAGGATAGTTTTTGGAATGCCAAACAGAGATATAAAATGGACTAAGCACTCACCTGTCTCTTCAGCTGTGGCATTTCTAATTGGATAAGCAGTCGAGTATTTAGTCAAGTCGTCTTGAAGGTTCAGAATGAATTTTAATTTGGCTGGACCGGATTCTGGAAGTGGACCTACTATACCTAAGGATATTTTTTCAAAGGGAGTACAAGAAGTACTTGTTATCTGCATGGGTGCTCTATTTATTTTTCGCAGGGCTTTGTTTGTTTGACAGGATGAGCAGTTTTTTATATAAGTAGGTGTTTATTGGGCATTCTGGCTCACTTTCCGCAGCGCAGATGCTAGCGCATCTTCACTGCTCCAATTGAGCTAGAATGCCCAATAAACATTTTGGAATTAATTACGTGCATCTGCGCTGCGGAAAGTGAGCCAGAATGCCCAATAAACATTTTGAAATTGATTACGTAAAGTTTTCAATTTGGGTGAATGTAAATAGATTAACGTATTTCATACCGACCAACCTTCTTCTAGCTCTATGAACAAGGTATTTTGGAGAGCATCATTCCGTTTTACGAGAGAAGAAGACATAAACTTACAAATATATACAAACCGTTCTGTTCTGTTCTAGTAGAAAAATGTTTTACCCTATTACAACTGTCGGGCAAATAATATTTCATTAATCAATTATAAAAATCTTACCTTTCTTTTATCTTTCGGTAGTCTTGTGTGTCAATGTCTCTCAAATTAATATAAATATGGAGTCATAGCGATTAGAGATTTCATTGCATAATTAACTTCTTTCACCAAGAAATCATGACATTTGTAAAGCAGCCACTAAAGCTACATTTAGAAAAAATATGTTCTGAATCTGATCTAGGCATATCACGTCATGGTAAACTATTACCTAATTCGATTCGATGTTTGATTTGCGGACCATCTAACTGTGGAAAAACAAACCTAATAGTTGGACTTCTTTTGCATAAAAATGGTTTATGCTATAAAAATATATATTTTTATTCCAAAACGCTTTACCAACCAAAATATATATTTTTAGAAAAAGTGTTAAATGAGGTTCCAGAAGTACAATTAATGAAATATAACGATAATAGTGACGTTATAAGCCCTCATCATGCAAAACCTGATTCAGTAATTATTTTCGACGATGTTGCTTGTGAAAATCAAAATAACATTCGTGATTATTTCTCAATGGGGCGACATAAGCGTATAGACTGCTTTTATTTGAATCAAACATATAGTAAAGTACCTAAACAATTAATTAGAGATAATGCAAATCTTATAATTTTGTTTAAACAAGATGACATTAATTTACGACATGTTTATGATGAACATGTCAGTACAGATATGAATTGGAATCAATTTCGTGATATGTGTTCGGAAATCTGGAAAACTTCGTATGATTTCATAGTAATCAATAAAGACTGTGAAAAAAATAAAGGTTGCTATAGAAAAAAGTTTGATACTTTTGTCATTCTTGATTAAAACTCTTATAAAACGACAAAAACTCTGATATGTGTTTAGTGTTGTCTATAACATTGGTAAAGCTTATTGTGAAAAATGGATTCGCAAGTAAATATCAAAAAAGAGATAATTAAATCAGCTAGCGTTGTTAAGAAAAAAGTTAGGCAGTTGCGTAATATTCAAACTGAAAATGATAAAGTCCTTAAATCTGTGTTCAAACCTTTAACGGATCCACTTCATAAAATGGTATCAAGAAATGCAACACAAAATATCAAACCTAATTACAATGAAGACGTAATCCCAGGGAAAAAAGCAAAATATATAAAAACTGAATTTGATTTTGATCTTCAGGGTGGAAGTGAATATGAAATAGATTCCGATGAACAGTGTGAAAAAGTTGATAAAACTCTTAAGAACTTTGATGATTATGAAGACGATATCTATGAAGATGATTCAGAAAGTATGAGCGATACAAATAAAAAAAAAAACCAACATTTCAAGTGACGCTTCATTCAAAACAATTGAATCTATTTCAAGTCCACAACATAATTGGTCACCACCTTCAGAAGGAACTGTAAAAGTATTGGAAGATATTCCATTTGTAGTAGAAATGAACGTGGTAAACTGATGATAGGTAATTCTCGAATTGTCCAAACAGAAAATACAATTTTAGTTTCTGGAAAGCCTTACAAAAAAACTGAAGGTCTAATGGAATTATTATTTAAAAGAATACCAGATTTAAAAACAATCACTAATAGTGACTTAAACAGTTACAAACAGATTTTAACTATTACAAATGCACATAGGCGTGACTTCAACCCTAAAAAACCAATTAAAAGTAATAAAGGAAGCAAGTACTTAAATATTATCAAACCACTTTTCAAGTTATCTAAGCAATGTACAAGCACCGAAAGTCTTAATCAAGGGTCTGGGTTACCAATTTTAAAAAAATATAATAAAAATGTTGATTATATGTATTGGGATGACCCTAATGAGTTAGTTGAAAGACTAAAACTTTTAATATCTTCTCGTGATGCAGGAAACAGTGGATTAGACAATGAAATAATATCTATCATAGAGGAGTTGCAAGAAGCTGGTATTATTAACAAATAAAATATGAAAAGTAACGTATTACATGCATTCTTAACGATTTATTCAAATATAATACAGAGAACTTTATATTAACATTCAGTTGTAATCAAACCATTTAGGTATACATTTATTAAACAATGAACGTTGACAAGTTTGGTCATCACGTGCATAAAAGATTGCGTTTGTCAGAAGTTTTCGATATTACTGACAAAGTATTTCTTAAGTCTATTAATGGAGATTTAGACTTAATATCAGCAAGTATAAAAGGACTCAAAATACCTCAGCTACCTGACGAAGCCGTCAATAAGCAGTATGTAGATAATGTACTAAAAGAATATTGTGGAAAACAATCTTTCCTGCTCGAAATAAATGCTATAAAAAGCCTGATTCAAACTTTAAAAAATCAGTTGCTAGATATTAAATCAGAATTAAAAAAGGTTGGATCACAGAAAACCGCACCTAAACAATTATGAACAGAGAAGACATAGTTGGTGAACTTCACAAATCAGCTAGAAAACACTTCATTCGTAGGGCGGTAATATTAAAAGGGATTGATGATTTATGGCAAGCTGATTTAATTGACATGCAGAAAATGGAAAAAGTGAACAAAGGTTTTAAATATATTTTAGTTGTTATTGACTGCTTTTCAAAATTCGCGTGGGGAGTTCCTCTGAAAACGAAAACAAAACGTGACGTAGGAAACGCTTTTAAAAAAATTTTGGATTGTGGTCGAGTTCCTATTAACCTTCAGACAGATATGGGAAAAGAATTTTACAATGAAGTGTTTAAGAAAATAATAACAACTTTTAATATAAATCACTATTCTACATATTCTGTGAAAAAGGCGTCAATTGTTGAAAGATTTATAAGAACACTGAAATCAAAATTATATAAATATTTTACTTTAATTGGAAATAACAAATGGATCGGATCACCTTTGAACGATGCTTTGTCATCATATAATGATACTGTCCATCGAACCATAAAATTTAAACCAATAAATGTAACATGTGATAACCAAACCGTCGTTATGAATAACATAAAGAGGAATGAAACACCTCAGTACTTAAGAAAATCAAAATTAAAAGTAGGTGACTGTGTTCGGATTAGCAAATATAAAGAAAATTTCAAAAAGGGGTATACACCTAACTGGTCTTCTGAACTATTTACCATAACAAAAGTTAATAATACTTACCCAGTAACTTATCACATTCATGATCAAAGAAATCAAATAATACTCGGATCCTTTTACGAACAAGAGTTGCAAAAAATAAACATCCAAACATTTATTTAATTGAAAGAGTGATAAGAAAGAAA
This sequence comes from Apoda limacodes, assembly GCA_946406115.1. NCBI lineage: Eukaryota > Metazoa > Arthropoda > Insecta > Lepidoptera > Limacodidae > Apoda > Apoda limacodes. The sequence continues at coordinate 22,315,093 of OX291555.1, read as the reverse complement.
GGAAATAAATTATTTGTAAAATGGTTAGGACTCAATGAAAAGGAAAATAGTTGGATTAACAAAATGTCTATTGTATAGTGTTTACTTTTAACTTATAAATACTTTATAATTATAAGATATTCAACCATGTATTCATTTTAAATTCAGTGATGAACGGTGGAGGACTTGTTAATAATATTGTAAACAATTTACCATTTGAACTTCATTTACCAGGATATAATTATTGTGGTCCTGGTACAAGACTACAAGAAAGATTGGCTCGAGGTGACAAAGGGATAAACGAATTAGACGAGGCTTGTAAGCGTCACGATATAGCATATTCCGAACATCGTAATTTAGAAGATCGTCATAAAGCTGACTTTGCGCTTCTGAATATGGCAAAACAAAGAATGAAGTCAAAAAATACTAGAACCAGAGAAAAATTAGCGTCTTGGCTCGTAAGCAAAGTTATGAAAACTAAATTAAAAAATGGTGCTGGAGTTAAATCTTTTAAGTCAGTCGTGTCTAAAATCCGTAATTATATGAAAAACCGCAAGCCAAAAGATAACAATACTGCTATAAAGATAGCCTACTTGACTGCAAAAAAATTATTTAAAAATAAAAATGTTTGCTTACCCCGTCTTATACCAATACCAAAAACTGGAGGGATTCTACCACTTATACCAATTTTTGCTGGCTTATCTGCATTAGGGTCTTTAGCTGGAGGAGCTGCAGGTATTGCTAAAGCAGTGAATAGCTATAAATCAGCAAAGCAAAACCTTGAAGAGTCACAGCGTCATAACAAAATGATGGAATCTATTGCGTTAGGAAAAGGTCTCTACATCAAACCTTATAAAGGTAACGGATTATGTTTAAAATCAGCAAAAAACTAACTAGAAGGCTACCTAGACGTGCTTTAACGAATGTAGATATTTAAAGCACACTAATGATATACCGTATTTTCGAGGAGTATTCATGAAAGATGCTTTACCAAAAAAACCTAAAGATATTGAGTGTGCGATTGTCAATTTGGATAACTCTAAGAATCCTGGAACGCACTGGGTAGCCTATATAAAAATTAACAACTACTGTGAGTACTTCAATAGTTTTGGAAATCTAAGACCACCCCAAGAGTTACTGTCCTATTTAAATTTGTCTAATGTTTATTACAATTACAATGTTTATCAGAACTTTAATACTGTTAATTGTGGTCACTTGTGTATAAAATATTTGAACAATTTTTGGCATTCAAAAGAATAAATTAAGATAATTCAATAAAATAAACCATTTTAATCATGTCTTTCACGCTGTCAATATCTGGATTCACATCAAGCTTAAATACTTGTTATTCTCCTGCTCTACAGTTAGACGGAGATTACGAATGTGGTCTTTTATACTTTTCTACTTTTAACTCTATTCCAAACGTTGAAAGTAAAAATAATAAATTTCATTATGGTGATAATGAAGTGATTGAAATTCCTGAAGGATCTTATGAACTACAGGACATTTGTGACTATATAAAGAAAAACATTAGAAGCAGCACCTTTAGTTTAACTTGTAACAATAATACTTTACGTACTGTAATTTGTTGCTCTAAAGACATTCATTTTGAAAAAGAAAATTCTATTGGGAGTATTCTCGGATACAATAAAAAAACATTACAAAAGAATAAATTTCATGAATCACAGATCCCAGTCAGTATTCTTTCTACCACTGTTGTCCGAGTTGAATGTGATATTGTCTGTGGATCCTTTATTAATGGAATTCCAAGCCACATAATCCATGAATTTGCACCTAATGTTCCGCCTGGATATAGAATTATTGAGGTACCAAAGAATATAATATATTTTCCGATTAATCAAAAGACTATCAGTAGTGTAAATATAAAAATTTTAGATTCACAGAACAAGTTAGTACTACTGTACCTACATCTGAAGAAAAAATGATAGACTTTCACCAAATTAATATAAATTCTTTTTCACGACCAAAGAAGCTCAGAAAGATACAGGTAATTCGCAAAAGAGCACCTGTGTCACTAACATCTACTAACTTAAAAAAAAAATTAAGTGTTGAAAATAAAGACTTTTTAAAATTAATTGGATTACTAAAATGAGTGTATTAAACGTAGCGCAACCTATAGTATTTGATAATACTATAGAAAGCATGGAAATTCATTCGTATAAGCCATATATCACTACTTTTAATAAAAATGATGAAATAAGAATACCTATCAACCAACAAGACTTGTACGTATTGCCATCAGCGAGTACAATATACCTAGAAGGAATGGTCATCGTTAAAAAAGGAGATCTAAAAGATGTTGCAACTAGCGTTAATTTTACTAACAACCCCATTTTATTTCTGTTTCAAGATGTTCGCTATGAACTTAACGGAGTTGAAATAGATAGAATTAAAAATGCTGGTATAACAACAACTATAAAATCATTTTTGTCTATGAATGAAAATGAATCAAAAATTTCGAAAGCATGGGGTTGGGATATAGATGGAACAAAAAATACAAGATCAGGGAATTTTGCAGTATCTATACCACTGAACAAAATGCTTGGATTTGCTGAGGATTATAATAAAATAATAATGAATTGTAGACATGAGCTAATACTTTTACGCAGCAATACTAATCTAAACGCAATAAAACTAAACACTGGAGAAGTAATAGATGATATCATACTTAAAAAAATTGTTTGGCGTGTTCCACATGTAAAAGTTTCCGATCGAGAAAAACTAAATCTATTAAAATATCTAGAAAAAGATCGTTCAATCAACTTGTTATTCCGAAACTGGGACTTGTATGAATATCCCTTATTACCAAAAACAACAAAACATACATGGGTAATTAAAACGTCTTCACAAATAGAAAAACCGAGATATGCTGTTATTGCATTTCAGACAGACCGAAAAAATAAATCAGAAAAAGACATGTCACACTTCGATCACTGCAATATAAGAGAAGTTAAAGTATTTTTGAATTCAGTGTATTTTCCCTATGAGGGTCTTAATGTTCGATTTGATGAGGATAAATTTGCTTTATTATATGAACAATACACTAGATTCCAACAGTCTTACTACGGACGACGTCCTGAACCCTTGCTAAGTTATAAAGAATTTAGAGATAAAGTACCGTTATACGTTATAGATTGCTCAAGACAGAACGATACACTTAAAACTGGCCCAGTTGATGTTCGTATCGAAATAGAGAGTGATAAAGATATACCAAATCTAACTTCTGCGTATTGTTTGTTATTAAACGATTGCATATTTGAATACAAACCCTTAAGCGGTATAGTGAAAAAAATATCATGAATATTACCGGACCTATTTTCGTAGACTTACAAGGCTTTAAGGATTCTCATAATAAATTTATTGTAAAAGAATTTGCCTTGGCTACCTCAGAATACACTCAAGTATTTCTAATAAAACCACCATATCCCTTTTCTTATTTGACTAAGGAAGAAAAAAGAAATGTATCTTGGTTAGAAAGTAATCGTGGTATTTATTGGAGTGACGGTTACATAGATTATCAAGAATTTAGAAAACTTATCAAACTAATTTTAAAACACCAATATTTGCTTTTGAAGGGTAGAGAAAAAATCCTATGGATTAATGAACTTTGTACAGAATGTAATGTTGAAGATATTGCAGAAAAGGGATGCCCTAATTTTCCTAATTTGTACAGCACCTATTCTAAAGGGCAAAAAAACAAATGTTTTAATCATAGAAAATATTGTGCTCTGGAAAATGTTATTTGTATTAAGAAATGGTGCAATGAAAATGTGGACGTTAAAAATAAAATACTTGAATTAGTTTAAAATATAATAGTTTAGTTTTTTCTTTTGTGTACAAATGTATAATATAAGTATTAAGTAATTAAATATATTAACTAAGTATAAGTATTTTGCTTAACTAAGTTTAAGTATTTTTATTAAGAAAATTCAATAAATGTTATAACAATAAAACATTTTTTATTTAATTTCTATTCCTAAAGAGACATTACATATCTTAATGTTTGTACATGACAAAATCGTTTATTTACAATACAAAAAAAAAAGAGAAATAAGTTTTGAATGAAATCTCCACGGAGGAAACCTCTTCCTCTGCTACTGCTACTGATATTCTTTGCCTCAGGTATATCTGAAAGACAAGGAAAATAATTAGATTTTCTGTAATTTTTGAAAGTAAAAGCAAAAATAGGAAAGTTTATACATACCTCTGCTCATTAAATTTTCTCAGTTTGTTTTCCCAACTCTGTCGAAATAAGGAAAAGGGAATGCAGTACAGAATTCATCACTGGGTCATTTTCACTTTCTGCATGATAACTTGTTTTTAAAATTGTTCTGCTTTCCACAACGTTTGGTAGTTCTGTTAATTGACTAATTTCGATTTTGACCACATACTTTAAAACTTTGCCTACTGAAAAAGCGATATAATTTGCCTTTTGGTAATTAGACATATTTTAAAATTATAATAAAGACGTGTTAACGAATCGACACCTTTTAATTATGTGATTTATTTTTCATATAATGCAACAATCTGTTTGCGTCATACAGGTTTCAAATAAAAACTTGTTGGTTCATGTATGTTAGATATCGTATGACCGGCTGCCTACACCGAAGACATCTTGAATATCGAAATGTATCTGAATCAGCATAAATTTTCTTTTCTAACGTTCGTAATAAAATAGTTAAAGTTTTTTTGTTTGTCTGTCTGTCACAAATGCTAATTATATCTACCAACATTCTTTATCTAAAGGTTTACACTAAAGTTGGACTTAGATTAATAAAACAACATTTTCAAATAGGTACATTTTATTGTTATTATAAAAAAATCACAAAATTATAAAAAACACAAAATCCAAAAAAATTAACAACAAGTCAAATAGTTATAAAAATATGAACTACCAAAAAGTAAAAGTTCTTGCACAGCTAAAACGTTAGATTTACTTTTATAAAAATGAAGTACCATTTCAATTTGACTGACAGTTAGGGTATTATAACAAGCTAAATTATTTTTTATATTATGTACAAAATGACTAACTATTACATAGTCATGCTTAAGTAAATAGTTTAATCTTAATTCTACACAATGACAAAATGTACTAAGAGCACCACAAATTAAAGAAATCACATTTTCAGGACAACGTTTTTCACAAAAAAGAAGTTGGTATAGAATAGTCATGTTGTCTATACATTTTGAGTTGATTTCAATGTAAATTCTGTGCCATTCCTTAGTAGTAATAAATAAATCATAATTCTCGCTATTGACAAGGATATGAATTTGTGGTAAAAAATTATTGACTGCCCATAATCCTGTAGTTACATAAATATTATTTGAATATACATAATTATGTTTTGAAATAATAATATCGGTTAAATAACTTTCTGCCATCTTCGCAACAGTGATATTCAGAAAAATGAGCAATGTCCCCAAGCAAACGTTTTTATGTTGTCTTCCATTATTCGACGTTTTTCGTCATTGGAAGACAAAGCTACTTTGTTAACAGATCTTGTAAATATTTCATGTTTAAGAGACTTAAAAAAAACATTTTTTCTTCGTAGGATTTTGTCTTTTTTCTTCAAAGACTTATAATAGTCATTGAAATGAACACCATTTAAAACATATTTTTGAACACCTTTAGCCTTTTTTATTTCGCACGATTCCGTTCTAATACAATATAACTTAGATCGCAACCCAACAAACTCTACAATATTTTGACCTCCTAATTCATCTTTAAACAAACCTGGCACTTTTTTGTTGACGCGTTCAATTTGATATTTATTTGGCTCCGAGTAGTTACTTGTATCAAAATAGTGCTTTAAATTTAGCTTTAAATGCTTATAGAAGTCTTTTGTTTCTATTGAATATAAAAAACTATCAGTATCGGTATAACACATTTTTAAATTAGAGCCGTAAAAAGGTTTCATAATAGTATAGTGAAAATTATACATATGGCTTTTGGATAGTTCTAAGACTGTGAAACCTATGTATATAGGTTTATCAAGGACTACTTTTTCTGGTTTCAATTGAACAGCTACACAATTTTCGGTAAATGTAGTTGAACTATGAAAGTTAGGTCTAGATATTAACTGCTCTGCACAGTAATTTTTTTTTGTCTTGTTTTTATCATCACTCCATTGATTTACTAATTTAACGTCTAATCTATTCTCTGTGTTTTCCAAAGTTTTTCCAAATATGCTGTTATTCATTAGTTTGAAAAAGTCTTGTTCAAATACAGATTTAGCTTGTTGCCTTAGTTTAGTGTTTAGGTCAATATAGTCTTTTAGATAAGGGCTTTGTTTGAATTTTATTACTCGATGCACGGTAGTCAACTTAAGTCCCGCTTTTAAACACAGTTTCAAATGGACGTAATGAATAACGTAAAAAAATTTGTCGTATAAATTAGGAATCAATTTTGATGTTTTTGAACCGGGTGGAACACATTTTTGAGGACAGAACGGTAAATCATTGTGTGAATCATGAAGTTCTTCTGGATATTCGATATCTACTTCTAAAATGTACCCATATTCGTTTTCGTCTGGTATTTTGCAAACGTTTAATTCATCGATTTCTCGTCTATCTAATAGTCTAAAATCAGAATATGGTAAGTATGCGCACATAGCGTAACCATATAAATTGTTACAATCAATATAAATAAGGTACTTCTCAGGTTCAGCAGGGTTATAATTATTTAAATACTTATTGTTGGCTTTTGCGAACCGCGTAGAACATAAGCATACTCCTCCCCGTATTCCTTTTTGAAGCATTCGAATGATTTCTAGATCATTAATAAGTTCTAATTTAATATTAGTTTTTAATAACATGCTGTCCCAGCTCAAAGCAGGAGCTGTCAAATAATGAGCAGCATCGACTTCGAAATTTAACCTACAAGTAGCTCGAAATTTTTGAAAAACATCGGCTAATAATAAAATATCCGTAAGTAGGTACAGATCTGTGTATTTCCCTAAATTTTGAATCTTAAACGTATTCCAAACCTTAAGGGCGTGATTATAGTCCTCTTTAGAGATATTTTGATTTGTTAGTGTACTAAAAAAATCTTCATAGGACGGTAAGTTAGTTTCGTCATACGATTTCCAGATTTTCATATATTCATACGGATATACTCCTTTGCGTCTCAACAATTTAAACTTTGTTTTATTCGTAAAAAACTTAGACAAGTTGACCAAGTCTATGGTAATTAAATTTTCCGCTAACTTTTGTAAACTAGCTCCTAAAAATTTAAATGAATCTACAAAACGGACTGGAACAAAGCTTCCTTCTTCGGTTGAAAAAAACTTTGTAAATGAAATGTAATTTTCTTTAGTTTTAGCTATAACTTTTATTTTGCCACGAATATCTCCCAGCTCACGTATAAATAAATGTGCATCGTAGCCTGAAAGGTTGTGAAAAAACACTGGAATGAATTTTGGTAATTGGAAATGTATATTGCAGTAAGAATGTGCGGCACCCCTATATTTGCCTGTTAGGTGGTCATGATCTCTTACTTTATCATCAAATAACAATTGGGAGCAAATAGAACAGTCTCTGGCATTAGTGAAATCTTTTGAATTATTTTCGGTAAATATCAATGGCACAGGATTTTTCAAAATTTTATATATCTTTAGAACGTCGCGTTGAAGATATTCTATAAATTTCTCAACACAGTTTGGACCCCGATATGACACATATTTATTTAAAGAAGTATCGTACGAGCATACAATGTAATAACCAAACGCGGCAGGAACATGTTTTTGCAAGTCTGACGTAAAACCACCTTTGTTAAAAGTTTGATTTGTTTGGCATGGTTCTAAAAAACATTCGAAATCTGCATAAATGACAAAGGGTACGTCTTGCATACGCTCAAAATGCGTAAACTGTAAAATTGAGCCTTTATTAGGCAATTTGGTCGATACCCCTCCACATACATGCTCATCAAAATTAGTTTTACAATTAAAAAAAAGCAAGCAGTCATCACAAAAAAAGATTTTCCCATGATGTTTAGTAGTTTGGGATCTAACCAATCGTTCCAAGTTTTTAATTAGACAGTAATGACTACGGGACTTATTTTGCAAGAATAGAAGATTGACATGACGCTTTTTTCTATGTGTTGTTCTATACAATGGTCCAATTATTTTATTATTGGAATTCAAGCCGTAAACGTTGACACTAATTCTGTGATTATTTTTTTCAAATATTTTAATGTCCGAGAATGTCGCCGGAAATGCCATATTTTTGGTGTTAAGTACATCTTCGAAGTGAGGATAAGACGTAGTTCTGTCTGCGTTTGATTTAGCTGGGAACAATGCTGCAATTATGCTCCACAAAAAACAAAAATTATCGTTATTTTTTACATTAATACAAGCTTTTTTATTTTTTACATATTTTGGCAATGCAATAAAACTCGAAGCTCTTAAAGGTGAATACCGATTTAAATTAATTTCTAAATACAGGCTTTTTAAAAATGACCACCCACTGTCCTTCTCTTGGAATTCGCTAATTTTTTTGTTTATTTTTGACACAAGATCAGAATACAAGTGGTTAAAATTGTAATTTTGATGAATAATTACATTTTCTGTTACAAAAGATTTAATTTCAATATAGTCATTTTTCGGTAAAATGAACTCTCCAAAAAATTCAAAATTTACTTTTAAATTAACATGTTGTGCTAATTTAACATCGATAAGCTGTCGTACAGCACGACGCAAAGGTATTCGAGATAAGAACGTGTGAGGTGTAAGCAGATACGAATTTGCTGAGCTGTTACTTGATGGCGACCTCGAGGCATTGCTAGTGGGGCAATGCACTCTGTAACTAGAAATACGGTTTCTAAATGCTGAACTAATTTTTTCTACACATTCATTGATCTCAATAGCGCTATTATTCTTATGAATATTACTACGAAGATGGGTAGAAAATATCCTACTCGAAACATCTTGTTCGCAAACAGTACAAAAAACTTTTTTACTCATATTTACATAGATCAGTAGTATGGCTCTTAGGAGTTGTTAGTGTGGTCATATATCTACCGTCGGAAAATCTAAATTTCTATAAACAAAAAAAACCAAATTTAAAAAAAGTATTCGTATTTTAAGCACATTAAGGAAGTTGTTAATAAAATGACTAATTTAGGTTATCTACTTTTTATCCCAGGAAAAAATTAGTAATTTATCTGGTATTATATGTAATCAAAATTATACTTCATATGTTACTAAAATAATTTGTATGATAAAAAAAACTAAGTACAGTATCTACCTATTTAGTTACTTTATTATTACTAATAAAAAAAATTTAGGAGCTAGTTTACAAAAGTTTCATTCTTTTTTATTAGAGTAAAACTTGCCTTCTTGGATAAACTTTAGCTTTGCTTTTCTGAGAAAAATTCTTAGTTCCTCCAAATCGGATGACGACGCTTGAAAGCGTAACGCAACTTGGGCTTTCTCCAAACGCTCTTTCCACCCAGTAGCAGCGATAACGTCTTTGGTGTTGTAAACTCTCAGCTCGATGAAAGTATCGCCGTCGAGTTCCGCAGTCCGACGCAGCACACCATCCGCCACTCGCCGGGTCAGAGACGACGTAAGTCCCTGCTGAGCGGCAGCACGAGCAGACCGAGAAGCTTCAAGTTCGTCTTCACTGTCCGAAGACAGGAGTCTGTAGCTCGAGGACCGTTTTCGTGATGATTGCGGACAATGAGCGCTCAGCGATGCAGTCACAGTTCCTCGCGCCTTCCCTTCCACTTTCTTGCGCGGTTTTTTTACTTTTGGCTCTGCCTTAACAGAACTTGCTTCGATCCTGTGTATCAAAAATATAAGAAGTCAATATTTATTTCCATAAAGAAATTATGTACTGCACGTACAGTATTCTTAATACTACCAGTAATAAATAGGCCTCAGTATTCTTATTTAAAGTACTAATTTATGTTTAAAAATAAATATTAATGTTATAAAAACAATGGCTTTACTATCCTCTTTAATCATTAGGGTTTGGTATTTTATTTGAATACAGTGAACTTAATAAGTAATGAAACTATTAAAAGCGTAAGACAAAATTAATCTCTTACAACACACCTTCAACAATCCGAATCTAGATACTTTGGACACTTTTACTAATTACGTCTTTAATCCGAACATAATACAAAAAAAAAAGTGTGCAGTCAACAAGGCAAGTAAGATAAGTTCGGATTAAATAGGTAGGAATAGTTGGTAGGAGTGTTTATATAAAGTGTCCCAAAGTATCTAGATTCGGATTATGGAGGGTGTGTTGTATGGGAGATATGACAAAACTAGAAATTCTGAGGTCAGCTTTTGGAGTTATAAAAAGATTTATGTAAATTACATTTTTCAACAAAAATAATTGAGTTTTCCATATTAAACTAACCTAGTCTCACCGTCGTCTGAATCGGAAAAGGAAAAGCAGGTGGTTCCCTCTTTTCCAACCTTCCTCTTCTGTTTGAATTCAAACTCCGACCTGAAACAATATAGTAGTTAGAAAGATCTTGACTTCTCATTATATTTATAGACGTATTTACTTAAAATTGATTCGCATTATTTAGAAAAGTAACAAGAACAGGGCCTTTATTCAATTACGAACAAATCATATGATTTCGAGATGATTTTGACCTACGCTGCCGCTTTACATCGTTAGTCTTTTCTTTCATGTTTCAGAACGTTAAGCCATAGAGTAATGTAGATCATAATCATCACGAAACAAGATGGATTTCACAGAGTTAAATGAAAGCCTGTTATAAAATTAACATTACAGATTTATGTACAGATAATACTAAGTTTAAAACTTTAATTTAATATAAATAATTAAACAAACACACAGATTACTTCAAAGTTAAAACTTACGAACATAATTTTTGATGCTTTGATCCTCAGCTTGAAAATTAGAAGTTCACCAATATCAGTTTCACAGCTTGGTTGTTTAGCAGCACTTATTCACACCCAAGAGTGTTGGAAATTGTGTATATTTTTAACCGGAAAATAAGGCTTAAAAAGGGAAACTCAGAGATCTGCAACCTTTTATTACAGTTGAAGTTGAAGAAATTAAATCGTACACACTGGTACCCTACATAATCAGCTGACACCGAGCGATAGCAAATTAGACTCCAACAGAAAAGACCTTGGTTTTCTTAGTTCAAGAGTCAAGTAACATAAATTGTAGTTTAACCTACAATAAAGTACTATGAAGTGTAGGTTAACCAAACTTATATTATTATAAACAGGTATTTACGTTCATACTAAATAAAGATTATTCAAGTTTTATACGCTTACTGTTATACGTGTTTAGTACAAATATATTGTTAAGTCATCTAAATTTATAATATACCAATTAGGTTTTCTACCCCTTAAATTGTTTCAAGTCAGCAAAACGGCATTCCCATAGAAAAGATTGAAGAATAAATATATTTTATTACTATTTTATTTTACATTAATAACAGAAATATGAAGTACAAAGAATATGCCGCTATTTGGTTTGGGGTTCAATGTTGAATATAAGAATGGTTCTACTCAGTGTCCGCGAATATAAATTACTTATATGTTATAATTAATTGTTTTGGCATACCTTATTTATGTTTGTAAGGAAAAATAAGATAAAGGTCAAACTAGTAAAATAAAAAGTCTTGTGCTTTAATGTTAAAACAAGTTACCTACTCGAATATATATTTTTCAATTACCTTAATTACTTATAGTTTTTTAATTTTTAAACCTCAAAAGGCTCGCTTAAAAGTTTATGTTTGTTTTCTTAATCATATTATTTTGCTCTAAGTATATAGTACCCAATAGAAATAACAAAACTAAACCATAAATAATTAAACAGGTACGTAAGGAACCCAGAGCAGATTATGCCGCTTAGATATCGTAACACAAAGAAAAGCCGCATTAATGTTTCTTTCCATAAGATTTGTAGAATAGGTAGCTACTTGGTTTACGCTGCACAGCAGTCACGTTTTGTTGGATATGCAATAAAACTGGGGACTTACCACGAAAACTTTTATGAAATCGAGTGTTGATCAAAATTATTAGTGAAATTTTACATATATTCAGGCTTAAGGTTTCATTAGATTAAAAAAAATTAAAACTTAAACAAACATTATGTACAAAAGCATAACTTTCATTTTAAAAAATCTTTCTGCATTCTTCATTTATATTTTTACAATTAAAGTTAATTATGATTAAAGATATTTTAAGACTTGTCCTATTTGCTATAACCTTTTGTAAAAAACTAAACGTAAGTTTGATTTTAAAAACACTGTGTAACGAAAGTATCTTTCGTTATCGCTGACCGATTAAGATGTTTGATCGACAGTGTTAATGGTGAAGCGCCTGATTTATGGGAACAGTTTTCATTTCAAACAATTGTTCTAATATGTGCGTACGTCATTTTATTATATATAAAATTACATGTTTAGTAAAAAACATCTAAATCTGATTTAAGATATGTAGATAAAATTTTGGAGTTTAATTTGTTCTGTTTTAGAAGAAGCCTGTGTAATAATAGATCATATCGTTTACTGCGATAACGAAAGTTTTAACTTTAAAAATCATGTGCTTAGAGTTAGATAAGATTAGTGTGTTAAGTTATCCCTCCCTGTATCCTAAAACGGAACGATACAGCCTAAACACCTTGTGCATAGAGCTAGAAGAAGGTTGGCGATGTCAAGTACGTTATCCTTTCCTGATGCCTTGTTTTGAAAAATATGACGTAAACGCCTTGTGCATAGAGCTAGTAGAAGGTTCGTCTGTATCTGTGTCAAAACATATTTTCTCTCCTATATCCTAATACGGAACGATACGGCCTAAACACCTTGTGCATAGAGCTAGAAGAAGGTTGGTCATGTCAAGTACGTTATCCTTTCCTGTTGCCTTGTTTTGAAAAATATGGTCTAAACGCCTTGTGCATAGAGCTAGTAGAAGGTTTGTCTGTATCTGTGTCAAAACATATTTTCTCTCCTATATCCTAATACGGAACGATACGGCCTAAACGCCTTGTGCATAGAGCTAGAAGAAGGTTGGTCATGTCAAGTACGTTATCCTTTCCTGTTGTCTTGTTTTGAAAAATACGGCCTAAACACCTTGTGCATAGAGCTAGAAGAAGGTTGGTCTGTATCTAATCTATGTTAAAACTTTTCTCTTTCCTGTAAAATAGGAGTCCGATCTGCTCGGAGCACATGTTTTCCTTTGTCATTGCAGTAAACGATAGGATCTTACCTAGAACAAAATGGTTCAATTCCATTTAGTTGTTCTTCTATTTACCTTGTCTATCTTCAGACATATATTTTCAAGAATTAAACTAATTACAAATGTTTATCTAAATGTCATAAATCCTAATTTAAACAAAATCTAGTGTAATAGTGTGCAAGTGGAAGTCATGAAAAATATTTATTGGTAAGTTTTTATTAGTAAATTAATCATTCGCTGTGGTTATTTAAAAAACTATTTCGTGTCGTTTACATCACCCAAATTGAAAACTTTGCGTAACCAATTTCAAAATGTTTATTGGGCATTCTGGCTCACTTTCCGCAGCGCAGATGCACGTAATCAATTCCAAAATGTTTATTGGGCATTCTGGCTCACTTTCCGCAGCGCAGATGCACGTAATCAATTCCAAAATGTTGTGAAGATGTTGTGTAGTGAAGATGCGCCAGCATCTGCGCTGCGGAAAGTGAGCCAGAATGCCCAATAAACACCTACTTATATATATTTTCAATATCACTTCGCATATTTTTCCATTTATATTGTTCACTGATCCTATTGAACATTCTGTTGCAACCAAGGTGTCCTGTGACAGGGAAATCATGGTTTTCTTTAAGTATCTTTGGGATTTAACTTGGACTAGGATAATACATTTTATTGCGATGTGCATGTATTTCAATGTTTGTGTCGTGGAATAAGTATGTCAACATATTATAGATTTTAACATAGCTATGTTTGTCAAAGGGATTTCGAAAATCAGTTATGCTTATCTTGTTTACAGGTTCAGTATTGAAAATTAAGTGGTTTCTGAGATTTTTAAGGGATTTAATGGGATTTTCCATTGTGAAAGAATGATTTGAATGAAGTGTAGAGTTTTTTCTGACTGAATGAAAGATTGGGATTGTGGGTAGTTGGATAGAGCTTCTTCGACGTAGGGTATAGATTCATCAAGGTCTAGAGACGTTGGGATTACAAGAATCTTATGTGAAGTTTTAAACAGATTGTCATTATGTTCTATTATAGACGTGTTGAGTGGTGTCGTTGCAGAGTTTTTTAGAAATTGAGTGAGAGTGAGTTAAGAGTCGGTTTGTTGGTTAAGTATAGGGCCTGGTCTCTGATTTGGACTCAAGTTTTGGAAGCTAGTGGATGGTTGAGGTACTTCTTAGATTTCAGGTGATGCCGGGGCGGGAGTTTCTTGCGTTTCAGGTATTACTGGGATTGGAATGTTAGGCGGAATTTCAGTTTCTACGGGAATCGGCGAGGGAATGGTTAAAGGACCAAAGTCAACGTCCTGGTTCTCGAATGGGCTAAAGTTTAGAGGACCAAAGTCTTTAAGTTCGTTTTCATCACTGACGGGATTTATGGGATAGATAGGATTTTCAGGGTTACTGGCATAGCGTGAAAGTGCGTCGGCTGCTGAATTTAATTTGCCTTTTCTATATAAAATCTCATACTCGTATTCCTCGAGTTGAAGACGCCAGCGTTGCAGTTGACTGCTTGGGTCAGTATGATTAAATAGCCATTTTAGAGGACGGTGGTCGGTTACTATGAAGAATCGGCGGCCAAACAGGTAAGGTCTAAATGTTTTACAACCGAATATAATTGCTAATAGCTCTTTCTCTGTTGTATTATAGTAAACTTCAGTTTTATTTAGAGTTCTAGAAGCAAAGGCTACAGGATGGTCCTTGCCTTCAGGACCTTGGGATAGGATAGCGGAAATGGCATAGTTAGAGGCGTCGCAGGTTAATGTGAAAGGTTTGGTGAAATCAGGATAAATAAGGACGGGTGCAGTGACAAGTTTATGTTTGAGACTCTCGAAGGCGAGCTGCTGCTCGTTAGACCAGATAAGTGGGGTGTCTTTCTTTAAAATTCTTTCTAGAAAATTCAGATATCAGGCCAAGGAAGGATTTTATAATTTAAGGACTTTAAAATTCTTAAACTGATTTAGTTTTGTTTTGATCAGGTTTCACACCCTTTTTAGTTATAACATGGCCTAAGTAGCCAACTTTTTTCCTTAAGAATTCACATTTGTCTGGTTGTAACTTGAAGTTAAAAATACGAAGTTTTTGAAAGACTGCGGAGAGATATTGAATGTGCTGTGAAAGGTCATGGGAGTAGATGACGATATCATCTAAGTAAACGAAACACCGCTCTCCTTGGAGGCCAATGAGGACGTTGTTCATTAACCTCTGAAAGGTTGAAGGCGCATTTTTGAGCCAAAAAGGCATTCTTTTGAACTCGAAATGACCCTGAGATCTTGGGAAGCCATCTTAATCTGATGAAAACCCGAGGCAAGGTCAAGCGTGGAGAAGTATTTTGATTTGCCTAATTGGTCTAGAATTTCCGTGATATTGGGAATTGGATAAGTCTCACCAATGGTGATATCGTTAAGTCTGCGATAGTCTATAACTATCCGCCATTTCTTTTCTCCAGACGCATCTATCTTTTTAAGAACAATTCATTGGCTGAATGATATCTTGATCTAACATTTTTTGGATTTGGGATCGGACTTCTTTCTTGTGAATAAATCGATAGGATTTTACATTAATGGGTTGATCGGATGTAGTACGAATTTCGTGTTGAATAGCATCTGTAGAGGTTAGTCGATCACAAGGCAAATGGAATATATCAGAGAACGTGCTGCATATATCGTTAAGTGCGTCAGATTCTTCGGAGTTATGATGAGAGACTCGAAGGAGTTGCAAGACTTCTTGAGTTCTGTTCAAACACGATTTATTGGATTCAGATGTCTGAAAGCTGTTAGAATAAAGAGAATGTAAGGTAAGTTGAAGGTTGGAATTTTCGAAAGTGTTTAAGACCGTAAGGTTAACTCTATTGTTATCTTTTACTTTAACTAGACAATTCGCTACCAGAAGGTTGTCGTTTTTGTGTTGATCAAAAATGACACCTTACTTTATTTCGGGACTTTTAACTGAGCATTCTACTATTATTTCAGAACGAGGAGGTATTATATAAATAAGATCGGTAAAAATTTTTTTTTGTTGATATTAAGGATATTATGATTGTAATCAATGTTGCAGTGATAGTGGGTAACAAAGTCATTTCCAATAATACCGTCATAGCTTAAATTGATTTCTTCTACGATATGAAATGGCAATGGGATATGTTCTTTGTTAAAGAGAAGGGGTAGATCTAGGCTTCCAAGGGTAGGGACAGCCTCTTTGCTATTGTCTATGCCTTTTAAATTTATCGTATTGCTTTTAATTTTCAGGGTTTGAAACGATTGGATTGAGAATTTTTTATAAGACAGATGGAGGAGCCAGTGTCAACTAAAAAGGTAAGCGGTTTTTTGGATATAGATAATTGGAGTGTATGTAGATGTAAGGATTTTTAAGTTGGGTCACATGTAATTTCGTATACTTTATCATCAGTTATGCGTTGGGTTGGAGTAGGATATTTGTCAGTTTTTAAAGAGTAAGGATTTTGTAGGATACAGTGGTGATTGGATTTCCAGGTATGAAGTTGATTAATTTTCAGATTTCGCGATGCAGAGGAGTGGACACCTATTAGGGGCTGGTTACCCTTGTGATCCTTTGATTCAGAGGAGTGGACGCTTATTCGGGGCTGGTTACTCATGTGGTCATTGGGTTCAGAGGAGTGGACACTTATTCGGGGCTGGTTACCCATGTGATCCTTGGATTTAGAGGAGTGGACGCTTATTCGGGGCTGGTTAACCTTGTGGTCCTTGGATTCAGAGAAGTGAATGTATTTTAGGCGTAGGGTATCTTGAAGTCTTGGAAGGGTGTCATTTTTACGTAAAGGTCGTGTTAAGGACAGACACTTGGGTCTCACGAGACACCGCCGTGAGCCCGTTATTCGTTTAAATCACTTTTCTCATTATATAAATCGTCGTAATTATTTGTTTATGTGTTATGGTCGTTTTCGTCAAAGTACTCGATATAGTTAGTATCATGGGAAGTTGATGGTTGGGGTTCAAAATAGTTGTACTTATCATTGTTATTTACAAAATGGATTCTAGCTTGCGGCCTTGGGATCTTTGAATTGTAGTTGTTGTAAAAGTTACCTCTTTGTTGAGGTTGATGAAGTTGTGTGGTTTTAAATCGGTTGTTGTATTCGCGTTTCCTACAATTTTCTATCGTGTGACCTTGATTTTTGCAATATCGACAAAATGCGGGATTTTGGTTTGGCATTTAAGGCTTGTTATTCATGTGATGTATAACTGGTCTAAATGTGTTATTGGGTTTTTGCAGGCCGCGTGATGGTGCTGAGAGATTTCTGGCCATGTTACGCTTGTACATCAGCATCTGTATCTTCTCTTCAGATTTGGTTACTGGCTTCTTTTAAATTGCTAGGCGATTTACCTCGGACTAAATTAGAAATGTTAGGCTTAAGGCTTAGTAAAAACGTGTGAAGGGCCAGATCTTCTATTGAAGCAATTCGGCCGGCTAGTTCGGATTTCTTTTTGCTAGAAAGTGTGACCTCCATTAAGAGCTGAGATAGACAGGTTTCTAGAAGGAATGAGTACTGAGTAACCGTTTCATTCAATGATTGACGACATTCCTGCAAATCAGTTTGAAGAAAGTCACTGAGCTGATACCAGTCATCGTATTCTTTTATTGCTACAGCCGCTTCCGCTTTTCCTTCTAATTTCGAAAGTATGTTTTTAAAGAAAATTGATTTTTGTGTGTCAGATGCCTAGCATATGGCGTTTTCACAGTTTGCTAAAAATGAATTTAATTTATCGCGAGAGCCGTCAAATGGTTTGATGAAAAGGACTCCAATTTGTACGGTTTCTCCTCTTTCAGATTTCGTTGAACCATCTTTACTTGCCATAGTATTATAATAAAATAGAACTACTTAAAATAAATAATAAAATCAAATATTATCTTTAGTAAAAAGCTGTTATGATTTGATGTAATAGGCGACCCGCTAAGTATCACGATGCGCAGCTACATTGATAAAGCACAGGTTGAATGAGTGACGAGCAGCTTCTTAGAATTGAATGTACACTGACAGTGACACAAATTATGAACAAAGTAAAGTACATGAATAGTTATTATGTTAAAATATATGTAAGTATATTAGATCTAGAACACGGAAACTTGTAAAATCTCTTGAGCACTACGGAAAATACTGCACTTTGATATTTGTGTATGATTTTTCACTATCACTTTGTTTTAGTACTAAAAAAGGTTTACAATTACAGGATAACGAAGAGGGAGAAGCAAGGAAACATACTCAGGAACTGATCAACGTGTGTAGCCCAGTCACGCCGAAATGTAGACGATTCCGGTTCTCAGGAGATTGACGACTTTTCAGGAGCAACACGACGTTAATCTTTCAGGAACGTCCAGTAATTTTCAGGAACGAGACGATTTTGAGGAGCGAGATGAAGTAGAACAAGAACTAGAGTTATATATTTACTGTTCGCCCTGAGTTCAACACTAATTTGGTTAACACTTACACACTTGAGTTCCTCTGATTTGCACTTTATTGTTTATTCACGAAACGGAGACGGACCGAGGATACTTTGTATCCGATACCGATCTGGAAGCTAGAGTCGAACTGTCACTTAGAACAAAGAGAATCCTATCCACGGCAAAAGTGCTGACGCGGAAATAGGGTGCTAAGCCTTACTATATGCAGGGAGTATATATAACAGTTCGTCTAAGAGCCTGACTGTACTTGTTAAGAACATCTCTCTGGCCTGATTATCTGGTAAAATTCCATGAGATAGGATGGAACGTGCCAACCATGTATTGTATCGCAACTTACTATAGTAATATACCTATTCAAAATATGCGGAACGGGTGGGTAAGATTTAGCAACGACTTTACTTTTGAGAAGACGTAAAATAAATTGGTAGTTAACAAGAACTATTTAGGTCATCAATTTTTGTTGTTGTAAAATTTAAGTTGCATATTGAGCGCAACCCGAAACATATTTAGATCCAGCAATGTTATTAAAGTTTTATTGTGTCCTAGAGCTATGTTGTGGACAAAACAAATATTTTCCTTACACTGCGAAACACACGTTTGCCAGCAATATGATGCTACTGGCGAAAGGCTCTGGAACTGCTACTTTTTGTAGGTATAAACGTGACCTTATACACACAAAAGAAGCAGGCGCGGTCAGTGTTTCAGCTGTTGGAAATCAATAATTTAATAATTTAAATAAGTGATTTTTATAGATAAACCTACGTGAGTGTGGAAAAAGGTATTTCTGAATATATGCATTTACGTTTTGAATTTATGTAGGTATATTTTTTAAGGGAGCGATATAGGCCAGAAAGCTCATTTCTGTGTTACCTATATTGCGCTGAGCTGAGCTGTATTTGTTATACACTCCAAAAGTAATTTATACCGTCATAACGCCTTGAAACTGTTAATTTATTCTATGGAATTTTACCGTTTTGGTGTCTATTTTTATGTAATTTTTCTACAACTTAAAGTCAATGCACCAGATAACAACCAATTATAATTATTTAACCAACAATTATTATGAGCAAATGCAATAATAGCTAGATTTACCTATTTAAAAACATAATGCTTTTTACTAGGCTTGCAATGAACGGCTACTTTTATCCTTTCTGCCGATTACCGAATATCTAGGTATTATTCGGCCGAATACCGAATACTAAAGATTTTTAGCTGTAGCCTACTACAAAAACTACTACAAAATATTAAAAAAAATAAAAAGATTGTTTTTTTATAAAATTGTATTTCCTTGTAATCAATAAAAAAATCATGCATTTTTAGACGCTATAATTGTTTACTATTTTATTAGGCTTACACAATATCACTTTTAAAGTAAACAAATCAAAACGAAGCTAGCACAAAAGTGTTTGTATTTACTATGAGCACCAAACGAAACATATAGCGCGGCGGCGTGGGAAAGAGGTCACGCGCTAGCCGAATACTATTTGTTGCAAGTCTAGTTTTTACATAATTTTATTGTTAAAGTACCAAACATAATAAAAGTATTAAAGGCACAGTGTGGCGCAGTGGTAGAACGTTAAGCTGCCATGTCAAAGAACCCGGTTTTGATTCCCGAGGGGAAATCTATATTTACATTCGCTATATCTTAAACCACCTCTTCGGAGAAATGTTTCGTGATTGTATATCATAAATATACATACATTATCAAAGCTGTTTAGTAACAGACGTTATATTTATGTTCTAATGATATTTATGATAACCATCTACAATATTAATCGATCTAATAAAGAAGATAAAAGCGGACAAAAGCCAAGATGCGAAAAAAATATCAAATGAATTTATAAGATTAGTGTCTTTTCTTCGTTATTTATTATGATGAAAAGTTCGAATTTATTTGGATAATAGTTGGGTTAAAATACATATAATTTTATAATGTTTAGTGTTCAATGATATTTTTTTTTTTACAAAGAGTCATTTGGTTATTTTGAACAAAATAAAAACAAACAATAAAATTATACAGAAAAACAAAGAAAAAAAAATTTATTAGAAGACATTTGATTAAGTACTATCCACTTACAAAATTTAAAGTCTAATGACTTACAGAAGTAGTCTTCAAATCACAGGGAGTTACCTTGATTCAATTTATCCTCGCCTACCTCCCTAATTATCTTTTTCTACTTTTTCACTTTTCTATTATAAAATAAAAAAATAAAAAATAAGAATGTGTAAGTAATTAAATGTAAATGTATTGAGTAATGTATGTATGTAAAATTCAATTCATATAATAAATACTACAGATTCGTTCATCAGCAGGTCAAATCCTGAAAATTAAGAACACCTGAACAATCCTTTCAAAAAAAATATTTCCTGAACTTTTCAGATTTATGGTATTTATTATTTTTATCTGAAAATCTATTAAAAAAAAAGTCCCTACGCATGAGCTTCCAGCACTCCAATACCTATGACCTTTCTGAACGAAGCAAATGTTCAGCCTTAGAAACCATTCTAGTGACCTAAGCCCACTAAGTTAGTATTTGATTTTCAAACCTCCATAAATCTATCATTCTGAACCTCTTTAACCGAATGACACATATTCATTTCATACATCACCTCCAATAATCTTTTTCTGTATTACTCTTTCACAGCTCATTCCAGTCATAATAAATGTAGATATAATATTAGGTATTAGATTATAATTTATGAACTCCGTATAAAATTCTGAAATTTTATATACTTGTTGTTTATATTTCTCCTTGATATTTTCAGATTTGTTATTTGATATTTATTATCTGAAAATAGTATTTCCTAGTCTGACATTCTTATCTTGTGATAATATTATCAAATTTTCATGGTTTCATGAAAATTAACACCTGACCTATTGGGTTAGCTTTGCACACAAACAGTCCGGCATACACTAGACTTAGTAAGTATCAGATGTATCTCTTCAAACCCCAGGGATTCTGACAATATTATTAAGGAATCTCTGGTGAATATTTTTATGATGTATAAGTGTTATTCACTAGTACCACTCACACGAAACCTATACTCCGTGAATTTTGAAATTCAGGTCAGTCCCGCATTCCTCCAAACTTACGACACCTCACCGAAAGTTTGAGTTCCTAGTGTTGTTATATAACTAAGATATCTCAAGTTGAAAGATTGAATTGAATTTTTAGTATCTTAAATGAAGTAAATATTAAAAATAATATTTTCAAATTATTTCCTAGTCTGACATTCTTGTCTCGTGATGATATTATTTAATTTCAATAGTTTCATGAAAATTTATATCTGACCTGTTGGGTTAGCTTCATACAAAAACAGTATTTTATGTTAGTGCATCCTCTGAACTTAGTAAGTGTCAAATATTTTCAAACCCTTAATAAATCAACAATATCAATAAGGAATCCCAGATGAAAATTTTTATGTTGTACAGTGTTATTCACTTTTAGCACTAGTCATATGTGACCTATACCCCATGAATTCTGTTTTTCAGGTCCGTCCCGCATTCCTCCAGACTTACAACACTTTACTGTTGTAAATTTCAGTTCCTAGTGTTTGTTTTATTCCTAAAAAAATCTAGATTCTAGGTCACATATTTTTAGTGCCTTGAATTAATTGATATTTACAACAGTAACACAAATTGATATTATTTCACAAAGATAAAAATATGTATATTTATATATTTATACCATTGTATATTTGTACTTAAATTTACATTTTGGATTTCTGGAATTTTTAAGACCTTTTGTGCAGTTTTGACAACGTTATTAAAGATACCATTTCAAAGATTCTAAATATTAATTTCAATGAACGGACGTGGCTACAGGCAACCTTACCTGTAAGATTTGGTGGCTTGGGTATTCGTTTAACTTCCGCAGTACCAGCCCTACCAGCTTTTTTATCTTCAGTTCATAGTACTGAACCCCTTATGAACAAAATTCTTTTTCCTCTTAGTAATTTCGAGATCTCATTTTTAAATGAAACTAAAAACACATGGAGTCCTACTTGTCCAAATACTGACTTTCCTATTATTTCAAGGCCGCGAATTGAACCGGAAAATACTTTTGGAAACGGCTGTCAATTCTGCAGATCGTGCTCGTCTTCTAGCAGCTTCAACATGGGAGTCAGGGCTTTGGTTACAGGCGCTTCCATCTGCAAACACAGGCACCCTAATGGATAATTCCACATTTTAACTTGCATCTTGCTTACGTGTAGGAGCGGTTACTAATATACCCTATCGTTGTCAATGCGGCGACATGATCGATCCCCTCGGTCACCATGGCTTATCGTGTGTTCGAAGCGCAGGCAGAACGTTTCGCCACAGCAGCCTCAATGACATTATACGTCGAGCTCTAGTGAGTATCGACACTCCCGCCATTGTAGAGCCTGTTGGTTTATTTAGAGATGATGGTAAGAAGCCTGATGGCATGAGTCTTGTGCCTTGGAAGATGGGTCGACCATTAGTTTGGGATGCTACGTGCGTCGATACTCTTGCCCCGACTTATCTTCCTGGTACAGCTTCTGTGGCGGGAGCTGCTGCCGCTTCTGCTGAAAACCGCAAACGTAGAAAATACACTAATATAAGTAATAGTTATATTTTTGTGCCGTTTGCGGTTAAAACCGTGGGGCCATGGTCGCCGCGGACTCATCTTTTGTTTAAAGCTATTTCTAAGCGTTTGGTCGAAGTGTCTCACGACAGAAGGGCTGGCAGATATTTCGCTCAAAGAATTTCAATTGCAATTCAACGAGGAAATACTGCCAGCCTTTTAGGTACACTGCCCCATCAGGTCAACTTGGAACAGGTTTTTTATTTTAGTTGTTTTTAATTTAATTTTAATTTTATAATTTCTTGGCTTTTTTGAGTATTTTTAGTTGTTAAATAAAAAAGTGAAGTAATTATATTTCCTTTGATGTATATTTATAAATATAAATATAAATAACACCTAATATTTCAATTACACTCAGTCCAACACTATTTATTAGATATGATGCACTCACAGTAATAAAGTTTAATGTTAAATGTCAAGTTCTATCATCAACAATATGTTGATAAATATGTTTATAGGTATTTATTCAAAGATGTAGAAAAATTAGAATTATTATTAATTAGTTTTCTCATTTGTATATGTCTACACGTAAGTGAGATTTTAAATTGTAAGTTGATTTTAAGTTGTAAGTTGTGTTAAATAAGTAGTAAACCAGTTGTTTAAGAGGTACGTCAGAGTAATATAGCAAACAATATACAAATAAGCGTAAAAGAAAAAAGTCAAAATAAATGTAGCTGAACCTACGATCATAAATAATTCCCACTTTGAGTTTTCACCATTTCTAAAGTCAGTACAAAACCACCTTTACAAAGCAAATACTCGAATATCAGAACTAAAAGACACAGGTACTATAGAGTTATATGATTTTTCAGTCATCCATACACAAAGGAACCCTAATTTATGCTATTTCCAAATTTGAAAGTAAAATCATCGTAGAGTGGGAACCAGGTAGCTAAGCGTTCAGGACTTGCGACCTGAAAGTAGGTTTAAGGGGCGCCCCCTTACAATGTACATTATCGCTGACCTACACTAGATAACCAGCCAAAATAGTAAAACCCTACTAACGCCGCTAAGGATGGACATGGATTACCAAAGTAATTACTCTATCTCTTGGCAGACCTGGTTCTTTAGAGGGCTATATAATTATTATGGCTGGTATAATCTTAGTTCCCACTTCTACTTTTATAGAAGATTTATCTTTACCTAGCTGAAAATGTCCTAGAAAAAGGTTCGTTAATATATTCCTTCCTACTGAGATAATTGAGATTTCTTCCTACCATAAATTTCTAACCGGCAAAAGCGGGCCCGTCATTTGGATGTTTTAACAATAATTTTGATATTTTTAAAACGCAACCTCCAGAATTTCACAACGAACACACAATATGTTCACTGTAACTTCTAATATAAAAGTATTTACTAACCAGTAATGGTGGCACGATCTAGCTATAGTTTAACCCCACGAGGTTCCTAGCTTCTCGTGACCCACAAGCGTAGTCTATGGACTATTGGTCGGGCAGCGTTTCGACAATTTAAACGACGGCAATTGAATGTTCTGTATGTATAGGACCACGCACTTTTATCACCACTAACCCCTCTCTAGCAACCTTCTCACTCCACATTTCAAACCCCCCATCTTATTATTTTTTTATTCCGGACGGATGTCCGGCCTTAATTAATTTTAACAATGAAAAAAGAATATCTTTTAAGTATAATTCTAGTTATGTTGGTTGGGATACTATTATAGAGTCCTAGATTAATATGAACGGTCTAGATAAAACGGCCTAATTATTCTAAACTAAGAGAATATTAATATTATGTTCTAAATGTTAGTAAAGTTTTAACAAACCCCGGGTAATTTCAAATAAACTAACACTTCATACCATTATACAGAATACGTAAAATCCAAGACAACTACCCTTTATTATTGTTAGAATATTTATTGTAGGAGGCTACCCTAATGGTTATTGACGACTTACTTAGGTAAGTTTCGCGGGTGTTTTCAATATTATAAAAGTTCTAAGTAACTAAAACTTACTCTTAAACTTATACTCAACATTATAGAATTCCCAATAACAGTAGCATAACTATTTAACTAAGGCAATAAAATTAATAAGAAAAGAAAACCGCGGATAACAAAACAACTCCTATCTAGAGGGTCTCCGATTTATCCTACGTTTAATTTCCTGAATAAAATTTTATACGAGCAAAAGTTATGAAACTACCTTAAAGAGCATATGAAACGTGCTTCCATTTCTATATCACTAAACCACCAATCAGCGACTGAGTTAAAACGTCCTTCAACCGACTTGCCTTCCAAACAACCATCCAATCACAGTTCGTTTTAAGGCATCCATACTCGCGCCACTGGTTCAAAACTTACGCAACTTTATTTTGTCTAGAGTCCGAATTCATAAATCGGAAGTTAGATTACTACCTACATTTAATAATTAATTCCGTGTTGATGTCTATGATTCGTAAGTTCATAACTTAATATTTTACATTTTAGTCATTTGTACTTATATGTTGTTAGCTTTAAATCTTTCATAAAATAAATCACAACTACTCATTTAATTAATAAAATTACTGAACTTGAATATTTGAACGCGGCATTCTAATTTGAAGATGGATTTTGCTATAGGTAGTACGTCCATTGAGATTTGTTTACGAATGAAAATCTTCACGCTAAAACTTGAATAAAACCATTGTATTACAAAAATGTAAAGGCATAAATATGGTATCGTCACAATACCTAAAGTAGTTTTCAAACGGTTCTGGAACCTATATCCATTTCTATACAGACAACGTTTTCAGGAGGGTACATATACAAGAAACAGATTTTCGTTGCTTTTGCTCTATCGTAAAAACAGAAATACAAACTTCATACTTGCAGTGAAAAATAGTGTAACTAGTGTAACTCTAAATTATAACAACAAATAATAAAAAGATAAGAGATAAGTTTATTATGATAGGTAATAAATTTACAAATTCAAATTTCCTTGACGTATGGTAGTTTTTGTATTTTAAAACTTTTTATATTTAGTTTTTGTGTCTTCATAAACTTCTAGTTTTAATAATTGTCTATGATGTTTTGTAACAAGTGTATTAGTACCACTTACAATTTCAGCCAGTTCGTAATCTGTCAACCAATCCAAAGACTTAGAATAGACCAACACATTTCCTTCCAAACTCGAATAATAGGATATATCCAATTCTATGAACACCCGCTTACTAAATGAAGTTGACACTAAAATTTCATCTTTTGACAACTTGTTATTCAGATAATTACCTACTATTTTTTTCTTTATCTCTTTTGAGTCTCGGCCAAATGCATTTCTAAAATTTAAAGTATCATCTTTAAAGTGAATGTTATAAAATACTTCTGCATCTAAAATAAACCCTCCCTTGTTCCATTTATGAATAATACTATTATAAACACATTGTAAATCCGAAGGGGTTTCAAATACGGTATCATATTTATTTATATATCCGTTTGAAGTGACAGCAACAATGTCTACTTGAGATTTTATTACTTTAATTCCTTATACTTTAAAAACAGCTTCGATGGGTCTTGTCCTGTTTTTACCTGCAAATGGGCTATTGAAGTAAACTTCTGTTGACACCGGAGCGTATTTATATTTTGCTTTAACCAGCTGTGAGAGCACAGTTGTGTTTATTCCATACTCATTAGCTTCTTGATGAGAAACGATTCTTCTATATTGTCCATCTACCTTAACTTTTGGTTGATAATTATTTTCATCAATATATATATCGATTTGCATACTATTTACATAAACTACTGAATATAGTAGAAACAATGGGATATAAAATGGTAGCATTTTGCGCACCTGTGAATAAAAAAAAAATAGGTTAGACTTGCTCATTTGTCCAAATCCAAAATCTTTTTAGCGCGTTTTAAGCATAAACCCACCGTCATGCTCCACTGACGGGACCACAGGTAATTATTTTTCCCCGTAGACCCACTACTTTTACAGTGGCCTACTGTAACGGGTAACTGAAAGTTAAAGATAACCGCGTTTTAACCGTGGACCCAGTGTCATGCCCCACTGGTTGGACCACAGGTAATTATTTTACCCCGTAGACAGCGGGCATACAGGTAACTGAAAGTTAAAATAAAAATAGTAAAAAAAAAATGCTTTTCTTGCAGTCGTACGGTAATATAAAAAAAAATATACTCATTTTAAAAAATATTTTTTACTTTTTAGTACAATTTTCGGTAAGATTGAATTTTTTATATGATTCTAATGTTTTATGAAAAGCAAGTTTTTAAAATATTCCTTTTTTTACTATTTTTTATTTTATACTTTTAAGTGATAATTAAATTGAATTATTTTAGTTTATCTCCCAAGTTTCATTAATTGGGTGATGAGAACTTAGAAAACTATATTATGATCAATATTATAATTCAATTTTCACTTAATTATTCACGTTCCACCCTAATGTCCACCTTCAGGTGCACTTCCTGCATATGCCAAGAGGTAATAACATCAAAATGAAATGAAATTCGTGATCTGCAACCCTCAAAACCCCCGGATACCGATTTTGAAGATTTTTAAATTCACCTCCACCTCTAGGTTGTAACCCTGGTACAACTCTGGGAGGGGGTTGATGGTCAAAGTAACTGTGGAATATTGTATTGTCATCCGAGCTTAGTAAGTATGCAAATTTTCATCGAAGGGTGATAACAGGAAGTATATTTAATTAAGCTTGCAATATTCCACCACAAGATGGAAGGAAAAAAAACGGAAAAGGAAGCATTGTCAAGCACTTCACTGGTATGCAAAATAAGTTTAGGACCCGTAACATCACAGGCCCGCACCGCTGTTGGTGTCAAGGAGACTTTTTAGTCCCCATTACACCACTATAGTTTTGCTTCATACTCTATCGATAAATATATGACATTGTATGATATTGATATGTTACACTTGTTCCATTGAACAAAATACAAGTGTTTTGTTCGGGTCTACTTACTGAAATGAAAATTTAAGTTTGTAAAATTAAAAAAAAGTTCATGAGCTCCATTTGTCATTCTTTGCCCGCGGTCCAACTGCGTTGTTAGACTGGTAGTAACCAAGAGCAATAATTTTTGTTCCTGGTTCTACCAGTTGGACTGTAACAAGATAATTGATAATTTTTTATCACACTTGCTCGTAAACAGAATCATTCATCCCACGAGCTTTTTCTTGGTAACTTTTACTTTACAGGAGTGATATATTACATCAAAATCTTCATTTCGGATGACAGCTGTCAAACAAGAAACGGCTTTATCTCCGAAACTATTAATTGTAGACTAGTAGTTTCTACACAGAAGTGATAGATCTCGTCTAGATCTCTTTTCCGGATGACAGCTGTCAAACTAGAAACAGCATTATCTCCGAAACTTGATTGTATTGTTGATTATATATTTGACATCTGTCACTCTAAGCTATTAACACTTTGAGTATAAATAGTTCGGTGACGGAATGAAACTGGACTGCTGACATTTTTAGTATAGACAGATGTTATCCGAAATGAATACTGATGAGATCTATCACTTCTGAAAAGAAAATACTGTTCTAAAATCAAGTTTCGGAGATAAAGCCGCTTCTAGTTCGACAGCTGTCATCCGAAATAAAGATCTTGATGAGACCTATCACTTCTTGAAAAAAAATACCAGACTACAATCAAAAGTTACAAAGATAAACCGTTTCTAGTTTAGCAGCTGTCATCGGAAATAAAGATCTTGATGAGATCTATCACTTCTGTAAAGAATCTTCTAGTCTACGATCAAAATTTTACGAGATAGAGCCTTTTCTAGTTCGAAAGCTATCATCAGAAAGAAAGATCTTGATGAGATCTATCATTATGGTAGTGAAACTACTAGTCTACAATAAATTGTTACGGCGATGTAGTTCTTTCTAGTTTGGCAGCTGTCATCCGAATTAAAGATTTTTATAAGATCTATCATTGCTGCAAAGAAACTACTAGTCAACGATCATGAGTTACGGAAATATAGTCCTTTCTAGTTAGACAACTGACAATAAAAAAAACAATGATTAAAAAACATATCAGCAAATAACTCTGGACCGATTCTCTACCGTGCGAACTTTACGAGTCTAATTCTTAATTATCCATAACCACCTAATCCAAGAACCATCAGAAGAGTGCACAAATCAAGCCAGTCACAATGCGTACAAAAAGTATTTTTACGATTGTACTATAAAAATTTTTAATGTCAAGTAGTGTCGTTTTTTGTAAGCAGCACTACCAGTTGTGCAACTGGTAGTGCTGTTTACAATAAAGGCTTTGTATTATCTGTCCTTTTTGTTTAGTGCTGTACAATTAATTAAACTTACCCGTGGACGCACTAGAACTACCAGATTGAGTAAAATATTTTAATCTCTAGTGTAATGGTACTACGGGGAAAAATAATTACCTGTGCTCCCACCAGTGGGGCATTGCGGTGGGTCCACGGGTAACACGCGCTTTTTAGTCATCATCAAATCTAACACGACAAAAATTATCGAAGAAGCTTTGTCAACATTATACGTTGAATTATTATAGGAATATAAATAGTTTACAAGTCTACATTTCTCAAAAATTTTCTAGACCAACGTAGAAATTTATTGAAAACTACTAGTCTCTGAAGGGTCGGCAACGCGCAAGTGATACCCCTGGTGTTGCAAGCGTCCATAGGCTACGGTGACCGCTTACCATCAGGCGGGCCGTAAGCTTGTTTGCCACCTTAGTGGTATAAAAAAAAAAAAAAAAAAAAAGTCATTTCATCTTAATTTAATCCAATTCTAATTTACACATTCACCATTCCAAAACCTTTTTTCCGAATTCCAACTTCCATTGGTTTTATGAGCGATGTAACCTGCTTATTGCCACTTCTGCTTGTTGATGCGAAAGTGAGTTTATTTGCTTGATTGCCCTTTCTTCATGTTGCAACGCAGTATCCAATTCAGCTTAAATTTGGAACAGGGATAGTCGCAGAGACAAAGAAAGACATAGGTAATTTTTTTATCCCGGAAAAATCGACAATTCGTGCTGAAATACCTATAACCAAATTCAACGTTGTCGAACTATAGCTATAGTTAGCTTGCTATAGTGAACTTCCTTTTTGCTAGTATTGCTGCTGGGCTGCTAGTATTTATTTACACATTTGAAACTCTTTGATGCCTCGAGTATCCGTGCGTTCGCCGACGAACCCGGGGACGTCGGCGTCGTGTTATGGGGGAGGGCTATTAGGGGAGATTGTTAAGACTAGTCTCGCTATCCGGATAGCGAGATCGTCGTCTGGGGCCGTTAGTACGTGCCGAGGCCGCCTTACAATATTTTTTCGACCGTGCATCGTGGTCGATCGGGGGGATGATAGGTTGCGGATTGCACAATTAATCGATTCGGGAAATTTTGTGTACGCTCGAAAACGTGGACTGCCAGGTCTTAAAGATATTTAGTCTGGTCAACATGTACCTTTTTGGGTGAAATTTTTGTATAGTCTCCGAAAATTATGATCAAGGTGTCATTCGATTCGGAATATTATGTAGAAAGTTTAAGAAAAAGTTCCAAAAGGGGCCGATGAAAATTGCAAAAGTTATAAACAATTTAAAAAAAAAAAAGTAGGGGTTTGTTTTTTTTTTTGAATATCACAAAAACTATCAAAGATATTCGAAATTTGAAAAAAGATCTGAAAAGAGGAGGAAATTTCTTAAAAAAAGTCCTGCCTCCCGGAACTGTATCTTTAATATTTATAATTTTTACGGGGCCCTGAAAATAGCGCTAAAAGCGGGTAGTCTGGCTTCCGCTCGCGATTTGTCATTCGGACACGGTAACAATAAAAATCATTTTAATATATTAAATATGAATATTAAGGAATAAAAAAAATTTAGTACTATTGGGATATATAAATGAACAATAATCCGTAGGCGAAAAATTTTTATCCCCATTTTTCCATTAGTTATGCATTAGTTAATTAACTA
This sequence comes from Apoda limacodes, assembly GCA_946406115.1. Taxonomy (NCBI): domain Eukaryota; kingdom Metazoa; phylum Arthropoda; class Insecta; order Lepidoptera; family Limacodidae; genus Apoda; species Apoda limacodes. The sequence goes on along the minus strand of OX291555.1, from coordinate 22,283,960 downwards.
CTTTTTCTGAATAGAATGTTAACAGAAAAAACCTGATTATTATTAAACTACAACCCTAAGATTTTTTTCACTTCGTGGAGTTATTCTTAAAAGGCATTAAAATAGATCCCCGTTGGAAAAATTTAAAAATATTAATTTTCCACTTTTTTATTAACAATCGAAAATATTAAAAAATTAAAAACTGCATAAAAGTTATTAAAAAAATTTTGTTTTTCAAATATTTCAAATTTTATGATTTCTAACGGTTAAAAGTAACATGAAAATATATTTTTTTAATTTTTTACCGCGATTGTTTAAATTATTGTTATAAACAAATGCATTGTTTATAAGATAATCAACATTTTTTTTTCCTAATCTACTTGTTGATATAAATTATGATTTTTAAGAAAAAAATTATTCCTTAAAAAAATTTATTTATTGCTATAAAATGCATTTCTTAATTAACAATCGTTTTTTACCACTAAATATAAATATTAAGGAACCATTTTTTCTCTAAAAATCATAAATTCTATTGTTCTTAAATATTCTGGAAAAAAAAATTTATTTGTTTATTTAATAAACAATTTGTTATAAACAAATGGATTTTCTTACTTAATTTTTTTTTAATTCGTAATTTAATTATAAAAACAGCTATGTATTATTTTTTATGAAAAAATTTTTTTATCTATTTTTTATATAACTTTTAATATTTTTATGTCCTAAAATTTGCCTTTTTATCTCGCTCTTTTTCTTTTATAATTGGTATAACTTTTAAACTATTATATATACGACAATTATACTTCAAGTCGTTTTTATTCACTATAAATTAATGAACAATTTAAGCTTTTAACTTCAGCTCTAGCTCTATTATTTATGTTAATTATTGACAATTGTTTATAAAAAATAAACCGAAAAATTTTTTTTCTTGTTTTTCTATTCCAAAACGTGGTTAAATGTTCATAAATTTATAATTATGAGCCTTTGATGACTTGCATTTTACTAATTTTTTCATAAAAAATAATACATAGCTGTTTTTATAATTAAATTACGAATTAAAAAAAAATAAAGTAAGAAAATCCATTTGTTTATACCAAATTGTTTATTAAATAAACAAATAAATTTTTTTTTTCCAGAATATTTAAGAACAATAGAATTTATGATTTTTAGAGAAAAAATGGTTCCTTAATATTTATATTTAGTGGTAAAAAACGATTGTTAATTAAGAAATGCATTTTATAGCAATAAATAAATTTTTTTAAGGAATAATTTTTTTCTTAAAAATCATAATTTATATCAACAAGTAGATTAGGAAAAAAAAATTGTTGATTATCTTATAAACAATGCATTTGTTTATAACAATAATTTAAACAATCGCGGTAAAAAATTAAAAAAATATATTTTCATGTTACTTTTAACCGTTAGAAATCATAAAATTTGAAATATTTGAAAAACAAAATTTTTTTAATAACTTTTATGCAGTTTTTAATTTTTTAATGTTTTCGATTGTTAATAAAAAAGTGGAAAATTAACATTTTTAAATTTTTCCAACGAGGATCTATTTTAATGCCTTTTAAGAATAACTCCACGAAGTGAAAAAAATCTTAGGGTTGTAGTTTAATAATAATCAGGTTTTTTCTGTTAACATTCTATTCAGAAAAAGTAGTTAATTAACTAATGCATAACTAATGGAAAAATGGGGATAAAAATTTTTCGCCTACGGATTATTGTTCATTTATATATCCCAATAGTACTAAATTTTTTTTATTCCTTAATATTCATATTTAATATATTGAAATGATTTTTATTGTTACCGTGTCCGAATGACAAATCGCGAGCGGAAGCCAGACTACCCGCTTTTAGCGCTATTTTCAGGGCCCCGTAAAAATTATAAATATTAAAGATACAGTTCCGGGAGGCAGGACTTTTTTTAAGAAATTTCCTCCTCTTTTCAGATCTTTTTTCAAATTTCGAATATCTTTGATAGTTTTTGTGATATTCAAAAAAAAACAAACCCCTACTTTTTTTTTTTAAATTGTTTATAACTTTTGCAATTTTCATCGGCCCCTTTTGGAACTTTTTCTTAAACTTTCTACATAATATTCCGAATCGAATGACACCTTGATCGTAATTTTCGGAGACTATACAAAAATTTCACCCAAAAAGGTACATGTTGACCAGACTAATTGGGAAATCGTGGGAGTCCCTGTGTAGGTCCGTATTCCGGACATACCAGGAGGCTCCGGAGGCCGCTTTGAAGAAACGGTTTTGGAGGGTCTGGAGTTTATAGAGGTTGCGCTTAGACAACGCATAGACAACGCTAGCAAATGCTATTAGTATGGGGCGGATGAGATTGGCGTAAAGAGTCAGCTTATTCCTAAGCAACCAAATCACGCACCTCTCGGCTCTGCACAATGCACGGCACTATGTGCGCTTAAGTTATTTATGACTAGTTTTTGCCCGCGGCTCTAGCCGTCCTAAATTTGGTTAGCAGCATTATTAATTTACAAAGTTTGTCGATTAAATGATGTGATGGATTTGGAATATAAAGTGTACACAAAAAAATGTACTCACCATAAGTGTAATTTGTGGAATCATTTAGCACAGCCAAGAAACAAGTGGTTTTATAGCGTAGGGTAGAAGAAAGAAATGTGGGCCAGTGGTTTAAATAAATTAAAAAAACTTATACTGTAGTCTTAACGAGCATAATATGAAGTGAAACAGATATTAAAAATTATAAAATTCTTTCGAATCAAATTTAAAAAAAACTTTAATTTGATATCACACTCGACAAATTAACGCATGATACTTGAGTCTGGGTGTTTTCTATCTATTATTTAAAATATTTCTTTTTAAAGTCATCATCAGTCATATTATTATTATTATTATATTATTATTATTAAATTACAAACCAGTATTTTATGTTCCCCGCTCGTCTCCCCTGCGTTAGAACCTGTGATTATAGTTTCATTATAGTTCCACGGAAACCAAAGTTAGCACATGTTTAACACAAGCTTGACCGGTAGTTATTTTTTTCCATAAAATTCCAGAAATGTTTAAGGGTTTTCTTTACGAAATTACCGTTTTGACGCTCTGGCCACTTTATATAGTGAAACCTGAATAGTGTTAGGTTTTTTGATTTTGGAATTTAAAAAAGACATGACATTTAAACTTCGACTTTCAATAGTTTTTAAGATGGATACAGCGACAATTAGAGTAATATTCGAATACGACTTCCGATGTGGGACTAGCGCAGCAGAAACTGCTCGTAATGTAAATGCAGTGTTTGGAGAGGATACAGCTAACGAATATACCGTGCGTTTATTGGTTTTCCCCCTTTGAAGCACAAACTTTGAAAGTATCTTATATTTGGCTAATCAACTTAACTTCTTTATGTTATACGCAAGTAATTGTTTTAGGGTTTCGTACCTAAAGGGTAAATAACTAAGACCACTCTGTCCGTCCGTCACCAGGCTGTATGTTATGAACCGTGATAGTTAGACGGTTAAAATTTTCACAGAAGATGTATTGCTGTTGCCATTCAACAAACGTGAGTTTTTTGCTCGATTGTAGACGCTTGAATATTCGCAGAAAATTTTAGTCATAAATTCACTAAATATATTCAATAAATAATTAAATTAAATAAAAAAAAAATTTTGCAATCTAATAAAAATGGTTTTTATAAAAAAATTATAAATATTTTTTTTGATAAATGTCTCCTTTTTCTATATATATATTTCCTATGGTTATAGCTTAAGTATTCGTTTTCGTAATGAAAAGAAAATTGAAACTTAACCATAAGAATAAAAAAAATACAAGTCACCATTCATTCGGTAACGCTGCTATATTTTAAAAAAACAACAAAGTAAAAAAAAACATGTTATGTCTTAGATATATTGAAATGTAAAAAAATATCTGTAAGAGAAATAGTACTTTATTTTTAGGGTTCCGTATAAATGTCTCTTTTTTCTATATATATTTCCTATGGTTATAGCTTAAGTATTTGTTTTCGTAATGAAAAGAAAATTGAAACTTAACCATAAGAATAAAAAAAAATACAAGTCACCATTCATTTGGTTGAAAAACAACAAAGTAAAAAAAATATGTTATGTCTTAAATATATTGAAATGTAAAATAATATCTGTAAGAAAAATAGTACTTTATTTTAAGGGTTCCGTACCCAAAGGGTAATTAGCGGAACCCTATTACTAAGGCTCCGGCTGTATCTCATGAACCGTGATAGTTAGACAATTTTCACAGAAGATATGCTATAACAACAAATACTAAAAAACAGAATAAAATAAATATTTAAGAGGGCTCCCATACATCAAACGTAATTTTTTTGCTCGATTTTGCTCGATATTGATAACGGCAACAGATAGACGCCTAAAACATTTACCAGTATTTAGTTATATAGTTACTTTAAAAATATATAATTAAATTAAAATAAAACAAAAATTTAAGGGGGGGCTCCAATACAACAAACGTGATTTTTTTGCCGTTTTTATAGATAATGGTACGGAACCCTTCGTGCGCGAGTCCGACTCGCACTTGGCCAATTTTTTAGAATTTAATCACAGCAAGCAAGCGCCGCCGCATAGATCCGACTATATTAGAACAGATATCTGTTCCTCTAATACTATTCCAAATTTCTAAACAGTGAGCCTCTAATGAGTCTGTAGTTCTTTCATTTCGTATGTCCCATCTTTGCACCATCAAACCCCATAGGTTTTCTATGGGATTTAAATCTGGTGATTTTGCAGGCCAAGGTATAACATTAATGTCCGGGTGTTGAGTAAACCAATCCTGCACTATATGCGCTCGATGCACAGGACAGTTATCATGCATAAACTGTTTTTGCGGCATATCAGCTACTGGATAAACACACCGCGCTGTTGGCAACATGATCTCGTCTAACACTTCCACATAATGTGAAGCTCTAGCGCGCCCTGCTATCGAGATTAATTCACCAGGACCAGCCGCAGTCATCCACCCTCACATATTTAGTGATATCCGTCCAGATTCCATATTTGGGGAACATTTTGTTCAGCATAACGGGTTCCATTTCTGCGCCACAAATGAAGCCTCCCGTTTTAAGATGATACGAACGACTTCTCATCGGTGAATAATGTGTGCTCCTAGTCAAAATCTAAATACTCCCTTGCAAACAACAATCTATTTTGTTTATGGGTATTAGTTAAATATGGTTTTTTAGCGGGCTTTCTATGATGCAATCCTTCAATATGCAGAGCTCGACTAACTGTGTGTGTAGATGTATGAAACATGTGTCCAAACACAGCAGTCGGTATGAAACCATTGTTCTCGTATTGTTCCACCATGAATCTTACACCATGAAAGAAATTTAATAAAAACACAAAACAACCTTATCAAGACGAGCACCTGCAGTAACTCCTCCACAACGACAAAAAAAATGGCTACCTAAGTAATTACCGCATCTAACCTAATAGCTAAATGAAAACACTCAAAAAAACCTTGTCAGCACATACCCCCAGAAACAAATCGTCAACGAACGAGAAACATTAAATGTCTGCCTACGTAGTATTCGCATCTAAATTAATAACTATTAGAAAATTGGTCTAAGCTGTTTAACGAAACAAAATGTTCATAATTCGTAAAATGTAACAAAAACAAAAAGGAAGACATAAGGTGAGATTCGAATCCACAACCAATGAGTACACGTATTAAGATCTGATACGTCTATCCACTAGGCTACGGATACGATAATTACTTAGTGAAATTATTATATACAATATTAAATGAAACTAATATTACTCAGGTTCTACTAGACATATTACTTTATTTCTTTAAGTGTGTGAGTGACTACGCCTCGCTACCATTCTATTTTGTTTTGAAATTCTATATGCAGTTCTGCAACTGACCGTATATTGTGTTTTCCCTGAATCGTTTTTTTTTTTTTTTTTTATGATCTGACTATGCAGTTGGTTGTTGCAGCCATTACTGCTTCACCGGGCTTTTTGGGGCGAGACTCTGAAGGAGCCTCAGCCCATATAGCGCCCAAAGCTCAAGGGCTCCCCGCGGGGGAAGCCTCGGCTTGGGTTGTCGCTCTCGGGGGCGTCCCTTCGACCGGCGTGAGTCCCGAACCCGAAGGTGAGTCACCGCCAGGAGGGGAGTTCCTTCGTTACGCGGGTACGGTTGCGATTGAGTGGGGGCGAGAAGCGCCCCGGCACTCTTTAATACCTCGTGTATCCTTGTGGGCGCCGACGAACCCGGGGACGTCGGCGTCGTGTTTGGAGGGAGGCCCTATTCGGGGAGGTCATAGAGACTAATCTCGCTATCCGGACATCGAGATCGTCATCTGGTGCCGTTAGTACGTGCCGAGGCCGCCTAACTATAGTTTTACGACCGTGCCGAGGTCAATCGGGGGTATCGTGGTAAGTTGTGGATTGCACAATTAATCGATTCGGGTGATTTTGCGTACGCTCGAAAAAGCGGACTGCCAAGTCTTTGAAATATTGGGGAATCGTGGGGAGTTCGAAGTCTCTGTGTAGGTCCGAATTGCGGACGTACCAAGAGGCTCCAGAGGCCGCTCTGAGAAAGTGGTTTTGGAGGGTCTGGAGTTTGTGGAGATTGCGCTTGGATAACGCAAAGACTACGCTAGCATAAGCTAATATGGGGCGGATGCAAGTTGTGTAAAGATTTAGCTTATTTCGAAGCGACATCTTACTGTACTTGCTTATCATGGGATAAAGACGACCGAGGACAAAAGCGGCTCGGTCTCTAACTATTTTGGTGTGAGCGTGGAAGTTCAAACGACTATCCATGGTCACACCGAGATATTTGGTCTTATTTTGCCAGGGAATGGCACGACCGAAGAGAGAGAGGGGAGGTGGCCGCGGAGGGCAGCCTACGGTAAAGAGGACGGCAGAGCTTTTGTCGGGATTCTCCATTTCCGAAACCATTGGCCTAGGGCGGTGATAGCGGGTTGGAGTCTCTTAGTGATTCGACTCACTTGCCTATCGGTGGTATATCACTGAATCGGGTGGTTTCTGTGTATTATATGTATGTAAAGAAATATACACTGAGCTTACAGACGAATTCATAGTTGCAAATTGGCAAGTTATTATATTAGTTTGAAAACTTGCTAAGTTGAATCTGTGAATTCTTGCATCAAACCATTACTAATGTAAAAATAAGTAAAAGTTGAGTTAACTTTTTGAAATAGGCGAGAAAGTGGGCATAGGTGAGATCTTATGCGATTTTTAAGCATATAACTCAAAGTTTATTAAGTTTTCCTGTCATTTTACATCAAAAAATTTGATGGGAACAGTTAATGGTGCTCTATATTATATCTTACCAGAAATGAAAATCTTATCAGAATTGTAAAAAAACTAATAAAATATGTGGATACAATAAATAATAAACAGTATACGAATCATTGTGTTTGTGAAAGAATGATTTCTACATAATTTTAATATTTATATTTTTAGTGTAGTGGCTCGTTTTGTTTACTTTTACCGCAAGAGAATAACTACGATACGATACGGCTAACATTACATTAAGAGCTAAGGACACGTAGCTTCTACTTAATTTATTTTTTAATTAGGTTAGATAAAGTTAATTGCGCATTTTTATGAGTATCAGCAACCTGTTTCAACTTCGTTTGTGTTTTCTTCTCTATATATGTTTCAAATAAGGCCGGTTTTGTGACGCATGCATTTAGCATCGTCTGTGACTCGAACTAGAGTGCCGGTCTTTTTGGAAGGAAGCCATGGGGGCTGGGTCTTCAGCCAATGTACAAAACATGCTTTCAGACGTTCTGAAACAGTTGCATTACTCATGTGTTGCCAAATCAACAATGCTTTTAGGAATAAACTTGGCATACCCTGGCGTTGTAGTGAGTCTGGTATGCTCGCCATAAACAGGGTCGCAGACTTTTAGTATAACATGCAGAAAATGTTTTCTGGCTTTAATATTCATCGCAATATGGGTGCCAACAGAATTATTTTAATCATATACATGACAAGTACAGTTTGCAATAGAAACGACCTGAAATCCCCTTATTGACGCGCTTTCACTTTATGTACTTGTTGATTAATGAGTTGAAGTTGAGGTACAGAATTATTTTTTCAAAATAGCGACATCTTCACTTAAATCCATGAGTTATTACAGCGTTGATTGTAGTATTTACATCTTGATATCTAGAACTTTTAGTACTTGCTTAAACCAGAAGATGGCGATAACACATAGTTTCACTTAAAATAGTCTATATTTATTTCGCCCGTTGTAACGATTAATCATTTTTAGAGCGTTGAAGCTAAGTATAAATGATTACTTGTCACAATTTCTACATGTCTAGTTATCATTTGAAAATAGTGATCATATTGGTAAAAATTAAAGCCAAAAAACAAATTCACAAAATAATCTTTATAACTAGGTTTGCGCTTTTTATGCTTCAGTCATTGTGGACTCACATCGATAATATTTATCAATAATTTTCGATCGATGTAAATTTTGTCAAATATTTTATAGTTTTATTAATTTATAATTATAAAGCTGAAGAGATTGTTTTTTTTATACGCGCTACTCTCTGAAACTACCAGTCGGATTTAATAATTTAATAGCCTATAACCTCCCCGGTTAGTTTATAGGTTATTTAATTATTAAATCCACAAGAATAAAAACAGCAGAATTAAAAAAAAAAATTAAGTTACATATGCCTCGCCTTGCATCTCTCCTGCCAGCTCCTCACAGACACTCGCCCAACCACTGCATCAGTCAATTTCAAAGTTCGCCAAAAAAGTTAATTATCAAAAAATGTTTTTAATAAAAAACGCTGCAAATACTCAACTAACAAAGATGTCCTTTAATATAGAGAAAAATAACATTTGGTTATTTAAAGGTTATCAAGTGGTATTCCAAATTTAAAGGGATTGTGTTTTATTATTTTATACAAACGTTTAGTTGTATAATACTTTAGTCATTTAATTCTGTCCATAAAACGTTTACACGATCAAATTATATAATCATCTTATAACTGTCGCAGCGGTGATCTTTAAGGAACTTTTTTATGCAACTCTTTGTTGTTTAAACGAAAAATATATGATCATCGTTAAAACTACTTTAAGACTTTTTGACAGTTAAACAACTCTAACAGGCTGAACGTAAACAGGTTACAATTATTTCTTTTATAAGCCTATAAATAGATTTCAATATGATGATCATATAAAGGTCATTAATTTCCCTCTTATGCTTACAGGACTCTCATACAAAGTTCAAAAGACGAATATTTAGATTAATAATAATAAAATAACTTACGGTTTTGAAAAGTTCATTAAAGTTGTCGTTACAAATGGTTTTACCGATGTTTTTTGTGCTTAACATGGCGGATAATAAATGCATTAAAGTCGTGTTATATGACATACAGTTACAAGATTTCGTATAATAGTTAACATTACAACATTAAATCGCATTAATGTAATATTAAAAAAATAAATTTTAATAAAATAAAAATTATAGGGGTCTAATCCAGTCTAATGCGTTTGTGACAGAACTTGACAAAAGAGCTGAACAGCGGCTTGACCACAAGTCCTAGGAGCGCTTGCTTGCTAGAAATATTTGCAATATAGAGAGAGAACTGTATCTATAGGTCGTTCACGTGGAATTCAGCTGTTGCTATTCCTGTGAAAACTTTTGATTTTTTGAGTATTAAAAGTAGCGTATTTTCTTTTCCGTCTCTTCAATAATTTCTGTGCCGACAATCAGCTCAATTGGTTGCTCCGTTGCGACACGAAACAATAACAGACACTTCCATTTTAAGTTAGGTTTATGTTAGTAAAAAAGAATTCAAACAAAAAACACAGCTAGCAATATTATTATTAGAGCAAGAAGACATTAAAATTGAAAAAAAGTAAACAGCGTTATTATTAGACTTTCTGTGGACTTCAAATACGAAAACTATGTTTGGATCAGTCTATTTTTTTTTGTATTCTTTATTGAACACCAAAAGCTTACAAAAGGTGGACTTAATGCTAACAGCACTTTCTACCAGTTAACCTACAAATATTTTTAAATATTTAAATACGCACATTATCAGTTATACCCATCAGTCTATTTTTTTTATTCATCAACGCAGCTTGAGGTAAGTTGCCTTGTAGTAATTTGATGATTTATATATATATAAATTTAAACATTAAAATTTACAGAAAATAAATTAAACTAACACCGTTGTACATTGATTTAAATTTAAGTTGGGATCATTAAAGTTATTTTTCTTGTAAATATTCTCTAACATCATAAAAACATTCCTCCAACAATCATTTTAAAATTTTGATTTAATCTTCATTAGTTGTAGGTTTTTTATATCTTCCGGTAGTTTGTTATATATTTTTACACTCATAGCATAGCAATTTCTATTATATAATTCTGTTCTAAAGTTTGGTAGGCACAGCTTATTGGGAAACCTTGTATTAAATTTGGATAAAGTTTTTTTGTAAATAACTCTGGATGCTGTTTCACAAATATACACGCCTCAAGAATGTAGATACATGGCAATGGAAGTAATTTCATCTGTTTGAATAAAGGTTTGCAACTTGTCAGTGGTGAAACATCACAGATAGCACGTAAGCATTTTTTTTGCGTGATGAAAGCTCTTTTTCCTTTAACAGAGTTGCCCCGCAGTAAAATACCATATCTGAGGTTTGATTCCACGTAACCATAGTAAGCTTTATAGTCTGGTCAACATGTACCTTTTTGGGTGAAATTTTTGTATAGTCTCCGAAAATTACGATCAAGGTGTCATTCGATTCGGAATATTATGTAGAAAGTTTAAGAAAAAGTTCCAAAAGGGGCCGATGAAAATTGCAAAAGTTATAAACAATTTAAAAAAAAAAAAGTAGGGGTTTGGTTTTTTTTGAATATCTCGAAAACTATCAAAGATATTCGAAATTGATAAGATCTGAAAAGAAGAGGAAATTTCCTAAAAAAAAGTCCGCCTCCCGGAACTGTATCTTTAATATTTATAATTTTTACGGAGCCCTGAAAATAGCGCTAAAAGCGGGTAGTCTGGCTTCCGCTCGCGATTTGTCACTCGGACACGGTAACAATAAAAATCATTTTAACATATTAAATATGAATATTAAGGAATAAAAAAATTTTAGTACTATTGGGATATATAAATGAACAATAATCCGTAGGCGAAAAATTTTTATCCCCATTTTTCCATTAGTTATGCATTAGTTAATTAACTACTTTTTCTGAATAGAATGTTAACAGAAAAAACCTGATTATTATTAAACTACAACCCTAGGATTTTTTTCACTTCGTGGAGTTATTCTTAAAAGGCATTTAAATAGATCCCCGTTGGAAAAATTTAAAAATATTAATTTTCCACTTTTTTATTAACAATCGAAAACATTAAAAAATTAAAAACTGCATAAAAGTTATTAAAAAAATTTTGTTTTTCAAATATTTCAAATTTTATGATTTCTAACGGTTAAAAGTTACATGAAAATTTTTTTTTTTTAATTTTTTACCGCGATTGTTTAAATAATTGTTATAAACAAATGCATTGTTTATAAGATAATCAACAAATTTTTTTTCCTAATCTACTTGTCGATATAAATTATGATTTTTAAGAAAAAAATTATTCCTTAAAAAAATTTATTTATTGCTATAAAATGCATTTCTTAATTAACAATCGTTTTTTACCACTAAATATAAATATTAAGGAACCATTTTTCTCTAAAAATCATAAATTCTATTGTTCTTAAATATTCTGGAATTTTTTTTTTTTTTTTTTTCATTTTTTATTTGTTTATTTAATAAACAATTTGTTATAAACAAATGGATTTTCTTACTTTATTTTTTTTTGAATTCGTAATTTAATTATAAAAACAGCTATGTATTATTTTTTATGAAAAAAAATTTTATCTATTTTTTATATAACTTTTAATATTTTTATGTCCTGAAATTTGCCTTTTTATCTCGCTCTTTTCTTTTATAATTGGTATAACTTTTAAACTATTATATATACGACAATTATACTTCAAGTCGTTTTTATTCACTATAAATTAATGAACAATTTAAGCTTTTAACTTCAGCTCTAGCTCTTTTATTTATGTTAATTATTGACAATTGTTTATAAAAAATAAACCGAAAATTTTTTTTTCATGTTTTTCTATTCCAAAACGTTGTTAAATGTTCATAAATATCCTAAAATTTTGTAAGATCTTTTTATTATTTTCTTATTTGGCAATTAAAATGAACTTTTTGTTAGAAATTAAATCAATTTGGTTTTATCATATGGCAGGAATGAAAAACATAGTTTATATTATTTCAAAATTTATTCAATATAATTATTACAGTATTTTTATAGTTCCTTTTTGACAAAATTTTTTCTTCAGTTATTTACTTCTTCTTTGTATCCTTTTGGATCGTTTCACTGGCGGTGGTTCGTCATCTATTATTTCTTCCGTAGTTTCTTGTCTTTCTACTTCTTCTACACTCATTGGATCATTATTGATTTCTTCATTATCTTGGGAATTTTCATAATTCCTCTGCCTCTTCGTAATCTTTCAATTAAAATATCAGCTTCATCATCGTCATCGTCGTCATCAATTGTTGGCTTCACGCAGTTTGAACAGGCTTCACCTTCACAGTTTTTACATAAAGGCGAGCAAGGAAGTCCTGCTTTTTTGCACCCACATCTGTTAGTGCAGTCTTTAGTGCAGTTGCAGTGAAGCAGCTTCAGCAATTCATCAGGCGCCAATTTTTCAGTAGTTTTTTTTGGCAGATACATCGTTTGAGATTTAATCCAACCCCAATCTTCTGGATTTAAATGATAATTACCAAGCCAATATTGAACTTGGTAATACGTCCTGCAGGAGTGTAAATATGCTGCTGCTGATGTTGGAGGTAAATTCGCCAAATTAATTGCAGTTTTTGATTTACCAATGATGCTTAAGAATCGGGAAACACGATACTGACTGGTTGTTATATCGGTATTAAACTGACCATATAAAGCCAACATAATTTTTTCTCCAGCTACTTTAATATCTTCAACAGATGCATCGGGATTATAAAAAATTTCCATGTATTGCATAAGTTGATCATTTTTATTAATAATATCTATCAATTTTTTTTTTCCCTTACCAAAAATAGCACTGGTTGTATCGCATCCCGTGAAGGCATGCGCGAACAAAATTATATTTTTTAAATGTTGATTCTGTTGAGTTTCATATAGTACATCTGGCAGTTTTAAGGAAGCTCGAGGTTTCCACATTGTAATGTTTAAGTTTTCTGGTGTCAATGCTATCATTAAAGCAGCGAGGTCGACGTCGGTCCCAATAACAACAATCTTCTTATCTGGATTCTGTTTTGCAAGGTCTATAGCTGTTTGAATGATGAGTGTATCGGCATCCTCTTTCGCTTGTTTTATTGTTAAATTAGTTTCAGCTATTAGTGTACTTTTTAATTTCGCAATGAAACGGGACTTGTTTTTTTCATTTGCCAAGAACAAGTCTTTTTTTTCTGTGAGCTTCATATCTAATTCAAAAGTAATTTCAGGTGCAACCTTCTTTGACACTCGTCTAAATCTTTCATATGATTTTACACTGCGAAAGCTTTCTTCATAGCCGTCAAAAATAATGGCAGTGGTGTTACTGTAGTGATTGAAAATAAAAGCTTTGTAATCAGCGATTATGTCGCCAAAGGTCTTCTTATCCTTCCATAAAACTTTGTGTAATAGATAACCTCCATCAACAACGAACAAGCAGCCAGTTAAATCAGATAAATGAAATGATGTCGATTTTAAAGCATCGTATAATTCTGATTTTTTAGACTCTCGCATGATGCCTTTATCATCAAATAATGCCATTGGAAATGGAGCTAGTTCATATAAAAGAGCCGTTTCTATTATTTTGGGGTCATTCATCATTACTGCTGCGATTCGTTGAAATAATAAATATGTGTTAATCGCTTTCTTTTCTTCGTCTAGCTCTACAGTAGGTACTGTTGAAATCAGAGTTTGAACTGCATTCGATTTCGAATATTTATAATTTTCTGCATTAAACCCTACCATACTAGTCATACTTGCTAACCCTTTCGCAATTGCTCTATGGCAATCAGTATTAACATCTCCTACTAATCCTGTCGATAAAGATTGTAATTTTGGTGATTGGATGAAGGGATTGTGTGTTTGGAACCAAGCTTTGAATGTCTGCCGATCATTTTCATCCCGTTTCCGCCGTGCTGGTGTAACATCAACATGTTGATCTGAGGATTCCCATCTAATGCTTACGTATTCTTCTAGCTGATTCATGATTTCTATGGCATAAGGCATGCCTTCAAGGAAACGTGTCGTCACACTAGACGTCATACCACGACCATGTGATAAGCCTTGTGCTCCTGTATGGATCGTACGCATCAACATCTGCTCAATTGTCATGTCGGTCCATATTCCTGCCCAAGCTTTCTCAGACCTACGAATAGTGAAGTGTCCTTGTTCCGTAAATAAAATCGATATTCCTCTGGATCCATAATGTCTTGTAATTTACTCATTTGTTGCAAATATATTTGGATTGCTCTAACGTAGTTACTTTGACCAGCTGCATGATACACAGGTAACATTTGTTGTACACAATACAAATGGAGATGCCAATTACCAAGTCTTTCAGCTTCAATGTACCTGATTGCCAGCATGATGAAGTTGAAGTATTGAAGCCACAATTCAGCAGTAGGTCCACGTTGTTTCAATACTTCGATAGCGCTGCTTAAGAGATTTCTCATGGCAGTGAAATCTTCATCTCCATTAATATCATTCAGTGTTGGAGGATTTCGCGAAAAATCACTAAGAATACGTTGAATTTTCAATTTCTTATGTTTAATAACTTCTATAATTTCGTCTGTACTTGGCGATGCTTCCATACTCGATGGTTCCGTAGATTTTTTAATTCCATCAATGTTCTCATGATTACCAATATTTTCTGCTGACTCTGCGAATTCTGCAATTAGTTCACCTATCACGTGAGCAGTCGTTATATGCGCTCGCAAAGCTCTAGCAAAAGATGTGCACATAAACATTTTATCTACAGAATTAGATGCATAAACAGTACTCCACAATTCTTTTAATCCTGAGCCATCCATTATAGTTCCAACTGCTTTAAAGTACGACATTAATAGATGGAAACCACCGATGCGAGCAACAACATTTTCCAAATCTTTCACTTTACAATTACATAGAATTTGTTGAGCTTTCATGTACAAAGGATGATCAAACGTGACAAATATAGTTTTTTGATCGACATGACGAGCATGTTTTGCAGCGTAAAGTAACGATGTATAAACAGTTCGTAAATCAGCTGGGTTTTCTTCAATAAATGGTAGATATTGTATGCGAGAAACTGTGTATGGCATAGACGACGAAGCACAATCCATAAAACCTCTTATTTCGGGTAAATTTTGAACTTGTAAATAACTACCCCATATGTGAGTCGAATAACTAACGGGAATATCACTTGTAAAATGACCAAATTTGAAGCTTCCAATATCGATAAACTCTATTGATTCCAAAGAAAATTGATTTGTTGGCAACTGTTCAATATTTATTTTCCCCTCTTCCGATATTTCGCCTGCAGTTGGTAATCGATTTAATTTTGCGACTTCTCCGAAGGTAGTTAAAGCCGTAGAAGGTGTGACACAGCAAATGCCACCCATACAATGAAAACTATTCAATCCATCTAAAGTAGATGGATTATGATCAGCGTTATCAAAAACATATTGGAGAAACGCACTTGGTTCTATTTTGATTACATTTGATTTTATAGCAGATATTTCATGAAGAGCAACACTGTGATACGACGCACAAACTCCTAATTTGGCCAAAATATTAATAACAGTCTTAGAACCACATTTTCGATTTAAATATATTCCCGTTGCTAAATGAAGTGGAGACACGAACGATTTAGGACGTATGGCCTGTACTATCGATAATCCTATTTGATCAATTTTTATTTTTGTATTTTAAATAATATTTTCCTCATTTTCAAAATAAGTTTCGCCAGTTCCTGCGGTGGAAGCTGTGTTGGTAGAAGAATCATCATCACGTACATCATCTGTGGTAACACTGTCACGAGAACTCATAGACTTTCTCCTAACATATGCCATTTTTCTTTTTTGTTTTTTATTGGCATCAAACATTATCACTTCATCCAAAAAGATTTTAAGATATTTTGGTATATCATCAGTGATGGAATCCAAAAAACTAACAGCAGATGGATAGCTTTTGTTGTTAAATTTGGTGCTTTTAATCTGCTTTCGAACTAATTCTGCTGCAGTCTTGATAATCCGAATTTGTTCAGCTTCTACTTCAGCTTCACGATGCATGTACCACATATCAGAAAGCGTCTCGTTATCCTTGCCAGAAAAACAAATAGTGGCGTCATCGTCAGATTGGTCGTGAAAAACAATGTTTTCGCTGTACTTATTTTTTAAATGCTCCAAAAGAGTTTTCATACTCGTCTTGTGATCCATAATATCGAGTAATTGGCTTGCCGTAAATTGGGAGTCACTACTATTTTCAATAAATGTGAAGACTGAATTTAACGACTCTTGCAATTCTTCCTGCAGTTCACTATGTTCTATTTTCTTTTCAAGGGTAAAATTTGCGTAGCAATTTTTGTGATAACGAGCACCAACTTCAACTAAGGACTCTACACCCAAAATACGATTAATGATTTTTGCACCTAAATCATCATTCCTACGCTTAGAAGTTTCGATAAATTTCAGTTTTAATTCATCTGATTGAACCACATATTTTTGTTCACCTTTTTTCGATTGCCACGATTTATCACAAAACAAACACATTTGTTTGAAGTTAAAATTGTCAGCACCACGTGACGAAGAATGAGATGTTGAAGGTTCTGGAAAAGTAGAAACACGTTTTGCAGAATGATAATAATCATCTCGACACTTTATATGAATATCTATTTCGGTTTTCTCAATCAAAAGTTTGTGTTTACTATCATTCAACATATGACTATGATAGATGAATGAATTTATAGCTTTTTGTTTAAGAGTCACAGTTGGCAAAGTCTCCAATCGTTCCCCACAAATGAAGCAACTCACAGAAGTATTCATTTTTCTGGAAAGATTGATAAAAGAACACTCGTTAAAATGTAATTAACACACTGGAAAAGTTTTAAAATTTTTTGGGAAAAGTCTATGCAAATACGATTGTAATCAATTTTTAATGACAACAAATTAGTAAAATGCAAGTCATCAAAGGCTCATAATTATAAATTTATGAACATTTAACCACGTTTTGGAATAGAAAAACATGAAAAAAAAAATTTTCGGTTTATTTTTTATAAACAATTGTCAATAATTAACATAAATAATAGAGCTAGAGCTGTTGAATTGTTCCTTAATTTATAGTGAATAAAAACGACTTGAAGTATAATTGTCGTATATATAATAGTTTAAAAGTTATACCAATTATAAAAGAAAAAGAGCGAGATAAAAAGGCAAATTTCAGGACATAAAAATATTAAAAGTTATATAAAAAATAGATAAAATTTTTTTTTCTTAAAAAATAATACATAGCTGTTTTTATAATTAAATTACGAATTCAAAAAAAATAAAGTAAGAAAATCCATTTGTTTATAACAAATTGTTTATTAAATAAACAAATAAAAAATGAAAAAAAAAAAAAAAAATCCAGAATATTTAAGAACAATAGAATTTATGATTTTTAGAGAAAAATGGTTCCTTAATATTTATATTTAGTGGTAAAAAACGATTGTTAATTAAGAAATGCATTTTATAGCAATAAATAAATTTTTTTAAGGAATAATTTTTTTCTTAAAAATCATAATTTATATCGACAAGTAGATTAGGAAAAAAAATTTGTTGATTATCTTATAAACAATGCATTTGTTTATAACAATTATTTAAACAATCGCGGTAAAAAATTAAAAAAAAAAATTTCATGTAACTTTTAACCGTTAGAAATCATAAAATTTGAAATATTTGAAAAACAAAATTTTTTTAATAACTTTTATGCAGTTTTTAATTTTTTAATGTTTTCGATTGTTAATAAAAAAGTGGAAAATTAATATTTTTAAATTTTTCCAACGGGGATCTATTTAAATGCCTTTTAAGAATAACTCCACGAAGTGAAAAAAATCCTAGGGTTGTAGTTTAATAATAATCAGGTTTTTTCTGTTAACATTCTATTCAGAAAAAGTAGTTAATTAACTAATGCATAACTAATGGAAAAATGGGGATAAAAATTTTTCGCCTACGGATTATTGTTCATTTATATATCCCAATAGTACTAAAATTTTTTTATTCCTTAATATTCATATTTAATATGTTAAAATGATTTTTATTGTTACCGTGTCCGAGTGACAAATCGCGAGCGGAAGCCAGACTACCCGCTTTTAGCGCTATTTTCAGGGCTCCGTAAAAATTATAAATATTAAAGATACAGTTCCGGGAGGCGGACTTTTTTTTAGGAAATTTCCTCTTCTTTTCAGATCTTATTTCAAATTTCGAATATCTTTGATAGTTTTTGAGATATTCAAAAAAAACCAAACCCCTACTTTTTTTTTTTTTTAATTGTTTATAACTTTTGCAATTTTCATCGGCCCCTTTTGGAACTTTTTTTTAAACTTTCTACATAATATTCCGAATCGAATGACACCTTGATCGTAATTTTCGGAGACTATACAAAAATTTCACCCAAAAAGGTACATGTTGACCAGACTATTAAGGCTGCGGTGTATGCCAGAGCGCGAAAATACGCCGTTTTTGTGCAAATTTTGTGGCTAAACTATTGCATCTAAAGGATTGAATAAAATATATGTTATAAAACTGGCTTTTGTCTAGTGCATTACCTTACTGAATGATTTTGATTTATTGTATTTAATGCAATACAAAATCTGGAATTGACCATTGTTTCAACACTTGTGCAAATTTTTAAAGCGTGTTTTGCATTTCTGTGTAATTAAAGTTGGTTAAATAATTAGAATAGCTTATTATCTAGTGCCTGGACTCTAAGTTGTAGCAAAAATTCAATAAATGTGACTACAAAACGGTAATAACGTTAAATTCCATTCAAAAAATTTAACGTTTCAAGGCGTCATTACAGTATAAACTACTTAAGAAATATATAACATATATATCTCACAGTAATGTATATGACATTATCTAATGATTTATAGTGCATTTACATACACAACGTTAGAATTACAGAAATTAGCTTTCTGGCCTATATCGCCGTCTTAAGTAATGTTTTTCTGTCACTTATTTTAGCTAAACGCCACAGTGCATATGCAAATTTGTTAAATTTGTTGCAGATTTTATCAATGCGTGATTTCCACGTTACATGTTCTGGACGAATGAATGAATGAATAAATGACGAAATTTTCACATACATCCAATATATATATATATATATCGTCGTTGTAGTGCGAAAAACTATTAACTTGAGGAATTTCTGTTCCGATATAATCGCAGTTGAAACATTAGTGTTGATTTTCTTTTACTAAAATACATGATTATTGATATTAATTAGTAATATACGGTTTTTTTAGTTTATATTTTATTAAATTACAATTACTTATTATTAAAAATAATTGACTTTAAGCCTACGGATTTCATGTTGTTGTCATGTTTTGCACATTATTTTTATAAATGACATCAAATAATAACAACGCGGCTATTGCTCAGAGGCAAACAAGTTGGCTTCAGTAGCGTGAAGTCCCCGTTCAGTTTTGCGTTGTGAATGAATATTTTTAAGGAATAATTTGTATCAATACTTTGTATTAGATGACCTTGCTAACCATCAACCGATTGGAATCTTACATAGAGAAGCGCAACGGCAATTATGTGCGTGCAACAGAGACAAATAGTAACGGTCATTGAACGAAAATCTTCCTGCTTAGCGTCCGTGCTATATCTGCGCTGAAGCGTGGGTTTTGGGTAGCTATTTATCTCCAACTTGCTAAGAAACTAAACTTCCTGCCTGTCTACCTACGTGAAGAGAAAAAGTATTTACTTCACACAGAAGAAATAGAAGCAAAATATGAATGCCTTTACTTTATTTTATTTTATTACAAGAAAAAAGAAATTTAAATATAGCTAAAAATAACCATTAAATTAATTCTTCTTTAGAACTACTTCCGGGATCGTCTTCTAAAACATCGCAATCGGGTAACCTGTCTTCACAAGTAAAACCAGGCATAGTACTCCTCCGGAATAACGCTTTTGTTGTAAAGTTGTAAAAATCTTTCTCTTTTGCAACACTGTGTTTTGGGAGAACAAGGGAGTTTTTTTAGAGTTGTTGTAGTTCATCTGGAAATATTGTTATGATGTTTCCAGGTTCTACTGAAGATAGAAAAATAACTCTTTATTGGTCACCAGTATTTAAAAGTAATTAACAAAAGTAAATATTTGAACTAGGTTACAATTTAGGCGGTCTTATCGCTGTCTAGCGATCTCTTCCAGACAACCCTGTTGTTATCTATACTAATATTATAAAGCTGAAGAGTTTGTTTGTTTGCTTGAACGCGCTAATCTCAGGAACTACTGGTCCGATTTGAAAAATTCACTGTTAGATAGCACATTTATCGAGAAAGGCTATAAGGTATATATCTGCACGCTTAGACCAATAGGAGCGGAGCACCAATGAAGAAAGTTTGAAAATCGGGTTTTTTTTTCTTTTTAGAGCTTCCGCTGCATGCGCTACGTAAACGGAAATGTTTCGCAAAATCATGTATGAAAGAATAGTTCCCCTTAAAAAAATAAATACGATAAAATAAAATAGGAAATTGCAGGATTGATTTCTCGGTTTGCCAGAATGATAGTAGGTAGAAATAAAGTGATTAGAACTTTCTATCTGTATTTTTATTCTTTCGCCTGGTATTTTGGGGTCAACGGTCATAGTAATAAACAGCTGATTTCATTCATAATTATGAATGAAATCAGCTGTTTCAGGGCTGTCGCTGTACCGTTTTAGGTACAAAAGGAAATTTGCTGATTGTTGGGAAACCTGAACATTTTCCGGCTTCAGGATATTTTCCGAACATCTACAAACTAACCCCGATCTGCCACTTTCGGCTGTATACACCATTTCCCTAACATGTTGATATGAGAAATAAACTAAACGTGGTTTACCGCCGCTCTTTTTAAAGAGTTAAAGCAAACGCTGATACCTGTTGCTCCGATCGAATGCTTGCGTTAATGTTGCAGCTAACTGTTGTTTTATAATGATTGCCTGGTAGTTGTAGTGAGTTTATATTTGAGCAAATAATTTGATTTTAGGGGCCGTCCATTAACACACGTCACGTGAGGTTTTTTTTTTAGCATTTTTTAACCCCCCCTTCCCCCTTGGTGATACGTGGTGAGGTTTAAGACTAACCCCCCCTCCCCCACCCAAAATCACGTGTATTTTTTAGAACCTACAAATAATCCGAAAATTTTTAGAATATTATCTTTAAATACAGGTATAAAGTAAAAAAGTAATCTAATTTTATTCTAGAAAATTAAGGACCATGATAAAAATGTCTAGACAGAAACATTGCAGGTTGTTTTTGACTGGCATAAAAATAATATTCATTGGTGGAATTGGAATGGTGTAATCATGCGAAAAATATATATTTTACTAGTACATGAACATATTTAATGTACATTGGCCTCGGACCACGGATTAGCAAGACTTTCTTCAACACTAGCAACTGGATAAGAATCTTGCAAGTCAGTTGTTGGCACTGTGCTTCTTGAAGATCAACATCAGTTTCATCACGCCACTCCGCTCTCTCTCTCTCACTTTCGCTCACTACGCAGATAATCTTTTCGATCTACCGATCGATCGTCGCGTGAGGATATGTGAAGTACGAACATTGTGCATCTCTAGACTTTTTTTTTCTCACTAAAGGAGTCTCAACCCATGTAGCGCCCATCGCTCAAGGGCTCCCCAGGGGCCTCACGCCTCGGCTTGGGTTGGCGCTCTTTGGGGTCGTCCCTTCGACCAGCGTGAGCCTCGGACCTGAAGGTGAATCAGCGCCAGTAGAGGAGTTCCCCGTTACGCGGTTGCGATTGCGAGTGGAGGCGAGAAGCGCCCCGGTACTCTTTGATACCTCGTGTATCCGTGCGGTCGCTCGAACCTGGGGACGTCGGCGTCGTGTTAGAAGGGAGGCCAAAAGCGGTTCGGTCTGTAACTATTTTGGCGAGATATTTGGCCTTGTTTTGCCAAGAAATGGCACGATCGAGGAGTAAGAGGGAAGATGGTCTCGGAGGGAGGCCTGTGGTAAAAAGAACGGCAGAGCTTTTGTCGGGATTCACTTCGATTCTCCATTTCCGAAACCATTCGCCTAGGCCGTTATTGCGGATTGGAGTCTCTTAGTGATTCGACTCACTTGCCTACCGGCGGTGTAAATATCCGCGAAGAGGGCTAAAAGGGTACCTACCGTTTTAGGGATATTGTTTGTGTACAGAAGGTACAAGATAGGTGCCAGCACGGACCCTTGCGGGATTTCTGCTTGTATTGAACGAGGGAAAGAGAGATTGTCTTCGACTCTATAGCGACTCTCTAGACTATTATTGCTCAGATTAGGTTGCTTGTGACATGAATTTACATGTCCCTTGACTTTCTTCCTTGTACAGAAGTACAATCCACGCCGCACGTCCTTTCCACAAGTTGCTGACGATCCTTCTGCAGGCTAAGGCAATACAGGTCATAAAGCAATTTGTTAAAGCCCTCATGCGTTGGGGTAATTCCAAGAGACCGTCGCAGAAGAATTGTAGCAAACTTCTTGCCATCATGCTCTTGAGGCTTTGAAATACATAGGCCACTAGACGACTGCACGATGACTAGCTAAAACTATTAAAATCCTAAGAAATTAATATAATAACTTTTTTATAACGTATAAATAAAAAAAATTTTTTGTTTTGCATTAGCCCACAAATCATTAAATTCTTTCTGAGGCACACTAGGTTTTTTTTCCTTTCATATACACTGCAAATAGGTCTTTACACAGATCACCTAGTTAAGGCATATTTTTTTTTTGCAAAACATACGAGGTAATGGTTTCCGCATGTATTCGGCGCCAAAATAACAGAATATAATTTGCTACTGGCAAGCCGATCCCGGCAGTCGTTGCGGCGCGCGGGAACTTTGTTTGTTGCCTGGCCATAGATATGCAAGTTCAGTACTATATACATATAGCACAGATAGGCAACGGCCCACACATTTACTGGAACACTAAGATTAGTTCTGTAATACGAGTGCGTGGCGCTAGTGCGCAAAACGGAAAGGATTTTTTTTTCTTAAATTCAATTACTACTAGCCAGCTTATAAATTACTTTTCTAATGTGGCTTTATAGATACCAAGTTCCATCCCAGACTAATGTTTATATTGTTGTTCATCTACGAAGAATATAACAAAAGACGTAAAATCAAACAACGTTCTCAAAGTTGACATTGTTTATTCATAAATATTCATGAAATGTACATTTATTTTCGATTTTCTTAAATTCTTAAGCTAATTACTTAGGCTGCAATTAATAATTATTATACCATTTACGAAAGTTTTTGTTTAGTTTTGAACTAAAACTTCAATGTAATATATAGTATAGTTTGAACTTTCATTAATGTTTTAAAAAAATATTCGTGTAAGATTATTGAAATGATAAAGAATGTTAGACAATACCTTCTAATACAAAATATCTGTAGATATTATTCTTTTGAGTATCATCATACCTAGGCACAGGCTTATATTTTTTGTTTCCTCTTCGTACAAAAGACATTTCTAAAATGTTAATAAACAATTATTTATTAATAGCTACTAAAAGACTAGCTATTTTTAAAATATTGTGTATTTTCTGTATAATATACCTAAATTGATAATATAATAATTCATATTAGCAAATTCACCTAAATAAGGTTTGTACTATTACTTATGTTTTTTTCACGTCAAAAAGTGTACTCAGGACTGTAACAAAATTAATCAAATTCTTACAAACTTATCTCTCCTAATAATCTTAAAAAATTCTCTATCGTAAATTACCATACAAGATTCAACCTTGCAATGATTATAGCGACACCTGCAAGGCAAAACTTCGTAAATCATTTGTCGTAAGTTAACAGGAGAGTGCGTCGAAGTTTCAAAAAATTCTTAGTGACGTCTGTTACGTCCTAATGCCATTCAAACTTAAAAAAAATGTTCAAAAAGGAATGGTTTATATTTCTGTATGATTAATGTGCTATTAGTACTTTCATTTTATTACCTTTTATGAGTTACAATGAGTTTGCACGGCATAAACTTTATAAAGTGACATTGTAACTCAGGACATACAATTAAATTTTGTGTATCAATATTTGCCTCATAGAGAAAAGATGCAACATGTATTTCAATCAGTTAAAAAGTTACGACTATCTATATATATACTTCGCCTGTAAATCAACTAACATTTCAGTTATACTATGATCCTCAGCAGATTCCAAAATCTGTGTCCTCGAGATATATCTCCAAGCCTCTGAAGAGCTGCCGCCCGGCCACAAAAAACTATGGCAACCAATGTGGACAAGGATCTTCATTTTCGCCGAATTACAAAGTTACTTATTAGACTAGATTAGTTACTTAATATCAGGCTGAACAAAATTGACACAGGGCAATATTGCAAAACCAAAAAGCTATAAGAAAACCCGTCTGCAAATATAGGTGGAAAAATATTATGAGTAAGTCAGTAAAAATATTTTGACCCAAAACCACTTGCATTCTACCTTGTGCAAAAGGAGCCTTAATTTAATAGTGGAGTAGAGGCCCGAGTGGCGCATTGCAGTGGTAGAACAGGCGACTGTCGAAGTTCGGGTTCGATTTCCGGTAAGGGCCCGCTAATTTTGTTATTATAAAGTTGTCTCGACTCTGGTTGCGACCAGTACTGTATGGTATACGGATATGTGGGGCAGTCATTATTGGCTATATATTGGTTATATACTATTTTATACTATTATTATTTCTGGAGGCTGTACGGACTGTGAACAACTGTTTTAAGTTTATAATTATGACGTCAAAATCTGAAAATATTTTAGTTATAAATCTACAGAATTTTACTGATAAACACATATCATGTGGAACACAGAAAGCAATTTTTCCATGACTGTTTTTAGGGAAAATATTTTATGGACACAAAACAATGACATTTCAACACTGTGGTCATAAATAATTGTCTCTAAATAAAATTAGTGTTTCCATACAAACGGACGAAGTGACATACAGACATTGCGAAACCATAAGAATAAGGGTCTGCTTATTATTCGTCCTTATAGCTTGATAGATAACTTATACCGATATCTCCATTACATAATATATTGCTATTTTTGAAGATTTCTTTTTAAAATTATTACTTTTGGAAATTAATTTTCTACTATTACTACGGCAAAACTTTATCCAAAAGTTATAATTTTATAAGGTAATCTTCAAAAACAGCAATATATTATGTAATAGAGATATCGGTCATCAAGCACATTAAACACGTAGCTATAATATATATTAATATGCCAAAATATATCCATACTTCCATATATATACTGATATTATAAATGCGAAAGTAACTCTGTATGTTTGTCTCGGGAATAATTATAACCGAGCCTAAACGAACTTTAGCTTGGTATAGCAAACTTCATTCGTAGGTATAATTAAGAAGTTGGCGTAAGAATCTAATGCCGATAACCAAATTTAGGGCGGGTGGAGCCCATTATTATTATATATGGGAAAGTAAGGATGTTTGGTTGTTTGTTACTCAATCACACTTCAACCACTGGATGCATCGGGTACCGCTGAGCCGATTTAGATGAAATTTGGTATAGAGATAACCTAAGAGCCGGGGAAGGACGTAGACTATTTTTCATCTTGGAAAATTAAAAAGTGTCCTCGAGAATGACTAACACATTTTTTACTCAATCCTGCCGCAATGGAGCAGACGTACTTTATAAGGAGAAGAAAAAATGCTACTTTTAAGGCTACTTAAATTAAAAAAAATCCGCGGAGTAACTATAACCGAATTTCACGAACAAACCATAGCTATAACAAACTTCTTTAGTTGCCGTAGGAAATAGTAACCTATTGGATAATATTAGGTAACTTACTTTCTGGTTGATTTTTTGGATATCCTAATTTGATTTCTTGTTGCGTAAATAAAGTAGGTCTTGCATAAACATAATTAAGTTTACCATTTTCGTAGAATTTTCCTTCAAAATTTTTGCTACATACTTTTTTGTTATGTAGTTGTTTCGCATTATATGAATATAAATTATTATCACCTATGTTTTTTAACCAAAGTATTCGTTTATATCCCACCGAAGGAAAAGCATATAGATAAATATTTTTAGTTTGACCATTGGAGTCACAGTTTTTTATGCAACACTTATTTCTACTCATAGTTATGAATTATATGTTCCAAATCTATAACAAACAATAACAAAAAACAAATTATTCATGCTTTATCACTTTGTCAACGTTAATAATATCAAATTTATAGTTAATATTAAAAAACTTACGCAAATCTAATTTACAAAACCGCGCCAACGTTTTTTTTTATAATGGCGCCTTTTTTTTTTAATCTTAAGAACTTCCGCCAATACTAGCGCCACAGTGTCGTATAACATAACTAAAATATTATACCTTAATCGTAAAGCGACCTTATTTTTATACTAATAAAGTCTAAAATCAAATAAAGTTTTTTAGTGTTACAAGCTGTTGTTCCTGCGAGAACACACGGTGTGCCTGGCAATGGCGAGTTAAGGTCGCACTTCCCGCCGCTTTCGGTTTAGAAATCGCGCGTTTAACGAAAAAATAAATACACGTGATATCTTACTACACCCCCCCTCCCCCCTTGTGATATTTCGTATTAGCATATATTAAAACGCGTCGAAACACAATCGTGATACAAGTGGAAGGGCTAGTATCCTCTAAACATCACTATGAATATTCATTTAAAGTTTGTATGTCTGGATGAATGTTTGTTACTCAATTACGCTTCAACCACTGGACGGATCGGGATAAAACTTGGCATACATATAGGTTAGCTCCAGGAATAGCATATACTTTTATCCCTAAACATTCAAAATTTCCTGCGGGATTAACTATAACAGAGTTTACGAACTATTGCTGCTCATATAGCATGCGTATAGCAAGTCATTTGTATGACTAATTAATTATTTAATTGGAGTTATTTAATGAGTTCCACGCCGATAACCGAATTTAGGGCAGGCAGAGCCGCTGGCAAAGTCTAGTATTAAATAATTTGTACGTGACAATTTCAGATAAGATTATTTTCTTGTTTCATATTTTTTAGATCGTAATTCTTCTGTAGTGAGGTTTTACTTTTTGAACTTATTTTTTATTTAAATTATTCGTTTTAAATTTCTTCGTGATAAAGTATTTGCAGAGCCGTTTTACATTTCTTTGATTAGGTTAATATTTTCAATGTACGTAGGTTATATAACAAACTTACACATAGGTTTATGTTTTGAAATCTGAAAGATTTCATAACCTTCCCGATTCCTCAAGAGATCGTGAGCCATTAGGATTTTTCAGTAATTTATTATGATCCAAGGAACAAATAAATAAGCCATCTAAAGTCCTGAGGCTGCTGAGGGCCAGGAAGGCCTGTCCCAATGGTGATTCTCCTAAATAAATAACTGCTTTATCCAGAGTGCACCCTTGTAACTTGTGCACAGTAACTGCCCAAGTAAGGATTAACGTAAATATTTAGCGGTAATTTTCCCGATCTTCCTAATCCGTTTATTCCGGTTCGAGTAAGTATATGACAGAACAACACAACTAGTATTTACTGTCACAATAAACAACTTAGGCCCGAAGATATGGTCATTATCGTCATTGACTCTCTCGCAGCCTAGTTGGTAATGTGGCCGGCTGCTGTGCAGAGGGTGTGGTTTGATTTCCGCACTGGACAAACATTTGTTTTTGTCTTAATCCTGGGTATACATATGTATTCATTTGTATCCGTTTTTTGGTTTCCATAGCACAAGCTTTGCTTACTTTGAGGCCAATGTGGGCTGTGGGTAAAGTACAAAAAAATGAATTTATTTAGTTATTTATTAAATTGGAGTTTTTAGCCAGTATATATTACTGTTACCGCCTGCACCGCATAGAGGTACTAGTGGCGTTTTGTTTACCGACATAATGTACATTATGCGCTTAATTTAAGTAATACAACTAAAGTGAATGAGCCAAGATTTGTAGTGTGCCACACATAATTTCTGTCTCCTTACTTTGGCTGGATTATGACACTAAACGCATTGAAGCAGTCAAGAAAACACACCTATTATCAACTCATCATTATTATTACTCATATTTTGTTTTTAGGGTTCCGTACCCCAGGGGTACTAACGGAGCCCTAATGACTAAGCCTACGCTGTCTGTCTATCTATCTGTCCGACCATTAAAGGGTCTATTTAAACAGAATATAATTATGTCGTAATGGCAGATAATCTAACAAACTACAAAAAAAATTAAATTTAAGGGGTGTCCTCGTACAAGGAACACATTTTCGTTGTTTTTGCTCTTTGTTCTAAGCTTAAAACTTGCAATGATTATAGTGTAAGCACTAAGTATACCAACAAATAATAAAAACTGTCCAAGTGCGAGACGGGCCTGAGCGATTACTATCTTAAATTACCGTATCAGCGTCATCTAGCGATTATTAAGACGAACAGTACCATGTTTTTATGTTGGTAAAACAGATTATATAACATCATAAGATATGTAATGTGAGCACGGCGAGTGCACCGCGGTTTTAAGCAGATACTCAATTCACTCCGAAACTCGTGTCATTTAGGTACTCGCTAACTTCATCGCTGTGTGTAGCTGCGCAAAAATATTTTAAAATGCCTAGCTGTGCAGTAATTACTTGCAGAGTAACAAGCCTGATGTTAAATATGTCAAAAGGAGGAATATCTTTTCATCGGTGAGTATAAGAATACGTAATTATAAGAAATATAACCTTAAAATTCTTAGTTGATGTCTGGAGCGAGATGAACAAAAGTGCTAAAACAGAACCCTTATAATTTTGTCATATCCGTCCGTTCGTTTCGCACCGATCCGGGAAAAATGCAGTAAGGTATCCTATATAAACTGGCCTACAGTTTTGTAATCAACCTAAGAAAAGAAAAAAAATCAAGTAGGTGTCGTTGAGTAGGTCTGCAAAAATAAATTGGTAGTTCCCAAGTAACTTATAGCGAGTTATTCGCATTTCATTCTATGGAACCCTAACTCAATGCGTGTATATACGTGTAAGCCCGCACGCAATCGGCCGCTTTTAATTAACCGACTACAAAAAATCTTATATTGTTAGAATTGCGCTATATTCATATTTTTGCTTATGGAAGCTCACAAAGGCAAACAGATGTGCCAAATTCATAAGCAACACTTTCTAGGGGATCTTGCTTCTTGCGCATCGGCGACCCTTTAAAACTTAAACAAGAGAGGACATAGAAAAAAAAAAACAGAGTATGCCTAAGTATTTTTCTTGGACCAAAAGTTTGTAGCACTGGCACTTTTTATATATTTCATATAACACAAAAAGTTATTAGTGAGATTTTTTTATAATTTTTTTTTTCCGTTTTATTGTAGCTACATATTTGAAAAATATTATTGGCGCTTAAGTTCTGACTTTTGGTAGGTAGGAGATATTGTACTTTATCTATCACAGTTAACCAGATTTCAGAGAAGTACTCAGACATTATATTTTTTTATTAACAATAAATTAATTAATCTTAGTTTTCCCAAACAACCTGATATAAGGAAGAAGTGGATTGAAGCAACAGGTAGAGAAAAATCTTATCTTTATTCGCCAAATTTATCGCTATGGATATGTCGACGTAGCATCTCCCTAACACTTTTCAAACTGACCGCGCCTCTTTGATCGTGATTTGCTTAGTCGCTAGGATCTTTCAAAATTGCGGATGTATTGCGGCGACATCGGTTCTAGTATTATTTGAGTAACTTCGCACTTTTAAAGTCTTATAATGTAGTTGGAAATAATGTTCAAAGTTAAGCAACGTCAATGGGTGACCGCTTAAAGCAGCTATTTAAAATAGACTGATTAAAATCGGCCAAGTACGAGTCAGAGTTGCGCACCGTGGGTTCCGTCCCACCCTTTAAGTAGTTAACGAACACAAACAAAAAACAAAACCGTTAAGCAATCATCCATCTAATGACTGACCAAGCCCGACGTTGCTTAACTTTAAATAAATGTGTATTGTCTCGTAATAATGTAGTCTTTTTTCACACCTTTTGTTTTTGTTTGTGTTTGTTTATTGGTAAGGATATTCAAAGTTAAGCAACTTCGGCTTGGTCAGTAATAGGATGGGTTATCGTTTAGCGGCACACTTATAGCATTCTTCTAAATTGTAAGGACATTAGTGAGAACTTCTTTGATAGTCGATCGTAGGATAAATAGTGGTTGAATCATCTTTAGTTGGCAGCACGCAGGAAATAAAATTGCAAATTTTCAATGAGTTTGTTATACCTGTTGTGAGGACGTACCTACTTAAGGGTAGAACGTATAAGTTACCAGTTTTGCTCTTGCTTAAATTTTATATAAAAAAATCCAAACATTTTATTCTCAATATGAAGATCAACATGCAGCTTTGTATCTATCATGTATCTATCAAGAGCCTATATAGATCTTCGATAGATGTAACCTTATCCCATATAGTATTGCATTTTTTTCTTGGTTAATGTTATAGTTTTATTTAGTAAGGCTTAAAAGGAGCTTATTTTTGTTGCAGTAATTTGTTAGTTGATCTAAATTACATCTTTTTTTTTATGAACTTACTTATGCAGCCATTACTGCTACACCGGGCTTTTGGGGCGAGACTCTGAAGGAGTCTAAGCATATATAGCGCCCAACGCTCAAGGGCTCTCCGCTTGGGGACCCTTGGCTTGGGTTGTCGCTCTTGGTGTCGTCCCGTCGACCAGCTTGAGCCTCGAACCCGAAGGTGAGTCAGCGCCAGAAGGAGGTTCCTCGTTACGCGGTTTCAAATTAAATCAATCAATCACTACTTACGATTACGCTTGAATATAAATTCATTCATCAATTTAATATACTCGTTTATATAAAGAATGAATAGCAAAGGTCCCAGATTAGATCTCTAAATGATTCCAGGTGTCTTAAATATCACTTTAGATTCGTATCTTCTAGTGTACACCTATAACTTTTTGTGTGATTAGGGAATACGAATTAAGTAAATTAATGAAATTGTAATTAATGCTAAAAAAACATGAAGGTAATGTAATACTTCGGATAGAGTATGTATGTAAATTAACATACCTATACTAAATGTCTATTATCTAGAAAAAGAATTGTAATTAGATACCTACCTACTTCTAAAGCGACACCTAAATGTTTTTTTAAATGTTACCTAGTGAGTTGAACGTATTATTTTATCAAACAAATATTTGAATCAGCCCAAACAAAAACTAGCGCAGCGCTAGTCTTTATTTTAATAAGAGCATAATGTCGGTGTTTCGTTTACAGTCATAATGTACACAATATAACAAAAATCACTGAACCAATAGCAATTAAACTTTATTACAATGGAATGTTACGATTTTTAAAAGATATATTTAAGATATTAACAGATATATATCAGTTACAAGTATAATATTGGTAACTCTCAACAAGATAGAACTTATCCTTTCCTATTAGGTATTTCTAGACCGAAATGAAGTCTTCCCGTTGCTCTGCTGTGACGTGAGGCAGCAGTGTACCCATGGGAACACTTGATCAGAATAATATCAAATATCCTTCTTGGTTCTTTGAGCTATCCTTTCAATATTTTGTTTATTTGATGCTACATAACGAAATAAAGGCATAACAAATGTTTATAAAAACATGGCATACAGTTGTGGCATTATTCAAATTACATTAAATTATTGTTACTATGACAATCACACCAGCTTGGTGTATGTTAACATGTACCGGTGAGTGTCCAGTAGGGTGTGACGATTTTCTTAACTTTTGATTTTTCTAGTTTAATACCTCTCAAAAGTTGTATGGTTGACCAACATTTTATTCTACATTTTTACTTTTTTATTTGGTATGTACTTATGGCTCTCTCAATGACCTTGAAGCTTGTGAAAATGTCTTGAACAGTCAGGTATTGGTGCAATGATTTGATACACATTTGCTTTTAAAAAGTTACACATATATACGTATATCCGCGGATTATATACGTATATCCATTTAAATTAATGCCATCATGCACAACAGAACGGCCTTGCTGCTAAGCCATATGCGTGGCAGCCCGAACAGTCTCTTGTGAGCAGCTTCCAAAAGAATTAATTGCCCATTTTGCGGGTGTGTGAGTGTTCATATAAGACGATGTACGTGAACACTTATCACTCTCACTAAACAATATATTAATAAAAAATTATTTGTTTAGTATTTAAGTGTTTCTATTTTATTACGTAGTATTTTTTACATACAGATTAGGGACCACGGTCTGAAATAAACATTTATCATTATTATAAATTAGGTAGAATTTATTTGGTAGTATTAGGTAGATTTGGAAGAAAGGAAATGAGTCCATTGAAATGTGACTTTGTATAGGATGCAACGACTTAAAGCTAGTACTCCAGGCGCACATTTTTGTAGAGAAGTATTGCTTGACAAAAAGTACGCATACCTTATGAGCTTTCAAAATACTCTGGAGTCTGGTCTCAGTATATACGGATCGTCGTTTATAACTCCCCTCCTGGCGGTGCCTCACCTTCGGGTTCGAGGCTCACGCAGGTCGAAGGGGCGCCCCCCAGAGCGACAACTCGCGGGGAGCCCTTGAGCGTTGGGCGCTATATGGGCTGAGGCTCCTTCAGAGTTTCGCCCCAAAAAGCCCGGTGAAGCAGTAATGGTTGCAACAGCCAACTGCATAGTAAGTCAGAAAAAAAAGTCTAAAGTGGTTGCAACAATGGGCGTGAAATGTCCACGAACATACAAAACCACTAGGCTCGTACCTTCGCGATGGAAGTGGGTATTTTTTGTTGCTAGTTGTTCCTCGTAATTCCACCCATGCTAAATTTGATTATCAGAGTAGGGTTCCTACGCCAACTTCTTTATTATATAAGTGAGGTAGAAAGTACGTTTCCTATAGCAAGCTATAACTGTAGCTATAGTTCGTCCACCTGGAAGTCGTTAACAGTTTCCCTGCGGGAACTTTTAAATTTTCTGGGACAAAATAGCTTATGTCCTTCTCTGTCTGCCTGTTCTCCGTGTCGTCATGAAGGAAGAAAGGACAAACGATTAAGTAAACTCACTTTCCTATTTATAATACTATGTTCCCGGTTTTCAAAATACTTAAAAAGATTTGGTAGAGTATAAATAATAAAATCGCATCATTTGTTCTATTTCTAGATATGTCCAGGGCATTTGATTGTGTTGTTCCTAACATCTTGTTAAAGCAGTTAGAAAATATTGGAATACGTGGTAAAGCTCTATTAAACAATGAATTTATTGACAACCGGTACATAGTTTTTCGTAGCGACAGAGACCGTCATATAACGGAACGACCGTTTCCGGTGGTCCGTCTCCGGTAAAGGACCGGATGATGTAGGAAACGATAGAAGTTTCTGGGCATTTGCTCTTAGGTCCATTACCACTGTGGTAATTTAAATTTAGAGATCAAAGAATCTCTAGATGTTTGACATCGCTAAGTCAAAACAGTTCACTTTACGTAGATATTTTTGACGTAGTCGTGAAAAAATTCTGTTGATAATTATTTCCACGGATTCTATTATTAAATTATAAATTGCTGCATATCTACTTCTATGCTATAAAAGAAAACCGTCCTCGGTAATTTTGTATATTTTTTTTCTCTCGTTCTGTGTTTTGTGAGTTATTGGTAAGTCGCTAATCCATTTCTATTTCTCCTTGACAGTACGGTTCTTAGTATATATATACTACGTATATATATATTGCTTTACTACGGCTCTACGCCTAAACTAAGGTCTGTGAGAAGACGTCTTTGTATGCGGGTGCAGGTTTGTTGTCTAACGCCGGCGCACGGCAGCTGCTTTGCTGTTCTTTTACTGGGGAAGGCCAGAATCTACTGAACTCCAAATCCTAGGCCTGCCCGGAGTCTCCTTGACTCCAAACCTTCGGCCTGTGCAGTAGGGGTGCTATCTTGAACACCGCTACACACGAAGGTTACGGAGCGACCTGCTCTACGCCGAAGCTACTGGCGAGCTACGTTCACGTGCGGTCTTGCACTGTGCTAGCCACGTGCGGCCTTACCTTGTGCCTGCCACGGGCGGCATATTCACTACTCACCACACGCTGTTAGGCCACGTAAAATCAGTCCCATCAGCGTCTTCTTTCTACGGCGGTGCTGATTTGAGGGGTGCCTACAGCGAGGAAGACATCGAATCGGGCTCTAGGCCGAAGAGACCTGAGTGTACTAGTTCCCTAATAAAAGCTTTAAAAACTACACTTAAAATCTGTGTAGGCAGGCTTGCGTTTGGCTATCTTTCTATTTATTTAGGTAGTCCTATATAATTGTGAATTAGGTAGCTGTGATCTAGATATTTAAGTGTTAAGAATCACCCTATGTGATTAGGATATTGTGCATTAAAAGCTGTTACTATATAATGAAAGAGCTGTTACTATATACTAATATAACCTGCTTTACCCTTGAAAAGTGTTTCTTTACTCGCCTTTGAACTCCCTCTATTTTTTCTCCTCCTTCTGAGCACCTAGCCGGTGCATTCGGTTACAGGGCACTACTGCTTTAAACTGTCCTGTTATAGTGGCGCCCTTTCACGTGGGTTTTAGAGGTATTCTACTTTCTTTAAAGTAAAGAGATTTTTCAAGGCAAGGTTCAGAGATTTTAAGGTGTCTAATCCTTATTTTTTTCAGCTTCTTATGAAATTGTATTTTAGCATAGCGGTATACTCATTCATTGTTTATCTAACCCTAGGTAAGGTGTTGCTAATTTCTTTAGAACGTGTTGGTGGTAAGCCGAGTACCATATACTAGGTTACTAACGTCTTTTGCTTATTATTTCATTGTATTTAACTGATTACTACTACTTAATCTAATCTATCTGATATCTGTGTGTAACAGAGGCATTCCAGATGGCAGGCGATTTAATTAGGTTTCTGCCTAAAAAGGCTCTACAGTATGAGTTGCTACTCAGAGGTGTAGAACCTGCTGCCTGCCCATTGGAATGTGACGAAGATATCGATCAGATATCTAAATTGCTTAAAATCTGGAAAGCCAAAGTTGATTTAACAATTTCTATTGGAAATGTATCTAAAGCTGATCTTGAAGGAATTTTTCAGCACTTAATGCTTAGATTTTCTAGTATCATTATTGACGAGGATGAGGATGAATCTCTTATAGATAAGTTCTCTGACCTTTCGTCAGACTATACATAGATTTCTCAAAGTTATTTGAATTTTTGCAAGGGCATTGTCGAAAATGTTGATCCTAAGCCTTGTATTTCTTCTCCTACTAATACTGAAGCAAAAGTTGCAATCGAACGCTTTCCTCTTCTAGATTTTAAAAAGTTCAAATACGATGGTCAATCTTGTCCAATTGAATTCTTAAGAAACGTTACTGAAATGGCTTCATTTTTTTTAAGTCTGTTTCGGATGACAAATTGTATTCACTTTTGTTTGAAATGTTGAGCGATCCAGCACTCGAATGGTTCCGTAACAAAAAAAATGTACTAATAAATTGGAATTTATTCAAAACCGATTTTCTTAAGGATTTTGAGGTTCCTGATGCTGACTATTTATAAAGAAAAAAAACTGAGGCCAGAAAACAAAAATCTAATGAAAAGGCTATAATTTTTATTACTGAGGTGCAAACTCTTTGCAGAAAATTTAGGTCTCCAATGTCAGAATCAGAGATTTTTTCTATTTTGCGCAGAAACTTAAGTCCTAATTTTGCAATACAATTGCGACAATCGGACGTTGTTTCAATTGACTCTTTGTTTGAAGCTTGTAAATGGTTAGAAACGTCTATTGCGATGAATACTTCTATTCCTAGCACTAGCTCTCTTAATACTTCTAATATTTTTTTTTCTACTTCTATAGAAAACAAGGTTAGTCTTGTACAGTCTCCTCCTAAAACTGACAAGAGAAACCTATGTTTTAGATGTAACTCTGAATCGCATACGACGTTACAATGTAACTCTCGTGACATTGTATGTTTCGGCTGTGGCCGTAGAGACGTACGTGTGATCGATTGTCCTAATTGTTCTCCTATTTCGACAGTTTGTACATCTAGACCTGCTCGAAAGTATAACCATTTTAAACCACAAAGTGGTGGAAAAAAGGTCACTTTTACTAAAGGTTCAAATCCAAAAAACTTGTAAGAGAGAACCCTACTTCTAATACTGACTTTAAGCCAAATCACTTTTCAAAGAAAGGTTTTTCAAACTTGAAAAATGAAAGGTTGATCCCTAAGAAAATCGATTTTTGTGCTAAAGATAGTACACACAAAAATTCGAAATCTTGTATGCAATCTGTCACTCAACATATCAACTTCTTTGATAAAGGCGAGTGGGATGCATGGCTTAAAACGGTAAAAATCTTTTTAAAATCGTACAAAGTCGATTCGGTTCTCTTTAAAGAAAATGATCTTGTACGTCCTTATGTAAATATCTCTGTACATAATCTTACTTTATGTGGTTTGTTAGATAGCGGTAGCGCAATCTCTATTTTAGGTAATAATTCACATCTTGTACTCTGCGAGAATGGGTTAAGTGTAAATCGTTGCGATAACATTCAGTGTTTCGTAGCAAACGGAACAAAAATGTCTTCTATCGGATCGATTGAATTACCTGTCGAATTCAATGGAATTCGAAAGCTTTTAACTTTCTACGTTATACCAGAAGTTAAGCAGTCTCTACTACTTGGTGTTGACTTCTGGAAAGCTTTCCAAATTATGCCTTCTTGCATAAACGCTAACTTAGTGCATTTGGATACTAAATTTCCTTTTGTTGC
Organism: Apoda limacodes; assembly: GCA_946406115.1. NCBI lineage: Eukaryota > Metazoa > Arthropoda > Insecta > Lepidoptera > Limacodidae > Apoda > Apoda limacodes. The sequence goes on along the minus strand of OX291555.1, from coordinate 22,246,971 downwards.
GAACGTATCTTCTGATACGAAACTTTCTCACTATGATGAGTTGAGTGAGGTTCAAAAGATTACTGTGGATGCAATCATAGATCGATTCCACAAAATATCTGATGAACGTCAACCCCTTGGTAGGACTCAACTTATCGAGCATTGTATTGATACTGGCGATAGTCCTCCAGTCCAACACAAATGCTATAGACTATCTCCTGAAAAAGTCAAAGCTCTTAATGTTGAGATTGATAAGATGCTAGAACTTGGTGTCATCGAGCCTGGTGAAAGTCCATGGCGTAGCCCAGTGATTATCACTCCTAAAAAAGATAGTCAGTGGAGGTTCTGTATCGATAGTCGAAAACTAAACTCTGTAACTGTCAAAGATGCTTATAATCCACCTTTGATTTCTGAGATTCTAGATAGTCTTCGGGATGCTAAATATCTATCTTCTGTTGATATTGCGAAGGCCTACTGGAATGTTCCTTTGAGAAAAGAGGACAAAATCAAGACTTGTTTTCAAGTTCCGGGTAGAAACAGCATCGTTTTTAAAGTAATGCCTTTTGGTCTGGTTAATTCTGTTGCTACCCAACAGCGTCTTATGGATCGCCTTTTCTATAGCGATCCAGAACTTCAAAACAAGGTGTTCGCGTATTGTGATGACGTAATTCTCGTGACAGACAATTTTGATGACCACATTCGCCTACTTAATAGATTATGTGACAAAATTGTGTCAGCCAACATCACAGTAAACTTTAAAAAGTCTTGTTTCTTTCGTAAACAGCTTAAATACTTGGGTTACATAGTTGACAAACACGGTCTACATACTGATCCCGAAAAAGTCGATTCTATTCTAAAAATCCAACCCCCAAAGTCTGTAAAGGATTTAAAAAGACTCCTTGGTACTGCTAGCTGGTACAGGAGGTTCATACCGAACTTTAGTTCTATTGCTGCTCCTTTAAATAAGCTAATTCTACTTAGAAAAGGAACGCCTAAATTCTCTTGCAATGACGAGGCGGACAAAGCTTTTAAAACTTTAAAAGAACTCCTTATTTCGTCATCTATTCTCTCTTTAAAAAGTTTGTCCTGACTTTTCTAAGCCGTTCGCTGTACACTGCGACGCGTCAAGTCATGGGATTGGTGCAATGTTGACACAAGAATTAAATGGTGTTGAAAAACCAATCGCTTTCATGAGTAAATCACTCTCTGCTCCTCAGAAAAATTACTCAACAACGGAACGTGAGTTACTTTGTGTAATTACTGCTCTAGAACACTGGTCTTACTACTTAGACAATGGCCAAAAGTTCAAAGTTTACACAGACCACTCATCGTTGTTATGGTTTTTAAAACTAGACAATCCTACCGGTCGTTTAGCTCGCTGGTGTATTAGGTTGTCGGCATTTAACTTTGAGATTTGCCACAAAAAAGGTTCCGACAATGTGATACCTGACTTCTTGTCTCGTGCTAACATGGTGAATGCAATCACTTATAACAGCACATCGTCTACTGATGCCTGGTATAATGCTCTTAAGGCTAATATTCAAGCTAACCCTAGTGCATATCGTCAATACCTAACAAGGGATAGCAAATTGTATAAACACTGTCGCACTAACTCTATTTTGTGCTCTGAATATGACTGGAAAGAAGTCATACCAAACGAAGTGAGAGAACAAGTGATTTCTGAAAATCACTCTCCTCCTACTTGTGCTCATTTTGGGACACAAAAAACTTACCAAAGAATACGCCTACGTTATTTTTGGAATGATATGTACTCTGACGTTGCTAAGTTTATAGCAAAATGTAATGTTTGTCTTGCTTACAAACATCAAAACTCTAAAACTATTGGTTTAATGGGTAAACCTAAACAATGTTGTAGACCATTTCAGTATATTACAACTGATTTAATAGGCCCATTACCTTTATCTCGAAAGCTTAATCGGTATATTTTGGTAGTGATGTGTCATTTCTCTGAATACGCTCTCCTATTTCCGATTAAAAAGGCAACTTCTTCTGTCTTAAATCATGTCATGGAAAACTTTTTCTCTTTTCTTGTGTATGGTGTACCTGAAACGGTTATCATGGATAACGGTCCCCAGTATGCTAGTACTGAGTTCGTGGACATGCTTAAAAGGTACAATGTTCCGAAAATTCACTTTACTACTATATGTAAATGAGGTCACTTAATACACTCCGGCATTCTTGGTGTTCGGAAGAGAGCTGGTATCTTGTGGCTCTATCTATAAAAACAACGAAAATTCTGACGAAGTCATTATGTGTCCTAGGGACGAGTTTGCAGATAACGTTGGTTTTCTTTCCCCTATCTTCGACGAGGTGCAGGAAAGGTTGTGGAACGCCCACGAGCGTAATGCTGCTTATTACAACTTACGTCGTAGAGACATGTCATTCAACGCCGGTGACTATGTCTGGAAAAGGTGTTACAACCAAAGTGTTGGACATAAATTCCATTTGGCTAAGTTGGCTAAAAAGTTTTCTCGTTGCAAAGTCGTAAATAAAATATCTCCTCTAATTTACGAACTGGTCGATGAGAATAACAAAAACATTGGCGGCTGGCATATAAAAGATTTTAAATGCATAGGTAATTAATCTTAATTACTGGCATTAGTCATTTATATGGTTATTTGTAATATAGTATTGTTTTACTTGTACAAAGTTCATATTAGGTTAGGATAACGTATTTATTCATCAAATTCATTTTCTCATTACAAAGCGTTGCTAATTGAGCAAAAGATTTTTTTATGAGAAGACGTGTTCACGTACAGTGAAAGCGATTCGCTCTTGACCTTTGGTTTGTTTGTAAACAATGGTCAGCTGTCAGGTTGACAACTGTCAAGTCTGATTTTCTTCTTCAGCGACTCGTAAGCTGTAATAAGGTTGACTATCCTGTCAATCATTTTACCTATCTATGGTAGAATGTTCATTGACATAAGATACTACTACTCTATAATGCTTATGTCAAATATAAACATAATCTACAATCTGAAGTTTTGAACTTTAGAACAACTAATTCTACTTGTTGTTAATACAGAGGCTACTCGTAACTCTGTCGGTAAATATTTAAATAGTGTCTTTGAAACTTAACAAAGAGACTAATTATAAGTTAAATATTTTGAGTTCACTTAGTGGACTGGCGATTGTAGCTCAGCACCAACGTACGTTAGGGTCTGAAAGTTCATGATAAGACTTTCAGACAATTTAAAAGCGAACTTTGAAAGGATTTTGAATGTTGCTGTTTGTTTGAATGAAAGTGAGTGATACCAGAAGTTGTACATACTCATCAGCCATCTCTTATCATTGAAGAAAAGTGTCTTCAGGAGAAAAAAATTTCCTTTAGAATAAAACTTCATCCACTTACCCTAATTTGTGTTAACCGGCCGCTCATACATCTTTTTAATACTAAAAATAGAGCGTGGATTAAATGGAAGAAGTATAAAAATAGATCAGATTATGAATTATTTTCTCTATATTTATAAGAAATGACAAAATCATGTTACAATATTTACGTTAAGTCATGCGAAGAAAATATAAGGATAAATCCTAAATACTTTTGGACAATCATTAAAAACCGCAAGAAACTGACTAAAATATCAAGCACAATGGTCTACGGACAGTTAACAGCCAACACTCATGATGAAATCTGTAATTTATTCTCCTCTTACTTTGAGTCGGTTTTACAGTCAAGTCGACTATCAGATGATTACACTCTTAGCTGCATAATCAATAATTCAGCCGATATGAATCGAACATTACAATTTCTAGTAAATCCATTCCAGGTGTATGACCATCTTTAAATGTTTCTAAGGTAGCTGGTCGTAATGAGCTGTGCGTACCTCTGATAATACTTTTTAAACGATGTTTATTAAAAGGCACTCTCCCAAGTGTTTGGAAAACCGCTAACATAATCCCAATTCATAAGAATGGTTCTTTAAAAGATGTTGAACAATACTGATCAATATCTATAATATCCAACCTGTCAAAGCTCTTTGAAAGATTGGTACACGGTGTAATCTACCCATGTTTGTACAAAAACATAATTCCCAAACAACATGATTTTGTTAACAACTATTTTTCAAAAAAATGGACGACAACACACAAACAGATTGCATACACACCGATTTTTTAAAAAGTCTTTGACTGGGTGGATCATAGGATACTAATTGACAAGATAGCTTATAATGGTATACATGGAAGTTTATGGTACTGGTTTAAATGCTACGTAACTAATCGTAATCAAAAGTTCGTCCTGAACGGATATGAATTTAGCTATGTATCTACACGTATTGAGAGCATAAACATCGACCACCCCTTACATTTTTTGTTACATTATTATTTACTCCATTTTTTATTTATTATAGCCTTTCATGTAGCATACCTATAGACACCTGGATTAATAACCTATCCAATGATGCATAATTTCAGCATATATAGAGTAAACACAACCAATTAGAGGGAGAAAACCGAAAGCGGAAAAATTCGCATGTTATCTCACTAAACGGCTAGAGCCTAATTAAGGTATAAAAAGGCTGTTATCGGTAAAATTTCTATCAGTTGTCTATCAGCGCTCTTCCTGTGAACATCTCTTGCATTGTATCTGACTTACTACCTTGAAGAATGGACACCACGCCTCAAGAAGCCTCCCAAGTTGTTGCATTGATCCAAGCTGGCCACAATCAATCTTAAGTGGCTTGAAAACATAACCTGAGGCGATTTGCAGTACGTCGTGTATACCAGAGGTTTCTGGCTACTAGTGGCTACGTTCGTCGACACGGATCTGGCCGGAGCCGAGCTACAACCCAGCGTGACGACCACTACCTCGTCAATACTTCTCTCCGGGTTCGTCGCCTCAACGCAGTTCAGCTGGGGCAGAGACTCCAATCGGCAAGAAACGTCAGTGTGAGTCAGTGGACCGTCAGAAGAAGACTCGCTGAAGCTAAATTAAGGGCACACAGAACAGCCAACGGGCCGAAACTGATCGCAGCGCATCGAGAACCAGACTTCGGTTTGTCAGAGAACACCTAAATTGTTCCATTGACCAATGGCAAGCCGTACTTTTCTCAGACAAGTGCAGAATATGTTTATTTGGTAAAGACGAACGGGGCAGAGTATACAGACGGCCGGGAGAGCGATTTGCCCAATGCTGCATCAGCGAACGTGTCCCTTATAGAGGCGGATCATGCATGGTTTGGGGTGGGATTGCCCTAGAAGCAAAGACGGAACTTGTTTTCATCGTCGCAGCGTCCCAGAACCGTGAATCAGGGGGATTGACAGCTCAACGCTACGTCAGTGGTCCTCGAAGAGAGAGTACCATTTGTTGGCGACGGCTGCCAATGCCAGTGCCAATGCCAGACCACATACTTCAGCAATAGTGAGGCAGTATCTTCAGGAAGTTGGAATTCCAGTAATGGAGTGGCCAGCGCGGATTCCTGACTTAAACCCCATTGAGCATATGTGGGCAGAGCTAAAATGGAGAATTCGGATGAGAACTACAGCTCCAACGTGTCTCCAAGAGCTGCAAGAAGCCGTGCAGGAAGAATGGGATGCCATTTCACAGGCATTCATTATTAGGCTCATCAGATCTATGAGAAACCGGATGGAAGAAGTCATCAGGGCAAGGAGAGGGAACACTAATTACTAAGATTTTTTGTAATTTTTTTTCAATAATACCTTTCATAAATATTTACATATTGTTTTCATTGTAGTGGGGCGATCAAAGAATTTAGGATGTGATTTAAGTGGACTGAATAGGGTTAGATTCAAGATGTGACTCGGATCATTCTCACTAGATCCATTGTCCAGATCCATAATGGATCTAGTGAGATATTTTTTTCTCAGTAGATCTGTTTTCTAATAAACTGGATCTAATGAGAATTTTCATTGCCAATAGATCTATTTTAAAAATAATTTTAAAATAAATTAGATCTAATGATAATATATTGTCTCACTAAATAGAATGTTTTAAAAAAATATGTAATTATAGGAAATGATACCTAATTATTAACGAAAATTATACTTAATTATTAACGAAAATTTTTAATTTGGATAAATATAAATTATGAAACATTTCGATTGCTGTAAACATTTCAAGCTGCAAGTATCTAAATAGCTTTAAGTTAACAGCAATTCGTTTAATTTTTCTCCATTATTATTAAGTAACCAAGATTTTTTGACGGCACGTCATAGGTACAGTAGAATTTTTTTTATAAAAAAGGCATATTCATCAATAAAGGTTCGCCATCCCTGCGCTAGGGTTTGTTTGTCAAACTAGAAAGAACTATATATCCGTATCTATTGATCGTAGACTAGTAGTTTCTTGACAGAAATGATACGTCTCATACGATCTTTATTTCAGAATGACATCTGTCAAACTATAAAGAAATATATCTCGGTAACTTAAAACTTAGTCGGGTACCTAAAATTTATCGTAGACCAGTAGTTTCTCTACAGAAATGACACGTCAAAAATAGAAAGGTTTTAGATGATAACTGTCATCCGAAATTAAGAACTTGATGAGAACTATCATTGCTGTGGAGAAATTACTAGTCTACGATCAATAATTACCGAGATATATACCTTTCTAGTTTGACAGGTCTCATCCGAAATAAAGATCTTAATGAGACGTATAATTTTTGTGGAGAAACTACTAGTCTACGATTAATAGTTACAGAAATATAGACCTTTCTAGTTTGACAGCTGTCATTTGAAATAAAGGTCTTGATGAGATCTATAACTTTTGTAAAATAACTACACGTGTAAGATCAATAGTTTAATTTTTTTTTAATATATAAAATAAAATATATATTAAGAAAAACAGTATATTTCTTGTCTTTTGCGGTCAAACTATCTCCATATTAAATTCATCACAATTGGTCCAACCGTGAAATTTAACGGATTGATAGACAGATAGACACCGACACTTTCGAGTTTATAATATTAATATTAGTATGGATCCTCATTTTATAAAGTCGGTTAATTTTTAGTTTTGAATTAATAATATCTCTTAAATAGGTACCTACAGACCATTCGCGAACTTCCTCCTTTTTTAGGTTGGTAAAAATAAGAATATGACAGGGAAAATACGAGTAATAGTATTAGAAAGTAAGTTCCGTTATCTCCCCAGCCTAGGGGACAACAAGCCTAGGGGACAACAAGCCTAGCCGACACCAAATTTTTTATCAGATCCACAACTGAATCTAGTGAGAAAGAAATTCCTTAGTAGACCCACACTTTCAAATCTGGTTCTGGTTAACGGATCTAGCGAGACAAATACTTCTCAGTAGATACACACTTTTAAAAATGGATCTATTGAGAAAATAATATCTCACTAGATCCATTATGGATCTGGACAATGGATCTAGTGAGAATGATCCTGTGACTCGCAAGGGTGTTTAGGAAAAATATGAAACCGTGCATGCACCAACCTTTAAACAGCTGACATCCGATCCAGGCCGGTGGCGGGCGGGGCGTCGCGTCCTCGTCTTCCAGACGACTTGCTGTGATCACACACGGTTCGCGCTACACTTACGAAGTCAACTCGTATTAATTATAGGGGCGCGGTTTACGATTTGTATATCCCATATCATGTAAAAAACCATGACATTGTCTTATTTGCTGATGACACCTCTTTGCTTTTTATAGTTAGTAGACGTCAGACATATTATAATGAATTAAATAATGCCCTTTCTAAAATTGTAAATTAGTTTGACGCTAATAATTTGTAACTTAATGAAAAAAAAAAACCAAATGTGTTAAATTTACATAACCAAATGTTAGTCAGAGACAGACATGTATAAATATTAATGGCGAGCAATTAGAACTTGTTAATTCAACAGTCTTTTTTGGCATAACGCTGGACTCCAAACTTCAATGGGGTCCTCATATTCATAACCTAGCCAAAAAACTTAGCTCTGCTGTGTATGCGATCAAGAAAATAAGACAATTGACCGATGTCGACACTACAAAAATAGTATATTTTAACTATTTCCATAGTTTAATGACATATGGTATCCTATTGTGGGGTAGCGCTGCTGATATAAATACAATATTTTTGTTACAAAAAAGGGCAATTCGTGCTATTTATAAATTAGGATCTAGGATATCTCTGAGGGATAGGTTTAGGGAAGTAAAAGTTTTAAGTTTAGTGTCGCAGTCCATAAATGAAAATCTTTTATATGTACATAAAAATATCAATAGTTTCAGCAAGAAAAGTGACGTTCACAAAGTAAATACTAGAAGTAAAAATAAGCTGTTGGTGCATGATACACGTCTACACAAAATGTATACACTTTTACAACAAAGTTCCCAATAGAATTCATAATCTATCAATAAGTGAATTTAAATCTTTTATCAAGCAGGTACTTTGTAAAAAGGCGTACTAAAATATTTCAGACTATGTAAATGATAAAAATCCTTGGGACTGATGATGCTCAATTACAGGATGCATAGGTAAACCAAATTAAAACGGAAATAACATAAAATTGTACGGCTAAAATTTTTATTATTTAAAACATTAATTGTATTTTTAGTTTATTTGTATTATTGATAGTGTTTTTAAAAGACTAACTATCGAGTTTCTTGCCGGATTCTTCTCGGTAGAAATCAACAACATTGTGAACCGGCGGGAAGGTGGGAGGGTTCAAAAAATAATATTTTATAACTTTGACGATTCAAAAGTGATTGTAAAATCCTTATTTGAATAAACCATTTTGACTTTGACTTTGACTTTATAAGATTGTGATAAAGAGGGGAAATTTCTCAAATGTATGTTAAGTTTTGAATGCGATGCTCATCACAGCGCGGCATAGTGATTAGCACCGATGTTGTAGGTGGCCTCCGTCAGGATGCGCTGGCGTCGTCGTTAGCCAAAGGAACGAAAAGAAAGCGAGGTCACACCTTTTTAATTATATTACTTAAAATGCCAATAGATAGCGTCAACACATTGTTTTTAGTAATTCTCGGTAGGGTTGATAATTACCGGCTTAAGAAGCTAATTAGTGCTTCTTTATGTGCTCAATTTAGTATAGTTGCTGAAATCAGCTTTCATTTGACACCCTATATATTGTATATTTGTACAAATAAAAGTTTTCTTACAAATCAGAAAAAAACAAAAAATCAAGGGATGGTCGATTTTTATGCTCTCAAGTGTATTGTTTCCAGTGTCCCTTAGGGATCAATATTAGGACATATAGGATTGACACTTTTTATTAACGACAAAGATCACTGCTTTAAATCCTCTTAATTCATTCTTTATGCGGATGGCCTAAAAATTTTTTAAAAAATCGATTGCCGTTGTCGTTCATATTCGAGTTAGAGGCAAAGAGAGTGCCCAGTAGAGCAGCTTTGTCTTTTGCACTATGGGCCAAGTTATCATCGGTCTTTCGCAGTGGTCGACCAGAAAGCACGACTTCTAGAGGGTTAGCTCGCAAGTTACTCACCTATTTTCCCGATGAATTGCAATTCAGCTCTGGCAGCTGCTTTCTTACTAAACCTCGAGATAGCATTTAATTTGCGTTTGAACTCAGAAATATTCAGATCCTTATTATTACGAGCCGTGGTCCAAGCCTTGAGCCTCATTGCAATACCTATTAAACCATGGTAGTTTTTAGACGCCGGCTACTCGCGGGTTAGGAATAAACCATTCCATACCACCGAGGATTGGCTCAGTGACTGCGGCTGCGCAGACGTCTGGCTCTTCTGAGCTAAATAACAGCTGCCTCCACGGGTATGATGCATGAAATTATTGCAATCTATGCCAGTCAGCCGACTTATAATGCCACACACGACGCCAATTAGTTGTTCCAGATGGATAGAGTTGTGTGCATGACACTTGAGTCTGAACGAGACAGTGGTCCGAGTAGCCAAGAGGTGCATCCACTGAGACGGAATATCGATCCGGACGTGTAGTCAGCAGAATGTCCAGTTTTTTATCTGTTATTCTCGTTGGAGAAAGTATCAGCTGAGAGAATCCATGGTTTGAAACAGATTCAAGAGCAGATATCCCTGCGTAGTTATTGGTTCGAGCACTGAGCCACTCACGATGGTGGGCGTTAAATTCTCCCAAAATAACTAGTTCTGCTGTGGGATATTGCTCTAGAACTTTGTCAGTCGTCAAACTCAGGTGCGTAAAGAGTCGAATTACGTCCGTGTCACCGCTATGAGACCTGTATAGGCACGCATAGTTACGAGTGTTGCCGCCGTGATCTATACGTACCCACAATATCGACAGGTCCCTGTCTTTAAGGCTATGAAGGTGGCGACAGCAGATATCCTCCTGGACGAACATACATCTACCTGCAAGACTCACAAAATTGTGTTCGAGTTTGGAGCCGGGTAATGTAGTTATGATGTTTCGGCCGGGCAGGATATCTCCGTCTTCGTTAGAAAAAGAATGGTCGGTTGCGCAGTCTCGAGATGTAGCAAAATCCACATTATATGTGGATAAAGCAGCCGCTGTAAAAATACTTTTTCTTTTATTTTTCCTAATCATTTAGGAAAAAAGTAACTGAGGGTTCACAGATGATACGGTTGCTGGCACGGCGGGCGGAAGGGCCCTGATCCTCCTCTGTTGTAGTAGCTGGGTCCACTCCGGTCTCTTTCTCTGGCACGACTTCTACTTCAGATACTTTACACGGGTTGGCGGTTCTGCCTCCCAGGGCAGAGATTAAGTAATCCCTGGGTTCGGGAACCTGTCTAACCTGCGGGCGCTCAGCCGTCTCATCAGATCTTCATTACCGCCGTAGCAGCACGCCGTGTCTACACCGAGCAATGTCAGCCTCAAAGAGCTCTGGCAACCGTACTTATCGCCAGAAACACAACATTACTCAATGTTGGTGTTATTATGGCCGAGGTTTTCTGGAAGGTGGAGGTACTTCCCCAGTTCGGACTGCTCATTCGAGCAAGTACTCGCTTTATAACTATATAATTATATCGCTATATACTTTAGTTGTTCGAGCGGCTTATTCGAGCGAGTACTCACTGTGCCCTACCTCTTTTAAAGCTAGTTACCTAAGAGGCCAAGGACATACATCGCGAGGGATGTCAAACAGTACCTCTTATTTTCGTAGGTGTACCACGTACTCAATGGAAGAGAAATGCTTGGAAAAAAAAAACTAGCTTTTTCTTGCATTAAATACTTTCTAATTTACTTACCTTACGGAGTCAGGATATCATTTAAATATAGATGTAAATGTATATACTTACAAATGTCTTGTAGACACAGGTGCATCAATTAATGAAGTACAGATCGATAAACATTAAAAAAACCCATGTTCCGAGAATAGACAAGTATTATAGGTGTAGGAGGTATCATAGAATCAGGAGAATTACCACTTCAGTGTATTAACAAAAAGTTAATACGATATATTATGGATCTGTAAGATGTTTACATCGGAGATGTTTATGAAAAAATGGTGCAGATCAACTTTTAATAAGTTTCCATTCCCGATTATTCTTTCATTCATGTCTGTCAAATATAGCATTAATACGTAAGGATTTAATGCGTTCTCTCGCCTTTTCAAAAATTGGGGTTAGGCTTCCAGCTTATCCACGTTTTACTGAAATCCATTTACTTAGTAAAACTAGAGGTTTGCTACAGAGTATGCTACGCGAATGAAATCTCGGTTAAAAGCTGGTATCTAATGTTATTAATTTTATTTCAAAATTTAATTAATGCATTACTTATTTTATTTAAAGTTTGGACTTTTTAGTACTTTATAAAACTGGTATTTCTCATTAATTTCTTTAATTTATTCACATTTATTTATGAATTAAATAACGAAAAAAAACTGACAACTATTCCTGCCTTGGGAAAAATTGTTAGCTATCGAAACTAGTTGGTTCAACAATCTCAATGGATGTTATAACCAATGACGTCAGAAGCACTAAAACCGTCGTCCTCTTGACACATACTCGAACACTAAACCAACGAGGCGGCGAGAAACCTTACAAGTGTCGTCAACGGACCGGTAAGTAATATAAGTGACACTCGTCGGCCATTGACTCGAACAGTCACCACGTGCTAATTGTCATACTCCATTTATCTCATATTTATATAATGTACATTGCCAACGCTTGGCAAAATATTTTCTGAACGTAATGTTAACAGAAGCTGGCTCCCCTAAAGTATTAACCCTTCCCTGCGCCGTTAGTACAAAAGTAGTACTTACATCAAAAATAATACGTTCACATATAAGTTTACGCAACTTTATTTTGTCTAGAGTTCGAATTCATAAATCGGAAGTTAGATTACTACCTACATCAAACAATTAATTCCGTGTTGATGTCTACGATTCGTAAGTTCATAACTTAATATTTTACATTTTAATCATTTGTACTTATATTTTGTTAGCTTTAAACCTTTCATAAATGAATCATAACTTCTCATCTAATGTATAAAATTACTGAACTTGAATATTTGAACTCGCCATTGTAATTTAAAGATGCATTTTGCGATTGGTAGTACGTCCATTGAGAATTGTTTACTAATAAATATCTTCGCGCTAAAACTTGAATGAACACATTGTATTACGAAAATGTTAAGGCATAAATATGGTATCGTCACAGTACCACTAACACAACTGGGTTTACTACTTATTTAACACAACGGGTTTCGGGTCCTACCACTTTTGACGATCACGCTTGGCCAAATAACATAATTATCTACATCAATATTACATATTGAATTAATCTGCTTTCTCTCACTCGTTTAAGTGAATTCGTTCTTAGAAGTTTCTTAAAACATTGTATTATTTTATAAAAATATTCGTAATGGTAGTGGTATTCGTTACAGTACGGAACCTTTCGTGCGCGAGTCCGACTCGCACTTGTTTTTAATTGTATTGAAGAACAGTAGCAAGTAAATTTTACCATAAAATATTATTTCCTGTGTATAAATTTGCCACCCCCATAGTCTCCAAATCACGTCGTTTATTAATTTTATCGACAAGTATATATATACCAAATTTTAATTAGTTGTTATTAGAATTATCATACTCTGTTCAGATTCGTTCACCATCTTTCTCTACTAATGGTTTGAATTAAGAAAAATACATAAATGCATATTTTATTTATTGCTTAGAAAGTTTTGTACTAGAACTTGAAATGAAATTGAACATAAAAATATTTTTTTTTTTACCTTAAACTTAAAATATTTTACTTTTAACGGGGTTTTATTTTGAATTTCCCATAGACAATTGCTTTTTAATATATTTGTAGAAAACTTACATGAATATAAAATTTGGCTAAAAAAATATAATACAGAAACACTGTGTTTATTATCTGTATTGAAAAGCATATACGTATGTTAAGTTTGAAGTAACTTGGCCTTAAAATATTTTTATGTCTGAAAAACTTGCTTACCTACCCCTGAGGCTGAATATCGAAAATCAAGAAAGATAAGAAGAAATAAAGAATATTTGTCAGAAATTGTGTTGCAGAGCATACTGCAAATTTTAAGCAAATTTGATAAAAAAATAATTTTCCAGACAAATTTATACTTTAACCAGGTGCAGCTTAAACTAGGAAAAATGCCGAAATGCGTCTTATAATTTACTGTGTTAGTAACATTAATCACCCCCTTAGAGGTCGAATTTAGTATTTAGTAAGTGTTTTGTTGTTTGAGTTATATTAAAGAGCATTGATACGAAGTTTTCTTGTAAATTGGACTATAAAAAGTAAATTTTCGAATTGCATACCAGCATCGACATCGCCCTTTTCCTCTTGGATGTTAAATTTTATACATCCCAAAATTTCTTTTTCATTAACTGTTTAAAAATGCATGTATACCAATTTTGAAGTAAATTGAGCAAAGAAATATTTATCTCATATTATGTTACCCTGTTTCCCTCTTTGAAAATTCCTGAAACATGCACCTCAATAATTGTGTTCAAGAGCACATTTTCATACCAACTGTTAACCCCTATTTCAACCCCTTATGAGTCGAATTTCGCAAAACCCGTTCTTAAACGAAGCTTTCAATAAATAACAAACTCATTCTCTAAATATTAAATTTCTACGTTCAGCGGTTTGAGCTGGGCGTTGATGAGTGACCAGGATATTGCCTTTTATCTTCTATACATATAAAAGTCTTTGTCCTTGATGAATGATGAATGACTGACGGATCATCGCACAGCCTAAACCGCTGATCGTAGAGACCTGAAACTTGGAGGGTGTGTTCTTTGTATGACGTAGGCATCCGATAAGAAAGGATTTTCCAAAATTCTACCCCTAACGGGGTGAATCTAAACATATAAAAGGCTTTGTCCTGAATGACTGACCGATCAAAGCGCAGCCTAAACCGCTGATCGTAGAGAAACTGAAACTTGAAGGGTGTGATCTTTGTATGACGAAGGCATCTGATAAGAAAGGATTTTCCCCTAAGGGGGTGAAAAAGGGGGGCAAAGTTCGTATGGGACAACATGATTCCTTGGTCCAATCTTCTACAAATTTTGCATAAACCATTTTTAACAGACTTGATGGAAGACGTGTTTTGTATTTTATTGAAATTCATCCCCTAACGGGGTTAAAAAGGGATAGAAAGTTATTTTGGCGGTAATTTACTTCGAAGTTGATATCGATACTCCTTATTGCTTTTGATTTAAATTACATTTTGTTTTGATGCATATTTGAAAACATTAACAAATACTATTTAAAATTAGAATGTCTCTTAAGTCACCGTACTATATTAGTACCTCATTTGAAGTTTTCAAAGCTTAAAGAGGTTATGCATTTATAGGTGTTTGATTTTTTGTATATAATATAATAAATAATACTTATAGCTTTCTTTTTCTACCTATATACTAGTACATATAAAAGGCTTTGTCCTGAATGACTGACTGACGGATCAACGTACAGCCTAAACCGCTGATCGTAGAGACCTGAAACTTGGAGGGTGTGTTCTTTGTATGACGTAAGCATCCGACAAGAAAAGATTTTCCGAAAGTGTCAAGTGCTAGTCAGACTCGCGCAATAAGGGTAAATCGATTGAAATGAAATTTTGGTCCGAGTAAGTTGTTATACACAAGTCGGGGAATGTTTCTGAGATAGAAAAAAAAAGGTCAAGTGTGAGTCGGAACCGCGCAATAAGGGTAAACCGATTGTAATGAAATTTTGGTAAGTTGTTATGCACACGCCTTGGAAGGTTTCTGAAAAAAAAGGGTCGAGTGCGAGTTGGACTGGGTCAAATGCAAGTCGGACTCGCGCAATAAGGGTAAACCGATTTTAATGAAACTATGGTAAGTTGTTATATATATAGAAGATGTAACATCTTGCTTCTTCTTACAAATTTTACGATTCAAGATCGAAGGGAAGAACCCATAGGTTTTGGTTAATTTGTGTTACAATTAAAATATAATAATAATATGAGACAAAAATGACCGTAATTTCGGCATATTTTTTTTATTGAATTGACTTAGTAGCTTATTTTTTTTTACAGTAAAAGTTAAATTGGTAATTTTGTAGCATTCTAAGCTATGATGTGACGGTTTATCGCAAAATAAACACAAACAAGACTTTCGATCGTGCTCTGCTTCAACGGTACTCTTTTTACTATTGGCTACAAAACAAGATACCGTGGGTTCCATAAAGGACGTACTCGGTTTTTATTCGAAGCCCTCCTGCGCTGTCAATATCCTAGTTCTAATTTTTCTACTTCTAATTTTATAAATCAGTAACTCTGACAACTGTGGCCCTTTGTTTTTGTCCCTAAGTCGTTCCCATGTTTTCGAAACTTCTAAGGGAATAGCGGATTCAACAATAGTTAGTTACATTGCGGCATATTCATCTGATGTTACTCCGAGTGATTCCAAAGCAAGTAATTGCGTCGATAATTTGTCGTTAAATCTAGTTAAAGGCAAGTTTTCAAGTTTTCTATATAGCTATTACGAGTTGTTAGAGACTTCTAATATAATGTTCAATCAAAAGATCGTCTCTAGCAAACCTCTTCTTCAATTAATTCAAAGCTAAATGATAGTTTTTACCAACCGGTGGAAAACTCTCTACCAATTGCCTTGCCTTTGACTCTGTTTCTGTAGCTTCAATGAGGTATGGAATTTAGGTATTTGATATTAATTTTAACTAAATACCTCCACGCGTTCTAGAGTAAAAGGCTCTTGACAGACAGACAGACAAACTTTTTTTTATGTGTTTTTCTTAACTACAAATTCACAAATATGGGTTTTTTCCCTATATTTGTGACCTTGCTTCATGCAAATTGCATGATTCTAAGACAACGAGAAGTATTGGGTTTATTTGTGAACGCGAAAATATGAATGAAAGATGGCCGTATTTCAGCCGTATTTTTTATTGCGTTGACTTATAAGCTTGATTTCAAGCTTCAAGAGGTTGCAGACCTTAGTATTTGAAATTATTCAAACTTAATACCTTCACGCGTTCCTGAGAAAATGGGTCTTGACAGACAGACAGCCAGTTGGAAAACAAAGTGATCCTATAGGGGTTTCTTTTTGTGGAACGGAACCCTAAAAAGTAATAAACAAAATTTTACTTAATTACTTCGACATGGATTATTTGATTGGATATTAATGATTATTTAGCAAATCATAATTAAATAATAGTTTAGGGTTAATGTCCGGTCACAAATTAAAATTATAACACAGATGGATATTTATTCAGGTTAATTGCTAAATATTAACAAATGTATAAATTCAAAACACTTCTAGACCTTTTAAACCCCTTTTTTTAAACTGTGTCGACGTTTTTACACTTAATCAGAAACACGTAAGCATTCAAAAAGTTTTTTTTTTTAATTTCTAATAATTTTATTAAAATATATATGTAAGTCACCCAATAAGGGTTATTTTTAAAATGTTAAAATAGTTATTTATGATATTTGTGCGGTAATTTGGTTATTACAAACGAGTAGACGAATGAAAGTCCGTGACGAAGTCGATGGCTTCTATAGTCACAAGTTAGTAAATGCTAATTTCGCACGAAGGTCATACAACGTTTTTTAACTAAATTAAAATTTGCAAGAAAACAGTTTAATTTATAGGTATTTAAAAAACTTTTTCATTCCTCTTTTTTTAATAGCAAATAAGAAATTATACAGATAGGTCATTTAGTTTGCAAATTAATAGAAAAATGTAAGTATGTTGAACGGCAGAATGAGGCGTAAAGAACTACATATTTCGTTTCTTTTTCTTTTAGTATTAAAGTGAGTTAAACGTATAAATCAAAAGCGCTTTCAAGGAGGTTCAATCGAAATTAAGAAAGAAACCGAAAAGGATACGCATAGTGCGACGCCATACAACGGAGCGTGCGGTAAAACAGATAGTTATGTGAGAGTTCCTATTTTACCACACATTCCGTTGTACGGTGCGTAATTTAGAACTTTCAAACACTGTATGCAAGCTTTGTAAATGCATTTTTTAAGCAAATGTGTTGAAAGTAAATTACTGAAAACAGTACATCATCCGTGTGTCTCTTTGTCTTTTAATAATAAAGTTGTAAAAGCAAAGTAAACTGCAATATATACTACAAAATTGACGGCTCTCTTCATGTGATTTTCTTTCTCCTAGACGTTAGCTTCATCTACTTTTGAAGTAGGAAGTTACTATAACACGCACACATACATACTGCAGCCAGCTGGGGGGGATAACTGCACTTATCTGCATGAGGTATTTTATACTTATCCAGGAATCCTACCGCGATATATGAAGGATACGCAGAGAGGTTCAAATTATATGTATATTTTCTAAACTTCCTCCCGCGAACGCTTGAGTTGTGGAATGAGCTCCCTGCCAAGGTTTTATCTAAGGACAACAGTATGGGGTTCTTTAAGAAAGATTATTAGATTTTTGCAGGGTCGGCAACGCGTGATTGATTCACCTGGTGTTGCCAGCTTCCATAGGCTACGATGACCGCTTACCATTAGGCTGATTTGCCACCTTTGCGGTATAAACAAAAACTGGTTGCCCTTTGTACAACTGCATGACCAGTTGAACCACTGCCGTGATAATATTAAACCTATTTAACCGACTTTACAGAAGGAGGTTCTCAAACGAGCTTATCATGAAAGCTTTAGCTAAACTCAACATTCCTTTTTAACCGACTTTTAAAAGAATGAAATTTGTTGTACGTTTTTTAAAAACGTCAAGTTTAAGTCGGCTTAGCGCACTGAAGGCAGTAGCGTATACAGAGGGGGGCCATGGCGCCCCCTTTATCGCTCGGCTGCAATTAGATCGATTTAAATAATTTTACTACAGGCTCACCAAAGGCTTAGCATAGAAGTTCTAATACCCAGAGCCGTAAAAACTCATAAATAAGAAACAATTACTGCGCCCAGCACATGGCAGGTCATTTTCAATCGTTCGCCGGCTTTGTCACAAATATCACAATTACCCCCCCTTAATGAAATCTTGTATACGCCCCTGACTGAGGATTTAATACGGAGTATAACTACAAAAGCTTTTTTTTCTTCCCACTAAGATGGCAAATAAGCTTACGGTCCGCCTGATGGTAAGCGGTCACCTTAGCCTTTGGACGCTTGAAACACCAGGGGTTCGCGTGTTGCCGACCCTTCAGAGATCTAATATCTTATTTCTTGAAGAACCTCATACTGTTGTCCTTAGATAAAACCTTGGCAGGGAGCTCATTCCACAACCCAAGCGTTCGCGGGAATTAATCGGTATGGTTGAGTAATTTCATAAATCAAATCAGAAAATAACTTTAATCGGAATGTTTTAATTTAATTAAGTTGAGTAACAAAATTTTATATGAAAGCGGCAATGGGGATTTTATATGTTTATTAACGGGGTATGCGAGCGGTTAAGAACGCGGGTTATAAGTAGATAGTTTGATACAAAGTCAAAGTAACTTTTTTTTAAATTAAATTAGGTTTTTACAAACACTTTTGAGTCGTCAACGTTATGACATACTTTTTTTTCTTATCGATGAGAGAGATGATTTTGATTTGATGATTTGATTAATGATATATATATAGAAGGTTTTAAAATAATAAGATTTAAATAAAAGCGGTAACGTCAGAGGAACAGCTCGTGTGTTGCGAGCGTACTGCGGGCGGAACGGTTTGGCATGCTATGTTATAAGCTCGGTGCAGCTTGTCGGACTAGCTCGCTTTATCTTTCTTTATTGATTAACAAAATCATACAATATACACTTGACATTACCATTAAGTTCTATTAGATATGCCATATATTTACAACAGTATATGGGAGTTGTTGATTCCCAAGATAGGAATAAATCCTGTGTTTCAGAATTCAGTGCCATTCCTCGATTTAGGTGGTACAATTATTGTTTTTTATTTGATATTTTACTACCTACTGTAATATTATAATGAACTACCTACTTACGTAAAACAGTCACAGAGCAAAACAAAAAGAAAAGCTATTAAGTGTATTTATCTATATAAAAACAAAGCTAAAAAAAAGGTAGGGACCCAGGAAACAAAAGAAGTGGTTACAAAATTGTTTTTCAAACGATTTAAACTTACTAAGGGAATAGACCCCCTCGCAGCCTAGTTGGCAGTGCTGTCGACTGCTGCGCAGAGGGTGTGGGTTCGATTCCCGCATTAGACAAACATTTATGTGATAAATAACATTTGTGTTTGTCTTGAGTCTGGGTGTATTTATGTATAATATGTTTGTATTTACAAAAAAAAAAAAGTAATATATATGTATCTGTACCCGTTGTCTTACACCCATAACACAAGCTCTGCTTACTTTGGGGCCAGACGGCGCTGTGTGTAATGTCCAAACAATATTTATTATTATATTTATTATTATTAATTTCTGTGTAAAGTCATGACGCTATAGTCAATGTTACTATTTGAGCGTTGTTTCAGTAAAACATTTAATATAAATAGTTTTCTCACTGTCAAAATATTTTATGTTTCGTATAAGATTGAAGAAGTAAATTTGTAGGATCCGAAAAAAGCTATTTTTATAATTGACCGTTGAGCTTTCTCAAGTAATATTAAGATATTTTTTGAGGATTCTCCCTATGAAGTAATGCAATACCTTATAACATTTTGGACTAAGGCAAACAGACTCTTTTCATTAGCTCAGTGTTGCCTACATTTCGCAGATATTTAAATATATACGTTATCTCACGCAACCTAGAACACAATTATTCAATATATTGTCTGAAACATGGATTTTGATCAATGATCACACCTAGATATTTATATGTCGATACTGTATAAAGCAGGGTATAACAACATTGACCAATGAAACAATTACGACTATGTGCCACCAACCACTGTGTGGTTGTATATTTATTGCGTTGTGCTTACATTTAGAGTCAACACGTTTTGGCATAACCACTCGACTACCGTGTCAAAATCCTTTTGTGCTTTTATGTATACTTTGTCCAAGTGTCAGCCGAGAAGATTATTACGGTGTCATTGGCATACGACATCATAGTCCCCTTAAAGTCGTTAATAGAAAAGAGATCATTAATATGAATCAGGGATAGTGTTGGGCCCAAAATGTTGCCTTGAGGGACTCAGGCTTTGATAGGTGAATCACAGCTGATATGTTCTCCTGTCTGACAAACTGAGATCTCTTACGCTCGAACTACATGAAACCGGAATCTCTCCGTCCGAAAAAAAAACGGTTCTCGATTAGCCCAGATCGAATCTGTCGCTCAAACAAACATTTGAATTGTAATTTTTCATCATGAATGGGCGGAGCCTATCAATAATGTATGCAGTATGAAACAGACCACGCAAAACCTCGTTCCGGGCGTTCCCGAACTAACTAAATTGTCAATTCCGAATATTTGATAACCGTAATTGAAAATTATCAATGCATCTGGAACACCGGTACAGCAGAATACTAGAATTAAACTTTAACGAGCAACACATGCATGTAGTTTGAGCCTTAGATAAGTAATCTCTAAACAAATTTAATTGATAACCTCTGATGCCAAGCTCTTCAAGTTTCAAAGTTTATGGATAAGGGAATGGGAATACCGTGTCAGACGCTTTTGCTATGTCCAAAAAGATTGAGATGCATTACTTATTTTTATCTAAATTCCTAACAACGTCATCAGTTAGTTTATGAACTGCATGAGACGTAGAAATATTTTTTCTAAATCCAAATTGATAGTTTGATAGAAGTTGGTGCTTTGCCAAGAAATTTACGAGTCTTTCATTAATGATACGTTCTAGAGTATTATATAGTGCGGGCAATTCCGAGATTGGTTTAGTCTCTTTCACCACTTTTATTAATTCGTACAATTAACGATTTCTTAAAAAGGCTAGGGAATATTCTACTGTTTAAACACAAAATAAATTGGATGGAAAAAGGAGTAGAAATAATAAATATAATTAGAAATAGCTGAATATCAAGTGGACTGTTTATATGGGGAGGGATTTTGCACTCACCGCGTGCTTTTTCCATACAATTCGGTCATATGTTCTTATTTTCCATTTCTGGGTCCTCAATTATAGCGCTTTATTATCACAATCGGCTAGTTACTCACATTCAATATGTGTTCAGTTCAATGTAAAAGCTGAACAATTTTATTTTAATTAAAAACACAAAAATGCAGCGGGCGACGGCGACTACATCAGGTTGCGAAGCTAATTTTAACTTTCGACTGTGCTAGCCTCTCTCTTCAATCTTCGAGTTGTGATTTATGCGACTTATAAAGGAAAAGTGCGAACAAGAGGATGAGGATAAAAACTATTGTGAACATTACTTAAACACCCCTTGAGATGTCCTCAAATAAAAATTAAGCGTAAATATAATAATTTAAAAATAGATATGAAAATAATACATTAATACGTATATTTACTTGCAAAAATAATACAAATCTATTTTATGAGTATTATCTTTATACATTTTGAATAACAATTTATTGCAATTAACAGTTACTGAGTAGGTAACGGACAAAGCCGTACAACGGGGAGTTTCACGATTCCGTTTTTTGTTTTTACCTTGACAACACGTCATCACACCGTCTTTTCCAGGAAGCAACTTGGTTATTATTTCAAGTGTCCATTAAAGAGGCGGTGCATTTTCTATATTTATTACAACCACTGTCCCTACAGTAAGTGGGTTCGACAGTGTGCGCGGAATCGGGCGTCAGTTCAATTCAAATGCGGAGAGAGAGGTGCAGCGGTTGGTGTAGCGGATGGCGGTTGGATGTGTCGGTTCTGTTTCGGAGATAGGTCTTGATGACGGAGCTAACACACATAGATTCAATAAAAACAGCGGATTGCGGTATCGGTATATAATTTTCGGAAGTAAGCGGATTGTCTTTATTATAATTTTATATGGTCTGTATTATAATAACACACGCGGTGTCGCGGTGCGTTTTCGGCAAGCGGGGCGGGGGGCGCTTCAGTGCGCGCGGTGCGTTCGTGACGGCTAGCTTGGTACAACTGTCTGTCGATGCAGCGGGCGGCTTGCAAGGCGCTGGCGGCCTTGGGTACCTTTCCATCGTAGGTGTCGGTGTCGGTATGGTCACGTAGTCTTGTACATTGGGTCCCGTAGAATTATGTCAGTTATATATATATTATGTACGGTCGGTAGTCGGGTGTAGGGAATATATTTATTTATAATATAGGTAAAATAAAGGAAAATAAGAAAATATATGCGAGCAAATTCGAGGGGCGAATTTTAGCGAACATAACTCGCGGCGGCCGGAAAGGGATCAAAACTATGGTTTGATCGGGAATAAACAGTGGATCCTTCGGAGGGTCAATTAAATACACACAAAAAATTTGTTTACAAATGTTGAAGCGGTAGCCTTGTTTAGACGCCTTAATTTTATATAAACGTTGATAAACCAAACACAAAGGGTTTATCAAACAGAGTAAGACATGTCTGATCTCCAAGAACAGACATCGGCACAACCCGGATATGGAGTTGAAGAGGCGGCTAGCATCTCAACAAAGGTTGCGGTGATAAGAAACTCTTATCGAAGGAGCGGTATGTGCTTTAAATTGCACTATATGTTTACGGAACCCTACGGCTGGTACATACATTGTCAAGTGCAGTGTTTACTTAAATAAAACTTATAGTTAGTACGAAATCGAAGGCGGCTTAAATTAAATATGAACTATCGGCGGATTACCTACTATGCGTAACGAATAATGAATAAAATAGAAAATGGTTTAATAAAATAACCTAAGCTAATTCTGTAGCTTGAACACGGGATAGCAACTTCGTGTGCTACGGGTAATTTCGACGGCGCGCGGTGCGTACGGAAGCAAATTGTAAGTAGGTAACTTACAGGTAGGAAAAAATAAAAATGTTCGAAAACGGATAATCAAACTTATAATATAAAATTATCGGTCGACGGATAGCATAGATAACACGTTAGTGTTTAGTTTAGTAGGTATAATTTTCAAAGTTTTGTTTCGGAAACAAATTTCGAATACATATAGAACAACCAAGTAAACTGGTCCTTGTGTTTCGTACACGGAGCATTAGGACGGACGGTTGTAATAACAAAGTTTTAGTTTTACAAATAAAATAATCGACGGAGTAAGCGCGGTCACGCTAATACCTAGTTAGTGTAAGTAAGTACTTATCTATGTAATATATTGTAGGTACTTATCGGTGTACGCAAAAAAAACAGTTGCAAATACGGACAGAGTTTAAAAATAAGTTATCCGTTTCGGTGTGATGTGTACCTAAACAAACATATAAGTTACGCGGTGCGAAGTTATAAGTAGGTACACTACAATAGATAGGACTAAAATATATGTCTGCTTCAACGCATTCCTACAACTTGGAATGTGTGAGAAACGATTACCGTATAACTACATATAGTTGGTAGTTAGACGGGTGTTTGTTTTTATATCGGTAAAGTAATATGTATGTACAATTAGTTCACAATTTTGTTTACGGATTTGAGTACGTAATCGGTACGGTTGATTGATGTTATAAATCAAATCAAAAAATGAAGTAAAAACTTAATCGGAAGGTTTTAATATCAAAGCGGCAAAGTCGGGGGTTTCACATGTTAATTAACGGTTTATGCGGGCGGTTGAGATCGCGGAGTATAACTAGATAGTTTGATGTTTATATGCATCAAATATTAAACAAAAAAAATAATAAAAACTTATTAGACAGTAAAAAATAATAAAAGATTTTAAATATTATCTGTAAAGACGGAGAGACATGAGCAATGCATGCGAGCGGTTAAAAAACGCGGCTTACAACTACATAACTTGATAAAAGATAATGAAAATCAAAAACTTAATCAAAACTAAATTGTGACTTATATTGAGCAGCGCGGGGTGAAGCGGTTTAGTTTAGGTTGCTGTTCGGGATAAGCCATCGGTGCCAGCAGGCTAGAGTTATTTGCTGAAGGCTTTGATAACGGGACAAGCAGAGGTTTTCGTATCGGCTCAGGCGGATTAAACTTCCACTGGACGTTACGTTTACGGAACTCGTCATAAAGCACGGCTTCATTGTCCAGTAAGAACTTATTAACTTCGGTTAAATATTTATTAGCGTTATTTAGTTCCTCGATCGGAACGCATTAAAGCGGGTAGTCCACGGCGACTTACAAAGCGGGTGAAAGCGGCAATAAAAGCGTCTACGGATAGGCTTGCGACGGCCTCCAAATGCACTGCCTTAATGGCAAGACAAACAAAAAACACATAAATATGCCGTAACGGAGCGAGCGGAGCGGAGTAAGCGGAGCGGAGTAAGCTTGACTTTACAAGGTAGGGACCTGCAAAGTCGGTCGCGGTACCAGCAAAGACACGTGATACTTGCACGCGATCCATAGGCAAATCGCTCATTAACGGTGGCTGTGAAATAGCACTAAAGCGGTGGCATGTGACACAACGATGCAATACTCTAGACACTTGACGTCGTATAGAAGTGATCCAAAATTCCTGTCTTAGGACAGCAATTAAAGCATTAGGTGCGGCATGACAGTGTTGTCTGTGATAGTGTTCGATGAGTACGTATGTAAACCGGTGCTCCTTAGGTAAAAGCATCGGGTGTCGGGTATCATAAGACAAAACAAGTGATTGTTTGAGGCGACCTCCTACGCGGATAATGTTATTGGTATCGATAAATAAATCGAGCTTTTGTAACGATGTGCGGACGGCTTTACCCTTTTGTATTAATGGTATCTCGGAAACAAAGGCGGTAGCTTGTACAAATTTAACAAAAAAATGTTTAGCGGCGCGTGTTTCAGCCACAGTTAGGTATTTTAAACGAACACGGTGTTCATGTTTTGATTCAACGTTGTGAATAAATCTGAGTACGTACGCGGTTCCGTTTGCGGTGACGGGTCCTCTTCTTATCACGGTCGATGGGCTGAGGCGCGAATGTGACACGTCCTTCACGCGGTAACGTGCGCGGTGACGTACGAGGTGATGTACGCTGTGATGTACGCGGTGATGTATGTGGTGATGAGTGCTAGCTCGCGGATCGGACCTATTTTTGGTGTGGGACCTCCACGCAGACGGGTACTGCGATATAATTAAACTGCGGTGAGTTTGGCGAATAGGGTGTTTTGAAGAACACCATCTATAAATTTCGGCTATCGGAGCCCATGAGGGGCGTTGCGTGGTACTCATAGTCATAGCTAATTGCTTGGAGCCGGGGGACATGTGCAACGCGGAGTCGCAATGGTTGCAACAGCTCGTGTGTTGCGAGCGTACTGCGGACGGAACGGTTTGGTATGCTGTGTAAGTACAGCTCGGTGCGGCTTGTCGGACTAGATCGGGGTGTCGAGCGGGATTTAAATCGGAGTACTGGTTGCACCCACGTAATGTGTGCAACGTTGAGTTGCAAAAGTTGCAACCGTGTCTTGGTTGCATTCGTGCTGCTGACGGGCGGTACAAATCTGACGGGTGACGGATCGGCGTGACGGACGGACGATCGGACTGACGGGCGGATCGCGTGACAGACGGACGATCGGACTGACGGGCGGATCGCGTGACAGACGGACGATCGGATACGGGTTCAGTAAGACTGACGGGATCGGTTGTCTTCGGTTTATCGTCGGACAACGGTGGTGCTATATGCGCGATATGCTCGTGGTCTCGCGGAGGAGGAGTCTCGGTCGGCGATAGCGGAGATGGGTCGGTAGGACGGACAGGTTCGAAGGAAACCGTAATTTGGTCGGTGGGTTTCAGGACAACTTCATTTGAATGCATCGCATTCCTTATCTCCATATCTAACATGAAACTATGCATGTTTGAAAACCGGGTACGGTAGATGCCGAGGTCGGTATCCCCGAGATTACAAATCAGGTCCGTGTAGGCGGTCTCTAATTTGGTAAAATGCCTACAGAAAATCCTTTCCGCAAAGGCTATCGCGGTTGCGGTTTTGGCGGCTCGGATCTCGTCACGGACTTCACTTAGAAGCTCGTGCCTTATGTTAAACGTGGCTACGCACTTCAACATTTTAAAAAGTTAAATTATGGACAAACAAATAATATCAATGAATAAATATAGATAACTCGGATAAAAGTTAATTGAGCGGAATTAAATAAAACGGGGGGTAGGTAAGTACTTCAATGTTACCGTTACGGTCGTAGCGTCCAGTTAGTCGATTCAGCGTAATCAGCGGTCGGGTTTCTGTCGCTATGCCTCACAGCGTTCAGCGACTCAGCGGCTCAGCGGCTGTCGCGCTTGAAAGCGACGTGCGGTGTCGGCGTGACCTTAGCGGGACGCCTCGTGGTTTTATCGGCGGCAACGTGGTGTGGCGGGACCGCGTGGTTTCGGCGGCAACGGCGGCGTAGTTTCGGCGGCAACGGTTTGGGGGGCCGCGTGGTTTCGGCGGCAATGGCGTGGTTTAGTGGGACCACGTGGGTTCGGCGGCAGCGGCGTGGTTTGGCGGGGCCGCGTGGTATCAGCGGCGTGGTTTTGCGGACCGCGTGATTTCGGCGGCAACGGCGTGGTTTTGCGGGGCCGTGTGGTCTCGGCGGCGGCGTAGTTTGGCGGCAACGGCGTGGCCTTTAGGGAGCGGGTGCTGCTGATGCGCACGTAGTCGGATAGCAGATGCGGATGCGGATGCGGATGGTCCAGTGATGGTGGCCCTCTTGGCTTCCAGGACGATCCCACGATCTCGGTGGGACCTCCAAAAATGTGCGCGGAATCGGGCGTTCAATTGTTTCCGCGCAGATAGGATGCGGAGAGAGAGGTGCAGCGGTTGCTGTAGCGGATGGCGGTTGGATGTGTCGGTTCTGTTTCGGAGATAGGTCTTGATGACGGAGCTAACACACATAGATTCAATAAAAACAGCGGATTGCGGTATCGGTATATAATTTTCGGAAGTAAGCGGATTGTCTTTATTATAATTTTATATGGTCTGTATTATAATAACACACGCGGTGTCGCGGTGCGTTTTCGGCAAGCGGGGCGGGGGGCGCTTCAGTGCGCGCGGTGCGTTCGTGACGGCTAGCTTGGTACAACTGTCTGTCGATGCAGCGGGCGGCTTGCAAGGCGCTGGCGGCCTTGGGTACCTTTCCATCGTAGGTGTCGGTGTCGGTATGGTCACGTAGTCTTGTACATTGGGTCCCGTAGAATTATGTCAGTTATATATATATTATGTACGGTCGGTAGTCGGGTGTAGGGAATATATTTATTTATAATATAGGTAAAATAAAGGAAAATAAGAAAATATATGCGAGCAAATTCGAGGGGCGAATTTTAGCGAACAGACAGTGTATTCCATTTTTGGCGAGAAATTAAATTTTGAAGATATTCTGTTATTAATCGTTTCCAAAATTATTGCATGAGAGAATCCATCAAAGAAAAACACGATAAGCAATTTCGACGTTCATTGCTTAAATCTGCAGCCGGTAGATGTCCAAAAGCAGTGGTCGAAAGAAAATGAGCGGGTGTTAGAGCAGTCAGTTCAGACGGATCGGGATCGGGAGATAAAGCGGGCGAAAGTTGAGTATAGCTTCGATCTGATTTAGAACCGTAACCATTTCTTCATAGGTAAGTATTTTTTTGCCTATGACACGGAATAATACATTTTTGACGCATTTTATGTTCGCCTCCCAGATTCCTCCAAATTGCGAAGCACAAGGATTGAGAGACCCCACGATCCGATAATTCGCAAGTTCTTGATTAAAAACCTTGTAATAGTCGGCTGATTGCAAAAATGTAAAGAGATCGTTCAAATACGAGCGAGAAGCGATAAAATTAGTGCCACTATCACTATATAAAAATTTGCAAGGACTTCTTCTTGAAAAAAACTTTGAATGCGTCAAGAAAAGTAGCTGAACTTAAATCAGAAGCCAGTTCCAAATAAACTGCCTTTGTATCCAGGCATACGAATAAGCATAAGTACGCCTTTTGGCTACGTATGCCACGTTTGCGAAAAAGAGTTACATAAAGTGGACTGGCATAGTCCACTCCAGCATGTGTAAATGCTTTATAAGGTTCGACGCGACATGAAGGTAGGGCCGACATCCTGGGAAACGTAGGCTTAGGTTTTACCTTGAAATATTTGTTACATTTATGAACACAGTGCAGAACGATTCTACGCGCAGAAAGTATTCAAAAATTACCCCTTAAGAGCGACAGCAAAAGTTGTGGGCCTGATTGAAAGTTTTGTCTATGAACTTGGTTAATTTATAATTACATATCCATTTTTTGGAAGCAAAATTGTATGTTTTTGCGATAATCATAGAGATGAATTTTGCAACGGACAACCTAAGTCATTTTCAGAAAACGGTGTCAATTTACGTAAATTAGGACAACACACATATTTATCCCTTTTTAGGTTTTTGATGTCCTTACTTAAAGCACGTTGCTGTTCGGCTCTAATAATTTCCGTTTCCGCAAAGTCTAAGTCAGAAGCGGTTATAAATTTACTACGCGGAAATTTCTTTAAGAGACGTACAACATACACAAGTGAGCTTAGTAATTTAGTCCAGGAGGAAAATTTTGTACTCAATGTTATAAACGGATGCTCAATAAATTCAGTGGCGGTTAGAGATTTAGTTTTTTCGTCTGGTTGAATTTTCTCATTAGAAGTTTTTGACAAACAGTCCATTCTTCTTGAGAAAGATGAGACCATGCGGTACCACTGAACCAATGATGATGGTTAAATATCTGTGAGGAAGCTATCCCACGGGAAATGCACTCTGCAATATTTTGGCAACCAGCCACGTGATAAAAATTATCGGACGATAAAAGAGGTTGACACTGAGAAATCCTTTTAACCACTAATGTACTGAAACGGTGGGGAGACGACTAAATCCAACACAAAGCGAATTCTGAATCAGAAAAAGCAAACACTTGTTGAATAGGATGTCTTTGCGATAAAATATCATAAATATTATATACCAGAGACGCTAAGTATACGGCCCCTTCTTCTGTGAATATAGTACAACTGTTTAAACTCCCAAGCCTCTGACTGGTAACCGTAAAACTTGGTCTTACTTAACCTAACCAAGCGTATAATTAAGCGGTTGCCGATGAGAAAACCCCATTTACTGCGGTTCCACAATTCTAGTAAACATCCAATACCATCTCCAAAAGCATTCATTAGGATCCTTGTCATCGCATCTCTAGTGATGTTAGGCGACATATCATTTAAAATACCAGGTCAAATTGGTATCCATCAGACTTAGTGTTCTTAAGGGAGCGGAACAGTAGGTAGTACACATTAAGGAAAGGGTTTCTCGTTATAAGTGGCAAATCCAGCCCCACTTGGATAGCGCTGCCATCTCAGGAAAGGTAAACCTAGAAACTAACTTATCGCTTTTGCCTTAATTCGAAGACAAGCTGAATTATTTGCTTATTTTGGCCTACTGCTGGACATAAAGCTTCTCCATGGTGACTTACTTATTATAGTCCTCTGTCGCTCGATTGGGTCTAGCACCGAGGTCTTCCATCGAAGTTTTTGTCTTACAGGGTGCCAAAGGGTTTGTGCAAATAGGAGGCGATCTCTTTGTCCGGCAGACGCATACGAGCCATAGTTGACGGTAATTGCTCTGATAGCATGAACATTAATGGTGGTGTCCCAAAAACTAAAAACTTGGAGTAATGAACAGACCGAAGCAGCACCTTACGTGTCAGGGCAAATGTTGCCGATTTACAACTAGCAAATCCGGCCCCATGTGGGGTACAGCTGTCATCTCCGGGAACCAGCTTGTCCACGGCTACTTTCTACTATCACACCACTCGCCATCGGCAGGGAATCCAATCTCATACTTAAGAACCTAAATGGTCGCGTACAGTTCGGTTTCGGAGAAACTTTCTCCGGCAATCCGGTTTTCCCTAAGGACTACAGTATGGGGTTCTTGAAGAAAAAAGTTATTAGATTTTTGAAGGGTCGACAACGCGCAAGCTATGCCCCAGTTGTTGCAAGCGCCGATAAGCTGCGGTGACCGCTTACAATCAGGTGGACCGTAAGCTTGTTTGCCACCTTAATAGCATAAAAAAAAAATGTATTAGCAGTGTTCCGTATTTGACGAACCTTTCTACAGTGAGGGGGCCATTTCACGGGTTAACTCTTTTTTTAAACTGTAAAGATATCCCGTAGCGTAACAGACACATATTATAAAAAACAAACAGGTGAATTAAGAAAAAAAGTCGGTTAGAAAAGATGTAAATATGATAATACTATATATATTTCTTTACAGGTGCACAAAATGGTGACAAATATAGTATTTATTCTTTACTTCGTAGCAGTTGTAAGTGCAGGAATTAACATAACGATACAGCTTAATGCAAAAATAAAAAAAACAAAAGTGATGGTCGAAGGTAACATAGAGAAAGTTGTCTCTAAAAGAGATGCACAGAATTATGGCTACAAATCAGTAGAGAGTAATCCTGTTCTCATTCTAAAAGCTATAAGTGGAAAATATGAATCATCTAATGTATATGAAGATGAACCGTTTACTAATAGAGGATTTGTTAACGAAAACAAGACTTCAATTGTAACACCTAGCGGAATGTCTAAATGTTACTATGATTCAATGGATCACAATTGGAATGACACTAATATTTTCCCAAATGAACCTATTTTTTACAAAGTCAACCACGTAAGCGGATCATTTCAAGATACTGTTGAATATGGTCAAAATGCACGAAGGTCTGTGGATGGTCTTCTTAAACAGGATTTTAATAAAACGCTCAAACCAGGTGAAATTCTGATTGCGACAACAACATGTACACTCATATTTTTAAGAGTGGAAATATTCTACGTCGGGTATATAAAAGGTGTAAAGAAAGAAAAAAAATACGCTAAAAATTATTTAAAAATATATTTTAAAACTAATTTTACAACGGTATTTGATAATTTTGTAATCCAAAAATAAAGTATTTATCCGATAAAAACATGATATCACTGATTTTTTTTAAATCCGTACGGTAAATCCGACATAGGGTTTTCTAATGTGAAGTTCACTTGATGAAATAACTGAAATCTAGTAAAGTTAACACAATAATATGTTGACTTTCCATGTTGTAACGGGCTGAGGAGGTTGTTTGAGAAAAGATATTAACTCAGTTGCTCATGGACTAAACGTTCGATCACTTTGGACAATAAGGGAAGAATGGATATAGGTCGGAAGTGAGAAAGTATAGAAGGGTTGAAAATTTTGGGTAGAGGGATGATGCAGCTATAAGGAAAACGATTAGTGTAAAAGGAAAAATTAATAAGATTGGTAATATGAGGAGTATATACTCCTTCAATTATGAAAAGTATCATAAACATGCAATATGTAAACTATGTGTACAAAAAAACGGATATAAAACCTAACATATATTTCTGTGAAATTGCATTCATTATTAAAATAGAAAAAACCTAGATTCTAAACCAATCAAACTCGCACACTTTGTTGTAGGCAGGAAGCTTCTCCACCGCCTGAAATTTCTCAATCACTTCGGTCTAGATTGTGAAGTGGTGAGGTAACTTTTATGCCATACCTTCCAAAAGGATTGAACCATATTAGTAGTTACATTCCACAGCCTTAGCCTTGAAATAGGAGTTCTGGATAAGAATCAAGTGCTGTGCCTGTCAAGAAATGACCTGGTGTCAGATATGTAAAATCACTGAGATCACTAGTAAAAGAAACAAGAGGTCGTGAGTTGAGAACTGCTTCTATCTGTGACAGGACGGTACTCATTTCCTCATATGTTAAGAGTGGCCTTTTAACAACTACTTTTAAGTGATATTTTGTGCTTTTTTCAGCAGTTCCCAAAGCCCGCCAAAAACAGGAGAGTAACTTGGTGGAAAAGGAAAATGAATATTGCAATGAGCAGCATAATCATTTACCTGTTTTTGATGGTTTTGAGAGTTGTAAAGCTTATACAAATCAGCTAATTGGTTCTGAGGGGCAACCCTCTAAATGTACTACCATTGTCGCAGAACACATCACTAGGAAGACCACGTCGTGAAATAAACCGTTTAAAACTCGCAAAAAAGGCGGCGGTCGTTAAATCAGACGTTAATTCAATATGAATAGCCTTAGTGGTTATAATAGACAAAACAGACATAGATACATATATAATCTTTGCTTATGATCGAGCGCCTTACTTGAGATTTATAGGGCCTGCAATTTCTATTTTTTGAAAAGGGCGGCACTGTTGTACTTTATGAGAAGGCAAAGAACCCATGAGCTGTTTGGAGGCCGCAGCCTTCAATCTAAAGCAAGTTACACACCGGTGAATAACCTTTTTAACTATTTTTATGCCACATACTATCCAATATTTTTCATTTAAATGTGACAACAGTAACTTTGGTCCAGCATGTAATAATCTTTGATGCTCGGACAATATGATAATGGAAGTTATATGTGAAGCTTTTGGTAAGATAATCGAATGCTTTTGACTATGGAGGCAACCACCTACTCGTAATAGACCATTGATGTCTATAAGTGGATGTAAAGATTATAAAGGCTCAGAAATATTTTTATTTCCTTTTATGCAGCGAATTTCAGCTGAAAAATGAACATATTGCTCGTACTTAATAATAGTCATTAGTGAATTTCTTAATTTAGCACAAGAGAATGACCTAGAGAGAACCTCAATCTGAGATTTTGACTTTCTAATACAAATGTGTCAAAATGTTGCTTATCTTGTGGTATATCCTATAACATTTCCTCAACAATTGAGGCCCACTTATGTGTTTGGAAACTATCTTTATTAAATAACTCAGTCAGTTGTCTTTTGGCTGCTATAATTATATTGATGTCATCACATGAATAGAGTATGTCATCTAGATATTTACAGTTTTGGTTTTATAAAAGCTGTTGATGGCAGTATATCATTATGTTTTTTGGCAAGTTCATTAAGGCATTGTGTGGCTAGAAAATTGGAGCTCCTTGAACTATAGATTACACTGTTTAACTGGATACATTTAATTTCATCGCTAGGACTCTCCCTCCACAGAATGTTTTGTAATTTGCAATGGAGTATGCAATGGATTTAATTTTATACACCTACACATACGTCTGATATCGGAGGCAAACATTTGTTTGCCGAGACGGAAATTTAACATTATGTCAAAAAGGTCCTGTTGAACAATGGGACCATTTAGAAGAATATCGTTCAATGATATTTGGGACAACCCTAAGTTTAGTAGATTTACTATTTTTATTATCATCATTATCATTGCACCCCTTCGCAAATCATAGTGCTTTATGTCTACAAAGTGGCCATGACCTAAAGAAATAATATCATCTATGCAAATTTTGTACTCCTTGAAAAGAGTTGGGTTTTTATGCAGTCTGTTTTCTAAAGCCCAAAAAACCCTACTCTAAATGCAGTCTGTTTTCTTAAGCCCAAAAACCCCACTTTTTTATGCAGTCTGTTTTCTAAAGCCCAAAAATTTCTCCAATTATTGTATTGGCAAAAAGTTTTATTCAAAAATTGTGGGCAGAAAAAATTGGCTGGAATTCTCCGTTATCAGAAGAGTTGCAAAAGGAGTGGTTAACATTCGCCTATGATCTTAATAGCATGTCTTCCATTATGCTTCCACGCAACATTAATAATAGTGGCACTGAAGCTGTGCAGCTCATTGGTTTCGCTGACGCCTCCAGCTCAGTGGCTTAGGGCTGCTGCATATACCTGCAAGCACTTTAAAAAAATGGAGAAGCAAGCATGCATTTAATTACTTCGAAATCACGCTTAATTTCGCTAGACAAACAGCTAACTTTACCCAGGCTCGAACTAAACGCCGTGCTGTTACTGTTAAGGCTTATAGTTAAGGTTCATGGTGCAATGAGTGTTAAAATCAAAATACATAATGTATTTTTATAAACTGACTCCCAAATATGCTAGTTAAAAACGCCGGCAATAAAACTTAATGCTTATGTTGCAAATACAGTTGAAGTTATATCGCAGCTAACGTGTAAGTGGAACTGGCTCTATGTTAGTACTCATGAAAACCCCGCAGACTACATTACACATGGTCTCTCTCCGCTTGATTTGGCTTTTAAAGAAATATGGTGGCATGGTCCCACTTTCCATAAAAAACAGCAGGTATACATTACATTTCCATAGTGTTTTCTTCCCTACCAGAGAGAAAGTCCAGCTCGACGTTACAATAGTCAACGAAACAGCACTCAGGCTTGACATTCTCCAGTTGTGTGACGTACGTGGCAACTGCCCAAGGCAGTTTTGATCTATAATTAAAAGGTTTTGAAAGGTATTCTAATATAAATAAATTACTAAAATTGTAGCTTAAATGCTAAGATTTTACAATAATTGTAGAATAATAACCATTGATAAAAAGAGTAAAAAGTAGGTCATTATCTTGTGCTGAATTAAAAAAATCACTAATGACTTTTATTAAATACTAGCTTATTCCCGCAACTTCGTCTGCGTTAAAAAAAAACAGCTTTTGGCTGTTTACTGTTTTACATACAATAACATCGGAATTCTCATACACATTTTCATCCTTCATTTTACCGTCTAGAGAATAATTTTTCAAAAACGGTGAATCACGTGAATCTTATTTTTTAACGTTCAAGCCCAGTTTTTGCCATTTCCATGCAAACTGTCAACCCATATTTTACCCCATTAGGGGATTAATCCCTTTTTAGTGCACATTTGCGTCATTTAAGGAACGTTTGTGCAAAATGTCATGCTTCTAGACTAGCGATTTCAGCTGTTCATTGATCGATTAGTCAGTCAGCCAGTCAATTTCTTCTTTTATATAAATATAGCTGAACTGGCGAACGTTGTTTCTTTTTTTAAAACAACCTAATATGGTTGTACTAATTCAGAAACCTACCCCGGCGTGTGCATAACAACTTTGCCAAAATTTCATTACAATCGGTTTACCCCTATTGCGTGAGTCCGAATCGCACTTGACCCTTTTTTTTCTCAGAAATCTTTCCTGGCGTGTGCATAAAAACTTACCAAAATATCATTACAATCGGTTTAACCTTATTGCACGAGTCCGACTCGCACTTTACCATTTTTTCTTTATCAGAAACATTCCCAGGCGTGTGCATAAAAACTTACCAAAATTTCATTACAATCGGTTTACCCTTATAACGCGAGTCCGACTCGCACTTGACCCTGTCTCTCTCGCACTTGACCCTGTTTTTCTTTCTCAGAAATATTCCGCGGCGTGTGTAGAACAAATTACGAAAATTTCATTACAATCGGTTTACCCTTATTGTGTGAATCCGACTCGCACTTCACCTTTTCAGTAAAACCTTATCTTATCGGATGCCTACGTCATTAAAAGAACACACTCTCCAAGTTTCAGGTTTCTACGATCAGCGGCTTAGGCTGTGCGTTGATTGTCATTCAGGACAAAGCATTTTATATAAATAAGATGCAGAAAAAGAAAACTTAAATATTATTGTACACAATAAATCAAACACCTTAAAAACGCATAACCTCTTGGAGCTTAGAAACCCCTTAAATGAGGTACTTATATAGTACAAGACATTCGAGACATTCTAATTTTAAAGACTATTGAAGTTGTTTTTAAGTAAGTTCAACCTTGTTTGAAGAAAATCGGATAGAGTTTTCAAACATGTGTCAAAATAAAATGTAATTTAAATCAAAAGCACTAAGAAGTATTGATATCAACTTCGAAGCTAATAACCGCCAAATAACTTTCTACCCCTTTTTAACACCGTTAGGGGATGAATTTCAATATAATACCAAACAAGTCTTCCATCAATTCTGACAAAAAAGATTTATGCAAAATTTGAAGTAGATTGGACCAAGGAACGTTGTCCCATACAAACTTTGCCCCCCTTTTTCCACACGGTCCGCCTGATGGTAAGCGGTCACCGTGGCCTATGGACGCTTGCAACACCAGAAGTATAACTCGCGCGTTGCCGACTCTTAAAAAATCCAATAACTTCTTTCTTGGAGAACCACATACTGTAGTCCTTAGAGAAAACCCTGGTAGGGAGCTTATTCCACAACTCAAGCGTTCCCGGTAGGAAGTTTCTCTGAAACCGCACTGTACGCGACCATTTCGGTTCTAAAGTGTGACGAAGAATTCCCTACCGTAAGTAGCCGTGGGCATCATTTCGAACAATTCCTCAGAACACATCCCATTGTACAAGCCAAAGAACACACACAGGGAGGCAAAGTCTCTCCTCAGACTTAAGGGTTCGATACGGCAAGTGAGTTTGGGATCGTCGAGAATTCTCACAGCCTGTCGTCAAACCGAGTCAAAAGGTCCAAGCTGGTATCGGGGTGCACCTACCCAGAGATGGCAGCAGTACTCCATATGGGGCCGAAGTTGCGACTTGTAAAGCAGCAACCTCTGCCCCGACGTGAATTACTGCCTCGCTCTATTGAGAACACCTATTTTTTTGGCCGCCAGCTTCACCTTATCTTGTAAATGATCTTGGAACTGAACATCGCTGGAGATGTCAACACCTAGGATCCCAATGCTCTTGGAGATGGAGAGGGGTGTGTTTTGGAATTAAGGGACTACAGTGAATGGGGTTTTCTTAGCGGTAAACGCGCAGACTTGTGTCTTTGTAGGGTTGAATCGGACCAAGTTTACCCGTCTCCAGTGAGAGACCGTGGACAGTGTGGCCACGATTTGAGACACAAGTTCTCCACGGTTTTACTCCACAACGGAACGAGGGATGTTTGCACGACCCATGTAATAAGCGTCTCCAGTACTGTCATCTGCATAGCAATGCATGTTGTTGATGTCTAAAATGTCATTGATGTGCAGTAGAAATAGCGTAGGAGACAGCACAGAGCCTTGGTGTCCCAGAATTAATTTCCATGCTATCAGAGCAATTACCGTCAACTACGGTTTGTCTGCATCTGCCGGACAAAAAGCTAGCCACCCGTTTGCACAAACCGGGCACTCCGTAAGATGGCAACTTCGATAGAAGACCCCGATGCCTTCGGCAGCTTTGGCAAGCGACCAAAATGCAGGACTCCCAGAAGGATAGCTCGCAAGTCACACACCTATTTTGCCGATGAATTTTAATTATGCTCTGGCAGTTGCTTTCTTACTGAATTTCGAGGCAGCATTTAGTTTGCGTTTTACCTCAGAAATATTCGGATCCTTATTATTACGAGCCGTGGTCCAAGCCTCATATGCAGTTTGCTTAAGAATTTTAGCTTCTCTGCAAGACCTATTAAACCACGGTCGTTTATTGACGCCGGCAGCTACTCGCGGGTTAGGAATATAGCATTCCATACCAGCGAGGATTGTCTCAGTGACTGCGGCTGCGCAGACGCCAGGATCTTCTGTGCTAAAACAGATCTGCCTCCACGGGTACGATGCATAAAATTCTCGCAATCCATCCCAGTCTGCCGACTTCTAATGCCACACATGACGCCAATTAGTTGGCCCAGATGGGTCGGTTTGTGTGTATGACACTTGACTCCGAACGAGACAGTGGTCCGAGGATCCTAAAGGCGCATCCACTGACACGGAATATCCGTCACCTGAGATTATCCATAGTTCAAAGCAAATTCATGAACATATACTGCTGCATAGTTATTGGTTCGAGAAATTAGAAATACCGTGTATAAATCAGGTTAAAGTAAAACGAAAGAAATTAATGTTCAGACTTCTAACCCAAAAAATTTTCTTTGGTTTCCATGTCATCATTCTTTATCATCGGGTCGGTTTTGGATTACAATATTTCATAATCTGTTTCTCGTCTGAAGCGTTAGCGTTAATTATATATTTGATACAGGAGTGTCTAACCATGAGTTTACTGGCTATGTAAAACCATTCTACATCCCTGATAGACAGGAATCGACCCTACAAATTTATTTCGACTTGCCTGATCTATATTTTACACTTGAATGTCAATTTATATGAAAAAGTAAAAACCTTGGTGTTCCGATTGTTTTTATTCAAAAAAACACTGACATCATCTATAAAACGTTCTCTAGCATTTCTACTTCCTTTTTACCTAACGAGAGGTCGTAACCTCTACAGTACCTAAGTAAACAATTACGTATACCACCGTTGGATGTTTCGTTGCGCAGCAAGTTAATAAGATGTTTTTGACTTTTAACTACTTACCTAAAAGAGCCCTGCCTAGGGCGTGTTAACTAATAGTAAGTAACTGTAATCAAAAGTGTTACTATTTTATTTGCAATTTATTGACCCTCGATCACACAGGAACATGAGTAAGTTACACTTATGTAATACTAGCTATTGCCCGCGTTATAGGTGTAGGATTTCAACGGCAACTCCTCACTTATAAAAAAAACCGACTATTTAGTTAGATTAGCCTATGTCCTCCTATGGGCCTCAAACTATCTCCATCCATCCACCTGCCCTGAATTCGGTTATCGGTGTACAATTTTAACGGAAACTCCGAAAGAGATTTCCAATTATTTCTATGTAAAAAGAATAGAACAGTATTTAAATATATTTTTTATACCACAAGGTATAAAAAAAGCGGTTACCGTAGCCTATGGACGCTTGTAACACCAATGTACAACTCGCGCGTTGCAGATTATAGGGTAAAACACCCAACTTTTGGCCCCTTAACGTAAAACACAACTTTCAGTCTCAACTACAACTGAACCTTGAAGTTATTCACCGATGACTTCGCACTCTCAGGCTATTTGATATTTACACTTTATGTTATAAGTGATTATAAAAGTCTTAAATTACGTAATAAAGAATGATAAGCGTTTAAACGTTTGTACGTCAAATTTCCATACTAAAGCCTTCTTTTACCCTTATATCGGCCTGTAAGGAATGTTTTGAATCGTAAACAAGGCAATAATTAGTCATTGTTATTTGAAATTGAAAGTTGTATTAAAATAAAAATTATATTAGTTTATATAGGTATTACATTATTATATTCTTTAAAAACTGAAATTGACTAAATAAAATATGATAAAATTATTAAAATTATTATAATATAAATTAGTAATGTGGCAAACTGCATTGTGTATTTTAGTAAATAATTATTACACACAGTTCTACACAGTTACATCAATAGACTGATTTAGTAATTTTGAATATCCTATATTTCATCCAAACTGGTAAATTAAGTCAAGCTTATTGTTAGAGTAGCCTAATGTCCCCAGAATGTGGAAACCAAAAACAAAAAAAATCACGGCCTTCAAAACACATAGACAACAAAAGTAAACACGTGCGGCGGGAGAGTCTTTCCCGCGAGTATTGCGCCTGGCGTTACAAGTGTAGGTATTTATTCATATCGATGGTATTTACCCATAGGCTACGATGACTGCTCAGCATCAGGCGGGCCATGAGAATAGTGTTAGGCGGTGTCGAATTAATCAAAAAACCCGGTGGCAAAAAGTTTCACAAAATTCAATGGCATCATACAATGCAACTGCCGAAAGCAGAAGCTATTTGAGATTTTTCCGCCAGTCTAGTATGGCAGATGCGCCTCCCGAGAAAAAAATCTCGCTTTCGGTTGAGGTGCAATCCGGTGCGCAACGTAACCGAATGGTCAGCGCGAGAAATTTCGGTAAAAATCTTTTCTCTGTATGTCTTTCTGTAATATGTATCTTCTATACATAGTATAATACAAAATCGCTTCCCGCCTTCTGTACCGATGTACGCTTACGTCTTTTAAACTACGCTACGGATTTTAATGCAGTTTTCATTATTTATTAGAGTGATTCAAGAAAAAGATTTATACGTATAGTTTAGTATTGTTTTGTGTTAATTATTTGAAATATGACAATAAATAATTGTTCAAGACGTCTGAAACATTATGCCAATGGGAGCTTTACATGGCGTGCGCTGGCTTAACCTCAAAATAATGTTACTACACAAATGTAGGTCTTGATATGGCCTACAAAAAAGTTAGCATTGGCACATATTTGTCTCCTAAGGTTTACCCACAATATCCGTTTTTTAGGGTTCCGTACCCAAAGGGTAAAAAACGGGACCGTATAACTAAGACTCAGCTGTCCGTCCGTCCGTCTGTCACCAGGCTGTATTTAATGAACCGTGACAGTTGAAATTTTTACAGAAGATGTATTTCTGTTGCCGCTATAACATAAATTTTTAAAGGTGCTCCCATACAACTAACGTGATTTTTTTGCTGTTTGTATAGATATATAATTGTACGGAATCCTTCGTGCGCGAGTCCGACTCGCACGTGGCTGATTTTTATGTTTTTTGTCTTTGCAAAAGTGTGATGAAAAGTTTAGGTTACTTGGGAAGCTATTTTAATCATTATAGTATTAATACTTATATGATTTTTTATATGATGGTTACCTTAATTATTTAATGTAGAATAAAATTGCTATTTATACTGCATATTATTCCATTGAATACATTAGAAAATACCACAAATTTATTATTGCACGCAACAAAAAAAATGGTTACCTTTACGATACCACTACCTTTTTTTTGACTGGGTATTAATAAAATTTTATCCAGTTCAACATTACGTTTAGCTTTTATTGGATAAAGGTTTCAAATTGTTTTAATAATTATTTTTTACAACTAGGCGGTGGTATTGATATTTGTTTTCCTTCTGAGTGGTGCCAGTAGTGCCTAATAGTATAGTGCAACAAAATTTTCTGACCCGGTGGTCAAACATCAAAACTACAGTCGCCATATTAAAATGCTGTCAACTTACGTGCCACTAGTAGAAGCTATGAAAAATGCCAGCGGCGGCGCGATCTTTTTTGATCTTTTTAAGATCTTTTTTATGTGCACCGTAAAAGTGGTATTTCAGCCAGCCCTACAGCTGGGCTTTCACACCGTCTTTGTTGGGGTTCACCTACACTCTTATAAACTTAATTTGTGATACAAATCCTGTGCTGCTGCGTGTAATTGACACATATTAATCAGGAAAGAAAATTAAGTAAACGCAAAAATAATGGTAATTAGCACTTTAAGTTTATTTTTTCGTTTATACAATACACCAAAAATTTAAACAACACAATAGAAATCAATCAAATAGAATGAAAATACCAAGTAGAAATAAATTCAAATGAAAGTTCGTTCTATCCAACAAAAGTCAATAATGTCTATTTAGTGGCACAAAATCAATAAATACCATTTTGGCTAAGATCTTACGTCCACCAGTGAATATGCGGATTGCTATTGGCTTGGTACTATTAGTTTTTCTCATCAGTCTTACATGTTTTATAATTATCATGGATGAATATTATTTTGTTTACCCTAGTAGGGCTCAAGCGAGATCTTTTCGCTGAAATAGTTAATCCAGCAACCGAAAACATCCTCTTAGTCGGTTTGTATGTAGTACAGCTTTAGCAAGAATAGAAAGGTTAGGAAATGTATTTTTCTAAGTATTCCAGTCTGATAATAGATTCCCGTCCTTGGGTTCTTTTTTGGATCTGTAGCAGCAATATAATGCGAACATTATTGCTCAATAAGGTCGTCTTCGATTTCCTGGAACATACGCATGCTATGTTTCTTTGACAGTTTTTGCAATAATGAAGTGTCGGAATCTTTACTTGTACTTGCAGTACCTGAAAAATCTACTAAATTTGTTTCTGGCATTTCATTGGTGTTTATCACTTCTTTGATGTATGTAGATAGGAATGAAGTTCTGGTCATATTTTGGTTTTCTAAAAATATTTATCAATTTCTTTCAGGCTCATAAAATCCAAATGCGCTGATGCTACTATGGCTTTAGTAACGGGAAACCTCTTGTTAATGTTTGCATTCCGGACCCAAGGCACCCCTGAAGGACACCCCTGGGGGTGCCACGGGAACTTGAATTTGGATCCGTGGCACCCCCAGGACATTTAGTGCTGTGATTTGCAGTAGGTTATATGTTAAAGCTGAAAATTCTAATCAAAAGTCGACGTACCTACACGTATCTCTACTGTATTTTAAAATATGTAATCAGCAATCAAATTGAAGTGTGTCGTAGCATTCTAATATTAATAACTAATACATCAGTATATTGTATAGCAATGAATATAGTAACAGACACGGAGGATCTTAATTTTATCAAGATACACGGAGGAACAATTCTGCTGCATAAAAAACACAGACATCATAAGAAAAGATTACAAGGAAATTTCGTCTGCGTAGCGTTGTTCAACCTATAAGAAATTATAATGCCCTTGGTCTTTAACCATAGATAAGGTAAGGTTACACTTAGTAATTAAATATGTGTGTGTGCCGAGGACACACCTAGGATGCTACTATCATTGGACGCGAAATACATATGTGGCGCAAAGCAAAGTCTTTAGAGAAGGTACACTTAAATAAAGGCTGAAAGAAGAATTGTAGGCCTAACAGCAGTTTTACCACTTCTTCAATTTGATACCATTCGGAAGGCCTTTGAATTTTGATATATTGTATCCGATGTACTGTCGATATGGTAACAATCATCAATTACATAGAATGATTATGGCTCAGCGTACATTCAGCTGAGATTTTCAGCATCTTTGGAGAGCGTCATAGGACGAATAACATTTTAGAAGGTATACTCCAAATTAAACAAATTGATCAATAAAAATAAGGTTTCCGTGATGAGTTTACTAAACTTATTGCACAATATTCACAAATTGAATGCAGAACCTAAAAACGAAAACAAGCAGACATCAATAATGACGATTTCATAGTGCACATTCAATTTCAAATTTTGAACATAGAAACAACATTAGACCACGCATTGGAGAAATTGCGTTCAATAAATACTAAAATTAGACTATTGAAATAATTTTGTTACTATTTATCTGTCTCATCACTATTCGATTGG
Organism: Apoda limacodes; assembly: GCA_946406115.1. Classification (NCBI taxonomy): domain Eukaryota; kingdom Metazoa; phylum Arthropoda; class Insecta; order Lepidoptera; family Limacodidae; genus Apoda; species Apoda limacodes. The sequence goes on along the minus strand of OX291555.1, from coordinate 22,203,921 downwards.
GGGATTCATGGGAACTAGTAAATAGAACCCGTGACACCACTGGTACACCGTTGTATGAATTTCAGTACCTGGGGGTGCCACGGATCCAAATTCAAGTTCCCGTGGCACCCCCAGGGGTGTCCTCCAGGAGTGCCATGGGTCCGAAATGAGTGTTTGTCATCATGTTCCGTTTCAGGCGTAACATAATTGGTGGTTCTTCATCCTGGCTATTTAAAGCTTCAATTATCTCTGAAACACGAGGGCAAAATTTATTGTACATCTCTTCTGTGACCACATGATTTTGACGGCTTCGCGAAAGCTTTTTGAAAATTTTACAAGGTATTCTAAAAGCATCCACTCACTTTGAGTTATTCGAAGCTCTTCCAGGCTTATTATTCTTAACATATTACTAAAAGTTTATCTGTTACAGATGTGGGTCAAATTTTTCAAGCATTTAAAGAACGCTATGCCAGCGAGTCGACGTTGCGGTTTTTATTTTTGGAATATGCATAAAATTTCCTGATACAGATAGTGAAATCCTGTCTTCAAATTCTTTTGTATCTTCGGATGCAGTATAATTGCCTTCAGGGTTAGGAATAGGATCACCTTGGTCACTTTCCATGATTTTATCAATTTCATCAAGAGATTGCAAAAAATTCAGTTGCAGCTGTACCTTTTCAGCTTCTACTTGCAACTCTGGTGCGCGATATCATTGCCTTTACAATTATTTTACACTTTTGGACGAGTGCTGCAATTTCTGGTACTGTTTTAATGCCATCCACTGTCACAAGGTAATACAATCCATGACCGAGACTTAAATGATGAGTCATGTTAGTTTTTGTTTAGCTTGTTTCATATTTATTAAATCTTTAATAATTACGACCCAAATTGTCTTTACTTTCATTTTTTACAGCAGTCAGGCATGCTAAACTATACTATGCTAAACTATACTATGCTATGCTATGCTAAAAACTTGATCAGTATTTACAATTTTATTACCACTGATAATTAAGTTTCCGTAATTTTTCCAACTAAAACTACTATGAGTTTTGTAGTTGTTAAAAACATGAATGGAAAGTTTGCTCACACTTGTTTTCGATAATTCAGACATTTTTGTACATCACGTTCACCAGAGAACACATATATAACAAACATACACGCAAATATTCGATCAATGTCGTTTCACGACTCACGCAGGGCGGAGAATGAATATGGCGGCGGTGCTGTACTTAGGTAGTCTAAAATGCTTATTCCTTGGTTATTCCTAAGGTTCCAATTTTAATTAAGGTCGCATTTTTGTTATGTAAGAAAAAATCGACAAAAACGATAATTTTTCGTAAAAAAATATTAACTTTTGCCTAACAAATGGCGGGGAAGAAAGTAAATAATATACAAAGATAATGTTTGATTTTATCCTCGCTAAATGGCGAGGAAGTAATCCGTACAGCTACGCCTTTAAAACATTATGTATGTCAAATTAGATATTTGCCTCATACAAAATAAAGATTGTAACAGGAATTGCGGTGAAATTGTGCTTTTACTATGATGAGGCATATTTTTTTAAACCTATTGTTCTCAATTCGTTTTATTAAGTAGTTAATACTTCCCAATCCAAAATATTTGGAGGTGTGCTATATAAATCAAAAGAAGCAGTACCAAGTTTCACAGACGCGATCCGATTTTAGCATCGCTATGTGATTAATATGATGAGACATGATTAATTGATTGTTAATTGCGGTAACTGTTTTAGTCGATAGAACGACTAGTTTGAACTAGATATATTCTGCTCCTGTGGGAACTTTCTAGTGGCGACGAGTGATATAATATTAAAACTTTTGAACATTTAGATAAACTGTGAACAATCAAATTATATGAACAACATGTCAATCGGCAAAGTTTCGGAGTTCGATGTGAAAAATTATGTGTAAGTGTTTATTATCGGGATGTATTTTAAAGTTAAAAACGTCAAGGAGCAGTTGAAAGTGAAAATATAAGTGATGGGAGATAAAGCATGTGAGTTGCACGTAAACTTAGCGCACCCGAGGTAACCATCAGAGCTGGGGTACAGCGAGGCGTCAGCATTGTGACGTAATCATTTGCGACCGAGTCCGTCGGTGCTCGCGAAAAGGTACCGTTTTCGACAAAGAGGGCAACATGCTACAGCGACGGTCAGTAATTATGTAGTCGAACTGAAGGAGCTAGCACGGAATTGTTAATATAATGATAGCCTATCGGAAAATCTATAGGATTAATTTGTGTGCGGACTGAGAGCTGACGTCAGTCGTCAACGATTGTATGCTAAGGACGAAAATTTGAATTTTCCAAAAGTCATCAAAATCGCTAGCTCGTTGGAGCAAGATGCAGCTGCGGTGGATACGCGGAAAGTACTGGAGGCAGTGGGGGTATCAGGAACATGCACGAGATGCTACTAGAGGGCGCCGGCGGCGCCGGATGGCCAGCAGCCGCTGCGCATCAACGGAACGACAGTGCTTCGTGGCCAATTTCAAAGGGTGCGGAGCGACCAGTCACGGCTACGCGGACTGTGGTGAGCAGGAACTGTCTTATGATGATAATACAATAAAGGACTCAGTTGACTTACATCTGTATCAATAGAAAAAAATAACATTTTCGATACCATATCGCCAATTTCATTTATGTATTTAAAGTGTGAGAATGAATTCCCTGCCGCTGGCGAGCGGTGCGATGGTAGTAAGTAACCGTGGGCATCGTTTCGAATAATTCTTCAAAAACATCCCATTGTACAAGCGGTAGAACACTGACAGGGAGGCAAAGTCTCTCCTCGGACTTAAGGGTTCGATACAGCAAGTGAGTTTGGGATCGTCGACAATTCTCACAGCCTCTCCCCCGACGTGAAGTACTATCTCGCTCTGTTGAGTACACCTAGTTTTTTGGACGCCAGCTTCACCTTGTCTTGCAAATGATGTCGGAAATAAACATCGCTGGAGATGTCAACACCAAGGATCCCAATGCTCTTGGAGATGGAGAGGGGAGTGTTCTGGAATTGTAGGACTACATTAAATGGGATTTTCTTAGAGGTGAACGCGCCTTATAAAGCTTAGGGTATTTAAATACAATTATAATGAAAACAAGCGCAACACAATTCGACATGATGGTTACCTTTATGGAGCAGTAAGTAAAAGCATAATTTTATATTTCAAATCTTTGGAAAAATACAAGCAATTAAGGATTGGGAGGAGTTGAAAACTATTGTTAATAGTGATGCTAGAGGAGCGGATAGGACAGTCGAAAAGTGGATAAAGGTTTGTAGTACCTAACCATGTTGTTCTGTTCCATAATCGTGCATTTGGTTTTAGTAGGTTTTACTAATTAAACTCCGGTGTATAAATAAGAAGGTTATTGGGCAAAATTTGGTTTACATATCTTTAAGATATTGTGTGCTTTTGTTGTGGTGCTTCATACCTATACACTTTCATGGTCTGGTTATTAATGTCTGTTTTGGTTTGGCTATTTTTAAGGTGTGGAGCGATCTAAAAAACAATACCAAAAAAAAAGCAGCTAGAATTAATCGAGCAGCAAGTGGTACTGGTGGTGGGCCTGCATTGCTTTCAGCACTAACCAATTTGGAGCAACGGGTTCTAAATTTAATAGGAACTCAGGCTGCAACGGGTATAGCAGAATTAGAGGAAGCTAGGTTTACACAGGTATAAATTAATATATTAGGTCCACTACTATCATCTGATTATATACATATTACTCAGTATAAGGGTATTTACTATGTAGAGTTGTAGCACATCAACATAGGAAGTCAAACTTTCTTTTTAGAATGTTTACTACTTTACCATGTTTGATTCAAATTCAAACACTTTGACGCATTTAATTAATATATTGTTCTAGGAGGAAGTTTGTCTTCCTATGTTAATGTGTTACAAAGTATCTCTCTGTGCAAATACATGATACTTTAATTATAACTAGCTTTTGCCAGCGGCTTCGCCCGCCCTAAATTTGGTTATCGGCGTAGGATTCTTACGGCAACTCCTCAATTAAAGAAAAGAACCTAGTTACACTCTCTCTCTCCATCTCTCTCTCTCTCCTACTCTCTCTTTCTTTAAAATAATTAACTACTAATAACTAATAACCTAATGGATTACCATCGCGAGCATAATACAAACTTTGAACCCCCGTTTAGGGGTTGAGTGTTGGAAAATTCTATCTTAGCGCGCGCCACATCATAATAGCTATATGTGCGCAAAATTTCAGATCAGTCAGTCAGTAATAGTTACTTTGGGCTAACGCTAACCTTAACCGGCGCCCTTTCCCCTCATGACTGTCCGCTTGGCGCTTGCACATCATAAATGCGCATGCAGTACTTAATCGTTATTTTGCTGCGATGTTAATTTAAAACTGCGATATGTCCTAAGATATTCATTAAAATCGAATGATGTAAAGGGCAATTTTGTTTTAAATTAAATACTTGTGATGAATAATTTATTTATTCGGATAAAGATTAATATCATGTTTATAAAAACACCGTCGCAAGTAATGCGTTATTTTAGAACAAATTTGGTTAGCATAAAAAAGATTATAGTGAGCCAACCTTAGAAGATAGACATATGCTGTCTCGGACCTTTTTTATAGAACTTTTAAAGGAAAACCATTCTGTAATGCATGATTTTTGCAAAACTTTAACCGATTTTGAAACATTCTTCATTGGTGCTCCGCTCCTGTCGTTCTTAGCGTAATAATTTATAACCTTTAACCTTCCTCGATAAATAGGATATCTTACACTAAAAGATTTTTTTCAAATCGGACCAGGAGTTCCTGAGATTATACGTTCAAACAAACTAACAAACTCTTCAGCTTTATGATATTAATATACATATATAGTATAGAAGAAGATTTGCTTATGTTTTTGAGTGAGTTTAACCTTTTTAGGATTCCGTAGCCAAATGGCAAAAAATGGAACCCTTATAGATACGTCATGTCTGTCTGACTGTCTGTCCGTCCGTCATGTCACAGCCACTTTTTTCCGAACCTATAAGAACTATACTGTTGAAACTTGCTAAGTAGATGTATTCTGTGAACCGCATTAAGATTTTCACACAAAAATAAAAAAAAACAATAAATTTTGGGGGTTCCCCATACTGAAACTCAAAATTTTTTTTTCCTTCAATCCCCTACGTGTGGGCAGATATACAGATATAGATAGGTCTTCAAAAATAATATATAGGTTTCTAATATCATTTTTTTCTAAACTGAATAGTTTGCGCGAGAGACATTTCCAAAGTGGTAAAATGTGTCCCCCCCCCTGTAATTTCTAAAATAAAAGGGTGATAAAACAAAAAAAAATATATGATGTACACCATGCAAACTTCCACCGAAAATTGGTTTTAACGAGATCTAGTAAGTAGCTTTTTTTTAATACGTCATATTTACTTTTCATTCAATCAAGTCAAATATAAAATAAAAAAAAAAACATATTTTTTTGTTTGTGTTTGTAAAGTACGTAAATGGTGGTAGGTATGGAACCCTCGGTGCGTGAGTCCAACTCGCACTTGGCTAGTTTTTTTTTTAATAAAAACCGAATTGAGTTGTCAAACATGTGTCAAAATAAAATGTAATTTAAATCAAAAGCACAAAGGAGTATTGATATCAACTTCGAAGCATATGAATGCCAAATAACTTTCCACCCCTTTTTAATCCGGTTAGGGGATTAATTTCAATAAAATACGAAACACGTCTTCCACCAATTGTGTTAAAACAGAATTGAAATAAATTTGAAGGAGATTAGACCAAGGAATCACGATTTCCATACAAACTTTGCCCCCCTTATTCACCCCCTTAGGGGTAGAATTTCGGAAAATCCTTTCTTATCGGATGCCTACGTCATAAAATGAACACACCCTCCTAGTTTCAGGTCTCTACGATGAGCGGTTTAGGCTGTGCGTTGATCCAGCAGTCATTCAGGACAAAGCATTTTATATGTATAGATTATTGGATCTCAGGTGGTCAGAGAACATACGCAAGTTAATCGCTTACCAACTTTGTCACCAATACTAGTAACGCAGAATTTAATATCGGAAATGGAGCCAGTACAAATAATAAGTAAGTAATTTTTGATATTATTTTATGTATGTATGTATGTTGTCACAGTTTTGTTTAGAAAACAACTAAAATTTTAAATCTATTAGTTTTATTATTTGATCTTTAATTATTGGTTAACATAATAAATACATTTAAATTATATTAAAAACTCTTTGGTACTGTGTAAGAAAATACTAAATTAGAGTTATTACTAATTAGGCTACTTGTTTAAAGGTTCAATGCTTAAACAAGGAATATAGATTCGCCATGTTTGTCTGTCCAGAGTCATTGTATTCAGCAACTATTAAGAATACAGCAGTAAAATTGGGTATATATACCCATAGATAAAATCTTATTGTTGTTATAGTGTCAGAGTTATTGACTTTTGTTATTTTTCTGCAGCATTAGAAGAATGGAATCAGCCAGGTTCTTTTCAACAGTCACACATCGCTCCGCCAGCATTATCGCCTGTTATCAAGCCGTTACCACCAGCAGAAGGTCAAACAACTCCCCATCGGCGCTACTCGGATTCCATGCGTCCTTGCAGGTCACCGCGAAGACGATCAAAGATATTAAAAAGTGCGACTGAAAGGGTCGCTGAAGACTTTCTCCATTCTGATACAGAATGGAGAAAGTTAATGAGTGATAAAATTAAATAAGACTGTGACAACGACAGAAAACAATTACGTTTAAGGGAGAAAGAATTGCAGTTGCAAAAGCAGTGGCAGGATATTTTTAGAAGAGTAGTAGATGTCATGGAAAAGTTTTTAGATAAGTTAGATAATAAATAAATTGTTTTTAGGGTTCCATATCTAAAGTGTGCCAACAGAGCCCTATTGCTAAGCCTGTGCTGTCTGTCTGTCTTTAAAAAGCTCGATCTTTAAAACTGTAATAGGTAAATAGCTAAGATTTTCACAGAATTCATTAGATGTAAGATAGAAAAATTATGTTTTAAATTTAGATTACTTTTATTTTAGAGGTTGTTAAAAGAAATTTATTATTAACCTTATATTACGTATTAGGTAAAAAAAAGGTTATATTAAGATTAAACTGTTCTTCTCAACTACCGACTAAAGAACTCTTTAAATTTAATTTAGTTTTATATATTTGCATTTGAAATGAAAAATAGGTGTATGTTTAAGTGTAGCTTTCTTTTATTACAAACAAAAATTACTATAATCATGTTTTTTGATTCAATTCTGCAACCGTCTGACTAATTGCTCTCTAATGGCTCGTCCTCTAATTAGATCAGTTGTGGCTCCTCTTTCCTCTCTATAGGGTTCTGCATCAAATCGTCTTGCTTCCTCAGAGAAAAGTAAGAGAAAAGAAGTCTGTAAAAACAAACATTTTACAGCATGGGAATTTAAGTGTTATAATATACACTTTACCCTCTTCTAGAATCCCACGTGCTGCGTGCAGGTCAATCAAGATTTAAGCACAAATAAAACATTCAGTATATCCCCACTTCCATGCTAACCTATATAGGTATATTTTGCAGACATGTAGAACACTTTTTATCACATCAAAAAATTTAAAACAAAACAATAAAAATATTCAGTGTAGGTACAACTAGGCGGCTTTATCGCTATAAAGCTATCTTTTGCTGTACTACTCGTGGGGTACAAGTATAAAGTTATTAAATATTAGGTTCAGAATAAAAATCAAGAATGTAAATTCACTCGAAGAGGTAAAATCTGTTCTATTACAACAGCTGCTGCTGAGCACACAAATGCACTTACAAAAAACAAGGAGGTCTATAAAGAAACTTAAATAATATTTACCAATTTCTCTTTCAGGCTCTGGTACATTGTAATTCAATGCAATATTGTGTAAAACTGAACAAGCCAGTATGATTTTAGATCATTTTTCTGGCTTGTAGTGAAGAACCCTATCCTCTGTTAAGCATCTCCTTTTGTTTTTTAAGCGACTGAAAGTATTTTCAATTACTACACTAGCAGCACCATGCTTATCGTTATAAGTTGTTTCAGGGGATCCTTCCGCAGCATCTAAGATAGGGGTCATTAGCCATGTTCGTTAACGGTATCCTGAGTCTCCTGCAATCACAGTAATACCTTTATATACATTGTTTTAACAAATTTTTATTATTTCGATATAATAAAAAAAATCACCATCACATCACAATAGCCAAACCATTTCCCCATTTTCATGTAAAGATTGCATATAAGTACTGACTTGACTATTTTCCCAAATGAAGGAGTCGTGGTTAGCTCCTCCAAATTTTGGGTTTACGTTCATTATCATATAATTACTGTCACAGATCTGAAAAATACAATGAAATGTTCCAAGCATAGATTGTTATATCATGCTATAAAACTCTTTTGAATTAATTCATAGCTTTTGTGTGGATAATATATGTATATGATAATATATATGTACCTATATGTTTATTAGTTTATACACTTTGGTGGTGAATTAAGGTAGGTAATTGAATACAATGTTTTACATATTATTAACATTTGAACGTTGAGAGAGTGATATTGTTTTCGACAGAAGAATAAGTGCTCCACCTCTTTTGGAGGTCCAAATATGCTAAAGTGACTGCTATCAATGCAACCAACAATCCCAGGCACTCTATATTCTTCATAAAATCTAAAACAACAGTGAACTATTATTATACCATAAGTAAAGCTAATGCATTTGTGACTAATTGCCCGTCTTTCAGCAGGGGTGTTTGGGAAATGAATTTTTTTTTTTTTTTATACCACTAAGGTGGCAAACAAGCCTACTGTCCGCCTGATGGTAAGCGGTCACCGTAGCCTATGGACGCTTGCAACGCCAGAAATATCACTTTCGCGTTGCCGACCTTTCAAAAATCCAATTACTTCTTTCTTGAAGAACCCTATAGGTACCGTAGTCCTTAGAGAAAACCTTGGCAGGGAGCTCATTCCACAACCCAACCGTTCGCGGGAGGAAGTTTCTCTGAAACCGCACTGTACGCGACCATTTCGGTTCCAAAGTGTGAGAATGAATTCCCTGTCGATGGCGAGCGGTGCGATGGTAGAAAGTAGCCGTGGGCATCATTTCGAACAATTCCTCAGAACACATCCCATTGTACAAGCGGTAGAACACACACAAGGAGGCAAAGTCTCTCCTCAGACTTAAGGGCTCGATACCGCAAGTGAGTTTGGGATCGTCGACAATTCTCACAGCCCGTCGTTGAACCGCGTCAAAAGGGCCAAGCTGGTAACCGGGTGCACCCGCCCAGAGATGGAAGCAGTACTCCATATGGGGCCAGACTTGCGACTCGGACAGTAGCAACCTTTGCCCCGACGTGAAGTATTGCTTTGCTCTGTTGAGTACACCAAGTTTTTTGGACGCCAGCTTTACCTTGTCTAGCAAATGATCTCGGAACTGAACATCGCTGGAGATGTCAACGCCGAGGATCCCAATGATCTTGGAGATGAAGAGGGTAGTGTTCTAGAATTGTGGGACTACAGTGAATGGGGTTTTCTTAGCGGTGAACGCGCAGACTTGTGTCTTTGAAGGGTTGAATCGGACCAAGTTTTCCCGCCCCCAGTCAGAGATCTTGGACAGACCGATCTCGATTTGAGACTCAAGTTCTTCACGCTTTTCCTCCACAACGGAACGTGGGATGCTTGCACGGCCCGTGTAATAAGCGTCTCCAGTACTGTCACCTGCATAGCAATGTATGTTGTTGATGTCCAACATATCATTGATGTGAAGTAGAAACAGCGTAGGAGACAGCACAGAGCCTTGCGGGACACCAGCATTAATGTCCATGCTATCAGAGCAACTACCGTCAACTACGGCTCGTATGCGTCTGCCGGACAAAAAGCTAGCCACCCATTTGCACAAACCCTCGGGCACTCCGTAAGATGGCAACTTCGATAGAAGACCCCGGTGCCAGACCCGATCGAACGCCTTCGCTATGTCTAGGCTACATGCCAATGCCTCCCCCTGACTCTCAATGGCTAGTGCCCATCGGTGTGTGAGATACACTAGAAGGTGACCAGTCGAGCGACCGTGGCGAAAGCCATATTGACGGTCACTGATCAGGTCGTGTTTTTCTAGGTATCTCAAAAGCTGTTTGTTGATCACACGCTCCATCACCTTGGAGAGGAGAGAGGTTATCGCGATAGGCCTGTAATTCGATGGATCTGATCTATCGCCCTTTTTGGGCACCGGGTGAGTGGAGTGCAGGTGCGTGAGTGTAGGATATAACTCAGGAGCACACTGCTAAAGCACCACTGCTGGTATACCGTCTGGCCCACCCGACTCATGAACGTCTAGAGCAAGCAACGCCCGCCGGTCCTCCCGCTGTGTTATGGAGATTTCCGGCATGGTCTTAACGCACCACGGTGTAGTAGGTGGTACATCGCCTTCCTCGTTCATATTCGAGTTTGAGGCAAAGAGACTGCCCGGAGATCGGCTTTTTCTTTAGCACTATGGGCCAAGTCACCATCGGTCTTCCGCAGTGGTGGTAACGACGACTGGCAAAAGTTCCCTTCGGCAGCTTTGGCAAGCGACCAGAAAGCACGACTACCAGAAGGATAGCTCGCAAGTCGCCCACCCATTTTTCTGATGAATTGGAATTTTGCTCTGGCAGTTGCTTTCTTACTTAACCTCGAGACAGCATTTAATTTGCATTTTACCTCAGAAATATCCTTATTATAACGAGCCGTGGTCCAAGCCTCATATGCAGTTTGCTTAAGAATTTTATATTCTCCACAAGACCTATTAAACCACGTTCGTTTTTTGACGCCGGCAGCTACTCGCGGGTTAGGAATATAACATTTCATACCAGCGAGGTCTCAGTTACTGCAGCTGCACAGACGTCAGGATCTTCTGAGCTAAAGCAGATCTGACTCCACGGGTACGATGCATAAAACGTGTAGTCAGCAGAAAGTCCAGTAAGGAGCTCGTATAGTCCTCTATAACTGGTATTCTCGTTGGAGAAAGTACAAGCTGAGAGAATCCACAGGCAGAGAAACTGAAACTGAGGCACTCACGACGTTGGAATTGTAATTCATTGGATCTGATCTATCGCCCTTTTTGGGCACCGGGTGCACATTCGCAGTCTTCCATGAAGACGGAAATTGCCTAGTGTGGTAGGAAAGCGTGAAGAGGCGCGTGAGTATAGGACATAACTCAGGAGCACACTGCTTAAGCACCACTGCTGGTATACCGTCTGGCCCACTCGATTTATGAGCGTCTAGAGAAAGCAACGCCCGCCGGACCTCCCGCTGTGTTATGGAGATTTCTGGCCAACTTATCTCTAATATATATAAAATTTAATAATGGATCAGCGGTCAAGCCATTAGGTTCTATTTATTCGATCATATAGTGATATAGAAAGAAAACTGGAATATTTTGTTAAAGAAGGCGGAACAACTTCTCTGTCAGGTCGACAATAGTTGACGGAATTCAAAATACCTACTTGTTATAAATATACTCGGTTGTAACCGTATTGAATCGCAGGATGCAAGAGCTGTAACAGCTAACAGAGAACTTTTGGATAGATATAAAGAACTAGCTGACTCGGCAAACGTTGTTTCTTTTTTTAAAAAAACTGACGCACCAACCTATTGTGAAAAGGTTGTACTAATTCAGAAACCTTTCCTTGTGTGTGCATAACAGCTTACCGAAATTTCATTAAAATCGGTTTACCCTTATTGCGCAAGTCCGACTCGCACTTGACCATGTCCGACTCACACTTGACCCTTTTTTCTTTCTCAGAAACCTTCCCCGGCGTGTCAATAACAACTTACTAAAATTTCATTACAATCGGTTTACCCTTATTGCGTGAGTCCGACTCGCACTTGACCCTTTTTTTCTTAACGCTTAGAAACCTTCATATGAGGTACTGATATAGTACGTTGACTTTCGAGACATTTCAATTTTAAAGAGTATTTGCTCATGTTTTAAAGTGAGTTAAACCTTTTTTGAATAAAATCGGATTGAGTTTTCAAACATATAAGGAGTATTAATATCAACTTCGAAGCAAATCACCGCCACAATAACTTTCTAACCCTTTCTAACTCTGTTAGGGGATGAATTTAAATAAAATACGAAACATTGTTCCATCAATTCTGTTAAAAAAGGTTTACGCAAAATTTACAGTAGATTGCACCAAGGAATCACGTTGTCCCATACAAACTTTGCCCCCCTTTCTCACCCCCTTAGGGTTGGAATTCCGGAAAATCCTTTCTTATCGGATGCCAACGTCATACAAAGAACACACCCTCGAAGTTTTAGGTCTGTACGATTAGCGGTTCAGGCTGTGCGTTGATCCATCAGTCATTCAGGACAAAGCATTTTATATGTATAGATTGTTCGACGGCACACTGGGTCGGTTCATGAGGGGCAAGGCTTAAAGTCGAATGCCCCTGCCCCTAAAACAGACATACTGACAGGACAGCTTTGCGTTAATGTCAGATGCCAACTGACTCTTTTTACCTATTACTTGTCTTTATTTTTAGCAATCGATTTCAAGGGGAATAAATCTTAAAGCTGAATTTTCTGTCAATTTAGTCTGCTATAGGGGCCTAATTTTTACTTTTTAGTGAATTTAAAGTCGATTTTTGCATTTGTAAAAAAAAGTTTTTAACTTTTAATTAACCAATAAAATAGGTATACAACTTAAATATCTCAGTAGGAAATTAAATTTAGCAAATCGATTTTCTCATTAATATTAATTTCAAAGACAACATCATTGTCAGTCAGTAAAGCGGTAAGAATATTCTTTTCTAAATGGTTATATATTATACCTAATATATAATTTATTGTAATAATAGAAAATCGAAGTTTTAACTATAACATATATTTTTTAACTACAAAAAGTAACAAAATCGATCAAATTTTGTAAACAGAAATACTTGCCGCACTACTGGTAGTGCTGTTTACAAATGTTGACAATACCAGGGGCACCTTTCCAATGTTTTATAGTACAATCAAAAATAAAAATACAAAAAAGTGCTTTTGTAAATTTTATTTACTTGGGTATGCCATAAACTTAATATTCAAAAGATAAATATGTTGAAGGTTTTTATAGCAAAAAAGAAACTTCTTTACTAAAAACGTGAAAAGAGGTCATTTTAGATATCGTACGAGTGTGTTAATTCTCTTTTTAATTTAGTTAATTCAAGCGGTAAAATTATTCCGTTTAGTAATAAATAGTTTTATTTTTTGGGTACTGGCAATGACACGTTTGATAAAACGAAGCAGGTGAACACGACCTCAGCCCCCTTATTCAACTCGTTATAACTATCTCAATAACAAACTGTTACTATACTAGCTTTTGACTGTTCTTGGTTTTACTTACAACGATATTGAAATTCTTATACAAATTTTCATTTAATTTTATTTTGAATTTTTGGCCTTAAGGCCAAATATCAAATATATTCATAGTAAATAAATATTTTTTTTAGGGCATTACACACAGCGCCGTTTGGCTCCAATATCATACATAAATACACCCAGACTCACGACAATTATCATAGAAATGTTTACACAGTGCGGGAATTGAACCAACACCCTCTGCACATCAGCGGACCACACTACCAACTGGGCTGTAAGCGAGTCAATTTTTTTTGTCCCAGGGGATGAATTTTTACAAAAAGCTAATACGTTAATCTAAATCATTGGTCCAATCAAGCTGGCTAGGCATATATTGTAGAGTGTTTTTGTAATGGTTTCTTTGAATTTACTACCCAATCTTAATTATAAACCTAACAACCGAAGAAAAAGATCACCGCACCAGTGCACTCAGCGACCAGTAGTGGTCTCGCAAGGCACAAGTAACAAGCATAGAACGCACCGCGCCACTGCCGCCGCTGTTATAGCAATATTTCATTTTGAAATTTAAATTTAATTACTTATAATATCGTCTGTGTATATGCGTTACACTTACGCCTGTACCTAAACCTGTAGGATAAAGACCTACTTGTATTTGTGCACATTAACTATGAACTTGTGATATAAATTAGACATATACTACGGCATTTAAATAAGCTCTCAAGTGCTAAGTCCTGTCTGATTATCCTTCTGTCTTATTAGATTCTAAGATTCTATTCCAGGATTGACGCAACGCCTGAAAAATATCATAAGACCTCGTTCTTTATGCTGTCTTGCTAAACGCACATATAAAAACCTTCCATACAGTCAATTATCGCGCCACCATAATTTTTGGCCTATCTCGCCGGATAGTGCCAGCTCTAGTTAATTTGTACTTACGTAAAATTAAGCATGATATTTATTAAAAATGTCGACTCACTCTGAGTCTGATACCAACGACGAATTAGAGAAAAGAATTATAATCCAAGATAGCGATTCACTTTCAATGTGTTCAATCTATTTACGATTTTATTAAAGATAGCTCAAAAAACAATGAAAATTTGCAATTATTTGTACCTGAAATCGTTAAAAACCTTTTAACGAGCTATATTTACACATTAAATACACGCAATCTAAAATCTTAGCATCAATGTCAAATATTTATCCAGTTAAATTTCCAAAACCATCTAATGCAAGCTTGTCTCTCTTGCAAATTAGTAACTACACTATTATGAAATCAGAGGTTATCCAGGCTCTTAAAAAAGCGAAAACTGGAAAATCTTCTGGACCAGATAATATTCAGATAGAACTCCTAAAACTCATTGAAGAACATCTAGAGGATTCTCTAACCAATGTATTCAATGGCATATATAGCTCCGGCAACCAACCAAAATAATGGCGGATATCTACCTTTGTGATATAAGTTTTTAAATTTACGCGTTCCATTACAAATTTAAAAATAATAAAACGGGATTAAACGCGTTATTTTTAAATCTACCTTTGCGACTCTTCCGAAGAAAACCACCACCTAAAAATGCTCCAATTACAGAACCATAGGACTCATGAGTCACGTTTTGAAGATGTTCCTTTCTATTATTCGTTGAAGGATTAGAGTAATATGTGATGAACAACTGAATAAAAATCAGTTTGGCTTTAGATCAGGGGTTGGTACGAGGGAAGCATTATTCGCGCTGAACGTTCTTGTACAGAAATGCAGAGATATGCAAACAGACATTTTTATATGCTTCATAGATTATAAAAAAGCTTTTGACCGTGTTCGTCACGAGGTACTTTTGCAACATCTGATAGACATTGGACTTGACGGCAAGGACGTGCGAATCATAAGGGATAGTTCTTACTATCTTGTGAAAGGAGCAGAAACTGATGAAGTGGCTATATGTAAGGGTGTCAGACAGGGTTGCATATTGTCGTTTAAGATATATTCGGAAGCTATAATGTCTGAAGCTTTGGAGCATAAGGAGTGGGGTGTCGTAATAAACGGCCAAATTATAGATAACCTTAGGTTATGACACGGCTCTTATTACTTCCAACTCAGGAGATTTGCAAAGTATAGAAGATGCTGTTAACGAACGGAGTTTAAAGTCTGGTCTTCCTATAAACATATCAAAGACAAAATACATGGTGATATCGCGAAACCAAACCCTAAATCCTTGCATATCAGTTGCAGGAGCATCTCTCAAAAGAGTCTAGAGATACAAATACCTAGGCGCATGGGTCAATGAAGAATGGGAGTCCGACAATGAGATCAAGGTCCGGATTGAAATAGCTCGTGCGTCTTTCATTAAAATGAAAAAGGTATTTTGCAATAAAAAACTCGACGTAAATCTAAGAGTACGAATGCTTCAGTGCTACATCTGGCCAATAGTATTTTATGGCTGTGAGGCATGGACCATTAAAGAACACAAAACAAGAGGCCTTAGAAATGTGGTTTTACCGAGGTATGCTCAGAATAAGCTGGGTTCATAGAGTCGGGAATGAAGAAGTACTTCGACGTGTCAAGAAATTCCGAGTACTCTTGAAAAATATCAAGAGAAAAAAAGTAGCCTATCTGGGACATGTATTGAGACATGAGCGTTATCATCTTCTACAGACAATACTGATGGGAAAGATTGAGGGGGAAAGAAGCGTCGGAAGAAGAAAAATGTCTTGGCTCCGAAACTTTAGACAATGGACCGGTATTGCCCACGTAAAAGAACTTTTACGTCTGGTGAGGGACTAGGAGAGATGTGCGGAGTTGACGGCCAACCTCCAGTAGTGGAGAGGCATCGCAAGAAGAAGAAGAAGAAGTGAATATACGAATATGATTATGGAAAATGTGACAAAATCTACCGTAGTAGCAAAAAAATAATTATCTTTCAGTGAGTTTTCACTCATTCCAGTGTGCAAAATAGGTTTATTTAAGCATGTATTAAATCTTTTTCCTATTTTTTATTTTTGATGAGTTGAAAGTTATGCAACTTAAGAGGTATAATTCCTTTAGTACAAAGACTTATTAGGTCTTTCTTGACCTCCGAAATAGCAAGACAACACGAGGGAGGGGCCGCGGACGGTTCTTTCTATAGACGTTAATAAGTCGAGTGCGCAAGATGGTATGCATGAAGAGGTGCTTAAACAGTGTTCTCCTGAGTTGTATCCTCTTTGCGCTTTTTTACCACACTTGGCAATTTCTGTCTCGAATGTGCACCTGGTGCCCAAAAGGGTGATAGATCAGATCCATCGAATCCAATCGCTATTACCTCTTTCTTCTTTAGGTGATGGAGGGTATGATAAATACACAGCAGAAGTTAGAAAAGATACTTAGAAAAACACGACCTTGTCAGCGACCGTCAATATGGCTTTCGCCACTGTCGCTCAACTGGTGACTTACACACCGATGGGCACTAGCCATTGAGAGTCAGGGGGAAGCATAGACATGTAGCCTGGAATCCTAGCGAAAGCGTTCGATTGGGTCTGGCACCGGGATCTTCTATCGAAGTTGCTATCCTACGAACTGCCCGAGGGGTTGTGCACATGGGTGGCTAGCTTTTTGTCCGGCAGTCGCATCCAAGCAGTAGTTGCTATGATAGCATAAACATTAATGCTTGTGGGACAAGGCTCTGTGCTGTCTCTTACGCTGTTTCTACTACATATCAATGACATGTTGTCCAACAACAACATACATTGCTTTACAGAAGACAGATAAAGTGGAGCTTATTACCCGGGCCGTACCATCATTCCTCGCTCTGTTGTGGAGAAGAAGCGTGGAGAACTTGTGTCTAAAATCAAGATCACCCTGTCCAAGGTCTCTTACTGAACTGAAACCTTGGTTCGATTCAACCCTATGACGAAACAAGTCTGCCCGTTCACTGCTAAGAAGGTTTCTATTCACTGAGGTACCACAATTCCAGAACACACTGTGACGATACCAATATTTATGCCTTAACATTTTTGTAATGCAATGTTTTTATTCAAGTTTTAGCGCGAAGATTTACATTAGTAAACAATTCTCAATAAACTTACTACCTAAAGCAAAATGCATCTTTAAATTAGAATAGCGTGTTAAAATATACAAGTTCAGTAATTTAATACATGTGACGTATTCAACTTTTTGTAAAGTTGAATACCGATGACTCAAATGTAAAATATTACATTATAAACTTACGAATCATAAACATCAACACAAAATTAATTGTCAAATGTAGGTAGTAATCTCACTCCCGATTTATGGATTCGGACTCTAGACAAAATGAGGTTGCGTAAGTTTTGAACCAGTGGCGCGAGTATGGATGCTTTAAAACGTACTGTGATTGAATGTTTGATTGGTGGTTAAGTGATATAGTAATGGAAGCACGTTTCATATGCTCTTTAAGGTTGTTTCATAACTTTTACTCGAATAAAATTTTATTCAGAATATTAAACGTAGGATAAAGCAGAGACCCTCTAGATAGGAGTTGTTTTGTTATCCGCGGTTTTCTTTTTTTATTAATTTTATTGCCTTAGTTATTATAATAGTGATGCTACTGTTATTGGGAATTCTATAATGTTGAGTAAAACCGCGTAAGTTTAAGTTACTTAGAACTTTTATAATTTTGAAAACACCCGCGAAACTTACCTAAGTGAGTCGTTTAACAACCATTAGGATAGCCTCGTAAAATAAATATTCTAACAATAATAAAAGAAAGTTGTCTTGGTTTTTACGTATTCTGTATAATGGTATGACGTGTTAGTTTATTTGAACTTACCCGGGGTTTGTTAAAACTTTACGAACATTTAGAACATAATATTGATATTCTATTAGCTTAGGACAATAGGGCCGTTTATCTAGACCGTTCATATTAATCTAGGACTCTATAATAGTGCCCCAACCAACATAACTAGAATTATACATAAAAATATTTTTTTTTCTTTGTTAAAATTAATTAAGGCCGAACATCAATCCGGAATAAAAAATATGATGGAGGGCATTGAAATGTTGGGTGAGAAAGTTATTAGAGGGGGTTAGTGTTGATAAAAGTGCGTGGTCTTTTACATACAGAACATAAGCCAGGAACCACGTGGGGTTAAACTACAGCTAGATCGTGCCACCATTACTGGTTAGTAAATACTTTTAAAATAGAAGTTACAGTGAAAATATTGTGTGTGCGTTGTGAAATTCTTTAGGTTGTGTTTTAAAAATATCTAACTTAATGATAAAACATCCAAATGACGGGCCCGCCTTTGTCGGTTAGAAATTATGGTAGAAAGAAATCTCAATCACCTCAGTAGGATGAAATATATTAATAGGCTTTGTTCAAGGACATTTATATCTACGTACAGCAAAACCTTCAATAAAAGTAGAAGTGGGAACAAAGATTGTACCAGCCATAATAATTATATAGCCCACTAAAGAGCTAGGTCTGCCAAGAGATACAGTAATTACTATGTGTAATCCATGTCCATCCTTAGCGGCGTTAGTAGGGTTTTACTATTTTGGCTGGTTAGCTATGAGCGTTGATGTTCATCGTAATGGGGCGCCCCTTTAACCTACTTTCAGGTCGCAAGTCCTGAACGCTTAGCTACCTGGTTCCCACACTACAAATCGAATGGATTTAGCATTCGTATGGATTTAACTTTCAAATGTGGAAGTAGGATCAATTAGGGTTCCTTTGTGTAGGGATGACGGAAAATCATATAACTCATTAGTACTTGTGTCTCTTTAGTTCTAATATTCGCGTATTTGCTTTGTTTAGGAGGTTTTGTACTGACTTTAGAAATGGTGAAAAATTCAAAAGTGGACATTATTTATGATCTTAGATTTAGCTAAATTTATTTCTTGATTATTTTCTTTTACGCTTATTTGTATACTATTGTTTGCTACATTACTCTGACGTACCTCTGAAACAACTGGGTTTCCTACTTATTTAACACAACGGTTTTCGGGTACTACCACTTTTAACGATCACGCTTGGCCAAATAGGATAATTATCTACATCGAATTAATTATTAGATTCATTTGATTTCTCTCTGAGTAAGTGTTGATGCTTCAGAAGTTTCTTAGAAAAAATCATTATTTTATTAAAAATAGGGGGAGGCGGGACAACACCCCTTACCATCTCCAAGAGCATTGGTATCCTTGCTGTTGACATCTTCAGCGATATTCAGTTTCGAGATCATTTGCAAGACAAGGTGAAGCTGGCGTCCAAAAAACTTGGAGTTCTCAACAGAGCGAAGCAGTACTTTACCTCTGGGCGGAGGCTGCTGGTTTACAAGTCGCAAGATTGCGGACATCTTTAGGCGGGTACACCCGGATACCAGCTTAGCCCTTATGACTCAATTCAACGACGGGCTGAGAGAATCTTCAACGATCCCAAACTCACAAGCCGTATCGAACCCTTAAGTTTGAAGAGAGACTCTGCCTCCCTGTATGTGTTCTACCGCTTTTATAATTGGATGTGTTCTGAGGAATTGTTTGAAATGATGCCCACAAATTCTTTCTACTATGTCACCGCTCGCCATAGGCAGGGAATCCATCCTTACACCTTAGAACCTAAATGGTCACGTACAGTACACGTACGTTACAGAGAAACTGCCTCACATGAACGCTTAGGTTATGGAATGAGCCAAAGTTTTCTCTTAGGACTATGTACTACGTTAAAAAAAACAAGAGAAAATTATAAAACATTGAAAGGAGTTGATGATCATACAAACGAACGTAAGAGAAACAGAGACGCCATTACCTTAAAACAGTTTATAATCCCGAAGGCTTATTCCAGTGCTCTTCCTATTTCGGAGGCTAAGAAAAAGACCTTATAGATCTTTGTACTTAAGCTTAACAGGTGTTTGTAATAACCCCTTGAGTCCCTTGAGGTACTTACTGGCAAAACCGCAGTAGATAAAATAGGCGAACCAGATGTAACTTATAAATAATGTTTCGATGACATTGTTCTTTTATAATATTTATATCATTTTGTAACAGTTTTTAATAAAGATGATGTTTGATTTTATTTTCTTTGTACTACTATCAATATTTGTTTTGAATTATATACTCATCTGAAAATATTTTTACCCGTTAACGGTAATATTTTCTTTGACACACAACAGTATGTAGATTACTTCCGAACTGCCCACAGCGCATGTGGACACTGCTAAATTTATGCATTTTCGTAGTACTTTCGCTGATGACTCATATCACACACCTGGGAAAATTTATGTTATTTCCGGATGCCAATTATTTACTCGTATTTTATTACCAAATAAAATTTGAGGTTTGACAAGTGAACCCGTCACAATCGAGACTAGACTAGAGATTACTCGGCTATTTAATTTTTCGTTTAGCTTAGCTTTCGGTTAGCTCCTGTTACCGCCACTCATGAATATAGAGTACATTCATATTGTTTCTTCGCAGAAAACGACAACGTGTGTTTGTCCCCTTTTGTTTGAATGCGAAGACTTACCAACTAAACAATACTTAACTTTAGAAGAACAGGAATGTGAAAATTTAAACAAAAGTACTACTGTTCGCGATTAAGCGACTGGTCGGCACACAGTCACTTTACCGTTTCGCTGTGATCCCGCAAAACTCAGAAATTCACGAAAAATAGCCAAAATATTTTTTTTTGCTTGAACCCTGCTTGGATTCCGCTATTCAAAAAATATATGAAAAAATTATAAAACGAATATTTAGAAAAGGGTTATATTTATCCTGTGTCCGATTCTAAAAATAAAGGATCGCAATACATTGTCCCATAGTAGTAGAATTTGGCACGGCAGACAGTTTAAAGAATTCAGGTCTACATTGGATACCACTGTCAGCCTGTTTTACATTTTCCGTAATAGTGTTCGTATGTGCACTAAACGTAACATTTTGTCGACTATAGCTCGCCTCTGGAATCTAATGGGCTCAGTATCACCGGTTATTTTACTCGCCAAATTAATTATAAAGTCAATGTGGGAAAACAAAATTGACCGCTCCAAAACATTGTTAATATTTGGAGACAATTTGAAAAGAATTGCCATTATTAAAAACTATAAAAATTCCGCGTCACATATAAGTAGAAACGCAGTGTGTGCTTACGCTCCTAAGATTCTTCGACGCAAGCGAACGCGCTTTTGGAGGTGTTGTATGTTTATTTACACATGTAACACAAATCAGGCCACCACCAGCTTACTATGCGCCAAGACGAAAGTAGCTTTCGTTAAAATGGTTTCGGTAGCGCGACTAGAGATTGTTGTTCTTTCGCAATTTATGTCTACTGTCATTGATACCTACTCGCATTGCTGTAAGATTCAACAGATCTTTGCATTCTGTGATAGTACAGTAGCCCTTACGTGGATACATTCTTCATTCGCCAAATGGCAGGCCTTTGTAGCTAATCGCGTGACAAAAATCCATAGCAATCTTGAGCAAAAATA
The DNA here is from genome assembly GCA_946406115.1 of Apoda limacodes. NCBI lineage: Eukaryota > Metazoa > Arthropoda > Insecta > Lepidoptera > Limacodidae > Apoda > Apoda limacodes. The sequence continues at coordinate 22,182,174 of OX291555.1, read as the reverse complement.
CTTTTACTTTATGAAAGGTACTCTGAAGCTCGCAGACAGCTTGTCACGTGGACTCGAACCCGCAAAATTAATTCAGGACCCGTTGTGGTACGGCAGACCTGAATTTGCGAAACTGCCATATAATGAATGGCATATTTAAGAATTTGACGCAAAAAATATAACCAACCCATCAGCAATTAAAATAAAGGTTTTAAACTTTACCGTCAATAATGACACCGCACCTGCTAAACCTTAATTATATGAGTTAGCTTCCGAATCTCTTATTGGCCTCGACTTATATGAATTGTTATTTATGTTTTAAGATTTGTTAAAAAATCACCGCGCCGCTCCGAATCGAAACATGTTGAAAATGCTGTGTTAGCAATTTTGAGTGCTATAAAGCAAGTGCATTTTTCGCAAGAACTTAAATCTGCTCTGGAAACCATTATCGCGCCCTTATTTAAAATCAAACGCATTTGTTGTAGATGGTCTACTACGGGTTGGGGGTAGACTTACCAATCCCAACATCGACTACGATAATGTTTTGTCAATAATGACAGGTACAGTCTTACCCTTATTGTTTGATTTATGATGGTTTCCAGGTCTATTTAATGATACACTTCACTGAGCTTCCACATGTTTATAGTTGAGTAGAACAACGAAGGTGTATTAAACACCTTAATTGTTAGATGTTCTTGTTTTAGTAATTAATAAGAGTGACGAATGTCATACAGAACACACTGTACAGAACAGAACAATCTGTGGAATTCATTTTTCTACAACTTTCTGAGTTCTATCACTTTAATATGAGAAAATAAATTTAAGAGCGGTATCTACAACACCATAATGATTTAGCTTTCGAATAAGAGTTTTGTGTTCAACACCATCAAATGCCTTAGATAAGTCGCAGAAAATACCAATGCCATTCTGCGACCTTTACCATGCGCCAAAAATATGTTTTACTTTGTCAACACCCGCGTCGGTAGTAGCAGAATATGGATGTAAAAATATCTAAGTATTTGATTGTGCATGATTTTCTCGAAAATCTTGCTCAATGCTGATTGTATCGACATTGGTCTAAAGTTAGTAGGTAGTTCACTTTTACTTTCAGATTCGAACAGTGGTATGATTTTACTATGTTTCATTAAATCGGGAAAGACTCCCTTATCTACACATTTACTAAAAATTAATGCTAAGAGGTGACATACTGTTAATTTACCAACAAGTGATTTTACTGATATATACCAAAGATCGGCTGTCTTTTTAGGATTAAGAGATTTGAAAGTTCTGAAGATTTCATCAGGGGTACATGTTTAAAATTTTAATTTTTTAACACATTTAGGAACATTATTATTTAAAAATAATTAATTCTGCTTCTGACTGGGATGACTTAAGCGAGCTAGTAGTCAGAGCAGGCATATCCTTAAAATATTTGTCAAATGCATTAGCATCAATATCTGATTTAACAGTATCTGCTCCAAAGTTTAAACTAAAATGACTATAACGTGGTTTGGGTTTTCCTGTTTCGCTACTAATGACACTCCACGTTGCTTTAATTTAATTTTTAGAATTCCTAATTTTATTACTGAAAGACATTGACTTAGCAGCTCAGACTTTTTTAAATGTTTTAGAAAAGTTTTTCACATATTGAATAAAATGTGAACTTGTTTTTTATCATTTCATATAATTCATATAATTTGACTCAACTTCTATGTATTCCTGGTGTAGCCCAATCACTGAATTTCATTCCTTAATTATAAATACCTGCTCGAACTCAGTTTTCAAAAAGTTAAAAAAAGTATTGTACATATTCTCTGGATTACCCTGTATAAATTGCAAAAATGGAATTTTATATTCAACATAGACTTGAAATTGGTTAATACGAGCAGATGTCACTGATCTACATGATACTAAATTGCACTGTTTTACTTCTGTGTTTAAAAATAAAACATTCTGACCGCAGTGATCAGATGGTAAGTTGGAAAAAATAATTAGCATCGCAGCAGGCTCTACATTACAAAAAATATTATTAAAAAAAGGTGGCCGATGTGGATGTAATTCTAGTTGGTTCTAGAAACAAATTATGTAGGTCAAAACATTCAAATAAGTTAAGAAGTCTATCTTTAGTGGGTGTATCTTGTAGAAGATTAATGGTAAAATCTCCACAAACAATAACTGACTTCTTGTTATTATTTATGCGTTTCAGCACTTTCTCCATAACTTATTCTAGAGAACTATAATTTGATGATGGAGGGCAATATACGCACACTATAGCAAAACTATCTAATGCTACACAAGAGAGCTTAATTATTCGCTCTTGTGGGAGCCCAATAATATCTTTGCGTTCTTTTGCATTGAGTTTATTGTTAAAATGTATTAATGACTCCTCCACGAATTATATTTTCTCTCAAAAATGCAGTAGAAATACAATAATCTGGAATGTTTAACATTAATTTATATTTTATTAGCCAATGCTCAGTAAGGCACAACACATGGACATCCAGGCTTCTTAAAAATAATTCAATTTGTAATTCCTTGCCAGATAAGCCCTGAATATTTTGATGTACAATATTTAAAAGATCTGTTGGCTTGATTGACTTTACAATGTGTAAACTAGGGGACTTGTCCGTTGTCTTGTGTCTCAGTTTAAATCGCTTACGGAGCCGTCACTAGTATTGCTATTAGAACTATTACGAATAGTACTAATAATTGGTAATAATGATCAGTCAAAAGACTCCTTAATACTAATTACATCTAAACAACGTATATTGTGAGCTAACAATGTAGCCATACGTCGGCGACATCTGATGAGCAAGTACATATAAGTCCAAGTCAACTTAAAATTATAAATAAATTTATTTATGACAAAAAAGGATATAATGTCATTATATTGATAAGTCATATTGCATAGATGTGCATTGAGATTAGAAATATATTTATATTGCTTATCAGTCAAGTAATAAGAATATGGAAATCCACTTATGATACACTTACCTACAATTAAATGTATTTTGTATTCTGAAAAGGGTATCAATACCATATATTAAGATCTTCTTTTTCAAAGATGCACTGTCCCCAATTATAATGACTAATGTAGTATTACTATCTAAATTATCTGTTGGTATACTACTAATTAACTGGCTGAATGGTACTCTGGGAGTGCAGATATTTGTTACTTTCTGGTTAAGACAATTACCAACAAGAACCCCTACCCCTTTGCCAAGCTTGTCTGAAATAATTAAGGTTTTCTTACGTTTTTTAAGGTTTCCAGGCACTGTGTTATTATTAGTACTGCAAGATAAAGGGATACAAGGCCCAGAGCCAAGGTGTATTACAAGATATAGTACTTTGAATTTGACTTTCAATATGTAACATTGAATTTTGACTTTCACAATTATTTACTATCAACTTTTGGATAGAACCAGCTAACAAACCCAACTGTGGATCACTTTTTCAGAGACGGGAACAATCTCATAAATGATTGTGTGTCAAGGATTCAAATCGTTCTGTGTTATATTTACATAAATCTATCAAGTTACTCACAGCCTGGATATGCTCACTGATTTCACATTTTGCACTTCCATACTTAGAATTTGTATCTTCTAATGTTTTTGTAGAATAAAGATTTTGTTTGTTTGGTTTGTTTCTATATGGCGATTAAATCCAATGAAGGACAATAGAGGAGTCTGTAAACATTGACTGCTGATCGATTTCTATTTTTTTTATTCTGCTATAGAAATTTATTACATATGATGGAAAGCAGCAGAGCTCCACACAACTCAAGGTATTGATTGCTTTTTTTGAATGGTGCAACTCTAGATTTTGCCAAGACTAGTGAACAAATAGGTATTAGACAGTAATGAGGAAATCCGTACGAGAACTGAAGTCGCCGACATAGCTCTCCGAATCGCAAAGCTGAAGTGGCAATGGGCAGGGCACATAGCTCGAAGAACCGATGGCCGATAGGAGAAGAAGGTTCTCGAGTGGCGACCATGAACCGGAAAGCGCAGCGTGGGACAACCCCCCGCTAGATGGACTGATGACCTCGTAAAGGTAGCGGGGAGCAGTTAGTTACAGGTGGCACAGAGTCGCGCGCTGTGGAGAAAGTAAGGTGAGGCCTATGTCCAGCAGTGGACGTCAATGGGATGATATGATGACTATAGTTAATTAACCAACACCTTTGTTTGCGTCCAACCTCCCCACCTCCACTCTCGCCTACCAAACAGATGTTGCAAGATAACCGCGATAGAAGCACTGTTTGGTCAAGTGTGAGCGTTGACCGCCGCACCCGCCGCGACTTTTTCCAAAAATCGCAGTATAACAAAGGACTTATACAGACGTGACAAATTCCAGTTTTAATTGACTATATTGTGCCTGTGTACACGTGGTGAAATCGGTGCTTGGGAAGCACGCTATCTTTCACGTCATCTGAAGGAGTGCACTTACGTGAACCACGTCAGAAGTCAATATAGTCAATAGGCGAGATTATTCTATCCCGCAGTTCTAAGTCCCGTATCTATTTGCTCGTATATTGGTCTCATATTTAATTTTAAATTACACCAGCTATCCTTATACAGTCCACTAATTCATAATGGCAGTAACATTATTTTTTGGTCCTATCGACTAGGGTCTAGAGATCATCTTAGCTATGTATATTCTCTTAACTGCATAATACAGACCAGTCATAATTAGGTATGACAAAGAGCTATATAGTGTAATATACACTATATAGGGCTATAAAGTAAAATTTCATAAGTGCACATATAAACCGTTATTTGGTTTCCGCAGTATAAGTAAGTTTCTTGCATATCCATTGGATCCCAAGAACTTATTTACCTTAACCGCTCTTAAATTTGTCTACCTAAATACCTAAATAATACACGCATTATACAACCCGCACCCACTCAAATAATAAAATACACATATTGTAACTGCGCCTCCTATTTATTTTATATCGTATATTATTGTATTGTAAAATATAAACCGCTGTAGTTATTAATTTGCTCAACGAGTAGTGATACAAAATAAACCTACAACTATTTGCAACAGTCTCAACAACCCGAAGTTATCGTAATTTTATCTATCTACACCTACCTACACACTGCCATACATTTTGTTTCATATTGTTTATGCACAAAAGTAAAACTATGAAATCCTTGTCGTACTTACTAAATTGAACATTCATTCTGCTTAAATATGCCGGCTAAATTATTTTCATCCTCTGCATCAGCTGACTTCTATTAAGCTTGTTATTCTTGAAGCAAAACGTAATGTTTTGTTTGAGCGCGCTCAAAGTGTTTACGAGAATGCGAATATTGTTCACGTTTCAGATGAAAATAAAAAATCTTTTCTCTGTTCATGTGCAACAATAGATAGTATTCGTTTAGATTTTATTAAGATATTGGATGACTAAAATGAGCAATTACTAGCGAGTGACTCAGAAGCCAGGCCCTGCTATCAAGCATATACTTCATTTGAAGACTTGCTTTGCTTTATAAAAAGTGTAATGTCACAATGTCAGTCCGCATATCCGCATGGTTCTAACGCTACTGTTAAACAAATGCCTATAGAACTAATGTCGTTTGACGATAATATTTCTAATTGGCCGCTATTCTACGAGTATACGAGTTTAAAATCCATAATTCACGAAAATTTATCGCTTAATGATGCCGATAAATTGTATTATTTAATCGGTAAATTATCCCCGAAGGCACAGGCAGTATTTGCTTGTGTCACGCTCTGTGCTGAAATTTACAGTGTTATATTAAGGCACTTCTCGTCGATACCAGGTCATCTTTGAAAAAACACTGTATGGTCACCTGTCAAAGTTGTTTACATTTTTTTCATTCTTATATTTTTATTGTATTTTAAATATTTTACATCTAAATTTCGCCAGCATCGCCGCCTGCTCAGAATTCTCTAGACAGGCTTGCTTATTTAAAAAGAAGTATACCAGTTCTCCATCACATTCCTAAAGGTGCTTGGAACAAGGCGGCCGGCAAGCTGTGTGACGTTATAGACTCATGTGTCACTAACAATGGCATTGATGATTGGGGGCTCTTCTTTCTTTCGCATATACAGCTCTGAAAGTGCCTTCGAGAGAGTCACCTGGGAATGTGACGTCAAAAGTTAAAACCAATGTTTTGTCGTCGGGTCTTTTTGATGAAATTGACATAACTATGTCGTCGTCTGTGTCTACCAGTTCTCGCTCTATTCGGAAAAACATTGAATCAAAGGTCTTTGAGGGGGATTTGCGAGGTGCCGTTCGCCTGCTAATGTCGGACGACTCCTTTGCACGGCGGGATCCAGACACGCTGGCTGCGCTAGAATCAAAGCATCCGGGCCCTTCACGTCCTCTCAGTTTTCCTCCTGATCCAGGCTCAACGTTTACTACGGTAACAGTTACGATAAAGGACGTAATTTTAGCGTTAGGATCTTTTAACGCAGGTTCAGCGGCAGGCCTGGACGGGTTCCGGCCGGCACATCTTTAAGAGTTGACCTCCATGTCGGCGGGTAAAAAGGGAGGCGCCTTATAGGGTGTTTAGCCAAGCTAGCAAACTTTCTGCTAAGTGGTCAGTTAAATCCTCTTGTGTGTCCTTATCTTTACGGGGCCTCCCTCTTTGCTTTGAACATAAAAGATGGTGGTTTAAGACCGATAGCGGTGGGCAGCGTTTTTCGCCGCTTGGCTGCCAAACTAGCTTGCCGCTCTGTCAAAGAAGAAATGGCCAGTTACTTGCAGCCACACCAACTGGGATTTTGCACACGTCTGGGTTGTGAGGCTGCTATCCACGCCACGTGCAAGTTTCTCATTCTAATCCGCAGAATGAAGGCTATATTTTGCTGAAACTTGATATTCGCAACGCTTTCAACTCTTTGGAAAGAGACGTTCTGTTGAGTGAGGTCAAGGATAAAATCCCGTCTCTCTCTTACTTCTTTCCAACCTTGGTTCGTGAATTATGGATTTTAAACTCGTATAGAATAGCGGCCAATTAGAAATATTATCGTCAAACGACATTAGTTCTATAGGCATTTGTTTAACAGTAGCGTTAGAACCATGCGGATATGCGGACTGACATTGTGACATTACACTTTTTATAAAGCAAAGCAAGTCTTCAAATGAAGTATATGCTTGATAGCAGGGCCTGGCTTCTGAGTCACTCGCTAGTAATTGCTCATTTTAGTCATCCAATATCTTAATAAAATCTAAACGAATACTATCTATTGTTGCACATGAACAGAGAAAAGATTTTTTATTTTCATCTGAAACGTGAACAATATTCGCATTCTCGTAAACACTTTGAGCGCGCTCAAACAAAACATTACGTTTTGCTTCAAGAATAACAAGCTTAATAGAAATCAGCTGATGCAGAGGATGAAAATAATTTAGCCGGCATATTTAAGCAGAATGAATAGTTCAATTTAGTAAGTACGACAAGGATTTCATAGTTTTACTTTTGTGCATAAACAATATGAAACAAAATGTATGGCAGTGTGTAGGTAGGTGTAGATAGATAAAATTACGATAACTTCGGGTTGTTGAGACTGTTGCAAATAGTTGTAGGTTTATTTTGTATCACTACTCGTTGAGCAAATTAATAACTACAGCGGTTTATATTTTACAATACAATAATATACGATATAAAATAAATAGGAGGCGCAGTTACAATATGTGTATTTTATTATTTGAGTGGGTGCGGGTTGTATAATGCGTGTATTATTTAGGTATTTAGGTAGACAAATTTAAGAGCGGTTAAGGTAAATAAGTTCTTGGGATCCAATGGATATGCAAGAAACTTACTTATACTGCGGAAACCGAATAACGGTTTATATGTGCACTTATGAAATTTTACTTTATAGCCCTATATAGTGTATATTACACTATATAGCCCTTTGGCATACCTAATTATGACTGGTCTGTATTATGCAGTTAAGAGAATATACATAGCTAAGATGATCTCTAGACCCTAGTCGATAGGACCAAAAAATAATGTTACTGCCATTATGAATTAGTGGACTGTATAAGGATAGCTGGTGTAATTTAAAATTAAATATGAGAACAATATACGAGCAAATAGATACGGGACTTAGAACTACGGGATAGAATAAGCTCGCCTATTGACTATATTGACTTCTGACGTGGTTCACGTAAGTGCACTCCTTCAGATGACGTGAAAGATGGCGTGCTTCCCAAGCACCGATTTCACCACGTGTACACGGGCACAATATAGTCAATTAAAACTGGAATTTGTCACGTCTGTATTAGTCCTTTGTTATACTGCGATTTTTGGAAAAGGTCGCGGCGGGTGCGGCGGTCAACGCTCACACTTGACCAAACAGTGCTTCTATCACGGTTATCTTGCAACATCTGTTTGGTAGGCGAGAGTGGAGGTGGGGAGGTTGGACGCAAACAAAGGTGTTGGTTAATAAACTATAGTCATCATATCATCCCATTGACGTCCACTGCTGGACATAGGCCTCACCTTACTTTCTCCACAGCGTGCCACCTGTAACCAACTGCTCCCCGCTACCTTTACGAGGTCATCTGTCCATCTAGCGGGGGGTTGTCCCACGCTGCGCTTTCCGTTTCGTGGTCGCCACTCGAGAACCTTCTTCTCCTATCGGCCATCGGTTCTTCGAGCTATGTGCCCTGCCCATTGCCACTTCAGCTTTGCGATTCGGAGAGCTATGTCGGCGACTTCAGTTCTCGTACGGATTTCCTCATTTCTGAAACGATCACGTAGGGAAACTCTGAGCATAGCTCTTTCCATCGCCCGCTGAGCGATCTTTAGTTTTCGTATAAAGCCCATAGTTAGCGGCCACGTCTCAGTGCCGTAGGTCATCACTGGCAACACAGACTGGTTGAAGACTTTATACTTTATACGTTACTAACTATAGTAGTGAAGTCTATTTTGAACATATTATGTTGCAAAGTATGGATAGGTGGCGATACCAAGGAGCACACTTGGTGCCATTTGATACAGTGGCTAGTTCAATGCACTGTAAAGGTTGATATTTTGAGTCTCTCCACAGTATTCTGCAGATGTCTCTGATCAGAGTTAACATATATGCATCTAAACATCTTATTATATTATATATTATTTTATATTATATTGTAGTTTATTGTTTATTATATATTTCTTATTTACATTACATTACATTGTATTATATTATATGTATGTATGTATAAATTTAGAATATTATAGATAATATATTTTAAGTGACAATGGAAAAAGGGAGAAAAATTAGAGAATAGAGCATTTTAAGATTAGGTTTGTTTTTTTTTAAAATTAGATGTCTAGCATCTATTTCTTAAATTTTTCTACGCGGGTACACATTATGTCTAATGAATTAAAATGAGAATTGTAGATGTTAGTAAGATGCTGCAAAGGCAAACGCTCGCCAGCGTTAGTTCGGCAGGACTCAATAGTAAAAATCTTATGTTCTTTACGACTTTGTGGCCTGAAAGAAATTTTAAAGCACAGCTTTTTCAATAAGTGGTATGCAGTCATACTTTTTTTGAAGTGAAAACTTCTTTAGCGACGTTGTGCACTTTTTTTGGTATGGGTAAAAAATGATAAACTCGGGTCAGGTCACGTGTCCTCATCGTGAAAAATTCGTAAGACGGATGGAGAGTAGACAGCTGGCGCGGCGTAGGAGAGGGAGTATCCCCCTCTCTTTCTACGGCGCGGCGAAAATGTATGCCTGCTGTTTCGTTTAGGCGGCGCAGGGCGCTTGCGCGAATGGTCGTGTGTGTTTATGTTACAGCGTGCTACGCGCATCCATGGATGGTGACAGCTGATGGCTCGACCGTCTGTGTAGTGGCCATACTGCTGTGTATTCGTAAAATTCGTGTATATAAAGTGTTTAAAATATGGAAATTGAACAAAGTGCATCTTTGTCTTTTTAAAATACGGAAACCGTAATGCCACGCCTATTATAATTTTTATTTTTAGTATTCGCGATTATGAGTAGTACAGGGAGGTTGGATATGGTATTTTAATTCTATGACAGATTGCGATGTCAAATATACTACGTCAAAAAAGTAAATAAACAAACATTATTATTTCTTAATCATGTCAAAGACATGTCTTGTGACATATTTGAGTGTTAAGCGCGAATCGTGTGTAAAGGTTTTCACTTCTGCCGGCACTCCCGGAGTGCAACTCGTTTTTTTCTTTACAAAGATCGTACAACGACATGGTTTAAAAGTACAAACGCCTATTTGTTAGATTTAGGAGATCGCATTTTTTGAGAAGCAGTTCATAAGGCAAGCGACATCTAAAGCATTTGTAGTGCATGCGACGTAAAAATTTTTTTTTACCGATTCAAGTGAATTCTTATATTTATTTTAATACGGATTACATATGGGCGCTGCATATTCAATTTGAGAACGAATCAAAGACTTATAAATGTAAAAAAAAAAATAGAAGGTTTAGTGAAGTTAGTACCAGACCGATAAACAAAACCATATAGTTTGTAAGCCTAATTGACTATATTTTGTATGTGACTCCGGGGTCTTCAATAGATTGAACCGAAGTAAGACGTACACCACATAGATAATAAACATGGCTACGTATTGTTTTTTTTACAAAAGTAATTGACTTGCGTTTGTTTAAACTAAGATTTGATTTATTATTTTGCAATAGTATGAGAATCGGTCTAAGTCCTGTTGAAATCTATTGTGGTCTTCAAAATTATCCATGGTATGACAAATTTTTAGGTCATCGGCGTAAAGTAAGTACTTATAGAATTTAAAGCAGTTATGTTTGTCAATAATTAATAGTACAAATAAAAGAGGACCTAAGATTGAGCCTTGGGGAACTGCGGAACTTACGGAAACACATTCAGACTCATAGCTGTTGATCACGACTTTTTGTGGACGGTTTGATATATATGATTTAAACCACCGCCACCAATTTCCGCGGATACCGCTAAAAGCCAGCATTTCTAATAATATTTTGCAGTCTACTCTGTCGAAGGCTTTCTGAAAGTCAGAATATATACAGTCTTCTAGGCCTTCAAAGAGGTAAGTAACGTATACTAATAAATGTTTAGTTGTAGAGCGGCGCTTCACGAAACCATGTTGTTGTTCAATTATTTTACTGTGTAACAAAGGTTAGATGATGTTATGAACTAACTTTTAAAAAAGCTTCGACAGACAGGACAATATTGATATACCACGATACTTTTCTACGTCATTCTTAGAGCCATCTTTGTGAACCGGCACGAGACGCGCAGCTTTCCAGATGGATGGAAATGCTGCTTCTTGTCAGCAGAGGTTGAAGTTATAATGTAAAGGCTGACAGAGTGCTAAAGCAGTAACCCTAAGAAATATGGGGAGTATTCCGTCGGTACCTGCACCCTTAGATGTATAAAGCATACGTAGTTGCCAGCTCACATGGGCTGCGTTCCGAGTTTATATTTATGGTTACATAGTCTAAATAGGTTGAAATAAGAATTTTAATAGTTAAGGTTTAGTTTAATTTAGTTAGTTTGATATATACTTTCAGTGTAATTTGTATTCTTTTATATATAATTTTTTCTTTTTAATGTTTTATTGTAGTGCGTGTTCCGTTTGGTGGTTCGACGCCAATTCAGAAGGCTCCTACTGAAAATCAGTTCTGTGGCCCTGGCCACAGTTTTTATACTGAGTGGGAGTCTTTTTTAAAAATTAGTAGCGCAATGTTGATTATTTTTTATTATATTTTTTTTGTTTATGTTACAATGTCTTACTCTATCTAATAGCTGCTATTGTTTTCAAATAAATATTTTTCTTCTTCTTTCTTCTAGTTATTTAAGTATTGCATCTCTAGTAATTGTTATACTACTAATATTTAGGTCTTTTACTTCCCAAAAGCGATGAACTGCAAGGGACATACCGAGAAGCCAATAAGGGTCATTCTGAAGAGGGGCACAAATTGGAAGAGCTGGGCCCATTATGGCATGACTAAAATCGGCGGAAAGTACCACCAACCCACCGGCCTGGAGAAGCTTAGCCGGTCCTTAGTTGTATTGAGCCAGAAAATCAGCCCTGACGAGTAGATCCACTGAATTGGGACGATGATAATCAGGATCAACCAACGCCAGCTCCGTTGTCAACTTAGTAATTTACGGCGTAAGCAAAACGAGGAGATGATCACCCAAGATATCACTACCGTGATCACCCAAGATATCACGACCGTACCATTACCGTGGCTGAAATAGTCCAACGAATAATAGAATTATGGAGTGTGGTCGCTAGAATAAAATTATAAATAACTTATATTAACAAACGATTAAAATCTACTACTTTTACTATTAACTTTTTAAATCTTATTATAACTATGTATGCGGTTATCGTAGTAAATATAATATAAATGTATACGTATATACCTAAATGAGTGTTGTAGACAGTTAAGAGTCACGGTGTCGCGCGGGTTTGACTTCATCAAAATGATGAGTCACGTGTCGTCTATTTATTAATAGCGTAAGACTATTTCTACCATTTATTTTAATAACTTAATAAGGGCTCTTCCATATTGGAGACAGGGCTTTTCGTAATCGAAGGTGGTTCTTTAAGAAGACATAGTGGCCTGCTTGGTAACTAACTGGACGTGACCGTGAGTCATAATAGGTTTTAGAAGATGTTTTAGTTTTCTGGATGTTTTCTATGGCCTTTTCTCGACGGACGGTGTTGTAACATTTTCACGTAGTCTGAGTACGTGGTATCTGGATTATTTTCGTAGATGGAATTTGGGAGAAACGGTTTGTGACCGAGTATCAGCTCATAAGGTGTGTAATTTGTGGTGGTACGTATAGAGGTATTATATGCTAGCATTGCTGTATAAACATATCTTGGCCAATTGTCTTGATTTTCACAAACGTATGATTTGAGATATTCTTTTAATATGGAATTGGACCTTCCAAGGGCTCCTTGAGTTTGCGGGTGATAAGGGGAAGACCATAGCTGTTTAATCTTTAAAAAAATGCATGCTTGTTTAAGCAGATCAGCTGTAATATTTGTTCCCTGATCTGTAAGGATAGTTTTTGGAGTGCCGAGATATAAAATGGACTAAGCACTCACTTGTCTCTTCGGCTGTGGCATTTCTAATTGGATAAGCAGTCGAATATTTAGTCAAGTCGTCTTGAAGGGTCAGAATGAATTTTAATTTGGCTGGACCGGATTCTGGAAGTGGATCTACTATATCAAAGGATATCCTTTCAGAGGGATCCTTGCAAGAAGTATTTGTTATCTGCATGGGTCCTCTATTTAATTTTCGCAGGGCTGCGACAGGGATATCATGGTTTTCTTTCAGTATTTTTGGGATTTCACTTGGACTAGGATAATAAATTTTGTTGCGGTATACATGTATTTCAATGTTTGTATCGTGGAATAAGTATGTCAACATATTATAGATTTTAAGATAGCTATGTTTGTCAAAGGGATTTCGAAAATCAGTTATGCTTATCTTGTTTACAGGATCAGTATTGGAAATTAAGTGGTTTCTGAGATTTTTAAGGGATTCGTATATATCACTGTAACTACAGTCGGCAAAATGATGTACTTTAGTAAAAAGAAAGTAATAGGATTTCCCATTGTGAAAGAATGATTTGAATGAATGTAGAGTTTTTTCTGACTGAATGAAAGATTGGGATTCTGGGTAGTTGGATAGAGCTTCTTCGACGTAGGCTATAGATTCATCAAGGTCTAGAGACTTTGGGATTACAAGGATCTTATGTATAGTTTTGAGCAGATTGTCATTATGTTCTATTATAGACGTGTTGAGTGATGTCGTTGCAGAGTTTTTTAGGAATTGAGTGTAAGAGTCAGTTAGTTGGTTGGTTGGTTGGTTAAGTATAGGGCCTGGTCTCTGAATTGGACTCAAGTTTTGGATGGTTGAGGTACTTCTTCGATTTCAGGTGTTGCCGGGACGGGAGTTTCTTGCGTTTCAGGAGTTACTGGGATTGAAATGTTAGGCGGAATTTCAGCTTCTACGGGAGTCGGTGAGGGAATGGTTAAAGGACTAAAGTCAACGTCTTGGTAATCGAATGGGCTAAAGTCTAGAGGACCAAAGTCTATAAGTTCGTTTTCATCACTAACGGGATTTATTGGATAGATAGGATTTTCAGGGTTACTGGGATAGCGTGAGAGTGCGTCGGCTGCTGAATTTAATTTGCCTTTTCTATATAAAATCTCATACTCGTATTCCTCGAGTTGAAGACGCCAGCGTTGCAGTTTACTGCTTGGGTCAGTATGATTAAATAGCCATTTTAGAGGACGGTGGTCGGTTACTATGAGGAATCGGCGGCCAAACAGGTAAGGTCTAAATGTTTTACAACCGAATATAATTGTTAATAGCTTTTTCTCTGTTGTATTAGGGGAAACTTCAGTTTTATTTAGAGTTTTAGAAGCAAAGGCTACAGGATGGTCCTTGCCTTCAGGACCTTGGGATAGGATAGCGGAAATTGCATAGTTAGAGGCGTCGAAGGTTAATGTGAAAGGTTTGGTGAAATCTGGATAAATAAGGACGGGTGCAGTGACAAGTTTATGTTTGAGACTCTCGAAGGCGAGCTGTTGCTCGTTAGACCAGATAAGTGGGGTGTCTTTCTTTAAAAGTGATGTCAAAGGTTTAGATAGCTTAGGAATTCAGAGACAAAGCTTCGGTAATAGGATATCAGGCCAAGGAAGGATTTTATATCCTTAGGACATATTGGAATTGGAAATTCTTGAACTGATTTAGTTTTGTTTTGATTAGGTTTCACACCCTTTTCAGTTATAACATGGACTAAGTAACCAACTTCTTTCCTTAAGAATTCACATTTGTCTGGTTGTAACTTGAAGTTAAAAATACGAAGTTTTTTAAAAGACTACGGAGAGATATTGAATGTGCTGTGAAAGGTCATGGGAGTAGATGACGATATCATCTAAGTAAACGAAACACCGCTCTCCTTGGAGGCCGGTGAGGACGTTGTTCATTAACCTGTAAAAGGTTGAAGGCGCAGTTTTGAGCCCAAAAGGCATTCTTTTGAACTCAAAATGACCCAGATCTTGGGAAGCCATCTTAATCTGATGAAAACCCGAGGCAAGGTCAAGCGTGGAGAAGTATTTTGATTTGCCTAATTGGTCTAGAATTTCCGTGATATTGGGAATTGGATAGGTCTCACCAATGGTGATATCGTTAAGTCTGCGATAGTCTATAACTATCCACCATTTCTTTTCTCCAGACGCATCTATCTTTTTAGGAACAATTCATTGGCTGAATGATATCTTGATCTAACATTTTTTGGATTTGGGATCGCACTTCTTTCATGTGAATAAATCGATAGGATTTTACATTAATGGGTTGATCGGATGTAGTACGAATTTCAAGTTGAATAGCATCTGTAGAGGTTAGTCGATCACAAGGCAAATGGAATATATCAGAGAACGTGCTGAATATATCGGAAAGTGCGTCAGATTCTTCGGACTTAAGATGAGAGACACGAAGGAGTTGCAAGACTTCTTGAGTTCTGTTCAAACACGATTTATTGGATTCAGATGTCTGAAAGCTGTTAGAATAAAGAGAATGTAAGGTAAGTTGAAGGTTGGAATTTAAAGGGACGGCATCTTCGGAAGTGTTTAAGACCGTAAGGTTAACTCTATTGTTATCTTTTACTTTAACTAGACAATTCGCTACCAGCTATGCGTTGAGAACGAGGAGGTATCATATATATAAGATCGGTAAAATTTAATTTTATTTTGTTTTTGTTGATATTAAGGATATTATGATTGTAATCAATGTTGCAGTGATAGCTTAAATTGATTTCTTCTACGATATGAAATGGAAATGGGATATGTTCTTTGTTAAAGAGAAGGGGTAGATCTAGGCTTTCAAGGGTAGGGACAGCCTCTTTGCTATTGTCTATGCCTTTTAATTTTATCGTATTGCTTTTAATTTTCAGGGTTTGATACGATTGGATTGAGGATTTTTTTATAAGACAGATGGAGGAGCCAGTGTCAACTAAAAAGGTAAGCGGTTTTTTGGATATAGATAATTGGAGTGTAACATGAGGTAAGGATTTTTTAGTTGGGTCACATGTAATTTCGTATACTTTATCATCAGTTATGCGTTGGGTTGGAGTAGGATATTTGACAGTTTTTAAAGAGTAAGGATTTTGTAGGATACAGTGGTGATTGGATTTCCAGGTATGAAGTTGATTAATTTTCAGATTTCGCGATGCAGACGAGTGGACACCCTTTTTGGGGCTGGTTACCCTTGTGATCCTTTAATTCAGAGGAGTGGACGCTTATTCGGGGCTGGTTACCCATGTGGTCATTGGATTCAGAGGAGTGGACACTTATTCGGGGCTCGTTACCCATGTGATCCTTGGATTCAGAGGAGTGGACGCTTATTCGGGGCTGGTTAACCTTGTGGTCCTTGGATTCAGAGAAGTGAGTGCATTTTAGGCGTTGGGTATCTTGAAGTCTTGGAAGGGTGTCATTTTTACGTAAAGGTCGTGTTAAGGACAGACACTTGGGTCTCACGAGACACCGCCGTGAGCCCGTTATTCGTTTAAATCGCTTTTCTCATTATATAAATCGTCGTAATTGTTTGTTTATGTGTTATGGTCGTTTTCGTCAAAGTACTCGTTGTAGTTAGTATCATGGGAAGTTGATGGTTGGGGTTCAAAATAGTTGTAGTTATCATTGTTATTTACAAAATAACTATACTAATACTATAGGCCTTGGGGTGTTTGAATTGTAGTTGTTTTAAAAGTTGCCTCCTTGTTGAGGTTGATGAAGTTGTGTGGTTTAAATTCGGTTGTTGTATTCGCGTTTCCTACAATTTTCTATCGTGTGACGTTGATTTTTGCAATATCGACAAAATGCGGGATTTTGGTTTGGCATTTGAGGCTTGTTATTCATGTGATGTATAACTGGTCTAAATGTTTTATTGAGTTTTTGCAGGTCGCGTGATGGTGCTGAGAGATTTTTGACCATGTTACGCTTGTACATCAGCATCTGTATCTTCTCTTCAGATTTGGTTAATGGCTTCTTTTAAATTGCTAGTCGATTTACCTCGGACTAAATTAGAAATGTTAGGCTTAGTAAAAACGTGTGAAGGGCCAGATCTTCCATTGAAGCTATCCGGCCGGCTAGTTCGGATTTCTTTTTGCTAGAAAGTGTGACCTCCATTAAAAGCTGAGATAGACAGGTTTCTAGACGGAATGAGTACTGAGTAACCGTTTCATTCAATAATTGACGACATTCCTGCAAATCAGTTTAAAAAATGTGCGTAATTTTTTCTTTCCCCAAACTGTGTTTGAAGAAAGTCACTGAGCTGATGCCAGTCATCGTATTCTTTTATTGCTACAGCCTCTTCCGCTTTTCCTTCTAACTGTGAAAGTATGTAATAAAATAAAATTGATTTTTGTGTGTCGGATGCTAAGCATATGGTGTTTTCACAGTTTGCTAAAAATGATTTTGATTTATCGCGGGAGCCGTCAAATGGTTTGATGAATTTGAAGAGGACTCCAATTTGTACGGTTTCTCCTCTTTCAGACTTCGTTGAACCATCTTTACTTGCCATAGTAATATAATAAAATAGAACCACTTAAAATAAATAATTAAATCAAATATTATCTTTAGTAAAAGTTGTAACTGTTATGATTCGGTGTAATAGGCGGCCTGCTAAGTTACACGATGAGTAGCCCTATACTATTGATAAAGCACAGGTGCAATGAGTGAGGAGCAGATTCTTAGAATTGACTGTACAATGAAAGTGACACAAATTATGAAGAAAGGAAAGTACACGGATAGTTATTATGTTAAAATATATGTAAGTATATTAGATCTAGAACACGGAAACTTGTAAAATCTCTTGAGTACTACGGAAAATACTGCACTTTGATATTTGTGTATGATTTTTCACTATCACTTTGTTTTAGTACAAAAAAAGGTTACACTTACAGGATTACGAAGAGGTAGAAGCAAGGAAACATACTCAGGAACTGATCAGCGTGTGTAGCCCAGTCACGCCGAAATGTAGACGATTCCGGTTCTCAGGAGGTTGACGACTTTTCAGGAGCAACACGACCTTAATCTTTCAGGAATGTCCGGTAATTTTCAGGAACGAGTTGATATATATATATATATTTTCAGGAACGAAACGGTTCTTTTTTTTTTCTCAGATTTTAGGAACAATATGATATATTTATTTTCAGGAACTTGACGACTTTTCTTTTCAGGAACGTGATGATTTTTCTGTTCAGGAACTTGACGACTTTTCTTTTCGGGAACGTGACGATTTTTCTTTCCAGGAACTTGACGACTTTTCTTTTCAGGAACGTGACGATTTTCAGGAATGACGGGTATTAATTTTCAGGAACGAGACAATTTTTAACGAGCGAGATGAATTAGAACAAGAACTAGAGTTTTATATTTACTGTTCGCCCCGAGTTCAACACTAATTTGGATAACACTTACACACTTGAGTTCCTCTGATTTGCACTTTATTGTTTATTCACGAAACGGAGACGGACCGAGGATACTTTGTATCCCTTAACGCAGGTAAAGGTATCTCACGATCAACAACTTCTATATTCTCATTTCGATTTCAAGGTCCCTAATTGGCTAAGCGTCTTATAGGGTTTGTCCATTGAGATGTGGTAACTCCCATGCATTTATCTTTTGTTCTAAAATATGTTGTAATACTGCAATACAAAGATTAATGTTAATTGTGGTAATAAAATAGCCAGAAGGCGTTTAACCATTGTCCATTGTACCTTAATTCCAAGAGGAATGGATCGAAAATAGCGCTCTTTTGTTTTTGTTGGGCCATAAGGCACAAAGTAATTTGATTTTTTTTATAACTATCGGAACCAAGGGTGAAGTAGTTAAAGTTCCTAACCATTTGGTTCGCATCCATATTTTTTTTTCAATGTTTTCTGCGAAACTTATTATGCGGGTATTTATTACTATTTGAGTTTGAAAATACTAAAAGCTTTTGTTTAATTAATGTATCTTAGCAGATGAAATGACTGTGAACGCTCGTTTGTTAATTTTTTTTTTCATAACTTTGTGAGAAGTGTCTCAATTGACTGTTGCACGTGTTATTTCGAAAAGTTTAATATTTTTATTTATTTAACTTAAGTAGACGCAAATTTCAAGCATCACCAAGTGACCATTACAATACATGCATATTTAATTTGAAGTAACTAAGAATTTTTTATCTCAGAAAAACTTGCTTACCAACCCCTTTCTGCCTTCAGGTGCTGAATTTTGAAAATTAAGAATCATATGTAAGTCACAAATTGTGTTTAAGAGCATCAATGCTAAGTATTAAGCAAATTTGATGAAAAAAAAGTTTCTCAAACAAATTTATACTTAAACCAGGTGCAGGTTGAACTTGGAAACCCTGCAATACATGCTTTTTTAATTTTAAACAGCATTGCTTGCCATTCATAGTTTTAAAAATGACGACTTTTTATAAACACTTCTAACCACTTTTTAATCTCCTTGAGAGTCAAATAAAAATAATATTATTTCCCATATAAACTTAGCCAACCCCTTTCTCCCCACCTATACCTGAGTTTTGAAAAACACCGAGTTACTTGTGACATAAATTGTGTCAATGAATATTTATATCTCGTAACAAGTAAATTTAACATCAATAATATTGCTTCTCATACAAACTTTGCCAACCCGTTTCTGCCACTTAGGGCCTGAGTTTTAAAAAATACTGAAATACTTATTTCATTTATAGCGTGGAGTAACACGTATATAAACTGATACCGAAACAATACCGACAACGTTAAAGAATAGCAAAAAATAGGGTCAAATCCGGTGTTGATAGGTGCAATAGGTCCGGAGAAACGATGGTGGCTACGCTAGCTTTAGTCTAAAGCTTCTGCTAGCTTTCATGGTTCATGGAATTCATGGTATCTCGGAAACCAGAGGAGCAAAAAAAAATGTTTTTGGCAAAAAAATAGCAAAAAGATGTGGGATAAGTCGCCTTATGACTATGCCTATGCCAGCTTTATAGACATCCGTTTACTGTTGAGAAGCTTGGTCCACGGGGTCCATCAAATAATCCATCAGTCAAATGTCTATTAAATGCATTAGTTTTAGTATGTATAAATATCCGCGTGTAATAGTGTGCATACATTATATTGACCTTACCAAACACCAGTGAGAGATTCTTGTATTATTGTAAGTTAGACACAGGTAGAATGGACTTGTTTTTTGTTATTATTTAGGTAAGAGTTTTCGTTTTGGCGTTTGTAGATGATTATTTTATGACTTTGTTGAATAGCTTCAAAGTTTAATTTGAACCACTGATTGTTTTTGCCTCCGTCTACCCTTTGCTATATAATAATGTGTTCTTTGCTCTACCTAATATTAGGATTCTATAGTCTTTTGGTAAGTAAAAGTTTTTTGGATTTTTTTTTACTGATTCTAAATGTTAAAAAAAAAACAGGACTAATTTGCTATAATGTACTAATGAATATTTAAATCTAAACCAATATTATAAATGCGAAAGTGCGTTTGTTTGTTTTTCCTTGCTTCACGTCGCAACGAAGTGTCGAATTTAGTTAAAGTTTGGCACAGAGATTGAGTAAGAAAAAATCGACCAAATGCGAGTCGGTCTCGCGCACGAAGGGTTCCGTTCCATTGTCTATAAAAACGGCAAAAAAAATTGTGGTATGGGAGCCCCCCTTAATTGTTTGTTATATTTTAATTCAATTTATTTTTAAAGTGAATATATAACTAAATATTCTGTGAATATTTCAAGCGTTTACCTGTTGATACCTGTTTTCTAACTTCATTTCAGTAACTTTTAATGGAATTTGTACGAAAATTTCACTTTTCCAAGTACATTTTTAACTTGGTCGACTATTACTCGTTAGCCTGTAAAGTGTACTTACCCGTAATAGTTTTCCTTTCAAATTCATTATATGCACTACCACCGTATTTTTTTTTTACATTTCCAAATACTATACTTTCGCTGGTAGAGGGGGGGACACTTGACTCTAACAAAAATTAGTACTTTAAAGTTAAATGTTTCGCAAACGGAGCCCTACATCAAAAAATGATCTTTGCATCCTGCTAATGTTTTTAGAATTCCTATTCAACGATACCCCCCACACGATGGGGTAGACGAGAAAAAAAAATTACGTCCCCATTTCACGTGTAGGGGAGGTACCCTAAAAAAAATTTATAGCCAAATTATTAACTATGATCAAGATGTTGCTCCCATCCCAAATTTAGGGCAGGCGAAGCTGCAAGAAAGCTAGTAATATGTATTTTACAATAATATAATTTGAAGAACTGGGGGAGTAGTATAACGGCACATTCCACTGCTTCTTCAAATTGACAGTTATGAAAATAAAAAAAAATAAAGTAAAAATTGCTTAAAATTTAGCGTTGGTGCTCTTTGACACAATTTATTTAAAAGGGGAATGTAAGCAAGTTTTTCTGAGACAAAAAATATTTAAAAGGTCAAGTTACTTCAAACTTAACAAACGTATATGCTTTTCAGCACAAATAATAAACACAGTGTTTCGCGGATTTTAAAACTCCAACCACTAAGGACATATATAATTTTGTATGGGATAAAATATTTTTTAAACTACTAAGTTTACTCCTGCGTTTTTGATTTTTGGTCGCGAAATTGTCTTTTGTGGATCTGTATACAAAAATACGGACATGACAACAGACCTACTCTTTGCCCCAAGAGACGAATATGCAGACAACTTAGGATATTTAGTCCCAGTTTTCAATGAAGTCCAAAATCGCTTTTGGCAATCTCATTTAGCTTACGCTTAATCCTATAATAAACATCACCAAAACATTGAATTAAATGTTGGTGATACAGTATGGAAGCACAACTACACAATTAGTTCTGCTGATAAATACCACACTTCAAAACTGGCACCTAAATTCATTAGGTGTACAGTAAGTAAGAAATGCTCCCCGTTAGTTTATGAACCGACAGATATGTTGGGTAAACATTAGATAGATGGCATGTCAAAGACTTAAAAAAGAAAGAATACCCATGTCAAAAAGAAAGAATACTTTCTAGTAATTCCTTTCTTCTAATTTCCGAGAAAACGTATTAATTTATAAATATTATGTAAATATTTTTATCATTTTCTCCTTTTGGTTTTCATAAAATGACATACGCGTGTCATTAAGTTTCAACCTACTTTTTTGGGTCCTATCATTCTTAGGTTAATTTTATTATTACTAAGGTGTGAGGTAACTTATAGGTCCCCTTTTCTTCATATGGCAATTCGATAGAAATGTCCATTAATTAATTATGATTTTTACCTACGTATTTGAGCGGATAGACAAACTCGTTAAATAAGCCTATGTCAATATTTTCCTTTTGGGTAATATTACCTTATTCAGACGGTCGATAACTCGTTAAAAAAGCCAATATCTTAGCTATATCAATTCCTTTTAGGAATATTTTTATTTATAGATTATTATTTAATCGTCATTTAGTCAGCGGATAATAACTGTAATAAGCCTATACTAATTGGGTTTGGTACTTGAGTCATCTCATTCCTTCCCGTCACGCGTCTTAGGTCCCACAGTTGGACCTAAGCGACTTGTGTCGCGGGGGATTTTTTTCAGGACGACTTTTATCAGACAGGCTAATTGTAAGTATTCAGAAGTGAAGCCTGTCCTACGTTCTAGTATTTTTGGGTGGACAATATTTTGTGCGTTTAATATTTTTTTATCAGAAATTGTTTTAGTAATTTGATCCGGCCGCCATTTATATTGGGCCATTTTGAATTGGATTTTGGATTTTATTAACAGTATATTTTATTTAACATATTACGAGATGTCGTGGGTTCGGAAAACGAAGAGTCTTAACAGCTTTCTTCCCTAGTGGGTTGAATTTAAAAACAAACACTAAACATACGAACTTTTTTACCCTCTTAAGGTTCTTTTTCAATAACTGTTTAAAAATGCATATATACCAAGTTTGAAGTAAATTGAGCAAAGAAATATTTTACCTCATATTTTGGTACCCCGTTGCCCTCTTAAGAGCTGTATTTTAAAATTTCTGAAATATGCACTTCAATAATTGGGTTCAAGAGCATTCTTTATTTGCAATCGAAAGTGATTTTACATATTTTCATGGCTTCATTCACAAAAATAAAAAAAGTTTCATCCCCTATTTTACCCCTTGCAGGATTTAAAATTTACTTTTTTTAAATTGCCTTTCCAAAAACAGTGTAATATATCAATATTGATTTTTACTCAAAAGGTCAAATACCGAGTTTTCTAGATTTGATTTAAAAAATGAGGGTTTTTCATACACACTCTCTACCCTTAGACCCCCGACAACTTCAATATATAACAAACTCAGGCTCCAAATTTTAAATTTTGTACTCTCAGCGGTTTGGGTTGGGCGTTGATGAGTCAGTCAGGCCATTGCTTTATATGTTATATATAGATATATAACATATAAAGCAATGTGTATATATATATAGATATATATATATACTAGCTTTTGCCAGCGGCTTCGCCCGCCTTAAATTTGGTTAGTCGGCAAAGGATTCTTACGGCAACTCCTCAATTATAAAAAAAAACACAGAAGGTAAAATAATTTTAAATAATACGTTCCGCCCTTCCTCTCATGAGACTGCTCGCCGGCCTCGCGCGCGACATCATAAATGCGTGCGCAATACTTGATAATTATTTTGCTGCGTTATTTTAAAACTACGATATCTCCGAAGCTATTAATTGAAATCGAATGATGAACAGGGCAATTTAAATTAAATGTTTGTGATGAATAACGTATTTATTTGGATAAAGATAAATTAAAAATATCATGTTTATAAAAACACCTTCACAAATAATGCATTATTTTAGAAGAAATATGGTTAGCATAAAAAAGGTTATAGTGAGCCAACCTTAAAATATAGACATATACTGTCGCAGACTTTTTTTTTTGAACTTTTATAGGGGAACAATTCTGTAATACATGATTTTTGCGGAAGCTCTCAAAAGGATAAAAGAACCCCGATTTTGAAAAATTTTTCATTTGTGCTCCGCTACTATTTGTGTAAGCGTGATGATATATAGCATATAACCTTCCTCGATAATTGGGCTATCCAACACTGAAAGTTTTTTTTAAATTCGAACAGTAGTTCCTGATATTAGCGCGTTCAAACAAACAAACTCTTCATCTATATATATTAGTATAGAAAAAAACCCCGATTTTGTAACATTTTTCATTACAGCTCCGCTCCTATTTGTGTTAGGGTAATGATATATAGCCTATAACCTTCCTCGATAAATGGGCTATCCAACACTGAAAGATTTTTTTAAATCCGACCAGTAGATCTTGAGATTAGCGCGTTGAAACAAACAAACTCTTCAGCTTTATATATTACTATAGATATATATAGATTACATATGTATTTTTTGATTTACAGATGCAGAAAATGGCTACGAAAATCACATTATTACTACTTTATTCAATAGCTCTTGTCAACTGCGTACATTTCGATATGTACGTAAATAAAATTGTTTCTGAAACAACAGCGGAAGCGATGGGCTCCAATGAAAAAGTCGCTACTTTTGAAGAAGCAAATCTGTACGGAGTAAATAAATCTTTACTCTCAGATCTAACTATATCTGAAACTTATGGCAGGGCAGCGGCTGTATATTTTAATGAACCTAAAGTACCTTCGTGGGTAAAACCTATCAAAGTTGTTATTAAAGCTGAAGACCCACAGGTTATAAATTTCAAAGAAGATATTGTTGCCGTCACCTCAAATGGATACGTTAATATAAATGACTCTGCACTTGACACTATATCAGATTCACAGTGTGTTTATAATAATATTAGTCATAAGTGGGAGACCGGCGGGATTATTCTAGACGTAGAAGTGTTTTATAATATTCATTTTGAAGGTCTTGTTATTAGTTTTAGAAATATATATGGTAGTGACATAAAGCAGACGCAAAAATATAAAATAGGTGACAGTCTAAAACGAAGTGTGCCGCAAGGAGAAATTTTGGTCACAACATCATACAGTAAAAAAATAATGATAGAATTTGAAATACGCTATAAATCATATTTGTCTGGACAATTCATGATCATTCGAGAAGATGGTACAGAAGGATTTTATAATCTTCCAGGTGTTTTACGAGATGCAAAATTGTGGAATATTACATGGAAATTTTCCAAGGAAAGAGTAAAAATTGAGCTTTATGAAGAAGCAAAAACTATATCAAAAATTTTTAAAATACAAAAATTGCCATACGTCAGAAAAGTATAATTTTAAAACATGTAAAAAGAACTACTCCAAAAACATATTTGCTAGCAACCAACATCACTGCAACACACATACAAACATTTTTCTTCTTCTTTTTCAACATTGGTTCTAAAATAAATTCTTCAGTTAATACAAGTCATTTTTTTTATTCTATAACTAAAACGATCTATAAAAACCCACACAGCTTTTATTCATACACGATGTGTATATTGCTTTGCTTCACTGCTTCAACTTCCTACATATCTTCGATGCAAACTTGACTCAAGGACAGTAGAACCTGTAAAATATCTTCATACAAGTGTCCTAATTTCGCGTCAACACAAGTACGCACCTGATTTAATAGAGCCAAATTACGGAAAAGTATAGGAGTAATTCGTGTAGTCGTAGTTGTTTTTGGAACTGTTACAACAGATAACTAAATGCTTTCTCCCGGGTGCACCGATTATTTTATGTACGAAAGGCCTTTAAGGTGAGGATTACCATGATTACGGTGTTTTAAAATGTGTTTTATTGCTAAAATATATAGATTCATCTTCTAAAAGCAAAATTAGTCAGCAAGCACTCTTTGAACTAGTTATACTGCATGGAAACCATAGCATTTAATCATAATTAAAATGTTATTTTTTTGAGATATAAGAGGTTTTAAAGAGTAAAAAAATATAACAAAAAAGTTAGGAATGACGGCGACGGAAAAAAGGAATTTTGAAAATCCCTCACTTCAATGTCTAAAATTATGTGTTTGGGAACGTAACCTCTCGTAAAAGCGCTCGGCGGACTTCAGTTGGCCTTGGAGATCGAACCTATGTCACTTCTCGGAACACATCACCGCCCCGCCTCGTCGGTGCCGCTTAATATTATTAGTACACCACAGTGTAGAAATAAGACAGTATAACTAGTCCAAATTGCAAAAATACGTACCTTATAGCTTGTTTGTATGATACTTGATTATACTAAATGAATTATGGAAAGGCAGAATTCGTTTGTATTTTTGTTTTAGGGTGTTTTTACTACTTTTTGCATAGATAGCGGTGGGAAGAGAGCAGACAATGGATGATACTTTTATACCGATCAAAAGTTCCCACGGCAAAAGATTTTAAAACCGCATCGGGGCACATTTAACTAGTATATTTTTGGATTTGCTGGTACCGCCTTTTTTAATAATAAATAATAATTGATTTTTCTTATTTAAAATATTAGTATGGATGTATAGTTTAGTTTTCTTCTCGTTAGCCAATTCATAATTACATGAATCTACATAACTCAATTATAGTCGGATCAGGAAAAAGAAAAAAATTAAAACATTATGTTTTAAAAGGTTAATAGGTAATTTAGAAATAAAAACCCGCAAAATGCCCCTGATGCTCAGCTACCCCGAGAAATGGGATGAAAAGTGGTGAAAAATGTTTTTTTATTCAGTTTTAGGCTGACGACGTATCGAAAAATTACCTCTACAAAAATTGAACTTCTAGTCATAATCTACAACTTTATTCTAATTTCAATATATTTCAATTAACCTGCTAATCTTTTAAAATCGTCAGGTTTTAATTTTTTTTTCTTTTTAAATAATAAATTAATACCAACTATACATCCATACAAATATTAGGTCCTCACATATGAAATTGATGTTTTATATGGAAAAAGCAAAACTATTTTTTATTACATTTTTTTTATTTAATCAATCAAGGTGGGTACGGTTGTGATTTATGCACTTTTGCCATTTTATAGGAAGTTCATAGATTCCTTTGCTAAAAAAATTGCGAGAGCGAGAATCCACAGAATCTTTGAAGGTGTTTTGGACTACCTCATCTGAATCTGATTTTTTTCCAATTAAGAAATTATCTAAAGTGGTTCGGCGAGTATGGTAGGTGACGGAGACATTCCAGTCCTAGCTCCTCTAGTTTCGCCACTGTCTGTTGTGCAGTGTGTGGTTTAGCGTTGTCCTGAAGCAACAGTGTGCTAGAGCGGTTGACCAATCTCGGCTGTTTAACGGCTAGCTTTTCCATCATGGTTTCCAATTGTCGGCAATATAGATCTGCCGTAATCGTCTGACCAGATCTAAGAAAGCTGTAGTGGAAGACACCAACGCTGGTCCATCAGACACTATCCAGTTCCTTTTTTGAGTAAATTTTCGCGTGGGGCAGGATTTAACCACTGTAATGAGCGTTTCCGATTATAGTATAGGATCCGTTTTTATCACAAGTAAATATACAATTCAAAATCCTCTCGTTATTGTGACGGTTGTGTAACGTGACGCAACAGTCGACGCGTGTTTATATAACAATATGTACTAGATGTGGGTACTTATGTAATAAATCAGTCAACTCTCAGAACTGTGGTTTCAACGACTTTCCATTGGCGACGCGGATAAAAATTGCTTAGTAACTGAAATCATTATATTTTTGTTATTAAATTAGTGACATTGTGCTGTGTAACAAAATATTATTGTAAAACTTACAAAATGCCTATCGGCAAAATAGAACCTTTCGACTTAAATTAGCATCAGTGGCCAGCGTACGAACGTCGTGTAAAACAATTCATTCGACTCAATAAAATTAGTGATGACCTGATAGTGCCAACGCTGATTACAGTAGTAGGAGAAGCCACGTATATGCTTATGTGTGACCTGAATGCACCACAACATCCGGAAGAAAAAACGGTAATTCCTTACTTTCCAAGAACGTGAGATTTTTACGTAATAAAAATTGCTATTGATAGTATACCACATTTATATACAAAGATGAAGATGAAATTCAGAAACTGTCGGAGGACACCAGTCTTTTCGGAAAATAAATAAATTCATTTCATACAAAATCAGCCATTACACAACAATAAATATCTAAAAAACAAAACGCATGAGAGAAAATAATAACAAAAAAAAAACATAACTTGTTGCCAGTATTCAACAATCGAGTACTTACTCTGTAAAGTAATAATCGATAAAAAAAAATCTAAGTAACATTTTAAGAACTACTTATTTAGTAGGTATAGTCACGGCAACCCACTAGGAATATGAAACCTTGCGCACGAAGCCAAGCGGAGCGTGGCCCGGCGGCGGCCGGCGAACTCCAGAACCAATTTGTACTTATTTAGTGTAGTCACGGCGACCCACTTTGGAACATGAAAACTTGCGCGCGAATTGTACCTGTGTCACTCAGATCTATAAACCGGTGTCTACCCCCTATTCCTGCCACACAATTCTAAATAAGTACTATAACTAATAAATCTGTTGTCGGCGTTCAAGTCG
Organism: Apoda limacodes; assembly: GCA_946406115.1. NCBI lineage: Eukaryota > Metazoa > Arthropoda > Insecta > Lepidoptera > Limacodidae > Apoda > Apoda limacodes. The sequence continues at coordinate 22,153,691 of OX291555.1, read as the reverse complement.
CTCGGCACTGAACTTACATTCGTATTTGACCCAAACAAACGGATCGAAATGTTAGGCGAGAGATGTTCAAACCTTCTGTGAGCTCAGCCGATGTAACTTGAAGCCACTAACGAATGTTAACGATAAGCATTCTGGGAGATCAGTAGGTTTTAAGCTTCCGATCCCCGGGCATGCATCCATCATCTCCTTTTCTCCTTCTTTACTTAACTCAGGCGAGGTCTTTTTACCTGTATTGTATAGCAGCAGTATAAGTAATCAAACATAAGAAGCAACATCCATAGCTAATTCAAGCAAAAGAGTCACACTCCAATATTCAGGTCACTACAACACTGCCACCTTTTATGAGCCATCAGAAAGGTACATAATTCCTCTCATAATAGAATGTATTCACTCAGTTATACATTGCATTTTATATCAATTTATCGCATTTTGCATATGCCAACCTGCCAACCGCGACGCTCGCCGCTGCTTATGTATGTCTACGTAAACTTATGCTGTCCCGGGTGTTTTAGTAATGAATTTTATTTTATTTTCAAATTTAGGTTTTTAACTACATAAATGTGTTAAGCCCATCTTTTGAAAGTCTCCAAAAATATTAAAGACCTCCACCGCCAAGATCCTGGCTAACTTTTTCTAAGTCCTAGATCTTCCACGATCCTATTAAGTTATTATTTTGATCATTATGTTAGTTTTATATAACAATTTTATTTTATATTTTTTTTTTCTTTTGTTTTTTTTTTATTATTAAATTTTATTTTTTATAAAATTTAATATTATGAAGGACGAAGATGGCTTGGTAGACGGGTAGGCTAGGCAGATGGGTACTGCAGCGTGCGGGGGCGTAAAGAAGCTGCTTCTACCTATTTCTTATTAGGTATCGGGATCTCTGCTAATAAAAAGACGACATCGGGAGTTCTTTTATGTATTCATATGTTCTTTTCTATCGCCACAAGAGTATACATTCTTTAGACTCATCTACTACCTAGGAGATTTATTATACAATTTTAAACTTATCTGCAGTACGTCTTCTTTCATTAGGCCATCCTTCAATAGGCATCGGGTCGTCGTGTCGGTACATTGGGTAATATCTACATTTAATCGCAATGGTGGCGATGCTTAGTGAATTTTGGATACTGGAGTATCTTACCCTAAGTCTACTGGCAATATTAGGCCATTCTACAAATTCTAGGGCTCTCTGATAGAGACAGGAATCGACCCTCCAAATTTATATAGACTTGTCCGATCTATAATTTTCACTGGAATGTCAATTAATATAAAAATAATGACAAACTCGAAATTACGATTGTTTTTATTTAAAAACACACTGACACCATTCAAACATCATTAAAACACTACGAAGTATTTGCTGCGTAAAAGCGTTCGCTAGCATATTTACTTCCTTTACACTTAACAAGAGGTCGTAACCTCTACATATTTCCCACCGATTGGCCAGAAAATTATAGCAACTCGTTGCGTATAATTTTCTATTCGCTACCTATAAACTACCCACCAAAATCACAAATGGCGGGAAATCTACATTACCCTACTGATTTTAACCTAAAACCGGGACAGTTCGTCACGCGATGCCAAACCATATGCAAATGGTAAATTAACTAAATCAGAATCCATTTAGGATTTTTAGTTGATTTTCCTCCGGATAAACCACGGTAAGGATCCAAAGACATGGCACTACCTACCTCCTTATCGAACACTAACCTGTTTAAATGTTGGGCAACTCCCTTCAAATTAATTCGTTAATAACGCCAACACAAAACAGTTTTAAATTTTTGACTTTTAAAGTCAAACTTCAAAAGTATTATACACTATAATACCCTATCAACCTACATTAAATACATTATCATCAATTCAATATAGCAAAACAAAAGCTAATCACAATTGAACCTATACCTGACTTTACTTTAAAAATCTTTTAGTTTTTCTCATAAAACAAAATCTCTCGTCCTGCTAACTTCCATTTTCATTTATCGATTTTAATTCAAGTTAAAAACTGTAATGCAGCTTAATAAATCATTCGCGTCAACCAGTGTTCATTTGATTCTAAATTCAAATCGCGTTATAGAACCTACCCGTATCGACCTACAATTTATCCCTAACTCAGCATCTCCTTTTCTGAATATTTCTGAATAGGAAGGCACACAAAAAATTTATAAACAATCTATAAATACAATGGTCGTTCATACTCGCTTATACTTTTTCATCAAAAATTCAAAATTAAAAACAATATTAAGATACTTATCTTAACTAGATTTGGTAGCGCATTACCATGCATTAAGTGCAATACCTACCTAACTTACTTTAACATGTTGCAATAACACAAAAACTCCTACTTTATAAACCTCGTACCTCATATTTATTCCATTTCTAATAAACGATTAAACAACTTTACTAAATACCTATAACTCCTTAACAATTACTAAATTCATTAACTATGAGAATATTTATCTTACATCAAATACCTACTACCACACATCCTAAGAATCTCATAAACTTTCATTACCTGAATTATAATTAAACAAAGTTTCTTTTTCTTTAAGAAATTCAATGTATATCCTATCGCGCATATTTTCAAATTATAACACCTTTACTTTACATTAAAGAAAATAACAACTTTACACGTTTCATTCCATTTACAAGTTTTCTTTTCCCTTGCTAGTACTAAAACTAGTAATAAAATTCATTAACCACAATAACAATTATTTTAGGATGAAGTCATTTCCTTTAATTACCCTAACTTATTAATACAATATACTAATAAAAACCATTACCTTTATGTCCTTTATTCATTAAAGTCATATGTCATGTTCGCATTTAAAAAAAACAACGAACGTCGCGTAAATTACTTCCAATGAATTCTCATTCCTACTCATAATTGACCCTAATACCTAATACTTATCATATAACCTCGAAGCTTAGCCCTATTTCATTTTCGATTCGAAAACGAATAACAAATAAAATTTTTTTCTCAAGGTTCACCCTTGACATATTTTTTTTTTTTCAAGTTTCACACTTGACTACCTGGATAGGAATTGCTATCCTACCTAAAAAAAATACTATACACCTACGGCTCACACTTGGCTCTAATCCTACTTGGATCCTATTTGGATTATACCTAATGACACAGATCACCCTTGACCTAAACAACTTTCAACCATATGTCTAATTATAATAACTTTTAAATATCATTGGTTCGCACTTGGCTCTAACTTATTTTACACATCAATCTATCGTTAGATTATTTACCTACGGATCTCTACACATTAAACCTATTCACCCTTGACAATATTTTATGCCATTATATATTTATAAGATGCAAAAACCTATATACAAAACCCTATATTTCCTCAAATCAATTCACTCTTTACAATACCTTTTTATTTATTTATTTAATTTTATTATAAAAATCTACCTACGGAACCTTACTTAAATAAACTAAAACTCGTCTTGACTTCATCCAACCCTTTTCCTAGTGGAAACTATCCATACTTAACTTAATGATCTTAAGGAACCTTAACTTAAGAAATCCTTTCTTTTAATATATGATAATTAAATTCAATAAAATGAATCACCTTACGGAATCCTACTATTGACTAACATCAATCTGTCTTAGCCCTATCTAATGACAAATATAACCTCGAACCCTGAATTCGCTCGTCCTAAACTAACTTTTACTGTCATCCTACACACATCTAACAATAACAAATTCCCTACGGAACCTTATCCTACTTCAAACTTCTCTATGCTTGACCTATTTTATATGAAAACTTTGTATTTTTCTAACAAAATCTCATGTATCAAACCCTATTAAACTTTTCAACATAATAATCTACAACAATTAATATTCCTACAATTCGCTACTAAATCCTACTTGTATGACTACTTCCTAAAACTATCAACTTACCAAACCCTCGTTTCCTATGAACTCTTTTTACCTCAATCTATGCTCCTACAATATTTACTAACCTCCAGCGTGTACTTAGTACAAGGTACAAGTTACTCATGACTTGGTGACCTTCTCTTCCTGCTTTACTCGTTTCTATACTCCGCTTTACGGCTAGGCTACAGCCTTCTTCTATCATATTTCTTCTACACTATCTTCTAACAATTTATTTGTAGCAAAACATTATTTTGACATATTTAATAACCATTATAATACAACAAAAATAAAAATACCCTTTTATTTTACGTTACCATGACAACTAAAATCACATGGCTCACTCCTCCAATCTTTGCTTTAGCAAACCTTTATTGCTATGACAATTTCAATAAACATCATACGCTCTACACCTATTGTATTTTATCGGGTAACTTATCATGATATCCTATAATGACATGTCATTATCACTCGACATTACCTAAGTTTGACTTTCAAACTTCTAAATATTAAGAAATTACCTATTTCTCTCAAGTATTTCTTGCTTTCCTAGTATAGTTTAGTAAATCTACACATACCTAAATAATCTATATGCCTAAATTACAACTCAAATATTACCAATGTCCGCTACTAGACTTTCTACATTTTAAAAACCTTATATACCTAAATCATTTAACATACCTAAATTACCATTCAAATATTAACAATGTCCGTTACTAGACCTTCTGAATTTTGAAAAACAAATGTAGTCAAAAAAGTTTACTAAAACTAGCCTGACTAGCTTTATACCCTGACTTCATTATCTATATATAAATAAATCGATCTGTGCGTTTATTTATTTTACAAAGTAAATTAGTTGAATTAAGCTATTTATAAGGTTAATCTCAGACAGGAATACTTTTAACTTATTAAAATGTACAGGACCTACCTGTTTATCCGTACGTACATTTCTCAACAACGCATTGTTATGCCTAACTAACCTAACAATCTATTACGGACCCTTATAAATTTTCTTTAATTTATATGAGAACCCTGTTCGTCGTTTATCAAAATATAAAAATACTACATCTCCTACAACCAAATTTTTCGGTTTCGCCCGACGATCAAATACAACTTTTTGTTGCTGCTGCGCTCGCATTATCCTTTGCCTAACTTTTCCTAAGAAAATATTAATGTACCTTCCTAATTTACCTACTTGGCGGAAGTTTTCGTAGCTCTTCCTTACCATGTGGCAAAAATAACACACCTCATATATGTAAGTAGTAACCTTACGTGCTTGCCACTTACCCTCGTCGACTTCATGCGACCATAATTCCTTACCATCTGTTGCTGCCCAATCTTACCATAGAAGGAAATAATCAACAATACAATGAGATACATATATTCTAAGTAGTTTTGCCAGGCTTTATTATCTTTCTTAACCAATTTGCTAGATTTTGCACGGTTGCCTCGCGACTTTTATCTAGTCTTCCTACTTGATGCTTGAGCAAATGGTTGCTTAGTTTTAGAGTCCAAATCTTCTTGCTCGGCCCTATAACACTCTTTAGAGATACTCATCTCCTCCCTATCTTCCACCATTAAAACACTATCTGCCCTATCCTTCACTACATTTGTAGCCAGCACATTGTATACATTCTTCGAACTTGGATCCATGACATATGGCTTTATAGAGGAAACGATACTATTACCTTATCGCCAATATATACATTTTGCTTCATTAAGTCAATATGCCAATTGTACTTATGCAAAAAGTCAAGACCTAAAATTGGAAATTTGCAACCTTTAAAAAAATAAAGTCTACTACAAAGACTTTTTCTGAAATTTTGATATCGATACTATGCAATCGATATCCTTGGCTCAGTGTACCATTAGCCGAAGTCATTCGCACTACTTCTTCTTCACGTACATCTTCCTCTGCGAATAATTTGTGGAAAATACTTTCTGGCAAAATGGATATCTCTGATCCTGTATCCATGATACACGGTATCCTATTTCCACGTAAAGTAAACGGAATCTTCACGAGACTAGGTGCATTCCTAATCGTATTAAAATTAACAACACATTCTCGATTTTCAATATCGTTGTTGTTTAAGCCCCCTACTGGTTCTATATCTGCCCATGCTCCCTCTTTACAGATTTTCTACTATTATAAAACTTTGACTTACTGAAATTGTTTCGTTGGTAGTAATCTCGGCATTTATTCCAACCTCTCTTTGGTCCTTCTCCGTAAGTCTTCTTTTCGTAAACACGATTATATTTTCTCCAGGGCGATGGTCTTGCCGATTTTTTCCAAGGATAACCAGCTTTCCGCGGGTGGCTAGAATTAATATCAGGAATTACCGTTTGGACAACACTATTTACATTTTTACAATTAACTACAGGACTATCTGCCATCTTCTCAACTACTCTAATGAGATTCTTAAGCTTAAATATATATAAGGGTATAATTTTTTCCTGCCACTGGGATAATACGCTCGATTCAAATCGTCGTATTATAATGTCCTCATTTGTGACATTACACTTCGCTGCCTGTGCCAAAAGTCTATACAAGTATGGCTCTACACCTTCCTGTGCATGCTGTGCTATATCATAGAATACTTGCATAGGATCCTTAGGCTCTATTTTAGACCGAATGCATTTTACAATCTCTTCATACGTTGTGCTTTCTTCTATTTTTTTATGCACTGAGAGATAATTGCGCCAGTGATCTGGCAATAACAATTCCAGAACCTGCCGACCCTTTGTTGCTTTGTCGAAACCCATTACTACAATGTGCACCTCAAGTTCATTGAGGGCACTTAATACCTCTCGACCCATCACCTGATATTCTCCTAGATAACTCTTGGACATTTAGAGACATTATTGCTAAATAATTTTACCTTTCTCTATCCCTTTTTCACCTGTTTTAGCAGACAACGGCGTACTCCATAATATGCAGCGTGCAGGGGCGTTAAAAAGCTGCTTCTACCTATTTCTTATTAGGTATCGGGATCTCTGCTAATAAAAAGACGACATCGCGAGTTCTTTTATGTATTCATATGTTCTTTTCTATCGCCACAAGAGTATACATCCTTTAGACTCATCTACTACCTAGGAGATTTATTATAAAATTTTAAACTTATCTGCAGTACGTCTTCTTTCATTAGGCCATCCTTCAATAGGCCTCGGGTCGTCGTGTCGGTACATTGGGTAATATCTACATTTAATCGCAATGGTGGCGATGCTTAGTGAATTTTGGATACTGGAGTATCTTACCCTAAGTCTACTGGCAATATTAGGCCATTCTACAAATTCTAGGGCTCTCTGATAGAGACAGGAATCGACCCTCCAAATTTATATAGACTTGTCCGATCTATAATTTTCACTGGAATGTCAATTAATATCAAAAATAATGACAAACTCGAAATTACGATTGTTTTTATTTAAAAACACACTGACACCATTCAAACATCATTAAAACACTACGAAGTATTTGCTGCGTAAAAGCGTTCGCTAGCATATTTACTTCCTTTACACTTAACAAGAGGTCGTAACCTCTACATATTTCCCACCGATTGGCCAGAAAATTATAGCAACTCGTTGCGTATAATTTTCTATTCGCTACCTATAAACTACCCACCAAAATCACAAATGGCGGGAAATCTACATTACCCTACTGATTTTAACCTAAAACCGGGACAGTTCGTCACGCGATGCCAAACCATATGCAAATGGTAAATTAACTAAATCAGAATCCATTTAGGATTTTTAGTTGATTTTCCTCCGGATAAACCACGGTAAGGATCCAAAGACATGGCACTACCTACCTCCTTATCGAACACTAACCTGTTTAAATGTTGGGCAACTCCCTTCAAATTAATTCGTTAATAACGCCAACACAAAACAGTTTTAAATTTTTGACTTTTGACCCAAACATTCATACATACATTCACCCCCAAAAATCTTACGGAACTTGCTGCAGAAAGATTTTTTAAAGCTACTAAAACTTACTTAACCATAAATACTTTTATTTACACCCCCCAGACTCTTTATCGTTTAATTATTTTAATCTTTGCATTGTTAACATTGGTTGAAGCCTCATAATACTTAATTACATCTTACATTTCCTTTCTATTCAGTCAATCTCCTCCATTTCACGGACAGCAAATTGTAGGCGTAAGGCCTACGTTATATGCGTCTACCTATTTAATTTATACTTTATTTAATTGAGTTTAAAATTATTATTTAATGAATTAAGCGCTATAACCAATAAATAACCAAATAGACATAGGCTAGTTCCCCGCAATGCTAACAATTATTTTTATCTGCATTGCGCAGAAACCATCCACAATCACATCAGTAGTTATACCCATTTAATTAGATAGTGTTTAACATAAAAACTCTAGCAACTAGCACTGTTTTTGCAGCAACTTAGTAACCTCATCACTGTCACCACGACTTGATATAGCCATATAGACAGAGGCCAGTCCCAAGCGACTTCATGTTCCAAAGTTCTTATTTCTAAAATAATTATATTAATTGTTTAATGATAACGTGGTAAAACATATTTTATTTTTTTCTTTGCGTGAATAATCCGACTAGGATAGTAGTTGTTAACAAGCGCACTGTAACATATTGTTTTATGCTACTTTAAAAATAAATATGCAAGTAAATATAGAGAACTGAAACTTTGCTAAATTCTTAGAAACTTGAATTGTTTCCTTAAGTGAATAGGTGCTTTCATTTAACACAGTCAATTTCTGTCTATGATGATAGACAGAAATGTCAAGTGTTTAACAACTTTAAACACTGTGAGAAAATTACTTAATCTTTAAAAAAGGATCAACTAAAATTTGGTAACTTAACTATAGAAAGACACGTACTCGAACTGTATTTTGTTTTCATATACACATACGGTGTAGTTTCAATTTGTCACAAATTTTTAAAGACAAAGGATGCAGATTGCGATATTGAATAGCCAGTTTTATTAGATCCATGAACCGTGTGAATGCATAAAAAAGGGCCCCAGAGCCGATAAACGGTATAGAGGATTTTGGAGGAAACTTGCGGGAACGAAACAGGCCAGTCTGCCAGAGAGTTCTCTAGAGTACAGTCATATTATTTTTAGACGACGGAGTCAATCAGAGAGTGTACGGAAGTTCAGATGTGTATAATTAAACTTTACAATATTTGAATATTTAAATTTTTTTAATTTTTTAATTAGTGGTTTGTGTTCTACAAAACAGTTCGGTAAAGTAGTATCATATTTTTAATTTTTATAATATTTCCTTTTTTTATTAAATTATGTCTTTGACAGGTTTTATTCAGATTTTGGTTAATTTCTTATGTTGCTAAATGGTTATGACAGTTGAATGAGATGCATGTTTTAGGGGGAATGTATGTTTTATTGACGACAAAGGTGTGGAATATGTATAACAAAGGGAGATTATGTATGAGATATTTTTAGAAGTATGACACTAGAGCAAGACAAAATCTTAGTCACACTTATTTATATCTTTCTATATAATTTTGACATAGAGAAATATTACTTTATGTTTTTCTAGCTCAACGCAGTGAAAATATATTGTGATACAATGAACTGAAGGCTAATTTACTCTTTCTACTGTATTCTACTGTTAAATAGGTCTGGGACCTAATGATTATGCAAATTCGACGAGATTCTAACTACTATTTATATTTATAAAATCTTCGTGTAAAAGCCTTTTATCAACAGTTCAAATTATTAATCACAAAACAACAAACGACAAAGTTCATGTTACATAAAGAATTAAAAATTTTTTTGTAAAAATACCTATTGAACACATTTTCATGGTATTTCATGAGATAAAAGAACGAGTGACTATTTTTGTCTTCCCTAGAATATAACACATAGTACATAATACATTATATATATGTGTATTTTATGCAAAATTCCTTGTCCTATTTTTTTTAACATGGAATATTTGAATTTTCTGAATTTTTATTAATTTTTTTTTCTTGAAAATTTCGTCAAGTACATAACACTTAGGTACACTAATTATTTACCCTTAGTACTAACAAATAATGTCTGGAGGACTGTTCGTGCAGGTAAATAAAACAAATGATTCTGGGAATCCTACACTTACATACATTTAAATATTACAACACATACTCGAAAAGTTACAAAACCACGAACTTCCGAACGAAGTTCTAAAGTTCTCAAAAGTAAGATCTCATAATATAAAAATTGTGAATTCCAATTTTATATACATAATATATATTTTATACTACATATATACATTGCAAATCACACATAATCAAAAAAATTAAGGCGATGTATGTTGTGTATAAGGAAAGATGCTTTTATGTATCGAGATTTCTAATGAGTTTTTGAATGATGAAGAGTGTGTACAGGAATGGGTTATATTTTGTAAGAAGTAATTTTGAAAAGTAATTTTGTTATTTACTTCTAATTAAATTTTCCTTTCAGCTATAAATGTTATAATGATATGTTATCTTTATTCATTATTTTATTTTTATTATGTCATGTTACGTGAGTGCTCGTCCTTGTCAGTCCGACGGGAGTTTACGGAAATTATGCAGACATCGTGAACCTGTGGAACTGAAGATACTTCAGGATCCAAAGACATGGCACTACCTACCTCCTTATCGAACACTAACCTGTTTAAATGTTGGGCAACTCCCTTCAAATTAATTCGTTAATAACGCCAACACAAAACAGTTTTAAATTTTTGACTTTTAAAGTCAAACTTCAAAAGTATTATACACTATAATACCCTATCAACCTACATTAAATACATTATCATCAATTCAATATAGCAAAACAAAAGCTAATCACAATTGAACCTATACCTGACTTTACTTTAAAAATCTTTTAGTTTTTCTCATAAAACAAAATCTCTCGTCCTGCTAACTTCCATTTTCATTTATCGATTTTAATTCAAGTTAAAAACTGTAATGCAGCTTAATAAATCATTCGCGTCAACCAGTGTTCATTTGATTCTAAATTCAAATCGCGTTATAGAACCTACCCGTATCGACCTACAATTTATCCCTAACTCAGCATCTTTTCTGAATATTTCTGAATAGGAAGGCACACAAAAAATTTATAAACAATCTATAAATACAATGGTCGTTCATACTCGCTTATACTTTTTCATCAAAAATTCAAAATTAAAAACAATATTAAGATACTTATCTTAACTAGATTTGGTAGCGCATTACCATGCATTAAGTGCAATACCTACCTAACTTACTTTAACATGTTGCAATAACACAAAAACTCCTACTTTATAAACCTCGTACCTCATATTTATTCCATTTCTAATAAACGATTAAACAACTTTACTAAATACCTATAACTCCTTAACAATTACTAAATTCATTAACTATGAGAATATTTATCTTACATCAAATACCTACTACCACACATCCTAAGAATCTCATAAACTTTCATTACCTGAATTATAATTAAACAAAGTTTCTTTTTCTTTAAGAAATTCAATGTATATCCTATCGCGCATATTTTCAAATTATAACACCTTTACTTTACATTAAAGAAAATAACAACTTTACACGTTTCATTCCATTTACAAGTTTTCTTTTCCCTTGCTAGTACTAAAACTAGTAATAAAATTCATTAACCACAATAACAATTATTTTAGGATGAAGTCATTTCCTTTAATTACCCTAACTTATTAATACAATATACTAATAAAAACCATTACCTTTATGTCCTTTATTCATTAAAGTCATATGTCATGTTCGCATTTAAAAAAAACAACGAACGTCGCGTAAATTACTTCCAATGAATTCTCATTCCTACTCATAATTGACCCTAATACCTAATACTTATCATATAACCTCGAAGCTTAGCCCTATTTCATTTTCGATTTTTCGGTTTCGCCCGACGATCAAATACAACTTTTTGTTGCTGCTGCGCTCGCATTATCCTTTGCCTAACTTTTCCTAAGAAAATATTAATGTACCTTCCTAATTTACCTACTTGGCGGAAGTTTTCGTAGCTCTTCCTTACCATGTGGCAAAAATAACACACCTCATATATGTAAGTAGTAACCTTACGTGCTTGCCACTTACCCTCGTCGACTTCATGCGACCATAATTCCTTACCATCTGTTGCTGCCCAATCTTACCATAGAAGGAAATAATCAACAATACAATGAGATACATATATTCTAAGTAGTTTTGCCAGGCTTTATTATCTTTCTTAACCAATTTGCTAGATTTTGCACGGTTGCCTCGCGACTTTTATCTAGTCTTCCTACTTGATGCTTGAGCAAATGGTTGCTTAGTTTTAGAGTCCAAATCTTCTTGCTCGGCCCTATAACACTCTTTAGAGATACTCATCTCCTCCCTATCTTCCACCATTAAAACACTATCTGCCCTATCCTTCACTACATTTGTAGCCAGCACATTGTATACATTCTTCGAACTTGGATCCATGACATATGGCTTTATAGAGGAAACGATACTATTACCTTATCGCCAATATATACATTTTGCTTCATTAAGTCAATATGCCAATTGTACTTATGCAAAAAGTCAAGACCTAAAATTGGAAATTTGCAACCTTTAAAAAAATAAAGTCTACTACAAAGACTTTTTCTGAAATTTTGATATCGATACTATGCAATCGATATCCTTGGCTCAGTGTACCATTAGCCGAAGTCATTCGCACTACTTCTTCTTCACGTACATCTTCCTCTGCGAATAATTTGTGGAAAATACTTTCTGGCAAAATGGATATCTCTGATCCTGTATCCATGATACACGGTATCCTATTTCCACGTAAAGTAAACGGAATCTTCACGAGACTAGGTGCATTCCTAATCGTATTAAAATTAACAACACATTCTCGATTTTCAATATCGTTGTTGTTTAAGCCCCCTACTGGTTCTATATCTGCCCATGCTCCCTCTTTACAGATTTTCTACTATTATAAAACTTTGACTTACTGAAATTGTTTCGTTGGTAGTAATCTCGGCATTTATTCCAACCTCTCTTTGGTCCTTCTCCGTAAGTCTTCTTTTCGTAAACACGATTATATTTTCTCCAGGGCGATGGTCTTGCCGATTTTTTCCAAGGATAACCAGCTTTCCGCGGGTGGCTAGAATTAATATCAGGAATTACCGTTTGGACAACACTATTTACATTTTTACAATTAACTACAGGACTATCTGCCATCTTCTCAACTACTCTAATGAGATTCTTAAGCTTAAATATATATAAGGGTATAATTTTTTCCTGCCACTGGGATAATACGCTCGATTCAAATCGTCGTATTATAATGTCCTCATTTGTGACATTACACTTCGCTGCCTGTGCCAAAAGTCTATACAAGTATGGCTCTACACCTTCCTGTGCATGCTGTGCTATATCATAGAATACTTGCATAGGATCCTTAGGCTCTATTTTAGACCGAATGCATTTTACAATCTCTTCATACGTTGTGCTTTCTTCTATTTTTTTATGCACTGAGAGATAATTGCGCCAGTGATCTGGCAATAACAATTCCAGAACCTGCCGACCCTTTGTTGCTTTGTCGAAACCCATTACTACAATGTGCACCTCAAGTTCATTGAGGGCACTTAATACCTCTCGACCCATCACCTGATATTCTCCTAGATAACTCTTGGACATTTAGAGACATTATTGCTAAATAATTTTACCTTTCTCTATCCCTTTTTCACCTGTTTTAGCAGACAACGGCGTACTCCATAATATGCAGCGTGCAGGGGCGTTAAGAAGCTGCTTCTACCTATTTCTTATTAGGTATCGGGATCTCTGCTAATAAAAAGACGACATCGCGAGTTCTTTTATGTATTCATATGTTCTTTTCTATCGCCACAAGAGTATACATCCTTTAGACTCATCTACTACCTAGGAGATTTATTATAAAATTTTAAACTTATCTGCAGTACGTCTTCTTTCATTAGGCCATCCTTCAATAGGCCTCGGGTCGTCGTGTCGGTACATTGGGTAATATCTACATTTAATCGCAATGGTGGCGATGCTTAGTGAATTTTGGATACTGGAGTATCTTACCCTAAGTCTACTGGCAATATTAGGCCATTCTACAAATTCTAGGGCTCTCTGATAGAGACAGGAATCGACCCTCCAAATTTATATAGACTTGTCCGATCTATAATTTTCACTGGAATGTCAATTAATATCAAAAATAATGACAAACTCGAAATTACGATTGTTTTTATTTAAAAACACACTGACACCATTCAAACATCATTAAAACACTACGAAGTATTTGCTGCGTAAAAGCGTTCGCTAGCATATTTACTTCCTTTACACTTAACAAGAGGTCGTAACCTCTACATATTTCCCACCGATTGGCCAGAAAATTATAGCAACTCGTTGCGTATAATTTTCTATTCGCTACCTATAAACTACCCACCAAAATCACAAATGGCGGGAAATCTACATTACCCTACTGATTTTAACCTAAAACCGGGACAGTTCGTCACGCGATGCCAAACCATATGCAAATGGTAAATTAACTAAATCAGAATCCATTTAGGATTTTTAGTTGATTTTCCTCCGGATAAACCACGGTAAGGATCCAAAGACATGGCACTACCTACCTCCTTATCGAACACTAACCTGTTTAAATGTTGGGCAACTCCCTTCAAATTAATTCGTTAATAACGCCAACACAAAACAGTTTTAAATTTTTGACTTTTGACCCAAACATTCATACATACATTCACCCCCAAAAATCTTACGGAACTTGCTGCAGAAAGATTTTTTAAAGCTACTAAAACTTACTTAACCATAAATACTTTTATTTACACCCCCCAGACTCTTTATCGTTTAATTATTTTAATCTTTGCATTGTTAACATTGGTTGAAGCCTCATAATACTTAATTACATCTTACATTTCCTTTCTATTCAGTCAATCTCCTCCATTTCACGGACAGCAAATTGTAGGCGTAAGGCCTACGTTATATGCGTCTACCTATTTAATTTATACTTTATTTAATTGAGTTTAAAATTATTATTTAATGAATTAAGCGCTATAACCAATAAATAACCAAATAGACATAGGCTAGTTCCCCGCAATGCTAACAATTATTTTTATCTGCATTGCGCAGAAACCATCCACAATCACATCAGTAGTTATACCCATTTAATTAGATAGTGTTTAACATAAAAACTCTAGCAACTAGCACTGTTTTTGCAGCAACTTAGTAACCTCATCACTGTCACCACGACTTGATATAGCCATATAGACAGAGGCCAGTCCCAAGCGACTTCATGTTCCAAAGTTCTTATTTCTAAAATAATTATATTAATTGTTTAATGATAACGTGGTAAAACATATTTTATTTTTTTCTTTGCGTGAATAATCCGACTAGGATAGTAGTTGTTAACAAGCGCACTGTAACATATTGTTTTATGCTACTTTAAAAATAAATATGCAAGTAAATATAGAGAACTGAAACTTTGCTAAATTCTTAGAAACTTGAATTGTTTCCTTAAGTGAATAGGTGCTTTCATTTAACACAGTCAATTTCTGTCTATGATGATAGACAGAAATGTCAAGTGTTTAACAACTTTAAACACTGTGAGAAAATTACTTAATCTTTAAAAAAGGATCAACTAAAATTTGGTAACTTAACTATAGAAAGACACGTACTCGAACTGTATTTTGTTTTCATATACACATACGGTGTAGTTTCAATTTGTCACAAATTTTTAAAGACAAAGGATGCAGATTGCGATATTGAATAGCCAGTTTTATTAGATCCATGAACCGTGTGAATGCATAAAAAAGGGCCCCAGAGCCGATAAACGGTATAGAGGATTTTGGAGGAAACTTGCGGGAACGAAACAGGCCAGTCTGCCAGAGAGTTCTCTAGAGTACAGTCATATTATTTTTAGACGACGGAGTCAATCAGAGAGTGTACGGAAGTTCAGATGTGTATAATTAAACTTTACAATATTTGAATATTTAAATTTTTTTAATTTTTTAATTAGTGGTTTGTGTTCTACAAAACAGTTCGGTAAAGTAGTATCATATTTTTAATTTTTATAATATTTCCTTTTTTTATTAAATTATGTCTTTGACAGGTTTTATTCAGATTTTGGTTAATTTCTTATGTTGCTAAATGGTTATGACAGTTGAATGAGATGCATGTTTTAGGGGGAATGTATGTTTTATTGACGACAAAGGTGTGGAATATGTATAACAAAGGGAGATTATGTATGAGATATTTTTAGAAGTATGACACTAGAGCAAGACAAAATCTTAGTCACACTTATTTATATCTTTCTATATAATTTTGACATAGAGAAATATTACTTTATGTTTTTCTAGCTCAACGCAGTGAAAATATATTGTGATACAATGAACTGAAGGCTAATTTACTCTTTCTACTGTATTCTACTGTTAAATAGGTCTGGGACCTAATGATTATGCAAATTCGACGAGATTCTAACTACTATTTATATTTATAAAATCTTCGTGTAAAAGCCTTTTATCAACAGTTCAAATTATTAATCACAAAACAACAAACGACAAAGTTCATGTTACATAAAGAATTAAAAATTTTTTTGTAAAAATACCTATTGAACACATTTTCATGGTATTTCATGAGATAAAAGAACGAGTGACTATTTTTGTCTTCCCTAGAATATAACACATAGTACATAATACATTATATATATGTGTATTTTATGCAAAATTCCTTGTCCTATTTTTTTTAACATGGAATATTTGAATTTTCTGAATTTTTATTAATTTTTTTTTCTTGAAAATTTCGTCAAGTACATAACACTTAGGTACACTAATTATTTACCCTTAGTACTAACAAATAATGTCTGGAGGACTGTTCGTGCAGGTAAATAAAACAAATGATTCTGGGAATCCTACACTTACATACATTTAAATATTACAACACATACTCGAAAAGTTACAAAACCACGAACTTCCGAACGAAGTTCTAAAGTTCTCAAAAGTAAGATCTCATAATATAAAAATTGTGAATTCCAATTTTATATACATAATATATATTTTATACTACATATATACATTGCAAATCACACATAATCAAAAAAATTAAGGCGATGTATGTTGTGTATAAGGAAAGATGCTTTTATGTATCGAGATTTCTAATGAGTTTTTGAATGATGAAGAGTGTGTACAGGAATGGGTTATATTTTGTAAGAAGTAATTTTGAAAAGTAATTTTGTTATTTACTTCTAATTAAATTTTCCTTTCAGCTATAAATGTTATAATGATATGTTATCTTTATTCATTATTTTATTTTTATTATGTCATGTTACGTGAGTGCTCGTCCTTGTCAGTCCGACGGGAGTTTACGGAAATTATGCAGACATCGTGAACCTGTGGAACTGAAGATACTTCAGGACTATAATGCTGAAATTCATAAAAGCTATGTATAATTAATTACTATTGTAGTTTTTCACCTTGAATGGCATTACTTTAATTATATTCTGTCATATTAATAATTAGGTATTTTATTGTACTTAAGTAATGCTCGATTTCAGTGAAGTTCTAAAATACAAGAACCAAACACGAAGTCACTGAAAAATTGATTTAGGCTACTTTGTTTTGTTTGAAAAAAAGTTTAATTAATTTAGCTTACTGTTTCAATCACTTATATACTTTAATGTAAATTTATTTCAATGTGTATTAATCCAATTTTCTTTCAGCGTCCTTTTTTTTTCATGGCTTATAATTGGCCCATCATAACTCGCTGACAGTTAAAATTAGTACATCCCAAACACTCAATTTGTATTTCTTGTTTCTCTTGTTTTTTTTTGAGTGTTTTGAATTTTTATGTTACGTAGTAAATAGAGTCACTGGACAGCCTTCATGTGTAGAGATCTTAAAAAGATTGCGGTTTTTCTATTTAAAAATCTCGAGGAGAGGGCAACAGATATGATTGGTCAAATTATCATATTTATTTTGGTGATTACAAAAAAGCAGAATTAATTATATCTGTTTGGAGATAAGGATAAAGGGTCCAATTAATTAAAAATGCTTCTTAACCTCTAACTTGATATTTGTAATTTTATTTGTTGATTTAAAATTTCATTTTTCTCAATTTTTATTTAAAAAAAAAAAACTAAGATTCAAAAATCTATATTATTAATTATTATGAATCCAATATATACACACTTTTAATTTCGAATTCCAGGAGCGGATAAGCGAACTCAGTGTGGTGTGTGCATGAACGACAAGCGGGAATCTACGAGCATACTCCGGTTTCACAACAGCGAGATTTGACAAAGAACAAAACGGACATAGCTAAGTCATAAACACTAGTATTTAGAATATTTATTTATTTTACTACCAAATTATAATTAATCATACCAATAAAGTCTTTCCTCTTCCTCTTCATTCTTTATTTTCACGGGGGATTTTACAGCACTTCCACCCTACGCTCAAGCTAATATATTCTTAAAAATCATTGTCATAAAGTAGCCACGCAGGCATAAACTCTCGAATAGCAAAATTCAGTTTGTGATCGCGAATAAGTAACTAACAACCACTAAATAGGTTTAAACATTTAAATACCTATTATTTATTACATAACTGTTCCTCAACATAAAACTATAGCAATTTGTCTTACTTTATTCTGTCCTAAGTAATGTATGTTTTATGTTTATTGAAACTATAGCAAGCAATATTTACTAAAGGAGTTTAAAGTCTACACTACTGCTTATAGTGGTGCGATAATTACCATTTTCCTATTGTTACTCACATATTGCCAACTGAATGAATCTCCCCCTAGACAGATAAGTCCAAATCATAGTCTGATCTATTGTTTATGTCGACCAAGTTCCCAATGTTGTGGCCAAAGGTTTCAAGATCTTAACGCGGAGTAGTATCTTAAACAGGAACACCGTTACGTGTTGGCTGCAATTAAGAAGTCCTGTCGATTTAATTTCACCCATACACTCTGGCAAGTAAATGCGTCACACCAAACTTTTTGTCGCCTTCGACCAGGATTATTAGATTAGTATAAAATCTTATAAGTTTAGAATCGCTATTGAAATGATTTTATTCGTAGTCGTTTTTAATTTTTTTAAATTTAAGGTTTTAAACACTTTTTTTACTTATCTGTATTTTTTATGTGTCTTTTTGTTATTGTTCTTATCACTCACTCCCTCCACATACTGAGCTTGTAGAATTTTAGATTATTTAGCTTTGTTTTACTTAATAGCTTTTCTTTTTGTTTTGTTCTGTGATTGTTTTACGTAAGTAGGTAGTTCATTATATTATTACAGTAGGTAATATTGTAACTAACCCCGCAAAGAACACAATAAGCCCCTCGCGCACGCCTCGTGTTAAGCACACTCCGAAGAGCAGGACGCAATAAGCCCCACTGAACCATTATTATTATGTACTAATGGAACAGCCATGGAATTCACCAAGAGGGCACGCCCCATGCTTAACACACTCCGA
The DNA here is from genome assembly GCA_946406115.1 of Apoda limacodes. NCBI lineage: Eukaryota > Metazoa > Arthropoda > Insecta > Lepidoptera > Limacodidae > Apoda > Apoda limacodes. The sequence goes on along the minus strand of OX291555.1, from coordinate 22,134,350 downwards.
AGAGCAAGACGCAATAAGCCCCACTGCATCCATGTAACTTCAGTCGTAGATTTTGAATGATATATTTCGGTTTTCAAGCCGGCGTCCACACCATACATGATCAAGGATTCATAAACAGGTTAAATGTATAGGTATATTATTAGTTCAAGTACGAAGAATTATAGTTTATTTGATCGATTAACGATAGAATAAGTGTCATTTAGATTATTTATGTAATATTCAGTATCGCAGCTTTTCAGGAATTTAGTTGCGAGCCAAATATGATTTCATGAGTTGTTACCAATCGCGTAGGTGAAGTATCACTGTCGCCTTCGCGTAATCAGCGTCCGACTCCCCACAACATGGCAACGGTTTACGTGTCAATTTTAATAAAACAATAATTGCCTTCGTTCGCAGTTTTTCGACTCTGATAGACAGCTCGGGGCAAAGACCTTTATCCTTCTACACTGTGTAATCTGTTGTCGTCGTTCAAGTCGCTCGGCACTGAACTTACATTCGTATTTGAAACAAACGGATCAAAACGTTAGGCGAGAGATGTTCAAACCGTCTGTGAGCTCAGCCGATGTAACTTGAAGCCACTAACGAATGTTAACGATAAACATTCTGAGAGATCAGTAGGTTTTAGGCTTCCGATCCCCGGGCATGCATCCATCATCTCCTTATCTCCTCTTTACTTTACTCAGGCGAGGTGTTTTTACCTGTATTGTATAGCAGCAGTATAAGCAATCAAACATAAGAAGTAACATCCATCGCTAAATCAAGCAAAAGAGTCGCATTCCAATATTCAGGTCACTACAACACTACCACCTTTTATTAGCCATCAGAAAGGTACATAATTCCTCTCATATTAGAATGTATTCACTCAATAATACATTGCATTTTATATCAATTTATCGCATTTTGCATATGCGTACCTCATACGCTTTCTTTATATATTGTGGCCACACGACGCTCGCCGCTGCCTATGTATGTCTACGTAAACTTATGCTGTCCCGGGTGTTCTAGTAATGAATTTTATTTTATTTTCGAATTTAAGTTTTGAACTACATAAATGTGTTAAGCCCGTCTTTTGAAAGTCTACAAAAATATTAAAGATCTCCACCGCCACGATCCTGTCTAATTTTTTCTTTGTCCTAGATCTTCCACGATCCTATTTAATTATTATTTTGATCATTATGTTAATTTTATATAACAATTTAACTTTATATTTTTTTTTTCTTTTCTTTTTATTATTTAATTTTATTTTTTTTATGAAATTTTATATTATGAAGGACGAAGATGGCTTGGTAAACGGGTAGGCTTGGCAGATGGGTACAATATCCAGTAAAAACAATAATTAATAATAAGCTATATGACTTGTACCACCTAAATCGAGGAATGGCACTGACTTCTGAAACACAGGATTTATTCCTTTCTTGGGAATCAGCGACTCCCATATACTGTTGTTAATATACCTATCTTATAGAACTTAAATGGTTAACTTAACTTAAATAAGTGTAAAGTGTATATTGTATGATGTTTTTAATCAATAAAAAAAGATAAAGCGAGCTATTTCGACAAGCTGCACCAAGCTGTACTTATAACATAGCATGCCAGACGGTTCCGCCCGCAGTAGGTACGCTCGCAACACACGAGCTGTTGCAACCATTGCAACTTAGCATTACACATGTACCCCGCTCCGAGTAATTTATAGCTATGAGCACCATCCAACGCCGCAAATGGGCTCAGATAGCCGATATTAATAGATAGTGTTCGTCAAAACACACCATCCGCCAAACTGACCGCAGTATATTTACATCGCAGTACCGTCTGCGTGGAGGTCCCATACCAAAAATAAGTTTGATCCGCGAATTAACAACATACACACCGCACACCGCTATACAAAACCGTACCGTACCGTTTTAAAGCATCGACCTTTTCATTTGGCTACCACAACGGGCCAGTGTCACGTAAACACTAATCCACAAGTACTGAAAGAAATCTCTTCTGAAAAGAAATCGTATCTATTTAATAGCCCTACCGCTCGCCGGGCGCTAATAGATGACCGCATACCTAGCAATTTATCATCCAAGTCGCGTTACTAATGACACGTCACTCCCGTTAACATGTTAATTTTCTTGACTTCACCGCTTCAATTATTTTTTGATGCACTAAAAAGTAAAAATAATTATTAATTACCAAAAATCTAATCTGAATTTTATTAGAGTTTGAAATTGGCGTCATGCAAGCAAAGTGTGTTATAAACTGTTACATATCTACGGTCATTTGCATAACTCCATACATAGTGTAAAGGTTAAAATTGCGTGGAGCTATTCTGTGAATCTCGCACTCACTTATTGACATTATCAGAACTGTCAATGATATTAACCTTAAATCGACAAAATTAGGTTTAGTTTTCTTTATACTAAGCAGTTCATTAAAACCGTTCTTATATCTTTTGGTTTCTTAACATAACAAATTAATTAGGTGTAAACTGCAGTGTTGTTCTACATACGTATTGTTTATTTCTCATTAAAAGTTATCTGCACGATGGTGTGATCAATAGGCGCTGCAACTTAAATCGTCGAGCCTATGGTTCAAATCACGCTATTTCCCTATTGAGTATTTTTGTTAGGAATTACTTTTTTTTATGTTTTGACATTTAGTTCTCTCTGAAAAGACACCAGTTGTTATGAGAACTTTTTGTTTTGTTTGCAAGAATTAAAACACATGCAATATATAAATATATATTTTTCCTATGGTTATAGCTTAAGTATTCGTTTTCGTAATGAAAAGAAAATTGAAACTTAACCATAAGAATAAAAAAAATGCAAGTCACCATTCATTCAGTAACGCGGCTATATATAAATAAAGAAAAAAAATAGTACTTTATTTTTAGGGTTCCGTACCCAAAGGGTAAATAGCGGAACCCTATTACTAAGACTCCGGCTGTATCTCGTGAACCGCGATAGTAAGACAGTTGAAATTTTCACAGAAGATATATTTCTGTTGCCGCTATAACAAAAAATTTGGACAAAATTTTCATGATGCAATCCTTCAATATGCAGAGCTTGACGAACAGTGAGTATTAAACATGTTCCCAAACACAGCAGTCGGTATGAAACCATTGTTCCACCATAAATCTTCTTTGAGTAAAAAAAGAAAGGCATAAGGTGAGATTCGAATCCACAACCTGCATAGCACTGAGTACACGTATTAAGATCTGATACGTCTATCCACTAGGCTACGGATACAATTATTTTCTTAGTGAAATTATTATATACAATATTAAATGAAACTAATATTACTTAGGTTCTACAAGACATTTTACTTTATTTCTTTAAGTATGTGAGTGACTACGCCTTGCCATTCTATTTTGTTTTGAAATTCTATATGCAGTTTTGCAACTGACTGTACATAGACACCAACTTCAAACTTGTAATTCAGATCAGATTTTTGGAAATAAATAATTATTTTTACCTTTTTAGTGCATCTTTTGAATCCGGTTGTTTTTTTTTTTGTTAAAAGTTTTTATTTTTTTTCTTTTCAGTGACGAATTGCTTTTTTTTCTTGTACACTAAAAACATTCATACTCGTAACAAAGTTTTATACAATCATCAACATAAAAGGCGTTTCACCAGTTCCATATTAACATATTTTTTTTCTCCAAAAGTTTTAGTTTTAAATTCATTATAATAATATGGGACCACTTGGAAACTATAACCTTTTAAATAAAAAAAGAATTTCTCGAATCGGTCAAAGCGTCTTCGAGTAATCGGGTAACATACATAAAAATAAAAAAGATTCTGACGAATTGAAATTGAAAACCTCCTCCTTTTTTTTGAAGTCAGTTTAAAAATGACCTGCCATTTGTGACTGCTCGGCGCAGTAATTGTTTCTTTTATATGAGTTTTTATGGCTCTGAGTTCTAAAACTTCTACGTTTAGCCTTTGGTGAGCCTGTAGTAAAATAATTTGAATCGATCGAATTGTAGCCGAGCGATAAAGGGGGCGCCATTGGGGCGTCCCCCCCTCTGTATCCGCTACTGACTTCAGTGCGCATCCCAACTTAAACTTGACGTTTTTGAATACAACTTTTATTCTTTTAAAAGTCGGTTAAAAAGGAATAATGTTTAGTTTAGCTAAAACCTTCATGATATAAAGTCAGTTAAAAAGGTTTAATATTATCAGGGCAGTGGTCCAACTGGTCATGCAGTTGTACAAAGGGCCATGTCGGTTTAGTAATGTTGAACTATTTATTTGATCCACAGGGAAAAATACCTTGTTCGTATAACCAGTTTTTTTCCTATACCACAAAGATGGCAAACAAGCTTGTGGTCCGCCTGATGGTAAGCGGTCATCGTAGTCTATGGACGCTGGCAACATCAGGTGAATCAATCATGCGTTGCCGACCCTGCAAAAATCTAATAACTTCTTACTTAAGAAGAAAATCTAACTGTTGTCCTTAGATAAAACCTTGGCAGGGAGCTCATTACACAACCCAAGCGTTCGTGGGAGGAAGTTTAGAAAATATACATATAATTTGAACTTCTCTGCGTATCCTTCATATACCCTGGTAGGATTCCCGGATGAGTATTAAATACCTCATGCAGCCAAGTGAAGTTATCCTCCCCAGCTGGTTGCAGTATGTATGTGTGCGTGTTATAGTAACTTCCTACTTCAAACGTAGATGACGCTAACGTCTAGGGGAAAGAAAATCACATGAAGAGAGCCGTCAATTTTGTAGTATATATTGCAGTTTACTTTGCTTTTACAACTTTATTATTTAAAGACATAGGGACAGACGGATGATGTACTTTTTTCAGCAATTTACTTTCAACACATTTGCTTAAAAAAAGCAATTTACGAAGCTTGCATACATTGTTCGAAAGTTCTAAATTACGCACCGTTCAACGTTAGGTACTCTCACATTACTACCTGTTTTACCGCACGCTCCGTTGTATGTCGCCGCGCTGTGCGTATCCTATTCGGTTTCTTTTGTAATTTCGATTGAACCTCCTTGAAAGCGCTTTTGATTTATACGTTTGACTCACTTTAATACTAAAAGAAAAAGAGACGAAAGATTTAGTTCTTTACGGCTCATTCTCCCGTTCAACCCGTTTTTCTTTTAATTTCCATACTTAATGACCTATCTATATAATTTTTTTATTTGCTATTAAAAACAAACGAATGAAAAAGTTTATTTAATAACCTATAAATTAAACTGTTTTCTTGCAAATGTGTTAAAAAACGTATGACATTCGTGCAGATTAGTATTTACTAAACTTGTGACTATGGGAAGCCATCGACTTCGTCACGGACTTACATTTGTCTACTCGTTTGAAAAAACCAACTCACGGCACTAATATCATAAAAAAAATAACTTTTTGAATGCTTACGTGTTTCTGATTAAGTGTAAAAACGTCGACACAGTTTAAAATAAGGGTTTTTTAAACCTAGTATAGAAGTGTTATAAATTTATACATTTGTTAATATGTGTAGCAATTAACCTGAATACATATCTATCTGTGTTATAATTTTAATTTGTGACCGGACCTTAACCCATTACTATCATTTAATTATGATTTGCTAAATAATCATGAATATCCAATCAAATAATCCATGTCAAAGTAATTAAGTAGAATTTTGTTTATTAGTTTTTAGGGTTCCGTCCCATATTAAAGAAACCCGTATAGGATCACTTTGTTGTCCTACTGTCTGTCTGTCAAGACCCATTTTCCCAGAAACGCGTGAAGGTAATAAGTTTGAATTAATTTCAAATACTAAGGTCTACAACCCCTTGAAGCTGTTAAAAATCAAGCTTATAAGTCAATGCAATAAAAAATACGGCTGAAATATGGCCATTTTTCATTTATATTTTGGCATTCACAAATAAAACCAGTACTTCTCGTTGTCTTAGAGTCATGTAATTTGACATAAAGCTAGGTATAAAAAATATAAGAAAAAAAACCGAAATTCGTTAATGTGTAGTTAAGTATAACACATAAAACAAAAGTTTGTGTGTCTGTCTGTCAAGACCCTTTTACTCTAGAACGCGTGGAGGTATTAAGTTAAAATTAATATAAAATACTAAAATCAACGATCTTTTAAACTTGTAAAAAAAACTAGCTACCTACTAGGTCAATGCAATAAAAAAATGTGCCCAAGTTACGGTCAATTTTGTCTCATATTATTATTATTATTATTTTATTGTAATTGTAACACAAGAAAACCAAAACCTAAGTCAAAGTCAAAGTCAAAATGCTTTATTCAAATAAGGATTTTACAATCACTTTTGAATCGTCAAAGTTATAAAATATTATTTTTTGAACCCTCCCACCTTCCCGCCGGTTCACAATGTTGTTGATTTCTACCGAGAAGAATCCGGCAAGAAACTCGATAGTTACTCTTTTAAAAACACTATCAATAATACAAATAAACTAAAATACAATTAATGTTTTATATAAAAAAAATTTAGTCGTACAATTTTATGTTTTTTCCATTTTAATTTGGTTTACCTATGCATCCTGTAATTGAGCATCATCAGTCCCAAGGATTTTTATCATTTACATAATCTGAAATATTGTAGTATGCCTTTTTACAAAGTACCTGCTTGATAAAAGATTTAAATTTACTTATTGATAGATTTTGAATATTATTGGGAACTTTGTTGTAAAAGTGTATACATTGCCCCATAAAAGAGTTACTTATTTTGTGTAGACGTGTATCATGCACCAACAGCTTATTTTTACTTCTGGTATTTACTTGTGAACGTCACTTTTCATGCTGAAACTATTGATATTTTTATGTACATATAAAAGATTTTCATATATGTACTGCGACACTAAAGTTAAAATTTTTACTTCCCTAAACCTATCCCTCAGAGATATCCTAGATCCTAATTTATAAATAGCACGAATTGCCCTTTTTTGTAACAAAAATATTGTATTTACATCAGCAGCGCTACCCCACAATAGGATACCATATGTCATTAAACTATGGAAATAGCTAAAATATACTATTTTTGCAGTGTCGACATCGGTCAATTGTCTTATTTTCTTGATCGCATACACAGCAGAGCTAAGTTTTTTGGCTAGGTTATGAATATGAGGACCCCATTGAAGTTTGGAGTCCAGCGTTATGCCAAGAAAGGCTGTTGAATTAACAAGTTCTAATTGCTCGCCATTAATATTAATACATGTCTGACATTTGGTAATGTAAATTTAACACATTTGGTTTTTTTTTCATTAAGTAATAAATTATTAGCGTTAAACCAATTTACAATTTTAGAAAGGGCATTATTTAATTCATTATAACATGTCCGTCGTCTCTTAACTTTAAAAAGCAAAGAGGTGTCATCAGCAAATAAGACAATGTCATGGTTTTTTACATTATATGGAAGATCATTAATGTAAATAAGAAATAGAAAAGGACCTAAAATTGAGCCCTGAGGGACTCCTATAGTATGATGATCCCGGAGATCTTTCACCGTTAACATCTATTTTCTGTACTCTCCTACTCATATAGGATGTCAAAAGGTCGAGAGCTTTGCCTCTAATACCATAGTGATGTAGCTTCCTGATGAGATTTTCATGTTGAACACAGTCAAATGCCTTAGATAAATCACAAAACACTCCAAGGGCGTCATGCGAATCCTCCCAGGCGTTATATATATTTTTTAATAGTGCCACTCCTGCATCGGTTGTGGAACGGCCTTTCATAAAGCCAAACTGTTTACTACTAAGTAGCTCATTAATACAGAAATGGCTTAACATTTGACAAAGTATGATTTTTTCAAAAACTTTACTGTTGAACTACCTGATTTAAAAAGAGGTATAACTTTGCTAAGTTTCATCTTATCAGGAAACACACCACTATCAACACAACTATTAAAAATAATCGCTAAGGGTTGTGCTATAACATGAATAATTGAATTTATAGTTTTTACAGAAAGTCCCCAAAGGTCTGTGGTGTTTTTTATTTCTAATGATTTAAATGAATTAATGATATCCGTAGGACTAATGTTTTTAAATACAAAGGGAACGTTACATTCAGGAACACTAGTTTTTAATAATTTTTCTGCTAAGATTGGACTTGAGTTTAGATGTTCAGTTGTTTTGAATGGGATATTCCTAAAAAACTGTTCAAAGGCAACTGCTACCTCAGAATTTGTTTTAAAACTAGCATCATCTACAATCAACTCAAAGTCCTGACAAGAATTCCAAGCTTTACCAGTTTCATTATTTATTATGTTCCATGTAGTTTTTATTTTATTTGTTGATTTTTTTACTTTATGTCTGAGGTGAATTGCTTTTGCAACAAGACAGACCTTTTTAAAGGTTTTTGAGTATTTTTTTAAATATTCCCTAAATATTTGGCTATTATTATATGTTTTTTCTTTATATAATTCATACAGTTTACGCCTACTTTTATGAATACCTGGGATAGCCCATTCACTAAAACTAAAGCGACTGGAAATAAGTTTCTTTTTTGCAGTAAATATTTTATTATACTCTGTAGTAATAGTGTCAAGAACAGTATTTTACATATCATTTAGGTCGCCATTATAAAGCAAATCTGGAAGTTTATGCATTTAGTTAGATTTAAATGATTCAACCCGTTTAGTTGTTATTGGTAGAAATTTATTTTCCTTTTTAGTAATAATATTCTTTCTTACTAAAACCACTAACTGTCCACAATGATCTGACTCTAGATTGCTTATAATTGATTTTTGAATTTGTTTTATATCAGTAAATATATTGTCGATGCAAGTGGCACTGGATACAGCAATTCTAGTTGGTTCACAAAACAAATTATTAAAATTAAAAGACTGAAATAAGGCAAGCAATCTGGTGCTTAATGAGCTATTTTCCAAAATGTTTATATTGAAGTCTCCACAAACAATGATTTGTTTATTGGAATCGCTGATTTTATTCAGCACTTCTTCCATAACTAATTCAAAATTATCATAAATTGCACAAGGCGGCTTGTATACACTCACAACAATGAGATGCTCAACTTCTATACAGGACAGCTCGGCAGTTCGCTCAACTGAGAGACTCACAATGTCTTTACGTTCCTTAAACTTTAGTTGTTTATTAACTAAAATTAAAGAGCCACCATGGATAGCATTTACTCGGCTAAACGAACTTCCCACCTGGTGATTAGTGAAATTGAACATAAACTGATGGCTGCGTAGCCAGTGTTCAGTGATACATAAAATGTCAATCTTTTGGCAGTTTATGAACAATTCAATTTCTAGTTCTTTCTGAGACATTCCTTGTATATTCTGATGCATCAGGTTCAATGGAATATTATTTTTAGTATGACAAAGTTTATTTTTTTGTTTCTGTTTGCATAAAACTTGAGTAGACATAGATTGTTAAATATAATCATTATTAATGTTGGAATTATATAATATGCCAAAGTGGTCCTTTGTTGTCTGAAAATTTAATTTAAATTATTACATGTCAAATTATTATACTGCTCAATAGAAGCAGGTTGTTTAGCTAAATGATGAGCTGAAATGTCAATTACCCTATTATAATTGCACTGCTCAATAGAAGCAGGTTATTTAGCCAAATACTTGGCTGAAATGTCAATTACGCTACTATAATTACACTGATCAATAAAAGCAGATTGTTTAGCCAAATTATTGGCTGTGGTATAAATATAAAATGATAGCGACAAGGCTAACACTCTAGGGTACTTCCCGTCGATCTTGAATCGAAAAACTTGTAAGAAGAAGCAAGATGTTACATCTTCTATATATATATATGTACTAGCTGACCCGGTGAACGTTGTTTTTTTTTTTAAAACAGAAAACAGAAACTTCTAAAATTTCATAACAATCAGCCAGGTTCAGCCTTTATGCACGGTTCCGACTCACACTTGGCTCTTTTTTTCTTTCTCAGAAACATTCCCCGGCGTGTGTATAACAACTTACTCGTACCAAAATTTTATTTCAATCGGTTTACCCTTATTTCCAACTCGCACTCGACCCTTTCGGAAAATACTTTCTCATTAGATGCCTACGTCATACAAAAAACACACCCTCCAAGTTTCAGGTCTCTACGATCAGCGACTTAGGCTTAGCGTTAATCCGTCATTCAGGACAAAGCATTTTATATATACCAGTATATTAGTAGAAAAAGAAAGCTATAAGGATTATTTATTATACACAAAAAATAATACATAATACAAACACCTAATAATACATAACCGCTTTAAGCTTTGAAAGCTTCAAATGAGGTACTAATATAGTACGGTGACTTAAGAGACATTCTAATTTCAAATAGTAGGTATGTGTTTATGTTTTTAAGTGAGTTCAACCTTTTTTGAATAAAATCGGATTGAGTTTTCAGACAAGTGTCAAAGTTAAATGTAATTTAAATTAAAAGCACTAAGGAGTATCTATATCAACTTCGAAGCAAATTACCGCCAAAATAACTTTCTACCCCTTTGAATGAAAATGTGCTCTTGAACACAATTATTGAAGTGCATGTTTCAGGAATTATTAAAGGGGGAAACTGGGTAACAAAATATGAGACAAATTATTTCTTTGCTCAATTTACTTGAAACTTGGTATATATGCATTTTTAAACAGGTAACGAAAAATAACTATTGGGGTGTTTAAAATTAAACCTCCAAGAGGAAAAGGGGGATGTCGAAGTTGGTATGCAATTCGAAAATTTATTTTTTATAGTCTAATTTACAAGAAACTTCTTATCAATGCTCTTGAATATAAATCAAACAATAAAACACTTCCTTAATACTAAATTCGAATTCTAAGGGGGTGGAAGTATAGAAAATATGTATGGGAAATGAAATAAAATAAACCTGTTTTGCTTATTTTGTATGGCATTTGGAAATATCATTCACACAGTAAACGTTCATGACACTTAGTATCAATGCATTCCAACATCAAAATAAATATCAATTAATTTTACTAACACAATCAATTATAAGACTCATTTCGGCGTTTTTTTTAAGCTCAATCAGCACCTGGTTAAAGCATAAATTTGTGTGGGAAATTATTTTTTTATCAAATTTGCTTAAAATTTGGTATTATGCTCTTAAACACAATTTATGATAAATATTCTTTGTTTCTTGTTTTCTTTCTTGATTTTCGCTATTCAGCCTCTAAGGAGACAAAGTAAGTAGGTAAGCAAGTTTTTCAGAGATAAAAATACTTTAAGGTCAAGTTACTTCAAACTTAACATATGTTTATGCTTTTCAATACAAATAGTAAACACAATGTACTTATATGTGGAATATTTTTATATAGTAAAATTTTACATTCATGTAAGTGTTCTACAAGAAAATTTATAAATCAAGTGTCGGTGGGAAATTCAAAATAAAACCACGTTAAAGGTAAAATATTTTAAGTTTGAGGTAAAAAGAAATAATATTTTTATGTTTAAGTTCGTTTCATGTCCAGTATAAAACTTTCTAAGTAATAAATAAAATATGCATTTCTGTATTTGTCTTAATTTTACCCATTAGGAGAGAAAGATGGTGTACGAATTTGTACACGATATAACAATTCTATTAACAACTAATTGAAATTGGGTATATATATTTCTCAACAAAATTGATAACGAACGTGATTCGGACTTTAAGGGGGTGGCGAATTTTTACACAGGAAATAGTATTTTATGGTCAAATTTACTTGCATCTGTTTTTCAATACAATTAAAAACAAGTGCGAGTCGGATTCGCGCACGAAACTCTATAAAAATGGCTAAAAAATCACGTTTGTTGTATCGGAGCCCCCCCTGAATATTTGTTTTATTTTAATTTAATTATTTGTTTTAAAGTGAATATATAACTAAATACGCTATTGCAAGCGTCTACTTGTTGCCGTTATCAATACTTAGCCGAGCTAAAACGAGCAAAAAATTACGTTTGTTGTATGCGAAGCCCCTTAAATATATATTCATTTAATTCTGTTTTTTTTAGTATTATTTGTTAATTGTTGTTATACCGGCAACAGAAATACATCTTCTGTGCAAATTTCAATGATTTAACTACCAGTAGAGGGGATTCGTTGGCGCACTTCCCCCCAACCTCAACCCCGCGCCTAAAAAAAAGCTCACCAACTTTTTTTCTGCTTTGTACGACTCGCGCTTGACCACTCTCAATACATCGTTGGTTCTGGCACACTACCCTCCAACTTCAACCCCTCGCCTAAAAACTTTTCTGCCCCCCGCACGACTCGCGCTTGACCACTCTCAAAACCACCCCTGTATCTGGGGTGTGGCGACTCGCGCTTGACCACTCTCAAAACCACCCCTGTGTCTGGGGTGTGGCGACTCGCGCTTGACCACTCTCAAAACCACCCCCTGTGTCTGGGATACGTCGACTCACGCTTGACCAGAACTACCACGTCACATCACTGTAGGTTCTGTGTAGTTTTGTTAAGTATTTATATCATTATCGTAATGGGTCTATCGTATTTTTCCGTTCATTAGTTATTCTTATTTAATTACAATGTCGTGAGTGCGATAATGATGTTTGTGGTGACATTCCTAATACCTTTTTAATTATATTTGTACTTGTAAGATAAATCGTATATATATAGGATAGTCGAGAGTATTCGAGTTACAATTTATCATCAAGTGATTGAATTCATCCTGTGTGATACTGAGGCTGGTTCTATTTACTTCAAAAAAAGCTATGGAGGTATGTGTTTTTTTGCTTTATAATTCTTTATCTATATTTATTATATATATTACAGACCCTCAAAACTATGTGTTTGTTTGAATGTCTATTACTTAAACCAATTTTGTTTAGGTTTTCACTTTAGGCAAATTTTTGATTCAAATTATTATACAAATATGTTTTTAAAGCATAGGCTTATTTTATTACAGAATTCAACATTTAACGTAATGGAAGAAAACACGTTCAAGCATTACTACTACGCTACATCGGATGATGAGCAATCAACTGAGAAGGCCTTAGAAACAACAAAGCTCAAACGGTCTCGTCGAAATAGTATCGACTCATTCTTTGAGGGGACCAATCAGAAGAAAAAGAAACTCAGCTCTACAGTGGCGAGATCTTCAAAAGATGGTATCCCTGGTGTCACATACTTGTCTACTAATAATGATGATGGGGCTCATGCTACACATTTGATAAAAATTGAGGTGTATGACCTCATAAAATTGAAAAAAGTACCAGTAGATGAACATTGGAAACACTCAGAAGTGAGGATCAAATATTATACGGATACAAAAGATGAAAAATATGAGCAAACGAAGGGTATCATATTTGATATCACGAAGCAAATAGCAGAAACCAATAACTGTAAAAAGTACTTTTTTAAAAAGTAATCTCTAATAGCTAAATTAATTTATAAGAACCATCCTTACAAAATTTTATGAGTATCTAATTGATAAGTAACGAGCAAACTATTAATTAACCATCAACTAATATAGTAATCACCTTATCGACTTGTATATATAAGAGAAAAATCGAACATTATATTTATTATTAATTCATCATTCACAAGCAAAGCTAAACTGGTTTATTTCAACCATGTCACTAGAAAGTGTTTTTTTTCAAAATGTTTTTGAAGAAGAAGAAAAAGAACTAATGAGAGCGTGTGAGAATTATGAAGATAATGCTCTGGAAAATCCGTATTATGACACTTCACTGTTTAACATCTGTAAAGAAGTTGAGGAAACATTCAGGTATACATTCTAACTATACTTATTTAAATTTTATGTTACATATTTGTGTTCTTATATTAACATAAGCATGTTATATCTACAGAAAATCTTCAATTCAAGTCGGTCGAGGTTTGAAGAGACAAGCTGATATTAGTGTTGAAGATTTACAACAAGCATCGACGTCATCATCTTCCAATACAACACATAGACAGAACGTTATGTGTCAAATATGTGAATTACAGGTTAGCCAAAGGTTCTATGCTCAGCACTTACGATCTAAGGAACACAAAGAAAAATGTCTTATTCATAATCATAATTTACATAATGTCTCTGTTATATCAGTTGCTTTTGGGTCTCGGGTCTTAACGTATAGAATTGTATCACCTAAAGCTAATGAGTCACTTAAAATACAAACTCCTGAAGTATTCATAGCATTAATTAAAGAGTCGATACTATTTCTTATTCAGGAATGTTTAAAAGAGTTAACTATTGTTAAAGTTAATTTTATTATTCATGCAGATTTTGAACAGGAAACAAAAGATTTAAAAAATTCTTTCGATTTTCAAACAAAAAATTGGACTATTTCTTTAGGGGACGAATTAGAAAATTATTTAGAAACTTTAAGCGAAGACATTAAAAATAAAATGAGTGATTTCGAAGCAAAAGATAGTGGATGGACTTTAAAAAAAATTCAGTTCTTAGAAATGAATGTTAATAAGTTCAATCCCTTACGAGGGTCTTCGTTTATTGAATTACCTTTAGATATTAAGCGTAAAAAAGCAGTCATAAATGTAAAAAATAACGATCAACAATGTTTTAAGTGGGCTTTATTATCCGCACTATATCCTGTAAATAAAAGTTCTGAAAGGGTATCATCATACTTGAGGAATCAAAATAGACTAAAGTTTAATAATATACAGTTCCCAATCAAATTATCGGATATACCCAAGGTAGAAAAACAGAATAACATTAGTATCAATGTTTTCGGATTAGAATTTAACAAAGAAAAAAAATGTAATACCATCGTTGGACCATTATATTTTACAAAATGTCGTAAAGAATTACACATTAACTTATTATTTTTAAACAATGGTTCAAATGGTCATTATTGTTTTATAAAAAATTTATCACGCTTGGTTAGTAAACAAATAACGAATCGAAATAATGCTATTCATATCTGTGATGGTTGCCTTCTATATTTTAAATCTAAAGTTAATTTAATTAATCACCAAAAACATGACTGTGCTCATATTGTTACTGAATTACCAGGAATTCATAAAAAAGGAAAAGATTGGTTTAATCGGGAAACAAATAATGATGAAATCTATTTTGATAAGTTTCAAAGAAAATTAAAATTACCTTTTGTAATATATGCAGACTTTGAAGCTCTTTTAAAACCCGTCACCTCATGTGACCCTGATCCATCGAAGTCATATACAAAAACAATACATGAACATGAAGTTTATAGTTATGGATACTATATAAAATGTTCGTATGATGATAAGCTGTCTACATACAGAACATACACAGGGCCTAATTGTGCAAAAATGTTTATGGAAAGCATTTACAAAGATATTAGCAATATACATAGGATAAATTGTTTTCAAAAATGTCCACTTCCATTAACTAACGAAGAGAAGGAATCTATTAGACAATCGCAATTATGTTATATTTGTGAAGGGCTATTGGGTGATGACATCACAGTAGACTATGATTGGAATACTGGTAATTTTAGAGGTGTTGCTCACGAATTATGTAGTTCAAAGTATCGTGTTCCCTTTTTCATTCCCATTCTATTTCATAATCTAAGTAATTATGATGCTCATTTTATTGTTCATGCTTTGAATTTTAAAGATGGAGAAATAGATATCATTCCGCAAAATAAGGAAAAATATATTTCATTCTCAAAAAAACTTAATATAAGAGGTCATTTAGTACATTTGCGGTTTTTAGATTCCTTTAAATTCATGGCCAGTAGTTTAGATAGTTTAGCTAAAAATCTAAAAAAAGATCAATTTATAGAATTAAGAAAACAATTTCCAAACGAAAATGATTTTAATAAACTTATTAGGAAAGGTGTTTTTCCTTATGAATTTGTTAATCCTTATGAATCCTTAAAAGTTACAACTCTTCCAGATCAAGACGCTTTCTTTAACTCTTTAAGTAATACCAGTGTCTCAGATGATGATTATAAACATGCTCAAAATGTTTGGGTCCAATTTCAATGTAAAAATATGTTGGACTATTCCAATCTATACTTAAGAACTGATGTAATGTTACTCACTGATATTTTTGAAAACTTTAGAGAAATTTGTATTAAAACATATGAACTCGACCCTGTACAATATTATACCCTTCCAGGATTAAGCTGGGATGCAATGCTAAAATGTACTAACATAACACTGGAATTATTAAAAGACTTTGATAAAATAGCATTCGTAAAGTCTGGTATAAGAGGTGGTATTTCACAGTGTTCTAACAGATATGGAAAGGCAAATAACGAGTACATGGGTGATTACAAAGATAACTTACCAAAATCTTACTTAATGTATTTTGATGCAAACAATCTCTATGGTTGGGCAATGTCTCAGTATTTGCCTGTAAGAGATTTTAAATGGGTTAACCCGAACATAGACTTCAATATATCAGATTCATCAGATATTGGATACATACTGGAAGTTGATTTTGAATACCCTGAAAATTTACATGATCTTCATTCAGACTTACCTTTATGCCCTGAAAACATTGTAATCGGTAACAGTAAAGATAAAAAATTAGTACCAAATTTATATAACAAAACTAAATATATTATTCACTATAGAAATCTGAAGCAATGTTTACAACTTGGTATGAAATTAATTAGAGTTCATAGAGTTTTACAGTTTGAGCAAAGTCCTTGGTTGAAGAAATATATAGATTTAAATACACAACTAAGAACTTTAGCTAAAAGTGACTTTGAAAAAGATTTTTATAAACTTATGAATAATGCAGTCTTTGGTAAAACTATGGAAAATGTTGAAAAACGTGTTAATGTGAAATTGTTAACCCACTGGGAAAACCATGGAAAAATTCAAGGTGCACAAAGTTTAATTGCTCGCCCTGAGTTTCATAGTCTATCTATATTCTCCGAGTCTTTAATTGCTGTACAATTACAAAAGACTAAGGTATATTTCAATAAACCATTTGTTTTAGGATTTTGTATATTAGAAATATCAAAAACATTGATGTATAACTTTCATTATAATTACATGAAAAGAAAATACAATAATAGTGTCAAGTTATTATACACTGATACGGATAGCTTAGTTTACCATGTATTTACAGATAATTTTTATAATGATATAAAATCTGACTTAGAATGTTTTTTCGATACTTCAGACTATTCTAGTGATAATGTTTATGGTTTCCCACTTTTAAATAAAAAGAAACTTGGATATTTTAAGGATGAGAACAATGGTAAAATATTTCGGGAGTTTGTAGGACTTCGATCAAAAATGTATGCAATGGACATTGAAAGTAAGGTTATTGCTAAAGCTAAAGGTGTAAATAAAAGTGTGACAAAAAAGATGAATTTGCAAAATTATAAGTTGTGTCTATTTAATAAAAATGTAAATGTTTCACAAATGTGTAGGATTCGAAGTGTGAAACATACTATTTTTACACAACAAATTAATAAAACTTGTCTATCCTGTAATGACACCAAGAGATATATTTTACCTAATTCAACAGATACATATGCTTGGGGTCATTTTAAGATTATCTTATAGTTTTGAAATAATAATAATATAGAGTATTAATTGTATCTGGTTTATGTGTGTTTAAAAAATGTAAGGTAATAACTATTATTAAGTAACCTAATGATTGTAATTTTTTTTTATTATTAATTATATTGTTTTTAATATATAAGTGTTTGTTTTTATTGCTTTCCTCCATATGAATTTGAACATTTTCAAAGAGAACACACATTAAAAATAATTATGATTCATTTTTATCATCCCTTTACAGTAATTGTAGCTGGCCCTAGTGGATGTGGTAAATCAGTTTTTGTTAAAAATTTTGTGAAACATGCTAATGAGATTTGCAATCAACATTTTTCTAATATTATGTGGTGTTATGATGAAATGCAACCGTTATACAACTTGAACAATGTTAATTATTACCAAGGTATTCCTGACCTCAGTATGTTTGATGGAGAACAACCACAACTAATAATAATCGATGACCTCATGCGAGAGTCTGATGGTCGTGTTGTTGACATATTCACAAAGGGTAGTCATCATAGAAACATTAGTGTTTTCTATATTACACAAAATATATTCCATCAAGGTAAAGGACAGAGAGATATTTCTTTAAACTCTAGTTATATAGTCTACTTTAAAAATCCACGAGATAAAACACAAATTCGTTACTTAGCACGTCAAGTCTCACCTGAAAACATTAAATTTTTGGAAGATGCCTACAAAGATGCTACTAGTGAACCTCATGGCTACCTAATGATAGATTTAAAACAGGACACAATTGATATGTGTCGATTTAAAACGAGAATATTTCCTTCTGACCAGAACTGCATTGTATATATACCTAAAAAAGGATTTAAATACAGCAAACATAATGAAATTCCAATCATTCATAAATAATGCATTCAAGAGTGACTACACATCAAGAACTTTTAAAATCGTTGCATGTATTGAAACCAAGACATAGAAAAGCTTTACTTAAATCTTGTAGTAAAGAAGAAATAAATTTTATTTGTGAGTGTATTTACAACGTATTACAGGGTAAAATACCCGTCAAGGAAAATGATAAAAACAAATTAAAAAAATATAAAAATATATTGAGAAAGTTGGTTTGTAAAGGAAGAAATCTACTTAGAAAAAACGTAATTATTCAAAGGGGTGGTGCCTTTTTACCTATTATTTTAGGATCTGTTCTAAGTGCCTTGGTGAGTTCAATTTTAAAACCTTAGCAGGAAAATAAAAGCAAAAATGGAACATGCTAAAAAAATGATTCTAATTGAACCTAATTTGATAGAAAAAATTAAAAAGGAAAATGAAACACAAAGCGCTTTAAATACTTTATCCCGTTTAGATGGTGAAATGAAAGATATTTTAAATAGTAATGTAGAAGATAGAGAAAAATGGATTTTGTATTTACAAACACTACAAAGGTATTTACATTTTACTGAAGTAGAACGACGACCATATCAAATACCAATTATAACCAAAACAGAAAGTTCGCCTAATTATAAAGATACTGATGTCATTAAGGAAACAGTCCTTGACACTGAGCAGGTATCAAACATAAAATCAAAAACCATAAATGATACTGACTTAACCCCATTTTATTCAAAGCAACAACTCTTGAAATTGATTCCTAAGACGTATATAAAACGAGGTGAATTACTAATAGAATCAATTTTTTCAAATAAAAATAAGGTAGATTGGGATACCAATGGAACTGTTAGTATCAATAATATGAAAATACCAGGGAGTAACATTATAGACCTGGTGAATGATACACTAAGACCACTTAAACACAGTGATCCAATTGGGTGGCAAGAGTTTGCATCAGCATTAAAAGAAATTAAAATACCATTAACTTATATTGGAAATCCAAAAAGACTAGAATATATTAATAAACTTTACTTAGGTGATATAAAAGAAGAAATTCCACTTAACAAATTGCAATCAGATAATAGTTTTACTCCTACTAAGACTCATTTTAACAAAATCAAGAAAAAAATAGACTGGGAAAAATGGACCCCCTATTAGAAATAAATCAGATTTACTATGATGTTTCTCATCCTGCTGGATATGGAGGTGTTAACAAACTCATCAACTCGTTAATGGGAAAAATGACAGCAAAACAAGTGAAAAATTGGTTGCAAGAACAAGAAACTTACACATTACATAAACCTGTAAGAAATAGATTTCCTAGAAATAAGTACATTTTATCTAATTATAATGACTTGTGGCAGGTGGATTTAAGTGATATGCGCACTTATTCTGAATATAATGATGGTTTTAAATATATTCTGTGTGTTATTGATGTATTTAGTAAATATGCATTTGCTAGATGTTTAAAAAAAAAGAACTCTATAACTATAAAAGAATGCTTTGAAAGTATATTTAATGAGTCAAAATCCTTACCTAACCACATTCAGTCAGATAAGGGAACTGAATTTGTTTCTAAGGATGTGCAAAAATATTTTAAAAGTAAAGGTATAAACTATTACACCACTAACAATTCTGATATAAAAGCTAGTATCGTGGAACGCTTTCAAAGAACATTAAAGACAAAAATGTGGCGGTATTTCACACATCATAACACATATAGATATGTTGATATTTTAAAAGATTTGATTTATTCTTATAATCATAGCTATCATTCAAGTATAAAAATGTGTCCCAAAGATGTTAACTCAGAAAATATTATGACTGTTTGGAATAATTTATATGATAGAGATAAAGGGCAAAAGGCTATTCTAAACAGGTTTAAAGAAGGTGATTATGTTAGGATAACAAAACATAAACACATATTTCAAAAAGGATACGAGAGCAACTGGAGTGATGAAATATTTGTTATTACTTCAGTTATAAGAAGATCACCTTGGGTAGTTTATACGTTAAAAGATCTTCAAAATGAACCCATTACAGGTACATTTTATGAAAAAGAATTACAAAAAGTAATATACAACCCCACTCTCCCACATAAAATAGATAAAATACTCCACACTCGTTATTTTGGAAATAGAAAGCAAGTACTAGTGAAGTGGAAAGGTTATCCAAACAAATTTAATACTTGGGTATCATTAAAAGATATAGAAAAATATGATTAAGGAAGATTTTTATTTAACTTTGCTCAGTAATAGTTCAATGGAATATTTTCCGAGTAATACCACTACAAATTTTTCAACAAAACTTCCAAAACCTATAAAATTAGAAGGACAGTGGTCTGTTGGAGTTGTAGAATTTCAATACCCATGTAGTATGTTTACAGTTCAAGAGGGTGAAAATATAATGTATATTACTAAGAAAATGATAGTACCTTTGGATAAATCAATATCATCAGTTATTTATAAAAATCATATACCTGCAACCAATTATGATAATATTGATAACATTTTAAAAGCCTTAAACCTAAAAGAAAACTGTCGCTTTCATTATGATAAAGTTTCCCAGATGGTCTCTGTTCAAATTAACGATAAAAATATATCATCTTTAACGTTATCATCAAAGTTAAGTATTCAACTTGGCTTTGAACCAAAAACTAATTTAATAACAAAAAATGTTGGAAGATACCCACCCAATTTACATTTAGGATTACCTTCTCAATTATTTGTTTACTGTGATATAATTGATCCGCAAATAGTTGGAGATGTTATGACACCATTGTTAAGAATAATACCTTTAGACCCCGAGAAATATATCTATGGTGCTTATAAGATGCATGTATTTTCACCACCCCACTACTTACCAGTTATGCGAAGAGAATTTGATACAATTGAAATAGATATAAGAACAAACACTGGTAATAAAATACCATTTCAATTTGGGACCGCATATGTTAAACTACACTTTAAGCGATTATAATGCATAATAACAGTATTTGTCCCTATGAGCAATATTATTCACACCAAGCAGGATCAGGAATTGGTGTAATTTATAAAGGTGTACCACATCAACGTGGTCATGGAATAGGAAGCTTTTTAGGAGGCCTGTTTCGATCAGTACTACCTTTATTATCAAGTGGGGCAAGAGTAATTGGTAAAGAGGCTCTTAATGCTGGAGTGGGATTATTAAGCGATATGATAAGCCAGAAACCAATGAATGAATCTGTGCAAACACGGTTAAAAGATGTAAGTAGTAATTTAAAACGAAGAGCAGATGATAAAATTGAAAGACTAATGAATGGATCAGGTTATATAACGAAACGTCAACGTCGGATTCATTCCATTCCGTCAACAGCTTTGAAAGAGTTGAGAACTAGAAAGTATAAAATTAATAGAAATACTAAAGATATATTTTCAAACAAATAATGTCATTCTTACATAATCATTCATGTGAATGTATAAAATCGGAATTGGATTTATTTGCTTTACCAACAACTCAGACAAGTATTGAAAATGGACAATGGATACACTACAAACCTATATCATCCCTTACAGACGATGGACCAATTGAATTTCAAATTCCTGGTACGGGGGATGATTATATCGATTTGTCTCATACATTACTACATTTAAAAGTTAAAATTCGAAACCAAGATGG
Organism: Apoda limacodes; assembly: GCA_946406115.1. Taxonomy (NCBI): domain Eukaryota; kingdom Metazoa; phylum Arthropoda; class Insecta; order Lepidoptera; family Limacodidae; genus Apoda; species Apoda limacodes. The sequence goes on along the minus strand of OX291555.1, from coordinate 22,112,430 downwards.
CACCAACTTAGCTGCTGCTACAGTAGTAGCCCCAACTAATAACTGGTTACACTCACTGTTCAATCAACTCGATGTGTATTTAAATCAAAAACTAGTATCTCCACCAAACAACACTTATGCTTATAGGGCATTTATAGAAACTTTATTAAACGATGGTCCAGCAGCTAAACAATCTCATCTGACTTGTGGACTATGGTATGAAGACACAGCTGGAAAAATGAATTCACTAGATGATTCTAATGATGGATTTAAAAAAAGGAATCAATTTGTACGTGAGAGTAAAGAGGTAGAAATGGTAGGACATTTGCATGGGGATTTGTTTAATCAAGAAAAGTTTCTGATAAATGGTGTTGAAATTAGTCTTAAACTAGTACGATCAAGAGAAAGTTTTAATCTTATGGCTGGTGCTGATGCTAAACTGAAAGTTACTTTTACTGACGCTACACTTATAGTTCGTAGAGCAAAAATTAGTCCAAGTGTATTATTAGCACATCAAAAAGTTTTAAGTGCAACGACCGCTAAGTATCCTATAACCAGAGCTGAAGTCAAAGTGCTCACAATACCTTCAGGAGTTCAGGGAAAAACGCTTGATAACATATTTATTGGTCAAGTTCCAAAAAGGTGTATAATAGGTTTTGTAAACAATGCTGCTTTTAATGGAAGTTTTAACAAAAACCCTTTTAACTTTGAAAACTATGGAATAAATACATTTAGTTTGTATATAGATGGCCAACAAATACCATCAAAAGCTTTACAACCAATGTTTCACAACAATATATTTACCACAGCTTACCATACACTATTTTCCGGGTCAGGTATTCACTTTTTGAATGATGGTAATGCTATTTCTAGGGAACAATATGCAAATGGATATTGTTTGATGGCATTTGATTTAAATCCAGACTTATCAGCTAGTTCTACGTCTCATTGGAATCTTATTAGACATGGAAGCGTAAGACTTGAAGTTCGTTTTGAAGCAGCACTCATACAAACAATAAACTGTATAGTGTATGCTGAATTTGATAATGTTATTGAAATAGATAAAAATCGTAATGTTTCAGTAGATTACAGTAGCTAAAATATAATAATTAGAACTCAATGAAAGGACTTATTATACTTTTAAAATTCATAATATCAACATTTTGAAATGAATACTTTAGATATTCAAAAATGTTTAAAGATAATTTCTCCGAAAATTAAACTAAATGTATTTGCTGCAAATAGATAACCAGTACTCATGCACCTACCTGCTTTTCTCATTAGTAATTTAGATGTTGACAATCAACCTGGATCGCATTGGGTGGGAATACATATTAATAAAAATGGATTAGGTGAATACTTTGATTCTTATGGTCGTAAACCTAGTAGACATCATTTATATTTCTTAAATAAGAATACTAAGATATGGAGTTACAATAATAAAAAAGTTCAAAATGACTTTACAACTGTTTGTGGGGAATATTGTCTTGTTTATTTGTATTTTAAGTTTCATGGTAAATCAATGATTGATTTTGTAAACCACTTTAGTAATAACACTCTATGTAATGATATTTTATTATATGATATGTTTAAAACAATTTTTGATAATAAAACTTTTTAAAATAAAAAAAATGTTTTTTTCTTATGTGTGTGTTTGTGTAATTAGTGGTTAAAAAACAAAAAAATATTTTTTATTTATATCATTTATTCATTCATTCACAATAAAACTCAAACATGATACAATTTGATTCAAAGTTGATTTCGAGTAATACTGAAGCTGGTTCTTATAAATTAATTTAGCTATTAGAGATTACTTTTTAAAAAAGTATTTTTTACAGTTATTGATTTCTGCTATTTGCTTCGTGATATCAAATATGATACCCTTCGTTTGCTCATATTTTTCATCTTTTGTATCCGTATAATATTTGATCCTCACTTCTGAGTGTTTCCAATGTTCATCTACTGGTACTTTTTTCAATTTTATGAGGTCATACACCTCAATTTTTATCAAATGTGTAGCATGAGCCCCATCATCATTATTAGTAGACAAGTATGTGACACCAGGGATACCATCTTTTGAAGATCTCGCCACTGTAGAGCTGAGTTTCTTTTTCTTCTGATTGGTCCCCTCAAAGAATGAGTCGATACTATTTCGACGAGACCGTTTGAGCTTTGTTGTTTCTAAGGCCTTCTCAGTTGATTGCTCATCATCCGATGTAGCGTAGTAGTAATGCTTGAACGTGTTTTCTTCCATTACGTTAAATGTTGAATTCTGTAATAAAATAAGCCTATGCTTTAAAAACATATTTGTATAATAATTTGAATCAAAAATTTGCCTAAAGTGAAAACCTAAACAAAATTGGTTTAAGTAATAGACATTCAAACAAACACATAGTTTTGAGGGTCTGTAATATATATAATAAATATAGATAAAGAATTATAAAGCAAAAAAACACATACCTCCATAGCTTTTTTTGAAGTAAATAGAACCAGCCTCAGTATCACACAGGATGAATTCAATCACTTGATGATAAATTGTAACTCGAATACTCTCGACTATCCTATATATATACGATTTATCTTACAAGTACAAATATAATTAAAAAGGTATTAGGAATGTCACCACAAACATCATTATCGCACTCACGACATTGTAATTAAATAAGAATAACTAATGAACGGAAAAATACGATAGACCCATTACGATAATGATATAAATACTTAACAAAACTACACAGAACCTACAGTGATGTCACGTGGTAGTTCTGGTCAAGCGTGAGTCGACGTATCCCAGACACAGGGGGTGGTTTTGAGAGTGGTCAAGCGCGAGTCGCCACACCCCAGACACAGGGGTGGTTTTGAGAGTGGTCAAGCGCGAGTCGCCACACCCCAGATACAGGGGTGGTTTTGAGAGTGGTCAAGCGCGAGTCGTGCGGGGGGCAGAAAAGTTTTTAGGCGAGGGGTTGAAGTTGGAGGGTAGTGCGCCAGAACCAACGATGTTTTGAGAGTGGTCAAGCGCGAGTCGTGCGGGGGCAGAAAAGTTTTTAGGCGAGGGGTTGGGGTTGGAGGGTAGTGTGCCAGAACCAACGATGTATTGAGAGTGGTCAAGCGCGAGTCGTACAAAGCAGAAAAAAAGTTGGTGAGCTTTTTTATAGGCGAGGGGTTGGGGTTGGAGGGTAGTGTGCCAGAACCAACGATGTATTGAGAGTGGTCAAGCGCGAGTCGTACAAAGCAGAAAAAAAGTTGGTGAGCTTTTTTATAGGCGAGGGGTTGAGGTTGGGGGGAAGTGCGCCAGAACCAACGAATCCCCTCTACTACTACCACACGGTTCATGAGATACAGCCGGACGGACGAACAGCGGAGTCTTAGTAATAGGGTCCCGTTTCTTACCCATTGGGTACGGAACCCTAAATAGCATATTCATGCATTTTTGAGTTTTTAAAGATTGAGAAATGGAGAAAGGGCGTCACAAAGTTTGTACTGAAAATAATATTTTATGTTTATTTACTTAAAATTCGGCATAAATCTCTCTAACCAATAAATAAAACACGTATTTGGGTGTTTTCTAAATTTAACCCACAAAGAAAGAAAGGGGTGAGAAAGTTTGTATGGGAAAAAATATTTCTAAGTACCTAAAACTTGAAACGGGGTATATTTACATGCTTTTCAACATACTTAACACCCATGGGTTTCGGGTTCACTGAAAATTCAACCCATAGGGTAGAGAGGGTAAAGAGAAGTTTGTTATGTAAATATATATTAACATTACACCCATGGACTTTTTTGTGTGGAGTCGAATGAAAAGTCTTGTATACGCTGCTGAGGTTCCTTTACCTAATATTGAAGACCTGCGCAATAGAATTATAAACGCAGCGGAGAAAATGCAATGGGAGCTCAAAAATTTGTTGTTAAAACGGGTGTGATAAGAAGGGCACGAGCTTGCATTAGAAATAGGGGCGGGCATTTTGAAAATGAACTGTAAAACTGGTTCTTTTCTTTTTTTTCAATAAATAATAAATAGATGTTTTTAAATCATTATGTTTGTAATAATTTAGGGGGTCTTTTTTTGCGTAAATCGAATCGTTTATAGGCAGTAACCGTATTTTTTTTTTATTATATTTTTTGTTTAACGGTTTTTGCGTTAGATACTGACAAAAATGAAGTTTTGACTATTCATATTTCTTATTTAGAATATCTATGTTGCCCAAATAAAAAAAAATGGGCCAGAATTACCAATTTTTAGGGTTTGTAGCTATTTTAAGATTTTAAGTAGATTTTTTTGGAAAATTGTTTAAGTAGGAATATCTTGGAAAGTGTTAACTTTGGGACAGTAGGTCTCATAGCAATATCGACTGAAATTGCCCATAACATCACCCCTTAACGGCTCCGCCTCTAATTTCCAGGTCACTCTGTATATAGTTTTATGTTATAATTTCGTATACATCCTCCATCTACGTGCATTAATTGTTTAGAACAGTGAATGGGGTAAAAATTCAACCATAAAGGGGATAAACGGGATGACAAAATTTGTAAGCTGTTTAGTGAATTTTGTGTTGTCAATTTACATGGATCATCACGTTCCTTTATGATTCTTAAAACTTTGTATACATGCTGTTCAACACGATTAATGCAAAATTTGTTATGAGGTTTTTTCAAAAATCAACACCTAAAGTAAGAAAGCGGGTGGCTTAATTTGAGTGGAAACTCATTATCACTGAGTCCAAATTGTTAAGAAGTGCATTTTTTTAAATTCAGCCACTAAATCCCCCCTTTAGTTGCAGGACGTAACAAAGTTTGTATGAGATAAATTTTTCTTTTGGTATATTGGTATATATGTATTTTTCAAGATTTAATAAACAAGGAATTTTTGAGGTGTTACAAAATTGACTATCTAAGGGGAAAAGGGGGACTGCAAAGTAAGAGTGCCATTTAGAAATTTTATTTTAGAGTCTAATTTACAACAAACCTTGTATCACTGCTCTTCAATATTAATTCAAATAATAGGTAAATAATAAGAACACTTGCCTTTGTGCTTTCTTAAAATTCAACCACTAAGGGGTTGAAATTAGGGGAGAAAGGGGGAAGCAACGTTTGTTTTGTAAATATTTTTTTTATATTTAAACTACGTATACATTCTCAGTATACATGCAATTATAACAATACATAAAAAAGGAGGTGGCAAAGTTCATGTAAAAAAAAGTACTGACTCATCAGCATTGAGCCTAAATTTGGACTTTGGAGAAAGAGCTAAGATTATATTGTAGAGTTCGTTAAAGATTTTTTTGACAAATATGACTTTGACTCGGGTTATTTTGATAACTTGAAAAATATGGCGCTAACTCTGAGGAGCGCAAGTCGCCCTTAGATGAGTAGCAATAATAACTGGACACTCAAGCGTATAGGTAGTTTTTTTACACGTGACAAAAAAGAGTAACCGTTTATAACAACTTGATATGCAAGATTTTATAGGGAGTGATTTAAATGGATACGAAAGGGATTTTCAAAATTAACCCCTAAGAGCATGAAAAGGGATGGTAAATTTTGTATGGATTGTTTTATACTCATATCACTTAGTAATTATAAATTTAAAGAAGGGGTTACTATTATAATAGGTTTTGAGGGCACTTTTGAAATTCAAACTGAGGAGATGAAAGGTGGTAAACTTAACAGTATGTTGATTAAAGAACTGTGCCAATCTTATAGTCTATGCGAGCGAAGCCGCGGACGGAAAGCCAGTCACAAATATAGGAATAAAACCAAAAACTGATAATTTAGGTATAAACCTGTAAGAATTTATCTTGTCACATAATATTTTTTTTATACCACTAAGGTGGCAAACAAGCTTACGGTGCGCGTGATCGTAATCGGTCACCGTAACCTATGAACGCTGTAACACCAGGGGTATCACTCGTGCGTTGCCGACCCTTCAAAAATCTAATAACATCTTTCTTGAAGAACCCCATACTGTAGTCCTTGGAGAAAACCTTGGCATTCCACATTCCTAGCCTTCGCGAGCAGCCTCTTTTCACCAATCACTTTTAGTGCTGCGTGACAGAAGTGCGAGAGACTGCTTCTAATTTAGAGTATCTGGAATAAGGCTTTATATATGTATTTTCTAAACGTCGCAAATTACCAGCATTACATTTAATGTAATAAAGGGTAATCTCAAGCATGAAAACCTTTTCTCAAACATGCTACGATATGCAACCATATCTTGCACAAGCTAATTTGTGATAAATTGTACTTGCAGTACAGTATCAGAGAGCGCATGGCATAAACCCGCAATGGTTTATATTTGACCGCTAGAGCGCTAGGGACACATATATAAAAAATATTCCGAGGAATTGAGAACCTCCTCCTTTTTAAGAGTCGGTTAATAACTAGTCATTTAAATAGATGATAATATTTCCTAAACAATTCGTGATAGCTCTATGAAGTGAAAGGAACATGGAAGCGTATTTAATTATTTATGAGTAAAATCAAACTGTTTTTAATATACCTACTTTTTGTTCCATGAAAGATAGCCCTTTACAAATTAATGAAATATCGTCGTTTATGTAAGTGACTATTTATTTTTGCTCGTAAGTGTACTAAAATATTGTTGACAAAATAAATCGCATCAACAAAAATCAGTTAAGTCGTAACTTATTTTTTCGTCTCACACTAGCTGCTCTCTTACGTAGTATCCCCACTGCATCGCGTCGCAACCGTAAATTATAAGTGAATATATAAGTGTGCATGCGTAGTTATTATTGTGTTCAAATTTTATGGAGTATGGAAAAAATATGTCTCATTGTGTTTGACATTGTGATTAATTCTGTACCCTCGGTGAAAACTGATATAAGTCGACTTATAGCACTTATTAGATTATTAGACATATTTAATCAGTGTCAAATGCTCTTTTTATCTATCTTATCCACGTAGCCTTAGCTCTACTGGATACGGAGATATTTTTCGTGCACAATAATATAAGTTAACTTATATCAGCGAAGAGTCTTTAATGCCTTGTGTGTGATAATATAAATTGACATCCACTCATAGATTTGAATAGACCTTGTTTAAATTATAAGTGTAAAATAATACAAAATTAGTTTAATCATCTTACCCACAGACAGTATATTGATATAAGATTGTGTGTTATGATACAATTAAAAATGTATTGTTGTTCACGATTGCATCTTTAAATATCAATAACGTGAATTATGATGTTATTCTATATAATACTTTTAAAACGTAATAACTTAATAATGTCAAAATTTGGTTTCTTCTAATATATTTCGATCTACATTATTTTTTACGAGACTGCTTATGAACTATTATATTCGTCACATCAAAAATCTTATTAACTCCTTGCAAGCATTTCAAAACGTCTGTTGGTGTCAACTGATACAATTCGGTATTTCTATCTTCTTATTTGTGAGCTTCTTACTGGCACGAAAGAGATAGAGTACGTTCATTCGCGAAAACTTATTATGCTTATTGCTACATGTGGCCAGAATCAAGTGGAGGCAGAGGAGCAAATTTCTTCCTGCTTGTACGACTTTGTTATTAATCTTTTCCACTATTGCATCCAAACGCGTCAAAATTGATTATGTACTCAGATTCATGCGCCGGGCAAAGTAAGAATTCCGTGGTAGCAACAATGTCACTCATACTTGTGCAGAATTTAGAACAATTAACTACTACAGAACACAAATTTCTAGTACCTGGTAACACACATTTGGAAGTAGATTCTAATCATGATGCGACCAAGAGATTGGTGTCAGTTGGTACGAAGTTCTTCTTATCGTACTAATCAATGTAATGGAAATGTGTTATAAAGATTTTGATGATTTTGCTGATTTTTCCAAAAACCAACTTCAAATGAAGAAAGTAAATTCCATAGGCGAAAAGTTTGTGTGGCTGAATATTCAAATTTTGAAGTATACCACAAAATCGGTTTCCTATATTTAGTTACAAAGAGAGCTACGGAGCCATCGATTACAATTCTATGTCATATGCGAAAAGAAACAAAAGATATGAACAATGTATTAATTTAGAGAGTATTAAGAAGTGTTACGTTGGACCAGTACCTATAGCAGCAGATAAAAAAGCAGATCTGATCTCTCTGTTGGATTATAGGTAATTAACCAAGTGCTCATGAGTTCTATTTTTTTTAATTATTAATTTGACCGATATGATTCGACCGATGACATATTACATCCAGATGACATCCAGATTTAACACAGGAACAAAAATTTTATGCTATTTAATAAAATAATATCTTAGAAAACTTTTATCGTCATGTTACTTACTATTTAAATGTTAGTTAAATTTAAACTTTCGCGTTTTTCACTTATTATTAGTATAGAACACGCGATGCACGTAAGTACGTATACGGAAACGTCCCTGTATTGGGTTCCGACGTTTCGTCAAGGATTGCACCTTATCGTGGTCACGGCTGTACTGGCTGAAGAGCGCGGCGTCGACTTCTGGCCGCTCTTGCAGTTTCTTCCACTACCCTCACATTGTTTTAATGTTCTCTACACACTTCACTGACGATGTCCAAATTGCGTTTATCACCGATATTACTGTCGCGTGGTTTAAACCTATGAATCACAGTATTCCACGCCTTTGAGAGATTATATCTATCTTCTCTAGTGATTTTTTTGTCGCATTACTTTATTTCAATAGCTTCACGTACAAATCGTGGATAATAGTGGCGCTCAGTGGAGAAGACTTTCGGTTCGTGAAGTTCAATCCAGTGATTTTGCGAGCCTTTGAGTAGATGGTCGGCTATGGCTGATTTATTTTTTTGTCGGTTTTTGACAGCAGCTATGTGTTCTTTAACCCTTTCGGCTATATTGCGATTCGTTTGCAAACATTCTTCTTATTAAGTAGGTATAGACTTGTGCCCAAAAGTGGGAAGTGTCGGTTTCATTCATTCGTTTTGTTCTTTCATTCAATATACTAAGGTCACAAATAAGCATACGGCCCGCCCCATGTTAAGCAGTCACCGCAGCCTATGGACACTTGCTACTCCAGGGGCATTACTAGCGTGTTGCTGACCCTTGTGCGTGACTAACTAGGCTTGAAGTTGTGAGGATGGACTCCCTCTCGGTGGCTTGCGATGCGATGATAGAAAAGGGGACCGGACGTGTGCATAGTTTTAACAATTCTTTAGATATACACAATCGTTAACAAACATTAACTTAATCCACTAATTTTATCTCAGTACTGTGCACAAGTCTTTCCTCAGCCTCGACTAGTATTGGCAGAAGTCATCAGTTGCCAGACTTTAGTAATTTGGTCGAGACTGGCCTTTAAGTAAAAGTAAAATAAAATAGCAGAAGTAAGAGTAACGTAATTTATTTATTTAACAATCATCATGACAATTTACATAAAAAATAATAAGGAGGACAAGCTAAAAATAACAACAATAAAAATAAAATTTTAATACGCATTTTTTGACAGTACAGTTATTAACAATAGTGTGAATAGCCACAACGGATCTTAGTGTAAATGGAGCTTTTTACATAAAGTATATTCCTTCTCCTCTCTTTTTATCTATCTTATCCACGTAGCCTTAGCTCTACTGGATACGGAGATATTTTTCGTGCACAATAATATAAGTTAACTTATATCAGTGAAGAGTCTTTAATGCCTTGTGTGTGATAATATAAATTGACATCCACTCATAGATTTGAATAGACCTTGTTTAAATTATAAGTGTAAAATAATACAAAATTAGTTTAATCATCTTACCCACAGACAGTATATTGATATAAGATTGTGTGTTATGATACAATTAAAAATGTATTGTTGTTCACGATTGCATCTTTAAATATCAATAACGTGAATTATGATGTTATTCTATATAATACTTTTAAAACGTAATAACTTAATAATGTCAAAATTTGGTTTCTTCTAATATATTTCGATCTACATTATTTTTTACGAGACTGCTTATGAACTATTATATTCGTCACATCAAAAATCTTATTAACTCCTTGCAAGCATTTCAAAACGTCTGTTGGTGTCAACTGATACAATTCGGTATTTCTATCTTCTTATTTGTGAGCTTCTTACTGGCACGAAAGAGATAGAGTACGTTCATTCGCGAAAACTTATTATGCTTATTGCTACATGTGGCCAGAATCAAGTGGAGGCAGAGGAGCAAATTTCTTCCTGCTTGTACGACTTTGTTATTAATCTTTTCCACTATTGCATCCAAACGCGTCAAAATTGATTATGTACTCAGATTCATGCGCCGGGCAAAGTAAGAATTCCGTGGTAGCAACAATGTCACTCATACTTGTGCAGAATTTAGAACAATTAACTACTACAGAACACAAATTTCTAGTACCTGGTAACACACATTTGGAAGTAGATTCTAATCATGATGCGACCAAGAGATTGGTGTCAGTTGGTACGAAGTTCTTCTTATCGTACTAATCAATGTAATGGAAATGTGTTATAAAGATTTTGATGATTTTGCTGATTTTTCCAAAAACCAACTTCAAATGAAGAAAGTAAATTCCATAGGCGAAAAGTTTGTGTGGCTGAATATTCAAATTTTGAAGTATACCACAAAATCGGTTTCCTATATTTAGTTACAAAGAGAGCTACGGAGCCATCGATTACAATTCTATGTCATATGCGAAAAGAAACAAAAGATATGAACAATGTATTAATTTAGAGAGTATTAAGAAGTGTTACGTTGGACCAGTACCTATAGCAGCAGATAAAAAAGCAGATCTGATCTCTCTGTTGGATTATAGGTAATTAACCAAGTGCTCATGAGTTCTATTTTTTTTAATTATTAATTTGACCGATATGATTCGACCGATGACATATTACATCCAGATGACATCCAGATTTAACACAGGAACAAAAATTTTATGCTATTTAATAAAATAATATCTTAGAAAACTTTTATCGTCATGTTACTTACTATTTAAATGTTAGTTAAATTTAAACTTTCGCGTTTTTCACTTATTATTAGTATAGAACACGCGATGCACGTAAGTACGTATACGGAAACGTCCCTGTATTGGGTTCCGACGTTTCGTCAAGGATTGCACCTTATCGTGGTCACGGCTGTACTGGCTGAAGAGCGCGGCGTCGACTTCTGGCCGCTCTTGCAGTTTCTTCCACTACCCTCACATTGTTTTAATGTTCTCTACACACTTCACTGACGATGTCCAAATTGCGTTTATCACCGATATTACTGTCGCGTGGTTTAAACCTATGAATCACAGTATTCCACGCCTTTGAGAGATTATATCTATCTTCTCTAGTGATTTTTTTGTCGCATTACTTTATTTCAATAGCTTCACGTACAAATCGTGGATAATAGTGGCGCTCAGTGGAGAAGACTTTCGGTTCGTGAAGTTCAATCCAGTGATTTTGCGAGCCTTTGAGTAGATGGTCGGCTATGGCTGATTTATTTTTTTGTCGGTTTTTGACAGCAGCTATGTGTTCTTTAACCCTTTCGGCTATATTGCGATTCGTTTGACCTACGTACGACCTTCCCGTAAACGCCTGGTCTTTGGTAGGTAATAGAATTCTTCGGTGTCCGCAGGTGTTTGGTGATTTTAGAGCGCGGTGTGTACACTGTCTTGATAGAGTATTTACTTAGTAAGTTCCTATTTTGTCCGTTACTCCCTTTAGGTATGGCATAAAGGCTGCCTGTCTATTCACTTCAGGTTTTCTATTTCTTTGTGGATGTCGCGGCTGTCGTTTGCACACTTTATACCCATGCCTTTTTAGTACCTCCTGCACGTGTTTTAAATTAAATTAAATGTTTATAGTATATTTTTATTTCTTTACTGTTTTACTGTGCTTGCTTTCAAATGCCATTAAGCGCTTTGGTTAATTATATATTTTTATCTTTTACTGTACAAAGTTTTTTGAAAGCAGAAGCTTATTATATGTTATTTAGAATTATTGTAGTCCTTACTTATCATGTTTCCTAGCATGTCACCTAGCTATTGTCTAGCTCTAACAAAGGACTAGAGTTTGTACAATTCGTAAGATGAAAAGCGCTATAATTTAATGTCTTGGTGCCATATAATAGTTTTATTGGAAGTTTAGTTATTATAGAAGCCCAAAGATATTTGTATGAAACTATTGTAGGAACGTAAGTGTTTTAAATTTAATAGTACTTAACTATAAAATTATGTACCTGATAACTCGTGTATGACACAAGGGGATGTTAAGTTTTAGTAAAGATATCATTCTTGCCCACTTAAGATGAAAATAAAAGACTGATGATTTACATTATCTCAATCCCAAGCCTGTGGATGCGTTTTTTTTAACACTATCTTAACATTTATTAACAACTTTTTGATATCTTGTATAAAATAAAGACTACAAATTTAAATATTTGTTTATTTGCATAGTTAGAACCATAAACTAACAATTTTGATATATAACACTAAAAACATAATTCGCCTCAGCCGTTATACGCCCCACTGCAGGGGCACAGGCCTCTCCTTAGATAAGTAGGCTTAGGCCATAGTCCACCACGCTGGCCTAGTGCGGGTTGGCGGACGAAAACGTAATACAATAATAATATGATTATACTGCCTTAACAAATCGTATCATTTGACACAATCTAGAACTCGAAAATGAAAAAAACAAGTTGAGATATATTATTAAACACATGCCTTTTTTCCTAATTTTTTGTGTAAAATAATTTATTAGTGTAAATATAACAATTTATTGTGTTTTAACAATCGCAAACTAAAGATGCTTCTGTTTTGTGATAGTTATGTTTTGGATTTTTTTTATGTATTGGTTTTAATGTATTTAAATGCTATTTTAATTCGTCGATGTATCATATTTCACCAATATCAATCGTACCACTAGATTTAGTGTAAAATAATATAGTTTTTGTTAAATTATTTTACACATATTTATTGTAATGTGACGAATAATACAAGTTGTTTATTTCCCTTATTGCTCTAAATAAATTAAATATATTACTATTCTTCATATATCATAGTATAGAGGCTAAAAATACCTATCTTTATTATTTTTACAAAAGGAATAAAATCGTTACCAAAAAAGTAATACGCATGTAAAGGTACAAAATATTAAAAACCATTTTGTCAAAAACTGTCATTTCAGACCTATATCAGTTTTCACCGAGGGTACAGAATTTTTAGTATTTTTACTTACTTACATCAGCGTTAGTAACAGAATTGGCTTTTTAGCCTATTTCGCACCCAGTGTCCTTTATAATTAACACGTAAGCGCAAACATTCTTCTTATTAAGTAGGTATAGACTTGTGCCCAAAAGTGGGAAGTGTCGGTTTCATTCATTCGTTTTGTTCTTTCATTCAATATACTAAGGTCACAAATAAGCATACGGCCCGCCCCATGTTAAGCAGTCACCGCAGCCTATGGACACTTGCTACTCCAGGGGCATTACTAGCGTGTTGCTGACCCTTGTGCGTGACTAACTAGGCTTGAAGTTGTGAGGATGGACTCCCTCTCGGTGGCTTGCGATGCGATGATAGAAAAGGGGACCGGACGTGTGCATAGTTTTAACAATTCTTTAGATATACACAATCGTTAACAAACATTAACTTAATCCACTAATTTTATCTCAGTACTGTGCACAAGTCTTTCCTCAGCCTCGACTAGTATTGGCAGAAGTCATCAGTTTCCAGACTTTAGTAATTTGGTCGAGACTGGCCTTTAAGTAAAAGTAAAATAAAATAGCAGAAGTAAGAGTAACGTAATTTATTTATTTAACAATCATCATGACAATTTACATAAAAAATAATAAGGAGGACAAGCTAAAAATAACAACAATAAAAATAAAATTTTAATACGCATTTTTTGACAGTACAGTTATTAACAATAGTGTGAATAGCCACAACGGATCTTAGTGTAAATGGAGCTTTTTACATAAAGTATATTCCATCAAACAATCTTAAAACTTTTTAAATACAATAGACTTTTTTAACTACAACAATTCCGCAATTAGGTAAGCTTGTTCATAGGAACCTATATGAGAAAAATAATAATCATAAATTAAAACAACATACCTAATTCCTAAACCTTTATTGACCGAACGCGTGAGGTCGTATTATCTTTCTCATCTATTATTGCATTTTAATTACATGTCACACCAAAAATACAAAAAATTCAACAGCTACTGAGTATGATTCTTACATCAGACGTCTGAATATTAAAACCCTTATAAAATTTAATCTGATGCATATTAATCCCTCAAACTCAATGTTTTTTTTTAAAAAACCAGAAAACTAATATCTAAGTCTGTGATTTTTTAGTTTTACGGTAAATTGTGTAGTTCTAAAATTATTAGAGTGCAAAAACTTGTAATTTATGGTCAAAACAGGTACAATTTTGTGCTCATTATACACTATAACAAGAAAGTTTCCGAAAATTTTAAAGAACACACCTTGGAAATATAAAGCTTTTTCTAAATAAAAAGTTTTACTGTCATTCTTACTGAATAAAATGAATAACCAGTAAAATTCGAAATACAAAAATCATTGGTCAAATTTGTAAAACGCGAGTGCTGCCCCAGGCGGCAAACGCTTGAGACTGGCGAGGTAGCAAAATCAACGTTTTGTATAAAAGTAGATATATCCCGCGCAATAACAGGTGTAATATGGTGCAATACCCTCGCATCCGCAGCAACAGTTTGGATTGAGGCAAGATCACCATCTTGCCGCTCTCACCAAGGAGCATTAGCATTCCCCGCGAGGTTTTGAAGTGTAAGGAGCGCACCTAAAACCGTCCGGTAGCCCCACAATGGGACCAGTACGTATTCTGACTAGCGTTGATGCTTTTCTTGAAATTTACTTTATTTGCCCATGATACAAAAACAAAACCACCCATTTCGGATCTAGCATCTGAAGCGGGCGTCTAACAATTGAAGACCGAACAAAAATGCATGCGACGCATCTTTGCTTGTTTCAGTTTTTAAATATAAATTCAAACATTTTATTTGTCTGCATTGTTTGCTCTACGCGAATATCAAACCTTATTTACGAATGGTTTGAATTCTATGTACAATATCGCCTATTTAGTGATGCGAGCGGACATAGCCTGCTCCAGTACCTAAGCAAACAATTACGAAAATATCACTGTTGCATGTTTCGTTGCGCAGCAAGTTAATTTTTTGTCTTTTAACTATTTAGCGTAATAATACCTAACAAGAGCACTGCCTGGGGCGTGCAAAATAATAGTCAGTAACTGTTATCAAACGTATGACCTTTTATTTGCAATTTATTGTCTCTCGACCACACAGGATCATGATGTCCTTCTTCGGGACTAAAACTATCTCCATGCCAAATTTCATCTTAATCAGTACAGCGGTTTAAGCGTGAAGAGGTCACAGACAGACAAACAGACAGAGTTACTTTCCCATTTATAATATTACTATGGATTTTTATGATGATGTATTCATCATCAGACCTAATCAAAATTTTGGAATACGTATTAGGGTTTTTCTCAAAATAATTGTACATACATCTACTGTGAAAAATATATCACTAAGATTAAAAGAGATTTCCAATTATTCCTAAGTAAAAAGAATAGTACAGTTTTTTTTCATACCAAAAAAAATGGCAATCAAGTTTCTCTGAAACCGCACTGAACGCGACTATTTCGGTTCTAAAGTGTGAGAATGAATTCTCTGCCGATGCCGAGCGGTGCGATGGTAGAAAGTAGCCGTGGGCATCATTTCGAACAATTCCTCAGAACACATCCCATTGTACAAGTGGTAAAACACACACAGGGAAGCAGTCTCTCTTCAGACTTAAGGATTCGATACGGCTAGTAAGTTTGGTATCGTCGACAATTCTCACAGCCTCTCTCTCTCTTCATCGCCGCCCGATCCTAAGGCCGGCTAACCAAGCTTGGGTTGCCTGAGTCTCATGCCGTTGCGCAGCTGGGCTGTGCCTCAATGCAACCGTACTACATCGCCAGTTTGTATCGAACTAGGCAAGCAGCCGTGGCTAGGCTAATATCGCCACCTTAAATAATTCAGGCCCTATGCCAAACGCCTCCCGGCTCGCCTCAGGCACTGCTAAATTTAATGTCAATGATTTAATGAAATTTAATGTCTTTGAAATCTACAGACACAGACAGTTTCTCAAAAAGTCTATTAAAGTCTAATAACGACGACACGCCCTCTATGGATAAAGTAATTAATTTCATTAAATTTCAATAAAATTGCAGTTCAGCTGAGGCGTGTTGCAGCCGTCCCAAGCCGGAGGAGAAGCAGCTCATCATAGTGCTGTCAACGATAGATGAAATGTGGGATTGTAGTCAATAGTTTGTCTTAGATTTTCCAAAAAAAAAAATAGAAATAAGCTTACAATAATTCACATTCAGCAGATAATTAGTACAAATGTTGGAAACACCATTATAAATAAATGTAAAGTCTGCATCAAACGTAAATCTGTAAAAAAAATATTGGTAGTCAATAACGATGAAAACATGTCTAAACCTTAGTCAAATTCTAGTGCATTTCAGATAATACCGCAGAAGTGCGAGTCTGAGTCGCTCACCGAGGGTTCCTTAGACTAATAATTTTTAGCTGTATGCGAATTTTTGTAACCTTGAATGTCTATTTTGACCGGATTATCCTTTTTAAAACAAAATATATTAAGCTATAAGCTAAATAAAGATTATTATAAAAACATAGAAAGGATTGTAGGATTTTATCTTAGCTTTACTAATTTATTTATATTTGTATTAATTCTACAATTAAGTTAATTAACAAAGTATTGTATTACAACATTAAACTATTGAGTTTCTTATTTGTTATTGATTTAGGTATTATTATTTTTAAGGATTTTATGTCCTATTCAGTTATTTTTTGTATTTTTATAATGAAATTCTGAATAATAAATATTTTAATAAGTATAAAATGACTTATATACTTAATCACTAGCTTTTGCCCGAGGCTTGACTAAATTGGTTATTGATGAGAGATTCTTCAGAAACAAAATTGATTACAGTTAGTGGAAGTTTGCTATAGTATTTTTTTTTTTAATTTTATGCAGTCGTTTGTGCGTCATTCATGTACAACAGACAGACTGACAGACACACAAGAATTCTAAAAAATATGGCTTCTGTTGCTCTAATAAAGACATAGTAGCTTTTCTTCAATATCTACAACATTGGCCTGTTACAATTTTATTATAAGTATAGATTACCTCTTCAATTATTGCAAATATGAGTATTCCATAGTCAGTTGACAACAGCTTTTATCATTGGGCAGGTGCTAGGCCTGCATCCGCCACCGGCAGGTGCAAGCGGAGGGAACACCTCACGCGGCTGTAGCTCGCAATCTCCTGCATCACATATCTGAAAACATGAACAATAATCAACGTCAAAGTAATAAATAAGAATACATTTTGAAAATAATTACTTTGTAAGGAAACACTAGTGTAACTAACTACATTTACGTATCCCTACAAAAATTTTTGACAATAAATTAAGGATAAAAGTAGGTGCATTAAAGGGCTAATGATATCTTTAAGGTGCTTTCATCTGTACTTTATAGGCTTAAATTAGGTGATATAGTAGTCTATAACCCTAATATATTCCTGGATAAAAGTTACATAATTGATCAAATTGGTATAAAAGAGCTAGGAGATTGCTAAAGTAGCGATAACAATCTCTGAGAGTGATACCAGAATTTGTACTATAGACATTTAACCTCTTTGAGTATTAATACCTACCAATAAATGCTTTTAATTTTAATTAACTCTTTGGATAACATCATGGTTATTTAATAGGTCTAAAAAACTAATTTTAGGGGCCTAAGATTCCTTGGGACATACCTATGTACCTACACATACTTAAGCTATATGCAATAATAGTTAAAACAATACAAATGAAACATGTTGTTACTACATATTTGCGCAGTTGACATAAAATACTATATAAACTTATGTAAACTACAGAGTAACTTAATGTGATAATAATATGTAATACTACCTACTAAATTGTGATTAAATTTCCTTTAACACTGCAGATAATACTATCAACACGTTCAGCGAGTGGTACATCTTTCTGTTGAAGTATGCTTCCTCATAGTCCTTCGAAAGAATGATAGCAACGTGGGTGCCATCAATACATCCTAGTACCCCAGGAAATCCAAATTGGTCATTAAATCTAAAAGAATATATCCTAAGTGAAACTTTTTAAGAGCAAGTAGGTAAGTATACCAAAAATCTTACCTTCTTGCAACTGCATTACGTTCATTTGCTGATCTTGGGAAACTGATATATTTTCTTAAGATTTGTGGTTGGTTGAGTGCATCAGTCACCTCTGCGAGACATTCAGACATAGATGGCTGCGACAAGCCAAGGCTAAAATTATTGCCTACAGTTTTGGTACAAGCCAGTTTTTTTTTTTGTTGTTCAATTGTAAAGCAGCTAAGATCTGTAAAAACATTGCAATGGGATACATGTAATAATAAAATAATAAAGTCTAATGGTTTATACAGTAGCTTCTATTGCATTGATAAATACCTTAATCCTTGGCTTGTCGCCATCGCTGTTGTTCTTTGCGATGGATGCAAAAAAGGCATTATGTCCTCGCAAAGTTTCATGAAATCGTCTTTCCCCAGACGAAAGTTGTCCTTAAACATTTGCTCTGGCAAGAGCATTGGCGTGCTGTCTTCCCGTAGCTGTCACCTGCGTAGCGACAGCATTTTCTTCTGCCTTTCTTCTTTGGCTTCAATGAGCAGTAATATATGCGCCACTTCACTTTCACACAAAAACTACACCAAAGTTTATAATTAGATAATACGTGAAAATTTCCTAAGTCTGGTCATTTTTTCCCTTGCGCCCCCTTTTAGTTACTATGACCCGGGGGATGAAACTTAATACGGGGGTATAAAAGTATAAAATGTATAGAAAGACGTTCTATCTCTTGGAGTTGCGCGACAACATTAGGTCAAGAAAAAGTTCTATTTTTACATAATAGGTGCCAGCACTACGGAAATAAAGCGTTTTTATTTTATTATTTGCTGTTTTATAGATACCTACATAAAACTAAAATGTGCAAACTAATTAGAATTAAATTATGTAGGTACATTTATAATTTTAGTATATTTCATTAAATTAAACTTTTAAAAAGCCTAAAATCGCCAGTTTAATTAACAATTTTATAGATTCGGAACGATTTTACTACCGATAATATAAAAATATGTGTTTGATAGTTAGTTAGGACTTTGAATTTTTCGAAGATATTTTTGATCATAGCATTATAGGGATCTATCGATAATTTTGTTCATATCGCCACAGGAACAACACGGGGACTAATGTAAAATTAAAGTACTGCTACTCATCACAAGATGTCACTATTATATACGTGTAAGCTTTATGTAATGTACATAAGGTTTAAATTGGAATAAAAATGGTGACTTTCTTGCCCCACTTCACCTACTCCACCCCCGCTATCAACGGCTAAGCCGGTTTCCGAACCACAGTGTCATGTTACCATATCTATTGTTTTTTCATATCGATGGTTGCGACTTATTTCTAAATACATATTTTGTTGTTTTTAGTTTGTTTCGTTGTATAATTTTGTTTTAGTTACATTCTTGTTAAGTTTCTTTTTGTTGAGTTATTGTTTTTGTTGACTTATTACGGCATTCTATAGTGATGTCACGAAAAAGGATTTGTGTTTTTGGATGCGACGAATTAGGTAAGTTGTTCTGTGATTAATTAATTAATACACTAATGAAATTGGTATCACAAATTAGTATGTCAAATTTTTGTACAGGTGCGTATATGCATCGTTTCCCTCATCCCCTAAAGCGTCCAGATATGATCAAGTTGTGAATGTCAAAAGTCGACAACAGACTGCAAGGAAGGGATGAAATGAAGATTTTCGTTACCAAAAGAATGTGTGATTATCACTTTGAGTCACGTTACAAAACCTCCGCACATCGTTTAGCTATTACAGCTGTACCAACTCTGTACCTTGAAGGTAAGATACAAATAGACAATTCAATATTAAATAAAAACTGTTTGTTAAGCAGTGCTAGATATATACTAATTTTGTTAAAATGACAATAAATTATATGCTTTGGTAACTAGTTTTAAGAGTTTACCAATGGATTACTAAATACAGAAATTAGTGCACCAGAAAGAAACAAGTAGGTATGTATATTTACTATTAATGATTATGTGATAATAGGTGTATTCTGTTCACTACTTTAATGTTTTTACTGTCATAATCCAGCTAGGTTAAAGACATAAATTCTCGATGATGCACTGTACAAATTTTGGCTAATTCTCTTTAGTTGGATTATTGACATTATGCACATAACATAAGTATATTATGTCAACAAAACACCACTTATAATGTAAAGTTATTGTTTTATATTATTGGATTTTTAGAGTTACCAGCCTCAAAAGGAAAAAGGGAACCCTAGGATCACTTTGTCATCTGTCTGTCCGTCTATCAAGACCTTTTTTCTCATGAACGCATGAAGGTATCAAGTTGAAATCAAATACTGAAGTCTACGTCACATAAACTTTGTAAAAAATTCAAACTTGTAAGTTAATGCATTAAAAAAAATTGGCCAAAATACAGTCATTATTGTCGCATATACACAGATAAATCGAAACCTATGGGGAAGTCAAAGTCGAAAGTTTGTATTCAAATTAGGTTTTTCCAAACACTTTTGAATCATTAAAGTTATATTTTTTGATATTTATATACTTCTTGTTGACCTAGAATCATGAAATTTGGCGAGAAGCAAGAAATTACATTACAAATATAGGAAAAAAACTAAAAATGCCTACTATCACCTGTGAGACTTGATCTCATCATAGAAGAATTAACTACATATAATAAGTGTGTACGGAACACTTGGTGCGCGAGCAGGAATCGCACTTCGCCTTTTGTATATTCCTTTTTATCACTGTGTCACAACTACATTGAAGTAATCAATACAATGAAATTAAATTTGAAGCTTAATTTAACATTTTAATAGATTTTGGGTAATGCCTGTTTAAGTAAATTTGTAAAGCATATTTCAAATTTCTTTTTGCTCAATAACATATACACAATCATGTATTGGGATATGTCACAACCTCCAGTATAAACTCCGTTTTATTGTTTAAGGAAATACTTTGTTTCCCCATCAATCACCAATTGTGATTACAGGAATGTTGTCACCTTTGGGAAGCGGGGTATTCTAAAAGTACCCCCACTTGGCACGGCGATGGCTGGGTTGTTTGTTTGTAAATTTTATTGCAGCAGTAAAATGATTGTTAATCCTATTAGAAATTGTCTATTGAGTCAGTCCGATGGAGGAAGTACCACAAATGAAGTTTACCTTGTAGACACCAGGTGTCTAGAACAATATTCTTTGGTGATCGCAGATGATTGACACTTCCTTCACTTTATTATTTATTGATTTTGATCCTTTATTGTACAAAAAAAAAAACATTACAAGAAATTATATTCTAGAAAAATAGTACAAAGGGCCAGAGATTTCTTCCTGCAAACCCAGAGAAAGAATAAATTTACAAAAAAAGGTTGCAAGGGCTTGCATGTCTTGACTAGTGTAATGAAAAAATAAAAATGAAACAAAGGTGATAGGCAAATAATTTATAACTAATGATTTTTCAGAGGCATCAAAAGAAAATGTTAGTTTTATTGAAACTGAACACAATAAATGTGTTCCAAGAATATATGCTGCACCTACAAGTGGAATCCTTACAGATAGGCAAAATGAAACTCAATGTGCAGAGAATTTGGGCAGTGTTAGAGGTAATTGAAAACTTATTTCTCTGTTTTATTTGTGCCAAATATTAAATGTATGAAATCCCTACACCCCAGCAATGTATAACTAGTTGTAGTATTTGCTTAGGATGACTTTTTTTATATTCCTAGTGATGGGGTATCTGTTCAGGGTTCCAAGGTCAAACAGTGACCTTTTATTTTTGTAATGACAGTTTGTATGTCACCGTCTGTAGCTACTATTAAAGCAATTATACAGTGCTTAAATTTTAGACTGAAACTTAAAATAATGAAGGGTATCGCCTCTATAGTGTAAAGCAGGATAGTATAATCGTGATGTACTTCTAATAGTTTATCTAGTATAGGCAAAGGGGGTATTGTTAAATTTTAAATTTGTTTTATTGTTTTTAATTTGTTAAATGTTATTTATGTTAAAGTATGGTAGTTGCAGTAGATGCAATATAGCTTATAAAGCTCTAACATTTTATCTGTAGACAAAAAGTTTAAATACAGTTATGTTAAATCAAATAGATGTTTTAGGTTATTAAAAATTTCTTATAAGCAAATATTTTTTATTAAATCATTTTTTATGGTCATCAAAAGAAAGTATCAGCTTACCTCAAATCCAGCCCTGTATCCTAGCAATAGTTGCTGGATCTTCACATGGAACAGTTCATCAACCACAACAGCCTCAATGTGATGAGAAATTGGACGCTAAGAGAGGTAATTGAGTACTTATTTTAATTTTTTTGTTGGTGCAAAATAGTAAAGCAATAACAGTTTTAAGAGAGTAAATGTAAAACTATGGTAAACCTAAATATTTACTTACTAATTGGGTACAAGCTTCTTTTGCATAAAAAGTTTTTTAATCAATATAAAAACATCTCCTTATACGCGAATGAAATACAAAAATAGACGGAAAAGAATAGTTAACAAAAAAAAGTTCAAAATTTTAAGTCTACTGAAATACGGGTGCTAGGTTAGATTAGGTTTCGTTGTTTTTTTTTTGCGAGCGGAGCGAGGGCAGCCCACAGAGGGGTGTGATGGATACATACCAAGTAAAATTGTTCGAAAATCTATACAAAAAAAATATTCAAAAAATCCAACCATAACAAAATATTGTTTCCGCTGATTTTAGCATTTCTTTTGTATGTAAGGGGATGCTTCTTTATCGTTTAAAACATATTGTATGCAAATATAGCTGGTGCCCAATAAGTAAATATTTTCCAAACGGCAGTAGCACAATAAAGTATTAAATATTTACTAATTCAAAACACTGACTGAATGAATTGAACTTGCCAATTGTTACCGGAACACATATTGAATTACTAAAGAACCTTAAGGGTAATTTACCCATACAATCGTAGTTTACCATTTTTGTCAGACTGGACCCTATTTCGTCGATTTTTTTAATAAGTAATCTGCCAGTGAATACTTAGGCTCCTATTAAGCAAGTTTTTAAAAAAATATGACAAGTTATTGCTTGCAGAAAATTGGGCCTAAAACGACGTGTTTTCACTCCCTTAATTTAGAATCATGAAAACAACTGTCAAATCTTTTTTTACATCCCAAATATGATCCATATTTTAAACTAGACTTTGCCAGCGGCTCCGACCGCCCTAAATTTGGTTATCGGCGTAAAACTCCTTAATTATATGCTATAGCTATAGTTCGTTTAACTCTATTATAGTTAATACTAGCGGTTCCGGCGAACGTTGTTCCGCTGCCGTCCCTCTGTAACCCGGTGAACGTTGGTTTTTACCTAAAGTGTCCGAGTCCGGCTCGCCCTTGACAGATCGAGATAAAAACTATCTTATCTTTTAAGTTGGATCAAATAACAGATAGTTACGAAGTTTGATCAAAATCGGTTCTGTAGTTTAGGAGTCCATTGCGGACAAACAACGTGACACGTAATTTTTATATATAAAGATAGTAAAGATAAAAAGTAACCTATATGCTATTCCAGGACCTAAGCTATATGTATGCCAAGTAACAAACATCCATCCATACTTAGAAACTTTCACATTTATAATATAAGTAGGATAACAAACCAATATTATTCATATTTCCTAAAATAAACTTCCAATATTTTTATCATTTTTCTAGTAGTTGCTTTTTTTTAGGTAAATACGTTTCCCATTCGCACCAAAAGTACTTTATCGATGTACCTATTCCACTGCAACATACCCAATAAAAAAAAATATTATGTCATTTTCAGTTTTCCGCCGTGGAGAGGCCAACCTAAGTTTCTATTTTACAGAAATATCTATTTTTTTACAGTCAAACAACCGTTTTTGTTTTATATAATCTATGGTTTCCAGTAGGTTAAGTTTTTTCGATTTCTTAAATTCTTATCAAAGTAGGTATATTTAGTAGTAGGTATATTTTCTGAAATTAACATGTTATCAAATCATTTTCAGATGGCAAGAAAAAATCGGCATTTGACTTCAGGTCTTACGTAGCTTCAAAAAAGCAAACTAGAAGGCTGAAATCCCAGTTGAGGCAGTTAGGAGAAGCTGTGAAGAACTTTAAGGCTCGCCTATTCAATGCCAAAAAAATGAGTAAACAAATGGCATTTGATAAAATTACAAAGAAAATGACATATACTGCAAAGGTATTTACAGGCATTCAGTACCGTCAAACACAGAAAAAGGCAAAGGGTTGCCGTTTCAGCTTAGAAGAAAAGGTGATGTCCCTAGCTCTGTATAAGAAGAGTCCAAAGTGTTACCCTTTGCTGTCAAAATTTTTTACACTACCGTCTGCAAAGACTCTGAAAAATTTACTTAGTGAAATAAAAGTTGGCCCTGGAATAAATAAAGTTATCTTTGAAAAATTAAGGGAAACTGTCATGGAACTTAATGTAGAAGATCGTCTTTGTTCCTTTATTTTTGATGAAATGTCGCTGATCCCACAAGTGCACTACAATGCAGCAAAAGATGAATTAAACGGCTTTAGTCATGGAGATAATTTGAAAATTGCTAATCATGTGCTTGTGTTTATGGTCAAGGGCATCAAAAGTAAATTTAAGCAGCCCGTGGCATACTACTTCACTCAAAGTTTGACAAAATTTGAACTGAAAAATATTATTATTCAGGTATTAAAACATGTCCTTGGTACAGGTCTCATAGTCATGTGTACAGTGTGCGACCAAAGCACTATTAATGTAAGTGCCATTAATAGCTTAGTTCAAGACACTAAAGAAAATTATTCTAAAAATCAAAAGGAATGGCGACATGACGTTTTCGAAGTTGGAAATCATAAAATAATACCTCTTTATGATGTTCCTCATTTACTCAAAGGAATCAGAAATAATATTTTAACAAAACATATGAAATACACCGATTTTGATGATCAAAATAAAGAAAAAATTGTTAAGTGGGACTATTTCAAAATGTTGTATGAAGCTGACAAAACGCTTTTACTTAATAATTATACTTCGACTCATGCAAGCATAGCATTTAGCTAACTGTGAGGCAGACCTTAATTCATGTCTTCAAACCTAAAATTTTTTTATTGCTGAAAAGGAAAAATTTAAAAATCTAATTTTAGAGCCACATTGTAATAATGAAGCAATATTAGATGAAAGTATATTTAATGTTGACAATCCAGATACTGAAAACGCTGATTCTGGAAAACATCAGGCTCAGTATGTATGTGGCTGGGTTTTAACAAAATTTTTGAAGAATGTAGTGAAATCATACAAAGAATGTAGAAAAAAACTAATATCACAATCAGGTGTAGGTCATGCATACATAACTGCCAAAGAATATGATAAAAAAAAACGATGGTTATGTTATCCCTCTATTGAACTGTACAATTGTTTTAAAGACATACAAAATATAACTATAACTAATTTAAAAAGCAATCTGCAAAAATAGAATAATAAAAAAAATATAAAAATGTTATCAAACATATTAATAGATTTTCCTTGTGAATGTTGCTTACAAAAAGAAAATTTAAAAGAATATTTTATGAATACTACTATCAATATTTTAATATGTAGCTGGACCAGGTCAATTAATAGAATACTTTGTGGAAAAATAACGTACTACGAAGATGGTGATGATCCACTGAAGCAAACTGCGCAAATTTACTATAACAAACATAAGCATAAAAAAAATTAGTTTGTCAAGGATTAGTTTTGCCTATGATTTCGATTAAAAATCTATATTTTTATTTGTACAATCTCAACAGATCTCATAAAAAGTGTACTCTGTAGGTATAGCTGCGCTGCCTTTTGTATTTAGCTAAATAATATACTTATCACAATATTTTAAATTATCTTATGTAGCAACTGGGTGAATGCGCAACGTCTGGTGCCAAACTAAATGTAGTTGTGTAAGTTCTTAAGTGTATACATTTTTTTCCGATAATTTTTTTTTGGTACATCAAACTCAAGGCTTCAAACCAAATTTCTCCGTTGTCCTTTTTTATCGACCAAATCTGTTACATATTTGCTACGTTAAGGTAACGACACCGTATCATACACTGAATTAATAATGACCAAATGCAGTTTATTTTTGTTTAAATATTCCCCATGATACAAAAAATAACGTAAGTGGGCGGAGGGCCATGTTATGCCTGTTCTCTGAAAAAATGTTGAAAATTGTCCGTAGTTTTTAGTCAAGACCTTTTTAGTTCTAAGAATAAAAGTGATTAATTCTAAATTATACTCTTGTTTAATTTCTATAAAACCTTTTTCTATTTAGCGACTTAGTATCCCAATAGTACGACTTTAAATTGCTTGTGTGTGGAGGGCGATAAAAAAAGGCACGCTGTCATGATTTTTATTGTCTACAACTGAGTAATCATTTGAGGCGACCATCTTATCCATTGAATAATCAGATTGTACAAATAAACGCTTCAAATGTTAATTTGATCGGTTGTAAACGTTGAAAAATCAAAGAAATAAAAGAAGTAGGTTATAATTACACCCTATTTTTTCTTACGTGTTCTTATTTTGTAAGCTCAAAATCAAGAAACTATGATTTAGGCTCTACCTATAGAAAAACTAAATGCATAATTAGATAAAACCATACAGATTAAACCATGTTTTATCTTGTTGCGTTTTGATTTGTGCCAGATCATAGTTTTCATGATTTGAGTTAACAAAATAAGACGAGTAAGAAAAAATAGGGAGTATGTTTGCATGTATGAAGGTGTTTTACGCACGCACACATGCTCACAAAATTACTGTCACGCAAAGTCACCAGGCAGCATTAGTTCCCATACTATTACGTTATTGAGGCAAGATGGCTCTTTTTTCCTTTTTAATATTATTCTACCCTTTTTAATATTATTCTACTCTTTGCTCTGACCTAAGACAAAGTTAGCTTTTATAACTAAAATCAACCTAAATACAAATAATTTTTATTGAAAAAAGGAAAAAAATATTCAAACCAAAGATGACTTAATACGTCTACGTCATCTTTGATCACAGAGTACATTGTGTCGTTGATCAAACACAGTTACTCAAGAGCTGACGCTTTCAAGTCGGATCGCGAAAGCGAATGCGCCATCTTGAAATATTTAGGCAATAGGGTTTATCTGTCAAATGTATGGATTATCATTCACTCACCTCTTTCGTTTCCGCCTTCCACTTTCAGCTTCGTTAGGCGATAAGAAATGACAAGATAACGTCAAAAAGGAAAGCGGACGAGTAAGGCCACAATAGCCGGGAAGTTGCCGACCCTTCAAAAATCTACTGAAAAAATAATCTATAAAGGTTCTTATTTATGTACAGTCATTTGCTAAAGTGCATGCATAGTGTAAAGGTTTAAATTGCGTGAAGCCATTCTGTGAATCTCGCACTCACACATTAACATTATCAGAACTGTCAATAATATTAACCTTAAATCGACAAAATTAGGTTTAGTTTTCTTAGTTTATTTAAACCGTTTCTTTTGGTTTTTTAACCTAACAAATTAATTAGGTGTAAACTGCAGAGTTGTTCTACATACGTATTGTTTATTTCGCATTAAATGATATCTGCCAGGTGGTCTCGCTATTTCCGTATTGAGTATTTTTGTTAGGAATTACTTTTTTTATGTTTTGACATCTAGTTCTTTCTGTAAAGGACCAGTTGGTATGAGAACTTTTTGTTTTGTTTGCAAGAATTAAAACACATGCAATCAAATAAAAATGGTTTTCATTAAAATTTTATAAATCATAAATAATGTTTTTGATAAATGTATCTTTTTTCTATATATATATTTCCTATGGTTATAGCTTAAGTATTCGTTTTCATAATGAAAAGAAAATTGAAACTTAACCATAAGAATAAAAAAAAATACAAGTCACCATTCATTTGGTTGAAAAACAACAAAGTAAAAAAAATATGTTATGTCTTAAATATATTGAAATGTAAAATAATATCTGTAAGAAAAATAGTACTTTATTTTTAGGGTTCCGTACCCAAAGGGTAATTAGCGGAACCCTATTACTAAGGCTCCGGCTGTATCTCATGAACCGTTATAGTTAGACAGTTGAAATTTTTACAGAAGATATATTTCTGTTGCCGCTATAAGAAAAAAACACTAAAAAATAGAATAAAATAAATATTTAAGGGAGCTTCCATACAACAAACGTGATTTTTTTGACGTGACAACGTCTTATAAATTGGTTTGCCGGGTGACACTTCAAGAAACTGCGTTACGCTCCGCTCACGTTATGCGCTCACAATGAGAGCGAGTGAGAGGCACGCGCCCGCCTAAGAGCGAGAGAGACAGACATAAAATCATTGTCACGTAAAACTTTCGCCCGTATACCGACTTTACAGGCAACCAGTTTTTTTTGCTCGATATTGATTACGGCAACAGATAGACGCCTAAAATATTTACAAAATTTTTAGTTATATAGTTAATTTAAAAATAAATAATTAAATTAAAATAAAACAAAACTTGAAGGGGGGCTCCGATACAACAAACGCGATTTTTTTGCCGTTTTTATAGATAATGGTACGAAACCCGTCGTGCGCGAGTCCGACTCGCACTTGGCCGAATTTTTAGTATTTAGTATAACCTCCATTATTTTCAATCACAGCAAGTAAGCGCCGCCGCATAGATCCGACTATATTAGAACAGATATCTGTTCCTCATTTATTATTCCAAATTTCTAAACAGTGAGCCTCTAATGACTCTGTAGTTCTATCATTTCGCATGTCCCATCTTTGCACGTTCAACCCCATAGGTTTTCTATGGTATTTAAATCTAGTGATTTTGCAGGCCAAGGAATAACATTAATGTCCGGGTGTTGAGTAAACCAATCCTGCACTACATGCGCTCGATGCACAGGACAGTTATCATGCATAAACTGTATTTGTGGCATATCAGCTAATGGATAAACACACCACGCTGTTGGCAACATGATCTCGTCTAACACTTCCACATAATGTGAAGCTCTAGCGCGCCCTGCTATCGAGATTAATTCACCAGGACCATCCGCAGTCATCCACTCCCACATATTATGTGATATCCGTCCAGATTCCATATTTGGGACAACATTGTGTTCTACATAACGGGTTCCATTTCTGTGCCACAAATGAAGCCTCCCGTTTTCAGATGATACGAACGACTTTTCATCGGTGAATAATGTGTGCTCCCAGTCAAAATCTAAATACTCCCTTGCAAACAACAATCTATTTTGTTTATGGGTATTAGTTAGATGTTTTTTTAGCTGGGTTTCTATGATGCAATCCTTCAACATGCAGAGCTCGACGAACTGTGTGTGAAGATGTATAAAACATGTGTCCAAACACAGCAGTCGGTATGAAACCATTGTTCTCGTATTGTTCCACCATGAATCTTCTTTGAGTCGCATCAACGTGCCGCGGGAGTCCACTTCGAGGTCGAGTTGATAAACTGCCCTCTTCTTGGTTGCGCGAGACCCAACGCTTTACGGTAATCCACTAAAAACCAAATAGCTAGATTAAAATAAACATTTTTCAAACTACTGAAATTATATTTTAATTTTTTTTTAAGAAATTTACTTATAAAAAAGTGTGGTATTAAAAAAATATGATATAACATTAATATCAAATAAAATACTTACGGTAAAACCAGTCTCATTGCAAATTTGAGATATATTGTAACCCATATTATGTAGTTCTATAATACGCATCCTCTCTTGATAATTAATATTGGCCTGCATATTATTTTTAGCAAAGAAATTTAATAAAAACACAAAACAATCTTATCAACACAACCACCTTCAGTAACACATCCACAAAGACAAAATGGCTACGACCTTAGTAATTACCGCATCTAACTTAATAGCTTAATGAAAACACCAAATAAACTTGTCAGCACATACCCCCAGAAACAAATCGGCAACGAACGAGAAACATTAAATGTCTACCTACGTAGAACTTAAGAGCTATTAGAAAATTGGTCTAAGCTGAAAAACTAAACAAGATATTCATAATTCGTAAAATGTAACAAAAACAAAAAGGAAGACATAAGGTGAGATTCGAATCCACAACCAATGAGTACACGTATTAAGATCTGATACGTCTATCCACTAGGCTACGGATACGATAATTTTCTTAGTGAAATTATTATATACAATATTAAATGAAATTAATATTACTCAGGTTCTACAAGACATATTACTTTATTTCTTTAAGTGTGTGAGTGACTACGCCTTGCTGCCATTCTATTTTGTTTTGAAACTCTATATGCAGTTCTGCAACTGACCGTACAATATTCTTTTGTAGTAAGTATTTTTTGAAATGGAGTAGGGTAAAACAGCCAAATGTTGGCCCCTTAACGTAAAACGTAACTTTCAGTTTTACCTACACCTGAACCTTGAAGTTATTCACCGATGACTTTGCACTGTCAGGCTATTTGATATTAACACTTTATGTTATTAGTGATTATAAAAGACTTAAATTACGTAATAAAGAATTATAAGCGTAAATAATGTTTTAAACTGTAAACAAAAGGAGGCATTAGTAAGCCAGTAAAATTGAAAGTTTTATTAAAATAGAAATTATATAAGGTTATGTAGGTATTTTCTTATTTTTTTCATTTAAAAACTGAAATTGTCTAAATGATAAATACAATATAATAAAATTATTAAAATTATAAATTATTAAAAAATAAAATATTAATGTGGCAAACTGCATTGTGTATTTTAATTATGCAAATAATTATAAACACACTGTTTTGTGTGTTTTGAACATCCTGTATTTCATAAAAACAGGTAAATTTGGCCAAGCTTAGGTTGTAAGAGTAGCCTAATGTCGGCCGTGCTTTTCATAGTCTATTAAAATAGTATAACTAACATTAAAAGGCTTCCGAACTCTGGTCATTCAATTAACGGCTATGGAACGCCTTACAAATTATAAACTGTAAGAGCCCAATTTAGGATACTAATAAATTATAAAGTTGCTGTCATCTCCCTTGTCTCGGCCGCAGACCGACATTAGGGATTTGTAATAAAATAAGAATCCCATCATGGGCCTCGTTATTCTCTATAACGAATTAAAGTAAACAATTAAAATAATAAGAAAAATATTTACTGTCCGACGCCTGAACGCCTGAACCTTATTGTTATCCACCGATAACTTTGCATTGTCGGGCTAAATGGCACTTACACGTTATGTTCGGAAAAAAATTCAATGACTCACCCGTTTGGACCGGTGACGGATTAGATATCATTGTTCGCGCCATTTTGCAGCGCGCTCGTCAGTTGCTCAGAACTTTTTGCGAGGCAAGATTATCGCAGCTCGATACCACGAACTGTATACGTGAAAGATTATATCGTTATAGTTTGAATTCGGTAGTTTAGTTTGCGTCGGTTGGTGAAGCCTTTAGAAGTGGTGTAGTGATTTTCGGTATTAAGGATAGTTTCTTTACCGTCAAAAGGGGAGTTACTAGGTCCGGCCCAAGTCATCAAGTGAAGTGAAGAGGCGCGTCGCACAACATTTATTTACAATACTCGCTTGGAAAGTCCGGTGTATACAAACTTAAGTACATAATTATTTCGCGGCCCAGTTTACGGCCAAATTAGGGAACAAGTTTGGTAGACAGGCGCGGTTCGGTCGGGTCGGCCGTTACATTCGATTTTGTGACGTTTTTGTTTTATTTGGGTCGTATTTAATTCGTTTGGGCAGCAAGTTGGTCGGGTAGGTCGGGTTTATAATTAATTACAATTACAATTCGTGACTTCGGATCACGTCAGTATAGTAGGTAGCTATCCGGTCTTATCTAATCTCAATTATTCGTCGGACACATTCAGACGTCTAGTTAATTACCTACTTTTGTCTCTTTGTTCTGTAAAATAAATTTAGTGGTTTTTGTTACTGTCGTCGGATTAACGTATTTATTTGTGTAATTTTGTAGTCGGTTTCTTATCTTCATTTTATTTCGTTACCGAACTTATTGCGTTATATCGTTTGTTTATTGTTCTGATTGTTCTGTTTTGGGTTTGGTTTTTGGTTTTTTTTTGTGTGTGAAATTTAATTATAAAAAAATACGCTATCGATAAAGGAGCTGAAAGTAATCTTAACGAACCTAGTTAGATGGTTGTTTTGTGCGACTGCGTTGATTAAAAGGGAGGATAGAACTTTTGCCTTGAAGAAAAGGGCTGAACAGTTTCCGACAAGAGTTAGCGAGTTGGATTCCACTTATCAGGGTCTCTTGTCAATCACGGATGATGAAACTTTTCTACAGGCGGCCAATTTCGATTATGATTACTGTATGTCAGTAGTAGACGATATCACCGAGGCTGTTTCGAAGTCAGAGGCTGCCTCGCAGCCGGCAAGTCAGAAGGAGGTTTTGGAACAAAAATGCAACGAAAGCTTGCCAATTCTGGATATCCCTCATTTTAGCGGATCATTGAATGAGTGGACAACCTTATCACAGTTTTTAAAAGTATTATACTCCGACGGACTGACTTATCAGACTTACAAAAATTGAGTTACCTTTTTATTTTAGTGGCAACGAATGCGCTGAGGTGTCTAATATTCCCTGTAACCGAGTGGTCATTTTTGGTGTTGCACATTGTATTAAACAAATTGCCAAATGACGTTAGGGCTAGTTTTAAACTCAGCTCTGACTCGGCGTCACATATACCTACTTTCGAAACCTTAGTGTCGTTCTTGGAGGACCAAAGTAGGAAGCTCGAGAATTCACCCGCCGAGCAGGACCGTAACGATTTCCGACCCCATCGAACGGAATGAACGGTGTGGGGTGTGTTACGAACCGGTGTAGGAAGTGCTTTGTTTGGTTATATATTTTTTATCTTTAGTTTTCCTTTTGCGTGATTAATTCTAAAATTTATGTAATTTCTATATCCATGCAAAAAATGCCAAACTTATTTAATTCGACATACGTATGGCGGCTTACTCTAAAATTTGATTTTTAAAATATTAACATATTGAAAACAGGAAAAAGATGTGAAGTCAGTTTTTGGAGAAAAAAAATTGAGTAATGACGTGATAGAGGTATCAAAGAATAGTATTAAAATATAGTGCTGTGATTTTCTGAAATAAGGAAAACAAACAACAGGAAAATAAATTAATTTAAAGGAGTAACGGAGTCCATGAAGTACTGTACAATTACTTATTTTTTTGGGTTCTAGGGTATAGCCACAAACCTTAATCTACAGGTACCATATTATTTTTAATAACTGTGACTAACCATACTGGTTATTTTCCTTGCCTACGACGGAATTATCAATTTCAGCTTTTTTAACATAATTTTAAAGATATCCAAAAGCCGGCGAGGGTTTTGATTGGCTGGACTGGATCACGTTATGAATAATTTGTTGAAATATATGTGAAGGTATTGACACCACATCACGAAAGTTATACGTAATACATTTGTGGTACAGTCAACGAGAAAATACAAAAGTTCGGTAATTTGGGATAATTACGAAAAATTAAAATTGATAACAGAAATATTGAAATTTGTAACACTTAATTGTAAACGGTCTCACTAAAATCTTTTATTTTCTTTTCCCCTGGGAAAGAGATCTCGACACCGGGGGACACCCTTCGGGATTGTTAGCAGTTCAAATAATCTGGGGTGGCCCAAAAACGGTTTTTGACCCGTAGGCTAGGGTTGTGTTATTATTGTTTGGGGGGGCACCTAGCCAAGGACTGCAGACGGCCGCAACCTTATACGAAGTGTGGTGGGGTTACCACCCGGATTTGTGTATGCCCATCCGAGAGGATTGTCCTCGGTTGGCAGATGGAGGTGTGTCTACGGCTCGTACGGGCGGGGTTCGTCGCCGCCGAATCGAACCCAATCGCCCCCGTCCCCTTGCGACATCGGCCTTCCCCGCCTCGCTCAACGTGGGCGCGCCCACGGGACGGTCGTCAATCGCCACCCTCTTGTGCCCTTTCCGCGGTAGGTATGGTGGAGCGGGCACGTTACACAGGCTATGAGCCTCTACCCCTCCCTATCGTGGAGCATCCCCGCGAGGATCCAGTGGCAATTGCGCGCCGCGGATGTCACGCGCGTCTCGGCAGCCTTTTATGCCCGCTTGGACACATCTGCTATACTGGTACTAGCGTAGGGGCATTATGAGCCATAGGAGCCCTAAATTACGATGATTTAAGAAATCTGGGGTCAGGAAAATAGGGACAAGTTCTACAACTTTACAAAATTTCTACAAAATATAAACAAAATTGTACGACCTTAAGTAGGTATGATCCTTCCTTGACAATTATTGGCACTTGCACATAAACAACAAGTTGATATTACGCTAGCTCAGTAACTATAATCGTAATTAGTATTTAGTTTTAAGTAAAACAGACACGATTTTTTATGTTTTTACAATAGATTATTTCTGCAGACTAATGACAACTACACAGTATTGCTTGAAACAAAAAGGCTGCGCTCGTAACCTAGCGTTTCGTGCGTAAGGCGTGGCCCTGATAGCAATCGTTCAAAACTTTATAAAAACTTTCAAATCAAATTGGCTTGAACTAAATAAATTTAATTATTTTATAAGTTTTTCAGATATTAGCAATAATTCCGATTCTACGGAACCGTAATTTAATGCGTGTACCACACGCACTTAGCCTGTTTTTTTCAGGTCCAGCGTCAGATCTGGAGCAAGTGCTCACCAACTATTAACAATATTCCTGGTCAATTAGATTTCTTTTTTAAATCGTAAAGCACACGGTAAAGCATTAATTAAATATAAATACTTATTATGTGTTTTGTTTATTTGGGAAGTTCAAAATTGTCAATGTTTCCACCGTCATATCGCATTGCCAGCCAAAATACCCATAAATAATATATCGATACTGCACAATGTCGGTAGTGTACGTTACTAACACTTACACATTTTTTTTGGTATCATCGCTAATCTGACATTGTGTATCTTTTACATTCTATATCTATGCGTCTAACCATAATATATTCCCTACGAAACCATACCCTACTCCTACTTCGTACTTCTACATTCTTGACCTATTTTCATATGACGACTATGTATTTTTCTCATAAAATCTCATATACCAAACCCTACTAATCTTTTTGATGAACTAACCTACACCTATTGAGGCTCCTACATTTCCTTACTAAATCCTACTACTATAAAATTACCAAACCCTCATTTCCTATGATTTTTTTTTTCTCATTCTATACTCTAACAAGAGTCCAACAATATATACGGGTCTCCAACATGTACTTTTACCTATGACTTATCTGCCTTCTATTCGTACTGTTTCCTTTTCTTCATCTTAATCATTATGGTGGTAGCCTCTTCCTTTACATTTCAACCACACTATTTCCTACTCATCTATTTATTGAAAACATTATTTTGACAAGTTTACAAATATTATTACTCAACAAAAAATACCTTGTTGTTACGTTACCATGACAACTAAAATAACATGGCTCGCTCATCCAATCCTTACTTAAGCAAACCTTTATTGCTATGACGATTCAAGTTAACATCATACACTCTATATCTATTGTATTTTATCAGATAACCTTAAATGATCTTATCCTATCATGACATCTCATTATCATTTGACATAACCTAGGTTTGACTTTCAAACTTCTAAACTTTTAAGAAATTACTTATTTCTTTTTAATATTTCTAGATAAAGTTGGTGGTGGCCGAGGAGTTTAAATTTCACTTCACGTCCCAAGTGTCGGAGGTTCGAACCCCGGGGTCGGCGTGTACCAATGAGTATTTTCTTAATTTCTCAAGTACACTGATTTACTTATTCACACCACTGGCTTTTCGGTGAAGGAAAACATCGTGAGGAAACCTGCATACGTCAAAAAAAAAAGATGTATGTGAAGTCCACAATCCGCACTGGGTCCGCGTGTGGACTATGACCTAAATCACCCTCTATATGCCTAAATTAAAGTTTAAATACTAGCAATTTCCGCTACTGGACTTTCTGAATTTTGAAAAATAAAATAAAAATTTAGCACAAAAATGCTCATTAGCTTGTTTAGCTTTATACCGTGACTTCATTATCCATATATTAATGAATCGATCTGTCCATTTATTTACTTCACCAACAGGTAAGTTTCTTGAAATAACATATTTATAAGGGTAATCTCGGATGAAATACTTTTAACCTATTAAAATGTACTGGACCTCCGTATTATTATACCTAACTGAAGAGCGTCGTTTCAAAACGCAAGTTGTCACATTGCGGAGAGTTTTCAATATGGTACAAATTTGCATTCCTTCAATATACTACTTTGTAACAACGAAATGCTATTTGCTTCAAAACGCTTTTGAGACATATAAATAATTATGTCAAAAATGAGGTTTGTTTCAAACTTTATTAAAATAAGGCCAAAGATACGCTAATGTTAAGGATCTCCACACTGTACCTAGACACGGAAACAATTTTTTTGCTTTTCCCGGTCGACGGAAACTATCTAAACATTTACCTCTTGGCGTCATAACGTGTTTATGCTGGGCTATATGCAATTAATTTCCAAGCAGCCTTCCAGAGCTTCTGATGAAGTGTGGACGGTAAAAATAAAATAAAAAAATCAACAAAAATATCTAAATATTTTAAAATATCAAAGTTTCGGGACAGTAAATACGGTCTGACTCGACATTTATGTCTTCTTGCTGTTACCGCATCTACTAAATCTATAATATACGAAATATTTAAACTGAAAATACGTCTTCTACGTTTAAAGTAGAAGTAGAAGAAATGTAGAAGGTGTCCGGTTGCTTGCTAAAGTTGCCGAGGGGAACTTTTGCCAGTCATCTTTACCGCCACTGACAAAGACCGATGGTGACTTGGCCCATAGTGTAACAGAGACAACCGATCTATTGGGCAGTCTCTTTGCCACCAACTCGAATTTGAACGACGAAAGCGCTGCACCACATACTAAACCGTGCTGGCAATAGATCAGATCCATCGAATTACAGGTCTATTGCTATTACCTCTCTCCTCTCCAAGGTGATGGAGCGTATGATAAACACACAGCTTCTAAGATACCTAGAAAAACACGATCTGATCAGCGACCGTCAAAATGGCTTTCGCCACGGCCGCTCGACTGGTGACCTCCTAGTGTACGCACCGGTGGGCAATAGGCATTGAGAGTCGAGCGGAGGCATTGGCATGTAGCCTGGACATAGTGAAGGCGTTAGATCGGGTCTGGCACCGGGGTCTTCTATTAAAATTGCCATCTTACGGTGTGCCCGAATGTTTGTGCAAATGGGCAGCTTTTTGTCCGGCACACGCATACGAGCCGTAGTTGACGGTAGTCTCTCTGATAGCATGGACATTAATGCTGATGTCCCGCAAGGCTCTGTGCTGTCTCCTACGCTGTTTGTAATACATATCAATGATATGTTGGACATCAACAACTTACATTGCTGTGCAGATGACAGTACTGAATACGCTTATTACTCGGGTCGTGCAAGCATCCCTCGTTCTGTTGTGGAGGAAAAATGTGAAGAACTTGTGTCTCAAATCATGATCACTCTGTCCAAGGGTTCTGACTGGGGACGTGAAAACTTGGTCCGATTTAACCCTACAAATACACAAGTCTGCGCGTTCACCGCTAAGAATACTCCATTCACTGTGGTCCCCCAAAATCCAGAACACTCTCCTCTCCATTTCCATGAGCAACGGGATCCTTGGTGTTGACATCTCCAGTGATGTTCAGTTCCGAGATCATTTGCAAGACAAGGTGAAGCTGGCGTCCAAAAACTTGGTGTACTCAACACAGCGAAGCAGTACCTCCCGTCGGGGCTAAAGTTGCGGCCCCATATGGAGTACTGCTGCCATCTCTGGGCGGGTGCACCTGAATACCAGCTTGGCCCTTTTGACCCGGTTCCAGACTCAATTGCGGTATCGAGCCCTTAAGTCTGAGGAAAGCCTTTGCCTCCCTGTGTGTGTTCTACCGCTTGTACAATGGGTTGTGTTCTGAGGAATTGTTCGAAATGATGCCCACGATCTTCTCTACCATCGCACATCTTGCCATCGGCAGGGAATTCGTTCTCACACTTTAGAACCGAAATCGCGTACAGTGCGGTTTCAAAGAAACTTTCTCCCGCGAATGCTCGGGTTGTGGAATGAGCTCCCTGACAAGGTTTCCTCCAAGGATTACAGTATGAGGTTCTTCAAAAAAGAAGTTATTAGATTTCTGAAAGGTCGGCAACGCGCGAGTGATGCCCTTGGTGTTGCAAGCGTCCATAGGCTACAATGACCGCTTACCATCAGGCGGACCCTAGGTTTGTTTGCCACCATCGTGGTATAAAAAAAATAATTAAATTTCAAGTTCAGCTTGGCCATTTCTGCTAGAATTAAAGCTAGGTCTAACGCTCGCATGCTGATGGTTCACGGTGTTTGCTGTGCTATCTGAGCTGTATGCATGGGTTTAGCACATTCCTGGACTTTATCTGCTTTGCCCGCCATTTTATCCAGATCCTTTGCTTCTGTTGACGCTAATGCCGTTCGTACGGCTGTGGATAGTCATCCTTGCCAAAGTATTATAAGCGCTTCTTCGCTTACTTTGCTACTAGCTCGGTCTCGCATACGCAGCAAGAGTTATGACGATTTGTGACTTCCCAGATCCATATCAGGTTTACATTTGCATTAGGTAGTTGAACCAAACTTTACCAAGTAAAATAACTAACTATCAAGTTTCTTGCCGAATTATTCTCGTTAAAAATCCACATTGTGAACCAGATATCAAAAAATAAAATAATATTTAATTATTTTGACGATTAAAAAGTGTTCTTAAAAACCTAATTATACCACCCTAAATCAGGAACCCTCAATACCGTGTAGTGTAATACCAATTTTCGTTTGTTTCCAATTAAAAAGTGTCAACATGACTTTTAATCGGGATCAAAAACGTCTTCCGTGCAATTAGCGATAAATTTCTGTCCAAATTAAAAAGCCTAAAAAAAATTGCTATTCTCTCAAAAGTTTGTTCTAGGTAGATTGCTTCAATTTCTAGGTTACCTACCTAATTATTTAGCATCCTGATGAATGGAGAGCGCAATTTAAAATGAAATCATTTTAGTGTTCATTAGCAGAGTAAAGATGACTGTACATAAATGAATCGTAACTAAGAGAGTGGTCAATGAAAAGAGAATGTATTGAAACGAAGTAGTACGCATGTAAGTATGTGTTGGTGGTGTGTGTTTTATGTGTGTATCTCCTCTTGTGTCATCGATTCTCTTGGATGTGTACCGAGAGGAATATTATATATATATTATAAAAAATATTAAGTCGGATTCACGTACGGATTTAAATAAAATCAGTGTTATTATGTTTTGATCAGATAAATCCTTTATTTTTCGATTTCAAACTTATCAAATACCGTTTTAAAATTAGTTTTAAAATATATTTTTAAATAATTTTTAGCGTATTTTTTTTCTTTTTCTTGACCTTTTATATACCCTTCGTAGAATATTTCCACTCTTAAAAATATAAGTGTACATGTTGTTGTCGCAATCAGAGTTTCACCTCGTTTGAGCGTTTTATTAAAATCCTGTTTAAGAAGACCATCCACAGAGCTTCGTATATTTCGACCATATTCCATAGTATCTTGAAATGTTCCGCTTACGTGGTTGACTCTGTAAGAAATAGGTTCATTTGGGAAAATTTCAGTGTCATTCCAATTGTGATCCATTGTATCATAGTAACATGATATTCCATTAGGTGTAACAATTGAAGTCTTGTTTTCGTTAACAAATCCTCTATTATTAAACGGTTCATCTTCAAATACATTAGATGATTCATATTTTCCACTTATAGGTTTTAGAACGAGTACGGATTCACTTTTTTCTGGTTTGTAGCCATAATTTTTGGCATCTCTTTCAGGCACAGTTTTGTCTATGTTACCTTCGACCATCACTTTTGTGTTTTTTATGTCTGGATACTCTACGTCTATCCGTACATAAATTCCAGCATTTACAACTGCTACGAAGTACAGAATAAAAACTATATTTGTAACCATTTTGTGAACCTGTAAATAAATATATATTGTATTGTTAAGTTTACATCTTTTCTGACTTAAAAAAATATGGAGGTTATCAATTCGCCTGTATGTGTTAAGAGCTGAGTTTATTTTTTTTACACATTTTAAAAAGAGCAAGCGTCCATAGGATACGGTGACCGTTAACAATCAGGCGGACCGTGTGCTTGTTTGCCACCTTAGCGGTATTAAAATATAAAAAAAGAGTTAACCCGTTTAGTGGCCTCTCTCACTTTAGTGAGGTTTGTCACATACAGAACCATGTTTTTTATACTACTAATGTAGCGAACAAGCTTACGGTCCGTCTGATTGTAAATGGTTTCCGTAGCCTATGGAAGCTTGCAACGCCAGGGGTATCACTCGCACGTTGCCGACCCTTCAAAAATCGAAAAACTTCCTTCTTGAAGAACCCCATATTGTAGACCTTAGAGAAAACCTTGACTCATTCTACAACCCAAGTGTTCGTAGGAGAAAGTTTCTCTGAATTTCCACTATACGTAAGGTTTTTAAGTGTGAGAATGAATTCCCTGCCGATGGTGAAAGGTGCAATGGTAGAAAGTTGCCGTAGGCATCATTTCGAACATTTCCTCAAAACACACCCTGCTGTATAAGCGGTAGAATACACACAAGGCTATCGTAGAAAATCTGTTACCCCTTATATCAAAATAAAGATAAATAAAAGCTTATGGCGATTTGGCATTTGTCGATTTGGCGATTTAATTATGATGATGATAAGTGATAAAATGAGGTTTTTTGTTTTCTCTGATTTCCTCGCAGATGAATAAAAAGTAGAGTGTGTGAGTGGTCAGTTACATCCTCAAAGTAAATATCTCGTGGTTTATTGTATTAAAACGTTTAATTAGCGAAGATATATCTACTAGATAACATAATATAATACTTGAAATAATAGAAATCTTATTTTCTCATATTTCAAGGTAGAAAGCAGAATGACTTACTCGTTAAAAAAATAATAAAAAAACTACAACACCTTTTAAAACTAGAACCACCCACTTCATCACCTATACTGTTTTATTTATTTAATATCGAAGGTCGAAAATAATTGTCTCTGCTGCAAATTTTTGGCATTCGACTACAAGAAAAGAAAACACTTAGCTCAATGTTTAATGAAGGCTTATTTGTACTTTTTGGTGGGTTTAAGGAGGCGGTGGAGTTTTTTTATTTTTAATTTTCAGTTAGTGCTTGGACATATATACCTATAGAAATCAGTAGGGGATTACCAATGTTAATTAAAAAGTATGGAGTTCTTCAAAAAGTGGGTGATTCGAGTTTTAATATGTCGTCAATGCACGAGTTTTGCCTTTGGATGACGTTGCAACCGGCTACCTTCTTCAGTCAGACAGTCTAACTTCAGGCTGGCCATCTTGCTTGTTTGGCAGCTTTGTAGGATTAAATTGGCCTACGATCGACAAAGATATCGGGTAACATACACCCAAAAAATCTGCTCAATGTTACGCCTTTAATTCAACAACGTGTTTTCTAGTGAGTGGTATACACTTAACAGACTATATCTTGAAAACTACTGAACCGATTTCGATAAAACTAGCACTGTTCTAAAATAGTTTCTAAAAAATACGTAAATAAACATAATACATACATTCTATGAAATTGGGAACATCTGTTTAAAATTGTACAATTCTAACAATATTTCATACAAACGTATCAAATTGATAACCTCCTTTTTTAAAGTCGGTTAAATGAATCATTCATTCCACCAGGGTAGAGTTTTGTGTTGTTTCTTTTTGTACTGTACAAAAATCTATTACTATCTTGCTGTCACAGCTACCCGGATTTCCATGTTAAATTTAAAGTGCGCCCCAATTCTACTCTTGAACCACTGGCTGTAATTAAACTATAGAATACTTCGCTACTCTCGGGACCCAACTTCGGTCCTTTCATCAAATTACATATTCTTCGCTTGTTATGTAATCTACTATTTTTGTTTCAATAGTAGTTTAATAGCACAGTTTTAATAATTAAGGTTGCGAGTACATACCAGAAGATCTGGTTCTTGATTATTAAAGTGAAAAGTTCTTTAGCGGCGTTGTGCACTTTTTTTGGTATGGGTAAAAAATGTTAAACTCGCGTCAGGTCACGTGTCCTGATTCGCTGATCGCGTCAGATTGATTTACTTTAGGTTAGTTTTTGTGATGGGTAAAAATGATTAACTCGCGTCAGACTGATCGTCAGACGGAAACCATAATGCCACGCCATAAAAATTCGCAAGACGGAAACCGTAATGCCACGCCTATTATAATTTTTATTTTTAGTATATCGCGATTATGAGTAGTACAGGGAGGTTGGATATGGAATTTTAATTCTATGACAGATTGCGATGTCAAATATACTACGTCAAAAAAGTAAATAAACAAACATTATTATTTCTTGACAATGTCAAAGACATGTCTTGTGACATATTTGAGTGTTAAGCGCGAATCGTGTGTAAAGGTTTTCACTTCTGCCGGCACTCCCGGAGTGCAACTCGTTTTTTTTTTTTGTAGTAAATGGCATTCAAAACATTTTTTCTGAAAGAATTAATATATGCAAAATAAATATGTGATTTAAGTGCAACACAGAAAAGTTTTACCCTTAACGACCGACTTAGGTACATTCTTTTTCATCAAAAGTGGAAGGATTTACCCCTTTGTTACCTCCACACTGAAAGCCGTAGTTTGTATATATATATATAATAAAAGAACTAATATTATAGTAATCATTTTTACTTTTCACGTTTGATTAGAAATTTGGACAACAAGAACGATATAAATATATATGTACTATATGAAAATAAGGTCGTGTAAGTATAAATAGCCTTTATACATATAGTGGGGAAGGTGGTTACTCTAGTTTTGCTGGTTAGAACCCTGTCGCTACAATATAGGATTCTTCAAGAAATTAAGGATTAAATCTTTATCCGCAAGCTTGTAGCCATATTGGTAGTAAAAAATAAATTAAATATTTTTGTCATATATCTACATCCCTAAAGACGTAATTTCGTGTTTTATTTGATATCCATAAAAAATAAATTATTTTAAGGTTTTTTAATCCTAGTAAAGCATTACATTTAAATTAGTTAAAGGTTAATACAAACTTCTACTTACCAGAAGCAACCGTTTCTAACGCATTCAGTATAGTTGTGAAGTACTCGGTTTTATAGCAAAGGGTAGACGGAGGCAACGATAACCAGTAAGTTAAAAAAAAAATTTAAAAATTAAATGTATTTAAAGTAACGAGAGTTTATATATACATATTATTAAACTTAACATCAGTCTGTCTGTCTACTTATTTTCTTTACGCGTGAAAACCACTTATCCGATTGACATGTTATTTAT
Organism: Apoda limacodes; assembly: GCA_946406115.1. NCBI lineage: Eukaryota > Metazoa > Arthropoda > Insecta > Lepidoptera > Limacodidae > Apoda > Apoda limacodes. The sequence goes on along the minus strand of OX291555.1, from coordinate 22,068,932 downwards.
TTTAATGCATTGGGCATTAAAGTATGAAACTGCTGTTTCGTAATAAAAATTAAAGTTGTTTTTATGAAGGAAGAAATATATTTATTTTATCAAAGTATGAGAGAAAGTAAAAAATAAAGAAAAAAATATAACCCCTCTCTTTCTCTCTTTCTCTCTTACTCATTTTAAGCTGTAGCTGGAGCCACAGCACTGATATTCTATAAGAGCCTTTTTGGTTTTCAAATTTAACATATTCACCCAAGATGGTTACTGCAGACCCATGTCTGGAAATATCTTCGACTTGATTTTTGGAACCTAAGATCATAAATTTCGATGTGGTGGGGTTCAAAGTCAGATTTTTTTTACTAGACCATATAACTACTCTACTAAGGTCTTCATTAATGTATTTTACAGATGATGGTGTGGTACTTGGAGTGATGGGCAGATAAATTTGCAGATCATCAGCATATAGATGGTAATTACAGTTGTGCATACAAGTGGAGATATCTGCACTATAGATAATAAATAGAAGTGGTCCTAGGATTGATCCTTGTGGTACATTAGTTTGCTTTCCACTTAAATTTGTACCTGTTATAAAAAAATCATAAAGTTGGGTTACAGAGGAAGTGCTAAACTTAAAATATCTATTATTTGACATTATTGATTTGCAAAAAAGACATCCCAATGATATATCACTTTTAAATTTAAGAAATGACTTAGAAGATAAATATGACAACAGGTTGAAGTGCACAAAGGCAAGTTTTTACGAGGATGCCATACATAATAGTAAAAATAAATGTAAGACAATGTGGCAAATTATACACACCGAAACTGGTAAAAGGGCCCGCGAGCTCATTAACTACACAGACGTAGTTCGACGCAATGACGGCTCTGAATTTAACAACAAAACAGAGTTAGCAAACTACCTGAACAAAATATTTATCTCTGCCGGCGCACAAGCTAGTGCACCGCAAGCCAACTTCGAGCATGCATTAGCTCTGCTAAAAAATGCAACACCTACTAATGACAAGTCGCTATACTTGTGTCGATTTACGTACAATGAATTGTTAACAATTATTAAAACCATTACCCCAAAGAAAACTTGTGATATATATGACCTATCAATGGACGTCTTACATGCATCTGCCTTTGAGATAACTCCGATTCTTTGTCATCTAATAAACCATTGTTTTCGAAAAGGATGTTATCCAAATACACTAAAATTTATCAATATATGCCCGGTCTACAAAGGTAAGGGCGACCAATCATGCGCAAAAAATTATCGACCAATTTCTATAATTCCATGCGTTGCTAAAGTGTTCGAAATTTGTATAAATATAAGACTAACACATTTTTTTAGTGAAATTAACTCATTTACAGATCGACAGTATGCTTACATGCCAGGTAAAAACACGACCGCGCTCGTACGGGAAGTGGTGGCAGGAGAGTTGCAAGCGCGGAAGCAAAAACAGCAGGTAGCAATCATATGCTGTGACTTGTCACGCGCCTTCGATACAGCAGATCGAGCTCTTTTAAAAATGAAACTTGAGTACTACGGAGTCCGAGGACCAGCACTCCATGTGATGGCAGATTTGGTTACCCATCGACGTCAAACCGTCGTGGGTGCGGGTGGCACTATAAGGTCGGACGAGGAGATTTCCACGTTAGGGGTTCCGCAGAGCTCTTGTCTTTCCAACACCGTGTTTTCATTGCTACTGAACGACCTACCTGTGAAAGTGTCAGGTGCGGAAATCTTCATGTACGCTGATGATGTAGTGGCACTTATCTGTGCACCAAACGTTTCTACCTTAGAGTCTAGCTTGAGTCAAGTGGCACGTGACTTGAGCAACTGCTTCCTTGTAAACGGGCTCGCTCTCAACCTGGAAAAGACTTGCTATTTGCACTTCAACCTTACTAATCAACCTCAGAATCCTTTGTCAATTATTGTTGACGGTACTGTTCTGAAACAAGTTTCAGAAGTGACTTTATTAGGATTTGTAATTAATAGATCCTTAAGTTGGGAATAACAATAAAAATATTAGTACCAGACTGGGTCAAAGTTGTTACGCACTAAGCCGACTGGCAGCGACAGCCGCGCCCCACGTGGTAAAGAGTTGCTTCTATGCGACTGTCCAGTCACTTATTATGTACGGAACAGAGCTGTGGGGAAAAGCGGCTGACTGTGAACGAATATTTATTCTGCAAAAAAAGGCAGTTCACATTGTTGCCCGCATATCACCCAGAGATTTAGCGAAGCAGCATTTCATTAAATTAAAAAAACTGACCCTGACTTCGATATTTATTTTACAAATAGCGACATTTGTCCACAATAATATAGATAAGTTTAAATTCCTAGGTGAAAATCACCCATATAAAACCAGAAATAAACAAAAACTCCAGTCAGCAACCCACAAATTTAAAAAATCAGAAATGTCACCCTATATTTTAGGACCGGTCATATACAACCGGCTACCTAGGGAAATAACAAATGCAACTTCCATCACGGTATTCAAAAACATGCTTAAAAGATGGCTAGAAAGCAAAGCGTTCTACTCGCTTAAAGAGTTTCTTGAAGAAAAAGTGTGACGAATTATATATGTATCTACATACATAAGTATACGTATGCACTTTTGTTGTCATTTTGTATTTATCATATTGTTTTTTCTTTTTATTATTATCTTATTTAATTGTAAAATGTATATTGTTATGTATAAAGAAATGTATAATGACCTGTAAATTCAACAAATTTACCAATAAATATATCATATCATATCATATCATATCATCTCGTTCTTCTGGCTGCATAGAAGTATTCTTTATGCCATCTTCTCTATTGGTTTTTACAAACATTTAGTTATTACTAAGATAGCTAATAAACCAAGCAACTGCAGATGAGTCAACCTAATTTAGATAAAAGAAGAGAATAATAAATGGAGTCAAAAGCACGTAAGAAATCTAATAATACCGATATAGAGCCCATTTCAATGTCTCTTGAATACAAAATGTTGTCAATAAGATCTATTAATGCTGTTGTAGTAATGTGATTGTTCCTAAAACCTGTCTGTGTTTTAGGTAGTATTTTATTATGTTAAATGAAATTACGTACTTGAATACAAATTACTTTTTCTAAGATATTCATGTATCTACATGATAAGATATTATTTGATTAATATCTTTCTCACTGCTGGGCTTATCCTTTTTTGGAATAGGCCTGACAAGTGAGAACTTCCACAAATCAGGGTAAATAGATCTGCTAATTGACTTGTTGATTATCATAGTTATTACACCCAAATTTTTGTTGTTGTAAAGTCATCATTAACATCTGCAGTGATATGTGGTCAGCACCCTGAACATTTGAGTGAAGTCCCTTTATTTAATTCATTACTAAGTCTTCATTTACAGGGTTTAATTGTAAATTAGCACAACTAAATTTATGAAACTTATAGTAAGATAGCGTAGAAATTTCTACTTCGTTATCCGCAACGATTTTTAACTTACCATTTATAAATCTCTCAAAATAGACTTTTTTTTTCCGGATGTAAAGCAGATTTAACAGTTGCTTTCAGTTCTTTATAGAAAATGTTGCATCCTTTATAGAAAATTATATACTAGTCCTAGTATATCAATCTTATAAACACAAGAAATCTTCATAGAAGTAAGAAATATAATATAAATACATAGAAATGATCTATGTATATCAATAAAACTCGTTGCGAGCGTATTTCCAGAGCAAAGATGTAGTTATGATTTCGTCAGTCAAACTTGTTACTCGGTAGCTCAGTGGTAGAGCACTTACCTACATGGATTGTAAGGGTCGCAGGTTCAAGTCCTGGCTCGAGGTTAATCTTTTGACTGCATCTTTGCTATGAAAGTATTTATTAATATTGATATTATAAAAAAAAGTATCTATCCTAGTTTGTCTATACATTTCTGCCATCAGATAGGAAGATCGATTAAACCATTTCCATAAAACTCTGTGAACCTAGACTTCACAAACTGTGTGAAGGCAAACTGTTTGTACTGCTCCCAGGGAAGATTTTTTTTCCGTAGAAATTCAAAATCAAGGAAAAAGTGGGAGCCGGTTGGTGCAAGGTCCGGCGAGTATGGATAGTGATAGATGGTTTCTAACTCAAGTTCTTGTAGTGTTAAAACTGACTGTCAAATCATAATTTGTTTTTTATTTTACCGATATGGTGTAAATGAGTCAATATTTTGGTTATGCTAACGTCAAACCATGCCACCAATTCTTTGGTAATTTGACAGCGATTAGCTTCTACCATCACAATCACCATTGACATTGCGAGCAGTTTCTGCTGCGTTAGTTCCACGTTGAAACTTGTATTTCCAATATAAGATACACTGATTTTCGCTGTATCCATATTCACGTTTAGTTAAATGTAAAAATAATTGAAAATAAAACATCAAATGTTATTTCTTTCTTAAATTTAGAATGTTATAATTTTTATTAAGTGAAAAAGATTTATTCTGAATGCTGATACTATTTTCTGTATCTTTAACTCTCTCTGTGCAAAATGTCAGTTCAATTGGATGCTTGCAGCATAATTGAGTAACAAACGTTATAGTTATTAAACGTCCTTTGAAGGGACTCAAACTATCTCTATATCAAATTTCATCTAAATCGGTTCAGCGGCTTCCGATCCGTCCAGTGGTTGAAGCGTAATAAGTAACAATCAACCAAACATTCAAACTTTCGCATTTATAACATTAATGGGATAGCTGGTAATTATTGAATTTTGCTAGCGGTTTGACCCGCCCTAAATTTGGTTATCGGCGCGGAACTCCTTAATTAACCCCTTAATTATACTAATAAAGATTGCTATAGCAAGCTGTAGTTCGTATAAGCCCGGTTATAGTTATTCCTGCAGCAACTTTTGCATTTTTCGGGATAAAAACAAGCCTTTGTGTTAACGTAGGGGTTATCCCAATACCAAATTTTCATCAAAATTGGCCCAGCCGTTTGAGCATATAGAAGCAATAAAAATACTTTTGCCTTTATAATTTTAATACATAAATATATATATAATGTATATATTAGTGTAATAGTGTGATTACTATCTCGCACTTCCTAAGAAACTTAGGTACTAAGAAATAAAAATTAATATTCTGCCAATTTATATTTTTGTATCTATTCTCGTTGGCCTTACTTAATATTAAATGTATTTATTATTCGCAACAGACAAGAAAAATCCCAATAGAACACTAAAGAACACAATAAATACACCGCAAATAGGATTGTTGCGTCAATTTTTTATGTGTAATTATAAAATGTCATTGTTAAAAATATCTTTTAATATCTTTCTCGACAATATTCTCAATTAAGCTAATTTTAACTTGTAATTTTCTTTTAAAAATACATATATGTATGTACTACAAATCGTAACTAGCTTCATCAAAATCTAATGATCTTGTCAATTACCCTATTTTGAGTGAGGTCCATAAAAATATTAACAGTGTCAACTCGTGTATGTGCACATATACACTGACATCTACTACTACCGACTGGACTGGCTGCTGTCAAACGTTTCTTGTGCCTATTTGAATAACGCCATTTTGGCGCTGTAGGCAGATACGAAAGTCCGTAGAACTAATATTTGGGATGTCCGCAAGTCGACATTATATCTGATATATCGATTTATTATGCTTTAGATAATGACAGTTTTTTAACCCAACAACAACAGACAAAATTCTGGCGGTTTTCGGTACTTTCAACAGTGTTGCCAATTACTACTAGCTCTTAGTTTTTTTCTTAAAAAATTTATTGGCGAGAATTCTCGATGATACCTTTCGATTTACTTGTACCTTTTGACGTGGTCCAACCTGGACCATATTTTTTTGTTTCGAACTCTTATATGTAAAGAAGTTATTGTGAGCGTGCGGAAAAAACGCGTTTTTCATAATATCTATTAACTAAAACCCGGCACTTTAGAATATTGTAACTTCAATGGATTGTATGTATACGTACCGCCTGTCGATTGGAATGGGTCTGATCGCAGCACACCATGGTCCCAGTTTGACTATGTCAGCCTCCTAGATAAATGGTGCGAACTGCTTTATGATATAAAGTAGCATAGTTCTTAATTAATAGAAACGTTTACAGATTCAATAATTTCAGCAGTAGACTTGTGTCAAATTAAAACTCGCATATCTCATATAGAAACAGTTTATTCAGAATTTAATACGATTCAAGAGTAAATTAAAAAATTATTGGACGATCCAGAATTTAAATAAGTCAAACGCGAATTTGCGTGAACGTTATTTAAAGGGGGACATTTATTTGTCGTCGAAGAGAATTGCTTCGCAGCTGAGTTTGGTAAGCCGACCATGCACCTCCAGGACCCCTGTAGACAGTCAGATATTCATTTCCAGCGTGTAGGTCTAGATCGCCATCGCCGAGCTTTTAATGACCACGAGAAGGGCCACTCCACGGATGACAAGGTATGTAAATCCAATATAATACAGCAGAATCCTATAACAAAAGATTTTGAAAGTCATAGTTGTGCCTTGAATCCAGTGATGGATAACAATGATGTCAAGCTTTATGCTATAAAACCACCTCGATTTAGTGGCCGTTATAATAAGTGGCTTGAATTCCACGATAAGTTTGTCTCGCTAGTTCATGATAACCCGCGTATAAGAAGAACTATATTGAAATCTGTTTATCGATATATTTTGAAGCTACGATGCCACAGGCAGATACAAAGAAAGACAGACAAAGGCTTCAAATATATCAACATCCTGCTTTATAAGTCGAGGTATGCCAGTATCGAAACAGAAGACTGACTGCGTTTTACAATATTCTAAATATTACAATTTCCATTTCCATTTTGGCCAACTTTCTAAATATCGATATTAAAATTATGAACTCTTTGAATCACTAGCAAATTTTAAACAACACAAATAAATATTAATTTTGTCAAAATTCAATATTGTTCTGCTAATAAAGTATTGCAATAAAAAAATTTGATTGAATAAGATGGTTAACATATAAATTTTGGATAAAAACCAACACTAAATGCAGGTACCTGTGAAACGACGTATTACTCCCCTTTTTGTAGCAACGTTTGGCAAAAGACACATTTCCTCAAACTTGTTACCTCGATATTACACAATATATTCAAAAATCTCACTAAAACACAAATTAAGTTAATTCAGCAAAGATTTATGATTATTTCAATCTTCCAAGGCAGCCATAAACAATAAACGTCAAAATTAGTTCCCTGAGACTTTCGCGGTGGCGTTTCAAATTGACACACAAAACTAGCTGTCATTTGTATAAAAAAGCCAGTCCAGTGGGTAGTATTAGATGTTAGTGATGTGCAACAAAGTTTTCTGTCCCGGTGTATGGTCGCTAGTTCGTGTTAATGCCACACTATTTTATATGGCGACTGTAGTTTTGATTTTTGACCACCAAGTCAGAAAAGTTTGTTACACTGTATACAACAAAGGTTTCAAATATTTTTATTATATTACACAAACTTTAAGGGTTTAATAAAAAGTTAGTAAATCTGAGGAAAGAATGTTTAAATTTATGGAAAACTGAACAGAAAAACATTACAAATTCCAAATCCTATCCTACTAATATTATAAATGTAAAAGTAAGTCTGGATGGATATCTATTACTTAATCACGCTTCAACCACTGTAACTGGCGTTAGGTTCTGGAATAAGACATAGGCTACTTTTATCCCGAAAAATTCAAAAACTTCCCCTGGGAATAACTATAACCGAGCTTTAGCGTACTATAGCTACATCATACTATCGCAAACTTCATTAGTATAATAATTAAGGAGTTTCACGCCGATAAATACCCGGAATTAGGGCGGGTAGAGCCACTGGCAAAATCTAGTTTAAAATAAATACAAAGTGTTACAAGGTATGTGGAATTTATTACTTAGTTTTGCTCCAAAAGTTTACAAGACGGTAAAAACAATTAGGTGGTTTGTATGCCATGGTTTTGTGGATTACATATCATTAGTGCTAATTACTTACTTATACTTACTACTATATACGTGGTTTAATTAGGTTAGATAAGTCTATTTTGTTTTTTATGGAAGCACTTGCGAAACGCCCTGACTCTTTATTCCGGTAGGCAAAGACTATTTAGTACCTACTTATATTTCCTTTTACATAACGCTTATGCCTTAGGTATATGTGTAATTTTTTCAACGATGTTTTACGTCACACTCAGAGTTACTCACAGTCTGCCTGTCACAGTCTTAGCTTTCGTTAAAATCGTTGCAAATATGATGCAATCATAAGACCGAATAAATGGACATGACGTAATTATAAGAGTTTCGTTTTGCCATTTGAAAAACTACTAAAAAAAGTAGTAGATTTATGTACACAAAATGTATTTATTGTGGGAACCAACAAAAAAGTATTGTATTTTCTATCGCACACGAACTAGAAAAGCCTAAAGAAAAACTCAGTCAATTCTAAACTACAGAATGAATATTTAAAATAGAGAACATGTTATAAAAAAATAATTTTTTTTGGTTTCAGAATTTTAAACATTTTGAAACATTATCTAAACTTAAGGAATCAAAGTACTTCTCTCCTCTTATATCAAGAAATATAGTTTATAGCCTTGTGAGCGGCTTAAAAACACTATGACGGTCGAGTAGACACAAACTCGACAACGTTGCCAATCTGGACTTCGCTAGCGTGGCGGAAAACGGCCTAAGTCTTCTTAAATTTAAGTAAAAAAGTCATTGACTGAAAATAGGGTCTATGGTAATAAGTATTATAGAATAGAATATGTATTTATTGCTTGACTGTGTTTACAAGATGTTTTTAATATATCTTGAACTAGGTGTCAACAGTTACCAATAAAGGCATGCAATAATTCTACTATTTATGTAAGTTATTGATTACGTAATATTATGTCAGTTATTAAATTAGATCCTTCTATTCTAATGTTAATAGCAGACAATGATTTAATTACTTCTAGTTTCGAAAACTTCCTTTACATTGACTCCCTCGCAGCCTAGTTGGTAGTGTGGCCAGCTGCTCTGCAGAGGGTGTGGGTTCGATTCTCGCACTGGACAAACATTTATGTTATATTACAAAAATTTGTGTTTGTCTTGAGTCTGGGTGTATTTATGTATGATATGTATGTATTTACAAAAAAAGTAATATTTATGTATTTGAATCCATTGTCTGGTACCTATAACACAAGCTTTGCTTACTTTGGGGCCAGACGGCGCTGTGTAATATCAAAAAAAAAAAAAAAAAAATTATTATTATTATTATTATTGTAGAAACATTCATCAATTAACGAGTTTTAAAATTTAGCATTAAATAAGTTTCCACTCAGCAATTTGATACAATTAGGAAGTTTGTTTAAAAATTTTAATACATAAGTACTTTTAAGATACATACTGTTTTTAATATTTGGTAAATAAAAATTATATCTATATTTAGAGCGTAAATATATTATCTTTTCTTAAACTCTTTTCTGTACAATATTCCATATTATTCCTAACAAACAAGCATAATTCTGAGACAAAAATACCCATGACAGGGAATCACAATTGAAAATTTGAAAAATTACTTAAACTTATACATCTCTTATGTGGGACAAACTTAGTTTCAACTTCTACAGAATTTCCCCAAAATATTATACCATAGGTTTATATAGGATATACATATCCAAAATATGCATTTCTTGAAACAGTTTCATTAGTAGTTACAGTCGAAACGGATGAAACGAAGCACTAGATATTTATTTATTTATTTTGTTTATTAATGACTTCCAATTAGTTTCACTTACTAGTACGGCACGATTTTGGTTGAGTTGAATGTTTAGATTTTGTTTACTGTTGAAGTATCTGAACTGCATTATTTTTGTTTGATGGATTTACTTTTAAAGATTAAAGCTTTGTAGCCAAGTCGCTATTTTCACTTAAACTGACCGCGTTCAATGAATGACTGTTTCTTAGTTTGTGTCGCATGTTAGTCTTGGGAAGAATATAGTTGCATCATTAGCAAACATCACGTCATATGGGACGTCGGGGGGTCTAAATAAGACAACAGTTGACTCGGGACTGACTGTTTATTAGTCAAGGCATTGTATATATAATAACATTACATCACATTTCGGGGGTTCCCGAAAAAAAAATTAATAATTACAATTTTCAAATTCTTACAAAAAAAACAAGTTCAGCAGTTCAAAGATAATAATTAAGTTGTACATTAGACCAATTAACACTTTGAAGATAAAATAGAATAATATAATAGATAAATAATAAAATAAATAAAATACGAAATATGATTGGTATTATGTGCGTATACAATTTTTAAAAATAAATAATAATAATTAATTATTACAATCACAAGGTTTCAAATATGTTTCAAGATAAGATTGAACCTACGTGCACATCTAACTTAATTTCTATAGTTTTTAAATGTATAACATACATAACATAAACATAACCGTTGACGTACCTATGACGTCAATATTTATCATGCATGAACCCATAGGTAGTACTTGGCTGCGCGAACGACGACGCGACGCCGCCGGCAGCGGTATGCTGACCTTGGAAGATCGGATAACAAAACGAGACCCTCGACCCATTTCTCATATACAAAATTATATTTTTATATAAACGTGCTGCATTTTTTTAACATGGCTCTGCTATCGTTGAATGAACATTATTGTTGCGGCTCGGCACATACTACATATTGTTTCAAGTTAAGCTTACACTAGGCAATTGATACGGCTTTGTTCAGTTTTTATGTATTTCTTTGAATCTGCCCTTTTTGAAGATTTCGACAATACTTCCCTTGTCTATACTAATATTATATTTTTTGTATGTAAGTATGTTTGTATTGAATAGGCTCCGAAACTACTGGACCGATTAGAAAAATTATTTTACCATTAGAAGCCGACATGCTTCATTCCTACGGGAAAAAATAGGACAACGGGTAGTAAGAATTATCCTTCCATACTTACCTTTTTCACATAACTTCTAAACAGCTAGACAGATTGGGTTGGGTATTTCGATGGTTTCACAGACACGAATATATATTATGCCATTAAGGAGGAAATATTTGATTTTTTTATTTTTTTTCTATAATTGAGGAGCTACCGTAAGAATCTACGCCGATAACGAAATTTAGCGCAGGCAAAGCCGCTGGCAGAAGCTAGTCTTTTATAACTTTAAAGGATCCGTCATATGAAATATCAAATTTTTTATTAACTTCATTTTTCAAGAAAATCAAATCCCCTTCTTTATAAGTTAGAATATTTATCACAGTACATCTTCCGCTTATTTTTGATGGATCGGGTGACACACCTTGTAAAACGACATGACCTGAATATAATTTAATTTAGTTTATTAAGTTCTTTAAATTAATGCGTATTCTTAATACGCATTGTTATGTGTAATTTTTAATTTACTTTTCTCAGTCGTGTTTAGACTTCTAATAGGTTTTTATTACGGTCTGGAAGTGATTTTCCGATTACGTTAATATCATCTTGGCATACTAAATATTTTTCGTTTAACCCTGAAAGAGTTTTGTTCATCATACGGACAAATGTTGAGCGACTGGAGGAGAGGCCTGGAGTTATGCAACATAACAGATACCTTCCCAACTCAAAACTTGTGTATTTCCTACTACCTTTATATAAATTGCAATTATTTAAACCAGAATAAAGGTCCAAATGACTTATTTAAACACTACCCGAAAGAGCGATCAAAACTTCGGTAAAGGTAATTTGTCGTTAATTTTCTATAATCTACTAGCTGATCGGGCAGGCAGACGCTGTCCTGTGTGATACAAACTGTAGCTTTACTGTACTCCTAAACGGCTGGACCGATTTTAATGATTTTTTTTGTATGTGTTTAGGTATCGCCTTGGGTGTTTTAAATTTACAAATCAGCTCGGCAGATGGCGCTGACTGGGTAGCCGTTGTCGTGCATCCGGACACTGCGAGTACTCGCTCGATAAGCCACCCAAACCACTAAAGCAGGGAATAGCGAGTACCTGCTCGAATAAGCGGCCCGAACTGGGGAAGTACCTCCACCTTACAGAAAACCGCGGCCATAATAACACTAACATTGAGTAGTGTTGTGTTCCTGGCGGTGAGTAAGGTTGCCAGAGCTCTTTGAGGATTCGCTGCGCGGACAGCAGACGACCGGCGGTGCGCGTTGCTGTCATTGCTCGCAGTAGAAACGGCGTGCTAGTACGGCAGTCAGGGAGACCTGATGAAACGGCTGACCGCTGGCCGTCCGCAGGTTAGACGGGTTCCCGAACATAGGGATTACTTAATGTCCGCACTGGGAGGCTGAACCGCCAGCCTGTGTAAAGTCTCTGAAGTAGTAGTCGTGCCGGAGAAGGAGATCGGAGTGGACCCGGCTACTACAACAGAGGGGGATCGGGAGCCCTTCCGCCCGCTGTGCCAGCAACCGTATCATCTGTTCTATTACCACACCTTTTGTCCTCTTAGCTGTCTGTGCAGTGAATCCTCATACTTAGTCTAAGTAACTTTTGTAAATTCTAAAATGGCTAGAAAAAATGAAAGGAAAAGAATTTTAATAGCGGCTACTCCATCCACATATGATGTGGATTTTTGCAAAATCAGGGGTATTCACGCAAATCTTAACGCAGTCCACCACCATCTCGAGACTGCGCAGCTAACCATTCCTTTTTTAATGCTAATGCAGATATCCTGTCCGGCCGACACATTTTACTTTCGTTATCCCGGCTACAAACTTGATCACAATTTTGTGAGTCGTGCCGGTGTATGTCTGGGAGGATATCTGCTGTCGCCGCCTTCATAGCTTTAAAGCCAGGGACCCGTTGATTTTACAGCAATATCCCACAGCAAAACTTATTATTTTGGGAGACTTTAACGCCCACTATCGTGAGTGGCTCAGATATCTGCTCATGAAAAATTCTGTCTCAGTAGACGCGCCTCTTGGCTCCTCGGACCACTGTCTTGTTCGGACTCAAATGTCATGCACACAACCCGATCCAGCTGGGACAACTAATTGGCGTCATGAGTGGCACTTTAAATCGGCAGACTGGGATGGATTGCGAGAATTTTGTGAATCGTGCCCGTGGAAGCAGAAGCTCAGAAGATTCTGACGTCAGCGCAACCGCATTCTCTGAGACGAACTTCGCTGGTACGGAATGTTTCATTCATATACACGTGCGAGTAGCTGCCGGTGTCAATAAACGACCGTGGTTTAATCGGTCTTGCAGAGAAGCTAAAATTTTTAAGCAAACTGCGTATGAGGCTTAGATCACGGCTCGTAATAATAAGGATCCGAATATTTCTGATTAAAAACGCAAATTAAATGCTGCCTCGAGGTTCAGTAGGAATGCAACTGCCGAGGCTAAATTCCAATTCATCGGCAAAATGGGTGGGCGACTTGCGAGCTATCTTTCTAGGAGTCGTGCTTTCTGGTCGCTTGGTAAAGCTGCTGAGGCGAACTTCTGCCGGTCGTCGTTACAACCACTGTGAAAGACCGATGGTGACTTGGCCCATAGTGCAAAAGAGAAAGCCGTGAGGCAGTCTCTTTGCCTGCAACTCGAATATGAACGGCGAAGGCGATGTACCACTGGCCAGACGGTATACCAGCAGTGGTGCTTAAACAGAGTGCCTTACTTACGCCTCTTCGCGCTTTCCGACCGTACTAGTCAATTTCCGTCTTCATCCATCCATCAAATAACAGGCCTATCGCTATTACCTCTCTCCTCTCCAAGGTGATGAAGCGTGTGATCAACACACAGCTCCTTAGATATCTAGAAGTACGCGATCTGGTCAGTGACCGTCAATATGGCTTTCGCCACGGTCGCTCGATTGGTGACTATCTAGTGTATCTCACACACCGATGGGCACTAGCCATTGAGAGTCGGGGAGGCATTTGCATGTAGCCTAGACATACCGAAGGCGGGTCGATCGGGTCTGGCACCGGGGTCCTCTATCGAAGTTGCCATCTTACGGAGTGCCCGAGGGTCTGTGCAAATGGGTGGCTAGCTTTTTATCCGGCAGACGCATATGAGCCGTAGTTGACGGTAGTTGCTCGGATAGCATGGGTATTAATGCTGGTGTCCCACACGCTCCTACGCTGTTTCTACTGCATGTCAATGATATGTTGGACATTAACAACATACATTGCTATGTAGATGACAGTACTGGAGACGCTTATTACAGGGGTCGAGCAAGCATCCCTCGTTCCGATGTGGAGGAAAAACGTGAAGAACGTCTCAAATCGAGATCACTCTGTCCAAGGTGTCAGACTGGGGACGAGAAAACTTGGTTTGATTCAACCCTACAAAGATACAAGTCTGCGCGTTCACTGCTAAGAAAACCCCATTCACTGTAGTCCCACAATTCCAGAACACTCCCCTCTCCATCTCCAAAAGCATTGGATTCCTTGATGTTGACATCTTCAGCGATGTTCAATTCTGAGATCATCTGCAGGACAAGATGAAGCTGGCATCCAAAAAAGTAGTACTTCACGTCGGGGCAAAGGTTGCTGCTTTACAAGTCGCAAGTCCGGCCCCATATGGAGTACTGCTGCCATCTCTGGGCGGGTGCACCCGGATACCAGCTCGGCCCTATTGACTCGGTTCAACGACAGGCAGTGAGAATTATCGACAATTCCAAACTAACTTGCGGTATCGAGCCCTTAAGTTTGAGGAGAGACTTTGCCTCCCTGTGTGTGTTTATACCGCTTGTACAACGGGTTGTGTTCTGAAGAATTGTTCGAAATGATGCCCGCGGCTACTTTCTGCCATCGCACCGCTCGCTCGGCAGGGAATTAATTCTCACACCTTAGCACCGAAATGGTCGCGTACAGTGCGATTTCAGAGAAATTTCCTCCCGCGAACGCTTGGGTTGTGGAATAAGCTCCCTGTCAAGGTTTTCTCCAAGGAATACAGTATGGGGTTCTTCAAGAAAGAAGTTATTAGATTTCTGAAGGGTCGGCAAGGCGCGAGTGATACCTCTGGTGTTGCAAGCGTCCATAGGCTATGGTGACCGCTTACCAGAAGGCGGACCGTAAGCTTGTTTGTCACCTTAGTAGCATAAAAAAAATCCAGCGCACCACCTAAACGCATACGAAAAAATTCATTCAAATCGGTCCAGCCGTTTAGAAGGATTACAGTGACATACACACGTACAGTAAAATTATATACATAAAGATTACCAAACGCCATTTGTTCTCATCTGCACTTGATTTCTTCGGAACTAACAAAACTGAACTACTGTAATTACTATTTGTATTCTATTTGGATCTTATACCTTCCTCTAACAATTTATAGATTTGGTTTTGTGATTCTTTCTTTTGAGAATATGGATAACTAAAAGGTTTTGTAAATATTTTCTAACTACCTGGTTTTAATTGAATTTTATGTTCGTATATATTAGTGGTGGTGAGTTTGTCACCTTCTAAAAAGAATATGTTGAAAATTTTGCTATAATTTTAATTTAGAGAGACTTTCCTCCCTGTTTAAGGGATTTTGTATCTAAAACTTCTAAAACTCCTTGAACTCTCTTAGCATCCTTTTACGTCTGTGAGAAATTAAAAATATGAAAGTCTAATGCTAAAGTTAAATTTAGTTTAAAAATTGTTAATAGCACGCTACACTCAGTTGTGTTAGCGATACGAACAGTTATTTTGTTACGCTATAATCTAACAAGCGCGTTTGCTAGAAACACACCACGATAAAGTTCTGCAGAATATACGAGAAACTGAACTGTTTGTCGCTGACGATTATTTTTTGCTATGTCGACGAAATATGTACCCTCTGTGCGGGCCGGTATTAATAATACATTTGTACTGTGTGTTTTGTAACTTTGATTTGTATTAAGCTGTACTGTACACTTTATGCCTCTGTTATTAAGAATGATTTCATTTGTTTCAAAGTTAAGGCTTTCTGAACAATACTTTAAGAAGTCCATTAAGTAAGATATTGTAAGCGCATGGTAAGCGTCTAACTACATGGAACTTATGCTGTACAGTAAACAAGTCTTGAGTTACAGAATTTGCTGTTTTGTTATTACACTGAAGTGGTAATTCTACTGTGCCTAAAGTGTATATGATACCTCCTACACCTGAAATACTTGTGTATTCTCGGAACATGGGATTTTTTTCTTATATGTTTATTGATCTGTACTTCATTAATTGATGCACCTGTGTCTACAAGACATTTACAAGTATATCCATTTATATTTATATTTGAATGATATCCTGACTTCGTAAAATAAGAAAGTATTTTATGCAAGAAAAAGGTTTGTTTTTCTAGTCATTTCTCTTCTTAGAAACTTGTCTTGTCTTGTCGGAATAACAGTGTCGTTAACTAAAAACAAGTTAAATTTATTGAAATTAAATAACGTAATACAATAACCGTAAATTACACCGATAGGTCCTGATGAACCTCTGTGATGCTGGTTCATGTACCTAGTAGATGAATGCGGCGGAAAGTGCGTCAGATTTGTTCAACTTTACTACTTTGTACTTAAAATTATAATTTTTTTGTAATTTCCAGAAGAAAAATGTTGTTAATGAAATTTTCTTTTAACGCACTTTAAAATACAGGTTTTTAATTCGAACAAAATCTTTTCTCTCTGTGTACTGTAACGCCCCCCCGTATATTAATAAAATTGCATACAGCAATAAGATAATAAAATGTTCTTGGAAATCTAGCAGCCTCAACCCTACTCACTTAACGAGTGAGAGACATTAAATATATAAATAAATATTTAATAATGATGTAGATAATTTTTTTATTTGGCCAAGCGTGATCGTTTAAAGTGGTAGGACCCGAAAACAGTTGTATTAAATAAGTAGTAAACCCAGTTGTTTCAGAGGTGTGTCAGAGTAATATAGCAAATAAGTGTAAAAGAAAATAGTCAAGAAAATAAATATAGCTAAACCTACGATCATAAATAATGCCTACTTTTGAGTTTTCACCATTTCTAAAGTCAGTACAAAACCTAAACGACGCAAATACTCGAATATCAAAACTAAAGGATACAGGTACTAAAGAGTTATATGATTTTCGGCATTCCTACACAAAGGAACCCTAATTTAGGCTACTTCCACGTTTAAAAGTATAATACATACGAATGGTAGCTAACTCCATTCGTTTTGTAGAGAAGGAACTAGGTAGCTAAGCGTTCAGGACTTACGACCTGAAAGTAGGTTTATGGGGCGCCCCCTTACGATGATCATCAGCGCTCGCCAACCAACCAACCAGCCAAAATAGTAAAACCCTACTAACGCCGCTAAGGATGGACATGGGTTACATATAGTAATTACTGTATCTCTTGGCAGACCTAGTTCTTTAGTGAGCTATATAATTATTATGGCTGGTATAATATTAGTTCCCATTTCTACTTTTATTGAAAATGTATGTAGCTGAAAATGTCCTAGAAACAAGGTCCGTTAATATATTCCTTCCTACTGAGGTGATTCGAGATTTTTTTTACCACAAAAAAACCGTCAAAAGCAGGCTCGTCATTTGGATGTTTTACCATTAATTTAGATATTTTTAAAACACAATCTCTTCACAAAGAACATACGTACAATATTTCCACTGTAACTTCTAGTATAAAAGTATTTACTAACCAGTAATGGTGGTACAATCTGGTTGTAGTTTAACCCCTCGTGGTAGCTTCTAGTGACCCACAAGCTTAGACTATGATTTCCTCCTTCTCGGGCAGCGTTTCGACAATTTAAACGACGGCAATTGAACTCTAACAACCTTCTCACCTACATTCCAAACTGGAGGGGTTTTTTTCCTATTTAATATTCAGGACGGATGTTCGGCCTTTATTTATTTTAACAAAGAAAAAAAAATATCTTTTAAGTATTATTATAGTTATGTTGGTTGGGGTACTTTCTAGATTAATATGAACAGTCTAAATAAAACGGCCTAATTGTCCTAAACTAATAGAATATTTATATATTATGTTTTAAATGTTCGTAAAGTTTTAACAAATCCCGGGTAATTTCAAATAAACTAACACGTCATACCATTATACAGAATACGTGAAAACCAAGCCAACTACTCTTTATTATTGTTAGAATATTTATTGTACGAGGCTACCCTAAAAGTTGTTAAACGACTCACTTAGGTAAGTTTCGGGGGTGTTTTTGATATTATAAAAGTTCTAAGTAACTTAAACTTACGCGGTTATACTCAACATTATAGAATTCCCAATAACAGTAGCATCACTATTATAATAACTAAGGCAATAAAATTTGCGATTGTCTTAAAACGACCTCCAACCAACTTGCCTTCCAAACAACCATCCAATCATAGTACGTTTTAAAGTATCCATATTCGCGCCACTGGTTCAAAACTTACGCAACTTCATTTTGTCTAGAGTCCGAATTCATCAATCAATCGGGAGTTAGAATACTACCTACATTTAACAATTCATTTTGTGTTGATGTTTATGATTCGTAAGTTTATAATGTAATATTTTACATTTGAGTCATTGGTATTCAACTTTTTTGTTAACTTCAAACTTTTCATAAAATAAATTATAACTTCTCAGCTAATGTATACAATTACTGAACTTGTCTATTTAAACGCGCCATTCTAATTTAAAGATGCATTTTGCTATAGGTAGTACGTTTATTGAGAATAGTTTACTAATGCAAATCATCGCGCTAAACTTGAATAAAAACATTGCATTACAAAAATGTTAAGGCATAAATATTGGTATCGTCACAGTACAGCTATGAAAATTGGAGGTCCTGTTTGACATCCTTCGTGATGTCTGTCCTTGGACTCTTGGTTAGCTCGCTTTAAGAGAGGTAGGACTCAGCGAGTACTCGCTCGAATAAGCCGCTCGAACAATTAAAGTGGGGCATAGCGAATACTTGCTCGAATGAGCAGTCTGAACTGGGGAAGTAACTCCACCTTACACAAAATCGCTGCCATAATAACACTAACATTGAGTAATGTTTTGTTCCTGGCGGTAAATAAGGTGGCCAGAGCTCTTTGAGGATTCGCTACGCGGACAGCGGGGGACCAGTGGTGCTCATTGCCGACATTGCATGGCGTAGACACGGTATTTTGCTACGGCGGTAAGGAAGACGTGATAAAACGGCTGACCGCTGGCCGCGCGCAGATTAATAGGTTCCCGAACCCAGGGATTACTTAATCTCCGCCCTAGGAGGCTGAACCGCCAACCTGTGTAAAATTGCTGAATTAGTAGTCGTGGCAGAGAAACAAACCGGAGTGGACCCGGCTACTACAACAGAGGGGGATCAGGGGCACTTCCGCCTGCCGTGCCAGCAACCGCATCATCTGTGCCAAGCTTCGGCGGTTCTAGTACCGCACCTTTTGTACTCTAATCCTCTTTTTTAGTCTAAGTAACTTTTTTCATAAATAAAAGAAAAAGAGTTTTTACAGCGGCTACTCCATCCACATATAATGCGAATTTTGCTACATCTCAAGACTACACATCCGACCATTCTTTTTCTAACGGAGACGCAGATATCCTGCCCAGCCGAAACAACATAACTAAATTATCCCGGCTCCAAACTCGAACACAATTTTGTGAGTCGTGCCGTTTTATGTATGTTCGTCCGGGAAGATATCTGCTGTCGCTGCCTATAATTTTGCCTTGAAAACAGGGACCTGTTGATATTGTGGGTAAGTGTAGGCCACACTCGTATCTATGCGTTTCTGTATAGGTCTCATAGCGGTGACACGGATGTAATTTGACTCTTCACGCAACTGAGTTTGACGACTAACAAAGTTCTAATGCAATATCCCACAGTAGAACTAGTTATTTTGGGAGAATTTAACGCCCACTATCGTGAGTGGCTCAGTTATCGAACCAATAACTACGCAGGGATATCTGCTCATGAACTTGCTTTGACCCATGGATTCTCTCAGCTGGTACTTTCTCCAACGAGAATAACAGATATAAAGGACCATACGTGCTCCTTACTGGACCTTCTGCTGACTTCACGTCCGGACGGATATTCCATCTCAGTGGATGCGCCTCTTGGCTCCTCGGACCACGGTCTCGTTCGGACTCAAGTGTCATGCACACAACCCTATCCATCTGGGCCAACTAATTGGCGTCGTTTGTGGCACTATAAGTCGGCTGACTGGCAGGGATTGCGAGAATTTTATGCATCCTACCCATGGAGGCAGCTTTGTTTTAGCTCAGAAGATCCAGACGTCTACGCAACCGCAGTCACTGAGACAATCCTAGCTAGTATGGAATGTTTTATTCCTAACCCGCGAGTAACTGCCGGCGTCAAAAAACTACCATGGTTTAATAGGTTTTGCAGTGAGACTAAAGGCTAGGACTACAGCTCGTAATAATAAGGATCCTAATATTTCTTAGTTAAAACGCAAATTAAATGCTTCCTCGAAGTTCAATAAGAAAGCAGCTGCCAGAGCTGAATTGCAATTCATCGGGAAAATAGGTGAGTGACTTGCAAGCTAACCCTCTGGAAGTCGTACTTTCTGGTCGCTGCCGTAGGGAACTTCTGCCATTCGTCGTTACCACCACTGCGGAAGACCGATGGTTAGTTGGCCCATAGTGCAAAAAAGAAAGCTTATTTACTGGGCACTCTCTTTGCCCCTAACTCGAATATGAATGAAAACGGCAATCGTTTTATAAAAAAATTTTAGGTCATCTGCTTACAGTAAGAATTAAGAGGATTTGAAGCAGTAATCTTTGTCGTTAGTAAAAAGTGTCTATCTTAAAGGTCTTAATATCGATACCTGAGGGACACTGGAAAAATATATACATAACTCAATGCATATCCGTTCAGGATGAACTTTTGATTACGTTAAGTTACGTAGGATTTAAACCAGCGCCATAAACTTCCATGCTTACCATTATATGCTATCTTCTCAATTAGTATCCTATGATCCACCCTATCAAACGCTTCTTAAAAAATCGGTATGTATGCAATCTGTTTGTGTGTTATTGTCCATATTTATGAAAATGTTGGACGTCAATTCAAGTAAGTTTGAAATAGTAGATCTTTTGTTAACAAAACTATGTTTTTCGGGAATTATGTTTTTATGCAAACATGGGTAGATTGCACATATTATAGATATTGGACAGTATTGTTCATCATCTCTTAAAGAACCTTTCTTATGAATTGGGATTACGTTAGCGGTTTTCCAACCACTTGGGAGAGTGTCTTCTAATAAACATCGCTTAAAAAGTATTGTCAGAGGTACGCACAGCTCATCAGCTGTATTTTTTAAAAATATGGGAGGTATGCCGTCAGGACCAGCTCCTTTAGAAACATATAAAGACAGTAATGCACCTAGAATGGATTTACTAGAAATTGTAATGTTCGATTCGTATCGGCTGAGTTATTGATTATGCAGCTAGGAGTATAATTATCTGAAAGACTTGACTGGAAAACCGACTCAAAGTAAGAGGAGAATAAATTACAGATTTCATAATGAGTGTTAGCTGTTATCTGTCCGTAGACAATTGTGCTTGTTATTTTAGTCTGTTTTCTGCGATATTTAATGAATTTCCAAAAGTATTTAGGATTTTTCCTTTTATTTTCTTCACATGGGTTAACGTAAATATTGTAACATAATTTTGAATTTTTTTTGATTTCGGCACGATACAGAGAAAATAATTTATAATCTGATACATTTTTATACTTCTTCCATTTAACCCACGCTCTATTTTTACTATTCAAAAGATGTATGAGCGGCCGGATAACACTAATTAGGGTAAGTGGATGTAGTTTTATTTTAAAAAAAAACATGTTTTTTTTATTTTGTATAAGTTTTCGTAGAATGGTGAGACAGGGGATTGCCTTGTAATAAGTAAGACATGCCAGTTTATATCTTTTCGTTAGTAGCATAATCTGCCTTAAAGTCACAGTACTTGTTATTTTTTGGCGCTGCATGTATTCCACGGTTATTTTAAGAGAAAGCGTTACAAAAATTGGTGAGTGATGAGTGAATAAGGGAGCTAGTGGTATCGATATAAACAAACACTTTCTTTTAGATAAGTTATAAATCAATCCAATATTTTATTATTTTTAAAATTTATGTACTTAATTTGATAACAATTCAAATTGTTTAGGAAATTTTCTAAAATAGTTTTTGTTAAAGTAGGATTGCAGTTTGTAGTGGTGATCACATGTATGTCCGAGGGTTGCCCTAGCTGAGTTTCTTGGCTGCTGCTTGAGTTTCTTCTCAGTACAAGGTCTCCCGCCCTATAGACTTACGAACTGATAGCGTAGTGACATTCATAAGTGCTCAATTATTGTAGCCTAAATTGAATCAATGATATTGATTGATTGATGTCTTAAATAAATAACTTTATTTAAAAATTGAAGCTAATTACGCACAAAAAATAACAAACTATAATAAAACTAACTTAAAAACAATCAAATAAACCTGGTCCGCGTGGCATTGTGGCAAGAATGCAGGCTGCGTTTCCTCTTTGGACGGCTAAGCTAATCCTTTGAGCAAAATAGCAGCCCGCATTCCTGTCACCGCTGATTCCGATTAGTCGAGGTAGTATTGACTTTAAGAAAGTTTTAGCACTTGAACCCCATGGACCCAGAGTCTCAACTGCAAACGGCACAAACTCATAGTTTCTTAGTAATGAGTTATATATGCGCCGTTTGCGAGACTCTGCAACTTGGGCTGCCCCTCCAGCTTTAAGTTTGGTCCTAGGGAGGTGAGACGGAGCCAGGGTATCGACGCAAGTTGCGTCCCAAATTAAGGCCCGCCCCTTCTCCCAGGGAATCAACGATAAACCATCCGGTCTCTTTCCGTCATCACGATTTATGCCATGAGGTTCTAAAATAGAAGGTATATTGATGGTGGAAAGAGACCTCTTGATTATATCGTTAATTGAACTATGCCTGGAGAGTCTACCTGCACTTTTGATACAGTACAGTCCATGAAGTCCAAGGCCATCAACGTTTTCACCACACGGACATATGTGTGGATGGCAAATTGTGGCCCCGATTCGTATACCAACAGCTATTCGAAAACTCTCGTTGTCTAATAAAGTTCCCAGATTTGAAGAAGGAATACAATGAAGCCAATGACCAGATTCCTTTTCAGAAACTGCTAAAAGGCGCGCTTTGTCGCGATCATTCGTTAAATTTTGAACCGAATTGTTAAAAGTCATCTGAATCAGCGGAATATCCCAAAGTTTTTGCGTTTTCTTTTCCATTGGAATATCCCGACTAGGACAGAGACTTTTCCAGGCTTCCAAAGCTTCCGCAGTGCCTACAATCTCAGTTTTCAAGTCTGCCATGATTGATTTGCAAAGATTGTCAACACTATGTACGGAAGACAGAAAAGCTGGAAGAGCAATATTTGAAATTTTACGGATGCCTAAGCCTCCAAAATTTACAGGATTTGTAGCTTGATCCCATGAATTTTCACTTAAAGATAAATTTAGTATTTTTTCCACTGCTGACTTAAGGCTAGTATCCATAACCTTAAGAAAATCTGAAAAAATCCATACGGGGCTACAACGAAGAAGATAAGTTAATTTTGGAACGAAAAGGCAGTGTTTTAAAATCGTAAATGCGATATGAGAATTTAGAGTTGCAAGTTTGACAGAATGTTTCTCAAAATCTTTTAGTTTTGTATCTAAAATTGGTTTTATAGCATCTTGAAATAAAGGAGCCCCTAGCAGTGAAAGATTGTCTTTGTTTCTAACGGATATATTAGGAGCAATTTCTGAAATTTTTTGAATAGCAGATGAAGATGTTTGAATTTCGGGTATATAAATTTCACTTTTTTCAAAATTGAGCTCTAAACCAATGGCTTTAAACTTTTGAATTAAATTAGACAAATCGTCAAAAACTGTATCAAGCTTTCCCGCTAAGGTTCCATCGTCAAGATACCAAACATTTAGTTTCGAATTTAAAGATGAAATAATTGGGTGAATGGCTAAACTAAATAAAGCTGGGCCTAAAGGGTCACCCTGCTGAACTCCAGTTTCTGAAGATATTGATATATATTGATTGATTGGTTGCCAATATATATTAGTAGGCTTCAGGAGGTATATATGAGGCACTGATGACGTGTTTGAGTCCGTGACCGAGCGGTAATTCTCTCGTATAACCACTTGATCGATAGAGTAATAATAACATTGCCGGCGGCCGCAATGGCTTAATTTGAGATACGTGTCGCACCGACTTTGCGCCGTAACCCCAACACCACCCACTAATTATAAAATTATATGCCACCACCACCGTCAATTTTATTCGAGGTTTGTCGGTCTCTGTCGCTACGAAACAGTATGTACCGGTTGTCCATAAACTCATCATTTAATAGGGCTTTACTATGTATTTTTTTGTAATTGCTTTAACAAGATGTTAGGAACGACACATCCAAATGCCCTGGACATATTCATACTCTCTCAAATCTTTTTAAGTATTTTAAAAACCGGGAACATAGTATTATAAATGGGAAAGTAAGTTTTAAGTAAGTAAGAAACTATAAACGACTTCCAGGTGGACGAACTATAGCTACAGTTATAGCTTGCTATAGGAAACGTTCTTACTACCTTACTAAGTATAATAAAGAAGATGGCGTAGGAACCCTACTCTGATAATCAAATTTAGCATGGGCGGAATTACGAGGAACAACTAGCAACGTAAAAATACCCACTTCCATTGCGAAGATCACAGTACGAGCCTAGTGGTTTTGTATGTTCGTGGACATTTCACGCCCATTGTTGCAATCACTTTAAGCGAACTGTGATAAACGACGAGACATATATACTGAGACCAGACTTTTCTTTTCTGTCAAGCAATGCTTCTCTACAAAAATGTGCCCCTGGAGTACTAGCTTTACATCATTGAATCCTATACGAAGTCACATTTCCTTGGACTGATTTATGTTTATTTCAGACCGTGCTCCATAATGTGTTAGTAAAAATAACACTTTAAAGCTACGTAAATTGTACAAATAAAATGAAATAAAAATACTTAGGGGAGCGTGTGCATGAAAGAGCCACTTTGAATAGTATGAAAAAAACACACTTTTAATTAATTATTTTTAAATGAAACTAGTATTTTTTATAATTGGCTTAATTGTTAATGTTATTAACTGAAAATAAAGAGGATAACAACGTTGATAATCTCTCTTACAAATAGTTTAACAAATAACGACATCGGCTCTTTCATAGCAGCAAGTCAATGAAAGAGCTACCATGTGTTAAGAAAGAGCCGATACCTACTATTAAGGTACTAAACGGTTTTTTGTCAATTAAATTATGTTTGGTATTTAAAATCAGATTAATACTAAACTTACTTTGGTCATTCTATGAAAATCACAATTTTTGACTAGTCTCAATAATAATTAAACATTGTCTTAATCAACAATTAAAACTTTAGAACATTGTCTTAGTCAAAAATTAAATAACTAAATAAAAATTTGTGTGAAAACATAAAGTCGAGCCCTTATTGGTATACTCTTTAACTTAAAAATAAAACAATTAGCATTAAAAACATTTTTGGCAGAAGAAATTAATCACCCCTTTGAGGCTACACGAATCATTTGCCCACCCTTCACATATCTTGCACTCGTACCATACTTCTTTACTAAAATCATAATTTTCATTGCACACAACACAAAAGTTTTTACCTTTATTTGAACTAACATTCTTTTTTTTTTAATTCAATTAAATTAATGTCATCATCTGAATTTGCCAAAGCCGGCTCTTTTAAAGCATAGATAACTTGCTCTTTCAAAACACGACGCTGTTAAAAATATAACCTCAAAAAAAGGTACTATACCAGAACGCTGTTCTGATATTATTTGTGCAAAACAAGGGCAAATATATGGTTGAATATATTAAAAACTGAAATAAACACAAACAAACTTACTTTTTGGCTTCTGAATTTTAGTAACAGTCCTATGAGGCCATATGCTGTCGTAGAACTGTCAAATGTTTGTGGGTGATAGCTATCCAGATTTGCCATTTAAGGAGTAAAATTAAACTTTAGTAGAATATCGATGAGTGATGAAAAATCACATCGGCTCTTTCAAAGCCTGGCTCTTTCATGCACACTGTCCCCTAAATACTAAACAATTAAATTTTTATTAGTATATTTTTGTAGTAAGAATGATAAGTGTTCACGTACGTCATCTTATATAAACACTTACACACCCAATGGGCAATTAATTCTTTTGGAAGCTGCTTCCAAAAGACTGTTGGGGCTGCCACGCACGTGGCTTAGCAGCGAGGCCGTTTTGTTGCACATGATGGCATTTATTTTAATGGGACCTTTCCGCGGATATATGTATCTATGTTTACCTTTTTAAGAGCAAATGTGTATCAAATCAATGCTAAGCTTCAAGGTCATTGAGCGAGCCATAAGTACATACATTACATACCGAATGAAAAAGTAAAAATTTAGAATTAAATTTTGATCAACCATACAACTTTTGAGAGGTATTAAACTAGAAAAATAAAAAGTTGAGAAAATCGACACACCCAACTAGAGATTCACCAATGCTTGTCAACATACACCAAGCTAACCTGATTGTCTTAGTTACAACAATCAAATATTAATGTAATTTTAATAATGCCACAACTTTAAGCCATGTTTTAATAAATCCTTAACTTCATCCTCACTTATATACTGATAAAAATAAAAGCCACACAGTTTTTATACCTTTATTTCGCTATGGAGCATCTAATAGATAAAATATTGAAAGGATAGCTCAAAAGACCGAGAAGAAGATTTGATTTATTTTATTCAGATCGAGAGTTTCCATGGGTGCAATATTGCCTTACGTCCAAGCAGAGCAGCGGGCAGACTTCAATTTGGTCTAAAAATACCTGGTAGGAGATTATAAGTTTTATCCCGTTTGAGAGTTGCCAATAATAAACTTGTTAGTGATATATATCTTATAATATATACAATAAAGTATATCTAATACTAAAATTAGCTTAAAAATCGTAACATTCCATTGAAATAAAGTTTATTTGCTATTAGTTCAGCGATTTTTGTCAAATACTTATGACTATAAACGAAAAACCGACATTGTGTTCTTATTAAAATTTAGACTAACGCTGCGCCAGTTTTTATTAGGTAACATTTATAAAACATTTAATTGTTGTCTTAGAAGTAGGTAGGTAAGTAAGGTTAGTAGTAGTAATTAAAATTCTTTTACTAGATAATAGACGTTTAGTATAGGTATGTTAATTTACATACATACACCATCCGAAGTAGGACATTACCATCATGTTTTTTTAGCA
This sequence comes from Apoda limacodes, assembly GCA_946406115.1. Classification (NCBI taxonomy): domain Eukaryota; kingdom Metazoa; phylum Arthropoda; class Insecta; order Lepidoptera; family Limacodidae; genus Apoda; species Apoda limacodes. Next base: position 22,041,722 of record OX291555.1, on the reverse strand, counting down.
TTAATTACAATATCATTAATTTAACTAATTCGTATTCCCGTATCACACAACAAGTTATAGGTGAACACTAGAAGATACGAATCAAAAGTGATATTTAAGACATCTGTAATCATTTAGAGATCTATTCTGGGACCATTGCTATTCATTCTTTATATAAACGACATAAGAGTCAAACGACTTTAACGAATAACGCTCTATAAGCAGTGATATATTGATGTAATTTAGATCGACTAACAAATAACTGCAACAAGAATAAGCCTTACTAAATAAAACTATATTTCACAAAGAAAAATAAAGTCATTCATTTCAACTATGCAATATGCAGTACTATATGGAATAAGGTTACATATATCGAAAATCTATATAGGCTCTTGAAAGATAGTAGCTACAATATGTCGATCTTCATATTAAGAATAAAATGTTTAAATTTGTTTTCAGAGCAAGGACGCTAAGCAGGAAGAATTTCGTACATTGATTGACCTTTCACTTTTTAGCCTGTGTCAGTTGTCAAAATAGCAGTAATTTCTGATGACAGCGGTCGGTAATTGCATCTGTGTGAGCGTGACGGCAAATAATTATGCGCGTGCAACAGAAATAAATAGTGTCCGGTCATTGAACGAAATTCTTCCTGCTTAGCGTCCGTGCTATAGCAAAGAATTTAATCAACCTAAAACTTACACTTACCTGTTTTGTTCACTTATAAGTTTTACTCTTGAGTAGGTCCACAGACCCATTTTGAAATCCCCACCACAAGAGGTATAACAACCTCATTGAAATTTTGCAATTTAATTTACTGCGTGCTGCCAACTATAGATGATTCAACCACTATTTACCCTACGATCGACTATTAAAGAAGATTTCGCTTATATCCTTACAATTTTAAAGAATATAAGTGTACCGCTAAACGGCCACCCATCCTATTACTGACCAAGCCGACGTTGCTTAACTTTGAATATACTTACCAATTGCTCTACCACTGAGCTACCGAGGCACCTTTTTTTTTTTTTTTTTTTATACCACTAAGGTGGCAAACAAGCTTACGGTCCGCCTGATGGTAAGCGGTCACCGTAGCCTATGGACGCTTGCAACACCAGGGGTATCACTTGCGCGTTGCCGACCCTTCAGAAATCTAATAACTTCTTTCTTGAAGAACTCCATACTGTAGTCCTTGCAGAAAACCTTGGCAGGGAGCTCATTCCACAACTTCAGCGTTTGCGGGAGGAAGTTTCTCTGAAACCGCACTGTACGCGACCATTTAGGTTCTAAAGTGTGAGAATAGATTCCCTGCCGATGGCGAGCGGTGCGATGGTAGAAAGTAGTCGTGGGCATCATTTCGAACAATTCCTCAGAACACAACCCATTGTACAAGCGGTAGAACACACACAGTGAGGCAAAGTCTCTCCTCAGACTTAAGGGCTCGATACCGCAAGTGAGTTTGGAATCGTCGACAATTCTCACAGCCCGTCGTTGAACCGAGTCAAAAGGGCCAAGCTGGTATCCGGGTGCACCTGCCCAGAGATGGCAGCAGTACTCCATATGGGGCTGAACTTGCGACTTGTAAAGTAACAACCTTTGCCCCGACTTGAAGTACTGCTTCGCTCTGTTGAGTACACCAAGTTTTTTGGACGCAAGCTTCACCTTATCTTGTAAATGATCTCGGAACTGAACATCGCTCAAATTTATAAATGAAGATTGATTATTTCTATGTATGTATATGTTTACTAAAAAAGCCACACGTAGGCCGTAAGGATTGGTCTTTATATAATATTCTATATATCTAAACTCTAGTAGATCATAAATTAAAAATAATCTAAAAACCGCAAATGAACTATACAACATATTAGGTTTATATGAGAATGAAATATATTTTTACTTATTTTGCGGAATTATTTTTATTTCTCAATCTTTAAAATTCAAAGCATGAACAATAAAATGAATATCATAATTGTTTAGATTGTGAAATAGAATAGGAATGAAAAATGGAACACGATACTTTGTGCTACTAAATAATTCGTGACTAACACCTCTAAAATTACTAGTATTCCAGTCATCTCCTATTATAACATAATTGCGATTGTCTTATAGATTCCTTCTCTTCATTAGTTAAAGAAAGTGGACATTTTTGAAAACAATTTATTCTATGTATATTGCTAATATCTTTGTTAATGCTTTCCATAAACATTTTTGTACAATTAGGCTCTGAGTATGTTCTGTATATAGACAGTTTATCATCATATGAACATTTTATATAGTATCCATAAGAACAAACTACATGTTCATGTATTGTTTACGTATATGACTTCAATGGATCAGGGACACAATAGGTGACGGGTGTTAAATGAGCTACAAAGTCTGCATGTATTATAAAATGTAATTTTAATATTCTTTGAAATTTATCAAAATAGATTTCATCATTATTTGTTTCCCTATTAAACCAATATTTTCTTTTTTATGAATTCCTAGTTATTCAGTAACAATTTGAGCACAGTCATGATTCTGGTGATTAATTAAATTAACTTTAGATTAAAAATAGATACGGCCCAGATATGAATAGCGTCATGTTAGTTAGTTAGTTAGTTGGACTTATGTTTTCCGCACTTAGCCTCATAATAGGGCCATTGTACGTAGGTAACCAATACCTGTCATTGGTTACCCATACCATCCCAGCTCCGTCCAAAAGTTAAGGAGGCATCTGATGTTATTCAGTGCCTCTCTCATGGTTTGTGGATTCTTAAGGAGCTTTGTCCGTTGGTCGCTCACGCTTTTGCAATGAAGAACCACGTGAGACGGTGTCTCCTCGGCTTCCATACAGCCCCTGCATAGAGGACTGTCAGTAACGCCGATATTGAAAAAGTGCCTGTTTAGAGGGCAGTGACCTGTTATTATGCCAACTATGTAGCGTAGGTTTTTCCTGCTGAGTTTTAACAGTTTGTGCGACAGATTAGCGTCCACGGATGTAAGAACATTCTTGGTTTGTTTGCAATCTGTCTGTTCTGCCCACTGTTTGTTGTGTTGTTGTAAGGTTCTGTCACGTAACCATGTTTTGAGTTGGATAAATGGTATCGGTACAATTGGTTCAGGTCCCATTATTTTAGTGCCCGATCCTCTCTTTGCCAATTCATCTGCCGCATCATTGCCTAGAGACCCACTATGACCACGTATCCATTGAAGAGTAACCCGGTTCTTCAATGCAATTTTTTGCAGTTCACAGTGACACTCCAGGATTAGTCCACTGTTGATGCGGTTGTTGTTGAGAGCTTGTAGCACAGCGGCACTGTCGGAGATGATGCGTATCGATGCATTACTTATGCCTTTAGACAAGACCGCTGTTGCAGCTCGGGTAATCCCAACACATTCTGCTTGGAAGATGGTGTTGAGTGCACCCAAGCTCGTTGACATGTTGATGTTCAGGTCATGGGAGAATACTCCTGCGCCCGTTCCTGATTCCGTTTTGGAGCCATCGGTGTAGATCCTGACTTCATGGATGCCGGAGCTATCTTTTTCTTCCTCATGAAGCTGGATACGGTATTTTTTGTCAAAGACAAAGGTTTTTGGGATGATATCACATGTCGCCTCTATCATCGGAAGCTCGTTTCCCACCGCCTCCTTGAGCCGTGCATGAGTGATTCTGCCGTCCCGTTTCCAGAGCCCTACTTTCTCAAGTCGTATGGCTGCAGCGGCAGCTTCTTGTTGTATAACAAGATGAAGGGGTCTGAGGTTGAGGATGACTTCTAATGCTGTTGTGGGAGTCGTTTTCATACTGCCTGTGGTTGCTAGGCAGGCAAGACGCTGCAGGCTTTGTAGTTTGTTTTTTACCGTGCTTAACTGAGTTCGAGGCCACCAAACTACTGCACCATATGTTATCATGGGTCGTATTATGGCTGTATAGAGCCATAGAGTTATGGATGGCTTAAGGCCCCATTTCTTGCCTATTAGTCTTCTGCATTGCCAGAAGGTTGTACATGCCCTGGTTATTTTTGTGCTTAGATGCTTACTCCAATTTAGTTTGTTGTCTAAAATTACCCCAAGGTATTTGACTTCACTTGAAAGGGTAAGCTCAATGTCAAATAGCTTTGGCATGGTAGTTATTTGAATTTTCCTTTTATTTGTGAAAAGGACTAATTCTGTTTTGTTGGGGTTTACCGTCAGTTCATGGTGGTGACACCACTCTTCCAAGATTCTGAGGGCTAGTTGCATGCGGGTACAGATAATATTTTCTGAGTTGCCTTTAATCAGAATGGTAATGTCATCCGCGTAACCTACTGTGTAGTAGCATCTATCGTTAAGACGTTTCAGCAGATCATCCACCACGATGTTCCATAGTAAAGGAGAGAGTACTCCTCCTTGTGGGCAGCCTTTGGCTACAATGCCTCTCGTGGTGGTGTTAACTGTAAATTGCACTGCTCTTAGCTTCAGGAGTTGATCAATCCACCCACTGATGGTTTGTTCGACTCCAAATCTACTAAGAGAGCGGCTGATGCTATTGAATTTCGTTTTGTCGAACGCTCCTTCGATGTCAATGAAAGCGCCTAGTGTCATCAGCTTATCAGAGAGGGCTGCTTCTATAGTTCCTACGACAGCGTGTAAGGCTGATTCTGTCGATCTACCCTTTCTATAAGCATGTTGTTGGCGGTGCATTGGCATGCGCGTTAGTGCACCCTCCCTTAGATATCTGTCTGTTAGCCTCTCCGGAGTCTTCAGCATGAAGGAGGTCAGACTAATTGGCCTGTAAGATTTCGCTTGTGTGTAGTCAGATTTACCTGGTTTTGGTAAAAATATGACCTTGACTTCTCTCCACTGGCGAGGTATATAGTTGTGAGCTATAGAAGCTCTAAATATATCAACTAGATGTGGCACAAGTGTTGTTTGTCCCCATTTCAGGAGTGCTGGAAATATGTTGTCCAGGCCAGCAGATTTGAAGGGTTGGAAGCTTTCGATTGCCCACACAACTCGGTCTGCAGTGACTATGGATTTGGCTATATTCCAGTCTGTAGGGGTTGGTTCTCTGCGTTCCACATTTTCCCAGTTTGGGTTGTTAGTGACTACACATCCTGGAAAGTGTGTTTCGATAAGCACCTCGCTTATCTCGCTATCGGAGGTCGCATATGTACCATCTAGTTTTTTTATTGAGCCCAGAGTTCTGTTATTATCTTGTGATAAAATTTTTTTCACTCTAGCTGCTTCATTGGTGGAATTAATGTTGTCGCAGAACCGCCGCCAGGATTCACCTTTGCGATATCTTATGCGTTTCTTGTAGTGATACTGGGCTTGTTTATATCGTTCCCAGTCTATTTCAGTTCTTGTGTTTTTGGCTCGATTAAAGAGTCTTTTCAGATTGAGTTTGAGTCTCTCTAGTTCTGGCCCCCACCAGTGAGACTTTCCCCCTATGATTGGTGTTGTAGGGGTGCAGGCTTGCTGGTAGCTGTGTTGGATACACGTGGTTAGTGTGTTTATATTATGTTCTATGTTGTCAGTGCTGTTGGTCATGTCTTTAAAGGTGATGAATAGCGTCATTTCGATTTGTTATTTGTTTATTTACCAAGCGTGATAAATACAATAATGACCATTTCAACCATTGTTTAAAAATAATAAGTTAATTTGTAATTAATTAGAACATTTTGTAAAGTTTTTTTTTCTTTGTTAAACTCTAATTTAAACATATTAATGCTAATGTCATTTTGTTTTTCTACCTTGAGTATATCAGAAAATTTGATTGGGAACTGAATATTATTAAACGTTAGTTTATTTTGATGCCTCAAGTATGATGATACCCTATCGTAATGTGTATTTGCAGGATATAGTCCACTTAAAACATTGTTGATCGTTCTTTTTTACGAATATACGAAGATCCCCGTAAGGGATTGAACTTATTAACGTGCATTTCTAAGAACTGATTTTTTTTAAGGTCTACCATTTTCTTTCTTTTCTAAATCACTATGTGTCATTACACATTTTATTTTTAATGTCATCACTTAAAGATTCTGAATAATTTTCTAATTCACCAATTTTTATCCAATTCCTAATAGTCAAATTTAAAAATTCAAAAGAATTTTTTAAATCTTTTGTTTCCTGATCAAAATCTGCATGAATAATAAAATAGTATTGATTCTTCAATTGATGCTATAAATACTTCACGAGTGATATAACAGACACATAAAGTACATTATGATTAAGAATAAGACATTTCTATTTGTGTTTCTTAGATCGTAAGTGCTGAGCATAGAATCTTTGGTTAACCTGTAAATCACATATTTGTCACATCATGTTGACGTCGATGCTAGTTGTAAATCTTTGATGTAATTACATAACAAAACTAGAGACAAGTTATACACAGGAGCCACTGTGACGTCACGCGGTAGTTTTGGTCAAGCGTGAGTCGATATACCCCCAGACACAGGGGGTGGTTTTGGTTTTAAGAGTGGTCAAGCGCGAGTCGCCACACCCCAGACACAGGGGATGGTTTTGAGAGAATGTAGCCGCGGGGTGAAAACTAACTAACCGTAAATCCCATATAATTTGTAAAACGACCCAAACAGAAACAAACGAAAGTGGCCCGAAGTACGCTCTGCTACCAACTTGTTTACTAAAAAATTATGAGGACTTACCCAATTTTGGAGTCAGTTGCTTGTATAACGTTTTGTCTGAATATGTTGTGTATGTGTAGGTTGTTTCACGCAAACCGAACTTCATTATAAATTATCCCACTAAGATCGATAAAACAACAGCCTCGACGTTGCGCACAGATTAATGACGACTGACTGAGTTGCCGGTCCACCCAGAGTAAGCGCGACGATTCTATTACGTCGGTCCACCCGACGAATTATAAATCTTTTCAGAACAGTATAGTTATATTTTATTTCTTACTTCTATGAAGATTTTGTGTGTTTATAAGATTGATGTACTAGGACTTTATAAGCCACTAGGAGTTGTAACTTAAATGGAAATAACACAAAACACTGCATCAAACAAGAAAACGGTTAAGAAAACGAAATGAATAAATGAAACATATTATGCCTAAGTAATATATTTCACTCTGAAATTTATATACAACTAAATTTTTTATTTAAGGAAATAAATTTAACTGAATGCTATTCAAACAAGCTAACCAGATTTGTATACAAAATATGTTACAACAGGAATAATGACGGCGTAAATTTTGATACAAAAAAATTAAAGGAAAAAATTTACAAAGGGTTATTTATCAGCTCTATAGTAAAAATAATAATGTGGTAAATGAAGATACTTATCAACCAACTCAGTTTTTAATTTCACCGTCCTTGTTTTGCTAGCGGCATTAAATATTTTTCTCTTTGAAATTCGTATTACACCTTTGTCATTTAAGGAAATAGATCTAACCAAATGATTTGAAAACAATCTCACTTGATTCCTATAAGAAAAATATATTACAATTGGAAAAATAGCATATTAAATTTTGACACTAAAATAGAAAAGGAAAAAATATTTGAGCATGTGTTATTTATCGCCCTTATAAGATAACAATCTAGTAATATTTAGCAACGCATATCGAAAGAAGCGTCTTTACATGAAGAATCTCACAAATGTTTCAAGCTTTGCCGTCCTTGGGAATGCCTGTGATAAAAGTGGCTAGCGGCCTAAAAATATTTTTTTCTTCATAATTCAAATATAACTAAATTTGTTAACTAAGGTACCTAAAATATTAAACTTGATATGTATTTACATTACAATAAATTTGTTATTTAAGAAAAAAGAATAGAACAAATGTCTTATAAACAATTTCACTTAATTATTTTATTATTATTGATATTTATATTTTTTATTAAATTTTTATTAATTTCAATTTATAAAAAAAAATTAACTTAGAAATAACGCATTAAATTATGATACAAAAAATATTGAGTATGTGTTATTTATTGGCCTCATCATAACATAACACTTGGAGGCATATCAAAAGAAGCGTGGATAGAAAATTAAGTAATTTTTTGATGCAGTGTTTTGTGTTATTTCCTGTTAATTTAGGAAATATAATAAAAACTAACCGTTACTTTTTAATTTGGTTGGATTATAAAAGGCCGCTTACTTAGACCACTAGCTTCAAATCATTAAATAAGCAAAAAATTAAACCGCTGTTCACATTTTCGACCGATTTTTCATTCAAAATCATTTAAGACTCTCCAAAGAAGGAGAAAAATGAAGATATTAATGTTCTGCACAATACCAGCTGTTCTACATTCAAATAAAATAGATGATTTTGATATAATGTGTGAATGAAATGCTTTTTATAACAACTTCACAAGTGAAAAAAAAAAAAAACAGAGAACTTATACTTTTAGTAAACACTTATCTTTCCCGTGTTTTAGTACCAACCAGAAGGTTCTAGAGAGTTTGCAGACAGAAAAATTGACCACAAAAGGCATTCTCATGCTTCCCTTATTTACATAGCATAAATTGCAATTAAAGCCTTTACAGCATAAACAATTTGTGGAATACCTACCATTTAGTATGCACGCAATAGTTTATCCCTTGACCAAAAAGTGCGCTTCTGTTGACATCACGGACTATATTATTATGTGTCCGTTTAAATTTTCTCAAAGAACGGTTACGGCAACCCTTAATTGCAAAACCGACGTCCATCCATTTTTTGATGGAATTTCATAAACATATCATTAAGTGTGTTGATAAAATTTAAACACTGCTATATAATTATGATAGCTAAGGAGGGAAATAACCTGTTTCATAAGCTTTTGTTGTATAGGAATTAAAAATTTATTTAATTCAAAGTTCATGATGTTTTCTTTTGTTCATAGATTAATACATGAGTGCTTAAGGCGCAGTGGATACTTCACTAGCGTTGTCATAAGGAATTTTTTATTTGTTTTTTGTACAAAATAAATTATAAAAACCAATTATTTAGAACTAGTTTTAAGCTACTTTCAGAACGTTTTATATATCGTTTTTTAAAATATACCTTTTTATTATTTTAAATAAATAATTATTTTTAAATATAATCTCTAAAGTGGCAGACCAGCTTATGGTCCACCTGATGGTAAGCGATCACCGTAGCCTATGGACGCTTGCAACACCTGGGGTTGATAAATGTAACATGTAGAGGAGAACAGCCGGACAGACATACGAAAGCATTTTGCTCAAGCTGAAACGGAGACACTTTGCGCTCGCTGACCGACATAGTGACGTTAATATTTTGAGCCTAAATTATAGTTTTCTTAATTTAAAGTTTACAAAATAAGAGAAGTAAGAATGAAGCAGGCTACAGGTAAAACCAAAAACCTTGGCTTAGATCCTAGCATAACAGCAAATGTTTTTTTTAAATAGCTATTTATGTATTTGCTCGGTTAGGATATTTCCTCTTTACGACTTTAGGATTTTCCAAATTTCACTCACGGATACGAATAATAAAATAATTGTTTTTATGCCGTATATAGCATAAATATCCATTTATTTCGGAATCGTTGACTTAGAAGGTAGCTCCATAGGGACTGGATCGTAAAAACTGGGCCAACGTAGGCCTTAACTAATTAGGTCACAAGTTGAATTTACAAGAACTTACCCCTTTTGGCTTTAAATGCTTTTTGTAATAACGTTTTTTGAGTAAGATTGTATGTAGTGTGTTTCTCTGTTCATTATAACTATAAAATATTAAATTATATCGAAAAACAACGGCCGCGACCTTTCAACCAAAGATTATATGAGTGACTGATTGACGGGCACGCGCACAGAGTAAGCTACGATCCGACCGCATACTTTTTACCGAACAGGGACCATAGATTTAAGTTTTTGATATCAATCCCAACTTAATATCTTTATGCGTCCCTGAGTAAAAGGGTCTTGACAAAAAGAGTGACGGATGTAGCGAGCTTATTATAAGGTCACTAGCGTTAAACGGACAACATGCAAATTTACTTACGGCCGCACTCAGAGAGCGTCACTAACTTAGGGCTAACGAATGATTAGTTCATGTACATTAACTTGTTTAAGTATGGTCCACACTCAGAGTCAAAATAAGTGTCGTCGTTAAGGGCCCTCTTACCCCACTAGCGCCGCCATTAGATATCCTCAATTTTCTCTTCGTAGAAAACGAATTTCTTAAATCTAAATGTCGCAAATATAAAGCAAGTCATAAGCTATTTTTAGAAGGTATAGGACATACATCTAACTTTATTATGTTTATTCCTCTTTATTTATTTTTAGGTATGTTCCCTAATATATACAGTATAAAAAAAGTAATAAGAATAAGTTTATGATAAATATAATAAGTAATAATAAATTTATTTACTAAAAAAATACATAGTTTTTTATATATAGCACACTACCAGGGGTCAAAATGAACTCTAAGCTACTGTTAATAAAATCCAAAATCCAACTCAAAATGGCGCAATATAAATGGCGGCCGGATCAAGTTATCTAAACAATTTCTGATAAAAAAATATTAAACGCACAAAATATTGTCCACCCAAAAATACTAGAACATAGGACAGGCCATTGGCTTCACTTCTGAATACTTACAATTAGCCTGTCTGATAAAAGTCGTCCTGCAAAAATTCTCCCGCGACACAAGTCGCTTAGGTCCCACTGTGGGACCTTGGACGCGTGACGGGTTAGTAACAATATTGCCAACAATATTGTGTTACCGCCTGATATATGTAATTAACCTGAATACTAACTAGGTACAAGGTGATTAGAAACCCGTTGTTAACTTAAAATTTGCTGTTTTAAGTCAATAATTAGCATTAGTCAAGAATATAGTAGCAAAAGATCCAAATTACAAACAATACTTAGCCTAGAAAAGATAAAACTTAACATTAGTATGTATTTAGTACTCGCAATACGTATCAATAGAAACGAGACACGTGGATGTTGGGTCTTTGAATAAAAAGTTCAATGTGATCAATGGTTATAATGATACCTAAAAAACTCAATGACAATTCATGTAATGTGTTTATGATATAAATAAATAAAAAAAAAATTGCAAAAATAGCTGTTCATTCGAAGCTGACAGCTAGTATGTCAGAAATAAACTGCCAAAACCGAACTAGGTAATATATCAAGGCAACTCAATAATCTTACAAAAAAATTTGTTCGCGTCAAGTTAATTATAAGAAGGGTGCCGTATTGATTTTTCAAAATTCAATGTTTCTGGACGATGGTTCTATTGGGGGTAAGATTACTACTGTTTTACAAGACTTACAAACTATTATAGATCAACTTGCAGAAATTAGCTGTCATTGAATTTAATCAAATGCGAGTTATTTATTTTGGACTGTTTTTGTGATAAGAAACGTGATAATATTGCGTCAAATTTAAGTCACTAGCACCTAATATTTCTGTTATAAACAAAACATCACTGACGCTACTCGGATCACCCGTTTTTCAAAAAGCCTTTACTCAGATTTTATACGATAAAATGGAATTATTTATTGATATGTCTGGGCGTCTATTTTAATATTAATACTTTAACGTTAATATGGCAATTTATATTTCACGACTCTGTCTTTTTACTTCAAAAATTATGGACTTACTTCGCAGTAGTCCTATAAAGAAATTTCCTAACTTGATGCGTCATATTGATCATATTTTTAAAACCACTTTAGAATCTAGTACCTTTTAATACATTTCGCGACCCTTAATATTCTTAGCATGTTACGCACTCTACGCAAAGTTTAGCTAACCTACGCAGGAAAAGTAGTCAGTACAGTTATTTTTTTTTTTTTCGATTTGACCCTAAATTTACAAAATTAAAATATATCCCACACTCACCACCTTGGTATAGCTAATGTTCACCACGAGAATAATACAATGTACAACTTGACTGATTAGTCAAGTCGTACTAGATTTAGTACGAATATAGTTCACATTCACTACACCAGCTCTCACCCTCGTATAGCTAATGTTCACCACGCGAACAATCACAATAACACAACATGACTAACCAGATCAATATAATCCCAGTAACCCAACACTTTAAATGTTCGCATCTGCCTTAGAAGTTATCACCATAGAGACTTACTCTACTCGATACAATGAACTACGGCATTTTGCTCAAAGATCGAGACTCCAAGAGTACTATAAATCATCAACAGTGTGTAAGTATTTGTTAGTGTTAATTGTCACGTCTATTAAATAAGGAAATAAAATAACAAGCAAATTTACAAGGCATAACTGCAGCATAGTAATGTGCTACATAAACAAATATAACCACGTAGTACACGTTCTAATATCTATGTATTTAAGCAACAGTTAAATTATTATTTAGTAATACATTAAGACTCCAGTGTTCCGTAACTATACTCCTGAAACGTTATAAGATACATATATTATTGTAATTATTTATACAAAATAGTATCTGGACAGTTGAGTAAAATTTCGTACAAACCTGCTACAAGAAGATAACGACAAGTGTCTATACATTGGTGACCCCGACAAAGAACAAGGCGCAACCTTCACGAACCCGGCCAGGAACAAGGCGCAACCTTCACGAGCCCGACAAAGAACAAGGCGCAACCTTCAAGAGCCCGACAAAGAACAAGGCGCAACCTTCACAAACCCGACAAGGAACAAGGCGCAACCTTCACGAGCTCGACAAGGAAACAAAGAGCGAAATTACAACGCTGCAACTTCTGAAAAATCACAGGAAGACCTACAAAAACAATCATTACATCGGTATCTGAACAGAAGTATACTGCAGCCTGCAGCATTTAATAGTTCTCAGCATTCAGACAAAATGGTAATACAACCTTCGGTTAGACAAGCAGCGAGAAGTGGCAGCAGCAAAGACAAGCTCGCAGCAAAATCCTTGACATCTAGGATACCAGAGTGCTGGACATAAACTTGGAATCCTGACAAAATGGCAGGAATAACGGATAAAATATGGGAATGTGCAAAACCAATGCAAATAGCTCAAATTTCACAACAAGAGCCAAGTAGCGTCAGCACACAAGCGTCACCCTTAGCCCTAATTCTGACAGAAGTTGCCAAACTGAACTTAAGAAGAACCATGCTTCGTGAGCAACGCGGATATCAACCTAATTCTCGTTAGAGGAAGATCAGCGTCAAGATCCAAGAACGGCATATGTTTCTATCACAGAAGATACGGCAAGAAATCGTACAAGTGCGAGCAGCCATGCAGCTGGAAAGCGGGACCAAAGCAAGAGCAACAGGAAAACTAGGACTGGTGCAGTCGACGGCTGGCAACTGTACTACGATAAGCAACAACCGCCTCATGATATAGGATAGGGACAATGGACTAAGATTTTTGATCGACACCGGAGCCAATATATCGGTAATCCCAGCAGACAAAGTGGTGAGTAAAAAAAGTAGGCCATACGAACACGGAAAACTTTACGCAGCGAACGGTACCGAAATTCGAACATACGGTACAAAAACTTTAATACTAAATTTAAACTTACGACGTGCGTTTCGCTGGATGTTCGTTATTGCTGACGTTAGTCAACCGATAATAGGCGCGTATTTTATAACACATTACAATTTTTTAGTCGACTTAGCAAATCGCCGCCTCATTGACCAAGAAACTAGGTTACAGGTATAGTTCTTCAATAAACACGGTATCCGCGGACCAGCCCTACTATGATTTACTTAGTCGTTTCCCTGATATAACAAAGCCCGTGTGCTTTAAGGAACCGTCGCATCATTCGGTAGTACATCACATAATAACCGACGGAGCATGCGTTTGTGCGAAAGCCAGACCACTGTTACCGGAAAGGTATAAAGCAGTAAAAAAGAAATTTCAAATAATGCAAGAAATGGGAATTTGTAGGCCATCCAAAAGGCAATGGGCCAGTCCCTTACATGTAGTTGTAAAAGAGGACGGAAAATTGCGACCTTGCAATGACTATAAGGCGCTCAACAAGATCACAAAGCCGGATAGATATCCGATACCGCGTTTACAGGATTTTACATACATCCTTAGTAAAAAAACTATTTTTTCGCGTTTAGATCTAATAGAGCATACCATAATATAGCAATAGCACCGGAGGACATAGAGAAAACCGCAATAATCACACCCTTTGGCGTATTTGAATTTCCAAAATTAGGGTTCGGTTTCCGCAATGTGGCTCAGACGTTCCAAAGATTCATGAAGCACACGGTATTGCAAGGGTTAAGAGAACAACAGGCTAACAAATACAAACAGTCTAACACGGAAGAAGACGAAAGCTATGACAGCGAATTCTACTTCTGTTACTTAGATAACGTAATAATAGCTCGGAGTAGCAAAAAGGTACATAGAGAACACTTAGAAGCAATTTTTGAAAGATTCCAGGAATGCGGTATAACAATAAACTTATCAAAGTGCAGCTTTAGGCAGAAAAGTATAGAATTTTTGGGATATCAAGTCACACCGGAAGGCGGAAGGTATAAAGCCACTGGAAAATAAAATCCAGGCTGTAAAAGACTTCCCAAAACCTCCAACGATCGATCAACTAAGAAGATTTTTAGGTATGTTAAATTTCTATCGATCGCACATCCCATACGCCGTACAAAAACAAGCTGAATTGGATAAGTTTTTACACAGCAGGAAGAAAAAAGATAAAACCGCAATAAAATGGACTAAAGAGGCAGACGAAGCCTTTGAAAAATGCAAGCAAGGACTATGTGACGCAGCCTTATTAACCTACCCCTCAGCCGAGCCAATTTCACTCATGACAGATGCGTCAAATGAGTGCGTAGGAGCGGTATTACAAAAGCTAAAAGCAGGAAAATAGCACCCACTAGTATATTTTTCAAAAAAATTAAACGTGGCACAAAGAAAAATACAGTACCTATAACAGAAAGCTGTTAGCGATCTACTTAGCAATTTAGCACTTTAGGTACATAATAGAACGTCGAGAATTCACTGTCTACACCGACCATAAGCCATTGATTTATGCATTAGCAAAGAAAAATACCGAAATGAAACTCCTAGGCGAATTAGGCAACTTATGTATATAGGCGAATTTACGACTGACATACAGTACGTAAAGGCAAAATTACCAGCTGATTGCTTGAGCAGGATAGAAACAATAATATGTCCTGCGACAATAGACTTTGAAAAGCACGCTAAGACACAGAAAGACGATAAGGAGCTAAACGAGTAACTCACTTCACAAAATAAAGTGGTAAATTTAAAAAAAACTCATGATACCAGGTACAGATATACCGGTAATGTGCGAAACATCAACTTCAGTTGCCAGACCATACCTACCACAGGAATTTAGAAACAAAGTTAACACAATATAAGTCATCCAAGTACAAGAGCTACACGGAAGCTAGTCAGTAATAGATACTTTTGGCCACGCATGAATACAGACATAGGGAAATGGACCAAAACCTGTATTCCGTGCCAAAAAAGTAAAATATACTGGCATAATAAATCGCCGCTAGGAAAGTTTCCACCATGTAATAGATGGGAACACATACATACTGACATAGTAGGCCCACTACCCACTTCTAAGGATGAGGATACCTACTCACAATAATTGATAGAGCAACTGGGTGGCTAGAAGCGATTCCAATGAAGGACATCATGGCCTGCACAGTAGCCAAAAACTTATACGAAAATTGCATAGTACGATTTGGCACACCCTTGCGTATTACGACAGACCAAGGAAGACAGTTCGAAAGAGGACTATTCGCACAACTGATGAAGTTCTTAGGGGTAGAAAGAAACAGGTGTACAGCCTGGAACTAAAAAGCAAATGGGATTGACGAGCGACCCCAAAGAACCCTAAAAGCAGCATTAATGGCCAAATTGGAAGGTAGCAACTGGATAGATGAATTACCTACAGTATTTTTAGGCTTACGAGCAATGCCGAGAAGCGACACAGGTGTCAGCGCAGCAAAAGTAACGTACGGAACCTCGTTAAGGTTATCCGGGGATTTTTACAATACAAAACCCGAGGGTAATTATGAGCCACACCAGTACGTTGATAAATTGCGGAATACTATACAAAAGTTCAAGAGACCGTCCACTATATAAAGAGTATAGAAAGGTATTTGAACACCCTGACCTCCAAAACGCTAAATACGTTTTCATCACGAGGGATGACGTAAGGAAATCATTAGAGAAGCCTTACGAGGGACCATTTTTAGTTAAAAACAAGTATGAAAAATACTTTGACGTAAAATTTACAGGCAGAACCGCGCGCATTACTATAGACAGACTAAAACCGGCATACGTAATTACCGAAGAACCTATTCCATTGCAGTGTATTAATAAAAATGTAATTAATTATAACAATGAGAGCAATAGTTCTCACAAGGAAAGTGCGACACAGCAAAAAGTATATGCTACAAAAAGCGGTCGAGTATCGAAACCGAATGTAAGATTTAGCAAATAATAACAATAATCTAATTAATTAGGCTATACTTAGTCATTTTTTTTTAAATAAAGTTAGTTATTTTTTTTTTAATTCACGATGTAGTATATTAATATCGTAAGAGCAGCTGTGAATCACGGGAGATGTCAAGTTTGTGTTCACCAATATGGAACACGACATTGTCAGCAGAAGCTAACGATATCACTATTAGGGTTACGCAGTGAACATAATATAATGTAATTTGTAATAAGTAAAGTTTTAATATTTTCGTTATTATTTTTTTTATTATTTTGTGTAACAGTGTCATTAGATTATAATTATTATATGAATATTTAAAGAATTGGGTCGTCCTTTAACAAAAATATAAAAAAATTAAAAGGACCAAAAGCGCAAATAGGAATCACAAATAGGGTTCCGAAATTATTAACAATAGCTAATATAGTTTTTCTAAGGTAGAGTAATCGAATTAATCAAACTTAAAAATAAATAACAAAAGTTAGCTACCACAAGAAGCATTTTGAACGAGGAAAACTTCTTCTTCCTTAGTAGTCATCCTTAGATTTGAAATAAATAAATAAATTAAATGTTAACATTGTACGAAAAATAGTCTATTAAACAGTTAAATTAAAAACGTGTTAAACAAAACGTTGATATACCAGTGATAAGACAATAAACAAATAGTAAAGAATATATAAAAGAACGTGTTAGAAAGCAAATCAGGTATAATAAAATAGTCCTATCCTAAGTAGATTATCACTAAATAAAGCATATCAAGAATTATCTAAATTGAAAAGATTAACATGCATAAGGATAGTTAGGGATAGTTAATATTTTTTTTGATGTAATAAAATGGTATTGTAATATGTTATTTGTATGTATGTATGTAATAAAAAAAAGAAAATCTTCCAAAAGCGACGACTCCTACCACTCCATCTCATAACTACCAGATAAGTGACGATATAGTGATATTCCACCAAAATGTCCGCTGTCTAAATAAAAAAACTTATATTTTACTTCTTTTAAGTACAGAGTTAACGTGCAACTTTATGTGCCTAACAGAACATTGGCTTAATATAGAACAACTAAAATGTATTTCTTTCACATCTTTAGCTTTAGGATCCTGTTACTGTAGATCTAATATGATACACGGCGGATCGGCTATATTTGTTAATAAAAATATCCATTATATCGATAGGCCCGACCATGTTCGCTATCAGTTGAACACAACATCGAAATTTCGGCTATAGAACTACCACAAACAAAATTGATATTAGTGTACAAATATCGTTCCAACCTCATCTGTTTAAATTTACTTTTACCAAATTTTAAACTATAACTTAACGAACTGTGTAACGAAAACAACAGAGTTGTAATCGTTGGGGACTTCAATGTAGATTATTTAAGCAATTCACTTAACCGCAAACAGTTAAGTGATCTTATTCAATCTTTTTATTTTAAACAAAATGTCAATTTTCCTACGAGGACATGCTCATCAACCGCAACTTGTCTAGACCATGTCTATTCTTATTTTATACCTGAAACGACCACACTTCAGATTGAACTTATACAAAAGAAGGTAATTTTTTACTTCTCTGCAACACAACAATCTTACATGAAAAAAATTGTAATGGACAGGGAAAAATCCCTTTATACACAGATGATATTCAGAAATTGGTGCAAAACGTTAATTTTACCTTAAAAAAATATTTAACGTAATATATTACACCATACAAATACACCATTACAGAACGTAAACAAAAGATTTAGACCAATTCAGACAAATTAATAACAGGGAACAACAATTTTTTTTATGAAAATATTGCCAGCCTAAAAGAAGTACTCCCAAATACTGACGCTAGATTGAGTTCCGAATATTTTTGTGGTTACCTATTTCAATGCGCGACTGCACAATTTAAGTGATGTAAAATGAGAAGAAGAGAGCATTGATATTTTTCCCTTCTCGAAGTAATAAATAGTTAATATAAAATACTAATTTAAAATTTGGATTTACAACTTCAGCATTTTTATAGATGTACATAAAACCATAAGGCATAAATACGTCCAAAACCTGGCAAAGTTAATAACCGTTCGTAAATAAAGTCATAAAAAACACTAATTTTAATGTGCTCCGCTTCGTTTTACGCGCCAGTTTTCAAGTTTACAAGTGGGACGCCCTGACTACACTAAATAAGTACAAGTTCTTTCTGGCGCTCGCCGGCCGCTGCCGCGGCACACTCCGCTCGGCTTCGCGCGCTAACTTTCATGTGCTCCGCTTGGTTTTATGCGCGAGTTTTCAAGTTTACCACCACCACCTTCGAATGATGCTTATTAAAAAAAGGGGACTAAGAAAGATCTGGTGCCAAACGCGTTGTCCCATTGTCAATAAAGACTCAATAAAATCAGAATAGCTCTCTTCCGTCAAGACCATTTTCAAAGCCAGTGACGATGACTCATCCCTTTACAAACTAGCCCGACTGGTCATTATCATAAAGGCACCAATTTGTCCCCTTATCGTCTCAGCGGAAAACCACTGCTATTCTGCTGAGAAGCGAGCAGGGTACTGGCGGATCACTTTGAAAATCAATTTACCCCAAACCCCATTCTCGACCAACCTCACACCATACATGTTAACGTGCGCGTACAGCAGGGCTTAGCAGTTTAGCTTTCACCTTTAAAAGGTAACTACTTCATCTCTCCTAAGGAGGTTAGAAAAGAGGCTCAAAACCTCAACAAACACAAAAGTTCCGGCCCCGACAAAATTCCAAACATTGCCATTACAATTTTGCGTACTGGTCACTTCCCATCTGCCTGGAAAGTCGGAAAAATCTTTGTTCTCCCGAAACCAGGTAAAGACCAACATCGTCCTGAGCACTATCGCCCAATCACTTTACTGTCCAATCTTGCCAAGCTGTTTGAACACCTTCTAGAATGTAGGATATCCCCGCATATCCAGCCAAGGCCTGAACAGTTTTGTTTCAGAATTTACCACAGTACCACTCTACAGATCGTCCGCATACACCACCACATGGCGGAGTGTTTCTAGACATGGAGAAAGCTTTCGAGTTTAGCACAAAGGGTTCTTGTACAAGCTGTTAGAAACGGATCTACCTACAATGCTCGGGCGATTAATAGCATCGTTTCTTGACAAACGCAGTTTTTATGTCTCGATCGAGAACAAACACTCAGTGTGCAAATCCATTGCAGCAGGGGTACCACAAGGCAGCTACTTGTCGCCTTTGCTTTATGCGCTCTACACAAATGACATCCCCACTCTCAGTGCTTTCGGTTTAGCCGAAGGTATTGAAGACGTCTTCCTAGCTCTTTACGTCGAATAGCGCTTATATGAGATCTTCACGAAAGGCCACTTTAGCAGCCGCAAAAATGCTGCGTCTTTTGAACAGCCTACCCGACTGGCTGGACAAGTGGAGGATAGCTGCAAATACCAGTGAAACTGCCGCCTTATATGACCGGCAGGCAAAAAATCCTGCCCCTTAAGCTAGTTTTCTGTGGCCAAACAATTGAGTGGCAAGCTAGCGTCAAATATCTCAGCTGCATTATAGACTGTTCACTCCACTTGCGCGAGATGACGAAACATGTGTCTAAGCTGCCACTCAAAACGAAACTTTGCCTTTATAAATTGTATGTACGCTCAAGGCTTACATATGCTGCTCCCACTTGGTACGACCTGCTGTCATCCACCAACAAGAGCAATCTCCAAATTATTCAAAATCGCTGCGTCTAATAACAGGGGCCGGCCGCTACGTTCTGTTATAAATATTATATGCACCCTATACAGTCTAGTCACCCCTTCTCCTAGCCTAGTCAGCATTATAATGATCCGTTCCCAACATCTCAAGTAAAGCTCCTCAGTTCAACACTAGCCTCTACCCGGTACACACCAATTTTAATAAAATCGTATATTATAATATTTTACCGAATAAATAAGTTAATAATTATAAATAATCTTTTTTAAAAACCCTAGTCGAGAATCCCGACTAACATTGGTGGCAGCGCTAACGGATACAAAAAATAGTATCCCGGAATCGTCTCCGTATCCTTCTCTGAATCCTTCTATATCCGTGAATAAAAGTGACTTTTATTTCAAGTTATACAAACTATTTATATATTTACAAGTGTGTGTGCCAGAATCAAAGTGCAACGTTGAACTCATCTCCGTATCCTTCTCCGACCTACTGTGTGTAATCCACCGTGGGGCCACATCTACATATACTTCAAGTTCTTCAGAAGAGCTCGCAGCTGTACCAACTGTCAACTGCGGGGTCACACCTGCAAAACCAGCAAAACCAAAAGAAATACTTCGGGTTCTGCCAACGAGATCACAGCTCTAACAACAATGACATCCAGGTTCCAGAAATACAAAGTAATACTACTACTACTACTCCAGTTCCAGATCCTGTAAGTCTCAAATTATTAACTATTTTTAGTGAAAGTGAATTCCTGACAAAAGTGAATCTAATCTCCGATCTAAGTGAAAATTCAGTGAATTTTAAATGTTACTCGAAATTAACATTCTCGTTTTAATAGTTCTGTCATAAATTTTATACTCATTATTACTAAACTTATTCATTAATAATTATTGTCTGTAACAAATGTATTAGCAATGTACTGATCCAACCCTTATCGTAGAAAGCGTAATCAAAACATAGCTCGTCCAGACCACGACGCCGTCATTCAGTAACATAAACATTCCCGTGATCCAGTGACCGCCTGTTACACCGAACCGATTTCATTGTTTTAAATTTTGCTTTTACTAATTTAATTTTGCTAAAATGTCTACTAAGGATTCGAAAACCTCTGAAGACAACTTTCCAATCACCGCCTTATTTAAATTTATTAGGAGTTTTGATGGTACCCGAGATAAATTAAATGCATTTATCACAAATTGCGACAATGCTTACAATATTGCTACAAGTTCTCAGAAACCAATTTTATTCCAATATATTTTAAGCCAATAAGAAGGAAAAGCTGAAGCGGTGTGTTCAATAAAGGAACTCACAAGTTGGGCACAGTTAAAAGAATTATTGCAAACCCAATTCGGCGAGAGGAAACATTACGCACACCTCCTCACAGACTTACAAGAATGCCGACAAACTACTAACGAACCAGTTAATCAATTCGCATTACGAATGGAAACGAATCTTCCAAAACTACTAACCGAAATCACATTATCCAACTCAAATAAAAAAGAACTTCCCGGCAGAATCGCAGCTATGGAAGATTTAGCCCTACACACATTTTTACTTGGATTATCTCCTAGAATATCCAGCATTGTCCGTTGCAAAGACCCTAATAACCTTAACGACGCCATTAATATGGCTATTTCCAAAGACAAAATCCAACTTATGATGCATAGACGAAACCTACCTTCAACGTCCCAAGATCGTTTTTATAATCCAACACCCACTCGAAGACCTGACTACACATTTAAACCTACAGTGCATAATACTTACCCAAAACCAGCCCCAGCGATTACTCAACCTTCGCAAACCCCACGAAACTCCAATATACTCTTCTGTAGATACTGCAAATACCAAGGTCACACTATCGAATCCTGTAAAAAACGAGAATATAATAACAACCGCCTCAAGACACCTCATCCCCCTTTTTCACCACAACTTCGTCGACCTACAACCATGAACTCACCTCAATATCCTAGATTTTCGAATCCTCAGCAACCTCGCGTATTCTATACAGAGGGTGACCACTATTTTCCTGAAACACAAACTAATGATGTTTTCCCCTGCATCCTAATGAGCAAGATTCACATGAACACCCTGAAAATACAAACGAATCTTTAAACGAGTAGAGGGCTCACGGAGGTGTCCCGTGAAGCCCGAGTCACAATCTAAGCCACGCGAGTCCAACGACACCCATACTAGAACCTCTGTATCCAAGGACTCAAATGTCCAAACCTCTGCATCCAAGGACTCAAATGTCCAAACCTCCGTATCCAAGGACTCAAATGTCCGAAACTCCGTATCCAAGCACTCAAATGACCGAACCTCTTTTTTTCAAGGACTCAAATGTCCGAACCTCCGTATCCAAGGACTCAAATGTCCGAACCTCTGTTTCCAAGGACTCAAATGTCCGAACCTCCGTATCCAAGGACTCAAATGTCCGAACCTTTGTTTCCAAGGAATCAAATGTCCAAACCTCTGAATTCAAGGACTCAAATGTCCAACCCTCCATATCCAAGAACTCCAATATCCTAACTTCTACACCTAAAGACTCAAAAACTACGAACTCGGCTACTGGACCGATTTGTGAACCTGAAAAAGAATTTAATGACCTAATTCCACAAACATCCTCTGAATCTATGAAATTACATGAAGTCACATCTAACATTAAACGCAGATCCCTACCTCATATTATTTTATTTACAAACCTTTCCGAAAGACCATTAACATTTCTCATTGATTCTGGAGCATCTGTGAATCTGATAAAAAGCTAATCTACTGAGAAAATGCCCATTCTAAATAAAGAGAAAATCAAATTGAAAGGAATCGATAATAACCGGGAGTTTATCCCTACTGTAGGTCACTTCAAACTAGAGTTGTTTCCTAAATTAAAAAACAAACAAAATTCGATCACTTTTCACGTTGTCGATAAAATAGACTTATAATATTATGCAATAATAGGCAGCGAACTTCTCAGAGACCTGAAATGCAACATAAGCTATTTAGATAACGCCGTCACAATAGGGGACCTTAAATTTAAATTGAACTTTTGCCATCCTATTTACTCCATTCCCGCTCGATCAGAAGTTGTAATTGAATGTACTGTATCTAACCCAAAGATTAAAGAAGGTCTGATCATGGACCAACACATATCCGACTCCTTGCTCGTATCTAATTGTGTAGTAAAAGTAAAAAATAACGATTGTGTTAACATAACCGTTGTTAACGTCTCTGAAAATCCAGTCCAAATCGATTCTAACCTTAATCTTACTCTATGTCCAATCGACTATGATGCCTACCCTGTATCCAAACCTAGTACAAACGATGACAAAAACTCTTTACAAAAAACACAAGAAGTCGTGAACTCATTGCGCGTAGCCCATTTAAATAACGAAGAAGTCTCTACCCTCTATCAAGCCTGTTCCGACTACTCCGATATCTTCCATCTTCCTGGAGACAAGTTAACTTTCACTAATTTCTTAAAACATGAAATCAGAACCACATCCGATGTTCCTGTTAACACAAAATCCTATCGCTTTCCTGAATGTCACAAGAAAGAGGTGGCGAAACTAATAGATAAAATGTTAGATAGTTAGATGAAGGAATTATTAAACATTCGTCTTCTCCATGGTCCTCTCCAATCTGGGTCGTGCCAAAGAAACTCGACGCAACCGGTGAAAAGAAATGGCGTGTAGTCATAGACTACAGAAAGCTGAATGACGTCACTATTGGAGACGTGTACCCTATACCACAGATAACAGAAATCTTAGACCAACTCGGAAATTCAAAATACTTCTCAACATTAGATCTTACTTCTGGTTTTCACCAAATCTGCGTCAATGAAACAGATTGTCCTAAGATTGCTTTAAATGTTCCGCAGGGTCATTTTGAGTTCTCCTGTATGCCGTTTGGCCTGCAACATTTCAGCGTCTCATGAATTCTGTTCTAACTGGTCTCCAAGGTCTAAAATGCTTCGTTTATCTTGATGATATCGTCATCTACTCCTATGACTTACAAACACACGTAAAAAACCTCACTTCTGTTTTCGAAAGACTACGCAAATTCAACCTTAAACTACAGCCAAGTAAATGCGAGTTTTTAAGGAAAGAAGTAGCATATCTTGGACATGTTATAACTGACCAAGGTGTCAAACCAGACCCTAATAAGATAAAAGCTGTTTCCCAATATCCTGTTCCAAAATGCCCCAAAGATATCAAGTCCTTTCTCGGACTTGTGTCATACTATCGTAGATTCATCCCAGACTTCTCTAAGCTGGCTAAACCACTAACCTCTCTGCTTAAAAAAGATGTAGCTTTTGATTGGCGTAATCAACAACAAATTGCGTTTGACTCTTTGAAACAAAAACTCGTCAATGCACCTGTTCTCATATACTCAGACTTCACAAAACCCTTCGTCCTGACTTGTGACGCCTCTAATCATGCCATCGGTGCAGTTCTTTCTCAAGGTCTTGTCGGACAAGACAGACCAGTCGCATTTGCTTCACGCACTTTAAATAAGAGTGAGTCCAATTACAACACAACGGAAAAAGAGCTATTAGCCGTCATTTTCGGTTGCAAAACCTTTCGTCCTTACATCTACGGCTATAAATTTCAAATTGTTACCGATCACCGTCCACTCAAATGGTTATTTAACCATAAAGATCTAAGTTCTAAATTACAAAGATGGAGACTCAAACTCGAAGAGTATGAATACGAAATTATATACCGAAAAGGCAAACTAAACGGAGCCGCAGACGCACTATCCAGATATCCTGTCAATCCTATAATAGAAGAGGTAAATGAAGATCTAACCGATCTTGATCCTTTAGACATAAGTCCATTTGACGATCAAAACCCTGGTTTTAGTCCTGTGAACTTACCGACTCCAGAGATCCCAGATGCTTTTCAAAATCCACAACCGTCTACTAGTAGACAAGACTTGATGTTTTCAAATCAACCGTTCTCACTACCTGAAAACTTACCTGACCAGCTATCTCCATTTCCTGAAAACTTACCTGACACAAACCTAGAACAAACCTTAACACCAACCAATCCTTTGACTCCAAGTGACCAAGTACCTAACGTCCCGTTTTGTAGTTCTAATAGTAATGAGTACACCACATTTCTGAAAACAATCCTAAATAAGAATATTAACTTTAACACAAATGTAAAACAACACAATGAAGACCTAACAAAAATCTCATGCAATATTATTTTAATTTCCACATCCATTGACATAGACAAATGCAATCCCTATATACAAGAAATCGTAGAAAATATAGATGATCCTAATAAAGTTATTTCATGTGAAAAGGAATTAAATTCGTTCACAAAAGTTGACCTAAATAGGAAAACCTACTACCTTCTCTTCACCGAAGTCCATCACTTTGATAAGTCTTCGTATAAAGACATATTTGATTGCCTCAAAGCCTTTTGTAATGAAATAACCACAAACACAAGTGCAACGGAAATCGCCATCAGCGATTTCAAAAATCCCTTTGATAACCTTTCATTTATAAAAATATATAATATGTTAACTTACCTTTTCCACGATACCAACATAACTATAAACATTTATCACAACAACATTATATATCCTTCCCTTAATGAAATCCCAAAAATCCTAAAAAGTAATCACGACATACCCATCGCTGGTCATTTAGGCTCCGCCCGTATGTTTAATAGAATCCGCGAACAATTTTACTAGAAAGGAATGCGTAGCGATATCGAAAATTATATCAAAAA
The DNA here is from genome assembly GCA_946406115.1 of Apoda limacodes. NCBI lineage: Eukaryota > Metazoa > Arthropoda > Insecta > Lepidoptera > Limacodidae > Apoda > Apoda limacodes. The sequence goes on along the minus strand of OX291555.1, from coordinate 22,015,970 downwards.
ATGTTCCTCTTGCCAAGAAAATAAAGCTCTTAGAAAAATCAATAGAGCACCAATGCAAAATAAAACGTCTTCTACAACTCCCTTTGAACGACTTTCTCTAGATATAGTAGGTCCATTACCAGAATCGGGCACCGCTAAACTTAAATATATACTCACCTTGCAAGACGACTTAACGAAATATTCTGCTGCTTATCCCATACGCAGTACCACAGCCGAAGAAACCATGGACTGTCTCATCCACTTCATTTCTCTCTTTGGCATCCCAAAAACCATCCTTACCGATCAAGGAACCAATTTCACAGCAGACTTAGTTAAAAATACTTGTCAATTTCTCAAAATAAAACAACTTTGGTCATCACCATATCACCCACAAACTCAAGGCGCCCTGGAAAGAAGTCACTCAACACTCAAAGAGTACTTAAAGTCCTACGTCAATGAAAACCAAGATGACTGGCCCAAATTTGTATATACCGCCATGTTATCTTATAATTCCGCCGTGCATTCGACAAACAATTTCACCCCATTCGAACTTCTCTTCGGACATAAACCTTTTATTCCTAATTCAATTTACGAAACTGTTCCTGACGTCACTTACCCAGATTACGTTAAAATGCTGCAGCATCGACTAAAATTCTCTCGAGATAAAGCCGTTGAGCAGATAACGAAATCAAAAGAAAATTCTAAGTCTTATTATGACAACCACAGTCGTCCCGTTAAATACGAAGTACGTAATCGCCACGTGTTCCTTAAAAACCATCTAAGGCTCCGCAAAGCCTTGTCCCCCATATGGAAGGGACCTTACAAAATAGTTAAAATAAATGGTAGAAATACATTAACACTCTTAATTAACAGGCGACATGTTTCTCATCATTACGATGAAGTCAAATTGGCACGCAGACGTGACACTTAAAATATAAACACCTAGTAAATAAGTTATATACTCATAACCATAATAATCTTTCTTTACATACTTAATTGTTATATACATTTTATATACCTACCTAGCTATAACTATTACTTTATCTTTTAATATCTCCTAAGATAAGTAATTTGTATTTCATAGTTTTCTTTTATTTTATTACAATACCATAACTCAAGGAAAGTATGTGCACCCCGTTTCGAACAACCCTGGAATCTATTTTGATCCCGTAGGATCATTAAAGATTGTAAACGACCACCTTAGTGTAGTCGTTCCGATAGACAATTCTTTTATTGAACCACACCTCAAAAACATAAACGGTGTGATAGGCACCTCTCGATATGTTTGTAAACAAAGTCTTACATTCGACGAAACTGAGTGTCACAACTCGATTCAGCCTTTATCCTCTCGTTATTATGACATACTAAGAGACTACGAGTCAATTTCTCACCTGACCGGTAAACAACGTTACCAACTGGTTCGGCGTAATTGGCACCATATCTAAACATTTATTTGGCACAATGGACCAAGACGATGCTATAAAATACAACAACGCTATCCAAACTATAGAAAATGACCAAAAGGAATTTGCTAACTTAATGAAACAGAATATTCTCATTACCACATTAACACTTTCCTCGTTTAAAGAAACTATAAATAAAATCAACTCTAATCAACAAAGTTTGGACAACGCTGTTGAAAACCTTTCTTTAGCTGTTAAGAATTTGACTGTATTATCAGACCAACTATGGTTTAAATCCAAAATGTTATGATTAATGAACATCCTAGCAAATTGTTTGTTAACGCTTTCGTTTCGCGTAGAAGACATTATTAGTGGTTTTTTTATTTAGTAAATCAAACACTCTACACCCATCTATTATTACCCCGAAACAATTATTTTTAGAACTTGTAAATAACTATAGATTTCTCCCTAGCTCTAATGAACTAACCCTTAATATTAGATAACATCCATATTCTAATGAATGTCTCGGAAGTGGCGAGTTATTACTCAGATTACAAAATTGTCTTTGTGCTTAAAATCCCGTTAACTAACCCCACCGAGTACAATTTATATCAAAACATTCCATTTCCTGTAGCACATCAGACCAAAAACCCGGAGTCATACTCCGTCATAATACCTTCTACTAAATATGTAAGCATAAGTAGAGATAAGTCTCACTACTGTAAGTTAAACGACATGAGACACTGTAAAACTATATCTAACCAGATGTTTGTATGTGTAATAAGCAATGTGTATTCTACTACTGTAACCCCTATTTCTGAAACTGAAATTATTACAATATTGTTAACTTCAGTGCCTAACCAATGTGAAACTAAATTCCTCCACGGAAATAATTCTTGGATATACATTATGTCTAAAAATTCAAAAGTCTCTATAGACTGCCCTAAAATGAGTAACACCACGGAAATTAATATCCTAGGATCTGGTATTTTAAACATTCCTAGTGGTTGTATTGGATATTGTAATGATTTGAAACTTATACCTAAGCAAAATTTAAAAATAGAACTTCAACCCGTTATATCTAACTTTATACTGATAAATGATTCTTGTTGTAACTATATTGCATTTAAAGAATCACAGGTTAAACTTCCGTTATTAAACTTAAAATCTACTAACTTTGATTCTTTATCTAAGTATAACTCCGTATCAAAACAAATAACTCAGAAACTAGATGAAATTATAACTAAACCTCATATTGTTTTGTATGGTAATTACTATTCCTCTGTAACCCTATTTTTAGTAATAATTTTAATTGTATACATTATCTATAAAATATGTGCTAAAACTGGTGTCTACCGAAAAATACATAGCAACCTCCCTTGAAGATATTGCTTCAGACCGTCCAATTCCTAAACCCAGAATAAGAAGCTTTTAGACGTGAACTTCACTTAAGGGTGTAAGTTCAGTCCAAAGCGGGGGGCTGTTATAAATATTATATGCACCCTATACAGTTAGTCACCCCTTTTCCTAGCCTAGTCAGCATTATTATGATCCGTTCCCAACATCTCAAGTAAAGCTCCTCAGTTCAACACTAGCCTCTACCCGGTACACACCAATTTTAATAAAATCGTATATTATAATATTTTACCGAATAAATAAGTGTTAATAATTATAAATAATCTTTTTTAAAAACCCGAGAATTCCGACTAACAGTTCGTATCCCTACAATAGCTAGAGACACCAAAACCGAAGCACTCAATGAGTTTATCTCAAGGTTGTCTGGACGACTTTTTCACAGCGCGGACAACAGTAACCACATCCACCTTAGGGGCATCGTACTACTTCATGCCCGTCCTCCAGAAGGACGAAATCTCCCCCGAGAGCTTATCCCGGTGGACATCTAATTTTATTGATTAGACTTTCACATCTAAGACCATTACCCTTTAAGAAGCAAATTATTAAGCAAAAAACGAAGAATCATCAAATAATCTCCATATAGGAACCTGCAAAAAAGGAGTCTTCTAATTCCCAAGGGTACATTTACCATTTAGCTTATGCCCGGGTACCTTGTTCGCTCTAGAAAGAGCGAAATATAGAAGAACAACGATTGATTGTCATTTTTATGGCCGCGCGGGCGCCGTACAGTGTCGCTACCAGTGTTCTTAGTGTCAAAATACTGAACTAAAGTGCTTCCAACTGCGTTACTGTGTCTAAGTGGAAAACTTCGCTCCTTCGTATAGACGGCGTGCGTGCGTGGACGGTTAGGGCGTCGTCGTCGTTCGACGCAGCATATCTGCTCCTACAACAAGAGCGCTTAAAAAGCGACATCGCTGCGATGGTTCAGCGGTTGTCGCCGGATTTTGTAATTCTATTTTTGTCAATATTTTTCCTGGAGAACGCTAGCTCCGTTAGGTGAGAACAACACCATGGCCTTTTGCAACGTATCTACATAGGATGTTGAAAAAAAGTCAAATTGCCTTAGGCACTTGTCAATATTGATTTGTAAACATAATTTATAAGGCGGAATAAAGCCTACTATATATATATACCTATGTGATTCTATTGCCAACCATACTTTAAAGGTAAGATATGGCACCCTAAATAGAGTTTGAAAAAGTGAAACATGCACATCTATTTTTGTTATGTCTAATATTATTTTTTTATTACGATTTGTCAAATGAAAAGCTTTGCAACACTTCATTAAAATATAATACGCAAGCTGTGCCCGAGGGTCACACTGCGCTAAATTCGGTTATTGCATATTAGCGTCAGATTCCCACTCAAAAGAGTCTCCGACTGCGCGATGCAACATTTATCAGCAAATCCTTTCATTGCTAAGAGCGAGATAATGCAACATTTAAAATTGCATCTCTCTTTCATCTTAGTCAAGTGCCTATCGGTGTGTGAGATACACTAGAAGGTCACCGGTCGAGCAACCGTGGTACAAGCCATATTGACGTCGCTAACCAGTTCGTGTTTTTCTAGGTACTGCAGCGGGCGGGGGCGTAAAGTAGCTGCTTACTACCTATTTCTTATAAGGTATTGGGAACTACTGCTATTAATAACAAGGTTCAGGAAGATCTTTTTATATTGGTCTTTTAAACATGTGACGTGTAAGCACCATTTAGATTCATGTCTTAACTAGGAGAATAAAACTTAGCTATGATATTTCTTCGGTTTTCAGGTCATCCATTATCCACATCGGGTCATTATTCCTTTACAATAGGTAACTAGCGTTATTGTCTTCGATGGCAGCAGTGCATCTAATATATTTGATACTGGAGTATCTGACCATGAGTTTACTGGCAATGTAAAACCATTCTAAATATTCTAGGGCTCCCTGATAGAGACAGGAATCGACTCGACCAATTTATTTAGGCTTGTCCGATCTATATTTTTCACTCGACTGTCAATTAATGAAAATAAATAACATAGGTACTCGGTGTTCCAAATGTTTTTATTCAAAAACACACTGACACCATCTATTATATCTTAGTAAAACCACTATGAAGTATTTGCTGTGTTAAAGCGTTCGCTAACATATTTACTTCCTTTTTACCTAACCTCTACATATTTCTCACCCATCGGCCTGAAAATTATAGCAACTCGTTGCGAATAATTTTCTATTCGCTACCTATATACTACCCATCGAAATCACAAATGGCGGAAAATCTACATTACCCTACTGATTTTAACCTAAAACCGGAGAACCTTCGTTGCGATGCCAAACCATATGCAAATAGTAAATTAACTAATTAAAAATCCCTTTTGGATTTTAGTTAATTTTCATCCAGATAAACCACGATATGGATCCGAGAGACATCGCACTACCTACCTCCTTATATCGAACACTAACTGTGTATATGTTGGGCAAATTCCCTTCAAATTAACTAATCAATAAAGTCAACACAAAACAGTTTTAAGCTTTTGACTTTTGAAGTCAAACTTCAAAAACATTACACACCATAAATCCTTAATAGCCTACGTTAATTACATACTTTATCAATTCAATATAACAAAAAAAAAGCTGATCACGATTAAACCTATACTTTACTTTACTTTACACATCTTTTAGTAGTTTTCGTAAAACAAAATCTCTCGTCCTCCTTACTTCTATTTACATTTATCGCATTTAATTCAATTTAAAAACTGTAATGCAGCACACTAAATCATTCGCGTCAACCAGTGTTCATTCGATTCTAAATTCAAATCGCGATATAGAACCTTCCCGTATCGAAGTATTGTTAATCCCTTACTCAGCATCACCCTTTTATGAATATTTCTGAATAGGAAGGCACACAAAAAAATAATAAACAATCTATAAATACAATGGTCCTTCATACTCGTTTATACTTTTTCATTAAAACATTCAGAATTAAAAACAATGTTAAGATACTCATCTTAACTAGACTTGGTAGCGCATCACCATGCATGAAGTGCAATACCTACCTAACTTACTTTAACATCTTGCAATAACACAATTACTCCTACTTTTTACTTTAGCCTTTATAAAAGACACACCTCATATTCATTCAAATTTTAATTAAATAATAAACAACTTTACTAAATACCTATAACTCCTTATTAATTACTCAATTCATCAACTATGAGAATATTTATTTTACTTTAAATACCTACCTGACATCCTAATAAACTACTACTAATAATCTTATAAACTTCCATTACCTGAATTATAAGTAAACAAAGTTTTCTTTTCCTTTAAGAAATTCGATGTATGATAGGGTTATCGCGCATATTTTCAAATTGTAAAATTTTTACTTTACATTTAAAACCTTCATAAGAAAATGAAGAAAATCACATCATTTCCACGTTCCATTCCATTCTTTTCCTTTCCGTTGCTAACTAATAATAAAATTCATTAACCACAATATCAATTCTTTTAGGATGGAGTCATTTCCTTTAATTACCCTTACTTATTAATACAATATATTAATAAAAACTATTACCTTTATATCCTTTATTTATTAAAGTCATGTCATGTTCGCATTTCAAAATCAACGAACGCCGCGGAAATTACTGCCTATGATCTTAAACCCTATTTCGTTTCGAATACGAATATTTTTTTTTTCTCAATGTTCACCCTTGACATATTTTTTTTTTCTTTCAATTGTGAACACACTATTCAAGTGGATCTATCCTACCTAAAATATTATTTGAAACCTACGGCTCAAACTTGGCCCTAAACATACTTGTATCCCTGATGACTCAGATCACCCTTGACCTAAATCTCACTCGACCATAATCACTATTCCAATACTATTGGTTCGGATCACGCTTGACACAGATCACCCTTGACCTTAATATCTTTCAACTATATATCTCGTTATAATACCTTTTAAATATCAACAGTTCACACTTGGCTATATCCTACCCTACTTATCAATCTATATTAATAAATCATTAACCTACGGATCCCTACACATCCTAAATCTATTTACCTTTGACAACATTTTATGCCATTTTATATTTATAGGATGCAAAAACCTATATACAGAACCCTATATCTCCTCAAATAAATTCACTCTGTATAATATCTATTTTTTTTTTATTTATTTTTTATTTTAATAACAAAAATCTGCATACGAAACCTTACCTAAATAAACTAAAATTCCTCCTGACTTCGTCTAACCCTTTTCCTACTGGAAACTATCGCTACTACCTAATGGTTCTTAAGAAATCCTAATCTAAGGAACCCTAAATTTTTCATTATATAATAATTAAATTAAATAAATTAAAATACCTTACAGAACCCTACTATTGACAATACATCCATCTGTCTTGACCCTATCTAATGACAAATATAACCTCGAACTCTGAATCCGAATTTGGACTTCTCTATGCTTGACCTATTTTCATATGACAACTTTGTATTTTTATCTTACAAAATCTCATATACCAAACTCTACTAAACTTTTCAACGAAATAACCTACACCCATTGACTTATAAATAAATCATTGCCTACACCTATTAAAATTCCTACAATTCTCCACTAAATCCTACTAGTACGAAACTACTTCCTACTACTATAAACTTATCAAACCCTCTTTTCTTATCCACTTTTTATCTTCTCACACTTACAATATTTACTAATCTCCAGCGTGTTCTTCGTACAAGGTACAAGTTACTTATGACTTGGTTACCTTCTCTTCCTCCTATCCTCTTTTCTGTACTGCCATTTATACAAACATTATACAACAAAAAAAAAATACCTTATTATTTTACGTTACCATGGCAACTAAAATAACATGGCTCGCTCATCCAATCCTTATTTTAGCAAACCTTTATTTTCATGACGACTTCAATATACATCATACGCTCTACACCGATTGTATTTTATCGAATAACCTTTCATGATGTCCTATAATAACATCTTATTATCATTTGACATGACCTAAGTTTGACTTTCAAACTTCTAAACTTTTAAGAAATTACCTATTTCTCTCAAATACTTCACGATAAATTATACCTAACCTGGCCACAACTATAGAATCTATATGCCTAAATTACAATTCAAATACTAGCAATGTCCGCTAGTAGACTTTCTGAATTTTGAAAAAAATAAAAGTCTTACCTCCAAATAAATACTAAACTAGCTTGACTAGGTTTATACCCTGACTTCATTATCTATATATAAATAAATAGATATTTCCGTTTATTTATTTTACCAAGTAAATTGGTTGAAATAACCTATTTATAAAGGTTATCTCGAACGAAATACTTTTGACCTATTAACTGGACCTACCTCTCCATCCGTACATACATTGCTTTATAACGCATTATTATGCCTAACTATTCTGACAATTTTGTACGGAACCTTATAAATTTTCTTCAATTTATATGAGAAACCTGTTCGTCGTTTATCATGGTGTAACAATACTACATCTCCTATAACTAAATTTTTCGGTCTCGCCACTTTTTGCTGCTGTTGCGCTCGCATTATCTTTTGCCGAACTTTTTCTAATGAAATATTTATATTACCTCCTTAACTTACCTATTTGGTGGAAGTTTTCGTAGCACTTCCTTACCATGTAGCAAAATTAACACACATTAATGTAACTGGTAACGTTACGTGCTTGCCACTTACCCTCGTCAACTTCATGCGACCATTACTTCTTATTTTTTGTCGTTGCCCTATCTTACCATAGAAGGAAATAATCAATAATAAAAGAAGATACATATGTAGCTTTACCCGGCTTTGTCCTCTTTAAGAAAGATCAATTTGTTAGATTTCGCATCTTAACCTCGCGACATTTGTCTAGTCTTTCTTTTCGATGCTTGAGCACATGATTGCTCAGCTTTAGAGTCCAATACTCCTTGTTCGGCTCTATGAAAATATTTTCAAAGGCTAATCTCCTCCCTATCTTTCACCATTCCTACACTATCTACATTATCTTTAACTACCTTTATAGCAAGTACATTATATGCCTTCTCAGATTTTGGTTCCATGACATATGGCTTTAATTGAGGAAACAATACAATTACTTTGTCGCCGATATATCCATTTTGCTTCATTAAGTCTGTATGACAATTATACCTATGCAAACAGTCAAGATCTAAAGTTGGCAATTTGCATCCCTCAAGAACAATAAAGTCTACTTCAAAGAATTTTCTATGCAAATAATATGCAATCGATATCCTTGGCTCAGTGAGCCATTTAGCCGAAGTCATTCGCACTCCTTCTTCTTTAGGTACATCTTCCTCTGCGAATAATTCGTGAAAAATCCTTTCCGGCAAAATTGATATCTCCGATCCTGTATCCATGATACACGGTATCCTCTTTCCGCGTAAAGTAATCGGAATTATTACTAAATTAGGTGTTTGCCCAATCGCATTAAAATTTACAAGGCATTCCCGATTCTCACTATAATTGTTGCCTAATCCCCCTGTTGGTTCCGTACATGACCATATCTGCCCATTCTTCCTCTTTACAGAATTTCTACTGCAATTCACTTGCTTTCTACTATTTTAAATTTTGACCTACTGAATCGTTGGGTATAATTTCTGTGCATATTGCGACCTCTATTTGGTCCTCCTCGGTAAGTCCTCTTTTTATAATTTTGTTCCGCTTTTATCCAGGGCGATGGTCGTGATTCTCCGTTCCGTGGATAAAGACATAATTTTGGTGTTTACTAAATTTTACTTTTAATTATCTCTTTGTGACCTGTTTTAGCAGACAACGGCGTACACCATATGCAGCGGGCAAGAGCGTAAAGAAGCTGCTTACTACCTATTTCTTATTAGGTATCGGGAACTACTGCTATTAATAACAAGGTTTAGGGAGATCTTTTTATATTGGTCTTTTAGACGAGTAAGCACCATTTAGATTCATGTCTTAACTAGGAGAATTATTATACAAATAAAACTAAGCTATGATATTTCTTCGGTTTTCAGGTCATTCATTATCCACATCGGGTCATTATTCCTTTACAATGGGTAACTAGCATTATTATCTTCGATATCGGCAGTGCATCTAATATATTTGATACTGGAGTATCTGACCATGAGTTTACTGGCAATGTAAAACCATTCTAAATATTCTAGGGCTCCCTTATAGAGACAGGAATCGATCCGTCTATATTTTCACTCGAATGTCAATCAATGAAAATAATGACATACTCGGTGTTCCAAATGTTTTTATTCAAAAACATACTGTCACCAACTATTATATCTTAATAAAACCACTATAAAGTATTTGCTGCGTTAAACGTTCGCTAACACATTTACTTCTTTTTTACCCAACGAGAGGTCGAAACCTCTACAGTACCTATCTTGGAAGCTGCGATTTGATTACACGCTACATCTCTTTGGAAAAGAGAGATATAATAGCGATTGGCCTGGAATGCAATGGATCTGATATATTGCCCTTCTTGGGCACCGGGTGCACATTGGCAGTCTTCCACGAAGTTGGAAATTGCCTAGTGTGGTAGGTAGGAAAGCGTGAAATGGTGCGTAAGTACAGGAAACAACTCAAGCAGGAGCACACAGTTTAAGCACCACTGCTGGTATACCGTCTGGCCCACTCGACTTATGAACGGCTAGAAAAAGCAACGACCACTGGAACTCTCGCTGTGTTATGGAAATTTCCGGCATGGTCTTAACGCGCCATGACCGCACCACGGTATAAAAGGTGGTACAGCGCCTTTGTCGTTCATGCTCGAGTTTGAGGCAAAGAGAATTATCAGTATATCGGCTTTCTATTAAGCGCTATGGGCTAAGGCACTATCGGTTTTACGCAGTATTAGTAACGACCAGGAAGTCCAGAGGGTGCTGAATTTTTTATCATTTTTTTTAATTCAAAATAACAATACAATATAAAAGAAAAAAGAAAAGATATAAGCAATAAGCGCAACATAAGTACATACTTAATACAATACTACTATACAATTACTAAATAGACACGCATTTGTTGCGCCAAGCCAAAAAGGACTTCACTCAGTATAAAGCTGCAGCAGTAAGGCACGGCACTGATTTTAAGTGAGGACCTAATGTTTGTCGTTTAGAACTACGAAATAGTTTACAAATTAGTTATAAGAATACACTATAAAGACTATTATTTTATCTGCAAAAAAAAACATTATAATATGGTTAGTAAATTTAGTTCAATATAGCGTAAAGTTTCTTGAAAAAAAAATTATATTATTAAATTCTACTAGCTGACCTGCGCGACTTCGTCTGTGCCATAGTTAGTCCGACTCGCACTTGACCGGTAAGAGGGTAAAAAATACTTAACGCCCTATTCTTATACCTAACAAATGTACGAAAAAAAAATAATAAAATCAGTCTATCCGTTTCAGAGGAGCGCGAACGTAAACACCGTGACCCGAAATTTTTATATATTAGACTATTTATTTATTAGGTTTATAAGGGTTTTGGATTAAAATCCTTTATTAGTTATGTAATATTCAAGATAGTCAATAAAATATGTCACCCATTTTTTTGAAAAAACCTTTATGCGACCATAGCCTATGGACAATTGCAACACCTGGGGCATCTCTCGCGCATTGCCGACCCCTTAAAAATCGAAAACTTTATTTCTTGAAGAACTTCATACTGTAGTCCTTAGAGAGAACCTTGGCAGGGAGCTCATTTTACAACCCCGCTTGGGTTGCGGGAGAAAGTTTCTCTGAAATTCGCACTGTACTTCAACATTTAGGTTCTTAGGTGTGGGGATGAATTATCTGCCTATGGTGAGCGGTACGATGATAGGTAGTAGCCGGGGCCATCATTTAGAACAATTGCTCAGAACACAAGCGGTACAACACACACAGGGAGGCAAAGTTTCACCTCAGACTTAAGGTTTCGATATGGCTTGTCAGTTTGGGATCGTCGACGATTTTCACAGCCTTTCGTTTAATCGAGTCAAATGGACTTGGCTGGTATCTGCGTTTGTTATCCGTGGTACCCCCAGTCGTACCACCAGTAGTACCACGGTTACTTTTACATAATCTTAGAACCTCAATGGAACCACGGTTAGTTTTTCTAACCCTGGTACCACTGATCTTGTGCATGTTGCATGTATGCGATATATTAACATGTTTTCTTTTCATTTTGACCTGTACCTGTATGTTTACATGTATGTATGTATGTTTATCCGCAATTATCTCGCGTTTAGCTGAACCGATTTTGATACTGTTTTCAGAAAAAAAATATTTGTTACATCCTGGAGAAGATTTCCTTCGCTTCGGGAAAAGTTTTCTTCGGCAGCTTTAGCTAGCGACCAGAAATCATGACTCCTAGTGGGATAGCTTGCAAGTTGCCCACTTATTTTGCCAATGAATTATAACTAAGCACTGGCAGTTGCTTTCTTACTTACTCCTAAAACCCAAAAGCTCGATATTAAGGTGGGAAATCCTAGAAAGCGAATAAAAAATATCAAAGCAAAATAATAAGTTACGACATTGTACTGACACAACAGAGTTGAAAGTTTATGTAAAAAAAAGTGAATGAAATGGTTATTGCATACCCTAGAGAAGTCAGGAAAGATTAGTACTACCATAAAAGTAACAAAAAATCTACCTTTTATACTTAATTTTAAACTTAAATTAAATAGTGACAATTTAATGTATGTAATCTAAGAGACCTTGGCACACAAAGTAACTACTCAACAAAATAATATCGTTGAAGTCTACCTTTACTATTTATTACCTTTAGAGGATAAAGAGGCAATGTTAGCCACTAATCTCGGATTTGTATTTATTTGAAACTTTTACTAGTACTTTAGCATTATCACGTTACCTTGTTATTCCTTTCACAAATGTTAATTCTTTGGTAACCTGATGATCTATATTGAATTCGTCTGTCATTTATATCGATAAATTGGCGGTTAATTTAAAAAGTGCGTGTAGCGCATCAAAGTGAATTTAACGCGATAAAATTTTTGCTCTATGATTTATTGCTACTTTCGTTGTAGTCTTAGTCAACAACAAAGTTATGACAGACTTTAATTGGTCTTTCATGATGAACAATTTACAACTGGTTCAATGATAACCTGCGTGAGGGACGTCCTACAACGGCGACAACTGACTTATTACTGTGCGGCGCATGATAGAGGCTGTTAAGAGAGAAACCTACCAACAGATTTGACTAAGCTTAGACATTTGTATGAGTCAGGTGCAAAAAACCTTATTAAGCATTTAAACATCATACCAAAGACCAAAAACGCCGTCGCATATATTGGTGCCGCAAAATGCTGGAAAGGTACAATGGAGGTGACTCTCATGCTGTATTTGACATCATCACAGGAGTTGAAAGTTGTATATATCATTACAGACCCGAAACTAAAAGGAAATCTGCGCAGTGGCTGTTTCCTTTTGAGAATTTTCCATTTTGAGTGACAAATAGCAAAGCAAGACTAAAAGCATTGATACTTGTAACAAAATTTTATACAATCACCAACATAAAAGGCATTTCACCAGTTCCAAATTAACTTTTTTTTATTTTGTCTAAAAATTCAAATTTTGAATTAATAACTTTAATATGAGATCACCTCGAAAGTATACCCTTTTAAATAAAAAAAGAATTTTGAAAACCGTCTATATATGATGGAGTTATGTCCGAACATACATAAAAAAGAAACATCCGAATTGAGAACCTCCTCCTTCTTTTGAAGTCGGTTAAAATCGTCTTGTATCTTATTTTTTACTAAGCCGAGATTATGACTACAATAACAAGTACCTAATATGTTTTTAATAATAAAAGTAATTTGCTTAGTTCTGCCGTCATAAAAAAAAGACGTATCTGACATTATTTTTTATTAGCCTAAAAAATTATGACACCACAAATCATACTTTTAAATAAGATGATTCTGCTAAATCTGTACTTCTATACTAATATTATAAAGAGGAAAGATTATTATGTAAGTATGTTTGTATTGAATAGGCTTCAAAAGTACTGGACCGATTTGAAAAATTCTTTTACCATTAGAAGCCGACATAATCCCTAATAAACAGAGGCTACTTTTTACCGCGGGAAAATGCTTCATTCCTACGGGAAACGGGTAATATGACAACGGGTAGTAATAATTGTCGTTCCGTACTTATCTTTTTCACATAACTTCTAAACGGCTTGACAGATCGGGTTGGGTATTTCGATGGTTTCATAGATGGAATGTATTATGCCATTAAGGAGGTAATATTTGATAGTTTGTTTTTTTCTATAATTGAGGTGCTGCCGTAATAACCTACGCCGATAACGAAATTTAGCGCGGGCGAAGCCGCTGGCAGAAGCTAGTAATGTTATATTTACCAAGTAGGATAGACGTTTTAGACGTCTAATAAGTTGAAAGGATGCATTTAAGTAGATACGTCTTATTAATTTGCAAAATATGTAGTTGTTGATAAAATGAACAGACATTACTACACGGTCATAAGGCGAAAAGACGGTATTGCGTAGATGTGCCTATTCATCTTAATATTAGGAAAAAAATGTAGGCGCAAGTACCAGTACCATCTTTTTTACTAAGTATTGCTAGTTGTGCGGGGTGAAGGGATTGTGGTTGGATGATCTGTTCAATCAGTTGCGCCCAGGCAGTCAGGACAAAAATACACGCGCGCGGTTTTTCAGGCTATAATTGCAACCAAATACTGAGGATCCCTATTTGATAAGGATTATGTGCCCTCAAGTTTAGCTTCATAAAAGAAGATTCAGATTCTTTTACAAATAATATTACCAATTCGCAGCCAGTTAACATTAATGTCCTTGAGTCACCGGAAGTCTCAAACAACGAAGACCCATCGCAAAATCTTACAAAAAAAGGTAAAATTAGGAAAAGTAAGAAGTTTGATGTACAGAGGAAAGAAACTAAAAGATATAGAATGTAAATATATTAAAGCCAGGATGTAATAATAATACGTGTAAAAAAATGTCGTACCCAGTTAACACAGGAAGCACGAAAAAATTTAAACTATTATTTCAGAAATATGTTTTGGAAAGAGCAACAGTGTTATATAGTAAATAACACTTCTAAAGAGGAGCATAAAAGAAAAACTGTTAAGGAAAATCAAAAATTGGCGATAAACGTGACTATATCATATTTTCTGTTAAATGAAGCAGGGACTAGGGTCAATGTATGCATAGTATTTTTTTTAGAAACACTAGGATACAATCGAAAAAATGATAAATCTTTAAGAACCGCGTCAAGCACCGTTTTAAATAACACCCCTGTGGATAGGTGAGGAATCAACCCTAATCTAAAAAAGTCAGATAACTCAAAAATTTTGGAACATATAAATCCATTTAACCCTTCCATATCCCACTACAGAAGAGAGCATGCTCCAAATAGAAAATTCCCACCGTCTGACCTAACAGTAACCAAAATGCATCAAGACTTTTGCAATAATATGAAGGATCTTCCTGTGGACCAACAACTTTCTTACGACCACTACAGAAAAATTGTAAAAAGGTTAAACATTAGTTTTACAAAACTTGGACTTGAGGAGTGTAAGGTGTGCGAAAAGTATTTTATTCATAATCCGGAGTTCAAGCAGCCAAGCCACAGAAATTGTCAAAAGTGTTGAAGTAAATTTTGAAAAAAATACTAAAAAATATTTAGAAGTAGGATACATATACATGGCCGCAGACGAATTCCATCACCAAGTCAAGCAATCTATGAAGAGGAAGATACACCTCTATGATTTTGAAGACTTCCACCAAGCAGTATTAAGCGCTAGAACTAATATTACCGTAAAAGTAATTAATGTGGAAGACTTTTGTCAGTTCGAAGATTGTTCTTCGACGTACAAACTACAAAATTCTTCTCCTCGAGCTTATTTAAGTAATATGTGTGAAGTAAGATTCTTCAGAGGTTTCCACGTCATACATTACAAGACTAACTTCTACAATGGATAAAAGCACTCACTTGATTTTCTAAGATTAAAAAATATTAAATCTGGGATACTTCAAAAGTAAACAAAGAGTTGAGGGCATTACTCAAGAGCGTAAGTCGGCAATCATACAAAAACTCACACCCTTAATGCCAGATAATAGAAGATCATTTTGAAATAATTTACCAACTGATAAAAATAGTATTGATCTTACTCAAGTTTATGAAGACTGATTTATAAGATCCCAAAGTTGTAATAACTGTTCCTAATTAGAATCAAGTTTAAGACATAGTTTGATTTTTGTTATATTGTTTTACTTTGAAAGAATTTTTATGTTGGGTTAAGAAAGTGATTTTTGATATATTGTTTGACTTTGAGAGAATTTTTATGTTTGGTAAAGAAAGCCAAAGAATTGCTGTTTTTGTTTTTTTTTGTAATAAAATTTTGATTCTCATACTTTGATTTTTATTAGAAACTAGCTTTTGCCCGTGACTTACTACAATATACAGACAACCATTTTAAATGACCTCCCTAATTTATGAAAGCTGGTATAGCGGAAAGAACGAAATTAGATAAAACTTAGCTTAGATGTTCAGTTGGAATTAAAACTACCAAACTGTGCAAACTTCATCAAAATCTGTTCAGGATTTTTTGCGTGATGCGCGACACACAGATAGAAATTATAAAAAAAATATTTAGGCATAGTAACGTCCCAGAATCACATCCGGGCTTTTTAGAGTTTTATAATAGTATTAGAAGATGGATATCTAAGGTGATTATTATGTTAAAATATTCTTCATTTTTAATATGGTTCATGGGCACATGGGTGATTCTGCAGGTAATATTTTAGGTTCCTAAACACTTTTAGTTGAAAAGCAGCAAATGGTTAAAAACGTCTATTCAGTTTAGAAAACAAGAACCTAGTAATTCTTTATCACTAAACAAAATAGACGTAGACTTAATAGTTATCAATAAATTACTATGTTAAATAAACGTATCTAGCCAGAAACGTCTTTTCATTACAGTATCACGTAATTTTTTGGTTTTTTAACTAAAAAGAAAAAGCAAACCTAATTTATTTTATATATGATTTTAATTTTATTACAATCAACGTGTATATTCTGATAGATCAAACTTTATATCATAATTTTGGATTAAAAAATGTTTTTGGCTTTTATTAGAAACGTCTTTTTTCCTTATGACGGCAGAGTTTAAATCTTTAATTTATTTTTGATCATTTTCTATTATCACCTCTATTTACCCTTTTGTTATAAAACCACATGTAGAACACCATTATTCTGTGCTGAATTTTTCAGGCGTGTTGCTTGTGGTAAGTCAAAGTTTTTTCCCTTATTATGTACTAAACTTTATTTAGAATTTTTTTTATTACAAAAATTTAAGAAGAGAGTCTTACTTAAATTCATACTTAAAGTCATACTTAATTGTCAAATTATTCCACTACAAGGCAGTCTTGGCGGCAAACGACGTATCAAAAATATTCTGGCAGAAAAATGGTTAAATATGAAAAGCTCTCGTAGATATTAGGGAGCTCTAGGCTTATTTAAGATATTGTACAGTGTTATTTGTAAGACCGAGTAGTTGGGGGCTGAAGAGAACTTGTGAATAAGGGGAAATACTTATTGGGTAAAGAACAGATATGTTCGTTTATCTGAGCCGAGGTCCTTTTCCTTCTTTAATGGGCTGATGTCAGTTTCCTTGGGCTGGACACTGTTTCACTTTACTATAATGTTATTAATTTAGGCCCGCGCGGGTAATAGCGTTTTATAGGTAAATATTGCAAGTAGCGGAGAAAACTTGCGCAGAAAAACTTTTCGTTAAGATTCAAAAACTTGACATACACAATCAGCCGGGGCGGGCAGAAGTACAGTGTTGCTGCGCTAGAAGAGTGGCCGCTTCACTCGTCGATTATTAGAGTGGAGGTGCGTTATGACTAACGTCACGACACTGAGGCGTGAACATCTGGGGGGGGGGGGGGGAGTTTCTGGGTGTAGATCCTCCTTTTCCGCGTCCTCATGAGTGCTGAGTCAAACTTGATTTTGAGGGTCTGGGCTAAGTAAGCGGTTCAGGATCATATCATCCCTGGGCCGATCAATTGGGAGTCTTGCCAACTTCAATAACGGGCGCTGTAGCGTTTGGCCATGTATATCTCCACAACACGGGTAATTGCATCCTTTCTGGGCAAAGTACGGATGATTCTTCTCATCTTCTATTGTAGCAGCAGGCAGGGTGTCCTTCTTTAGAAAGCCATTTGCAGGTCCACTGAGACCAGAAGTTCTGAAAGATGGCTTGGATGAGTTTAAAATGCTTGAGACCTGACATTAATCTATTATCGAAGGATGGTTCAGGAAAGACAGTGAGGGGACGGCCAGTAAGGAAGTGGCCGGCTGTTAGTAGTTCAATGGCTGAAAGGTCAGAAGAGAGAGGGCAGAGTGGTCTGAAGTTGAGGACAGCCTCAATTCTTGTTAAGAGGGTGGAAAATTCCTCAAATGTGAGTCATTGTTCATCAATGATCCTTTATAAAAGTAGTTTGGTATATTTTACCGCGGTTTTATACAAACCTCCAAACGAAAGAGCTAAAGGTGGGTTGAGCCACCATGTTATGTACTGATTAGCGAGTTCGTGTGCAATTTTGTCACTGTTAGATGCAAGGAAATTTTGAATGTCTATAAGATGATTCCTAGCACCTACATAATTTGTGCCGCAATCTGGGCGGATAAGAGTTGGAACACCGCATCGCGAAATAAATCGTTGCAATGCAGCCAGAAACGCATTCGCTGAGAGTTCGAATTACTACTAAACTAATTTGAGGTGCACAGCCTTTGTGGCAAGACACACAAAACTGCAAAAATAACCCTTAAGGAGTTTTGCGCTACGTCATGTGCTGGATTTGATTAAAAATGGGCCGGCAAAATCGGTTGGCATTTGTGCAAAGACAGGTTGTGGGCTGACTCTGTCTGCAGGTAGATCTGCATCTGATCCCATAAACGGGGCCTTCAGTTGAGAGCGACATTTGAAGCAATGCATACACTTGTACACACGGTGTCTGATAATTCGACAAGCTGATAGAATCGAGTATGGCTGGCGTAAAATGGCGTGTAAGGTGTCAAAGCCTGCATGGCAGTGTATTTTGTGATAGTAGTCAATTATGAGATCCACAAGGGGGCTAGAGCTGGGTGAAATACGAGGGTGCTGAGCTTCGTATCTTCAGAGCAGATCATCCTTTAAGATGGGTGAGAGGCGTTGTCGCACGGTACAAGTTTTATTAGTGCGCAGATGGTGGATGTCTTTGGCGTACATGTTGTGCTGAACAGAACGCACCCAGTGTAAGAAAGCTTCTTTGCGTTCGCTGTCAGTAATGAGACCCATGAGGCGAGCGTCACGTTTTTATGCCGACCGTTACACCTATCAGAGTGTCAAGTGAGAAATATTCCGAAAACCAATTGGAACAAATGCGTAATTTGTTGAAGCAACTAAAAACGCGATAACCTATTAACTGAAACATCGATGAAGGGGTATTCAGGCAAGGAGTTTAAGGGACTACCGATCAAGAAATGGCCTGGAGTAAGAGCTTCCAGGTCATTAGAGTTCGACAAGATCGGATAAAGCGGGCGTGAGTTCAATACCGCTTCGACGTTGCAAAATACCGTTTGTAATTCCTCAAACGTGAGGACCGTTTCTCCAATCAGACGGCGGAGGTGAGTTTTGGCGACCTTGACAGGTGCTTCGAAAATATCGCCCCACGAAGGATAGCCGGGAGGATCAAAAATCCAAGTCACACCCTTTTTGGACAACACCGAACCACGTACCATACGTGTGATTGTCCGACAAAAACTGTAGGACTTCCTTCAGATAGCGATCTGCACCCTTGAAATTTGTGCCACAGTCAGAGCGAATTAAAGTCGACAAACCGCGACAGACATGCGACAAAGGCCTCCGTAGACAAGGCTGAAACAAGCTCCAGATGCACAGCCTTGGAAAAAAACAGATGAAGACGCATAAACCTGTCTGGTATTGCGAACACTTGAAGTCTTCACCAAAAACGGACCCGCGAAATCCAACCCAACCTTAGCGAAAAGTCGAGCGGGCCGGACACGATCGGATGGCAAGTCACCCATTTGTGGGTGAGTCAAGGTTCCCTTTAACCTATAACAAGGGATACATTTAAAAATGACGCTCCGAGCTGCTCGTCTGGCGGACAAAATCCAAAATTCTCGCTGCAGACAAGCCAGTAATGCATTGAGACCGGCATGACAGTTCCTAATATGGCGTTCCCTGATCAGCAAATAAACAAAATGACCGCTCTTGGGCAACAAAAGAGAATGCCGAGCCCCATAGAGCAATTATGAGTTGCGAAACCTACCACCCACTCGCAAAAACTCCGACTCGTCCAGAATCAGATTGAGACGAGCAAGACTTCCCCGCAATTTCCCGTTCTGTGAACGGAGAAGACCAATCTTCTTCCCATACGACTGGGCCTGTACCAGTCAAACAGAGGTGAGGAGAGCATCATGACGCTCTTCAGGAGACAAGACTGAAGAAGTCCTTGGCTGTGACCTGTTCCGTAAGTTGTGGAGAAACCTCTTTATTCAACCGCGTCACGCCAACGATCTTGTTAAGAGAACTGAACCGATTAAGCAAAAAGTTTGGTGAAGTGTCCACAGTCTGCTCAAACGCAGAGGGTCAACAAACTCCACAACTGTGTGAGGCCAAGTGTCTTCAGGAGAGGCCAGCCAGTCAGGACCCCACCAGAGCGGGTTATTTATGATTTGCAATGCAATCAGTCCCCGTAAAGCGCAATCTGAGGGATTCAATGACCCTGGCACGTGACGCCAATCCAGAGACACCGCAGAAGACTGGATTTGGGAGACACGATTGGCAACGAAGGTCTCTAGGGCATGAAAGGACGCCTTGAGCCAAGACAACACGATTTGGCTTTCTGTCCATGCCGTGACGGACTCAAATTGGACCCATTGACCAAGGGTGGAGAAGACATGGTTGAGGAGTCGAGTCAGCAATGTAGCTCCGGACAACTCCAGCTTGGGGATTGTCAATTTGGTCCACAAAGGTGCAACCTTACTTTTTGCGACCACCAGACTGACGCGGACATGACCATTGCTGTCAACGGTGCGGAGATAAACGACAGCCGCATAACCAGATTCCGACGCATCAGAAAAGCCGTGAAGACTGGCCCGATAACGACCTGGGGGTAAGATCGACCGAGGCACGGAGACATGTTAAAGGTCCGAAAGTGTCTCATAAAAACGTAGCCAATAAGACAACAAGTCTCCGGTCAACGGGGTATCCCAGTCGAGACCAGAAATCCAGAGCTCCTGTAGGAAACATTTGGCCCAAAAGACTACAGGAACCTCCCAACCATTGGGGTCAAAGACACGCGCTACTGTGGACAGAACCAGCCTTTTAATCCACCTCTTCATTGTGTCCGACGTTTCAACCGAGTACGTGAAGATATCCTGAACTGGCCGATATTGAACTCCGAGGACCGCGATGGAGTCAGGATTCTCAGGATTCCGGAAGAGCCCCTCCTGCTGATGTTCTGACGGTAAGTCTTCCAAGACGGCAGGTGAATCGCCTGAGAACTACACCATGTCCGTGCGGTGAATGTGCTAGAACCTGTGCGGTGAGCAAAAGAGTTGTGACAGGTGGTGGAGAGACTGGTGAAGCGGCTGCCACAAGTCAACGGGCGTTGGCCAAACCCGAGTGCCATACTTGGTCACGGGGCTCCGGTGGCTCATAATGCCCCACGCTTGAACCCGTATAAGCATACGGGTCCCACGCGGGCATAAGTGGCTGCCGAGACGCGCGCGATAGCCAACCGATCCCGTCCTCAACTCGCGAGTAACGCGAGGACGCTCCGCCATAGGGCCCCTCCCTAGAGGTTCATACTCCGCGTAATGTGCCCGTTCCGCAATACCTACCTGACAAAAAGAGGCACGTGAGGGTGGTGACCGACGACCATCCCGTGGGCTTGCCCGCGGTGAACGGGGCGGGGAAGGTCGATGTCGCATTGGGGACGGGGGCGATTGGGTTCGATTCAGTGGCGACGCGACGAACCCCCGTCCGTGCGAGCCTTAGACACACCTGCATGAGTCATCCGAGGACCATCCTCTCGGATGGGCATACATAAGTCGGGGTGGTGACCCCCACCACACTTTATACAAGGTCGCGGCTGTCGACAATCCTTGGCTAGGTGCTCCCCCAAACAATAATAACAAAGGCCTAGCCTACGGGTCAACTGAAGGTTGCAATTTAATGTTTTCCACGATACCTTCACATGTTTTCGCCTAATTCTCAATGGATTCTTCTATATACTTCTCTGCTGCAGCACTCGACTTCCTTCCTCCATGTCGCTTGAGAACAGTTAAGTCCGCTCCAGAATCTGCCAAAAGGGTAGCAGAAATACGACGAAAACAAAGCACAAAGTCCTGTATTAAGCTTGATATCTAGAAACTTCAAATAAGTAGCGATTTCTTGTGGCATGTTAGACATTTTATTTTTTCCCATAACTTATTTGAAGCACTTGCCATTTTGATAACGGATGAAAAACCGATTGGTCTTCATATCAGCAGGACGCAGGATCAGGTATTTCTGTACAATAGTTATGTATTCTCCTCGAATTACGAAGGATCGGTCAATTTTTGGTTTTGTGTCTGTCAGCTATACTAACAGTAAAAAATAAGTGTGTCTTTGTAGGGCTGAATCGGACCAAGTTTTCCCGTCCTCAGTAAGAGTCCTTGAAGAGAGTGTTTCCGATTTGAGACACAAATTCTTCACGCTTTTCCTCCACAACGGAACGACGGATAAAATAATAATAATAATATTTATTGATCTAAAAGGTTTTACATCATTTGTGCAGTACATTATAATGACTTTACGAAAATTCTAGAGTAAGTAAAGTTGATACTTAAGTGCCTAAACTAGGTCTAGCCTGTTCTTATAGGCGCTTATGCTCTTCTTTTATTTTGTCATTTAAATTAATATAAGAATAACAAACGTTACACACTAAATGCGTTATTAGCGGGTTTTAGAATTAGATAACAACTTAGGTAACAAAATAACATACTATAAATTAAAATTAATAAAAAAAAGTTAAAAAAATAAATAAAAAAGAACAAAAAGAAAATCATAACCTTCGTTGCTTTTACACGATATAAATAATTTTAATTTCTTACTTAGTGTTTGTTGTGGATGAGTTTGTGTATGAACGCGTGTGTATGATGTATGTGTGTTTAAGGGTGCGCTTGCAGTGTGAATTTGGAGTTGTGTTTGAGTTATCTTACAAATGTGTATTTGGAAACACGTGTGTTGTGTGAAGTACAATTACTTGCGAAGTGTGTACAAAAATGTTATATATTAACTTATTATTTTTAGTAAATTTCCGTTTCGTTATGGTCCAATAAAAGTAACCAATTTCGAATAGCCGTTTTGCAGTCGTACTAATTTTTATTGTATAAATTTAATTTTTTGTTCAGTCTATTATATATATGAGGTCCGACAAATAAACAGAAGCGGTTGAAAAATTTATTTCTCAGAAAAGGGACGGGAATATATATTTGTTTTCGTCTGACATTGTAAAGGGAATGGTCATCAAAATCAATTCATGAGTGTTGATAAAGACATACCTGAACATAAAATAGTTGGCGGACAGTAAGTACATCATACTCTAAATATAGTTTTTTTATTAGGGTATCTACATGGATGACAATTGATGACCTTTAGGATTGCTCGTTATGCTTTTTTGAGCGGTAATAAATAGTTTTGTGTGTATCTCCCCAGACGTTGATGCAATAAGTCAAGATAGATTGACACAGGGCAAAAGGTAGGTCTGAAAGAGACTAAGCTGTTCTCCACGAATCCCAAGCAATTCAATTTTTTTAAGTAACAAAGTAATAGAAACTGTTTCGAACGCCTTCGCTAAGTCTAAAAAGATTGCTACACATTTACGACCTGCATCGAGCTCTGTTACTATGAACTGCGTTAGTTCAAATATTTTTGCCTTTTCGGAATCCAAATTGATTTGGGGAAAGCAGGCTTTTTTCTTCAAGATATTTGAGAAGTCTTCTGTTAATCAGTTTTTCTAATATTTTAGAAAGTGAATTTAAAATACATTTTTTTTTTATTATACCTCTAAGGTGGCAAACAAGCTTACGGTCCGCCTATGGACACTTGCAACACCAGGGGTACCACTTGCGCGTTGCCGACCCTTCAGAAATCTAATAACTTCTTTCTTGAAGAACTCCATACTGTAGTCCTTGCAGAAAACCTTGGCAGGAAGCTCATTCCACAACTTAAGCGTTCGCGGGAGGAAGTTTCTCTGAAACCGCACTGTACGCGACCATTTAGGTTCTAAAGTGTGAGAATGAATTCCCTGCCGAGCGAGCGGTACGATGGTAGAAAGTAGCCGTGGACATCATTTCGAACAATTCCTCAGAACACAACCCATTGTACAAGCGGTAGAACAAACACAGGGAGGCAAAGTCACTCCTCAGACTTAAGGGCTCGATACTGCAAGTGAGTTTGGAATCGTCGACAATTCTCTCAGCCCGTCGTTGAACCGAGTCAAAAGGGCCAAGCTGGTATCCGGGTGCACCCTCCCAGAGATGGCAGCAGTACTCCATATGGGGCCGCACTTGTGACTTGTAAAGTAACAACCTTTGCCCCGACGTGAAGTACTGCTTCGCTCTGTTGAGTACTCCAAGTTTTTGGACGCCAGCTTCACCTTATCTTGTAAATGATCTCGGAACTGAACATCGCTGGAGATGTCGACACCAAGGATCCCAATGCTCTTGGAGATGGAGAGGGGAGTGTTCTGGAATTGTGGGACTACAGTGAATGGGGTTTTCTTAGCGGTGACCGCGCAGACTTGTGTCTGTAGGGTTGAATCGGACCATGTTTACCCGTCCCCAGTCAGAACCCTTGGACAGTGTGGTCTCGATTTGAGACACAAGTTCTCCGCGGTTTTCCTCCACAACGGAACGAGGGATGTTTGCACGACCCGTATAATAAGCGTCTCCAGTACTGTCATCTGCATAGCAATGTATGTTGTTGATATCCAACATGTCATTGATATGCAGTAGAAACAGCGTAGGAGACAGCACAGAGCCTTGCGGGACACCAGCATTAATGTCCATGCTGTCAGAGCAACTACCGTCAACTACGGCTCGTATGCTTCTGCCGGACAACCCTCGGGTACTCCGTAAGATGGCAACTTCGATAGAAGACCCCGGTGCCAGACCTGATCGAACGCCTTCGCTATATCCAGACTACATGCCAATGCCTCCCACTGACTCTCAATGGCTAGTGCCCATCGGTGTGTGAGATACACTAGAAGGTCACCACGGTCACTGACCAGGTCGTGTACTTCTAGGTATCTTAGAAGCTGTGTGTTGATCACACGCTTTATCACCTTTGAGAGGAAAGAAGTAATAGCGATAGGCCTATAATTCGATGGATCTGATCTATCGCCATTTTTGGGCACCGGGTGCATATTGGCAGTCTCCCATGAAGACGGAAATTGCCTAATGTGGTAGGAAAGCGCGAAGAGGCGCGTGAGTACAGGAGTATTACTCTGCAGCACACTGCTTAAGCACCACTGCTGGTATACCGTCTGGCCCACTCGATCTATAAACGTCTAGAGAAAGCAACGCCCGCCGGACCTCCCGCTGTGTTATGGAGATTTCCGGTATGGTCTTGCCGCACCACGATATAGTGGGTGGTACAGCACCTTCATCGTTCATGTTCGAGTTCGAGGCAAAGAGACTGCCCAGTAGATCGGCTTTCTCTTTAGCACTATGGGCCAAGTCACCATCAGTCTTTCGCAGTGGTGGTGACGACAGTTTCGAGATGGTGGTGGACTGCGTTAAGATTTGCGTGAATACCCCCTGATGTTGCAAAAATCCATATTATATGTGGATGAAGTAGCCGCTGTACAAACTCTTTACTTTTTCGTTATCATGGCCATTATATATAAAAAAGTTACTTAGACTAAGGATGTGGATTCACTGCGCAGACAGCCTAGAGGACAAAAGGTGCGGTTCTAAGACTGCCGAAGCTCGCCACAGATGATACGGTTGCTGGCACGGCGGGCGGAAGGGCCACTGATTCCCCTCTGTTGTAGTAGCCGGGTCCACTCCGGTCTCCTTCTCCGGCACGACTACTACTTCAGAGACTTTACACCGGTTGGCGGATCAGCTTCCCAGGGCGGAGATTAAGTGATCCCTGGGTTCGGGAACCCGTTCAACCTGCGGGCGGCCAGCGGTCAGCCGTTTCATCAGGTCTCCCTGACCGCCAGACCAGCACGCCGTGTCTACGCCGAGCAATGACAGCAACAAGCACCGCGGGTCCTTCGCTGTCCGCGCAGCGAATCCTCAAGGAGCTCTGGCAACCTTACTCACCGCCAGGAACACAAAACTACTCAATGTTATTGTTATTATGGCTGCGGTTTTCTGTAAGGTGGAGGTACTTCCTTAGTTCGGGCCGCAATTTCGAGCAAGTACTCGCTATGCCCTGCTTTAGTTGTTCGGGTGGCTTATTTGAGCGAGAACTTGCAGTGCCCTACCTCTCTTAATCTTATCTCTTTACATATGGGCCGGTAATTATTTGGAGATAAAGTATCACCATATTTATGCATAGGTATAGTAAGTGAGAGTTTCATGAGACTTGGGAAGGTAAATGAAGCAAAGGAAATATTACAGATGTGGGTACTAGGATTGACATGTTAGATTTAAGAATAATGTTTGAAATATTGTCCCAGCCAGAAAAGCTAGTAGTTTTAAGTGTTTCAATAATTGAACTAACCTCTGTTGTATCAGTATTCAACAAAACGAAAGAGTTTTTAGGAGAAGATGGTGTCGCAGTTCTCGTATAGTTCATTTGTGCTTGTTCGTTTTGTAGTTTTTGGGCAAGATTCTTACCAACAATTGAAAAGAACTCTTTTACTTTATTTGCAGTCTCTTTT
The DNA here is from genome assembly GCA_946406115.1 of Apoda limacodes. NCBI lineage: Eukaryota > Metazoa > Arthropoda > Insecta > Lepidoptera > Limacodidae > Apoda > Apoda limacodes. The sequence continues at coordinate 21,989,249 of OX291555.1, read as the reverse complement.
TCATCACCCGTAATACTTAGCAAATCTACTGAATACTGTTTTGTGGTTTTATACTGAGTGATTTTATTAATTATTTCCCAAGTTTTTCTTACACTCGTAGAGCAAGCTTTTACTAGTTGTGATTTTTCATATTGTAATTTAACTTTTTTTATGATTTTATAACAAAAATTGCGATATCTGTCGTAAGTGATTTTTAGTATTTGATTATCAGGTGACTTTTTTAATTGTAAATGATGTTTTTTTCTGTGTCTGATACATTTTAACAGGCCTGGCGTTATCCAGGGCCTAAAGGGAGTTTTAGATTGCGATACTATTCTGTGAGATGTGTTTTTTTGAATTATAGTACACATGGATGAAATCAGGTAATCAGTGGCTTTATTAGGGTCAGTTGTTTCTAATATAGGGTTTGTATCCAGTTCTATAAGTTCTTTTGTAATATTTTTAAAGTTAATTTTGTTCGTTGTCAATATTTCATTCCTCTCCTTTATTTCTTAATTTAAGACAAACAAAACAGGGTAATGATCTGTAATAGCGGTTTTTATAACAATGGTGTGTGAAGGCATAAATGTTTTAACAATAACGTGATCAAGACAGTTATCTTTTCGTGTCGGGAGTATGTGACAGGGAGAAAGGCCATGAGTAGAAAGCAGATTCAAATATTCTAAAACATGTTTGTCAGTTGAATTCATTTCGATATTAATATTGATATCGCCAACTAGTATTATATTAGAATAACTAGATAGTGATGTGAGGATCTGATCTAGTGAATTTAAAAAATTGATAATATTTGTATACGATGGGGACCTGTAAATGGATATAATAGCTGTAGAATAATTATAGTGGTAATAAGGCAATTAGCGTCCAAAACATCAGGCTCATATGTAACTGTTTGTAAGTTATTTTTTATATATATTACGACTCCATCATTTTGGTTAATATTATTTTGTGTAGTCTATGGGGTGTATGAGTCCAAGAGTGGAGGAGAGCTGTTAACTGCAAGCCAGCATTCAGTGAAAGTTATTATGTCCGGAAGTACGTTGATCCTGGGCAACAATAATAGAAAATCGTTTATGTTACGCCATATGCTTCTAATGTTAAAAGTTAAAAGAGTTAATTGTTGTTTATACATTACAATTTTTTCTTGCACTTCTTCTGGATTACATAAAAAGGAGGTTGAAGCTTCATGAGTGTCTATGTTATTTAAGAGTTCAATTACTGTATCCATTTTAATGTTTTTATATCAAATGTATCAAATAAATTGAGAGTTTGTATGTGTTTCGAGTGAGAGTGAAAAGTGTATTGAGTGTAGATGAGTGATGAGTGAACGACTTTTCTTAGAAAATTAAATGAATTTAAAAACTAGACTATTTTTACAATTATCTGCTTTGTAGGTTTTATGACATAAAGATAATGATATAAGAAAAGGAAATACATACAAATAGATAGGTACTTATTTGCCAAACTATTTCTTGATTGTGGTTTTTACCTCCCCTACTTGATCCAAACTCTTTACAACTACATATGGCCCGCCTTCGTTTTGTTTTAGTAAGACGCGCCCTTGAAATCCTTTGCGAAATTTTTTGATTCGTAAAATATTTTCTTTATTCTCTTTGGTAATAATTATTACGTATACGGGTGTGTCAGGTCCCTGTAGGCCAAGATGTTTAGCGGATAGATGGGGTTTGTTTTTATTTCTGGTGAATAATTTGTATTGGTGAGAACATCGGTTTTGGTTAATGTTGGCTGAAATTCGATCAACAATTCAGATTGCTTGTTATCTTTTTTACTCAAGCCTCTTATAATGTATTTGATGTCCTTTTAGAAATTTGCGTATTTAAGTTATTAGCTAGAGCAATGATCATGCTAAATAATTGTTCCTTAGTTTCATTTTGGACTTTTGGTACGCTTCTGATCTCAATGTAGGATTTGGTGTTGTTGTTCTCCAAGTGATCAATTCTCTCATTCAGTGTATTTATTTCCAATTTCAGTGTTTTATACTCACGGTCAAGTCCCTTTATATTCTCATCTAAATCTTTAACCCGGCTAGATTTGCAATTCATGGATTTTTTAATTTCTTGATTAGTGGAGTTTATGACTTCATTTTGACTCTTAACTTCTTCTTTATGTCTTCTTTAAATATAGACAACTTATTTGGTTTATATTCATCACTTTGTGTGAGTCTTTTACTTGCTTGCGTGATCTGTAAGTCCTCAGTTTCAAATTAGTATCAGAAGAAGAACGTGTCGATGAGCTGTTTTTGATAGGGGAATGTTGCATTTTCTATAAGAGTTTAGCGCACAGAGTTTAAATATACAAAGTAGTATTAAAATGTAACTGATATCTGCATATCTCGCCAAACTGGTGTTATCTTACACGTAGCCTTTAAGTACTTCGTTTGTAGGCGTCAGCTACAATATGTAGCTACAGCGTAGCACCACGTAGCGCTTCTTCCAGTTTTCAAACCCACGTGAGGAACAAGGTGTGCAATTATTGCAGTAGTCTGGTTATGCCTCTTTTACTCGAGGGGGTGCGCGGAGCTGTTAGCATATTGCATCGATGCACGAAGCGATGTCCACATTATTCAAAACAATAATAGTATATGTACACGAAACTAGTGATAATTAAAGTAGGAATCACTGACACTTTTAAATAAGGTATGATTTTGTTCATAAGATTTTTCCTTTAAAATAAAAATGATTTACACGTCTACACTTGGTGGTGGCTAAGCAAGAAGAGGGAAGGAGGGGATGTTAGCCCGGTCCGTGTAATACGCATATAGTGCTGTCATCTGCATAGCAATGTATGTTGTTGATGTCTAACATGACATTGATTTGCAGTAGAAACAGCGTGAGAGACAGGACAGAACCTAGCGGGACACCAGCAATAACTCTAGAACGGAATCTAGGACTTATTATGGACAGTCACCTCAAATTCGAGGCACACATACAAGAAGCAGAAAAAAATTGTTTTTATAGACTCAAAGTGTTGTACAAAGTAAGAGAGTACCTAAGAGTGTTAACATTAGAATTAGTTTGAGTTAATCACTGATTTTGTCAAAACTTAATTACGCTGAAACTGCATACGGGCCTTTTAGCCAAATCACAGCGCCTCATACAACGAGTACAAAACGCATGTGCGCGATTCTGTTTTCCCATACCACCATGAATTCACGTTACCCCTATTATAAATAATGCTAAGCTAATAAGGATGGAAGGGCGTCAAAAGTTTCACCTTGCGGTATTAATGTTTGGTATAGTCGAAACAGGAAAACCCGCTTACCTCGCTGAAAAACTCTGCTGGGCCCGAGATGCAAATAAATATGCAACACATGCATCTGTACACAAGTTGCGCTGTCCTAAGCACAAAACAGCAGCCTTTCGTGGGAGCTTTCGATATGCATCGTCCCATTGCTGGAATAATATCTCCTTGTCATGCTGCAAAAACCAAAAAATTAACTGCTACAGCATAATGCTGAGTAGGAAACCCGTTTTGAAGCATTGTTACCCTGTTGTATTAGGTATATTTAGTGTAAATTTTGTTACTGTTTACTGTAATACTTCAAAATAAATATTTTCTTCTTCAATAATGTCCTTGCTATCAGCGCAACTACCGTCAAATACGGCTCGTATGCGTCTGCCCAGCAAAAAACTAGCCACCCATTTGCACAAAAACTCACAACAACAAACTTCGATAGAACCGACCCGATCGAACGCCTTCGCTATGTCTAGGCTACATGCCAATGCTGCCCCCTGACTATCAATGGCTAGTGCCCATCGGTGTGTGAGATACACTAGAAGGTCGCCAGTCGAGCGACCATGGCGAAAGCCATATTGACGGTCGCTGACCAGGTCGTGTTTTTCTGAGTATCTAAGAAGCTGTGTGTTAATCACACGCTCCATCACCTTGGAAATGCAAGAATTCATACCATCTTATCTACCGCTCTTTTTGGGCACCAGGTAATTATGCGCAGTCTTCCATGAAGACGGGAATTGCCTAGTCTTACCGCAACACGATACACTAGGTGGTACAGTGCCTTCGTCGTTAATATTCGAGACTGCCCAGTAAATTAGCTTTCTCTTTTGCACTATGGGCCAAGTCACCATCGGTTTTTCGCAGTGGTGGTAACGACGACTGACAAAAGTTACCTTCGGCAATTTAGCAAGCGACCAAAAACCACGACTTCCAGAGGGATAGCTCGCAAGTCACCCACCTATTTTCAATTTTAGTTGCTTTCTTACCGAACTTCGAGACAACATTTAATTTGCGTTTTAATTCAGAAATATTGGGATCCTTATTATTACGAGCCGTGGTCCAAGCCTCATATGCAGTTTGCTTTAACATCGGCAGATACTCGTGGGTTTGGAATTAAACATTCCATACCAACGAAGATTTTCTCAGTGACTACGGCTGCGTAGACATCAGGATCTTCATAGCTAAAGCAGAGCTGCCTCCACGTGTACGATGGTTAACATTCTCGCAATTCTTTCCATTCTGCCAAATAATGCTACACACACGTCAATTAGTAGGCCAAGATTGATCAGGTTATGTCCATATGCTGGGTAGTTATTGGTTTAAGAACTGAGCCACTCACGATTGCGGGCGTTTAAGTCTCCCAAAATTATATCCCATATTAGTGGGATATTGCTCTAAAACTTTGTCAGCCGTCAAACTCAGGTGCGTGAAGAGTCGAGTTATGTCCGTGTCACCGCTATGAGACCTGTATTGCCTATACATATAGCATAGATACGAGTGTGGCCGCCGTAATCTACGCGCACCCACAATATCGACAGGTCCCTGTCTTCAAGGTTATGAAGGCACGACTTACAAAATTGTGCTCGAGTTTGTATTCGGGGTGAGGAAGGCTCTCTCACTCCCTCTCTCATTTTTCAGCTCAGCGATGTCATGTTTCTGCTTTGAACCCTCTTATTACTGGAAATTATACGCACTTTTCTGTCGTTTTATTCACCTGGAATTGATTGATTTAATTGAATTGATCAAACTACCGGCCTGTGTTTTTGTTTATAATACAAACACAGTGGTTGTTGCAGTAAGACTTACTTCATTCATACCAAAGACTATACAAACTACCATTCCTTATACTAGATGACGCTAGTGGTACTTAACTGGAGTATTTGGTTAACACATTCTAACACCTCCACTTAACCAAAATTATAGATATTCAAAAAACAAAAAATTATATAAAATAAACAAAATGAAAATAACTATCATTATATATTTTGAATGTCTAATTTAGTTACAAAATAGTTGTGATTCACCCTATTTAATCCTTTAGTCAATATGTCAGCGGGCATTTCAGGTGTTGGTAGATGAATGATTTTGACAAGGTTGTTAGTTACCGCTTCTCTAACAAAGTGGTGGCGCACATCTATGTGCTTAGTCCGTTTGTGGAACAAGGGATTTTTTGTCAACATCTGAGCACCTATATTGTCATTATACAGTATAATTGTAAAGTTATAGCTAACAATTTCTGTCAATAATTTTTTTGAATATATTGCCTCTTTACAAGCTTCAGCTATTGCCATGTATTCGGCTTCAGAGTTTTATTGTTGGTTTTTACATTCATAAGATACTACAGACCCTGACAATTAAAACAGAACCCGGTATAGGATTTCCTATCAATAGTGTTTGAACCCCAATCAGCATCCACAAAACCTACTAAATTACAATTGTCATTAGTAAACATTAATCCATAAGATTAAGTTTTCTGCAAATATTTTTTATTAATATTCTTTTAGCATTTTTCCAGTGTACTAATGAAAAACAATTATTGAACTGACTTAAATAACTAACACTGTAGGAGATATCTGCACGAGTTATAATAGATAAGTATGTAAGGCTTCCTATAAGCTGTTGATAAGGGTACTGTTGACATACAACCTCTGATTTTTCTAATCTTAAATTATTTTCAATTGGAGTTTCAACAATATTGCAATTTGACATATTAAATTTCTTTAAAATATAATTAACAAATTGCTCTTGATCTAACGATATATTTCCATTTTTATACATTATTTTATACCTAAACAATATTTTAGTTGCCCTAAATCTTTAGTTTTAAAGTTTAAAATTAAATTCCTCTTTAATTCATCCGTCATAATGTTAATTTTAGAAAATATGAACAAATCATATACAAATACAGTAATTATAATCTGCTCATTTTTCTTCTTTTTACTATATAAGCAAGGTTCTAATTTTGACTTTAAATAACCTGGCCCTACCAAACAATCATCAACTCTTTTATTCCATGCTCTAGCCGATTGCTTTAAGCCACAAATAGCACGGTTTAATTTAAGTACTTTATTGTTACCACATACTAAATTTGGAGGAACTTGCATGAACACATTTTCATCAAGGTAGCCATTAAGGAATGCGGTAGGTACATCAAGGTGAGTTATACGAAAATTTAATTTTACACTTAGTGCGAATGCGAATGCGAGTCTTAAAGTTGAATACCGAAGAACAGGTGAGTAAGTTTCTTTATAGACCAAACCTTCCCGTTGACTAAACCCCTTAGCAACCAAACGGGCTCTATATCTCACTTTGTCACTACTTTAAATTTTTTTCTTGAAAACCTACTTACATTGAACCACTCTATCTGCTTCTTCTTTATCTACTGTGTCCCATGCTTGATTTTCCTCCAAAGCTTTCAGCTCCTCCGTCGTCGCTTGTCTCCACATCTCCTTCTCTGGCCCGTTCATCGCCTCTTCATAGGTAATTTCTTCACCATTTGATTCAAATTCATCTGCAATACACAGGTTTGTGAGACCATACCTCTCAACTGGTTTCCTAACTCTTTTATTGGACAGTGTGGGATTTTATTCCAACACTAACTCACTTTCTTCTTCACATAGTGTATTGTATGAATCATCTGACGTTGAGCCTGAACTAGATGTGTTACAAACATAGGTGGGATCGTTTGGTTCCAGAAAATAATCTTATTCTGTCTTCCTCCACTTGCTGTTCAGCGTTCTTCTCTTGCACTACCATCTGAGCCTCAACTAAGTCATTATCTTTTTCCATTATAGTCACATCTTGGCCTGTAGTTACTTGCCCCGTCTCTGGGTTGTACAATCGGTAACCTTTAATATTTTCTGAATAACCTACTAAAATTAATTTGACTGCCTTCCTGTTCCCATTTTAGTCTTTTATTTTTAGGGACATGCACCATGACAGGACTACCAAATACTCCGACATAGATCTGGCTTTCTACCTGTCCATTACTCAAATGGTGTCATCTTTTCGAGACCTGAGGCAGGCGACCTATTTTTCAGGTAAATTGCTGTGTTTACTGCCTCTGCCCAGAATGTTTTCGTTAATTCAGCCTCAAAAAGTAGACATCTTGCACGTTCAACGACAGTCCTATTAAAACGCTCGCAGAGCCCATTCTGCTCGGGGTTGTATGGATTGGTTTTCTGATGGATAATACCTGCTGTCTTTAAACAGCTCTCCATTAGTTGTGAACAAAACTCTCCCCCATTATCGGTTCTCAGCGTTTTTATTTTATTTTCTTTGTTTTTCAACCAAACTTTGAAACTCTTCGAAGAAGAAAATACTTTGCCTGACCAATAGACTTGGTCTCCATAGGCCCACATAAATCTGAGTGCACCAATTCTAACAAGGTTTCACTTCTATGATTAGCCAATGAAAAATGTAAACGACTCTGCTTACCCTCGCAACATACTTCGCAGTTAGATCTTTGAACTTCTGCCTTGTCTTTGTAGAACACACCCTCTACAGCACCATTCTTCCTTTTTTTCAAGTAATTACTGTTTATGTGGCCTAATCTTCTATGCCACTGCCTAGCATCTGTTGCTTGCATTGCTGATGCTACCAATATCTCTGACTTCACTATATTCAACTTATACACTCCATTTCTTAAATTAGCTAGTCCAACTAGCACATTCTGTTGATTATAGATATGACAAGCATTCTTTCTGAATGTAACATTGTTTCTATTTGCTATCAACTGGCTAACTGACAATAGGTTTGTTGTGAGGAATGCACAAAATGTTGTTTACCGTGATTTCAAATTGACTATTATTTACTCCTGTCGTGTTCTGTGTATCCCCGGCACATATAACTGGTACAGTCATCTTATTTGCAACAATTATTTCTGTTATTTCGTGCACATGTCGAACTTGCATTAATCTATCTGGATTTGCCGTCATATGGGCGCTTGCCCCGGAGTCCACATACCAATCTTCTGTACTGAATTTTCCGTTTATGAAAGTTGCACTAAAAACACCAGCGTCCTTTATTTTTAATTCAGTAGCATTTTATTTGTTTAATACCGGATGACGCCCCCGCTGACGCTTTGTTCAAATTCTTTGTTTGTCTTGAATTAGCGTGTACAGTGCTGCCATTTTTTTGTTCGTTGGTTTAACCAAAACGCGGACTCAGCGGTAAGTGACATTCTAGAGTGTTAAATCGCCATAATCATTGGCGCGAATTTTTCTGGAAGCCCGGCCAAATGCAATGAACTAATCCATTCCTCATTAATTTCAAAACCCGTCCCTTTTAATCGTTGCGCCGTTTCAACTATTTGAGTCACATAACTAGTCATGGAATCACAATTTTCAAGGCAAATAGATATTAATGTTCGAAGTAAAACAAATTTTTCTTGTGTACCCAGAGTCGTCAAATAACGTTTTTAATTTATTCCACAAAGCACTAATTGTGTTTTCATTTTTTATATGCACATACAATTCAGAGTCAATGGTCATTACGAGTTTTGCTTTTGCTTTGATATTCTCGGCTTCAGGTAAATTATCCGGTATGGCGTCTATATCTAATCCATCCAGCACCAAGAAGTTTTTGACGGCAAAAATCTTTATAGGTTTCACGTCCTTTTAACTTCAGCACATTTAAAATGTAGCTTGCAGTCGGCATTTTTGAAAAGATACACTTATTAAACTTAAAAATGTGGCTTGGGCCAATAACCTAATACAAACACAGTGGTTGTTGCAGTAAGACTGCTTTATTACTAGTTTACGTTTTATAGGAGCACTATGAGTAGTAGTAGTAGTATAGAATAGTAAAGAACGAGCAGTTCGTTCCATACGAGCGAGTGAAATAGTACTATACAAGCATGTGCTTGCACCTGAGGTACATAACTATTGATTATCTGCCGGGACGTGAGAACCGGAAAAATGTCTGCCGTTTTGATTATAGGAGTACATATTGTATTTAATGTTATATGTATATAAAATTGTAAGTTATATTCTTTTTTTAAATAACAAAGAGAAGTAACTCGAACTGTTGAAATGCCTCACCCTATTAAATAGCAAATGCATGATGACAGAGCTCATATGTTTTTTTTGTCTATAATGTTCATTAGATCATTACACGTGTCACCTAAAACCCAAATCCCGTTTTATTTTCGATTTTATCCCTGAACTTGGTCCATAATCAAGCTGGATGCTGAAAAATTACCGTAATTATTTAAGATTTACCGTAATTATTGAAGATTATCGTAATTTTTGAAGAATACCTAGTGAAAACAGTGAATTTACGAATATAAAATATTAGATACCTATCAAATGGAAGTCATATGATGGATGTGGAGTGTGGAAAAAGTACATGAATTTTTGCGGTGTTAAGAATTAATATTATTGTGTAATATCGTCACCCAACACTCAGTAAGGTATTTTTAATTAGGATTTTATAAGGTTTGTACATTTTATTATATTTTATTGTGTTTATAAAAAAGGAATTACCATCATTGTGAATAGTTTTTACTGTATAATATACATACAGTTAGCAACAGTTTGGGTTAAAAACATACTTAATACAGTATAGTAGATAATTAAGGCTACATTTTTTACCTAATCAATTTTTCTGATGCAAATTAGTGATAAAGTGTAAGTTGCGTATGTGTAGGTAATCTCCGCTTTAAAATATAAGTTATGAGTGTTAGGTAGATATTTTTCTTTAACATTCTTTGATATCATTAGAAGATAATATCGACTGTGAATACTTATACGTTTTACAATTAGGTAAATCGTGTTATTGTACTTGTTAAAATTATTACATGTGTGTCTGTTTTGTAGGTTTAATCTTATTATAGGCTTGCAGTTAGGAACAAACCATAAGTAGATAAGTAGGTAATCTTTTTTTGGTTGATTAGGTGAATTAAGGTGTAACTAAGTTTTTTTATTGTATAAATTCCAGGTCGACGATACCCGACTACCAGTATGTCCGAGGAAAAAGAGTGGACAAAGAAATGTGGAAGCTACAAAGGCCGTTTGAATGCCTTTATTAACTATCTTGATGCACTTGACGTCAACACATCGACTAGCTGTCATGTTACCGAGTTACAATTGCGCATGGGTAAAATTGAGTCATTGTACGAACAATATGATGAGGTACAGTTACGACTGGAGTGTATTGCTGATGAAATTAAAATACAAATTTCTGAGCGATCTGAGTTTGAGTCCTTATATTACAAATCGTTGTCTAGAGCACAAATTATCATAAGTAAATATAATAAGGATAATCACTCATTGAACAGCGACCAAAGTACGCGCGCTAGCAACCGTAAGCCAGTTAAGTTACCTACTATTCAGTTACCAAAGTTTGATGGGTCATATAGCAATTGGTTGGAGTTCCGTGACACCTTTACCAGCCTAATTCATTCTAATGATGAAATTGATGAAATTAATAAATTTCATTATTTACGAGCTTCTTTGGAAGGAACCGCCGCTGTGGTCATTAAATCGATCGAGTTTTCAGCCAAAAACTACACTGTTGCGTGGAATTTAATATGCGATCGTTTTAATAATAAAAGAATATTAATTCAGAATCATGTGGCAGCCCTATTTAATATTGATACTATTTTAAGGGAATCTTCTAGCGCGTTAAAAGGTTTGATTGACCAAATAAATAAGAATTTGCGAGCGCTGGAATCTTTAGGAGAACCTGTCAAGCAGTGGGACACGTTGCTGATATATATGATTAGTCGTAAGCTAAAGGTCCTATTGCGAGTAGGAGGAGCATAAAAGTCGTCTCGACAAAGACAGCACGACCACATTTGATACATTTATACAGTTTATTCGCAACCGTGCTGACTAAGTCGAAACGCTAGAATCATCTCGTAGTACAGGTAATTCCCATTTGATAATTAAGTCAAGTCCAAAGCCTAAGACTATGGTCGTAACACAATATCCTAGAAAATCGAGCTTAGACTTAGTTACTAAGGCCTGTAACATGTGTAAGGGTGACCACAATTTAAGTAATTGCCCAGAATTTCTGGCAATGAGTATTGAAGCTCGACTGAAAGTATTGCCAAGCCATAAGGTATGCTATAACTGTTTCCGTACGGGTCATTTCGCAAACAATTGTAAAAAACCAGGCTGCAAGCTATGCAAACGTAGGTATCATACACTGATTCATGTTTTGTCGGAGTCTAAGTGTGTGGGTGACAGTGATCGTAAACAACACATGCATAATAATCGTTAAGCGATCAAATGCGCTGATAGTGACTTCGGTGAAATTAAAAACGATTTAACACGTTTTTGGAATTTGGAGGAAATATGTTCGCAGTCTCCTCAGTACATGCCAGAGGAGAAGTTATGTGAGGAGCATTTCATTAAAAAACAACACTTTTTGATGATGGGCGCTTTTGTGTACGTATACCGCTTAAACAAGATCCTTCCGTTTTAGGAAACTCATATAATAGAGCTTCACATTGTTTATATTTCCTTGAACGTGGGTTAAAAGCCAAACCAGATTTTAGTAAGTTGTATCATAACTTCATGGAAGAATATGAGAATTTAAATCACATGACCTTAAAAAAAGATCATAATCTCACTTCCACTACTTCTGCTGGTTATTTTATACCTACCTCACCACGGGGTGCTACGCGAGTCCAGCACCACCACTAAGCTTCGTGTTGTTTTCAATGCAAGTTGCCTTACATCATCAGGTATTTCACTGAATGATGTCCAGATGGTGGGTCCCACCGTGCAGAGCGATCTATTGTCCATACTTCTTCGAGTTAGATGTCATAAATAAATCTTGTCAGGAGAAGTGGAGAAGATGTATAGACAAATAGATGTTCATCCATCTGATAGGCACTTGCAGCAGATACTTTGGCGTAGTAGTACATGTGATCCTAAAAAGGTTTACACATTGAATACCGTTACATATGGGACAGCTAGCGCCCCATTTCTTGCAACGCGCTGTCTTCAGCAAATCGGTATTGAGTGTAAAAAGATAAAAGATTGCGGTGATCATTAAGAGCGACATTTATGTCGATGACTTGCTTACTGGTGCCAATAGTCTAGAAGATATAAGGTTTATTCGTTCAGAGGTTACCAAGGAACTTGCATCAGCTTGTATGTTCTTAAGAAAGTGGAAATTTAACGAACCTGAATTTGTTTCTGACGGTTTTCAGTCATCGTTAGACTTAAGTATGGATCATAAGCAGCCTAAAAAGTAGTATTCCGTCGAATTTGGTTTCTTGTCAAGCCCTTTGACTATTATTGGAAACACTAAGCGTCATTTGCTTTCAGCGATTGCTCGCATTTTTGATCCTTTAGGACTTTTATCTCCTATTGTGATTACCATGAAAAGGTTATTACAAAGTATGTGGCTGGACAAACTGTCATGGGATGAGCAGCTAGCTCCCGAACTACAAAATAGTTGGAATATTATTGTGAAAACCTTACCTATTTTAAATAATTTTCGAATTCCACGTGTTTTAGTCTGCGAATCACATAATAATCTAGGGCTTCATGTGTTTACAGATGCGTCTGAACGCGCATTCAGTGCTTGTATCTACGTTGGTAGTAACAATGATAAGGGTGAATGCATGGTTCGTTTATTACTGGCCAAAAGTCGAGTGGCGCCAATAAAGTCTACCACCATTCCTAGGTTGGAACTGTGTGGTGCCGTAATAGGAGCTCGAATTTTAGAAAAGGTCCTCAGTTCATTACGAGTACATGTTAAACGTGTATACTGCTGAACCGATTCAAGCATTTTATAGGCTGGCTGCAGATGGTGCCATCTAAACTTCAGCCGTCCGTACGCAATCGCGTAGCTGAGATTTTAAATAAGACCAGTAACTGTAGATGGCACCACGTGCCAACAGGTAAAAATCCAGCAGACCTCATTTCTCGTGGTGTGGAAATGAGTGCTCTGCAAGAGATAGATTTATGGTGGTGTAGTCCACAGTTCTTAAAGCAGGATCAGTCTAACTGGCCTTCTCAGTTCTACCGTTCAGAGTAAGACCAGTTGCCAGAAACTCGATCTAATGTGTCGTTAAACGTTATTGTGAACGAAAACAATAATAGTTTTATTGACTTGAAAAGGTTTTCCAATTACTCAAGACTTGTGCGTTCCATAGCATATGTATTGCGATTTATTACAGCCTGTAGAAAACGTCGTATTAGTAATAAATTCCTATCAAACGACGAGCTTCAGGCCGCATTTAACATAATTATTAAAACAAGTCAATGTGAATCGTTTCCGGAATACAATTTATTACTTAATAAGCAGTCTTTACCAAAAAAGAGCGCCCTTCTAAAGTTTAGTGTTTACTTACATAAATATTATATAATGCGTGTAGGAGGACGTCTTGATAATTCAAACTTTTCTTATGATAAAAAACACCCTGTTCTTTTACAGTCCACTCATGAATTCACGAAATTATTTTTGATCATGAACATAAAAAATTAATGCATGCAGGTCCTCAGCTGCTGTTGGCATCGATAAGAGAATACTGGCCTATAAACGGCAGCTTGCTCTTATAAGTGTGTATGATGTCATAGAATGAAGAGACAGGTCGTTTCTCCTTTAATGGGAAATTTGCCTAAGCAGCGCCTTCAGCCTGGATTTCCATTCGAAAGCACAGGCGTTGATTATGCTGGCCCATTCATGTGTGCCAGTCATCAAGGTCGCGGTTGTAGATAAGTAAAGGTGTACGCTGTAATTTTTATTTGTTTTACTACTAAAGCCATCCATTTGGAGCTTGTAGGTGACTTAACTAGCAACAACTATTTACTGGCTTTGTACAGATTTATTTCGCGACAAGGTAAACCTGTCAATATGTACTCTGATAACGGTACTTCATTTGTTGGTGCGTGCAACGATATTTCCAGATTTTTAAAGGCCAATTGTGACTCATTGGGTGAAAGTTTTGCTAATGATGGGATGAATTTCCGTTTTATTCCTGCGTATAATCCTCATTTTGGCAGACACTGGGAGGCGGGTGTCAAGTCGACAAAGTTTCATCTTTTGCGAGTGTTAAGAAATTGTAATGTTACATACGAACAACTTAACACCACATTAGTACAGATTGAAGCAATTTTAAACTCTCGTCCACTGAAGCCGCTGTCTTCAAACCCGGCAGACTGTTTACCGCTGACGTCAGGTCACTTTCTTATTGATCGTTCTGTCACCTCATTACCACAACCCGATTATCAGAACAACTCCAAGAATTATTTATCCCGTTTTCAACGAGTGGAGCAGCTCCGTCAACAATTTTGGGCACGGTGGAGCAAGGAGTATGTCGTCGAATTACAGCAGAGAACGAAGTGGAGATCATGCAAAGACGGTTTGAAGCTGGATTCTTTAGTAGTAATAAAGGAAGACAACCTACCGTTTCTTAAATGGAGATTAGGTCGAGTGGTTGCAGTTCAACCAGGATCTGATGGAATTGTTCGTGTTGCTGATATTCGGACCTCCACTGGAATCATACGACGAGCCTTCAACAGGATATGCCCGTTGCCTTTATCTTCAGATTGTTGTTGAAAGTACAAAGTCTTTCAACGTCCGGGTATGTTGAAATGCCTGACCCTATTAAATAGCAAATACTTGATGATAGAGCATCATTACACGTGTCACCTAAAACCCACATCCCGTTTTATTTTCGATTTTATCCCTGAACACGAACGGTTATTGCTACCTGACCAATATTTGATTATTTTACCACGGCGTGCTTAGTACCTGTGGAAGCTAGAAAACTAACAAGCACTTCTAGGTTTTATGTAAAGTACGTAACTGCCTTGTGGTAGTAGGTAGGTAAATTCAAAGAAGTAAAAATAGATACACTCATTGGATTCTGCTATGTAATATTAATAAGCACTCTTTTACTTTACAGGTCCGAAAATGATTAAGATAATATCATTGTTACTACTTTATTCAGTAGTTTTTGTCAACAGCATACATATTGACATTTACATCGAGAAGACTCTTTCTAAAACAAGAGTAAAAATAAATGGTTACTATGACAAAATTGTTTCTCATGAAGAAGCTAATCAGTACGGAATAAATAAATCTATGCTCTTAGATCTAGTGACAGATCCGACATCAGTTCCGCCTGAGGGAATATACTTTAATGAGAAATTTCAGGGTAGTGACCTACCAAGATATACTATAAAAAATTTAATTATGGCTGATAATTCGACGGTAATAGATTTTCAGGAAGACATTATTGCCGTGACATCAAATGGATACGCTAACATTAATGGCTCCGTTTTGGATACTACTTCAAATAGTCAGTGTGTTTATAATAGAATAAGTCATAAGTGGAAGAACAGAGGGATTATTCAAGACTTTGAGGTATTTTATAATATTCACTTTGAAGATTCTCTTTTAAATTTTAGAAATGCATATGGTCGTGACTTAAGACAGTCCGAAAGATATTTAATAGGTAACTATCTTCCTCGGAAATTGTCGCCAGGAGAAATTATGGTTTCGACTACCTACAGTAAGCGAATAATCATGGAATTGGAAATAAGTTACAATTCATATTTGTATGGACATTTTATGGTCTATTATAAAGACTCTCATTCACGGTTGTCGGAAGATCTAGAAACGGTTATAAGGCAAGCCAATATATCAACGTCGAAATATCCCTCTGAAAGGGTAAAAATAGAACTTTATGAGCGAGCCAAAACAAAATTAAGCATTTTTAAAATACAAAAACTTCCATACGTCAAGAAAGTATGATTTCAAAATTCGGATGCTACCAAAAGCTTTTTTTGCTAGCAACATTAGCTTAGTGTAGGTATCATTTTTGCTTTTGTGGATTTAAAATAAAAATGTTAATTCTATGCTAGTTTCTTTTTATTTTAGACTTTTAAGATTTCAAAACAGGAGAAGGTTCTCAATTTGGTGTTATTTTGTCAATATTTGTTACCTTAAAACTCCGACAGTAAATTGAAAATTCTTAAATACTAGCTTTTGCCTGCGGCCTAACTCCGCTGAATTCGGTTATATTGACAATAATCAAGGAGTTGCGGTAGAAATTTAGGGCTATCATCTCGACTGTAATGGACATAGAAATAGTTAAAATTATCTCTGATACCTATAAAACTGATACAACGGCCAACGTTTCAGTTATTGTTCTGCCTCTCTCTCAAAAAGGAGATATTCGACGCAAGAAAGTAAGAAGCTAGAGAAAAAAGAACTCGTTATTTTTTAAAAACATAGATAATGTGAAACAATCTATATGATGTAAAACACAGTGGAAAAAGCACCTTCGAGAAGATCAAAAGTGAATGGAAAAGACCATTACTAAGGCAATACTTAATTGACTCCCTCGCAGCCTAGTTGGTAGTGTGACCGGCTGCTGTGCTTATGTCTTCAATCACTCGGGTATTAAGCACGAGAAAATAGTACGCAGTTTTCCGAACGCTGCCCAACTGAGTTGGATTCGGCGATTAAACTCTTTCTCGAAATTGGACCGACCTAATCGAACAGTTTGTCCTAGGTATACGTATTCGTTAACAACTTCGAGTGTAGAGTTCCCAGCAGTTATTGGAGTGGGTGCTACATGACCATTCGACATGATTTTCGTCTTGTCCATGTTCATCTTGAGGCCCACTCGTTGGGAAGCTCTACTGAGGCTTTCGAACATTGCACTAAGGTCCTCCATCGATTCTGCCATGACCACAATATCGTCGGCAAACCGAAGGTGGGTAATGTACTCGCCATTAACATTAATGCCAAGCTCGTCCCAGTCCAGATGCTTAAAGACATCTTCCAACGCATTTGTGAACAGTTTCGGAGATATGACATCTCCCTGTCTCACACGGATCGGTTTCGAGTTCTGATCCTGGAGACGGACTGACATGGTGGCGTTATCGTACAAGCATTTTAGCACCTCAATATACCAGTGATCAATACGGCATCTATGTAGAGCCTGTAGAACTGCCCATGTTTCCACCGGATCGAAGGCTTTCTAATAGTCCAGAAACGCTAAGCAAAGGGGCCGATTATAATCTTCTGACTTCTGTATAATCTGCCGCAGCGCATGTATGTGGTCTACGGTACTATAAACTCGTCGGAAACCGGCTTGTTTGGGAAGCTGGAAGTCGTCGAGCTTGCGAGTGAGACGGTTCGTAATTACTCATGAAAACAGCTTATAAACATGACTCAGAAGCGTGATGGGTCTGTAATTCTTAAGAAGTGTATTGTCACCTTTTTTGAAGAAAAGCACCAGTACGCCTCTGTGTCATGCTTGCGGCAAAGTACCTTTGAGTATGACGGTGTTAAGGAGCTTCTGAAGGACTTTTAGTACCGGTTTTCCACCCGCTTTCAGAAGCTCAGTCGTAACTCCATCATCACCCGGCGCCTTATTTTTTTTAAGCTGTTTCAGAGCCATACTAATCTCGTACAAGCTGACGTCCGGGATGTCCTCGGTATAGTGTCGAGTCAGTCTAGCTCTAGGATCTTTAGCTGGACTGCCAACTGGTTTCGATGTCGACGTGTATAACTGAGTTTTAGAGTCTGGTCCGAGAGTCTTTTTGTTCTATTTGTACGGTAGGTTTAAAAGAACTTAGACTCAACCGTATGGACAGTTTCCACAAACATGTCGTTGGTATCGTCCACTGATGCGTCTTCCTTAAAGCATTCAAAGCGATTTTTAATTTGGAGCTGAAAGTTTTCTGGGTTTTGGATTTGGATGGTTGTGGGTCGGAGCGTGAACTTTATCAGTCGAGACCTATCAAGCCTTATATTGAGGTTCAATGTGCCTCTTACCATGCGGTGATCACTCCCGGTTTTGACCGTGTGGATCACAGAGACATCATTGAACACTTGCTTTTCCGTCGACATGATAAAGTCAATCTCATTCTTTGTACAACCATCCGGACTCATCCAGGTCCACTTTCTGTGGGGGCGCTTCTTGAAAAAGGAATTCATCATAAAGAGGCCTTCCTTTTCTGTGGGGGCGCTTCTTGAAAAAGGAATTCATCATAAAGAGGCCTTCCTTTTCCATGAAGTCGGCCAGCATCTGCCCTCTGGAGTTCCATTAACTATATCCAAATTGCCCCACTCTCAACTCATTACCACTTCGTTTGCCTAGTTTCGCGTTGAAGTCCCTCATTGTCGAAAGGGAAGGCGTGTTGGTATCGTAAACATACATTAATATATCTATACTAATATATAAAGATGAAGAGTTTGTTTGTTTGAACGCGCTAATTAAAGAAACTACTGGTCGGATTTAAAAAACTCTTTCAGTGTTGGATAGCCTGTTTATCGAGGAAGGTTATAGGCTATATATCATCACGCTAACACAAATAGGAGCGGAGCACTAATGAAAAATGGTTTCAAAATCGGAGTTTTTTCTATACCAATATATAAAGCTGAATAGTTTGTTTGAACGCGCTAATCTCAGGAACTACTAGTCGGATTTAAAAAAATCTTTCTGTGTTGGATATCCTATTTATCGGGAAAGGTTATAGGCTATATATCATCACGCTTACACAAATAGGAGCAGAGCACTAATGAAAAATGTTTCAAAATCGGGTTTTTTTTATCCTTTTGAGAGCTTCCGCTGCGCTTCGTAAACGGTTAAAGTTTCGCAAAAATCATGTATGACAGAATTGTTCCCCTATAAAAGTTCTAAAAAAAAGTCCACGACAGCATATGTCTATATTTAAAGGTTGGCACACTATAACCTTTTTTATGCTAACCTTTTTTATGAACATAAAATCAACTGGGATTCGGTCATGAATGCATCTACATTGGATGAAAAAAACAAATTACGAGTTTTTATGACAGCCATGCCCCCATCCGTGCAATAAAAGGTAAGCACCTACCTGCTCCAAGGCTTACAAATGAGATCAAAGCATTAATGCTGAAAAGAAATCGTGCTAAGGCAAAATATACAAGTGACCCACGTGATAACAATTTTAGTAAATATAAGCTTTTGAGGAATCGCTGCAATAGGATGTGTAGGAATGCACAACGATGCCATATCCATAAATCTGTAGAAGACGGTAATCCAGCAAAGGTCTGGACTTTTCTAAAGTCACTAGGAGTTGGTGAATCTAAGCATTTTCCTATTCGTAATGAAATTGATATAAATGTCCTCAATCAACATTTTTCTTCTAAGGTTATCATTGATGATAGCAAAAAACTGCTGCAATAAACTCTCTTTCAAAAAACGCCAACTCCTGACTTTTCTCCTTTCGTTCTTAGTCGGTTTTCTGATTGTGATGTTAAGAAGAACATTCTGTCCATATCTTCCAATGCTGTTGGTAACGACTGCATTAGCCGTAATATGATTATCCCGATCCTTGACACCGTTTTTCCTGTTATAACACATATCTTGAATCACTTCATATCTACCTGTATCTTTCCTGAATCATGGAAAAATACTATCATCATTCCTTTACCAAAAAAATCCAACCTCAAACTCAAACTCAAATCAAACTTTATTCAAGTAGGTTTCTTAGAACACTTTTGAATCGTCAATACAATGTAAACAATGTTTATTTCTGCCGAAAAGAGCTAGCAAGAAGTTCCATCTAAAGTAGAAATACAATACTTTGCTAATTAGCTAAAGAGTATACAATATGTACCAATACAATAGGTAATAAAAAATAAGTAAGTAAGCTACCAAAAACAAAGTCAAACATGTCAATTTTTTTTTGTTTTTATGCAGCATAGGGGGCGCACCATGTGAAGCGTCAAGCATCGTTAATCAAGTGAAGGAATTTAGATATTTAAGAGAATTCCGATATTTAATAGTATTAGTGGCATTAGCGCCATCATAATTATATTTTTGCACTGTCATATGTACATACATATATTTATAAGAGAGGTAGGGCACTGCAAGTACTCGCTCGAATAAGCCACCCGAATAACTAAGCAGGGCATAGCGAGTACTTGCTCGAATGAGCGGCCCGAACTGGGGAAGTACCTCCACCTTACAGAAAACCGCGGCCATAATAACACTAACATTGAGTAGTGTTGTGTTCCTGGCGGTGAGTAAGGTTGCCAGAGCTCTTTGAGGATTCGCTGCACGGACAGCGGAGGACCGGCGGTGCTTGTTGCTGTCATACTCGGCATAGACGCGGCGTGCTGGTTCGGCGGTCAGGGAGACCTGATGAAACGGCTGACCGCTGGCCGCCCGCAGGTTGAACGGGATCCCGAACCCAGGGATCACTTAATCTCCGCCCTGGGAGGCTGATTCGCCAGCCTGTGTAAAGTATCTGAAGTGGTAGTCGTGCCGGAGAAGGAGACCGGAGTGGACCCGGCTACTACAACAGAGGGGGATCAGGGGCCCTTCCGCCCGCCGTGCCAGCAACCGTATCATCTGTGGCGAGCTTCGGCAGTCTTAGAACCGCACCCTTTGCCCTCTATGCTGTCTGTGCAGTGAATCCTCATCCTTAGTCTTAGTAACTTTTTTTTATATATATTATGGCCAGAAGACAGAAAAAGAAAAGAGTTTGCACAGCGGCTACTCCATCCACATATAATGTGGATTTTTGCAACATCAGGGGTATTCACGCAAATCTTAACGCAGTCCACCACCATCTCGAAACTGCGCAGCCGACCATTCTTTTTCTAACGGAGACGCAGATATCCTGCCCGGCCGACACATCATACCTTCATTATCCCGGCTACAAACTCGAACACAATTTTATGAATCGTGCCGGTGTATGTATGTTCGTCCGGGAGGATATCTGCTGGTCGCCGCCTTCATAGCCTTGAAGACAGGGACCTGTCGATATTGTGGGTGCGCGTAGATTACGGCGGCCACACTCGTATCTATGCGTGCCTATACAGGTCTCATAGCGGTGACACGGACGTAACTCGACTCTTCACGCACCTGAGTTTGACGACTGACAAAGTTCTAGAGCAATATCCCACAGCAGAACTAGTTATTTTGGGAGACTTTAACGCCCACCATCGCGAGTGGCTCAGTTCTCGAACCAATAACTATGCTGGGATATCTGCTCATGAATTTGCTCTGACCTATGGATTCTCTCAGCTGGTACTTTCTCCAACGAGAATACCAGATATAGAGGAACATACGAGCTCCTTACTGGACCTTCTGCTGACTACTCGTCCGGACGGGTACTCCGTCTCAGTGGATGCGCCTCTTGGCTCCTCGGACCACTTTCTCGTTCGGATTCAAGTGTCATGCACACAACCTGATCCTTCTGGGCCAACTAACTGGCGTCGTGTGTGGCACTATAAGTCGGCAGACTGGGATGGATTGCGTGAATTTTACGCATCGTACCCGTGGAGGCAGATCTGCTTTAACTCAGAAGATCCTGACGTCTGCGCAGCCGCAGTCACTGAGACAATCCTTGCTGGTATGGAATGCTATATTCCTAACCCGCGAGTAGCTGCCGGCGTCAAAAAACGACCGTGGTTTAATAGGTCTTGCAGAAAAGCTAAAATTCTTAAGCAAAATGCATATGAGGCTTGGACCACGGCTCGTTATAATAAGGATCCGAATATTTCTGAGTTAAAACGCAAATTAAATGCTGCCTCGAGGTTCAGTAAGAAAGCAACTGCCAGAGCAAAATTCCAATTCATCGGCAAAATAGGTGGGCGACTTGCGAGCTATCCTTCTGGGAGTCGTGCTTTCTGGTCGCTTGCCAAAGCTGCCGAAGGGAACTTCTGCCAGTCGTCGTTACCACCACTGCGAAAGACCGATGGTGACTTGGCCCATAGTGCTAAAGAGAAAGCCGATCTACTGGGCAGTCTCTTTGCCTCGAACTCGAATATGAACGATGAAGGCGCTGTACCACCTACTATACCGTGGTGCGGTAAGTCCATGCCGGAAATCTCCATAACGCAGCGGGAGGTCAGGCGGGCGTTGCTTTCTCTAGACGTTCATAAGTCGAGTGGGCCAGACGGTATACCAGCAGTGGTGCTTAAGCAGTGTGCTCCTGAGTTATGTCCTGTACTCACGCGCCTCTTCGCGCTTTCCTACCACACTAGGCAATTTCCGTTTACATGGAAGACTGCGAATGTGCACCCGGTGCCCAAAAAGGGCGATAGATCAGATCCATCGAATTACAGGCCTATCGCTATTACCTCTCTCCTCTCTAAGGTGATGGAGCGTGTGATCAACACACAGCTTCTAAGATACCTAGAAGTACACGATCTGGTCAGTGACCGGCAATATGGCTTTCGCCACGGTCGCTCGACTGGTGACCTTCTAGTGTATCTCACACACCGATGGGCACTAGCCATTGAGAGTCAGGGGGAGGCATTGGCATGTAGCCTGGACATAGCGAAGGCGTTCGATCGGGTCTGGCACCGCGGTCTTCTATCGAAGTTGCCATCTTACGAAGTGCCCGAGGGTTTGTGCAAATGGGTGGCTAGCTTTTTGTCCGGCAGACGCATACGAACTGTAGTTGACGGTAGTTGCTCTGATAGCATGGACATTAATGCTGGTGTCCCGCAAGGCTCTGTGCTGTCTCCTACGCTGTTTCTACTGCATATCAATGACATGTTGGACATCAACAACATACATTGCTATGCAGATGACAGTACTGGAGACACTTTTTACACGGGTCGTGCAAACATCCCTCGTTCCCTTGTGGAGGAAAACCGCGGAGAACTTGTGTCTCAAATCGAGACCACACTGTCCCAGGTCTCTGACTGGGGACGGGTAAACTTGGTCCGATTCAACCCTACAAAGACACAAGTGTGCGCGTTCACCGCTAAGAAAACTCCATTCACTGTGGTCCCACAATTCCAGAACACTCCCCTCTCCATCTCCAAGAGCATTGGGATCCTTGGTGTCGACATCTCCAGCGATGTTCAGTTCCGAGATCATTTACAAGATAAGGTAAAGCTGGCGTCCAAAAAACTTGGTGTACTCAACAGAGCGAAGCAGTGCTTCACGTCGGGGCAAAGGTTGTTACTTTACAAGTCGCAAGTTCGGCCCCATATGGAGTACTGCTGCCATCTCTGGGCAGGTGCACCCGGATACCAGCTTGACCCTTTTGACTCGGTTCAACGACGGGCTGTGAGAATTGTCGACGATCCCAAACTCACTTGCGGTATCGAGCCCTTAAGTCTGAGGAGAGACTTTGCCTCACTGTGTGTGTTCTACCGCTTGTACAATGGGTTGTGTTCTGAGGAATTGTTTGAAATGATGCCCACGGCTACTTTCTACCATCGCACCGCTCGCCATCGGCAGGGAATTCATTCTCACACTTTAGAACCTAAATGGTCGCGTACAGTGCGGTTTCAGAGAAACTTCCTCCCGCGAACGCTTAAGTTGTGGAATGAGCTCCCTGCCAAGGTTTTCTGCAAGGACTACAGTATGGAGTTCTTCAAGAAAGAAGTTATTAGATTTCTGAAGGGTCGGCAACGCGCAAGTGATACCCCTGGTGTTGCAAGCGTCCATAGGCTACGGTGACCGCTTACCATCAGGCGGGCCGTAAGCTTGTTTGCCACCTTAGTGGTATAAAAAAAAAAAAAAAAAAAATTTACATATATGTACTTAAAATTATCCATACTACCCATGAATATAATATAATAATAAAAATTATAAATGCAATCTGTCTGTTACCTTTTCACGGTGAAACCACTGTACCGATCAAGATGAAATTTGGCATGCAGATAGTTTCGAGTCCCGGTAAAGGACATAAGCTACTTGAAAACGTCAAGTATTATTCGTTTAGTAATTGAAGAGTTGCCGTTAAAATCCTACACCGATGACCGAATACTAAGAATACAAAGAAGTTTGCAAGAGCAGAGCAGCCTCCACAGCGGCACCCGTTCACAAGTATGACACATGAATCAGCCATCGCTTCGCTCAACCATGTTTTAGGGAACGTAACGACCCGACGCACATGCTACCACCGCAGACACTTTGTGTGAGCATGACACACTCAAGCAACTCCAATAAAACCCTTCTTCGTTTTCTGATTTCAGACCTATATCTATCCTTTCCTTCCTATCATAGGTTCTTAAACGTCTTGTTCAACAACAGTTATCTTTTTATTTGACAAAAAATAATTTGTTAAGTCCCTTTTAATCTGGTTTCCGTCCTGGTCATAGTACAGCTACTGCACTTGTTAAAATAACGGATGATTTTTATCTAGGTATGGAGAGTAGAATAGTCACCATATTAACATTGCTAGAATTTAGCAATGCTTTTGGTACGGTTGACCTTGATATTTTGCTAACTAGACTTCGTTCTCCTAACATATCTCCAACAGTTATCGATTGGTTTCATAGTTACTTGCGGGGACGCCGGTTAAGCATTAAGGTTGATGATTCTGTAACGACACTTGTCGTTATCTTCTTGTAGCAGGTTCGTACGAAATTATATTCAACTGTCCAGATACTATTTTAATATATTTTGGATAAATAATTACAATAATATATGTACCTTATAATTTGACAGGAGTATAGTTACGGAATACTGGAGTCTTAATGTATTATTAAATAATAATTTAACTGTTGCTTAAATACATAGATATTGGAACGTGTACTACGTGGTTATATTTGTTTATGTAGCATATTACAATGCTGCAGTTATGCCTTGTGAATTTGCTTGTTATTTTATTTCCTTATTTAATATACGTGACGATTAACACTAACAAATACTTACAATTTGTTCGCTGCCAATACTTCTTCTGGCATTCCGCAAGGTGGCGTGTTTTCACCACTTCTCTTTACTATTTTGATTAATCAATCAATCAATATCATTTATTCAATTAAGGCTACAATAATTGAGCACTTATGAATGTCACTACGCCATCGGTTCGTAAGTCTATAGGGCGGGAGACTTGGTACTGAGAAGAACCGGCAAGAAACTCAGCCTTACTGCATTTCTTTTTTCCCTGTCTCTTACAGCGTCCAATTAAAATATTGAAAAATGTCCTCCCTATCATAAAAGGACACTTTCCATTACAAAATAAAGTATAAAGAAATATAAAGCACAAGCACAACATAAATAAGTATCTAATTGCAAAATATAAAAAAGACAGTTTATATAATCATCATTTAGAAATAATCAATGTCTAACAATATTGATAAACAAAACAAAGAAGTAAGACTACATACTCAGAATACAAAGAAGTTTGCAAGAGCAGACCAGCCTCCACAGGCGGCACCCGTACACGAGAATGACACATGAATCAGCCATCGCTTCGCTCAACCATGTTTTAGGGAACGTAACGACTCGACGCAGAGACACTTTGTGTGAGCATGACACACTCAAGCAACTTCAATAAAATTTGCGGAATGCTTTACTACCGAGAAGAACCGGCAAGAAACTCAGCAGTTAATCTTTTATGCTCATTTATATATTAAAATATAATATAGCCTTACACTAGGTAATAACATAAAATACAATGTTTTAATTAAAAAAAAAAAATCAAATGCCACATACAAATAAAAATCAATTAAATTCTTATTTTTCCAATCATTTTTATCATTTATGTATTCATCAACTTTGTAATAGCTTTTTTTCATTACACTCTTTGACATATATTTTAAATTAATTTAAGGGTAAATTGACCACATGTTATGGAATTTTATTGTAGAAAAATATACTTTATATTGCAAAAGAGCTATGCACCTTCTGAAGAAAACATTTTGGAACTACCAATTTATCGTTATTCCTTGTATTAACACTGTGTAGGTCACTATTTTTAGCAAATAAGTGACATTTTTTGCGTAATTACATTATACAAGCGAAGATATATTGGCAAGGAACAGTTTAAATATCAATTTCCCTAAATAGTACCCTAAGAGAAATTCGAGGTCCTAAGTTATAGATTGACCGCAATGCTCTCTTTTGCAAAATAAAGACTGTCAATATCAGCTGCCTTACCAAAAATCAAAATGCCATAAGACATGACGGAATGGAAATAGCTAAAATAGACCAAGCGAGCAGTGTTAATATCTGTAAGCGAGCAGTGTCAATATCTGTAGCGATCTAATTCTCCCTACTATCTTCATGCAGATGATCTTAAAATATACTCGCTAGCTTCCATCGAAGGGTTATCAAGTGCTATTGTGGTAAGTAATCAGGACCTCTCTCACATTGTTGACTGGAGTGAGTCTCACGGTCTATTTGTAAATCCAAACACAAGTCATCATCGTGGGGAGTAAGAGACTTATCGCCAAAATCAATGGACAACAACTGCCATTAGTCTATGTAGGTAGAGTACCTGTTCCCTATAATAATACTGTGAAAACCTTGGGAATACTCTTAGACGAAACACTTTCGTGAGGTAAACAGGTTAAAGAAATGAGCAAAATAATATTTGTTGCTGCGAAATCTTTAGGAACATTACATAACTTCCTACCCATTTCCACTAAAATTACGCTTGCTTAATCACTACTTCTTCCTATTCTCGACTATGCAGATGCTAGCTATCTTGACGTTACCAAGGAGCAGCGTGATAAACTTGAGAGTCTTCAAAGTTTATGCATAAGATTTATATTTGGTCTGCGAAAGTATGATCACATATCCGAATTCCGAACAAAGATTAAGTGGCTTCCAATTCGTCTTCGCCGGAATACTCGTGTCCTATTTCTTCTTTATAGTTCTGTTCAATCCAAGAACACCATCATATTTAACAGAATGTTTAGATAGAGTTCATTGGTTATCCTTTTCTACGTGATTCTACAAACGTGTTGTTAAAAACTCCAACACACTATACCCAAATGTATAATAACTCATTTACTGTTAAAGCAATCAGACAGTGGAACACATTACCTGTGGACATAAAACAAGCGCAGTCCTTGAGAACATTTAAAAACTTTTTTCACGCACTATAACGAATAAACAGATATATCACATCATAGCTATATTTCTAATATCCATATATATTATTATTGATTAGTTATCTCTGTATGAATATGTATGTAAATATTTTATTTCTATGTATAAATGTATTAGTAAATATATATATATATATTTATAAATAATTATTAGATTATATAAGAGAAAGTGTGAGTAGGTGTGCTGTGAACACTGTGTTCTATTTTAAAATTAAAAATATTATTGCAGTAATTGTTTAATAGCAATTATTTTAACATAATATGCAAGATTAAAGTGCACTACTTACCAGCTATCATTATCCTAGTTCATATCTACTTTACACAAATTACAATTTGACAAGATTGAAACTGTTCTACTTTGTTATCACTGCACAAAATGGAGTCCTTAAAACAGTCAATGTCTGAGATGACTGAGGTATTCAACAAAAGAATGGCTGAATTCCAAAGTGAAATAGGTGAGAGAGACAAAACTGCACATTCCTCAAGCCTTGCAGCGGACTTTGCCAGCTTCAAATCCTTTGTTTTGTTGTCTCTAAAATGTCTTCAATCACAAGTGGAGCATTTGACAAAAGAGCATGATCGTCTTGAGATGTGCAGTCGACGCAAAATGCTTTTAGTTCATGGAGTCCCAGAAAGCAAGACTGAAGATATCAAGGACACTATTTTTAAAATTGTGACAGAAAGATTAAAAATCTCAAGTTTTTCGTCAGAGCAAATACGTCACAGTTATCGATTAGGCCATCTATTGAAAGACAAATCCAGACCAATAGTTCTTAAGTTTTCTGATGTGACCCTTAGAGATAAAGTGTGGTCTGCCAAAACTGGGCTTAAAAATTCTGGAATCACGCTTTCTGAATTCCTCACGAAGTCTAGGCACGAGTTATTCATGGCAGCACGGCAAAAATTTGGAATCTCCAAGTGCTGGACGCAAGGAGGATCGATAATTGCAATTGGCATTGATGGCAAAAGGCATAAGATTGTTAGCCGTAGTGAGCTTAATGCTGCCCCAAACACGACTGCAAATGCCGTGGCAGTTTCTTCTATTGACAGTGGTACTGAAAATTCCTCTATAGAAGCTAAAACTGGCCGACCCAAGAGAACAGCAGCGAAGAAATAGGTGACATTCAAGTTCAAATGTTTACGAACGATTGAAAGCCG
Organism: Apoda limacodes; assembly: GCA_946406115.1. Taxonomy (NCBI): domain Eukaryota; kingdom Metazoa; phylum Arthropoda; class Insecta; order Lepidoptera; family Limacodidae; genus Apoda; species Apoda limacodes. Next base: position 21,961,067 of record OX291555.1, on the reverse strand, counting down.
TTATGCAGTCTTGCCCTCTCCTGTTATCTTGGAAATTTTTTTTTTTTCTACCTTCAATTTTCTCTTTTAACCACTTGAGTTAAGTATAATCACATTTCGTTATTTTATTTATCACCGTTTATCACTTAACCTTCAAAAATATTTTTATTTAGTTTTTTTTTTTTAAGAATTTTACGGCTCTAGAAACTACGTTTTAGGTACTTTAATATGTACGGCTGTGGTAAAAGCATATTAGGACAACTTTAATTTGTTGTTTTTTTTTAATGTTTCATGTTTTAAATGATAATGATAATAACTATTGTATTTATTTTACCAGAATGTAGCTGTAATTTTCCGTGTAACATATACCTAAATAATTCTTTTTTTTTTGTTTCAGTAATACTTTTTTTTTTTTGTTGTTTATGTTTTCGATTGTATGTAATTTGTATTTTTTCTAAACCAGACTGCTGGCAGGTAGAGCACATATACTTATATATTTCTATTTTATTGTATATCAAACATATTAATAGTCTTTATATTATATTATACGTATATATAAATAAATATTTTATTGTAATATATGAATAGTGACAGCGACAGTAATAATTCTTTCCCTTGTTCTTCAGATGGATTGAACAGTGACGACAGTTCTTTTAATGCTTCTCCTTCTCTCAGCGCTACTTTAACATCCACTTTTTCAGACTCACTGAAACATTTCAATATCGTACATATAAATGCACAGAGTATTCCAGCTCATTACTCCGATATGCTAGCATCTTTTGATAACAAAAACATTCACGCCGTCCTTGTTTCGGAGTCTTGGTTAAAACCTTGCTTACCTTCTACATCTTTTTCATTGCCAGGCTTTCAGTTAGTTCGAAACGACCGTAAAGATAGAGGTGGTGGTGGTGTGGCTATATATCTTAGGTCTAACTTTTCCTTCTCTATTATTAACATTTCTGATCAAATTTCCTCTAATACCTCTGAACATATTTTTATTGAGGTAAAACTTGCAAGCTGCAAAATTCTTCTTGGAGTTTTCTATAGTCCCAATTTACATATTAATTACTTTTCTTCTTTTGAAAGCCTTTTAGAAAATTTAACACCCCTCTACGACCACACAATTGTTATGGGTGACTTTAACACTTGTTTGTTAAAAAAAGATAGACGTTCTCATCTGCTCAACAGTATTGTAGAGGGATGCAACCTACAAATATTACCCCTTAAAGCTACACATTTCTTTCCTAATTGTACACCCTCCCTTTTAGATTTAATTATAGTTTCCTCCCCAACACATGTGTACAAACATGGTCAGTGCGCTGCTGATGCCTTTTCTTACCACGATTTGATTTATCTATCCTACAAATTACGTCCTCCTAAAGCTAAGTCAAGAATACTTCAGCAACGCAATTTTAGTGGAATGGATGTGAACCGTCTGTGCGATGACGCTAGTATGTTAAATTGGGACGCTGTTATCAAAGCATCTTCAGTTGATGAAAAAATTTTATTATTTAACAAAGTCATTACTGACCTTTATGACACCCATGCCCCAATTTGAATGATTAAAAAAAAACATCTACCCGCACAGTGGCTTACCGATGAAATCAAACAGATGATGGTTAAAAGAAATCGTGCTAAAGTTAAATTTAAAACCAACCCTTGTGAAAGCAACCTTGCTAAGTATAAACTCCTGAGAAATCGCTGCAATAGAATGTGTAGAGATGCACAACGACGCTATATCCATAAATCCGTTGAAAACGGTGATCCAGCAAAAATCTGGAAATTTCTTAAGTCATTAGGAGTTGGTAAGACTAATAGTATTCCCCTTTCACATGATATTGATGTCAATCTTCTTAATCAACACTTTTCTTCCAATGTTGCTATTGAAGGCAACAAAAAAATAAATACGCTAAACTCACTTTCCTTAAAACCAACTCCTGACTTTCCTCCGTTTTTACTAAGTCGATTTTCTGATTGTGATGTTAAGAAGAGCATTATCGCTATATCTTCTAACGCTGTGGGGAGTGATTGCATTAGCCGTAACATGATCCTTCCTATCCTTGACATTATTATTCCTATCATCACAAATATCCTTAATCACTCTATTGCCTCTGGCGAATTCCCAGGTTCCTGGAAAGATTCATTAATTATTCCCTTGCCGAAAAAAGCAAATCCTGTCTGTTATTCCGATTATCGTCCCATATCCATCTTACCATTCCTTTCTAAAGTTCTTGAACGTCTTGTTCATGAACAGCTGTGTCATTTCCTCTCTAAAAATAACTTACTAAATCCCCTTCAATCTGGTTTTCGTCCTGGACATAGTACGGTTACTGCACTTGTAAAAATCTCTGATGACATTCGTCTCGGTATAGAAAACAGAAAAGTCACAGTGCTAACACTATTAGATTTTAGCAACGCCTTTAACACTGTTGACTTTGATATACTACTTTCACTTTTAAGTTCTCTTAACATATCTCCAACAGCAATCGACTGGTTTCAAAGTTACTTGCGTGGGCGCCGGCAGCGGATCAAGGTTGATGATTCCTTCTCCACTTGGTGCTACACCAATGCTGGTGTCCCGCAAGGTGGCGTGTTGTCTCCACTTCTCTTTGCTATTTTCATTAATAATATAACATCTAATTTATCTTCTCTCTACCATCTATATGCAGACGATCTTCAAATATATACTCAGGCTCCAGTTAGTGAACTAAGAAGTGCAGTTGCGATTATAAATAACGATCTTGCTCGCATTATGGATTGGAGTACCTCTTACGGTCTAAACGTAAATCCAAATAAAACGCAACTTATCATTGTGGGTACTTCAAGAATGATATCTAAGATTAATTTACAAAATCTTCCTAAAGTGAGTATTAATGGAACAGTCATTCCATATAGCGAGGCTGTAAAAAACTTGGGCATCATCATAGACCAGACATTTTCGTGGGAACCACAATTAAAAGAAGTTAGCAGAAAAATATTTGCTACTGCTAAATCCATTAGCAGATTGCGTAACTTCTTGCCCATTGCCACTAAAATTGCACTGGCTAAATCACTACTGCTACCTGTCCTTGATTATGCGGATGCTAGCTATCTTGACCTTACTGAGGAGCAATTAAATAAGCTTGAGCGACTCCAGAACCTATGTATTAGATACATATTTGGTTTACGTAAGTATGATCATATATCCGAATTTCGATTAAAACTCAAGTGGCTCCCAATTCGCCTTCGCCGGAATACTCATTTTCTGTTTCTTCTTTACAACGTACTGTTCAATCCGTCTACTCCGTTATACTTGAAAGAGCGTTTCAATTTTATAGGGTCTACAGCTCATCGCGCCACTACAAACATGATGCTGAAAACCCCAACACATTATTCGCAAGCATATAATGACTCATTCACTGTCACAGCCATAAGGCTATGGAATAGTTTACCCTTTGATGTCAAAAAAGCACAAACTTTAAGAATATTTAAAAATCTCGTAATCACACATTACTTAAAAATTTAAGCTGTCTCATCAACACTGTTTATTCATCTATATTATTTAAGATGTATGTAGTTTGTGTATTTATTTTTATTTTTTTGTTATGTATTTGATATATATATGTATATTTATTTTTTGTACGTATTAGTATTATTTATTATTCATATGTATATAAATTTAGCTATTGCTATAAATGTATACTTATATTGTAAAGTTTCAGTTAGCACATTCTACTCAATAATTTTATAAAGTCTCCTCTACCCAAAGGTTGTCTGGAAGAGATCGCTCATTAGCGATAAGACCGCCAATTTGTTATTACTTTTATTGTTTAATTGTTTTGTTTTCTATATGCGCAATAAAGTATATTATTATTATTATTTATTTATGTATAGTATTATGTAATTGTATTTAATATTATCTTTTTATATAAATTTTGTTGAAGATGTATGATTGATTGTAATTATTATCTACTTTGTTTTTTTACTTTAAATCCTTCACCCAAAGGTTATCTGGTAGAGATCGCTTTTTTTTTTTTCATGTAACTTTTGTTTTTGTTATATTACGTGCAATAAAGTATATTTTTAAAATTATTATTATTATTATTCCTGTTAGTAGGGTTCCGCAACCAAATAGCTAAAACGGAACCCTTATATATTCATCATGTCTGTCTGTCCGTCCGTCCGTATGTCACAGACACTTTTTCTGAAACAATAAGAAATATACTGTTGAAACTTAGTAAGTAGATGTATTCTGTGAGTCGCATTAAGATTTTTACACAAAAATCGAAAAATAAACAATAAATTATTCGGGTTCCCCATACTTAAAACTGAAATTCAAACATTTTTTTTTCATCAAACCCATACGTGTAGGGTATCTATGGATAGGTCTTCAAAAATGATATGGAGGTTTCAAATATCATTTTTTTCTAAACTAAATAGTTTGCGCGAGAGACACTTCCAAAGTGGTAAAATGTGTGTCCTCCCCCCCCTGTAACTTCTGAAATAAGAGAATGATAAAACTATAAAAAATATATGATGTACATTACCATGCAAACTTCCACCGAAAACGTAACGTTGGTTTGGTGTGAACGAAATCTAGTAAGTAGTTTTTTTTAATACGTCATAAATCGTAAACCGCAATTTACCTTTCATTCAATCAACCCACATATAAAAATATTTTTGTTTGTGTTTGAAGATTACATAAATGGTGGTAGATACGGAACCCTCGGTGCGCGAGTCCAGCTCGCACTTGGTCGGTTTTTTTACCTAAATCACGTATAGGTACTGCAGCGTGCGGGGGCGTAAAGATGCTGCTTCTACCTATTTCTTATTAGGTATCGGGATCTCTGCTAATAAAAAGACGACATCGGGAGTTCTTTTATGTATTCAGATGTTCCTTTCAATCGCCACAAGAGTATACATCCTTTAGACTCATCTACTACCTAAGAGAATTATTATACAATTTTAAACTTATCTGCAGTACATCTTCTTTCATTAGGCCGTCCTTCAATAGGCCTCGGGTCGTCGTGTCGGTACATTGGATAATATCTACATTAGGACATTTAATAGCAATGGTGGTGATGCTTAGAATATTTTGGATACTGGAGTATCTTACCCTAAGTCTACTGGCAATGTTAGGCCATTCTACAAATTCTAGGGCTCCCTGATAGAGACAGGAATCGACCCTCCAAATTTATATAGACTTGTCCGATCTATATTTTTCACTGGAATGTCAATCAATATCAAAATAATGAAAAACTCGAAATTCCGATTGTTTTTATTTAAAAACGCACTGACACCATCTATTATATTTTTATAAAACCACTACGAAGTATTTGCTGCGTGAAAAACGTTCGCTAGCATATTTACTTCCTTTACACTTAACAAGAGGTCGTAACCTCTACAGTACCATATAACGTTTACTATATATAGTTTTTTTAAGAAAATACAAGAATGTTTTTTAATTATAGGTTTAATTATTTGTTACAAAGTTTTTTTTTGTGCCTAGTTAGTTAGTCCTGCGAAAAAGGGTGCTCGAATAGGAAAACAAAAATTTTGTAGCACCAAAATCAATCATCTCCCATTTTAATACACTTACGGATAGAATATTTTTGCAAACTCAAATCAAAACATTTTTGAGGTATTCACTATGCAATAAAAAATAATTATCAGAATTGGACTACTGTGTACAACATTATGCATGGCCTTAAATAAACACAAATTAAATAAATGCGTTGACTTATAAACCTCCTTTTTTTGTTTTTTGTCGGTTGAATAATAAAGAAAATAAGAATAAGTACCTAAAAAACTATTTCCTTAAGAAACTGAATAAAATCTCAATCTCATTAATATTATTTTTTGCTACTATTTGTATATAAAAGTCTTAATTTAAAATGTAACTTAATAAAAAAAAACTACAACCGAACTGAGAACCTCTTCGATTTTTGAAGTCGGCTAATAATAAAATAACCGGCTATGTGCGTGTCGCACACGCAACAAGCACTTTAGGGTTCCGTATAATGTTACAGATTTTGATACGGTTTTAACAAACTGGTTCGATTTGTTTTTAAAGAAAAAAATCTACATACTAAAAGGTACATGTGCAATAATGTGTGCGTAAGAGACGCTAATAAGAGGCTGAAACGTTGCAGTAAAGGCTGCTTTTTATCGCGTTTTACACTTGTAGGTAGGTTTTACTTAATTTGTTGTTATACTTATTAAATGAGTTAATTTGTTTTGTTATAAGGTTAGATAAGTCCTTTGTGTCTTTGTAAGCGTTAAAACCTGTTTCGATTTCATTGGTACCTTCTTCTTCTCAGTCGAATTGGCTTCCTGCGGTTAGAACCACAAAGAAAATTAAGTTTATTTGTGCACCCGATAAAAGGCATTTTATGGTGACCAATCTAGAACCTTTCTGCCCTGCTAGTTGCATTTCTTTCATTAGGCCGTCCTTCAATAGGCCTCGGGTCGTCGTGTCGGTACATTGGATAATATCTACATTAGGACATTTAATAGCAATGGTGGTGATGCTTAGAATATTTTGGATACTGGAGTATCTTACCCTAAGTCTACTGGCAATGTTAGGCCATTCTACAAATTCTAGGGCTCCCTGATAGAGACAGGAATCGACCCTCCAAATTTATATAGACTTGTCCGATCTATATTTTTCACTGGAATGTCAATCAATATCAAAATAATGAAAAACTCGAAATTCCGATTGTTTTTATTTAAAAACGCACTGACACCATCTATTATATTTTCATAAAACCACTACGAAGTATTTGCTGCGTGAAAAACGTTCGCTAGCATATTTACTTTCTTTACACTTAACAAGAGGTTGTAACCTCTACATCTTTCCCACCGATCGGCCAGAAAATTATAGCAACTCGTTGCGTATAATTTTCTATTCGCTACCTATAAACTATCCATCGAAATCACAAATGGCGGGAAATCTACATTACCCTACTGATTTTAACCTAAAACCGGGACACTTCGTCACGCAATGCCAAACCATATGCAAATGGTAAATTAACTAAATCAGAATCCATTTAGGATTTTTAGTTGATTTTCCTCCGGATAAACCACGGTAAGGATCCAAAGACATGGCACTATCCACCTCCTTATCGAACACTAACTTGTTTAAATGTTGGGCAACTCCCTTCAAATTAATTCGTTAATAACGCCAACACAAAACAGTTTTAAATTTCTGACTTCTGAAGTCAAACTTCAAAAATATTATACACTATAATACCCTATCAACCTACGTTAATTACATTATCATCGATTAAATATAGCAAAACAAAAGCTAATCACAATTGTACCTATACCTGACTTTACTTTAAACATCTTTTAGTTTTTCTCATCATCTCAATAAATCATTCGCGTCAACCAGTGTTCATTTGATTCTAAATTTAAATCGCGTTATAGAACCTACCCGTATTGACCTACAATTGATCCTTAACTCAGCATCTCCTTTTCTGAATATTTCTGAATAGTAAGGCACAACAAAAAATTAATAAACAATCTATAAATACAATGATCCTTCATACTCGCTTATACTTTTTCATCATCAATTCAAAATTAAAAACAATATTAAGATACTCATCTTAACTAGATTTGGTAGCGCATCACCATGCATTAAGTGCAATACCTACCTTACTTACTTTAACATGTTGCAATAACACAAAAACTCCTACTTTCGGCTTGCATTAGCCTTAATAAACCTCGTACCACATATTTATTCCATTTCTAATAAACTAATAAATAACTTTACTAATTACCTATAACTCCTTAAGAATTAATAAATTCATCAACTATGAGAATATTTATTTTACATCAAATACCTACCATACATCCTAAGAATCTCATAAACTTTCATTACCTGAATTATAATTAAACAAAGTTTCTTTTTCTTTAAGAAATTCAATGTACATATTTGTATCGCGCATATTTTCAAATTGTAAAATCTTTACTTTACATTTAATACCTTCATAAGAAAATGAAGAAAATAACGTCATTTACACGTTCCATTCCATTTACCACTTTTCTTTTCCCGTGCTAACTAATAATAAAATTCATTAACCACAATAACAATTAAGGATGGAGTCATTTCCTTTAATTACCCTAATTTATTAAAACATACAAATAAATCCATTACCTTTATGTCCTTTATTCATTAAAGTCATATGTCATGTTCGCAATTAAAAAAACAACGAACGTCGCGTAATTTACTTCTAATGAATTCTCATTCCTACTCATACTTGACCCTAATACCTAATACTAATCATATAATCTCGAAGCTTAACCCTATTTCATTATCGATTCGAAAACAAATAAAATTTTTTTTTTTTTTTCAAGGTTCACCCTTGACAAATTTAATAATTTTTTTTTCATGTTTCACACTAAATTACCTGGATAGGAGTTGCTATCCTACCTAAAAAAATACTATACACCTACGGCTCACACTTGGCCCTTATCCTACTTGGATCCTATTTGGATTATTCCTAATGACTTAGATCACCCTTGACCTAAATCTCACTCGAGCATAATTACTATTACAATACCATTGGTCCGAATCACGCTTGACACAGATCACCCTTGACCTAAACAACTTTCAACCATATGTCTCATTATAATAACTTTTAAATATCATTGGTTCGCACTTAGCTCTAACTTATTTTACACATCAATCTATCGTTAGATTATTTACCTACGGATCCCTACACATTATACCTATTCACCCTTGACAATATTTTATGCCATTACATATTTATAAGATGCAAAAACCTATATACAAAACCCTATTTCTCCTCAAATCAATTCACTCTTTACAATACCTTTTTATTTATTTATTTAATTTGATTATAAAAATCTACCTACGGAACCTTACTTAAATAAACTAAAACTCGTCTTGACTTCATCCAACCCTTTTCCTCGTGGAAACTATTCATACTAAACTCACTAATCTTAAGGAACCTTAACTTAAGAAATCCTATCTTTTAATATATAATAATTAAATTCAATAAAATGAATCACCTTACGGAACCCTACTACTGCCCTGAACCCTGCTAGTTGGTAGCATCAATCTATCTTAGCCCTATCTATTGACAAATATAACCTCGAACTCTAAATTTGCTCATCCTAAACTAACTTTACTGTCATTCTACACACATCTAACAATAACAAATTCCCTACGGAACCTTATCCTACTTCAAACTTCTCTATGCTTGACCTATTTTATATGAAGACTTTGTATTTTCCTAACAAAATCTCCTATATCAAACCCTACTAAACTTTTCAACAAAATAACCTACACCTATTAAAATTCCTATAATTCTCTACTAAATCCTACTAGTATGACTACTTCCTACAACTATCAACTTACCAAACCCTCGTTTTACTCATTTCTATAATCCACTTTACGGTTAGGCTACAGCCTTCTTCTATCATATTTCATCTACACTATCTTCTAACCATTTATTTGTAGCAAAACCTTACGTTGACATATTTACCAACCATTATAATACAACCAAAATGAAAACCTATTATTTTACGTTACCATGACAACTAGAATAACATGGCTCACTCATCCAATCTTTGCTATAACAACTTCGATAAACATCATACGCTCTACACCTATTATATTTTATCGGATAACTTTTCATGATATTTTACAATGACATTTCATTATCACTCGACATTACCTTTGACTTTCAAACTTCTAAACTTTTAAGAAATTACCTATTTCTCTGAAGTATTTCTTGCTTACTTTATTATAATTATAATTTAGCAAACCTACACATACCTAAATAATCTATATGCCTAAATTACAACACAAATAATACCAATGTCCGCTACTAGACTTTCTACATTTTGAAAACCTTATATATCTAAATCATCTAAAAACCTAAATTACCATTCAAATAATAACAATGTCCGTTACTAGACCTGCTGAATTTTGAAAAATTCAACCTAAACCGTCTAAAATATCTAAATTACCATTCAAATATTAACAATGTCCGTTACTAGACCTTCTGAATTTTGAAAAACAAATCTAGCCAAAAAGTTTACTAAAACTAGCCTGACTAGCTTTATACCCTGACTTCATTATCTATATATAAATAAATCGATCTGTCCGTTTATTTATTTTACCAAGTAAATTGGTTGAATTATCCTATTTATAAGGTTAATCTCGGACGGAATACTTTTAACCTATTAAAATGTACAGGACCTACCTGTCTATCCATACGTACATTTCTCAACAACGCATTGTTATGCCTAACTAACCTAACAATCTCATACGGACCCTTATAAATTTTCTTTAATTTATATGAGAACCCTGTTCGTCGTTTATCATAATATAACAATACTACATCTTCTACAACCAAATTTTTCGGTTTTGCCCGACGATCAAATACAACTTTTTGTTGCTGCTGCGCTCGCATTATCCTTTGCCTAACTTTTCCTAAGAAAATATTAATATACCTTCCTAATTTACCTACTTGGCGGAAGTGTTCGTTGCTCTTCCTTACCATGTGGTAAAAATTAACACACCTCATATATGTAAGTGGTAACCTTACGTGCTTGCCACTTACCCTCGTAGACTTCATGCGACCATAATTCCTTACCTTCTGTTGCTGCCCAATCTTACCATAGAAGGAAATAATCAACAATACAATGAGATACATATATTCTTAGTAGCTTTGCCCGGCTTTATTCTCTTTCTTAACCAATTTGCTAGATTTTGCACGGTTGCCTCGTGACTTTTGTCTAGTCTTCCTACTTGATGCTTGAGCACATGGTTGCTTAGTTTTAGAGTCCAACTCTCCTTGCTCGGCCCTATAACACTCTTTTGAGATACTCATCTCCTCCCTATCTTCCACCATTAAAACACTATCTGCCCTATCCTTCACTACATTTGTAGCCAGCACATTGTATACATTCTTCGAACTTGGATCCATGACATGTGGCTTTAATTGAGGAAACGATACTATTACCTTATCGCCAATGTATACATTTTGCTTCATTAAGTCAATATGACAATTGTACTTATGCAAAAAGTCAAGACCTAAAATTGGAAATTTGCAACCTTTAATAACAATAAAGTCTACTTCAAAGACTTTTTCTGCAATTTTGATATCGATGCTATGCAATCGATATCCTTGGCTCAGTGTACCGTTAGCCGAAGTCATTCGCACTCCTTCTTCTTCACGTACATCTTCCTCTGCGAATAATTTGTGGAAAATACTTTCTGGCAAAATGGATATCTCTGATCCTGTATCCATGATACACGGTATCCTATTTCCACGTAAGTAAACGGAATCTTCACGAGACTAGGTGCATTCCTAATCGTATTTAAATTAACAACACATTCTCGATTTTCAATATCGTTGTTGTTTAAGCCCCCTACTGGTTCTATATCTGCCCATGCTCCCTCTTTACAGATTTTCTACTATTATAAAACTTTGACTTACTGAAATTGTTTCGTTGGTAGTAATCTCGGCATTTATTCCAACCTCTCTTTGGTCCTTCTCCGTAAGTCTTCTTTTCGTAAACACGATTATATTTTCTCCAGGGCGATGGTCTTGCCGATTTATTCCAAGGATAACCAGCTTTCCGCGGGTGGCTAGAATTAATATCAGGAATTACCGTTTGGACAACACTATTTACATTTTTACATTTATCTACAGGACTATTTGCCATCTTCTCAACTACCCTAATGAGATTCTTAAGCTTAAATATATATAAGGGTATAATTTTTTCCTGCCTGATTCAAATCGTCGTATTATAATGTCCTCATTTGTGACATTAGACTTAGCCGCCTGTGCCAAAAGTCTATACAAGTATGGCTCTACACCTTCCTGTGCATGCTGTGCCATATCATAGAATACTTGCATAGGATCCTTAGGCTCTATTTTAGACCTAATACATTTTACAATCTCTTCATACGTTGTGATTTCTTCTAATTTTTTATGCACTGAGAGATAATTGCCCCAGTGATCTAGCAATAACAATTCCAGAACCTGCCGACCCTTTGTTTCTTTTTCGAAACCCATTACTACAATGTGCACCTCAAGTTCATTGAGGGCTCTTAATACCTCTGACCCATCACTTGACATTCTCCTAGATAACTCTTGGACATTTAGAGACATTATTGCTAAATAATTAATAATAATAATAATAATAATTTCGTTTATTTAGTCTCAAAAAGTTTTAAATAATAAATACAATATAGCATGTACACTGAATTAAAATTTTACTTTGTGAGACTCTGGAGTCCGAACTAGGTTTGCACCTGTAATTTCAGATCACCAGGCCTCTACCACCAATAGTACAAAAAGTTAACAAAACTCAAATAACATATTTACAATAATATTAATACACCGATGTAGCTTAATATAACGTAAATATTTAGTTAATAAAATTTAATTTTTGAAAAGTAGGTATGAGTTGAGAATATGTTGGAGCAAATGGACGTATATGACATTGTGTGTGTGTGTGTGTGTGTGTGTGAGGGTGTGTGGGTATGTGGGTGTGTATGATGGTATGAGGGTGTATAATTAAGATGATGTAACTAACCCCCCCCCCAAGAAACAAAATACTAACTACCCTTCTAGTACCTACCTAACTAACCAGCATGGAAAGAAAAGATTATAAGAGATAATATGAACACGAAACTTGAAAATTGAAGTATAAATTTATCGAAGGTTTGGCTATGTGATCGTCTGAGTGGTAGGACCTAATTGTGTAACGTAGACCGCAGGTTCTTTAAGAGAAAGACTGAAACACCGTTCTAGTAATGAAAATAGTATCCTCTACCCCTATGCGCTTTTTATTTTTCTAAAAAAATAAAAAGGCGGAAAGCTCCACCCAGCGCTTCCCACGGTACGTGTCCATACCGAGGCTAACTTAGCGCACATCCCCCGAAGGAGTAGAGGTGTGAAATCATAAATGGTATAACCATTAAATTATCGTTGCAGCCGAAGCTGAAGACCAAAGTCTTAATATGTAGTTTCAGGAACAAATCCTTGTGCGTGCATAGCACAAACACTCAGCCTTAGGCCAAAGAGTGTGACATCCGTTCGCACAGACACAGCCATGACATTGTCAAGAGAGCACGCCTCGTGTTAAGCACACTCCGAAGAGCAGGACGCAATAAGCCCCACTGAACCATTTGTGTAGTAGGTAATAATTATTATGTACCAATGGAACAGCCATGGAATTCACCAAGAGGGCACGCCCCATGCTTAACACACTCCGAAGAGCAAGACGCAATAAGCCCCACTGCATCCATGTAACTTCAGTCGTAGTTTATAAATGATATATTTCAGTTTCCAAGCCGGCGTCCACACCATACATGATCAAGGATTCATAAACAGGTTAAATGTATAGGTATATTATCAGTTCAAATACGAAGAATTATAGTTTATAGTTTATTTGATCGATTAACGATAGAATAAGTGTGAGTTATATTATTTATGTAATATTCAGTATCGCAGCTTTTCAGGAATTTAGTCGCGAACCAAATATGATTCCATGAGTTTGTTACCAGTCGCGTAGGTGAAGTATCACTGTCGCCTTCGCGTAATCAGCGTCCAACTCCCCACAACTTGGCAACGGTTTACGTGTCAATTTAAATAAGATACAATTGCCTTCTTTCGCAGTTTTTCGACTCTGACAGACAGCTTGGGGCAAGGACCTTTACCCGTCTACACTGTGTAATCTGTTGTCGTCGTTCAAGTCTCTCGGCACTGAACTCACATTTGTATTTGACCCAAACAAACGGATCGAAACGTTAGGCGAGAGATGTTCAAACCGTCTGTGAGCTCAGCCGATGTAACTTGAAGCCACTAACGAATGTTAACGATAAACATTCTGAGAGACCAGTAGGTTTTAAGCTTCCGATCCCCGGGCATGCCTCCATTTCATCTCCTTGTCTCCTCTTTACTTTATTCAGGTGAGGTCTTTTTACCTGTGTTATATAGCAGCAGTACAAGCAATCGAACATAAGAAGCAACATCCATCGCTAATTCAAGCAAAAGAGTCGCATTCCAATATTCAGGTCACTTCAACACTACCACCTTTTATTAGCCATCAGAAAGGTACATAATTCCTCTCATATTAGAATGTATTCACTCAATAATACATTGCATTTTATATAAATCTATCGCATTTTGCATATGCCCACCTCATACGCTTTCTTTATATATTGTGGCCACGCGACGCTCGCCGCTGCCTATGTATGTCTTCGTAAACTTATGCTGTCCCGGGTGTTCTAGTAATGAAATTTATTTTATTTTCGAATTTAGGTTTTTAACTACATAAATGTGTTAAGCCCGTCTTTAGAAAGTCTACAAAAATATTAAAGGCCTCCACCGCCACGATCCTGGCTAACTTTTTCTAAGTCCTCGATTTTCCACGATCCCATTTAATTATTATTTTGATAATTATGTTAGTTTTATATAACAATTTTATTTTATATATATTTTTTTTCTTTTTTTATTATTAAATTTTATTTTTATAAAATTTAATATTATAAAGGACGAAGATGGCTTGGTAGACGGGTAGGCTTGGCAGATGGGTACAATGAGGTACAGGTTATTGTAAGGTAATTGGGTTCTTAAAATCATTTATTTCACTATTATATCATTAGTAATAGCTTTTCAGTTTCATCATAGTTTAGGTTTTGCAACCATTTAGAAACAGCTTTCTTGCATTCATATTTTGTTAATGAGTAGATATTTAGGTTATAATTTAGTTTATTATAAAGAAATGGACCAAGAAAACAGAAGAATTTGTGTGAAAATTTTGTGCGGAAATTTCTAGAAGTGCATATTATTTATAAGTAGCTCAGGGTTGAATGTTAAATTAGAGTGTTGTTTGAGTATGGTGTAAAGTATAAATAACTGGCGTACTGTTAATAAGTTGTAAGACTTATAAAGGTCGTGGGTAGGATAATAAAATGGTAGGAAGGCGCTTACTTTCAGTATAGCTCTTTGAGCACGCTCCAACCTTATCATAGCAGTTTTGGATGCACCGCCCCAGGATGTAATACAATAGATAAGTATAGATTGACATAGCGCAAAATAGACAGATCTTACAATTTTGGGTTGAGCCACACGACGAAAAGTGCTAAATATGTATATAAGTTTACGAACTCTAGCCGAAAGTAAATCTACGTGTGGCTGAAAGCTTAGTCTATGGTCTAGGGTAACTCCCAAGTATTTTATGTTATTTACATTTTCTAGGATAGGGCAATCACATTTGCTGGTATTTAAGAGAGTACAAGAGTGAGCGATAAGTGAATTGATTGACGTATGTGGCTGAGTATTATATACTTATGAAAAGGCTAAGGTTTTGGATTTTTCAGCGTTCAATGTGAGACAGTTATCATATAACCATTTAGTAACTTTGTTAAATTCATTTTGAGCCAATTTGAAACTATCTTGCCAGGATTGGGTACTTATTAGTAGGACGGTATCATCGGCAAAAGAGATTAACTTTCCATTTTTCACCTTGCAGTTGAACAGGTCGTTAATGTAAATAAGAAACAGGGTTGGGCCTAGTATTGAGCCCTGAGGGACACCGTAGAGAACAGGAAGCTCATCACTAGTCCAGTTACAATTTTACCTTTCTCTATCCCTTTGTCACCTGTTTTAGCAGACAACGGCGTACTCCACCATATGCAGCGTGCGAGGGCGTAAAGATGCTGCTTCTACCTATTTCTTATTAGGTATCGGGATCTCTGCTAATAAAAAGACGACATCGGGAGTTCTTTTATGTATTCAGATGTTCTTTTCAATCGCCACAAGAGTATACATCCTTTAGACTCATCTACTACCTAAGAGAATTATTATACAATTTTAAACTTATCTGCAGTACATCTTCTTTCATTAGGCCGTCCTTCAATAGGCCTCGGGTCGTCGTGTCGGTACATTGGATAATATCTACATTAGGACATTTAATAGCAATGGTGGTGATGCTTAGAATATTTTGGATACTGGAGTATCTTACCCTAAGTCTACTGGCAATGTTAGGCCATTCTACAAATTCTAGGGCTCCCTGATAGAGACAGGAATCGACCCTCCAAATTTATATAGACTTGTCCGATCTATATTTTTCACTGGAATGTCAATCAATATCAAAATAATGAAAAACTCGAAATTCCGATTGTTTTTATTTAAAAACGCACTGACACCATCTATTATATTTTTATAAAACCACTACGAAGTATTTGCTGCGTGAAAAACGTTCGCTAGCATATTTACTTCCTTTACACTTAACAAGAGGTCGTAACCTCTACAGTACCATATAACGTTTACTATATATAGTTTTTTTAAGAAAATACAAGAATGTTTTTTAATTATAGGTTTAATTATTTGTTACAAAGTTTTTTTTTTGTGCCTAGTTAGTTAGTCCTGCGAAAAAGGGTGCTCGAATAGGAAAACAAAAATTTTGTAGCACCAAAATCAATCATCTCCCATTTTAATACACTTACGGATAGAATATTTTTGCAAACTCAAATCAAAACATTTTTGAGGTATTCACTATGCAATAAAAAATAATTACCAGAATTGGACTACTGTGTACAACATTATGCATGGCCTTAAATAAACACAAATTAAATAAATGCGTTGACTTATAAACCTCCTTTTTTTGTTTTTTGTCGGTTGAATAATA
This sequence comes from Apoda limacodes, assembly GCA_946406115.1. Lineage (NCBI taxonomy): Eukaryota > Metazoa > Arthropoda > Insecta > Lepidoptera > Limacodidae > Apoda > Apoda limacodes. The sequence continues at coordinate 21,944,429 of OX291555.1, read as the reverse complement.
AAGAAAATAAGAATAAGTACCTAAAAAACTATTTCCTTAAGAAACTGAATCAAATCTCAATCTCATTAATATTATTTTTTGCTACTATTTGTATATAAAAGTCTTAATTTAAAATGTAACTTAATAAAAAAAAACTACAACCGAACTGAGAACCTCTTCGATTTTTGAAGTCGGCTAATAATAAAATAACCGGCTATGTGCGTGTCGCACACGCAACAAGCACTTTAGGGTTCCGTATAATGTTACAGATTTTGATACGGTTTTAACAAACTGGTTCGATTTGTTTTTAAAGAAAAAAATCTACATACTAAAAGGTACATGTGCAATAATGTGTGCGTAAGAGACGCTAATAAGAGGCTGAAACGTTGCAGTAAAGGCTGCTTTTTATCGCGTTTTACACTTGTAGGTAGGTTTTACTTAATTTGTTGTTATACTTATTAAATGAGTTAATTTGTTTTGTTATAAGGTTAGATAAGTCCTTTGTGTCTTTGTAAGCGTTAAAACCTGTTTCGATTTCATTGGTACCTTCTTCTTCTCAGTCGAATTGGCTTCCTGCGGTTAGAACCACAAAGAAAATTAAGTTTATTTGTGCACCCGATAAAAGGCATTTTATGGTGACCAATCTAGAACCTTTCTGCCCTGCTAGTTGCCACTTCAGCTCGATTAGTTCGAATGATGTTAGTAGCCTTAGCAATATTGGTTGACTTCCTGAATTCTTCATTACAGATTTTATCTTGCAAGTCCACGGAGACGAATACAACAGCAGCAGAACGGGCAAGAAAATGTACTTTCTAGAGAGACGAATTATGATTTAAAGAACTAAAATTCTTTTTTGTTATCCTCATTTTTATAAAAGTGTGGTGTGGGCTCAACCAATGTCCTTCTAAGTACTTAACTAACTTGGACATCTTTTTTCAGCCCTGTACGGGCAAAAATAGGTACGGGTGTCGGGTTAAAGACGATCGTTTTAACCCATGACCCGGGCGAGTCTCGAGGGTGAGCGCACCCTCGGTAATTTTTTAAAGAGGGCCTACTTCTCAGGCCCCCTGCCAACATAATGGCCACTTGAAAGCGGCGAAGAGAAAAATTAATAAAACAGAGCAAAATAAAATAAAACAAAAATGAAAAAGGTGTGATAATGAAAAGAGTATGATGATATGAAAAATTCGAATAAAGAAAAAGATTCGAAAAAATTCGTAAAGGTTGAAAAATTGAAAAATTGAAAAAAAATTTGCTAGCAATTTAACAAGCGATAAAACTAAGCAAAAAGCTTAGTTTTTCGGGGGAATTAACTCCCTAGGGAGAGGTCGGCCTTCCGGTGTACGGGCATGTAACGGCGCAATGCCCCTTAGGTGTGGATGCGCACTGTTGTCCGCCATGTCAAACAGCCGGGCGGCCAGTCTGGCGATAAACTCCCTATCGGCTATGCCTTTGTGTCCCTAGCAATTGTGTCGTTGCGGACGTAACGCGGAGTGCCCGTTATTATCCTCAGCGATTTGTTTTGCACAACTTGGATCTTTTTCTTTTTAGTGGCGGATAGCAGTGCGTACCAAGCCGGCGCGGCGTACGTCAAACGGGACCTAACATAAAGCTTGTATAGCCAGACTTTGGTTTTAAGCGGCAGGTCAGATGAAAATAATGGCCTTAAGGCCGCCCTGGCGCCGACTGCTCTGGCTGCCGCATGCTCGACCATTTTGGTCATGCGCAACCTGCGGTCGATAATGCAGCCAAGGTATTTCACACTGCTCTGCCACTCAATCACCTGTCCGCGGAATACAAGCTCCTTAGGTAATAGTCTCTGTTGGCCGGTTAAGATGGCTGCCGTTTTTGAGGCGTTTACTGCTATCCTCCAATTGTCAAGCCTACTACCTTGTGGGACCCCCGCTGAAATGGTCTTAGTAGGGGAGTTTTTATTGTCAACCGAAACATAGAAACTCCGCCCCTCCAGAAAGGAGGCTATTATACGCCCGAACATGGGGGGTAAATTGGTCTCAGAGAGCTTAGACAATAAGCCGGCGTGCCATACACGATCAAAGGCCTTCTCGATATCGAGAAAGACCCCGACCGTGTACCTGCCCTTGTTCATCTCAAAGGCCATGTGGTGTAAGACGCGAGTAAGCTGAAGAGTGGTGCTATGATTACTTCTAAAACCAAACTGCTCTGGCCTTAGATTGATAAAAGGTGATACCCTTTTCAATAAAAGACGTTCGAACAGTTTGGCTATGTTAGAAAGTAAAGTGATCGGGCGATAATGCTTTGGTTTCTGGCGGCTTTTGCCAGGCTTCGGTATGACAATAATTTTGCCTGTCCTCCACGCCGTGGGAAAGAAACCTGTGCGCAGGATCCCGTTAAAAATAAGTCCACAAGACCTTTTTTAGGCAACATTAATCTAGGGATTTATTTTTATTTAAATAAGAGATAAATTTTTTTGACCTCCATAGGGGAGATAAAATCGTCACCTCCAAGTGGGTCGATAGGACTAGTAAGTATCTGTTGTATACGCTCCTCAACCAATGTTGTGTGGGCGTGGTCGACAGTGGGATTGGGCCTAAATTGGTCCTCGAAGTGGTCCGCCAGTAAGCCCGCGCGTTCCTCAGCTAAGTACAGACGGATACCTAGCGTGTCTACAAGGGGGTGTAGGGGTGCAGGGGTGCAGGTCATACAACGAGCTAAACGATATGAAGCGGTATCGTTATCGCTGGCCTTTGAGATTGTGTTATCCCAAGACCATTTCCGATAAGTTGAAATTTGGTTCGATAGCTCGCTACCTAACTTATTCAACTCTTTTTTAATTGTTGGGCAACGAGTTCGGCACCACAGTTTGCGAAGCTCTTGTTTTTGGCTAAGTTTACTACGGAGATGTGCCGGTAGCAAACTTTTCCCCGAGGTTGACTTGGCAGACGTGGTGCACTGAGTAAGTGCGGAGGAGATAGCAGAAGTAAGTGACTGTGTGGCTGTTTCCACTTCCTGTGGGGTAGACAGGCCACCAGGAGGGAGTTCAAATGAGCTCAGTAATTCTTGATATTTTGTCCAGTCCGTGAAGTTTTTCATTGGTAGTAAAGGTTTATCCCTAATAGAAACTCCGAGGACCAGTAAAATTGGAAGGTGTTGCGAATCGATGTCATGGAGGGTTTCTAAAGAGATGGGCCAATTGATATTACGGGCTAGTGCTATGTCTAGTACGTCTGGTTGAAATGAGTCCTGAGAGGGATAATGAGTGGGGGAGCCGGGACCAATTAGTAAGTAAGTTAGTAAGTAAATGATTTATTAGGCACACAACAACACCAATAATGAAACAAAAATACAATTACAACAGCTTAACCCAAAGAAGTAATTTTTTGTTACAATAAAACACTACAAATGCAATACTAATTATTACAATCAATAAAATACAATGGTTAAGATACTACCAATGACTACCAGAGTATTAGGTTTTATGGGTGTTGCAATGTTTCACCTAATTGGACCCCGATTCAGCAATGCTGCCAAATAAATGACAACGCTGATTTTCAATCGGCACCATACTGATATAATAAAGCAGCTGTATCGCGAAATTATGTATCTACGAATTATTGTTATAAACATCTATAAAAGTCTGACTATATGTATACAATGTAAGTAGTGGTTAGTTGTAGGGTTGTTTGATAAATTAATAATAAATAAATAATTAAATACCTACTAGTAATATACAAAAAAAAAAATGATAGTAAATAATTAATTAATTTAATATACCTATATAATAATATATATAATAAGTAGAAATGTGATTACTATAATATGTATATGTACAAATACCAATATATTTTAAATAACAAAAATATTACTTTAACTATATAGTTGCTACGATGATCTACTCTTTTATTTGTAGGTTAAATAAGTATGTCTTTAATTGCGACCTAAAGTAGCTCTTATTTTGTAAATTTCTATGTGGCGGGGGTAAGCCATTCCAACACTTTGTCGCAGCAAAACGGAAACTGCCACGAAAGGCAGCAGTGCGATATGTGGGTATACACAGGGGTGGTGTGCAAGAGCGTTTGCTTTTATGTTGGTCACGCATCCATTTTAATTTACTATGTAAATAAAAGGGTTTACCCATTTTTACGACGTCAAACAGTAGTGTGGCCATGTGTATTAACCGTCTACCTGACATTTTCAATATTTTGTTGTTATTTATAAATGGTGTAACATGTGTCCTACGAGGGATGGCAAAGCAGCAGCAGCAGCGTGTACAAGCATTTTAGACCCTTTGTATTATTTTTTCAGTTCTAGATAGCAAACGGGGCCCATAAACTATGTCACCGTAATTAAGTTTAGATAGAACCAATGTCTCTGTGAGCATGACTCTAATGCTATTCGTAAGAAATTGGCGTATTATATACAAAATTTTAAGACTATAGAAACAGCTACGCGTAAGATTTGAGATATGTCTCTCAAACCTTAGTTTAGAGAAATAAAAGGCCTAAATTGCGTGCCTCTAAAACATTATCTATGCATTCACCCATTACTATAATTCTTGGGCCACGATTTACTATATTAGAAACCTGTTTTTTACTTCCCATGATCATGAACTTGCACTTGTCAGCGTTCAGTAGGAAAGAATTTTATTTGTTGCCCATTTACCTATGCTGTCCAGATCATCATTAATAGAAGTTATAGCTTGATTAATATATCCCGTGTCGACCGATTTATAAATTTGTACGTCGTCGGCATAAACGTGATAATCGGAATTATCGATACTTTTGACCATATCAGCAGTGTATAATATAAATAACAAAGGCCCCAGAATCGATCCTTGTGGCACTCCTCTATGTACTGGTTGTACTTTTGAGCACATCACATGGCCATTGTTTTTTAACTTTACATATTGTGCTCTGTCACCCAAATAGCTGTGAAACCATCTCGTCGTTTCGCAGTCAAATCCGTAGTATGTAAGCTTCGAGAGAAGAAGTGGTACACTTATGCAATCAAAAGCGCGAGAAAAATCAAGCAAGGTGAGTATAGTTCCCTGACCTATATCCTGTGCTGCAAGTATATTGTCAGTAGTGACGTCTAGTAAAGCTGTAGTTGTACTTCGACCAGCCCGAAAGCCCGATTGCCGGTCAGGTAAGATGGTATTTTGTTCTACGTATTTCATAAGCTGTATGCTTACCGCCTTTTCAACTACTTTAGATAAGCAACTCAGTATGTTAATCGAACGTAAGTCTTTCATATTGATGGGGTTTGGTTTTTTAGGAATGGGTCGCACAACTGCCATTTTCCATAAATCGGGAAAGGTCGATGATGAAATTGACTTATTAATTATCGCAGTGATCGCATTCAATGCTTGAGGAATTATCATCATGATCATGTTAAATGTGATTTCATCTACTCCCTGTGCGTTTGACTTGAGTGACCGCAGGATTTTTAACACTGTGAATTCATCAATTGGTTTAAGGCAAAATATCGAATCTCCGAATACGATAAATTAGAAATATTGACTACTTCAGGGCACGGCAGGTTTAAAAAGTGTTTATTTATTTCTTCGGGGTCGCAAAGATGTAACGGTAGATCCTCGTCTTGTTTATTAGACAGGATCGTCGACCTTAGATTATTCCAAAGAGATTTTGAATCTTTCACGTGTCTATTAATATTTTCCGCAAAAAATGCTTTTTTTTCATTGTATAGGGCTTGACTTACAAGTTTTTTCATATCTTTGTAATACTGTTTTTTTGTTGCACTTTTATACTTACGAAAGCTTTTTAATGCGTTGTCACGTAACTTCATCATTAGTTTTATGTTATCGGTTATCCAAGGACACGGTCTATCTCTTATTGTTATCGATTTAAGCGGGGCATGCAAATCAAATAAGAATTTCTCGTAAAAATTAAACACATTCACCATTTCATTAATATCATTTTGGTCACATATATTTTCCCATGGAATATTATTTAAGTCTATTGTGAATAAATCCAACTGAATGTCTTTAAGTGGGCGGTATACTATAGTTGAAGGTTAAAACTTAGGTTTTTTTAGGTTGAATGTACTTGTTACTAACGCGTGATTACTTAACTCTGGAATTATATTCACATCTACACTATGGGCCTGCAAGTTAGTACAAATTAGATCTAAAAGAGTCTCGCTGTGGTCTGTAAAATGTGTTGGGGAATTAACAAGCTGAGAAAGTTCACAATAATTCAAAAATGACAAAAGTTTTTTTGTCTTTAGCTCGTTCTTGTTAATTAAGTTTATGATGAAGTCCCCTGTTAATATTAAATTATCACATTCAGAGATATATATAACAGACTGTGTTATTGCATCCAGAAAAGTGTCTACGTCCTGCCAGGGAGGACGGTACGCAGTACCTATTATAAGTTTTGTTTTGTTAATATTGCAACATTTGTTCCACTGTTGAACATGCTGGGTGCTGTAAGGTGCGTGCTTTTAGGCTTTTTCTTATATAGAATCCAACTCCCCCTCCACGGCCCCCTCGTACAGTATCAGGTCGAGGTACATTCCGTAATAGGTATCCGGGAACAGATGGTGCTCTGCGCTCTTCTCCGGTCCGCAGCCAGGTCTCGTTAATGCATAATAAATCGATAGAAAAACGGTCTAAAGCCGCAATAAATTAATCCTGATTTGTCCCAAGTGATCCGGCATTTAAAAAACCCAATTTAGTTTTTTTTACATGAAGGCATGAGAAAAATATTGATGGATCTGAGATTGCGGCATTTTGGGTTTTATTTTAACATATAATATACAACAAGGTTGTTTTCCTGCGTTTTGTCTACATATGATTAAACCGAGGATACTTTGCACATAAAAAAATATCGTTCTATTTTCATATAAGACCATTAAAGTTATACTCATAAAAAATAAAAACTGCTTGTAAATAAGATTAAAATTATTAAACCTAGAGATTATATAATTTAAATTTATAAAATATTTTCTAAGCCCACCATAATTGTAAACGTGTGTGTTTTGCGTATATAGAATAAATATTAATATGTTATGTATAATATATATAATATTTTTAAGATGATAAACATAATAAATATAAATAATATCATGTAATACACTTTGTTGTGTGTACAATAGACATTCATTGCAACACCCACCTCCCTTTACTACACAACGTACATTGAGCCCTTGTGCCGTCACTAAGAAATAAACACATAAAACATTTAACAACAGATAAGGAACGATAACACAGGCATGAATTAGACACAAGGAAAGCATTATTAATACTATGACATAAAAAGCTTTGATAGCGCGGACAGTACAAATTAAGCATAGCCAAATAGAAAGATACCTTAAATACAAAAACTTAACAGTCGTCGTTGGTATTGGGCCTAACCGCCTGGCTCCCAAAAACTCGCTGTAAGTCCGCCTCTGAGCGTATGCGATGTGCTGCTTTTCCTTCGGCCTGTCGGACATATATCCGGCCTTCTCTAGTCCAGATAAAACGCCATTTGTGACGGAATCCAAGTTCACGAGCCGTATTGAATAGTACTCTATTGAATCTGGTAAGGCGTTCGTTAAGGTAAAGTTTACAGGGTGGAGACGTTAACCCCATTTCCGAGGTGGTGACGCCGCGGCGTACTCTGGCTGCACGCACCAAGTCGTCCCGAAGCGCGCGCCGAGCCAGCCGCGCAACTAGCCGCCGGGGCCGGGGCCTAGCGCCCTCTACAGCCGCGGCCGTGGGGCCTACACGCTCCACATTTACAACGTCTGCCTCTTCTACTACAACACCGAGCTTGGTGGCTGCCAACTTTAAGATGTGAACGGTACTCTAATTTTTCTCTTCTGGAATTCCCGAAATTTCTATGTCGTTTAACATGAGCTCTTGGTCACGGTTATTCAGTTCTATCTGGAGCTGAACCATACCAGTTTCAATTTTACACAACCGCATTTCTAAGTTGTAAATTTTTTCGTTACATAAGTTTAAGGCGGTAACAAATTTTAAAACTTCACTTTTCATGTCTAGTAAATCATTTTTAAATGTGCAAAAGTCCTTTCTCATTTCATCTCGCAACAGCCTAAATTCTGCGACCAGGTCAGTATTCGTACTTTCACAGGTTGGCGTCACCGTTTCGTTAAGAGTGTTTTCAAGGCTTCTATTAATAGTGAAGCTGTCACTCATACCTCTAACTGGCGTAGAACTGTTGCTTTGTCTTGGCATCTTCACTTTGCAGTCTGGGCACAACCAGGTAGATGCTATTTTCGCGCCTTCCGGCATACCAACGCATGCATAGTGACTGATCGAGGAACACTTACTACATGTTGCGCCATCTTTTGTTGACATAAACTTGCCACATGCAGAACACTTCATCTTAATAGTTATGTGGAAAATAAAGACTTTTAATTCGGTAATTACACTATTTGGTTCACAACTTCGGCCCGTAACCTTTTTACAGGACAGGTTAATGCCGCGGACGGCACTTTCGCCGCAGCTTTTCCGCCGTCGCGGCCTCCGTCGGCTGCGTCTATGGCCTCTGCCCGCTCGGGCACAACAAGCTATGCCACCTCTGAGACAGGTGACGAGTATGAGTACTTCCAAGACGAGGAGCTCCCCGCCATTCTGTCTCCCATCCAGGCCTCTCCAACGGACGGTGTCTCGCCGCAAAAGGTGATAGCCAGCTCTGCGGCTAATTCAGATATTGTTATCCACGCCCCACCGGCGTTGGCCCCTCGCGATGCCTCAATTGTGTCACCATCGACGCCATTCAACCCACCACCGCGCGCCAACCGGCCGTCGATCGCCTTTAAAACAAGCGATCCACGTAGGACAATGGGTCGTGAGGTACGTCCTTTCTCCTTAAGCCCATTCAAAGACCCAGCTGAACAAGCCCGCGCAGCAGAAAGGGAAACCACGACCTACGTACCCGCCCCAACAACGACCCCGCCGCAAGTAGCAGCGACCAATGTGGAGCGAATGGAGACCAATTCTCCTCAAAACAACAGCCAAACTTACGCGCACGTGTCGGCTATTCCTGCCTCGCCTACAGCCAGCCAGCCTCAAAAGCCTAAGAAACAAGCAAAAGCCAGGTACCCACCGATCATTGTCGAAAATCTGCCACAATGGTCGGTACATCTCAAAAAGCTGCGCTCCCTCATAAAGCACGCTCCGCACGCGCGTCCTTTTGGCAAAGGCGTGCGTTTCTTGCCGCAATCGCCGGAGGAATATAGGGTGGTGGCGGCCTATATTGACGAGGTCTCAAAAGCGGAGAATACCGTGTACTGGTATTGTTATAGTCTGGACAACGAGAGACCTCAAAAGCTAGCGATCAAAGGACTCCCTCTCGACGCGCCGTTGGAGGAAATAGCCGCTGAAATGGACTTAAGTCTTAAGTCTACGCATTTATTTAATTCGTGCTTATGCAAGGCCATGTATAACGCTGTACATAGTTTTCCAATTTTGATAATTATTTTTTATTGCATAGGGTATACCTCAAAGTTTGCCCTATTTAAATTTAAAGTATTAAAATAGGAGATGATTGTTTTCGGTCCAACAAAATTTTTGTTTTCCTCTTCAAGCAGCATTTTTTGCAGGCCTACCTAACTAAGCATAAAAAATCTTTTTTATAAATAATTAAAACTATAATAAAAGAAACCAAAAATTATATACAGGCTGGAAATCAAAGGCCGCAGTTAGGGGAAAGTATCGATGATGGCAAATTTTACTGTAAGGATTTTTTTTTTGTATTTTCTTAAATATCTTAAAATATATAACTAGAAAGAGAACCAATGTTATATGGAAATAAAACCTTCTCCATTTTATGACATCGGTCGAAAGGTTTATTCATAAGAATTATTTTCTACTAAATTACATACTATCAAGAATTCCAAAAACACAGAGACAAAATAAATAAAAAAATATTAGCTATTTTACTGTATAGTATTAAGTTTCTACTTTGCTAATTTAAAACAGAACAATAATATATTGTCTTTTTTTCTATTTTATCTTTAAATAACATATATTTAAAAGAAACTGATCCTTACAAATAACCATTTATACCGATATCTTCTGACAAATACAAGTTATCCTTTTCGTTTTGGTATAGAGACAGGTACAAGCTATACCCAAATTTAAAGTATTTGTTGTACGTAATAATTGTTGTAACTACATGGTTCACTTTAGTCTGTTCTTATTTTTTTTAAGGGGACCTAAGGGAGCCCTAAATTACAATGATTTAATTAATCTGAGGGTATATAAAAATAGGGTCAATTTCTACAAACTTAAATTAAAATAAAAACAAAACGATACAACCTAAAGTATGTGTGATCCTCCATTTTACTTGGCACTCTTAAAACACAACAAGCTTAAAGCTCATGCAGTTACTTAAGGTATAAGCGTTTTATAAATAAATTTATTCTTCAGTAAATTAATAACATTTCCAATCTCACTCAATTGACCATACTCACTTCGAAAGGGGACTCACTTATCCCTGAATTGGTATACTGTAAAAGTTTCGAGGGCACTGTCGAAGTGAAGTAAGATTCGTAATGTATGATTCCGAGCTAAAGATGTACTACTACGCAACGATGAAATCGACAGAACCGATACTTATCCTTTTAAGTGTTTTCTTTTTAAATCTCAAGCTTATTACTTGAATCATTTACACTAACTGAATTTCAAATAGTTTTAGCCTTATGAATAGGACAAATTCATTTTTAAAATGACACAAATATATGAAATTGGTACCCATTGTGGTTGTATTGCAATACACCTTTGACTTCTTTGTGATATACTCGTACAAATAAAATTTTGTTTTGTAGTCTGTGAGTTTTGTTTCGAACATTAATTTTTACTTATTTATTAATTTATATTTAGAATTTGTTATTTTGTGTGTTACCGATCTGTAGCTAAAAGTTAAGAAGAGTTCTATCAATAAGTAAAACAACAATGAAGTAAGTATGAAATAGATTGTGATATGATTTTATGGCTGTTTTTTTAGGTTGATAATTACGTACTTTACTTATTTTAACAGTTCTGGCGAATACTCGCGAGCTGCTTATCCATCTCGAGCACAAATTGTAGCTCTCATAGAGTTCTTGGACAAGAATCCTAGCATAGCCAAGGGTTTCTCTAAGCTACCCAGTGCTCGAGATGCTTCAAAAAAGCAGCAGGAAAGGATCGCGCTGCGGCTCAATAGTTTAGAAGGAAGTGTTTAAGGTTAGAAACAGTGGACAAAGGTACGGTACTAATAAGATTCCCACAATGCTAGTGTAAACTATTTATCAAAACGCCAATGCTTGTGTGAACTTTTGCTCCCATAGTAAAATTTCTTTGCTAAAATGCATTAGTGAAGATAAAAAACATAACTTTTATGAAATTGAAAAATAAAATTGTAAACTGATTTGGGCCGGACAGGATGGATTCCTGTCGGTATCCGATCTTTAAGTGATATCCGCTGCCATCTTGACACAGCGTGCTCGAGCAAGAAGATAACGTCCTCACACGGCAACGGTTGGAGCAAGAAAGAAGAGTCATAGCAGGAGCAGTAGAGATGGCAAAAGCCGATTATACATGGTCGTAATGGGAAAAAACGGATACCATGTTGAAAATTTGTAACTATACAAAAAGGTATGTTAGTTGAAATAAGATGAAATGCAAAGACTGAATCTTTGCATGCAATTATTTTGCACGAGGAAAACAGTGGAATTGGTTGGCTAATTTGAAGTTTAGCGTACAAATAAGTTTGGTTTAATGGTGATAGGTAGCATAAAACATGCTACAATACCTCCATATGATATTCTGGATCCTGTATCCACTCTGTTGTGGAGTACAGCGGGTGGATTCATTGTTGAATTAGGAGGTCATGCAGAACCCAAAGTTGTAAAAAATTATAATGATGATGGTAGCGATGGTGGTGATGGTGGTGAAGGTGGTGATGGGATTTTTGTGGAGTGCAATCCCCTAGTCATAGATTTGGGTGTTGACAGTGTAATAGCTGTCGACAATATAAAACTTCTTGCACATCAGAGCACAGTGGAAACAGCTAGTGGCGGTGGAACTACTCCATTAGTAAAATATACACACAAAGAAAAATTTCTAATGAATACTCCTAGAGCTAGTGGTAATTTCTTTTAAATAATTCTACCAAGTTGCTTAAGTTTAAAATCATACACAAAAATCCTATAAAGTATGAAACTGTCAGAAGGCACATTCGTAAACCCAATTTGGATTAATCTTGGTATAACTGACTCTAAGCAAACAAATAAGACGGTATAAATCTCTTCCTCAGTAGAATATGTTTTTGAACTTGGCCCTATTGTGTGCAAGGCAGACTAGCGCTAGAAATTAACTATTCTAACCTGCAAAAGCGGGTCATTTTGATGTTTTAACATTAATTTAGATATTTTTAATTAAAATAAGCCCTCACAGGTCCCGGAAATAAATTATCTAAAGCCACGTGGTAGTTGACCCGCCTGCAACCTTTAAAGGACCCCACGTAGGAAAACTCAACCTAAAGGATTTTACAACGAACATACAATATTTTCTGTGTAACTTCTAATATAAAAGTATTTACTAAGCAGGAATCACACAATCTTGCTGTAGGTTAACCCCACGTGGTTCCTAGGTAGCTTCTCGTGCTTGACCCACAAGCGTAGACTATGGTTTCCTCCTATAACTTGAGCACTGTTTATTTAGTTAGACGGTAGTTGCTCTGATAGCATGGACATAAATGCTGGTGGCCCGCAAGGCTCTGTGCCGTCTCCTTCGCTGTTTCTACTGCATATCAATTACATGTAATCCATCAACAAAATACATTGCTATGCAGACGACAGTACTGGAGACGCTTATTACACGGGCCGTGCAATCATTCGTTGTTCCGTTGTGAAGGAAAAGCGCGGAGAACTTGTGTCTCAAATTGAGACCACTATGTTCAAGGTCTTTGACTGGGGACGGGAAAACTTTGTACGATTCAACCCTACGAAGATACAAGTCTGCGCGTTCACCGCTAAGAAAACCCCATTTATTTATCCTACATTTCCAAAACACTCTCCTCCCCATCTTCAAGTGCATTGGGATCCTTGGTGTTGACATTACCAGCAATGCTCAGTTCCGGCATCATTTGCAGGACAAGGTGAAGCTGGCGTCCAAAAAACTTGGTGTACTTAACAGAGCGAAGCAGTACTTCACACTGGGGTAAAGGTTGCTGCTTTACGGGTCACAAGTCCGGCTCCATCTGGAGTTCTGCTGCCATCTCAGGGTGGGTGCACCAGGATTTGACCTATTGACTCGGTTCAAAGACGGCCCTATTGACTCGGTTCAAAGACGGGTTGTGAGAATCGTCGCCCTTAAGTCTGAGAAGAGACTTTGCCTCCCTGTGTGTAAGAGAGAAATAACATTAGGGTGGATTAAAACTCAGCCAAAACTCTTAAAAGCTTTTGTTTGCAACCGAGTAAACGAAATCCATGAATTAACAGAACGAGAATCGGGGAGGCATATCCCGTCGGAATTCAACCCTTCAGATTTAGCGTCCCGAGGGATTGATCCCAGCGTGCTGGTTGATTCTTCGTTATGGTGGAATGGTTCTGAGTTTTTGTCTTAGCCTAAATCTGAATGGCCACAACAGCAAATTATTGACACAAAAAAGTACTGCCTGAAATTAAAGTTCATCATTGTCAAACCCCAGATCTTAAATTTTTAAATTTTGAAAGTTATTCCAATTATTTTAGGCTAAAATGTATTTTTGCATACGTACTTAGATTTATGAACAATTGCATAATCACTTCAAATAAAACAACTGGTTCTCTTAATGAAACTGAACTTCATCAATCTCTTACATGCCTTCTTAAAATTTCCCAGCAAGAGTCTTTTGGCTCCGAGATAAATTCACTTCATGAAAATAAAGTTTTTAAAATAAAAACTAATATTTTGCAACTATCTCCCTTTATCGATGATACTGGACGATTGCGAGTTGGTGGTCGATTAAAAAATTCAAATCTTAAATATGACGCAAAGCATCCCATTTTATTGCAGTCCAATCATCATCTTACAAAAATTATGATGTCAAACGAACATCTTCGACTGTTTCATGCTTGCCCTCAATTACTTCTCAGCTTCTTCAGAGAACAATTCTGGCCCATTGGTGGCAGAATTAGCTAGAAGAATTGTACGAAAATGCGTTACATGTGTCAAAATGTAAGGTAAAAGCATGGAACCGTTGATTGGTAACTTACCGGCAACTAGGGTATCTGAATCTTTTACATTTCAAGTAACGGGCACTGATTTTGCTGGCCCTTTCATGATCGCCAGCAAAAAAGGCCGTGGCAGTAGGACTACAAAATGCTACCTATGCATCTTTATTTGTTTTTCTGCAAAAGCTGTGCACCTTGAAACAGCGATCTCACAACTAATGCTTTCATTTCTTGTCTTAAGAGGTTTATAGCTAGACGAGGCAAACCAGAATACATTTACTGCGATAACGGAAAAAAAAATGTTGGGGCAAATAATGAGTTAGGCAGGGTATTACGGCCAAACCTAAATTCCATAACCGATTTCGCGGCTAATGGCGGCATAGAGTTTGTTTTTAGTCCTCCTTATTCCCCAACGTTTGGCGGCCTTTGGGAGGCCGGCGTTAAAAGCGCCAAATTTCACCTAAAACGTATATCAATTTTAAATTTTAAATTATAAAAAATATTGGTCTCACATACGAGGAGTTGAGCACGCTCTTTTCACTAATTGAAGCGATCCTCAACTCCCGCCCCCTTACTCCTTTATCACCTGACCCACACGATTTTTCTCCTTTCACCCCACTTCCTGATCGGCCGGCCACTGATGTCACTACCAAGCTTTCAAAAGCCTGAGATGAAGATACACACAAGGTACCAATTGGTTGAGCAGCTCCGTTTGCATTTTTGGGAAAGATGGAGACAGGAATATTTAGCTAAATTGCAACAGCGTACTAAATGGCGTTTGAAACGGATGGATCTTAAAGTAGGAGATCTTGTGGTCTTCAAAGAACCAAACTTACATGGAACCACCACCACTTAAATGGAAACTCGGTCGAGTTCAGCGACTTTATCCTGGCAGCGATGGAGTCGTCAGAGTCGCTGATTTTGAACAGTCTGTCTTTTGCCTACCACGACAGATTGTACTGATGTCTTGGAAGAAGCTGCAAGCTCTCCCAAGGGGGGGGGGGGTGCACCAGCGACGGAGGGAAAGGCGCGGAGTGAAGGCCAGCGGGGGCCGATGGCAGAACCGTTGCAGCCGCCTTGACGGGAACGCGCGCACATAGTTTTGTACACCACAATTATAAAAATTCATAAGAAAATTAAAAACTTAATAATATTCAGAAACCTGCATTCTTCTTTTGTTACCTGCGTTAACAAAGTGTGTAAGAGAGAAAGTGGCGACCACGACAGCACGGAAAACCCCTGGCTGGAATTGTACTCAACGGAACGTGATCGAAGCAACGCTAACGGGCGGACATTTTGGATTGGAACGAAGAACATTGAATCAGTGGCGAAACTTCAGCGCGAAATATCAACCAACATCCAGGGGAGTAGCTCTGTCCTTTATTTCCAAAATCCTCTTTAGTTTGTGTTTAGGTGTATTTTAGCTTCAAGTGTGTGATACTAGTATTTTTTGTGCATGTTGGTGTCGTGTCAGACAAAAAATATTATTATTATTTTTTTGCACGTACACCAGTATTATATAAATTCACAAGTTAAAAGTGTTTAGCTGTCTTTATTTCGTAGGTAATTTCACATTCGTCTTTATAATAAAAAGTGTTCTCTTAAAATCGAGCACTGCCATTATGCTACGAGTGCAAAATGCTTACCTTCTAAACTTTAGCTAAATGCTTGTAATATTCATAAAATAGCCTACCTATTTAAACATTACTTAAGCGCAGCGTCCCCGCATCTTAATAGTTTAGTTATTAATATAATTTAAGTACTTTTTTTGGCAAGCTACTGCTTACCTACCTACTGTTTGCGACTAGCTGCACATAATCAACGTCTTTTTAGAATTAAGAAACTTTGTGCCTCCACTTGTCGTTCATTTAGTTATCGCGACGTAAAAACATATCATTACGCTTAATTCACAAGGGGTTAGGCAGTGACGAGGTTTGTTGTATCGCTTAGTTAAAATTAAATATAAGCCAGTTCGTAATTGTTGTTGCGCAACATTCCAGGCGACATTGAGCGCCCCCGCGCTGCTGTTGTGAACGGCGCGACATCGCCGCCGCGGCGCGCCACGTTGCCCGTGTCGGCCGGCGTGGCCAGAGACTGCCACGGCGCCCTGTTATAACTGGTTTGATGCACATTTTATTCTGTTTAGCTCATTAAGTACGCCTTAACAAAATGACTCAAGATTCAGATTTGAATCATGGTGGATGTTCTGCTGAAAACTCTGAAAGAAAAATGAAAGAGTTAGTTAAATCACGCGGGACTATCAAGGGTCGCTTAACACGATTTAAGGATTATATTTCACTCTTAAATATAACTAATAAGGAGGATATCGGTGACTTAAAACTTGAAGAATTAAAATTTTGTTTAGAAAAAAATGAGAATTTACTCTTTGAGTTTGATGAAGTTCAGTCTCAAATTGAAATGTTGTATCATCACTCCCGTCATGGAGTGATGATGACGGGGAGGTAGAAAATTTTGAGAACTTGTTTTATAGTACTCTCTCTCTATTTAGCTTTAGCTCAGCACATACTTGAGTCGAGTTGTAAGTCTTCAAAACAAGCGGAGGGAAGCCTTCACTCAGCTCGCTCATCGTGTTCAAATAGCTGCAACCATAACAATTCAAATAATATACGGTTACCTATCATAAAGTTACCTACCTTTGATGGTAACGCCATGAAGTGGCTGGAATTTCGGGATACATTCGACTCGTTAATTCATTCGAATGATTCTATATCAAACATAAATTTCATTATCTGCGTTCATTATCGTCGTTGGAAGGTGGTGCAGCCTTAATTATTAAGTCACTTGAATTTAGTTCAAAAAAATATACTATTGCTTGGGATTTAATGCGCGAACGTTATGACAGTAAAAAGGTTCTTATTAATAACCACTTAAAAGCGTTATTTGATATAGAATGCATCTCAAATGAATCTCACAGAGCAATAAGATTTTTGATTGATCATGTGTCAAAAAACTTGAGAGCTCTCAACACTTTAGAGCAGCCCACAGACAAATGAGATGTTCTCATAATATACTTGGTATCAATTAAATTAGATTTGGTTACCTTCAGCAAATGGGAAGAACATAAAAAAACATTTAAGGACTTACCTTCGCTATCTGATTTTATGCAATTCTCGCGAAACCGTGTTGATATTCTTGAGGCGATGGCATTTAGCAGAAGTGACAAACGTGAAAAAAAATCAAACTTTTACAAAGATAACCTTAAAAAAACGGATCCTAAAACCAAAGATTATTTCCAAAATAAAACATTTAAAAGCTTTGTGACTTCTAATAATGCCAAACCGTCAATGTCATGTCCATTTTATAATCAGCAGCATCGAATTATACATTGCCCTTCATTTACGCAATTATCTCCTGAAAAAAAATGTGATGAGGTTACAAAATTAAAACTTTGCTCAAACTGTTTGAGAAGGGGCCACTCGTCAGCCGATTGTCGACTTTTAGGTACTTAGGC
This sequence comes from Apoda limacodes, assembly GCA_946406115.1. Classification (NCBI taxonomy): domain Eukaryota; kingdom Metazoa; phylum Arthropoda; class Insecta; order Lepidoptera; family Limacodidae; genus Apoda; species Apoda limacodes. The sequence continues at coordinate 21,926,833 of OX291555.1, read as the reverse complement.
TCGCGCTTTACTCGATACGGGCAGCCAGTCATCCTTTATAACGACACACCTCAAAGAAAAAATGCAGTTCATTAGTAAAAGTACAGATACAGTATGTATTTCAGACCTTTATAATTGTCAAATGCCCATATCTGATAGCTGTGAAATGACTATACAATCTTGTGTCACTGAATTCAGTACACATCTTAAGTGTTTAGAAGTTCCAAAAATTACCGTCTTATTGCCAAATATCTTAATAAACGTAACAAAACTTAACTTACCTCAGAATATTCAACTAGCGGATCCTTACTTCTTTCGCCCTTCAGATGTTGATTTATTACTGGGTGCCGAGATATTTTTTGAACTCATGTCTTCTAGTAAAATAAAATTAGGACTCGTCCAACCATTACTTCAAGAATCCAAGTTAGGCTGGATAGTGGCCGGTCCTCTTTACACCAGTACTCCGCAAAAATATAGGCAAGTACATTGCAACTTTAATAAAGAAATAAGTGATCAGCTGACAAAGTTTTGGAGTCTTGAAGAAGTTCTAACTTTAAAACCAACTATGTCAGCTGATGACGAATTTTGCGAACGCTACTTTACTGCAACAACAAAGCGTTTAGATGACGATAGATTTTCGGTTTTTATTCCCTTTAAAGAATCACCGGAAGTAGCACTCGGCGATTCCTTCAATATGGCAAAAAATCGTTTTTTGAGTCTTGAAAAAAAACTTAACAAAAATCCTGAATTAAAAAATGAATATTGTAAGTTCATTGAGGAATATGAGGAATTAGATCACTTAACTAGGATCGAAAAACCCTAATTCGGATACTACATCACCACGCTGTGGTTCGAAAAAACAGCTAAACGACGAAGCTTCGTGTAGTCTACGCTGGTTCCGCGAAGACGTCATCTCAAAAATCCATCAACAGTATTCAACACATTGGCCCCGTAGTACAGGATGAGCTATTTAACATCCTAATTCGGTTTCGCCAAAACGAATACGTGTTATGTGGAGACATCGAAAAAATGTACAGGCAGGTAATGGTTGATGAGTCACAAAGTCATCTTCAGCTTATTCTTTGGAGAAAAGATGCATGCCCTTAAAAACATTTCAACTTAATACTGTCACCTATGGGACAGCAAGCGCACCGTACTTGAGTACTAGATGTCTGCTTCAATTAGCAATGGAATGTCCAGTTCCCGTAGTGTCTTAAGTGATTAAAAACGATTTTTATGTCGATGATCTCTTGACAGGTGCTTCATCAGAAAATGATTTAGCTCATATTCAGAACGCGGTAACCAAGGTCCTTAAATCTGCTGGTTTCCCTATTTATAAATTTTAGACAAATTGTCCACTAATATATCAGAAAGCCACTGAACGTGATTTTCTTAATTTGTCCAAAGATTGCGTTTTAGGAGTATTGTGGGCACCCAGTTCTGACACTCATTGGTTCGAAATAAATATTAATAAAAATAATCAAAAAATAACCAAGACAGTTATTTTATCCAATACGTGCAAAATTTTTGACCCTTTAGGATTGTTAAGTGCGTGCACCATTAAACTTAAAATACTCTTACAAAAACTATGGCAACTTAAATTGGACTGGGATGACACAGTCCCAAATGACATAAAAAAGTCTTGGGAAAAAACCATAAACAACTTAAATGTCCTATTGTCATTATCAATACCTAGATTTGTTTTATGCTCTTCTGCTGTCTCCATAGAACTTCACTGCTTCGTAGATGCTTCACAAGATGCCTACGCAGCTTGTATATACTTACGCTCAATAAACAGCGATGGTAACGTCAGCACTAATCTTTTATGCGCTAAAACACGCGTTGCGCCTTTAAAGCCCGTAACCATCCCCAGACTCGAGTTTTGTGTGGCTCTTCTAGGGGCACGACTTACAACTAAAATAATTGAAGCTTTACGTTGCAAAATAGATAGTATAACGCTTTGGTCTTATTCAACAATAACATTAGGGTGTATTAAAACTCAGCCAAAACTGTGAAAAGCTTTTGTTTGCAACCGAGTAAACGAAATCCATGAATTAATAGAACGAGAATCGTGGAGGCATATCCCGTCGGAATTCAACCCTTCAGATTTAGCGTCCCGAGGGATTGATCCTAGCGTGCTGGTTGATTCTTCGCTATGGTGGAATGGTCCTGAGTTTTTGTCTAAGCCTAAATCTGAATGGCCACAATAGCAAATTATTGACACTTTACTATACAGACACTTTAATATGGTAAATACCCTCATTTTTATCATTTAAGTCCACCAGTTCATATACTAACGGTGAAACTTTACGTATAACGCGACATTTTACGAATTTCGGAGCTAATTTAGTGCTGAAATAAGCACCAGCATCACTTAAAACGTGATTGCGTCTCCATACATAATCATTAACATTAAACTCTTTAAAAGTACGACGCAGGTTATAATGTTCTGCGTTCTTTTCATGTGCCTTATATAAAGCTAATTCAACCTTGTTCAATATATTAGCAAGAAACCCGGTATGCTCAGCATAAATATCCCTGGGCATAAATACGAAATTGTCGAAGTCCTCGTACTTCGCGAAAATATTACTATCGGTCACTAATTCACGGCCGAAAACTTAAAACGCTGTTGAATAGCCGAAGGTTACAAGACGAATTAATAGCCATTTGTACTTGTGGAATAAATTTGTCGCAAGTTCGGAGGTCTTCGCCTACTAAGGCTGCAATAGCCGTAATAATAGTTTTATTATAACGTTCCACAGTATTTACAAGTGGACAGTAACGTGGAGTGTAAAATACTTTTGAAATGTTATATTTTTCCCAAAGATTTTTAAAATCTTGACTGGTAAATTGTGAACCATTGTCTATAATTATTGTTTGGGGCACTTCGTAAACCAAGAAAACATCGTTTTCCAAGGTTTTTAATACATTAGTTGCTGTGGCTTTTTTAAAAGGAAAAATTAAACAAAATTTACTGAAACAGCATGTGACAACCAAGATGTTTTGATTCCTATCCCTTGTCATTGGTAGAGGACCAACTAAGTCAATGGAGATACATTGAAAAGGACGTGAGCAAATTTTAGGTTTTCCTATGACACCAAATGGAGAATGGTTTTGATGCTTGTAAGCCAAGCATGTAGAGCAATCAGCTATGTAGTTAGATATCTGGCGGAACATTCCTGGCCAATAAAAATCTTTGATTTCTTTTTAAAGGTCTTAAAGGCACCAAAATGCGAGTTTGACGGCTCCGTATGTTTAGCCGCAATAATATTAAGCCTATCGTTAGGATTAGGAACATCCTTCCACATGTAATCACTATCAGATTCCGTTTCAACTTTTTTAAGTAATTCCCCTTCCTTAATACAGAAATCTAAACAATCTGATGGATTATTTACGCAATTGGTACGCTTTTGTTCGTACCAAATCATACTCCGATCAGTATCAATTGGTTCTACGTATTTATGAGAAACATCATCTACGTCAGTCTGTACGTCAGTTGATGTGTCCTCTATTATAGGGGTAGACCGAGATAAAATATCAGGAACAACATTGTCCTTTCCTCTTTTATGCTTTAAAATAAAATTAAAGCAAGACAACCGTATGGTCCATCTGGCTAACCTACCCGTTGGATTAGATAATTTTAAAAACCATTTCAATGCAGCATGGTCAGTAAAAATAATAAATTGTTTCCAGTTGTCAAGAAAACAACGCCAATGCTCTAATGCTAGAATAACCGCTAGCGTTTCTCGCTCCGTGGCCGAGTAATTCCGTTGTTGTTTAGATAAAGACTTACTAATGTATGCCAAAACAACTTCATTGCCATCTAACTCCTGAGTAAGCATTGCACCTATGCCAAAACCATGAATCACAATGTACACTAAATGGTAGATCATAATTGGGACAAGCTAAAATAGGTGTATTTACAAAATGATTTTTCAAAGTATTAAATGCGGTATCCGCTTCTTTCGTCCATTTAAATCTTGGCGTATTTTTACCCGCAGATGTCAATGAATTAAGAGGACCAGCTACAGTACTAAAATTGGGTATAAAACGCCTATAGTAACTAGCTGTACCTCAAAATCGATGAATCTCCTTAAGCGATTTAGGAGTAGGGATTTCCAGAATGGCTTTCACCTTCTGGGTCTGTGCGTAGACCACATTCGTCCACAATGTAGCCTAGATATTTTAGCTCATTTTTAAAAAACTTACACTTCTCAAAATTAATAGTTAAACGAGCCTTTGAAAGTACTCGATTTATATGGATATGTGTTCTTCGAAACTCTCGCTAATAATGATAATATCATCTAAATAACAAAATACTTTGTTGTTAAAATTGGGAGAAAACAAGGAATCTATAAATCTTTGTTGTGTAGCAGGACTATTTGATAACCCGAAGGGTAATCGCTTAAATTGGAAGGTGCCGCGTGTCGAAATGTAAAACGCAGTTTTGTTTCTGTCATCTACGTGTAAAGGAAGCTGCCAAAATGCTTTTGCAATATCAATACTGCTTAAATATTTCGCATTAGACAAATAATCTAAGATTTCATTAATAAAAGGTAAATTATACGCGTCTTTCTTAGTAATTGAATTTAATTTCCTACTATCCAAACAAAATCTCCATTCGCCATTCTTCTTAGGCGTAACTAAAACTGGAAATAACCATGGGCTCTCGCATGGTTCAATAATGTCCCAATTTATCATTTTATCTACTTCTTCACTAAGAACCCGTTGTCTTTCCGGAAACAGCCTATAATTACGTTGCTTGATCGGTGCGTGATCACCAGTATCTATTCTATGTGTAACTAGATTAGTTTCACCCAGTAATGCCAGTTTCCTCAAACGAAATAGCTTTAAAATTACTAATAACTCTGTCCGCCGTCTCTTTTTGAAAAGGGGAAAGGTTATTATAAAACTGAATCTTGTTTTCTACTTTAGAAAGTTCAGGAATAATTGATTTTTTAGCTTCATTCTTAACTTGAAAAAGATTAGGTGCCAAATTAAAAGATTTCCAAAAATCTATCCCTAAAATTATTGAAGGGATCAAATATGGGAAAACAAATGTTTTAATTAGATTACATTGTTTATTAAATACCATTGGCATTAAAAAATAGCCAATAGCTTGGTGTACTGCTTTACCTAAAAAGTGTAAAACCTAGCTTTTGTATGGCTAGATGTGAATCCGTGTCTAAAAGACCCATACATTCTGTCTCTTTTATTTTTATTTTTAAAAAGGGACGTAAATTATCGATTTCATTCTTAAACAGGATCGAAGTATTACGAAAGGAATTGTTAAGGGCAATAGCAACTGGTGGCGCCTTACGAAAAATCGGTTTAGATTCGGGTTTTAGCGATAATTTAATTTTGTATTTTTTTTACCTAATCTATCGGAAAATACATAGGGAAATTTATTGGAAAGCCCTTCTACTGTAATTTCTGAATCACTGCAATACTGTATCGCTGATATCTCTAAATTAAATAAACTTATTAAATATCGCCCCAGAGCGGATGTAGTGAGCCGGTAGTCGCATGTACCCTATAGTACATATTCTATCGCCAGTATAACTTTTAAATTTTATACCTAATTTGTCTACGTCATCGGTGATGTCATTGGCCAAAAACCATTGCTCCAATCGACTCCTATACGTCTCCCAATCATGGGTTTAATGATCAAATGTCGAAAACACTCCAAAAGTAACTTTATACGTCATAGTGCAATTTGAGTCCGTTCGTCGCCACGTGTTATGTATGTAAGTTGGGTAACAAGGATTAGTAAAACGACAGTTAGCTGCGCACTGATTTAATAAACAACTTGGTCGTGTACACAGCCCCGCACAACCTATCCACTATGCATATGAAACAATACCTATAGATGATTATTGTCAAGAGCAATAGACACAGCTAGACACTATGCATTGTGATAAACATTGACATTATTTATAGTTTAGTGAATCAAAATAATGCTTTTTCAAGTTTTTTTTAAATACAAAAATTTGAAAATGAGAGTCTTATGTCTGTTGGCAAACTATTTCACTGTAATGCAGTCTTGATGGCAAAGGACTTACCAAAGAAAGTTTTGGTATGCGATGGAATTGATAGTGTACGTTCTTACTTGATGATTAAGATGGATAAAATTTGAAAAGCTCTTGTAGATATTGGGGAGCACTGGGGCCATTCAGGACATTGTACAGAAGAGATAACATATGAGTATTCTTGCGCAGTCGAATTGAAAGCCACTTGAGTTCAGCACGATACTCAGAAACATGATCATATTTCCGCAATCCGAAAATAAATCGAATGCAGAGATTTTGGAGACGTTCTAGTTTATCAAGTAGCTCCTCAGTAATGTCAAGATAGCTTGCATCTGCGTTATCAAGTAAAAGAAGCAGTAAGGACTGTATGTCTGTGTGGTATGAGAACCGCTGGTGATCGTTGAAGCAATACGAGCATCGAAAGTAACCATATCCATGTTAAACTTGTTACTTAAACCCTCCATTGATATTTGGATCTTGTATAGTTGGTTAGAGAGTTTCATGATGTTGAGTTCAAAATCCACTTGGATGTAAGTTGTGATGTAGGATATTTGTATTAGTAATAATAGTGTGTGTTGAAATTTACTAGGTGAGTTTTACAATACACTCAATTAAACATAATTTAAAAATTATTTGTTTTTTTATTTCAATTTTCCAAGTTTTAGTACAAGGTGAAAGATTGACAACTACCTATTTTACAGCTGGGGTAATTTGACTTAGATCTGAATATTCCAAGTAAACTACAATATCCCAAATATGCTGCAGTTCCTTTACAAGTTATTTTCGAGATAAGTTTTATGAATAAAAAAAATACCAAAAAGCTAGGTAGGTGAAGTAGTTTTTGTCGTATGCTGGATCAGGTAGTTTATTGCGACAAAATCTGGAATACTCGAGACTGGCGTCTTTGGGGGCAAAATGTATTAAATTATTATATATATATGTCGTACATGACGATCTGTAGGTACCTAGATAACAAACAAAACCAAGCCGGAACTAGAATCTCTTGTTAGGTAGGAGGTACATTTAGTTTTTGTCTGGAATGAAACTTTTTTATTGGTAGGTGTTTAAAATTAGTAGCCATCAATTAAAAGTAAAAACAAAAAAATGTGGAAGTATATATTAAAAAACATATTCTGTATTTATATAAATCTATTGTAAAAAGCCAAGGATCGAAGTCAGAGCAAAATATTGAAATATCGAAGTATACACTGTTAGGCTACGCTGCTCCTTTTGTAAGTGATCGAAATAATAAACATTTATTATATGACTAATCATCATCTCAACACAAAACTGAATTGATTATATCGGAGTTTTAGAGGAAGAGTTTAGGTAATTACCTTTATATATATATAAAAATTACGTGTCACATTGTTTGTCCGCGATGGACTCCTAAACTACTGAACCGATTTTAAATTTGATTCGTACACCGTGTGCAATTTGAACCAACTTGAAAGATAGGATAGCTTACATCTCAATTTATGGTCGCAATATTATTTTATTGCAAATATTTATCTATTATCTGTTAGCTCCAAATGATTCTTCAATAGATGACGCTATGTTAATATATAAACGACTGCACCGAATTGGATAATTTAAGTTGTGTTTATTATTGTAAGGGCAAGGTTTATATGAAATAAAAAAGGGTCAAGTGGGAGTCGGACCCGCGCACTCCTAGTAAACCTATTGTAATGAAATTTTGGTAAATGGTTGTGCACACCGCCGGGGAAGGTTTTTGAGAAATAAAAATTGGTCAAGCATACGTTGGGGTAGAACAAAATCTTTCGAAATAGGTGACGCACCAGTTGTTTTAAAAAAGAGAAACAACGTTCTCCGTGTCAGCTATCTGTTATTTGATCCAACTTAAAAGATAGGATAGTTTTCATCTCGATCTGTCAAGTGCGAGCCGGACTCGGGCACTTTAGGTAAAAACCAACGTTCCCCGGGTTACAGAGGGACGGCAGCGGAACAACGTTCGCCGGGACCGCTAGTATTATATATTTTTTAATCATTTACTACACCTATATATCATGCAGTGACAGCAAAGTTCAGTACTTAACTAAGCCAAAGCCTAGGCACAAAATAAGTAGGTGATGGTTTAAGATACGATAGGTGCCTATATAAAAGGTGAGTATATAGCTACCTACCTGCCTACACTTAGATATACCTAATAACTACATAAAATGGCCACATTTTAGTTTTGCATAATTTCTTTTGAAATAGAAATGATAGTAGGTACTTACAAAATAGATGTTATGGGTTCTAGCAACATATAATATGTAAACAGTGTCCTTGTCATACTATAAATTGGTACCTACATTACGCAGCATAGGTACTTCGACGTCAGGCCATCAATCAAACGGTGCTACAATGTAGGCTAAAACGCGCGAAACACACGTTGCTATTGGGATCGAAATAAAACAAAACATATACCTACGTATATAGACACAATGACCTCCAAAGAAAAAAGGTATCGCAAGTTCAAATTTGATTCTGGTAAAATATCAGGAGCTCTTATTGAATTTGGTTGATACTTGCAACTAATCCGAACAGCCTTGCCTAACCTATTTTGAACGGTGAAACAACGATAGCGCCCAACGCTCAAGGGCTTCCCGCAGGGGGATCCTCGGCTTGGGTTGTCGCTCTTGGGGTAGTCCCTTTGACCAGCGTGAGCCTCGAACCCGAAGGTGAGTCAGCGCCAGTGTTAATCTATGAACGCAAGGATAACAACATTAACTTCTGTTCACTTTTATCAACACAAATAATGTTATGTTTATGAAATTCCATGCCATCAACTTCCTTTACCATTTCCTCGACTTCCTCAAAAGTCGGTTTGACATAACTCTTGCATTAAAGATTGCCATAACTGTTCTCCGAGAAAATTGTAACGGAAACATAATAACATTATAGTCTGTGATGTAAACAACAGTGCACTTTTTGGTCAAGGGATAAACTATTGCGTGTATTAACTTTTATGGTATGTGGATATGATAATGTTGGTGAGTATTTTGAGGATAAGTAAAATAAATAAAAGTCTGAAGTAAGTTTTAAAAGAATGATATGAAAAGTTTATAAACTATTACCATTCCAGAATTATAGTGGCGATCTAGGGAGATGAAATGGTAAAAGAAACTCTCCAGCCATCGTTATTTTCATTTTTTATTAGATACGCTATTAGTTATTACGATTTGTACAAGATACAAAGTATCTGTTTATTAAATCTAAGTTTTAAGTAAAAATAAAAATAAATCTTTAAGTATTTTTAAGATTCGTAAGCTGTCCATTCACGTACTGCAAGAATAACAATATATATTAGATCTGAATGTCCGGTCCAGCCAAATGCTACACAGAGTGAAACTCTCAGCTATCCTACCTACATGTATACCTACTTATGTAATTATAATTAAACATTTATTCTAATCCAAAATATACATAATTAAATACACACAATAAAATATCATCTTCTATACACAAGTTACATAATCAATTGTACTTAACTGATTTTTTTTTCAAAACTGAATTTCCATTCAGTTCACTGTGTAAAACTGCATATCATATGATTTTACACATCATTCAATTAATAAATGAAAAAAAACAAATATAATATATGTATTTCATAAATTAATAAATTTTTATACAGTTAAAATAATCATCTAAAGCACAATAATCTTTTACTGCCATTCTGGCATGTACTTCGCTCTCAAAGTACTTTATTTTTTTACACAAGTTGCTCCCGAGCATTTTAGTCTTATCACTTGCCGCTGGTGAATTCCAGACCAATATCAGGGCAGTGACAGGCCACCGAAAAAACAAGTCTCTGACCTTTCGTGTTGGTCCTGTTACCCTCTGCTGGTAACACCTAGACCAATATGGAAACAGTGACTAAACAGCGGTTTTTTTGTTTCGCAAATGTCGCTGACCTTTTGTGTTGATTATTTTACCCGCTACTGGTAATATCTAAACCAACATCAGTACAGTGACAGAACAGTGTTTTTTTTGGTTTCATATGTGTCGCCGACCTTTTGTGTTAGTTCCATTACCCACTGTTGGTAATATCTAAGCCAACACCAGTACAGTGATAGACGAGCAATATTGTTTATTTATCGTCCAATCGAAAAGAAAGAATTTAAGACTATACATATCAATATTTTGGAAATCTTTTATTTTTATTCATCGTTTATAATATCTCTAGCCTTGTTTAGAAACATAATAATTTTTTTTACAAATAACTTTGTTTAATCAAGTTATCTTACTCTTTATTTTATATTTTATCTTATCAGTTATAATGTGTTATCCAATTTATCTCATTTCTATCACGGCCTAATTAATTAAGGGGCCATTTTCAATTTCTCATTTCAATAGCTAAACCATAACCACTTTAAATATTTCATACAAAGCGGTTCAGTTCAGTTTAAACTTAAAATACTGCTAAAGATTTAAGTCGTTTACAGTAAATGTCAGGTGAAAAAGTACAACCATATTTTTAACTAGTATGTGCTCGGTAGATTACTCATGTAAAGTCCATATTGTTACTGAATAAGACCATGGAGTAAGACCATTATGTAAAACTATAATTAACAAACCAACAATGAATCGAACAAAAATCAAGTAAATTAAAAGCTAAAACTAAGCATCGTGTATTTTCACACCTTCTTTTCTTTATTTTGTCAGCTTTAAAACATAAGTCGATATTTTTTTTATTCGAAAGCAACTCTTCAAAATCATCAAAATTGAAAATATTAAAATAACGTGAAGGCTATAATTTTCAAAAAAGATTAATTATGCAGATAACATCAATAGCTCAACCGCTGGGAGTGTTGATATTCTTAACCGTTAATTTTTAGTAAATTAGTTAGATATTTTTCACTTCTGATTCACATATTTTGGCAATTTGTGCACAATAAATTTTCAACCTCGGGTCTTAAAAAGCTAAGATGATTATTGCACTTTACTTATCTTATCAATACCTTTTGTTGAATAAAATATTTATAGTTTTTCATAAAAAAAACATTCACTTTCTAATTCATGTTGCAATAAAAGCGTGTTTTTTTAAAGTCTAATATTCTACTTAAAGTTCATATTTTGTATTTGTCCCTTAGTAAATTTCCTGTTATAATTATTGCAAAACGAGTAATAAGTGAGCAACACTGGATACTTGGTACATCAGTACTGTATTATTGTAGATTAATTATTGGCATTCTATTATGTGACAGTAAATAGCGGGGCCATGAGTTGAGGAAGCCCAGTGAATGGCTCTGCTAAAATTTGCAAGAGGTAAAACAATTTGAATTTAAGTTTCCCTTTTAAAGATAGCAACTTTAGGTTTTAAAATAAATTACAAATAAATAAACGTAAAGCAATCATTGATGTTTATTTAAAAAGAAACTAATAACTTCTACTTATGTATAGATAATTATTTACGTACACAACTCAACATAATTACTAAATGATTCCTTCTAAGTAAAAAAAATAGTTTATCAGAAAACTGTTGTTTTTCTTTATAAAAATTTTAGAAAACTACCAATTTCGACATCAATCATTTACTTATTACAGTTTTATTTTCTTCCCATTGCTAAAAAGAGGGTTCTATTTGTTACCTTGACCTCTGACAAAATTTCGAATCTGGTACAAAACTTATTATCAACTAATAATCCAGTCGATATCCACTTTCTATTTGGAAAGTATTCTGAAGTTAATGAAATTTTAGTGTGTCATTAGGGGATTTCTTTAAAGTTTATTTAATGAACAAATTGGCATTTGTTTTTCATTTTTAATTTTTTTAAATTTTACTTTAATGATTGAAAATAGCAAAATGTTTAAATAAACAGCTCTAAAAATGTTTAGGTTCTTGCAGTCCTTTTTATATATATACTTATAGAAACCGCAATATGAAAGTTACGTTAAGTAATTAAAAACTGTTATTTTTTAATTATTATAATTTTTTGAATTTTTGCATCTTTTTATGATTTCAAAAAAATTATAACAAACAAACAAACAAGTTTTTAATAGTTTTTATAATGTGTTCTTGTTAAGTTAATATATAAAAAGAACTCCAAGAAGCAAAACATTTTTAGACCTATAATTTTCATAGTTGTCTTGTTTGCAATGCAAGCCGAAGTTCGAAAAATATTATAAAATAAACTCAAAGGATTTTTAAAACGCGACTTTATTCTTTTCTATGTGTAGAATATACCATAATTTATATAAATGTTTTAAATTGATTTTTAAATTAAAAAAAAAAGTAGGTAAGTAAAGACAGGGTACACACACTTTGTAGCATTTTATTTAGTAAGTAATTTTGATTCCGAAGTCCGATTAAGAGAAGACATCGATAGGAATGAGCAATATTTATTTTGAAGCATTCTAAATCAACATAATAAATGTTATTATTATACATAAAATAACATTATGCTTTAAAGAGTGGTTTCCCACTCAGCATCATGCTAGCATCCTATCACGGCGCTGATTTTCAGTGGGATTCGATATGAGAGTGTTCGATAGTTATTAAATTTATCCTATTTTAAATATAATATATAAAGCTGAAAAGTTTGTTTGTTTGAACGCGCTACTCTCAGGAACTACTGGTCCGATTTGAAACATTCTTTCAGTGTTAGGTAGCGCATTTATCGAGGAAGGCTATAGGCTATATAACATCACGCTAAGACCAATAAGAGCTGAGTACCAAAAAATATTTTTTAATAAGGCGTCTTGACTTCAGCGGGGGTGTAAGTATATTGATAATTAACTAACATGATTCACCCGAAAGTGTTAAAATTGTAAAGTTAAGGGGCAAACAATGTTTACAATTAGTGATTTTTTGTCTTACTTCGACCAGCTGTATCTCGGTTATTATTTGTCAAAAATACGTTTGATTAGTGAAAGTGAAAGCAAATTGATTAGTATCAATTGGTACATAACTATTTCGAGGTTTTTATATTAAATTGGGGACACCGAATACAAATAAATTCACTAAAATAATAACACAAAAATTTAAATTAACGTAAATTGTTTTATTAAAAAAAATCAGCCAAGTGTGAGTCTGACTTGCGCTTCGAGGGTTCCGAACAAACTTATAATATATAGATAGTTCTTCTGTCATGAGATCAAGTCTCCCAGGTTTATGCTTTAATTATCATCTTGCTTTTTGCCAAATTTCATAATTCTAGGTCAGCGGGAAGTACCCCATAGGTTTTGATTTATTTGTGTCACAATATGAGGATGTGACAAAAATACCCGTATTTAGGGCATATTTTCTTATAGCATTGACTTAGAAGCCAGATTTTTTTACAACTTTAAGTTACCGTAGACTTAAGTATTTAATATTTATTTCAACTTGATACCTCTACGCGTTCTTGAGTAAAAGGGTCTTGGCATACAGACAGACAAACTTTTGTTTAATAAATAAATATTTTTGGACATTACACACAGCGTCGTCTAGCCCCAAAGTAAGCAAAGCTTATGTCATGGATAACAGACAACGAATAGAAATACATATATGTTATACCAATTTTTTTGTAAATACATACATATCATACATAAATACACCCAGACTCAAGACAAACACAAATTTTCATCACATAAATATTTGTCTAGTGCGGCCACACTACCATCTAGGCTGCGAGGGAGTCAAAATGTGTTATAACTACAAATTAAAAAATTTCGGATTTCTTTCTATATTTTTGAAGACCTTGCTTCATGTCAAATTTCAAGATTTTAGGACCACGAGAAGTACTCCATAGGTTTTAATTTATTTGTGAATGCCAAAACATGTGATAAAAATGACCGTATATCGGCTATATTTACTTATTGCGTTGCCTTAGTAGTTTCATTTTTTACAGCTTCAAGGGGCCGTAGACCTGAGTATTTGATATTAATTTCAACTTGATACCTTTACGCGTTCCTGAGAAAAGGGTCTTGACAGACAGACGGACAATAAAGTGGTCCTATAGGCGTTCCTTTTTTTCTTTTTGAGGTACAGACCTCAAAAAAACATCAAATTGTTTGGTTTTTGTTGTTGGTTAGTGGGCATTATTAGCTACTTAAATCTTATTTTTTACTTGTGAAATGTTATGCCTTGAGATTTTCAATATTAATTGAGTATCAGAGCACATACAACCTTACTTGATGCAGCCACGTTTACGCGACTACATTTCATCGTTTACTAAGTAAATATTTCATTCGACGAATAATTGATGGTTAAACGAACTTAACTTAAGTGATGCTTGACCATAATTATACGAGACGTTACATCCGAAGAGATTTAAAAACACTATGTAGTTTCACTTCTCAATGTACTAGGCGTTGCACATAAATTTTAGAGCTGTGGAAATAAAAATCAAATAACAAAATTCAAAGATAGTTTCGGAACGTTAAATACGGCACTGACAGCAGTCCCCTCCCTCCCCGCCATATTTCATTCCTTCAGACACTCATCTCGTTTGTAGGTAGTATGTATGGTTTTTTTTTTGGGTTCGGGTGGGACAATAAATCTCTTCGGATGTAACGTCTCGTATAATTATCAATTTTATTATACTACGTTATATCCTCAAGATTTAAAAACACTATGTAGATGTTTAGCGCTTTCTCACAAACGAGATCCATAGTCGGATTTATTTGAGAATAAAAATATATTTATGTATATAAAAAAACAGATTTATTGTTTACGTAAACAAATCATACAGTAAAGTTACTATCTAATAACAAAAAAAAAATCTTTAATAAAATGCTCTAATTTACAATATTATTAATCAGTTTTTTTTATACATTGCCTCTGCAAAAGCACTATCCTCGTCTTTTGATATCGGTCGATTATAGAATTTAGCGAATGATAATGAGTTACCTGACCATCCAGCGGTTCGTTTTATAATATCAACAGAAACTCCGTTATGATTAGCCGCGGCGGTTGATGCGTAGCGGGTACTATGTGCCGAAAATAACCCGGTATCAATACCACTATCAGACAAAACGTCTTTAATCCACCTACTAACAGTATTGGCACTAGCATTGTGAATTGGTTTTTTAGTGGTAAGAATTAGTTTATCTGTTAGCGTTAAACTCCTAAAATGTTTTGTGGCGTCAATATAAGAGGACAACGTCCTGGCAGGACAGATTTGATGCCTGTGAGGGAAACAATGTATAATCAAATTAGGAGCAATTTTATTTGGGCCCGAATTTTTAATCAAGTCACTGATATTGATATATATTCTTGTGCTTCTTATTTTTGTGTTAGAAAGACGTATTAGCGATAGCGTCTGCACTCGTTGTGCCGTTGACAATGCTAGGAGAGCTACTAGTTTTTTGGATAGAAAGTCCAAGGGTTGGCTTTCGTTTGGTTAAAATTTTGAAAAGTGATCAAGCACAGTATGAGTATCCCATGTAGCCACATATCGCGGAAAGCAAGGTTTAGTTCTAAACACTCCTTTCATAAACCTTTTCATTCGATCATTTTCATTAATATGTCTACCTAGCACCAATGCTAGCGCTGAACGGCAAGTGTTGATGGTGGAATAGTTTGCACCCGTGTGATATTCAGTGACAAGAAATTCTAGGATGTTTGAGCTATTACTTTTAAAAATATTGTTTTCTTCTTTGTGACAAAATTGCCATTTTTTTAATACAACGTAATATTGTTTTAAAGAACTATCAGCTAGAGATGAAATCATAATTTTGATTGCGCTCTTAGGTAATGATTGTCTTGCGTACGCTTGCTCGATAACATTGATGACACCAGGGTAAGTCACTTCCAGAGTGGGTGCGAGGTCCTGAAAGGTAATAATAACAATGAGGGACTGGGATCAAAATAAATAAATCGGCTCTGAGAGAGAGAGACAAAAATAAAGGGTACCATGGCTGGCTAGGCCAATAAGGTACGACCATGATTCTAGTTGCCTTATCGTTAATTTAGATTTTTCTTAAACATTTAAGGATCAGTGAGAATGGTGGAAAAGCGTAAAAGAAATAAGGACCCCCGTCAATCATGAAAGTATCTATGTTGTAAGCCGAAGGGTCTCGTTTCCACGATAAATAATTTTCACACTTAAGTTGCATTAAGCCGTGTAGCGAATAGATCGATTTGCGGTTTTCCGAAAGCGGCTGTGATCCTAACAAAAGCTTGGGGAATTAGGCTCCATTCAATGTCGATATTAAAATGTCTCGATTCTTCGTCAGCCTGTATATTGTCTTTAGGCTTGATATGGGAAGCAAATACAAATAACTTTCTATGTTCACACCACTGCCAGATGTCTCTGCTGACATTATTAAGGTGAGTATATTGAACACCTCCATACTTATTTATGTAAGCTATAGCAGTCGTATTATTTATACTAACTAAAATTTCCTTATTATATAGGTCTTTAGCAAAGCATTTTAAGCCTTTAAAGGCTGATTCTAGGAGATTAATATGCTCCTTAGATTCTGTGTGATCCCAAAAACCATTATCTCGATCCCCATTACAATAAATACCCCAGCCTGTGAAAGACGCATCAGAAAAGATTTCTAGGACATACTTCCCACTATGCATTGGGTTGTTTAATATTAAGATATTATTTTGCCACCAAGAAAATTCTGACTTTACTGTAGGCGATAAATTCATTACACTATCATAATTATCATTAAAGCTATGCAAGCCTAGATTTTTTTCTCTTTCAAGGCGTTTTGTATATAACCAACCATAAGGAACTGCGGGGCAGGCTGAGCAAAGTAAACCTAGATATCGTGCAAAGTCCCTGATCGTCAATGTTTTTTTACCAGAAATACATTTAGTTTGGTCATGGACTTTCCGACGTTTTTTAATTGGCAAACTTAGACACATGTTTTGTGAATCTATCTGAAATCCAAGATATGTTTGAGTTTGATTTCGGTTCAAGTTACTTTTTACTTGATTTATGACAAAGCCTAATTTTTCAAGGAGATCCACAGTCATTGATACACTATCTGGGCAACTTTTATAATAGTTACTTATGCATAATAGATCGTCTAAATATATAACTAGAAGCAATCCTTGGTTGCTAAGATGAGAAACTACTGGTTTCATCAATTTAGATTTTCAACAAAAGACAGACCAAATGGGAGGTATTGAAATTCTAGGGTTATACCTTGAAATTTGTACCTAAGGTATTTTTTACAAGAATTATGAATGGGCACTAAAAATTATGCTTCCTGAAGATCGATTGTAGCCATGTAACAATCCCTACTAATTAACTTGATAGCTGTGCAAATGTCTCCCATTTTAAAGTGCTCTGAATTTATAAATTTGTTCAGCGATTTCAGGTTAAGAATGAACCTAAAAGTGCCATTAGTTTTCGGAATCAGAGAAATATTGGATATGGATTGAACTGGCACCTTTTTACACACCTTTACGGCCCCAGAAGTCAGTAGTTTTGAAATAGACAGCTTTAGATATTTAAATTCAGTTTTACTGAATTTAGGATTAGACGGCTCAAAGGTTTAAATAGGAGGATTTTTGAAAGGAATTTTAAAACCCCTTACATAAACCAGAACTATTTGGTCTTTAGTTATAGTTTCCCAATAATTAATAAATTGACGCAATCTACCAGCATGACGTTTTACCTCTATTGGTTCTTGCGGGGCCTGTAATCGGTCTTCGTTGCAGGAGGAGCTCAATTCATAGTTGGTGGCGGTCGCAGTAATTTTATCTAAGTTTCTATTAATTCTTAAAGGATTATTAGATCCTGTTTGGTGTAAAAATAATAAATGAATTATTGATATTATTAAAATAATAAATGGGAAAAGAAAACGGAAAGTATAAAATCGAGTTAAAGTTGCATTATTAACAGCAAATCCACCTCAAATTCAATTTACTAATATAGTTCCTAGATAAGGAATAGCAGATAATAAGACAATGAAGTCATTGCTTATCTGTACCGAACAATCCCCCAACCCAGCCAGATTGAATCGGGCTGAGACTCCTCAAACGCGAGAATCCTAAACAACAGGGAGACGCGACAAGATCGCCACAACTCCTCTTAGAACGCAGCTATCAACCAACACCTCAGCAACTCGAGGAACTCCACCCTGCCCTGGAACCGTTGCAATATACGATCTATTTTGCGTAATACAAACTGCGGGTCATACGTTTCTACACAGATGCTAGTCTGACTTTCTGGAGTGACTCAAAGGGAGCCTGTCGGGATGGAATGGTCCAATAAACGTACAGGTACTAGTGGTTGTGTGGGCCCAATATCATTTAAACAAAACCGATGACCGAGACAAAATACGCGTGCGAGGGGAATTCAGGGGAAACAGCGAACGAAACCTGTCCTAACCCCAATATCGAAATTCCACCAACTGGATCTCAACTTTAATTATTCCACTAATCATTCCGACACTACATAGCCCTGCGAGCCAGGGTACAAATCGCGAGGGGTAACGGGATGGTAAAGGAGTGAAGATTACAAACTAATGACGGAAAGGTATGCAAGAATGGGTGGGAGACAACTCACGCAGAAGAAGATTCCAGTCCTAGTGAGGGGAAAGTCTTGTGCTGGCGGAAGAAGGGGCGCGATACGAAGTCACCGGTAGCCCTCCTACTGGTCGGAAGCCGACCCTCTTAGTACTATCCGATTTCCGACGGGGAGGGGAAGTTCCCCCGGCCGTGACAGACTCAGAAACCCATACACTGCATGGCGGCGAAGCACGTAGGGATCGCACCGGAACGAACATCCAGGGTGGGTTCCCTTCAACAACTACCTTCTCACTGGGGGGTTTTCTCCGTATATTGCCCTGTTGGTAATCCGAGGTGGAGAAGATGCTCCTCAAGCCATGCAAGGCGCGGAGACCTGTGCCCTAAATCGAGGCAAAGCCGAGGGGGTTCCTCTCAACATCTCCCCTCTTAGGGGACCTTGTGGTCCGCACCCAGACACCTATAACACCAGAGTATAGATAAAAATTTTCAATGCAGATATATTGAACGTTGGAGCAGTAAAGTAAAGCAATATACACCTTGGATTGGATCAAAGCTGTGTGGGATTTTGTAGATCGTTGTAGTTATTGAATAAAAAAATAACTAGTATTAACTGAAGAATTTATTTTGAAACCAATGTTGAAGAAAAAGAAGTAAAACCGCTACGCTTCAGTATCAAATATACCTAAATTATGTTGATTGTTAGCAAATATTTTTTTGGAATTGTTCTTTTGACATATTTTAAATTTATGCTTTTTTGGCGTATGGCAATTTTTGTATTTTAAATTTTTATGATTGTTTTTGCTTCTTCATAAAGCTCTATATTTATTCTCTCACTGGAAAATTTCTTAGTCGACAAATTTGCCACTGTCATAGCATTGTTAAGATCCTTATTGATTCCGAAATCATCAATTTTTGGAAATACGACAACTTCTCCATCTAAATATCAATGATAAGGTATTTCGATTTCTACCATTATTCTCTTACTGTATGATGTTGTAACCAAAATTTCTCCTAGTTTTTTTGAAGTGAAAACTTCTTTAGCGGCGCTGTGCACTTTTTTTGTTATGGGTAAAAATGTTAAACTCGCGTCAGGACACGTGACCTGATCGAAAATTCGTAAGATGGAACTAGTTTTTATTTTTAGTATATGATGATTATGTGTAGTGCAGGGAGGTTGGATATGGGATTTAAATTCTATGAAAGATTGAGATGTCAAATATACTACGTCAAAAAAGTAAATAAACAAACATTATTATTTATAATAAATAAATATGTATACGAAGTGATGGGAAGTAAATAGCTATTATAGGAAAAAATAAATAGTTAATATTCAAGTTTACACTTCTGCCGGCACTCCCGGAGTGCAACCCGTTTTTTTTTATACCACTAACGTGGCAAACAAGCACACGGTCCGCCTGAAAGTAAGCGGTCACCGTGGCCTATGGACGCTAGCAACACCAGAAGTATCACTCGCGCGTTGCCGACCCTTCAAAAACGGCAAGTGAGTTTGGGATCGTCGACAATTCTCACAGCCCGTCGTTGAACCGAGTCAAAAGGTCCAAGCTGATATCCGGGTGCACCTGCCTAGAGATGGCAGCAGTACTCCATATAGGGTCGAACCTGCGACTTGTAAAGCAGCAACCTCTGCCACGACGTGAAGTACTGCCTCGCTCTGTTGAGTACACCTAGTTTTTTGGACGCCAGCTTCACCTTATCTTGTAAATAATCTCGGAACTGAACATCGCTGGAGATGTCAACGCCAAGGATCTCAATGCTCTTGGAGATATAGAGGGGAGTGTTCTGGAATTGTGGGACTACAGTGAATGGGGTTTTCTTAGCGGTGAACGCGCAGACTTGTGTCTTTGAAAGGTTAAATCGGACCAAGTTTACCCGTCCCCAGTCAGAGACTGTAGAAATCACTTATGCATGAAGTGATCCTACAAGTTTGTAAAATAATTTTACAAATACTTCTAATATTTAATTTTAGCTAGAACTCGACAAAAGGGCACACAAGTTTCAATCTTAATCAGGGGTACTTGTACCAAATTTTTGTCACATGCCAAGTTAAACTGACCGAGTTTCGTATATGAGTGCCTAAACAAATTCTTCACGCTTAGCAGGAATATCGGGAACACATATTTGAAACGTCAAACCTAAGGGTTGACACAAAATAGAAAACAAATATTATTGATTTAATTTGTTAGAAACTATCGACATCTTAAATCAATTTAAAGTCAACATTCTGACTGATTGTTCTAAAGAGAAATAAGACCTTTTAAGAGGATACAATTTAAACTTAATAGTTTTGATGTCAACAATCTACAGATTTGGGAAAAATCATAAAAATAATGGGAATAATCAAATCAAAACTATTTATTTGTAAATCTTATTTATGACCGAAAGAGTTATATAACAAATGAATGAATAATAATTGATTCATAGTTATTTAAAATTTAATCTAAAATAAGAAAATCTTATTGTATGAATTATATGTTAGTGTTATTGTTAGGATAACACGATTTTATGGATTTTTTTTAATAGAAAGGTTCAGATTTTTGCTTGGAAAAATTAAAAGGTTTACATGATATAGTTTTGCCAACCCTAACAACTCCAAGAGAAAACGCATTATATTGTGGATTTATGGTTTTTTGACATACACAGCCATTAACCCACACACACGAATATTTGAAACAAAAAATCGTGAAAACTATAATCTTGAGTTCGAGTGGAGATTTTAACAAATGTAACCTGGTTTTATCCTACAAGATGGGTGTTGGCTGAAAATCCAGATGAAGAATTCAATAGAACTTTGAGTCAGTGATCCGCTAGCTTTCGTCCGAGGACAACCGGTCGAATAACAATTAAAACACTAAAATTTTAAAAGAAATAAGTGAGTCAGCCGTAAGCTTTCGTTCTAAAACAACAACAAGAAAATACTAAAGTTTCAAACAGTGCGCCCTTTTAAGATAAAAATAGTTTAGTGTACTAAATAACAACGTAATGAATTGAATATTTTCAGCACAACATAAGGTAAAACTATTTATTAAATATATATATTAATATTTAGATGCTGAATCAACGTGCAACAGAAGAGGATTTTTCTTCAAATCTTCTGCATTTTGTCTGTATTTTCTGTTGTTATTTTCTTAATTGGATTTATAAATTAGGAGCTTAGGCCTGAAATGAATCTTAAAGTTTTAGGTAGGGTTTTCTTTCCCTTTTATACAGTTGGAGGAGTGAATCTCGACAGTGACAACAAACCGAAGAGGAGGACATCGACAACGACTGCAATTTTTGATTTATCATTTAGTTGATGTAGGGGCGAGCTTCTGAAATCGAATTTATTTACATAAGTGTTATTTGATTGATTGAATGTATGTAATATTGTTTCAACGAAGTAATTACAATTACTTAAACATACAAATTGAAACTTCATTGAGTGATTTTTAAACGAAATGTTTGAAAAGCTGAATACTACATGAAAATATTTAAAAACTAAATTATCCAGCTAAGGAAATACACAACAACTGTATAAAAATGTGTTTATTAGTATAAACATTATCTTCGAGAAAATTATAAGATCTATTTATATACCTAACTATTCTTCGAAGTTGTGACTTTTAAATTTAATCATACTACTGAATTTCAAAAAAAAACGGATAGAAATTAATCCTTAAAACACATCAAATTAAATAATTTTAACAATGAGTGAATAATTGATTGAGTGAATAGATGATTGAGACCACATACATTTAGGAACTCAAACCATACCTAGTAACCTGCAAGCGTCTGGAGGAACTTGATGGGTTGGGGGTGGTACTTATCTTTAACGCAGGAGCGTCCTAAAGATTACTTTACAACACAGCTTAATCACCTAGCTATGTTCAACGTCATTTTTGATTTTGTAACTTCGGGAAATGATATATGATGGCTCTGGGAAACTTGTTGATCACGTGCTGACGCATCTGGAGTGTGTAGGAATCTAGCTTTTATAATTATTATAATATTTATAATTGTTTCCTACGTGGTTATAGAATTGGAAATGTTCGTCACGAACAGATGCTAGTCTAGGTTAATATAGACAATGTTTGAAATTGGTTTTTCAACATTGATATTAAGATATTGTATGTCTTTTTTCCTGGTGGATCTATATGACTATTAAACACTATTAATATTAGCAAGTCGTTACTAATCTAACAATTAGTAAAAAAACAAGGTTTTCTTACAATACAACCTTTTAATTGCTTAAACTAATTCCTCAGAGGAAAACGAATTAAAAATACGTGAAGTCCGAAAATAAAATTTATTTATAGTATCCTATACGATCACACTTTACAAAATGCCATACACCATTTTACATCTTCGTTTTGGAAATTATTCATTTTGCCGTCTTTTCTTTTTTTGACGACCGTAATGCAATTTTTACCGCAGTCGACTTTATTATCGCCAAAGTTGGTAAATCGTATGTAATTAATCAATAGATTTACGACAATCTATGTCATCTCCATATATTTCCCGAATACTCAAGTTACGGAAAAGAAAATTCAATAAGGCAAAAAGGGCCAATCCGCAAAAATCAAGGTCTTCGTAGTCCCTATTAAAGTGAATAGAATTGTGGTACCTTCAGTGTGTATGATTTAAGGGGTAACTCACAAACCGTCGATAGATATACCAGGAAATCAAAATTCCTTATTTGCTTTCCATTTGATAGAATCTGTTCCACAACACAGTTTATTTACGGTCCACGCCGATAAGGTTACAGCATGTATAATAATTAATCTTTATCATTATTAATTTTTTTTTTTTTTTATATATCTCACTTTGAGAAAATCTCAACCAGACCGAATTCGAATATTTTTCAATCTGTCATCTTTTTAAAAATCAGATTTAAAAGTCTGTTGACGTAAATGAGTATGGCATTCCATGCCTGTATGGATATAGAATTTTACAATAATTTTGACATAACACGCAAAAGGGTGATTTAAACCTAATTACACACTACATATAAAAAATAAAGTACTTCATTCGCTACACCATTTAATACAATATACATAATATTTAATACCACCAAAATCTTTTAATATCTCATTCCAAGTCAGTTTTCAAATGTAACTTCACTATAAGTTAGATTGGCCCAAGACGTCGCCAATCTTAAGTTATTTGTGGGGCTTATGCCTTCTTTTTCTAACAAGAGTTTTATGTTTAAAAATCCATCAACCATTCTTATGTACCAAAATTACTTATCATTATATCTAAATTATATTATTACGATAAGGTACCTATACAGTTGTGTATTATACATCCCTCATTTTTTGTTTCACGTGGCTTTGTTGTAAAAGAAAGAAAAGAGTATTTAGTATCGATTGACTAACAATACATACACCAATATTATTTATGACCATTTATTTAGTTTATCGTCATTGCATTAGCAAACAAAATCATGGCTATTATATGGCATTTATTGTAACTATATGTACATATGTTTGTTGTACAGTATCTATATTTATTTTATTTTAAGATAGGTACCTAACTAAACCGAAACATATTATAACTACATATTTATATATTTTAACCTATAACTACCTACTAATCTATTTTGTTTTTCCTAATATATTTTTTTCTTTATTCCTAGCCTAAATTATGTTTGTTGAACAAAACAACCTAACCTTTTTAAAAGAACATTTTGTTTGTTTTCAAACAGCGTGTTTTATTAAAAAATGGGTTTTTTTAAAGGACACAGTTGCCTAAATAACTAAATTTTTGCACGAATTGTTTTTCAAACCCGCGACTTTAAGCTGAAACTACTAGTTTATTTTTACTTTATAACAAAATACTACATTGACATTGTTATGACCCTAATAATTTTTCTTAAATCACCCTTTTGACGTCACTCACCCTTTGGTGGGAACTGAAGGCTCCGCCAGTATATAATTTTGGGGTTTGACGGCACTAATTTCTCTTTTTAAGATTAGGAACGTTTGTTTGTCTCTGTCGAAAGACCTAAATCGTTTTTGAGAACATAATGGTTCTAACAATTAAGTTTTTTTTAAATATATAACTACATATATATATATATATATATATATATAAATATATTACAATATGACTATAGTTGTGTGATGTAGTTAGTGTGTAATAACTTTCATGCTACTTTCATTCATCGTTCTGACTTACCAAGTAATTTTTCGTATATTGTAATAATTTGTAAAATTGTATGTGTAAATTTTAGAAAATTTATAAAGTATTAATTTATCAAAATCAATTTTGTGCTAATTTTCCATCAAGGATTAATTCTCTAGCATGCATTAGAAAATACGGCGTGTATCCGTGCACGAGATTAACGTGACTATTTAAGGCGACTTGCACATTGTTTAGGTATTTTGTCACTCAAAATATCTATTGTTAAAATTGACTAGTGAGTGAAAAAAGTTTTCTTATTGACTGACAAATACAAAAATACTAAGACACGTTATTCATTATCTATTTATCCATCCAAATTGGCGTTCTGGTCGTTATATTTATTTCAGTTGACTGCGACAATTTATTAAAAGGAAACTATTTATACCTACGTTATTTATGATTAATTTATATTATTAGTTAGTTCTTCAAGGGTTTTATAAGTGTAAGTTTGTACATGATAACTTTTTCTTAGGTTTTCGTACACAACGAACTGAGCCGAGATGCTGTAAATTTACGTTTAATTAAGTTAAATTAAGTTTAATTTTTAAAACCAATTATGTCTTAATTCGTTTTATTAAGTAGTTAATAAATCTCAATCTAAGTCGGTCGTGGCCAAGAGGTTTAAATTTCACTTCACGTCCCAAGTGGCGGAGGTTCGAACCCCGGGGTCGGCGTGTACCAATGAGTCTTTTCTTAATTTCTCAAGTACACTGATTAATTTATTCACACCACTGGCTTTTCGGTGAAGGAAAACATCGTGAGGAAACCTGCATATGTCAAGAAAAAAAAATGACGTATGTGAAGTCCACAATCCGCACTGGGCCCGCGTGTGGACTATGGCCCAATCACCCTCGCTTATGAGGGTAGGCCGTGCCCCAGCAGTAGGGACGTATAAAGGCTGGCAAGTACATCTTAATCCAAAATATTTGGAGGTGCGCTGTATGAATAAAAAAAAAACAGTACCAAGTTTCACAAAAGCGATCCGATTTTAGCATCACTATTCATAACATTCAAATACAGCGCTCCTCGCTACCTAACTTTGTTTGTTTCTGAGATGCCTACATGAGTAGAAAAAGTTAGAAGAGCGACGTACTGTTACGTTTTGTTATATGTATAGCGCACAAGCCGAGCAAAGCGTGCTGCGGCACCGGTCGGCGAGTGCCAGAATCAAATGTCGCCAATGTTACTTAGTATTTTTGTATGATGTTTAATTTTTAATTTCCTAATTTCTGTTTTATACTTTACATACTAAGACGCTCAAAATAAAATTTATAAAAAAAATCATTACTTACTTATTTACTGTTTTTACCGCCATTGGTTGAGAAAAAAATAGTTTTTCAAATTTTTCCCACGAAAACCTAGTTTTTTTCGCTGGTTTTTGCATTAATTTGTGTATAAAAGGGTGCTTCTTTATCGATTAATTTTTTTTATGCAAAGGTAATTCATGCCCAATGAGTAGGTAAATATTAAAAGAAATTTCTTCCGGTTTGCGGAGTACAAAATGTATGCACAGAATCCCTTCAAGCAAATTTATTTCCTTTTTAATTCTTAGGGTTTTTGCTATTGGGTTTTTTTATTTATTTAATCATTTATTTTTATTCCCTTTTTTTAAAAAATAAAATCCGGTAGCGGCATAAGTGTAGTGTATTAAATGTGTATTGATGGTAACTGTACAACAATCACCACCATGTTTTATTCCTTAGTCTAAATATACGATCGTAACAGTAAGCTGTGTTTCCTTGTGTTCCCGTGGGAGGTCACACGGGTCTCACGGGTCCTCTAGTGGCGACGAGTGAGAAAAATATTAAAACTTTTGAACATTTCGATTAACTGTGATCAATAAAATTATATAAACAACATGTCAATCGGCAAAATTTCGGAGTTCGATGTAAAAAATGATGTGTCGAGTCTGACTCTCCGTGAAGTGATTGAAGAGTACCATCGACGATGCTTGCAATTTAGGTCACCAGCGAGGATGACGGCGTCGCCTAAATTTAAGAGCGACTGAAGCTCGCTCTCCAGCAGGTCTTTTGAGGAAGAGAGATAAACCGATGCAATGATGATCGGCTTGATGATCGGCTGATGGCCGGTCATCGCTACGCGGCAGACGGATGCTTCTAAATTCGTAAGGGGCGGAGAATCGATGGAGGAGCAATGCAGGGAGCGTCTGTAATAAATGAGAGTGCCTTTCGAGACGGGAGGCAGTTCTATTATCACGGTCGGTGCGCCTTTCAAATGTTTTATATTACAATTATAATACAATACAATACAAATACAAATAAAAGTGCTCTTGTAATTTTTACTTACTTGGGTATGTCATACACTTAATATTCAAAAGATACCTATGTTGATGGTTCTTATTGCAAAAAAGAAACTTGTTTACTAGAAACGCGAAAAGAGGTCATTTTAGATATCGTATGTTAATTCTCTTTTTACTAAGTTAATTCAAGCGGTAATTATTCCGTTTAGTATTTAATAGTTTTATTTTTTGGGTACTGGCAATGACACGTTTGTGAAAACGAAGCAGGTGAACACGACCTCAGCCCGCTTATTCAACTCGTTATAACTATCTCAATAACAAACTGTTACTATACTAGCTTTTGACTGTTTTCGGTTTTACCTACAATTATATTGAAATTCTTATACCAATATTCATTTAATTTTATTCTGAATTTTTTACCTAAAGGCCAAATATCAAATATATTAATAATAAATAAATAGTTTTTTTGGACATTACACACAGCGCCGTCTGGCTCCAATATCATACATAAATACACCCAGACTCAAGACAATTATCATATAAATATTCGTCCAGTGCGGGAATCAAACCAACACCCTCTGCACAGCAGCCGACCACACCAACTGGGCTGTGACGGAGTCATATTTTTTTTTTTGCCCCAGGGGATGATTTTTCAAAAAAAGCTAACACGTTAATCTAAATCAAGAGAATGTCACACCCACTCCACCGCAACGATCTGGTCCGAAGCGGACATTCAGAGACAAATTGTATGAATTCACTCTTTCTGCCATCTGGCGCAAAGTGCACGGTTTTTTTATTGAAGTGAAAACTTCTTTAGCGGCGTTTTGCCAATATATAAGTCAATGCGTTGTGCACTTTTTTTGGTATGGGTAAAAAATGTTAAACTCGCGTCAGTTCACGTGTCCTGATCGAAAATTCATATAAAATTCGTAAGACGGACCTCGCGTCAGATTTATTACATTAGGTTAGTTTATGTGATGGGTAAAAAAAAACCATAAAGCCACGCCATAAAAATTCGCAAGACGTAAACCACAATGCCACGCCTATTGTAATTTTTATTTTTAGTATATGGATATGTATGTATTATGAGTAGTACAGGGAGGTTGGATATGGGATTTTAATTTTATGACAGATTGAGATGTCAAATATACTACGTCAAAAAGTAAATAAACAAACATTATTATTTCTAGACAATGTCAAAGACATGTCATGTGACATACTTGAGTGTTCAGCGCTAATTGTGTTTTAAGGACATTGGTTCTGTACAATTAAATAAGACGTATGATTTGTCTTGTAACATATTTGAATGTTATGCGCGAATCGTGGGTAAAGGTTTTCACTGCTGCCGGCACTCCTGTGCAACTCGTATTTTTATAATAAAGAAGCTGCTACAATTTTATTGTAAAGGTTAGTCATTTTAATTTTTTTTTAGTTATTAAATTTTAAACTTAACAGACTATTAATTATAATTCATAACTGTAAATTATATTCAAGGTAAATATTATCTTATCTGATGGGGCACGGCCTATCCTCATAAGCGAGGGTGATTTGTGCTACACGGAGAAAAAAAAATTGTTCGAATTAAAAAAACTGTTTATTAAAATGCGTTAACACTAAATTTGTGTATGTTTGTGTAATTTAATTGTCCTCGGAATTGCTAATATTTTAGTGGTTATTAGTATTATTTACTTGTAGCTACTTAAGTTTTTTCTCCGTGCATAGTCCATACGCGGGCCCATAATGCGGATTGTGGACTTTACATACGTCTTTTTTTTCTTGACGTATGCAGGTTTCCTCACGATGTTTTCCGGACGTATGAAGGCTGGCAAGAAGAAGAATTAACTTCTCTGCACCCTTACATTTTTGTGTAAAAAAAAATATTAAAAATAAAAAAGTTTTTACTAGGTTGGGTTAGGTTATTTTATCATAATGATACATACCAGGCTAATATAATTGAATATACTTTTATTGTACACCAAATAATTTGAAACTAAACAATCATGCAGTCTTATATATCCAGAGTAAAACTAGGCAGCCTTATCGCTATAAAGCGATCTCTTACAGGCAACCTTAGGGTACAAGTAATAGAAATAGAAGCAAGATAAGTAGGTGTCACAGAAGGGGAAAAGTTACAAAGAGAAAAAATACTAAATACTTATATAATTGTGTAAAAAAATACATGGGCATACATATCTATAGTTATATAAACATACCTACACCTCTGAGCATAAACTCGTATTGTAGAGCCATTTTAGGTAGAACCCTAATTAAATCACCAGCCATCTGGAATGCCTCCGTTTCACACAGATTTACAGTATATATTAAGAAAATTTAAATAAAAATAGTGACCAAAAGACATAAGGTACCTAGAATATGCTACTCGGCTTACCAATGATACGTCCTTAAAGGATTTTGAACACCGTACCTAAGGTTAACTGAACAATGACTAAGTATACCGCTACGCTAAAATACAATTTCACCAAGCTGAAAAAAAATTAAGGATTAGACACCCTACTTTCCGAACCTTGGGAATAAAGTAGCTAACAGCCCACGTAAGAGGGCGCTACTATATCAAAACAGGAGATTTTGTTACCGATGCACCGGCTAGGTGCTCAGGAGAGAGAGAATTAGGTAAAGTGGGTTCAGAGGCAAGTAAAATAAAGTCGCTATTCAAGGTCAAGGAAAGTTATAATGTATACTCGTTAAAGGTTATATTAACAATATTTAATGGTTAGTAGTAAAACCTAATCACATAAGGTGATTCGTAACCCTTAATATATAGAAATTAGAGTATCTATTTACAATATTTGAAAACTACCAATCTATACAGTAAGAGAGAAACCTGCCTACTCAAATTTCTTTCTTTCAAATTTCAAATTTCTCAAATAGAAGGTTTGCAAATATATATTAAGGACAGAAAGTACATTCGAAGTCTTAGCCTAAAGCCCGAACGATGATATCACCCACAACGTCCACATCCAGTAGGTATCCGCCGCCAGGGTAGGTTTGCGCGTAGATCACAGCGGTCACACTCGTATCTATGCGTGCCTATACAGGTTTTATAGCGGTGACACGGACGTAACTTGACTCTTCACGCAACTGAGTTTAACGACTGATATCCCACAGCAGAACTAGTAATTTTGGGAGACTTTAACGCCAAACATCGTAAGTGGCTCAGTTCTCGGACCAATTATTATGCAGGGATATCTGCTCATAAATTTGCTCTGACTTATGGATTCTCTCAACTGGTACTTTCTCCAACGAGAATATCAGATATAGAGGACTGAAATAGTAGACATTAATGCTGGTGTCCCGCAAGGTTTTGTTCTGTCTCCTACGCTGTTTCTACTGCATATTAGTGACATGTTGGACATCAACAACGTTCATTGCTATGTTGCAGATGACAGTATTGGAGACGCTTATTACACGAGTCGTGCAAGCATACCTCATTTGTGTCTCCAAATTGTGTCTCAAATCGAGTCCACTTTGTCCAAGGTCTCTGACTCGGGACGGGAAAACTTGGTTCGATCCAACCCCATAAAAAAACAAGTCTGCGCGTTCACCGCTTAGAAAATCCCATTCACTGTGGTCCCACAATTCCAGAACACTCCCCTCTCCTGGCCCTCCCTGGGCGGGTGCACCCGGATGCCAGTTTGAATCGGTTCAACGACGGGCCGTAAGAATTCTAGACGATTCCAAACTCACTTGCCGTATCGAGTCCTTAAGTCTGAGGAGAGACTTTGCCTCCCTGTGTGTGTTTTACCGCTTGTACAATGGGATGTGTCCTGAGAAATTGTCCGAAATGATGCCTACGGCTATTTAACTTATTCTCACACTTTAGAACCGAAATGGTCGCGTACAGTGCGGTTTCAGAGAAACTTCCTCCCGCGAACGCTTGGGTTGTGGAATGAGTGCCAAGGTTTTCTCCAAGGACTGCAGTATGAGGTTCTTCAAGAAAGAAGTTATTAGATTTCTGAAGGGTCGGTAACGCGCGAGTAATACTTCTGGTTTTGCACGCGTCAATATACTACGGTGACCGCTTACCATCAGGCGGACTATAAGCTTGTTTGCCACCTTAAAAAAAAAAAATAGCTTTATTGATTCCTTACATTGTTCACCTGTTAACAATTAAATATTATCAATTAAAATCATAATAATAATATAAAAATTCCGACACGTATTAATATTTATAGTTTATTATTTCTATGGTATGTTACAAATAACTATTAGCAATTGGCATTAATATACAATATATTTTAGTCATTCATGCAAAAAATCATGTAAATTTATTATTATGTTTATATTTAGATTACTGGATATTATTCTTATTCTTATTTTAGAATATACATATATGAATACTATATTTTTATTATTAATTATTTAAATGTTAGGACCGCCTATAGCGGTAAAAGCCTCCTCCATTATTTTCCATCTTGATCTATCTCTGGCCAGCCTGCTCCATATTTTTCCTGCTATGTTAGCTATGTCATCGTTCCACCTTCTGTATGGTCTACCTTGGCGTCGCTTTTTATTTATCGGGTACCAGTTCGTGGTTATTTTTGTCCATCTGTTCTCATTCATTCTTTGAATGTATTAATAATCCAAGCCTGGCTAGCGAAACAGTTTTTAGCGGAGCCACTTTAGTCTTAGAGCATACCAAATGAATGGATATGTCGTGATTAGGATGTGTCACAAGTAAGTAAATAACGCAGCCGTAGGCTTTCATGCTGGCGTCGCCAAAGGCAGCTATAAGTGTACAAAGCAACCTGGAGCGATACCTAAGTGGCGTGGTATTCGTAAATTAGATAAAAGCTGCAATTCACCCTTGAATTGAATAAAACGTTCAGTAATAGAATCTGAAGGCTCTTGATCCCACCCAATTTTAGCGAGCCAAAGTTCTTGCAATAGAATCTTTGCAAAGATTATAACGGGAGCGACCTGCCCCAGAACGTCAAATAAACGAGCGATGTTAGAGAGTATAGCACGTTAAGTGTTGCCTACAGGCGAGGTGGAATTAGTGAACGAGAACTTATCGGTAGTGGGTAGCCACTTTAAACCTAACACTTTCAACGTATCACTATCGTCAGTGAATTCTTTTGAAGCGCGATACGACTCCGGTAAATGAGAAGGTAGTTCAGGCGAGTTACTTGCCTATTTTACGAGATTAAATCCGCCACCTTTAAATAAAGCAATCAACTCATCTGCCAATCGAATCCCATCCTCAACATAATGTACAGACATGGTTAAATCGTCCATATACAGAGCACTAGTGGCCACCTCTGCAGCAAGAGGGAAACGTGCGCGATAGTCATCAGCTAACTGACGGACCGTACGCATGGCCAAGAATGGACTAGAGCGAAGACCGAAAGCCAAGATATAATATTTGTTCATACTTGCGGTCATTTTCAGTTAAAAGTATCCTAAGATACATTTGTTGTAGATTAGCAGATATAGCAATTTTAAAATAGCGAAATGACAAAAGGAGAGCAAACAAATCGGCCTGCAGATTAGGTCCGGTATGCATCAAGTCATTGAGCGATGTGCCGTTATCGGTTTTGGCACTAGCGTCCAAAACAACGCGCACCTTGGTTGTTGCTTTATCTGATCGTACAACAGCGTGGTGCGGTATGAAATATCCTTCCGATATAGCGGTAGAAGAATAAGGTATTTCTGATAAATAGCCCTTTTCTCTATTATCTGAGATGACCTCATTAAAGGCTAAGTGTAAAGCGGGCAACGCATTAAATTTGCGCTCAAGTGCTCAATTATTTTTAAACGGTAGCGAAACAGTATAGCGACCACAAGACATTGTTTTGGTAGTCGATGTGTAAATTTGTTCACAGTCTTGATTTTCCGGACTTGTCATATGCACAGACATATTCCTCAAGCTCCCAGAATTTATTTAATATTTTATCTAAATTATTAACTAAAGGACCGAAGGACTTTACCTTCAGGGTTGACAGCAGGTATCTCCCCCATGATAATATAGCCAAGCTTAGTCTCGAGAGCGTATAGAGTGGAGCACGCGGAGTCCGAAAAATTGGACGACTGAGCAAGCGGCGGCGGCGGTATCACTTTACCTCCGAGTGGGTAGGTAGGTAGGTAGGTCATTTATTTCTCATCGAAAATTACATTATGTCATTAAAATAATAATACATAACCAATTCACAAAAAAATAGTCAAGTATAAAAATTAAAATCACAATGCAAAATTAAAGGCTTAGAAATATTCTAAGATAAAACGTCAACAATTAAAAATAAACATATAAATAGAATCAATATTCAGTCAAAGATTTAAAAATGTCAAAATTAAAAACAAACATAAATAAAAATTAAAAGTCAATAAAAATGACAAAACAAGAACAAACATAAATAAAATCAATAAAAATGTCAAAACAAAAACAAACAAATATTAAAAATGTCAAACGTTGAGTCAGTAAAAGCTCTTTTAGCCGGCGACCAAATTTCTGATCTGAGAGTTCGTTTTTTAGGTCGACGGGGAGGTGCTCATAATAAGCTGGGCCTATGACTCGCGGATTTTTATCAAGCAGTGCTAGTCGTCGTGGCACACGTTGTAGTCGCCCTGTTTGATGAGTCACTCTGCCTGGAACACTGATGCGTTTACAGGTGTTTATGTTGCGTCGAGTGTACATTATAATATCAAACACATATTGAGAATAATGTGTCATTATACCATATTTTTTAAATAGTTCTCTGCATGAATGGCGAGGTTTTACACCTGCCAGTGTGCGAAGAGCTCTCTTTTGTATAATGAACACTCGATTGGAGTCTGTCGAGTTGCCCCATAGAATAATGCCATATGACAGAAGGGAATGAAAGTAGGCAAAATATATTTGTAGTAATGCAACGTCAGACACGAGTGGTTTCAGCTTTCGTAGTGCAAATACTGCACTACTCAGCTTTTCACACAACGTTGACACATGGTGTTTCCAGTTTAGTCTATGGTCTATGGTAAACCCGAGAAATCTACAGGACTCGCATTGTGGCATCGGACTTTGTACTTGTGAAGTTAAAGTGGGGTTTCCTGTCGAGAATATCATAACATTGGACTTTGTGACATTGACGACGAGGCCGTTTGCCGAGAACCACGCGTTGAGCTAAGCGCACGCGTTTGCTATCTTGTTTTCGAGCTGTTCGTACGTGCGTGCACTCACCACCACTGTTGTGTCATCGGCGAACAGCACCGTCAGGCCTTCGGTAACTGAAGATGGGAGGTCATTCATAAAGAGCGAAAATAGAGAGTTTCCGAGGACCGATCCCTGTGGTATACCAATCTCCACTTTGCCCGCATTTGACTTTATGGTTTTGCCGTCTATTTCGATTTGAACCGTTTGATGTCTATTAGTTAAAAATGACCTGAACAGTTCGTGCGTTTTGTTTTTCAGGCCATAATGTTTAATTTTTTCTAATAACAACTCAAAGTTTATAACGTCAAACGCTTTTGAGAGATCACAGAATATCCCTGCCACCTTGTACTTGTCGTCCAGAGCCGTTGCAATGCAGTCGTAGATTGTATGCGCCGCTTCTGTGGTAGACCTATTTCGTCTGTAGGCAAATTGTCTGTCAGTCAGTAGATCGTTAGTTTCAAGATGTTGCATTAAGCAATTGACAAAATCGATTCAATAATTTTTGATATGTTTGGTACTATTGTTATAGGTCTATAAAAGTCTACTGAATCCCTCTCCCCTTTTCCTTTGTAGACTGGACACACTCGTGTGCTCTGAAGTACGTCTGGGTATATACCGGATTAAAAAATTGAGTTGATTAGTTCAACCAGTATTCCGGATAGAACCGGCCAGATGCACATAAGTAGGTCTACAGAGATGTCGTAAATATCGCGAGTGGATCTCGACTTTATCATTGAGCGCAGCGTGCAGTTGAGGTCTGCGAGTGTGATTCTGGGTAGTACTAAGTCTGGGACATCTACATCACCTATACCATTTTGAACATATGACACAGATATGTGTTTGTCTGTTTGCACTACATACTTCGAGGCTACTCTGAGGAAGTGTCGATTAAGGTGTTCGGGTACGTAGTTCGGTTCAATCTTCTTCCTATCGTGGTCTTTTAGTAAAATTGTGTGTTTACGTGGTTTGTTGAAAACGTCCTCGTCGACTATGCGTCAAATTTCTTTTGATGGGTTTTTACTATTTTGAAGACGATTCTCTGTGTAACTTTTGTGAGCATTTAAATGTAAAGTATGATAAACGCGAACATCTAAGCACCGGGAATCGCGTCTATAGTGCCCGGTGAGTTCCAACTATCATCTGCGAGCGGTAAATTACAGAAATGATCCAACACTGATGCATGGATCATGCGCGTAGGTAGCAGGCTAATCAGTTATCTGATCATCGACTAGAAGCGTCGAAGTATACTGAGCGTCACTCGAGATTGAATAGTAAGAGTTACCTAACCTTTAATAGGTGCGGAGCGGAATTGACCCTACTGTTTTTAAATAAGAATTAACAAGCGGTTTAATATTTAATTTTAATTAACTAGGAAAACAAAAATCAACGATGCAGTTTTCGGGATTTAATTAAAAAAGAATTCGTAATCAATTAATTAACGTTTCAATACGCATAAAAATCAATGAGAAATCGTGTATTTTTTTTTTTATGAAATAAATTCAAAAATAAATTTGTGAAAATAGCAATTTATATGAAGCTGGCAGCTAGTATGTCGGACCTAATCTGCCAAAACAAAACTATGTCAGATGTCAAGGTAACTCAATAGTCTATCGAAAAAATTAGGTTTCATTAAGTTTGATATATTAGAAGGGTTCCGTATTGATTTTTTTAAAACGGCATAATTAACTAGTAAAACAAAAATCAACGATGCAGTTTTTGGGATTTAAGTAAAATAAGTATTCGTAATCAATAAATTTACGTTTTGATACGCATAAAAATCGATGAGAAATCCTGTAATTTTTTTTTAAATAAAATAAATTCAAAATAATTATGTGAAAATAGCAGTTTATATGAAGCTAGCAGCTAGTAAGTCAGACCTAATCTGCCAATAAAAAACTATGTAAGATGTCAAGGTAACTCAATAGTCCATCGAAAAAATCAGGTCTCATCAAGTTTGATATATTAGAAGGGTTCCGTATTGTTTTTTTTGTATTGGCATAATTAACAAGGAAAACAAAAATCAACGATGCAGTTTTTGGGATTTAAGTAAAATAAGTATTCGTAATCAATTAAATAACGTTTCAATACGCATAAAAATCAATGAGAAATCGTGTATTTTTTTTTTAAATGAAATAAATTCAAAAATAAATTTGTGAAACTAGCAGTTTATATGAAGCTGGCAGCTAGTATGTCGGACCTAATCTGCCAAAACAAAACTATGTCAGATGTCAAGGTAGCTCAATAGTCTATCAAAAAAATTAGGTCTTATTAAGTTTGATATATTAGAAGGGTTCCGTATTGAATTTTTTATAACGGCATAATTAACTAGGAAAACAAAAATCAACGATGCAGTTTTTGGGATTGAAGTAAAATAAGTATTCGTAATCAATCAATGAACGTTTTAATACGCATAAAAATCAATGAGATATCGTGTATTTTTTTTCAT
Source organism: Apoda limacodes (assembly GCA_946406115.1). Lineage (NCBI taxonomy): Eukaryota > Metazoa > Arthropoda > Insecta > Lepidoptera > Limacodidae > Apoda > Apoda limacodes. Next base: position 21,890,371 of record OX291555.1, on the reverse strand, counting down.
AAATGAAATAAATTCAAAATATAATTTTGCGATAACAGCAGTTTATATTAAGCTGGCAGCTAGTATGTCAGACCTAATCTGCCAAAACAAAAGTATGTAAGATGTCAAGGTAACTCAATAGTCAATCGAAAAAATTAGATCTCATTAAGTCTGATATAAAAGAAGGGTTCCGTATTGATTTTTGGAAACCGGCATAATAAACTAGGCAAACAAAAATCAACGATGCAGTTATTGGGGATTTAATTAAAAAAGTATTTGTAATCAATTAATTAACGTTTTAATACGCATAAAAATCAATGAGAAATCGTGTATTTTTTTTTTAAATGAAATAAATTCAAAAATAAATTTGTGAATATAGCTTTTTATATGAAGCTGGCAGCTAGTATGTCGGACCTAATCTGCCAAAACAAAACTATGTCAGATGTCAAGGTAACTCAATAGTCTATCGAAAAAATTAGGTCTCATTAAGTTTGATATATAAGAAGGGTTCCGTATTGTTTTTTAAAACGGCATAATTAACTAGGAAAACAAAAATCAACGATGCAGTTTTTGGGATTTAAGTAAAATAAGTATTCGTAATCAATAAATTTACGTTTTGATACGCATAAAAATCGATGAGAAATCGTGAATTTTTTTGAAATAAAATAAATTTAAAATAATTATCTGAAAAAAGCAATTTATATGAAGCTGGCAGCTAGTATGTCAGACCTAATCTGCCAAAACAAAACTATGTAAGATGTCAAGGTAACTCAATTTTCTATCGAAAAACTTAGGTCTCATCAAGTTTGATATTTTAGAAGTGTTCCGTATTGATTTTTCAAAACGGCATAATTAACTAGGTAAATAAAAATCAACGATGAAGTTTTCGGGATTGTAGTAAAATAAGTATTCGTTATCAATCAATTAATGTTTTAATAGGCATGAAAATAAATGAGATATCGTGTAATTTTTACAGAAATAAAATAAATTCAAAATATAATTTTGCGATAACAGCAGTTTATATTAAGCTGGCAGCTAGTATGTCAGACCTAATCTGCCAAAACAAAACTATGTAAGATGTCAAGGTAACTCAATAGTCTATCGAAAAAATTAGATCTCATTAAGTCTGATATAAAAGAAGGGTTCCGTATTGATTTTTGTAAACCGGCATAACAAACTAGGAAAACAAAAATCAACGATGCGGTTTTCGGGATTTAATTAAAAAAGTATTTGTAATCATTTAATTAACGTTTCAATACGCATAAAAATCAATGAGAAATCGTGTATTTTGCTAGTATGTCAGACCTAATCTGCCAAAACAAAACTATGTAAGATGTCAAGGTAACTCAATAGTCTATCGAAAAAATTAGATCTCTTTAAGTCTGATATAAAAGAAAGGTTCCGTATTGATTTTTGTAAACCGGCATAATAAACTAGGAAAACAAAAATCAACGATGCAGTTTTCGGATTTAATTGAAAAAGTATTCGTAATCAATTAATTAACGTTTCAATACGCATGAAAATAAATGAGATATCGTGTAATTTTTACAGAAATAAAATAAATTCAAAATATAATTTTGCGATAACAGCAGTTTATATTAAGCTGGCAGCTAGTATGTCAGACCTAATCTGCCAAAACAAAACTAAGTAAGATGTCAAGGTAAGTCAATAGTCTATCGAAAAAATTAGATCTCATTAAGTCTGATATAAAAGAAGGGTTCCGTATTGATTTTTGTAAACCGGCATAATAAACTAGGAAAACAAAAATCAATGATGCAGTTTTCGGGATTTAATTAAAAAAGTATTCGTAATCAATTAATTAACGTTTCAATACGCATAAAAATCAATGAGAAATCGTGTAATTTTTTTTGAAATAAAATAAATTCAAAATAATTATGTGAAAATAGCATTTTATATGAAGCTGGCAGCTAGTATGTCGGACCTAATCCGCCAATCAAAACTATGTAAGATGTCAAGGTAACTCAATAGCCTATCGAAAAAATTAGATCTCATTAAGTTTGATAAATTAGAAGGGTTCCGTATTGATTTTTTAATAACGGCATAATTAACTAGGAATACAAAAATCAACTATGCAGTTTTTGGGATTTAAGTAAAATAAGTATTCGTAATCAATAAATTTACGTTTTGAAACGCATAAAAATCGATGAGAAATCGTGTAATTTTTACAGAAATAAAATAAATTCAAAATAATTATGTGAAAATAGCAATTTATATGAAGCTGGCAGCTAGCATGTCAGACCTAATCTGCCAAAACAAAACTATGTTTGATGTCAAGGTAACTCAATTTTCTATCGAAAAACTTAGGTCTCATCAAGTTTGATATTTTAGAAGGGTTCCGTATTGATTTTTCAAAACGGCATAATTAACTAGGTAAATAAAATCAACGATGCAGTTTTCGGGATTGTAGTAAAATAAGTGTTCGTTATCAATCAATTAATGTTTTAATACGCATGAAAATAAATGAGATATCGTGTAATTTTTACAGAAATAAGATAAATTCAAAATATAATTTTGCGATAACAGCAGTTTATATTAAGCTGGCAGCTAGTATGTCAGACCTAATCTGCCAGAACAAAACTATGTAAGATGTCAAGGTAACTCAATAGTCCAACGAAAAAATCAGATCATATCAAGTTTGATATATTAGTAGGGTTCTGTATTGATTTTTTATAACGGCATAATTAACTAGGAAAACAAAAATCAACGATGCAGTTATTGGGGATTGAAGTAAAAAACGTATTCGCAATCAATCAATTAACGTTTTAATACGCATAAAAATCGATGAGAAATCGTGTTATTTTTTTAAAATAAAATAAATTCAAAATAATTATGTGAAAATAGCAGTTTATATGAAGCTGGCAGCTAGTAAGTCAGACCTAATCTGAGTAGGGTATTATTGGGAAGTCTAACTCAATTAACAAGGCTCCGTGCACTTCGCTCACTCTGTTCTCTTCATTCACTACACCTTGTTTATTGATTTAGACTTCTCAATAATGTAAATAGTAATAAAGCTTTAAACAATGTACTGTACGACTCGGCAACAACAAAGAAAATATACTTACCATTCCGTTTTTATCGAGTGGACAATATTTAACGCTTCTGAAACTGTCAGGAAATTAAATGTGTCCGTTCACCGAAAACTTACCATTTATCTTTTGTTATTCTTGTTTTTCTTTAACTAAGTAATATAAATATGACTACACATCTATCAGTGATTTCATTGCATAATTAACATCGTCCACCAAGACACCATGAAATTCGTAAAGCAGCCACATAAGTTACATTTAGAAAATATTTGTTCTGAATCCGGTCAAGTATTAACACGTCATGGTAAACTTCTACCTCATACTATTCGATGCTTAATTTGTGGACCATCTAACTGCGGAAAAACAAACCTAATAGTTGGACTTCTCTTACATGAAAATGTTATACATTATAAAAATGTATATTTATATTCCTAAACGTTATACCAACCGAAGTATTTATTTTTAGAAAGAGTTTTATATAAAGTACCTGAAATACAATTCTCTAAATTTAATAACAATGCGGATGTTATAAGACCACATCATGCAAAACCTGACTCAGTAATTATTTTTGATAATGTTGCTTGTGAAAATCAAAACAACATTCGTAATTATTTTTCAATGGGACGACACAGACGAATTGACTGCTTTTATTTAAATCAAACATATAGTAAAATACCTTATAAACTAATTAGAGATAATGCAAATCTTATAGTTTTGTTTAAGCAAGATGACATTTATGATGAACACGTGAGTACTGATATGAGTTGAAACCAATTTCGTGATATGTGTTCAGAAATTTGGAAAACGTCTTACGAGTTAATTGTAATTAATAAAGACTGTGAAAAGAATCAAGGTTGTTATAGAAAAAAGTTTGATACTTTTGTTGTTCTTGATTAAAACTCTTATAAACCACAAAAACATTATAAAATGTTCAGTATCGTCTGTCGCATTGATGGAAAAGCATATTTTCAAAATTAATTCAGAAGAGAATTTTAAAAAAACAGTTGTTAAGAAAAAGGTTAAAAAGCTGCGTGATATGCAAACTGAAAATGATAAAGTTCTGGAATCTGTTTTTAAACCTTTGACTGACCCACTGCATGAAATGGTATCAAGAAATTTAAGACAAGCTTCCAATAGTAAAGAAGATGTAATCCCAAAGTAAAAACTTAAATATTTAAAAACAGAACCTGAGTCAGATCTTCAGGATGAAAGTGAATTTTAAATTGATTCAGACGAAAACAGTGAAAAAAATGATAAAACCATCAAGAATATTGAAGATTATAAAGATGACATATATGAAAATGATTCTGAAAGCATGAGTGATACAAATAATACAGAAATCAATGTTTCAAGTGATGCCTCGTTTAAAACACTTGAATCTATACCCAGTCCTCAGAAACATAATTGGTCATCACCTTCAGAAGTATTTCATGACATTCCATTTGGTGTAAGGAATGAACGTGGTAAATTAATGATAGGTATTTCTCGAATCATCCAAACAGAAAAATCAATAACAGTATCAGGTAAAACTTATAAAAAAACAAAAGGTCTTATTGAATTATTATTTAAAAAAATACCTGATTTAAAAACCATCAATAATAGTGATTTAAACGATTACAAACAGATTTTAACGGTTACTAATGCACACAGACGCGATTTCATTTCTAAAAAACCTATTAAAAGTAACAAAGGAAGCAAGTATCTACATATCATTAAACCACTTTTCAAGTTATCTAAAGAATGTACAAGCACTGAAAGTCTCAATCAAGGGGTTTGGGTTACCAGTATTAAAAAAATATAACAAAAAGTTGATTATATGTATTGGAACGATTCTAATGAATTAGTGGATAGATTAAAACTTTTAATAGCTTCTCGTGATGCTGGAAACAGTGGATTAGATAATGAAATTATATCAATCGTGGAGGAGTTGTGTGAAGCTGGTATAATAAATGAATAAAACGAGTACAATTATGTCTTTGACAGGATATAATGTCCTGTAATTTATAATTACATTCAGTTGACATCAAACTACTTAAGAAATACATTTGCTATACAATGAACGTTGACAAGTTTGGTCATCACGTGCATAAAAGATTGCGTTTGTCGGAAGTTTTCGACATTTCTGACAAAGTATTCCATAAATCTATTGATGGCGAATTAGAATTGATGTCAGCCAGAATTAAAGGATTAAAAATTCCTCAGTTACCTGATGAAGTAGTTTATAAGCAGTATGTAGATAATATGATCCAAAAATGTTGTGATAAACAAACTTTAATACTTAAAGTAAATGGTATAAAGAGCTTGATTCAGACTTTAGAGAATCAGTTGCTCGATGTTAAATCAGAATTGAAAAAGGTTGCATCTCAAAAAACTGCATTAAAACAAATATGAGTAGAAAAGATATAGTCGATGAACTCCACAAATCGGCTAGAAAAAACTTTATTCGTCGGGCAGTGATATTAAAAGGGATTGACGATTTATGGCAAGCTGATTTGATTGATATGCATAAAATGGAAGAAATAAACAAAGGTTTTAAATACATTCTAGTTGTAATAGAATGCTTTTCAAAATTTGCTTGGGGAGTTCCTCTAAAAGCAAAAACAAAACATGAAGTAGCAAACGCTTTTCAAAAAATTTTGAATTGCGGTCGCATTCCAATTATCCTTCAGACAGATATGGGGACAGAGTTTTACAATGAAATGTTCAAAAAAATCATAACAACTTATAAGATTAATCACTTTTCTACATATTCTGTAAAAAAGGCGTCAATAATTGAAAGATTTATAAGAACACTTAAATACAAACTGTATAAATATTTTACGTTAATTGGTAATAACAAATAGATCGGATCACCTTTAGATGGTATGTTGTTATCATATAATAGTACTGTACATCGAACCATCAAATTAAAACCAATAAATGTAACTTATGTCAACCAAGCTATAGTTATGAATAACATAAAAAGAAATCAAACACCTCAAGAGCTAAAAAAATCTAATTTAAAAGTAGGTGACTGTGTTCGGATCAGCAAATATAAAGAACAATTTAAAAAAGGATATACACCTAACTGGTCTTCTGAACTTTTCACCATAGTTAAACTTATCACTTTCAAGATCAAAAAAATCGATCAATACTTGGAACCTTTTACGAACAAGAGTTACAAAAAACTAAACATCCGAACGTTTATTTAATTGAAAGGGTGATTAGAAAAAAAGGAGATAAGTTGTTTGTAAAATGGTTAGGACTCAGCGAAAAAGAAAATAGTTGGATTAACAAAATGTCTATTGTATAACGTTTAATTATCCTTAGAACATTTATAATAGCACGATACCTAACCATGTATTCATTATTGAATCAGTGATGAATGGCGGAGGACTTGTTAATAATATAATAAACAATTTACCATTTGAACTTCATCTACCAGGATATAATTATTGTGGTCCTGGTACGAGACTACAAAAAAGATTAGCTAGAGGTGACAAAAGGATAAATGCATTAGACGAAGCTTGTAAGAGTCACGATCCTATAGCTTATTCAGAACATAGTTATTTAGGAGATCGACACAAAGCTGACTTCGCGCTTTTGAATATGGCGAAACAAAGAATGAAGTCTAAAAATGCTAAAACTGGGGAAAAGTTAGCATCTTGGCTCGTAAGCAAAGTTATGAAAACCAAATTAAAAAGGGGCGCTGGAGTAAAATCTTTTAAGTCAGTCGTCTCTTAAGTCCGTGAATCGATAAAAAAAAGGCAAGCCAAAAAATAATAACTCTGCAATTCAGATTGCCTACCTGACTGCAAAAAAAATGTTTAAAAATAAAAATATTCGTTTACTCCGCCTAATACCCATCCCAAAAACTGGAGGCATTTTACCACTTATACCAATCTTTGCCGGTTTATCTTTAGCTAGAAGAGCCGCAGGTATTGCTAAAGCGGTAAATAGTTATAAATCAGCAAAACAAAACCTTGAAGAGTCACAACGTCATAATAAAATGATGGAATCAATTGCGTTAGGAAAAGGACTGTACATAAAACCATATAAAGGAAATGGATTATGTTTAAAATCATCAAAAAACTAAGTGAAAGGCTACCTAGACGTGCTTTAACAAATTTATATATTTTAAAGCACACTAATGACATACCATACTTTAGAGGAGTTTTTATGAAAGATGCTTTACCAGAAAAACCTCAACATATTGAATGTGCAATTGTCAATCTAGATAACTCTAAGAATCCTGGAACACACTGGGTAGCCTACGTAAAAATTCATAACTACTGTGAGGACTTTAACAGTTTTGGAGACCTAAGACCTCCTGAAGAGTTACTTACTTATTTTAATGTGTCTTATGTATATTACAATTACGATGTATATCAAAACTTAAAGACTATCAATTGTGGTCATTTGTTTATTAAATATTTAAGGAATTTTTGGTATTCAAAAAAGAAATGATAAATAAAGAGAATTCAATCAAAAAATGTCATTTTAATCATGTCTTTCACACTATCAATATCTGGTTTCACATCAAGCTTAGGTACTTGTTACTCTCCGGCGCTACAATTAGATGGAGATTACGAATGTAGTCTCTTGTATTTTTCTACTTTCAACTCTATTCCAAATGTGGAAAGCAGAAATAATAAATTTCATTATGGTGAGAATGAAGTAATAGAAATTCCTGAAGGCTCTTATGAACTTCAGGACATTTGCGACTATATAAAGAAAAATATTATGGGCAGCACCTTTAGTTTGACTTGTAACAATAATACTTTACGCACCGTTATTTCTTGCTCTAAAGACATTCATTTCGAAAAAGAGCATTCTATTCGAAGCATTCTTGGATATGACAAAAGTAAATTACAAAAGAATAATTCATGAATCCAAGATCCCAGTAAGCATTCTATCAACCACTGTTGTACGGGTTGAATGTGACATTGTCTGTGGCTTCTTTATTAATGGGATTCCTAGCCACATAATTCATGAATTTGCACCTAATGTGCCTCCTGGATACAGAATTATTGAGGTACCTATAAATATAATATAATTTTATTATTAATTAAAAAACAATTAGCTCTGTAAAAATTTTATATTCAAATAACGTATATGTATTAAAATTTTGGATTCAAATAACGAGTTAGTTAATTTTCGAGAAGAAGAGTTACTACTGTATTTAGATCTTAAAAAGAAATGATTGTTTTTTAACGAATAAAAAAAAGCTCTTGTTCATCATCAAAACAGCTCAGAAAGCTAAGTGTAATTCACAAAAAAGCACCTACTTCAAAAATTTAAAAAGTAAATAAATTAAGTGTTAAAAATAAAGAGTATTTAAAATTAATTGGATTACTAAAATGAGAGTGCTAAACGTAGCGCAACCTATTGTATTTGACAATACTATTGAAAGCTTGGAGATTCATTCAAATAAGCCTTACATCACTACTTTTACAAAAATGATGAAATACGAATACCTATTAATCAACAAGACTTGTACGTATTGCCATCAGCAAGTACATTATACCTAGAAGGGATGGTCATTGTTAAAAAAGGAGATGCAAAAGAATTTGCAACTAGCGTTAGTTTTACTAACAATCCAATCTTATATCTATTTTAAGATATTCGCTATGAACTTAATGGAGTAGAAATAGACAAAGTTAAGACTTGCGAGCTATCCTTCTGGGAGTCGTGCATTCTGGTCGCTTGCTAAAACTGCCGAGGGAAACTTCTGCCAGTCGTAGTTACCACCACTGCGAAAGACCGATGGTGACTTGACCCATAGTGCAAAAGAGAAAGCCGATCTATTGGGTAGTCTCTTTGCCTCCAACTCGAATATGAACGACGAATGCGCTGTACCACCTACTATACCGTGGTGCGGTAAGACCATGCCGGAAATCTCTATAACACAGCGAGAAGTCCGGCGGGCGCTGTTTTCCCTAGACGTTCATAAGTGGGCCAGACGGTATACCAGCAGTGGTGCTTAAGCAGTGTGCTCCTGAGTTATGTCCTGTACTCACGCGCCTCTTCGCGCTTTCCTACCATACTAGGCAATTTCTGTCTTCATGGAAGATTGCGAATGTGCACCCGGTTCCCAAAAAGGGCGATAGATCAAATCCATCGAATTACAGGCCTATCGCTATTACCTCTCTCCTCTCCAAGGTGATGGAACGTGTGATCAACACACAGCTTTTGAAATACCTAGAAAAACATGACCTGATCAGCGACCGTCAATATGGCTTTCGCCACGGTCGCTCCACTGGTGACCTTCTAGTGTATCTCACACCCCGTTGGGCACTAGCCATTGAGAGTCAGGGGGAGGCATTGGCATGTAGCCTAGACATAGCAAAGGCGTTCGATCGGGTCTGGCACCGGGGTCTTCTATCGAAGTTGCCATCTTTCGGAGTGCCCGAGGGTTTGTGCAAATGGGTGGCTAGCTTTTTGTCCGGCAGACGCATACGAGCCGTAGTTGACGGTAGTTGCTCTGATAGCATGGACATTAATGCTGGTGTCCCGCAAGGCTCTGTACTGTCTCCTACGCTGTTTCTACTGCACATCAATGATATGTTGGAGATCAACAACATACATTGCTTTGCAGATGACAGTACTGGAGACACTTATTACACGGGCCGTGCAAGCATCCCTCGTTCTGTTGGGAAGGAAAAACATGAAGAACTTGTGTCTCAAATCGAGATCGGTCTGTCCAAGGTCTCTGACTGGTGACGGGAAAACTTGGTCCGATTTAACCCTTGAAAGACACAAGTCTGCGCGTTCACCGCTAAGAAAACCCCATTCACTGTAGTCCCACAATTCCAGAACACTCCCCTCTCCATCTCTAAGAGCATTGGGATCCTTGGTGTTCACATCTCCAGCGATGTTCAGTTCCGAGATCACTTGCTAGACAAGGTAAAGCTGGCGTCCAAAAAACTTGGTGTACTAAACGTCGGGGCAAAGGTTGCTGCTTTACAAGCCGCAAGTCTGGCCCCATATGGAGTACTGCTGCCATCTCTGGGCGGGTGCACCCGGATACCAGCTTGGCCCTTTCGACTCGGTTCAACGACGGGCTGTGAGAATTGTCGACGATCCCAAACTCACTTGCGGTATCGAGCCCCTAAGTCTGAGGAGAGACTTTGCCTCCCTGTGTGTGTTCTACCGCTTGTACACTGGGTTGTGTCCTGAGGAATTGTTCGAAATTATGCCCACGGCTACTTTCTACCATAGCACCGTTCGCCAATTCATTCTCACACTTTAGAACCGAAATGGTCGCGTACAGTGCGGTTTCAGAGAAACTTCCTCCCGCGAACGCTTAGGTTGTGGAATGAGCTCCCTGCCAAGGTTTTCTCTAAGGACTACAGTATGGGGTTCTTCAAAAAAGAAGTTATTAGATTTCGGAAGGGTTGGCAACGCGCGAGTGATGCCCTTGGTGTTGCAAGCATCCATAGGCTACGGTGACCGCTTGCCATCAGGCGGACCGTAGGCTTGTTTGCCACCTTAGTGGTATAAAAAAAAAAAGGTGGAGAAGACATGGTTGAGGAGTCGAACTGCAATGTTGCTCCGGACAACTCCAGCTTGGGGATTGTCAATTTGGTCCGCAAAGGTGCAACCTTACTCTTTGCGACCACCGGACTGACGCGGACATGACCGTTGCTGTCAACGGTGCGGAAATAAACGACAGAATCAAAACCAGATTCCGACGCGTCAGTGAAGCCGTGAAGACTGACCCGATAACGACCTGGGGGTAAGATCGACCGAGGCACGGAGACATGTTGACGGATCGAAAGTGTCTCATAAAAACGTAACCAATAAGACAAGTCTCCGGTCAACGGGGTATCTCAGTCGAGACCAAAAAAAAATCCAGAGCTCCTGTAGGAAACATTTGGCCCAAAGGACTACAGGAGCAACCAAACCATTGTGGTCAAAGACCCGCGCTACTGTGGACAGAACCAGCCTTTTAGTCCACCTCTTCATTGTGTCTGACGGTTCAACCGAGTAAGTGAAGATAACCTGAACTGGCCGATATTGAACTCCGAGCACCGCTGGAGTCAGGATTCTCAGGATTCTGGAAGAGGTGGGGCTCCTGCTGATGTTCTGACGGCAAGTCTTCAAAGACGGCAGGTGAATTGGAAATCAATTTCCTCAGTTCGTAAGCACCTGCCCGTAACTAGCCGATTAGCTCATCCCTCGAACTAACTAACTATAAATTGCTATAAACGGGCTCGACTTTAGCCCGTAGGTATTTGTGTTGAGCTCATAAACCACCAATTGAGAGGCCGGATCCTCTCTCCACAAAATGAGCTTAAACCGCCTATCTTCAGGGTGTATCATAAACTGACGGAACATCATCTTAATGTCAGCCACAAACACAACCTGGTGGCGACGAAACCCAGTCAAGATGTCCGAGATGTCTACCTGAAGCTTAGGCCCCGACATCAGCCCATCGAACACCACCCGTATCTTACCATTTTCAAAGACGGCGTGATGTGGAACAAAATAATGTTCGTTGCCTTCGAACCCGAACTGCGAAACCGACATGTGACCTAGAGATTCGTATTCGCGCATAAAATACGACTCGCACTCATCATCGACTGGTCGAGTCCGTGACGCCTGGGGGCTCTTCAATTTCCCAAAAACGCTGAAGGGAGTCAGCGAGCGAGAGTCCCACTTGCACCGATGAATCCGTAGACGTCTGAGTGGCGAGAGAATGTGCTGGGCTCATAATAACAGATCCGAGATCAGTCGGAACAGCGACAAATACATCTGGCTGGAGTAACATGGCCTTCTCCAATCCAAGCAATCCAAGGACATCAGCGCCAAGCAGAAGCTCCACAGGACCAGGTAGGTGGAACCTTTCATCGGCCAACTGCAGACCGGACGAGAGATTCAGCACGTCCGTCAGCAGGGGCACCTGAGGGTGATGACCTAAAATATCCCTCAGGACAACAGCTCCTAGATAATACTGCATGCTAGGATGGAGCAAAGAGGAAAAGGAAAACGAGACTGTACCCACAACGTTATCCACCCGTAGACCCCCTACTCCAGAAATCCCATGACTCCGCGAACTTACCTGTAAGCGGAGACGCTTCACCAGCCACAGCGGCATTATACACCCATGAGCGCCTGAGTCCAAAATGGCGCGCACAACTACGCGGTGGGTGGACTAGAACCTGCGCGGGGGGTAAAACAATTGTGACAGGTGGTGAAGAGACTGGTGAAACGGCTGCCACGAGTCAACGGGCGTTAGCCCGACCCGAGTGCTGTACTTGGCCCCGGGGCTCCTGTGGCTCATTATGCCCCACGCTTGAACCCGTATAAGCATACAGGTACGGGTGCCACAGGCGGCGCGCGATAGCCAACCGATCCCGTCCTCAACTCGCGAGTAACGCTAGGACGCTCCACGATAGGGAGGGGCACAGGCTCATACTCAGCGTAATGTGCCCGTTCCGCAATACCTACCTGAGCGGAAGGGGCACGTGAGGGTGGTGACCGAAGACCATCCCGTGGGCTCGCTTTCTGAACTGGTGGCAATCCAGAATGGTGTGTCCTGGTTCAAAACACACCCCACACCGTTCAGTTCGTTCAACTGTCAAAATTATGGGGGGCCGAAACGACCCGGTGTCCCAGGACGAGGTTGTTGACGGGGTCCTGACTGGGGTTGTTGATGGGGTCCAGACAGGGCCAAAAATCGTGATGGTCCCGATTGTGGCTTGGCGGGTAAATTCTCCAGATTCCAACTCTGGTCCTCCAAAAACGTCACTAAAGTGTCAAAAATAGGTATGTGTGACGCCGAGTCACCTCCGTGCAACTGTTTGAAACGAGCCCTGACGTCATTGGGAAATTTTAGACTTAACGCATTCGTTGCTACCAAAATAGGGTTAAGCAGGTCCGACAGCAGCTGGTTAACCGAAGACAGTTGTGGAATACCTAAAATGGCATCTACATGTATACCGCTTCACTAAAAACTCCCTGGCAATACTGTAGTTGACATCCGTGATGTCCAAATGATTTACTAAACAGAGACGTTCACCCCTAATCGACGTCAAAAGGTAACTTAATTTTTGTGAGTCAGATAAGTCAGTCCGTCAGTGCACAATGCTATCAAAAAGTGTGATAAAATAAAATTAGTCCACTCATCCAATGATCCGCTAAAATGAGGAATATACAAAGTTGGCAACCGTTCGTTGCATTTTTGTTACGAAACCTCCTTTCTACTAGCCGGCTGCGGGGCAGCCTCTAATTTCGACACAGCCTCGTTAACCTCGTCCACTACTTACATAATCAGAATTAACCGCCTTTAGTATAGTTTCGTCATCTGTTAGCGATAACATGCCCTTGTATGCTTGATCCAGCTCACTAACTCTTGTCAAAAACTGTGTAGCTCTTTGCTTTAATGCAAACATCCGATCCTCCCGTTTAACGATCCCTACAACAGATGAAAACCATCTTACTAAATTCGTCAAGATAGCCCTGAACTCTTTGACAGATGACGTCATATTTTATGAATAAATTAACACAAAAAAAATCCAAAGACCAGACCAGAAACACAAACAAATGGCTCTGTTTATATATAAAGTTTGTTACAGCAACCAATTTGATAGCATAAAAGTATAAACCCCAAAATAGCATTTATAGGTCGATCGCACAACTATTTCGTTTACTACCGGAAGTCCCTGGTGTATCCATAGTTCATAATATCTGTGAAAATAACAGTTTGCTATAACGAAAAATAAAATAAAAAACTTACGTAAGTACCGAAGTTAGGCCTGAGAGGCCGTGTTTCAAAGCCTAAATACTTACCAAATACGCGAGCGATGACAACACTGCCTGTTCCGACGTCAACGTGGACACCAACTTTGCAGCTACTAAAAAGCGGGGATCGGTATTGTGCAGGGAAAGGGGTAAACTAACAAGTCAAGTACCTGCTAGGGCCTCTCAGACCGCACGTCGGTACTTAAAGGTTAAATATTTGTTTTATTTTAATTTAATTATTTATTTTTAAAGTGAATATATAACTAAATACTCTGTAATTATTTCAAGCGTCTGCCTGTTGCTGTTATCAATATCGAGCAAACGTGCGTAAAAGTTTGCTGTATGAAAGTCCCCTTAATTATTTATTTTATTCTGTTTTTTGGTATTTTAATTTTGGCAACAAAAATAAATCTTTTGTGTAAATTTCAACTGTTTAACTATCACGGTTCAAGAGATGTAGTCTGGTGACAGACGGACGGACAGCGGAGGCTTTAGTAATAGGGTCCCATTTTTTCCCCTTTGGGTACGGACTCCTAAAAAGTATTTTGCCTTAGAGCAAAGCGATCTCGACTATTAGCAGATAAGCTCTGCGAGGTTTCAACGAAAGGCAATAAATTTGTAAATGTAATTTATGTAATGTTGAAATACATCATTGAAGTACACTTACTATCACTGGCTTAGCGGTGAAGGAAAACATCGTTATGAAATCTGCATATTCCAAAAAAAAAAGACATACACAGTTCGCAATCCGCACTGGGCTCGCCTGAAGACTATGGAGCAAATCACCCTCGGCGAGAGAAGGCCGTGCCCAAACAGTGGGGACGTATAAGGCTGATAAGTTGCGTATATTACCCTAAACTCGGGTACAGTAATTATTTTTTTTAAATTGTAACACTGACTCGAATGTTGTGACTTTCAAAATGACAGATGTTGTTTTGTTTACATCGATTTCCAATTTTCTTTTAGATTTCTGTGTAAATTTTAGAGTCCATTATGAAAATAAGAAAAGTAGTAGTTCGTGGTTGCAGAAGTGTATGAAAAGCAGGTCGTGACATTAAATTCACAGGTTTGGCCTAAGTTTATTCATTTTAATATTTCATGTTTTTGTTTTGATAGATAGATAGATTAGGCTTTAAAACAATATTAATTCTGCGCTCGCCAGTGACATGCATATATAAGCTTCTTACATCATTTTAGTGTTTATTACAGTACAGGTGTCATTCTATTTAGCAGAGCAAAGCTGATTGTACAAGAATTGTGACTAAGGCCTTCTTCGCACTAGCGGTTAACTGCCTAGGCGGTTTATTTAAGCGGTCCAACCGCTTAACGCGGTTTCTAGGTATTTTTTAAGCTACATTAAATGTTTAGTTCTTTTTCATTTTCTAATGTACCTACCTGTCTTGTCTGTTTGTTTGTTACAGTCAGATCTAGCAACGAATGGAAGCCTCTGTACTTTGATTTTTTATTAGAGTACTGTATTAAAAATATGTTTTCAATGCCACATCTTTAATAATTAGTATTATTATTATTATTTTTTATATACATTACAATTAATATACATATAGTTACTTACAACAAACAAATGAACGACCATATTTAGGCATCTCCACTTTTACCTACCTACATAAATGTATAAACCTACCTATACATGGAACCCAAGAGTAAAAGAATACACAACAAGGAGTAATTTACTAACGAAAGGCTATTTGGAAGCCTAAGGCCGAAGGCTTTAATGACCCGAGTTTGTAATTTCTGTACTGCCCGCTTTACACACCATATTCATCACATTTGCGAGTAAATTCCTAAATAAAAATTAACATAAACTCACCAAAACACAATTGCAATGGTTTCCACCACTTATTTTTTGTTACAAAAGTATAGAAACAAAAACCAGTCAAGTGCGAGTCAGACTTGCGCACAGTGGGTACCGTACCACCATTATGTTACTAACATTACCTAAGCGTCACCCATCCAATCACTGACCCGACTCTGCTTAACTTTAAATATCGTTTCCAATAAACAAATGTTTAACTGTTTCTCATAATAGTCGTTTACTTTTGATCTTTTTGTTTTTGTGGTTTTTTGTTTATTGGAAACGATATTCAAAGTTAAGCAACGTCAAGCTTAGCTTAGTACTTCGATGGGTGGCCGTTAATCAGCACACTTTTTGTTTTTGTTTGTAAATTACATAAAAAAATTACGCATGGAACTACGGTTCACGAGTTCAACTACAATTTATTTTTTATGTCTTAAGGCAAAGACATGTTCTCTAGTTATCGATTGTATTGATTGAAGGAATGTAAAAACTTCCCAGAAACTACTACCTAATTGTAAGTTACTGATTAACATAACGTGAAATACGTTTCGCCTGTGACCTTATTAGGCGATCAACGCAAGGAAGTGCATAACTTAGATACGGCTTCCTAGTTCCTGCAGCTTCCACTCCTGCGAAACAACTATACAGCATTCCACCACATCCTATGAGGTCTCATAACTCGAGCTTGGCATTATCTGCTCGTCATTTCTGCCGCTAAATAAGGCCAGTGTCTTGACTAAGAGGGGCACACAGCTAACCATTCTACGGCATAACTTACTGAGGCCATACGCAACATCAGAATATTCAGAATGCACTACGTGCGTACTACTCTGCGGACGGCTCATTAAAACTCGACATCTTAAGATCGTGCGTAAGCATCACTGCAAAAAGTATTCTGAAAAGGGAGTGATGTAGCAGATCATATCATACCGCTACAGCCAAGGCTGACGTCACACGTTCTACATCGCTCTATCAAATTTTCTTCGGTAGATCAGCATATATACAAACCGAATCGCAAGTTAAGTGGGCCACGGCGTTCCCCAGGTATAACGGCCTGACGGGCGGGAGAACTCCCCTTTTCCGCCCCTCCACAAGACTTATTAAACTCATACGATGTCTCAAGAGCATGAAAAGAAGAAGGTCGGCAGTTGCAGCTAAAAATTATGAACTAGCTTCTTTATTTTACTGTGATAAGATGACTGTGATAGGGTAAAGACTAAAAGTTTTTTTTTAAATCCTGGCTTGCGTAAATGCTCGATGAACAGTACTATCTAGTAAACTACTTTTAGCAGGCCAACCAACCGCTAGCAATCAAAAGCCCTTTTTTGAATCTAAGTCAATTAAGTCTGAAACCACTAATAACACACACCACAGATACAATTCGTCTCAAGTCTTGAACCATAATTCAAGTTTTAACTTGTAACGTAATATTTCGATTTCAATTAGTTCCTAATGATACCGATTGGCGCTGGTGCGTTGCCGTTTATGGTACTGAAATCGCGTTTTCAATCTGTAACTATTTTAAATCTGAAAGTTAACGCATCGCATATACTGCTAATTTTTAATACATGTCAATGTGCGAAGCATAAGGAATTAAAATAAAATATCTTTATTTTTATATTTTTATTTAAAAAAATTCAAAATTTGTTGTCAACTTAGTGTTAAATTCAACTTTTATATTTTCAGAAACATATTTCTTATCGTTTTTATTATTTTTTAGGTACGCTGAGTAGACTACGTTAATGTTTAAAGTTATAAGTTTACAAGTTACATTTAAAATCAAAATGGAATCTGGTTCAAGGGTTTTATTGAGGCTCAGCTTTACTTCATCATTTAAAATTTTGTATGTATTTCGACCATATTCAATACTATCTTGTATCTGTTCAGTCCCGGAATAGACTTTGTAAAAAAATGGTTTATTTGGGTACATTCCAGTGTCATTCCAACTGTGTTTCATTGTATTATAGAAACACGCTGATATTTCGCTAGGTGTAGTGATTGTGGAATTGTTTTCATTAAAAAATCCTGGTGTTGTTAACAGAAAATCATTATATACTGAAGATATTACATACTTTCCACTAGTTGCTTGGAAAATAAGTACAGATTTACTACCTTCTGGCTTATAGCCGTAATTCTTTGCATCTACTTCAGAAACAATTTCTTCATTTTTTCCATTTAGTGTCACTTTTGTTTTAGAAATTTCTTCAGGAACGTGTATCGTTATGTTGATTTCTCCATTTGCAATTACTACTACATAGATGAGAAACAGTAATTGTGTTACCATTATGTGAACCTGTAAATATATTATTATTATTTTAGTACGATATTGCCCCCGTTTCTTATCTAACAACAAATAACGTTTTTTTTTATTTGTATTTGTATGAGTATATAATTTTTTTTTACTCAGACACAAGACAAACACAAATGTTTATCACATAAATGTTTGTTCAACGGATCCAACTTGTACTCCTTGGATTGGCAGGCTGTCACAACTGCCAACAGAGCCAATGACCTTCTACACAGCTACGGAGCAGCGGTAATTGTTTGTCTTTGGCAATGGAACAGTGACAGAATTGACGATTTGAGGCTAAGGTAACTTGTTCAAGTAGATTTTTCTACAGTACCTGAGCTTAGATCTTAGTTACTATTGAATTTCTAACAAGGGTAAAATTAAAGCTTGTGAACTATTTTTATTTTCTTTTTTTTAATTAAGGTGCGAAGGAATATATATTTTGTATATTATATTTAATATTAAATAACATATATAATAATTAAATAACAATTTAAGTTTTTTGATCGATATTGATAACGGCAACAGGCAGACGCTTGAAATATTCACAGAATATTTGATTATATATTCACTTCAAAAATAAATAATGAAGTTAAAATAAAACAAACTCTCATACAACAAACGTGATTTTTTTGCCGTTTTTATAGATAATGGTACGGAACCCTTCGTGCGCGAGTCCGGCTCGCACTTGGCCGATTTTTCTTAATTCCTAATAACAAGGTTCTATATAAACAGTAAAATTCATATTATTCTATTATGAAGCGTCATCTATGCATTAAACAATGAACTATCAGCTACATAGCTTAATAAATTTACATAAATAAGTAATACAGCAGTCACTACAATGCACAGAGAGATAGTCACCGATAACTAAACATTAAATATACTGTGTTGATTGGCGACATACCTCCTCCCTGGCACATCTCTGTAATTAAATTGTGCCAAAATACGTAATGCACAGGGCGCGTTCGTTCTGGGATTACCAGTTTCCACGATTGATACTTTTCACACTTTTGATAACGCAAGTTTTGCCACCGACACCTATAGTTCGCGTAGCTTTGAAACGTTTCAAACAAATTTTTGGTTACAAAACTTGCAAAACGAACGGTTGACGTACACACATTACGATAAAAGACACATCCTTGGTAGTTGTAAACAATAAATATGTATAGGCAGTTTGGCAGATTAACACAAAAACCCCACCTCCAGACATGGGTCTAAAGTTTCATTTTTCGGTGGCAAAAGTGACAAAAATAACAAAAACATCGTAAACGAAGGCATGACAGTTTGTTACAGATGATACTAAAATTTTGATATTTTTGATACCAATGCTAAACGAACGGATGACAGTTGACAAGAGTAATGAAAATAATGATTCTGCATCCCAAAACGAACGCGCCCACAGTCAGCTTCAACCGGTAAACGAATTCGGTTATTGGTGGGCCAACCAATCGTTTTTGTGTCTGCTACCCTAATCTTTTTCTCTGGAAATACTGCAGCAACTTTGAAGTGACATATTATAATTTGTACTCAGGTAGGTGAACGTCGTCGTGCTTCCATAACAAGCCCGTTTCTCAGTGAGTACTATCAATTTTCTTAGTACTGGACTGTAATAAAGTAATCGGTCTATCAAGTTCAGGGTGAGAACATTGTTTGACCTCAATATAGTACAATTAAGTTATCTAATTCAAAACTCTGTTTAACCAATGCACTTATATCGTTATTACGCATATTACACTGGAAAAGACGGTAAATATATTATCAGATAAAACATTCAACCTACTAGCCAAGTAAGGTTTTCGAAGCAACAGGCCGAGACTTTCCTGATCGTAATTTCCTAGTCACTATTAGCGGCCAATTGCCTTGACCTATCAAATTTTTTGGAGTCCTTGCAGTGTACCAATCAAAATGGCTGTCAGGTTCTTTTATGTGTTAATATTTTATAAAATCTGATCTATTGTGCTATATCTTATTATGCCTGTGAACTTAAAGTCAAATTATTTATAGTCCGAGCGTGAATTCCGTACGATTGGGCTTGACTATGTATACGGACCCGAATGTAAAAATTACACTTTTTTATTATTTTCTGAATGTTTAAGTGCAACAAGTCGGAATCTATGATTTAATCTATGTTATGGTGGCGCCATTGTACGTACAAATAAACTTTTAGGACCTGAAATATCGACTGATAAACAGCCGGATTTTTCAAAATGCAGTAATTAACTTTAAATAAGGAGTACAGTTATTAGTGCAGTCTTTGTAACAGTTATCATTTTTACTTAACAAGTTAACATTATCTACTGGTGTAGGTAGGCTAGACTGAATTTAAAAATCTGTGTAAGAACTTGGAAATCTTACAGTTTACACCGAATGATTATACAATAAACACCTAAAACATTTTCTATTGACAAAGAGCTTTCAGCGATATCTAGGCAACCAAGCACTTCAGGCAGTATATATATGGAAAACTTTGTACTTTCCGCCGACCATAGGCCAATAGCTTCGCTTTACTCGCTAAACGAACCTGTCATTTTCTGTTTTGACTCCTACTACTCGTTTTTTTTTTATCATAAACTTATGGGGAATTTTTTTTAATTATTGCAACTAAATGAAGGTCAAACTCTATTCTATTCTATTATATCGTCTAAGCAGATAAGCAACTATTTACACTAGTGGCCGAATAAACCAGTAACGTTATTGAGCTAGTTCCACGTTCTTGCGACGCGACGTTTTGCTAGGGATTACGCTAAAATAGCTAAGGCATATAAAAACTTGTTGTAAAAAGTCTAAATGTAACATAACTATAAGTTTTATTAAATTTTAATCTACTTATATAATTATTTATTGATTTTTATTAGATTAGTTGTAGGACTTTTCATAAGTGTTTTCATACTTGTATTGCTATGACAGAAATTGATAGAGCGCATCGTCAGCCGAAACGTTTTTTTGTAGCCCCCCCCCCCTAGCCGGGCATAGGTTGGCATATTTTCGGGATAATAGTATGCAATATGTATTGAACCACTTAGTACGTAATATAAATAAGTTAGTAAGCTACTAAAAACAAAGTTAAACACGTGTCATTTTTTTTTGTTGCAATGTAGCATAGGGGGCGCACCATGTGAAGCGTCAAATATCGTCAATAATGCGACGGAATTCAGATATTTAAGAGTATACCGATATTTAATAGTACTAGTAGCATTACTGCCATCATAATTACATTCTTACACAATCATATGTATACATATACTGACATATACCTAAACCTAAAAAATGTATTAATGCGAACGTAATTTTGTCTGTTACCTCTTCACGCTCAAACCGCTTTACCGATCAAGATGAAATTTGGCATGGAGATAGTTTGAGTCCCGGGAACGGACACAAACTTCTTGAAAACGTCAAGTAGTAGTCGGTTTAGTAACCATAATTCAGGAGTTAACGTTGAAATTATTCATCGATGACCGCATTGGGGGCGGGTGGTACCGCGGGCAAAAGCTAGGATATTATAAGTGCGGTAGTATGTCTGTCCGTTTGTACCTGCATCACGTCACAAAGGAGCATACAAATGAGATAAAAACTTCGCACAGGGATGATTAAAGAGAAGGAGAAGGACGTGGGCTAGACTTTTATTCCGTAAAAACGTAATACCTTACTCCGTTACTGACACAGCAACACTAAAGCTACTTGACAATAGATAGCGTTGTAAAAAAAAAAAACGAGCGGAGCTCGGTCCACCATGTACTAGAAGTTTGCAGGAACGACAAGATTACACATGCTTGAACTACGAATATAGCCACAGGTAGAGCTTGCTATTGCAACTTTCGTACTATAATTCGTTAGTGATCGTAGTAATCCTACGCCAATCCAGCGCGGGCGGGGCCGCTGGCAACAACTAGTACAATTATAAATACATACACAAAGACACACATAAAACACAAATGGTGTATTAAAATTATATGTATAAACTTACATAGGTGCCAGTATAATAATAAAATAAATATAGTATTAATAATTCGGTGCAATCCACCATCGGCCGACCGGCGCCAGAGAGGTCCAAAAGCGTGAGAGCACATCACATAAACGTGCACACATACCCTCTATGCATAAACTTACTCACAGACGTTGTATAGTATGAAGTAGCCCAGCTCCCACACGACAGTCCGGCAACAAATGCACACCATTTAACGAACTGTCACTTCGTAAACAAGCCTAAGGGAAGTAGAAGTGACAAGAATCTTACTGGGTGTACCCCTGTTACCATTAATCACGCAGGAACCAGGCCACAAAATACACAAAATCTATGCAAATAAGTGTTAACACACATAAATGCGCCACTCCCAACACCAAGCAGCCAATGGTGGACGACTATCCATAGTTCGACTTTGTTGACATGGTTGACATGTAGAAGTAGCTCGTAAGTGTTTTGATGTTAGGTCTTGTTAGTGCGCCATTGCTTCAGTAGCGATTTTGTACGGTAGCCACTACAGGATCGTCTAAAGGTGCGTACAGATTATTTGCAACACAACATGCAATGCAACATTTCCCATATATTTTAATGTGTTCGCGAACGCACTAAGATCAACTGCGCGCACGCTACGCGCATTCGCAGGGCGCGCGTTGTTTCCCGCCTATTGACGGTTTTTCGACGAACGCTTTGAGTGCACGCAGTGTAATCTGAACGGCTAATTCGCGGCGGATCTGCCTACTGCCCGCGATATTTGAATTGTCGATTGTGAAAAATGGATAGAGATGATGACTGGGACGGCTTTTGTCTGCGGTTCCGCCCGCCCGGGATTCGGTTATCGGTGTAGGATTTTCAACGGCATCTTCTCAATTATAGAAACAAAACCGATCCACGCTTGACGTTCTCAAGTAGCCTATGTCAGACTAAATAGACACACAGAGTTACTTTCGCATTTATGATAATAGTATGGACTACTTGTCCCAGAAAGAACAGGTAAGAGCACTGCAGTATGGACGACGTAAAGACGTGACGAAGCTTCCTAAATCCTGCCCAAACAAATAAATGGACCCTCCTTATCGGCTTCTTTTTCGAAATGATTTTTACCCAACTGCACTATAATATCATCGTCAGAAAATTGTAGATGTGAGATTACTCGCTGTTTACATTTACTTATACCTTGTCCTTTCCAGTTATCAAGTCTTAACGACATCAGTGCGATTATAAACAGTTTTTAGGACATGATATCCCCCGTTTTACCCATTTTTGTTACTGGATAGGTCATGTTTGACTGTTCTGTAGAACTGATTTCGTTGTCGAATCACACAGACATCTCAATCTCTTCGCAGTATTGCCAGTCAATTTTCTCATAGTCCACAGAAGCGTGACACATGGGCTGATGTCCCAGGACATCTTCTGTATAGTCCTTCTCACTGTTTAGATGTGCTATGGTGCCGTAACCCCCTATTCAGGTGGCTGAAAATTGTTCAAGAAAGGCAAGAAGATTTCCGATCTATTCGTGATAATGACTTCGAAATAGCATATAAACGTGGCCAGATCTGGCAATAATTTTTCAGCTGGGTGTTATCTCCCGTATTGAAAAATAGGATCAAAATGTCATGTATCAAAATCAAGAGCCGAAGTAGCACCACGCCTATGGAGTTTTACCATATGAATAATAATGGAGTCAAGTGCCTACAATGCCATTTTTGCCGTATGAATACATTTTATACCAAGTCTGTCCGTAAGATGGCAACTTTGATAGAAGCCCCAGTGCCAGACCAAATCGAATGTCTTTCCCCCTAAACAAGTCGTGTTCTTCTTAGAAGCAGTGTGTTGATAGCACGATCTTTTACTTTGGAAAAAAGAAAGGTGATAGCGATTGGCCTGTTAATCAATTAATATAAATCTATCACCCTTTTTAGGCACCACGCGCATATTTTTGCAGTCTCCTATAAAGACGAAAATTGCCAAGGTGTCGTATGAAAGGTGTTTAAGCACCACTGCTGGTATACCGTCTGGCCCTCTAAATTTGTGAACCTCTGTTTTATGAAGAGTTTTGGCATGGTCTTACCACACCACGGCAAATTCTGTGGTAAAGCGCCTTCTTTGTCCTTAGCTTTTAGCTCTTAGTCTTTTGCAATGGTACTAAGGATGACTCCTTCTAAAGTGTGACAATGAATTCCCTGTCGATAAAAGTAGCCGTGGGCATCATTTCAAACAATTTCTCAGAACACATCCCATTGTAAAAGTGGTAGAACACACACAGGGAGGCAAAGTAACTCTTCAGACGTAAGGGTTCGATATGGCAAGTGAGTTTGGGATCGTTGACCATTCTCACAGCCCATCGTTAAACCGAGTCAAAAGAGCCGAACTAGTATCTGGGTGCACCGGCCCAGAGATGGCAACAGTACTTCATGTGGGGCTAAATTTGTGACTTGTAAAGAATCAACCTCTGCCCCGCCGTGAAGTACTGCCTCACTCTGTTTAGTACACCTAGTTTCTCTGACGCCAGCTTCACCTTGTCTTGCAAATGATCTCGGAACTGAACATCGCTGGGTATGTCAACACCAAGGATTCGAATGCTCTTGGAGATGGAAAGGGGAATTTGCTGGAATTGTGGAATTACAGTGAATGGGGTTTTCTTAGCGGTGAATGAGCAGACTTGTGTCTTTGTAGGGTTGAATCGGACCAAGTTTACCTGTCCCCAGTCATCTTGGTCTCGATTTGAGACACAAGTTTTTCGCGGTTTTCCTCCGCTATGGAACGAGGGATGTTCGCACGATCCGTGTAATAAGCATCTCTAGTACTGTGATCTGCATTGCAATGCATGTTGTTGATGTCCAACTTTGATTTTGATATGCAAAAGAAACAGCGTAGGAGACAGCACAGAGCCTTATGGGACAACAGCATTAATATCGATGATATCAGAGCAACTATGTCAACTATGGTTCGTATGCGTCTGCCGGACAAAAAGCTAGCCACCCATTTGCAGACCTTCGCTATCGCTAATCAAACATAAAGTTTATAAAATATTTCGAGGTACGTAAGTAACTAACATTGCCCTTTTTCCTCGCTTTGATAATAACGATGGTTACATTTGCATTATTTTGCACGTATTTTGTGTTAAATGGTTTTTAGTGTACGTGTACATCATTGGTACTACCTATTTAATTTACGTTTTTAAATTAAGTAAGATACCTAAGTCAAATTCGTTTTTTTATGGGAGTATTATCAACCCACCGTGACTTCGCTTAAGTAGGCAACGTCAGGTGCCGTAGACCTTAGCGTACAAATTTTAAATAGAAATAGCGGGATGTTCGACAAGTATTATTGCTACTACTGTCAACTTTAATAACTACTTATGACCTTTCGATATCAATAACTTTTCTAATTTAACATAATGCCAAAAAATGATTTTGAGGTTTTGCCAAACCATTTTTTATTTTAAAAAAGAAGAACCATACAAGTTTGAGTTAGTTACTTAGTCAAACTACACAGTATACTCATCTCGAAAGATTTTAATTGATTTGCCTATATATAATAATATAGACAATTTTACGTGCAATAGGAACATGTATGAATACTATGTCTTAGAGTTCAAGGTGAAATTTCACTACAGTCTGGAAATAAGTCTAAGAACTAACAAAAACATTTCAGATGCTTTTGTATGAGTTTAGAACGCACTTAAATTAGCCCTTAAGAAATTTAAGCCCCCGGAAGGGAGTGAAATTGGCAAAGAAAAAAAAAACACGGGGGTTAATCGTATTCAGTACACCTTGTACTCAATACGATTTGTTAAACGCCTCTATACATCTCAATCTACATGAGTATGTTTTATTTTAGTTAATCAGAACTGCGGATCATACAAAAAAATATAAATGTTTAAAAATTTACTTTTGGGCATTGCGGCTCGAGCTAAACTATATTTTTTTCTTACTACTGTCTACTGTTGTTGGCCGTAGATGGCCTTGACATCTACACGTGGACTAACTTTTGCTGCGGTGCTGCTTGCACTCTTCTGCGAAAATTTGGGGCGGTTTGCACAAGGGTGTCCTGGAAGATTGTACCGAAGAGATGTTTAAATACGGTACCTACGCCACCGAACCAGGCTAACCTTCGAGAGCGACCTGCAGTCAGATGTGAGATTGATTCAAAGTTTTGTAGTATATCGTTATGCCTAATCAACAAAGGTTGAACCATATTACTGCACTCAATGTCGCTGTACGCATCACTTTGTTGGCATAAGCGTTGAAGGGTTCCTATCACACCGAACAGGTTGTCGGAGTGTGGTTTAATGAATGATATATCTATTGGGATTACTACGCTAAGATAGCCGTCGGTTATTTTTAGTGATCCAATAGGGTCAAAATAAATCCCAGGGATATGTGTAAGAGGCTCAATGAATTGCCTCTGTGCCATAGTGAGGCCGCTGGAATAAAATTATATAAAATTATTAATAACATATTAATAAACGATTTAAATCTACTACTTTCACTATTAAATCTAATTATAAGATATTATAAGTATGCGGTTATCGTAAATATTATGTAAATGTATACGTATATACCTAAATAAGTGTTGTAGACAGATAAGAGTCACGGCGTCGTGCGATTTTGACTTCATCAGAATGATTGAGTCAAGTGCCGTCTATTTATTAATAGGGTAAGGCTATTTCTACCATTTATTTTGATTACTTTATAAGGGCCCTTCTATATCGGAGTTAAGGCTTTTCGTAATCGGAGATGGTTCTTTAAGAAAACATAGTCACCGGCTTGGTAACTAACTGGACGTGAGTTTTTTAGAGGTTATAGAAGATGTTTTAGATTTTTGGATGTTTTCTATGGCCTTTTCTCTGGTGTATTTCAGACGGTGTTTTAACATTTCCACGTAGTCGGGATACGTTTTATCGTAGATGGAATTTGGGAGAAATGGTTTGTGACCGAATATCAGCTCATGAGGTGTGTAATTTGTGGTGGTATGTATAGAGGTATTATATGCTAGCATTGCTGTATAAACATATCTTGGCCAATTGTCTTGATTTTCACAAACGTATGATTTGAGATATTCTTTTATTGTAGAATGGGACCTTTCAAGGGCTTCTTGAGTTTGCGGGTGATACGGGGAAGACCATAGCTGTTTAATCTTTAAAAATTGCATGTTTTTTTAAACAGATCAGCTGTAAAATTTGTTCCCTGACCTGTAAGGATAGTTTTTGCAATGCCAAACAGAGATATAAAATGGACTAAGCACTCACCTGTCTCTTCAGCTGTGGCATTTCTAATTGGATAAGCAGTCGAGTATTTAGTCAAGTCGTCTTGAAGGTTCAGAATGAATTTTAATTTGGCTGGACCGGATTCTGGAAGTGGACCTACTATATCTAAGGATATCCTTTCAAAGGGACTGCAAGAAGTACTTGTTATCTGCATGGGTGCTCTATTTATTTTTCGCAGGACCTTGTTTGTTTAACAGTATGAGCAGTTTTTTTTATATTTTCAATATCACTGCGCATATTTTTCCATTTATATTGTTCACTGATCCTATTGAACATTCTGTTGCAACCAAGGTGTCCTGCGACAGGGAAATCATGGTTTTCTTTAAGTATCTTTGGGATTTCACTTGGACTAGGATAATAAATTTTATTGGGGTGTACATGTATTTCAATGTTTGTGTCGTGGAATAAGTATGTCAACATATTATAGATTTTAACATAGCTATGTTTGTCAAAGGGATTTCGAAAATCAGTTATGCTTATCTTGTTTACAGGTTCACTATTGGAAATTTAGTGGTTTCTGAGATTTTTAAGAGATTCGTATATGTCACTGTAACTACAGTCGGCAAAATGATGTACTTTAGTAAAAATAAAGTAATAGGATTTTCCATTGTGAAAGAATGATTTGAATGAATATAGAGTTTTTTCTGACGGAATGAAAGATTGGGATTCTGGGTAGTTGGATAGAGCTTCTTCGACGTAGGGTATAGATTCATCAAGGTCTAAAGACGTTGGGATTACAAGAATCTTATGTGAAGTTTTAAGTAGATTGTCATTATGTTCTATTATAGACGTGTTGAGTGGTGTCGTTGCAGAGTTTTTTAGAAATTGAGTGTAAGAGTCGGTTTGTTGGTTAAGTATAGGGCCTGGTCTCTGATTTGGACTCAAGTTTTGGAAGCTAGTGGATGGTTGAGGTACTTCTTGGATTTCAGGTGATGCCGGGACGGGAGTTTCTTGCGTTTTAGGTATTACTGGGATTGGAATGTTAGGCGGAATTTCAGTTTCTACGGGAATCGGCGAGGGAATGGTTAAAGGACCAAAGTCAACGTCTTGGTTATCGAATGGGCTAAAGTTTAGAGGACCAAAGTCTTTAAGTTCGTTTTCATCACTGACGGGATTTATGGGATAGATAGGATTTTCAGGGTTACTGGGATAGCGTGAGAGTACGTCGGCTACTGAATTTAATTTGCCTTTTCTATATAAAATCTCATACTCGTATTCCTCGAGTTGCAGTGTACTGCTTGGGTCAGTATGATTAAATAGCCATTTTAGAGGACAGTGGTCGGTTACTATGAAGAATTGGCGGCCAAACAGGTAAGGTCTAAATGTTTTACAACCGAATATAATTGCTAATAGCTCTTTCTCTGTTGTATTATAGGAAACTTCATTTTTATTTAGAGTTCTAGAAGCAAAGGCTACAGGATGGTCCTTGCCTTCAGGACCTTGGGATAGGATAGAGGAAATGGCATAGTTAGAGGCGTCGCAGGTTAATGTGAAAGGTTAGGTGAAATCAGGATAAATAAGGACGGGTGCAGTGACAAGTTTATGTTTGAGACTCTCGAAGGCGAGCTGTTGCTTGTTAGACCAGATAAAAGGGGTGTCTTCCTTTAAAAGTGATGTCAAAGGTTTAGATAGCTTAGAAAATTCAGAGACAAAGCTTCGGTAATAGGATATCAGGCCAAGGAAGGATTTTATATCTTTAGGACATATTGGAATTGGAAATTCTTGAACTGATTTAGTTTTGTTTTGATCAGGTTTCACACCCTTTTCAGTTATAACATGGCCTAAATAGCCAACTTCTTTCCTTAAGAATTCACATTTGTCTCGTTGTAACTTGAAGTTAAAAATACGAAGTTTTTGAAAGACTGCGGAGAGATATTGAATGTGCTGTGAAAGGTCATGGGAGTAGATGACGATATCATCTAAGTAAACGAAACACCGCTCTCCTTGGAGGCCGGTGAGGACGTTGTTCATTAACCTCTGAAAGGTTGAAGGCGCATTTTTGAGCGCAAAAGGCATTCTTTTGTGCTCAAAATGACCCTGCGATCTTGGGAAGCCATCTTAATCTGATGAGAACCCGAGGCAAGGTCAAGCGTGGAGAAGTATTTTGATTTGCCTAATTGGTCTAGAATTTCCGTGATATTGGGAATTGGATAGGTCTCACCAATGGTGATATCGTTAAGTCTGCGATAGTCTATAACTATCCGCCAATTCTTTTCTTCAGACGCATCTTTTTAGGAACAATTCATTGGTGGAATGATATCTTGATCTAACATTTTTTGGATTTGGGATCGGACTTCTTTCTTGTGAACTTCAGGAAATCGATAGGATTTTACATTAATGGGTTGATCGGATGTAGTACGAATTTCGAGTTGAATAGCATCTGTAGAGGTTGGTCGATCACCAGGCAAATGGAATATATCAGAGACCGTGCTGCATATATCGTAAAGTGCGTCAGATTCTTCGGAGTTAAGATGAGAGACACGAAGGAGTTGCAAGACTTCTTGAGTTCTGTTCAAACACAATTTATTGGATTGAGATGTCTGAAAGCTGTTAGAATAAAGAGAATGTAAGGTAAGTTGAAGGTTGGAATTTAAAGGGACGGCCGGAAGTGTTTAAGACCGTAAGGTTAACTCTATTGTTATCTTTTACTATAACTAGACAATTCGCTACCAGAAGGTTGTCGTTTATGTGTTGATAAAAAATGATACCTTATTTTATTTCGGGACTTTTAACTGAGCATTCTACTATTATTTCAGAACGAGGAGGTATCATATATGTAAGATCGGTAAAATTAAATTTAATTTTGTTTTTGTTGATATTAAGGATATTATGATTGTAATCAATGTTGCAGTGATAGTGGGTAAGAAGTCATTTCCAATAATACCGTCATAGCTTAAATTGATTTCTTCTACGATATGAAATGGAAATGGGATATGTTCTTTGTTAAAGAGAAGGGGTAGATCTAGGATTCCAAGGGTAGGGACAGCCTCTTTGCTATTGTCTATGCCTTTTAATTTTATCATATTGCTTTTAATTTTCAGGGTTTGAAACGATTGGATTGAGGATTTTTTTATAAGACAGATGGAGGAGCCAGTGCCAAATAAAAAGGTAAGCGGTTTTTTGGATATAGATAATTGGAGTGTAACATGAGGTAAGGATTTTTTAGTTGGGTCACATGTTATTTCGTATACTTTATCATCAGTTTTGCATTGGGTTGGAGTAGGATATTTGTCAGTTTTTAAAGAGTAAGGATTTTGTAGGATACAGTGGTGATTGGATTTCCAGGTATATAGTTGAGTAATTTTCAGATTTCGCGATGCAGAGGAGTGGACACCTAATTGGGGCTGGTTACCCTTGTGATCCTTTGATTCAGAGGAGTGGACGCTTATTCGGGGCTGGTTACTCATGTCGTCATTGGATTCAGAGGAGTGGACACTTATTCGGGGCTGGTTACCCATGTGATCCTTGGATTCAGAGGAGTGGACGCTTATTCGGGGCTGGTTAACCTTGTGGTCCTTGGATTCAGAGAAGTGAGTGAATTTTACAATTAAAAACAGAGATAGACAGGTTTCTAGACGGAATGAGTACTGAGTAACCGTTTCATTTAATGATTGACGACATTCCTGCAAATCAGTTAACAAATGTGCGTAATGTTTTCTTTCCTCAAACTGTGTTCGAAGAAAGTCACTGAGCTGATCCCAGTCATAGTATTCTTTTATTGCTACAGCCGCTTCCGCTTTTCCTTCTAATTGTGAAAGTATGTATTTAAAGAAAATTGATTTTTGTGTGTCAGATGCCTAGCATATGGCGTTTTCTCAGTTTGCTAAAATGAATTTAATTTATCGCGAGAGCCGTCAAATGGTTTGATGAAAAGGACTCCAATTTGTACGGTTTCTCTTCTTTCAGATTTCGTTGAACCTTACTTGCTTTACTTGCCATAGTATTATAATAAAATAGAACCACTTAAAATAAATAATAAAATCAAATATTATCTTTAGTAAAAGTTGTACCTGTTATGATTCGGTGTAATAGGCGGCCCGCTAAGTAACACGATGCGCAGCCCTTCACAGGTGGAATGAGAAGCTGCTCGTCACTCATTCCACCTGTGCTATTGATAAAGCACAGGTGGAATGAGTGAGTAGCGGCTTCTTAGAATTGACTGTACAATGACAGTGACACAAATTATGAACAAAGGAAAGTACACGGATAGTTATTATGTTAAAATATATGTAAGTATATTAGATCTAGAACACGGAAACTTGTAAAATCCCTTGAGCACTACGGAAAATACTGCACTTTGATATTTGTGTATGGTTTTTCACTATCACTTTGTTTTAGTACTAAAAAAGGTTTACACTTACAGGATTACGAAGAGGCAGAAGCAAGGAAACATACTCAGGAACTGATCAGCGTGTGTAGCCCAGTCACGCCGAAATGTAGACGATTCCGGTTCTCAGGAGGTTGACGACTTTTCAGGAGCAACACGACCTTAATCTTTCAGGAATGTCCGGTAATTTTCAGGAACGAGTTGATATATATATATTTTTTTTCAGGAACGAGACGGTTCTTTTTTTTTCTCAGATTTTCGGAACAATATGATATATTTATTTTCAGGAAATTGACGACTTTTCTTTTCAGGAACGTGACGATTTTTCTTTTCAGGAACTTGACGACTTTTCTTTTCGGGAACGTGACGATTTTTCTTTCCAGGAACTTGACTTTTCTTTTCAGGAACGACGCGTCTTAATTTTCAGGAACGTGACGATTTTGAGGAGCGAGATGAAGTAGAACAAGAACTATTTTATATTTACTGTTCGCCCCGAGTTCAACACTAATTTGGATAACACTTACACCCTTGAGTTCCACTGATTTGCACCTTATTGTTTATTCACGAAACGAAAACGGACCGAGGATACTTTTTATCCCTTAACGCTGCCACCAAATTTGTTATACGATTTTCGGATTCAGAGTTTTTAAAAAAAAGATTTATTTCACAAAAGAATATAATATAATAAAAAGAACTCAAAGTAAATAAAACGAAATGATTATGTGGCAAGTGTTACCGATCTGGAAGCTAGAGTCTAACTGTCACTTAGAACAAAGATAATCCTATCCATGGCAAAAGTGCTGACGCGGAAATAGGGTGGTAAGCCTTACTATATACAGGGAGTATATATAACAGATCGATTCTCTCTTAATTTGGGCCTAGCCCAGTGTCTGTGACCCATGGGGATTTATTTATGCATTATATATATATATATATCTATGTGTGTGATGACGCCATCAGTTGTAAGTTGGAAACAACCGTCCGTCTTTATTGGCCAATCAAGTTTATTAATGATAATTTCTTTTATGGTACTTTTTATTTATTGTGATAATAAATATCGATTGTCAAACTCTTAGTCCTGCTCTGATTCTTAGGGTAGGAACATTCTCAGTCAGTACAATATCGTTAAAGGAGAGATTAACTGATAGTCAGAAGCTCTTTGTAATAGTGAAATAATTATAAATAATTGTCTATTGAAGCATTTACTTTCTATAATATATAGGTTACCCCTTTTGTAAGTCTTTGATATATTAGCCAGTCGGCGCTTCTTAAGAGAACTGACTGAATAGTTAAGTCTAATATAGGCAGATGCACCTGTTATCAGCTCAAATACGTGGAAAAGTTAGGTAATTAAAAAAAAACAGTGATTAAACGAAAACTACTTTACTTTCATATTATTTAACACAAGAAAGAAAGATTTACTATCGAAACTTTGACTATTTTCTTAACCGCTTTGGGCAATTAGTTAAGGTTGGACTTTCCTGGCCAAATACCCTAAAAATGAGGAGAAACTCCAACTTTCGGACAACCTCCTTTTGGCCGCAGGTGCTGAATTTTGAAAATAAAGAATCATATGTAAGTCATAAATTGTGTTTAAGAGCATCAATGCTAAGTTTTAAGCAAATCTGATATAAAAAAAGAGTCTCAAACAAATTTATACTTAAACCAGGTGCAGGTTGAACTTGGAAACCCTGCAATACATGCTTTTTTAATTTTAAACAGCATTGCTTGCCATTCTTTGTTTTAAAAATGACGACTTTTATAAACACTTCTAACCACTTTTTAATCTCCTTGAGAGTCAAATAAAAATAATATTATTTCCCATATAAACTTAGCCAACCCCTTTATCCCCTCCTATACCTGAGTTTTGAAAAACACCGAGTTACTTGTGACATAAATTGTGTCAATGAATATGTATATCTCGTCATTTATAGCGTGGAGTAACACGTATATAAACTGATACCGAGACAATACCGACAACGTTAAAGAATAGCAAAAAATAGGGTCAAATCCCGTGTTGATAGGTGCAATAGGTCCGGAGAAACGATGGTGGCTACGCTAGCTTTAGTCTAAAGCTAGCAGAATCATGGTATCTCGAAAACCGGAGGAGCAAAAAAAAAATGTTTTTGGCAAAAAATTAGCAAAAAGATGTGGGATAAGTCGCCTTATGACTTTGCTATGCCAGCTTTATAGACATCCGTTTACTGTTGAGAAGCTTGGTCCACGGGGTCCATCAAATAATCCATCAGTCAAATGACTTGAAAAATAAATAATGTACTTCAACGATTGGTCGTTGCTTGATTAACGACACGGTTTCGTTCGCCTTAACTAACCTAATTGTAAAACGAAACTTAATTAGTAAGTACTCTTTAGTAGTCACTAATCTATTGCATACAAATTATATGCGTAGCATTCTCGTAAACTTTTAAAGGAAATACAGGCAATCTTACACTTTTACATTGCTATGTTTGTTTAATTTCATTAAAAATCTGTAACTATTTTTTCCCAAAAATGTAAACATTTGCTGCTCTTTCTTCTCTCTCTCTCTCTATCTTTTCTAATAAAATAAAGGTACAACGTAACTACAATACTTTAAAACCTTTCTTTTAGACCCCAAAATTGCTGGTAGTTGCTGGTATCTGGATGCAGAAGGTGGATGACCGTGAGAAATGGCGTGCCATGGAGGTGGATTATGTCCAGCAGTGGATCAAAATAAGTCGAAATGATCATGATATCTTAAAAAGTAAGACGTTGTTAATCTTTTTTTCGTACCACCGTAGCAATACTTGTCACTAGGAGGCATTTGTGGAGCCTACATGACGCGTATATTAAATGTAAGTTAGACACCGGTAGAATGGACTTGTTTTTTGTTATTATTTTGCTAAGAGTTTTCGTTTTGGCGTTTGTCGATGATTATTTTATGACTTTGTTGAATAGCTTCAAAGTTTAATTTGAACCACTGATTGTTTTTGCCTCCGTCTACCCTTTGCTATATAATAATGTGTTCTTTGCTCTACCTAATTTAGGATTCTATAGTCTTTTGACTGCTTAACGTTGTTAGAAGTATTGTTCGCGGTAAGTAAAAGTTTTTTTGATTTTTTTTTACTGATTCTAAATGTTAAAAAAAACAGGACTTATTTGCTATAATGTACTAATGAATATTTAAATCTATACAAATATTATAAATGCGAAAGTGCGTTTGTTTGTTTTTCCTTGCTTCACGTCGCAACGAAGTGTCGAATTTAGCTAAAGTTTGGCACAGAGATTGAGTAAGAAAAAATTGGCCAAGTGCGAGTCGGTCTCGCGCACGAATGGGTTCCGTTCCATTGTCTATAAAAACGGCAAAAAAAATTGTGGTATCGGAGCCCCCCTTAAATGTTTGTTATATTTTAATTCAATTTATTTTTAACGTGAATATATAACTAAATATTCTGTGAATATTTCAAGCGTTTACCTGTTGATACCTGTTTTCCAACTTCATTTCAGTAACTTTTAATGGAATTTGTACGAAAATTTCACTTTTCCAAGTACATTTTTAACTTGGTCGACTATTACTCGTTAGCCTGTAAAGTGTACTTACCCGTAATAGTTTTCCTTTTAAATTCATTATATGCACTACCACCGTATTTTTTTTTACATTTCCAAATACTATACTTTCGCTGGTAGAGGGGGGGACACTTGACTCTAACAAAAATTAGTACTTTAAAGCTAAATGTTTCGCAAACGGAGCCCTAAATCAAAAAAAGATCTTTGCATACTGCTAATGTTTTTAGCATTCCTATTCAACGATACCCCACACGATGGGGTAGACGAGAAAAAAAAATTACGTACCCATTTCACGTGTAGGGGAGGTACCCTAAATAAATTTATATCCAAATTATTAACTATGATCAAGATGTTACATTTATCCCAAATTTAGGGCAGGCGAAGCTGCTAGAAAGCTAGTAATATGTATTTTACAATAATATAATTTGAAGAACTGGGGGAGTAGTATAAGGGCACATTCTAATGCTTCTTCAAATTGACGTTTATTAAAATAAAAAAAATTAAAGTAAAAAGTGCTTAAAATTTAGCATTGGTGCTCTTTAACACAATTTATTTAGAAAGGGGAAGGTAAGCAATTTTTTCTGAGACAAAAAATATTTAAAAGGTCAAGTTACTTCAAACTTAACAAACGAATATGCTTTTCAGCACAAATAATAAACACAATGTTTCACGGATTTTAAAACTCCAACCACTAAGGAATTATATAATTTTGTATGGGATGAAATATTTTTACGGTCAAATTTTCACAAATTCATACATCTATCCTTTCCAACACAAAATTATGAAAATCAGCCAATATTTTTATAGTGAAATTTTACACGAAGTCATTTGACATGAAGTCAGTGTTCTACATTAAAATTTATAAAACATGTCTTTCTGGGAATTTTAAAATAAAACCCCGTTAAAGGTAAAATATGTATTTACCTTTAGTCAAAGGTAATAATATTTTTTTGTTCAAGTTTATTTAAAGTTCAGTTTAAAACTTTCCAAGAAATAAAAAAAATATGCATTTTGGAGTTTATGGGGGTGACAAATTTATACACTGTAAATTATATTTTTTGGTCAAATTTACTAGCAACTATTCTTCAATACAATTAAAAAAGCATGTTTTACAGGGAGTCCCCCAAGGCAGAAAACTACACGTAGGTAAAACAACAAATAATTACGGAAACTTAAGGCAAAACATAAAAACAAACAAAATGAATATAAAAATAAACTAAAACAGTATAGTACCTATCAAAATGTCCCTAATCTCTTTTATGACACGTTTACAGATGGCGCATATATATATATATATGTTTTTGAGTATGTGTATGTATGTTTATATATGTGTATATGTTCGTGTATGTGTGAATGTTGTTGAGAATGTTTGATTTCAAACTTGAGAATTTAAAATAAATAAATAACTACTGTTAATAAATACAATTATAACTTATCGGTTTGTTTTCATTTAGAATAGGTACTATGTAGTGTAAAAAATGTACTTCTATATTTTATTCATTTAATATAGTATAAAACATAGTAGTTACATAGAGTAAAAAAAATACAATGAGTCTAACACTTAAGCAATTTCATTGAAGCATGCCTTGCATTCGTTGTTGTGTAAGTTAGTCAAACCATTAGAATTATCTAATCTAATAGATCAATAGTTTATTTAGTACATTACTAAAGATTTACAAGATAAAAACTCATAGAATGTGGCCACAAAGCGGAATAAATGTAATAGTTTTTACAAAAACGTAGGTACGTACGAGAAGCTTAACTGTCTACTTATAAAATAGGGAACAAAGTATCTACCTATCTCATCTCACAAATAATTCACAGATATTCTAAAACATTTAACAGTCAATAGCTATTTTTCACTTTTAAGTAAGTCCTTATAATATTGTTTTACGTTTTTTTTTTGATTTCGCGCTTCCGCCATATAATTTCAGGAATGTCAGTTTCCCCTCGGCGTACATTTATGTCCTGAGGCTAGTGCGCGGGAAAGCGCCTTACTAGCATCTGTCGCCGTTTTTCGTATTACCGCGTCGTAATGTTTAACGTAAATTATAAGGAATAAATATGTGCAGCTGTATATAATAGGTCAATTACTCAAACCTTGGCAAACAAGCACACGGTCCGCCTGATGGGAAGCAGTCACCGTGGCCTATGGACGCATGCAACACAAGAAATATCACTCTCGCGTTGCCGACCCTTCTAAAATCCAATTACTTCTTTCTTGAAGAACCCCATAGGTACCGTAGTCCTTAGAGAAAACCTTGGCAGGTAGTAAAGTGTGAGAGTGAATTCCCTGTCGATAGCGAGCGGTGCAATGGTAGTAAGTAGCCGTGGGCATCATTTCGAACAATTGCTCAGAACACATCCCATTGTACAAGCGGTAGAACACACACAGGGAGGCAGTCTCTCCTCAGACTTAAGGGGTCGATACGGCAAGTGAGTTTGGGATCGTCGACAATTCTCACTGCCCGTCGTTGAACCCAGTCAAAAGGTCCAAGCTGGTATCCGGGTGCACCTGCCCAGAGATGGTAGCAGTACTCCATATGAGGCCGAACTTGCGACTTGTAAAGAAGCAACCTCTGCCCCGACGTGAAGTACTGCCTCGCTCTGTTAAGTACACCTAGTTTTTTGTACGCCAGCTTCACCTTACCTTGTAAATGATCTCGGAACTGAACATTGCTGGAGATGTCAACACCAAGGATCCCAATGCCTTTGGAGATGGAAAGAGGAGTGTTCTGGAATTGTGGAACTACAGTTAATGGGGTTTTCTTAGCAGTGAACGCGCAGACTTGTGTCTTTGTAGGGTTGAATCGGATCAAGTTAACCCATCCCCAG
Organism: Apoda limacodes; assembly: GCA_946406115.1. Taxonomy (NCBI): domain Eukaryota; kingdom Metazoa; phylum Arthropoda; class Insecta; order Lepidoptera; family Limacodidae; genus Apoda; species Apoda limacodes. The sequence continues at coordinate 21,852,573 of OX291555.1, read as the reverse complement.
TCAGAGACCTGGGACAGTGTGGTCTTGATTTGAAAAATTCTCCGCGGTTTTACTCCACAACAGGACGAGGGATGTTTAAACGACCTGTAAAATAAGCTTTTCCAGTACTGTCATCTGCATAGCAATGCATATTGTTGGTGTTCAACATGTCATTGATATGCAGTAAACACAGCGTAAGAGACAGCACAGAGCCTTGCGGGACACCAGCATAAATGTCCATGCTATCAGAGCAACTACCGTCAACTAAGGTTCGTATCTGTCTACTGGGCACAAGCCCTCGGGCACTCCGTAAGATGGCAACTTCGATAGAAGACCCAGGTGCCAGACCCGATCGAACGCCTTCGCTATGCCCAGGCTACATGCCAATGCCTTCCCCTAACTCTCAATGGCTAGTGCCCATCGGTGTGTGAGATACACTAGAAGATCACTAGTCGAAAGACCGTGGCAAAAGCCATATTGACGGTCACTGACCGGGTCGTGTATCTTAGAAGCTGTGTGTTGATCACACGCTCCATCACCTTGGAGAGGAGAGAGGTAATAGCGATAGGCCTGTAATTCGATGGATCTGAACTAACGCCCTTTTTGGGCACCGGGTGCACATTCGCAGTCTTCCATGAAGACGAGAATTGCCTAGTATGTAGGAAAGTGCGAAGAGGCGTGTGACTACAGAACATAACTCAGGAGCACACTGTTTAAGCACCAATGCTGGTATACCGTCTGGTCTACTCGAATTATGAACGTCTAGAGAAAGCAACGCCCGCCGGACCTCCCGCTATGTTATAGAGTTTTCCTGCATGGTCTTACCGCACCACGGTATAGTAGGTGGTACAGCGCCTTCATCGTTCATATTCGAGTTTGAGGCAAAGAGACTGCCCAGTAGATCGGCTTTCTCTTTAGCACTATGGGCCAAGTCACCATCGGTCTTTCGCAGTGATGGTAACGACGACTGGCAAAAGTTCCCTTCGGCAGCTTCGGCAAGCGACCAGAAAGCACGACCCCCAGAAGGATAGCTCGCAAGTCACCCACCTATTATGAATTGGAATTTTGCTCTGGCAGTTGCTTTCTTACTGAACCTCGAGGCAGCATTTAATATGCGTTTTACCTCAGAAATATTTGGATCCTTATTATTACGAGCCGTGGTTCAAGCCTCATATGCAGTTTGCTTAAGAATTTTAGCCTCTCTGCAAGACGTATTGAACCACGGTCGTTTTTTGACGCCGGCAGCTACTCGCGGGTTAAGAATATAAAATTCCATACCAGCGAGGATTGTCTCAGTGACTGCGGCTGCGCAGACGTCAGGATCTTCTGAGCTAAAGCAGATCTGCCTTCACGGGTACGATACATAAAATTCTCGCAATCCATCCCAGTCTGCCGACTTATAATGCCACACATGACGCCAAGTAGTTGGCGCAGATGGATCAGGTTGTGTGCATGACATTTGAGTCCGAACGAGACAGTGGTCCAAGGAGCCAAGAGGCGCATCCACTGAGACGGAATATCCGTCCGGACGTGTAGTCAGCGGAAGGTCCAGTAAGGAGCTCGTATGGTCCTCTATATAACGAGACAGTGGTCAGTGGTCCGAGGAGCCAAGAGGCGCATCCACTGAGAGGGAATGTCTGTCCGGATGTGTAGTCAGCAGAAGGTCCTGTAAGGAGCTCGTATGGTCCTCTATATCTGATATTCTCGTTAGAGAAAGTATCAGCTGAGAGAATACATAGGTCAGAGAAAATTCATGAGCAGATATCCCTGCATTGGTTCGAGAACTGAGCCACTCACGATGGTGGGCGTTAAAGTCTCCCAAAATAACTAATTCTGCTGTGGGATATTGCTCTAAAACTTTGTCAGTCGTCAAACTCAGGTGCGTCAAGAGTCGAGTTACGTCCTTGTCACCGCTATAAGACCTGTATAGGCACGCATAGATACGAGTGCGGCAGCCGTAATCTACGCGCACGCACAATATCGACAGATCCCTGCCTTCAAGGCTATGAAGGCGGCGAAAGCTGATATCCTCCCGGACGTACATACATACACCGGCACGACTTAAAAAATTGTGCTCGAGTTTGTAGCCGGGATAATGAAGGTATGATGTGTCGGCCGGGCAGGATATCTGCGTCTCCGTTAGAAAAAGGATGGTCGGCTGCGCAGTCTCGAGATGGTGGTGGACTGTGTTAAGATTTGCGTGAATACCCCTGATGTTGCAAAAATCCACATTATATATGGATGGAGTAGCCGCTGTAAAAACTCTTTTCCTTTTCGTTCTTCTGGCCATTTTTTAAAAAAAGTTACTTAGACTAAAAAATGAGAATTCACTGCACTGACAGCTTATAGAACAAAAGGTGCGGTACTAGAACTGCCAAAGCATGGCACAGATAATACGGTTGCTGGCGCGGCGGGCGGAAGGGCCCCTGATCCCCCTCTGTTTTAGTAGCCGGGTCCACTCCGGTCTCCTTCTCCGGCACGACTACCACTTCAGAGACTTAACACAGACTGGCGGATCAGCCTCCCAGGGCGGAGATTAAGTGATTAATTTGTTTCTACTTACGTCTATCAATATACTTGTACCGGCCCGTCTAACGAGTCGAGTGTGTGTAAATGTAGGTACCGTGTACTGAATTTAACTCATTGTTGACGCGGGGACGATTTCTTCTTTAATTGGTGACGAAATCGAGTTGAAGTTCTTGACAGCTTTACTGTCCCACTTGACAAACAAACCACCGAAAATCAGTTCACCGATTGACAACTGGCATTTTTCCAGTTTAAACGAAATTACCGATTAAACCTGTAACGACACGACTACCGCTCAACATATACAGTTTTGTGCGACTAAATTGCGCACAGAGTACGCGCGATGAATCATAGCTAACCCGTCGACACGGGTGAGTCATTGATTCTTCGCCGAACAAACCCCCGCCCCAACCAGACCGTGTCTGGATAAGGATAAACCGAGCCAAGACCATCAATCGACTGGCAATCGAGAAAGCGTCGGCACGCTTTAAAACTGAATCCCCTACCATAACCTCTGCGACCCGCGGGATACCGTCCAACCCGGGGAATAATTGAACTATGCGACCTCAACGCTATTGCAAAGGCAGTAAATTTGAGTCCTTTAAGAGGACGAGGTATCCGACGCGCGGGGGGTTGGTTTTATCCGTCCGCCGAAACCGTTGCTATAACAAATGAAAATATTCCGAGGACCATCGACGGTGGAACAATAGCGTAATTTCTGAATTTCTGAAAGCGCGATAACCGATTGACTGACATATCGATGAAGGGTTAATCAGGCAAAGAGGTCAAAGGACTACCGATCAAAAAATGACCTGGAGTTAGCGCTAGCAGGTCATTAGGATCCGAAAAGATCGGACAAAGCGGTCGTGAGTTCAATACCGCTTCGACATTGCTAAATACCGTTTGTAATTCCTCAAACGTGAGGACCGTTTTACCAATCACACGACGGAGGTGAGTTTTGGCGACCTTGACAGCAGCTTCGAAAATACCGCCACACGAAGGATAGGGATCAAAAATCTAAGTCACGCCCCGTTTGAATAACTCGATATCGATATAAGTGTAATTGTCTGACAAAAACTGAAGGACCTCCTTCAGATAGCGATCTGCACCCTTGAAGTTATTGCCACAGTCCGAGCGAATCAAGTGAGGACGTCCATGATGACTGACAAACCGCGACAGACATGTGACAAAGGCCTCCGTAGACAAGGTTGAAACGAGCTCCAGATGCACAGCCGTGGAAAACAGACAAACGAAGAGACATAAATAGGCTTTACCTTGTTGGGCATTGCAAACACTTCACGTCTTCACCAAAAAGAGATGAGAGAGCTGAACTGATTAAGCAGGAAATTCGATGAAGTGTCCACAGTCTGCTCCACAGCAAAGACCTTTAACCCCGGGTCAACAACTTCTACAACTGTATGAAGCCAAGTGTCTTCAGGAGAGGCGTAGCCAATAAGACAAAAAGTCTCCAGTCTGGGTATCCAAGTCGTGATCAGAAATCCAGAGCTCCTGCAGAAAACTTTTGGACCAAAAGACTATAGAAGCCACCCAACCACTTGGATCAAAGACGCGCGCTACTGTGAACAGAACCAGCCCCTTAGACCACCTCTTCATTGTGTCCGACGGTTCATCCGAGTACGTGAAAATATCCTGAACTGGCGGATACTGAACTCTGATGACAGCGATGAAGTCAGGATTTTCAGGATTCTGGAAGAGGTGGGGCTCCTGCTGATGTTCTGATGGCAAGTGTTCCAAAACGGCAGGGGAATTGGAAATCCATTTCCTCAGTTCATAACCACGTGCCCGTAAGAAGCCGATTACCTCATCCCTCAGGACTAACGCCACCTCCACAGACGAAGCACCCCTACAAATATCGTCTACGTAGGCGTCAGAATGGAAGAAAGCAGCTGCGTGCGGGAAATTCAGATGCTCACGATCAGCTAAATCTAGCAACCAGCGAATTGCTATAAACAGGCTCGACGTTAGCCCGAAGGTATTGGTGTTGAGCTCATAAACCACTAATGTAGAGTCCAGATCCTCTCCCCACAAAATGAGCTGAAAAGGGTGTATCATGACCTGACGAAACATCATGTCCCGGGATGAGGTTGCTGACGTGGTCTAGAAGGGGCTCGGCGGGTAAATTCTCGAGCTTCCTACTTTGGTCCTCTAAGAACGACACTAAGGTGTTGAAAGTAGGTATATGTGACGCCGAGTCACCTCCGTACAACTGTTCAAAACGAGCCCTAACGTCATTTTGCAATTTGTTTAATATTATGTGCAACAGTAAAAAATAGCACTCGGTCACAGGGGATTTTAGACCTCTAAACACATTTGACGCCACCAAAATAGGGTTAAGCAGATCCGACCTCAGCTGGTCATTTATTTATTTACATTTATTACTCAAAGTGCTTACAGCGAGAACCAAAACACACTATGAGTTAAAATTATTAAATACAGTAATAATACAGTTACAATTACAAATAAAATTATTAGAGGAGAAAAAAAAAATAATAAATAATAGGCATGTCAATAGGTACATTAAATTAAAATCTTTGTAAAATCATGATTGTTAAGAAAAATGGATAGTAAAATTTTGGGTATGTCATTCATTAGTTTAATATATATTTATTAAATTACTTCAATGTCGCGTAGCATTCCACAATACATCAAATTAATTCATTAAACCTACTATTAAATATATCGAAATTTGGTCTTTAAGAAATCAAGGCATTGATCAAGGTGAGGGCTCCGTAGGTGGGTTCGTGAGCCGCACTGTGAGTACGAGATGATGCGGGCGCGAACAAACGTCGGGAGCGCAGTACGGCGCGACGGTCGGGCGTCGCCAACGAGCATAGAGCCAGGGTCTCGGGACAGTTTAACTCGCCGTTAAGTAGCTGGTAATAGTGCTCAGCAGATTTATCTTTCTTCTGAGCTCTAGAGTGTTCAAGCCCACCATACCCGTTACAAAAGGAGATGGATACAAATAAGGATAGTAACCATATTTTTTTTTATATAAGAAGCGTGCAAATTTCTTTGAACGCGATTTATCATAATGCTATACGTCACCTTGTGAGGGTCCCAAACTATAGAGTTATATTCGAGTAATCTTCTTACATATGCGTAATATAGGATAAGAAGCACACGCACGTAACTAAACTGAGTACTTTGCCTCAAAACAAGTGATTTCGATGCTCGAAGGAAAATATCTATAATGTTGTCATTAAATGTGAGCTAAGCATCCACTAATAATCCAAGGTTGTGGATCTGCGAAACTCGAGTGAGAGTTTCGTCGCCGATTGAGTTGAGGTGGCGTTAAGGTGAACGAGAACGGGCAAATGTCATAAGCTTACATTTGGAGAAGTTCTAAGTGATTTGATTCACACCATTGAGTTACAGCATCAATGTCTCGCTGGAGAGATGCGCAGTCAGACGGGTTTTTTATTCTGAAGACAAGTTTTAGGTCGTTAGCAAACATAAGGCACACAATCATTATTAAAAATTGAGTCGGACCAAGGATACTGCCTTGGGTTACTCCTGAGTGAGAAATTACACCTGGAAGCTGAACATATTGTACTCTATTGCAAAAGAAGTCCGCAATTAGTTTTAATAATTTCGGGGTAAACCCTATCGCTTTTGGACTAGTATGTCATTATCTACCCGGTCGAATGCCTTCTGAAATTCAAAATAGGCTACGTCAACTTGCATTTTTTGATCCATTGCTGCTTCGACGTAGTCGACAAAATGGATAAGGTTTATTGCTGTTGACCTTCCGCTTCGAAAACCGTGTTGACAGTCGCTTAGATTTGCTTTAACTTGCCATACAATGTAATTGTTCAGAATAGACAAATACCTTTCCAGGGACTGATGGTATAGCGATTGGCCTATAATCTTCTACCCTAGATCTGGTACTTGTCTTCGGAGGAATCACTCTAGATGTTTTTCAAGCCGCTGGATACAATGAGTGCTTTACAGAGAGATTATATACATGAAGAAGATGTTTCTCAAATACGGAAATACAGTCTTTCAGAACAAAGGAAGGTATGCCATCAGGACCAACTGAGGACATTTCCCTTCAGGAGGTTTCAGTAGCTTAACTGCACATCGGATGTCATTCAATGTTATACTGTCAATGTGAACACTTAGCGAGTTCTTACTGGAACTAGCTTGCCTTTGAGAACTATCAGTATCAAGAATTGGAATATCTGCGCGAAAAACAGATTGGAAATATTCCCGGAAGGCGTTTGCTCCCCCGGGACCTGTAACAGTTTTATTGTTATATACGAATTCATTACAAGTTGTGCGTTTTTCTCGGTTTTCTTTAATATAGTTAACCAATGACAGCTGAGGAATCCCAAAAATGGCAGCTACATGGGTATCCGCAATGCGTTATTTTGATACCGCTTATCTAACAACTCCCTGGCTATGTTGTAATTGACATCGGTGATGTCTAAATGTTTCACTAAACCGAGCGGCTCACCCCTGATAGAATTGAAAAGGTAACTCAAATTTTGTGAGTCCAATAAGTCAGTCCGGCAGTGTACAATACTATCAAAAAGTGTGATAAAATTAGTCCACTCATTTAAAGATCCGCTAAAATGAGGGATTGGCAACCTTTCGTTGCATTTTTGTTCCGAAATCTTCCTACTTGCCGGCTGTGAGCTAGCCTCTGACTTCGACACAGCCTCGGTAATATCGTCCACTACTGACATAAAGTAGTCATAATCCGAGCTGGCCGCTTGTAAAATAGTTTCACCATCCGTGATTGACAAGAGACCCTGATAAGCGGAATCCAAATCGTTTACTCTTGTCGGAAACTGTTCAGCCCTTTGCTTCAAGGCGAAAACCCTATCCTTCCTTTTAATCAACGTAGCCGCACAAAAGAACAATCTAGCCAGATTCGTTAAGATAGCCTTGAGCTCGTTAATCAATGGAGTCATTTTTATAATTAAAATTTACATTCAATAAAACCAAAACCAACAGAACAACGAACAAACGATTCTGTTTGTTATATATATGTACAGCAAACAAGTTCAGTATGGTAATAAAGTGTAGATTGTTCTAATAACACATAACACACCAGTAAATACGTTATTTTACAATCCGTTAAACAAAACAACAAAATATAAAACACAATAGAATATCCGAGTCTATTTATTCTGACACATCCGACGGTAATAACAAATAATAACGATACCTACCAATTTTAGTACAGAACCAAACAAGACCTACCTTTAGGTAACTACACTCAAAACGTTCGAATCTTTCCAACGAATAATGAGGTAAAAACCCCGAAAAGGAGCTAGGCACTTCTCCCACTACCACAAGGGTGGAAATCTCAAAACCAAATTAATCAGCCAATGAGATTTAATCTTAATATTCCTCGTGGTCAACAGTTGTTCCGAGCCCCTCCGCTTAGTTACAACTCTTATAGTTATATATTTAAGATCCCACATAGCAACTAACCCCCACAAAATTCAATCCCTTATCCTATGAGTGGAGTAAGTCATTTTGTTTCCAAGCCCATACCACACGAGGTCACGATTTGCGGAAATCTGGTAATCCACCACCAAATAATTATTCTAAAACACGGGAAATAAACTTGAATGAGTCTATTATTACAGTGAACCTTATTATTACTACCATACTGACCAATCAGACAACCCTTGTTACCAAGACTACGATTATGAGATCTGACGATACCCATAACGATATTATATATTCCTTAGATCGCCCAACACTCGCACCGAACACGACTCTAGTCGTGTAGATACAGTAATAAAAAACCTGCGTATGGATCACTTATACGCGGAAGAAAAAAACAATAAATGATAATTATCCGATTCCAAATATTTCAGACGTCCTTGACAAACTGAGAATATATTTTAATTTTTTAAATGTCAATATTTCAGCACCCTTGATGTAGCCAGTGGTTTTTTATCAGGTGGGGATGGATCCTAATGATATACCAAAGACCTCGTTCAATGTAGAACACGGCCATTTCGAATATTAAAGAATGCCTCTGGGGCTCAAAAAAAGCCTATTTACCTTTCAGAGAGTGATGGATAACGTCCTGAAAGGCCTCAAAATTTAACCTGTATTGTGCACCTTGATAGCATAATCATTTTCAGTACGTTCCTACAGGAACATATAATAAATCTTGAACACGTTTTTCAGAGACTCAGGGAATCAAAGTTCAAAATTCAGTTGGACAAATCCGAATTTTAGAAATTAGAGACAGGGGGTCTCTAGGACTAGGAGACATTATCAGCAATCATGGTACCAAACTGAATCCTGATAAAATAAAAGCGATAGAAAAGTACCCCTTACCCCAAACTTCTTAACAAATAAAACAATTTGTCGGTTTAACTTGATACTACAGAAAGTATATTCCAGACTTCGCTCAAATAACGAAACCCCTAACTTAATGCCTAAAAAGGAAAAAAAATAGACTCTCAGGAATACCAACAGTTTTAAAAAGTGTAAAAACTGCCGTATCCCGATTTCAACTAAGAATTGATTCTTACCACAGATGATTCTAATATAGCCAACAGTGCTAATCCCATCTCATATGCTTTTCGCACTCTTAACCAGAGTGAAATTAATTACAGTACGATAAAAAAAGAACTTCTAGCCATAGTTTGGGCTACGAATTACTTTCGACCATACCTTTTTGGTACCAAAAAATCCAATTCCCGCTTCACTAGATGGCGTTTGAAGCTCAGTAAATACGACTTTACAGTCATTTAGAAAATGGGAATATTTAAAACAAAGGCAGACGCTCTTTCATGCGTGGAAATTCGCAACAAACTATTGAACTTAATAGGAGCAATCCATCAGAAAATCTTACCGCTTTCTTAAATTCTGAAACATTGACCGCACACACGAGTAACGAAGACCCCTATCACTGACGAGTCCCTCAATAAATTTCTTGGACAGTTATGCTTAACCTAAGTAGGTAACATTAAATAGAAAACAACTGCTAGCAAACCATTTAACACGCACACACGCACTTCTGTACAAATCTCAGAATAGCATTTAGAATTTGATGTAGTCAATGCTATTAAGGAATACTTTAACACTAAAATAAAAAACGCCCTTCTTATTGCTCCACCCTAAGCTGTATTTTATATTATACCTATTATTCAAGATAAATTTAAGAGTTCATCGATGAATCTTGTATTGGCAAACACCGAACTAGAGAATGTCAAAGATTATTCAAAGCAACAGGAAATAATGAATTAATATCACGAACGTAAAACGAAACACCGTGGTATCAATGAGTGCTACTTAGCAGTCGCACGAAAACAATACCGGCCTAAGTTAAATCACATAACTAAGTACATAAACGAGTGCACTATATGTGGTCATACCAAGTATAATCGCAATCTTATAAAACAAAAGTTTAATATTGTTTCCCCCGCCAAGAATGATTTCGAAAATATTCACATTTTTTTCCTATTTACAGCACAAAACGAGAAATTTTTAACCTTTGTAGATATTTTTTCTAAATATGGCTAAGCTTTTCATCTCAGATATGGCACAAGGATTATTACAATATTGTACTCACCACGCAGTACCCTTGACTATAGTAACGCACAACGAAACTGAATTTACGAATACTTCACCATAGAACCCTCGCTCATATACCAAACGAAAACAGTATGATAGAAAAATTCCATTCGACAATCCTGGAACACTTACGAATTTTAAAATTACAACCAAAAGAAGAACCCGTAATAAACTTAATGCCTTATACAATAATAGCGAAAAATAATTATGTTCATAGTTTCACTAAATGTAGGCCATAATATTGACGTCATAACCGGTCATTTTGAGCCTGGAGATCGAAGTACTCAAATTTAACAGCAATACGCACAAACGCACCGAGACCAAATGAAAACAGTTTATGTCATAATAAACGAGTCATCTCTAGAACCCTTTATGAGCAACTCGCCATATTCGCAACTCACCAGATTCCCAACTCGCCATATTCGCAACTGGCCAGAATCTCAACTCGCCAGTAATGGTACAATCACTAACAGATAGCTGGAAAAACTATCTGAAAAACATAAACAGTGAGTCAGTGCACTTTAATTAGTGCACTTATGGATTTTACTAAATTAAAATAAAAAAGCATTTTGAGCCAACTCTAAAAAGAAAATGTTTTCGACGGATTTTTTTTTGTAGTGAGTTGTATTAACGCAGTGAGGGTTTTTGAATATAAAAATTTGGTTTGATTTAATGGTTTTGTGTCCTTGTAATTTAAATAAAGTAAATTGGGACTTTTTCTTCATTTTACAAGATTTTTTTGCATAGTGATAGGTCGAAATCGATATTTCTGATGACAGCTGACAAACTATAAATCGCTATATCTCCGTAACTATTGATCGTAGGCTAGTAGTTTGCTTACAAAAGTGATAGATCTCACTGAGATCTTTATTTCTGATGACAGATGTCAAACTATTAATCGCTATATCTCCGTAATTATTGATCGTAGAGTAGTAGTTTACTTACAGAAGTGATAGATCTCATCGAGATCTGTTTTTTCCATGACAGCTGAAATACAATGAAATAAACGCTAAAAGGTCAGCAATGTAAAAACATGGTCAAATCAGAACAGAGGAAATCTGTTATAAAACTATAAATGACAAAATGGTTCATCAAAGCGCAAAGTTGTGCACTGATATTATTATTATTAAACTTGGAGTTACAGAACAGTAAACGTATGTTTAAATAGCAACAACTAGTCTATAATCAATAGCTGCGAAGATATAGTAGTTTCTTATTTGACAGCTGTCATCTGAAACAAAGGTCTTGATTAGATCTGTCATATCTCTGAAGAAACTGCTAGTCTACGATCAATAGTTACAGATATAAATAGCTATTTATAGTGGGACAGCTGTCATTAGAAATCAGGATCTCAGTGAGATCTATAACTTCTGTGAGGAAACTACTAGCCTACGATCAATAGTTACGGAGATATATCGATAAATAGTTTGACAGCTGTCATCAGAAATAAAGATCTCAGTGAGATCTATCACTTCTGTAAGGAAACTACTAGCCTACGATCAATAGTTACGGAGATATAGCGATAAATAGTTTGACTGCTGTCATCAGAAATAAAGATCTCAATGAGATCTATAACATCTTTCAGAAAACTACTAGTCTACGATCAATAGTTACGGAGATATAGCGATTTATAGTTTGACAGCTGTCATGCAAAATACAGATATTGGCGAGATCTATCACTTCTGTAAGGAAACTACTAGTCTAAGATCAATAGTTGTGGAGATATAGCGATTTATAGTTTGACAGCTGTCATTCGAAATAATAAAAATAATTAAAAACAGTACATATTTACATAAAAGTGCGTTAATGAAACTCTCAATTGATTTTTATGTAGGTACAGTACAAACCCACTTTTAAGAACCTACTTAGTTGAAGTCGGTTAAAAACTCGGTGAGTTGAGAATCTGGCCAGTTGAGAACCTGACGAGTTGAGAATCTGGCGAGTTGCGAATCTAGCGAGTTGCACATAAAGGCTCTAGAACACCTTAAAACCCTAATGGAAAACAGGAATCAAACCCGCGAACCTGAGGTTAACTATCAACCCCAACAACAAGTGTTCATTAAAAATCCTCTGGCAAACCGTCAAAAGTTAGCCCCAAGATACACTCAAGATACCGTATTAGCTGACCTACACCTACCAATACATATTTACACTTCCAAATAACGTAATCCTATAGCTAAATCCCGTCTAAACGCGTCCGTAAGAGCTCAAAATCTTTGCAAGATACTGCTGACAATGTCTCTACATCTGACAAGAAGCCGAGAGATATAACTTGAGAGTCTAGATGATGGACCAGGATAATTACCATTCAAACTGCGACCAACCAAACTAATTACACATTACCACACTTTCTTACAATATGTTCACATGAATGATATCGAAAATAACATTAATGTATTGCAAACCCAACTACAAAATTACAAGACTCAACTTACTAACGAAACATTATCTTCATACGAGTTGCAAATAGATTTCCTACTCAACAAACTAATCGAAGCTTGATCCCAGTTAGACAGTTTAAGGCGAGCTTAAACAGGTCTTATCGACGGTTTAGGATCAATCATAAAAGGTATTATTACGGGAAACCTAGACCATTCATATACTATTAAGTATTGCAATGCCATTAGGGTTCTAGATAACCAAGACCGGTTATCTTCAAAATTTAATAACCACATTAGTCTGAGTAAATAATAGATGACGCAAGATAGCCAAGTTTTATCCTAAATAGTAGAAAATCAGAAACAAATAAATAGTACCCTAATTGTGATGTTACCAAGCGTACAGAAAAGCGGACATTCTAAAATAAGTTAAGACATAAATAGTACATTAGGTACATAGACACCAACTTCAAACTGTAATTCAGATCAGATTTTTGGAAATTAGTAATTATTTTTACCTTTTTAGTGCATCTTTTTGAAGCCGGTTGTTTTTTATGTTAAAAAGTTTTTATTTTTTTCTCTTTTGAGTGACGAAGTGCTTTTTTTTTCTTGTACACTAAAAACATCCATACTCGTAACAAATTTTAATACAATCATCAACATAAAAGGTGTTTCACCAGTTCCAAATTAACATTAATTATTTTTATTTTTTCTTAAATTCACTATAATATTATGGGACCACCTGGAAAGTATAACCTTTTAAATAAAAAAAGAATTTCTCGAATCGGTCCAGGCGTCTTCGAGAAATCGGAGAACATACATAAAAAAAAAAGATTCCGACGAATTAAAAACCTCCTCATTTTTTTTGAAGTCGGTTACAAAGAACTTGGTGGTGTTTATTAGGTACTATGGATAGTTTGTAGAGATCTAGTGGAATTATTGTATTATGAAAAAATTTAAAAAAAAAAATTATATCACTATCAGAATAATAATATATTGGTTTTATTATATCATAGTACTCTTTTGGAACTAATTCTAATATTAGGTCATTATTATAAATAAATCTAAGTTTTTTTAGCATATTCTCTAAAATATCTTTTTGTAACACGGAATGATGACCGCTAGATTTAAAAAAAGCTAGGATTTTTTCTATTCTGGATAACTCTCGTAACAAGTTGAATAAACTCTTTTATTTAGAAACTAGTAACTTAGTAAGTTCCCTTGTGGGAGTGTAGTGGCGTAATCGTCAAGTACCCCCGTTACAGAGACGACGTAATCCTATCATAACTATTATTTGTATCTATTATCGATATCTAAATTGTTAGTATTTTGTAAATCGTCAATGATATTATTAAAGAAAATGTTAATATTATTATTTGATTGTGATCTTCTAGTGGCGTGATCGTCAATTTGGACCCCTAGTTATGACCGATAATTACCCAAATCCTTGAGGTGTGGATTCAGTCAGTCCCAGGTATGAAAGAACAAAATCAAACCCTAATCTTACATTATGCCTAAATTGTGAGTATTACTCAATAACTCATCTTTAATCGCTTAGTCATCTCCTTCTAAACACTAGTGGACCGGAATTTAAGTCACTAAGGTTGAGTCCCTAATTAAATATATATATGCCATTTACTATCCTAATGTAACCCTGCAGTTAAAGATACCCAAGATTAATCTACCACGTTTACATGCCTAGCCACCTCATTACAATACCGGTCATGCCTAGCAATATAGCGGCTGCCCTTAGACATGATAAGTCGTGAAATAATAACCTTATGATAGTATATGAAAATCTATTATAAAGACGGAACTAAAAGACCGCGTATCGAAATGACGTACTAACAACGTCACTAGCTTTCCTTTAAGTACCGTTATAACCTGATAATAACCGATGATAAATCTCTAAAAAGACGGACCGGCAAGATAAATACCTAAATGGCCTACCCATAACCTCACGAGTTACCCCTTAAGTTAAGTTATACAATGATGGTAGTATGTGAGAAGTCGTCTTAAGAAGAACTATTAAATGCATAAATAGTCTACCAATAAACTCACTAGTTCCCCCTTAAGTTAAGTTATAAACTTATGGTAGTATGTGAGAAGTCACCTTAAAGAAAGCCTATTAAGTACATAATTAGTCTACTAATAATCTCACTAGGTTACCCTTAAGTAAAGCTATAAACTTACAGTAGTATATGAGAAGTCACCCTAAAGACGGATTGACAAGCTAAGTATAGCAGTAGACTACCAACAAAGTCATTAACAACCCCTTAAGTGAAATTAAAAATTTATAAGAGTATATAGAGAATGATCATACAGATGGACTGACATATTAAATACACAAGTAAAATATTAACAACCTCCCTAACGACCACTTAAGTGAAATTATAACCTTATAGTAGTATATAAGGAAATGATCATACAGACGGACTGACATATAAAATACTGTACCTATTATCTAACTAACTCATTGAAACTTTTAGCGAAAGATGTATATAGCAACCAACTCTTGACGGACTCGTAGTTAGGTTTAGTCAGACTAGCTTATTTTGCGGCTTTGCCCTTTCCTATCGATTGGTAATTGGACAGTAAATTGAACATTGACCACATACTTACGTCCTAAACTGTCCTTAAAAATGGGTAAGTAGAGCTCGCAACCAACTCCTTCCTTCCTAGTATCACCGGGATGGCAAACAAGTAGTCAGCCGTATGCTCAACCATACTGCAGTAACTAACTATGGAACTGAGGGGATCATTTCTTTACTATTAAAATACATACTACAACTGAATTGGTTCAAACCCTAAACTTCTAAAGCTTAAAACCCCCTAATCTGGAGGGGTTATACTCACTCGGAACACAGGCTGTGTAGCCTAGGTTTACAAAGAAATAATAGAATGGGTGAGCAATAGCTCATCAAAGAGGACCCTTTAAGTACTTTCGGTCCGATATCAGGTGGGCAATTAAATATATATATATATATATATATATATATATATATATATATATATATATATATATATATATATATATATATATATATATATATATTTATGTATTATGTTGTTCGTTTAAGTAATTAAGGCGACAGAACACCTAATTTAGCACATAATAACCATGTTTGAGGTAATCTGTAAGGAAGACATATCCACACTCACAACCTGGCGCATTAGCCGGGTCAAATAAGGCTTGCCCTTTTCTGAGTATTAAGAACTTAACGTTTCGGCCATCCATACAACAATTCCGTGCCTCGTCAGTTAGTAGAGAATTGTGTATGGTTATACTAATACGTTTTCGATGGGATGATTCATGGAGAAGAATAGAACAAATCCTAACCCACTAACGTCACCTCATAGCCTGTTAATAAAGTTTGGTCAAGGTTGTGTTATTATTGTCTCCAATATATTTTCTTTTAAATGGTTCAGTCAAAGACATAATTTAAACAGTATAAAACAATAAAATAAAGCATGGATAGTCTAATTAAAGTTAGTCTCATTAGATTAATATCGCGACCATGAAAGACATGGGAGGTTTACGTTCATCTTTGCACAGGAATAAAATATTTAAATGTTGGCACAATAATAATTAAGTTTCTAAATCTATCCGTTGCGTTGTTTATGGGAGGTTTTTATTTATCTCTGAATTTCTTAAGAAAATTGGGTTAAAAATCCCACATTAACTTTTAGCCACCGATAACCTAGACGGAATCTAATCCGGATCTTACACAAACAATTTACTAACCCCCCACAACTTTATAACCTAGTCCCAACCCTAAACATAATTAATCTCCTATCTAATAAAACCATGGTTTAATTTCGGGTTTTTCTCCCAAAAAGAAACACGAAATCAACAGCATCATGTCAAAAGACACCGGTCCTTGTAGGAACCTTTTACTCCACTAGTTTCTTTACAAAAATCAGCAGTCCCTTTTCATTAGAGAGAGTACATACCCAACAATGTCAGCAAATTATCTCCGTTTATAATATGTAATTTTTAGATTACCCCAAATTTACAACAAACACCCCGGACAAAACCCGACCCAAAAGACAATCATTTTAAATCTACCCCTACCGACCCTTTACTTTTTACGATGTGACAACCTAACTAGTCCCTTTACACAGTACTTACATAATTGCATAAAGAAAATCCCTCACAAAACCCCCATCGTACAAAAAATCAACAATAACCTGACATTGCTAGTCTCAGTCCTTACAAAAAAGACACTAACTGTAAATTTATGTCGGCGAAACGATTCCAAAGTAATGTACGGCGACGGTATTAGATTTCTTCAAATTTTTTACGATCGTGTCTCGTACTCCACCCGTCCTTCGGGACCAAAGTACGACCAGCCTCGAACCACGATGATAGTGAAAAAGGGTGCCGCAACTGACGCCAATCACTTATAAACGTTTTCCCCTCCCCCACGATAGACGCGGCCTGAACACGCTACACCGTCTAGGATTCGTGACGGCAGTTAATTTCTTCTTTATTTTACTTCCACGTGTAAAAGCGTGCCTCGCATTTAACGGCCAGTTACTTTATAGTAATAATCGAATAATTAAATCGGAAGCGTAAACCGATTTTACTTATTTCTTTATCCGTCGATTTAGATTCCCCCTTACCCATGGCTCTATTACACAGGTTCAATTTGTTTACAAAATGGAGTCACGTCGTAAACGACACCGAGTTTACTCTACTATCCTTTTCGTACCCTACAGCGTTTATATCAGGTAGCTAAAGAATAATCGATTGATACTCTTCGTATAGTTTAACCTCCTGGTTATCTACTCCCCAACCAAAGCCATATATTATTGATTTCCTTCTAACCTCTCTCAGCCATAGTTTAAATCCACTAGTTACCACAACAATTCTCTATTTAAGGCTTGGATATACTACAAAGTCATCGACGTTTTACACCATTATTGCTAAAAGTTGAGAAAATTTAACTAATTTTAGAATGTTCGCTTTTCTGTACGCTTGGTAACTTAACAATTAGGGTACTATTTATTAGTTTGTGATTTTCTACTATTTAGGATATAAATTGGCTATGTTGCGGCATCTATTATTTACTCAGACTAATGTGGTAATTAAATTCTGAAGATAACCGGACTTTGTTATCTAGAACCTTAATAGCATTGTAATACTTAATAGCATATGAGTGGTCTAGGTTTCCTGTAATAATACCTTTTATGATTGATCCTAAGCCGTCGATAAGACCTGTTTTAGCTCGCCTTGGTTTTAAACTGTCTTACTGGGATCAAGCTTCGATTGGTTTGTTGAGTAGGAAATCTATTTGCAACTTGTATATAAATATAAAGATATAAAGAGAAAAATATAAAGATAATGTTTCGTTAGTAAGTTGAGTCTTGTAATTTTGTAGTTGGGTTTGCAATACATTAATGTTATTTTCGATATCATTCATGTGAACATATTGTAAGAAAGTGTGGTAATGTGTAATTAGTTTGGTTGGTCGCAGTTTGAATGGTAATTATCCTGGTCCATCATCTAGACTCTCAAGTTATATCTCTCGGCTTCTTGTCAGATGTAGAGACATTGTCAGCAGTATCTTGCAAAGATTTTGAGCTCTTACGGACGCGTTTAGACGGGATTTAGCTATAGGATTACGTTATTTGGAAGTGTAAATATGTATTGGTAGGTGTAGGTCAGCTAATACGGTATCTTGAGTGTATCTTGGGGCTTACTTTTGACGGTTTGCCAGAGGATTTTTAATGAACACTTGTTGTTGGGGTTGATAGTTAACCTCAGGTTCGCAGGTTTTATTTCTATTTTCTATTAGGGTTGTAAGGTGTTCTAGAGATGACGTTATTTCTTCATATCCTTTCATAGCAACCGATGGGAAAGAATTCATGTACACAGAGGCTGAATGCCCAAAGCATAGTAACAATCGGTATCTCTGCTAAGAAAAGCTAAATCATCAAGTTTGTTCTGAAGCAGACTGCATACAAAATATTTTCAAAACTCAATATCTGGATAAAAGCTGCACACTTACCACCATAAAATTACGAAAAGAACCCACAGCCATAATCCCTACTAAATGTCTGATACGGACTCCAGATCTAACCATTATCAACATAAATGATGAAATCAAAGTCATACCACTGAAAATCATGAAAGTACTGAACAGAACTGAGATTTCAGATAGTAATTAACCATCACTTCTTTTAAATTTCATCAACTTGGAAGGGTTACATCATACCCAAGATAAAATAATGCTGCGGTCACTGTCTCACAAGAATGAAGCTATGGCACAATCGCTATACCATACAACCATACCCTTTTATGAAGCCCTTTTTGATGCTCTTATAATTACCAGCATCCTTATCATTAAAGAATTTGCTTCAACCAGAACCTAACGAAAACCCTGACAATTTTGCTGAAATCTATGAAGAGAAAGGACCCGAACAACCTGAAGAGCGGAAAATCTCAGCAAATCTTGGATCATGCATCGTTGCGACACTGGCGGCCAACACGAGGAGCTGACGCAGCCAATGTGACACCGCGGTTACCTGACCATCACCAATGCCTTGTAGCATAAAACCTTTGTGAGGTGGGAACCGACCTCTACAATGCTTTACTTTTTATTTTTACTTGCATTTTGGCCTGATTTTCAAATTCAAAATTATTTTGCAATAGGAATACTGACTCTTGTTTGTTTTAAGTGAGTCAGTTTTACGATTTTTGAGAACTAACATCATTGTCGAGATTCTATTTTTTCGTAGGTCCATTTTTGACCTTTTCAACCTAATCTTTATTTACCAATGAAATAACAAGTGCTCCTACAAGAATCTTTTATTTAACATATCACAAGATGCCGTGGGTTCGGAAAACGAGGAGTCCGACCGCGGCGTAATAATGGCGCCACAACGAATAAACCCACAACCCTACCATTGTATACGTAAGTCTCTATGAAAAATATTAAATTTGTAATGTATACGAATACATAGCCATATATATATAAAGCACATTGAGTTTTTACGTTTACAAACGGAAACGGACTGTCGTGTTTCCTAAAACCATGACATGGTGATTTAAACACTATTTAAATTAAAATATTTTATTTGGCTGTCATAAATTTCAATCACACGCTTGGCAAGGTTTCTTCGTGGTTATCGGAATAAGACTGTAAAGTTCCGTCTCTTCAATGTCGGTTCCAAGAACATCAATTCAGTAACACGCTTTCTTTAACGATTCTATTTATCCAAAAACAATGGATCTTGACCTGTTAAATAAATCTGAGCTAATTAATGAGCTAAAATCAGATCGGCCGATTTTGAACCTTCCCTTACAGTCCCAAATTTAAAACAGTTACTGTCTGAGACATCCTCTGACAACTGTTCAGATTCTAGTCCCTATTCTTTTACTCGGGATTTCGAAGAAATCATTAAATGTCTTTTAGTGATAGCCTCTCGCATTCCATCCATTTCCATAAATAGTAACAATAAAGGAAAGGTCAATTCCTACTTGTTACACCTTTCCCACAGACTAGATAGGGTAAATATTACGACTGACCTATCAACAACTCAACTTGAATCCTTCAAGTCTATTATTGACCAATTAGTGAATCTAAAAAATATTTTTGAACAAACTACTTCTCCATCTATGCCATGTGTATTTACTAGGACCCCTTCCTTCTTCCCACAAACAAAACAGGTTTATTTTTGTTGTTACATGTTGTTTATCTAAATATTGTCTTATTTTCCCAATTAAAAAAGCTACTTCCACAGTAATCAAGCACTTGCTTGAACATTTGGTATATTTAATCTATGGTAATAGAAACAATCATTCTTGATAATGGTCCTCAATTTACTAGTCACGAACAACTCATCTTTTTAAAACTTGAAATATCCCAAAAATCCATTTCACTCCTAAGTATTGCCCACAGGTTAACACTGTTGAACGGTATAACAAAACTATTATTACAGCCATTTCAACTTTCGTTAAAGATGACCATAGAAATTGGGACAATTTTACTCATGAAGTACAATTTGCTATTAATTCTTCAGTCAATGAAACTACTAAGTTTACTCCTGCATTTTTGGTTTTTGGTCGCGTACTTGTCTGTTGTGGATCTGTTTACTAAAATACGGACATGACAACAGACCTAATCTTGCCCCAAGAGACGAATATGCAGACAACTTAGCATATTTAGTCCCAGTTTTCAATGAAGTCCAAAATCGCTTTTGGCAATCTCATTTAGCTTACGCTTAATCCTAGAATAAATATCACCAAAACATTGAATTTAATGTTGGTGATACAGTATGGAAGCACAACTACACCATTAGTTCTGCTGATAAATACCAAACTTCAAAACTGGCACCTAAATTCATTAGGTGTACAGTAATTAAGAAATGCTCCCCGTTAGTTTATGAACCGACAGATATGTTGGGTAAACATTTAGGGAGATGGCATGTCAAAGACCTAAAAAAGAAAGTATACCTTTGTCAAAAAGAAAGAATACTTTCTAGTATTTGCTTTCTTCTTATTTCCGAGAAAACGTATTAATTTATAAATATTATGTTAATATTTTTATCATTTTCTCCATTTAGTTTTCATAAAATAAAATACGCGTGTCAATAAGTTTCAACCTACTTTTTTGGGTCGTATCATTCTTAGGTTAATTTTATTATAGCTAAGGTGTGAGGTAACTTATAGGTCCCCTTTTCTGCATATGGCAATTCGATAGAAATGCCCATTAATTAATTAAGATTTTTAACTACGCATTCGAGCGGATAGACAAGCTCGTTAAATAAGCCTGTGTCAATATTTTCCTTTTGGGTAATATTACCTTATTCGGACGGTCGATAACTCGTTAAAAAAGCCAATATCTTAGCTATATTCAGCTATATCAATTTCTTTTAGGAATATTATTATGTATAGATTATTTAATCGTCATTTAGTCAGCGGATAATAACTGTAATAAGCCTATACTAATTGGGTTTGGTACTTGAGTCATCTCATTCCTTAAGAGATAACTCTTTGCACTTAGTCTTGAACTAATATTAGTCAATGTGAATGTGTATTAGGTTATGTCAGGATTATGAAAGGATGTACCATTCCCGTGTTTATTACTCAGTGTAAATATCATACCACACACATCAAAATTTTCTTTGTATAATCTTAGCTTTAAGTTACAGGCTTTTATGTTATTTCATTGTTTCCGATTAGAAAAAACCCCTCGCTCTTGTTAGCTCAGGATTTTTCCTTGCAGAGCGAGCGGGGTATTGTAGCATAAAACCTTTGTAGAGGCGGGAACCGACCACTACAATGCTTTACTTTAAATTTTTACTTGCAATTTGCCTGATTTTCAAATTCAAAATTATTTTGCAATAGGAACACTGACTCTTGGTTGTTTTGAGTGAGTCAGTTTTACGATTTTTGATAAATAACATTATTGTTGTGATTATATTTTCTTGTAGGTCCATTTTTGACCTTTTCAACCTAATATTTATTTACCAATAAAATAACAAGTGCTCCTTCAAGAATATTTTATATAACATATCACGAGATGTCGTGGGTTCGGAAAACAAAGAGTCTTAACACCTTTCTTCCCTAGTGGGTTGAATTAAAAAAAAACACTAAACATACGAACTTTCTTACCCTCTTTATTCTCTTAGGGGTTTAATAAAAAAAAAACACTGAAATACGTGTTTGATTTACTAATGCCTTTGAAGTTGAAATTTAAAAATTAAGAAATATGTATGTTAGTCGTCGTGTTACAGCATCGATGCCAAGTTTTAAGCAAATTCGATCAAAACATTATTCTTTCCCCATACATATTTTCCACTCCTTTCCCCTTCCCCTCCCCTTATAGGTCGAATTTAAAGAAAACACCATAGTAAGATAAAAATTAAATTTCCCAATTACATACAAACTTTGCTATCCCTGTTTTTCTCTTGTAGTTTTAATTTTAAACACCCCAAAGGTTCTTTTTCAATAACTGTTTAAAAATGCATATATACCAAGTTTGAAGTAAATTGAGCAAAGAAATATTTTACCTCATATTTTGGTACCCCGTTGCCCTCTTAAGAGCTGTATTTTAAAAATTCCTGAAATATGCACTTCAATAATTGGGTTCAAGAGCATTCTTTATTTGCAATCGAAAGTGATTTTACATAATATCATGGCTTCATTCACAAAAATAAAAAAAGTTTCATCCCCTATTTTACCACTTGCAGGATTTAAAATTTACTTTTTTTAAATTGACTTTCCAAAAACAGTGTAATATTTCAATATTGATTTTTATTCAAAAGGTGAAATACCGAGTTTCCTAGATTTGATTTAAAAAATGAGGGTTTTTCATACACACTCTCAACCCCCGACGACTTCAATATATAACAAACTCAGGCTCCAAATTTTAAATTTTGTACTCTCAGCGGTTTGGGTTGGGCGTTGATGAGTCAGTCAGGCCATTGCCTTTATATATATATATATATATACTAGCTTTTGCCAGCGGCTTCGCCCGCCTTAAATTTGGTTAGTCGGCATAGGATTCTTACGGCAACTCCACAATTATAGAAAAAAAAACACAGAAGGTAAAATAATTTTAAATAATACGTACCGCCCTTGCCCCTCATGACTGCTCGCCGGTCTTGCACATCATAAATGCGTGCGCAATACTTGATAATTATTTTGCTGCCACGTTATTTTAAAACTGGTATATCTCCGAAGATATTCATTGAAATCGAATGATGAACAGGGCAATTTTGTTTTAAATTAAATATTTGTGATGAATAACGTATTTATTTGGATAAAGATAAATAAAAAATATCAGTTTTATAAAAACACCTTCGCAAATAATGCATTATTTTAGAACAAATATGGTTAGCATAAAAAAGGTTATAGTGAGCCAACCTTAAAATATAGACATATGCTGTCGCGGACTTTTTTTTGAACTTTTATAGGGGAACAATTCTGTAATACATGATTTTTGCGGAAGCTCTCAAAAGGATAAAAAAACCCCGATTTTGACTTTTTTTTCATTAGTGCTCCGCTCCTATTTGTGAAAGCGTGATGATATATAGCATATAACCTTCCTCGATAAATGGACTATCCAACACAGAAAGATTTTTTTAAATCCGAACAGTAGTTCCTGATATTAGCGCGTTCAAACAAACAAACTCTTCACCTTTATATATTAGTATAGAAAAAAAACCCCGATTTTGAAACATTTTTCATTACACCTCCGCTCCTATTTGTGTTAGCGTGATGATATATAGCCTATAACCTTCCTCGATAAATGGGCTATCCAACACTGAAAGATTTTTAAAATCCGACCAGTAGTTTCTGAGATGAGCGCGTTCAAACAAACAAACTCTTCAGCTTTATATATTAGTATAGATATATATAGATTACAGATTTTTTTTTTTTTTTTTATACCACTAAGGTGGCAAACAAGCCTACGGTCCGCCTGATGGTAAGCGGTCACCGTAGCCTATGGACGCTTGCAACACCAGGGGCATCACTCGCGCGTTGCCGACCCTTCAGAAATCTAATAACTTCTTTTTTGAAGAACCCCATACTGTAGTCCTTAGAGAAAACCTTGGCAGGGAGCTCATTCCACAACCCAAGGGTTCGCGGGAGGAAGTTTTTCTGAAACCGCACTGTTCGCGACCATTTAGGTTCCAAAGTGTGAGAATGAATTCCCTGTCGATGGCGAGCGGTGCGATGGTAGAAAGTAGCCGTGTGCATCATTTCGAACAATTCCTCAGAACACAATCCATTGTACAAGCGGTAGAACACACACAGGGAGGCAAAGTCTCTCCTCAGACTTAAGGGCTCGATACCGCAAGTGAGTTTGGGATCGTCGACAATTCTCACAGCCCGTCGTTGAACCGAGTCAAAAGGTCCAAGCTGGTATCCGGGTGCACCCGCCCAGAGATGGCAGCAGTACTCCATATGGGGCCGGACTTGCGACTTGTAAAGTAGCAACCTTTGCCCCGACGTGAAGTACTGCTTCGCTCTGTTGAGTACACCAAGTTTTTTGGACGCCAGCTTTACCTTGTCTAGCAAATGATCTCGGAACTGAACATCGCTGGAGATGTCAACGCCAAGGATCCCAATGCTCTTAGAGATGGAGAGGGGAGTGTTCTGGAATTGTGGGACTACAGTGAATGGGGTTTTCTTAGCGGTGAACGCGCAGACTTGTGTCTTTGAAGGGTTGAATCGGACCAAGTTTTCCCGCCCCCAGTCAGAGATCTTGGACAGACCGATCTCGATTTGAGACACAAGTTCTTCACGCTTTTCCTCCACAACGCAACGTGGGATGCTTGCACGGCCCGTGTAATAAGCGTCTCCAGTACTGTCATCTGCATAGCAATGTATGTTGTTGATGTCCAACATATCATTGATGTGCAGTAGAAACAGCGTAGGAGACAGCACAGAGCCTTGCGGGACACCAGCATTAATGTCCATGCTATCAGAGCAACTACCGTCAACTACGGCTCGTATGCTTCTGCCGGACAAAAAGCTAGCCACCCATTTGCACAAACCCTCGGGCACTCCGTAAGAAGGCAACTTCGATAGAAGACCCCGGTGCCAGACCCGATCGAACGCCTTCGCTATGTCTAGGCTACATGCCAATGCCTCCCCCTGACTTTCAATGGCTAGCGCCCATCGGTGTGTGAGATACACTAGAAGGTGACCAGTTGAGCGACCGTGGCGAAAGCCATATTGACGGTCACTGATCAGGGCGTGTTTTTCTAGGTATCTCAAAAGCTGTGTGTTGATCACACGCTCCATCACCTTGGAGAGGAGAGAGGTTATAGCGATAGGCCTGTAATTCGATGGATCTGATCTATCGCCCTTTTTAGGCACCGGGTGCACATTTGCAGTCTTCCATGAAGACGGAAATTGCCTAGTGTGGTAGGAAAGCGTGAAGAGGCGCGTGAGTACAGGACATAACTCAGGAGCACACTGCTTAAGCACCACTGCTGGTATGCCGTCTGGCCCACTCGACTTATGAACGTCTAGGGAAATCAACGCCCGCCGGACCTCGCGCTGTGTTATAGTGATTTCCGGCATGGTCTTACCGCACCACGGTAAAGTAGGTGGTACAGCGCCTTCGTCGTTCACATTCGAGTTAGAGGCAAAGAGACTGCCCAATAGATCGGCTTTCTCTTTTGCACTGTGGGCCAAGTCACCATCGGTCTTTCGCAGTGGTGGTAATGACGACTGGCAGAAGTTCCCCTCGGCAGCTTTAGCAAGCGACCAGAAAGCACGACTTCCAGAAGGATAGCTCGCAAGTCGCCCACCTATTTTGCCGATGAATTGGAATTTTGCTCTGGCAGTTGCTTTCTTACTGAACCTCGAGGCAGCATTAAATTTGCGTTTTAACTCAGAAATATATATATATAGATTACATATGTATTATTTGATTTACAGATGCAGAAAATAACGTTATTACTACTTTATTCAATAGCTTTTGTCAACTGCATACATGTCGATATATACATTAATAAAACACTTTCAGTGGAAGTGAAGGGCTACTTGGACAAAATCGTTACTTACGAAGAAGCAAATATGTACGAAATAAACAAATCTTTACTCTCAGATCTAACCATATCTAAAACTGATGGTAGAGCAACGGGTGTATATTTTAATGATCCTAATTACTTTTATACCCAGATAAAAACTATCAAACTTGTTACTGAAGTTCAGAAACTAAGGGTTATAAATTTTGAAGAAGACATTGTTGCCGTCACCTCCAACGGATACGTTAATATAAATGACTCTGTAATTGACACTGAATCAGGCTTACAGTGTGTTTATAATAAAATAAGTCATAAGTGGAACATCAGCGGGATTATTCCAGATGTAGAAGTGTTTTATAATATTCACGTCAAAAGTGGTGTTTTTAATTTTAGAAATGCATATGGTCGTGACAAAAAGCACATGGAAGAATATAAATTAGGTGATAATTTTAAACAAAGAGTGTCAAAAGGAGAAATTTTGGTCACAACATCATACAGTAAAAAAATAATGATAGAATTTGAAATACGCTATAAATCATATTTGACTGGACAATTCCTGGTCACTCGAAAAAATGGTGATGCAATTTTTTTGGATCTTCAGTATATTTTAGATTTCCAAGATTTGAGCAATATTACATGGAAATTTTCCAAGGAGAGAGTAAAAATTGAGGTTTATGGAGAAGCAAAAACTGTTTCAAAAATTTTTAAAATACAAAAATTGCCATACGTCAGAAAAGTATAATTTTAAAACATGTAAAAAGAACTACTCCAAAAACATATTTGCTAGCAACCAACATCACTGCAACACACATACACACATAGATATATTTTGTACTGAAGTATACCTATTTTGCTTCTTTTTCAAATTTGGTTATAAAATAAATCCTTCAGTTAATACAAGTCATTTTTTTTATTCTATAACTAAAACGATCTATAAAAACCCACACAGCTTTTATTCATACACGATGTGTATATTGCTTTGCTTCACTGCTTCAACTTCCTACATATCTTCGATGCAAACTTGACTCAAGGACAGTAGAACCTGTAAAATATCTTCATACAAGTGTCCTAATTTCGCGTCAACACAAGTACGCACCTGATTTAATAAAGCCAAATTACGGAAAAGTATAGGAGTAATTCGTGTAGTCGTAGTTGTTTCTGGAACTGTTACAACAGATAACTAAATGCTTTCTCCCGGTTTGCACCGATTATTTTATGTACGAAAGGCCTTTAAGGTGAGGATTACCATGATTACGGTGTTTTAAAATGTGTTTTATTCCTAAAATATATAGATTCATCTTCTAAAAAAAAAAATTAGTCAGCAAGCACTCTTTGAACTAGTTATACTGCATGGAAACCATAGCATTTAATCATAATTAAAATGTTATTTTATTTGAGATATAAGTGGTTTTAAAGAGTAAAAAAATAAAACAAAAAAGTAAGGAATGGCGGCGACGAAAAAAAGGAATTTTGAAAATCCCTCACTTCAATGTCCAAAATTATGTGTTAACGTAACCTCTCGTAAAAGCGCTCGGCGGACTTCAGTTGGCCTTGGAGATCGAACCTGTGTCACTTCTCGGAACACATCACCGCCCCGCCTCGTCGGTGCCGCTTAATATTATTAGTACACCACAGTGTAGAAATAAGACAGTATAACTAGTCCAAATTGCAAAAATACGTACCTTATAGCTTGTTTGTATGATACTTAATTATACTTAATGAATTATGAAGGCAGAATTGGTTTGTTAGTTTGTATGTTTGTATTAGGGTGTTTTTACTACTTTTTGCATAGATAGCGGTGGGAAGAGAGCAGACAATGGATGATACTTTAAGTAAGGTTCCGTAGGTAGATTTTTATAATAATATTAAATAAATAAATAAAAAGGTATTGTAAAGAGTGAATTGATTTGAGGAGATATAGGGTTCTGTATATAGGTTTTTGCATCTTATAAATATATAATAGCATAAAATATTGTCAAGGGTGAATAGGTATAATGTGTAGGGATCCGTAGGTAAATAATCTAACGATAGATTGATGAGTAAAATAGGTTAGAGCCAAGTGCGAACCATTGAAATTTTAAAGGTATTATAATGAGACATATGGTTGAAAGTTGTTTAGGTCAAGGGTGATCTGTGTCAAGCGTGATCCGGACCAATGGTATTGGAATAGTAATTATGGTCGAGTGAGATTTAGGTCAAGGGTGATCTAAGTCATTAGGTATGAACCAAATAGGATCCAAGTAGGATTAGGGCCAAGTGTGAGCCGTAGGTGTATAGTATTTTTTTTAGGTAGGATAGCAATTCCTATCTAGGTAGTCAAGGGTGAAACTTGAAAAAAAATAAAAAAATATAATATGTCAAGGGTGAACCTAAAGAAAAAAAAAATTTTTTATTCGTTTTCGAATCGAAAATGAAAAGGGTTAAGCTTCGAGGTTATATGATAAGTATTAGGTATTAGGGTCAAGTATGAGTAGGAATGAGAATTCATTGGAAGTAATTTACGCGACATTTGTTGTTTTTTTTTAAATGTGATTATGACATATGACTTTAATGAATAAAGGATATAAAGGTAATGGTTTTTATTAGTATATTGTATTAATGAGTTAGGTTAATTAAAGGAAATGACTCCATCCTAAAATAATTGTTATTGTGGATAATGAATTTTATTATAAGTTAGCAAGGGAAAAGAAAAGTGGTAAATGGAATGGAATGTGTAAATGATGTTATATTCTTCATTTTCTTATGAAGGTATCAAATGTAAAGTAAAGGTGTTATAATTTGAAAATATGCGCGATAGGATATACATTGAATTTCTTAAAGAAAAAGAAACTTTGTTTAATTATAATTCAGGTACTGAAAGTGTATGATATTCTTAGGATGTATGATAGGTATTTGATGTAAAATAAATATTCTAATAGTTGATGAATTTATTAAATGTTAAGGAGTTATAGGTATTCAGTAAAGTTGTTTATTAGTTAATTAGAAATGGAATAATGCAAGCCGAAAATAGGAGTTTTTGTGTTAATGCAATATGTTAAAGTAAGTTAGGTGGGTATTGCACTTAATGCATGGTGATGCGCTACCAAATCTAGTTAAGATAAGTTTCTTAATATTGTTTTTAATTTTGAATGTTTGATGAAAAAGTATAAGCGAGTATCCAGGACCATTGTATTTATAGATTGTTTATTAATTTTTTGTGTGCCTTCCTATTGAGAAATATTCAGAAAAGAAGATGCTGAGTTAGGGATTAATTGTAGGTCGATACGGGTAGGTTCTATAACGCGATTTGAATTTAGAATCATTTGACGCGAATGATTTATTGAGCTGCATTACAGTTTTTAACTTGAATTAAAAGTGATAAATGTAAATGGAAGATAGGAGGACGAGATATTTTGTTTTATGAGAAAAACTAAAAGATGTTTAAAGTAAAGTCAGGTATCGGTTCAATTGTTATTAGCTTTTGTTTTGCTATATTGAATTGATGATAATGTAATTAACTTAGGTTGATAGGGTATTGTAGTGTATAATATTTTTGAAGTTTGACTTCAAAAGTCAAAAACTTAAAACTGTTTTGTGTTGGCGTTATTAACGAATTAATTTGAAGGGAGTTGCCCAACATTCAAACAGGTTAGTGTTCGATAACAAGGTAGGTAGTGCCATGTCTTTGGATCCTTACCGTGGTTTATCCGGAGGAAAATCAACTAAAAATCCTAAATGGATTCTGATTTAGAAAATTTACCATGTGCATATGGTTTGGCATCGCGTGACGAAGTGTCCCGGTTTTAGGTTAAATTCAGTAGGGTAATGTAGATTTCCCGCTATTTATGATCTCGATGGGTAGTTTATAGGCAGCGAATAAAAAATTATACGCAACGATTTGCTATAATTTTCTGGCCGATCGGTGGGAAATATATAGAGGTTACGAACTCTTGTTAAGTGTAAAGGAAGTTAATATGCTAGCGAACGTTTTTCACGCAGCAAATACTTCGTAGTGGTTTTATGAAAATATAATAGATGGTGTCAGTGCGTTTTTAAATAAAAACAATTGGAATTTAGAGTTTGTCAGTATTTTTACATTGTTTGAGAGTCCAGTGAAAATTATAGATCGGACAAGTCTATATAAATTTGGAGGGTCGATTCTTGTCTCTATCAGGGAGCCCTAGAATTTGTAGAATGGCCTAATATTGCCAGGAGATTTAGGATAAGATACTCCAGTATCCAAAATGTACTAAGCATCGCCACCATTGCGATTAAATGTAGATATCACCCAATGTACCGACACGACGACCCGAGGCCTATTGAAGGATGGCCTAATGAAAGAAGACGTACTGCAGATAAGTTTAAAATTGTATAATAAATCTCCTAGGTATTAGATGAGTCTAAAGGATGTATACTCTTGTGGCGATTAAAAAGAATATCTGAATACATAAAAGAACTCCCGATGTCGTCTTTTTATTAGCAGAGATCCCGATACCTAATAAGAAATAGGTAGAAGCAGCTTCTTTACGCCCCCGCACGCTGCAGTACTTATGTTATAAATCAGTCAACTCTCAGATTTGTGGTTTCAATAACTTTCCAGTTGGTTTGCTTCACTTAGTTCATGCGGTACCCATTTTTCAAGCTTTTCACTTTTCCAATTTGTTTCAAATGATTCAAAATGATTTAATTACTCATACCGAAGCCTGCAACTAACTCTGCCGTGGTTTGAGATGGATCCATTCCACGATCACTTTCAATTCCTCATTGATAACTTGGGTCTCCGGCCGTCCTCGAGGTTTGGTCTGCAGGGCAAAATTTCCAGAACGAAAGCGTTGGAACCAAAAACATACTGTGTTTTCTGTAATCCTCCGAGCTGTTTCTGCCGCGCTAGTGCCACGATGGAATTCGTATTTGAAAATAATGCGATATTTTATGTTTTCCATATTGAGCACAGAACGATGTCAAAGCAAAATTGAATGATTGGAAAACAAACAAATTATTACATTCGAAATACAAATAGACAAGCTTAAAATTGAAATAAATTTGAATTTGGAATTCTTAACCAAACGCCGGCTTTTTGAGATCAAAGTGGCCAGTTCTATAAAACATCAATCTCATATGTAAGGACCTAATATTAAAAAGCGAAAGATAAAAGCACTTTTATCCCGATTGAAAGGTGCCAGGTAACAGTTTTTTGCATATTTTAAATATTTGGTTCATTAGTGCCGTGCAGAAGCAATTTTTGGTACTATCCTTACTTGAATCTTAGGAGGATACAATTCGCGGCGCCTTACAGCGGCCTTCATGCAAACTAATTTTCCATTTTTTTTTGACATTTCAATAATTAAATGAATTGAATGATCGTGCAAGCGACTGGGTCGGATGCGTTTTCGCGGACATGTGATTGCGCGGGGGAGGTCTAATACGGGGTTTCGACCCGGACACCCTTGAGGCTACACACATATTTTATGTTAAAGATGGCTTTGCCTTCTTTTGAGAGGTCAAGCACTGCTAGCACCATGTGGTAGCACTCAGACTTGTTGCGGCCCTTGTACATTCGATGTACTTCCCTAACTGGGAGACCTTGGGCGGTCAAGTCGTCGTTGACTGCTTTTTCCGAGCATTCCTTCGGAATTCCCTTGATCACTGCCCTTAGTACTCGCTCCTCAGCTAGTGAGTATGGTGGACTCATACTTCTGAGCGGTCAGTAAAGCTGTAAGACTACGGAAATCCGACGTTGATGCCGCGGTTGGCATCATTTCGGGCGTGCGTATAATTTTAACACTCAAGCAGAGTTCTTAAATATCGCTGGCAACGAACCAAGCAAAGATACTCAGTAGTCAGCACTGAGGAAAAACACTAACACAAAACTGCGCACTTGCTGAGTCACTACACCACGGAGCACAATGAGAGGACTTGACGCTCTAGAACACGACCGCACAGTACAAGAGTCGAAGGAATGACGTGCCGAGTGACCCACGCTTCCAGGTTTATATTAGCTTCCGCGCTCTAGCGTTTAGTCCGCCGAGTGGCAGCATATTAGCAAGTTGTGTCGAAAATGTTGTCATGTAGTATTATCGATATGGATAAACGAATTTTGTTGGTAGAGGTTTGACCAATATAATAATAATAAAATCATTTTATGGCACAAAATCAAACATAAAAAAAGTATTTTCTATACAGGTACAAATGGCGATTTTATCGCTATGGAGCGATCTCTCCTAGAGACATTTGGGTGAAGGAATTTAAAAAAACGTTAAAAGTTCCAGGGTAGTTTGTGCGTTCAGATAAATAAACAAACAAACATAATTGTAGATTTATTATTAAACAATGTAATATTATAAATACTTATATAATATACATAAATATTAAATCACATACACATTTACATATACATTATTTAAATAAACATATTTTTTACTATTTTTTTTTATTTTATTTATTTACTCAAATGGTCAATTATTAGTTTTTTGAATGTTTTCAAGGACTGCGCTCGTTTTCTGTCCAAGGGTAATGTATTCCACAACCTGATCACTTTTACAGTAAATGAGTCATCACTCGTTTGTGAATTGTGCCTTAGAGTTTTCAACAACAGGCTTGTGGAGTCACGAAGTAAACAAGAACCAATAAAACCGAAGTATTCTTTTTAATATAACGGTTATTTAGGATTGAACAGGACGTTATAAAGAAGAAATAGGACATGAGTACTCCGGCGAAGACGGATTGGGAGCCACTTGTGCTTTGTTTGAAATTCGGATATGTGGTCATACTTTCGCAAACCAAATATTGATCTATTACATAAGTTTTGAAGCCGCTCAAGCTTATCAAACTGCTCCTCAGTGAGATTAAGATAGTTAGCATCTGCACAGTCGAGAACAGGAAGAAGAAGTGACTAAGCAAGAGCAATTTTGGTGGGAATAGGTAGAAAATTGCGTAATCTACTTAAAGACTTCGCGGTAGCAAATATTTTCTTACTCATTTCTTTAATCTGTGGACCCCATGATAGAGTTTCATCGATAAAAATACCTAAGCTTTTTACAGTATCACTGTAAAAAACAGGGACTTTACTGATGCCATTTAATATATTTATAATATTGTTATAGGTACCTATCCCGTTGGAATCTTACCGCCGTCAATCAAAAGCCGAGGTTTAAAGATAGGGAGTAAGTTTCTCTATGTATCTGTTTATAGACAGAGGCGGCTCGTGACAATTTTTAATGGGTGTTTACTGTTCACTAAAAAATAGAAACAAGAGAGTACCTAATTTCTTAAACGCTAACCTTTTATTATTCTATTTATAACTAAAATTAATTCGCCTATTTAGATTTACAAACGCGTGTCGCGCTTGTATGCTTTCGTGTCACATTTTTATGACCCTTTGTCTTTATTTCTAACTGAATTACTAAAATCTTTTAGCACTGTTTAATCACATCACAATAATCACATTTTATTTTGCTATAGTTACTTATTAAACAATAAACAAACTGTTTATGTAGGTTTGTACTTATTTAATTTGTTAATCAAAACTCGCGCACACGAATGAAACATTTGTTGTGACAAGAGCGGCAACAAGGCGCCGGTGCGGTGCCAGTCGGACCGAAGGCGGGAGTCAAGCTCGCAACATAGCCCAGGAGCGGCGCTCAACATTTTGCTAACTTTGCATACAAAATCTTCTGTTTCACGTGTGAGACTGTGTGGAACTTTCTCTTTCACACGTGTAGATTTTAGCTTAAGTCTCTGTACTGAAATTCGTTTCATAGGAGCGCAATTGCTAGCGCCCCACTTAGTAATACAGTCTCCTCAGTGCAATTCCATACTAAATTTTGAGTTAACTGTGTGTGTACAGAATGTTATAAGTAAAATGATATTTTAACACAAAGAGTAATAGAATCATAATAATTATTTAACATATTGTTTCTTAAGTAGATAATTATTTATGGAAGTCCGCTGCACCAGCGCTCCTTAAGACGAGCGGCCTCTGTTTATAGATTTTGTATAAAATGTGATGGTTGTGAATTTATATTAATAGTTATTATAATGTCTGTCCTATAGGTATACGGAATGAGTGACAGACTTGAAACTATAGTATTTTATGTGGAATGTCAATGTAAAACCGAATAATATTTAAATTACATGAGACGTTGGGGCATGTAAATAAGCAGAAAAACTAGGGAATCTAGGTATTATTTAGGACATGAATGTCTTGTTTTGGACAAGAAAGAAATAATGAATATTCATCTATCCGTCTGTCCCTCCGTATGTATCAGGACTCTTTCTAGCTACTGAACGTATTGATATACACCAAATTGCAGATATATTTTGTAGAATTTGAAACTATTTTTTAAGAGGGGGAGAGGGGGGTATACATCTTTATAATTATTATATCATATTTATAAAAGAATAGCACTAACATTTGCTAGTTATACAAAATTCATAGCACACGTCCAATGCACACAAGATGAATCAGCCGACTGAAAATCGTAGTGCGCGCGGACATCCATAACCCGATCAAAAACAAACACTCGGCCGATTAACGATCAGGCTAGTGCACGCCTTGCGCGCCTGCTCTTAGGCTTCCGTGTTAGTCAAAACTATAGAACCCTAAAATAATGATGAATTCGAAAGTCGGTGGTCAAAAAAAAAAAGTGGGTAGGGTGTACAACTGTTTTTACAAATTATTTAATATAAATTTATTTACACATTTATTCACATTTTTTTCTACATAATATGCAAGATTGAGATACTGTACCCACCAGCTGTTATTATCTCCAGTTACCAAGCACTCTTCGCTGCACTATAAGTTGTTTGAAGGTATCAACTAAATATTATTTGTACAATGGAATCCATCAAGCAATCTATATCTGACATGGCAAAAATGTTTACTACACAAATGGCACAATTCCAAGCTGAGCTAAGAGAAAACCCAGCTCCATCTTCAGATCTAGCCGCTAACTTCGCTAGCTTCAAAACCTTTGTTCTGTTTTCTCTTAATAATTTGCATACACAAGCACAACACTTGGCCAAGGAAGTTGACAGGATTGAAATGAGGAGTCGCCGCAAAATTCTTCTAGTGCATGGTGTTCCCGAAAATAAGTCTGAAGACACTGTTGGGTCTGTTACAAAAATTGCAGTGGAACACTTAAAAATATCTTCTTTCAACAAAGATTCGATAAGCCACTGTTATCGCATGGGAAAGGCTTCAAAGGAAAAGCCAAGGCCTATTTTGGTAAAATTTCATGAAAGATCAGTTCGTGATAGGTTGTGGTTTGCCAAAACTGGTTTACGGAGTACCGGCATAACTTTATCCGAATTCCTCACAAAGTGTCGGCATGAGGCGTTTATGGCTGCCCGAGAACGCTTTGGTGTAACCAAATGTTGGACTCGAGGAGGTTCTATTGTTATCCTAACGCCTGACGGTAAGCGGCACAGTGTTATCAGTTGTGATGAAGTCGACCTGATCTCCACTGAGACCACATCTACTACAGTGACATCCGTGACCTCTGTTGCTGCAGCTTCCATGGAGACGAAAGCTAACAAGTCGAGGAGGACAACCAAAAAATAGCCGGTGTCGCTATCTCTAGTGCAAGTCTCGAAACTCAATGCAATGACGTTGGCAAATAACTGGTCGCACGCCACTCAATTTTTCACTACACGAACATATCACTTTTAATGTAAAATTACCTTCGTTTTTAAAAATGTTTTGTATTAGTTAGGTTATTTTCTGTTTTGTTATCTTTTTTAATTGACATTTCATTTATTTTTTTTTTTTTTATTGCGGTCTGGATACACACTATTCAGCCGTATGTTTTTGTTACTTTATTTTTTGTAAGAATGAGTGTAGGTACTTGTTTGTTGCTTTATTTTTTTTTTGTAAGAATGAGTGTAGGTACTTCTAATAATTTTCTTTCTTTAGACAGCTGGCAGGTAGAGTATTTAGTTATACGCCTTGTTTATATATTTTATTGTTGGTTAAGTATATTGTGTATTTAGTATTTATATAATATTGTTTATATTTAAATATATGTATAACATAGGTGTTGATGATGATTATAATAGTGACGATTTTTTGTCCTGTTCTTCAGACGGATTGAACAGTGACATTAGTATCCAAAGTTTTACTGCTTCTCTCAGCGCAACCTTGACTTCAACCTTCTCAGATTCACTGAAAAATTTTAATGTCGTTCACTTCAACGCCCAGAGTATCCCAGCTCATTACTCTGATATGCTAGCATCCTTTGATAACAAAGATATTCATGCCATCCTTGTGTCAGAATCGTGGCTGAAACCCTGTCTACCTTCTACTTCTTATTCCTTACCTGGTTTTCAGTTAATACGTAACGATAGAAAAGACAGAGGTGGTGGTGGGGTAGCTATTTATCTCCGTTCCCATATTCCATAATTCTCCTCAAGTTTCCTCTTTGAATACTGCCGAGTACCTTTTTATCGAAATAGTTATTTCTAATACGAAAATTCTACTCGGCGTACACTATAGTCCTAATCTTCATAGTAACTACTTCTCTAATTTTGAAAATATCCTAGAAACCCTAACACCTCAATACAACCACACTATTATTATGGGTGACTTCAACACTTGTCTGTTAAAAAATAACAGCCGTGCTCATCAACTAAGGACAGTGGTGGATGGATGCAACTTGCACATATTACCTCTCACTGCCACACACTTTTTTCCCAATAGCACTCCTTCTTTACTGGACTTAATGATAGTTTCTTCTCCCACACACGTTTTTAAACATGGTCAGTGCGCTGCTGACGCTTTTTCATACCATGACTTGGTTTACCTTTCATACAAGATTCGTCCTCCCAAATCCAAATCGAGAATGCTTCAGCAACGCAATTTTAGTGGGATGGATATTTAACTCCTATCTGATGATGCTTGCAACATCGATTGGTCTATGGTCATTAATGCGCCTACTGTTGATGAAAAAATAGGATTATTTAACTCATCTACTATCGATTTGTATAACATTCATGCTCCTATACATACCGTTAAAATCAAACATGTTCCGGCACCCTGGCTTACGGACGAAATAAAATCTTTGATGACGAAACGAAATCGTGCCAAGGCCAAATACAAGGTTAATCCTAGCGACAGTAATCGTACAAAATACACACTCTTGAGGAATCGCTGCAATAGGATGTGTAGAGATGCACAAAGACGCCATATTCACAAATCCGTTGAAAACGGTGATCCAGCGAAAGCCTGGAAATTTCTTAAGTCGTTAGGAGTTGGGAAAACGAAACTTCCTTCTATTTCAAATAATACTGATATCAATCTCCTTAATCAACACTTTATTTCTACAGTTGACTTTGACAGCAACAAAAAAAATAAAACATTAAACTCACTTTCTTCATTGCCAACTCCTGACTTTCCTCCTTTTTTTCTTAATCGATTTTCTGATTGCGATGTTAAGAAGAACATACTCGCCATTTCATCCAATGCTGTCGGTGAAGATTGCATTAGTCGTAATATGATCGTTCCCATCCTTGATATTATAACTCCTGTCATTACCAATATCCTGAATCATTCCATTTCCACAGGTGTTTTTCCTGAATCCTGGAAGAATGCTAATGTAATTCCTTTACCAAAGAAATATAATCCATCCTCCTTTTCTGATTTTCGTCCTATATCCATTCTTCCTTTCTTGTCAAAAGTTTTGGAACGGCTTGTATATCAACAGTTGTCCCATTTTCTTACAAGAAACAACCTTTTAAATCCCTTACAATTTGGTTTCCGTCCCGGTCATAGTACGACTACTGCACTTGTCAAAATAACTGACGATATACGTTTTGGCATGGAAAATAAAGAGGTCACGGTTCTGACACTCTTAGATTTTAGCAACGCTTTTAACACCGTGGATCTGGACATTCTGCTACTCATTCTTAGTTCTCTTAACATTTCTCCAATCGTTATCGATTGGTTTCATAGTTACTTGCGTGGACGCCGGCAGCGCATAAAAGTCGATGATACACTATCTGACTGGTGCAACACAGCCGCTGGTGTTCCGCAAGGTGGCGTTTTGTCTCCTCTCCTGTTTGCTATTTTCATTAATTCTATAACATCTCAATTATCTTCTCTCTACCATCTCTATGCAGACGATCTTCAGATTTACACACAAACTCCTATTAGTGAACTGACAAACGCTATCTCAATAATTAATCGAGATCTTGATCAAATTGTTAAATGGAGTGAATCCTATGGCCTCATTGTTAATCCTACGAAAACACAAGCAATCATCGTAGGCAGTTCGAGACTTATATCCAATATTGACTGGAACGAACTCCCATTAGTAACTGTGAACGGAGTTTCTATCCCTTACAAAGATACAGTTAAAAACCTGGGTATATTTATCGATCGAACACTATCTTGGGGTTCGCAAATAAAGGAAGTTAGCAAGAAAATATTTGCTTCAGCTAAATCTTTAGGCAGATTGCGCAATTTTTTACCAATTCCCACTAAAATTGCTCTTGCGAAATCTCTTCTTCTGCCTATTCTCGATTATGCTGATTCTAGTTATATTGACCTTACCGAGGAGCAGCTTAATAAACTTGAGCGACTTCAAAACTTCTGCATTAGATTCATATTTGGTCTACGTAAGTACGACCATATTTCCGAATTCAGATCAAAGCTCAAGTGGCTCCCAATTCGACTTCGCCGGGATGCTCATGTTCTCTTTCTTCTATATAACGTCCTGTTCAATCCAAACACACCAGTATACTTAAAGAAACGTTTTAATTTTATCGGAAATACTTCTCTTCGAGAGACTACACGCTGGATGCTAAAAATTCCTTTGCATTCCTCACAATTTTATAATGATTCTTTTACTGTAAAGGCTGTTAGATTATGGAACGCTTTACCTTTAGAAATAAAAAGAGCAAAATCGAAGGCAATATTTAAAAATCTTATAATTGCTCATTACTTGAAGAACTAAAATAACATCACTACCTATTTTTGTTTATATATATTTACTTATACGTAGTACTATTATAATTATATTTATTATACATGTGTATTTATATATGTACTTCTATTTATGTATATTTATACATACATTATTCATATATGTTATTTATGTGTAATTATTTATTTTATATGCATTATTGTATTATATATATACTTCTTAATAACTGTATCGAAACACACCTACTATACTTTGTTTAACTTTATTATTTCCTCTACCCAAAGGTTGTCTGGAAGAGATCGCTTTAAAGCGATAAGACCGCCTTTTGTTTTTCTCTATTTGTAAATATGTTTTGATTGTAATTTTTTTTTTATGTTGATGCAATAAAGTATAATAATATAATATAATATAATAATAATAATAATAATAATAATATAATAATATTCTATTTTTATTTTTATAACTTCTCATGCACCTTACCTCATTTATTGGAGTGTTAACCCTTTTTATTTTAATTTGCATTTCTTCTGACAATAAGAGTTTGCTATAATAGTATAATATTATAATACAATACAATTATAATACAATAATACAATTTTTATTCAGATTACCATTTTGTTGTCAAAAATATGCTTATTAATGTCTATAAACTATGTGTGGCCCTGCTTAAAATGTGAGCAAGACAACTCTTCCCATGGGTATCGTACAAAATTTAATTAGACCTGTGAGGTACAATTTAGTGTATATATTTCAATATCTGTGAATGTGGAATCATTGAATGCGTTGCGCTGCCTAACCCATTAGGGAAAAAGGTGTGAGTATATATATGTATGTAACAATACAGTACAATTAAACGGATTAGAATGACTGTATTTTATATTTATTGTTGTACAATATATTTACACAATTATCTTGTTTTAAGATGGGCTTTGATGATACACCACCACAGCCGGCCCCTTCTAGTCCCCGTCCAGTTACTCCAGTGTCTGTAGATCCAACTCTACACATTGGAAAACACCCAACCCCCTAGGGTATGTTATGTCTATTTTTTACATTAACAAGAAAAATATATCTAACCAAGTTTAGTCCTACAAGCTATATTGTTAGTAAGAAAACTGCATAACTAATCTTCTTTATTATAGCAACTACTGAGGGTGATGCCATGCAGCTGAGCCCATCCCAAATACATCCTCGTAAGGGTTTTCATTACATACATATAATAAAGCAGTAGAAACCGCGTGTCTGTACATTATAGATTAAACTAATATGGGGGTCTATAGTAGAGCAACATAAGCCGAAACCACCTTTTTTTAAATTCTTTTCTGTGTTTGTATGTCTGGTATGTACATGCTAAGCTTCAAAACTACTAAACAGAATTGAATGTGGTTTTCACTGATGTATTGGTAGCATATTTTAAGTTATTGGTATAACGTAAGTGCTTAAAAAAAAACTGGTCCAATGCGAGTTGGACTCGCTCACTAAGAGTGAACTCGAGAACTGTTGGACGGATTTGGAAGATTTGTTTTTTGATGTATTTGTAATTGTTAGAACAGCGCGAAAAAAGGCCAAGCGCGAGTCGAACTCGCGCACTAAGGGTAAACCATAAAATTTTAGTAAGTTGTGTACAACAACGTAGGTACGTCGGCAAAATATTATTATCGAGCAACAGAAATCAATAAGAAATTGAATTCATATCCGACTCTTTCGAATGTCGAATCTTACTCCGCCTAAACTGGGCTATGGAACTCTACTTAGAGTTACTGCTTTGCAAAGAAACTGCGTAATAAAACAAAATTTCACGTGGACGAAGTTGCGTGCACCAACTAGTAAAAAATAAATCAAAAAATTATATGGTGTAAAAAAAAAATTTATTTCCGGCAAGAGAAGGCACGTCGCGGTGGCAGGCGCAGTGGATGTCTAGTCTAGAGCTATTTTAAAGCAAGTTCCAGACGGAAATATGGGAATTAAAATTTCAAAATATAAGCCTTCCTTTAGCAGTTTTGTGCGTAATTGATGACGGAAAACATACAAAGTAGCCATGTACCATTTCATTGTAACATGCAGTTGGTTTGTCCTAGCGCTTGTCCCGTTTCTCATTCGAAGTATGCTTAGCCCATGATTCTAGACTTAGCAAGGCAGGTTGTAACGTTCTCCCATTTTAATTTAATATTTTAATAAAATAATAAATTGTTCTAAGAAACTTCTGAAGCATCTACACTCAATCCAATGATTAATTCGAAAAGTGGTAGGACCCGAAAACCGTTGTGATAAATAAGTAGTAAACCCAGTTGTTTTAGAGGTACGTCAGAGTAATAAAGCTAACAATAGTATACAAAATAAGCATAAAAGAAAATAATCAAGAAAAAAAATACAGCTAAAACTACGATCATAAGTAATGCCTACTTTGAGTTATCACCATTTCTAAAGTCAGTACAAAACCACCTAAACAAAGCAAATACGCGAGTATCAGAACTAAAGGACATAGATTCTAAAGAGTTATACGATTTTTCTGTCATCCATACGCAAAAGAACCCTAATTTTTGCTAATTCCACATTTGAAAGTAAAATCCATACGAATGCTAATTCGATTAGTTTTGTAAAGTGGGAACCAGATAGCCAAGTGTTCAGGACTTGCGACCTAAAAGTAGGTTTAAGGGGCGCCCCCTTACGATGAAGATCAACGCTCACCTACACTAGCTAACCAGCCAAAATAGTAAAACCCTACTAACGCCGCTAAGGATGGACATGGGTTATACATAGTAATTACTGTATCTCTTGGCAGACCTAGTTCTTTAGTGGGCTGTATAATTATTATGGCTGGTATAATCTTAGTTGCCACTTCTACTTTTATTGAAGGTTTTGCTGTATGTATATAAAAATGTCCTTGAACAAAGTCTATTAATATATTTCTTCCTACTGAGGTGAGTGAGATTTCTTTCTACCATAATTTCTAACCGGCAAAGGCAGGCTCGTCATTTCGATTGTTATCGTCGTTTTTACATTAATGTAGATATTTTTAAAACACAACCTAAAGAATTTCACAACGAACACACAATATTTTCACTGTAACTTCTAATATAAAAGTATATACTAACCAGTAATAGTGGCACGATCTAGCTGTAGTTTAACCCCACGTGGTTCCTTAATTCTAGTGACCCACAAACGGGACTATGGACTATTGGTCGGGCAGCGTTTCAACAATTTAAACGACGGCAATTGAATGTTCTGTATGTATAGGACCACGCACTTTTATCACCACTAACCCCTCCTTAGCAACCTTCTCACTCCACATTTCAAAAATCCTATTTTTTTTTTATTTCGGTCGGATGTCCGACCCTAATTAATTTTACCAAAGCAAAAAGAATATCTTTTAAGTATAATTCTAGTCATGATGGTTAGGGTACTTTTATAGAGTCCTAGATTAATATCAACGGTCTAGATAAAACGGCCTATTATCCTAAACTATTAAAATATTAATATTATGTTCTAAATACTCGTGAAGTTCTAACAAACCCCGGGTAATTTCAAATTAACTAACACGTCATACCATTATACAGAATACGTGAAAACCAAGACAACTACCCTTTATTATTGTTAGAAAATTTATTGTACGAGGCTACCCTAATGGTTGTTAAACGACTCACTTAGGTAAGTTTCGCGGGTGTTTTTAATATTATAAAAGTTCTAAGTAACTTAAACTTTCACGTTTATATTCAATATTATAAATCTCCCAATCAGCGCTCATCTTGAAACTACCATTAATCACATACATTCAAACAAACCACCAATCAACGCTTTTTAAAACATTCTCCAATTAACTTTAGTTCCAATCAAACACTCAACCATAGTTAGCTTCAAACCATTCACTCTTGCGCCACAGGTTTAAAATTTTACGCAACTTTATTTTGTCTAGAGTCCGAATTCATAAATTTAACAATTAATTCCGTGTTGATGTCTATGATTCGTAAGTCATTTGTATTTATATTTTGTTAGCTTTAAACCTTTCATAAAATAAATCATAACTGCTCATCTAATGTATAAAATTACTGAACTTGAATATTTGAATGCGCCATTCTAATTTAAAGATGCATTTTGCTATAGATAGTACGTTCATTGAGAATTGTTTACTAATGAAAATCTTCGCGCTAAAACTCGAATAAAAACAAACATTATAATACAAAAATGTTAAAGCATATTTATGGTATCGTCACAAGGTTATTAGGTACATTGTAGTGACTGCCAATCCTATGAACTACAATCGGCTGCTTCTACACAACATAATCCATACTAACACACTAAGAAAAACTCATTGGTACTGCGGGTTTCAAACATGTAATATATTTGTTACAGCGGCTCGACCTCGAGGAGCGCCGCGTGGTAATAGAGGAGCCAGTGTCCTTGACTAAGGTGCGGGTAGCCTTAGAAAAGGCACGATTGAAGACCGAAAAACAACGGTTGG
The DNA here is from genome assembly GCA_946406115.1 of Apoda limacodes. Taxonomy (NCBI): domain Eukaryota; kingdom Metazoa; phylum Arthropoda; class Insecta; order Lepidoptera; family Limacodidae; genus Apoda; species Apoda limacodes. The sequence goes on along the minus strand of OX291555.1, from coordinate 21,809,269 downwards.
AGGAAGACCAAACTTGGCGGAAAGACGTTTTAGCAGTTATTCCAAAATCTCTAAGTCTTTGGGGGAAGTAACGGAATAGGGAGAAGAGAGATGAAAGTGGAGGAGGGACTAAAGCGAAAGAACGTTTGTGGGTTTACAATTTAGTTGTATACATATGAGTAGAATTGATAACCTCTTTTTTGGAAGGCGGGTAACTTGTAATTTCTCATTGTTTTGTCAAAATATGAAGACCAAACTAGTTTTAAAATTAGTTTTTGGAGACCGATTGCCAATAGATGTCAGGAAGAGTCATATTGTTCAGTATCATTGCACCAAAACAAGGATAAAACGACGTTTTCTAAAACTGAAACCTAGCTGAAAAAACACGACCTGATCAGCGACCGTCAATATGGCTTTCGCCACGGTCGCTCCACTGGTGACCTTCTAGTGTATCTCACACACCGATGAGCACTAGCCATTGAGAGTCAGGGGGAGGCATGGGCATGTAGCCTGGGCACAGCGAAGGCGTTCGATCGGGTCTGGCACCTGGGTCTTCTATCGAAGTTGCCATCTTACGGAGTGCCCGAGGGTTTGTGCAAATGGGTGGCTAACTTTTTGTCCGGCAGACGCATACGAGCCGTAGTTGACGGTAGTTGCTCTGATAGCATGGACATTAATGCTGGTGTCCCGCAAGGCTCTGTGCTGTCTCCTACGCTGTGTCTGCTGCACATCAATGATATGTTGGACATCGACAACATACATTGCTATGCAGATGACAGTACTGGAGATTCATATTACACGGGCCGTGCAAGCATCCCTCGTTCCGTTGTGGAGGAAAAACGTGAAGAACTTGTGTCTCAAATCGAGATCGGACTGTCCAAGGTCTCTGACTGGGGACGGGAAAACTTGGTCTGATTCAACCCTTCAAAGACACAAGTCTGTACGTTCACCGCTAAGAAAATCCCATTCACTGTGGTCCCACAATTCCAGAACACTCCCGTCTCCATCTCCAAGAGCATTGGGATCCTTGGTGTCGACATCTCCAGCGATGTTCAGTTCCGAGATCATTTGCTAGACAAGGTAAAGCTGGCGTCCAAAAAACTTGGTGTTCTTCACAGAGCGAAGCAGTACTTCACGTCGGGGCCAACTTTGCTGCTTTACAAGTTGCAAGTCCGGCCCCATATAGAGTACTGCTGCCATCTCTGGGCGGGTGCACCCAGATACCAGCTTGGCCCTTTTGACTCAGTTCAACGACGGGCTGTGAGAATTGTCGACGATTCCAAACTCACTTGAGGTATCGAGCCCTAAGTCTGAGGAGAGACTTTGCCTCCCTGTGTGTGTTTTACCGCTTGTACAATGGGTTGTGTTCTGAGGAATTGTTCGAAATGATGCCCACGGCTACTTTCTACCATCGCAACGCTCGCCATCGGTAGGGAATTGATTCTCACACTTTAGAACCTAAATGGTCGCGTACAGTGCGGTTTCAGAGAAACTTCCTCCCGCGAACGCTTGGGTTGTGGAATGAGCTCCCTGCCAAGGTTTTCTCTAAGGACTACAGTATGGGGTTCTTCAAAAAAGAAGTTATTAGATTTCTGAAGGGTCGGCAACGCGCGAGTGATGCCCCTTGTGTTGCAAGGGTCCATAGGCTACGGTGACCGCTTACCATCAGGCGGACCGTAGGCTTGTTTGCCACCTTAGTGGTATAAAAAAAAAAAAAAAGCTACATTGATTTATAGCCCCCGAAACCCCCTGCGTATTAAATTTCATGAAAATTGTATGAGCCGTTTTCGAGATTTAGGTTATATATATATATATACAAGAATTGCTCGTTTAAAGGTATTAGTTAGATATTTTAAAATAAGTGTACAAAATAAATGTATCAAAAGCACACCCAGACTTTTATTTTATTATATTCAATATACTATTCCTCTATTCCTACCAAAGATTAGAATACCCATATAAAATTTCAACCCAATCGGTTCAGTCGTTCAGAACTTATGTGAAAAAGATAAGTACGGAAGGATGATTCTTACTACCCGTTTTCCCGTAGGAATTAAGCATTTTCCCGCGGTAAAAAGTAGCCTATGTTCATAGGGATAATGTTGGCTTCTAATGATAAAAGAATTTTTCAAATCGGTCCAGTTGTTTCGGAGCCTATTCAATACAAACAAACAAACAATCAAATCTTTCCTCTTTATAATATTAGTGTAGATTCAGAATTTCATTATAAAAATACAAAAATGAATAGGACATAAAATGTCAACTTAACACAACCACAATATTATAACATGCTTAAAAAAAATATTCCTAAATTAATAACAATGTTTACGTTCGTTATACATATTGAAGTAGTGGATACAAGAAACTCAATAGTTTAAAGTAATAATACAATACTTTGTAAATTAACAATAACAATTGTACAATTAATACAAATATAAATAAATTGGTAAAGCTGAGATAAAATCCTACAATCCTTTCTATCTTTATGAATTTTCGGATTTTTGAAGGGTCGGCAACGAGTGATACCCCTGGTTACAAGCGTCCATAGGCCACGGTGACTGCTTACCATCAGGCGGGCCGTGTGCTTGTTTGCTACCTTAGTGGTAAAAAAATATATATATAATTCCACTGTATACTTATAGTCGGATGCAGGACGTCTGCCCGGTTAGCACCACCTGCCGGGCTGATTTGTGAATCTAAACCATCCAGGGCGCCACCCAAACGCATACAAAAAAATAATTCTAATCGGTCCAGCCGTTTAGGAGGAGTACAGTGACATATAAAGATTCTACTGTACGTGTGTATGCCACTGTATGGCAGTCGGTTTCATGCAGGACAAGGTCTGCCCGGTCAGCTAGTGTTTTTATAATAATCTTTATTTAGCTTATAGCTAGATACATTTTGTTTTTAAAAAGGATAATCTGGTCGAAATAGACATTCAAGGTTACAAAATTTCGAATACAGCAGAAAATTGTAAGTCTGAGAGTAGGTGATGCCCAATAATCATTATGAAATTGGTTACGTAAAGTTTTCAATTTGGGTGTTGTAAACGACACGAAATAGTTTTTTAAATAACCACAGCGAATGATTAATTTACTAATAAAAACTTACCAATAAATATTTTTCATCACTTCCACTTGCACACTATTACACTAGATTTTGTTTAAATCCTAAACCCATATTTATGACATTTAGATAAACATTTGTAATTAGTTTAATTCTTGAAAATATATGTCTGAAGATAAACAAGATAAATAGAAGAACAACTAAATGGAATTTAACCATTTTGTTCTAGGTAAGATCCTATCGTTTACTGCAATGACAAAGGAAAACATGTGCTCCGAGCAGATCGGACTCCTATTTTACAGGAAAGAAAAAAGTTTAAACATAGATTAGATACAGACCAACCTTCTTCTAGCTCTATGCACAAGGTGTTTAGGCCGTATCGTTCCGTATTAGGATATAGGAGAGAAAATATGTTTTGACACAGATACAGACAAACCTTCTACTAGCTCTATGCACAAGGCGTTTAGACCATATTTTTCAAAACAAGGCAACAGGAAAGGATAACGTACTTGACATGACCAACCTTCTTCTAGCTCTATGCACAAGGTGTTTGGGCCGTATCGTTCCGTATTAGGATATAGGAGAGAAAATATGTTTTGACACAGATACAGACAAACCTTCTACTAGCTCTATGCACAAGGCGTTTAGACCATATTTTTCAAAACAAGGCAACAGGAAAGGATAACGTACTTGACATGACCAACCTTCTTCTAGCTCTATGCACAAGGTGTTTGGGCCGTATCGTTCCGTATTAGGATATAGGAAAGTAAATATGTTTTATTACAGATACAGATGAACCTTCTACTAGCTCTATGCACAAGGCGTTTAGACCATATTTTTCAAAACAAGGCAACAGGAAAGGATAACGTACTTGACATGACCAACCTTCTTCTAGCTCTATGCACAAGGTGTTTGGGCTGTATCGTTCCGTATTAGGATATAGGAGAGAAAATATGTTTTGACACAGATACAGACAAACCTTCTACTAGCTCTATGCACAAGGCGTTTAGACCATATTTTTCAAACAAGGCAACAGGAAAGGATAACGTACTTGACATGACCAACCTTCTTCTAGCTCTATGCACAAGGTGTTTAGGCCGTATCGTTCCGTATTAGGATATAGGAAAGTAAATATGTTTTGTTACAGATACAGACAAACCTTCTACTAGCTCTATGCACAAGGCGTTTAGACCATATTTTTCAAAACAAGGCAACAGGAAAGGATAACGTACTTGACATGACCAACCTTCTTCTAGCTCTATGCACAAGGTGTTTAGGCCGTATCGTTCCATATTAGGATATAGGAGAGAAAATATGTTTTGACACAGATACAGACGAACCTTCTACTAGCTCTATGCACAAGGCGTTTAGACCATATTTTTCAAAACAAGGCAACAGGAAAGGATAACGTACTTGACACCGCCAACCTTCTACTAGCTCTTTGCACAAGGCGTTTAGGCCGTATCGTTCCGTATTAGGATATAGGAGAGAAAATATGTTTTGACACAAATACAGACGAACCTTCTACTAGCTCTATGCACAAGGCGTTTACGTCATATTTTTCAAAACAAGGCATCAGGAAAGGATAACGTACTTGACATCGCCAACCTTCTTCTAGCTCTATGCACAAGTTGTTTAGGCTGTATCGTTCCGTTTTAGGATACAGGGAGGGATAACTTAACACACTAATCTTATCTAACTCTAAGCACATGATTTTTAAAGTTAAAACTTTCGTTATTGCAGTAAACGATATGATGTATTATTACACAGGCTTCTTCTAAAACAGAACAAATTAAACTCCAAAATTTAATCTACATATCTTAAATCAGATTTAAATGTTTTTTAGTAAACATGTAATTTTATATATAATAAAATGACGTACGCACATATTAGAACAATTGTTTGAAATGAAAACTGTTCCCATAAATCAGGCGCTTCACCATTAACACTGTCGATCAAACATCTTAATCGGTCAGCGATAACGAAAGATACTTTCGTTACACAGTGTTTTTAAAATCAAACTTACGTTTAGTTTTTTACAAAAAGTTATAGCAAATAGGACAAGTCTTAAAATATCTTTAACCATAATTAACTTAAATTGTAAAAATATAAATGAAGAATGCAGAAAGATTTTTTAAAATGAAAGTTATGCTTTTGTACATAATGTTTGTTTAAGTTTTAATTTTTTTTAATCTAATGAAACCTTAAGCCTGAATATATATAAAATTTCAATAATAATTTTGATCAACACTCGATTTCATAAAAGTTTTCGTGGTAAGTCCCCAGTTTTATTGCATATCCAACAAAACGTGACTGCTGTGCAGCGTAAACCAAGTAGCTACCTATTCTACAAATCTTATGGAAAGAAACATTAATGCGGCTTTTCTTTGTGTTACGATATCTAAGCTGCATAATCTGCTCTGGGTTCCTTACGTACCTGTTTAATTATTTATGGTTTAGTTTTGTTATTTCTATTGGGTACTATATACTTTGAGCAAAATAATATGATTAAGAAAACAAACATTAACTTTTAAGCGAGCCTTTTGAGGTTAAAAAATTAAAAAAACTATAAGTAATTAAGGTAATTGAAAAACATATATACGAGTTGGTAACTTGTTTTAACATTAAAGCACAAGACTTTTTATTTTACTAGTTTACCCTTGATCTTATTTTTCCTTACAAACATAAATAAGGTATGCCAAAACAATTAATTATAACATATAAGTAATTTATATTCGCGGACACTGAGTAGAACCATTCTTATATTCAACATTTAACCCCAATCCAAATAGCGGCATATTCTTTGTACTTCATATTTCTGTTATTAATGTAAAATAAAATAGTAATTAAATATATTTATTCTTCAATCTTTTCTATGGGAATGCCGTTTGAAACAATTTAAGGGGTAGAAAACCTAATTGGTATATTATAAATTTAGATGACTTAACAATATATTTGTACTAAACACGTATAACAGTAAGCGTATAAAACTTGAATAATCTTTATTTAGTATGAACGTAAATACCTGTTTATAATAATATAAGTTTGGTTAACCTACACTTCATAGTACTTTATTGTAGGTTAAACTATAATTTATGTTACTTGACGCTTGAACTAAGAAAACCAAGGTCTTTTCTTTTGGAGTCTAATTTGCTCTCGCTCGGTGTCAGCTGATTACGTAGGGTACCAGTGTGTACGTTTTTAATTTCTTCTGATTATAGTTAACTGTTAGAAAAGGTTGCAGATCTCTGACTTTTCCCTTTTTAAGCCTTATTTTCCGGTTAAAAATATACACAATTTCCAACACTCTTGGGTGTGAATAAGTGCTGCTAAACTACCAAGCTGTGAAGCTGCTATTGGTGAACTTCTAATTTTCAAGCTGAGGATCAAAGCATCAAAAATTATGTTCGTAAGTTTTAACTTTGAAGTAATCTGTGTGTTTGTTTAATTATTTATATTAAATTAAAGTTTTAAACTTAGTATTATCTGTACATAAATCTGTAATGTTAATTTTATAACAGGCTTTTATTTAACTCTGTGAAATCCATCTTGTTTCGAGATGATTATGATCTACATTACTCTATGGCTTAACGTTCTGAAACATGAAAGAAAAGACTAACGATGTAAAGCGGCAGCGTAGGTCAAAATCATCTCGAAACAAGATGGATTTCACAGAGTTAAATAAAAGCCTGTTATAAAATTATAATGATTTGTTCGTAATTGAATAAAGGCCCTGTTCTTGTTACTTTTCTAAATAATGCGAATCAATTTTAGGTAAATACGCCTATAAATATAATGAGAAGTCAAGATCTTTCTAACTACTATATTGTTACAGGTCGGAGTTTGAATTCAAACAGAAGAGGAAGGTTGGAAAAGAGGGAACCACCTGCTTTTCCTTTTCCGATTCAGACGACGGCGAGACTAGGTTAGTTTAATATGGAAAACTCAATTATTTTTGTTGAAAAATGTAATTTACATAAATCTTTTTGTAACTCCAAAAGCTGACCTCAGAATTTCTAGTTTTGTCATATCTCCCATACAACACACCCTCCATAATCCGAATCTAGATACTTTGGGACACTTGATATAAACACTCCTACCAACTATTCCTACCTATTTAATCCGAACTTATCTTACTTGCCTTGTTGACTGCACACTTTTTTTTTTGTATTATGTTCGGATTAAAGACGTAATTAGTAAAAGTGTCCAAAGTATCTAGATTCGGATTGTTGAAGGTGTGTTGTAAGAGATTAATTTTGTCTTACGCTTTTAATAGTTTCATTACTTATTAAGTTCACTGTATTCAAATTAAATACCAAACCCTAATGATTAAAGAGGATAGTAAAGCCATTGTTTTTATAACATTAATATTTATTTTTAAACATAAATTAGTACTTTAAATAAGAATACTGAGGCCTATTTATTACTGGTAGTATTAAGAATACTGTACGTGCAGTACATAATTTCTTTATGGAAATAAATATTGACTTCTTATATTTTTGATACACAGGATCGAAGCAAGTTCTGTTAAGGCAGAGTCAAAAGTAAAAAAACCGCGCAAGAAAGTGGAAGGGAAGGCGCGAGGAACTGTGACTGCATCGCTGAGCGCTCATTGTCCGCAATCATCACGAAAACGGTCCTCGAGCTACCGACTCCTGTCTTCGGACAGTGAAGACGAACTTGAAGCTTCTCGGTCTGCTCGTGCTGCCGCTCAGCAGGGGCTTACGTCGTCTCTGACCCGGCGAGTGGCGGATGGTGTGCTGCGTCGGACCGCGGAACTCGACGGCGATACTTTCATCGAGCTGAGAGTTTACAACACCAAAGACGTTATTGCTGCAACTGGGTGGAAAGAGCGTTTAGAGAAAGCCCAAGTTGCGTTACGCTTTCAAGCGTCGTCATCCGATTTGGAGGAACTAAGAATTTTTCTCAGAAAAGCAAAGCTAAAGTTTGTCCAAGAAGGCAAGTTTTACTCTAATAAAAAAGAATGAAACTTTTGTAAACTAGCTCCTAAATTTTTTTTATTAGTAATAATAAAGTAACTAAATAGGTAGATAGTTAGTTAGTTTTTTAGGTAGATAGTTTTTTTTATCATACAAATAATTTTAGTAACATATGAAGTATAATTTTGATTACGTATAATACCAGATAAATTACTAATTTTTTCCTGGGATAAAAAGTAGATAACCTAAATTAGTCATTTTATTAACAACTTCCTTAATGTGCTTAAAATACGAATACTTTTTTTAAATTTGGTTTTTTTTGTTTATAGAAATTTAGATTTTCCGACGGTAAATATATGATCACACTGACAACTCCTAAGAGCCATACTACTGATCTATGTAAATATGAGTAAAAAAGTTTTTTGTACTGTTTGCGAACAAGATGTTTCGAGTAGGATATTTTCTGCCCATCTTCGTAGTAATATTCATAAGAATAATAGCGCTATTGAGATCAATGAATGTGTAGAAAAATTCGTTCAGCATTCAGAAACCGTATTTCTAGTTACAGGGTGCATTGCCGCACTAGCAATGCCTCGAGGTCGCCATCAAGTAACAGCTCAGCAAATTCGTATCTGCTTACACCTCACACGTTCTTATCTCGAATACCTTTGCGTCGTGCTGTACGACAGCTTATCGATGTTAAATTAGCACAACATGTTAATTTAAAAGTAAATTTTGAATTTTTTGGAGAGTTCATTTTACCGAAAAATTACTATATTGAAATTAAATATTATTTATTATTATTTTGCAACAGAAAATGTAATTATTCATCAAAATTACAATTTTAACCACTTGTATTCTGATCTTGTGTCAAAAATAAACAAAAAAATTAGCGAATTCCAAGAGAAGGACAGTGGGTGGTCATTTTTAAAAAGCCTGTATTTAGAAATTAATTTAAATCGGTATTCACCTTTAAGAGCTTCGAGTTTTATTGAATTGCCAAAATATGTAAATAATAAAAAAGCTTGTATTAATGTAAAAAATAACGATAATTTTTGTTTTTTGTGGAGTATAATTGCAGCATTGTTCCCAGCTAAATCAAACGCAGACAGAACTACGTCTTATCCTCACTTCGAAGATGTACTTAACACCAAAAATATGGCATTTCCGGCGACATTCTCGGACATTAAAATATTTGAAAAAAATAATCACAGAATTAGTGTCAACGTTTACGGCTTGAATTCCAATAATAAAATAATTGGACCATTGTATAGAACAACACATAGAAAAAAGCGTCATGTCAATCTTCTATTCTTGCAAAATAAGTCCCGTAGTCATTACTGTCTAATTAAAAACTTGGAACGATTGGTTAGATCCCAAACTACTAAACATCATGGGAAAATATTTTTTTGTGATGACTGCTTGTTTTTTTTTAATTGTAAAACTAATTTTGATGAGCATGTATGTGGAGGGGTATCGACCAAATTGCCTAATAAAGGCTCAATTTTACAGTTTACGCATTTTGAGCGTATGCAAGACGTACCCTTTGTCATTTATGCAGATTTCGAATGTTTTTTAGAACCATGCCAAACAAATCAAACTTTTAACAAAGGTGGTTTTACGTCAGACTTGCAAAAACATGTTCCTGCCGCGTTTGGTTATTACATTGTATGCTCGTACGATACTTCTTTAAATAAATATGTGTCATATCGGGGTCCAAACTGTGTTGAGAAATTTATAGAATATCTTCAACGCGACGTTCTAAAGATATATAAAATTTTGAAAAATCCTGTGCCATTGATATTTACCGAAAATAATTCAAAAGATTTCACTAATGCCAGAGACTGTTCTATTTGCTCCCAATTGTTATTTGATGATAAAGTAAGAGATCATGACCACCTAACAGGCAAATATAGGGGTGGCGCACATTCTTACTGCAATATATTCAATCCGTCTACTCCGTTATACTTGAAAGAGCGTTTCAATTTTATAGGGTCTACAGCTCATCGCGCCACTACAAACATGATGCTGAAAACCCCAACACATTATTCGCAAGCATATAATGACTCATTCACTGTCACAGCCATAAGGCTATGGAATAGTTTACCCTTTGATGTCAAAAAAGCACAAACTTTAAGAATATTTAAAAATCTCGTAATCACACATTACTTAAAAATTTAAGCTGTCTCATCAACACTGTTTATTCATCTATATTATTTAAGATGTATGTAGTTTGTGTATTTATTTTTATTTTTTTGTTATGTACTTGATATATATATGTATATTTATTTTTTGTACGTATTAGTATTATTTATTATTCATATGTATATAAATTTAGCTATTGCTATAAATGTATACTTATATTGTAAAGTTTCAGTTAGCACATTCTACTCAATAATTTTATAAAGTCTCCTCTACCCAAAGGTTGTCTGGAAGAGATCGCTCATTAGCGATAAGACCGCCAATTTGTTATTACTTTTATTGTTTAATTGTTTTGTTTTCTATATGCGCAATAAAGTATATTATTATTATACATTTCCAATTACCAAAATTCATTCCAGTGTTTTTTCACAACCTTTCAGGCTACGATGCACATTTATTTATACGTGAGCTGGGAGATATTCGTGGCAAAATAAAAGTTATAGCTAAAACTAAAGAAAACTACATTTCATTTACAAAGTTTTTTTCAATCGAAGAAGGAAGCTTTGTTCCAGTCCGTTTTGTAGATTCATTTAAATTTTTAGGAGCTAGTTTTTTAAAAGTTAGCGAAAAATTTAATTACCAAAGACTTGGTCAACTTGTCTAAGTTTTTTACGAATAAAACAAAGTTTAAATTGTTGAGACGCAAAGGAGTATATCCGTATGAATATATGAAAAGCTGGAAATCGTATGACGAAACTAACTTACCGTCCTATGAAGATTTTTTTAGTACACTAACAAATCAAAATATCTCTAAAGAGGACTATAATCACGCCCTTAAGGTTTGGAATACGTTTAAGATTCAAAATTTAGGGAATTACACAGATCTGTACCTACTGACGGATATTTTATTATTAGCCGATGTTTTTCAAAAATTTCGAGCTACTTGTAGGTTAAATTTCGAAGTCGATGCTGCTTATTATTTGACAGCTCCTGCTTTGAGCTGGGACAGCATGTTATTAAAAACTAATATTAAATTAGAACTTATTAATGATCTAGAAATCATTCGAATGCTTCAAAAAGGAATACGGGGAGGAGTATGCTTATGTTCTACGCGGTTCGCAAAAGCCAACAATAAGTATTTAAATAATTATAACCCTGCTGAACCTGAGAAGTACCTTATTTATATTGATTGTAACAATTTATATGGTTACGCTATGTGCGCATACTTACCATATTCTGATTTTAGACCATTAGATAGACGAGAAATCGATGAATTAAACGTTTGCAAAATACCAGACTAAAACGAATATGGGTACATTTTAGAAGTAGATATCGAATATCCAGGAAAACTTCATGATTCACACAATGATTTACCGTTCTGTCCTCAAAAATGTGTTCCACCCGGTTCAAAAACATCAAAATTGATTCCTAATTTATACGACAAATTTTTTTACGTTATTCATTACGTCCATTTGAAACTGTGTTTAAAAGCGGGACTTAAGTTGACTACCGTGCATCGAGTAATAAAATTCAAACAAAGCCCTTATCTAAAAGACTATATTGACCTAAACACTAAACTAAGGCAACAAGCTAAATCTGTATTTGAACAAGACTTTTTTAAGCTAATGAATAACAGCATATTTGGAAAAACTTTGGAAAACACAGAGAATAGATTTGACGTTAAAATAGTAAATCAATGGAGTGATGATAAAAACAAGACAAAAAAAAATTACTGTGCAGAGCAGTTAATATCTAGACCTAACTTTCATAGTTCAACTACATTTACCGAAAATTGTGTAGCTGTTCAATTGAAACCAGAAAAAGTAGTCCTTGATAAACCTATATACATAGGTTTCACAGTCTTAGAACTATCCAAAAGCCATATGTATAATTTTCACTATACTATTATGAAACCTTTTTACGGCTCTAATTTAAAAATGTGTTGTACCGATACTGATAGTTTTTTATATTCAATAGAAACAAAAGACTTCTATAAGCATTTAAAGCTAAATTTAAAGCACTATTTTGAGAACAAGTAACTACTCGGAGCCAAATAAATATCAAATTGAACGCGTCAACAAAAAAGTGCCAGGTTTGTTTAAAGATGAATTAGGAGGTCAAAATATTGTAGAGTTTGTTGGGTTGCAATCTAAGTTATATTGTATTAGAACGGAATCGTGCGAAATAAAAAAGGCTAAAGGTGTTCAAAAATATGTTTTAAATGGTGTCCATTTCAATGACTATTATAAGTTTTTGAAGAAAAAAGACAAAATCCTACGAAGAAAAAATGTTTTTTTTAAGTCTCTTAAACATGAAATATTTACAAGATCTGTTAACAAAGTAGCTTTGTCTTCCAATGACGAAAAACGTCGAATAATGGAAGACAACATAAAAACGTTTGCTTGGGGACATTGCTCATTTTTCTGAATATCACTGTTGCGAAGATGGCAGAAAGTTATTTAACCGATATTATTATTTCAAAACATAATTATGTATATTCAAAAAATATTTATATAACTACAGGATTATGGGCAGTCAATAATTTTTTACCACAAATTCATATACTTGTCAATAGCGAGAATTATGATTTATTTATTACTACTAAGGAATGGCACAGAATTTACATTGAAATCAACTCGAAATGTATAGACAACATGACTATTCTATACCAACTTCTTTTTTGTGAAAAACGTTGTCCTAAAAATGTGATTTCTTTGATTTGTGGTGCTCTTAGTACATTTTGTCATTGTGTAGAATTAAGATTAAACTATTTACTTAAACATGACTATGTAATAGTTAGTCATTTTGTACATAATATAAAAAATAATTTAGCTTGTTATAATACCCTAACTGTCAGTCAAATTGAAATGGTACTTCATTTTTATAAAAGTAAATCTAACGTTTTAGCTGTGCAAGAACTTTTACTTTTTGGTAGTTCATATTTTTATAACTATTTGACTTGTTGTTAATTTTTTTTTGGATTTTGTGTTTTTTATAATTTTGTGATTTTTTTTATAATAACAATAAAATGTACCTATTTGAAAATGTTGTTTTATTAATCTAAGTCCAACTTTAGTGTAAACCTTTAGATACAGAATGTTGGTAGATATAATTAGCATTTGCGACAGACAGACAAACAAAAAAACTTTTACTATATTATTACGAACGTTAGAAAAGAAAATTAATGCTGATTCAGATACATTTCGATATTCAAGATGTCTTCGGTGTAGGCAGCCGGTCATACGATATCTAGCATACATGAACCAACAAGTTTTTATTTGAAACCTGTATGACGCAAACAGATTGTTGCATTATATGAAAAATAAATCACATAATTGAAAGGTGTCGATTCGTTAACACGTCTTTATTATAATTTTAAAATATGTCTAATTACCAAAAGGCAAATTATATCACTTTTTCAGTAGGCAAAGTTTTAAAGTATGTGGTCAAAATCGAAATTAGTCAATTAACAGAACTACCAAACGTTGTGGAAAGCAGAACAATTGTAAAAACAAGTTATCATGCAGAAAGTGAAAATGACCCAGTGATGAATTCTGTACTGCATTCCCTTTTCCTTATTTCGACAGAGTTGTGAAAACAAACTGAGAAAATTTAATGAGCAGAGGTTTTTTTTTTTTTTTATACCACACTAAGGTGGCAAACAAGCCTACGGTCCGCCTGATGGTAAGCGGTCACCGTAGCCTATGGACGCTTGCAACACCAGGGGCATCACTCGCGCGTTGCCGACCCTTCAGAAATCTAATAACTTCTTTTTTGAAGAACCCCATCCTGTAGTCCTTAGAGAAAACCTTGGCAGGGAGCTCATTCCACAACCCAAGGGTTCGCGGGAGGAAGTTTCTCTGAAACCGCACTGTTCGCGACCATTTTGGTTCCAAAGTGTGAGAATGAATTCCCTGTCGATGGCGAGCGGTGCGATGGTAGAAAGTAGCCGTGGGCATCATTTCGAACAATTCCTCAGAACACAATCCATTGTACAAGCGGTAGAACACACACAGGGAGGCAAAGTCTCTCCTCAGACTTAAGGGCTCGATACCGCAAGTGAGTTTGGGATCGTCGACAATTCTCACAGCCCGTCGTTGAACCGAGTCAAAAGGTCCAAGCTGGTATCCGGGTGCACCCGCCCAGAGATGGCAGCAGTACTCCATATGGGGCCGGACTTGCGACTTGTAAAGTAGCAACCTTTGCCCCGACGTGAAGTACTGCTTCGCTCTGTTGAGTACACCAAGTTTTTTGGACGCCAGCTTTACCTTGTCCAGCAAATGATCTCAGAACTGAACATCGCTGGAGATGTCAACGCCAAGGATCCCAATGCTCTTAGAGATGGAGAGGGGAGTGTTCTGGAATTGTGGGACTACAGTGAATGGGGTTTTCTTAGCGGTGAACGCGCAGACTTGTGTCTTTGAAGGGTTGAATCGGACCAAGTTTTCCCGCCCCCAGTCAGAGATCTTGGACAGACCGATCTCGATTTGAGACACAAGTTCTTCACGCTTTTCCTCCACAACGCAACGTGGGATGCTTGCACGGCCCGTGTAATAAGCGTCTCCAGTACTGTCATCTGCATAGCAATGTATGTTGTTGATGTCCAACATTAGCTTGTTATAATACCCTAACTGTCAGTCAAATTGAAATGGTACTTCATTTTTATAAAAGTAAATCTAACGTTTTAGCTGTGCAAGAACTTTTACTTTTTGGTAGTTCATATTTTTATAACTATTTGACTTGTTGTTAATTTTTTTTTGGATTTTGTGTTTTTTATAATTTTGTGATTTTTTTTATAATAACAATAAAATGTACCTATTTGAAAATGTTGTTTTATTAATCTAAGTCCAACTTTAGTGTAAACCTTTAGATAAAGAATGTTGGTAGATATAATTAGCATTTGCGACAGACAGACAAACAAAAAAACTTTTACTATATTATTACGAACGTTAGAAAAGAAAATTAATGCTGATTCAGATACATTTCGATATTCAAGATGTCTTCGGTGTAGGCAGCCGGTCATACGATATCTAGCATACATGAACCAACAAGTTTTTATTTGAAACCTGTATGACGCAAACAGATTGTTGCATTATATGAAAAATAAATCACATAATTGAAAGGTGTCGATTCGTTAACACGTCTTTATTATAATTTTAAAATATGTCTAATTACCAAAAGGCAAATTATATCACTTTTTCAGTAGGCAAAGTTTTAAAGTATGTGGTCAAAATCTAAATTAGTCAATTAACAGAACTACCAAACGTTGTGGAAAGCAGAACAATTGTAAAAACAAGTTATCATGCAGAAAGTGAAAATGACCCAGTGATGAATTCTGTACTGCATTCCCTTTTCCTTATTTCGACAGAGTTGTGAAAACAAACTGAGAAAATTTAATGAGCAGAGGTTTTTTTTTTTTTTTTATACCACACTAAGGTGGCAAACAAGCCTACGGTCCGCCTGATGGTAAGCGGTCACCGTAGCCTATGGACGCTTGCAACACCAGGGGCATCACTCGCGCGTTGCCGACCCTTCAGAAATCTAATAACTTCTTTTTTGAAGAACCCCATCCTGTAGTCCTTAGAGAAAACCTTGGCAGGGAGCTCATTCCACAACCCAAGGGTTCGCGGGAGGAAGTTTCTCTGAAACCGCACTGTTCGCGACCATTTTGGTTCCAAAGTGTGAGAATGAATTCCCTGTCGATGGCGAGCGGTGCGATGGTAGAAAGTAGCCGTGGGCATCATTTCGAACAATTCCTCAGAACACAATCCATTGTACAAGCGGTAGAACACACACAGGGAGGCAAAGTCTCTCCTCAGACTTAAGGGCTCGATACCGCAAGTGAGTTTGGGATCGTCGACAATTCTCACAGCCCGTCGTTGAACCGAGTCAAAAGGTCCAAGCTGGTATCCGGGTGCACCCGCCCAGAGATGGCAGCAGTACTCCATATGGGGCCGGACTTGCGACTTGTAAAGTAGCAACCTTTGCCCCGACGTGAAGTACTGCTTCGCTCTGTTGAGTACACCAAGTTTTTTGGACGCCAGCTTTACCTTGTCCAGCAAATGATCTCAGAACTGAACATCGCTGGAGATGTCAACGCCAAGGATCCCAATGCTCTTAGAGATGGAGAGGGGAGTGTTCTGGAATTGTGGGACTACAGTGAATGGGGTTTTCTTAGCGGTGAACGCGCAGACTTGTGTCTTTGAAGGGTTGAATCGGACCAAGTTTTTCCCGCCCCCAGTCAGAGATCTTGGACAGACCGATCTCGATTTGAGACACAAGTTCTTCACGCTTTTCCTCCACAACGCAACGTGGGATGCTTGCACGGCCCGTGTAATAAGCGTCTCCAGTACTGTCATCTGCATAGCAATGTATGTTGTTGATGTCCAACATGTCATTGATATGCAGTAGAAACAGCGCAGGAGACAGCACAGAGCCTTGCGGGACACCAGCATTAATGTCTTTGCTAACAGAGCAACTACCGTCAACCACGGTTCGTATGCGTCTTCCGGACAAAAAGCTAGCCACCCAGTTGCACAAACCCTCGGGCACTCCGTAAGATGGCAACTTCGATAGAAGACCCCGGTGCCAGACCCGATCGAACGCCTTCGCTATGTCCAGGCTACATGCCAATGCATCCCCCTGACTCTCAATGGCTAGTGCCCATCGGTGTGTGAGATACACTAGAAGGTCACCAGTTGAGCGACCGTGGCGAAAGCCATATTGACGGTCACTGATCAGGTCGTGTTTTTCTAGGTATCTCAAAAGCTGTGTGTTGATCACACGCTCCATCACCTTGGAGAGGAGAGAGGTTATAGCGATAGGCCTGTAATTCGATGGATCTGATCTATCGCCCTTTTTGGGCACCGGGTGCACATTTGCAGTCTTCCATGAAGACGGAAATTGCCTAGTGTGGTAGGAAAGCGTGAAGAGGCGCGTGAGTACAGGACATAACTCAGGAGCACACTGCTAAAGCACCACTGCTGGTATGCCGTCTGGCCCACTCGACTTATGAACGTCTAGGGAAAGCAACGCCCGCCGGACCTCGCGCTGTGTTATAGTGATTTCCGGCATGGTCTTACCGCACCACGGTAAAGTAGGTGGTACAGCGCCTTCGTCGTTCGCATTCGAGTTAGAGGCAAAGAGACTGCCCAATAGATCGGCTTTCTCTTTTGCACTGTGGGCCAAGTCACCATCGGTCTTTCGCAGTGGTGGTTATGACGACGATGCGTAAAATTCTCGCAATCCATTCCAGTCTGCCGACTTATAATGCCACACACGACGCCAATTAGTTGGCCCAGAAGGATCGGGTTGTGTGCATGACAATCGAGTCCGGATGAGACAGTGGTCCGAGGAGCCAAGAGGCGCATCCACTGAGACGGAGTATCCATCCGGACGTGTAGTCAGCAGAAGGTCCAGTAAGGAGCTTGTATGGTCCTCTATATCTAGTATTCTCGTTGGAGAAAGTACCAGCTGTGAGAATACATAGGTCAGAGCAAATTCATGAGCAGATATCCCTGCATAGTTATTGGTTTGAGAACTGAGCCACTCACGATGGTGGGCGTTAAAGTCTCCCAAAATAACTACTTCTGCTGTAGGATATTGCTCTAGAACTTTGTCAGTCGTCAAACTCAGGTGCGTGAAGAGTCGAGTTACGTCCGTGTCACCGCTATGAGACCTGTATAGGCACGCATAGATACGAGTGTGGCCCCCATGATCTACGCGCACCCACAATATCGACAGGTTCCTGTCTTCAAGGCTATGAAGTCGGCGACAGCAGATATCCTCCCGGACGAACATACATACACCGGCACGACTCAAAAAATTGTGCTCGAGTTTGTAGCCGGGATAACGAAGGTATGATGTGTCGGCCGGGCAGGATATCTGCGTCTCCGTTAGAAAAAGAATGGTTGGCTGCGCAGTCTCGAGATGGTGATGGACTGCGTTAAGATTTGCGTGAATACCCCTTATGTTGCAAAAATCCACATTATATGTGGATGGAGTAACCGCTGTCAAAACTCTTTTCTTTTTTCTGTTCCTGGCCATTTTGTTTGAAGTAACTTAGACTACGGATGAGGATTCACTGCACAGACAGCTTAGAAGACAAAAAGTTGCGGTACTAAGACTGCCGAAGCTCAACACAGATGATACGGTTGCTGGCACGGCGGGCGGAAGGGCCCCTGATCCCCCTCTGTTGTAGTAGCCGGGTCCACTCCGGTCGTCTTCTCCGGCACGACTACTACTTCAGAGACTTTACACAGGTTGGCGGATCAGCATCCCAGGGCGGAGATTAAGTGATCCCTGGGTTCGGGAACCCGTTCAACCTGCGGGCGGCCAGCGGTCAGCCGTTTCATCAGGTCTCCTTGACCGCCGAACCAGCACGCCGCGTCTACGCCGAGCAATGACAGCAACAAGCACCGTCGGTCCTCCGCTGTCCGCGCAGCGAATCCTCAAAGAGAGAGCTCTGGCAACCTTACTCACCGCCAGGAACACAACACTACTCAATGTTAGTGTTATTGTGGCCGCGGTTTTCTGTAAGGTGGAGGTACTTCCCCAGTTCGGGCCGCTCATTCGAGCAAGTACTCGCTATGCCCCGCTTTATTTGTTCGGGCAGCTTATTCGAGCGAATACTTGCAGTGACAGTAACTTTCCTATTTTTGCTTTTACTTTCAAAATTTACAGAAAATCTTATTATTTTCCTTTTCTTTCAGATATACCTGAGGCAAAGAATA
Source organism: Apoda limacodes (assembly GCA_946406115.1). Taxonomy (NCBI): domain Eukaryota; kingdom Metazoa; phylum Arthropoda; class Insecta; order Lepidoptera; family Limacodidae; genus Apoda; species Apoda limacodes. The sequence goes on along the minus strand of OX291555.1, from coordinate 21,790,410 downwards.
TCAGTAGCAGTAGCAGAGGAAGAGGTTTCCTCCGTGGAGATTTCATTCAAAACTTATTTCTCTTATTTTTTTGTATTGTAAATAAACGATTTTGTCATGTACAAACATTAAGATATGTAATGTCTATTTAGGAATAGAAATTAAATAAAAAATGTTTTATTGTTATAAAATTTATTGAATTTTCTTAATAAAAATACTTAAACTTAGTTAAGCAAAATACTTATACTTAGTTAATATATTTTAATACTTAATACTTATATTATACATTTGTACACAAATGAAAAAACTAAACTATTATATTTTAAACTAATTCAAGTATTTTATTTTTAACGTCCACATTTTCATTGCACCATTTCTTAATACAAATAACATTTTCCAGAGCACAATATTTTCTATGATTAAAACATTTGTTTTTTTTTGCCCTTTAGAATAGGTGCTGTACAAATTAAGAAAATTAGGGCATCCCTTTTCTGCAATATCTTCAACATTACATTCTGTACAAAGTTCATTAATCCATAGGATTTTTTCTCTACCCTTCAAAAGCAAATATTGGTGTTTTAAAATTAGTTTGATAAGTTTTCTAAATTCTTGATAATCTATGTAACCGTCACTCCAATAAATACCGCGATTACTTTCTAACTAAGATACATTTCTTTTTTCTTCCTTAGTCAAATAAGAAAAGGGATATGGTGGTTTTATTAGAAATACTTGAGTGTATTCTGAGGTAGCCAAGGCAAATTCTTTTACAATAAATTTATTATGAGAATCCTTAAAGCCTTGTAAGTCTACGAAAATAGGTCCGGTAATATTCATGATATTTTTTAACTATACCGCTTAAGGGTTTGTATTCAAATATGCAATCGTTTAATAACAAACAATACGCAGAAGTTAGATTTGGTATATCTTTATCACTCTCTATTTCGATACGAACATCAACTGGGCCAGTTTTAAGTGTATCGTTCTGTCTTGAGCAATCTATAACGTATAACGGTACTTTATCTAAATTCTTTATAACTTAGCAAGGGTTCAGGACGTCGTCCGTAGTAAGACTGTTGGAATCTAGTGTATTGTTCATATAATAAAGCAAATTTATCCTCATCAAATCGAACATTAAGACCCTCATAGGGAAAATACACTGAATTCAAAAATACTTTAACTTCTCTTATATTGCAGTGATCGAAGTGTGACATGTCCTTTTCTGATTTATTTTTTCGGTCTGTCTGAAATGCAATAACAGCATATCTCGGTTTTTCTATTTGTGAAGACGTTTTAATTACCCATGTATGTTTTGTTGTTTTTCGTAATAAGGGATATTCATACAAGTCCCAGTTTCGGAATAACAAGTTGATTGAACGATCTTTTTCTAGATATTTTAATAGATTTAGTTTTTCTCGATCGGAAACTTTTACGTGTGGAACACGCCAAACAATTTTTTTAAGTATGATATCATCTATTACTTCTCCAGTGTTTAGTTTTATTGCGTTTAGATTAGTATTGCTGCGTAAAAGTATTAGCTCATGTCTACAATTCATTATTATTTTATTATAATCCTCAGCAAATCCAAGCATTTTGTTCAGTGGTATAGATACTGCAAAATTCCCTGATCTTGTATTTTTTGTTCCATCTATATCCCAACCCCATGCTTTCGAAATTTTTGATTCATTTTCATTCATAGATAAAAATGATTTTATAGTTGTTGTTATACCAGCATTTTTAATTATATCTATTTCAACTCCGTTAAGTTCATAGCGAACATCTTGAAACAGAAATAAAATGGGGTTGTTAGTAAAATTAACGCTAGTTGCAACATCTTTTAGATCTCCTTTTTTAACGATGACCATTTCTTCTAGGTATATTGTACTCGCTGATGGCAATACGTACAAGTCTTGTTGGTTGATAGGTATTCTTATTTCATCATTTTTATTAAAAGTAGTGATATATGGCTTATACGAATGAATTTCCATGCTTTCTATAGTATTATCAAATACAATAGGTTGCGCTACGTTTAATACACTTATTTTAGTAATCCAATTAATTTTAAAAAGTCTTTATTTTCAACACTTAATTTTTTTTTTAAGTTAGTAGATGTTAGTGGCACAGGTGCTCTTTTGCGAATTACCTGTATCTTTCTGAGCTTCTTTGGTCGTGAAAAAGAATTTATATTAATTTGGTGAAAGTCTATCATTTTTTCTTTAGATGTAGGTACAGTAGTACCACTTCTCCCCGAAAATTAACTAACTTGTTCTGTGAATCTAAAATTTTTATATTTACACTACTGAAAGTCTTTTGATTAATCGGAAAATATATTATATTCTTTAGTACCTCAATAATTCTATATCCAGGCGGAACATTAGGTGCAAATTCATGGATTATGTGGCTTGAAATTCCATTAATGAAGGATCCACAGACAATATCACATTCAACTCGGACAACAGTGGCAGAAAGAATACTGACTGGGATCTGTGATTCATGAAATTTATTCTTTTGTAATGTTTTTTTATTGTATCCGAGAATACTCCCAATAGAATTTTCTTTTTCAAAATGAATGTCTTTAGAGCAACAAATTACAGTACGTAAAGTATTATTATGTATGTATTTTCAAAAAAATATATATTTATATATGTGTAACTATTTCTATTCATTTTGCTTAGTTTGGGACCAGATGGCACTGTGTGTAATGTCCAAAATTTTTATTTATTATGTGTACGTTTAGACAAAGGTTATATTAGTAAAGTCCACGCAAACTGATAATGAGGAAAAGCTAGTTTTACAAAAGTAAAAATAACGCCTGCAAAATATAAAAGCAACTATTCAGCCCGTTGTACTGTAGTATGGTAACGGGTTAGAGACCTAATTTTTTTCTTATACAGACTTCTTATATAGTTCTCTAGGTATTAACTAGATTTCATTTCTGGCAAAAGAAAAAAAAAATGTGCATCACCTGTCGATACATTTTTGGGCAATGACTTTTGGTAAGTTGTACATACACCGGGAAAGGTTTCTGAGAAAAAAAAAACAAGTCAAGAGCAGGTCGGACTCGCGTCCTAAGAGTTAACAGATTGTAATGTAATTTTGGTAAGTTTTTGTGCACTCGCACTCGCCGGGGTAGGTTTCTAAATTAGTATTACCCTTTCACAAAAGGGCGGTTGTTTTAAAAAAGACAGGTTTAAACTACTGAATGTTTTAAATCAAAGCTTTGTCAGAGACACCCGGATTTAAATTATTATTAGTCAGACATCGTACCATGAAATATTAATGTGGCTCCCCAACCAAAAGATTAATATGGGACAAGAAGTGAACCGAGAAGGTTTGCCATTAGATGAATAGGATAAATTAGCTTCGTAAACGTTCGAGCAAGTGGTTACTTGATAAATTATACCCCTCAGTCTCGATGGAGCTACTGCAAGAACGAATACCAACAACACTAGTAGATATACATGTACAATACAGAAGTAAGTATCTATCTACTAAGCATACGGATTTAAATTTTTATATTTACTACATATAAACGCATTTAAATATTTATCACCATAATCATATTTTATATTACTTTTATTATAATACTACATTTATAATAAATGTGAAAGTGTGTTTGTTGGTTTTTTCTTTTTCCTTAGAGAAGGAGTAGGTACTGTTACAAAGTGAGAAGTGGAAACGATGCAACCTTCTTGTGATCTTACCTAATCGTCATCCATATATCTAGGTGGGGTGAGATTGAAATCCTTTTTGAGAGATAGGAAAAAGGTACTGATTTTCAATAACTATTTTTCTATATCATATATAAATCTCAAGAAAACACAGTCAATGAGAGCCTGAACAAACTAATGTCCAAGGTTATGTATGGATTGAGATTAAATAACCTACTTTATTAGAATATAAGAGGATAACCATTGTACTTATGTTGCGAATAAATAAACTTTCTATTATCGCCCAAAGTTGTTTCTTTGTTCAAGAAGATCCTGGATACCTTAAACGGCGGGGCACAGCTAGTAATCAAAACCCGGCCACGTACGAAGTGGACTGGCACTGAGGGTTCCGTACCACTACAGAATGCACAAGTCCAACTCGTATTTTAAGGTTTTTATTATTTGTTGTTTCTATAGAGCATACATTATAATTGCAAACAATATCATCGTTTTTACATAATAGCGAAAACATGTTTCTTGTATGTCAGAAAAGCGATAATAACGCATATTCTGTAAAAATATCAAGCTATAGTCCTATCCTTATTTTTTTATTTATTTATTAAACACTTTTTGTACACGGCCATATAACAAGAAATCAAATCAGAACTAATTTAATTACACTTAGTGTACAGAGGCGCTTTTGTTTTATTTAATTTAGGTATAAGTCACAATTTAGTTTTGATTAAGTTTTTGATTTTCATTATCTTTTATCAAGTTATGTAGTTGTAAGCCGCGTTTTTAACCGCTCGCATGCATTGCTCATGTCTCTCCGTCTTTACAGATAATATTTAAAATCTATTATTATTTTTTACTGTCTAATATAAGTTTTTATTATATTTTTGTTTAATATTTGATGCATATAAACATCAAACTATCTAGTTATACTTCGCGTTCTCAACCGCCTGCATAAACCGTTAATTAACATGTGAAACCCCCGACTTTGCCGCTTAAATATAAAATCTTATTTAATTAAATTAAAACCTTCCGATTAAGTTATTTTTTGATTTGATTTATGACATCAATCAACCGTACCGATTAGTACTCAAATCAGTAAACAAAATTGTGAACTAATTTACATACATATCACTTTACCGACATAAAAACAAACACCCGTCTAACTAACAACTATATGTAGTTATACGGTAACCGTTTCTCACACATTCCAAGTTGTAGGAATGCGTTGAAGCAGACATATATTTTAGTCCTATCTATTGTAGTGTACCTACTTATAACTTCGCACCGCGTAACTTATATGTTTGTTTAGGTACACATCACACCGAAACGGATAACTCTGTCCGTATTTGCAACTGTAATTTTGCGTACACCGATAAGTACCTACAATATATTACATAGATAAGTACTTACTTACACTAACTAGGTATTAGCGTGACCGCACTTACTTACTTACACTAACTAGGTATTAGCGTGACAGCACTTACTTACTCCGTCGATTATTTTATTTGTAAAACTAAAACTTTGTTATTACAACCGTCCGTCCTAATGCTCCGTGTACGAAACACAAGGACCAGTTTACTTGGTTGTTTTATTTGTGTTCGAAATTAGTTTCCGAAACGTCTTGACATTAGAACGTAAAATTAATACGTAAGTAGTTAATACCTACTTAACTAAACACTAACGTGTTATCTATGCAATCCGTCGACCGATTATATTCGACCCATACATTTTATAGTATAAGTTCGAATATCCGTTTTCGAACATTTTTATTTTTTTTCTACCTGTAAGTTACCTACTTACAAATTGCTTCCGTACGCACCGCGCGCCGTCGAAATTACCCGTAGCACACGAAGTTGCTATCCCGTGTTCAAGCTACAGAATTAGCTTAGGTTATTTTAATAAACCTTTTTCTATTTTATTTATTATTCGTTACGTATAGTAGGTAATCCGCCGATAGTTCATATTTAATTTAAGCCGCTGTCGAGTCCGTACTTACAATAAGTTTTATTTAAGTAAACATTGCACTTGACAATGTACCAGCCGTAGGGTTCCGTAAACATATAGTGCAATTTAAAGCACATACCGCTCCTTCGATAAGAGTTTCTTATCACCGCGACCTTTGTTGAGATGCTAGCCGCCTCTTCAACTCCATATCCGGGTTGTGCCGATGTCTGTTCTTGGGGATCAGACATGTCTTACTCTGTTTGATAAACCCTTTGTGTTTGGTTTATCAACGTTTACATAAAATTAAGGCGTCTAAAAGGTAAACAAATTTTTTGTGTGTATTTAATTGACCCTCCGAAGCATCCACTGTTTATTCCCGATCAAACCATAGTTTTGATCCCTTTCCGGCCGCCGCGAGTTATGTTCGCTAAAATTCGCCCCTCGAATTTGCTCGCATATATTTTCTTATTTTCCTTTATACCTATTATAAATAAATAAATTCCCTACACCCGACTACCGACCGTACGTTATTTATAACTGACATAATTCTACGGGACCCAATGTACAAGACTACGTGACCATACCGACACCGACACCTACGATGGAAAGGTACCCAAGGCCGCCAGCGCCTTGCAAGCCGCCCGCTGCATCGACAGACAGTTGTACCAAGCTAGCCGTCACGAACGCACCGCGCGCACTGAAGCGCCCCCCGCCCCGCTTGCCGAAGACGCACCGCGACACCGCGTGTGTTATTATAATACAGACCATATAAAATTATAGAAGAACCATAGAAGATTAAATACCGATACCGCAATCCGCTGTTTTTATTGAATCTGTGTGTGTTAGCTCCATTATCAAGACCCATCTCCGAAACAGAACCGACACATCCAACCGCCATCCGCTACAGCAACCGCTGCACCTCTCTCTCCGCATTTGAATTGAACTGACGCCCGATTCCGCGCACATGTATATTCTATACACAAGAAGTATTATTTAGATTTAGATATTAGATATTGAAATTAATTGAAGATAATTACAAACGACATGTTATTTTTTTTTGTTGTTTTTTAAATGTAGGCAAAGGTAATAAGCCATACAGCCTTGTAGTTAATTAAAACTCGTGTTTTAAATGATTTACAGACACAAAAAAGTTTAGAACTTGTTTTAAATACCATAAAACTAGGTTTGAATAAAGCTTCTTATGGAAACCATTACAGAAAACCATTTATTAAAAAAATCGATAAATATCGATTACTTGTAACTTACATCAGCATATACAGCACCACTCTATTTAAAAAAAAAAAACTGGTTGCCTGTAAAGTCGGTATACGGGCGAAAGTTTTACGTGACAACTTGTGCCTTTCACTTTTTATGTCTGTCTCTCTCGCTCTTAGGCGGGCTAACCATGCCGCGTGCCTCTCACTCGCTCTCATTGTGAGCGCATAACGTGAGCGGAGCGTAACGCAGTTTCTTGAAGTGTCACCCGGCAAACCAATTTATAAGACGTTGTCACGTCAAAATCTCAAGTAATACTTGTTACTTTGACTAAGCCTTGGCTTAGCTAAGTAAGGCATTTATTATAGAAATAACTGTTTATTATAGAAATAAAAGTGGGCTTCGCTTAGAATTCTCAAAGCAAGACTTTCAGAAGTATTACTTAAGACATTACTTAGAAACGACTATTAATCCGGCCCTTAGACTTAATAAACACAAATGTTTATCACATGTATGTTAATCTTGTTTGAGGATTGACTTGATTGAGGACTCGCACCCCTTGGATTGGCAAGTACTTTTTTACAGGTATCTGATGATGATTGTCTTTGCCATGAATGTGTAATTCTTGTGCCGATGGAAGCTAAAAACCGTATCGAACTTCTTAAATATCAGCGCAATAGGCAATTAGGACACATATGTACATGCATCTGTTGTGGAATTTCTCTCATTAGGCGTTCTGGTAGGCGTTGTCGTGGACTGATTGAGAGAGGTAAAGAGAGAAGTTATATTTAAAATCAAACATTCCCACGACACATTCATCCAAATGGTTCGTTTTAAGTGGAAGTTGACACCAATCTTATAAGGTTTCCAGCTAATAAACTGCTCTTAAGAAGGCAAAAAACGTCCCGTCATTTGACAAGTAGACAATATCTCGCATATATTCTTTTGAATTAAAATTTTAATTAAATTATTGTACTTGTATAATTGGCAAGCGAACTGTGGGGAGCCGTGCACGTGTGATGACAATGATTTTAGTGCCGGAGTATGTTGAAAATGACCACTAATTATATTTAAAATATATTAATGCCATAAAATATTGTTTTATTTTCACTTTACAACATTAAGGCCGTTTAAGGCACAGATACTTCCTTATGCTGCCTTATATACTCTATATTTACACTTTAAAATTGTTTAAAGACAATGATTCAGAACTATAAACCATTTTTAGAATGTTACTTTATTTTTTCTATAATTTTTTTTTTTTTTTTTTTTTTTTTATACCACTAAGGTGGCAAACAAGCCTACGGTCCGCCTGATGGTAAGCGGTCACCGTAGCCTATGGACGCTTGCAACACCAGGGGCATCACTCGCGCGTTGCCGACCCTTCAGAAATCTAATAACTTCTTTTTTGAAGAACCCCATACTGTAGTCCTTAGAGAAAACCTTGGCAGGGAGCTCATTCCACAACCCAAGGGTTCGCGGGAGGAAGTTTCTCTGAAACCGCACTGTTCGCGACCATTTTGGTTCCAAAGTGTGAGAATGAATTCCCTGTCGATGGCGAGCGGTGCGATGGTAGAAAGTAGCCGTGGGCATCATTTCGAACAATTCCTCAGAACACAATCCATTGTACAAGCGGTAGAACACACACAGGGAGGCAAAGTCTCTCCTCAGACTTAAGGGCTCAATACCGCAAGTGCGTTTGGGATCGTCGACAATTCTCACAGCCCGTCGTTGAACCGAGTCAAAAGGGCCAAGCTGGTATCCGGGTGCACCCGCCCAGAGATGGCAGCAGTACTCCATATGGGGCCGGACTTGCGACTTGTAAAGTAGCAACCTTTGCCCCGACGTGAAGTACTGCTTCGCTCTGTTGAGTACACCAAGTTTTTTGGACGCCAGCTTTACCTTGTCTAGCAAATGATCTCGGAACTGAACATCGCTGGAGATGTCAACGCCAAGGATCCCAATGCTCTTAGAGAGGGAGAGGGGAGTGTTCTGGAATTGTGGGACTACAGTGAATGGGGTTTTCTTAGCGGTGAACGCGCAGACTTGTGTCTTTGAAGGGTTGAATCGGACCAAGTTTTCCCGCCCCCAGTCAGAGATCTTGGACAGACCGATCTCGATTTGAGACACAAGTTCTTCACGCTTTTCCTCCACAACGGAACGTGGGATGCTTGCACGGCCCGTGTAATAAGCGTCTCCAGTACTGTCATCTGCATAGCAATGTATGTTGTTGATGTCCAACATATCATTGATGTGCAGTAGAAACAGCGTAGGAGACAGCACAGAGCCTTGCGGGACACCAGCATTTATGTCCATGCTATCAGAGCAACTACCGTCAACTACGGCTCGTATGCTTCTGCCGGACAAAAAGCTAGCCACCCATTTGCACAAACCCTCGGGCACTCCGTAAGAAGGCAACTTCGATAGAAGACCCCGGTGCCAGACCCGATCGAACGCCTTCGCTATGTCTAGGCTACATGCCAATGCCTCCCCCTGACTCTCAATGGCTAGTGCCCATCGGTGTGTGAGATACACTAAAATCACCAGTTGAGCGACCGTGGCGAAAGCCATAATGACGGTCACTGATCAGGTCGTATTTTTCTAGGTATCTCAAAAGCTGTGTGTTGATCACACGCTCCATCACCTTGGAGAGGAGAGAGGTTATAGCGATAGGCCTGTAATTCGATGGATCTGATCTATCGCCCTTTTTGGGCACCGGGTGCACATTTGCAGTCTTCCATGAAGACGGAAATTGCCTAGTGTGGTAGGAAAGCGTGAAGAGGCGCGTGAGTACAGGACATAACTCAGGAGCACACTGCTAAAGCACCACTGCTGGTATGCCGTCTGGCCCACTCGACTTATGAACGTCTAGGGAAAGCAACGCCCGCCGGACCTCGCGCTGTGTTATAGTGATTTCCGGCATGGTCTTACCGCACCACGGTAAAGTAGGTGGTACAGCGCCTTCGTCGTTCGCATTCGAGTTAGAGGCAAAGAGACTGCCCAATAGATCGGCTTTCTCTTTTGCACTGTGGGCCAAGTCACCATCGGTCTTTCGCAGTGGTGGTTATGACGACGATGCATAAAATTCTCGCAATCCATCCCAGTCTGCCGACTTATAATGCCACACACGACGCCAATTAGTTGGCCCAGAAGGATCGGGTTGTGTGCATGACAATCGAGTCCGGATGAGACAGTGGTCCGAGGAGCCAAGAGGCGCATCCACTGAGACGGAGTATCCATCCGGACGTGTAGTCAGCAGAAGGTCCAGTAAGGAGCTTGTATGGTCCTCTATATCTGGTATTCTCGTTGGAGAAAGTACCAGCTGAGAGAATCCATAGGTCAGAGCAAATTCATGAGCAGATATCCCTGCATAGTTATTGGTTCGAGAACTGAGCCACTCACGATGGTGGGCGTTAAAGTCTCCCAAAATAACTACTTCTGCTGTAGGATATTGCTCTAGAACTTTGTCAGTCGTCAAACTCAGGTGCGTGAAGAGTCGAGTTACGTCCGTGTCACCGCTATGAGACCTGTATAGGCACGCATAGATACGAGTGTGGCCCCCATGATCTACGCGCACCCACAATATCGACAGGTCCCTGTCTTCAAGGCTATGAAGTCGGCGACAGCAGATATCCTCCCGGACGAACATACATACACCGGCACGACTCAAAAAATTGTGCTCGAGTTTGTAGCCGGGATAACGAAGGTATGATGTGTCGGCCGGGCAGGATATCTGCGTCTCCGTTAGAAAAAGAATGGTTGGCTGCGCAGTCTCGAGATGGTGATGGACTGCGTTAAGATTTGCGTGAATACCCCTTATGTTGCAAAAATCCACATTATATGTGGATGGAGTAACCGCTGTCAAAACTCTTTTCTTTTTTCTGTTCCTGGCCATTTTTTTTTTGAAGTAACTTAGACTACGGATGAGGATTCACTGCACAGACAGCTTAGAAGACAAAAAGTTGCGGTACTAAGACTGCCGAAGCTCAACACAGATGATACGGTTGCTGGCACGGCGGGCGGAAGGGCCCCTGATCCCCCTCTGTTGTAGTAGCCGGGTCCACTCCGGTCTCCTTCTCCGGCACGACTACTACTTCAGAGACTTTACACAGGTTGGCGGATCAGCCTCCCAGGGCGGAGATTAAGTGATCCCTGGGTTCGGGAACCCGTTCAACCTGCGGGCGGCCAGCGGTCAGCCGTTTCATCAGGTCTCCCTGACCGCCGAACCAGCACGCCGCGTCTACGCCGAGCAATGACAGCAACAAGCACCGTCGGTCCTCCGCTGTCCGCGCAGCGAATCCTCAAAGAGAGAGCTCTGGTAACCTTACTCACCGCCAGGAACACAACACTACTCAATGTTAGTGTTATTGTGGCCGCGGTTTTCTGTAAGGTGGAGGTACTTCCCCAGTTCGGGCCGCTCATTCGAGCAAGTACTCGCTATGCCCCGCTTTATTTGTTCGGGCAGCTTATTCGAGCGAATACTTGCAGTGCCCTACCTCTCTTAATCTGTGAATTGTGATTGTAGATTTTCAAAAGTTCATTTGTAAAAGTGGACATTTTTAGCATGTGTTGTGCAGAAAAAATTAAAAATATCTTTCGGTGGAGCCAATTTCCTAGTATCTGTACCTTATTAATTAGAGTTGTAGCACTTCAGTTATAGCACGCATATTTCACTCCGATGCTAAAGCACAAATGTGAACCTAACACTTTGCTGCCACTTGGAGGCACCCAAATTCAGTGCTCACCGAGATAAGACAGCAACACGAGAAAACTACAAGCACTGCTGCATGAGGTCATCTTCAGTTGGCTCGCTACCACAGCCACCAAGCAACCAAGCGATTCAGAATATCCTAGCACATAATGCATGATGGCTTGCACTGAATGTCAAATTTTAGGTTCCTTTCTGTGAATATTCTCGCTTTTTGTATAGGAGCTGACAGATGAGTTTTTTGTATGTATTACTATTACTAATGTTGTGGTTATGGTCTAGGATGTTATTAAGCTCGCTACTGCTGCAATACTCTAATTATCGCACAAGACGAGCCCTCATAGCCACCTAATCAGTATTTTGTATTTAGAGTGAGCGACAGGCTTACACTTTTGATTAGTATATTATCTGCTTAGACTCCATTCTCAAACGCTTTTTCTGTCTGCTGAGTACAAGGGTTTAAGTATCGCACAGAGAGAGTTCAGTACTACCGTCGTATCTGATATACAGCGTCATTAAATAATTTGACAGTTTAATAATTGGTTCACGCAAACATAGGCCATCGATATCTTCCTATTAAACTTCCTCGTTTTGCTCTGGAAAGGCTGTTCTAAGGTAAGTTTCTCTCTCAGTATAGTCTTCGTTAACCTAACTTCAACTTTACATACTAATATTATAATCTATACCCAATAAGACACGCAGAGAAAAGAGTGTAATTGAAAATTCCAACATTTCATTAATTGTACGCAAAACATTTTAAAGGTTCCATAAAAATAGGTAGTTAATGTTATTTTGGTATTTAAAGGGACTCCAGCATAAGTAGGTTAAAGGAGTTTTTCGTCACTATTAGGCTAAAAATAATGCTTGTGTGTAGCCAAGAGAATATTATCACTACCTGTAGCTTTTTCAAGTTAGTATATTAATAAAGATAGGCCTGTCTTATACCTAGGAGCATTATTGTCACAGCAAAGTTGTGTTTGTGTTGAGAAAAATGTAAATGCATAAGTGCGTACTGAAACTCTAACCTGGTATTATTTATTAACCCAATGCCTTGAACTTTTTGTACGGAAACCAGCTTTTGGTACAGAGCGTTTGTTACTTTCGGTACGTAGCTTCTGCACTTTATATTCTCTTTTTTTTCATGGAAAATCCCCTCCTAATCTATATTTTATATTCGTGATTCTTCCTAATCTATATTTTATAGAGAAATGGGGTCCAAAAAAAATAAATAAAAATTGCATTAGATTGCCCATTTTAGGTGCTTTCCAATGATAGGTATATGTGTTGTTTCTGTCGGAGGTACAAAACAGTTTCTGAACATCTCCTTTCTTCGGAAAATTTGTCAAATACGTTTACAGCGGGCGGTCATGTTGTGTGACCGTGTGAAAAATTAAACAAAAAAACAAAATTAAAGAGTATTATTAGTTAATGGACTAATAATACTCTTTAATTTTGTTTTACCGTATTCAATATAATGCCTAGTAATATCAGTATTATAAATGATAATAAATTAAAAAGAAAAGGTGTTTCAGATATTTTGATATGCATAGATTATTCTTTTCATTAATATTATATAAATAAACCATTAATACTGTAGGTATATATTAAAATCGTCTTAGTCGCAAAGAATAAGAAAGGCTAACACAAAAATATGTTAAAAGCTTTATGCTAAAATAATGACTAATGTTAGTCATTAGTTCGAGCTACACAGTCCGTTCTAGCGCAGTTTAGGGTAGGTCACAACATTTACAATAGGTAACGTTCTGTTATACGATTTTCGGATTCAGAATTTTTTAAAAAAAAAAATTTCACTAAAGAATATAATATAATAAAAAGAACTCAAAGTCCATAAAATGAAATTATTATGTGGCAAGTGTTACCGATCTGGAAGCTAGAGTCGAACTGTCACTTAGAACAAGGGTGTCTAGGTTAGCGTAACTCGAATTTAAAGTGGGGCTTCCGTATTTATTTTTCTGGAATTTAATTGAGTTGCAAAGAGTCGCTTATGATGTTAAAGTTGACCTTAACTGGTTGAATATTAATGACCTTTGTATATTTAGGTACTAATATCAGGGCTTTAAAATAGGCTATAGAAGTAGCAGGGAGGGTTCAGTTTACCTGAACCATAAACAGCAATTTCGTTAGTGCCAGTTTTATGACAGTCAATGGATAGTTTTGATTTTTCGCTTATTACGTAAAGCCATTTGTTATTTAGTAAAGTTTGCCAAATTTGAATATTACCCTTAAAGAATTTTGTTTCACATACAGATGTTACAGAATTTAATGCTTTGAATATAATATCCGATTCGCAGATCGGGGTTGTAGAACTAGGGTAGGTGTCTCAAGACTCGAATATATAAAATCGGTTATATAAAATTTTGCAGTTATTTAAACTATTAAACTATATGTGTACATGTATATATGTTATTTTCTGTTGGAAATGTAGCTGGAAAAGGTACACAGTTATAAAAATCATGTTCTGTAGGAGACATTAGTGGCATATTCATCACAAAAACAATTTTGTTATCACTGTAATAACTAGACAATGTGGTTATATTAAGTAACAAGTGTATATTTTCTAAAGATAGACTCAAGGGGAATTGCCTAAAACTAGGCAAAAATCTGTAATTTTGGGCTAATTCTTCGAAAAGTTGTTTTGGTGTTATAATTGAGGGGTTCAGAGCGTTAGATATACTAAACATTACGGCATTTACAATGTCTTCCAACTTAAAAGATAAAGTTAACAAGCTACCTTCTAGAATATTAAACAATTCACTAAGTTTAGATCTTATCACTAAATTATCTGTAATCATAGTCAAATCTTAGATGTCACGAGTCAGTCTCTCCACAGCGCTACCCAATTGCTGCTCATTAAAATTTATTTTACTCATTAATTCTTTAAAGGACGATAAGGTCGAATTTGTTATAAGTATACTATCTTTTACTAATTTTGACAGTTTAGTTTCGTCATTTTCAACAATTTGGATAGCCCTGCTGTATCTTATAGCGTCATCCTCATTCATTGTACCGAAGAGATGTTTAAATACGGTATTTTTAATACCTTCCAGAGCGACCTGCAGTCAGATGTGAGATTGATTCAAAGTCTTGTAGTATATCGTTATGCCTAATTAACAAAGGTTGAACCATATTACTGCACTCAATGTCGCTGTACGCATCACTTTGTTGGCATAAGCGTTGAAGGGTTCCTATCACACCGAACAGGTTATCGGAGTGTGGTTTAATGAATGATATATCTATTGGGATTACTACGCTAAGATAGCCGTCGGTTATTTTTAGTGATCCAATAGGGTCAAAATAAATCCCAGGGCTATGTGTTAGAGGCTCAATGAATTGCTCCTGTGCCATAGTGAGGCCGCTGGAATAAAATTATTAATAATATATTAATAAACGATTTAAATCTACTACTTTCAATATTAATATTTTTTATCTAATTATAAGATATTATAAGTATGCGGTTATCGAAAATATTATGTAAATGTATACGTATATACCTAAATAAGTGTTGTAGACAGTTAAGAGTCATGGCGTCGCGCGAGTTTGACTTCTTCAAAATGATGAGTCACGTGCCGTCTATTTATTAATAGGGTAAGGCTATTTCTACCATTCATTTTAATTACTTTACAAGGGCCCTTCCATATCGGAGATAAGGCTTTTCGTAATCGGAGATGGTTCTTTAAGAAAACATAGTCACCGGCTTGGTAACTAACTGGACGTGAGCGTGAGTCATAATAGGTTTTAGAAGATGTTTTAGTAGTCTGGTCAACATGTACCTTTTTGGGTGAAATTTTTGTATAGTCTCCGAAAATTACGATCAAGGTGTCATTCGATTCGGAATATTATGTAGAAAGTTTAAGAAAAAGTTCCAAAAGGGGCCGATGAAAATTGCAAAAGTTATAAACAATTTAAAAAAAAAAAAATTGGGGTTTGGTTTTTTTTGAATATCTCGAAAACTATCAAAGATATTCAAAATTTGAAAAAAGATCTGAAAAGAGGAGAAAATTTCCTAAAAAAAAAGTCCTGCCTCCCGGAACTGTATCTTTAATATTTATAATTTTTACGGAGCCCTGAAAATAGCGCTAAAAGCGGGTATTCTGGCTTTCGCTCGCGATTTGTTATTCGGACACGGTAACAATAAAAATCATTTTAACATATTAAATATGAATATTAAGGAATAAAAAAATTTTAGTACTATTGGGATATATAAATGAACAATAATCCGTAGGCGAAAAATTTTTATCCCCATTTTTCCATTAGTTATGCATTAGTTAATTAACTACTTTTTCTGAATAGAATGTTAACAGAAAAAACCTGATTATTATTAAACTACAACCCTAGGATTTTTTTCACTTCGTGGAGTTATTCTTAAAAGGCATTAAAAGAGATCCCCATTGGAAAAATTTAAAAATGTTAATTTTCCACTTTTTTATTAACAATCGAAAACATTAAAAAATTAAAAACTGCATAAAAGTTATTAAAAAAATTTTGTTTTTCAAATATTTCAATTTTTATGATTTCTAACGGTTAAAAGTTACATGAAAATATTATTTTTTAATTTTTTACCGCGATTGTTTAAATAATTGTTATAATCAAATGCATTGTTTATAAGATAATCAACAAATTTTTTTTCCTAATCTACTTGTCGATATAAATTATGATTTTTAAGAAAAAAATTATTCCTTAAAAAAATTTATTTATTGCTATAAAATGCATTTCTTAATTAACAATCGTTTTTTACCACTAAATATAAATATTAAGAAACCATTTTTTCTCTAAAAATCATAAATTCTATTGTTCTTAAATATTCTTGAAAAAAAAATTTTTTTTTTCATTTTTTATTTGTTTATTTAATAAACAATTTGTTATAAACAAATGGGTTTTCTTACTTTATTTTTTTTTTAATTTGTAATTTAATTATAAAAACAGTTATGTATTATTTTTTATGAAAATTTTTTTTTATCTATTTTTTATATAACTTTTAATATTTTTATGTCCTAAAATTTGCCTTTTTATCTCGATCTTTTTCTTTTATAATTGGTATAACTTTTAAACTATTATATATACGACAGTTATACTTCAAGTCGTTTTTATTCACTATAAATTAATGAACAATTTAAGCTTTTAACTTCAGCTCTAGCTCTATTATTTATGTTAATTATTGACAATTGTTTATAAAAAATAAACCGAAAATTTTTTTTTCATGTTTTAATATTCCAAAATATTCCAAAACGTGGTTAAATGTTCATAAATATCCTAAAATTTTGTAAGATCTTTTTATTATTTTCTTTTTTGGCAATTAAAATGAACTTTTTGTTAGAAATTAAATCAATTTGGTCTTATCATATGGCAGAATTGAAAAACATAGTTTATATTATTTCAAAATTTATTCAATATAATTATTACAGTATTTTTATAGTTCCTTTTTGACAAATTTTTTGCTTCAGTTATTTACTTCTTCTTTGTAACCTTTTGGATCGTTTCACTGGCGGTGGTTCGTCATCTATTATTTCTTCCGTAGTTTCTTGTCTTTCTACTTCTTCTACACTCATTGGATCATTATTGATTTCTTCATTATCTTGGGAATTTTCAACGCCTCTTCGTAATCTTTCAATTAAAATATCAGCTTCATCATCTTCATCGTCGTCATCAATTGTTGGCTTCACGCAGTTTGAACAGGCTTCACCTTTACAGTCTTTACATAAAGGCGAGCAAGGAAGTCCTGCTTTTTTGCACCCACATTTGTTAGTGCAGTCTTTAGTGCAGTTGCAGTGAAGCAGCTTCAGCAATTCATCAGGCGCCAATTTTTCAGTAGTTTTTTTTTGGCAGATACATCATATAATACTCTAAAAGTTATACCAATTATAAAAGAAAAAGATCGAGATAAAAAGGCAAATTTTAGGACATAAAAATATTAAAAGTTATATAAAAAAAAGATAAAAAAAAATTTTCATAAAAAATAATACATAGCTGTTTTTATAATTAAATTACTAATTAAAAAAAAATAAAGTAAGAAAATCCATTTGTTTATTACCAATTTTTTTATTAAATAAACAAATAAAAAATGAAAAAAAAAATTTTTTTTTTCAAGAATATTTAAGAACAATAGAATTTATGATGTTTAGTGAAAAAATGGTTTCTTAATATTTATATTTAGTGGTAAAAAACGATTGTTAATTAGGAAATGCATTTTATAGCAATAAATAATTTTTTTTAAGGAATAATTTTTTTCCTAAAAATCATAATTTATATCGACAAGTAGATTAGAAAAAAAAAATTGTTGATTATCTTATAAAAAATGCATTTGTTTATAACAATTATTTAAACAATCGCGGTAAAAAATTAAAAAAAATTATTTTCATGTAACTTTTAACCGTTAGAAATCATAAAATTTGAAATATTTGAAAAACAAAATTTTTTTAATAACTTTTATGCAGTTTTTAATTTTTTAATGTTTTCGATTGTTAATAAAAAAGTGGAAAATTAACATTTTTAAATTTTTCCAATGGGGATCTCTTTTAATGCCTTTTAAGAATAACTCCACGAAGTGAAAAAAATCTTAGGGTTGTAGTTTAATAATAATCAGGTTTTTTCTGTTAACATTCTATTCAGAAAAAGTAGTTAATTAACTAATGCATAACTAATGGCAAAATGGGGATAAAAATTTTTCCCTACGGATTATTGTTCATTTATATATCCCAATAGTACTAAAATTTTTTTATTCCTTAATATTCATATTTAATATGTTAAAATGATTTTTATTGTTACCGTGTCCGAATAACAAATGGCGAGCGAAAGCCAGACTACTCGCTTTTAGCGCTATTTTCAGGGCTCCGTAAAAATTATAAATATTAAAGATACAGTTCCGGGAGGCAGGACTTTTTTTTTAGGAAATTTCCTCCTCTTTTCAGATCTTTTTTCAAATTTCGAATATCTTTGATAGTTTTCGAAATATTCAAAAAAAACCAAACCCCTATTTTTTTTTTTTAAATTGTTTATAACTTTAGCAATTTTTGTCGGCCCCTTTTGGAACTTTTTCTTAAACTTTCTACATAATATTCCGAATCGAATGACACCTTGATCGTAATTTTTGGAGACTATACAAAAATTTCACCCAAAAGGTACATGTTGACCAGACTATAGATTTTTAGATGTTTTCTATGGCCTTTTCTCTGGTGTATTTCAGACGGTGTCGTAACATTTTCACGTAGTCGGGAAACGTAGTATTCGAATTGTTTTCGTAGATGGAATTTGGGAGAAATGGTTTGTGACCGAATATTAGCTCATAAGGTGTGTAATTTGTGGTGGTATGTATAGAGGTATTATATGCTAGCATTGCTGTATAAACATATCTTGGCCAATTGTCTTGATTTTCACAAACGTATGATTTGAGATATTCTTTTAATGTAGAATGGGACCTTTCAAGGGCTCCTTGAGTTTGCAGGTGATACGGGGAAGACCATATTGCATGTTTGTTTAAACAGATCAGCTGTAAAATTTGTTCCCTAATCTGTAAGGATAGTTTTTGAAATGCCAAACAGAGATGTAAAATGAACTAAGCACTCACGTGTCTCTTCAGCTGTGGCATTTCTAATTGGATAAGCAGTCGAGTATTTAGTCAAGTCGTCTTGAAGGTTCAGAATGAATTTTAATTTGGCTGGACCGGATTCTGGAAGTGAACCTACTATATCTAAGGATATCCTTTCAAAGGGAGTGCAAGAAGTACTTGTTATCTGCATGGGTGCTCTATTTATTTTTCGCAGGGCTTTGTTTGATTGACAGGATGAGCAGTTTTTTATATTTTCAATATCACTGCGCATATTTTTCCATTTATATTGTTCACTGATCCTATTGAACATTCTGTTGCAACCAAGGTGTCCTGCGACAGGGATATCATGGTTTTCTTTAAGTATCTTTGGGATTTCACTTGGACTAGAATAATAAATTTTATTGCGGTGTACATGTATTTCAATTGTGTCGTGGAATAAGTATGTCAACATATTATAGATTTTAACATAGCTATGTTTGTCAAAGGGATTTCGAAAATCAGTTATGCTTATCTTGTTTACAGGTTCAGTATTGGAAATTAAATGGTTTCTGAGATTTTTAAGGGATTCGTATACGTCACTGTAACTACAGTCGGCAAAATGATGTACTTTAGTAAAAATAAAGTAATAGGATTTTCCATTGTGAAAGAATGATTTGAATGAATGTAGAGTATTTTCTGACGGAATGAAAGATTCGGATTTTGGGTAGTTGGATAGAGCTTCTTCGACGTAGGGTATAGATTTATCAAGGTCTAGAGACGTTGGGATTACAATAATCTTATGTGAAGTTTTAAGTAGATTGTCATTTTATTCTATTATAGTCGTGTTGAGTGGTGTCGTTGCAGAGTTTTTTAGAAATTGAGTGTAAGAGTCGGTTTGTTGGTTAAGTATAGGGCCTGGTCTCTGATTTGGACTCAAGTTTTGGAAGATAGTGGATGGTTGAGGTACTTCTTGGATTTCAGGTGATGCCGGGACGGGAGTTTCTTGCGTTTCAGGTATTACTGGGATTGGAATGTTAGGCGGAATTACAGTTTCAACGAAAATCGGCGAGGGAATGGTTAAAGGACCAAACTCAATGTCTTGGTTATCGAATGGGCTAAAGTTTAGAGGACCAAAGTCTTTAAGTTCGTTTTCATCACTGACGGGATTTATGGGATAGATAGGATTTTCAGGGTTACTGGGATAGCGTGAGAGTGTGTCGGCGGTCGGTTACTATGAAGAATCGGCGCCCAAACAGGTAAGGTCTAAATGTTTTACAACCGAATATAATTGCTAATAGCTCTTTCTCTGTTGTATTATAGGAAACTTCATTTTATTTAGAGTTCTAGAAGCAAAGGCTACAGGATGGTCCTTGCCTTCAGGACCTTGGGATGGGATAGCGAAAATGGCATAGTTAGAGGCGTCGCAGATTAATGTGAAAGGTTTGGTGAAATCAGGATAAATAAGGACGGGTGCAGTGACAAGTTTATGTTTAAGACTCTCGAAGGCAAACTGTTGCTCGTTAGACCAGATAAGTGGGGTGTCTTTCTTTAAAAGTGATGTCAAAGGTTTAGATAGCTTAATAAATTCAGAGAAAAAGCGTCGGTAATAGGATATCAGGCCAAGGAAGGATTTTATATCTTTAGGACATATTGGAATTGGAAATTCTTGAACTGATTTAGTTTTGTTTTGATCAGGTTTCACACTCTTTTCAGTTATAACATGGCCTAAGTAGCCAACTTCTTTCCTTAAGAATTCACATTTGTCTGGTTGTAACTTGAAGTTAAAAATACGAAGTTTTTGAAAGACTGCGGAGAGATATTGAATGTGCTGTGAAAGTTCATGGGAGAAGATGACGATATCATCTAAGTAAACGAAACACCGCTCCTAGGAGGCCGGTGAGGACGTTGTTTATTAACCTCTGAAAGGTTGGAGGCGCATTTTTGAGCCCCAAAGGCATTCTTTTGAACTCAAAATGACCCTGCGATCTTGGGAAGCCATCTTAATCTGATGAAAACCCGAGGCAAGGTCGAGCGTGGAAAAGTATTTTGATTTGCCTTATTGGTCTAGAATTTCCGTGATATTGGGAATTGGATAGGTCTTACCAATGGTGATATCGTTAAGTCTGCGATAGTCTATAACTATCCGCCATTTCTTTTCTCCAGACGCATCTATCTTTTTAGGAACAATTCATTGGCTGAATGATATCTTGATCTAACATTTTTTGGATTTGGGATCGGACTTCTTTCTTGTGAACTTCAGAAAATCGATAGGATTTTACATTAATGGGTTGATCGGATGTAGTGCGAATTTCGAGTTGAATAGCATATGTAGAGGTTAGTCGATCACAAGGCAAATGGAATATATCAGAGAACGTGCTGCATATATCGTAAAGTGCGTCAGATTTTTCGGAGTTAAGATGAGAGACACGAAGGAGTTGCAAGACTTCTTGAGTTCTGTTCAAACACGATTTATTGGATTGAGATGTCTGAAAGCTGTTAGAATAAAGAGAATGTAAGGTAAGTTGAAGGTTGGAATTTAAAGGAACGGCATCTTCGGAAGTATTTAAGACCGTAAGGTTAACTCTATTGTTATCTTTTACTTTAACTAGACAATTCGCTACCAGAAGGTTGTCGTTTATGTGTTGATCAAAAATGACACCTTATTTTATTTCGGGACTTTTAACTGAACATTCTACTATTATTTCAGAACGAGGAGGTATCATATATATAAGATCGGTAAAATTTAATTTAATTTTGTTTTTGTTGATATTAAGGATATTATGATTGTAACCAATGTTGCAGTGATAGTGGGTAAGGAAGTAATTTCCAATAATACCGTCAAAGCTTAAATTGATTTCTTCTACGATATGAAATGGAAATGGGGTATGTTCTTTGTTAAAGAGAAGGGGTAGATCTAGGCTTCCAAGGGTAGGGACAGCCTCTTTGCTATTGTCTATGCCTTTTAATTTTATCGTATTGCTTTTAATTTTCAGGGTTTGAAACGATTGGATTGAGGATTTTTTTATAAGACAGATGGAGGAGCCAGTGTCAACTAAAAAGGTAAGCGGTTTTTTGGATATAGATAATCGGAGTGTAACATGATGTAAGGATTTTTTAGTTGGGTCACATGTAATTTCGTATACTTTATCATCAGTTATGCGTTGGGTTGGAGTAGGATATTTGTCAGTTTTTAAAGAGTAAGGATTTTGTAGGATTCAGTGGTGATTGGATTTCCAGGTATGAAGTTGATTAATTTTCAGATTTCGCGATGCAGAGGAGTGGACACCTATTTGGGGCTGGTTACCCTTGTGATCATTTGATTCAGAGGAGTGGACGCTTATTCGGGGCTGGTTACCCATGTGGTCATTGTATTCAGAGGAGTGGACACTTATTCGGGGCTGGTTACCCATGTGATCCTTGGATTCAGAGGAGTGGACGCTTATTCAGGGCTGGTTAACCTTGTGGTCCGTGGATTCAGAGAAGTGAGTGTATTTTAGGCGTTGGGTATCTTGAAGTCTTGGAAAAGTGTCATTTTTACGTAAAGGTCGTGTTAAGGACAGACACTTGGGTCCCACGAGACACCGCCGGTAGCCCGTTATTCGTTTAAATCACTTTTCTCATTATATAAATCGTCGTGATTGTTTGTTTATGTGTTATGGTCGTTTTCGTCAAAGTACTCGATATAGTTAGTATCATGGGAAGTGGATGGTTAGGGTTCAAAATAGTTGTAGTAATCATTGTGATTATGATGTGTTTTAAAATTTATTTACAAAATTCTCGTAGCATTCGCGGCAGACTGGTGGAGTTCAATCAAGGACTTCTTCCTCACGACTACGATGTAATAGCAATATGTGAAACTTGGTTATTGGATAGTATCGGAAACTCGGAAGTGGGAGACAATCGTTACGATGTACACAGACAGGACCGGTCGGTGAAAGGGAGCGTGGCGCGGCGCGGCGGCGGCGTGCGCGCTGTAGGCGGTGGCGTAATGCTGTTGACTCGGCGCGAGCTCGGTGCGCATGCCCTCGCCCCGCCGCGCGACGCCCCCTACGAGCTGGTGCACGTGGTGGTGCCGGCTCGGGCGATACAAGCGGCGCGCGACCTACACCTAATCTTCGTATATTTACCTGGCTCTGGTGCCTCTCATGATGAACTAGTGGCCCATCTGACAATTTGTTTACGTGAACTTGTTGAAAAATATCCTGAAGATGATTATGCTTTACTAGGCGACTTTAATTACCCTAACCTTGTTTGGATAACTAATCCAGATGGCTCATCATGTTTGCCTACTAATGTTACTAATGAATTCCAACAAAACTTTTTGAACACTGTGTCAAATCTGGGTTTAGAGCAATTGAACACCGTGGTCAATGGGAATAACCGATGCCTTGACCTTATATTTAGCACCTTAGAAGTGACCTCGACCCGCTGTAGCCTACCTATTATTAGTGAGGCCATGCCACACCACCCGGCAATTGACTTGGAGATACCCAATTTAAAACTTGTCAACACGTTAAGAGACCCTAAAACTTAGATTTATAATTTTAAAAAGGCTAATTATGCATTGATCACGGCATTCTGATATCCAAATTAACTAGTATCGGTGTGCATGGGGATCTTTTGAGGTGGCTCGAATCCTATC
Source organism: Apoda limacodes (assembly GCA_946406115.1). Taxonomy (NCBI): domain Eukaryota; kingdom Metazoa; phylum Arthropoda; class Insecta; order Lepidoptera; family Limacodidae; genus Apoda; species Apoda limacodes. The sequence goes on along the minus strand of OX291555.1, from coordinate 21,766,717 downwards.
TCGAAAATCGCCTGCAAGCAGTAAGGATTGGAACTTACAAATCTAATTTCATGACAGTCCCATCGGGCGTCCCACAAGGGTTACATTTAGGGCCTTTGCTCTTTAACATTTATCTATATGACATTGAGACATGTTTCACGTATTCTAAAGTTCTACTGTACGCGGACGACAAGAAAATTTTTATGCCAATACAATCTGTCGCTGATTGCATTAAACTTCAAATGGATCTCGATAGACTCTCGGAATACTGTGTACGTAATCGACTTGATATGAACATAAACAAATGTCAGGTAATAACGTTTACTAGAAAATGTAATCGAATAACCCATAATTATAATTTGAATGGCACTATTATTCCTAGAGCAGAGCTTGTTCGAGATCTTGGCGTTATGCTAGATCGCAAACTTTTGTATACTTCTCACTTTGAGTATATATGTAACAGAGCTCTCAAAATGCTGGGATTCTTACATAGAGCTACTAAATCTTTTAAAAAGGTAGAATCTTTAATGACGCTGTATTTCGCATATATTCGAAGTATCATAGAATACGCATCCTCGATCTGGTCCCCTACTTATGTAACACATATTGCCCAACTAGAATCCGTTCAGCGCAATTTTACACGTTGTTTAAACTATCGCTTAGTTAGGCGGGGTGATTACGCCGACAGGCTCAATTTTTTCCATCTGGTCTCTCTCGAGGATAGACGGTTACTTATAGATATGAAACTATTGTTCGACGTAGTGAATGCAGTCCTAGACTGTCCTGAGCTTAGAGAACGCATTGGTGTACGGGTATACTCAATCCGCACCAGACGCAAGCGCTCTCTGGACGTTGGGTCGGCACGCACAAATTACGCCAAACACTCTGTTTTGCAAAGAATCGTCCAAGCATACGAAAGCAAATTCAGAGGCGCTGATATATTTTTTCCCCATCGAAATACTTTTATTAACTTTGTTAAGGAGCCTTTTTTAACGGAAATACATAAATAAACAGGACTGAACAGGCACACACGCATACACAAACACACCCTTACACACCCTCTCACACACACACATATACACACAGTTACTCTTCTATTGATCCCTCGTCCCTTTTTGTTTCTTTTTCTCTTTTTAAATCCTAAATTTATAAAAAAAAATATTATAGAATAATAATTATTTGTCTACTTTCTTTTTAAAACATAACGGTACGTCGTCATCGATTTGTATATATATAGAATTGTAAAGGTCAAACTTTGTAATAGGTTTTATAAGAATTGATTTGTAAAATTGTAATTTTAGATTTAAGAAGCTGTAAAGTTTGCAATACAATAAATAAATAAATAAATAGTTATTTACAAAATGGATTCTAGCTTGCTCTTTACCTAAGTTACCTCTTTGTTGAAGTTGATGAAGTTGTGTGGTTTTAAATCGGTTGTTGTATTCGCGTTTCCTACAATTTTCTATCGTGTGACCTTGATTTTTGCAATATCGACAAAATGCGGGATTTTGGTTTGGCATTTGAGGCTTGTTATTCATGTGATGTATATCTAAATGAGTTATTGGGTTTTTGCAGGTAGCGTGATGGCGCTGAGAGATTTCTGGCCATGTTACGCTTGTACATCAGCATCTGTATCTTCTCTTCAGATTTGTTTAATGGCTTCTTTTAAATTGCTAGGCGATTTACCTCGGACTAAATTAGAAATGTTGGGCTTCAGGCTTAGTAAAAACGTGTGAAGGGCCAGATCTTCCATTGGAGCAATCCGGCCTGCTAGTTCGGATTTCTTTTTGCTAGAAAGTGTGACCTCCATTAAGAGCTGAGATAGTCAGGTTTCTATACGGAATGAGTACTGATTAACCGTTTCATTCAATGATTGACGACATTCCTGCAAATCAGTTAACAAATGTGCGTAATGTTTTCTTTCCCCAAACTGTGTTTGAAGAAAGTCACTGAGCTGATCCCAGTCATCGTATTCTTTTATTGCTACAGCCGCTTCCGCTTTTCCTTCTAATTGTGAAAGTATGTATTTAAAGAAAATTGATTCTTGTGTGTCAGATGCCTAGTTGATGTTTTCACAGTTTGCTAAAAAAAAGAAATTCATTTCATTTATCGCGAGAGCCGTCAAATGGTTTGATGAAAAGGACTCCAATTTGTACAGTTTCTCCTCTTTCAGATTTCGTTGAACCATCTTTACTTGCCATAGTATTATAATAAAATAGAACCACTCAAAATAAATAATAAAATCAAATATTATCTTTAGTAAAAGTTGGAACTGTTATGATTCGGTGTAATAGGCGGCCCGCTAAGTAAAACGATGCGAAGACTGACACTATTGATAAAGCACAGGTGGAATGAGTGAGGAGCAGCTTCTTAGAATTGAATGTACAATGACAGTGACACAAATTATGAACAAAGTAAAGTACATGAATAGTTATTATGTTAAAATATATGTAAGTATATTAGATCTAGAACACGGAAACTTGTAAAATCTCTTGAGCACTACGGAAAATACTGCACTTTGATATTTGTGTATGATTTTTCACTATCACTTTGTTTTAGTACTAAAAAAGGTTTACAATTACAGGATAACGAAGAGGTAGAAGCAAGGAAACATACTCAGGAACTGATCAACGTGTGTAGCCCAGTCACGCCGTAATGTAGACGATTCCGGTTCTCAGGAGATTGACGACTTTTCAGGAGCAACACGACGTTAATCTTTCAGGAACGTCCAGTAATTTTCAGGAACGAGTTGATATATATATATTTTTTTCAGGAACGAGACGGTTTTTTTTTCAGATTTTAGGAATAATATGATATATTTATTTTCAGGAATTTGACAACTTTTCTTTTCAGGAACGACGGTACTTAATTTTTAGGAACGAGACGATTTTGAGGAGCGAGATGAAGTAGAACAAGAACTAGAGTTTTATATTTACTGTTCGCCCCGAGTTCAACACTAATTTGGATAACACTTACACACTTGAGTTCCTCTGATTTGCACTTTATTGTTTATTCACGAAACGGTGACGGACCAAGGATACTTTGTATCCGTTACCGATCTGGAAGCTAGTGTCTAACTGTCACTTAGAACAAAGAGAATCCTATCCATGGCAAAAGTGCTGACGCGGAAATAGGGTGGTAAGCCTTACTATATGCAGGGAGTATATATAACAGTTCGTCTAAAAGCCTGACTGTACTTGTTAAGAACATCTCTCTGGCCTGATTATCGCGTAATATTCCATGAGATAGGATGGAACGTGCCAACCATGTATCGTATCGCAACTTACTATAGTAATATACCTATTCAAAATATGCGGAACGGGTGGATAAGATTTATCAACGACTTTACTTTTGAATTGGTAGTTAACAAGAACTATTTAGGTCATCAATTTTTGTTGTTGTAAAATTTAAGTTGCATATTGAGCTAAATCCGAAACATATTTAGATGCAGCAATGTTATTAAAGTATTATTGCGTCCTAGAGCTATGTTGTGGACAAAACAAATATTTTCTTTACACTGCGTAACACACGTTTGCCAGCAATATGATGCTACTGGCGAAAGGCTCTGGAACTGCTACTTTTTGTAGGTATAAACGTGACCTTATACACACAAAAGAAGCAGGCGCGGACAGTTTTCAGCTGTTGGAAATCAATAATTTAATAATTTAAATAAGTGATTTTTATAGATAAACCTACGTGAGTGTGGAAAAAGGTATTTCTGAATGTATGCATTTACGTTTTGAATTTATGTAGGTATATTTTTTAAGGGAGCGATATAGGCCAGAAAGCTCATTTCTGTGTTACCTATATTGCGCTGAGCTGAGCTGTATTTGTTATACACTCCAAAAGTAATTTATACCGTCATAACGCCTTGAAACTGTTAATTCATTCTATGGAATTTTACCGTTTTGGTGTCTATTTTTATGTAATTTTTCTACAACTTAAAGTCAATGCACCAAATAACAATCAATTATAATTATTTAACCAAAATTCATTATGAGCAAATGCAATAATACCTAGATTTACCTATTTAAAAACATAATGCTTTTTACTAGGCTTGCAACGAATATTCGGCTGTTTTATCCTTTCTGCCGATTACCGAATATCTAGGTATTATTCGGCCGAATACCGAATACTTAAGATTTTTTGTTGTAGCCTACTACAACAACTATTACAAAATATTTAAAAAAATAAAAAGATTGTTTTTTTTTATAACAATGTATTTCCTTGTTATCAATAAAAAAATCATGCATTTTTAGACGCCATAATTGATTACTATTTTATTAGGCTTACACAATTTCACTTTTAAAGTAAACTAATCAAAACGAAGAAAGCACAAAAGTGTTCGTATTTACTATGAGCACCAAACGAAACATATGGCGCGGCGGCGTGGGAAAGAGGTCACGCGCTAGCCGAATACTATTTGTTGCAAGTCTAGTTTTTACATAATTTTATTGTTAAAGTACCAAACATAATAAAAGAATTAAAGGCACAGATTTAGAAGGCCGTGTGGCGCAGTGGTAGAACGTTATTCCCGAGGGAAAATCTATATTTACATTCGCAATATCTTAAACCACCTCTTCGGAGAAATGTTTCGTGATTGTATATCATAAATATGCATACATTATTAAAGCTGTTTAGTAACAGACGTTATATTTATGTTCTAATGATATTTATGATAACCATCTACAATATTAATCGATCTAATAAAGAAGATAAAAGCGGACAAAAGCCGAGATGCGGAAAAAATATCAAATGAATTTATAAGATGATGAAAATGATGAAAATGATGAAAATGATGAAAATGATGAAAAGTTAGAATTTATTTGGATAATAGTTGGGTTAAAATACATATAATTTTATAATGTTTAGTTTTCAATGATAATTTTTTTTTTACAAAGAGTCATTTGGTTATTTTGAACAAAATAAAAACAAACAATAAAATTATACAGAAAAACAAAGTAAAAAAAATTTTATTAAGTACTATCCACTTACAAAATTTAAAGTCTAATGACTTACAGAAGTAGTCTTCAAATCACTGAATAAATTGATCCAATTTATCCTCGCCTACCTTCCTAATTATCTTTTTCTACTTTTTCACTTCTCTATACTAAAATAAAAAATAAATAAAATAAGAATGTGTAAGTAATTAAATGTAAATGTATTGAGTAATGTATGTATGTAAAATTCAATTCATAAAATAAATACTACAGATTCGTTCATTAGCACGTCAAGTCCTGAAAATTAAGAACACCTGAACAATCCTTTCAAAAAAAATATTTCCTGAAACTTTTCAGATTTATGGTATTTATTATTGTTTTCTGAAAATCTATTAAAAAAAAAAGTCCCTACGCATGAGCTTCCAGCACTCCTACACCTATGACCTTTCTGAACGAAGCAAATGTTCAGCCCTAGAAACCATTCTAGTGACCTAAGCCCACTAAGTTAGTATTTGGTTTTAAAACCTCCATAAATCTATCATTCTGAACCTCTTTAACCGAATGATACATATTCACCTGTTCATTTCATACCTCACCTCCTATAATCTTTTTCCGTATTACTCTTTCACAATTCATTCCAGTCATAATAAATGTAGATATAATATTAGGTATTAGATTATAATTTATGAAATCCGTATAAAATTCTGAAATTTTATATACCTGTTGTTTATATTTCTCCTATATATTTTCAGATTTGTTATTTGATATTTATTATCTGAAAATAGTATTTCCTAGTCTGACATTCTTATCTTGTGATAAAATTATCAAATTTTCATGATTTCATGAAAATTAATACCTGAACTATTAGCTTTGCACACAAACAGTCCGGCATCCACTAGACTTAGTAAGTATCGGATGTATCTCTTCAAACCCCATGGAATCTGACAATATTATTGAGGAATCTCTGGTGAATATTTTTATGATGTATAAGTGTTATTCACTAGTAACACTCTTACGAAACCTATACTCCGTGAATTTTGAAATACAGGTCATTTCCGCATTCCTGCAAACTTACGACACCTCACCGAAAGTTTGAGTTCCTAGTGTTGTTATATAACTAAGATATCTCAAGTTGAAAGATAAGTTGAATTTTTAGTATCTTAAAAGAAGTAAATATTAAAAATAATATTTTGAAATTATTTCCCAGTCTGACATTCTTGTCTCGTGATGATATTATTTAATTTCAATAGTTTCATGAAAATTTATATCTGACCTGTTGAGTTAGCTTCATACAAAAACAGTATTTTATGTTAGTGCATCCTCTGAAATTAGTAAGTGTCAAATATATCTTTTCAGACCCTTAATAAATCAAAAATATCAATAAGGAATCCCAGATGAAAATTTTTATGTTGTACAGTGTTATTCACTTTTAGCACTAGTCATACGTGACCTATACCCCATGAATTCTGTTTTTCAGGTCCGTCCCGCATTCCTCCAGACTTACGACACTTTACTGAAAATTTCAGTTCCTAGTGTTTGTTTTATTCCTAAAAAAATCTAGATTCTAGGTCTCTTATATTTTTAGTGCCTTGAATTAATTGATATTTACAACAGTAACTCAAATTGATATTATTTCTCAAAGATAAAAATATGTATATTTATATATTTATACCATTGTATATTTGTACCAAAATTTACATTTTGGATTTTTGGAAATTTTCAGACCTTTTGTGCAGTTTTGACAACGTTATTAAAGATACCATTTCAAAGATTCTAAATATTAATTTCAATGAACGGATGTGGCTACAGGCAACCTTACCTGTAAGATTTGATGGCTTGGGTATTCGTTTAACTTCCGCAGTACCAGCCCTACCAGCTTTTTTATCTTCAGTACATAGTACTCAACCCCTTATAAACAAAATTCTTTTTCCTCTTAGTAATTTCGAGATCTCATTTTTAAATGAAACTAAAAACACATGGACTTTCCTATTGTTTCAACATCACAAAGATTGTGGAACGGGCTGCGAATTGAACCAAAAAATACTTTTGGAAACGGTTGTCAATTCTACAGATCGTGCTACTCTTCTAGCAGCTTCGACATGGGAGTCAGGGCTTTGGTTACAGGCGCTTCCATCTGCAAACACAGGCAGCTTAATGGATAATTCCACATTTTGACTTGCATCTTGCTTACGTGTAGGAGCGGTTACTAATATACCCTAATGTTGTCAATGCGGCGACATGATCGATCCCCTCGGTCACCATGGCTTATCGTGTGTTCGAAGCGCAGGCAGAACGTTTCGCCACAGCAGCCTCAATGACAATATACGTCGAGCTCTAGTGAGTATCAACACGCCCGCCATTTTCGAGCCTGTTGGTTTATTTAGAGATAATGGTAAGAAGCCTGATGGCATGAGTCTTGTGGAAGATGGGTCGACCATTAGTTTGGGATGCTACGTGCGTCGATACTCTTGCCCCGACTTATCTTCCCGGTACAGCTTCTGTGGCAGGAGCTGCTGCCGCTTCTGCTGAAAACCGTAAACGTAGAAAATACACTAATATAAGTAATAGTTATTTTTTTGTGCAGTTTGCGGTTAAAACCGTGGGGCCATGGTCGCCGGGGACTCATCTTTTGTTTAAAGCTATTTCTAAGCGTTTGGTCGAAGTGTCACACGACAGAAGGGCTGGCAGATATTTCGCTCAAAGAATTTCAATTGCAATTCAACGAGGAAATACTGCCAGCCTTTTAGGTACACTGCCCCATTAGGTCAACTTGGAACAGGTTTTTTATTTGTAGTTTTTATTTGAGTTGATTATTTGTTTTTATTTAATTTTAATTTTATAATTTCTTGGCTTTGTTGAGTATTTTTAGTTGTTAAATAAAAAAGTGAAGTAATTATATTTTCTTTGATGTATATTTATAAATATAAATAACACATAATATTTCAATTACACTCAGTCCAACACTATTTATTAGATATGATGCACTCACAGTAATAAAGTTTAATGTTAAATGTCAAATTCTATTATCAACAATATGTTGATATATATGTTTATAGGTATTTATTCAAAGATGTAGAAAAATTAGAATTATTTTTAATTAGTTTTCTCATTTGTATATGTCTACACATAAGTGAGATTGATTTGAAGTTGTAAGTTGTGTTAAATAAGTAGTAAACCAGTTGTTAAAGAGGTACGTCTGAGTAATATAGCAAACAATATACAAATAAGCGTAAAAGAAAAAATATATTATAATCAAAATAAATGTAGCTAAACCTACGATCATAAATAATGCCCCCTTTGATTTTCACCATTTCTAAAGTCAGTACAAAACCACCTTTACAAAGCAAATACTCGAATATCAGAACTAAAAGACACAGGTACTAAACACAAAGGAACCCTAATTTATGCTATTTCCAAATTTGAAAGTAAAATCATCGTAGAGTAGGAACCAGGTAGCTAAGCGTTCAGGACTTGCGACCTGAAAGTAGGTTTAAGGGGCGCCCCCTTACAATGTACATTATCGCTGACCTACACTAGATAACCAGCCAAAATAGTAAAACCCTACTAACGCCGCTAAGGATGGACATGGATTACACATAGTAATTACTGTATCTCTTGGCAGACCTGGTTCTTTAGTGGGCTATATAATTATTATGGCTGGTATAATCTTAGTTCCCACTTCTACTTTTATAGAAGATTTATCTTTACCTAGCTGAAAACGTCCTAGAAAAAGGTTCGTTAATATATTCCTTCCTACTGAGATAATTGAGATTTCTTTCTACCATAAATTTCTAACCGGCAAAAGCGGGCCCGTCATTTGGATGTTTTAACATTAATTTTGATATTTTTAAAACGCAACCTCCAGAATTTCACAACGAACACACAATATGTTTACTGTAACTTCTAATAAAAAAGTATTTACTAACCAGTAATGGTGGCACGATCTAGCTATAGAGTTAACCCCACGAGGTTCCTAGCTTCTCGTGACCCACAAGCGTAGTCTATGGACTATTGGTCGGGCAGCGTTTCGACAATTTAAACGACGGCAATTGAATGTTCTGTATGTATAGGACCCCGCACTTTTATCACCACTAACCCCTCTCTAGCAACCTTCTCCGTCCACATTTCAAACCTCCCATCTTATTATTTTTTTATTCCGGACGGATGTCCGGCCTTAATTAATTTTAACAATGAAAAAAGAATATCTTTTAAGTATAATTCTAGTTATGTTGGTTGGGATACTATTATAGAGTCCTAGATTAATATGAACGGTCTAGATAAAACGGACTAATTATTCTAAACAATGAGAATATTAATATTATGTTCTAGATGTTAGTAAAGTTTTAACAAACCCCGGGTAATTTCAAATAAACTAACACTTCATACCATTATACAGAATACGTAAAATCCAAGACAACTACCCTTTATGATTGTTAGAATATTTATTGTAGGAGGCTAACCTAATGGTTGTTAAACGACTTACTTAGGTAAGTTTCGCGGGTGTTTTCAATATTATAAAAGTTCTAAGTAACTTAAACTTACTCTTAAACTTATACTCAACATTATAGAATTCCCAATAACAGTCGCATAACTATTTAACTAAGGCAATAAAATTAATAAGAAAAGAAAACCGCGGATAACAAAACAACTCCTATCTAGAGGGTCTCCGAATTTATCCTACGTTTAATTTCCTGAATAAAATTTTATACTAGCAAAAGTTATGAAACTACCTTAAAGAGCATATGAAACGTGCTTCCATTTATATATCACTTAACCACCAATCAGTGACTGAGTTAAAACATCCTTCAACCGACTTGCCTTCCAAACAACCATCCAATCACAGTTCGTTTTAAAGCATCCATACTCGCGCCACTGGTTCAAAACTTACGCAACTTTATTTTGTCTAGAGTCCGAATTCATAAATCGGAAGTTAGAATACTACCTAAATTTAACAATTAATTCCGTGTTGATGTCTATGACTCGTAAGTTCATAACTTAATATTTTACATTTTAGTCATTTGTACTTATATGTTGTTAGCTTTAAACCTTACATAAAATAAATCATAACTATTCATTTAATTAATAAAATTACTGATTCTAATTTAAAGATGGATTTTGCTATAGGTAGTACGTCCATTTAGATTTGTTTACGAATGAAAATCTTCACGCTAAAACTTGAATAAAAACATTGTATTACAAAAATGTTAAGGCATAAATATGGTATCGTCACAATACCTAAAGTAGTTTTCAAAAAGTTCTGGAACCTATATCCATTTCTCTACAGACAACGTTTTCAGGAGGGTACATATACAAGAAACAGATTTTCGTTGCTTTTGCTCTATCGTAAAAACTGAAATACAAACTTTATACTTGCAGTAAAAAACTCTAAATTATAACAACAAATAATAAAAAGATAAGTTTATTATGATAGGTAATAAATTTACAAATTCAAATTTCCTTGACGTATGGTAGTTTTTGTATTTTAAACTTTTCATATTTAGTTTTTGTGTCCACATAAACTTTTAGTTTTAATAATTGTCTATGATGTTTTGTAACAAGTGTATCAGTACCACTTACAATGTCAGCCAGTTCGTAAGCTGACAACCAATCCATAGGCTTAGAATAGATCAACACATTTCCTTCCAAATACGAATAATAGGATATATCCAATTCTATGAACACCCGCTTACTAAATGAAGTTGACACTAAAATTTCATCTTGTGACAACTTGCTGTTCAGATAATTACCTACTATTTTTTTCTTTATCTGTTTTGAGTCTCGGCCAAATGCATTTTTAAAATTGAAAGTATCATCTTTAAAGTGAATGTTATAAAATACTTCTGCATCTAAAATAAACCCTCCCTTGTTCCATTTATGATAAATACTATTATAAACACATTGTAAATCCGAAGTGGTTTCAAATACGGTATCATATTTATTTACATATCCGTTTGAAGTGACAGCAACAATGTCTCCTTGAGATTTTATTACTTCAATTTCTTGTACTTTAAAAACAGCTTCGATGGGTCTTGTCCTGTTTTTACCTTCAAATGGGCTATTGAAGTAAACTCCTGTTATCACTGGAAAGTTTTTGTTTTTAGCTTTAACCAGCTGTGAGAGCACAGTTGTGTTTATTCCATACTCATTAGCTTCTTGATGAGAAACGATTCTTCTATATTGCCCACCCACCTTAACTTTTGGTTGATAATTATTTTCATCAACATATATATCGATTTGCATACTATTTACATAAACTACTGAATATAGTAGAAAAAATGGGATATAAAATGGTATCATTTTGCGCACCTGTGAATAAAAAAAAAATAGGTTAGACTTGCTCATTTGTCCAAATCCAAAATCTTTTTAGCGCGTTTTAAGCATAAACCCATCGCCATGCTCCACTGACGGGACCACAAGTAATGTTTTAAGAAAAGCAAGTTTTTAAAATATTCTTTTTTTACTATTTTTTATTTTATACTTTTAAGTGATGATTTAATTGAATTTTTATAGTTTATCTCCCAAGTTTCACTAATTGGGTGATGAGAACTTAGAAAACTATATTATGATTAATATAAATTAGTAATTCAATTTTCACTTAATTATTCACGTTCCATCCTCATGTACACCTTCAGGTGCACTTCCTGCATATGCCAAGAGGTAATAACATCAAAATGAAATGAAATTCGTGATCTGCGACCCTCAAAACCCCCGGATACCCATTTTGAAGATTTTTAAATTCACCTCCACCTCTAGGTTGTAACCCTGGTACAACTCTGGGAGGGGGTTGATGGTCAAAGTAACTGTGGAATATTGTATTGTCATCCGAGCTTAGTTAGTATGCAAAATTTCATCGAAAGGTGATAACAGGAAGTATATTTAATTAAGCTTGCAATATTCCACCACAAGACGGAAGGAAGAAAAACGAAAAAGGAAGCATTGTGAGTTAAATAAAAGCAAGTAAAAATAAGTTTCATAAGTATGCAAAATAGGTTTAGGACCCGTAACATCACAGGCCCGCACCGCTGTTGGTGTCAAGGAGACTTTTTAGTCCCCATTACACCACTATAGTTTTGCTTCATACTCTATCGATAAATATATATGTTACACTTGTTCCATTGAACAAAATACAAGTGTTTTGTTCGGGTCTACTTACTGAAATAAAAATTTAAATTTGTAAAATTAAAAAAAAGTTCATGAGCTCCATTTGTCATTCTTTGCCCGCGGTCCAACTGCGTTGTTAGACTGGTAGTAACCAAGGGCAATAATTTTTGTCCCTGGTTCTACCAGTTGGACTGTAACAAGATAATTCATAATTTTTTTATCACACTTGCTCGTTAACAGAATCATTCATCCCACGAGCTTTTTCTTGGTAACTTTTACCTTACAGGAGTGATATATTACATCAAAATCTTCATTTCGGATTACAGCTGTCAAACTAGAAGCGGCTTTATCTCCGAAACTATTAATTGTAGACTAGTAGTTTCGTCACAGAAGTGATAGATCTCGTCTAGATCTCTATTCCGGATGAGAGCTGTCAAACTAGAAACAGCATTATCTCCGAAACTTGATTGTATTGTTGATTATATATTTGAAATCTGTCACTCTAAGCTATTAACACTTTTGCTGACACTTTCAGTACAGACAGATGTTTTCCGAAATGAATACTGATGAGATCTATCACTTCTGAAAAGAAAATACTGTTCTAAAATCAAGTTTCGGAGATAAAGCCGCTTCTAGTTCGACAGCTATCATCCGAAATAAAGATCTTGATGAGACCTATCACTTCTTGAAAAAAATTACCAGACTACAATCAAAAGTTACAAAGATAAACCGTTTCTAGTTTAGCAGCTGTCATCGAAAATAAAGATCTTGATGAGATCTATCACTTCTGTAAAGATACTTCTAGTCTACGATCAAAATTTTACGAGATAGAGCCTTTTATAGTTCGAAAGCTATCATCAGATAGAAAGATCTTGATGAGATCTATCATTATGGTAGAGAAAGTATGTGTAGGCGATGTAGTTCTTTCTAGTTTGGCAGCTGTCATCCGAAATAAAGATTTTGATGAGATCTATCATTGCTGCAAAGAAACTACTAGTCAACGCTCATGAGTTACGGAAATATAGCCCTTTCTAGTTAGACAACTGACAATAAAAAAACAATGATTAAAAAAAATATCAGCAAATAACTTTGGACCGATTCTCTACCGTGCGAACTTTACGAGACTAATTCTTAATCATCCATAACCACCTAATCCAAGAACCATCAGAAGAGTGCACAAATCAAGCCAGTCACAATGCGTATAATAAGTATTTTTACGATTGTACTATAAAATATTTGAATGTCTAGTAGTGTCGTTTTTTGTAAGCAGCACTACCAGTTGTGCAACTGGTAGTGCTGTTTACAATAAAGGCATTTATATTATCTGTCCTTTTTGTTTAGTGCTGTCCAATTAATTAAACTTACCCGTGGACGCACTGGAGCTACCAGATTGAGTAAAATATTTTAATCTCTAGTGTAATGGTACTACGGGGAAAAATAATTACCTGTGGTCCCACCAGTGGGGCATTGCGGTGGGTCCACGGGTAATACGCGCTTTTTAGTCATCATCAAATCTAACACGACAAAAATGATCGAAGAAGCTTTGTCAACATTATACGTTGAATTATTATAGGAATATAAATAGTTTACAAGTCTACATTTCTCCAAAATTTTCTAGACTAACGTAGAAATTTATTGAAAAATGCTAGTTATTTAATCTTAATTTAATCCAATTCTAATTTACACATTCGCCATTCCAAAACCTTTTTCCCGAATTCCAGCTTCCATTGGTTTTATGAGCGATGTAACCTGCTTATTGCCACTTCTGCTTGTTGATGCGAAAGTGAGTTTATTTGTTTGATTGCCCTTTCTTCATGTTGCAACGCAGTATCCAATTCAGCTTAAATTTAGAACAGGGATAGTCGCAGAGACAAAGAAAGACATAGGTCATTTTTATATCCCGGAAAAATCGACAATTCGTGCTGAAATACCTATAACCAAATTCAACGTTGTCGAACTATAGCTACAGTTAGCTTGCTATAGTGAACTTCTTTTTTGTAAATATTCTATGTAAAAGTTTTTATACTTAAGTTATAAAGGTGTTGTGTTGAATTTAATGCACACCGAGCTGCGGGGCTGCTAGTATTTATTTACACATTTGAAACTCTTTGATGCCTCGAGTATCCGTGCGTTCGCCGACGAACCCGGGGACGTCGGCGTCGTGTTATGGGGGAGGGCTATTAGGGGAGATTGTTAAGACTAGTCTCGCTATCCGGATAGCGAGATCGTCGTCTGGGGCCGTTGGTACGTGCCGAGGCCGCCTAACAATATTTTTTCGACCGTGCATCGTGGTCGATCGGGGGGATGATAGGTTGTGGATTGCACAATTAATCGATTCGGGTAATTTTGTGTACGCTCGAAAACGTGGACTGCCAGGTCTTAAAGATATTGGGAAATCGTGGGGAGTCCCTGTGTAGGTCCGTATTCCGGACGTACCAGGAGGCTCCGGAGGCCGCTTTGAAGAAACGGTTTTGGAGGGTCTGGAGTTTATAGAGGTTTCGTTTAGACAACGCATAGACAACGCTAGCAAATGCTAGTATGGGGCAGATGAGATTGGCGTAAAGAGTCAGCTTATTCCTAAGCAACCAAATCACGCACCTCTCGGCTCTGCACAATGCACGGTACTATGTGCGCTTAAGTTATTTATGGCTAGTTTTTGCCCGCGGCTCCAGCCGTCCTAAATTTGGTTAGCAGCATTATTAATTGACAAAGTTTGTCGATTTAATGATGTGATGGATTTGGAATATAAAGTGTACACAAAAAAATGTACTCACCATAAGTGAAATTTGTGGAATCATTTAGCACAGCCAAGAAACTAGTGGTTTTATAGCGTAGGGTAGAAGAAAGAAATGTGGGCCAGTGGTTTAAAGTACATTAAAAAAACTTATGCTGTACTCTTAACGAGCATAATATGTTATTTTAATAGAACTTTAATTTGATATCACACTCGATAAATTAACGCATGATACTTGAGTCGGTGTTTTCTATCTATTATTTAAAATATTTCTTTTTAAAGTCATCATCAGTCATATTTTTATTTTTATTATATTATTATGATTAAATTCCAAACCAGTATTTTATGTTCCCCGCTCGTCTCCCCTGTGTTAGAACCTGTGATTATAGTTTCATTATAGTTCCACGGAAACCAAAGTTAGCACATGTTTAACACAAGCTTGACCAGTTTTTATTCTTTTCCATAAAATTCCAGAAATGTTTAAGGGTTTTCTTTACGAAATTACCGTTTTGACGCTCTGGCCACTTTGGATAAAAGTGAAACCTGAATAGTGTTAGGTTTTTTGATTTTGGAATTTAAAAAAGACATGACATTTAAACTTCGACTTTCAATAGTTTTTAAGATGGATACAGCGACAATTAGAGTAATATTCGAATACGACTTCCGATGTGGGACTAGCGCAGCAGAAACTGCTCGTAATGTAAATGCAGTGTTTGGAGAGGATACAGCTAACGAATACACCGTGCGTTTATTGGTTTTCCCAGATCTGTCAATAATATTAACCTTGAATCGACGAAATTAGGTTTAGTTTTCTTTATACTAACCAGTTTATTTAAACCGTTCTTATATCTTTTGGTTTCTTAACCTTACATATGAATTAGGTGTAAACAGCGGTGTTATTCTACATAAGTATTATTTATTTCGCATTAAATGTTGTTTGCCCCGTGGCCCCGTGGTGTGATCCATAGACGCTGCGAGTTAATTTGGGGCGCTTATGGTTCAAATCTCGCTACTTCCGTATTGAGTACTTTTGTTAGGAATTACTTTTTTTATGTTTTGACATCTAGTTCTCTCTGAAAAGGACCAATTGGTATGAGAACTTTTGTTTGCAAAAATTAAAACACATGCAATCTAATAAAAATGGTTTTTATTAAAATTTTAAAATATTTTTTTTGATAAATGTCTCTATTTTCTATATATATATTTCCTATGGTTATAGCTTAAGTATTCGTTTTCGTAATGAAAAGAAAATTGAAACTTAACCATAAGATTAAAAAAAATACAAGTCACCATTCATTCGGTAACGCTCCTATATTTTTAAAAAAACAACAAAGTAAAAAAAAAATATGTTATGTCTTAGATATATTGAAATGTAAAAAAATATCTGTTAGAAAAATAGTACTTTATTTTTAGGGTTCCGTACCCAAAGGGTAATTAGCGGAACCCTATTATTAAGGCTCCGGCTGTACCTCATGAACCGTGATAGTTAGGCAGTTGAAATTTTCACAAATGATATGCTATAACAACAAATACTAAAAAACAGAATAAAATAATTATTTAAGGGGGCTCCCATACAAAAAACGTGATTTTTTTGCTCGATTTTGCTCGATATTGATAACGGCAACAGATAGACGACTAAAACATTTACAAAATATTTAGTTATATAGTTACTTTAAAAATATATAATTAAATTAAAATAAAACAAAAATTTAAGGGGGGCTTCCGATACAACAAACGTGATTTTTTTTTATAGATAATGGTACGGAACCCTTCGTGCGCGAGTCCAACTCGCACTTGGCCAATTTTTTAGTATTAAATCACAGCATGCAAGCGCCGCCGCATAGATTCGACTATATTAGAACAGATATCTGTTCCTCTAATATTATTCCAAATTTCTAAACAATGAGCCTCTAATGACTCTGTAGTTCTTTCATTTCGCATGTCCCATCTTTGGACGTTCAAACCCCATAGGTTTTCTATGGGATTTAAATCTGGTGATTTTGCAGGCCAAGGAATAACATTAATGTCCGGTGTTGAGCAAACCAATCCTGCACTATATGCGCTCGATGCACAGGACAGTTATCATGCATAAACTGTATTTGTGGCATATCAGCTACTGGATAAACATACCGCGCTGTTGGCAACATGATCTCGTCTAACACTTCCACATAATGTGAAGCTCTAGCGCGCCCTGCTATCGAGATTAATTCACCAGGACCAGCCGCAGTCATCCACCCTCACATATTTAGTGATATCCGTCCAGATTCCATATTTGGGACAACATTTTGTTCTGCATAACGGGTTCCATTTCTGCGCAACAAATGAAGCCTCCCGTTTTAAGATGATACAAACGACTTCTCATCGGTGAAAAATGTGTGCTCCTAGTCAAAATCTAAATACTCCCTTGCAAACAACAATCTATTTTGTTTATGGGTATTAGTTAAATATGGTTTTTTAGCGGGCTTTCTATGATGCAATCCTTCAATATGCAGAGCTCGATTAACTGTGTGTGTAGATGTATGAAACATGTGTCCAAACACAGCAGTCGGTATGAAACCATTGTTCTCGTATAGTTCTACCATGAATCTTCTTTGAGTCGCATCAATGTGCCGCGGACGTCCACTTCGAGTTCGAAAAAATTATGATATAACATTAACATCAAATAAAATACTTACGGTAAAACCAGTCTCATTGCAAATTTGAGATATATTGTAACCCATATTATGTAGTTCTATAATACGCATCCTCTCTTGAATATTAATATTGGCCTGCATATTATTTTTAGCAAAGAAATTTAATAAAAACAAGCACCTAGAGTAACTCATCCACAACGACAAAAAAATGGCTACCTAAGTAATTACCGCATCTAACTTAATAGCTAAATGAAAACACCAAAAAACCTTGTCAGCCCATACCCCCAGAAACAAATCGGCAACGAACGAGAAACATTAAATGACTGCCTACGTAGTATCCGCATCTAACTTTACAACTATTATAAAATTGGTCTAAGCTGTTTAACGAAACAAAATGTTCATAATTCGTAAAATGTAACAAAAACAAAAAGGAAGACATAAGGTGAGATTCGAATCCACAACCGATGAGTACACGTATTAAGATCTGATACGTCTATCCACTAGGCTACGGATACAATAATTTTCTTAGTGAAATTATTATATACAATAATAAATGAAACTAATATTACTCAGGTTCTACAAGACATATTACTTTATTTCTTTAAGTGTGTGAGTGACTACGCCTCGCTACCATTCTATTTTGTTTTGAAATTCTATATGCAGTTCTGCAACTGACCGTATATTGTGTTTTCCCTGAATCGTTTTTTTTTTTGTTTCTGAACTGACTATGCAGTTGGCTGTTGCAGCCATTACTGCTTCACCGGGCTTTTTGGAACGAAACTCTGAAGGAGCAGCCCATATAGCGCCCAACGCTCAAGGGCTCCCCGCGGGGGAAGCCTCGGCTTGGGTTGTCGCTCTCGGGGGCGTCCCTTCGACCGGCGTGAGTCTCGAACCCGAAGGTGAGTCACTGCCAGGAGGGGAGTTCCCCGTTACGCGGGTACGGTTGCTATTGAGTGGGGGCGAGAAGCGCCCCGGCACTCTTTGATACCTCGTGTATTTTTGTGGGCGCCGACGAACCCGGGGACGTCGGCGACGTGTTTGGAGGGAGGCCTCATTCGAGGAGGTCGTAGAGACTAATCTCGCTATCCGGACATCGAGATCGTCATCTGGTGCCGTTAGTACGTGCCGAGGCCGCCTAACTATAGCCGAGGTCGATCGGGGGGATGGTAAGTTGTGGATTGCTCAATTAATCGATTCGGGTGATTTTGCGTACGTTCGAAAAAGCGGACTGCCAAGTCTTTGAAATATTTGGGAATCGTGGGTAGTTCGAAGTCTCTGTGTAGGTCATTAGGCATTGCGGACGTACCAAGAGGCTCCAGAGGCCGCTCTGAGAAAGCGGTTTTGGAGGGTCTGAAGTTTGTGGAGATTGCGATCGGATAACGCAATGACTACGCTAGCATAAGCTAGTATGGGGCGGATGCAAGATGTGTAAAGATTCAGCTTATTTCTAAGCGACATCTTACTGTACTTGACTATCATGGGATAAAGACGACCGAGGACAAAAGCGGCTCGGTCTCTGACTATTTTGGTGTGAGCGTGGAAGTTCAAACGACTATCCATGGTCACACCGAGATATTTGGTCTTATTTTGCCAGGGAATGGCACGACCGAAGAGAGAGAGGAGAGGTGGCCGCGGAGAGCAGCCTACGGTAAAGAGGACGGCAGAGCTTTTGTCGGGATTCACCTCGATTCTCCATTTCCGAAACCATTCGCCTATCCGAACTCACTTGCCTATCGGTGATATATCACTGAATCGGGTGGTTTCTGTGTATTATATGTATGTAAAGAAATATACACTGAGCTTACAGACGAATTCATAGTTGCAAATTGGCAAGTTATTATATTAGTTTGAAAACTTGCTAAGTTGAATCTGTGAATTCTTGCATTAAACCATTACTAATGTAAAAATAAGTAAAAGTTGAGTTAACTTTTTGAAATAGGCAAGAAAGTGGGCATAGGTGAGATCTTATGTGATTTTTAAGCATATAACTCAAAGTTTATCAAGTTTTCCTGTCATTTTATATTAAAGAATTTGATGGGAACAGTTAATGTTGCTCTATATTATATCTTACCCGAAATGAAAATCTTACCAGAATTGTAAAAAAACTAATATAATATGTGGATACAATAAATAAAAAACAGTATACGAATCATTGTGTTTGTGAAAGAATGATTTCTACATAATTTTAATATTTATATTTTTAGTGTAGTGGCTCGTTTTTTTTACTTTTACCGCAAGAGAATAGAATAACTACGATTTTATTGCATATGTAGCTAACAATTAACATAAGTTTCGAGGCTAACATTACATTAACAGCTAAGGACACGTAGCTTCTACTTAATTTATTTTTTATTTAGGTTAAATAAAGTTAATTGCACATTTTTATAAGTATCAGCAACCCGTTTCAACTTCGTTTGTGTTTTCTTCTCTATATATGACTCAAAAAAGGCCGGTTTTTGTCGGGATTCTCCATTTCCGAAACCATTGGCCTAGGGCGGTGATAGCGGGTTCGAGTCTCTTAGTGATTCGACTCACTTGGGTATCGGTGGTATATCACTGAATCGGGTTGTTTCTGTGTATTATATGTATGTAAAGAAATATACACTGAGCTTACAGACGAATTTATAGTTGCAAATTGGCAAGTTATTATATTAGTTTGAAAACTTGCTAAGTTGAATCTGTGAATTCTTGCATTAAACCATTACTAATGTAAAAATAAGTAAAAGTTGAGTTAACTTTTTGAAATAGGCGAGAAAGTGGGCATAGGTAAGATCTTATGTGATTTTTAAGCATATAACTAAAAGTTTATCAAGTTTTCCTGTCATTTTACATCAAATAATTTGATGGGAACAGTTAATGTTGCTCTATATTATATCTTACCAGAAATGAAAATCTTATCAGAATTGTAAAAAAAACTAATAAAATATGTGGATACAATAAATAATAAACAGTAAACGAATCATTGTGTTTGTGAGAGAATGATTTCTACATAATTTTAATATTTATATTTTTAGGGTAGTGGCTCGTTTTGTTTACATTTACCGCAAGAGAATAGAATAACTACGGTTTTATTGCATATGTAGCTAACAATTACCATAAGTTTCGAGACTACAATTACATTTACAGCTAAGGACACGTAGCTTCTACTTAATTTATTTTTTAATTAGGTTAGATACAGTTAATTTAGCATTTTTATGAGTATCAGCAACCCGTTTCAACTTCGTTTGTGTTTTCTTTTCTATATATGTCTCAGAAAAGGCCGGTTTACTGACGCATGCATTTAGCATCGTCTGTGACTCAAACGAGAGTGCCGGTCTTTTTGGAAGGAAGCCCCTTACGGTTGGTCTTCAGCCAATGTACAAAACATGATTTCAGACATTCTGAAACAGTTGCATTACTCATGTGTTGCCAAATCAACAATGCTTTTAGGAATAAACTTGTCATACCCTGGCGTTGTAGTGAGTCTGGTATGCTCGCCATAAACAGGGTCGAAGACTTTTAGTATAACATGTAGAAAATGTTTTCTGGCTTTAATATTCATCGCAATATGGGTGCCAATAGAATTGTTTTAATCATATACATGACAAGTACAGTTTGCAATAGAAACGACCTGAAATCCCCTTAATGACGCGCTTTCACTTTATGTACTTGTTGATTAATGAGTTGAAGTTGAGGTACAGAATTATTTTTTCAAAATAGCGACATCTTCACTTAAATCCATGAGTTATTACAGCGTTGATTGTAGTATTTACATCTTGATATCTAGAACGTGTAGTACTTGCTTAAACCAGAAGATGGCGATAACACATAGTTTCACTTAAAATAGTCTATATTTATTTCGCCCGTTGTATGGATTAATCATTTTTAGAGCGTTGAAGCTAAGTATAAATGATTACTTGTCACAATTTCTACATGTCTAGTTATCATTTGAAAATAGTGATCATATTGGTAAAAATTAAAGCCAAAAAACTAATTCACAAAATAATCTTTATAACTAGGTTTGCGCTTTTTATGCTTCAGTCATTGTGGACTCACATCGATAATATTTATCAATAATTTTCGATCGATGTAAATTTTGTCAAATATTTTATAGTTTTATTAATTTATAATTATAAAGCTAAAGAGATTATTTTTTTTATACGCGCTACTCTCTGAAACTACCAGTCGGATTTGATTTTTTTTTGGATTTAATAATTTAATAGCCTATAACCTCCCCGGTTAGTTTATAGGCTATTTAATTATTAAACCCACAAGAATAAAAACAGCAGAATTAAAAATAATAATTAAGTAACATATGCCTCGCCTTGCATCTCTCCTGCCAGCTCCTCACAGACACTCGCCCAACCACTACATCGGTCAAGTACAAAGTTCGCCAAAAAAGTTAATTATCAAAAAATGTTTAATAAAAAACGCTGCAAATACTCAACTAACAAAGATGTCCTTTAATATAGAGAAAAATAACATTCGGTTATATAAAGGTTATCAAGTGGTATTCCAAATTTAAAGGGATTGTGTTTTATTATTTTATACAAACGTTCAGTTGTATAATACTTAAGTCATTTAATTCAGTCCATAAAACATTTACACGATCAAATTATATAATCATCTTATAACTGTCGCAGCGGTGATCTTTAAGGAACTTTTTTATGCAACTCTTTGTTGTTTAAACGAAAAATATATGATCATCGTTAAAACTACTTTAAGACTTTTTGACAGTTAAGCAACTCTAACAAGCTGAACGTATACAGGTTACAATTATTTCTTTTATAAGCCTATAAATAGATTTCAATATGATGATCATATAAAGGTCATTAATTTCCCTCTTATGCTTATAGGACTCTCATACAAAGTTAAAAAGACTAATAAAATAACTTTAAGTTTTGAAAAGGTCATAATAAATGCATTAAAGTCGTGTTATATGACCTACAGTTACAAGATTTCGTATAATAGTTAATATTACAACATTAAATCGCATTAATGTAAAATAAAAAAATAAATTTTAATAAAATAATAATAATAGGGGTGTAGCTAATCCAGTCTAATGCGTTTGTGACAGAACTTGACAAAAGGGCTGAACAGCGGCTTGACCACAAGTTCTAGGAACGCTTGCTTGCTAGAAATATTTGTAATATAGAGAGAGAGCTGTATCTATAGGTCGTTCACGTGGAATTCAGCTGTTGCTATTCCTGTGAAAACATTTGATTTTTTGAGTATTAAAAGTAGCGTATTTTCTTTTCCGTCTTTTCAATAATTTCTGTGCCGAAAATCAGCTCAATTGGTTGCTCCGTTGCGACACGAAACAATAACAGACATTTACATTTTAAGTTAGGTTTATGTTAGTAAAAAAGAATTCAAACAAACAAACACAGCTAGCAATATTATTATTAGAGCAAGAAAAGATTAAAATTGAAAAAAAGTAAACAGCGTTATTATTCGACTTTCTGTGGACTTCAAATACGAAAACTATGTTTGGATCAGTCTATTTTTTTTTTGTATTCTTCATTGAACACCAAAAGCGTACAAAAGGTGGACTTAATGCTAACAGCACTTTCTACCAGTCAACCTACAAATGTTTTTAAATATTTAAATACGCACATTGTCAGTTATACCTATCAGTCTATTTTTTTTATTCATCAACGCAACTTGAGGTAAGTTGCCTTGTAGTAATTTGGGTTAGATTTTACCTGTCATTGACGAAACAATTTTGGTAGCGAGCGAGGTTATCGACCTACATTTTGCTTACCTTTACAATTGTTGGACCTAAGACCTTAAAAAGGTAAGAAATTTAGAATATGAAATAGAAATATAATATTATATTTATATAATATTATATATAAATATAAATATATATAAATATAAATGGTTAAATGATTTATTTATTTGCTTGAAATGCGGTACATTAGGTTGTAAGAAACATATTGAGAGCTTTGACGCATCTCGCTAAGCATTAGCATGCACATATTAACATTGATTTAAATTTAAGTTGGGATCATTAAAGTTATTTTTCTTGTAAATATTCTCTAACATCATAAAAACATTTCGCCAACAATCATTTTAAAATTTTGATTTAATCTTCATTAGTTGTAGGTTTTTTATATCTTCCGGTAGTTTGTTATATATTTTTACACTCATAGCATAGCAATTTCTATTATATAATTCTGTTCTAAAGTTTGGTAGGCACAGCTTATTGGGATACCTTGTATTAAATTTGGATAAAGTTTCCTTTTTTGTAAATAACTCTGGATGCTGTTTCACAAATATACACGACTCAAGAATGTAGATACATGGCAATGGAAGTAATTTCATATTGTTGAAATAAAGGTTTGCAACTTGTCAGTGGCGCAACATCACAAATGGTACGTAAGCATTTTTTTTGTGTAATGAAAGCTCTATTTATAGCAAAATATGGATGTCTTAACTTTATTTTCTTTTATTACAAGAAAAAAGAAATTTATATATAGCTAATAATAAGCATTAAATTAATTCTTTTTCAGAACTACTTTCGGGATCGTCTTCTTAAACATCGCAATTGGGTAACCTGTCTTCACAAGCAAAACCAGGCATGGTACTCCTCCGGAATAACGCTTTTGTTGTAAAGTTTTAATAATCTTTCTCTTTTGCAACACTGTGTTTTGGGAGAACAAGGGAGTTGTTTTAGAGCTGTTGTAGTTCATCTGGAAATATTGTTATGATGCTTCCAGGTTCTACTGAAAATAGAAAAATAACTCTGTATTGGTCATCAGTATTTAAAAGTAATTAACAAAAGTAAATATTCGAACTAGGTTACAATTTAGGCGGTCTTATCGCTGTCTAGCGATCTCTTCCAGACAACCATGTTGTTATCTATACTAATATTATAAAGCTGAAGAGTTTGTTTGTTTGCTAGAACGCACTAATCTCAGGAACTACTGGTCCGATTTGAAAAATTCACTGTTAGATAGCAATTTATCGAGAAAGGCTATAAGGTATATATCTGCACGCTAAGACCAATAGGAGCGGAGCACCAATGAAGAAAGTTTGAAAATCGGGGTTTTTTTTCTTTTGAGAGCTTCCGCTGCATGCGCTACGTATACGTAAATATTTTGGAAAATCAAGTATGACAGAATTGTTCCACTTAGAAAGTTCCCAAAAAAAGTTGCAACAGCGTATGTGTATCATTTAAGGTTAGCTGACTATAAATTTTATGCTAACCAAATTTGTTCTAAAATAATGCATTATTTGCGAAAGTGTCTGATAAACATGATATTCTTTATCCAAATAAAATCTTAGTATTTAATTTTAAACAAAATTGCCTTTAACCTCATTTGATTTCAATAAATATCTTAGGAAATATCGCAGTTTTAAAATAACATCGCAGCAAAATAATGATCAAGTACTGCGCGCGCATTTATGTGAAAGGCCGGTGGGAAGTCATGAGGGGAGAGGGCGGTACGTATTATGTAAAAATATTTTCACCTTCTACGTAAACAAAGTCGCGGGTAAAGGCCGCGTTAGCCCAAAGTAACTATTACTGACTGACAGATCTATCAATTCACAGCTCCAACCACTGACTGGATTGAGCTAAATTTTAGCACACACATAGCTATTATGATGTAAGCATGCGCTAAGAAAGGATTTTCCCTAACTCACCCCCTAAACGGGAGTTCAAAGTTTGTATGGAGCACCCAGATCGCGAGGTTAATTTGTAGTTAACCTAACTAAAATTTTTAGTAGTTAATTATTTATTACTTTTAAAAACGAGAGAAAGAGGGACGGATAAGAGAAAGATGGAGAGAGAGAGAACGTCAAGTATAAATAGGTTTTTTTATTCTATAATTGAGGAGTTGCCGTAAGAATTATACGCCTATAAACAAATTTAGGGCGGCCGAAGCTAAGCTAGTAGTGAATAAATAAATTTAGTACTTTTTAGGTGGTGAATTGCATGCACAGCAAAGTATTATAAATGTATGTCTTGAACCAGTGTTCTTTTTGTTCTTCAAATTCTAACCTGTCAGTGTTTTCATTTTTTCAGGACTTTTGTGTAACATCATTGACTGAATGAATGAATTTCGGACATTTCATAATTTATAGATTTTTTTTTATCTCCCCTTTGATATATCTTAGTCGCTATTTCTCAACTATTTATCTTGCTTTCCGTCTGTGCTTTCGTGATATTTTACATCTTATCGCATATTTTTTCTAGTTCCTTTAACTCGTAATATTTAAACTCTTTGACTTAATACTGTTCTTTCTTGATTTTTATTGTATTTTTCGGAAGTTTTCTTAGATTTTGCTCGTTTAAATATATTGATCCCATCCGACAAAGCATAATAATAACAGTTATTTCGTTTATTTAGTCTCAAAAAGTTTTAAATGATAAATACAATATAGAATTTACACTGAGTTAAAATTTTACTTTGTGAGACTCTGGAGTCCGAACTAGGTTTGCACCTGTTATTTCAGATCACCAGGCGTCTACCACCAATAAGTACACAAAGTTAATAGAACTCAAATAACATATTTACAGTGATAATAATACACCGAAGTAGCTTAATATAACGTAAATATTTAATTATTAAAATTTAATTTTTGAAAGTATGAGTTGAGAGTATGTTGGAGCAAATGGACGTATATAACTTTGTGTGTGTGTGAGGGTGTATAACTAAGATGAGGTACAGGTTATTGTAAGGTTATTGGGTTCTTTATATCATTTATTTCACTATTATGTCATTAGTAATAGCTTTTCAGTTTCATCATATTTTAGGTTTTGCAACCATTTAGAAACAGCATTCTTGCATTGTCGTGTGTAGGATAATAAAATGGTAGGAAGGCGCTAACTTTCACTATAGCTCTTTGAGCATGCTCCAACCTTATTATAGCAGTTTTGGATGCACAGCCCCAGGATGTAATACAATAGAAACGTATAGATTGACAAAGCGCAAAATAGATGTAACGATTTTGGGTTGAGCCATACTCTAGCCGAAAGTAAATCTACGTGTAGCTGAAAGCTTAGTCTATGGTGTAGGGTAACGCCCAAGTATTTTAAGCATAGATCGCTGTATTTTTCTATTTTTCTGTAAGAGTGTCCCTAGGACTTTTTTCCATCATCTGTAAGTTATCTATCTTTTGTACAGCCCATATCAAAACTGCAGCAGCGTATTTCGGTTTTGTCCACCGAACGTGTCCGAAAATATGCTTACTTCTGTCACATAGTTTGGGATGCATTGGGAGAAATAGTGATACAAGATGGTTACTTTCCATTTATTCGAATATTTAAAATTCAAACTAAGGAGGTGAAAGGTGGTAAACTTTACAGTATGTTGATTAAAGAACTGAGCAAATCTTATAGTCTATGCGAGTGAAGCCGCGGGCGGAAAGCTAGTCACATATATATTTATCTTTATCGCCGTAAGACGCACACTTTTCCACGGCATAACCGTTACGCAAGAAAAACACCTTTATTCCACAGTAATGCCACACTCCATGTGGTCTGCCACGATGCAACCCAACGGACAAGTTAATTGCTGATTTAGCTGTGTAGCCGTACCCTTGATTTATAGTCCCCAGTAGTGGAATATCCTGAGGACGTCCGCTGAGTTTGTCAGTGTTTTCAGTTATTAATGAGATCTCTTGAGAGATTTGCGATTATAACTGACGAATTTACATGTTTTATTTAGACTTACTTGCATTATTGTTTGTATTTCCACTCGATGCATCTAAAATCTATAAGCTTAATCTGAAATCGAGGAAAGGCCGCACGTAGCTGGCACAGCGCTAGATTGTGAGCGCAGTTCGCCCCGCAGCCTCGGTGTGTAGCGGTGTTCAAGACAGCACCACTACCGCACAGGCCAAGGATTTGGAGTACAGTAGACTCTGGGCAGGCCGAAGATTTGGAGTCTTAAGGACCCCTGGCCTCCCTCAGTGTAAGCACAGCAAAGCAGCTGCAACGCGCCGGCGCTTGCCGTAGACGCGCAGAATGGGATGTATCCGAAGGTGGATGATGGGAATCCCCAGGAAAAAACCATCGTGCTAATATCACTCAGGTTTTTCCAATAGTAGAATATTAAGGCGTCGTCACAGAATTGACGCTTTACTCTTAGCAGGAGTATTTATGTTCAATTAATAAAAGTAGAAATTTTTGATATCCGTATAGACAGTGGACGCAAGGAAGAATGTTGAAATTTCCCTTGTCAACAGATATCCAGACTCTTTTGATTTCTAATTTCGAAATCACGGCTCCAGTAATAGACCTAAGAATGGATGCCTGGAAACATCCACTCTTTCTTACATCATCCGGTCGTTTACCGGAAACGGTCGTTCTGTTATACGATATCAAATTTTTTGCGGGATGTTTTAAAAGCGATTTACACAGCTTTAAGTCCATTCGTACAGGTATGAAGTATGAACTTTATGTTTTTATTAATGTTACTGGTGCACTACATGCAAATCGGTTATACAAGTCGGATTATACAGTTACTAATGGACGAGTATTTTCAGTTTCGTGAAAATAAACAAGGATAAATTCAAGGTCAAATTAGTGTAAATTACTTTAAATTTAGAGATGTACGTATTTTAAGGTGGAATCGCACCTATTGGCATATTTTCAGGGGGAAATAGGATATAAAATAAGCGTCCATTTGTTTTATTCATGTTTATTTTAAGAAATTATTAAAAGAATTATTTGCTTTATGTAACGTATCCTCAGCAGTATTACTTGGTTGAGGCGTGGCATCAAAAGTAGAGGTATCACACGAAACAGCATAGTTTATCAGTTGAGACGGTGCGGTGGTCCCGATTCAATGTACTCTGCCAGTTGAGGCCAGTTGAGTGTGTCTTCATAATAACTATTTGACGATCTATCTGTATCTGAGAGGTAAACAGTAATAAACGCTGAAATCAAAATATTGCAGAATGCGCCTAGAAAGCTCAGACGGCAGAAGAATTTCATTTCAAACTATCATAACTCTTTATATTTCAATCGTAAGTGAATAAAATAAAAGCCCACATTGATATGTTTTTATAACTTACAAGCCAAGGTAAACAGAAATTAATAAGGCTTTTATTAGTTTTTTGTTTACCTGGGCTTGTAGGTGATAAAAACATATCAATATGGGCTTTGGAAACTCGTAACACTGGACTTATATTTTTTTACCACTCAAACGATTAAAGACTTTTAGCCTTTAAAACTAATAGTCTGATAGTAATAAGTCTAAAACATTTGCAATATGTTATTTTGTTTTGTACGTAAAAATTTTCATTTTGTTAGTATTTTACTAACAAAAATAGCTGTTTACGCTTATATAAAAGAAAAGATAATAGGTTAAAATAAATCTAAAGTAGAAAACGTACCTATTTATTATTTTCACTAGCCTCAGGTAAATTAACAACACTGCCACTGTGTGGTAAGGTACTGTTATAATAAAAATTGTGGAATATTGCAGGAATCCATTACAATGATTTTTTCAAATATTCATACTTTTTCGTTGATATTAGTTTTAAAATTTGCCTCCGAGGTCGTATGAACGCTGGTACATACAAACATTCAAGACCTTTTCTTCTATTTTGAAATTTCATGAAAATATTCATCTTCTGATGACGTCTTATATTTCGGAGTTCCATAGTCAGCTTTGTATAGATATAGATGTACTATACATGTGCTTTTAGTGTCTATAACCTGCGGAAATAGAAGCTTTGACCATTTTCCAGGAGAGGTGTCGGTAGACATTAGTCATAAGTCCACATTGAAGAATAAATAAGTGAGTATGTCACTCTCGTCATAACGTATCCGTTTTGAGGTAAACAATGATCGTACCATGTAATAGTTTAACCCACAGTGATCATGTGACTTATTACTAATTCAAACAGGGTATTTTCTAAACGAGTTACAGGAGATTGTAGGAACCCCCCCCCCTATAAATAAGAAACATCTCGTCTTATGGCGTCTAATAGGGTGATAACGACCCTACCTGATGTAGGATCTCTATATGCAGCACTCCAGACATATAATAATAGTATTCATATTTGGCAATGATCGTCTAATGGCGTGATAAGAACCGCTACATTGAGAACCTAAGTGACGCTGACTCTAAGAAGGTATGAGTTTAGTCAGTCACTAGCATGGAGAGTGAGCTCTGATTTAAAAATGAAATTATACCAATTTAACTAATTAAAATTAATTATATAACTAGCCTAGCCCTTAACCATTTATCTTAACTAAATTATCGCACACGAGTGATGTACTGAACTCAGATAGCTATTATAATACGTCCTAGTAATGATTTAAATTATCGTCACACTGACCTTGATTAAGTAGATTTCTAATACAATAACCTTCCCCATAACTAACCTTATTCACTTTCAATTAATAACTATTTAAATCCTGTCAAAGAGTAAGCCTTTCATAATTTAGTTTCTATTACTTTATTTATTTATTTAACCTTACAATATGCAAGTAAAACGAACATAAGAAATTAAGATTTCCTTTACAGTTCGCGACAATAAACAAAAAGCAATAGCGGCTACAGTCGGGATCGAACCTTCGTATGTTTGTCCAACGTTATAACCACTACACCAATTGGTCAATTAACGGTCGATTGAATTTAACTTAATATTTCTGCACCCTGAAGATAATTCCCTTTTTTCTGGTAAAGGTGGTAAACAACCATACGGCCCTATAATAAGATATTTTACACAAGGTACTATTTAGTCTTCATGGTAGTTCTTCTTACAAACCAAAATCTCTTAGTAAACGTGAAATTTTCAGTATTTAGACATCTTACAGATAACAGTGAATAATTCCGTTCTTTGCGTAGGTACAAGAACATCTCCAGTAAAGGAGACATCATGTGCAACCTTTCTCTTACGAACTTGAGATATTACGGTAATATTAATAAATATGGAACAAATTGCGAATAACGTAAAGATTAAATAGAGTTTCTTTTAATAATTTGTCACAGTCAATTAAGATAATTATGACGACAGAACGCCAATTTACATGGGTAGGTAACCCGTCTTAGTAGATATTTTCCTACTATTCAGTCAGTAATGAAAACATTGCTTACTCAAAAATCTAACACTTTAGTTAGATCAACAATAGGCATTTTGAGTGATTAGAACCTTCGTGTTTCGCCGGTAGGTCGGGGTCCCCACCCCCCGGCTCATCAGTTATTAAGGGGGGCCCTACCTGGATAATAATACGCTATGACAATAGGATTTTCTACGAAGAAGAAATGGACAGACCCTAGACCAACTAATGTCACCTTAAACAAATCCATGTTTAATTTGTTCGGTCAAAGTTTGACTTATGTCGTACCCAGGTTCAGTCATTGTCTCAGTAAAATTACCGTAAATGTTTTTTAATTCTTTTTATATCAAAAGAAGAAAGCAATTCTAAAGATATATAATTCTTATTCTATTCGTCTCCACAATGAGTGATTTATTTATTAATTAAACGAACTTTCCAAAAGAAAGGAGTAACTTGTATCCCGACGACTTATCACTCATTACTATGACGAAAACTAATCCGGACCAATTTATTCTAACAGTTTAGATAGGTAAGTATTGAATAGGTACATACAACTACCTACTAGTCACCAAAATTAAGATTTCTACTTTATCTTTTATATCCTGATCCGGATTAGAACTCATTAAATTTAAACAACCTCTTTTACTTTCTTGGAGTAGGATGGAGCTGAGCTAGTAAGACCTAAATGTAAACCAGCTCTACTCACACCCTAGCACTCGAGCTTCGCCGTCACACGAAGACCTGCTCTTAGTATTCACTACCCATTCCTATTCTAATACTGATATTAAAATGGAGAGATCTTACTTTAACCGCGACATCCCTAGGTCTGTTGACGAAGCGTTATCATCAAAGGGTTGTGATCTTACAGTCCCATTAAATACTTTTGGAAGAACTTATCTAATACATATTTGTCATAAAAAAACGTACAGTAGGTTATAATTCTATAAAGGAAAATCTTTACTCAATCTGTAAGGTACTAAATTTAGTGCCCTTGCTAAGCAAAATCACTAAATAAATCGTACAAATAGGTAATTCACAGTTTGATCACTGTTAGGTAAAATTCGAGAATAATAATAATTAGACCCGGCGCCATTCTTAAAATCTTCAACCAAGGCATATATTTTGTTTGTATTTTATTATGCACATTTAATTTCATTTTTAAGTAATTTAGGTAGTTATCTATTAAATTTAATGATTATATAACATTCTTAAAATGCGATAGTAGAACTCTAGATATCCTATGTACGGTTTGCCACAACATCAGTATGTGATTTGTGTACCTAAACCATCAGCACATAACCTCTCTCTCATCTCTAGGTATATGTACCTTTTTAAAATTTACAATTTTCACATACGAAACATATTTTGGGATCACACAAGAAAAGTAAAACAATGGTTATAATTAATAGTTTAACTACCCAACAACAATTCATATAGAAACTCTTCAAATGAATTTCTAGATAAACAGCTGTATTCAGAAGGAATTCTTTTTTTTTACT
Organism: Apoda limacodes; assembly: GCA_946406115.1. Classification (NCBI taxonomy): domain Eukaryota; kingdom Metazoa; phylum Arthropoda; class Insecta; order Lepidoptera; family Limacodidae; genus Apoda; species Apoda limacodes. The sequence continues at coordinate 21,734,828 of OX291555.1, read as the reverse complement.
TCCGCGCTTATAGTTATTTCCTCTGAGAATAAAAATTAATCTACTCACTTAGAAAGGATCGATCAACGAGACACTAAAAATCTGCCAACCCGAACACTACTAACACCTTCACGGTTACACACGGGTACACGGTTCAATGTTAATTCAATGTAAATAACCACTTAAAGTTTTATTATTTATTCACATTTGCACTTTGTAATTGCAAACACTATTTACTAAGAAAAACGCGGGAAGCACAGTCAAAATTCTAATTAAGAATGTGGGAGGTGGGACGCTTTCCGTATTACTCGACTCAAAAAAGGCGGGAAACACACCATTATGCAAAACCGGGCGCGTCACTCACGAATTTTGAATTTCGAATGGGAGAGAGAGGACTCTGTCACGACAGTCTCCAGCGCCGTGGCGCCAAAATCAAGCGAGCGAACGATCTTCTTTATCGACGATTCTTTTTTATCTCTTTTACACGCACTAATTAGGAAATATTCCTATTTCCTGTATTTTTTTATTTCGTCTTCAAACAGGTTTTGTGACGTCATCGCATGACATGGTCACGTGACGATCGTACGATTCGAGCACAAAGTTTTATTATTATTTTAACACCGCGAGTTGTACTGTTTTAAGCTACTTTACCATGCAACGAAACAAAATCTACGATAGACATATATCTAATGCTGTCTTATCTTTTACCGCGCAATTATTTCAAACCCCAATTTATGTTTATCTATTTATAATGTTTGACCATCTTATTTTTGTATATCCAACAGATAATTAGACCTAGAGCTACTTCTCTATGAATACATTAGGTATTCAATTCGAAATCCCTCATAATGGTACACTATATAGGTAGTTAGACATAATTTTGTTTTAGGGTAGACTGGAGTACACTACAAGATCTTATGATTATAAACCAATAGATCGGGAATTATTCGTACATTACAAATCTGGAAAAAACCGATTTTTTTTAACAAAATGGACTTATTACTGTATACTTCTCAGGTACAGCAATGAATGAGGAAGGCTGTGTGTTCAATAATAATAATTTATCTCGTGTGACGAGACTCTGCATTTTTTCCTGCATTATAATAAAACTTCTTTCTAAAAGGTTTCGGAGTTTGGCAGCAATGAGTAATGCAAAGCGTATTCTTTTTCAACACCATTAGCGATTTCTTTTAGTTGTGATACGGAATCCTGAAACTTGCCTTTTTATCTTTTTAGATATTCAAAATTGGTTTTTTAGTGAATGTTTCAGAATTGTAGAGTCAGTTTCAGTTGATGTAACTACAGTTATCCCCTGTTAAACATAATGTTATACGGGGTTCTTACCGTGATTAGCCGTGATATTAACCGTGAATCTTTAAAGAAATAGTTATATCCTGTTTTTGGGATAGTGCAGAACTACAACTAACAACGTCAGACTTCAGGTTCCTTGAAAGATCCTGTGAAAGGATAATTTAATGTAATAGCTTAATGTAATAAGGTCTTTAATGTCTTAAATTCCTGATACCGCAGAAGATTGGAAATCAATTCAAAATTTGTTTGGAGAAAAGTGGAACTTCTCCAATTGCTGTAGGTGAACGAAGAAAGGCGACTGCCATGAAGTACATCTACATATTTTAACTATAAAGAGCATTGTCTTGTTTGCACTGGTGGATGCAGATTATTGTTTCAGATATATTGAATATAATGGCGTTGTGAGTAATGTCCAAAAAATATTTAATTTAATTGATATTGAAAGCGATAGCAGAGCATCTGATAGTACTATATTAAAACATCAACTATAAATATAGCGTCATAGAAATTTAACACTTAAAGAAAACAATATTTAATTATCGCGTGTCATGATTGTTGAAAAAGCATTTGGAATCTTGGCTTCAAGATTCCGTATTTTCTGAAGGCCTATTGACTGAAAGTGGAAACAACGGAAACTCTTGTTAAGACGGCTTGTGCTATTCATAACTGGCTCCAAATGCCCTCTTCCAGACATTACTTTCCAGCAGACTATGTTGATAGAGAGGATACACAATTATGCCAAATTATTCGTGGAACTTGGAAAATGTTAGTAGAGCCTCTTACGAGTGCAAACCGAGATGAATTGATATATTTGTCCAACCAGTATTCTAATCATGCAGTATCACTCAAAAAAGATATGCTAGAGCCTTCAGTAGGACATGGTCCGTTAGTTGGCAGTTACGAGTGGTTCAAAATATGTGACGAAAGCCAGAAAAAAATGCTTAAAATGGCAACATATGTTTTATTGTATAGTATGTATCACCTATACATACGTATTACAACTTACTGTACCTTAAATAATATAAATAATTAAGTATTTAAAATTATAAGCGTGTAATTACTTGTAATTATTTAATTACACCTGTATACAATCAATAGAAACTACAGACAGTACATTGCTTAGAAATGAAGTCTCACTGAACCACGTCAATTTTGATTTAAAAATGTCATCCGTTCTTGCGCCACTTTTTTTTGACTATTTTATTTTGTTTAGTTCTTGCCTGTAGGAATCCTTATGTTTTTAATCTTTTTCTTTAAGAAATCTTCGCTGGATATGGATCTGTTGCATTTCTGCGCATTTAGCTAGAGTTGATTCTGTCTCATAAATCCTCGTATTTTCTATAAATGCCCAAAAACTTTAAAACTTCATATTTTCTTCGACCTGCAATTCACAACACAAACCACAGATTAGGAAAGCAACCAGGAATGGTTTTTGACTACTCGCACCAATTTTAGCAACTGTCCCGTAGCTATAGCTATGTATCGTTCGGATATTTTATGCAAGCTAAAAAATTGAACATGCTCAATTTTATAGCACCTATAAATTTGGTCAGTGTTATTTAGCTAGTGAACGGTCACATGTAGCTAAATTACTTTCGCTGGCGGAAAATAGCAGCTATATATCGCAACGTGTGACTGAGTGTCTGATACAGTCTTTGATTGTTCGTTATTTCTGGCTGGTCTTCACTAATTATTTGTAAGTTGATGTTTCATTTGGATTTTTAAAGTTTGGTTTTTATTTAATTCTCTAATTGTACCTGGACTAATATAAATGATATGGTTTCTAAATAGACTTGAATAGCGACGCGAATGCAGATTATCTCTTAATTTAAATCCCAAAAGTGTCTTTTCTAACTGACTTTAAAGAAGGTAAACTTTTTTCACGTAAGTAATACCTATGTTAAAAAAATCTCTAAAAGAACTCAAAACACTTTTTTATCGCGTAGATAGTTTGAAAACCTCTCACTAAAAAAACATGACGCCATCAATAATCAAATAAATGAGCAATTTCCGTTAATCGCCAATTTTGAATTCAAGACAAAGACGCAAGCATGTGCACGAGGTTGTAATAAAAATCGGTCGAGTGCGAGTCGGACTCGCACACTGTAGGTTACGTACCACCATTTACGTAATTTACAAACAGAAACAAAAACAAAAGTTGCTAAGCCATGACCCATCCAACGACTGACCAAGCCAAACGTTGCTTAACTTTGAATATCGTGATCAACAAACAAATGTGTTACTAATTTACAGATTAAATAAGTACATACCTACATAAACAGTTCGTAATTGTCTAATAAATAGGCAAAAGAAATTGTCATTATTGTGATGTGATTAAGCAGCAAATGTGACGCGAAAACATACACGCGCGATTTGTAAATCTAAATAGGCGAATGAATTTTAGTTAGTGAGTAAATAGAATAATAAAAGGTGAGCAGTTAGGCATTTCTATGTTTTTTATTGCACACCCATTAAAAATGGTCACGAGCCGCCTTTGACGTCAGTTGAGTTTGGGATCGTTGACAATTCTCACAGCCCGTCGTTGAACCGAGTCAAAGGGGCTATGCTGGTATCCGGATGCACCCGCCCAAAGATGGCAGCAGTCTCGGAACTGAACATTGCTGGAGATGTCAACACCAAGGATCCCAATGCTCTTGGAGATGGAGAGGGGAGTGTTCTGGAATTGTGGGACCACAGTGAATGGGGTTTTCTTAGACGTAAATGCGCAGACTTGTGTCTTTGTAGGGTTGAATCGGACCAAGTTTTCCCGTCCACAGTCAGAGACCTCGGACAGTGTTGTCTCGATTTGAGACAGAAGTTCTCCGCGGTTTTCCTCTACAACAGAACGAGGGATGTTTGCACGACCCGTGTAATAAGCGTTTCCAGTACTGTCATCTGCATAGCAATGAATTTTGTTGATTTCCAACATGATGGTTTTACCCAATTAATTAAATGTTTTAATTAAATAAATCAGCTTGTTCAGTAATTTACAGATAAAACAATTCGATGGCAGGACGATCGTAACGTGTTTTAAGTAATTAAACGTTTATACATATAAATTGGTGAAACTTACAACAGGTTTAGAAAAAATCTAAAATGGATAATAAGTTGCTGTAAAATATCATTTATATGCAGATATTTATAGTTCATTCATTTGTGAAATATTTATAGTTAGGTACATATATTTATTTGTAATGCAATTTGTATGAAAGAAGTAAAGTAAAAAGAATAAGTATCAAATTATAGTTATATATATTTTATTCCAATTCTTTGTCTACATGAATTTAAGTACATGTAATTTAAATAAGTATATGTTGGAATACTTTAACTTATCACAAGCAGCACGTATGGTGAAATTGAGGACAAAAAAATAGTGTATTCTACATGTAGTTTTATAACAAAAGGGTAAATAGGGGTGATATTAGTAAATGAACAAAAATAAATTTAAAATTAAAACTAAGCAAAGGAGACTAATGGCCTTTATTATTAAAAACCTATTAGGTAGGTACTAGTTATTAAATAAGAAAAATAATGTCAACGTCTGGCCTGTGTAGAGATCCGTAGATGATGTTCCAAATCCCTAATCACACATAACAGGAACAATAACAGCTGTTATTTACTCAAAAAACTGCAACGTGTGAAACTTGTAATCGATCGAATGGTAAAGTTAATGGCAAGAGATTCGGCACAAAGAGGCGTAGGCTCCGCTAGCTTACTCAAATGCAATTAACTCGTAACGATATTGGCTCCACAGAGTATATTGTTACAAAAAGAAATAAAGGTGTCAATCAAAATTTTATGAGTAATCTGACATCTCTGTCTGTTTAAAGAAAAAAAAGTTGCCAGCTTTAACAAAACTCACTTTAAAAACTCCTAAAAGTGCGTGTTTTTGGGGTAAAATATCAAAATTCAAAAATGTGTATACATTGCCCCATAAGAGAGTTACTTTTTGTGTAGACGTATATCATGCACTTACAGCTTATTGAAAAAGCTGGTGTAGCTAGCTAGTGAAATAGCTGTGCTCTTGGTGGGTCCCACACAATTTGATTAAGGCTCAAAAAAACGGACCGCGTCACTTGGTGTAATGACATGCTTACTAGATTAAACTAAGGAACGTCAAATTTGGTGTGGGATAAAGTAAGAGATGACGAAACATTAATTTATTGCTACGATCCCAAAACAAAGCAGCAATCGAGCGTATGGGTGCTTCAAGATGAGCCGAAACTAACCAAAGTGGCGCGCGTGCGAAGTGCCTCGAAGCGGATGAATGCTTCTTTTTTAAAAAAAACTGAACACGTGGCTACTGTTGTTTTAGAGAATCGTCATACCGTTTTTTTTTTTTGCCGTAAACGCCGTATCATCTTTCACCACGATAAAGCCAGTTGTTACACAACCAGTCAGACAAATAAATGACCTTATGAGCCATCCCGCATACAGTACTGACCTGGCACTTCTGACTTTATTTTTGTTTCCAAAAATTAGGAACCAGTTACATGATCAACGATTTTCATCACCAGAAGTGGCTGTCAAAGAGTCTGAAAAACATGTTTTCGTGGAGGAGGCTTTGAGAGATGTTTACAAAATTGGTTTTTTCGTACGAAAAAGTGTATTTAAGCTAACAGAGAACATTTTGAGAAAAAAAATTAATTTTTGACCATTTAGTAGTAATTTCAGAAACGTTTAGTGCACCCACGTAGTAGCTATATGCATGGGAAGGCAGAGGAAATCAAGAAGTGGCGCGCCTTAAAAGACACTTATATTCAGCATTGGACTGAATATCAACTGAAATGATGATGAAGGAATAGTTGGTGGGTGACGTCATACTTTTCCGTATGCCTTTTTTAATGTAGTGTGGGGGCACACAGTAAACCAAAGCATTATACTAGGGTTATTTTACATTAAAATAGAAAAGTAAACTTAAACCTTAACTATAAGCTGAAACAATATTTTCTTCATGTTTTTTTTTTTAAAAAAAGTAATTATGTTTGAAACGTCTGGGACTTATTTTAAAAGGATAAAGCATACAAACTTCTTGTAACCCAAGTTTTTAGGCCTTTCGACCGTGTGCTTATAAGCAAAATAAGCGATTAAGAGCGTAAAGAGTGTTTTGCGCCTATGTTGCCGATTTTTTATACCTATTGTGATATTTAAGAAAAAGTCACTAGGTCACTACAACTTCGATTGAAGTCTAAATCTTCGGCCTCTTTCCAAGACTTATAGCTGACTCTGTTACGACAGTGGAAGCAAGATAGTCCACGTACGTTCAGTTAAATTCAGATTTCAGTATCATATTGGTTAACTACTTGCTAATTGCCGGTCAGGCTCAGTAAGTTGCTCACCTTTAAGTGTGTTGCTTTCCAGCTACCACTTTTGTGAAACCTAATTATTATGAGCACAAAGAACCACAGATTAGTAATCAGGTAAAACCCCAAAACTCTTCAAAACTGCTACTTTATTAACATAGATAGACCTGCAGTAACTGTCTCTTGTCTTCCAGCACAACTGTTGCGAAATGACTCGTCCGTCCAAAGAATGAAGCAATCATCTTGTTTCCTTCACTTCTTCCTTTCTTTACTGTTGTTGGCAAATCCTCAAAAAGAAACACCCACTGTGCAGATTGTCTTATAATTTCGGATTCGTCACAATATATTCAACTTTTATCACCTGTGACAATGTCAAATACAGCATTAGAGTTACTTTGTTGTTCTTTTCTAGCATTTTGCAGCACCAATATACGCGACGTCGTTTTTAGTCTTTGATCAAATTATGGGTAATAAAACATCTAGTTTGTACATAGCGTCCTAACGTTTAAATGCTCATGTAAGATTTTTTGCACCTGACGCATACCAATGCCTAAGCTTGCCCAAATCTGTTGGTAGGTCACTCTCTTATCAGCCTCTAACATGCGCTACACAGTAATGATGTTTTTAGACATTTACGACCACGCTTAAACCCACTGAACCAGTTGTGAACAGTGGCATGTGTAAGAGCTTCATTCCGAAAAAATGTTCAAAGTCTATGATAACTTTGTTGTTGATTAAAAAAATTTCTCACCTTACATTCATTTTGACGCACTACACGCACTTTTTATATTGCCACCAGTTTATAGATATAAATGACAGATGAATTTCATATATATTATGAGTTGACCAAAGTGTTTACATTTGTGAAAGAAAAAACTAACGTGACAGGAAGCCGTACTAGTAAAAGTTATAAATAAATACATAACAATCCAAGATTAGTAGCTAGCATTGCCTGTTTTTCCTCTGAAAGTAGTAGTCTTCAACGATAGTTATCGGGTAGCTAGTTTGTGTGCCATGGTTTCCTAATATACATAATTATCAGTATCACTATTTAATTTAAATTTTTAATAAGGTTAAAGAGGTCGAATTTTTGTTACTGCTATGGTAGTACTAGCAAAAATCCTTGAATTCCTTCTCTTTTTCCCCAATAATTTATATTGTTTTATTGAGGTACACAATTGATGATGTTGGGTGTTGAGAAAAAAATGACGATATAACTAATTCCTATATTACTGTTATCATTAAGTATTTCATTACGTCATAAAAAAAAATTTGAGTACAAATAATCGAGAGATTGATGGGATTGGTATTCCGTTAACCAAACGAATTGTAACGCCGGACCCTTTTCATTGCTAGGGTTTCAGCTATTTTGGAACCTTTAGGGCTGGCTCGGGATGACGGTAAGAAATTTGACTAATGATTTGACTCTGGTGCCCTGGAAGTTGAGGCGACCGCTGATTTGGGATGCAACATGCATTGATTTTTTTTTATACCACTAAGGTGGCAAACAAGCACACGGTTCGCCTGATGGTAAGCGGTTACCGTGGCCTCTATGGAGGCTTGTAACACCAGAGGTATCACTCGCGCGTTGTCGACCTTTCAAAAATCTAATAACTTCTTTCTTGAAGAACCCCATGCTGTAGTCCTTAGAGAAAACCTTGGCAGGGAGCTCATTTCACAACCCAAATGTTCGTTGGAGGAAGTTTCTCTGAAACCGCACTGTACGCAAACATTTCGGTTCTAAAGTGTGAGAATGAATTCCCTGCCGTTGGCGAGCGGTTCGATGGTAAAAAGTAGCTGTGGACATCATTTCGAACAATTGTACACCCATGTATCCCATTGTACACGAGGTAGAACACACACAGGGAGGCAAAGTCTCTCCTCAGACTTAAGGGTTCGATACGGCAAGTGAGTGATCGTCGACAATTCTCACAGCCCGTTGTTGAACCGAGTCAAAAGGTCCAAGTTGGTATCCGGGTACTTTGGCGCCGTCACATTTACGGGCTACGAGTGAAAATGCCGGGTCTGGGGCCGACATTACGGAGCGAAAAAACAGACGCAAATACACAGTGCATGGTATCCTCCTATATTAAGCGCCAATCCTCGCCAGGTATACATATTGTAGTCCTGTTTTTTTCTTTCTATTTTAATAGCTTTGGCAAGGCTAAGGTTTGAGCTTTATATACAGCCAATATGTTACTTTTTGTCTAAATTATTATCTATTGTTAGCCCTAGCTTTGTAATCACGTGTGTATTCAATTTGATGTTCTCGATTTAAATAAACTGTAGGACTTTGTATTTAGTAGTGTGTGTGTATGTTAGCTACGAAAAAGGAATCATATTATGATTAGGTACTCATTTGCTGTTAGTGTAGGTACTCTTTGGTAGTAAGTGAGTCACTCCACTCCTTTTTAGGGTCCACTGATATTCAGTGCTTTGCTCATTGTGAGCACAGTTATGCTGAGTGGGATACCTTATTGGGCATATAAATGTATGTAAATGAATGAATGTAGTAAAGTTTTGATAGTATTTAAATTTAAGATATTTTTTTGTTAGCTATATGATATATATTTATGTAGATCTATGTGTGCGATTGTGTGTGTTTGTATGTTTATATGTACATATATACCAATTATTGTACTCTACCATTTATTGTATGTTTATTAGTCAAATAAATATTTAAAGCTTTTGGAGTGGAGACCATGGATTCTTGGAAGCCAGAAGCTCGCAGTTTATATAAAGAACTAACAAAGCTCTTGGTCTCCACTTCACACGGTCAGCGAACCAACATTGCCATTCAGCGTGGCAAAGCTGCTAACCTCCTAGCTAAATTGTCCACTGGTATAGTAATTTAGACAATTTTTTATTTATAGATTTTTAAGTAGGTAAATTTAACTAGTTTCTAAGTATTGTATTTTTCTTAGGATTCGTCTATTTGTAATTGGTATTTCAAACACGTTAGGTCAAGTTATTTGTAATTAGTATTTCAAATACTTATTGCCTCAAAATGCATTATACATACATACATACCTTTAGCGATCGTCAAAAAAACCAAATTGTTGGTTGATACTTGAAACAAGTAATTATTTGAACAAGAATAAACCGTTAAAAAATTAAACAAACGTACACAAACTACCAAATACACTTATAAGCACAAAGCATTACATATATTACCTTACAATAAAATAAATTCACGCGTATTTCAAAAACTGAATTTTTTTAAACTACCTGTAATAGCTAAGTAACCATGTTGTATAAGAAATATTTTAATATGAAAGGTTCACATCAAACTGGAAGAGATGCCGTTTACGCGGACTCTTGCCAGAGTATAAATTTGGTTTGCAAGTGGCATACCCTCTCTAACAAGACAAGGTGTCACTTGAAGACGACCCACGGCCAGGAAGGCCGATCGAGGTGACCACTCCGGTAATTATTCAAAAAGTCGAAAAATTAATACTCAAAGATGCCCGACTAAAGAAGAAACAGCTCGTAGTAATGGTTGGACTATCAGATACAACCATTTCAAAAAAAATTCACGACCATCTTAGCATGACTATATTAAGCGCAAGATGGGTGCCGAGAACGCTCACGCTTTCTCAATAACAACAGCGCGTGAAGTGTGTCTCGTGCATTTTTGGACCTCTGTAGGAAAGACAAAGGTGAAATGTAAACAGGACTCTATGCAGTGGCACAAAAAAGGCACGCCAGCACCCAAGAAGTTCAATGAATGCCCCATTACTAACGGCGCTGGCTGGACAAGTTCGTAGTATTATTTATTCACATACCCATTTGATGTGATTGCAACAATGTTTACTTAAATACATAAGTTTAAATGTATTAATTAAATAGTTCAAAGAACAATAATAATTTAGGGGATTTTTCTTACATTTTAGTGGATTTGAAGTCGGTTTATCTTTTAGTTAAAAAAACAGATTATTTTTAAGGTGCCTTACTTAAAAAGAAAAAAAACCCTTAAATTATAACTTTGTTGTCCGTCTGTCTGTCTGTCAAGACCTTAGGAACGTGTAATGGTATCACGTTTAAATTAATATCAAATACTGAGGTCTACGGTCCTTTGGCGCTGTAAAAAAGCAAGCTTGTATGTCAAAAATTATGGCCAAAATACGTCCACTTTTGTCGCATGTTTGGGTATTCACAATCAAATCAAAACCTATGGGGTACTTCCCGTTGTCCTAGAATAATGAAATTTGACATTAGGAAAGGCCTTACATCACGAAAATAGGGAAAAATCCGAATTTTGGTAAATTATAGTTATGTATAACACATTTCAAAAAAGTTTCTTCATTTGTCTGTCAAGACCCTTTTACACAAGAACGCGTGGAGGTATCAAGTTGAAATTAATATTTAATAGTAAAATCGACGGACACTTTATTTTTCAAAAAAAACAAGCTTCTAAGAAAAAAAAAATATGCCCAAAATACGGTCATTTTTATCGCATATTGTGACATAAATAAATCAAAACATATGGAGTAATACCTGTTGACCTAGGAGACTTGATCTCATAATGGAAGAGCTATCTACATATAATAAGTTTGTACGGAACCCTCAGTGCTCGAGCCAGACTCACCGGTGTGAAGTTAGCTGAAAAAGTTAGCTGCAAATTATAGCCCGACCAAATTACGAATACTCCGATAAATAAGATTAAAAATTATAACGATATAGCGTTTTATGGTTTATTTTAATTCGTAAACAATAAACTAACGTTTAAATACGCATAAAAATCAATGAGAAATCGTGTAATTTTTTTTAAGAAATAAAATAGATTCAAAAATAATTTTGCGAAAATAGCAGTTTATATGAAGCTGGCAGCTAGTATGTCAGACCTAATCTGCCAAAACAAAACTATGTAAGATGTCAAGGTAACTCAATAGTCTATCTAAAAAATTAGGTTTTATCAAGTTTGATATATTAGAAGGGTTCCGTATTGTTTTTTTTAAAACGGCATAATTAACTAGGTAAATAAAAATCAACGATGCAGTGTTTGGGATTTAAGGAAAATAAGTATTCGTTATCAATAAATTTACGTTTTGATACGCATAAAAATCGATGAGAAATCGTGTAATTTTTTTTTAAATAAAATAAATTCAAAAATAATTTTGTGAAAATAGCAGTTTATATGAAGCTGGCAGCTAGTAAGTCAGACCTAATCTGCCAAAACAAAACTATGTAAGATGTCAAGGTAACTCAATTTTCTATCTTAAAAAATAAGGTCTCATCAAGTTTGATATATTAGAAGGGTTCCGTATTGATTTTTTTAAAACGGCATATTAACTAGGAAAACAATAATCAACGATGCTGTTTTTGGCATTTAAGTATTCGTAATCAATCAATCAACGTTTTAATACGCATAAAAATCGATGAGAAATTATGTAATTTTTTTTGAAATAAAATAAATTCAAAAATAATTATGTAAAAACAGCAGTTTATATGAAGCTGGCAGCTAGTAGGTCAGACCTAATCTGCCAAAACAAAACTATGTAAGATGTCAAGGTAACTCAATTTTCTATCTAAAAAAATTAGGTCTCATCAAGTTTGATATATAAGAAGGTTTCCGTATTGATTTTATTAAAACGGCATAATTAACTAGGAAAACAGTAATCAACGATGCAGTTTTTGGGATTTAAAGAAAATAAGTATTCGTTATCAATAAATTTACGTTTTGATACGCATAAAATTCGATGAGAAATCGTGTAATTTTTTTTGAAATAAAATAATTTCTAGCCACCCATTTGCAGACCTTCGCTATCGCTAATCAAACATAAAGTTTATAAAATATTTCGTGGTACGTAAGTAACTAATGGTTACATTTGCATTATTTTGCACGTCTTTGTGTAAAATGGTTTTTAGTGTACGTGTACATCATTGGTACTACCTATTTAATTTACGTTTTTAAATTAAGTAAGATACCTAAGGCAACTTCGTTTTTTTATGGGAGTATTATCAACCCACCGTGATTTCGCTTAAGTAGGCAACGTCAGGTGCCGTAGACCTTAGCGTACAAATTTTAAAATAGACATAGCGGGATGTTCGACAAGCATTATTGCTACTACTGTCAACTCTAATAACTACTTATGACCTTTCGATACCGATAACTTTTCTAATTTAACATAATGCCAAAAAATTATTTTGAGGTTTTGCCAAACCATTTTTTATTTTAAAAAAGAAGAACCATACAAGTTTAAGTCAGTTACTTAGTCAAACTACACAGTATATACTCATCTCGAATGATTTTAATTGAATTGCCTATATATAATAATATAGACAATTTTACGTGCAATAGGAACTTGTATGAATACTATGTCTTAGAGTTCAAGGTGAAATTTCACTGAAGTCTGGAAATAAGTCTAAGAACTAACAAAAACATTTCAGATGCTTTTGTATGAGTTTAAGAACGCACTTAATTCAGCCCTTAAGAAATTTAAGCCGCCGCGGAAGGGGGTGAAATGGGCTAAGAATTATGCAGTGGTCATAACTAACCACGGGGCTTAATCGTATTCAGTACACCTTGTACTCAATATGATTTTCTAAACGCCTCTATACATCTCAATCTACATGAGTATGTTTTATTTTAATTAATCAGAACTACGGATCATACAAAAAAATATAAATTTTTAATTTGGGGCGGTTTGCACAAGGGTGTCCTGGACACAAACCTCGGCTTGGGCAGCCTTTCTAAAAACCGAAATCTGACAAAATTTACCTCCGTTTCGGAAAAGCAAAGGCGTTCTGAAGAGAAGAAACAGCAAGAAACTCTTCAGCCCACGCCTACTATTATTTACATCTAACTAGTTAAAGCGCCCGGGTTTATAAGTGAACCTAGTATACCCGCGGGGTGATCACCAATCTTGCGGGAGCAGTGCAAGAGCCTCATATTTCGCAATAATCGCTGTCAAACACCAATTTCGAATTATGAAGCAGTGATTGCGAAGCAAGTAGCGATAAGTCGACGCTAGCGCCTCTATCAGACGATTTCGGAGTTAAAAGTGCATTTTTGATCGCTCAACTGCGTAGAAAACTCCAATATAGGAATTATGTACATAATTAGCAAGCGATTAGCAAGCGGTATGAACTGTCAAATTTGCGATCAGCTTTTTGGTAGTTGCAAACAGATTGCTTGTGGTTGTTTTTCTGTTATTTATTAAATTGCAGACTGAAATAATATTTTTAAATGTTAATTCGCTAAATTTGTGATCTTTTTTTGTACAGAAACAGTACTTTATGTTACATTAAGACTTTATAAGACTTTTAGGTTACGATAATAAATTTGTGTGTAGTATTTTTAATATTAGGTAAAAGTGTTTTGTTTTAATCATAATGGCACGAGCCTATCTCGTTTTACTGGCTTAATATGAAGAAAGGCGCTCGACAAGACAAAGCTCAGCTAATTTAAGACGAAATTTTCGAAACCACGCAAATGCCTTAGAACAGCTGTCTGATGAAGAATTTCGGAAACATTACAGACTCTCCAAAGTCTTATTTCGAAACTTGTGCACAGAACTTCAACCAATATTACCCAGGGCAAAACATTCAACAAAAATCAGCACTCAATGTATGGTAAGCACTCTTCACATTTAGGTTAGGAGTTAGGTTTTAGTGTTGATGCTATACAGGCTTATTTAAATATCCTTATTATTACAGCACTATCATTTTATGCAACTGGGTCGTACCAGAAACCTATTGGCATGAGTTTTCTACACCCATTGTGCCAGGCCAGTGTCTCGAATGTTGTATCAGAGGTGACCAATGCATTGAATAATATTAACATATTAAGAAAACATATTCGGTTTCCTCAAAATCGTCAGGAAAGGATTGCGCTTGTAAACAAGTAAGTCATACATAGGTACCTATAGATTCTTGTTTTCTAATAACATTTATACCTACTACCTACCTTTATCACTTAATTAATGAATAACAATATTTTACTGTATCTACCCAGATTTTCAAATCGGTTTGGATTTCCTGGAGTTTTGGGATGCATCGATGGGACTCATGTGGCAATGGTGAAACCCACAGACCATGAAGAGCGTTTTTTTAACCGTAAACATTATCACTCAAGGAATGTGCAAATTGTAAGGGCTATCTATAATTAGTAATGTTTCTATAAACTATGATTCAATACTTTTATATATAAAAGTATTCAATAAGTATTTTTAATATGACTGATTTCCAAAATTTATACCTACTTAAAATACTAAATTATATTACAGATATGTGACTGTGATCTAACCATATTAAATGTAGATGCTACATTTGGAGGAGCATCACATGATGCTTACATCTGGCGGAGCTCAGAAATAAGCCATCACATGCAACAGCTTAATCAAGATGGGGAACATGTTTGGCTCCTAGGTAAATACCAAAATATTATGTTATTTTCTTTGGCCAGTTGAAATAAGGCTAGTTAAAGTCTTGCATCCATGGGCGTAGCATGGGGGGGCCTGGCCCATCCTTGAATTCTCCTGGCCTGCCATAGAAAATACTAGAAAGCTATTCCTTACATTTTGTATGAGGGGCGGCTGGAAAATTTGTGCCTTTGCTATGCCCTTGGTTGCATCTTAGCCTAAGATAGGTATTGCCTGTGACTGCTAAATTTTCTTCTGGACTCTTTGACCATTCATGTAGGTTGTTTGGCAGGATAAAAGAGCTTGGTGAGAACATCAAAAGAGAAAATAAATATTTGGTCAAGTTTAGTGGTTGTCAGTAGTAGTCAGTAAAAGTATTTCTGAATATTCATAGAGTAAATTACATTGTTTAATATCATACAGACCATAATGTGATGTGTGATGATTTGTAGTTTATAGTAGAAAATTTAGTTTAAAATCATACAGATTTAATTTTCTACTGAGATTAAAAACTAAACCAGTAGCTTTTTACACACCCATATAATAATGTGTGAAATAGCTTCATTTCATTGCATGACAGGTGGTTAGTCCATTGCCGCAACACTGCTTGTGATACAGTGTATCTGAATTAAGGTGGCTTTATGGGTGCCTATAACTTATAAATCATCATTTTTGTAGTAATAAGTTGTAAAATAAAAAGAAAGGGTTGTAAGTTGTAAAATGGAAAGAAAGGGTTAAAATAATACACATACCTATTCCGTAAAAATTTCAGGCTTCTACCTATTTAGGATTAAAAGATAGACCTCTTTAATGGTCGGACAGACAGTGTAAACTTAGTAGGGGACTACGTTCGCACCTTTTGGGTACGGAACCCTAAAAACTATAATATTTAGAGTAAAATCCAATATTCCTGACATATTTGTACAAAACCAAAAACATATTTGATTTTCATTTAATAAAATTAAGTTTTTTTGAAACTTCCTGGTTCTACAAATTCGAAAGCCTAAACACTAAATGTAATAGTTTTTGAGAAATTTCTGTTAAATTGTAACCATGTCTATTGCAGGCGACTCTGAATATCCCCTCAGACTATGACTTTTGACACCAATTGTCAATGCGGAAGCAGGCAGTGCTGAAGAAAATTATACAAATATACACTGTCGCACTAGGAACACTGTGGAGCGCTGCATAGGTGTTCTAAAAGCACGATGGCGATGCCTATTATCGCATAGAGTTCTCCACTACAATCATCATGTAGTGGCAAAAATAATAAATGCTTGCTGTGTGTTACACAATATAGCAAACAGGCACAGACTTCCTGTACCTGAACTATCTGAAGAAGATGCAAGGCTAGATGCAGCTCGCCAGATTAATGATGACAGGGCAGATCTTGACAGGACCGATGCATCTCGCTAGCTAGAAGATGGGCGACGAGAAAGAAACATAATGGTCCAGAGACTTTGGAGAAATCAACACTAATGTTATAATTTAAAAGTGTTAATATTTGTCCTTCTAATTGTTTTTGCAACGGATCAAAAGATAAATGTGATCTGATTATTTTATCCTAATATATCAATAAAAACAAATAGTTTTTTTTTATGGCTAAGCATCAAAAGTGAAAAATAATCATAAGTAAATAATTCTATTAATATGCACTTGACTGGTAGCTAAGTTGGAGGTGATCCTGCCTGCTGTATTAAGGGCGCAAATCAATCTATGCACAGAACGGACATTTCAGTGACCAACAATTGTGTTTGTCTTGGGTGATTTCCATTCATGTGTTAATCCAATTAGAAACTCAAACATATATCCCCCCTATCTGCATCACGATGGACTCAGCAACAGCATGGTGTTTTAATGAAATGCATAGAGCAACAGGGCCCCCGCGTTAGGATGCCGTGTTGCTTTCTATAAAATGGTACGACATTCGTCTCAGTGCAATAAAACGATTTGGAATGTAATCATGATTAATTTTCTTTATTTATTAGTTTGATAAGGGTCTCCGATAACACGCGTGACGCATCGGCTTGAACACGAGCTGCCTCTGCCTGAGTGCGTGCAGCTTCTGCCATAATGAGGGCAGCGCGGGCAAATTTCTCTTCTGCAGTAATCCTGCGGCTCTCAAGTTCTATCACCCACGCTGGTTCTACTCTAGTTGGAACTGAAACAAAAGTAGATTTTACACACCTTATTTAAAATACTGCTTTATTGCAGTTACTCCATAGTAACCATAGCTTTGAGGGTTTCATAGTTAATAAGGAGCTCTGATAGTTTTAAAATATTCTTTTTTTTTCACTTATAATGGCACCTAAGAATCAGACAACTTATTCTGAATGCACATATGTGACGTAAAAAAAAATTAAAAATAACTTCCTAATATTCAAGGTGAAAAAATTAATTAGCTATTAGACTTTGTCAACCTACTTAGTATTGGATTTACTTATATTCATTCGATTTCAAATACATGAATATATGAAAAACTCACAAGGTCTATGTCCACCTCTAGCGGAAGTCCTAAACTGAGAAACTGGAGATCCTGTAACAATAAATTAAATTACTATAAAAAAAACTAAAATGAATCAAGTTTTATGTGTCCAGATTGAAATGGTTCTAATTTTAAGCAAAGTCCTGTGACTAGAACCTGTACATTCTAATTGTCAGGTTTTCAATAAGATATTCAACGACGGGCTGAGAGAATTGTCTTCGATTCCAAATTTACTATCCGTACCAAACCCTTAACTCTAAGAAGAGACTTTGCCTCCCTATGAATGTCTGCTGCTTGTACAATGGGATTTGTTCTGAGAAAGTGTTCAAAATGATGCCCACGATTAGTTTCTACCATCGCAACGCTCGCCATCGGCAGGGAATTCATTCTCTTACTTCAGAGCCTAAAGGGCCGCGTACAGTGCGGTTTCAAAGAAACTTTCTCCTGCGAACGCTTAGCTTGTGGAATAAGCTCCGTGCCAAAGTTTGGTCTAAGGACTACAATATGGGGTTCTTCAAAAAAGTTATTAGATTTTTGAAGCGTCGGCAATGAGCGAGTAATGCCCTAGGAGTTGCAAGCGTCCATAGACTGCGGTGACCGCTTACCATAAGGCAGACCATAAGCTTGTTTGCCACCTTAGTGGTATAAAAAATAAATTTAAAAGTATTACCTCGAATCCTTGAATTTAAATTAGGAGCACGTCGAATTGGACTTTCTGAAAAAAACATGAAACAATGAAAAATATAATGCCTGACAGTAAAAAAATACGACCTGACTTCTAATTAAAATATTTATAAAGAAATATTATATAAGTCGGTGGTGGCCGAGGGGTTTAAATTTCACTTCACGTCCCAAGTGGCGGAGGTTCGAACCCCGGATCGGCGTGTACCAATGAGTCTTTTCTTAATTTCTTATGTACACTGATTTATTTATTTATTCACACCACTGGTTTTTAGGTGAAGGAAAACATCGTGAGGAAACCTGCATACGTCAAAAAAAGACATATGTGAAGTACAAAATCCGCACTGGGCCCGCGTGTGGACTATGGCCCAAATCACCCTCGCTTATGAGGGTAGGCCGTGCCCCAACAGTGGGGACGTATGAAGGCTGGCGAGTATAAAGGAATGTATTCAAAATAGCTCTTTAACATTTTTGTGCTTTTCCACATACTGACCAATAAGAAAAAAGTTGAGTGGTTGAGTTGACTTACCTCTTGAAAGTATAGGCGAAGTTTCAGTAATTTCTCGGGAATGAACTAAAAAAAACATACATTAAAAGATGAAAGAAATGTAAATACGATAGAGCAAGATTAACAATATATTTCATTATTGGCCAAATGGGCAGGTCAGCATATTTTCCCTTTTTTCTTAACATTGCTGTACCTATGTGAGAATTAAATTCCAGACTGAAGTGAATACTTAGTGTTAAGTCTTAATTTTATGACTAAAGCCCCATATACTGCTCACTAGTGCATACTAGATAATATTTATTGCTACTTCGTACAATGTGGATTTTAAAATGTAAAACACTACAAAATGTTCTAAAAATGATAAGCAAGAGCTGTGACATGCAGAATTGCATTTAAAACTTATGATAAAATACAGCGCTAGGGTAAAAGTTATCACTATTTCCAATTTCAACAAAACCAGGTACATATGCATCTGTGACATGTTTATTTACCAGTTTAGTTAATGGAATCCACAAAAATATTAAAATAAATTAAAAGGTGAATTATGTTAGAATGTGATAATTTTTAAAACTTCAGATGATTATATGATAACAAGTGTAATAACCTACGCATTTGAAAAAGTGACATGCAAAAAAAAACCAACAATTAAATCAGCAATACATATGGTAATTCTTTACTTTCCAAGAACGCCTGGTATTTACGTAATAAAAATTTCTATTGATAGAATACCACATTTATATACAAAGATGAAATTCAGAAACTCTCGGAGGACACTAGTTTTTCCGGAAAATAAATTAATTAATTTCATACAAATTCAACCATTACACAACAATAAATATCTACAAAAACAAAACACATCAGAGAAAAAAATAACAGGTTTTTTTTTTAATAGCAATGTTGCTAGTATTCAACAATCGAGTACTCTGTAAAGTAATAATCGATAAAAAAAAGGCCGGCGAAGTGCCAGAAACAAATTGTTCTATTTTAGAATGGTTTGGCAGGAGTAGACACCGGTTTATTGATCTGAGTGACACAGGTACAATTTGTTTCTGGCGCTCGCCGGCCTTTTTTTTCTTACTTTCTTGTGCTGCGTTTGGTTTCGCGCGCAAGTTTTCGTGTTCCAAAGTGGGTTGCCGTGACTATACTAAACAAGTAGAAATTGGTTCTGGCGCTCGCCGGCCGCTGCCGCGGCACGCTCCGCTCGGCTTCGCGCGCTAACTTTCGTGTGCTCCGCTTGGTTTCACGCGCAAGTTTTCATGTTCCAAAGTGGGTTGCCGTGACTATACTAAATAAGTAGAAATTGGTTCTGGCGCTCGCCGGCCGCTGCCGCGGCACGCTCCGCTCGGCTTCGCGCGCTAATTTTCATGTGCTCCGCTTGGCTTTGCGTACAAACTAACAAACTTGTCCTATCCTATACTACTACTATCCAGATAGTCCTAATATGTTCTTTAAATTATTAGTTTAAGATAAAATTTAAAAATGTTCACTCAATATATTATAATGCAATAACAGTTAGCTAGCAAAGGTTTTAAAAAATTTAAATGTAGCGACTAGCGAGCTGTAAGCTACCTTCTAAGTGTGTTACAAATTCAACAATTATAAAAATCCTCAAAAATCTAAAATATAAAATTTACAAATTACAATTATCTCAAGGACTGTCTACAAAAAGATATATTAAGTTCATTTGGAGTTATCTTAAATATTTAAGGTAATCAAATTTTAAAAAATATTTCGTCCTTTTAAATTTTTCAATACAAAAGTTTATGCAAAATGATCACCACAGTATATAAATCCCAACATGAAAGGGTAAAATAATAAAAGAGTAACACTGGTAAAGTTGTTGAAATAGTACTGCTACTCACCGGTAGATGGTTACCGGCGTTAACAATTTCTTGCTAACTCATTGTTAATAAGGCTGCCGGTGTGTCGCGCTTGAGTGTGTGTGATCTGTCTAGTGTGCCGTCGGCGCCAGCCAGTGCGCTTAAAACATACTACAAAGTTGATGGTCCAATAAATATTTTTGGATGCGATACGTTTGAAAAATAATCTTTTTGGATGTTCATATATCCGTTACATTTTTTTGATATATAAACGAAGAGGTACATTTTAAGAAAAACTTAAGAAGCTGTGCGTTGCCAACCAGAACGATTTATTTATATTTCTGTCACAGTCTCACTCAATGCAGACGAAAAAAAAAACAATATTTCGTTTGTTATCGCGTGCGTAAGGGAATTTAGTTTACTTGCTTGCTAAGTTTGACAACTTTTATTTACCTACCTTTGTTCACTATTGATCTTGTTTAAACTGAAAAATTTGCAAACATATGGATATTTTTGGACTTTGGACTAAAAAACATTTTCTGTGAGCAGTGAGTGATACTGAAAATACTTTAGTGTTTTTATTTTCCTAATTGCCGGATGCCGTTATATTTTACGTTATTATTGTTTTTCTAGTTAGCATGGCTATTAGTGTTAACTCTTACATACTGTTACGACAAAATCTGCAATCACACAAATATTTTGTTTTAAACCTTAGCCCAGAACTTCTCTTGGTATCTGAAGTATGGTGTGGCCGTGAGGTATGTATATTTCATTCATATTTTATAATAATAATTAATATTTTCCTTCATATTACATACAGTGCTATCTGCTCTGAAATTGAGCAAAGCTATCATATACTATGGATATTAGATGACAGATACAAATAATTAAATACTTTTGTTGTAATCACATATTTATTTTACACAGGAAACACCTAGACTTATCAAACACAAATGTTTTACACATGTATGCTTATCTTGTTTGAGGATTGACTTGATTGAGGACTCGCACCCCTTGGATTGGCAAGTACTTTTTTACAGGTATCTGATGATGATTGTCTTTGCAATGAATGTGTAATTCTTGTGCCGACGGAAGCTAAAAACCGTATCGAACTTCTTAAATATCAGCGCAATAGGCAATTAGGACACATATGTACATGCATCTGTTGTGGAATTTCTCTCATTAGGCGTTCTGGTAGGCTTTGTCGTGGACTGATTGAGAGAGGTAAAGAGAGAAGTTATATTTAAAATCAAACATTCCCACGACACATTCATCTAAATGGTTCGTTTCAAGTGGAAGTTGACACCAATCTTATGAGGTTTCCAGCAAATAAACTGCTCTTAAGAAGGCAAAAAATGTCCCGTCATTTGACAAGTAGACAATATCTCGCATATATTCTTTTGAATTTAAATTTTATTAAATTATTGTACTTGTATAATTGGCAAGAGAACTGTGGAGAGCCGTGCACGTGTGATGACAATGATTTTAGTGCCGGAGTATGTTGAAAATGAACACCAATTATATTTAAAATATATTAATGCCATAAAATATTGTTTTATTTTCACTTTACAACATTAAGGCAGTTTAAGGCACAAATACTTCCTTATGCTGCCTTATATACTCTATATTTAGACTTTTTAAAATTATTTAAAGACAATGATTCGGAACTATAAACCATTTTTAGAATGTTACTTTATTTTTTCTATAATCTGTGAATTGTAGATTTTCAAAAGTTCATTTGTAAAAGTGGACATTTTTAGCATGTGTTGTGCAGAGAAAATTAAAAATATCTTTCGGTGGAGCCAATTACGTAGTATCTGTACCTTATTAATTAGAGTTGTAGCACTTCAGTTATAGCAGGCATATTTCACTCCGATGCTAAAGCACAAATGTGAACCTAACGCTTTGCTGCTACTTGGAGGCACCCAAATTCAGTGCTCACCGAGATAAGACAGCAACACGAGAAAACTACAAGCACTGCTGCATGAGGTCATCTTCAGTTGGCTCGCTACCACAGCCACCAAGCAACCAAGCGATTCAAAATATCCTAGCACGTAATGCATGATGGCTTGCACTGAATGTCAAATTTTAGGTTCCTTTCTGTGAATATTCTCGCTTTTTGTATAGGAGCTGACAGGTGAGTTTTTTGTATGTATTACTATTACTAATGTTGTGGATATGGTCTAGGATGTTATTAAGCTCGCTACTACTGCAAGACTCTATTTATCACACAAGACGAGCCCTCATAGCCACCTAATCAGTATTTTGTATTTAGAGTGAGCGACAGGCTGATGTAGACACTTAGTGATTAGTATATTATCTGCTTAGACTCCATTCTCAAACGCTTTTTTACGCGGTACGTAGCTTCTGCACGCCGCTCATCGATCGTTGACTTTATATTCTCTTTTTTTTTTCATGGAAAACCCCCTCCTAATCTATATTTTATATTCGTGATTCTTCCTAATCTATATTTTATAGAGAAATGGGGTCCAAAAAAAATAAATGAAAATTGCATTAAATTGCCCATTTTAGGTACAAAACCGTTTCTGAACATCTCCTTTCTTCGGAAAATTTGTCGAATACGTTAACAGCGGGCGGTCATGTTGTGTGAGTTGTCAGAAAAATTAAAGAAAAAAATAAAATTAAAGAATATTATTAGTTGGTTGGACTAATAACACTCTTTAATTTTGTTTTAACGTATTCAATATAATGCCTAGTAATATCAGTATTATAAATGATAATAAATTAAAAAGAAAAGGTGTTTCAGATATTTTGATATGCATATATTATTCTTTTCATTAATATTATATAAATAAACCATTAATACTGTAGGTATATATTAAAATCGTCTTAGTTGCAAAGAATAAGAAAGGCTAACACAAAAATATGTTAAAAGTGTAATGCTAAAATAATGACTAATGTTGTAGTCATTAGCTTCGAGCTACACAGTCCGTTCTAGCGCAGTTTAGGGTAGGTCACAACATTTACAATAGGTAACGTTCTGTTATACGATTTTCGGATTCAGAGTTTTTAAAAAAAAAATATTTCACTAAAGAATATAATATAATAAAAAGAACTCAAAGTCCATAAAATGAAATAATTATGTAGCAAGTGTTACCGATCTGGAAGCTAGAGTCGAACTGTCACTTAGAACAAAGAGAATGCTATCCATGGCACAAGTGCTGACGCGGAAATAGGGTGGTAAGCCTGAGTATATATAACAGCCCCCGGGGTCGAGACTAAACTTCCACCTGAAAGGTGAAGTTTACGGCAGAGATGTTCTGAAATTAGGTTGTGGAGACACAGAGGGTTCTGTTACATGAGATAATTCTATGGCTGGTTCTATCTGTAGATCCTCTTTAAAGGGTTTTTTCATAAGAGGGTAACACGTGCCAGATTTACAGAATTTGTATAAGTAATACAGTATCATTATAATAACTATGACAGATATAATATTAGTAACATATGAGTAATATTCACTATATAATAAATATGCAGTTTAGATATTGAAATATCTAGGTTTTTGACGATTTGGCTGGAGGCTTTAGGTGTTCTGACAACAGGGTGTCTAGGATAGCGTAACTCAAATTTAAAGTGGGGGTTCCGTATTTATTTTTCTGGAATTTAATTGAGTTGCAACAGGAGTCATTTATGATGTTAAAGTTGACCTTAACTGGTTGAATATTAATGACTTTTGTATATTTAGGTACTAATTTCAGGTCTTTAAAATAGGCTATACAAGTAGCAGGGAGGTTCAGTATACCTGAACCATAAACAGCAATTTCGATAGTGCCAGTTTTATGACAGTCATTGGGTAGTTTTGACTTTTCGCTTATTACGTAAAGCCAATTGTTATTTAGTAAAGTTTGCCAAATTTGAATATTACCCTTAAAGAATTTTGTTTCACATACAGATGTTACAAAATTTAATGCTTTGAATATCATTTCCGATTCGCAGATCGGGGTTGTAGAACTAGGGTAGGTGTCTAAAGACTCGCATATATAAAATCGGTTATATAAAATTTTGCAGTTATTTAAACTATTAAACTATATGTGTACATGTATATATGTTATTTTCTGTTTGAAATGTAGCTGGAAATGGTACACAGTTATAAAAATCATGTTCTGCAGGAGACACTAGTGGCATATTCATTACAAAAACAATTTTATTATCACTGTAATAACTAGACAATGTGGATATATTAAGTAACAAGTGTATATTTTCTAAAGATAGACTCAAGGGAAATTGTCTAAAACTAGGCAAAAATCTGTAACTTTGGGCTAATTCTTCGAAAAGTTGTTTTGGTGTTATAATTGAGGGGTACGGAGCGTTAGATTAACTAAACATTTGCAATGTCTTCCAACTTAAAATCACTAAATCACTAAATTATCTGTAATCATAGTCAAATCTTGGATGTCACGAGACAATCTCTTTACAGCGCTACCCAATTGCTGGTCAATAAAATTTATTTTACTCATTAATTCTTTAAAGGACGATAAGGTCGAATTTGTTATAAGTATACTATCTTTAACTAATTTTGACAGTTTAGTTTCGTCATTTTTAACAATTTGGATGCTGTATCTTATAGCGTCATCCTCATTCATTGTACAGAAGAGATGTTTAAATACGGTACCTACGCCACCGAACCAGGCTCACCATCGAGAGCGACCTGCAGTCAGATGTGAGATTGATTCAAAATCTCGTAGTAACAAAGGTTGAACCATATTACTGCACTCAATGTCGCTGTACGCATTACTTTGTTGGCATAAGCGTTGAAGGGTTCCTATCACACCGAACAGGTTGTCGGAGTGTGATTTAATGAATGATATATCTATTGGGATTACTACGCTAAGATAGCCGTCGGTTATTTTTAGTGATCCAATAGGGTCAAAATAAATTCCAGGGCTATGTGTTAGGACTCAATGAATTGCTCCTGTGCCATAGTGAGGCCGCTGGAATAAAATTATTAATAACATATTAATAAACGATTTAAATCTACTTCTTTCACTATTAATATTTTTAATCTAATTATAAGATATTATAAGTATGCGGTTATCGTAAATATTATGTAAATGTATACGTATATACCTAAATAAGTGTTGTAGACAGTTAAGAGTCACGGCGTCGCGCGAGTTTGACTTCATCAAAATTATGAGTCACGTGCCGTCTATTTACTAATAGGGTAAGGCTTTTTCTACCATTTATTTTGATTACTTTATAAGGGCCCTTCCATATCGGAGATAAGGCTTTTCGTAATTGGAGATGGTTCTTTAAAAACCATAGTCACCGGCTTGGTAACTAACTGGACGTGAGCGTGAGTTTTTTAGAGGTTTTAGAAGATGTTTTAGATTTTTGGATGTTTTCTATGGCCTTTTCTCTGGTGTATTTCAGACGGTGTTGTAACATTTCCACGTAGTCGGGATACGTGGTATCGTAGATGGAATTTGGGAGAAATTGTTTGTGACAGAATATCAGCTCATGAGGTGTGTAATTTGTGGTGGTATGTATAGAGGTATGCTAGCATTGCTGTATAAACATATCTTGGCCAATTGTCTTGATTTTCTCAAACGTATGATTTGAGATATTCTTTTAATCTAGAATGGGACCTTTCAAGGGCTCCTTGAGTTTGCCGGTGATACGGGGAAGACCATAGCTGTTTAATCTTTAAAAAATTGCATGTTTGTTTAAACAGATCAGCTGTAAAATTTATTCCCTGATCTGTAAGGATAGTTTTTGGAATGCCAAACAGATATAAAATGGACTAAGCACTCACCTGTCTCTTCAGCTGTGGCATTTCTAATTGGATAAGCAGTCGAGTATTTAGTCAAGTCGTCTTGAAGGCTCAGAATGAATTTTAATTTAGCTGGACCGGATTCTGGAAGTGGACCTACTATATCTAAGGATATTCTTTCAAAGGGAGTGCAAGAAGTACTTGTTATCTGCATGGGTGCTCTATTTATTTTTCGCAGGGCTTTGTTTGTTTGACAGGATGAGCAGTTTTTTATATATTTTCAATATCACTGCGCAAATTTTTCCATTTATATTGTTCACTGATCCTATAGAACTTTCATTTGCAACCAAGGTGTCCTGCGACAGGGATATCATGGTTTTCTTTAAGTATCTTTGGGATTTCACTTGGACTAGGATAATAAATTTTATTGCGGTGTACATGTATTTCAATGTTTGTGTCGTGGAATAAGTATGTCAACATATTATAGATTTTAACATAGCTATGTTTGTCAAAGGGATTTCGAAAATCAGTTATGCTTATCTTGTTTACAGGTTCAGTATTGGAAATTAAGTGGTTTCTGAGATTTTTAAGGGATTCGTATATGTCATTGTAACTACAGTCGGCAAAATGATGTACTTTAGTAAAAATAAAGTAATAAGATTTGCCATTGTGAAAGAATGATTTGTATGAATGTAAAGTTTTTTCTGACTGAATGAAAGATTGGGATTCTGGGTAGTTGGATAGAACTTCTTCGACGTAGGGTATAGATTCATCAAGGTCTAGAGACGTTGGGATTACAAGAATCTTATGTGAAGTTTTAAGCAGATTGTCATTATGTTCTATTATAGACGTGTTGAGTGGTGTCGTTGCAGAGTTTTTTAGTAATTGAGTGTAAGAGTCGGTTTGTTGGTTAAGTATAGGGCCTGGTCTCTGATTTGGACTCAAGTTTTGGAAGCTAGTGGATAGTTGAGGTACTTCTTGGATTTCAGGTAATGCCGGGACGGGAGTTTCTTGCGTTTCAGGTATTACTGGGATTGGAATGTTAGGCGGAATTTCAGTTTCTACGGGAATCGGCGAGGCAATGGTTAAAGGACCAATGTCAACGTCTTGGTTCTCGAATGGGCTAAAGTTTAGAGGACCAAAGTCTTTAAGTTCGTTTTCATCACTGACGGGATTTATGGGATAGATAGGATTTTCAGGGTTACTGGAATAGCGTGAAAGTGCGTCGGCTGCTGAATTTAATTTGCCTTTTCTATATAAAATCTCATACTCGTATTCCTCGAGTTGAAGACGCCAGTGTTGCAGTTTACTACTTGGGTCAGTATGATTAAATAGCCATTTTAGAGGACGGTGGTCGGTTACTATGAAGAATCGGCGCCCAAACAGGTAAGGTCTAAATGTTTTACAACCGAATATAATTGCTAATAGCTCTTTCTCTGTTGTATTATAGGAAACTTCATTTTTATTTAGAGTTCTAGAAACAAAGGCTACAGGATGGTCCTTGCCTTCAGGACCTTGGGATGGGATAGCGGAAATGGCATAGTTAGAGGCGTCGCAGGTTAATGTGAAAGGTTTGGTGAAATCAGGATAAATAAGGACGGGTGCAGTGACAAGTTTATGTTTGAGACTCTCGAAGGCGAGCTGTTGCTCGTTAGACCAGATAAGTGGGGTGTCTTTCTTTAAAAGTGATGTCAAAGGTTTAGATAGCTTAAAAAATTCAGAGACAAAGCGTCGGTAATAGGATATCAGGCCAAGGAAGGATTTTATATCTCTAGGACATATTGGAATTGGAAATTCTTGAACTGATTTAGTTTTGTTTTGATCAGGTTTCACACCCTTTTCAGTTATAACATGGCCTAAGTAGCCAACTTCTTTCCTTAAGAATTCACATTTATCTGGTTGTAACTTGAAGTTAAAAATACGAAGTTTTTGAAAGACTGTGGAGAGATATTGAATGTGCTGTGAAAGGTCATGGGAGTAGATGACGATATCATCTAAGTAAACGAAACACCGCTCTCCTTGGAGGCCAATGAGGACGTTGTTTATTAACCTCTGAAAGCTTGAAGGCGCATTTTTGAGCCCAAAAGGCATTCTTTTGAATTCACAATGACCCTGAGATCTTGGGAAGCCATCTTAATCTGATGAAAAACCGAGGCAAGGTCAAGCGTGGAGAAGTATTTTGATTTGCCTAATTGGTCTAGAATTTCCGTGATATTGGGAATTGGATAGGTCTCACCAATGGTTATAACGTTAAGTCTGCGATAGTCTATAACTATCCGCCATTTCTTTTCTCCAGACGCATCTATCTTTTTAGGAACAATTCATGGGCTGATTGATATCTTGATCTAACACTTTTTGGATTTGGGATCGGACTTTTTTCTTGTGAATAAATTAATAGGATTTTAAATTAATGGGTTGATCGGATGAAGTACGAATTTCGTGTTGAATAGCATCTGTAGAGGTTAGTCGATCACAAGGCAAATGGAATATATCAGAGAACGTGCTGCATATATCGTAAAGTGTGTCAGATTCTTCGGAGTTAAGATGAGAGACACGAAGGAGTTGCAAGACTTCTTGAGTACTGTTCAAACACAGTTTATTGGATTGAGATGTCTGAAAGCTGTTAGAATAAAGAGAATGTAAGGTAAATTGAAGGTTGGAATTTAAAGGGACGGCATCTTCGGAAGTGTTTAAGACCGTAAGGTTAACTCTATTGTTATCTTTTACTTTAACTAGACAATTCGCTACCAGAAGATTGTCGTTTATGTGTTGATCAAAAATGACAGCTTATTTTATTAGGGGACTTTTAACTGAGCATTCTACTATTATTTCAGAACGAGGAGGTATCATATATATAAGATTATACGATATGAAATGGAAATGGGATATGTTCTTTGTTAAAGAGAAGGGGTAGATCTAGGCTTCCAAGGGTAGGGATAGCCTCTTTGCTATTGTCTATGTCTTTTAATTTTATCGTATTGCTTTTAATTTTCAGGGTTTAAAACGATTGGATTGAGGAATTTTTTTATAAGACAGATGGCGGAGCCAGTGTCAACTAAAAAGGTAAGCGGTTTTTTGGATATAGATAATCGGAGTGTAACATGATGTAAGGATTTTTTAGTTGGGTCACATGTAAGTTCGTATACTTTATCATCAGTTATGCGTTGGGTTGGAGTAGGATATTTGTCAGTTTTTAAAGAGTAAGGATTTTGTAGGATACAGTGGTGATTGGATTTCCAGGTATGAAGTTGAATAATTTTCAGATTTCGCGATGCAGAGGAGTGGACACCTATTTGGGGCTGGTTACCCTTGTGATCATTTCATTCAGAGGAGTGGACGCTTATTCGGGGCTGGTTACCCATGTGGTCATTGGATTCAGAGGAGTGGACACTTATTCGGGGCTGGTTACCCATGTGATCCTGGGATTCAGAGGAGTGGACGCTTATTCGGGGCTGGTTAACCATGTGGTCCGTGGATTCAGAGAAGTGAGTGTATTTTAGGCGTTGGGTATCTTGAAGTCTTGGAAGGGTGTCATTTTTACGTAAAGGTCGTGTTAAGGACAGACACTTGGGTCTCACGAGACACCGCCGGTAGCCCGTTATTCGTTTAAATCACTTTTCTCATTATATAAATCGTCGTAATTGTTTGTTTATGTGTTATGGTCGTTTTCGTCAAAGTACTCGATATAGTTAGTATCATGGGAAGTTGATGGTTGGGGTTCAAAATAGTTGTAGTAATCATTGTGATTGTGATATGTTTTAATGTGTTGTGATGTGATGTATATCTAAATGTGTTATTGGGTTTTTGCAGGTAGCCTGATGGCGCTGAGAGATTTCTGGCCATGTTACGCTTGTACATCAGCATCTGTATCTTCTCTTCAGATTTGTTTAATGGCTTCTTTTAAATTGCTAGGCGATTTACCTCGGACTAAATTAGAAATGTTGGGCTTAAGGCTTAGTAAAAACGTGTGAAGGGCCAGATCTTCCATTGAAGCAATCCGGCCGGCTAGTTCGGATTTCTTTTTGCTAGAAAGTGTGACCTCCATTAAGAGCTGAGATAGACAGGTTTCTAGACGGAATGAGTACTGAGTAACCGTTTCATTCAATGATTGACGACATTCCTGCAAATCAGTTAACAAATGTGCGTAATGTTTTCTTTCCCCAAACTGTGTTTAAAAAAAGTCGCTGAGCTGATCCCAGTCATCGTACTCTTTTATTGCTACAGCCGCTCCCACTTTTTCTTCTAATTGTGAAAGTATGTATTTAAATAAAATTGATTTTTGTGTGTCAGATGCCTAGTATATGGCGTTTTCACAGTTTGCTAAAAATAAATTTAATTTATCGCGAGAGGCGTCAAATGGTTTGATGAAAAGGACTCCAATTTGTACGGTTTCTCCTCTTTCAGATTTCGTTGAACCATTTTTACTTGGCATAGTATTATAATAAAATAGAACCACTTAAAATAAATAATAAAATCAAATATTATCTTTAGTATAAGTTGTAACTGTTATGATTCGGTGTAATAGGCGGCTAAGTAACACGATACGCAGCCCTACACTATTAATAAAGCACAAGTGGAATGAGTGAGGAGCAGCTTCTTAGAATTGACTGTACAATGACAGTGACACAAATTATGAACAAAGGAATGTACATGAATAGTTATTATGTTAAAATATATGTAAGTATATTAGATCTAGAACACGGAAACTTGTAAAATCTCTTGAGCACTACGGAGAATACTGCACTATGATATTTGTGTATGATTTTTCACTATCACTTTGTTTTAATACTAAAAAAGGTTTACACTTACAGGATTACGAAGAGGTAGAAGCAAGGAAAAATACTCAGGAACTGATCAACGTGTGTAGCCCAGTCACGCCGAAATGTAGACGATTCCGGTTCTCAGGAGATTGACGACTTTTCAGGAGCAACACGACGTTAATCTCTCAGGAACGTCCAGTAATTTTTTTTTTCAAATTTTAGGAATAATATGATATATTTATTTTCAGGAACTTGACGACTTTTCTTTTCAGGAACGACGGTACTTAATTTTCAGGAACGAGACGATTTTGAGGAGCGAGATGAAGTAGAACAAGAACTAGAGTTTTATATTTACTGTTCGCCCCGAGTTCAACACTAATTTGGATAACATTTACACACTTGAGTTCCTCTGATTTGCATTTTATTGTTTATTCACGAAACGGAGACGGACCGAGGATACTTTGTATCCCTTAACGCTGCAACCAAATTTATTATACGATTTTCGGATTCAGAGTTTTAAAAAAAAAGATTTTTTCACAAAAGAATATAATATAATAAAAAGAACTCAATGTACATAAAATGAAATTATTATGTGGC
Source organism: Apoda limacodes (assembly GCA_946406115.1). NCBI lineage: Eukaryota > Metazoa > Arthropoda > Insecta > Lepidoptera > Limacodidae > Apoda > Apoda limacodes. The sequence continues at coordinate 21,703,290 of OX291555.1, read as the reverse complement.
AAGTGTTACCGATCTGGAAGCTAGAGTCGAACTGTCATTTAGAACAAAGAGAATCCTATCCATGGCAAAAGTGCTGACGCGGAAATAGGGTGGTAAGGCTTACTATATGCAGGGAGTATATATAACAGTTCGTCTAAAAGCCTGACTGTACTTGTTAAGAACATCTCTCTGGCCCGATTATCGGGTAAAATTCCATGAGATAGGATGGTACGTGCCAACCATGTATCGTATCGCAACTTACTATAGTAATATACCTATTCAAAATATGCGGAACGGGTGGATAATATTTAGCAACGACTTTACTTTTGAGAAGACGTAAAATAAATTGGTAGTTAACAAGAACTATTTAGGTCATCAATTTTTGTTGTTGTAAAATTTAAGTTGCATATTGAGCAGAATCCGAAACATATTTAGATGCAGCAATGTTATTAAAGTATTATTGCGTCCTAGAGCTATGTTGTGGACGAAACAAATATTTTCTTTACACTGCGAAACACACGTTTTCCAGCAATATGATGCTACTGGCGAAAGGCTCTGGAACTGCTACTTTTTGTAGGTATAAACGTGACCTTATACATACAAAAGAAGCAGGCACGGACAGTGTTTCAGCTGTTGGAAATCAATAATTTAATAATTTAAATAAGTGATTTTTATAGATAAACCTACGTGATTGTGGAAAAAGGTATTTCTGAATGTATGCATTTACGTTTTGAATTTATGTAGGTATATTTTTTAAGGTAGCGATATAGGCCAGAAAGCTCATTTCTGTGTTACCTATATTGCGCTGAGCTGAGCTGTATTTGTTATACACTCCAAAAGTAATTTATACCGTCATAACGCCTTGAAACTGTTAATTCATTCTATGGAATTTTACCGTTTGTTGTCTAATTTTTTGTAATTTTTTACAACTTAAATTCAATGCACCAGATAACAACCAATTATAATTATTTAACCAACATTCATTATGAGCAAATGCAATCATACCTAGATTTACCTATTTAAAAACCTAATGCTTTTTACTAGGCTTGCAACGAAAATTCGGCTACTTTTATCCTTTTTGCCCATTACCGAATATCTAGGTATTATTCGGCCGAATACCGAATACTTAAGATTTTTTGTTGTAGCCTACTACAACAACTATTACAAAATATTTAAAAAAATAAAAAGATTGTTTTTTTTTATAACAATGTATTTCCTTGTTATCAATAAAAAAATCATGCATTTTTAGACGCCATAATTGATTACTATTTTATTAGGCTTACACAATTTCACTTTTAAAGTAAACTAATCAAAACGAAAAAAGCACAAAAGTGTTCGTATTTACTATGAGCACCAAACGAAACATATGGCTCGGTGGCGTGGGAAAGAGGTCACGCGCTAGCCGAATACTATTTGTTGCAAGTCTAGTTTTTACATAATTTTATTGTTAAAGTACCAAACATAATAAAAGTATTAAAGGCACAGATTTAGAAGGCCGTGTGGCGCAGTGGTAGAACATTAAGCTGCCATGTCAAATAACCCGGTTTTGATTCCCGAGGGGAAATCTTTATTTACATTCGCAATATCTTAAACCACCTCTTCGGAGAAATGTTTCGTGATTGTATATCATAAATATACATACATTATCAAAGCTGTTTAGTAAGAGACGTTATATTTATTTTCTAATGATATTTATGATAACCATCTACAATATGAATCGATCTAATTAAGAAGATAAAAGCGGAAAAAATATCAAATGAATTTATAAGATTAGTGTAACTATCTTTTCTTCGTTATTTATTATGATGAAAAGTTCGAATTTATTTGGATAATAGTTGGGTTAAAATACATATAATTTTATAATGTTTAGTGTTCAATGATATTTTTTTTTACAAAGAGTCATTTGGTTATTTTGAACAAAATAAAAACAAACAATAAAATTATATAAAAAAACAAAAAAAAAAAAAATTTTTTTAGAAGACATTTGATTAAGTACTATCCACTTACAAAATTTAAAGTCTAATGACTTACAGAAGTAGTCTTCAAATCACAGGGAGTGATGACCTTGATTCAATTTATCCTCGCCTACCTCCCTAATTATCTTTTTCTACTTTTTCACTTCTCTATACTAAAATAAAAAAAATAAAAATAAGAATGTGTAAGTAATTAAATGTAAATGTATTGAGTAATGTTTGTATGTAAAATTCAATTCATAAAATAAATACTACAGATTCGTTCATCAGCACGTCAAGTCCTGAAAATTAAGAACACCTGAACAATCCTTTAAAAAAAAATATTTCCTGAAACTTTTCAGATTCATGGTATTTATTATTGTTATCTGAAAATCTATTAAAAAAAAAGTCCCTACGCATGAGCTTTTAGCACTCCTACACCTATGACCTTTCTGAACGAAGCAAATGTTCAGCCTTAGAAACCATTCTAGTGACCTAAGCCCACTAAGTTAGTATTTGGTTTTCAAACCTCCATAAATCTATCATTCTGAACCTCTTTAACCGAATGACACATATTCACTTGTTCATTTCATACCTCACCTCCTATAATCTTTTTCTGTATTACTCTTTCACAACTCATTCCAGTCATAATAAATGTAGATATAATATTAGGTATTAGATTATAATTTATGAAATCCGTATAAAATTCTGAAATTTTATATACTTGTTTATATTTCTCCTATATATTTTCAGATTTGTTATTTGATATTTATTATCTGAAAATAGTATTTCCTAGTCTGACATTCTTATCTTGTGATAATATTATCAAATTTTCATGGTTTCATGATAATTAATACCTGACCTATTAGCTTTGCACACAAACAGTCCGGCATCCACTAGACTTAGTAAGTATCAGATGTATGTCTTCAAACTCCATGGAATCTGACAATATTATTGAGGAATCTCTGGTGAATATCTTTATGATGTATAAGTGTTATTCACTAGTACCACTCTTACGAAACCTATACTCCGTGAATTTTGAAATTCAGGTCAGTCCCGCATTCCTCCAAACTTACGACACCTCACCGAAAGTTTGAGTTCCTAGTGTTGTTATATAACTAAGATATCTCAAGTTGAAAGATAAGTTGAATTTTTAGTATCTTAAAAGAAGTAAATATTAAAAATAATATTTTGAAATTATTTCCCAGTCTGACATTCTTGTCTCGTGATGATATTATTTAATTTCAATAGTTTCATGAAAATTTATATCTGACCTGTTGGGTTAGTTTCATACAAAAACAGTATTTTATGTTAGTGCATCCTCTGAAATTAGTAAGTGTCAAATATATCTTTTCAGACCCTTAATAAATCAAAAATATCAATAAGGAATCCCAGATGAAAATTTTTATGTTGTACAGTGTTATTCACTTTTAGCACTAGTCATATGTGACCTATACCCCATGAATTCTGTTTTTCAGGTCCGTCCCGCATTCCTCCAGACTTACGACACTTCACTGAAAATTTCAGTTCCTAGTGTTTATTTTATTCCTAAAAAAATCTAGATTCTAGGTCACTTATATTTTTAGTGCCTTGAATTTATTGATATTTACAACAGTAACTTAAATTGATATTATTTCACAAAGATAAAAATATGTATATTTATATATTTATACCATTGTATATTTGTACCAAAATTTACATTTTGGATTTTTGGAAATTTTCAGACCTTTTGTGCAGTTTTGACAACGTTATTAAAGATACCATTTCAAAGATTCTAAATATTAATTTCAATGAACGTACGTGGCTACAGGCAACCTTACCTGTAAGATTTGGTGGCTTGGGTATTCGTTTATCTTCCGCAGTAGCCCTACCAGCTTTTTTATCTTCAGTTCATAGTACTCAACCCCTTATAAACAAAATTCTTTTTCCTCTTAGTAATTTCGAGATCTCATTTTTAAATGAAACTAAAAACACATGGACTTTCCTATTGTTTCAACATCACAAAGATTGTGGAATGGGCTGCGAATTGAACCGAAAAATACTTTTGGAAACGGTTGTCAATTCTACAGATCGTGCTACTCTTCTAGCAGCTTCGACATGGGAGTCAGGGCTTTGGTTACAGGCGCTTCCATCTGCAAACACAGGCACCCTAATGGATAATTCCACATTTTGACTTGCATCTTGCTTACGTGTAGGAGCGGTTACTAATATACCCTATCGTTGTCAATGCGGCGACATGATCGATCCCCTCGGTCACCATGGCTTATCGTGTGTTCGAAGCGCAGGCAGAACGTTTCGCCACAGCAGCCTCAATGACATTATACGTCGAGCTCTAGTGAGTATCAACACTCCCGCCATTTTAGAGCCTGTTGGTTTATTTAGAGATGATGGTAAGAAGCCTGATGGCATGAGTCTTGTGCCTTGGAAGATGGGTCGAACATGAGTTTGGGATGCTACGTGCGTCGATACTCTTGCCCCGACTTATCTTCCTGGTACAGCTTCTGTGGCGGGAGCTGCTGCCGCTTCTGCTGAAAACCGCAAACGTAGAAAATACACTAATATAAGTAATAGTTATTTTTTTGTGCCGTTTGTGGTTAAAGCCGTGGGGCCATGGTCGCCGGGGACTCATCTTTTGTTTAAAGCTATTTCTAAGCGTTTGGTCGAAGTGTCTCACGACAGAAGGGCTGGCAGATATTTCGCTCAAAGAATTTCAATTGCAATTCAACGAGGAAATACTGCCAGTCTTTTAGGTACACTGCCCCATCAGGTCAACTTGGAACAGGTTTTTTATTTGTAGTTTATATTTTAGTTGATTATTTGTTTTTAATTTAATTTTAATTTTATAATTTCTTGGCTTTGTTGAGATTTTTATAAATATAAATATAAATAACACCTAATATTTGAATTACACTCAGTCCAACACTATTTATTAGATATGATGCACTCACAGTAATAAAGTTTAATGTTAAATTCTATCATCAACAATATGTTGATAAATATGTTTATAGGTATTTATTCAAAGATGTAGAAAAATTAGAATTATTATTAATTAGTTTTCTCATTTGTATATGTCTACACATAAGTGAGATTTTAAATTGTAAGTTGATTTAAAGTTGTAAGTTGTGTTAAATAAGTAGTAAACCAGTTGTTTAAGAGGTACGTCAGAGTAATACAGCAAACAATATACAAATAAGCGTAAAAGAAAAAAGTCAAAATAAATGTAGCTAAACATACGATCATAAATAATGCCCAATTTGAGTTTTCACAATTTCTAAAGTCAGTACAAAACCACCTTTACAAAGCAAATACTCGAATATCAGAACTAAAAGACACAGGTACTAAAGAGTTATATGATTTTTCAGTCATCCATACACAAAGGAACCCTAATTTATGCTATTTCCACATTTGAAAGTAAAATCATCGTAGAGTGGGAACCAGGTAGCTAAGCGTTCAGGACTTGCGACCTGAAAGTAGGTTTAAGGGGCGCCCCCTTACAATGTACAATATCGCTGACCTACACTAGATAACCAGCCAAAATAGTAAAACCCTACTAACGCCGCTAAGGATGGACATGGATTACCAAAGTAATTACTCTATCTCTTGGCAGACCTGGTTCTTTAGTGGGCTATATAATTATTATGGCTGGTATAATCTTAGTTCCCACTTCTACTTTCATAGAAGATTTATCTTTACCTAGCTGAAAATGTCCTAGAAAAAGGTTCGTTAATATATTCCTTCCTACTGAGATAATTGAGATTTCTTCCTACCATAAATTTCTAACCGGCAAAAGCGGGCCCGTCATTTGGATATTTACATTAATTTAGATATTTTTAAAACACAACCTACAGAATTTCACAACGAACACACAATATGTTCACTGTAACTTCTAATATAAAAGTATTTACTAATCAGTAATGGTGGCACGATCTAGCTGTAGTTTAACCCCACGAGGTTCCTAGCTTCTCGTGACCCACAAGCGTAGTCTATGGACTATTGGTTTCGACAATTTAAACTACGGCAATTGAATGTTCTGTATGTATAGGACCACGCACTTTTATCACCACTAACCCCTCTCTAGCAACCTTCTCACTCCATATTTCAAACCCCCCATCCTATTGTTTGTTTATTCTAGACGTATGTCCGTCCTTAATTAATTTTAACAATGAAAAAAAAATATCTTTTAAGTATAATTCTAGTTATGTTGGTTGGGATACTATTATAGAGTCCTAGATTAATATGAATGGTCTAGATAAAACGGCCTAATTATTCTAAACTAAGAGAATATTAATATTATGTTCTAAATGTTAGTAAAGTCTTAACAAACCCCGGGTAATTTCAAATAAACTAACACTTCATACCATTATACATTTATTATTGTTAGAATATTTTTTGTAAGAGGCTACCCTAATGGTTGTTAAACGACTTACTTAGGTAAGTTTCGCGGGTGTTTTCAATATTATAAAAGTTCTAAGTAACTTAAACTTACTCTTAAACTTATACTCAACATTATAGAATTCCCAATAACAGTCGCATAACTATTTAACTAAGGCAATAAAATTAATAAGAAAAGAAAACCGCGGATAACAAAACAACTCCTATCTAGAGGGTCTCCGATTTATCCTACGTTTAATTTCCTGAATAAAATTTTATACGAGCAAAAGTTATGAAACTACCTTAAAGAGCATATGAAACTTGCTTCCATTTCTATATGACTTAACCACCAATCAGCGACTGTGTTAAAACGTCCTTCAACCAACTTGCCTTCCAAACAACCATCCAATCACAGTTCGTTTTAAAGCATCCATACTCGCGCCACTGGTTCAAAACTTACGCAACTTTATTTTGTCTAGAGTCCGAATTCATAAATCGGAAGTTAGATTACTACCTACATGTAACAATTAATTCCGTGTTGATGTCTATGATTCGAAAGTTCATAACTTAATATTTTACATTTTAGTCATTTTTACTTATATGTTGTTAGCTTTAAACCTTTCATAAAATAAATCATAACTACTCATTTAATTAATAAAATTACTGAACTTGAATATTTGAACGCGCCATTCTAATTTAAAGATGGATTTTGCTATTGGTAGTACGTCCATTGAGATTTGTTTACGAATGAAAATCTTCACGCTAAAACTTGAATAAAAACATTGTATTACAAAAATGTTAGGGCATAAATATGGTATCGTCACAATACCTAAAGTAGTTTTCAAAAAGTTCTGGAACCTATATCCATTTCTCTACAGACAACGTTTTCAGGACGGTACCTATACAAGAAACAGATTTTCGTTGCTTTTGCTCTATCGTAAAAACAGAAATACAAACTTCATACTTGCAGTGAAAAATAGTGTGAACTCGAAATTATAACAACAAATAATAAAAAGATAAGAGATAAGTTTATTATGATAGGTAATAAATTTACAAATTCAAATTTCCTTGACGTATGGTAGTTTTTGTATTTTAAACTTTTTATATTTAGTTTTTGTGTCCACATAAACTTCTAGTTTTAATAATTGTCTATGATGTTTTGTAACAAGTGTATCAGTACCACTTAGAATTTCAGCCAGTTCGTAAATTGAAAACCAATCTATAGTCTTATAATAGATCATAAAATCTCCTTCCAAATACGAATAATAGGATATATCCAATTCTATGAACACCCGCTTACTAAATGAAGTTGACACTAAAATTTCATCTTGTGACAACTTGCTTTTTAGATAATTACCTACTATTTTTTTCTTTATCTGTTTTGAGTCTCGGCCAAATGCATTTCTAAAATTGAAAGTATCATCTTTAAAGTGAATGTTATAAAATACTTCTGCATCTAAAATAAACCCTTCCTTGTTCCATTTATGACTAATACTATTATAAACACATTGTAAATCCGAAGTGGTTTCAAATACGGTATCATATTTATTTACATATCCGTTTGAAGTAACAGCAACAATGTCTTTTTGAGATTTTATTATTTCAATTCCTTGTACTTTAAAAACAGCTTCGATGGGTCTTGTCCTGTTTCTACCTTCAAATGGGCTATTGAAGTAAACTCCTGTTGGCACCGGAGAGTATTTATATTTAGCTTTAACCAGCTGTGAGAGAACAGTTGTGTTTATTCCATACTCATTAGCTTCTTGATGAGAAACGATTCTTCTATATTGCCCACCTACCTTAACTTTTGGTTGATAATTATTTTCATCAATATATATATCGATATCGATTTGCATACTATTTACATAAAGAACTGAATATAGTAGAAACAATGGGATATAAAATGGTATCATTTTGCGCACCTGTGAATAAAAAAAAAATAGGTTAGACTTGCTCATTTGTCCAAATCCAAAATCTTTTTAGCGCGTTTTAAGCATAAACCCACCGCCGTGCTCCACTGACGGGACCACAAATAATTATTTTTCCCAGTAGACCAACTACTTTTACAGTAGGCCCACGGGTAACTGAAAGTTAAAGATAACCGCGTTTTAACCGTGGCCCACTGTCATGCCCCACTGGTTGGACCACAGGTAATTATTTTACCCCGTAGACAGCGGGCTTACAGGTAACTGAAAGTTAAAATTAAAAATAGTAAAAAAAGAATGCTTTTCTTGCAGTCGTACGTGAATATAAAAAAAAATATATTCATTTAAAAAATATTTTTTACTTTTTAGTACAATTTTCGGTTAGATTGAATTTTTTATATGATTCTAATGTTTTAAGAAAAGCAAGTTTTTAAAATATTCTTTTTTAAATATTTTTTATTTTATACTTTTAAGTGATAATTAAATTGAATTATTATAGTTTATCTCCCAAGTTTCATTAATTGGGTGATGAGAACTTAGAAAACGATATTATGATCAATATAAATTAGTAATTCAATTTTCACTTAATTATTCACGTTCCATCCTCATGTCCACCTTCAGGTGCACTTCCTGCATATGCCAAGAGGTAATAACATCAAAATGAAATGAAATTCGTGATCTGCGACCCTCAAAACCCCCGGATACCCATTTTGAAGATTTTTAAATTCACCTCCACCTCTAGGTTGTAACCCTGGTACAACTCTGGGAGGGGGTTGATGGTCAAAGTAACTGTGGAATATTGTATTGTCATCCGAGCTTAGTAAGTATGCAAAATTTCATCGGAGGGTGATAAAAGGAATTATATTTAATTAAGCTTGCAATATTGCACCACAAGATGGAAGGAAAAAAACGAAAAAGGAAGCATTGTGAGTTAAATAAAAGCAAGTAAAAATACTAAGTTTCACATTCACTTCACTGGTATGCAAAATAAGTTTAGGGCCCGTAACATCACCGGCTCGCACCGCTGTTGGTGTGAAGGAGACTTTTTAGTCCCCATTACACCACTATAGTTTTGCTTCATACTCTATCGATAAATATATATGTTACACTTGTTCCATTGAACAAAATACAAGTGTTTTGTTCGGGTCTACTTACTGAAATGAAAATTCAAGTTTGTAAAATTAAAAAAAAGTTCATGAGCTCCATTTGTCATTCTTTGCCCGCGGTCCAACTGCGTTGTTAGACTGGTAGTAACCAAGGGCAATAATTTTTGTCCCTGGTTCTACCAGTTGGACTGTAACAAGATAATTGATAATTTTTTTATCACACTTGCTCGTAAACAGAATTATTCATCCCACGAGCTTTTTCTTTGTAACTTTTACTTTACAGGAGTGATATATTACATTAAAATCTTCATTTCGGATGACAGCTGTCAAACAAGAAACGGCTTTATCTCCGAAACTATTAATTGTAGACTAGTAGTTTCGTCACAGAAGTGATAGATCTCGTCTAGATCTCTATTCCGGATGACAGCTGTCAAACTAGAAACAGCATTATCTCCGAAACTTGATTATATTGTTGATTATATATTTGACATCTGTCACTCTAAGCTATTAACACTTTGAGTATAAGTAGTTCGGTGACGGAATGAAACTGGACTGCTGACATTTTTAGTATAGACAGATGTTATACGAAATGAATACTGATGAGATCTATCAATTCTGAAAAGAAAATACTGTTCTAAAATCAGGTTTCGGAGATAAAGCCGCTTCTAGTTCGACAGCTGTCATCCGAAATAAAGATCTTGATGAGACCTATCACTTCTTGAAAAAAATTACCAGACTACAATCAAAAGTTACAAAGATAAACCGTTTCTAGTTTAGCAGCTGTCATCGGTAATAAAGATCTTGATGAGATCTATCCTTTCTGTAAAGAAACTTCTAGTCTACGATCAAAATTTTACGAGATAGAGCCTTTTCTAGTTTGAAAGCTATCATCAGAAAGAAAGATCTTGATGGGATCTATCATTATGGTAGAGAAACTACTAGTCTACAATAAATTGTTACGGCGATGTAGTTCTTTCTAGTTTGGCAGCTGTCATCCGAAATAAAGATTTTGATGAGATCTATCATTGCTGCAAAGAAACTACTAATCAACGATCACGAGTTACGGAAATATAGCCCTATCTAGTTAGACAACTGACAATAAAAAAAACAATGATTAAAAAAAATATCAGCAAATAACTTTGGACCGATTCTCTACCGTGCGAACTTTACGAGACTAATTCTTAATCATCCATAACCACCTAATCCAAGAACCATCAGAAGAGTGCACAAAAAAAAGTATTTTTACGATTGTACTATAAATATTTGAATGTCTAGTATTGTCGTTTTTTGTAAGCAGCACTACCAGTTGTGCAACTGGTAGTGCTGTTTACAATGAAGGTTTTGTATTATCTGTCCTTTTTGTTTAGTGCTGTACAATTAATTAAACTTACCCGTGGAGGCACTGGAACTAGCAGATTGAGTAAAATATTTTAGTCTCTAGTGTAATGGTACTACGGGGAAAAATAATTACCTGTGGTCTCACCAGTGGGGCATTGCGGTGGGTCCACGGGTAACACGCGCTTTTTAGTCATCATCAAATCTAACACGACAAAAATGATCGATGAAGCTTTGTCAACATTATACGTTGAATTATTTTAAGAATATAAATAGTTTACAAGTCTTCATTACTCCAAAATTAAAAAATAAACACTTATCAACAAAAACTACAACCGGCTTCAAAAATATGCACAAAGAAGGTAAATAATTTATAAATTATAATAAAATCTAATCCGAATTACAGTTTGGAGGTGGTATCATATACCTAACAGTTTATATAACACACTTTACTTGCATGAAATAAACTTCAAACTGTAATTCAGATCAGATATGGAAATAAGTAATAATTTTTACCCTTTTTAGTGCATCTTTTTGAAGCCGGTTGTGTTTTTGCTAAAAAGTTTTTTAGTTTAAAGCAGTCTCAGCACATACTTTTTTCATTATTTAAAATACACATTTTAAACTACAGATATCATTACCTTACTAATACACAGTGTCAAAAAGAATGATTTTATACATCAATAACTTTGTAAATAAAAATAAACAATCATTTATCTTGTATATTATCAATTGATCAATTTCTCATACATTTCTGTTTATTGAAATAATCACGCACCTCTCGGCTCTGCACAATGCACGGCACTATGTGCGCTTAAGTTATTTATGACTAGTTTTTGCCCGCGGCTCCAGCCGTCCTAAATTTGGTTAGCAGCATTATTAATTTACAAAGTTTGTCCATTAAATGATGTGATGGATTCTGAATATAAAGTGTACACAAAAAAATGTACTCACCATAAGTGTAATTTGTGGAATAATTTAGCACAGCCAAGAAACAAGTGGTTTTATAGCGTAGGGTAGAAGAAAGAAATGTGGGCCAGTGGTTTAAAATAAATTAAAAAAACTTATGCTGTACTCTTAACGAGCATAATATGAAGTGAAACAGATATTAAAAATTACAAAAAAAACTTTAATTTGATATCACACTCTACAAATTAACGCATGATACTTGAGTCTGGGTGTTTTCTATCTATTATTTAAAATATTTCTTTTAAAAGTCATCATCAGTCATATTATTATTATTATTATATTATTATATTATTAAATTCCAAACCAGTATTTTATGTTCCCCGCTCGTCTCCCCTGTGTTAGAACCTGTGATTATAGTTTCATTATAGTTCCACGGAAACCAAAGTTAGCACATGTTTAACACAAGCTTGACCAGTTTTTATTCTTTTCCATAAAATTCCAGAAATGTTTAAGGGTTTTCTTTACGAAATTACCGTTTTGACGCTCTGGCCACTTTGGATAAAAGTGAAACCTGAATAGTAGGTTTTTTGATTTTGGAATATAAAAAAAACATGACATTTAAACTTCGACTTTCAATAGTTTTTAAGATGGATACAGCGACAATTAGAGTAATATTCGAATACGACTTCCGATGTGGGACTAGAAACTGCTCGTAATGTTAATGCAGTGTTTGGAGAGGATACAGCTAACGAATACACCGTGCGTTTATTGGTTTTCCCCCTTTGAAGCACAAACTTTGAAAGTATCTTATATTTGGCTAATCAACTTAACTTCTTTATGTTATATGCAAGTTAATGTTTTAGGGTTTCGTAATATATAATTAAATTAAAATAAAACAAAAATATAAGGGGGGCTTCGATACAACAAACGTGATTTATTTGCCGTTTTTATAGATAATGGTACGGAACCCTTCGTGCGCGAGTCCGACTCGCACTTGGCCAATTTTTTAGTATTTAATCACAGTAAGCAAGCGCCGCCGCATAGATCCGACTATATAAGAACAGATATCTGTTCCTCTAATATTATTCCAAATTTCTAAACAGTGAGCCTCTAATGACTCTGTAGTTCTTTCATTTCGCATGTCCCATCTTTGCACCATCAAACCCCATAGGTTTTCTATGGGATTTAAATCTGGTGTTTTGCAGGCCAAGGAATAATATTAATGTCCGGGTGTTGTGTAAACCAATCCTGCACTATATGCGCTCGATGCACAGGACAGTTATAAACTGTATTTGTGGCATATCAGCTACTGGATAAACACACCGCGCTGTTGGCAACATGATCTCGTCTAACACTTCCATATAATGTGAAGCTCTAGCGCGCCTTGCTATCGAGATTAATTCACCAGGACCAGCTGCAGTCATCCACCCTCACATATTTAGTCATATCCGTCCAGATTTCATATTTGGGACAACATTTTGTTCTACAAAACCGTTGCCATTTCTGCGCCACAAAGGAAGCTTCCCGTTTTAAGATGATACGAACGACTTCTCATCGGTGAATAATGTGTGCTCCTAGTCAAAATCTAAATACTCCCTTGCAAACAACAATCTATTTTGTTTATGGGTATTAGTTAAATGTGGTTTTTTCGCGGGCTTTCTATGATGTAATCCTTCAATAGTGCAGAGCTCGACTAACTGTGTGTGTAGATATATGAAACATGTGTCCAAACACAGCAGTCAGTATGAAACCATTGTTCTCGTATTGTTCCACCATGAATCTTCTTTGAGTCGCCTCAACGTGCCGCGGGCGTCCACTTCGAGGTCGAGTTGATAAACTCCCCTCCTTTTGGTTGCGCGAGACCCAACGCTTTACGGTAATCCACTAAAAACCAAATAGCCCGATTAAAATAAAGATTTTTCGAATTACTGAAATTATATTTTAGTTTTTTTTTAGAAATTTACTTACAAAAAAGTGTGGTATTAAAAAATCATGATATAACATTAACATCAAATAAAATACTTACGGTAAAACCAGTCTCATTGCAAATTTGAGATATATTGTAACCCATATTATGTAGTTTTATAATACGCATCCTCTCTTGAATATTAATATTGGCCTGCATATTATTTTTAGCAAAGAAATTTAATAAAAACACAAAATAACCTTATCAAGACAAGCACCTACAGTAGTTCATCCACAACGACAAAAAAAATGGCTACCTAAGTAATTACCGCATCTAACTTAATAGCTAAATGAAAACACCAAAAAACCTTGTCAGCACATACCGCCAGAAACAAATCGGCAACGAACGAGAAACATTAAATGTCTGCCTACGTAGTATCCGCATCTGACTTAATAACTATTAGAAAATTGGTCTAAGCTGTTTAACGAAACAAAATTTTCATAATTCGTAAAATGTAACAAAAACAAAAAGGAAGACATAAGGTGAGATTCGAATCCACAACCAATGAGTACACGTATTAAGATCTGATACGTCCTAAGGCTACTAGGCTAAGGACACGATAATTTTCTTAGTGAAATTATTATATACAATATTAAATGAAACTAATATTACTCAGGTTCTACAATACATATTACTTTATTTCTTTAAGTGTGTGAGTGACTACGCCTCACTACCATTCTATTTTGTTTTGAAATTCTATATGCAGTTCTCCAACTGACCGTATATTGTGTTTTCCCTGAATCGTTTTTTTTTTTTTTTCTGAACTGACTATGCAGTTGGCTGTTGCAGCTATTACTGCTTCACCGGGCTTTTTGGGGCGAGACTCTGAAGGAGCCTCAGCCCATATAGCGCCCAACGCTCAAGGGCTCCCCGCGGGGGAAGCCTCGGCTTGGGTTGGCGCTCTCGGGGGCGTCCCTTCGACCGGCGTGAGTCTCGAACCCGAAGGTGAGTCACCGCCAGGAGGGGAGTTCCCCGTTACGCGGGTACGGTTGCGATTGAGTGGGGGCGAGAAGCGCCCTGGCACTCTTTGATACCTCGTGTATCCTTGTGGGCGCCGACGAACCCGGGGACGTCGGCGTCGTGTTTGGAGGGAGGCCCTATTCGGGGAGGTCGTAGAGACTAATCTCGCTATCCGGACAGCGAGATCGTCATCTGGGGCCGTTAGTACGTGCCGAGGCCGCCTAACTATAGTTTTACGACGGTGCCCGGGTCGATCGGGGGGATGATACGTCGTGGATTGCACAATTAATCGATTCGGGTGATTTTGCGTACGCTCGAAAAAGCGGACTGCCAAGTCTTTGACATATTGGGAAATCGTGGGGAGTTCGAAGTCTCTGTGTAGGTCTGAATTGCGGACATACCAAGAGGTTCCAGAGGCCGCTCTGAGAAAGCGGTTTTGGAGGGCCTGAAGTTTGTGGAGATTGCGCTTGGATAACGCAATGACTACGCTAGCATAAGCTAGTATGGGGCATATGCAAGTTGTGTAAAGATTCAGCTTATTTCTAAGCGACATCTTACTGTACTTGTCTATCATGGGATAAAGACGACCGAGGACAAAAGCAGCTCGGTCTCTGACTATTTTTGTGTGAGCGTGGAAGTTCAAAAGACTATCCATGGTCACACCGAGATATTTGGTCTTATTTTGCCAGGGAATGGCACGACCGAAGAGAGAGAGAAGAGGTGGCCGCGGAGGGCAGCCTACGGTAAAGCGGACGGCAGAGCTTTTGTCGGGATTCACCTCGATTCTCCATTTCCGAAACCATTCGCCTAGGGCGGTAGTAGCGGGTTGGAGTCTCTTAGTGATTCGACTCACTTGCATATCGGTGGTATATCAATGAATCGGGTGGTTTCTGTGTATAATATGTATGTAAAGAAATATACACTGAGCTTACAGACGAATTCATAGTTGCAAATTGGCAAGTTATTATATTAGTTTGAAAACTTGCTAAGTTGAATCTGTGAATTCTTGCATCAAACCATTACTAATGTAAAAATAAGTAAAAGTTGAGTTAACTTTTTGAAATAGGCGAGAAAGTGGGCATAGGTGAGATCTTATGCGATTTTTTAGCATATAACTCAAAGTTTATCAAGTTTTCCTGTCATTTTACATCAAAGAATTTGATGGGAACAGTTAATGTTGCTCTATATTATATCTTACCAGAAATGAAAATCTTATCAGAATTGTAAAAAAACTAATAAAATATGTGGATACAATAAATAATAAACAGTAAAAGAATCATTGTGTTTGTGAAAGAATGATTTCTACATAATTTTAATATTTATATTTTTAGTGTAGTGGCTCGTTTTGTTTACATTTACCGCAAGAGAATAGAATAACTACGGTTTTATTGCATATGTAGCTAACAATTACCATAAGTTTCGAGACTACAATTACATTTACAGCTAAGGACACGTAGCTTCTACTTAATTTATTTTTTAATTAGGTTAGATAAAGTTAATTGCGCATTTTTATGAGTATCAGCAACCCGTTTCAACTTCGTTTGTGTTTTCTTTTCTATATATGTCTCAGAAAAGGCCGGTTTACTGACGCATGCATTTAGCATCGTCTGTGACTCGAACTAGAGTGCCGGTCTTTTTGGAAGGAAGCCCCTTACGGTTGGTCTTCAGCCAATGTATAAAACATGCTTTCAGACGTTCTGAAACAGTTGCATTACTCATATGTTGCCAAATCAACAATGCTTTTAGGAATAAACTTGTCATACCCTGGCGTTGTAGTGAGTCTGGTATGCTCGCCATAAACAAGGTCGCAGACTTTTAGTATAACATGCAGAAAATGTTTTCTGGCTTTAATATTCATCGCAATATGAGTGCCAATAGAATTGTTTTAATCATATACATGACAAGTACAGTTTGCAATAGAAACGACCTGAAATCCCCTTAATGACGCGCTTTCACTTTATGTACTTGTTGATTAATGAGTTGAAGTTGAGGTACAGAATTATTTTTTCAAAATATCGACATCTTCACTTAAATCCATGAGTTATTACAGCGTTGATTGTAGTATTTACATCTTGATATCTAGAACGTGTAGTACTTGCTTAAACCAGAAGATGGCGATAACACATAGTTTCACTTAAAATAGTCTATATTTATTTCACCCGTTGTAACGATTAATCATTTTTAGAGCGTTGAAGCTAAGTATAAATGATAACTTGTCACAATTTCTACATGTCTAGTTATCATTTGAAAATAGTGATCATACACAAAACACAAAATAATCTTTATAACTAGGTTTGCGCTTTTTGTGCTTCAGTCATTGTGGACTCACATCGATAATATTTATCAATAATTTTCGATCGATGTAAATTTTGTCAAATATTTTATAGTTTTATTAATTTATAATTATAAAGCTGAAGAGATTTTTTTTTTTATACGCGCTACTCTCTGAAACTACCAGTCCGATTAAATTTTTTTTTGGATTTAATACTTTAATAGCCTATAACCTACCCGGTTAGTTTATAGGCTATTTAATTATTAAATCCACAAGAATAAAAACAGCAGAATTAAAAATAATAATTAAGTAACATATGCCTCGCCTTGCATCTCTCCTGCAAGCTCCTCACAGACACTCACCCAACCACTGCATCGGTCAAAACCACTGCATCGGCCAAATTCAAAGTTCGCCAAAAAAGTTAATTATCAAAAAATGTTTTTAATAAAAAACGCTGCAAATACTCAACTAACAAAGATGTCCTTTAATATGGAGAATAATAACATTTGGTTATATAAAGGTTATCAAGTGGTATTCCAAATTTAAAGGGATTGTGTTTTATTATTTTATACAAACGTTTAGTTGTATAATACTTTAGTCATTTAATTTGTTGTTTAAACGAAAAATATATGATCATCGTTAAAACTACTTTAAGACTTTTTGACAGTTAAACAACTCTAACAGGCTGAACGTAAACAGGTTACAATTATTTCTTTTATAAGCCTATAAATAGATTTCAATATGATGATCATATAAAGGTCATTAATTTCCCTGTTATGCTTACAGGACTCTCATACAAAGTCAAAAAGACGAATATTTAGATTTATAATAATAAAATAACTTACGGTTTTGAAAAGTTGACGTTATAAATGGTTTTACCGATGTTTTTTGTGCTTAACATGGCGGATAATAAATGCATTAAAGTCGTGTTATATGACCTACAGTTACATGATTTCGTATAATAGTTAACATTAAAACATTAAATCGCATTAATGTAATATTAAAAAAATAAATTTTAATACAATAAAAATTATAGGGGTGTAGCTAATCCAGTCTAATGCGTTTGTGACAGAACTTGACAAAAGAGCTGAACAGCGGCTTGACCACAAGTCCTAGGAGCGCTTGCTTGCTAAAAATATTTGCAATATAGAGAGAGAACTGTATCTATAGGTCGTTCACGTGGAATTCAGCTGTTTTTTTTGGTATTCCTGTGAAAGCTTTTGATTTTTTGAGTATTAAAAGTACTGTATTTTCTTTTCCGTCTCTTCAATAATTTCTGTGGCGAAAATCAACTCAATTGGTTGCTCCGTTGCGACACGAAACAATAACAGACATTTACATTTTAAGTTAGGTTTATGTTAGTAAAAAAGAATTCAAACAAACAAACAAACACAGCTAGCAATATTATTATTAGAGCAAGAAGAGATTAAAATTGAAAAAAAGTAAACAGCGTTATTATTAGATTTTCTGTGGACTTCAAATACGAAACTATGTTTGGATCAGTCTATTTTTTTTTTGTATTCTTCATTGAACACCAAAAGCGTACAAAAGGTGGACTTAATGTTAACTGCACTTTCTACCAGTCAACCTACAAATGTTTTTAAATATTTAAATACGCACATTATCATTTATATCTATCAGTCTACCATACAACAGCTTTAAAATAACTAAAAAAATATTTTTCCAAAATAAAAAATAAACTTTTTAAATATTTAAATACGCACATTATCAGTTATACCTATCAGTCTATTTTTTTTATTCATCAACGCAGCTTGAGGTAAGTTGCCTTGTAGTAATTTGATGATTTATATATATATATACATAAATTTAAACATTAAAATTTACAGAAAATAAATTAAACTAACACCGTTGTACATTGATTTAAATTTAAGTTGGGATCATTAAAGTTATTTTTCTTGTAAATATTCTCTAACATCATAAAAACATTTCTCCAACAATCATTTTAAAATTTTGATTTCATCTTCATTAGTTGTAGGTTTTTTATATCTTCCGGTAGTTTGTTATATATTTTTACACTCACAGCATAGCAATTTCTATTATATAATTCTGTTCTAAAGTTTGGTAGGCACAGCCTATTGGGAAACCTTGTATTAAATTTGAATAAAGTTTTTTTGTAAATTACTCTGGATCCTGTTTCACAAATATACACGCCTCAAGAATGTAGATACATGGCAATGGAAGTAATTTCATCTGTTTGAATAAAGGTTTGCAACTTGTCAGTGGCGAAACATCACAGATAGCACGTAAGCATTTTTTTTGCGTGATGAAAGCTCTTTTTCCTTTAACAGAGTTGCCCCACAGTAAAATACCATATCTGAGGTTTGATTCCACGTAACCATAGTAAGCTTTAAGGCTGCGGTATATGCTAGAGCGCGAAAATACGCCGTTTTTGTGCAAATTTTGTGGCTAAACTATTGCATCTAAAGGATTGAATAAAATATATGTTAAAACTGGCTTTTGTCTAGTGCATTACCTTACTGAATGATTTCATTTATTGTATTTAATGCAATACAAAATCTGGAAGTGACCATTGTTTCAACACTTGTGCAAATTTTTAAAGCGTGTTTTGCATTTGTGTGTAATGAAAGTTGGTTAAATAATTAGAATAGCTTATTATCTAGTGCCTGGACTCTAAGTTGTAGCAAAAAGTCAATAAATGTGACTACAAAACGGTAATAACGTTAAATCCCATACAAAAAATTTAACGTTTCAAGGCGTCCTTACAGTATAAACTACTTAAGAAATATATAACATATTTATCTTATAGTAATGTATATGACATTATCTAATGATTTATAGTGCATTTACATACAAAACGTTAGAATTACAGAAATAGCTTAATACAACGTAAATATTTAATTGTTAAAATTTAATTTTTGAAAGTATGAGTTGAGAGTATGTTGGAGCAAATGGACGTATATGAATTTGTGTGTGTGTGTGTTAGGGTGTGAGGGTGTATAACTAAGATGAGGTACAGGTTATTGTAAGGTTATTGGGTTCTTTATATCATTTATTTCACTATTATGTCATTAGTAATAGCTTTTCAGTTTCATCATAGTTTAGGTTTTACAACCATTTAGAAACAGCATTCTTGCATTGTCGTGTATACGATAATAAAATGGTAGGAAGGCGCTAACTTTCACTATAGCTCTTTGAGCTCGCTCCAACCTTATCATAGCAGTTTTGGTTGCACTGCCCCAGGATGTAATACAATAGATAAGTATAGATTGACAAAGCGCAAAATAGATGTAACGATTTTGTGTTGAGCCATACTCTAGCCGAAAGTAAATCTACGTGTAGCTGAAAGCTTAGTCTATGGTCTAGGGTAACGCCCAAGTATTTTAAGCATAGATTGCTGTATTTTTCTTTTTTTCTGTAAGAGTGTCCACTTCCTAGAATTTTTTCCATCATCTGTAAGTTATCTATCTTTTGTACAGCCCATAGCAAAACTGCAGCAGCGTATTTCGGTTTTGTCCACGGAACGTGTCCGAAAATATGCTTACTTCTGTTACATAGTTTAGGATGCATTGGGAGAAATAGTGATACAAGATAGTTCCTTTCCATTTATTACAACTAAGGAGGTGAAAGGTGGTAAACTTTACAGTATTTTGATTTAAGAACTGAGCAAATCTAATAGTCTATGCGAGTGAAGCCGTGGGTGGAAAGCTAGTCACATATATATTTATCTTTATCGCCGTAAGACGCACAATTTTACACGGCATAACCGTTACGAAAGACAAGAAGAAGACAAGAAAAACACCATTAATCCACAGTAATGCCATACTTCATGTGGTCGGGCACGATGCAACCCAAAGGACAAGTAAATTGCTGATTTAGCTGTGTAGCCGTACCCTTGATTTATAGTCCCCAGTAGTGGAATACCCTGAGGACGTCTGCTGATTTTGTCAGTGCTTTCAGTTGTTAATGAGATCTAAGATTTAAGATTATAACTGACGAATTTACATGTTTTATTTAGACTTACTTGCATTATTGTTTGTATTTCTACTCGATGCATCTAAAGTCTTACCATTACGTCGATTTATATTAAAATCTATAATCTTAATCTGAAATCGAGGAAAGACCGCACGTGGCTGGCACAGTGCAAGATTGTGAGCGCAGTTCGACCCGCAGCCTCGGTGTGTAGCGGTGTTCAAGACAGCACCACTACCGCACAGGCCAAGGATTTGGAGTACAGTAGACTCTGGGCAGGCCGAAGATTTGGAGTCTTAAGGACCCCTGGCCTCCCTTAGTGTAAGAACAGCAAAGCAGCTGCAACGCGCCGGCCCTTGCCGTACACGTGCAGAATGGGGATTGTATCCGAAGGCGGATGATGGGAATCCCCAGGATAAAAACCGTCGTGCTAATATCACTCAGGTTTTTCCAATAGTAGAATATTAAGGTGTCGTCACAGTATTGACGCTTTACTCTTAGCAGGAGTATTTATTTTCAATTAATAAAAGTAGAAATTTTTGATATCAGCATAGACAGTGGACGCAAAGAAGAATGTTGAAAATTCCCTTTTCAACGGATATGCAGACTATTTTGATTTCTAATTTCGAAATCACGGCTCCGGTAATAGACCTAAGAATAGATGCCTGGAAACTTCCACTCTTTCTTACATCAACCGGTCCTTAACCGGAAACGGACCACTGGAAACAGTCGTTCCTTTATACAATATCAAATTTTTTGGTGGATGTTTTAAAAGCGATTTACACAGCTTTAAGTCCATTCGTACATGTATGAACTTTATGTTTTTATTAATGTTACTGGTGCACTACATGCAAATCGGTTATACAAGTCGGATTATACAGTTACTAATGGACAAGTATTTTCAGTTTCATGAAAATAAAAAAAGGATAAATTCAAGGTCAAATTAGTGTAAACAAATTTAGAGGTGTACGTATTTTAAGGTGGAATCGCACCTATTGGTATATTTTCAGGGGGATACAGGATATAAAATAAGCGTCCATTTGTTTTTTCATGTTTATTTTAAGAAATTATTAATAGAATTATTTGCTTTTTGTAACGTATCGTCAACAGTATTACTTGGTTGAGGCGTGGCATCAAAAGTAGAGGCATCACACGAAACAGCATGGTTTATCAGTTGAGACGGTGCGGTGGTTCCGATTCAATGTACTCTGCCAGTTGAGGCCAGTTGAGTGTGTCATCATAATGACTATTTGACGATCTATCTGTATCTGAGATGTAAACAGTAATAAACGCTAAAATCAAAATGCGCAGAATGCGCCTAGAAAGCTCAGACGGCAGAAGATTTTTATTTCAAACTATCATAACTCTTTATGTTTCAATTTTAAGTGAATAAAATAAAAGCCCACATTGATTTGTTTTTATAACTAAAAAGCCAAGGTAAACAGAAACTAATTAGGCTTTTATTAGTTTTTTGTTTACCTGGGCTTGTATGTGATAAAAACATATCATATATGGGCTTTGGAAACTCGTAACACTGGACTTATATTTTTTTACCACTCAAACGATTAAAGCCTTTAAAACTAATAGTCTGATAGTAATAAGTCTCAAGCATTTACAATATGTTATCTCTCCTCCCGACACTAGAACCGTGACGGACTGGGATAAATTTGGGCAATTGCTCGAAAATCCCAGCTCGCCACATATAGACCGCGTTCCCAACATAATCTCTTCCGCGACCGACCTAATCGTAGCTATCGACTCACTCAATAGCCACCTGACCGCCACCGTTGGCGAGTGCTCACGACAGGTGCCGGTTGGTGATTATCACCACCTAATCCTGCCTCAGCACATCAGGTCGCTAATGACTGAGCGTAACGCGGCCCGCGCACGCGATCGCGCTCCCACGCCCGAAAATAAAGCTCGCTTCAACGACTTACACCGCCGTGTAAGAACCGATGTAGCTGAGCTTCGCGCCCAACGTTTCGGTGATCTTATGGAGAACATCTCTCCTTCTCACCAAGCTTATGTGCACTTAGCCAGAGCTCTAAAATCCGAAACCGCCAACTCTCTCCATCCGTTAACTCGTCCCAACAACGTTTCCGCGTTCAATGACGATGAAAACGCGTATTGCCTAGCGTCTAGCCTCCAAACCCAATGTGCCTTAAGCACACAGCCTTTCGATCCCGACCACGTGCGCGAGGTAGACGGCGAAGTGGAGCGCAGAACTTCACTGCCTCCACAAGAACCCCTGCCCCCTGTCACTGTCGACGAAGTCGTACAGGTCATCAAAGACCTACGCCCCCGTAAAGCCCCCGGTGCTGACGGTATCTCTAACGATATCCTAAAGCGCCTCACTCTTCCCCTTATCTGCCTCCTAGTAGCGATTTTCAACGCTGCTATTGAAAATTGCACCTTTCCTTCTCAATGGAAAGATGCAATTGTTATAGACATCCACAAGCCAGGCAAAGCTCGTACTGAGCCTTCCTCCTACCGCCCCATAAGTTTACTAAAGGCCCTTGGTAAACTCTACGAACGCCTCCTTCTCGCTCGCCTACGGAACGCTATAGTCTCACGAGGCATTTTAATAGACGAGCAGTTCGGCTTCCGTGCCAAATACTCATGCGTCCGCATCGCGGAACATATTCTCACTGGCTTTTAACCAGTATTAGGTAAGCCCCGTCACACGGGCGCTGTCTTCTTCGATGTAGCGAAAGCCTTCGACAAAGTCTGGCACAACGGTTTAATTTTGAAACTGTACAACTTGCAGTTGCCAGACCGTTTCGTGCTCATCATACGAGACTATTTGTCGAATCATAGCTTTCACTACAAAGTAGAAGGCACTCTATCTTCCCCCCGTCCCATAGAAGCAGGAGTCCCGCAAGGGTCCGTGCTCGCCCCCATCTTGTACCTTCTGTACACTGACGATATCCCTAAAACGATAGGTACCAATCTAGCCCTCTTTGCGGACGATACCGCTCTCTATACCACAGATAGGCAAGTGAGTCGAATCACTGAGAGACTCCAATCCGCTATCACCGCCCTAGGCGAATGGTTTCGGAAATGGAGAATCGAGGTGAATCCCGACAAAAGCTCTGCCGTTCTCTTTACCTTAGGCCACCCTCCGCGGCCAACTCCCCTTTCTCTCTTCGGTCGTGCCATTCCCTGGCAAAATAAGACCAATGCCTCGGTGTGACCATGGATAGTCGTTTGAACTTCCAAGCTCACACCAAAATAGTCAGAGACCGAGCCACTTTTGTCCTCGGTCGTCTCTATCCCATGATAGGCAAGTATAGTTAGATGTCGCTTAGAAATAAGCTAAATCTTTACTATCATACTAGCTTATGCTAGCGTAGTCTTTGCGCTGTCCAAGCGCAATCTCCACAAACTCCAGACCCTCCAAAACCGCTTTCTCAGAGCGGCCTCTGGAGCCTCTTGGTACGTTCGCAATGCGGACCTACACAGAGACTTCGAATCGTGGGGATTCCCCAATACTTTAAAGACTTGGCAGTCCGCTTTTTCGAACGTACGCAAAATCACCCGAATCGATTAATTGTGCAATCCACAACGTATCGTCCCCCCGATCGACCCGGTCACGGTCGTAAAACTATAGTTAGGCGGCCTCGGCACGTACTAACGTCCCTAGATGACGATCTCGCTGTCCGGATAGCGAGATTAGTCTCTACGACCTCCCCGAATAGGGCCTCCCTCCAAACACGACGCCGACGTCCCCGGGTTCGTCGGCGCCCACAAGGATACACTAGGTATCAAAGAGTGCCGGGGCGCTTCTCGCCCCCACTCAATCGCAACCGTACCCGCGTAACGGGGAACTCCCCTCCTGGCGGTGACTCACCTTCGGGTTCGAGACTCACGCCGGTCAAAGGGACGCCCCCGAGAGCGCCAACCCAAGCCGAGGCTTCCCCCGTGGAGAGCCTTTGAGCGTTGGGCGCTATATGGGCTGAGGCTCCTTCAGAGTCTCGCCCCAAAAGTCCGGTGAAGCAGTAATGGCTGCAACAGCCAACTGCATAGTCAGCTCAGGAAAAAAAAAAATATGTTATTTTGTTTTGTACGTAAAAATTTTCATTTTGTTAGTATTTTACTAACAAAAATAGCTTTTTACGCTTAAAAGAAAAGTTAATAGGTAAAAATAAATCTTAACTAGCCATGAAGTACATCTACATATTTTAACTACAAAGAGCATTGTCTTGTTTTCACTGGTGGATTGTTTCAGATATATTGAATATAATGGCGCTGTGTGTAATGTCCAAAAAAATATTTAATTTAATAGATATTGGAAGCGATAGCAAAGCATCTGATAGTACTATATTAGACCATCAACTATGAATATAGCAATGGAAGGTAATTTACTGAATTGGCCAGAGGGAGAACTTTGTTTAGGTGACGATGCTTTTCTACTTAAAACCAATTTACTGAAGCCTTTTCGTCATAGAAATTTAACACTTAAAGAAAACAATATTTAATTATCGCGTGTCAAGATTGTTGAAAAAGCATTTGGAATCTTGGCTTCAAGATTGGAAACAACGGAAACTCTTGTTAAGACGGCTTGTGCTATTCATAACTGGGTCCAAATGCCCTCTTCCAGACATTACTTTCCAGCAGACTGTGTTGATAGAGAGGATACACAATTATGCTAAATTATTCGTGGAACTTGGAAAATGTTAGTAGACCATCTTACGAGTGCAAACCGAGATGAATTGATATATTTGTCCAACCATTATTCTAATCATGCAGTATCACTCAAAAAAAGATATGCTAGAGCCTTCAGTAGGACATGGTTAATTGGCAGTTACGAGTGGTTCAAAATATGTGACGAAAACCAGAAAAAAATGCTTAAAATGGCAACATATGTTTTATTGTATAGTATGTATCACCTAAACATACGTATTACAACTTTCTGTACCTTAAATAATATAAATAATTAAGTACTTAAAATTATAAGCGTGTTATTTACTTGTAATTATTTAATTACAGCTGTATTCAATCAATAGAAACTACAGACAATACATTGCTTAGAAATGAAGTCACACTGAACCACGACAATTTTGATTTAAAAATGTCATCCGTTCCTGCGCCACTTTTTTGATTATTTTATTTTGTTTAGTTCTTGCCTGTAGGAATTCTTATGTTTTTAATCTTTTTCTTTAAGAAACCTTCGCTGGATATGGATCTGTTGCATTTCTGCGCATATAGCTAGAGTTGATTCTGTCTCATAAATCCTCGTATTTTCTATAAATGCCCAAAAACTTTAAAACTTCCCCATTTTCTTCGACCTGCAATTCACAACACAAACCACAGATTAGGAAAACAACCAGGAATGGTTTTTGACTACTCGCACCAATTTTAGCAACTGTCCCGTAGCTATAGCTATGTATCGTTCGGATATTTTATGCAAGCTAAAAAATTTAACATGCTCAATTTTATAGGACCTATAAATTTGGTCAGTGTTATTTAGCTACTGAACGGTCACATGTAGCTAATTTATTTTCGCTGGCGGAAAATAGCAGCTATATATCGCAACGTGTGACTGAGTGTCTGATACAGTCTTTGATTGTT
Source organism: Apoda limacodes (assembly GCA_946406115.1). NCBI lineage: Eukaryota > Metazoa > Arthropoda > Insecta > Lepidoptera > Limacodidae > Apoda > Apoda limacodes. The sequence continues at coordinate 21,676,993 of OX291555.1, read as the reverse complement.
CGTTATTTCTGGCTGGTCTTCACTAATTATTTGTAAGTTGATGTTTCATTTGGATTTTTAAAGTTTGGTTTTTATTTTATTCTCTTATTGTACCTGGACTAATATAAATGATATGGTTTCTAAATAGACTTGAATAGCTACGCGAATGCAGATTATCTCTTAATTTAAATCCCAAAAGTGTCTTTTCTAACTGACTTTAAAGAAGGTAGATAACCTTTTTGTCACGTAAGTAATACGCCTATGTTAAAAAAATCTCTTAAAGAACTCAAAACACTTTTTTATCGTGTAGATATTTTGGAAACCTCTCATTAAAAAAAACATTACGCCATCAATAATCAAATAAATGAGAAATTTCCGATTTTAATGCAAAATGTTAATCGCCAATTTTGAATTCTAGACAAAGACGCAAGCATCACGTATATATAAATTTTACTGATGTGCACGAGGTTGTAATAAAAATTACTGGTTTTTATTATTTGTTGATATACTTTAGAGCTCACACTATTTTTACTGCAAGTTTTAAGTTTGTATGTATTATGTTGTTTTGAAAATAGAGCAAAAACAACAAAAACGTGGTTCTTGTATAAGGACCCTTAAATTTTTACTTTTTATGATTTGTTACATAATCCGCCATTATAAGACATAATTTGTGAAAATTTGAGGTCGAAAGACAGCAGAAAGACAGACAGACAGCGTAGGCCCAGTAGTAGGGCTCCGTTGACACCCTTTAGAACGAAACCCTAAAAAACATGGAATTGTATAACTAATATAATTTCATGACACATATTTTTACTTAGACAGAGACGGAATGGAATCCTATTTCACGTGAAATTTAATGTAAGATATTCATTAACTATACGAAAAGTGTTTAAAATTATTTATAGGCAACTCGTTTGACGCAGCTGTTGTCTTTCTAAAGAGCAATTTAAGATTATTTTTGATAAAAGGGACGGTAAGAAGTCTACATATACTATAAACCTTTATATGTGTATATTACAGACAAGGTAATGAATTGGATATTATCATTATAAAAGTGTAGTTTGGAAACCAAGTTTGTATGAGAAAAAACTACGGTGTTTCCCCTTAATGATATTGGTGTACTAAGGAGTTTTGTCGTGAGTTAAGTAGTAATATTGAGTGTCTAGTCGAATGATCTTACTAGGAAGGTCATTGGTCTTGTCAGTATCTGGAGTTTTTTTTCGGTGTAACTGATGTAGTCCTCTCCACCCATTTCTATCCAATCCTTGCTTTTCACCTCTCTGTTTGACATAACATCCACTTTATTAATTTATGCAGCTGTCTTACAAGATATCCAATCATCTTCCATATTCTATTTTGTATATATGTGCTCCTAAAATTTACTTTTCCTAACAGGCTTAGACCTTATACTTACTGGGTTATACCATACCATACCATAACTTGTTCTCGGGTAGACGGTGCTAGGCGTCGAGTAGAGGCGTCCTATTGTTGTTAAATAAGATAAAATGGATAACTAATATTAGTCGCTTGCTATTTAATTAGTTGCCATATTTTTTTTGTTAAGAAAAACCAAGATTAACAGTCTCGTGTACGCGGATTTCAGTAGAATATACCTCCTTCTTATCCTTATCAGGCCCATAGTTCCCTAATGTTGTTTTGGGTCGATTTTGGCCATAATCCACACGCGGTCCCAGTGCGAATTGTGAATATCACATACTTTTTTTTGAATTATGCTGGTTTCCTCACGATGCTTTCCTTTGCTGAAATAATTTATGAATAAAATTAAAAAAAAAACACATTGCTATACGCTGGGCTCGAACGTAAACCACTCAGAACGAAAGGCGAAATCAAAACCCCTGGGCAACTTGAGATATATAAGGTGTTAGGTTAATTATTATGTGCCTCAATTGAAAATGGAGAGAGTATCAAGAATATTGATTAAGAAAATATACTTTAATATATATTTTACTGCCCTGACCCACAAAACTTTTATTTATCAAATAATTAGCCCGCTATCTTCTCTGCGCCATATTTATTTGCTTTCTCCTGTAGGCCTGCTCCCATTTACCTGGGGTCGGCCTTCCTTGTTTACGTTTTGTATTAAGCATGGTTTAGTGCTACTTCTTTGGCCAAATAAGCTATTTTCAGGCCTTTTTCGACTGTCGACAGATACTGCGCCACATTTATGAAATAATAAACTGAAATAGTAAGTATATTTATAAGTAGGTTTTCGTTTCTACACCTTAGCCGCGTTGAACCAGTTGCATATATGAATCAACCTCCATATACTATAATTTTAAATAGAATATTTTGTGTTATTTTTTTGTCAAAATCACTAATAAACACTATTGCGATGTATATGCTGAAACACGTATTTTTTTTTATTTGCTACTCAATATATAAATACTAATTTTCATGGCTTATTAACCAGATTCCCAAACAAATTTTCATCCCCTATTTTAGCCCATGTGGGATGATTTTTCAAAAACTATGATATATTTCATTCTTAATTTGTAGTTAAAAGGTTTAACACCAATTTTCATAACTTTAACTTAAAAAATGATTGATTTCCGTACAAACTTTCAACCCCTATTTCACCCCCTTCGGAGTCGAATTTTGCAAAATCCATTCTTAAACAACCTATTCAATATATCACAAACTCTTTCCCAAATTTCTATCTTTAGCTGTTTGGGCTGGGTTGTGATGAGTCAGTCAGGACAGTGCCTTTTCTATATAAAGATAGATAGAAGATATAAAAGAGAAAACTGACTGTCTGACTCACTGACTTACCAACCCATTGCCCAGGCGATTCCTAATGAAAAGGATTTTGCGAAAATCATCCTCTAAGGGAATATTTTATTCGGTTTTGTTGGTGTTGTTTTATTAGGTGTTGGGAGTTTGTACGACAGGCCGATATTTTTGAAGCTAATTGCGAAAAACTTGGTGGAATCATCCACTGAAGGGCAAAATAGGGGATGAAAATTTATATAAGAATTTCGATATTTTTGTGTCTAGCAACTTGAAGCTGAATACAGAGGTACGTATGTTAGCACCAAGAACGGATTTTGTTACATGGATCCCCTACGAGGCTGAAATGGGGGTTGAAAGTTTGTATGGAAATCCGTCACTTTTAAAGTTTAATGCACAAAACTCGGTATTTTGCATTAAAATTTAAATAAGAAATGGCATATTTAACTGCTTAAAGATAATCATGCCCTGAAGGGTAAAATATGGAATAAAAATTTGCATAAGAATTTTGATATTTTTGTGTCTGGAAAATTTTGCAACAAGGATACAGGTATACCGTAGGCAAGAACTAAAACGGATTTTACAAAAGCATTAATTTAAATAAATGTATTACGAAATATCATAGATTCATAATATATAAGGTGTACAATGAATATTGCACCACAAAGAATCGACTGTGGCTAATACATTTTGATAATCACTCATACACATCGCAATAGTGTTTATTAGTGATTTTGACAAAATAATAACACAAAATATTCTATTTAAAATTATAGTATATGGAGGTTGATTCATATATGCAACTGGTTCAACGCGGCTAAGGTGTAGAAACGAAAACCTACTTATAAATATACCTACTATTTCAGTTTATTATTTCATAAATGTGGCGCAGTATCTGTCGACAGTCGAAAAAGGCCTGAAAATAGCTTATTTGGCCAAAGAAGTAGCACTAAACCATGCTTAATAGAAAACGTAAACAAGGAAGGCCGACCCCAAGTAAATGGGAGCAGGCCTACAGGAGAAAGCAAATAAATATGGCGTAGAGAAGATAGCAGGCTAATTATTTAATAAATAAAAGTTTTGTGGGTCAGGGCAGTAAAATATATAGTAAAGTATATTTTCTTAATCAATATTCTTGATACTCTCTCCATTTTCAGTTTAGGCACATAATAAGTAACCTAACACCTTATATATCTCAAGTTGCCCAGGGGTTTTGATTTCGCCTTTCATTCTGAGTGGTTTACGTTCGAGCCCAGCGTATAGCAATCTGTTTTTTTTTTAATTTTTTTTATACATTATTTCAGCAAAGGAAAGCATCGTGAGGAAACCAGTATAAGTCAAAAAAAAGTATGTGATATTCACAATTCGCACTGGGACCGCGTGTGGATTATGGCCAAAATCGACCCAAAACAACATTAGGGAACTATGGGCCTGATAAGGATAAGAAGGACGTATATTCTACTGAAATCCGAGTACACGAGACTGTTAATCTTGGTTTTTTTTAACAAAAAAAATATGGCAACTAATTAAATAGCAAGCGACTTATACAAGTTTTCCATTTTATCTTATTTAAGCTAAGTTTTGAGCTCAGTAGGATAAAACAATACACAATAACACACCTAATAAATGACATTCCTATTTCTAAAAGGCATGTATTCTGATCAAGTTGCGTGTCATTTCACGTTTGCTGACCAAGCCTAGATATGTCAACATCGCAAAGTAACAAAGTTTCCACGAGGCGTGGCTTAATTGCTCGGTTATAATTATGGAAAGTGGCGTTTAAAACAGCGATTTCATTAGCGTAAAAGTTTTATACGATATTTAACAGTTTCATATGTAATAGACCAATGTTTTCTCGCAACTTAGCTCGCCCTAATTCGGTTATCGGCATGGGCTTCCTTTTTCTTCCTTGGTTATAGTAAGTTTATTTGCTATAGCAAGCTATAACTGTAGTTATAGTTAGTCCACGTATTATTTGGTTATTCATAGTTATTTGTGCGGCAACTTGTTTCGGGATAAAAAGTAGCCAATCTCTTCAACTATTTCTGTGCCAAATTTCAGCTTTATAAAATGCTCCATTGTGACGTGATGGAAGGACAGATTAACAAATCCACATTCACATTTGTAATATTAGTATGGATAGCTTGTAAATTCAAATATGTCAACAAGAGACGTTATTAACTAATTTACTCCACTTTGGGAACAACTAACTTATGATTGTTGTTTCATAGTTGAACAATTTTTACTTATTACCGCTGACATAAATAAAATTGGGAAAAATTGTGTATTGGGCCAAGAATAAGGGTAATTTGTACACACAGATTTCAGTTAAAAGAAAGAAATAGGAAAAATCTGACTAAACAAAAATGTTCTTCAGCCAAATCACGTGTACCGATCAACAAATCTTATAACTGTTAAACTTAAATAATAAGTTAATTTATTAATAATTATAGAATAGTAATTATCCTACTTCAATGCGAAACTAGGCAAACGAAGTGGTAATGAGCTGAGAGTGGGGCAATTTAGATACGGACAACGGAACTCTAGAGGGCAGATGCTGGCCGACTTCATGGAAAAGGAAGGCCTCTTTATGATGAATTCCTTTTTCAAGGAGCGCCCCTACAGAAAGTGGACCTGGATAAGTCTGGATGGTTGCACGAAGAATGAGATTGACTTTATCAAGTCAACGGAAAAGCAAGTGTTCAATGATGTCTCTGTGATCCATACGGTCAAAACTGGGAGTGATCACCGTATGGTAAGAGGCACATTGAACCTCAACATAAGGCTTGATAGGTCTCGACTGATGAAGTCCACGCTCCGACCCACAACCATCCAAATCCAAAACCCAGGAAACTTTCAGTTCCAACTCAAAAATTGCTTTGAATGCTTGAAGGAAGATACATCAGTGGACGATACCAACGACGTGTTTGCGGGTGCGGTTGCGATTGAGTGGGGGCGAGAAGCGCCCCGGCACTCTTTGATACCTCGTGTATCCGTTCGGGCGCCGACGAACCCGGGGACGTCGGCGTCATGTTGGGAGGGCGGCCCTATTGGGGAACGTTGTTGAGACTAATCTCGCTATCCAGATAGCGAGATCGTCATCTGGGGCCGTTAGTACGTGCCGAGGCCGCCTAACTATAGTTTTGGGACCGTGCCGAGTCGATCGGGGGGATGGTACGTTGTGGATTGCACAATAAATCGATTCGGATGATTTTGTGTACGCTCGAAAAAGCGGACTGCCAGATCTTTGAAATATTGGGGAATCGTGGGGAGTTCGAAATTTCTGTGTAGGTCCGCATTGCGGACGTACCAGGAGGCTCTGGAGGCCGCTCTGAGAAAGCGGTATTGGAGGGTCTGAAGAATATGGAGATGCGCTTGGATAACGCAAAGACTACGCTAGCATAAGCTAGTATGGGGTGCAAGTTGTGTAAAGATTTAGCTTATTTCTAAGCGACATCTTACTGTACTTGCCTATCATGGGATAAAGACGACCGAGGACAAAAGCGGCTCGGTCTCTAACTATTTTGGTGTGATCGCGGAAGTTCAAACGTCTATCCAGGGTCACACCGAGATATTTGGTCTTGTTTTGCCAGGGAATGGCACGACTAAAGAGTGAGAGGGGAGATGGCTGCGGAGGGCGGCTAGAGGTAAAGAGAACGGCAGAGCTTTTGTCGGGATTGACCTCGATTCTCCATTTCCGAAACCATTCGCCTACGGCGGTGATAATGGGTTGGAGTCTCTTAGTGATTCGACTCACTTGGCTATCGGTGGTATAGATAGCGGTATCGTCCGCAAAGAGGGCTAATTGGGTACCTATCGTTATAGGGATGTCGTTAGTGTACAGAAGGTACAAGATAGGGCCGAGCACGGACCCTTGCGGGACTCCTGCTTCTATGGGACGGGGGGAAGATAGAGTGCCTTCTACTTTGTAGTGAAAGCTACGATTCGACAAACAGTCTCGTATGATAGGCACGAAACGGTCTGGCAACTGCAAGTTGTACAGTTTCAAAATTAAACCGTTGTGCCAGACTTTGTCGAAGGCTTTCGCTACATCGAAGAAGACAGCCCCCGTGTGACGGGGCTTACCTAATACTGGTTGAAAGCCAGTGAGAATGTGTTCCGCGATGCGGAGGACTTGATGAACGCATGAGTGTTTGGCACGGAAGCCGAACTGCTCGTCTATTAAAATGCCAAGGGAGACTATAGTGTTCCGTAAGCGAGCGAGAAGGAGGCGTTCGTAGAGTTTACCAAGGGCCTTTAGTAAACTTATGGGGCGGTAGGAGGAAGGCTCAGTACGAGCTTTGCCTGGCTTGTGGATGTCTATAACAATCGCATCTTTCCATTGAGAAGGAAAGGTGCAATTTTCAATAGCAGCGTTGAAAATCGCTACTAGAAGGCATTTCGATAGCAGCGTTGAAAATCGCTACTAGAAGGCATTTCGATAGCAGCGTTGAAAAACGCTACTAGACGGCAGAGAAGGGGAAGATGAGGCGCTTTAGGATATCGTTAGAGATACCGTCCGCACCGGGGGCTTTACGGTGGCGTAGGTCTTTGATGACCCGTTTGACTTCGTCGACAGTAACTGGGGGTCTTGTGGAGGCAGAGAAGTTCTGCGTTCCACTTCCCCGTCAACCTCGCGTACGTGGTCGGGATCGAACGGCTGTGTGCTTAAGGCATATTGGGCTTGGAGGCTAGAAGCTAGGCAATCCGCTTTTTCGTCGTCATTGAACGCGGGAACGTTTTTGGGACGAGTTAACGGAGGGAGAGAGTTGGCGGTGTCTGATTTTAAAACTCTGGCTAAGTGCCAATAAGCTTGGTGAGAAGGAGAAATGTTCTCCTTCAGATCACCGAAACGTTGGGCGCGAAGCTCAGCTACAGCGGTTCTTACACGGCGGTGTAAGTCGTTGAAGCGAGCTTTATTTTCGATAGCGAGCCGCGTTACGCTCAGTTATTAGCGACCTGATGTGTTGAGGAGGATTAGTTGGTGATAATCACCAACCGGCACTTGTCTTGACCACTCGCCAACGGTGGCGGTCAGGTGGCTAGTGAGAGTCGATAGCTACATTTAAGTCGGTCGCAGAAGAGATTATATTGGGAACGCGATCTAGAAGTGGCGAGCTGGGATTTTCGAGCAATTGCCCGAATTTATCCCAGTCCGTCACGGTTCTAGTGTCGGGAGGAGAGTCCGAAGGGGAACCTAATCGGAGGAGGACAGGGCGGTGGTCCGAGTCAAGTTCGTTAAGCACTTCTATAGTGCAAAAGCTTAGCCTTACATTCTTTAGAAGTGCTATGTCCAGTACGTCAGGGTTATTTCGCGTATTGTGGGGAAAGTAAGTGGGCGTCATGGGAGCGATGATGTCAAATAATGTCAAAGTTAAGTCTGTCAACTAAATCGTCGAGGAATCTGCCTCTCCGTGAAGTTACTGAAGAGTTCCAGCGACGGTGATTGCAATTTCGGTCGGCAAGAATGACGGCGTCGCCTAAATTTAAGAGCGATTGAAAGCAAGTCTTTTAAGGGAGAGAGATAAACCGATGCAATGATGATCGGCTGATGGCTGGTCATCGGTAGACGAATGCTTCTAAATTTGTTAGTGGCGGAAGATCGATAGGGGAGCAATGCAGGGAGCGCCTGTAATAGATGAGAGTGCCTCCAAGATTGGAGGCAGTTCTATCAATCCGGACGGTACGATAGTTCGCGGTCGAAGGGGTGCGGACAGCGCTTTAGGAACGTTTCCTGGATGAGGAAGACGTCCGGTTTTTTTTGCGATTGCGATAATTCCTCTCTTTGGTTTCGAAGACCGTTGGCGTTAGAATAGCCGGAGCCGGACCGGGGTTTTTCGCGCGCGGTTGTGCAATCCATTTTGGTTTTTAAGGTTTGGGGGCCACCCTGCAGAGTGCGGCGAAGAACTCGCGATGCTTAGCCATGAAGCTGAACATTTGATTCAGATCGGGGATCTGTACGTATTCGGTGTACACGACCTCAAAGTAGGCTGGGTCGAAGGCCCAAAAAATCTCAGCGAGAACGCTGAGATGCTGCTGCTGCTCGGCCGTCTGAGCGGCGTTGCGGGGCAGCGCGAGAGAGGGGCGCGGGGGGGCAAGGTGCGTTTGCGCGAGAGGTGCGGGAGCACTTCGCATAGGCGCTGGACGCGGGATGTCCCGGGACATGAGGGGGGCGTGGTAGGGAATACCCGTGACTGAGACGGGCCCAGGGAGTGCAGACAGAAGTTTGTCTGTCTCTTTAGACTTACCCGCGTCGACTAGCGCTGGAGGACGGCTCCAGGCGTTGACGGCAGGGAGTCGAGCAGACCCGAGCGGAGCCTGTTTTCGGGGGGCAGACGGGCGCGATTTACCCTTTTTGGGTTTACGCGGGTTCTGTTTGGGAGCTTTTGGGCACCCGCGGTAATTCGCAGGGTGGCCTTGCTCCCACAGAGTACGCAAGCGACCGGGTCGGATGCGTTTTCGCGATTGCGATCACAGTCCGGAGTGGCGTGATTGCGAAGACATTTCACGCAACGCGGTCTGCGTGTGCAGTTTCGCTGTGCGTGGCCATACAGCTGCCATCGGTGGCATTATCCTGGGGTCGACCGCTTATGCGGAGTCTCGACCCGGACGCCCTTGAGGCTACATACGTCTTTTATGTTAAAGATGACTTTGCCTTCTTTAGTCAGATCGAGCACTACGAGCACCATGTCGTAGCACTTGAGGGTGCATACATCTTTTATGTTAAAGATTGCTTTGCCTTCTTTAGTCAGATCGAGCACTACGAGCACCATGTCGTAGCACTCTGGCTTATTACGGCCATTGTACATACTGTGTACTTCCGTTACAGGGAGGCCTTGGACGATTAAGTCGTCCTGGTCAGTTTTTTCGGGATTCCTTAGGGACTCCCCTTATAACTGCCCTGAGCACGCGTTCTTCGGCCAGTGAATATGTGTAGTACTCGTATTTCTGAGCCGAAAGAAAGGCCGTCAGATTGCGGAAATCTGTCGGTGTGGGGACCTGCACTTTGATGCCGCGCTCATTGCGGGCGTGCGTATAATTAATACGCTTGGCCTTCATCGCGTTTGCAATGTTTGGCCAGGCCCCTTTGTCTTTGATGACAACAGGGGGCGGAGTTTTTTCCTTCCGTCCCGAAGTGGGACAGTCGGCCTGCGAAGAGGTGGCGGCGGGGGTTGTTTCCATGGCGGCTGGCTCAGGGGTGGCCGCCGAGGTGGACGGGGATAGGGAAACTTTCAGACCTTTGCAGGGTCACCGTTTTCTACGGATTTGTGAATATGGCAAATTTGCGCATCTCTTCACATCAAGTTGCAACGATTTCTCTCAAGTTTATATTTGGAATGGTTGTTTTCATTGGGAACTTTTTTATATTTTGCCTTGGCTCGGTTCCTTGTACTCATCAAAGCTTTTATATCTTCGGTGAGCCAAGGCGCAGGGAGATGTTTTATTTTAACGGGCCGAACCGGTGCATGTTTATTATACAGTTTAATTATAAGATTATTCAAATGGAAAATTTTGTCATCAACTATGGTTGCATTTATCACCATTTCCCAATTTATTTGCTGAGCGTCTTCAGATAAACTGGTAACATCCATCCTACTAAAATTGCGTTGCTGAAAATCTCTCGATTTAGCTTTTGGAGGACGAATCTTAAACGATAAATAGATTAAATCATGATTAGAAACGGCGTCAGCAGCGCACTGAACATGTTTAAAGACTTGTTTATTCGAAGATACTAGTATTAGATCTAGGAGAGAAGGAGTGCAATTTGGAAAAAAGTGTATCGCATTTAGCGGAAGGAGATGTAAATCACTCGCATTTACTATCTATTTAAGTCGGCAAGAACGATAGTCATTTTTAAGTAGGCATGTATTAAAATCACCCATAATTATGGTGTGATTATACAAAGGTCTTAGTCTTTCTAAGATGCTCTTAAAGGATGAAAAATAATTATTATGACTAGAAGGACTATAAAAAACTCCAAGAAGAATTTTTTTATGAGATTGAAGAATTTCAATAAATATAATATGCACCGCTAAGTCTAAAGGGGGTGGTTGCGCTGACATTCTTACGATTGAAAAAGGAATGTGACTACGCAAATAAATTGCAACGCCACCAGCGCTTCTTTGTGTGCGGTCATTTCGGATTAAGCGGAATCCTGGAAGGGAATATGCGGTAGAAGGGTAACAAGGCTTTAACCAGGATTCAGATACTACAAGGGCATGAATATCCTTGTTACCAAAGGACGTTAGCATATCTGAATAATGTGGCGGAATACTATGAGCATTAATATGTATGATGTTTAAGTTTTTCAAACAATCTGAGAAGGTAGAATTTAAGTGTACGCTGAGAGAAGTGGAGGTACTGTGAAAACTATCGTCACTGTTCAATCCATCATTTGACGAAACTGAAAAAACATCATTACTTGAAAAACTGTTATTATGGTCATTCATTGTAAATAAAACCGAATTATGCTATATAAATACAATAGAATAAAAACCCTTAAACTAAATATATCGAATATTAAATTGAAATATGAATAAGTAAAGCTAGAATTAATATGATGTACTCATCCTGCCAGCAGTCTGGTTGAGAAAATACTACAAATAACATTTAAATTAACAATTGGGCCAAATAGTGACTGTTAAAACCAAGAGAAAAAATTAAAAGTCTTAAAAGAAACTGTAGCTCTTGGCAGACCTAGATCTTTTATATTTCTTCTATATTTGGCTGGTATAACTTTAGTTCCCACTTCTACTACATATGAATTTATAAAATCACTATTTTTTTTAGTTAATTTCTTTGCGACACCAAAACATATATACAAAATTATTTCACTGAAGTATGTCAATCAGTCGCAAAATCAACGTAGACGAAACTTTAGAATTGTGCAAACCTAAATTTGAAACAATTTAGTATTTTGGACTACATTCACTAATATATTATAATTGTCTATAATGAAATTGTGAGCCTGTAACCTAGATACAAATATCTCAGTTTGCTGTAAAATAGTCTTCATATTCGAATAAAATTAAAGACTATAAATAAGAGTGTACCCATCTGCCAAGCCTACCCGTCTACCAAGCCAGCGTCGTCCTTTATCATATTAAATTTTATAAAAATAAAATTTAAAAAAAAAAAAAAAAAATACATACATAAAATAAAATTGTTATATAAAACTAACATAATTATCAAAGTAATAATTAAATAGGATCGTGGAAGATCGAGGACTAAGAAAAAGTTAGCCAGGATCGTGGCGGTGGGGGTCTTTAATATTTTTGTAGACTTTCTAAAGACGGGCTTAACACATTTATGTAGTTAGAAACCTAAATTCAAAAATAAAATAAATTTCATTACTAGAACACCCGGGACAGCATAAGTTTACGTAGACATACATAGGCAGCGGCGAGCGTCGCGTGGCCACAATATATAAAGAAAGCGTATGAGGTGGGCATATGAACTGCAATGTATTATTGAGTGAATACATTCTAATATGAGAGGAATTATGTACCTTTCTGATGGCTAATAAAAGGTGGTAGTGTTGTAGTGACCTGAATATTGGAATGCGACTCTTTTGCTTGATTTAGCGATGGATGTTGCTTCTTATGTTTGATTGCTTATACTGCTGCTATACACTACAGGTAAAAAGGCCTCGCCTGAGTAAAGTAAAGAGGAGACAAGGAGATGAAATGGAGGCATGCCCGGGGATCGGAAGCTTAAAACCTACTGGTCTCTCAGAATGTTTATCGTTAACATTCGTTAGTGGCTTCAAGTTACATCGGATGAGCTCACAGACGGTTTGAACATCTCTCGCCTAACGTTTCGATCCGTTTGTTTGGGTCAAATACGAATGTGAGTTCAGTGCCGAGCGACTTGAACGACGACAACAGATCACACAGTGTAGAAGGGTAAAGGTCCTAGCCCTGAGCTGTCTGTCAGAGTCAAAAAACTGCGAAAGAAGGCAATTGTTGTTTTATTTAAATTGACACGTAAACCGTTGCCAAGTTGTGGGGAGTTGGACGCTGATTACGCGAAGGCGACAGTGATACTTCACCTACGCGACTGGTAACAATTCATGGAATCATATTTGGTTCGCCACTAAATTCCTGAAAAGCTGCGATACTGAATACTACATAAATAATATAACTCACACTTATTCTATCGTTAATCGATCAAATAAACTATAAACTATAATTCTTCGTACTTGAACTGATAATATACCTATACATTTAACCTGTTTATGAATCCTTGATCATGTATGGTGTGGACGCCGGCTTGAAAACCGAAATATATCATTTATAATCTACGACTGAAGTTACATGGATGCAGTGCGGCTTATTACTTGCTCTTCGGAGTGTGTTAAGCATGGGGCGTGCCCTCTTGGTGAATTCCATGGCTGTTCCATTGGTACATAATAATTATTACCTACTACACAAATGGTTCAGTGGGGTTTATTGCGTCCTGCTCTTTGGAGTGTGCTTAACACGACGCGTGCTCTCTTGACAATGTCATGGCTGTGTCTGTGCGAACGGATGTCACACTCTTTGGCCTAAGGCTGAGTGTTTGTGCTATGCACGCACAAGGATTTGTTCCTGAAACTACATATTAAGACTTCGGTCTTCAGCTTCGGCTGCAACGATAATTTAATGGTTACACCATTTATGATTTCACACCTCTACTACTTCGGGGGATGTACGCTAAGTTAGCCTCGGTATGGACACGTACCGTTCGAATTTTACGGGAAAAAAAATATGTAGCAAACATCTTTTTCCGTCCCTTCATCAATCTGTGTGCCAAAAATCAGCTCAATTTGGTTGCTCCTTGACAAAAAAAAACAAACAGACTTTCACAAATATAAGTGAGGATGTAGGGATTAACAACGAACTGTGTAGGTACTTACGTCTTTTTTTAACGTTAGCTAAAAATAATCTAACACAGTAGCAGTAGAGGTGACACATAATTTTTTTTCAACGAACTAAATTAATTTGTATTCCATTAACTAAAGTTTATTGACTTAAACCACACGCGGTGAAAAGATAGATAGGCATGGCGTCTCTACATAATCATAATCTTAAAAGATACCGGAATTATAATTACTGGTATTAAAATACCGTCAACTTCATCGTGCATTAAAAATAAATCCGACGATTATTAATTAGATTTCAATTAGCTCTTCGAATATTTTAAATAAAAACAAGTCAGCTGTCTATCTTTTGATAATGATATACCAACCGCAGAATATTCTATAGGTTAAAAAATTACGGAGCAATCTTTTGAAATATTGTAATGGTTTCATGTACATAAAAAAAATGGCGTTTTTAGAAAAATAAAAAGCGCATAGGAGTAGAGGATACTATTTTCATTACTAGAACGGTTTTTCAGTCTTTCTCTTAAAGAACCTGCGGTCTACGTTACACAATTAGGTCCTACCACTCAGACGATCACATAGCCAATCCTTCGAAAAATTTATACTTCAATTTCCAAGTTTCGTGTTCATATTGTCTCTTATAATCTTGTCCATACTGGTTAGTAGGGTAGGTACGTTTAGGGTAGCTAGTATATGTGTTCTTTGGGGGGTTAGTTACAAGAGACTCACTCAGAATTTCCAATCTAGGAATCACTATTATTTTAAAATATTAGTTTGAAAATGACAAATAATATGACGATAAAAAAAATGTTCCCATGAGACATAAGCCGAATTTTTTGTGTACGAAATTCCAGACACTATGTGAGGGTTGCTACTTCAATCCAAACATTAAGGTTTGGTTGAAACCAGCTTTAAATTTTGCAGAAGTTAAATATCTTTATTGATTCAGAAATAGTATAGTATGACAGTTTTGACGATTTTAAAGTGTTTTTTCTGTAAAAACATAGTTTAAATAACGATATTCTGACATTGACCTTGAACTGCTCCTCACCTCTCACCAATCACTAACATTATAACAAGTACATAATACTTATTATATAATAAATTATCCTTATCTTTTTTTCAAATTTATAGAGTTGTTTATTGTAATATAATGTTTATGAACCATATTTGGTAACAATTACGAATTATAAATAAACTTAGTAAGTAAATCTGTGAAAGTATTCAAATTATTCTATAGAAGTTACCATCGCTGCTTGTATTTCAATATTATGTTGATTCATATATGTTTCACATACGTATTCAAATACATTACATTAAATATATTGCAACATATATAAATACACACTAAAACACTTCATGTTTGTATTTATTTATTTATATTATATATTTATATTATTTATGTAGGAATTTAGATATTATAGATTAGATATTTATATCTTACCGCTATTTCCCACCATCTAATTTGAACTTAAATCATTTATTAAAAACAAAAATTTTTAGTATTTTCATTACTCAATTAACAGATATAACTTTAAGATTTCTATAATCGACAACCCTGACAGAACTTAATGTCATCACATCTAACATTTTAATCATTATTTATCGGTTAGTATTTTGTTAGCTTTAAACCTTTCTATAAAAATTTGAACTCAGGTAATGTATAAAATTATTGAATTCGTATGTTTTAAAGCACCATTCTCAGGAACTACATATACAATTTAAAAATGCTTTTTGCAGTAGGTAGTAGTTTATTAAGGATTGTTTACGAATTTATATCTTCACAGTATCACCTTAGGATGTGAGCATATATACCTTTGTAATTTGCAAATTTATTTGCTAAAACTTGATTTAATAAACATCTCATTACGAAAGTGTTAAGGCAAAAATGTCGTGTTGTCTCAATCTCTATCTCCGATTTGTTGTTAACATAATATTTAATCTATCTAACGTAAAGGACTAATAAAGAGTCATTTAAACCCTTTTTGATTAAAGTCAAATTCAAGTAGGTTTCTGAGAACACTTTTGAATCGTCAATACAATCTTAACAATATGCCAAAAAGAGCTGGCAAGAATTAAAATAAGTGCTATCTTCTAAACTCTATTTATAAAAAAAACGACGAATAAAATAAAATACAATCCTGGTCCCGTGAGGTTAATTTCTGTTGGTGAACTTTTATTGTATGGCGACATTATTAGCAAGATATTATGCACAGGTATCGATCCCAAACACAAGTGGCGCTGTAAAACGTTTTTCTATAAAGGAACGCGCCATCTTGTAGCATAAGGCCGAACAAGATACGGTAGTGTTATGTTAAGTGATATACTTACATGGTATTTACCACCGGTGGCGCTTTCGTTAGAATTCTTGACCTATACAAGTAAGGCAACATCTTACCCTCACTTGGTATTACTTTGCTTTAAAGAAATACTTTTAAAGGAGCCAAATGGATTCCTTTTGAGGCATATTAGGACATACAATTCATTTACAGCCCTTATACTACCTCATACCCTTATAACTCCTTCCCTCTAACTAATTTAAGGTTGTGGCATACCCTACCAAATTTAACCAATTACATATATTTTTGTTAAGATAAAAAGTGTACTCAGGACTGTAACTAAATTAGTAAAATTACCTTAACTCGTTTGGGTATGCTCTCACCTTAACCTTTGCTACTAACGTGGATTTTTTATTTTACGTAAGTTCTGACGTCCTGGACGTAAGTTCTGAGCCTGGCTGGCCCACGATTAAAAAATTTACATTATCGATATATTAAAGTTTTTAAGTTTAAATAAGTATTTTCTTGCTAAAAAATATATTTAAATAAAACAAGTATCTTTTGAAACATGTTTTTATTTTTAATTTACTTATATTTGACCAGATTACATTTTTTGGAAACAATCACATTTGCATTTGTCGTTAGGCCATGAAGGCGTACCTACGTACGTTTGTTATGAGGCGACAACTTACAACAGAGTAAGAGACTAGAAACTAGGCCAGTACAGCGCTGACCTACATTTGATTAAGTGATTTATTGACACTACTAGATCCCTATGCATCTAACGAATCAAAGGATTTTGCAGGTTGTGCAAGATTTTATGAAAAACAAAAATATCGAATCTTTGTCATAAATATTGGTTTTTAGGGGTCCGTTCCTCAAAAGGAAAAAAACGGAACCCTTATACGATCACTTTGTTGTCCGTCCGTCCGTCTGTCTGTCAAGACCCTTTTTCTCTGGAACGTGTGGAGGTATCAAGCTTAAATTTATATTAAATACTCAGGTCGACTGTCCCTTGGAGCTGTAAAAAAAATAAACTTCAAATCTTCAAAACTCGCAAGGGAATCAAAACCAACAGGGTACTTCCCGTGAACTCAGAATCTTGAAATTTGGTACGAAGCAACATCGTATAGCACAATTAAAGGACAAATTGCGAAAACTGTAAATTTTAACTTACATCATATAATAAAAATATTTTTAATAATTTTACATACAGGTTTGTACGGAACCCTCGGTGCGCGAGTCCGACTTGGTACTTGGCCGGTTTTACGCATTGAAATCCTATTAATCCTACTCGCCCGCGGGAATAAAAATAACTTAACTTAAACGAGCTATATCATTAATCGGCGTGGAACTCCTTAATTAACTCCTCATTACGGAGTTCCACGCCGTTAACCAAATTTTGGTCGGGTGGAGCTGTTATCAAAGAATTGCTCGATATGAATGTACAGTGCACGAAAATTTTCTGACCAAATGGCTAAAAATCAAAACTACTATCGACATATTAAAATGGTGTGAACTTAAACTACCGACTAAACATAGAGTCAGAAAAATTTTTTGCACTGTAATGCAATAAAAAAAAACAGTCTTTAGTTCGTTTCTGAAACTGCTGGTTAGCAAACCACATTTAAAAAACCACTAAAAATAAAGTCACTACTTTTAATTAACAATAGGTTAGTCAGATAGTTTTAGAAATCTCATCAATTCAAAATCGAAATTTGTGATAAAACTAATCTTAAGTTCAGTTCAGTCATCGTGCGTATGCGCTAATTAGCGGACACTCGTCAGTGTTAAAATAAAAATGTCTGTAAATACGATAAAGTGTGCCAATTGCAATATTGTGATTTTGGAAGTTTTAGCATTTATTTGTAACAAACATGATGTAATGGATAATGAAAGTTTGATTAACTCAAACTTCTCCATGGAGGAAATAGACTATGCTAAGTCGTTGTTGTACAGTTCTACAATGTCGCACCAGAAAAAGTCTCTAGGCGTAAGGACAAAAAGCAAAAAGATTTGGAAGATATGATAGCGGTATTTAAAACTACTGATCCTGAAAAAATACCAATTTTTGTGGCGTGTGACCTCCAAAAATTACCGCCATTAAGCATCGATCACATAGATGGTACCCAAATAATTAAAGACCTGAGGGCGTTACGCTCAGAAATTTCGGATATTGAAAGTAAGTATGTCACAATCGATTAGCTTGAGGAGATGAAAAAAACATTGAACACGATACGAATGCCAACATCGTTACTAAACTGCAACGTTAATAATAAAAGAGGAGGGTATTTATCAGATAGCGGGCCGATTGGCTTGCCCCACGTTCACGTACCATCGTCGCAACTAGTGAGCGACGATGACGTCAACGAGGTGTCCGTGGCTAGAGTTAGTCACTGTTCAGGTCACAACCAGAGTGACGCGAATAGAGTTCCGATGTATCGCTCTCTCGTTCACTCACGAGTTAGAAGGCGGAAAAAAATCAAAATGTCTCGCTTACTCCGATTAACTCAACATTATTGGAAGACAACACCAAGAACAGGATTCCGGGCGTGTCGTGTGTACGTAAACAAAAGGAACAGCTGACAATGGCGGAGATTGTTAAAAGGAGTGGGAAAAAAGAAAGATGGATAACGAGTGGCAAGTGGTACACAAGTGATGATATCTGTTATAACCTCGGTTAACTGTGTGCGTTCATTATGTAATACAGCTGATATCATCGCACTATAGGAAGCATGGCATTTGCCGCACGATTTGTCCTTTTTAGAAAGCATAGACAACAACTTCAACTGTACAGGAATATCGTCTGTTGACACATCGGCGGGCATCATACGAGGTAAATCTTATGGAGGCTTGGCTATATTATGGCGAAAAAATGCATTTCAGTCTGTCACAGTCATTCCATGTAATAACAACCGCATATGTGCTGTGAACATAGAATTACCAATAAGCGATCTTTTGTGGTGATAAATATATATATGCCAACAGATTCAAGTATAAATCTGCCAATATTTACGGCATGTCTTAGTGAAGTGTACGCCATTATTGAAAATTTAAACACTGAGTCGGTATTTATGTTAGGAGACTTCCCCTCTCACCCAGGTGAGCCGTTTTATAATGAGCTCCTAAGTTTTTGTGAAGAACAGGAGTTGGTATGTGCAGACTTGGATGTGCTGGGTATTTCATCAAATTCATATACTTTTATTAGTGACATACATGGTTGTAAGCGCTGGCTGGCTGGACCACTGTATGGTAACAAAAGCGGCATTACAGACAATTATTAGTTTTGACATTCTTTATGATACATTCTGTTCAGATCACTTCCCGCTGCGTGTTAAGTCTAATATAGAGGCTATGAGTATGAAGAATAGTGTTAAGAAGGTTCAAACAAACAATATCATATTGGGGGGAAGAGATTCAGATGAAATTAGTAGTTATACCAAGTTATGTCATAGTAAATTAAAATGTCTTGATTTTCCTACGGAATTACTTATTGTGCTGATAGGTACTGTTGTGATGTCTCTCATAGGTTTAGGTGAGATGACATGTATTCTAAAATAATCAAGGCACTCTGCGAAGCATCCCAAGAATCAAAGGAAACTGTGTTTTTAAATAAGGTAAATAATAAACAGTGGATCAGGGGTTGAAATAGGTATGTAAAGGATGCTCACAGTCAGGCTAAACTTAAATTCTAAATTTGGGCTATGTATGGACACCCAAGTCAAGGATCTGTTTATGAGGAATTATGAGGAGGGAAATCTCCGGGACATGACAGTCTAAGCATTGAGCACCTGAAACGCTGGTGTCTATCTACCCAGAGTGTTGACTATGTTTTTTAACTTATGTGTGGGACAGGTCTATCTACCACAGGATTTGATGAAGACTTTAGTCATACCCATTGTTAAGAGTAAGACAGGAGACATATCGGATAAGTGTAACTACAGGCCCATATCGTTAGCCACTATAGTGGCCAAGGTATTTGACAGTGTGCTTAACTCATATCTTGCAAAATATATAAAAACTCATGATGCACAGTTTGGTTTTCGACAGGGATTATCCACTGAGACCGCAATATTAACATTAAAGCACACAGTCAAAAACTACACTGATCGCAAATTACCGGTCTATGTGTGTTTTCTGGACCTCTCTAAGGCGTTCAACATGGTCTCCTACAGGAAACTATGGGAAAAGCTTAGGGATGTGGGGTTCCCTGCTGAGCTTATAGTTATATTTTCATATTGGTATGATAACCAAAGAAACTTTAATAATAACCAAAGTGAATGATTGTTTTTGTTAGCATATCGACTCAAGAGGTTTACAGCAAAGCTTAGGTCAGGACTAATGCAGACCATTATATACATTAAACACCCGATAACACTTTTACAAGGGGCCTTTGTTTCATCACTGGAACTTAAAGTGTCGTAATTCACTTTACTTTCTAAGGGTGTACTCGTCGATTTGCAGTTACTCATATTAAATTTATTTAAGACTGTTGCTATATACATACTCTGATCTAAAGTGACTTTATTTTGGTACCTTTCAACTTTAATTCCTAAGAAACATTTAACTTCTTTTAAATTTATTAATTAAGTAGTTTTTTTTAACTATTCATGGTATTTATATTTGCAGTTGAAATTATACGTCATCTACGTAAAGTATTACATAAATGTTTTTCTAAATGTAACCTGCATTTAGAATATATATACAACGGTCAGCTGATAAGTTTTGAAAACCCTTTTCAATTAAAGCTTGTTCGAATAATTGAAACAAGCATCGTGCCGATTGCTTTAATCCATATAAGGATTTGTTGAGTTTACAATCTTGATTATCAATTTTGTGAATTCCTTCAGGAATTTTCATGTAAATCTCTTCCTTTAATTTTCCATTTAAAAATGCCGTTTTAACATCCATATGGTGGACAAGCAAATTGAATTGATTTGCAATAGCTAAAATCAGTCTAAAACTTGAAATTCGCTCTAGGTACTGGTGCGAAAGTTTCATTATAATCGATTAAATATTCTTGACTAAAACCGCGAACAACTAGACGAGCTTTATATTTAAGGGGTATTCCAAATTCATCATTTTTAATTGTAAATACCCATTTACAATCGACAATATTTCTGTTTTCGGGTTTAGGTACAAATGTCCAGGTTTCATTTTCAATAAGTGTTTTAATTTCCTCTTTAATAGCATTTTCCCACAAAACTTTATCATCCCTGGATTCAATCTTTGTATATGAAGTAGGTATTTTACATAGCAGAGATTTCGCATACATCAAATAATTAACAGAAATATCATCATTGTTTTCACTATACGATACAGTGGGCAAGTTTTTAATTCGCTCACTCCTTCGTAAATCATAGGAAGTCGTTTCGGTTACGGACGAAGTAGTCAATTTATTCTGAAATGAATAGCAGTCTGAATGCACATCTGTTTCACATACAGATTTATTAGACGGTGGAACTAATGACACAGGTATTTTGTTGTTAGACAACAACTCGTTAGATTTACAAATTCTTTTGTGATTCGCAGAGTTTTCCGACTCTGTTTCTGTAGACTTTAAAGGCCTACTTGACAAAAAATTAATTTTGTCAACAATCACATCTCTAACTTTTACAAACTTTCCATTTACCATATAACCATTCGATTCATAACCAACCAATATACCTTTTAAGGACTTTTCATCAAATTTTGTTTTTTTTTTCAAAGTCAAAGTCAAAAGTCAAAGTCAAAATGGTTTATTCAAATAAGGATTTTACAATCACTTTTGAATCGTCAAAGTTATAAAATATTATTTTTTGAACCCTCCCACCTTCCCGCCGGTTCACAATGTTGTTGATTTCTACCGAGAAGAATCCGGCAAGAAACTCGATAGTTACTCTTTTAAAAATACTTAAATAAACTAAAATACAATTAATGTTTTAAATAAAAGATTTTTAGTCGTACAATTTTATGTTATTTCCATTTTAATTTGGTTTACCTATGCATCCTGTAATTGAGCATCATCAGTCCCAAGGATTTTTATCATTTACATAGTCTGAAATATTGTAATATGCCTTTTTACAAAGTACCTGCTTGATAAAAGATTTAAATTTACTTATTGATAGATTTTGAATTTTATTGGGAACTTTGTTGTAAAAGTGTATACATTGCCCCATAAAAGAGTTACTTATTTTGTGTAGACGTGTATCATGCACCAACAGCTTATTTTTACTTCTAGTATTTACTTTGTGAACGTCACTTTTCTTGCTGAAACTATTGATATTTTTATGTACATATAAAATATTTTCATATATGTACTGCGACACTAAAGTTAAAATTTTTACTTCCCTAAACCTATCCCTCAGAGATATCCTAGATCATAATTTATAAATAGCACGAATTGCCCTTTTTTGTAACAAAAATATTGTATTTACATCAGCAGCGCTACCCCATAATAGTATACCATATGTCATTAAACTATGGAAATAGCTAAAATATACTATTTTTGCAGTGTCGACATCGGTCAATTGTCTTATTTTCTTGATCGCATACACAGCACAGCTAAGTTTTTTGGCTAGGTTATGAATATGAGAACCCCATTGAAGTTTGGAGTCCAGCGTTATGCCAAGAAAGACTGTTGAATTAACAAGTTCTAATTGCTCGCCATTAATATTAATACATGTCTGTCTCTGACTAACATTTGGTAATGTAAATTTAACACATTTGGTTTTTTTTCCATTAAGTAACAAATTATTAGCGTTAAACCAATTTACAATTTTAGAAAGGGCATCATTTAATTCATTATAACATGTCTGTCGTCTCTTAACTTTAAAAAGCAAAGAGGTGTCATCAGCAAATAAGACAATGTCATGGTTTTTTACATTATATGGGAGATCGTTAATGTAAATAAGAAATAGAAAAGGACCTAAAATTGAGCCCTGAGGGACTCCTATACTGACTGCTGATCCCGGAGATCTTTCACCGTTGACATCTATTTTCTGTACTCTCCTACTCATATAGGATGTCAAAAGGTCGAGAGCTTTGCCTCTAATACCATAGTGATGTAGCTTCCTGATGAGATTTTCATGTTGAACACAGTCAAATGCCTTAGATAAATCACAAAACACTCCAAGGGCGTCATGCGAATCCTCCCAGGCGTTATATATATTTTTTAATAGTGCCACTCCTGCATCGGTTGTGGAACGGCCTTTCATAAAGCCAAACTGTTTACTACTAAGTAGCTCATTAATACAGAAATGGCTTAACATTTGACAAAGTATGATATGATATTTATGATATTAAGTATGATATTTTTAGTCTTATTTAAAAAATAAACGGTTGAACCAAAAACCTTTAGGTATTTCAGTTGCGGCTTTTTACTGTGCCACAATTCAAATGGTGTGTTATCTAATTTCAGTGCCTTAGTGGGGCTTATATTTATGAAATACGTAGCTGTGAGCACAGCTTCCCCCCAGAACGTTTTGTCTAACTTAGCACCAGACACCATGGCGCGACTTGGTTCTGTTATCATTCGTTCAGCCATACCATTCAAAGAAGGGGTTCGAGGCACTGTCAAATGGTAGGGAATACCTTTTTTGCAAACAGTTCTGTTTCATTTCATCTGATGAATATTCACCATCGTTGTTGCAATATAAATTGACTAATTTCGATCCAAAACGAGCTTCACACTTAGAAACATAATCTTTAAACATTGCAAAAACGTCTGATTTATGGGTTATTAAATATGTCACACAGTAGTGAGTGTGAGCATAGGTTTCCTTTCTTAGTGGCACTAATAAACGTTCCATTCTTCGCTACCGAAATTTTTAATGGCTCTTTTAGTTCCACGAAGTTTTGTGCCAATTCTTCGTTATTTATCATGTGATCTAAGGCTCCAGAGTCCAAAATGAAAGATATGCAATCTTTATTATCATGGTCATTACTGTAACTTTCGACCATAAAAGGAAATCCTGAAAAACTTGGATTTTCAGTTTCTGTATTTTTTGCTATTTGTACTGTTTTTAAGTTTTCAGAGCGTTGTTTGCCCTTATTATTAAAATAGCAGTTTTTTTGCATATGACCTTTTCTCCAACAGAAATAGCATTTCAAAATTCTAAACTTATCAGATTTTGATTTAAACGTTGATTTAAAACGTGTCCCAGAAGTGTTTCGAGACCCTTTATAATTTTTATAATGACATGGTTTCTGAAATATATTGGAATTTCTGATTTCCGCTTGTAGAACCTTCATGCTTGTATCACGTCTTTCATGAATTAATTTTATTTCATGGTCAAGTTGTCGCGCTTTAACAAAAGTCAAAGTTAGATTGTCCTCTGCCAGAGTTTCTATTGCAGTTATTACACCGTCGTAACTGCTTGGTAAAGTCATAAAAAGGTGTGTAACTTTATCAACCTCTTTTGTACCTGCAGCTATTAATTCGCATATTAAATCGTCAAATCTTCTAAATTGATTTATGAGTGGGTTATCTCCTTCTAACTTCAAATTTAATAATTGTTTTCTTAATGCCAGCGGAGTCGCTATGCTTTTTCTTTCATAAATTGATTTAACTTAGAGAATATTTCTTTTGTATTTATATCTTTAGTCCATCGAAATGTTACATGAGCTTTGCATTTGTTAGCAATTTTATTTTTGGGAGCAAATTGTTTTACAAATGTAGGTAAAACAATTTGCTACAAATTATGTCTTTACGAATTTTTTGTAAGACGCATAGTTTCCGAGATATCGCAAAAAAAGTTTTTTCAACCCTTTTTCCACGATGGCGGCCGGATGACAAGGGTGGTGACCCCTCAAACTTGAGGTTAAGCTTCTATTGCCCCTCCACACATGTCCCAAAAATAAAATTGAGAAAAAAGTGAGAAAATTTTTATAAAATTTTTCTTTTTTGCTCTATAACTTTTTTTATACATTTTACAAAAAAAATATTTCAGACCAATCTTGTAGATGATCTTTTGAGGAAAATTTTTCTCTGTAATTTTTTTTAATTTCATTGATTTAAAACGCTGTTACAACGCTCCAAAGTTGAAAATTTTATAAAAAATTTCTCACTTTCTTGCTTATAACTTCTTTAATTTTTAATTTAGGGCACAAAGTTATGAACATATTTGTAGGCAAAATAATTTGCTACAAATTATGTTTGTACGAATTTTTCGTAACACGCATTATTTCCGAGATATTGCGCATTATTTTCACCCCTTTTTCCAAGATGGCGGCCGGATGACAAGGGTAGCGATCCCTCAAACTTGAGGTTAAGCTTCTATTGACTCCCCACACATGTCCCAAAAATAAAATTGCGTCCTCTAACAAATGCAATATTCGGTCCTTAAATTGTAACATTTCAATGGACTACTTCACTTGTTACACCTAGTAAAGAATCAGACAAATAGTCTATTATAGTATTTTTTTGCAATTTTTTGTTCCACGCCTCGTTCGGTTCCGTTGGAGCTTCGGTATCTACCACTTGAAGCACTTCAAGTTCATTCAGTAAGTTTCGCATTCGAAGCTTCCAAATACTATATTTTTCGCCATCGAACGGTTTTATATTTCTTTTTAATTTTATGTTGTCCATTTTTATTTAAACACAATACAATAATATCAACTAATTAATTTTAATAAAAGTTTAATTGCTTGCACACTAATTAAAAGTCAAACAATTTTCACTCACAGTGTCTCTTTATTAATTAATTTTCAAAGTCTATTTTTAATTCACTGGGCCCATACCCTTTTAGGTTTGGAAGCCAAAAGAAACATTTGTTGACGATTTAATTAACTTGGTATTTAATATCGTCTTTTAGAAGGTGTTTAAATGTGGTCTTTCTAATAGAGCACAGCCAAGACTAACTTCAGAATAAAATATAATCAAACTCTTTACTTATAACAAATAAGCCTTTGTTCATGGTTTGACCTATTACGAAAGAAGAGAAAGAGAAAGACTCTCAAACTATTAGTTAAAGAGGGATAGATTTATTTTTGTTACATTCCAACACCAGCACCGTCCGAAATTCATGTTTTAGCGCTCTAGAACCGTCAAAAGCCCAAAACTTAAATGTTAATATCTCCAAAAGTATAATCGGATGGCAGTTTTACTTCCACTGGTATTATTAATTTAAATTGACCTTTCATAACTACGTATACATAATGTGCTTTAAATATAATATTATTTTCTTTTTTTTTTAAGCGTCATGTTGTATTTGTTTGCCCTTTTACTGAATAGCAATGAAGCGATAATAATAAAAAAAACTGGTTGCCTGTAAAGTCGGTATACGGGCGAAAGTTTTACGTGACAACTTGTGCCTTTCACTTTTTATGTCTGTCTCTCTCGCTCTTAGGCGGGCTAACCATGCCGCGTGCCTCTCACTCGCTCTCATTGTGAGCGCATAACGTGAGCGGAGCGTAACGCAGTTTCTTGAAGTGTCACCCGGCAAACCAATTTATAAGACGTTGTCACGTCAAAAATTAAAAAGTCATAAACAGGTTATGGTTGTGTGCTATGCTGTTCTCGGTATCGGTATAAAGCGGTTAGTATTCATTGACTTCGTTACTTGAGCCTTGTTTAGAAACGTTATTGTTTTATTGCTTGTATATGTGCTGCTATAAAAATCGTTGTTAACATATGTATTCATAATTAGCCTGTTAAAATTATCGATTATATAATCAATTGTTGAAGGTTTTTTTTTGGAATTATGGTACTTGTGTGTTATTGTGTATCTATTGCTAACCAGTTCGATCTGGTATGCATAAGAGTACGCACTTAAGGATTGAGCTGATGTAGAAATAAAACTGATCGTATCACAAGACAATTTAAATTGCAAATTGGTAATGGACAAAAAATCTAAAAAAAACCTAGGTTGCGGTGACCGTTTACCGTCAGGCGGACTTTTAGCTAGTTTGCCACCTTAGTAGTATAAAAAAAATTGTAATAAGAAATTATTAAGTCTTCGGCAATTTTACGAATCAAGTCAAATCATATTTATTCATATAGGTTGCTAAGAACACTTTTGAATCGTCAATGCGACATAACATACATATATGTATATATATGTATATATATGTATATGTGTATACACTTATCATAAACTGTGTATAAGATTTCGTCATACTAATGATTGCAAGGCTGTCTGTTGCCGTTAAAAAGTGTAGAAGGCGTTTATCGCAACAAATTTATAATTATAAAAAAGTTTACAATGTAGATTTGCTAGTTATATCTGTATAATTTTACGCAATTCCACTTAATAATAAAATATAGCCGGGTCAATCCATTTAAAATTCGATTCGTTGGGATTCATATTTGGTAATGTTAACAATGCATTGTTAGTTTCAGCTAACCTTATATGCTAAACAATTTGCATGACGATCAGACGGAATGCAATCGGAATAATTCTACTGCACTCAGAAAGGAAGAGTTCTAGGGTAAACTTTTGATTACAAAAGTTTATGAATGTTTTTTTATGGTTTCGTAATCAAAGTGTCTAAATAGATTCCAGTGTTGTATCGACGAACGCTTCTCTCAGTTTAGATTATGATATTTACAGTAACTTTTACAGGGTGCCTTTGTACGCATTGGTATAAAAAATAAGATCGTATTTATAATCTTATACTGCTAATATATTATATCTATTATAATAAATGTTAATTTTAGGTAACTTAAACCTACTCTTCTTCTCAAAATGAAGGAAGATACAATAAATATACGTATATATTAAATATATCTTCGTTAAAACTCTCTGAACGTAGGCATACTCGTGAAACAACACATCATTCAAACCATTTCTTTGACCAAAATTAAAATATAAAAACGACTAGCTTTTGCCTGCAGTTCCACCCGCCCTAAATGCGGTTATCGGTGCAAGATTTCAACGTCATCTCCTCAATCATAGAAATAAACCGCGACTTACACTTGACGTTTTAAAGTAGCATATGTGCTTCCCCAGGACTCAAACTATCTCCATGCCAAATTTTATCTTAATCGGTATAGCGGTTTAAGCGTGAAGAGGTAACAGATAGACAGACAGACAGACAAAGTTACTTTCGTATTTATAATATCAGTATGGATTTATTAGGTAAACGCTTACCATAAGGTAAAAATTTTCAAAACGTGTGTCTGTAAAATGCTAAGACAAAGACACAGTCTAGTGCTAGTCTTTTTAATTATAAGACTTACAATCAAAACAAATTTAGTTAGTTAATTGAATATTTTTAATATGCAGCCGACGTGTATGCAAAAAGCATCAACGGACAAGGTGACCGTAGTTCTGAGGTCGTCGCCTTAACAACGGATGTGTTAATCGGTTAGAACATTGTCTAACTATCCATTCAAAATAATACGCAAATTGCTCCCTTACCATGACAGGAGTACGTGACGTCTAGGACTGTGGTAGTTACCTACCAAGTAATAAAAATAATGTACGCATATTTACTTAATTTTTTTGATACCACTAAGGTGGCAAACCAGCCTGCGGTTCACCTGATGGTAAGCTTGCAAGTTAAAGCTGGTATGCCGTCTGGCCCACTCGACTGCATTGCCGCCGGACCTCTCGCTATGTTATGGAGATTTCCGGAACGGTATAGTAGGTGGTAGATTGCCTTTGTCGTAGGCAAAGAGACCGCCTAGTAGATTAGCTGTCTCTTTTGCACTATGGGCCAAGTTACCACCGGACTTTCGCAGTGGTGGTAGCGACGATTGGCAGAAGTTGCTTTTGGAAGCTTTAGCAAGCGACCAGAAAGCATGACTTCCAGAGGTATAGTTCGCATGTCGTCCACCTATTTTGCCAATGAATTTAAATTCAGCCGTGGCAGTTGCCTTCTTACTAAACCTCGAGGCAGCATTTAATTTGCGTTTTAACTCAAAAACATTCGGATCCGTATTATTACAAGCTGTGGTCCAAGATTTGTACGCAGTTTTCTCAATAATTTTAGCTTCTTGCAAGACCTGTTATACCACGGCCGTTTTTTGAGACCGGTAGCTACTCGCGGGTTTGAAATAAAACATTCCATAACAGCGAGGATTGTCTCAGTGACTGCGGCTACGCAGACGTAAGGATCTTCTGAGATAACACACGCAAAATTCACGCAATTCATCCCAGTCTGCCGACTTATAATGCCACACACGACGCTAATTAGTTGGTTCAGATGGATCGGGTTGTGTGCATGGCATCTAAGTCCGAACGAGACAGTGGCCCGAGAAGCCAAGAGGCGTATAGTCAGCAAGAAGTCCAGTAAGGAGGTCGTATGGCCTTTTATGCATATCTGGTATGCTCTTTGGAGAAAGTAAGTAGAGGACGTATTAGGTTAAAGCACATTCGTAAGCAGATATCACTGCGTATGTAGTTATTGTTTCGAGAACTGAGCCACTCATGATTGTGGGCGTTAAGATCTCCTAAAATAAATTGTTCTGGTGTGGGATATTGCTCTATAACTTTTCAGTCGTCAAACTCTGGTGCATGAAGATTTCGAGCTACGTCTGTGTCACCGCTATGAGACCTGTAAAGCCACGCACAGCGTGGCCACCGTGATCTACGCGCGAGGATGAGTTTCCGCTAAAACGAGAATGGTTGGCAGCACATTTTCTAGGTGATGGTGATCCGCGTTAAGGTTGGCGTGAATACCCGAACCGCCGTTTCATCAGGTCACCGTGACCGCCGTACCAGCACGCCGTTTCTACGCCGAGCAATGACAGCAGCGAGCACGGCCAGTCCTGTGCTGTCCGCGCAGCGAATCCTAAGTCTGGCAACCTCACTTGCTGCCAGGAACACAACATTACTCAATGTTAGCGTTATTGTGGCCGCGGTTTTCTGTAGGTACCTCTTCGGGATACCTCTATAATAAAAAATAATATATACATAGATTTAAATTTAAAAAAACCAGCGCGTCGGACTTTGTACATTTAGGGTTTTAATCAACTATGAGCAAGGGGAGGGACCTTGCTAGTGATGCTGAATAGTGAAAAAGTACCTCTTCAGTTACAAATCCAGCACATCTTAGTTTTTTGTAGTTAGAACATCGCCAAAGCTGTGCCCCGTTCTTGTAGTCGCTATTTTTGTAGTACTAAGGTCCGTTGTAAAGTAAGACTGTGCCACCCTTTCTTTCAATGTAGCGCAATATAAGGCGACTCTCTTCAGGTACAGACATACTTCAACCCTTGCTCTTGTCAAGTTTTTAATTAAAAAGACTAATGCCATATGAAAGAATATCGGAAATAACAACAATAGAAAAAAAAGAACAGTGGCACTAGGGTCCTGCCGCGGTAAAGCATTTATGCAATTATAAAACAGCTGATTACGTATTCGTACGATTTCGCTCTCAGTTGTTGAACCAATAACTACAAAGGGATATCTGCTCATGAATTTGCTCTGATCTATGGATTCTCTCAGCTAATACTTTCTCCAACGAGAATACCAGATACAAAAGACCATACAAAAGTTACTTACTTACTTACTGGACCTTCTGCCGACTACAAGTCCGGACAGATATTCCGTCTCAGTGGATGCGCCTCTTGGCTCCTCGGACCACTGTCTCGTTTGGACTCA
Organism: Apoda limacodes; assembly: GCA_946406115.1. Classification (NCBI taxonomy): domain Eukaryota; kingdom Metazoa; phylum Arthropoda; class Insecta; order Lepidoptera; family Limacodidae; genus Apoda; species Apoda limacodes. The sequence goes on along the minus strand of OX291555.1, from coordinate 21,646,598 downwards.
TGTGTCATGCACACAACCCGATCCACATGGGCCAAAAAAAAACGAGTGTCACTCTGGGAGAGCCGGCAGAAGTGAAAACCTTTACACACGATTCGCGCTTAACATTCAAATATGTTACAAGACAACTCATACGTCATATTTAATTGTACAGAACCAATGTCCTTAACACATAATTCGCGCTTAACACTCAAATATGTCACAAGACATGTCTTTGAAATTGTCAAGAAATAATAATGTTTGTTTATTTACTTTTTTGACGTAGTATATTAGACATCTCAATCTGCCATAGAATTAAAATCCCATACCCAACCTCCCTGTACTACTCATAATCGCCATATACTAGAAATAATTATGAGCAGTTAGCAGCTAGTCTACATGCATACGTCAAGTCGCACGCACACAAACACCGTGCCGAAGTCTGCCGAACTGAAACGACGTTAGCCGATTGTTAGGTTTTTTTCGTTACGGAATTTCTTGATTCGGTCGCCGCGCTCAGAGCCGCGATAAAAGCTATTCAATAGCTTAAAATCTGATTTATCAATACATAGGTATTGGTAAGTAAAATATTAGTAATGCTAACACCTTCTAACATTATCACCAAATTTCAAGTTCATAGGTCAATGGGAAGTTAAAAAATTCTTCGTACAAAAGTTTGTAAAAAGAGCTGACTTTGGTAGCTTTTCATTCCTTTGTTTTTCAATATAAAAAAAAAAATCAGTATTTAACTACTTAATGAGTTCAAAGCAACGGTATCCCATTTGATGGAGTAGGTCAATTCTTTTTTTGCGCAAACTTCCTTTAGCTGTATGGGAGCCCCTTAAAAATATTTAAAATATTTGTTATAGTTGGGTCAATTAGATGCTTATACTGTAAAAAATATAGACTGTAGCTCCAACTGTTCGGCGTAAAACCTGTGTGACAGACGACGGACAGACAAAAAGGCAGACACATGAGTGACAGCAGCAGGGCTCCATTTGGACGCTTTGGGTACGGAACCCTAGAGATAAAATAATAATACATGTAAAACTAGCTATATAAAAATATAAAGAACACAATCTAAAGAACTGCCACAAGGAAGAGTGCCCAGAAGGCTGTCAATGTTTCCTTGTTGAATAGCTAAACCAATCCCATGAGCTAAATATCTGCCATATGGTAGAAATGTGTCAATTAAATATTTATTATATTAGTGGAGGTCCTATTGTCAGTTAGCTTACCGCACCCACTTTAAGGTGGGGTTAAGTCGTAATTTGGTTATTAATGCAATTGGCTATAATGACCATTATATGATCTTCGATCGATTTCCTAAATACAGGAGTTGATGAAATATATTTTTGTGTATTTCTTTCTTCCAGTTGCTGTTCTTCTGCAACAACACTTGATAAACAATACTCAATTATTATGAAATTTAGTCTTACCGCACAAAAGTATCTATTGTATTAGTTTTGTTTTACAAAAATACCTCCAATACTTTATCGATACGAAAGTTGAATCTTGTCTTTTGCGTATTGCGTTGGAAGTTGTATATGAATAATTTATGAGAACATGGAAGGTAGTGTCCATTTGTTGAAGTTTGCACGTCTAACTCCTAGACATTGCCAAATCAGATTAGATTTCTAGTGTAGATTGTAGTCTTTGATTAAGATACGTTTGTGAGTACCCAAATATAAGAAGTGGCAATTGCGTTATATATGGTGTATTGTATTTGAACATTATAATTATATTCTTTTACAAATGAAAGTGATTTGAAATGTAAACAATAGTTATTATATTATTATTTACTGGCTGTTTTCAGTGGTTGCACCCGCTTTAATTTACGGTTTCACTCCTTAGGGCTATATCATGAAGTTATATTACCTGCCTACTAACTTTCATAAAGAATTGAAATATCAAATACAAAAGATTTTTCAAAAAGCACAGGTAGTTCGCGTGATTAGCACGTTTAACCAAACAACAATCAGACTCTTATGAAGAATGTGCTCTATGCTCTCTATGCACACATTCCACCGTTCGGTTGATCAAAAGGGAATGCACTATGACGTCACTTTCAGTCCGCATTCAACGCATTGGCTGCATATGCTCGGCAGGTAGAGTAGTGGATGCGCTGTCAAATAGTGAACGGCCATATTGTTTGTATACGTTTAGTGCACAGAACGAATTTAATGCTTATACAAAATATAACGCAGCTTTTATAGCCTATAAACTTGCCTCAACAATGCAAAAGGAATTTTTAAATCCGACTAGTAGTGCCATAAAATAAATTAGTATGGATTATTATTTATATCACACCGTTGTTCTGTAAGAAAATATATCATAATGGCGATGAAAGTTGAAATGATAAAATTCTGTGGCTCAAAATAATACAAAAAAACATTATTTAAAAATGCAAAGTTTAATTAATGTTAAAAAAATTGCCTAAGTTTTCTTGTATTAGGCGTGGTCAGGGAAAAAATATTAACGAGAGAGTATAACGAAACCTAAAGCCGCGGGTCAAAGGCTTTCGTGGTTCGAGTTTGTAATTTTCTTATCACCTGTGGTACAAACGATGTTTTGCATCACATTTGAGAGTAAATAAATAAAAATAACAGGTGTATAAAAAATAATCTCAACAAAACACAATTGAAATAGAAGTACGGAAAACAACGCATCTACCATATGACGCTAGACATCTAGAAAACAACCTATCCGCCATATATCTAGAAAATATATGAAAAAAGTTTTGGCTGGAGTTAAAACTTGTAATTGCTTGCTTGTAGTGTGCACTGTTGCATATTTTGAACAGGCAGCTTTTATACATACTTGATAGAATACCGTCATTACCACCTGTAAGTTCTATGGACGCGCGCTTTGCTTAAAGAGCAGTAAAATTAACAAAAGCAACCTGAGGGAGTATAAGGTCTTAGCAGCTGTTTTGACTGCACATACAACATAACTAAAAAAAAAACAACATTTTTTGCACAGTGTGTTTGTATAGAGGTGGTAGAAAAAATAACATATTTTGACACAGTGTGTTTGTATTTAGATGGTAGAAAAAATAACATATTTTGATTTACTCACACTAAGCATTTCAAATGCTTTACAAGTTTTACAAGGTTTTTCATAAAAAAAAAAATACAAAACGATCCCGTTTTTGCCCGCGTTGCCACCCGCCTTAAATTTGGTTATCAGTGTAGGATTAGGAAGGCAACTCCTTTATTATAGAAAAAAAAACGAGTTATTCTTTACGTTTTAAAGTAACCGATGTCCTTCCCCCGGACTCGAATATCCCTATGACCAATTTCATCTTAACCGTTTTAAGCGGTTTAAGCTGAAGAGGTAACAGACAGACAGAGTTACCTTCACATTTTTAATATTTATATGGATGGATGATAGTTAAGTAACTTACTGTCATAAAACTAACGTACTTTAACTTAAACGTAAAAACTTTATTACAGTAACACACTGTACCTATACGTTTTAGATGTAGCATAAATTTATTTGAAGCTACAGCTTCTAAAACAATTAAAATAATAAAACGCATTACTGAAGAAAATCGATTAATTTAAATAAATTGTAATCGTCTTTATCTCAATAAATCCAATTATATCGAAGTTAATGCTTAGAAAAGCTTAGCTTCACAGTAGGTTACATTACATAGGGTACATTTAACTGAACTGTGAATATGTATGAAATTTAAGTTCATCATCACAACTGGATACTAAAATGTAGAATGTAGATATAAATGCAATTTTTCAAGTTTTCACCAGATTGACAAAAAACAAAAAATAGAACTTAACCCTGCTGAAAAGTGAAACTTAAGTTCAATTGATAAATCAAAATCTAAGTACTTAAGTGCATAAAAATGAAAAAAGAAATAACAGAATCTACATATTTTTATGTTATAAAGTAAACTTTTAGTAAAAGCTTTAATACGTAGTTACTTTGTAAAGCTACACTATAAGCCCAAAACTTGTTACCTCGTTGTTTTGCCTAACTTTTTATATCGTAACTTTTTCCAACTTTTTGTACGATATACTTGTATATTTTGAAACAAGCGGATTGCGATGACTTCAGCCTTGTTGGCAAATCTCTTTAGGAAAAGGAGGCCTGTACCATAGCCCGCCTCGCTGGCTCAGTTCTAATTAGCGGACATTGTCAAGCTAGTGGTCACGTGATCATCAGAATTTACTATGCGCCCATAGTAAAAGTTGGGTTTATGACTTAGCTTAAGGCAACTTATGTTACTTAAATCACTAAAAAAATTGTTCTGTAGGTATGTGTTCGAAATATTCACCCTCGTATGTAAATTTCATGACATTTCAGAAACCTCTTGTCGTAACTGCTATTTTTAACCGACTTCAAAAAAGGAGGAGGTTCTCAACTCGTCGCAATCTTTTTTTTTTATGTAAGTTCCCCGATTATTCGAAGACGCCTGGACGCCGATTCGAGAAATTATAGATCCGAAAATAGAAAATCGCTAAATTTGCGTTTTATTTACGTTTTGAGACCTAGAGAATCATTTGCCATAATTTTTAGATTGATTTATGTGTTGTGTGTGTGTGTGTGTGTGTGTGTGTGTGTGTGTGTGTGTGTGTGTGTGTGTGTGTGTGTGTGTGTGTGTGTGTGTATATGTAGATAAGCTGTTTTTGCTCCTCGATATCTCAAGAACCAATAATTCTATTTGTCTCGTGACGATATTAATCGATACCCCACGTCATGACTTAGATCTGAAAAGAGTTTGACCAAAATCGGTCCAGTGGTTTGTTTTTATCGCTAAAAAACTATTTTTTTTTAAAGTCGCAAAAAATATTCTCAAGACAAGTTACTCGTGCGGTACTTGTTGACATATTACAAAAATAAATCTGTCCCTATTTAAATAATAGTTTGAGAGTCTTTCTCGTTTATACGTAATAGGTTGAACCATGAACAATGGCTTATTTGTTATAAGTTAAAAGTATGATTTTATTTTATTTAGTATTTAGTTTTAGCTGTGCTCTATTAGAAAAACCACGTTTACACATCTTCTAAATGACTATAATAAATATCAAGTTAATTAAATCGTCAGCAAGTGTTTCTATTGGCTTCCGAACCTATTACTCCTAGCTTGACGAACCAAATTTTTTTATACTATATATACTTTTTAAGTGGTCCCATATCATTTAGTGAATTTAAAAATTAAACTTTAGGAAAGAAATAGATATTTAGAAGACAAACAAGCTTTAATACAAAACCTGTTATCTAAAAAAAACAGCCGGCTTTAAAAAATTGCACTAAAAAAATAAAAATAATTACTAATTTCCAAAAATCGAATCTGAATTACAGTTTGAAGTTTGTGTCATGTACATACCTAACAGCTTATAATACACTTCACTTTCTTATACGCCGCGCTTTTGATCATAATCGTAATCGTAACAGACTGGTCAGGCGACGACAGTTCGGCCTCGATAGTCAACTGTTCCCACCTGAGTAAGCTTGTCGTGTTGTGGCCAGGCCTGTCAGTTAGTTATTTAGTTGTTGTTATTTGCAAAAACCCATATTTCTACCATACACATAAAGAAATAATTTGCAATTAAAATTTATTTCACTATTAGTATAGCGATTATGAGTAATTTAACAAGTGAGTTGTATAATGAAGGATTGTTTTATTTCTAGCAAAATCATTTTAATTAACAACAGTTTCCTGACCCAAGAAACTATATAATTAATGTAAATGAAAGTTAAACTAAATGACTAAAACGGAAACAACAAGCAGGCTATATAGCTTTTATTGAAAACTTGTTTTCTTTCAAAGTTAACAAGCCTACAATTAGACTTTCGTTTGCTTTTGTAGTAATTGTTATAGTTGCTTTGATAACTTTGTTAATTATAAGACTACTAGATTTTGCAAACAACTCCACCCGCCCTTAAATCGGTTATCGGCGTGGAACTCCTTAATTAGGTATACTAATGAAGTTTACTAGCAAGTTATGACTGGAATGTATTGTTTCCGCGGATGTTTTAGCCTAAAGTTAATCCAGGGTGTCAGCTACCTTCACACGAAATTTCATCATAATCGTTCCAGCCGTTCGAGCGTGAAGAATTAACAAACTTACAAACAAACTGACAAACTTTCGCATTTATAATATTAGTATGATTATTTCGAATTTTTTGACGACAATTTACAAATGTAACTACGAAATTAAATTGCTTGCTTGCTTGCATGCTTTAATCTTTCGACCTTAACCATTATAACACAAGTATTTTAGATACCTCTTCTCAGCTAAGCGCTTGCCTTATTGCGAATTGGCAGACGGTATCATGCTAATGGTCACTCGACTGTCTAACGCGCCCTTTGAAGCATAATATTGTATGTATCGTATTTGCAAATCGTTTTCTATACGGCGAGTCCCCACACAGACCTAGCAGCCACGTGAGGCAGCCTCGGTCATACTGCGAGGCAAATAGACAGCTATTGCTCCTTTTACTAATATTTGTGATTCAGAGATCTTGATCCATCTTTGACCGACGGTCAGAACTAATTTTTGTGTGTTTAGAGTGCGCGCGGCAAACGTTTAAGGCAACTTTGAGCAAAGCGCTTTGCTGATCGACTCTAGATGTCTCAGCCACGGCCATGCAGCCTCGCGATGCTAGCAAAGAATACGTCGGCTGCAGGAAAGATTCATGGGTCACCGTCAAGAAAGATAAGAAGATATATGTGGAGTTTAAAGCTTTTCTTCGCTTGTCGGAATTTAATTTCTTGCTTATGGAAAGTATATAATTCTTTGAATATTGTTAGTATAGCTGCTAAGTAGCGCCATCATTAGATACTGTAAATTCCTCTTTGTACATAGTGTTTTAAAAAAAATCGTAGAGGGAGGAAAACCTCACAAAAGTCTACAATTATTTTCATTCGTGGTAAGAGTATTCCGATGTATGTCTGATGAAACGAGATGAATAAATACAAAATCAAGTGCACATGAAAGGGAGAAGTTAAGTTTCGATTTCCAAGAGAAAATGCGAAAATATCCAAAAAATAAGTGTTTAAAAAAAAAGTTTTGAGTAAATCTGTTAAAGTATTACTTTGTACAGTATTTTTTCGAAAAAAAAAGTAAAGTAAAGTATTTATACCCAAATCATGTTTTGGGCTTTGTCAAGACCTCCAAAGATGTATATAATTTATTTTATTGGTATTTTTTTCCAAGATTATGCGTTCAATAGTTTTAGAAATAGCCCTCTTAAAATCAGGTTTTTTATTAAATATCATTAACTATTATAAATTCAATTTGATTTTTATTTTTTTTCTGAACTGATTATGCAGTTGGCTGTTGCAGCCATTACTGCTTCACCGGGCTTTTTGGGGCGAGACTCTGAAGGAGCCTCAGCCCATATAGCGCCCAACACTCAAGGGCTCCCCGCGGGGGAAGCCTTGGCTTGGGTTGTCGCTCTCGGGGGCATCCCTTCGACCGGCGTGAGTCTCGAACCCGAAGGTGAGTCACCGCCATTGAGTGGGGGCGAGAAGCGCCCCGGCACTCTTTGATACCTCGTGTATCCTTGTGGGCGCCGACGAACCCGGGGACGTCGGCGTCGTGTTTGGAGGGAGGCCCTATTCGGGGAGGTCGTAGAGACTAATCTCGCTATCCGGACAGCGAGATCGTCATCTGGGGCCGTTAGTACGTGCCGAGGCCGCCTAACTATAGTTTTACAACCGTGCCCGGGTCGATCGGAGGGATGAGCTGATGATCAATTTGAAGGAGTATTTTACTACTATAGAATCTAGATTCAAATATCTTGATATTTAAATCGCAAATCAAGTATGACCCGCAATAAATTATTTAATGCTCCGAAAGTACTTTTTAAACGTGACTGAATTACAAACAACTTTATCAATAGCGGACACATTCATTCATATTCTTAAATTAAAAGAAAAGCCAAACCTTTTACTAAAATAAAATTTCGAATATTGTTTAGAAGGGTGACCAACCTAGCCCTGTCTCTTTTCAATTTTTTGAGAATGTCACAAACGGAAAAAGAATATTTTTGAACTGTAATTGAAAGTAGTCCATTTGGCCCGGTCCTCACTGAGGTGCCCATAGCGCGTGGTAAGATTGACAACAATCGACCACGGACTACAACCAACATTATCAACCACGGACGCAATTCATTCATATTCCGAAAAAAAATAGAAAAGCTGAACCTTTTAAATTTTGAATGTTGTTAAGAAGCGTCACCAACCTAGCCCAGTCAATCTTTTGATTTTTTGAAAATGTCATAAACAGAAGAAGAATATTTTTGAACTGTAATTAAAAGGAGTCATTGCTCGGTCTTCACTGAGGAGCCCGGATTCCAATCGACCACGGCTTTATGTCAATTTACACATATAAAACCGAAAGTATCAAAAATTTTAAGTGCCCTATTCCGACACTTTAAGATATTAAGAATTGATTCTTAGTTATAACAATTTTGAAACTTTAGGTTTTTCTTCCTGTATTTGTCTTCTGTCGATTTGAATTTGGGATTGTGGTGTAACTCTCACCTCTCTATTTCTACTACAAATTTGGCATCAAATAAACCACATAACATTTTTCTATGCTACAAAATTAAAAGTAATTATTAAGGGTACTCATTACCAGATATTATTACAATGTTACATATGTTGGATTTTATACAAGATAATTAAAAATTGCCGTACAAACGGAATTGGGATTATCGGCGAGAGTAATCACTGGTTCGATCCCGGTCCGTAAATAACAAAAATGGCTGATCTCCAATTTTTTATCTCAGATTGGGCCGTGTCACCCTCATAAGGAAAAGGTTCAACGTCCCTATAACACAATAATAATATAATTAAGATAGGGTGATGTTTATAAAACGGGATTCTCATATAGGTACCTATTATTTTATCCAGTCAGAATGATCAAAATCAGGGTATTGTATTCCCCACTTTCCTCTTCCAAATCTCAACCAAATTTAATGAAAATTACTTCATCTAAAAGTTAACAAACAATTTATGTGAATGTTTATTTTTAAATTAATTCACACATTCATACACGTACACGCGTCTAAAGATTTGATAAAAAGAGGTAATGTTTTGGAATTTCACGGGGCCCCAGTTATTTAAAAGATATGCATATAAAAATAAGAACGGTCAAGTGCGAGTCGGACTCGCGCACCGAGGGTTTCGAACCTACCACCATTTACATAATTTACAAACACAAACCAAAACAAAAAGTATACCGCTAAGCGGTCATCCATCAAATTACTGACCGAACCCAACGTTGCTTAGCTTTGAATAACGTTTTTAACAAACAAATGTGTTAGTTTTTTTAATTATAACTAGATGGCGATGTAATTGTAATTTCAGATGGTAATGGCTCGGGTCCGTCACACACGCAGGTTTTTATTATTTGTTGTTATAATTTAGGGTTCACACTAATTTTTACTGCAAGTTTAATTTTTTACTTTTTTTAATTATTTCCTGTTTAAATTAGTGCACATTATGGATGCTTATTATAGATAAAAACTTTTACTTAACTCTTACTTTAGCACAACATAGACAAACTACGTAAAATAACCTTCACTCTTGTAGCATGAATACCTAACTACTATAATTAAGCACATTCTATAACTTCCAAACTTCTCAACACAAAGGTGAAGTACCTACTCTATAATTTACAAACGGAATGGTTAATGTTACTTTGTAATTATGACTTACTATAGATGGCTGATTATTGAAGTACATAGTACTTATAGAACATATAATTTTTGTCCCTAATTATTGTAAAGTATATAAAATAGTTTTGTATCAAACAAAAACTTGTAAAAGAAGACTTTAGACTAACCTATATCTCGCGGCGACGCGACGGTCAACACATCTGGCGAGACTTCTTGAACATTGGAAGACTCGTAGCGTGACAGGGCTGATCCCGATCGAAGATGCAGAGAATATTGTAGTAAGTATTTGCTCACTACCAAGTCTCCATGCTATATCCTCAGTCGTTCACGGAGACAAAAATTTAGTAGCCACAAGTAAATAATACTAGTAATCACTAAAATATTAGTAATTCCGAGGACAAGTAAATTCCACTGACGGTTACCAATGAGTTTTACTTATTGTATTTACTAACAGGAATAAAACTAGTCTTGTTGGGATAACAGTGTTGTTTACTAAAAATGAGTAAAAATTATTGGAATCTGTGGAATCTGTCTGCGAAGCGATCCATACGGTTGACAACTGATTTGTGTACCTGGTAGACGAATGGCTGCGGCGGAGGGTGCGTCAATTTTGTTAAGCTCATGGAAACCCCGCTCATTTCCCCGCTAGGTGAGGAGTTATGCCTGGAGAACGCCTTAGTCCAATTTACTTGCGATTCGGTTTGTATATATGCGAACTATCGAAGAAACTTCTATAGCGCGATGTAGGACGCGTGACGTCAACCTTGATTCGAAGCGGTACGATATGATGTTTGTTATTAGTAAATTTCACTAATTCTTAGAAAGGTGTTTGTAAACGTTAATTGGCCTTCACTGTAATGACAAGTAGTATCTTCCCACTTTAATAAAACATTTTGTAATCTTTAGTAAGCTTTATATGTTAATATTAATTATCCAACTCATAAATTCGAGAAAAGTTTTATAGGATTTGTACAATTCTGTAATCCGAAGTACAAATTATTATTTTCGGAAAGTAATACAACTATGTTGTAGTTATTAGATTATGAATAAATAAATTGTACTTAAATTTATATTGTTTTGTAATTGCCAGAAAAAAAATTTTGAAATTAATAAAATTTAGTATTTACGCATTTTAAAAAACAGGTTTTTAATTCGAACAATATTTTTTCTCTCCGTGTTCCTTTTGCATTCTGTGTATAATTTTTTTGTTTCATTTATCCTATAGAGTTGCGTGTTTACTTAAAGGCATATAACGTATAGATATAGATTTTAGATACTGGCTATGGAATATAGCGAGAACCACCGTTTTACGTCACTGCTGGATCCGACGACAAGTTTTTGTTGTAGCCTATCCAAAGGTAGTGATCATACTTAAAAGCACTGTCTATATCTGTAAAGAATATTTTATATACGTTGTTTATTTTATACAGTGCTTGTAGATTTATTCTAGTTCGTGCATTATAGCATAGTAGGATTATACAACAGTCTGAGTTAAGGAAGTTACTTCATAGCCATTAGACTAACTGTATAATACGGTATTTTTTTATTTTGTATTATTTACTGAATAAAATAATACGACCAAGCGTTAATACTAAGTAGGTAAATCTTTTACTTATAAAATAGAGTTCAGAACTATAGCAGATCTCATGCCTCGTTATGATGGCATCCGTCGTACTTTTAACTACTATATTAGAGAAGTGGAATTGTTATGTTGTGACCATAACCATTTTTTACAATACAAACATGTACTTAGGTAATAAGCTAGTAATGTAGATTCGTAATAGACTAATTGTAAATGTTAAAGCAGTTTAGTAACTATCTAATTGTCTAACATTATTTGCCCTTAACATTATTTGCCTTTCTCATTCCTTAATATTGTTTATGCTTCTCATAGTCGTGAACCTTGTACCATTAGAAATAAGCTACGTTTGTATCGTGGACAAGCATTGCCTGAAGATCAACGTGGTAGCTGAAGGCTTTTAAACGACTTCGCCGGACGATGCGACCCATAATTGTATTGTTATTGTGGTGAGTTGCTTAACTTGTTTGCTCATTTTTATACCCTGTGTCTCCTAAACCTTTCTATATCCTTATACATATATATTATTTTACTTATTTTCGTGTGTGCAAATTTTAATATTGTGTTTACCAAAATTTTTCAATGTCTTTAGAATTTAAAAGTGAAACATCGCCTAAAGAAACCAGTATGTCTCTCGAACTAAGTACACTTGTACAGCTTATCCCAAACTTTGACACTAATGAAAAAGATCAAATATATAGATTTATTAGATCGTGTGATTCAGCATTTAGCCTAGCGTCAGAAAATCAACAATCTATAATATTAATATACGCTTTGAATAAAATAACAGGAGTAGGTGCATCCGATGTTCACAGTAGACAATATTTTGATTGGCATAACCTTAAAAATTATTTAATTCAAAAAATTTTAATTATAAAAACAATTTCACATTTAATATTAGAATTACAGTCAATGTTCCAAAAACCACAAGAATCTCTCATTGATTATTTTCATCGCGTGGATTTGTGTCGTAGCAAAATCATTGAAAAATTAATTGCAGAAATCTCAGACAACACGTTGTTAGGTAGGAAAGCAACTACCGAAGAAACAGCACTAAGTGTGTTCATAACAAATCTGTCAGATGCTGGCAACTTTGCTATACCAGAAGACAAAATAAAGCGAATGAATGCAGCGAGACAATCATTATATAAAAATACATTTAATAACACTGTTATAACTCAAATAACACAAAGCCCATTACTCGAATCTGATCGAGTCATTAACCCACCATGTGGACATAGTCCAACTCGACTCTTAAATAGAAGTATGAATAATAAGTCACAATCTAATCCAGTCCATCGAGGACAAACGTAAACATTACATAATTCACTAACTCAAAGTGTGCAATCTCTAACTACACCAGTCTATCGGAGACAAAATAGAGATGCATGCACACAAACAGACTCTTCTACTACTAACCAAATCAATCTCACTGAATCAATTCCTAAATCAAAAAGAAAAACAAAATCTACTAAATCAAAATTCAAAATCAATTCAAAATCCAAAATCAATTCAAAATCCAAAAACAAAATCAAACTCTTTTACTAAGTTCAACAACTCAGAATCAAATAAAACATTACTAAAATCTACTACATCAATGAAATCATTTACTATATCTTCCATAAACGATGTCCCTCCTGAAAACTTGTTACATAGCACTTTCCATATCGAAGGCAAACCCGTCACGCTCTTAGTTGACACGGGTGCAGAATGTTCAGTGATTAGACGTGAAGAGGTACATCACTAGTAAACGAATCAGACATCGTCTCAATCGTAGGCGTCTCGAGTACTCAATCCCCAACTAAAACTTACGGAACCTCCGCAATCTGTCTCGATAATTTTCCAAAGTTTAAACTCCATATTGCCAAACTAAATATCAAAGCAGACGGTATTCTAGGAAATGACTTTTTGACTAAATTTAACGCTCATATCTATATCCAATCTAAAACAATGTGTGTTCACAATAAAACCTTTTTTCCTTGGAGAACAAAATTCTCATATCGAAAATAACAAGCAATTACTTAATAGCCGTTCAGAAACCATTATCACATGTAACACAAATACAATTATTTCCGGTGACGCTATCTTAGAAAAACAAACAATCGGAAATGGTATCATTATCCCACGCGCATTAGTTAACGTTAAAAATAACTCATTTGTGATTAATTGTATAAACACTACCGATACCGATATGCTAATTACCACTCCTTGTATCACTGTCTGCGCATATAATATAAAAGACATTCAAATAAACAACTTTAATTATCAAAATAACGATAACAACAATGAGAACTCATTAGACCGACAGAACAAAGTATTCGACCTTATCAGAAAAGAACATTTAAATGACGAAGAAACAGAATCCTTATACAGAATTACTTCTGACTTTTCAGATATATTTTATATAGAAGGTGACGCACTAACTTTTACAAACCACACAAAACATACAATTCCGACAACTACAGAATCTCCAATACATACCAAAACTTATCGTTTCTCACAAGTTCATGAGAAAGAAGTAAAAACACAAGTGCGAAAAATGTTAGAACAAGATATAATCGAACCCAGCGCCACTCCATAGAGCAGCCCAATATTGGTCGTACCAAAAAAAATGGACGCATCTGGGAAACAAAAGTGGCGAATAAAAATGGGCACTATCAGTTCAAAAGAATGCCTTTTGGCCTGCAAAATGCTTTTGCAACTTTTCAGCGCGTAATGGACTCTGTTTTATACGGTTTACAAGGTGAAAGATGCTTTGTATACTTTGATGACATCGTTGTCTTTGCATCAAGTATTCAAGAACGCGTACAAAAACTCAGAGAAGTATTTTCAAGGCTCAAAGAATTCCACTTAAAAATACAGCCCGATAAGTGTGAATTCCTTCGCCGTGGAGTAGCCTACTTAGGACACATTATTTCAAACGAAGGCGTTAAGCCTAATCCTGAAAAAATGCAAGTTGTTGAAAATTTCCCAATTCCAAAATGTTGTAAAGACATTAAAGCATTTCTAGGCCTTACCGGCTACTATCGTCGATTCATCTCCAATTTCAGTAAAATCGCTAAACCTCTCACAAGCCTTTTAAAAAAAGACACACCCTTTATATGGGGTGAATCTCAACAAAAATCTTTCAACGAATGTAAACGTCTTCTCACAAACCGATTCTCCAATATCCCGATTTTCATAAAGAGTTTATCTTAACCACCGACGCTTTTATCCACGCCATTGGTGCTGTTCTATCACAAGGTGAAATAGGTAAAGATTTGCCAATCGCCTACGCAACTCGGACTTTAAACAAAGCCGAGACAAACTATTCCACAATTGAACGTGAATTACTAGCGATCGTTTGGGTGGTAAAACATTTTAGACCTTATTTGTTTGACCGCAAATTTAAAATCGTAACCGACCACAAACCTTTAACTTGGCTTTTTTCTATCAAAGACCCAGGTAGTCGTTTAGTCCGCTGGAGACTAAAATTAGAGGAATTCGAATATGAAATTATTTATAATGCTGGAGAAAACAACATAAACGCTGACGCACTCTCACGACCTCCTGTCATGAACACAAACCTTATCGACTTGACAAATAACGATGACTCTATTCAACATCACTCTGACGATTATTTACAACTTAACTTTGAACATTTCTCTACGAACCCCGATTACAGTTTCGACACTTCAAATCTTGAAATTTCAACAGACCGCCTTTTAGACCCACGTCATAAAAACATATTTATACCCATGTCATGCGACCTTTCTGACAAAAATGATCTTTTCAACGAAGCTATCAGCTTGTGTTCCCAAAGTAACCCATACTTAGAAAAACTCAAAACACTTTATGACACTGACTTATTAGTTTCTGATAAAAAACAAAATATCGTTTTCGCCTGCTCGCGTCCCACACACTTTGACCCTTAGGACTCTGAGAGTTATTTTAAAACACTTTTATCTACTCTACAAAGTAATGACTTTAAAACTCTTCACATTCCCGACCTTAAACAAGATAAAACTTGTAAGTTGAGAGGAAACGAACAGTTACACATTACAGCCTATTAAGCCGATGCATACAATTGCAAAATAACTATTTGTGAAAATAAAGTTACTCATCCTACATCAAGCGAAATTCCTAACATCCTTAAAATACACCATAACGAACCCCTATCTGGACATAGAGGCATCGTAGAAACAGCTCGCAAAATCCGAGACAGTTACTTTTGGAAAGGTATGACTGACGACATAAAAAACTACATAGAAAACTGCCAAACCTGTCAACAAAACAAAATACAAAGAAAAACTTATAAAGCTCCTATGGTCATTACATCCTCTGCTATAGAACCCTTCGAACGAGTTACTATTGACTTAGTATCATACTCTGACATAACAGGTGACTTTAACAAATACATTTTGACTTTAAAAGATGACCTGACTAGATTTGTCCAAACATACCCAACTCCTGATAAACAAGCTTTAACTATCGCCAAGACACTTCTAATATTTTGCCAACATTTCGGAATTCCTAAGCGATTCCATTCCGACCAAGGAGGTGAATTCGCAAATAATATAATTAAACAATTAATGAAATTACTTGGTTCAAGTCACACTCTAAGCACTTCATATCATGATCAAACTAATGGATCGCTAGAGAGATTCCACGCTTGTCTACGAGACCACATACGCATGTATCATAAGCGTAATAACTCTCTAACTGGGATCAAATTGTACCACTCGCAATTATGTGTCATAACACATCGTTAAATCAGTCCACTGGTTTTACACCTCAGGAACTACTATTCGGATACAAACCTCGTTCACTGTATAGCTTTAAAGAAAATAACGACTATACGACCAATGACTAACTGAATGACTTAAACGAAAGACTCAAAATCTCGCGTGATGTCGCTCAACTTAAGGTTCAAGCCATGAAAGAGAAAGCAAAAGTTCGCTATGACGATCACATTAAAACCGTTGCAAAATTTAACTTAGGAGATAAAGTAATGTTACGCATCCCGAATTAATATAATTTAGATAGTAAATGGGAGAGTCCCTTCAATATTGTAAGGATTGGTTTTAACGAAAACTATATAATTCAAAAATCGGAAAAAAACCATTTAGTTCATGCAAACCGTCTTAGACCGGTCAATGACACAAACTCTCCTTTAACATCGTGGAACTATGGCCTATCCCAATTCCTGAAAGTCCTGAAGGTGTAAATAATTTTTATAAAATAATTAATAATCCTTATCTTAGTTTTATCGTTTGTTCCATTATTAAAATAATAATCTATATAATAGTGTATAAGATTTATATAGAAATAAGAAAATACTTTAGGAATAAGTCAAACTCTCGCGAAATCACAAATCAAGTGATATAGTTCTTCATTCCAGGTACTCCGCAACCATTGTTGCTGGGGATACCCTTACCCAACCTCTTCCTTCTAAATCCGGACTCTACTTCCAAGAAGAAGGCGAGCTCGTTGTATCTTGGAAACTAGTAATATACAAAAACTAAGAACCGTTATTTTTATCTCGCGACTCTCTAAAACGATTAGCTAATAACTATAAAACTTTAATTAATAGTTAGCAATACAATACTCACAACACTAAAACAACTAGTTCTTTTCTTAACATAAACATTAATCGTATAGACTCTCGGTTAGCAGAGCTCTCCTACTACACTTCTAATAACAGACGTGTAAAACGTGAATTAATAGATGGTCTCAGTTCCGTACTTAAATGGCTAATGGGCACACCTGACGCGAAAGACGCTTCACGTTATGATAAGTGTAAAGAGCTTTTAGAAAAACAAGAATTAGAAACCTCAGAAATTCTAAAACAAGAATTACAAATAATTTCGTCTACTGTAACAAATTTTTAACAAAAATATCGTTACGAACTCGTCATTAATGAAAATATTAACCGACTTAGTACTTATCTAAACAATACGAGTAAACTCATTTTCGATTTAAAAGTTAGTGAAGAATTATCTAAAATTTCTATTCAAATCCTAGAATCTATAATGTCATTAGAATAAGCAATTGATGACATTTTAACAAGCATTCTATTTATTAAATCAGGTGCTATACACCCATCAGTGATTTCATCAGAAAAAGTCTATAAAGAATTATTAGCATCTAATCACGTAAGAAACGATTAAAATCTTGTAGCACCTGTAACAATATCTAATATACACATAATCTTAGAATCTGCAACTCTAATATCTTATATTTATATGAATAAACTTGTTTATATTTTAGATTTTCCACTTTTTAAAAATGATAATTTTATAAATATCCTATATATTCTATTCCTATACCGCATTCCAACTTCTCTATTTACTCCACTATCCTTCCTGAGCAAACATACCTAGCGACTAGTTCCACTCGTCAACAATATTTGATGTTCAGCACAATGGAAACCTGTAAAAGATATGCGCCGGAGAAGGTAGTCTGTAAAAAACTACCCGTCTACAACATCAACACACGTCCAACATGCGAAATGGCCGTTTTACTTAGCACAACGAAAGAAATACCCAATATCTGCGAAAAAACTACATTTGCTGCATATATCAACACATTTTAACCCATCAAAAACAACAAATGGATATATATCTTAAGCCGTAAGACACCAGCTGTTCTGCAATGTGGAGATACTAGCAGTCATCATCAATTACAAGGCACCGGTATATTAAGTATTAATGAAGGTTGCAAACTATATACTGGATTTGTAACACTATCAGCAACAGAAGAAATAACAACAAATATTACCCATCCTATAATCACAGTGGATATCGACGAAAACTGCATCGAATTCACTAAAAACGAAGAACCACCAGAACTCATACATATCAAAATGGACGATCTACCTCTCGACTCACTTCATATGATGAAATCAAAAAATACGCTTAGCGCCTGAAAGACAATGAAAAATCTTTTATGCAAAAACACAGCAATAAATTTTCTGCTTTCAGCTATATCATGGGTTTAATCATGCTCAGCTTCACATTATAAAAATGCTTCCCATGGCATTTCCTTATACGCCAGTTTCGACAACGACATCCGGAAGAACATAGAAATGGTTGCATACAAATATTCAACAACTGCTTTGGCCGATCAAATAGAAGACATCTTGTACCAACACCGTTAGAAGCAATCCCGCAAAATACTTCATCGTTCATATCAGAAGACGAAGAACAAGCCAGAGTTACTTATAACTCAATTATTCAAAGATCGAGTAGATAACCCCAATCTTTGTTCTAAGGGGGGAGGTGTTATGTTGTGACCATAACCATTGTTTACAATACAAACATGTACTTAGGTAATAAGCTAGTAATGTAGATTCGTAATAGACTAATTGTAAATGTTATAGCAGTTAAGTAATTATCTAATTGTCTAATGTCTCATCCCTTAACATTATTTGCCTTTCTCATTCCTTAATATTGTTTATGCTTCTCATAGTCGTGAACCTTGTACCATTAGAAATAAGCTACGTCATTAATAAATATGTAAACATCCCATTTTGTTCCTTTATATACTACTCCTCTCTCCAGAGCTCAGTCACTTCTCAACTCTCGTCTCGATCACTAGTTCCTTAGAATATTTATATATCTGTAATACTTTATAATAAATTGTGTGTTCAATAAAATTAGTTTTTAAAAATACAAGTTTTGTTCTCACTGCGTAACAGAATCACTAATTGCTCCTATCGAACATAGCACAACCCTACTAACATTTATTAAAGGAGGGTAAGTAGCGAGGTTATCGATGTTTTTGCTTTTGAAAGTAGTTGAGACTCATAGGAATCCAAGACAGCTAGGGGAACAAAGAGATGAACTCCAAGTTATGCAGGAACTAACACGCACACGACGCGAAAAAATGGAACATGCTGATACTTTCGGAAACCGTTTTCGCGAAATCTTAGGCACACTTTATTCAACTAGCAAACACACTGACAAGGCATATTAGGAAAAAATGGTTATAGACCAGTTCATTTACCAGCTGAGCTTAAACGTGTCCATAGGCGTACGAATTGCTCGTCCCGATATTTTAGAATCAGCCATCACGGCAGCACATCAGGGGGAATCAAGGGTCGCGTATAATTGAAACTCGTCATGTAGACTACCATCAACATCTACGCAAAAACCGAAAGAAATATCCTATAGACACAATATGAACCAGTTTTGCCCACCATCTAGATCTTTCATTAATCAACAAGTCCCAACTTTGTTCCTCAACAAAATAACATGACACAGGAAAAAAGAAAGCAGTGGGCACAGTCCATGCTCCCATGGAGAAGTAGGACACCAACCTCAGGCCTAGTGGCTCAGGCAACTATAGAAATTAAGGTAATTTAGAATGCAGCGTGATGTACCCGAACATCAACCTCATCCCCCACCACATAACTCTGACGACACAATGCGCTCAGTAAATAAGCCACATAGACCTGCATTCGCGGTCAAAGAAATATTCTATGCACAAAACGAGGAAAAGTATGACGTAAACAACGGTTATTATACTTATGACCAACCCCTGGCACAAGACGAGTTTTGTGACCCAAATGACGTGACAGACACTGAGAAGGATTTTACCTGGGACAGAGACATAGACAATCTCACTTTGTAAAACTTAATATTAACAAAGAAAAAGACCATCAAACATATATAAATATACAGGAATTTAAGGGCAAAATTTTAATAGATTCTGGTCCATTTCCATGATCTCCCCAGACTCTATCAAGGGAACTGTAGTCGAACAATTGGTAGAATACGAACCATTTGAAGGAAAATCTGCCCACGCAGTTACACGTCATAACCACTTAGTATACCTACCACTATCACCAGCTTTCAACACTGTCACTATTCACAAATTTCTGCTTTTTGACTTCGACCCAAAATACAAAAGTGTTATAGGTCTCAATCTACTAAGAGGTCTTTTTAGTAAAATTTACATTAAATATATATCACTATTCGTTTCGATTATCCCGTAAAAAGGGTAAGCAAGACCCGAAATGTCAACAAATGATCAAAATAAAAACCAATTACATGGATGGTCAATAACTTTATGACACATATCACTGGGGCAGAAGCCTTACCTCACCAGCTGCAATAGTGTTTGTTAAGAATGGAAAGTATACCACCTCTATCATTACTACCCAGCACCACAAAAATAGAGTTAGAGCCTTTCTATGACACAACTGAAAAAGCACACGTGTATTCACCCGAAGTTAATCCTGACATAGATGACATATTACGTAATAACTTGACCAAATCATCAATTTTGTTATATATCTAAACGTCAATTTAAGAGCTTAATTACAGTCTTTTAAACACAAAAAAATATCAAGTATTAGAGTTTATGTGTGTTTAACCAACAAAAATACAGTAACAGAAAAATAATATAAACAACATACAACCAAAAAGTATCATTTATAGAATATAAAAAACTGTATATAAGGTTTTTCTTCTAAAATTGAACCCCTAAGGAAAGAAAAGCAGTAGTAAAAAATTTTGCAATGATAAAAAGCTTTTACTTTGATGTGAAGAGTGCTTTATATATTCTGGGTTACACACCCACACACACGCAGACACACACTAGTCAACCCACTACATCACACCAACACCACTCACCACATACACAACACACATCATACCAAAACCGGCAGAAAAAAAGTTTAAAATATGGAAGTGAATTTTAAAAGGAAACTGCCCCAGGAGGGTACCAGCGTCCACGACGCTGGAGAATCCCTTCCTGAACCTTTGAGCTCAGGCTCGGGGGCTCAGGCTGCTCCACGTATTCTGGGGGGGAGCAAAACTTCACTAACCCACTCGATAAACCTGCGCGAGCTAGCTAACGCTATGCCCAGCGCAGAAATAACCTCTAACGCCTCCTGGCAGCTTGCACCGCGTCGAGCAGATGAACGCAGAAATGCTTCCGTCAACTCCGCCAAGCCAGCAGCCCCTGGAGGGAGAAAACGTAACGGGCGCCGCCATCACCGGGGACGGCGCTCAAAAAACAACACTGTGCAACCGGGAAACAGCGAGCCTTCTAAGACCAACGCTGACCAGGGTGCACAGCAAACCAACGCGACTGAAGGGGAGACCCGACAAGAGGACCCAGCTCTGACCGATGCCGCTACGAGGTTGACTTGGCCGAAGCCCTCGACCAGTTGCGACGCGCTTAGTGAGGAACGCAGCCACAACGGGCGTGCGGGAACCACACAGTCAGCGGGCGGGCCTATGATGACGGCTAACGCAAGCACGACTGGACAGTGCGGAGCACTGGGAGGGGCGACGTCCGAGGCTCCTCAAAGCGGACTCCTGGAGCGAGCTAGGGACACCTCAAGGTCAACCCAACCAATCGCAACCACAACAAGTCCGAGGAAAAAACGGAAGCGCGGACCTAACAAGCGCGGATCACGCTATGCAGCGAATCGACCTGAGCAATTGGGACATCCCGCACCGCCTGCAAAGGCGAAGAGGGAGCGCCCCGATGAAACCTTGTCGCCAAGGGACGGGCCGAAACGCGCTAAGCTGGATCCGACACCAAGGAAGACGGCAATTAGCTATGCCGATGCGAGTAAAACGCACCTGCTCATAGCTATTGCTGTCACGCCTGCCACGGACCTGACGGTGGAGCAAGCACAGCAGCTCGAACTCTCCATCGAAGAGAGGATTATTGAAGCAGCGCTTGCTTCACCAACAGACAACGAGCCACCATTCGCACCCGCATTTAGAGGGAAACCTATCATAGCAGAAGGCGTACTCAAAATGTGGTGTGAGAATGATGAGTCGCTAACTTGGCTCAAAAACACTGTAGCCACCCTACAGTCACCAATCTCGGACAGCAAACTGACCGTCATCCGACAGTCAGATATAGCGAAGCGAGTCCGCGCATCGCTGTGGCTTCCGAAATCAATTGGTGTCGACCTAACGAGGACCCATCGACTGCTGACCGCGCAGAACCCATGGTACAACGTAAAATCATGGCAGTTGTACGGCGCGACCATGCAGGAGAAGGGTATCTTCCTGACCCTGGGCATTCCAGAATCCGAGGTGGCGAAGATTCTGGGAAGGGATAGACGAGTCGCCTTCATCTCCGGCAGTGTGTACATCAAAT
Organism: Apoda limacodes; assembly: GCA_946406115.1. NCBI lineage: Eukaryota > Metazoa > Arthropoda > Insecta > Lepidoptera > Limacodidae > Apoda > Apoda limacodes. The sequence goes on along the minus strand of OX291555.1, from coordinate 21,624,286 downwards.
TCAGCACTGTCGGGGGTGGAGATGATTCGGCGGACACAGAATCCCCAGTTGAACCCAACACAAACGGAGCTAAGGCTACTGGCACACTACCACCTAGCAACCCAACTACCTCAGCCTTAGCTTCCACAGAACACGCACCTATGGACACACACGTAGCTCCCACACCGAACACAGGTGCCTACGACCATACGTCGTCTGATGGGGAGTCGTTGGATAGTAAAATTCTCGGGTCCCTATCAGATTAGCGTGATCCAAACAAACCTCCAGCACAAGCAAATTGCAGCGGCTACCCTGCGCAGACTGCTGGAAGTTGACAAGAAGACCATAGCCCTAATCCAGGAGCCGTGGATTAGAGGAAATAACATATGCGGTCTTAACAACATCGGGGGTAAGTTACTACACAAAATCTCGGCTAATCAACCGAGAACATGCATATACATACCCAGATCAATACCAGCCTTGCTACTAACCAATTTCTGTTCCAGAGACCTTACAGCTGTAAGGCTTGACACAGGAACAAACAAACAAACGCTAGTGCTAGCCTCAGTCTACATGCCCGGGGATGAGGTGATACCGTCTAAGGAGCTGACTGAACTAGTGCAACACTGCGAAGATCATGGCTGGGACATTATAATATCAGCTGACTCAAATGCCCACCACCCTCTTTGGGGGAGCCTAACACCGAACCAACGAGGTGAGTCTCTAACAGAGTATATATTCTCAACTAACCTTTCTATAATTAACAACGGCTCGGAGCCCACTTTTGTTAATTCCAGATATCAGACAATAGTAGATGTAACTCTCGCATCCGATGGGGCAACGGATCTTGTGTCAAACTGGCACGTCTCCGCTGAACCATCCTTTGCAGACCACAGAAGAATCTGCTATACCATACAAGTGCATGAGAGGGACGAGCAACCAAAACGTAACCCTCGTAAGACGGACGTTGCAAGGTACACGACCCTTCTTCAAAATGAGGTAGACACAATCACCTTTAAAGACATGACCAACAGCACTGACAACATAGAACATAATATAAACACACTAACCACGTGTATCCAACACAGCTACCAGCAAGCCTGCACCCCTACAACACCAATCATAGGGGGAAAGTCTCACTGGTGGGGGCCAGAACTAGAGAGACTCAAACTCAATCTGAAAAGACTCTTTAATCGAGCCAAAAACACAAGAACTGAAATAGACTGGGAACGATATAAACAAGCCCAGTATCACTACAAGAAACGCATAAGATATCGCAAAGGTGAATCCTGGCGGCGGTTCTGCGACAACATTAATTCCACCAATGAAGCAGCTAGAGTGAAAAAAATTTTATCACAAGATAATAACAGAACTCTGGGCTCAATAAAAAAACTAGATGGTACATATGCGACCTCCGATAGCGAGATAAGCGAGGTGCTTATCGAAACACACTTTCCAGGATGTGTAGTCACTAACAACCCAAACTGGGAAAATGTGGAACGCAGAGAACCAACCCCTACAGACTGGAATATAGCCAAATCCATAGTCACTGCAGACCGAGTTGTGTGGGCAATCGAAAGCTTCCAACCCTTCAAATCTGCTGGCCTGGACAACATATTTCCAGCACTCCTGAAATGGGGACAAACAACACTTGTGCCACATCTAGTTGATATATTTAGAGCTTCTATAGCTCACAACTATATACCTCGCCAGTGGAGAGAAGTCAAGGTCATATTTTCACCAAAACCAGGTAAATCTGACTACACACAAGCGAAATCTTACAGGCCAATTAGTCTGACCTCCTTCATGCTGAAGACTCTGGAGAGGCTAACAGACAGATATCTAAGGGAGGGTGCACTAACGCGCATGCCAATGCACCGCCAACAACATGCTTATAGAAAGGGTAGATCGACAGAATCAGCCTTACACGCTGTCGTAGGAACTATAGAAGCAGCCCTCTCTGATAAGCTGATGACACTAGGCGCTTTCATTGACATCGAAGGAGCGTTCGACAAAACGAAATTCAATAGCATCAGCCGCTCTCTTAGTAGATTTGGAGTCGAACAAACCATCAGTGGGTGGATTGATCAACTCCTGAAGCTAAGAGCAGTGCAATTTACAGTTAACACCACCACGAGAGGCATTGTAGCCAAAGGCTGCCCACAAGGAGGAGTACTCTCTCCTTTACTATGGAACATCGTGGTGGATGATCTGCTGAAACGTCTTAACGATAGATGCTACTACACAGTAGGTTACGCGGATGACATTACCATTCTGATTAAAGGCAACTCAGAAAATATTATCTGTACCCGCATGCAACTAGCCCTCAGAATCTTGGAAGAGTGGTGTCACCACCATGAACTGACGGTAAACCCCAACAAAACAGAATTAGTCCTTTTCACAAATAAAAGGAAAATTCAAATAACTACCATGCCAAAGCTATTTGACATTGAGCTTACCCTTTCAAGTGAAGTCAAATACCTTGGGGTAATTTTAGACAACAAACTAAATTGGAGTAAGCATCTAAGCACAAAAATAACCAGGGCATGTACAACCTTCTGGCAATGCAGAAGACTAATAGGCAAGAAATGGGGCCTTAAGCCATCCATAACTCTATGGCTCTATACAGCCATAATACGACCCATGATAACATATGGTGCAGTAGTTTGGTGGCCTCGAACTCAGTTAAGCACGGTAAAAAACAAACTACAAAGCCTGCAGCGTCTTGCCTGCCTAGCAACCACAGGCAGTATGAAAACGACTCCCACAACAGCATTAGAAGTCATCCTCAACCTCAGACCCCTTCATCTTGTTATACAACAAGAAGCTGCCGCTGCAGCCATACGACTTGAGAAAGTAGGGCTCTGGAAACGGGACGGCAGAATCACTCATGCACGGCTCAAGGAGGCGGTGGGAAACGAGCTTCCGATGATAGAGGCGACATGTGATATCATCCCAAAAACCTTTGTCTTTGACAAAAAATACCGTATCCAGCTTCATGAGGAAGAAAAAGATAGCTCCGGCATCCATGAAGTCAGGATCTACACCGATGGCTCCAAAACGGAATCAGGAACGGGCGCAGGAGTATTCTCCCATGACCTGAACATCAACATGTCAACGAGCTTGGGTGCACTCAACACCATCTTCCAAGCAGAATGTGTTGGGATTACCCGAGCTGCAACAGCGGTCTTGTCTAAAGGCATAAGTAATGCATCGATACGCATCATCTCCGACAGTGCCGCTGTGCTACAAGCTCTCAACAACAACCGCATCAACAGTGGACTAATCCTGGAGTGTCACTGTGAACTGCAAAAAATTGCATTGAAGAACCGGGTTACTCTTCAATGGATACGTGGTCATAGTGGGTCTCTAGGCAATGATGCGGCAGATGAATTGGCAAAGAGAGGATCGGGCACTAAAATAATGGGACCTGAACCAATTGTACCGATACCATTTATCCAACTCAAAACATGGTTACGTGACAGAACCTTACAACAACACAACAAACAGTGGGCAGAACAGACAGATTGCAAACAAACCAAGAATGTTCTTACATCCGTGGACGCTAATCTGTCGCACAAACTGTTAAAACTCAGCAGGAAAAACCTACGCTACATAGTTGGCATAATAACAGGTCACTGCCCTCTAAACAGGCACTTTTTCAATATCGGCGTTACTGACAGTCCTCTATGCAGGGGCTGTATGGAAGCCGAGGAGACACCGTCTCACGTGGTTCTTCATTGCAAAAGCGTGAGCGACCAACGGACAAAGCTCCTTAAGAATCCACAAACCATGAGAGAGGCACTGAATAACATCAGATGCCTCCTTAACTTTTGGACGGAGCTGGGATGGTATGGGTAACCAATGACAGGTATTGGTTACCTACGTACAATGGCCCTATTATGAGGCTAAGTGCGGAAAACATAAGTCCAACTAACTAACTATATTCTGGGTTAAAGAGATGTTAATGTAGCACAATAAATTTTTCAAAAATCACACTCCAAATATCATATAGCTACTGATAGCACCATTATAGAAAAACTGTGTGAATTTGGTTTAGCTTGCTCAAATATAATTTATAAAAGTTCTGAACTGTTTGGAAAAAGTACTGATAGAAATAATTTATACATAATTTTACGTATCGATAGACACTGTGTTTCTGTTTTTGAAAACAAAGTCACAAAAAGACAAAGTCATGATGGAACAAAGGCAATACAATTCATTATAGATTTAAGTGTATTCAAAAGATCAAGAAACTAACATGGAACAAATAAAATATCGACACACTTATAAACCAAGTAAATTTATCAGTAGTTTTTAGGTAAAAATCTGTACAAACGACTAATGGAGCAAGAAAGGCAGGGAAATGACATGAAAAAATACTCTACCTTTTCCGAGACAGGCATACTAACGAGGCCGTCACAAAAAATTTCTTATTTCTAAATAGAACTCATTACAGCCGACACGAAAAAGCTTCAAAAAGAAATTGCGAGGGACAGATATAGTGGTTCTCGTACGGAAAGCTTTTATGGCAGAATATAATGATTTTACTCAATGGTGAGAGGAGATATGCTCGTGGCACTGTAACATTTGTCTATCGTCAACTATTTGCGAAGTTAAGCAATGTCAGGGGTGGTAAGTCATTGGATAGGTGAACACTTTGTGGCACATTTTTCTGAGCTCCGCCGTCCTTCGGAGGGCACGTATAATTGTCGGTTCTGGCTGTGATGTCACATGATATTTGATGTAATAGGAGTTGTTAAGTGTGAGATCTAAAAAGCTGTTTAAAATTTCTGACAGTTTATGGCGATGAACTCAACAAAATCTGCTCACTTACACTAGGCTAGCGCGGTTGACTAATGGCCTTAACATCCTTTCTCTAAGTCACCCACACTGTAGTCGGCACAAACAATGGCAAAGGAAACTGGAAAAACTCAAAACGGATACAAATACAATTTTTTTTCTGTAAGTGCATATATATTATACATAAAAAACCCAGTCTCAAGACCAAAATAAATGTTCTTCACTTAAATAATAGTCTTGTGCGGGAATCGAACCCACGCCTCTCGATCCAGCAATCGAGTCAGCAGCACTCACTGAGCCACGGAATACAATAATCATCGTCCATTTAACAGGTCTGCTCTACATAAGAAAACCTTATGCTCAAATATCAAACAGTCAATTTTATTAGTAGTTTTAAGCCGAAATTTTTTTTGCTAAAATTTTATTTTATTAGTTGGTTGCACTTATGTCAGGATGCAGTTTTGATTATTTTTATTTTTTCTTATCGGATTCCATTTTTCAAACTTTACAATAAAGTCCAGTGATGCAAGGAAAATTAAGTAACGAATATTAAATACAAAAATTAAAACCTTAAATAAATTTGGGATAGATTACACAAAGAAGCTGCAAAAATAACTAGACAGATTTATTACAAAGCTTTTCAGTCCAGACTGAAATTAATGATCTCGTTCACACCACAAAATTCTGAAATATATTTTTGACCTTCAATAGACCATGAAAGTGCGATGACAATTAGTAAAGGAAACTTATTTAATTTGCTTATTTTTACCCAAACCAATACAAAGTATAGAAACGTCTAAATTGTGACGTCACTACTTTTGCGGTCTGTTAAGATGGAGTAGTATAATAAGTTGAAGTCTTTAAATGTAAGTCTGCGTGTTTGCATTTTTTAAGTGTGATTTTGCATCCAGCATCCACAAAGTGGGCGTTAAAATCCATGGGTGTAGACGACAGGTACAATAGGTTTTGGCTGTATCTATGACAGTGAAACCAGAGTATTTTAAAATAGAGTAAAAAAATGTTTGCACTCTAGCCAGTATTAAAGTTTACGCCTGACGGACATGACAAAACTATTAAGGTTGTGTATCGGCCATTTGGCTACGGTACCCTTATTTTTTTTATTTATTGAACACTTTTTGTGTACTCAGTTATGTATATTCAAGGACAATTACATCATAAACAATCACAAGTTTGTGTACTAAGGCGCACTTATCGCAATAAACGATTTCTTCTAGTGAAATATTTCGGTGTGTGAAGTAAAGGTAAGTAATCATTAACTTGTAAGTGTCTAGACATTTAATTCGAATACTTAATGTAACATGAAATATATCTACACAAAATAATTATGTTTCATATAAATAGTAATAAAATACTTATAAATATATATTCATTATATACCTACATAATGAAATAAAATTTTATGTAAATAATAATAATCACAGCTAGACACTATTCATTGTGATAAAAAATTAGACTACTTATAGCTAAATACATTTAAGTAATGGTTTTTTTAACTTATTTTTAAAAACAAAAATAAGAGTTTATCACACGTGTGATAGCAGTCCACTTCCACTTTCGGATTTACCAAAAAAGTAGTGGTAGGTATGTCATTTGATTGTTAATACACGCTCTTCCTTTGACCGAATGGACATATTTTAACAGAAAAGTATTAAATTTAAAAAAACGCTAACGCTTTTATAATGTATACTAGGCAGATTAGCTTACTTGATACGCGACACCATATTTTGGCTTTCAATGATGATAACCTGTGATTTATTTAAACTAAGAACGAGGCTTAAATTTTGTAATTCATCAGTGTACAAGTAGTATTGAAAGGAAAGTAAAGCGAGAGAAGAGAGAGAGAGAAAAAAGTAATGAAGATTAAATGCCATCGCGTGAGACACCGGCAAGCACCGGTCACAAATCCGAACAACCAGACTGTACATTACTGGTGATTTGAACTAGATTGGTGCCGTAGAAATATTGAACGAACTTAATAAATCATAAAGATTAAACGTAATAAACGTATTACTGAAGTTACATAACGTTAAAACAATCAGTAGATTTTTTCCATATTGCATCTAATGACTTCTGTTATTTTAAGTAACAGTCGAGTCCAGCACGGGCTGTGCCCTGGACGAAAACCAGATTAAAAATTATTGAAAAGATTATTCTAAGAAAGCAAGGATCAAGTTCAGTTAAGTTCAGTCGAGGTAGTATTGAAATAGCCCTATAATAGGATAGATTTGAAACATTCTTAGTTTTAGGATGAGTAATAATAAATGCTTTTATTACAAGAAAAATAGTTCGAAAGCAGGAAAAAAATGTAATATGAAATAGTATTATATCAAGTATACTGTCTGTTGCTTTACTGCCTAAGTTAGAGAAAGTTCGTTCAACAACACGGTCAGGCTTAGGCAGACCAGTAACAACGTTAAGAGTACCATTAAAAAACATCCTTGGTTTTTATTTACTCCAAGAAAATATCTGTAGTGTTGTTCCATTTAATCTTCAGTTACATTTTGTTTAAATGGTTTTAATCGTCGTAAAAATTTGTTATTAGCAATTTAATGAAAATTGAGTTTAAATGGGCCAGTCTTTTTTATCGCCAAAACACATACATTCGATAAGCATACGTGTCTAGCTTGTGTGATTCATTAATTATTATTTTCGGGTTTTGGCTCAACAAGGTCATTGATCTTACACTTATGGTATCGTGATATCATTTTCTATACACTGATAAAGTGATCTCCGTTTCTACAAGATATCGCACCCACTTGAGATAAGATACGGAGTTTAGGCATTAGAATTAAGTCCGTTAACCAGAATAATAAAGGTAATTAAGAGTAGTTATCATTTCAGTCAGAACGTGTCCACAGCTAAGGATGTTTCTACCATAAAGTGCTATTTATTTACTATGTTTCTACTCGAATGTACAAATTGCAAGTATTAAACTGGAAAATAACATACTTTTGCGCGTTTTTGTTTAATATCTGTAACAATTACTGTTATAACATTGGTTTAAGATATCTGTAAGAATACTCTACTTATTTACTTGTAGTGACCATTTAATTTATTACATAAAATAACCATAAAGCTAGCAAATTACTGTATATACATTATATATTATGTGTTATATCGTTTTAATAAATCAATTTACGATTTCACGCTAAGCTGTCTTTCAATTTCAAAGATAATATATTTACAGAAAAAACACCATTTGACGCTATTTAGCATAGATTTTGCCTTAACGTCAATAAGGAAAATGTCAAGCACATAGGATACATTTACGGCTGGTGTTGATCAAAAGTGGCTTTCCGTGGATGTCCTCTGTATACATATTGCATTTATTTTTGCGAATTGTTAAAAGTAAAATCTTAGCATTATTACTTAATTTAGTTTCTCCTAGTGACTTATTAAGTCCTAGTACATAAATTTTACAAACACACAAAAACTTCATAGAATTAAGAAAAACAATATAATACACATACATAGAAATAATCTTTCTGCCTTTGACTCCCTGAAGGTTAGAGTCTTAGAAAAAAAAACGAGATGAATCAAATGACTGCATCTTTGTTATAAAAATATTTATTTTTATTAATTTAGTTTAAAACTGTATGGTCTCTGTTAAAACCTATTAAGTATCTTTAATATCTATATCCAATAATTTTGCCCATGGTTTCAGCCGTAATACAGCTGTTATACAATCGTTGTAGAACGCCTTAAAGGAAGCTTTCTTGATAAACTAGCATAAAATTTATTGTATTATTCTCCGTCTTCTAAGCTATCACTGTGCCAAAAATGAGGTCAGCTTATTACTTCGTTGTGACGTGACGGAAAAGCAGTGGCTTGCAGTAACAGCCTCGGAAATGGAACCTTGTAACTAAGAATAAAAGGTTCTCTTCTACGTACTCCTCCATTTGTATACCAGTGCAACAAACTTTTCTGACCCGGCGGTAAAACATAAAGACTATAGTCGCCATATTAAAATGCTGTTAACTTACGTGACACTAGCGACAGACATTAAGTCAGAAAAGTTTTTTGCACCTTAGCTTTTTCTGAGTAGTCAAAGCAGTTCTTCATACATTGGGCTAAAGAATGTTTGTTTTTTTTCGCGCAACACATTATTAGAGCGATCATTGAAGTATTTAAAAATGCATGCAAATTAAAAAGTAGATTTTGTTAATAGTTTGATCCACAATTGTTCTGAACCCAAATCAGTAACAAGGTAACAGTATATATATAATACAATTGCCCATATTACAATTGCCTAATATTAATAGGTAAGTTTTTACGATTTTGTCAATAATTACCGTATTACAGAGCCTAAAGTTATTGTGTTTACGACACGAGCTTTTCGGATTTTTCTCAATTTGGATTTATATCAGACAATAGTCTTTTTGTTAATAAAACAAATAAGGTAAACCTACCTATATTACTACAAAGTATCTGTAAACAATATAATGTTACGTCACACATTGCATATTTTATACGTGGAATTAAAAACAGGCAAACATTATTTCTCTAGTCGCATGCTACACAGCTATCCTTTTGAAGTGGAGTGCTTTGTACGTATGCTGTTCTTGACAAGCTTTTAGTCCGAATATATGAGTTAACATTTTTTAAAACAAACACTGTTTTTACTTCAACGTACTGGGACTGGGAGGGCTTAGCATGATGATACTATTTTATGCGAATAGTTAACGTGCAACAACGATTTTGTATGAAACGAATTGTTCTACTTAGTTCAGCAGACTACTACGACGCTATTCATTATTTTCATACAAAACGTGTTAACTTTAAGTGACTTAGTGCAACTGTTTAAATATTATAGACGGATTTCTAGACTAAAATATGTCAATGTATGAAAGTGCGATATGTACAATTGGAGGCTCCGTTGCCTTACCAGTTTAAAAGAAATTCTTATGCAACTCCGCAACTACCATTTACTTCTCTGTAAGGATTTACCGCGCGTTACAGTTAGAGGTTACCGACCGACAATGCTGTAATAATTTTACTAAAACCAATTACACTCGACGATTTCATTAATTACAGGCTGACGCTTACTTACGGACGGCCGCGGCAAGCTGTGAGATGCTACGACCTACAGTAGCGGGAACCATACTGCGGGATGTTTCCTGCTCTTGCAGCACCCTAGTGGGTGTGGTATGGAATATAGAAAGGCGACCTGTATATAACTTATAATAATTTTTGCTAACATTATAAAAAAGAGTCTTGAACATGCTGCGTGAGGCTTTCATGTGCCAATGATGGACCCAGACGTTCCTAAAAGGTATTGGTCTCTATAGTTGAATATGTGTAACTAAATTATATTTACCTAAACATTGCGACTGTTAAGTTAATTTTAATAATTGAAGATCTCGTCGAAGCTCGTCGCTCGTACTTGGATATCAGCCCAGTATACCTTAATGATTTTCAGCAGTATCGTATCCGAAAAGAATTTAGTTTTCAAGGAATGTGGGATATGTATCACACCCTTTACACACTCGGTTTTCTAAGAACCACGGCGCGCAGTCCGTACTCTTTACTAGCCAGGTTTTCAAGATACGTTATTCCACGGTCTTTACTCGACTATTCTACATAGATACGATTCTGAGGCGAAATGGATTGATTCTCACTTTATTGGGGTCATTGTGCTAGGCCCCAATGCCCGTAACCCGTGGGGATTCATTTATGTATTATGTATATGTGCGGGTGACGGCGTCATCAGTTATGAGTCTGTCTTGATTGGCCAATAAAGTTTTTTAATGGTCATTGCTTTTAAAGTACATTTATTATGAGGGGAAAATCGATTGTCAAACCCTCATTCATCATTTTGTTTATCTTCGGGTAGTTTTATTGTTAAATCTGTCGAGTCAAATATAAACCCTAGAAATTTACTCTGCGTTTTAGGTATAAGTTGACTTTTATTGTAACTTATAACAAAACCTAGACATTTTAACAACTTAATTGTTTCTTGAACGTTAGTTCAATATTTACGGTAATCGTTTCCTATACATTGGATATCATCTTAATATATAACAGATTTAAAACCCCGGCGTCTTAAGCTGGTAATGACTTCTTTCATTATCTTACTAAATGTTCTAGGTGCTACCGCCATACCGTAAGGTAGGGCATTAAATTCGAAAGTAAGTAAACGTGAATTTCCATCTTCGAATTCAAACCTCAGATATTTGCAAAATTTTGGATTAATAGGTACAAGTAAGTATGACTCTTTGAGGTCAATAGTGGCCATATAGCTATTTAAAGGTATAAGTTTGGAAGATGTCGCGTAGTCTTCCATTTTGAAATGTGTCTGTCTTCAAAACTTATTAAGTTTTTTAAGATTGAGAATAAATCTTTTATCGCCATTTGATTTTGGAGTTAAAAATATTTTTGATATAAACTGGTTCTGAGAAGCTAAACAAGGGAGATAGCTTTAAGCTCTAATAATTTGTTAATAGCTAATTTCATTTCGTACTTTTTGGTACTTGACCACGTATAATGTGGTAGCGACGTCTGAAAGACTCTAGTTGTGAACAGTAACGGGAAACCGTTGTGAATCCAATTTAATATCACAGGATTCGTTGTAACAGAGAGCCAACAGTTATAATAAAAAGATAATCGGCCTGCATATATCTCTATTGCGGTTGAATTGGACCACGCTGATACTTGTTCCACGACCTCGTAGAACTGCTGTTGTAACTCTGGTGATACTGCCGTCTTCTTTGACCCCACTCGCCTCCCCCCCCTCCCTGTTGAACGATCGAGAAGGGGTTCCCAAGTTTCCCTGCTGCCGTGAGTCTTTGGATGACGAAGTTCGCGGTGTCTGAGAAGTAGAAGGCTTTGGTTCAGATTTCTTTATTTGTGTTCCCTGTTTTTCTGTAGCTCGTGCCGCTTTGATTTTTTCTGGAAGTTTACTTCCAAAAAGTGTTTCATCACGTTCACTATCTTGTAATCTGCAGCCATACGAAAGCATCTTCAACACGTCTGTTTTCCTGGTTTCGGTGGTTAGAAGCTAAGTAATTGCTCTGTTTATTACAGTAATGCCCAAACCTAGCGTTGTTGACAGCTTTCTACTTTTTTAGCCCACGTGTTGCGTCCGTTACGGCTGCCGCAATTTCCGGGTTCAGAGAAGGCCCTTAGTAGCTTGCAGTTTTTCCGGGATAACTATGTTTTTAGTCACGGTATCTTTTATGTCCTTGCTAAGGCCTTTTCTCAAAATTGGCAACCATTGCTGAACTAAGTATTGGTGTATTTTTTCACCATATGTGGGCTAATCAGTTGCAGCGTCTCCGAGAGCTGACAAAATGTCGGGGTCAAGTGTTGGGAACGAATTTTCACTTTCAGTTATATTGGCTGCCTGTGGTGGTAATTGAGAACTTTCCTTTGGTATATGGCATAAGGGAAACGGGCAGTCTTTTGTTCGTTGTTAGATATAGTTTCTGTAACAAGGTTAAAGTATCATTTGTTAAGGGGCCGAATGAAAAAATGAGGGTATTTGTAAATATTTATTTTAATTTTGCTTAGAATTGTGTTTATATTCGTGAAGCATAAATGGAAAAAACCCGTATGCCCGAAGAGAAATTCCATCGTGTTGACTCTAGGCCAACCCCCAGGAATATAGTATGTACCATCGTGCTGACTCGCGGCCAACCCCCAGGTTATTTATTAAGTAATTTTTATGTACAATTTGTTAGAAAGAAACATTTAAACAATAACCTTCTTTAAAAAGTATTATGTACTTACGTGATTCTTTTTCACTATCTGAAGAATCAGAGTAAATGATGACTTGACGTCGTTTTTTATTTTCACTTTCTTCTAATTTCTTTAACTTTTTACGATGATGTTCCATTTGATCCTTTGGCATTTTTGTTGATGAAATTTAACTATATGTTGAATTTGAATACGTCTTAACGTTGCCGTGCCAGAAAAGGAATGAAGTAAAAATGGCAACGGCCCCACGGAGTGCGGGGAGGTGGTATAGTGGGGATGACGGAATTGACGTAAAGTTATTTTGTTTTAATAAAATTAGTCTCTAAACATACGCAATTTTGCCTTGTAGGATACGGAAACTACGTTATTATTATTATATCTGAAAACGGAAATATAATAGTAATCTTACACTTAGCTAAAATCCTACTAATATTATAAACGCGAAAGTTTGCGAGTATGAATATTTGTTACTAAATAACGCTTCAGCTACTGGACGGATCGGGATGAAACTTGGCACACCTATAGATTAGGTCCTGGAATAACACATGTGCTACTTTTTATCCCGAAAAATTCAAAAGTTCCCGCGGGAATAACTATAACCGAACTTAAACGAACTATAGCTATAGCTACAGCTTGATATAGCAAACTTCGTTAGTGTGATTAAGGAGTAAATCACAGTATTTGTTCGGGAAAGATTTAACTCATCGGTCGGACCGGCGTGTCGGGTTAAATAGAATTGTCGCGCATACTCTGGGTGCACCGGCGCCTCAGTCACTTAAAATCTTTGACAAGTCGCGGCTGCGTACGTTGTTTTTTGAGCTAATTTTATTTTAAGTGGATAAAAGACAGTGACACAAATTAACACATATACAAACACAATACACCCCTTTTTACACAAAGTGAACAAAAACATCTGACGCCAAAACCGGTAAGTCATTAGAATTTACTTTACGACCCAATTAGTTAAGGCCTACGTGTGGCCTAGGTTTACTAAACAGCTGGTAGGCAGAAGTGTGGTTCGGGCCACAAATCATTTCGTGTCGTATTACAAATCATTTGAGATTTGTTAGTTACGGATACTTAGTTTGTTTTCGTATATTGGGTCGAATTTGCAGTAAATAAATAAATTTACAATTCGTGACGTTGGGTCACGTGGCTCAGGTAGGTTAGGTCTCGTTATCTAATTGTGCGTCGGACATATTTAGCTAATTACTTACCCACTTTTTTTATTATTGCGGTAAAAAATGGATTGCAATAAATAGGTTTTAAATATTGTTGTTTTATAGCGGGTTGTAAGATAACGTATTTATTTGTGTAATTGTGTAGTCGGGGTTTTATACATTGTAGTTGGGGTTTTTAGGGTTTATACTTTTACGCTATCAAATTGGTTGCTGTAACAAACAGAGTCATTTGATTGTGTTTTTGTTTTAGTTTTGGATTGTTTTTTGTGTGGGAATTTAGTTATAAAAAATGACGTCATCGGTCAAGGAGCTCAGGGCTATCTTAACAAATTTAGTGAGATGGTTCTCGTGCGCGACAGGATTGGTTAAACGGGTGGATCGGATTTTTGCATTGAAGCAAAGAGCTGCACAGTTTCCGATAAGAGTTAATGAACTGGATCAGGCATACCAGGGTTATCGTTAACGGACGTCGAAACTATCCTAAAGGCGGCAAATTCTGATTATAATTTTTGTATGTCAGTAGTGGACGAGGTTAACGAGGCTATGTGGATATGGATGACTGAGTTATCTGACTCACAAAAATTAAGTTACCTTTTAACGTTGATCAAGGGTGAGCCTCTCTGTTTGATAAAATATTTGGACATCACCGATGTAAACTACAGCATAGCCAGGGAGTTGTTAGTGAAGCGGTACCAAAATAACCGTCGCATTGCGGATACACATGTAGCTGCAATTTTAGGTATTCCTTAACTGTCCTTATGACAAAAGCCTAATGTTGGCCTGCGGCCGAGACAAGGGGAATGACAGCAATTTTATAATTTATTAGTATCCTAAGTTAGGGCTCTTAAAGTTTATAAGGCTTTCAATACCCGTTAATTGAATAACCAAAGTTTAGTCGCCTTTTAATGTTAGTAATACTATTTTATTAGAATATAAAAATCACGGCCGACATTAGGCTACTCTTACAACCTAAGCTCGGCCCTTTTCCCTGTTTTGATAAAATATAGGATGTTCAAATACTAAAGTCTATTCATGTAACTGTGTGGAACAGTGTGTTCATAATTATTTGCTAAAATACACTATTTTATTAATATTTTTTTTATTTAATAATAATATATGAATTTTAATAATTTTATAATATTTAATTAACATTCGTCAAATTCAGTTTTTTTCATGAAAATCATTAGAAAATACCAATATAACCAAATATAATTTCTATATTAATACAACTTTCAATTTTAAATAACAATGACTAATAATGCCTTCTTTTGCTTACGATTTAGAACATTCTTTACTGGCTGATATAAGAGTAAAAGAAGGTTGTATTATAGAAATGTTACAAGCGTCGATAGGCTATGGTGACCGCTTACCATCAGGCGGACCGTTAGCTTGTTTGCCAATTTTTAATATAAAATATTAAATTTATTTTTTTATATTTAAAAAAATTAAATACTGTTCTATTCTTTTAACTTAGGAATAATTGGAAATCTCTTTCTAGACTTTCAACCTCAGTGACAAATTGTTCACAGTAGATGTAGGTACATTATTTTTAAATTCGTCAAATTCAGTTTTTTTCATGAAAATCATAAGAAAATACCAATATAACCTTATATAATTTCTATTTTAATACAACTTTCAATTTTAAATAACAATGACTAATAATGCCTTCTTTTGCTCACAATTTAGAACATTCTTTAGTGGCCGATATTAGGGTAAAAGAAGGTTGTATTATAGACATGTTACAAGCGTCTATAGGCTATGGTGACCGCTTACCATCAGGCGGACTGTTAGCTTGTTTGCCAATTTTTAATATAAAATATTTTATTTATTTTTTTATATTTAAAAAAAATTAAATACTGTTCTATTCTTTTAACTTAGGAATAATTGGATATCTCTTTCTAGACTTTCAACCTCAGTGACAAATTGTTCACAGTAGATGTAGGTACATTATTTTGAAAAATAGGTATCATACGGATTTTTTTTAAATAGGTATGTATTCATTATAAAAATCCATACTAATATTATAAATGCGAAAGTAAATCTGTCTGTTTGTACCTCTTCACGCTTAAACAGCTGTACTCATTAAGATAAAAATTAGCATGGAGATAGTTTGACTCCCGAGAAAGGACATCTCACTCATGATCCTGTCTGATCGAGGGACAATAAATATCAAATCAAATGGTAGCACTTTTAATAACAGTTACCTACTATTATTTTACACGCTCTAGGCAGTGCTCTTTATAGGTATTACTAGCTGACCCGGCGAACCGTGTTTCTTTTTTTAAAACAACTGCCGAACCTTTACCCTTCTTGCGCGAGCCCGACTCGCACTTGACCCTG
Source organism: Apoda limacodes (assembly GCA_946406115.1). Taxonomy (NCBI): domain Eukaryota; kingdom Metazoa; phylum Arthropoda; class Insecta; order Lepidoptera; family Limacodidae; genus Apoda; species Apoda limacodes. Next base: position 21,608,267 of record OX291555.1, on the reverse strand, counting down.
TCTGACTCGCACTTGACCATTTTTTCCTTTTTAGAAACCTTCCCCGGCGTGAGCACAACATCTTACCAAAATTTCATAAAATCGGTATACTCTTAGTGCGCGAGTCCGACTCGCTCTAGACCGTTTTTTTCTTTTATAAAAACCTTGCCCTAAAAATACCCAAAGTGGTCTAGCCGCCTTAGAGTTTTTCTTAGTGCGCGAGTCCGACTCGCACTTGAAATTTTTTTCTTTCATAAAAACCTTGCCCTTACACTATCAAACACAACAAAAAAAATAATAAAATAATTTTTTAGTTTATAAAAACCTTGCGCTAACACTAATAAACACAAAAAAAATACCCGAAGCCGTCTTCGAGTTAGTTCGCTTAGCGAAAAATTTTGGGATTCATTTTATTTATATAGATTACGCTAAATACCTAGTTTAAAGTCAAAAAAATCAAATTAACTTGTTGCGCAACGAAACATGCAACAGTGATATTTTCGTAATTGTGTCCTTAGGTACCTACCTACTTACGTCAAACGCAATACAAGTGAAGATTCGCTCACGGACGGCCCGTGACTGAATTTGCTACCTCGCCTCGCCTCCCCCGTCTCAAGCCCCCCGTGTTTGTCAAATGAGCCAACATCATAACAGAATTCGCTTTTTACAAATTTGACTAATGATTTTTGTGTTTCGAATTATTGTGTTTATTCATTTAATTTAGTAAGAATGACAGTAAAGTTTTTTTATTTGGAAAATTTATTATATTACCTATGTCTGTGGTTCTTTAACATTTTCGAAAACGTCTTTGTTATAATTTATAATAAGATAATTTTAGAACTACACAATTTAACGAAAAACTGAAACACCACAGACCTAGATATTAGTTGTCTGGTCTTGTTAAAAAAAAAACATTGAGTTTGAGGGATTGATATGCATCATAGGAGAAAAATCCTGTTGGATGGAGCGCGCTGCAAATCCGATACTCTTAAGGAGTAATAATGTGTTAATAATGTGATTAAATAAAGGAGTCCCACGCCGATAACCGAATTTAGGGCGGGCAAAGCCGCTAGCAAAGTCTAGTTTGGTAATAATTACAAAAGCAGAAGTAGGAATCCTAAAAAATGTTATATAGCTATATAGACTTTAACGTAAATTAAGCTCTAAAAAGATTCAAATAAAAAACAAATTTTAAATTTTGAAAATACTCTACGACGTATATAATCTGAAATTAACTTATGAACTGATTTTGTCCAAAATTTATTGGTAGTATTATTATAGCTCTATGCCCTGTTTTATCGTCATTTTTTACAAACACACATCTCTGAAAAATTTTATCACAACATGGCGGAATTATAATGCTGTGACCCACATAGCTCGAGGTTTAAAATTAAGATTGAAATTTCATCGTGTTTGAATGATCATCCCCTAGAGGGCAAAACTAATATTGTTAAAAAACAATATTGTTGTGTCTGGACACTTAAAATTTTGCAAATACGTTTTTGTTATAACATACGCCAGAATTTAGAAAGATTTTACTAAATTCATTTTCTAAGGGTTTAAAATAAGGGGCTAGAAGTGTGTGTGCGGAAATCAGTGATTTCGAAGAATGCGCAAACTTTGATATTTGGCCTTTAGGTCAAAAATTAAGATTTACTTGTTTCACTGTTTTCGGAAAATTATCCTTTAGACGGTAAAATAGGGGATGAACATTTGTAGCAAAATTTCGATATTATTGAATTGAAAACAGTAAACAGTCAAAGCTGTTTTTTTTTAAAGTTCAAGCGGACGGAGTTGCGGGCTGTGTATAGGCCTACTAATATTATAAATGTGAAATTATGTCTGGATGGCAGGATGGCTAATAGATATTTGTTACGCAATCACGCTTCAACCATTGGACGGATAGGGATTAAGCTTGACAGGACAGGAATGACTATAACTGAGCTTAAACCACCTATAGCTACAGCTATAGCTTGCTATAGCAAACTACATTAATAAAATTAAGAACTTTGTTAAGGAATTCCACGCTGATAGCCGAATTTAGGTCGAGCGAAGCCGCTAGTAAAATCTAGTTATACATAAAGTAAGGCTAAAAATCAATATATCAACTATAATAGAGTGAAAAAAGCAATATGAAGTAACGAAAAATTGCTTCGTTTCTGCTGAAACTCGTAGACTAATGAGGCTGTCACGAAAATATCTCATTTGAGACTGATATACAAGAGTACGAGAAGATTGGTCTGTACATGTACATACATACATAAGTATCACTTACGACGACTGATACTTACCGTTTAATAAGCTTCTTTTAAGCAAAAAATCTTTACTAAAATAAAAGAAAAGAGAAGAGTAAGAGACTTGTTGCGTAATTGCTGTTACTAAAGAATTTATTTAATACTTGTGGCCCGCCGCAGCTGTGCATGGGTAAAAATAAGTTATTTTTATACTCATATTATCATTATCAGAACTGTCAATAATATTACCTTAAATCGACGAAATTAGGTTAAGTTTTCTTTATACTTAATACTGGAACCAGTTTCTTTAAACAGTTCTTATTTCTTTTGGTTTCCTAACCTAACAAATTAATTAGGTGTAAACTGCATTGTCGTTCTACATACGTATTGTTTATTTCGCATCAAATGTTATCTGCCCCGTGGTGTGATTCGTAGGCGATGCGACATTGATTGGCAAGCCTATGGTTCAAATCACGCAACTTCCGTTTTGAGTAGTTTTGTCAGGAATAACTTTTTTTTTATGTTTTGACATCTAGTTCTCTCTGAAAAGGACCAGTTGGTATGAGAACTTTTTGTTTTGTTTGCAAGAATTAAAACACATGCAATCTAATAAAAATGGTTTTTATTAAAATTTTATAAATCATAAATAATGTTTTTGATAAATGTCTCTTTTTTCTATATATATATATATATCCTATGGTTATAGCTTAAGTATTCGTTTTCGTAATGAAAAGAAAATTTAAACTTAACCATAAGAATAAAAAAAAATACAAGTCACCATTCATTCGGTAACGCTGCTATATTTTGAAAAACAACAAAGTAAAAAAAATATGTTATGTCTTAGATATATTGAAATGTAAAAAAATATTTGTTAGAGAAATAGTACTTTATTTTTAGGGTTTCGTATAAATGTCTCTTTTTTCTATCTATATTTATATTCTATAGATATCTATAGATATATTTCCTATGGTTATAGCTTAAGTATTCGTTTTCGTAATGAAAAGAAAATTGAAACTTAAGCATAACCTCGGCTATCTGTGAAGTCCAAGACATACTACTATCTATAATAATACCTAGATTCTTAACCTGGTCATTATAAGGTATAAGTACATTGTCTACAAAAACTTTTGGGAGACTAACCCAGTTTATTCTAGACATAAACTTTGGACTGCCTAGTATTATGGCCTGGGTTTTTGCTGGGTTTATTTTTATGCCAAAGGCTTTGCTCCATTCTGAAATTCTGAGGAGATCAGAGTTTATCAAACCTATCGTTTGAAATAAATCATCAAAAGTTGTTTGATTATAGACCTGGAGATCGTCTGCATACATGTGGTGGAGAGAAGAAAGTTGGTGAGTAATTGAATTAATAAAAATCGCAAATAAGAGATGAGATAAAACGCCACCTTGCGGAACACCGGCAACTATGTGGCACCAATCTGAAAAAATGTTATCGAATTTGATACTTTGCCTACGTCCACGCAAGTAGCTCTGAAACCATGCAACCACCGTTGGAGATATGTTAAGAGAACGCAGTAACTCCAATATCACATCAAAATCGACAGTATTAAATGCATTACTAAAATCAAGTAACGTTAATACTGTGAGCTGTTTATTGTCCATACCCATGCGAATGTCATCCGTGATTTTAACTAGAGCCGTAACAGTACTATGTCCTGCACGAAATGCTGATTGAAGAGGATTTAATAGGTTATTTCGTGTCAAAAAGAGGTTTAGTTGTTTTTGGACAAGACGCTCAAGGACTTTGGATAAAAAAGGAAGAATAGAAATAGGACGAAAATCAGAAAGACTAGAAGGATTCGATTTTTTTGGCAAAGGAATTATGTAATCGTCCTTCCATGCCATAGGAAATGTACAAGAGAAAATAGAATGAATAAGGATTTTTGTAATTGTAGGACAGATAATATCAATTATATAAATTATCATGTTATAACATTATATTATGATATAACATTAACATCAATCAAAATACTTTCGGTAAAACCAGTCTCATTGCAAATTTGATATGTATTGTAACCCATATTATATAGTTCTATAATACGCATCTTCTCTTGAATATTGGCCTGCATATAATTTTTAGCAAATAAATTTAATAAAAGCACCAAACAACCAATCAACACAAGCACCTACAGCAACACATCCACAACGACAAAAAAATGGCTACCTAAGTAATAACCGCATCTAACTTAATAGCTAAATAAAAACACCAAACAACCTTGTCAGCACATACCCCCAGAAACAAATCAGCAAAGAACGACAAAAATAAAATGTCTACTTACGTAACTAAATTGTTCTAAGCTGTTTCACTGAACAAAATATTCATAATTCGTAAAATGTAACAAAAACAAAAAGAAAGGCATAAGGTGAGATTCGAATCCACAACCTCCATTGCTCTAAAATCACGTAATAAGGTCTGATACGTCTATCCACTAGGCTACGGTTGCGATAATTTTCTAAGTGAAATTATTGTACATAACAATATTAAATGAAACTATTGAAATTGAAATTATTGTACATAACAATATTAAATGAAACTAATATTACTCAGGTCCTACATGACATATTACTTTATTTCTTTAAGTGTGAGAGCGGCGCTTCCCATTCTATTTTGTTTTGAAATTCTATATATAGTTCTACAACTAACCGTACCTGTTCCCACTGCCGCTTACCAGTTTACAATTAAGCTAATGTTTTTTTGAAAACCAAAGTCTTGAATGTTAGATTTGGGTATGTTCCCCGCTCTAGTATAGCTGCTATGGCATCTGATGGTCGTAGGAGCTGGTTCATGACTTCGGGTTTGTTGTTGGGATTTAAAGATTGACCCAGACGTGCTCAGTGGGGCTTAGATCATTACTACAAGCTTTCGACGGTAACATAGATACCAGCTGGGCCTTTTTGACGAAAGGATGTGATAATCGTCGACGATCCCAAGCTCAACCCTTAAGTCTGAGGAGAGCTCTGCCTCCCTGTTTGTGTTCTACCGATTGCATAATAGGCTTGTGCATTTCATGTTTTTTGTGTTTGTAATGGAAAGTGTCCTTCTATGATAGGGAAGGCATTTTCCAACATTTTAAGTGGACGCTGTAAGAGAAAGGAAGAAAAGAAATGCCCTTGCAGAGTTTCTTGCCGGTTCTTCTCAGTACAAGGTCTCCCGCCCTGTAGACTTACGAACCGATGACGTAGTGACATTCATCAGTGCTCAATTATTGAAGCCTAAATTGAATAAATGATATTGATTTGATTTGATGAGTTTTGAGGAATTGTTCAAAATGATGCCTACGGCTACTATCTACTATCACCACCTCTATTTCTACCTCGCCATCGGCAGGGAATTCATCCTCACTACTTGTCACCTAAATGAGATCCCTGCCAAGGTTTTTTCTAAGGACTACAGTATAGAGTTCTTCAAGAAAGAAGTTATTAGATTTCTGAAGGGTCGGCAACGCGCGAGTATTGTCCCAGGTGTTGTTAGCGTCCATAGGCGGACCATCAAGCGGACGGTATGCTTGTTTGCCACCTTAGTGGTATAAAAAACCTCTAAATACTGACACCGTCAAGGTTATCAGTGACGATTCCAGCGGTGCACGAGCGTTGCCATGTATAAAATAATCGGTAATAAATGGCGCCAATGGGACCAAATGTGGTTCAACGACTTCTTCCACCGCTTGTATTAACCCCACATCTATCAGAAGACAACCAACTCTGTACGGTCGTCGCAACAAATGACGACCCATACCATTATTGAACCGACCTCCGTCCTCGCCCACAGCACATTCCGCAAACCTCACGCTACAACACGCTGACGTCTCTCACGACCTCTCACATATTTTTTTTATTCATCAGAGTAAAGAACTGCCTTTAGTTCTAAAGTCCAATTTTATTTTTTTCGAGCAAATCGAGATGTGGCTCTTCTGTGAGCTGGGATCGGTTTTGGGACTGTAGCAGGTCGAAATGCTCCCAGGTCTCTCTACGCTAACCTTTTTCTTATTGTTTCAACCCTCACATTTATACTTTGTACTTCAAACAAGCCGCTACGAGGCTCAAAAGCGAATGGGAACCGATTCCGACGAATATTCGAAAAAATGTAACGGTCATATCTCTCTGACGTACACCTTTTTTGTTCTTGCCCTGGTCTTCTTTTGTAAGAACCGTCTTTTTAAAACAGTGAAAAGTATTATGTTTCGTGGTTTACGGATATCCAAATATCGGACCGATTCCACGCCGCTTAAACACAAGTGCCAAAGTCCTGGCTGCAGAAGCTGTATTTTATTGGTATTATGGGAAATCACAATACCCGACTATTTCCGCCAAAGTCGATTTTTTTTTCGATTCACAATTATACCCTGTAGTTGGCGCTATGACCAAGTTATAAATTGATTTGTATTTAAGGCGCAAAATAACTCATATTCACTGTTTCATTTTAAAGTACGGATCCCTCTTTCCATGAAGTGTCGCGCTGTTGACCGGTTGGTTCGTCACCGCCAAGTCCAGTTATCTAAACTAGGCCTTGTAACACGCAGTAAGCACTGATATTTTGTGTGTGCGCTAGCTGTCTACGTAGTTCATTATCGCACGTCCGGGCCACGTTTAGTTCTGTATTCGCATTAGTAAGTATAAGCCCACGCCTGTCGTGCCGGATCTCATGTAATCAAAATGCACGCAAACCCACCGTCTCAGTTTGCAATTTGGGTTTACGCGATTGCCACTTGCATTACAGCCATCTCGCGGAACCCACTGAAAAATCGTGTTGAATCTCCAGATGTTAAGTAAACACGTGTTCACTTACCGTCTTAGTCTTGTGATGTGCTGAAGTGACCATACTGGATTGATTTAATGCAGATCGTTTCAGTTCCTTTGATTTGGGTTACCACGGTTGACATTGCAGGCGATAGTGATATTGTTCCTTTTATTTACGTATCTACTAAAATTCATTTTTGTTGCAAACATTTAAATTCTTAGTCCTAATCCTTGTCCTTACTCAACTGTATATAGACGGTACGATCCTACAACTATTAATTGATTGTTTCTGTGAAACATTTATAATATATATTGGGTTAGGGACGAAAAAGTAAATCGCAAATTTTGATCTGACAAGTTACACTGTGGGTGAGTTACTAAAAAAGGGCGTATTATTTTGAATGGGAGGGGAGAAGGAACGTTATCCCGCGTTCTTCTACGCGTTTGTCCAATTGCGGTAAGAACTTTAGTGAGATATGCGACGCCGCCGAAGATATCTAAATAAACCACGTAAATCTGCTTAGTGGTGTGAAAAAACATAAAAGGTCAGAGAGACGGTGAGCTTTGTAATATGCATTGATAGATGTTTACATTATACAAACATTTAATAAAGACCTTAATACAAGTACTTACATTACATGCAAAACAAACAAGCCAAATAAATATTGTAACGGGTAAATAGTTTAACCAATAGTTCAACTGATAAATAATTTTCAGAATAAATTTCTCCGGGGATGCGATGCGACACGTCAAGTCCAGGTTGATGAGGGGTATACTTATGGCCGGTTTCGAGTTATCGTTTATTCAGGTCGCAGAGTAAACTCGGTCATTGTTATATAGCTCCATCTGTGCCTGACAGCTAAAACGGTGCAAGGTTTCCTCAGAGATAAAGACTGGAATTTAACGTTACAGAACTAATCCTTAGAAAATTAGAAGAATATTTTTTAAACTGAAATTAGTTAGAGAAATTCCGCTAAATAGAATGAAATAAAATTAAAACGTGATCTAGTCCTAGAGTGGTCATATTTTCATGGTCTGACTGTACTAGATTAAAAATAGTTATACTATGCAGTGATTAAAAATTGGTTGATTACGAGCTGTATAAGCGCTCTGATCTTGATTTTTGAAGGAAAAATTTTATTACAATAGTTTTAAGGTAAACTATAGGAAATCTCAACCTGAATTGTATTTGATTAACTGATTCTGGAGATATAAGTTAAATTTTATATTGACGGACATTGGCTTTAAAACCCGTACAGTGGTCAAACGGGCTCTTCGTTAAAATAAGTAAAACACTATTCAGGATTTAGCGGAGGACTAAAATTTTTAGAGCTTTACTTTGCTTAAATGTAAACTCAGCCCAATAAATCAACATACATTATTTTGGTTGTTTTTACTACAAACATATTAATTTTTCTAAATTAACTTAAAGTTAATAATTAAAATACATGAGTAACTCCACCAGTGACGTAAAATAATCGCAAAAAATAGGTAAGTACCTCTGAGCGTGCGATTTGTTGACTACATGCAGACATACAAAAGGCGCTTAACCTATTTCAGAGATTTCTAATGTTGTCATCATGTAATCAATACTTAATTGAACTATTGAAAATAAGTATACTTGTTCCATTCATAAGTAATTAAACACTAATAATTGTTTTCTAGAATCTTGAATATATTTTCCTCGCTGTAGTGAGATGAAAAATTTTGTTTTTCGCACGGTTGGAGTTTTGTTTAGTGCCTTAGAATTCCCGCGCTTTAGCTTGCGTCAAATTCAACACAGGTGCCAAATTTACACACAAAATACTATTTGTAATAATTCGCGACGAAAGAGTAGTAGGTATTGTTGCACTGAGTAAGGTTCATCGCCTGGTTGGTGAAAAATAAAGCACTTGTGGTTCTTCAAGAAAAAGTTATTAGATTTTTGAAGGGTCGACAACGCGCGATTGATGCCTCGGGAGTTGCAAGCGTCCATAGGCTGCGGTGACCGTTTACCATCAGACGAACCGTAAGCTTGTTTACCATCTTAGTACATAGTATAAAAAAATCTAACTTATAAATCACTTTTTAATAAAAACTAGATTCGGTTATCTATGACTTTGCCTCATCGTTTATTTCGTTAAAAAACTCTGATTAAACAAATTGACTAAATAAAACAGCAGTTATAAGTCAAGTACAACATGGTATGGTGTATTTTCACCTTTAATTGATGCTCGTAATAATTTTTTTTAGTTTATTGCGAAAAAGTCTGTTTATACATAACACAGTGTAGTTATAGCTCACTGCTATTTTAGACCGTATGTTTTGATTACCTTTACGCTTGTATCTAACCAGTAACAGCCAGTAGTTATATTTATTCAGCGGCCCCTTTAGAATGATATTGTTTTTGTTTCCTTTATCTCGAAAGAGTAAACAAAGTGTAAAAATAGTAGGTTGAAAGGGATTATTAATTTTATGGCTGTGTTTATTTTTATTTTACCTTATTTTGAATTATTTTCCTTATAGATTAAACCCTATCAAAAATAAACATCGAAATAAGATTTTAGCCAAAAAGTAAAGACGTTATAATCATAAGCAATCTATACCTAGTTATGTTATGTTTAATTTATTATGTTACATAGTTATTCGACATGTGTTGTGAGAGAAAAATGTATAAAAGTAGGTCTTACTTTTCAAGACCCGTGAAAGTACTTGCATACATTGTACTCCTAAATATACGAGTCTAAAGTACTCCAAGCTCATCGCAGTAAGCTCTTTGAGCATTACCATTATTACATCAGCCTACATACGTCCATTTCTGGACATAGGCCTCATCTAACTTTCTACACAAGATGCGGCTTTGTGTCGCCTTAGAGGTTATTGCACACAGTCTCAAGTGCAAATGTATGACTGTTCTTGCTTCTGAAGTCCCATAAAAGTACTTGCACACATTTTAATACTCAATTTACAAATTTGGCGTATTCAAGAATTTTCAGAATAAGCTCCCAAATCGCTGTCTATGGCAGGTTCCGTTCAAAACCACGCTTTCTGGTACGTGGCATTGAGAATTCGAATCGGCCATAGCTCCTTCAAGCTACACACATCGAAAAAAAATTACGTTCACTTGAAAAACTTACGATATTTTATGGTTATGATAAAATATATAAAAAAAGCATTTTAACAATGCTATTTTATTTAAATACTTACCATACCAAAAACAAGAGAAGTTTTACAGTTTTGGTTTTAATGACATATTTTTAAGCAAAGAACAAATTCTTAAAAATAAAATTGAAAACAATTTAACATAAAAAGTTTATTTTAAGTTTTTCTAAGTGAATGCAAACTTCTTTTGTCGTTGTGTCTATGTGCCCTGTTTATTGTCAATGAGCTATGTTGGCGAATTAGTTTGTTAAAAGTTTCAAATCGTCATTATGGCATTAAATTATTTAACAAGAAGGTATATAACAAATACTTCTCACATTAATGTATATGACATTCGAATGGTTTAAGTACAATTACATGCCCTCCGTAGTATTAGTACCTATTAGTTTTCCGGCCTATATCGCCCTCTCCTCTACATATGACAAAAAAAATCTTCAAAAACTTCTAATACATTCAAAGCAACGAATGACAGCAAACGTATAGGATATGTAGCCAAAAAAAAACTATCTTGGTTGCATTTAGGTAGTCTTACAACAATTCACTACTATTTCTTAAACTGAAAATAAGTCTTCTAAGTTTGAAGTCATTTTGACAGTAAATGTTTTTAAAACACATCAAATTCAAATTCAATATAATTTTTTTAGTTTAGGCTACAATAATTGAGCACTTATGAATGTCACTACGCCATTGGTGCGTAAGTCTATAGGGCGGGAGACCTTGTACTGAGAAGAACCGGCAAGCAACTCAGCAAGGGCATTTCTTTTCTCTCTTTCTCTTACAGCGGCCACTTAAAATGTTGAAAAATGGCCTCCCTATCATAGAAGGACACTTTCCATTACAAACTTAAAAAACATGATATGCACAAGCACAACATAAAAGAGTATCTAATTTTTAAATATAAAAAAAAGACAGTTTATGTATTCATCACTCATAATCAATGTCTTACAGTATTAATAAACAAAACAAAAAAGTAAGACTAAATACAAGGATACAAAGAAGTTTGCTAGAGCAGACCAGCCTCCACAGATGGCACCCGTTCATGAGTATGACACATAAATCAGCCATCGTTTCGCTCAACCATGTTTTAGGGAACGTCAACAATACCAAAGCAGGAGAAAACACGTGCATTTATCAAAACATGTTTTGTGAAGATGTTTTTGTGGATTGTTTCGACAAAACACGAGCAGAAGACGTAGCTTAAGGATTCCGTTTTTGCCATTTGACTACAGAAATCAAATCAAACAATATAAATCCTTTGTTTCCATTGCATGAAAATAAAAATAACGTAGTAGTATACAATAACACGCCCAACACAGCGAGACAAACTAATTTACATAAACTTATATCCATGCAAATATTCAAATGCAAAAACATACACGCTGTGATATGAAAATCGAATTTCATTCAAATTACAAACACATTTGCAAGAGTCTTTGTTGAACATGTTTGCACTTAAACTTTAAAGCAAAAAGTAGTTCTGTCAGTTAATGTAAATTAATATTTTCATAGCAAAGATGCAGTCACTATTAACCGCGAGCCAGGACTCGAACCTGCAACAAACCTTACAATACGTTTAAGTGCTCAATCAATTGAGCTATCATGGCACAAGTCTGGCCTATGAAAATGTACATGTAGGTACCTACATGTGCCAATGTACAGTGCGGTTTCGGAGAAACCTCCTGCCGCAAACAGTTTGATTGTAGAATGAGCACCCTGCCTAGGTTTTCTGTAAGGACTACAGTATTGCGTTCTTCTAACAAGAAGTTATTAGATTTTTTAAGGGTCGGCAACGTTCGAGTGATACCTAAGTGTTGCAAGCGTCCAAGATCTGCAGTGACCGCTTACCAACACGCGGACCGCAAGCTTTTTTGCCACCTTAGTGGTATAAAATATCCCGACTTAGTACATCTTAACTATGGAAATACTCTCGTTACGAACGCCACAAATACAACTGTAGTAGTTTTCATAAGTAATGATTTTGCTGAAAATTTGTTTTCAAGATTTAAGAACTGAAGACAAAATAAGCTATTTGGCATAAAATTTGTATTAGGAAGCATCTTTTCAGAGTGTATAGCTACGTTTTTTTAAATGAAAAAGGTTTTCAATGCGATTGTCTTTTGTGTGTCTATGTAACGCGTTTTTTTGTCGGATGTAGATCGAATATGTCAATATTGTTCCGCGTCGAACTGGCAGGTATTTCAAATAAATTGCTACATGAAAAATATCTAGGGTTTAATTTAAAGCTTCAAACTAGGAACGTTAAAAATAAAACAAAAAATTGAATTATATCGTTATGAAGATCGATCTGACTGCAATTCAAAAAATATGTGTCTGACTCTCCTTTCGCCTCCTGCGATAACATGATAGATGGCGGGAGTGTGCACTAAAAATGAGGCTCCGCGTGGGAACCGCTGAGTTCAACTTACGCTAGCATCAAGAATCTTAGTCTGATTTGAACTAAATAAACAATTTTGAACAGACTAACAATAAGAAACACAACAAAAAAAATTACCCTACACGGTCAAGCCGTCTTCGAGTTTTGCGCTTATCAACAAATTTTGCGATTCATTTATTTATATAGATAATCAAGGAGTTTCCGTAGGAATCCCAGCCAATAACCAAATTTAGGGTTTGGTGGAGCCGCCAACAAAAGCTAGTTTAAAATATTAAGCTGTGGAAAATAGGTGAAGGTCCAAAAGGAATTTCTTGTCTTAATCAGTAACCCGCTGAATCCCTCAGGGCTTAAATTTATAGTATCTACTTAAAATAGATAAGGTACATAAATACTGGTTTGACACCTAACCTACTTTAAGGGTTATTAGTCATAATCTACTTTTGTATCTCAAAGCTTAAACCTTATTAATGAACTTTCAAGCGATCCGAGATTACTTCCTTCATTTACATGACAGTGAAGCAAGAAGCAATTTAACTTCAAGCTAGAATACTTATTAGTAATCAGAAATAAGACTGAATATATAAAACCTATAATACAAATTTAAAGAAACGTTACGCGTTATTGATTATTTTGTCCACTAATTCTGGCTGATTACATAATTTTAATCAGCTTTGAATATAGACCATATTCATTCAGAAGTAAGTACACAGTAATTTAAACACATATGTATTGTATTAAAGACGTACAAGACAACACCATATAACTTATCTACATAGACAAAAATTGGAGTATACTGTATCAGCTATCGCTACAAACTATCAAAAAAGTCTTAAGATAAAATTTGTTTACGTCCGTTCGAGTAATAATCTCATATAGCCCGGGCTGCAACTAAACACATCTTGTTCAAATATTTCGGCGAAAGGAGAGCCCAAGGCCGCGGAAAACATCAATCGTGTAATGTGCAATGAAATTTTTCCAACAAGACGTCAGCGGGCTGACTTATGAGAGGGGAGTGGAAGCTATCAAATGTTTCAGGCTAAGATCCGGTGTTATACAGCCAGTCCGCTCCCGTTTTTCAAGCCGAAAGGACGTGTCGCTGGCTGAATTTTAAACATTCGTTATCTTTGATTTTCAAAAAAAAAAGTAATAAGTTTTATTCGTTATGTTGGTAGTAAATATTGTGTGACCAGTGTCATGAAATTGGATTTCCCGCGGTGTTGGTTTAATTTGTGATTTATTTGACAGTAGTAGAGTCTGTAGTTGGTGTGATAACGATATTTTTTGGGTATCTATTTTTGTTGTTTTTTTGTGTGCGCAGAGCCGCTATTGTTTACACGGCTGATGTAATCAAGAAGGTAAGCGCTGTTTTGATAGACTTTTGTTATGGTTTCAGTGCTCATTGTTTATTCAGGTACATGGAAGTAAAGATTTGTTGCAACTTTCAATGTAATTACCAGCGTAAACGAATTGTAATAGTTTATTTTCGTTTTACATGTACAAAAATAAAAAGTTTCTACAAGTGTGTTAATTTTTCAAAGATATAGGTTAAAAATAAGGTCATTTTAACATAGAAAGCTATTTAGTAGGACTAGTTTGTAAGTATTATAAGTAGTAGTTTATGTGCGAAAGCCATTTGATAAAAAAATATTGTTTCTAGGTCTCTTGATTATTATAAGTTTTTGAATTTTACTTGTTCCATAATAATATTTACAATAAAATGTAAGTAAGTAAATTCTTCCCGACGTTTCGACAAGGTTATACCAGCAATGGTAACGAGCACTATTTATATATTAACGTTAATTGAATTTGGTATTAAAAGGTAATATGTGTAATGGAAAATATGATACGTTTACCCCACTTTGTTGAATGACCGAGCCCTACTTGTATATTTATTTTTATTTATTGGTGGTGTTCTTTTTCACTGTGTTGTTTTCAAAATAAAGCATATAAACAAGAAATTGAACCGGTTTATAAATAACGTACTTACCTATATGTATTTTATTAAAATACAAAGTGAATTCGTATATGAAATAAATGTGTTAAAGGGTGGTACTAACAAATTAGGACAATAGTTGCAATAGTAATATATTATTTTAATATTTTTGTGGAAATTCGAATACGATTTGATTTGAGATTTGATTAAAAAAATCCAATAACTAAACTTTAATATTTATTTTCTATTTATGACTGCGGTATATGCTATTTGATTGACGGAAGCGAGATAAAATCAATTCAAGCATGCTTTCATGATAATTTACTTTTTCGTCTTACGTTTTGTAGGTATACAAATACATTTACTTTTACGACATATTTTTGACGTTTTTTTGTCTTATTTATATTTTAATGAAATATAAAAATAAGCTTTTATCGAAAATCTACTGTTTTTTCTCCCTTTTTTACATGTGAAAATATACACGACTGACAGACTTTAAAAATTTATTATAATTAAAATAATAAATAATATAGATAATTAACTTTTTATTTCTGCATTTTTTGAGAAATAGGTTTTATTTTTCAATTACTTACAGCAGCATTGTTACTGAGTGATGTTATATTTTGATAAATGTAGGTGCCATAAATATTTTTTAGGAACTGTAATAATTAAGTTTGCTTTTCTGTTCTATTTACTAAATAGAATCTCTTCCATTTCCCTTTTTTTTATGATTTCCACCATTCGCTGTAAAGATGGTAGTATGGAAATTTCAGTTTTTAATGATTATTTTTATTCTCTACAAATACTGGATAGCGATATAGTTACAAAAATAATTGCCATATACTAATAATTTCGCTCAAAAACCCTCAAATTGTTGTTGATATCGGGACACAAACGAGGGATCTAAGTTTATTTTAAGATTAATAAATTTTCGTCGTTTTCTATAATTGCTTTTGCCAAAACTTCCCAAAACCCTGCTATCAGAAGTCGTGTTGTGACGTGGAGCTCACCACCTATTACGCAATATTGAAGTGGTTGGTAAAAAGAGGCCGTTTTCCACATTATGATGTGGATGTGTTTAAAGGCAACTTCTCAATTATAGAAAAAAATCCTAATTCACACTTGACGTTTTCAAGTAGCCTATGTCCTTCCCTATGCCTATGTCCATGCCAAATTTCATATTAATCGGTTCAGCGGTTTAGGTGTGAAAAAATAACAGACAGACAGACATACATACAGACAGTTACTTTCGCATTTATAATATTAGTATGGATTACCGTTTTCGAGAAATCAGAGTATAAGTATATATCCTAAGTTACTCACTAAACAAGCTTGTTATGTCATCTAAGTAAACAAAAACAGAATCACCTTCAGTTACCTGACTTAAGATGTCATTATGGATGGTCACGAAATTTAAGACACGAATCAAGAGGTAAAATCCTTTATAAGGATAAAAGAACACAACTATTCCGAACCGGATATTTTAAAATCCTATAAATATTATAAATGCTAAAATTTGTTTGTCAGTTTGTTTGTCTCTTTATTACTTTATAAGTCACTCATACATGAACCGATTTAGATGAAATTTGGCATGGAGACAGTGTAAGTCCCGGGGATGACTTAGTTTTTATCCCGAAAAAATCAAAAGTCCTCACAAGAATAACTATAACCGAATTCCACGAACGAACAGCTGTATCTATAGCTTACCATAACAAACTTCTTTAGTATAATTAGGGAGTTGCCGTAAGAATCCCACGTCGATAACCGAATTTAGGGAGGGCAAAGCCGCGGGCAAATCTTATATCTCATATCTCGAATCTTATAAATTCGAATCTTAAGTTCAATGTTTATTAAAGAACATTGACCTTTAAACACGAAACTTGAATGATTTAGTATAATTTACGGAAAAAACTAATTTTGATGATACAAACTTTGATTTTGTGCAAAAAAAATGCCAGGATATAACCTAATTGTCTTGTTTATGTTCAAGTAGGTAAATACTCTCAGCTCAACTACAAGTGTAGAATTTAGTGTTTTAAAAGATGTGGCATTTTAAAACCGCATTTTTGTTGTAGGTATGTAATATACTACCTGTAAGTATTATGTGATATTGTCTTTTATATACATGTACAGCCGGGTAATGAAAAACTTTGTCACCTGAATAGTAAATAACTGTCTAGGCCTGTAATAAAGTACCTAATTAATGGCCAAGCAATATTGGAAGAAAAGCAGATTATGCAGCGGTATTGACAAACGAGGCCGTTTAACTTCTATAAACTAATGCAAATTCAGCGTTTAAAAAAACGTGAGTATATTCTATACCAAAAAAAATAATAAGAAAATATTTTTATATATTTCATAAATGATTTTCTCTAGACATAATCGATATCATCATTAATGAACCTGAGGCGCATGTGATAGAATTTTGTATTTTAATGACTTATTCATTCTATTATGGTAGTAGATTTTTATAATTCTCTTTTTTTGAAATTTATTTTTAAACTCAATTAAACCTAAAACAAACTGTTGTATATTGCTTTGTCATCGGGTTTTGAGCTATATTTAAAGTTTCAAGTTTCGGGAAAGCTATTTGGGTAGTCGGTGAAACACCTATTGCAAATTTAGTACCGGACATATTTAGGAAAGACAGAAAAACGTGGTAAAACCTTCTATATTATTGTACAACTATAAACAATAATGTATCTGTTTTACTAAAAATACCTGATAATATCTCCGCTCCGCTCGCCCTAAATTTGGTTATCGTCGTGGGACTCCTTTATTTAATCTCAGTATTAATACGAGTGATTTACTTCTTAATTAGCCCACCCTAAATTCGGTTATCGGAAGCTGTGATTTACTCCTTAATTACACTAATGAAGTTTGCTTTATCAGGCTTTAGCCATAGCTACAGTTCGTTTGAGCTCGGTTATAGTTATTCCCGAGGGAATTTCGGGATAAAAAGTAGCCAATATGCTATTTCAGGACCTAACTTATATGTATGCCAAGTTTCATCCTGATCCGTCCAGTGGTTGAAGCGTGAAAGAGTAACGAACATTCATCCAAACAAACTTTCACATTTATAATATTATCACATTTATAATATTAGTATAAATGCTAATACCGCTCGCGACTTCATCCGCGTAGATTTAAAAAGGAATAAAGCTTTTCACTGTTTATTGTTTATCCACAAAAATATCCGAATTGTCTTACAAATTTTCATCTTCTAATTGCCCATTTCCATACAAAATTCCAGCCTCTATTTTACTCATATAGGCGATGAATTTTGCTAAATACTATCTAAGTAAACATACTGAAAATAAGCGTGGGCATGTTATCGTCACCACGATTCTTAACCAAGGAGGACATTGCTTCGAGCTTCTATTTGCGAATTTTCTAGCACACCGTGGTCAAACGAATCCTCGGATCGATTACGTACCTTTTAATCGCGAGTGCACAAATCGTAAGTGTATCCCTCGTTTGTTAGAGATTTTAAGTTAAGTTAAGTTTAGTTTTATTAAGTGCTTTAAAGCGTAATGCACAGAATGCATATACATTGAGTTTAGCAGGTGTGATTTTTAAAAAGTGCTGAGATCTATTATTTATAAGCAAGACACGGCAACGTTACTATTTCGCTTTCAACGTTAGCTCTCCCTCTCACTTTCAGTGATCTGCGTGCGTCGCTACTCGCTCCGCGCCACCGACACGGGCGACACGCACCTCTGTTTATTTGGATTAGTTCGTTCACTCCCTGGATATATGACGATATTCACGCGAAGTGAAGGAGTTGTAACATATCCGGCCTCGGATATATATCCAAAGATATAGTTATGTCCGGAGTTACCCAAGGCCAGTCTTCAAATTAAACTCAATTCAATTCAAGCTTCATGTGACATCATAGTGTAATGTCCTGATTTGCTTCAAAAAAAAACAACCATTATCTGACTAATTCTTCGACTTTTCTTAACTTTCGCTAGTAAATCTTACAAAGGAAAGACCCATTCTGCCGATTGGCTTTTTTTCTCCAGTTAAAGCAGTACAGCCAGGTTTTATCATATGTCACGATATTACCTATAGACAGCCAATGATTGCCCTTCATCTAACATTGGAATTACTTTACGACACCACTCTGCACGCAGACGTTTCTGAGACCTTATTCGGAACAGTCTCGAGCTGTTTGGACCCTGAAATTAGGGAGAAAAATGTGCAAGTACATATACGGGTTTTCAGAGGTACGTCAAACTTTCGTACATTTTTTGTCTCGAATTCCAAATATATCGAGACTGTTCCTAATAAGGTCTCTGGTCTTCCGTCAAATCATTCGGTATCCATCGAATGCAAAACTTCCGTACCTAACAAATGTAAAATCTTTTGTACTTATTACACTATTTTTAATGCTTTATTCAGTGCGAATTTGCTGACAAGTTATTTTGATTTTCAGTTTCAATTAATTGACCTACGGTATTAAATATCAATTTCGATAACTGCAGATTTCGAAATCTTCATGTTCATTGTCATGGAGGTGATTATGTCCACGTCTTAATCCACTGAGCCACGCACACACAGAGCTACAAAATAAGCTTCATCACCAAATACCAGTCTTAAGGAACTCTTTAAGTGGCTTAAGTCGCAGCGAAAATCGTCAAAAATTATAGCGCAACAATTTTTGTAATACTGACACCTGACACACAGTCTTCAAAACAAATTTAAATCTGGTAAATTAATAAGTAATAATATGTTTCGTTCCGTTTCCATTTATGAAAAACCTATATTATAGGATATCATATAACTTGTTTTGAAGTCAAATAAACTACAAGGTGAAGCGTTCCGACCCTTTAGAAATCTAATAACTTCTTTCTTGAAGAATCTCATATTGTGGTCCTTAGAGAAAACTTTTATTCCACAACCTTACCGTCCCTCTGAAACCACACTGTACTTGACCATTTAGGTTTTATTTTTATATCTATTGGTGGATTAAATTAACGACAATTTATTTATTCCTATGCGTTTTTATCACCAAGTATGGTTTATGTTTTGGTCACGATAACTTGTTTTTGATGCGCCATATACTTAGATGACGCAGCCACTTAGCGCAGGCAGATCGACATAATAATATTTAACAACATTGAGTTTCCCTCTATAATAGGGATCCAGATTCAGCCATTTAGGACATCGTTACCAAACGTGTTGAGAGCTCTTTGTCTTGGCGGTGTTTTTCTGTATTAAGACTTTAGCGCTAAAATTTTGTATAAGCACGTAAATAATTTATATGTGAATTTCGTTTCCGCCATGAGGCTGCCCTAAAATCGGTTTCATAAAAATCTAAAAAAACTGTTACTTAAATAACTTAAATTAATATTACAAATGACTAAGATTGGAATAGTTTCAAAGCCAAGATAACCTTTTAAAATACATAGTTAGATTCTTACAAAGACAGTAGTAACGCCGACGGAACTTACTTTACCGACTTACTTTAAGCTTTCAGAATGGCCGACATGCTCTATCTATTTTTTTATGCCCGTAAATAGTCCCTTATGACGGGAATATTTACATAATATTCCTTTACGATGGGAATGTTTACGACAACGACTAGAATTTTGGAACACATCTAAGTTTTACACATAAAAAGAACACTTGAAATCAAAATATTTATTTTGACATTAAATTAACATCAATGCATGTAAAAGTTTATAAACCGATATAGAACTTTCATAGGTCTTAAATTTTGTTCAATCGTAATAACTCATTTTTTATTCGTTTTGTGAAATTTGTAAATTTTGTTTTACAATGAACATGAATAAATATTTATACGATAAAATAACTTTTATTGGTTATGAAATTCTGCTATAACTAGACCTTGTCTACATAAAATCATAAAGATTATTTTTTAATACGGTAACTAGGCATAAAAGACCTATATTTTTAGAGAGAAATTTTATAAAAAAATATATTAAAGAAACGGTCAGGTGTTTATTGTACGCTTTTAATTTTTATACGGGTACCTACTTATTGGTTTTCTGAGAAAGACTAAATTGGTAAAAGTGTATGAAAAACCTGAGTCTAAGATTTTTTTTTTAAACCTTCATATTCGTTTTTTGCGTAGGTGCCTAATGGTAACATTTTTTGTGACACAAATATTCCCTTTGTTCAACAATAAAAACATTTATTACTTTTTAATTAGTGATAGCTAAGTAAATATTAATAAATTAATTTAAAATCTCTTAACGACTTTTTAGTTGAAAAATTTGATTGTTGTGTAAACGAGTTTCTAAACTACAATATTTTATCTAAATGTGTTTTAGTCAGTAAAAGAGTTAGAAAACTCCGATTGAATTTGGCCTGACATTTACAAAATTTGTTATATCATTTTAAAAAGTATCTTGTGGGTAAGTATATTCATTGAGGTATTTCTGCTTTTATACAGTTCCGATTCGGCTATCGTTAAAATAAAATTTAAACTTCTTATGAGGTTCTCCAAGAAACTTTCAATCTTATTCCGAAGAAAATAGTTTATAAGTAACTTAAGAGAAAAAATCTCGCTTTTTTCGCTAGTTTCCTCCTTCGATTTTGGCATAAGAGCATTTATTTTAGGTATATTACATATAGAAAATCGCTATGTGTGTGTGTTTTGATTTTTTTGATATGCCATTCCCATAAAAACTGCCAAAGTAAAAAAAATGCCTCTTTTTATGATATCTTTGGACATGTGGTATACAAATATGAAAATATTTTTTTATGAAAGCAAAACATACAGACACGGAATAATTCATTACCATTAAGGTGAAGTAATTTTTATTAAATTTGGTTGAGATTTGGAAGAAAAAAGTAGAGAATACAATACCATGATTATGACTACGTAAATCAGCCGGACGCGCAGTTGTCCCTTTCGCACATCCGTATCTTGAACCGGCTCCTAGAGCGACAGCAAATGTTTTTCCAATAACTATTTGTGCATTCACTTGGTTTTGATATTTCCTCTTCAGAAAGTGTTTATTTAAGTACTACTAAAGAGTTTGATAGATTTACAAATAACAAAAAATAAAGAACACTAGTATACAAAAAGTCTTTATTTTTAGCAAGATTTTGTAAATCGACATTTGTAACAAACAGTGTAAAAACAGATAATGTAACTGAAGCAGCCTATAAGTTTAAGTAGTCCAAGTTGGGTAGATAATCGAATGCTGTTATAATAAAGCAATGGTTTTTAGAACTAATAGCAAAATTCTTGTTTTTAGAAAGTCTCAAACACCCTAAACATATTCAACTAACAAAACCAATATGTAAATAAATATTTATCATTTGTTCTAAACACGTGACTTTGTTATATTATACAAAAAGTTAAAATCGAATCAATTCTAGTATTTGAGTTGTGTTTACCTTCGCCTTTAGTAAAAATGGTCTGAGTATTATAAATATACTAATTAAAAGCATTGATTTTGGAATAGCTGTATTTGTTTTTTGTTCCTATCTTGCTAGCTAATGAACTCGTTATTTTTTGCATGAAACTAGTTGGTAACCTATCTACCTATACCTATAAAAGAAAAGATGGATCACCTGCTAGTTTAATACAAAAAAAATATAAGGGTCGGTACAGAATATCAAAGACACTATTCCAGAAAAGCAAGAAATAGGTACAGCTAATACGAACATTTTTAATGAAAAAGAAACATTGGCAAAAACATCGTGCTAAACTCAAATGTAAATAATTAAGTTAATTCCTAAGATAGCATCTACAGAAAACAGCATGGCGAAGTCTGTATCAGCGGGTTCTACAGCTTGATTAACTAATAAACGCTCTAGTGCTGCAATACTAGAAAATAGCAAGTAAAAGTAACGTAGTAAAACTACGAATTGTAGTGACTTAAATTATGTCTCTCCTTTTAAATGTATATAAAAAGCGTAAATGTAGAGCTAAAAAACAATTTTTAGCTGTTAAACATTTCGTAGGATATAAATATTATGAAGGACCGAGTAGCGCATTGGTAGTACGATGGGCTGCCATTACGTAGTTTATAGGTTCGATTCTCGGTAGAGGCAATAAATATTGTTACAATTAACAAATACTGCTACAGGCTTATCGGCTATTAATTATTTGGGACGACACACCGTCGGCAAACCATGGATGTGATGCATCACATTTACTCTCCTAATAAAGTTTTGACATAAAACATGGAAAACCATTAAAAAAAAAAATTTAAATCACATTTACACAGTAAATAATTAAATAATCCACAAAATAAAACATAAAATACAAATAGATATAGGTATTGATATATTTCCTCCTTTAACTATATGGGTAACATATATAAGTACGTTTATTCTTTGTTAAATGCCTACATGGAAATCGATCAAACCTTATGAAGATTAACTTATTTCTTTATATGACATAAACTTAAATTCAATAAATAAGTGTTTTGATTATTTTATTTTAGTTAGATCGACTTTACCAACCTATCATGAAATAATACCGTATGACCGTATCGTAATTATAACATTTTGTTTGTATGAATCGCGCTTTGTCTAGTCAATCCATACGATTGACGGATTTGTACCTTTGAATGTATTTTTATATACCACTTAGGTGGCATACAAGCTTGCAATCCGCCTGATAGTAAGCGGTCACTGCAGCCTATGGACGCTTAAAACACCTGAGGCATCACTCGCACTTTGCCGACTCTTAAAAAATCTCATATTTTCTTTTTTGAAGAACGCAGTACTGTAGTCGTTAAAAAAAGGCTTAAGCGTTCATGGGAGGAAGTTTTTCTGAAACCGTACGGTATGTGATCATTTAGGTTCTTAGGCTAAGGTCTAAGGTGCTAGGTGTGAGGCGAGTGGTGCGATGGTAGAAAGAAGCCATGGGCGTCATTTCTAAAGATTCCTTAGACATATCCCATTATACAAGCGGTAGAACACACACAGGGAGGCAAAATCTCTCCTCAGGCACAAGGGTTCGATCGGCTTGTGAGTTTGGTGGTTTGGGTTCGTTGACGATTCTTACAGCCCGTCGTTTAACTTAGTCAAAAGTGCCACGTTAGTATCCTGGCGCATCCGCCCAGTCATTGCAGCAGTTCTTTATATAGGGCCGGACCTGCGACTTGTAAAGCAGCAACCTTTGTTTACCCCGAGGTGAGGTACATGAACATTTAATTAAAAATTGACTCTTTTCTAAGGTAAAACGGACCTTTAAACTTACTTCAAAGTAATAATATTCAAAAAACAGATTCAATAAGTTAATATTAATTCTAATTTATTTGAAACTTTAATTCTTTGTCAAAAACTTCTGTTATTAAACTTTTTAATAGGTACTCCAAGAAACTTTAGACTTTATTCCCAAAAAAATAATTTGCGTGATTGTTGAGAATTTTGTTCAAGTAACTTACAAAAGTGTTTATATACTACTGAAGCATTTTATAGATATACATATATATTTTTTTCGTACTTCTTAACCTTTCTAATCATGGTGAGAAGCCTTACAAAAAGCCTTAAAAATATTTTACAACACCCATGTGCACTGCAAAACTTTGAACAAATCCACAATTCTCATCAAAGCTATATAATATAAGATTTATAATCAAACTTAAGTAACGCAGGTATTTTAGAATATACTTAAATTAACATAGCAGTCGGTGATTGATAAAAAATACAGTTTTACTTAACGCATTCAGAATAAAATTTCTTGATTTTAAGTACCATTTTTTAAAAATAGTAATGTCCTGGCATTATTACAATTTGTCAAATGATTGTTAGTTTTGTTGTCGGTAAATTGTTTTAATCCATAGCTACCTAAACCATTATTTAGTTATACTCTTTATGGGTAAACTGTCAAGATGAAATTTAAGTGTAAGGTTTTTATATGATATGTTTTTATGTACATTTTAAGTACAACTTATTTTATGTGTAACCTACCAATCGAATTTGAGTGTTACGTTTTTATTTGACACGTTTTATGTACATTTTAAGTTCTTCTTTTTTGAGTAAACTATCATGTTCATATTCAAGTGTAACGTTTTTATTTAACTCGTTTTTATGTACATTCTTAGTGCAACATCATCAAGATTATATTTAAGTGTAACGTTATTATGTTAATTTTAAGTAATTTTTTTTTTTTGCTAAACTATTAAGATCAACTTATAGTGTGGAATTTTTGTTTGACACGTTTTTATCTACATTTTAAGATGATAGGCTTTTTCAATAATATTGAGCTGTAACCTTTACAAGGCAAAGTACTTAGAGCGCGCCCCATCTGGTATGTTTATCATCTTACATAATGGTGACTGTTTACGAAATATAAACTCAAAATACGGTTAAGGCTGCAATGTGAAATGTAGCAAAGTTGTAAAAACGAAACAAAATAACCGTCAAAGTGTAATGTATTGTCTTTGTTATAACATAAAATGTAAATAGACAATAAATATATCGTGCCAACCAGTGACGTAATCTATTCGTCAACCATTATTAGGTTCACCTACCGGGTTAGAGTATGAAGTAAAACTTCCCCTTCTCCACCGCACTGCCTCATCACATTTTTGTCACCTGTTTTTCATAAAGATGGCACTTATAGTATTCCGAGTACTTAGGAACAGAAAGACCTAAGACAGAGCCTGCGATTGTCTGTGGCACAAGGTTTGCCCTTAACGATGAGTTGAGAGCGAGAAATAAGAAAACGCCAATTGCACGCAATTTTTACACATAATATTCACAAAATTATAAAGTTTAGCTACCATAACTAAAATCAGATGTATACTCGTTCTCTGTTTCTTGGATACCGGTACAAATACAAAATTTCGTTCTACATTTATTTAAAAATAAAAAACGCCCTCTGAGGTAGAGGTTGATTCACGCAATCTTCTAGATTTAGTGCTTAAGTCACTGTGCTGACAGTGATTATCGAAAATCTAGCCCGTACAAAAACTAAGTTAAAAATGAGTGATCATAGATATAAACATATACATATAGGCCTTGTACTAAATTTCATGAAATGGTATTGAAATTCGTACGTGTTCCATGGTACTTTTCGTGTCGGTCCGTTTGTTCCGTCAAATGACAATGTGACATGTGAGGTACAAACTTTAACGATTTTTCTCACGCTCTTGAACATCAGGGCTTAAGGTTACCTCTCTGAAACCTTGTTTATTGATAAGTGCTCGCGAGAGGTATCTATTGATACATTTACCTTTTACTTTACTATTACCCGGTTGCTTAGTTATAAGCTTCTGTATTTACCAAGTTAATATGCGGTTTACGCCTCAACCTTACTACTTACCAGAATGGTATAGTTAAGTATGTATAGGGAAAAAGTGTGTGTTTGAACTGTAGTGACCCTAGACGTCTGTCTTTCTCTTTTTTATCTATAGGCGCATCCCTTTTGTATCCCTATAGCAGTCTATTCTTATAGGAGTGAGGGTGAAAGAACATACATAAATTAATAAGTTACCTGTTTTTACCTTTATCATAGTTACCGTTCATACGGTTTATATAGAACTTTATACATGACATCGATATATTTTTTCCCAACAAATAGCATATATTTCAAATTAATACAACAAAGTAAAATTCACGCTGTTTTGGAAATAGTCGTATGTACTGAGTCAACAACATGTCGGTACTCATACAATAATTATTCTCTATTACAACAAATAGTAAAAAGAGGAAATGAAACAAACCCTATCTGCTGTTACCTAACTTATCACAACTTTACGACCTATTATAATAACGTTTCTTTGATTCTAAAGCTAGTCTCTATCAGGAAAAAAAAATTATTATGTGAATGTATAACTTAATATTAGTATATATAGTTTCGAGAAACATTATTCCATGTCCACCTGGACATTGGTTATAGTTATTCCTACAGGAACTTTTGAATGTGTCAGTTGAATGTATAAAACGTAGACTGTGACCTTCTCCATCGTTTCAGCTATTCCTGTGTTTAATTTCAGCTCAATGTGATGCTCCGATGTGACGTGAATAAACGGCGAACGATTTTCCATTTAGAATATTAGTATGCCTTATTGCGGAGTTCTTAAAGAATGATTGAAATAAACAAAGAGTTGAGATCTTATACAAAATACCAATAATTCAAAGTTCATCTACATTAGTAAACTCTAAAGTAAAACAACAAAATATAACAACTTATGGGAGTAAAATTAAGAACAGAATTCATTAAAAGTAGTATTGAGCCACTAGGCTCGCCACTTTTCACGCGCCACTTAAGCAATAAAGAATCGATGCTGTGCTGCGCCTAGCGCTGCCAACCATATTTTACGGGACGTCTAATATTTCTTGCATAAATTTTAATGTCCCTGTACTCAACATGCCACATAGTCCCGCATTGTAATAAAATCTCACGGAGCTTGTTGTGAACAATTTCTAGCTAATCGGAGTCTGGAAATCGATCAAAACTGTATGGAAGTTTGACTTACCCCTCGGAACACGTGAATGTACTTGCATACATTTTTCTCTCGATTTTCAGAGTCCGAATAACTCGAGACTGTTCCCAAGAAGCTCCCAGGACGCACCGCAACCGCAACCAGGTTGAACTACGTTTTTGTAAACATGTCAAAACACAAAAAAAATGATACATGCAGTGAAGAGAAGTCGGTAACAAAGCATAGTTTTTAATTTAAATAAAACGAAATATTGGTGACTATAACTATGCAATAAATAAACTTTGTTCTGGGAAAATAGAGAAATCCTGTATTTTTTAAGGTTCATGATGTCCCTTAAGGCGGAAAAAAAAAGTTAGCAAGCCAAGCTGTGCCCCATATGATAATATTATAGACCTGTATTCAGCTATGGATTAAAGAAACATACGCACAAAGATTTTCAAACAAAATAACTTAAGGAATTGCCAGGTGATAGCCGGATAGCTAAAGAAAGTAAGTTTTACTTTTTCTAATTTTCATCGCAATAAGCATCTCCTATTTTGTCATCAGTAAAAATGTGCCATCACCGACTAATAAACTAAACGAAATACCAATACATTTTACAACATTAGGCATAGGTAATTAGGCCGCCACACCTCAGTCTGTATAAGTTCAGTCTGTCTCGAATTCAATTAGGCGGGGCTCAACAAATTCGATTCTCTAAGCTTGTGGAACATATATGTATTTAACATTATACAGTAAATGTTTGTCCCATCCTAATAGAATGAAACAAAAAATAAAATAAACGTGTATTTATCTTAATGTCATAGCAATTATTTTATATGTATTTTGTCCCTAATAAAAATCCATACGACGTAGTAATGTTTTCTTCGTATTTGTCTTCTTTTCAGCCAAAAAAGGTTTAGTGATGAACGTAGAACCGCAAATACGAGTATTATGGTTTTAGGATGACCGTTTCTGAGCCGTATGCATCCAAGTTATGGAGGTCGTCCCAAGCCACATTTTTCTCTTCTTGGTCGCCAAGGAGACCTTTCTTCCTCATTGATTGAGGGTTTAAAGAGTAATGTCGCATGTACGCCCATTGCTACCTCAGACTGCTTACTATTTGTTTGGTGGTGACTTTCGTTCTTAAGCGGATTTTCTTATAACGGATACGCACAGTTATAAACAAAAATTATCACTCATCCTCGATTTGCCGACGATATAAGGGTGCTGACAGATTTGTAGAAAAAAATAGGATCGATAGGAAGTTTCCTAAGGCCACAAACGCTTTATGGTTGACATGCTTAGCGCCTAGTGCCTAGATGGTAACCAGGCAGCTTGATTAAAGAAACAAACTTTCGAGAATTTCCACTTACCTAGGCACCAAGATACAAGTTACTTAAGGCATCGCTCCCAGCGACTCACCAGGTGAGCAGAAAGCCCGTAGCCGCTAAACATGACACCCGCAGTGCGTACACGGCCCAAATATTCTTATTTGAAATTGTTACCGTTTGCAAAATATTTAATTCCAAAGCAGCTATTTTCAGGTAAGTTTGTAAATCTTAAAAAATTACACAAAACATACATTACACTTAGTTTTACAAATCGTATTTTGTAATTTCTTAAATAGAAAAAAAAAGGTAAACTTAAACATTATTATTTAATTGAATCCTCTTCTAAACATTAACCGACTACTACGCTCATGACTTGTTGTTTGGTGTAATATCTCAGCTGCACAAAAAAAAAATCCAACTATTTAAATATTTCATGTCCATACCAAAAATATTATTTCCATAATATCATCATATTATGTCTTCTCTATTATATATTGAGAATTTTATTGGACACGTACCTATCCAAACTGGAGAATGTTACTCGTCTGGAAATCTAAATTACATTTTTATCTCACATAGATCTTTTTGAAGAGACGATGGTAAAGAGAAATGTACATGTTAAACTGTCTGTGTTAAATTATAGTGATACCGGAACAAAATTTTTCTTTTCTCCGAGACAAATATTTGAATATTGAATAAAAAAAATATGCTTTTTTTCGGTCGGGAGACATTATTTTTTAATACATAGTGTATATAGTGTTACAGCGTGTATTTTATATAGAAAAATTGCAAAAGTGGGATAAGCGCAGGTAAGAGAATATATACTAACAGTAAAAAATTAGAGTTATCATAGTCCTAGGTGTACGCAAAGAAAAACCGCAAAGCGATGTAGAGTTTAGCCGTTTCGCACACAGGTTAACACTTTAGGGCTGAACAATAATTTTGAGCCGCAGTTCCTCAAAATCAAAATGGGGGGGGGGTTATGATGTCATCAATTTTTTGTATGGGATTTAAAAAAAAAATTCTCTTTTAAATTTTTCCAAATTGCTTTCAGGGGGTTAAAAATGAGGATATAAACTATCATTTAAGGTATATATTAGTGAAAAATACTGGGCCGTCTTCTACCTGGAGGGGACCAAACTTGGTATGTTTTGAAAATACTTTCTGGAATTTAAGAAAAAAAGTAGCCCAAAGGTAATAGTGTGGTATATTTTTAGAACTGGCTCATCAAGCCCTTTCATTTGATACCCCACAGTATAGGTTTCTGAAAAAAAAAAAAATTGAAATCCCATACAAAAAATTGATGACATTCTATAGTGCGCTAATTCGACTAATTCATGACGTTTTTTTATGTTGCTATATCCTCCACTAGAGCGGTTCTGCCAAATTCCTGACTTTTTGAAGTCGGTAAAAACGGTTTGAATTTTCCATAGTATAAACCCCCTTAAAGAAGATTTTTTTAAAGATTTTAAAGATTTTCTAAAGTTATCCCCATTCTTATGCGTTGCTGACCCTTTAAAAATCTGATCACTGTGAACCTCATAATGTAGTCCGTTGATGAATACGATGTAAAGTTACATAAGTTACATAGAAAACTCTAGAAATTAAAAGTCACTGATTTTAAAAGTTCCTTCACTTAAACCGAAAGATCTATCTTCATAACTTACTTTAGGATTGTAAATTAAAGAATATTATGCATGTGAATGGAATTTAGTACCCGTTGTCTTTTTAACCGTTTTCCCGTAGGAATGAAGCATTTCCCGCGGTAAAAAGTAGCCCATGTTCATCAGAGATAATGTCTGCTTCTATATAATGGTATGCGAATTTTTCAAATCGGTCCAGTGGTTTCGGAGCCTATTCAATACAAACAAACAAACAATCAAAACTTACCTCTTTGTAATATTAGTGTAGATGTAGATAATAAATTCATCCAGATTTTTTATCCGTATTTTAAAGACTGAAATTATGAAGGTACTTAAATTATAAAAAATTAGATATTCTCTTAGTGAAAGGATCATTCCAAGTTTAATGACGTTCATTAAGCTTTGAGCACGTAAACTTACTTAGGGCGAGCGACGCAGATAGATACTCAAATCCTTGAATTTGTAAAATGATTTTGCAGTAAAAGCAGTCGTTGTGATAGACCTAAGAGCTTTATTTAACATTTTTTGTTAATATCTTTTTTCTATAACTTGTAAAATTGCTTCTATAGGCAGTAAGGAAAGTTCTAAGTTTTTTGATTTACCTCTTTCTCATTTACCTAAATGTAATACTTTTGATATTTGTTCACGTGCATTTCCTGGGTCTGCAGGAAAACTTTGCTGTTGTCATACACTATGACTACTAATAGTGACTCTGCCGTACACGATGTTGCCAAAAATAAAATGTGAGCGTAAAGTCTCCATTTGTCAATTCCATATTCTTTTCACTTCTTAAAATTACTATCACTAGTGCCGCAGCAAAAAACAACTTTAATAAAAATAAGCAATATTTTCTTTAAAGAATGAAAATTCAGTTAGGTACATTAACTAGATTGTAATCCGTAAAAACAATGTAAAAACTTTATAAGATTTTTAACTTAGAGATTTTTGAGATGAAATTACCGAATCCATAGTTTAAAAAATCAACCAAGTGCGAGTCGAACTCGCGCACGAAGGGTTTTGTACCATTATCTATAACAACGGTGAAATAAAATCACGTTTGTTGTATGGGCGCCCCCCTTAAATATTTGTTTTATTTTAATTTAATAATTTATTTATAATTAGTGAATATTTAACTAAATGTTCTGCGAATATTTAAAGCGTCTACCTGTTGCCGTTATCAATATCGAGCAAAAACGAGCAAAGAAAATTACTTTTGTTGTATGGGAGCCCCTTTAAATATTTATTATATTCTGTTTTTTTAGTATTTGTTGTTATAGCGACAACAGAAACACATCTTTTGTGAAAATTCCAACTGTCTAACTATCACGGTTCAAGAGATACAGCCTGGTGACAGACGGACGGACAGCGGGGTCTTAGTAATAGGGTTCCGCTAATTACCCTTTGGGTACAGAACCCTAAAAATCACGTTTACTGTATGGGAGCCCCCTTAAATGTTTATTCTATTCTGTTTTTTAATATTTGTTCTTATAGCGGGAACAGACATACATCTTTTATAAAAATGTCAACTGTCTATCACAATTCAGCCTAGTGATAGATGGACGGACGGACAGCGGTGTTTCAGTAATAGGGTCCCGTATTTTACCCTTTGGGTACGGAACCCTATAAAAGATAGTTAATCTTTATACCAGCTTCGTATCACACAAGTAGGTAAAAGCCCAAGCGCGCTATCCATACGCATACTGACACATATATCATTCTACATTTACAAGTATATTTGTCCTATATTTTGGATAGAAAAATTCATATTTCGGTTGTAATGTTGTAATACAACAAAATCAGTAGGCATAGGATATTTCTTATTCACATTACACACAGTGCCATCAGGTCACAAACTAAGAAAAACTTGTACTATGGATACCAGACAACGGATACAAAAACAAAAATATACTTTTTTTGGTAAATACGAAGGTCCTTATTAGAAATAGGAAACACCCAGTCTAAATACAAAATTTTTTATCACATAAATGTTTTTCTTGTGTGGGAATCGAACCCACGCCCCTCGATTCAGCAGTCGGGTCATTTCCTACTGAGCCACGGAGCCGAATTGATGTACACAGCTATACGAGGTTTTGAGCAACACATTTAAGTTCGTGATATGAAATCAACACTTGCTGCGACTAAAGTTTTTAAAGCGTTTTTAATTGGTACTAGGATCGTACAATGATTTTACCAGTTCTCTGTTCAAGAAATTGAAGCGTATGTTAATAAAAAACGCAATGTATAGGCACAGACTATATAATGCTATACCTATTATATAGAGGTATTTACTTTGATGAAGTGCAACAAAATTCTCTGTCGCTAGTATCACGTAATTAACTCGCGTAAGTTCCAAGCATTTTAATTTGGCGACTGTAGGTTTTATGTTTGATCACTGGGTCAGAAAAGTTTGCTGCACTGTTAGGACTTTTAGGCCAGGCGCATACTAAGTGAAATTTCCGATAGAAATATTCTCGTACGCGCCGGACGGGCACTCCGTGACGCCTGCCATTACCTCCTAAAATCTTAAATTCTGTTCAAGGATTTATTTCAAGTTTTATTACAAATTACAGAATACTGATCTATATCTTTGGCGATGATCTAATAGTAACTGAGACCAGTTTGACAAAAAAGGAACGTTATAATTTTGTTTTTATTTCCATGCTAATATCCTTCAATTTCATTAATTCATAGTTCAACCAGAGCATCGAAGCGGATCGTGCTACAGAAATATATTACATTTTCATCCGATCAGACCTTTTAACATTTTTAACACTTAAAGTATTAATTATTATAATTATTTAAATACCTCGAAAAATAGCACATACAAATTAATTTAGTAAATCTTTATTAACACAGTTAAAACAATTTTGTTCGCCAGTAAGAATACATTTTTATGATGGTTTTTACAAAAAATATAAGAACGCAGTAACAAAATATTATCATTTTGGAAAGATCATTAACGGCCGTGCTAGGTATCGGTATATAGATGTATCGGCGCCTGCATACCTTTGAGATCATTTCCAATTTATAGGCAGTTGTAATTCCAACCTTCGTCTCTCCACTCAACTCCTTTTAAAACTGCTCATTCCACTAACTTTTACAAGAAATCTTTTACTATTCAAGCCATCAAACTTTGGAATTATCTGCCTTTATAAATATAAAAAAGCCCAATCTCCTAATACTTTTAAACGCCTTATAAAATCACATTTTACTGACATTAGCTGATCACTGTAAGTATCAAAGCATATAAAATTATATTTATTTTTATTATAGATATTTATATATTAGGTACTTATATGTATTTATTTAATGAATATATGTATTGATATTGTATGTAGATATTATTTAAAAACAAGTGTAGCTTATGATATTTCTTTACTCGTAAATATTTCATCTTTATTTTGGTTCACCTACCTCTTATTAATTTTGTTATTATCCTCTACCCTAAGGTTGTCTGGTAGAAATCTCCTTCAAGCGATAAGACCGCCTAGTTGTATACTTATCTACTTTTATTCTCTTTATGTTAATGAAAACATGTTGGTGTTCAATAAAGTATTTATCTATCTATCTATCTAGGTATAAACTGTGTTACAACTGTTAATGTTTCCCCTCCGTGCTGCAATCAATTACAAATCTTGCTTATTTAGTGAATAATAAAATAAATCAATTGTATATAAATACCTTTCAATCTCAATAATATGCAGTCCAAGTCTTTAACAAGAAATCTGCACATAGTTACTCACTTTCTTCTTTATATATTATAATAAACCATAATTACTAAGTAGTAAAATTAATTTAAATTACAAAGATAGAATAACTGAATAACACAGTACACTTCACCTTTTATATTATGTAATTATGGACATATTATACTAAAAAAGAGAAGTATGATTATTTTAAGAAAACAATAAAATAACAGGTAGTTTACAAATTTGCTTGCACGAGTAATAGGTATGATTGGGTACATAAATAGTAGATTCATAATTTTTTGTTCTGTATGAAGTGGTAGTAATGATATGTATATTAAAACCTTGTTTAAGAAATATAATTAGCTGTAATTTAAATGTAGGTAGTTACAATGGGTTAAGCAAGAGAGATATTATATATTAATAAATAAATGGGTGTGTGTTGTTTTATATAGCTATGTTGATATGTATATATTTATATATGTGTATGTGTGTGTGTGTGTGTTACAAGTTAAAGCACAAATATTTTTAGAGTTCCAAAAATGGCAAAAATGAAACCCTTATATTTTCGTAATTTCTATCACAGCTTTTGAATTCTACGATCTTGAGGAAATAAATTTTCGAACTCCTTGTGTGAAGTCGTTTCATAGGTTTTCAAAAATGCATATAAATTTCTAAATATTTTGTGAAATGGTATGAACTTACAACGACACTAGCGACCAAATACCTGGTCCAAAAAGTTTGTTGCACTGTAATAGAGCTGTGACGTCATAAATACCTATTATTAACGGATATTGTTCGGAACAAAATCAGTTCACTTTGTTAATCATATATCCGAAATAGTTGTAAAACTAAGTGTTTGATTCACTTGGGTAAATTTAATTTCTTTTATATTTTTTAACACATAAAGAAAAAATAAATAAACAATCCAAACCTCTATACTATAATATTATAAATGCGAATGTAACACTGTGTGTCTGTCTGTTACCTTTTCATGCTTAAACCACTGTACGGATTAAGATGAAATTTGGCATGGAGATAGTCTGAGTCCCGGCAAAAGACAAAGGCTACTTGAAAACGTCAAGTGTGAGTCGGATTTTTTTCTACGTATAATTCTTCTGTACGTGTGTTTTTCACCTAACTCCTTCTGTTGCCACGCATGAGCAAATTATAGATCGGAAGGCGGCGTACTTGTGTCAAGACTCGTATGTCGGATTAGTCGCAGGTGGGACTGCCCTTACCTTCTCCGCGCGCTCCCGCGCTCCTGCGTCGGTAACACCTCCTAAACGGCTGGAACAATTTGGATGAAATTTTGTCTGAATATTCAATGGGTTCCTAGGGGGTTTGAATTCACAAATGGACCCAGTAGGTGGCGCTGCAGTCGGTGTGTCACTGATCTTCTCATGAACAACAGCGAAGATTTTAATGCTATTTTTTGTATACGTTCGAGTAGGTCCTTGCAGGGTTTGAAATTACAAATGGACCCGGTGGGTGGCGCTGCAGTCGGTGTGTCATTGATCTTCTAAACGGCAATTATTTCTACATTTGCTGCATTAAATGCTACTCCATTATTATCATGTCCCACAACTTTAATCATTGTGAAATTTGTGGCGCGGAAACGACACATTACATTATAGAACGTAAAAAACGCACCAAAAGGACTAGCCTAAAATCAAAAGGATTTAAAGAAAGGCTTCCCGCCCATACTTCCACCATTGAAGATTTGGAAGAAAATGAAGAATATAATAATTTAGACGTAGAGGTCATTGTAAACAGTGAGGTATCCAAATATGATGACTCAACCGTAGATAGAAGTTATTATGGAATCGCAAAATATTAAAAATGTAAATGTTAAATTTAAAATTTCATATTTAATATAGGGCTGCAATTTATACAGATTTATCTGTATTTATACAGATTTTTTGAATCTGAAACAAAAATAGTTTTTTTATTCGTTTCAGTAAATAGTAGTAGTAGCTGAATACTCAAAGTGGCAACATTACGCTATGCAACGATTTCTCCAGACATGTAGGAGACACAGACATGAGACAGAACGATTAATATCTGACCATGTTAAGTAGTCGAATTGTGCGGAAAACTCTTTACGTTTTAATCGTTTGTTTAGTTTGATCGGGTCACGAATTCTTTTAGGTACGTATTTCGTTTTTCAACATTCAGGTCAGTCTACTATAGTTGTTCCGGTGTGTGTGAATGGTTTATTATTATTTTTACTAATTTTACTAACAATTGAAACATATCTTGTCACGTCATCTTAAAAGCCGCGGACATCACAACGTCTTAATCAGTCAATTGGAATAAAACTACTTTAAATCATGGTTAAAAGGAAGTCAAAAGGGAGAAGAATATGCACACTGTAAGTTTTGTCTAATTGATCTAGCTATTGGCGGTGGTGGCAAATTGCACAAGTTTTTCCAAATATAATAAAACAAGAAAATTTACAAACCTTAGACAATGAGTGGCAACATTCAAGAATGAATGATAAACTTTTGGATTCCAATGATAAAGATCCTGAAGGTTTCAGAAGACAAGTTTTTTGTGCACAAAACAGTGACAGAAATCATCTTTATCCGACTCTAAATCAGCTAGTTACCGGTTTGTTATGCCTTCCCCATTCCGGCGCTGAAAGGATATTTTTGTCAGTAAACTTAATCAAAACTAAAACCAGAAACCACTTAAGTACTGAGACCACAGAGGGACTGCTACTAACAAAACAATTCCTAAACAAAGAACCATGCTATAAATGAGATGTAGGAAAGAAATTAATTAGTAAAATGACAAAATACTGTTTATATAAATACAATACTTTTTTTGGGTTATAGATTCTTTATTTCTCAAAAAGAATTACACAATTCACTTACAGAGAAATACTTGAAATATGACATTAATTTCAGTGATTGCTTATGCTTTACTGGCCAGAAAAGTAATTTGCATGTACACGCTGAATTCTTATTTTAAAATATACATAATAAACATTACCTACAGACTATGAGATAAATTGCTACATACCGACTTACTTAAGTAATTTATACTATATATAATGTCAGCATGAAACTTTCCATTTTTTGAATGGAATTTGGCGCTTTTACCGCTCTGTGGGCACATTCTAATCTATTTATTGACTTGTTGCCAAAAACTATTCCTCAATCACTAGATAACAGATTCTAATAATTTTACTGACTACAAACAACCAAGGGCAATATACCTACGCTTAAAAAATTTCACAAGAACCAACAATCACTTCCAGAATATCATCTTTTTAGCCCCACATACAATCAATAAATACTAGTCAATAAGAAAATGCACTTAACAAAAGCGAACTTATATAACATACCTAGTTTTGAAGTGAAAACTTCTTTAGCGGCGACATACGATACGGCGAACGGCTAAAGAGTTTTTAAAAAGAAATATATTTAATAAATGGAGAATAAGTCTGTTTGCTAACAGCTACGACAAGACTAACTAATTATGAAACAATATTTTAAAAGATTGCGTTGCTTCCTATGCTGACGCCGCAGTCTTATTTTTTTTTCTTTTATACCACTAAGGTGGCAAACAAGCTTACGGCCCGCCTGATGGTAAGCGGTCACCGTAGCATATGGACGCTTGCAACACCAGGGGTATCACTCACGCGTTGCCGACCCTTCAGAATTCTAATAACTTCTTTTTTGAAGAACTCCATACTGTAGTCCTTGGAGAAAACCTTGGCAGGGATCTCATTCCCACAACTTAAGCGTTCGCGTTCTCTGAAACCGCGGTGTACGCGACCAGTTAGGTTTTAAAGTGTGAGAATGAATTCCCTGCCGATGGCGAGCGGTGCAATAGAAGAAAGTAGCAGTGGGCATCATTTCGAACAATTCTTCAGGACACAACCCATTGTACAAACGGTAGAATACACACAGGGAGGCAAAGTCTCTCCTCAGACTTAAGGGCTCGATACCGCAAGTGAGTTTGGAATCGTCGACAATTCTCACAGCCCGTCGTTGAAGCGAGTCAAAAGGGCTAAGCTGGTATCCGGGTGCACCCGCCCAGAGATGGCAGCAGTACTCCATATGGGGCCGAATTTGCGACTTGTAAAGTAACAACCTTTGTCCCGACGTGAAGTATTGTTTTGCTCTGTTGAGTACACCAAGTTTTTTGGACGCCAGCTTCACCTTATCTTGTAAATGATCTCGGAACTGAACATCGCTGGAGATGTCGACACCAAGGATCCCAATGCTCTTGGAGATGGAGAGGGGAGTGTTCTGGAATTGTGAGACTACAGTGAGTGGGTTTTCTTAGCGGTGAACGCGCACACATGTGTCTTTGTAGGGTTGAATCGGACCTAGTTTACCCGTCCCCAGTCAGAGACCTTGGACAGTGTGGTCTCGATTTGAGTCACAAGTTCTCCGCGGCTTTCCTCTACAACGGAACGAAGAATGTTTGCACGACCCGTGTAATAAGCGTCTGTCATCTGCATAGCAATGTATGTTGTTGATGTCCAACATGTCATTGATATGCAGTAGAAACAGCGTAGAAGACAGCACAGAGCCTTGCGGGACACCAGCATTAATGTCCATGCTATCAGGGCAACTAACTTTAACTAGGGTTCGTATGCATCTGCCGGACAAAAAGCTAGCCACCCATTTGCAAAAACCCTCGGTCACTCCGTAAGATGGCAACTTCGATAGAAGACCCCGGTGCCAGATCCGATCGAACGCCTTCGCTATGTCCAGGCTACATGACAATGCCTCCCCCTGACTCTCAATGGCTAGTGCCCATCGGTGTGTGAGATACACTAGTAGGTCACCAGCCGAGCGACCGTGGCGAAAGCCATATTGACGATCACTGAGCAGGTCGTGTACTTCTAGGTATCTTAGAAGCTGTGTGTTGATCACAACGCTCTATCACCTTGGAGGAGGGAGGTAATAGCGATAGGCCTTTAATTCGATGGATCTGATCTATCGCCCTTTTTGGGCACCGGGTGCACATTCGCAGTCTTCCATGTAGACGGAAATTGCCTAGTGTGGTAGGAAAGCGCGAATAGGCACGTGAGTACAGGACATAACTCAGGAGCACACTACTTAAGCACTACTGCTGGTATACCGTCTGACCCACTCGACTTATGGACGTCTAGAGAAAGCAACGCTCACCGGACCTCCCGCTGTGTTATAGATATTACCGGCACGGTCTTACCGCACCACGGTATAGTAGGTGGTACAGCGCCTTCATCGTTCATGTTCGAGTTCGAGGCAAAGAGACTGCCCAGTAGATCGGCTTACTCTTTAGCACTATGGGCCAAGTCACCATCGGTCTTTCGCAGTGGTGGTAACGACGACTGGCAATAGTTCCCTTCAGCAGCTTTGGCAAGCGACCAGAAAGCACGACTCCCTGAAGGATAGCTCGCAAGTCACCCGCCTATTTTGCCGATGAATTGGAATTTTGCTCTGGCAGTTGCTTTCTAACTGAACCTCAAGACAGCATTTCATTTGCGTTTTAACTCAGAAATATTCGGATTCTTATTATTACGGCCGCTGCTGCGTCAGCGGGATGCGACGGCTACGGATGGCTAACTAGCGTTGTGCATTTTGTTGTGATGGGTGAAAAATGAAAAACTCGCGCAGGCTGATCGAAAATACGTAAAACGGAAACCATAATGCCACGCCATAATAGGATGACTGGCAAAATAAAAGGATTGATTTTGAAGTGAAAACCGGAGTGCAACCCGTGTTTTTTTTTTCGATTGTTGACATCAACAATTGCTATAACATTTGCACAAAAACTGCGCAGGTATTCAAGCATGCTTTAGAATGATAATGAATAAATACATTTAGCCATTTCCGGACTGCATTGTTTATCTGTGTATGCTTATTCGTTTAAAAGAGCTAAGAATGATGATATTATCGCGAGAATATTGTCCTTATATGATCTAAGTAAGGTATCGTCTACAGACGGATTTTTTGCTACTCGCCGATTTCATCTGAAAACGGTGCCATTGTGTGTGCAGTAAAGATCACACACACGTCAAACGTATGTGATTTTGACAATCCGCTTAGGTCCGCGTAATGGACTATGGCCCAAGCCACCATCGCTCAAAATCGGCTGTTGCCCCAATAATGGGGAAAAATTATAGTTGATTGTAACATTGTAAATGCTTTATAAAGCAATATAATATACAGAAAATTTATACTAACAAGACGCGAGTTACAGTCGAAAATTCATTTTAATACAATCGAAACTAAGCTCTATCTATAATTAATTAGACTGCTTATTGCGCGCGATAAATAATTCACTTACATCTAACAGTGTAACGTAACAGATATCTAGGAATTTCTGTTCGACCCAAAAACCCTACGTGCCCGGAATACCTTAGTGTAATGAAAGTAATCGAGGAAATATGAGTGTGTAAGAGCACGTGCCGAAATAATTGTAGCCATATGGTATTTATATGGATCCAAAGTTTATTCAGACGTCCAAAGCACTCCAAAGCTGAAGTCAAGTTAAGGATATGTATTGTATTAATAAAGAGAAACATTTGCTAATATTATTAATAAGGTAAACGATATGAAATATTAGTTTCAAAACTGTTTTTATGCCACTAAACCACTGTGGCAAACAAACATACGGTCACTGTGATATTAATCCTTGATTCTTAAACTATCGTTAAAATTACTACGGCAACATCACTATTCCCAGATAAGTTCGCGTTGTATCCGCGTTCTCTGCTTCATAGTACCTTCCTAATTTGTTCCGTCAGTGTGTCACGCGCTGTCATTGTGGTCTAGAGTAATTTTTATACCTTTTTTTTATAACAACATTTTTTTTTACAAAAGTCATTAGTAGGGCGCACAACAAGCATACGTGTTCAAATTTTGACCAATTAACAAAAATCAATATAATTTTTTTGTTAACACTAAGGCACAGATAAAGTAACTATAAATTCTAAATTAAAGTTTGTGATTTCATAATAATTGATATGCAGGAAGCTTATAATCTCATTTTTACTATTCATGTACTTTCTGGACATTTAGTTAACTTTCTTAGGAAGTTATTTATTTTGGCTTCATACAAAACTTAGGTATCCTAAATGTAGTTTTTACTGTTGTCTGATCTTTAAATTACAAACAATGTTAGCTTGCGGTATAATAAAAATAAATCTACGACTTAACCGTCTGGCCAATGTACATCTGTGGCACTTTGTCTCAAAGCTATTGAGTGTTCAGATTAACTTAACGTGTTTCAAACTATTTAATGAGTGCGATAACACCCTCTTGGATTTTGGCGTCGTAACAAAAATAGTGATATATTTATAAGTTCGATATGTAAATGCTGAAACTGTTGTTGTTTTGACAGCAGTTGTAAAACCAAATCAGATGCTTTGGGCTTGAAAATTCTGACAGTAGAGTACCCAGTAGTTTGGCAATATCTACTAATTCGCAACGGGCTGACATGGTGGACTGTTAATGGTTATCTAATATGAAGTCAAATATAACGAAATAACGCAGTTTTCAAAAACTGAAATACTATGCACCACTTTGCACATTTAATTTTTATAACCTTTATTAGGTACAGGTTCACCGTCATTCAAAGTGTTGTTGTTGTTTCAACCGAAAACGTCCACTGCTGAACGTAGGCCTCCCCCCTAATGTCTCCACAACGGCCGGTCCTAAGCCGCCCACGCCCATACGCCTCGTACGGCTTTGACCACATCATCTGTCCACCTGGCTGGAGGCCGACCCACGCTGCGTCTTCCGATCCGTGGTCGCCACTCGAGAACCTTTCTTCCCCATCAGTTATCGTTCGACAAGACATGTGGCCCATTGTCACTTCAGCTTGCTACCTGTTTGAGCTATGTCAGTAACTTAGTTCTTCGGCGATTTTCCTCGTTTCGGATTCTATCACGTTAAGAAACACCAAGCATAACTCTTTCCATAGCTCGCTGAACGACTCTGAGCTTTTTAAGAGGCTAACAGTAAAAGACCACGTTTCTGTACCACAAGTCATCACTGGCAACACACATTGATTATAGTGTTCAGTTTAGTGCATTATTAACAACAAAGAGTGATGGTACTCTATTTTTATTAATGTACTCTATTATGTATAATAAAGGTACTCTATTGCTTATATTTTGATTATCATATCGATGCCTACATATAGAATATTAACCAGGTAAAAAAATAAGAAAAATCTGACCCAATATCGACTAAAAAAAAGGCTTAATAGTAGTCAACAAACGGTAAAAGGTTTATTACTTTTGCAGAACAGTATAATTTAGTGCATAATTTTTCCTAAAATATCTTCAGTAGGTGTGATTTGAATTGTTTTTTTTATACCAGTAATAAAACTTTATGTCCTATGGCGTTCGTGTACTAAAATTTTAATTACAAAATTGGATTACATAAATAACTAATGATCTATGCCACGGTGTCATTTGGGACTCATTTATTATGTAGGACTGCCTTTGACAATATCTTTTACCTTCAATAGCCAGTAGGTACTCATACTGGTTTACGCACTTTTTGAAAGAAGGGGTGTCAAGCCAGCTTAAAGTATAGGTTGAATAAACTCTCCTTAGAGTTCTGCACCCAAAGGGTGCCAACTGGACACTACAACTATAAGCCTACGCCGTTTGTCTCACTGTTTGTCTGTACTATACTATAAACAGACGGGACTCATTTCTATGCAAGTTCAAATAGTATACCTACCTAGTGATTGCTCACACTATAGTAGTTACCTTAAAATGAGTCCCGTCCCGTATGTTTTAATTTCTGTTTAGTTTTTAATGTTTCAGCAGTCGGGTGATTAAAATGTCAGATGTAAAGTATAATAACAAATAATTAAAACCGGCCAAGTGAGAGACGGGTTCGCGTCATTTTAATTATAAATTACAATATATCTAAGCATCTATCGGAAGAAGTCTAGATGATTAAAAGAAACACTCGTGGCAGTCGTGGTTCAGCAACATTTGATTATTAGAAACGACATGCGAAGTTAAGCAACTTCGGTGGTAGTCGGTAATTGAATTAGCGACTGTTTAGAGGCACTGTTTTGTTTTTCATGTTTGTAAATTATAAGGTGGTGCACACAAACCACTCACTGCGTGGACCTCACTTGACAGATTTTTGAAGTGAAAACTTCTTTAGCGGCGCTGTGCACTTTTTTTGTGATGGGTAAAAACTGTTAAAATCGCGTCAGGTCACGTGTCCTGATCGAAAATTCGTAAGATGTCACTCGCGTTAGGACACGTGACCTTTATTTACATTAGGTTAGTTTTTATTTTTAGTATATGGCGATTATGAGTAGTACAGGGAGGTTGGATATGGGATTTTAATTCTATGACAGATTGAGCTGTCAAATATACAACGTCAAAAAAGTAAATAAACAAAAGTAATTATTTTTAATAAATAAATATGGATAAGAAGTGATGGGAAGTAAATAGCGAGTATGTTTTCACTTCTGCCGCCACTCCCGGAGTGCAACCCGTTTTTTTTAATTTCGTGTGTGTTTTCAGCTCAGTTTTCTGAGTTTCTCAGCTAAACGTACAAAACGGTCCTTTATGGTGACACTTAATTACTTTTTTGATACCTACCTTTGTGAGTTTAGATCCGTTCATTTTGAAAATCTTTAACGTCTTAAACTAGACTTACTTTTTTTTAATTATTATTTCCCAGGACCAATGTCATTGGAACTATTGTCCAGCTACAGTGCATTGAAAATTCTTTTCATTGTCATCTAAGGCGCTAGAAATACACTGAGCCACGAAAAGCCTTTTGCACACAGCGACTTCTTACTGCCCTAACCAGGTCTTTAGTCCCTAGTGTGTGCTGTCCTACACTGCGTTATCCTGATTGCAGTCTCTACTCTTAAATTTTCCTTCCTATTTCTACCATCTGCTATTTGTTTCCATCGGCTTCCTGCGGCTCTAACTAGGTCGTCAATCCACCTAGAAAGAGGCCGTTCCACGCTGCGCTTCCATGTGGTCGCCACTTGAGTTGTTTAATTTTATTTTATTTTTTGAATAAGTTAGATTAATTGGTTGCTTTAATATTATATATAATAGCAAACACCCGAATGTATGATTATATTCATTTGTATTAAATTATATGTTTTTATATATATACATGTATTAATATTGTCTATAGATATTGTTTGAAAAAAAAAATTAGTTTCAAACAATATCTATACACACAAAAAAAATCAGTTTCAAACAATATCTATAGATTTAGTTTT
Source organism: Apoda limacodes (assembly GCA_946406115.1). NCBI lineage: Eukaryota > Metazoa > Arthropoda > Insecta > Lepidoptera > Limacodidae > Apoda > Apoda limacodes. Next base: position 21,564,578 of record OX291555.1, on the reverse strand, counting down.
AGATATTATTCTCTTTTTTGGTTCACTTACTATTATTCACTTTTGTTATTATCCTCTACCCCAAGGTTTTCTGTTAAAAATTCTTCCCCAAGGTCGCTTTAAAGCCATAAGGCCGCTTAATAGTATACTCTAAGGACTACAGTATGAGGTTCTTCAAGAAAGAAGTTATTGGATTTTTGAAGGGTCGGCAACGCGCGAGTTATACTTCTGGTGTTGCAAGCGTCCATAGGCCACGGTGACCGCTTACCATCAGGCGGACCGTGTGCTTGTTTGCCACCTTTAGGGTATAAAAAAAATACCTTTATCTATCATCATTATCTACCTGTAAATGAAAACATGTGGTTATTGAACATAAATAAATACATTTTATTATGTATATATACACAAATATATATAATTGACCTACCTATCTATTTACATCATAAATTAAAAAAAAAATTTGCAGTATTACTTAACCAAAATATATAATCTGTCATTGTATAAATGTAAGGAAGTTTTCTTACAGATAATGACACAAGACACAAACAATTTTAGGCACAAGTCTTGCCGAGGAGCCACTGAGCGACCCTTACTTTATAGTCCTTAATAAAAATATTCCATTGTCCTTCCTTCAATAACAAAGATCATGCCTTACTTAGATATCACTTATCCTCTTGAGCTTTATAAACCGTGATACTTAATCCCAGAGCAGAGATGTCTGTTTTTAATTACTCTAGCTAATTGACGTCTTTTTCAAGAAGAATGTTTTAAAAAATTTAAAAAAGATACGTGTCTATTCAAACTACTAGATTTTGATTGTTTGAGTGTATATAATTATCTTTACGAGTGTTTTTCTTTACAAGGGGTGACCAATGGCTCATATCACCAACCACTTTAGCCCTGTTTACCCACAAAGTAATAGACAAACAAACGAAGAATAAGAATTACTTTACTGATCGTTTTTCTTTATATTTTAACGTACCTGTTCATATTTCACTGTATAATATATTAAGTTTATTTCCTATTAAAACTGTTTTTTTTATAAATTTGGGTGGTTGGTGATTATTCTATTAACCATACCTACATTCTTAGCATTAAAGGCATCCATATACATTTACTGGTATTTTTTTACTTCTCTGCAACACAACAATCTTACATGAAAAAAATTGTAATGGACAGAGAAAAATTCCTTTATACACAGATGCTATTCAGAAATTGGTGCAAAACGCTAATTTTACCTTAAAAAAAATATTTAACGTAATATTTTACACCATACAAATACACCATTACAGAACGTAAACAAAAGATTTAGACCAATTCAGACAAATGAATAACAGGAAACAACAATTTTTTTTAATGAAAATATTGCCAACCTAAAAAAAGTACTCCCAAAAACTGACGCTAGATTGAGTTCCTAATATTTTTGTGGTTACCTATTTCAATTGGCGACCGCATAATTTTAGGGATGTGAAAAGAGAAGAAGAGAGCATTACTATTTTTACCTTCCTGAAGTAATAAATAGTTAATATAAAATACTTATTTAAAATTTGGATTTACAACTTCAGCATTTTTATAGATGTACATAAAACCACAAGGAATAAATACGTCCAAAACCTGTCAAACTTAATAACCGTTCGTAAATAAAGTCATAAAAAACACTAATTTTAATGTGCTCCGCTTCGTTTTACGCGCCAGTTTTCAAGTTTACAAGTGGGACGCCCTGACTACATTAAATCAGTACAAGTTCTTTCTGGCGCTCGCCAATTCTATCTTTGTGTAAAGGATGATTTGGACAGCTACAAGAAATCTGAACTGCTATAATGCCGAGCAAGTGAATTTTATATGTTATTTCGACCATTTGGCGGGAAAAAAAAATCTGGTAGTAAATATTTTTTTTATCGAAAACTATTATTTGGCACCGACTTTCATATATCATTTCTATATCAGGGACTGCTACTCTATCGAATAAGATTTTTTTCAGATTAAAATATCGTGTTGCAAAGTAAATATTTACCCATTTACTTTATTATTCATTTTATAAATGTATAAACATGAATACATAATTATTATTAAAAATGTGATATTTTTTTGATGCAATAAGTTTGCGATATTTTTAAGGTAAGACATAATTAAGGTTCCAAAATTACCAAAGGCCGCCCCCCAACTAGCAAATCTTACCTGTATATGAACGTTTTGACGTGACAACGTCTTATAAATTGGTTTGCCGGGTGACACTTCAAGAAACTGCGTTACGCTCCGCTCACGTTATGCGCTCACAATGAGAGCGAGTGAGAGGCACGCGGCATGGTTAGCCCGCCTAAGAGCGAGAGAGACAGACATAAAAAGTGAAAGGCACAAGTTGTCACGTAAAACTTTCGCCCGTATACCGACTTTACAGGCAACCAGTTTTTTTTTATAGGAACGTTTACTGGATGCAAAATGGTGTTCATGAATGGTCATATTAGAATATTAGAAACGTTTCTACAACGCGGAAGGGGCCTCTGAATTCAAACGTTTAAGTGATATAGCTATTGGTGCACCCCACCGCACTGCCTCATCACATTTTGTAACTTGTTTTTTATAAAGATGACGCTTATAGTAGTTTGAGTACTTTTGTGCAGACAGACCAAAGACAGAGCCTGCGATTGTCTATGACACAAGGTTTGCCTTTAACGAGTAGTTTCTTCTAAAGCGTATTATGTAGAGCGAGAAATAAGAAAACGCAAATTGCACGCAACAGACCGATTTTTTAACACATATTTTCAAAATTTCAATGATTAGCTATCATAACTAGGATCAGATGGATACTCGCTCACTGTTTTTTGAATACTGGTACAAATATAAAATTTCGTTCTACATTTATATAAAAAAAACTAGCTTCTACCAGCGGCTTTGCCCGCCCTAAATTTCGATTCGGCGGCCTCAATTATAGAAAAAAAAAAACAATCAAATCTTTCCTCTTTAATGACATTACCATGTTTAACTACGGTTTTGAATGTATTTCTTTTTGTAAACGTGTTAAAACACAAAAAAATATGTAACATGCAGTAAAGTTTGTAACAAAGTAGAGTTTTTAATATAAATAAAACGAAATATTGGTGATTATAACTATTTTTTAAGGTTCATGATCATTTGTCCCTTAAAGCCGAAAGAAAAAGTTGGCAACCTCAGCTGTGCCCCACGTGATATTAAAGACATGTATTCAGCTATGGATTAAAGACACGTACACACAAAGATTTTCAAACAAAATTACTTGTGGAGTTTCCTGTGACAGCCGGACGGTCAGCTGAAGAAAGTAAGTTTTAGTTTTCCTAATTTTCATCGCATTAAGCATCTCCTCATTCTTATGTCATCAAAAAAAATGTGCCATCACCGAATAATAAACTAAATGAAATACCAATACATATTACAACATTAGGCATAGGTAATAAGGCCGCCACACCTCAGTCTGTCTCGAATTCAATTAGGCGCGGCGCAACAAATTCGATTCTCTAAGCTTGTGTAACATGTATGTATTTAACATTAAGCAGTAAATATATGCCCCATCCTCAAAGAAGGAAACAAACAAAAAAGTGTATTTATTTTAATGTCGTAGCAATTATTTTATCTGTATTTTTTCCCCAATACAAATCCACACAGGTAATATTTTCTTCTTATTTGTTTTCTTTTCAACCAAAAAAGGTTTAGTGCTGAACGTAGAACTGCAATAACGAGTATTATGTCTTCAAGATGACCGTTTCTAAGCCGTATGCATCTAGGTTGTGGGGTCATCCTAAGCCAAATCTTTCTTTTCATGTGTGCCAAGGAAACCTTACTTTTCATTGATTGAGGGCTTAAAATGCAATGTAGCATGTATGCCCATGGCTACCTCAGACTGCTTACTATTTGTTTGGTGGTGACTTTCGTTCTTTAGCGGAATTTCTCATTACAGGGACGGTCAATTATTAATAAAAGTTATCACTCATCCTCGAATTGCCGACGACATAGGGGTGACGATAGATTTGCAGTTTTTTTTTTTTTAAATCAATTTGAATTTGAATTTTTAAACAAATTTTCTAAGGCCGCAGTTTTCACCTAGCTAGGCACTAAGATACAAGTTACGTAAGGCGCTAAGCATGACACCCGCAGTGCGTACACGGCTCAAATATTCTAATTTAAAATTGTGACCGTTTGCAAAATATTTAATTCCAAAGCAGCTATTTTCAGTTAAGCTTGTAAATCTTAAAACATTTCACAAAACATACATTACTTGTATTATTATTACAGTATTTTGTGATTTCTTAAATAGCAAAAAAAGTGAACTTAAACAATATTTTTTTAATGAATCCTCCTCTAAACGATAACCGATACGCTCGTTACTTGTTGTTTGGTGTAATATCCCAGCTTTACAAAAAAAAAATCCAATTATTAAAATATTTCATGTCCTTTATACCAAAAACATTATTTTCATGATATCATCATATTATGTCTTCTCTATTTTAAATTGAGAATTTCATTGGACACGTACCTATCCAAACTGGAGAATATTACTCGTCTGGAAATCTAAATTACATTTTTATCTCACGTAGATCTTTTTGAAGAGATGTTGTTAAAGAGAAATGTGCACGTAAAACTGACTGTGTGTTTAATTATAGTGATACCGGAACAAAATTTATACTTATCTTCGACACAAATTTTTTAATTTACTTTTTTTCGGTAAAAAGCCATTACTTTTTAATACATAGTGCATCGTATTACAGTGTGTATTTTATTATAGAAAATAGCAAAGTTAAGATAAGCACCATTAAATTAAGGGAATAAATACCAACAATGAAAAAATACAGTTATCGTGGGACATCCAGTTGTAAGCTATTTTTTCAGGAAAGGTAGTACATATGTAGCAACTTAGCAGTATACTCACCAAAAAAAAATATTTTGATTGGATAAATAGGTTTTGTGATTCCCAATCAGTGTAAAACCCTATTTACTCTTATTTTACTCACACTTGACATTTTTCGGGTACAAAAGTCACCTTTTTGGTAGAATCTTCTTTTTGCAGTTTGTTACTTTTCTTTTTTTTTAGTAGACCCGAAATTCTCAGTGCGCTGATCCGACTCATTCTTGATGTTTTTAAGGTTGCTATATCCTCCACTACAGCGGGTCTGCAAAATTCCTTACTTTTTGAAGTCGGTACAAACGGTTTGAATTTTCCATAATATAAAACCCTTATTCGACTCACACTTGACCTATTTGAAGAAGATGTCCTTTCCCACAGTTATCTCCATTCATGCACGTTGCCGACCCTTTAAACATCTGATGACTGCATGTAAACCCCATACTGTAGTCCGTTGATGAATTACGATATAAAGTTACATAACAAAGAAAACTCTAGAAATTAGAAGTCACTGATTTTAAAAGTTCCTTCACTTAATCCGAAAGATCAATCTTCATAACTTACTTTAGGATTGTAAATCAAAGAATATTATGCATGTTAATGGTATAGGTTTAGAGATAGTCAGTCAGTGGGCCTTTTGGTATTAAAAATCACTTAAAAGAACCTTGTCAAAGCAGAAACTTTATTTTTTTTGTGAAAAATGCGGCCCGATCAGGCCCGATAGACTTTATTATTCGAAATAAGTTTGGTACCACAAACCGTAACACAAAGACAGACAAATGATAAAAAAATTATCATTCAACAGTTCTGTTTATCCACTATGATAAAAGATAAGATAAAATGGCGGAAGTGGTAAGTTTATTGATGACGCAAATATCGAAAACATTTTGACGGTAGATAAGTAGGTACAAGCTTTAATGAAATTGAATATAAACTCGATAGCAGACAGAAATCATTGGATAGAAAGATCTTCAAAATTAAAAGGAGTACCTACGGACATTACGAATATTTTCAGAAATAAGTATTCTATTGGAATAAGAAATTGAATATAAACTCGATAGCAGACAGAAATCACTGGATAGAAAGATCTTCAGAATTAAAAAGGAGTACCTACGGACATTATGAATATTTTCAGAAATAAGTATTCTATTGGAATAATAATTAATTTGTGTATATAAACGGCAACCGTTACTGACTGACTGACTGATTTATCAACGCACAACTCCAATCACTCGACGGATCAAGCTGAAATTTGGCACACATATAGCTATTATGATGTAAGCGTGCGCTAAGAAAGGATTTTCCAAAACTCACCCCCTAAAGGGGTGAAACAGGGTTTCAAAATTTGTATAGAGCACCATGATCGCAGGTTTAATCCTATTTAATTATTTTTTAGTAGTTATTCACTTAATTATTTATTATTTTTGAGGTATAGAAAAAAAGAAAGAGAATACGTCAAGTATGAGTGAGTTTTTTTCTATAATTGAGGAGTTGCCGTAAGAATCCTACGCCAATAACCGGGCGTAGGATTCTTAGTAGGGCGTAGGGCGGGCGAAAGCCGCTGGCAAAAGCTAGTCATTTGTAAAGCTTAATCATATGGCACATTTTTTCAATTCTGTAGGAATTGGTAACGCAAATAAATTCATCCAGATTTATGAAGGTACTTAAATTATAAAAAATTAGATATTCTCTTAGTGAAAGGAGCATTCCAAGTTTAATAACGTCCATTTAGCTTTGAGCACGTAAATTTACTTAGGGCGAGCGACGCAGATAGATACTCAAATCCTTGATTTTTGTAAAATGTTTTTGGAGTAAAAGCAGTCGTGATAGACCTATGAGCTTTATTTAACATATTATTCGTAGATATTTCTATAATTTATTGTAGAATTTCTTCTTTAGGCGGTAAGGTATTGTGGACGAAAAGATGTTAAGCTATCCCCTGCTGAGTAGGATCCTTTGATTAACCTCTTTCTCATTTACCTAACTGTAATACTTTTGATATTCGTTCAGGTAAATTTTCTGGGTCTGCAGTAGGATAACATTGCTGTTGTCTCCAATCATGGCGTCAATAGTAAACACGTCGTAAACACCGGTATTGGCAAAAATAAATTTGTAAATTCCATATTATTTTCACTCCTTAAAATTAAACGTATCAACACTAGTGCCGCAGCAATTAACAATGTCAGTAAAGTAAATAAGCAATATTTTCTTTGAAGGATGAAAATTCAGTTAGGTATATTTACTAGATTGTAATCCGTAAAACCAATATGAAAACTTTTTAAGATTTTTAACTTAGAGATGTATGAGATGTAATTAGCGAATTCGTAGTATAAAAAATCAGCCAAGTACAATTCAGACTCGCACACGAAGGGTTCCGTATTATATTGTAGTACATTATCTGTAATAACGGCAAATTTAATTATTCGTTTTATTTTATTTTTAATTATTTATTTTTAAAGTGAATATATAACTGAATATTTTGTGAATATTTTAAGTATCTACCTGTTGCCGTTATCAATATCGAGCCGACACGAGCATAAAAATCACGTTTGTTGTATGGGAGCCCCCTTAAATGTTTATTTTATTCTGTTTTTTAGTATTTATTGTTACAGCGGCAACAGAAATACATCTTCTGTGAAAATTTCAACTGTCATGAGATACAGTCTGGTGACTGACGGACGGACAGACGGACGGACGGACGGACAGCGGTGTCTCTGTAATAGGGTCCCGTTTTTTACCCTTTCTGTACGGAACCCTACAAAATATAGTAAACCTTTATACCAGCTTACAGACTTTGTATCACAAAAGTGAAAGCCGAATCGCGCTATCCATACGCATACTCACACATATATCATTCTGCAGTTACAACTATCCTTTATTTTGGATAGAAAAATATATCGGTTGTAATACAACAAAATATTAGGGTCAGAATTTTTTTTTTTCACATTACAGAGTGCCATCAGGTCACAAACGAAGAAAGACTTGTACTATGCATACCAGACAACGGATACAAATACGTATATATCCTTTTTTTTGTAAATACATAAGTACATATAACAAATAGGAAACACCCAGTCTCGAGACAAACACAAATTTTCATCACATAAATGTTGATCTTGTGCGGGAATCGTACCCACGCCCTTCGATTAAGCAGTCGGGTCATTTCCTACTGAGCCACGGTGCCGAATTGATGTACACAGCTATACGAGATTTTGAGAAACACATTAAGTTCGTGATACGAAATCGACACTTACTGCGACAAAAGTTTTTGAAGCGTTTTTAGTTATTACTAGGATCGTACAATGATTTCACCAGTTCTCTGTTTAAGAAATTAAAGCATGTGTTAATGAAAAACGCAATGTATAGGCACTGTGTACCTCTTACGCCCTGCGCATTATTAGAAAAGACTGTCAAAAGGAGTAAAGGTGTAACAATGAAAAAGATATAGGTAATTTAAAATAAACAACAAAAAATAATTGTGTTATCCGACCGCATCATAAGGTGCGAACAACTTTGGAAAACGTGTGCGTCTAAGTGGTCCGGTCCGGATTTATATAAAGAGGCATTGCATTCAGGATTTTCGAAGTATTCTACTATTGCTCAGCTGCCATGTAATCAACGCTGTTTGGTATGAACCTCGTTCTATCCACCCATATTTTAAAACCCCGCCAAGGTTCTAGAAAGCACGAGGAGTGCGTGTTTTAGAATATGATGCAATGATTTCGGCCATGGCTTCTCTTAAAATTTACGTTACTTATTTAAATTTTTAGCAATAGGTATTTACTTTGATAAAGTGCAACAAACTTCTCTGAGCTAGTGTCTGTCGCTAGTATCACGTATTTAACTCGCGTAAGTTCACAAAATTTTAATATGGCGACTGTAGTTTTTATGTTTGACCACTGGGTCAGAAAAGTTTGCTGCACTGTTAGGACTTTTAGGCCAGGCGCATACTAAGTGAAATTTCCGATAGAAAAATTCTCGTACGCGCCGGACGGGCACTCCGTGACGCCTGCCATTACCTCCTAAAATCTTAAATTCTGTTCAAGGATTTATTTCAAGTTTTATAACAAATTACAGAATACTTATCTTTATTTTTGCCGATGATCTAATAGTAACTGAGACCAGTTTTACAAAAAAGGAACTTAATAATTTCGTTTTTATTTCCATGCTAATATCCCACGATTTCATTAATTCATAGTTTAACTTAAGCATCGAAGCGTATCGGACAGAAATATATTGCATCTTTATCCAAACAGTTTACATTTTAACATTTCAAACACTTAAAGTATTAATTATCTATACTAATATTATAAAGATGAAAGATTTGATTGTTTGTTTGTATTGAATAGGCTTAGAAACTACTGGACCGATTTGAAAACTTTCTTTTACCATTAGAAGCCGACATTATCCCGGATGAACATAGACTACTTTTTACCGCGGGGAAATGCTTCATTCCTACGGGAAAACGGGTAATAGGACAACGGGTAGTAAGAATTATCCTTCCGTACTTATCTTTTTCACATAACTTCTAAACGGCTTGACCGATTTGGCATAGTTTCCTGGATGATTTAAATATACAATTGGACCCGGCTTGTGGCGCTGCTGTCGGTATGTCAACTACTAAACGGCTTAAACTATTGGGTTGAAATTTGTATGTGTTTTTCCATGGTTTCACAGACACGACTGTATTATGCCATTAAATTGATAGTTTTTTTCATAATTGAGGAGTTTCTGGAAGAACCTTCGGCGATAAAGAAATTTAGGGTGGACGAATCCGCTGGCAGAAGCTATAATAATTATTTAAATGAGCATTTTCTTTTTCTATCTGCGACAACTAAGAGTTTTAATATTTACTTTAATCGAAAGCATTTAATATCCCTATGTGCAATGCTACCTGTTATGACATTTACGGTAAAAAGTAAACAATTACAGTCTGTCCGTACCAATACAAGTTTACCTCAGAGCCTAAACAGTCTGAAGGCAATTTGTCGGCCATGTTTAGTATTGTGATTGCAGTGTAATTTTTTTGATTTTGTGTAATTGATTTTGTGTTTTTTTTTCAGGTATCGTACGTAACGTACTCCCATTCTTAGTCAAGTGCATAGAGTAGCATACATACTCTGGTAGAGTTGAGAGCGCGTTTCAGTAAGCACGGTCCTGTAAGTAAAGAAAGAAAAGGATTAGATATCGATACTGAATACCGTTGTCAAGATAATAAGTTAAAAGCACAAATATTTTTAGGGTTCCGTAGCAAAATTGCAAAAATTAAACCCTTATTAATTACGTAATTTCTATCACAGCTTTTGAATTCTGCGTTCTTTTAAGCAATTTTAATTTAAACAGCAATACAGCTTTTTTTTAAAAAAATGAGACAAATAAATATGGTAGCTGAGGAAACAAATTTTCGCAATCCTTGTTTGAAGACGTTTCATAGGTTTTCAGAAATGCATAGAAGTTTCTAAATATATTTTTTTTTGGCATATTTTACCACACTTAAATTTTTTGGCCCTTTGTTCTAAAATCTAGGAAACAATACAACAAACATTTCTGACCCGGTGATCAAAAATCAGAACTACAGTCACCATATTGAAATAGTATCAACTTAAAAGGACACCAGCGACCAAACACCGGGTCTAGAAAGTTTGTTGCACTGTAAAAGAGCTGTGATGTCATAAAAACCTATTTTTAACGGATATTATTCGGAAAAAGTCAGTTCACTTTGTTTATCAAATATCCGAAATAATTGTAAAAAAACTAAGAGTGTTTGTATCACTTGGCTACATTTAATTTCTTTTATATTTTTAAAACATAAATGTATAAAAAAAAATATGTAAAACCAGACATCTAAGAGACTTTATTTGACTAAGACTTTATTTTACTTTTTTTTTCCAAACTTGTTTTTTAAGTATTAATATTTTTTTAAGTTTTTTACAATTCTTAGTTAAATTAGTATTGATTTTTTTATCTAGGTATTCTTCTATCTATGTAAACCCATATCTATTTATATAAAACTATTGAGTTTGTGTGGTTGAACTTACAATTTAAATCTGTTGAATTTGTGTTGTTAAACTTACTATTTAAATCTGTTGAATTGTGTTTTTGAACTTACTTTTTAAACATGTTAGTTTGTGTGGTTGAACTTACTATTTAAATCTGTTGAGTTTGTGTGGTTGAACTTACTCATGTGACTGTTCGACTTTTATGCCTTATAAAGATCGTTTTTTGACGTAGGTTATTTCTTATTCAATTTTTAACTTTACGCTATAATCCTGAGGAGCAGAGTGATTAAAACCACTTTAGATGGTTAGTAAATAATTTAGATTTTATTAACAATTTTAGCTTTACGGTTCCATAGGTTGTATAAGTAGGTGACTACTTATTTCGTTTTCATGATTGACTTGACTTTAATTAGTAATACATTCATAGTTTCTTTGTAAATGTATTTTACTATATTTAAATTTTTGTCATCGCATTTTTTAAAAATCTTGAAGGCAACTTACAAGTTGCCATTATTACTTTGTTAAACAAGTTACGTGTTAAGTGTTACGGCACATTTAAAATAATTTGACGGAAAGTCACACACATTAGGTATGTAATAAACCCTCTATAATATATTCCACTTTGTAAATGTAACAAACGTATTATGGGGTCCTATGACCCACGTCTAACTATCAAAATCCCTTAGGCAATGTTACCAACTTTTATTAATATCCGCACAAAGACTTTCGTAGGAAAGTGAAAATATTATTTTTTGGGCTTCGTGAGATAATAGTATGCTACGTGAACTGAAAACGCTATGAGAATCTTATACTTATCTTTATTAATATGATTTACGTTTCTGAATGTTAGAAAATATATTTATGATTTGTATTGGAATGGAAACATAGAAATGACGTATATACATTATATGACTTTTGAAATCATAGTTGCTGTTTATATAAATACAATACTTTATTAGGGTTAAACATACATTATTTCTCAAAAAGAATTACACAACTATCTTACAGAGAAATACTAAAAATATGAAATTAATGTCAGTGATTGTTTATGCTATTCTGGCCAGAAAGGTAATTTGCATGTATATTATTATGTACATTATTATTATATTTTATTTTTAAATATGATATATATTACCTTCAGACTATGAGATGAATTTCTACATACCTACTTACTTAAGTAATTTATACTATAATGTCGTCATGAAACTTTCCATTTTTTGTATGGAATTTTGCGCTTTTACAGCTCTGTGGGCACATTCTAATCTTTTTATTTCCTTGTTGCCAAAAAATATTCCTCAATCACTAGATAACGGATTCTTATGATTTTACTGACTACAAGAACCAAGGGCAATACCTACGCTCAAAAAATTCACAAGAACCAACAATCACTTCCAGTTCATTTTTTTTTGCCCCATATACAATGAATGAATACCAGTCAATAAGGAAATGCACTTAACAGAAGCGCGATTTAAAATACCTATTTTTTTCGATTCTTGACATCTCTGTGTATATTTAGTTAGACTGCTTATTGCGCGCGATAAATAATTCACTTACATCTAACAGTGTAACGTGTAAATAACGTAACAGATATCTAGGAATTTCTGTTCGACCCAAAAACCCTACGTGCCCGGAATACCTTAGTGTAATGAAAGTAAACGAGGAAATATGAGTGTGTAAGAGCACGTGCCGAAATAATTGTAGCCATATGGTATTTATATGGATCCAAAGTTTATTCAGACGTTCAAAGCACTCCAAAGCTGAAGACAAGTTAAGGATATGTATTGTATTAATAAAGAGAAACATTTGCTAATATTGACGTGACAACGTCTTATAAATTGGTTTGCCGGGTGACACTTCAAGAAACTGCGTTACGCTCTGCTCACGTTATGCGCTCACAATGAGAGCGAGTGAGAGGCACGCGCCCGCCTAAGAGCGAGAGAGACAGACATAAAATCATTGTCACGTAAAACTTTCGCCCGTATACCGACTTTACAGGCAACCAGTTTTATTAATAAGGTAAACGATATTGAATATTAGTTTCAGAATTGTTTTATGCTACCAAACCAAACGTCGCAAATAAACATACGGTCCGCGTGATGTAAACCCTTGATTCCTAAACTATCGTTAAAATTACTACGGCAACACCACTATTCCCAGAAAAGTTCGCGTTGTACCCGCGTTCTCTGCTTCATACTACTTTCCTAATTTGTTCCGTCAGTGTGTCACGCGCTGTCATTGTGGTCTAGAGTAATTTGTATACATATAGATGTATAGCAAGGGTGTTGTAACATATACGAAAATTTATTTAGTGTTTGCGTAACTTTTGAGCAAAGGCCGGTGTGTCTATATTGGTAAATAGGTTTTTTTTCTAATGACCGTTTTTCCTGAATTAACAACTATCGAAGAACCAAATCACAGAAAATTATGTGTATTGTGTCCTTCTCAGTCAAGAAAACAAACTTTTTTACACAAAAGTCATTAGTAGGGCGCACATCAAGCATACGTGTTGAAATTGTGTCCAATTAATAAATATCAATATCATTTTTTGTTTTCACTTAGGCCGATATAAAGTAACTACTATAAGTTCTAAATTGAAGTTTATGATTAATTGTTTTTTTTTTTCGATAGCTTTTACGAATGTTTAGTATGTAACAACGGCACCGCCCACAGTAGCCAGCTGGGCAATACTTGTCCGTTGTTGACCCTTTAAAAATCTAATCATTCCCTTCTTAAGAAACCCCATACAGTAGACACTAGAGAAAATGTTGCCAGGAAGCTCATACTGTCAGTTTTACTATGCAGATACTTTCTGGATATTTAGTTAACTTTCTTAGGTTAACTTTATTTTGGGTTCATACAAAACTCAGATATCCTAAATGTAGTTTTTACTGCCGTCTGGTCTGTAAATTACAAACAATGTAAGCTTGAAGTATAATAAAAATAAATCTACGACTTAACAAACGCCTGGCGAGTGTACATCTATGGCACTTTGTCTAAAAGCTATTACGTCTTTAGATTAACACAACGTGTTTCAAACTATTTAATGAGTGCGATATCACCCTCTTGGATTTTGGTATCGTAACAATAATAGTGATATAAATAAGAACAGTGAAATCATTGGCAGTAACTTTGGCGATATCTATACTAATTCGCACCGGACAGACATGGTGGACTATCTATGGTCAGAAGCTAAAATACTCTGCACATTTATTTTTTATAACTTTTATTAAGTACAGATTCACCGCCAATCAAAGTGTGAAGGTACTCTATTCTTAATATAATATAGATATCTATATCTGTAGAATATTAACACAATTAGAAAAATCTGACCAAATATCGAATCAATAAAAGGCTTAATAGTAGTCAACAAACGGTGTAAAGGTTTATTAGATAGAACAGTATAATTGAGCGCATAATTTTTCATAAAATACCTTCAGTAGGCATAATTTGAATTGTTTATTTTTGCACCGAAATGAAAACTTTATTTTCTTCGGCGTTCGTTACAAAAACAACAATTTACAAAAATTTAAATTACAAAATTGGATTACATAAATAATGAATTTTCTACGCAACTCATTTATTATGTAGGACTGCCAAAGACAATATTTTTTACCTTCAATAGCCAGTAGGTACTCATACCGGTTGCGGGGAAGTTAAAATTACACAATTTTTTGAGGAAGTAGTGTCAAGCTAGCTTAAAGTATAGGTTAAATAACCCTCCTTCTGCACCCAAAGGGTGCCAACGGGGCACTATAACTAAGCCTACGCCGTTTGTCTCTCTGTCTGTCTGTACTATACTATAAGCAGACAGGACTCATTTCAATGCAAGTTCAAATAGTATACCTGCTTACTCTGCTTATAGTTAAATATTTAGTATGTTTCAATTTCTGTTTAGTTCTGAATGTTTCTGCAGTCGGGTTTTTTTATTGTTTTTTGAAGTGAAAACTTCTTTAGCGGCGCTGTGCACTTTTTTTGTGATGGGTAAAAACGGTTAAACTCGCGTCAGGTCACGTGTCCTGATCGAAAATTCGTAAGATGTCACTCGCGCTAGGACACGTGACCTTTATTTACATCAGGTTAGTTTTTATTTTTAGTATATGGCGATTATGAGTAGTACAGGGAGGTTGGATATGGGATTTTAATTCTATGACAGATTGAGCTGTCAAATATACAACGTCAAAAAAGTAAATAAACAAAAGTTATTATTTTTAATAAATAAATATGGATAAGAAGTGATGGGAAGTAAATAGCGAGTATTTTTCACTTCTGCCGGCACTCCCGGAGTGCAACTCGTTTTTATTTTCTGTCTTAGAAACACTACACCATACAACCTTTAAAGTTGAAGAGATTAAAGTGTCAGATCTAAAATATAATAACAAATAATTGAAAAAGGCCAAGGTCTCGCGTCATTATAATTATTAATTACAATCACCATCTAGCGAAAGTAATCCAGTTGATTAAGAGAAACACTCCTGGCTGTCGTGGCCTAGCAACATTTGATTATAAGAAACGACATGTAAAGTTAAGCAACTTTGGGCGTAGTCAGTAATTGAATTGGCGACTGTTTAGAGGCACTGTTTTGTTGTTTATGTTTATAAATTATAAGGTGGTACGGACTCAAGGTGCGTCAACTCAAGCGAACAACTCACTGGTCGATCTCGCTCTTGACCGTTTTTTTTTAATTTCGTCCGAATCGACTCACGCTTGACGCTTTGGCAACTCAAACTTAACGAAATCTACCCCTGAGGCTGCGGTTGCGATTGAGTCGGGACGAGAAGCGCCCTGGCACTCTTTGATACCTTTGGAGGTCTTAGAGACTAATTTCGCTATCCGCACAGCGAGATCGTCATCAGGGGCCTTTAGTACGTGACGAGGCCGCCTAACTATAGTTTTACGACCATGCCGAGGTCGGTCGGGGGGATGAGTCGGTCGGGGGATGAGAACTATTGTTAAAGTTAATTTTATTATTCATAAGATTTAAAAATTCTTTTGTTTTTATAAATTTGACTATGAGAAATTGGAAAAAAACATTGGACTATTTCTTTAGTGAATTAGACAATAATTCAAAAACTTTAAGTCAAGACATTAAGAATAAAATGTGTGATGTGTACTGTGTTTCAAAAAAATTCAGTTCTTAGAAATGAATGTTAATAAGTTCCTTACGGGGATCTTCGTATATTACATTAATAAATGTAAAAACTAACGATCAACAATGTTTTAAGTGGGCTTTATTATCCGCACTCTATCCTGTAAATACACATTCCGATAGGGTATCATCATTCTTGAGGAATCAAAATAAACTAACGCTTAGTAAAATTCAGTTCCTAATCAAATTATTTAATATACCCAAGGTAGAAAAACAAAATGACATTATACTTTATATATTTTTTTTTTATTATACTATACAAAATGTAGTAAAGAATTACACGTTAACTTATTATTTTTAAACAATGATTAAAATGGTCATTATTGTATTTATCACGCTTGGTAAATAAACAAATAACAAAATAAGGAAAAATATATTTCATTTTCTTATAAACCTAATATAAAACGTCATATAGTAGGTACATTTGCGGTTTTTAGACTATTTTTAATTTATGGTTAGTATTTTAGATAGTTTAGCAAAAAAAAATATAAAAAAGACCAATTTGTAGAATTAAGAAAACAATTTCAAAAAGAAAATGATTTTAATAAAATTATTAGTACAGGTTTTTTGCCTCATGAGTTTGTTAAGTCTTATGAGTCCTTAGAAGTTACATCTCTTGCAAATCAAGAAGCTTTCTATAACTCTTTAACTTTAAAACTGGTATCAGTGTCCCAAATTATGATTATAAACATGCTCAAAATGATGTTTACCCAATTTTAATGTAAAAATATGTTGGAATATTCCAATCTATATTGAAGAACTGATGTTATGCTACTCACTGATATTTCTGAAAACTTTTCAGAAATTTGTATCAAAACATATGAACTTGATCCCATACAGTAATTTATCCTTCGAGGATTAAGATGGGATGCAATGCTAAAATGTACACACATAACACTGGAAGTGTCGTAAACACTATGTAATTTGACACATCATGACCAGTGGATGTGTTGTACTGGAAGGTGTTGACGTCGATGCTAGTTGTAAATCTTCAACACTATTATCAGTATTTCTCTTCAAACCCCTTCCGACTTAAATTGAAGATTTTCTGAAGGTATACCTAACATGTCAAGTTATACTCGAAACCCACTATGACGTCACAATTTTCAGAAGTAGATAAAAAGGGTTATGAAGGAGGCGGTTGTCCAGCGGAGGTCAAGTGTGAGTTGGAGGTGGTCAAGCGCGACCCCTTAAGACACACCCTCGGACAACTTTCAGTCAAGTAAATAAAAATAACTTAATTATGATCGGAAAAAAACACGACAGACACATTACGATAGCCATATAATTACATAAAAAAACTGGAAACAAGTATCACACAGAGCCCATTGTGACGTCTCGGGGTAGTTTTGGTCAAGCGTGAGTCGACACACCCCTGAAATGAGACCCGTAGATGACTACTTTTTACAACACGCCCTAGGGTCGGTAGGTAGACTTAGTATTTTCATAAATATGAGTCGCCACACCCCAGATTCAGTGGGTAGTTTTCGTCAAGTGTGAGTCGCCACACTCTAGCCATGGGGGTAGCTTTCGTCAAGTGTGAGTTGTCACGCCCAATTCTCAGGGCTAGTTTTCGTCAAGTGTGAGTTTTGACGGGGTAATCAAGCGCGAATCGGTTCAAACAAAAAATTTGGTGAGCTTTTTTAGAACAGGGTTGGGGAATGGAACCGCTGAGTCAGAACCCACGAATCTCTACTACTAACGATCTTTTAAAGTGACACTTAATTATTTTTTTGATACCTACCTTTGTGAGTTTAGATCCGTTCATTTTGAAAAACTTTAACGTCTTAAACTAGACCAAATTTAAATTAAATATTTATTATTTTCCAGGACCAATGACATTGGAACTATTGTCCATCTACTAACTAATTCTTATCATTAAAGTCTGAGCTACGGAAAGCCTATTACATTCAGCGACTTCTTGCTGCCCTAACCAGGTCCTTAGTCTCTAGTAGGTACTACACTGCGTTATCCTAATTGAAGTCTCCACTCTAAGATTTTCTTTCTTCCATCAGATATTTTTTCCATCGGCTTTCTGCAGCTCTAACTGGGTCGTCAGTCACACCTGGAAGGAGGCCGTTTGACGCTGCGTTTTTAATTTATTTTATTTTTTGAATAAGTTAGGTTTAAATTGGTTGCTATAATATATATAATATCAAACACTCGTAATATATAATAATATTAATTTGTTTTATGTGATATGAATATACGTAGTATGTATTTCTATATACATGTATTAATATTGTGTTTAGATTTTATTTGAAAATATTTTTCGGTGTTGTTTATGATATTTCATTGCTCGTTTATATTCCTTCTTTATTTTTTACTTTTGTTATTATGCTCTACCCCAAGGTTGTCTGGTAAAAATTCTTCCCCAAGGTCGCTTTAAAGCTATAAGACCGCAGAATAGTATACTTTTATCTATCATCATTATCTACCTGTAAATGAAAACATGAGGTTATTGAACAGAAATATATATAATTGGCCTACCTATCTATGGACGTCATTAATTAAAAAAATAATAAGCAGTATTACTTAACCAAAATATATAATCTGTCATAGTATAAATATAAAGAAGTTTACTTGCAGATAATAACACAAGACACAAACAATATTAGGCACAAGTCTTGTCGAGGAGTCGCTAAGCGACCCTTACTTTACAGTCCTTACTAAAAATATCCCATTGTCCTTACTTTAATAACAGAGATCATGCCTTACTTAGATATCACTTATCCTCTTTAACTTTATAAACCGTGACACTTAATCCCAGATCAGAGATGTCTGTTTTTAATTACTCTAGCTAATTGACGTCTTTTTCAAGGACAATGTTTTAAAAAAATATAAAAAAGATACGTGTATATTAAAACAACTACATTTCGATTATCTATGTGTATATAATTATCTTCACGAATTTTTTTCTTTACAAGGGGTGACCAGTGGCTTATATCACCAACCTATTTAGCCCTATTTACCCAGGAATAGTTGTTATAATATATAACATAAGAATATTTATGATATGTATTTATATTTATTTCGGTTGTATTACAAAAATATCGATTATTAAAGAAATATTCAACAATGTCGTGTCAAACGGAAAACCCTACAAAAAATAGAAATAAGATTTACTTTACTGCTCGTTTTTCATATTTTAACCTACCTGTTCTTATTTTATACATATTATATATTAAGTTTATTTCCTATTTTAACTGGTTTACCCATATTCTAAGGTCACATGCAACAAAAGAAAATGAGGTGTCTTACAATAAATATTCGATTTGTCGGACCATTACATTATAAATAAATAAACACTCTAAAGTGTTCAATATATTTACCTACATAAATATTTATATTTTACAAAATATAAGCGTGGGACTACATTAGATCGTGTAGCCCAGAAGATATTATTCTCTTGACCACACCCACATTGTCATGTAAGTTGCCCTGGGGATTCTGAGGATTAAAGGCATCTATTAACTCAATTATTCATTTTAAAAATGTATATATAATATATCTATAAATATATATATTTTTGAATATAATTTTTTTTCGATGCAATAGGTTTACGAATTTTTTAAGGCAATAAACATAATTAAGGTTCCAAAATAATCAAAGGCATTAGGTCGCCCTGGGGCATAGGTTATTAATTATATACGCTGTCCGTATTTCTGTCTGTTGTCTGTCGTAGATATGCATGTTTTCAACGATATTAAATAATCAGTCGATTTATTTCGAGAATACGTGTTTATTAAGTAATAGAGTCTCAATAAACGCGGAAAAATAGACAAAAAAATAAAAATAAAAAAAGATATGTCAAAACAATGAATATTAAGGTTTTATTAGGTATTAAATAAAGTCATACCAGTGAATATTAGATAAAAATATACAATGCCGCAATGACATACCTACTTAGCTATAATGTACACCTTATTTTTTTTTACACCACTAAGGTAAGCGGTTACCACAGCCTATGGTTGTTTTTCTTAATGGTCGTATTTTATAGGCACGAAATCAAATAAACTATGATTTAGGCTCAAATAAGAATAGGCACTAGCTAAAGTACCTATAGTCAAATCTCTCTGTTTTTTATCTAATTGTGCCTTTTTCTTTTTTCATATTTTTTTGCAACATAACCGCAGCATTGATAAATAAAATGAATCAATTATAGTGCAACAAACTTTTCTGACACAAGCGACCAAACACCCAAGGTCAGAAGGTTAAAAAGTTTTTTGCACTATACCAGTTTCGATTCTTGTTACTTCTATGTATGGACACATTGAAGTAGTAATTTTATTTATATAGCTACAAAATATATATAAAAAATAACAAATGTAAAAAATAAAATTCACCTATATTTTTTTATTGGGTATAGGAGTTTAATTAAAACCAGTTAGGTACGTTTCAAAATGAAGTCGATATACTCGTAAGTAATTTAGTGATCATAACCTTTATTTCTACTAACATTGTTTTTCGTATTCTACTACTCTTGGTATTTTTTTAAAATAACTTGTTTTTTTTTCAAATAAAGGTTATGGCATAACCTGGCCAAAACGTGCCGTTTCGACCAGCGTACAAAGACTTATAACACTGTTAAAGCATACAAAGAGACACAGTTCCTCGAACGATAGGCGCTAGCACGTGACCGTACGTTAATAACCTTATTTTTAGGGTTCCGTACCCGAAGGGTAATTAGTGGAACCCTATTACTAAGGCTCCGCTGTCCGTCTGTCACCAGGCTGTATCTCATGAACCGTGAAAGTTAGACAGGTGAAATTTTCACAGAAGATGTATTTCTGTTGCCGCTACAAAAACAGAATAAAATAAATATTTAAGGGGGAGGGGGGGGGGGATTTTGCTCGATATTGATAACGGCAACAGGTATTAATTAAAATATTTAAGCTTCGATACAACAAACGTGATTTTTTTGCCATTTTTATAGATAATGGTACGGAACCCTTCGTACGTGAGTCCGACTCGCACTTGGCCGAAGCAAATTCACTTGGTAATATTAATATATATTTTATTAAATATGAATCAAGTCAATATGAAACAATTTGAATTAAAGCCCAAAATTAGAGTGTCCGTTTTTTTTTCTTACTGTTTTAATAACCAAATTATTATAATATTAGCAAATTTACTTATTTTTAAACATATTTTCTCAAGTCAAAACGTTTGCTGAGGACTGTAACAAAATTAATCAAATTATTCCCTTAATCAAAAAACTTAACTCGTTTGGGTATGCCATCACCTTAACGAGACAAATATCAAATTTTCGTTGATAAGCAATTTTTAGTATGAAGTTTTTAATTATGCCTTCCACATTGATACGTCCTTCTTTGTATGTTACTCTTTTTTTATTTTATTGTTTAATTTTGACACAGATTTTGACAGTTCTGATTAAATATATATTCAAATTACCTTAAGCCATAGACATAGAAAACTGGACAGCTCATTTCGCTTAAAAAAAATGACAGAGACGAAGCGAAACTGAGGTCTCTTGTCTCTTTTTAATTTATTTTGATAAACATAAACAAACAATTGGCGGACGTTGATAGAAACGGAAAAGGTACCACTGGTTTGCTTCGTCTCTTTTTATAGTGTGGTCAATTTAGTGTGGCTATTGCACAGTCCATAGTACAGATTACAGAACTCGAAGTCTATGACTTAATCTAATAAAAAATACTTTAATAAGGTAAATCTATAAATAAAATGAAATATAAACCTAAGTTTAATTTTTTTAAACAAAAAGGGAGGAGGAGGAATTTTAAAATCTCTTTCGGAGAGACTTTTATCGTTGCTTCTCGAAGTTAACACATGATTTACCTCACAACACTTTATTTGTGTAAAAATGAAGAGTATTTTCTTTTTCTTACGAAATGTAAATTCTTTTTAACACTAGCTTAAGACCAAGGCGTTAACCGTGCAGAATTTGATAATCACCGTGAATACGCTTAGATTTTTTCCCTGTAAAAATGAGATGCCCTATTGTTCCGTTACGATTTTAACAAATAGTTATCTATGGAACTTAGTAGAAAAACGATTTCCGTGGGAACTGTCGATTTATAAAATTTCGTCCTTTGTCCTTTTTGCCCTAACATATTATATCTCTGTTACACAGTTATCATGTGGACATAATATAAAACACTGTCTCTCTAAAAAATATTATATTGATAAATTTTAGGGATATTTTGTAAAAATTGTGTTTCAGCATATCTTAGTTCTTAAATAAGTTATTAGCTAAATATTACTAATGCATATTGCTGCTGCAATTTAGGCGTCTTAAACTTAGAATGTTAAATATTTTTACTATAAACAATAATAATAAAAAAGACAATAATTAACGATTTATAAAAAATAATATAATATAAAAAACTTATTTATATTATTACTCACCGCAACAACGATTTCGATTTAGAGTATATAATATATTTTGTTAAAGTATAATGAAGTAAAAATTTCAAATATTTTTTCAGCATTCCGTTATATGTTACGATTAAAGTTTAAATCTTCAGAAGGAAGAAGAAAAAAATTTATTTGCCAACTAAGAAACACAGTAATATAAATATCACATACATAATGTTATACGGGTTCTTACCGTGACTAGCCGAGAAATGAGCTCCCGATATTTTGGTGCTGTTGCAAGCACCATGATCACGGGATGACTGGCGTACTTGAGAATTTGTACGAAGTCTATGGGCAAACATATCTATCTACTCTATCTTTTTCGTTTTGTTTAAAGAGAGGTAGGGCACTGCAAGTATTCGCTCGAATAAGCTGCCCGAACAAATAAAGCGGGGCATAGCGAGTACTTGCTCGAATGAGCGGCCCGAACTGGGGAAGTACCTCCACCTTACAGAAAACCGCGGCCACAATAACACTAACATTGAGTAGTGTTGTGTTCCTGGCGGTGAGTAAGGTTGCCAGAGCTCTCTCTTTGAGGATTCGCTGCGCGGACAGCGGAGGACCGACGGTGCTTGTTGCTGTTATTGCTCGGCGTAGACGCGGCGTGCTGGTTCGGCGGTCAGGGAGACCTGATGAAACGGCTGACCGCTGGCCGCCCGCAGGTTGAACGGGTTCCCGAACCCAGGGATCACTTAATCTCCGCCCTGGGAGGCTGATCCGCCAACCTGTGTAAAGTCTCTGAAGTAGTAGTCGTGCCGGAGAAGGAGACCGGAGTGGACCCGGCTACTACTACAGAGGGGGATCAGGGGCCCTTCCGCCCGCCGTGCCAGCAACCGTATCATCTATGTTGAGCTTCGGCAGTCTTAGTACCGCAACTTTTTGACTTCTAAGCTGTCTGTGCAGTGAATCCTCACCCGTAGTCTAAGTAACTTCAAACAAAATGGCCAGGAACAGAAAAAAGAAAAGAGTTTTGACAGCGGCTACTCCATCCACATATAATGTGGATTTTTGCAACATAAGGGGTATTCACGCAAATCTTAACGCAGTCCATCACCATCTCGAGACTGCGCAGCCAACCCTTCTTTTTCTAACGGAGACGCAGATATCCTGCCCGGCCGACACATCATACCTTCGTTATCCCGGCTACAAACTCGAGCACAATTTTTTGAGTCGTGCCGGTGTATGTATGTTCGTCCGGGAGGGTATCTGCTGTCGCCGACTTCATAGCCTTGAAGACAGGGACCTGTCGATATTGTGGGTGCGCGTAGATCATGGGGGCCACACTCGTATCTATGCGTGCCTATACAGGTCTCATAGCGGTGACACGGACGTAACTCGATTCTTCACGCACCTGAGTTTGACGACTGACAAAGTTCTAGAGCAATATCCTTCAGCAGAATTAGTTATTTTGGGAGACTTTAACGCCCACCATCGTGAGTGGCTCAGTTCTCGAACCAATAACTATGCAGGGATATCTGCTCATGAATTTGCTCTGACCTATGGATTCCCTCAGCTGGTACTTTCTCCAACGAGAATACCAGATATAGAGGACCATACAAGCTCCTTACTGGACCTTCTGCTGACTACACGTCCGGATGGATACTCCGTCTCAGTGGATGCGCCTCTTGGCTCCTCGGACCACTGTCTCATCCGGACTCAAATGTCATGCACACAACCTGATCCTTCTGGGCCGACTAATTGGCGTCGTGTGTGGCATTATAAGTCGGCAGACTTGGATGGATTGCGAGAATTTTATGCATCGTACCGGTGGAGGCAGATCTGCTATAGCTCAGAAGATCCTGACGTCTGCGCAGCCGCAGTCACTGAGACAATCCTCGCTGGTATGGAATGTTTCATTCCTAACCTGCGAGTAGCTGCCGGCGTCAAAAAACGACCGTGGTTTAATAGGCCTTGCAGAGAAGCTAAAATTCTTAAGCAAACTGCGTATGAGGCTTGGACCACGGCTCGTAATAATAAGGATCCGAATATTTCTGAGTTAAAACGCAAATTAAATGCTGCCTCGAAGTTCAGTAAGAAAGCAACTGCCAGAGCAAAATTCCAATTCATCGGCAAAATAGGTGGGCGACTTGCGAGCTATCCTTATGGGAGTCGTGCTTTCTGGTCGCTTGCTAAAGCTGCCGAGGGGAACTTCTGCCAGTCGTCATTACCACCACTGCGGAAGACCGATGGTGACTTGGCCCACAGTGCAAAAGAGATAGCCGATCTATTGGGCAGTCTCTTTGCCTCTAACTCGGATGTGAACGACGAAGGCGCTGTACCACCTACTTTACCGTGGTGCAGTAAGACCATGCCGGAAATCTCTATAACACAGCGCGAGGTCCGGCGGGCGTTGCTTTCCCTAGACGTTCATAAGTTGAGTGGGCCAGACGGCATACCAGCAGTGGTGCTTAAGCAGTGTGCTCCTGAGTTATGTCCTGTACTCACGCGCCTCTTCACGCTTTCCTACCACACTAGGCAATTTCCGTCTTCATGGAAGACTGCAAATGTGCACCCGGTGCCCAAAAAGGGCGATATATCAGATCCATCGAATTACAGGCCTATCGCTATAACCTCTCTCCTCTCCAAGGTGATGGAGCGTGTGATCAACACACAGCTTTTGACATACCTAGAAAAACACGACCTGATCAGTGACCGTCAATATGGCTTTCGCCACGGAGGCTCGACTGGTGACCTTCTAGTGTATCTCACACACCGATGGGCACTAGCCATTGAGAGTCAGGGGGAGGCATTGGCATGTAGCCTAGACATAGCGAAGGCGTTCGATCGGGTCTGGCACCGGGGTCTTCTATCGAAGTTGCCTTCTTACGGAGTGCCCGAGGGTTTGTGCAAATGGGTGGCTAGCTTTTTGTCCGGCAGAAGCATACGAGCCGTAGTTGACGGTAGTTGCTCTGATAGCATGGACATTAATGCTGGTGTCCCGCAAGGCTCTGTGCTGTCTCCTACGCTGTTTCTACTATACATCAATGATATGTTGGACATCAACAACAAACATTGCTATGCAGATGACAGTACTGGAGACGCTTATTACACGGGCCGTGCAAGCATCCCACGTACCGTTGTGGAGGAAAAGCGTAAAGAACTTGTGTCTCAAATCGAGATCGGTCTGTCTAAGGTCTCTGACTGGGTGCGGGAAAACTTGGTCCGATTCAACCCTTCAAAGACACAAGTCTGCGCGTTCACCGCTAAAAAAACCCCATTCACTGTAGTCCCACAATTCCAGAACACTCCCCTCTCCATCTCCAAGAGCATTGGGATCCTTGGCGTTGACATCTCCAGCGATGTTCAGTTCCGAGATCATTTGCTAGACAAGGTAAAGCTGGCGTCCAAAAAACTTGGTGTACTCAACAGAGCGAAGCAGTACTTCACGTCGGGGCAAAGGTTGCTACTTTACAAGTCGCAAGTCCGGCCCCATATGGAGTACTGCTGCCATCTCTGGGCAGATGCACCCGGATACCAGCTTGGCCCTTTTGACTCGGTTCAATGACGGGCTGTGAGAATTGTCGACGATCCCAAACTCACTTGCGGTATCGAGCCCTTAAGTCTGAGGAGAGACTTTGCCTCCCTGTGTGTGTTCTACCGCTTGTATAATGGATTGTGTTCTGAGGAATTGTTCGAAATGATGCCCACGGCTACTTTCTACCATCGCACCGCTCGCCATCGACAGGGAATTCATTCTCACACTTTGGAACCAAAATGGTCGCGTACAGTGCGGTTTCAGAGAAACTTCCTTCCGCGAACCCTTGGGTTGTGGAATGAGCTCCCTGCCAAGGTTTTCTCTAAGGACTACAGTATGGGGTTCTTCAAAAAAGAAGTTATTATATTTCTGAAGGGTCGGCAACGCGCGAGTGATGCCCCTAGTGTTGCAAGCGTCCATAGGCTACGGTGACCGCTTACCATCAGGCGGACCGTAGGCTTGTTTGCCAACTTAGTGGTATAAAAAAAAAAAAAACACTACTAGAACTCACTCGAAAGTCACCACGGTAGTATTTACTCGCTGTGTCACTGCGTTTTTCGGAACGAACTACTGTATGACTATTTTTTATTAATCTTAATACTGGATTCCGCGTATTCGACAATTTAAACCCATTTCCCTTTTGAAGTTTATACATTCATTAATTTCAATTGCCTCTTTAACTAGTCTTGGCACATAGTGGCGTTCTGTTGACAGTATTTGTGGATTCGTTCCAATGGTTACGGCCCGACTCCAGTAAATGTTCACCTATGGTCGACTTTTGTTTGTCATTGTTCTTATTCAATCAATTCATTCAATCTATTTATATTGTATAGGTGTATACAACCTGGATTTTCCAGCGGTGAGATGTTCTTAGGGCAACGCAGGCTTTATACGAGTTTCGTTTAAGTTTGCAAGAGCAGACCAGCCTCCCCCGTTCACGAGTATGACACATGAATCAGCCATCGCTTCGCTCAACCATGTTTTAGGGAACGTAACCACCCGCCGCACATGCCACCACCGCAGAGACACTTTGAGAGAGCATGACACACTCAAGCAACTCCAATAAAACTTCGATTGTACTTAATACTAAATTAATATATAAAATACACAATTATTTATTCCAACTGAGTAAACATATAAAACATAACAAATAAAAAATTGATATCACCTTGCACAGAAGCCACATAATGTTTGAATTTAATTTTAATTAGTTACGTAGGTATATTTAGATTAGATGATATTAATCCATTGTAACATGAGAATACAAATATAATATGGTGATGAAATGCAAACATTGAAGCCTAACCTAAACTTAATTGGATTTGACTTCATTATTACCTTAGGTGATTAGATTTCTCCTGCTTATTAGAAATTGTATTTTCATATCGATCTCCAAATATAATTAACAAAGGTATTTATAATAAATATATTTATATACATTTTTTTTAATACTAATAAAAACCACTCATATTATGTTTGTTACTCAATCACGCTTTAACCACTGGACGGATCAGGATGTAATTTGGCACACATATAGGTTAGGTCCTTGAATAGAATATAACTTATTTCGTTTATGTTGCCTTAAGAACCAACGCCGATAACGAAACTTAGTGTGGGTGAAGTCGCTCGCAGAAGCTAGTTAATTATAATATAGGGATACTATGAGTAGTGAAAATTGATAGTGGGTTTCGTGAGCTTTCGTGAGCTATTTCTTTACCACTGCGAATGAATGAATATGGTGGCAACGGGTCTTCGTATAGTCATTCCAAAAAAAAAATGTAATTTTAATGACACAGTTATATTGAGATTCCTATATAGCTCATACCTAATTACTTTGCTGGATAAATAAAATAAATTTGTCAAATTAAAAAGTTTTTTAGTGAAAAAGTTAAATTTTGTAATAATATAATTTATAAAGATATAATTAAAATAACGTAATCCTAGGTTCTCGAGTATAACTTGCAATAATATTAATCAAAACAAAATAATTGAAAATCATACAGTTTATCATTTATGGTTGAATATAATGATAAGAATCAAAAAGGGTCACTCAGTGATCACTAGCTTGTCACTGGCCTTAGTGATTACCAAACGTTGGTAGGTATTTAGCTAAGGTCGTAAATATAAACCATACTGTAATACTGTGTAGTATTCTGCCGTGCAGTAAATAACCTTGTGAAATAACAATTTTGTAATTGCGAGGGAAATGCTGCCTTTTTAACATAACAGTACAGTTCTGCAATATGAAAAAAATTGGGTTCGTTATGGCAACAGTTTTCTAACTTATCAAATGCATAGTACAGGAAACTACATTATGTTTTTAAATGATAAATAAATACATATATGTATAAAACGATGCAGGATGGTATAAGGGATTTTATGTTCAGTTTGTGTTTCAGATACTCAATAAAATATAGGATATAGTATTAATAATATTCAAAGGTATCAATTAGTAAATTTAAATGTTATATCAAACAACATCTTTGTAAAAAAGCATACTACAAATTTTCAGACTGAATAAATGATAAAAATCCATGGGACTAAGATGATCAATTACAGGACGCATAGGTACCTAAACAAAATTAAAATGGAAATAATATAAAATTTTGTGGCTCTAATTTTTTTTAAAAAGTGTTTGTGTCAGCACCGACCAAGGACGTTATAGAAACGACACACGACTGGAGTTTACTCTCTCTCTACATCTGTCTCGGTCTCGGTCTTACATATAATTCACTTTCTCTCTTTGCTGATGGTAACTCAAAACTCCCAAAAACAAAGTAACAATGTTGTTCATCGCAGTTTCCAGAATAAACTACCTACATATCTTTTTGTGTCAAAATCAAATAATATTTTGTGAGATTACTCGTCACCAAATATAATTGCAACGTTAATATTAAAAAGTAGTTTATTATTGGATGGTGAACGCTTAGCTGCAAACTTTTAGTTTTGTTTGTGTTCGTAACTTACATAAAAGATTGACATTTCACATCTGAAATAAAGATCTTAATGAGATCTATCACTTCCGTAAAGAAAATTCTAGTGTACGATCAATATTTTACGCGATATAGCCCTTTCTGGTTTGACAGCTGTCATCCAAAATAAAGATCGTGATGAGATCTATCACTTATGTAGAGAAACTTCTAATCTACTATTAATATTTTCAGAGATATAGCCATTTCCAGAATGATATCTCCCTGTCTCTCTTTTCTCGCTATCTCTCTAAAAAATAAATTATATTATAATATTTAAGATAGATAGGGAAAACATTGAGAAGGGGAAGCGTAAACCTTTTATGAAAGAGTAACGCTCGATTTCACTATAAACTCCAAAGAAGTTTTGACTTTGTATAAAATAACTTTTGCTGATTCGGATTTTTACTTTTATGTTTGCTTTGATTTATATTTAACACCATTAAAAATATATTCATGATATCTCGTAACATTTAGACTACAACTGTAGTTAAAATCTTGAAAATGTTAAAAAAAAAAATATTCCGAAGAATTGAGAACCTCCTCTTTTTTTAAGTCGGTCTTGAGCGACTTCGTTAAAGCAATCCCAATATGTTTCATGAACAACAGTTGCGCCATCGCCTGCCCTTCTTTTCATAAGAGGCGAATCACCTTCACTACTATTTGAATCCTCTTCGCTACAACTCATTTTTAGGCCCTCCAGAAGCAGCTTTGTCTAGCCTTTTCTGTTGTCTTGCGTAGCAAACGGTCCGCGCGAACCTACAATACGTAACAGGTTGAAACCTGCACGACGCGCCCGCCGCCAAACTAAAATGTAGGTATCGTTTAGTCGGCCGAATATTCGGCGGCCGGATACCGGATATATCTGGTATCCGGTATCCGGCCAAACAACTATCCGTTGCATCTCTAGTTAAAACACTAAAGAAGACGTAAAAGTATTTTGTTCCGAATTATAGGCGTTTGCAAATAATGTGTTTACTTAATAGATAGTATTTCAGATATTCTAACACGTCGAATGTAGGGTCAAACAAATTGAGTCCCTTCTCAAGCAAGACGAGATTAAGAGTAACTAAAGCTGTTAAAATTGTATGAATGCATTCTAACACGTCGAATGTAGGGTCAAACAAATTGAATCCCTCCTCAGGCAAGACGAGATTAAGATTACCTAGAGTAAGTGGGCAAAGCAATAGAGGTGTGCATGGATCATATTAAGCGAAAGTCTATGGTCTGTGCAAAAGTGAGCCGGGATCGTAGCATGTGGCTAGTATTTAGCTACCCCTACGGGAAACCTGGGTAATGCATTGTGACGACCCTTCCTATATCCCTACCCTAAAGCTTAGTAAAATGCATATAGAATGATGTGATAATTTATTTAAGAGTTCTATTAGTTACAAAAAAACATTAGCAAACATAGCAATTGAAATTGTACACACTGTCGATCTTGTGCACGTCCATTAATATCACCTTTAGGAATCTCGCTCAGTCATTGTGTCGCGTGTTTTCTGCCTAAGTATCTCCGTTCGCTTGTCCGTATGTTAAATAGACCTGGAATTGATAAGATAAATTGTATTTATTTAGAACATAAAAGCAGTTAAATGCTGTAAATGAAGATAAGTAGAAGGTTGACAATTATAATTGTATTATATATTGTATATCGTATTGTATTGATCGATAATTTCATCAACGAAACTAACAAGATCGATTACCCGCGTATGACTCAGGTGTTATTCGCCATACCTCTCCCTCAGATCCTATCATAAAACAATACCGAGTGTATGATATTTCTTACACGGGGACAATCAAAAATATTTTTATATTTTACTTTACGTTCTTAAAATAGGTACCTATTCACAATTCAAGCAAAATCGGCATTCAAAAAAAAATGTATCGAATAAATTTACGTTATCTATCCTTTGGGTAACAATGGACTCTCCCAGAGCCTATGATAAATGAATGTGTTGCTGAAAAAATCGGCCAAGTGTGAGTCGGACTCGCGCACGAAGGGTTCCGTACCATTATCTACAAAAACGAGCAAAAAAATCACGTATGTTGTAAATTTTTGTTTTTTAGTATTTGTTGTTATAGCGGCAACATAAATACATCTTCTGTGAAAATTTCAACTGTCTAACTATAACATAAATAAAAGTTCAAGATTTAATAAATTTTAATGTATCTTCAAGATACGAAATCTACGTTATCATTTGAAACATGATTATAACAATCTAAATTAAGGGATAAGTACATTTTAAATAATTTGTTAGAATAATGACAGTTTTGCTGAAATTTATTATGCAGTTATAAGTACTTAGCTTTGAACCAAGGTCTCCGTACTCTAACATGTAAAATCTCGACTCTTTCACTACCAGTTCACCCCGTAGTTCCAAATTCACTGTGCCGCGTATGATCCTCGCTCTAGTAAACCCCTGACTCACCCTTCACTTCTCCGGCGCCTGCGCACCCTTTGGTGTCAAGCAAAATCTGTCTCATAATCAAAATACATAACGCTCGACCTTAAGGCATTTGCAATAAGCACGAGTCTCCATTCTCCATTCTCTCATCCCCTTTTAAACTTTGCAGCCTTAACCAGATGCGTACCTATTAACACACGTGCAAACAAACCATTGCCATTTTTACGAAACCTCCGCTTTACCAGAATGGTTGAAAGATAACAGAAAATATTGTACGTCAGGTACTTCGTACTTGCATTCCTGGCTAAATGTACAAGTTTTAAGAATTCTGAATATTGCAAGCTATAACTAAATCGCTACATTACTTATATTTATATTGGTATATCCAAGTGTACGTGACAGCATGTAAATATAGCAAGTAAACTTTATTCAGATTTTATAAACCAATTTTTTTTTATATCTACAGTGTATTAAACTTTCTGACCCGATGTTTAGTCGATTGCGTTGTTGTCAGTTCACACCATTTCAATATGGCGACTGGCTAGTTTTGATTTTCGACAATTGGGTCATAAAATTTAGTTCCTGTTCACAGACTTCCATTTTGCAATGCCGGATGATATAAATTACTCGCCCAGTTCCCCCACCATCTATATAACAGTATAATTACTGTAAACTTTAAGTTATAAAAAAGCGAAAAATAGAGAAAGAATCTAATAACTAATCTAATAAGCCTTATGGGTGGCTTGAAAACTCTGTCAGTCAAGTGTCCACTAGCTCGACAACGTCCGCCAACTGACACTAGGCCAGTGTGTTCTACTATTATGGCCTAAGAATATTTCTTCAAGAAGAGGCCGGTGATCCTGCAGTAGGGCGTATAACGACTGAGGCGTAAGCAATAATATTCATTTTGAAGAAAATTAACGTGGCTGAAATTACAATTCATCACAGGTCTGTCAACAAAGAATAAAGCCAAATGTAGTCCTGCATAATAAATGAATCACGAATAACACCGTGTCATAATGAAATTCATTCGCTATTCAACCAATCTGATTTCATATTTCACGAACTCCAAACGCGACAAAGACTTTATTTGCTTTCAACAAACAATAATGACAATACGAGCCGAGTTACCCTTCCGGTAATCTACACTTTTGATTGTAGTGTATCTTTTTTTTTGCGGACCCACAGACAAAGGACGCTACAACACATTTTGGCAAATCACGAATAATACCTAATAATAAAACTTCAAACGGATCAAAATTCAAATGAAGTACCTACTTTTAACAAGTGGTTGACCATAAAAAGGTAAGCTGAACATAAAGAGTGGGTAACGCATGTGAACTGAGATTGCAGTCGCCTTGGTTTTATACGCCCCTCTGCAGAGGATCAGGCCATGGTCTACCACGCTGGGCTAGTGCAGGTTGGCATTGGACGTTGTCCAACTAGAGGATACTCGACTGTCAAAGTTTTTACGCCGATCATGGATTCGGAATTGGTTTAACTACTGCAGTCATTTTACAAAGGTTTTCTCTAAGGACTATAGTATGGAGTTCTTTAAGAAAGAAGTTATTAGATTTTTGAAGGGTCGGGGGTTCTATGTCAGAATATTTTTTATTTGCCGCAGCTAATCGCTTGCAACACCCTGGGGCATCACTCGTGCGTTGCCGACCCTAGTACAGTATAGGAAAGATGCTATGAAATACAGAGTTACATAAAAATAGATACAACATAAAGAAATATGCTAATAACAAGTAGCAGTATTTAAAGAGCACAGTATTGAAAGCAGAAGCAAAGAAGAAGATTTGTATGTTTTCTTGGAATTATTTTACTTTTCATGTTTCCTAGCATGTCACCTTATTGTCTAGCTTTTTATTCAAATTATTTTTTTCGTTTGGACGTTTAGTTATAAAGTGCCCTAAGATGATTGCATTAAACTAGTGTAGTAACGTGAGTACTTTAAATTTAATTTTACGTAACTACCAAATTTAATAACTTTAAACTAGTGTTCCTTGTTCCAAACAAGGAGATGCTTACATGTTAAAAAAATTATACATAAAACTAATAAATTAATGATACACATAGCCCTTTCTCGGGAATTATTTTGTTAATTATTGCTGACAAAAACCATATAAAACTCCGTTTGATAGTTATTGGGTTTATCTCATTCAGAGAGACAGACGCGACGGGGGTACTTTATTTTATAATACTCGTATGTCTCGTGAAAAAAAAATTAATTCAAAACATATAATTTTGCCAATGTTTATTAAGTTTCAAATGTATTGTTACTCACGTTATTCACATAATTGTTATTTATGGATGGAGCTGCGAACAAAAATACATTTTTTATTGTATCATAACGTACGATCTTATATCAATGTACTAGCTGTGGGTTGGATGTTTAAACTGAATTTGTATTATTTTACACTTACAATTTAAATAATTTCTATTTGATTTGGTGAGTGGAGGTCAAGTTATATCTCTAAGACTCTTCGCTGAAATAAGTTGACTTATATTTTTGCGCACGAACAATATCTCCGTATCCGTATCCAGAGGCTAAGGCTACGTGGATTAGACAGAAAAAAATAGCATATTATATTGGTAAAGTAACATATGTCTAATAGTCTAATAAGTGCTATAAGTCGACTTATATCAGTTTTCACCGAAGGTAGAGATTTATAAGGGATTTGTGCGCGAGTGCGTGCGCTGTTCCCTTATCTGTCCTGAAAAGTGTTATTTTTTTTATTTTTTGTCAGCAATTCAGCATCTATGTCCTTCCCGTATTCTTTTTTCGTATGTAATTCGAACTTTTCATAGCGTTTTTGAGTAATATAATATAGGAGTAAAACTAAAAAAATTCATTTAGTACCCTGACATAAAATACCTTCTACATCTTGCGCATTAAACTTTAAGACGTTTGTGAAACCCCTCATTCTGGTTAATGTTCAGGAAACCGGGACGGAGCAATGGTTTTTGTATTCAAATTGGATAACATAGTATCTACTGTATAAAATTTTATTTTCCTGCGAGTTTATAGATACAGAACTACGGTATAGAAATGTTGTGGTTATTTCTCTTGCAACATGAAAGAAAAGTAAAATCTGTGATAAAAAAATACTTACATTTCGTTTTCCTAGGTTTTCGTATGTCAGAGTTAGCTCTTCTCTTAAAATTATGGATGTTGTATTGTTTTACGATGGATATTTAATAGGTTTGACAAAAAAAAACAGGGTTCTAAAAATTCCCTATTCTAAGATACTCCACTCAATCTTATTTTAAAAAAATATCACACACACTTCACATATAAGGGTCACACACGGTATCTACTAATAACTAGTATTTTTTCTACTATAGGCATTGATATATATTTCTAAAGTGGCTGTAATCTACTCGTAAACACTGGCACCTATTTGAATTTTAATCGATAGGTATAGTTTTAATCTATATCTAAACAAATATATTTATTATACACAGATTTAAATGTCTAATATATGTACCCTGTATCAGTACCTACATTATTTTAATAACTATCTTAGGAAAAATCGCAAAATAAAAACTCCTGAGTGGCGAAATAATTGTATGTCTTGGTGATGACCGGAAGTCGTCTTAGAAGGTTGTATAAATGAAAACAGTGTATAGGTAGTCGAGTTCAATTATTGTAAATAAAAAAATCTAATAATATGTGGTAAAAGTTTGGATGTCGCAGGTAATTTCTAAAACTACATATCCCAGCAAAGAGTTCTAGAGGAAAAGGTTTTTCTGCGGGTGAAACCGCAGGGCTCGTCTAGTTATCTATATAATTTTACTAAATTTATTGCCCAAGACTTTCTGAACAAAATGACTTTGACATACGGACATGACAAAACTCAAGGTTCCGTGTATGACACAGTACCCCTCAAAAAAATTATTTCCCTTTTATACAAAAATATTTGGTAGTTTCATAGCGTCTAGCCAAGTTCCAATTAATTCAAATTTTTAAAAAATAATCCGACTTTTTAAAAACCTTAGAAAAGTTGTTTGTAACTTCTCCAGCGCTGCACTTCCCTCCGCCCTTGCGTAACAAATCGCAGGCACCCATGCTTGACTCCACTTGCTACGGCTCACATAATGCCTTTGTTACACCGGGCAAAGACTGCTCTCATTCTTTGAACACATGTTTAAAAAGTTCGTGCAATTGGATATAATTTACGACTTCGATGCTTACTTTTGTAATGTATATGGAAGTAAAGGTCACTTCAGACCTTGTATTGAATTTTTAAACACTGTAATAATGGAATACAGTTTGCAAAAAATATTTTTCGTTCCTCAGATCAATGTTTGGAGAATTACTGTAATTTTTAGGGTTCCGCACACAGAGGGTGCCAACGGAGCCCTATTACTACTTATTATGTCAGACGTATACGCTGCCTGTCTGACCATCAAAAGGCTCTATCTTTTAGACCGAAATAAGTATCAGCTTTAAATGTTCACAGAATATGTGTTATTATGGGGGACTATCTAACAAATAATAAAAAGTTAAAAATTTAAGGGAGTCCCCATACCAGAAACACATTTTCCTTGTTTTTGCTCCAGCGTAAAAAGAGAAAGACTTAAAAACTTCAAACTTGCAGTGAAAAATAGTGTGAACTCCTAAGTATAACAATAAAAAATAAAAATCGGCCAATTGTGAGACGAGTCCAAGTAATTACTATTTTAAATTACCGGTACAGCACCATCTAGCTTATCATTAGGAGAAACAGTAACACATTTTGTTTGTTGAAAACGATATTCAAAGTTAAGCAACGTCGGGCTTCGTCAATACTTGGATGGGCGACCGCTTAGCGGCACACTTTTTTTTGTTTGTGTTTGTTAATAACGTAAATGGTGAAAACCTGCGTACGGAACCATCGGTGCGCGAGTCCAACTAGCACTTGGCCGGTTTTTATCTAATTTTAATTACAACCTACATTCACATTACACAATCGTTTAAAATTTCATCAGAATCGGTGGAAACATAGTTAAATTTTAAGAACCTTAAAAAGAGAACCAATCTATGATCGAATTGTAAGATGTAGTCGGTGCCTTTAAATTTTAGTACCCAGTTCTGACTTAGGCACTTCCTATAGTTCAACAGGAACTGGAAATGGGGGTAAATTATTCCCTCCCAAGTCTTTTTTATTCCACTGATTACTTTAAAGCTGGTAATTTACAACGTATAGGATACTTTTACATAAAAATACCCTAGTAAAGATACAATGCTGTCGGAAACAGTGTTGCGGACATAGGCTCCAACCTGTCACGCAGGACTTAAGTTGTTGATAAAAAGTGGCTATCCACCACTTTATGATGTGGGTGTGTATCCAGCCGCTAGTTACTTCCTTTTTGGTATAAAAAACCGTATATATATTTACTTTGAAATACCATGATAACATTGATATTGTTTGTTTGTGATATTGTAAATTGTCTAACCAAAATAATAAGAAAAAAATGGAAATAGTTATTTATTTGTAACAAGATTTTGTTATAAATAAATAACTATTTCCATTTTTTTCTTATTATTTTGGTTAAAAATATAAGAAATGCTAAATCCACGCTCAGATAAAAACAAAGAGGTTAAACTATATTTTACCTTTCTTATTTGAGCCTAAATTATTATTCTTAATTTTGAGTGATAGGAGAAGAATAGGCTGTACAATTTTTTCATAAACATGCTCATGTACAAAGCGTGGACATTGTAATGTTTGTATAATAAAAAAAAAAAAACTTTTTTAATAAACAACAACTGCACATCCAAAAATTTTTAATCAAGACTTTCTTTAGAAAAGAAGTTGTCGTAAACATTTTCTAAATATAATCGTTTATTACTCTTGTAAGCAATAAAGCCACCTAAATTTTACCTCAGAGAACAATTTCGTAAGAAACATGAGGATAATTAGAAGAAACATATTCGTTTCCGAATTACATGTTGTTCCCTTTTATTGTCAACCGTAGATAAAAATAACGTGTTCCAAACAAAATAAAAATGTTATTTATTTTCGAGCTTTCTGGCTATTTCTAAACAATTGAGAAGTAATTATGGCATTTCCAGGGGCAGTTAAAGCAAGTCATAAAAAGTTATTATTATAGTATAAAAATAAAATACGCAAACTTAAACTTTGAGAGCTTATGTTGCTTGCTAAAGTTATAATAAAATAATAAACAAAACGATTTTTAATAGAACAAATTGTAACATTTCGTCATGAACCCCACTTTAAACCGACACCAAAAAAAAATATATTTATTGTAACTATATAATTTCTATGTAGTTGAGACAATAATTACTTTTCTAAGCATAAACTATCTTTCAATTTGACCTTACAAAGTAAGATTCAGAAGTACGAAGTTACACATAATTCCTTTAGAAAATCCTTTAGGTAACATAAAATAAAATGTATCCCTCACATTAAAGTTCAAGGAGCATACATTTGTGAAAATGTTCAACGTTTGGTATCGTTCAGGAACTGAGACGTGCCAATGGTTTTTATATTCAAATTGGCCAACGTAGTGTAGTATAAAATTTTATTTTCTGAAAAGTTAGTGGGAAAGGAACTTCAGAATCGAAATGCCTTTTTTATTGCATCCAAGGGTATATTTTCAACGAATCTTGCTACCTACCAAAAAAACTGAATACGTGGCGGTTTTAATAATGACTCTAAGAGCCCTTGTAGACATCCGTTTTAACACGTACCGGCAGAAAATCTAATATCCGTCCAATATAAATATTTCGTCCGGTCCGTTATCCAGCATCATCATCGCTCTCATCACAGCTCTCATGTGCTCTCATTGCCACCCATTTAACACTGCTCATGTTTCTAGCAAATAAATATATTTATTCATTGGCCCAGCGGCCGGTAAAAAACGGATGTCTACAAGAACTCTAATAGGGTTGTGTTTTGAACATAAAATATGACATCGCTTGTCATTGGCTTGGAATTCAATCTTCTTTCTAAAATGGGTTCTCTTCATACTCGGAAGAGATGCCCCAGGTCTTGAAAGCATTCATAGGCTGCGGCCACCTTTGTAATATTAAAAAAAGAAATTACGGAGTAACCTGGCCATTCATAATAATACAGAGTAAAATAAGTCCTACTCCACAATAAATATTTTTAACTTCAGTTTCATTTAAGAAACTAAATAATAATAATAATAATAATAATTGTTTATTTCTCTCACAAGCATTAGGTACAACGAGATGTTTTAACAAGGGCAAGTAGTACATGTTCTGCTTGAGAGACAATTGGATGCCAAACTAAGCTGGGCTTGTATTATGGAACCAATTGTCTTTCGTCGACAAGATCGCCTGTTCTAGATTAGGCATTATAGCGGGTAGGTATTATTTAGTTAAGATTTTACAGAATCTTAAGATAAGAGATACATATTAAGTTCGTAATTTGAACTAAGGTAATATGAGCAATAATAATTTATAATTATACTAAGAAAACAAAGGCAGTTTAACAATGTGTGTGTGTGTGTGGGTCTGCGTGTGTGTGACTATTAGTTAATAGTATGTGTGAAGGTGTGCCTGTAAGTAAGTGAATGTGACATGCGTTATTGTAAGTATATATGACAAATATAGTTATACTAAACATGAAATACATACAATTAGTAGTTTTCTTAATTGAATCTATGCAATATATTAAAAATAATATTAAATATAAATTAATTACTATGTAACATGGTGCAAAATTGTAACAATATCAGAAAAATATATTAAAGTTAAAGTGATAGTATAAGTTAGGTTATATTAAGTCCAACCTCTACCAAGCTCAAAAAAAAAACTATTTTTAAAATTGGTTGTACAAAAGTAACAAGTCGAGAAAATAAAGCATTTAACCCAAGAATTTCGTCTGCAGATCCTGCTTTGTGACGACCAGGCGTCAAATGTTCACACGCCTGAGCAAATATAAATAATATTCATGAGGGCTGAAGTGTTTTGTGTTAGTAATTTAAATCAATATCAAAAACGTTACATTAACTAATAAACCAACTATTAAAATGAAGACAAAATATTTTCCATTTGTAAAGTAACTTGAAGAAAAATTAACAAGAAAGCAAGCATACATTACACCTACATTCTATAAATAAACTTACCTTCGAGTACACAACTAACTTTTACAATTTTTTTAATGACATAACATAGCCTTTTTTATTTTCCTTTTTTAACCAGACCTTAAAAGCCAGCCAGCTCCAGGTTTTCTAAATTTACAAAAAATCAATTAAATTTTAACATTTTTACCTCACATTTTTTGGGATAATGTCTTTGAAGATATACTTGAAAAAACATAAAAACGTTATTTTAAATGAACTTTATTTGTTTCGTAACGATCAAACAAAAAATCACCAATTATTAAATTTTATTATAAAATATCGTTTTTTTTATTTTAAGCTGAAATTAAGTCTGACATTCGCAAAGTTTTCAATCGCTTTTATCTAAAAAACGGTGAGGTTAGGCAAAATATATCTAGAGTCAAAAACTGGTTAGAATAGTTTAGATTTTTTTTTGCGTTACTAGGTGTCATCAGTCAACGTTTAATATTTTAATACTAAAATTATAATAGTCCAAAATATAAAGTCGACTGATTTTTTTCAAGTTTTACAAAAAAGACAAGCTGGACTTTTCGTCGAATAAAAAAAAACTTTAGTCATTATGAGTATGATTCTATTCAGACCTCTTATACAAACGTTATGCACAGGATCACATAAATATCAGGATCTACTGACAAAAGTAATTGTTTAAGGTATTTTTTTCGGTTTTTTTCTTGACTAAACTATGTGTAAAGATAGGATAGGTAAAAACTGATTGATATCACATTAATAATTTTGCAAGTTGATTGTATTAGGACAAAGATATTTATTAATAAAAAATATTATAAACTTTTTTTATAACTGTAATTATGTTGTTCAAATCATTCTGACATAAATTTATGACTTACTTTTTTTTTAATGTACACAAACGGCTTAAAATGTATTCAATCACAGATGGATTATCAAGGAAAGATTACGTGGTAATCCAAGTTTACAAAGCGGTTCGTTTTAGTATTTTCTTACCATAATATGAATCAATATTATCATCGTTTCATTACAGTATAATCGAATTTCACTTTTTCATATTATGACATAATATTTTACCTTAAGGAAATATTAAAAATGACTTAAAATAATGTTTGTTTTTGTACCAAGGAAATTTGCAATCTAAAGCTTTTTGCTTTTGTAATAGCTTTTGGAATTCGACTATAGTCATTGTCATGTATTAATACAGATACAGCTACCTCCATTCCAAATTTCAGCCAAACCGGTTTAGTTGCCGAGACGTGAATGAGAAACAAACATACTAACTCAAAGCTTTATGTACACCATGATATTAGTAGGATATTTTATTAATTTCGAACTTGGCAAATAAATATTTGTACTTATTTCATAAATAACACCAATTTTCACATGAACAGTTGCGCTTTGTTGCATCAATGGGTAAAATTTTATAAATAACGAAACAATTTAATTTTATCAAACAGTTTTAATTTTGTAAAACAAAAAGTTATGCACAAATACAATAATTTGCTAACGAAGTCTTTAAGTCTTTAAATGGGTTTGATCAACAGTACCTTTCTCATTTATTGTTGGCTCTATTTTTTTTTTACTTAAAATATTAACAATGGTAAGAATGTATAAAGGCTAAGATAAAAGGTACCTTAAAGGTAAATGTAATTAAATTATTTTTATATTTTATATTTAATTATTTAACTGCTGCAGCTTTATACTGAGTGGGGTCCTTTTTGGATTTGGCGCAACAAAAGAGTATCTTTTTAGTATTAGTAGAGTGGTATTGTATTTAGTATGTCCTTGTGTTGCGCTTATTGCTTAATAAATTATTTCTTTTCTTTTCTTAT
Source organism: Apoda limacodes (assembly GCA_946406115.1). Lineage (NCBI taxonomy): Eukaryota > Metazoa > Arthropoda > Insecta > Lepidoptera > Limacodidae > Apoda > Apoda limacodes. Next base: position 21,523,428 of record OX291555.1, on the reverse strand, counting down.
TTGAAAATGTTTCGGCTAAGAAATTGACATCAAAACAGTTTTTGTTATACTGTAACTGTGTGTTATACTGTTTTGTTAACAGTTAGAAGAGGTTGACACCATACACCCTTTTTCTGTATAATATAGTTGTATGGTGTTCTTCAAAGACAACCACTTGTAAGATGATATAAGAATAGCAAAATTATAGAGCTGTGACATATGGACAGACGATTGACAAACATGACGAAATTATATTCTGTTTTTGCCACTTGACTATGGAACCCTAAAAACGAGATTGTTTATTACCTCATCACTCCATCGTCTCTGCATTAATTTGTTCCAAAGCTTACAGTGACAGACAGAAAGCTTACAGATTTAATCTTACCGTGAATACCAAAAGGTTTAAAATAACTACGTAAATATGTGTGAAACTGATATTAATTGATTAATCAAATAAATCAATTATTTAATGAAAAGTGATATGAATTTCATAGACAATCCTTAAAGAAATATTTCAACTGGCAAAGAAATAAATATAACATTAGGTACTATCAGTCATTTTTTTTAGCTCCAATAAGTGTATGTATATATATAATCATATACCTAGTTGATTAATTACAAAATCATTCTTTTGTTTCAGATTACCTATTCAGGCAGCTGTATAATCCAGGTAATATGTTTTTTAGGTTATGTATTATTTATACAGCAACTTCAGGCAGCGGTTTTTTTATACCATGAAGGTGGCAAACAAGCACACGGTACGCCTGATGGTAAGCGGTCACCGTGGCCTATGGACGCTTGTTACACCAGGGGTATCATTCGCATGTTCCCGTCCCTTCAAAAATCCTAGTAGCCTAGTGACAGACGGACGGACGGACGGACAGCGGAGTCTTAGTAATAGGGTCCCGTTTTTTATCCTTTGGGTACGGAACCCTAATAAAACCGGTGAAATGCGATTTCGACCTGCCTTGTTCAGTGTTTTTATTTTAATTAAGGTAAACTAATTAGTTTAACAGATATTTATTAAAATAATGGTAGATTATACAACAATCGAAAGAAAAAGGAATTTGATTCAAGTGACTAAGTTGGATCCCGAGCGTAGGGAATATGTAGCCCCAGTCAAAAGCATAGCATATAAAGCTTATTAATTATTGATAAATACATAACTATTATTAAACTTTCATTTCTTATTAACGATTACATTATGTTTGATAAAATTTTCACTTCCGTATATATTTTTAATTAAGTACCAATTTATTTAATAACACTTACTTGCCCGGGTAGTTATAGAATTGTTATGGAAAATTCTTCAATTATATTTCAATTCTAATGTTTTTTTTTTTTTTTTTTTTATACCACTAAGGTGGCAAACAAGTTTACGGTCCGCCTGATGGTAAGCGGTCACCGTAGCCTATGGACGCTTGCAACACCAGGGGTATAACTTGCGCGTTGCTGACCCTTCAGAAATCTGATAACTTCTTTCTTGAAGAACTCCATACTGTAGTCCTTGCAGAAAACCTTGGCAGGGATCTCAATCCACAACTTAAGCGTTCGCGCGAGGAAGTTTCTCTGAAACCGCACTGTACGCGACCATTTGGGTTCCAAAGTGTGAGAATCCCTGCCGATAGCGAGCGGTGCGATGGTAGAAAGTAGCAGTGGGCATCATTTCGAACAATTCTTCAGGACACAACCCATTGTACAAACGGTAGAATACACACAGGGAGGCAAAGTCTCTCCTCAGACTTAAGGGCTCGATACCGCAAGTGAGTTTGGAATCGTCGACAATTCTCACAGCCCGTCGTTGAACCGAGTCAAAAGGGCCAAGCTGGTATCCGGGTGCACCCGCCCAGAGATGGCAGCAGTACTCCATATGGGGCCGAACTTGCGACTTGTAAAGTAACAACCTTTGCCCCGACGTGAAGTACTGCTTCGCTCTGTTGAGTAAACAAAGTTTTTTGGACGCCAGCTTCACCTTATCTTGTCAATGATCTCGGAACTGAACATCGCTGGAGATGTCGACACCAAGGATCCCAATGCTCTTGGAGATGGATGGTTTTGGAATTGTGAGACTACAGTGAATGGGGTTTTCTAAGCGGTGAACGCGGACACTTGTGTCTTTGTAGGGTTGAAACAGACCAAGTTTATCCGTCCCCAGTCAGAGACCTTGGACAGTGTGGTCTCGATTTCAGACACAAGTTCTCCGCGGTTTTCCTCCACAACGGAACAAGGAATGTTTGCACGACCCGTTTAAAAAGCGTCTCCAGTACTGTCATCTGCATAGCAATGTATGTTGTTGATGTCCAACATGTCATTGATATGCAGTAGGAACAGCGTAGGAGACAGCACAGAGCCTTGCGGGACACCAGCATTAATGTCCATGCTATCGGAGCAACTACCGTCAACTACGGTTCGTATGCGTCGGCCGGACAAAAAGCTAGCCACCCATTTGCACAAACCCTCGGGCACTCCGTAAGATGGCAACTTCGATAGAAGACCCCGGTGCCAGACCCGATCGATCGCCTTCGCTATGTCCAGGCTTTATGCCAATGCCTCCCCCTGACTCTCAATGGCTAGTGCCCATCGGTGTGTGAGATACACTAGAAGGTCACCAGTCGAGCGACCGTGGCGAAAGCCATATTGACGGTCACTGACCAGATCGTGTACATCTAGGTATCTTAGAAGCTGTGTGTTGATCACACGCTCCATCACCTTGGAGAAGAGAGAGGTAATAGTGATAGGCCTGTAATTCGATGGATCTGATCTATCGCCCTTCTTGGGCACCGGGTGCACATTCGCAGACTTCTATAAAGACGGAAATTGCCTAGTGTGGTAGGAAATCGCGAAGAGGCGCGTGAGTACAGGACATAACTCAGGAGCACACTGCTTAAGCACCACTGCTGGTATACCGTCTGACCTACTCGACTTATGAACGTCTAGAGAAAGCAACGCCCGCCGGACCTCCCGCTGCGTTATGGAGATTTCCGGCATGGTCTTACCGCATTACGGTATAGTAGGTGGTATAGCGCCTTCATCGTTCATGTTCGAGTTCGAGGCAAAGAGACTGCCTAGTAGATCGGCTTTCTCTTTAGCACTATGGGCCAAGTCACCATCGGTCTTTCGCAGTGGTGGTAACGACGACTGGCAAAAGTTTCCTTCGGCAGCTTTGGCAAGCGACCAAAAAGCACGACTCCCTGAAAGATAGCTCGCAAGTCGCCCACCTATTTTGTCGATGAATTGGAATTTTGCTCTGGCAGTTGCTTTCTTACTGAACCTCGAGGCAGCATTTAATTTGCGATTTAACTCAGAAATATTCGGATCCTTATTGTTACGAGCCGTGGTCCAAGCCTCATATGCAGTTTGCTTAAGAATTTTAGCTTTTCTGCAAGAATTATTAAAGCATGGTCGTTTTGTGACGCCGGCAGCTACTCGCGGGTTGGGAATATAGCATTCCATACCAGCAAGAATTGTCTCAGTGACTGCGGCTGCGCAGACGTCAGGATCTTCTGAGTTAAAGCAGATCTGCCTCCACGGGTATGATGCGTAAAATTCTCGCAATCCATCCCAGTCTGCCGACTTATAGTGCCACACACGACGCCAATTAGTTGGCCCAGATGGATCGTGTTGTGAGCATGACATTTGTGTCCGAAGGAGATAGTGGTCCGAGGAGCCAAGAGGCGCATGCACTGAGACGGAGTCCAGTAAGGAGCTCGTATGTTTCTCTATATCTGGTATTCTCGTTGGAGAAAGTACCAGCTGAGAAAATCCATAGGTCAGAGCAAATTCATGAGCAGATATCCCAGCATAGTTATTGGTTCGAGAACTGAGCCACTCGCGATGGTGGGCGTTAAAGTCTCCCAAAATAACTAGTTCTGCTGTGGGATATTGCTCTAGAACTTTGTCAGTCGTCAAACTCAGGTGCGTGAAGAGTCGAGTTACGTCCGTGTCACCGCTATGAGACCTGTATAGGCACGCATAGATACGAGAGTGGCCGCCGTAATCTACGCGCACCCACAATATCGACAGGTCCCTGTCTTCAAGGCTATGAAGGCGGCGACAGCAGATATCCTCCCGGACGAACATAAATACACCGGCACGAGTCATAAAATTTTGTTCGAGTTTGTAGCCGGGATAGTGAAGGTATGATGTGTCGGCCGAGCAGGATATCTGCGTCTCCGTTAGAAAAAGAATGGTCGGCTGCGCAGTCTCGAGATGGTGGTGGACTGCGTTAAGATTTGCGTGAATACCCCTGGTGTTCCAAAAATCCACATTATATGTGGATGGAGTAGCCGCTGTACAAACTCTTTTCTTTTTCGTTCTCATGGCCATAATATATAAAAAAAGTTACTAAGACTAAGGATGAGGATTCATTGCACAGACAGCTTAGAACAAAAGGTGCGGTTCTAAGACTAACGAAGCTCGTCACAAATGATACGGTTGCTGGCACGATGGGCGGAAGGGCCCCTGATCCCCCTCTATTGTAGTAGCCGGGTCCACTCCGGTCTCCTTCTCCGGCACGACTACCACTTCAGATACTTTACACAGGCTAGCGGATCAGCCTCCCAGGGCGGAGATTAAGTGATTACTGGGTTCGTTTCGTACGGTCAGCCGTTTCATCAGGTTTCCCTGACCGCCGAACCAGCACGCCGCGTCTACGCCGAGCATGACAGCAACAAGCACCGCCGGTCCTACGCTGTCCGCGCAGCGAATTCTCAAAGAGCTCTGGCAACCTTACTCACCGCCAGGAACACAACACTACTCAATGTTAGTGTTATTATGGCCGCGGTATTCTGTAAGGTGGAGGTACTTCCCCAGTTCAGGCCGTTCATTCGAGCAAGTACTCGCTATGCCCTGCTTTAGTTGTTCGGGTGGCTTATTCGAGCCAGTACTTGCAGTGCCCTACCTCTCTATTTATAAATTCTGAAATAAATTATAAATTAATATATATATATATAAAAAACGGAATTTATAATCTGTCATTCTACTAATATTGCATACTTTTCTTCTCTTATCCTTATGAGTTGACACTTGTTGTTTAAACAAGTTATTAGTAAATTTTGTTATCTTATGTGATACGTACGAGTATTAATGTGTCAACTTCCGGAATATAATGACGTAACAACGACTTTAATAGAAAACGGTGATAATCATGTCACGTAAATTTTAGCACTAAAGTGTCTGTCAAAATATTTCAGTGAACAAGAAAAGTGTTAATTGACGCTGAAAGAAGTTTCTATGCGAGAAATATAATAGGCCAAGGCCAATACAAAATATTTGAATATCACGATTTTCATAAGGTTGTCATTCTTTTTTTATAAGATATGGTAAACAAGTAAATTAAAAACAAGTTTTCGAAGGTTTGGTATTGTATTGACTTGTTACTAATTTTTACTTATTATCCAGGTGTTAGTATAGGTTATTCAAGTTTTTAAATACATTACACACATTACTAATTTAAAATAAATCGGGATTATACGTGTCGTTATTTGGAAAAACACTTTTTACAAAAAAAAAAAAACAACTGGTTTTTTTTTATTTTTTACTTTTGAGTAACGAATTGCTTTATTTTTACTCTAAAAACATCTTATATAAATGAAAAACAGTTTATAACACACTTCACTTCCAGGAAACCAACTTCAAATTGTAATTCAGATCAGATTTTTTGGAAATAAGTAATTAATTTTATCTTTTCAGTGCATCTTTTTGGATTCGGTTGTTTTTTTTTTAGTTATAAGTTTTTTTATTTTTTACTTTTGAGTGACGAATAGCTTTTTTGTACACAAAAAACATCCACACTAGTAACAAAATGTTATACGATCATCCACATAAAAATGAATACTTATATGGTTTTCTCATGGATGCCATTTTCAGAACTGGACCATTGAAATGGGACCGCACGGAAAGCACCAGCTTTCAAATAAAAAAAAAACATCAAAAACGGTTTAGCCAGTCGAAAGTACTGAGGTAACGAACATAAAAAAAAACAGTTGAGTTGAGTTGAGTTTGAGTTGACAACCTCTTAAAATACCTTATGACCGACTGACGGTGGGCGACGTCTTCAGCTTCAAGTGGGGGCGTCCTGTTGAACTACACTCACTTCGTCTTTATACTTGTCATAATCACTACCCACAACACTAAGGGACACCCTTCCCTCCAGCCTCCACCCTCAGGTGCGTTCGTTGGTGAAACTTGAGAGCTGTATTTCACTGTGACTGGATTTCATGCAGACGTCTGTATAGCGTGTTGCATGACTGCCATTGCTATTCCAGTTTTAGGGCTTGCGTGCGGGCTTCGGTTATCTTGGTCATTTGTCTTATATCCTTGCTTTTAACTGTGTGTATTTTTCTTAAGTATAGTAATGCTCAATTGCTCTTTGTGTTGTTTTGGTCCTTTGTGTTATACATCTTATATCTTTAAACGAGCAATTCTTGTATTTATGTATACGTACATATATATAATATGAATCTCGGAAACGGCTTCAACGATTTTCATGAAATTTAGTACGCAGGAGGTTTCGAGGGCAATAAATCGTCGTTATATCCGTGTTTTCAGGCAATAATAAACTGAAAAATATGACTTTTTCTGTCATCTATTGGCGAGTAGTAATACTATTATTTTTACCACTTGGCCAAATATGGCGTTGTTAAGCAGCACTAAAGCTACTTGACAATAGATAGCGTCGTTAAACAGCACTAAAACTACTTGAGAATAGGTGGCGTTGTTAAAAAAAATCGGCCAAGTTCGAGTCGGACTCGCGCACGAAGGGTTCCGTACCATTATCTACAAAAACGAGCAAAAAATTCACGTATGTTGTATGGGAGCCCCCTTTAGTATTTTTTTTTCTGTTTTTTAGTATTTGTTATTTTAGCGGCAACAGAAATACATCTTCTGTGAAAATTTCAACTGTCTAACTATAACGGTTCATGAGACACAGCCTGGTGACAGACGGATGAACGGACGGACAGCGAAGCCTTAGTAATAGGGTTCCTAATTACCTTTCAGATACGGAACCCTAAAAAGGAGCAAACCTCTGTCTTCCAGGTACTAATTTATTTATATTGTGTAAGATTGTGTGAATTATAAATACTACGAATAATATTATCATAAGTATAAAATGTGATGTCTTATACTTTGCAATTAAAAAAAATATCTTATGTACCACTCGTAAAAATATTACTCAGAATTGGTGGACTTTACAAACGTCTTACGCCTGGATCTCTTCTCAAACGCATGCAAAACGAACATTGTACCTACAGATTGTGAATTCGTTTTGATAAAAGCCCATGAGATGGTGTATGCCTGTTTCGAACGCCCGTCCTTCAGAACGTTAGGCGGACACCCAAACGTATCGTGATAATACAACAATATGGTACCGTAGGATTGGTATGATGATGTAGCTCATCTCAATCATGCAAGGAAACCCCGTCGTATTTGGATTTGTCTTGACTTGCACTGTAGACCAAAGAGGTGTCCAGGGTCTGATGATGAAGCCAGAAGGTGGCAATAGGAATTATTAACTAAACTAGACAATTCAGCTTTGGTGGAGCTTATTCAATTTGTCTTCACAAAAAATATGGCCATTTAAACCTCAACAGCAAAGCCAGATGGTACACATAGGAACTACTGCACTGACCAAGATAGCTCCTTTTTGTTTGGGTATTTGTATATACTAGTACTCTAGCACTAGGAGGTGTCCTGGTTCTGATATAGTACATTACTGCCAAGGCCCGCAAATGCAGCATAACCGGGCGAATGTGAGTATGCAGGCCGAGGCGTAGCATGCGCGGTTATGCTCAGTTTTGGACAATGCTTGTATAGTGCTTCTCTCAAACATGTTTTTACTCTTCTACACTTTTTTGCTCTCAATTAGTGTAAAAAAACTAATTATATTGACAACTGTATTGAAACTAATAAAAATTCAAAATGTCTTACTTCTTTGTTTACTTTTTAAATTAATTTAATGGCACATTCTTTTTTTTGTGCCAGTTTAGTTCTTTAGTTATCAATTTTCGGGTTCAAAAAAGTTTGTTCTATTTTCAAATTACATATTCGACCTCTCGAACAGCGGTCCGATAAAATATTGCGGGTTGGTTTCCGATACTGTACTGCAAGTACGATTTATCCCAAAGCAACTGATGCAAGATATGGTCGCATATCGTAGCGTGTTTGAGAAAAAGTTCTTTTCCAAATGTGATTTAACGATTAAGTTTTCATTTATTATATTTGCCTTATGACAATATTTTATGTGAAATAACAATGCTATTAAAAAATGTATGTAGAATAACTCTGCTATTAAAATTTAAGAGCATCTACGTGACTGGCTGAAACCTATTCATTCCTGATGCTCTGAAACTAGCAAGTATTTAACTGGAAATGCGGATGTAAATTCGATATACATTCCATACGATGTAAGTAAATAAAGTCGGTAGAGGCTTTCACTTTTCTAAGACATTTTTTATTAAATAATCGCACTGGCAAATGTGGACACTATGACCAACGCAGAAAAAAAATTTGAAAGAAAAAATATGTTAGTAGGTTTTTCTTTTTCCAAAAAATGGCGGCAAGCATATTTAGTTCCTAAAAGCGTTGTTCTAAACATAATCTAAATTAAAATAATGATATCAACCGATGATTATTTGAATTTTACGCTGGAATCAAACTGGTGACATTTGAATTATTGATTCACAAAAATTTTACTGTTCACAAATGATTTGACTAGTGCTTCCATGGTTTTACTCACGTGAAAATTTATTCCCGTGGGAATTCTTGACGTAAATAAAATCCCGTCAAAACATGTAGCAACGTTGAAATAAGGCAACGGTAAAATTATAGATTTAACTACGTAAAAGCTGAAGAATCGTCGGCAAACGCTATAAAAGTATAATTATGAAATTAAATCTTATTTTCGTTTAGACGGCTTACGTCAGAGACTACACTTTCAGTGCTACGTGCTTAATTCCGACTTGAAGTACTTCTTAGTTATCAGACGTACCTATAAACAAAGTTACTAAATTTCATTAATCATTCTGTCAAAACTTTCTTTGGTATGAAAGTTAGTATTAACTTAAGATGTTATTTTAAGCTTTGAAAAGAAACATGATGTGTATGCTTTAGATAATATATTCCGTAGGCTGTTTTTTTTTAATTGTTACATTTATTTCAAATAGTTTTACAGTTACTTTTTTTTATGAAAACATACAGTTTGTAACATTTGATGAGTTCAATTTCCTGAGAGATCATTCGAAAAATTCAACTCTACTGGACAGCATTTTGTTTATTGCGTAACATAAGTATTTTGCTTATAAAACCTCTGAGCTAAAAGACAAAAGTGACAAACGGACAGAAAATTGGCTTCAACTAAGTTAAAAGTCACTCAGAAAGCTATAGAAAGAGTTGCACGAGATATTTTCACCTATGAATCATGACGGTGGATCAATACTGTTTGGAGACAAATTCGGTTTTAAAGAGGAAATTTGCAAAAAAACTAAAGTCACCGACAAATAATATGTAAAATAGTTATCCATGAATGTGACAATGGACAGGCGACATCGCTTGATGAACTGATAAACGATGTGGGAGAAAGGGTCTTATGACTTGACCACGGACAGCAAGGCGCAACGTGGTACGGCTTCTTCCTCCCAGGACTGGACCGGACAGACGATTCGGACAAAGCTGCAAAAAGTCAAGGTGCAGGTGGCTCAAGACCCTCTGTACTGGAACCGTGATAACTACGTGATAAATCAAAATCAAAATCTTTTTATTAAAATGGGTAACTAAGAAAATTTTCGAATCGTCAAGTAAATTAACTACAACTAGCTTTACAAACTGATAACAATACTGTTTTATTGCATGCGTCCAATAGGTAATCTTTATAAAATCACAAACGAAACATAATATTATAGTGTATCGACTAATAAATACATGTTGAAACAAGATTTTTAATGTAAATAGTTTGATTCAAAAAACAATTAAAATTTAGGTACTATTTTAATTGCCTATTGTTTTTCATAGGGGGGGCACCATGTGATACGTTATAAGTCTTAAATTACTCTGTGACGGGATTTAAAGTAACTCCCGAGAAAAAAAAAATTATTTAACATATGATATTACAGAGCAGACGTACATATACATATAAATATATACTAAGAATACAAAGGAGTTTGCAAGAAGTTTGCAAGAGCAGACCAGCCTCCCCCGTTTACGAGTATGACACATGAATCAGCCATCGCTTTGCTCAACCATGTTTAAGGGAACGTAACCACCCGACGCACATGCCACCACCGCAGAGACACTTTGAGAGAGCATGACACACTCAAGCAACTCCAATAAAACTTCGATTGTACTATATTCATATAACATATAATATTACACAGCAGACGTACATATACATATATATACACATACATAAATATTTACACTTTACAAATATATAAATTTATAAATAAATAGGTATTCATATACATATTAAACTTAATATATAATACACATACATGCACATATTCATATATACACATACAGATATATAATAATACAATTCAATCCTCGTTCGGCCGCCCGATAGCGGACACGAGTGGGTTCTACACACAAACACGCACATATACATATATGCATACACACATTCAAACAGACGTCGCACTCCCAAAAGTGGCCCAGCCCCTACACAACAGCCCGGCAACAAATGCACATCATTCAAACTACCATCACTTGGGAAACTAGCCTAAGGGGAGAAGAAGTGACAAGAAACTTCCGGATGTACACCTGTTACCAATCGGTCATACAGGAACCAAGCCATCAAGTACACAATATCTATCCAAATATGTATATACACACATACACGTACGTATTCGTGCGACACACCCCCACACATCCAAAGCCCCACCAAAACCAGGCAACCAAAGGCGGATTGCACATGGTGCATCCCCTGGTAGCTCGCCACCAATCACTATTAAGTAAACAACAGAGACATAACATCGTTACTTAGCTTGGCCTCTAGACTGCTCCTTTAACTTATCAAAACTAAATTATTTAAGTTTGAATAGAAAACCTAACAATAATTTTGTTTGATACTAGACCATACAATTTTGTAATTCAAATATTCATCTACATTATAACATGCTTTCTTACATAGCAGATGTTTAATATAAAATTTAAACTGTTTGTCACCTAAGTAAAGAATTTCTACATTTAACTTATTATAAAATTTTACACTGCTTCCCATAAATGATTAGTTGTCTTTAGTAAGCCTAAACTTTGGCATAACAAGTTTATTTTTATTTCTCGTATTTAAGTTGTTCTTATTACTGTTTCACGGAAATCAGGATATATTTTTACGGACAAACATAATATTTTCATAGATATATTGACACGGTATCGTTAGAATATTTATTTCTTTAAAATCATCCCTTAGGGAATCTCGGCTACCTATAAATGCTTCTTACTGCCCTTTTTTGTAATATAAATATGGTCTGTATATCAGCAGCAGAACTCCATAGCAAAATACCATATGACATGACACTGTGGAAATAAGCAAAGTAAACAAGTCTTGCTGTGGTTATGTCAGTCAATTGCCTGATTTTCCTCACCGCAAAAGCAGCAGAACTAAGTTTACCAGCTAATACTGTAATATGTGGACCCCACTGCAATTTTAAGTCAAAAGATATACCTTAGAAGATAGTTTTATCAACATATTCTTATTTTTCATTATTTAATACCAGATTTCTATTAATTTGGATTACATAAGGTAGTGATTATTATATTATTATTATTATATTAATGCATTTTGTTTTATTAGCATTAAGTACAAGATTATTAACAGTAAACCAGTTTGAAATTTTTATAAGGTATCTATTTATGTCGTTCAAATTGTCGTGTTTCCTGCTCACTTTAAACAATAATGAAGTGTCTTCCGAAAATAATACTATCTCTGTAAACTTTTGCACCATAAAGGGTAAGTCATTTATATATACTGAAAACAAGAAAGACCCTAATATTGACCCTTGTGGTACACCTAGTTTCACAAGAGATCTGTGAGATTGAGCACCATTTATAACCACTTTTTGAATTCTATTGCTTAAGTATGATTCTACACGTTCAAGTACAAGTTCAAGGGATTTATTTCTAACACCATCATATTTTAGTTTAGCTGACAACGTACGATGATCGACACAATCAAACGCCTTCGATAAGTCGCAAAAAACGCCAACTACATCCTGGTAACTCTCCCATGCCGCGCGAATGTGCGTCATTAGCACGGCTCCAGCATCAGTACTTGAGCGTCCCCTGGTAAAACCGAATTGTCGATCATGTAAAAGTCCCTGTATACAAAAATGTGAAAGCAATTGATTTAGCAAGATTTTTTCAAATATCTTACTAAAGACAGGTAGAACAGATATTGGTCTAAAATTTGAGGGATCTTCTTTGTCAACAGATTTAAAAAGAGGTATTAATTTACTGCATTTAATGAGGTCTGGAAATACATTATTATCAATGCATACATTAAATATATCAGCAAGATAGGGAGCAACAACTGATTGAGCTAATTAACTTAACAGACATCCCCCACAAATCTTCATATTTCTCAGATTCGTATTTTTCAGATTAAGTGTTATTGAAAGATTTATTCACTGAAAAAGTTTTTACATAAATTGTTAACATCTTTAGGGCAAGATAGTTTTTAATTTTTCTAAAGAACTATTTATCCGAGGAACAGCGATTGGCCTACATATAATCTCCTTGTCTAATTCGGAATAAGTTATGGCAAACCTAGCACTTTGACCACAATGATCCGATTTCAGACAACTTATAATGTTTTTTTCTAAATATTCACAGTTATCAGACAACTTATAATGTAAAGATAAAGATGGTGAGATTGATAGTACATTTAAAATAACGCTATAGAGTCAAATAATTAATGAGTATTTTTATGAACATTTTGTCACAAATCAATGTGGGGACAAATATATATACATATATACTTTAATAAATATTTTCAGTCATTACACACAGCGCCGTCTGGTTCCTAATAAGGCAAAACTTGTGCTATGAATATCAGACAAAGGATTCAAACACATAAATATATATACTTTTTTTTTAAATACATATACTTATTATTTATTGAAAACACCCAGCCTCAACACAAACAAAAATAATAAACGTCTGTCTTGTGCGGGAATCTAACTAACATCCCTCGATTCAGCATTCGGACCATTATCCACTGAGCCACGGAGCCGACGTTTGCAATACTGTATGGAGAACCTTGTAAAATTATATTTTATTTAGATAGGTACAACGTCAGCCATATACAGAATACCAGATTCCACAAAAACTTTATTTTTAGTCAAATTAGTTGAAAATATTCTTGCAATGTTGAGGCTTGACGAGGACTTTTACTTGATGTTAAGGATAAAGTACCTACATTTATTATAAGAAGTATTAATTTCGATGCGTACAAAGTTTCTGTGGGAAACACACATGATTGATTTTATGTCGTTCTATCTAGAATTAATCCTTTAATAGTAAATCAATATATTGTACATTATATTTTGAACAAAGGGACTGCCCTAAACTTGCTTGAATGTCAACAATTTCAATATTCTGCTCCCGACAAAAGCTATTCATATTAAAGCAATTAGCGCTGCGAAAATGTTATACATATTATACCGTTAAACAGTGTAACTGGTACACAACACAATGTCAAGTGGTTCTTCTTGTCAAATTGTTTGAAACTAGCTGGTTTCCCGCAATGTTACCCGCGTAATTTAACTTTTACTTTCATTTCATACTTACTGTTAATTCCCCATCTATGGCCTTAGGGCACTGTGTAACTAGCAGATTAAAAATATTAATGTAAAAACAGATGAACATGATACATTTCGATTTATTTATTTTATTCAAAAATCAATTTCATTCTTCCTGGCATTTGTTTTTGCTTAATGGCATAAAAAATAGATGTCATTTACGTAATTGTTTTTGTCTGCAACAAAAGGTACGAGTATATCAATCAATCAGCCTATGTTAGTCTACTGTTGAATATAGGCTCTTCCCAATGGACGTCACCAAACACCGTTTTTCGCCTTTCTCATTAAGGTACACTACCTATTTTAGGTCTTGGGTCCACCTGGCCTGAAAACGACCCACTGCACTTACCTATCTTTGTCACCACTCTAAGACTCGTCTGCACCAGCGGCCATCAAGTTCTGGGACAAATGGAGATGTATCTTACTGATAAAATGCTTAAATATTGTCGTTAATGTTTTAGTGAGTTCCTACTTAAGGGGTGTAATAGCAGCTAACCAATGCCACCATAAGGTATTTCTAATTTTCAATTCGATAAAAGCGAATTTAAATTAACAAATATATCCTACACTCAATACAAAAATTGGTTATTTTAGATTTTTGTAATTCGCTTTCTTCAAAGAGAAAATGAGAATTATCTAATAGCATGCCGCTCAGTTAGCTACTATATACCCCTTTAATAGCTATCAGACAGTCTTGACTAATTTAAGAACCCTGTTTTAAAATCTTTTATTAAAATTAATTGCTAAACAGATTTTTCAATGTACACAAAGGCAGAAAAAAAACAAGAAAATTTAATGTAGGAGCTTTATTGTCTCTAATTTAGAACTAAAAGAAATACAAAATTCATGTTTCCATTAAAAAGAAAGATAAAAAGAAAAGTACGAAATTTATTAGACAAAGACGTCAAAGAATGAAACTTAATGATCTTTAAGTCAATAAGTCGGTAATAATGATCTTTATTATTGGATTTAAGCGAGCTGAAGCTGCTTTAACAAAGATGTTTCTCAGATGAAATTCTTCATAATTGTCGAGAACAAAGCTTTTAGAACAATAAAGTACATCACAAGTGGCAAAGTTATTTATAAAAAAAACGTACATAATAAAAAGCATTATCAAATTAAAGCGCAAAATTTTAAATAAAATATGATTTCGTATGTGTGGATCAAATCAAATCTGACAATATTAATCCAATACGTTTCTAAGATCAGTTTTTAATATCAATACAATGCTTATTTCTGCCAAAAAGAGCTAGCAAGAAGTGCTATTTAAAGTAATAATACAATACTTTAGTAATTAGCTAAAGAGTATACAAGATGTACTGAAACACTTATTAGGTATTAAAAACAAGTTAATAAGCTATTAAAAACAAGTTAATAAGCTATTAAAAACAACATGTCAATTATTATTTTTTTGTTTTTATGTAGCATAGGGGGCGCACCATATATAGCGTCAAATATCGTCAATCAAGTCAAGGAATTCAGATATTAAAGAGTAATGAGATATATAAGATCTGTCTATTAACTCTGTTCTGAGTATCTCTTAAAAATTGTCAAGCACGGTAATATTGTTTAGGAAATGCTAGATGTGCTTGACAATGTTTGATAAAAAATTATATTTCAATATACATGAGTTTTAATTCTCTCTCTTCTTCACAAGCATTTTTGATTGTCTTGGAAGCCGTTTAGATTAGTACCTAGTTGTAAAAAATGTAATAAATTGGAATCGTTCGTCACAATAATGGACATCATTATTATTTATTACATTTAACGTTTATTATATAAAATAAATAAAAGTTTTTCATATCCAAAGTGCAGAATTGAAAAGTATATCTTAGCAATTTACGTAATGATATTTGATAACGATGTATGCAAATTTAATTAAATCGACAATATTATGCACGCGTTCTGTAGCGATTTAAATAATGAGATTTGCATTTTTTAACGTTATGTGGTAAAAAGGAGTCTGTAGAAACAAGAATATGCTTAAAAAAACACTAAATAAAAGCTTCGAGATTTAAAAGAGGAACTTTGTCTGGCGCGTCCGTCCGTATGTCACAGTCATTTTATTTTATTCATAGTCTATTGATACTAAAGCTCTAATATTTGATACGTGTATATATTATACTTTCTTACTAAAATTTGAAAATAAAACATAGGGTTCTCGCTTAAATTATAAAAATTTAAATAAAAACTAAAACCCGACTACGGATAAATCAATTTATAGTTAAGGAGATAAAGCCGTTTCTAGTTTGACAGCTGTCATCTGCAATGAAGATCTTAATGAAATCTATCACTTCTGTAAAGTAAAATTTACAAAGAAAAAGCCGTTGGAGTAATGACACATCAGTACATGTTAATTATTTATTATATAAGCTCCTAGCTCTATTTGAAAAGCTCCTAGAAGACCTGACACCTACATATACACATTCTATTATCATGGGTGATTTCAACACTTGCATACTTAAAAATGATTCACGAGCTAAACATCTGAGATCTATTGTAGAAGTCAGTAATATGTACATTCTACCGCTACAAGCCACTCACCTCTATCCAAATTGCTCCCCTTCTCTTTTAGATTTAATTTTTGTTTCTTCTTCTGAACACGTCGCTAAGCATGGTCAGCGTTTAGCTGATGCTTTTTCCTATCATGATTTATTATATTTTTTTTATAAAATACGTCCCCCTAAAGCAAAATCGAGAATACTTCTGCAACGCAATTTTAGTGCCATTGATATAAAGCTTCTTCATGAAGATGCTAGCAACTTAGACTGGACTGTAATTGATAAATCTCCTTCAGTTGATGAAAAAATTATGCTTTTCAACTCTATGTTAACTAAACTTTATGATGTGCATGCACCTATACGACTAGTCAGAGTAAAACATCTTCCTGCTCCCTGGTTAACAGAGGAAATCAAAGCACTGATGGCTAAGAAAAACAATGCTAAATCCAAATATAAAAGAAATCTTACTGATGCCAATCTAAAAAATTATAGACTTTTACGGAATCGCTGCAATACAATGTGGAAGAGACGCGCAGCGACACCACATTCACAAATCAGTTGAAAATGAAAATCCGTCTAAAGTATGGAAATGTCTCAAATCAATAGGAGTTGGCAAATCATCTGAGGATTCATTTCCGCCAAACATCAATGTTAATCTCCTAAATCAACACTTCACTTCCTCTTCTATCTTGGATGGTGTTGCTAAAACCAATACTTTAAATAATCTTTTCTCACTACCAACTCCTGATTTCTCTCCTTTTACTTTTACACAATTCACCGATTGTGATGTTAAGCAGAACGTTCTCGCCATTACTTCCAATGCAGTTGGTAACGACGATATAAGCCGTAAAATGATAATTAATATAATTGATATTATCTGTCCTACAATAACAAAAAACTCTAATCATTCTATTTCCTCTTGTACATTTCCTAGGGCATGGAAAGATTTCGTGCAGGACATAGTACTGTTACGGCTCTAGTTAAAATCACGGATGACATTCGCATGGGAATGGCTGGGCTGGGCTGGGAATAAACAGCTCACAGTATTAACGTTACTTGATTTTAGTAATGCATTTAATACTGTCGATTTTGATGTGTTGTTGGAGTTATTGCGTTCTCTTAAAATATCTCCAACGGTGGTTGCAAGGTTTCAGAGTTACTTGCGTGGACGTAGGCAGAGTATCAAATTCGATAACATTTTTTCAAATTGGTACCACATAGTTGCCGGTGTTCCGCAAGGTGGCGTTTTATCTTCTCTCTTATTTGCGATTTTTATTAATTCAATTACTCACCAACTTTCTTCTCTCCACCACATGTATGCAGACGATCTCCAGGTCTATAATCAAACAACTTTTTATTTATTTCAAACGATGGGGTTGATAAACGCTGATCTCCTCAGAATTTCAGAATGGAGCAAAGCCTTTGGCATAAAAATAAACCCAGCAAAAACCCAGGCCATAATACTAGGCAGTCCAAAGTTTATGTCTAGAATAAACTGGGTTAGTCTCCCAAAAGTTTGTGTAGACAACGTACTTATACCTTATAATGGCACCAGGTTAAGAATCTAGGTATTATTATAGATAGTAGTATGTCTTGGACTTCACAGGTAGCCGAGGTCAGTAGGAAAATGTTTTCCGCTGTAGGTTCCCTAAGAAGGCTGCAAAATTTCCTACCCATGGACACTAAAATTGTTCTTGCACACTCTCTTTTGCTTCCCATACTCGATTACGCCGATGCTAGCTATCCTGATTTAACTGAAGACCAATTAAACAAACTGGAGCGACTTCAAAATCTCTGTATTCGGTTTATATTTGGATTACGCAAATATGACCATATTTCCAATTTCCGCGTGAAGCTCAAGTGGCTCCCAATTCGCTTTCGCCGGAAAGCTCATATTTTTCACTTCTTTACTGTGTGCTGTTCAATCCTAGCTACCCTTTTTATCTCAAAGAGCGTTTTGGTTACTATGCCTCTTTGCGTTCCTCCTCTAATTTATTACTTAATACACCGTGTCACAACTCAAAATTTGACCATGATTTCTTCACCGTACAAGCAGTGCGATTGTGGAACTCTCTCCCTGTAGATATCCGAAAAGCACAATCACTTACAACCTTCAAAGCACAAGTGAAAAAGCACTTTTTATGTCTCGCATAACCTTGTTGTTTTGCTCCCTTTGTTCTTCTGATGTAGACACTTAAATATTTAAGTTATGATTGTTTTATTTATGTAAGGAATTTATGTATTTTATATTTTATGTATAAGGGTATTTATGTATTTTGTAGTTATTTATTTATTTGGTAATTTATACGTAGTTTAGTTATATGAAGTTATTCGTATTCTATGTTACTTATATCTTTATTTCAGTTTTTGTACAATTTTGCACATCATACCATTCCAATCTTTTAAATTTGTATGTCAATACCAACATAGGTTATCTGATAGAAATCGCCATCTGGCGATAAGATCGCCTGTTGTACATGTTTTTTAATATTATTTTTCAATAAGTTTGTGTTTTTGTTTTGTGCAATGAAGGATATTTGTATTGTATTGACACTGTTTACAAGCAAGTGTGTTAAAAAACTGAATAAACAGAATAAAAATGCACAACGTCTCTAAAGACGTTTTCTCTTGAAAATTATAATAGGCGTGGCATTATGGTTTCCTTCTTGCGATTTTTTATGGCGTGGCATTATGGTTTCCGTCTGACGAATTTTTTGATTAGCCTGACGCGAGTTTATAATTTTTTACCCATCACAAATAATAATATTTGTTCATTTAATTTTTTGACGTAGTATATTTGTCCTCTCAATCTGTCATAACCTATTGTAAATAAATCTGATGCTAGTTCCGGCTTACGAATTTTGCATAAATTTACGATCAGGAAACGTGACCTGACGCGAGTTTAACATTTTTTACCCATTACAGAAAAAGTGCACAGCGCCGCTAAAGAGGTTGTCACTTCAAAAAACATGTTAATTTGATCTAAATATATTTTTGAACATCCTGGTGCATGTTTGACATAATGCGATTTGTGTTACTACTGCGTTACGAGACAGAGAGTACGAGAACCTAGACGAAGACGAAATACAGATTTAAAAGAAAAGTTTAGTGTTTCCGTGACGTCACTATTTTTACAATTTTGAACCATAGAAGAGTAAAGTAAATTAAGAATTAAAACGAAATAAATAAGTGCACCTAAATTACCAAATATTTAACTATAAGCAGATGGAACTTGTTAGTTTTCGGTTTTTTTTTTTTGAAATAAAGTCCATAAAGTGTCACAGCACTATCGTTGCGGCGTGAAGGAGCAGTGCCTAAATGTATTTAAGTTTTCTAATAAACAACCATCATAAGATCATCAATCCGTCTGTTTATATATCTTTGGCTGTGTAGCAATTATAAATGTTACAGTTATAGACCGAAATCATGAAATCGTACAAGTATACATAAAAGATAGATTAAAATTATGAATGTTTGTATGTTTATACAGACACATCACGGTTTTTATTCTCATAACTATTGGCTGAATACTCACCAAAATTTTTAATGTGGGAGACGGCCCCTTTACACCAACCACTTTAGACTTGCGTAAGTGGTTGTGAACCCATAGCCACAACTACACTAGCCTGCAAAAGAAGGTAAAACACTCATAAACGTGACGATAACTTCTGTACTATTTAAATTAGAAACTTGAAATAAAAAGCATTATGTAGAAAATTTAGTTTTGTTATAAAAAACTCCTTTTTTACAACCTCCTTCTAAATGATGGCTGAAAACAGAAAAGAAAAACGCTTCCTTTTCAAATGATGTAATTTTTTACTATTTGGTTTCTGCTTTTGTTTTCGCATTTGCTTTTTGATCATTTACATTTAATTCATAAGCCAAAGTATTTTCAGCAAGTAAACTGAAAAATGTGCAAGAATTATGGCACATCTGGCACATGCGTCGTACTGCAAGAATGGTGGGTGCGACATTAAGAACGGTCTTCAAGGTGAAATAAAGGTACGAAAAAACCGGAAACCATCGCAGAAGACCATGTAATGTGCACTTTTTTTGAGAATTCGTCACCTCAATGCAGTTCAGGTGCAACAGCAGCTTCCCCTGATGAGGTATGATTACATTAGTGAAGACACGGTCAGAAGAAGACTTGCTTAGGTAAATCTGAAGCCCCAAACGGTCCCAAACTTGAGGCAAGGCATCGGGTTAGAGATTGAGGTATTCTCGTGACCACGTACAGTGGTGTGAAGGAAAATGGGCAAAAGTCTTGATCATGGATGAGTCACGTTTCTTATTATTCACTCATGACGGAAGGAGTCTACAGGCGGCCTGGAGAACAATACGCTCAAGGCTGCTTTGAAGGAAGAGTCCAATACGGCGAGGGCTCTGTACACGTAGGGGCTGGCATCACTTTTGAAGGTCGCACACAGTTAGTGGCCATAGAAAATGCTCAAGAGATTCTTAATGAGTGTGCAGGACCATATCTGGTAAATATGAGTGATGGATGAATTCTAATGCAATATAACGCCCGGCCACACACCTCTCAAGTCGTACAAGAGTACATTTATTAGGTTGGTATCAACTTGATGGCCTGGCCATCGAAAAGTCCTGACCTGAACCCGATCGAACACGCTTGGTATGAGCTCGGAAGGCTGGTCAGATGACGCAGACGACCTCCTGACACCCTCAATGATCTTAAACAGGCCCTGATGGAAGAATGGGAGTCATCGTCAACATCATCATAAACATCGCCTTAGAAACCTCGTCTTCAGTATGCCAAACAGACTCGAACTGTGATCAGAGCCAGGGAAGGCCACACTAATCATTAAAAAGGTGATTTTAAGACTATAAACACCCTTTTCAGGGTTTTTTAAGTTTTTGCCATTCAGTGAAAATGGCAACTTTTTGGTTTTTATGTTTCATTTATGTTAAAAACATTAAGTTAAGTAAAATAAACTTATGATCATAAAATCTTTTTTAAGTTTAATAGTTTAGGAGAAAATTCAATTTCAAAACTGTTATACCTTCTTTTGCAGGCCATTGTAGCAATAGTGCAGATAAATAAATGCTCTAATACCCCTGCTACACAATGTGTTTGAACGTGTGCATGCATATGTTTTTATGTTTGGAATAAGGTGGTTTGGTTTGTCTCTTAGGTCGTAAATCACTAGCTGAATATTAATTAGAAAAAGTGGTCAAATGTTAGGATCAGACACTTATAATAGTTATTTATGATACGCGTGCGGAAAATAGGTTATTACGACTAAGTGTTAAATTAAATATATGAGCGCAACGAGTGCTTTTAATGCCACGCATTACGAATAAACATTTAGGCTCACGTGTCATACAACGTTTTCAATGTATTATGTGAGGAAATAAAACAAAGACACAAATATAAAAGATTTATTTCACATAACAATAATTTTGCCGAGGCACGTTTCATATTGATATTTTTTTTACGAGGCAGAGATCTGGGTGTATATAATTTGTACAGCCAAATAATGTGAATCTTTTTTGCAAAAACAAAAAAAAAATACTTACTTATAGAGCGGGCTTACTTATGAATATTTGATTTTTTCAAACATTAAAACCTTACATTCCACTCCATGGTGTATGGTGCAAGACTTGAAAATTTAAAAAAAAACACTTTATGTCACGCATGAAACACCGCTTTCTAGTATCAACACCGTTAGTATAGAACACGCACATAAACACACATGATTTGTTTTAATAGTGTTACCTAGTAGTCGCGAATAATGCGATTTTATATGAAGTTTTCAAGGTATGGTATTGTTTATGAGTTTATTTTTAAATGAAACAGTGTCATATTATTTGTATCGGACGTACTATTGACAAGATATAGTCGTTAAGTTGATAACAAGGTGACTGGTGTCCTTTGACCTGGAAACCTAATCGTAGGTAAGGTACACGTAAATGGGTCACGCTGGTGAAAACTCTCGAATAAAATTATTTCAAGTACTCTCTTTAGATCATTGAACCTGCCTCAGCTCTGTTTATGTGCACAAAGGAGCAATTCACCTTAATTCAGGTGGAATTGATTTAATTTACTTTATTCATGGAAGATGTTTGCTACGACGTGTCGTAGATATAGTTTTGTGGTCAAATCTCGGAACAACTGTTCAAATCGCGTGCCTTGGCTTTATCTGATCTGACTAGACATTAACTATCATGTTACGGAGAGGCGAGCAAACTTTCCAATATAATATACATATATATATACTTTATTTGTGTTACAAGGTTGGTGTTTACTATGTACACGTTTTGCACAGAGATACAGAGAAGGATATAAGCTACTTTTTATCCAGAATAATTTTAAAATTCCCGCGGGAGTAAGATTAACCTGATTTCACTTATTTATTTATTTATTCTTTATTGCACACTATATACAAATGGAGGACTTAATGCCTGAAGGCATTCTCTACCAGTCGACCATTGGTTAACAGAAAAGCTTTGCTGGTGGTGCCAAATAAAGGCTTACATTTAAATGAAAAAAAAGAAAAATTACTACTAATATATAGATACATACAAAATACAGTAATACATAAGATAAATTTAGAAATTTAATGAGAATACTACATACAATTACATAATTGTATATATATATATATATATATATATAAATATATATATATATATAGCATATATAAAAATAAATTTTAATGGAAACCACAAAGCTTAAAACAAACACCATTTTTTAATATGTTATTAATTAACCAATATTTCCGAAAATTTCTTTCTTAATTAATTAATTAGGTATATATAATTTTCTATTTTTAATTAATTAATATAAAATATTTACAATAAATTAAAATAAATGTGACCTTTAACTGTTATGGTTTTTTTTTTAATTAGAACTTGACTTATAAAAAGGGAAAACTTTTTCAGAAAAAAAATTATCAGACATACGCAATATATTTCACTTTTTTTTTATTTCATTGCTTTTATATCCTCTATATATCTATAAAATTCATCTTTGAATCCCAACAGTTTCCAAAGCGTGGATGAAATAAAAGTTCCTACGTATACTTTGGAATTCTAACCCTAATGTGAAAAATAACACTTCCTCGATAAACCGGGTTTTCGAAGCAATTCGGTTTCATATTGTCGTTCTGTAAGAGGATTCACAAATTATCCTTCCGCTTTAGCCTGAAAGGATGAACAGGATTCCACATTTTTGCTTACATGATTTCGTATTCCTTTTTCATACTGAAATGGTAAAGAAACTCAAGCGAATGGTTTTTTTTTACTGGTGTTTATTATTGAATTTTTGTATGTGGTCTGTTGTAATTATTTGTAATCTATAAAACTGCTCATTTAATGAAATTCACAGTGGCTCAGGGGGTAATGACTTGCCTGCTGAACTGAGGGTGGGTTCGATTTCCGCACATGACACTGAAAATGTGCGTCTGTCCGTGTAAAATATGTATGTAAATACAAAACAAAAAGTATATAGAAAATAAATGCCGTGCTGAGAAGGAAAATACTCTAAATATAGATAGTGGTAAAAATAAACTAAACAATATCAATACCTACCTAGGTATATACAGTACACTTTAATCAATTTTTGTTGTTTTGTAATACCCTAGGCAAGCTTGTCTGCCACCTTAGTCGTATTAAATAAAAATGTGTGTGGAAAGTTATTTCGGAGACAAAATCCTTATGAATAACTCTCTCGACCGCGACGGATGACATAAAAAAAGTGTTTTTAATATTTCACAGGTGCGGTTCCCGGCTTAAAAATGTTGTTTATCTAAAAATATATGACTGCATTTTTACTTAATTTAGAAACTAAAAAATTACAATTGTTGTCATACATCTATTCAATTCTTAGAAATGTAGTAGATAAGTAGGAAACCCCAAAAAATATGATATACGAATTTACCGTTATTATAATATCATTTAATTTATATATATTAATATACATACATTTTCAATATTTATTACAATTCAAACCAATAAAGCACAACTTATCTTATATCCACTCAACCAGTCAATAAAACGAAAGCAGATTAAACTGAAACTAGTATTGGCACAGACACTAGTCTATATTGAATGTTTCAGCAAACCTCTTTTCAACAATCGTAAACATTTACCTGGGTCTACATATCTAAAAGGTCTTAATGTAATCACATTTTTTTTTAAATTAAATAAATAAATAAATAAAAATAATAGTAGCATAAATAGCTACGTAATAGCTAATAGCTATGTTACACAATAAATTTTCTTTACTTTTTACGCTAAACACTTCAAACTTACTCTATTGGATTAATACATTAATGGAAATGGAAATTATGTATTTAATGTAAAATGCTTGTACGCGCGGCGGGTCTTAGGCACTGTGACGTCAGCCGAGGGACGGCCATCCGTTGCGCCCGTTTTGCGGGTCAGGCATTTTACCAAAACTTTGATTATCTATATCTCGGTCAGTTTTTGGTATTTTTTGATAATACTTTTTTACATAAGAATACTGTCAACGCAAATCGCTTATGAAATTAATACTCCTAAACTCAGTGGAATAGTCTATGATAATAAAAAAAAAATTGTAACGCTAAAGTTCATAAAGAATTGCTAATTCGATTATTCGAAATCCGAAAATGTATCTCCTACAACTTTTCATCATAATGATCATTATTGATAATTATGTTGGTTCATAACGATCGTAATTTCAAATTATTCATATTCATAATGTCATTCAACATTAATATCTCTATTATTATTGTTCATTATCATATTATTTGTGTTCATATAGTTTTTTATCATATCGATTTTAAGAAATATCGTTTACACATATTTCTAAGTATATTGTTATGGGTTCCTAAATTTTTAATTCGTAAATATTTACTTCATTGCACCAATGTTATCTTTTGGGTAAAAAATAATTTATTCGATAGCACCCCCTTCAACATAAATGAAATAAAGAAGTCAGCGAAAAAGAATAGTTTTTGAAAAACATAATTCAAAATAAAAAAGTTTATACTGAAATACAAGTGCTAGGCTAGGTAAAGTTTGGTTATGCTTTTTTTCTAGACAGCTCACAGAGAGAGTGTTTAATATATACTAAGCAAAATTTAAAAAAAGAATCTTAAAAAAATATGTTTTGCAAAAATTCCTTACTAAAAGAAATTTGGCCGCCGATTTCTTCATTCCATTTAGGTATAAGGGGATGCATCTTCATCTATTAAAATCATTTTAACACAAAATTACATGGTGAAGAAAAGTAAATTACCTATTAATCAATAAATATGATTAAACGAAATTATTAACACGAATATTTAAATTTCAATGATATTCGTGCCAGTCGTAATACATAAACAAATATAAGAATTATAAATTTCTCTTAAAAAATTCTCTTGAAACAATTTCAGCAATGCCATTATGTTTAAACATTTTCAAAACAGTGATTATTGTGAGTAACAATAATAGAATTATTAATGTATGACAAAAAAAACTATGAAAAACAAACTTTGAAGAGTGATTATTATGATAACAGACCGGTATGACAATAAAAAATCGAACAAAAATTGTACGGGAGCCATTATGAAACCAAAAAAAATACGTTCCAATAATTCTATGTTAAAAATTTTACTGCATATTAATTTCCAACCTATTTTTCAAACCACATTAATGTTGTTTCTGTAAAAATTTAATTTAAACGTAAAAAATAAATAAAAGAAAATAAATTTAAATGATGTCGTTCCATCTTGATAAGTCCGTGATAAAGAAATGTATTTTTAGCACGCAAGACACGTTTGTATTACGGCAAATCACGTAAGTCTTTAAGTTCGTAAGAAATATGGTAAGTTAAGTTGGCAATTACTATAAGCAAAAAGCTTTAAATTATAGAAACTAGTCCAGCGTAGGTATTTAGTTCGCACATAAAGGATCAGTAGTCTCATAGTAACATTTTTTAGGGTTCCGTTCCTCGAAAGGAAAAAACGGAACCCTTATAGGATCACTTTGTTGTCCGTCCGTCTGTCCGTCTGTCAAGATCCTTTTCCTCAGAAACGCGTGGAGGTATCAAGCTAAAATTTATATCAAATACTCAAGTCTACTGTCCCTTGGAGCTGTGACAAAATCAAACTTCTAAGCCAACGTAATCAAAAGATACAGCCGTCTATGCCGCAAAATTCCGCAAATTTTCGAAACTAGCAAGGGAATGAAAACCTACAGGGTACTTCCTGTGAACTCAGAATCTTGAAATTTGGTACGAAACAACGTCTTATAGCACAGATTAAGAAAAATTGCGAAAACCGTAAATTTTTAGTTGCATCATATAATAATTTTCAATAATATAAATAAACATATAATAAGTTTGCACGGAACCCTCGGTGCGCGAGCCAGACTCGCACTTGGTGCTTTTATAGTAGGTTTTAAATGATCTATGTTTATATTTTTAGTATCGCTTTTCGAAATCAAACACGTCACACTAAGGTAAATTAATCACTGATTATAATTTTCATTGCAAATATTGACCACGATTCACAAAGTAACTTTCCTTCGAAGACTATATAATAGTTAAGAGCGGTAGTGCCGTAAAAGTTATAACGGATGTAGTTGTAAAGGCCATCTGCGGCCAACCAGTAGTCAGTTGCTAGGAAAAAAAACTTTTTCGACTTCTGATTAAATTTTGGTCGCTAATGTCGTTGTAAGTTCAGACCATTTCAATATGGCGACTGTAGTTTTAATATTTGACCGCCGGGTCAGAAATGTTTGTTGCACATCAGTGTGTTGTCGGCGTATAAACGAAATGTCCAACTCATTGAGAGGCATACCTGTAGACAAAAGATTCAAATCATTTAGTATATTAGATTCGGTACTATATCCTAATACCTTATATATTAAATCATCATCATATCAGCCCATTGATGTCCACTGCTGGACATAGGCCTCACCTAACTTTTTCCACAGCGTGCGACTCTGTGCCGCCTGTAACCAACGGCTCCCCGCTACCTTTACGAGGTCATCCGTCCATCTAGCGGGGGGCCGTTCCACACTGCATTTTCCGGTTCGTGGCCGCCACTCGAGAACCTTCTTCCCCCAGTTTCTTCGAGCTATGTGCCCTGCCCATTGCCACTTCAGCTTTGCGATTCGGTGAGCTATGTCGGCGACTTTAGTTCTCCTACGGATTTCCTCATTCTTGATTCGATCACGTAGGGAAACTCCGAGCATAGCTCTTTCCATCGCCCGCTGAGCGACCTTGAGCTTTCGTATAAGGCCCAAAGTTAGCGGCCACGTCTCAGTGCCGTAAGTCATCACTCGCAACACACACTGGTTGAAGACTTTTGTCTTCAAGCACTGGGGTATTTGGAACGAGAAAATAGTACGCAGTTTTCCGAACGCGAATATATTAAATACTGATTTACATTATGATATGACCGTTAATGATATTGATTTATAAGAGGTTATATCTACGATAATAATAATAATATAAATAATAATACTATAAAGAGGAAAGATTTGATTAATTGTTTGTTTGTATTGAATAGGCTCCGAAAATACTTGACCGATTTGAAAAATTCTTTTGCCATTAGAAGCCGACATTATCCCTGATGAACATAGGCTACTTTTTATTGCAGGAAAATACATCATTCCTACGGGAAAACGGGTAATAGGTCAACGGGTAGTAAAAATTATCCTTCCGTACTTATCTTTTTCACATAACTTCTAAACGGCTGAACCGATTGGGTTGAAATTTTATATGGGTATTTCGGTAGGTTCCTGGATGATTAAGAAATACAATTGGACCCGGTAGGTGGCGCTGCTACTAAGCGGCTTGACCAATTGGGTTGAAATTTTGTATGTATATTTCCATGGTTTCACAGACACGAATATACTATGCCATTAAAGAGGAAAGATTTGATTGTTTGTTTTTTTCTATAATTGAGGAGTTGCTGTTAGAACCTACGCTGATAACTAACTAAATTTAGGGCGGGCGAAGCCGCTGGCAGAAGCTATAGAGAGGTAAAAATGTTATTTGTTTGTATGTACGGTGTAATCACTGCACCTACTGAATCGATTGTAAAAATCCTTTTACTAATAGAAAGCTATAATACGTGAGTAACAAAGGCTATAAATGTTTTGATCAAAATAATCTCATAAATAGCACAGGGATAGCTTGAGGGATTTCGAAGAATATAAAATAATGTTCATACCCATTGAGAGTTCCCACGGGAATCTTTTTTGTGGTTGCCTTTTTACACGTCATAGCAGTGCATACAAAAGGCTTTGTTTGTGGCACCGAGATAGGCTTAGGGCAGATAAAGACAAATAAAATACTTTTATCCCAAATGAAATTTCACATGGGACTGCCCCAACTATATATTAGAAATGTTGTAGTGATCTAGTACAGTCACAAGGATAAAGTTCATATTTTAAATATTGACAAAATTCACAATACCGATGTGAACAACGTTTATCTCAAGGTACAGGTGTGTTTGCTGGAGTATGTAAGTCAAGTAGTTGGTAAATATTAAGAACTGTATTGCAAACAGCTAAAAAATAAATAAGGAACTATTCTGTGAGTGCTGGAATATTTATATACTACAAAAATGTATAAAAAGAAACGAATCATCATAAATATGATTTTTTCTGTAAACAATACAAAGGCGGAATACATAACACGCGGATTTTACTTTTTCACAAACTTTTTTTTGTTTGGTCCGTGCCCGGCCAGCCAGTATTATTAAACAGTTAGTTACTTGTTCATACAATGTTCTTGATCGATCTCTATAATCCACATTCCAAATTGAAATCACTTTGCGTCCCTAGGGATTCAAAGTGCAACTTTAATAACTGTTTACGAGGAACCAACCAGCTATTTTTGAATAGATGTGATAAAAACTTATTTCTTATCGGTTATTGGACCACCAATATCCAATAGGCCAAATTCAAACTTTTCCATTAAATTTTTCTAATTGTTAAAATCAAGTATTTAGAATATAAATTGTCATCGGCTATATTTTAATCGTTTTGTATTGTTTGTATGATATATCTGTAAATTGTAGTAGGCATTACTGTTGAAAACGGCCAGTTAAGGCAAAAATGCCAACTAAAACTCACAGATATATTCTAAGTGTAATAGAAAACGTGCTAAAAATAACTTTAATTGCGGCGCTAGATAGCTGCTATACGGGGTGCAAGGTATAAGGGAGGATTAAGAAACTTGGCTATGTTGGAGGAATCGAGCTCGTAGGGTCGCTTACCTTCCCAAATTTATGTTCAATTATTAAACGATAAGGCAATTTGCGAGTGATTTTGCGATTGGGTTATCAAAATGAAACCTATATTTTACAAAAAAAAAAATGTCACTATATCATATGTTTTTTTAACTCATAAACTCATCATATTCAACTTTTATTAATTTTTGCGTCTAACTTTTTGGTATAAAATATATATAGCTAGAACTCAACATGTTACTCTGAGTTCAAAAGATATATTGGTACGTAATGTAAAACTTTGAATAGAACATAGTAATTTTATTCAAATTATTGTAACCACCCCGAACAGGAAAACGAACCTGATAAATATTGAGTTATCGGCAAATATATATATTTCAAAGACTTTTGTATTAAAATTATTCAAATAGACTTTAAGATCTTAGTATTATTTTTTATACTATGAACTTAGTTAGGTACTAATGTAATAGAAAATTATGGACACCAATTTTTACTTTAACATGAACATTTATATTATATATTTAGTACTAGCTTTTGCCAACGGGGCATCCTACCTAACTTTGGTTTTCGTCATGTGATTCCTACGGGAACTCTTTAGTAGTACTAAAGAAAAGCTTTAGATGTAGCTATAGTTCATTCAAGTGGAATTTGGTTATATATTTATTCAATAGGGAATTTGATTTGAATTTTTCGAGATAAAACATGTCCTATTCCATCTCTTTAACTATCTCTGTGCCAAATTTTGGCTTATTTGGATGCTCTGTTGGGACGTAACTGAGTAACAAACAAACCTACAAACTTTCACATTTATACTTAAATATAAGTAGGATATAAAACTAATTTTATGTACTTAAGTATTTTTTTAAAATTAATCCCTCATTTTACAACAAAAATATGTCACTTTATTATATTTCTTACACGTGAGAAATGGATGAGGATTATTTCAAACTTTTATTAGGTAATCTTTGCGTCTAACTTTTTGGTATGAAATATAGCTGGAACTCAAAATGTTACTCTAAGTTCAAAAGATATATTGGTACGTGATGTAAAACTTTTTCTCTTTCCTCAAACAAATAATGGATCGTTCTTAAAGCAGTTTCTTGTAATTTATTACTTTAGATTGACTTTCTATTTCAAACGCTTTACAAAATTATGAAATTCCAAATAGTCTATTTAAGCATCTTAATTTTTTTTAATTGTCAACGGGTATGTTTCCCCGCTCTTCGAAACCGATGAGGATAAAAGGACATAGCCGCAGAATTATATGCAGGTAGCTGCCAACTTGAAAATGCTTATAGCTTACCTTTTTAAACATTAACTGGACTTATTACTTAATACTCATTTGTCATATGCTAAGTAATAAACATTAAAAAGTTTAAATAATCAAAAAGGTTACAATGTAATTCAACACTATCTTAAATTATAAAGCAATCCAATAAACCTATAAGATGATTTGATATCCTTGATCACACAGCGGTAGACTAGGTACTACTGGGTTTGCAAGTCCTAGTTAGGTATATAGGTGCATATAATATGGCTGCGAGTTCATCTGTCGGGACACGAAGTAGGCATACTGTGTTCAAATATTAGACCCTATCATCAATTTAGTCATAATCTAAGAAAAAAAGGTCTTCTCTTCCAGAAAATAAAACGATACGCGATATATCCGTTAAAAGTCATTTTTGTCGAATGCGTTTGTTTTGCATATTGCATGATTTGCTTTCGCTGAGCTCGGTGCCGGCTGACGACGTAGTATATTGTTACTCACGCTATCCTTTTTCTTTCGTACCACTAAAGACTACTTTTTATACCAAAGGTTTAGAAATCTCTTTCTTTGTAAGTTGCGTGTTGAGGGTAACATAAGTAATTTACTAAGGCTGGGTTGCACCAACTAACTATAACGATAACAAAAGGCCGACAGCATGTCAAATACTCGGTTAAGCAAAAAATAGAGTGCACCAAATGACAATTGTTAAATTACGTCATAACTTTAACGTTAACCATAACCAGCCGAAAATAACTGTTTATAGTTAAAGTGACAGTTGTCAAGCCGCTAAATGTTCATAAAATAAGGTTATTCATGTCAAGACAACAAATTTGAAATACCTTCCTACAGTTAAATTAAAAGTATTTGTTAAAGTTATTTTTGACAATTACTTTAACAATCGTTTTGGTGCAATCCAGCCTAATTCTTCCAGCAGCGATTCGTTTCTTTTGATGCGGATAAATTGCGAAGTTTCTAAACATTTAACAACATACAATAA
Organism: Apoda limacodes; assembly: GCA_946406115.1. Lineage (NCBI taxonomy): Eukaryota > Metazoa > Arthropoda > Insecta > Lepidoptera > Limacodidae > Apoda > Apoda limacodes. The sequence continues at coordinate 21,491,698 of OX291555.1, read as the reverse complement.
ATTTATAATAAAATTCATTTCTTAATGTGGGTGCGGATAAATGCACGACTGCCTTAACAAAGAAAACATAGGCATTTAAGCCCTGTCATACCGGCAAAAGTCGTACAGCACACGTCACGCAGGTGTCTGCTGTATGCGTGCAGTCATATTGAAGTTGAGAGCATTTGACCGCAAAAATAACTTATAATTTTTAGTTTTGTACTCTTTATGTTTCGTGATGTAGAGACACTCATATTTGCAAACTATTTCTATGAGTTTATTGTACAAAACATTCGTATACTATATTATTTTTGTAAATAAATGCAACCTGCCGTGCGTGCGAACGAGCAGTACTGACCGATGGGTGTGCATGCATGCCTGGTCTGGCATTTAACAGGCAGTGCAATATTGTACAACGTAATCACTGCACGCGCGTGTGCGACGTTGCCATTCCGATACATACGCGCACGGACTCGGTTTGTCTGTAGATGACTGCGCAGCTAATACCTTATTTACAGTTTCATACATTACAAATGGCGCGTGCGCACGTCACGCTACGCATCTGGTCTGCACCGGCCTTTATTAAGATTATTTAAATGTATAGCCAAATATTGGTATGTACATTTGACTATATATTGTGCAAGTAGGATAAGATGAAATTAATCTGCGTTACTGAAGATCGTGTACATGTTAATTAAACGCTAATATTGAAGATTAAGCTTAATCGGATTTGGATTTCAATATAGAGACTGTAATAGTATTAAGAGTTATATGTATCAGGTTTATAAAGAAAACTTAGTACTTACAAAAAGAAGGATTGCAAATACTTTTATTACATTATTATACTTTTAGTACTTTGATTTGCTAAAGTTTGTCATCAAAACTTGGGTACTTGATATTTATTTTACTTAAGTAGTTTTAAACCTCAAATTGAAGTATCTACCCATCTTGCTAAGAATATTATGCTCTCTTCTTTCTATGCCTCACATTCTCCTTTCTCCTGACAGACTGACTGACTTACTGTCTTATTATCGGAGACCCTAAGCCGCTAGTGAGATAAGCTGTAACACGAAATTTTAAATATAGATTTTAATGCAAGGCTCCACAAAGAAAGGATTTAACAAAATTAATTTTCATCCTAGAGAGTAAAATAGCGGTTGGAATATTGGAATATTCTATGAACAATTTTCAAGTTAGTCCAAAATAAACAATGACGTGTATAAAGTAAGGGGTAAGATATGAGAAGAAAATTTTTATGAGAGTTCAACGACTTCAGTATTTAATGACAAGATTTATAATGCTCCTATGCTAATGCTAATGATTGCACCACGCGGAACCAGTAATCTATCTTCTAGATATGAATGAAAAGAATAAACTAACTAATTGACTTATATAATTTTAACGCACAGCCCAAATTAGCGGGTTTAAATACAAAATTTTGCGCAGAGGGTCTTGTTATAATTATGACGGACGGAGCCGTTTATAAAAGATTTTGTAAAATTCATCCCCTAAGAGGGTAAAATGGAGATTGGAAGTTCGTATTGAAAACTGCCATCTTGCCAGCCTTCATACGTCTTCACTGTTGGAGCACGGCCTACCCTCATAAGCGAGGGTGATTTGGGACATAGTCGACACGCGGACCCAGTCTGGATTGTGGACTTCACATACGCCTTTTTTTTTCTCTTGATGTATGCAGGTTTCCTCACGATGTTTTACTTCACCGAAAAGCCAGTGGTGTGAATCAGTGTACTTGAGAAATTATGAAAAGACTCATTGGTACACGCCGACCCCGGGGTGCGAACCTACGCCACTTGGGACGCGAAGTGAAATTAAACCCTTCGGCCACCACTGGTAATTATTTGGTCTTTAGTTTGAAAATTAAGATTGACGTATTTCATGATTTTCGAAAAATCTGAACGAGAAAACTGATATGAATAAGTGGGCCTTAGCTTTATCACGGTTCGAATAAGTTATAGCATCTCCTGCCTTAAGTTAATGACAAAGTGCTATCAGTAATAATACTAGCATAAAAATATAGGTCTGTATATTATTAAATGGTTGAAGTTCAACATATAAATGTACTAAAAAACTACATAATGTAGACGCTAATACTTTTGAAACTTTTATCTATAGTTAGACTTTACAAAAAAAAGTGTAGATATCAGTATTTGTTATTATGCGTACATATCATTATACGTAATACAATTTGTTGTACACGTAGGTATCAATATACATATAATCCAAAAAATCGTGTTGTGGAATCTGTCTAGACTAGATGAAAACTTATAACAACTTAATGACCTTGAGTCTAGACATCTTGACCCTCCATGCTGACAAGTAAAAGAATTCCACGCGATCCAAAATAAAGTAATCAGCTGTGTAAACTTGCCAGCCTGAGTAATATTATTTTTTAGGAAAAATAAATAATCTATTTCATATCATATTATAACATAAAATAAAAGTAATATTAATAAAAGTGTTGTGACTTATTATGAAAGGTGTGATCAGAGATATTACGGCCGTATGCTCGTAACATCTACGTTTCACCGATTCCATCCATCAAACGTGATAGAGACAAACCAGGATCAAAACAATTATACAATCAACAAATTGTAATATTGGTTGCTACTTGGCAGGCAATTGATTAACAAATTGTACTCGAGACTTACGACTAACATGGCAGCCCACCGGCGTGATTCGGTCCTCTGATCTTTAAATCTAAAAGTCCATTACTTTATGTACAATTGGTGTGGCATTTCTGTCGGCGTACCTCAAGGTGGCGTGCTTTCCCCTCTTTTGTTTCCAATATTTATAAATTCAATTTTCAAAGTATGCAATCCCTAACTTACAAGCCGTATTGACCCTCACATCTGAGGAGTCACTTTGCCTCGCTACGAGTGTTCTACAGCTTGTATTATGGGATTTGTTCTGAGGTATTGTTTGAAATAATGCCCAAGGCTACTTTCTACTATCGAACCGCTCGCCAGCGCAAGGAATTTATCCCCACACCTTGGAACCTATATGGTCATGTACAGTGCGGTATCAGAGTAACTTCCTTCCGCGAACGCTTAGGTTGTAGAATGGGCTCCCTGCTGTGGTTTTCACTAAGGACTTCAGTACGGTCAATGACCTTCAGAATGATGTAAAAAAATTACAGCAATGTAACAGCGAAGAAAGGATAATGAAGTTAAATGAGACCAACAGGAAACTCACAAAACGTACGGAAACTTACAGAAAACCGCGGCCATAATAACACTAACATTGAGTAGTGTTGTGTTCCTGGCGGTGAGTAAGGTTGCCAGAGCTCTTTGAGGATTCGCTGCGCGGACAGCGGAGGACCGGCGGTGCTTGTTGCTGTCATACTCGGCATAGACGCGGCGTGCTGGTTCGGCGGTCAGGGAGACCTGATGAAACGGCTGACCGCTGGCCGCCCGCAGGTTGAACGGGATCCCGAACCCAGGGATCACTTAATCTCCGCCCTGGGAGGCTGATTCGCCAGCCTGTGTAAAGTATCTGAAGTGGTAGTCGTGCCGGAGAAGGAGACCGGAGTGGACCCGGCTACTACAACAGAGGGGGATCAGGGGCCCTTCCGCCCGCCGTGCCAGCAACCGTATCATCTGTGGCGAGCTTCGGCAGTCTTAGAACCGCACCCTTTGCCCTCTATGCTGTCTGTGCAGTGAATCCTCATCCTTAGTCTTAGTAACTTTTTTTTATATATATTATGGCCAGAAGACAGAAAAAGAAAAGAGTTTGCACAGCGGCTACTCCATCCACATATAATGTGGATTTTTGCAACATCAGGGGTATTCACGCAAATCTTAACGCAGTCCACCACCATCTCGAAACTGCGCAGCCGACCATTCTTTTTCTAACGGAGACGCAGATATCCTGCCCGGCCGACACATCATACCTTCATTATCCCGGCTACAAACTCGAACACAATTTTATGAGTCGTGCCGGTGTATGTATGTTCGTCCGGGAGGATATCTGCTGTCGCCGCCTTCATAGCCTTGAAGACAGGGACCTGTCGATATTGTGGGTGCGCGTAGATTACGGCGGCCACACTCGTATCTATGCGTGCCTATACAGGTCTCATAGCGGTGACACGGACGTAACTCGACTCTTCACGCACCTGAGTTTGACGACTGACAAAGTTCTAGAGCAATATCCCACAGCAGAACTAGTTATTTTGGGAGACTTTAACGCCCACCATCGCGAGTGGCTCAGTTCTCGAACCAATAACTATGCTGGGATATCTGCTCATGAATTTGCTCTGACCTATGGATTCTCTCAGCTGGTACTTTCTCCAACGAGAATACCAGATATAGAGGAACATACGAGCTCCTTACTGGACCTTCTGCTGACTACTCGTCCGGACGGGTACTCCGTCTCAGTGGATGCGCCTCTTGGCTCCTCGGACCACTGTCTCGTTCGGACTCAAGTGTCATGCACACAACCTGATCCTTCTGGGCCAACTAACTGGCGTCGTGTGTGGCACTATAAGTCGGCAGACTGGGATGGATTGCGTGAATTTTACGCATCGTACCCGTGGAGGCAGATCTGCTTTAACTCAGAAGATCCTGACGTCTGCGCAGCCGCAGTCACTGAGACAATCCTTGCTGGTATGGAATGCTATATTCCTAACCCGCGAGTAGCTGCCGGCGTCAAAAAACGACCGTGGTTTAATAGGTCTTGCAGAAAAGCTAAAATTCTTAAGCAAAATGCATATGAGGCTTGGACCACGGCTCGTTATAATAAGGATCCGAATTTTCTGAGTTAAAACGCAAATTAAATGCTGCCTCGAGGTTCAGTAAGAAAGCAACTGCCAGAGCAAAATTCCAATTCATCGGCAAAATAGGTGGGCGACTTGCGAGCTATCCTTCTGGGAGTCGTGCTTTCTGGTCGCTTGCCAAAGCTGCCGAAGGGAACTTCTGCCAGTCGTCGTTACCACCACTGCGAAAGACCGATGGTGACTTGGCCCATAGTGCTAAAGAGAAAGCCGATCTACTGGGCAGTCTCTTTGCCTCGAACTCGAATATGAACGATGAAGGCGCTGTACCACCTACTATACCGTGGTGCGGTAAGTCCATGCCGGAAATCTCCATAACGCAGCGGGAGGTCAGGCGGGCGTTGCTTTCTCTAGACGTTCATAAGTCGAGTGGGCCAGACGGTATACCAGCAGTGGTGCTTAAGCAGTGTGCTCCTGAGTTATGTCCTGTACTCACGCGCCTCTTCGCGCTTTCCTACCACACTAGGCAATTTCCGTCTACATGGAAGACTGCGAATGTGCACCCGGTGCCCAAAAAGGGCGATAGATCAGATCCATCGAATTACAGGCCTATCGCTATTACCTCTCTCCTCTCTAAGGTGATGGAGCGTGTGATCAACACACAGCTTCTAAGATACCTAGAAGTACACGATCTGGTCAGTGACCGTCAATATGGCTTTCGCCACGGTCGCTCGACTGGTGACCTTCTAGTGTATCTCACACACCGATGGGCACTAGCCATTGAGAGTCAGGGGGAGGCATTGGCATGTAGCCTGGACATAGCGAAGGCGTTCGATCGGGTCTGGCACCGCGGTCTTCTATCGAAGTTGCCATCTTACGGAGTGCCCGAGGGTTTGTGCAAATGGGTGGCTAGCTTTTTGTCCGGCAGACGCATACGAACCGTAGTTGACGGTAGTTGCTCTGATAGCATGGACATTAATGCTGGTGTCCCGCAAGGCTCTGTGCTGTCTCCTACGCTGTTTCTACTGCATATCAATGACATGTTGGACATCAACAACATACATTGCTATGCAGATGACAGTACTGGAGACACTTTTTACACGGGTCGTGCAAACATCCCTCGTTCCGTTGTGGAGGAAAACCGCGGAGAACTTGTGTCTCAAATCGAGACCACACTGTCCCAGGTCTCTGACTGGGGACGGGTAAACTTGGTCCGATTCAACCCTACAAAGACACAAGTGTGCGCGTTCACCGCTAAGAAAACTCCATTCACTGTGGTCCCACAATTCCAGAACACTCCCCTCTCCATCTCCAAGAGCATTGGGATCCTTGGTGTCGACATCTCCAGCGATGTTCAGTTCCGAGATCATTTACAAGATAAGGTAAAGCTGGCGTCCAAAAAACTTGGTGTACTCAACAGAGCGAAGCAGTACTTCACGTCGGGGCAAAGGTTGTTACTTTACAAGTCGCAAGTTCGGCCCCATATGGAGTACTGCTGCCATCTCTGGGCAGGTGCACCCGGATACCAGCTTGACCCTTTTGACTCGGTTCAACGACGGGCTGTGAGAATTGTCGACGATCCCAAACTCACTTGCGGTATCGAGCCCTTAAGTCTGAGGAGAGACTTTGCCTCACTGTGTGTGTTCTACCGCTTGTACAATGGGTTGTGTTCTGAGGAATTGTTCGAAATGATGCCCACGGCTACTTTCTACCATCGCACCGCTCGCCATCGGCAGGGAATTCATTCTCACACTTTAGAACCTAAATGGTCGCGTACAGTGCGGTTTCAGAGAAACTTCCTCCCGCGAACGCTTAAGTTGTGGAATGAGCTCCCTGCCAAGGTTTTCTGCAAGGACTACAGTATGGAGTTCTTCAAGAAAGAAGTTATTAGATTTCTGAAGGGTCGGCAACGCGCAAGTGATACCCCTGGTGTTGCAAGCGTCCATAGGCTACGGTGACCGCTTACCATCAGGCGGGCCGTAAGCTTGTTTGCCACCTTAGTGGTATAAAAAAAAAAAAAAAAAAAAACGTAGATATCGAGATACGCAACTTGCCTAAACAAAAAATTAAAACTTGGCAAATATCGTCTGTGAGATTGGAAGAATTATGAAACTACCTGTGAATTTGAATGATATCGCGTTTGCGCACAGAGTACCACACACCCACAGCGAACACACCTCGAACGAGAAACCGGTCCCCAAGTACGTTAAATCGTCAAGTTTACTTCTCGCTCATTGCGCGACAGAATAATAGCAGCTTCAAAAAAATTACGCGGACGGATCGATACTTAACTGTTCTCGGGTGAAAAACAAAGAATAAATCTTAACGAGCATATTTATCTTCAGCGTAAATTCTTATTTCGTGAGGCTAAATCTTTGTGTGCGACTAAAAGTCACAGGAAAGATGAGAATTGTCCAGTGCTTTTTACTAGAGACGACCGTGATATTTCTCAAATTAAGTGATATACTATTTAAATTTACGCGATTTGCGCAGAAAAAACAGTTGGTTCTGTTTTTATTCCATCTGTCTGTGTCGTAGTAAAATTATTTTGAAACATATTATATATAAGATCACTCGTTTTAATGGTGTAGCTAAGCTGCTCATATGTAAGTTATAAATTAACATATTTTTCTGATTTACTACCTATTATGTGGCTCGTTCTTGCATCGCTAAAAAATTGTTAAATATGTTTATATATAATAAATAAATATATCTTTTTAATTTACCACCTATTATGTGGGTTATCCCTTCATCGCTCAGCAAAATTATCAATAATATTTCACATAAGTGACCAATATATATATATCATTAAGCACTTTTTAGCAATGGCAAACTTAAATCTAAGTATTTTTAATTAAAATTGTAATGGCTTTAGGACAAAATTAAATAAAATTTATTTCAATATTCTAGCGAATAATAATGATCTAATAATTGATACTGAAACAGGTTGGACGCCTGCGATATGTAATAATTTGTTTATTGACAGCAGATACTGTGTTTTTCGTGCAAATAGTGTTTTATCCAAACTCACAAGGTTATGGGTGGCGGGGTTATAGTGGCGCGGCGGGAGTTGAATGTGGAACTATTAAGACACCAGTCTGTACCCACCATTGACACTGTCGTTTTACAAATTACGCTACACGGCCACACACTTGCTGGTTTATCAAATTGCCTATAACAAGCGGCTTCATATATTCCACCGGCCATGAACCAACTTCTCTATGAAGAACACTTTGTCATGTTATGTACCGAAACTAAATCGACCTTTACGAGCATTTTGAGGGACTATAACCTACAACATATTATGGGGACTTTCTCAAATGAACTAGGCTATCTTGAACCTCTTATGACCAATACTTTGAATGCATTTGTCACTGCTTAATACAATGTCTTATTTAAACCTCAAACAATATAATAATTTATGTAACTGTAATGATAGAATACTAGATCTTGTTTTATGCACTTCAACTGTCGCTATAGAAAATTCTGCACTGCCTTTAATATATGCTGACCTTTACCATCCGCCTTTTTTATTCACATTAAATATCCAAATACGACAAAGCTTACGTAAGAATACAATACATAAATTTTGTTTCTGTAAAGGGAATTATAGCGAAATTAACAAAGAAATCATACAACTAGACTTGGTTTGTTAATGGTAGATGAATATGTAGACCTGTTTTATGAGCATGTATACAATATAATTCAGAAGTATATTCCACAAATTAATATAAAACCTAATACATTTCCTGCCTAGTTCAGTAAAAACCTCATCAAGATTTTCAAACTTAAAGAAAAAGCTTGGAAAGCCTACAAGAAATTTCATAATAAAGTCTTTTGTATTTATATATTATTATGTATTTATACATATCTATATGGATATCGAAATAGTTCATCTAACCAATTCATGTGACGTCCTTGTTGTAAATGTGTGCACCCGACCATGTCCTTGAATTTTATTTAGGTTGTCGGTATGCATTTAAAATTTTTGTGAAAAAAAAATACACATAAAAAAAATCAATAGTTGATTTTAAAAATATAAAACTTTAAATTATATTTCTGCACTATTTTTCATTTCTGTATGTTTTGATACACTATCTACTCGCTATTGGCAGGGAATTCATCCCCACACCTATGGTCTTTTTTCCTCCCGCGATCTTTTAGGTTGTGGAATGAGCTCCCTGCCAAGGTTAGCTCTAGAGACTACAGTGTGGGGTTATCCAAGAAACGAGTGATTAGATTTTGGTGTATCAAGCTTCCATAAACCGCTTAACATAACGCGGACCGTAAACATGTTTGCCACCTTAGTGGTAGTTAGTTAGTTAGTTAGTTGGACTTATGTTTTCCGCACTTAGCCTCATAATAGGGCCATTGTACGTAGGTAACCAATACCTGTCATTGGTTACCCATACCATCCCAGCTCCGTCCAAAAGTTAAGGAGGCATCTGATGTTATTCAGCGCCTCTCTCACCTTAGTGGTATAAAGAAATAAAAATACGGTAACAATAAAAAGAAAAAAACAAAAACAAGAATCTTTTATAATAATGGTGACCAAAAAGTATTACGGCAAATGTTGAATTTCAACTTCTCTCAGGCTCGTGCCAGGGCTGTCGGTACTTTCAAACGAGCACTTTAACGGATATACCAAAAGGTCGTTACTTATTTTAAGAAATACACAGAAGAAAAACAAAACTTTTCAAGCACTCCCGCAATGTAACTTAAAGTGTACAAAAGATGTGGGGAGGGTTTTCTTACCGAAATATACATTTAAGATGTTTATTAACAAGGTTTCTTTTATTTCAGATATTTTCTTGGTGAAAAGAGAACGGCCATAAGTGAGTAAACATTAGTTTCAAAACGACAAGTAATTAACATTAGGTTATTATCTGAACAGTAAAATATGTGAAAACTTTCTTAAATTTAAAGAGGTTAAGGATACAATTATTGGCTAGTCACGATCTCTTCATATTTTAAAAACGTTGTGTTTAAGACTTAGTCACATTACAGTCCAATACAAATACAGATTTTGAACAATTTACATATTTAAGAAAAAAATGCAGTAAAATATGGTGGTCTTATCGCTAACTGAGCAATCTATTCCAGACAAATCACGGGGAAAAAGTTTTAAAGCACTTCACTTGAATAGGGTAACAAGGACATGAAATAACGACAGCGAGACCTGATTTGTTTTTTGAAAATATTTAAAGAACGTGCTTTTTGTATTTCAAAAAATTATGTTAACTGCGAATTACTGTATATATGAGACTGGTGTACAGGTGTTGCCAATAATAATTAAGTTTTATCTCTTAGGGCTGATGTACCATGAAATTGAAATTATTCTTTTAGATACAAAGGGGTTGACAGATTTTGTTTTTGATTAGTAAGTATAAATTGATTAATATTCCACCATACGTAAAATACAATCTTACTATAATTTATTATTTATTTATTTAACAGACATTAATGTAAACTAACAGGTTTCACCCAAAACGTTTACATACAAGCTAGAATTAATTCATTATACACAATTAATACAATAGTTCCAATACTAAACACATAACACAATACACATAATATAACATTTACTAATGATAGGCAATTCTACCAATAGCAATTGGATAACTTAATATCAATAAATAATAACAGTTTGGTAATTACATAGTAATTTTAAAATAATTCCGATAATTAATAATATTATAATTTAATACCAATGTAGTCCAATTATTTATTAGTCCAGTAATTTAATTAGATAAATTAACTTATTCAATTAATTCAATAATGTCATGATCTAAAATTAATAACAATAGTAATTTGTCTTAGTCAAACACAACACAGCAAACATTAAAACTTTTAGCAGTAGGTATTAATCGTCCGGATGTAATGAAATGTGGACATGTGCTGCAAATACGATTTGTCGTAATGTTTTTAAGAAAAAATCAATATCTTGTGAAGATATTAATGAGTTTAGGAGCCTCAGAGTGCGCCAAGTAGGCGCGTTTCTAGCGGCGTAGGTGCGCGTAGCTGGCAGGGCTAGTAGTGGGCATTTGTGGCCATTTGTGGCGCAGTCCAGACTCAATCCCCGCACCTCGAGTTGCTCTACTAGGGACGTTCAGGGTGATGTTTTCCAGTGCTCACGGATTGTGTACTTTGTTGTGGAGTAGAAGGTAGAAGTGAACGATTGCCTGTACCTTCCTTCGAAGCTGTAGGGTGTCGAGACCCATCATTCCCGTGACAAAAATTGATGGATATAAGAAAGGATATTATCCTTATCTTTTCTTGTATAAAAAACGACAGAACTTTTTATGAATTTTTTCGATTATGCTTATGTACTTGGCCTCAGAAGGATCCCAAATAAGGGCATTGTATGCCTAGGAACTACGAACATAACCGTTGTTGCCGGTTTGCAGTCTTGGAACCTGTATGATTGGCGTGTTATAAAGCCCAGTGTTTTGTTGGCTTTTTTTGTCACGGTCATAATGTGTTCTCTAAAGTCAAGGCGGGAGTCGAACGTTATACCCAGGTCTCGGACTTCCTTAAATCTTGTAAGAACAGAGTCTGAGAGGCTGTAATTGTCAAATAGAGTAGTCCTAGATCTAGTGTAAGACATAATTTTACACTTGTTGTGGTTAAAATGGAGAGAGCTATTGATACTCAATTCCTCTACTTTTAATACAGACCGCACACACACATACAACTTGAGAACATCAGCAAAAATTAGGCACCTAGCATCTTTGATGACCTGCGGTTATGTCATTAACCATGATCAGAAAAAACTAGAATAATATGAAATACTATAATAATATGAGATAATTTGCAAAAATCCCAGCAGCTTCGGGTTGGCGCCTATTGAAGTCAGTATTAAGCCGTCCTAAGTCCATTTCAGTCTGTGCATAGTCGACAAAGTTTATGAGGTTTGTAGCAGTAGATCGGCCCAGTCAAAACCCATTAATCTCGAGACTGACCCGTATCAGAATTGGTATTTTCAGGGTCAAGGGAAGGAACGCCTTTTAAAACACAGCGGCAAAATGTTCATCGAATGCGTCAGCAGCACCTTGCTGAGATACGATAAAAAGTATTCGCAAATATGCTGTTTGTTGCTTTTTTGATGTTTAATATACGCCGAAAATTGTGATGGATCTTAACATATTCTGTGCTGTAAAGATTTATATTTATATGTTGTTTGCTGTTTATATTGATCATATTATTGTTGAACTTGTGTTTTTACTAAGTCGTGGTAATATTTGAATAATTCTTTATTCAATTGCAAGCCTCTTTGTTTATACTTTTTATGAATTAAATGTTTGTTTTTTTATGTTGCGTATAATGTCTGCTGTGAACTATGTTGGAATTGAAAACGATTGGTGCACTGCTTACGCGTTTTACTCGGAAGGTAACAGTTTATGACGGTAAAAAGTTTACGTCGTTAGTGGTGGTGACGTCAGACCAGTCGATGGTAGCGATAGCCTCGTATAGTAAGTACAAATCAGCCTTACGATGGTTCCATTCGGGTGTGAGTTAAAGGTAGGTAAAGCAGTGTGCTGAGGAGGGTGGGGGCGATCCCGATGGCGGCTGTGCAGACACGGCACGGCCTAATGGCCATGTCATGCTGACTTCGAGGGTTGGATGGTACCGGTCGGGTGAGACCAGCGCAGTAGTATTATCTGACACACTCACACGCTCCCCGCTCATATTGCTTGTGACTAGATCCAATTGCCCTCCGTAATGGTTCAATATACAGTTATGTTGTTTTAAATTGCAAAAATCTAGAAATAAAAAGAAATTGGTATGTAACGTGTTTACTCATTGAGTGAAGGTTAAAATCGGCAAGTAACAAAATATCATAATCAGGAAACTAACAAATAGCGTTTTCAATAATTTGTAACGTATATAAATATTGTTTGTCATTGTAACTGGGAAGTAGGTAAGCTAGAAATCATAACATTTTTATTGACTTACACTTAATTACCATAACAATTAGTTCGTGAACAGGTAAGAGGCCGTCGATGTCTGTGATTCGGCGCACATACTAACAGTCGCGTACGGCGAGTAGTACGCCTCCCCAGCCCGCGGAGTTGAATCTGTCCTGTCGCAGCACGGTGTATCCCGGAGGAAATAGTTCCGCATCGTAGACTGAACTTGTTAGGAATGTTTCCGTTAAGGCGATCATATCGGACGTACTTCCATATATTGAGTTCTTAAAAATTGTGGTTTTTGTGCGCAATCCTCTTACGTTTTGATATAATATGTGAAATGATTTGGTTCTAACATCTCTTTATGTAGTAACATCAGGAATAGTAGTTAAGCATGTATTTGGTGACTTTCTGTCATGCTTGGAAAGTTTTTTGACACTATTTTTGGAGTGCCTCTGATAAATTTAATTGTAAGCTCGGTTTCACCGTTCAGAATACGCTCCTTTAGTTCATTTCGTAGATTTTTCGGATGTTGTTGTTGATAGGGTGTTTGGTCAGGAGAAATCTTAGCAGAAGATACTGTCTATCTTGTTTATTTTTCTTAAAATTGTTCTCGATGTTAATTTTGAAGCAAAGCAAACCTTAATTAGACGGATTTTAGACGATTCATATTTTTCAAGTCGCATAATTTTAATAGGCTTGGGGTAGTTAGGATGTAATGCATTAATTATTTTAACTATTCTATCTATAGTAGTTATGTCTATTTTTGCATTGTGAACATACTGGTTCTGGCATACCTACAACAATTATATTTTTTTCGCGGTTTGCTCGGTCGTACAACTCGGCGATCACGTCATCACACGAAAATATGGCTGAATGTTGTGGGGAAGCAACAGCAATGTTTGAGGCTGTTTTTAGGGAGCTAAGATCAGATTCCAAACCTTTTATTTTCTCGTCCGTTAAGGTGTTGAGTTGTTTAAGTTCAGATATTAAGATATTTTGGGCATTAGATAGTTTTTCCACCGTGTATCTGATATTATTTACTTCATCTCTTATGGCCAAGACGTCGTTAGAAATACTACTGATGACTTCGCTCTGTGTTTTTGTGAATTCACTTATAACTGCCATCATGTCGTTGCGAAAATCGGAAATCTCCTTTTTTAGCAGATTATCGTTCTCAGGTTGTTTTCGTTTTGGAGTAGATCCATGATTGCGAGGAATCTTATTTGCCACGTCGTTATCGTGGCTATCGATTTTTGATCAATCTCAATGTAAGCCGGTGTGCGTTTCAGTGGTGGATGGCGATCTTAGAACACTCACGATCAAAATCCTATTTTTAGGGTTCCGTTCCCAATGGGTGTCAACATGTAACTATTAATTTTGCTCTGAATTCAGTAAATTTATAGTATCAAAGAATTGGTGTTTATATTGTATGGTGGAGTGAAACTTTTAGTACGCGACTCTAGTTCGTACTTGACTGTTCTCAATGGCCACACGAAGTTTATAGGTTTAAATAATCAGTGAATAAATGATAATTTTAGTAGGTATGAAAGTGTTAATTTTTTGGGTAGCTAGCTTTTTGTCCGGCAGACACATACGAGCCGTAGTTGACGGTAGTTCCTGTGATAGCATGGAAATTAATGCTGGTCTGGTGGCTCTGTGCCTTCTTTCTTCGTCTCTTACGCAGTTTCTACTGCATATCAATGACATGTTGGACATCAACAACATACATTGTTATGCAGATAATAGTACTGGAGACGCTGATTACACGGGTTATGCAAACTTGCCTCGTTTGGTTGTGGAGGAAAAGCGTGGAGAACTTGTGTCTCAAATCGAGACCACTTTTCCGATTCAACCTTATAAAGACACAAGTCTGCGCGTTCAGCACTAAGAAAACCCCATTCGCTGCGGTCCCACAATTCCAGAACACTCCTCTCTCTATCTCCAACAGCATTGGGATCCTTGGTGTTGCCATCTCTAGCGATGTACAGTTCCTAGAACATTTGCAAGAAGCAAAGGTGAAGCTGGCGTCTAAAAAACTAGGTGTACTCAACAGAGCGAGGCAGTACTTCACGTCGGGACAGAGATTGCTGCTCTTCAAGTCGCAAGTTCGGTCCCGTATGTAGTATTGCTGCCATCTCTGGGCGGGTGCACCCGGATAGCAGCTTCGCCTTATTGACTCGGTATTTTACCGCTTGTGCAATGAGATGTGTTCTGAGGAATTGTTCGAAATTATGCCCACGGCTTACTTCTACTATCGTACCGTTAGTAGTATAAAAAAAAACATGTTTGGCAACCCTTGCGTGCATAAATCATGTTGTTTAGCTACGTACAACTGCGAAGGTGGGCTTGCAAATATTTAACTGATATCTTTGCCACTACTGTAGTACCTATAGTCCATTTTGACCTAAGGACTATTAGCAGCTCACGTTTCTGTTCGGGTAGCTTGTTGCGTGACCGTGAGATTCAAAATTAAAAAAAAGAAACTTAGAATAGGTATCGTAAACGTATTTTGTATGCCGTACTATATTTGCGTCTCCATATTTGTAAAAGTAATTTGAAATAACTTGCTAATGTAAAGCGTAAAAAAAACAATGATCTCGTGACTTGCTTGATAACAATTCGATCAGAGTTGGCGTCAACTCATGGAATTTGTCTAAAGATAGATTGGTTTACCTATAGATTACTAGTTTTTTCTATATTTTAAGAAACCTAGAAAAAATAACAATACCTACTTAAAACATTATTTTACTAGAAAATTACGATTGTTTCTTGATATTTATGAAAGAAATTTTATGATTTACTTTTTTATTATGTTGCAAATGGCACAATAGTAGTTTATGAAACTGTTGCATAATAAGGGATTTTAATCACGAGTGTGTATGTTCAAGGCGAGGTTTTTAATAGTAACACAAACGTATTTCAATACCTACTTATGTGCAGTTTCATACACTACTTTATTTACTCTTTTACATTAGGATTCAAATAAAAGATCAAAGTGTAAGGAATAGTTTCCGAAAACGATGTAGCCTTTTTTTGCATTTTCCATGCCATAAAGTCGTGATATCATTTTTTTTGACTTGTTGTTCAATTGTGTTTGTAAAATCTGTCTTGAAGTTTATAATTCGTATTTTACGATATGAGAGTAGATAAAACCAAACACGGCATTGTAAGGTAATCATTTCGTTTCACTTTACAGAAATTTAACAATCGATAAAAAAGTAAGAAAATAGTAGAAAAAGTATAAGTATTAGATATATTTGTTGATATTATTAATAAGTATTACACTAGCCTTCTCAATTTTCATTTTTAAATCCATAACTTCTTTTCTGTTTCTGGTGAAAACGTTATTATTTACATTATACAAAGCTAGCAAATTAGTGTCTTGGATTTCCTAAAACTTAAGTAAAATAATTTTAAGAAATTAATATCTGATTTACGGTGAGGCTGGCTGGTTTAAGATATAATCCTAATCAACGAAGGTAGCGTAAAAATAGCATATATCAAGCTAAGAAACAGTTGTAGTGTTTTTTTTATATGAAAACGTACAAAATACCAGACGTCATACATCAATTTTTACATAAACACATTTAGGCTGGGTTGCACCAACTAACTTCAACAATACAAAAAGCCGACGGCTTGTCAAATACTCGGTTTAGCAAAAAATGGAGTTCACCATCCGACAATTGTTAAATTACGTCATAACTTTAACGTTAACAATAACCAGCCGATCTTGACTGGTTGTAGTTTAAGTTACAATTGACAAGCCGCTAAATGATCATAAAATGAGATTTTTTATGTGAAATACAACAAATTTAAATCACCTGGTGTTTTTAATATTATGTATTATGTAAGTATTATATTGTTAATCAAAGACATTTATTTCAATAGAATTTTTTTAAGTATGTAGTTTCCAATCTCACAAAATTTGTAAAACAAAATTGAAGATGACGCTAAAGCGTTACTGCAAGTTCTGCTCGCTATTATTATTATATTATTACTTATAAATTCGGTAAAGTTTAGTCGAAAAAGTTATTTATACCTTTACAAAAAACAGTTTTTGATAGCACTAAAACAGAAAGTATCCATATTAATTTCTTGTCATTCAACATATTTACAATAAAGCGGCATTACACATGTACGCTTAGTTACATATCGCGCTATCCTTGTCTTTGCTCACGGTTACTGCCTCTCTACAATGACTTATAAATAACAGAAATTCGGGACTGTTTTGTTCTAGCTATGATTTGGCAGCTTCGCACAATATTTTTTTGTTCATTGTGAAAATCATGGATTCAAGTCGTTTATCTTAGCAAAACACGTAACAATAGCATTTACAACTTGTAGGACGGTGCAACCCAAATTGGTGAATTGTAACGGTTAAAGTACAATTAATTGTTCAAGTTATTTTTGACAATTACTGTAATAATCGTTTCTGTGCAATTCAGCCTTAATAAATTAATTAAGATGGAAACTACTATCTCTAAAAAAATAAAAAAAGGGTAAAAATCGTCCATGTTGCATTATTAGATAGAACTTATTAAATTTAAAATACATCAATACAAATTTTGGTACAATACATAACGATTTAAAAACAGCTTATAACTAGTTATATAATTATGTAGAAGCACATTTTTGAAATAAGCTTAGTACAAAGAGGAAACAGCCGCTGCGCCTGGCACTGGATTAAAAAATAAATAAAGGCAGGATATCATAAGTGTTTCATATTTTGATTTTCTATTTAATTCTGTGTTATAATTTCTGTATCGCAAGTCTACGATCAGTGAGTGCTGCCAGTGATGACTTATTGTACAAAAACGTGTTCTCTAAGTGTTGGCCTCATAAATAAGCTCAAAGTCACCCAGCGAGCTATGGAAAGAGCCATGATCGGTGTTTCTTTGCGCGACAAAATCCGAAACGGGGAATTCCGCCGAAGAACCAAAGTTACCGATATAGCTCAAAAAGTTAGCAAGCTGAAGTGGCAGTGGGCAGGCCACATTGCTCGTCGAACCTATAACCGATGGACGCGGGCTGCTCAGGACTGCCCGTTGTGGAGACATATGGGGGAGGCCTACGCTCAGCAGTGGACGTCTTCCGGCTGAAACGACTACCATTACTGGTGGACGATTCATATAACAGGTGACGAAGTTTTCTATTTAAATTTCGTTATCTTTTCCCTGCGTTTTTAAGTAAAAGGCAATGTCAACAATTCTTGGCCGTAAGGCCATAGCTGGATTCCTATTCTTGACGGCATTATCTTTAGTTCGCCCTTCAAACTTTACTCATCCAGTGAAGGTCTACTTTCACGGCTTTAAAAGTAATGTACTTCAAAAATTTGTTATTGAATTATCCTCTTAGGAGTTTTCTTAGCATTTTCTTTTAATACCTGAGTCAGTAATATTTAACAACATTAGAATCTCAGCTTATAGCTTAAATATTAGTCTCGACAGAGTTTTACGAGGTTAAAAGACTTTTCTCTTATCATCTGCTTTTTTATTAAATTAAAGGTGTGAAGTTTCGAGTTTAGAAACTGTCCAGTTTCACTACTTCCATCTTTAAACTTAAATAACTAAAATCCTCTTTTATTATTTTGTTTAATAGTTTTAGAACAAGTGTCAGTTTTTAAGATTAAATTAAAAATATTCGAAGTTAGGTCTTCTAATTATTTATTAAATTAATTAATTATATATTATTAATTATTTATTTAATTCTTTGAAATTTCGTTTCATTTTTACTGTACATTATATTGTTTTGAAAGAACTGCAGGTTCTCAGAAGTCAAACAAATTCTATCACTTATAATTTTAAGTTTCTGAACGAATTCCAATAGGTATATTCCAAGAATTGCGTGAATGTGCAATAATGGCTATGTTTTAATAAATAACTGAAATTCTAAATTAAACTTCATGTGATGCGGTGATTACTCTTGCAAATAATGCTAATTGTTATTTAAGATAATACGATCCACCTCACGGCGCCTACCAGCGCGCTTCATACAAATGAATTTCCCACTTATTTTGCCATTTACTAATCAAACACCATGAAACCAGTTGAAGAAATGTCTAGGTCTGCAGTGTGTCAGTATTCTATTCAATTTTATAGTTTAAAAGTTATACAGGATTTAGTTATTAATGCAAATGGTCATAAATAAGATTAAAGGTTATTAAAAACCTTTTTAGGATTTTAGAAAATTATAAACGTAAATATTTGGCAATAGATAATGTCTGAAAAATTTCACAGTGCTTGAATCCCCTGCTGGCGCTGACTCACCTTCGGGTTCGAGACTCACGCCGTTGGAAGGGACGCCCCCGAGAGCGACAACAGAGGCCGAGGCTCCCCCCGCGGGGAGCCCTTGAGCGTTGGGCGCTATATGGGCTGAGGCTCCTTCAGAGTTTCGCACCAAAAAGCCTGGTGAAGCATTAATGGCTGCAACAGCCAACTGCATTGACAGATCAGAAAAAACTACAAAAAGTATTCTTTTTAAGGGAAAGGAACCGGCGCCGGCGCAAAAAAGTTACAAAGGCAGAAATAAAACAATTTTCCGATAGATGCAAAATTCTCATTTTTTTATTATTTTACTACCCGCAGTATACTTAATCATTTTATTGCCTAAAAATAATTCAAATATACTTAATAATTTTTTTTCGTCTCACTGGCTCGGAAAGGCTCACTTTGTCGTTTGCAATTTAATTAAATCTGCGTTGAAAAGCCTTCTTTATCTGCTTGCGCGCAAAAGGTATTTTTTTTTCGAAAACAATCATAATAAATAATAAACTGTACGAAATGCGGTTCGTTCTTACTACTTTATACATTAGTAATCTATTAATAACACTTTAGTTAAAGTTTTGATACTATTGCATTATAGATAATGTTTTGTTTAATGTTATTTAATAGATAATGTATTGTAGTTTGCTAAATTATTAAATACAACAATATTAAATAAGTTTTAAGTATAATTTATGGTTAAAGAATTATAAAATTGGCATGGTGTGAATTCCGAACGCACCTTAAAAAAGAAAAGAGAAAAGAAACATTTATTTTGAATTACATCATTTTGGTTGTTTTTAATTAGGTACATCATTTTGGTTGTTTTTACGATAGTCATATTACTGTTACTAAATAAACTTAAATTTAATAATTAAAAAACATGAGTAACTCCACCAGTAACGTAAAATACATAACTTTACCCGCCAAAAAATAAGTAAGTACTTCTGAGCGTGCGATTTTTTGACTACATGCAGACATACAAAAGACGCTCAACCTATTTTAAAGACTTAAAATGTTGTTATTATGTTCTCGATACCTAATTAAACTATTTAAAATAAGTATAAATATTCCATTCATAAGTAAGTAAACACTATTAGGTACATTAACTAACACATTAACTATTGTTTTTGTATCTTGTATATTGAAATGAAAAGTTGTGTGTTTCATAAGGCTGGATTTTTTTTTTGGTTTTGTGCCTTCGAATTGCTCGGTATTCAATATAGGCACTTACGCTAAAAACCAACTTTTTAGCCTTGCGTTGCCTATTTCTTTCTTGTTTATTAGACTTAAGCGTTCTATAAAAACTAGTCCTTCTAGACAAAGACCGTAACACACAATGTTTCCTGAATAAAAGTTTACACTTCAAAACCCCGTAGTCCATCGGTACATATTGGGCCTGCCCACTGCTTAAAATGCCGAAACAGATCTATAAAAGCATCTACTTCTATTTTTGCACGTACATAGCTATAGCTACTACAGACGTGTAATTTCACCATTCCTTTCCCACTGAGTGTAATATTGCCAGTTTCTAGATACACACCCATATCACAATGCGGGGCACACCCTAGTTCCACAATTTATTGTATAGCGCATCGCTGCAAAACTGTTATGCAGTATGAACTAAAACCACTGAATAAGAAATAGTCTGAAAAGGCAAACATTTTTTTCGGTTTATATCCAACAAGCTGTCAATGATGTACATGGCATAGGCCTAGAAATACGCTCAGTTGGTACCACCTTGATACGGAACCCTAAAAAACGCATGTGACTAAATTTGTACTACCGGTGAATTTGTGGTGATTGAATTGTTTTGTCCTTATAAAGGTACTCTAGCGTTTTAGTTATCAATTTTTATATTACATGTTCAATTTCGACAATATATTCTATATGGTGTCGTTAAATTTGGCGTTTGTTACGTGACCGTTGTCCGCTTTAACGCCACGGAACACCGATTACTAATAGATTCCAGACATCAAAGTTATAAGTTTAATAAAGATGTCGAATGACGGAGACATTGAAAGACATAGAACACACACAGGGAGGTACAGCCTTTGGGATCGTTCTCTCACAGCCCGTCGTTGAACCGAATCAAAAGGGACAAGCTAGTATCCGGATGCTCCAGACCCAGAAATGGCAGGAGTACTCCATATGGGGCCGAACTTGCGACTTGTAAAACAACAACCTCTGCCCCGACGTGAAGTACTGCCTCGCCCTGTTGAGTACAGCTAGTTTTTTGACCTTCTTCACCTTGTCTTGCAAATGATATCGGAACTGACCATTGCTGGAGATGTCGACACCAAGGATCCTAATGCTCTTGGAGATGGAGAGGGGAGTGTTCTGGAATTGTGGGACTACTGTAAATGGGGTTTTCTTAGCGGTGAACGAACAGACTTGTGTCTTTGTAGGGTTGAATTGGACCAAGTTTACCCGTACCCAGTCAAAGACCTAAGACAGAATCGCCTAGATTTGAGGCACAAGTTCTCCGCGCTTTGCCTCCACAAGAGAACGAGGGATGATTGCATGGCCCATGTAGTAAGCGTCTTCAGTACTGTCATCTGCATAGCAATATATGTTGTAGATGTCCAACATCTCATCGACATGCAGTAGAACCAGTGGTAGGAGACAGCAAAGAGTCTTGTGGGACACCAGCATTATTGTCCATGCTATCAGAACAACTACTGTCAACTACGGCGCGTATGCGTCTGCCGGCAAAAAGCTAGCCACCCGTTTGCCAAACCCTCGGTGTGTGGGGCGACTGTAGCGAAATCCATATTGAAGGTCGCTGACCGCGATAAGGTCGTGTTTTCTAGGTATTTTAGAAACTGTGTGTAAAGTATTAGGTAAGTGTATACAGTAGAAAGTATAAAGACACCTTTATTTAGATACACTGCTATCAGAATCAGCGATGTGCTCACCACTTATCATGCAGGACTAAATTGGTTAAGTCCTTAGGGGAATAAAAACCGTAGTGTTGTACATAGAATTATGCAAATTCCTAAGTAACATACATTTGTGAAAGTTTATTCGTTTGTTTGTTATTTTTTTGTAATTACTTAGCATCGCAACGGAGCATTCAATTGAGTTGATCAGCGAATGTAGATGGGAAAAAAAATAGGACATAGGATACTTTTTAACACAAGATATCTTATATTTCCGGAGGAATAATATTGACAGAATTTCTCGTGGTCAAATTGTAGCTTGCTATAGCAAACTTACCCTCTATCCTAATCTTTGATTAGATTAAGAAGTTGCCGTAAATATCTAATGCCGATAATCGAATCTGAAGGCAGCGGAGTCACAGGCGTAAGCTAATTATAAATAAAAAAGTAGTGCTAAAGGAGAAAAAGGTCTTGAGGAACTGCAGCAAAAATTGTCATAGCGAAGATATAATTTTGTTTTTGCAGATTTACGTAAACTCAGTTGCAAGTGGTTATTTAATATTGAAAACAGTATATTTTTTTTTGTTTGGATTATGCGAACAAACCTACTCGTCATATTGAACATCATAAACCGTAAATTCGATTATATCAGTTGGCACATTAGCAAACAAATGACACAGGAATATTGGAAAAGCGGACCAATAACTTTGCTAATAAAATTTTATGGCTCGGAATGATTTGAAATGAAAATTAGTTGCAAGTATTGATTTGATAGTCATAAAACAAAGGGGATGATAGTCAGTATTATGGTTTTAGTGTAATAAACTTATTGCGATTGTTTTTTGCGGAGAAATCATATTAAAATTTAACAAGTGACTGCGTAGTTTAAGGAATGAACTTGGAATATTAGTTAAATCGGAAGCGGTATGTGAAGTTAAGTAAAATCAGTCATAGTCAGTCATGAGATGGGTGACCGCCGCATGTTGCCTCTGAGCTGTGCTCCTACGTGCTTTGTAGGGTACCTTAAGGTACTCTATTGTAATATGAGATCAGTCGTGAAGCCAAGTCAGAAGCCTTATGGGTAGCTTGAAATTTTTAATCATCAAACAAGACCCACACCAATTTAATTCATAATTATTGCCTTAGTTGTACTCCATAAATAAAATTATTTTATTTGGAGAAAATCTTGTAATATTTTGATGTTCCTAAACAAACTTTATTTATAGTACAATATTGAAAACATGTATAAATTGACGACAGCATTAATACACATCCCTGGATGATTTCATTATTTACTACACCCTAAAGCCTAGATCTAACATGTTCCGTCTTTTTACAACAAAGTCTTATATATTTTACAAGATAATCTTGACTTACTTCTTAGCTTATTATAAGTTTGTAACTTTTGACGGAACTTTACGCGGTTGTAATTTTTTTTAATCTTCTGATATCTGAAGTTAAGCACTATAAGGGTTGTTTTACTTTAACAAAGTAAAATATAAAAACCATTTTGGTACATCAATACAAACATATTATAATAATGTAGCATAGCATAAGTTCCTATAAGAACAGGCTAGACCTAGTTTAGGTGCTTATGTAACAAATTTTGCTTTTAAATTTAATTATATTTTAATTAATTTAACATATTGTAACTAAAAGCATTGTAAAAATTCTTTTGACCAATATAAACTATTATTATTATTATGTAAGAAAAGAAAAGATTTATTTTATACCACTGATGGTAAGCGGTCACCGTGGCCTATGGACGCTTGTAACACCAGGGGTATTACTCGCGCGTTGCCGACCCTTTAAAAATCCAATAACTTCTTTCTTAAAGAACCCCATACTGTAGTTAGTCCTTAGAGAAAACTTGGGCAGGGAGCTCATTCCACAACCCAAGCCTTCGCGGCAGGAAGTTTCTCTGAAACCACACTGTACGCGACCATTTCGGTTATAAAGTGTGAGAATAAATTCCCTGCCGATGGCGAGCGGTGCGAAGGTATAAAGTAGCCGTGGGTATCATTTCAAACAATTCCTCAGAACAGATCCCATTGCACAAACGGTAGGACACACACAGGGAGGCAAAGTCTCTCCTCAGACTTAAGGGTTCGATACGGCAAGTGAGTTTGGGATCGTTGACAATTCTCACAGCCCGTCGTTGAACCGAGTTAAAAGCGCAACACAAGTACATACTAAATACAATACTACTCTACTAATACTACTAATAATCTATTTAGATACTCTTTGGTTGCGCTAAGCCAAAAAGGATGTACTAATATGTATGTATGTATTTACATAATATATATTCAGTTAATGTTCAGTATGTGTGTATGTAAATTTTGAGTTTTCTTTCTTTCCGTAGCCCGCTACCCTGTGTGAAGTTGGCCTTATGTATAAGGGTAACAATCTAGACCATCCGGGTAATTTTGTAA
The DNA here is from genome assembly GCA_946406115.1 of Apoda limacodes. Lineage (NCBI taxonomy): Eukaryota > Metazoa > Arthropoda > Insecta > Lepidoptera > Limacodidae > Apoda > Apoda limacodes. The sequence goes on along the minus strand of OX291555.1, from coordinate 21,467,503 downwards.
CTGTAAGGGTAATCGTTTTCAAGACCATTACCATCTTCTGGGTTGCACGTTTGACACCTACAGGCATGGCAACGTAACTGGTAATGGACTTGAAATCAATATCCCTTGAAGTTAGAAAATAACCTCGAAGATCCTTGAATGTCTACGAACAAATTTAAGTCAACGCTAAAAGTAACAGCACAACAAGAAAAATTAATATGAAAAGATGAATTACTGGCCAAAAAGAGTAGCTGTAGAAATAATCCAATTTAGAGTGGGCAAAGCCTCGGGTAAAACCTAGTTTCATATAAAATACCGCTGCTTCAGGAATATAATGTTTCTTTAAGAGTTGCTCTGTAGTAGATTCTCCTACGTTATCCTTGTCTTTGTTAGGAAATAAAGAGAGTTTGCCGTCTCAAACCATGCTCTGATATTTTTTAACAAATGAGGTTTTCTTGGTAGAAAACACAAAAAATTAGTAACAAATTGTACTTGAGATGGCAAAATTTACAAAAAGTTCACTAATATACTACGAAATTTTTATTTTCATAACAAAGAACAACCTCTAAGGTATGTTTTCTTCGAAGTTTACCTTTAGGCCAAGAACTCACGGAGCGGTTGCACGCGCGCCCGCTGCTCCATATACCCCAGACTTATCCTAAGTTAAAAACTAAATGACATTATGTATTAGGTTTTTTTTATTACACACTTTACGATAGTTTTATGTAATTTACGCATTGATTTACGTTAATGTACGTGAAAAGGCTTTTTGTGTTCAATACGTCTTCGGCTCCATGCATCAGCTTTACTTGTTACGGAATTGGGTTATTGCATGATTTTTTTGTAATGTTAATAAATTGCCAGCATTGCTAATTAACGTAAAAAAGATTTAAAGCTAACTAAAACAGCAATATCTGGTATAAAAAAACGAGTTGCACTCCGGGAGTGCCGGAAGAAGTGAAAACCTTTACACACGATTCGTGCTTAACACTCAAATATGTCACAAGACATGTCTTTGACATTGTCAAGAAATAATAATGTTTGTTTATTTACTTTTTTGACGTAGTATATTTGAATACAGAATCATTGACAATGTTGGTAATTATAACCTTTTAATATTTAACCCATACATGCGTAGTATATTTGACATCGCAATCTGTCATAGAATTAAAATTCCATATCCAACCTCCCTGTACTACTCATAATCGCGAATACTAAAAATAAAAATTATAATAGGCGTGGCATTACGGTTTCCGTCTTACGAATTTCCACGATTAGGACATGTGACCTGACGCGAGTTTATCATTTTTTACCCATACCAAAAAAAGTGCACAACGCTGCTAAAGAAGTTTTCACTTCAAAATAAAAAAAATTAAATCGATTTAAGAGGCTGAATCGTTGTCATTTTAGCGCGTTTTTGGGAAAGTCTACAGGTACGATACACCTTAATCTCAAAATGTAGAAATAAGTAATAGTTACTATAAACTATAGGTAGTAAGTTATCAAATGCTAGTGTACAATAACTGTATTGTACGTAAGTACCTTAAAACCCTAAAATATGGTTCAGCTAAGCGATGGCTGATTCATGTCATACTCGTGAACGGTTGCCGCCTGTGGAGGCTGGTTTGCTCTTGCATACTTCTTTGTATTTAGTTTTACTTTTTGTTTTTTTGTATATTTTGCAATTAGATACCTTTTTTTATGAGGGCTTGTACTTTATATTTAATGTTTTTCATGTTTGTTATGGAAAATGTCCTTCTATGATAGGATTTTTGAATATTTTAATTGGACGCTGTAAGAGAAAGGAGAAAAGAAATGCTCTTGCCATGTTTCTTGCCGGTTCTTCTCAGTACAAGGTCTCCCGCCCTATAGACTTACGAACCGAAAGCGTAGTGACATTCACAAGTGCTCAATTATTGTAGCCTAAATTAAACAAATAAAATTGATTTGATTTGATTAAGTGTAAGGCAATCTACAAATTATCACCTGGTAATGTGTTTGCTGTCGCAGTCTTTGACGTAACAATCGGACTGACTGTTTCCCTATTAATATTTGGCATTTCGCTAACATTTTCAAATACATTTTTACATATTACAATGATTATAATTCATAGTTATAAACTGATTAAATATAAAAATATTGTTGTAAGCATCGTGTGATTTCATAGCTCTATAAAGCAGCTTAGCAATATTGACTACGGGGTTTATAATATATGTTGCGACTAAAACAGCTCAGGATTTTTTATAGGCAGGTAGGTCATGAAAATCCTAAGAATAGCTAATTAATGTTTATTTATGTAAAGAACAGTAACTAATGAGCTTAAATTAGACCACGATCTTAAGAAATATATAGGTAGATATAAAAGTTACTTTATTCATCCATTTATCATTCATTTTCATTAATCCAGCTCATATGGATAGCATAGTTTTTGTGCTAAAGTTACGACTAGAGCACTAACAATGCGCATCCATTACGTTGGTAAGTCGTTTAGGAAGGAAATTGTATATACCGTTTATGAGGGCTGGATATGAGTGTGCCCTTAAGAACGCTTTATATGTGCATACTGATGTGCAGTCATAAAAACCTTGAGCTTTGATGGTAATGTTACCTTTGACAGACTCTCTTTAGTATAAATCAGCATAATCTTACTTTTATACTAATGTCACCATACATATTATTTGTAATGTAATTTAAAGAAACGTTCTAAAACGCAACGTGAAAGTTGAAAAAGTGGTTTTGGAACGTCCGACTCAGGGTAGTTTTCCATCTGTCAAGTTGAATTAATTACTTCTGTCAGAATTAAATGAACTGCCTTTTCCGAAACGAGTGGAATCGTCCGTGCCGTGTAGACGCTTTTAGCACCGCGTAACGGGGAACTCCCCTCCTGGCACTGACTCACCTTCGGGTTCCAGGCTCACGTTGGTCGAAGGGATGACCCCAAGAGCGACAATCCAAGCTAAGGCTCCACCCCGGGGAGCCCTTGAGCATTGGGCGTTATATGGGCTGAGACTCCTTCAGAGTCTCGCCCCAAAAGGCCCGGTGGAGCGGTTATGACTGCATTAGCTTAACGAAGTAGCGATAGTCGAGGTAAGTCAGTTGAAAAAGAAAGGCGGGATGGCACCAAGGCATAGCGTAATGAAGGAGTTCGCGATTCCTGTGACAAATGCCGCTACTTGGCCGCTAGGTTCAGAGTACGGTCCACTACACATAAACAGATGACAAGGTATTGCATGTGTGTATTTTTTCCCGCGCTCCTACGCAATAATCGCAATGACGGAACTATACATATGTTACAGTCAAAACTCTTAACCAGTAAAAAAAAGTTTCGGTTAAAAGTAGTTTTGTCTAAATGCTATTAAATAATTTGTTTTTTTTTACTAAAACATATTGTTTAAAAGGGGTTTTGCCGAAAGTGTTAGTCAAATCACATATAACGGGCATATTTAATAGTAGTGTTTGATAAGTGTTTGCATTTTTGTCATGGTCATAACATAAATTAATAAAATGAACTGATATTATAACTACCTGAAAACGTCAAATGTAAGTGTGTGTAAGTCTTTTTTTATAATTGAGGAGTTGCCGTTAAAATCCTGCAGCGTTAACCGAAATAAGGGCGGCCGGAACCGCGGGCAAAGGTAGTAGTAGTAAACAAAAGTGTTTGATAAGTGTTTGCATTTTTTTCAAGGTCATAAATTAATAAAATGATTTATTATTAATTCATATTATTAGAAATACCTTAAATTAGGCTAACAAAAATATAAGCTAACAGAATAGATTCGTCTGGTTAGTGTTGTTTGTCCAACCTTGAAAAGGCTCTCTTTAAACGTAACAGCTATAAGGCTGATATTTTCATGTGAATACTCATCAAATTAGAAAAAAAAATGAGCGGTAGATCTCTACACATTAACTGCGGGAGAAAATTTTTTTGCTCACTCTTTGAGGGATGTGAATAAAATCTTCAAAAATACATTCAAAGTTCTTAGATATTTTTTGTCGACATTTAAATTTTGCGAGTGTATTCTAAGCAACCTTCAAATTACAATAATAAACTATGCGTACGCTACCATGCACCTAAATACTTTCAACGAAAATTATTTTTAATATAATCGGTTTTGACAAAAATTATCATTCTGCGTAGGTATTCCACAATAAATGTGTGTACGACCCACAATTGGCCGGTTTTTATTTCGTATTTAACTCATTTTTCTAAAGTTTGTTTTGTCAGGTAAAACCATAACGTTTGATTCGTTTATACAAAAATAATTTCACATTGTACGAGGCCTATAAATTGCAAACAGAAGCGTAGAAAAACATAGTAAAATTTTATTTAAGGGAGAAGTTTCACTGATTTAGGCCGTATTTGCTTACCTTTTAGTTTTCATGCATCTTGCACCCTATATCTCTGTAACCTATATTCTAAACTCAAAGTAAATATGTTGGCCTCGACTAGTCGTGTACGATCGGACGACGATTGAGTTAAGTTATCGTCAAACAAACAAACAAACAAACAAACATAGATACAAACGCGTCAGCTTCTAACCAGTTAGAACTAATTTGCTTCGCTCGCTCCATCAATAATATAATATAAATTATTAAATAACATACAATTGTTTTTGTATAAGCCAATATTATTTCCCCTTGCCCTAACGTAAGCATTGTTGAAATATTCGTATGATGTTTCTAAGAAAATCGCACTCAAACGAAAAAAAATCTTAACACATGCTTTTCTGAATATTTTCAATAACCTACTTAACTTTCAAGAGTTTTGATAGAAATTATTAACTGACAGTCGGTCCAAAGTGCTTATTACTGCAGGCTTTAGTCAAAAATAGTTTTGACCGATATTTCAGTCATAAGAACTTTTGACCATCGTCTGCAGTGACAGTCAAAAGTATTTTTGACCTATAAGAGTTTTGACTGTCAACATAAACACCAACGTCGAGTAAGTTGAGATGATGCGGTTGTACGGATCAGTGGTAACAGCTTACGACAAGCTGTTGAAATGTTCGTCGCAATGTTTCCTAACCTGTATACATACCTACTACAGGTGAGTACTAAGTGAATTTATATTAGTAGGGAAATAGCTTGTTAATTGCGGTAACTGTTCAAATAGATAGATCGTTTAGTTTGAACTAGATATGTCGAAAAACGTGGCGGATATCGTTTGCAAATAGGTTTTCGTATTCTTAGAATCTCTCTATAAGCATATGTCGTACGCTAGCGGTCGACATGCATCGAGGGTCGGTAGCTGTCAACTAATATCGGAATTAGTGATATTAGTTGACAGCTAAACTAATAAAAGGGGTCAAAAAAACCCTCTTGTGCCCCCCTTCTTTTTTTATACCATTCAGGTGGCAAACAAGCACACGGTCCACGTGATGGTAAGCGGTCACCGTGGCATATGGACGCTTGCAACACCGAACACTCATGCGTTGCCGCCCTTCAAAAATCTAATAACTTCTTTCTTGAAGAACCCCAAACTGTAGGACCTAGAGAAAACCTTAGCAGGGAGCTCATTCCACAACTCAAGCGTTCGCGGGAGGAAGTTTCTTTGAAACCGCACTGTACGCGACCATTTCAGTTTTAAAGTGTGAGGATGAATTTCCTGCCAATGGCGAGCGGTGCAATGATAGAAAGTAGCCGTAGGCATCATTTTAAACAATTCCTCAGAACACATCCCATTGTACAAGTGGTAGAACACACACAGGGAGACAAAGTCTCTCCTCAGACCTAAGGGTTCGATACGGCAAGTGAGTTTGGGAACATCGACAATTCTCACAGCCCGTCGTTAAACCGACTTAAAAGGGCCAAGCTGGTATTCGAGTGCACCTGCCCAGAGATGGCAGCAGTACATATGGGGCCGAACTTGCGACTTGTAAAGCAACAGACTCTGCCCCGACGAAGAACTGCCTTGCTCTGTCTACACCTAGTTTTTAGACCTTCTTCACCTTGTCTTGCAAATGATATCGGAACTGACCATCGCTGGAGATGTCGACACCAAGGATTGTTCTGTAATTGTAGGACTACAGATAATGGGGTTTTCTTAGCGGTGAACATGCAGACTTGTGTCTTTGTAGGGTTGAATCGGACCAAGTTTACCCGTCCCCAGTCAGAGACCTTGGACAGTGTGGTCTCGATTTTAGACACAAGTTCTCCGCGATTTTCCTCCACAACGGAACGAGGGATGTTTGCACGACCCGTGTAATAAGCGTCTCCAGTACTGTCATCTGCATAGCAATGCATGTTGTAGATGTCCAACATGTCATTGATATGCAGAAGAAACAGCGTAGCAGACAGCACAAAGCCTTGCGGGACACCAGCATTAATGTCCATGCTATCAGAGCAACTACCGTCAACTACGGTATGTATGCGTCTGCCAGACAAAAAGCTAGCCACCTATTTGCATTAAACCTCGGGCACTTCGTAAGATGGCAACTTCGATAGAAGACCCCGGTGCCAGACCCGATCGAACGCCTTCGCTATGTTCAGGCTACATGCCAATGCCTCCCCCTGACTCTGAATGGCTAGTGCCCATCGGTGTGTAAGATACACTAGGAGGTCAAAGCCATATTAACGGTCACTGACCAGGTCGTGTTCTTCTAGGTATCTACGAAGATGTGTGTTGATTACACGCTCTTCTTCTTCCATGAAGACGGAAATTGCCAAGTGTGGTAGGAAAGCGCGAAGAGGCGCGTGAGTACAGAACATAGCTCAGGAGCACACTGCTCAAGCACCACTGCCCGTCAGGCTCACTTGACTTATGAACGTCTAGAGAGAGCAACGCCCGCCTCCCGCTGTGTAATGGATATTTCCGGCATGATCTTACCGCACCACGGTATAGGAGGCTAAAGGCGCATGCACTGAGACGAAATATCCGTCCGGACGTGTAGTTAGCATAAGGTCCAGTAAGGAGCTCGTATGGTCCTCTATATCTGGTATTCTTGTTGGAGAAAGTACCAACTGAGAGAATCCATAGGTCAGGGCAAATTCATGAGCAGATATCTCTGCGTAGTTATTGGTTCGAGAACTGTGCCACTCACGATGGTGGGCGTTGAAGTCTCCCAAAATCACAAGTTCTCCTGTGGGATATTGCTCTAGAACTTGTCAGTCGTCAAGCTCAGGTGCGTGAAGAGTCGAGCTACGTCCGTGTCACCGCTATGATACCTGTATAGGCACGCATAGATACGAGTGTGGCCGCCGTGATCTACGCGCACCCACAATATCGACAGGTCCCTGTCTTCAAGGCTATGAAGGCGGCAACAGCAGATATCCCCCCGGACGGACATACATATACCGGCACGACTTACAAAATTGTGCTAAAATTTGTAACCGGGATAATGAAGGTATCATGTATCGGCCGGGCAGGATATCTGCGTCTCCGTTAGAAAAAGAATGGTCGGCTGCGCAGTCTCGAGATGGAGGTGGACTGCGTTAAGATTTGCGTGAATCCCCTAATGTTGCAAAAGTCCACATTAAATGTGGATGGAGCGACCGCTGAAAAAGTCTTTTCCTTATTTTTGTAGTCATATTTTTTTTAAAGAAAGTTACTTAGACTAATCATGAGGATTCACTGCACAGACAGCTTAGAGGACAAAAGGTGCGGTACTATAATTGCCAAAGGTCAGCACAGATAATACGGTTGCTGTCACGGCTAGCAGAAGGGCCCCTGATCCCCCTCTGTAGTAGTAGTCGGGTTCACTCCGGTCTCCTTCTCCAGCACGACTGCTACTTCAGAGACTTTACACAGGTTGGCGGATAAGCCTCCCAGGGCCGAGATTAAGTGATCCCTGGGTTCGGGAACCCGTTCACGCTGCTGGCAGCAGTCAGCCGTTTCATCTGGTCTCCCTGACCGCCGTTACAGCACCGCACGTCCTCCGCTGTCCGCGCAGCGAATCCTCAAAGAGCTCTGGCAACCTTCCTCACCGCCAGGAACACAAAACTACTCAATGTTAGTGTTATTATGGCCGCGGTTTACTGTAAGGTGGAGGTACATCCCCAGTTCAGGCTGCTCACTTTGCCCCGCTTTAATTGTTCGGGTGGCTTGTTCGAGCCAGTACTTGCTGTGCCCTGCCTCCCTTAACCGTGCCGCGATTTTAATTTGAGGCGAAATGCGTTCATGTCTTAAGGCTCCATTAGGTTCTTTGTGTTTCAGAAGACAAAATTAAAAAACATTTTATATATATAATACCTATTATTAGTATACCTATAGTTTTTATAATGATTTTTATTCAGTGTTAGCAGTGTATTTCCACAATAAATTTGGCAGTGTTGCAAATCAACATATTGTAAATTAAAATCGATTTTCAATTTAACTTGAAATTGTAAATTATACTGTAAGTAATTGAAAAGTTTGTCTCATTAAGTACACAACTTTCAGCGCCTACACTCCCATCGCTCGCAAAGACGTTTTAAATTCAAAAGCGGTATTTACTTTCATTTCAAATTTTCAAAGTAAGAAGAAGACGCGACATTTACGACATTTCATATTTGTTATTTGAGAGTCTTATAATAAAATCAGCGAGAAATTACAAGCTCATTTTCGTTCGCGTGGGCTTTCATTTAATCTGTTTTATTTGATTTCGTGGGCAAATAAATACAAAAGAATCATTAATTTGACAGAAAAAGTACAATTATAATCTACTTTATATTTCGCCCTTATCATGTCCCTTTTAATAAACAGTACGTTATTAGACTAAAAAAATGTAAAAAATGAACATAAATATATCTTCGTTTTGTCGTAATCTCAGCTGAAAGACGTCCACTGCTGAATGTAGGCCTCCCCTATACTTGTGAATTCAAATGAACGGTCTTAATTGGATACTAATCAGTTGAGTCATTTTTGTAGCGAGGAAATAATTACCTACAAATATATAATACTTTAGAACATACAATAGAAGCTTTTGCCACCAGGTCTGCCTAAATTCGGTTGTTGGCGTGAGGTTGCTACTTTGAGAATTCCTACGATAACTTTTTGAGTATGGTAAGAAAGTTTGCTGTAGTATTCAAATCTCACACTTGACGTTTCATTTGTCTTAGCAGCTGTGTCCTACCTAAAGTCTCCCATCATAAAATTTTATTAAAATTCTCTCAGCTTTTATTCTTTTAACCCTCTAGTAGTAGCAACGCTGGAAATACGGTCACCAGATATGAAACTATGGTCGATAATTCAGGTCTACGCACCCACAGAAAGTTATAAAGAAGAAGACATGTTTGCCTTCTACGAAAAGATAGAAGAGTCCATTGTGCGGTGGAGAACCGAAACCTGATCATTATGGGTGATTCTAAAGCTCAGATTGGCAAAGCACAAAACGGGGAAGACCTTACCATAGGAAATTACTCTTACGGGCGAAGAAGCCCGCACGGCCAAATGCTAGTAGAGTTTGCATTAGAGAAGAATCTTAAGTTCATAAACAGTCGGTTTCTAAGAAAACCACATAAAAAATGGACTTGGCGATCTCCGAATGGAAAACATTTAAACGAGATTACACCCTAACAAACCAGCCAAGTGAGTTTCAAGCATTTGATATCATAGAACTGACCATCGAATGATAAAAACCAAGTTAACTATTGAAAGTTCTAAAAATCGTAGAAAATTTAATAAACCGGTAAACTAAATAAGAGAGCTCCCTGTTATCTGTGGAGAAAGTTTAATATACTGGGAAGGTGTTTTTAGCGAGCTTCTTAGTGAGACAGAAGATATCCAGTCACAGTATGATAGGTTTGAGGAAGTAATAAAATTTATTCAATTTCAATCATCAAACGTTAAAAACAACACTAATGAACCAATCGATCCAGAAACAGTATTATTATTTGAAAAAAGAAAGCTTTTGTACAAACAAAAACGAACTAAAGTAGTCAAGTCAAAAATCACAAAAAATAGCAAACAAATCAATAGAAGCATAACAAAAAATAAGATAAGACGAAAGCAGAAAACAATCACAAACTACGTAGAGAAATCAGGCCCTATTAAAATAGCTCTTAAAGAACTGCGAGAAAAAAAGAATGGACATCTAACATCATAAATAAAGACGGAAAACTTTTGACAAAGCGAACAGACATGATTAATTAAGCTACAAACTACTACAGGAATCCTTATGCATATCAAAAATTACCAAGTTGCACATCGGATATATACTATTCTTCTACAGTAACAGACTCTACATTGATTCCAGAAATTCTACAATCAGAGATTCAACACGTGATACGGTCATTAAAAAATAATAAGACTCCAGGTCAAGACCACATAACAAATGAGTTACCGAAGCTCTACTGAAACCTCTACAATCTCTTTTCGAAAAGGTTTTGGCAAAAGAAATTTCACCAAGGCAATGGTCGGAGTCCATGATCATACTATTATTTAAAAAGGGGGATAGAAGTTTCATTCTATCCTATCAGCCGTATGACAAATCTGTACAAAATTTTCTCGAAGTTCATACTAAGTAGAATTTTTAATACTTTGGATGATTCTCTACATCATGAAGCAATATGGGAGTCTTTGTTGGAACAAGGAGTGGAGGCAAAATACGTGAAAGTTTTACGAAATATCTACAACAAAACTAGTGCTAAGATTAGGCTAGAGACAGATAGTCAAGAATTTCCACTTAGTATACCCCTATATTAAGTGGAAATTCTAAGGCAGGGTGATCCTATATCACCAAAAATATTTACTGCTGTGATAGAGTCAATTTTCAGGAATCTCAACTGGGATGACAAAGAACTGATAATAGACGGAAAATACCTCATAACTTACGCTTCGCGGATGATATTGTACTTTTTGCCGAAAAAGCTTCAGATATCTATATCATGGACTCTAGTCCATGCTTAATCAATTAGCATCAGAGAGCCTGAAAGTAGGTTTAACTTTAAACGCGTCCTAGACAAAGCTCCTTACAAATGGAGATACTAACGATGTATTAGTAGACGGCAAAAAGATCGAATACGTAAATGACTATATTTATCTGGGTCAGACAATTGCTTTTTCTAATCGTACAGAAAAAGAGGTTAAAAGGAGAATCGCCATAGCATGGCGCAAGTACTGGAGACTAAAAGAGATCATGAAGAACAAATAAATCAATTTGTGCATTAAGAAAAAAGTGTTTGAAATGTCAATATTACAATGTCTTACTTATTGCTGCAAAACTTGGTCGCTCAGGAGAGAATAAAAGGATAGATTAGCATGTTGCCAGAGAAAAATGGAACGCAGCATGTTAGGTTTAAAATTGAGAGATATCAGACAAAAAACTACGCTATATGATATTGTTCAAAGAATAAAACAGCTTAAGTGGAACTGGACAGGACACATATGCAGGATGGAAAATGTAAAATGGACAAAAAGGGTAACTGAATGGATCCCCAGAGAGGGAAAGAGAAAACAAGGAAGACAAAAAAGACAATGGAGTGATGTATTCCTGCAGAGAGTAGGATCCCATTGGATGCGAGTAGTAAGAGACAGAAAGAGGTGGAAGGTATTGGGGGAGGCCTACGCCGAAGAGGCGACTACTGCCTAGTTAAATAATATTAAGCTATTATTAACTTTGAACCTTTAATGTATTATTTATTAACCTTTAATGTATTATTTACTAATATTTAATGTATTATTGTCTTTATAATATTTTTTTTAATTTTAATATTTTACAAGATTTTATTTGACAAGAAGTGGACTTAATTTAATACTTTTAATATTTTAAAATCATGATTATAACCTATTTTTAACCTAACTTAAATATTAAAGCAGTAGAATAAAAGGGCTTTGGGGCTTTTTTTATTTCATGTTCTTTTTAAAACTACAGGCTATCATTCTGCCTAATTAATTCGAGGATGGTTTAATAGTTTAGCCCCAAAAATAACATAAAAGGACCTGCCCTTGCTCTGGCTGCTCCCAAATTTAGAATTTAAAAGAAAAAATAAACATACATCTAAGATAAACACAGAGTATCGCCTTAGATTTTATGAGAAATTGATCCAACTCTCTAACGCTTGATAAACCCAGCAAAACAACCAGAAATCCGAACCCATATATAAAAAAAAAACATTAAACAGAAATAAAATCCCAAGACGGCCGGACACCGTGGGACCTGCTTAAGACTATCTCCCCCCTTCAGATAAAAATATATAAATAGAGACAAAAAAAAACGGAAGCAACAAAACTATATATAGCAACGCTTAATGTCAGAAATCAGAACTTTAAAGAGCCAGTTGAGATTAACAGAACTAACTGAAGCTCTGAAAACTATTAAATGGATATTTAAGAACTAAGCGAGGTTAGGAAAAAGAAAAAAAATAAAAAAAACTAGAAGAACCTACGGTGAAGACACAAGAAGGAATTAAGTAGAGTTTATTTTAAACAGCAAATGGAAACAACATATAAGATAATTTATATACTTTAATGATTGATGGTAAAAAGAATTGGGCAATATACGTGATAGCATAGCAAAAAATAGAGCTATGCAACAACAGTGTGATGCCCGAGAAATGTAAAGAGGAAAAGAGGTAGACCCGTCTTAAGAAAGACAAACTAAATGTAAAGAGAAATAGAGGCAGACCCATTAAAAGACAGACGAACTAATAATCATTTATAAAGGTGCACTGTGGAATCGAACCACGTTTGATAAAAAAGGATGGAAGAAGAAGGGGGAATCCTTATCCCAGCAGTGGGATTATGTATAATAGTTTAAATAAAAAATCAATGTTTGTTTATGCCAAAAATGTATTAGGATTAAATAAAAAAATATGCGAGGCACGGGTTGGTTATAGTTTTTAGACGATAAATTTTGTTTTAAAGATTCCGTGGTAGCGTAAATGTTGTTTACAAAATTTGATTGGTCATTACATATTCACCAAGCTGAAAGAGAACTTGGAATGGAGACTTAAACCAAAGTGAGTGAAAACTATGAAAATGATAATATGTTTGAAATGGTTGAAGGAGGTAATTTGATAGTTGCAAGAAATTGTGAGATTGACATTGAGAAATTTTAATGTTCTAAACATTTAGTAATTGTATAGCTCCTATAAACAAAAACTTAACCATACTTCTATACAAAAAATTATAAATTGTAAAAGTTTATCTATCTGTCTGTTTGTTAATTTGTTACCTTTTCACGGCTAAACGGCTAAACCGCTCCTAATGAAATTTGGTAATGTGGGACGGACATGTCTTTCCATAACTTAGCAACAAAGCAACGGGTTGACGTTATTTTCAAAGAGTTAAAGAGAGTTCCCATTGGATTTTTATTCGCATCAAGCGAATATTTTACTACTTAACGAGGTACGTAACCAAGCAACCATGTCCTACTAAATTTATAATTGTGAAAGTATGTTTGGATGGATAGATGCGTGTTTGTTACTTAATCAGGCTTTAACCACTGGACGAATCGGGATAAAACTTGGCATACAATTATAGGTTCGGTCCTGGAATAGGACATTGGCTACTTTTTATGCCGAATAATTTAAAATTTCCCGCGGGAATAACTATAAATGAACTTCATTGGTATAATTAAGGAATTCCATGCCGACAAATAAATGAAGGGCGGCTGGAGCCGCTGGGACAATCTAATGTCTATATATTTGGCACAAACATAGCTAAAAGTATACTTTAAATTTCAGTCGAGATTTATTTTCGAAGATTTCTAATAATTTATTTCTATATTAATGTTTTAAGTTTGCTATAGCAAGCTTATAGTTAGGGCTTAAGTTCGTTCACTTCAAATATGGTTATAGATAATCTTGCAACTTTTGATTTTTTCTAAATATAAAATTATTAAGTAAATATGAAATTCCAGGATCCTAATTAATTCCTAAATCAACTTACCTAATATATTTCACGAAAATTTATTAGTATAGTGGATACGAAACTGAATAGTAACAAATGTCAAACATACACACAAACCTTCGTATTTATTCTATTATTTATTTTATTTGGCAAAAAAATGTAATTCACGTTTAGGGAATAGGTTCTCAATTTTGATACAGTAGTGTTCCCCTCTAATAAAATATCTACATGGTAGATTAATTTGTAAGCAAAATCTTTTCAGAAAACTTTATTTGTACTTTGTAAAATTACATTTGCAGCCGTTTCCGCTAGGCTCTTAACTTAAATAAACTAAGCCGGAAATGTTCTTGACGTTTCACAAAATTCTCAAAGCCAACTTAATTTATTTCTCTCTAAAAAAAGGAAAAGCATTGAGATGGAAACACAAAAAAAATTACTATCAAAACTTTGTTGCAAAAATTAATTTGTGTCTGTATAACAATTCAATTAGTATAATTTACTTTTAATATTTTGTTGGTACTTTTTTATAACCGTATAATAAAATAAATCAGCCATTTTTAATTATTATTGTCCATGCTTTGCCCTATGAGTTATTGAAAAAAAAACATAAGAAAGTGATACAATACAATTTGAGTATTTAAATTCGGTTTTCAAAATAGTGAAAAATCAAATAAGTAAAAATTTTAAACTCAACTTGTTTCGTTAGTAAGTACCTAATTATTTACTTATTTTAATTTTTACTATCTTAAAAACAGAATTTTAATTTTTTTCGATATTTCTTCATTATTTTATTTAACTGTTTTCGTTAACTTTTGATACTCAAATTGTATTATATCATTTTTTTACATTACAGGCCAATCGCTATTACCCATCTCTAGGAATCTTAGAAGCTGTGTGTTGAGCATGTAATCAACACAAAGCTTCTCAGATACCTAGAAAACACGACCTGGTTAGTGACCGTTAATATGGCTTTTGCCACAATCACACGACTGATGACCTTCTAGTGTATCTCACACACACATATAGGGAAATAGCCATTACGAGTCAAGGGCAGGCATTGACTTAGGGCATGCAATCTCGGAACTTTTTTCAATCTCGGTATTATTTCCGGTATTAAAATTTAATCTCGGCATCTCGGTATTAAGGAATGTCCAGTTAAATAAATAAAATCAGTGTTTCCAATTAAAAAAAAAACACCTGTATAATAATTATTTGACAATGAAATCCCCTACCCTATTGATAAATTCAGTTAATAAAATATCTGATAGTCAATTTTTATTTATGTTGTGTTAACTCTCCGATTCAGTCTTCGACTTTTTTTAAAAAAATATCTCAAAGAAAGGCAACAACAAATTGCTTAGGCAATCACTAAGGGGCAGTCCAGACAGTATTGTCAGTATTATTACCTGAATTGAGTGACATAAGCATCAGTGTTATATAATAGCTTCACTGATTTAGATAGATTAATAAACTTAACCTTGTTGCACTGAGACTTAGGTGCAACTACCAAACTATTTTATATTATCGATTAACTTTCCAAATGTGGTCTAAATAAATCTAAACAGAAAATATACCTAAAATTTCTGCGGATTTATAAGAATCATGGAGTAAAAACATAACCAGTGAATAAGTTATAATGATGAGAAACGTCCAAGAATATCCTGATAGAAATCAGAATTCAGGTTAATCATTATTAACAGCACCCAAAAATACTTTTTGAAGTGAAAACTTCTTTAGCGACGCTGTGCACTTTTTTTGTGATGGGTAAAAACTGTTAAACTCGCGTCAGGTCACGTATCCTGATCGAAAATTCGTAAGATGTCACTCGCGTTAGGACACGTGACCTTTATTTACATTAGGTAAGTTTTTATTTTAAGTATATGGCGATTATGAGTAGTTCAGGGAGGTTGGATATGGGATTTTAATTCTATGACAGATTAAGCTGTCAAATATACAACGTCAAAAAGTAAATAAACAAAAGTTATTATTTTTAATAAATAAATATGGATAAGAAGTGATAGGAAGTAAATAGCGAGTATGTTTTCACTTCTGCCGGCACTCCCGGAGTGCAACCCGTTTTTTTTTTTGTTTAATACCGAATATTCGGTACTGAGCTCTTGGAATACGTTTTTTGCGTTGACTTAGAAACTTGATTTTAAAGTACCTTCGACCTTAGAATTTAATATTAATTTCAACTGAAATCTTCAAGCGTTCCAGAGAAAAAGCGTCTTGACCGACAGACGGACAATAAAGTGATCCTATAAGGGTTCTTTATTTTCTTTTGAGGTACAGAACCCTAAAAATGAAACACATAGCATCTAACATGCACTATTTAAAATTGGTTGCTAGATAAAAGGTAAATATTTTTGTGGCTAAAACTTTTTTTTTAAACACGGGCTTTTTAAGTTGGAGTTTATCGAAGCTATAAAATTTAGAGGATAATAAAAAATAATGTGCTACAAAATTTCAATTTTTCATCTTTTGCACTAAAATACATAAAAATCCTGAATCTTGGTATTTTTTACTAATTTACTATAGTATTATACTCTCGGTCAAGTGTTCTCGGTATTTTTTTATTGTTTATTTATTGTAGTTTTGCTATCTTCTGTATAACCATAAATTCATATCTAAAAATAAAAATATTGTCTATAAAATTACAGTATTGACATAAAAAGTGCGAAACATTTATAAATCTTTGCTATGAAAATTTTAGAAAAATTGATATAGACCTAGCTAAATTTTAACAAAAAAAAATTTGTTGACATTAAGAGTGCGAATTTTTTTTTTTTATTTGGCTGTGCGGGTAAATTTCTTTGCCTAGTTTTGTTATCTTCATTTCAATGCAATTGTCAGTTTTATATTTGAAACATTTTAAAACAGCAGTAGATTTTCTTAAAATCATGGTAAATGAGATAATAAGTTCGAAAAGTACAGGAAAATGATAAGTTAAAGTCCAAACCGAGGCACATGTGTCTTAGCTTGGTAGGGCGCCCTGACATTTACATCAAAGGAAGCAATTTAATCAAAGACTTCAAAGTATATATTAAGACATGTAATTTATTGTTACTTAGATTGGAGGATAATATTTTGTTATGTAAAAAATATCAAAATTACAACAATATCAAAAACATAAGACGTTGATACAAACTTTAAACCTTTTTTTGCCCCCATTAATCTGTCCCTGTTGTAAAATCCTTTCTAAGTGGATGTCTACAACCTAAAGGTAAGTGGATGGTATTTTGCTTAAAGTACGGATAAATCAGGACCGTTTGGCGATACTTATTGACCACACAAATCCGTTACATTTCTCTATTTTGTTCGTTTCCTGAATGACGGATTAGGTCTGTGGAACAGCTAAATCTGATTAAACTTAATTGATTTTCTGTGTTAACTGAGAACTGTAATTTTGTTTCATGATTAATTCTTGCATTAAGAATCCACTCTAAGCTAGAGGTTGAGTTATCTCTATTGATTAAATAAATTTCATGTTAATTTCTTAACCCGCGTTACATCAAAATTTAGTTATATGTATTTCCCGCAACGAAAATATTGTCTTTATTATCAGTTTTGCATTTTCTTTAATTCTATTTGCTTTAGTGCAGTAAAAAAAAAACCGGCCAAGTATGCGAGTTGGACTCACGCACCGAGGGTTCCGTACCTACCACCATTTACGTATTTTACAAACACAAACAAAAAATATGTTTTTTTTATTTTTATATTTGAGTTGATTGAATGAAAGGTAAATTGCGGTTTACGATTTATGACGTATTAAAAAAAAACTACTTACTAGATCTCTTTCAAACCAATTTTTTGTGGAAGATTGCATGGTTATGTACATCATATATTTTTTTAGTTTTATTATTCTCTCTATGTATTAGAAGTTAAAAGAGGGGGGGACACAAATTTTACCATTTTGGAAGTGCCTCTCGCGCAAACTATTCAGTTTAGAAAAAAATTATATTAGAAACCTCAACATCAGTTTTGAAGACCTATCCATAGATAACCCCACACATATGGGTTTGATGAAAAAAAATTTGACTTTTAGTTCTAAGTATGGGGAACCACCAAAATTTATTGTTTTTTTCCTATTTTTGTGTGAAAATCTTAATGCAGTTCACAGAATACATCTAATTACCAAGTTTCAACAATATAGTTCTTATAGTTTCGGAAAAATGTGGCTGTGACATACGGACGGACGGACAGACAGACATGACGAATCTATAAGGGTTCCGTTTTTTGCCATTTGGCTACGGAAAAGTTCGAATTACATTCAGAAAAAGAAAACGGGATAGACATAGGCGCTGGTTTGCTGATAAAAATGAAAAAAAAAAAAAAAAAAAAATAGTATAGAGAAAGCGACAATAATTTCATATACTATTTTCTTTTCATGGCCTGTTATAAAGCATGCACTCGCGCACAAATAGTACCTACAAGATTCTTTTCTTTTTTAACTATTGAATTGCCAGTGTTAATCTACCCTACTGCAACAGACGCCGCGGACGATGGATTCAAAAGAAATGAAGGCTTGAACGCAGGAAGATAAGATACGTTTTTAACTTATTTTCTTATGTTAAATACCTACGGTACGGCCGTAAAACTCTACTGATCCAGCAAAGGTTTATTTTCGCGGTTTCGCGGCCTATTAATTATTCATTCATTCATCAGTAATGTAATATTATTTATTTATTTTTACGATTAAAATTCCTCATCAATATTATTCTGACTACGATTAGCATGGTTTTGAAATGTTTAATTTATTATTTTTACTTCTTAAACTACTAAAATAATATATCACGACACTAATCATAAAGAAATTTTACAAAATAGGTATCTATATAAACAAGTACGTATTAATTTTAGTTCAGATCGATACATAATAATTAATAACAGCTAATTATTTCGGTGTCGAATAGAATCCCCCATTATTAAAATTAAGTTCAAATTGGAAATTTGAGTAAAGATCTTTATCTCGACGCTATTTTGAAAGCAAGGGATTGGTAAACCTAATTTATTAAAATTTCAGAGTGAAATTCCTGGTCTAAGCAAAGGGATAAGTTGTCTTTTGTTAAAGAAATACAAACAATGCCATCACAATTTAATCAATCAAGAAGGAAAATGATAAATAACAAGACTTATTTAATTGCCAATAAGGCTGAGTACCGTAATGGAATGCTATTCAGCTTTCGACAGTATTTGATTAAAATATTCTATGCCTTTAGTTAGCAGGGTTGCTCTATGTTTTTATTTTTTCATTTTCTATTTTGTCTTTCGACACCGACTTTTGTTAATTGTGTCAGACAACGACTGAATTTTGACTTTGATTTATTTAAATTACTGATAAAATACACATTACATATTTCTCAAAAATATCTGGCTTGGTGGAGCTTTATTTTTTAATCGACAACGCTAATTAGCCTTAACTGACTAAATGCTATTTACTATAACATAATAGCTATAGCCAATTGAGTAAAACTATAATCTTGAAAAAAAAATACTAGAAGTTTATTTATAGAACATCTATCTCTCTCTCTTTTTCTGACACCCACAGTACTAATTCATATACGTAGGCACATCCACACGCAGGCGCTATTATATCGTCACTTTAGCCTCGTAACTCGTGACAGTTGGTTTTTCTATGCAGTGGTCCCATCCCAAAGTTTGCTATACATTCTTAGATAAAAACACACAAAATTATACAAGAATGCCTGAAGGCAAAAATATAAAGTAAAACTCAAGAGTGAATGGTAGAAAAAGAGTTGCAACACCTTTGTAGTAGATTAAAAGGAATCTATAAAAGTTTGTAAATAAAGTACTTAACTTGATGTAATTGAATCTGGAGTTGCTTCCGCTGGACTCCTAACTAGGACAGACAAAGTTTGATTTAAAGCTCTAGGACTATTGTTGACAATCGTTGAAATTAAATAAACTACTCGGCTTCAACAAAGAATATTTAACTTGTAGATGTCTTTTTTATTTGATATCGAGGCAGAACTTTGGTATCGAAATTAGAATTTCAAATATTGATTCTGGCTTTGTTTTACACAATTTATAAGAAAATATTTTAGTGAGGGATATTTTAAAATTTCTATCATTAAAAATTGCAAATTCAGGGGAAGCTTAAATGATTTTTTAACTTAGCTGATGTACCTGATACAAGTAGTCAATCACTAAATTTAGAGTACCTTTTATTAATTTATTAAAATTATTAGTTCTTTACATGTTCTATATTTCTTAATTCTTTTTCACATTGAAGTAGTAAATCTGATGAATGGAATGAAACTAGCTCGATTTATGGTGTAAGGCAAATCGAATTCGTACCCCACACAAATTTATGCTCCAGGTCCCAAACCCTGTTTAAATTCTCAGGCTCACGAAAACTTTGATTATATCGAAGTATATCTTGTTATATAACTAACGTTTGAAAAGTCAGAAGATAAAAAAATCGTACAAATAAAAAAATAGGTAAGATTATTTATGTTAAATACTTCAGATATTAAAACAATATAGAAATTCAATTTAGTTTTTTAGTAAATGTTAATACAAGTGAATAAGGAAAAATTTAAAAACAATGGTTTCTAATGGAAATTGAAGACAAAAATTAATTTTATAAAATTAATATAATCAAAATAGTAGTAGTTAGAATTTGAAATCGGTTCGGAATTTATATTATAAAAGCAAATTTCCTAAAATATTTTATAACAGAAGTAGATTTCAAATGACACCTATCATTTTCCGTTTGTAGCGTAGAAGCTGTCTGTAAATAAATTTAATTTAAATTCAAAATTCAAATACCTTATTTCTCAAAAATAGGATATTATATCATTTTTTTTAAGTCAATCAGCTATGGGTTACTAATTACAACCGTTTTGAAGTCAAAATGGCCAAAAAAAACTCTCCAGAAACAATCATTCAAACTTATTTGTATTGAAGATCGGTATATAACTATACTGTAACTCTAAAATATTCTAATTATCACATGACCCTGCACAGTTGCACTTTACCACTACTAATCAATCAATGTGGCGCTTACTTACTGTTACTAAGCAAGAGAGATGATTTTACTTATCAGTTGTACTTTAACTTGTCACCTGCAATCTCTACTTCATTATATTATAATTATCATCATATCAGCTTAGTTTTGTCCACTTCTGAACTCAAAACTCCTCACTTTCTACTTTCAATGTTGTATTTCATCCCGCTTTTGACATTCACGTTAAAAACACCTAACACTTTTGTACATATTTTAGCCAGGAACATTATTTTATTTTTGTGTTTACTTCTCTCTATATATTTCTTCAACAAACAATTGATCGGAAAGCCATACGTTGCTTTATGGTTCTTTTATATTCCAAAAACAAGATATTTCAAAGCAAAGATCTCGAAAAAACAAACAATAAATTTCCTGTTTTATAATATACGAGTTAAACCTTTTTATTTTGATACACAGAACAGAATATCTTTATTGTATTTGAAATATACATAAATAAAATTGTGTTCTATTGTAAAAATGTATTTATTTATTCAACATGTTTTAAAAGGTACCTAATTTTTGCGATCTTAATTATTATGAAAAGGCAAGGTAAAAAGTTTCGCCCAATTCGGGTTGACACTTTTTTTCGACTAAGATGACAAACAAACTTGCGGTCCGCCTGAGGATAAGCGGTTGCCGCAGCTTATGGAAGTATTGCTCGCGCATTGTCGACTCTTAAAAAATCTTTTTTCTAGATGAACTCCTACAGTAGTACTTAGAGAAAACCTTGGCAGAAAGCTCATTCCATGACCCAAGCGTTTGCGCGAGGAAGTTTCTCTGAAACCGCACTGTATGTGACCATTTAGGTACGAAGGGGTTACATTAATAATTTTATAGTTGGTATTTAATTAAAACATAAAACAGAAATAGTACAAAGTAAATACAACATAGTACTGTCTGACAATGATCTTGTCAAATATGATTAATTTGTTGACGTCGGGCCAAAGTTTTTTGAATTAAATGAAAATGGCCTTGTATTGATTGCAGGGTCAATACAAATAAATGTAAGGGGTCTGTATCGTGAATCCTTTACTAATTATATAATGTGCCCATTAAAGGACTTGGATAGAAGTTTTGAATACAAAGTAAAAAAAAATTGTAACACATATTCCAAACAATGGAACTGTGAACTCAATTGAATGAGAAGACGAATATTTTTACGTTTATGTTTTCATGACATCCCTTAATTTATTATACAGCTGACATTATAATCAAGAAAAAAATCTTATATTGTTGTTATAAAAATGCGCATCTGAAAAAGAGCTGGTAGATAATACAATGTTTCTTTTTTTAGTATGACAATCACGTAGCTAAAATCTGCGACGCAAGCTTTTACAATTCTCAGTTGACCTGATTTTGCGATGATTTCCCAAAAAACTTGTCTGCAATTTTCTATTCTAGATATATATGTATGTTATACGTAGATAAAAGCGTATGAAATACGTCAGAAGTGATATTATATAAAAAAGATGTATATCACTATGACTGAAACCCAAATTGACTATTGATCCCACGTTTTAATGCAACCGTTATAAAGATTTTTTCGGTTTACATAAAATTGATTTAACAATGCTGAAAAGTCCATAAATAGTGTAAGGGATAAAATTGCGTGGAGCCATTCTGTGAATCTCGCACTCCACACTAAAAGAATCGCAACTGTAAATAATAATATTACCTTAAACCAACAAAATTAGATTTGGTTTTCTTTATACTAAATACTGGAAGCAGTTTATTTAAACCGTTCTTATATCTTTTGGTTTCTAGACCTACCAAATTAATAAGGTGTCAACTGAATTGTCGTTCTACATACGTATTGTTTATTTCACATTAAATATAGAATGCCCGGTGGCGTGATTCATAGGCGATGCGACATGAAGTGGCAAGCTTATGGTTTAAATCAAGCTACTTCCGTTTTGAGTATTCTTTCTTTTTTCTTTTTATATTTTAAAACAAATGCAATCAAATTTAAATGGTCTTAATAAAAAATTTATAAATCATAAATACTGTTTTTGATAAATGTCTCTTTTTTGTATATTTATACATATATATATATATATATATATATACATTATGTATTCCCTATGGTTATAGCTTAAGTATTCGTTTTCATAATAAAAAGAAAATTGACACTTAACCATAAAAATAAAAAAAAAATACAAGTCACCATTTATGCGGTAACGCTGCTGTATTTCGAAAAACTATAATATAAAAAAATATGTTTTGCCTAAGTATATTGAAATCTAAAATAAAATTTGTAAAAAAAATAGTGCTTTATTTTTTAGTTTAATAAATCCTCCATTATTTTCAATTACACCAATCAAGCGCCGCCGCATAGATCCGACTATATTAAAACAGACATCTGTCATGTCCCATCTTTGCACCATCAAACCCCATTGGTTTTCTATGGAATTAAATCTGGTGATTTTGCAGGCCAAGAAATAACAGTAATGTCCGGGTTTGTGTTAACCAACCCTGCACTATATGCGCTAGATGCACAGGATAGTTATCATGCATAAACTGTATTTGTGGCATATCAACTAACTGATAAACACACTGCGCTATTGGCAAAATGATCTCGTTTAACACTTCTACACAATGTATAGCTCTAGCGCTCCCTGCTACCGACTAATAATACACCAAGTCTAGCCACCGCAGTCATCCACCGCCAAATATTAAGTGATATCCGTCCAGATTCCATATTTGGGACAACATTTTGTTCTGCATAACGGGTTTTATTTCTGAGCCATAAATAAAGACTAACGTTATCAGGTGATACAAACGACTTCTCATTGGTGAATAAGGTGTGCTCCCAGTCAAAATCTAAATACTCTCTTGCGAACAACAATCTATTTGTTTATTGGTATTAGTTAAAAAGGTTCTTTTGGCTGGCTTTCTATGATGCAATCCTTTAATATGTGCTCGTTTATTAGATAGATTAGATAATAGAGCTCGACGAACAGTGTGTGTGGATGTAATGAACATAATCCCGAACACAGCAGTCGGTACGAAACCATTGTTCTGGTATTGTCCACCATAAATCTTCTTTGAGTCGCATCAATGTGCCACGGGCATCCACTTCGAGTTTGAGTTGATAAATTCCCCTACTCTTGGTTACGCGAGACCCAACGCTTCACGGTAATCCACTAAAAAAAATAGCCAAATAAAAATAAACATTTTTCAAACTACTGCATTATCTTTTCATTTATTTTTAGTTACTTACTTACAAAAAAACTTTGGTATTAAGAAGTTATGTTAAAACATTAACATCAAAGAAAATACTTACGGTTAAACCAGTATTATTGCAAATTTGAGATATATTGTAACCCATGTTATATAATTCTATAATTAATTTTGACCTGCATATTATTTTCAGCCTGCATATTTTTTATTTATTTTGTTAGTTATTGCACTTCCCTTCATGATCCAGACAGACTAGTATAATCACACGTTTCCTGGCTACAGTTAATTATTTAAATATTTAACTAAAAACAGCACATTTTAAACAATAATCTACATTCTACATTAGGGTTATTCTTTCCTTAAAAAAACTAAATCAGTTCAAAAATACCGAAAATACAAATAATAAATTTAAACGGCAACACGCAGGAAAAATAGGAGGAACTAAAAAGCTCCAGTCTTTTAAACATGGTTCAAAATATATATGTGTCTATTATACGCAAACGTTTATGTATAATTTATATCAAGATATCCGTAATTTTAAAAATACTGGGGTAAAATCTGCATCAAATCAACAAATTTGGTGTGGACGCTGAACTTTTACTCCTGAACTTTATGAGTTCTTTGAAAGACTTGGAGACAAAGTTCAAGTAGCTTTATTTAAGTTTCCACTTGTACATGAATCTCGTTATCATCATCAAAATCTTACGGATTCTCATATCCTTCACTTTTAACTGGTGTTCGATATATCTACAAAAACAATTAAGTTTGATTATATTTATTGTATATACTGACAGTTTCTACGATGCTAACGGAAAATTATAGCTGTCAGACCTAAATCATCTCAGATCTCTTTTAATATTAAATGTATTAGGAAATTTTGCTTTTGTAATGAAAATCCTGAAACATTTGCAAATTCTTAAATCAAATAAGACTATTTGATTATAATAAATTGTAGAAAATGAATGTCGGACTTCAATTACGATTAGGCACCATTGTATTCAAATTATTCTTCGTTCATTTATAATTGAATTAACTTAATTGAACTTTTATATTGTTTTTGATGCCTGTAATATTTAAAATACATAATCTTACTTTAATATTTGTAGGATTTATATTCCTTTTGAAAGTTATTTTTTGAAATTAGCATCAACCTTATATTTTTATTTTTTGAAGAAAATACAAATGAGTTTTTATTATTATTAACATTCACAGGTTTAAAGGCGGGTAAGTCTAAGTAGAAGTAGGAGTAGAAAAAAGGCTCAAGTAACATTTACCGAACTACGCTATAAATTAAAGCAAATTCTCAGCTTCTGTTTAAGAAAATCAACGGCCCATATTTTCACGTAAAAGCCTTATCAATATTTACCTACTTAAATCAACACAGCTTTACCTAAACGGAATTTAGCGAATCACTTCAGCAAAAATCCCTCTAATAATCCTTTTATGTGGCAAAAAATCGATAAAAGCGAAGAGCAGTTTTATAATACAGAATGCTATATACGTTAATTATATGTGTAGACGATACGTTAATTATAACATAAAATAGTCATATTTTAAAATGAACCAAGCATATCATTTTAACTTTACTCGAGCGGAACACCAAATAGTACTTAAATATTAAAACATTAAATCTCTTGAATAAAATCTCCTATTTTTTTTTAAATTTTACTTTGTATTTTGACTAAAGACAAATTAAACTTTTGCATTATCTTCCGTGTACGACCAGTGCAGGGACGGACTCTGTGTTAAAAATACTTATTATTATCATTATAACAACTTATTTTTGTCCACTGCAGCCTTCTCGTCTCCATGGCGTGCCATTTCATCCGGGTCTTCTTCCACGTTCAGTCACTACCGGCTACCCTTTTGAGGTCGTCAATCGATTGGGCTGGAGGACAACCCACGCTTCGGCTCTCGGTACGCGGTCTCCAGTATAGCCTGTACATTCATTCGTTTCTTCTCAAAACTTTTAATTAATTACAAATTTATGTATTTATAACTAATACGCTGACGATACATACACTAATATTCATTTTTTAGTGAAACTTCTCGTAAAGGGATTAGTTGTCGTTTGTGAAAGAAGTACAAAGAATTCCATCACAATTATTAATTAGTCTAGATAGAAAACAATAAATATATATATATCTCTCTCAAAAAATTCTAGCTCGCTGGAGCTGGTAAATTATTTTCTATGTGCGCGCTATATCAAAAACGCTAATAGGTTTAAATAACTAACTGCTATTCGTTACAGCAGAAGAGCTATGGCCAATTGAATACAACTATTACTACTAGATGTTTAGCGGCAGAACATCTATCTCTATCTTTTTCGTTCTTACTTTTTTGCACGGACACCCACAGCAGTTCACATATACGTAGACACATCCACACGCAGGCGCTATTATATCGTTGCTTTCGTCTCGTAACTCGTGACAGTTGGTTTTTCTATGCAGATGTCCCATCCCAAAAAATGCTAAAAATTCTTAGATAAAAAACAAAAAATTAAACTAAAATGCCTGAAGGCAAAAATATAAAGTACAACTCAAGAGTGAATTCTAGAAAAAAAGTTGCAACACCTTTGTAGTAGATTAAAAAGAATCTATAAAGGTTTGTAAATAAAGTACTAAGCTTAATGTAATTGTATTTGGAGTTGCTTCCGCTGGACTCTTAACTAGGACAAACAAAGTTTGATTAAAAGCTCTGGGACTGTTCTTGACAAAACGTTGAAATCAAAATAAACTACTCGGCTTCAACAAAGAATATTTTACTTGCAGATCTCATTTCTATTTGATATGCAGGCAGGACTTTGATATCGAAATTATAATTTAAGAAAATGATTCAGGCTTTTAAATCTTCTATCACTACAAATTGCAAATTTAGGGGAAGAATGTAATGATTTTTATTTATTTATTCTTAACTGATGTACCTGATACAAGTAGTCGATCACTAAAATATTAAGTAATAATTGGTTAAATGAAGGAAGTATGTTATACAATTTGATGAGCCCAGGTGGCATAGAATATGTTTTTCTGCATTTTCTCAGGACGTCATCTATAATGTTTCCCTAACGGGTAATACAGAGTCGCTGGTGTCCTGCAGCTTGAAGTATAAAACAATTAGATAAATATTTTTGGTCATTACACACGCACATCTGATCCCAAACTAAGCAAAGCTTATACCATGGATACTAGATAATGGGTACAAAACTAATATAATATTATACATCCAGACTCAAGGCAAACACAAATGTTTATCACATAAATGCAATTTGTCCTGTGCGGAAATCTAACCCACGCCCCTGTATTTAGCAGGCAGATAGGATTATGTGCTGCCTTTATATTATTGAAAGTTTTTCATATTCTACTTCACTTTTTTCAACGGGAAAGTTATTTGGAATTTTCTAAAAACTAAACTACTGAATCGATTTTGGTAAAATTTCTATGGAACCAACTCGCAAGTATATCCTGTCGAATAAAAAAAAATCACGTTAATCGGTTCATAAACTAAAAAGTTATGGCTGAACATCAATAATATATATATATACAGTCGACTTGAGAATCTTTTTTTTTTTGAAGTCGGATTAAAGCATAAATAGAACTTATGCAGAAAATACAACGTAGTACGCTCTGACAATGATCTTGACAAATAGAATTGCATTCAACAAATAATTGACGTCAAGCCAAAGCTTATTGAGTTAAATGACCAGTGGCCATGTACTGATTGCAGGGTCAATACAAATAAATTCAAGGGGACAAAAATGTTTGTTACACATATTCGAAAAATAAGAACTCTCAAATAAAATTTTGACAGTTTCATTACTACACACTATCACAAGAAGTTGGCCAATTTTTTTCTACATTTATGTTATTTATGGGACCCCTTTAATTATTATACAGCTTAAATTCAAGTAAAGAAAAAAATAGACAATCTTTTTTAAAGCTTATATTATAATTAAGGCAAAACATTTAATCTTTTTTGTAGCCCAAAAAAAATGCGCATCGAAAAAGAGCTGGTAGATAGTAGATTGTTTTTTTTAGTATGACAATCACGTGCCCAAAATCTGCGACGCAAGATTTCACAATCCTCAGTTGACCTGTTTTTCAATGATATCCCAAAAAAACTTGTCTGCGACTTTCTTTTATTAAAAACCACCATTCACTATACCTAAGATTTACAGTGTTTGTATTTTAATCTCAAACAATACATATGCCTGTGCATTAATGTTACCGTCCTTGAAGATAATACTAGAGACATATATATGTATAGAAACAATTGTATGAAAAAAGTCAGAATTACTGTTACGAAAAACGATGTAGTATGACCTACCTATGAGTATGACTGAAGCCTGGATTGTCAATTAATTGCACTTTAATACAAATGGCATAAAGATTTTTATGATTAACACTAAACGGATTTAAAAATGCTGAAAATGGCAAGCAAAAAGTGAAAAAAAAAGAAGGTACATTCATTTATTTTGTTTATTATTATCATCATTGCACTTCTTTACATGATCCAGACAAACCAGTCCATTCACACATATCCATTTAATTACACTTAACTAATAAACTGGCTACAGTTATGTAACACCTAAATTCGAAAATACAATAAAATGTATTACTAGAATACCCACAATAGCAAAAGTTTACGTAGACATACGAGCTCAGTTGTCTGACAGAGTCGACAAACTGCGAAAGAAGGCACCGTTGCCAAGTTGCGAGTAGTCGGACTCTACGCGAAGGCGACAATGATATTTCACCTACGCGACTGGTGACATCAAATAGGGGGAGGTCTTGTAGCAATTTGTATATTGTATGACGACTCTTTTGCTTGTATTAGTGATGGCCGTTGCTTCTAAGGTTTGATTTTTTAAAATGTTTCTATATTACACAGGTAAAAAAAACAACCGGTTTCAAAAAGATGCACAAAAAAGAAGTAGTACATTGTTCACCAAAGGGCGAAAGTGACTGATTACCGACGAGGGTTTAGTTTGAACACACACGAGTTTTATTAAGATCGAGCGCTGACTACCGCGCCGCATAGACGTTTTACGGTTGTGCACATACTTATTGCTACAAAACATTCCTTGGTATACTACCTCCATCTTATTTTACTTTATTTGCGCCGCGTAAATAACACAATGCCATTTAATCGTACGTTTCCGCCGCCACTCGCCTGTGATAAAATAAATAGTGAAACCCAACTTCCTCACTTTGATTCCGGCACCAACGCCACTTCACAATATTTTCGACACGAATAACCAGATGCCATTACCTGTAAGCAACGTTAAACGCAAAGGAAACCATGGATATGGGGACGCCTTCGCTCAGTTCAGATCAGAAATTACGAATATGTTCACCTCGTGGAAAAGTGACCAGGGCACCTAGTTTACAACCTTACTTAACTCAATCCAAGAAATCAAAGACCAAAACCAGGACATTCGTACATCCGTTGACTTCATATCACAAGGAGGATATGTCAACGTTAAAATGCCTAGAAAATGAAAAGACGATAGATCACAAATATATCAAGGAACTATCACCGTCTGACCTCCATCGAAATAAGAAATATTCCCAGGACTCCAAAAGAATCCAGAGTAGATCTAGAAAAACTGATTTTAATTACAGGGCGAGCACTAAATCTACCTATAGAAACAATGGACATCAAAAACGCATACCGCATTCAGACAAAAGACAAGCTGAACAGCCCGATTATTGTGGAATTTACACGTAACCACTAAAGAAAAGTTTATAGAGTAATTTACACGTAACCACTAAATAAAAGTTTATAGAGTAATTTAAACGTAACCACTAAAGAAAAGTTTATAGAGTAATTTACACGTAACCACTAAATAAAAGTTTATAGAGTAATTTACACGTAACCACTAAATAAAAGTTTATAGAGTAATTTACACGTAACCACTAAAGAAAAGTTTATAGAGTAATTTACACGTAACCACTAAAGAAAAGTTTATAGAGTGCGCCAAATATTATAACAAAAAAAATAGTGAAAAGTTTTCAAAACTAAACCTAAATATAGAAGGTCCGCCAAAACAAATCTACATTTCTAGCAACCTATGCACGAAAACAAGGAAACTTTACTTTGTTGCCAGAAATTTTAGCAAGAATAATGGATACACGTTTTGTTGGACCGCTTTTGATAAAGTTTACATGTGAAAATCAGATATCACAGCATACGCATAAATAGCGAAAAAGATCTAACTAAATTACTGAAACTATAACTAATTCTCACCTTACAGATCGCTAATTATAAGGTTTTTTGTACTAAAAAAAATGTGCTTTTAAAATAATTTATATACATTCTTACATAACCTAATATATATTTTATATTACGGACCCACCCCTACTTTACACGTGTATCTACAATCTAACATACAAAATAAAACACAAACACACTTACATACCCACATATTTTCTACAAAATTTTACACTTAAAAGCATTGGATAAAACTCGGCTACAGTTTGTTTATTTACAATTTTCTAAAGTGCCAAGAAATAAAGTGTCCCATGTTATTATATTAAGAGTTGGTTTTTCACAGCACCACGACATAAACCTTTTTAAAATTCTTCCCTTCGAAAAGAAAAAGAATTAAAATAATATTCAATTCGAAATTGATTCTTTTTATGAAGCTGTGTGCGACAACGTAGGAGATCCTGCTGACTGCCGTAAGTTAGGTATTGAATGTTAATGTTAAGATTTCGGAACCCGTCACGTTATCTCGACTCAATGGACTTTGTGCTACACGAAGCCCACTCGAAGAACTTACTATTTACTGGCGATATTAATATTGACATTTCACTCAGTTATGTAACGCATCTTATTTATGCCTCATGGCGTTATAGGGACTCATACTGTTAAAACCTTTTTGGTAGATTTACAAATGGTTTAAAGTTTATTTATAATGTTAGATATTTATATATAAATAATGTAATATAGGAATCAATTTAAAAGGTACCGAAAAAAAAATTAATAATAAAATAGTTTTAAAAAATAATTTTAATATAAAAAGTACTTGTGGTAGGAAAATTTTCATTTTCAAAACTCAAATTACATATGTAGGAAATCGGCTTGCTTAAATTTACAGCAGACGCCTTTATGATGTTAGGTGAAATACTGTCCCATCCCGGAGCGCTGTTACATTTTAAGGACTGCATGATAATAATAACTTCCTTGGGGTCTGTTGGGATAATTTAAAAGGAATGCAGTGAAGTATTTTTAGATTTGGCTTTGTATGCCAGACTCTTTTCGGTTTCCTTAAGCATTGAAAGCGTGGAGTTGGCTATGTTTTGTCCAATAGAAGTGAAATATTTATTAATTTCCAAATGTTGTTAGGATCACCACCGTTTTTTATTAAACGTGACAAAAAAAATAGTTTAATTTCAGATTTAATAAGGTGGTTGCAAGCATTCCTGTATTTTAAAAATAGTATTTCTGCGTTGATGTCTCTTTGTTTATGTTTATATCAGATTCTTAATAAGTTCAAAAGAAGCTCCTACATGAAAAACTGTTTGTGTGCTAAGCTAACTTAACAGGTCAGATATTAATCTTCATGAAACTATTGAAATTTGATAATATTATCACGATATAACAATGTCAGATAGGAAACAATTTGAGTAATTATCACTAATATTTCACCCACCCTAAATTCGGTTATCAGTGTAGGATTTCAATAGCAACTCCCCGATTCTAAAATCAAAACTGACTCACACTTGACGTTTTTAAGTAGCTTATGTCCTTCCCTGGGACTCAAACTATCTCCATGCCAAATTTTCCGGCGGTTCGACCCGCTCTGAATTCGGTTATCAGTGTAGGATTTCAACTCCGCAATTATAACAAACAAAAACGATTCACAGTTGACGTTTTTAAGTAGCCTATAGTTTATTTCTCGGGAATCAAACTATCTCAGTGCCAAATTTCATCTGAATCAGTACAGCGGTTTAAGCGTAAAGAGGTAACAGATATAGTTACTTTCGCATTTATAATATTTGTATGGATATACTGAACGGTGTCATTGGACGATCAACTCCATAAATAGCCTGATTTGAGCTTAATTCAGCGGTGGTTGCTGTGTTGAAGCAATAAGTGACGCACCTTGTACTGAATATTGATTTTTACGTCATGCTTCCTATACGGTCCCAATTGGAGCCTTTACGTTGGATCTGATTTGATTACTGCAATGTGGCGACTGTTCTTGCATATTTTATGTGTGTCTAAAGTGAAAAGACATTTCGATATAAAGACTATTAAATTAGGCTTTGTTTTGACAGAGACATTACAAAATATAGGGTTTTACTGCAATAGAACCTTTTCTTACTAAAAGATTTTTTATTTAATTTAATACCAAACAAGAATCGATGCCCTTCTTTTAGAATGTTTTTGTTTTTGGGTAAAGAGCTATTTTTAGTTTTCTTAACTCAAACATAATATAAAGATAACTTTTTATATCACGATTTTTGGAAATGTGTAGACATATGTAGTGGGATTTTTATCATCAAGAAAAATTTTTTTTTTCATAATTAAATTTAAAGGACTTGTAAGTATTTTACAATCTTTCGTGGTGAGTGAACCATGTCCTAAGCCTCTCCAAGAAAAGGACTTTACCCTTGCAGTGGGACGTAAAACGGCTGATGCAACAATAGAAAATTAAAAATATCCTTTTTTAAATATGAACCCGCCATATTCTTCCTAAAATTTCATATTAATGTTGTGCACAATACTTCATAATAACTTTTTAGCCAAAATAGGGCGTTTCTTAACCGCTTCAATAGTAATAGACCATCACGAATTGTAATTCACGACGCTTATCCTCAAAAGGTTGGTCAGATATATTACGGACACCAACTGTTGCGGTAATCAGTCAGACTGACAAACTTGATTGTTAAAGTGTTATTTAAAACATTTTTAAAATACACAAATTATAACAATGTTAAAATGAAATAGTTTTAAAATATTCAAAGAAAAATATTATAATACAATATCGGTTGTCTCCTAGCAAAAATTAAACCTAAAACCGAAGGGCAGTCCAATGTAGGAATTACCACTTAGGTTACTGGTCACTTAAGAAACGTGGACACTCAAAGCAGGGCTGGTCCACAAGTTCAAAGTTGCACAGCGCGCAGTGGATCGAGCTTTGCTCGCAGTGTCTACGAGGGGTCGAATCCGAAATGAGGACATCCGGAAGAGAACCAAAGTTACCGACATAGCTCGCAGAATTAGCAAGCTAAAGAGGCAGTGGGCTGCCACGTCTGTCGAAGGGCCGACAGCCGATGGAGCAGAAGTGTCCTAGAGTGGAGACCGCGTATGGGAAGGCGAAACGTGGGACGCCCTCCAACTCAGTAGACCAATGACCTCAAAAAGGTGGCTGGTCGTGGCTGAATGCGGAAGGCAGATAACCGGGAGAAATGGCGCGCAATACAGGAGGCTTGTGTCCAGCATTGGACCAATATAAACTAATATCATGATACTAGTCTTTTCCTAACCTAGATTTAGGGTTTGGCCTTGGTCGAATTAGTCAAGCGTATGTTCAGTGCAAGTCACTAGTGTCGTTGTGTTTTTATTTGTCTTCAGTCTGGGTGTACCATGTACAATTTGTATCTTTTTACAAAAAAAATGTTTTCCATACTAAAGTCCATGCGTGTTTTGTTAAAATTAATACCCTCTATTGTCTATTAGCATCGTGCTCTGTGGTCGACGCATGTAAAAAAAGATGGTTACCTAAATTTATTAAAACAGAAATAAATATTAACTCAGAATATATCTATTTTCTTTAGTAAATTACCATAAAATTAATTCTCCAGTTCTATGTTTTGGGACCAGATGGCAATATGACATTTGTACAGAAATATAATGTTTATATTCCAGAAATATCATAGATTTTATTTGATAAAGCTCTTACTGTTTAATAATATACAGAACTTTAAGGTCTATCGGTAAAGTTTATAAGCTTTGAGGTACCTTCTTTACTTTGTATTCAATGTGTATTAGTGTTACCCTTCAAGTTTAGTAAAACTTCACGAATATTTTAAGTCCGTTAATCCTTTACGGTTTATAGATGAAATTTAGTTTCTATTTTGGAATTTTGTTTCAAAGAGTCAAATGCTTTTTTATCATCCAACTACGGCAAAGCCAAAAGGAAGGGTTATGTTAAGTAGTCTATGTTCGTTTGTATTGACGTATTTTCTAGCGTAGTGGATTAAATATTGAGCGGATTTTGATGAACGGGATGTTAATCGATTCGTTATTATGGTCCAGGTGACATAGACTATGTGACTTCACATTAAATCAAAACTGGCGGATATAACTTGTATAGTAATTTGTGCTGTGGTAGTGTAAATTTCGACCTGAAGAATGAACTACAAGAAAGACCAGCCACTAATCTTAATAACGGTGATGGTGAAGGCCCATCCGTATCAAACTAGCAAAGAATTAGCCAAATGGTTTCACGTCAGCATACCGACAATAACGACTCATTTGCTCACACCGGTTGTGAAACAATTTTAACACTACAAGAACTTTACTTAGAAACCATCTGTCAACCTCCATACCTACTCGCCGGACCTTTCACCAATCGACTAGCACTTTTTCCGCAATCAGGACAATTTTCGAAACACCGGAAATAAAATGACATGATTCTGCTGAGCCCATCGGTCAAGAGTCTAGAAGCCCTAATTAGGGTGTGCGAGAGGTATGCAGTGAGCCATAGCTAATGATACAATGCTGATAAGAGCGAGTTACTCATTTAAAGGCAAGGCAGGAAACAAAAAACCAAAATCTGTTCCTCCTGTCAAAATTGAAAATGCTGTCTTGAATAGAGTTACCAAATTTAAGTACCTAGGCCATTGGATCTCTGAAAATAATAATAATATATACTTTATTGCATCAACATAATAATTTTACAAAAAAACATATTTACAAATAGAGAAAAACAAAAGGCGGTCTTATCGCTTTAAAGCGATCTCTTCCAGATAACTTGGATATATAGCGAGAACGTAAGGCATTGGCAGAGAGATGCAACATACTGACACGCAGGTTTGTTAAGTGTAGGTAAGAGGTGAAATTGACACTTTTTAAATGATATTGTCAAACATTTTACACTTGCAGTCTGTGGACTAGCTAAAAGCAGAAGTCTGTAAGTGCTTTTTTTTTTTATACCACTAAGGTGGCAAACAAGCCTACGGTCCGCCTGATGGTAAGCGGTCACTGTAGCCTATGGACGCTTGCAACACCAGGGGCATCACTCGCGCGTTGCCGACCCTTCAGAAATCTAATAACTTCTTTTTGAAGAACCCCATACTGTAGTCCTTAGAGAAAACCTTGGCAGGGAGCTCATTCCACCCTTGGGGGTTCGCGGGAGGAAGTTTCTCTGAAACCGCACTGTACGCGACCATTTTGGTTCCAAAGTATGAGAATGAATTCCCTGTCGATGGCGAGCGGTGCGATGGTAGAAAGTAGCCGTGGGCATCATTTCGAACAATTCTTCAGAACACAATCCATTGTACAAGCGGTAGAACATACACAGGAAGGCAAAGTAACTCTTCAGACCTAAGGGTTCGATATGGCAAATGAGTTTGGGATTGTCGACAATTCTCACAGCCCGTCGTTCAACCGAGTCAAAAGAGCCAAACTGGTATCTGGGTGCACCGGCCCAGAGATGGCAACAGTACTTCATATGGGGCTAAACTTGCGACTTGTAAAGCATCAACCTCTGCCCCGACGTGAAGTACTGCCTCACTATGTTTTGTACACCTAGTTTTTTTGACGCCATCTTTACCTTGTCTAGCAAATGATCTCGGAACTGAACATCGCTGGAGATGTCAACGCCAAGGATCCCAATGCTCTTGGAGATGGAGAGGGGAGTGTTCTGGAATTGTGGGACTACAGTGAATGGGGTTTTCTTAGCGGTGAACGCGCAGACTTGTGTCTTTGAAGGGTTGAATCGGACCAAGTTTTCAGAGACCTTGGACAGACCGATCTCGATTTGAGACACACGTTCTTCACGCTTTTCCTCCACAACGGAACGTGGGATACTTGCACGGCCCGTGTAATAAGCGTCTCCAGTACTGTCATCTGCATAGCAATGTATGTTGTTGATGTCCAAAATATCATTGATGTGCAGTAGAAACAGCGTAGGAGACAGCACAGAGCCTTGCGGGACACCAGCATTAATGTCCATGCTATCAGAGCAACTACCGTCAACTACGGCTCGTATGCTTCTGCCGGACAAAAAGCTAGCCACCCATTTGCACAAACCCTCGGGCACTCCGTAAGAAGGCAACTTCGATAGAAGACCCCGGTGCCAGACCCGATCGAACGCCTTCGCTATGTCTAGGCTACATGCCAATGCTTCCCCCTGACTCTCAATGGCTAGTGCCCATCGGTGTGTGAGATACACTAGAAGGTCACCAGTTGAGCGACCGTTGCGAAAGCCATTTTGACGGTTACTGATCAGGTCATGTTTTTCTAGGTATCTTAAAAGCTGTGTGCTGATCACACGCTCCATCACCTTGGAGAGATGAGAGGTTATAGCGATAGGCCTGTAATTCGATGGATCTGATCTATCGCCCTTTTTGGGCACCGACACACTGCTTAAGCACCACTGCTGGTATGCCGTCTGGCCGTCTGGTATATATAAATATATGTATAAATAAACATATAAATATAAACATTTGTATTGAAAAATAATGCAATAACTCAACATTTATAGCCTCAATCTTTCATTTAATCTTCTTCTTTATTTCATTTTGTTTCGTTATAAAAAATCATCAATATAAATTAATCATCAAATCATAAATCATATTTTAGTCAACACAATGTATCATAATAATTGTAGTAGGTATAAATTCCTTATATGAAGTAAGGAACACATACATAGTTATATAACTATTCTGTTAATGTTGTCACTTTAAGTATGCGCTACTAGACTTTATACCTTCGTCCCTTATGTTGGGGTACCTGCCTACCCTCACGTTTAGCCGGGGTGATTTGGTGGACTTCATAATAGCTACTTCGTATTTCGACATATACAGGTTACCTCACGATGTTTTCCTACACAGATTAAATCCACTTGTGTAAGGATAAATATGTAGGTACTTGAGAAATTTAGAAAAAGACTTATTGGTACTGGTTGTTGGTATTGGTATTTTTATGTAAATCGTAAGTATTACAGAATTTACCTTTGTGACCTCAATAAGATTAAATATATCTTAAGATAAGTGATAGCAGTCGTAACTTAATCTTCGAAAGCTCAGGGCTGTATAATAAGCCTGTAATTATATAATATTGTGAAGTAAGCCTGTAATTAAACGCTTTTGGGAGATAATTATTGAGAATAATTTCTAGTCCAAATAATATTATTTATATTAAATTCTGACTCTGATTTCGTTTAAATAGCTGCTAAACTGGGACTTTTGGCCTGAAAGGCCGAAGAGAGCAAGTGGTAATTGTTTGGACTGCTATATCAAAGGCCCAAGCTTCGATTTCTAGTAAGGGACAACGATATTTTTACTATTGGTAAATTGTGAATTTTTCTTGATTCTGCTCTGTCCTCGTAACAGAGAGAAGCCAGCCACCTTTTAGGTTTGTAAGATATAGGTCTTATTGGCCAGTTGATAGTTGTAATATCTCTGACTGCTCCTAAAGGGATAAGTTTTGAGATGGTATAGATTTATAAAAAGTTTCATAAGCACTTTAGTTACTCAGTCACCCAGATTTTGAATCACGCATGATAAAATTTAACAGGTACCTATAATAGATTGACTTCATTGCAGCCTAGTTGGTAGTGTGGCCAACTGCTGTACGGAGGGTGTGGTTTCGATTCCCGCACTGGCCAAACATTTATGCAATAAACATTTGTGTTTTTCGTTAGTCTGATTGTATTTAATATTATATGTATATATTTACACAAAAACGTAATATATATGTGTATGTATCCGTTGTCTTGTATCCATAACAAAAGCTTTGCTTATATACTTTGGAGCTAGACAGCACTGTGTGTAATGTCCAAAATATTTTTGTATTTATTTCTGGCTTTTAAACTAAACCAGCCCGGTACGTGTCGTAGCATGGATTAGTATTCCGAAACATGAAAATCAAATTTTCAGACCAGATGCGAACGTCTTAGTAACGAAAATATAATTTCTTAGTTCAAAGTCTACTTCGGATATGTGTTCGTACTTACGTAGACCAAATAGAAATCTAACGTGTACATTTAAAAGTCACTTAAGTTTATGAAACTGCACATATGATCTTACGATCAGAATAGATAGCATCTAGCATCTGCGTAGTCGAGAATAGGAAGCAAAAAAGATTAAGCAAGAACAAATTCTAGTGGAAATAGAAAGTAAGTTGCGTAACTTATCTACTAGAACTTTATAAGTCACTAATATTGTTTGTACAAACGTATTTCCAGAGCAAATATGGAGTTTAGATTAGCTCGAGGGCAATCTTTTGGCTGCATCTTTGCTAAAAAAAATTTAATACCCATTGATATAAGTATCTACTCTAATAATATTATAAAGAGCATAGATTGATTTTTGTTTGTTTAGCCTATAGAAAGCTACATTATCAGCAAATAACAAAGACTATATTTTTACCAGTAAAGTACTTTTTGGACTCGCACAACCCTACTTATCCGATTTGGAAATAATTTCACCTAAAGAAATCTACGTTATCTACAAGTAATAAAAGCTATATTTCAAGCGGTCAAGTGCGAGTCGGTAGGTCAGGCAGGAATTATAGCGAAACAACGTTCGCCGGAAGCGACGTGTATAATATATATATATATATATATAGAGATAAATAAAACGTACTCGTAAAAATAATTTCAGAGCAACCGCCCTAATGACATTAATACACATTGATAAATGTGTGTAATGGATAAACTTGACGTCCTACTCCGGGGATATTCAAAGAGCGAAAGATAGGAAGTCATTTGTCCCCGTTCTCTGAAATGTCACAAGCAACTGAAATGTCTTTAGGGA
Source organism: Apoda limacodes (assembly GCA_946406115.1). Taxonomy (NCBI): domain Eukaryota; kingdom Metazoa; phylum Arthropoda; class Insecta; order Lepidoptera; family Limacodidae; genus Apoda; species Apoda limacodes. The sequence goes on along the minus strand of OX291555.1, from coordinate 21,428,553 downwards.
CTAATACACATTTTCACTTTATTTCTCGAAGCCAAGCAATGTACAAAAATACTCGTAATAAAGCCCTTCAAGGAACTCTGCTACACAACTGGTTTTTTTTAAATATAATTTAGACAGTCTATTATTTAAATAATATTATTATCGTTATCTAACAGCACCCTAATAGCAGCTTGTTGAAATAACAAATATAATATTATATTATTATAACAAAAAAACAGTTTAAGCTGTTTTTTAATTTCATAGCTTAGTCAAATTATATACAAATAAAAAGTATACACCAAACTCCAATACGTCCTTAAAAACGTATAGCAAATAATTAGTTCATAACTTAGTCAAGTTATATGCAAATAAAAATTATAGACAAAACTATGGTACTTCTTTCAAAACTTATAGCAAACAATTAGTTCATAGCTTAGTCAAGTTATATACAAATAAAAATTATGCACGAAACTACAATACTTCTTTCAAAACGTATAGCAAGCAATTAATTCATAGCTCAGTCAAGTTATATACAAATTATACACGAAACTACAATATTTCTTTCAAAACTTATAGCAATCAACTAGTTTATAGCTTAGTCAAGACATATACAAACTGATCTTATGCAATGGTTAAAAGCATTCAGTCCTAAATTTTTCCAATAATACCATGGATATTATTTTGTATGTAAAATAATTTCAATCCTGACTTACTTCTTACAGATTGTAAGGAACAGGCAATATGGGTATATTATTCTGTCCCTGGTCTTTTTTTATTTTACCGCCTATTACTTTAAAGCTGGTATTAGACAAAATTGTAACGCCCCCCTTAAGTTCAATAAAATATAACGATAGTTTTACTAAGATAAAATGGTCAGAGAGAGAAATAAAAAGAATCTAATAATTAATAATGATGTAGATAATTATTTTATTTGGCCAACGGCGATCGTCAAAAGTGGTAGGACCCGGAAACCGTTGTGTTAAATAAGTAGTAACCCCAGTTCTTTTGGAGGTACGTGAGAGTAATATAGCAAACAATAGTATACAAAATGCGCATAAAAGAAGATAATCAAGAAAATAAATACAGTTAAATCTACTATCATAAATAATGCCTACTTTCAGTTTTCACCATTTCTTAAGTCAGTACAAAAACACTTAAACAAAGCAAATACGAGAATATCAGAACTATTGTATAGGACATATGTACTAAAGAGTTATATGATTTTTCTGTCATCCCTACGCAAAGGAACCCTAATTTTTGGTACTTCCACTTTTGAAAGTAAAATCCATACGAATGCTAACTCCGTTCGTTTTGTAGAGTGGGAACCAGGCAGCTAAGCGTTCAGGACTTGCGACCTGAAAGTAGGTTTAAGGGGCGCCCCCTTACAATGAACATAAGTGCTCACCTACACTAGCTAACCAGCCAAAATAGTAAAACCTACCTACTAACGCCGCTAAGGATGGACATGGATTACACATAGTAATTACTGTGTCTCTTGGCAGACCTAGATCTTTAGTGGGTTATATAATTATTATGGCTGGTGTAATCTAATTTCCCACTTTTACAGAAGATTTACCGAGCTGAAAATGTCCGAGAACAAGAACCGTTCATGTCTAAAATATATATTATATATTAGATTAGATGTTTTAATATTAATTTAGATATTTTTCAAAATTTTACGTAGGTTCAAAATTTTACGCAACTTTATTTTGTTTAGAGTCCAAATTCATAAATCGAGAGTTGGATTACTGCCTACATTTAACAATTAATTCCGTGTGTGATTCGTAAGTTCATAATGTAATATTTTACATTTGAGTCATTTTTACTTATATTTTGTTAGCTTTAAACCTTTCATAAAATAAATCACAACTTCTCATCTAATGTATAAAAATACTGAACTTGTACATTTGAACGAGCCATAGTACGTTCATTGAGAATTGTTTACTAGTGAAAATCTTCGCGCTAAAACTTGAATAAAAACATTGTTTTACATAAATGTTAAGGCATAAATATGGTATCGTCACAGTATGGGACATATATAAAGCAACTTTAGTCCAGATGCTTAACACCAGAAGCAGTTGCGGTGATGGGCTCACCTTCTGTCACACAGGACTAAATCTATCTAAAGAGAAAAAAAGTAGATAAAAAAAATAATTAATGAGAGTTGTCAACGATCCTAAACTCACAATTGGTATTGAGTGGCTTTGCCTTCCTGTTTGTACCACGGCTCATTGGTTGAGTGCTACTTTTTACCATCACAACGCTCGCCATCGACTGGAAGTTAATTCTAACACCTACTATTAACTTCGTCTTACTAACGCTAGGTTGAATAAGATTTCCTCGAGGTTTTTCATAAGAACTACAATATGGGGTTTGATGAAGAGGCAGTGATTAGATTTTTGAAGGTTGGCATGTAACATCCACTACAAAATTCGTTACAGTCTTTAAATTTAAAACTTGCCTGCATTTTTAAGTTTACCCATACTGAAGTATTGTACAAGGAATGATGAGCAAATGCTTGGAAATACGTGTCCTAGATTCTGAATTCTTTGTTGTTTCGTGTCTTAAGTACATAGTTTACAAATTTGCATACTGTTTCAAACTCGATTAATATCTTAATCTATACTCACCTTTTTGTCTGTTCCACGTTAGATATAGATAAATAATAATTAATTCAATTACATCGTGTTTTAGATCTGTTGCTACTGGATTTAACAATTCCTAAAGTCTATTTAAAAGAGTATGGTAAAAAATAGAAGTAAAAAAGTAGGATTTCATAACTGTAGTATTCCTAATCAACACTGTCGATTAAAATTATCTATCTCTGATATCAAAGAAAGACATTTCCGAAAACAAGTTTCAACTACAAGCCATAACTCTTATCAAAGCTTCTTAGGAACAAGTTATAAGTACTTCAAAGTTGTGCTTCCAGAACTTTATTACTTACTTTCACTACAATTTCCTTTATGTACCGCAATATTTTACGTAACATGATACTGCCCTTTGACATGCAAGCTTTTCGTATCGGGAAAATTAAGTTGTACAGATTATTTTTACATAGATAGTAAAAGTTTTATTCGATACTACTTATAAACAGCCTTGGCTCCAACCGCTTCTTTTTTAAATGTTTAGTAGATTATTGTAACTTGGAACTGCTCGGAATATCATTTATCGTTTAAATAATTCATGATCTCGCTGTGTGATGTTTGAGTTAGTTTGATTATACCTCTATACATAAGTATATATCCCAGTTATGTCCAAGGTGAAGTGCATAGATTTTCATTCACGGCAAATTGCTTACCTTCTAGCCTTCTAACAATTTGACAGCTCCGTGGCTCCGTTGATAGTGGTTTTCCCTGTACATCTAAAGGGAGTAAGTTCGGTTCCCGCCGAAATTGTACTTTCAGTTTTATATTTGCTTACTTCCCTGTTATTAGGTACCAAATAAATATCATCCGCGAATCCAAAAGTGACAAGTTATTTTATTCAAAAATGTTATGAAAAGTTTTAAATTACATTCAGAAAAAAACACACACAAAGGATATCGATTGTGGATTGCTAATAAATTGAAAAAACAATCACTTTTCACTTCAGTGTCCAGAAGGACAGAAAAGGCTACAGTGAATTCCTATACTATTTTCTTTCCATGGCTTGTTATCAAAAAACACAACATTTCTTTGGTTTAGTTGAGCCGCGGGGAACAAATGCAATAAATTAACACTACCAAAACAAAAAACGTGTGTACAAACGCAAATATTGGCGTACACATTTTTATACATTTCCTCCTCGTTATATCCTTGTACATTTATAGTTACTTTTGCCGTACAGAAGTGAAATACTGCAGCTGAAAGTTCTTCACGAGCTCTATCCAATAGTATCAATAATGGTTTATAAAATAAACTGGATCTATCCAAAAATTTAATGTTTTCAGCTTCCATACATTTAGTATGGCGGCATGTCACTGATCGTATGATACCTAATACCTTAGCTAGTTTAAAATCTAATTAACAAAACATATTTCCGTAAATAATTTTAAATAAGTACACAATTTACGAGCTTATCATTTTTATTTTATTGCATTTCAGGTTTTTTAATAATGTTCGAAGTGGCGTTCCCCATTTTCTATGCATTTTCTCGCTCTACTGTCTCTCTATGAACGTTTCGTAGTATCGCTGGAGTAATCAACGTTATACCTTGTCTTTTACCAAATTTTAATGTAAGGAAGCTGAAAACATCTAATTTTGCGATAGATCCAGTTTATTTTAAAAATCAATATAAATACCATTGTATAAAACTCGTGAAACACTTTCAGGATCAGTAATCAGTATTTCGATAACGTGTATGATTTAGAAATATTCAAGTGAGATCACTTATTGATTCCACCCTCTATTTATATATACTCTAGACCGTGGGTTGGTACGATCTACTAGAAAAGGCTTACTTTCATAGTAATATATACGTTAACAAAAATTTGAAGTAAATGTTTACCATTTGGAGTTATAGTGCTCCTACAAAATTGTACAAAAAGTGTGTGTACGTACAGGACAAAATTATGCTATGCGAATATTACACATACTTTTAAAACATTTTTTATTTATTTATGTAGACAGTATTATTATATACGCGATGCTAGAGTTAAAGCAGAAATATGCATAGCATGATATAGCCTCTATACATTGTTACTGCTGGGGTATAGCACCAGCCTATATTTACCTTGGGCGAGTCCATCATGTTTCCCACTATGTTTTACTTCATCGAAAAGCCAGTTGTGTGGTGAAACAAAGTAATTGAGAATTTCAAAATTAAATTTATTTGTTCAAAACAAACTGGGCTCGAACATGAACTCGAAGTCACGAGGCAGATGCCAATACCACTAGGCTCACCTCCAAGTTCAAACTAAGTAATGGGTAGGTTTTCAAGAGCTAGATGCACATGTCAAAACGTTAAGTGATTCTACTATATGTGACGTTATACATATACATGCCAAATCCACAAGAAAATTCTGTTATTAATACCTTTTATCTAAAACCTTAAGTGATTGATATGTAATGCTATATATATTTATATATATAAATACATGCCAAATCTACAGGAAAATTTAGTATTTAATATATATTATCTAAAACGTAGCGCTTTTACACTATCTAACGCTATACATATACACACATGCCAAAACTACAGTAAAATCTAGTATTTAATACATTGTATATCCAAAACATTTAGTGCTTCTACTATATGTCACGCTGTATATATACATGCCAAATTCACAGGAAAATCTAGTACCTAATATATTCAATCTAAGACGTTAAGTGATTTAACTACATGTAACGCTATACATACACTTACATGCCAAATCCACAGGAAAATCTAGTTCTTAAAATATTTTATTAAAACGTTAACTGCTCTCTACTAAATATAACGCTATACAAATACATGCCAAATCCGCAGGAAAATCTAGTATATATTATACATTTTTTATCACGCTTCAGTGATTGATGTTTCAATTTCGTTGAGATCCGTCTGTGATTACTTGGTAAGCCCAATACATCTTTATTAGATCTATATTCTACGCTATCAGCAACTAATTCCCTTAAAGTCTATTGTAAAAATTTATTTTTCAGTGGCTCGAATGGAAAAACAGGAAAATTGTAGCAAAAATAAAATTAATTTTGTGTTGTTATATTTCGGGCGGAATGTAATTAAATTTGTGATATTTCGAGTATCGTAACGATTATATATTTTTATGATGGCGAATGAAACAGGAGATTTTATAATTTAATTTTATTCGATTTTTGTTTATTGAAAAACATAAGCATAATGGCATACCCAAACGAATTAATTAGGTTTGAAATTAAGTTTGCAAGAATTTGATTAATTTAGATACAGTCCTGAGTAGACTTTTTGGCGTGAAAAAAATATATGTTATAGTTCAAACAAGTCGTTTTGCTAATAATATCATTATTATGCTATTAAAACATTTGACAAAAAAACATTTTCTGGGTTTAAATTCAAATTGTTAGAAAAACTAACAGTGATATTTTCTTTTTTCTTATTTCATGAAATATATATTAATATGACCAATCAAATTTGCTCATTTTCTAAATAAATATTTCAATTTTATACTGCTTAAGAACCGAGAAAATCGAGATTTTCAAGGTGTGGTCAGGTGCTAGTACGCTACGTGGAACTGTGTCTTTTTGTATGCTTCAATAGTGTAATATGTTTATGAACACTGATCGTATTTCTGAGGTATGCCATAGCCTTAAAAGCTCTACCTTGTTGCTCTCGGTGTCAAAACACGACAGTGGTTTAATCGGTTTTGCAGAGAAGATAAAAATCTTAAGCAATCTGCGTATGAGGTTTTCATGGCTCAAAATAATAAGGATCCGGATATTTCTAAGTTAAAACGCAGATTAAACGCTACCTCGAGGTACAGTTAGAAAGCAACTGCTAGAATCATATTGCAACGCATCGGCAAAATAGGTGGGTGACTAGCGAGCTATACCTCTGGGAGTCGTGCTTTCTAGTCGCTTGCAAAAGCCGCCGAAGGAAACTTTTGCCAGTTGTCGCTAGCACCACTGCGAATGACCGATGAAAGACGAAGACCTACTATACCGTAGTGCGGTAAGACCATGCCGGAAATCTCCATAACACAGTGGGAGGTTAGGTGAACGTTGCTTTCTCTGAACGTTCATAAGTCGAGTGGGCCAGACGGTATACCAGCAGTGGTGCTTAAACAGTGAGCTCCTGATTTGTGTCCTGTACTCATGCGCCTCTTCGCGCTTTCCTACCATACTATACTCTATCCACCGAAACGAGTTAATAGAGCATTGTCTCTGTCGCACAATCCCTTACAAAAGATAAGGACACAAAAAGGTGAGTGGGCGTCAACTATACTGATAAAAAGTTAAGGTGTGTTCATATGCGATGATTTTGTGCGCTCAATAGTAAGCACTAAAACCACTTAAGTATTTTGTATTGAACTTAGAGAAAGAAAGAAAAATATTAAGACAATGTTTTAAAATAAAATTATGTATATTTAAATAGTTTAACATATACAATTAATTAAATTATTCCGACGTATCACTACTGTCGCTGTCACTTCCCACGTTTATTATGAATGTTTCGGTCATTGTTTCCACATTTCTGTCCATGGCATTCATTTTCGGTTCTACTATCTCTTCGACATGTTTTATGCATTTTTTCCATTTTGCAGCGTCAATATTTTGAATTGAGTTGTTTAATAACATTTTTAATTCTGCCATCTTGTATGTTTTGTTGCGGGATGCGACATGTCCTTTAACTTGAGCCCAGATCAACTCTATCGGATTTAATTCGCAGTGATACGGCGGAAGTCGTACCACAGTTTTATTTTTAGCTTTCGCCATTTCGTCTACGACACGCGCCTCGTACTGCTCCTTATGATTTTTTACGATATTCAGTAGCTCTCGTTTTAATAAATCATCCTGAAAGGGGATTTGTTTTTCTTTCAACCAATTAATTATCTCTTGTTTTTTATTTTTTTCAGTCGGAATTTGCTCTACTTTTCTTGAGTGGTACGAAGCGTTGTCCATTACAATAATACAATTATCATGTAACTTTTCAAGAATATTTTTGAACCAATTCTCAAACACTTCGGCATTCATATCTTGATGGTAATCTCCTTGCTTTTTTGACTCGAACACGTGTAAGCCCCCTTCTACAAATCCATCATCACTTCCAATATGAGTAATTATTAACCTTTTTCCTTTTCCTGGAACAATAAAAAATTGTATTGAATGATCTGATACAAAGTTAACGCTCACACAGTTTAAGATAACATAACAAACAATAAGTGCCGCCAATTAAGGATCGCTCAGGTACATTCAAACCTTTTCAAAGAATTGCATTAATGACAAAGACAGTTTTAACAATGGAATTATGTTAAAGAACTTACCGGAAGGATTTTTTAATCCAGTTGTCAGGCCATCAAGGAATGCGTCGCGTTTATTTTTCACATTTGTATCAGTCCATACGTTTGTAGTAGTATGGCCTTCATTGAGCCAAGTCTCATCCAAATAATATATTTTTTTCTTTTCTTCTCTTGCCATTTTCATTGTCCGCAAATAATTCCTCCGCCAAAAAAATATGTCGTCACGATCAATCAATAAGCTGTTCCTGCATCTTTTAATGTACCTAAATCCAATCATTTTAAGGATTTTATGAAGTGTTGATCTTTTGAATGTCCCCAAAGTACCATCTTCATTTATTGAATTCATTATTTTGTCCAATGTCGGTATCTCATTTCGGGAAAATAAATCGTGAACTTTTCTTCTTATAGCACATTTAGTTAAGTCGTCGATTGTGTCTACAATGAAAGTACGTTTTCTTGTTTTTTTGGGTGAATTTAAAACATTTTTAGTTTCTTTCTCTTTCAGAATTCTATAGATGGACATCCAATGAACACCCATAGATGATGCAACAGCTTTCATGACGTCATTGTTTGAAGGGGATTCCATGGAACTCCTCATAGATTGATACATGTTCCATATCATTGTTTTTTCAGTCGAGGAAAAGGCTCGTCGTCGCCTTTTTTCCACAGAGTTACCTCCATGTAAACTGTCGGCCATCTCACTTAGGCAAATCGACAGTAAACTCAAAAAGTCCGTTATACAAGCGCCAAGTCTTTAGGAATGCAATCAATCACAAAGCCGGGTCACACGTAACAAAATTATCCAGAGTCCAAATAACAAGCCGAGTCAAAAAATAAAATAATAGATTGCACTAGCACAGTGAGCACGTCTGAACAGTACGAGTCGCACGAACAAACTAAAAAAACTCGCGCTGTGAACACAGCCTTAACGTCATTGTTCGACCAATCACATGCCAGTTCATTTTTCCCCTATTAACTCGTTTCGGTGGATAGAGTATAGACAATTTCCGTCTTCATGGAAGAATGCGAATGTGCACCCGGTGCCCAAAAAGTGCGATAGATCAGATCCATCGAATTACAGGCCTATCGCTATTACCTCTCTCCTCTTCAAGGTGATAGAGCGTGTGATCAACACACACATTCAAAAACTTTGAACAAAAAGAACGATATTAACAAAGACTAACACAGAATACTTTTTAACTCTGTTAAATCAGAGGTTCACGTAAGAATCCCACGCGGGCGAAGTAGCGAATGAAAGCTAGTATAGTATGAAATTTCTTTGCCACTAGCAACGAATCACATGGCCGAAATGTATGGTAAAAATATTTCTATCAAATCTTATCACGAAAAAATGCTAGGCTGATGTTTGGTACGCATGAGGCTGTTATTATATTCAAGGTGGCTGATATTTGGAAAATACCACAAAAATTCACAAAAATATGTTTTTAAGTATCTTGTCCTTTTTATGTATAATAATGCAAACTCAACATTACAAGCTACAAGTAACGAGGAATTATGAGAACGAAGTAACCATTTTAAGTTAAAAAAAAGGTAGGGGGCTGACATATGGCTCATTCACCCTAATATCATATATGCTTTCTCTGCGCGTCATTAATGTGTATCACATATACACTCGCTCATTTTAATATTAAAAATCTAGGTTATTTTTATAGCAGTATTATATATAAATTCAAAAAAATATATACTGCATTTGTGATAATAATAAAATGTATGTATATAGAGTACTCACTCATTTTCTTTCACTATTTTTTCATCACTTTCTTCATTAATAAATGCACTTTGTTTATTCATATTTAAAATACGCGTTTCACCATCAACTGCTATTCACTGTTGTACAAAGGTACACCTATGTATACATATATACTTACGGGCGCACATGCGGTGAGTGTGGCATTATAAAGATATGATAGATACCTATACACCTATGCACTTTCTCACGACGATTTATTTAGACGATCGTCAATAGAAACTATATGTGCCTTTTACTTCTATGTCATCTCTTAGGTCTATGGTTTTGACAATGTAGATATGCGTATCTAAGCCACACTGTTTGTAAATAAGTCGAAAATATAAGTTCTATCTACATTGTTGATACTGCTATTTTTCCTCAAGTTTCCAAGAGACTGCACTCTGCGTGGCTCGTTTAGTCACAGGTTATATACACGTTAAGGTTCAACTAGTCGCGGGCTCAAACTCACTCGTGGACGCGGCCAAAAAGCACGCTGTCTCACCTAACATCATGTCTAAAAGAGATAGAATCAGTTATGAGCAGTTAGCAGCTTTGTATATTTTTGGGCAAAATTCTACCTATATTTCTCAATAATGTAATAAACTATATTAAACGTTATTTCTACTATGGAACTGGCTCTCTATCCTATCACACGTCTCGTACTCCTTTAACTTTCGATAATTTTCTTTGACACAACCTAACATAATAAATAAAGATTATAAACTAGCTTTACCCCGCGAACTTTGTTTCTCGCCGCCCATTATGAAGAGATTGTAAACCTTGGCCGGTGCCTATGTGCATAACAACTTAGACCCTGTCCGACTCGCACTTGACCCTGTCCGACTCGCACTTGACCCTGTTCGACTCGCTCTTGACCCTGTCCGACTCGTACTTGACCCTGTTCGACTCGCTCTTGACCCTGTGCAACTCGCACTTGACCCTGTACTACTCACACTTGGCCCTGTCCGACTCGCACTTGATCCTGTCCGACTCACACTTGGCCCTGTCCGACTCGCACTTGATCCTGTCCGACTCGCACTTGACCCTTTTTTCTTTCTCAGAAACCTTCCCCGGCGTTTGCATAACAACTTACCAAAATGAACAGCATTTGATTTTTATATATATATATATATATATATATATATATATATAGATAATAATGTTTGTTTATTTACTTTTTTGACGTAGTATATTTGACATCTCAATCTGTCATAGAATTAAAATCACATATCCAACCTCCCTGTACTACTCATAATCGCCATATACTAAAAAAAAACACAAACACTGTGCCGAAGTCTGCCGAACTGAAACGACGTTAGACGATTGTTAGGTTTTTTTCGTTACTACGGATTTCGTTACGGAATTTCTTGATTAGGTCGCCGCGCTCACAGCCCGCGTTACGCAGAGCCCGCGATAAAAGCTATGCAATAGCTAAAAAATAGTGCGTTTTCCTCAAATAGTGAAAAAGGATGCTGTCTGTCTATCCTGTCTTAACCGGGCTCAATATTTTAAAGAAAAGCAGGTAGAATCCCTAAATATCCCAGAATATGTGTTATTATGGAATATTTTAATTTATGGAACAAGAAACATGTATTTTTTGTTTTTCCTCTATTGTAAAAACGGTAATATAATATAATATACTTTATTGCGCATAAAGAATACAAAAACAATTAAACAATAAAAGTAATAACAAATTGGCGGTCTTATCGCTAATGAGCGATCTCTTCCAGACAACCTTTGGGTAGAGGAGACTTTATAAAATTATTGAGTAGAATGTGCTAACTGAAACTTAAAATAATATATACATTTATAGCAATAGCTAAATTTATATACATATGAATAATAAATAATACTAATACGTACAAACATCTAAACAAAATAAATATATATATATATCAAATACATAACAAAGAATAAAAATAAAAATAAATAAATACACAAACTACATACATCTTAAATGATATAGATGAATAAACAGTGTTGATGAGACAGCTTAAATTTTTAAGTAATGTGTGATTACGAGATTTTTAAATATTCTTAAAGTTTGTGCTTTTTTGACATCAAAGGGTAAACTATTCCAGAGCCTTATGGCTGTGACAGTGAATGAGTCATTATATGCTTGCGAATAATACATACAAGCTTCAAACTGGAATCGATGAAAGTGAATGGTATGCACTATAGTCAGGTATACTGAATCGGTCGACTGAAGCATATTGTGATTGCACAGAACCCTCGGTGCGCGAGTTGTGTTAGCCCCTTATTTATTACTTTAGGAGTGCAGAACACGGTCTAAAACAAAAGTTGCGATTTTTTGAACGACAAAATAGATATGTCAATAAAGTTCGTATATTGAATGCAATAAAAATTAGGTACCAATTATATTTAAGACACTATCAATGGTAGGTTCCTCTATTTTCGATTATCAAATTATTTAGAAAATTATTTGCAACCAGAATAAGCCCAAAAACTTACTGTTTAATACGTAAAGAGCCATGTTAAATCTATTGATATGAACTTTTTCTACATACAAAATAATATTACTATCTAGGATTTCAGGTTTGTTAATAGAAGTAATATACCTTTAGTGAATCAAGTACTTCTTATTCAGATTGGATCATAACCATTCTAACTCTAACCATTTCAGCTTGATTACCTAGAAAATGTCTTAGCCAAATTGGAAATCTATGCTAGGAATTGTTTTACTTTCACTGTAGTCAATTGACACAAATTTGTTTGTTACCAAATTCATTTACTGGATTATGTTACCTACTGGATAATCAGTGGATAGGTACTACCGAGTAGAGCATTGGTAAAGCATGCGGCTGCCATTTCAAAGGTCCCGGGTTCGATTTCTGATAAGGGGCAACCAATATTGTTATAATTTGTTAATATAAAGTTTTCGACTCTAGTTTGTGCCCAGCACGTCGATGAGCTCACCACCTATACCGTTTGTAAGACGGAGTACCGATAAAAAGGATATAACGGGCACAGGGCTAAGTCCTACCTAGTAGTAACCTACACAAATCATCATATCACATTATTATTATTATAAAAGTATAAATATTTACAATAAGTTGATTAGATATGAAAATGAGAATTACTTTAACATACATAAATCACTCTGACTTTAAATTATATGTATTACTATTTTACTAATAATCATTAAAAAGTCCAACTCAAAATAATACAACGAAACCAACATAAGTGTTGCCACTCATTTACACCGTTATTCAGTTTTACCGTTTTCAGTCTATCTAGACACTGTTTCTCAGCGACACTTGGAGGTATCAAGTTGATATTTATAGCATCTAAAACCCCTTAGAGCTGTAAAAAGGTAAAGCTTCTAAGTTAACGCATGTACAAGGTAATGGCACAAGTGAAGGAGAAAAATTCGAAAAACAAAAATGTAGTTGGTAGTGACTTATATCGATTTATGGGAGAATATTTTTTCAATTACAAAGTTATGTTTGTCCTTTTATATCTACATACAGGTTTGTGTGGAACCCTCAGAGAGTGTCAGACTTGCTCTTTTTCGGGATTTTCCCCCTGTAACCTGTATCAATAGTACTCACAAATATAATTAAATGAGTAAGTAATATGTATTTATTTTGCAAAATCTCTCAAAATCAACTAAATTACATCAAAGTAATTTTTTTTCTGATTATTTCTGGCGCGATCTTAAATTACAATTACCAACAAAATAAAAAAAATCAAAGTAAATACATGAGCTATTCGTGTTTCAGGGATATTTCAAGATGGAAAGTCGTTTTTCCTTATCCATTATTCAAAGCTTATGTCGAATACGACAGAAAAGCTATACCGCGTTTCTCTGAAATGTAGAACGCACCGTTTTATTTATATTTTGACTAAAAATATTTTATGTTTGGTTTAATCCGCGGTATTAATGTATTTGACATAGTTTAGGAACCTGATGGCGGGTGTTTACAGGTAAAGTGTACACTTTTATAACAAAGTTCCCTAAAATATTCTTTATCGAAGATTTTGATGCATACTTAACAAAATTTATGTCAATTTCTCTATTTATTTATCTTTTACTATTTATCATTTTATGAACAAAATAAACGTGTCAAAATGTAATTTTGAACAAATCGATGCAATCAAACAAAACTTTTGAATAGTTTATACCATCACACAAATTTGAAAATTTCGACATTTACGTTTAAACTTAATATTTTAAAATCAGAGATAAGTAAACTTATATTAGCTTCCTAAGATATATCACTGTATTACTAACAAGGATTTCATGTAGGTAAATAAGGCTGTATACTTTCAGTGAATCGAGTATGTAGTTCCAATTTCGATTCATGAATAGCTACTACTTCTAACTCTTACCAATTCAGATAAATTATTTCGATAAAGAAATGTCTAACCTAAATTGGAAATCTGTACACGTAGTTGTTTTCATGTTTTTCTGTGAACTACGTATAATATGTTGACAATATTCTTTAGGACATGTATGAGAAACAGGTTCATCAGAAACAAATATAACTGTTTCTGATGAACCTGTTTCTCATATTGATATTTAATAGCATTTGAAATTCCGGTAAATATAACCATTTTATACAAAAGCTTATACTGTCACGACATGAATACCCAAAAGGGTGGTTAGAGATAATATGAAAAACATTTGTAAAATGCACGTCATGCATAAAATGCATTTTATATTTTATTATTTTCTCAAGCGTAAATTCTGCGAGTTATATCAGCTATATTCTGACCTCCCCAGTCTTTACTACTTTTCAAGGATATTCTAAAAATCTAAAAAAAATTACAATATAAAAATTTATAAAAGTCCTAAAGAATATTTTAAGAAAAATCTGTTATCGCTTTTTTAGTTATAATTATAGTAATTCTTATACTACGGAACCTTAAGTTAATTCGTTCACAACACAAACATGGCCTCTGTAATCATTCATATAATGAAGTTATTTTTCTATTTACACGGCATTTCTTGGCATAGTTATGATCATGTTACCTGATAAACACCCCTAATACCCCCTTTAATTTGCACTAGAGTATATAAATTCTTTAATTGGTTTTTTCAGGGTTTTTAAACCACTGATTTTGGTTTTGATTGCCCAGCCCTAACTACTGGGTAAAGAAACTAAAATTTTGCACAGAGGTTACAATCACGTAGCGTGATTTATGTACTTGAAACCGAAATGTTGATATTAACATAGACATCTCCGGAAAACTATGGAATTAAGGAACCGTAATCTATCGTCAAATATATTTTTATTTATTATCTTAAGTACTGTGGTAAGATAAATAAAACAAAAGTATTTAAAGAATTTAAATTCTGAGAACATCTTAATTATTCTTTAAATTATATTGACTAATTTGTATCCCTGGTTATATCGATTTTGCAAAATTTACTGGTGACAGTCATGAGGGTTGGAAGTTTGTATAAAGCCCCGTATTTTTCAAAGCTCAATCCTTAAAAATAGTATTTGTCTTTTAGATAAAACAATTAAGACAGGCTTGTTCCAATGCTTCATCGAAAATCATCTCCTAGACTCTAGGGCCCAGAGGGTATAATGGGGGTTAAAAAAGAGGTTTTCTTCAAAGTTTACGAGGAAGAAGTCGCGGAATAAGCTACGATAAAATATTCTTCTTTAATCATATAAAAAAAAATGTCTTGACATAACAAAATATTTTACAGAATTATTGTGTATGTACATAAACTATAAATATTATTGAAGTTTGTTCAAAGTAGATAAATAAATCTATTTTCTTAATAATTTATAGGTGTTTTCATAGGACTGCTCGGTTTTCCGAAGTGTATCCTAATCCAAGTGGGATTATACGTTAAAGTGGATTCCGATGGCTGTACGGATCCGTTCATATGTTGGTGTCTAGTTTGTAGTACGCAAACATTGATCTTCCCCTTTGGAAAATAGTTCCTTAATCTTACTATCTCAGTAATCAGTTAGAAGGGTCTTTTTATGGGGTTCCGTATACAAATGCTGCCACTGGAGCCCTATTACTAAGCCTACACTGTCTATCTGCCGTCAAAGGCCTCTATATTTTAGACCAAAGTAGGTAGAAGAAGTCAATACATAGGAGCTTCGAACTTTAAACAATAATAGTATAAGCTCTTTAGTATGTATGTACATAGATATATACCTTTACAGTTTTAATGGTTACACACCCACATGTTCCTCTTTTCACAATCTACTTCAGTCCTGGGTGATCGCCGCAACACAGCTTTTAATGTGATGTATCTGGACTAAGGTGGTTTTATATATATCATTAATTACCAGCTTTGAAGTAAAAAGCAATGAAATAAAAGAACTGGAACAAAAAAGAATATCCCCTTTGCCAGTTCCTGAATTATTAGAAGTTAATAAAAAAAAGTAATAAAAGCCGCTAAAGTCGCATGGTCATCCTGACTTATTTCTTATAATTGATCTAGAATTGGCAGAGGGGTATGATATTCTGTCCCTTATCCTTAATTTTACCGCTAATAACTTTTTGGTATTTATGACTTAATGGATCATCACAAGCAGAGATGTTGCAATGGGCTCACCACTTGTCACGTAGTTTCAGCAGCACAAGTGGTTGGTAAAAAGAGGCTGTCACCCAGATTTTGATGTGGGTGTCTTTTCGGTCACTGGTAACCTCTTCGGGAAATAAAATCGATAACTGAATTTAGGGCGAGTGGAACCGCGGGCAAAAGTTAGTACTAAATAAAGATTAAAAAAAGTCCTTGATCAAATAATAAGCTATTTTAGTGTCAATAACTGACATAGTGACCAGTTCAGCTTACGTAGGGCCGTTCCACAATTAGTGTAGTAGTTAGGGTTGCCAACTTTTTTTGGATAAAGAAGAGTAACTATATCAGATTTAAATAGGGATAATAAAAAGTACAGATTCATTAAAAAGAGAATTTAGTACATTAAATATTATAATCCAGTAAAAACTAGAGAATTCGTCCGATCTGAAGAAGCAAAGGTACTAAGGCATGCCTTGTTGATAGTGAAAACTACTCTTTCTATGTAAACTATTACTTATATAAAAAGAGTATTTTACTCGTATCCTATTATGGATGTAGATTATAAATTACACCAACATATAACAGAGTTCAATACTTGATTTTAGCGCACGGTAGGCAGCCGTAGTAGCACTATTTAATTATATGTGGTATCATTGGGAATTACAATAAAATTAACTTAAGTTCATTATTTTTTCTGTTTCAGATTCGACGTCTCGATCATTAACAAACTGCTGTAAGTGCAACTTCATAATTATTCTTACATAAATTACATTTACTACATATACATTAAATTTTTCATTCATACACAATTTTAAAAAAACGTCACAAGCTTTATAATTTATCAAAATCGAACTGAAGGGGTGGTCAGAGATACTACAAACGGCAACTACTTGTAATATCACCTTTTACATTGGTATTCCATTTAAACGTGATAATGGGAAATCATGGTGCACAAACTTGACTCGAGATAACTTTTACAATACACAAACTGTAAATTTTAGATGACCCTAACCGTTAATAGAACTCAGGACCTTTGACTTGGCAGTCCAACGTCTTAACTATTAGGGTCGTCACTACTAAATTATCGCCTTAGGAACTTGACTAACAAAGGAGATCTTTTTATTTTATATATAACATTATTTTATCATTTAAAAAAATTTTAATGAAAAATGTTTTTAAATTATTACTTCGACAAATTATGAGCAAAGTTTTAATAAACATCGACCAAGAAATACGAAGAAAGTTTGATCGGTAATTTGTACGTATTGATTAATATGCAAAGTTTTTGTAGTATTTCAAGCTGCAATAAGGTCCTTTACAAACTGGTACACATAATTAACATGAGTAATTATTAGTTTTGATCAACTGAATCAAATATAGGTTGGAAATGAGCGGATTAGGTATGACCATATGATAGGTGCCAGCACTTACCGAAAGCTTATCACTTCACTATCACCACATTTGCCGCTAACGAACGAACAGGTTTATTAATAAACACTGTTTAGGGTCGAGCCACACACTTAACAAACAGTTTGGCTCTGAAAGGATGCAGTTATTATAATTAAAACTGATGAAAATCACCGGACATGGCTGGCAGAATGAATAGGAAAAGAAAGTAACAAATTGCACCTACCTACGTTTACTTTTATGAAACTTTTACCATAAATTATTGTCCATAGGAGTTGGGACGTATCCAAGCTCCTTTATTGCCAGCTTATACTTATACAAAAATATTTGTTTTTCAATACAAATTAGGTCACAAACAAGGAACGGAACTCCTGCTGCTAAGCGGTCACCGTTTATTATGGACATCTGTTACACCAGGAGCATGACTCGCGTGTTAAAACTAATCACTTGCCCTTTAAAGAACTCTATACTGTAGTCCTTATAGAAAACTTCGACAGAGAGCTCATTCCATAAACTGAGAATTCTCGGGACCATTTAGGTTCTAAGGAGTAAGTATGATATCCTAGTGGGTAGCAAGCGGTGCGATCAATGACTTTTCTACTGAGAAGGTCATTAGGTGCAACGGTAGAAAGTTTCCGTTATTCCATTCCAAATATAGCGATGGAGAAATTAAAGTAGTTTTGAGTAGAGCTTACGTGAAGGACCCTTGAGAGTTATTTATCGATATCCAATTGTTTAACTCTACACAATGCCTAAACTAGATTATGCTTATTCCAAATCAGTAGATTTACAGTCGGGCGTAGACTCTCTCTATCTCTCTCTCTCTCTCGTTTCAGCTCAGCGATGTTGTTTATCTCCATTGAAAACTCGTACTACCGGAAATTATCCGCACTTTTATCTCGTTTTATTCACCTGAAATGTATACAAATACAAATGTATATATTTATAACATAAAAGATGTTGTCTGATACAAAAGAAGGATTTGAGATTCCCTTTGGGAAAATAGATAGTCCTTTTCTTGTCTCCAAAGTCGTAATTTCTGTTTCACTAATTTTGGTTTCAGAGATCAGAAATTAAGACTTGCCCCATGGATGACCGAAGATGGTATAGGTCAAACACCCTCAATCCAGAAAGTCTTTTCCGAAAGCGCTTTCCTTTTTTACACAAGGAACTATCACGATCAAACTACGTTACAGTCTCAAAATACGACACTTAATAACAAACAAAAGTTCTTACAAAATTACAATTGTAGGGTAGAACTACGTTAGTTAAGTAACGTGTTAGGATGGGCTCCCCGAGTCTGGAGTAGAGAGTCTGTTGGGATAAAGAAATTGCAATTATGAGTCAGAAGAATATCTAAGATACTTAACTCGAAAGCTGATCACTGCCAATCGTAGTCTGACCGACTGACTGCCCCCAATCTTCCCATTTTCTATGCGCGCTTTCTCTTTTCGCGCCATATTTCTCACTGTCGAGGGCCCTACCAGCATACCCTGTAACTCGTTTAAAGTTAAATAACTTCGCCTTTGTTCTCGCAATAAAGCCGACGCCCCTTCTACCTCCTTTCTATTTGCTAGCTATCTCGACTCGTCACTCGGACTGGCTCCACCAGCGCACGGTCGTAAGAGCGATAGGGACAACGCACGCAAACTTACCTGAGTCTGACACATGTGTTTTTCTACAATTCTACAAAAAAACTGGTTGCCTGTAAAGTCGGTATACGGGCGAAAGTTTTACGTGACAATGATTTTATGTCTGTCTCTCTCGCTCTTAGGCGGGCGCGTGCCTCTCACTCGCTCTCATTGTGAGCGCATAACGTGAGCGGAGCGTAACGCAGTTTCTTGAAGTGTCACCCGGCAAACCAATTTATAAGACGTTGTCACGTCAAAAATAACTTTAAATGACTGCAACAATTGCTAATTGAAGCTACAGGAGTCTTTTTGGGTCGCCTAAGTTTTATACCTGCTGCGTATGATGATGGTTTTTAACCGACTTATATTTGAAACATTGACTTGGATATAACATGATGTACGTAATAAGTATATGACTGAATTTTATTAGGTATCGAGGTCCTCACCCACATTACACTACCCATTATATCAGCGGGACACACAATTGTCTTTATGGCGAAGACATCAGTAAACGTGCGGGTGGTAGAGCTAGCACGGTGACTGTGGCGGTGCGGCATGGCGGGGCGGGACGTATGGAAACGCCAGGTACAGCAGTGTGGCCGTAAATGGCGTCTTCATACATTTATGTTCTAAATTTCATGACCGCGCTAAGCCAGTCAATGTAGCCTTTGCCTAAAAACAAATACAAATAACTTATGTAGTCGAACAATGACCTTATAAGTACGGTCATTATAGCCAAAGAATATATTATTTATACTCTAATATAAACATGTAAAAAAAAACTGACTGATATACAAACTCACAGCTCAAACTGGTTTAAAGACTTGAAATTTTGCTAAAAAGTTCCTGTTATCACGTAGGTGAGCACTTAGAAAGGATTTTGCCAAATTTGTTATTTTACATTTAGGTTAATAGTTAAGTTACACCGTTTCTGGAAATATGTCCCTAAGACATGAAAATTTGCAAGAGAATCGCTTTGTGTAACGACACTTTCAATACAATTACTAGTTTCAATGAAACAAATAGCCCTAAAAATCAAATGCTAAATGACATTAGTTTCTAGGGTTTCAGTTAATTACTTTACCAACAGCAGTTTAAGCTCATATTTTGACCGTAATTACCTTAACTTCAGCAATTTTAGTAAAACTACCTTGGAAACGCTGACATTAAAAATTTAATCACGTAGCAATTATAATGGTGTATTTTCTGAAAACTATACTTTTGGATTTTATTGTATTTAATTTTAATTAACTGTAGCACAAAATAACTATTTTATTTAATATACTTTATTAAATATTAGACAAAAAATCACAAAACGAAATCTTAATCTATTAAATCTGAATATATATAACTAAAATAAATAAACTAAGAATATAAACCTAAATTATAAATAAAAAAAACCTGATCTAAACCATTGCATTGTGGCAAAGTGCCCAGAAGGCTGGCAGCGTTTCCTCTCTGTATGGCTAAACTTATTCTTTGTGCCAAGTAACTGCCAGCCCGCTGGTCACGAGATACGTCAACCAAAAGTTAAGACAATTCTTTATAAAATTTATGGGCATCCGACCCCCATGGGCCCATGGTTTCAACAGCAAAAGGAACAAATACATAGCCCTCTCCCAGAGCTGTGTATCTGCGTCTCTTGCCATTTTCTACCATGGTTGCAGCAGAACCATCCCCAACTGATATTGTAGAAAGATGAGACGGTGCAAAGGTGTCCCATCAAGTGGCATCCCAAATTAAAGGACGGCTCATCTTCCAAGCTATTAAAGACATTCTGTTGGGCCTTTTTCCATCGTCCCGAGAAAGACTTTTCGGCTCAAGCGTTGCTGATATATTACAGCTTACGAGAGCCCGACAGATGATGTCGTTAAGGCTGGCGTGACGCGACCAACGACCTGCACTTTTAATACAGGATAGCCCATGGCAGCCGAAACGGTTGACCATCTCACCACAATGACAACGATGCGGAACACAAACTTTTGCACTAATACGGAGACAAGTTGATAATCGAAATGTTGTGTTATCCAGCATAGTTGCGATATTTTTAGAGGGTAACGCTTGTAACCATTGGCGTGATTCCCACTGAGAAACAGCAAGAAGACGAGCCCGCTCTGACAGTATGGACGAATTTTGAAGAAGGTTATTCCATACCAGCTGACAGAGCGGCCCATCCCACTGTTTCTGTGAAATCAAATTGGTTGGTAGTTTTGTATTTGGGCAGGCCAATAACCAAGCATTTTTAGCTTCTGACATGTAAGAAACCTCGAAATTATCCCCACAACGAGATAAGATGCCACTAACGAGGTTTTGTGTGCTATGAACGGAAGAAAGAAATGCTGGGATAGAAATACTAGAAATTTTTCGGATACCCAAACCACCTAATCTAATTGGTAATGAGGCTTGAGACCATGTTCTTTCGTCAAAATTTATATTAAAGATGTTTGCCAAAATATTTTGTATGGTATCGTCCATTTTTTTAAAAAGGTCTGGAAATTGGCAAAAGTTTGTGGAACGCAAGTAGTATGTAAAATTTGGAACCAAAAGACAATATCGAATAATGAAATATGCGACATGTACATTTAATTTATAAAGACGGTCAGCAGTTAAAAAAAATTTTGCTTTTTCTCTTCTATGAAACTAGGAAAAGATTCTTGCAATATCGGAGACCCTAGGAGGCGCAGGTCGCTTTCACTTATGACTTTTATATTGCTAGCTACTGAACTAAATTTATCTATAATATCTAGTTTTCTAACAGACACACTTTGTGTTACAAAAAGTTCATATTTCGAATAATTTAGTTGTAAGCTAACTTTTTCGTTTGATTCTTGAGATAGCAACATAAAATCATTGAAAACCGTGAACCTAAGGTTCCGTCGTCTAAATACCATACATTAAATTTAGAATTCAACTGATTAATAATAGGTTGAATAGCCAAACTAAATATTGCAGGCCCGAATGGGTCACCCTGTTGACAACCTACTTCAGAAGATAATAAGTTATTTTTATAGAATAATTTTGAAGCTGTGCCATAACATTGGCACATAAAATGATAAATATTGGGTATTTCAGTCAGTAGAGATACCTTATCAACAGAATTAAACGCATTTTTAACATCTACCTTCAGCAGCACTTTCCTTCGTCTTTTTAAGAGAATAGGTATTCAACGTTCTCCACCATCAATATGATTTGTGACTAAACTGGTCAATTTGCAATCAAAATGTGCAGCTGCTTTTATATTACCATCTCCTAGTTTGGATTCTACAGTTTTAATAGTATCAGGTTTATTATTTTGTTTGTAAATGTTGAACACTTCAATGGATGTGAAACTAGTACAATTTTGCTTTATTTTACTGGCTAAAAAAGATTTATTGTCAACATCTTTTTTAATATGCAGAATTCTATATGGGAAAGTTGGTAAATGTTCCCAAGGCTGCTTGGAATTATCTAAAACTACTTTAGAAATTTCTTGTGATAGTTTTTGTGCCACATGAATTTTTGCCCCTCGTTGAAAGCGTTTTCAAATTGGAAAGGAAGTTTTTAAATTGCTTAATGTCTCCCAAAAAAGGTTTTTCATTGTTTAATAGTTGAAAAACAAGGTAGGCCATTCAATGCACTCGTAGTTAAAGAACAGTGTATGACATCCTAATTTTTGTGGACTTTACCAAAATGCACTTTTAAACCACATTGAGTTTTAAAATATCTTGGTTGAGAACAGTGCATGCACTGTATTTTCTCCAGCGACACATCAGTTGTACTTGTTAAGGGGTTTAATACAACATTTCGATTCCGTGTATCCTCTAAACTAAAAGACATAATACTATAAATATAATCAATCCGTAAAACTAAGATATTTAGTGAAAAATAATAAAAAACTAAATAATAATAAAAAAAATGTTGATGACATGTGAAGACACAAATGTTGATGTCTTCCGTCCAGCGTTTGCGACGCACTGCTCCACCAGAAGCGGGGGCCAGGTAAGGAGCTATACACCCCACAGGTCCCAAGGGTGCAGATAGGCACGACTCCGTAGATGACGTAGAGCTTGTTGTTACCAATTCGATTGTAGTTATGGGTTGCGTGGTAGGTGCTGAAGACGTATGGCGTTTCTATTCCTTGTTGATGGTGTATTAATCTAAATGCGCCGCCAGCTCTTGAGAGATGAATATTTACACCGCGCGATCCTTTAAGAAGTAGGCCACATCCTTGGCAAGGGGTAGCACGGGTTCGAACATTGGTTTGTCTAGAATTATACCCCATATTATTATGACCCTGGTCTTTCAGTTAACCGCATATTATTATGATATTTATGACTTATCCCATAAATATTATAAATGCGAAAGTTTGTTTGTCTGTTTGTTGCTTCATAAGTCACTCATACATGGATCGATTAAGATGAAATTTGGTATGGACATAGTTTGAGTCCCGGAGAAACTTGGGACATATAGGTTAGGTCCTAGAAAAGGACATAGACATAGGACATTCATCCTGAAATATCCAAAAGGTCCACAGGAGTAACTTTAACTTAATCCCACGAATAAACCGTAGCTGCAGCTACAGCTTACTATATCAAACTTCTTTTGTATAATCAAGGACTTGTCGTAAGAATTCCACGCTAATGACCAAATTTAGGGCGGGTTGAGCCGCGGGCAAAAGCTAGTGTGATATATATAAAGCCACTTTAGTCCTGATACACTGCTATCAGAAGCAGTGATGGGCTCACCACCTGTCACGCAGGACTAAAGTGGATGGTGATAAGAGTCTGATCCCTACATTATGACCTGGTTGTGTTTCCAGCCATACATACATACAATAAATAACATTTTAAAGTGTTACTCATGCCAGTACACAATTATAGTAAAATTGGGTATATCGCTGTCTCTAACGCTAGTTGTAGAACAGAATGAACCAAGCAGGGTAAAAATTAAGTACTTAATTTATAGCAAGGGGTAATTTAAAACAAAATAAACCAAGGTGATAACATTTTAAACTTTTGAGACGGTCATAATTATCACTTTTTACAAAACTGACAATATGGATATTTATTTACTTTAAAAGCAATATATTAGATTAACAATTTAAATATAACAACAATAACATCTCTTTTAAAATTCTAAGATGTACAAAATCATAATATTTCAGGTAAGCTGTACCGTAAGCGTCACCTGGGACTTTATATAGCTGATAAGCCGCAGTGACCCAGTTTCAGCGGATCGGCTTATATTTCACCACTTAGTCTTACACCATAAAATTTAAACAGGTCAGCAGTTTGAAAGATAAAATAAGTTGTTCTTATAGCATTGCTACATTTTCAGCTGACATATGTAAAAGTTTTCATTGAATTATTAAAAGTAAAGACGCTTTTTTCACTTTCAAAGTCTCTATTTTTCTGATATTAACAAATTAAGCCATCTGAGTGATCCATATGACTTTGTTATCCATTCTATACGGTGACTGTTTATGTAAAAAAAGACTCTGGATTTCTCGTCGCATTAAGACTTGTAGAAAAACCATAAAAAAAAATTACTTTGACTCTGTAGATTTAACCCAATACTAGTAAATAGGAAAATTTTGCGATCATTCTCAAAGAGGTTTAAAATTATTGTAAAATTGACTCATAGGCACGAAATAATTAATTTATCAAGTTTGCTCAAAAGAGGTCGAAAGCAACTTGGCAAATAATAACTAGTAACAATACAGTCTACCCAGAAGCACCTATAAAAATAATAAAAAAATAAGATGGTATAGTATCATATTCCAAAAAAAGAAGATGCTTTTAATGATTACTTTGTTAATAAAAACATAAGACGTTGTCAAGTGGCAAAAACAAAATTATATAACATGTCAATCCCAATCAATGTTTATATTTCCTGATATCAAAAAATAGGTAGCGAGAATAATCAAAACATTAAAGGACACAAACAGAAATGTCTGATACGATGGAATTGCAACAAAATATATGAAATATGTAGAAATAAGAGTTTTATGATAAATATGTGTATTAAAGACGTATTTTTTCTAGAAAAACTTAAGACAGTTATTATAAAACCTCTATTTAAAGAAGAAGAAAAGAAAACTTAAAGAATTTTGAGCTTGTTGCTTTGACATCATTTTAATAAAATGCTGTGTAATTAAAAAAGAGGTTAAAGAAAAACAAACGATTTTCTTCGTTTTTTTAATCTATTACGATGAGCTTCGTAAAACTGACGCGAGTTTAACAGTTTTTACCCATCACAAAAAAAGTGCACAGCGCCGCTAAAGAAGTTTTCACTTCTAAAACATAAATACGTGCATTGTGCAACATATACAGATATGCCGAAAGCATTTGACTTTGTGGATCATAATATATTAATTAAAAAATTAGCAGATTATGGTATCAGAAGCCCGATATTGAATTTAATTTCATCATATTTACGTGGTTAAAAACAGTATACTGTGATTACGTGAATAGGTAAAATACTGAAAAAGAAGAGAAATATTTATAATCTCCTAAAACAGTATCATGAGGTGTACCCCAGGGCAGTGTACTAGGACGATTATTATTCTTATTATTTATAAACGATTCCTTAATCAGTTCATTCTCCAATGGTATTGTTTGCTGATGATAGCAAAAGCCAGAATCCACAAAAACAACACAGTAGAAATTATTAGGAAAATATCAACGAAGTACTAGCAGAAGCGGTAACATGGCTTAGTAATAATTATTTAATAATAAATTTAGAGTCAAAAGTAATGCATTTTCACCAACGCTTAAACCAACCCAATATTTAAGTAATCTATGAGAATATCAACATTGGTTGAAAGTCAGTTGACGTGGAAATCTTAAATAGCAGAAATACGTAAATAGCTAAACAAATTTGCATACGCACTTAATAATTTTTACAAAAAAGTTAACCTGGAGGCAATTCTCGCATCGTACCAATATTCTGTGGCATTAAATTAGTACTCAGATATGGAGTTATTTTCTGAGGCAATTCAACTGGAAGGTAATTAGTACTTAAAGCTGAAAAACGATTTATTAGAGCAATATGTGGTCTGAAAACCAAAGAAGGTTATGTTTGTGCTTTCAAATCATTAAAATACTGACACTGTATATTTTGGAGGTTTGTATCTTTCTTAATTAGCCCAGAGGACATTTTAAACCTACATGAGCTCAATATTTATTTAAGTTAATAATATATCAGCTAATCAATGTTTAACAGCGCTAATAGACAAATGTTATTACACAGTCAACAATTTCTAAAATGCTTCCACATTGTAAATATAATAAGATTTTTTTAATGCTTCTTATATATTTCTAAGCCGCCAACAACGGCAAAGCATAGTCTTAATAAAATCTGTAAAGATCTATTTGTTTTACCTAAGTTTTTCTACTAAAATCTATTTTCTTGTATAGTGCTGTATTGTAAATAGCTCAACAGTTAGCAAGGAAAGGTTTATTACACGTCTGCAACGGAGTCAAGTATTCCAGAGAGGCTGTTACGCGTATTTACATTTGTTTATTAGGCGTAAAGCTGAATTTGGCGATGTTAATCTCAAATGTAGTTCATTTTTCTCTGTCAATAATATCTTTCAGATTGAAAGATAGCTTAACGCAAGATAGGACATTAATTTATAAAAATTATATCACATAAGTTATGTTAAACCTATTATGGTAATTTTTCAGCTTTATATTATTATATAATAACTTCATATTATTTTGAGTAATCCTACTAATATTATGAATGTAAAAGTATTAAATGTGTAAGTTTGTTTGTTTGCTATTTCCACGACGCAGCATACAATAAACTGAGATTTGGCACAGATATATATTTATATAGTTGAAGAGAAGGAGTAGGCAATAAGATACTTTTTATCCTGGCTACTTTTTCAAGAGTTCCTTTTATAATAACCATGGCTAAATGAACTTTACCAACGTCTGTGGCTTGCTGTAGCAAACTTCTTTGGTATAATCAAGGAGTTACCGTAGGAACCCCATGCCGGCTACCAAATTTAAGGTGTGTGGCGCCGCTGGCAAAAGCTAGTAAAACATATTTGCACTACAAATAAATAGAGTTATAGATTAAAATATAAATATGAGAGGACTGCACTTTTCTGAAAGCGGTGTTTTTATAATTATCGGAAAACAAATGTTATACATTTTTTTGAAAAGAATGTTCAAAGGCATTTTATTTTTTCTTTGTTTAAGACATGCAATAGGAGAGTGGAATGATTTAAAAACGAGCAGAATACGGCACATTTGCGAAGGGCGCATCCCTAATCTAGATTTACAATCGAAGAGAAAGTATAATAGCTTTGACGATAAAAAGTGTTTGTTCTATCTTCAATAAATAAAATTTTAACTTGCTTTTTATAATCTTTTTTTTATAAATTTATTAAATAGGTGTCTAAAATAATAATTAAAATATAAAATTAAAACTTATTTCAGACGGTGAAATTAATATATTAAATGTACAAAAATCGAAGCAAGATAAAAAACTATTCTATAATATTGTATAATTATGCAACTACATAAAGCTATATTTTTTTTTATTAAACATTTTTGTAGTTTTCCATTTGCCTGTGGCATGGCAGTTTGTTAAATTGCATTATTCTGTAATATTTTTGTTATACATAGACGCTTAATTTTTTTACAGCTTCAGGGCAACGTAAGAATAAGCTAGGTCTTTGATAGTAATTAGACTTGTTATCTTTACGTATTTATGATAAAAAGAAAGATCTTAACAAACAGACAGATGGACAACGAAGTGACTTATGAGGGTTTCGTTATATGCTTTTGACGTATGGAACCTCAAAATGGTTGAGTTTTGCTCGTGATCAGTCAATATCATTAAGTATATCACACTTCAATAGACTGTAAAAGTCGTGACGTCACTTTAAATAGAAACTGACAAGTATAGATGTTTTTTTGGTAAAAATGTGAGATGTGATATGTCTAAACATTTTGCAATTATGTCTCCAGAAGATATATGCAAATACTTTACATTATTTGTTACCAAAAAGAATCGGTTAATCGGAAATCAAACCAGGAAAAGAGAAACTTTTTGCATGTAAGTGAGCAATATGCATCACACATTTTAAAAGACTCACCTGTTCATTATTATTTTTCATAAATAAGAGCAGAGTTCTTTTTCATAATGTTAAATGATAAATTTGGATATCAGCTGTTTGTTTGTTTTATCCCAAATGTCAAATATCAACAGTTTGTGAAGTTACACTTTTATGTGCTATAGATTATAAAGCATTCTACCGTGATTTAATATCGGATCCGAATTTGGACCATAATATGGATCCGATATTGAATCGTGCGGCTTACCTGTCACTTGAGAGCGAATCACAGTTGACCTATTTTACCGTAGATGATATCAACTGGGGTTACCAACTGAATGGTAGAATACACATCGGACCTAAATAATTTTACAGAAGACTCATTTCATCGCACAATGTGGTTAAAAATTATATAAGTGCTAATTGAGATTGGTTTGTAGTACTATATGAATATATATTTAGTAGGTATTTATGAATATGTTGGTCAAGGTAGGTACTACATGAATAAATATCTAGGTACCTATGTATAGTTAAATAGATACTTCTGATACAACTTAGCGAGCACAAAATTGTACAGATAACTTACTAACTAATCAACATTCGCCTTGTTTGTAAATATGACTATTACTTACGTGTTAAAAAATACGAAATCTATTATTTTTTACTTAAGTAATCGTTCTTCATTTAGCAAAAAAGAACAGAAACAACATTTAATAGTGGAAGAGTTATCAAAGTTTGCGCAGAAGAACGTAGACAGCTTTATTTGAACAGAACTCAGCGTCTCTCAGTATTTATTTATCGTATAACTGAAAGCCTTCTTTAAAAACTCTAAAAGGAAATCAACGCTAGACATACAGAATGCTTTCAATTATCATAAACATATTCACAGAAAGATTTATACATGTTTAGTTTGAAATTGTGTGTGTCAGCTCCTACACACAACTGGAGTTTACTGCGTTGGGAGGGACCGCGAGTATGAGCCGTTTTACTTTTTTTAAATTTTTCCCGATTTGAATAATTCAAAAAGTAATTTACAAGTATTGAAACATTCTTGAATTTGGAATGATTTATTTGGATCAGGATTAATGCAAAGGTATGGATAACATGGTCTGATTTTTGTCGGCATTTCTATCAACTTTTTAAATGTAAAAAAGAAGTTATAGTGACATAACTACAAAAGTTGGACATATGCTATCGTGCCATTTTTTATAGATATTGATATGTTCTTAAATATTGTAGAACATGTTTTTGTTCTATCATCGATATTTTATGGCTAATTTTTTGACGCCTTGGGTTACATCATCGAAGTTTTAGTAGAGATCCCTAATTTTCATAGTAATAAATATAGTTTTGTTACTCAGGGATAATGTAGCATTCTCATTACTTTTTGAGTTAAAAACAAATGTATAAGATGGGTGGCGAAAGCATAGGGAAGGGGCAACGTTACTCTTTAACAAAACAGGATTGTTACGCTTGATTCTACTACCCATATTTTTTTCATATCACGGGTCTTTATATCGTTTCTTAAGGAGTAAACTCCAAACTTCACCAGTCAAATTCTTACCAGCGACGATTTTTCTGATTAGCAATAGTATCGAAAAAGTGAATGAAAATATCACTCTTCATATTAAAAGTGAAGTAGTGAATCCAACTGCCACTGGTCGGAATAATCTGGATTACATTTGTACATTAAAGATCTAGGTTCTTACTGCAAAGCTCTAGAAGATGAATTGTGTTTTGTCAAGCACTCTTTTGAATTTCAGTCTAACAATCCGACCTGAAAAATCGCATCGGGACGATAAAAACCCATGCTCATAGTCACATTTCTGATAAAGTGGTGGATTTTAAGAACAAAATTGACGTGATGGAGCAGCAAGCCATTTTAGGAAGAAGTTAGGAAGCATATACCTACTGCGCGTAGCAAGTCTACGAAATTTTCTCATTGGTTTTCCCTCATTCATATACAAAACAAAGAAAAAGCGCGGTTAAAATGGAAAACTTATAACAACATAAGCGATTATAAAACTTACCCACGTAAACTTGGATATTTCCAAAGGTCCCGATGGTATTTCGCCTATTTTTTTAAAGTTACAGCAGATACTTTATCAAGACCTCTTCTTATGTTGTTTAATAAATGCCTTAAAAACGGCGAGTTTATCACTATATGGTAGCACGCCCATATCACCCAGTTCACAAAAGTGGTGACAAACACAACATCGAAAATGACCGCCCGATATCGATCTTATCAGCATTGTCAAAGATGTTTGAAAGTTTAGTTATGGACATAATCTATCCAAACCTTCACAATATCATTATACCTCAACAACACGGTTTTGTTAGACGTCTCTTATTTACTACAAACCTTATGACATTTATTTGAGAATTTGAACCGACGTGTGCAGACTGACGCTATCTTTGCTGACTTTAAAAAATGTTTCGATAAAGTAGATCACAAGTTATTATTATATAAAATTGCATCTAATGGTATCTGTGGTAACTTGTTGAGGTGGTTTTAATCCTACATAACTAATAGATCTCAAACAGTAGTAATTAATGGCTTTAACGTATCTCCAGGGATCCATTTTGTATCCCTTATTAATAAAGACGAAAAGTATTGTTTTCATAATTCAAATTTTCTTATGCATATATAGACGATTTAAAAATTAACAGATCTGTCACCAATTACAATGATGTTAACGTACTCCAACAAGACTTAGACGGGCTTTCTAATGATTTTAACATAAATAAACTAAAACTTAGTATTCCTAAGTGCTCGGCAATAACTTTTACCAAAAAAAAAACAAACTATTAGCAACAAATACAAATTAATAGACGCTGACCTAGAATCTGTCCAGGACGTAAAAGATGTGGGAGTACTGCAAGACTCAAAATTACACCACGACCTGCATATAAATAACATTCTGGACAAAGCTTTTCATATGTTTGGTTATGTCACGAGGTCCTCCTATGATTTCAAACATCCTTCTACTTTCTTACTACTTAATAAATCACTTATACATTCCCCGCTGGGGTATAGTGTACCAATCTTGAACCCTAAATTCCATAAATATATAGATGCATTTAAACGCTGTGTCGCCCGCCATTATTTATTCTTTTCTTCAAGTATCTTAATTTAATCATTTCTTTGTCTTTTATGTGTATTTGTAAGTGAAATTATTTATCGACTATGATACATGACGTGTTGCCATCTAACGATTACTTTTTGAATTTAAAGCCACTTTGTGCATTTTTTATCGAGATTCAAACATAATGCATAATGACATGTTTTAGAATTAACCTACGCTGTTAAGCCAACGACACGTTTTCCTCGTGACTTATACACATTTGACTCTGTGTCTCAAAAACTATAAAACCGATTTTAATGAAACTTGCACTTATTTTTAGAAATCCAACTTAGAGTTTTTGAGATATGCGTCGACAAACAAACAAACAGACATACATACACACACTTATGAAATTTGGCACACATATTCAGAAGCTGGTATAGACTAACATATACAAAAACTGCAATTCTGACAATATTACATACATATGGGTCGAATTGATAACCTCCTTTTTTGAAGTCGGTTAAAAAGACATTGAGTGAATTCATTCATATTTTTTGAATTTATGTAAAACTTATTTCTGCATTATTTCTTATAACTAACGAATATATGCCTACTTCACTTTTTAACTCCTAAGGTGACATACGAGGCACCAATCGTCGTCATGGTCGTGCCGAAAACTTCAGTTTTTGTGATTTAGTCAACATTTACTCCTCAAATAGTCTTAACTAATTATCTAAACCTTGTTGATGTTTATCAAATTTTTTTATATCGTACGTTTGACTGTTGTAGTAGATTCATAACTCTTTATAATTGCTCTTTCATAACGATGTTTTTATTTGAAGACTTACTAGAAACTAGGTATCTAATTGGTGATCTTTCACTGTAGCACGATGTGTATACAACGTGTACGTACAATTCCAACACGAAAACACAACTTGATAAATGTTTATTTTTAAATTGTTTTGCAGCGCTTAATGTTTGCTAGAATCGACTTTTTGAATGGCAATGGCGGGTGATACTACAAGTCTCCAAGCAGATGTGGTCCAGATGGGTCGCGCCATGCGAAAATAGATAATTAGCATTGACGTTAGGTCCTGCGACACCTTTACACAACCGCCGTCAACCCCACATTCACAAATTTTCTGACGGCATCTAGAAAACTTGTATGTTTTCTAAAACATTGATTTTTCAATTTGGAAATACTCGTATGTCAAGAATGATCTATTCTTATTAGTTTACTAAAGCTGGTCAGTCATCTTGTAAGTTTCCTTAAATCTATTGAGAAAAATGTAATTAAAAAAGTAGTTTGACAACTTTCCGTAGGCTTTCAAGTTTTCTAGCTTACTTATGAATTTACGCAAGTTTCAAATTTCCAGCGATATGTATACGGGTACTGTTTTTATTCCAAAACATTTTTTATAACTTTATGTGATAAAATTTTTAACTAATAGCCAAAATTTTTGATAAACTGACCGTCTACCTCTTAATTCTGATGTTTTGTCGAGCGGCAGCAAAGAGGAGATCTCCTGTCAGGCGAGGTATTATGCCTGGGGACCGCCGTGGTCCTCTTAACTTTTTTTTTTTTTCTGAGCTGACTATGCAGTTGGTTGTTGCAGCCATTACTGCTTCACCGGACTTTTGGGGCGAGACTCTGAAGGAGCCTCAAGCCCATATAGCGCCCAACGCTCAAGGGCTCCCCGCGGGGGAAGCCTCGGCTTGGGTTGTCGCTCTCGGGGGCGCCTCTTAACTCCCCTTCTTCTTTTTCTGAGCTGAATATGCAGTTGGCTGTTGCAGCCATTACTGCTTCACCGGGCTTTTGGGGCGAGACTCTGAAGGAGCCTCAGCCCATATAGCGCCCAACGCTCAAGGGCTTCCCGCGGGGGAAGCCTCGGCTTGGGTTGTCGCTCTCGGGGGCGTCCCTTCGACCGGCGTGAGTCTCGAACCCGAAGGTGAGTCACCGCCCGTTACGCGGGTACGATTGCGATTGAGTGGGGGCGAGAAGCGCCCCGGCACTCTTTGATACCTAGTGTATCCTTGTGGGCGCCGACGAACCCGGGGACGTCGGCGTCGTGTTTGGAGGGAGGCCCTATTCGGGGAGGTCGTAGAGACTAATCTCGCTATCCGGACAGCGAGATCGTCATCTGGGGACGTTAGTACGTGCCGAGGCCGCCTAACAATAGTTTTACAACCGTGACCGGGTCGATCGGCGTTTCGGTATCTATATATACTGAACTGCAACTGAAACTTCGATAGCGCGATGTAGGACGCGTGACGTCAAAGCCTTGCTTGTAGCGGTACGCTATGGTCCGCTACAGTTTATTAGCGAAGAATAAACTGTCGTGCAAAAATTCATCTACTTTTCGTAAACAACTTGATGAACTTTATTTTGAAACACATCCACTAGACTTAAGCAACCGTATAGTCTCCTTAGGTTTTACAGTAAAAGCGTTTGATTTAGTCTGAGATTTCTTTTCTTTAGTGAGTTAAGAAAGTTTAATAAAATATCCAAGAAAGGTTCCTTCCCAAAATTGCATTATATTATTTAAGTCTCACTCTGTTCTTACTCTCATACAACCGCCAAGCTTTTAGTACAAAACATTTTTAAGTAATGTTATGAAAAACTTTTATAATTTATTTAAGTAGTATTCCGAACATTTTAGAAGAGAAGATTCTCATTTGCTAATGGCAAAGTTTTTTATTACACGCCTCTTACAGAACAAAGTATTTAAATATTTGGATTAACAATCAAAAGAAGTAAATATTTTTTACGATTCAAAAGTATCTTTAAATAACCTTGACTTTATTAATTGAATGTTGTGACTTTATTAATATTTTTTTTTTTTATAAAATAATTTCTAAACATGAATCGAATGCGCCAGATAGGTCTAAACATTTTATTTAAGAATAATTAAATAATGTTTTAAAGATTTTTTGTATTTTCTTGTTCTGTGAGACCTTGCTTCTTGCTTCAAGGCGTCATTTCGATATAAATTATTTGATATATTGAACTATAAAACAAGTTCATTTCATAATAATATATTTTATGACATTGTAAAATTGTTTTTAATATGTTTACATGCACTATAATTCACATTTGTATCATAGAAATTAGCTTTCTGGCCTATATTGCTATATAGCCTATATTGGTCTTAATATGCTTTTTATTTCATCTATTTAGAAACTTGATTTTTTTACAGCTTCCAGCGACCGTTAACCAAAAAATAAGATATTCATTTCAATTTGATACCTCTACGTGTTCTTGGGAAAAAGGGGCTTGACGGACAGCCAAAAAATAAGATTCCGTTTTTCGTATGAAACCCTAACAAAGTTATATTTTGCTCTATTTGATGCTTGGTTCTGGCAGTAGTAACTAGATATAATGTACTCAATATACAGTCACCCACACGTTTAAACACACCATTGGAATTTTATACTATTCCAAATTTAATTAGTAGCTCGTTACCCATGATTTAATATGTGTTAGTTAAGATACTCTATTAAGGTAATTTAATAGACTTTATATATAAAAAATCTGCCAATGGAAAATTACTGTGGTTTTTTAGTTACAAATATTTGCTTATAACATTTTGCTTCGCTAGATAAATAGTAGGTAGTAGGTACCTTGACAGGGTACACATCTGGATCCGATATTGAATCATGCGCCTTGACTAACACTTAAGAGCAAATCACAATTGACCTATTTTACCGTAGGTGATATCAAATAGGGTTACCAACCGAAGTTTAAAGTACACCAGCCAACCAACTGGAGGCTTAGTACAACATAACTATCGTATAACGTATTATTACGTGATCTACATTTTTTTCATATAAAATCTAGCTATTTTGACAGCGCATGCACTGCTCTACCTTGTAAGCATGTGCAGCCGATGCGTTGATGGTGGATCGGGAGTGACTCCATATTTAGCATAGAGCGCATTCATTACCGGTCG
Source organism: Apoda limacodes (assembly GCA_946406115.1). Taxonomy (NCBI): domain Eukaryota; kingdom Metazoa; phylum Arthropoda; class Insecta; order Lepidoptera; family Limacodidae; genus Apoda; species Apoda limacodes. Next base: position 21,393,290 of record OX291555.1, on the reverse strand, counting down.
GCAGAACAATCGTATTTGCGCATGGAGAGCAAAAAACGCATTCAATGCGTATAATGCTTGTCAACAAAACGCCACTCTTGTTAACTCATGCTAAGCTGCTAAGCCCTCAGAATAATTATACTGGCGGCTTGATTCCGACGCTCAATGTTGTTGACGATTAAGAAAGAGCTAATTGCGATTCTATGTTAGACACTGCTTAGCAATCAGAAAATTGTACGCATTGATGTGTCCTACTTATTAGTCTGTATATTATTTTGGGAAAATAACATTTGCAGTGTTTGTAAAATTATTATTTAGTATGTTAATAATAGAATATTGTTTATTAAGGGTGGTCAGGAGAAAATTAATAACGAGAGGCCATTTAGAAGTCTAAGGTCGAAAGCCGAAAGCTTTAATGACTCTAGTTTGTAATTTCCGTACCGCCCGTGTTACACACAATATTTTTCATCTCATATGCATGTAAATAAATAAAAAATACAAGGTGATTAAACAAATAAACTCACCAAAACACAATTGAAATGGCAGGAATAGAAGAAGAGAAAACAACGTCATCGCCAGAAATATATTATCTAGAGAATTAATGAATTAAAAAGTTTTGGTTGAAGTTAAAACTTGTAACTGCTCGTTTGTAGTGTGCGTGTAGTTCAAGTTGCTAACAGGCGCTTTTATACATACTTGATAGAATAGGCGCATAATTACCGCCCGAGGGTTATATGAACGCGGGCTTTGCTTCGAGAAAAATAAATTTACTAAGAAAAGCCCCCGGGAGTAATGAAGTCTTTGCACCCGCTTTGCCGTTACGTAATGGGACTGTTAACGCGTAAGTGTGATGAGAGATATCTTATTTACATTGGTGATGTAGCGATAGATAAAGGATTTATGATATAATTTCTTCAATAACCTTTACGGATTCATAAACGAAACCGTGAAGGTTATTGAAGAATTAAACCGAGGGGTGAAACTGACTGATTACTTACGAGGATGTAGTTTTAAATATACACGAAGTAAGAATCGCATTATACCCCGAGTGATACACAATGCTTCATAATACACATACAAGGAAAATAAAAGATTATAAATTGAAATTTATAAAATGTTTAATTAAAATTGATATAACGTTATTATGTACAGTTGTTGGAAGAAATTTCATGACGCTTTGCAGTAGCTTTAACATTAAAATTTATTTTAAATGAAAAATGAAATGCAAGTGGCCAGTAACATTTTTGAAATAATTAAGTTATTAGAAAATATAGTTCAAATATATTAACACAGATGGAGCTTTTCAACATTAGAACGCGTTATATAGTTTTTTAGTTCTGTCGTACATATTAAAAAGTTTATTTTCAGTAATGTCAGTAAAGATCAGTAATGACTAATCAAAGCAAAGACGTACATACAACTGTACCTTTAGACCTGTATGAAGGTTCTTTCCGAGCTGTGGTGTAATGATTAATTCTACGTATATAATATATTCATTTTGAAATTTTTAGTTCCAAAAAGATTTTTGTATTTGTAGGAATGATGTACTTGGACTGTATAAGTCACTGGGAGTTATTACATAGTATGTGTGTAGATGTATAAATCTTACTAAGATTCGCATAAATTGCATAAGGTATTTATGATAGCAAATTTTGTGATGACACCTATTATTTATATGTACGTTTGGCTTTTAAATATTCTTTGAGGATTTTACTTAACGAAAAAAGACTCTTGCAACCATCAATCATGATAAATAGTACGATTTTATTAGATCAATGCGTGCAACTGATTATTCAGATAGGAACTTTTAGTAGTTTTTTTCAAACGTAGAAGTTTAAGATTGGAAAATTTGCAAGCTGCAATATAAGTTATTTACAACGCAATACTACATTAGGTATAAGCGTTTCTTTTATATAACAACAAACACAACACTTTTGTTGGGTAACTTATTTTGAATTCGTGCAGACTAATGACAACCACAAAGTACAGTGTTGCCAGAAAACAAAGTGCGTAAGGCGTAGCAACGGTACAAAACAGATAGCGTTATTGGAACGTAACTCGGCGGCTCTCAGAATAAATTGTATCGTATAGCTAAGAGCCTCCTTGGAAAACTTTTAAGAGCACAACGCGCATATACATTTGCTTTATGGGCGTTAAGCTGAAATCGACATGTTACTCTAAAATAGAGCTCATTTTTCTGTAGCAAAAATATATCATAGATAGGCGAACAACTAAGCGTAAAAAGTGGAAAATAATTAATTACAATTATATCATATAAGGTAAAAGAACTCTATTGCAGAAAGTTTTTAGCTTTATAGTTACTTGACATTCCATGTAATAAATTATGTGCCCGCAACTAGTTGATAAGCAGTTAAGAATTAAAAACAGTAAAACGAGCGGTTCCAACGTTATTTTTTTAAAGCGGTTGAAACAGATACGATTTTCTTAAAACAAAAACAGTAATTTAGAGCAAAATTTTGGTAGAAACATGGGTATCCATGGGCCATTTGAAATACAGTATCAAACGTCCCCATTGATCCCATGTGTGTTAAACAGGTTATTCGGGGTCAAAGGTACAAATTTTAGGTCTTTTGGGTGTTTTAAAAAAGTAGCCTAATTAAAAATAATAGATCTCAAAATTATCTACAAAAAAAGTAGAAGCCTTTTTTCTAAGAATCACCATTCTTGGGATATCACGATTCTAAAATTTGAAGGTCACGTTCTACATGATATACACATTGCACATATGTATATGCCTCGTATGCATAGTCAGGCACCTAATACAAATAAAATGCCTATTTGTGTTTCTTATATGTATTATATAAATAATACTAGTTTGAGAATATACACTCAAAAGAAACTCAGTCCCTTAGTCAATCCCCTCTACCTGTATGGCTTTGACTATACACTTAAAAGAAACTTAGTCCCATGGGCAATCCCTTTTACCTGCATGGCCTTAAAGCCGCGTGGCGACCCTCTTCTGCCTACTTCTTTTCGAGTGGCGTACATAAAATACTTTTAGTCTTAAACGTTCCTTTAGAGTGAGTATACGTATTAATTACTAGTGTCTACCTACTATTATAGATATTTAACTTTTGTAAAAAAAAAACATGGAACAAGTACAACTATCTTGTCTTCCTCCAACATCGGCTCCTACTACCTAATCAACACCTGTATCGAGTATACTGTTAGAGTGTACAAGTTCAGACATGGCTAGGCAATCAACTGAACCCACAAAACAGGGGTTGGAAATTAACCGATAATACTTTGAAACCGATTCAAACTTTACCTGCTCCGGAAAATCATTAAAAACGGTTGTAGTGCTAAAAGCCAGTTTTTCTCAAATGTTCAATTGAATACAAGAGACACACGAATTTATGTGATTTCGATGAAGAAATGGCTAATTCATCTTCATTTGAACAATTTATGAATACCCAGCGAGAAGAAGAAGAGGGAGGAGACGAAGAAATCAAAGAAGACGAAAAAAAAAACAAAAAACCTCAAATTTTGACTTTGACCCCGAATAACTTTTTAGCACACATGGGATTGGGGATTTTTGACAAATTTAGCTCTTTCTGAAGTTTGTGATTTGAAATGTCTTTTTTGACCTATATAATATGTCGCGGCCACGGAGCAAATACAGAGAGGAGTTGGCATATGCAACTGGGCACTGTGATTCTCAACTATGGCCTGACGTCATCACTGTGGGCGTGGCCTCATTCAGTCTGCTGTCGGCTGTCGTTGCATATCTTTGTTTGCGTGTTATATATTTATTGTTTTATTTAAAGTAATCTAAAGACAAGGATGAAGTGTTGTATTTCATCATGTAAAAACTACTCGGATAAACTTTCTGATGCCATGAATGGCATTGCTTTTCACTCGTAAGTAATTTTATTTTTTATTTATTAAACGAAGCTCTAGAAAAATCTCTAATTTTCATGTCCGCAAACACTAGTTTTACTCGACAAGAGATGGCGTCACACTTTACCTCGTATTTCATCATATTTAAGCAAAGATATTTACATAATTATATGTATTTAAATTTGTTATAATTATTACTGTAAATTCTTGACGATAAATATATAGTTTTAACATATTTTATAATCATTTTCAAAGTACGATTTCCATCTGTCGTGCAATAGCAAACAATTGTCATGACAGGGCCGTAATTAGAATCCAATTGCTTACATTACCTATAATTTTGATAGAACAAAGAATGGGTTATACCTACATTCTATCGATATAAATATATATTTGCGTTGTAACCTAATTATCAAGATTTTAAACTACGCTCCAGATTTCCATCGGAAGATAATTTAAAACAGCAATGGATTCAAAAAATTGACAAACTGGATTGGACTCCAACAAAAAATACAAGGATTTGTTCTTGCCATTTTAAAGACGAAGACTTCGTTGTGACAAAAAAAGGGTCAGAGTAACTAAAAGGGGGCGCAAGGGAAAAAATGACCGGACTTAGGAAATTTTCACGAATTTTTGTTTTAAAATAAAACACTGGATTTTTCTGAAAATAATATAGCATCTGAATTAAACATATTGTTTTATTATTTAATTTCTAAGTACGTCCTTGTTTACGTCGTACTTTTGTGGCATGGAGGGTGTGGGTGTGCCTACCAGTCCCAAACCAGACATCAGTGTTAACTTGTAAAATTGAATAAATTAAGAAATGAGAAATGAATTAACAAAGTAGTCCTTTATTGGTTAGACAGAATAAGACAAAGGTCTTCTCACCCCCTCACCCCCGCGCTGTGTCACGCATGAATTTATCCAACAACTCAATTACAGCCACTCCAATTTCTATTTGCTTCATGCGTGTAGGTTATAATTAAAAAAAAATATGTTTTATAATTAAATTTCTAAGTACGTCCCTGTTGGGGTCCTACACTAGAGCACTCTAGTGACGAGTATAAACACTAGTAGCATTACTAATGTAGATGAAGCCAGTCGTTATTGCTATTGACCGGTAGATGGATATAGGGGCGCATGAGGGGCGCCAATGTACTCCTCACCCCCGCATTCTGTCACGCATTCACTGTAGGCAAAAGTTTATTACGGCAACTCCTCTTTGTATTTGCTCCGTGTTCGCGGCCATCTGGTTGAATTAGCCAGATAATTGAACGCCTAGGCAGATCGTTAAGTATGGAAACGCTATGTTAACACAAGAGAAACTGAACCTAACTCAACATACATGACTTATATACTGCGATTTCTGTTCCATACTTGTCGATCTGCCAAGGCGTCCTATTAAATGGCTAATTTAACCAGGTGGCCGCGACACATCCATTGTTGTTTTTTATTACGCAAAAAAAAAAAATAGGTTTGAGTATAAATGGTTTTATAGTAAATTAATTGGAACTATGCCCTAACTGCCTTTTTATAAAGAAACTTTAGTTGATTTAGTACGTCCAGTTTCAGTTGGTTTCAATATCAACCTAATATTTACAGTTCAACAACAAATCAGAGTAAACGGAAGACTTATATTTGCCTCCGAGATAGATATTGCGAGGGATGGAAAGGTCATCTCGTCGAATATCGTTAAAATGTCTCCAAGATAAGGACCAGATATCAATAAATTAATAATAATCTTTAATATTTATTCAAGTAGTATTCTAGGAACAATTTAGAATCCTCGGAAGCTATAAGGAACTGGTTACCTTAGAATCTGTCAATAATGCTGATGTCTATCAAAAATATCTAGTAATAAACTCACTCTTTACACTCACTTCTAGAAGAAGAAGAAAGAATATTTATTTCGAAGCATTTAACATTCATTACGACTAAGTAGGTATTTATCCCCAGTAGAGGATTACCAGTGGCTGGACACACACAATCAGAATGTCGGAGAGAGCCTCATTTCACCAACCACTTTAGGCCTACGTGTCAGGGGGTGAGCCTAACGCGACAACAATGCTTCTTATGCAGTGTATCTGGACTAAGGTGACTTAATATATGTCCGTCCATCAAAATTACCAGCCTTGAAGTAATAAACGGTTAATCAAAAGACCTAAGATAAATTTGTATATTTCCATAACCAGTTCCTAAATCAGTAACTATAAGATGGTTTTGGAATGGGCAGTTAAAAAAATTAAAATATAACAATAAACCTTATAAAATAATCAAAGATAAATCAAACAAAAGTAGGATACAAAAAGTTCCCTCAACATTATAAACCACATTTAGAGACCAAAATGAGTCTTCAATTAAAAATATATAAGGTTTGATTACGTTCAAAGAGTTAATTGCGTGGGGCTTTTTTCTCTGTCACCCTATTGGGTGTTGAGGTGCGGGTGTCGGGGGAGGGGAATTTACCTCCCACCATGACCCGGGCAGAAGCTTAGGGGTGCTGTACACCCCCGGTGAAATTTAAAGGAAGCCTACTTTTCAGGCTCCTTGAAGGTGAATGTATTTTAACGATATGAAGAATGTAAATAATAGAAAATGAAAATAAAAATAAAAACAAAAACAAAACGAGCAAAACAAATTAAAATAAAATAAAAGCAAAATAAAATGAAAACGAAAAAAGAAAACAAAGCAAAAAACAAAATAAAAATGAACTAAAAATCGAACTAAAAACGAACTAAAGATAAAAAGCAAATAAAAACGTAATAACATAAAAGCGGAATAAAATCAAAGTAAAGGTGGAGTGAAAGGAAAGGAAGGAGGTGGGTGAGTAGGTAAGAGAGAGAAGAGAACGTCCTTCAGGTGGACGGGCGTGTAGCGGGGCAATGCCCCTAAGGTGTTGATGGTGGCTGTTATCAGCGCGATCGAAGAGGTGTTTGGACAAACCAGATATGAACTCTGCGAGTGATTCGGTTTTGGTGTCTCTAGCGTTGGTGGAGTTTGCTAATTTTGCTTTGCGGGAGGAGGACATGTAGGCGCTGTCGTCCGCGTAAAGCGCTAGGTGTACGTCTTCAACACCTTCAGCTAAACCGGAATCACTGAGAGTGGGGATCGTTAGTGAAGAGCGCGTAGAGCAGAGGCGATAGGCAGCTGCCTTGTGGTACCCCTGCTTTAATGGGTTTGTTTGCTGAGTGTTTGTTCTAGACCGAGACATAGAAGCTCCGTTTGTCCAGAAACGTAGCTATTACTCGACCGAGCATATGCGGGAGATCCGTGTCCAGCAGCTTGTACAGTAGTCCTTCGTACCAAACCCGGTCGAAGGCCTTCTCCATATCGAGAAATACACCGACCGTGCGCCTGCCCTTGTTTAGCTCGAAGGCCATGTGATGGAGCACGCGCACAAGCTGCAGGGTGGTGCTGTGACTGTCCCTAAAACCGAACTGTTCAGGCCTAAGCTGGATATGGGGAGATATCCTATGTATTAGCAGGCGTTCGAACAGCTTAGCTAGGCTAACAGCAATGTGATTGGCCGGTAATGTTCTGGGCGGTGACGTTCTTTCCCAGGTTTCGGGAGAACAATGACTTTTTCGGTCTTCCAGGTAGATGGGAAATGTCCAGAGCGCAATATCCCATTAAAGATCCGGGTGAGTGCCACCAGACCCTTCCTTGGCAGCATGATAATCGCCGTGTTGGGGATCTCATCGGGGCCAGGTGATTTACTCTTCAAGACTGGGCAACGAGTACGGCACCACAGCTTTCGAAGCCCCCTCTTTTTGTTAAGTTTAACGCGCAGGTGCGCGAGAAGCAGTTGTTTGCCTGAGGCAGTGGTTGAGGACCTCGTGGACTCCTTAAGGGCCTGCGTTAACGCAGTCGTAAATGATACGACGGCTTGCTCTACCTCTAATGGAGTTGAGATGCCTCCTGGCGGCAATTTGTAGGTGAGCATTAAGTTATGAAATTTAGCCCAGTCTGTAGTTTTAGTAGGGGTGGGGGAGATTTCCCACTAGCTGACACTCCGAGGACCAAAAGGATTGGCAGATGCTGAGTGTCGGTGTCGTGGATGACTTCCAATGCAATTGGCCAATTGACGTAATGTCGAGTACGTCAGGGATTTGCCTATCTGCAGCAGGGTAGTGGGTAGGAGCACCTGGACCGATGACTAAGTATTTTTTATTCTCAGCATCTGCTTTTAAAGAGTTAATTGGAATTCGTAAAAGGAAAGTGTCTCTTACAAATATACCGGAGCGAGCAGGCAGGTTTTTATGAAGCAACGAGCAAGTTACTGACACATCTAATTTAAAAAAAAAAATATATAGCAACAGCTGCTGTAAGTTTCTGTCGGAAGCAAGTTTGTATTGTCAATTCTATACCTTATTTTCTGTCCATGCGATGCAAGCCCTTATCTTATTACGCCAATGTAGGGGTATATTTAGTTTTGATTAGACAACTCTTACCATTTAGCCGAATTATCGCTAAAATAAAGTATTTTTTTCAGGATGACTGTCTGTAAGATTTTTCGTTTCGATTCGTATAATGACAACATTTTGTTTTTATACTCTTATACTTCAATATTCAAATGAAAAATACTATTGAATTAGTACAGTGCAACAAACACTTTTCTAGCGCGGTGTTTGGTCGCTAGTGTCGCTATAAGTTCACACCATTTGGATATGGCGACAGTAGTTTTGATTTAAAACCACGGAGACAGAGCAAAATAATTTGCACTACTGTAGTCTTTTCAGCAAATCGTATGTGCTTGCAACATTAAGGCAAGAGCAACGAGTAAACCTTACTGAATAGAGGTTTAATATGCTTCCGCTAGATGGCACTAAATACCAATCAATAAATCATGCTTCGTGTTTACCGCGTTATTTGCTTGAGTTAACACTCTAACAAACTATAGCTACAGCTTGCTATAGCATACTCATAATCAAAGAGTTGACGTAGGAATGCTACGCCGATAACCAAATTTAGGACGGGTGGAAACGCGGGCAACATCTAGTAAAGTATAAAATTTTTGCTTAAAAGAGCATACTCCATATCAGCATTTGATTGAAAATTTCATCTTAACATAAAATTCATGTTTTGTCTTTCAAGAAGCGAATATCTTAGATTTAAATTAATATATGTAAAGGTGTTTTTTTTATTTTAATACTCCGTTACAATGATTTTGTTATAAAAATTCAAACGTAGAGAGTATCATTTTGCTACATACTTTATTATAAAACATGAGTATATTCAATATATCATAATCATCATCATCTTATTTCTAAAGATTATTTCCTTAATACATTTATGTTTTCTTTTTGCTATTTATTTCATTTCATTACTTTTCTTTCTTTTGTGTACATAAAAAAATAAATACTTAGCACTTATATTTGCGATCGTGAAAGATTTATCTGTGTTTGCGCGCTAGAGTTTAGACCTCTTTATTTGAACAGAACCCGACTTTAAGAATCCACTTGAGCATGTAATGCTTCTCAGAACTCTCTTCAGCTACTGAAAGAGGAAATCGATAGATAGAAGAGCAGTTTCATAAGATTCTGCAACTTGTCGATGGACTATCTTTTATCCTATAAGATATAAGAACGAATAATAATGAAATTGAGTCTAGTTTCTTTTTTATTTCAAAAGTAATGTAGATTAAAATTTCTTTATTATGTGTAAGACGGAAAATAATTAGTTCTGGTTTCTAAGAGAGCTTGATTCGTGCTTTACCATTTATAAATTACTAGATTTTGCCTGAGGCTCCGCCCGCCCTAAATTCATCTATCGGCCTGAAATTACTATGTCATCTCCGTAATTATACTAATGAAGTAATGAAGTTTGCTATAGCAAGATATAGCTGTAGCTATATTTCGTTTAAGCTCGGTTATAAAATATTTATCTCCCGCGAGATAAAGATTTTCAGGCTAAAAACTATACTATGTCCTTCCCCGGGACTCAACTATATATCGGGAAACATACCAAATTTCATCCATACCAAGGTTCAGCAGACAGAGCTACTTTCACATTAATTATATAGTATAGATATGGATTGAAATATTGTTTTAACAGTATTTAAATTAATTATTAACACAATTGCAATTCGCATTAAACGGATAAGTTATATTTGTTTTCGGGATATTGAGAGGGAAGGAAATTGTTTTTGCTTTCTTTTCTTTTCGTAAACTGATCAAACTCGTTTTCCCTTATTATTTTTTTGATCCTCGAAAGTTTTTTCGTACCTACTTTATTTAACTATGCTTTTATTTTATTTTTTGTTTTTGAATATAAAAAATGTAGGTGTGACATTGATATATATCATTAGTTTATCTTTTTAATGTTTCCACAAACTTAAATTTACAACTTCCTTACAAAATAATTATGCATTGATTTGCAGATCAATTCGCAATATATAATTTATGAATGAAATTACAGTGAAAAAATATAGACTAAAGGTTCAATTAATTATTTTTTCATAATTTTTCATTAGAAAAATGGATTTTAGTGCATGCGTTTATGCTTTGGAATACAACTTTAACAATGCTTTTATTTTTATTTTTTGGTTTTTGAATAAAAAAAGTTAAGTGTGACATTGATATTAATGTTATCTCAAACTTAAGGGTTTAACAGTCGCGGAATCAACGTTTTTATGCAAATTCAATCAAAATTATCTCTAAAATTTGACAGCTAAAGATTCTGGATGTTTTATATAAAAAATACCAATATTTGAGGACCATTTTATTAGTTTTCCTACCGAACAATACAAAAAATACAAAAATAATAATAAGTAAGTCAATTTTTTCCGTCATTTACGAATTTGTCGTTAATTCCATCAAGATTCTCAGATAAAAAGTTATACTAAAAAATCGGCGCTTTTATTTGCTTTACAACACCAGTTTTAATATTTTTTATGTTTAATTAAACAATAGAAAAGTAAAATAATGTTTAATTGTGATCGCTGCAGTAATAGAACACCATTCAATTCGTGTACCATTCATTAGATAGAATCTTTATTTATTGTTATATTTTTCACATCATAAGAATAATCTTGTTAGTTAGGTAATTAAATGTATTTTATTTAAAATCTGTGTTTTAAGTATTAGTCTTATTTCTAATTTAACAGATGCGAAGTAAATGTATAGCCAGATTTTCGTTACTAGAATATTTTTATCTACCTAATATTTTCACAACAATATATTTTAAACAAACTAGGTAAGTACCTACTTAAAACATAAAAACATTTCAATATTTAATACAATAATAACCTAAATATCTATATTCTTAATTTTAAAACCAACGACGTGTAAGTTGAATAAAAATAAAAGTAATAATAGCGTATTAGACTAAAATAAAAAAGAAACACAAAATAAATTAGTACAAACAAAAAAAACGATAATTGGCACAGATAATGTAGAGTTTTCCAGCCGACGCCCACGAGACAGCAATTTCGATACATGAGGAATAATCTACCACGACATGGACCTTATTGGGAACACTCTCGAACTATTCGGATGCGATTTAAAAAAAAATGTATGCAAGTAAATTATCAGGTTTCGAGAGGTAAGTCGGTCTTTCATTCATTACGAATTCCAGAGTCCGGATAGCTCGAGACTGTTCCCAATAAGGTCCCAGGACACCATTGTGCGAACCGTCGCAACTTTTCGCAGCTAAGTGCAAAAGTTAGTCCGCATTACTCCGCATGTAGTTGTGAAAGCCATCCGTGGCTAACAACCAGTAGACAGTATTTAGAAAAAAATTATGCGTCTACAGTGCGCTATGCGCTTTTAGGAAGAACCATGTCGCGTCGCGCGGCAATTTTCATTATACTGGTCTCTCTTACTTAAGCCTGTGAGTAGTTCACCTTACGCTGGCCGTCAGAGCGCCTCGTATGCGGCAAAACCACATGACTAAAGTGGCAAAACGTAAACATGCGATGCTCAAATAGATCTATACGCTAACAGATATCTTACAAATATAGGTGAATCAAACTCAGTTTATTATTATTGACATAAAATCGTGTTTCCTGCTCGTGTTTTGTCAAAATATTACACAAAAATATATACACAAGACATTGTGTCGCTATACGTTTTTGTTGTTGAAAAATAATAAATGTCTTTGCTTTCCACGCTCGACGGAAAACATCTAAACAATCACCACCGCGAGGGTAGGGGGCACAATCATTAATTTCGTTCGTATATATGATATGTGGTAATCAATTGTACTCTGTGGCGGTAATTTTATTAACTAAATCTACTGTTTCTAAAATTCAAAATACGTCTTTTACGTTTAAAGTCATTTGGACACTATATGATTCAAAAACCATAAAACAACACGTACATTTACAAATGCAAACAAAACATGTGTGTATGTAGATGTTTTTGTGTAATGTTCCGGCGAAACACGAGCAGGAGACCCGGCTTTATATATTATATCTGTTAAGCTTTAAAAATGAACAGTGAAATAACGTCCCAGCTAAGCTGTACTATACCGTAAGCGCCACCTGAGACTGATAAGCCGCAGAGTGATCAATTTACAGCCGGTCAGCTTATATATATTTTACCACTTCTTATTTTTCGGTATCACTTGAACACGTTAGCAGTTTTAAACATAAACTAAATCGTCTTTATGCATTCTACTTACAAATTTTATTCAAATTCAAGCTAACGTGTAATAGAGATGCAGGACAGCTGCAGAAAATGGAGCTGCAGGAACTAGAAAGCGCTGAAATGCTGCGATAGGTCCTGATGAAGCTCTGTAATGCGAATCATACGGTTGAACACTGGTCCATGTACCTGGTAGATGAAGGAGTGAGCTGCTGCTGCGGAAGGTGCGTCAATGTTCAGCTCGGGGTCACCAATGTAGAGCGGCGGCAAAGAGGTGATCTGCCGCAAGGCGAAGTGTTATGCCTGGAGACCGCCGTGTTCCACTTATCATTTGGTTCGGTTTTGTATACTCATCGACCGAAGTAACTCTTGGGGGCATCCATTCGACCGGCGTGAGTCTCGAACCCGAAGATGTCGTTGGTGTACAGAAGGTACAAGATGGGGAAAGCACAGACCCTTGCGGGACTTCTGCTTCTATGGTACGGGGGGAAGAGAGAGTGCCTTCAACTTTGTAGCGAAAGCTACGATTCGACAAATAGTCTCGTATGATGAGCACGAGACGATCTGGCAACTGAAAGTTGTACAGTTTAAAAATTAAACCGTTGTGCCAGACTTTGTCAAAAGCTTTCATTACATCGAAGAAGACAGCGCCCGTGTGGCGGGTCTTACCTAATGCTGGTTGGAAGCCAGTGAGAATATGTTCCGTTATGCGGAGGACTTGTTGGACGCATAAGTGTTTGGCACGGAAGCCGAACTGCTCGTCTATTAAAATGCCTCTGGAGACTATAGCGTTCCGTAGGCGAGCGAGGAGGAGGCGATCATAAAGATTACTAAGGGCCTTTAGTAAACTTATAGGGCGATAGGAGGACAGCTCGGTACGAGCTTTGCCTGGCTTATGGATGCCTATAACAATTGCATCTTTCCATTGAGAAGGAAAGATGCAATGTTCGATATCAGCGTTAAAGATCGCTACTAGGAGGCAGAGAAGTGGAAGAGTGAGGCGCTTTAGGATATCGTTAGAGATACCGTCCGCACCGGGGGCTCTACGGGGGCGTAGGTCTTTGATGACCTGTATGACTTCGTCGACAGTGACAGGGAGCAGGGGGTCTTGTGGAGGCAGAGAAGTTCTGCGCTCCACTTCGCCGTCTACCTCGCGCACGTGGTCGGGATTAAACGGTTGTGTGCTTAAGGCACATTGGGCTTGGAGGCTAGACGCTAGGCAATCCGCTTTTTCATCGTCATTGAACGCGGGAACGTTGTTGGGACGAGTTAACGGAGGGAGAGAGTTGGCGGTGTCGGATTTTAGAGCTCTGGCTAAGTGCCAATAAGCTTGGTGAGAAGGAGAAATGTTCTCCATAAGATCACCGAAACGTTGAGCGCGAAGTTCAGCTACAGCGGTTCTTACACGGCGGTGTAAGACGTTGAAGAGAGCTTTATTTTCGATAGTGGGAGCGCGATCGCGTGCGCGGCGGGCCACGTTACGCTCAGTCATTAGCGACCTGATGTGTTAAGGCAGGATTAGGTGGTAATAATCATCAACCGGCACCTATCTTGAGCACTCGCCAACGGTGGCGGTCAGGTGGCTAGTGAGTGAGGCGATAGCTACGTTTAGGTCGGTGTCGTGGATGAGATTACGTTGGGAACGCGGTCTAGATGTGGCGAGCTGGGATTTTCGAGCAATTGCCCAAATTTATCCCAGTCCGTCACGGTTCTAGTGTCGGGAGGAGAGTCCGAAGGGGAACCTAATCGAAGGAGGACAGGGCGGTGGTCCGAGTGAAGTTCGTCAAGCACCTCTATAGAGCGAAAGCTTGGCCTTACATTCTTTAGAAGTGCTATGTCGAGTACGTTAGGGTTATTCCGAGTATTGTGGGGAAAGTAAGTGGGCGTCATGGGAGCGATGATGACAAAGTTTAGCATGTCAACTAAATCGTCGAGGAGTCTGCCTCTCCGTGAAGTTACTGAAGAGTTCCAGCGGCGATGCTTGCAATTTAGGTCGCCGGCAAAAATGACGGCGTCGCCTAAATTTAAGAGCGACTGAAGGTCGCTCTCGAGCAAGTCTTTTAAGGGAGAGAGATAAATCGATACAATGATGATCGGCTGATGGCTGGTCATTGCTAAGCGGCAGACGCATGCTTCTAAGTTCGTAAGTGGTGGAGGATCGATAGGGGAGCAATGCAGGGAGCGCCTGTAATAGATGAGAGTGCCTCCGATATAGGAGGCAGTTCTATCATTACGGACGGTGCGATAGTTCGCGATCGAAGGGGTGCGGACAGCGGGCTTTAGGAACGTTTCCTGGATGAGGAAGACGTCCGGTTTTTGGGACGAGAGGAATTGCGATAATTCCTCTCTTTGGTTACGAAGACCGTTGGCGTTAAAATAGCCTAAGGAGACGGACCGGGGTTTTTCGCGCGCGGTTGTGCAATCCATTTTGGGTTTCAAGGTTTTGGGGCCACCCTGCGGAGGGCGGCGAAGAAGTCGCGATGCTTAGCCATAAAGCTGAGCATTTGATTGAGATCGGTGATCTGTACGTATTCGGCGTACACGATCTCAAAATAGGCTGGGTCGCAGGCCCAAGAAATCTCAGCGAGAATGCCGAAGTGCTGCTGCTCGGCCGTCTGAGCGGCGTTGCGGGGCAGCGCGAAAGAGGGGCGCGGGAGGGCAAGGCGCGTTTGCGCGAGAGGTGCGAAAGCACTTCGCATAGGCGCTGGACGTGGGATGTCCCGGGACATGAGAGGGGCGGGGTAGGGAATACCCGTGACTGAGACGGGCCCAGGGAGAGCAGACAAAAGTTTGTCTGTCTCTTTAGATTTGGTTGCGTCAATTAGCGCTGGAGGACGGCTCCAGGCGTTGACAGCAGGGAGGGGAGCAGGCACGAGTGGAGAATGTTGGCGGGGGGCGGGGGGGCGCGATTTACCCTATTTGGGTTTACGCGAGTTCTGTTTGGGAGCTTTGGGGCACCCGCGGTAATTCGCAGGGTGGCCTTCGCTCCCACAGAGTACGCAAGCGACCGGGTCGGATGTGTTAACGCGATCGCGATCACAGTCCGGAGTGACGTGATCGCGCAGACATTTCACGCAGCGCGGTCTGCGTCTGCAGTTGCGCTGTGCGTGGCCATACAACTGGCATCGGTGGCATTTCCTGGGTTCGACCGCTTGTGCGGAGTCTCGACCCGGACGCCCTTGAGGCTGCACACATCTTTAAAATTAAAGATGGCTTTGCCCTCTTTGGTGAGGTCTAGCACTACGAGCACCGTGTCGTAGCACTCAGATCGGTTGCGGCCGTTGTACATGCGATGTACTTCCCTTACAGGGAGGCCTTGGACGATTAAGTCGTCCTGGACAGTTTTTGCGGAGAATTCCTTAGGAACTCCCCTTATAACTGCACTGAGCACGCGTTCTTCAGCCAGCGAGTACGTATGGTACTCGTATTTCTGAGCCGTAAGAAAGGCCGTCAGATTTCGGAAATCTGTCGGTGTCGGGACCTGCACTTTGATGCCGCGCTCGGCATCATTGCGGGCGTGCGTATAGTTTATACGCTTAGCCTTCATAGCGTTAGCAATGTTTGGGCAGGCCCCTTTGTCTTTGATGACAAAAGGGGGCGGAGATTTTTCCTTCCGTCCCGAAGTGGGGCAGTCGGCCTGCGAAGAGGTGGCGGCGGGGGTTGTGTCCATGGCGGCTGGCTCAGGGCTGGCCACCGAGGTGGACGGGGACGGGGAAGCGCTAGGCGCTTTGAGGCGTTTAGCCTCAGAATCAGAGGGAGGAGGAGAAGACACCTGAGCGGATGCCGCCGAAGCCTTTGGCGGTCTTCTTCTGCTTTTTCCCCTTTTTTGTCCCCAGGCCAACTACTTTGAAGCCTTCGTCGTCCTCGTTTGAGGACAACGCCGACTCAGCGGACATTACGGCTACCGGAGACAGGGGTGCCGTTTCGGAGCTTGCGGGGGACGGGGTAGCGAGTGACCGAGAAAGAGTCACATCAGCTACCGGAGTGGGGGGACGATTTGGCACAGGGGCCCGAAGAGCGCGGCGAGCGACACGCGGGTCGCAAAGTCGCGGGTCGCGGCAGAGAGAGAGCGCGTGCGGGGAGAGCGAGAGCGCGAAAGAGTGCGCGAGCGAGACGGGGAACGCGGCGGCGAACACAGAGAGGGCACGGACTTGTCAAAAAAAAAAAGCGGCAGGCCATAAAATCACCATTACAGTTGTAAACTATAGCTAGACTACTCTTACAATATTTGCTATCTTTGTATACAACTCGTTTGTATGCAAATACACTTTTCGTTAATTTACAATATTAAAGTTAATTTTTTCCATGTAATAATTATTTCCAACTTATAGATATTAATTTTTAGAACATAATGCAAAAGGGTTTATGAGAATAACTTAAAAACTGTGGCTTTAAGAGCCAAAAATACAAAGGGCGTCTCGCAAGCGTATTGCAAAATTTTTAGAAATTAACGCCCGGCCTAGTAGCTCCACGGCGGCCGGCCATTCAGCTTGATTGTTCGTTTGGAGTATCTTGTTTCTTTCGCTTCGTTTCTTTCTGAATTGCTCCTATGAACAAATCACTCTGCGTGAAAAACCTTTTGTTTGTAGACGGTGTGCGTACGTGCGTTTTGTGTGTTGCGGGTGCTCGTTCGAGCCGAAGCGTCATCGTCATCGCTCATCGTGTGCGAGCAAGAAGGCAACAGACTGCTGTCTCCTTCACTCTCGATAGGCAATTTGGAATAGGAGTAAGTGTTTTTTCTTATTTGCTCTGGTTCCGGCCGCCTCTGTGCGTGCCCGTCGAGGGATGTCGGTGTAGTCAGCGTCTTCAACCCCATAGATGCCACCCCCTCCGTTCCGCCATCCCCCCAATAGGGGACGGGGAATAAGGAAGCGACAGGTATGGTCGCGATCCCCGCCACCGGCAATAGTGGCCCGTAACCTTTTTACAGGTCAGGTCACTGCCGTGGACGGCACTTTCGCCGCAGCTTTCCCACCGTCGCGCCCTCCGTCGGCTGCGTCCATGGCCTCAGCCCGTTCGGGCACAACAAGTTATGCCACCTCTGAGACAGGGGATGAATACGAGTACTTTCAGGACGACGAGCTCCCCGCCATGCTATCTCCCATACAGGCCTCTCCAACGGACGTTGTCTCGCCGCAAAAGGTAACAGCCGGCTCTGCGGAATTCAGATATTGTCATCCACGCCCCACCGGCGTCGGCCCGTCGCGACGCCCCAATTGTGTCACCATCGACGCCGCTCAACCCACCACCGCGTGCCAACCCGCCGTCGATTGCCATTAAAACGAGCGACCCACGTAGGACAATGGGCCGTGAGGTACGACCTTTCTCGTTAAGCCCATTTAAGGACCCAGCTGAACAAGCCCGCGCAGCAGCAAGGGAAACCACGACCTATGTTGTGTTATGTTGCGACCCCGCCGCAAGTAGCAGCGACCGATGTTGTCGTACAAATGGATACGGATACTAATTCACCGCATACTACCGGCCAGTCCTACGCGCAAGTGTCGGCCACCCCGGCCCAGCCTACACCTGTCCAGCCCGAAAAGCCTAAGGAGAAAGCCAGGTACCCACCAATCATTGTCGAAAATCTGCCACAATGGTCGGTGCATCTAAAGAAGCTGCGTTCCCTGCTGAAACACGCCCCGCACGCGCGCCCTTTTGGCAAAGGCGTGCGTTTCTTGCCGCAATCGCCGGAGGAATATAGGGTGGTGGCGGCCTATATTGATGAGGTCTCAAAAGCGGACAATATCGTGTCCTGGTATTGCTATAGTCTGGACAATGAGAGACCTCAAAAGCTAGCGATCAAAGGACTCCCTCTCGACGCGCCGTTGGAGGAAATAGCCGCTGAAATGGACGCTCTGGGATATCCCCTGTCGCACATTCGCCAAATCCCGGGGGCGAGAGGCCGCCCCTATTGCATATACTTCGGCCAACTGGAACGCAGGTACGAACAAAGTGAGCTACAAAACGTCTACAAAATTACAGAGCTCCTTAGCATGTCCGGCGTCAGCATCACCGCATGGAAGGCAAAGCCCGGGCCGGCGCAGTGCCACCGATGCCAAGCATTCGGCCATTCATCGGCCAACTGTCATCGCCCAATCCGATGTGTACGCTGCGGTGAGGGCCACCAAACCTCGGACTGCAAACGCGACAGGGAAGCGACCCCAACGTGCGCAAACTGTAAGCGTGAGCATGCGGATAATGATAGATCTTGTCCAATGTATAAGAGGGAAGCGTGAAAAATGGGGGTGAAAAATGCCCCCCCCGCTCCAAAACCGCCACCGACACGCAATGAAGCGCCGGTACCCCTACCAGTAATAGGGGTACAAGAATACGACCGTACCCAGGAGCCAACTCTTATACCACCCGCCAACCCCCCGACAGAAAGGTCTCAACCCCTCAAATAGAGGTCAAAAAGAGGTCGCAGAGGTAAGGCTAAAACATGCCCAAATAGTTTTGACGTGCCTACTTCGGTCCCAGCGGTCGAAACACAGATGGCGCCACCGCCGTCTGTGGCCACGCCCACCGTCGCTGCCCCGCCCACCGTCGCTACCGCGCCCCGCGCCCAACCTCAAGCCCCAGTGCCCACACCGGCGTCGTTGTTAAAACCCCCTAACCCCCCATCCCCGCAAGATCGCTAGCCCCGACTATTGTACCACAGCAAAAGGTAAATTTTAATTTTAATAGTTTGCCACCAGCTGTCACCGCCGCGCCACCCCCTAAGGGTCGCGCATCTCTCTCCGGGGGTGCGTACTGTGTTTCACCATTGTCACTCTGCATAGCTAGAGCGTCCATCGCTGCGCTTAACGCAGCCATAGAGGCCATCGCGATCGGACAAAACCCGATGCCCGCATTACTTCACGGCCTGCAGCAACTTACCCACCTCCTGGTCCAAGAATTCTCTTCAATCTAAGGATTGTATACTGGAATCCAGGGAGGGTAAGAGATAAGACCGATGACCTCAGGTTGCTAGTCCAGCAGCATGATATTCATATTTTGCTGTTGGGCGAAACCAAGTTACGACCTGAGCAACCATTATGTCTACCTAATTATTTCGTCTACAGGCGGGACGAAATAAATGCCACAAATAACATCGCTTACAGGGGCACAGCAGTGCTGGTCCGTAGAGACGAAAGTTTACCCCTGCCAAGCTTTGTTTCAACTCGAGCGATAGGCATTAAACTAAAAGTCGGTAACACCGAACTTAAGGTTTATGCCGCCTACAAACCACCTAAGGTGCCTTTCATTTCCGGCGATATAAAAAATATTATGTCCGACGACACGCCCACACTTATACTCGGCGTCCTCAACGCCAAACACCGACAATGGGGTTCAAGAATTTCATCCAATGAAGGTAGAGATTTGAAAATCGATGCCGCGGCGCACAATTACGTTGTAATTGGTCCCGGCTCCCCCACTCATTATCCCTCTCAGGACTTATTTCAACCAGACGTACTAGACATAGCACTAGCCCGTAATATCAATTGGCCCATCTCTTTAGAAACCCTCCATGATATCGATTCGCAACACCTTCCCATTTTACTGGTCCTCGGAGTTTCTATTAGGGATAAACCTTTACCACCAATGAAAAACTTCACGGACTGGACAAAATATCAAGAATTACTGAACTCATTTAAACTCCCTCCCGGTGGCCTGTCTACCCCACAGGAAGTGGAAACAGCCACTCAGTCACTTACTTTTGCTATCTCCTCCGCACTTGCTCAGTGCACCACGTCTGCCAAGTCAACCTCGGGGAAAAGTTTACTACCGGCACATCTCCGTAGTAAACTTAGCCAAAAACGAGAGCTTCGTAGACTGTGGTGCCGAACTCGTTGCCCAACAATTAAAAAAGAGTTAAATAAGTTAGGTACTGAGCTATCGAACCAAATTTCAACTTATCGGAAATGGTCTTGGGATAACACAATCTCAAAGGCCAGCGACAACGATACCGCTCTATATCGTTTAGCTTGCTGTATGACAAGCACCCCTGCACCCATACACCCCCTTGTAGACACGCTAGGTAACCGTCTGTACTCAGCTGAGGAACGCGCGGGTTTACTGGCGGACTATTTCGAGGACCAATTTAGGCCCAATCCCATTGTCGACCACGCCCACACAACATTGGTTGAGGAGCGTATACAACAGATCCTTACTAGTCATATTGACCCACTTAGAGGTGATGATTTTATCTCCCCTAAGGAGGCCAAAAAATTTATATCTTTTTTAAATAAAAAGAAATCACCCGGCCCTGACGGAATTCCGAACACGGCCCTATTAATGTTGCCTAGGAAAGGTCTTGTGGCCTTAACCCGTATTTTTAACGGAATCCTGCGCACAGGTTTCTTTCCCACGGCCTGGAGGACAGGCAAAATTATTGTCATACCGAAGCCTGGCAAGAGCCGCCAGAAACCAGAGCATTATCGCCCGATCACTTTACTTTTTAACATAGCCAAACTGTTCGAACGTCTTTTATTGAAAAGGATATCACCTTTTATCAATCTAAGGCCAGAACAGTTTGGTTTTAGAAGTAATCATAGCACCACTCTTCAGCTTACTCGCGTCTTACACCATATGGCCTTTGAGATGAACAAGGGCAGGTACACGGTCGGGGTCTTCCTCGATATCGAGAAAGCCTTCGATCGTGTATGGCACGCCGGCTTATTGTTTAAGCTCTCTGAGACCAATTTACCCCCCATGTTCGGGAGTATAATAGCCTCCTTTCTGGAGGGGCGGAGTTTCTATGTTTCGGTTGACAATAAAAACTCCCCTACTAAGACCATTTCAGCGGGGGTCCCACAAGGTAGTTGCCTTTCCCCTCTGTTGTATGCACTTTTCACCAATGACATTCCTACGCTTAGCGATAGCGGTCTATCGCCAGGCACACAGGACGTCACCCTAGCATTGTATGCTGACAACAGCGCGTACATGAGCTCATCCCGTAAGTCCCATTTAGCTGCCGCTAAAATGCTGCGATTATTAGATATCCTCCCGTGCTGGCTTGACAAGTGGAGGATAGCAGTAAACGCCTCAAAAACGGCAGCCATCTTAACCGGCCAACAGAGACTATTACCTAAGGAGCTTGTATTCCGCGGACAGATAATTGAGTGACAGAGCAGTGTGAAATACCTTGGCTGCTTTATCGACCGCAGGTTGCGCATGACCAAAATGGTCGAGCATGCGACAGCCAGAGCGGTCGGCGCCAGGGCGGCCTTAAGGCCACTATTTTCATCTGACCTGCCGCTTAAAACCAAAGTCCGGCTATACAAGCTCTATGTTAGGTCCCGTTTGACGTACGCCGCGCCGGCTTGGTACGCATTGCTATCCGCCACTAAAAAGAGAAAGATCCAAGTTGTGCAAAACAAATCGCTGAGGATAATAACGGGCGCTCCGCGTTACGTCCGCAACGACACAATTGCTAGGGACACAAAGGCAGAGCCGATAGGTGAGTTTATCGCCAGACTGGCCGCCCGGCTGTTTGACATGGCGGACAACAGTGCGCATCCACACCTAAGGGGCATTGCGCCATTACATGCCCGTCCACCGGAAGGCCGACCTCTCCCTAGGGAGTTAATACCCCCAAAAAACTAAGCCTCTTGCTTAGTTTTTGTATTGTCAAAATTGCTCAAATTGTCTTTATTATTATCATTTTTATGTTTTTTCAAATTTTTCGTACTTTTTCGAATTTTTTTCACATTTCTTCCCGTTTTGGTTTTATTATTCCGTTTTTGGTTTTTGTTTATTCCTTCTTCGACACTTCCACAAAGTGGCCACTAATTTGCTGACAGTGGGCCTGCAAAGTAGGCCCTCTATAAACATTCACCGAGAGTGCGCTCACCCTCGAGACTCGCCCGGGTCATGGGCTAAAATATTATATTTAACTCGACACCCGTACCTCTTTTACCCGTCAGGGGGTAAAGAAGATGTCCACGTACTAGCTCCACGGCAAAGTGCGCGGGAGTTTGTAGAACTAAGTGAAAGGATTAAGAGCAAAATCTTTAGCGTATTGCTTATTTTTTTAAAATTCACGCTCTTACTTTTCATAGAAATTCACCCTGTTTGATTTTAACTAAATTTCAACTAAATATTATCGATATTTCTCTACGTTATACAATTATTAAGAATTTACTTGCAATTACAATTTACGCTACTTATTTTTAGATCAACTCTGCTTGAGTACATAACACATCTTACATATAAAAACATTACAGGTTATTTTACCTTACAAGTTATTTACCTAAGCTATTAATTTACATCGTTCCTATTATTTTATTAACAATCCTATATATTAAATCCTTACCGACATTACCTAAAGTTGCTTAATTATACAAGAAATGTTATTGACGAGTCTAAAACACTAAATACAGTTCGCTTCCTAACATAAATTTATAGTTTAGTTTACCTAACGTTTTCTATACAATTCCTTATGTATTTTACTATCTACTTAACCTTTTTACTTTGAAATATACATAGTTGAGCAAATCTTACATACTTTATCTTTTATTTTAAACTTGAACTGTTGTGACTTTATTTTTCGTCACTTACAGACTTTATTATTTATAGTGTATTTATTTACCAGACTACTTACAAAAAAACCTTACAAATTACTGTATATGCTGTTTTAGCGTTACCCTTTCATGTCAAGTACGACTTTATTTAATAAAAATCCTTATTCTAACTTATTTACATTTTTTGTCCTTATACGCTAAATCTATTTAGGTATTTCGTGTGGTCCGTCGCTAACATTCTCCCCCGCAGTGCGAAGCACTCCATCCTGATGCGGCGACGATGTAGCTGGAACCAACACGACGACACGGCGACTCGAGCGGCGCAGCATTCCTCCATTCGTCTGGATGACCAGGATCCTCACTCTTCCGTCTGGTCCTGGGTACGCCTTTAGCACCTTGCCTCGTGGCCATGAGATTCGTGGCAGGTTTGCGTCCACGATGAGTACCACGTCACCTTCGTCTGGGTCGCTCGTAGTCCTTCTGTTGATCTATCTCGGCATCAGCTTCGGCAGATTGATCCACCTTTTCCAGAAGAGATAAGTGAGTCGCTGTGCAGTCCTACAACTGGCCTTTCCGACTAGTTCGTGGTCGGAGAACTCGCCAGGTACCATCATTCCACAGGACCTTCCAATCAGAAAGTGGTTAGGCGTCAAACTTTCTTCATCGTCCGGCTCCATGCTCAGTTCGGTGAGCGGACGCGAGTCGACTACGTGATCCACCTCTGTCATAAGCGTGTGCAGTACCTCTTCTGGCGGATGTCTTTCGTGCAGTACTGCGGCCAGCGACGTCTTCACGGAGCGTACCATCCTTTTCCATGCGCCCCTCATATTTGGACTTCCTGGTGGTATGAACTTCCACCTTACGCCTTTCTCTAGAGCTGCTTCTTCTAATTCTCTATGTTCCCCAACGAAGTTTGTCCCATCGTCATTGAAGATGACTTTTGGCATCCCTCTTCTCGCTGCCATCCTTTGCAGCGCCATGATCATGGAGCTAGTGCTTAGTGATGGCACTAGCTCTAAATGTACTGCCCTTGTCGTTAGGCAGGTGAAGAGCGCTCTCCAGCGCTTCTATGTTCTTCTACCGATGGTAACCTGCATTGGCCCGAAGTAGTCCACGGCTGCATTGAAGAAAGGATTCGCGTGATGTTGTAACCATTCCCCGGGTAGATCTCCAGTGGGCGGGATCTGCGGCGAACTTTTCTGACCTTGCACCATTGGCATTGGTAAATGATTGTTTTTACCGCTGTCCTTAGGCCTAAAATCCAATATTTCTGCCGCAGCTCATTCATTATTGTTGCAGTGTTACCGTGTAAAAACCTTCTGTGATAGTACTGAATTATCAGATGCACTATTTTATGTTTCCCATCTAACACGGGTGGATTGTTTATTGCGTTTTTGAACGTGAACTTTCTTGTTCGACTGCGTAGTTTTATCGTTCCATCGCTGCCTAGATACACATCGATTTTTCGTAGGTGGTGGTAATGGCTTATTATCTTTCAGGAATTTCATTTCTTTTTCAAAGCTTTCACGCTGGCTTCTTTGAATTAGGTATTCTTCAGCCCGAAAGACCTCTTCAAGTTTTATAAAATTGTGTTCTCCTTTTTCTTCTATCGCCCTCTTGGCTAGTGCATTTTTCTTATTTTTACTATGTGGCTTCCAGGTGACGTCCTTGTCTCGCCTTGCGTTGACCTTTTCCCTTTCCTTTTTCAGGACGTCGATGAACTGAAACACCCTTGCCATGGTGTTGACCAGTTTTCTCCAGCTTGAGAATCTTTCCAAGTCTGGTTTTTCCTTCTCTACTGCCTTAATGGTGGTGACCTTGTGACTTGCCTTTTCTTCCAGGTCTTCACTCTTGGCTAAACCAAACTTTTTGCTGGGCCACTCTTCTTCGCCTCGCCTTAGGAATTCTGGGCCCTGGAACCACCTAGCGGTGTGGTTGAAGTCGCTAGGCGTATTCCTCGTAGCGTCATCAGCTGGATTCATTTTTGTTGGAACCCATCTCCACTCCTGTGGCTTTGTCAGTTCCTCTATTTCTGCCAATCGATGAGCCACGAACGTCTTAAATCTCCTTGGGTCAGCTTACACCCACTGAAGTACTGTGCTTGAGTCGGTCCAGTACGTCTTTTGAGTGACCATGAGGTTGAGCTCTTTCTCTACGGTGGCTGCTAGTCTGCTCCCCAATAACGCCACCTGTCGTTCCAGCCTCGGGATTGAGACTGGTTTTGTCGGCGAGACCCTTTCCAGCCACCAGCACGACGTGTGTTTCACCCTCAGGTCCTCTGGTCCTCCAATATACAGACGCTGCGTATACTTCTTCGCTAGCGTCTGTGAAGGTGTGCAGCTGCCCTTCTCTTTGGCATGGCGAAATGCACCTTGGTATCCTCAATTTGTCCAAGGTGGCGACTTCTTTTTGGTATTTTTGCCAGGCTTCTAGTTGGTTTTCTTTTATATTCTCATCCCAGCCAATGTGTGTTCGCCAAATGTCTTGAATCAGCTTCTTCCCTTGGATCAAGACTGGCGTAGCGAAGCCCATCGGATCGAATGTTGACATCACGGCGCTCGTGACTTCTCTTTTTGTGGGAACCCTTCTGCCATCTAATGTCTCCTTTGGCGTATAACGTAGCCCAATGTTGAAGGCTTAGGCATCTACTTCTGTGAGCCACCTAAGGCCCAGTGTTTTCTCTTCTTTGGTTAGCTTAAGGTTGGTGCTCTCATTTTTCTCTTGGAAACCCTTGAGCACTTCAGGGTTATTGCTTGCCGATCCCTTTAAATGGAAACTCGCCCGCTCATGGATGTCCTTTACTTCTGCTAACATTCTTCTTGCTTCCTCAATTGACTGGAAGCTTCGCAGATAGTCATCCATATAGTGGTTCTCCTTAATTGCCTTGACTGCTGGTGGGCGGGTTTCCTTATGCTCTTCAGCATTCTTGTTCATCTCGTAGATTGTTGTAGCTGGTGATGAGGCGGCACCAAAAATGAAGGAAGGCATTCTATACTCCTCTGGCTTCTTTTTTCTCTCTTCTCCACGCCAAAGGAACCTCAGACTGTCCCTGTCTTCTTTTCTTATTTTAATGCGGAGGAACATGTCTTATATGTCGGCCATTATTGCGATTGGCCCCTCTCTGAAGCGCAGCAATACTCCGAGCAATGATTGGAGTAGGTCTGGACCCGGCAGAAGAGCATCGTTTAAGCTCTTTCCCTGGAACTTGGCTGCTGCATCGAAGACGATTCTGGGCTTCTTTTTTACTGGGTGTTCGACAGTGAATTGTGGAAGATAGAACGTTCTTCCATCTGTACTGTCACTTGGTGCCTTCTCTGCGTACCCCTTTTGAGGAGATTGGTCATTTGGATCCCATATTCCTTTTTTAACTCTTCGTTTTGATCCAGCTTCTTTTCGACAATTTCCAATCTCCTGAAGGCTTGCTTACAGTTGTTTGGAAGAACTTAATTTCCTTTCTTCCACAGAAGCCCAGTTTCGTATTGCCCACAGGTAATTTCTTTTTGTCTTCGAAGACTGACTGGTGACGTCATTACCAGTTTCAGTAGGCCTGCACTGGCTCCAATCTCTCGATGTACCGCTGCTCTCTCCAGTAGTCTTCGTCTGGGTTGACTCGGTCGTCTTGGAACGCGATGACGCGGATCTTGTGGTCGGCATGTTGACGGCTTCTTTTTTCCCAAATTCGGCTCGATAGGACTAGAAAATGTAACGAGCACGCACAGCGGCGACGGGTTTAGGCGACCTTCCTCGGTTGCTAAAACGAAGCTACGACAACGAAGCGCCGTAGAAATTAGACAACCGTACGGTAGCTAGCTACTAGATTAGGCCACTGACGTGTTTATACTGGACTGTATGTTATGGCGACCGTATTGCGGGCCGGACGGGTGAAGTCGGGTGACGCACTTGTGAACCGCTGACCACGAAGATTTCTTGAGCGCAAAATAAAATAGCCGAAGTAAAGCAGAGTATTCTTATGAAGAATTTATTTACACTTTTACACTAGAGCACTTATTTTACACTTATTTTCAAGCAGAGTTTCTTCCTTTGTTCACTTTTCTAGCAGAGTTTCTTTCTTGATAATTGGTTCTTCCTTTCTTGATTTGCTGCTGTGAACTGCGACGACGACTTTTTTTTTTCTGAGCTGTCTATGCAGTTGGCTGTTGCAGCCATTACTGCTTCACCGGGCTTTTGGGGCGAGACTCTGAAGTAGCCTCAGCCCATATAGCGCCCAACGCTCAAGGGCTCCCCGCGGGGGAAGCCTCGGCTTGGGTTGTCGCTCTCAGGGGCGTCCCTTCGACGCGGGTACGGTTGCGATTGAGTGGGGGCGAGAAGCGCCCCAGCACTCTTTGATACCTCGTGTATCCTTGTGGGCGCTGACGATCCCGGGGACGTCAGCGTCCTGTTTGGAGGGAGGCCCTATTCGGGGAGGTCGTAGAGACTAATCTCGCTATCCGGACAGCGAGATCGTCATCTGGGGCCGTTAGTACGTGCCGAGGCTGCCTAACTATAGTTTTACGACCGTGCCCGGGTCGATCGGGGGGATGATACGTCGTGGATTGCACAATTATTCGATTCGGCCGCGTTACGCTCAGTCATTAGCGACTTGATGTGTTAAGGCAGGATTAGGTGGTGATAATCATCAACCGGCACCTATCTTGAGCACTCGCCGACGGTGGCGGTCAGGTGGCTAGTGAGTGAGTCGATAGCTACGTTTAGGTCTGTGTCGCGGATGAGATTACGTTGGGAACGCGGTCTAGATGTGGCGAGCTGGGATTTTCGAGCAATTGCCCAAATCTATCCCAGTCCGTCACGGTTCTAGTGTCGGGCGGAGAGTCCGAAGGGGAACCTAATCGAAGGAGGACAGGGCGGTGGTCCGAGTGAAGTTCGTCAAGCACCTCTATAGAGCGAAAGCTTAGCCTTACATTCTTTAGAAGTGCTATGTCGAGTACGTTAGGGTTATTCCGAGTATTGTGGGGAAAGTAAGTGGGCGTCATGGGAGCGATGATGACAAAGTTTAGCATGTCAACTAAATCGTCGAGAAGTCTGCCTCTCCGTGAAGTTACTGAAGAGTTCCAGCGGCGATGCTTGCAATTTAGGTCGCCAGCAAAAATGACGGCGTCGCCTAAATTTAAGAGCGACTGAAGGTCGCTCTCGAGCAAGTCTTTTAAGGGAGAGAGATAAATCGTTGCAACGATGATCGGCTGATGGCCGGTCATCGCTAAGCGGCAGACGGATGCTTCTAAGTTCGTAAGTGGTGGAGGATCGATAGGGGAGCAATGCAGGGAGCGCCTGTAATAGATGAGAGAGCCTCCGATATAGGAGGCAGTTCTATCATTACGGACGGTGCGATAGTTCGCGTTTGAAGGGGTGCGGACAGCGGGCTTTAGGAACGTTTCCTGGATGAGGAAGACGTCCGGTTTTTGGGACGAGAGGAATTGCGATAATTCCTCTCTTTGGTTACGAAGACCGTTGGTGTTAAAATAGCCTAAGGAGATGGACCGGGGTTTTTTGCGCGCGGTTGTGCAATCCATTTTGGTTTTTAAGGTTTTGGGGCCACCCTGCGGAGGGCGGCGAAGAAGTCGCGATGCTTAGCCATAAAGCTGAGCATTTGATTGAGATCGGTGATCTGTACGTATTCGGCGTACACGATCTCAAAATAGGCTGGGTCGCAGGCCCAAGAAATCTCGGCGAGAATGCCGAAGTGCTGCTGCTTGGCCGACTGAGCGGCGTTGCGGGGCAGCGCGAGAGAGGGGCGCGGGAGGGCAAGGCGATTTACCCTATTTGGGTTTACGCGAGTTCTGTTTGGGAGCTTTGGGGCACCAGCGGTAATTCGCAGGGTGGCCTTCGCTCCCACAGAGTACGCAAGCGACCGGGTCGGATGCGTTAACGCTATCGCAATCACAGTCCGGAGTGGCGTGATCGCGCAGATATTTCACGCAGCGCGGTCTGCAGTTGCGCTGTGCGTGGCCATACAACTAGCATCGGTGGCATTGTCCTGGGTTCGACCGCTTGTGCGGAGTCTCGACCCGGACGCCCTTGAGGCTGCACACATCTTTAAAATTAAAGATGGCTTTGCCATCTTTGGTGAGATCTAGCACTACGAGCACCATGTCGTAGCACTCAGATCGGTTGCGGCCGTTGTACATGCGATGTACTTCCCTTACAGGGAGGCCTTGCACGATTAAGTCATCCTGGACAGTTTTTGAATCCCTTAGGGACTCCCCTCATAACTGCCCTGAGCACGCGTTCTTCGGCCAGCGAGTACGTTTGGTACTCGTATTTCTGAGCCGTAAGAAAGGCCGTCAGATTTCGGAAATTTTTTGTCTTTGTCTTTGATGACAACAGGGGGCGGAGTTTTTTCCGTCCGTCCCGAAGTGGGACAGTCGGCCTGCGAAGAGGTGGTGGCGGGGGTTGTATCCATGGCGGCTGGCTCAGGGCTGGCCGTCGAGGTGGACGGAGAAGGGGAAGCGCTAGGCGCTTTGAGGCGTTTAGCCTCGGAATCGGAGGGAGGAGGAGAAGACTCCCGAGCGGATGCCGCCGAAGCCTTTTTCGACTTGGCGGTCTTCTTCTGCTTTTTCCCCTTTTTTGTCCCCAAACCAACCACTTTGAAGCCTTCGTCGTCCTCGTTTGAGGACAACGCCGACTCAGCGGACATTACGGCTACCGGAGACAGGCGTGCGGTTTCGGAGGTTGCGGGGGTGGGGTAGCGAGTGACCGAGAAAGGGTCACATCAGCTACCGGGGTGGGGGGACGATTTGGCCCAGGGGCCCGAAGAGCGCGGCGAGCGACACGCAGGTCGCGAGAGCGGGGGTCGCGGCTGAGAGAGCGCGTGCGGGGCGAGCGAGAGAGCGAACGAGTGCGTGAGCGAGACGGGGAACGCGGCGGCGAACACAGAGAGGGCACCGACTTGTCATACGTTTGGAGGTCAGCCACAGCCTGGGAAGAGCAGTCTTGGACCAGATCTGAGTGATCACGAAGGCAAGCCTTGATGATCTCCCCTATCTGGTCCCGGGACATGCCTTTGAGTACTTCGGCCATCGCGGGAGTGGCCGAGGTGTAGCTTGTGAGTACCTAGTGACTCCCCACCATTGCTGGCGAGGAGCAAAAATACCTCAGTGTGGCCAAGCGCCCCGCAGTGCTACGGATTGCTTGGTGTGTACCTAACTCCTACTCCTACGGCCGGGGTTACGTTGTCACCGTTAGGTTTCCCCCCGAGCAACGAGACGTTTATGAAGAAGAAACGATAGGTAGACCGCAACTCTGAAAAGAGCTATACGATCTCACCCACCAGCCCTTGAGCACTCGGAACTGGATTTCTACAAACTAGACGCAATCGACACTTAAAACGCGAGAATGCGCGGAGCGGCGAACCGATGAAGCGGAAATACTACACTAGCGATTTAACCCAAAGCCGGACTCAGGCCGGGCGAACCGGCGTCAGTCAAAGAGGCAAGCAAGGGTCACCACTATGTGTAGTAGTTCCGCGGCTGCGAGAACACACACTCACACACAAAAACACACAGTATCGCTTCGATAAACTTCGCGTTATGGGCGCGTGGAAAAGCGCGAAAGCACACTCAGAGCGGGCCGAGAAGCAATTTTCCAGCCAATACACACTGCCGAGCAGCGCTCAACACTCAGGCCAATTTTGCAACAATTGCGGGCAATAATCCAAACAACAATTCGAGGTCGTCAGCGCTGAGGCAAAACACCACACAGGAATGCGCACCAGCTGAGTCAACACTGCACGGAGCACTATGAGAGCACTTGACGCTCTAGAACACGACCGCACAACACGAAAGTCGAATCGGGCATCCTGGACGACGACTGCCGGATTAAAATTCACGCTCTTAATTTTCATAGAAATTCACCCTGTTTGATTTTAACTAAATTTCAACTAAATATTATCGATATTTCTCTACGTTATACAATTATTAAGAATTTACTTGCAATTACAATTTACGCTACTTATTTTTAGATCAACTCTGCTTGAGTACATAACACATCTTACATATAAAAACATTACAGGTTATTTTACCTTACAAGTTATTTACCTAAGCTATTAATTTACATCGTTCCTATTATTTTATTAACAATCCTATATATTAAATCCTTACCGACATTACCTAAAGTTGCTTAATTATACAAGAAATGTTATTGACGAGTCTAAAACACTAAATACAGTTCGCTTCCTAACATAAATTTATAGTTTAGTTTACCTAACGTTTTCTATACAATTCCTTATGTATTTTACTATCTACTTAACCTTTTTACTTTTAAATATACATAGTTGAGCAAATCTTACATACTTTATCTTTTATTTTAAACTTGAACTGTTGTGACTTTATTTTTCGTCACTTACAGACTTTATTATTTATAGTGTATTACTTACAAAAAACCTTACAAATTACTGTATATGCTGTTTTAGCGTTACCCTTTCGTGTCAAGTACGACTTTATTTAATGAAAATCCTTATTCTAAGTTATTTTCATTTTTTGTCCTTATACGCTAAATCTGTTTAGGTATTTCGTGTGGTCCGTCGCTAACATTTATATTGTATCAGAAGTCAACATGTTTAGCAACAAAATATAGAAACGTTTCAAAACACTTCAAATACTTGTGGTTGCTTTTAGTAAGCAGCTTTACATGATAGATCACTTTGATACATAAACTGATAGGGAATATTCCAATTTCGGAGCCAATATCGAAGCGTACAGGTGACCTGTCACTTGAGACCAAATCATGACTTGACCCACTTTACCGCAAACGATATCAACTAGGGTTACCTTAGAGTACACTCCGAAACCTAATAAAATCACCCAAGCTTATCTCTTGCAAACAACACTGTAGATAGCTGTAAAGTAAAATTAAAATACCAATAGATACTGGTATTAATATTTATATATTTTAAATAGATAAAATAAAAGTAATATATATAAATTATGTTTTTAATTTTGAATAAATGTATATTATTATAAACTTACACCTGCCCAATCCTGATTTTTGAAGTGAAAACTTCTTTAGCGGCGTTGTGCACTTTTTTTGGTATGGGTAAAAAATGATAAACTCGCGTCAGGTCCCGTGTCCTAATCGTGGAAATTCGTAAGACGGAAACCGTAATGCCACGCCTATTATAATTTTTATTTTTAGTATTCGCGATTATGAGTAGTACAGGGAGGTTAAATATGGAATTTTAATTCTATGACAGATTGCGATGTCAAATATACTACGTCAAAAAAGTGAATAAACAAACATTATTATTTCTTGACAATGTCAAAGACATGTCTTGTGACATATTTGAGTGTTAAGCGCGAATCGTGTGTAAAGGTTTTCACTTCTGCCGGCACTCCCGGAGTGCAACTCGTTTTTTTTTTTATATCACTAAGGTGGCAAACAAGTCAACGGTCTACCCACAGGTAGGCGGTCACTGCAGCCTATCATTTTTCTTATAGATCGTCAGAAACTGGAAACATGTAAATTATTCTGTCAGGACTTTTTATGTTACCGCTAATTTAGCTGGTAATTTTTGACGTATCTATAAGACATATATAAACCACTTTTTAGTTCAAATGCACTGCTTCAGAAATAGTGTTAATGAATTAAAATATACCTTTTAATAAATTGAAAGTTGAGTTATAGCTAATTTAGTAGCATTTAATGTATTATTTATTTATTATACAAGTGGTTTTCCGCCTTGATATGGCAAATAGCATCATGTAATAGCATCGTGTTTTGAGTAGGAGAATGTTTATAAATCTGATTCGATTTCACCTTTAGTGCATGTTCATAAACTGTTATGAAGCTCAACGTCTATTTGTTAGTTAAATGCTTTAATAAACCGTCTGTTTGTTAACTAGGGTAAGCGAGGATACATTATATTTTTTTTGGCCTACCTACTTGCTTTTATCCACGACTTTTTCCGCGTTGATTCGTGATTTTTAAGAAGAGATTTATAAAAGGTAACAAATTTGCAACCTATTTTAGTTTTATTAAACACTTACGCATACTGTAGTAAGAAAGCTTGCTATAAAGCTATAAATATAGTTCATTCGCATGGGATTACACCACTTAACGGGTCTGTGGATCTGTGGATTACACTTAGTTATTTCAGCAGAAACTTTAGAACTTTCGGGAACAAAAAGTATATAGGATTTATGTCAAATTTTATGAAATTTATTAGTTCAGCCGTTACGGTTACCTAAATTTTCACATTCACAATATGACCGAGTAGGATTTTAATTTATTGTGAGCTGTTGGCTAAATTTTCATTGTCCAAGATGTACTATTATAACTTTGAATTCCAGATAGCAATGTCGCCTATAGGATTTAAAGTACGTTTATAGTAATTAAATTACTGCAATAAGAGCAGGCCTACTGCTCTAACTATACTAACTCCAGCCATTTCAGGAAAACTGTTTCGAAAATCAGAGTATCTTGCTTCTGAATCTAAGCACGTAGCTACTTCACTGTTGTACTTTCGGTTAACTAGGTTTCCCTAGCTGTAACTTGTCCTGAGAAATAGTTTATGAGAAACTAACATTTTTATACGGATTTTTTTGTTCTATTTATGCTATTCGTGATTCGTTTTCGTCTTTTAACTTACATATTTTTAATACTGTCGGTGAATTGTATATTTAAGATGACTAGGATAATAACATTTTTCTTGCAATATAAAAAACCGTAAATCCAATTCTAGATATATGCACCTAAATTTTATGAAATTAAGTTTGACGCTGATTTTATGTGTAAAACTAAAGCAAAGATTCGTTCTCTGGTCTCTAAGTCTAAGTCAATTTTTCATTCTTTATTTTGTTTCTACAAACTATTTTGTATCGTTAAAGTTATTAAATACTATTTTAAACCTCGGTTCACAATGTGAAATTTTTTACCGCGAAGAATCCGGCAAGAACCTTGATATTAACTATTTTAAAATATGATTTGGTTAACATGACTAGTAGATAAACTTCATCATAAAAAACTAATACTAATAACCTATGTTTCTAATAAAAGAAAAAAATATAATAATATCAACAATACTTTTAAACGTTTTATATTATTTTTATTTGGTTTACCTATGCGGCCTGTGATTGAGCATTTTCAGTCCCATGAATATTTTTTTATTTATTTTCTTATATTACCAAGGTGGCAAACAAGCTTGTGTTCCACCTGATACTAAGCGGATACCGCAGCCTATGGACGCTTGCAACACCGGGAGCATCACTCGCGTGTTGCCGACCCGCCAAATATAAAGAAGTTTCTTAGACTAACATGAGAATTCACTGTACAGACAGCTAAGGAGACAAAAAGTGCGGTACCAGAACTGCGAAAGCTTGGCACAGATAGTACGGTTGCTAGCGCGGCGGGCGGAAGGGCCCCCGGTCCCCCTCTGTTGTAGTAGCCGTGTCCACTCCGGTCTCCTTCTCTGGCACGACTACTACTTCAGAGACTTTACACATGTTGGCGAGTCAGCCTTCCACGGCGGGTATTAAAGTGATCCCTTGGTTCGGGAGCCCGTTCAACCAGCGGGCAACAAACTGCAGCGGTCAGCCGTTTCCCCGGGTCTTCCTGACCGCTGCACCAGCACGCCATGTCTACGCCGACAAAACACAGCGACGAGCACCACTGTTCCCCTGCTGTCCTCGCGTATTTGTTATTTATATAATCATTTAATTTTGTAGTAGTCTTTTTTATAAAGTTTTTGTTTGATAATAATTGATTTAAATTTACTTATTGATAGCTTTTGAATATTATGATGAACTTTGTTGTTAAAAGCGTTTACTTTGCCTCGTAAAAGAGTTACTCATTTTGTGTAGACGTGTATCATGCACCAACAGCTTATTTTGTCTAAAGTACCTACATATACGAGTATGAAAGAAGGCTAACTAGCTCATTATGATGTGAGTGTGTATCCAGTCACTGGCTACCCCATATAGGCTATTAAAACTGTGACGTTATACATTCATACATATACAGGATGACTTTTTCAAGTGGGTGTGCATGGCTAAATTCGGAACTATGAGGAATAGTGAAAAGTACTCAAACATATCTCAAGCACGATTTTGATAAAAAATAAAACTGCATGATTAGATTTTTGAAAAATTAATATTCCTAGCCAGGAATCGAACCAGTTGATTTTGAAAAAAAAAAAAACACCGTATTATTACACCAGTCGATAGTGTCGCTAATAAAAGGA
Source organism: Apoda limacodes (assembly GCA_946406115.1). Lineage (NCBI taxonomy): Eukaryota > Metazoa > Arthropoda > Insecta > Lepidoptera > Limacodidae > Apoda > Apoda limacodes. The sequence continues at coordinate 21,358,173 of OX291555.1, read as the reverse complement.
ACGAATTCCGGGAAGTAATGACTTACGGGAAATTTAAGGAAAGTATTGGTGTTTTAAAAAATTACCGTTTTATTTTTCTTAGGTTACCTATACCTATTAAGCCGTAATTGATTAATTGTTTGAAATAATGGCCATTGTCCTCAATTTATAGCTGAATTCGACGTCTCATGGATTGAACTGCATTCAGCATCACAATATTATTGATTACATTTAGAATATTTTTCAAAGATCGTTAAAAGTCATCAATTGCATTATACGTGTCTTTGTAGATTTCGTTTTTACATATCATCTCGGTGGTCACGGCACACAGCGACATCTAGCTATAATTAAGCAAAACAGTAAGTCATTTTGTTTGTTAGAAACGATATTCAAAGTTAAGCAACGACGGGCTTGGTCAGCAACTGGATAGGTGACGGCTTAGCCGCACTTTTTGTTTTTGTCTGTGTTTGTAAATTACGTTAATAATATTCTAAGTTACGCAACCCTCGGTGCGCGAGTCTGACTGGCTGGTTTTTTTCTTTTAACCACGAAGAGATAATAAAAAACTAAATAAATAAGAACATAACGTTGTGAAAACGACTGCGCTGCGAATTTGTATTAAAAAAATTCAGCATCGTTTTGAACAAAGTACAGGTTATGAAGGTATGTAGGTATGATTATCAAAGACAACTTTAAAATATGAAGCAGTTTTTTAAGATCCAACACTTTCCTTGAGTTTCCCGCATGTCATTAGTTCCCGTTATTCGTTCATTATTAGCGACACTATCGAATGGTGTAATAAATACAGTGTGTTTTTTTTTTCAAAATCAACGGGTTCTATTTCTGGCCAGGAATATTAATTTTTCAAAAATCGAATGATGTAGTTTTGGTTTACATTAAAATTGGGCCTGAACCTCCTTTGAGTACTTTTCGCTATTCACCATAGCTTCGGATTTGGCCGTGCACGCTCACTTGAACAATTCACGCTGTATATGTGACACAGGAAATTTGTAATATGCATAAACTTATAGGTAAGCTAGGAAACTTGTAAGCTTACGCAAAGTTGTCAAACGGCTTTTTGAATTACATCTTCATTGATAGATTTAATTAACTAATAGCTTAATTTAATTTTTAATTTTAATTCTTTTTAATAGCTTTAGTAAACTTGTATGAGGAGATTATTTTTGACATATTTCCGAGTTTTAAACTCAATATTTCAAAAAACTTACAAGCTTCCTAGACGCCACTAGTAAATTTGTGAACATGGGGGTGACGGCGACGATGGAGTTAAACATTAAGTATTTCTTAAAATTAATATGCCTACTACACTTTTCAGAATTTCGTAGCCAAATGGCTTAAACGGAACTCTTACTTTGTCATGTCCATCGTGTGGAGATAGAACATTAAATATTCTTTTCAGATTATTTAATTAGCTTTTTCTCTATTATGAATATTTTGTGGGTTATTGGCTACTACAGTTGAAAATTTAATGCAACTTTTGAACTCTAAAAATCTGAATGAAATCATGGTAATATGCTCATTCTGTGGAACCCTAACTGAATGAGTGCGCGGACCGGCCAGTCTTTAAAAATGAATTAAAAAGCATCTCTTACAAGTTTACTAAAGTGGGTCAGTCATTTTGTAAGTTGCTTGAAATCTATCAGGAAAGATGTAATTCAAAAAGCTGTTTTACAACTTTCCGTAAGTTTATAAGTTTCCTAGCTAACTTATAAGTTTACGCATGTTACAACTTTCCTGCGACATATATATATATTTATATATATACATACTTACATAAATTGTAAAATGTGGCGTGTCTAGTTGAAAAAGTAAATTGAAAACAAAACATTTAGCATTACGAAACGTCCGATATGATATATTTCGAGCGCCATCTGTCGTAAGGAACAGATAATTAAACATTGTTACATACATTTTCATTTTCCCAGCAATGATATATTCAAGAATGATATGACAAGTGATAAGGGATTAGTCAGTTGCCTCTAGTTAGGCTAAAACAAACTGGACCTCAGATTCACAACAGTCTATAAAGGCGAGCGCACATCATAATTATACTTTTCAAATTTTTCCAAATCCTAACTTTTCAGCTACCACGTCTGCTATACTCAGATACACACATAGTATATACACTGCGATATATAATAATATGCAAATATTACAAGACTGTAATATTCGCTGGCGTCGACTATGGTGGGCATGAATCTTCACGGTAGGTAGATATATGAATTTTCGACCCCTGGTATTATCTTTAAATGTAGAAAACTACTAGGCTGAGGTGGTGTAGTGCATCTTTGTTGCTAGTGCTGTCTAAGTTCACAGCATTTTGATATTGCAACTGTCATTTTGATGTTTGCCACAGAGTCAGACAAGTTTGCTAACACAAGCTAGCGCGATTACATTAACCAAACCACAAACGCTCTTAGGCCGTTTCGTTTTACGATAGACACGGTTCTTGTAACATGGCAAGAATGACTAGAAGCATGACGCATATGTTTTATTGAATTCGATTTTATTTTAATTTTAAAGGTATGGCAAAGTTACTGGCCTATTTAAGTTGTTGTGTCTCTAAAATGAAAAATTAGCACTGTAAAATCTCCGACACAGTTTGTGCCAACAATATGAGCTGTATAGGTCACATCACTATGATTAAATGGATATCAGAAGTGGCAACGATCCAAAATTACGCCCTAGATATTCCTAACATGAAGTCTAAATAACACTTCATAATATGTAAATTGTAGCACGTACAAACCTTTTGTGTACATTAACTTTAGAAATGAACTTTTCATAATATCTTTATTATTATAGTTTATTATTATAGTAATTTTAAGTAATTTATAGAGTTGTATTTTGTTACTTTTATATAAAATCATTAAGAATAAATTCCTTTATTAATTCTTATACTTACTTGATTGCCATATCTGACAATCAACGCACATATAAATATAATAAAATAAATTATTAAAATATTAATAATTTCTTTGTCCAAAATATTTTTATTGCGAAGGGTGTAAGTTTTACTCTCATCTCTATTAACAAATTTTTCAATTCAATCACATGTTTTGCTAAGAACAAGTTTTTATAGATTATAAAAATAAGCCCCAACACAGAAGTTTAGAAATGTGAAGTCTACTCCAGATATAGCTTCAGGACAAAGTCACTACATTATAGTATCTTCAGTAGCATTAAAATTTGTACCAAACTTCAGTTCAGATGGATAGTTAAAAAAACGGTGAAATGCGAGTCAGACTCGCGCACCGAGGCTTCCGTAAAAATAAACTGTATTGAGGGACAAACTTAACTGTGCCATTGGAAAACAAACTCTTGTCCCTATACATCGACATAGGTCGCGGTAAGTTTACCAACTGCAAATAAGTTTATAATCGTAAGAAAAAAAAAAAATTTGATGTAACTACAAATTTACGGTTTTTGGTATTTTCTTTCACATGTGCTACATGGTATTGCTTTTTACCAAATTTCATGATACAAACGGGAAGTAGCCTAAAGGTTTTGATTCTCTTGCGTCCGTAAAAAAATATGCGGCAAAAACGGAGCATAAACAGCCGCATCTTTTGATTGCGTTAGCTTAGAAGTTTGATTTTTTTACTGCTCCAAGGGATTGTAGACCTGAGTTTTTGATATAAATTTCAGCTTGATAACTCCACGCGTTTATGAGTTATCAAAGTGATCCTAAAAGGGTTACGTTTTTAGCCTACTAAAGAACGAAACCCTAAAATTAGACATTCTAGTACAAATTCCTAAAAAACATGCAAAAAATTGAAAAATCTTACACAAAGATAGATAAATAAATGAAGAAATAATTTATGTAGGTATTCGATTTGTTTTAAAAAGAATGATTATACAATTAATTTTTCCACACCTTCAAAGACGTCGATAATAGCCGATCGGCTATAATCGACGAATGGATAAAACTATAAAATGTAAGCTGATGTTGCTACAACGTCACTTTCTAAACAACTACAACGCCAAGTATAAATAAATTTAACCAAAATAACTCCAGTTAACCTTCTAATACTATTTACTTTGCGGGGAAAACGTAAAATAAATTGCAAGAAGTAATAAAATTCTCTGTTTTGTTTATCTTTTAGTACAGTCAGCATAGTTTTTTAATGTTTAGTTATTTCAGTATGAAATGAAATTAACTTTACTTTTTGAAGTAAACAATATTACTTTAGCTATTTAACGCTGTATTCTTTTAAAAGAACATGACACTGGCAGGTGTTGAATTTACCGCATTTTTGTAAATAGAAACCAACTTCAAACTGTGATTCAGATAAGATTTTTGGCAGAAAGTAATTGTTTTTACCTTTTTAGTGCATCTTTTTGAAGCTGGTTGTTTTTTTTGTTTAAAAGTTTTTTGTCTCGACTTGGGCAATGCTCGTGGTCCCATACCACACAGTAGGCGTAGCTGACCGATTCTTTAATCAGCCAATAAAAAATTAGGGACTGCACGGCGAAACTTTAAAGTGGCGTTGCTTGAAGCATTTAAACTTACCCGTACGACTTTTTATTGACACATGAGCACTGAGCTAGCACCGCATTCTTAGTACTTTGTTAACACTATCCAAGATTGAGTAATTAACTACTATCTTCAGAACACTTAGCACAAGAATATAAAAAAACTTTATTATTCTTACATGACATACCTTTTGTGTCACAAATAGATACTAATGTTTTTTTTACAATCTACTATTCTTGGGGCCTATTCCACGATACAACTCTGCAAGTTTGAACACTTCACAACAAGCGTAAAGAGTTGGCTCTAATTCATACTAGGTACTTGGGTATTCAAAAGATTGTTGACACTGAAAACTCATTGAATAAAAGAGTGATTTGCGCCGTTAAGAGTTTGTAGAGAACTTTGTGGGTTTGATAAGCCACTATTAGCTTTTCGTCTTGCCTTGGATTGCATTAAAAGGTAAAATTTTAAGGCTGATTATAAAAGTGTCTTGCAGTAATTATTTATCGGTAAATCTTGTGTCATTAAAACACTGTAATAAAATAAAAGTTGGCTCTTTTTACGATCTTCGATATAGATATACGTGATCTCCGAATGCCCCTCGTAAATATCAACTTCTTACCTAATATTAAAAACAAAAAAGGAATGAATTGCTTTACAAAGAAAGTGGTGGATACATACTTTCAGTTTGAATTGTCACATGATAACTAAGTGTCGTGTCGTATGCTGATGGTCACCATTATTATTTACCTTAAAATTTAATAGTGTTACGATTATAAAACCATAATGATACACAAAGTGTTTGAGGTTTTATAGAGGCTGTGAGACAGCTTTATCCAATTGTTCATATTTAGAGTTCCTTTGTTAATTGAAAACGATATCTAAAGTTAATCAATGTCAGACGTGGACAGCCTTTGGACGGGTGACCGCCTAGCGGCAATTTTTTTTTGATGTTTGCATTCTTAAATAATATGGTGATACGGAATTCACAATGCGAAGTCCGACTGGCACTTTATCAATTTTTCCTATTACAATCGATTGGTTTACGTTATCTTTCTGGCTAGAAAAAAAAAATCTTAGACAATAGTAGTGAGAAAAGATGTCTATTTCATACTTCTAACGAATCTTAAAAACGTTTTAAAATAAGAAGCGTGTTTGTTTTTTTTAGTTAATAGCTTTCAGAGTGAACAAAGTGTGTTTCTGTTTGTTTATAGTCAGATGTACTATTTGTTTGACTTTCTGTGTTGAACAAATTAAGACATTTAACGGTTAATGGCATCGCATTTGTAGTTCCAGTTGTAATTTTGCAGCTGGACATTAAAAACGTAGTCGAATAAATAAAAATAAATAATAGTGTAAAATAATAAAAAAAAACACGCAAATTTAATCTCCATACAAAATTTCACGAGAATTGGTTGAGAAATGCAACCTGTAGAACATCCGTCTGTGGGGCAGTTCCACAGACACACGTAAGCATTTTTGCTCAAGCTGAAATGGAGTTCAGTAAATATTTATAATTTCATAAGAGATTATTAAAAAAAGGGTGTGAGGGTGTAGAAAATAATGAAAAAAAATCGCAAATTTAATCTGCTCACAAAATTTCATGAGAAGCGGTTGAGAAAAGCGACATGTAGAAAAGAACAGCCGCACAACCGCCGCACAGACACGCGAAAGAATTTTTGCTAAAGCTAAAACGGAGTTAAATAAGGGTTTGTGGGCGTGGAAAATAATGGAAAAGAAACGCAAATTTAGCCGGCTCATAAAATCTCACCAAAATCGGTTAAGAAATGCGACCCGTAGAGAACAGCCGGACAATTGCCGGACCGACATACGAAAGCAATCCATAGGACAGATTACCTAACTCAAAACCTCAAGTTAGAAGGTGTCAAATGAGTTTCTATTCGCTTGGTCTATGTCACATTTTTGCGACTTTATTTTTACCGCTGGCTAGGATATGCGCTGTCCAGCTCTCTTTGTATATGGTGGTACTAGTAATTTACTTCATTCCACAATAAAAATAGACAAAATAAAATAAAAAGTTAAAGAAAAAAAAAAGAACGTTGTCACAGATTACAAAACTTGAAGTCTATGAGTACCACAAACACGTAATTAGAAACAAAACTCATTTCTTGTTCTGTTTAAAACAACGTAAATACACAACCCGCGTAAGTGGCTTGCCGAGTTACGAGATGGTAATTTATTAGCTTAGAAAGTTAGTGAGCTTTCAGTGTTAACTTTGATAAGTAAAAGCTAACATGAATTTACTTTGTGCTTGAAGTATGAAATGTCAGATAATGTTAAATATTAACGTAAATAACACAACTTTTGTCATAAATATATTATTATGAATATTTAAAATTGATTACTCCAAGTCGCAATAAGAGGAAAAACAAATTGTTTCCGTTGGACGAAAGTGTCATCTTTAAATGTTTGATGATTTTTTAGGTTATTCGCTGAAAAAGACGCTGAAACTGATTCATTGCTGCAATAATAATAAATAACTTCCTTTTTGACACCTTTATTAGTTTGAACATATTTCTTTTTTATTATTACGACTTGCTAGTAATCACTTATAGAAGTTTTCAAAAGTCGTAGGCATAACGTAAAATATTTAGTTAAATGCAAGTAAACAGGATACTGAATATGAAATACTTATGACTCTTATTTAAACGGTCGGCTAATTCAAGAAGTTTCGGTTAGCTCTAAAATATATTTTGTCAGCAAACAAAATGAATTGAGCTGCTTTTAGTAATCAGTAAAAATAACTAAATTAATCAACAAGTAATATGATATTGGGCAGCCCTTAAATTTACCTTGTTAAAACCGTATTAACCGTAAAATAGACCCTTTATAAAATACAACCTAACAGCTCGTCACTACGCTCCACGCTATATAACTTTGTTTATGTTCGCGCTAACCGATAATCCTGCTGATCGAATAATAATTTTGCTGACCACAAATTTGGTTGTTTTCTGATTATCCTAGATTTTGTTGGACTAGATATTGCAAGGGTTTTACAGCCCATAAAAACAAATGCTGTCAAAATAACTTTCTATAGCTAATTTTTCTTGCTCACTGAATATTTAAAAATAATACCTGTTTAGTTTTGAGCAGTTTCATAGGAAATTCAAACTATGGGTAATGATATGCAAAGTTAAGCAACCCTGGGCATGGTCAGTCAAAGGTACGGTGATCGTTCTAGTAGCGCATTCTTCTGAACTCCACCATGCATCAAAGACCTGGATAAACCGTCGGTCCTGACTCTTTGTCATTTGAAATATCATACAGTGTCGGCGACTAGTTTAACAACGTCCGCCAATCTGCATTAGGCCAGCGTGATAGACTATATGACCTTAGCCTCCTTGAACTTAGAAGAGGACTGTGCCCCTGCAAAAGGGACGTAAAACGACTTAGGCGGCAACAAACTTTTCAGATAATTTTATGACTTTATTGTTTCCGTTTTATTTTAATTTTATGCTGATTTAGTAAGTAAGTGTTACTGTTTTGATGTTTTTCGTTATACTTTTTGCTGATTGATTCATTTCTTTTACCATTTTTATCATAAAGCAAAGTCCCCCGCCTCGTCTGTCTGTCTGTGTGTCTGAACGCGATAAACTCAAAAACTACCAATTTTCATAAGGTTTTCACCAATGCACGAAGTGATTCATGAGGAAGGTTATGATTTATAATTTATAAATGTTTTGTGGAAATTGCCTGAAATATGACGACGCGACTGGGAGCTTAACTGGCGTGTGCCACGTAAATCAGTAGATTTAATTGAAAACAATGCGACACAACAGGATGATAAGACAGAAAAAAAAATTAGGCATATTACATAATATATTCTCTGCTACGTGCGAAGCTGGGGCGAGTGCTAATTGCTAATTTTGACATACAATAACTGAAACCTATCTTTTTGCCAAACATGAGTTAAGTAGGTACAGACACAATTGAATGACAGACACGTTAAAGTTTAAATAAAATAAAAAACATGTAGAAACTTAGTTGCGACCGATGCGAACAAAGGCAAAGTTTATCAATTCGAGCAACATTTTAATTTCAAACTGTAATTCTTTTTAATGGTTGCCCTGACCTGTTTTCTCTAAGAAAACATGTGTTAAATAAAAACAGTCAGAGAATAGAATAAAAAAAGTTTATTTGTTAAAATATGGTATAACACAAATGGAATTCATATGTTATTACCTTTTATTTGCCATTACAAGGGTTCAAACATCAATGAATTGAGCAGAAAATTTTTGACGAAGGATAGAAATACACAATATTAAGCTAGGTAAAAAATTCAATAAATAATATATAAACGTATAAAATAAAATACACAATATCCATGATAATATGATTCAAAGTCTAGAAATTCAGACATTTTAACATTATGGTAGGAGTTTGTGTTTGCACTAGACAAATGTGCATTTTGACGATAGCGATCATAGAAACGCTATTTACTTACAGTTAAATAACTGAATGGTCTGGAATGAACGGTGACAGTCTGTTTGTTCTAGTTAGTGTTTTTTATCTAGTCTGCAACTTTTGGCCTCATACTTATACGTGCAAATAATGTATTTATGGTGCAACAAAATTATCTGACCCGATGCTCAAAAATCAAAACCACAACCAAACCACCAGGTCACGGGCAAGTTTGTTGCACTATATATTAGTGGATTAAGTAAGCTAGCTGATCTATCGCTAGGTTAAATATGAATTTAGAGTAGAAGCGATTAACTTTGTAAACAGAAGGTTCAAGACTGGATTAAGAGATATCGGTCGAACTGAGTCAATGATAAACTTTGGCACGGCTTGTCACACACGTCTCAAGCATTAAATCCAGCCTTAGGATAGACACCGCTATGCTTAAACGTAGTATCTAGTGGCCTCACACATAATGTTTAAGAAATAATACGCAGACCTTTTTTGTCTGCCACGCAGATACGATCACCAGAAATCCACCGGATGCAAATTGCTCAAACACGTTGTAAGCAAAAAAAAAAAAAACATGAAACAACATTCTAACTCAATTTTAGAAAATTGTAAATTTCTATCATATTACAATATGTACATGATTGAAATTCAAAGTTATCAAACTATGAGTTAGGTACAATATTGTCTCTTGGTGACAATGTGTTTTGTTAGTTACTTCTTGCAGGAGACCTATATTCAGCAGTGCAAGTCTAGCGACTGACATGACTAGTAGAGCGACCGTCAAAAAGATAGAATTACATATATCTACACAAACTACTAATCCTAAAATAATAATTTCCAACACATGTTTACGATCCGAAACTTGTCATGTTATAAATCAAATTCTTTCAATATCAATATATCACACAAAATCTGTAATTCTTTTCAATATTATGCACTTGTATATTTTCCGATGTGGCAACACATAAATCTGAACATCGAAGCGTTATTTATGTGATATAAATAGTATATTTTATTTTTCTCATTTTCGTTCGTAACATATTGTTGTGAAGAACCTTATATTAAAGTCATGAACAATGTTTATATGTTAGGGATGGTTAAGGGTTAGGCACTAAATAGTACGTTAAAATATCGCATTAAAGAATAGCTGTACTCTGTTCACAAATTACCTTTATTTCAAGAAACGTAAACAAACAAATGGCCGATCATTATTTTGACAGCGCATAAACTGCTGTACCATCTTAGCATGTGCAAACAATGCGTTGAATGCGCACCAGAAGTTATAATAATTTAGTTTGGTCAATAGAATGAATAGAATCGAATGCTTGCATGGAGAGCTTAGATCCGTTTTTATACGTTATAATATATCAAAAGGTAGTTCTACTCACCCCCACCGATGTCGCCTGTCACGAATTTCGTACAAAACTATTTACTTTGCGTCACTTAACGTAACACAATAGTAAACTTATTTGTTAAACATTGTTTATCAATCTAAACTGATGTTGTTCATCAATTTGTGTAGATAGCGTGTTTATTTATATCCGTAAACATTTTTAGCCAAAAAAATGGCAATCTAAACTAAGTCAAGAAGGCTTGGATTTAAAGGGAATGAAAAAAATCAGAGCTTTCCATACTTCGGCATTTAACTATTATACTTCACACAACAAATAAAATTAATAATCACGAAAATGTCTTTAATAGCTATTTTTAAACACTTATACAGGAATCAAAATTAGCATATTAGTAATCTTTTCAGTAATTCGTTGCACAAAGTATGTACTTGCAACATTGGAGACAAATAGTCATGTATTTTGAGGAGCTCTTATAGGCCGTACAGACTCACGCCGAGAAGACCCGAGACACGGGAATGTGATATGTTTCTCGCCTTCTCGATCACGGGTTCATGTGTTCTCCGTTTGTTCTCGGTTTTTTAGCCCGCTCCAAGGGGATTTCACGGGCAAGAAAGAGAACACCATCACATTCTTGGTTGAGTTCAGTGCGTGTTGAGCATTAACGACGCTAGACGTAGGTGTGTGTAGCGCGCAGTGTTAAAATTCACCTCTAAATTGCACCGTTTTGAGAGTGATTCTGAAAAAATGTGAACTAACGAATTGGAATTAAAATTTATTGAACACTTTCATTCCGAACAGATTTTATGAGATTCAAAATATAGAAACCACAAAGACAAAATGGAATAGAATTGGGGAGTTGATGGATATGCCGGTGGCAGAAGTAAAAAGAAAAAAGAATCGCTTTTTGCTAACTACCGAAAAGACGAAGAGAAAGATGGTCAAAGATTCCGCTCGATCAGGTGCTGGAGAGATTGATATCTATAAACTCTGGGTTAAATAAGATGTACTTTTACAGACTTTGTTCTATTTCGATGAATTTGTAACATCCACCATTGTTTGAGCCTCTTTTTTCTTTCTTGGATTTTTTTAGTTACAAGTAAGGACACAATACCGAAGCGCCTGTACTAGCAAAGTCTTCTATACCGGAGAAAGGGGAGAATCGGACTGAGAACTCACCGTAAGTGTGAACAGTGCACCTATTTCTCTTCAAGTCTTGCCGAACCTTCTCGGCGAGACTTCTCGGGGTGAGTCTGCACGACCTGTTGAACTTACATAGAAGCTCGTAGCTTAGCATTATTTTTTATCTATCAAAAAGCATCTGTGAAGATAGCAACGTCAAGCTTTGTCGGTCATTAGAAAGCTAGTCTTATAGGTATCATAAATGTTACTTTTAGTATAAAATTTTCGGAGGGTGCACCAAACCATCGGTCACGGATGTTGTTTTATGATAACAGAAATATCTCCAAGCCCCGTTAACTGCCTTAGAGATGTTTGAAAACTCTTGAACCTAACATTAGGTCTGGTTTTGCCTCTTGGTTGCGATAGCTCAAAATGCAGCTAGCATTGAATAAAAAACGTGTATCTATATCAATTACGAGTATTCAGGTTACGGAGCCAATACCAAGAGAAGTAGAAAAGAAAATTATAAAGGCAAAAACAGAGTTAGTATTTCTTTTCACAAAACTTTGGTTAATTATTAAACATTCCTTGAAAAGGAAAGGATTAAATTAGGTTTTCCTCGCTAATTTACTGGCATAGTAAGGGTTTAATTCGAAAGCGGCCGCGAGAATTTGTACCGTACACAATTATTATTAATCCAGTAGCTCGGTTCATTCTGATGTTGGCTCGGTCCACTGAAATTATCCCCAGTGTGAATGTTAAATAAATGCTGCACGGTGAGAAGGTAATACTTATGGTTCTTTTTCACTTATTGTGCTTAGAGCTTATTTCGAAAAAAACATTCTGTAAAATGTTATAATTATACTTGTACCTTTGTAAGTTTATACATATATGTATATTTTAGCTAGTAGTATCAATTTTTGATACCATGTTTGTGTTTTATGTATATTTATGTGTGACTTTGTGTATGTATTTATATATTTATTTATTAATATTATTGTAAGAAATTTGATAATTTAGTAAATGCTTTTGACCTTCCAATCTTCTCCTCTTATCTGAATATTTTTAAAAGCAACTATAAATTAGTTTTAAGTTCTGAGTACGTGTGTTCGCCGTGTGATGTAAAATGTAAGCTTGTGTGTGTAAATCTCGATATGAATCGGATTTATATTTTGATCCTTTGTAACTAGTACAATCGAAGTTTTATTGGAGTTGCTTGAGTGTGTCATGCTCCCTCAAAGTGTCTCTGCGGTGGTGGCATGTGCGTCGGGTCATTACGTTCCCTAAAACATGGTTGAGCGAAGCGATTGCTGATTCATGTGTCATACTTGTCCATGGGTGCCGCCTGTGGAGGCTGCTCTCCTTTTGCAAACTTCTTTGTATTCTTAGTATTTAGTCTTACTTTTTTTTTGTTTATCAATACTGTAAGACATTGATTATTTTTAAATGATACATGCATTCGGTCATCGGTGTAGGATTTCAACGGCAACTCCTTAATTATGGGGAAAATGAAAAAAAAACGGATAATACTTGACGTTTTCAAGTAGCTTATATCCTTTTCCGGGACTCAAACTATCTGCATGCCAAATTTTATCTTAATCGGTACAGCGGTTTTAGCATGAAGAGGTAACAGACATTTACTTTCGCATTTAAAATATTTATCACTATTTTATATTTATAGATAGTATGGATAGTTTTAAGTATATGTTAGTATATTTATGTACATATGATTGTGCAAAAATATAATTATGATGGCGCTAATGCCATTAGTACTATTAAATATCTGAATTCCTTCACTCGTTTGACGACATTTGACGCTTCACGTGGTGCGTCCTCTATGCTGCATAACAACAAAAAATAATAATTGAAATGTTTGTCTTTGTTTTCAGTAGCTTACTAACTTATTGTTTACTTATAAGTGTTTCGGTACATATTGTATAATCTTAAGCTAATTATCAAAGTATTGTATTTTTACTTTAAAAAGAACTTCTTGCCAGCTCTTTTAGCAGAAATTAACATTGTATTGGTTATATTGATGATTCACAAGTGTTCTTAGAAACCTATTTGAATAAAGATTGTTTGATTTGATTTGAAAATCAACGTTGAACATGGTTAATTTGACAACATTTGCCACAAAATTTGTATATTGTTTTGAGCCTCAATGATTTCTATGTATAATTAATATGTATTCGCACTAAAAAAAAGTAAATAAGTATTTCTGTCAGTTACTTGTCTAGAATCGGAAGTACAAGCAATGGTGAGTATGGGCAGACTAGTACTATTCCACATTCTGTGACACAGTATAGGTAATAATTAACACTTTTGGTACTAGATGGCACTGCGTGTGATACTAATTACTTATTTACAAATGTATGAAGAACAAAAAGATACTTAGTTTGCAATTTAAGGAACTCGCATTACAAATGATTTAAATAAAACTTTACTAAAAACTAATAGCAAAATCAGTGCTAGTACATTGAAAAATGTACAACGAATCAATCCAAAAGAATTCAGTATCGCTTATATTCTGGAATAATCTACAATACACGCGTATCTTAGTATTATGTGGAATTAGCTTTATCCTTGCAGTTTCCGTGACAAATCGTTAATCAGTCCCTTTATTAATCGGTCGGAAATAAACCGGATTATCCTTAAAGCAAAATACACAGAATGACGCACGATAAATGGAACAGTAATGAGTTTTTACTCTTTTTCGTTTTGTTTAAGACTGATCTTAGGTAATTTTAAATTAATTTTGTATTGGCGTTAAAGATTCCATCAACCTAATTACTCTTGAAAAAACTACCCTCAACCGGTTTAACAAAGATAATATAATTGCAAAGAAATAACTTCGTTTTACATTTAAAGTGCTTCCTCCGACGTAACCTAGAAAATGAAGTCGTAGGAAAAATACTTTTATCAAATATTACTATTTAAACTCGTGTAATTCTTTTTAACATTAAAAATATGCAAAATTAGCAAGAAAAAAAAGTAAATAGGCCTATAATTTGAATGATAAAATACAAAAGACCTTCATCATATATCTGGCTAATAAGAAAGAAAAAAAAATTCGAAGTAAATAATAAATAAAATAATTTTCATTTAAGACGAAGAAAATTTTATTATGCTATGGCCAGAAGCAAATTGGAATAATATTTTTTCATATTAGATGTGTTAGAGTAAGTCATTGTTTTATATAGTTTGGAGTAAAGATGAATACAGGTATTAATCCTATAAAAACCCGCCTTATTCATGGCTACTAACGCTAAAGAAACAAATAATACCCGCCAATGTATTGTATGCGTTGCCTTTGCGAGCGATCATAGGATCGTCACATGCATGTTCCATACGAGTGGTAACAGAAATATAATAGAGGGGAGGTGAGGTCGACACTAGAGAGCGGCTGACAGTTGCCATACTGCAAGAATTGCTATTACCTATACTGTTCTATTTGTTATACAGTGGTGAAAGCGGAACAGATTATTCGATTTGAGCTTTTGCGAGGGAAACGATCTCATGACCTTGGTTCATGACATTGACCTTACCCTATCAGTTTTATATCGGATACATCGTCATGTATGTGTTTAGACTAACGAGTGGTTTTATTGAATGTTTTTATTTCAATCTGTGTTTATATATTTTAAGCGTGCCAAATCTCACGCATAAACGTTTTTCCAAAGAAACATGATCAAAATGGTTACCATTTCATCTCATGTCACAGTCATCTTGGAAACAGATGGTTTTTACTGACTTGAATAAGGGGCAGGTCGACAGACGATCTCGTCCGAGCCGCAGGTTTGGACGTTGTGGAGACATTTAGGGAGGCCTACTTTTAGCAGTGGATGATCTTCGCTTGAGACGACGACTTAACATACCCATTGCATTATTTTCTCTTTCAGTATTATCCATATAGCTGCCTTATCGTACTATAGCATATAGAAAGTTTTTATATCTGGTAATTATTTTTTCATACAACTATAGAAATATGCTACCTTACATAATAATATGTAATGTTAAAGAGACAAGAAGGAGAAACAAATTACAGATAGGATATTTGTTTCTTTATACTTCAAATGATGTCAGAAACACTCATATTAGTATTTTGCTTGACACAAGGTCAAAGTAATATTATGGTATCAGAAATAACACGCAGAATCTAGCATTCTAGTACTTGTTTTGTGTTCTGAAGCAATATACACGTATTATATTAGTGGAACGTTACAGTTAATATTCAACGTCCTTTTTTCGATTGGTGACAGTTAGTGTGAAAACGAAATATTATGCATAAAATTAGTCTATACATAAATATATTTTGACATTATACGCAGCGCCATTTGGTCCAAAACTAAACAAAGCTTGTGCTATGGATACCAGACAACGGATACTAATACATTTATAGATATTATTTTTTTCTAAAAAAAACACAGATATTAGACATAGACAATCCTACTAAACAAAGCTTGTGCTATGGATACCAGACAACGGATACTAATACATTTATAGATATTATTTTTTTCTAAAAAAAACACAGATATTAGACATAGACAATCCTACTAAACAAAGCTTGTGCTATGGATATCAGACAACGGATACTAATACATTTATAGATATTATTTTTTTCTAAAAAAAACACAGATATTAGACATAGACAATCCTACTAAACAAAGCTTGTGCTATGGATACCAGACAACGGATACTAATACATTTATAGATATTATTTTTTTCTAAAAAAAACACAGATATTAGACATAGACAATCCTACTAAACAAAGCTTGTGCTATGGATATCAGACAACGGATACTAATACATTTATAGATATTATTTTTTTCTAAAAAAACACAGATATTAGACATAGACAATCCTACTAAACAAAGCTTGTGCTATGGATACCAGACAACGGATACTAATACATTTATAGATATTATTTTTTTCTAAAAAAAACACAGATATTAGACATAGACAATCCTACTAAACAAAGCTTGTGCTATGGATATCAGACAACGGATACTAATACATTTATAGATATTATTTTTTTCTAAAAAAACACAGATATTAGACATAGACAATCCTACTAAACAAAGCTTGTGCTATGGATACCAGACAACGGATACTAATACATTTATAGATATTATTTTTTTCTAAAAAAAACACAGATATTAGACATAGACAATCCTACTAAACAAAGCTTGTGCTATGGATATCAGACAACGGATACTAATACATTTATAGATATTATTATTTTCTAAAAAAACACAGATATTAGACATAGACAATCCTACTAAACAAAGCTTGTGCTATGGATACCAGACAACGGATACTAATACATTTATAGATATTATTTTTTTCTAAAAAAACACAGATATTAGACATAGACAATCCTACCTGGTCTCAGTCTCTGAAAAATGTGAAATATTTAACTATTATCAAGCAAAACTCATTTCAATGCAAGTTTAAATTGTATTACAGATTGCTCAAACTATAGTATCTTAAAGCTATGTTTTAGGTGTATTTTTTATTTGTTTTTAATTCTTAATGTTTTTACAGTCGGTTTTTTTTTATGTAAAAAGGGTTTTTTTAAATTAATGTTTTTCTGCATGAGTTACTTCTGATTAGTTTCAGGTAGCATCGTACTTGATAGGCTTTGTATTAGTGCGTTTATAAATAATATTACAACCTACTCGTTTCATCAAAACCTTTTATTTGAAACCCTAATCTGGCAAACAAATATGTGGCCCTATCTATTTTCCATAGCGACAACCCAAGCCGAGGCTCCCCCCGCGGGGAGCCCTTGAGCGTTGGGCGCTGTATGGGCTGAGACTCCTTCAGAGACCCAGCGGAAAACTGCACATCCGAGTAGGGCGCAGCTTAGTGTGTATGTTTGTTACAGTTTTCCTTAAAAACTGCTGAAATCATTTCGTTGCAGTTTTTCACATTTAAAAGGTATTATTATTTCAGAGTAGATTCTTAGCCATGTATCACGGCTGACCACCAAGGGGCGGTGCAGCAGCTAGGATAATGGACGCCTGAGGGCTTTTCAAAAACTATTCATTCGATGTCGATGCGGTATTTTGCATTATATAGGTGTCCGTTCAGAGCAAGCAAAAGACACATATTAACTTTTCTACACTGCTACATTTAGATTGAAATTGGAAATAGAATTGGCGAGGTCACCCTGACGGGAAATCCGTTGCATTTGTAACTAATTTTAATTACTTCCATTTATGCGCGGGTTTTACAAAAAAAATCTTATTTAGATTACATCCCTTGAGGGATTATTTTTCCAATTTTTAAGTTTTGCTTTAGCAAAGTTATATTTTTGCATGTATTTATTTTAATAGCTGAGGATATTGTGCTATTGAGTGTTATTTTATTCCACGATTTATTAACTGTTATTTTTGAAAACCCAAATAAACGCTGTACTTTAGAGCTATTTAGCGTAAATGTTTAGTGATTAGACTAGGTATTTTACTATAGTTCTTAAAATATGGGATGAGCTCTGCTACAGCTGTCATTGGAATCACGTCTATCAGGTTTCGTATTTTCAGACGGATATGTATGCCTGACAATGCCATACTTTATAGTTGCGTTTACAAAAAGAAAGACGTTCCTCGGATAATATATTAAGTTCTAGTTATCGATTTTGTAAACAAAATCAATCGAAAAAGTAGTTACTCTATAAATTTAAATATTAACGCTTTATTATCTATATGAATAGGTTTATAAGCATGCAAGTGGCCTTTGTTTGTATTTATCCAATTTCGTTGAATCGTTGGTGAGTTTTTGTGCCCTCGGCTGCCAGGAAAGTTTCTGAATAAGTTTATTAAAAGCAGAAAGGAGAAAAAGGATAAGAAGAGGTGTAAAATAGTAATTTTTGACGCAGGGTTGATTGGTCTAAAGACGAAGTTAAAAAGGCAACAGCGAATGCTTATATCACATTTAATTAGTCGATACTATAGCACACCCAATACATAGGGTATGTGTTGCTCGCTTCTCGAATAATGTCGAACTGTCGAGTCGGTCAAGCTTTGTAGCTATGCAAGCTACACAACCCCTCACCTCATGATTTCCCCGCTTGCACATGTCCAGCTATCGACAAGCCTTGTGCGGGCAAAATAAACGATGCCTTGTAACAACGTGTGCGCTTACGCGCCAAGGCAGAGACAAGTTATACAAAGAAAACATTAACTATACTACATACATAGACAATAAACAAACAAATAAGAAACATAGGTACCTAAACTTAGCCTACAAATATCAGTAATATAATATGTAGGTCAGTCCGCACGAGTTCTCTATTTAAACTGTACGACCAGATAATACCTAACTTATACTTATAAAGTTACGCTAGCTTATACCTAAAGATCAAGTCATAGTCGGCTAGTAGAGTCGTTAACAACAGGTTATTCTATTTTTCAATTAAAAATATATTCAAACATATATAAATAAAAGCAATAATAATCAGTATTAATGATCAATTATCAACATCGTCCCAGCACTAGGCTCAAGCCATGTCTTATGAAGTACACTTAGGATTATTTTATTTTGTGATCTATTAAGAGTATCGGATACACAGCGCGCACCATACAACAAAATTTTACTTCTATGATGCATATCAATCCCTCAAAATCAATGTTTTTTTTAACAAGACCAGAAAACTAATATCTACGACTTTGGTTTTTCAGTTATACGTTAAATTGTGTAGTTCTAAAATTATTAGAGTGCAAATACTTGTAATTTATGGTAAAAACAGGTGCAACTTTTAGCTTATTGTACACTATAACAAAAACGTTTCCGAAATTTTAAAGAATCACCGACGTTGGAAATATAATTAATTACCTAAATAAAAAGTTTTACTGTCAATCTTAAAAAATAAACAGTAATATACGAAACACAAAAATCACTAGCCAAATTTGTACAACGCAAATGCTTTCTCGTTACATAACCAATAACTTATCGTACACATTTTTTCATTAAAACGTGACAACGCATGTCACAGTCATCTTGGAAACAGAATCAGATGGTTTTTACTGACTTGAATAAAAGTTCTAACAATATTTCTCGCTAAGTGCTAATTACTAAATTTAATTGTTTATCAACTAGTATTTTCCTGCGTTATCACACTTAAAGTATAACGGATAACGGAAGTTATCATTAAAATTATTTTGTTAACAATTATTGTTTATTTAAATAGCGGTTTTTAGCTCAGGCTACGAATCCTGTAACTATGTAAAGCAAAGTTAACTGTTACATTTCCCATTCCCAGTTAGACGATACGCAACCATTGCTAAAAACTTCTATGTAAATAAAAAATAAATGTCAACAATGCCACATGCCTAAACAAATAAAACCATCTTATGTCACGGTTCTGAAAAGACCGCAACTCAGCAACAGTGATTGTATGATCTCAGTTCTCGTATTCTGTCAGCAAACAAGCAAAAAAAGGAAAAGAAAAACCCTGTACAATGTCGAGATGTAACAATAAACTTGAAATCTCTTGTTATGACAGATACGTGCCAGCCGGGACGGAAACCACCTTTGTTACCACAGTTGACCTAATTGTGAAATGAGTTCTCTAGTTATTCTCGTTACTTTTTAGGATTGCATAGCCTAAGTCTGTGCGTCGACGCCTGTCTCACGTTATTATCTAAAATTTATTGGTACCTACATTATACCACTACACAGTGGCTTTTCGGTAAAGGAAATATGTATGCGTCGTAAAGACGTATGTGAAGTTTTCAAATCGCACTGGACCGACGGCGCCGGCGTGACGGATTATGGCAAAAATTTACTATTTAATTTATACAGGTTAGCCGGTAAAGTGACGACTAAAGGTATATATATATATATAGATGCCTCTTATTAAGGGGAACAAATCAGACTCATGTATGAGTACCAAGCCGACGTTGTTTGTCATATGCAGTCCGCAAATTAACTGTCTATGATACACAGACGGACACTGTATGGACGACTTTAAAAGCTCCTTATGTAACTGCAGAAAAGTAAAAAGCTAAAAACGCCAATGGGAACGCACATAATAGCGTCAAAACTTAATATAAGAAAAGCAAAAATATTTCTAGTTTGCGTCACATAAATATTCTATACTTAAAGTTTCTCTCTTAAATAATATATACTGTCATGTTTCAATTCCCTTACCCTAATTTTACCCTCGAATTAAATATTTTACCTATTAACTATTAGTGGTTCATAAAGTCATCGTACATCAATCCAATACGCACCAACTGAATGGCACAACTCAATTTTACAAATAAATAAATATTCGTAGAATTAAGAAACACATTATAATAAATAATATATACATGCAAAGAAATAATCTCTTTTCGTTTGAGACTCCCTCAAGGTTAGTCTTTAAAGAAAATACATCAAATTCTGCATCCATTTCTACATCGTCAATGTAAATAAATATTTTCATAGCAAAGATGCAGTCCAAAGATCTCGGGCCAGGACTTGAACCTGCAACAACTCTAACAGTCCAAGTAAACTTTATCAAATGAGTAAGCGACGCATAAATCTGACCAGTGGAAAGACTGAACTATTTTTAACTTAATCTTTGCCATAGAAATACGCTCGTTACGAACGTCACATACAAATTTTACTTTTCGTAATAAATAATATTAATATCTATTTACCTATATATTACTTAACATAATTGTCTCACATATGCTTACTATTTCAGTTAAGTTCCATGTTTTCCGCACTTAAACTCAAATCAAGTAGACTTTTAAACAGCACTTTTGAATCTACAGTTTTATTATTATTTTTTTAAACTTTGCCACCAGTTCGGAATAATTTACTACCGAGAAGAACCGATAGGCAGTTAATCTTTGATATTGTTTAACTTCATATTAAAATACAATTTAGCCTTACACTAGATCTTAACATAACATACAATGTTTTGATTTAAGGACAATCACAAATGCACCAATACAAATAAATTAATTTTTTTATTCTTCCTATCATTTTTATCATTAATGCATTCTTCAACTTTGCAATAAGTTTTCTTTATTAAACTATCTTTGACATATATTTTAAATTTAATTCAATGTTCTGGAATTTTATTGTTAATTGTTTGGAAACGACATTTTGGAACTACCAATTTATCCTTATTTCTTGTATAAACACTGTGTAGGGTCTATTTTTAGCAAATAAGCGACAATATTTGCGTATATACATTATGCAAGCAAAGATATTGGCAAAGAAAAGTTAAAATATCAATTTCCCTAAATTATTCCATAAGAGAAATTCGAGGTCCCAATTTATAGATTGACCGTACTCTTCTCTTGTGCAAAATAAAGTCTGTAACAATATCAGCTGCCTTACGCCAAAGCAAAATGGCATAAGACATAACAGAATGGAAATAGCTAAGGTTGGTATACCTTAGCGAGCAGTGTCAACATCTGTAAGCTGCCTAACTTTTCTAACTACATAAGCAGCCTAACTATGTTTTCCTACAAGAACTGAGATGTGAGGGTTCCACTGAAGCCTATTGTCTAATGTATTTCCTAGAAACACTGTTGAGTTAAATAGTTGTATTTCTATAATAATTATGTATAAGGTAAATTTGGTACTTAAGTTTGTGAAATTTGGCATCAAAAATTTTGTACTGTTAGTTACGTGCCAATTTTGTGACTTTTCTTTTTTAAACACATACATTCAATTGATATTTTCTTTATACAAAGACTAAATTTTCTGTTTTAAGATTATTTTTTCTATAAATTTTGTTTAATATAAATATTTTAAAGTATTTTATAAGTAAATATCGTTACACTAAAAAGCTGTTAAGATGACTGCGTGGGAAAATTAAGGTTAAACTCGTATTATTAACCTGGAGCAAGTTTTATATACTCAACAGATTCTCATATAATTTTTCGAGAACCTTCTGAATCTGTATCAAATTTATTCATTATTGCTTATCCAAAATATGCTTTAGGCAAGGACAGGCTTAACCATTACCCAGTTGTAGCTTTGTACCGTGCTCAGGGACTGACCTTTAACCGTTACGAGTTCAGACTCTTTATACCTTTTCATAGTAAGTTGGTCTATAAATATAGCTATAAAATTATCCAATCGTGATCCAATCATAAAGAGCGAGAAATTTACGACTCTGTTATATTACTTTAACAGGAATCCACATATACCATGGTTAAAATACAGATGAGTTGTTTTCGTTAGTTTTTCTTTGTCATTTTAATGTGTATGTTTGAAAAATGTATTTAAATCAGTGGTTCAAACTTTATTGTGGGTACAATAAGGTAATATGTAAAAAGTATTCCCACAACCGCACATATCTTTTTATTTGAGCTAATATCGAAATGGATATCCTTGTTTGCCTATATTCGTACTCATTGTTATATTTTGGATTTGCCTACAGTGGATTACTTTTACCACCATGCTCGTTATTTTTATAAATAAAATTAGTATTTTTGACACATCGTTCTGCATCGTTAGACAGCCTTTTTTATTTCCTTATCTAGTATTTAAAAAGGCATTTTTCTTCTATATTATTTAAAAAGGTTGGTATGATTAGTTTTCCTAAGAAGTCGAACACCTTTTAGCTTGTTTCAAACCGTACAAGTGAGAAACCAACATAGAACTGCTGGTAGGTATAACTCTTGTTTATATTAAGTTTTCATTCATATTTTTAGTAAATCACTGGTTTATTATTTAATTATTTATTAATTACAGATCTAAAAATTGCACAACAATGTATACGCTAGCAGTTCTCTATGGCTGCGTTTTGGCCTTGTATAAGGTGTAAAGACACTACGCCGAACGATGCTGGCAAAAATCGGTCAAGTGCGGCCTAACCTTTATTGGAACAACATAGGTATTTAATAAGGTGCATAAGGTAAATTATTGAAGCACAAAATAACTTGTAAGAAGACAATTTTAACATATTCTCGACAGATAGTCACCAAGTTTTAGTGCTTAAAACTACATTACAACCCAATAACATTTTATAGCAGATAGTTTTCAAAGCGTGTAAATTATACAGTTGACAGACGCCGATTAGAGGGTAAATCTAGGGCAGCAATATTCAAGGATAGATAGACAAGATTTACAGTAATCAAAGAATAATAGTGTGAAGAAACGTTATGTTGTATTAACTAAAGAACTACAATGTTTATTTTGATAATATATTAGTTTTGTGAACTAAATTAAACTAAATATATCTCAAAAACAAGATTTAAGCCAAGGAAATGATATTTATTGCGATTCCTAGTTTTTATTTTTCTTATTAGGTAAGAAGTTATGTATATTGTAGAGTTACATAGTAGTTTTCTAATCTAGGTCTTTGGATTTGCAAGTTCCATACACCTATTGGTAGTTAGAATATAAACATAGATAAATATATATAAGTTAAATAATAAAACGTACACGCGTGTTTTTATTATAGTTATGTTTAAAAAAATTAAGGGAAATAGCCCACAGTAGAATTGAATTTTTAGTTAGTTAATCAATTTCAAATAAATATAGGACAATATACAGATACTACATTATAATTTTAAGGTCTGATATAAGCAAAAACGCGATGCTATAAAATATTCTCGATAGAAAAAAATATAAGCTGAAATTTCATTATTATATTTCTCAAAACAAAACCTAGGTCTGTTATTGACAAATTGCATAATGCAAATAATTATAGTCGAGTTATTTATTGCTAAGTGTTGCTACATTTTTAAGGGTCGGCAACGCGCGAATGATACACCTGGTGCTGCAAGCGTCTATAGGCTACGGCGACCGCTTTTCTTCAGACGGACCGTTGGCTTGAGCTTTTCTGTCACCTTAGTGATATAAAAAAAATACTTACCAACTTCCTTTTCTTTGTTAAATATTGTAAAGATTTGCTACAAATTTACTCATAAAATATTGAATTAATTAATTATTAAAAAAAATACTTGACGTACTACATCTGTTCTCCATATAAAAGAAGAAAATGACTGACTCACTGATGAATGATATTAACGCACAGTCCAAACTACTGGGTTTAGAAACATGAAATTTGGCATTGGGTTATTTATCTGACACAAGTTTGTATGAAAATCTATTAATTTTGAAAATAAATGCATGATAGTTGGTATTTAAACTTTAGGTATCGATAGTGGAGCAAAACAGGGGATGAAAATGTTTATGAGTTTTCCGATATTTTTGTAGGTAGAATTAGAACAGTTAAAAGCTTTCTTTCGTTCAAAACTCCACGCGGAAACCTCTGCTATGAGAGAAAATGATAAATTATTTTACAAAAAAAATTAATTTTAAATATGAAAATACACTAACGCAAAAACGAAAAGCGTACATTTAAAAAGTCAAAAAAAAAGTATTAACGTATTAATACTTATATATTTACTAAGCATTTCCGACCAACTTGTTTCGATACGATCAAATTTTGTTGCAATCTAGTTTCATTGGGTGTTAAATTGTTAAGTCTGGAAGCGTTATGAGTTTGCAATCTCCCTATTTTAGCTATTTAGTTATTGCTTTACATTTAGCGGTACCCCGACGCGACATTATAGCGCCAATTTAACGAGCTATGGTGTAACGTAATTTCGTATTATATTGTGTTTAGTTATACCTTACCTTTTTTTGAAATTATTGTTATTAATAATAACAATTTCCGTTATTGCGGATATACAAAAGATACATTATTTGAATAAGCAAAAAGCTAACAAATTGGCAGAAATTATTTTTTATTACTTCTAATTTTTTTTGTAATTAGAATTAAATATTGATCAAAAATGATTTCTTACTGCAATCTGCTATTTTGTTAAGAGTTTACTAGTGTGGTGAATACCCTAGCTTCAGTATTAGACCATAATCTTGCATAGTTATGTAGCATATATAGGTGTTTCAAAGTTTAGGTCATACATATTATCTTTGAGAGTTAAGTGTAATGCAGAAACAACGGTAACCATTTTACTGTTCCGTAACTAATAGTTTACTGGTGGATGTCATGGGTGGATATATAAGGTATTTAAGCGGTTTCTTTCTTTAATTTATTAATCTGTTTGTCAATTTTATGAAGATCAATACGAATTTCTGCTGATTAGCTGCTGTCATTTTGCTGTTTCGAAGACATTGTTAGGGTTATGATATGGTTTATCTGGTCAATTTGTGGACTGGAAATGTTTGGACTTATATCTACTTTGTTCCGATGTCTTTGATGTGAGAGCAAAGTTAAATCTTGAGGTAGCTTATTTCTTGTATTTAAGTTGTGCTTATCACTGTTCCTCGGAAATTAGGATATATTTTTACGGACATACATAATATGTTCATAGATATATTGACAAGTTACTGTTACATTTTTTTTTAAATCCCTTAGAGAATCTCGGCTACCTAGTTAATAGATGCTTCGTACAGCCCTTTTTTGTATTATATATATGGTTTTAATATCAGCAGTAGAACCCCATAACAGAATACCATATGACATAACACTGTGAAAATAGGCAAAATAAACAAGCCTAGCTGTGGTAATGTCAGTCAACTGCCTGATTTTTCTCACTTCCAGAGCAGCAAAGCTAAGTTTACCTGCCAGAACGGTATTCTATGGATCCCATTGCAATTTTAAGTCAAAAGTTTTACCTGAAAAGACAGTTTTATGAACTAAATCCAATGTATCATCAATTAAAATTTGAACTACATTAGGCGGTGAAAACCTAATGCATTTTTCTTATTTGCGTTGAGTACGAGATTATTTACGTAGACAAGTTTGAGATTTTTGTAAGGTGTGTATTAACACCGTATGAATTGTTGTTTTTCTTGTTCATTTTAAACAAAAGTGAAGTGTCGTCCGTAACTAATACGTTTAAAGAGAAGGTCATTTATACACTAAAAAAAAGGCCCTAATATTGACGCTTGATTTACACCCAATAACACTAGAAATTCTCAAAATTTTGTACCATTAATGACCACTTTTGCATTCTATTTCTTGAGTATGATTCTATAAGATCAAGAGCTTTATTTCTTACACCATAATATTTTAATTTGGTTAAATACGTATGATGATCGACACAATCAAACGCCTTCGATAAACGCCAACTCTCCCATGTTTTCGAACACTTCTCAACTAGCCGGTCACATTTTTAGAGAACCTCAAAACTCGATGACAATACAATAATCAATTGCAAGCGAAATCTTAACATCAATATTTAGCGCCATTTTAAAATTTTTGTATAGAAATTTAGTTTACAAAATCGAAGTTCTAACAGTGCCACCTATGTTATATATTGTGATAATTAGTAGCATACATTGTAAATTGACCAAAGTAAAAATTATGTCGTATTGTCGATAGGTGGTGTAATGAGTTACAAGTGCATAATTGAAGAGGTCGTTACGGATAAGTTTACGCTTGAACAAAGACAAACAACGGTTACAAAAAAATGAACTAAACAGTAGAAAATAAGCCCCGCTACATCCCGGAGCAAAAAAGCTTGGGCAGTTTTCAACTATCATTCGGCAATACATACGTGATTCTCAGAATTTACAATAAACGCCAACGTACAAAGTTAGAAAACATTTTCTTAACGTGTATACTTAATATTAATTTTCTTTTCATTTATTCAGATTTCTCCTCCTTCTGTTGTCAAATTTCAAAAAAGATGTGGCAGCTTTGTTGTAACATGAATTTTTATAAGACATTTGCATGAAAAATATATACGCGCCTCACGCAGAATTTTAACGTGACATTCATTACGGTTGTTCTGGTTAACGTTCCAAAACAAAATGTTTTCTTTAAAAAGGTGTATATCAAAATTTTCCGCAGAATGAGGTTTTTGATATTATTTTATCCTATTTCAAATGTGGTGTTAATAAAGATGAATATAATGAATCTTCTCTAACATCAACAATAGAAATTTTAACGTCAACATAATTTTATGAATTTCCCATTTAATTGTTTATTCAGTGTATTTTGAAAGGTTTACAAGAAACCGGACTAGTGCGAGTCCGACTCACGTACTTTGAATCTATTTTAACTAGGTTCTAATAAGGTTTTGATTTATAGTGTCAAAATATAAATATGGCTAGAAAAAAAATGCGTGAGAAATTGATGTTTTTTACAGGTCCAATAGTGCAGTCCAATAGACTCATCTTTTCGTTTAGAAAAAAAAATATAAAAAACTCGGGAAAAATAATAAAAACGGCTGAATTTAACTGGAAAGGTGTGCGCCTAGGGTGAAAAGCCCGATTTTTAGCGATTTGTGGCTAAAGTATTGATTTTAGAGAAAAAAGTCAAATGAGAAAGTAGTAGATACTAACAAATTACAGACAGTGACTAGGAAAAGCAAAAGAATTAATTATAAACGCAATAAACGAAAACCGCTTTGACAGACCGACAGACAAACGGACAACAAAGTGATTCTATAATAGTTTTGTTTGTTTCTTTTAGGGTTGGAACCCTAAAAACTGTCAATGGAAAATAAACACTACTTAAGCTCGGTGAATCAATATTCAATATTATGTGTACCTACCTACCATAATACAAAGTTGCCTATATAATTAATGTAATAAATATAAACAGCCCAACCACGAAAACATAACGTGGTAAAGTGGACCTTTTACTTATTTGAGTTGCAGAATTAATTTTGGTAAAATATAAGTTACTGGAACTCTAGTGAAATTCGGTTATCGGTATAGGATTTCAACGGCAACACCTAAATTATAGAAAAAAACAAACTGGAAAATGTTTTAAGACTTATATTTAAAAGAATCAAAACAAGTTCTTGTATGTGGTGACTTTAATGTTAATATATTATTAGATATATCCTTAGGCAGTAAGAAACTGCTAAGTCTATTTTTATCATTCGAATTACTTCATATTTTTGAAGAACCTACTCGAATTTTTAATGGTTTAGAAACGTGTTTGGATAACATTTTTTGTAATTTTGCTGTTGATGAAAAAAATGTCTTCGATTCTATAAGTTCTGACCATTCCGGACAGTTTATAACTTTTGCCACTGTAAGCAAGAATACTTCACCAAGCGTTGTTTGTAGGCCGATTACTAACCAAAAGATTAAAAAACTTGTGCACACAATATCAACTAACTTACAAACGCTAAATAGTGCAGAAAATAGTACTATAGACATGCAATGCAAAATATTAGTTCAATTTCTAAATAAAAATATTGACGCTATTTTCACAAGAAAAAAAGTAACAAAGTTGTCTAAATATAAATTCAGTGAATGGGCAACACCTGGCTTGGTAAAGTGTCGCAACAAACTATATTAATTATACAGTAGAAAGTCACTGTGTTGTGACAAAGCATTTGCTGAATATGTCAAAAGATATTCCAAATTATTTGAGAAAGCTTGTTTAACAGCAAAACGACTATATCGAAGCAATAAAATAAAATCTTCTGAAAATAAAATAAAAAGTACTTGGCAGATTATTAACAAGGAAACTGAAAAAGGTAGGTCAATTTGCGGAAAATACTGTAAACTTCATATAAGGACCAATGTCATAACTTTCGATAAAGAGGTTGCAAATGCTTTTGTAAACCATTTCACAAACGTCCCACTTGAGACAACAAAATACCTTAACTCATCCTGCATCATTGCAGAGAAAGTTTTAAAAGAGAGGACTAATCACAATTCAGTGAATTCAAGTTTCAGTCCTGTATCTCCTGAATAGTTAAAGTATTTAAATCACTTAAAATTAAAAACACTGAAGACCTGTGGGGAATATCTGTATTCTTAATTAGCCATATTACTGTTATTATTGCTTGGTAAATAAGGATATTTAGCTAGTATATTTAATAATTGTGTTGACGATGGTATTTTTCCAGATATAATGAAGTGTAGTAAAATTATTCCATTATTTAAGTCTGGTGATGAGAACAATCCTTCATATTATCGCCCACTATCAATACTGCCCGCAATCAGTAAAATTTTTGAATGCTTTATTCTAGATCAAATGCTTTTCTTCATCAGAACAAAAGGTGTACTACATAGTCAGCAATTTGGCTTTACCAAAGGTAAGTCAACAACTGTTGCAAGTGTTTCTCTAATAAGATACATACATGAGGCATGGGAAAGATCGCATGCTGCTATTGGCGTATTTTGCGACCTTTCGAAAGCTTTTGATTGTGTGGATCATGTAACTCTGTTGTGCAAGCTAGACCACTATGGAATCAGAAATAAAGCACTTGATGTTTTGAAATCTTACCTTAAAATAGAAAACAAACAGTAATCATAAATGGCCAACAATCTGTGACATCTAATGTTACAATAGGGGTGCCGCAAGGTTCTATACTGGGTCCATTTCTGTTTCTAGTTTATATCAATGATTTACCGTTCTATGTTGAGAGGTACTCAAAAATAGTGCTTTTCGCTGACGATACTTCCCTTATATTTAATGTGAATAGAAAATCAGGTGACGTCAGTGGAGTAAACGACACCTTAGTAAAAATTAATCATTGGTTTAATGCAAATAACTTATTACTAAATGGGTTACAAATTGTATTAATTTTAATTTGTGCCAAAAAAAAAACACCGAATAACGTGCACCTCAAATAATAGTTGGAAATAAAAAAAATAATGTATTGATCAGACAGTTTTCCTAGGAATAACAATTGATCGCAAGCTGCAGTGGAGCGCACACATATCGGCACTTACTAAAAGATTAAGCTCGGCTGCATATGCTGTGCGTAGAATTAGGCAATCAACAAATATTGAGACTGCAAAACTTGTATATTTTAGTAACTTCCACAGCATCATGTCCTATGGCATATTACTGTGGGGGAGAGCTGCAGATATCGAGGCTATTTTTATACTACAGAAGAGGGCAGTCAGGTTTTTGTATGGTGTTGAAACTCGTGAGTCTCTTAGGAATGTCTTTAAACACACCAATATATTAATACTTCCATGTCTCTATATATATAACAATATTATGTATGCCAGGAAAACCTTAGTACATTTTCAAAAAAAAGGTGATAAGCATATGCATAATACTAAGTACAGAAATCAGCTTGCTTTGCCAGTTTCACGTTTAACCAAAGTGCACAAGTCTTTTATCAAGGACTGTATACGCTTTTATAATAAAATACCTGAAGAGGTATTAAATCTTAATGAAAATCAGTTTAAAAAGCACATTAAGACCACCCTATGTTAAAAAGCATACTACAAAATTTCTAATTTTATTGACGATAAAATGGCACTTATGTAGCTTAAATTATCTGTTATTGTTTAATGTGACATTTCTAATTCTATTATAGATTGACAATGCCCCTGTACAGCAGCTAGTATATAATTTGATACCTTCATAATGCTGGAATTCATTGAAAGCACTATCGATTAGATTTGACAAAGCCCCTTTACAGCAGCTAATAACATAATTCAGATGACTTTCATCACGTTCTACTAATTATTATTTAGTAGATATATTTTAAGTAAGCAAAAACATTTTTTTTTATCGAGATGCAATTAATTATTATAATTTTGCGAATGCCCCTTTACAGCAGCATTAATATCATAATAATACTTATCAATATTAAATTAACATAGAATGATTATTTTTAATATTGTTAATATTGACTTAACCAAGTGTACATAAAACTGTTCCTATGGTGATAATAAAGAAATACAAAAATACAAATTCAAACTTAAATAAATGAAGCCTTTATTAAAACGTAGTACATATTTAGTGCAAAGTTAGAGGTACGTGTACAAACGCTCTTAAGGCAAAATTTACTTAGAAAACTTTGTTTGCTTTACTTGCTTAAACAATAAAGAACATAGATTTATTTTACTCCCACTTAAATTAAATTATGAAGTTTTGGTGATTAAAATGTTCACTGCAACTTAAATATTCTTAATTATAGTAAGAAATGTGAATGTATAGAAATTTTCGACGTATTTTATCTGAAATAATATATATTTTTTTCTGATAGGTTAATATACTGGTAATTAGTAACAGCATTATTGTATCCTTAATTTATCAGAGTTTGAATGAACGCATTTAATCTAGAACATTTAAAAATTAAAATTAATTTATAGAATTTAGATTTCATTCTTAAACTAGATTTTGGTAGCGGCTCCGCCCGCCCTTAATTCGGTTATCGGCATGGAATTCCTTAGCTATAGCTGCAGCATAGGTTGTTTAAACTTGGTTATATTAATTCCCGCGGTAATATTAAAATTTATCGGGATAAAAGGAAGCCTATGTGATAATCCAGGGTGTCAGCTACCTCCATACCAAATTTCATCAAAATTGGTAAGCCGTTTGAGCGTGAAGAAGTAACAACATACAAACACACTCAGAACTTTCGCCTTTATTATATAAGTGGGATTTATATTATTTCTAGCTTTTGTCAGCGGTTCCGCCTGCGCTTAATCCGATTTTCAGTGCCTTCTTACGCCATGATTAGTATCCAAGTTTGTAATAGCTATAGTTCGTTCACGTGAAATTAGATTATTAAATATTCTTTTGAATTTTCCGGGTCTTCTTCGTCTCTTGCCTATCTCTGTGCCAAATTTCAGCTCAATTGTATTTAAGTTACGTCATTAAGGAAGGACAGATTAACAGAGAAACAAACAATCTCACTTTCGCATGTAAGATTGCATGATTATGGATTTTAATAATAGATCGAACTTAAACCATAGATCCATTTCTTATTTTCTAATCCTTTCGCAGGGCTGTTAGAAACACCCGTGTGTCCCGTATTTCGTTCTATTTTCTAGGATAAAACGTGTCCTATGTGCAGTATCTCAGACCTTACATTTCTACCTACTAAACTCTATTAACTAGGTATCTTTTGCAAGTTCTAAAAAACAGACTAAAAATTTAAAACATCGAACGATTATGGTTCGGAGACATCCCTATACATAAAAAAAGCGTCGTTCGATTGGGTTCAAAGACGTGAGTTAGCATAAAATAAATGTTCTTTTTAAAATTCATTTTACCCATAACCAAGTGGCTTTTTTTCAGTTTTTGGATGTACAGAAATTTTTACAGTTTTGAAATAACAATTCAGATAAACAGTTTGAAGGCGACAGGCAAACAACAGGAATATACGAAAATAATTTTCATTTCTCTTCTTTCCAGGTAAACACGGAAGAAGAATGGCATAGTTTTAAAGATAAATAGAGATACCAAACATATTAAAATGTCAACATTAAAGATAAGGTAGCAATCAAGGAAGAAACCAAGATGACGTCACAAGATAAAGATTGGGAGAATTTACTTGGTGTTAAACACAATGAATCTTTAAAAGATCTTCACGAAGTAATCTACGGGAATAGCTCTCTGATATACAAAGACAATGATGTCGCACAATATTCGAATAAGAATTTAAGTTACTATGATAATAATAATTTTACTTATCCAGAATATTCTAATTATACAAATGACGATTACTGTAGTTCAAACAATTCACATGTTTATTTAAATGTGACTTGTGAATTTCCAATAAATTATGCCGAGCCTATGTATGGGTAAGTAAACATATATATTTTTACCGCTTTAGGCTAGGGAAATGTAAAATGTTAAATAGGAACTTAATTACAAATACGTATTAATATGAATGATATAATTCCAAAAGCTATACTTGTAATGTATTGTAAATATGTTACAATACATTATTTTGCCTTATGCTTTAGCGTATCGGGGTATGTTGCATCTTAATTGTATTGTATCAAACCATAAAACATGTTGTATTCTTCTTAAACGAAAAAGAACACATTTTTTTAATGCCTTGTTTATAACAGGTTTGGTGTTAAACGTGTTTAGTAAACTTAAGTAAGCATTTTTTTTTAAATGAAAAAAAATAAGTAGTCATATTTTGGGCTCTGTCACGAGTTTTAGTGAAATTATACTGTTTTTCATTGCGATTGAGTTTTTTGAAGTAAATACCTTCAGTATTTTTATAAAAATACCAGCCGAAAAAACAGATTTCTTGCATATACGCCCGCTTAAATGGTTAAACTATTAACTACTTTAGCGAAACTAGAACGGAAGTTAAAATAATATACTATTTATTTCTTTATTTATACTTTGAGATCTCGATATTTTAATGCTTTTGCAAGTACTGATTGCGGCATGCGGTAGAACTGGTGTTGTTTGCGAGTGGGAAAATAACCATTAGGGAAGATTTATAGTTTAGTTGTTAATCTCGTGGTATCCAGTGAGTTCTACATACGTAGTGAAACTGTAATTTTTTTACTGTCTAGGTTACTATTAAATGAGGACGGTTCCGGAGGACGGGTTTCAAAGTAGCGCTCTGCCGGGCTTCATTCAAAAAGTTATAAATCGTAATTTTTAGCTAGTAGGTTTAGTATGGTATTGTTTTCGAGTAAATCCATAACGTAGAATTCTTTTTTGGTACAAAAAAAATATATTTTTGTAAGCAGTTTCTTACAAATGACACAATTTACAATTTTTAAACCATATTTTTTTGTTTTCAGTCACGATAAATAATAGACTGCTCGTTTTACAAATAAAAATAATGCTAGTAAAGCTCTTTTAATACTTATTCGATACAATATAAAAATTTTAATACCTTAGCAAACCTCGAAAACAATGATAAAATTCTGTAGACCGACTGTAAGTAGGTATTTTTATGTATATGTATCAATTGTTTAGTTCCCATTAACCAACTTTTACTCATATTTTTACAGATTCACGATTACTTTATTTTATTGTACGTAGGTTTCTCAAAGAAATGTTTTATACAGTACTTTAACTCGAGCAAAAGGTTTCTGCTTCGGGAAACGGAAAAAGTTTGATCGGGAATACCAACGTCATGGTATCGACGTCAGTTTGCAGATATTCAGTTTTAGTGAAGTTATTGAACATTCAAACGGCAAGTGTGCAAGGGACAATCCGGCTGGTACTAGTCGTGTTAGGAACGTGAGATAGCGTCGCGAGGCCAGGGTGACACTACACTTTTTTTCCTTTTTAATTCTCTTATCCCATTGCATTGATATCCTTAAAATAAAATTCCTCTAATTAGCTAGGTCCCCTAACTTGCGGTCACATAAGGTTGCTAATCAAATCAACTAATAAACAAGATTTACAATGTAAATAGTTAGATTTAAAAAAATCAAAATTCAGGTGATATTTTAATTGCCTATTGTTTTTCGGATTGCCATGTGATGTGTGATGATGTGATGCGATTGGTGGAATCACAAATATTGTTTTTAAGGGTGATAAAATACGTGTCGTATTTGAAGGTTCTGCCCCCTCTTCTATGGGCGAGTCAATAAACCAGTGTTTGTATACGCGTCTTAAGCTTCATCGTCATATTGCTGAAATCATTATTAATATCCGTCGACATCAAGTCGTTCTAAATGCAGACATTAAGATGATGTTAAGGCAAACATACATTCACTGGAATGATCGTAGGTATCAGCTCATTCTTTGGCGAGAACACCCCTCGCATCCAGTCACGGTCTTTGAGCTGAATACCAACACATACGATTTACGGTCAAGTCCTTTCATCGCAATTCGAAGCGTGGCTTAGTTTCCCGAGGGCTTCGGCTATTTTGTCGACAGATGTCTATGATGATGACATCTGTACGGTAGCCGCCAGCGAAGAAGAGGCCTTATTGCTCCGTAATGAACTTTTTGAACTTATGAAGGCTGGTGGTTATAAGCTGAGGAAGTGGGTGTCTAATTCACTAGCTGTTATAATCCGGATACTGTAGCAGTTTTAGGCGTTCAATATTTACCGTTTCCAGAAGTATTTACGTTCCGCGTGGAGAACCTATTGAACGCTAGTACCGTGACAAAAAGTTCGGTATTGTTCCCAGTCGCTAGAATTTTTAATCCTAACGTTTGGATCAGTCTGGTTGTCGTTTTGGCAAAATGTTTCCTCCAAAAGTTGTGGTTGGACAAGGTGACGTGGGACGGTGACTCCGGTGTCCGGATATAGAACAGGTGCAATTGAGTAGGCGTATTCTACCTCTTGGAAAATGCCAGCTCACCTTGCATGGTTTCTGCGACGCTTCAGAAGCCGAATATGCCGCCGCAGCATTCTTCCGTCTTGTTGATTGGATGGGAGTTTCCTGTTGATGGAATCGGTAAATTTAGTAATGGCTAAAAGCAAAGTTGCTTCCATTCGCTCACAACTCACCATATCAAAATTGACACGTTCGGGAGCTGCCTTGTTAGCTATTCTGCTTTCGCATGTAGTTGCGACGTTGGGCCAAACCGTGGCCATTGAGCAGGTGTATGGTTGGATTGAAATTCAAATTGTCTTGGCCTGGTTACAAGCTTCAGTCCATGTATTGGAGGTCTTTGTGGCTAACCGGGTCTCCCACATCCATGCCGCGTCTATTACCTGGAGGCACGTGCCTAGCCCTTTCAATCCTTCAGATTGTGCTTCACGCAGATGCTCGGCCTCCATTTTGTTAGATCATCCACTCTGGTGGGGTCCTTGCTGACTGTTTGAATTAGAGAGTTGGCCACAAAAGACATTAAGCGTTGTGGATCCGCTGCCTGGTTTACGCACCCTGTGTCCTGAGGTGAGCCCTCTGCGTGATGCAGAATCCTTGCTAAATTCAGCTCCCTCGACCAATCGTTTCCTCCACAATTGTAGAAACAAATCAGCGAAATTGTATGAGCCAATTCGGTCTACTGGTGAGCGTTACCGGGCATTAATGTGTCGGGTTTGTTCTGTTCAGTTTGAGCATTTTTAGTCTGTGCTCCCCACGACGATCACGCCTTGTTACGTGTGGGTGGTTGACTTCGTAATAAACAACTTCCTTATGGAGCTCGTCACCCGTTGGTACTTCTGAGTCATATTCCATTAACAGAGCTTATCATTCGGGATAGGCATCTGAGAACTTCACATGCTGGCTTAGGCGCTATGATGCCTTACTGCAAAGAGAATTATGGATCTTATCAGCTTGGAGCGTCGTTTGTGGAGTGATATTTAAGATTATTCCCTATCGACTGAAGGCTAATCTAGTTCTGCCACAAATAGGCGATCTGCCCGCTGATCGTCTTAAGGCCCTAAGACCCTTCTCGGCAGTCGGTACAGATTTTGAGAAGGATCCCTTCTTAGTAAAAAACTGCGTTTTGTAAGGCAAAAACTGTGAAGGCCTACCTCTGTGTTTTCGTTTGTTTGCCGACCAAGGCCGTCCATTTGGAGGTTGTATCTGCCTTGTCAACGGAAGCATTTATTGCCTGTTTGGCTCGGTTTGTCAATCGTCGAGGGTTGCTGAATTTAATTCGCTCCGACTGCGAAAATAACTATAAGGGCGCTAGTCCTAAATTTGTGAGTTCTTAAAAACAAAAGACATCTTAATTTGATATGACTTGTCTAGGCAAGGAATAAAATGGAAATTCGACTTTCCTGCCTTCCATTGGTGGGGTGGTATCTTTGAGGTAGTGGTCAAAATGGCTAAAACCCACTTGCATCGGGTTAAAGGTGAGACGGTATTAACCTTTGAGGAATTAGCTACTAGTTTTGTAAAATTGAGGCTATACTTCATTCACGACCTCTTTGTCCGATCTCACCGGACCCAAATGACCTGGAGGCTCTCATTTTCATTTTCTGATTGGTGGTCCACTAAACTCACTACCTAAGTATCCGTAGCAAAACCGTCGTGAACAGGGTGACGCATTTTGAACTACTGCAGCAGATTTTGTAATTGATTTGGAAACTATTGTTAATGGAGTATCTTCATTTTCTGCAACTGCGTGTCCAGTGGTCTGATATAACGGACCCTCCTAAGGTCGTAGACCTTGTCTTTGTGAAGGCGGTGAATATGCCACCCCTACATTGTAGACGGGTCGTATATTGCAATTTTTTCCAGGGCACAATGAAGTTCCACGATTGCTGAGGTATTGGTTGGTGACTCCTCTGAAATGAGCTGTGGCGACCTTGTACCGTCTCTCTTTTATTCAGGGTTCTCCAATTTGAGGAGTCGCAGCTTGATTCGATCTGGCTAGACAGAGGGATTGTTCATTAAAGATAACGGATGACGCAATACCCTTTAACTTGTTACGACATTGACTGCGCCGGCACTGGCGTGCAGTTTAGTTCTAGAATAGTCGCAGTGAACTACAGACGCGCCCGCATACTTAATTAAATTCTCGCGTTAGATCGGAAATACCAACGTCTTGGTATCGACGCGATTTTCGAGAAATTCAGTTTTAGTAAAGTTTATTGAACATTTAAACGGCAAGTGTACAAGGGACATTTGGATGGTGCTAGTCGTGTTTGGAACGTGAGTTAGCGTTGCGACGCCCGGGTGACACTACACTTTTTTTCCTCTTCAATTCTCTTATATCATTTCATTGATATACTTAAAGTAAAATTCTTCTAATTAGCTAGGCCCCCTAACCGACGATAGAACAGACCGACAGTCATCCCTCCTCATCGAGACTGGCGGTCACATAAGGTTGGTAGTCACATACAATTTCTTTGAGATACCTACGTCCAATATATTACTTGCAATTTTTTTATTTATAAGAAAACAGCATTTTTTTTTGTCATGACTCCAAAAATTTTGAACAAATTGTACATTGTGTAATTTTTAAGAGAAAAAAATATTTTTTTTACCAAAAATAAGTTCTTCGTTACTGATTTACCTGAAAATAATATATTAAATAATAATAATTAACTTGACTTACTAGCTAAACATTACGCGTAATAATTTTTAAAATGACCTTAATCGACTTATTTTGACTAAAGAGACACCTACAGGAAGTGGCTTACTTGTGTCAAAACAAAAAAAGGTTTTATGTTCTAAGAACCTATTCTATACCTAACTGCCGCCAAAAGATATTATTATTTATTTATAAGATTATTTTTCTTTGTAGAAATCACATTTCAAAAATATTACAAACCAATTATTCAGGGCTAGTGACAAGCTCTTTTTTAAAAATTGTGTAGTGTTTCTTGAACATACCTGCGAGTTGTAAATAGCGTGTATTGTATAGTGTACAGGGATGAAATATAGAACATCTTTTGGCTAGTTAGATGGATACTGCGCCTTAGCAGTTTACAAATTATTATAGGTACATTCAATGAACTAGTGAAATGATAAGTACTTTGTTCACAGATACATCGCGCCTTTTCTGCTGGCAACTACCACAGTTGCTAACACCCTCATAGTGGTAGTCCTCTCTCGCCGTCATATGAGGACTCCCACTAACATAGTTTTGATGGCTATGGCCCTCTGTGACATGTTCACCATGCTTTTTCCAGCGCCATGGTTGTTTTACATGTACACATTTGGAAACCATTATAAGCCTTTAAGTCCTGTAAGAGCCTGTCAAGCATGGCTTTATATGAACGAGGTAAGATTATCAATATCATACTATAACAATAATTATGTATAATACATATAAGTATAATTGTTTTGTAATATTCTGTGGTTTTTTAGAGTTTTGTCATGTCATTTAAGTTCAGAGAGGGCGATATAGGCCAGAAAGCTATGTTTTGAAATACTTACGATGTGAATTTAAATTTACTAAAAATCAATACACAATGTAATTTATGTCACTATGAGGTGTGATAGTAATACAGCAATTCATACCATAATGACGCCTTGAAACTTTTTTGTATGGGATTTAAATTTTCTACCGTTTTGTAGTCACATTTTTTGACTAATTTGCCACAACTCCAAGGTATTGCACTAAATAATAACCGAGCCTAATAATTTAGCTATCTTTCATAATAACCAAATGCAAAACACGTTTTAGAAATATTCACAAGTGTTGAAACAATAGTCGCTTCCTGATATTTTTTTGTATTAAATTAAATTAATAAATAAATCACTCAATAAGTTAGAATACGTAAACGTATATTTTCATCAATCCTTCAGTTGCTATAAATTTTTAAATTTAAAATAATGCAATAGATATTTTAAAATTTGCACAAAATTGTAGTACCATATACGCGATCTAGCTATAGGCTCTCCAAAAAATGTCCTCATTGTTTAAAGTGTTGTCTGTGAAATAAGAATGATTGCGGTTTTCTAATAACTTCTAAAACGATTTTGGTTAAATCATGGAAAGAATTTATAAACCACAATTAAAAAATGTTGATTTTTTTTAAAATAGGAAGTCTATAAATACTAAAAAATACACCACACTGAAAATATATTCGAAAATCTAAATGCATTTTTTAAGACGTTATTAAAAATGTGAAAAAAGAAAAATCATCTCTCAATCAAATGTATTTAGAACTTACCTTTAAAAATTACTTGATTTTATTTAAGAATTGTATGGCGATTTACATGAGACACTTTTCTATAACATTTCATTAGAATCGGAGAAAAGAACACGGAATTATAAGGTTGTGACATAGTAGGTACGTACGGACGGTTCCGTTTTTGCCATTTTGCTACGAAACCATAAAGGGAAATAAAACTGTTTTATAGATACAACAATTAACATAAAATTAACGTATAAACTATTCGGAATAATAATCCTGCATATCATCAGGAAAAGGCAATTATATAACAATTAGAAAAAATACTGTTATAATTGTCGTTATTCATAAGCTCGGTGCGTGTTCACAGAAGTGGACGAAATTTAATATATTGGTTCGTTTACAACGTTATCAGGAAGGGGCTTGGAACTGTAAATCCAATATCCGATATTGCTATGTTCACTGTACCGTTAAATTTCAAGAGTTGAACACGTACCCACATATGTGTAAATTGTTCTATTACATATCTAATTCAAAACGAAAACATTACATCTTTTATTACTTGAACTTTATTTTTATTTACTCATCAAAATTCATTTTTTTTTTCATTCAAATGTTTTAACTAAGAACACTTTCGAATCGTCAAGTGAATTAACTAGAACTAGCTTTACAAACTAAGTACCATACTGTTTTATTGCGTGCGTCCAATAAGTAAATCACAAACGAAACATAATATTATAGTAAACACATGGTATTTTTTTGTATTGAAACACTTAATAAACGAGAGATTGACAATGTAAATATCAGTTAATATTTCAATTGCCTATTGGTTTTCAGATTGCATTTCACCATGTGATACGTTAAGTCTGCAATTATTCTGTGACGGGATTTACAATAACTCCTGAGAAAAATATATTCATATATCATTACACAGCAGACGTACTCCCAGATATACACCTGTTACCAATCAGCCATGTAGGAAACAAACCGTCACGTACACAACATTTATACAAACATGTATATATACACACATACACGTACTCGTGCGCGTACGCATGCATAATATTATAAATGCGAAATCGTTTGAATCCCGAAAAAAGACATAGGGAAGTTCCCGTTGAAATTCTACACTGATAACCGAATTAAGGGCGGGTGGAACCGTGGTCAAAAGTTAGTATTAAATAAAACATGTAATTTTTTCTAAGCTTCATTGTAGAAGGATCTAGAAAGATCTGCTTCTTATCGTATGTAAAACATTTAATCAATTTGATACGTAGTTTAAAATAATTATATTTAGCATAGCGTTCTCGTAGGTGTTGTG
The DNA here is from genome assembly GCA_946406115.1 of Apoda limacodes. Taxonomy (NCBI): domain Eukaryota; kingdom Metazoa; phylum Arthropoda; class Insecta; order Lepidoptera; family Limacodidae; genus Apoda; species Apoda limacodes. The sequence continues at coordinate 21,317,355 of OX291555.1, read as the reverse complement.
TGTTCGTTATTGATGTTTTACAAAAAACGTTAAAGTTCCTTACACGCGTAGCTATAATTTTTATTAATATATCAAAAAATATCCATATAAAACTAAAAGATATTTATAGCTGCGTGTGTGGTAATTTGAAGTTAACTATAGAAAGTATTTCTTAATATGCCTTGCTATCCCTGCGATTATAAATGTGAAAGTAACTCTGTCTATATGTTAAGATGAATTTGGCATGAAAATAGTTTGAGTACCGAGAAAGAAAAAGGGCTACTTAAAAACGTCAAGCGTAAGTCGGTTTTTTTTCTATAATTGAGAAGTTTCAGTTGGGGCTGGTGGAACTGCGGGCGGGGAAAGCTATTAGTTTAAATTAATATATATTATAGCTTGCTGTGAGATGTGCTTGACTAGAAAAAAAGAAATATAACAAAACAATACTTTATCTTCATGTTTTTTTTTTCCTCATAGGTGATACCGGCTATGTTCCACACGGCTAGCATTTGGCTGACCTTAGCGTTGGCAGTCCAAAGGTACATCTACGTCTGTCATGCTCCAGTTGCTAGAACATGGTTAGTTCTTTTACATAACTAGAAATCCTTATATATCTATATATATACCTAGACATTAGTTGTTGAGTTAAGGTTATATAATCATTTATCGTATATAATATTATATTATGTGAGATTATTGATAAGTCGGAGGGGCTTAAATTTCACTTCACGTCCCATGTGGCGGAGGTTCGAACCCCGGGATCGGCGTATACCAATGAGTCTTTTCTTAATTTCTACTAATTTCTAAAAATTACAACTTACAGTGTAGTAAAAAAAGTCGCTCGCCATAAAGATTTTATAAAACTCCAAGTAGAAGCAAAAAAAAAATATTTTAGTCATTTATATTTAATTTCTGATATAAACGAGACCATGCCTAATAATGATAAATTAAAATTAATATATAAGCGTTAAAGAAACTTCTGCAATAATATAATAAGAAAATGCAAGCAACAGTGCGAAAGTGAACAGCTAAAATGTGCTTAAAATGATAATAAAAAGCTCTGGACTGCCATAAAAATATAACAAATTTAGATAATACACGTCCGTCTACCGATGGTTTCCTCAATATCCCCCGAGAGCGACAACCCAAGCCGAGGCTGCTATATGGGCTAAGGCTCCTTCAGAGTCTCGCCCCAAAAAGCCCGGTGAAGCAGTAATGGCTGCAACAGCCAACTGCATAGTCAGTTCAGAAAAAAAAAAAAGGTCTCCTCAATATCAAAGAATCTCAAGTGAAGACTCTTAACGTATAACGAATTTAACAGTTATTTTGTAAAAAATGGTACTAATTTAGCCGAACAAATTTTACACGTCACTCCCTCCTTCTACTCTAATCTTCTTTTTCTTTTGTTAACAACTGCAATTACTCGTCAAAATCTTTTGTTCTTCTTAAAACCTCTGAAGAAGAAATAAATAACATTATATGTAATTTGAAGACAAATTGTGGGCCAGGACATGACGGAATCACTCCAAAAGTTTTAATTACCATTCAAGACATAATAGTTCCGGTACTTACAAACCTTTTTAATCGCGCAAAATGGTATTTTCCCAGACGTTATTAAAAAATCTCTTGCTATTGCTATACACACAGGTGGAGAAATGGATATTTTAAAAAACTTTCGTCCTATATCAATATTATCACTAATTTCTAGATTATTTAAAAAAAAAATATAAATGAAAGGCTTGTTAAATATCAAGAAACATATTATCACCTATCAGAAGCGCAATACGGTTTTAGGAACAGGGAATCTACCTCAGATGCAGTACATTCTTTAACAGAGTTTATTGTTGACAGGCTAATATCTCACTATATTCCTTGACCTGGCAAAGGCCTTTGATACGATTCCTTTTTAATGCTTATCAATAAATTAGAAAAAATGGGAACAAGAAACACCCAGCTTTTTAAGGACTATATTAATAGAAGAACTCAAAGAGTAAAAATAGGTGAAGTTCTTAGTGTCAAGATTCTAAGAAATTACGGTGTCCCTCAAGGTAGTATTTTAGGACCATCTCTATTTCTATGCTAAATCAATGAATTATGCAACTTAAAACTTGATAACTGCAATATTATATCATACGCTCACGACACCTCACTTACCTTCTTTGGGAAGATGTCTTTAGATTTGCCCAAAACGGATTGAACAAAGTATGCCAATGGCTAGCCCTAAACTCGCTAACTTTAAATTCTAATAAAACTAGTTATATCCTGTTTTCAATGAAAAAAATCCCATAAGCTGAAAATATGAATACTAAAATTATAGCGCACTCGTGCACTGGTTCAGTAGAAAATTGACCATTCACTAAACAAGTAAATACTATTAAATATCTTGGTATAACTCTGGATGAGAATCTTTCATTCTCTGCTATCGCAAACTTATCTCACAAGATTAGGACTTGTATACATATTTAAGAACCTGCGGAACGTCGCTGACAAAGAACTGATGAAAACTATGTACTTAAGTCTGTGCCAATCGATATTATCTTATTGTATATTGTCTTGGGGTGGTACGAGTAAAAGGTTCATGCTATTTGTAGAAAAAGCACAGAGGCTTATACTAAAAGTCTCATTCTTTAAACCACTTTACAAAGGATCACAAGTACTGACAGCTAGACAGCTTTATATTTTACTATCAATCTTACGACAATACAAACTTACTGAAATTTTTGGTATGTCCATTGAAAGTTACCAGAACAGCGTATGCACAAAAATTTTCTCCTTGAATGGACCTAGGTTATACAAAATGGTAAATAAAATTAATCCTATATATCATTTGCTCACGACTGAGCGTAAAAAAGTAGTTACCAGTAGTAAAACAGAGACACACAAAGCATAGTATTTTTATGTATTAGCTTTGGGCTTCTGTCTCCCACTGTAAAATTGTATTTTAATAATAGTGATGTACCTATAATAGTTGTAAGAAAATTGTACTGTGGGAGAACTGAAATAAAATATTATTGAATAAATTTAAATAATAACTTAAATAATATTATATATATATATATATATATATAATTTATCAAGTACACTGATGTATTTATTCACACCATTGGCTTTTCGGTAAAGTAAAACATCGTGAGGAAACCTGCATACGTCGAGAGAGAGAAAAGGTATGTGAAGTCCACAATCTGCACAGGGCTCGCGTGTGGACACTATCACCTTCGCATATGAGGGTAGGCCGTGCCTCAGCAGTGGGGACGTATGAAGACGGGCAACAATATATAACTAATAAGATAAAACAAACTTTTAATCAAATTTCAAGAAGAGCTTTTATGAATTTAAAAAAAAGCTATTTTGCACCTCATTTAAACGTTCGTGGCAGTGAATCAATGCTTCGTTAAATAACTTTCTCTTTATCTATCTTATAACTTTTAAAAGAGTAGGGTTAGATCTACAGAAATATAGTTTTGTTAGCCATGCTAATTATAAAGCACGAAAAAGGGTTCATTCACCGGAAGTAAGACGTTGCATTAATTTTAAATACAAGGTGTTAACTAATCTCATCAAAATAAAATGATGTGATTTGCTCTCAGCATCATCGTTTCTTTGTAATCTATAATTAAGTTGGGTCGTTGATGTTTTAGTTTACCCATAAATTTGAATGTCGTTACATTGTATGCATCGGAGTTAATCATTTATCCATACGGAGCATTAAATACAAAAATAGTACCTCATTAATTTAAACATTTACGATAAACTTTAGTGTTACTGTATGCTATATGACATCATTCTAAATACAGATGTACATAATTAAGGAAATACTCACTAAACATGAAACCATGTTTGCTCACAGTTAAACATAGGGTATGACCAAAATACGTAAACCCAAATTTAGGGATGTTCAGTTCTAACATTAAAACTAGAGCAGTTTACGACTTGCAATAAAATTTTGTAGAAATAAAATATCGCCGTAACGTCCTGTTTACGGGGAGAATGTTTCATTTTTATTGGCATTTTATCGCATTCGATATTGTGGTTTGTTGGCACACCTTGTTTTCTGCAAAACATACAAGAAAGGCAATTAGTTAAGCCTTTGTTTTTGTGTGGAAACACGGTTATGGGTCCCATGATCAAAGATTTGATTGATAGAAAAGGGAAACATGTCTCTAACATCATTCTGAGGCCATTACTTTTCATCTAAGCATACATGATCTGCTGAAGATCGTTAAAACCAAATTCCATTTCAAAAATTATCTTGAGATAGTATTGTCTGTAGATGACATATCTCTTTGTTTCAAAGTTCAAAGAAGCAAAACGATCTTAGATAATCTAAACAATTGTCTGTCTAATGTTGTCTACTAGTTCAACGGTAATAATTTACTTTGTAAGGGTAAGAAAACCGAATGTATTAAATTCTTTACAACACATGTTGGTCAAGTTATAACAAGTATATTTATGGATGAGGAGCAGTTAGATCTCGTAGATAACACATAGCATTTTTTTGGCATTACTTTAGATGCAAGGCTTTAATAGGGCCACAGAAAGCTTAATTGGAATTGGAGAAAATACTTAGTTCTGCAGCATTTGTGGATAAAATCTCTTTTCTTAATTTACACAGTGGTCTAATAATTATTTTTGTAGGGCAGAAAAGGATGCGAGTAATTTACTTCTTATGCCATAAACAAAAAGATGGCATTATACTGAGAACATGCCACATTTTTTTTTGTTTTTATTAAATACATTGTGTTGTTTGTTTACAGGTGTACAATGCCAAGGGTCATTAAGTGCTTGATTTACATTGGGATAGCAGCATTCCTTCACCAACTACCCAGGTTTTTCGATCGTCAGTATGTTCCTCACGTGACTGTGTGGCGTGGCCATTTTGAAGAAGTCTGTTCGGTAATTTTCATACAACTTGCACAAATTTTAACAATTAATAACTACTGCTTTATTAGTTTTGAGATGATTATCTAAATAAATTACTTGGCATAAATATGTCGGTTTAAGGTATTCTTAACCTTGTCTTCTCTGAGAACATAGGGTTCTTTCAGAACGAAGATTTAGAAAGGACAGGATCAGCAACACACGAGTAATGTCTGTTGTTGCAATCGCCCATCGGGGTACAAAAAAAGTAAATACCAGTGTTCATCTGAATAATATTATATTTCTGTTTCAGGTGACCATGGCTCCATGGGTTGAAGCACTTTCACTGGATGCTTATTTTATCTCTTACTTTGCTTTCCGCGTTTTATTCGTGCATCTCATTCCGTGCACTTCACTAGTGGTCTTAAACGTATTGCTATTCAGGGCTATGAGGGCTGCCCAAATAAATAGACAAAAATTGTTCAAAGACAATCGAAAATCTGACTGCAAAAGACTCAGAGACTCAAATTGTACGACTTTGATGCTTATTGTGGTAGTAACTGTGTTTCTTATGGTTGAAATACCCGTGGCAGTTGTAACTATACTTCATATTATTTCAAGTACTCTGGTTGAAATTCTAGACTATCATATTGCGAATATATTGATTCTTATTACGAATTTCTTTATAATTGTATCGTATCCTATAAACTTTGCTATATACTGTGGAATGTCTAGACAGTTTAGAGAGACTTTTAAGGAACTTTTTATTAGAGGTGCCGTGTCTAGTAGAAAGAATGGCGGTTCCAGTAGATACTCGCTGGTCAATGGACCACGTACATGTACTAATGAAACCGTATTATAAGCCTAGAGCTGTGTAACAGTCTTGTAAATATTCTTATGAATGTAGTTTTGGATATGGTTTGGTATGTATTGTATTGTTTTGTGAAATGTATTTTGTAGGTAGACATATCAAATTTGTAATGAAATTTAAATTTATCAAATGCAAACTGTCTGGAAAAACGATATTTGAATGTAATTAAATGATATAGGTTCATTATTTTGTCAGTGTTATCTTCATTTTGTAGTATTACCAAATTATTTAATTTTTGCTACTTTTTCGCGGCTATATGACTATTTTATCATTGTAATAATATTTAATATTGTATTACAAAGTTTTATTTCGTTTAAATAATGATAGCTAGTCACTTAGCCCTTAAATGGTGAGCCCCCATTTAGGAAAAGTACAAGATTTTTAATGCACATAAATTTTACTAAAGGTCTTTATTGTATTGTTACTGTGAACAATATTAATTCATATTCTGTATATTATAAGTGTACAGGCCTTATTTTATGTGTACATATTTTAAATTAGTTTCAGATTATATGACCTGAAATTTTAGAACAGTGTTATTATTACAATATTATATGTAATTTAGGTAGGATTTAAATGTTTAACAATCAATTAAAAGAAACGTATGTGTTAATTACTTGTTATTTATTGTGAACACAGTTTTCATTTATAACCCTGTGTAAATAAATTCCAATGATGAATTAAACCAATATTTTCTTTTTTGATAAAAAGGTTTATGATTAATTTCCGGATATGATTCGTCTGTATTTTTGGTTCACTTAAATAAATAAATCTTGAAAGTATTTTGTTTCATTTTGCAAAACCTAGTTAAATTTAATAGTATGACCACTTTATATGGTAACGTTTATAAATGGGTTCCACGCTTCACCTTTCCATACGCGGTCTCCACTCTGGGACACGTCTGCTCCATCGGCCATTGGTCCTCCAACAGACGTTGCCCACTGCGACTTCAGATTGCGAAATCTGCGAGCTACCAAATTTAAAAAAGTGCTATTTCTTATTTAGTAGCAGAATTCCAAAGATTGATGTTATAGATCAACAAACGTAAAAGCGGAATTTACGGATCAGCCAAATTCTTGAACATAAAATCTTACTGAAAATATTTCGTTACTTAACATATAATTTTACAATACGGTAGTTTTTAAATTAAGAAATATAGAACTATTGGACTCAACAGTATTTCAAGGTATTACATTAGACAATATACTGCAACGAAACCGAACAACACAAAAAAAGTTCAGTTGTTTATGCAATCAGAAAAGCTTTCAGCTGTTGATACTGCTGCTTACATGCTATATTATCTTACAGCATAATGCTTTGCTCCAAGCTCACTGATATTGATACACTATTTATTTTGCAAAAGAGAGCAATCTATAAATTGGGACTTCGAAATTCTTTTAGGCAACCATTTGGGGAAATTGATATTTTTATAATAATAATAATAACCTCCACAACCGTGAGGTGTGCAGTCTCAAGGATAGTTTCCTTAGCAACGAATGTGAGATGCATCGTGACGTAGTGGCGGTCGACATATCCTTCACCTCGCTCTCTTTTTGGCAAACGCGAACTGGCTTAGACTTACGTTATTGAGCACAGAGGACCGCAAGGCGGTATGAAAGAGTAAGGAACTACACGGGCGGTTCTGCAAGGCCCTTACAGGACCCGGTGTAGACCTGCTGGATACGCTTCGGGGATCTTTTCGGAGAAACCGAAGGTTTTGCTTGTGCAATTGCGGATGAAGTTATCATGACGAATAACTACCGGAAATCCTGAAGGACGCTACGGTCGACATTTCTCCGCCACCCCGGAGAGTCACTCAGACACATTATTTCCGGTTGTGGACGTCTTGCTAAGAGTGAGTACTTGCATAGGTATAACCTGGTTGCCAGGATTATCCACCAACGGCTTGCTCTTTTATCCTGTCTTGTGGAGTTCGAAGCGCCGTACTATAAGTATACACTTGCGCCAGTCCTCGAAAATGGTCGTGTCATGCTTTATTGGGATCGATCTGTCATCAAGCGCCAGGCAGTGCTCGTCGACATCACCATTCCCCATGACGAGAACCTCGTGAAGGCCGAGACGGACAAAGACAGCAAATACCTTGCCCTGGCACACTAGGTAACCGCCATATGGGATGTTGATTCGACGATTATTGTCCCAATAGTCATTTCAGCGACTGCTCTTATAGCGAAGTGCCTCGACCAACAACTTAAGAAACTCTCGCTAGATGGCTGGGTCAAGGGTCAGATACGGAAGGTGGTACTCCTGGACACGGCGCGGATAGTTAGGAGGTTTCTATCTCTGTTATCCTCACCACCAGTAGCTTAGGCCCCGCCTGCTGTCGACGGTACCCCAGGTTAGGTTTTTTTGTGTTTAAATTTTGTATTTTTTTGTGTTTTTATTTTACTTTTATATTCATTATATAAAAAAACCTAATGTAAGATTGAAAATAAATAGAGAGTGTAATAATAATATGCATTATTGCGCAAATAACAAAACACAGATTATTAAAATTAGCAAAAAGATAATAAATTGGCGGTCTTATCGCTAATAAGCGATTTCTTTCAAACTTTGGGTCGAGCACACAGCACAGCTTTTGCCTCCCTGCGTAAAATATTAATTGTAAATTGTAAAATATTATTATATTATTTTTACTTTTAAGTTCTTTTAACATATCTCCAACAGCAATCGACGGGTTAAATAGTTATTCTTTCTCTATTTGGTCTACACCATTGCCGGCGTCCCGCAATGTGGCGTGTTGTCTCCACTTCTCTTTGCTATTTTCATTAATAACATAACATAATAATTTATCTTCTCTCTACCATCTCTATGCAGACGATCTTCAAATATATACTCAGGCTCCGGTTAATGAACCAAAAAGTGCAGTTTCTATAATAAATGGCGATCTTGCTCGTATTACAGATTATTCTAATTAATCAAATAATACTAATACACAAAATACATACATCTTAATTAATATAGATGTATAAACAGTGTATTTATGAGACAGCTTAACTCTTTTCGTAATGTTAAATTACCAGGTTTTTAAATATTATTAAAGTTAATGCTTGTTTGACGACGAAAGGTAAAGCGTTCCATAGTCTTATGGCAGTGACGGTGAACGAGTCATTATATGTTTGAGAATAGAGTGTTGGAGTTTTAAGCATTAAGTTAGAGTCTAGACCCTATAAAATTGAAACATTCTTTCAATAATAATAACAATTATATCAGTCGGATTGAACCGTACGTTGTAGAGAAGAAATAGAATATGAGTATACCGGCGAAGGCGAAATGGGAGCCACTTGAGTTTTAATCGAAACTCGGATATGATCATATTTACGTAAACCAAATACTTATCTAATACAAAGGTTCTGGAGACGCTCAAACTTATTTAATTGCTCCTCAGTAAGATCAAGAAAGCTAGTATTCGCAGAATCGAATCGCTGCACACAGTATCCGAGGAAAGGCACTGAGCGACCTCGTGTCCGCACTAAGACATCTATAACACCAGCGTCGCGTGTGCACGATGTTGCGTCGACCCACGTGTCGCAAACTTATACATTTGGGACACTCGCCAACAAAGTGGTCCATACCGCGACAATAGACACCAGTTCGCGGTCAAAGCCTCTGCTACAGCACAAAACTGCCTACCTCCTTTAGGTCTAGGCAGCTGTCTAAGAAACTTTATCCGCCCGACAACACTACTCCTCTAAAACACCCACCAAATTTGCAAATTTGGGGAAGGGCGTGTCGGCGTCTCCCCTGTGCGAGCACTTAAACCGGCTACTCGTTTCGACTGGCAACTTTCCTAAAATAATGTGGATAAGTAGAAAGAACCACTCCTCCACTGGCAGGCCCATAGCCTTCAACGCGTTGAACGCGACTAATAGGATGGTAAGAAACCCAATCCGTACGTTCTTAATGTCTTGAACGCTTGGTACCCTAGAATGGAGGAGACGTGTGTGTCTGCTAACTGCCGCACATTCTTGTAACGCTTATCTATCAATTCCCGCGCCACCGTATACTTGGTAAATTATCCAACGGTAAATGCTGGATAAGGCCACGCGATTCCCCACCCAATGCGGCCAAGAGGTATGCCTACTTTTGAGCCGGTCTAGGCTGACAAAAATGTTTCGGAACGAGATCCACTGGCTAACCGTTCCTGAAAACCTGGGGAAATCCAACACCGGCAGCCTGCTCGATCATTAATGTCGGTCAAGATCCTGGCCATGGCCTCCGGCTTCAAATCTGAGTCAACCAGCTCCCGGTAAGCCTGGCTCAGTACCTCCATTTTGTTATTGAGCTGTCCCGACCGCTCAATTAGGGCCTGCTTCCTGTCCGGCATCCCTATATTAAGCTTAGCCGACGCTAACCACCTCAGGACATTTAAAACTTTGTTTAGACATCGTTGGTTTAGACATCGTTAGCGATAACGATATACACACAAAAAATAATCAAAGATAAAAACAAAATTATAAAAACGTTATTAGCAATGCAAACTATTTTCTAAAAATACACCGAAAAATGAACAAATAAACAAACCCTAAGTGATAATAGTATATTTGCGCGCGGATCAATAATCTATTTCTTTAACCTAATTAACTAAGTAATTACTAACACTCATACCGTATCTCATATTGCAATACCTATATACCTAAACAATACCTAACTTAAATTCTTTAACTTAAACCTAAACTTAAGTAAACAAACTAGTTACTAAATACCTACCGACGGTTCCTATCGGCGCATAAGGTTAGTCAATCCGCCGTAAACAAGAACGCTCTGGATACCAGATGTTTATACAAAGGTCCGTGGATCTAAAAAACCTTATGTTTATATTATCTATATATATAAAAATCAATTGCTGTTCGTTAGTCTCGCTAAAACTCGAGAACGTCTAGACCGATTTGGATAATTCTTTTTTTGTTGTGTTCGTTTTTGTTAAGGCAAGGTTTATATGTATGAAAAAAAGGGTCAAGTGCGAGTCGGACTCTCGCACTAAGGAAAACTCGAAGACGGGTGGACCAATTCGGGTAATTTTTTTTTATTGTGTTTGTTAGTGTTAAGGTAAGGTTTTTATGAAAGAAAAAAAACGGTCAAGTGCGAGTCAGACTCGCGCACTAAGGGTAAACCGATTTTAATTAAATTTTAGTAAGCTGTTATTCGCATGCCGGGGAAGGTTTCTGCGAAAGAAAAAAGGGTCAAATGAGAGTGGGACAGGGCAATAAGGCTGAACCGATTGTAATGAAATTTTGGTAAGTTGTTTTGCACATGCCGGGGAAGGTTTCTGCAAAAGAAAAAAGGGTCAAGTGAGAGTCGGACAGGGCAATAAGGGTGAACCGATTGTAATGAAATTTTGGTAAGTTGTTTTGCACACGACGGGGAAGTCTCTGAGAAAGAAAAAAAGGGTCAAGTGAGAGTCGGACAGGACAATAAAGGTGAACCGATTGTAATAACATTTTGGTAAGTTGTTATGCACACGCCGGGGAAGATGTCTGCGAAAGAAAAAAAGGGTCGGTCGAGTCGGACTCTCGCACTAAGGAAAAATCGAAGACGGGTGGACCAATTCGGGTAATTTTTTTTTATTGTGTTTGTTAGTGTTAAGGTAAGGTTTTTATGAAAGAAAAAAAACGGTCAAGTGCGAGTCAGACTCGCGCACTAAGGGTAAACCGATTTTAATTAAATTTTAGTAAGCTGTTATTCACATGCCGGGGAAGGTTTCTGCGAAAGAAAAAAGGGTCAAATGAGAGTGGGACAGGGCAATAAGGCTGAACCGATTGTAATGAAATTTTGGTAAGTTGTTTTGCACATGCCGGGGAAGGTTTCTGCAAAAGAAAAAAGGGTCAAGTGAGAGTCGGACAGGGCAATAAGGGTGAACCGATTGTAATGAAATTTTGGTAAGTTGTTTTGCACACGACGGGGAAGTCTCTGAGAAAGAAAAAAAGGGTCAAGTGAGAGTCGGACAGGGCAATAAAGGTGAACCGATTGTAATAACAATTTGGTAAGTTGTTATGCACACGCCGGGGAAGATGTCTGCGAAAGAAAAAAAGGGTCGGTCGAGTCGGACTCTCGCACTAAGGAAAAATCGAAGACGGGTGGACCAATTCGGGTAATTTTTTTATTGTGTTTGTTAGTGTTAAGGTAAGGTTTATATGAAAGAAAAAAAACCGTCAAGTGCGAATCAGACTCGCGCAATAAGGGTAAACCGATTTTAATTAAATTTAGTAAGCTGTTATGCACATGCCGGGGAAGGTTTCTGCGAAAGAAAAAAGGGTCAAATGAGAGTGGAGCAGGGCAATAAGGCTGAACCGATTGTAATGAAATTTTGGTAAGTTGTTTTGCACATGCCGGGGAAGGTTTCTGCGAAAGAAAAAAGGGTCAAGTGAGAGTCGGACAGGGCAATAAGGGTGAACCGATTGTAATGAAATTTTGGTAAGTTGTTTTGCACACGACGGGGAAGTCTCTGAGAAAGAAAAAAAGGGTCAAGTGAGAGTCGGACAGGGCAGTAAGGATGAACCGATTGTAATGAAAGTTTGGTAAGTTGTTTTGCACACGACGGGGAAAGTTTCTGAGAAAGAAAAAAAGGGTCAATTGCGAGTCGGTCAGGGCAATAAGGGAGAACCGATTGCAATTAAATTTTAGTAGGTTGTTATGCACATGCCGGGGAAGGTTTCTGCTAAAGAAAAAAGGGTGAAGTGCCAGTCGGACAGGGCAATAAGGGAGAACCGATTGCAATTAAATTTTAGTAGGTTGTTATGCACATGCCGGGGAAGGTTTCTGCTAAAGAAAAAAGGGTGAAGTGCCAGTCGGACAGGGCAATAAAGGTGAACCGATTGTAATGAAACTTTAGTAAGTTGTTATGCACATGCCGGGGAAGGTTTCTGCGACAGAAAAAAAGGGTCAAGTGCGAGTAGGACAGGGCAATAAGGGTGAACCGATTGTAATAACATTTTGGTAAGTTGTTATGCACACGCCGGGGAAGATGTCTGCGAAAGAAAAAAAGGGTTAAGTGCGAGTCGGACAGGGCAATAAGGGTGAACCGATTGTAATGAAATTTTGGTAAGTTGTTATGCACACGCCGGGTAAGGTTTCTGAGAAAGAAAAAAGTCAATTGCGACTTCGGAGTTGCGCAATAAGAGTTACAATACAAATAAACTTGACATATGTAGGTATAATAACAATACATCTATAGACATACATGCCGACTGAGAGCTTTACATGGCGTGCGCTGGCTAAGAGTTACATATATTTCTAACAGATACCGATTTAAGTTAGTTTATCGACATAACATGTCCGGTTCCATACACTTCTAACGGATAGCGGTGTAAGTTAGTTTATTTTCATAAATGTCCGGATTGGGTTAGTATCTAATAGAAATCCCCACGGGTGTCACCGTGGTTAATAGATAACCCTTGGTTGTAACAGTGTGCTTAGTGTGAGTTTTTGCGTATTCGTAAATCTGCAATCGCTTTCGCGTATTTATTAAAAGTCCTATGAGAAAAAATAGTCTTGAAACGCGTCCCCTAAAGGCGCTCCTTCATTTCCATACATGAATTTCATTGCCGCGATCGCGATAGTAACGTTAAAAACTCACACTAGGCACACTGATGGTGCTACAGCGCATCAACTTTAAGGGCAGAACAACGTCTGCCGGGCCATTTCCATACATGTATTTCGTTACCGCGAACGCGATAGTAGCGTTAAAAATTCACACTAGGCACACTGATGGTGCTACACCGCATCAACTTTAAGGGCAGAACAACGTCTGCCGGGCCAGCTAGTATAGTGTATATTAGTTTGACTAATCTTGTAGCCGCCTTTTACGACTGTAAAGAGCGACTGTCTGTATGTCCTATCGTCAGTAGGGGTCTAGCTTGCACAGAGCGAATTTACTTTAAGGGTATCAAACAGAAGGAAAATAAGAGAAATTACTTTATCAATCGTAGTCAGCGGACTGCTGTCAGGCGCCGTTGCTGGAATCGGAATCGACCGGTTAAACCCCACGCGGTGTAGAAGCTAGGAAGTAGAAGCTGTCCGAAAAGTGTGCACCTGATGCACTGTCCACCAGCACTTCACCAAAACCGTTGTCCCCGTTGACGAGATGTTCAATATAATATCAAACTCCGATGACAGCAGTCCGTAGATAGGTATACTGCGTTCCGAATCGCAAGTTTAGTCCTATAAAGTGAAAGGGCGATACGCCATCTCTAGCCCGCTAGGTATGTTTACCGAACAGTTAATGTTGACAATATTTTAAATTAAACGCACTTACTATTTCAGAATATTAAAAATTGATCTGACATATAACACGTGCAAAGCGGGGGTGAACAAAGCGAGCTCGAGAAAGTTATCCCGACTTCGCCGAGTAAGGTTAAAAACCGTAGCAAGGAGGGAAGTGAGACTGCCACACTTTTTGTAAATGTTAAAAAAACTGGCAAATTTATAATGTGCTATACAAACCTTGAAAGAAACGTCCCCACTCTTTTGGGCAGATTCCTAGGTATATCAATTGAAAGGACTTTAAAAATTTATCTGTGAAGTTTGGCCCTATATAGAGCACTGCTGCCATCGCTGGGCCTTTGCCACCTTAGTGGTATATAAAAAAATCGGCTAAGTGCGAGTCGTACTCGCGCACAAAGGGTTTCGTACCATTATCTAGAAAAGCGGCAAAAAATCACGTTTGTAGCAAGGGAGCCCCCTTACATATTTGTTTTATTAAAATTTTATTATTTATTTTTAAAGTGACTATATAACTAAATATTCTGTGAATATTTAAAGCGTCAGCTATTGCTGTTATCAATATCGAGCAAAATCGAGGTAAAAATCACGTTTGTTGTATCGGAGCCCCCTTAAATATTTATTTTATTCTGTTTTTTAGCTGCCGGAAGTACTACTACCACGGAACGCAACGAGCCGACCAAATCGCAGGACAACAAGCTGGACAAAATTTTGATGCTCATGACATTGTTTGATTAGCATTTGAAAAGATTAGAATAAAGTACTAACATGGCTACTCTAAGCTTAAAAATTATCTTCGTTCATTTCAGTCAAGACCTCAGTGCCTAAAGACGAAAGTTTATAATCAATGTGTGTTGATTGTGTGAACACAAAGCATAGCTCTTTCCATAGCTCGCTGAGCGACTCTGAGCTTAAGAGGCCAACAGTAAAAGACCACGTTTCTGTACCATAAGTCATCAGTGGCAACACACATTGATTATAAACTTTCGTCTTTAGGCACTGAGGTATTTTGGGCGAAAAGATGTTGCGTAGTTTCCCGAACGCTGCCCAGCCGAGCTGGATTCTTCGGTTAACCTCTTTCCCAAAGCTGGACCTACCTAATTAGACTACTTGCCCTAGGTATGTGTATTCGTCAACAACTTCAAGAGTGGCGTTCCCAACAACAACCGGTATAGGCGCGAAATAGACATTGAATATCACCTTCGTTTTATCTATGTTCATTTTAAGGCCAACCTGTTGAGAAATTCTGCTGAGGTCTCCGAGCGTGGTACCTAGGTCTTCCATCGATTCTTCCATGACCACCATGTCGTCGGCAAATCGAAGGTGAGTGATGTACTCGCCATTTTTGTTGACGCCATATCAAATCTACTCCAGAAGGTTAAACACATCCTCCAACGCAGTTGTGAACAGTTTCGGAGAAATAACGTCTCCCTGTCTCACACCTTTTTGCAGGTGGATTGGTTTCGTGTTTTGGTCTTCTAGTCGGACAGACATCAGGGCTCTGTTATACATACACTTCAGCACTTCGGTATACCGATAGTCAATGTGGAACCGCTAGAGAGACTGAACACCGCCCAGGTCTCGATAGAATCGAAAGCTTTTTCATGGTTCACGAACCCTGCGGAAAGAGGCCGATTATACTCCTCTGTCTTCTGTGTAATCTGGCACAGCATATGCATGTAATCCATGGTACTAAAGTCTTTTCGGAAACCGGCTTGTTCGGGAGGCTGGAATTCGTCAAACTTGCGGTCGAGGAGATTCGTCATAAACATTATCTCAGAAATGATTTATATAAGCAGATATCCCTGCGTGATTATTGGTTAGAGAACTAAGCCACTTACGACGGCGTACGTTAAAGACTCCCAAAATAACTAGTTCTGCTGTGGGATATTGGTCTAGAACTTTTGGACGGGTAAACTTAGTCCGATTTAACCCTACAAAGACACAAGTCTCCGCGTTCACTGCTAAGAAAACCCCGTTCACTGTAGTCCCACTATTCCAGAACACTCCCCTCTCCATCTCTAACAGCATTCGGATCTTTAGTGTTGACATCTCCAGCGATGTTCAGTTCCGAGATCATTAACAAGTACAAAAAACTAGGTGTAATCAACAGAGCAAAGCAGTACTTCACGTTGGGGCAGAGGTTGCTGCTTTACAAGTCGCAAGTTCGGCCACATATGGAGTACTGCTGCCATCTCTGGGCGGGTGCAGCCGGATACCAACTTGGACCTTTTGACTCGGATCAACAACGGGCTGTGAGAATTGTCGACGATCCCAAACTCACTTGCCGTATCGAACCCTTAAGTCTGAGGAGAGACTTTGCCTCCCTGTGTGTGTTCTACCGATTGTACAATGGGATGTGTTCTGAGGAATTGTTCGAAATAATGCCCACAGCTACTTTCTTCCATCGCACCACTCGCCATCGGCAGGGAATTCATTCTCACACTTTAGAACCTAAATGGTCGCGTACAAACTACCTCCCGTGAACGCTTAAGTTGTGGAATGAGCTCCCTGCCAAGGTTTTCTGCAAGGACTACAGTATGGAGTTCTTTAAAAAGAAGTTATTAGATTTTGAAGGGTCGGCAACACGCAAAGGATACCCCTGGTGTTGCAAGCGTCCATAGGCTATGGTTACCGCCTGCCATCAGGCGGACCGTAAGCTTGTTTGCCACCTTAGTGGTATAAAAAAAAAAAATTATTGGATTTACCTTTTATTATTTATATTTACAGGTATATAAACATGCATGTTGCCTTGTTTGTTTGTATTCGTTCCATTGCATTGATCCTTGAGTTTTTGTGCCCACGGCCGCCGGGAAGATTTCTAAATAAGCGGAAAGGAGAAACAGGGAAGGGGTATAGGGAAGAGGAGGTTATTTTTTTTTTTTATTAAAAATATATTTCAACATTACTAATAATAGCAAAAATAATCGGTTATAATGATCGATTATTAACATCGTCCCAGCGCTAGGCTTGTTACTTTGAAAGCTGTCGCAGAACTCAAGCTATATTTTACAAGGTATCATGTCTTCTGAGGGGACCGAAGGGAGCCCTAAATTACAGCTTAAATATGAGAGGACATAAAAATATTAACAGGATCTAAAACCTTAAATTTAAAATATACTAAAACGGTACAAACTTAGTATTTTTCTACTTTCGTGGTCCTCACTTTACTATCACTGGCACTTTATGCACAAAGTTATTCTATTTTGCACAATATAACACAATGCCATTGCTCGAGTGTATCAATTAATTTTAGGTCTACAACGGCACACAATTATTTTCTTTCAATAACAGGTTATTTTTGCACAGACTATGAACTGACAACCACTGAGTTGCCAGGAAACAAAAACCTGCGTGCGTCTTGTAGCGTCTTGCAGATAGTCTACAACGGGACGAAACAACCGATCAGTGGCGTATTCGATACTAAAAAATTACTTATTATTTGTATCAATTCAAATTTTTGCTTCATTGGTAAACGAAACGCCAACATATATGCAACCATTTTACAAATCCTTTATACCTATACACATAGAAGTTATATTCATGCTCTTTATCAATCCCGTCTTATATGTTTACTTGCATACTAGATTCTTTTTATTATTACACATGTTGGGTATAATGTACACAAACATATGTACATTATACCCAACATGCCATCTTACGTCAGTGTAAAACAACTATAGCGTTTTTAATGTTGTTGTGAAAGCGTTGATATAGTGATTGATATGTTTTAGGTATTTAGAAATTAAAAGTTAAGCATTTTTAAGACAAGTAAATTGTTTTCAAATTTGCTGACAACAAGTTAATATTAAATTCTTAATAATTTTCTATAATAATAAATCTTTGGTGAATGTGACGTATTCACTGCATTTGTACTTTTATTTTCTAAGTTTTCTAAAATTCAACTTACGAACACGTGCAAGAACAGAGTATTTCTTACGAAACGAGCATTTATTTCTTCTGAATTGTTCTTAGTATCACTAAATATGCATCTTTTTTTTAAAATAAGTGTTTTTTTTGTTTTTTCCCTTTTTTTCTGAGCCGACTATGCAGTCGCAGCCATTACTGCTTCACCGGGCTTTTTGACTCTGAAGGAGCCTCAGCCCATATAGCACCCAACGCTCAAGGGCTCCCCGCGGGGGGAGCCTCGGCTTGGATTGTCGCTCTCGGGGGCGTCCCTTCGACCGGCGTGAGTCTCGAACCTGAAGGTGAGTCAGCGCCAGGAGGGGAGTTCCTCGTTATGCGGGTGCGGTTGCGATTGATTGGGGGCGAGAAGCCCGGAACTCTTTGATACGTCGTGTTTGGAGGGAGGCCCTATTGGTATCCGGATAGCGAGATCGTCATCTGGGGCCGTTAGTACGTGCCGAGGCTGCCTAAATATAGTTTTACGACCGTGCTGAGGTCGATCGGGTGGATGGGGCCCCTTTGGAGGGGTAAACAGTGCCTTATAAAGGTGACTTGATCTGTAAATCCCATCCATCACCAGCAATGCAGGTGCATCTTGCAGGTGCTGTTTACGTCTTTTATTTGACAAAAGGACGTGCCAAACACTATTTGATATCAGTGAATATAATTACAGTTTACTATTTATTTACTTATTACCTTATTAACATAAATTTTACAGTTGATAACTATATCTTTTCTAACAGGCGCGTCTACGTTACACACTATACATGAGTGTTATCACCGCTGCAAGAATGCAACACATATTGCATCCAAAATCATTTATATAAAATTGCATAATTTTGTCATGTAATGTTTCATAATAATAAGTTAATATTAAGTATATTTACACAATAAAAAACTATTTTCCTTGTAGGGACTAGTTTAGATTTAAGAAAATGTCATAATAAGTGTAAAATTGTATTAAGTTAGGTAAAAGTAGAGTAGGTTTGTTTCATTTCCCTTCTTTACTATTTGTTGATATCAAAAATAATATTTTGTGAGTACCGACATGTTGTCGACTTTGTACGCACGACTATCCCCAAAAAAGCGGGAAATTTAGTTTAATATATGTATGTAAAACATATGTCAATTGTTGTGCAAAAATGTACAGAGCTACTATGTAAAGTTCTATATAGGCCGTATGTACGGTTATTAAGTTACAGGTGAAAATAGTTAGCGTGTTGAGTATTGTATATTCTTTCTCCCTCACTCCTATGATAATAGACTGCGATAGAGATACAAAAGGGATGGGTCTATGGGTAAAAAAGAGAAAGACTGTCTAAAACTTTACCTGGCTAGGGTCATTAAGTCCTTAGGCTATGCCTAAAATAAGCATTACAGGTTATAAGCACACCTTTGCCCCTACACGTAGGTATCTATACCGTTACGATAAGTAGTATGGTTAGGGCGCAAATTAAGTGTAAACTTATGAAATACAACAGCTTATAACTCAGCAACCGGGTTACATAGGATAAAGATAAATGCATCACTAGATACCCTTCATAGGCATCTACCGAGATAAATAGGTTTCATACAGGTAACTTTAAGCCCTGAGGTACAGGAGCACAAGGAAAATCCTGAAAACTTGTATCACACATTTTTTCGTGATTTAACATACTGACAGACACTAAAAACACGGAAAGGTATGTCCGAATTTTAGGTCAATTTTTTGACATATAGCACAAAGTCTGTAGTCATCTAGTATAGGCAGAAAGCCCTGAGAGCTAGAATTCCAGCTCTTCTCTCACTACGGCCTAACCGTAGACGATGGAACATACCACTAAACGTCATTGGAACCGCCTCCGAAAGCTCTATTTTAGGACACCTAAATCGTCATTATAGCTCCTACCGTTTGGCTATAAAACCTAAAAATGTAAAACAGCGTTATTTTATAGTCAAGCCGCAAATCGTGTGACTGTGATGGCAATAGCCGATAGAGACCCCAACTGTCAGTAACGATTTATAGCTAGCTAGATATACCTACACTTTCGATATATGTCTATATCGACTACTATATGTTGTGTTTCACTAAGTTTTTGTGTGGGCTAGATTTTCAGTCTCTACAGTAAGTACAATAAGTTAAGTACTAAATCTAGAAGGTTCTATGGAACAACCTCTCCCTCTGATGGGGTTTTTCATTTTTATTATAAATATAGAACGAAATTTGTATTTTCATTCAGTCAATCAAGAAGCTTCAAAAAGTATCCATCAGATACTAATATATAATGTTTAAAGTAAAATAATGTAAATATGTGTTAGAATTTAAGCTAGAATGTAAGAATTAGAAGCATAGGCAAAATAAAATCGGTCTGTTGTGTGCATATACGCGTTTTAATATCTCAAGCGCCTAAGAAGAAACTCCTTGTCACGGGCAAAACCTTGTGCCACAGATATCGAAGGGTCTGTCCGCACGATGAGTTATACACAAAATTCGTGCATACATTGTAATTGTAATTACAGATTTAAAAATTGCATTACAATGTATCTAGCTGGCAGTTATCTATGGCTGTGTTTTGGCCTTGTGTAAATTGGAAAGACGCTATGCCGAACAATGCCGGCGAAAAACGGTCAAGGTATGCCGGACCTTAATTGGAACAACAATGGAATTTAATTAGGTGCATAAGATAAATTATTGAAGCACAAAATAATTTGTAAGTAGACAATATTACCATATTGTCAACAGATAGTCACAAAATTTTAGTGCTTGAAACTACATTACAACCCAATAACAATTTATAGCAGATAGTTTTCAAAATGTTTAAATTATTCTGCTCTTGATTTTGATACATTATATTTTGAAGCTATTTTTAATACGGTAGATTACACCCAGCTGAAAAATTATTCTCAGATCTGGCCACGCTTAATAAGCTATTTCGAGGGTCATCATCACTAATAGATTGGAAATCTTCTTGTCTTTCTTGAAAGATCCTGTGTAGACTATGAAAAAGTTGACTGGCAATACGTCGAGGTGTTTGAGATGTGTGTGTGAATCGACAACGAAATCAGTTCTACAAAAAGGAGTAAAACGGGGGATATCATGTCCTCGGAACAGTTTACAATCGCACTGATGTCTTTAAGTCTTGATAACTGGAAAGGACATGGCATAAGTAAATGTAAACAGCGAGAAAATCTCACACCTACAATTTTCTGACGATAATATTATAGTGCAGTTGGGTAAAAACCTTCCTTTAGGACGACTTCGTCCCCTTACCCAACTCGTCCACTTTCCTAACTCATTCAGTTCCTAACTCATTCACTTTTCTAACCCGTCCACTTCCTTGAATGACAAAAATGTAGGAAATATTTCGAAGAGCAGTGGTTTAAAAAAGATCATAATGTGCTAAGTTGTGCACAAAATTAACATAGGACAAACAACTCAGCATAAGGATACCATCGCACATTTTTTTTTTTATACCACTAAAGTGGCAAACAAGCTTACGGTCCGCCTGATGGTAAGCGGTCACCGTAGCCTATGGACGCTTGCAACACCAGGGGTATCACTTGCGCGTTGCCGATCCTTCAGAAATCTAATAACTTCTTTCTTGAAGAACTCCATACTGTAGTCCATGCAGAAAACCTTGGCAGGGAGCTCATTCCACAACTTAAGCGTTCGCGGGAGGAAGTTTCTCTGAAACCGCACTGTACTGCACTGTGTTTTAGCATAATCTTTAATCTTTTGTTATTAAAATTATTATAATTACACTTTTATTTTTTATTTTAAAGGTTCTGTCCCTCAAACCGAAAAACGTAACCCAGGATCCCTTTGTTGTCTGTCTGTCCGTTTGTCCAGCTGTCTGTCAAGACCCTTTTCCTCAAAAATAGGTATCAAGTTGAAATTTTTATAAAATTCAAAGACCTTTAGTATTTTTATTAGTTTAAACTAAATAATATATGTGAGTTTATAATTGACATTTCTGCTAAAAACGGCCACTTTTAGCAGAAATGCCAACTAAAACTCGCAGATATTATTTAGAAACTATATAAAACCTTCTAAAAATAGCATATGACTAGTTTTACATTTACGACATTTGCATTTTAGACATTCGTTTTATACGAAGAGAAAATTGAGGATATCTAATGGCGGCGCTAGTGGACTGTAAGAGGGGCCTTAAATGACCAAATTATCCCGAAAATATGCCAACCCATGCCCGTACCTTGCTACACCCATGCGTGGTAGAATTAAGTTTTTGGTTAGTAAATCAAGTTCAAATAAATATAGGAAAACATACAGATACTACAATATAATTTCAAGGTCTTATATTAGAAAAACATGATGCTTAAAAAATTTCTTGATAGAATTAAATACAAACCAATATCTGTAATTGTTGCAAATTTTTTTTTTTTTTTTTTTTTTATACCACTAAGGTGGCAAACAAGCTTACGGCCCGCCTGATGGTAAGCGGTCACCGTAGCCTATGGACGCTTGCAACACCAGGGGTATCACTTGCGCGTTGCCGACCCTTCAGAAATCCAATAACTTCTTTCTTGAAGAACTCCATACTGTAGTCCTTGCAGAAAACCTTGGCAGGGAGCTCATTCCACACCTTAAGCGTTCGCGGGAGGAAGTTTCTCTTATGTGTATAACGGTACATATAATTATGCTGAAATTTCATTATAATATTGCTTAAAACAAAACCTAGGTCTGTTATTAACAAAGTTTTTTATTAAATCATTTCGCGTTGAATGAAAAAAGTAGCTAGCTTGATGCCATAAATATGAGGTCTGCAAAGAAGGAAGTTTTTACATTCTTAAGATTCAGCAACGCGCGAGTGATACCCCTGGTGGTGCAAGCGTCTATAGGCTACGGTGACCGCTTACCATCAGGACCGTTAGCTTGACCTTTTTTGTCACCTTAGTGGTATAAAAAAATACCTAACACTTCCTTTTTCTTTTTCACATTCAACCCCTATTTTTGCTGATCGGGCCTACCGACTCGACGGAATGCTTCTGCGTGACTAAAAAAGACATTACAGCAGCCCTTGCATCCTTTACTAAGGGATCGGGGTCGGGTCTGGATGGCATCTCTCCCCAGCACCTTATGGACCTGACCAGCTATGGCACAGGGGTAGTTTTGGCGAGTATTTGACAAGCAGTCTCACTAAGCTAGTCAATCTCATGCTTATGGGAGATATCTGCCAAGATTTGAAGCCAAATATCTATAGGGCAAACCTTATAGCTGTAACAAAAAAGATGGCGGCGTTCGTCCTATTGCCGTAGGCTCGGCTCTACTGCGTCTAGCAGCCAAAATATGTGTTCGTCCCACACGCACCAAACTCCAGAAACTTTTTGAACCCGTATATGTTGGCTTCGGCACCCGCGGAGACTGCGAGGCGGCGGGTTATACTGTGCACACCTTTGTAAAAGACGACCTGTGCGAGGTACTTCTAAAATTAGACGTAAAAAACGCATTTAATTCTGTCCATCGGGACACTATGCTAAACGGAATTAAAATACACGTTCCTGAAATTTATAACTTCCTACTTCAGTGTTACCATTGCCCTTCAAAATTAGTCCATAAATCAAACGTAATCCTTTCGTCTATTGGTTGTCAGCAGGGTTATCCCCTCTGTCCAGCAATATTGAGTCTGGCTATCAATTCCATAATACATTCTTTAAATTCTAAATTTAATGTTTGGTCGAGGTACCAACCTTCTTACTTAACCATTATAAAAGACAGATTTAGTGCCATTTGTCTGGAACTAAATTTTAACAAATCTGAATTATATATTTCGGAAAAAGTAAACACTGTCCTAGCCGACCAAATCTATTAAAAATTTAACATTGTTGCCGCCGACATCAAAATTCAAACCAAAAAAAGTTTGCACCTCCTTGGGGCACCGATTTTCGATGATGCCATCCCTCCCCTTCTGAATGATTCGGTTTCAAAATTTAATGATTGTTCCGACCGCCTAATTAAAATTAGTAGTCATTCGGCTTTTTTATCCTAAAATTCTGCCTGCTTGTTCCCAAATTTACTTACTTGCTGCGCTGCAGTCCCATTTGGAAATTCCCTAATTTAATACATCCTATCGACCTTTTGTTAAAATCCCAAATTGAACATATAATTAACATTAGCCTCAGCGAGCAGGCATGGACCCAAGCTTCTCTACCAGTAAGGTATATTGGCTTGGGTATCTACAAAATTTCAAGTGTCGCATTACCGGCTTTATTAGCCTCAATCTATAGCACGTGTGATCTTGCAGGTAATATCCTGAAAGCCCCAACGGCTACAAACTGTAAGGTCGCGTGCGTGGATGAATCTATGAACAGCTGGTTAGCTGGACCGAGCCCAAATTTACCATCAAAACCTAAAGTACAAAGGGCCTGGGACACCATAGCCTCAATCACTACCCAAAAAATTCTCCTCGACAGTACGACAGGCAAAGACCACGCCAGTTTATTGGCAGCATCTAGGCCTCAGTCAGGACAATGGCTTCATGCCTATCCATCCCCCAACACCGGCACCTTCATCGACCCCTGCACACTCCGCATAGCCGTTGGTCTCCGACTAGGTGTCGAGGTGTGCGCAGACCATTGCTGCGCCTCTTGCGGAGCCACCGTCGATCGCCTTGGCCACCATGGACTATCCTGCTCTACGGGTGCCGGTCGCTACTCTCGCTACGCCACACTTAACGACATCATCAGAAGGGCGCTCATTAGCGCGGATGTCCCCGCGACTTTAGAGCCGCGGATCGTTCGGGACGACGGCAAGCGCCCGGACGGGATGTCTTTGATACCGTGGCGGATGGGCCGAGCGGTCCACATGCGCGGATACTTTAGCGGCGTCCTACCTGCCATCCACCTGCAGGCTAGCCAGTGCGGCGGCGGACACCCGGGAGCGTAATAAAATATCTAAATATAGTTTTCTTGGCGCCCAGTACGAATTCGTCGCTTTTGGCGTCGAGATACTAGGTCCTTGGGGGAAGGGCGCTCGTGGGCTTCACAGGGCGCTCAGCAAGCGCCTTAGGGAGACAACAGGGGACCCATTGCCATTCAGCGAGGGAACGCTGCCTGCGTAATGGGCACCTTTCCTAAAGGGCCTAGTTTTCTAAATTGTTTTTAAGTTATTTATATTATTCGTAAGTTTTATTTATAGGTAAAATAATATTTTGTAGTAATTAGTTTATGAAAATAATAAAAATATATATTTTTCTTTGCTGAACATTGTAAAATTAAAAATATTTGCCACAAATTAATTTCTAAATTATTAAAAAAATAATTGTGGTACTATATCTTTTCTCCATATAAAAGAAGAAGGTTACTATCTGACTGATCAATGACATAAACTCACAGCCCAAACCGCTGGGTCTAGAAACTTAAAATTTGGAATTGGGTTATTTATCTGACCCAAATGTGTATGAAAATCCGTTTTCCGTATTTAGAAGTTAAATGCATGATAATTGGTATTTAGGTATCGATCATTAATGTATAAGATACCTTTAAGTAGAAAATTATGAACGACGAGTTTCACCTTTAAAAAAATCATCCCCTAGGGAGCAAAACAGGGAATGAAAAGTTTTATGAGAACTCCCCTCCAGGCGGTGACTCACCTTCGGGTTCGAGACTCACGCCGGTCGAAGGGACGCCCCCGAGAGCGACAACCCAAGCCGAGGCTCCCCCCGCGGGGAGCCCTTGAGCGTTGGGCGCTATATGGGCTGAGGCTCCTTCAGAGTCTCGCCCCAAAAAGCCCGGTGAAGCAGTAATGGCTGCAACAGCCAATAGCATAGTAAGTTCAGAAAAAAAAAAAAAAAAAAAAAGAGATCTCTGATATTTTTGTAGGTAGAATCAGGAAAGTAAAAAAGGTTTCTCCACGCAGAAATATAAAAACCTTTGCTCTCAGAGAAAAAGATAAATTAAATTATTTTTCATAACACTTACTTGTAAAACGTGTCATTACGTGCTGGTTAAGTGGATGCTAAGATTTTAATTAATCGCACGGGCTTTTTCTTTCTATTTGTATCTTTCTTTAAGGCAAAGCGGAAGTTTATAAAACCCACGGGTGATATGATTAATTATAGCGCGCGCTTTACTTGTACAATAAAACAGTACGTAGACTTTACGTATTCTATCAAATATGTACAAGAGTGCTATCTGTAGTTTAAAATACGAACTACGCGCCAAGCGAGCAATTATTGTGCAACATTTTTTTCAGCACGGTGGTCAAAAATCAAAACTACAGTCGCCATATTGAAATGGTGTGAACTTAAAACGACACTAGCGACCAAATATTTTTAACTTTGGCCAAAACTGTTTAATTCATAAATTCTCTAGATATCGCTAGGTGGCTTCTCTGTGGATTGAATCATTTCTGTTCCCACATTTTTTTTTGGTGAGTTTCTTTATTTACAACTTACAAAAGAAATAAATAATGTCTTCGTCGTCAGATTAGTTTAATATAAATGTGACACCGCCCGATATTGTTAAATTTGGCTCAAGAAATAAATATTACCTGTTACCACCGAAGCCTAGAGTCAAATATTTAGGTAGGTATTTAAATGCATACGCCAGTTTTATTACCAGGAGCAACAAGAAGAAAACGAGTTCGTTTTCAGAGAAAGTCCTATTAGCTTACTTAGTCCTATATTAGTTTAACTTTGTTGGATAACATTCGTTTTGGTAAAGAAAATCAAAACATGCTGTGAACGCGGCTCCACCTACGTTAAATTCGTTTTTCGGTACGTATGGGATTCCTACGGCATCAATAAGTAATATTCAATCATTAATAATTACACAACCAGTACAAAACAAAGGTTCCTGATTAGTGACCACAAACTCAATGAAGCACGGTAAACAACCGAATTAGTTCAAACTGCAGGGAACCCCTGAATAGACAAGCCATTGCGACGACGTTTAGCAATGGTGCGCCCCCTATGCTACATAAAAACAAAAAAAATTAGAATCGACATGTTTGACTTTGTTTTTAGTAGCTTACTAACTTATTTTTTTTATAAGTGTTTCGGTACATCTTGCATACTTTTTACCTAATGATCAAAGTATTGTATTATTACTTTAAATGGAACTTCTTGCCAGCTCTTTTTGGCAGAAATTAACATTGTTTACATTGAATTGACGATTCAAAAGTGTTTTTAGAAACCTATTTAAGTAAAGTTTAATTTGATATGCCTTATAGGTACTTAGATGAAGAAACAAACGAAATAGTAGTAGTTTACACCTACAAAACCTACTTATCTCGCGTAATAAAAAAACTCATTAAGTGGTACCTACTTAAGACACGTACCTGAGCCATGTAGGTAAGAAAAAATATGTTGATGAACTAAATACAACCTGTCAACGCGATAATATTGTAATTATTCTATTCTTTGAGGGTGAAAACAAATATTATCAACCACATACCTAAAAATATATATTTTATTAAAATCTTGTACCTATATATTTTTTCACAAATTTAACTAACCTTATTAGTATAAATTACTTGTGTTAAGTGTATTGTTATATTACAAAAGTTTTTATTTTTAATAATCCTTGCTTTTCTTCTAATTAAATAGAGTAAAGCGTACTTAATAATATCGATAAAATTGAGACAGTTTTTTTTTTGTTAAAATTGAATTGAATTAAAGATAAATCACTTGTCACTAAATGTTTGTCTTAACCACTTATTATTACAACCTTTTCTTTAACTTTAATTTTGTATGTATGTATGTTTGTTTGTTTGTTTGTACAAGACAATTGTTTTGTCACCTTCCGGTGTCCAATTGAGCTGAATTTTGGTATACTTGTATTACTTCGGTGACAATGCAATAATATAGTACTCTGAATCTTAGATAATATCTAGAATCTGATACTGTAGCCGGAAGGTGGCTTCAGGGACTCTGTGATCACATGACGCAACCTCATAGAGTTTGGGCTTGTTTGATTTGTCACGGCAAGTACTCTGGACTAAGATGAGATCCAGGGTTAGATGCTAAAGCTGGAAGTTACCTATTGCAATGGGTCCAAAAAATGAAATAGCTGAATTTGTTGCCTCTTAGCGTTTAAGGACCTAGGCAATCATTTATTTGCAACTATTTGTGTGGGTTGTTTCGTACACTAAAAAATCGTTGACGATCCCAAATTCACAAGCACTATCGAACCCTAAGTAAGAGGAGAGATTCTGCCACATTGTGTAACACACACAACGCTTGCATAATGGGATATGTTCTGAGGAATTGATTGAAATGAAACTGACGGCTATTTTCTATTATCGCACCACTCGCCATCGACAGGGAATTCATCCTCACACCTTGAAACCTAAATGGTCCCGTACAGTGCGGTTTTAAAGAAATTTCCGAACGCTTAGGTTATGGAATGAGCTCCATGCCCAGGTTTTCTCTGAGAACGACAGTATGGGTCGGCAAAGCGTGAGTGTTGCCTCAGGTGTTGCAAGCGTCCATAGGCTGCAGTGACTGCTTACCATCAACCGTGCGGACTGGCTTGTTTGCCACCTTAGTGGTATAAAAAAACCCAAATCTCTTAGGTGTATATATAAAAATTTCAAGAGTTCCCTTGATTCCTCTAGGACGCCACCAATAAATCGTAACCTGATGACCATGGGACCATGGGTATCCATTTGTTGTACACCAAGTTTATTGATTAAACTACAAATTTGTGATTACAAGTTACGGGACTTCCCAGTTAAGTTCGAAAACCTGTGTTAGGGTAGTCCGCACATAGACATGTTATTGAAACACATTTATTTATTTATTTATTCTTTTTGCACAAACTAAAAGTGTACAGTGGCGAGCTTAATGCCATAGGGCATTCATAACAACCGAGTTTCAAGTTTCAAACTAATAAATTAAATCAATTTAAATTACTTGTATGTATCTTATAACGTCACTGTATTTATTCCCCGAAGGGGTTAACCAATATGGGATACTCACTCAAATGATGCCCACGGCTACTTTCTACCATCGCACCGCTCGCCATCGGCAGGGAATTAATTCTCACACTTTAGAACCTAAATGGTCGCGTACAGTGCGGTTTCAGAGAAACTTCCTCCCGCGAACGCTTAAGTTGAGGAATGAGCTCCCTGCCAAGGTTTTCTGCAAGGACTACAGTATGGAGTTCTTCAAGAAAGAAGTTATTAGATTTCTGAAGGGTCGGCAACGCGCAAGTGATACCCCTGGTGTTGCAAGCGTCCATAGGCTACGGTGACCGCTTACCATCAGGCGGGCCGTAAGCTTGTTTGCCACCTTAGTGGTATATATATAAAAAAAAAAAAAAAACCAAATAAAAGTTACGAGGTCTGTAAAAACGTTTCTACAGCATAAATGCAGCTTATTTTATCAGCCCAGAGAGCAGGGGAGCTTCTTTTTGCTACTTGGATGAGGTCTAGAAAATTGAAATATGATATCTAGGTTCCATATGACGTTAGGTTTGTGACGTTAGGTTTTCATGATCATAGTCCTAAGTAGTCACGTAGGGTTCTGTTCATAGTTTATAATTGTGGATTAAAAGTGATGAACTTTATAATTTCTCCATCATACATTGCGCAGTGTAGCTGGTTAGGTAATTCACAACTCCGAAAATAACGCAGCAAGGATCGGGATGCGTTTTTAATGTCCACAGCTGCGTAAAAAAATATCACACATTTTTTAAATATCTATCTATAAATATTAATAAGTATAAATTTTATAATAGCCACCTATGTACGCACGAGTCATTAGTAGTGCGTGTTTTCGTACATACTACCTATATTGTTGTGTCTAATCATTCGCAAATAATGTGAACTAAATATAATTTAGTTAAAACAAAACAAACCGGCCAAGTGCATTTTGGTTCAGTGTAGAGATCTGTAGTAACCATAGTATCCCAAATATAAATAAAAAGGGTCAGTTCCTATATTGAATTTAAAGTTTTTCAAACGACACTCAACTCAAATCAATCGAAAACGAAACCTTTACCGTACACCGCCAAGCGCCGCATCCCGCCGCGCGGCGTCGCCGACTAGTAGAAGGGGTTATTCGAACGTAAATATTGTTATTAATTTAGTAAGTATAAGTATTCAGAATGCTATAGTTTTATTTTGCTATAATGTTACACAGTCCATATACTTATATTTAATACCTGTTTTATACAAGTACAAACTCCATACTTAGTACCTTTTGATGGTCCTTTAAATGGATTTGTACGATTTTTTACTTTTCCTACTATTGCCTACACATTAAGTTGTAAATCCTAAGTAACTACAATAGTTTTTCTTTTAAAGAAAGAAAACATCCAAGAACAGCCATTTAGCAGGCAGTTGGGACACTGGGGTTTAACATATATTTGCACTGTAAAGCTTAATATATCGCAAATGCATCGCTGAATCGAAAAAGGGTTTTCACAGACCATCACTCATCCTCAGGCCGACATCCCACACTATGGGGTAGACGAAAAAAAAAATATCAATCCCCACTTTACGTGTATGAGAAGTATATACTAATTTTTTTTTATTGAATTCTATTTAACCATTTCGTCGGCCTATTAAATATGCATTGTATACTCATGCTAAATTGCAGCTTTCTAGTACTAATGGCTTTTAGCTGAGCCGCGGACAGGCTGAAAGACGGACGGACGTTCATGGTGAACCTATAAGGGTTCCTTGTTGACTACGGAACCCTAAAAATGGAAATCAAAATATATCATATTTTTAATTTACAGGTGCAAGAAATGACGACTAAAATCTTGTTATTACTATTTCATACAATAGTTTTGCATAGTTATGTCGAAGGCATACATATCGACATATACATCAACGAAAATCTATCTGAAACAAGTGTGAAAATGCATGGCTCTTATAGTAAAATCATAACTCTTCAAGAGGCTAATCTGCATGGAATAAATAAAACTATTCTCTCAGCTCTAACCACTCCTCTTGAAAATGAAACGCCAACGAGAGTATACTTTAACGAACCAGTTCAAGGTGTTAACATATCGAATCCTGTCAAAGTTTATATGGAAGCCATGAAAGCTAAAGTTGTAAATTTTAAAGAAGACGTTGTTGCCGTTAGTTCATATGGATATGTCAATAAAAATTACTCCGTATTTGATACCAAATCAGATACACAATGCGTTTACAATCATTTTAATTATAAGTGGAAGAACAGAAGTATTATACTAGACTTTGAAATATTTTATAATATTCACTTTGAAAGTCGTGTTTTAAATTGGAGACATGCATACGGTCGTGACTCAAAAGACACTGAAAGATATCTAGTAGGTGACGTTCTTCCAAAGAAGTTATCAAAAGGTGAAATTATGGTCTCAACCATGTATAGTAAGCATATACTCTTGGAATTAGAATTGACTTATAGGTCATATTTAAATGGAGCATTTATGATCTATGAGAAAAATAATTTTGAAGTAATTTCCAGCTTATACGATTTTCTACGTTTTTTTTCTATATCAACACAGAAGCTTACAATTGAAAGAATAAAAATAGAATTATATAGAGAAGCAAAAACCAAATTCAAAATTTTTAAAATAGAAAAACTGCCATACGTTAAGAACGTATGAGTCTATAAATTCTAAAAAAGAATCAAAAGAGCATTTTTTTATCTAGTCTAAATGTGTTTGTGAATACTAAATAAATCGTAATTTGTACGTACAATATTAAAAGATTTAACATGTCATTTAACTTCTTATAGGTTTTTCTACACCTAATCTGCCCATAAAACAGGGATATTTACAAAAAAGAAAAGATCTATTCTATAAACGTATAAGCCTATCCTACCTCTTCTATTAAAAATCGGCTAAGTGCGACTCGGACTCGCGCACGAAGGGTACCGTACCATTATCTATAAAAACCCCTTAAATATTGGTTCTATTTGAATTTAATTATTTATTTTTAAAATGAATATATAACTAAATATTCTATTAATATTTCAAGCGTCTACTGGTTGCCGTTATCAATATCGAGCAAATACGAGCAAAAAAATTAAGTTTGTTGTATGGGAGCTCCCTTAAATATTCATTTTATTCTGATTTTTAGTGTTTGTTGTTATAGCGGCAACAGATATACATCTTCTGTGAAAATTTTAAACTGTCTAACTACCACGGTTCATGAGATACAGCCTGGTGACAGACGGACGGACAGCGGAGTCTTAGTAATAGGGTCCTGTTTTTTACCCTTTGGGTACGGAACCCTAAAAAACAGAAACTCCACGTAGGTAAAACAACAAACAATAACGGAAAACGTACGTGAAATCGGGAGGTACCAACTTATATTAACGTCAAACGTACGCGATGGTGGGATGTGACAACTTATATTGACGTTAAACGTACGTGACGGTGGGTGGTAAAGTAAGCGACACATCAGCCTAATTTTAATGGACTTTGAACCCAAAGCGCAACGCAGCGAATAAGTTATGAAAGAAATATAGTCGTAATTTATTATTTTGTCTCAGACTGACTGCTCTTCTACGTAGTATTCCCACTGCAATATACAATACTGTTTTATTGCGTGCGTCCAATAGGTAATCTTTGTAAAATCACAAATGAAACATAATTT
Organism: Apoda limacodes; assembly: GCA_946406115.1. Classification (NCBI taxonomy): domain Eukaryota; kingdom Metazoa; phylum Arthropoda; class Insecta; order Lepidoptera; family Limacodidae; genus Apoda; species Apoda limacodes. Next base: position 21,284,971 of record OX291555.1, on the reverse strand, counting down.
TATAGTGTATTAACTAATAAATACATGTTTTATATTGAAAAACTAAATAAACAAGATTTACAATGTGAATAGTTTGATTTAAAAACAAAAACAATCAAAATTTAGGTACTACTTAAATTGCCTATTGTTTTTCAGATTGCATTGTGGGGGGCACCATGTGATAGGTTAAAAGTCTCCAATTACTCTGTGACGGGATTTAAAGTAACTTCCGAAAAAAATATACTCGTATAACATATAATGTTACACAGCAGACGTACATATACATATATATGCCTGCCTACCCCTCTGGGAAACAGGCGTGATGTTATGTATGTATGTATATATACTAAGAATACAAAGAAGTTTGCAAGAATATAACACATTAATCAGCTATCGCTTCGCTCCACCATGTTTTAGGGAACGTAACGACCCGACTCACGTGCCACACTCAAGCAAGTCCAATAAAACTTCGACTGTACCATATTCATTTAACATATAATATGACACAGCCGACGTACATATACATATATATATATATATATACATACATACATATTTACATTTTACAAACATGAAAATAAATAAATAAATAGGTATTCATATACATATTAAAGATAATATAAAATACATATACATGCACATATTCATATATACACATACAGACATATATTAATACATATATATAAATATGCAAATATATATGAAAGATATAAAATGAAACTATATGTAAGAGAACTTATAGATCCTATCTGATTCAATGCTCGTTGGGCCGCCCAATAGCGGCAAGGCTCCGAACACAAGCGGGTGTTACACACAAAAACGCACATATTCAAACAGACGTCGCACACGCGACAGTGGCCCAGCCCCTACACAACAACCCGGCAATAAATGTACATCATTTAAACTACCATCACTTCGGAAACTAGCCTAAGGAAGGAAGAAGTGACAAGAAACTCCCGGATGTACACCTGTTACCAATCAGTCATGCAGGAACCAAGCCATCAAGTACACAACATCTATCCAAATATGTATATACACACATACACATACGTACTCGTGCGCCACACCCTCACACATCCAAATCCCCACCAAAACCAGGCAACCAAAGGCGTATTGCACATGGTGCATCCCCTGGTAGCTCGCCACAAACCACTATAAAGTTAACATCAGAGACATAACATCGATACTTAGCTTGGTCTTTAGAGTGCTCCTTTAACTTATCAAACGTAAATTATTTAAGTTTCTATAGAAAACCTAACATTAATTTTGAGTGATACTAGGCCATACAATTTTGTCATTCAAATATTCATCTACATTATAATATGCTTTCTTACATAGGAGATGTTCAATATAAAATTAAAACTGTTGTCACTTAAATAAAGAATTTCCTCAGTTAACTTATTAAAAAAATTTACACCGCTTCCCATAAAGGATTTGTTGGCTTTAGTAAGCCTAAACTTTGGCATAGCAAATTTATTTTTATTTCTCGTTTATCTGCCCGCTGGTGTGATCAGTAGGCGCTGCGACTTAAATCGTCGAGCCTATGGTTCAAATCACGCTATTTCCGTATTGAGTATTTTTGCCAACTCCCCACGACTCCCCAATACTTCAAAGACCTGGCCGTCCGCTTTTTCGAGCGTACACAAAATCATCCGAATCGATTAATTGTGCAATCCACAACGTATCATCCCCCCGATCAATCTCGGCACGGTCGTAAAACTATAGTTAGGCGGCCTCGGCACGTACTAACGGCCCCTGATGACGATCTCGCTGTCCGGAGAGCGAGATTAGTCTCTACGACCTCCCCGAATAGGGCCTCCCTCCAAACACGACGCCGACGTTCCCGGGTTCGTCGGCGCCCGCAAGGAAACACGAGGTATCAAAGAGTGCCGTGGCGCTTCTCGCCCCCACTCAATCGCAACCGCGTAACGGGGAACTCCCCTCCTGGCGGTGACACACCTTCGGGTTTGAGACTCACGCCGGTCAAAGGGACGCCCGCGAGAGCGACAACCCAAGCCGAGGCTTCCCCCGCGGGGAGCCCTTGAGCGTTGGCCGCTATATGGGCTGAGACTCCTTTAGAGTCTCGCCCCAAAGCCCGGTGAAACAGTAATGGCTGCAACGGCCAACTGCATAGACAGTTCAGAAAAAAATAAAAAAATATTATGGGTTTCAAATTTTTCTTACATACATTTTCATAACAAAGAGGCATGCAAAACGGTGATCCCCCTTGAAAACCTTTTTTTTTTTTTTATTTTATAATAATTTTCTAAAAAGAATTTACTCGGTCATTTATTGATTTGATGTATTGTTCTATTTGGATTTGGTTTATGTTACGCCGTAATATTTGTCCATTTCATCCAAAAGTAGGATTTGGGAGATACTGGAATAGTAATAATGTAGTAATTTCGGTAAAAATTATTTATGAATAACGACATTTGTCTCATTGTGATTAATTTTTAGTATTTTTACTTACCTGCACATCGTTAGTATTACAGATTTGGCTTTTTAGCCTGTTTCGAACCCAGTTTCCTCTATAATTAACGTGAACTATGCCCATGATGACCCTAGTGCGTAAGCGCAAACATTCTTCTTAGTAAGTAGGTATAGACCTGTGCCCAAAAATGGGAAGTGTGGGTTGATATATTCATTCGTTTAGTTCTTTTTTTCAATATACTTAGGTGACAAATAAGCATACAGCCCACCTATATTAAGCAGTCACCGCAGCCTATGGATGCTTGCTACTCCAGGGGCATTACTCGCGTGTTGCTGACCCTTGTGCGTGACTAACTACGCTTAAAGGTGTGAGGATGGACTTCCTCACGGTAGCTAGCGATGCGAAGGTAGAAAGGGGACCGCACTTGTGCAAAGTTTTTAACAATTCCTCAGATATACAAAATCGTTAACAAACATCAACTTATTTTAATCCACTAATTTTATCTCATTACCGTGCACATGTCTTTCCTCGGCCTCGACTAGTCTTGGCAGAAGTCATCAGTGGCAGACTCTTTGGTAATTTGGTCGAGATTGGCCTTTTAGTAAAAGTAAAATAAATTATCAGAAGTCATAGTAACGTTATTTAATTATTTAAAAATCAACATGACAATTTAAATAAATAGTAATAATGAGGATAAACTAAAAACAGCAACAATAAAAATAAAATTTTAGTAGACCATTTTTGGCAGTAAAGTTATTAACAATAGCGTGAATAGCGGATCTTAGTGCAAATTAAGCTTTTTATATTAAGTTTTTTAGACTATAGGGACGTTTGCTATCCGGACGCCACTGAGGAGCTATTAAATAAACTTGATCGACTTCAAAAACAACTTCTTGTGCATTCGTTTTGTTTACGGGTTGCGCAAGTTTGATCATATATCTAAATTCAGACATGAGTTGAATCGGCTCCCAATTAGTTTTTGCCGTAACTTGCACACTTTATTACTCTATACTCAATTTTGAATAATCCCGCTTCTCCAATTTATCTCAAACCACGTTTTGAACATATATTCCAAAGGGATAGATCGATTCGCCCCTATACGGCACTTTTACTCAAAATACCCCAACATAACACAACAACTTTTGGTAATTCTTTCTTTTGTGCTATCAAACTATGGAACGCTCTCCCTCATAAAATACATGATAGTCTTTCTACTTTTAAAACTAGTTTGAAAAAAGATTATATACAATTACTGGTTTTTTTTTCTTTTATTTCTGTATCGTAATGATCTCAAAGTCAAAGAAGTCAAAGTCAAAATGTTTTATTCAAATTAGAATTTTACAATCACTTTTGAATCGTTAAAGTTATGAAATATTATTTTTTGAACCCTCCTACCCTCCGTCCGGTTCACAGTAGTTGATTTCTACATAGAAGAATCCGGTAAGAAACTCGATAGTTACTCTTTTAAAAAAATCATAAAAACTAAAAATACAATCAATGTTTTAAATAAAAAATTTAAGCTGTACAATTTTATATTATATCCATTTTAATTTGGTTTACCTATGCATCCTGTAATTGAGAATCTTCAATCCCAAGGATTTTTCTCATTTACATAGTGAAATCTGAAATATTGTAGTATGCTTTTATACAAAGTACTTGTTTGATAAAAGATTTAAATTTACTTATTGACAGCTTTTGAATATTATTGGGAACTTTGTTGTAAAAGTATATTCATTGCCCCATTAAAAGAGTTATTTATTTTGTGTAGACGTGTATCATGCACCAACAGCTTATTTTAACTTCTAGTATTTACTTTGTGAATGTCACTTTTCTTAAAATATAATAAATAATAAAAAAGAACAGGTAAAATAACTGATAGTTAAAAACGAAAGCAAGGACAACCATAAGTGTATATGCGCGTTGTCTTGAGTGCAAAGTTCATCATGCGCCGCCCCTCCTCCATCGAAGCGAGTTTGCCAGTGTCATAATTACAAGATAGGTATTACATACTTTTCTTATTACGGCGACCAAGGCGCGCATTGATAGTTAAATATACTCCTTGTAGTATCTTCAGTCAACTTTGGAAAGAGGGCAAATGTTATTATAAGATCGCCGCAATACTCCCTTCTTCGAGTGGATATCTGCAACACTAGCAGCTCCATTTTTATCGGGGATTACGCGAATTATTTGCCCCAACAACCAGAGTAGAGGTGAAAGAGTTTTGTCATTCACAAGGACCATCATGCCATTTTCTAAATTTCCGGTTGACTTGAACCATTTGGTCTTTCTCTGTAACCAGACTATATACTTGGTTGAGAACCATCGCCAAAAGTGTTCTTTCAGACATTCTATACGCTTAAATCGTTGTAAGGATGATATGTTTGAAGTACTTGAAACATGATGATGAGGTGCGAGCAATAACGCACGACCGATTAGAAAATGAGCTGAGGTGAGAGATGCGAGATCTGAAGGATCATCACTTAATAGAGCTAGCGGTTCCGTTGTGGAGGAAAACCGCGGAGAACTTGTGTCTCAAATCGAGACCACACTGTCCCAGGTCGCTGACTGGGGACGGGTAAACTTGGTCCGATTCAACCCTACAAAGACACAAGTGTGCGCGTTCACCGCTAAGAAAACTCCATTCACTGTGGTCCCACAATTCCAGAACACTCCCCTCTCCATCTCCAAGAGCATTGGGATCCTTGGTGTCGACATTTCCAGCGACGTTCAGTTCCAAGATCATTTACAAGATAAGGTGAAGCTGGCGTCCAAAAAACTTGGTGTACTTAACAGAGCGAAGCAGTACTTCACGTCGGGGCAAAGGTTGTTACTTTACAAGTCGCAAGTTAGGCCCCATATGGAGTACTGCTGCCATCTCTGGGCAGATGCACCCGGATACCAGCTTGGCCCTTTTGACTCGGTTCAACGACGGGCTGTGAGAATTGTCGACGATTCCAAACTCACTTGCGGTATCGAGCCCTTAAGTCTGAGGAGAGACTTTGCCTCACTGTGTGTGTTCTACCGCTTGTACAATGGGTTGTGTTCTGAGGAATTGTTCGAAATGATGCCCACGGCTACTTTCTACCATCGCACCGCTCGCCATCGGCAGATCTCACACTTTAGAACCTAAATGGTCGCGTACAGTGCGGTTTCAGAGAAACTTCCTCCCGCGAACGCTTAAGTTGTGGAATGAGCTCCCTGCCAAGGTTTTCTGCAAGGACTACAGTATGGAGTTCTTCAAGAAAGAAGTTATTAGATTTCTGAAGGGTCGGCAACGCGCAAGTGATACCCCTTGTGTTGCAAGCGTCCATAGGCTACGGTGACCGCTTACCATCAGGCGGGCCGTAAGCTTGTTTGCCACCTTAGTGGTATTAAAAATAAAAAAAAAGCGGTTTTGAGTGTTTAATATAGCCTTAATTTAAGCTAAAAGCGTAGTCATGAGTTAAACCTAAAGTTCAACGAAGTTGATGCTTAACCGATTTAACCGCTGACTCCCAAATTCCACCAAGATGTGGTGTGTAAGCGGGTATAAAATTAACCTTAATGTTCTGGTCTATCACGCCAGAAGCAATATCAGCATTTTGTGCAAGTAATATTTTTGACAATTCGTCAAAACCCCCCACAAAGGTCGTGCCATTATCGGAAAACATAGTACGTGGCTTACCCCTACGACCTATAAAACGGTTAAGTGCCACTATAAAAGCTTCTTTTGTCATGTCCGAAACAAGTTCTAGATGTAGGGCCTTTGTTGCCAAACACACAAATACTCATATAAAGCACTTTATCAATGTGCATCCACGTCCTTAAACCGGTTTCAAGAAACGGTTTTTAGACGGTAGAGCCTTTTCTGATTGAATTATTGTGTATTCTGTAGGAAATGATTCCTTTTGAGAAATTCTTAATAACACATGTAATTAACTATTTAATTCGTCTATATTAAGACACAGGTCTGATGCATTTTTCATCCGACGACATTTGTTGATAAATCTTAGAACGTACGATATATTTTAGTCAAAGAAGAAAATTAATCAGGCAATGCCGTAACTGGTTCATTATCTGTATTATGAGTAACGTGAAATGTGTTCACCATTACTGGCAAATTTAATTCTACTTTCTGAGAGTTTGGAAAGATAGGCCATTCATTTTGGTTTAAAAGAAGAAATTCGGGCCCTGACCACTGCAAAGAAGAGGCCGCTATCTGATCAGCGCTCAAGCCTCTCGAAAGAAGATCCGCTGCATTATTTTGCGATGGAAGATAGCACCACATAGTGGATGGAAAATCTCCAAAACTCGATGACGTACAAAAGGCTTTAACTGATTTGGTGCTGACGACAGCCATACAAACACTATTGTGGAGTCACATGAAAAGACTATTTGATCGAATGTGAGTGTCAATGAGGTAGCACTTTTGAGCATAACCTAGCTCCCATAAATGCTCCACACAACTCAAGGCACGGTGTTGTTTTCGCCTCAATAGGTGCGACCTTGCTCTTTGACGTCTAAAGAAAGACATGAGTCTTACGATCGGTATGAGTAGAGCGTACATAAATACATGTACCATACCCTTCTCCGATGCGTCTGTGAAAATGTGCAACTGAACAGACCAAGGAGAACCACACAAAATCCGTCTAGGTATTTGGATGGAATTTAAATATGGCAATGTTTGTACATTGGCATGAGCTTCTATACCGTATTTTACGACAGATAAATCAAAATCAAAATCAAAATGTTTTTATTCAAATGGGTTACTAAGAACACTTTCGAATCGTCAAGTAAATTAACTACAACCAGCTTTACAAACTAATTACAATACTGTTTTATTGCGTGCGTCCAATAGGTAATCTTTGTAAAATCACAAACGAAACATAATATTATAATGTATCAACTAATAAAGACATGTTTTGTATTGAAACACTTAATAAACAAGATTTACAATGTAAATAGTTTGATTTAAAAAAAAAACAATCAAAATTTAGGTAATATTTCAATTGCCTTTTGTTTTTCATATTGCATAGGGGGGGCACCATGTAATACGTTACAAGTCTTAAATTATTCTGTGACGGGATTTAAATTAACTCCCAAAAAAATAATATACAAATATTTATATCTATATATATATATATATATATATATATACATATATATATATATATATATATATATATATATATATATATATATATATATATATATATATATATATATACTAAGAATTCAAAGAAGTTTGCAAGGAGCAGACCAGCCTCCACAGGCGGCAACCGTTCACAAGTATGACACATGAATCAGCCATCTCTTCGCTCAACCATATTTTAGGGAACGTAACGACCCGACGCACATGTCACCACCGCAGAGACTTTGAGAGTAAATGACACACTCAAGCAACTCCAATGAAACTTCGATTGTACTATATTCATATAACATAAAATATTACACAGCAAAAGTACATATACATATATATATACATATAATATAAACATTTACATTTTACAAACATCTAAATAAATAAATAAATATGTATTCATATACATATTTAAGATAATATAAAATACACATACAGACATATATTAATACATATATATAAATATACAAATACATATAAAAGTTACAAAATAAAACTATTTGTTCATTAGCTTATAGGACCTATCTGATTCATTCCTCGTTCGGTCGCCCGATAGCGGCAGGGCTCCGAACACGAGCGGGTGCTACACACAAACACGCACATATAAATATATGCACACACACATTCAAACAGACGTCGCACACCCCAAAGTGCCCAGCCCCTACACAACAGCCCAGCAACAAATGCACATCATTTAAACTATAATCACTTGGGAAACTTGCCTAAAGGGAGAAGAAGTGAAAAGAAACTCTCGGATGTACACCTGTTACCAATCAGTCATGCAGGAATCAAGCCATCAAGTACACAACATCTATCCAAATATGTATATACACACACACACGTACGTACTCGTGCGCCACACCCCCAAACATCCAAAACCCTACTAAAACCAGGCAACCAAAGGCGGATTGCACATGGTTCATCCCCTGGTAGCTCGCCACAAACCACTATAAAGTTAACATCAGAGACATAACATCGATACTTAGCTTGGTCTTTAGAGTGCTCCCTTAACTTATCAAACGTAAATTATTTAAGTTTGAATAGAAAACCTAACATTAATTTTGTGTGATACTAGGCCATACAATTTTGTTATTCAAATATTCATCTACATTATAATATGCTTTCTTACATAGCAGATGTTTAATATAAAATTTAAACTGTTTGTCACCTAACTTAAGAATCTCTACAGTTAACTTATTATAAAATTTTACACCACTTCCCATATATGATTTGTTGTACTTAGTAAGCCTAAACTTTAGCATAACAAGTTTATTTTTATTTCTCGTATTTAAGTTGTTCTTATTACTGTTCCACGGAAATTGGGATATATTTTTACGGACAAACATAATATTTTCATAGATATATTGACACGGTATCGTTAGAATATTTATTTCTTTAAAAACATCCCTGAGGGAATCTCGGCTACCTAGCTCATAAATGCTTCTTACTGCCCTTCTTTGTAATATAAATATGGTTTCAATATCAGCAGCAGAACCCCATAGCAAAATACCATAAGACATGACACTGTGAGAATAAGCAAAGTAAACGAGTCTTTCTGTGGTTATGTCAGTCAGTTGCCTGATTTTCCTCACCGCAAAAGCAGCAGAACAGTTTACCTGCTAGTACTGTAAAATGTGGACCCACTGCAACTTTGAGTCAATAGTTATACCTAAAAAGACCGTAATATCAACTAATTCTAATTTTTCATTTATTTAATACTAGATTTCTATTAATTTGGATTACATTGGGTAGTGAAAACTTAATGCATTTTGTTTTATTTGCATTAAGTACAAGATATCAAACCGTAAACCAGTTTGAAGTTTTTATAAGGTGTCTGTTTATGTCGTTCAAATTGTCGTGTTTTCTGTTCACTTTAAACAATAATGAAGTATCATCCGCAAATAATACTATCTCTGTAAACTTTTGCACCATAAAGGGTAAGTCATTTATATATACTAAAAACAAGAAAGGCCCTAATATTGACCCTTGTGGTACACCTAGTTTCACTAGAGATCCCTGAGATTTAGCACCATTTATAATCACTTTTTGAATTCTATTGCTTAAGTATGATTCTAAAGTTCAAGAGATTTATTTCTAACATCATAATATTTTAGTTTAGCTAACAACGTATGATGATCGACACAATCAAACGCCTCCGATAAGTCGCAAAAAATGCCAACTACATCATGAGAACTCTCCCATGCCACGAGAATGTGCTTCATAAGCAAGGCTGCAGCGTCAGTAGTTGAGCATCCCCTGGTAAACCCGAATTGTCGATCATGTAAAAGTCCCTGTATACAAAAATGTGAAAGCAATTGATTTAGTTAGATTTTTTCAAATATCTTAATAAAAACAGGTAGAACAGATATTGGTCTAAAATTTGAGGGATCTTCTTTGTCAATAGATTTAAAAAGAGGTATCAAGTTACTGCATTTCATAAGGTCTGGAAATACACCATTATCAATGCATACATTAAATATATCAGCAAGATAGGGAGCAACAACTGAAATGATTGAGCTAATTAACTTAACAGACATTCCCCACCAATCTTCTGTATTTTTCAGATTAAGCGTTTTAAATGTTTTGATAATTATTTGGGTATCCACGTGTTTAAATTTAAAGTAAACATTACACTCAGTAACACTGTCCTTCAGAATAGATTCAGCAGCTTGGCAAGATAAAGTTAAGGATTCAGTTATTTTTGATGGTATTTCACCAAAGAAATTTTCAAATATTTGGTCAACTTTTTCTGCATTATCGATTAAACCAGAGTCTGTTTTGATATTAAAGTTCTGTTCACGGGCCTTTGATCTAACAGTTTCATTATTGATCACATTCCAAACAGTTTTAATCACATTAACAGATTATTTAATTTTTCTGCTTATGTGATTAGACTTCGCAACATGACAGACTCATTTAAAAACATTTGAATACTTTTTAACATGTTCATTAAGGCTTAGATCGCGCATAAGCGATTTTAGTGAATATAATTCATAAAGTTTATCTCGGCTTATTTTAATTCCTTTTGTAGCCCAATCGTTAAATTTAGGTCTGTGACTGCATCTAATTGTTTTAGTATTAAAAAATTATGGAAAGTTCTATTCACTGACTGGAGAAGTTTTTATATAAATAGAAAAAAATTATTTTGGGCTCAAGCGCGGGCAAGATAGTTTTTAATTTTTCTACAATACTATCTATCCGAGGAACAGTGATTGGCCTACATATAATCTCATGGTCTACTTCGGAACAAGTTATGGCAAAGCTAGCACTTTGACCACAATGATCCGATTGCAGACAACTTATGTTTGTGTTTTTTCTTAATATTCACAGTTACAGAATATGTTATCTAAACATGTTGCAGTTGTTTCAGTTATTCTTGTAGGTTCTAGAAAGAAATTTTCCATGTTAAATGACTTAAATAGACTAATTAAGCGAGTACTTAATAAGGAGTTTATAAGTAAATCTACGTTAAAATCACCACATATTATAACCTTTTTTTGCTTCTAGTGACTAGCTTTAGAACATTCTCCATTACTTTTTCAAACTCAAAGTAGTTTGTAGAAGGTGGCCTATAGACACAGACAATTATATATTTTTCAAGTTCTACACTAGACAATTCAATTAATTTTTCAACTGAAAGTGCAACAACATCTCTACGTTTTTTTATTTTGAATTTACTATTTACTAGAATTAATGAACCTCCTCGAATATGGTTTTGTCTGTTGTAACAACTTAAAACTTGAACATTTTAAATATTTAACAACATCTCATCTTTCAATAAATAATTCAATTTGTAATTCTTTGCCCAGGAAGCCTTGAATATTTTGATGAAATAATTTAAGTACATTATGCTTCCTCTTTGTCACTGAAGTCAGTTTAAGTCACTTTTAGTAACACTACTAACAGTATCAGTGTTTTCCAAGTAGATATCTACAGAAGAGTTAAAAATATTATATGCTAACATAGTAGCCAGTCGTTGCTTACAATACTTAGATAGATAAAATGTACCTTTAGTCAAAATAAAACTAGATGTCAATTTATTTATGTCAAACAAATTAAAATTATCATTTTTACATGTCAAATTGTACAAGACATTATTTAATGTATGGATATTTTGGTTTTGTTTATGTGACAGTCTTTTTGAAACAGGAAAAGTGCAAATAACAGTTTTTCCGACTCTTAAATTTGAGAGTAAATCATAAGATTTAATTAAGTCCCGCTTTGTAACTCCAAAACTATTGCCTACAAATAATATAATATGATACAAATCTTTATCATATTTTCTGCCAGCTATTGAGTTCACAATTCGCCTGTATGAAGTAATACATAAGTTTAGAACAGTATGGTTCAATTTAAAAATCAAAATATGACCTAACCCTATACCAAGTCTATTGGAGAACATTATAGTTTTTTCATCGTGATTGTAACACTGAGGTGAGTCCTGATCCACTAAAACACTTCCCTGACGTTGAGAGGGATGTACAGGAGTTATACTAGTACGCACAATACTAGCTTGACTCTGCTCTTTATTTGGTGACAAGGGTTGCAATACACATGATTGATTGCCTACTGTCATACTGGGTTTCTGTAGTTCTATGTTCCATGTTGATTCACGTGTTAAGGTTTCAAATCGTTCATAGTTATAATTACTCACTTCAATTAATTTATCCATGGCCGAAATATGCTCATTTATATCTAATTTAGCAGAATTATAACTTTTACTAACTGTTTCTAAGGACTTTTGTAGCTGTTCTATTTGTACCTGATGTAAAGTTTTCTCAGTTTCATATCTCAATTTACTTCGAAATACTTCTTTTCTAAGCGGTGAAGATTTGAAAAACGCTTTGTTTTATACTATTGGCATGAGTGAATTGATGAATCAAAACAAGTTTGAATTGTTGAAAATGTGTATTTTAGCTGTTAAAGAATGCAAAGTTATGATTTACGTTACACTGTAATTGTTATTGTATAGGTAATTATTGTAATAAAATTAGAACGTTCTCACCAATTTTAAGCCCACCCAGTCTCCGAAATTACACGCACTATCACCAACATATAACAATACCACAATTCTCACATCCAAAACGATCCAAATATATTATGAAAATGCATGATTTGTCCAAATGCCCAAAATGTTTTGATTTTTCTGACGCCGTAGTCGCAAGTATACTATTTAAGTAGGTATTTTTTTTTGTCCAACGCCTCAACAGTAGTAACGCTTGTCCACCAAATTAAAGTCTTCCTGTTGAAGTCTGTAGACTGGTGATAGGTATTTGCTATGGCTCAAGATAATGTTGATGTTGTTGCTGATGTCGTTTTGATTAGCGTCTTTTTGCAGATCAGCGAAAAAAGTCCTGTTCACAGTTTTTCTCGAAGGACCAATGCTCCATAGGCCGCTGGTTCAGATCCGGCTCGAAGGACCAATGCTTCATTCCAATGCCCTGTTCCTTTGGGCAAGGGATTATTGGAAAATAAACTTCGATAGGTATGCTGGTAAAATATAATAAATAATAAAAAAGGACAGGTAAAATGACTGATAGTTAAAAACGAAAGCAAGGACAAGTATATATGCGCGTTGTCTTGAGTGCAAAGTCCATCATGCGCCGCTCCTCCTTCGTCGAAGCGAGTTTGCAAGTGTCATAATTACAAGATAGGTATTGCATACTTTTCTTATTACGGCGACCAAGGCGCGCATTGAAAGTTAAACAATTGTTGTGATGTCTTTTGTAATTTTTACGTACAAACTTTTCATTAAACAATCTTAATTTTTTAAATATAATAGACTTTCTTAACTACAAAAATCCCATAATTAGGTAATCTAGATCACAGGAACCTAAATGAAAAAAAAAATCATGAATTAAAACTATTTACCTAAATCTTAAACCTTTATTGCCCAAACGCGTGAGCTCGTCTTTATCTATTATTAAATTTTTATTACATGTCGCACCAAAGATACAAAAATGTTCGAGCCGCATCTTCCTCAGCAGTTGTGGCTCGAACATAAGCCTGCCGGTGGTATGGCGATAGGTCTTCCCCTTTCCTTGTTCCGGCGGATCCAATGTCTTATTGTTTTTCCCTGTAAATATAATGTTTGAAATTTGACGCTTATTTAAAACAGGTGTCAAAAAAGTTAAGTCGATACCTAAAAAAATAATGTAAAATGTCACTCATGAGACTGCTTTTAGTTTCCTATTTAATACCAGATAGTAAAATTATTTCTTAATTACTGTTTTTCTTTTATATTGCATTTAATATTCTATATTAAGCATTTATTATTACCTACTGTCTTTTTAAAATTCTATTTGAATAAAAAGGTTGGGTTTGAGTTTGAAACATAGGACTTACATATAAACTTTGAAATACCTTTTTACCCCCATAGTCCGTCCCTGACGTTAAATTTTTTCTCAGTGGATGTCAATCAACATACCGAATTTCAGCTTCATAACTAGAATTTAATATTTTTTTATTAGATAATTTTTCGCTAAATACATTCGATCTAAAAACGTATTGGCATTGAGTTATATGTGTTTAGATCGATACTAATACGTATGTGATCTGTCATGTAAAAAAAATTACAAAAATAATATATGCCGAGTAACATTGGGAAAGCTACTCTAGTCGTTCTATATTCTCTAAATTCACCCTATGCAGCTTCAAATTGAAAGTGTGAGAGAGAGAGGAGAGAGAATACATTTCTGTTTGACTAGCGAGTGTATTAGCGGATCTAAAAACGAAACCGCAATGCATGATGCCACATTTTGTCGCTGTTATTTAATGACGTGCATAGTTTATCTAGTTAGAAGGTCATTGTGACAAAATTATTTATTTTATATTATAAATGACACAGTTTCAACTAATATTCGAATAATTTTAGATCTTGGTCTTTTTCAATGTCTTAAAAATATCACGTTTCAAATACCTAATATTGTTTAAAAATAAATAATAAATATGATAAATCAAAGAAATAGATAAATTTCAAAACATGTGGATTCACATAATACGACTAAAATTTCATACCTATCAAAACTTTTACAAACAAAAAATAATGATTTAATATTAAATAATTAAATTATAAACACAGCATTTAGTCAAATTATTTGACCAAATGTTGAATTTTAATATGCATGTTTTATTGCAAAACTAATGTAAGTTATTATTGAATAGATATTTTATAATTGTACATTGTCTTATCGGTTTATACTAAATGTTTTTTTTTGTTCTGACTGACTATGCAGTTTGCTGATGCAGCCATTACTGCTCCACCGGGCTTTTGGGGCGAGACCCTCAAGGAGTCTCAGCCTATATAGCGCCCAACGCTCCCGCGAGGGAAGCCTCGGCTTGGGTTGTTGCTCTTGGGGTCGTCCCTTCGACCAGCGTGAGCCTCGAACCTGAAGGTAAGTCAGCGCCAGGAAGGGAGCTCCCCGTTACGCGGTTGCGATTGCGATTGAGTGGGGGCCAGAAGCGCCTCGGCACTCTTTGATACCTCGTATATGAGGTAGGTCCGTGCGTTCGCCGAAGAACCCGGGGACGTCGGATTCGTGTGAGGGGGGGGCCCTATTAGGGGAGGTCGTTGAGACAAGGTAACGGAACTACCAAACCGGACGTAGAATACCTACGTGTGAGCTATTTAATACAAGTAGGTACTGGAAGCAGGCTCTGCCTGCTTGTGTCTCTAAGTAGGTCATATTGCATATAAAGTACACAAACCGATCGTAAATAAGGTTTGGTATTTGTGTAGGGACAACAATTACCTTTTTTGGTTTTTATATTTAAGAAAAGTAAAATATTTTGAATATATATTCCTATAGAAGGAAACAAACATGCATCACATGCATTTTTGTTAGGCGCCCCCGTCATATTATTGACCCGAGGTTGGTCGTTTTTATATTGAAATGTATGGGCTACTAGAGTAAAATCAACATAAGCATCAACGTTTTTCCAAGAAAAGAAATGTGGACACAACCCGCATGCTAATAGTTGTGATACTGTGCGATGCGATGTATCCACAACAACAGGTTGGATTGAGGCAGGACTACCATTTTTCCGCTCTCACCACAGAGCATCAGCATGCCCCGCGAGGTATTAGGAAAAGTGTAAGGAGCGCACCTGAAGCCGTCCCGTAGCCACAGAATGGGAGCAGTCCGCGGAGTGGTGCGTGGTCTATTACCTTATCAAGCGGGATATGTCTACATTTATTTTCTTGGCAAAACGTTCATGCTTATGTTGATTTTACTTTAGTAGCCCATAAATTTCAATATAAAAACGTCCAAGCTTGGGTCAAGCTTCTGATGGGGGCGCCTAACAAACAAACACTGAACAAAAATGCATGTGATGCATGTTTGTTTGTTTCTATAGGAATCAAAATTCAAAATATTTTATTTTTCTTAAAAAAAAAACCACAAAAAAGGTTCATTGTTGTCCCTACGCAAGTACCAAACCTTATTAACGATCGGTTTGTGCAATCTATACGCAATATGACCTACTTAGAGATACGAGCAAGCTAAACCTGCTCCATATTTTACACCGCTCAGTTAAAAAATTATAGCATTCAGGATTGCGGATAATTTTTCATCTGTTACATGACTATTAAACAATTATGCAACACTAGTTGCAAGCAAGTCAATGGTGGCAAACCCTACGCTCTTACCTAACTAACTAACTAACTAATTTACAGAAATCTTACATTTTAAGTTCTAAATTTTACCCGCAAATTAAAGTAATTTCGTAATTTTCTGTCATAAACATGATATTTTTAAGTTCGTTAAGGTCTTATGTTGCATGTGACTGCATTGTGTTTAAGTTAAATTTCAAATATTCGGGCTGAAGATAATTCTACTTTGAGAATTTTTTTTACATATATTCATAAAAAATGCCTTTACACACGGAAAGATTTACGGTGTCCTGTGTTTGGCGATTCACTAAAACTAATTAGTAATTAGTGATTAAATATTACTTGTGTATAAGAAACAATATTCAATAATGGGAAATACCCTTCAGTCAAAGACTAAGTGAAATAATTGCTATTAACATTGAAAAAATATAAAACAAAGCGTCTATTCCAAAGATTAGTCACCAACAAGTCGTCGCAAGGCTGATATCGTATAATAATAAGTATAAGGTGTGAAAAAAATTCGCAGTGATACAAAAAAAAAAGAAGTTCTACGAGGGTTGTCAGAGGGAGTTGTTTGATATAACAACTTATAAGAGTGTGTCGAGAGCACCATGCAAATATGTATTGAAAGTGCCTGTGGCCTAGGAAAACTTCTTAAAAGACCAAAGAAATTATCGCGAAATGTATATTGGTTCTGTGGATAAGGTGATGATAGAATCTATCCAGCGTAATGAGGTAAGAAAACGAAAGTATGAGGAGTATGAGAAGAGTACATTTTTAGCCTACAGCGCCACAAAAAAAAATTAAACATTTATTCAGCTATTTCATATATTTATATAGCTAATAGAATAAGTAAAAAATATTTAATAGTTTTAAGGGAACTGAGTGTTTCACCAGGAAACTGAGCAAACCAACAAAAATTAATCGAAATCAACGTTTATTTATCATATTTGCTTCTTAATATAAATTTTTAAATAACTAATTATGCTTAACTTTAAGCATGGCTTAGATACTTATACCTAAAACAGACTTGAACTTTAATCATAAATGATTTTTTCTAATATTCTTCTTTAGTCTTCGGTTTCGCCATTTTTTTCTGTGCGACAAAACATGATATTTAAAGCTCAAAATACATAATAAATAAGTGCAACCAACTTAATTGAACACTAAAATGTTTAATGAGTTGTCATACTGCTCAAGATAAAACCCCGCTGTATTAAAAACCATTAATTATGAGATAAACATAAAAGAGACTGTCTAAAATTGCAAGTTAGAAAGTAGCTAGAAAGTAAAACGAGTAAGAAATTAGATAATTAATAAAGAAAATTAGTTAAAATAAATTATGTATTTTTATATAATAAGCTATAATAGCTTTAAGAATTAATAATGAGCCAAAGATGTCGTGCTCTTTGGTCTCCATTTAATAACGCAAAAGTCGTATAAACGACCCAAGGAAGGAGTACTACTAAAGAAACTATGTAAAGAAAATTACAATAAATAATGTCGCAGACATCAACAACGAAATTTGTCGTTGTTATAGTAATATTGAGAAAAAATATAAAATAACGTTAAATTACGTTTCAATTACGTGTCAGATAGACAAGAAAAATATACAATATAGAAATTACGTCTCTTGACGTTAGACAACAAATAACTTTTTTGTGAATCAGATAAAATATTGAGTAAAATAATGCGTCCAATCGACGTTAATAAAAATTATTATTCGTAGTTAAATATAAATACAAATCAAAGCATCTCCTGCATGACAATCGAAAAAAAATAAAATTATATTGGCTCTAAAGGAAATAAAACATAAAAAGACAACAAAATATTAATAAAGGCCTAAACGTTATTTTTATAAAAACTACGGTGTCATTAAAATGACTTTTTAAATTTTAAAAAAGTAAAAGAGGAATATAAATTAAATTAGGTATAAATATTATTTTTATAATAACGACGGGAATGACTTTTTGAATTTTGAAGACGTAAAAAAAAACATATCGTGATTAGTAATTGCAAAACAATTAGGAAAGCATATATTAGCTTCATAAACAATAATATACAAAAGCAAATGCTTTAAAAACCAATTTCTTTGGTCCATTACATAAGTAGTTAATTTATAATTAAATTGCACAATATGTGCCCTCAATTTAAGAGGCATCTTCAACATTTAAAATCTTTAATCTGGTTAATACCCACATTTTTATCATTTAAGTCCAGCAGTTCGTATACTAACGATGAAACTTTACGTATAACGCGACATTTAACGAATTTCGGAGCTAATTTAGTGCTGAAATAAGCACCAGCATCACTTAAAACGTGATTGCGTCTTCATACATAATCATTAACGTTAAACCCTTTAAAAGTACGACGCAGATTATAATGTTCTGCGTTCTTCTGATGTGCCTTATATAAATCTAATTCAACCTTGTTAAATATATTAGCAAGAAACCCGGTATGCTCAGCATAAATATCCCTGGGCATAAATACGAAATTGTCGAAGTCCTCGTACTTCGCGAAAATATTACCATCGGTCACTAATTCACGGCCGAAAACTAATAACGCTGGTGAATAGCCAGTCGTATGATTACAAGACGAATTAACAGCCATTTGTTCTTGTGGAATAAGTTTGTCCCAAGTTCGGTGGTCTTCGCCTACCAAGGCCGCAATAGCCGAAATAATAGTTTTATTATAACGTTCCACAGTGTTTACTTGTGGACAGTAACGTGGAGTGTAAAATACTTTTGGAATGGTATATTTTTCCCAACGATTTTTATAATTGTGGCTAGTAAATTGTGAACCATTGTCCATAATTATTGTTTGGGGTACTCCGTAAACCAAGAAAACATCGTTTTCCAAGGTTTTTAATACATTAGCCGCTGTGGCATTTTTTAAAGGAAAAATTAAACAGTATTTGCAGCATGTGACAACCAAGAAGTTTTGATTCCTATCCCTTGTCATTGGTAGAGGACCAACTAAGTCAATGGAGATACATTGGATTTTATTGCTTGTAAGCCAAGCATGTAGAACAATCAGCTATGTAGTTAGATATCTGGCGGAACATTCCTGGCCAATAAAAATCTTTTGATATCTTTTTAAAGGTCTTAAAAGCACCAAAATGCGAGTTTGACGGCTCCGTATGTTTAGCCGCAATAATATTAAGCCTATCGTTAGGATTCGGAACCTCCTTCCACATGTAATCACTATCAGGTTCCGTTTCAACTTTTTAAAGTAATTTCTCCTCCCTAATACAGAAATCTAAACAATCTGATGGATTATTTTCGCAATTGGTACGCTTTTGTTCGTACCAAATCATACTTCGATCAGTATCTATTGGTTCTACGTATTTATGGGAAACATCATCTACGTCAGTCTGTACGTCAGTTGATGTGTCCTCTATTATAGGGGTAGACCGAGATAAAATATCAGGAACAACATTGTCCTTTCCTCTTTTATGCTTTAAAATAAAATTTAAGCAAGACAACCGAATGGTCCATCTGGCTAACCTACCCGTTGGATTAGATAATTTTAAAAACCATTTCAATGCAGCATGGTCAGTAAAAATAATAAATTGTTTCCCGTTGTCAAGAAAACAACGCCAATGCTCTAATGCTAGAATAACCGCTAGCGTTTCTCGCTACGTGGCCGAGTGATTCCGTTGTTGTTTAGATAAAGACCTACTCATGTATGCCACAACAACCTCATTGCCGTCTACCTCCTGAGTAAGCATTGCACCTATGCCCAAACCAGATGCATCACAATGTACACTAAATGGTAGATCATAATTGGGACAAGCTAAAATAGGTGTATTTACAAAATGATTTTTCAAAGTATTAAATGCGATATCCGATTCTTTCGTCCATTTAAATCTTGGCGTATTTTCGTCCACAATGTAACCTAGATATTATAGCTCATTTTTAAAAAACTTACACTTCTCAAAATTAATAGTTAAACGAGCCTTTGTGAGTTTTTCAAGTACTCGATTTAAAAGGGATATATGTTCTTCGAAACTCTCGCTAATAATGATAATATCATCTAAATAACATAATACTTTGTTGTTAAAATTGGGAGAAAACAAAGAATCCATCAATCTCTGTTGTGTAGCAAGACTATTTGATAACTCGAAGGGTAATCGTTTAAACTGGAAGCTGCCGTGTGTCGGAACGTAAAATGCAGTTTTGTTTCTGTTATCTACGTGTAAAGGAATTTGCCAAAATGCTTTTGCAATATCAATACTGCTTAAATATTTCGCATTAGACAAATTATCTAAGATTTCATTAATAAAAGGTAAATTATACGCGTCTTTCTTAGTAATTGAATTTAATTTCCTACTATCCAAACAAAATCTCCATTCGCCATTCTTCTTAGGTGTAACTAAGACAGGAGATAACCATGGGCTCTCGCATGGTTCAATAATGTCCTAATTTATCATTTTATCTACTTCTTCACTAAGTACCCGTTGTCTTTCCGGAGACAGCCTATAATTACGTTGTTTAATCGGTGCGTGATCACCAGTATCTATTCTATGTGTAACTAGATTAGTTTCACCAATAATGCCAGTTTCCTCAAACGAAATAGCTTTAAAATTACTAATAACTCTGTCCGCCGTCTCCTTTTGAAGAGGGGAATTGTTATTATAAAACTGTATCTTGTTTTTCACTTTAGAAAGTTCAGAAATATTAGATTTTTTAATTTCGTTCTTAACTTGAAAAACATTAGGTGCCAAATTAAAAGATTTCCAAAAATCTATTCCTAAAATTATTGAAGGGAACAAATCTGGGAAAACAAATATTTTAATTATATAACATTGTTTATTAAATACCATTGGCAATAAAAATAGCCAATAGCTTGGTGTACTGCTTTACCAGCAGTCGAAACTTTTATATTCTCATCCCTAAAAAGTGTAAAACCTAGCTTTTGTATGGCTAGATGTGAATTATTCTCTAAAACGCTGATGCAAGAACCTGTGTCTAAAAGACCCATACATTCTGTCTCTTTTATATTTATTTTTAAAAAAGGACGTAAATTATCGTTTTCATTTTTAAACAGGATCGAAGTATTACGAAAGGAATTGAAAAAAATGTTGATTTTGTTAAGCCATGACGACCAGTCATGTTAAATTTGTTCACAACGACCCCCGTTTCCTAGTTTTTTTGATTTTAATTCGTAGTATTTTTAACGTTATTATTATTACCTTGATTACATTTTTAAAACCACATGTATAACAAACAATGTTGTTAGATGTGCATTTACTAAGTTCGTGTCCATGTACATGGCATCGAACACAAAATGGCGGACGATTTTCATGAACCGCTGCAATTTTCCTAGGCGACTCGTAATTCGCCGAATTGAAATTTTGGTTCCTATAACCTGTTGGTTTATACGTAGGGGATCTAGATTCAAATCGAACCGTAGGTTTTTGTTCATAGTTTTTAAATGATTTAAAATTATTAAGTGGTTCCGTCCAAAACTCTTTCTGTCTCCAATTTTCATAGTCATTGCCTTTGTTATATGCAAAGGGGACTTTCGCAGAACTACAAGGTTTATTATAGTTAAAATCTGAAAACATCACTTCATCGTTTTGTGGTTCTTTAAAATTCCTACTTTTGTCAAGAAATTGATCATATTTCTTGCAAATGTTAATTAAATTCTCAATAGATACTACATTAGCTTGTACCACAAAAAGGGAATAACATGGTCTGATGTTTCGAAGCAAAATTTCTTATTGATCACTCTCAGAAAGCGATTTCTTTAACCTATTGAACATTTCAGACATTATTGCAGTATAAATAACGATATTTTCGTTTTCTTATTTAGTACGTTTGTATGTATAGTTCAATAATTTATAATCGTAGTCGAAACTACCGAAATCTTCAACTAATCTATTACAAAGTTCGTCCTAATTATTTAACTTCTTTTTTATAAGTCTAAACCAATGTAAAGCGTCGTCAGAAAAGAGTTCAAACGCTCTAGCTAACAGTAAATCTTTTTTATATTCCTAGAAAGCCTAAATTCTTCTACTTTTTGCAAAAAGGACCTAGGGCATGATTACCCATTATAATTGAATCTTTTCAATTTAAGTGCAGAGCTTCTATCACAAGAAACTGTGGTAAATTTATTTTGTTTTACGCCTGCATCTACTAAATATTCCCTGGATATTTCTAAATTATTGAAAACTTCATTAAATTTTTGAGATACCTGGTTAATTCCAGGTAAACTACCGACTTCTGAGCTATTGTCATCAGTTAAATCGGAAATTTCATGTAATGAATTAAATTCTAGTACAGTAATCTCTAAAATCTTGCTATTCCATAATTTATCCAATTTTTGGAACTCATTTTTAACTGTAGCCAGTTCTGGACCCAAGTTTAACTCATCTGTGATGTCAATACGAAGTAATCTAAAATGTATATGATTTAAAAAAGCTTCCAACCGTTTAATTTTTTCGTTATTAATACCTGTGTTCTCTAACTTTTGTTTTATAAAAGTTAAAGTAGCTTTAACACCTTCAAAATCCTCTTTGGGATCTAAAATTGACTCGAGTATCTCATTAGCTGGTAATTTTTCAACCAACTTTAATATTTGACGCTTCAGACCTATAAATGATTCTGCTGGTTTCTCAAATCTCACTAAACTTTCATAGGTTAGCTCACTTTTGTTGAGCAAGTGATATTTAATAGTTTTTTTCCATTTTTACTTTATTCCATTTTTTTTTTATTTTTTTTTTTTTCACAGACTCTCACTTCCTTTAAAGAAAATAGTAAAATATTCGTAACGAAGCTTTTACTACTTTACAGTCTCTTTGTAAAAACAATATTAATATATTTGTTTCCAAGAAGTTGTACGTGTAATCCTACTTATGTCAAGTACTGCTTTAGACATAATCGACGAAGATAAACTTGGAAACAACAAAACTAAAATTATTATTAGTAGGGACTTTTCATTTATTAGTTTTTTTTATTAATTATAACGTAGTAAAAGAACCTCTTACTTGGAACAAATATAAATATTTAAAAGACACAGCTTTTCACTGTCTCCATTTGTTCAAAAACAAAATCAAAAAAAAACGATGTAACGTTTTTCTCCGAAGTATTTTTTCCTGGTGGACCTATATGAATATTAAACACTATTAATATTAGCAATTCGCTACTAATCTAACGATTAGTAAATAAAGAGGGTTTTCTTACAATATAACCTTTTAACTGTTTAAACTAGAGACGAAAGAAAAAAAATAGTTATTAGCCAAATGAGTCCGAAAATCTCATGGAAAACATAAATGTACGCAGATAGTTGCATTTTTTTTTAATTGTAAAAAAATTTATAAAATTATGTCTATTTTTTTTAAAAAAAACCTTTTGCGTGATGTGATCGTAAACAAAACTATAAAAAATTGTATTTTTTATCCCCTTGGGCGCCGCTTGTGAGAATCAATTCCCCAGGGGAAGATAAATGAAAAGATAGGTGTAGTTCGTAAATACAATTTAATTGTAGTTCCCTATACGATCGCACTTTACAAAAAATAATTAATTTCAATCCCTTTTATACCATACACAATTTTACTTCTTCGATTCGGAAATTATTCATTTTGCCGTCTTTTCTTATTTTGACGACCGTATTACAATTTTTACCCCAGTCGACTCTACTATCGCCAAAGTTGGCAAATCGTGGTACGACGTGATTAATCCAATGGTTTACGACAATCTATTGACATAGATTACTCCATATATTTCCCGAATTTTCAAGATATGGAAAAGGGAATTCGATAAAGGCAAAAAGGCCCAATCCACAAAAAATCAAGGTCTTCGTAGACCCTACTAATAAAACAGAATTATGGTACCTTCTGTGTGATTTATGGGGTAACTCACAAACCGTCGACAGATAATCCAGGAAATCAAACCTCCTTATGTACTTTCCTTTTGATCGAATCTTTTCCCAAGCACAGGTTCTTATATATGGTCCACGCCGATAAGATTGCACCAAGTAAAATAATAAATTATCTGTATCTATTTAAAATTTCAAATTTCTATTTTTTATATCTTACTTTGAGAAAATCTCAACCAGACTCACTTTGAATATTTTTAGATCTCTCATCTTTTTAAAAATCAGATTTAAAAGACTGTTGACGTAAATGATTATTTCCTATTTTCTTTCCAAACTAACTTTTTCTCAAAAAACATTGTAAAGTGGTGGTAGTAAATAATATTTATGTCTGAAAAGTTAAGGGAGCACCTTGAAGACCAATGTAAGTAGATATGTTATGACTTTATCATAAACTTTAAAGTGGTCGGTGATCGAGCGACCAGGATATGCACCATATGCAATTATACATATTTGCCTGGTGTTGGTGGGGTTTTGGAAGTGTAGGGGTGTGACACGCAGGTGCGTGCATGTTTGTGTGTGTGTGTGTTATCACTTCTTCTCCCTTCTTAAAATACAATTATAATTATTTTTCTTAATTCGAATAAATATAACTATAAACACTAAATGTAAAATTTTAAAAGTGTTTATTTATTTATGACCGAGAATAAGATATATGGACATTTTAATAAATAAATTTTGTAACAATTCCAGACTTAAATTGATTCATATTTCAAGCAACAATAAATATCTCGTTTTCTGTCCAAATCCTTACAAATCCGCAATAATTACAAAAAACCGCTATTTATATATATATTATATAATATACTTCTGAAGCATCTAATGTCTTCCCTAATGACGCCTTGAAAATTGTTAATTTTTTTACCGTTATGAAGTCACATTTTTTGATTTTTTGCTAGAACTTCTCATGCAATAGAAAACAAAATAGTCTAATAATTTAACAACAAATACCATAGCATACTGACGCATAAAAAATTTTTTTTTTTTTATTGATATTGACATTCTTACTGTTTCTATGTTACAATTATTTACTTTTTGTTAGATTTCTTAGTCAATGCACATTGAAATCTTATTAATGAACCGTCTTTTATAACAACAAAATGCAACCTAGGCTTCAAAAATTGGCACAAATGTCGAAACAATATTTATTTTCAGATTTTTATTAGCATTAAATACAACAAATAAGAATCACTTAGTAAGGTTAATGTACTAGACATTACTTGACTGAGTTTAAAAACCTTTTTTTCATGCCTTTAAATGCTATTATGATTACTACAAAATTTGCACAAAAACTACTTATTTACCCGAATTAGCCTAATAAAATTATATTCGATAACTATTTTAAAAAATCCAAAACACATGTATATTTTTCAGAAGGAAATTGTGATTATAAGAGTTAAAAAATCTTACAAGTAACAAAATTCACTTACTTATCGATATGAAAAAAAAAAATAAACCGACTTCAAACATTATCAAAAAATATAAGTACGTATCAAGATCATCGACAAGTAAAAGTACTCCTTTTTATGTGATTTTTAAGATTTATTTTAAACCGTATGTTTTGAATTCAGTAGAATTTCTTCTCTTATAGAATGTCTTTTCCCAGGTTCTGTATTTTTATATTAGTATGCGCATTCTGTATTTTAAATATTGTCTTATGGATTTGGGGCATTACACGAATGACAAAGATTTTAATAAAGTTTTAAATATATAAAAAGTCATACACAACACTAGGGTGAATACAAAATATTTCTTTTCTGAAAAACACACAACTGATAAATTCAATCTTTACACATGGAGCAACCGGTTTTTATTAGTATGTATCATAAAACAATAATAACATAAATCGCTACTTTTTCGAACAATTTCAGATGGCAGACATTTATCAATAGAAACATGTACGAAAAGTAAATAAGCGTCGACATTCGGTAAACGAAAGCTTAATTTAAATTTTTGTCTTTGCCAATTTGATTTAGAGTCTATAATTTTTTCTTGTTTCTTTACGGCAGCGCAATTAAGTGAAAACATACAGAAACGCTTTTACTCGACTGCGTTATCACATTACATTTCAGAAATCATGGCCTGATTCAGCTAACCTAGTAACAAAACATATTATTATTTTGAAGGAAAATATTTAATAAAAACAAGCGATAGCAACTGAATATAGTCAAAACACTAAAAATCTAAATGTTTGTTTTTACATCTGTTTGTTACCTTTTTAAAATCTAAGCCATCTTCTTAATTTTCTTGTGATTTTGCACCAAAAGCAAGGAAGTAGAATTTATAACTCTACCTATTTTTTTTTACCTAAAGTAATACATTATTTAAAAGGTAACATATATAAGGTACTTACGTTATCAATTCGTTCTTTGAAATTAACGTGCCAAATTAATTACCGTGTTTGCATTCCTATGTCGTCTCTCTAATTTCCGAAACACACATTTCTGTCATAAACCATCAATTTCTTAGGTTTCCAGGCTTACACAATTAACATACTTCGTACCTACTCTATAAAAAACCGTTTAAGTCTATGTAGATTAACCAGTTACAATAACAATACCGCCCAGGGAATATTTATTCCTCGTTTAGCAGCGTGTACAACAAGGAAACGTTATTCGTCATACAGAATCGGGTTATGTATGAGAAATTATTCGTTTTATTTACCTAACAACACATATTACATTGTTGGTTGTCAAGAAATCTTTGTATATTTGTTATTCTGTTAAGGTAGTTACTGATTTACACATTTACTTGCGTGTTTAACACGTAATATGTCGAATATTCAGCATATCAGCAAGCCGAGCGGCTTAATAGCGAGCACCCTTTGAATGTTACATTACAAGACATTGGCTAGCGCAAGCTCATGCATTTTAATGGTTTTTCAGTCGCATAATCAACGCTTTCAAACTAATTTTATCGAGATTGTCTCTGACATTTGACCAACATTTAACGAAATCCAAATATTATCAAATACCAATATTTGAAGATAATTTTACCAGTTAAAAATTTTCCTCCCGAACAATACAAAAAATACAAAAAAATAATAACTAAGACGCTTTTTTCCGTCATTTACGAATTTTTCTTCTGATCTACCAAAGATACTCAGATTTAAAGCCAAAATTGTAATTTTTTTTTATGTTGAAAATGAACGATACAAAAGTAAAATAATGTTTAATTTAGACTAATTCAGTGGAACTTATTATAACCTGACGAAATAAAGCATGATCGCTACAGTATAGAACACCATTCAATTCGTGTACCATTCATCTCCACTAAAGTCAGTCTTCCGTCTGTCGTTGCGCAAGGAGGGTGTATTTCTTGTTGCGGGACAAAATTTTGACATTTTTTGACATAGTTTAGACAGATTATGTATTAATAACTCTTTGATAAAATAAATCGAGATGTTTGAAATTGTTATATATTATTTTTTTCTACAATAAAGATTAACGAATATATCTGTAAACGGAAGCCTCGAAAACGTTGTTGCAGTGATATTTTTGTTACTCTCTATTCAGTACCTTATTTACGATAAGTGCTGTGTCGTCGGTATAGGTAAGTAATTTGCAGTTTTTAAAGACACATGACACATCCCATACACGTAAAAACTAAAAGGTTGGGACTGAGTACGCTACCCTGGGGCACACCATAATTTAGAGTTATTTCGTCGCTAATCCAGTTACCTATCTTAACACTTTGGTATCGGCCTGTAAGGTAACTTTAGAACAACGAGAGAGCGTGGTCTCTCACACCAATGTTGTGAAGTTTAGTAAGGAGTGCTGGAATCGACACCGAGTCAAACACCTTAGATAGGTCCAGGAAGATACCAAGACATTTGACACGGTTGTCAAGTTTGTGAGAAATGTAATTTGTGAGAGTAGGAACTGCATCTTCGGTTGATAATCCGCGTCGAAAGCCAATCTGATATTCACCAAGAAGATTATGTTTTTCTAAGAAGTTAATCGACTCAATCGACTTAGCAAGCATTCTGATAAAGTTTTGACGTCGCATTCTATACCTAATCTTTGTAAAAGAATTTGGAGCTCGTTATAATTACGATTAATACTACGTATATTAAAGTGCAAAATTTTTAAGGAAGGAATTAAAGGTTTCTTATTTGAGATCTTTTCGAAAACTTTAGATTAACTTGATAGACCCGAAATAAGGTAAAAAGTACGGTCAATTTATAAATTAGGACCTCGAATTTCTCTTAGGGAACTATTTAGGGAAATTGATATTTTAACTGTTCCTTGCCAATATATCTTTGCTTGTATAATGTATGTACGCCAAAATTGTCACTTATTTGCTAAAAATAGTGACCTCCACAGTGTTAATACAAGGAATAAGGATAAATTGGTAGTTCCAAAATGTCGTCTCCAGAAGGTACATAGCTCTTTCGCAATACAAAGTATATTTTTCTACAATAAAATTCCAGAACATGTGGTTAATTTACCCTCAAATAAATTTAAAATATATGTCAAAGATAGTTTAATGAAAAAAAGCTATTACAAAGTAGATGAATACATAAATGATAAAAATGCTTGGAAAAATTAGAACTTAATTGATTTGTATTGGGGCATTTGAAATATTTTTTTTTTTTAAATTAAAACATTGTATATTATGTTATTACCTAGTGTAAGGCTATATTGTATTTTTATATGATGTATAAAAGATTAACTAGTGAGTTTATTGCCGTTGCTTCTCGGTAGTAAAGCATTACGAACCTTCAAATTTTCTCCTCTTATATTTTGTTCCTTTACTACACACATTGTAACTAGTACAATCGAAGTTTTATTAGAGTTGCTTGAGTATGTCATGCTCTCTGTAAGTGTCTCTGCGGTGGTGGCGTGTGTGTTGGGTCGTTACGTTCCCTAAAACATGGTTGAGCGAAGCGATGGCTGATTCATGTGTCATACTCGTGAACGGGTGCCGCCTGTGGATGCTGGTCTGCTCTTGCAAACTTCTTTGTATTCTTAGTATTTAGTCTTACTTTTTTGTTTTGTTTATTAATACTGTAAGACATTGATTATTCCTTAGTGATGAATACATAAACTGTCTTTTGTTTATATCAGATACTTTTTTATGTTGTGCTTGTGCTTTATATTTCATGTTTTTTTTATGTTTGTAATGGAAAGTGTCCTTTTATGATAGGGAGGGCATTTTCCAATATTTTAATTGGACGCTGTAAGAGAAAGGGAGAAAAGAAATGCCCTTGCTGAGTTTCTTGCCGGTTCTTCTCAGTACAAGGTCTCCCGCCCTGTAGACTTACGAACCGATGGCGTAGTGACATTCATAAGTGCTCAATTATTGTAGCCTAAACTGAATAAATTAAATTGAATTTGAATTTGAATTTGAATGGTTCTATAGTTATTGACATCTTTTTTTTTCTCCACTCTTGAATATAGGGTAAACTAAAGCTTTCTTAAAAACTTACGGAAAGCAACCACTGGAAATACACACATTAAAAACATGAGTTAGGACTGGGGTTAGAATATGTTTGGTGTGCTTAAGTAACGCAGGGGATATACCGTCAGAACCAACCGCACACGTTAGTTGACGACAATCGTCATCACGAAGTTCTAGAATGTGGGTATTGATTTCAGACTCATCGACAGGTATTAAAGCTATAGAGTTGGCTACAGGAAAAAAGAAGGAATAGTCTACAAGTCGTCGAAGAACGTTTGTATTGTATTTTTGTGTTGAATTCAATATTTTACAGGCTAGTTTTTTGCCAATATTTGAAAAATGGTTATTAACATTGTTGACTGAGTAAGCTGGGTTGTCTATATCAGTAATGAAGTCAATTGGGTAAGACGGAGAGCTGTTCAATCCGGCAACACGTTTGATAGCGTTCCAGGTAGCTTTTGGATTATTTTTGGCTAAAAAAAATTGTTCACGTTCGTATGCAGATTTAAGCTTTCGAAGTAAGTCATTACAAAAGTTACGGTATCTAGTATAGATTATTTTAGCTAAAACATCTTAAGGTGATAGCTTGAAGAGCTTGTGCAGCTTATCCCGATGTCTAATGCATGTTAAAAGTACTGGAGTTATCCAGGGTTTAGTGATGCGGCGCCTTGACGATAAATTTATAGCACGGGAGCAAGATTTGACAATATGAGACACATTATCAACACATGTCTTGGGCAGCAAGTTCAGCATTATAGTTACACATGACATAAGAAAAGTCAGTGTTTTAAATTTCTATAATTACAGCAGAAAGATCGACTTTATGATGAGTTCTTTGTGTGATAGTTCCTGAGAGTACATTGTAGAAGCAAAATAATACCGGGGAATGATCTGTGATCTGACAATACAAGACAAGGGTCACTGCGTCATATTCGAATTTAAGAATCATGTGAACTAGATAATTTTCACCTTGTGTCGGATGTAAGGGAGCTGGCAACATTTCATGTGCGGCTGTAACATTTAGATACTCATCCGCTGAGGAATCCATGTTGTCATAGGTTATACTAATGTTCATATTGCCTATCAGAACTGTAGTTTCAAAGTAGGAGAGTGTTTTTAAGGTATCGCTGATACTATTAATAAAATTGTCACTATTTCTGCACGAGGGTGAGCAATATACGGCAACGATGGCAAATTCATCATTTAGTTCTGTAAACTAAATGATGAATCTGCCATCGTTGCCGGCAGGCAGCTTAACGTCTGAAAATGTAGGCTCTGTTATAGTGAAAGCGAGATTATTTCTTGTTTACACGGCAACACCGTCGTTTTGGCTGGAGTAGGTTAAATATTTAGAATTATAACCACTGAGTGCAGGCAGGGCATTCGATTTACTCAGCCAGCATTCTGATAAAACTAAGACGCCGCATTCTATACCTAATCTTTTTAAAGGAAATTGGAGCTCGTTATAATTACGATTAATAGTACGTTTAATCAAGTGCAAAATTTTTAAAGAAGGAATATAGTTACCTAAAGTAAACCTTAGGAACTTATTACATTTTGTGAATAAGCCATTTGTGTTTATAAGCAAATTATGGCTTAGGAAGCCGAGACACTAAGTATACCTATATTTGTTGACTATTTTAAAAACTTTTAAATGTATTAGTAATTGAAAATGTATTAAATAGGAGCAAATTTAAATCTTTAAAGTCGTAGATACATAAACGGATTTCTTGTTTCAGGGCAAAGCTTGTTTATTGAGAGGGCTTAATAAACAAGCTTATGTAAGAGTTTTAAGGAGGATTATTTGTGTTGTGTGTGTGGTATATACTGGTTGTTGAGTGTGTATGTAGTGCGTTGTGATTATAAAGGCAGCGCAAAGAGTCCATAAACTAAATGAGTCACTAGACTCGTTATTAATAAGTAACATGGAATATAATAATAAATTTTAAAAGTAGGTAATAACAGTTTTCTCCAATGGTGTAGGAATGAAAACAATTAAAATAGAATTTGATATTAGAATTTTCCAAACCAATAAAAAATAGTCATTGTTTCACTAGCAGCTATGTCTAATTCAGAGTGGATAGGTATTTGGGGTGAGTCATCATGTTGGCGTAGGTAGACACGGCTTCTCGACACCCAGCAATGTGCATAATTGTTTCCTTTAGCGAAGGTCCAGGCTAAGTCGTCGAAGTTTTGGAGTATGATTTTCTGATGCGTAAACTAGCATTATCCTTTAGGCCTATGTCAGTAGTGTTTAGTCTAGTAGATCTTTCTTTATTAAAGTTTTTAACACTGCTTCACACCTAATTTTTTGGAAAGACACTGACAAATACGACTATTACTGGCTTTGAGGCCGAAGAGCTCTTACTTACACTAAAAATATCCTTAACATAACTTGGTATGATTGGTGAGTTGATTGAAGAGACCAAGCACTGAACGAGGTTTATGTGGTGTTCCTTTGTTTCAGGCTGAGAGTAAGGAATGTTACGTATTTCAATTGAGCTAGCACGGAGGTTGTTCTAAGTAATTTACTTTGTCTTTAAGGGTCTATAACTGTGCTTGAGTCGCATTTTGAGTAGATTGAAGGCTATCCACCTGTAATTTAATATCATCATATTTCTTAGAAACGAATTTTATGGATGACTGAATTTCTCGATTTTGTTCACGTATTTCATTTATTTGGCAAGGAACAGTTAAAATATCAATTTCCCTAAATAGTTCCCTAAGAGAAATTCGAGGTCCTAATTTATAAATTGACCGTACTTTTTACCTTATTTCGGGTCTATCAAGTTAATCTTAAGTTTTCGAAAAGATCTCAAATAAGAAACCTTTAATTCCTTCCTTAAAAATTTTGCACTTTAATATACGTAGTATTAATCGTAATTATAACGAGCTCCAAATTCTTTTACAAAGATTAGGTATAGAATGCGACGTCAAAACTTTATCAGAATGCTTGCTAAGTCGATTGAGTCGATTAACTTCTTAGAAAAACATAATCTTCTTGGTGAATATCAGATTGGCTTTCGACGCGGATTATCAACCGAAGATGCAGTTCCTACTCTCACAAATTACATTTCTCACAAACTTGACAGCCGTGTCAAATGTCTTGTTATCTTCCTGGACCTATCTAAGGTGTTTGACTCGGTGTCGATTCCAGCACTCCTTACTAAACTTCACAACATTGGTGTGAGAGACCACGCTCTCTCGTTGTTCTAAAGTTACCTTACAGGCCAATACCAAAGTGTTAAGATAGGTAACTGGATTAGCGACGAAATAACTCTAAATTATGGTGTGCCCCAGGGTAGCGTACTCAGTCCCAACCTTTTAGTTTTTACGTGTATGGCATGTGTCATGTGTCTTTAAAAACTGCAAATTACTTACCTATACCGACGACACAGCACTTATCGTAAATAAGGTACTGAATAGAGAGTAACAAAAATATCACTGCAACAACGTTTTCGAGGCTTCCGTTTACAGATATATTCGTTAATCTTTATTGTAAAAAAAAATAATATATAACAATTTCAAACATCTCGATTTATTTTATTAAAGAGTTATTAATACATAATCTGTCTTAACTAACTTTGTTCGTGTATTGTCAAAAAATGTCAAAATTTTGTCCCGCAACAAGAAATACACCCTCCTTGCGCAACGACAGACGGAAGACTGACTTTAGTGGAGATGAATGGTACACGAATTGAATGGTGTTCTATACTGTAGCGATCATGCTTTATTTCGTCAGGTTATAATAAGTTCCACTAAATTAGTCTAAATTAAACATTATTTTACTTTTGTATCGTTCATTTTCAACATAAAAAAAAATTACAATTTTGGCTTTAAATCTGAGTATCTTTGGTAGATCAGAAGAAAAATTCGTAAATGACGGAAAAAAGCGTCTTTCTTTCTTTTGTTACTTAATTAAAAAAAAATTTATGTCAGCAACAAGCACTGGCGATTTCGAACATTTGGTCGCGAGTTAACTTGTTGCTAGACAGCATCTCTAGTAAGTACGTGGTATCGAAAATATTATAACACTGCATTGGATTTCTAAATACTGTGAATGAAATGTGTGAATCGGCTCTTATGAAGGATTCGCCACTGATGTGGCGTTAATGATATGATATAAAAATACATTCCAGCATGTTAGTTTTTGTTTATGTGTTTTTTCATAGTAAAATTGTTTTGAAAAGAAAGTATTTTTTTAGTTTTACGCTCCTATATATTGCCATCATTAAGGTGTTTCTATAAAATAATTAAATTCACAAAATTTGTTTTTACGCTTGTATAATCGGTCAAGGAAATGTTCGAATAAAAATAACATAATTATAAATAAATAAAATTTAGCCAGCCTTTACGCTCAGGCCTATACGCTAGTGTATTACAAAGTTAATTACTTTTTGTCACTAGTGAATTTATTTAATCCATCCTTCTTAAAACCAATTTATCTTAAGTCTGTTCCTAATAGCTACTCTATCTGAAGTGTTATTAACAGACATACTAATTGATCGATTGCACTGTAATATTGTCTTTATTTAGTCGCCAATGCGAGTTCTGAAATCATATATTCGTATTGCTAATTACCAAAATATTACAGCTGTATTTGTTGTATGGTTATTATTTACTGAAGATTTATTTATTAATTTTTATAAGAGATAGTGTCTGTAAGCAACTTTCAAAACCAATTCAATTAGCTGTTTTTTTTATAAAGATACTTGCTTATATTTCTTACAAAATATAAATAGGAAACTCATTCTCATTCTCTGTTTCTTACAATATATTATACACATTTACGAAAATATACTTCGAATTACTTCAATTAGTAACTAGATAAATAAAAGGAGGTTTCAAGTAAGTGACAATATTATATTTAAATACTTAGTTAACGAAATACTTCAAATATTTGAAAACGTACAAGTCAAACAAACGTATAAAGTGATCTATAACAGATTAAAAAGGCCGCCATTTGCAAACGCATGATTAACGAAAATGAGCAAGAAATCGAGTTTGTAGAATTCCAGTGGGCCTTATTAATGTATGAGAAACGTAATATTTATATAGAATAGAAATGCCACAAGTCTGAGGTTTATTCGTTGTGGTTGTTGTCTTTATGGTCAAACTTTGTGTTCATACATTTCGTTCAATTTAATTCTGTTTTCGTGATGCAAATGTTAAAAGTGTAGCCCTCCATGACTGCCCTTAAGCATACAGAATCTAGGGCTAAATCAAAATTTATTACGTACAGGATTGTAATATATGATGTTTATAATTTTTTCGTTGGTAGGTTGCAGCTTTGAGAGCTAAACGATCCGATTATGTGTGCAATGGTTTTAATACGTGGAAGTATTGGAACTAATAAACTCGCAACACAAACATAGAAGATCTAACTATGATAAACGTGGACACCGTTTCCATGATTTACGATTTAGAAGGACTGCATTACTTATTTTTTTTCTCCAGCACTTTAATATTTTCTTTTCGAAATTATTTTAAACGAGAGTGAAGAAACAATTCACACAATAGAAAGCTAGTAGATATATTATATTTCTATAAACTATTCTATAAGACACCAGGTGGCATTAAACATAAAGAAAAGAATGTAAACACAATGATGTGAAAGAAATGAATTGAACGAAAGTACCTTGACCTCGGTGAACTTATGTCGATCAAATTGAGTCTGTTCTTAAAAGCTGTCGAACATATATGTATGCAAGCATTGATGCGTGTAGATAAAGCAAAAGAAGTGAGCCAGGGTCGTAGCAAGTAGAAGTATTTGGTATCTATCTACCCCTCTGGGAACCAAGCGTAATTCAATAAGCATACAGAAACGTATGTATTAAAAATCAGCCAAGTGCGAGTCGTATTAGCCCACGAAGGGTTCCGTACCATTATCTATAAAAACGGCAAAGAAACCACGTTTGTTGTATCGGAGCCCACCTTAAATATTTATTTTATTGGGTTTTATAGTATTTGTTAGTATAGCGGCAACAGAAATACATCATCGCTGAAAATTTCAACTGTGTGTGACAGACGGACGGACAACGGAGTCTTAGTAACAGAGTCTCGGTTTAACCATTTCGGTACGGAACCCTAAAAAAGAACTACAATAAACATGTATATTTGTTATTCTTAAATTCAATAAAAATTAGTACGAATATACAAAATAATATAAAGTTTCAGAAGTTTTTAGTCATGACACAACAAATTCTTAAATACAATGTTACTAGATAACAAATAGATTAAACACGACTATTCATATTTAACATAATAAATTCCTTGTTTTCTGTCAAAATCCTTACAAAACCTAAATTTTTACAAAGAACCGCACAGATTTTCATTTCTTTCGTGGAAAAATAATTTTCTGAAGGCCTCTCACATTTATGCAATATGATACTGGTACTTATTGAGTTCGCCCACTTCGCTTCACACATCGTTAAGAGAGAAATTATTTCTCTTAAGATATACTTTAAGTGATATCATTAGAGTCTTTGCTATTAATAACAATGTAACACGTTTAAAATTTCGTCGGATGAAATTTAATTTCATAATCGTCTTTTTAGGAAATTTTATAAAATTACTAATTAATAAAGATTTTGATAAACTTACGATTTCTATTTTAAACTTAGGAAACGAAGTGAAAAATAGAAACCGGTACCGCTTGTGTTCTGGGTTGTGTTCTAAGTGATTGAATAACATAAGTCCCACCTTAACTTTTTACCGTGTTGCCTACTGTAACTCTTTTTACATGTAATTCAAGTGGAGCCACTTGAAGTGAGATGCCTGTAGTAGGTGGATTGTGAATTCTGACAGGAAATCGGCCACTAGCTAGACAACGTCAATCTATTTTTACTGGGCCCGGTTGTATATAATACATTTTATGCAGCAACTGCCACACAAGCCAAATCTCATGAACTAGAAATAGTTTTAGCAACTTGGTCTTTTAGTTTTCAATTTTCGATTCAATCATAACACACAATCACTTTTTTTCATCCTTCCTTATGATAAATTAAAGGAATTGTACATTATAAACATAAATCGAAACTATTTAAAAAGCAATATTTTAGATTCATATTTCAATGATTAATTAAATAGAATATAATTAAAATGTTTCACGTCAATTTCATTTCTTTAAGCCACAATAAAGAAACAGTAATAAAACAAAAATATTTCTGTAATAAAAGGAACAAAGATCAGATTTTATAGTTATTAACGAGTTTCTTGATTATTAGATTTTCTTTGGTGTTGTTAAATTAAACCATAATTTTGTTGCAAATATTTTTACTGTTTAAATAATATTTTGAGTTTTTTTGTTAAAAAAAATAATTTTGTATTTTTTTGTAACTAATTTTTGTAAGTATATAGTTAGCCATTTAGGTTGAGCATCATATATATTATTTTCAACATTTATTATATGTATATCATAAAACTTTTTTTTACTTAAATATTGCAGAAAGCTCATTCCTGTAATACTAACGATGTGCATGTAAATTTACTAAAAATCATTAAATGTCATAAACTTTACTATGATACCTAGCTGTAATATACTTCTGTAATAATTTATACCATAATGACACATAGAAACTTTTTATTGGAATTGACATTCTTACCGTTTTTTGACTTTTCTAAATGTCTTAGTCAGTGAACAATGAATACTAATTATTTAACCGATTTTATAACAACGACATGCATCTCAGACTTCAAAAATGTGTTGAAACAAATGTCACTTCCAGAGTCATATTCATCAATATATACAAAGAACAAAAATCACTAGGACTATATTACATAAAAAATCATAAATAAATTGCTACTATTTTGTTCAATGTCAGATGTCAGATATTCGTAACTAGAAACATGAACGAAAAGTAAATAAGCATCGACATTCGAAAGACGAGAGGGAAGCTTCATTAAAACTGTGACCTTTGCCATTTTGATTTAGTATCTAATTATAATATTTTTTCCATGTTTCTTTACAGTAGCACAATTAAGTGAAAACATAAAACAGAAACGATTTTCTCGACTGCGTTATTACATTAAATTTCAGAAATAATGGCCTGATTCATAGTAACCAAACATATTTTTACTTCTGAATAAAAAAAAAATATAAAAAATCGGCCAAGTGCGAGTCGGACTCGCGCACGAAGGGTTCCTTACCATTATCTATAAAAATGGCAAAAAATCACGTTTGTTTTATGGGAGGCCTCTTAAATATTTGTTTTATTTTAATTTAATTATTGATTTTTACAGTGACTATATAACTAAATATTTTGTACATATTTTAACCCCTCGCACGCGCAAGGTCCCATTACGGGGTTTAGGCGTATGAAACACCTCATTAAATAAATAACCGGCGAGCGAAGCGTCTACCTGTTTATTTTATTCTATTTTTTATTATTTGTTGTTATAGCGGTAACAGAAATACATCTTCTGTGAAAATTTCAACTGTCTAACTATCACAATTCATGAGATACAGCCTGGTGACAGACAGACCGACGGATGGACGGACAGCGGAGCCTTAGTAATAGGGTTCCTAATTACCCTTCGGGTACGGAACCTTAAAATCTAGATACCCAAGTACTTAATAGAGTCAAAGCATTAAATATTTATTAACATAATAAATACGAAAGTTTTAGTTTTTTTTAGTATATCTATTTATAACCGTTTAAAATCTGGCTCAGATTTTAGCAAGTTTCACACCACACACCTTATTATATTTTTCTTTGATTTTATATATACCACCAAGGTGGCAAACAAGCACACGGTCCGCCTGATGGTGAGCGGTCACCGTGGCCTAATGACGCTTGCAACACCAGGGGTAACACTCGCGCGTTGCCGACCCTTCAGAAATCCAATAACTTCTTTCTTGTAGAACCCCATACTGTAGTCCTTAGAGAAAACCTTGGCAAGGAGCTCATTCCACAACCCAAGCGTTCGCGGGAGGAAGTTTCTCTGGAACCGCACTGTACGCGAGCATTTCGGTTCTTTTTCTTAAAAAAAAGGCTCTTCTTTTGCAAGCAATGATTTTTAATGTTTTAATACGAAAAAACCATTATTTTGTTTAAAAATTATAAAGTTATGAAGTAAAATCTTTTTTTTGCGTTGGAATGAAACGGATTATATCGTACCGCTACAAGCAAGGCTGACGTCACGCGTCCTACATCGCGCTATCGAAGTTTCAGTTGCAGTTTAGCATATATAGAAACCGAAGCGCAAATTAAGTGGACCACCGCGGTCTCCAGGCATAACACCTCGCCTGGCAGGAAATCTACTCTTTGCCGCCACTTCAAATTGGTGACCCCAGCTGAACGTTTGACACACCTTCCGCAGCAGGCCTACTCCTTCCTACCAGGTACACGGACCAGTTTTCAACCGTACGCTTCGCATCTCAGAGCTTCACCAGGACCTATCGCAGCACCAGCGCTTCCTAGTTCCTGCAGCTCCTCTCCAGCGACGCAACTGTACAGCGTTTCACCACAACCTGTTGAGGATTCTCACTCCAGCGTGGCACCTCCTCTGTACACAGCATCACACCACCCTGTCGAGCACTCACACTCCAGCGTGTTATATAAAATATGTTCTCGATATAAAAAACAAATCTTTTGAACTACAGCTAATTCTTTTTAATTAAGTGTTTTGTGTTTGGGTCAAAAAGGTTCTCAACTTGTGCTAAAAAAATATTATTTTAAGAAATCAAATTATGATGCAAGATTTTTAAGTTCTTGTGTGAAATAGTGTGAAATTTTTATTTCAAACAAATAAACTATTTTTACTGTAAATTAGTAGTTTTGAACTAAAACTTTTGGGCATTGAATAATTATATTTTTCAAATAAATTAGAATATTCTCTTCCAACAAAACAATAATTGGTTTCCTTAGAATTTTTTTTTCAAGAATACGGTTGTCAACGCGCAAGCAAATATTTTTGACAGCATATATGAAACGTTGTTTTCTTGACATGATGAAATTTGCTTTGACTGAAGAAATCCTTTTTACCGTGTAAGTATGTATATTTATAATGTGTACGATACTCACTTGACCGGTTTTCTATTCCCGATAATATATGCGTATTTTTCGGGACCTTGGGGCCTAGTTATATTTGTCTATAGCAAACGATAAGCGAAGTAAAGAAACGCTGGGCATTGTCAGTATCTAGATGGGTGACCGCCTAGTGGCACATTTTTCTGTGCGCGCCCGTCGGTCGGTCCTGACTGTTGACCTATGACAGCAGTCGTTAATTTAAGTCTATTGCCTCATGGGTGGTTTAGTAGTGGGAGTGGTTACAGGCTTGACAAAGTCCGCTAACAAGCACCAAGCCTGTGCGGTGGACTATGGCCTCAGCACCCTTTTCCAAGGAGAGGCCAGTTTCCCTGCAGTGGGACTTCGTTTAACGGATGTGGCGATGTACGTACTTACTAGAATGTTTTCATAATTACCTGTAAAAACTTTCAGTCATCGGTTTCACTTACCTTTATCGTCTGTCTATCTGTCTAGCTGCAGCTTAAATTAGAACCTCTTAGAAACAGAAATCTGCATTTTCAGAAGCATCGTGGTCTTCAGGTAGATGTCGTGTACACAGACTTCTCCAAAGCCTTCTACAAAATAAGCCATGATATTATCAAGCTTTCGGAGGTGGGTGTGCACGGCAGTCTTCTCCGCTGGATTTATTACTACATCTGCAACCACGGTCCGGCACTATGTGTCTGTGTTAAATTCTTATTCTCAGGATTCCTAATAATTCCTTCAGAGATTCCCCAGGGATCCCATCTTGGACCACTATTATTTTCTATATCTATATATAATATAGAATCAATTTTTAAATACTCAACATTTTTACAATATGCTGACGATACGATTTTTTTATAATATTGAAACAATAGATGATTGTCACATATTACAGTTAGATCTAAAAGTATTAACAGATTAATGTGTTAAGAACCAGGTTATCCTTAAAACATCGATAAATGTTCTACCATTTCGTTTATCTCTCTCTTTTTTCTACCAACACAAAACAATTGAATTCGACTACCGGTCAGATAATTGCAATTTAAGACGCGTATGTATTTATCAAGTAAGTTTTAACTACCACTTTAATATACGTTAAAGTTAAAGTTATTTTTTTTTATTCAAATTAGGTTTACAAAAACTTTTAAATCATCAAAGTTATGAAATAATATTTTTTTAAATCTGACTATCGAGTAACTAAAGAGTAACTACCAAGAGAAACTCGATTGTTACTTTTTAATAAATATTTAGTTAATAAAATAATTAGTAGGTAAATATTATCATAAAAATAAATACAAATACACTCATAAATTTTTGAAATATAAATTTAAGCCATACAATTTTATATTATTTCCATTTTAATTTGGTTTACCTATGCGTCTTAAAGTTGAATATCTCCAGTCCCATGGATTTTTATCATTTCATTTATAATTTAGTCTGAAATTTTGTATAATGCTTTTTACAAATTTGTTGTATAATAAAACATTTAAATTTACTAATTGATAGCTTTTGAATATTTTTAGGAACTTTTTTTAAAAATGTATACATTGCCCCATAAAATAGTTACAAATTTCTTGTAGACGTAAGTTATTATAACGTAACTGTAACCTAATGAATGTCAACTGTTGTTATTGCGATTACTTCTCCAATCTCATGCAACGAATCTTAACAGATCATAATCTGTAGTTAAGTATTTTCCCCTTTGTTTAGCTTTAGATATTTATTCTAATCTTTTGATTTTGTACTTTTTTAGTAGGTAGATATTTTTAAAAGTATGTTGTTGGTTCTAGTGTTATTTATATTTCATATAATATGCAATGCATCTCGGAATCAGAAGATTACAACAGAAACTTTTTACCGATTACCTATCAAATAGATTCCAGTGCGTGAAGATCAGCAACAGGACTAGTGGTGAGGTTTCTGTGCTCTACGGTGTCCCACAGGGTTCAATACTAGGCCCAACCCTGTTTCTTATTTACATTAACGACCTGTTCAACTGTAATGTGAAAAATGGAAAGTTAAATCTCTTTTTCCGATGATACCGTCCCAATCCTGGCAAGATAGTTGCGAATTGGCTCAAAATTAATTTAATAAAGTTACTAAATGGTTATATGATAACTGTATCACATTAAACGCTGAATAATCTAAAACCTTAGCCTTTTCATAAGTAAATAACACTTAGCCACGTACGTCAATCAATTCACTTATCGCTCACTCATGTACTCTCTTAAATACCAGCAAATGTGCTTGCCCTATTCTAGAGGGTGTTACCCTAAACCCTAACTAAGCTTTCAGCTACACGTAGATTTACTTTCGGCAAGAGTTCGTAAACTACATATACATATTTAGCATTCTTCGACGTGTAGCTCAACCCAAAATCGTTAGATCTGTCTGTGCTCTGTTAATCCATAATTATCTATTGTATTTCATACTGGGGCGGTGCATCCAAAACTGCTGTGATTAGTTTGGAGCGTGCTCAAAGAGCTATACTGAAAGTTAGCGTCTTCCTACCGTTTTTAACCGACTTCAAAAAAAAGGAGGAGGTTCTCAATTCTACTGTATATATTTTTTTTTTATGGATGGATAGATAGATAGATAGATAAATACTTTATTGAACACCAACATGTTTTCATTTACATTAAGAGAATAAAAGTAGACATAAGTATACAATTAGGCAGTCTTCTCGCTTAAAACAACCAGACAACCTTAGGGTAGAGGATAATAACAAAATTAATTAGAGGTAGGTGAACCAAAATAAATATGTAATATTTACGAGTAAAGAAATATCTTAAACTACCCTTAAATATGTTTTTAAATAATATCTACATACAATATCAATACATATATACATAAAATAAATACATATAAGTCATATATTAATATCTATAATACAAATAAATACAAGTTTATATGCTTTGATACTTACAGTGATCAGCTGTCAGTAAAATGTGATTTTAAAAGGCGTTTAAAAGTATTAGGAGATTGGGCTTTTTTAATTAATAAAGGCAGAGAATTCCAAAGTTTGATGGCTTGAATAGTAAAAGATTTGTTGTAAAAGTTAGTGGAATGAGCAGGTGGTTTTAAAAGAAGTTGAGTGGAGTTACAACTGCCTATGAATTGGAAATGATCTTTCAGGTATGCAGGCGCCGACGGATTGAATAAAATGGTGTACAGAAGTGTAAGAACATGTATATTCCGGCGAATACGGATTGGAGGCCACTTGAGCTCTTGGCGAAAGTAGGACACACGGTCATATTTGCGAAGTCCAAATATGAAACGTATACATAGATTCTGAAGACGCTCAAGTTTATTTA
The DNA here is from genome assembly GCA_946406115.1 of Apoda limacodes. Taxonomy (NCBI): domain Eukaryota; kingdom Metazoa; phylum Arthropoda; class Insecta; order Lepidoptera; family Limacodidae; genus Apoda; species Apoda limacodes. The sequence goes on along the minus strand of OX291555.1, from coordinate 21,242,238 downwards.
ATTGGTCCTCAGTGAGAAAGTAGCTGGCGTAAGAACCGGATGAAGTAATGTCTGCGCAAGAGCAATTTTAATGAGAATAGGGAGAAAATTACGTAAACGTCTTAAAGAACTTACAGTTGCGTCTAACTTCCAACTTAATTCTTGTAGATGAGGTGCCCAAGAAAAAGTACGGTCAATAATAATACCAAGATTCTTAACTTTTTCGCTATAAAAAATTTAGATAATAACACCATCAAGTTGTACTGGGTATAGTTGAGAGACATTAATTCTTGGTATTAATTTTGGACTTCCGATTATGATTACTTGTGTTTTATCCGTATTTATGGTAAGTCCATGCCGTTTACTCCATTGTGTGATGTAGTCTAAGACGGAATTCATATTTTCGATGGCTTTATGAAGATCAGTTAAAGGTGCTTGTGTATAGATTTGTAAATCATCTACATAGAGGTGGTAGGGAGAAGAAATTCCTTGAGGTATTGCATTTATAAAAATAGCGAAAAGAAGTGGAGACAATACTCCACCCTGAGGCACTCCAGCACGTATATCACACCAGGAAGAACAAGAGTCCTCAACCTGTATTCGTTGCTGGCGATCATGCAAGTAGCTGTGAAACCATTCAATTGCCGTAAAATATCAAAGTCAATGGTGTTAAAAGCGTTGCTAAAATCTTAAAGTGATGGGACAGTAAGTTCAGTATGATCCATTCCCAATGATATATCACCAATAACCTTAGTAAGTGCAGTAGTCGTACTATGACTAGGACGGAAACCGGATTGGAAAGGATTAAGGAGGCTATTCTTCGTAAGAAACGTACTAAGCTGCTGATGAACAAGAAGTTCTAGGACTTTAGATAGAAAAGGTAATATGGAGATAGGACGGTAGTCAGAGAATGAATTAGGATTAGACTTTCTTGGTAAAGGAATTACTTTAGCCTGTTTCCACAACTCAGAAAATTTACCATTTGAAATGGATGAATTAAGGATGTGAGTAAGAACTGGTGCAATTATGTCAAGGTTGAGAATGATCATATTGCGACTGATGCTGTCAGTACCAACTGCACTGGATGCAATAGACAGTACGCTCTTCTTAACATCACAGACGGCAAACTGATTGAAAATAAACGGAGGGTAATCAGGAGTTGGGATCATTGAAAGACTTGTTAAAGTTTACTTACTTTACTTACTACCTTCAACATTGGCAGAAGCCGAAAAGTGCTGATTGAGAAGATTGATATCGAAGATCTTAGAAGGTGCCTCAGGATGAGTTTTCCCAACTCCTAATGATTTTAGAAATTTCCAGACTCTAGACGTGTCCTCATTTTCAATTGATTTATGGATGTGCCGCCTTTGCGCATCCTTACATACCTTATTGCAGTGATATCTGAGTATTTTATTGTTTTGTAAATTCTCGTCTGTATAGTGAGCTTTGAGTTTTGCCTTTGACCTGCATTTTTTTGCCTGCAACAACTTAATTTCCTCTGTAAGCCATGGGGCTGGATGGTGTTTTATTCTAACTGGTCGAATAGGTGCGTGTATATCAAATAAATCTGTAAGCTTTGAATTAAAAATTTGGACCTTCTCGTCAACAGTTTGTGTTTCAATAATAGGAGACCAGTCAATATTTAGGGTATCGTTTTGTAAAGTCTCGATATTTACACCACTAAAATTGTGCTGTAGAAGAATCATCGATTTCGCTTTTGGAGGACGTATTTTGTATGAGAGGTATATAAGATCATGGTATGTAAACGCGTTGGCAGCGTACTGCCCGTGTTTATGCACATAATCTGGAGAAGAAACCATAATAAGGTCTAGGAGAGACGGAGTACAGTTCGGAAGGATATGACTACTCATATCTATATCATGTTGATGCTACCATCAAGAGGTAGAATTTGTATGTTACAAGCGTTGACGACAGAATGGAGATAAAGGGAGCGATTATCGTTTTTGATAAGACAAGTGTTAAAATCACCCATAATGATAGAGTGATTATACAGAGGGGTAAAAGTTTCTAAAAGATTTTCGAACGAGGCAAAGTAATTTATTTGGAGGGAAGGATACACCTAGAAGAATTTTAGAGTGAGATAGGGAAAATTCTATTAAAATGTGTTCCGCAGCATTGGAACAACTCCACCTCCCGTTCTGCCTACGCGATCGTTCCGAATTATTCGGAAACCATGCAATGAGTATGAAGTGGAAGGAAGAGAGGGTTTAAGTCGGGTTTCAGAAACAAGTATTGCATGAAGATTTTTGCAGTCAAATGACGCCAGCATATCAGGATAATGAGCTGGAATACTTTGGGCATTTATATGAATGGTATTAAAGTTTTTCTCTGGGTCAGAAAAACAAGAAACAAGGGATTTGCTGAGTGGTAAAGAAATGCTGTGAAAGCTATCGTCCAACCCGTCAGACGACAAACATGTTTGGTAATCATCATCATCAATGTCAGTGTTAGTGTTATGTATCATAGCAGATAAATAATAAATATAATAATGAATATAATAAGAAATAAGAAATATTAAATATTTATATCTATAAAAACTAATATACAACAAAAGAAATTCTACCCGTCAGCAGTCTAGTATTGAAAATTTACAAAAACAAATGTAACAAAACTGGCACAATCACAAAACAAATTTAGCAGATGGGTGAATTTAAATTATTATTTAAAAAATTTAAGGTAAGTATTTAACCATTTAGGTATGTACATAATACATGTACTATGTGTGTTTAATTATACGTTTTGTTGAAAATAAATTACGATTAAAATACTTCACTTGGCTTATAAAACTTAACACACAATACTTGTATAGTAGAAAGTAGGTTAGGTTGTAATGTATTGAAAAACTATGGATTTTCAGCTTCAGTTCAACTTTTTTGTTTATGAACCGATTTATATGATACTTGGGAGTTGGTCCCATAGAAATTTTATCCAAATCGATTCAGTAGTTTAATAACTTTCCCTTGAAAAAAAGTACTTCTTCACTCAAAAGTAAAAAATAAAATCTTTTTAATAAAAAAAACAACCGGCTTCAAAAAGATGCACTAAAAAGGTAAAAATAATTACTTATATCTAAAAAATCTGATATGAATTACAGTTTGAAGTTGGTTTCTATTTACCTAACAGTTGATAAAACGCTTCACTTGCATGAAACCAACTTCAAACTTTATAAGTCTTGCAAATTATTTATACAACACGTCAGTTATTTATCCTTTAAATCATACTCAAACAACACTCTAATTTAACATTCAACCCTAAGCTACTTATAAACTTACGGCGACGTAAACTCAAAATATGCACTTCTAGAAATTTTCGTATAAAATTTTCACACTAATTCTTCTGTTTTCTTGGTCCCTTTTTTTACAATAAGCTAAATTTTAATCTAAATATCTACTCATCAACAAAATATAAATGCAAGAAAGAAAAACTTTAATGAAGCTGAAAAGCTATTACTAATTACACACACACACGCACGCACGCACGCACACACACACAGCTTATCAAAGCTACAAAATGTTTAAGCCGAAATTTTATAACATGTTAAATCGAAGTCAACGGAACACTTAGTAAAACTCAATCAACTGTTTACAAGCGAGTTAAGCATTGCACAAGTTATAAGTATTAGAGTATTTATAATATTGAAGAGTCATCATCAAATGAACTGACAAATCGTGTGCAACTCAGTGAAATTAAATTAGTTCCATCAAAATCGATTTTGAAATTTTTATTGTTATCGTCCTTAGTGTACGGTCTATGCTATATAAGTGCCAACCACGCCAACTGTGATTTTGATTCAACATAGCCTTACGAGAAGAAAAAGGAAAAAATAGTTTATTTTACGATATAAATAAATATTAGATTAAAGTAAGGTACAAAAAAAACAAAAAATTGTCTTGTTAGCACTTTGTTATTGTACCTACTGTAATAAGTGCTAATTTATCTCTAAATTGCTAGCATCACACCGTGCCACCGTCATCATTTGTTCTACGAGTAGCTCCCAGGAATTGCCAATACAAAATATCAGCTCTGAAGGTGGCTGTGCATTGAAATGGTCTTGAACTGGATCAGTAGCTATCGAGTCCTTGAATGCGCTTGACAGTTTAAAAACTAGAGCTGGCAATTTCCTTCAACTTTTAGTCTAAAGCTTGAGACCAAAGCTTGAAAGCAAATCTTGGAATCAGAACTTGAAACCGGAAACTAGGATTTGTAGGTTAGATTAAAATCTGCTTAGAGGAAAAGGCCTTGTCTGGGCCAAGAATTAAAACTAGAAATAGATAAAACTAATGAACAATAAAAAAAAAGGAAGATGAATTTTAGTGCTTACATATAAAGGATAAAACTTAAAGGCAAGTAAGGTCGTGATATCTGTTACGCACTGATTTCTATAAATCTAGACACTTACCCGTCGTTTAGGAAACATGGGATTTAAAAAAATTTAAGGATAAACAGCAAAGAAAAATAAATGAAAACAGCAAATAAATTCCTGCCCGTTGTATCTGACACTGAAAAGCTGATTAGTGTTATTTTGGTAAGCTTCGGTATAAAGCGACCTTATTTCTAACCCAGTGTATGGTCACTAGTGTCGTCTAACAACAGTATTTTGATGAGCTACTACATTTTAATTTTTGATAACCGGGTCGGAAAAGTTTGTTGCACTGTAATTCACAATTGCTTATAAAATTTTGTTTGTTTTTGGTTTATTTTTTGTTTTTTCTTTCTTATAGATAACGTCACCTAATTATTAAGAAAATATTGATATGAAATAGGCAGTTTTGTACTTTAGTTGAAGTTTTGAATTTGCGATCTAAAGATACTCGAATATGAACGATGAAGGCGCTGTACCACCTACTATACCGTGGGGCGGTAAGACCATGCTGGAAATCTCTATGACATAACGGGAGGTCCGGCGGGCGTTGCTTCCTCTAGACGTTCATAAGTTGAGTGGGCCAGACGGTATACCAGCAGTGGTGCTTAAGCAGTGTGCTCCTGAGTTATATCCTGTACTCACGCGCCTCTTCGCGCTTTCCTACCACACTAGGCAATTTCCGTCTTCATGGAAGACTGCGAATGTGCACCCGGTTCCCAAAAAGGGCGATAGATCAGATCCATCGAATTACAGGCCTATCTATATGACACGACCTAGTCAGTGACCGTCAATATGGCTTTCGTCACGGTCGCTAGACTGGTGACCTTCTAGTGTATCTCACACACCGATGGGCACTAGCCATTGAGAGTCAGGGGGAGGCATTAGCATGAGGCCTGGACATAGCGAAGGCGTTCGATCGGGTCTGGCACCGGGTTCTGCCAACGAAGTTGCCATATTACGGAGTTCCCGAGGGTTGATGCAAATGGGTGGCTATCTTTTTGTCCGGCAGACTCATACGAACCATAGGTGACGGTAGTTGCTCTGATAGCATGGACATTAATGCTGGTGTCCGACAAGGCTCTGTGCTATTTCCTACGCTGTTTCTACTGCATATCAATGACATGTTGGACATCAACAACATACGCTTATTACACGGGTCTTGCAAACATCCCTCGTTCCGTTGTGGAGGAAAACCGCTGAGAACTTGTGTCTCAAATCGAGACCACCCTGTCCAAGGTCTCTGATTGGGGACGGGTAAACTTGGTCCGATTCAACCCTACAAAGACACAAGTCTGCGCGTTCACTGCTAAGAAAACCCCATTCACTGTGGTCCCACAATTCCAGAACACTCCCCTCTCCATCTCCAACAGCATTCGGATCTTTAGTGTTGACATCTCCAGCGATGTTCAGTTCCGAGATCATTAACAAGTCCAAAAAACTAGGTGTAATCAACAGAGCAAAGCAGTACTTCACGTTGGGCCAGAGGTTGCTGCTTTACAAGTCGCAAGTTCAGCCCCATATGGAGTACTGCTGCCATCTCTGGGCGGTTGCAGCCGGATACCAACTTGGACCTTTTGACTCGGATCAACAACGGGCTGTGAGAATTGTCGACGATCCCAAACTCACTTGCCGTATCGAACCCTTAAGTCTGAGGAGAGACTTTGCCTCCCTGTGTGTGTTCTACCGATTGTGCAATGGGATGTGTTCTGAGGAATTGTTCGAATGCCCACATCTACTTTCTACCATCGCACCACTCGCCATCGGCAGGGAATTCATTCTCACATTTTAGAACCTAAATGGTCGCGTACAGTGCGGTTTCAGAGAAACTTCCTCCCGCGAACGCTTAAGTTGTGGAATGAGCTCCCTGTCAAGGTTTTCTGCAAGGACTACAGTATGGAGTTCTTTATGTACAGGTATATAAACATGCATGTTGCCTTGTTTGTTTGTATTCGTTCTATTGCATTGATCCTTGAGTTTTTGTGCCCACGGCCGCCGGGAAGATTTCTAAATAAGCGGAAAGGAGAAACAGGGAAGGGGTATAGGGAAGAGGAGGTTATTTTATTTTGTTATTAAAAATATATTTCAACATTACTAATAATAAAAGAAGAAGGTTACTATCTGACTGATCAATGACATAAACTCACAGCTCAAACCGCTGGGTCTAGAAACTTAAAATTTGGAATTGGGTTATTTATCTGACCCAAATGTGTATGAAAATCCGTTTTCCGTATTTAGAAGTTAAATGCATGATAATTGGTATTTAGGTATCGATCATTAATTTATAAGATACCTTTAAGTAGAAAATTATGAACGACGAGTTTTACCTTTAAAAAATCATCCACTAGGGAGCAAAACAGGGAATGAAAAGTTTTATGATAACTCCCCTCCTGGCGGTGACTCACCTTCGGGTTCGAGACTCACGCCGGTCGAAGGGACGCCCCCGAGAGCGACAACCCAAGCCGAGGCTTCCCCCGCGGGGAGCCCTTGAGCGTTGGGTGCTATATGGGCTGAGGCTCCTTCAGAGTCTCGCCCCAAAAAGCCCGGTGAAGCAGTAATGGCTGCAACAGCCAACAGCATAGTCAGTTCAGAAGAAAAAAAAAAAGAGATCTCTGATAATTTGTAGGTAGAATCAGGAAAGTAAAAAAGGTTTCTCCACGCAGAAATATAAAAACCTTTGCTCTCAGAGAAAAAGATAAATTAAATTATTTTTCATGACACTTACTCGTAAAACGTGTCATTACGTGCTGGTTAAGTGGATGCTAAGATTTTAATTAATCCCACGGGCTTTTTCTTTCTACTTGTATCTTTGTTTAAGGCAAAGCGGAAGTTTATAAAACCCATGGTTGATATGATTAATTATAGCGCGCGCTTTCCTTGTACAATAAAACAGTACGTAGACTTTACTTACTCTTATCTATTCTATCAAATATGTACAAGAGTGCTATCTGTAGTTTAAAATACGAAATACACGCCAATCAAGCAATTATTGTGCAACATTTTTTTCTGCCCGGTGGTCAAAAATCAAAACTACAGGCGCCATATTGAAATGGTGTGAACTTATAACGACACTAGCGACCAAATATTTTTAACTTTAGTCAAAACTGTTTAATTCATAAATTCTCTAGATATCGCTAGGTGGCTTATCTGTGGATTGAATCATTTCTGTTCCCACATTTTTTTTTGGTGAGTTTCTTTATTATCAACTTACAAAAGAAATAAATAATGTCTTCGTCGTCAGATAAGTTTTATATAAATGTGACACCGCCCGATATTGTTAAATTTGGCTCAAGAAATAAATACTACCTGTTACCACCGAAGCCTGGAGTCAAATATATAGGTAGGTACTTAAATGCATACGCCAGTTTTATTACCTGGAGCAACAAGAAGAAAACGAGTTCGTTTTCAGAGAAAGTCCTATGAGCTTACTTAGTCCTATATTAGTTTAACTTTGTTGGATAACATTCGTTTTGGTAAAGAAAATCAATAACATGCTGTGAACGCGACTCCACCTACATTAAATTCGTTTTTCGGTACTTATGGGATTCCTACGGCATCAATAAGTAATATACAATCATTAATAATTACACAACCATTACAAAACAAAGGTTCCTGATTGGTGACCACAAACTCAATGAAGCACGGTAAACAACCGAATTAGTTCGAACTGCAGGGAACCCCTGAATAGACCAGCCATTGCGACGACGTTTAGCAATGGTGCGCCCCCTATGCTACATATAAACAAAAAAAATTATAATCGACATGTTTGACTTTGTTTTTAGTAGCTTACTAACTTATTTTTTTTATAAGTGTTTCGGTACATCTTGCATACTTTTTACCTAATGATCAAAGTATTGTATTATTACTTTAAATGGAACTTCTTGCCAGCTCTTTTTGGCAGAAAATAACATTGTTTACATTGAATTGACGATTCAAAAGTGTTTTTAGAAACCTATTTAAATAAAGTTTGATTTGATTTGATTTGATTTGATATGCCTTATAGGTACTTAGATGAAGAAACAAACGAAATGGTAGTAGTTTACACCTACAAAAGTTAAACACAATTTTCTTATCTCGCGTAATTAAAAAACTCATTAAGTGGTACCTACTTAAGACACGTACCTGAGCCATGTAGGTAAGAAAAAATATGTTGATGAACTAAATACAACCTGTCAACGCGATAATACTGTAAACCTAAAAATGTATATTTTATTAAAATCTTGTACCTATCTATTTTTTTACAAATTTAACTTACCTTATTAGTATACATTACTTGTGTTAAGAGTATTGTTATATTACAAAAGTTTTTATTTTTAATAAGCCTTGCTTTTCTTCTACTTAAATAGAGTAAAGCGTACTTAATAATATCGATAAAATTGAGAAAGATTTTTTTTTGTTAAAATTGAATTGAATTAAAGATAAATCACTTGTCACTAAATGTTTGTCTTAACCACTTATTATTACAACCTTTTCTTTAACTTTAATTTTGTATGTATGTATGTTTGTTTGTTTGTTTGTACAAGACAATTGTTTTGTCACCTTCCGGTGTCCAATTGAGCTGAATTTTGGTATACTTGTATTACATCGGTGACAATGCAATAATATAGTACTCTGAATCTTCGATAATATCTAGAATCTGATACTGTAGCCGGAATGTGGCTTCAGGGACTCTGTGATCACATGACGCAACCTCATAGAGTTTGGGCTTGTTTGATTTGTCACGGCAAGTACTCTGGACTAAGATGAGATCCAGGGTTAGATGCTAAAGCTGGAAGTTACCTATTGCAATGGGTCCAAAAAATGAAATAGCTGAATTTGTTGCCTCTTAACGTTTAAGGACCTAGGCAATCATTTATTTGCAACTATTTGTGTATGTTGTTTCGTACACTAAAAAAATCGTTGACGATCCCAAATTCACAAGCACTATCGAACCCTAAGTCTGAGGAGAGACTCTGCCACATTGTGTAACACACACAACGCTTGCATAATGGGATATGTTCTGAGGAATTGTTCGAAATGAAACTGACGGCTATTTTCTATTATCGCACCGCTCGCCATCGACAGGGAATTCATTCTCACACCTTGGAACCTAAATGGTCCCGTACAGTGCGGTTTTTAATAAATTTCCCGCCGCGAACGCTTAGGTTATGGAATGAGCTCCATGCCCAGGTTTTCTCTGAGGACGACGGTATGGGTCGGCAAAGCGTGAGTGTTGCCCCAGGTGTTGCAAGCGTCCATAGGCTGCAGTGACTGCTTACCATCAACCGTGCGGACTGGCTTGTTTGCCACCTTAGTGGTATAAAAAAACCCAAATCTCTTAGGTGTATATATAAAAATTTCAAGAGTTCCCTTTATTCCTCTAGGACGCCACCAATATATCGTAACCTGATGACCATGGGACCATGGGTATACATTTGTTGTACACCAAGCTTATTGATTAAACTACAAATTTGTGATTACAAGTTACGGGACTTCCCAGTTAAGTTGGAAAACCTGTGTTAGGGTAGTCCGCCATTTCCAGCAGATCTAAAATATATACATTGTAATAATAGTATGGTATACATTTTATCCTATAATAATTTTATACATTACAACCATAGCAGAAACTTTTATGCAACTAATTTAAGTTATCTTTTAAATTACTGGCTGCATCATTAGTTACATTTTACAAGTAAGGCGAGTTATATAAAGGTTACTGAGTAAGATATACAGGTGTACTTTTAATTTATTTTAAAAAATTTAATGAAATAAAATATTATTATAAAATATGTTAGTTTTGGGTTACCAAAACCTTCTCCATAATGTAATAAATACTTTTTTGGAAACCGCATCAAAATCGGTTCAGCCAAACGCAAGATATTCGCGGACAAACATACAAATATACGAGTTAAACTAAGATCCTGCTTTTTTTAGAAGTCGGTTAAAAACTATTTGCAAACAAGATCTGCCATGTTTTTTCGTCATATTTAGTTTAAACTAGTTGAACTATCGACTTAAACAGTTATCGCGTTTAATTTGAGATTTTTTTAAATAAAAATTCTTGTATATTACAACAAAAAAGCGAAGTGGCAATAATTGCTGCTAGACAGTTTTTTTTAACCACTGTGTATCATTTCCTTATTTTACCCTACTACTCTATAAAACCACATAGACATGTTTCACGGCACTGCTGACTGTTTTCATTAACTTAACTCTTGGTAAGTACAAGAATTTTTCGTTTAATTTAAACACATTTATTTATTTATTTATTCTTTTTGCACAAACTAAAAGTGTACAGTGGCGAGCTTAATGCCATATGGCATTCATAACAACCGAGTTTCAAGTTTCAAACTAATAAATTAAATCAATTTAAATTTCTTGTATGTATCTTATAACGTCACTGTATTTATTCCCCGAAGGGGTTAACCAATATGGGATACTCACCCGCATCACAATGTAGTGGACGGCGTTGTGCCTTGGTGAACCAACCACTTTATTCCTGCGACAGGTGGTGAGCCAATCGCTTAACCCAGCTTCTGGTACAGTTTATCTGGACTAAGGTGGCTTTATATGTGTCCCGTTATTCGTATTTGCCAGTTTTATATGCATCAAAATACTTTAAATTGTTTTATTACACAAAGTAACTGTACAGTTTTTATTTTATATATATATAATATTTTTTATCGTATCCGTTTGTCTGCTTAAAATTAGATAGTGACTGACCGATTAGACGTACACCTACACCCAGTCCAGTCATCTACGCCCTAGGCTGTATAATTAGGGACCCAAATAAAAGTTACAAGGTCTGTAAAAACGTTTCTACAGCATAAATGCAGCTTATTTTATCAGCCCAGAGAGCAGGGGAGCTTCTTTTTGCTACTTGGATGAGGTCTAGAAAATTGAAATATGATATCTAGGTTCCATATGACGTTAGGTTTGTGACGTTAGGTTTTCATGATCATAGTCCTAAGTAGGCACGTAGGGTTCTGTTCATAGTTTATAATTGTGGATTAAAAGTGATGAACTTTATAATTTCTCCATCATCCATTGCGCAGTGTAGCTGGTTAGGTAATTCACAACTCCTAAAATAACGCAGCAAGGATCGGGATGCGTTTTTAATGTCCACAGCTGCGTAAAAAAATATCACACATTTTTAAAATATCTATCTATAAATATTAATAAGTATGAATTTTATAATAGCCACCTATGTACGCACGAGTCATTAGTAGTGCGTGTTTTCGTACATACTACCTATATTGTTGTGTCTAATCATTCGCAAACAATGTGAACTAAATATAATTTAGTTTAAACAAAACAAACCGGCCAAGTGCATTTTGGTTCAGTGTAGAGATCCGTAGTAACCATAGTATCCCAAATATAAATAAAAAGGGTCAGTTCCTATATTGAATTTGAAGTTTTTCAAACGACACTCAACTCAAATCAATCGAAAACGAAACCTTTACCGTACACCGCCAAGCGCCGCATCCCGCCGCGCGGCGTCGCCGACTAGTAGAAGGGGTTATTCGAACGTAAATATTGTTATTAATTTAGTAAGTATTAGTATTCAGAATGCTATAGTTTTATTTTGCTATAATGTTACACCGTCCATATACTTATATTTAATACCTGTTTTATACAAGTACAAACTCCATACTTAGTACCTTTTGATGGACCTTTAAATGGATTTGTACGATTTTTTACTTTTCCTACTATTGCCTACACATTAAGTTGTAAATCCTAAGTAACTATAATAGTTTTTCTTTTAATTTTTTTATATTTGCTACTCCTATGATTTTTATCATACCCAAGAACAGCCATTTAGCAGGCAGTTGTGACACTGGGGTGTAACCTATATTTGCACTGTAAAGCTTAATATATGGCAAATGCATCGCTGAATCGAAAAAGGGTTTTCACAGACCATCAGTCATCCTCAGACCGACATCCCACACTATGGGGTAGACTAAAAAAAAAATATCAATCCCCACTTTACGTGTATGAGAAGTATATAGTAATTTTTTTATTGAATTTTATTTAACCATTTCGTCGGCCTATTAAATATGCATTGTATACTTTTAGCTGAGCCGCGGACAGGCTGAAAGACGGACGGACGTTCATGGTTCCTTGTTGACTACGGAACCCTAAAAATGGAAATCAAAATATATCATATTTTTTAATTTACAGGTGCAAGAAATGACGACTAAAATCTTGTTATTACTACTTCATACAATAGTTTTGCATAGTTATGTCAAAGGCATACATATCGACATATACATCAACGAAAATTTATCTGAAACAAGTGTGAAAATGCATGGCTATTATAGTAAAATCGTTACTCTTCAAGAGGCTAATCTGCATGGAATAAATAAAACTATTCTCTCAGCTCTAACCACTCCTCTTGAAAATAAAACGCCAACGAGAGTATACTTTAACGAACCAGTTCAAGGTGTTAACATATCGAATCCTGTCAAAGTTTATACGGAAGCCAAGAAAGCTAAAGTAGTAAATTTTAAAGAAGACGTTGTTTCCGTTACTTCAAATGGATATGTCAATAAAAATTACTCCATATTTGATACCATATCAGATACACAATGCGTTTACAATCATTTTAATAATAAGTGGAAGAACATAAGTATTATATTAGACGTTGAAATATTTTATAATATTCACTTTGAAAATCGTGTTTTAAATTGGAGACATGCATACGGTCGTGACTCAAGAGACAGTGAAAGATATCTAGTAGGTGACGGTCTTCCAAAGAAGTTATCAAAAGGTGAAATTATGGTCTCAACCACGTATAGTAAGCATATACTCTTGGAATTAGAATTGACTTATATGTCATATTTAGATGGATCATTTGTGATCTATGAGAAAAATATTTTTGAAGAAATTTCCAACTTAGACGATTTTCTAGATTATTTTTCTATTTCAACAGAGATGCTTACAATTGAAAGAATAAAAATAGAATTATATAGAGAAGCAGAAACCAAATTCAAAATTTTTAAAATACAAAAACTGCCATACGTGAAGAACGTATGATTCTATAAATTCTAAAAAAGAATCAAAAGAGCATTTTTTTTCTAGTCTAAATGTGTTTGTGAATACTAAATAAATCGTAATTTGTACGTACAATATTAAAAGATTTAACATATCATTTTACTTCTTATAGGTTTTTCTACACCTAATCTGCCCGTAAAACAGGGATATTTACAAAAAAGAAAAGATCTATTCTATAAACCTATAAGCCTAACCTAACCGAATCCTACCTCTTCTATGAAAAATCGGCCAAGTGCGAGTCGGACTCGCGCACGAAGGGTACCGTACCATTATCTATAAAAACCCCTTAAATATTGGTTCTATTTTAATTTAATTATTTATTTTTAAAATGATTATATAACTAAATATTCTATTAATATTTCAAGCGTCTACTGGTTGCCGTTATCAATATCGAGCAAAAACGAGCAAAAAAATTAAGTTTGTTGTATGGGAGCCCCCTGAAATAAAATAAATTTTTATTCTGATTTTTAGTGTTTGTTGTTATAGCGGCAACAGATATACATCTTCTGTGAAAATTTTAAACTGTCTAACTACCACGGTTCATGAGATACAACCTGGTGACAGACGGACGGACAGCGGAGTCTTAGTAATAGGGTCCTGTTTTTTACCCTTTGGGTACGGAACCCTAAAAAACAGAAACTCCACGTAGGTAAAACAACAAACAATAACGGAAAACGTACGTGAAATTGGGTGGTACCAACTTATATTAACGTCAGACGTACGCGATGGTGGGTGGTAACAACTTATATTGACGTTAAACGTACGTGACGGTGGGTGGTAAAGTAAGCGACACATCAGCCTAATTTTAATGGACTTTGAACCCAAAGCGCAACGCAGCGAAAAAGTTATGAAAGAGATATAGTCGTAATTTATTATTTTGTCTCAGACTGGCTGCTCTTCTACTGCAATATACAATACTGTTTTATTGCGTGCGTCCAATAGGTAATCTTTGTAAAATCACAAATGAAACATAACATTATAGTGTATCAACTAATAAATACATGTTTTATATTGAAACACTAAATAAACAAGATTTACAATGTGAATAGTTTGATTTAAAAACAAAAACAATCAAAATTTAGGTACTACTTAAATTGCCTATTGTTTTTCAGATTGCATTGTGGGGGGCACCATGTGATAGGTTAAAAGTCTTCAATTACTCTGTGACGGGATTTAAAGTAACTCCCGAAAGAAATATACTCGTATAACATATAATATTACACAGCAGACGTACATATACATATATATGCCTGCCTACCCCTCTGGGAAACAGGCGTGATGTTATGTATGTATGTATATATACTAAGAATACAAAGAAGTTTGCAAGAGGAGACCAGCCTCCACAGGTGGGACCCGTTCACAAGTATAACACATTAATCAGCTATCGCTTCGCTCAACCGTGCCACACTCAAGCAAGTCCAATAAAACTTCGACTGTACTATATTCATATAACATATAATATTACACAGCAGACGTACATATACATATATATATATATATATATATATATATACATTTTACAAACATGAAAATAAATAAATAAATAGGTATTCATATACATATAAAAGATAATATAAAATACATATACATGCACATATTCATATATACACATACAGACATATATTAATACATATATTTAATATGCAAATATATATGAAAGATATAAAATAAAACTATATGTAAGAGAAGGTCCTATCTGATTCAATCCTCGTTCGGCCGCCCAATAGCGGCAAGGCTCCGAACACTAGCGGGTGTTACACACAAAAACTCACATATTCAAACAGACGTCGCACACCCGAAAGTGGCCCAGCCCCTACACAACAACCCGGCAATAAATGCACATCATTTAAACTACCATCACTTCGGAAACTAGCCTAAGGGGAGAAGAAGTGACAAGAAACTCCCGGATGTACACCTGTTACCAATCAGTCATGCAGGAACCAAGCCATCAAGTACACAACATCTATCCAAATATGTATATACACACATACACGTACGTACTCGTGCGCCACACCCCCACACATCCAAAACCCCACCAAAACCAGACAGCCAAAGGCGTATTGCACATGGTGCATCCCCTGGTAGCTCGCCACAAACTACTATAAAGTTAACATCAGAGACATAATATCGATACTTAGCTTGGTCTTTAAAGTGCTCCTTTAACTTATCAAACGTAAATTATTTAAGTTTCTATAGAAAACCTAACATTAATTTTAAGTGATACTAGGCCATACAATTTTGTTATTCAAATATTCATCTACATTATAATATGCTTTCTTACATAGCAGATGTTTAATATAAAATTTAAACTGTTGTCACTTAAATAAAGAATTTCTACATTTAACTTATTAAAAAAAATTATACTGCTTCCCATAAAAGATTTGTTGGCTTTAGTAAGCCTAAACTTTGGCATAGCAAATTTATTTTTATTTCTCGTTTATCTGCCCGCTGGTGTGATCAGTAGGCGCTGCGACTTAAATCGACAAATTCAAATCACGCTATTTCCGTATTGAGTATTTTTGCCAACTCCCCACGATTCCCCATAACTTCAAAGACCTGGCCGTCCGCTTTTTCGAGCGTACACAAAATCATCAGAATCGATTAATTGTGCAATCCACAACGTATCATCCCCCCGATCAATCTCGGCACGGTTGTAAAACTATAGTTAGGCGGCCTCGGCACGTACTAACGGCCCCAGATGACGATCTCACTGTCCGGATAGCGAGATTAGTCTCTACGACCTCCCCGAATAGGGCCTCCCTCCAAACACGACGCCGACGTCCCCGGGTTCGTCGTCGTCGTGTCACCCCCGAGAGCGACAACCCAAGCCGAGGCTTCCCCGCGGGGAGCCCTTGAGCGTTGGCCGGTATATGGGCTGAGACTCCTTTAGAGTCTCGCCCCAAAGCCCGGTGAAACAGTAATGGCTGCAACAGCCAACTGCGTAGACAGTTCAGAAAAAAATAAAAAAATATTATGTATATAAAAAGGTGATCCCCCTTAAAAACCTTTATTTACTTATTGTTTTTTTTTATTTTATAACAATTTTCTAAAGAAATTTACTCGGTCATTTATTGATTTGATGTATGTTCTATTTGGATTTGGTTTATGTTACGCCGTAATATTTGTCCATTTCATCCAAAAGTAGGATTTGGGAGATACTGGAATAGTAATAATGTAGTAATTTCGGTAAAAATTATTTACGAATAACGAAATTCGTCTCATTGTGATTAATTTTTAGTATTTTTACTTACCTGCAAATCGTTAGTATTACAGATTTGGCTTTTTAGCCTGTTTCCACCCAGTTTCCTCTATAGTTAACGTGAACTATGCCCATGAGGGACCCTAGTGCGTAAGCGCAAACATTCTTCTTAGTAAGTAGGTATAGACCTGTGCCCAAAAATGGAAAGTGTGGGTTGATATATTCATTCGTTTAGTTCTTTTTTTCAATATACTAAGGTGACAAATAGGCATACAGCCCACCTATATTAAGCAGTCACCGCAGCCTATGGATGCTTGCTACTCCAGGGGCATTACTCGCGTGTTGCTGACACTTGTGCGTGACTAACTACGCTTAAAGGTGTGAGGATGGACTTCCTCACGGTAGCTAGCGATGCGAAGGTAGAAAGGGGACCGCACTTGTGCAATTTTTTTAACAATTCCTCAGATATACAAAATCGTTAACAAACATCAACTTATTTTAATCCACTAATTTTATCTCACTACTGTGCACATGTCTTTCCTCGGCCTCGACTAGTATTGGCAGAAGTCATCAGTGGCAGACTCTTTGGTAATTTGGTCGAGACTGGCCTTGCAAATTGAGCTTTTTATATTAAGTATTTTAGACTATAGGGACGTTTGCTATCCGGACGCCACTGAGGAGCTATTAAATAAACTTGATCGACTTCAAAAACAACTTCTTGTGCATTAGTTTTGTTAACGGGTTGCGCAAGTTTGATCATATATCTAAATTCAGACATGAGTTGAATCGGCTCTCAATTAGTTTTTGCCGGAACTTGCACACTTTATTACTCTATACTCAATTTTGAATAATCCCGCTTTTCCAATTTATCTCAAACCACGTTTTGAACATATATTCCAAAGGGATAGATCGATTCGCCCCTATACGGCACTTTTACTCAAAATACCTCAACATAACACAACAACTTTTGGTAATTCTTTCTTTTGTGCTATCAAACTATGGAACGCTCTCCCTCATAAAATACATGATAGTCTTTCTACTTTTAAAACTAGTTTGAAAAAAGATTATATACAATTACTGTTTTTTTTTTCTTTTATTTCTGTATCGTAATGATCTCAAACTCAAAGTCAAAATGTTTTATTCAAATTAGGATTTTACAATCACTTTTGAATCGTCAAAGTTATAAAATATTATTCTTTGAACCCTCCCACCCTCCGTCCGGTTCACAGTTGTTGATTTCTACCGAGAAGAATCCGGAAAGAAAATCGATAGTTACTCTTTTAAAAAAATCATAAAAACTAAAAATACAATCAATGTTTTAACACTCAAATATGTCACAAGACATGTCTTTGACATTGTCAAGAAATAATAATGTTTGTTTATTTACTTTTTTGACGTAGTATATTTGACATCGCAATCTGTCATAGAATTAAAATTCCATATCCAACCTCCCTGTACTACTCATAATCACGAATACTAAAAATAAAAATTATAATAGGCGTGGCATTACGGTTTCCGTCTTACGAATTTACACGATTAGGACACGTGACCTGACGCGTGTTTATCATTTTTTACCCATACCAAAAAAAGTGCACAACGCCGCTAAAGAAGTTTTCACTTCAATAAAAATTTTAAGCTGTACAATTTTATATTATTTCCATTTTAATTTGGTTTACCTATGCATCCTGTAATTGAGCATCTTCAGTCCCAAGGATTTTTCTCATTTACATATTGAAATCTGAAATATTGTAGTATGCTTTTATACAAAGTACTTTTTTGATAAGAGATTTAAATTTACTTATTGACAGCTTTTGAATATTATTGGGAACTTTGTTGTAAAAGTATATACATTGCCCCATAAAAGAGTTACTTATTTTGGGTAGACGTGTATCATGCACCAACAGCTTATTTTAACTTCTAGTATTTACTTTGTGAATGTCACTTTTTTTAAAATATAATAAATAATAAAAAAGAACAGGTAAAATGACTGATAGTTAAAAACGAAAGCAAGGACAACCATAAGTGTATATACGCGTTGTCTTGAGTGCAAAGTTCATCATGCGCCGCCCCTCCTCCATCGAAGCGAGTTTGCAAGTGTCATAATTACAAGATAGGTATTGCATACTTTTCTTATTACGGCGACCAAGGCGCGCATTGATAGTTAAACATACTCTTCAGTCAACTTTGGGAAGAGGGCAAATGTTATTATAAGATCGCCGCAATACTCCCTTCTTCGACTGGATATCTGCAACCCTAGCCGCTCCATCTTTATCGGGGATTACGCGAATTATTTGCCCCAACAACCAGAGTAGAGGTGAAAGAGTTTTGTCATTCACAAGGACCATCATGACATTTTCTAAATTTCCGGTTGACTTGAACCATTTGGTATTTCTCTGTAACCAGACTATATACTTGGTTGAGAACCATCGCCAAAAGTGTTCTTTCAGACGCTTAAATCGTTGTAAGGATGATATGTTTGAAGTACTTGAAACATGATGATGAGGTGCGAGCAATAACGAAAGACCGATTAGAAAATGAGCTGAGGTGAGAGATGCGAGATCTGAAGGATCATCACTTAATGGAGTAAACGGTTTTGAGTTTAATATAGCCTTAATTTGAGCTAAAAGCGTAGTCATGAGTTAAACCTAAAGATCGACGAAGATGATGCTTAACCGATTTTACCGCTGACTCCCAAATTCCACCAAGATGTGGTGTGTAAGCGGGTATAAAATTAACCTTAATGTTCTGGTCCATCACGCCAGAAGCAATATCAGCATTTTGTGCAAGTAATATTTTTGACAATTCGTTAAAACCCCCCACAAATTTCGTGCCATTATCGGAAAACATAGTACGTGGCTTACCCCTACGAGCTATAAAACGGTTAAGCGCCGCTATAAAAGCTTCTTTTGTCATGTCCGAAACAAGCTCTAGATGTAAGGCCTTTGTTGCCAAACACACAAATACGCATACAAAGCACTTTATCAATGTGCATCCACGTCCTTTCCGGCTTGCTATCATAATTGGCCCGGCATAATCTAAACCGGTTTTTAGACGGTTGAATTATTGTGTATTCTGTAGGAAATGATTCCTTTTGAGAAATTCTTAATAAAACATGTAATGAACTATTTAATTCGTCTGTATTAAGACACAGGTCTGATGCATTTTTCATCCGACGACATTTGTTGATAAATCTTAGAACGTACGATAAATTATAGTCAAAGAAGAAAATTAATCAGCCAATGCCTTAACTGGTTCATTATCTGTATTATGAGTAACGTGATATGTGTTCACCATTTCTGGCAAATTTGATTCTACTTTCTGAGAGTTTGGAAAGATAGGCCATTCATTTTAGTTTAAAAGAAGAAATTCGGGCCGTGACCACCGCAAAGAAGAGGCCGCTATCTGATCAGCGCTCAAGCCTCTCGAAAGAAGATCCGCTGCATTATTTTGCGACGGAACATAGCACCACATAGTGGATGGAAAACCTTCCTGAATCTCCAAAACTCGATGACGTACAAAAGGCTTTAACTGATTTGGTGCTGACGACAGCCATCCAAACACTATTGTGGAGTCACACGAGAAGACTATTTGATCGAATGTGAGTGTCAATGAGGATAGCACTTTTGAGCATAACCTAGCTCCCATTAATTCTCCACACAACTCAAGGCACGGTGTTTTTTTCGCCTCAATAGGTGCGACCTTGCTTCTTGACGTCAAAAGAAAGACAAGAGTCTTACCATCAGTATGAGTAGAGCGTACATAAATACATGTACAATAACCTTCTCCGATGCGTCCGTGAAAATGTGCAACTGAACAAACCAAGGAGAACCACACAAAATCCGTCCAGGTATTTGGATGGAATTTAAATATGGCAATGTTTGTACATTGGCATGAGCATCTATGACGTATTTTACGATAGATAAATCAAAATCAAAAAATCAAATCAAAATCAAAATGTTTTTATTCAAATGGGTTACTAAGAACACCTTCGAATCGTCAAGTAAATTAACTACAACCAGCTTTACAAACTAATTACAATACTGTTTTATTGCGTGCGTGCAATAGGTAATCTTTTTAAAATCACAAACGAAACATAATATTATAGTTTATCAACTAATAAATACATGTTTTGTATTGAAACATTTAATAAACAATATTTACAATGTAAATAGTTTGATTAAAAAAAAAAAAACAATCAAAATTTAGGTAATATTTCAATTACCTATTGTTTTTCATATTGCATAGGGGGTACACCATGTGATAGGTTAAAAGTCTTCAATTATTCTGTGACGGGATTTAAATTAACTCCCGACAAAATATATTCATATAACATATAATATTACACAGCAGACGTACATATACATATATATATATATATATATATATATATATATACTAAGAATACAAAGAAGTTTGCAAGAGCAGACCAGCCTCCACAGGCGGCAACCGTTCACAAGTATGACACATGAATCAGCCATCGCTTCGCTCAACCATATTTTAGGGAACGTAACGACCCGACGCACATGTCACTAGCGCAGAGACTTCGAGAGAAAATGACCCACTCAAGCAACTCCAATAAAACTTCGTTTGTACTATATTCATATAACATATAATATTACACAGCAGACGTACATATATATATATATAATATAAACACATTCATACACATTTACATTTTACAAAAATATAAATAAATATGTATTCATATACATATTTAAGATAATATAAAATACACATACAGACATATATTAATACATATATATAAATATACAAATACATGATAAAAGAAATAAAAGATACAAAATAAAACTATTTGTTAATAAGCTTATAGGACCTATTTGATTCATTCCTCGTTCGGTCGCCCGATAGCGGCAGGGCTCTGAACACGAGCGGGTGCACCACACAAACACGCACATATACATATATGCACACACACATTCAAACAGACGTCGCACACCCGAAAGTGCCCAGCCCCTACACAACAGCCCAGCAACAAATGCACATCATTTAAACTATAATCACTTGGGAAACTAGCATAAAGGGAGAAGAAGTGACAAGAAACTCTCGAATGTACACCTGTTACCAATCAGTCATGAAGGAATCAAGCCATCAAGTACACAACATCTATCCAAATATGTATTACACTCACACACGTACGTACTCGTGCGCCACACCCCCAAACATCCAAAACCCTACTAAAACCAGGCAACCAAAGGCGGATTGCACATGGTGCATCCCCTGGTAGCTCGCCACCAACCACTATAAAGTAAACAACAGAGACATAACATCAGACATCGTTCCTAGTCTTTAGAGTGCTCCTTTAACTTATCAAACGTAAATTATTTAAGTTTGAATAGAAAACCTAACATTAATTTTGTGTGATACTAGGCCATACAATTTTGTTATTCAAATATTCATCTACATTATAATATGCTTTCTTACATAGCAGATGTTAAATATAAAATTTAAACTGTTTGTCACCTAACTTAAGAATCTCTACAGTTAACTTATTATAAAATTTTACACCACTTCCCATAAATGATTTGTTGGCTTTAGTAAGCCTAAACTTTGGCATAGCAAGTTTATTTTTATTTCTCGTATTTAAGTTGTGCTTATCACTGTTCCTCGGAAATTGGGATATATTTTTACGGACAAACATGACACTGTGAGAATAAGCAAAGTAAACGAGTCTTTCTGTGGTTATGTCAGTCAGTTGCCTGATTTTCCTCACCGCAAAAGCAGCAGAACAGTTTACCTGCTAGTACTGTAAAATGTGGACCCACTGCAACTTTGAGTCAATAGTTATAACTAGAAAGACCGTTTTATGAACTAATTCTAATTTTTCATTATTTAATACCAGATTTCTATTAATTTGGATTACATTGGGTAGTGAAAACTTAATGCATTTTGTTTTATTTGAATTAAGTACAAGATATCAAACCGTAAACCAGTTTGAAATTTTTATAAGGTGTCTGTTTATGTCGTTCAAATTGTCGTGTTTTCTGTTCACTTTAAACAATAATGAAGTATCATCCGCAAATAATACTATCTCTGTAAACTTTTGCACCATAAAGGGTAAGTCATTTATATATACTAAAAACAAGAAAGGCCCTAATATTGACCCTTGTGGTACACCTGGTTTCACTAGAGATCCCTGAGATTTAGCACCATTTAAAATCTTTTTTTGAATTCTATTGCTTAAGTATGATTCTGCAAGTTCAAGAGATTTATTTCTAACATCATGATATTTTAGTTTAGCTAACAACGTATGATGATCGACACAATCAAACGCCTTCGATAAGTCGCAAAATATGCTAACTACATCATGAGAACTCTCCCATGCCACGAGAATGTGCTTCATAAGCACGGCTCCAGCATCAGTAGTTGAGCGTCCCCTGGTAAAACCGAATTGTCGATCATGTAAAAGTCCCTGTATACAAAAATGTGAAAGCAATTGATTTAGCAAGATTTTTTCAAATATCTTACTAAAGACGGGTAGAACAGATATTGGTCTAAAATTTGAGGGATCTTCTTTGTCACCAGATTTAAAAAGAGGTATTAATTTACTGCATTTCATGAGGTCTGGAAATACATTATTATCAATGCATACATTAAATATATCAGCAAGATAGGGAGCAAGAACTGAAATGATTGAGCTAATTAACTTAACAGACATCCCCCACAAATCTTCAGTATTTTTCAGATTAAGTGTTTTAAATGTTTTGATGATTATTTGGGGATCCACGTGTTTAAATTTAAAGTTAACATTACACTCAGTAACACTGTCCTTTAAAATAGATTCAGCAGCTTGGCAAGATGAAGATGAATGATACAGTTATTTTTGATGGTATTTCATCAAAAATATTTTCAAATATTTGGGTAACTTTTTCGTCTTTATCAATTAAACCAGAGTCTGTTTTGATATTAAAGTTCTGTTCACGTGCCTTTGATCTACCAGTTTCATTATTGATCACATTCCAAACAGTTTTAATCACATTATCAGATGATTTTATTTTTCTGTTTATATGATTAGACTTTGCAATATGACAGACTGATTTTAAAAATTTTGAATACTTTTTGACATGCTCATTAAGGCTTGGATCGCGCATAAGATTTTAGTGAATATAATTCATCAAGTCTATCTCTGCTTGTTTTAATTCCTTTTGTAGCCCAATCGTTAAATTGTGGCCGGTAACTGCATCTTATTTTTTTAGTTTTAAAAATGTTATTGAAAGATATATTCACTGACCTGAAAAAGTTTTTATATAAATTGTTAACATCTTTAGGGCAAGATAGTTTTTAATTTTTCTAAATAACTATTTATCCGAGGAACAGCGATTGGCCTACATATAATCTCCTTGTCTAATTCGGAATAAGTTATGGCAAAGCTAGCACTTTGACCACAATGATCCGATTTCAGACAACTTATGTTTGTGTTTTTTTCTTAATATTCACAGTTACAGAATATGTTATCTAAACATGTTGCAGTTGTTTCAGTTATTCTTGTAGGTTCTAGAAAGAGATTTTCCAAGTTAAATGACTTAAATAGACTAATTAAGCGAGTACTTAATGAGGAGTTTATAAGTAAATCTACGTTAAAATCACCACATATTATAACCTTTTTTTGCTTCTAGTGACTAGCTTTAGAACATTCTCCATTACTTTTTCAAACTCAGAGTAGTTTGTAGAAGGTGGCCTATAGACACAGACAATTATATATTTTTCAAGTTCTACACTAGACAATTCAATTAATTTTTCTACTGAAAGTGCAACAACATCTCTACGTTTTTTTATTTTGAATTTACTATTTACTAGAATTAATGAACCTCCTCGAATATGGTTTTGTCTGTTCTACCAACTTAAAACTTGAACATTTTTAATATTTAACAACATCTCATGTGATTGTAACCAGTGTTCTGTTATACATAAGATGTCCATATTGAATTTTTCAATAAATAATTCAATTTGTAATTCTTTGCCGAGGAAGCCTTGAATATTTTGATGAAATAATTTAAGTACATTATGCTTCCTCTTTGACACTGAAGTCAGTTAAAAGCATTAAGAGCCACCTCACTTTTAGTAACCCTACTAACCTAACAGTATTAGTGTTGTCCAAGTAGATATCTACAGAAGAGTTAAAAATATTATATGCTAACAAAGTAGCCAGTCGTTGTTTACAATACTTAGATAGATAAAATGTACCTTTAGTCAAAATAAAACTAGATGTTAATTTATTTATGTCAAACAAATTAAAATTATTAATTTTACATGTCAAATTGTACAAGACATTATTTATTGTATGGATATTTTGGTTTTGTTTATGTGACAGTCTTTTTGAAACAGGAAAAGTGCAAATAACATTTTTTTTGACTCCTAAATTTGAGTAAGTCCCGCTTTGTAACTCCAAAACTATTGCCTACAAATAATATAATATGATACAAATCTTTATCATATTTTCTGCCAGCTATTGAGTTCACAATTTGCCTGTATGAAGTATCGGGCGTACATAAGTTTAGAACAGTATGGTTCAATTTAAAAATCAACATATGACCTAACCCTATACCAAGTCTATCGGAGAACATTATAGTTTTTTCATCGTGATTGTAACACTGAG
Source organism: Apoda limacodes (assembly GCA_946406115.1). Taxonomy (NCBI): domain Eukaryota; kingdom Metazoa; phylum Arthropoda; class Insecta; order Lepidoptera; family Limacodidae; genus Apoda; species Apoda limacodes. The sequence continues at coordinate 21,217,032 of OX291555.1, read as the reverse complement.
GTGAGTCCTGATCCACTAAAACACTTCCCTGACGTTCAGAGGGATGTACAGGAGTTATACTAGTACGCACAATACTAGCTTGACTCTGCTCTTTATTTGGTGACAAGGATTGCACTGCACATGATTGATTGCCTACTGTCATACTGGGTTTCTGTAGTTCTATGTTCCTTGTTGATTCACGTGTTAAGGTTTCAAATCGTTCATAGTTATAATTACTCACTTCAATTAATTTATCCATGGCCGAAATATGCTCATTTATATCTAATTTAGCAGAATTATAACTTTTACTAACTGTTTCTAAAGATTTTTGTAGCTGTTCTATTTGTACCCGAAGTAAAGTTTTCTCAGTTTCATACCTCAATTTGCTTCAAAAGACTTCTTTTCTAAGCGGTAAAGATTTGAAAAACGCTTTGTTTTATACTATTGGCATGAGTGAATTGATGAATCAAATTATATAAAGATTTTTGTAGGTGTTCTATTTGTACCTGAAGTAAAGTTTTCTCAGTTTCATATCTCAATTTGCTTCGCAATACTTCTTTTCTAAGCGGTAAAGATTTGAAAACGCTTTATTTTATACTATTGGCATGAGTGAATTGATGAATCAAAACAAGTTTGAATAGTTGAAAATGTGTACTTTAGCTGTTAAAGAATGCAAAGTTATGATTTACGTTACACTGTAATTGTTATTGTATAGGTAATTATTGTAATAAAATTAGAACGTTCTCACCAATTTTAAGCCCACCCAGTCTCCGAAATTACACGCACTATCACCACCATATAACAATACCACAATTCTCACATCCACAAAACCACAAAACGATCCAAATATATTATGAAAATGCATGATTTGTCCAAATGCCCAAAATGTTTTGATTTTTCTGACGCCGTAGTCGCAAGTATACTAATTAAGTAGGTATTTTTTTTGTCCAACGCCTCAGCAGTAGTAACGCTTGTCCACCAACTTGAAGTCTTCCTGTTGAAGTCTGTAGACTGGTGATAGGTATTTGCTATGGCTCAAGATAATGTTGATGTTGTTGCTGATGTCGTCTCGTTTAGCGTCTTTTTGAAGATCAGCGAAAAAAGTCCTATTCACAGTTTTTTCTCGAAGGACCAATGCTCCATAGGTCGCTGGTTCAGATCCGGCTCGAAGGACCAATGCTTCATTCCTATGCCCTGTTCCTTTGGTCAAGGGATTATTGGAAAATAAACTTCGATAGGTATGCTGGTAAAATATAATAAATAATAAAAAAGAACAGGTAAAATGACTGATAGTTGAAAACGAAAGCAAGGACAAGTATATATGCGCGTTGTCTTGAGTGCAATGTCCATCATGCGCCACTCCTCCTCCGTTGAAGCGAGCTTGCAAGTGTCATAATTACAAGATAGGTATTGCATACTTTTTTTATTACGGCGACCAAGGCGCGCATTGAAAGTTAAACAATTGTTGTGATGTCTTTTGTAATTTTTACGTACAAACTTTTCATTAAACAATCTTAATTTTTTAAATATTATAGACTTTTTTAACTACAAAAATCCCATAATTAGGTAATCTAGATCACAGGAACCTAAATGAAAAAAAAAATCATGAATTAAAACTATTTACCTAAATCTTAAACCTTTATTGCCCAAACGCGTGAGCTCGTCTTATCTTTATTATCTATTATTAAATTTTTATTACATGTCGCACCAAAGATACAAAAATGTTCGAGCCGCATCTTCCTCAGCAGTTGTGGATCGAACATAAGCCTGCCGGTGGTATGGCGATAAGTCTTCCCGTTTCCTTGTTCCGGCGGATCCAATGTCTTATTGTTTTTCCCTCTAAATATAATGTTTTAAATTTGACGCTTATTTAAAACAGGTATCAAAAAGTTAAGTCGATACCTAAAAAAATATTGTAAAATGTCACTCATGAGACTGCTTTTAGTTTCCTATTTAATACCAGACAGTAAAATTATTTCTTGATTACTGTTTTTCTTTTATATTGCATTTAATATTCTATATTAAGAATTTATTATTACCTACTGTCTTTTTAAAATTCTATTTGAATAAAAAGGTTGCGTTTGAGTTTGAAACATAGGACTTACATATAAACTTTGAAATACCTTTTTACCCCCATAGTCCGACCCTGACGATAAATTTTTTCTCAGTGGATTTCAATCAACATACCGAATTTTAGCTTCATAACTAGAATTTAATATTTTTTTATTAGATAATTTTTCGCTAAATACATTCGATCTAAAAACGTATTGGCATTGAGTTATATGTGTTTAGATCGATACTAATACGTATGTGATCTGTCATGTAAAAAAGATTATAAAAAGAATATATGCCGAGAAACATTGGGAAAGCTACTCTAGTCGTTCTATATTCTCTAAATTCACCCTATGCAGCTTCAAATTGAAAGTGTGAGAGAGACAGGAGTGAGAATACATTTCTGTTTGACTAGCGAGTGTATTAGCGGATCTTAAAACGAAACCGCAATGCATGATGCCACATTTTGTCGCTGTTATTTAATGACGTGCATAGTTTATCTAGTTAGAAGGTCATTGTGACAAAATTATTTATTTTATATTATAAATGACACAGTTTCAACTAATATTCGAATAATTTTAGATCTTGGTCTTTTTCAATAAATAAAAATATCACGTTTCAAAAACCTAATATTGTTTAAAAAAAATAATAAATATGATAAATCAAAGAAATAGATAATTTTTAAAACATGTGGATTCACATGATACGACTAAAATTTCATACCTATCAAAACTTTTACAAACAAAAAATAATGATTTAATATTAAATAATTAAATTATAAACACTGCATTTAGTCAAATTATTTGACTAAATGTTGAATTTTAATATGCATGTTTTATTGCAAAACTAATGTAAGTTATTATTGTATACATATTTTATAATTGTACATTATCTTATCGGTTTATACTAAATGTTTTTTTTTTGTTCGGACTGACTATGCAGTTTGCTGATGCAGCCATTACTGCTTCACCGGGCTTTTGGGGCGAGACCCTCAAGGAGTCTCAGCCCATATAGCGCCCAACGCTCCCGCGAGGGAAGCCTTGGCTTGGGTTGTTGCTCTTGGGGTCGTCCCTTCAACCAGCGTGAGCCTCGAACCTGAAGGTAAGTCAGCGCCAGGAAGGGAGCTCCCCGTTACGCGGTTGCGATTGCGATTGAGGGGGGGCCAGAAGCGCCTCGGCACTCTTTGATACCTCGTATATGATGTAGGTCCGTGCGTTCGCCGACGAACCCGGGGACGTTGGAGTCGTGTGAGGGGGGGCCCTATTAGGGGAGGTCGTTGAGACGGAACTACCAAACCGGACGGAATATACCTACGTATGAGCTATTTAATACAAGTAGGTACTGGAAGCAGGCTTAGCCTGCTCGTGTCTCTAAGTAGGTGTGGCTACGGGACGGCATCAACGTTTTGCCAAGAAAAGAAATGTAGACACAACCCGCATACTAATAGTTGTGATACGGTGCGATGCCCTCTTGTCACGTATCCACAATAACAGGTTGGATTGAGGCAGGACTACCATTTTTCCGCTCTCACCACGGAGCATCAGCATGCCCCGCGAGGTATTAGGAAAAGTGTAAGGAGCGCCTGAAGCCGTCCCGTAGCCACAGAATGGGAGCAGTCCGCTGAGTTGTGCGTGGTCTATTACCTTATCAAGCGGGATATGTCTACATTTATTGTCTTGGCAAAACGTTGATGCTTATGTTGATTTTACTTTAGTAGCCCATAAATTTCAATATATAAACGTCCAAGCTCGGGTCGAGCTTCTGATGGGGGTGCATAACAAACAAAGACTGAACAAAAATACATGTGATGCATGTTTGTTTGTTTCTATAGGAATCAAAATTCAAAATATTTTATTTTTCTTAATAAAAAAAAACTAAAAAGGTTCATTGTTGTCCCTAAGCGAGTACCAAACCTTATGAACGATCGGTTTGTGCAATCTATACGCAATATGACCTACTTAGAGACACAAGCAAGCTAAACCTGCTCCATATTTCACACCGCTCAGTTAAAAAAATATAGCATTCAGGATTGCGGATAATTTTTCATCTGTTACCTGACTATTAAACAATTATGCAACACAATTGCAAGCAAGTCAATGGTGGCAAACCCTACGCTCTTACCTAACTAATTAACTTACTAATTTACAGAAATCTTACATTTTAAGTTCTAAATTTTACCCGCAAAATAATGTAATTTCGTAATTTTCTGTCATAAACATGATATTTTGAAGTTCGTTAAGGTCTTATGTTGCATATGAGTGCATTGTGTTTAAGTTAAATTTCAGATATTCGGGCTGAAGATAATTCTACTTTGAGATTTTGTTTTACATATATTCATAAAAAATGCCTTTACACACGGAAAGATTTACGGTGTCCTGTGTTTCGCGATTCACTAAAACTAATTAGTAATTAGTGATTAAATATTACTTGTGTATAAGAAACAATATTCTTCAGTTCAGTAATGGGAAATACCCTTCAGTCAAAGACTAATGTGAAATAATTGCTATTAACATTGAAAAAATATAAAACAAAGCATCTATTCCAAAGATTACTCACCAACAAGTCGTCGCAAGGCTGATATCGTATAATAATAAGTAAAGAGTGTGAAAAAAATTCGCAGTGATACAAAAAAAAAATACTAAGGTTGTCAGAGGGAGTTGTTTGACATAACAACTTATAAAAGTGTGTCGAGAGCACGATGCAAATATGTATTGAAAGTGTCTGTGGCCTAGGAAAACTTCTTAAAAGACCAAAGAAATTATCGCGAAATGTATATTGATTCTGTGGATAAGGTGATGATAGAATCTATCCAGCGTAATAAGGTAAGAAAACGAAAGTATGATGAGTTTTTAAAGTAATCTTTCGGTACCTACTCCAAGCCCTTCTTCATCTAGCCCAGCGATAGTTTGGGCATCTGACAGTTCTTCTGACACATCTGATGAAGATGGGATTCCCATAATAGAAACATCGAGACGATCTGGCAAAGCAACTCAACAGATGAGAAGTGAGCTGCAAAATGTAGCTACCGCGTATGAAATTGAAAAATATCTGTACCACACTCAGGCAGTAGAACGGCGCGTCAAGGCTCGTAACGAGGCTATGTTATCTGTTTGTGGAAAAGAAGCTAGAGACAGTTTTATTCGTACAAGGATACAAACCAGGCAAGACATACTACTTTTTAACACTAAATATTAGTATTTCCGACAAAAAGAAGGAGCGGTGACTTCTTATTTGAAATCTATTTAATCACCGTTTACTCTATTTTTTGTTTTTATTTTATATAATTGTGTTAGTAATTTTAGGTATTGATACTGTAATATTGTCTTAAATAAAGCTCTGTTTGTATACTAAAAGTTGTTTTTTTTTGCAAATATGCAAACCTGGGGCGCCACCTCAAGATATTAATTAAGAAAGCTGAAATTTCGCATGAGCACTTTTAAGACTATGGGTCATTGATCGGTAATACAGGAACATAAAAATTAAAAATTTTTTTTTTTGCTCCACGATACTATACAGCATCTCGAATCTAAGGGAATCAAACATTATTAGTACACGTTTAATAATAGAAGGTAATTTCCACATACTTGCTTTCATACAAAAAAAAATATTGTATGTCATCAAAAAAAAATTTACTTATTCACAGTCATGCCTAGTTAAGATATATGCTTGTACACTTGCGTGTACCCAAAACCATAAACTTGACTTGCAATATCCTTATTTTTAACCCCTAAGTTTTTTTTATACCATGCTTCATGAAATTCTTATTGACACTTTTAAATAATGTAAAACTCTAAAATGAAAACTAAAATAAAAAACTAATATTTCTGACAACTTAAATTCAAAAATTTAAAGCTCGTTTTATTCAAATCACATGACTTATTTACGTTAATATTTCATTTACAACTTCGAAGTTTTATCAAACTTTTACAACTTTTATCAAAATAAAATTTTATTTGTAAGCCATTTTGCTATCATCACCCTAACTCTAATATCTCTATCTCTTTTATTTCATGAAACTTATTTAAGAGATAAAAACAAAAAAAAATTACAAACACTTCAATAAAAATATTACGTTACAACGTAATGCGTGTACAAAATATGCCGGTACAATTCATTTACGTTTACATTTTTGGCCTACGACGCCACAAAAAAAAATTAAACATTTATTCAGCTATTTCATGTATTTATATAGCTAATAGAATAAGTAACTATTGACAACCCTATTATACTAATGCGCGAATAAAGCTTATTACATAACATGCGAAAAATAAATTTGTGTCTTGTCATAAGTTATTGTGATAACCAACGTGTATCCTAACTTACAGTTAGATGGCTTCAGGGTAAGATTGACATATCTAAGTTTCTGAAGCGTTTTATTTAATCACTGTGACAAACCTACTAGATTTTCGTGGTAGATAATAATATAAGCTACATAAACTAATACGCCCTTACCTAGCATTTCCTTCAAGACTCTATTCATGATCTTTTAGAAAAAAAAAAAAAGAAAAATTGACTCGACTTCATGCCGAACAGTAAAACATTAAATTCCCAAACATTAAAATAGCTACCTCCTGAAGATATGAACGCGGTTTAATGTTTATGGCTTTCATTCAATTCAAGTTGAAAATATCCTTAGTTTAAGTCCAACTCGCAAAAGTATTTGGCCCTCTGCAAACTTTGAAAAATGTCCTCAATACGTGGGATTGGATATGCAACGTATTTAATGTTTTTATTTGACTTTCTATAATCTACACAAAAACGCCATGAATTATCTTCTTTTTTCACTAATACTACTAGACTAGTATAATTAAATATCTCCCTAATCTGTTAATATTCTGCTGGGCACTAGACACACGATAAGCCTGTTGAAATACCGGACTATTATTCGTCATTTCCACTTTTATTGGAACTACCTTACACCTACTTAACTTATTTTTATCAAAAAACCTATCCTGGTTGCGTAATAAAATAGACTGCAAATTATCTCGCTAAGGCTTAACTCGCTCGAAATATTAAAATCTGGTTTCCTACCTCAACATGTATCATAAGAGTCATCTTTCAACACCTTTGTGGAAAAAACATTATGAACGTCCCTCGGAACCTTTTTCATTACATAAGCTTGCGACCTATGAAAAGACACAAAAACCTTACCCGCTATTTGGATCGTTTTATCTCTCAAATTAATGATACATCGGTTATCATTGAAAAAATTAAGACCTAAACTTATATATCTGCACTCTTGTGAAACAATAAAATTGAGTTCAAATGACTCTTCAGCAATCTTCATGTGCACATTCTTCAAGTGGAACCCTTGAAATCTGGAGCCATTTGCTGACACCAATGATACCTTCTCGAGTACCTTCGATGATTTATTTCGATATAATTTATTATAGACTTCTACAGGCAATATCGAAATCTCTGAACCACTGTCCACAATACCTTACGATTTTTGTCCACTAATTATTCAGGCCCTTTTTCTTCAATGTGCGGCTGAAAATCACTATTACACATATTTTCGGAGTGCCTGTGGTCCTGGCACTCCGAAAAATTGTACTAGAAATTGATTGTACATCACAGTCAAAATCACCCTAGTCACGTTCCCAAGATTTTACTTAATCTTTAGGCAGGTACAGTAGACCGCATATCAAGCTATCCGTAGTGTTCTTAAGAGAGATAGACATATTTTACTATTATGTCCTAAATTATGCTGCCCACGTATTCTCATAGTTATGCTGCACCGCGCAACCAAAATCCATACTAATATTAAAAATGCGAAAGTAACTCTGTCTGTGTGTTACCTCTTCACATTTAAACCGCTATACAGATTAAGATGAAATTTCGTATGAAGATAGTTTAGAGTCCAGGGGAAGGACACAACAACAAAGGCAACTTGAAAAAATGTGAGTCGGTTTCGCCTTTGAAATCCTACACCGATAAATTTAGAGGGGTAGAACCGCGGGCAAAAGCTAGTTCTGAACAAATCAATCCATAAGCGCAGCATACTATTACATTGTGCCATAAGCGTGTGTTCGTAATGAGTTTATCTTCTTTCTAATATCAGTAACAAAACGATAAATTTGGAAAATCCAAAAGTGCACGCCTCATAGCGGTCATTCACATTTAAAAAAAAAATTCTAAAACAAAAACTCAAGTTTTTTAAAATAAAATAACAAATTAGGTGAGGAAAAAATATACTATAAAATAAAAATAAAAAATATATATATAGATATACAGTATACAGTGGTATATTAGTTTTTTATAAATTATAATTAAACGACAGTACTAAGAACGCTAATATTAACTAGGAATCAGCACAGTGTAATACTTTATATATTAAAAACAAAAGTATTCCGGTAAGATGAATTTTTCGACCAATTTCTTTGCCACATACATGGTCACATAAACACAGACTCACGGACGTCCAAGAATGATTAGTTTTAATTTTATTATTTATTATATATATATAAATGTACCATATGTGCTAGACAGATTATTTAACTTCATATTAGTGCACTCATATTATCCTGTAAGTGTTATATTAAAAAAAAAACGTCATTTAAGTTTCGAAAGACTGGGTTTTTTGACATGCCGAGAGTAGAGCACTACCTCACCGTTCTGCTTATGAGGCGTGCAAAATTCAATTTTAGAAACGGAAAAGTTTCAAGAAGTAATTGTCGTAAAAATTACTTTTGAAATATGTAACAAATATATGAATAAGTTGATTTTGGCATTGCAGTCAATCCTATTTTATTAATTTTAAATACATTTACACAGACATCGTTGGTATTACAGATGTAACCTTTCGAGCCTTTGTTGCCCATCTTTATATAATAATATATATAAATATGAATCCCTGTTTTCCTTGGTCACGCCAGAACTTCCGAACGACTGCACCAAATTGGATAATTCTTTTTTTGTTGTGTTCGTTATTGTTAGAGCAAAGTTTTTATAAAAGAAAAAAGGGTCAAATGAGAGTGTTTAACCGATTGTAATGAAAAGTTAATTATTGTGCAGACGCCGGAGAAGGTTTCTGAATCAGTTCAACCCTTTCAGAATAGGTGGCACGCCAGTTGGATATCTATAACGAACGCGCGCGAAGTTCGTGTGGTAAATAAAGCGCAAAAATTTTTCTTAGAAAGAAATGAGGATAGACTCGTGCCCCAAAGTGACAAATATAGTAGTCTAGCTTTTTCCAGTGGCTCCGCCCGCCCTAAATTTGGTTATCGGCGTGGGATTCTTACGCAACTCCTTGATTACACTTAAGATTTTTTTCAAACAAGCTATAGCTGCAGCTATTGTTTGCTGCAGAATTTGGTTATATATATACTCCCGCGGGAACTTTTGAATTTTCCGGGATCAAAAGTAGCCTTTGTCTCTTTTCGTTTCGCTTTACTTGTCTCTGTTTGAAATTTCAGCTCAATTGAATGCTCCATTGCGGCAGGATTGAGTAAAAAACGTAATAGTTATTCCCACGTGAACTTTTAAAATTTCCAGGATGAAAAATAGACTACATAAAAACAATATCCCAGTAAATCGACGGCATCATGTTATTAATTACAGCATAGTATGTATTTTGCCCAGCCCTGTTTTTGGCACAGCGATAGCTGAAGGGGGTGAAAAGGATACAGAATACTTGTATCCCATTAGAGTGCTCCTACGGCAATAGATTTTCCACGGGTGATACAGCAGGGCACTGATCAGTAGGGCAGTTGTTCCAACGGGATGAGCTAATTAGCACAAGGATATCTGAATGAACGAAGAATAGCATATGAAATATTTTTATTCTAGAAAATAAGGTTAGATTGTATTCTATTACTTTACTAATTTAATTATTTTTATTACTTAATAATAACACGAAAAAACTAAAAATTACAGCAATAAAGATACGATTTTTCCCGGCATTTTTACCTATAGCATTAAAGTTAAAAACTAGTAATTTTACGACAGGTTCCTACCCAGACGAAACGAAACAAGTTGAAAACGACTGATTTTATTATAGTTGCGACTTTCTTGACCTCATATCCGACTTATAGCCATAACTTAACGTTCCCCTTATTCATACCCTGTTTGTTACGTACTGCAGCGTGCGGGGGCGTAAATATGCTGCTTCTACCTATTTCTATTTAGGTATCGGTATCTCTGCTAATAAAAAAACAACATCGGGAGTTCTTTTCTGTATTCAGATGTACTTTTCTATCGCCACAAGCCATACATAGATTCATTTACTACCTAGGAGAATTATTATACATTATTAAACTTATCTGCAACACATCTTCTTCGATTAGGCCATCCTTTAATAGGCCTCGGGTCGTCGTGTCGATACATTGGATAAAATATACATTAGGACATTAAATTGCGATGGTGGCGATGCTTGGAATATTTTGGATACTGGAGTATCTTACTTTAAGTCTATTGGCAATATAAAGCCATTCTACCAATTCTAGGGCTCCCTGATAGAGACAGGAATCGACCCTCCAAATTTATATAGACTTGTCCGATCTATATTTTTCACTTGAATGTCAATTAATAACAAAATAATGACAAGCTCGAAATTCCGATTGTTTTTATTTAAAAACGCACTGACACCATCTATTATGTTTCCTTAAAACCACTACGAAGTATTTGCTGCGTAAAAACGTTCGCTAGCCTATTTACTTCCTTTACGTTCAACAAGAGGTCGTAACCTCTACATATTTCCCACCGATCGGCCAGAAAATTATAGCAACTCGTTGCGTATAATTTTCTATTCGCTACCTATAAACTACCCATCGAAATCACAAATGGCGGGAAATCTACATTACCCTAGTGATTTTAACCTAAAACCGGGACACTTCGTGACGCGATGCCAAACCATATGCTAATGGTAAATTAACTAAATCAGAATCCATTTAGGATTTTTAGATGATTTTCCTCCGGATAAACCACGGTAAAGATCCAAAGACATGGCACTATCGACCTCCTTATCGAACACTAACTTGTTTAAATGTTGGGCAACTCCCTTCAAATTAATTCATTAATAACGCCAACACAAAACAGTTTTAAATTTTTGACTTTTGAAGTCAAACTTCAAAAATATTATACACTATAATACCCTTTCAACCTACGTTAATTACATTATCATCGATTCAGTATAACAAAACAAAAGCTAATCACAATTGTTCCTTTACCTGACTTTACTTTAAACATCTTTTATCTCAATAAATCATTCGCGTCAAACAGTGTTCATTTGATTCTAAATTCAATTCGCGTTATAAAACCTACCCGTATTGACCTACAATTGATCCCTAAATCAGCATCTTTTTTTCTGAATATCTCTGAATTGGAAGGCACACAAAAAAATTAATAATCAATCTATAAATACAATGGTCCTTCATACTCGCTTATACTTTTTCATCAATAATTCAAAATTAAAAACAATATTAAGATACTTATCTTAACTAGATTTGGTGGCGCATCACCATGCATTAAGTGCAATACCTACCTAACTTACTTTAACATATTGCAATAACACAAAAACTCCTACTTTCGGCTTGCATTAGCCTTTATAAACCTCGTACCTCATATTTATTCCATTTCTAATAAACTAAGAAACAACTTTACAAATTACCTATAACTCCTTAACAATTAATAAATTCATCAACTATGAGAACATTTATTTTACATCAAATAGCTACCATACATCCTAAGAATCTCATAAACTTTCATTACCTGAATTATAATTAAACAAAGTTTCTTTTCCCTTAAGAAATTCAATGTATATCCTATCGCGCATATTTTCAAATTGTAAAATCTTTACTTTACATTTAATTTCATAAGAAAATGAAGAAAATAACATCATTTACATATTCCATTCCATAATAATAAAATAAAATTCATTAACCACAATAACAATTAAGGATGGAGTCATTTCCCTTAATTATCCTAACTTATTAATACAATATATTATAAACAACCATTACCTTTATATCCTTTTTCATTAAAGTCATATGTCATGTTCGCATTAAAAAAACAACGAACGTCGGGTAAATTACTTCCACTGAATTCTCTTTCCTACTCATACTTAACCCTAATACCTAATACTAATCATATAAACTCGAAGCTTCACCCTATTTCATTTTCGATTCGTAAACGAATAAAAAATTTTTTTTTTCTCTCAAGGTTCACCCTTGACATATTATATTTTTTTTTTTTCAAAGTTTCACACTTAACTACCTGGATAGGAATTGCTATCCTACCTAAAAAAAAATACTATACACCTACGGCTCCTACTTGGCCCTAATCCTACTTGGATCCTATTTAGATTATACCTAATGACTTATATCACCCTTGACCTAAATCTCACTCGACCATAATTACTATACCAATACCATTGGTCCGAATCACGCTTGACACAGATCACCCTTGACCTAAACAACTTTCAACCCTATATCTCATTATAATACCTTTAAAATATCAATGGTTCGCACTTGGCTCTAACCTATTATACACATCATTCTATCGTTAAATTATTTACCTACGGATCCCTACACATTATACCTATTCACCCTTGACAATATTTTATATCATTATATATTTATAAGATGCAAAAACCTATATACAGAACCCTATATCTCCTCAAATCAATTCACTCTTTACAATACCTTTTTATTTATTTATTTAATTTTATTATAAAAATCTACCTACGGAACCTTACTTAAATAAACTAAAACTCCTCTTGACTTCATCTAACCCTTTTCCTAGTGGAAACTATCCATACTTAACTTACTAATCTTTCAATATAATAATTAAATTCAATAAAATGAATCACCTTACGGAACCCTACTACTGACTAACATCAATCTGTCTTAGCCCTATCTATTGACAAATATAACCTTGTCCTCTGAATTCGCTCATCCTATACTAACTACTGTCATCCTAAATACATCTCACAATAAGATATTCCCTACGGAACCTTATCTAACTTCAAACTCCTCTATGCTTGACCTATTTTCATATGAAGACTTTGTATTTTCTAACCAAATCTCATATATCAAACCCTACTGAACTTTTCAACAAAATAACCTACACCTATTAAAATTCCTATCATTCTCTACTAAATCCTACTAATATGACTACTTCCTACAACTATCAACTTACCAAACCCTCGTTTCCTATGAACTCTTTTTATACCTCAATCTATGCTCCTACAATATTTACTAACCTCCAACGTGTACTTAGTACAAGGTTCAAGTTTCACATGACTTGGTGACCTTCTCTTCCTGCTTTACTCATTTCTATGACCCACTTTACAGCTAGGCTACAGCCTTCTTCTATCCTATTTCATTTACATTAACTTCTATCCATATATATGTAGCACAACCACAACCATAATAATACAACCAAAATGAAAATACCCTATTATTTTACGTTACCATGACAACTAGAATAAAATGACTCACTCATCCAATCTTTGCTTTTACAACTTCAACCTTTATTGCTATGACAACTTTAATAAATCTCATACGCTCTTCACCTATTGTATTTTATCGGATAACTTTTCCTGATATTCTACAATGACATTTTCCAGTTTCCTGCAGTAAATTTAAGTTTAGTTAAAAACTGATTCTAAGAATACTTTTAAAATAATATTAGATGTTACAGTTTCAGAATATTTGTTAAGGACGTTTTTGTATAGTTACGTTAATGCCAGTTTGGGTAAAATTTTTTAGGATTCAAGTTACTTTTCTCCCAGCTAACTAGTAAATTAACGAAATTATTGGCGACCAAACCAAAATCGTCACAACCGTACCCAGTCTACTCTAATTTATTTTAACTATTAACTAACGCTGTTAATCGTATAACGTTTGTAACAATAAAACAACTACCTTACATATTATTAGCTTAAGTAGTATAAGTTTTCAAAATCGAAAAGACGATTGAAGCTTTAATCACAATAAAGAAAATTATTTGGATTAAATAGTAACACAATATAGTAATCATAATTTTAAACTAGATACCGGGTTATTATAATTTGGACATATTATTATTATTGGACATCAACAACATGCATTGCTATGCAGATGCAGATGACAGTACTGAAGACGCTTATTACACGGGTCGTGCAAACATCCCTCGTTCCGTTGTGGAGGAAAACCGCGAAGAACTTGTGTCTCAAATCGAGACCACACTGTCTAAGGTGGGGATTGGGGAGGGATTAACTTGGTCCGATTTAACCCTACAAAGACACAAGTCTGCGCGTTCACCGCTAAGAACACCCCATTCAATGTGGTCCCACAATTCCGGAACACCCCCCTCTCCATATCCAAGAGCATTGGGATCCTTGGAGTTGACAATCAGTTCCGAGATCATCTGCAGGATAAGGTGAAGCTGGCGTCCAAAAAACTTGGTGTACTCAACAGAGCGAAGCAGTACTTCACATCGGGGCAAAGGTTGTTACTTTACAAGTCGCAAGTTCGGCCAAGTACTGCTGCCATCTCTGGACGGGTACACCCGGATACCAGCTTGGCCCTTTGGACTCGGTTCAACGACGGGCTGTGAAAATTGTCGATGATTCCAAACTCACTTGCGGTATCGAGCCCTTAAGTCTGAGGAGAGACTTTGCCTCCCTGTGTGTGTCCCGCTTGTACAATGGGTTTTGTTCTGAGGAATTATTCGTAACGATACCCACGGCTACTTTCTACCATCGCACCGCTCGTCATCGTCAGGAAATTCATTCTCACACGTTAGAACCGAAATGGTCCTCCCGCGAACGCTTAAGATGTGGAATGAGCCCTGCCAAGGTTTTCTCCAAGGACTACAGTATGGAGTTCTTCAAGAAAGAAGTTATAAGATTTCTCGAAGAAGAATCGGCAACTGGCCACTTGTAATTATTTTGAAAAATTTTAAAAAGTAAAAATACCATCTTTCGAATTTCGAATTTCCCTTCACATGTTTTACAGCCAAATTAAATTATCGTGTTTCAATTAAAAATGGATCTGCATCGAGAAAATTTTCGTGCGATGATTTTCTACGATTTTTAATTTAGCCTAAAACCTGATGAATCATTTGATCGACTTCAAATGGCTTTTGTGGATAAAGGACCTTCAAAAGCAACCATCTACCGTTGGCATAGCGAATTCAAGCGCGGTCGCCTTACTTTGGGCGATGCACAAAGGTTTGGTCGTCTTACGGCGACGGCTTTTACGGAATTTGTTTATTTATATTTAATTTTAATTATAATTTAATTAAAAAAAAACAGGCGATTTACATACGAAAAGATTCAGCATACACTGCAGGTTGGTTCTACACGAGCACCTTCGCGTAAGGAGGATAATTTCGCGCTGGCTGCCACACAACCTCACCGAAGCTCAGAAGCAGGCCCATGTGGAGTGGCGTCGTGATATGATTCAAAAATTCAAAAAATTTGAAGCAGTCTCGTCTCGGCGCTTTTACGACATGGTGACAGGTGCTGAATCCTGGACTTATAAATATAATCCAGAAAGAGAGCGTTAGTCGACAGTTTGGCTGTTTCAAAACGAACCAACGCCTACGAAAGTGGAGCGATCGAGAAGCGCAGGGAAAATTTTGATCGCTAGTTTCTTCACTTTGACGGGGTATCTAGTTTCAATTTTATTACGAAACCAAAGCAGCATCAACGCCAAATGGTATACCACAAAATGCCTGCCAGAAGTTTTGTCTGCAATAAGCAACAAGCGAACGAACACCGGGCTCCGCGAGGTTCTGCTTCACCATGACAACGCGCCCGCGCACTCAGCGCTCAAAACGAGGGACTTCCTGGACACCACACCGGTCAGAGTCTTTGGTCACCCTCCTTACAGTCCTTATCTGGCACCGTGTGACTTCTTTTTATTCCCTAAAATAAAAAATCAGCTGAAAGTGATACAGTTTTCATCGCCGGAAAGCGCGCTAGCAGCGTTCGAGAAGGCCGCGGAAGAGGTGTTTGCGGCGGACTGGAAAAAAATGTTTCGAAAATCGGTTCAGACACATGAAACTATACTTGTGTACAGGGTGGTGAAGAGTTCTTTGAAAAGATTTAATTAAAATATTTTATCCATCGAAGTTAGTTTTTTAGTTTCTCAAAACTTTCTGTGTGTCCCACGTATATCAATAAAATTAATTTCTTAGTTTATTTAAATTCTTAGTTTATTACAATTTTAATGAATTATTTATATGCATTAAGTTCTAAATATATGTATATGCAAATAAGCGTAATTGGGGGGTAGAATTAATGGTTTTTTTTCTTTATTATACAAATAATCTACAATATAGCAGATAAGATGTAGGTTCTGGGTTTATTAGAGATTACCCTTATCATTCTCATACGTCTCCATTGTTGGGGCACCGCCTACCCTCAACGAGGGTGAAGGGGTTTATTTTACGTATGAAGGTTTCCTCACGATGTTTTCCTCTATCGAACAGCAAGTGGTGTGAATAATTAGTTTCACGTCGGAATCAAATCTCCGTCACTCAGGAAATCAAGACCCCCGAGCCACCACTTTCAGACATACAATGGCAATACTTTTACAGTATATGACAATATTTTTTTTAGGAAAATTAATCATTCAGCCACATCTAGTTAACTTTTTCAGTTCGTTGGTCCACCTAGTTGGAGGGTGATGTGACATAACAATTGCAAAACTAAATATGATACGAACATCCTCTAAATCTTTAAAACTAAGTACTTATATAGGCAAAAATACAACATTTGTTGTAAAGAAAAAACATCTAATGAAAGAGATAAATATATATATTTAAATATTTTAAAAAAAGAGAGTTTGATACATTACTTTTATAGAAAGACACGACAAAATAAATAAAACATAAAAATATCTTAATCTTATTGGTATAAGAGTAGGGTATTTTTTGTTTAACAAAATGCCGAATCAGTGATAAAAGAATGTTTTAGGTTTAGATCCTAGTTTTTATCCCAAATAAAACACAGAACAAACTTTACAGTCTTTGTAGATATTTATATTTATAACTCTTTCAATGAATAGTATCAAATAAAAACGAAAAAAAGACGTACCTCAATTAGCAAAGACATCGCGTAACATACGGAACAAACAACCGACAAAGTGAAAACCTTATCGTTTTATCGAAGTCGGTTTAAAAAGTATGTATTAGCTATTAAAAAATTTCATTCGCAATTTACTTCTTGCATCTTTATGATGTAAACATATATTTTTAATAGGTAAGTAAGCCCAAAATAAAAAAAAATATAAAAGAAAAGTTAGCCAGCAACCTCTGTCTTATATTACTGAAATACTGCTTTTATTAATTGGCATGACTGTATTATAAGGTATTGATCTTTAAAAATATGTCTATTTCTGTTTCATAAAACAACATTAAATTTCTTGGACTTTTTGCTCATGCGCCTAATACCCTAAACATTATTCATTTATTAGACGCGATATTCACTTTTGGAAAAGACTTTTCTCAACTTAAGGAACTAAAGCTGTACTAATCATCCTCTTGAATTTATTTACTGTTATATTGAATAAGTTTATATCAGTAAATAAGTTATTATGTCGCTCGCACATTCTATCTATTGGTGCACGTTCACCAGCATTAGTAGGGGTGGGTGATATATAAAATAATTTGCGTGAGGTGTCGCGTGCTCTACTTTGAGTCTGTGGTATTATTTTATATACTAACTGAGGACAGTCTACGTAATTGTTGATAATTTTAAATAGATATACAGATTCTAAAAGTAAACTTCTGTCGCTTATAGTAAAAAGTTGTAGTTTAAATAAGGTTGTGTCGTAACTCAAGCCTGTATCACAGAAGCTGTAACATGTTTATTTGAGAATTTTCATTAAATTTTTTTGTTAAATTATTTTTCCTAATAATAATTAGGAGTTAGCAAGACAGTAGAGGTAAATAACTTACTTTTTAAAAAAAAAAAAAATAACTACGTGCATACATTAACCAAGTGTTAAAATTTAGGAAGAAACTGGTTATCGTCCTGGACATAGTATGACTACTGCACCTGTCAAAATCTCTGTCTGTGTCTCGGTATAGAAAACAAGAAAGTCATAGTGCTAACAATATTAGATTTTAGGAACGCCTTTAACACTGTTGACTTCGATATATTACTTTTACTTTTAAGTTCTCTTACCTCCTGTCCTGTTCTCATATTTTTTCATGCGTACTTAAGTCAATTCTTGCTTCTGTTATCACTAGGTTGAGCATTCATTTAGTTATTGAATGTAGTGTTTTTTTTTTCTTCTGTAGCTGCATAGGCTGCGGTGACTGCTTACCATTAGTCAGACCTTTTGCTTGTTTATCGCCTTAGTAGTATAAAACATGGGGTATTTAAGCAAATGCGTTCTTATACTATTAGTGTTATTTAGTTTCAGGGTTCTATTTCCATGACTTTACTGTTCTTAGGTGTATAAGCAGTTTGTAAACTGAGATAGTAATTTTATTATTTTATAGCAGAATTGTAACGTTTTGGTTTTTTCATTTCTTAATTGCCATTTGGTAGTTTCCCTTGTCCTCTTTCCATAATCTCAGTTACCATTTAGGTGTACCATATTTTTACGTCGATCAGAAATGGTTGTAATCACTGAAATTTAATCGGTTTTATTGATGTATATTAATTAATAATGATAAAAATAATTATTAAATATTAAATACTGATGTATAATGATTAATAATAATAATGAATGATATCTATGATGTCTACTCACAGATTGTCATGCTTAACAAATAACAACCGAAAGTAACTGGTATCTAAGATACAGGCTCAGCCTAGTTAAGATATCGATATTTCAATTTCACGTAAAATGTGTACGATAGTGAAATAAAAAACATGTATGTATTATGTATTCTGATTCCATCATTTATTCTGTAATATTAGTAAGGTAAGGTACTATTTTTTTTTTCTGTCTACATATTTATTGATATGATTTGTAATAATAATAATAATCAATTAATAATAAATACATTAATTAAGTAAGCAAAAAGATAACAAATTGGCGGAAATTATTTTTTGTTACTTCTCATTATTGCAGTTTTTTTATACCATTAAGATGGCAAACAAGCACACGGTCCGCCTGACGGTGAGCGGTGACCGTGGCTTATGGACGCTTGCAACACCAGGGGCATCACTCGCGCGGCAAAAGAACCCCATACTGGAGTCCTTAGAGAAAACCTTGGCAGGGAACTCATTCCACAAAAGAAGTTTCTCTGAAACCGCACTGTACGCGACCATTTCGGTTCTAAAGTGTGAGAATGAATTTCCTGCCGATGGCGAGCTGTGCGATGGTAGAAAGTAGCCGTGGGCATCATTTCAAACAATTCCTCAGAACTGTAGCGGTTAAATTGTCCTTGTATGACAAAAGATGATAAATGTTTAAGAAATGTGGGTTTTGACTTTTAGGGTCGAACCACCAGGTCCCCGGGGCAAAGTTCAAGTTAAATAATAACAGAAAAACTCATGCTTGTCACGCCATCTTGTTATTCTTAAAAATGTCTCAGCATTGATATAAAATAACTCATTCTATCTATTATTAACACTCGCAACACTCTATCAATGGATAGACATTGGAAAGGTCTGGAACAATTCTTTGGTTTGCCCATAAGACCAACTGTTTGATGTAGATGCTTATATGTTAAGCAGGTTTCGCACTTAGAAACAAAATCAGCTACGTCATTATATAGACTAGGCAAAAATTATCTTAACTTCAGTCTATTATAAGGCTTAAAAACTCCAAACTGAGCGGAGGTAGGATTAGAATGATTCTCTGTTATGATTAGGATTCATTATTCTAAAGAAACATATAGCGTTTAGTATTGGCAAATTTGTAAATTTTTTCTTTACGTGAATCATGTAGTCTGGGGTGGAATTAGGGTTCAGACTACAGTTATGGTGAATTTTACTGTACCAACTGTCAGTAGTGCTTGTGATATCATATTCAATTACACCAATTAGTAGAGAACGAGAAAGCAAATCTGCAATTAGGTGATCTCGCCTCGTTAGTGTTTTATTTCGAAATCAAAACTAGATAAACGGATTCTCCACCGAGCAGGACGACCGATGAGGTTATCTTAATGAAGAAACCATTCTAAGGCAGAATGGTCTGTAAAGAAAGTAAAGTTTAGACCATTATCAAGGTAACAACGCCAACATTTCAGGGATAAAATAACACTAAGCAATTCTCTTTCAGTAATTGAGTAGTTTTATTGAGGACCAGTTAAGGATTTGCTCATATCGACATGTCCTACGCATAACTCTCTATCAGCCAAATTGAGACGGTACTGCGACTGATACATTTTTGTGATCTAGAGCCATGGTTCTATGGGATGGAATTTAAAAAAACTATTTTTTTTTTATCCTTAGTATGTTTATATAATAGTAAAACTGCATAACTAAAAATGGTGACCGCTGTAAATCTGTCGATTTGGTAGATTCAGATATATGCACGGGGTTTAAGGGTGGGGGCGGAGGGGCAACTGCCGCTTGCTGCGGATTCATAATGTGCAGGTGCTTGTCTCTTTTAGCTTAAATAAAAATAACGCGTGCTGTAAAAATAACATGAGCAAACGAAAAATAAAAATTACGGAGAGTTTAAAATCCGCATGTGTGGCCAGAAGGAACAAAAAAGTTAAAAAAACGTAGCAGTTCTATAAGTGGACGTAATGAAACAGGTTAGTAATAGCTGCTATTTTTGCTTATATATTTATTATTTTGTCTGTTGTAATTATTATTAAATGCTTATACCTTTATGTAGTTGTCTAGGTTTTCACGTGTTCCGTATGATTGTATAACTTGTTGGTTTATTTGAAATTACCCGGGGCTTGTTAGAACTTTACGTACATTCAGAACATAATATTAATATTCTATTAGGATTCTATTAATTTATGGTAAATAGGCGTTTTATCTAGACCGTTCATATTAATCTAAGACTCTAAAATAGTACCCCAACCAACATAACTACTATTATACTAGATATTCTTATTTCTTTGTTAAAATTAATTAATGCCGGACATCCGTCCGGAATACAAAATGTTGAAAAGTGGGGTGAGAAGGTTGCTAGAGAGGGGTTAGTGGTGATAAAAGTGCGTGGTCCCATACATACAGAACATTCAATTGCCGTCGTTTAAATTGTCGAAACGCTGCCCGAGAAGGAGGAAACCATAGTCTACGCTTGTAGCTCACTAGAAGCTAGGAACCACGTGGGGTTAAGCTACAGCTAGATTGTGCCACCATTACTGGTTAGTAAATACGTTTATATTAGAAGTTATTATATTGTATGTTCGTTGTGAAATCCTTTAGGTTGTGTTTTCCTAAGTGGGGTTCTTTAAAAATTGCAGGCGGGTCAACCACCACGTGGCTTTAGATAATTTATTTCTGGGGACATGTGTGGGCTTATTTCAATTAAAAATATTTAAATTAATGTTGAAAACATCGTAATAACGGGTTCGCCTTTTCTGTCTGTTACCTATCGGCGTGGACTTACTTGTAGTTTGATGCAAACACGCTTTTATATGAAAAACAATATATTTATTACACTTTAACAAAGAAAGATATAAATACAATTTATGCTGACTGACAACTGTTTAACAAGCCAAATGTCGTTGACATGGAGACGATACCAGCCAGTTGCCAACATCCTGACCCCTGGTGCAAAGCACTGTTAAGAAAGGCAACTGCCTGGTCAGCCTCGGCCAGAGGAACCACTTTTCTGACAGGCCATTTCAATATTCCGCTCCTTGTTGCAACATCAACAACTCTCACTATGAAGTCTTGCCCTTGATACGCTTTAACTACTCGACCCAGCGGCCAGGTTCCTCTGCGTAGTGTCGGGTCAGCAACAACCACTATGTCGCCTTTCTTAAGGTTAGAAGCGGGACTATTGCTGGATGGTCTCCTAATAAATATGAATCCCTGTTTTCCTTGGTCACGCCAGAACTTCCGAACGACTGCACCAAATTGGATAATTCTTTTTTTGTTGTGTTCGTTATTGTTAGAGCAAAGTTTTTATAAAATAAAAAAGGGTCAAATGAGAGTGTTTAACCGATTGTAATGAAAAGTTTGGTTATCGGCGTGGGATTCTTACGCAACTCCTTGATTACACTTAAGATTTTTTTCAAACAAGCTATAGCTGCAGCTATTGTTTGCTGCAGAATTTGGTTATATATATACTCCCGCGGGAACTTTTGAATTTTCCGGGATTAAAAGTAGCCTTTGTCTCTTTTCGTTTCGCTTTACTTGTCTCTGTTTGAAATTTCAGCTCAATTGAATGCTCCATTGCGGCAGGATTGAGTAAAAAACGTAATAGTTATTCCCACGTGAACTTTTAAAATTTCCAGGATGAAAAATAGACTACATAAAAACAATATCCCAGTAAATCGACGGCATCATGTTATTAATTACAGCAAAGTATGTATTTTGCCCAGCCCTGTTTTTGGCACAGCGATAGCTGAAGGGGGTGAAAAGGATACAGAATACTTGTATCCCATTAGAGTGCTCCAACGGCAATAGATTTTCCATGGGTGATACAGCAGGGCACTGATCAGTAGGGCAGTTGTTTGTAAGAGATCTCTTCTCTAAAACTATCTGTTTAAGACTTTAACAATAATAATGTTTCGGCTAAAATCACATCTGATGCGGTCACATTTTTATTATTTTTAATATATTTAACATTTGATCCCAATTTTCTATTTAACAAATGAAATAATCTCGCGGCTAGTAAAACTCGAGCAGTAGCTCGTTGCAACCGTAACCAGACGCTAAAACGGTTTGCGTCTGGTACCGGGGGACCGGATAGGTCGTTAGTCAGAAATCCCACCACTTTAACATCTGGAAGTGGTGTGACCTCAATATTTTCTAGTTCAGATGGCCATTCCTTGGTGGTAATATTAGGAAGGAAGGGCTTTATTCTGTGACTGTCTTTAATGGTTTTTGCAGGTCGCATGGCTATAAGAGCAGCCTGCAGTTCAAGACGGGGAATAGTACAGAGTTTAAGTGGTGTAACACGTGTTTTGCTGGCTACAAAACACAGTTTAACCTGCCCACCTCCAAAATCAAAGCGCCAATATGCCACACAAGCGTAGGCCTGTTCGCTTGCGTCGGCAAATAAATGCAGCTGTGTATCCAATGGCTGCAAATCACAAGATACATACCACCTCGGGATTCGTAATTTTGAGTAGGCTGTAAGCTCCTTTATCCAGTTATTCCAGGTATCGACAAATCGATAGGGTAACTTATCATCCCATCCTAAACCTTCACGCCACAGATCTTGAATAAGTATACGACCTTTTATTACTACGGGGGTTATCAGACCTAAAGGATCATAAACTTTCATAACGCGTGATAGTATTGTTCTTTTCGTAAGTTTACTTGGTGGATTTTCAAATTGATTGGTACGGAACTCTAATGTGTCATGAACAGGGTTCCATCGTATACCAACTGCGCTAACGGTTGTGGGTAATACAGCCTCAGAGTTTGGGTTAGCCCATAATTCTGTAGGTATGTTACTAAGGGCCTGTGAGTCGTTTGCTATCCAAGATCTCATTTCGAAGCAACAGGCCTTATGTACTGTAAATTATTTTAGAGGCGACTTCTAAGTTGTCAAAACTAGCTATGTAATCATCCATATAATGATTGTCAAGAATTTCCGGTGTCGCGTCAGGGTAAGAAATGTTATTGTCCAATTCCTTTTTTATTTTTGAGATACAGAGCCATAAACGGACTCAACGCAGCCCCAAATAACATTGACGTCATTCTATATTCTTTTATTTGTAGTGGGGGTGTCGAGACCTCAGATGCAGCTAAAGTCACAGGAGTGTTAAGCTTTTGGATACGCCACAAAAAACGCTGAGCGTTTCGATCGCTTTCCCTTATTTTGATTTGGGGAAACATTTCACGTTTATCTCCAGCAACGGCTATTTTACCTTCCCTAAACCGAAACAATATGCCTAACAATGGCTTAAGTAAGTCTGGGCCTGTTAGCAACAAACTATTCAGACTTATACCTTTAGTCACGGCGGCCGCATCATGTACTACGAAGCTTTTTCTTTTACGGATGGATTTCACTAAAGTGAGGTAGGTCCAACAGATTTTGTTAGTAGTCAAACTACTTTTTTGTATAGAATGGTAGGAATCAGGTGGACATTCTTCTGCATAATCGTTTTTTAAGATTTTTTCAATAAATGATTGATACGCAATAGCAAAACTTTTATCTTTCGGCATTTGTTTTTCTAAGGACTTAAAACGCGAGAAGGCCTGAGGGTAGCTATCAGAAATTCGACTGAGTGTGTCGCCATGGCAGACTAACCTCAAAACGACCTGTTGGCAATCGACGGGTCGTTGCTTCAATAATGTCTATTGCGCGCTGATCTTCTTCGCTATTTTTTGGTGGGAGCTTACTAATACCAATAGAGTCAATACCTATATTCTTCCCGCATAAGACCCTCTATGGAGTCGCATTCAATGTCTGTTAAGTAATTAACAAATTCTATAGGCTTGGTTTTGCTGGACACGAGCCCGTGTAAGGTCCAACCTAAGAGCGTGTCAATAGCTACTGGCTCAAAAGGCTTACCATAACGAATATCTCGGCCTACAGTCAAATGCCAGTCACCCGCACCAATGAGAATCGTGGGCTTTACATCTTTTTGTGTAAGAACATCTAATAAACTGATTAAATGTTTATATTTACATAATTCAGACTCATTGATGGTCTGTGGCCGCAACGAGAGATTTCGTATTGAACGTACATTTTCAATTAAATATTCTGTTGCCTGATTTCGGCCTCGAATGTAAAACTTTGCCTCTTTACACATACCACCAACGCCATCTATCCGAATAGGCTCTCTATACGCTTCTTCAGCTCCTATTTTCTTCGCGATTTCTGCATCTATCAGTGTAGTGGAGCTACCGTCGTCGAGCAGGGCGTACATTTTATATTCACCAACTGAACCTCGCACGATCAGCGGCAAAACTCTTAAAAGAGTACAAGGACGTTTATATGGTACTTCTGAAACGTTAATTGAGTTATTGTTAGTATCGGATATCTTTAAGTTAGATATGGTAAAATCATTGCAGCACGAAACTTGCTGCTCTTGTAAGTTAAAAGTTGGAAGCTGGTCGATGTTACTCGTGTCATATGTAGTTTGCACGTTAGTATTGTTATCCGAATATTCTAACGCGCGGTCTTGCAGTGTACTCGTATTACCAGAGCCGTGTAAAAGTGCTATCTACTCCACAACGTTTGGCTCTACATTTATTCCACTTGTTTGGGTTGCCTTTTAAACATCTATAACAGACTTTAACCTCGCGCACCCAACGCCATCTATCTTCAACACTGAGGGACTTAAAATCTTTACAAACATTGACACAGTGCTTTTGGTGACAATACACACACAGGTAAGGCTTTGGTTCGGTGCTTGTAGTAGCAGCATGTACAAACTCGTGTTTAGGTGCCAAAGTAGAAGGCCTAGTGACTAAAGGAACTGTAATAAAATCTGGTACATAAGTGTACTTGAGTTGCTTTACGGTTTTGGGGAGCAAAAAGTGAGAGAAAGTCTCAAATTTAGAAATAAACTTATCCTGGATATCTTCTGCAAAGTCAGAAAACCTAGCTTTCGTTAAGTCGCTAAGCTTCGACAGTACGCTTCTGAATATTATCGGTGAATATAAATATTGATGCTGTTTTAGTGCCTTTATATTACTAACGCAGTTGCGTATTTTGTTAGCAAACGTATTGAGTTGTTCGGGAGTACTAACTTTTGGAAATGTGCGAAGTGCCGCAATTTCGTATGCTATTACTAATTCGGGACGAGTGTAGGTTTGCTCTAACGCGCATACTATGTCATCGGGTTCGTGCGAAGAATAAAATAAATTTGCTACTGTTCCGCGAGCAAAACCTCGCAATGCGTCATTTAGATGTGTCATATAGACGTTAGGTGAAAACTGGGACTTAGTTCCATAATAACTATTTTTAAACGCTAACCACTCTTTGTAGTTGCCCGAGAATGAGGGCAAAGGGCTTTTATTTGAATGATTTGCAAGGGTGGCTATTGCAGCTGCTAACTGACCGACAACGTCTGCCGATGCTAATACTTGGGGGGGTACCGTGACATGCCTGATGTGGGCCGTGAGCCTCGGTGCTGTCTAAGGATACCACTGATTGTGGCGAAAAACGTCCTTAGCAACGGTAGGCATGTGTGGAGCAACAGATTTAGTAGCACTGACGCTCCTAACCCAGGATCTAGTGCGTGATATATTTGAACTCATACTGCCCTGGTTGGTGTCGGCTTCAAGAATTGCCAATGTGGCCTGCGATCTCACGCTGTTTGGATTCTGACTCTTTTTCTCGATCCAGTTTCTTCAGTTCCAACTCTAGCTCTTTTCGTCTTATTTCTTGCTCTCTATCCAGCTGACTGCAACGCAACGGAGCCTCTGCCGAGAGTTTGCGTGCTACCACTGTAGATGATGAGTGGCGTGAAGTGCGTATGCTATGAGCCACTATAGGCGCATGACTACTGATATCTGAAGCGATAAAATCTGGTCGCGCGAGTAGAGTAGCGGCCGATGACACATTGTGATCATCAGTCGGTGCAGCTGGGTCCAGTGCCACAGCGATACCAGGATTGAGAACGGGAGTGACACGGGGCCCATCTGTCACCGTGCGGTTTTCAGTGGGCACAGTCTTCGTTTTAGATGCCATTAAACGTGTTTCCACCATGAACTAAAAGTAATTATTCGCTTTTGAATTTTCAGAAATAAAATATATTTTGGTGTATCTCAAAAATATAAATTCGAAGGACCAATGGTTACCTATCGACGTGGACTTACTTGTAGTTTGAAGCAAACACACTTTTATATGAAAATCAATATATTTATTACACTTTAACAAAGAAAGATTTATGCTCACAGACAACTGTTTGACAAGCCAAATGTCGTTGACATGGAGGCGATACCAGCCAGTTGCCAACACTGTCAGATAGAAATTTATGGTAGAAAGAAATCTCAATTACCTTAATAGGAAGGAATATATCAATAGACTTTGTGAGAGGACATTTTGAGCTACGTACAGCAAAACCTTCAGAAGTGGGAACTAAGATTATACCAGCTATAATAATTATATAGCCCACTAAAGAACTAGGTCTGCCAAGATATAAAGTAATTACTATGTGTAATCCACGTCCATCCTTAGCGGCGTTAGAAGGGTTTTACTATTTTGGCAGGTTAGCTAGTGTAGGTGAGCGCTGATGATCATCGTAAAAGGGCGCCCCTTAAACCTACTTTCAGGTCGCAAGTCCTGAACACATAGCTACCTAGTTCTCACTTTATAAAGCGAATGGATTAAGCATTTGTATGGATTATACTTTCAAATGTGGAAGTAGCGAAAATTAGGGTTCCTTGCGTAGAGATGACAGAAAAATCATATAGCTATTTAGTACCTATGTCTTTTAGCTCTAATATTCGCGTATTTGCTTTGTTTAGGTGTTTTTGTACTGACTTTACAAATGGTGGAACTCAAAGTAAGCATTATTTATTATCGTAGTTTTAGCTATATTTATTTTCTTGATTATTTTCTTTTACGCTTATTTTGTATACTATTGATTGCTATATTACCCTGAAGTACCTCTAAAACAACTGGGTTACTACTTATTTAACACGGTTTTCGAATCCTACCACTTAAGACGATAACGCTTGGCCAAATAATAAAATTATCTACATAATAATTAATTATTACACTATTTTGATTTATCTGTCACTCTGAGTGAGTGTAGTAGGGGCAGCGAGGTTTCTTAGAACATTTTATTATTTATTATTTTATTAGGGGACGTTACAACCTACCGTCATCATAATCAGACTTTGATTATCACCAAGAGGTATAGTTCTCTTCAAGACCATTCCAAATCAAAGTAAATCAAATAAGGCTCGCAAGATTTGTACTTAACATACAAACAAGTGAAGTTAAATAAAAACTTGTAAAAATCTAAGTCATGTAAGAAGCGTTAACAAAATCTTGGCACTCCGCTACCGAACTTCATGAGCCTGAGTAGTTTAAATACATAAACGGACTGTTTTGTATATATGTGTCATATTCCCATTTTTTTATTAATACCACTCAAGCAAGCACACTGTCCGCCTGATGGTAAGCGGTCACCGTGGCCTATGGACGCTTGTAACACCAGGGGTTTCAAATTGTTTGTTGTTTGTTAACACCATAGACGTAGAGAACTGGACAGTGCATTTCCTAGCCAGCTGCAGAAAAAAATAGTCGCAAAAGTGTTACAGAGACGTAGCGAACGTGTGGTGTGTTGTCTGTAAGTGAAGACAGCACAGGTTAATTTTTTCTCTTTCTAAAGTGCGGCCAATCTCGTTAGCCTATTGCGCAGTCCATAAAAAAGATTACAGAACTTGAATTTTATGGCTAACACATACATAATGACATTTTGCTCTGTCCTGACATACACCCATACTTGTATACATTATGGTTTCTTGTAGGTCATTGCAGACACAGATATTTAAAACGCACAATACTCACCTGTTTATCTCTCTGCCTATCTCGACCGCCTTAATTTTATCAAGGGTCTTAGCGTGTTGGTTAAAAAAATCAACAAAGGTTTTCTTATACAGTTTTGGCAATTACTCCGAAACTTTTTTTTGTTCAATATAAACCTTAAAGTATTTGAAAGAACACTATCAAAGTAACGGCTTATAATAAGCTCGATACAATAAATATATTTATAGCTGGCCGAATCTGAATAATAGAGGGACAGCAAAAACTGTTTCATGAAAACATTTGGTATTCTTTCTCTGCTATAAAAATAAATGCTTAGAGATTTAAATATATATTTGCTTTAGAAATAGTAATTTGTTATGCAAGGCTAGAAAGTTGTTTTAGGGATGAGTGCCTTTATTGAATACCGAGCGAGTGGTTCAAAAACTGAATCCTGAGCAAAGCAAGAGATTCTAAGGCACGAAACCCAAAAAAAATCCAGCCGTGCGAAACACACAATTTTTGATCGCACTAGAGCGAGGAAAATATGTATGTACAAGATACAAGAAAAACAATAATTAGTGTTGAAATTCTTATGAAGTATTCATAACATGATAACAACATTAAAAGTCTCTGTAAAAGGTTAAGTGCCCTTTGTATGTCTGCATTTAGTTAACAAATCGCACGCATTCGTATTAGGTAGGTTAGGTCACTGGTGGAGTAACTCATGTTTTTTAATTATTAACTTTAAGTTTATTTAGTAAAAGTAATATGTTTATAGTAAAAACAACCAAAAAATGTACCTACTACGTAATTCCGGTATAAGATGTTGCTTTCATACGGCAAAAATGGCATTGTAGGCACTTTACTCGTGGAGCTACTTCTGCTCTTGATTTTTATACATGAAATTTGAACCTATTTTTCAAAACGGAAGATACTATTTATTTCGAGGGTCATTATCACAAATAGATTGGAAATCTTCATGCCTTTCTTGAACGATTTTCAACCACCTGAATACGTACGGCGCCATAGCACATACAAACAGTGAGGCAGACTTTTTTTTTATACCACTAAGGTGTCAAGCAGCTTACGGTCCGCCTGATGGTAAGCGGTCACCGTACCCTATGGACGCTTGTAATGCTGGTATCACTCGCGCGTTGCCGACAATTTAAAGACCCAATAACTTCTTTCTGAAAGAACCCCATACTGTAGTCCTTAGAAAAAAACCTTGGCAGGGAGCTCATTCCACAATCCAAGCGTTCGTGGGAGAAAGTTTATCTGAAACCGCACTGTACGCGACCATTTTGGTTTTAAAGTGTGAAAATGAATTCCCTGCCGATGGCGAGCGGTGCGATGGTGGTAAGAAGCCGTGGGCATCATTTCGAACAATTCCTCAGAACACATCCCATTGTACAAGTGGTTGAACACTGACAGGGAGGCAAAGTTTCTCCTCAGACTGAAGGGTTCGATACAGCAAGTGAGTTCGATACATCGCTGAGGTGTCAACACCAAGGATCGCGATGGTAGAAAGAAGCCGTGGGCATCATTTCGAACAGTTCCTCAGAACACATCCCATTGTACAAGTGGTAGAACACACACAGGGAGGCAAAGTTTCTCCTCAGACTGAAGGGTTCGATACAGCAAGTGAGTTCGATACATCGCTGGAGATGTCAACACCAAGGATCCCAAAGCTCTAGGTGATGGAGAGGGGAGTGTTCTGGAATTGTGGGATGTGGGACAGTGAATGGGGTTTCTTAGCGGTGAACGCGAAGACTTGTGTCTTTGAAGGGTTGAATTGGACCAAGTTTATCCGTCCCCAGTCAAAGACCTTGGAAAATGTGGTCTCGATTTGAGACACAAGTTCTGCTCGGTTTTCCTCGAAAGATGTTTGCACGACCCGTGTATAAGCGTCTCCAGTACTATACAGAAGACATCCTCGGACATCAGCCCATGTGTCAAGCCTCTTTGGACTATGAGAAAGTTGACTGGCAATACGTCAAGGTGTTTGAGATGTCTGCGTGATTCAAATAACACAAAACAGTCAAAAAATACTATCCAGCTACAAAAAGGAGTGAAACGGGGAATGTCATGTCCTCGAAACTGTTTACAATCGCACTGATGTCTTTGAGTCTTGATAACTGAAAAGGTCAAGGCATAAGTAATTGTAAACAGCGAGTAAATCTCACACCTACAATTTTTTGACAATGATATTACAGTGCAGTTGTAATAATCATTTTGAAAAAGAAGTCCATTTAGGTTGGGCAGGATTTAGGAAGCTTCGTAACGTCATTGCGTCGTCCATACTGCAGTGCTCTTACCTGCTCTTTCTGGCACAAATAGTCCATAATAATATGATAAATGCGAAAGTAACTGTCTGTCTGTCTATTTGTCTGACATAGGCTACTTGAAAACGTAGTACCGTTTTTTTTCTATAATTGAGGAGTTGCCGTTGAAATCCTAATCCAATAATCGAATTTAGGGCCGTTTGGTTTGGTTAAGCCGTTTGGTTCGAACCGCGGAAAAATTTGGCAAGGATTTGAGTGCTCGGGAAAGACATTTATGTTACTTGAAAACTTTAAGCCTGAGTCGGATTTTTTCTATAATTACGAAGGTGCCGTTGAAATCCTAATCCGATAATCGAATTTAGGGCCGTTTGGTTCGAACCGCGGAAAAATTTGGCAAGGATATAGTTTGAGTGCTTGGGAAGGACATTTATGTTACTTGAAAACTTTAAGCCTGAGTCGGATTTTTTCTATAATTACGAAGGTGCCGTTGAAATCCTACACCGATAACAGAATTTCGGGCTAGCTAGTAGATAATTAATAAAGCGATCGCGTGTCAACACGAACTAACATTATCATGTACTGATATTCTACTCGTAAAGGTTGGACGAACAGTTGACTGTTAAGGTGGGTACAGATTATTTTCAACACAAGATGCAATGCAACACGAACGTATGTGGACGGTCTGCGCACCTTAACAACGACCATTCTTGGCAGTGTTCAGCGCGCACGCTATGTAGCCATTTGATTTTGAAGTATATGTGACTAAATTGGCGTTTCAATAATTTTGTTACACCAGTGTATACAAAAGTCCCAATCTTCATTTCCGTCCATTTTTAGAATCAAAAATTTAAATATCGCTGGCAGTAGGCGGGTCTGCCGCGAATAGCCGTCCAGATTACACTGCGCGCACCAAAGCGTTCGTCGGAAAACGGACAATAGGCGGGAACCAACGTGGTGACCGTACAAAATCGCTACTGAAGCAATGGCGCGCCAAAACGACTTAACATCAAAACACTTACGAACTGCCCTTAAATGTGGAAGGTTGAACGAACGACTGTTGGAAGACGGTGCAGTGTAGTAACAGTAAAAAATGCGGGCGATCCGAATAGGTAGTTACATTATTAAATGACTAAATTATCCCGAAAATATGCCAACCTATGTCCGGCTTGTAGCTGCCTCCCCTGCCCGTACCTGGCTACGCCCTTGGGCAATGATAAACTAATATCAAGCAAGGTAGTAATACTATTATTTTGACCGACAAAGCAACACTAAAGCTACTTGACAATAGATGGCAAAGTTAAAAAAACGATCACAGCACGGTCCTTCAGGTACTTCAGGTCTTTTAAACGACAAAGTGAGCCTTTTTAAGTTACTGAGAAAAAAAAATTTTTTTATTGGTTTCTTTAAGAATGCGCGCACATTGGATCCATTGTTGTTTAAAATATATAAGGTGCAGTGACTAGCTCACTAGCGCCGGCAAAAGATATTCTTTATTTCCTCTTGTACCAAAGACATTCCAAAAATGTTACAAACCAAGTTATTAGAAATTATTATAAGTTATTTTTAGAACTTTATACATACCTTTTATCATTTTATTTTATATAAACATTTCCGTTGTAAATAGCTGTTTCTACTGAAAATTGCCACTTTTAGCAGAAACCCGCTTTTTACATTCGCAGATATATTCTATATATATTTTAACATTCTAAAAATAGCTCATAATTAGTACTAAATAATTGGTTTGTAATATCATTGAAATGTCTTTTGTGGAAAGAGAAAATAAAGAAAAATTTTAGTGGTGCTAGTTAGGTTAGGTTAGGTAGTCACTCTATCTTAATTTGTGTGCAGGATCCTAGTGCCTACGCACATTTGCCTAGCATATTGAATTCTAAGATAATCTTACACTGTGTGTTTATCATCAGTACATTTAATTATTTGATAACTGTAAATAGTTCTAAGGTGTGGATTCTTTTTAGCTGATATTCCATTTCTTTTTCTTCAAACCACAACATTTTACAACGTTTCAAACTCTAATTTTGTTTCATTTATAATGACATTGCCTTATCCGTTGTTTGTCCCCACTACAGGGGACAGTCCTCTCTGAAGCAAAAGGAGACAGGCTAAAGTCCACTGCACTGGCTCAGTGAGAATTGGCAGACGTTGACTTATGAAGTAGCCATTCCTCAGAACGAATTTTCAAGCCTCTGATTAGGCTTAAAGACTGCTGTCATATGACACCTGGGTGTCGTCTGACGGTTTAACATGTCTCCATGTGCGAAAAAATGTGCTACATTCCTAACTATCAAATGATTGAGCATGCTCGAGGATTTTTTAATTCGCATATGTATTCTTTTACGATAGAAAAATGCTACTAGGTTACTGTACTCTTGTGACTTCTTAAATGTAAATTAAAAACAGTAAAAGCGTATACATTTTAAAATAACAACAAAAATTTCTAGACCTATTTTGATTGCCTTTGGACCTAATTTCAAAACGATTCTGCTTCTATGTGATAAACATGTGTGTGTGCCTTGAGTTTGGGTAAAAAAGTATATACTCAAGTGCTTTAATAAATTATCTGGTACCCATAATAAAAGCATTACTTTAAATTCAATTTCATAACCCAATAGTGTAAATTATTTTCAACGCACTCTCATAACATTTCTTCAACTAAGTCGATCTTTACAAATTTGGCAATTTTCTCTTTTGAAATAAAATTTAGTTCAATAATTTCCTTTTTAAATACCATCACATTTAAAAGACACTCCAAGATATTTCTTAAAAAACATTTTGTTAATTCTGTCCAAGCTCTTTTTAAGCAATCACTTTACGGAACTTACTGCTATGAACTCTTGAGCAAAAAAGTTCTATTAAAAGCACCTGAGCTTTGGTTGTTATAACGCTTTAATGCTCAAAGCAAACTTAATTTACCTTCTCTGATAGATATGTAAAGCGTCAGTAAATTTTCCTAAACGAAATACACCATCCATCTGATCTTACTTTCAGATCCGCGTCGTTGAATATTCAACTTTGCCGTGAAATTGTTTATAAAATTCATCACTTCTACTGTAAGTTTAGTTTTTCTTTATACTTAATACTTTAGAAATTCTTAATTTTTTTATAGACATTTGGAAGTTTTGGATCGTTATGTTAATTAATTTACATCATTATGGGAATTGTGTTTTTAAATGCAACAGTTAAATTCAAATATGATTAATAACTGTTCTGTACAAAGTTTCTTTTTTTTTCATTTTTATAGTTTAGAAGTCAGATAAAGAACCTAATAATTTAACCTGATTTCTAGGAAAACCATTGCCGTCGTATTGTTAGATTAAGAACCTTACACGACAGATAATTTGATTGTTTAATTAAAATAAGAAGCTGTTAATAAATTATCTAACATTAAAATCCAGTTTTTGTTAAATTACAAAATCTAAAATTTTTTTAGTCCTTAGAGCCATATAAAACAGCGACCTATGGATAAATTTATATAATTATAATATCTGTTAGTTGCATTTATGCAATTTTTACTTGCGAATACTAGGTATGTGTAATGCTAATTCTAGTCTAGTCTTACACTTAATATAATTTTTGTTTTTACCTTCGTTTTTAAATTTGAGGGAGATTATGCTGGAAACAGAACCTTACAAGACAGACTCCTTTGAATACAATTTGATTTTCGAGATATCTCGGATCATTTTGTTGGTTATCTTTATGTGTAGGACAGTCTGAGACTGAAAGTCTCTAAACTTGGACGTGAACTTAAATTTAGTTCAAAACAAACGAAGCTTTTGCAACATAACTGATCATTTATATTAATATACTAAGTAAATTTATATTTAACTAATTATATTTAAATACTAAGGTACCTTAATTAAAGCCACCCAGTCAGTCGGCTTTCGCTAATCAACCCAATCAATTATACAAACAAGAAAAGTCCAGACGCAGCAGAATTAAAGTGAACATTGAGGATTCTAGTCGTTGGGACTTACCTGTTTTCTTTCATATGTGCTATGTGCTCCTATACTAATTATTTCAATTTCTCGGTTCATATTTTGTTTGTGTGAATGAATTCATTATTTCCAAAGAAAGGTAGAGAAATATTTTAAAAATTATTATGTCATTTAATTAATTAACAAAAGCCACAGACTTGTTTATGGTCGGACGTGATATTTTTAAAATTTTTCAAGCAACTACCATAGCACTGATTGCACAGTATAGTATATATAGTAGCATGCTGTTTCATTAGTTTGTATGAAGCAACTAACTTTTCCCACCCAGTGGTCAAAGTTCAAAACTACAGTCACCAAATTGAAGTGGTGTGAGCGGAACTGTAATAAAAACAGCATTATACAGATCTGGCTTGCCATGGATTTTTGAAGTGAAAACTTCTTTAGCGGCGTTGTGCATTTTTTTAGTATGGGTAAAAAATTTGCGTCAGCATTATTTACATTAGGTTAGTTTTTGTGATGGGTAAAAAATGTTAACCCTATAGGACGAATAAAAAGTAAGAGGAAATTGGTTTGATGAAAAGATCAAAGTGCGGATTACACATGTTAGAGGAGTTAGAGACGTGTAATAGGATAGAGAGCCAGTTCCATAGTAGTAGTTGCATAGTAATATATTACGTTTAATATAGCTTATTATATTATTGAGAAATATATGTAGGATGTTGCTCAAAAGTATACAATGGTGTGAAGACTCAATTCCCCAGGGGAAAATAAATGAAAAGATAGGTGTAGTTCGTAAATACAATTTAATTATAGTTCCCTATAAGATCGCACTTTACAAAAAATAGTTAATTTCAATCCCTTTTATGCCATACACAAATTTATTTCTTCGATTCGGAAATTATTCATTTTGCCGTCTTTTCTTATTCTGACGACCGTATTACAATTCTTACCCCAGTCGACTCTATTATCGCCAAAGTTGGCAAATCGTGGTACGACGTGATTAATCCAATGGTTTACGACAATCTATTGACATAGATTACTCCATATATTTCCCGAATTTTCAAGATATGGAAAAGGGAATTCGATAAAGGCAAAAAGGCCCAATCCACAAAAAATCAAGGTCTTCGTAGACCCTACTAATAAAACAGAAATATGGTACCTTCTGTGTGATTTATGGGGTAACTCACAAACCGTCGACAGATAATCCAGGAAATCAAACCTCCTTATGTGCTTTCCTTTTGATCGAATCTATTCCCAAGCACAGGTTCTTATATATGGTCCACGCCGATAAGATTGCACCAGGTAAAATAATAAATTATCTGTATCTATTTCAAATTTCAAATTTCTATTTTTTATATCTTACTTTGAGAAAATCTCAACCACTTTTTAAAAATCAGATTTAAAAGACTGTTAACGTAAATGAGTATGGCATTCCATGCCTGTATGGAAATAGAATTTTACAATGATTTTGACCTAACACGCAAAAGGGGAAATTTAAAGCTAATTACACACTACATATACAAAATAAAATACTTCACTCGCTACAATGGGTTAATGCATCAAGACATGTCTTGTGACATATTTGAGTGCTAAGCGCGAATTGTGTGTTAAGGACATTGGTTCTGTACAATTAAATGTTTTCACTTCTGCCGGCACCCCCGACGTGCAACCCCTTTTTTCTTTTAAAAACGTAGATTTACGAATTATTTTATTTTATTAAAAAATGGTTATATTTAAGTTTTTCGTAGTATTAATATTTTAAGGTAAAAAACAGGATTAGCAACTAATTATCTTGACTTGCAGTTGAAATATTCGATAGTCGATATAATGTTGCGAAGTTAGTTCTTCATGGAATAGCGTTGTTCTCATTTAGGTATACCACACCGCACGTTTTTGTTTGCTCTGCAACGGCCGAATTTCCTTTTTTCTTTCCAAACTAACTTTTTCTCAAAAAACATTGTAAAGTGGTGGTAGTAAATAATATTTATGTCTGAAAAGTTAAGGGGCACTTTGAAGACCAATGTAAGTAGATATGTTATGAATTTATCATAAACTTTAAAGTGGTCGGTGATCGAGCGACCAGGATATGCATCATATGCAATTATACACATTTGCCTGGTGTTGGTGGGGTTTTGGAAGTGTAGGGGTGTGACACGCAGGTGCGTGCATGTTTGTGTGTGTGTGTGTGTTGTCACTTCTTCTCCCTTCTTAAAATACAATTATAATTACTTTTCTTAATTTGAATAAATATTACTATAAACACTAAATGTAAAATTTTAGAAGTGTTTATTTATTTATGACCGAGAATAAGATATATGGACATTTTAATAAATACATTTTGTAACAATTCCAGACTTAAATTGATTCAACACCACTATTCATATTTCAAGCAACAATAAATATCTCGTTTTCTGTCCAAATCCTTACAAATCCGCAATTATTAGATAAAACCGCTATTTATATATATTATATAATATACTTCTGAAGCATCTAATGTCTACCCTAATGACGCCTTGAAAATTGTTAATTTTTTTTACCGTTATGAAGTCACATTTTTTGATTTTTTGCTAGAATTTCTCATGCAATAGAAAACAAAAGAGTCTAATAATTTAACAACAAATACCATAGCATACTGACGCATAAAAACTTTTTTTTTTTATTGATATTGACATTCTTACTGTTTCTGTGTTACAATTTTTTATTTTTTGTTAGATTTCCTAGTCAATGCACATTGAAATCTTATTAATGAACCGACTTTTATAACAACAAATTGCATTTTGTTGCCTAGGCTTCAAAAATTGGCACATGTGTCGAAACAATATTTATTTTCAGATTTTTATTAGCATTAAATACAACAAATAAGAATCACTTAATAAGGTTAATGTACTAGACATTACTTGACTGAGTTTTAAACCCTTTTTTTTCATTCCTTTAAATGCTATAATGTTTACTACAACATTTGCACAAAACTACTTAATTACCCAAATTAGCCTAATAAAATTATATTCGATAACCATTTTAAAAAACCCAAAACACATGTATATTTTTCAGAAGGAAATTGTGATTATAAGAGTTAAAAAATCTTGGCGTTTTCTTACAAGTAACAAAATTCACTTACTTATCGATATGAAAAAAATATTTAACCGACTTCAAACATCATCAAAAAATATAAGTACTTAGTTCTGTAAACTAAATGATGAATTTGCCATCGTTGCCGGCAGGCAGCTTAACGTCTGAAAATGTAGGCTCTGTTATGGTGAAAGCGAGATTATATCTTGTATACACGGTGTCAGGTCCACACGGGTGTACCTAAATAAATTTCAATTTAGTTATAACTTCGAGATTTCAAAATATTTAAAACTTGTACATTTTGCCTGGA
Source organism: Apoda limacodes (assembly GCA_946406115.1). Lineage (NCBI taxonomy): Eukaryota > Metazoa > Arthropoda > Insecta > Lepidoptera > Limacodidae > Apoda > Apoda limacodes. Next base: position 21,178,925 of record OX291555.1, on the reverse strand, counting down.
ATGCGTAGGTCAGGTACTTACAATATTTTTTTGTTGCGTTTTAACCTTTTGGGACGAGCGGACTTTCTTAGAAATGTTTAATTAACAGATGGTCGGTTCTGAGATGTTGTCGCTTACGGCATGATGACGCGCCAAAATTCAAGAGCGAGAAAGTCGTACGAGTGCGTACGAGACAGATGATTCGCGCAAGGGATGGTTTTCGCATAGTTATAAGAATAAGAGATTTACGGGCTTTTTGCAAAGGCGATAAGGCCGAATAACACTAATTTATAATTGAGAGTTACAGCTTTGCTCGGACACAAGGGTGCGCCAGCGCATTGCAGAAGGAAGGCGGGAATCGTGGCAGTCATTTTTGAATTAAAGGAAGGCTAACACGTGGCTAACAAGTGAACTGTGAGAGTGTTACGTGTTAACGTACGGAGACCTTTGTTCAAAGCTAAGTATAACTGCATAATCAATTTCAGCAAAACTGTAAATATTCTAGCAAACTAGTTTGAAATGTACTCAATCTTTAATTGTTTCTAATCGAGTTCCCAATAATGACGTAGATTTCGTATCTTGCGCAAAGATATATTTAAATTCATTAAATCTTGAACTTATTTGTGTTATAAAAGTAGATATTGCTTAGAAGATCACTCTTTGGAAATATTGTGTGTATTAACCCTGTTTATTTCAGCAACACATTTTTTATCATTAGGCTCAGGGAGAGCCCATCGTAACCCGAATGAATAGATAACGTAAATTCATACGGTACCTATTTTGTTTTGAATGTCGATTTTGCTTGTGTTGTGAATAGGTACCTATTTTATGAACGTAAAGTAAATGATAGAGTACCGATTGTTCCCGTGTAAGAAATATCACAAACTCGGGATAGTTTATGATAGGATCTGAGGGAGAGGTATGGCGAATAACACCTGAGTCATATCCGGGTAATCGATCTTGTTAGTTCCGTTGATGAAACTCTCGATAGAACTAACAATATGGATTCGGTGTAAAGGAGGGAACAATCAATACTATTATAATTGTCGACCTTTAACTTATCTTCAATTACAGCATTTAACGTCTTTTATGTTCAAAATATATACACTTTATCTCATCAACTCCAGGTCTTTAACGCATAGACAAGCGAAAGGAGTGACTAAGGCGGACAATACGCAACACAACAACGGAACGAGGTATCTAATATTGTCGAACGCGCACGAGAACGGCAGCGTGTACAATGCCATGTTTGGTAATGTTTTTCATTATTTAATAGAATTAAATAAATGATCACGTCATATCACAAGTCTTTTACTAAGAGATAGGCTGGGGATGTAAGAGTGAGAAGGGAGGACCTCACATTTGGTGCCGTGACCAGGATCTTTGTCTAAAATTCAAAATAATAATTTTGAATCAAAGAAATAAAAAAACTAAAGTTACTACATAACACAACGTAGAATTTATTTCATTACTTCATTAATTAAAAGCTTAGTAATTGAGTAGGAGATTAAGCCAGAGTTTGTGCGCAGGTTAACTAGTGGTTCTAGATTTAAGATAAAATTAGACGATCAAATGAGATATTTTAGAAACTAAAAAACACTAATTCTATATTTGTCAGCATCAGAGATATGAACAAAAAAAAAAACTTAATATTTTTGTGGAAAAATAATTTTGTAAAGAAAAATATGTAGGTATATATGTATTTATGTACATCTTATTGTATGTGCTGTCATAAACATAAAGAGTTCTCTCAAATAAAAATAAAACAACTAAATGAGAGAAAACTCTGACTATAAAAAGTAAATTATAGTCATTAATTGAAAAGTTTTCTGTCTTTGGAAAAAATACCTATTCTGTAAAATAGAAATGATGTAGGTAAAAATATGAGATTAAAGTGTTGAACTAGCGCATTGCACAATGAAAACGTCTGTAGTAAGCAGTGAAAACGTCCTACATAGGATATTGTAACCTTATAGGCTATTGTGAAAACTAATCATCTGGCAGGTCATATGCTTGTTTGCCACTTTTGTAGTATGAAATAGAAGCAACTTATTCATAACTACACAGTAAAGTTGTTACCTGTTAAGTCATCCGACATAGGTGATAAAAAGTATTGACTATGGAATAAAGTTAAGTGGTTTTACTTTGTAGAAAATTCATATGATTATTGCATTAGGTACCTAGTACATAAGAAGTAGAGTAAAAGACATGTTGCGATTGGGATGCTTTAAGTTTATTTGAGGCAAAGTAGGATAAGCACAAATACCTATGTAATGTCGACTGTGAAATGCTAACGATAAATTAGACAATATAAGGTAATATCATGTAAGATATTCTAAAGTGAACCCTGTGCATAAGGTTTACTGTCTGTTTGTCTGTCTGTCTGTCTATCTATCTGTCTGTCTGTCCGTCTGTCTATCTGTCCGTCTGTCAATTAATTAACCGATAAGCTAGATTGTCTATCCGTCTGTTTGTCTACGATTATTTGTATGAATGCTAAACTGTTTTATACGAAAGTGTTGAACGGAGTAATAAGACGAGTTTTAAGCTTAGGATTTATAACTAATTTTAAGGTTTATACAAAGGCAAAACATCGTAAGCAGGGCCAAGTCTGCTTAAAGCTAAGCTATTTGATTTACAAATGACAAAGTTGACAGAGAGAAATGCATGTAGTGAAGTTGTCTGTCTTGCACACTACGCCTAACAAAATATAGTAGGTTGTTAGTGATATATATTGAGTGTCATAAGTGTAAGAGTTATAAAAGTAGTCATGATATATTTATAAATTAAATGTAAGGAGTAATAGATATAGAATCTAGATTCTACTGTGTTGTGGACTTGGTTGAAAAATACTGATTATGAAAATTATAATCCTGACTACCATGATTTTATTCAGATTTTTAAACTAGGACATTTTAAGAGAGGTTTATATTGTCTCAGTACGATTAAGGTATCAAACTTACTTTGTGGTTCAAGGTTCGACTGAACAAATCATAGCCAAAGCGCAATATGTTGGTATAGAGGGATACCGATATGAATAAAAGACTGGAGTGTTGACTCAATCCTTGAAAGTGAATAGTATTCTATGATTCACTTAATATCGTGAGCATAAATAATATCATACGTATGATAGTTATAACGATAAGTCTGTTGATTTATTTCATAATGAATACATAGTAGTTAAGCTTTACAGTTGCTTGAAACTTAGTTAGACGAATAGAAAGGAAATACTGTTCGTGAGATTAGGTATTTCACTTGCCTAGATTCGATTTCTAGGATGATAAAACCGTTGTTCAATATATCTCAATGGATAAAATGTTTGTAGTTATTTATAGATAAATATAAAAGTACATACTCAGGTAAATGACATATAAAACTCAGGGTTCGATTCCCGGTAATGAGAGATTTCACGTGATAAAATAAATACGCACTAATATAAGGATGCTATGGTTTCATCCTAATGTACCATATACGATAAAGTAAAATAATTAACGTAATAAAAGTTGATCTATAATGATGATTTATAAAGCTGGTACAGTAGTGACTTATTGTGTTGATAAGAAACATACATTAGGATCATATTCAAAGTGTTGAGCAAAATGATGAAGGGGTATGGTCAATATGATTGATGTTAAACGGAAATGATTACCATTATGTATGTATACATATATGTATGTATACATGTATGTACTACAAGAAATGTCATGTTTGTGCTACAGCAAACGACATGTACGTTTGTTCGTATAAAGAAAACTACTGAACTCCGAAGGGTATACTTACTTGCCTCTAATGAATTTAAGTTTAATATATAGACGTAGTTTAGGTGATGAAGACCGAATTAGGGTCTGGGAGGGGTGTATATAAGGTACTTGTAAAATCGGTACGCTTATATCATAAATTTCAGCATATGCTGATTTGATCAATAATGGTGATGAACTTCCTATATTCTTCAGTTTGTATGTATGTATGTAATAATTACTTAGACATGATGTAGATAATAGTTATTTTATTTACATTAAAATTATAAAAGATTAGAAATATCAGCGAAAGTTTATTGAGTAACAGATGGTCGATGCAAAGAAAGCATAGCTAAGGCTGTGTATTGTAAACCGCTAGTGGTGATATGTAAGGAATAACGTGATAAATGTTAAATATGTTACTAAGTTCGGAAAGTTTGGTACTGGGTGAGACATAGGTGATTGGCAGCAAATACCTACCTAGTCACGATATAACTAAGTGTTAAAGCTGATCCATGTAGATTCGATTATACCTACTATGGCGTGTGTAATGGCTGATGTGATTATAAACAATTGTCATACTTAGATATTAAGGAACATTCTGTTTGAATTATTTAGTTAGGTAACGGTATTAATAACAGTAGTTTCATTGAAATAAAATAAAATCATTTAAAGTTGGTATTGAAGTCGCTTTAGATAACTAAACTGGTACTTACAGTGGGGACGTAGACATATTATGAATGAAAGTGCAAGTTATATAGGATTCCGATAATTAGATTGAATATCAGCAGTGGAATAAATAGATAAATAGGGTAACATGCTCTTGGTCTAATTGAAAACATTGTTTAAGTCATTCATGGCTAGAAAGAGTAATTGACGAGTCAGAGTTATTATTAATAACCACCAAATTTCAAATAACAGAATCGGGTTTCTGGTACGATTGTGGATTCTTATGTAAATTAAATGGTTGTAAAGTAGTTCTATCATGTTAAAGAAGGCTTGTGGGCTAACGCTACTCATCTCTTTATTGTTCGAAGAACTATATGTTATCAACACCGCACATAAAAATAATATAATACGCTATTGTTGATAAAGAAACAAAAAATAAGAGGAAATTATGATGCAAGGCACATATCTAGGTATCATTGCACTATCATAAGCCGAGGACTAAAGTAGTTCCACTAAAATATTGTTTCAAAATAAAGAATAGGTAGCGGAGTACCTGTCCATGTGGAGAAGTGTGTCCAGCCAAATAGCTCAATCTTGAAAGCATTAAGACGGGGCCCCGCACTAGGAAATTATATACATGATATTATAACGAGTACGCTCAAGCATAATTACGCGAAGCCGCTACCGGCCTGTCTATAACGGCAGGACGGGGTTGAGATAATTATGGCAGGAAGGTACCAAGCTATAATACTAAAGAGCACGAGTGCATAGGAAAAAAAAAAAAAAAGGACGTACGCCAAACGCACAGTTATAACTGTGGACTATTTGGAACTGGATAACATTTTTCCACACGCACAGACGTAAGGAAGGGCTAGAATAAAGTTTATAATTAAATTAATTCAGATACTGGTAAAGGGACTTGTCACGATGATACAATTAGTTTGCTTGCAATGCGTAATATTTTATATTTCAGCTGTGTTCGAGAAGAAGCCGATAGAGTGTACGAGCTTGGTACGAGGAACGAGAACGCACGTTAGCATTAGAATTGATAGTATATGCAGTTAGGGAAAGCTTTGTTTCTCAACTTTGCATGAGGTTGATAGATGAATGTGCAATATTGTAACTTCAGTGTAGAGTTCCTGAACCTTTTAAATATGTTGTTAGATATCCGATGTAGTGAGATTAGGTTTCGGTGCGTGAAGTCCACAAAGCCTGACAAGCAGCTTCATAGATTCCACGTGGAGGGGGATGTCAGGTCCTATAACTGTGCAATAGTCTTAGTCACGGCCTGACGAATTTTTGCGACCCTTATAACAATTTGGTCAGAAAGGTCCTCAGCCTGGTCCAAATCTGCTGTAAGCTTGGCCGCATCGTGCTCCTGCAAGTCTACAATGGCTTGCTCATATGCATCACGAATGGCGTTCATCCTATCATCAAGCTGCACATATCGATAAAGTAGGGCATCGTTTTTGTCCTGCCTTGTAATCAAGGCTGCAGCCTTTGCTAACCAACGCAAGCCTCCAGACAAAACAGTTTTAGGTGTGGCCATTTTATGTATATAAACAGAAATTAATGACATATTAAACTAAACTAAACTTTAACAGAAATATTTTGTACGGGTGCAACAGAGTCAAATAGTGATCGGTCACTGAACGAAATTCTTTCTGCTTAGCGTCCGTGCTATAGTTAAAAAATAGTATTAAAATATTACTCCGGGTTGGAAAAGTGCCAAAATCAATGAGTGCAAGTTCAGGTTCCAACAAATTACAGATGTAGGTAGGTACAAGAAAAGTACTATGGCAAACAATAGGTAGGTCGGTAATTGCACTCTGGGTACCAATGTTCTTATGACGTCGTATTGATGGGTAAAAATAAACCCAAGTATAATTAAAACCTTCAATGAGTATTGCTAACCTCGAATTGGTAGGTTTTTGCCCCTAAATGGACCACGTCTCTGCAACAGCTATCATTGGAATCACGTCTGTCATGTTTTGCATTTTCCGAAGGTTAAATATATATTTGACAATGCTGTACTTTATTGTTGCGTACACAAAAAAAGAGACGTTTTTCGGATTGTCCTGACTACAAAGCATTATTTTTCGATTTTGCAAATAAATCAAACGAAAAAATAGTCTTGAAGACAGGGACCTGTCGATACTGTGGCTGCGCGTTGATTACGGCCTTTACAGGTCTCATAGCGGTGACACGGACGTCACTCGACTCTTCACGCACCTGAGTTTGACGACTGACAAAGTTTTAGAGCAATATCCCACAGCAGAACTAGTTATTTTGGGAGACTTTAACGCCCACCATCGTGAGTGACTCAGTTCTCGAACCAATAACTATGCTGGGATATCTGCTCATGAATTTGCTCTGACCTATTGATTCTCTTAGCTGGTACTTTCTCCAACGAGAATACCAGATACTCTATATCTGCGAGCATACGAGCTCCTTACTGGACCTTCTGATGACTAATCGTCCCGACGGATACTCCGTCTTGACTCCTCGGACCACTCTCGTTCGGACTCAAATGTCATGGTCACGACCCGATCCATCTGAGCCAACTAATTGGGGTCGTGTGTGGCACTATAAGTCGGCAGACTGGGATGGATTGCGAGAATTTTACGCATCATACCCGTGGAGGCAGATTTGCTTTAACTCAGAAGATCCTGACGTCTGCACAGCCGCAGTCACTGAGACAATCCTTGCTGGTACGGAATGCTATATTCCTAACCCGCGAGTAGCTGCCGGCGTCGAAAAACGACCGTGGTTTAATAGGTCTTGCAGAAAAGCTAAAATTCTAAAGCAAACTGCATATGAGGCTTGGACCTCGGCTCGTAATAATAAGAATCCGAATATTTCTGAAATTAAAACGCAAATTAAATGCTGCCTCGAGGTTCAGTAAGAAAGCAACTGCCAGAGCAAAATTCCGATTCATCGGCAAAATAGGTGGGCAACTTGCAAGCTATCCTTCTGGGAGTCGTGCTTTCTGGTCGCTTGCCAAAGCTACCGAAGGGAACTATTGCCAGTCGTCGTTACCACCACTGCGAAAGACCGATGGTGACTTAGCCCATAGTGCTAAAGAGAAAGCCGATCTACTGGGCAGTCTCTTTGCCTCGAACTCGAACATGAACGATGAAGGCGCTGTACCACCTACTATACCGTGGTGCGGTAAGACCATGCCGGAAGTCTCCATAACGCAGCGGGAGCTCCGGCGGGCGTTGCTTTCTCTAGACGTTCATAAGTCGAGTAGGCCAGACGGTATACCAGCAGTGGTGCTTAAGCAGTGTGCTCCTGAGTTATGTCCTGTACTCACGCACCTCTTCGCGCTTTCCTACCACACTAGGCAATTTCCGTCTTCATGGAAGACTGCGAATGTGCACCCGGTGCTCAAAAAGGGCGAAAGATCAGATCCATCAAATTACAGGCCTATCGCTATTACCTCTATCCTCTCAAAGGTGATGGAGCGTTTGATCAACACACAGCTTCTAAGATACCTAGAAGTACACGACTTGGTCAGTGACCGTCAATATGGCTTTCGCCACGGTCGCTCGACTGGTGACCTTCTAGTGTATCTCACACACCGATGGGCACTAACCATTGAGAGTCAGGGGAAGGCATTGGCATGTAGCCTGGACATAGCGAAGGCGTTCGTTTGGGTCTGGCACCGGGGTCTTCTATCGAAGTTGTCTTTTTACGGAATGCCCGAGGGTTTGTGCAAATGGGTGGCTAGCTTTTTGTCCGGCAGACGCATACGAACTGTAGTTGACAGTAGTTGCTCTGATAGCATGGACATTAATGCTGGTGTCCCGCAAGGCTCTGTGCTGTCTCCTACGCTATTTCTACTGCATATCAATGCCATGTTGAACATCAACAACATGCATTGCTATGCAGATGACAGTACTGGAGACGCTTATTACAAGGGTCGTGCAAACATCCCTCGTTCCGTAGTGAAGGAAAACCGCGGAGAACTTGTGTCTTAAATCGAGACCACACTGTCCAAGGTCTCTGACTGGGGACGGGTAAACGTTCACTGCTAAGAAAACCCCATTCACAGGGGTCCCACAATTCCAGAACACTCCCCTCTCCATCTCCAACAGCATTCGGATCTTTAGTGTTGACATCTCCAGCGATGTTCAGTTCCGAGATCATTAACAAGTCCAAAAAACTAGGTGTAATCAACAGAGCAAAGCAGTACTTCACGTTGGGGCAGAGGTTGCTGCTTTACAAGTCGCAAGTTCGGCCCCATATGGAGTACTGCTGCCATCTCTGGGCGGGTGCAGCCGGATACCAACTTGGACCTTTTGAATCGGATCAACGACGGGCTGTGAGAATTGTCGACGATCCCAAACTCACTTGCCGTATCGAACCCTTAAGTCTGAGGAGAGACTTTGCCTCCCTGTGTGTGTTCTACCGATTGTACAATGGGATGTGTTCTGAGGAATTGTTCGAAATAATGTCCACAGCTACTTTCTTCCATCGCACCACTCGCCATCGGCAGGGAATTCATTCTCACACTTTAGAACCTAAATGGTCGCGTACAAACTTCCTCCCGCGAACGCTTAATCTGTGGAATGAGCTCCCTGCCAAGGTTTTCTGCAAGGACTACAGTATGGAGTTCTTTAAGAAAGAAGTTATTAGATTTTGAAGGGTCGGCAACACTATGGTGACCGCCTACCATCAGGCGGACCGTAAGCTTGTTTGCCACCTTAGTGGTATAAAAAAAAATTAATTATTGGATTTACCTTTTATTATTTATATGTACAGGTATATAAACATGCATGTTGCCTTGTTTGTTTGTATTCGTTCCATTGCATTGATCCTTGAGTTTTTGTGCCCACGGCCGCCGGGAAGATTTCTAAATAAGCGGAAAGGAGAAACAGGGAAGGGGTATAGGAAAGAGGAGGTTATTTTATTTTTTTATTAAAAATATATTTCAACATTACTTATAATAGCAAAAATAATCGGTTATAATGATCGATTATTAACATCGTCCCAGCGCTAGGCTTATTACTTTGACAGCTGTCGCAGAACTCAAGCTATATTTTACATGGTAATGTCTTCTGAGGGGACCGAAGGGAGCCCTAAATTACAGCTTAAATATGAGAGGACATAAAAATATTAACAGGATCTAAAACCTTAAATTTAAAATATACTAAAACGGTACAAACTTAGTATTTTTCTACTTTCGTGGTCCTCACTTTACTATCACTGGCACTTTATGCACAAAGTTATTCTATTTTGCACAATATAACACAATGCCATTGCTCTAGTGTATCAATTAATTTTAAGTCTACAACGGCACACAATTATTTTCTTTCAATAACAGGTTATTTTTGCACAGACTATGAACTGACAACCACTGAGTTGCCAGGAAACGAAAACCTGCGTGCGTCTTGTAGCGTCTTGCAGATAGTCTACAGCGGGACGAAACAACCGATCAGTGGCGTATTCGATACTAAAAAATTACTTATTATTTGTATCAATTCAAATTTTTGCTTCATTGGTAAACAAAACGCCAACATATATGCAACCATTTTACAAATCCTTTATACCTATACACATAGAAGTTATATTCATGCTCTTTATCAATCCCGTCTTATATGTTTACTTACATACTAGATTCTTTTTATTATTACACATGTTGGGTGTAATGTACACAAACATATGTACATTATACCCAACATGCCATCTTACGTCAGTGTAAAACAACTATAGCGTTTTTAATGTTGTTGTGAAAGCGTTGATATAGTAATTGATATGTTTTAGGTATTTAGAAATTAGAAAATTAAAAAGCATTTTTAAGACAAGTAAATTGTTTTCAAATTTGCTGACAACAAGTTAATATTAAATTCTTTATAATTTTCTATAATAATAAATCTTTGGTGAATGTGACGTATTCACTGCATTTGTACTTTTATTTTCTAAGTTTTCTAAAATTCAACTTACGATCACGTGCAAGAACAGAGTATTTCTCACGAAACGAGCATTCATTTCTTCTGAATTGTTCTTAGTATCACTAAATATGCATCTTTTTTTTAAGATAAGTGTTTTTTTTATTTTTTCTCTTTTTTTCTGAGCCGACTATGCAGTTCGCTGTCGCAGCCATTACTGCTTCACCGGGCTTTTTGACTCTGAAGGAGCCTCAGCCCATATAGCGCCCAACGCTCAAGGGCTCCCCGCGGGGGGAGCCTAGGCTTGGATTGTCGCTCTCGGGGGCGTCCCTTCGACCGGCGTGAGTCTCGAACCTGAAGGTGAGTCAGCGCCAGGAGGGGAGATCCTCGTTATGCGGGTGCGGTTGCGATTGAGTGGGGGCGAGAAGCGCCCCGGCACTCTTTGATACCTCGTGTGTCCTTGCGGGTGCTGACGAACTCGGGAACGTTGGCGTCGTGTTAGGGGGGAGGCCCTATTAGGGGAGGTCGTAGAGACTTATCTTGATATCGAGACGTATCGGAGGAGGCTCCGGAGGCCGCTCTGAGGAAGCGGTATTGGAGGGCCTGGAGTTTGTGGCGATTGCGTTTAGACAACGCATAAACGACGCTAGCATATGCTAGAATGGGGCGGATGTAAGTGGTGTGAAGAGTCAGCTTATTTCTAAGCGACATCTTACAGTACTTGCATCTATATCATGGGATATAGACGACCAATGACAAAAGCTGCTCGATCTCTAACTATTTTGGTGTGATCGCGGAATTTCAAACGCCTATCCAGGGTCACACCGAGATATTTGGCCTTGTTTTGCCAAGGAATGGCACGGCCGAAGATTGAGAGAGGAGATGGCCGCGGAAGGCGGCCTACGGTAAACAAAACGGCAGAGCTTTTGTCGGTATTAACTTCGATTCTCCATTTCCGAAACCATTCGCCTAGGGCAGTGATAGTAGATTGGAGTCTCTTACCGATTCGACTTTCTTGCCGCGGTATCGTCCGCGAAGAGGGCTAATTAGGTACCTATCGTTTAAGGGTCGTCGTTTGTGTAGAGAAGGTACAAGATAGGGGCGAGCTCCGACCCTTGCAGGACTCCTGCGTCTATAGGACGGGTGGAAGAGAGAGTGCCTTCAACTTAATAGCGAAAGCTACGGTTCGACGAGTAGTCTCGTATGATGAGCACGAGACGTTGTGCCAGACTTTGTCGAAGGCTTTCGCTACATCGAAGAAGACAGCGCCCGTGTGACGGGGCTTACCTAATACTGGTTGGAAGCCAGTGAAAACATGTTCCGTGTTACTGAGGACTTGATGGACGCACGAGTGTTTGGCTCGGAAGCCGAACTGCTCGTCGATTAAGATGCTTTTGGAGACTATAGCGTTCCGTAGGCGAGCGGGAGGAGGCGTTCGTAGAGTTTACCAAGGGCCTTTAGTAATCTGATAGGACGGTAGGAGGACGGCTCGGTCGGAGCTTTGCCTGGCTTATCGATGCCATAATAATTGCGTCTTTCTATAGAGAATGAAAGGTGCAATTTTCGATAGCAGCGTTGAAAATCGCTACTAGAAGACAGAGAAGGGGAAGAGTAAGGCGCTTTAGAATATCGTTACAGACAACGTCCGCGCCGGGGGCTTTACGGGGGCGTAAGTCTTGGATGACCTGTTTGACCAACCAACCAGCACTTGTTTTGAGCACTCGCCAACGGTGGCGGTCAGGTGGCTAAAGAGTTTGTCGATAGCTACGTTTAAATCGGTCGCGGAAGAGATTATATTGGGAACGCAATCTAGATGCCGCGAGCTGGGGTTTTCGAGCAATTGCCCGAATTTATCCTAGTCCGTCACGGTTCTAGTGTCGGGAGGAGTGTCCAAAGGGAAACCTTACCGTAAAAGGACAGGGCGGTGGGTCCATAGAGCGAAAGCTTAGCCTTACATTCTTTAGAAGTGCTATGTCGAGCACATCAGGGTTGTTGCGAGTATTATGGGGAAAGTAAGTGGGCGTTATGGTAGCGATGATGTCAAAGTTTATACTGTCAACTAATTGGTCGAGGAATCTGCCTCGCCGTGAAGTGAATGAAGAGTTCCAACGATGGTGCGTCTCGAGCTGGCAGTTAAACAGTAAAATTTATTGCTGTTTCCTATCTTAAAATTTCAATACGATACCTATTTCAAACAACTAATGTGTTTAACAATTCCTGGCCTTTTGTAATTCTAATTGACAATGAATTAAAATAAATATTTTAGAGCCCGTAACAGTACAACGCAATAAATACAAATTTTAATAAATATACCCACGCTCCTCGTTTCAAGTGGTAGTTAGGCATAGATGCAGAAGACTAGGTCAAGAACGTTAATATAACTTTCACAAAATGATACGGTAAGCAGAGTCATCTATCATTACGTAGAGAAAACGTCTAACGGCTATTTTTTGTAATTATATTGATGCGCTACATTAGTACAAAACTTCGCCGCCAGCAGCTTCACCATTTTTTGTAAAACTACGTCAATTTGATTTAATAGTCTATTTTTTTAATTTTTCTACATTTTCAGTATCTATTTTTCCTAGTTTATTTTTTTATGTTTACAGCAATGTAAGTAATAAATCAATACACATAATACCATCTATTGACATTTTTTGAAGGTCAGTTTTCTGTCCATGGGGTGGTGTGTGTGGATTATGAGTAAGGTGACTTCGTATATATCCCATATGTCCTTAATCATCTTCTCGGCTAATCACCGTAAAAACCCCGTAAAAAAATTTGTTTAATAGTGCATATACATGTTTCAGTTATTTTATATCGCCCATAAAGCTAACATATTTTTCCAAAGCACAGTCCAATACTAGCAGAATGGAACAGGTGATCGTAGGATGTAGTGTTCCATGGAGCCACACCTGACCGATTTTCTACGGCGGCGTCGCTCCAGTAAATTCAGAGAAAATTCGCTGTGACAGACGAACAGACAGACACTATTTTATCTGCAGTTTTTTCATTCTGGCATACGAAACCCTAAAAAACTAGTCTAGTAGGTAAGTGCCTATCGAGGAAATAAGAGTGCCTACCTACGATTTAGCCGGCCTTCACGATCAGTCCTATACCTAAATTATGTAGGTATATTTATTAATTTTTGTCATTAAAAATAGAAGCCGTCGTGATTAAAACAAATATATCGGTAAATGTATCTGAAGTCTATTCCTGATAGCTAATATATCTATAATGTTATGAAAAGACGTACTAATTGATCAATTTCACTGTAATATTCTCTGCAACTATTTACCTAATGCGAGTTCTCAAATCATATCTTCGTACTGTTAATTACGAGAGAAATACAGTATTATTCGTAATATCGTAAATTATTTACACACCTTTTGTTATTTAATTAAAAAAAAAGATTATGTCAGCAACAAGCACTGGCGATTTCGAACATTTGGTCGCGAGTTAACTTGTTGCTAGACAGCATCTCTAGTAAGTACGAGGTATCGAAAATATTATAATACTGCATTGAATTTCTAAATGCAGTGAATGAAATGTATTAATTTGCTCTTATGAAGGAGTCGCCACTGATGTGACGTTAATGATATGATATAAAAATACATTCCAGCATGTTAGTTTTTATTTATGTGTTTTTTCATAGTAAAATTGTTTTGAAAAGAAAGTAATTTTTTAGTTTTACGCTCCTATATATTGCCATCATTAAGGTGTTTCTATAAAATAATTAAATTCACAAAATTTGTTTTTACGCTTGTATAATAGGTCAAAGAATTGTTCGAATAAAAATAACATAATTATAAATAAATAAAATTTAGCCAGCCTTTACGCTCAGGCCTATACGCTAGTGTATTACAAAGTTAATTACTTTTTATCACTAGTGAATTTTTTAAGCCATCCTTCTTAAAACCAATTTATCTTAATTCTGTTCCTAATAGCTACTCTATCTGAAGTGTTATTAACAGACATACTAATTGATCGATTGCACTGTAATATTGTCTTTATTTAGTCGCCAATGCGAGTTCTGAAATCATATATTCGTATTGCTAATTACCAAAATATTACAGCAGTATTTGTTATATGGTTATTATTTACTAAAGAGTTATTTATTAATTTTTATAAGAGATAGTGTCTGTAAGCAACTTTGAAAACCAATTCAATTAGCTGTTTTTTTTATAAAGATACTTGCTTATATTTCTGACAAAATATAAATACGAAACTCATTCTGATTCTCTGTTTCTTACCATATATTATACACATTTACGAAAATATACTTCGAATTACTTCAATTAGTAACTAGATAAATAAAAGGAGGTTTCAAGTAATTGACAATATTATATTTAAATACTTAGTTAACGAAATACTTCAAATATTTGAAAACTTACAATTCAAACAAACGTATAAATTGATCTATAACAGATTAAGAAGGCCGCAATTGCAAACGCATGATTAATAACGAAAATGAGCAGGAAATCGAGTTTGTAGAATTCCAATGTGCCTTATTAATGTATGAGAAACGTAATATTTATATAGAATAGAAATGCCACAAGTCTGAGGTTTATTAGTTGTGGTTGTTGTCTTTATGGTCGAACTTTGTGTTCATACATTTTGTTCAATTTAATTCTGTTTTTGTGATGCAAATGTTAAAAGTTTAGCCCTCCATGACTGCCCTTAGGCATGAATCTAGGGCTAAATCAAAATTTATTACGTACAGGATTGTGATATATGGTGTTTTTTTGGTTGGTAAGTTGCAGCTTTGAGAGCTAAACGATCCGATTATGTGTGCAATGGTTTTAATACGAGGAAGTTATTGGAACTAATAAACTCGCAACACAAATATAGAAGATCTAACTATGATAAACGTGGACGCCGTTTCCATGATTTACGATTTAGAAGGACTGCATTACTTATTTTTTTTTCTCCAGCACTTTAATATTTTCTTTTCGAAATTATTAAACGAGAGTGAAATTATGAAACAATTCACACAACAGAAAGCTAGTAGATATATTATATTTCTATAAACTATTCTATAAGACACCAGGTGGCATTAAACATAAAGAAAAGAATGTAAACGAAATGATGGGAAAGAAATGAATTGAACGAAAGTACCTTGACCTCGGTGAACTTATGTCGATCAAATTGAGTCTGTTCTTAAAAGCTATCGAACATATATGTATGCAAGCATTGATGCGTGTAGATAAAGCAAAAGAAGTTAACCAGGATCGTAGCAAGTAGAAGTATTTGGTATCTATCTATCCCTCTGGGAACCAAGCGTAATTCAATTAGCATACAGAAACGTATGTATTAAAAATCAGCCAAGTGCGAGTCGGATTAGCCCACGAAGGGTTCCGTACCATTATCTATAAAAACGGCAAAGAAATCACGTTTGTTGTATCGGAGCCCACCTTAAATATTTATTTTATTGGGTTTTATAGTATTTGTTAGTATAGCGGCAACAGAAATACATCATCGCTGAAAATTTCAACTGTGTGAGATAGACGGACGGACAACGGAGTCTTAGTAACAGAGTCTCGTTTTTACCATTTCGGTACGGAACCCTAAAAAAGAACTACAATAAACATGTATTTTTGTTTTTCTTAAATTCAATAAAAATTAGTACGAATATACAAAATAATATAAAGTTTGAGAAGTTTTTAGTCATGACACAACAGATTCTTAAATACAATCTTACTAGATTACAAATAGATTAAACACGACTATTCATATTTAACATAATAAATTCCTTGTTTTCTGTCAAAATCCTTACACAACCTAAATTTTTACAAAGAACCGCACAGATTTTCATTTCTTTCGTGGAAAAATAATTTTCTGAAGGCCTCTCACATTTATGCAATATGATACTGGTACTTATTGAGTTCGCCCACTTCGCTTCACACATCGTTAAGAGAGAAATTATTCCTCTTAAGATATACTTTAAGTGAAATCATTAGAGTCTTTGCTATTAATAACTATGTAACACATTTAAAATTTCGTCGGATGAAATTTAATTTCATAATCGTCTTTTAAGGAAATTTTATAAAATTACTAATTAATAAAGATTTTGATGAACTAACTATTTCTATTTTAAACTCAGGAAACGAAGTGAAAAATAGAAACCGGTACCGCTTGTGTTCTGGTTTGTGTTCTAAGTGATTGAATAACATAAGTCCCACCTTAACTTTTTACCGTGTTGCCTACTGTAACTCTTTTTACATGCAATTCATGTCGAGCCACTTGAAGTGAGATGCCTGTAGTAGGTGGCTTGTGAATTCTGACTGGAAATCGGCCACTAGCTCGACAACGTCAATCTATTTTTACTGGGCCCGATTGTATATAATACATTTTATGCAACAACTGCCATACAAGCCAACCCTCATGAACTAGAAATAGTTTTAGCAACTCGGTCTTTTAGTTTTCAATTTTCGATTCAATCATAACACACAATCACTTTTTTTCATCCTTCCTTATGATAAATTAAAGGAATTGTACATTATAAACATAAATCGAAACTATTTAAAAAGCAATATTTTAGATTCATATTTCAATGATTAATTAAATAGAATATAATTAAAATGTTTCACGTCAATTTCATTTCTTTAAGCCACAATAAAGAAACAGTAATAAAACAAAAATATTTCTGTAATAAAAGGAACAAAGGTCAGATTTTAAAGTTATTAACGAGTTTCTTGATTATTAGATTTTCTTTGGTGTTGTTAAATTAAACCATAATTTTGTTGCAAATATTTTTACTGTTTAAATAATATTTTGAGTTTTTTTGTTTAAAAAAAAATTTTTGTATTTTTTTGTAACTAATTTTGGTAGGTATATAGTTAGCCATTTAGGTTGAGCATATATATATCATAAAAAACTTTTTTTTACTTAAATATTGCAGAAAGCTCATTCCTGTAATACTAACGATGTGCATGTAAATTTACTAAAAATCATTAAATGTCATAAACTTTACTATGATATCTAGCTGTAATATACTTCTGTAATAATTTTTACCATAATGGCACATAGAAACTTTTTATTGGAATTGACATTCTTACCGTTTTTTGACTTTTCTAAATGTCTTAGTCAGTGCACAATGAATACTAATTATTTAACCGATTTTATAACAACCACATGCAACTCAGACTTCAAAAATTTGCACAAGTGTTGAAACAAATGTCACTTCCAGAGTCATATTCATTAATATATACAAAGAACAAAATTCACTAGGACTATATTACATAAAAATCATAAATAAATTGCTACTATTTTGTTAAATGTCAGATGTCAGATATTCGTAACTAGAAACATGAACGAAAAGTAAATAAGCATCGACATTCGAAAGACGAGAGTGAAGCTTCATTTAAACTGTGACCTTTGCCATTTGGATGTAGTATCTATAATATTTTTTCCATGTTTCTTTACAGTAGCACAATTAAGTGAAAACATAAAACAGAAACGATTTTCTCGACTGCGTTATTACATTACATTTCAGAAATAATGGCCTGATTCATAGTAACCAAACATAGTTTTACTTCTGAATAAAAAAAATAATAAAAATCGGCCAAGTGCGAGTCGGACTCGCGCACGAAGGGTTCCGTACCATTATCTATAAAAATGGCAAAAAAAATCACGTTTGTTTTATGGAAGCCCTCCTTAAATATTTGTTTTATTTTAATTTAATTATTGATTTTAACAGTGACTATATAACTAAATATTTTGTACATATTTTAAACCCTCGCACGCGCAAGGTCCCATTACGGGGTTTAGGCGTATGAAGCGCCTCATTAACTAAATAACCGGCGAGCGAAGCGTCTACCTGTTGTACCTATTTATTTTATTCTATTTTTTATTATTTTTTGTTCTACCGGTAACAGAAATACATCTTCTGTGAAAATTTCAACTGTCTAACTATCACAATTCATGAGATACAGCCTGGTGACAGACAGACCGACGGACGGACGGGCAGCGGAGCCTTAGTAATAGGCTTCCTAATTCCCCTTCGGGTATGGAACCTTAAAAACTAGAAACCCAAGTACTTAATAGAGTCAAAGCATTAAATATTTATTAACATAATAAATACGAAAGTTTTAGTTTTTGTTAGTATATCTATTTATAACCGTTTAAAATCTGGCTCAGATTTTAGCAGGTTTCACACCACACGCCTTATTATATTTTTCTTTGATTTTATATATACCACCAAGGTGGCAAACAAGCACACGGTCCGCCTGATGGTGAGCGGTCACCGTGGCCTATGGACGCTTGCGACACCAGGGGTAACACTCGCGCGTTGCCGACCCTTTAGAAATCCAATAACTTCTTTCTTGAAGAACCCCATACTGTAGTCCTTAGAGAAAACCTTGGCAAGGAGCTCATTCCACAACCCAAGCGTCCGCGGGAGGAAGTTTCTCTGGAACCGCACTGTACGCGAGCATTTCAGTTCTTTTTCTTAAAAAAAAGGCTCTTCTTTTGCAAGCAATGATTTTTAATGTTTTAATACGAAATAACCATTATTTTGTTTAAAAATTATAAAGTTATGAAGTAAAATCTTTTTTTTTGCTTTGGAATGTAACGGATTATATCGTACCGCTACAAGCAAGGCTAACGCCACGCGTCCTACATCGCGCTATCGAAGTTTCAGTTGCAGTTCAGCATATATAGAAACCGAAGCGCAAGTTAAGTGGACCACCGCGGTCCCCAGGCATAACACCTCGCCTGGCAGGAGATCTCCTCTTTGCCGCCACTTCAAATTGGTGACCCCGAGCTGAACGTTTGACACACCTTCCGCAGCAGGCTAATCCTTCCTACCAGGTACACGGATCAGTTTTCAACCGTACGCTTCGCATCTCAGAGCTTCACCAGGACCTATCGCAGCACTTCAGCGCTTCCTAGTTCCTGCAGCTCCTCTCCAGCGACGCAACTGTACAGTGTTTCACCACAACCTGTTGAGGATTCTCACTCCAGCGTGGCATCTCCTCTGTACACAGCATCACACCACCCTGTCGAGCACTCACACTCCAGCGTGTTATATAAAATATGTTCTCGATATAACACAAATCTTTTAAACTACAGCTAATTTTTTTTTAATTAAGTGTTTTGTGTTTGGGTCAAAAAGGTTTTCAACTTGTGCAAAAAAAAAAAAATTTTAAGAAATCAAATTATGATGCAAGATTTTTAAGTACTTGTGTGAAATAGTGTGAAATTTTTGGTTCACAAATAAACTATTTTTACTGTAAATTAGTAGTTTTGAACTAAAACTTTTGGGTCTTGCATTGAATAATTATATTTTTGAAATAAATTAGAATATTCTCTTCCAACAAAACAATAATTGGTTTCCTTAGATTTTTTTTTTCAAGAATACGGTTGTCTACGCGCAAGCAAATATTTTTGACCGCATACATGAAACGTTGTTTTCTTGACATGATGAAATTTGCTTTGACTGAAGAAATACTTTTTACCGTGTATGTATGTATATTTATAATGTGTACGATACTCACTTTTCTACTTTCACCGGTTTTCTATTCCCGATAATATATGAGTATTTTTCGGGACCTTGAGGCCTAGTTATATTCGTCTATAGCAAACGATAAACGAAGTAAAGCAACGCTGGGCATGCTCAGTATCTAGATGGGTGACCGCCTAGTGGCACATTTTTCTGTGCGCGCTCGTCGGTCGGTCCTGACTGTTTACCTATGACAGCAGTCGTTAATTTAAGTCTATTGCCTCATGGGTGGTTTAAAATCACTGACTTAAAACTCAGTGGTTCCCAGTAGTGGGAGTGGTTACAGGCTTGACAAAGTCCGCTAACAAGCACCAAGCCAGTGCGGTGGACTATGGCCTCAGCACCCTTCTCCAAGGAGAGGCCATTTTCCCTGCAGTGGGACTTCGTTTAACAGATGTGGCGATGTACGTACTTACTAGAATGTTTTCATAATTACCTGTAACAACTTTCAGTCATCGGTTTCACTTATCATCGTTATCGTCTGTCTATCTGTCTAGCTGCAGCTTAAATTAGAACCTCTTAGGAACAGAAATCTGCATTTTCAGAAGCATCTTCAGGAAGTGGTCTTCAGGTAGATGTCGTTTACACAGACTTCTCTAAAGCCTTCTACAAAATAAGCCATGATATTATCAAGCTTTCGGAGGTGGGTGTGCACGGCAGTCTCCTCCGCTGGATTTATTACTACATCCGCAACCACGGTCCGGCACTATGTGTCTGTGTTAAATTCTTATTCTCAGGATTCCTAGTAATTCCTTCAGAGATTCCCCAGGGATCCTATCTTGGACCACTATTATTTTCTATATCTTTATATAATATAGAATCAATTTTTAAATACTCAACATTTTTACAATATGCTAACGATACGGTAGTTGACGGTAGTTGCTCTGATAGCATGGACATTAATGCTGGTGTGCCGCAAGGCTCTGTGCTGTTTCCTACGCTTTTTCTACTGCATATCAATGACATGTTGGACATCAACAATATGCATTGCTATGCAGATGACAGCATTGGAGACGCTTATTACACAGGTCGTGCAAACATCCCTCGTTCCGTTGTGGAGGAAAACCGCGGAGAACTTGTGACTCAAATCGAGACCACCCTGTCCAAGGTCTCTGATTGGGGACGGGTAAACTTGGTCCGATTCAACCCTACAAAGACACAAGTCTGCGCGTTCACCGCTAAGAAAACCCCATTCACAAGATAAGGTAAAGCTGGCGTCCAAAAAACTAGGTGTACTCAACAGAGCGAGGCAGTACTTCACGTCGGGGGGCAGAGGTTGCTGCTTTACAAGTCGCAGGTTCGGCCCCGTATGGAGTACTGCTGCCATCTCTGGCCGGGTGCACCCGGATACCAGCTTGAACCTTTTGACTCGGTTCAACGACGGGCTGTGAGAATTGTCGACGATCCCAAACTCACTTACTGTATCGAACCCTTAAGTCTGAGGAGAGATTTGCCTCCCTGTGTGTGTTCTACCGCTTGTACAATAGGATGTGTTCTGAGGAATTGTTCGAAATGATGCCCACGGCTACTTTCTACCATCGCACCGCTCGCCATCAGCAGAGAATTCATTCTCACACTTAAGACCTGAAATGGTCGCGTACAGTGCGGTTTAAGAGAAACTTTCTCCCGCGAACGCTTGGGTTGTGGAATGAGCTCCCTGCCAAGGTTTTCTCTAAAGACTACAGTATGGGGTTCTTCAAGAAAGAAGTTATTGGATTTTTGAAGGGTCGGCAACGCGCGAGTGATAATTTTGGTGCTGCAAGCGTACATAGGCCACGGTGATCAGGCGAACCGTGTGCTTGTTTGCCACCTTATAGTAATTAAAAAAAAAAAAAGATACGGAGTAGCTCTATGGTGTTGAGACTATGGTGTTCATTCCATTTTTTACAAGCTTTTATTTCGTTTCAGCTGTTCCGATGTTTGCCATCAAATCTTGCAAATTAAATTTATCCACTACCCAATGCATTATAATGATGACATGGTGCTGATCTGATGATGAAGCTGGAAGGTGGCCATAACCTTTAACGATGGTAAACCATATTCGCCTACGTCACAATAATCCCATATCGTAAGTAGGTACATACCTCACATTTTTATTAACCCCTAAAACTTATACCTACCTAAATAAAAGCGTGATACTTTAACGCAGACGGCAGAGGCGGCATTGATGTAACAAACAACTAACCACTAATTACATAACTAATTGATATGTGAAGTTAATAAAATATAAAATAATACAAAAAAGTTAAAAATAAAATTGCAAAAGAAAAATAATGAAGGTGTAACTATGCTAAATGTTCTTTAATGTTCCATAACAATGTAAGACGCTTTTATTTAAAAAATGTGATGAAAACACAAAGATTTAATACAATGTGTTAAGTTTTAGGGTTTAATAAAAATGTCTAATAGATTTGTACGTACGATATGGGATTATTGTGACGTAGACAAACATGGTAAATTTTCGTTAAGGGTTGCAATGTAGGTACCTATATATTGATATTTTTCTCATCATGTTTAGATAATTTTTTTTAAATTTTAAGTCCTTTTTATTAACAAAAACATAATAAAAGCCTGTTTCTAAAAAGTTTTTTTTCTTTGATATTTTTCACATCATGTTTCGATAATTATTTTTAAATTTTAAGTCCTTTTTATTAACAGGAACATAATAACAGCCTGTTTCTAAAAAGTTTTTTTTCTTTTATTTTTACATTAATTAATAAAATAATAAGCAAAAATCTACCTTTAACTCTAACAATTTATAAACATTGTTTAAGGTAATTTTTTTTATTGTAGTTGAATACAACACATTTGAAAACCGCTTACTCTTGTATTTAAAACAATCCCTGAAGCTGTTGATATGTTGGTTAAACAAATATTTACTTTCAATTCCTAGGATTTCCGCGTAAGCGTAATATGCGCGTGTTTATTTTGTTAATTAGCAAGCAAATTCTGCTTTAATCAACGAAAACAACAAAAAACTGGTTGCCTGTAAAGTCGGTATACGGGCGAAAGTTTTACGTGACAATGATTTTATGTCTGTCTCTCTCGCTCTTAGGCGGGCGCGTGCCTCTCACTCGCTCTCATTGTGAGCGCATAACGTGAGCGGAGCGTAACGCAGTTTCTTGAAGTGTCACCCGGCAAACCAATTTATAAGACGTTGTCACGTCAAAAAAACTAAACATATGTTTTCTGCTACTAATATTTTATTAATATCGCAACATATGAACGTAGTATTATTTATAGGAAATTTATATAATACACATAACTGACGAGCAAAAATAACTAGTCACATAAACGACAATATTTTATAAATCAGTAAAGATAGCTTCATGGGACAAAAAGTAAATTAAAAGACGTTAATAACACATAAATAATAAATTACGCTTCAATTTATCCTCTAACTTCATAGACATATCACGAGTTTTTTAGGAAATATTGTCGTCTATGTAAGTGACTAGTAATTTTTGTTCGTCAGTGTACATTTACTGATATTTTAATTGACAGTGATCTTTCAAAATTATGTTTTTCAACATAAATATTGTACGGTGCAAGCAGCGCTTCACACAGAAACGCGCCAATCATGAATATTGTAATTTATTTTCGTAAACCAGTACATGTTCAATCGGTTTGCGTGAACTCACATTTTAACCATTACATTTTAGATGAGTTACGTCAATAAACTAGACCATGGTGCTTAATCTTATTTTTATTTATGTATATAAATAACTCTCTGTATGGTTGGTACCATAGCCCTAAAATATTATATTATAAAGATCTTAAAAACTAAAGATCAGTCAGAAAGTTTTAGTTTGAACAACCCAAGTTTTTTTTTTTTATTTTATACCTCTAAGGTGGCAAACGAGCTTACGGTCCGCCTGATGGTAAGCGGTCACCGTAGCCTATGGACGCTTGCAACACCAGGGGTATCACTCGCGCGTTATGAAATTTAATACAGAAAATTTCTATTGTAAGCAATCAACTTCATACAACATTCGCCACACCACGTGTTTTATTTAATAAACATTTAGCTATTTTTAAAAAAAGTTTTGTGATTCTTCACTGAACTCTATTTCTCTTTATTTTAATAAGTAATAACTATAGAGCGTTAGATATAAAATTTAAAAATTATTATTTTTGGATACCCATATTTTAGGTTTAGGATATGCTAACTAAATGACTGATTTTGAAATGACAGGTTTTTATTAGGTCAGTTTTTCTTTAAAACATTTTATGCTAATGCTAAATAATATTATTTTCTATGTCATCTACTAAGGCCTAAACCACTTGGATTCAGCCAGTTCCCGCCGCTCTCACTTGGTCTACTTAGTTGTTCCTCACAATGCAGCTTAAAGAATGCAGTCCTTACTGTCAAATTGCCTTGTCAGATGATCACATTACGACGTTCGTGGACTGCGCATAGCTACTTTAGTCTAGTTTAGGTATAAATTATTTAACTTATTCGGATTTTGTTATTTAGAAATTCATACCTATTATTTCTGCTTTAGCCGTTGTTGGTCCCCACTAAAAGAGGCACAGGCTTCTCCTTAAAGAAAAGGAGCGTAGGCCATAGGTGCAACTGACGTTCAAGCTTATGCATACTCAAATGTCTCAATGTTAAGGTATCTGGTCTTAACGACTGCTGTCATATGATAACAGCCAAGAATACTATATAGGTTATAGTGCTGTAACATAAATTACTTTATTAGTTTATAACTCTTTCGAGATCAACTCTATATTAATATTTTTAGAGTTCCGCACCTCAAAAGGAAAAAAGAACCCTTATAGGATCATTTTGTTGTCCGTCTGCCTGTCTGTCCCTCGTAAAAGTAAAAGTATAAAATACTAAGCTTAAAGCTGTAAAAAAATCAAGCTTATAAGTTAACTCCGTAAAAAAAACGGCGGAAAAACGGCCATTTTTGTCGCATATTTTGGCATTCACAGACAAATCAAAACCTATGGGGTACTTCTCGTTGTCCTAGAATCATGAAATTTGATTAGAAGCATGGCAAATATAGGGAAAAATCCGAAATTCGTTATTTTGTAGTTATAACACATTTAAAAAAAATTGTCTGTCTATCTGTCAAGACCATTTTCCTTAAGAACGCGTGCAGTTACCAAGTTGAAATAAATATTTTATACAAAAGTCTGCGATCCCTTAAAGCTGTAAATAAATCAATCTTCTATGTCAACGCAATAAAAAAATACGGCCATTTTTGAGACAATATTAAGGTATTAAGTTATTCATAAATAAATCAAAACCTATATAGGGTTCTTTCCGTCATCCTAGAATCATGAAACTTGACACGAAGCAAGGTCTTACATGTGTTTGTGTCTGTAAAGTACGTAAATGGTGGTATGTATGGAACCCTCAGTGCGTGAGTCCAACTCGCATTTGGCCGGTTTTTTATCGCCTTTTGTGACACGAATAAATCAAAACCTGAATGCTGCTATTCCAATATAAATCACGCACTTACTGACCCCTGGCATTGTAAACCTGTAAACAAACAACACAATGTATTTAATAAAAAAAACAGGTTGATGAATACAATGTTCTCAGTATAAGATTTAATTTATGTTCATATTCTAATTTTATGCCATCTTTTTGTTCATGGCATAAGTAGTAAATAACTTGCATACCCTTCTTCAGCCCTACAAAAATAATTATTAAACCAGCTCCGTAACACCATATTAAATGATCAAGGTTATCATGCTACGAATAACAATTAAACTGATGCATACAATCTGGGCTGTAGCTTTCCCCGTAAATTAAGGAAAATAATGTTATCCGCAAATGCTGTAGGACTAAGTCTTTTCTCCAATTCCAACTAAGATTTCTGTGGCCCTATTAAAGCTTAGCGTCTAAAGTAATTCCAAAAAATACTATGCGTTATCTTCAAGATTTAACTGCTCTTCATCTATAAATATACTTGTCATAACTTGACCAACATGTGTTTTAAAGAATAATAATAATAATAATAATAATAAATATTTTTGGACATTACACACAGCGCCGTCTAGCCCCAAAGTAAGCAAAGCTTGTGTTATGGGTACCAGACAACGGATATAAATACATATATATTACTTTTTTTTTGTAAATACATACACATCATACATAAGTACACCCAGACTCAAGACAAACACAAATGTTTAACACATAAATGTTTGTCCAGTGCGGGAATCGAACCCACACCCTCTGCACGGCAGTCCATCACACTTCCAACTAGGCTGCGGGGGAGTCGATTTTATACGTTTGGTTTTCTTACCATCAAAAAGTAAATCATTACCATTGATCTTGTAGACAACATTAAACAGACAGTTGTTTAGATTATCTAAGATCCTTTTGTGTCTTAAAACTTTTAAACAAAGAGATGTGTCATCTACAGAAATTACTGCTTTATGATATTTCTTGAAACGGAATTTGGTGTTAACGACCTTCAGCAGATCATGTATGCTTATCTTATATTTATAAAAATGAATCCCTATTTCCCTTGGTCACGCCATCACGCGTGAACGGCTAGACCGACTTCGCTAATCAGGAGAAGGTTCTTATGAACAAAAAACTGTCAAGTGTGAGTCGCACTCGCGCACTAAGGAAAACTCGAAGACGGCTGGACCAATTCGGGAAATTTGTTTTTGTTGTGTTTGTTAGTGTTAGGGTAAGGTTTCTGAGAAAGAAAAAAAGGGTCAAGTGCGATTCAGACTCGCGCAATAAGGGTGAACCCATGGTAAAGAGATTTTGGTAAGTTGTTATGCACATGCCAGGGAAGGTTTTTAAATTAGTACAACCCTTTCACAATAGGTTGGTGCGGAGAAACAACGTACGCCGGGTCAGCTAGTATGAAAAAAATGGGCTCAGAATGAAACCCTGTGGGACATCCATTTTAATGTAGTTACAGACCCTTCTCTTCCCTTTTATACCAACTTCCTGCCTTTGAATCATACTATCCAGGTACGAACTGATATGTTTAAATGCAATATCTACTCCTAACCATAGTATTACAATATCCAAATTAGAGTTACGTTGGATGCAAACGATTGCCTTAGTTAGATCATAAAAAACACCTAAGGCATCCATAAAAAATTTTGTATATACTAGGTATTTTATACTGTACTAGTAATTTAGTTTCAACATACAGAGGTACTACTCACAGTGAATCGTTGTCATTTACCTCACAATTGAACTCAGATTGTTATATGTTAAATATTTAACCAGTGACAAGTTCCGTTTCACTCATTATACCCAGAACATCCTGATGCTAAACCCAGACAAATCATTAATCATAAGACCCATAACCGTGTTTCCACACAGTAAAAGCTTAACTAATTGCCTATCTTGTATGTCTTGCAGAAAGCAAGGTGTGCCAACAAACCATAATTTCGAAGCAGCAGCCAATAAAAATGAAACATTCTCCCCGTCAACAGGACGTTACGGCGATATTTTATTTTACCAATATTTTATTGCAAGTCGTAAACTGCTCTACTTTTAATGTTAGCACTGAACATCTCTAAATTTGGATTTACGTATTTTGGCCATACATTATATTTAACTGTGAGCAAACATAGACTTAGTGATTTTTTCTTAATTATGTAAGTCTGTATTTAGAACATAGCATATGTCATTCAGTAACACTAAAGTTTATCGTAAATGTTTAAATTAATAAAGTACTATTTGTGTCTTTAATGCTTCGTATGAATAAATGCTTAACTCCGATGCAAATAATTTGACGACCTTCAAATTTTTGGGTTAACGAAAGCATCAAAGACCCAACTAAATTATAATATAGATCACAAAGAAACGATGATGCTGAAAGCAAATCACATCATTTTTTTTGATGAGATTAGATAACACCTGGTAATTAAAATTAACATAACATCTTACTACCGGTGAATAAACCTTTTTTCGCGCTGTATAGTTAACATGGCTAACAAAACTATATTTCTGTAGATCTAACCCTATTCTTTTAAGAGTCATAAGATAGATAAAAAGAAAGTTAATTAACGAAGCATTGATTAACTATTACGAACGTTTAAATGAGGTGCAATATAGTTTTTTTTTAATTCTTTTAAAGCTCTTCTTGAAATTTGATTGATGGTTTGTTTTATCTCATTAGTTATATATTGTTGCCAGCATTCATACGTCCCTACTGTTGAGGCACGACCTACCCTCATATGCAAAGGTGATATGAGCTCATAGGTCACACGCGAGCCAATTGCGGATTGCGGACTTCAGATACCTTTTTTTTTCTCTCGACGTATGCAGGTTTCCTCACGATGTTTTCCTTCACCGAAAAGCCAGTGGTGTGAATAAATAAATCATTGTACTTGAGAAGTTAAGAAAAGGCTCATTGGTACACGCCGACCCCGGGGCTCGAACATCCGTCATTTGGGACGTGAAGTAAATTTGTAACCCATCGGCTACCGCCGACTTATCAGTAACATGTAAGACTTAAACTCACCAACTGATTTCTAGGTATATATACATTTCTAGTTGTGTAAAAGAACTAACCATGTTCTAGCAACTGGAGCATGACAGATGCAGATGTACCTTTGGACTGCCAACGCTAGAGTCAGCCAAATGCTAGCCGTGTGGAACATAGCCAGTATCACCTATGAGGAAACAAAAAAGTAAAGATAAGTATCGATTTGTAAAATTTCTTTGTTTCTAGTAAAGTGCATCACACAGCAAGCTATAATATATATTAATATAAACTTATAGCTTTTGCCCGCAGTTCTACTAGCCCTACATTGTTATTGGTGTAGGATTTCAACGGCAACTTCTCAATCATAGAAAAAAAAACCGAGTCACGCTTGACGTTTTCAAGTAGCCTATATCCTTTCTCGGGACTCAAACTCTCTTCATGCCATATTTCATCTTAATAGATAGAGTTACTTTCGCTTTTATAATCGCATGGATAGCAGCCATTAATATGCCAATATTAAGTAATATTTTCTATAGTTAACTTTAAATTACCACACACGCAGCTATATATAAATACTACGGGTATCGAAAAAAAACCGAACTTATTTTTTTAAAATTAATGTATTCAATTTTTAAACAAAAAATCTTCAATCCCCTTCGAAGTACTCTCCACTGGCACTTATAGTCCTTTCAAATTAGACCAAAAAATAAAAGTAAAGCTATCTAAATTCCCACCAAGCTGAAAATCAGTAAGATTGATTAAAATATGATTAAAAATAAAATTTAAAAGTTTCCCATCTTTCCCCTGTATGGAAAAAAAAATATTCAACGTCAAAGGTCAAAAAAATGACTTTTCGCGATTTTCACCAAAACGGTAAGTTTCATCATAAAAATACTTCAGACAAAAATTGTAGATCATAAAATTATCTACAAAAAATTTATCAATAATTTTTTTTTCTACGAGCCACCGTTTTTGAGATATAACGATACAAAAAAAACGCGCTTAGTACACTACCTTATAGGTGGCGTGGAAAAGTGTGCATATTATGACGATTACACCAACTTCTTTAACAACTTTTTGAATCGTTATATCTCGGTTGCTCGTAATATAATATATATTATTTTTTATTTATTTATTACATTTCCAGTTTTATACTATGTTTACAGTATAACACATCAAAAAACCTCTATCGGTTTAACTATGGTGTGCAAGTCCGCTTATGACAATTTAATTCATCTATATTCATATCATATCATTTTATTCTAAATATATTTATACAGATACTTTTAGTATATATGTATATACATA
This sequence comes from Apoda limacodes, assembly GCA_946406115.1. Classification (NCBI taxonomy): domain Eukaryota; kingdom Metazoa; phylum Arthropoda; class Insecta; order Lepidoptera; family Limacodidae; genus Apoda; species Apoda limacodes. The sequence goes on along the minus strand of OX291555.1, from coordinate 21,149,416 downwards.
TACATAGATACAGATACACATACAGGTTTTTTTCATAGCAATGTCATTACATAATAGTTCAACATAAATTATGGTATGTCAAAATATTCAATTATATAAAGTTATGCTAAAGAAATTATAATAAACATTTAAACGAATCGGGGCTGTGGTAATTTATCCGCTGTTGCTTCTAGTATCGCACAACCAGTTATCGACCGGCGCGACGCTCTCTGTACTATTTTTTTTTTTTTTCTGAGCTGACTATGCAGTTGGCTGTTGCAGCCATTACTGCTTCACCGGACTTTTGGGGCGAGACTCTGAAGGAGCCTCAGCCCATACTCTCTGTACTAGTTATCACAGCGTGCCCTTTGACGTGACGTATAAAGATATTATGGTCTATACACAGCTTAGATGTGTGCTTATCTCTTATCTCTATACGTGTGTACTGGTCTAGGCTGCACTCAAGTCCCAGCTCACTTAATGAGTTTAGGTAATAAGTTGCGGCTGTGTCGATTTGTTTTATATCTATGTTCATATCACCTATAACTATATTATAGTCTAGCTTACTAGAACATTAGCCGATGACGTTACATTATTCATAAGTGAATCGTGTCTTTTGCAAGTGAAGTGGCCGATACACTGCGGACATACCTACCCATTGGTTATTTATTATTATCTCACCTGTTATACATTCAAATTCTTTGACCCATACCTACTGAAATTATTTTTCAATGAACATAGCAATATCGGATATTGGATTTACAGTTCCAAGCCCCTTCTTGATAACGTTGTAGACAAACCAATATGATTACTTTTGTCCACTTCTGTGAACACGCACCTAGCTAGTCAATTATAACAGTATTTTTATTAATATATTGTTATGTAATTGCCTTTTCCTGATGTTATAAAGGTTTTATTTTAAGAATAGTTTATACGTTAATTTTATGTTAATTGTTGTGTCTTTTAAAGAGTTTTATTTTCCTTTAAACGGTTTCGTAGCAAAATGGCAAAAACGATACCGTCCGTACGTACCAATGTCACAGCCTTATAATTCCGTGTTCTTTTTTCCGATTCTAATGAAATTCTTAAATAAAATCAAGTAATTTTGAAAATTTTGCTCTATATACATTAAATTGAGGGATGATTTTTCTTTTCTCACATTTTTTGGAAACGCTTTAAAAACGCATTTGAGCCTTTCGAATATCTGTGTGGTGTATTTTTTGGGAGTTGCAGAATTTTAAAGCACTTGTTCTGAGAGTAACATCTACCTTTTAATTGCGGTTTATAAATAAATATTTTTAACGATACAAAATCGTTTTACAACTTTTTAGATAACCGCAATTATTCTAATTTCACAGAAAACACTTCACACAATGGGGACATAAAAATTTGGAGAGCCCATAGCTAGATCGCGTGTATAGAAAATTATAGCAACTAAAGAATTGAAAAAATATACGTTATAAAACTTGCTTTCGTCTAGTTTATTGACTTATTGAGTGTTTTTTTATTTATTGATTAAATTTAATGCAAAAAAGAAAATTAGGAAGTGACCATTGTTTCAACACTTGTGCATATCCCTAAAGCGTGTTTTGCATTTGGTTGTTATGAAGTTAGCTAAATAATTAGAATTGGTTGTTAACTAGTGCATTGCATATAAGTTGTGCCAAATTAGTCAAAAAATGAGACTACAAAACGGTAAAAACTTTAAATTCGCGGGTCGCGCTTGACCACCTCCAACTCACACTTGACCTCCGGTGGAACAACCCTTTAACACTTGAATACCTATTTCAAACAATTAACAAGATAAAAATGGAATGAAAATAGTAGTCATTGAACGTGGACGAGTAGGTATTGATGATGAATTTTGCTCCAGTAGACCTACGGAGTATTTGATTGAAAAAAACATGGGAAATGTTTGTGTTATAGGTATGACACTAAAGCCAAGCACTATAGGCATCTCGTAACATTGTCATGGAAATATAATTTTCTAAAGTTTTGCTAGGTGCGTACACAGTTTGCTCTCACCAAACGAAAGCAAATGTAACTCAAAAATTCTTACACTTTTTTTAAATATGGCTGTTCCGGACGCTTGTTTTATGATTTGACATAAGATTGATGAACTGCTACCATAAAAGCAAAACAACTCGCTAGGCTGGCTCAATGGTAGGATAGGTTTTTGCCTATTGCGACGTGGAGGATTCACTTGCTAAACATGAAATTATAAAATCCCTACGAAAGAAAATAGAGAATGGCCTAGGATTTCTAACTAAGAAATGCATTATTTAGTTTAAATTCTATAGAACAAACAAAGCAAATCTGACGAACCTTATCCCAGAAAAGTGAAGGAAAAAAAAATAGTGTCGGACAACCGTCCGGAATCGTGACAACTTGTGCCTTTCACTTTTTATGTCTGTCTCTCTCGCTCTTAGGCGGGCTAACCATGCCGCGTGCCTCTCACTCGCTCTCATTGTGAGCGCATAACGTGAGCGGAGCGTAACGCAGTTTCTTGAAGTGTCACCCGGCAAACCAATTTATAAGACGTTGTCACGTCAAAATAAAGTTGTTATCATAATTACTTACTTTTGACTGTACTTTTGACTTTTGACTGTGTATAACCTAAATAATTAATCACCAAGTGACAAGAAGTTTTCAGCTATAGTAAATCTTTATGTTTACTGCAAATGTTTGGAATTCGACTTTGAAGCGAAAGAAACATGTAGATTAACGTTCTCTCTTAATGTTAGGTTTAGGAACTTATCTTTACTGTTTAATAGTTTTTTGGATTTGGTTTCATTTTTTTGTTAAAATCTATTTTATCTATATTAATCCGAGTATTTCAGGTACTTGCCATTACACTACATCATACGTAATCTGTGCGTCGACGCGAGCTGTGCTCTCGCGTAAAGTAATAAAAATGGCGATTTGTGCAATAAAATCTTGCTTCATTTCCCATACCAAGTTTAGAGAGGCGAATACTGAAAAGATAATACATATTTTTCACCTAACATCAGTTATTTATTTATTTACTGTTTGCATACATTTATAAATGATGTGATGTGTTGAAATGGCGTATATCGCGTCGTATGGCTTTCGAGATTCGTCTCTTGAGTCGCGTGTATATGGAGTACTGCTGCCATCTCTGGGCAGGTGCACCCGGATACCAGCTTGGCCCTTTTGACTCGGTTCAACGACGGGCTGTGAGAATTGTCGACGATTCCAAACTCACTTGCGGTATCGAGCCCTTAAGTCTGAGGAGAGACTTTGCCTCCCTGTGTGTGTTCTACCGCTTGTACAATGGGTTTTGTTCTGAGGAATTGTTCGAAATGATGCCCACGGCTACTGTCTACCATCGCACCGCTCACCATCGGCAGGGAATTCATTCTCACACTTTAGAACCTAAATGGTCGCGTACAGTGCGGTTTCAGAGAAACTTCCTCCCGCGAACGCTTAAGTTGTGGAATGAGCTCCCTGCCAAGGTTTTCTGCAAGGACTACAGTATGGAATTCTTCAAGAAAGAAGTTTAAACATTTCTGAAGGGTCGGCAACGCGCAAGTGATACCCCTGGTGCTGCAAGCGTCCATAGGCTACGGTGACCGCTTACCATCAGGCGGACCGTAAGCTTGTTAGCCACCTTAGTGGTATAAAAAAATAAGTGTATTCAGACCTATCAGACAAAGACTGCAATTTCATTTCGCGCCACACCTTCATAAGATTGAGAGTCTGAGAAGACTTTTTGTGTTCTGTTTTTGCGGTAAGCTTTGAAGAAGTTAGCCACGAGCCTGTCATTTAAAACATCCATATTTTCGCAATCTGCGAAGCGCTGAAAGTTCGAGCTAAAAATGTTCGGGGTTGTGTATGAAGGCAGTCGTTGGACGGAGCGTAGACATTATCAAATTATTTTTTTCGAATATTCAAGGTTAATATTCAGCGTACATCTTATCATGCGGTGATCGCTGCCAGTTTACACTTTATTGATCACAGAGACAGCGCTGAATGTTAGACTATAAGAAGTCAGGATGAAGTCAATCTCGTTTTCGGTCAAACCGTCAGGGCTCATCCAGGTTCATTTTCGGTGAGGTGGCTTTCTGATGAAAGAATTTATTATAAAAAGTCCTTCTTTCAGTGCCCAGTTTTGCGTTGAAGTCATACATAACCTCAACTTCATCATTTGGGTGTGCCGTTGTCGGTTCGTAAAACTGTATAATCTTCAGAGAAAATCTTATGGTAATTGTGAGTACAAGGTACGCTACCCTTGTCAACACACTCTCACTGGTCATAATTTTGTTGATAAGGGACTTGTGGACGATCAACATGACACCATCTTGGGACACTTGATTGCCCCCCGAAAGTAAAACAATTTTCCGGATTTGAACAATATCGGCCTCCCCTGTCTTCGGACTTCAGATAGTCCTAGTATATACTAGCGTAGCTTGTTTAATTCTTCTTCCAGCTCAATAATCTTTTTATCATTTCTCAAAATGCGTGCATTGTACGTTGCCGAGGCCAATTGTCGATGTTTGTGGTAGCCGGATCTCTGCCAGGGATTCTTTGCACCCCTTATCCACCGTATAAGCGGTCATTGTAGACGAAGTTCTGCAGGCTATTAAAATTAAGGTTACCCCTGATTGTTATATTGTTAAGTATTTTTAAGCCCCGAGCCCTTGTATATGTCGCAGGCATATTATATAATCCGCCGTTACACAATATGCCTAGGCAGATCGTACAGTATGGAATAGAAATTATCATATAACTGAACAGATTATTATATGTAGCTTGGTTGGAACGCTCCATACAGTTTATGTATCCACTATTGTACCTTTTTAATAATTTCTGCCGAGATATAAGCAAAAAACTAAGAAAGGGTACCTTTTTTCCAATATACCGAATAATAGGTATCGATGGGGACTTTTAGTATGTTTAATGGTAAATTGTAATTAACATGTACACAAAATTTTAAACTCTACCAATTACTTAATGTTTTTTCAGTTTCTAATTTGATTGAACTACCTAAATTGATTCTAGTTTAACGGAAACCAATTAGGTTTTTATTAATTTTGGGAGTGTCAAAAATTACAAATGGCTACAAAAAAATATGCGTGAAAAATTGATATGTCCAGGCTACATAGCTCTAAAATAAATTATTTTTGGAAAAAGCTCGTTACTAGACCGAGCTCATCTTTTTTGTATAGAAAATAAAAATAATATATAAAACTCGGGGAAAATAATTGAAACAGCTGAATGTAACGACAAAGTTGTGCGACAGGGGTGAGAAGTAGTTTTTAGCAATTTGTGGCTAAAGTATTGATTTTAGAGAAATAGTCAAATAGGAAAGTTGTAGATACTAAAAACTTACAGAAAGTAACCAAAAAAAGAAAAAACAATAATTATCAAAGGACGACCGACAGAGATGGTGAGAAAGGGAAAGGGAGAGTAAATGAAGGGGCAGATGTATTATGCAACATGATGTGTGTAGCAGGGCGGAACGTCTTTCGGGTCGGCTTAGGCTTAAGAATAGCGAATAGCCGATCATTATCGCATCTGATTCCGATAAAAACTTAGACCACTAATCCCGCAGTCAAAGCAAGGTTCTTGACAGACTGATAAACAAACTCAATTTTAACATTATGACTGCTATGACAACCATGGGCTGGACATACTCGACATAGCGTTTCTTCAGAACACAAGCCTAAGTTTGCGCACCGTAATAGTGCTGGATGAACTTTGTCTTAATAATATCTTGGTTATTGTGTCACTTGGGCCCCAGACCTACGAAGCCACTGCGACAAAGACTGTGATAAACTGGGAAAAATTCAAGAAAGCTCTGATACAATCAGACCACAACTACATCTTATTCCTGCTCTCATAAGATCTCTTATATTGATGTGCTCATCGAATCTGTCACCCACCAGTCACTCACAAGCGACTATTAGCAAGTGCTCAAAATAAAAACCACTTAAGAGCTATCTCAGTGTAAAGTGAAACAGCTTATAAATCTAACAGCTAAAAAAACTGTTTTACCAGTATCTACTGAACGCTGTTGCTACTTCGAAAAACTGCTCTCCTGTAGGTAAAGATGAAAGACCGAAATGACCTTGGTGAAGAGGTCTATAAAACTACGTAACCGTGGTAGTAGTAGCCGTTAATAAAGTTTACTCAAAGCGTTTAGTTAACTAAATGATCTATATGTCGCAGGCAAATCGTATAATCCGTCGTTTCACAATATGCCTAGGCAAATCGTAAAGTATGGAAACTAAAGAAACAGAAATCGCACTTTATAAGTCATTTATGTTAGGTTCAGTTTCTCTTTTGTAAAGGTAGATGCGGAGCGAGCGGAGCATTCCAGCCAAGCTACATATAATAATCTGTTCAGTTATATGATAATTTAAGCATTACGACTCTTTTTACTTTTTTTCTAAGCAGTCTGCCTTTTAGTCGTCGAGCGAGGCATGGCGCTCAGGGTGTCGACTTCAATTGCTTTACAGCTCCTGTTAGCCTGGAGGTCGGGCTAGATCACTTCCATGAGGTTTTCGTGACTGTTTTGAGAACCTACACCTGTAGCCTCCTTGACACTATTGTACAAGGAGTTATAATAGGATCTGTCCTCGGCAGAGAGATAATTGTTACGTAGTTGTTGGCGTGCGGTGTTAGGTTTTCTTGGTCTAGGTCAGTAGAAATGCATCATGTCACATAATGCATTTGCCTCTTCCTCCCCTTCCCTTTATTTCTTTCTGATTTTTCTCTTTCTTTGTCATCTGTCTGTCTCCCACTTGGTAGTTGAACGGAATAATGTAAAAAAAATATGTGAATAATTTTGGAGTGAACAGAAACCAAACGATATATGGACAGCAAAAAAATTACAGGATTACTGCCACAATCATAGAGATACAATAATAATATGTATAAGCTTTTTTGTAACATATTTTATAAGCCATAGTTTTCAAATATATTATTTTTTCGTATAAGCAATAATTGCTGAGATATAAGCAAAAACTTAAAAAAGGGTACCTTTTTCCAAGATGGCGGGGCGAGCGCAACAGAATCGATGGGGACTTTTAGTATGTTCAACTTCAGGTCTTAATAAACATGTACACCAAAATTCAAAACTCTACCAATTAATATTTTTTTAACCTGAAAATGTATCTAATTTGACTATAATAAGGGGAATAGAAGAGGAATAGGCATGTGGGTGTCGTATTAGTGGGTAAACTTAAAACATATTTAGGTCTTCGAGACCTGATTTCCGTTATGGACACTTAATATTTACATACAAGTCTCTACAAAACCCTCAGTGCGCAAGTCGGACTCGCATGAGTCCGGTTTCTTGTAAATCTTTCAAAAAACACTGAATAAACAATTAAATTGGAAATTCCATAAATTATTTTGACGTTAAAATTTCTTTTGTTGATGTATTCATTATATTTGAATCTTTATAAACACCTCTTACAACAAAATTTTGAGATTCACCTTTTTAAAGAAAACATTCCGAATTTTGTTATGGAACGTTAACCAGAACAACTGTAATGAATGTCACGTTAAAATTCTGCCTGAGGCGCGTATATATATCTCGGGCCTTCATAACATCGTTTAAAAGTCCTTCCAGCTCTTTGTTTAGCTTAGGTGCGTCCAATAGCTTAGCATTTGTGGGTATTAAATATTTTTTAGTCAGTTCATCTTTAATGTCTTGTTTTAGCCCTTGGGTTATACTACCTTCAACCCTTTTAACCAGTTCAGCATGGATTTCTGGTCCATAATTATTTTGCTCTAGACACTGCCTAACCTAGAACCATAATTATACAATCGTCTAATATTTCTTCTGTGTTTTCTACACCCACAGCATTTTTATCATAAAAATAAGTTTGTTTTAGCCTAACTTATAACCATCACAGCAACCAGCTATGCATACCATTTGTACTTCAAGTTATTAGTAACCAGCCAACCATCAAATAGGTTTGTTTCAGCATAAGACATAACCTACACAGCTACCAGCTATGTGTACCATTTTGTACTTAAGGTTATTAGATACAGTGTGCTAACAAATAAATAAGTTTGTTTTAGCATAAGACATAATCTACATTAGCCTCTAGTATTGTATACCATTTGTACTTCAAGTTATTAGTTACAAGTGTGCAAACAATATAGGTATACCTATATATACAACCACCCCATGGATGTTTAGTAAAGAAAACTTTTCTCTACCAACTTAATTTTAAGATTACAACACTGTCACAATTTGCTTTCTAAAACGCTGAAAGTCAGTCTCAACCAATAACAACAGTTATATACGCTGAGGGACTTTCCCGCCATGATGACCTGACTCCACCGGAGTGCCTGCAATGACACGTACCAGGTATCATAGAAAGACAGGAACGATCATAAGCTAGGTTATGTTTTATAGATATACTTGCCTGTGTATTCTGGTGCTTCATCATCACTATAATTATTCCTATATTAAAGGGGGGTGTCAGCGTCGGCGTTGGTGATGATATCATTGTATTTGCTCTTGACTGCGACGACGGTGTACGACGTGCATTTAATTTGTTTTTATTTTCTTTTAACTTCCTTTCAAGCTTCCTAATCTTTCTATAATATCTTTCTTCTTTACTCTCACGCTTTATTTTAGGCATTTAAACACAAAAAAAAATATTTTAACAAACATTCACAGCGCGAAAACAATGAATGAGTTTCATGAGTTTTTCCTCTTTTTAAATTTATTATTCGCGGCACTCACAATGCGAGGATTGTGGAACTACAATGTGAATATAGAAGATATCTCGGACTAAGCTTGAGTATAATTATTCATTCTTATGCTATGTTCTGACTCTACACCAGTTATCGTACCTTATTGTTCGATTGAGCAGCCTGAACTTGAGAAGCACATTCACCTAACAAAAAACCGCGCGCAGAGGACCGGCGGTGCTAGTACGGAGGTCAGGGAGATCTGGTGAAACGGCTGACAGCTATCTGCCTGCAGGTTAAATGGGTTCCCAAGCCCAGGGATCACTTAATCTCCACTCTGAGAGGCTGAACCGCCAACCTGTGTAAATACTCTAAAGTAGCAGTCTACTCAGTCTACAGTACTCTAAAGAGACCGGGGTGGACCCGGATATTACAACAGAGACGGACCAGGAGCCCTTCCGCCCGCCGTGCCAGCAACCGTATTGTCTGTGCTGAGCTATTACAGATCTAGTACCGTACCTTTTTGTTATCTAAGCTGTCTGTGCAGTTAATCCTCATATATTTAGCATAAGTTACGTTTGAAAACTGGCCAGGAAAAACAAAACAAAAAGGGTTTTAACAGCGGCTACTCTAACCACATATAATATAGATTTTTGATATATCAGGGGTATTTTCGCAAATTTTAACGCAGTCCACCACCATCTCGAGACTGCACAGCCGACCATTCGTTTTCTAACCCTCAGATATCCTGCCCGGCCGTAACATCGTACGTTGTTTTTTCCTTTTTTTTTGCGTTGGAAATCCTGATGGATACCCATGCGCTGCAAGGATAGCGCACGAATTATGTCGGACTTTTACCGACTAAAACCAACTGTGTTCCTTTTCGCACCTATACGGCGGGGCCACAGGAACTCTTGAATGCGTTCGCGACTCCGCCAGCAGCGTTACCACTACGCCTCCGGTGGCGGCACATCCGAAACTGTGCCACCTCCCCTCCACTTCTAGAGATGCCGGGAACACAGGGCTCAGCATCTTTCCCCTCTGACCCCATCCCTATCGTGGGTGGACGAGAGGCAAATTTACTTAGACATACGCGACATCTTTATGTGTTACCCAAAATACGTAAAATCTGCCATTCTTCTCTAGAAATTAAAAATAATAATTTTGAGTGAAGTTTAAAAGTTATAATCTTAGTAAAAAAAAGTAAAAATTCTTTTTGTTTTAAAAGGTATGCTGCCCAGCTGGTCCCATGGTCATCAGGGCAGTATATAATGATGTAATCCTGGTGAAATCGAGGTAACTCTTCAAATGTTTTGTATGCACACTTGAAGCGATTTTGGTATTTTTTTAAGTGTGAGAAAAAATAAGCTAATAGTTCACTTAAAAGTAAAAATAAAAACTTCTTAACAAAAATAAGAACTGACTTCAAAAAAGATGCACTAAAAAGGTAAAACAATTATTTTAAAAAATCTGATCTAAATTACAGTTTGAAGTTGGTGTCTATCTATCTAACAATTTTGCAAGACAAGTCACGTCACGTCAAAGAGTAGATGGGGGCTATGGGTGGTTATTGCGAACAGTCTCAAGTTCTCTTGACTCGGGAATTTGGGAGAAAAATGTATGCAAGTAGGTCTTGCCTCTTGAAACCCATAAAAGTACCTGCATACAAATTACTTGCGAATTTACGAGTTTGGCGTTATCAAGATTGTTCCCAATAAGGTCCCTAATGCGTTCAAAATCGAGCTGCCTTGCTAATGCGACGTCACGGCGCATCACAAGTAATCACGCATCACGCATGACACGAAAATTGTAACGAGAAGCTGCTCTTACTTATCATCCGGATGTCCTCATTTCGAATTCAATCCTTTAGAGAAACTCCAAGTACGGTACAGGTAATGGTACTTTTTGCTCTAAGCATAATCTTCATGAAATGAACCCTACTATACAAAAAAGCTATTTAATAAAACTGTCAGTGTTTGATCAGTAAGAGATAAAATTTATCATTTATTTGAACCGCTTAAATAACTGTGATAAAATTTATTATTGTAATAATTAAAATACTCGTATATTCGTTATTGTCTGCTTTAAGTTGTAATTTTAAACTTTTTTTTTAAGTTAACGAATCAACTACTAAACTAAAACTTACTACTACTAAAAGTAATTTAACTTTGTTTCCTAAAAAACGATAAGGTTATCCTGTTACGTTTAGTAATTCCTACAGCCACTTTCCGTAATCATCATTAGACTGATTATCACCTAGGGGTATAGTACTCATCAAGAACATTCCAAGGATCCCAAACAATACGGGGTGTCTTTATACTTTCAGTAGTTCCTACAGCCACCTTCCGTCATCATTATCAGACTTTGATTATCACCTAGGGGTATAGTAGTCTTCAAGAATACTCCAAAGAGCCTAAACAAGATGGGATTATCTTTTTGCGTTCAGTAGTTGTTATGGTCGTCCTTCTCCTCTTCCTTCCTCGAATATATATGCTTTGCACTCATTAAAACCATTCCAAAGAGCCCAAATACGATGAGGCAATCTTGTTGCACTCATTAGTTCCTATCACCGCCTTTCGACACCTTCAACAGACCAGCTCCATGGCATCATATTAATGCATTGTCTTTTAAGTTACGTAGGTGTACCAAATTTCAACTCAACTGGAAATCGGAAAGTAAATCATATCAGGCTTGCAAGATTTGTACTTAACATACAAACATGTGAAGTTAAATAAAAACTTTAAAAAAAACTACTTAATGTAAGAAGCGTTAGCAAAATCTAGGCCTGTTTTAGGATTTTTATCTCTCTGACTATCTCTACCGTCTTAATTCCATCAAGGGTGTTAGAGTGTTGGTTAAAAAAAATCAACAAAGGTTTTCTTATACAGTTTTGGCAATTTCTCCGAGATATTTTTTCTGTTAAATATAAACCTAAAAGTATTTGAAAAAAACACTATCAAAGTAACAGCTTACAATAAGCTCGATACAAAAAAAAATATTTATACCTGGCCGAATCTGAATAATAGAGGGACACTAAGAACTGTTTGATGAAAACATTTGATATTTTTTCTCTGCTACAAAAATAAACGCTTGAAGATTTAAATATATATTTGCTTTAGAAATAGTTATTTGTTATGCAAGGCTGGAAATTTGCGCTTAGGCATGAGTGCCTATATTGAATATCGAGCCAGCAAAAGATTCAAAGATTGAACCCACTAGCAAAGCGAGTGGTTCAGAAATTGAATCCTGAGCAAAGCAAGACATTCTAAGGCAGGAAACCCAAAAAAAATCCAGCTTTGCGAAACACACAATTTTGATCGCACGACAATGAGCTTTTTTTCCTTTATTTTTAAGTTGCGTTCCGAATTTGCACCATACCAATTTTAAAATTCTTAAAACAAAAATTATACTTTAAACTTATTTATTCTTGTTGTGTTTAATAATTTAACAAACTACAATAAATTATCTATTCAGTAACATTAAACAAAATATAATCTTTTATGCAATAGTATCAAAAAGTAAGTGTTATTAAAGTATCAATAATGTATAAGGTAGTAAGGAGGAACCGTATTTCATTAATTTTGTTTTTTTAGAATTCTAAAAAGCGGATAAAGCAGGCTTTTCCTCGCAGATTTAATATATTACGTTTATACGAGCAATTCTTGTATACATGTATATAATTTGAATCTCGGAAACGGATCCAACGATTTTCATGAAATTTAGTATGCAGAGGGTTTCGGGGACGATAAATTGATCTAGCTATGTGTGCGCGGAATCGGGCGTCAGTTCAATTCAAATGCGGAGAGAGAGGTGCAGCGGTTGCTGTAGCGGATGGCGGTTGGATGTGTCGGTTCTGTTTCGGAGATAGGTCTTGATGCTGGAGCTAACACACAAGTAAATAGTACATCGTATTGCGGTATCGGTATTTATTCGGCTATGGTTCTTCTATAATTTTATATGGTCTGTATTATAATAACACGGTGTCGCGGTGCGTCTTCGGCAAGCGGGTGGGGGGCGCTTCAGTGCGCGCGGTGCGTTCGTGACGGCTAGCTTGGTACAACTGTCTGTCGATGCAGCGGGCGGCTTGCAAGGCGCTGGCGGCCTTGGGTACCTTTCCATCGTAGGTGTCGGTGTCGGTATGGTCACGTAGTCTTGTACATTGGGTCCCGTAGAATTATGTCAGTTATATATAACGTACGGTCGGTAGTCGGGTGTAGGGAATTTATTTATTTATAATATAGGTATAATGGAAAATAAGACAATATATGCGAGCAAATTCGAGGGGCGAATTTTAGCGAACACTATGTTTTATTTTTAGAAAACGTCGTTTTATTCGTGTTTTCAGGCAATGATAAACTAAAAAATATGACTCTTCCTGACATCCATTGGCGATTGGTAATACTATTATTTTTACCGACACAGCAACACTAAAGCTGCTTGAAAATACTCTCTCTCTCTCTCTCTCTCTGGTACTCAGATTTTAAACGACAAAGTGACCCTTGTTGAGTCAGAAAGATAAAAAATATTTATTGATTTCTCTAAGAGTGCGCGCACATTGGATCCATTGTTGTTTAAAACATATAAGGTGCAGTGACTACCTCACTAGCACCGGCAAAAGATATTCTTTATTTTCTCTTTGTACAAAACAGATTTCAAAAATGTTACAAACTAATTTATTAGAACTTATTATAAGATTTTTTAAAAACTTTATACATACTTTTTATTATTTCTTTGTATATAAACCCTTCAGTTATAAATGGTTCAGGTTTCTGCTTAAAATGTCTACTTTGAGCAGAAGCCGCTACTTACATCCGCAGATATATTCTATATATATTTTAACGTTCTAAAAAAAGGTAGTTATTAGTTCTAAATAACTGGTTTGTAATATTACTGAAATGTCTTTTGTAGAAAGAGGAAATAAAGAGTATATTTTAGCGGTGCTAATTAGGCAGTCACTCTACCTTAATCTGTGTGCAGGTTCCTACGCGCATTAGCCTAGAATATTGAATTCTAAGATGATCTAACACTGTGGGTTTATCATCATTACATTTAATGATTTGATAAGTGTAAATAGTTCTAAAGCATGTATTCTTTTTAGCTGATATTCCATTTCTTTTTTCTTCAAACTACAACATTTTATAACGTTTCGAACTCTAATTTTGTTACATTTACAATGGCATTGCCTCATCCGTTGTTTGTCCCCACTACAGGGGTACAGTCCTCTCTGTAGCGAAAGGAGACTTAGGTTGAAGTCTACTGCATTGGCCCAGTGAAGATTGGCGGACGTTGATCTATGAAGTAGCCATTCCTCCGAAAGAATTTCCAAGCCTCTAACTAGGCTTTAATACTACTGTCATATGACATGGCATTAGAGGCATTAGAGTCATGCTCACAGAGACATTGGTTCTATCTAAACTTAATTACGGTGACATAGTGTATGGGCCCCGTTTGCTATCTAGAACCGAAAAAATAATACAAAGGGTCCAGAATGCTTGTATACGCTACTGCTTTGCCATCCCTCGTAGAACACATGTTACCCTATTTATAAATAACAACAAAATATTGAAAATGTCAGGTAGACGTTTAATAGACATGGCCACACTACTGTTTGACGTCGTAAAAATGGGTAAACCCTTTTATTTACAAAGTAAATTAAAATGGATGCGTGACCAACATAAAAGCAAACGCTCTTGCACACCACCCCTGTCTATACCCACATATCGCACTGCTGCCTTTCGTGGCAGTTTCCGTTTTGCTGCGACAAAATGTTGGAATGACTGACCCCCACCACTGAGAAATTTACAAAATAAGAGCTACTTTAGGTCGCAATTAAAGACATACTTTTTGACCTACGAATAAAAGAGTAGATCATCGTAGCAACTATATACTTAAAGTAATATTCTTGTTATTTTAAATATATTGGTATTTGTACATATACATATTATAGTAATCACATTTCTACTTATTATATATATTATTATATAGGTATAATAAATGAATTAATTATTTACTATTTAATTATTTATTTATTATTAATTTATCAAACAACCCTACAACTAACCACTACTTACATTGTATACATATAGTCAGACTTTTATAGATGTTTATAACAATAATTCGTAGATACATAGTTTCGTGATACAGCTGCTTTATTATATCAGTATGGCGCCGATTGAAAATCAGCGTTGTCATTTATTTGGCAGCATTGCCAATCAGGTGAAACATTGCAACACCCATAAAACCTACTCTATACTCTGGTAGTCATTGGTAGTATCTTAACCATTGTATTTTATTTATTGTAATAATTATTATTGTATTTGTAGTGGTTTATTGTAACAAAACAATTAGTTCTTTGTGTTAAGCTGTTGTAATTGTATTTTTGTTTAATTGTTGGTGTTGTTGTGTGCCTAATAAATCATTTACTTACTTACTTACTTACTTACATCTGGGTGTTGTCGGACGGTTTAACATGCCTCCGAAGTTCGGATTAATGTGCTACATTCCTAACTATCAAATGACTGACCACGCTCGAGGATTTTTTAGTTCGCAAAGGTATTATTTTATGATAGTTAAATGCTACTATGATGAGATCCTGTGACGTATTTGACTTCTAAAATGTAAATTAAAAACAGTAAAAGCGTATACATTTTGAAAAGCACAAAAAAAAATTCTAGACCTATTTTGACTGCCTTTGGACCTAATTCGGAGCGATTCTGCTTTTATGTGATAAACATTTGTGTGTGCCTTGAGTCTGGATGAATAAAATATATACTCAAGTGCTTTAATCAATTATCTGGTACCCATAATACATGCCTTACTTTAAATTCAGTTTCATAACCCAATATTGTAAATTTTTTTTCACCGCACTCTCATAACATTTCCTCAAAAAAGTTGATCATATCAAAATTTGAAATTTACTCTTTTAAAATTAATTCAGTTTAATAATTTCCATTTTAAATACCGTGACATTTAAAAGGCACTCCAAGATATTTCTTAAAAAACATTTTGTTAATTCTGTCCAAGCTCTTTTTAAGCAATCACTTTACGAAACTTACTGCTATAAACTCTTGAGCAAAAAAGTTCTATTAAAAGCACCTGAGCTTTGGTTGTTATAACGCTTTAATGCTCAAAGCAAACTTAATTTACCCTCTCTGATAGATATTTGAAGCGTCAGTAAATTTTCCTAAAGGAAATACACCATCCATCTGATCTTACTTTCAAATCCGCGTCGTTGAATATTTAGCTTTGCCGTGAAATTGTCTTTAAAATTCATCACTTCTACTGTAAGTATAGTTTTTCTTTATACTTAATACTTTAGAAGTTCTTAATTTTTTTATAGACACTGAGTAGGTTTGGATCTTTGTGTTAATTAATTTACATTATGTTAGGAATTGTGTTTTTAAATGCAAATTAACATAGCGCAATGTCAAAACACAGTTAAATTCAAATATGATTAGGAACTCAGAGATATTTATGGTGATATATATACTCGTATAAACCATTTTTAATATACACCCTTCGTATTCAACATAGTCATCTATAATTATATGTTTAAACAAACTTACCTATATGTGTTGTGTTATGTGCCCGTCAATATGCGAGGTACACACGAGCAATGAGGTGGAAGGCCTGTTTATTAAATATTTTTAGGACTTTTTTGATGATATCATGAGATAAGGTTTTGACTCCCTCGCAGCCTTGTTGGTAGTGTGGCCGACTGCTGTGCAAAGGGTGCGGGTTCGATTCCCGCATAGGACAAACATTTATGTAATAAATATTTGTGTTTGTCTTGAGTCTGGGTGTAATTATGTATGATATGTATGTATTTACAAAAAAAAAGTAATATATGTATTTGTAACCGTTGTCTGGTATCCATAACACAAGCTTTGCTTACTTTGGGGCCAGACGGCGCTGTGTGCTATGTCCAAATATATTTATTTATTTATTTTATTTATAAGGTTAGATACAGTAAAAGTTTTTAATTAAATTTAAAGAAATCTAAGTAATGGAACTATAAATTATATAAAGAAAGATTGTTTTGATTTAAAATCAGTTTTATTTTGATTGTTTAATAAAGTTCTGTTTGTATTGTTTGAAATCTAAAATCCCAGCTTTTAGAATATTTTGTTTGTTGCCTATTTGTGCTGTGTGAAGTAAAATATTCTAAGTTTTTAAGGCACGTGACCTATATTTCGTTTACAAAGTCTAGATCCTGAAATAAAATCTCAAAGATACGATTTAATGAAATACCTATTCAGTTAGCGTACTTTCAAGGAATTCTTATTTATATTGTAAGTGATATCTAGAAATCCAATTTGCTTTTGATTTTTAAAAATCTTATATTTTTAATATACCAAGGTATACAAGAATGAAAGTATAATAAACAAAATTATATCACTTTTAATTTTACTAATAACCGGACAATATTAATATTTTTGAATATTTAATTGTAATTGCGTTCTTGAAAATGGCTCTAACAATTTTGATGAAATTTACAATGGGATGTAGGGGGACGAAAAATCGATCCATCTAGTCTGATTTCTAGGAAAACCATTGTCATCGTATTGTTTAATATAAACCTTACATGACAGACTTTTTTAAATGACAATTTGATTGTTTAAGTAAAATAAGAAGCTGTTTATAAATGTTTATAAATACCGTGGTGCGGTAAGACCATGCCGGAAATCTTCATAACACAGCGCGTGTGATCAACACACTGCTTCTAAGATACCTAGAAAAACACGACCTGGTTAGTGACCGTCAATAAGACTTTCACCATGGTCGCTCGACTTATGATCTTTTACTGGTATGTATCTCACACAATAGCCATTGAGAGTCAGGGGAAGGCACTGGCATGTAGACTGCATATAGCGAAGCCTTTCGATCGGGTATGGCACCGGGTGTTTTATCGAACTTGCCATCTTGCATAATGCCCGATGAACAAAAACCGCAGACACTGAGACAAGCCTCGCCGGTATGGTATGTTTTATTCCTAACCCACGAGTAGCTGGCGGCGTCAAAAAACGTCCGTGGTTTAATAGGTCTTGCAGGGAAGCTAAAATACCGAAGCAAAACTGCGTATGCGGCTCGTTATAATAAGAATCCAAATATGTATGAGTTAATACGCATATTAAATGCTGCGTCAAGGTTCAGTATGAAGGCGACTGCCAGAGCTAAATTCCAATTCAACGGCAAAATAAGTGGACGGCTTCCGAGCTATCTCTCTAGGAGTCGTGATTTCTGGTCACTTTCTAAAGCTGCCGAAGTTTATTGCCACTCGTCATTACTGCCACTGCGAAAGACCGATGGTGACTTGGCCCATAGTGCAAAAGACAAAGCCGATCTATTGGGCAGTTTCTTTGCCTCTATCTCGAATATGAACGACAAAGGCGCTGTACCACATACTATACCGTGTTGCGGTAAGACCATGCCGGAAATCTGTAAAACACAGCGCGAGGTCCGGTGGCCGTTGCTTTCTCTAGACGTTCATAAGCCGAGTAGGCCAGACGGTATACCTGCTGTGGTGCCTAAACAGTGTGCTCCTGAGTTATGTCATGTACTCACACGCCTCTTCGCGCTTCCTGGTACACTAGGCAATTTCCATCTTCATGTAAGACTACGAATGTGCACCCGGTGCCCAAAAAGGGTGATAGATCAGATCCATCAAATTACATGGTCTATTGCTATTACCTATTTCCTCTCCAAGGTGATGGAGCGTGTATTTTGCTGCAGTGTTATTTTAAAACTGCGATATCTTCTTAGATATGCAATAAAATCGAATGAGAAAAAGGTTATAGTGAGCCAACCTTAAAAGATAGACATATGCTGTCCCGGACTTTTTTTAGAACTTTTAAGGGGAACATGCATGATTTTTTGACATTGACATGAAACTGTAACCATTTGATTGTGCTTCGCTCCTTTTGGTCTTAGCGTGATGATATAGCCTATTCCCCTCCTCGATAAATGGGCTATCTACTGAAAGAATTTTTCATTTCGAACCACTAGTTCCTAATAATAGCGCGTTCCTAAAACAAACAAACTCTTCAACTTTATATATTAGTATAGATATAGATTAAAATAGTAACCTGAAATTAAATTAGTCACACTAATTTAAAATAAACGTTCTTAAAATACAATAATATTTATTTTCCTTAATTTGAATAAATATTACTATAAAATTTTAAGTGTTTATTTATGACCAAGTAAGAAAGACCGACTGTTTAATAAATAGATTTCTAACTATTTCAAACTTAAATTAATTCAACACGACTATTCATATTTCACGCAACAATAAATATTTCGTTTTCTGTCAAAACTACTATAAATATTCTATAAACGCTAAATGTAAAGTTTGAAAAGTTTTTATTTATCACCGAGGATAAGATAAACGTACTTTTTATTAAATGCTCTAACCATCCTAGGATGAAATTGGTTAAACACGACTATTCATATTTCACGCAATAATAAATTTCTCGTTTTCTGACAAATCCTGCCAAACCGCAATTGTTACAAAAAACCGCGCAGAATTCTATTACTTTCATAGAAGAATAATTTGCTAAAAGCCTCCAACATTTACGCAATATGATACTGGTAG
The DNA here is from genome assembly GCA_946406115.1 of Apoda limacodes. NCBI lineage: Eukaryota > Metazoa > Arthropoda > Insecta > Lepidoptera > Limacodidae > Apoda > Apoda limacodes. The sequence continues at coordinate 21,130,167 of OX291555.1, read as the reverse complement.
GTACTTAGTTGAGGTCGCCCATTTCGCTTCACACATCGTTATGAGAGAAATTATTGCTTTTGTTGTCGGTGTCTTTGCTATCAACAACACGTTTTAAATTTCGTAGAATCGAATTTAATTTAATAATTTGTGTTTAAGGTAAATTTTATACAGTTATTAAGAGGCTGGCCAACGCCAAATGACACTTTTTAAAATGAAAAAAATCAATACTTGTAGTAAATATATTAGCTTAAAAATTTCTTTACCTTATGTCTTGTTCTAACAAAAGCATTAATTTGCCTCGATAGAAAAAAATCTGGAAAAGCCCTCTAAATTTTATATTTTTAATTTGGTTTAAAATCGCTATACTTTAACATATAACATTAAAATTCATATTAATGGCTAGTTAACTAGATAGTCCATGGCTATTTCTACTGAAATCTAAAAAATCGAGTTAGTTTTTAATTAAATACCTAAAAACCGATTTGACGCTCACGTTTACTTATACTGAAAAGCGCTGTGGTCTTTTGTCTCGCTCAAGTGCACGTGATATAAGATAACTGTGTTTCAAACTGTGATATGAAGTGGGCGGGTAAATCCTGAAATTTCTAATCGGAATACCGGGTCTTAATGTAGGAAGAGTAAAATTATATTATTACTCAAGTAAAATATAAAAATCGTTTGTCACTTAAATTGTAGGTGGTGCCTAGACTAATTCTTAAAATTGATATCCACGGCTCCTTTTTGTACCATGTCGTCTGGTGACATATTTTTGAGTTCTTCCGTACTTCTGAAGGCATGATAATCCGCCTGCAAAGAATTTTTTTTATTTCCATCGGTCCTAGCTGCTGTAACATGATATATACAAAGGCGTATAAGTTCATACAACAAACAAATTTGCTTTCAAATTCAAGATATTCCAGTTTTATGGAACTTCATAACCACTTACTAAAAGGCGTTACAAAGAAAATTTGTTTACGTTAAACAAACACTATGAATAATGTATTAGAATTGAAGTTTGTAAAACATATTATATCCATAAATCTTTTCTAAGGTACAAAGTTCAGAAGATGTACTACACGAGAAAACTTTCTAAGAAACCCAGCTGAAGGCAAAATTAGATATTAATAAAACAAGAAAAGTTAGAAAATGTCTTCTTCACGTTGTAAGAGTCTAAAGGAAATACGACATTTTTTAAACAAGATGAAACACAGGTTTTATATATGTTAGTATAAATTAACAGCTTTTTGAATTAGTAAAATACAATTAAGTTTTTACATTAGGCGTCAAATTATCATTCCTGATAAAAGGTAAATCGGAACATTTCGACAAAACGCTGAAAGCTGATAAGGCAAATTACTATAACATTGCTGAAATAAATTAAATTTTTTATATTTTATATTGTTTGATTTACTTTTTTAATTTTATTTAATAGTCATTAGAAACGTTTATCTAAAATATTACGTTTTCATTTCAATTTCATTTGTTCGAATCACAACAAAGAAACAGTAATTAAACGAAAATAATTCTGTAATGAAAAGGAACAAAGGTCAGATTTCAAAGTTATTAACGAGCCTCTTGACTATCGGATTTTCTTTTGAGTTGTTAAATTACCTACGGCATGATATTGTTTATGAAAAATATTTTAACTATTTCAAAGTCACTAACCACCTGATATTTTGAGTTTTTTTAGTTTTCAATTTTTTTTGTGTCTTTTTGTGACATGTTTTATTTTTTATTGTTATTTTATTTTATATATTTGTGTTATTTTCAATAATTTATTATATGTATGTCATAAAAAAACCTCTTTACACAAAAAAGCGACATAGGCCAGAAAACATGTACATACTTCTGAAGCACTTAATGTAATGACCTACCTAATGACGCCTAGAAAATTGATAATTTTTTGTATCAAAATTAACTTATTTACCATTTTGAAGTCACATTTATTGACTTTTTGCCAGAACTTATCTATGCACTAGAAAACAAAAACGTCTAATTACTTAACAACCAATACCGTATTATAACAAAAAAAAAATTTTTTTTATTGATATTGACATTCTTATTGTTTTTAAGTCACATTTTTTGACTTTTTGTTAGATTTCTTAGTCAATGCATAATGAAATCTTATTATTATATAAAATTGCTGCGCAAAATCTGTCAAATAAATACAATTTAAAATGTAATAATTGAGTGCGATCAACAACGCGTTGATCACACTCGCCCTAACTCCGTCAACTTCAGTTGCATGAGTTAAGCGTAACCACGGTTGAATAGCAGAGCTGTTGTGTGTGCCCCGCCGATACATCATACCTACACTATCCCGGCTACAAACTCGAGCAAACAAAAAATAATTTTGTGAGTCGTGCCGGTGTATTTATGTTCGTCCGGGAGGATATCTGCTGTCGCCGCCTTCATAGCCTTGAAGACAGGGAGCTTTCTATATTGTGGGTACGCGTAGATCACGGCGGCCACAGTCGTATCTTTGTGTGCCTTTACAGGTCTCATAGCGGTAACACGGACGTAAGTCGACTCTTCACGCACCTGAGTATGACGACTGACAAAGTTCTAGAGCAATATCCCACAGCAGAACTAGTTATTTTGGCAGATTTTAACGGCCACCATCGTGAATGGCTTTGTTCTCGAACGAATAACTATGCAGGGATATCTGCTCATAAATTTGCTCTGACCTAAGGATTCTCTCAACTGGTACTTTGTCCAACGAGAATACCAGATAAAGAGGACCATGCGAGCTCCTTACTGGACCTTCTGCTGACTACACGACGGATATGCCGTCTCAGTGGATGCGCCTCTTGGCTCCTCGGAACACTGTCTCGTTCGGACACAAATGTCATGCACACAACTCGATCCATCTGGGCCAACTTATTGGCGTCGTGTGTGGCACTATAAGTCGGCCGACTGGGATGGATTGCGAGAATTTTTTGCATCGTATCCGTGAAGGCAGTTCTGCTTTAGCTCAGAAGATCCTGACGTCTGCGCAGCTGCAGTCACTGAGACAATCCTCGCCGGTATGGAATGTTTCATCCCTTACCTGCGAGTAGTTTTCGGCGTCAAAAAACGTTAATAGGTCTTGCGGAGAAGCTAAATTTTTTAAGCAAACTGCGTATAAGGCTTGGACCACGGCTCGTAATAATAAGAATCCGAATATTTCTGAGTTAAAATGCAAATTAAATGCTGCCTCGAGGTTCAGTAAGAAAGCAACTGCCAGTGCTAAATTCCAATTCATCGGCAAAATAGGAGGGCGACTTGCGAGCTATCTTTCTAGGAGTCGTGCTTTCTGGTCGCTTGCTAAAGCTGCCGAGGGGAACTTCTGCCAGACGTCGTTACCACCACTGCAAAAGACCGATGGTGACTTGGCCCATAGTGCAAAAGAGAAAGCTCTAAAAAGATCTATTGGGCAGTCTCGGTACCTACTACCTACTCTACCGTGGTGCGGTAAGACCATGCCGGAAATCATTATTAACAGCGGGAGGTCCGGCGGGCGTTGCTTTCCCTAGACGTTCATAAGTCGAGTGGGCCACACGGTATACCAGCAATGGTGGTTAAACAGTGTGCTCCTGAGTTATGTCCTGTACTCAAGCGCCTCTTAGCGCTTTCCTACCATACTAGGCAATTTCCGTCTTCATGGAAGACTGCGAATGTGCACCCGGTGCCCAAAAAGGGCGATAGATCACATCCATCGAATAATAGGCCTATCGCTATTACCTCTCTCCTCTCCAAGGTGATGGAGTGTGTGATCAACACACAGCTTCTGAGATACATAGAAAAACACGACCTGATCAGCGACCGTCAATATGGCTTTCGCCACAGTCGCTCGTGGCAGTTTCGTTTATATTTCATGTAAAATGCAATTTCATTTTCACATTAAGTAGTCATATTTTTTACAAAACCCATTGCTTTTCTTGTTTGTTTTTAGTTTTACACTTTTGCACTGTATTATTATATACAAAGAGAATTATTGTTATGTTGATTACGCAATTTCACATATTATTTTAATTTTATTTTTTTCTTCCACGCAGTGGGCGAAGGACTTAATTCTATACCGCCCCATCTTATGTATGAGTATGTATAATTTATAATTTTATGTTTTCCCTATCACTCTGGTTCGTGACATCCCGAATAGGCTCTGACAGACTATCAGACCTGTAGCTTTTGCAGCAGCTTTTACTGAGTACCTTTATGATATTATTTTATGTTGTTTTTTTATTTTTAGATACCTATTAATGTTAATGAGTGCTAAGTAAATATTTTCCTTTCTTTCTTTCTTCTCATGCACCAACAGCTTATTTTACCTTCTAATATTTACTTTGGGGCTTTCCATCACGTGGGTTTTATAAAAAGAATATGTAAACCTTTTGAAAAACTTAACACGTTTAATTCTATATTTCTAACTGGAGTTTGGTTGTAGTGTACGGAATTCTAATTATAAAAAACATATCCTCCGCATCGCGCAAGTTTAGAACAAAGTGTGTAGAAACTCCCCCTCCCCCCCCTACAAATCGCGTTAACCTACCCCTACCTACTAAACGCTACATCCCGCGGAAAACTAATAATAGAATTTTAATTTGGCAATGATCGTCTAATGGCGTGATTAGGACCGCTACATTGTGAACCTAAGTAACCCTGACTCTAAGAAGGAATGAGTTTAGTCAGTCACTAGCATGGCCTGTGATTTTAAGATTAAATTCTACATAATATAACTATCTAAGCCATAACCATTTATCTTAACTAACTTGTCGCACACGAGTGATGTACCAATCTAAGATAGCTGTTATAATACGTCCTAGTCATGATTTAAATTATCGTCACACTGAACTTGATTAAGTAGATTTCTAATACAATAACCTTCCCCATAACTACCCTTATTCACTTTCAATTAATAACTATTTAAATTCTGTCAAAGAGTAAGCCTTTCATAATTTAGTTTCTATTACTTTATTTATTTATTTAACCTTACAATATGCCAGTAAAACGAACATAAGAAATTAAGATTTCCTTTACAGTTCGCGACAATAAACAAAAAGCAAATGTCTGTAGTGTCGGGATCGAACCGCGGCCCTTCGTATGGTTGTCCAACGTTATAACCACTACACCTATAGGTCGATGAACGATCGATTGAATTACCTAATAGAGACCCTATTAGGCCAAGATTCCTTGACAAGAAAATAAAATAATAAACTGGCAATTCTGGACTCTCCAATTAGGCCAAAAGTCATCTAAGGATGGACTTAGGGCCATGCGTTGCAAGGTTCATTAGACGAATCCGGCACCGTCGGTCCACCAAACTCTTTTTTTTCCCTCTGAATTTTTAGTTTTATTTCAATTCTATTTTATATTTTTTCCCTGAAGGAAAACAAAAATATCCTTTAATCAACAAGCATATTAAACTAAAACACTTCATGTATAAGGAATCTTATGGCCGTACTCTCTTTCCTATACCTACTATGCCTAAAGCTCCCTCCCCTTATTAACTAAATAAATCTAGCTGAAAATGTCCCAAAATATGTTCTTTCCACTCTTACATTCTCTTCAGGCTTATTTTCCGAAATATTTCACACCCCTGAATTTAATAATCATTCCCCATAAATTTTTCACTCTGCTGATCCAGGTCCCTGACCTTACAAACTAAATAACGTGATACTGCCCCTAACACAAGCATCTTACCCTGGACCGAACAAAGCCGCCTGAAGCCTTTTCAAACAGACCTACGCTAAAATTAAATATCAAATACATAAATATATATTTTTTTTTCTACTCCCTTCCCCAACCCTATGGTAATGTATTAAGTGTTTTCTACATGATGCATTTACTTTCCCTCAATCTGAAACATGTCTGCCCAGGTTCAGAACCTGTACATGCCTCAGATGCACCACTGATTCCTGGATATAGCCTTCCAGACCTGATTTTCCTTCATATCGAACGATATGTCAGTCACAAATCCGAATATTCAAATATCGGTAACCTAATACACATTTGTCATAAAAAACCGTATAGTAGGTTATAACTCTATAAAGGAAAATCTTTACTCAATCTGTAAAGTACTAAATTGAGTGCCCAGTAAAACGTACAAAATGGTAATTTACAATTATCACGGTTAGGTAAAATTCGAGAATAATAATTAAACCCGGCGCCATGTTTTTTAAAATCGTCAACGTTTCGTATCGTTTTATGCACATTTAATCAACCTTTCAAGTAATTCAAGTAGTTATCTATTAAATCTTATGATTAAATAAAATTCTTAAAATGAGATAGTGGAACTCTAGATATCCTATGTACGGTTTCCCACAACATCAGTATGTGATTTGTGTACCTAAACCAAATTTTATAATTTTCACATGCAAAACATATTTTGGAATCACACAAGAAAAATAAAACAATGGTTATAATTAATAGGTTTCCTACCCAACACCAATTCATATAGAAACTCTTCAAATGAATTTCTAGATAAATAGCTGTACTCAGAAGGAAATTCTCTCTCTTCAACTTAACTAATTATAATTATTTCCTGTGAGAATAAAAAATCTAAGCTACTCACACAGAGAGGACGCCAAGCCCGAACACGTTTTGCAAGGAAGAACAGCAAAACAGTAGTCACTTTGTGATGTACTCCACCCCTTCTCACAACTTGGAAAAGTCCACCTCTCAATGGTTTTTTTTTCCACACAAATGTAATTACTGCAATTACTTTAATTTTAACACTAGGTACTTTTAAAGAAAAACGCGGGAAGCACAGTCCTTCTCCGAAACCGTGCACTTGAACTCAAATTCTGTTTAAGAATGCGGGAGGTGGGACGCTTTCCGTATTAGGCTGCGGTCCGAATTGCGCCGAAAGTGCCGATAGCGCCATCGGCGCGCCCATAAGTCGGTTCGAATTGCGCTCACGGCACTTAAAAATCTGCCTCTTGAGTAATATGACGTCATTAGTGACGTCATATCCGCGAGCTAACAGTGCCTTCGGTGAAGAGGAAAGGCGTCGTAAGCACGGTCAACAAACGTCAAACTGACACATGAAGGTTTGTTATTATTTTGGTTTTATTGTTATTGTATTTTTTGGCGCGAACTTTCGAACTGTTACTCCATGGTAAACCTGTAAATGCAACATAGGCTGCGGTCCGAATTGCGCTCACAAGACTTACGAGCGTAGTCGCGCTTATGAGTGGACCGAATTGAAATTCGCACTTACGGTCGTGAGTGACGTTTTCAAATCGGACCAAGTCGTAAGCGCGCTCAAAAGTTAACCTAAAACTTATTTTGAAATATATAATTTTGACATACTATAATTTTGAAGATTTGCTTATTTTCATTTAGTTATTTTTATAGTTTAACTTCGCATTTTTCTATAGGGCTTGTGTGTGCTTGGTAGAAAAACTATTTTGTAATAACAATAACTTAAATGGTTCAAGTCGTTGATTCTATCTTGAATTATGTATTTCATTTACAGATTTATTAAAGGTTTTCCATGGAGTCAGTACTTCTTACAGAAGCATTGGGATTATTGATATCCGATGATGATAGTGAGATTTTTACGTCATCATCATCTTCGGATAATGATAGTTCTGAAGAAGAAATGAGTTTTGTCATTAATATTATAAATAAATCAAAAAGAAATACTAATAGGATTCAAAATATTAGAATTAAAAATTATGTAGAGTTAACTGTGCCTTTATATACTGCTGAACAGTTTAAATCTCATTTTAGGTGAGTGCCTATACATTCAGATTCTTCTCTCACAACTGGTTCAAATCAAAATGTTCATGGTTATAATCTGAAGTTGATTTCGTTTACCTACCTCCTATTGCTTTGTTTAGATTAGAATGAATGCTTAACTAAAAATAAAGTGTACTAGGTATATTTCAGCATAATATTCACAGAGGTGTTTAATACATGTCAAGCATTTTTGCATTTCATTTGTGTGTTAGGGAATGCTTCCTTATCGTTTAAGACATTTTTTATGCAATAATAGATTGTGCCTAATAAGTAAATATTTACCATATTTCAAAAACTACACAAAACGCAACATAATCATTCAAACAAATTTTACAATATTTATAGTTGTGTCCTGGCTATGATTATACTTTAAATAGGTATACTATAGGTTATAGTCTAACCTATCTTTAAATATTTAACCGAGCCCTTTGAAAAACATGTGGTAGGCAATTGACCTTGAAAATGAACAAAGGTTTATGACCTGAGTGTCTTAAAAATTTAGACAGTTAACCGATAACAAAGACCATAATATAATACCAATATTAAATGTTTATTTATGCCTTATTTAACAACAACAAATGTTTATGTTTATTTATGCCTTATTAAACGATAAGTATTTATTGTTAGTTAGAATGGCTGTTGCTTAATATAAAGAGAGTATTAATCTGTGGAATTTATGGTAAAGAACTAATGTCTAGGTTATAGAGTTTTTCATTATAACTAAGGACTTTATAGAGTTTACACTGGGGTTTTTATCTATTGCTTGTCCGGTACCCGCGTGAATCAACTTTTTTACAGACACTGTTGTGGAGTTTTGCAAGGAAAGAAGTTTCAAGCAAAATGTAGAATGTCAGAGTTTTGGTTGTGTAGAACAACTTGCCCATGCTAACAAAGATTTAATACAATGTTCATTTGCCAATAACGAAAAATTAAGAGAACCAGAATAAATTAAGATAATTTAGTAACATTACAATTAAATACTTAAAAACAATACATAAAAACATATTGAAGCCTTGCCTCGGTTGAGACTAGATGACACTGTGTGTACATTCCGGATTTTTTTTTATGTATTAATTTGTAATGTGCGATTGTGACAGCTATATTTGTATTAATTATTTAAGGTTAAGCAACTTTGAGAATGGTCAGGCAATGATGAGTGACTAGTGGCAAATTTTTCTAAACTCCTCTGTAGGGCCCATTTAAGCTTAGGTCCCTGCTGTTGTCATAACTGCAATTGTCAAGCCAAGTCAAAGATCTAATAGCTTGATTAAAAAAATTCTGACAATTGATTGGCGACTAGCTCAAAAACGTTTGTCATTTCACATAAGGTTACCATGGTGGTCTATGGTCTAAGTTCTTTAGGAGGGGCCTGCAGAGGTGACAAAGGCTGAGTCAACAATTATGCTTGCAGTAGTTTAAGTTTTACTAACTCGTGTTTCCTTTTAATAGGCTACACTAGGTGTTAGGTCATTGTAATTAATGAATAGCCATAATTATAGAAATGAACCTTTTATTTAATGTTTAATAGCCAAATGACAAAAACAGAACTCTTATGAATTTCTCATGCCTGTCCATCCATATGTCACAACCTTATAATTCTGCCGGCTTTTGATAGATTCTTATAAAATTTTACAAAGATAATGTCTTTTTTTAAACGCCATACACCAAGTTATAAAATTTGAGGATTTATATATTTTAACAAGTAACAAATCAGAAATAAGCAGTCCAAACCATCAATGGAATATGTTAATAATGTAAAAACTTTTATTATCAGAGTATATCCTGAAACTTTCGAATACATTTTGAGCCTTGTTGGACCCAAAATAATAAAAACCACATACCAAAGTGGAAGAAAACCAATACCAGCCCAAAAACAGTTACTTATAACTTTGTGGACTATGGCAACGCCAGACTCTTACAGGTATTGTATTGTACCTTTATTGCAGTTTATGTTAATCCATATCCACATATACAGTCAATTAAGTGTAAAACTTATCATCTTATAAAAAAATTAATATTATGCACTGTGTGGCTTCACATCAAATAATTCTTTGTAAGCCATCACACTTTGTACACATAAATTTATATATATTTTTTGGGTCATACATGTGAACATATATTTCCCTTTTTGGTTCTCAGTGTTTCAGCCTGGTTACACTAGTTATGGAAGTTGGAATTACATCTTTAGGAGCATGTATGTGATTTAAGAGAGTGATTATACTCTGACTTTTTTTTTTAACAACATCATATGCATAGTTTTAATACTGCTCATTCCCATCAACACACAACACCTTGCTGCAACAGTCTTCTCGTGACCACGGCTAGTGCAACCTGGCCGAAACATCGAGGACCAAAAAGATAAAATTCTGATGTATTGTTTCTCTATGCCTTGATTTCTAAGAGCTCTGTACATGTAATTGTGTTGTGCGAATCAAATGCCTTTGCATAGTCAACAAATACAATGTAGTATGATTTGGTATATTCATTACATTTTTCCAAGATTTGTTTTACCTCATCCACGTGAACAAGGGTACAATAGGTAATGAAAATTTGTATGAGAATTTTGATATTTTTGTAGGTGGAACTGTAAACAGCTAGAAGCTTTATTTGTCCACGCAAGCAAAGTCGCGGGAATAGGCTAGTATGTATAAGGGAATATAAATATTATTTTTATGCTATACGTGTAATATACAAGTATAAAAAATTAAATAAACTATAAGTCAGTATTTGTATCAGTTGATATTTTATATTTACCTTTTTTATTTTCTGGAGCCAGATGGCTCTGTCTGATATGTCCAGTAATATTAATTTTATTAAATATGTATCTCAAAAGTAACTAATGAATATTAATATATATTTTGTAATCATGTTTATTGTAACAATTAAAAAGTGTTTTTAGAAACCTACTTGAATAAAAAAAACATATTTGATAATAACGGTTATTAAGTAATATCTAAGCTCAGACACATACTGGGGCACTTTTTCTATTTGACATTTTATCCCACCAGTCACTTAGTGGAGCTAATGCAAGGGTAATAATTTGGATAAAAAATAAATCATGGTGGTTTCTATTACTACTAAACAAGTTGTTTTAGCTGCTGCATTAACATGTTGGGCCTCAGGTCATCTATTAACTCTACCGCTCTAACACTTTTCATCAAAATAATTGCAGTAAGAAAGGAAAATTATGTAATTGGTAATAGTCTTTTATTTACTTTTATACAAAGATCAATATGTGAAAAATTTGATGTGGGGAAAGCTACGGCCATAAGAGCTGTACGAAGAGTATCAAATGCTTTACATTGCCTTGCTCCACGGTTCATCCAGTGGCCTAAGGAACAGGGGGCGTATGATGTCATGGCACAATTTGAAAGCCACAGTGGATTCCCACAAGTTATCGGGGCTATTGATGGCACGCATATTAAGATTTCACCTCCGAAGGAAGATGCCATATCTTTTATTAACAGAAAAGGGTTTCATTCGATTCATGTACAGGTGACATATTTTGATAGTGTTTAGGATCTTTATATCCTCACTGCATTTTACTTTTAAAATAATTCACAATACCTACATGAACCTTCATTTTAATGTATCAAAAATGTTTTGATAGTACTGCAGATAAAAAGTCATTTACTAACTCACCTCATTCATTTAAAATAAATTTCTAATGCTCATATAAATATGAAATTTAATTTGATTGTTTTAGATATAGTGTAGAACCTAGTATCTAGTACTGTGTATGTAAGCTATGAAACTAGAATGTAATCGTTTTGTCTTTGGTAGTGAGTTATTCCTCCATTCATAGGATCCCACTGAAAATCAGTCTTTTGCCGATATGCTGAGTGGGACCCGACCTTTTTGGATTATAATTGTATTTACATGACATTTAAAATGTTTATGTTCACTCTATATACCTATATACTTTTTTATTTTATTCTTGTCTCTTGTAATATGGCTATTAAGTCAAATATGTTTCTTCTTCTATAAATTTCAATAAATATGCAATATTAATTAAGATACAAAATTGGCATGCATAGAAAATCAGACAAGTGCGAGTGGTAGTAGCGCACAGTGGTTTTCATATCACCATACAATTTAGGAACACAAACTACAAATGTAAATGTTTGTCCTGTGCTGGTAACGAAATTAACCACAGCCACAGGGGCCAATGTAAAAAACAGTCCAAGTCTTGTGATACATTTTGATTAAAAAGACATTTTACAGTTGTAACTTTAAATTATTTAAATAATTATGTGTGTATTTTATTTGTATGACAATTTTAATAAGAATTTGCCAAGTTAAATGTGTCAATAAGTCAGTTAGCTCTCTGTACATTTCGTTGCTAAATTATGTTTCTATTATTTCTTACTTTAATTTTTAAAATTTAGAAACCGAAACTAATATTTTAATAGACAATTCACCAACATGTAAACACTTGTTACATTGAAGCACAAGTAAATCGTACTGAAAAGTGGGAGTGACACGCTCTCGCTAGATGGCTTTGATTGATAATAGTACATAGATGCTGAAGTTAAGAAATAGATAGCTTTCAGAGTTATTAAATTAAAAAATTGATAAACCATTTAAACTTTTTACTGTTTGTAAAATAAGCATTGTATGCGATTTAACGAAATTTCCCTTTTTATTACTCGAGGTGTGTTATTGTGTAATATTGTGTAATTTGGCAGCGTCTTTTTACGAACTAGCACTCGTATTAAAAAGCAAATACATTTGCAACACTGCATAATAGCTAATAGCTTTTGTAAAGAAAGTACTATATTTAATTTCATAATTTGGCTGTTTCAGGCAGTATGCACTTACAATTTGTTATTTACAAGTGTTTTTGCTGGCAATGCTGGCTGTGTACATGATGCGCGTGTGTTCAGGATGTCACCTGTTAAAGGATATTTACAAACACCAGAGGAATATTTCCCAGGGGATAGTCACATTATTGGTGACTGTGCTTATGGCATTCACCGTAATATAATGGTGCCGTTTAAAGATAATGGCCACTTAAATCGTAATCAAAAAAATTTCAATTTCTGTTTGTCATCTGCAAGGATGTCAATAGAACGTGCATTTGGTGTGTGGAAAACAAGATGGCGTAGTATCAGAGACTATCTGCCTATGGTAACATATGACAAAATACCTCAGTACTTGGTTGCTACTATGGTGTTGCATAATATTTGCATTTTAAGAGGTGACCACATGCAAACAAATCAAATACTAAGAGTACATAGAAGAGGGCGGCTTACTAACAGTCAAAGATATGAAGGGGAATTAAAGAGGAGCAGAATAATGGACAATTTAGTTATAAGAAATAATTAGTATTTATTTAATTTTATTGTTATCAATTTATGTCGTTTTACATACAAATGGGATTCGCGTGTCTTAAACTCAAGTGGCTCTTGATCAAGAATATTTGTCAGAATACGCATATCTTATTTCTTCTTTATAACGTCCTGTCAATCCAGAAACCACCTGTATGTTTGATTTTTTTTTTTTTAATATTTATACGAGTATTACCTTTGAACATAAAACATTTTGTTGTGTTTTTCTTGAGTCACACACCCAGTATTTATGTATGGTATGTGTGTTTTTACAAAAAAAAGTATATAAGTTTATATTATTTATTTTCCCAAAGGTTTTCTGGGAGAGATTGCTTCATAGCGATAAGATAGCCATTCGAATCTCTTTTGTAAATACTGTTTTTATTTTATTATTATTATTATTTCTTGTTTTTTATGTAAAGAACCAGTTTTATTTGTTAAGTAATATTGCACATTGATTACAATCTGTATGAGCGATATTATATTGAATTTATGGAGTGAATAAGTAGTAAGTTCCTAAACAGTACCAAAATTTGTTATCTAATGTCGGTAATTTTTAAATCGTCAAATTCAATGAAATCCTTTTCCGTTGGTGGAAGATACAGCATCTTCCTTCGCAGGTAAAATCTTAATATGTGTGCCATCAATAGCCCCGATAACTTGTGGGAATCCACTGTGGCTTTCAAATTGTGCCATGACATCATACGCCCTCTGTTCCTTGGGCCACTGGATGAACCGTGGAGCAAGGCAAGGCAATGTAAAGCTTCGTACAGCTGTTATGGCAGTAGCTTTCCCCACATCATTTTTACAAAATCTTTGAGTAAAATGGAAAAATTTAAAAAGTTTGATAAGTTTACTTTTAGAAATTATTGGCTGCATAAAGTACATAATTTTTTTTTTCTATTGCAATAATTTTATTTGCTCCACCAGGTCACTGGTATAGTAATAAGTACCACTCAATTTGTGCCTGAGTATACTTGATAACCATTCACATTTGATGCATAGCCACACAATGCATAATATTTACTTACCGTTAATTGACTGTGCATGTGGCAATGGATTAACTAATTGCCTATAGGAATGAAAAATAACAGTAATAAAGGTACAATACCTAAAAGAGTCTGATGTTAGGCCATAGTCCACAAAGTAAAAAAAATGTTTTGGGCTGGTATTGGTTTCCTTCCACGGTTGTATGTTGTTTCTGATATTTTGGAATGAGGCTCAATATGAACTCCAAAGTTTCAGGATATTTATTAAAATAATCCAATTACTGACGTCTCTTGTCACATCTTACAAACGTAACTGAAGTTGTTGTGCTTGTGTCATCTTGACCTTCGTTATGCCCTTCTTGCACACCAACTCAATTAGAGGTAGATTAGTCTCATCCGAAAAACAAGTATTGTCTTTAGCAAGTGGCGCAACAGTGGTTGAAGGGACTAGTGCCATAGACTAGTAGATGCCAGTTCATTATCACTTATCAGTCATTTTCTACCTATCTGTGATTCTCGTTTATAAATTACTTTCTATCCCCAACGGAACAAAGCATATATGTAAGCAGGTAGGCAAACAAAATTAACTTATGATTATACCTAACCATAAACGTTTTGCTTTCGGTTTGAACCAGTTGCCTAAAATAGATAAACTGCTCAGCTGAATAAAGGCTCAGTTATTTAAAAAAACTTACATTTAATTCAAAAAATAGAGTACCTACTCACATAAAATTATATTCGAACTGCTCAAAGATTTTAGCCAGGTATAAGCCTTCAGCATCTAGTTGACAAAATATGAATCAAATTCACAGTCAATTTATTGGAGTTTACTTCTAAAGAAACGATATAAGGCCCGTGGTAAAAAAAAAAACTTTACTTACTTTTTTATGAAAGAGTAACTCTGCCCCTTACCAATGCTTTCCTCACTTATCTTAAATATTATTCTATTATTTATTTTTTAGAGAGAAACAGAGAGAGACAGAGAAGTTTCTTTACAGAAGTGTTAGATCTCATCACGATCTTTAGTTCGGATGGTAGCTGTCAAACTCAAAAAGGCTAATCATAGACTAGCAGTTTCTTTACAGAAATGATAGATCTCATCAAGGTCTTTATTCCGGATGACAGTTGTCAAACTAGAAATGGCTATATCCTCAAAAATAATTATAGTAGACTAGTAGTTTTTTGCAGAAGTAGAAAGGGCTTTATTTATCTCCGTAACTCTTGATCGTAGACTAGCAGTTTGTTTGAAGACATGTTAGATTTTATCAAAACTTTATTTCGGATGACAGCTGTTAATCTAAAAAGGGTTATATCTCTGAAACATAACTTACATAAAAAACGGGCTAGTGCGAGTGCGAGGGTCCGCGCACCGTAGGTTCTGTTCTTTCATTAACGTAAGTTACGGACACAGACAAAACAAAAAGTGAGCAGCTGAGCATTCACCCATCCAATAATTAACCACTTTTGAATACTAACGGGAATTATATTTGGTGACGAGTAATCTCAATAAAATACTTTTTGATTTTGTCGCATAAAGAGATGTGATAAGTAGTTTATTTTGGAAACTGGAAGGAACATCATTGTAACTTAGTTTTTGGAAGTTTTGAGTTACTATCATATCAGCAAAGAGAGAAAATGAACTATATGTTAGACCGAGACAGAGAGAGAGAGAGAAAAAAGGTTTTTACAAACACATTTGAATCGTCAAGTTATTAAATGCTATTTTTTTGGGTATTCGTGAATTTTAGAAGTATAAAAATACATCTGGTTAAGGCTTTGGCATACACTAGAAAAAGCCTGCCGTTCCGACCAGTGCACAAAGACATATTACACTATTGAAGCATACAAAGAGACACAGTTACACGAACGATAGGCGCTAGCACGTGACCGCAAGTTGAAAATCTCTATTTTCTCTGTTTTTTCTCGGTATACAATTCAAATAGTTATTTATAACTTAAATTAGCAAATTTTATTGGTCATATTAATATATATTTTCTAAAATATACTACGATATGCGACCATATCTTGCACAAGCTTCTTTGGAATAAATCGTACTTGCAGTACAGTATCAGAGAGCGACCCGCAATAGTCGAGTGCTCGAGCGGTCAAATATGAAAATGAAAATTGTAAATTGAACGAAATTTTTTAAATCCGAATATTGATAACCAAAGAAATAACTCATCAAGTTTTACTTAAACTACGGGCAGCACCAAAAAGAATTCACCACTAAATAATTTAAAAAAGTAAAAAACCAAATCGACATTTGAAAGAAGTGTCATCAACCTTCATATTAAATTTCATTAAAATTGGCCCAGCCGTTTAAGCGCGAAGAATTAACAAACATACAAACACACACAAACTTTCGCCTTTATAATATTAGTGTGATTTACAAATCGACATAAGGTTTAAACTATAACTTTTTTTAACTTCGGAAAGTGCACTCATAACTTTAACAAATTTATCAAATTCTTGCAAATTTAACTCGTTTGTGTATGCCATCACCTTAACAACATAACTATTACAAAATACAAAGTCATGTAGATATTTTAGTTAAAATTTTAAATTTTAGTTTTATTCATTTATATACTACAACAAAAAATAAAAAGCACAAAAGTGTAGAAATATTGTATTTGAAAATACGAAGTCAATACATTACTTTAAAATATATAGTAGATATAAGTCAATCATCAATGTTACAATGTAACAAAAAAATACACTTTAAAACATATATTTATTTCGTTATTTTAGGCATATAATTTTAAATAATTTTCATTTTAATTAAGTATAGGTTTGGTGCGGCCTGTAGTTGAGTATCTTAAGTTCCATGGGTTTTCACATTAATATACTCTGCAATTTTGTAACATCTGTTATTACAAAGTTTTATTTGATAACTGATTTAAATTTTACGGTTAATTGTTAATTACTTATTATTGTACAACTTTGTTGTAAAAGTGTAGGTATACATTGCCCCACAAAACAGTTACTAATTTTGGGTAGACGTATTATACACCAACAGCTTATTCTTACGTCTGAAACACTCAATAGTTTTATGAACATATAAAAGATTTTCATATATATGGACGTTGTAGTTAAAATATTTACCTCCCTAAACCTATCCCTCAGAGATACCTATCCCTGATCCTAATTTGTAAATAGCACGAATTTATATCAGCAGTGCTTCCCCACAATAAGATACCAGTCATTAAACTATAAATATCTACTATTTTTGCAGTCTCAACATCAGTCAATTGTCTTATTTTCGTTATCTCAACACAGCAGAGCTAAGTTTTTTGACTAGGTTATGAAGAGGACCCCATTGAAGTTTGGAGCCCAGCGTTATGCCAAGAAAGAGTGAAAGGGTTTATTCAAATGAAGTAATAATTGTTACCTAGTGTTAAACCAATTTCCAATCTCAGAAAGGGCATTATTTTATTAATCATAACGTGTTTTAACTTTAAAAGTAAAGAGGTGTCGTCAGCAAATAATACAATTTCATAGTTTTTTACATAATATGGGAGATCATTATTGTAAATAAGAAACAGAAAAGGAACAAGAATTGATCCCTGAAGAACTGCCATAGTGACTGCTTATCGTGGAGAAGTTTCACCGTTGATATCTAAGTATTTTCTGTACTTTGCTATTCATGTAGGAGGTCAAAAGGTCGAGAGCTTTGCCGCTTATACCATAGTGATGTAGCTTCCTGATGTGATTTTCATGTTCGATTTAAAATTAGTTAGGTTTCCAATGGATATTTTTATTATTTATTTTTGTGTTTTTATGTTATAGTAAATTTTGTAGATGTCTTCAAAATAAATGTATACTGTTTGAATGGTTTTAAAAGCCTTTTATTTTGTACAACTCACCAGGGTATCTGATCAAGAGATCTTTGTAATCGAGAAATTTGTCATTTTTGTGAAACAAACTCCATCACATGCGAACAAGAAAAACATGCGGTACAACGGTGCTGTTATTAAAAGTCTTATTCAGTAAAGAACCGGCAAAGTGCGTGTCGGTTCACGCGCAGTTTAGGGTTCCGTAGTAACCGTAGTAACTGAAATTTAAATAAAAGAAAAGGTCGGTACCTATATTAAATAAAGTTCTTCAAACGATACTCAAATCAATCTTTCGTTAAAACTAAACCTTCAAAGTGCAAATCACAAACTTATCTAGGTATAGATAGTTCGAGAGTAACTTCATGTAAGTTAGTAAGCATGCGCTTATGAGCGCAGCTACCAATTGCTAGATTTGTTACTTCGATTCGCTGTCGCCAGGTCTCTGTACCCTGTAGCGGCAAGCGCCGCGCGCCGCCTCTGCCACCCCGCCGTTTCCTAGTCCAATGCGTTATTCGAACGTAAATATTATTATTCATTTAGTAAGCATTAGTGTTCAGAAAGTTATAATTTTTTTTTCTACAATATATTCATGAAATTTGTACGAAATTTTTACTTTTCAGACTACATTTTTTAAGCTGGTCGACTATTACTCATTAAATTGTAAAGCCTACTTAGCTATGATAGTTTTCCTTTTAATTTTGTTATCTACCTATGCTACTCCCATGATTTATTTCATACAGCCATTTAGCTAGCACTGAGCTCTAACAAAAATTTGCACTTTAAAGCTTAATATTTCGCAAACTCATCGCTGAATCGAAAAATGGTTGTCGATTTTAAACGAACTATCAAATGCCACACCAGTATTCCACAAAATGGGGTCGACAAGAAAAAATATTCATACCCTCTTTAATTTACTTTACCTACGTGGTCCCCTAAAAATTTTTTTTTTTATTATCTAATTTTATTTTACCATTTTGTCGGCCTTATTAATATGTAGGTATACCCATGCCAAATACATCTTTCTAGTACTAATGGTTTTTAGCTGAGCTAAGTCGTCGACAGACTGGCGAAACTACAAAGGTTTCTGACTACGGAACCCTAAAAAACCTAGGTAGGTTCATTAATTAGAATAAATTGCATGTGTCATATTTATAATAAGGTTAAAGTAGCCTAATGTCTTTAAAATCTTTGTTTAAAATAGTTTAATATAATTTAATTGTTCGAAATGATGCCCATGGCTACTTTCTACCATCGCACTGCTCGCCATTGGCGGGGATTTCATTCTCACACTTTAGAACCGAAATGGTCGCGTACAGTGCTTGTGTTGTGGAATGAGCAAGGCAGGGGCCAAGGTTTTCTCTAAGGACTACAGTATGGGGTTCTTCAAGAAAGAAGTTATTGTATTTTCGAAGGGTCGGCAACAAAAATTCAAATTCAAATATTCAAATAGTTTTTTTTCTCAAAAATAGGATACAACATCACTTTTTTGAAGTCAGTATAATATGCAAGGAATTTATAAACTACTACCTACCGTTTCGGAATCAAATGGCGTTCTGGGGAGAAGAAACGGCGAAAGAAACTACCCGGCTGTCGCTCTTTTCAATTTTAGTTATATAACGATTGGTACATTTCTAAATATAAGTACTATGATAACAACATTTTAGTTATTCCCATGCGTTTTTATCTATAAGAAAGTCTTTAATTGAATAGTAAGCTTTTTTGACAAGTTTCTGTTTGACAAATTTTTTAAACTTTTTAAATTCAGTTTATACTTCTGCAGGGATTTTGTTGTAAAAACGGACACATTCTTCGAGAGAGACGTCCTTTAAATGATTTATCAAATTTTTCGAGACTTGTGTGGATCAGAGCCAGTTTGTGTCTATTTCTTGTTTTTCGATTATGAACATCACTATTTTTTTTAAAAGATTAATATTCTTATGAACATACATTAAATTATCAAATATATATTGACCAGGCAAAGTTAGTATATTGACCTCTTTAAATTTATCCCTTAAAGAGTGTCTGTTAGATAAATTGTATATTGCTCGAATAGACCTCTTCTGCAGTACAAATATTGTCTGTATATCAGCTGCGTGTCCCCATAATAAGATAGCATAGGACATCACGCTATGAAAGTAACTAAAATATACTAGCCGGGCTGTGGCTTCGTCTGTAAGTTGACGAATCTTTTTAACCGCAAAAGCTGCAGAACTAAGTCTATTCGCCAATCCAGCCATTTATAAGTAGGTACACTGGTTCTTACTTGACTAACATTTGGCGTTAAGAATTTAATACATTTGGTTTTCTTGCTGTTTAAAAGCAAATTATTCATATTGAACCAGAGGACAGACAGTTGTTTACATTATCTAGAACTGTTTTGCGTCTTTTAACTCTAAACAAAATATATAATAAAAATAGGCCACGGTGACCGCTTACCATCAGGCAGACCGTGTCCTTGTTTGCCACCTTAGTGATATATAAAAAAAAGTTTGTGTAATTCTATCCAATAGTAAAGCCCGAGTCACACGTAGCGATACTTGTGATAACTAGCAGCTATATATTGATTTTTTTCTGGAGTGGGGAGACGAGCCGCGAGCACGCATGTGTACCTAGTTGTGGTTTAAAGGAACAACTAGAGTCATTTGGGGTAACTGAACGCAATGGGTAAGTGAGCGCAGTACCTGTATTGCTATCCTATTGTACCTATATTAATTGCGCGAGTAGAGCAGTGTGTATAACTTTATACGTGCTGAACCCACCAAAATGCGCACACATGAATAACTGTTGACTCTATCATATGATGATAGCTAGATACATTTCACTTAAAAAAGCTAGAGTCATGCATAATATAAAATCGACTTGAAGGCTAGAATCAGGAATGACGTCTAACAAAACAAAGTAAAAAATTAAAGCTACTATATTAAAAATCAACATAACAAAACGCATCGAAAAATTTAAATCTTAGCACAAGAAAATATCAATAAAACATGCATACCTAGGTATCTTATAGTTAATAATATTATATCTTAGTAAAAAATTAAAGCGACTAAGAATTTTTATCACACTTAGTCGTAAATAGTGTCATTAAGTGCAGGAAAAGCGGTTGCTAAGACCTGTTTAATTCCCATACACGGGCTTTTTGTAAATTTTACGCGCGTTCATTGAACCCACGGGCGGTAAAAGGCGGGACGCGCCTTTTTATTTAGTTAGTACTATGTATAAAACTTGACAGCTCCAAAATATAAACCACGCGCCAAGCGAGCAAAATTACAAGTTTTAACTTTAGCCAAAACTTTAATTCATAAAATTCTCTAGATATCTAGAGGTGGCTTTATTCTCTACTTTTATTCCGCCCATTTCAATTATGTTTTACTGAGTTTATTTATTAATCGTTAATTTTTATTGATTTACTCGTAAATGTGATGGAAAATATGATGGGTATAACGGGCGGTACGGAAATTACAAACTCGAGTCATTAAAGCATTCGCCCTTCAGCCTTAGGCTTCTAAATATAGCCTTTCGTTATTAATGTTCTCCTTACCACCCTTTATACATAATGTACCTACTATAATTTTAACAATCCCCATAACAACAACAGAAAAATTAAAATCGAGACTGAAAATTTAGTCATAAAAAAAAACTATTAATAAATAATTATCGCATAGTCAAAGCAAAGTTGGAACATTTATTTTATTCATACAAACTATAATTGCTAATTGCCTTTGATAAATTAACAAATTTGGTGTGCGTGACAAATTTGACACAACCAAATTTAAGATTTAACAGGCTTGACTAGCGAAATCAATACTCCCTTACAACCAACATAGGTAAAACTTAGTAACTACATAAATCTTGTTTTGTTTTGGCTTTTTATTCTCTTCTTTTTCACTTTGCAAGAAGACATTCGATATTTATTTAGACATCCAATTGTGCTAAGAGCATCAAGTAGTGCGGAAAACAAAAACATTTAGGAGGAAATTACTGTAAGAATGCAAAGTTAATGAAAACTTGTCAGTCCAGGAGCACAGTGCCAATCTAAACTGGCGGGTTCAAAATATACTATTTTACTTTAGGTTACAATCATACTTCTGGAAATGACAAGATATGGCCTTCTTACAGTTCCGTACCTGAAAAGGAAAAAGGATCCCTTATAGGATCACTTTGTTGTCCGTCTGTCTGTCTGTCTGTCAAGACCCTTTTTATCAGGAACGCGTGAAAGTATCAAGTTGGAATTAATATTAAATATTAAGGTCTATGGTCCCTTGAAGCTGGAAAAAAATTAGGTTTCAAGTCAGCGCAATAAAGATATACGGCAATTTTTGTCGCATATTTTGGAATAAATCAAAACCTATGGAGTATTCCCCGTTGCCCTATGATCATGAAATTTTACATGAAGCAAGTTCTCACATCACAAACATAGGAAAAATCCAATAATTGTTAATTTGTATTTATAACACATTGCGCGTTACAAATAATACAACGCGTGTAGGTATCAATTTAAAATTAATATCAAATACTAAAGTCAACGGTCACTTAAAGTAAAAAATTCAAGCTTACAATAATACGGTAATTTTTGTGACAAAAATAAATCAAAACTATGGGGTACTTCCCGTTAACCTAGAATCATGTAATTTGGCAATAAGCAGATTTTATATCGCAAATATAGGAAAAATTCTGAAACCTGATAAATATAGCGAAAACCTGTTAGACTTGCTATTATGATAGAAGAACTATATACATATAATAAGTTTGTACGGAACCCTCGGTGCGGGAGCCAGAAAGTCATAATAAAAGAAAATAACAAAATGGAACTACTTAATTCGTTCAGTTGCATTTCAATATTACATTATTCATCTCACTCGCGCCGGGTTAACGCTTTGCAAAGTTCTTGCAAAACTCCTAATTTTTCTTTATGGTGCCTCTCTTTCATCTCCATTAGTTGATTTAATTTTTCTTTCTTTAATTTTTCCTTTTCCTGCAATCTTCTTATTTTAGCTTCTCGGTTCTCCTTTAGCTGATCTATTAATTTATCCACCGTGTTTTCTTTTTTTCTTTTGGGCATTGGATTTTCAGCTAAACTGCTGCCAGAAGAACCAGGACTGGGACCAGCTTCTGTAGCAGTAGCTCTTGGGTGAGCCCACATTGTGGATCCAAATATTTCATTCATTCTCTGAAACAATATATTTAGGTACTTACTGGCTTTTCCTTTTTTTTTATCTAATCCTCGAGAAAATATGATCTTTTCTAAAACTGACTTCTTTTCTAATATTGAGTTTACCTAACCAAATATCTTTCATAAAAAGTTGCAATAGACATAATGAAAAGATGAGTACCAGTACCAAACCTATAAGTGTGAATTTAAATATACTTAGAATCAAAATTAACCTACTAGAACACAAGTAGAATTGCACTTAACCCTCATAAGGTTCAATATATTAACAGAACTTTAATATTTGGCAATGTATCAAATAGGTAGGTAATAAGAGTTTTATAAAATTAAGATGACTGAAATAAGAAGTGAGAAATGTAATAGCAACCAACAGTATAAATGCAAACCCACATCAAAATAAGGCCATGAAATCCTGTCATTCCCTGATGTGTTATTGTGGTCTAAAAATTTTTTATAAGTTTTTTTTAAACCCGCAAGTTTTGTTTGACACTGTGCTCCTGTGACAAAGAAGTTTTCATTTACTTCGTGCATTTTAGTGGCAATTTCCTCCCATATTTTTTTATGTCTTTTTGCACCACTTTGGAAGCTATGTTGATGCTCTTCATACAAACTTAGCATCAACATAACGCAATTCGATGTCCATATAAATATAGAAGGGCAACCTGCAAAGTAAAATTGAAGTTAATACAATGCCAAAACTAAAATATTACAAACACTTGACTTACGGCACTATTATTCAAAATTTATAAACCCACCATCACTGTCATTGCATTGTGTTTCTGTCCTGTTGGGTGTTGTTTGCAAGGCACTAGGACTATCACTTGCCAAGCCTCTTGAATTTTCACTTCCAGCTACAAAATTAAAATAATTAGTTTGAATTAACTTATTAATATTACACTACTAGGGTAATAAATAAATTTTTTACCTTCATTTGGGTGCTGCACCTCAAGTGGACTGCCCTGCTGAGCATCTAGTCTTATTTTCTCATATTGAATCAACTGCTCCAAGTAAGCATTGTCTGAAATATTTTTTAAGTTTTAAACTTTTTTATTTTGGAGCCAAGTTATAAAATGTTTGTTTTAATAAATATGTATCACAAAATCGAGGGAGAGTAGGTAAAAACGGGGGAGGCGATGTTTTCATGGAAGAGAACACTTTTTGCAAACAAATCTCTAAAAACTTTACCTGTGGAGGCCCTGGAGAGTTGCTCTGGTGTTAACATCAAATTAATGTAACTATTAGTAGCCTCAATATGAACCGTAACGGGACTTGCAGCCATTATATTTTAGATAAAATTATCGAGATCAATTCAATTTGATAATAAAATTTTATTTGTAACAATAAACCATCAGTTTAAAGGTTCGCGCCAAAAAACAATAAAAACCAAAGAGTACAAACCTTTGTGTCAGTTTTGACGTTTGTTGACCGTGCTTACGACGCCCTTCCTCTTCACCGAAGGCACTGTTAGCTCGCGGATATGACGTCACTAATGACGTCATATTACTCAAGAGGCAGATTTGTAAGTGCCGTGAGCGCAATTCGAACCGACTTATGGGCGCGCCGATGGCGCTATCGGCACTTTCGGCGCAATTCGGACCGCAGCCATAATATAAGAGTACATAATTCAAAATATAGAGTCAATGCCTCGAACCATTTCAGTTGTTATTAATTAAATACCATTTAAATTTTCTACCGTACACAGAGCTTGCCTTGAAATATGCGAGGTAAACCTATAGATATAACTATATCTACGAACGAAAATAAGGAAATCTTGAAAATAAATTTTAGGTTAACTTTTGAGCGCGCTTACGCCTGGTCCGATTTGAAAACGTCACTCACGACCATAAGTGCGAATTTCAATTCGGTCCACTCATAAGCGTGCCTACGCTCGTAAGTCTTGTGAGCGCAATTCGGACCGCGGCCTTACTCGACTCAAAAAAGGCGGGAAACACTCCATTCTGCAAAATTGCGCGCGTCACTCACGAATTTTGAATTTCGAATGGAAGAGAGAGGACTCTGTCACGACAGTCTCCAGCGCCGTGGCGCCAAAATCAAGCGAGCGAACGATTACTTTTTTATCTCTTTTACACGCACTAATTAGGAAATATCCCTATTTCCTGTATTTTTTATTTCGTCTTCAAAAAGGTTTTGTGACGTCATCGCATGACATGGTCACGTGACGATCGTACGATTCGAGCACAAAGTTTTATTATTATTTTAACACCGCTGTACTGTTTTAAGCTACTTTACCATGCAACGAAAACAAAATCTACAATAGACATATATCTAATGCAGCGCTGTCTTATCTTTTACCGCGCAATTATTTCGAACCCCAATTTATGTTCTCTATTTATAATGTTTGACTATCTTATTTTTGTATATCCAACAGATAATTAGACCTATAGCTACTTCTCTATGAATACATTAGGTATTCAATTAAATCCCACATAATGGTACGCTATATAGGTAGTTAGACATAATTTTGTTCTAGGGTAGACTGGAGTACACTACAAGTGTATGTTAAATGTATGATAAATAGTATTATTCTAATGATACTGGTTTTAGTCACATACATTGCCTTAGGAAACATAACATCCTTAGCCTAGAAACTAGACGGAAAATAGACCCTTAAACTTATACAATAAACAGTTTTCTGATTTAGATGTTTTCGAAACTTTTTTAAACAACCTTAATGAAAATTAATACTGTAACTGAAATCATAGTTCTGTGTGTCAAATATAGAACACGTATTTTTAAGCACTCAGTATTTGTTTTATCTTATATAACTTTCTTCTGGTAATTATTTATAAACTCAGTTTTTAATCTATCTACTGATTGTTTGTAATCAGCACTGTTTGATTTCTTTATTGTACATTTTTTTTTTTTTGTTGACAAAAAAAAATCATCTCTTTTTTCTCTATCTCTAGCCAAGTACCTATTTTCCATCATTTTTGCATCAGAAATGTTTTATAAGCACATTATACTCAAAGTTAAACTTAATTTTTTTTTCTCATCTTTAGACACCGCTCAAAGAGAAAAAGTTTCAAGTAAAAAATTGTAACAAAACAAATCCAACCATAAAATAAATTGAACCAAAATTTAGTTTGAAACCAATTAAAATGGGCCACTCAAGTGAAGTAACTAGCAAAGGAAATTTACACTTGAGTAGCGAACGTATTTTGTTCTGTTAAGTATCCATAAATTAACAAGCTTCTCAAAGCTACGAAATATTTAAGTTCGAAATTCATAACATGTAAAGCCAAACTCAACGGAACACTTAGTAAAACTCAATCAACCGTTACAAACGAGCAGGATATGGTACAAGTTATAAGAGGATTAGGATTTATGATATAATTATCTTAATATATATAAATCTCGTGTCACAATGTTTGTCCTCGATGGACTCCTAAACTACTGAACCGATTTTGATCAAACTTCGTAAATATCTGTTATTTGATCCAACTTAAAAGATAATTTTTATCTCGATATGTCAAGTGCGAGCCGGACTCGGGCACTATAGGTAAAAACCAACTTTCGCCGGGTACAGAGGGACGGCAGCGGAACAACGTTCGCCGGGACAGCTAGTAAATTTATAAATTGTGCAGCTATGATGTTGCCATGGTTAGTGCATTTCTTGTGAAATCTAAAGATTATAATAATTTTTAAGCGTGTTATAAAGAAGTTTTGTTTAATCTAACTATTTGCTACCGACCTGTGATAGTCAATAGTATTACCTATATTATAATGTAAAAATCATGACTATTGCTTTAAAAATACGCATTAGAATAAATATTTTTTCGAAACTAATACTAATTATCATAAAATTTTATTGAAATTTGTTTTGTTCTCTTCCGATTATATTTATTAAAATGAAACGCAATCTCCAAAAATTGGAGGTCCACCAAACTCTTCCCTAATAAACTAAAAACTTACCTTTATTTTTTTTTATTAATGTTTATTCTGAAGTTAATGAAATTATTTGATCTATTAATACTACCTAATAGAAGTCCAAAATATGAAAATTATAAACCTAGAAATACAAAATTAACAATAAGTATCAAATAACGCAAGTCATTTTATTTCGTTCAGCTTACAATTTTCCGTCTGTTACCTTTTAATTTTACGCCGCGAACCTTTCAACGGTATAACGTTACAGAAACACGTTTTAGCCACAATTATTCTTTGTTGTTCACCTTTTATCTTTTTGCCAATTTCTAGAAATGCTCAAACATTTTTAAGTCTTTATAATTTGTGATGAGTGAATAAATTTAAAATAAGAAAGTCCTTATTTTTATTAAATAAAATATATGCTATATAAGTGCCAACCAGGCCAACTGTGGTATCGATTCAGTATAGCCTTACAAGAAGGAAAAAGATAAAGTATATAAGATTTAAGTAAGGTACAAAGGAGAAGAAAACACATAAAAGAATGTGCACAGAAATGGCCAATGGTAAAATATGAAAAAAATAATCTAATTAATAAAAATTGTCTTGTTGGCACTTTGTTATTGTATTGTACAAAGAGCTAATTTATCTCTGGTGAATTGCTGGCGCCATTCGCTGATCGTTCATTTATTCTACGAGTAGCTCCCAGGAATTGCCAATACCAGATATCAGCTCTGAAGGAAAATGGTCTTGAACAGGATCAGGAGCTATCGAGTCCTTGAATGCGCTTGACAGGTTGTAGACCGGAGCTGGCGATTTTCTTGAACTTTTAGTCCAATGCTTGAGACCAAAGCTCAAAAGCAAATCTTGAAAACAGAACTTAAACCTGAAACTACGAACTCTAGGGTAGATTAAAATGTTTTTGGCTAATTGTAAATTGCCTACTTAAGAGGAAAAGGTCTCGTCTGGGTCAAGAATTGAAACCAAAAATTGACAAAACTAATGAACAATTGAAATAAAGGTGATTTTGAGTGCTTATATACATATAAAGGAAACAACGAAAAGGCAAGAAAGATTATGATATATGTTATGCACTGGTTTCTATAAACCTAGAATTTATCTACTCTTACTATCTATTTATCTTACTCGTTTAAAAAACCGGCCAAGTGCGAGTTGGACTCACTCACCGAGGGTTCCGTACCTACCACCATTTACGTACTTTACAAACACAAACAAAAAAATATGTTTTTTTTTTATTTTTATATTTGAGTTGATTGAACGAAAAGTAAATTGCAGTTTACGATTTATGACGTATAAAAAAAAACTACTTAGTAGATCTCGTTCAAACCAATTTTCGGTGGAAGTTTACATGGTAATACATCATATATTTTTTTTAGTTTTATAATTGTCTTATTTTAGAAGTTACAGGGGGGGGGGACACATTTTACCACTTTTGAAGTGTGAACTAAAATGACATGACAAAACCATTGATTTCCGATTATGGCATTTAGGTACAAACAAAACTCTAAAAAACCACAGAATATTACAAAACTATTATATATATATATATATATATATGTATTATACATAATTATTGTAATAGTATAATATTGATAATCTTACCTCGTTCATATAAAGCCATGCTTGACAGGCTCTAACAGGACTTAAAGGTTTATAATGGTTTCCAAATGTGTACATGTAAAACAACCATGGCGCTGGAAAAAGCATGGTGAACATGTCACAGAGGGCCATAGCCATCAAAACTATTTTAGTGGGAGTCCTCATATGACGGCGAGGGAGGACTACCACTATGAGGGTGTGCCAGCAACTGTGGTAGTCGCCAGCAGAAACGGCGCGATGTATCTGTGAACAAAATTCTTGTCATTCCACTAGTTAATTGAATGTACTAATTTGTAAACTGCTTAAGGCGCAGTGTCCATCGGACTAGTCAAAAGATTTTCTATATTTCCTCCCTGTACAATACACATTTCAAAAATGTTACAAACCAATTATTTAGAATTAGTGATAAGATATTTTTAAAACGTTATACTTCGTTTCTAGAATATATCTGTGAGTTTTAATCAGCGTTTCTAATAAAAACGGCTCCATTTAGCAGAAACGCTATCTACAACTCACAGATATATTCTAGAAACGAAGTACAACGTTCTAAAAATATCTTGTCAAGATACAATACATAAAGTGATACAAATAGCTTGTCACTAGCCCTGAATTTGTAATATTTTTGAATATGATTTCTACAAAGGGGAAATAAACAACATCTTCTGGCGGCAGTTAGGTATAGTATAGGTTCATAGAGCAAAAATCTTTTTCTTGTAAATTGTGTAAAACTCTGCTTCATGTCAAATTTCATGATTCCCCATAGGTTTAGATTTATTGGGGAGCATCTTAATACATAAATATGCTTCAAAAATGGCCGTATTTTTTTATTGCGTTGACAGGTGATTGATTTTTTATAGCTTCAAGGCACCGTAGACTTTAGTATTTGATATTAATTATACAGACAAACCTTTTTTTTTTAAATGTGTTGTAACTACTAATTAACTAAATTCGGATTTTGCCTATATTTGTGATATAAGGCCTTACTTCGTGTCAAATTTCATGATTCTAGGACAGTGGGAAGTACCTCATAGGTTTTGATTTGTGTGTCAATGACAAAATATGCGACAGAAATGGCCTATTTCCGCTGTATTGGCGGAAAAATGGCTGTATTTTTTCTTCTGAGTTGACTTAGAAACTTGTTTTTTACAGCTTTATGGGACCGTAGACCTTAGTATTTGATATTGATTTCAATGTGATACCTTTACGCGTTCCTGAGAAAAAGGTTCTTGACAGACATATGGACAACAAAGTGATCCTATAAGGTTTTCTTGTTCTCTTTTGAGGTGCGGAACCCTAAATATTATAATAATTTTAAATAGATCTCAAAAGAGACAGTCGAGAAGGCATAAGCTTGACTACGTCAGTTGTACCTATGGCCTACACCCCCTTTCTTAAAGTAGAAGCCAACAACGGCTAAAGCAGAAAGCATAGGTATGAATTTCTAAATAATACAATCCGAATAAATAATTTATGCCTAAACTAAGCTAAAGTAGCCATGCGCAGTCCACAAAGATCATAATATCATAATCTAACAAGGCAATTTGTCAGTAAGGACTGCATTCTGTAATCTGAGAAACCACTAAGTAGACCAGGCCTTGGTAGATGATAAAGAGAAAATAATAGGACATTAGAATATGCATAAAATGTTTTAAAGACAAACTGACCTAATAAAAAAACTGGTTGCCTGTAAAGTCGGTATACGGGCGAAAGTTTTACGTGACAATGATTTTATGTCTGTCTCTCTCGCTCTTAGGCGGGCGCGTGCCTCTCACTCGCTCTCATTGTGAGCGCATAACGTGAGCGGAGCGTAACGCAGTTTCTTGAAGTGTCACCCGGCAAACCAATTTATAAGACGTTGTCACGTCAAAAAAACTTTTCTCAAGTAATAATGCTAGTGCACAGTTCAAGGAATAAAGTGTTACCTCTTACTCTGAATGTAAAACAGTCATCTAGTTAGCGTATCCACACCAAAAATATGGGTATCCACGAATAATTATTTTAAAATTTATTATCTACCACTCTATAGGTATTACTTATTAAAATTAGCTGAGTTCAGTAAAAAATTACAAAGTTTTTTTTTAAAATAGCTAAATGTTTAGTGAAACGCGTGGTGTGGAGAATGATGTATGAAGATTGTTTATGATAGGAATTTTTTGTATCAAATTTCATAACATTGGTTGCTCAAAGTAAAACTCTCTGACTCATCTTAAGTTATTAAGATCATTATAATTTAATCTTTGTATTGCTATGGTACCAATAATACAGAGAATGATTTTTTAAAATGGTATGGTTAAATGGTGGTATGATTGAACATGTACTGGCTTACTAAAAAATTTTTAATATTTATGTTTAAAAACATATTTTGAAAGATCACTGTCAATTAAAATATTAGTAAATGTACACTGCCGAGCAAAAATAACAAGTCACTTACATAGATGACAATATTTTCTAAACAACTAGTGATAGGTCTTTGTAGAAAGGAAAATTGAAGCGTATTTTATTATTTATGTGTAAAATAACTTTTTTGTAATATACTTTTTGTTCCATTAATATATTTACTGGTTTATTAAATATTGTCGTTTATGTGAGTGACTAGTTATTTTTGCTTGTCAGTGATGTGTATTATATACATTTCCTATACGTAATACTACGTATATTAGTAGTAAAAACATATGTTTAGATTTTTTCGTTAATTATTTTCGCTGATTAAAGCAGACTTTTAGACTCGCTATTTAACAAAATAAACACGCGCATATTAATTACGCTTACGCGGAAATCCAAGGAATTGAAAGTAAATATTTGTTTAACCAACATATCAATAGCTTCAGGGATTTTTAAAATACAAGAGATAGCGGTTTCAAATGTATTTTATTTAACCATAGTTAAAGCAAATGACCATAAACCATTTATTTTTTCTAAAAAAATGTTAATAAATTGTTAAAGTTAGTATGGTTGACCTTCGCTTATTATTTAATTAATAAATTAAAAAAAATAAGGAACACCATAGTCGCCGGAACCGACACTTCGAATCCTCAGATCGCAAATCCAAAACTTCAACCAAAATACAAATCTGCCAACGTCATACATATTTTTAATAATTAGGTAACGTTATCTATAAAAAACAAAAAACAAACAAAAAAAAAACAAAAACAAACAAAATGTTATAAACAACAAAATTGTGAATTACAGTGCAACAAACTTTTCTGACCTTGTTGTCAAAAATTAAAATATAGAAGCTTATCAAAATGCTGTTAACTTACACGACACTAGCGACCATACACTGGGTGTGAAAAGTTTGTTGCACTGTACGGTAATATTTTAGAAATAAAGTCGTTATATACCGACGCTAATCAAAATAACACTATTCAGCTTTTCTTTTAGTCTCAGATTAATACTACGGTCAGGAATTTATTTGCCGGTTTTGTCATGCAGCTGACATTATTTTCATCCTTCATTGTAAATTTGTTTTTAGGGTTCCGTAGTCAAATGGAAAAAAACGGAACCTTTATAGATTCGTCATGTCTGTCCTTCTATCCGTCCGTATGTCACAGACACTTTTTTCCGAAACTATAAGAACTATATTGTTGAAACGTGGTAAGTAGATGTATTCTGTGAACCACATTAAGATTTTCACACAAAAATAGAAAAAAAAAACAATAACTTTTTGGGGTTCCCCATACTTAGAACTGAAACTTAAATTTTTTTTTTCATCAAACGCATACGTGTGGGTTATCTATGGATAGGTATTCAAAAATGATATTGAGGTTTCTAAGATAATTTTTGTCTAAACTGAATAGTTTCCGCGAGAGACAACAGCCTGGAAACAAATGCACATCATTTAAATTACCATCACTTCGGAAACTAGCCTAAGCAGAGAAGAAGTGACAAGATCCTCCCGGATGTACACCTGTTACCAATCACCCATGCAGGAACCAAGCTATCACGCACAAACATCTATCTAAACATGTATATACACACATACACGTACGTATTGCGAAATTTGGCACAGAGAGAGTTTGAGTCCCGAAAAAGAACATAAGCGTCAAGTGTGAGTCGGTTTTTTTCTATAATTTAGAAGTTGCCGTTGAAATCCTACACCGTTTTTTTTTTTGTTTTTAATTTGTCCAAGCTTCATCAGAAGCTCTGAAAGGCTGTTGGAAATTTAATCCATACAGCCTAACATAAACACATAATGACGCCAATAATGGCGCCAAAAATCATTATTTCGTCGGAGCATTAAGTGAAAATTTTCACAATTTTGCTCGCCGTTACTTGCTTAGTGTTTTCATTTTATCCTCTATAAGTCTTCGATGCATAATTCTTTACAGATCTTCGTAAAATCTGCCGGAATTTTACGTCTGCCATGCTCCAGTTGCTAGAAAATGGTTAGTTCTGTTATATGCCTAGAAATCAGTTGGTGTTACATATTACTGGTAAGTCGGTGGTGGCCGACGGGTTTAAATTTCATTTAACGTCTCAAGTGGTGGAGGTTCGACACGGTCGGCGTATACCAATGAGTCTTTTATTAATTTCTCAAGTACCCTGGTTTATTTACCCCACTGGCTTTACGATGCAGGACAACATCGTGAGGAAACCTACATACATCGGCAGAAAAAAAAAAGGTATGTGAAGTCCATAATCCGCACTGGGCCCGCTTGTGGACTATGGCCCATATTACCCTCGCTTATAAGGGTAGGCCGTGCCTAAACTGTGGGGACGCATGAAGGCTGGCAACAACATATAACTGATGAGATAAAACAATCAATCAAATTTTAAGAAAGAATTTAAAAAAGCTATTTTGCACCTCATTTAAACCTTAAAGATCATATTTTGTTAGTTATTTATAAGAAAACAGTAGTCTTATGGTAGTAAACTTAAAAGTACCTTAATCTAGACCTTATATCTGAGACAGCCCTTATTTGTCAGCACGTGAATCATACTGCAGTGGTTCAGGTACTGACAATCCAGCCTGTCAGCAACAGTCCTCAGGACGCCACTGGGACTATCCCTAACCCTGCGCACCAGGGATGTGCACCGCTTCCGCATAATCGAGTAAAAACAATCAACATGTGCATCGGCGAACATACCCGACGCACTGCAGCATCTAGGCAGTCCCATTAGCATCCTGAAAGCATTATAGTACTAAACAATAATATGTTAGGTTTATTCACCGCAAGTAAGACGTTACATTATTTCTATATACCAGGTGTTAACTAATCTCATCAAAATAAAATGATGTGATTTGCTTTCAGCATCATCGCTTATTTGTAATTAACCCATAAATTTGAATTTCGTTAAATTGTATGCATTGGAGTTTAGCATTTATTCATATAAAGCATTAAATAGTACCTCATTAATTTAGACATTTACGATAAATTTTGGCGAAATGAAACATCGTCGTAACGTCCTGTTTACGGGGAGAATGTTTCATTTTTATTGGCTGCTGCTTCGAAATTGTGGTTTGTTGGCACACCTTGTTTTCTGCAAGACATACAAGAAAGGCAATTAGTTAAGCTTTTGTTTTTGTGTGGAAACATGGTTATGGGTCTCATGATTAAAGATTTGTTTAGCATCAGGATGTTCTGGGTTTCACTAAACGGAACTTGTCACTAGTTAAATGTTTAACGTATAATATAATCTGAATTCAACTGTGAGATAAATGACATTATGATTCGCTCTGAGTACTAACATGTTTCACTGTATGTTTAAAAGCTAGTTATATACTAAATTTTTAATTGATGCCTTAGTTGATTTTTATGATCTAACTAAGGCATTCGTTTGCATCCAATATAACCTTGATTTGGATATTGTAATACTATAGTTAGGAGTATCCACTTCTTCGTACCTGGATCAAATGATGATTCAAAGGCAGAAAGTTAATAGAAAGGGAAGCATGTCTCTAACTAAATTAAAATGGAGGTCCCACAGGTTTTCATGCTGAGGTTATTTCTATTTCATATAAGCATACATGATCTGCTGAAAGTCGTTAAAACCAAATTCCATTTCAAAAATAATTATGCGGTAGTATTGTCTGTAGATGACACATCTCTTTTTTTTAAGGCTAAAGACGAAAAACGGTCTTAGATAATCTAAATAACTGTCTATCTAATGTTTTCTACTAGTTTAACAGTAATAATTTAATTTTTAATGGTAAAAAAACCAAATGTATTAAATTCTTTACAACACATGTTGGTCAAGTTATAACAAGTATATTTATAGATGAGGAGCAGTTAGATCTTGTAGATAACACATGGTATTTTTTGGAATTACTATAGACGCAAAGCTTTAATAGGGCCACAGAAAGCTTAGTTGGAATTGGAGAAAAGACTTATTTCTGCAGCATTTGGAGGGTCTGGAGTTTGTGGAGATTGCGTTTAGACAACGTATAGACGACGCTAGCGTATGCTAGCATAGGGTGGATGCAGGCGGTGTATAGAGTCAGCTTATTTGTAAGCGACATCTTACTTACCTATCATGGGATAAAGACGACCTAAGACAAAAGCGGCTCGGTCTCTAACTATTATGGTGTGATCGCGGAAGTTCAGACGCCTATCCAGGGTCACCCCAAGATATTTGGCCTTGTTTTGCCAAGTAATGGCACGGCCGAAGAGTGAGAGGGCAGATGGTCTTGGAGGGAGGCCAGTGGTAAAGAGAACGGCAGAGGCCTAAGGTGATGATTGCGGTTTGTTGTCTCTTAGTGATTCGACTCACTTGACCATCGGTGGTGTAAAAGCAACAGTAAAGAATATGATTTGCATGAAATTTAATTCTTTATACAAATTCAAATTTTTATTGTTCATTTTATTTTTTATCAACGAAATATTGTATAACTACTGCTTATATATTTTTAGACGATTATGTATATAAAATACTTGATATAAATAAGTCTGGTAAGGTTATGATTACAATATCATATGTCATTTAGGTAGTATTAAAATGTGTAACAATCAAATAAATAGAAACGTATGTGTTAATTATAGTCTAGTCAACATGTACCTTTTTGGGTGAAATTTTTGTATAGTCTCCGAAAATTACGATCAAGGTGTCATTCGATTCGGAATATTATGTAGAAAGTTTAAGAAAAAGTTCCAAAAGGGGCCGATGAAAATTGCAAAAGTTATAAACAATTTAAAAAAAAAAAAAGTAGGGGTTTGGTTTTTTTTGAATATCTCGAAAACTATCAAAGATATTCGAAATTTGAAAAAAGATCTGAAAAGAAGAGGAAATTTCCTAAAAAAAAGTCCTGCCTCCAGGAACTGTATCTTTAATATTTATAATTTTTACGGAGCCCTGAAAATAGCGCTAAAAGCGGGTAGTCTGGCTTCCGCTCGCGATTTGTCATTCGGACACGGTAACAATAAAAATCATTTTAACATATTAAATATCAATATTAAGGAATAAAAAAATTTAAGTACCATTGGGATATATAAATGAACAATAATCCGTAGGCGAAAAATTTTTATCCCCATTTTTCCATTAGTTATGCATTAGTTAATTAACTACTTTTTCTGAATAGAATGTTAACAGAAAAAACCTGATTATTATTAAACTACAACCCTAGGATTTTTTTCACTTCGTGGAGTTATTTTGAAAAGGCATTGAAATAGATCCCCGTCGGAAAAATTTAAAAATGTTAATTTTCTACTTTTTTATTAACAATCGAAAACATTAAAAAATTAAAAACTGCATAAAAGTTATTAAAAAAATTTTGTTTTTCAAATATTTCAAATTTTATGATTTCTAACGGTTAAAAGTTACATGAAAATATTTTTTTTTAATTTTTTACCGCGATTGTTTAAATAATTGTTATAAACAAATGCATTGTTTATAAGATAATCAACAAATTTTTTTTTCTAATCTACTTGTCGATATAAATTATGATTTTTAAGAAAAAAATTATTCCTTAAAAAATTTATTTATTGCTATAAAATGCATTTCTTAATTAACAATTGTTTTTTACCACTAAATATAAATATCAAGGAACCATTTTTTCTCTAAAAATCATAAATTCTATTGTTCTTAAATATTCTGGAAAAAAAAAATTTTTTTTTTCATTTTTTATTTGTTTATTTAATAAACAATTTGTTATAAACAAATGGATTTTCTTACTTTATTTTTTTTTTAATTTGTAATTTAATTATAAAAGCAGCTATGTATAATTTTTTATGAAAATTTTTTTTTATCTATTTTTTATATAACTTTTAATATTTTTATGTCCTAAAATTTGCCTTTTTATCTCGCTCTTTTTCTTTTATAATTGGTATAACTTTTAAACTATTATATATACGACATTTATACTTCAAGTCGTTTTTATTCACTATAAATTAATGAACAATTTAAGCTTTTAACTTCAGCTCTAGCTCTATTATTTATGTTAATTATTGACAATTGTTTATAAAAAATAAACCGAAAAAATTCTAAAGTAATTTTAAGAATCTTAGTATGGAAAGATTGATAAAAGAACACTCGTTAAAATGTAATTAACATAATAGAAAAGTTTTAAAATTTTTCGGGAAAAGTCTATGCAAATACGATTGTAATCAATTTTTAATGACAGCAAATTAGTAAATCAAAGGCTCATAATTATAAATTTATGAACATTTAACCACGTTTTGGAAGAGCTAGAGCTGAAGTTATAAGCTTAAATTGTTCATTAATTTATAGTGAATAAAAACGACTTGAAGTATAATTGTCGTATATATAATAGTTTAAAAGTTATACCAATTATAAAAGAAAAAGAGCGAGATAAAAAGGGAAATTTTAGGACATAAAAATATTAAAAGTTATATAAAAAATAGATAAAAAAATTGTTTCATAAAAAATAATACATAGCTGTATTTATAATTAAATTACGAATTAAAAAAAAAATAAAGTAAGAAAATCCATTTGTTTATAACAAATTGTTTATTAAATAAACAAATAAAAAATGAAAAAAAAATTTTTTTTTCCAGAATATTTAAGAACAATAGAATTTATGATGTTTAGAGAAAAATGGTACCTTAATATTTATATTTAGTGGTAAGAAACGATTGTTAATTAAGAAATGCATTTTATAGCAATAAATAATTTTTTTTAAGGAATAATTTTTTTCTTAAAAATCATAATTTATATCGACAAGTAGATTAAAAAAAAAAATTTGTTGACTATCTTATAAACAATGCATTTGTTTATAACAATTATTAAAACAATAGCGGTAAAAAATTTAAAAAAAATATTTTCATGTAACTTTTAACCGTTAGAAATCATAAAATTTGAAATATTTGAAAAACAAAATTTTTTTAATAACTTTTATGCAGTTTTTAATTTTTTAATGTTTTCGATTGTTAATAAAAAAGTAGAAAATTAACATTTTTAAATTTTTCCAACGGGGATCTATTTCAATGCCTTTTCAAAATAACTCCACGAAGTGAAAAAAATCCTAGGGTTGTAGTTTAATAATAATCAGGTTTTTTCTGTTAACATTCTATTCAGAAAAAGTAGTTAATTAACTAATGCATAACTAATGGAAAAATGGGGATAAAAATTTTTCGCCTACGGATTATTGTTCATTTATATATCCCAATAGTACTAAAATTTTTTTATTCCTTAATATTCATATTTAATATGTTAAAATGATTTTTATTGTTACCGTGTCCGAATGACAAATCGCGAGCGGAAGCCAGACTACCCGCTTTTAGCGCTATTTTCAGGGCTCCGTAAAAATTATAAATATTAAAGATACAGTTCCGGGAGGCAGGACTTTTTTTTAGGAAATTTCCTCTTCTTTTCAGATCTTTTTTCAAATTTCGAATATCTTTGATAGTTTTTGAGATATTCAAAAAAAACCAAACCCCTACTTTTTTTTTTTTAAATTGTTTATAACTTTTGCAATTTTCATCGGCCCCTTTTGGAACTTTTTCTTAAACTTTCTACATAATATTCCGAATCGAATGACACCTTGATCGTTATTTTCGGAGACTATACAAAAATTTCACCCAAAAAGGTACATGTTGACTAGACTATTACTGATATTGGTATGACAGTTTGCATTTTTAACCCATAGTAAATTCCAGTGATGAATTAAATCAATATTTTCCTTTTTATAAAAATGTTTATGATGAATTTCCGGATATCATTCATCTGTGTTTTTGGTTCACTTAAATATATAAATCTTGAAAGTATTTTGTTTTATTTAGCAAAATCTAGTTAAATTTAAAAGTATAACCACTTTATACGGTACGTTTATAAATATTGTCCGAAATGTGGAACAAAGCGGTAATATAAAACACTTTCTTATTCATCATCGTCAGCATCATATCAGCCTATATTGGTCCACTGCTGGACATGAGCCTCCTCTATGGCACGCTTTTTCTCCTGGTCCTCTGCCTTCTGCACACAGCCACCACCAGGCACCCTTTAAAGGTCGTCGATCTAACGGGCTGGAGGGCGTCCTACGCTTTGGCTTCCCATACTCAGTCTCCACTCCAGGACACGTCTACTTCGTCGGCCATCGGTCCTCCAACAAACGTTGCCAGCTCACTGCTAATTCAGCTTGATAATTTTGCAAGCTACTAAGCTAAAAAGAGCTATTTCTTATTTAGTAGCAGAACCCTGAAGATTGCTCTTGTAGATCCACAAACGTAAAAGCGGAATTTATGGATCAGCCAACTTCTAAAAGCGAATAAATATAAAATCATACTTAAAATATTTCGTTACCTGACATATAATTTAACAATACGGTAGTTTCTAGATTTAGAACTAAAAAGAACTCAACAGTCCTCCAAGGTATTACATTAGACAACATATAGGCTGCAATGAAATCCTCAGATCTAACAAGGAAACTTATTTGAGCAGAAAAGCTTCTAGCTGTTGATACTGCCATTAACATGCCACTGTGTCTCATGGCATAATGCTTTGGTGCAAGATCGCTAATATTGATACACTCTTTATTTTGCAAAAGAGAGCAGTACGGCCAATCTATGAAATCCTTGACCTCGAAATTATTTTAGGGAACAATTTGAGGCAATTGATTTTTTAATAATAATAATTATTGCGCATAAACATATTATTAAAATAAGAAACAAGATATCAAATTGGCGGTCTTATCGCTAATAAGCGATCTCTTTCAGATAACCGTTGAGAAGAGCACACAGCACAGCTATAAAGTATTTTATAGGAAATTTTGAGTTGTATGTGCTAACTGAATAACAATATGAAATATAATAAATAAAAAGTAAATAAATAAAATTAAATAATACTAATACACAAACCACATACAACTTAATTAATATAGATAAGATTAGTGTACTTCTGAGACAGCTTAAGTCTTAAAGTTTTGTGTAATTACCAGGTTTTAAATTGCTACTCTTAAAGTTTTTGCTTGTTTGACGTCAAACGGTTAAGCGTTTCATATTCTTATGGCGGTAACGGTAAACAAGTAATTATTTGTTTGAGAATAGTTGGAGTTTTTAGCATCAAGTTTGTCGTAGCGCGAAGAACAGTTGAACCTATAAAATTAAAACCTTCTTCCAGTTATAACGGGGAAGAAGGATTAAACAGTATGTTGTAGAGAAGAAATAGAATATGCGTATTCCGGCGAAGGCAAATCGGGAGCCAATTAAGTTTGAATCAAATTCGGATATGTGATCATATTAACGAAGATCAAATATGTATCTAATACATAAGTTTCTGGAGACGCTCAAGCTTATTTAATTGCTCCTCAGCAAGGTCAAGATAGCTAGCATCCGCATAATCAAAAACAGGGAGCAAAAGGAATCTATCCAGTTCAGTTTTAGTGGCAATGGGTAGGGAGTTACGCAATCTGCTAATAGATTTAGCTAATGCAAATAGTTTTCTACTTACTCTTTCAATTGTGATTGCTATAATATTTAATTCATCACAAATATTTAATTTAAAACGAAATAGTAAAATTTAATTTAAAAATTAATGATATGCAAGGCCGTCATGAGGGGGAAGGGAAAGTAAATATCAAAAACGAATGATAAATTCGTTTGTATAAAGCCCGCTGCAAGGCACCGCGAAGAGTATCCTCTAAATCCTATGAACTAATGACTTTATTATCTTTTTGGTATTCAAAATACAACTGCCTATAACCGACATTCAGAACTCGCGACTTTATAGAGCCAACCTAGAAATTGAACAAGCTGACCCTAATTATTATGAGAGAACTAAACTCAATTTACGCAGCATGGTGCCTGAGTTACTAGAGATTTTACTAAAGTGACCACGATAAAGTTAATGTAATTACATTTTTATTTCATATGAGTAATATAATATTAATATACAGTTAGATTCTGTTTTCAGAAGCAAAATTACAAAATGCTACGCACCGTGCTATGTGAAATGGAATATATACTGGTTTTAAGTAGTGAACTAGACCTCTCCTTTTCTAAGAAAATAGAAACATATGCACTTTTTCTTTACAACCAAACAAATTAGTTTAAAAAAGCAGTTAGACATGTATAAGTTATATATGTTCAAAGTTTTGTAGCCATTTTGAACTTAGATGATTAGCCTTAAATACGTTATTATAACAAAATGCAAATTCTATTTGCCTGATAAATCAATACTGATATAATGAAGTTAAAGTTTTTTTTTTGATATCTGGAACTAAAAGTCGGATTTATAACATTATTTTTCATTTCATACTTGAGGAATCTTATAGGCTACTTAAAATCACGCCTTGAAAATCCGATAAAGAAGAAAAGTAGCGCAGGCGTCTAACAGACCAGCCAGTTCTGAGTAGGTACTTTTGTTTCTACGGAGCCTATTGAAGTATGAATTGTATATCATTTTATTACCTGGTATATTATTTTATTCACCTTAAGAATTTGTCTTTATTCCGAGCAATTGGAAGACGAAAATATATAATTTTTATTAAGAAATGCCTAATGTGTAAAATTACTGTATTTATTTATGAATTTATTAGGAATTACTTCCTGAAAAGAAAAATTTTTGGGATTCAAAAAAAAAATTTAGATTGTTTTAAAAGTTTTTATATTAAGTTTTTATAATAATAATTAATGACACAGATTTTAAGACAGAACATTTTTTCCAGTATTTTATCTTTTCTCTGTTAAAATTGTGTTATTTAAGGCATGCCTACTGATATCATTTTGAGGCTGTGCCAGTTATATATGTACAAACGAGCTTATCTAACTAGTGAGACGCGTTTAATGATCTAGCGTAGTAAAGTGCATGATTTTTTAAGGAAGACAGCATTTAATTTTTCCAAAATTTTAATGGTGAACCTATATTTCGATTAATGTATTACTGGCTTTTAGCCCGCGGTTCCACCCGCCCTAAATTCAAAGTGTGTCGGATTTCAGTGGCAACTTCTCAATTATAAAAAAAGAAAACTCACACTTAAAGTTTTCAAGTTTTCACTTAACAACCCTAGTAGTCTAGTATCAAATGTCGTAAAAGCCAAAACACAACTTTTGGGAAACTCAAAAAACTAAAATGGACAAACTTATTTTATTTGTAATTGCTTTGTTTTTATGACCTTAATGAAGGAAGATAGATAGATAATCTTGTAATTGTGAGGTCTCTCTATTACTATAAGCCCTTATTAAGTAGCTATTGCAGTTAAGAAGTTAGCTGGTTTTTACTACCAAAAAAACTCATAACTGGCTATTACTACAAATTTCTTACTTAAATACATAATATACATAAGCTTTGTATTAATTGTTGTAAGTACGCACTTATGAAAAACCAAACAACTTATATATGCAGTAAAATACTTATAACGATCGACAAGAAATAAATAAATTAGCAGTAAAAGCTTGTAACACTTGGTAATGTAATGTTCATGTTTAGTAACTAAGCTACAAATTAACAAAACAACAGTTTCATTTATTTATAATTGAATAACTCAGAGAGCTATTCCAATCACTTATTTATCAAAATTTCTTCTTCATCGGGTTCAACAACGTCTTCATCGTCAGTTTCTATAAGGTTGTCAATTTTATTATTATCGTAAGGCATTCCCAAAAATTCTCTATGGAATCTTTTAGGAATGACTCAGTCTTTACACAGCTTTTGTAAATCCTTATACTTGGCTGTAGGTATTGGAAGTTTTTTTGAGTACATTTAAATCAAATCTATAGCATTAAGCTCTAGCTGCTGTTTTTTTTCTTGAGATTGGCTTAAAGCTGCCTCTTCTGACCTCTTCCTTTCTCCTTTACCTTTGCCTTTTTCTCTTGTAGGTAATTTATTAAATAGTGTTACTTTTTCAATAGCAGCTTTGTCTTTCATAGAATATTTAATTTCGATCTGATTTAAGTTTCTTTCTTTAAATGTAGGCACTCAAATCTCCTCAAATTTAAAATTTTCCTTAATGTCTCTTTTGTAAATGAGTTTTCAACTACCCTTGCCCAGTTAATAAAATCTGTACATTCTAGAACGGTCACAACATAGTGTTTTGGTTTCTTTCTCGCTGCTTCAAAGTATGAAGGACATTGCGAGGAGCTCCAAACTTTTTTTTACCTTTGCTTCAATAGTCGTATGCACGGAATCGGCAGGCATATATGTATGTCCAGTTAATAAATAGTTAATTTGAATTACTTGAAGATTTTCAGAGACATGTAAAAAGTAATTTAGCACTGATAACACGGTTTTATTAATCACAGTATAAAAGGGCATTTTAAAACACCTATATTATCCAGCTGTTTGAGATACAAATACAAACAGATTGCTATCTCAATGCTGCCTCTTTTGCCATCACACTCACCCTAGGTATAACAAAATTTTGTGTTATACTTTCATACACGGTGAAATTGTACTTTGCATACTTTCTGGAGTAATACAAAAGCATGCTTTCTCCGAAAGGCGTATTGAGTACTTTTTGTAAATCAAAACTACAAGTTATAGATTTAGCATCCTTTAAAGTTTGATGAGCTTTAAATCTTTTATAAGTAGCTTCTTTTTCTTCTAAATAGATTTTAAACTTCTCTTTGTCTATTTCATTAATTTCATTTTCAGAATTTTCAGCCTTAGTGCAGAACGTACATTTATCTTTTTTTGGGCTGTGAAAGCCAAGATCATACTCATTGAGAAAAATATTCCTGAAAATAGCTTCGCTTACACTTTCTTCATTCGACTTTTTGCAATCTTCCAGATAAATTCTAAATAAATTTGACAAGTTTCTTAATGATTGTGCCAGATATTGACGCTCAGAGTTTTTTCTATTATAATGTGAGGGACAAGCAGGGGGTTTCTCAATAAATTTACGAACATAATATTTGGCTAATTCTGAGTATTTGTCTGGGATATTTCGCTTTCTCATTACCATTTCCGCCATACCTTCCGTTGAATTAGATAATGTATATAGCAGGTTCCTCTGCGGTATATCTAAGGTACTCAATAAAAACTGTTGGCACACTTTTCTATGACCTTCGCCACCATTTATGTAATATTCTAAAGAACGGTTTCTTCTGTTAGATTCCGTTTATTACCTTTTTAAGCTTCGCGTGCACAACGAACCAACCAATCACGTCGCCGTTGAACATCAATACTCCAGTAAAATGAAAAAAATAAATTGCGTCTCCCTTCACTTATTTCAAAGCAACAATCTTTTGCATTTTTATTTTGAGTACAAGGGTTTTTCTTCCTAGACTTTGCTTTAATAATCGTTCCTCTTTTAGTCCTCAAAGCTAACAGGTGGTTCAGAAGGAGCACAAGGGTCGGTGGTCACTGCATGGCGTGTTACGGGTTTGGTCTCAGAAGACGGACGATATGTGTTCACAAAGCTAACAGGTGATGCAGAAGGAGCACAAGGGTCGGCAGTCACTGCATGGCGTATAGCAAGCTCGGTTTCAGAAAGCGGGTATGTGTTCTTAAAGCTAACAGGTGGTGTAGAAAGAGCATAAGAGTCAGTGGTCACTCATTAGCGTGTAGCAGGTTCGTTATCAGAAAGCGGGAGGTATGTATCCTTACAGCTTACAGGTGATGCAGAAGGAGCACAAGGGTCGGTGGTCACTACAAGGCATGTTACTGGTTCGGTTTCAGAAGGCGGAATGGTATATGTCCCCAAAGCTAACAGGTGCAGAAGGAGCGCAAGGATTGGTCGTGGCTACATAGCGTATTGCGTGTTCATTCTCAGAAAGCTGAAGGTACGTTTCTTTAAAGCTGACAGATGCTGCAGATGGAGCGCAGAAGCTAGTTTTTGCAATTTTGAATTCGTTATTCAGAAGCTCAGTGTTTGAAATATTTTTTAAAGGGAATTAAGTTGGTGTACTCGGATTACTTCTGAAGAATTCGTGTGTTAGTGGCAAAGATATCGTAGACGTGCTGATGCTATCTTCAATGTTTGCGTTATAATTAATAGTTCTCTGGCGCTTTCAGGTGTTTTATGTCTCACCTTGGGGCGTTTATTAGGCGTGT
The DNA here is from genome assembly GCA_946406115.1 of Apoda limacodes. Taxonomy (NCBI): domain Eukaryota; kingdom Metazoa; phylum Arthropoda; class Insecta; order Lepidoptera; family Limacodidae; genus Apoda; species Apoda limacodes. Next base: position 21,085,250 of record OX291555.1, on the reverse strand, counting down.
CAGTGTCAGTATCACTGTTTTCGATCACGTCGTCGAGATTCTCTGTCGATAGCCTGTAAAGTATCAAAATTACTTAGGTTCATCATTAACTTTATATTTCGCAGGAAAATAGTATAGTTTCTCATAGTTCAAACCGGCAAACTCTTTGACGTATTTGCTGCTTAGAAACTATGCCTATACTACATTACTAAGTTAGTTCGCCACCGTAGTTGGCAATCAAAAAAGTTTTTTTTTGTTTGAGACCACAATTTTTCCTGTATTTTTAGTTAAGTAGTAAAAGCCAGTGAATATCTAATGTACTCTATAATACTTAATGTAGTAAAAGCCTTGACACATCTTTATTGCTTAAAGAATTTTGTTGTTAATGCCAGTACAAGTTTTTACTGCTTCATGAATTTTGTAGTAAGAGCCACTACTCATCTTTATTACTTAAGGGTTTTTGTAGTAAAAATCAATTTATATCTGAACTATTCAAAGTACTATATGGTAAAATACTGGATTAAAACTGTATGGAAGACGAGAGTAAAGCCGTATAGCTAAGTGAGACTTGTAGTTCATTTTTAGGGTTCCGGACATAAAGATTAACAACGGGACCCTATTACGACTCCGCTGTCCGTCTGTCTGTCACCAGACTGTATCTCATAAATTGTGATAGCTAGACAGTTAAAATTTTCACAGATGATGTATTTCTGTTGTCGCTATAACAACAAATACTAAAAACAGAATAATATAAATATTTAAGCGGGGCTCCCATACAACAAACGTATTTTTTTTTTTGCAGTTTTTTGCTCGATATTAAAAACGGCAACAGGTTTGAAATATTGACAGAATACTTAGTTATATATTTACTTTAAAAATAAATAATTAAATTTAAATTTAATAAATATTTTAGGGGAGCTCCCATACAATAAACGTGATTATCAGTTCGTTAGCCAGGCTCGCAAGTAGCCGGTTTTTGTTTTATTAATAATAAATAAATAAAAATTAAAGCCTTATATTTCTTGCAAAAAAGAAAACAGTTACAAAAATATTAAGAGTAGATAACTAAATGCTAAAAAAATGATTGACCTAAATTTCTAGCTAGGTTCATTTATGATTTGTATTTATTTACATATTTACAGTAATTAGTGGTTTGCAAGAACCCCTCTACAGGTAAAGGCCTCCTCCAAGGCTTGCCACTCTTCTCTGGATTGAGCTAGCTAGAACCAATTACTACCAGCCGTCTGAGAAATTTCGTCCTCCCGTCTAGCATAGGGTCTGCCCTTTTTACGTACTCCTTGAGGACCTTTCCATGTGGTCACCTTTTTAGTCCATCTCTGATCTTGTAGACGCGCCCTATGTCCTGCCCATTTCCATTTTAAGGATTTAGAGCAGCCAGGGCATCCTTTGTTTTTGTATACTTGCGTATTTTTTAAAGTTCCATGCCTCGTTGACAGGTATTTATTCTGTTTTTAACATTGTTGTTAAACTTCCAGGTTTGGCACGCATACGTTAAGCAAGGTAGGAGGCAAGAGTTAAAGCTTTTGGTTTTTAACTTAATCGGTAGGCTACTTTTAAATATTTCTTTTTGGCTCCAGAATTTATTCCAAGTTAGTTGTGTCCTGCGATCTATCTCTAGCTCGTTGTTTTTTCAGTCGAAACTTATTGGTTTTCCAAGGTATATGTATTTATCTGTGTATGTAAGAGGTTTGTGGTCGACGGATATTGTCCTTTTAGCGCTATTTGTCATTATTTTTGTTTTTGAAAAGTTCATTTCTAATCCTACCCGTTTGCTAGCCTCGTTTAGTGCCTGAATCATCGCTTGTAACTGGTTGTTAGATTCAGATAGCTGCACTAGGTCATCCGCGAATCGAAGGTGGCTTAAATAAGTTCCGTTGATGAATATGCCTTTTGTTTTCCAGTCTAATTGTTTGATTACCGGTTCTAGTGTCGCTATAAATAATTTCGGGGATAATGGATCCCCTTGTCTCACGCCTCTTTCGACGGCAAACCACGGGCCAGTTGTTTCAAGTTGTACTCTACTCTTGCTGTTGGTGTATATACTTTGGATTGCCTTTAGATACTTTTCCTCTACGTTTTGGGTTATTAGTCATGTGATAACGTATCAAAAGCTTTTTGGTAATCTATAAAAATGATATACAATGGTCTCCTCATCTCCTGATATTTATCTTTTATAAGTTCTAAAGAATGTATGTGATCGATAGTAGAGAAGCTTTTTCTAAATCCCGCTTGCTCTATCGGTTGATTCGATTCTAGTGTGCTTTTTATTCTCAGGTTTACGATAGTGGAAAAAAACTTGTAGATGCACGACAGTAAGCTTATGGGCCTGTAGTTTGCAATTTTGTGTGGGTCGCCTTTTTTGAAAACTAAAATAATGTTCGATACAATTATTTTGTTGAAAAGGTCGGTTAAGGGTTTGGCTAGTATTGGTATAGCTATTTTTAAACTTTCGTTTGTGATGTAGTCCGAGCCGGGACTTTTGTCAGTTTTTAGGTTTTTCAATGCGTTTTCTACCTCGCTTACTTCGATTTCAGTTGTTTCTTGCAATTTGCTATCTGTGTTCGTGGTATAGCGGCTATTTTCGTGAGCTTTTCGGTGGTCGTTGGCGCTGTATAAGTTCCTGTAAAAGTCAGTCGCTACATGGATAGTATCGCTACGGTTATGTGTTGTTTTGTTGTCCTTTTTAGCTCCATCTATCCACATTTTACATGTTCTAAGCTCTTTGTAAGCTTTTTTTGTACTTCCTCTTTGGTAGAGATGTTTTTCAATTGGTATTCATTTGGTTTTATGATTAGGTATTCTTCGTCTTTGGGCTGGCCTATTTTTGCGTTAAAGTCGCCAATCAATACGAAGTTTTTGTGAGCTGCCTTTATTGCTGTATTGATTGTCATATAGAAGTCTTCTATTTCTTCGCTGCTTGATTTTTCTGTAGGGGTGTAAACTTAAATAATAGATAAGGGGGTGCCATCTATATTTACGTTGAGTAAAGCGACTCTTTCTGTAAAGCCAAAGTAACTTTTTATGTTTTTCTTGAGCCGTTAACCTACAATATGCTTTCCAGGTGTATGACCAGTGTGGCAGAGGGTATCATCTCCGTATTCTTCAATTTTGTTGCCCAGTCGCCTCATTTTTGATATGCCAATGATATCCCATTTTATGTCTTTGAGTGCCTCGCTCAGCTCTATAAGTCGTTCATATATTGAAAGCGATCTAACATTGTAGGTAATGAAGTATAGTTGGTTTGCTGGTTCGTTTTTGTTCCGTACCCTTGGAGGGTTTTGGTCGTGATCTTCCACGGTGACAAACCGGCTTGGAAGATGTGTTTTGTTTTTTGATTTTATTTGTCGTGTGTTTTCCGTGTGAGAGGGGAGGGGTAGTTGCTACGTGTTATTTATGCTGACTTGTTCGTTCAATAGACTATTAGAGTTTAGTATAGTATAGTTTAGTATAGACTTTTAGTATTCCTGGTTTTAGAAGAACTCCCTCTGATAAGCTGGACGATCTCTGTAGTCCGGTCTGAGTTTTGTTCCTTTTGTTTACTCCTGGTTTTTGTTCTGTTTGCGCAGGAGTATTTTTATCTGGTGATATTGGAAGGGTTCTTTTCTTTTTGCCGAATACTTCAGCATTTTTTCGGTGTATTTTCAATTTATCATACCTGATAGTGGCCGAGTTTCCTTTCTTTACTTGTTCTTGCAGTTCTCTTCTTTTTTCTAAAATGTGCTGTGGAAAGTCTCCTTTTATATAATAAGCGGTGGTATCCTTAAATATTCTTCTCTGTTTAAATATTTCTATTTTTGTTCCCAAAGAAGTGAATGTAACGGTATGTGGCCTAGGCTTTTCTCCTTTCTTTCCTATTCTCCTAGCTTCCTGTACATCTCTTTGTTCTATCCCTACAGAGAAGTATTGGTTTACAAAACATACTATGTATTTTTCTAAGTTTGCGTAAGATGTTTCTGTTTCCGCTAAGCCAAAAATTACAATATATTTCGTTGCTTTTTTCGTATTTTTTTTATTGGGTCCTTGCCCACAATATATGTTGTAAGTCACATATTTTTTGTTTTCACTGCACTAATTCTAATAGTTAGTAAAACTTTTTTTTATTTTTAATTGGGCAATGAACGCGGAGTCGATGTTTACTGTGGTTCAGTGGCTCCCTCTCGTATATATATTTCTAGTTTAATTAATAGATACTTATAATATTGTTTGTAATAGCCCATTTTTAAATCTTTGTCGTTATACAAATGAAAGTAGAAAAATACAAGAGAACAAACAAACTCTACTTACATTTTCTTACATTGGCGTTGCCTAGATCGTAACAATGACTTCGTCGATCGTAACAATCTTGTCTTCTATTTGATTTCAGCCTACTCCAAAAACAGTTAGCAATACACTAAACATTCAATGAATTGACTGACAATCAATAATCCTCTAGCTCACACCGCTCGCTTTGCGGAATAAGCGAGACAGCAATTTTGCATGCCGTACGCGCGGGCGGCGTTTTTGTTTATTAAAAATCTTACTAATCTATAGTTCAAACTGGCAACGTAATTTTGTAAATGAATATTCTACAAACATTTTGGTTCTTACCACAAATAACGGCAAATCATTTTTGACCTGGTCTGGTACTTATGTCATAAACGTAATTTTCACCAGTAGGTTATTTGTCTTTTACGACAAATGTTTAAAAATATATTTTTTTTACTTACGAAGCTTTTCCTACATATGTGGTATCAGCCATGCAGAAAATAAATAATCATTTACAATAATATATTGATAAAGTACGTCGTTTTTTACGACAAAAAAATAATTTTCATAAAACAATGTATTCGACACAAAATGTAGTGTCAGCCATATGGCACAGCACTTTGTCTTTTACCTCATTGTATTGATTATTTTAAATATTTTAAAGGTTATAACAACATTTTTTTTTGGCAAATTCTGTTTATGGTACAAAAAAATCTGGGTAGTAATGACCATTTTTTTGCTAATATAATATTTCAAATAAACAGATCGACAAAGTTATTTTGGCCAAAATAGCTTTAACGACATTTGATACTTTAAGGATCGTTAAGGTTGTAAACTTTTTTAATTGATTGGACTACTTCTGGCAGAAAAACACTAAGAAGAAATTCACTCCTTTATGACAAAACTAGTTAGGTTCCCACTCCTTAACCTATCCTAAACTACTTCGATAGCTCCGCTTATGCTATATGTTGTAATAAGTGAACAAAAAGTTCCTATCGAAAACATGTAAGAGCATTCCAGAAAATACTTAAATGGCTCCTAATGCTCCATCAATTCTTCAGGAACACTTGACGTAAAATACAGCTCATAAAAAGGGATGCTTAATTTGAAATAAAAGATCACTTGAACAAAAAGTTTGATTCTTATTGTCAAATTAGGATGTAATATAATATTAAATAGGTTTATAAATGGTAAATCAAAAAAAAGATAACTAGGCCTATATTAAGCAGGGAGCACTGAAATTGTAACTTCAAAATAAAAGCAAAATGTATTTTTTTGGCATATAAAACCTACATAATATCCAAGGCCCTGGTTTCATACCTCTAAAAATACAAAACCATAGTAGACCGGGAGCTGATGACAGAAGTTCAAGGTCGATTTTCTCCCTTATGCCTCTCTGAGTACTGAAAGTTACTTCAGAGACAAGAAAAATCATCGCAAAATTGAGCGGTCCTCCCGGGGACGAATTTGTTTAAATAAATATTTATTACACAAAAAAATTTAGCCTTATTCAACAATTTTCTCACTTCTGCCATTAATATAAAACGATAATTAGGTATCGACTTTACTATTGATGAACTAGGTATAAGTGCAGCAAGGGTTCTACGGGTTGACGTTATAGGGTGGAATTGTCTAAAAATGTAAATGATAGTAAATGATTATCTCATCGCTGCCAATGAAAAGTTTAAATTTAATCAACTTACACAGTCTTAAAAATATTGCCATAAGGGTCCTTACTTACATAAGGGCTGAATGAATTTCAGTCCTGGAAAAGTTAATAAAAAATTTCAACTTGGTTCTGCGATTTTCCCACATATCAAACAATGTGCCATTATAATGTAGATAATAAAAAAATTAATTAGTTCGAATGGCATAAGTGCTTGGGGGAGGGGGGCTTTCATGCTTTAAAGTATCGGAAAAGTTGTTGGAAAATTGGTGGAAATAATTTCAATTTTCTCACTTATTTTGTATATGGGTAGAAAAAGTTGTTATAAACAAATATTGAAAACGGCATAAGTGCCAAAAAGAGCTTTCATGATAAAAATCATTAATCATTCATCAGCAAATGTAATATCGGTTTCTGAAAATTTGCGAATCATTTAATAATTTTCTTACTTATGCCATTTTGTAGATGGGTAGAAAAGTTGTTATAAACAAAAATTTAAATCGGCATAAGTGCCAAAAAGAGCGTTATTTATTTATTTCAATATTATACAAGCTATTTAGCTCAATTACAAGAGAAAATTATTAAGAGAACATTATTTAAAAAATAAAAAAGGCACTTTATATAAAACATGCGTTTTGACATTCTTAATAATTAATATTATCACTATCATTGTTATTATCATCCTCATCATCATCACTCCTGTCACTCCTATTGTCGTTGTCGTCGACATCAGTAGCGTCACCTATTTCACCAGTATCTTCTTAATTTGAATCTGCAAAATGTTTTAAAATAAACAATAAATTTCACGTTTATTTATATACACTATATTCATGAGAAATAAAACACTCGTATGCTTAAAATCAACTTTTAAAACTTTTTGTGTACTTAATGGACTGTTGCACGCATAAGGATGATTTTTTGCATATACAATAATAAAAAAAACTGGTTGCCTGTAAAGTCGGTATACGGGCGAAAGTTTTACGTGACAATGATTTTATGTCTGTCTCTCTCGCTCTTAGGCGGGCGCGTGCCTCTCACTCGCTCTCATTGTGAGCGCATAACGTGAGCGGAGCGTAACGCAGTTTCTTGAAGTGTCACCCGGCAAACCAATTTATAAGACGTTGTCACGTCAAAAATAATTCAGAAATATTAAAATACATTGCATCATTCCCATCTATCAGTACATCTTCAACCCATTCAAGAAGTTCTTCGCTCGCGAACCATTTGAATGATGATCCACTGTCGACGAATGCCCATCCGTATTGTGTAATTCCGAACCCATTAGGGATGTCACAGTTCGCATTACTCCACAAGTTAGTTATAAATGATGTTCTGAGGATATGCTGCTCAAACTTTCTTTGACATGGTGGCAATAAACAAGCATCAACATTGAGTAATCGTTATTTAAATAGAGCTTCATCAACGCTCTTGCAGTGATGCAGCCCATTTTTTTTGGTTGCATAAATTTCACAAACAATACGTTCCAAGACTTCAAATGCTGACGTATAATTATCACTACTAGGGTCTATATTAATTAATATTAACCAGTTCTCTGTATTATTAAATAGAATAAATAAGATGATGGTGACAATGTTTACAAATTTACTAATTATAAACTGCCAATAGAATAACTGCCAAGGTTTTCTCTAAGGACTATAGTATGGGGTTCTTTAAGAAAGAAGTTATTAAAATTTTTGAAGGGTCGGCAACGCACGAGTGTTACCCCTGATTTTGCAAGCGTCCATAGGCTACGGTGACCGCTTACCATCAGGCGGATCAAGCTTATTTGCAACCTAAGTGGTATAAAAAAAATATGTAAATAGATCGATGTATGATTTTATTCTCAGTAGGATCAGTGAGTATCCGTAAATGGACCCATGAATATCTTATATCAACTATAATCTGTCCATGTTCAATAAAATAATCACTCCATCAACACTTACATACTTAAAAGAACGCTTTGATTTTCATGATTCTGGTCTTTCTAGTTTTAGAAACTCCACTATAACAACCTCTTCATTATTAACGCTATACGAGAATTAACCGTCCTTTTCGAAATTTACCTCTTCATTATACATTGAGGGATTCATATCTGTTATTATTACAATACAAACGTTTATCGTTATAAGTTTTTATTGCTGCAATTTAATGGTAATTGCTAAAAATATAATTTACTATTAAGAACTCCTACTCATGGTACAAATTTTTATCACTCTTCTTTTACAGTCAGAGCTATTCAATTACGAAACACCTTACCTTTACAAATTAAACGTGCTTAATCCTTAAATATTTAAAAAAATGAAGTGAAATCACATTTATGTCTAAATATTTACTCACATGACAAAATTGTATTATTTCTCTTTTACATTTACCGTAATAGCATTAAATATTATATGTATCTATTTAATATGAAATTGTTAATTTATGTATATATTTAAAGTATTATTATAATTATATTATTATTGAAATTTATTTATTAGTATATAATTTATATTTTGTTATGTATTTATTTTTAACATTCTTTTTAATGATTTATTGGTTTTGCACCTACTACGAATAATTGAACTTTTAGAAATTTTCCACTTCTGGCTTTCTAGAAGTGATCGCTTACTAGTGATAGTGTTTTTTTTCTGTCTGTATTTGTGTGCACTAAAGTGAATGTGAATGAAATACATTCATTAATTCAGTGTATTTAAACAGTTATTTAAAATAATATCCATTAAATATTTTCTATCAACTAAAAATATCCATTACTTGATCCATATTACATACATATTTTAAATACACAATAATCCATAAATAATTAATATAATCCATTTATAATTTTCCTCTAGGATTCATCGATGAATCAGCACATTTTCTTTTCATAATAATATGTAATTAATTTTATCATTTAAAAAACATAAAAAACATGATAAATAGTTAAGTTATATTAAAAAACTTTTTAGCTAAAAAAACAACCTTCTTCAAAAAAATGCACTAAAAAGGTAATAACAATTACTTTTTGCCAATAATCTGATCTGAATCACAGTTTGAAATTGGTTTCTAGAGAGAATATAATTTTTTGTTAAGAAGTTTTGTTTTTTTGCTTTTGAGTGACGAATTGCTTTTATTTCTCGTACACTAAAAACATCCACACTTGTAACAAAATTTTATATAATAATCAACATAAAAGGCGCGTTTTACCAGCTCAAAAAATACTTTTATTTTTTTTCATCAAAAGCTTAAGTTTTAAATCCACTTCATTAATATGGGACCACCTTAGGGACGTACTATTTAGAATATAAAAAGAATTTTTGAAATCGATTCACAATTGACGGAGAAATCGGTGGACTCACTTAAAAAAAATATACCCGTCGAACGTAGAATCTACTCCTTTTTTGAAGTCAGTTAAAAACAAGTTGTTTTTTTTGCATTTTTAGAACAAAATGTATTAATTAGCAAGCATTTAATCAATTGGAAAGTCTAATCTAATAAAAATAATAGGTTGACAACGAATGAGTCTAAAACAACCAGTCGCTAAGTTAAAACTGTTGATGCTACTTAATTAAAGTATATGTTTCCTGTTATATTGGGTACTTATCTGAACTCGGATAGCAACCAGTAGTATTATGTTTAGTATAATCCTTATTTGAACTATTCAGCACAGCTGCATGCCCCGATAGGAGTTGCCTGGGTGCTGGTTATTTACATACAAATATGATGCTTTCAGTTGGTTTATGGACAAATTGTGTTTATTTGTTTATAACTGTATATTTCCAGTTTTAAACTACTTTTTTAACTCTGAAAATTGATATATAATATTTTGAGGTAACTTCGGAAGTAGTTTATTTGACAAAATGGCCATAAAATGTCATATAAATTTGGTCCTTTCAATAAAACAAAATCTACCGTACTGATTCTGGATGCTCAACGATTATTTTTTTAAGCAAAATCTCGTAAAAAATGGATTTTTGTAATTTTATTTCGTAGCTTATATACATAGCTATTATTAATTAGCAATAAATAAGCATTAACAGAAAAGAGTAGTGTCCATTGTTTAAGTTAAGTCACTTATATTTTCTTTACATAGGTAGGTACCGAGTTTAATTATATTAGTGGTTTACCATTTTCTTATTGCAAGTGCTAGAAAGATACAAACTTGCCTACTTACCCGCTCCCGACTAGCCTTTGTCTGCAGATAAGTATAGTCATTCGGGATAATATATCCAGCCAGTCATTAAGGTGCCTATTTAGATGTAAAAATGTTGGTAAATGTCATAACTATATATTTCGTCAATGATGTCAGGTACAAGCTGACATAAATTAAACTATAAGGCGACTTAACTTACCTCCATGGGAGTTATTGGTGAACATAAATGGACCACGTCTGTCTTTCCTATGTCTTCTTAGGGGACCGAAGAGAGCCCTTAATTACATATTAAACTGAGAGAAGACATAAAAGGTAGGTAGGTACAAGTTGTAATCAAAATAGAAAAATACAACCTTGTCCGTGGGATCCTTACTAATTAATTATTGGCTCTTTTATATTTCATTCCCAACAAGTTACAGTTATAGTTAATAAGCGTTATTCGTATTTTTTAAAGTAAAATAGGCATGAACTTTATGTTTTTACAATGGGTAATTTTTCAGCCTGATGACAACCATACAGTGTTGTCAGAAACAAAACAGGTGGCGTTCGGAACCCAGCGTTTCGTGCCAGAAAACCTTCAATAAAATAATTGTAATAATAACAGCGTAAGTTTTTGCTTTATTATGCTAGTTTCTCTTTCACTCAACCGATTTGGAAAATATAATATTTTTGCCAAATTTCTATAGTTACCGCTATAGTTTGCTACTCATATAGCGTACTGAATACCTACATCAAAGAATTTACCCAGGATTATCACGCCAATACCAGAGTTTAGCTCAGGTGGAGAAGTGGGCACAAGTTATTCTATATTAGACATAACTATATTATTATTATTATGCTGTATTTAAGTACATTGATTCTGATTTGAATATAAATTGTTGCGCACACCTGCTTCTTGCGACAGGAGTTCCCAGTAGGCTCGTGGTAATTTGATACAAAAATTGCTTCCAAATACAAACAAAAAATATTTTACAAGTCTAAAACATTTATGTGAAATGTGTATCTCTAAAAATTTTCAAATCAGAAAAATATATAACAAATTGAATCTAAGCTTCAATTCAAACAATGTTTTTGTTAGATTAAATGCTAATTATGTTATGAAAACAAAAGTGATTTTGACAAAAACCATAATTGTAAGAAATTTGCTCGTTAAGAAACCTTTTCACTACGACATGTAATTTTCCTAACTGATTTACATTTACCATTTTATGTTTACCAAAACAACCAACCTCCTTATTTGATTTAACTGTTCGTTGCTTCGCACATCTCAGAGGTTAAATTAATACGTTTGAAGCCCTTTAGAAACACTGATTTAGTTTTAACGTATTAAAATTGAAATGGATTTACGTTCTTGGTATACTTTTAATAGTTATATATTTTTGAAATCGTAGGCATCTTCGTAGATTTTCAATTTTGCTAAACATTGTTATTTATCTCTGAAACAAACTCCGCCAAAATTATGACAAAAGAAATTCCTACTTCAACTTACTATAATTATAAATAAAAGTTTACTAATATTATTAGTTATTACAACTATGCAACTCTTTAAATTAGCAGATTTTGAAATAGCAGTACTTCACCTCGGGGCAAAGTTTGCTGCTTTACAAGTCGCAAGTCCGACCCCATATTGAGTACTAATGACATCTCTGAACGGATGCACCCGGATACCAGATTAGCCCTTTTCACTTAGTCCAACGACGGACTGTGAGAATTGTTGACGATTCCAAACTTACCTTTCAGTCTAAGTAGCGACTATGCCTCCCTGTGTGGATGTGTTCTGAGGAATTGTACGAACTGATACCCACGGCTACTTTTTACCTCCGCACCGTTTTCAGCAGGGAATTCATTTTCACACCTTAGAACCTAAATGGTCACGTACAGTGCGGCTTCAGAGAAACTTCCTCCCGCGAACACTTAGGTTGTGGAATGAGCTCTCTGCCAATGTTTTGTAGTTGCTAAGGACTACAGTATTGGGTACTTTAAGCGTCCATAGGCTGCAGTAACCGCTTACCATCAGGCGGACCGCTAGCTTATTTACCACTTTAGTGATTTTAAAAAAAAAAACAAGAGTTTTAAAACAACTAAAATTTGCACATTATACACAGTGACGTCTGGACCCAAACTAATCAAAGTTTGTGCTACGGATATGAGACAACGATACTAAAACATATGTAATTTTTTTTTTGTAAATACATACACTATTTTAGATAGAAAACACCCAGTCTCAAGACAATCATAAATATTAATGGTTTGTCTTGTGTAGGAATCGGACCCACACTCCTCTATTCAGCAGTCGGGTCATTACTCATCGAGCCACGGAGCCGAAATAAAATAACAAGTAAAATTGAGATTTTGCAGAATTACTAAAACATTTTTGATCAGTCTCCTGTCCTCCAGGAGATAAAATATAGCAAGTCAAAAGGAAAAGGCATAAAGCTACTCCAATTAAGGTGACTTCATGTATGCTGCACCAGTGTAACTGGTAGAGGTAAGTGAGCATACAATAACACCCCCATTTGCCAGTCCTTGACGGACTCAGGGGATAAAATGTGTGTGCGTCATTCTGTCTTATCCAAATTCTAGGAATCTGATGAAAGGTATCCCAATATTTTATGCTTATTTTGTTCTATGTATTGCCTCAGTTGTGCTCTTGTCGTTTAGGTTTCCAAAAATCCTTGTGGCGTTACCGCGTTGGATCGCTATAGATTTACGTTCAACGACATACATACAACCCCTTTCCCTAATTCGTTTGCCTTTATCGTTAACAAATCTATAACTATACTATATAACTATAATTTATTATATTTTCGAATTTAACTTGGACTAAGTTTAACTAGTTAAACTATAGGTATGTGCTATATTTTATTATACATATGATTGAGATTGATTCTCAAAAACAGATTATTAAGTAACTAGTGGGTAGGTAATTGAATATCGGACTTCTAAAGAAATATGTAATATCCTTATCGATTGATAAAAATAAATATAAGAAAATTTTATATACTCGCAAAAAGAAAGTAAATATATAATAACAACTATAAAGTAAATGAAGTTAATAATAGTCATATAAAAATCGATAAGAAATAATCATAACCGACCTAGTTCCGCCATCACGTCACAAGATAATTGAGTTTTTATGGTTTCCTATCCACAATACACTAAACTAGGGAATATGAGGCCATTCAGTATTATGTCCTCATAACAATTCACTGTGCTCGTCACGTCGTGGCTCCATAAGTACTATAATGATATTTATTGATGTGATACAATTTGAAAATGTTTGTTTGAATTTGTTTCGACGTGAACCTACATATGAATTATGAATTTGTTACTTGATTGATGATACACTTTGTTGATAAAAGATGTAGATAAAAAAAAGAAAGTATAGGGTACTGTTAGTGTTTGTGCTGTATACTCTCTCTCTAAACTTCGGTAACCGGGAACGTAGTCAGGTATCGTACGTACTCAACAGCAAATCAAGGACCTTTATAAAATGTATATTGTAAATCTTTTCAATTTTGAATATGCACTGCAAATATAAAGGATTAATCTTATTATCTAATTTATATATAACAAGAACTTTACTGGCTGAAGACGTCCTTCAGGGTATTGAGCATCTTTTGCTCTATTGATTTCCACGTCCGGGTTTATATCAATTGCGATCTAATTAATATATATTTTTGAAAGAGAGAACATCTACATGGGGCGAGTGTGTGAAAACTAGATCACTCACGTGGTTCTACACAATTTATTGGTGAGACACCTTACAAGCCATGCATCAGACTCATTAAAAGACTGTCAACAGAAAGCATCAACAATCCTTTTTGTCTTTTCGTTTATTTGAATTTAAAAACAACGTATATTAAAAATTACCTAACAGTTCTCCCTTTTCCGACTTTTGTTACAAACCTTATTAACGAATGGTTCACCCTACTTCCATGTACCTAAAAGGACCTAGTCTTCTACAGTGTCTACCCAAACACGATAGTGATCGCTGCTTCTTTGCGTAGCGTTCGTGAACTATGAAAAAGCCTTCGATTTTATTGAGACTGGGCGGTGTTACAGTCTCTCCAGCGGTGTAGCATTGACTATCGATACATCGCAGTGCTGTCGTGTTTGCATAATAGAGCCACGACCAGTAAACGTAACCAATCCACCTGCAGAAAGGTGTGAGACAGGGAGACGTTATTTCTTCAAAAATATTTACAACTACGTTAGAAGACGTATTTAAGCTTCTGAAGTGGGTAGGATATGGCATCAACATAAATGGCAAGTACATCACTCACCTTCGATTTACCCACGACATCGTGGTCATGGCAGAATCCCTGGAAGACCTAGGCACGATGCACAATAAAGTTTCCCAACAGGTTGGCCTTACAATGAACATGGATAAAACGAAGCTAATGTTCAATTCCATGTCGCGCCTATAACGGTTGTTGTTGGGAACGCTTCTCTCGAAGTTGCTGACGAATACACATACATGAACAGAAATACAGTGTATGAAGAGCACTGTACTTTTTAAAAACACTTACATGACAGTATTGACAATTTTTTTTACTAAAAATACGTTTTGAATTCTACATCTACACTATTAGTGTATTATTGACAAGTATTGAATGCGCTTTATGCCAGGTATATATGCGCACGCCTTCAGTCGTTTTGTTTACCAAAAAATGAATGTTCTCGATGCCGGATATGGCGTCAGATACGGTATGCATTCACTGCACATGATTGGAAGGTAGTGCAGTGAATGTACTGTCAAAATAGGGAACAGCCATCTTCTTTTTTAACAGTAAATTGTTCGGTCAATAAAAGATTCAAATGTTTTTGCCATTTCATAGCGCTCTATCTATGCCAAGGTTGTCCCCCATAAAAGAAACACGGCTCATATTGCAAAAACCGTGAAGTTTCCGCTCGCGAACGGAACATTTTTTGAATTATAATTTAATGATATAAAAACTAAAAAGGCAAGCGGCTCATAACAAGAACAAGTAAAGGAAAAATGTTGGCAAACCAAGTTATTAAACGCCGAGTGCCAATTACATAAACTTTAAGTACGATTTATTAATACTAAAAGAATTAATTCCGTTAACTCTGCGGTTAACGGTGATAGCGAATAAAATCTAGATGAATGTGCTGAAGCACTGAGAAGATAAAGGTTTTTAAAACACTGTAAAAGCACTGTAATTTAATTTCAAGTTTCACTGCATTTTTTTCATAAACACTGTATTTTAGTAGTGACAACACTGTATTTTCATGACAAGCATCTGGCAAAACTGTATTGGCCGCATACGTCCCCACTGATAGGGCATGCCCTACCCTCACTGACTATGTAATTATGGATAAGAATAATCATTTTAGATACAGCAATAAAATCACAATTTTTTTAACAATTGTATAAATACTATGTTAGATATAATAATAATATACCTACTAATAATAAAATTTACTTTTAATATTTGTATGAAAAATACTATGGTGTTTAACATAATAGAACACACAACACATTGCAACAGTAGGTATTACAACAGTAATTTTCTTTTCTAAGTTGATATAAGTAGTAAAAATGATTCTAAAGTGAAATAAGCCCCAAACATTAAAAGGTTCTATAACCGAAGTTATTTAATCTCAAATACTTTTATGGATAAAACTTGCGCAGTAAAATTTTGTTTAACACGAAAATATTTCTACAAAGAAGTTATCTTAAAATTGTTTTGATTGATTTATAAAAAACTAACATAAGGATGATTTGCTCTAAACATAACAACAAAAAAAAACGAACAAGCGTGAGACGGGCCCGAGACATTACCATCTTATATTAGCAAATCACAGCTATATAGCAATTACTAAGTGATTTGTTGGTTATTAAAAACGTTGTAATGTTGGGCTTGGCCAGTATAATTGAATGGGTAACAGCTTAGCGACACACTATTTTGTTTTTTTTTGTGTCTGTAAATTACGGGAACCAACGGTGCGCGAATCCGACTCAAACTTGACCAATTTTATAAAGTATCCAATTTATATATAAAATTAGGCAATTTTGATTGATTTATAAAAAAACTAACATAAGTATGATTTGCTCTAAACATAACAACAAAAAAAAACGGCCAAGTGTGAGACGGGCCCGAGCCATTACCATCTTATATTAGCAAATCACAGCTATATAGCAATTACTAAGTGATTTGTTGGTTATTAAAAACGTTGTAACGTTGGGCTTGGCCAGTAATTGGATGGGTAACAGCTTAGCGACACACTATTTTGTTTTTTTTTTGTGTCTGTAAATTACGGGAACCAACGGTGCGCGAATCCGACTCACACTTGACCAATTTTATAAAGTATCCAATTTATATATAAAATTAGGCAATTTAAATACAATAATTAACACAATGATAACCACAGAATATGTAATCACTGATAGTAACAGAAAAGTTATTCAAAATTTATTCTGCCTAATTGATAAACAACAAAATTTAATTTAATCCTAACCTAATTTAATTTACAACGGCTGTTTGTAGTCTCACACATAAGCGTACAGGAACATTAACCTTTTTGGAGCTTAAACTTAGTTTGGCACACAGTAGGTATCATTAGAAGGCAGGCCTACGCTTTATTTGAAAGCTTTAACACCTTTACAATTGCTTAGAACTTTCGTGTCTATTAATGGAAAGGGTAAATTAATGTATTTCAGGTACCGTTTTATTTAATTATTCTTTTTGTAAAACAAATATTGTTGCACTATGGCGGGATTGATGCCATACAGTATTTTCTACCAGCTAATCATAGGGCTAAACAAAAACAGTGAAACAAATATACGAAACACATATTTATAGTCCTGGCTCGAAGTTAATCTTTTAATTACATCTTTGCTATGAAAGTATTTATTTATATTGATGATATCGCCACAGATATGGCTTGTATAATATATTCTCTTCTAATCGCTATTCTTCAGGGAATTATAAACGAAGAAGGATTATTTCTAATTATGTTTATTTATGTTGTATTTCTTACTTCTATGAAGATTTTGTGTTAGTTCGTAACATTGATGTACTAGGACTGTATAAGTCACTAGGAGTTGCATATTTGTGTATACATCTATACATATAATAAAATAGTAGGAAAGTCAAAACTGTACATTGAATATTTTTCTAAAAGAATACTTGGGGTCTGATCTGCAATCGATACCGAAGCCAAAAATATAGTTTTCAGAATTTTTGTCTGTTTGTCTGTATGTATGTTCGGGATGAACTCAAAAAGTACTGCATGGATTTACTTCAAATTTGGCACGAATATTATTAAGAAGTCGGGTCAACATATAGGCTATATATTATTACGCTATCACCAACGGGGAACGAGCAGTGAACCTTTATTTCTTCAACGCATTCTGTAACAACGTGTAATCTAACGACGCAAATTTGACTTGCTTCTTAATTATTAATTATTCTACTCACACATAGCCATTTATTTTATGTTAAAAAATCGTGTAAAGTCATAACTTAGATGTGTTATAATTTTTCACCATATAAAAATGTTTCCTATTTGCTAACTAGATGGCGTTGGCGTTGAAGCTCTAGCGCTATGGTTTCGTTCACAAAAAGTGATGTTATAGAATAGCGTTCACGCAGGCAGACGACGTCGCAGGCAGCAGCTAGTATATTATACATATATGTTACAGAACCCCTTAATAATGACAACTCAGTTTTCTTCTTCAATGTGACTCAGGTTGAATGCTTTGAGTTTTGATTTGAATATACTCTTTCACTGTGCTCTACGAATTTCTTCAGGAAGTGCGCCCCCCCCCCTATGGTCTGAACTGAAAAACCAGTGCGGTGACGAGGAGTGAAAAGGAGAAAAGTCTTCGAGAAGATCGAAGCGAACATTCGTGTAGAGAACTAATCAACTGGAATCGAGCCTTCAAATAGCTTAGGGAATTAGGGTCGTTTAGAATAGAATACAGTGTGGTGGAAATAATTCTAGTGCTCTTGCGTTGATGGATCAGCAGCCATGTAAGCTGTTTGCAAAATTTGGATATGCGGTCGTATTTACGTAGACCGACCGTAGGCGGTCTAGTTTATTAAGAAACTCAGATTTTAAGTTAGGATAATACACATCCGCATAATCGATGAGTGGTAGGATCAAAGACAATGACCGCTTACCATCAGGCGGACCGTAAGCTTGTTTGCCGCCTTAGTGGTATAAAAAAAAGACTGCATCAATAAAAAATTGTATTTGGTGAAACTTACTACACGTATAGAGGTGACATAAGGTACTAATTATTTTACGACTAAATTCTTCAATTTGAGGGTTCCAGTTCAATTTTGCTTCGATATAAAATCCAAGATCCTTTACGGTATCGCATTAAGGTACAATTGTTTCATCAAATAAAACGGATGGCAAAGCAAGCTGACGTGTGCTACCGATAATTATAGTTTGACACTTTATTGCATTGACTGTCACTCCAAAACGTCTTGATGCTCCAAATTACTGTGGTAAGTTTTTATTTCTTTTTATTTTAATTGGCAATATTTAATGAATGCAACAAAAAAATACTAAAAAGTTAAATTTATGTTGTTAGACTCAACTCTGGAAAAATATTTTCATGTGTTTTATACCTTATGAAGTTTGGGATTAAACTGAAAATCACGAGTAGCATTAGGGTTAAGTTAAAATCACGAGTAGCATTAGGGTTAAGTTAAAATCACGAGTAGCATTAGGGTTAAGTTAAAGTAGGTACGAGGGAAAGCCTCGCCTGGAAAGTATATCACCTTAAATACTGGCGACACACATGCCTGTATACATAGCTATTAAGATTTTGGTTTTGTATGTAATTGGTGTTTATATCCTACGTGACCTTACATGGTAAAGTTTTTATAGTCCTGAGTACACTTTTTGATGTGAAAAAAATATATGTAAAAGTTCAAACCTTAATCAAGTTTGTTTGCTTATATATTAATAAATTGCCTATTAATCAGATTGACACACATTTTTTTTGGGAATTATTCTTGGGCTTTAATTGAAATTGTTTAGTAAACTAAGAGTGATATTTTCATCATTCTCATTTCATAAAAAATATATTAATATGACCGAGTAAATTTGCTAATTTCATACATCTAAATAAATATTTAAAATTTTGTTTATAGCTGCTAGGGCAACAGGGTGTGGTAACATTGACAGATAAATGAAAGACGGCCGATTATTTTCCGGAACATAAAAACGTTATCTACAGACCTAGATCCTGCCTTTGAAACTTCGATTTTTTACATATCTTCTATTATACATAACGTTATTTTTAAACGCTTATTTTATTACACTTATGATATAGGTACCTATGTATGAATCGAGTATAGTTGGGAAAAATCGTTTCCTATTACACCGAAGATTGTAGTAAGCTATCAAAACGCTATTTGAATACCAAATCACGTAGCGGAAGCTTTCACGCTACTTTTGCCTCAAGTCAAATATTTCGATACGAATATTAGCAGGCTTAGAATACTTTTTTTATTTGTGCAAACGAGATATTGGTAAAATGTTAGTAGTATATTTTTATATTGATAAGTAGATATCTAATATATAAAATATCTAAGATATATAATACTTTAAATGATACTAGTGAATTTCTTAATCGTTTGACAAGAGTATTATGACTCATATTTTAAGACAGCAGCTATTTTCAAATTATGAAGGATAACAAAAACAAAATAAAAACATACAAGTCCTCGGCAAAATAATATATTAAGTTATTGTTAAAGGAAAATCTCGATTTATTATGTTGTTGTTTCTGTTACTGAGCGTTTTATTTTACTGCCTACTTAAGCAAGACTTAAGTAATTTGTGTTTTACAAGCACTTTCAAGAAAAAAAATTCAAAACGTACTTACTTACTTTGGTACTTATATAACAGTTCAATAAATATATTAGAATAAAAGAAAATTAAAAAATATAATAATACTTTCTTTATAAATGGTAATGAGTAATGGTAATGATAATAATGTTTATTTAGTAAACACAGTTTCTAGACACGAGAGAAAAATAAAAAAAAATTAAACGTTTTGTTTTTAGGGTTCCGTACCTGAAAGGTAATTAGGAACCCTATTACTAAGGCTTCGCTGTCACCAGGCTGTATCTCATGAACCGTTATAGTTACACAGTTGAAATTTTCACAGAAGATGTATTTCTGTTGCCGCTATAACAACAAATACTGAAAAACAGACAAAAAAAAAATTTTAAGGGGCACCTATACAACATACGTGATTCTACGGATTTGCTCGTTTTTGTAGATAATGGTACGGAACCGTTCGTGCGTGAGTCCGACTCGCACTTGGTCGATTTTTTACAAATTCAGTCGTTAAAAACGTCTTACATTTACTTTTTTATGTGCCTTGGATGTCTAAAAATACAAAATATTACGTAAACTAATTTACGTAAACTAAAAAAAAAGTGACTAGATTTTCGTCTTGAAAATTGTTTTTTTTACTAGGAAGTCTCAAAATGTAGATAAAAAAATTTCAGGCTTATTTCATTACAGATGTAAGGAAAATGACACGTATGTTTGGGCTTTGAGCGGGCAAAGAATCAAGTTTATCGTGATACATTACTTCCTAAGATAAAGGTCGTTTTTAGTTTGGACATGAGTATGTGTGTTACAAATATTACTATATCGTTAAAGTCAACAAAATGAATGTATGAAAATAAAGCATAACCCTGGCGGACGTGTTTAAAAAAAAAAAATCTCATATGACTGGATAAATTATGTATGTATTGATGAATAATGTATGTATGTAATGTAATGTATGTATGTAATGAACACGCAAAGGCGACAATAGTGTGAAAAACTGACACTAGGCATATTCCTTTAATTTCATTATTATTTTTAACATCGGTTAAATTTTAACATAACTTTCTCTATTTCTTATATTTACCACATAACTGTGTTAAACTTAGTATATAGTAGATAACACAACCAGTACGTCGACCCTATTTTAAATCACGTTGCAATATAAACAGTTTTGCACAGCTGTCTGCCTCAATACGAGTTGCCTGCTCTCGACAGCTTGTAGGTAGTTTGCATTCAAATTTTATGCTTTCAGACTCTCTATGAACAACATATACATACATACATTTCGTCCTCGATAAAGTAACAGAAAACTGGAACGTAGATTAAGTGTAAGTTCGTGGTCGCCTCTCGAGAACCTCATTTCCCCATCGGCAATCGGTTCTTCAAGCTATGTGCCTTGCCCATTGCCACTTCAGCTTTGCGGTTCGGTGAGCTACGTCGGCGACTTTAGTTCTTCTACGGATTTGCTCATTCCTGATTCGATCCTTGAGCTTTTGTATAAGGCCCATAGTGAGCGGCCACGTTTCAGTGCCGTAAGTCATCACTGGCAACACATACTGGTTGAAGACTTTTGTCTTCAAGCACTGGGGTATTAAGGACGAGAAAATAGTACGCAGTTTTCCGAACGCTGTCCAACCGAGTTAGATTCGGCGATTAACCTCTTTCTCGAAATTGGGCCTGCTACCTAATCGAACAGTTTGTCCCAGGTATACGTATTCGTCAACAACTTCGAGTGTAGAATCCCCAACAGGTATTGCAGTGGGTGCTACATGGCCATTCGACATGATTTTCGTCTTGTCCATGTTCATCTTGAGGCTCACTCGTTGGGAAGCTCTACTGAGGCTTTCGAGCATTGTGCTAAGGTTCTCCATCGATCCTGCCATTACCACAATATCGTCGGCAAACCGAAAGTGGGTAATGTACTCGCCATTAACATTGATGCCAAGACCGTCCCAGTCCAGAAGCTTAAAGACATCTTCCAACGCATTTGTGTGAACAGTTTCGGAGATATGTGTCGAGTTTTTTCTTTAATACCACTAAGGTGCCAAACAAGCTCACGGACGCTTGCAAAACTAGGGGCGTAACACCACTAAGATGGCAAACAAGCATACGGTCCGCCTGATGGTACGCGGTCGCCATAGCCTATGGACGCCTGTAACACCAGCCGACCCTTCAAAAATCTGATAACTTCTTTCTTGAAGATCCCCCATACTATAGTCCTTAGAGAAAACCTTGGTAGAGAGCTCATTTCACAACTCAAGCGTTCGCGGAAAGAAGTTTCTATGGAACCGCACTGTATGCGACCATTTTGGTTCTAAAGTGTGAGAATAAATTCATTTTCGATCTCGAGCAGTACGATGTCAGAAAGTAGCCGTGGGCATCAATTCAAACAATTACTCAGAACACATCCCATTGTACTAGCGGTAGAACACACACAGGGAGGCAAAGTCTATCCTCAGATTTAAGGGCTCGATATGGCAAGTGAGTTTGGGATCGCCCAAAGATAGCAGCAGCACTCCATATGGGGCCAAACTTGCGACTTGTAAAGCAGCAACCTTTGCTCCGACGTGAAGCACTGCTTCGCTCTGTTGAGTACACCAAGTTTTTTGGACGCCAGCTTCACCTTTTTTTGCAAATAATCTCGGATCTGAACATCGCAGAAGATGTAAACACCAAGGATCTCAATGCTCTTGGAGATGGTGAGAGGAGTATTTTGGAATTGTGGGACCCAGTTTTCCCGTCCCCATTTAAAGACCGCGGCCAGAGTTGGTTTGGTTTGAGACACAAGTTCTCTGCGCTTTTTCTCCACAACGGAACGAGGGACGTTTGCACAACCCGTGTAATAAGCATCTCAAGAACTGTCATCTGCATAGCAATGTATGTTGTTGATGTCCAACAGCGTAGGAGACAGCACAGAGCCTTGCGGGACACCAGCATCAATGTCCATGCTATCAGAGCTACTCAACTATGGCTCGTATGCATTTTTTGTGAAAATGGGTGGCTAGCTTTTTGGTCATCGGGCACTATGCAAGATGGCAAGTTAGATAAAAAACCTCGGAGCCAGACGCGATCGAACGCCTTCGCCATGTGCAGGCCACATGCCAATACCTTCCCCTGACTCTCAATGGCTAGTGTGTGAGAAACACCAGTAGAAGATCATGAGTCGAGCGACCGTGGTGAAAGTCTTATTGACGATCACTAACCAGGTCGTGTTTTTCTAGGTATCTTAGAAGTTGTGTGTTGATCACACGCTCTATCAGCTTGGAGAGGAGAGAGGTAATAGCGATAGACCATGTAATTTGATGGATCTGATCTATCACCCTTTTTCGGCACCGGGTGCTCATTCGTAGTCTTCCATGAAGATGGAAATTGTCTAGTGTAGTAGGATAGCGCGAAGAGACGCGTGAGTACAGGACATATCTCAGGAGCACACTGTTTAAGCACTACTGCATGTATACCGTCTGGCCTACTAGGCTTATAAACGTCTAGAGAAAGCTGTGTTTTGGAGATTTCCGGCATGGTCTTACCGCAACACGGTATAGTATGTGGTACAGCGCCTTTGTCGTTCATATTCGAGTTAGAGGCAAAGAAACTGCCCTATAGATCGGCTTTGTCTTTTGCACTATGGGCCAAGTCACCATCGGTCTTTCGCAGTGGCAGTAATGACGAGTGCCAATAAACTTAAGCAGCTTTAGAAAGTGACCAGAAATCACGACTCCTAGAGAGATAGCTCGGAAGTCGTCCACTTATTTTGCCGATGAATTGGAATTTAGCTCTGGCAGTCGCCTTCATACTGAACCTCGACGCAGCATTTAATTTGCGTATTAACTCATACATATTTGGATTCTTATTATAACGAGCCGCGGTCCAAGCCGCATACGCAGTTTTGCCTCGGTATTTTAGCTTCCCTGCAAGGCCTATTAAACCACGGCCGTTTTTTGACGCCGGCAGCTACTCGCGGGTAAGGAATAATTCCATACCGGCGAGGCTTGTCTTAGTGTCTGCGGCTGCGCAGACGTCAAGATCTTCTGAGCGAAAGCAGAGCTGCATTCACGGGCACGATGCATAAAATTCTCGCAATCCACCTCAGTCTGGCAATTTATAATGCCACATATGACGCCAATTAGTTGACCCACATGGATCGGTTTGTGTGCACGTTACTTAGCTCCAACTAAAACGGAATATCCGTCCGAATATGTAGTCAGCAGAAGGTCCAGTAAGAAACTCATTTGGTCTTTTTTTATAACGGCCAATATTTGCCACTAAACTAAAAATTAAGGTTTATTTTTCCTTTACATGTGTTATAAAACATCCAACACTCAATTCGCCGGAAAGTACTGTTTAGGTTTTAAATCTCTTGCGAGAAATTGCGAGTTTGAAAAAAAAATTTTATATGCGATGTAGATACATTACAGTTTTCTTATTTTTTCCTTTATCTGTGCTGCTTCGTACCAAAATTCAAGATTTTGAGTTCACGAAAAGAACCCTGTAGCTTTTGATTCCCTTGCTAGTTTCGAAAATTTGCGGAAATTTGCGGCATAAACTGCTTTTGATTGCACTGGCTTAGAAGTTTGATTTTTCACAGCTTGAAGGAACCATATACCTGAGTATTTGATATGAATTTTAGCTTGATACCTTCACGCGTTTCTGAGAAAAAGGGTCTTAGCTGACGAATGGACGGACGGACGGACATCAAAGTGATGCTATAAGGGTTCCGTTTTTCCTTTCGAGGTACGGAACCCTAAAAGTCGTCTCATGTGAACAATATAACATGCTGAGCAGAGTAGCTTACTGCAATTTTATCACTTATTTGAATACCTACTCACGTAGTAGAAGCTTTCACAAACCATCTGCTTCAAGTAAGTATAACTAGCTATCTATTTCAGAACCTATTCACACCAGGCTTTTGGTAATTTGAATGAAAATGTAGTGATTTTAGTTACGAAATTGACAAAGTGGTAGTGGTGTATATATATAATTATTATGTATATATATCTACAATATACGCACTTTCTTTAGACAGTTTATGTTTTCTGAATATTTTAAGCGGCAATTTTTAGGAAAAGGAAAATGTCTTGGAACAACATGTATTACACAAGACTTAATAAAGCGTATTTCAAAATGTAATTGCACGAAATACGACACTAGTTTTAAGCTATTTTGTATAGTTTCTGTAATACATCTTTGAGTTATAGATGGTATATCTGCTAAAAGTGGCCACTTCGAGCCGATATACTATCTATAACTTGCATATTCATTCTAGAAACATTACTAATCGGTCTAAAACTAGCTTATGACGGACCGCCGGGATTTCCTTACAGTAATAATTTAAATATATCTCGTTACATTTTTACCGGAAGGCTTTTTTTTTTATTAACAGTCAAAAAGTTGCCAGTATATTTCCAGTGTTGAGAAAAGTTTGCTTGTTCGATAGATAAACGAGCAAATTATTTTAGTATAAACTTTATTCCAGAAATGTTTGAAATGATTATATCTAAAAAGCAAACATAGTTTAGAAATTGTGAGATTGAGAAATTCTTTGAACTGTTTCCTTTCAGATAAAAAGGGTTGAAAGTTTTGGGGATTCCATTACTTCCAAATCAATTTTCTGATAAAGGCTTTTGTGACCAGAAAATAACTATTTGTAACAAAGAAGACACAAGATTTTATCTAACAATGTTTGTTTTTTTCCTAGAACTACATCAAATTGAAATTTAAGAGTAAAGCTTTATTTCAAGCGTTGATTTAACTTATCTTGTTGGATCAAATCTTGCAACTGAATTTTAAAACAGTTGCCTCAATCCGATTGAGTTGAAATTTTGCATACACGTTTAGTTTAGACGACGATGCATGGTTAGCAATCCAATATGGGGGAATACAATTTTTTAGGTATTTAAGAAAAGGTTTGCTGAAAAGAGTACGAAAATAAAATGATGTCACACTAAATTCAATATGGCGGATGCCTCAAGATGGCGGAACAAAAATCTTATCTATTATCATGATAAATAAAAGACTTTGAGAAGAAAACAAAAGGCTTTTTTTTATATTAGAATAGTTACTTTTTCTTTCTTTCCGCAAATCGATTTCGTTTGACAGTTTCTATTATGAGCATAAGTCAGTATAGAACCGTAACATATGTACGTCATTCATATATACCCTAACGACACTTATTCTCGAAGGGGTGGGCAGAGATGTAACAAACATATCCCCGTAAAATCCACATTTAACCATCGCGGCGGTATTCCGTCCCACAAACGTGACATGTGCTGAGCCTGAAGCCGTGCCGGGCATAAACCAGAATCAAGACTTACACTTAACAAATTACGTAACTTTACAATTAACAAATTGCAACTATAGCGGATCATATCGTACCGCTACAAGCAAGGCCGACGTCATGCTTCCTACATCGCGCTTTCGAAGTTTCCTTGGCAGTTCAGAATATAACGAAACCGAAGCGCAAGTTTAGTGGCATAACACCTCGCCTGGCAGGAGACCACCTCTTTGCCGCCGCACCACACAACATTATTGGTTGCTCGTTACCGGGAGCTCTTGGAACCCTTTGAAATGGCAGCCGGACTTTATAACGTTGGTAACCGTGATAATCATTTATACCAGTTATTTAAAAAAAAATTGAATAGGAATAAGAGTATTTATAAGTATCATATTTTTATAGACATAGTCCATATCTTAATTTACACGAAATATCGTGGCTACTCGTGTTAACTTTTGGCAATGAGTTTTCAACTTAGTTCTTTTCTGGTTTGGAATAAAATCATGAAATTAGGAAAGTTTCCAAAACTAAACTTTTAAAAATTAAGTAAATAATATAGTTGTAGAACTAGCTACACTACTAATTTTAACTAACCTGTATTTGTAATTTTAGATTATTTATCGGATTTAGCACCCAAAAATTAACAAACAGATTAAGATGGCCCCTAACGCGCAAATACATATGTTTATGGGTGTTAAGCTGAAATTGACACTGTGTAGAGCTCATTTTTCCCTGGCTAAAATATATTATAGATATGCGAACAGCTTATCGTAAAAAGTGCAAAAAATTCATCACAGTTACATCACATAAGATACAAAAATTCTATTACAGTAATTTTCTGTCTTTATAGTTACTGAACATTTCATGAAATAAATTATGTTCCCGCTGCTAGTTAATAAAGAGTTATGAATTAAAATAGATAAACGAGAGGTTCAGCCGTTTTTTTTAAAGCTTTGTTTTATCTTTACCTTTAAACAAATACAGTAATTTGCTAGTTGAAGAATGTAGAAAGCCATGTTATTTTTTCTAGTCTGAAACTTCTACATAGGACAGTGGAATCGATTTAAAGAACGAGCAGAAAACTGCACATTCAAATAGAGCGCAGCCTTAAAAAGGGTAAGTAAATCATTTATAAATTTTACATACTTTTAACACATATGTAACATACATAGGAAACTAATACATCAATACATAAATTATTTGATGTAAGCTGTTAAAAATCCGGTAACATTTTGATGATTGGCTGCACTTCCACGTACTTAAGACTAGGTTAACGTTTTTCTGTATGAATAAAACAAACTAGGCTACCATATCTCTACAACGGCCGGTCCTGAGCCGGTCGCGCCCGTCACTTTCCTGTGGCTCTAACCGGGTCCTCATTCATCTGGTAGGAGGCCTTTACACGTTGCGCCATCCGATTTGTAGAAATTGTATTGAAGTAAGTGGTAGTCATGGGCGTAGCCAGGTACGGGCAGGGGGGGCAGCTCCCCCCCCCCCCTAGCCGGGCATGGATTGGCAATTTTCGGGATAATTTGGTCATTTAAAAAAGCACCTATTCGGTTCACCCGCAGTTTTTACTGCTACTACCTGCACCGTCTTCCAATAGTCGTCCGTTCAACCTTCCGCATGTAGAGAGAGAGGCAGTTCGTTAGTGTTTTGATGTTTAGTCGTGTTGACCCGCCATTGCTTCAGTAGCGATTGTTTACGGTCGCCACTACAGGATCGTCCAAGGGTGCGTACAGATTATTTGCAACACAACATTTCCTGTATATTTTAATGAGTTCGCGAACGCACTAGAACTATTCGTCCAACCTTTCACGAGTAGAGATGTAGTTCCTCAGTTTTTGATAATGTAAGGTCGTGTTGACACGCGATCGCTTTATTTATTATCTACTAGCTTTTGCACGCGGTTTCGCCCGCCCGAAATTGGTTATCGGTGCAGGATTTCAACGCCATCTTCTCAATTATAGAAAAAATCCGACGCTTGACGTTTTAAAGTGACCTATGTCCTTCCTACGGACTGAAACTATCTCCATACCAAATTTTCCCACGGTTCTACCTGCCCTAAATTCGATTATCGGTGTAGGCTTTCAACGGCAACTCCTCAATTGAAGAAAAAAAAACGACTCACACTTGAGATTTTCAAGTAGCCTATGTGAGACAAATAGACGGACAGAGTTACTTTTGCATTAATGATATTAGAATGGACTACTTGTTCCAGAAAGAGCAGGTAAGAGCACTGCAGTGTGGACGACGTAAAGACGTGACGAAGCTTCCTAAATCCTGCCCAACCTAAATGGACTTTTTCGGCTTCTTATACGAAATCATTTTCAGGATGACTTCGTCCACTTTCCCAACTGGTCCTATACCCAACTCCTCCTCTTTCTAAACTCGTCCTTCTACAATTAGCGCCACCGTTGTCCATTTTACAATCTGTCCAAATTTCTAACTAGTCGAGTTTTTCACTTGTCTATTTCCTAAGTTGTCCACTATTTAAACAACTCAGATATTTCTCTTGACTTTCGAAAACGTTTACCAACATTATTGTCAGTGTCGTTTAAAGGGTTCTCCAAGTTATAAAGTTTAAATTAATATAAAATACTAAGGTCTTTGAATTTTATAAAAATTTTAACTTGATACTAATTTTTGAGGAAAAGACATCTGGACAAACGGACAGACGGACAACAAAGGGATCCTGGGTTCCGTTTTTCCGTTTGAGGGCCAGAACCTTTAAAATAAAAAATAAAAGTGAAATTATAATAATTTTAAAAACATTAATTTTATTAACATTATGCTAAAACTAAACTTATTTTGGATCTTATCATAAAAATAAATTGGAGTGTTTTTATTAAATTGTGATAAAAAAAACACTTCAATTTAATATGTTTAATTATTTTCAGAAAATTTATGGGAGATATTATATTTGCAATTATTTGCTTTCGTAGCTTTGAACATTGTTTGTCAAAATAAATATCTGCCGTTCTTCATGCCGTCATTATAAGGTGGTTAAAATTAATGGCCTCTTTTTAAATTGCTGCGTAGGTAATAAAAATTTGGGTGACCTTTCCCAGATAATTTCTGATTGATTCTTCGATGGTATCCTACTGCTGAGTTGTTTGTTCCATGTTAATTTTGTGCACAACTTAGCATATTATAATCTTTTTTAAACCTCTGCTCTTCGAAATATTTCCTACATTTTTGCCGTTCAAGGAAGTGGACGGGTTAGGAAAGAGAATGAGTTAGGAAAGTGGACGAGTTGGGTAAGGGGACGAAGTCGTCCTAAAGGATGATTTTTACCCAACTGCACTATAATATTATCGTCAGAAAATTGTAGGTGTAAGATTTACTCGCATGTCCATGTCCTTTCCAGTTATCAAGACTTAAAGACATCAGTGCGACTGTAAACTGTTTTGTGGACATGATATCCCCCGTTTCACTCCTTTTTGTAGCTTGATAGGTCATGTTTGACTGGTTTGTAGAACTGATTTCGTTGTCGATTCACACACACATCTCAAACACCTCGACGTATTGCCAGTCAACTTTTTCATAGTCCACAGAGGATCTTTCAAGAAGATTTCCAATTTATTAGTGATAATGACCCTCGAAATAGGTTATAAGCGTGGTCAGATCTGGCAATATTTTTTCAGCTGGGTGTTATCTACCATATTGAAAAATAGGTTCAAAATATAATGTATCAAAATCAAGAGCAGAAGTAGCTTCATGCCTATTTTACATTATAGTTTTCCATATAAATAAAAACCGGTTGAGTGCGAGTTGGACTTGCGCACCGAGAGTTCCATACCTAACTCCATTTATGTTATCTACAAACACAAACTTACGATTTATGACGTATTAAAAAAAAGTACTTACAAGATCTCGTTCTAACCAATTTTCGGTGGAAGTTTGCATGGTCATGTACATCATATTTATTTATTTAACTCTTATAGTACATTATAATTGTAGTGTAAAATTAACAAATTGATACTTATGTACTAAGGTGGACTTATCGCATTATGCGATTTCTTCCAGCCAACCTTAGGGTATTTCCGAAAAAAGGTTAATTTAAATCTAAGTAGGTAGAGTCCAAACGAAAAGAAAAATAAAAAGAAAACCATAAATAAAATAATTCCAAGTATATGCACATACATAAACACACCATAATTACATAAACATACTTATATAGGTACTCATAAATACATACATAATATATATATATATATAATACACAATAAATATACATTAAATGAGTATGTGTCATCAAATTAGCAATGATCGAAGAAAGAAGGATTTTAAGTTAGTTTTGAAAATATGATTTGACGCTGCCAACCGAATGTCGGAAGGTAGATTGTTCCACAGCAGAGCTGCTTTCAGCAAATGATTTCACATAAAAGGTAGTGGAGTGGGGTGGAATAGTTAAAGTTCGTTCTACCTTTGACCTTAATATCATACTTTGTGAAGTATTAGACTGGTATTTAAAGAGCTCCTGCAAGTAGCATGGTGCAGAGGGATTATTAAGGACAGTATACAAAAGAGTGAGAATGTAAGTTTTCCTGCGAAGTCGAATTGGGAGCTACTTGAGTTTAGTACGAAACTCTAAAATGTGATCGTATTTCCGTAATCCGTAAATGAATCGGATACATAAATTTTGGAGACGTTCAAGTTTGTCGAGTAGCTCCTCTATAAGGTGTAGATAGCTTACGTCCGCGTAATCAAGGATAGGAAGCAGTAAAGACTGCGCCAGCATAACCTTAGTCTGGAATGGTAAAAAGTTTTGAAGACGTTTGAGTGAGTGTAATGAAGCAAACAGCTTTCGGCAAAGTGCATTTACCTGAGGGCGCCATGATACGTGCTATCTATGAGTATTCCGAGGTTCTTAACTTTTTCGACAAAAGGAATAGGTACGTCATTGTAAATAATTTGTGGCAGTTTATTTATGTCCAGGTTAGCGATTTGACGACTGCTGCCTACAAATATAGCCTGAGATTTACTGGGGTTAAGTAAGAGTCTGAAGGACTGTGCCCATTCAGATACAGTTTTAAGGGTATTATTAATGATACCGATAGCATTCTGAATTTGGTCAACTTTTAAACCTGTGTATAACTGCAGATCATCAGCATATATTTTTTTTTAGTTTTATTATTCTCTTATTTTAGAAGTTACAGGGGGGGAGGACACATTTTACAACTTTGGAAGTGTCTCTCACGCAAACTATTCAGTTTAGAAAAAAATTGATATTAGAAACCTCAATATCATTTTTGAAGACCTATCCATAATCCACACGTATGGGTTTGATGAAAAAAAAATATTTGAGTTTCGGTTCTAAGTATCGGAAACCCCAAAAATTTATTGTTTTTTTTTTCTATTTTTGTGTGAAAATCTTAATGCGGTTCACAGAATACATCTACTTACCAAGTTTCAACAGTATAGTTCTTATAGTTTCGCAAAAAAGTGGCTGCGACATACGGACGGACGGACAGACAGACATGACAAATCTATAAGTTTTTAGCCATTTGGCTACGGAACTCTAAAAATGGAGTAAAGTGCCTACCATTTTTGCCGTATGTAAACAACGTTTTGTACCAAGTCTGCCCCTATAAAAAACATAGTAAATTAATATTTTTAGCGCAAAGATATTATACGGCATCTTTGCTATGAACATATCGATTTAAAGTGATGATAAAGCCCTTTTATAGTTTACTTTCTTCGAAGACTCTGACCTTCAGGGAGATTATTTATATGTAATATGTGTTTTCGTAACTTGTTTTCTAATTCTATGAAGACTAGACTACTTCTGTGTACTTGTAAGATTGCTGTCAATGTCAAAAAACAGAAGACTCAATAAATTGGAAAGTAAATATTTTGACACCTTTTGTAATTATTACTTAAGTTGTTACTTTCCACATTTAAAATAATTTAAAAAAAATAATCTAATAGTACAAAATTATCACAATTCTTTTATACTATGTTATGGTACTTTTCTCATTCAAAGACTTGAGGATTATTTTTTGCTAGTCCAAAATGGTCACTGCTCTTTATTTCAGACTAAAATTATTCATCAAAAGAAATAAATTACTAGTGGGTTTGGTTACACATTTACAAATCATTAACGAAGTAATATATAAGTCATATCCAAGCCAACGCAAGTTATTTCCTAAGCGTAAAGGAAGTGTATTTTCTAAGGGAAATAATGCACTTCTACTTCTTCCTGAGCAAATTCTAGTACCTACAATACCTGGAAAAGATAAATCAAATAATACATTTACTAAGTGACGCCTGTATTTTTTTAGTACGCATATCAAACATACTAAAAAGTCAAATAATCCATCGTTACTTTATTTAATACCTTCAGTGTACATACATATGCTCAATCTATTACGCACTAGTGAAGTTTTAGTTTAATCAAATATTTGAAATACGCTTTCTACTATTGGAATAGGTCCGAAAATCGAAATCGAAAATTTTGTGTTTTCTTTACGTTTCAAGACTTGGAGAATCATTTGCAATCATTTTTAGAGTGATGTATGTGTGTGTGTGTGTGTGTGTGTACGTATGTATGTATGTATGTATGCAGACATATTTTGGCTTTCGATTCCTCAATAACTACTGGACCGAATCGATGACATATCAATCGATACGCCACGTCATGACTTAGATCTGAAAGGAGTCTGAAATAAATCGGTCCAGCGGTTCGTTTTTTATCCGTAAAAAACTGACATTTTTATGCACGCAACATAAATTTCATGTATAATTATATATATAATTATACATATAAGTGTAAAGGGTTTTCGAAGGTGCTGATTTCGAATTTTTTATAAGTTTTTTAAAATTCAAAATGGCGTATCCAATATGACGTAATTTTTTTTTGTAAAAGAATTTTTCTCAAGAGAAGTTGCATGTACGGTACTTGCTGCCGAACCAATATTTTTCAATCGAAAAATTTGGTTGCTTTAACAGTGGAAATCACAACGGTCGTTTCACTTTTGCTCATTCGCACGTGTTTAGTGAATCGCGTACTTTCGGCTCTTCTTAAACGTTAGTATCTGTGTTTTGAAAACTATTTCTTATACAGTGGTGAATGTGGTACTGTATTATTTATAGGATATTTTGCACTGCATAGACGACTGAATTGTTAGAAAATACCTAGCGCTACTGAACAGAAAAGTAATTGACTGCAAACACTTTGCTACCTGCTCAAATATGGGTGTCGCAAGCATGGCGTAAGGTGCAAAAGTTTGTGCTCAAATCGTGATGGTTCTGATAAGTTTTGTACTGCCGAAAAATCGGCCAAGTGCGAGTCGGACTAGCGCACGAAAGGTTCCGTAGTACTATCTATAAAAGCGACAAAAAAATCACGTTTTTTGAAAGGGAGCCCCCCATTAAATACTCGTTTTATTTTATTATTTATTTTTAAGTTGACTATATAACTAAATTCTGTGAATCATTTAAGCGTCTACCTGTCGCCGTTATCAATATCGAACAAAACGAGCAAAAAAATCACGTTTGTTGTCTGGGAGCCCCCTTAAATATTTATTTTATTCTGTTTTTTAGTATCTGTTGTTATAGCGGCAACAGAAATACATCTTGTGTGAACATTTCAACTGTCTAACTATCACGGTTCATGAGATACAGCCTGGTAACAGACGGACGGACGGACGGACAGTGGAGTCTTAGTAAAAGGGTTCCGCTAATTACCCTTTGTGTACGGAACCCTAAAAATCGTTATACGAAAAAATTTGTAATCTCGAGGATGTCGAGGACGAAGACAGTACCCACTGTCTTATAAATATTAATAAAAATAATGATACTGAAGTAGACAATCTAGAAAAACTTCAAGAAAGTGAATGGAACATTAAAGAACATTTAGCATAAAACACCTTCATTATTTTTCGTTTGCAATCACAATGTAACACGCTTTTATTTATAAAAATTTGGGTATGTGATAAAAACACAAAGATTTAATACAAGGTGTAAAGTTTTAGGGTTTAATAAAAATGTCTTATAGACATGTACCTACTTACGATATGGGATTATTGCGACGTAGACGAATATGGTTAAGTATCGTTAAAAGTTGCAATGTAGTCGTAGGTACCTATATAATGATAATTTTCTTATCATGTTTAAATATTTTATTTAAATTTTTAGTTCTTTTTATTAACAAGAACGTTATAAAAGCTTGTTTTTAAAAGGTTTTTTTTTTCTTTTAATTTTATTTTTTATAACGCCTATGACTAGTTGGTGGTGGCCGGAGGATTTCGATTTCACCTTGTGTCAGGGTTGGTGCCAGGTGGTGCACTTGCACCCCTTGGGAATCTCGGGATCTACAGGAATTATTGAAATAAAAAGCCGTCTGTTGGAAATCATTTTTTTATTCACAATAATTAGTAGGCAGTAATTACACAATTCTCATTTAAAAAGCAACTGCAGCTGGCGGGTTTTTTCACCGAACTTATCAATGACGTTTTCTATAAAGTTATCTTTATTGTCCTTGGTTATTTTGCCTCGGTGGACAATTAACAAGAATAATCCAGACAGTCGCTCGTCACCTGTTGTGGACCTATTCCAAGTTTTAACTCTTCTCAGTGTGCTAAAAGATCTGCACGACAAGATTGTGCACGTTGTGACGGGTAGCCTAAGGCCAATCTTGATCGGTTCTGCTACCGAAGGAAAGAAATCTTTTGCCTCGTCGATGTAGTCTATAAGATGTTTTTCGTATCGATCAACTCCACTGATATAATTTGCCGCTGGCTGTGGATATTTCCACATTCCAAACCAAGTCGTGATTTCTGAAATAAAATAAGGTAAAAGATCGCCATACAAATTTGCAATGTCTTTTGCAGCTCTCAGAAATTCTTCTTTACTCAGGCCTTTTATTATTTTTGGGTGTAGTTGTAAAATTTGTGGTGGTCAAAGCAGTGTGCAGTTGGTAAGCTCTAACCTTTGTCTTAGAATTAGTGGCTTGATCTTCTGAGAGGTCTTGTAATGCTTCTACAATTTTGGTAATATTTTAAGCGAAAATTCAAATACTTTTGTACTTTGCAGACCATCTGGTTTCGCAAAACAAGGGAATATTTGGATTTTTTTTTCGCCGTAAAATGCTCTCTCTAAAAAAAGTTATAGTTTCCTTAATCATTCCAGCAGTATTTCTTATTTCACTTAAATTATTTAAATCATTGACATCAAGATTTAATATGTTACTAGCACAGTGGAAATACTTTGCTTTGGGATATTTATCATTAATTATTTTCTGAACTCCACCAACATGTCCAGCCATCGTGGAGCAACCATCATACCCTTGCCCAACCATTTTGTTGAGATCTAAACCACATGATGTCAAAAAAGATATTATAACTTCAGAAATCGATGCAGCATCTAATTTTTTAAATGATCTGTACCCAAAAAATTCTTCAAGTATTACGTAACTGTGTTTCGTTTGGTCAAACTTGACGTATCTTATGCCCATTGAAAGCTGTTCAGTCCCGCTTATATCCGCTGTCTCGTCAGCCAAGATTGAAAAGCATGCCGCTTCTTTTGCTTCATCAGTAATGGTTTCACGAAGAACATCAGCACAGGTTTCAATAATTTCGTATTGTACTTGATGGGATACATAGAAGGCATTTTTCGAACCAGTCGCAAAGTGGTCTTTTAAAACCGTATCTCCTGCCTCAACTCGGAAATGATGATGATGATGAGTAAGTCTTTGAAAACTGACCCATCTTCTGTTTTTCCTCGAAGGGGTAAATCATGCGTAGCACAAAATAAGACCGGAGATATAATGGGTTGAAGTTTTTTTCTGTTAACTGAAATTTCCCTGTGATATTCAGTATCAATCTCTTCATAAACGTCTTTATTTTTTCTTTGCATGATTTCCAGAAAATTTTTAGAACGTACAACCGATTCACGTTGCCACTGGCTATTTGCATGAGATTTATTTTTTTATTTTTTGCATGGCCGAACGATAAATGGCCCCTGAGTACTGCCTCGATGAATTTGTGCGGAAAATAATTCACATGTACGGCAAAGTGGTCCTTTAGCCTGAGCAGAATAGGCTAACCAAGGGTATGCTGTGAGCCACGTTATTGTGTTTCGTTTTTATGATTGATGTCCTGCTTGAAATCATAATCTTGCGGAGGTTTCCACGCTGTTTCGAGCACTTTAAACCGTATTTCATCACTGATAGGTACGTTAGAATCCAGAAATAAACCCACATCATAAATATTAACTAAAGTTTGTTGTGTTGTTAATTCAGTTTTACTAGTTCTTTGCTGTACCGAAGTATTTGGACAATCTTTAGCATTAAACTGTTCATTTTCAATCTTTTTTCTCTTGCAGAAAAATCGCCTTATGTCACTCATATTTTGTAACAAAATTATAATTATTTTTACTTTGAAAATAAAGAAAAGAAACACACGTTAGCTCACTTGTCACTGCTTGCTTGCACTGATTAATTAATTACGGCGCGCACTGACATTGACTAATTAGCTCACCTTTGCACATGTAATCAAGTCAAGCAATCATATGATCAATGACCTATTGGACAGTATGAACTAACTATCTATATATTTTCGAAATAACTATAACAACACTAAAAATCCTAATCTATGGAAACGCATATGGCGGGAAATATTAATTTTTCAAACGAATGCACTGTGCACTGAAGATAACTATTAGTCACTACTCGCGATTTGTTCACTCGGAATAAACTGTTCGAACTTCCATCGAAAACTGACTGACTCGGAACGCGACCTAGCCCCCTTATATATCAAAATGTAAGGAAGGTTCCAGATTCCCAAACGTTCTCGAACGTAGCTCTGTCCCTGTCATCTATAATCTATGTCTCTTCCACATTTATGAACTTTCTAGTTCATTCGCGATTGACTTTGACAAGAGTCGGTCTCTTTCGCACTGCTTAGAATCTGTATTGTGCTTTCTCTGTTAAGTTCATCCCATTTATGCTGGTGGTATCTTGTGTGGAGTAGTGGTACTTTAAAGGGTGCGTTCAGAGAAGTAATGGAAATCGATTAATATCGATCCCGGTACTCCTGGCCCACCAACTAAGAATTTTTAAATTTCGATCGTCGCGAACAAATAGGTGTGAGCCGTGAGGACTGGGTACCTATAAAATAAATTTATGAATTTCAAATATTCAGAAATATTATAGTCTATTAATAGTCAGAAATTTGTAAAAGTCTCGAACATAAAATAAACCGGGCTTCAGATGTTTCCGACTAAAATTTCAATTTTTTATTAACAATCATAATACAGCGAAGATTGTTAGAAAACTAAAATCTGCACCACCTGGAAATTATTTCTGCCGGCGCCCATGTTCGAGCCCGGCGTAAACCAATGAGTCTTTTTCTTAATTTCTTAAGTACATTGATTATTCACATCACTGACTTTTCGGTTAAGGAAAACATCGTGAGGAAACCTGCATATGTCAAAAAAAAGGCCATTAACCATAACTTATAACTGATTGACGTCTCAGAATATTACACAAACAATACAAATTACACTCGCCCTATAATCTTACACACCCAATTGCGCATGTGCGTACACCGTCTTGCTAATAAAGTACCTAGTTGGTAAATTTTAGATAAAGAGTCCAAAACGTGACGTAAACGTTACAGTTCGTTGTAAAGAAAAGATATTTTTTAAATTATTTATATATTTTAAGATACGTACGGTAATTAATTAATTTCGTAGTTCATAAAATACAAACATGATAAGTACTACTTTTTCTATTGATATTTACATCTAACTGTTATTTTTTTTATTTAAACATTGCAGAAGTCCGGGGTACAGGTTTATGTTCTATACATACAATGTGTTACATAGGTCATTAATACATAAATACTTTATCAACCTCAAATAGTGTAATGTGTGTAAGTGACGTCAGGTGATAAATATGTATTGTCGTTTCAGTATTCGCCTTACTAAACTAGAGATAGGAAATGAAAGTACCTACAGACATGGCAACACAGACAGAAAAACATTTGTTGTTTGTTTTGCAAATAATTATTTGAAAAGTTAGTTTGTATCTCAAATATAACAAGCAGATTAGTGTAATAACTGTATATAACTGTAATGTTAGCAATAGCCTTGTGATAGGTCTGCCCAGGATGACAGTGAAAGGTAGGCTATGCGGGGGCGTGGCGCATTGTGACGCATGCGCCGGCGCCGCTGTCAGAGATCGGTCACGCGTCCAGCTGCGCGGCCAACTCATAGTTACTACAAGAGGCGGGTGATATCGATCTGGCGATACCTGGGCATCGGTGTTGTCTTAAACACTAGCGCACTCCTCACTCACTCCTCTAAGTACTAAGTCTAGTAGTTCACCGCGGTTGTTAGAATGGTGTTGTGCTGTTTCAATTAGCAAAGATTCATAAAGTATTCGAATTGGTTTTTAACATTCACAGAATCAAGGTTAAAAACTAAAAAATTTGTAACTAGGGTACAAACAAATAGGTTTTTGTAGTAAGTAAACTAGGCAGCATAAAATTTTTATTGTTTTACATTTAACTATCGTAAATATGGTTTCGTAGGTAGGTAGGAGACCGTCTATATTGGTGACTCTGTAGATATTAAAGTACAGCAAGTAGGACTCCTCCCAATCCTGGGTCGTTTTCTCGGTCCTGACGGAGCACGGTGAAGCCCGGTGGAATGACTTTGTTCCGCGGTACCTTATTTGGTGGTAAGTTCTTGTTCGCTTCTCTTCTTCTAGTTCTTGTTGTTGAGAGTGCACGTTTTTAGTTCATTTCATAGAACAATTTTGTTGCGGTAGAGTTCGATCCGGAAAGATCTTTGATGTACCCGCTTTGTTTTTATTGCGCAAAATGGTTCGAGCGGTGTCCTGAGAGGCGATGCAGACCTTAATTGGGCGGTTCCACTTTTTTTAAACGTAATTTTATTATAATTTTTATACAAAATTATAAAACGTATAGCAACGCGACTGCTTCTTTTACTTCGTTACTGTCAATTTGTAATAATATTGAACTCATACGATTTGTAATAATATTGTACCTATCAGTGTAAATCCTGCGTAATTGGTCGAGCAATAACGTTTTAACAGTTGTTACTACCACTACCGAAATACAAACTTAGTTACCTATATGGGTACCGTTTACATGTATACACCGGTTCGGTGAAAATTTTTACGCAGGAGTCTATGTTTAGGTAAAAAATCGGACGTCTACGTGAGGTTTACGAAATCCTAAAACGATTATAAAAACATCAAAAGTGTAAGAAATTTTAATGCAATCAATTTATAATTATTAATGTAGTCGTTACTGTCTAGTAATACTGATATAAATAATATGTTGTGTATAAAATATATATTGTGTGATAGACATCGCTTCTTGGCGATAACACCTATTATAAATTATTTGGCTGTAGTGGGGTAAAATTGTGTTGTGCACGTGACAAGGTATGAAAAAACAGACATAAAAAATACCAAATTACGATGGCATAATACTTTTTACTTAAAAAAAGAATAAATTACATTACAAAAAAAAAAAATAACAAAATAAATAAATAAGTAATTTTTTTTGAATATTACACACAGCGCCGTCTGGTGCCAAAGTAAGCAAAGCTTGTGTTGTAAATACCAGACAACGGATACAAAATATTACCCACCGAGCCTACGGGCTTTAATACTCGTCTGTTTTTTACTGGACGCTTAATGATGATTCTGATTGAAGCAAAAAATGCGCACGGTTCAAAGTACGTCCTTCAAAATGACGACTTGACACACGGCTGCAAAAATATTTGCGTCTCGTGCCTTGGAAACCCTCAATTCGCATAAGGTTCTGTTTTCGAACCACTGGATTCGCTATTGGGTTCGCTGGCTCGGTATTCAATATAGGCACTGTCACCAAAAGCCGACTTTGTAGCCTTTCATAACAAATAACTATTGAAGCTGAAATA
This sequence comes from Apoda limacodes, assembly GCA_946406115.1. Classification (NCBI taxonomy): domain Eukaryota; kingdom Metazoa; phylum Arthropoda; class Insecta; order Lepidoptera; family Limacodidae; genus Apoda; species Apoda limacodes. Next base: position 21,045,185 of record OX291555.1, on the reverse strand, counting down.
GCAAATCTCCTGAATTTTGGTGACATAAGTTGGTACTTAATTAAAAAAAAAACAAATTAATTATATACTTATTAGTGCCTACCTACTTTGTGCCAGGGATTCTACTGGTTCACGTTGAGTGACATTCGCGTCTATCATGTCTTTTAGTAAACAATATTTTAGTAATGTGTAACATCATGCTAAAATATGAAAGTTTGGATGTCTGTATGTCTGTTTCTCATACTTCAGCCACTGGACAGATCAGGATGAAACTTGGCACACTTATAGGTTAGGTCCTGGCATAGGACGAAGGCCATTTTCCATCCCGGAAAAATAAAAAGTTTCCACGGGAATAACTATAACGTTTGTTACTGGATCCTGCAGCAGCGGAGCACTTTTTTTTTTTCAAGCCTACGGTAAGCGGTCACCGTAGCCTATGAACGCTTGCAACACCAAGGGCATCATTTGCGCGTTGCCGACCCTTCAGAAATCTAATAACTTCTTTTTTGAAGAACCCCATACTGTAGTCCTTAGAGAAAACCTTAGAGCATCCAATTGAGCTGAAATTTTGCACAGAGATACTTGAAGATACGGAGAAGGACATAGGAAATAACTCGAAAAATTCAAAACTTCCCGCGGGAGTAAATATATGTACACAAATTCCAATTGAACAGATTAGACTAAGACAACTTGCTACTAAAAACTACTTTAGTATTATTAAGTAGTTGCCGTTGGAATCCGATGCCGATAACCAAATTAAGAGCAAGTGGAGCCGCTGGCAAAAACCAGTTCACATAATTATACGAGTGTAAACTTTTTTAATGAATTTTAAAGAGCAAATTACTAATCATGTTTGATATCAATAAAATTTTGATAAGTTTTAAGTAGAAGCACATCCAAAGTAAGTAAAGTTTTGACTTTGTCCTTGTAAACTGCGCTTATAGAACATAATAATCTACTTTAACAAGAAAGTTATATTGATCCCAACTTTGATAAATAATTGGATGATAAATAGGTATGAAGGCCTTCGAAATAATATTTATAAAACTAAAACTAGTAATAATAATTTTAAAAAACTTTTAATTGGTTTACTTCAATTAATAAAAAATAATTTTGAAATAACAAATAATGCACCCTGTTTCTTCTGTCTAAGCGTCTAAGAATCTTCTTTGACAACAAAGTTATATTGCTACCAACTTTAGTGACTGATAAAGGATTGGACGATAAATATGTATGAAGGCCAAGTATTCTAGGCTCTCGTGATATATAAGTTTCTTGAAGATTTGTGACTGTCGTAAAATAAGGCTTGTTAAATTCGGTGCAAGTTATATGCTTTTAACTAATTTGAGTTTTATGGCAAATTCAATTAAAATACTACCTACAATACTTTTTAAGAACCTGCCTTTAAAATTAATTAAGAAGTGGCACAAAGTATGAGTTGGACTCGCGCACTGAGGGTTCCGCTATTTCGTATTACCACAAAGTTTGAATTGGACTTGACTGGTTTTTAACATTAGTTAATTAATTGTGGGAGATACCCACTTGAAACTCAAAGCACTGTAATCTTCCTGAGTTTGAAGTGGGTATGTATACGATAGAGCAAAAATAATCCGCCAAAATATAGCTCTCTATATAAATCAATGGACGTGCACACACGTAGCGGATAATATATATTTTATCTTCCAACATCCGCGTCTGCTGAGCGATATTGACATTCTGTCCCAGTTTTTCGCAAATAAATACAGGTTGATGCATTAATTGACCGCAGGACGTGCCAATAATTACCATTTATTTTCAACCAATGTCAAAAAAGAAGGTTCTTAATTTTTTTGAGCGCGTGGGTACAAATATTAGTGAAGACTACATGTGCAGATAAATCAGGACAATGTTTAATTGTCCAAGCGGCTAAATTATGATATATAATGTTTTATAAGTTAATATCTGAAACTATAAACATATCGCTCGCTACGGATGGATGGACATGACAAATGCATTTGTCTATATATGGAACCCTAAAAAGGGAGATATTGCGCTTATCCATTTACAGAAGTGTTCTATCACCCCTCCCAGAAATTCGTGGTCCATAATTTACAGTTTTACACTCATATTGTTAATCAACCTGTATAAAATATTTAAGGTGCAATTCGTACAACGACTTGCAAATGCAGGGCCGTCTCCCTTCCCATATTCAGCGCCTGGATACGAATAAATTAATTTACTATTTTTTCAAGGTTGACGACTATTTATACTACGTTTTAGTTTTGTGATGAAAGCCAATTTTAAGATGATTTCTAGCAGGTTTTTTTTGTCATTAATTACGATTTTTTGAATTATTAAATGATAATTTTTATTCAATATTTGGCCCGCTTCACTTGCGTTAAATTCGGTTGATCAGCATGGGATTTCAATGGCAACTCCTTGATTATAAAGATAAAGTTTAAGAATTTTTGATTTCAAAAGTTTTTACTATGGAAGCACACACCGAAAAATGCAATATTTGAAGACGTAATTGGACATACGAGTACAAACTTAAATATCGCAACTGAGAGATATAACGTGCCAAAGACTGAACTGAAGCGATCAATGTGCTTGTTAAATAAAAGCACTAAAAATATTATTTTATACAGTGAACTAGCGCATACCGAGGTATATTAGTTTTTAATAAATTTGTCGTAAATAATAATTTTCCCCTTGCACCCCCGAGCTAAGACGGCGGTGGAAAACTGAATGTTCGGTTTACATTTACTTTCGCATATGTCCCGTGTGTGGTACCTCGCAGATGCTATAAATATTGATATGCAACGCTCGCGGACTAACAAGTATATAATATGCCTCGTATGTGACATAGTGACAGACAGAGCAGACTTAGCAATAGAGCTCCGTGGCACACATTGGTAAAGGAGCAATTAAACATCGCCCAAGTGCGATTAGTCGCACATCGCGCACGATGGGTTCCGTACCATTATCTATAAAATCGGCAAAAAAAATCACCTTTGTTGTATGGAAGCCCCTCTTAAATATTGGTTTCATTTTAATTTAATTATATATTTTTAAAGTGAATATATAATTTAATATTCTGTGAATATTTCAAGCGTCTACCTGTTGCCGCTTTCAATATCGAGCAAGAAAATCACGTTTGTTGTATGGGAGCCCCCTTAAATATTTATTTTATTCTGTTTTTTTTAGTATATTTTGTTATAGCAGCAACATAAGTTCATAAGATACAGCCTGGTGACAGACGGACGGACGGACGGTAGGTCGGACAGGCGGACGGACGGTAGGTCGGACAGGCGGACGGACAACGGAGTCTTAGCAATAGGGCCCCGTTTTTTACCCTTTGGGAAAGGAACCCTAAAAACGGGACTAATCTACAAACAACTCCTTTTTATCAATATTTTTTAATTCGTTATTAGATTTACGTTTATTGTGTTTCGATAAACCAACGCCGCAATTTCAACCAGAACCGAGCGTGGTTAAACACAGCAAGCCAGGTATTACCTATTATTCAACAGAATTCTAGAAGAGTCTAAGTCCATTAGCCAGCAAATATAAATTTTTAATTATACGAAAAACCGCTATTTTAGTTTAAGTTGCACCACAAAATACTAGAAAGTTTTATTGAAGTGATATCAAAAGGGTTTGCTCCAATAATACTTGATATTCTGATTTATATAGATACTTCTATTTAAGAAATCCAATTTTATTCAGGAATTTGTTTATGAGCCGAAAGGAGGAGGATCTTACTATCCTCAATACTATTAGACCAATGTCTTAAATAAATTACTGATCGAACAGATTTTCTTTTAAAAGATTGTATAAAATTTGGAAAAACAAAACACGAAAAGTAAGTATTAAAAGTCTTCAAACGTGAGTGCATGAGCTGCAGTGAACACCTACCACCAGGTAGACCGTTGGCTTGTTTTGCACCTCAGTTAATATATATATATCAATAAGGTAATGAAAAATTTGGTCAAAATGACTTAAAAATACGGTTGGTTTCAAAATTTTCTGCTGTTTCTAGTAGTACCTATTACTGAAATACTATCAAATGTCCCAACGTCTCAGATTTTTGCTTACCCTTAAAAGAATTTTATAACTTCAGTACTGTTGTCGTATTAAAGAACACAGTATTAACGAAAAAACCGTTTTGAGAAAATTACGCAATAAATTTTTCGTTAACTTTGTTCGATTTTTACGAATTTTAAAAAGCTAAAAATAAAATCTATTGAGAATAGTACTATAGAATCATTGCGCTTTAATTCTGTATTTATAATTTTTATGTAGTATTATTTATGATAGATCACAAGTAAAACTCATAACTGTGTTGTTGTTAATAAAATAATCATATTTGCAATTCACTGGACGAAATGCCAGTAACGACACTGATACTGTGTACTAGCTAAGTTTTACTACACGGAAAAAAAAGAGTTTCCAAGTTGTATTCCACCAAAATAATTTGCATTCAGTCAAGAAATCCAACTATTTTGGACTTATTTTGTTCACAGAAGGCAATATTATTTCCCAGAAAAAAAATTATTTTATCAATCGAAATTTGATAAACTTCTTTTCGTATGAACAAATTTTTTTTATACAAATAAATGTACGTTTTAGATCAACCAAACTTAAATTAATTACCCTAAGACAGTTAATGTTCTTGTACAAAATAAATACATTTTTATATGCAACATTTTATTTTTCTTCGTTTGAAACAAAAAATAATTTTGCTTTGATATAATTTATTTTGCGCCAAAATCATGGTTTTCTTAAATCTGCGACGTCACTTATTAAAAACTATATCTTTCGATGAAAATAATTGTATCTTAAATCAAAGCCAGTGAAATGTTCAGTTAAGATAATATTGTTTTGAATTAGAGAAAATAAAAATTTTAACAGAATTTGTTAGATTCTTGACTCAAAATCTGATATTTTAAGCTGAAACTCTTGTTTTAGTCGAAACAAATAAAATACCTGCTTTTAAATTTTAAACATTTTCATTGAAATAAATCAGCCAGTATCGTTTTGAACGAATTTTCTTTTCGTTTAAGTAAATACCTGCATTTAAAAATTGAATGAACCTCATCACTGTCCTTCATAGGATTTCGTGTTGGCTTTTAATTTTAAATAATTGTTTATTGTAGGGTTTTGTGCGTCAAATTAGTATCAGTTTATGCGAGAAACCTACTGTTAATTATTTTCTGAGAATTGAAAAGCTCGTGGCCTAGTCGCATTCGTCTTTCTGAAACAATAAGCGAAGTTAAGCAACGTCGACCGTGGTCAGTACTTAGATGGGTGACCGCTTTTTCTTCCATGTTTAAGTAGGATCGTTAAATAGTCATAACAATTATAATTAAACATAACGCTGTATAATCAGCTAAAGGCGAGAATAGCTACTAAGCTCGACAAAGTCCAAATAAAGGCAGTGCGGTAGACTGACTATATGGCCAAAGCCTCCAGAAAAGAGGCCTGTGCCTCTGCAGTAAGGCACTACTAGCTCGACAAACGTCCGCTAAGACACACACTAAGTCAGTGCGGTAAACTGACTCTATATGGCCCAAGCCTCCAGAAAAGAGGCGTAGGGCTTTTTAAAAAACTTAATTTAATCTTGACGGACAACTATATCATTTTGGACCGAAACATTTTTTGTTTTAAACTAAAATATAATGTTATTAATTTAAGAGCTGATGTAGTCAAGTTAAGAGCACTATTCTCTTGTGTGAACTAGACATTTCTTCCGTGCAATAACGCACGAAGTTCTACGCCCAAGAAAACTAAGTGTTTCAAATAAAGAAGCATTTTTTTCTTCAATGAATTAAATATTGTTTCAAACTGATAGAGTTTTATTTACTGGTTCAAAGAAATTTGATCTTGTGTTAACTTCATATTATTTTAAATATTTAAGAGAAATAATATTTTAGATGAAGTAAATATTCGTTGGTGCATATATGAAACGATATTCTTTTGGCTCAACTAATTCTTTTTTACCGTGTAAATACTGTAATTTAACTATGTACTGATACTGAAAAAAAAATATCAATCTACCACAGTGATTGAATGTTTGCTGTAAACATATAATTTACGCGTTCCATTACTAATTTAAAAATAATAAAACGGGATTAAACGCGTAATTATTTGACACAATTGCGGACAGGGTCAAAGAACATATTCCAGCTGCTGTAAAGAATTGCCAAACGACTAAATTAGCTATAGCAGAACATTTGATTAACCAACTTATTCCGTACCACTAGATTAAACTCCACCAGCCTAAGGTTTTGTCCACCGATCGCCAATATTACCGTAGATTGGTATGCGAAGCGATTGAAATAGAAAAGCATAAGTACTTCAATCGTGAGGATGGATACAAACTGTCGCCTGCATGGAATCCAGCCAGGAAAATACAGCTCTCGAGTTTTACCAACGAACGCACCCAAAAACACTGTTAGTGTTGTGTGTAGTGATTATGACAATTATAAAGAAAAAGTAAGGGTAGTTCAACAGGACGCCTCCACTCGAAGCCGAAGACACCGCGCACCGCCAGTCTACCCTTGACCAAGGCTGGTGTAACCAAGTCAAAACTTCGGGAAAAAGTTATTTTGCCAAATAATTAATTACGCGTTAAATCCCGTTTTATTATTTTTAGAATATCAAGTAATTAAAAATAAAGTAAACCAATTATAGTAGATTTTAGTTTAGTATGCTAACACAATTAATAGTTGATAGGATCCAGTATTTTGTAATGCTGTGTTTTAGGCTAAACTTTATCTATTAAGATGCTAGAAATGCTTTAAGTTTATGTTATATTACTTGATAGAAGATATTACGAACTAAGGAACAATGACCACGCTGGTGTGGCGTGCGGTACCACATCATAGAAAGCAATTTTGTAATTTGGATTGTATGTATGGCTGCTACGCACTACGTCTAGATAAAGTTAATCTGTGTAATTTATCAACCAAATCCTTATGCAACGATTTCTCCTATGCAATCCAGAGGAAATTTGCTGGCCAGCACTGTCAGTCCAAACTCCAAAAAAAGCCCATAAAGCGTCTATCACAGAATAGTCAAAAATTATACACCAAAATATAGTTCAAGCACATATAAACTGGACTCAGAATCTGTTTGCAATTCGTGTAAACAAAAATGACCTTGACGCGCGTCTTTCGCTTTGTTAGTCTATGCAACATATACATAAATACGTATAATATTTGTCATTGTAAATTTGAAATTTTGTAGATTTTAGGTTTAATCAGTGTCGTGATTTGAAAACCAGTTAAAGAATGTGACAATAAAAGTAATCATGTAAGTATTTTAAAGATATATGATTAAATTACCATAAAAAGTTAATATTAAGTAAAGTGAGGTTAGGTTTACAAGATTTGCATAGAGATTTTGAGTCAGGTTTACTTATGCGAGCGATGCGGGGTATTTTTAAAACCAATTTATAACAAAAAAGCGGAAAAGCGTGTGTTCACACCAAGTTCATATAACGAACATTATGAACATTAGACGTCTCTCGATGCACAGCCAATCCCGAGCCGCCTTTAAGGGGCAACATGGACTCCAGTCCATGAATCAGCGACACAATAATTTAGTATAACGTTAGCACAAGGGGGCATTATTTACACTATAAGCATTGCGGCGACCCCAGTAATAAAACGAATCATTACTAATTTTATTTTAAACCTACACAAATCAGTCTCAGTGCCTGTCTGTTATGATGATTATTGAATTAATATTAATTGTTATGTACTTTTTAATCACATGGGTACTAGAAAGAAAAATCACATACTTTTCAGATCTATCTGATATGTACTAAGAAAGAAGTAAAAATGACAAAAATATTACTTAAGCGTACGTAATACGTAAAGTTGTTACAATAAAATAAATACAAATTAACTTTAATTACAAATTAAAAAGTATATAATATCAATCATAAATAAGTATGCATAATTATTTATAATCAAGATCAATTAAAGGAACTCTTTTGTTGTTATACATATAATGAAAAAAAAATAGTAAAATTGCATTTAGACAATCGTTGTAAACTTGGAAACACCTCATAGTAAAACAAATTAAAAGATAGAAATATAAAATTTCAAATTAAACTACACTCCCGGACACATCTATCGGACACCCTGCGTTTTGAGTTTTGACGGCTCCTGCCAAATTCAATTTTTAAATTCGCCCAAGGACTAAGGTAACCGATATAGCTCAAACAGTTAGCAAGCTGAAGTGGCAATGGGCAGGCCACATCGCTCGTCGAACCGATAACCGATGAAGAAGAAAGGTTCTAGAGTGGCGACCAAGGATCGAAAGACACAGCGTGGGTCGGCCTCTTACCAGGTGGACAGATGATCTGGTCAGAACCGCAGGAAGCGGATGGGCGCGGTCGGCTCAGGACCGGCTGTTGTGGAGACAACGGAGGGGGGAGGCCTACGTTCAGCAGTGGGCGTCTATCGGCTGAAACGAACGAACTAACGAACGATAAATTATATATATTTTATTAGTATTCTTATTATAATTCTCGCCAGAATGTAATATGACTTTACTTTACTGACCATTAATAGTCCAAGATTAATTATAATAGCATCCATTCGCTGTGTGCTGATTCCATAGGGAAATTTTTGATGACTGGACGTGGCAGAACTCTCTTCTCGTACTTAACTTTTATAAATTTAAATTCAGTATAAATTTATTCTTGGAAGGATTTTTTTTTTAACAAATAAGCTGTAAGAATTTCGTGTCTCTTGTACTTCTACCAATTCACGCAATGAAGAGTGATCTTCAAATTAGAAACATCGCCAATGGTCATAACCTTGACGTCGACTTTCTCAGAGTTAAATAATTTAACAACGTTTGCAAAATAATAAAAATCGTATTTTTTTAGTTGACACTTCATATTAATTCTTTTAATTTGTCTATTATTGGGTGTTTCCAAGTTTATAACAATTTTCTGAGTGCAATTTCATTCTTTATGTGACTGAAGAGTACCTAAGTTTGATCTCAATTATAAATAACTATGCATACTTATTCATAATTGACTTTATAAACTTTTATTTAAGAGTTAATTTATGTTTATTTTATAATAACAACGCAAAGTTACGTATTACGTACGCTTAAGTAATATTGCCCCCGAGAGCGACAACCCAAGCCGATATAAATACACCAAAAAACTATATGTTTTTGAACTAAATTAAGTTTAATTTTAGTAATTAAGTTATGTTAGATCAAAATCCATACTGGCTTCAAGTTCCAAATCTCCAAATTCTCTAAGTGGGTGTGAAGGCGACGGTAAAGTATTTTTTCAAAATTTTTTGAAATCAATGGTAACACTGATATCGGTCGGTAGTTTCCAGGTTGCAGTTATTAATGCATTAAGTAAAGTCAAGATTGTCGATAATGAGATCCTTAACACGTTTTAATGCTTTTATGCTAATACCGTCTATACCAGAGCTTGTGTTTGCGTTAAGGTTATTTATAATGATTTCTATTTCCTCCCTAGTAGCTGGTGCTAGCAGTGCTAGTGTTTTATAAGTGTTTTAAAGGTTACGGTGTTTGTCAAGTTATTATGATATATTGCTGGAATTTGGTTAATTAAGGTAGTACCAGTTGTGGCAAAAAAGTCATTGAAACACTCACATATTTCTTTTTTATTCTCACTTTTTAATTCATTAATTACCTATAGTTTCCACATTTTCAAAGGCTTTTTCGTAAACTCTTAAATATTTTTTGATAATATTCACATTTTACATATTGATTTTGGGAAAAACTTTGTTTCTTTATTTTGTAAATTCTCCTTTAAGATTTTTGTCTTCCCGATTTGGTTTTAATTTTTCCATAGTTTATTTCTTTCGTTTATCGTATATTATTTTGTATATATTTTTGTTTATCCAGTCATTGCTAGTAGAGTTTAAAATCTTAGTTTTTTTGTTTTGTTTTTTGTAATTGCGGATAGTAGAGATTCTTCTAGCTGTTTATAGTCGCTGTGCGTTCGTCTTCATTTTCACAGTATTATACAGATTGGTGTTATGTATACGTACTGGATATAACGCTTTTCCACCACCACTATTTCCACGTAAATCTGTTTATGATCTTTTTTTATTTAATTTTGATTTATATTATTCTGTCACTTACGTTAATATCACACAGAGACTATACAGAAAACAAGTTTTTTTTTTATCGTACATGAAAGAAATTTTAAAAATAATTGAGGTATGGGACATGCATTTTTTTGAATATCAGGGTTTGAGCAATTTAATGTACACTAACTGCGATAGCACATGAAAAGCTTATTGATCATTGATAAAATCATGTGAAAAACAGACAGATGTCGCTATGTGTAATGTCCAAAATGTATGTATTATTTTGGATAGGGATTTGATAGTTTTTAATAAAAGATCGGCCCAATATGTTAAATTTTTGAATCACATTTACACACAGTAAAATAAATTATTAGTGTAAGTAGTAGTACTTAAGTAAATATAATAAATATGTTATTGCTTACCAAAGTAATAAAATTTGATAGACAACTCCAATTATATTCCATATACTCATTTGTAATATAAATAATAAAAATACGATAAAAGCTACCTATCTGAAACAAAGCATTAAATCTTGACTTTGCTATCTCAGAAACGTCACTGGCGATTTTAGCTTCATAGATTTTTTAGTTAAAAAAACCCTTCAAAATCAATAAAAAATAAGATTTTATAAAACCTATGTCTTGAATCTTAAAAACAGCTCAAATATGTAGATAACATCAGTATTTCAAATGAAGCAACTAGAAATATTGTAACTTTAAATTAAATTTTATTAAATGATTATATTATTTTGTCGCTTACAGTTACATTTTTCAACACCTGCTCTGAAATTTCAGCCTTGCGTTTACGATAATTTATTATTGCACTTATTCGTGCAAAACCTATCAATGCCTTACCTTAAATACTAATTACAGTCTTAGATATTAAAATTACGACACACATTACTCGCTTGCCTTACGTTTTTAACGATAAATGCATAGACTGAAGTAATCTTAAATTCATAATTATATCAGAATTATATTTAGGTTCTGAGATGGTTAAAATATAAATATACTTTGTAGTGAACATTTTGGCTTAACAAAAGACTGCTTGTGGAGCAAGCGCCACAAAAAAATTTAAGCCGTCCCCGGTTTTGCATGATACCACACGGAGTGTTTCGTGATTCAAACAAAATTATTTTAAACAAAATTGGTATAGCTTCAAAAATCCTCATTTTACTCAACATGAAACAAGGTTCGTTTTTACTGTTTCTGATGCGGAACCCTACAAACATTTATTATTCACAACATGGAGATGCAAAACAAATACATTGTATTAAAGTATCATTATTGTGACAGAAAAGTACATCTTTACATGTTTGTCTAAATATTTTGTGAATCCAAAACAAAACTACAAAATTTACCGAATACGATATTGTACGAAGCAAATATAAAATATGTGAAATTACATTAAATATAGAAGGATCTAACGAACGGTCAAAAAATCGAAATGTTAAGAATTTTATAATTATAGTAGGTAATTCTATGCATATAACTAAACTTATAATAACGATAATTGTTGTGTTGATATATCTTTGGACACCATTTTCTGACAAATCATACTTTTTCAATGATGAACAGGCTTGTTCATTATTTATTTCAATAGTATTTACATTTTTAAGTAGAATTATATTTAAAGTAACTAAAATAACAAATGGAATCAAATGAAAGAATAATATAGCGTAGATAAAGCGAAAGTAGTCATAGTTATAGTTATTTTGCTTCTCCAAATTCCATAGCCAATCAGAGATTGTAAACTGTAAACAATACATACATTTATATTAATAAATATCATCAATATGACAATAATACACATTAAGTCTTCGCTCTATACAAAGAATAAAATATTAATAAATAATAAAATAGCCGGAAGGCACACTCACTAGCATGCTTTAAAGATAAAGTGAAAACACATCCTGCCACCGTAATCCTTTTTGTTATGAAATTTTATGTAGTTATGCTGATACTATACTAGTACTAGTATTATTTATGTCTATGTGTAGTTTATGTAAGTATGTGTATTCATATGTATGTATGTATAATAATATATATATAAAATTTACTTTACATAAAGGTATCTCATTATTTTATTATTATATGTCATTATTTTATGCAGTCTATGTATGTATATCCATATTTTTATTTAATTTAAAAAAAGTATGTCTATTAATTTTGCCCTTCTACTATTTCCTAATTAGGTTTTATCCATCGCCATCTAGCGTTAAGATTGCCTATTGTATATTTCACTTTGTTTTTTTACTTTTAAGTTTGTTTATTCTGTGCAATAAAGGATATTTGTTTTGTCTTGTAACAACAAAGCCAGCAAATTACTTATAAAACATTTTTCATAACTCATATAATATATAAAATTAATTAATTTAGCTGTCCTTCAGTTTAAAATGTATTTTTTCACAGAAAATAAACTCTTATTTTAAAAAATGTTTTATAAGTAATTTGCTGGCTTTGTGAAATATGTGTATATGCAAGTAGGGGGGTCTCTTAATGAACTAGCTGAGCAGGCAAACTTTGCTTTGCTATAGCCCTGACTATACCGCTTATATGCTTCCCTCTCCTCTACCGTCTTAATTACCACCGAAAACTATTTGTGCTATAGTAATGTAACACACTCATTTGTTAAAATTACTCGCGCTCTACATATTATTCTATTCACTTGTATATAAAAATGATGCCCTGTTTCCCTTGGTCACTCGGTAGCTTCCGAACGACAGCATCAAATTGGATATTTTTTTGTTGTATTCGTTATTGTTAGGGCAAGGTATTTATCGAAGAAAAAAGATCAAATGCAAGTTGGACTCGCGCACTTAGGGTAAAGATGTAAAACATGGAATAAAATTTTGGTTAGTTGCACGCCGGGAAAGGTTTCAGAATAAATACGACCCTTTCACAATAGGTGGCACGCCAGTTGTTCTCAGGGTCAGCTAGAGCTATATAAAATAGTTATATTATTTTAAACATTTTCCTGATCATGTTTCATCGCAAAAATCGGATCACAATGGTTTAGGGACGATTCATTTACTAACTTGCCTTTAGTAAACCCATCTTAAAACAGGCAAATATTTAAAATCGGTTAAAAACGTCTGTTTAGGGTTCAGTACCCAAAGGATGCCAACGGATCCCTATCTCTAAGCCTACGCTGTCTGTTTGTCTGTCTATCCGTACAACCATCCGTCCATTTTTATACTTTTAAAGGGCTTTATCTTGTATACTAAAATAGGTGAAATAAGCCTGAAATTTTTAGAGTATTAATGTTATAATAACAAATAATATTTTTTTTTTTTTTTATACCACTAATGTAGCAAACAAGCCTACGGTCCGCCTGATGGTAAGCGGTCACCGTGGCCTATGGACGCTTGCAACACCAGAGGCATCACTCGCGCGTTGCCGACAATTCAGAAATCTAATAACTTCTTTTTTGAAAAACCCCATACTATACTATTTTAAACTTTTAATTTGAGCACTTTTTCAAAATTCCTTATGTCATGAATACAAATTGAAAAATCTAATGGGGGCGCCACTTTCACTTATGTTAGGGCCTTAAAAATCAATACTTTTTTTTCTATTTTTTACATTGATAATGGCAGTAGCTCGTCTGGCCGGTTTTTATTATTTGTTGTTATAAGTCACTGCAAGTTTAAAGCTTGTGTATTATAGTACAGTTTTTGTTTTATCCAGAGCAAAAACAATGAAAATTTGTTACTTGTATTGGGACCGCTTTGATTTTTTTCCCCTTTTGGACACATCAAAGTGGCCACTTTTAGCATAAATGAACTTTTCAGCCTGCACGTCAATGATATCTAGCAAATAAAACTTTCTAAAAATTGCTTACTTGTATATAAAACTTTTAATTTGAGCACTTTTTTGAAAATGAGTTTGTTTTTAATAGAAATTAAAAAAATGTAGTGAGGGCGCCACTTTAAATTATGTTGGGGCCTTAAGAGGGTTCCTTATGTCCACCAGCGCCGCCAATTGTTATTTTTATTTTCCTCTTTGTGCAAAGCGAATTTTGAAAATGTGCTTCTACAGAAATATGTAACCAGTTATTAGCTATTGTTGTAAAGAAAATTCAAAATACGGAATATACGGCCAATCCTAATTTGTATACAATTTTGTTCGGCTATAGCGTAATTACTATTACCCTAAAATTAATCAATCAAAAGGTAAACACTTTATTGCATAGAAAAACTGTATAAGAATTATTATTATTATTGTATATTAATAAATAATATACAATATAGGCGGTCTTATCGCTATGGAGCGATTTCTACCAAACAGCGGTTCCTTATTATTCTACATAAGTTACTGCAATGAATTACCTGACATATTTGGCCCTGTGAATTTGTAATAGAAGAGTAGTAGTGATCAAAGTATTGCGGCATATATAAAAAGAATGCACTAAATATGACGAAAATTGATATCCTGGCTGCTGTTGTATTGGCGTACCTAAAAAAAGAAAACAGTACTATGAGGTATTCATTTTTTTTTACCACTAAGGTGGCAAAGTAGCTTACAGTCCGCCTGATGGTAAGCTGTCACCATAGCCTATGGACGCTGAACACCAGGGTGTTGCCGACCCTTAAAACATTTTCCTATAATATAGGGACTTTATTAAAAAATAGTCCCAACTTATAAATATTAAAGTCTGTTTTTGCCACTAGGGCACAATATAAGTCATAAGGCCAGTAGCATTCGCTCACTTTCCCCGGAGTTACTGCGCGATTGCTCTGTCTAGACGGCTTCGTCGGATCTTTACATCTTTCTCAGTATTTTTATCCCATAGTTCTTACAGGAACAGATTTATCCGCGGGTCATTTCGCATAGCAATATTCTTTCATATCGCAACGCTTGATTTTTGATATGGGAAAATATTTTTTTCTCGGGTAAAACTGCGGGGCACTATTCATTCCGCGGCGCAAACGGTGCAATTTAATTTTTGGCACAGGAATAGCTAGAGGGATGCAAAATGTACTGTGTTTTTTACACCAGTTAGTGCTTGCGCTGATGACCAAATTCTGCGGGTAAATGTAATTTGTAAATTTATAGAAATTACAAAGTTAAAAACCAAAATCAAAGTGGATTTAATAAATAAATAAAAATAAAAAATAAATTAATAAAAGATAAATTTAAAATTTACCCTGGCTTTCATCGCTAGTGTGTCTTAAAGTACTCGTGGTACAGAGATAAATAAATAAATAAATAAATATTTTTGGAAATTACACACAGCGCCGTCTAGCCCCAAAGTAAGCAAAGCTTGTGTTATGGGTACCAGAAAACGGATTCAAATACATAAATATTTCTTTTTTTTATTTAACACATACATATCATACATAAATACATCCAGACTCAAGACAAACACAAATGTTTATATTATGACATAAATGTTTGTCTAATGCGGGAATCGAACCCACACGCTCTGCACAGCAGCTAGCCACACTACCAACTAGGCTGCGAGGGAGTCGAGGTATTGTGGACACGACTATACCATATAGCAGGAAATGGTTAGTCATAGTCACAATGTCTATGATCTTTTTGTTGTTTTTTTTTCCATTTACATGTCTTGTATCCTGCAATAAGACTGCGCTTCTTTGGGAAACCCCTATCAATGCCTCGCCTTTTAGCAGAATATCTTTTACGTTGAAGCATAGTGGTTATTTGACGTTTGTAATATCATTGAATGACCCCGCAATTGACGAAACTTACCATTTATTTGCCATTGAAGCTTTGCATAGGTATATATATCTTTGCACAGCCAGTATTACAGTTAGCCAGATACTTGCAGAATGTAATATCGCCGGAATCATCTATAAAAAAAAACGGTATCTTGTTGAAAAAGTTGTTGAGTTATTTGGACTCGACATAAAAGCTTTTTATGTATTTTTGTATGTGTCATGAAATTGAGTAAGTTCGACCATAGATTGAGTATCGTTTATTGAACTTTATCAAATTTAGTAGGTGAGTTGATTAGACAAATGCATCTTTTAAGTTGGTTGGAGATTTGGGGTCTAAAAGGGGGGTCAAATACGCTTGATTTGCACATGACAAAACTGAAATATAAAACATTTCAACCGTTCACTCTGACACCCCCTTGGGTGTAGGCTGTGTTTGTAGGTTAAGGATCTACATGAATACCTACCTTCAATTTTATAAATTAAACATAACACAAAAACCCTCTGGGAATAAATATAATAAAAGTCAAATGGCTACTTTACAGGAACGAAATTAAAAACCAAAAAAAATTAAAATAAACATCCACTTTATTTTTTTTTTTAAATAATAGACCTCTTTATAGCACTAAGGTGGCAAACAAGTTTGCGGTCCGCCTGATGGTAAACGGTCACCGACGCTTGCAAAATCTGGGGCATCACTCACATATTTCCGACCCATCAAAAATACGACCCTTTAAAACAGTCCTTAGAGAAAACCTTGTCAGGGAGCTCATTCCACATCCCAAGCCTTCGCGGGAGGAAGTGTCTCTGAAACCGCACTGTACGCGGTTTCGGTTTTAAAGTGTGATAATGAATTCTCTGCCGATGGCGAGCGGTGCGATGGTAGAAAGTTAGCCGTGGGCATCGTCTCGAATAAACTTTGTTAAAAATTACCTTTTTCTGTCAGTTTTTTAATTACGTCTAATACAAAGTTTGATAGCCACTATAGTTTACAAGTAAGCATTTATAACTTTTTCTAGGGGGTCGATAACTTATATCTATACTAATATTATAAAGTGGAAAGATATGATTGTTTTTTTGTTTGTATTGAATAGGCTCCGAAACTACTGGACCGATTTGAAAAATTCTTTTACCATTAGAAGCCGACATTATCCCTGATGAACATAGGCTACTTTTTACCGAGGGAAAATGCTTCATTCTTACGGGAAAACGGGTAATAGGACAACGGGTATTAAGAATTATCCTTCCTTAATTACTTAATTACGTAATTACTTCCTTTTTCATATAACTTCTAAACGGCTTTGGTTTTGAAAGTAAAGATTTGATTGTTTGTTTTTTTGCTATAATTGAGGAGTTGCCGTAAGAAACTACGCCGATAACGAAATTTAGGGCGGGCGAAGCCGCTGGCAGAAGCTAGTCGATAATAAAAATGTATTACATCAGTTGTATAACCCCATATCGAGCAAGCCCATACAGGTATGTAATAGTTTCCAAATGTGTACATATAGATCGTCCATGGCGCTGGTAGTAGGACGCTGATGATATTACATAGAGTTATTCCTGTGAGTACGACGGTGGTGGGAGTCTTCATACGGGCCTGCATCAGCACCATTACAGTAAAGATATTCGTTACCAATGCACTGATGATAAACAATGGAAAACCATATCTGAAATTAAGTTACATTTGATGTTATAGTACATTATATAACAAGTGAGCTAGGCTGCTCATTACTGACGAGATTGTGGGTTGTAGTCCAAGAGTGTATTTAGCACAGCTCATGAGTGTCATATGACTGTTTTCAACACACTTGAAGGAAGTGTTGAAATGTTGTAAAAAGTTGATATTTAGTGGGATCTTATAGTTTTTTTATGTTTTTAGCAAAAATATTGGATATATTTTTCCAAAAATAAGAACTTGCTTCGTATCTAGGCTCTCTTCTTGTTATAAATAAAAAAAAATAGTAAAGTAAAAGGTAATGGTCATTACCGCAC
Source organism: Apoda limacodes (assembly GCA_946406115.1). Lineage (NCBI taxonomy): Eukaryota > Metazoa > Arthropoda > Insecta > Lepidoptera > Limacodidae > Apoda > Apoda limacodes. The sequence goes on along the minus strand of OX291555.1, from coordinate 21,027,455 downwards.
AAGTGCACAGTAACCCCGTTGGTCTTGAGCCTCGATAGCTGACGTTTAAACAGACAGACAAAAATACAGACAGACAGTATTTACTTAGATTTATCCCCCTAATCTCAAATTCTTTAAGGGTGGGTGAAAAACTTTGTACCTTTAATATTAATTAATTTCTTATCACCTACCTAGCCGTGGTTTGGTTTTAGGCTAAGCTGAAATGGCACTATACCCTAGACAATTTCGCTGTCACACTTGTTGCAATTAGTATAGTACGTGTCTGATAGAAAAAAGAAACATTTTTCGAAACCGATCCCATTCCACAAAGCCGTGTAACTTAGAAATATCTCTCCGGATTTTTTAAAACTCGTGGTTTTAAGGTTAGGAGTTGAAACACTATTTATTATCTTTAAAGGCTCCCTAAATTATCTTATAAAAAATATATTTTTGTAGTGAAGGTCGTTACCTACCTTCACCTTATAAATTGTTAGACTATGTAAGTGTTCGAGGCTCGTATGGTTTCGGTTCGGCAGTCGAGAATACATAGTCTGCTCGCACACTTGTGTTTCATTTACATCTAGAATACTACAATTTTAAAACCTCAAATACATCTATGATGAGCCATTCAACGACACCTCACACAAAAGAGAGTTCTAAAAAACAATTTATACTTTAAAGCTATCCTAAATTTCTTTCTATACAAATCTGCATGGCGGGCAGTTCACACGAGACGCCATAGTGTAACTTTAATCGAAATCGATACAAATAAGTACAGGAACATCAGACGTAACGAACGGACATTATGAATCTATAAGTTTCCGTTTTTGCAACAAGGATACAGAGCCCTAAAAAAGTTTCTACAGCTGCTACTGTTACATCTTACATGTAATAATATCCCCCATGTCCTAAAGTCCGTCACACATGTAGTTACATTATACATATATAATAGGTATACCAAAATATATCCATACAAAACTAAAATATAGTATACAGGGTGGTAACGCTAAATGATCACACTCGGTCATTTCTAAATCATACACGATATCGAAATACTGATTATTGATCCTAAAAGTGGTTCACGAGTTCTATCCAATGGTATCAATAATAGTTTATAAAACAAACTGTATCTATCCGAAAATTTGATGTTTTCAGGTTCAATACATTAAGTAAGGCGACATAGTAGCACTCATCGCATTACACCTAATACCATAGCAAGTGTTACTAATAAATAAATATTTCTATAATATTTTTTTTAATAAGAACACAATTTACGAGCTCATAATTTTTATTTAATTACATTTCTTAACACATCCTTCTTTTTCTGTGCATTTGCTCGCTACTGTCTCACTACAAACGTTTTGTAGCATCGGTGGAGTAATCAACGCCATAGCAATAATATGTTACCTGATCTTTTAAAAAACCCCAAAGGAAAAATCGCATGGCGTAACGTATTACATATCATGCGATGAGTGCCTCGCCTACAAACTTAATGGATAGAAGCTAAAATCATCTAACTTTCGGATAGATTCAGTTGATTTTATAAACCATTATTGATACATAGAGCTCGTGAAGCACTTTCAGGATCAATAAACAGTATTTCGATATCGTGTATAGTTTAGAAATAATCGAGTGAGATCACTTAGGGTCGGCTCATACCAAGACGCAACGCGACGCGACGCAACGCATCCTAAGAGACTCGAATTTGCGCCACGCGACGTTGGGAAGCGCCGCGCGGTGCATCTTCAAGCCGCTTCACGTTGCGTCTCGGCATGAGCCGACCCTTAGCGTTTCCCCTCTGTATATCGCTGCGTGTGTAGTCACTCAAAAATTTCTTCTATAGTTATCTTAATATACTTTGCTATAATTTAATAAACGTATAATATAGCTCCGTACGTGATGGACTTAAAGTCCGATTAATTACCCAAGAATACTACGACGCTGTAACTAAAAATAAACAGTCTGAATTTTTTAATTGATTAATTCATAAAGCCGGTTAAAGGCTTTAAGACATATCAACAATAAACGACAGTAGGTAGTGGTACCAATATCATCAAAAATATATTAAAAAATACTTTTATTCGAATAAAAGAAACCATTTATACGTAATATTAAAGTATCCAAAAAAGTAACACTTACCCATATAAATTGGTAATAAAATTAATATATTCTGTTGAATCCATATTTATGTATAGTTAATTATATATACCCAACCAATTTATGAATAACTATACTTTAAGTTAGTACTTGATTCCACTATCACACGGTCTTTGAGATAGTTTAATTCTTCGTATTTATAAAACTATTTAACGTACGTTAGGTATAAATAAAAATACGTGTTTCCTTTACAGTGAGGACGCCACAGTGGAGCACAACCATGCGACCGTACGCACACATATATTGATAACTAGTTTTTGTATTCGACGAAACGCCAATGGAGAAAACGACGCCGCAAGACGGAAATCCCCAAAGAGCGGTATTTTGTTTTTGTTTTTTCTTAAAATAACGAGGTGAAGCACTGGTTAAATACATGATTTTATTGTGTGAATCACGAACTGCATATGCATGCAAAGCAAAGGAGTTCACTAACATGTATTATATTACACAATGTTACACAACGTAAACCAAACGACTGTATCGGATCATGCACTGATCCACAATATAATAGTGTAAGTAGTCACTTGATGTATTCCGCGGCTTCACATACAGAAAAGCTACTTACGTAGGTACAGGCACACATACACATAAGGCAAACAGGTTTCTGTAAGTGTGCGAGTACTATCTGTCTGTTTAAGTCTGTCTGTAATAATCTGTTTAGTTATATGATAAATTCTTTTCCATTCTTAACGATCTGCCTAGGCGCCCAATAAACGGGCTAATTTAACCACATGGCTGCGACATATATATATGAAACATATACCTACAAATGAATAAATAAACACCATATAATACAGGATATACATATAAACAATACAAATTTATATATACATACATACATAAATTTGATAAAAAGCATAAATATAGACCATTCAATATACCTCTTTATTCTCTTGTAGATAGAATTCTTTTAGTTTTGCTTTTAATATATTTTTCTCTTTGCTCTACAAACTTCTTTATGAAACGTGTTCCAAAGTCATTTAGCCTTAACTAAAGCAATAAATAATATTAAGGACTATATACGAACTTTATTTTCACCACAAAAATAGTACGAAAATTGTTGGTTACACGCAGGGGAGGATCCATGATGTGCATGATCGATTTTTTTCTGTTATTTTTTTTTAAACACTACACTTCCCCTATTTTTTCAATGGAGAAATTAAACAATAACAATCAATTAAAACATTACCCTCCTTCTGGGTGAATTGGGTAAAAGGAGAGGTTATCTGTTTGATGGACTAGTATGTATAGTGCAAAAAACTTTTTGGACCCGGTGGTCTAAAATCAAAACTATAGGCGCCATATTGAAATGTTGTGAACTTACAACGAAACTAGCGACCAAACACTTAAAGTCAGAGGGTCAGCAAAGTTTTTATTTTTATATACAATATATCAATATGTATAAAGATGTTGCTTCATGTGTAGTAGCTATAGTTTGAGTTTATAATAAGTGGGTCGTTTACTGTATCCATGTAAAGTTAGCCACCGTTTTAATTTTTGCTTATGTCGAGTCGTTTTTCCTTCTTTTTTATGGAAAGTAGGAAGTGTGTACTTATATACTTCCTACTTTAAGTATATATACTTGCTTACTTAGATAATAGTTATAGTCGCCGTAGTTACTATTATCACTGTATTATACTAAGCTTTTTGAAGCCAATTGATTATTATTTATTTTTTAGTTTTTGAATTAAGTTACTCCTTTCCTTAAAGTATATATTCTTTTTAAAATTTCCTTTTTCTTCCGTTTTAGTAGTAGAAATATGAAATAAAATATTCATCGTAAGCTAAAAAGTTATTATTTTAAGCTCGTAAATTACAGCACAGATTATTATGTTCGGAAAAATTAAAAAGCTCAGGGATGAGTACTCCTAAATCTTACAGATTAAGACTAAAGAAAGTTGAGGCTAACGATTGAATTAATTTATTCTTCAAGCAAAGCTTCTTTGCTTTAAATTTCTTGTTTCAATTAGTAATAAATAAATATTTCAGGACATTATACGCAGCGCCATCTGTTACCAAACTAAGCAAAGCTTGTACAATGGATACCAGCGGATCGATTTCGTTAAAAGATTGCTAACATTTTTTGAAAGAAATAAAATACACATTGCGGTTTCGCGAGAATCGACGAATTTCATACGTAATTTCAAATGCGCAATGTATATCTTATTTCTATGATTTCAAACGAGAATTGTTAGCAATAATTTCACGGAATCGAGCCGCAGACAACGTATTCGAGTACAAATCGTTTCATATCGTACAAATACTTACTTTTTTTTTTTTAATACAAACATATTATATCGATGGTACAAATAATTTCATTCTCTCTTTTAATACAAACAGATTACACACAGAAAACACCCTGACTTAAGGAAAAAAAAACCAAATATTTATCCATCACATTCATGTTTGTCCTGGGCGGGAATCGAACCCACACCTCGCAGACTTTCAAAACAAAAAAATAACTAGGCTGGTGACCAACAACACTATTTATTCTTAACGTTTGAGTGCAATTTTACTACTACCGAAAACTTAATTTACCGGCCGGTCCGTCATACTCATAAATATAATTGGTATCAAATATCATGCAATTGAGGATTAGGACACATTAGAAGAAATAAGCTTCTGCCAGCGGCTTCGCCCGCCCTAAATTTCGTTATCGGCGTAGGTTCTTACTGCCGTACTCCTCAATTATAGAAAAAAAACAAATCTTTCCTCTTTAATGGCAGAATACATTCGTGTCTGTGAAACCATGGAAATACACATACAGAATTTCAACCCAATCGTTCAAGCCGTTTATTAGTTGACATACCAACAGCAGCGCCACCTACCGAGTGCAATTGTGTTTTTAAATCATCCAGAAAACCATCGAAATACCCATATAAAATTTCAACCCAATGAGTTCAGCCGTTTAGAAGTTATGTGAAAAAGGAAGTAATTAAGTAATTAGGAATGTACGGAAGGATAATTCTTACTAACCGTTGTCCTATTACCCGTTTTCCCGTAGGAATGAAGCATTTTCCCGCGGTACAAAGTAGTCTATGTTCATCAGGGATAATGTTGGCTTCTAATGCAAAAGATTTTTTCAAGAGAGTAAAAGACTATTCAAATAGGTTTGTAAATTAATCCTTACAAAATAAAAATTAAAAAAATATCATCATTAAAAAAGCATTTATGTATAAAATTTCTAATCTATAACCAGTGTCAAACCTGCATTTTTAGAGAATATCCAATGACACTGTTATCACCGCTGCAAAAATGCAACACGACTTTCATCTATATGGATAAATTTTAAATACCATTCAATTATTAATTTAATATACCATGAAATGTTTCGCAATAATACGTTAATATTAAGTACATGTTTACATAATAAAAACTATTTTCCTTATAGGGACTAGTTTTAGATTTAATTAAATGTTATAACACTTATTAGTGTTAAATTGTATTAAGTAAGGTAAAAGTAGAGTAGGTTTGTTTCATTTCCCCTCTTTACTATTTGTTAATATCAAAAATAATATTGTGTGAGTACCGACATGTTGTCGACTTAGTACGTATGACTATCCCCAAAAAAGCTGGAATTTTACTTGAATGTATGTATGTAAAACATATGCCATTTGTTGTGCAAAAATGTACAGAACTACTATATAGACCGTATGCACGGTTACTGAGTTACAGGTAAAAACAGGTAGCGTGTTGAGTATTCTACATTCTTTCTCCCTCACTCCTATGATAATAGACTGCGATAGGGACATAAAAGGGATGGGTATATGGGTAAGAAAGAGAAAAACTGTCTAAAACTTTGCCTGGCTAGGGTCATTAAGTCCTTAGGCTATGCCTAAAATAAATACTGTAGGTTAAAAGCACACCTTTTCCCCTACACGAAGATTCTTATACCGTTACTTACGGTAAGTAGTGCGGTTAAGGTGTAAAACACAGCTTTGTAAATACAATAGCTTATAACTGAACAACCGAGTTACGTAGAATAAAGATAAACGTATTACTAGATACCTCTCGTAGGCACCTACCGATATAACTAGGTTTTACATAGGTAACTCTAAGCGCTGAAGTACAGGAGCACAAGGAAAAACCTGAAAACTTGTATGTCACATTTTTTCATGACCAAACAAACGGACAGACACCAAAAGTACTGAAAAATATGTCCAAATTTTAGGTCTATTTTTTGAAATTTAGCACAACGTCTGTAGTCATTAGGTGTAGGCACAAAACCCTGAGAGCTAGATTTCTAGCTCTTCTCTCACTACGGCCTAACCGTAGACGATGGAACATACCACTATATGTTGTTAGAACCGCCTCCTAAAATATAAAACCTAAAAATGTAAAACAACGTTATTTTATAGTCAAGCCACGAATCGTGTGACTGTGATGGCAATAGCCGATAGAGACCCCAACTGTCAGTAGCAATTTATAGCCATGTAGATACCTACACTTTTGATATATTATTATGTTTATATCAACTACTATATGTTATGTTTCACTAAGTTTTTGTGTGGGCTAGATTTTCAGTCACCACAGTAAGTACAATAACTTAAGTACTAAATATAAAAGGTTCTATGGAACAACCTCTCCCTCTTATGGGGTTTTTTATTTTTATATAAATATAGAGCAAAATTTGTATTTGTATTTAGTCTTCAAGAAAACTTCAACAAGTCCTTGTGACTATGAAAGCTAAGAATTAAAATTTTTGTAAATATGTGTTAGAATTTAAGTTAGAAGCATAAGTTAAATAAAAACGGTCTGTTGTGTGCATATACGCGTTTTCCTTATATCTCAAGCGCCTCAGAAGAAACTCTTGTCACGGGCAAAACCCACAGATTTCGAAGGGTCTGTCCGCACAGACACTCATCCGTTTAACGGGATACACAAAAAAATATCTTACAATTCAAAAGATACTATTACTGAACTACGTTGGATCATCATCAAAACACACCTACCAGTGATTTTCTAGTAGGATCGATGGAAAAGTAGCAGAATTATATAGCTATGACGTACGGCGGCACGGCCACACACAGGTAAAAATTCGAGTACGTGTGAGGTCGAGCGCTGACGAACTCCAGCGCCACAGCGGGCGCGTGTATGCAAATTGTATCGTGCTGCCGGTCCTTTACCTTCTAAATATCCTTCTTAGATATTTATTGATAAAACCTCAATATTGGTTTACTATAAACAAAAATATGCGTAAACATACAAAATATTGTATAAATATAAAACAGAAAATACATACATATCATATATAAATACGAACAGACTCAAGACAAACACAAATGTTTATCACAAATTTAATGTTTGTCCAGTGCGGGAATCGAACCCACACCCTTTGCACAGCAGCCGACCACACTACCAACTAGGCTGCGAGGCAGTCAGTATACAGAGATATTGCGAATCTCCTCCATTTTTTAATGTCGATTTAAAAAAAAAAAATTGGTTTATTTAAGTTACGGCTATAATTTGAATTTATAAACGGCCTAAAAGTAGTGTTGGGTTACTTTGTGATAAACATTTGTGTTTGTCTTAAGTCTGTTCGTATTTCTATATGATATGTATGTATTTTCTGTTTTATATTTATACAATATTTTGTATGTTTACACATATTTTGTATTTTCTGTTGTCTATTTATTACGTAACAAAACTTAAAACAGCAACCTCATGTAGCACAGTAAGTGTATTTATTATAGTCAATATTTGTTATTATTATTTACTTTAAATCAACTGATTGATAACCATCATATTTTAATTATTATTTCATCATTGTAAGTCTCTAATATCATCATAGAAAGTACATTAATAGAAATACAACTACTAGATTCGCTTATGTCTTTAATAACAGTATGGCAGCAAAAGATATTTTTAAATGTATCACAAAAAATTTTTTTAGACATGCACGTGTAAACCATAAAGTTTATCGAGAACGATAAAATAAGCAATAAATTGAAAGATACTAGAATTTGATTTGCAATATCATAATTCATCCCTTCACCTAAAATTGATGATATAATGTTATATGTTACATGCCCAGTCTAGACGTAATACCGGTATAATTATCAAAATAATAGAACTTGAAGACATTTTCTCAATTAACGATGGACTTTTTTCCTTGGACCAATTTGTGGGTTAAATCTTCTATATACGTAAAAAAAATCGGTTAATAAATAACTGAGTTTTGACGTAACAAACATTAAAATACAACCTAATGCATAGACTCCTCCTTCCTCCAAGTGGGTTAAAAAGTGAGTGAAAGTGACATAATACGCAATGCTACAGAGGTTTATAGCCTACTGGACTTCTAGGATTAAAAAAACGAGTTGCACTCCGGGAGTGCCGGCAGAAGTGAAAACCTTTACACACGATTCGCGCTTAACACTCAAATATGTCAAAAGACATGTCTTTGACATTGTCAAGAAATAATAATGTTTGTTTATTTACTTTTTTGACGTAGTATATTTGACATCGCAATCGGTCATAGAATTAAAATTCCATATCCAACCTCCCTGTACTACTCATAATCGCGAATACTAAAAATAAAAATATACACAAAATACGGTCATTTTCATCGCATATTGTGACACAAATAAATCAAAACCTTTCACATAGGAGACTCGATCTCATGATGAAAGAGCTATCTACGTATTATAACGTTTTTTATTTGTAAAAAATTTTACGCGGACAAAGCCCCTGGCGGGAGCTAAACGTGTAAATAGATAAATACGAGTATTAAATGTACACACATGTTTGTTTTCAATTTTCTTTACGGACGAACGGACGGACAGACCATTAAATACACATATACATAAAGAAAAGTAAATCACTTACTCAACCACGAAAGAATCATAGGATAGAAAAAAAAAAAAAGGGGGGGGGACGTTAAGCCATCGAAATATGTAAGTGGTAAGGCAACCCTACGAGAAAAACACATATAATAGAAAAAAAAAATTATAATAGGCGTGGCATTACGGTTTCCGTCTTACGAATTTCCACGATTAGGACACGTGACCTGACGCGAGTTTATCATTTTTTACCCATACCAAAAAAAGTGCACAACGCCGCTAAAGAAGTTTTCACTTCAAAAAAATGTTCTAGCTTTCATTTCTGTGACGGCGATAGGCTCACCGCCTATCACGTTTGTAGGACGGAATACCATCGGTGAAACATGGATGTTCCGGGCATACGTCCATAACATCTCCGACTACTCCTTCGGGGATAAGTGTCGCGGTGGTATTTTTTAAATTTATTTTATTATATCTGTTACTTACATACAAGTTTTACTTACCCATTCAGAGGTTGTACATAGTTTATTGACGTGGTTGTTAAATCAATGTGATTATATGAAACATTTTGTATTTCTTTAGCTTGATATGATTCATTGAATCCTTAGATTCATTAAACTCAAATAAGTTGTCTTCAGCTCCTTCCATTGGGTCCAATTAATTGGCTGAATGACCTCTTTTTTACTGACAACTATAACCCGATAACATAAAACTATTATACTTAACTTGGCTTGACTACAATACTTATTAAAATATAAATATCACTCCGAGCTTAGAAAATGACTTTTTCTTAAACATGCTACGATATGCGACCATATCTTGCACATATTTCTTTGGGATAAATCGTACTTGCAGTACAGTATCAAAGAGCGACCTGCAATATTTTAGACACCCGCTCGAGCGGTCAAATATGAAATTTGCAAATAGAACAAACTTTTTTAAATTCGATTATTGATAACTTAAGAGATAAGTCAACAAGTTTTATTTAAATTTCGGACTGGCACAATAAAAAGAATTTAAAACAGTAAAAAAAGAAATCGACATTTGAACGCGGGGAATTGGCGGCAAAATTACCTAAACTATTTTTATTATTGTCAGTACAGTTGTCAATGTAATTAGTTTTTTCATACGTTTAAGAAAAGTACTATACAAGAATTGGCCACAACTGAACATAACCGGGCGATCGTGAGTATGCGGGCCGAGGCAGTCATGTACTATTACAGTACAATAAGGAAAGATAGCGTAAAGCGAAGTGTTCGTGCAAGTTTCTGAAGAATAAATACATTAATAGAAATAAAAGACATGTAGATAGGAATGATTCAATGGTACATTGCGTGTTAGGGGGGGTAAGAAAAAAAATATTAACGAGAGGTATATAATGACTCGCGTTTGTAATTTTTGTATCGCACATGTTACACTCGATGTTTCTCATCACATTTGCGAGTAAATAAATAAAAATATAAGGTGAATAAATAAAAAAACTCACCAAAATATAATCGGAATGGCGGGAATAGAAGTATAGATAACGCCACCACTAAATGGCTAGAATTTAAGAATTAAAAAGTTTTGGCTGATGTTAAAACTGGTATAATTGCTCGCTTGGCGCATAGTTTATAAATTGAACGACAAGTAGCGCTTTTTATATATACTAAGTATCAATTCTTAATAAAATAGATAGTCCGTAGAGTGCGCGCGGAGCGTTCATATGTTACTATCGTCCGTGGGTTCTATGAACTTACCTTTCGAACGAATCCAACGGAATGTGCAGTTTTTTTGCATATCTTGTCCTAAATTTGCAGTCCTTTATTTTATCATAATAAACTCTTTCCGTAGTAGCAGACACATCACATTTACAGTTTTTGATAGGCTGGATCCGGAATTTGCAGAATCTTAGTAAACGCTAATTTCAGATGAAGCTACCAGAGTACATACATCTCTGACCCCAAAAGGTGGCTATGGCTGGATAAAATTCTGTAGGGGACAACCTCTTTTTGCATTAACAAGCTTTAATCCGGTGTGGTAGTTGATGAGTCCATCGCTGCTACATTGCTTCTCATACAGTGTATCTGGCATAAGCCAATCGGCCTAAGCAAGTGAAATAATCGGGCAGCACGCGCGTTTCGATTTTAAACAGTGGCCGTACCTCCCCGATTATTTGATCAGCCAAGTGTTCCCTTTAGACTTTGGAATAATAAGTGAAATGAAAAACCTGGGACACAAAAAACTTCGATACTACACCTACTCATTTAAGCTGATCTTATCGATCTTTTAATCCGAAATGGTAGGGAAAAATAAAAATACACTAAGTTGTGCTAATGCACAAGGCAAAGACCTAATATTTTATCAGTGCGATAAAAGACTTTAAAAGGCGAGTACAAAAATTTATAACACTGACAGTATAGTAGTCAAGTGTGAGTAAAAAAATACAACACTAAAAAGCTATTTGAACATGAATCCCGCCCGGTGTGTTTTAGAGGCACTTGTTTACTTCTTTTTAATTCTTGCAGTCGGTTTTTTTATTTATTTTATTATTTATTTTTATTGAATTCTACAAAGATCCAAGGTGAGAAGGTCAGAAAAAATTGTTGCACTGTAATTCATAATCGTTGTTACCTTAAAAGATTTAAAGTTAGATGTCACAATATTTACCAGTTTTAATTAATTTATTTATTGTAAAATAAACTCATGACAACATTACCGCATGAACCACAAAAGTAAAGTGTTAACGTCGGGAAAAGTAGATTCATATTATCGCTTTATCTGAACCCTCAGCTGCAATTGACAAAGAGAGGTTAAGTAAACAATATCTACGTAGCAAATTGTAATGTCTGCAGTAGTAGACAGAAATTACATACAATTGCAATTGACAAAACCATTACGATTTCCTTACATCATTGTATGACCTTTTGACGGTTTTTGTGTGAAAACAAATATGGTGTTAGGAGTTATAAGATTAAAAGCTTATATATAGTCCAATTATTTTTATTAACGTGTTTCATTGTATTAGATAGAACGTTATAAAAAACTACGAAAATGTGTGTATCCCATCGAAATGGAATTGGGAGCCATTTGAGTTGTGAACGAAATTAAAAGGAGCGGAGTCGAAATATAAACCGAATGAACAAAGGTGGTTCAGTTATAAACTTTTTTAGTAAAAACGAATTCGTAAAAGAGACCACAAAAAATGTGATAATTAGTACCCAAAGAGTGAGACCCTACAATAAAGTCTACACGCCGTGTGTCTGTTCGACCTTTAATGGGATGGGTGATTTTCATTTATTGTATTTAATGCGAATAAAAACACTTGTGCAAATTTTTAAACCGCGTATTGCATTTAGTGGTTATAAAAGTCGGTTAAATAATTAGGATTGTTGTTATCTAGTGAATTGACTATAAATTGTTACAAAAAGTCAAAAAATGTGACTACAAAACAGTAAATAGGTTTAAAAAAAATTAAAAATTTCAAGGCGTTATTATGGTATACATTACTTATAAAGTATAATAACAAATACAACTTATATGACATTTTGTAATGATTTGTAGTACATCTACATTGTCATCATTAGTATTACAGAAATTAGATTTCGCCGTCTACTAGCGCCGGGAAATGTCATATTTGTTTTCCTATTTTAACACAGCTAATTCCAATAATGTGATAAGACAGAAACATAAAACTAGTTACTCATAACCTATTTTCGGAAAGTTTCGTATTGTTACTAGAATAAATCTGCAGGTTATAGACAGTATAGGTATCTGCTAAAAGCAAATAACCTACCTACAACTCACACATTTATTCTAGATATAATAAAAACGTTTGAAAAATTACTTATTACCAGTTATATATTTATTTAGAATCACATTTTTTAAATTTGCTTTGTGCATAGAGAAAATCAAAAATATTAATAGTTAGCAGGAATAACGCTCAAAAGTATCCAAATATTTGAATAATTAATAAATTACACTATACGCTTTAATGCCTCTTTTTCTTTATTTTTCAAAGAAGCTCGAAAGTGTTTCTCAGAATCTATTTTATTAGGCACGGCAGTTAACGAAGCTGAAGAGTGAAAACTGACATAATAATTTTATTCAATATCTCAATATTCAAAGTAATGAGAGAGATTAAGAGGCACTGTAGACAGTTATACAAGGCCGAAGAGTTTGTTGTTTTTTTTTGGTTGAACGCACTATTCTATGAAACTACAAGATGAAGTCACGGAAGTAAGTTAGTAAGTAAAAAATGTTTTTGTTGTAGTTTTTCGTTGTCCAAAATAACTTGATAAATTTTGTTCAATTCCTTTGTATTTGAGCTAAAAAGAGATTTACAAACAAACTTTATTTGATGATTTGTAAGTATCCTAATCCAAAAACTTTCAACCCTTTTTTATCTCAAAGGAAACAGATTTAAAGGATTTCTAGATCCTACAAATTCTTAAGCTGTGTTTTTGAACTTTACCTTGTTTTATTATCCGAACAATTTATTAAATCAACCCTTATCGAATGTACTTTCTGCTAAAAATAAATTAAAATAGGTATGTTAGTAATGAAATTTTTATATAAAAAATTGCTATGCCAGAAGTAACATTTTAAATAAAAATGTAAAGACAAGTTGAAAACCATAATTATTTAATTAATTTAGACTAATAATTTGCTAACGGCATTTAGAGTTTTAATTAAGATTATCGCCATGAAAACGCAAGTGTAAGGGAGAGGCGAATAAAATGGCATACTAGTTATCAAATCAGTCATCAAATATTTATTTATTAATAAAATTAAACACTTTAAGTGACTACGTATTCTTTGGTTCATGACCTTGTTAGAATTATAGAGATCAATCAAATGCTAAATACAAAAAGTAAAATTAAAAATGTTAAAAACTCCCCACCACAAAAATAAACTATAAAAAATAACAAATGATATTTTAAACGTATTATAATTATTATCGTCACATATATTATGTAAGTTCAAATATTTTTATTTTCTAAGCGTCGTCTTGTCGTCTCTCTTTTTGCGTCGGGGGTTAAAAAATAATAGAATTACTAATCATTTCTAAAAACTTGACCAAAAACCATTTCTAATAGTTGCAAGCTCACAGTCGATTGTTTGTGTTTATCCCAACCCTGTCGGCCTGTTTTTCTATTATAGTTCGAGGCATAATGTTCAATTATCTGGGGAAAGCAAAAAGGTGGGTCAAATGACATAGTACGCTATTTTACCCGAATAAGGTGTATGCCATTTTGTCTACTTTATAACCTCCAACATGATAACATTTACTACAGATGTTAGTAGAATTCTGGGATTTAAAAAAAATATCGAAGATATGTAATAAAAATACAATAAATTAGCCCCAAATACAAACAAATGAACGTAAAAAATACTTACTTTTACGAGAAACAAAATCTATCTGAGTAAAGCTCGTGACTTCAAAAATCAAACAAACACGTGTCCGCATTTGCGTCGTGTGTGGCACTATAAGTCGGCAGACTTGGATGGATTGTGTGAATGTTATGCATCGTAACCGTGGAGGCAGCTCTGCTTTAGCTCAGAAGACCCTGACAGCCGCAGTCACTGAGACAATCCTCGCTGGTATGGAATGTTTTATTCTTAACCCGCGAGTAGCTGCTGGCGTCAAAAAACGACCGTGGTTTAATAGGTCTTTCAGAGAAGCTAAAATTCTTAAGCAAACTGCATATGAGGCTTGGATCACGGCTCGTAATACAAAAAAAATTAAAATTTAGGTAATGTAGCCTCTTAATATGCGGAGGGTAATCACCGGAACTATTGCACTTAATTTAAAATAGCTTCTACTGTTTTTAAAACATTGTGTACTATAAGGGTGGTAAGGAGAAAATTACCAACGAAAGGCTATTCAGAAGCCTAAGGTCGAAGGCTTTATTGACTCGAGTTTATATTTTATAACACCCGTGTTATCTTAATATATATAAATCTCGTGTCACAATGTTTGTCCTCAATGGACTCCTAAACTACTGAACCGATTTTGATCAAACTTCGTAAATATCTGTTATTTGATCCAACTTAAAAGATAGGATAGTTTTTATCTCGATATGTCAAGTGCGAGCCGGACTCGGGCACTATAGGTAAAAACCAACTTTCGCCGGGTACAGAGGGACGGCAGCGGAACAACGTTCGCCGGGACAGCTAGTATACAGCTAGTATAATAAGCTATACAAATAAGCTCACCAAAACACAATTGAAATAAAAAATAGAAGAAGAGATAACGACGCCACCGTTAAAAATCTAGAAATTTTTTGAATTAAATATTTTTATAATTGCATGATTGTAGTGTGTGCGTAGTTTATATTTTAGACATACTTGATAGAAGTATTAATACCTATGGGTTCCATGAACGCGCACTTTGCTTTGAGAAAAGTATAATTTACAAATTGCGCACCGAAGGGTTCCGTCAAATAACAGAATGCACTTAAAAGATTTTACTTATTTGTTATTTTACTATAGAGCCGATATTATAATCGATTCAGTTTGAAGCTTGTATGTATAACTATTTATTCGATACAGCAAAAATAAAGAAAAACATGCTTTTTATATGAAGAGCCATTAACTGTGTAAAAATATGTGTAATTATGACAAATATCCTAACATATATTAAAATTCAGCAAACGCTTAGTTACATGGTTTTGATAGCACGAATGGGGAACCCTTAATTCGTTACAACCTACAACTTATAACATAAATGAAAGAAAAATACACATTTCTTTTTATAGACCGGGTGCAGATTTGCAAATAGATTGATTTTCAGAAATGAGACGATGAGTCCCAGGGAATATTGTCAGCTGCTGACATTTTCAATCTAACAGAACAATTCACATATCGATGTCGCATATAAATGAAAAAATCAATGAAAAGCTATTCACCTCGAACACGAATCTTTAAATATAAAAAGTCTGTATAGAAATTAACAACTGTTTGAGAATTTTGTGAGGTAATATTAGTGAGTTTTGTGCATAGTTTCGAACTCTTTTGGAAAGGCTATTCATTAGCCATTTTAAAATTAATATAGGTTCTATTGCCCCCTCACGCATAGAGACCATTCAGATTGTGACCTAAGCATGAAACTCGGTACAGGTGTAACCTAGATCAAAATTAACAGATTAAGCCCAGTCCCTACCGGTTTCGCCCACAGGGGTGGGGAGGCTAACGCGGCCTGATTTAACCAGAGGCTGTCTTTGGTGTCATTTTCGTATATATTAAGGATGGGGAATTCAGATTTGAAAATTTCATAAAACCTTTCTGTAGAAAAAAAATGAGATTGCAGCTAAAAACTGAAAAAAAAATGCAAACTATTTCCTTTCCTATAACCTTTCAAGCTGATATTACGTAAAGAATACTTTAAGATTTAAAAAAATATCAGTAAATAGCCTAGTTATTTAACTTTACAAAACAAAATACATTTTATACATACTTCTTTCACAAATATATTCAGAAGAGAATGTAAAACATCTTGCGTTTTCGCTTTGCTACGAACAGCAGCGAGTGAGCGAGCGATGGAAAGGTATTACGAACAAAGTTGACTTATACGTCTAAGATACCGTGTCTGTAACAACATCAAACGGAGTGTTGCGAGCCATTTTTCTATCAATGTGTGTGTAAGTCAGCTAATACGACTATAATTTTAACATCTGTGTGCGTAATTTTGGTGTTACCAACCTTAAAGTGATTACCCGGAATTGGGGAGTCCTTAATTTTATTGGGTACTACAATTTATTTTCACTTTCGATGACCCCTATGGTGACACATTATTTTGAGATAGAACGTAAGCCTCCGATACGAAGGTAGAAATCTGTTGAACATGATGCTAAAACCTTAAATAAATAATGCATGTATGATATGTATATATTTATGTTAAAGTATGTTTCAAATATTATACACTGTAGTACTAAAATATAGATGGGTGTACAAATAAAATCCGTCCTGCTCTGCCATGGCAACCGTGGGCGCTGTGTTCGTTATTCATAGGTCCCGCCATGTGACAACAGCCGTGTTTTGTTGACAAGTTTTTTAAGATACGGTAATTAATTAATTTCGTAGTTCATAAAATACATGTTAAGTACTACTTTTTTTATTGATATTTACATCTAACTGTTATGTTTTTTTATTTAAACATTGCAGAATTCCGGGGTGAAGGTTTATGTTCTATAGATACAATGTGTGACAGGGGTCATCAATACATAAATATTTTATCAACCTGAAATAGTATAATGTACGTAAGTGACGTTACATGAAAAATATGTATTGTTTCAGTATTCGCCTTACTAAACTTGGGATGGGAAATGAAAGTACCTACAGACTTAGCAATACGGACAGAAAAACTTTTGTTGTTTGTTTTGCGAATAATTATTTTGAAAACTTAGTTTGTATCTCAAATATAGCAAGCAGATTAGTGTAGTAACTTGTGAACAGTGATTTTTTATCATGAACCTTTTTTTTGTCAATAGTTTAGCACGATTTTATTGCACAAATCGACATTTTTATTCCTTTACGCGGGAGCACAGTTCGCGTCGACGCACAGATTACGTATGATGTAGTGTGACGGCAAGTACCTGAAAATTCAGGTACTCGAATTAGCTCGTTTTGTGTGCCCGAACACGGTATCTAGACGTATAAGACATCTTTGATTACGAAATTATCAAATTTGAATTGCTCATCCCTAATTTATACGAAAATGACACTAAAGATGGCCTCTGGTGAAATCGCGACGAGGTAGAAATTTTTGTTTGCGAACAGGCGTAAACGTACTTCGACCACCCCTACCCCATCCCTGGGAGTGGAACAGGTGGGGGACTGGGGGGGCTTAATCTGTTCATTTCCATCTAGACTACGCCTGTACGAAGTTTCATGCTTTGGTTACAATCTGCAGGTTTCATACCAATATGACCCGTACTACGAGAAAATTGGCAAGTAAACAATACAATAAATTGTATACTTCTACACGGTGTTATTGCATGCAGGCAAAGCGGATGCCAAGACCTCAATTAAACTATTATCAAACATATAATGTCTCGTTCACATTTACTGCCATAAGACTATGGAACGCTTTACCTTTCGACGTCAAAACCTTTAAGAATATTTAAAAACCTGTTAATTACACATTGCTTAAAGAGTTAAGCTGTCTCATAAGTACACTGATTATTATTTATCTATATTAATTAAGATGTATGTAGTTTGTGTATTAGTATTAGTTTATCTTTTATTTTATTTATATGTTTGTAGTTTGTGTATTAGTATAATTTAATATTTATTAATTTAATTATACATTTCTATAGATTATTATATTTCATATTGTAAGGTTATCATCCGTAACTAATATTTATTCAGTTTGCACATACTACTCAAATTTTCTATAAAGTGTTCTCTACACAAAGGTTGTCTGGAAGAGATCGCTTATTAGTAATTCAGTTTGTTATCTTTTGCTTATTTTAATAAAGTGTTCTTTTTTTATGCGCAATATAGTATATAATGACTATTATTACTCTCACGGGCTTTTTCTTCGCAAATATTATTTTCTCTAAGCAAAGCGCGCGTTCATCAAGCCAACGCGTCTTATCATCAAGTATGTAAAAGAGCTGTATCGATGTTTTAAACACAAAATACGCGCATATTACACGCGAGCGACCTACAAGCTTTAACTAAAACAAATTTTTTTATATATAAACTCCCTAGATAGACCTAATCGAAGTTTTCTCTTCGTCTATTCTCGCATTTTGTGGTGATTTTATTTTTTCACCTTATATATTTATTAACTTACTTGCAAATGTGATGAAAAACATAGTGTGTAACACCAGCGGTAATTGCAAACTCGAGTCATTAAAGCCTTCGTTCTTCGGCCTTAGGCTTCTATATAGCCTTTCGTTAGTAATTTTCCCTTAACCACCCTCGTTAACGACTCTACAAGCCGACGATGACGTGATCTTTAGGTATAAGCTAGCGTGAGTTTATGAAAGTCATAGGTATACCTAATATAGATATTATTTAGTCGTAGTATGTCGTAGAGAACTCGTGCGGACTGACGTACCCATTATATTACTGACATAGCTAGGCTAAGTTTAGATACCTAAGTCTCTGTTCATTTCTTTCTTGTACAGTTTTTTTGTCTATTTTTTATGTGTGTGTATAGTATTGTTATAACGTTTTCTTTGTGTTAATATTTGTATTTGTAATGGCGCTTAAGCGCACATCTTGCTAGGCAGTGGTATCGTATTTTTTGCCTGCACATAGCATGTCGATAGCAGGACATGTGCAAGCTGGGAATACATAGGGTGAGGAGTTATGATGCTTTCATAGCTACAAGATTTGGCCTACTCGAAAGTTCGACATTATTCGAGTAGCGAGCAATACATACTCTCTGTATTGGTTGTTCTATTGTATTTACTTAATAAATATGATATCAGGAATTTAGCTGTTGCCTTTTGTCTTCGTCTTTAGATTAATCAACTCTGCGCCAAAAACTACTATTTTACAATCCCTAATACACAATTAACACCAGACAATCTTATTTGTAAAATAAAAGATTGTCTC
The DNA here is from genome assembly GCA_946406115.1 of Apoda limacodes. NCBI lineage: Eukaryota > Metazoa > Arthropoda > Insecta > Lepidoptera > Limacodidae > Apoda > Apoda limacodes. Next base: position 21,007,986 of record OX291555.1, on the reverse strand, counting down.
CCCCGCCGCGACTCCTAAATAGGTACCACATGAGTTTTTTTAATCAACTGAGTGTTTCAAAGGTCTCTTTTCAAGTAGATAGAAAGTTAACCGAGTCAGACATGTAGTCATAAAATGGACTAATAATCATTTTTATGATTCAATTAAATTTCTGAGTTTCACTTACGTCAACGCTATAATAAAACGTTAATGCAGCTTAAGGCTGCAGTATAGGCTAGAGCGCGAAAATACGCCGTTTTTGTGCAAATTTTGTGGCTAAACTATTGCATCTAAAGGATTGAAAAAAATATATGTTATACAACTGGCTTTTGTCTAGTGCATTACCTTACTGAAAGATTTTCATTTATTGTATTGAATGCAATAAAAAATCTGGAAGTGACCATTGTTTCAACACTTGTGCAAATTTTTAAAGCGTGTTTTGCATTTGTTTGTAGTGAAAGTTAGTTTAATAATTAGAATAGCTTGTTATCTAGTGCCTGGACTCTAAGTTGTAACAAAAAGTCAATAAATGTGACTACAAAACGGTAATAACGTTAAAGTCCATACAAAAAAATTAAAAGTTTCAAGGCGTCATTACGGTATAAATTACTTAAGAATTATATAACATATATATCTCATAGTAATGTATATGACATTATCTAATGATTATAGTGCATTTACATACACAACTTTAGAATTACAGAAATTAGCTGTCTGGCCTATGTCGCCCTCTTAAGAATAGCGATATGCTGCGCAGAATCTCAAGAAATACCAGAAAAACGAACGTTTAATTTTTGAGCTTTCTTGTAGTTAAAATACAGACCGTTAAAGCAAATTTCGTCTTCTTGCTCAATTTAGTATTATAGCCTTTCCGAGAAGGCATAAAAGTTATTATTTATTATCAAAAACCTTGTGTTTATTATACTGGATAGATAACCTTTTATTAGCGAATATTCTCTGAGATATCAATTACTAAAGTTGCTAATAATGTTTTCCCTAAAGTCATGTATTCACTAGGCAACAATTGATGCGCAACATGTTGCTTAACATGATGCAATAGACTACAACTTCGCCGCCATTAACAAGTTAATGCTGGACGCAAATCCTCGTTGAAAAGGTGAATATTTAGATTTTAAATTTTTTCTCAGTTGTATGTGGTATACGTATCATTGTATTGCAACTAGATAGCTACGTTGTTCAAGTAGTTTTTAAAATATTCAATCAAAATGGGATCCATATGTGATAAGATTTTCAACACAATGAGTGATTGTTAATTTCAAAACATTTATTAGAAATGATAACCATATTAAAAAATTGGCTAGATCATATTTACCTTAAAAGGCTTGTAGTGTCAGTGTTCAAAAAGCTTAAGAAGTGGTCTGTAATGCAATAAAAATACATATAAAATATTTTATTTCTAATTGTTAAAAACTATCTCGCATCGTGCTTTATACAAGGAGTTTTCCACTTATATTTGACAATTACTAATCGAACATTACGAAATTTCGAAGAAATGTTCTAGGAATAAATATCTAGGTCTACAGTGTACCAGTTTTCTATTAAATTGTACACGTTAATAGATAAAGAGGATTCTAGTTTTTTATACAAATGGTCTCAATTAAGATTTTGAGTCAGTAAAAATAATTTTTAGTATTTTGGAAAACCATAAACATAGATATTCGGCTTGTGATCATGTCTTCAAAATTTGGCAGTGTTTAATCAGTAAATGGCAATAATAAATGGAAAATTCGTTTGTATGAAGCACGCTGTGATGCGTCGCGAATCGAAGTCACAAAAAGACAAATTTTAGTGCCTAATGAATATAAGTCTTAATCCTCTAACTTTCCCACTTTACTGTGTTACAAAAAAAACTCTAAGTACAAAAGTCATATAATTATTACAAATTTTATTAAAATCATTCGCAATTGAATTGTATTTGTATAACTTAACATATCTGTCCATGTCGAGGTCGTAAGGTTAGATAATTTTTCTTGTAAATCTATCTCGCTTGACAAAGTACAATTTTGTTTAGTTGCTCATTTAGCAGAGTTTTGATAGTACGATTATTGTAATAAAGTACCAACTTCAAACTTCATTATATAACAGTGATTTTTTTTTGAATGTATTATTGGTATATATGTACAAAAAATATAAACTAAAGCTGGACCAATTGAGTATAATGCATATACCTATATGAACGAATATTATTATAAACAAAACTTTGTGTTATCAAAATGGTGATTTCATTGTTCGTTTTTTATCAAACTAAAAAACAATAAATAATATTCGTTCCAGTGAATGTCTGCTTGGTGGTTGTTCAAAATTTTATAACCTGGGGTAAGCAAAGGAACTTTTTTATTACTAACTAACTTTAACTTAACCAATAATAATAAATATTTTTAATTAAGGGTAAAAAAAAACTCAGTTAAAAAGTTAACATATAGTATACAAAGGTATCTTAAATAACAAATACATTTACATATGGTCAAAACAACTCATCATATGTACCCACCCCCAACCCCCCACCCTTTTGTCTCAGAAAGCCCAAATATTTTTTCCGTATTGAATTATTTGTCTTCAATTTAAAACAAAAAATGTTTAGTGTACTCAGTATTGGATATTATGTCAGCTAATATTATAATCAGCTAATATAATACCTATGTTTAGACTAGCTATTGCACACCACTTTGTTTTCATAAATGTCATTTTAGAAGTTTGCTTTGATTTTATGCAACTATATACCACTTTAACTTAGAACCGCTTTTAAATGAGACAGCCTAACTCTGCCTTATTATGGACAGCTATGATCACGATGAAAAATCATGGATCATGCAGCGGTTTAATGCGGCTGTAAAAACCGCTCTAAATTGCAGTAACTTTCGCGTATTGATATAGGTAACGAACAAGCATCCAGACAGACACATTATCTAAAAATTTGTGTTTTCGCTAATGACAGTGTAATATTTTTAGAGGGTCAGTAACTCGTGAGTAATTACCCCAGTATTGCAAGCGTACATAGGTTGCAGTGACTGCTGCACATTAGGTGGACCATAAGCCCGCTTACCACCTTATAATTAAAAAAATGGGGCATAATTTTACTAACGATCTTGGGTAAGTATAATGTGATAAGCGGTCATTGCTATCAAGATGTTTAGTTCTTACGGTGTATTTTTAACATTATAACAGGATAGAGTAGAGTCGGAGTATCCTGTTACCGAATGCACCGGCTCGGTGCTCAGGAGATAGAGATTTAGGTAGAGCAGGTTCAGAGGCAAGTAAAGAAAATACTTTTTAAGGGTAAGGTAGTTTATAATGTATACTATTTCACGGTTTATCATAACAATATTTAATGGTCAGTGTTCTGAAAAGATTTATAACTTGTCGGTTGGGCCGTAATAGAATTGTCGCACCTAATTTGGGTGGACCGGCACCTCAGTCAGTCTTAATCTTTGACAAGTCGCGGCTGCGTAGGACTTTGGGATTGAATTAATTTTATATATAAAGTGGATTATAGACAGTGACAGAATTAACACCAAACACTTATATTCAGAAACACACCACACCCCTTTTCACACAAAAAAGTTATACAAACATCTGACGCCAAAACATTGTAATTTACTGTACGACGTAATTTTCTTTTGGGCCTACGTATGGCCTAGTTAGTAACAACCAGTCAGTATTAATCTAATCACAAAAGGTGATTGTTAACCCTTAATCTATAGAAATAACAACTATCTATTTTACATGGAGTGAACTACCTAAGTCAACAGAAAGATAGAAAAACCGTAAGTCTGCCTACACAGATATCTAAGTGTGCGGTTTTCAAGTATATATTTAAGATAGAATATACAATAGTTTCTTCGGCCTAGAGCCCGATCAGAGATCTTCCACGTCGATCTCACGCCGCAGGTCTCCGCCGCCAAAGTAGGTAGACGCGGACGGGACTGATTTTAGGTGATCTGACGACGTGTTGTGAGTAGTGTACGGCCAAGGCTTTAGTAAGCCGGCAGAATGCTATGCCGCACGTGGCTGGCACAATGCAATGCCGCAGGTGGCTGTCGCGATGCTAAGCAGCACGTGGCAGAAGTTCACCCCGAAGCTGCGGTGATCAGCGGTTCTCAGGCTGAAGTACTGCCATCGTACAGGCCGAGGATTTGGAGTATAGAGCACTCCAGGCCTCCCTCAGTGCTGACGTCGCTAGAAGGCTGACGCGTACTGGTTCCCGAAGTAGTTGAGAAGAGTAGTCTTCTCTCAGTTACGGCACAGAGCCGAAAGGTGACGGTTTAGCAGTAGCTTAATAAAACAGTGTTGCGTGAACAGAAAATATAATGATTAGCAAGTTCACACTAATCACAGCACATAAAACGAACACTTAACATAAACATACCGTTTCGCACGGTTTTATTAGTGATAAGTAGTAGTAGTAGGCAACTGTGTTGCAGATTAAAGTTATTCAGTTAAATTTAGTTTAATAATATTTTGGAGCAGATTTTTAATAATCCACGTCAAGCAGCAGTAGCCTTGTCAAAACTACAGAGATTCTTTGATCTCTTTATTAAAAATGATGTCGCCGGTAATGGACCTAAGAGTGGATGCCTAGAAACTTTCATCGTTTCCTACATCATCCGGTCCTTTACCGGAGATGGACCACCTGAACGGTCGTTCCGTTATAACGTAGTCATTTTATGTTATATTTTTATTAAAAATTTAGCTGTGATTAGTTATATTTTGATTCTAAATTAAGTCTAAAACAAATAATTCACTCAAGGGTCAGCTCACACAGAGACGCGACGCGACATTAAGTGGCTTAAAGATGCGTCGTCGTTGCATAGTTGGGATGCGCCACGGGGCAGATGCAGATGCTTCATTTCAGGTCGCGTCTTGTAATGTTGCTCGTAGTGACACGCAACATCCTAGCGTCGCACGACGCATCTTCCAGCCGCTTCATGTCGTGTCTCGGTTTGAGCTGACCTTAAATGTTTAAATTTCTTTTCAGTAACAATTAATTATTGTCGATAATAAGTTTGGTTTTGATCAACCAATGGGGTATTTTTAATTGTATAAAATTTTGTGAAACCCATTGTTCTGTATTACAGTACCTACCTTTTTAACCTATTTTAATTAGAAAAAAGTATAAAGTTAAATTTTGAAATAATGTCTTAATATAAATCAAGAATAAGTTAAAAAGGATTTCAAGTCAAACAAAAGCTTACAATTTCTATTTTATTTTATTCAAAAATAAAATTGAAAAAGGCCTGTATATTATATTACCTATATTATAAAATTTCTCGGTATCACTTGTGGAAATATCTAGTCCTGGTGGAAATTTTTATGGTTATAAAAATATCCTATACGAATCATAGTACCTACAGCTATCTGGGCCAATAGATACACAAATTGGCTGCTCCGTTATGAAGTTATGAAATAAGAAACATCCAGATTTTCGCCTGTATAAGTTAGGGTTTTCCAGAAACCTTTGACGTCATCGACTGCTGAACGTAGGTCTCCCCCATAGTTCTTTAAAATACGTCTTCTCTAAGTCATACGATTGAAATGTAAATAATAAATGAATATTAAATTTTGTTTCAGATATGTAGGTCCATTCTTCTTCGTCAGCGCAATATTCTTGAACATCTTCATTGTAGTGGTTCTTTCACGACCTCACATGAGGACTCCCACCAACATTGTCCTGATGGTGATGGCTATTTGTAATATGATTACAGCTCTCTCACCAACGCCTTGGATAATCTATATGTTTACATTCGGAAATCATTATAAACCCCTTAGTCCTGTTCAAGCTTGTCAAACTTGGACCTTTATGAATGAAGTAAGTAATTTTTTTATAAAACACTTTTACGAGCATGTGTGTGTATGTAACCACCCTCTCTGCGTCTCTAATTAGCAACTTTCATCGTGGCCCCATATACTGCACACTAGCGCCGCTACTAAATACGGTTTATTTCCTCTTCATAGAAAGCGTTTTTAAAAAAAGTTAAAAAATGAAATATGTTTTGTTTGAAGAACATGTCTGCTTGTTTGAATTGGGGTTTTTGTTAAGTGATCACTTTCAGACAACACGCAAATTGAAACTCGCAGACATGTTCTATGCATGATATAAAAAGTTGTAACAATAGTTAATCACTAGCTATTATTTTTCACTTTTTTAAAAATACGCTTTGCATGACGAAGAAATAAACAATATCTAGTGGCGGCGCTAGTGTGCAGTATATGGGGCCTTACTCTATCATGGCGACCTATTAACCATGCTTCTTACTCTATCATGGCGGCCTATTAACCATGCTACTTACTCTATCATGGCGGCCTATTAACCATGCTACTTACTCTATCATGGCGGCAACCCCAGTACGGGGTTCTTTAAGAAAGAAGTCATTATATGACGCAACGCGCGAGTGCTGCCCCACTCTGCCCCAGGTGTTGCCAGCGTCCATAGGCTGCGATGACTGCTTAACATCAGCGGACCATCAGCTTGTTTTCCATCTTAGATGAATAAAAAAAAAATCAAAAAAAACAAATAACGTATAAATGTTGCTATATTTATATAAATATTTTTTTACAGCAAATTCCTATAATATTTCACACTGCAAGCATCTGGTTGACTGTATTGCTATCAGTCCAAACATTCTTCTACATATGTCGAGCATCGCTTGCCAAAAAATGGTAAGTCATTATTTTACACGTTATGAAAAATATCGCATTCGGATGCATGTAGTTACATTCGAAAATTATACATGCTTATATATATTGGCTTATTACCCGGCTTTACCCGGTTTGTTTTATTGGCTTGTTATCATTAAATGTATGTATTTGTTCACTCTTTACCCTTCTCGAAAATAACTAGCAGATCAATGTCGCCATAAAGTTAAGCACAAACGTCCACACCGCGCAGGTGGTGATCCTGACGCTATGTCAGAGACAAACCAGGGTAAAGAAAATTTAACAATTAACAAATTGTAATAATATCGGTTGGCCCTCTCCGGGAATCGAACCCGGCACCTTAAATATGGCAGCTGCTCGCTCTACCACTGTGCCATTGGTGAACAACCATACAAAACAGTTCATTTATTCAGACTATATAGTCTTATATGAGTACAGCTCAGCAGGCCTATACAGCTGATATCAGTTTCAATCGTAAAATCCTACGGCGGTCGAGAAATATACTAAATTAGTACTCTTGACTGTCGTTGTAGCGCTCAATCGAGAAAGGAATTTGGTGGCCGATTTTCGAACTAAAATCGTATAAAAATATTACTATATTAAATATTATATAATATAAAAATGGTTCTCTTGACGCCAACGGATCGAGAGTGAAATTAGGTACGATGATTTGTGAAAAGAAATGTCAAAATCCTAAATCAACAAAAAAACTATCGCTACGAAGATATAGCTTTCACTTTAAATTTTATTAGTTTTGAGAATTATTTTTATATTTTGTGATTTGCATATTCCGAAATGTGTGCAATCCAATCGCAATTTGGTTTAGGAGTACCGATAGAGATCGAGTTTAAGCTTGCCGCGAAATTGGATTAAAACTGGATTGGGATTGAAATCAGTTGTAGGCCTGCAAGGGCAGCGTTCTGACATTTAGTAGACAGTTTATACCCGATTCGGTAATTTGAAGTCATTCGACCGAACAGATCGCCCTGCGACGCACTACCGAGCTTTCGAACGTTAGATGGGTCAAGTCATGCGTGAGCGGTGAAGGTGTCGGGTATCAATTATTACTTTGCTTCATGCATATTTAGCTTTGAAAATAACATAATATATTGCAGTTTAATTCTTTTTTTTAAATTATTTTTTTCAGGTGTACTCGATCAAAATCAATCAATATTTCAGTATTAGTGATATTTATGGCGTTCTTACATGAGTTCCCGATGTTTTTTAAAAACCACTATGTTACTCTTGTTACTGTGTGGCGAGGTCAATCTGTTGAAGTTTGTGAGGTAATTTGACTTACTTATATTACTGAACATTAAAATTACAATTATATAAGAATTCAATACTTCTAATACAAAAAATAATTTATGTATGATCATATTAATGAAAACTTATTATAGGCCAAATTTAAAAATATAAAAGGTGCCATATTTACAAAAAGCAAACTATTTTAAAAAATCTACAAACACGAGACCCAAAATCAGTTTGCACAGGAAGGCAAAGTCTGGAAATGCATCTTATAAGGTGTTAATTGAACAACAATTATTAAATCTCGATTTATTTTATAAATTAATATGAAAATAAAATAAGCTAAGTTAAAATCAATTAAGATACTCCGTTTCACGCTACCCTGATGATATGATTTGTACTTAGTTTGAGTCAAGAGCGTTACATGTAATAACTAGCGCCGCCAATTACTGTTTTTATTTTTCTCTTCGTGCAAAGCAAATTTCAAAAATGTGCGTCTACAGAAATATGTTATAAGCTATTTTTAGTAATGTAAGTATGTTAAGTATCTAGGATAAAACTGCGAGTTGTAGATAGCATATCTGCTAAAAACACTAGCCACTTTTAGCAGAAGTTCTTTCTACAACTCACAGTTTTATCCTAAAAACAGTACCAAACATATAAAATAGCTAAAAACTGGTTACATGCTTCTGTAGAAGCAAATTTTTGAAATTCGCTTTGCACAAAGAGGAAAATAAAAATATTAATTGGCCGCTTTAGTGGACGTCAGAAACCCTCTTAAGGTCCAATATACTGCACACTAGATATAAATATTGTTTATTCCTTCTTCGTACAAAGCGTAGTAATTAAAAAAACTTGAAAAATTAAAAATACCAACTAGTCGTTAACAATTTTTTGAGTATTGTTTGCAGGTAAAAATGGCCACCTTTAGCCGATATACCTGAATGATAAATTACAGACATGTAATACAAACAAACTGAACGTTGTAAGAGTAGTTTATGACTTAAGTATTCCTTCATATTTTTGATAATACGTATGTATAAAGAAGAAATAAAAAATATATAGTGGCGGTGATATTGAACAAAATACGGGGGCTTCCTTATTAGCCTCATACGTCCCCTCTGTTGTGGCACGGCCTACCCTCACCAAGGGCGATTTGGGCCATTGTATACAAGCGGGCCCAGTGCAGATTGAGCCGCATGTGATCTGCGAGCCGCTATTTGTCATGCTTATATGTAGCAATACTTTTTTTTTATTCAGCCAGTTTTTTCGTACCTACGTACTATTTTCCTGTCACCATGCCATATAACTTTTTTTTATTTTTCAGATTACGTACCCGTCATGGATTAATGAAGACGTATTTTTCGGCACTTACCTTGTATTCCGTGTACTATTTGTTCACTTAATTCCTAGCATTGTATTAATTATTTTTGCCGTTCTTTTGATTAAGGCTCTAAATATTCCCAACAAATTATTTGAAAGTACTGAGAGGTCTGAATGGTGGACACTTAAAAACAGAATTACCTTTATGGTTTTTGCAATGATATTTTTATTTATATTAGTGGAAATTCCAATTGCAATAGTGACATCACTTCATATTGTATCAGCTACTATAGTAGAAGTAGTAAATTATGATTTTGCTAACAAATTGTTAAGGACATTAGATTTTTTCCTAATAGTAACGTTTTCTGCAAACTTCTTCATTTACTATTTTTTGGCAAAATCATTCAGGGAAACTTTCAAAGAAATCTTTTTTTGTAATTTCTCAAACAAGGAATCTACAGAAAATAATAGTTGTGATTCTGATTATGTTTTTTCTGTCATGCATGTAGGTATGTTTAAATAATAAATTTTAATAGGTTAAAGCGTTTTTGATAAACATATAAAAATTGAAGAAAAAAAATACTAATGTCGTTTATTTCTAAGACAAGCCAACGCCTGCGACTTTGTTCAGTCAAAAATTGTTTTGGTGATAAGAAGTTTCCCAATGTATCATTTGATGTCCCATATTAATAGGTATACTATATTATAATTATTAATGCAATAACCCTATCTGTAAATTCGCATAAGTATTAAATGTGAATTTTGTTTTGTTGTTTAATTAAATATTCATCTAACTATTAGATACTTCAAGCAATATTCGCGTGTACTTAGTTATTTTTATTGTCATCTTAATCAAATCAATTAATATTTATTTAAATAGGTTTCTGAGAACACTTATAAATCGTCGATACAATGTAAACAATGTTAATTTCTGCCAAAAAGAACTTGCAAGAAGTTCTATTTAAAGTAATAATACAATACTATCAAAATCAGCTAATAAGTATACAATATATATTGAAACACTTAGTAGGTAATATAAATAAGTTAGTAAGCTACTAGAAACAAAGTCAAACACATATCAATTATTATTACTTTTGTTTTCATGTAGCATAGGGGGCGCACCATGTAATTAAAAAAGTATAAATTGCTTGGAGTGCATGAAAGTATATCATTATGACTGTCTGCAGCTCAAAATATAGCATGATAAATAATCAAAAACCAACTTTATCGAGTTATAATCAAACGGTACAGTCGCCGTCTAATAGATAATAATAATAACAATAAAATTCTTTATTGCACTAATTTTATACATAGGCGAACTTAATGTCTTCAGGCATTTTCTCTCAGTTAACCATTGGTAATCCTACTAAGTATTATAAATGTAAAAGTTTTTATGTCTGGATGGATGTTTGTTGCTCAATCACGCTTCAACCACTGGACGGATCGGGATTAAACTTGGCATACATACAGGATAGGTCCTGGAATAGCATATAGGCATAAGTTGACCCAAAAAATCTACCACCATTAAGTTTCAACGGAGTGCAACTAAATTATTGCCAGCAGGTAAAATATCTAGGCCTATTTGATGATGATTTCTTGGTCACATCATGTCACCGAGGTCAGTAAAAAAACCTTTTTGAGGATGCATTCCCTTAAAAGAATGAAACACTTTTACACCAATCAGGTAAGGTTATTCCTGTTAACTGTCTTTTGTTTCCCATAATTGATTATGCAGATTTATGCTATACCTTTTTATTTACCGATTTATTTTATCCCTAAAAATTCGAAAGTTCCTGTGGGAATAACTATAACAGAGTTAAACGAACTATTGCCGCACCTATAGCATGCTATAGCAATTCATTGGTACAACTTATTAATTAATTAATTGGAGTAATTAACGTTCCACGCCGATAACCAAATTTAGGGCGGGCGGAGCCGCTGGCAAAGTCTAGTGTAAACATAAATAAGGGGTTATACAGTGTTTGTTGTAATAAATGGTAGTAGCTTTAATAATAAAAATAGATTTAGTGATAAAAGATAGTATATAACAATAATATCATAAAGTATAATATGTAAATAAGAAGTTGGATTAATTATAGATAATTTTATACAAAAAACATACATAAATGTATATATAATGCATATATATATTTAAGCAAAGGTCACTGGAAATCACCAATACCTGACCAATGTATTTTGGATGTCAATAAAGTACCGATGCAATAAAGCTTTAAAGCTCTCTATTGACTTTGCATTACGACAATTTACTGGTCAATTATTTCACAAACGAACTGTTGTGACCGTACACGAATCCAAATAAAATTTCGTATTATAGAAAAATGAAAAATATAAAAAATTGGAACGCCAAAACCGTATCTGTCGCTCTTGGGAACCCAAGAACTCAAATCGTTTAATAAAATAAGGAGGGGATAAAGGATTATTAAGAATGCCTTAACTACTTGAGCCAATTTAACTGTGTACGATATTGTGAGACATGATCATACTTACGCAAGCTGAAAATATAACTGATGCATAGGTTGAGAAGGCGGTCGAGTTTGTTAAGTAGTTCTTCAGTTATGTCGGTATAGCATAAATCTGCATAGTCAATTATGGGAAACAAAAGAGAGTTAACAGGAATAACCTTAGCTGATTGCGGTAAAAAGTGTTTCATTCTCTTAAGGGAATGCATTGATGACATGATGTGACCAAGAAAGATCAACATCAAATAGGCCTAGATATTTTACCGGCTGGCAATAATTTAGTTGCACTCCGTTGAAACTTAATAGTGGTAGATTTTTTGGGTCAACTTTGCTTGTGCTGTTTATGACCATCTGTGGAGCTGAAGATTATCAGCATAAAGATGGTAATATCTGAAATTGATTACTGAGACAGAAGTGTTTATGAACACTGAGAATAATATAGGAGAAAGCGTGCCGCCTTGATGTACACCAGATTCAACTACTCTACTACTCGTACACGTTGTTGACGACCCTGAAGATACGATTGGAACCATTGCGCCGCTGATTGTGATATATTTAGGGAGCGAATGATAGACATGAGAATATTATAGTTGACGCAATTGAATGCATTACTGAAATCTAAAAGAACAAGCAGTGTCAGTTTTCGGTCGTCCATGGCTCGTCGAATGTCATCAGTGATATTAATTAGGGCCGTGGACGTACTGTGACGTGAAGTAACGTGAAGAGCTTGTGTCTCAAATCGAGATCGGTCTGTCCAAGGTCTCTGACTGGGGACGGAAAAACTTGGTCCGATTCAACCCTTCAAAGACACAAGTCTGCGCGTTCACCGCTAAGAAAACCCCATTCACTATAGTCCCACAATTCCAGAACACTCCCCTCTCCATCTCTAAGAGCATTGGGATTCTTGGCGTTGACATCTCCAGCGACGTTCAGTTCCGAGATCATTTGCTAGACAAGGTAAAGCTGGCGTCCAAAAAACTTGGTGTACTCAACAGAGCGAAGCAGTACTTCACGTCGGGGCAAAGGTACTTTACAAGTCGCAAGTCCGGCCCCATATGGAGTACTGCTGCCATCTCTGGGCGGGTGCACCCGGATACCAGCTTGGCCCTTTTGACTCGGTTCAACGACGGGCTGTGAGAATTGTTGAAGATCCCAAAATCACTTGCGGTATCGAGCCCCTAAGTCTAAGGAGAGACTTTGCCTCCCTGTGTGTGTTCTACCGCTTGTACAATGGGTTATGTTCTGAGGAATTGTTCGAAATGATGCCCATGGCTACTTTCTACCATTGCACCGCTCGCTTTCGGCAGGGAATTCATTCTCCATTTTAGAACCGAAATGGTCGCGTACAGTGCGGTTTCAGAGAAACTTTCTCCCGCGAACGCTTAGGTTGTGGAATGAGCTCCCTGCCAAGGTTTTCTCTAAGGACTACAGTATGGGGTTCTTCGAAAAAAAAAAATGTCTGATGGGTCAGCAATGCGCGAGTAATGTTCTTGGTGTTGCAAGCGTCCATAGGCTACGGTGACCGCTTACCATCAGGCGGACCGTAGGCTTGTTTGCCACCTTAGTGGTATAAAAAAAAAAAACATAATCCTGGCTGGAATCTATTGAAAAGATGTTGCGATTTATGAAAACTGAGAACTGGTGATTTACTACTTGTAACAAAAAGGGCAAAATGGAAATAGGTCTAAAATATGCGTAGTCAGTAGGGTCAGCTTTTTGAGGGATGGCATTATGTGTGCCATTTTCCATGAAGTTGGAAAGGAACCAGTGTACAGAGTTAAGTCAATAATATGGATAATATGAGGTCTCGACCTAAGCTGTCATTACCCACTGCTTTAGAGAAAAGATTATGTTTTTCATATTACAATCAGAGAAATTTTTAAAGGTAAAGAGGTATTATCAGAAAGCGGAATTAAAGAAATTGGTTGATAGAAGAATTTCTGGTTTTTGGATCGACAACATGTGTAGGTGATGAGAAGTGTTGGCTAAGCAAAGTTATGTCGATGTTATTTTTTAAGTTACTTCTATACTTTCCAAGACCTAAAAGATCGTAGAAATTTCCACAAATCGGGAGATTTGGAGAGAACAGTTTTCAATAATGTATAAAACGGCATCCTTACCATGTTGTTGCAATAATTACTATTTTTTTTTTTTTTTTTTTTTTAATACCACTAAGGTGGCAAACAAGCTTACGGCCCGCCTGATGGTAAGCGGTCACCGTAGCCTATGGACGCTTGCAACACCAGGGGTATCACTTGCGCGTTGCCGACCCTTCAGAAATCTAATAACTTCTTTCTTGAAGAACTCCATACTGTAGTCCTTGCAGACCTTGGCAGGGAGCTCATTCCACAATTTAAGCGTTCGCGGGAGGAAGTTTCTCTGAAACCGCACTGTACGCGACCATTTAGGTTATAAAGTGTGAGAATGAATTCCCTGCCGATGGCGAGCGGTGCGATGGTAGAAAGTAGCCGTGGGCATCATTTCGAACAATTCCTTAGAACACAACCCATTGTACAAGCGGTAGAACACACACACTGAGGCAAAGTCTCTCCTCAGACTTGAGGGCTCGATACCGCAAGTGAGTTTGGAATCGTCGACAATTCTCACAGCCCGTCGTTGAGCCGAGTCAAAAGGACCAAGCTGGTATCCGGGTGCACCTGCCCAGAGATGGCAGCAGTACTCTATATGGGGCCGAATTTCCGACTTGTAAAGTTGCAACCTTTGCCCCGACGTGAAGTACTACTTCGCTCTGTTGAGTACACCAAGTTTTTGGACGCCAGCTTCACCTTATCTTGTAAATGATCTCGGAACTGAACATCGGTGAAGATGTCGACACCAAGGATCCCAATGCTCTTGGAGATGGAGAGGGGAGTGTTCTGGAATTGTGGGACCACAGTGAATGGAGTTTTCTTAGCGGTGAACGCGCACACTTGTGTCTTTGTTGGGTTGAATCGGACTAAGTTTACCCGTCCCCAGTCAGAGACCTGGGACAGTGTGGTCTCGATTTGAGACACAAGTTCTCCGCGGTTTTCCTCCACAACGGAACGAGGGATGTTTGCACGACCCGTGTAAAAAGCGTCTCCAGTACTGTCATCTGCATAGCAATGTATGTTGTTGATGTCCAACATGTCATTGATATGCAGTAGAAACAGCGTAGGAGACAGCACAGAGCCTTGCGGGACACCAGCATTAATGTCCATGCTATCAGAGCAACTACCGTCAACTACGGTTCGTATGCGTCTGCCGGACAAAAAGCTAGCCACCCATTTGCACAAACCCTCGGGCACTCCATAAGATGGCAACTTCGATAGAAGACCGCGGTGCCAGACCCGATCGAACGCCTTCGCTATGTCCAGGCTACATGCCAATGCCTCCCCCTGACTCTCAATGGCTAATGCCCATCGGTGTGTGAGATACACTAGAAGGTCACCAGTCAAGCGACCGTGGCGAAAGCCATATTGACAGTCACAGACCAGATCGTGTACTTCTAGGTATCTTAGAAGCTGTGTGTTGATCACACGCTCCATCACCTTAGAGAGGAGAGAGGTAATAGCGATAGGCCTGTAATTCGATGGATCTGATCTATCGCCCTTTTTGGGCACCGGGTGCACATTCGCAGTCTTCCATGAAGACGGAAATTGCCTAGTGTGGTAGGAAAGCGCGAAGAGGCGCGTGAGTACAGGACATAACTCAGGAGCACACTGCTTAAGCACCACTGCTGGTATACCGTCTGGCCCACTCGACTTATGAACGTCTAGAGAGAGCAACGCCCACTTGACCTCCCGCTGCGTTATGGAGATTTCCGGCATGGTCTTACCGCACCACGGTATAGTAGGTGGTACAGCGCCTTCATCGTTCATATTCGAGTTCGAGGCAAAGAGACTGCCCAGTAGATCGGCTTTCTCTTTAGCACTATGGGCCAAGTCACCATCGGTCTTTCGCAGTGGTGGTAACGACGACTGGCAGAAGTTCCCTTCGGCAGCTTTGGCAAGCGACCAGAAAGCACGACTCCCAGAAGGATAGCTCGCAAGTCGCCCACCTATTTTGCCGATGAATTGGAATTTTGCTCTGGCAGTTGCTTTCTTACTGAACCTCGAGGCAGCATTTAATTTGCGTTTTAACTCAGAAATATTCGGATCCTTATTAAAACGAGCCATTGTCCAAGCCTCATTGCATTTTGCTTAAGAATTTTAGCTTTTCTGCAAGACCTATTAAACCACGGCCGTTTTTTGACGCCGGCAGCTACTCGCGGGTTAGGAATATTGCATTCCATACCAGCAAGGATTGTCTCAGTGACTGCGGCTGCGCAGACGTCAGGATCTTTATTCTAGCTACTTTCTCTTGAGTAGGAATTTTTTTATGCTTACGGTTCACACGATCTCTACGAAGCATAATACCTAGCTCGTATTTTATTTGTAAGCTATAGGGCAGAGGAACGTTTCATGTGTACTGGCCTTACGGGCGCGTAATTGTCATATAAGCCTGTGATATACCGATTGCACAATTTCTTATTTGCTGTCAACAGAATCCATAGACTCGATTTGTTTCCAATCGATACAAGTAGCATCAGAGACTAATTTGGTTTGATCAATAAAGCTAAGGTTACGCTGACAAATCACTTTAGGTTTAAGTTTAGGTGTTTGGAGTTTGTATGAAGCAAATATAAGGTCATGATGAGAGAAGCTAGGCGCAGCAATCTGCTATGGGCAGAAATACGTTCGGGTTGGAGAGTGACGATAAGATCTAGTAGAGTGTGAGAATCATTGACATGAGAGGTGGGGCTTAGTTTAAGGATACTCGTGTTAGTTGAGTTACACAAGGTTTTCAATTTATTAGACCTTGTGCCATTCCGTAACAAGCAGGTATTAAAGTCACCCATCAATCAAAAGTGGTCGTAACTAGGTAAATGTAATTTGTGGGGGGTGCATATACAACACTAAGAAAGAATAGGGTGAAACGTATATTAATTTCTATGAAAATAAATTCCATTGAAGCAGAATATTTAGATGGGGATTGTTGAATTACTTACTAAGTTTAGATCTGATCTTGGATATATTGCCACACCACCTCCGCCTTTGCCTGTGCGGTCATTCCGGATTAACACGTAGCCCGGAAGTGCATACGAGGTCGTCACTAGGGTGGGCTTTCAAAAGGTTTCAGAGACATGACACGCATGGATTCGGTTGCTATTGAAAGTGGTAAGTAGATCTGAAAAGTGGGCAGGAGTGCTCTGAGCATTAATATGACATATATTCAGATTACGTTCACAGGAATCAAAAGTATCGTGAAGACGATCACTTAAGTGTTCATCGGTAGAGAAAAATGAAAGATCTTCACTTGACTCTGCAGCAGAGAAGTATTTGGGCTCAGAACCCGATGAGTTTATCAATGAAAAAAATACAAAATACAAAGATATGTTTATATATGAGTGTGTTCAATTCAAGTTACTTAGCACTGCAGTCCAATAGTAATTCCACAGATGGTTAACTGAGAAAAAAAAAATCCTCCAAGTGCGACTCGGACTCGCGCATGAAGGGTTCCGTACCATTATCAACTAAACGGCAAGAAAATCACGTTTGTTGTATGGGAGCCCCCCTTAATTTTTTTTATTTTTATTTAATTATTTATTTTTAAAATGAATATATATCTTAATATTCTGTGAATATCCCAAGCGTCTACCTGTTGCTGTTATCAATAATGAAATGAAATACATCTTCTGTGAAAATTTCAACTGTCTAACTATCACGGTTCCTGAGATACAGCCTAGTGACAGACGGACGGACGCACGGACGGACAGCAGAGTCTTAGTAATAGAGTCCCGTTTTTTACCCTTTGGGCACGGAACCCTAAAAGGCTATTAATAGACCAAAAGGTAAGTTTACAATATAAATGTGCCTTATTTATGCCTGTGAACAATATAGCAGATTAAACACGAAAACATAAACAAGCTATCAGATATTTATAAAATTATATACATAACTCAGTAAAATTCTGCGCAACACCGCTTCTGAAGCAGTGCATTTAGTCTAAAGTGGCTTTATATATGTACTATACGTCGTGATTTACAGGCAAATATCAGGATTAGCGTGGATGCCAAATAATGAAAGACCAAATGAACAAAATGTAAGGAACCGAAAAACACTGAATTTAAGATGGAACGCGAAAATCAGGTACCTTCGCTCACTTTCGGTACTCTCAACATGTTATAAACGGGAAATGAAGTAGAACGTCAAGGAATATGTGTCAGATACAGTGATTGATAAAGGCATAAGTTAATAGAGCCTGACTGACGAACACAGTTTATATTCCGACTTCTTCTTTTCTATTAAGCAAACACATAAATCTTCCTGTCATAAGCTTTATAGCTAGTTAATAATGCGTCTGAATTTAACAAGACGTTTCTTCCCTTTTTTGTGCTTCCTTTCATGACATTATATTAAAAATTGCTAGCTAGACCAATGCTTAATATTAATGTTTTTGTGTGTGTTAGTGTCCCAAAAGTCTTTTTCAAAATATAAAAATTTAGTCATTAAAAATTAATATGTTTATTAATTAAATAATTATTTTTTAATACTGTATATTTCTAAAAAATATTCATCACGCTTAATCGTAAACAGTGTCATTACGTGCAGGCTATGCACTAACACTATAACCACTGCCTTTTTTTGTAAATTTTACTATCTTCACGGCAAAGTGGGCGTTCATACAACCCACGGGCGATAAATTCATATTAAATAAGTACAAGAATTGCGCACCGCCCTTGCTCTACTTTGTCCATTCTATCAAGTATTTATGAAAGCGCCATCAGTGGTTCAATATAAGAGCTAAGCAAGCAATTACAAGTTTTACCTTCAGCCCAAACTTTTTTTTTAATTCATAAATTCTCCAGATATCGTAGATGGCGTTGTTTTCTATACTTCTGCTCTAGCCATTTTAATAGTGTTTTAGTGAGTTTATTTATTTTTTCACCTTATATTTTTAATTATTTACTCGCAAGTGTGATTAAAAACATTGTGTATAACACGGGTGCTACAGAAATTACAAACTATAATCATTAAAGCCGACCTTTTGCCTAGGGTTTCTGAATAGCCTCTGATTTGTATTTTGTTTCCACCCTTAATATACAATATACGTCATACAGGTGGAGCGTCATAGCGGTCCACTTGTCGCATATAGCTGGAGGGCTTCTGACGTTTTGCTTTTCGATACGCTGTCTCCGCTCTAGGTTACGTCTGCTCTACTGGCTATCGATAATTTGACAGGCGTGGCGAGTTCACTGCAATTATTACACTTGCTATGAATTATGCTATCAATGATAAAAATGCGACTGGGAAAGTTACAAATACAAATCCCGTTTCAGAAATTCAATCGACAAACTGTATAGAAGACGAGAAGACTGACGCGAAATTTCTCAAACACTGTCCACCCTAGCTGAATCCTACTTTCGGTTTCCTTCTCGAAGTTCTACCGGCCAACTTAAATTATTTACCTACATAAAGTAAGGTATCAGCGACGTATACTATTTTGGCATGACGTGTTGCGTAAACATGAATTTTGTCTTGTCCAAATTCGTTTCAAGGTCCACTCGTTTCTATCAGAGATTTGGTAACTGTTTGCTTCTAATCAATATACCAGTAGCAAACAGTTTCGGAGATGTGACGTCTTCTGTCGTACTCCTCACTGCAATTGGATGGTCCATGTTTTATGTTCTCGGAATTGGTCACCGAAGCAGCAGCGTTGTAGAGACACCTTACCACCCCGATATATCGCGAGACTATACTCGACATCTCTGCAGAGAACCTAGACCTAGACCCTCTAGTACAGTTTACAAACGCCACAAACAGCGGCTGCTTTTATATTCTTGCATATAATTTGTTGAAAAGTATAGATGTTGTTGCATACCTTAAACAACGGTCACCCATCCAATGACTAACCACGCCTGACCTTGCTTAGGTATCTCACAAGCTCTTCTGACCTGAGTAATAATCTTGTAATACGACCTTCTCTATCATAATATAATATGGTAGATTATTATCGCCAATATTATCACTTTTACGCCACCGCATCACGTTTATCTTCAATATCTCGAGGCAGGCTCCAGGGTATTGTGAATTACACTGAGATACCCTTATTATCTGTAACAAAGTGTTTATCAAAACAAAATAACTTAAAGCAAATCGAGCATGAAAGTGTTAACTTTACTTTATCTTTGTTGTAAGCCCAATGTTTTTCTCGTTTTAGTGTCCAAACAATATTTAAGCCTCAAACTCAAGAAAACTATGATTTAGAATGAAGCAATAAAACCGAAAAGTAAAACATTATAAAATCTCTTGTATTAGATTTTTAAAGTGATTCGTGATTAGAAAATTTTATTTATCAAAAATTTACAATAAATATACAAAACACTTAATATATATTATGTCCTTACAAATGAAATTGATGTTTTATAGAACTGGCCACTTTGATCTCAAAAGGCGGCGTTTGGTTAAGAATTCCAAATTCAAATTTATTTCAATTTTAGGCTTGTCTATTTGTGTTTCGAATGTAATAAATTATTTGTTTTCGCATCATTCAATTTTGCTTTGACATCGTTCTGTGTTTTTTTCAGCAAAGGAATCAGTGAACTCCCTATAAAATGGCAAAAGGCATAGATTACAACGGTGCCTACTACGGTACTTTTTCCATATAAAACATCAATTTCATTTGTAAGGACCTAACAGGACTAAAACTAAGTTAAATTAAACTAAAAAATATAACCTGGTCTAAACAATTGTACTGTAACATAGTGCCTAAAAAGGCTTACAGCGTTTCCTCTTTGTATGGCTAAACTGATTCTTTGTGCCAAATAACTGCCAGCCCGCTGGTCACGAGATGCATCAACCAAAAGTTTAGACATTTCTTTAAATAATTTATGTGCATCCGACCCCCATGGGCCCATGGTTTCAACGGCAAAAGGAACAAATTGTCTCGTAATTTTCGACCACGATTGCAGCAGAACCACTGATGCTGCAATGATTTAGATTTCACGCCGGAATCAGTAAAACTTAGAGCAAAAGGGAAACGTAAGAAATCTGGTACCTCTAATATTAAAAGAGAAATATGTATTTGAAAATGTATGTCGAACTAACCCAAGTTACGTAAGTAACTATACATTTATGTTTTTTTTATTTCTCTGGGTACTTTTTATCACTAATAAGAGCACTTATTAGTGATAAAAAGTACAGTGTACACTGTTCAACTCCGGTTTAAGTGATCAATTAAATTCCATGTTAACCAATCTACTATATATGACAATATTTTACACGTTTAATAACTTTGCTGGTAGGCATCCAACCAATTCTACCCATTAGTAATCAGTAAAAATCTATACGAACAACTTTTATACTAAATTTGAAATATTTTGTGTATACAAATTTACATTTGCCTACCTGACAATTGTATATTAGCACCTTACACTATGTATTGAACCATGAGAATACAAAGACTGGTTCGCTATACAAGAAGTTTTAAAAGTTCAAACCGTTAACAGGTAAAAGGGCATGTAACGAAAATTCTTACAGCAAGTGCAGCATAATAAGGTTCCCCCTAGTAAATAAAATATTTAGAGAATTTTTGGGAACTAAATTGAACAAAATATTTAGTATTTATTTATAAACAAATTAACAAACAATTAAAATATATGTTGGGTAAAATGATTGATTAGGGTATAATTTAATGTTGCGTGACGTATCTGATTGACGTATACCATTTACTAGTCGGATCCCTGCTGTTCTATTATGTTCATTAATCATAAGGTTCTATTGCACATGAATCTTTGTTTCTTCACCGTTGTTCAAACTTTTTTTTGTTAAAATGTTATTTTATTTATTGTATAGACTTTTAATAATTCAACTTATAATCAGACCTACCCACACAACTTAATAAATATTGACTTATACCGAGATGATAATTATCTACATACGTTTCTAACCTAGTGTATGATCGCTAGTGACATGTAAGTTCATTCCATTTTATTTTACTATGCTGACTGTAGTTTAGGTGTTCGGCCGCTGGGTCAGAATAGTATATTTCATTATGAGTGCGGAAAGCGTGTCATTGCAAAAAGTTTCCCGCAAATGTCTACCCGAGCCGAGGCGCAGCCGAAGGTGAGGGTTGACAGTCGGAACAAGTTGCAATTATGGTACATTATTTTGACAGTTGAGAAAGAGAACGCACGAGTTCGGAAAAGGTAAAGAAAAAGCTCGAGTATGTAATAGCCCGCATCCCGAACGCTATACGTCCCTGCAATACGCCACTTTTTGAGCAACTGTATTAAAAAAGTTTGTTGCACAGTGCATATTGCTGCTTTTACGTATACTAACTTTATATAAAGCTTAAACGAACACGCAAAAAAAAACTGGCATAGCACAAAAAGTTGTTTTAAGTTTGGCCTAAAGTTAAAGCTGGACGCGAATGCCGCGGCGCGGCAAAACATTTACTTTCAGGTTTTTGTATCTGGTCCACATATTATTACTAGCGGTCCCGGCGAACGTTGTTCCGCTGCCGTCCCTCTGTAACCCGGCGAACGTTGGTTTTTACCTAAAGTGCCCGAGTCCGGCTCGCACTTGACAGATCGAGATAAAAACTATCCTATATTTTAAGTTGGATCGAATAACAGATAGCTGACCCGAAGAACGTTGTTTCTCTTGTTTAAAACAACTGGCGCGCCACCTATTTTGAAAGGGTTGTACTAATTCAGAGACCCCAGCGTATGCTTGACCAATTTTTATTTCTCAAAAACCTTCCCCGGTGGTGTGCACAACCATTTACCAAAATTTCATTACCAGTAGTGCGCGGGTCCGACTCCCACTTGACCCTTTTTTATTCCATATAAACCTTTCCCTAACAGTATATATACAATAAGGACAAATTAAATTGTATGCCTATGGGTATGTGTGCACGTTTGTGTGATGCGCCCTCACGCATTTAGCCTCTCTGGCGCTGGGCGGCCGATGGTGGATTGCAGCGTGTTATTAATACTTAATTTATGTTATTATTATACTGGTACCTATGTAAGTTTATAGATATATGTATATTTTTTTCTAATTGTAACAATTTTTTAAACACTCTTTGTATTTTATGTATATTGATGTGTGTCTTTGTGTATGTATTTATATATGTAATACTTGTTGCCGACGGTACCGCCCGCGCTGGATTGGAGCAGGATTATTACGAACACTCCCGAATTATAGTAAGAAAGTTGCAATAGCAAACTCAACCTGTGGCTATAGTTCATGCACTGGATTTGGTCATTCCTGCATAAACTTTTTTTACGAAATAAAAGTCTAGCCTACGTCCTTCTCCGTCTCTTAAATTATCCCGGTGCGAAGTTTTAAGCTCAGTTGGCTGCTCCTTTGTGACGTATATGTAAGGACAAACGAACAGACATTTATAATATACTTGCTTTGGCCCGCGGTTCCACCCGCCCTAAATTTGATCATCGGTGTAGGATTTTAACGGTAACTGCTCAATTATGGAAAAAAAATGGATTATACTTGACGTTTTCAAGTAGCTTATGTCCTTTTCCGGGATTCAAACTATCTCCATGCCAAATTTTATCTTGATCGGTATAGCGGTTTGAGCGTGAAGCGGTAACAGACAGAGTTACTTTCGCATTTATAATATTAATTATTATACTATATTCATGAATAGTTTTAAGTATATGTATGAACATATGATTGTGCAAGAATATAATTGGGAGGGCGCTTATGCCACACTGGTACAATATAATATCCTAATACCCTTTAATATTTGAATTCCTTCACACGATTGACGATATTTGACGCTTCACATGGTGCGCCCCAATGCTACATAAAAACAAAAAATTGACATGTTTAACTTTGTTTTTAGTAGCTTACTAACTTATTTTTATTACCTACTAAGTGTTTCAATTCATATTGTATACTGTTTAGCTGATTATCAAAATATTGTATTATTACTTAAAAAAAAACTTCTTGCCAGCTCTTTTTGGCAGAAATTAACATTGCTTACATTGTATTGACGATTCAAAGTGTTCTCAGAAACCTACTTGAATAAATATTGTTTGATTTGATTTGATTTGAATCGTCAATACATATTATCAATGAAGTAGCCTAAAACTTATGCAATAGTAAGCTCACTTGTTTCATTTTGGAAGTTTTTTGAATAAACCTTAACTGAATAAAATTGTGAACATTGCCATTGCCAAAACGAGTTTAGTTTGTAAGAATTTGATTAATTTTGTTACAGGGTTGAGTACACTGTTTGACGTGAAAAAAATATATTTAATAGTTTAAACCTTAATAAGGTGTTAATATTATGAAAAAAAAAACAATTCTGGCAGTCTATTTTTGGGCTTTAATTAACACAAAACTCTAAAGTGAATTAGCCAATTTGCATTTAAAATATGTAGATATGCTGGAGCAACGTGACAGTCTGCAGGATATTATTGATAGTTTTAAGCAGTGTACGGCCACCCATGAACAAGCTTTAAAGCGTATTGTGGAGCTCAAGAAGAACTTTTTGATCCAGTCAAACCAGACCCTAATAAGATAAAAGCTGTATTCCAATATTCTGTTAAAATACCCAAAAGATATCAAGTCCTTTCTTGGTCATATTATTGTAGATTCATCCCAGACTTCCCTAACTAGCTAAACCACTAACTTCTTTGCTTAAAAAGATGTAGCTTTTGATTGGCGTAATCAACAACAAATTGCGTTTTACACTTTGAGGCAAAAACTCATCACTGCACCTATTCTCAGATACTCTTGTGACGCCTCTGATAATGCCATCGGTACAGTTCTTTCTCAAGGTCTTGTCGGACAAGACAGACCAGTCGCATTTGCTTCATAAGAGTCCAATTACAACACGACGGAAAAAGAGCTATTTGCCGTCATTTTCGATTGCAAAACCTTTCGTCCTTACATCTACGGTGATAAGTTTTAAACTGTAACCGATCACCATCCACTCAAATGGTTATTTTACCATGAAGATCCAAGTTCAAAATTACAAAGTTGGAATAAAAAAATACCATTCCATCAAAATATATACCGAAACTATTCCGGCTCATACATCTAAATAAGTCAAAGTGCCTTTAAATGCCCAAGATGGACCACACTCTAGTTCAAGAGCAAATCATTTGCAATTGTACTATTCATGAATGCGTAACAACCGTAAGTAACAAATGTGGAATCGTAGAAGTAGAAAATAGGACATCAAAAGACATAGTTTTGCCTTTAAACCAAGACTCTATTAGTGTTTGTAGTTTAGATAAATACTATTTTACTTCCCCAAATAATCGACACTACTATGACAAACAAACCGACGCACACTTATTTAACGAACAGACTATACAAACAGACAGAACAAAAGAAGTCTTTTCGCGTTTGCGCACGGAGCACTTAAATGCAGAAGAGAAAGCAAACTGCAAAATCTGCAAAGAATATTCAGATGTATTCTACGTTGAGAACGAACCCTTAACTTTTAATAATAAAATCAAACATCATATTAAGACCACTGATGAAATCCCAGTACACAGTAAATCATACAGATATTCATACATACACAAACAGGAAGTACATACGCAAATAAAAAAAATGCTGGAACAGGGAATTATTAGACCTTCAACTTCAGCGTGGAGTGCACCTTTTTGGATAGTACCAAAAAAATCTGACGCATCGGGAAAAACAACGTAGTTGTCGACTATAGAAAACTTAACGACAAAACAATTGACGACAAATATCCAATACCTAACATAACTGACATTTTGGACAAACTAGGTAAGTGTCAGTATTTCTCTAGCCTAGACCTAGCGAGTGGATTCTACCAAGTGGAAATGAATCCTTCGGACATACATAAGACAGCCTTCATCGTAGATCACGGCCATTACGAATTTTTACGCATGGGAATGGGCATGAAAAATTCTCCGTCTACCTTTCAAAGGGTAATGGACAACGTGCTCAAAGGGCTTCAAAACGTTATCTGTGTAGTTTACCTTGATAATATTTTAGTCTTTTCTACTTCCCTTCAGGAACATATGATAAATCTAGAAAAGATATTCCAAAGACTGAGAGAATCTAATTTCAAGATACAAATGGATAAGTCCGAATTTCTGAAACATGATACCCCATATTTAGGTCATATAATTACTCCAGGAGGCGTTAAACCCAATCCTGATAAAATTAGCGCAATCCTGAAATATCCCATTCCAAAAACGTCCAAACAAATTAAGGGTTTTCTAGGACTTTTAGGTTACTATCGACGATTCATCCCCGATTTTGCAAGACTAACAAAGCCTATGACAAAATGTCTAAAAAAAGGAGCTAAAATTAACCTCACACCTGAATATTTACAATGCTTTGAAACTTGTAAGACTTTACTGACAAATGACCCAATACTACAATATCCAGACTTTACCAAGGAATTTATTTTGACTACTGATGCATCTAACGTTGCAATAGGCGCCGTTTTATCCCAGGGACCAATAGGACTTGATAGACCAATAGGCTACGCATCGTGAACATTAAATGATAGTGAACTTAACTATTCAACTATCGAAAAAGTCGAACTCCTTGCGATTGCTTGGGCTACTAAATATTTCAGACCCTATCTTTTTGGCCAAAAATTTAAAATAGTGACTGATCATAAGCCATTGCAGTGGCTTATGAACTTAAAAGAACCCAACTCGCGTCTTACTAGGTGGCGCCTTAAACTGTCTGAATTTGAATTTTCAATTGTATACAAAAAGGGTAAGACCAATCTTAACGCAGACACACTTTCAAGAATTGAAATCCATAATGAAGAAGTTGAATCCTTGGTAGTCAACATGTCTGAGACCCCTAACCGACGACACTCTAGTTCTACTCTAACCGCACCGTCCGAAAACGGTTTTCACAGTTCATCATCTACTGAAACAGCTGACACTAGTGCCAAAAATTTAGAAATACCTATATCTAAAAATCCTTTAAATAGATATCGAAAACATTTAGTTATTTACATAGTTCCAAACTTAACTACATCTAAACCTAAATTTACTAAGCCTTTTGCGGCGTATCAAAAAATCTCAGTCGACATTTCTGGAGACGATATTGAACAGGGAATTATTGACATAAGAAATTATGTTAACGCAACCATGCAAAATACTACTGCAATATTAGTTCATCCCTTGCACAAAATGTATAGCATTGTACCCATAATACAAAAAACATTTAAAAATTCCTCTATGAACCTTAAATTAGTAAATCATGAACTAAAAAATGTACATCAGCAAGACATCATACAAAAATACCACGAAGGAAAAACAAACCATCGTTGAATTAACAAGATCTATATGTCCCTATCACAAAACTATTTTTGGCCCAAAATGAAAGATAGTATCAGCCAATATATAAAAGAATGCACAATTTGCACTCGCGCAAAATACGATCGTAACCCCATACACCAACAGTTTTAAATTGTGCCACCACCAACCAAACCTTTCGCAATCATTCACGCCGATGTTTTAACAATCGAACACGAAAAATATCTCACGATCATAGACTCATTTTCTAGATATGCACAAGCCTATAGAATATCTGACTGTACTGCCCCCAACATCTTAAAAGCTTTTTTAATATTTTGCACCCACCACTCTCTGGTGGATTGGATCCAATCAGAGCACAATCTGTATATGAATAACTTTATATAATCGTTTACACAAAATTCTTCAAAACAAGGTAAGGTTATAGAATAGTGGTTTTTGTTTGTAGCGTGCACGTTAGTCGCTTCGAATGGATCATAGTTGATGGTAAAATGTGGAAAATATTGTTTTACAGCCTCTGGACTAATAAATGACCGATTTGCATCTGTATCAATTAATAGTTTTAACGGGGGGTTAGCTATTTCAATGTATGGTAAGTGAAGATTGTTCTGGATATTTAAATCTATTCTGGGGCACCGGCTTTCTGTTCCAACTGAAAAATTAAGTTTGAATCGTCTACTTGTTGTTCATTCATGAACATCGCATTTTGTGAATCAGGTTGGGCCAAATCTGGCATTTTGTAGTACTCTACGTCATAGTTCTCAAAATTGGAGTTATTTGGTAAATTTTCGTAGTAGTTTTGGTGAATGTCAGTCTGATAATAAGGGTCGTTACTTTCATTTAAATTCATTTCTTGTGTGAGTGGTAAAGGTCTTGCTACTGGGTGACTGACGCCACTCATTGGTCTAGGATAGTTTTGGGGATGCGGTTTGGGCGGGATTCTAAATCCTGTGGTCATATCCGATCGTGGTATAGCTCTGAACATTTGTTGAGTTCTTGAGGGACCTAACTGGGGAGTAGAGTTCCTAGGCACGGGTGGAATATAAGGCAATGGTAAACATTGCTGCGAAATATTTGGATCTCTTCTGGAATTAAAATGAGATGGAATAGAGGGCCTGAACTCGTGTTGAATAGATTTGTTACTTGTATTGTAAGTAAAAGATGCTTTATTTTGCAGGTAAATTATAGTTAATTCCTCCTGCGCATATTGTAGTGCAGTTTCTAGGCTAGACGGCCGCATACACCGTATATGCGAACCTAAAGATTCTCGTAAACCTTTTAAAAATGTTTGCAATGCTAGTTTCTTATAAAGGGTGCATTTTGCGTCGATTGTAGTAGAAACGGTTTCAAGCAGTTATACATAAGTTATTATGATACTGAGCAAATTTTGGACTCGTTCGTAAAAAGCACTCGGTGTGTCACTGCCTTGTTGAAGCACTGATAAGTCAGTGTAGAGAGCCGACTCATCTCTCTGGTCGGAAAAATTATGAATTAAACTATTTCTGATCCCGTTCCAGTCGCGAGCCACTCTGTTAGTAGATAAAAATCTGGCGGCGGAACCTATTATTTTATTTAAGATACCATTCAATAAAGAATAATTTTGTAGTTCGTGCCCCGGTTCCGGGTTAACATACGTCTCTACTAAACGGTCACAAATATTCAAAAACCTAATTAAAGTATTAGAGTTTCCATCGAAATCGGGAACTAACCTTAACGCCTTATAAATACTATCAGAGATACCGGCTACCGAGGTAAGGTTAGCCTGATCGACTGTAGGTGTCTCAGCCATTGTTCGCTCTTCTATACTATCTAGAGATCTAAACGCGTCTCTCTGCGCGATACGGAGAGCCTTACGCCTACCGTCTGACCCTAACGCGTTTGATCTTCTGACCCTAACGCGTTTGATCGTGGGTGAAAAATTTTGGTTAGAGAAAAAAAATGGTAACAAGGAAAATCTAGGATATAGCCACCAATAAGAAATATAGCGCACTCACATAAAATTCTCGATCAGCATACTGTGGTAACCCGTTGTCCTGGTGTCGATTTCTGGATACCGGCCGGTCTGGATGACTTTTCTTGCTCTCCCGGCGGCTAAACACGTAGGTTGAATGATAGTCGACGCGTCGACGAAACGACTATCAGCCGCGAAAAATTTTTGTTTCACGCACTGACTCGACTATCCTACCGACTGCGCCAATTACGTTAGTTGGCCGCCGGATAGGGTTTTTAAAAAGTGAACAAATAAAAAGTCTTTATAAATTTATTATAAATTTACAGTAATGCAAATTATATTAAAGTAGAATATAATATGAAGAAAATGTGAGCGTCTACTATGACGTCCTCGCACATCGGCGATCGATGATCAAAGGTCCCTGGTCTTCGTTCCTCGTTCCCATGAGCCGAGATGCTGACTCAAAGTTTGGTTGCCCAATTCGTTTGTTGGAAGATCGCAAGTAGGTGCTCATCGGAGACAATGGGGAAACATCCCTGTTGTACTCGTAACACATGTTTGTGAATGAATAACAATAATATTATAATATAAATATAACAAAAAAGGACAATAGACGGCTTTTTGCTAAAGAGCAATCTTTACCAGGTAACCTTTGGGTAGAGGAAAAAGTAAAAATAAATAAAAAAGGGTGGTGTAAATTGAGGAATGTTATATTCGCATTAATAATATATAGTATTATATTTAATAATGTTTTATATACCTACATATTTAATAATACATAAGAATAAAACAGATAATATACATACATACATAAACTAATACATAAATTTGTACATACATGCATGAGTCAGACCAACCAGAGTGAGAAGTAAACGTATAAGTATTACTGACCAAGGTAATTATTAGTGTTTGTGATAGATAAATATAAGTGAAAAAAAAGAATAAGAAACTATTACTGAAATGAATATCTATATTAGACACATTTAGAGGGATGAGGAATTATGGATCTCTTTAATATGTATGACTGCTGACGATCACGCGTTCTCAATACCTTCGTGTTGAGGATTCCTGAATACGATAATAAAGCCGATTATTATAATCTACAGAGAGACTACCTTAGGAAGAATCTTTTTTATTTCTTTACAGCTTTTGCCTGCAGCACCACGCGCGCTTAATACGGTAATAGGCGTGGGATTTCTATTTGGCAATTCCCGGATTATATACTAAAAAAAGTTTTAATTCGCTAACGTGTAATTCGTTTTATTCGGGCGGGAGCTTTTCAGTAAAAGTAAATTGGTGTGTTCTTCTCCGTGTTTTTAACTATAGTCAAGTAACATTATGTTTTTAGGTGAAATAATTTTTCAAATAAACATTTCTTAATTATTTCGCAAGTCAGGCAGGGCCCCATATGGAGTACTGCTGCCTTCACTGATCGGGTGGACCCGGATACCAGCTTGGCCCTTTTGACTCGGTTTAACGATGGGCTGAGAGAATCGTCGACGACCGCACACTCACTAGCCGTATCGAACCCTTAAGTCTGAGCAGAGACTTTGTGTCCCTATATGTGTTCTACCGCTTGTATAATGGAATGTGCTCTGAGGAATTTTTCCAAACGATGATAACGGTACTTTCTTCCATGGCACCGCTCGCCATCAGCTGGCCAAGGATAGAAAGTGTAAAGCTAGTAGGAACATAAATGGTAATTTAAATAAGATTGGTACAATTTTTTTTTATTTCCCAAAACTAAAATGTCATCATACCTACTTGTGATCCCAATAAAAACCTAAGTAAGTCTCAACTTTTAGGCCACACACGGCCTACCATCACCGAGAGCGATTTGGGCCATAGTCCATACGCGGGCCGAGTACGGATTGTGGACATCACATACGTCTTTAAGCCCCGTATGCAACCGCCGTTCTATGCACAACTATTAAGAAAAAAAATTTATTAAAAGTCCGCAGTCTGTGATAAAAGCGTTGCTGGCATAGCTAAGCTAAGCTTGAGGCCGTCATAGCATGGCCAGCAGCACAGTCATTATTGCATACCAAGGCTTGAATAGTGCTTTACTCAAACTAAGCTAGTATTTTAAATATAACAAAAATTAGTAATATATTTTGCATCTGACTTTTTTGAAACAAAACTCGACAATATTCGATTTTCAAAAAGTTATGGTGGTTAAAACTCACCAGAAATTCAATTTTATACCACTTTGCAGGCGCCTGTAAAACAAAACTAGAACAACAAAATTTCATACAACTTACGTGACGCCTATTACGTCGCTTTAATATTCTGTTTAATCACTTATTTTCTTCAGACCGACATTATTATTATAATAATATTCACATGGTTTATCTGGCACGAAACGCAAAACACGACAATAACAAGTCAAGTCAAGCTTACCATCAACAAAATCCGGGGTGCGAAATTGTTTATACAAAAATTTGATTGGTGTCGCGTAAGTCTAAGCTTTATAAACAGGCTAACAGTTAGGGATCCCGTTTCTGTACCGTGAGCCATAACTGGCAATAAATCACTGAAATTCTACTTTCGTTTGTAGGCACTGACAAATTTAAGACAAAAATATGTTCCGCAATTTCCCAAAGGTTGCCTTGATTGTTTTGTATAATTAAAGGCTTTCTCATAACATAAGTCCACCTGGACTTTCTTACCGTTACTTACCCCAAGTACCTATGTATATATTTGCTATTAACAAATATCATGCCTTGCATTATAAGAATACTTATATACTATATTATATTATATTGTTGTCTAGTTCAGTAACAATTTATCCTACAGGAAATGAAATATACAGCATATTCACCTAAATTTTTTTGGTTCAATATGTTTATTTAATAGTCCAAAAGATAATCAATCTACTTTGTCTATCATCCCACTTATATTATAAATGTAAAAGTTTAGATTTTTGTTACTCAATCACGCTTTAACCACTCGACGAATCGGTATGAAACTTGGCACACATATGTGTTAGGTCTCCGAATAGGACATAGGCTACTATTTATCGCGAAAATTCAAAAGTTCCCACGGGAAAATTAATACCGAGCTTAAACGAACAGTAGCTAATTAAAGAGTTGACGTAGAAGTTCCAAGCGGATAGCTTAATTTTATTATATAATTAATAACAGCTTGGTTCATGAGTAATGGTATAATATATACATATATAAATATATAAAATAAAAACTTGCATGTAAAAACATCGGTGATGCTCTGATTGGTCTCGTGGGTGTCTTCTCTATCACCCTGTGGGTGTTGAGGTGCAGGTATCGGGGGAGGGGAATTTACCTCCCACCATGACCCGAGCAGAAGCTCAGGGGTGCTGTACACCCCCGGTGAAATTAAAAGGAGGCCTACTTTTCAGGCCCCTTGCTGGTGAATATATAATATCGCCTGAGGCGATATGAAAAAATAGAAAATAAAAACGAGAATAGGTGCCAAAAATAAAAACAAAAATAAACAATGCAAAAGAACGAAATTAAAATAAAATAAAAACTAAGCAAAAACGAAACAAAAACAAAACAAAGCGAAACCAAAAACGAAACGAAATAAAAACAAAAAACAAAATAAAATAAAAGCAAAATTAAAACGAAGATAAATAAAAGCGAGGTAGGCAATAAAAGCGGAATGAAATGAAGGGAGCAGGTGAGAAGGTAGGAGGGTGAATAACTAACATTATTCACCCACAGGGATAAGCTCTCTGGGTAGAGCCCGGCCTTCCGGCGGACGGGCGTGTAAGGGCGCTATGCCCCTAAGGTGTGTATGGTGGCTGTTATCAGCGCGGGTGAATAGTTGTTTCGACAAACCAGATATGAACTCTGCAAGTGGCTCGGTTTTGGTGTCTCTAGCGATGGTGGAGTTGCGGACGTAGCGCCCCGCACCGGTTATTATTCTCAGCGACTTATTTTGGACAACCTGGAGCTTACGTTTGCTGGTAGAAGATAGAAGACCGTACCAAGCAGGGGCTGCGTAGGTCAGTCTCGACCGTATGTACAACTTGTACAGGCGAATTTTGGTTCTGAGTGGCAAGTCAGAGGAAAGTACCGGTCTAAGGCACGTCCGTGACGCGACCGCGCCTGCTGACACATGGTCTAGCATTTTGCGCATGCGCAAGGAGTGGTCCATAATACAACCAAGGTACTTTACGCTGGGTTGCCACTCAATAACTTGACCTCGAAACATAAGTTTCGGTGGGAGAAACTTTTGCAGGCAGGTCAGTATTGCTGATGTCTTGCTGGCATTAACGGCTATTCTCCACTTATCCAGCCAGCCAGGCAAAGTGTCCAATAGTCGCTGCATTTTTTTGGCTGCTAGACTAGCTTTGCGGGAGGAGGACATGTAGGCGCTGTCACGTCTTCAACACCTTCAGCTAAACCAGAGTCACTGAGAGTGGGGATGTCGTTGTTGAATAACGCATAGAGCAGTGGCGATAGGCAGCTGCCTTGAGGTACCCCTGCTCTAATGGGCTTACGCGCTAACTGGTTGCTATCGACCGAGACATAGAAGCTCCGTTTGTCCAGAAACGAGGCTATTACTCGCCCGAGCATCGATGGGATGTCCGTCTCTTAACAGCTTGTGTAATAAGCCCTCGTGCCAAACTCGGTCGAAAGCCTTCTCCATATCGAGAAAGACTCCGCCTGCCCTTGTTTAGCTCGAAGGCCATGTGATGGAGCACTCGTACAAGCTGAAGGGTGGTACTGTGGCTGTCTCTAAAACCAAACTGTTCAGGCCTAAGCTGGATATGCGGGGATATCCTAAGTAAAAGCAGGCGTTCGAACAGCATGGCTAAATTTGACGGCAGTGTAATCGGTCGGTAATGTTCTGGGCGATGATGGTTTTTCCCTGGTTTCGGGAGAACAATAATTTTGCCAATCTTCCACGAAGATGGGAAATGTCCAGTGCGCAGTGTCCCATTAAAGATACGGGTGAGTGCCACCAGAGCCTTCCTAGGCAGCATGATAATCGCTGTGTTTGGAATCTCGTCGGGACCGGGTGATTTGCGCTTAGAGCTTAGAGGCCTCCTTCCTAACCTCTTTAGACGAGCTAAAATAATCACCTCTGAGTGGTGGGGCTGGGGCCGCGAGAAATACGCGTTCTGTAACTCCTAACGTTTGGTCAGGGTCGATAATGGGGTTCGGCTTAAATTGGTCCTCAAAGTGGTCCCCAAAAAGTTCCGCGCGTTCCGCTGCGTGATAATGGCGAATGCCAGCGGGGTCGATGAGTGGACAGTTAGGGGCAGGTGTTTTCGTGATTTGACGAAGTCATTAAATCCAATACTGTTGTCGGCATTCATTTACTGCAGTTTCGACACCGGCGTGTTGTAATTTTCTGTGTACGTAATCGATGTAAAGCTGAGTTATTCTGTGATCGCCATGCAGTACAAATGGGTTTTTCTGCTTGTTTGCCACTTCAGTTGCAGAGAATTGATCTCCCGCGCAGTCGCAGAGTGCCGTCTACGAGCGACACAACAAGTGACTTAAGCCGGCTCAATGCTGCTATCTCTTTTCCTCGTTCTAAGTCTTTCAGGTCGTCTGGAAACGATTCTCGCTGTACTATGTTGAATAATAATATTTCTGCGCGTTGCAATAAGTTTGTTTCGATGTAAAAAATACCATTTTTTTCTTTTTTCAATTGTGAATGCGTTTTTTGACCTGTAAAGTTCTTTTTTGTCTTATTTTGCCAGTCTGGGTCGCCTTTTTCTGATTTCTTCCTTTTATAATTAATTTTCACCCGGATTCGCTTGCATTTTTCGATAAATTGTAGAACCCGTGCGGTAGTACGTAGCAAGCGCTCCCATTTTGAAAATCGAGCGGCGTCGGGCACAGCGTTAATTATATTCGGTGACAACTCGCTGGTTATATGATGCGCCCTTTCTTCGCCTGTGTTTTGTATTGATGTTGTACTGTCGACTGGCCAGTAGTTTGCGTCTTTGATAAGAAATTGTGGCCCGACGTACCATCTGTGATTTTGATTGAAATCTTTTGGCACATTTCGAGTGGCGTCGTCAGCAACATTGTATTTGGTAGGTATCCACCGCCACTCGTTACACGTAGATAACTCTTCGATTGCTGCAATGTGATGTGCGACGAACGGTTTATAAGATCTCGAACCTTTTTTCAGCCAGGTAAGCACTGTCTTGCTGTCTGTCCAAAATGTCTTGGATTCTGGTTTCTGTTCGTGTTCTTCTATGACAGTTGCCGTCATTTTTGCTCCCAACACAGCAGCTTGAAGTTCAAGTCGAGGCACAGATGTGAGTTTCAGTGGTGCGACTCTGGCCTTGGCAGTGATGAGCGTGACCTGTATTTTATCGTCAGCGGTCTGGGTTCTCCAGCAAAGAGCCGCGGCGTATGCTGTAGTGCTTGCATCGACGAAAACGTGAAGTTGTATCGATGTTGCTTCGCTGTACTGTAGATAGCAACGGGGTATAGCTATTTTATATTAATAATAATATAATATATTTTTATTTCAGACATTTCTGTCCATAAAAAAGCACTTATTTTACTAATTTACAATAAATAAAAGTTACATTAATTATTTATACATTAAAAAATAATAATTG
The DNA here is from genome assembly GCA_946406115.1 of Apoda limacodes. Lineage (NCBI taxonomy): Eukaryota > Metazoa > Arthropoda > Insecta > Lepidoptera > Limacodidae > Apoda > Apoda limacodes. The sequence continues at coordinate 20,972,443 of OX291555.1, read as the reverse complement.
AAGTTTAAATAATAATAATAATATTATAATTAAAATACACTTAAACTATTTATAACTGACTCTTCTGTATATGCACCCTTGTCCAGTGCTCCGAAGTCAGAGTCAGAGTCAGAGTCCATCCTGTGTGCAATCAATTGCAAGTACATGATAGGGCTGCCTCGCAATCTGCTCATTATAAACTCTGTTCTCTTGCGCATTATTGCACAGTCACAAAATGCTATTGGTATCTTCTGTGATCTATCAAAGGCATTCGACTGCGTGCAACATGAAACTCTTATAAGGAAACTGAGTCATTATGGTATTGCAGATTTGGCTCTTGAGCTTATCCGCTCATATTTGAGTAGTAGAATGCAGAAGGTTCAAATCAAAGAAGTAAAATCCAATGGCTCTGAAGTAAAATTAGGAGTTCCTCAAGGTTCTATTTTAGGTCCTTTTCTATTTTTAATTTACATAAATGACTTGCCTTTCTTTGTGGAGAAGCTGTGCAAGATTGTACTTTTTGCTGATGACACATCTCTTTTATTTAAAGTTGACAGAAATAAAACTAATTTTGACGACGTAAGTAGTGCGCTTTCTCAGGTTCTTCAGTGGTTTACGGCAAATAATTTACTTCTTAATGCGAAAAAGACTAAGTGTTTAAAATTTATGATGCCAAATGTCAGAAACATAAGTACAAAATTATACCTAAACGGAGAAGAAATAGAACTATTAGACTCAACAGTGTTTCTAGGTATTACATTAGACAATAGGCTGCAGTGGAACCCTCATATTTCAGTTCTTGCTGGAAAACTCAGTTCAGCTGCCTATGCAGTTAGGAAAGTTAGGCAGCTTACAGATGTTGACACTGCTCGCTTGGTCTACTTTAGCTATTTCCATTCCGTCATGTCTTATGGCATTTTGCTTTGGGGTAAGGCAGCTGATATTGATACAGTCTTTATTTTGCAAAAGAGAGCAGTACGGTCAATTTATAAATTAGGACCTCGAATTTCTCTTAGGGAACTATTTAGGGAAATTGATATTTTAACTGTCCCTTGCCAATATATCTTTGCTTGTATAATGTATGTACGCCAAAATTGTCACTTATTTGCAAAAAATAGTGACCTCCACAGTGTTAATACAAGGAATAAGGATAAATTGGTAGTTCCAAAATGTCGTCCTCAGAAGGTACATAGCTCTTTCGCAATACAAAGTATATTTTTCTACAATAAAATTCCAGAACATGTGGTTAATTTACCCTCAAATAAATTTAAAATATATGTCAAAGATATTTTAATGAAAAAAAGCTATTACAAAGTTGATGAATACATAAATGATAAAAATGCTTGGAAAAATTAGAACTTAATTGATTTGTATTGGGGCATTTGAAATATTATTTTTTTAAATTTAAAACATTGTATATTATGTTATTACCTAGTGTAAGGCTATATTGTATTTTTATATGATGTATAAAAGATTAACTAGTGAGTTTATTGCCGGTGCTTCTCGGTAGTAAAGCATTACGAACCTTCCAATCTTCTCCTCTTATATTTTGTTCCTTTACTACACACATTGTAACTAGTACAACCGAAGTTTTATTGGAGTTGCTTGAGTGTGTCATGCTCTCTCAAAGTGTCTCTGCGGTGGTGGCGTGTGTGTCGGGTCGTTACGTTCCCTAAAACATGGATGAGCGAAGCGATAGCTGATTCATGTGTCATACTCGTGAACGGGTGCCGCCTGTGGAGGCTGGTCTGCTCTTGCAAACTTCTTGGTATTCTTAGTATTTAGTCTTACTTTTTTGTTTTGTTTATTAATACTGTAAGACATTGATTATTTCTTAGTGATGAATACATAAACTGTCTTTTGTTTATATTAGATACTTTTTTATGTTGTTCTTGTGCTTTATATTTCATGTTTTTTTATGTTTGTAATGGAAAGTGTACTTTTATGATAGGGAGGGCATTTTCCAATATTTTAATTGGACGCTGTAAAAGAAAGGGAGAAAAGAAATGCCCTTGCTGAGTTTCTTGCCGGTTCTTCTCAGAACAAGGTCTCCCGCCCTGTAGACTTACGAACCGATGGCGTAGTGACATTCATAAGTGCTCAATTATTGTAGCCTAATCTGAATAAAATTATATTGAATATTGAATATTGTTGCGAAATCGTCTATTCTCGCTTCCGCAAACCTTTGTGCAGCGCTACAGAATCGAGGCAGCCCCAACAGCATCCTATAAGCATTGTTATATTGCACACGAAGGGCGCTGTATGTCTTTAGCGTATAATTTTCCCAAAGGCTGCATGTATAGAAAGTTTGGCAGTATGCTCTAAACAATGTGTTTTGACTTGCCTACTGCACCGTGCGGACCTTCGACCAACCATGTTTGCTCTGACCGACAGCACCCTTCGTTCCCTTTCTATGTCCACATCTTCTTTAAGTGTCTCGGTGACCCAGTGGCCCAGGTATTTCACTGTCAGTACTCGTTTCAAAGTGCTACCATTTAGCCTCACAGGTGGGACATCAGCATAGTACTTTGAACAAGTACACATCATAAATTCACTTTTCTTTGTGTTGTACCTGAGCTCATGAGTCACCGCATATTTTTCACAAATTTGGATCAGCTTTCTTAGGGCACTGACAGATGGGCTCAGCAACACCATATCATCAGCATAGCTAATATTATTGATAAAGACTCCTTCAATAGAACATCCAACTCCGGCGTTGCTGAGCTCACCTAACAGACAGACGAGCTCACATTCAATCTCGACTTAGCTCGTATTCCGCCAGCACTCCTCAACAACACCGCACCTACAAAAAGAGAAACTCTCAAAATAGTCATGTCCCTCTACGACCCGCTCGGCTTTGCCTCGCCAGTCACAGTTCAAGCTAAGAAAATAAGACAAGAAGTATGGCGACGAGGTACAGCCTGGGATGAAAAAATAGACACCGACCTTGCCAAGCAGTGGACTTCGTGGATGCAATACCTACATGACTTACGCAAAATAGCTATACCCCGTTGCTATCTACAGTACAGCGAAGCAACATCGATACAACTTCACGTTTTCGTCGATGCAAGCACTACAGCATACGTCGCGGCTCTTTACTGGAGAACCCAGACCGCTGACGATAAAATACAGGTCACGCTCATCACCGCCAAGGCCAGAGTCGCACCACTGAAACTCACATCTGTGCCTCGACTTGAACTTCAAGCCGCTGTGTTGGGAGCAAAAATGGCGGCAACTGTCATAGAAGAACACGAACAGAAACAAGAATCCAAGACATTTTGGACAGACAGCAAGACGGTGCTCACCTGGCTGAAAAAAGGTTCGAGATCTTATAAACCGTTCGTCGCACATCGCATTGCAGCAATAAAAGAGTTATCTACGTGTAACGGTTGGCGGTGGATACCTACCAAATACAATGTCGCTCACGACGCCACTCGAAATGTGCCAAAAGATTTCAATCAAAATCACAGATCGGCCACAATTTCTTATCAAAGACGCAAACTTCTGGCTTGTCGACAGTACAGCATCAGTACAAAACACAGGCGAAGAAAGGGCGCATCATATAACCAGCAAGTTGTCACCGAATATCATTAACGCCGTGCCCGACGCCGCTCGATTTTCAAAATGGGAGCGCTTGCTACGTACTACCGCACGGGTTCTACAATTTATCGAAAAATGCAGGCGAATCCGGGTGAAAATTAATTATAAAAGGAAGAAATCAGAAAAAGGCGACCCAGACTGGCAAAATAAGACAAAAAAGAACTTTACAGGTCAAAAAACGCATTCACAATTGAAAAAAGAAAAAAATGGTATTTTTTGCATCGAAACAAACTTATTGCAACGCGCAGAAATAATATTATTCAACATAGTACAGCGAGAATCGTTTCCAGACGACCTGAAAGACTTAGAACGATGAAAAGAGATAGCAGCATCGAGCCGCCTTAAGTCACTTGCTGTGTCGCTCGAAGACGGCACTCTGCGACTGCGCGGGAGATCAATTCTCTGCAACTGAAGTGGCAAACAAGCAGAAAAACCCATTTGCACTGCATGGCGATCACAGAATCAATAATGCCTCACAAAACACGGCATTACGGCGGGATTATGTTCCGGATAGCCACTTCAAACAGGTACATTGTTGACCAATATGTATTACAGTGAAAAGTGAAAGTGTTCTGACTTAATAGTTTTCATTTGGTAAATAGTAAATTCTTATAGTATATTGTATCAAACTAATGTGACAGTGTAAAAATAGGTATTTCTAAATGTGTTCATTTACGTTTCGAGTTTATGTTAATTTGCTATGTATGTAATAATACCACATTTATAGCCGCGTGCTTTGATTGGTCGACTTGTTATTCTATGATTCGCTACGAGGGCGAACTAGGTTCGGGTGTTGGGGCAAGAGGATGAGTGTCTTACCCCATGACCCGGGCAGATGCTCAGGGGGTACAAAAACACCCCTGGTGAAGTTTTAGAAGAGGGGCCCTACTTTACAGGGACCCAGATGGACTTATCGTAAGACAGAAGTTTTACTCTAGCCGCCATAAAGGCGGGTACCCTATCAGTCACTACTAAGGGTAATAAGCTCACGAGGGAGAGCTCTGCCCTCGGGAGGTCGCGTATGCAGCGGGGCGATATTCCTAATATGTGGAAATGGGCTATTATCCGCTCGGTCGAACAACCGGGTCGCAAGACGGGCAATAAAGTCGCCGAGCGGTTCGGTCTTAGTGTCCTTGGCGATGACGGAGTTACGGACATAACGCCCGGCTCCCGTAATGTAGCGCAGCGACTTGCTTTGGACGGCTAGTAGCTTGCATTTTCTGGTGGCTGATAGCAGGTTGAACCACGCAGGTGCGGCATAGGTCAACCTTGACCTGATATAAAGCTTGTATATCCGGATCTTGGATCTGAGTGGCAGGCCCGACGACAGGACTGGTCTCAGAGCTGCCTTCGCACCGACGGCGCGTGCAGAAACGTGTGCCAGCATTTTGGTCATTCTAAATTGGCGGCCTAAGTATTTGACGTCCTTCTGCCACTCAATTTTCTGACCGCGGAATACAAGCTTAGGAGGTAATTTTTTCTCATTGCCGGTTAAAATGGCAGCGGTTTTGCCTGCATTAACTGCTATCCTCCACCGATCGAGCCATTCAGGGAGGTTGTCCAAAAGACGTTGCATTTTGCATGCCGCTAACCGCGCTTTACGGGAGTAACTCATGTAAGCGCTATCATCAGCGTACAGGGCCAAGGTCACGTCCTCAATACCTGGCTCTAGCCCGGTATTGCTCAGGGTAGGGATGTCATCCGTGTAGAGCGCATATAGGATGGGGGAAAGGCAGCTACCTTGCGGTACGCCTACCCGAATAGGCTTGCACTGGGAAGTTTTGTCCTCAACCGCCACGAAGAAACTCCGCTTTGCCAGGAAAGACGCGATTACCCGTCCAATAGCAGGGGGTAAGTCCGTCTCCAGTAGCTTATAGAGTAAGCCTTCGTGCCAAACAGGGTCGAAGGCCTTCTCAACGTCAAGAAAGACCCCGACCGTCTTTCTACCTTTATTCATTTCGAAGGCCATATGGTGCAGTACTCTTACTAACAGGAGCGTCGTACTGTGGTTGCTTCTAAAGCCAAACTGTTCTGGCCGCAAGTTGATGTGGGGGGAGACCCTCGCCAACAAGAGACGTTCAAACAGTTTGGCTATGTTAGAAAGCAACGTTATTGGACGGTAATGTTCTGGCCTGCGGCGATCTTTCCCGGGCTTAGGGAGGACAATTATTTTGCCAACTTTCCAGGCAGCGGGGAAATGCCCTGTGCGGAGGATCCCGTTGAAGATTCTAGTTAGTGCTACCACCCCCTTCCTCGGTAGCATAACTAGAGCCGTGTTCGGGATACCATCCGGGCCTGGTGACTTTCGCTTATTAAGAAGCGAGATCATTTTTCTCCTCGATGTTGGCGGTATGGAGGGAGTCAGCACTGGGGTTTGGTTGAAATTGGTTCTCAAGGTGGGCTGCGAATATTTCCGCTCGTTCCTCGGCTGAGTAACAACGGTTGCCAGAGTTGTCAAAAAGGGGGTAGGTTGGTTCCTGGGTGTTGGTCATCTGTCGGACCAGACGATAGAGCGTGGAATCATCCTCACAAGCTTTAGAAATAGTGTTATCCCAGGACCATTTTCTGTAGTCAGTTGTCAACATAGTCCTTAGTTAGTTCGGCGCTAATCGCGTTGAGATCTCTTTTAACCGCTGGGCATCTAGTGCGACACCAGAGTTTACGGAGGTTTCTTTTATGGAGGAGTTTTATAAGTAAGTGAGGGGGGAGTAATATTTTACCCGATAAGGTGGATGCGACTGTGGTGCAGTCAGCGAGCACTTTGGAGATAGTGGAGGTAAGAATGAAGGTGGCCCTTTCCACTTCGTCGGGGGTGGAAATACCACCAGGGTGAAGGAGGTCATTTTTTGTCCTTAGGTAGTCCAGTCAGTATGGCTTTTTGGGCTGGGCAGTGATTTGCTGCTGGCAGCCACCCCGAGGACCAGTAAAATGGGGAGATGTTGGATGTCCATGTTTAAAAGGACTTCTAAGGACATGGACTAATAAAATGTCTAGTACGTCTGGTTGGGTATTGTCATACGAAGGATAGTGGGTTGGGGAGCCGGGACCAATTACGACGTTATTGTTTTCCTCAGCATCCTTTTTCAGAAGTTTCCCCAATTTGGATGAAATCCGCGATCCCCAGTGCTGATGTTTGGCGTTGAGGTCGCCTAGGATAAGGGTAGGGGTGTCATCAGATATTATTGCCTTAATGTCATCCGGGACAAAGGGCATATGGGGAGGCTTATAAGCGGCGAAAACCTTAAGCTCCGATGTACCTACTTTCACCATGATACCAATTGATCTGGTTGAACAGAAGGGTGGGGGTGATAGTGCGACGTGAACCAGATCACGACGGATTAATACCGCTGTACCCCTATACGCGAAATTATCCGTGGTAACTTCGTCACATCTGTACATGGTGAAGTTAGGTAAGCGAAACTCTTGCTCAGGACCGAGCTTGGTTTCGCCCAGTAGCGCAATATGTATATCGTGCTCCTGGACTAGCGTCCTGAGGGCTGAGGTTTTACCTTTTAAGCCTCCGGGATTTCAATAAACGACTCTCAAGTTATGTCGTGGGGCCATAAACCTCTTGAGTCAGTATAGAAGTGAGCTGCGACAGACCTTGTAATAGCGCCGGAAGTGGGTTTCGGCCCGCTGCAATAGCTTCTATAGCCGCGTTTATAGCTGCTATAGATGCTCTAGTTAGAGCACCCGAGGAGATGTATTGCTTACCTTGGTAGTCACTATAGAGCACACCCGTTGCATTGACAGGAGCGACACTAGCTGAGGGGACAAATGGGGTTACCTGCGGCTTTGGAGGCGCAAGAGAGTGGCCGGATCTGGGTGCAGCTTTTGGAACAGTTTGTTGTACAATCTGTGGCGGGTGAATTATTAGAGGCACAGTTGGAGCCACAAGAGGGTTTATTTGCAGTGTGGTACTGTCTGAGGCTGGTTTTTTGGGCTTCCTGTTTCTCTTTTTCTTCGGCAGGGGCCTGGTTCTGTCTGTGGGCAGGTTTGCTGGCGGTAATAGGGTAGACCCCGCTGTTAGGTCATACTCCTGTAGTGCTAAGGTAGGTAAGGGGGTAGGTTCTGGAACTTTGGCTTTTTGTGATCTGCCGGAGGTTGAATTTTCACGCCTTTCTTCCGGGCTTCTCTTCTAAAGACAGGACATGTTCTGTCATTTGCCGCGTGCCCACGACCGCAATTTACGCATTTGGGTGCGTTGTCCTTCGGGAGGCTGCACTCTGATGTGGGATGGCCCTCCACACAGCGAACACACTTTACTAGGCGATGGCAATTTGCCGAGGCGTGGCCGAAGGCTTGACAGCGATGACACTGTGACGGACCTGGTCTGGGTTTCCAGGCCTCAATTGAGATGCCTGGCATGCTGAGCAGAGTAGTCTTGGCGTACAGCTTTTGTAAATCCTGTATACTATGCCTGTTGTCAAGTTGACCAAAATAGATACAGCATACCGCCCTCTCGCACCCGGGATTTGACGAATGTGAGCTATAGGGAACCCAAATTCCGATAATTCCCCCGCTAGTGCATCCAATGGCGCGTCGAGTGGCAGGCCTTTGATAGCGATTTTATGAGGTCGCTCCGCTTCGAGGCTGTAACAGTACCATGAGATCGAGTTATCCATTTTGGATAACTCGTCTATGTATGCTGCCACAATTCGGTACTCCTCTGAGGTCTTTGGTGTGAACCGTACTCCTTTCCCAAAGGGGCGAGCGTGCGACGCGTATCCTAAAAGACCATGGATATTCTTAAGGTGGGTAGCCCACTGAGGTAAGTGCTCAACTACAATCGGCGGGTGTCTAACCTGGGTCGCTGCCGCGCTTTCTTTGGCTTTCTGTTGGCCGGACGCCAAAGGAGAAGGGTTTGGTTGGGCCGACGCTGCCTGTGCAAAAGATATGCGCTGAGGGGGCGTGGTCTCCATTTTGTCGGAGCATTTTTCTGATTGGTCGAAGCGATGTGAATTTTTGATACTAAAAGCAATACATTAAAGAGCGACTGTCGCGCCGCGCCAACTTTGTGTATAGTTTATCAGAATCTATTCTATGTCGAAAACTTCTGAAGTCAAATAACTTGGCTAATCTGAAATATATTTGTATGAAAATTGTATGATAGCTAACTTCTACGTTATAGTTTCAAAATATGTATAGTTTGTTAAGATTATGTGACAATAAACCATTAAAATAGCCGTTTTTCACTGCCCGACGTACGAAACAGATAGACATATACAGACCGACCGACCTATTTTAGTTGATTTTTAATATTTATAGTCATGTATTTAATGTTTTAAGGTTTTTTATGTATTAAATAAATATAGTTTAGTAGTATGTAATTAGGTATAAGGATGTAAATAGTTGAGTGTAAAAATTATGAATAAAAGTTTGTGGCAAGCGTACGTAGCGGGGCGTCGGTAAAGTACGGGAGGGGAGGTAGCCAAGAATAGTATAAAATAGAACGAGATTTCCGTAAAGATTAAAAGAAAGGAATTATCGCAATTCCTCTCGTCCCAAAAACCGGACGTTTTCCTCATCCAGGAAACGTTCCTAAAGCCCGCTGTCCGCACCCCTTCGATCGCGAACTATCGCACCGTCCGTAATGATAGAACTGCCTCCAATCTCGGAGGCACTCTCATCTATTACAGGCGCTCCCTGCATTGCTCCCCTATCGATCCTCCACCACTTACGAACTTAGAAGCATCCGTCTGCCGCTTAGCGATGACCGGCCATCAGCCGATCATCATTGCATCGGTTTATCTCTCTCCCTTAAAAGACTTGCTCGAGAGCGACCTTCAGTCCAAGCCCAATGTGCCTAAAGCACACAACCGTTCGATCCCGACCACGTGCGCGAGGTAGACGGCGAAGTGGAGCGCAGAACTTCTCTGCCTCCACAAGACCCCCTGCCCCCTGTCACTGTCGACGAAGTCATACAGATCATCAAAGACCTACGCCCCCGTAAAACCCCCGGTGCGGACGGTATCTCTAACGATATCCTAAAGCGCCTCACTCTTCTCCTCTGCCTCCTAGTAGCGATCTTTAACGCTGCTATCGAACATTGCATCTTTCCTTCTCAATGGAAAGATGCCATTGTTATAGGCATCCATAAGCCAGGCAAAGTTCGTACCGAGCCGTCCTCCTATCGCCCTATAAGTTTACTAAAGGCCCTTGATAAACTCTATGAACGCCTCCTCCTCGCTCGCCTACTGAACGCTATAGTCTCCAGAGGCATTTTAATAAACAAGCAGTTCGGCTTCCGTGCCAAACACTCATGCGTCCATCAAGTCCTCCGCATAACTGAACATATTCTCACTGGCTTCCAACCAGCATTAGGTAAGACCCGCCGCACGGGCGCTGTCTTCTTCGATGTAGCGAAAGCTTTCAACAAAGTTTGGCACAACGGTTTAATTTTTAAACTGTACAACTTTCAGTTGCCAGATCGTCTCGTGCTCATCATACGAGACTATTTGTCGAATCGTAGCTTTCGCTACAAAGTTGAAGGCACTCTCTCTTCCCCCCGTCCCATAGAAGCAGGAGTCCCGCAAGGGTCCGTGCTCGCCCCCATCTTGTACCTTCTGTACACTAACGACATCCCTAAAACGATAGGTACCCAATTAGCCCTCTTTGCGGACGATACTGCTGTCTATACCACCGATAGGCAAGTGAGTCGAATCACTAAGAGACTCCAACCCGCTATCACCGCCCTAGGCGAATGGTTTTGGAAATGGAGAATCGAGGTGAATCCCGACAAACGCTCTGCCGTCCTTACCGTAGGCTGCCCTCCGCGGCCACCTCCCCTCTCCCTCTTTGGTCGTGCCATTCCCTGGCAAAATAAGACCAAATATCTCGGTGTGACCATGGATAGTCGTTTGAACTTCCACGCTCACACCAAAATAGTCAGAGACCGAGCCGCCTTTGTCCTCGGTCGTCTTTATCCCATGATAGGCAAGTACAGTAAGATGTCGCTTAGAAATAAGCTAAATCTTTACACAACTTGCATCCGCCCCATACTAGCTTATGCTAGCGTAGTCTTTGCGTTATCCAAGCGCAATCTCCACAAACTACAGACCCTCCAAAACCGCTTTCTCAGAGCGGCCTCTGGGGCCACTTGGTACGTTCGCAATGCGGACCTACACAGAGACTTCGAACTCCCCACGATTCCCCAATATTTCAAAGACTTGGCAGTCCGCTTTTTCGAGCGTACGCAAAATCACCCGAATCGATTAATTATGCAATCCACAACGTATCATCCCCCCGATCGACCCGGGCACCCGGTCGTAAAACTATAGTTAGGCGGCCTCGGCACGTACTAACGGCCCCAGATGACGATCTCGTTGTCCGGATAGCAAGATTAGTCTCTACGACCTCCCCGAATAGGGTCTCCCTCCAAACACGACGCCGACGTCCCCGGGTTCGTCAAAGAGTGCCGGGGCGCTTCTCGCCCCCACTCAATCGCAACTGTACCCGCGTAACGGGGGCAGGGGACTCCTGGCGGTGACTCACCTTCGGGTTCGAGACTCACGCCGGTCGAAGGGACGCCCCCGAGAGCGACAACCCAAGCCGAGGCTTCCCCCGCGGGGAGCCCTTGAGCGTTGGGCGCTATATGGGCTGAGGCTCCTTCAGAGTCTCGCCCCAAAAGCCCGGTGAAGCAGTAATGGCTGCAACAGCCAACTGCATAGACAGTTCAGAAAAATGCAAAAAAATAAAGATTCATTCCGAAAGTGAACTTCGATCAAGATAGACCTCGAAATAAAAACCGCTTGGCTGCCTACTACTCCCTGGCTCTGCAATACCTACTCTCATCGTTCGCCATAGTATACAGCAAAATTGAATTTTATTTTTACCACTACGGGATTTGAGGTGGGACGAACGTGCACTTGTACATCGGGTTTCGGCATAGCTACAGTACATACGTATAGTTAGCAGTGAACCAGCGCACCTCCTACGAGAAGACCGCCATCAAAAAAAAATAGTAGATATTTATTAAAATTAAAAACTACAGTTTATTAGAATGAAAGACCATGCGACGCGGCGTTATATTTTTCTGCTACGGCCGCGCTAAAAATGAAATTGGCAATTTCATACGGTATTTCGAACTGTCCTTGGAGTTATTTTGCACTGGGGTTTCAAAAAGTTCGATTTTTGAAACTGATTATGTATGGAACTTTTTATCTGCAATAAAAAGTTCCATAGTAGAAAAAAGATTTTTCTCAATTTCATAACAAACCTGTATGGCGTTTCACAAAAGATACATTTTTGGAAAATTCCATTACAATCTACTGAAAGAAGGACGAACGTACATGATGAATTTTTAAGGGTTCCGTTTTTTGCCATTTGGCTACGAAACCCTAAAAAGGGTTTCAAGTATGTTTGTGAAGTGTAATCAATTTCTCACTGTAGCAAACGCTTAGTAATATTTTCCAGATTTTGTAGGCATTTATAGCATAGCTTAGGTATTACGTAGTAACTATTAAATTATCTCATCTGTGGTAAGGTAAAAGGGTCATTGACTGTAGGTACACATGAATACATGACGATCCGCAGTAATGTAATGTTTTTTTTATATGTATGGGTCAGAGGTTGTTGTAACAATTATTTGAGATACATAACAAACACAGTTCTTTAAAAATGTAATTTTCCATTTATCTTAAAATACTAGGACAACAGTCAACATATAAAGCGGCAAATAATAGTAGGTATGTAACCCAAGAGTGTGCATGTATCTATCCAGGAGAGAGAGAATCAACAGTGGCGAGAGAGAAAAATCGGTGCGAATCGGACTTGTGCAGGAAGGGTTCCGTACCATTATCTATGCAAAAAACCGGCCAAGTGCGAGTCTGGATCGAGCACCGCTGGTTCCGTGCCAACTTAGTATTTGTTGTTGTATATTATTAAAAATATTTTTTATTATATGATGTAACTAAAAATTTACGGTTTTCGCAATAATTCCTTTATCTGTGCTATAAGATGTTGCTTCGTACCAAATTTCATGATTCTGAGTTCACGGACAGTACCCTGTAGGTTTTGATTCCCTTGCGAGTTTCGAATATTTGCGGAAATTTGCGGAATAAACGGCTGTATCTTTTGATTGCGTTGGCTTAGAAGTTTGATTTTTTCACAGCTCCAACCCTATGAGGGTTCCTTTTTCCTTTTGAGGTAGGAAACCCTAATAAAAATAATCATAAACGAACATATTACAGATATGATACTAAAATTATGGTATTTTTGAGAATAATGTTATTTATCCCAAAACGAAGATTTATATTATTATTTTTAATATTATTTTCTAAAGCTGGTGAATATCGACATGGGATATCAACATTTTTATCAATGAATCTACTTTAGCGACCTTAGTCCAGATTCACTGCATCAGGAGTAGTGTTGGGGAGATTGGTTTACCATCTGTTATAAATGAAATGGTTGGTAAAAAGAGGCTACATCCCATATTATGATGTGGGTGTATGTCTTTTTGGAGAAGTGGTACCGTAACGATATAGAAATGATATATAAGAGATGAGATACATAAATTACTAAGTTACTTCTTAGCACAAACTTATAAAACAATATTCTTTATTTAGGTATTTACATTAGCAATAATAAGAAAACGAACAAGAAGAAACCACTTTATTTATATCAATTCGCTTAGGGCTTTCCCAAAAAATAAAAAGAATAACATTTCAACTAAAGATAACTTGTATGTGTCTTATCTCTTATTATACAAAACGGGTTTTTGTCGGTCAAGTTTATTAGAAACAAATTACTTGCCCCATAATAACAATAAATATTTATGTATTATTCTTATGGTTGATCGTAAAATTGTATATAGCAATGATACCTTCTTTCCTTACTTATTTATTATTCGAAATTATACATGTTGCTTAACTTGAGCCTATTAATACAGTTTAAAATAATAACTTTTGAAAAATTGAAACTAAAAATTTGGGTCGTATAAACCATGTTTAGTACGATTCATGCGTGACAGAAACATTGTGTTTATGCCACCTGGATATCGGGCAGGACTTCCGGCAGACACGTTTAGTCTGTACTGTAGGTACGCCTGCACTTAGTTTTGGCTCTTGATTTTAAAATACATACACCATATTTGTTTTAATCAGTTAAGTTTCCCAGGAAATTATAACGGTCGCTGATAATAATTTTTTTCATGTAAAGTGTCATCGTGACGCTTGCAACACCAGGGGCGTCACACAATAATCAACTTAACAATATATTTTTTCTTGAATAAACTAGCGGGTTGCTACTAATATCACTACTAACTATTATCTATATATATCTATAAATATTATTTTTACATCCCTAATGATTATAATTTTATTTTCTCTCGGAATAAAAATCCGATATGCTTTTGAATATTCAGAATACCCAACAAATATTCCAACAGATGCTTTTGGCTTAAATTTGCTCTTCTCTTTGCCATTTATTTAATATAAATGCTTTATTTCCAAATATTTTTAAATGTCGCACCGATGGTTTTCTGTTAAGTAATTTTTCAAAAAGTGTTACGTTATTAATGGTGCTGCAGGGACATCTATTTGTTATATAATTTGCAGTTTGAATGGCTTCACCCCAAAATCTTTCGGGTAAATTTGCTTCTATCAGCATACACCTTGCTTTGTCTAGTAACGTTCGGTTTTTCCTCTCAGCCAAAACATTTTATTCTGGTGTGTATGGTGCTGAAAATCTTCTTCTTATTCCACTTTCCTTTAAGTAGTCATCAAATTTTTTATTTACATATTTAGAACCAGCGTTTCCAACAACAACCGGTATAGGAGCGACATAGACATTGAACATTGCCTTCGTTATGCCCATGTTTTACTTTTGGCGGCTCTGTAGCTCAGTTAGTAATGACCCAACTGCTGAATCGAGGGGCGTGGGTTCAATTTACCGCACAAGACAAACGTTTATTATTTTCGTTCGTCTTAAGATTGGGTGTTTTCTATACATAAAATGTATGTATTGACAACAAAAAAATATATTTATATATATATGTGTGTGTGTTTTCTGGTATCCATAGCACGAACTTTGCTTAGTTTGGGACCAGACGACGTTGTGTGCAAATATCCAAAAATATTTATTTCTTTAAATATTTATTAAATGCGATGGGTGTCTAAAGTGTCAATGTATCAAGCTTTGAGGTGAGTCCGGCGTCACCGTTGGCCTTGTTGTTTTAAGGCTGTTTCAAGGCATATTATACGTTTGATTCTCCTGGGCATCGGACCTCATCGGCACATTAGTTGAATACAACATTTCTTACCTAACTATAAGAAAGAAGAAGCAACTGATTTCGTATACTCGATAATTAACCTAACTTAGTAAAAATCTACATCTTTTTATATATAAATATTGACTGAACTGTCATCATACTCGTTTTCTTTTTCTACCCAATTGTTTAGATTTAAAAAAAAACTCATTTCTTATAAAAATAACCCAACCATAGTCAAGTGGAACAGTAATAATAATCAGCTTGTACCTATCGCTTCCAATTCCCATAAATACCTATCAGGTGTCCGACCTGTTACAGTACCTACCCACAGTATTTAATATCACCTACTTTATCTGCAGATGTAAACACTGAAATAGGTTTTTTTTTTTTGTTTTTATGTTTACTGAACCGCAACCCTTACAATAATTGACAAAATAAGATATACGTGTAGGTACGGAAATTTGGTTATTTGGAATATTATTTCCAATATTTTAAGGAAAACAGGGCCGGGAATCCCAAACAGATTGGTAGGTACAGGAAAATCGAAAAATAGGCTATTATATTATTTTTACCTGCAGTAATCTAAATCAAGAAGAGGACACATATGCTTTGAGTTTGATTAATTTGAACGAATGCCAAAAGACATATTTTAAATATAAAATTATTTATGTTTACTCAGCGTCGTTGAGAACCTATCCGTATTCATATAGAACTGTTAAAACTATACTATATATGTTTGTATGTACATCTTAACGGTTTCAATCCTGAGCAGGGGATAATCAGTAGATACTAGATAAACACATCATATACAAGGGATACGATTTTAACAGGTTTCAAAAAAAGGATAATGCATATGTTTACTTTTTTTACGTTTATTTACCGATTTCTCAGTAACAGCTGAACGGGTTAATGTAATCTATTTCATCCCGAAGTAGACTAATATAAATTTGATAAGGATCACGGGAACCAGAGTTAGCTAAGAAAATATCTAAGATGTGCTTTGTTATTTAAGAGGATACACTTCGCAGCGGGCTTCATACAAACGAATTTCTCATTTGTTTTTGACATTTACTGATCCATCACTGTGAAATTTCTTAGTCATGATCCCAAGCCGAATACCTGTGTCTGTGGTTTTCCAAAATCTTGTAAAATGTTTTGTTAACTAGAAATCATTTTTTAAACCATTCCTGTATAACTTTTAAACTATAAAATTTGATAGAAAACTAGCACACTGCAGACCTAGATACTTATTACTAGAACACGTCTTCAAAATTTCGTGGTGTTTGATCAGCAGGTGTCAAAAATAAGTGAGAAATTCGTTTGTATGAAGCACGCGGAGAGGCTCTCCGAATCATATTCTCTTAAGACTTCAAACAGAAGAAAACACTAATCTGAATGCTCTGTCTGCTTTTTACGTAATTTCTACTAATTTTTACTTTTAGCGATGTTTCGTAGTAGTTTTTTTTTATGCTTATACTATTACAATTTTTGTAACATTTATTGTTGTATGAACCGGCATTTTAATCTTTGTGCTACTTTGTGTTGCCATTATTTTAAATTTAAGAGGCTACCTAAATTTTCATTTTTTGTTAAATGTGTCTCCGGATCAGATGAACCGATCCAACTAAATTTAATGTCTGTATTCTTCGAGATTTAGTTCAGACCCTGAAAAACGTGAAAACACGATAAATGAACTTTTGTTCGATAGAAAAAACCTAAACTCTTTTAAAGTTTTGGCAAAGAAATCACCAAAGTCCTAAGTGATATTAGTTAACTTTGCCCTTAGACCCTAAAAAAACGCATTTTTTTATAACACTGATGTGTAATAATAATAAACTATTATTATTATTTATTTAATGTATTTCATTGAAACAATCATTGAATTGCGATGTAGCTACGCTACTCACGCACGCTTGGTTACATATCGCGTCATCCTTGTTTCTACTGTCAGGTGGTACTGCCTCTTAACCTTAGGTATCCAGATTAATTTTATACGTCATTTCTTATGTAGGTACTAATTAAGTCACAACAGCTTATCGGTACACGCTAACAAGCCACGTTATCAGGTCACAGTGTTAACATAAAATACATTTAAAACCCGCAAAATACGTTCTATGCGTCAAAAAAAATTTTTCAAGTTAGTCATAGGAGATATACAAAAAAAATTGATGCAAGCAAGCCGCTTTGCACGATGATAGTAGGGACCAATATAAAAATAATAAAAAGTATGGCGAGCGTTGCGATGGTAGAAAGTAGCCGTAGGCATCATTTCGAACAATTCCTCAGAACACATCCGATTGTACAAGCGGTAGAACACACACAGGGAGGCAAAGACTCTACTCAGACTTAAGGGCTCGATACCGCAAGTTATTTTGGAATCGTTGACAATTCTCACAGCCCAACGTTGAACCGAGTCAAAAGGGTGCACCCGCCCAGAGATGGCAGCAGTACTCCATATGGGGCCGAACTTGCGACTTGTGAAGTAACAACCTTTGCCCCGACGTGAAGTACTGCTTCGCTCTGTATCACCTTCACCTTATCTTGTAAATGATCTCGGAACTGAACATCACTGGAGATGTCAACACCAAGGATCACAATGCTCTTGGAGATGGTGAGGGGAGTATTCTGGAATTGTGGGACTACAGTGAATGGGGTTTTCTAAAAGGTGAACGCGCACACTTGTGTCTTTGTAGGGTGGAATCGGACCAAGTTTACCCGTCCCCAGTCAGAGACCTTGGACAGTGTGGTCTCGATTTGAGGCACAAGTTCTCCACGGTTTTCCTCCACAACGGAACGAGGGATGTTTGCACGACCCGTGTAATAAGTGTCTCCAGTACTGTCATCTGCATAACAATGTATGTTGTTGATGGATAACATGTCATTGATATGCAGTAGAAACAGCGTAGGAGACAGCACAGAGCCTTGCGGGACACCAGCATTAATGTCCATGCTATCAGAGCAACTAACTTCAACTACGGTTCGTATGCGTCTGCCGGACAAAAAGCTAGCCACCTATTTGCTAAAACCCACGGGCACTCCGATAGAGAACCACGGTGCCTGACCCGATTTAACGCCTTCGCTATGTCCAGGCTACATACCAATGCCTCCCCCTGATTCTCAATGGCTAGTGCCCATTGGTGTGTGAGATACACTAGAAGGTCACCAGTCGTGCGACCGTGGCGAAAGCCATATTGAAGGTCACTGACTTGTCGTGTACTTCTAGGTATCTTAGAAGCTGTGTTTTGATGACACGCTACATCACCTTGGAGAGGAGAGAGGCAATAGCGATAGGCATGTAATTCGATGGATCTGATCTATCGCCCTTTTTGGGCACCGGGTGCACATTCGCAGTCTTCCATGAAGACGGAAATTGCCTAGTGTGGTAGGAAAGCGCGAAGAGGCGCGTGAGTACAGGACATAACTCAGGAGCACACTGCTTTAAGCATCACTGCTGGTATACCGTCTGGCCCACTCGACTAATTTACATCTAGAGAAAGCAACGCCCGCTGGACCTCCCGCTGTGTTATGGCGATTTCCTGCATGGTCTTACCGCACCACGGTATAGTAGGTGGTACAGCGCCTTCATCGTTCATGTTCATGTTCGAGGCAAAGATACTGCCCAGTAGATCGGCTTTCTCTTTAGAACTATGGACCAAGTCACCATCGGTCTTTCGCAGTGGTGGGAATGACGACTGGCAAAAGTACCCTTCGGCAACTTTGACTAGCGACAAGACAGCACGACTCCCAGAAGGATAGCTCGCAAGTCGCCCACCTATTTTGCCGATGAATTGGAATTTTGCTCTGGCAGTTACTTTGTTACTGAACCTCGAGAAAGCATTTAATTTGCGTTTTAACTCAGAAATATTCGGATCCTTATTATTACGCGCTGAGGTCCAGGCCTCATATACAGTTTGCTTAAGAATTGTAATGGGGGATTAAACAAATAATAAAAAGTTCAAGAAGTTAAAATTTAAGGGTGGTTCCCATTCAAGAAACATATTTTCGTTGTTTTTGCTCTATCGTAAAAACAGAAAGACATACAAACTTCAAACTTGCAGTGAAAAATGATGTGAACTCTAAAGTATAACAACAAATAATATAAACCGGCCAAGTGTGAGGGCCCACGCAATTACTATTTTAAATAACATATATATATTTATATATATATATATATTCAAAGTGAAAGCTAAGCAACGTCGGGCTTGGTCAGTACTTGGATGGGTTGTCACCCATCTTAGCGACACGCTTTTCTTTGTTTGTGTTTGTATATTATATAAATGTCGTTAAGTACGGAACGCTCAGTGCGCGAGTCTAACTTGCACTTGGCCGGTTTTTTTGCTGAATCGTATTGTTACGTTTGATAATCCATATCCATATCCATACCATAAATAGTTCCGAAAAAAAAGCGTTGATGGGATCAAAACTAATTGTCAAACGGAGAAAAATTAATTATTATTTTCACACTGGCTGACGATGAATTAAATGGAGGGGATAGTTCGTTTTGATAATTTAAGGTTGTTTTTGGTAGTATAAGTAATTGTCTTTCAATTGACACATTAATCATCAAAATTTGTGTATCCGTTAGGTTTGTAGAATTTTTAAAAGTTTTGTTATGTTAAGTGGCGCCCTTTCTATTCCTGAGGGGTAAAACTTTTGCTGCTGCGGAAAATATCGCTTATTTTAGTTCCTACTATCACTGTGCAAAGCAGCTTGCTTCCATTACAAAGTGCAGCTTTTTCATCAAAAATCACCATAACACCTATGACTTAGTGTATATACAACACATTTATATGTATATCGCAGGCAAATTGTATAATTCGCCGTTTTATAATATGCCTAGGCAGATTCTATCTATGTAACAAAAAATATTGTATAAGTTTTTAGATTATTATATATAAGTTTATTTGGTCGCTCCGCTAGCTTGGCTCGCTCTGCATCTACGTGATCACAAGAAAACCCTAACCTAACCCAATCGACGTCACTTATACAGTGCGATTTCTGCCCCATTTTGTTCCATAGTATACAATCTATCTAAGCTTTTTTGTAAAACGGCGAATATAATTCGCTTTGCCTGCGTCATGTACATATAATGAAGAAAAATTACCCTCACTAAATTATCACGACACGAAATTTAAAAAACGACTTCACCTACAAAGCTGTTATAGCAAGTCCTAATTCAGTTTTTGTCCAGATTAAGATTAGACTAGGCACAGAAATAGTCGACTTTGCAACCTTTACGTAAAACTCGTTTCTCTATCTGCATACGCTGTTAGGATATAACAAACTTAGGAGTTGTACTATCTAAGAGAATTTCATATAAAGTATCCTATATAGTTGTATTAAAAAATACGACTTTTAGTGATGTATTGTTTGATCACATATTTACAGGTAAGGTATGAGGTAATCTTTTTTAAGAAACAAAACATATTTATTTAGGTATGACAATCTTTTCTAAGAAACAAAACTCATTTATTTAGTTTAAAAATAGTACTTCTGGGTATTTCATAACACGAACACGAACAGTGTTTGTAAAAACCTAAAATAAATTAAAAATAACTTCTCAAGAGAAGTTAATAATCACTTTAATTTCAATGCATTTTATTTGAACTGATGTGGTTATGTGTCCTTTATTTCATCAATTTAATGGCTTTAAAATAATAAGTGGTAAAGTAAACGAACAGATACAGTTCAACAAGGGGCTGTAAGAATTGTTAACGATCCCAAACTCACTTACCGTATCGAGCCCTTAAGTCTGAGGAGAGACTGCCTCCCCGTATGTGTTCTACCGCTTGTACAATGGGATCCGTCTGAGGATTTTTTCGAATTGATGCCCACGGTTACTTTTTACCATCGCACCGCTCGCCATCAGCGAAGAACAGGAATTCATTCTCACACTTTAAAACCGAAATGGCCGCGTACAGTGCGGTTTCAAAGAAAGTTCCTCCCGCGATCGCTTGGTTTGTGCAATAAGTGGGGAGCTTATTGCAAGGGTGGCAACCTTGTGGTATAAAAAAAGTTTGAATTATTATGTAGAAGAAAAAGTAACCATAATATAAAAATATATCAGAAACCCAAACAGTTGGAGTTGCCTTCTCTCCATTATCACCTACTGATTTATTACTGAAGTAGGTATGTTAAGATTATAAATTGTGGGGAAATCTTGATGATGGGGCTATATATATATTTAACACAAAGCCTTATCTACTAGAAGTTCGTTGATTAAAATATGGGGATGTACTTATATTTTTGTTATTTATATATGTTACTGTAGTTAAAATATTATTTAATTGCCTCTTGAGTAAAAAAATATAAAAAAAGTTAATTTTGTGAAAAAACGTGTGAATAATATACGAACTGAAAATAATACAAAAACACGTAAGTAACTGCAATTTTAGCTAAACACTTATTATTTTGATTATGGCGAATATTATAAATTTGAGGTAGTGGTTAAAATATTTTTATCAATATTCGATTTTTGGGATTTTAAATGTAAAAAAAGAAATTATACACAAAAACATTATGATGGGAGGCTTCAATTTAAGAACAGGACGCCGAGAACATGAAGTGGAGATGGTATATGAACCACACTGATTCGGCAAAAGAAAGGCAAAGCGAAAAACTTTTACAACTGACATGTAAAAATAACTCAAAAGTTCTTAATAGTACAAAAAATACAGATGGTTGGCACAAATATGAGATGGACTTATAAAAGTAAAGATTTCCATGACTTAAATGAGATTTAAATTTATGACTTTGCATCATAAACACACTCTATTTCAACAGTAACCACAAAGAATGGTTCAAGATAAACTGTAACCTAACGTTGAACAGAAAGAAACCTTTTAAGGTAAAACGAAATAACGTAACTGCATTAGAAAATACTAAGAATATTAATACTCAGGATAAACGCAACTAGTTTAAAGAACTTCTTAGTAAAAGAAAAGTGAAACAAAATTATTGACAAGATGAACATGGAAGAGTTGACACCAATGACCTGGTTAAAAACAGTAAAAAATGACATGAGATGCATAAACACAGTGGAAGAGACAACTCACGATGTACGATATGGCACAGGAGTATATACTAGTAAGGTAGTCCCCTTAGAAATCGGGACACCAACCAGGAGAAATTAGAAGACTTTTGGTTATGGAACCCTAAAATATTGTAACTTTCATTACAGATTTGCATAATAATAAGTCGAATTTTTAATTAATATGTCGTCGATGGATTAAAAAAATCGAAAGACAAAATGGCAGTAAAGAGGTTGATCACCTCTGTCAATAACATTATATGCCATAAACTGAACTCTCTACTCTAGTAAGAGAAGCTGATAGAAATAAAGGTCGGCAACAAGGAAATCTTTGAACGCCATTGAAATCTTCCCTTATGAGAGCACCTTTGTTAAGGAATGTAGCTATTTACATTTATACCACATACATAAAGCATTTCTATATAATTTACTATAAAGCAAATCACGTTTCATTTGGGTTTCTGTCTTCATTCCTATTGACCTATTTCACCAAGTAACTGACGCTGGTTAGACTGGCCTGAGTCCGGCTTTGGGTAGATCGCTAGTGTAGTATTTCCGCTTCAGCGGTTCGCCAATCCGCGCATTTTCGCGTATTAAGTATCGATTGCGTCTAGTTTGTAAGAAATCCAGTTCCGAAGGCTCAAGGGCTGGTGGGTGAGATCGTATAGCTCTTTTCAGAGTTGCGATCTACCTAAACGTTTCTGAACGTCTCGTTGCTCGGGGGAAAACCAAACGGTGACAACGTAACCCCGGCCGTAGGAGTAGGTATTAGGAAAACACCAAACAAACCGTGTAGCACTGCGGGGCGTTTGACCACATTTAGGTACTCTTGCCCACCATCAGCAATGACGGCGAGTCACTAGGTACTCACCATATACACATCGGCCACTTTCGTAAAATGGCCGAGCTACTCAATGGCTTTAGTGTTGGTTCACTAAAGCTCCCAAACAGAACCCGCGTAAACCTAAAAAGGGTAAATCGCGCCCCTCTACCCCCCACCAACAGGCTCCGCTCGTGTCTGCTCCCCTCCCTGCAGTCATGCCTGGAGCCGACCTACAGCGCTAGCCGACGCAGGAATCCGTCAGACATATAAAGTTCTGTCTGCACTCCCTGGGCCCGTCACGGAATTTCCCTACCCCGCCCCCCTCATATCCCGAGACATCCCGCACTTCTTGCGCACACGCGCCTTGTCATCTTCCGCCCCTCTCTCGCACCGCCCCGCAACGCCGCTCAATCGTCTGAGCAGCAACAGCATCTCTATGTTCTCCTTGAGATATCTTCGGCTGCAACAGCCAACTGCATAGTCAGTCAGAAAGAAAGAAAAAAAATTGTTATCCTTATCACAAAAGTTGATAAACACAGATTTTCGTTGTCAGCTTTTTCATATATTCCCTTTCTGGAGGTAAAATTAACTACTAAAATTATTGTCTTTGTCTATTTTAGTGACAAAGATAGGTAGGTAGTTTATAAATGCGATTTTACAATGATTTATAATATAAAAACTCATTAACAAACGACTTTTCTGCAGAATAAAACATTTGAACTGTGCCCCGGTAGTGCTGTTTACAATTAAGGAGAAAATTTGCTTCTCGTCCATTGACTTATATATTACTAGTGTAAGGACCCGTAGCCGTAGTATGAGTTTCGTCAGTAAAGCAACTATCGCGTCAGTGTATAAACGCTAAACTATCAGTTAAGAGGGCGATATAGGCCAGAAAGCTAATTACTGTAATTTTAACGTTGTGTATGTAAATGCACTATAAATCATTAGATAATGTCATATACATTACTATGAGATATATATGTTATATACTTCTAAAGTAATTTATAGCGTGATGACGCCTTGAAACTTTTAATTTTTTTCATGGAATTTAACGTTATTACCGTTTTGTAGTCACATTTATTGACTTTTTGCTTCAACTTAGAGTCCATGCACTAGGTAATAAGCTATTCTAATTATTTGACCAACTTTCGTTACAAACAAATGCAAAACACGCTTTAAAAATTTGCACAAGTGTTGTAACAATAGTAATTTTCAGATTTTTTATTGCATTCAATACAATAAATGAAAATCATTCAGTAAGGTAATGCACTAGACAAAAGCCAGTTGTATAACATATATTTTTTTCAATCCTTTAGATGAAATAGTTTAGCCACAAAATTTGCACAAAAACGGCGTATTTTCGTGCTCTAGCATATACCGCAGCCTTAACAGTTAATGCGCAAGTGTGAGTGTCTATAGTTAAATACTCTACTACTTCGTTTACTCACGGTGTCGATAGTTAAGATTTGATTTTTTATATTTTCCATACAGCAGTGCGTATGATAACGCGACTAATTTACAAAGTCTTGTTCAGTCCTTCTATGGCTCCTAATTGGTGTACCTACATTGTATTTGGTCGAATTTTAGTCTGCCATATTCGATATGCTCTGTCTCTTTTTGATGTACCACATACAAAAGAGAAACAGCAAGTCAAGATCATTGATAACAAACATAAGAAGCGTGTTGTTAGATACTTAAGTCATCGTCAAAGAGCTTTTATAATTATCTTTTGCTAAATTGCATAATTAAGTAGTTTTAAAATATCTATTTATATATCTTAGTATTTTGATACTTAGTCCTATGACTCAGAGGCATTTGTTTATTGAAATTAATATGCAAAGTTAAGCAACGTTGAACGTGGTCAGTTATTGCTGGCACACTTTTTTTTTCACGAAATTCAACTTTTATTATTAACCTGACAGGTTAGTAATCAAAGGTACTCAACGGTGCGCAAGTCTGACTCGCATTTGACCAATTTTTGTATATATTTAAGTATTTTGATTTTAAATGTATATTGGAACTTTTCAGATGTAGGCTAGAAAAATATGTTTTAAATTAGATTTAACTACTTTGATTTTAAAGGTTGTAAATTGAAATTTATTATTAACCTAATATTTTGTAAGGTAAAAAATTATATTATTAACTCTTCAATTCCCATGTCCAAGTTAATGAATATTTTTGGTTTCTTTTCAGTTAAAATATCTTATATATATTTGTAAACGACAAAAAAAAATATGAATAAAAAATAAGATACCCCAATTTTTTTTATGGGGGTGTCACTTCCAGGTGACACTGGGCGTTGTGAAATGATCTAATATACATACACTGGTTGTTTCTTGTTGTTACGGTAGGAATAAGAGACGTCAGATTTCATAACAATATTTATTTATAATTAGTTTCATTGTATAGTTTTTCTACAAAAATAAACGAAACCGTTATTTACTGTGAAAATTATGTTTACAATTTTACATGTAAACCAATATTGCACTTGCTACACATTTTCCTAGTGCATTGGTGACAATATCCGCATCTTCGCTGAGAGCAGTCAATTTGCGAGTGGTCATTAGCATTTCCTGCGGTCCTCACCTCGGTGGGCACTCTAATGTTCAGAGGTACGCCAACAGCTGACTTACCATATATTTGCAAATATATAGTTTATTTATTTATTTATTACATTATTACAGACTGACAGAAAACCCCAACGCGTCTATAATCAAGTATCATTACCTAACTATACATACTAACTTACTAAACAAAATTTACATGGAAACACAAGAAAAACATATTGTAGGAAACATATAAAACAACAAAAAAGAAAATAGGCACTAGTAACTAACTGCATGGTAACTTATAAATTTAGAAAGTTTTTTACATTTGATAAGAAAAAATTAAGATAAAATCAAGGGACAGGCAATATTCGAATTATTAATTATTTTTCGACAAGTGGAGGCGTGCTGCGGCAATGATTTGTGGCAACCTGTCTGCAAATAGGTCCACATCTTAGGAGATAATTGAGTTGAGGAGCATGAGCGTGCCCGCTTTTGGCGCGTTTGCACTGGCTGCGGTGCGGGCTTCCGAGCCAGCCAGCAGTGGCCGCCGCCGACGCGGGCCACCATCCGCAGCCGTACCCCGCATCGCTCTACTGGGAACGTATAGGCTGATATCAGCTAATGCTGATGGATTGTCTAGTTTATTATTAAAAAGTAGCCAATATTAGATAATTGCCTGTAGTTTCCTTCGCAGCTCCAAAGTGTCCAGCCCTATCATGCCCGTGACAAACAGTGAGGGATATAGACGTGGGTAGTACCCATACTTCTTCTTATAGACGAATCTGCAAAATTTTTTGTGGATTTTTTCGATTATCGTCACATATTTACTCTCTCTAGGGTCCCAGATTAAAGCATTATATTCGAGGCGACTTCTAACATATGCATCGTACAATATAAACGCTGGTTTGGTGTCTTCAAACATATATGTTTGCCGCATTATGAATCCCAGTGTTTTGTTCGCCGTTTTTGTCACGTTTAAAAATGTGTTGTCTGAAATCAAGTCGAGGGTCGAACATTACCCCTAAATCCCGTGTTGCATCTACTGTTATAAGTGGAGTATTTGTTAGAAATTATTTGTACTGCCTGGGAGTTCTAGATCTTGAGAACGTCATGACTTTACACTTGTCTATATTGAAGTGAAGATGGTTCGTATTACTCCATGCCTCCAGCCGTTGTATATCGTGTTGTAGCACTACACTATCGGCTTCAGATCTCACTCCCATGTACAACTTGAGGTCGTCTGCAAACATAAGACACTGTGCGTTTTTTATGACCTAGGGTAGGTCGTTAATCATATTTAAAAAAACGATTGGACCCAATGAGCTACCCTGGCTTATTCCAGATCTGATAAAATATGGGTGGGACCTGAGTCCGTCAAGTTGAACATACTGCGGGCGGTTTGACAAGTAGTTGGCGAAGAAACTTAACATTTTTGGCGTAAATCCTGAGCCGTTAAGCTTTGTCAGAAGCACATCGTTATCCACCCTGTCGAATGCCTTTTTAAAGTCAAAATAGGCCGTGTCTACCTGGTTGCCCTTATCTTGTTCAGTTAAACATAGTTTACAAAATTTTGGTGGTTAGTTGCTGTAGACCTGCCCGCTCTAAAACCATGCTGGGCATCATCCAGGCGCACCTTCATTTGTGTGCTAATCTCGGTTGCTAGTGTAGTCTCAAATACCTTCGCAAACACAGATAGGACAGCGATTGATCTATAGTCATCGATTTTATGCTTAAGTGTGGTTTTTGGCAATGGCGTGACTCTAGACGTTTTCCAACACGAGGGATAGGTATTTGTTATGATAGATAGGTTGTAAATATGTAGGAAAGGTTTTTGTAATACAGCTGCACAATCCTTTAGCAAAAACGGAGGTATATCATCAGGGCCTGTCGAGGAAAATGGTTTGAGTCGCTTTATGGCGCGTTTAAAGTCGGAGGGACTAACGGAATCAATTGTAACTCTGATTGAATCACGGCTATCGCATGTTATGTTGTTGGTTGGATTTGCAGGCTGTAGCGATGGGATATTTTCGAGGAAAACTGAGGCGAAGTATTCAGCGAATGCATCCACAGCATCTTGACCCGAGACTGTTCTTTCTTTAAACACGTATTCCAGTGGACGGTTATTATTACTTTTTTGGCCCCGGATATTTTTCCAAAACTCTGCTGGATCTGTTTTAATTTTACTCTGTAATGACTTAATATATTTATTATAAAATTGATCTATTTGACTTTTGACTAAGGTTCGATAGTATTTAAATAACTCTTTGTTTAATTGTTTATATTTTTTATGATGGAAATGTTTGTTTTTTATGCTACGTATGATGTCTGAGGTAAACCAAGAGGGATATACGTATCGGCTGGCAGATTGCCGCCTCGTTTTTATTGGAACGCAGTCGTTGATAACGTAATACAGTTTACTGTACAAAATTTCCAATGCTTTGTTGACGTCCAGCGTACGGATGACGTCACCCCAGTCTATACAAGCAATAGCTGCATACAATGACAACAGGTCGGCACTACGGTAGTTCCATTCAGGGTGGGAGTCGTAGGTGAGCGCAGTGGGTGACGACAGCGGCGGTGGGGGCACTGGAGGTCTAGCTGTTGCGCTGCTACCACTGCGCCCGCACGGCCATGCCACACTCACAGGAAGCGGTGGGTGGTGGCGGTATTTTCGACAGACTTTTCCCAATAAGCCCCAAGGTCGGAAACGAGTTTGATAAAGCATTAGACTTTCAATAGAAATAAGAACAAATCAAAATATGTTTAAGTAAATATTAGAAACATTTTTTTGGTTAGTTGTCAAAAAGATCATAAAGAGCAATAGCCACTCTCCATACATGATTGGACTAGACCTTTAAGTGGCACAAAATCAAACTAGCCTACTATTGAGAAAAAGGTTGGAAAAAGCAATCTACAAAGTATACAAGATTATGAGGATACACTTCGCGACGCCTCGCAGCGGGCTTCATACAAACGAATTTCTCACTTATTTTTGACACTTGTTGATCAAAAACCACAAAATTTTAAAGACACGTTCTAGTAATAAATATCTAATCAAATCAAATCCTAGTCAAATCCAACCTTTATTCAAGTAGGTTTCTAAGAACACTTTTGAATCGTCAATACAATGTAAACAATGTTAATTTCTGCCAAAAAGAGCTGGCAAGAAGTTCCATTTAAAGTAATAATACAATACTTTGATAATTAGCTAAAGAGTATACAATATGTACCGAAACACTTATTAAGTAAAGAAATAAGCTAAAAACAAAGTCAAACATGTCAATTATTTTTTTTTGTTTTATGTAGCATACAGTCTGCAGTGTGCCAGTTTTCTATAAAATTTTATAGTTCGAAAGTTATACAGGATTCTAGTTTTTCATACAAATGGTTTTAAAAAGATTTTTAGTTAATAGAACGTTTTACAAGATTTTGGAAAAACCACAGACCTAGGTATTCGGCTTGGTATTATGACTAAGAAATTTCACAGTGATTGATAAGTAAATGTCAAAAACAAATGAGAAATTCGTTGGTATGAAGCCCGCTGCGAGGCGCCGCGAAGTGTATCCACTTAAGGATATGTCTCTCTATTAATATTTTCATGCACATTTTCAATGAATTACTTAACTCCT
The DNA here is from genome assembly GCA_946406115.1 of Apoda limacodes. Lineage (NCBI taxonomy): Eukaryota > Metazoa > Arthropoda > Insecta > Lepidoptera > Limacodidae > Apoda > Apoda limacodes. Next base: position 20,943,621 of record OX291555.1, on the reverse strand, counting down.
TTTCTTACTACTCTTACTAAGTTTAATAATTTTCTACGCTGCGGATTGTTCTAAAAAAACTACATAAATTAAAAAATAAATATATACCGGCACTTTTACGTACTTATCAAGTAATTTCCGTAACTTTAAAAAAGTGATAGAGCTCAAAAATCACAATATTTTTATTATAATAATTCAAAGACTCGATCATCGCTTTTTCCTCGTCCAAAAAATTATTGTTCTTCAGTTCATTGTACTAAATGTTTTGAAGGGTAGCTCCCTACCTATAAGTAGGCCTACGTTCAATATCGGATGTCTTCCGGCAGAAACGGCGTCAATTCCAAGAATAAGCGCGATTGGGTTTTTTTAAAGAAATAATTCTTTTCCCGGACAAATATAAAAGTAACGTTGCTGATTACATGATACTTATACTGATACTTACAGCTAGAGTTCGCAATTCCAGAATCATTCGTTACTATTCTAATCGATATCAATCGATTCTCTTTATCATGGCGTGGAAATTCGAAAAAAAATATTTAGGAATAGATATATAATATATATACACAGCTTACAAACAACATTGTGCATCAGCGTTTCCAGGTATTGTTTTTTTTTATTTACGTATTTTAGGTAGCTACCTGCCTTAGACTTAGCTTAACGACTTCTGTCATATAAAAACAATTTAAAGGCCATCTTTTATTTATACACTAAGGTAGCATACAAGGTAAGCAGTCAGTGCAGCCTATGAACGCTTGCAACACATGGAGCACCATTCGCGCGTTGCCAATCCATCAAAAATCGTATTACTTCTTTTTTTTAAGAACCCCATACTGTATTCCTTATAAAAAACCTTGACAGAGAGCTCAGTAAACTTCTGAGAAAACGCCCTGTACGTGACTATTTAGGTTCTAAGGTGTGAGGATGAATTCCCTAAAGTACAAGCGGTAGAACACTCAGGGAGGCAAAGTCTCCCCTCAGACTTATGGGTTCGATACGGTTAATGTCTAACTTCTAAAAATAGTTAATGACATGTTAGTATTTTTAATTTTTTCACATTTATATAATACGCTTTGTATACATTATCTAGTTGCCACTAGGCTCCGTTGTATCTGTTAACAAATATAAATATTAATAGAAATGCTTCTTCGTCGGATGAACCACTAGGTCCATTTTCTTCCCAATATTCATCAGACATCGTGATTTTTAAAGAGTGTTATGAAAAAGGCTACGAAATTTTAAAGTAATATGTCTGCGTGCATGCGGTTGGGTACGTACGAATTGGTTGTGTGCGTAGCGTATGCACGTGCCACCTCTCGTAGACTTATACGTGACTAGCTGCGTCTACTATACGTATTCTTTTATCACTATGTCAAATGACGAATAAAGGCGTGGTGTGCTAACCTGACAATGATCGACAGTCTTGAATATATCCACATATTTAAAGTATAATAGTTAATAAAATAAAACACGTCTCAATACGAAACAACATTTTCAATTGGCTTTGGTTCCGACACTTTGAAAGAATTAACTTGCTTGCTAATCGTTCGAATTCGAGAGAAACTTCCAGTCAACACTATTTTAACACAGCGCCACATGTTGAGTGTACAGTGCAAACGCAGGAAAGACGTATTTATGAATTCAAATTTAAATATCATAATTTTAAAACGAAAAAATCTTAGTAAATTTTCTAAAGCAATATTTGTTTTCGACATAAAAGTTCCTTAAAAATGTGATTTATTATGTGTCAAAAATTTGTTTCAGAAAAAAAAGGTTTTCAAAGTTTTCGCTGCAGTATACTACTCTGTCAAGAAAGTACCGGGAAAAGATCAATAATACACAAACTGTTTGTTAATCATCCAAATTTATTTTATCACCTTCAAAGTATGCTCCTTCAGAAACGATACACTTACGCCAACGAATAATCCAATCATCAAAACATTTTTTAAACGCTGTTTCCGGAATTGAATTCAGTTCTCGGCGCGAATTCTCCTTTATGTCTTCTACCGATTGAAAACGGGTGCCACGAAGTGGTAATTTGAGTTTAGGAAAAAGAAAGAAGTCGGCAGGAGCCATATCTGGTGAATATGGTGGTTGCTCGATGGTATTTGTTGAGTGTTTGGTCAAAAATTCTTTCACAATGATGGCCTTGTGCGAAGGCGCATTATCGTGGTGCAAAATCCAAGAATTTTCATTCCACAAATCTGGCCTTTTTCGTCGAATTTGCTCTCTTAAATGCCGCATAACGCTCAAATAATATTCTTTATTTACCGTTTGACCTTCCGGCAAGAATTCCGAGTGCACAACACCGCGATAGTCAAAGAAAACAGTCAACATGACTTTGACTTTTGATCGACTTTGGCGTGGTTTCTTCGGTTTCGGTTCAGTTGGAAGGCGCCACTCCGAAGCTTGTTGACTAGTTTGCATGTCAAACTCGTAAACCCACGTCTCGTCACCAGTAACAATGCGTTTCATGAATGTTGGGTCGGAATTGACTCGTTCTAGCATGTCCTCAGCGACTCTCATGCGATTGAGTTTTTGGAGAAAATTCAGGTCTTTTGGGACTAGCCGAGCGGTAACATGTTTCATACCCAAATGATTAGTTAAAATAGTACGGATCGACTCGTGAGATACAGAAAGTTCGGCGGCTATCTCTCTCAAAGTTGAATGAGGATTTTCAGTCACTATTTCCTTCACTTTTGCGATGTTAACTTCAGTTGCAGACGTTGATGGCCTACCAGAGCGAGGCAAATCTTCCATCACATCTCGACCGCTTTTGAACGCTTTGTACCACTCATAAACACGTGTTTTTGATAAAGTCGAATCACCGTAAGCCTTCTGTAACATTTTCAGTGACTCCGAACACGAAATTCCATTGGCGATGCAAAATTTAAGACAAACTCTTTGTTCAATGTTTTTGTCCATTATGAAATTCGCAATACACACTAGATATGATATAACTAAAGACAGCACTGTATTTAATATAAATAACAGATGCAACTCAAACTCCGCGCCAAAATAGAAAACAGTTGTGCCAATCTAACAACAACAAAAAAAACAAAAATTTGAATTTGGAACCATAAACAAATCATCCATTCCCGATACTTTGTTGACTGAAGGTATTTGCTTATGTGTAATTTTTACATTAAATAAAAGAGTTTTGTTTAGAGGTAAGCACTTATATAGTTCATTTCATAGTTAACAAGAACTAGTCCAATTAACACATACTAATATTAATATATTTAAAGATTTTCTGTGGCTTAGGTATTTTACGTGCACAAATACCTACTGGTGCCGCACTTTGGTTGATATTTATGCGTATGCGTAAATTTTTAAAGCTGTAGGTGCCGGCGACAGATCTTTGTAAGTCTTTCTTACTTTGTGTAAGTGTATTTGAGAAATTGTTCATTTGCACACATCCAGCCTTGCCAATTGACTTTGTTAAGACTCAATTCCCCAGGGGAAGATAAATGAAAAGATAGGTTCGTTAATACAATTTATTTTTAGTTTTATATACAATCACTAATTTACAAATAAACAATTTGAAAGTCTATAATTCCATAATAAATTGCACTAAATTCAGTTTCCGAATTTATCTGTTTTGCCGTCTTTTTCCTATCTAGACGATGGTATCGTAATTTTTCTTTCGGGTCGACTGTATTGTCGAAAATATCAATTAATCGTAATATGATGTAATATTCACCAATTTTCAGCAATCTATGCCATTACCATTCTTTTCAGATTGAGAAATTAAAAATCAATATGGCGAAAAAAACCAATCCGCAGAATCAATATAGCAATAATCACCTATCCAAATAAATGCACTTAGGTACCTGTTGGGAGGGTTTATGGTAGAACCCACAACCTTGAGATATTTTATCGAGAAATTCAAACCTTCTCTTATTAAATCTCGTGCGGTAAGTTCCTCTTGTAATTTACATCTCCTTAGTTCCTGTTTCTCGAAGAAATTGATGCACTCCAAAAAGATTAATTCCTATTTATTTTAGGTAAAAATTGCAAATTTTGCTTTTAACATCTATCTTTGAGAAAATCTCCAAAAGACTGACTTTGAATAATTTTCCATCTGTCATCTTTTTAAAAATCAGATTTAAAAGACTGTTGACGTAAATGAGTATGGCATTCCATGCCTTTATGGATATAGAATTTTACAATGATTTTGACATAACACGCAAAAGGGTAATTTAAAGCTAATTACACACTACATATACAAAATAAAATACTTCACTCGCTACATTATCCCCCCTTCCTCGTGAAAATTCGGTTAGACGAATTTTCCGGGCTGTTAGTTTAATAATTTATAAAACAGAACCGATCCCTAAAAACTTACATCACGTACGCATCTAATACTCTAACCTCATCACTCATACTAACCCAACCTAACACGCTAACCTCATATACTTCCTATTCATTCATCCACACACGAAGGGCATAACCGCTAAGGAACCCCATGACCGATCTGTAAGGGACTTGATGTTAATTGTTGTATCTTGGCCAAATGCCTTATTACAACTAGGACTACGATATAAGGCTTATTTAATGAGTTATCCCACCGCTCAAATTCCTCGACAAAGGCTTTTTTAAGGAGTTGTCAATCCGCTCCATATTTTGGACATAAGCTTATTTAATGAGTTGTCATACTGCTCAAGATAAAACCCCGCTGTATTAAAATCCTTTAATTATGAGATAAATATCAAAAAGATTGTCTAAAATTGCAAGTTTGAAAGTAGCTAGAAAGTAAAACGATTAAGAAATAAGATAATTAATAAAGAAAATTTGTTAAAATAAATTAAGTATTTTTATATAATAAGCTACAATAGCTTTTAGAATTAATATGAGCCAAAAATGTCGTGCTCTTTGGTCTCCATTTAATAACGCAAAAGTCGTATAACCGACCCAAGGAAGGAGTACTACTAAAGAAACTATGTAAAGAAAATTACAATAAATAATGTCGCAGACATCAACAACGAAATTTGTCATTGTTATAGTAATATTGAGAAAAAATATAAAATAACGTTAAATTACGTTTCAATTACGTGTCAAATAGACAAGAAAAATGTACGATATAGAAATTACGTCTCTTGACGTGAGAAAAACAAATAGCTTTTTTGAGAATCAGTTAAAATATTTAAATAAAAAATGCGTCCAATCGACTTTAATGAAAATTATTATTCGTAGTTAAATATAAATACAAATCAAAGCATCTCCTGCATGCCAATCGTAAGAAAATAAAAAGATAAAATAAGACAACAAAATATTAATAAAGGCCTAAACGTTATTTTTATAAAAACTACGGTGTCGTTAAAATGACTTTTTTAATTTTGAAAAAGGTTAAAGAGGAATATAAATTAAATTAGGTCTAAATGTTATTTTTATAATAACGATGGTGTCGTTCAAATGACTTTTTGAATTTTGAAGAAGGTTAAAGAGGAATATAAATTAAATTAAGTCTAAATGTTATTTTTATAATAACGACGGTGTCGTTCAAATGACTTTTTGCATTTTGAAAAAGGTTAAAGATGGTAAAAGAAGAATATAAATTAAATTAGGTCTAAATGTTATTTTTATAATAACGACGGTGTCGTTCAAATGACTTTTTGAATTTTGAAGAAATAAAAAAAACAACATATCGTGATTAGTAATTTAAAAAACACATCACTAACTCTTAAGTTAGTTGTAAAACAATAAGGAAAGCATATATTAGCTTCATAAACAATAATATATAAAGCAAATGCTTTAAAAATCAATTTCTTTGGTCCATTACATGAGTAGTTAATTATAATTAAATTGCACAAAATGTGCCCTCAATTTAAGAGGTATCTTCAACATTTAAAATCTTTAATATGGTAAATACCCACATTTTTATCATTTAAGTCCACCAGTTCGTATACTAACGGCGAAACTTTACGTATAACGCGACATTTTACGAATTTCGGAGCTAGCTTAGTGCTGAAATAAGCACCGGCATCACTTAAAACGTGATTGCGTCTCCATACATAATCATTAACATTAAACTCTTTAAAAGTACGACGCAGATTATAATGTTCTGCGTTCTTCTGATGTGCCTTATATAAAGCTAATTCAACCTTGTTAAATATATTAGCAAGAAACCCGGTATGCTCAGCATAAATATCCCTGGGCATAAATACGAAATTGTCGAAGTCCTCGTACTTCGCGAAAATATTACCATCGGTCACTAATTCACGGCCGAAAACTAAAAACGCTGGTGAATAGCCAGTCGTATGATTACAAGACGAATTAATAGCCATTTGTACTTGTGGAATAAATTTGTCCCAAGTTCGGTGGTCTTCGCCTACTAAGGCTGCAATAGCCGTAATAATAGTTTTATTATAACGTTCCACAGTATTTACTTGTGGACAGTAACGTGGAGTGTAAAATACTTTTGGAATGTTATATTTTTCCCAAAGATTTTTACAATCGTGACTGGTAAATTGTGAACCATTGTCCATAATTATTGTTTGGGGTACTCCGTAAACCAAGAAAACATCGTTTTCCAAGGTTTTTAATACATTAGCCGCTGTGGCTTTTTTTAAAGGAAAAATTAAACAGTATTTACTGAAACAGCATGTGACAACCAAAATGTTTTGATTCCTATCCCTTGTCATTGGTAGAGGACCAACTAAGTCAATGGAGATACATTGAAAAGGACGTGAACAAATTTTTGGTTTTCCCATGACACCAAATGGGGAATGGTTTTGATGCTTGTAAGCCAAGCATGTAGAACAATCAGCTATGTAGTTAGGAGATATCTGGCGGAACAATCCTGGCTAATAAAAATCTTTTGATATCTTTTTAAAGGTCTTAAAAGCACCAAAATGTGAGTTTGACGGCTCCGTATGTTTAGCCGCAATAATATTAAGCCTATCGTTAGGATTCGGAACCTCCTTCCACATGTAATCACTATCAGGTTCCGTTTCAACTTTTTTAAGTAATTTCCCGTCTTTAATACAGAAATCTAAACAATCTGATGGATTATTTAAGCAATTGGTACGCTTTTGTTCGTACCAAATCATACTCCGATCAGTATCAATTGGTTCTACGTATTTATGGAAAACATCATCTACGTCAGTCTGTACGTCAGTTGATGTGTCCTCTATTATAGGGGTAGACCGAGATAAAATATTAGGAACGACATTGTCCTTTCCTCTTTTATGCTTTAAAATAAAATTAAAGCAAGACAACCGAATGGTCCATCTGGCTAACCTACCCGTTGGATTAGATAATTTTAAAAACCATTTCAATGCAGCATGGTCAGTAAAAATAATAAATTGTTTCCCGTTGTCAAGAAAACAACGCCAATGCTCTAATGCTAGAATAACCGCTAGCGTTTCTCGCTCCGTCGCCGAGTAATTCCGTTGTTGTTTAGATAAAGACTTACTCATGTATGCCACAACAACCTCATTGCCGTCTACCTCCTGAGTAAGCATTGCACCTATGCCAAAACCAGATGCATCACAATGTACACTAAATGGTAGATCATAATTGGGACAAGCTAAAATAGGTGTATTTACAAAATGATTTTTCAAAGTAATAAATGCGTTATCCGCTTCTTTCGTCCATTTAAATCTTGGCGTATTTTTACCCGCAGACGTTAATAAATTAAGAGGACCAGCTACAGTACTAAAATTGGGTATAAAACGTCTATAGTAACTAGCTGTTCCTAAAAAACGACGAACCTCCTTACGCGATTTAGGAGTAGGGATTTCAAGAATGGCTTTCACCTTATCTGGGTCTGTGCGTAGACCACGTTCGTCCACAATGTCGCCTAGATATTTTAGCTCATTTTTAAAAAACTTACACTTCTCAAAATTAATAGTTAAACGAGCCTTTGTGAGTTTTTCAAGTACTCGATTTAAAAGGGATATGTGTTCTTCGAAACTCTCGCTAATAATGATAATATCATCTAAATAACAGAATACTTTGTTGTTAAAATTGGGAGAAAACAAGGAATCCATCAATCTCTGTTGTGTAGTAGGACTATTTGATAACCCGAAGGGTAATCGTTTAAATAGGAAACTGCCGCGTGTCGGAACGTAAAACGCAGTTTTGTTTCTGTCATCTGCGTGTAAAGGAATCTGCCAAAATGCTTTTGCAATATCAATACTGCTTAAATATTTCGCATTAGACAAATTATCTAAGATTTCATTAATAAAAGGTAAATTATACGCGTCTTTCCTAGTAATTGAATTTAATTTCCTACTATCCAAACAAAATCTCCATTCGCCATTCTTCTTAGGCGTAACTAAGACTGGAGATAACAATGGGCTCTCGCATGGTTCAATAATGTCCCACTTTATCATTTTATCTACTTCTTCACTAAGTACCCGTTGTCTTTCCGGAGATAGCCTATAATTTCGTTGTTTAATTGGTACGTGATCACCAGTATCTATTCTATGTGTAACTAGATTAGTTTCACCAATAATGCCAGTTTCCTCAAACGAAATAGCTTTAAAATTACTAATAACTCTGTCCGCCGTCTCCTTTTGAAGAGGGGAAAGGTTATTATAAAACTGAATCTTGTTTTCCACTTTAGAAAGTTCAGATATATTGGATTTTTTAATTTCGTTCTTAACTTGAAAAAGATTAGGTGCCAAATTAAAAGATTTCCAAAAATCTATCCCTAAAATTATTGAAGGGAACAAATCTGGGAAAACAAATGTTTTAATTATATTACATTGTTTATTAAATACCATTGGCAATAAAAAATAGCCAATAGCTTGGTGTACTGCTTTACCAGCAGTCGAAACTTTTATATTCTCATCCCTTAAAAGGGTAAAACCTAGCTTTTGTATGGCTAGATGTGAATTATTCCCTAAAACGCTGATGCAAGAACCTGTGTCTAAAAGACCCATACATTCTGTCTCTTTTATATTTATTTTTAAAAAAGGACGTAAATTATCATTTTCATTTTTAAACAGGATCGAAGTATTACGAAAGGAATTGAAAAAAATGTTGATTTTGTTAAGCCATGACGACCAGTCATGTAAAACTTGTTCACAACGACCCCTGTTTCCTAGTTTTTTTGATTATAATTTGTAGTATTTTTAACGTTATTATTATTACCTTGATTACAATTTGGGCAATCAATCGTTCTTACATTTTTAAAACCACATCTATAACAAACAATGTTGTTAGATGAGCATTTACTAAGTTCGTGTCCATGTACACGGCATCGAACACAAAATGGCGGACGATTTTCATGAACCGCTGCAATTTTCCTAGGCGACTCGTAATTCGCCGAATTGAAATTTTGATTCCTATAACCCGTTGGTTTATACGTAGGGGATCTAGATTCAAATCGAACCGTAGGTTTTTGTTCATAGTTTTTAAATGATTTAAAACTATTAAGTGGTTCCGTCCGAAACTCTTTCTGTCTCCAATTTTCATAGTTATTGCCTTTGTTATATGCAAAGGGGACTTTCGCAGAACTACAAGGTTTATTATAGTTAAAATCTGAAAACATCACTTCACCGTTTTGTGGTTCTTTAAAATTCCTGTTTTTGTCAAGAAATTGATCATATTTCTTGCAAATATTAATTAAATTATCAATGGACACTACATTAGCTTGTACTACAAAAAGGGAATAACATGGTCTGATGTTTCGAAGCAAAATTTCTAATTGATCACTCTCAGAAAGCGATTTCTTCAACCTATTGAACATTTCAGACATTATTGCAGTATAAATAATGATATTCACGTTTTCTCCTTGAGTACGTTTGTATATATAGTTCAATAATTTATAATCGTAGTCGAAACTACCGAAATCTTCAACTAATTTATTACAAAGTTCGTCCCAATTACGTAACGTTTTTTTTATAAATCTAAACCAATGTAAAGCGTCGTCAGAAAAGAGTTCAAACGCTCTAGCTAACAGAAAATCTTTCTTTATATTCCTAGAAAGCCTAAATTCTTCTAGTTTTTGCAAAAACGACCTAGGGCAGGATTTCCCATTATAATTGAATCTTTTCAATTCAAGTGCAGAGCTTCTATCACAAGAAACTGTAATAAATTTATTTTGTTTAACGTCTGCATCTTCTAAATTATTGAAGACCTCATTAAATTTTTGAGATACCTGGTTAATTATTCCAGGTAAACTACCGACTTCTGACCTATTGTCATCAGTTAAATCAGAAATTTCTTGTAATGAATTAAATTCTAGTTCAGTAATCTCTAAAATCTTGTTATTCCATAATTTATCCAATTTTTGGAACTCATTTTTAACTGTAGCCAGTTCTGGACCCAAGTTTAACTTATCCGTGATGTCAATACGTAGTAATCTAAAATGTATATGATTTAAAAAAGCTTCCAATCGTTTAATTTTTTCCTTATTAATACCTGTGTCCTCAAACTTTTGTTTTATAAAAGTTAAAGTAGCTTTTACACCTTCAATATCCTCTTTGGGATCTAAAGTTGACTCAAGTACCTCATTAGCTGGTAATTTTTCAACCAACTTTAATATTTGACGCTTCAGACCTATTAAAGATTCTTCTGGTTTCTCAAATCTCACTAAAGTTTCATAGATCAGCTCACTTTTGTTGAGCAAGTGATATTTAATAGTTTTTTCCATTTTTACTGGTTTTTTTTTTTTCACAGACCCACACTTCCTTTAAAGAAAATAGTAAAATATTCGTAACGAAGCTTTTACTACTTTACAGTCTCTCTGTAAAAACAATATTAATATAATTGATTCCAAGATGTTATACGTGTAATCCCACTTATGTCAAGTACTGCTTTAGACATAATCGACGAAGATAATCTTGGAAACAACAAAAATAAAATTATTATTAGTAGGGACTTTTTATTTATTAGTTAAATAACGTAGTTTTATAACGTAGTAAAAGAACCCCTCACTTGAGACAAATATAAATAATTAAACGACACAGCTTTTCACTGTCTCCATTTGTCCAAAAAAAAACAAGAAAAAACGATGTAAACGTTTTTCTCCGAAGTATTTTTTCCTGGTGGACCTATATGAATATTAAACACTATTAATATTAGCAATTCGTTACTAATCTGACGATTAGTAAATAAATAAGGTTTTCTTACAATACAACCTTTTAACTGTTTAAACAAGAGACGAAAGAAAAAAAGTAGTTATTAGCCAAACGAGTCCGAAAATCTCATGTAAAACATGAATGTCACGCAGATAGTTGCATTTTTTTTGAATTTTGAAAAAAAAATATAAATTATGTCTATTTATTTTTTAAAAAAAAAAACCTTTTGCGTGAGGTGATCGTATACAGAACTATAAAAAATTGTATTTTTTATCCCGTTGGGCGCCGCTTGTTAAGACTCAATTCCCCAGGGGAAGATAAATGAAAAGATAGGTTCGTTAATACAATTTATTTTTAGTTTTATATACAATCACTAATTTACAAATAAACAATTTGAAAGTCTATAATTCCATAATAAATTGCACTAAATTCAGTTTCCGAATTTATCTGTTTTGCCGTCTTTTTCCTATCTAGACGATGGTATCGTAATTTTTCTTTCGGGTCGACTGTATTGTCGAAAATATCAATTAATCGTAATATGATGTAATATTCACCAATTTTCAGCAATCTATGCCATTACCATTCTTTTCAGATTGAGAAATTAAAAATCAATATGGCGAAAAAAACCAATCCGCAGAATCAATATAGCAATAATCACCTATCCAAATAAATGCACTTAGGTACCTGTTGGGAGGGTTTATGGTAGAACCCACAACCTTGAGATATTTTATCGAGAAATTCAAACCTTCTCTTATTAAATCTCGTGCGGTAAGTTCCTCTTGTAATTTACATCTCCTTAGTTCCTGTTTCTCGAAGAAATTGATGCACTCCAAAAAGATTAATTCCTATTTATTTTAGGTAAAAATTGCAAATTTTGCTTTTAACATCTATCTTTGAGAAAATCTCCAAAAGACTGACTTTGAATAATTTTCCATCTGTCATCTTTTTAAAAATCAGATTTAAAAGACTGTTGACGTAAATGAGTATGGCATTCCATGCCTTTATGGATATAGAATTTTACAATGATTTTGACATAACACGCAAAAGGGTAATTTAAAGCTAATTACACACTACATATACAAAATAAAATACTTCACTCGCTACAACTTGTCCGTGCCATAAAAAATATGTAAGTGTACAAATGTTTGAATGTCAAGCACCGACTTCATACTTTTATAATACGCCAACGGTTTACTATCAATGTAGTATAGATTATTTATAGAATAGGTACTACAGTAGGGCCTCGTTAATCCAGAGAGGCAAAAACAAGATCCTTTCCGGATTATCGAGGCGTCCGGATTTTAGTATGCCATATTAAATGTTAATAAAACACATGTTTAACCTTAGTTTCTTTAATCAATTTTTAAATTATAGCATAAAGACAAAATGTAAATGTTCAAAATTACAACTATGTAAGGAAATCAGTAAGTTAAAATAAAACATTAGTTAATTCTTCTTGAAAAAGTCTGTAATACTCTTCTGTTTATAATTTTCGCACTTCATTTCGAAAGCCCGGTCTCTAAGTCGACGGAGAAACATAACTTCGTGGCTATCAAATTCGTTATCTTCAGCCCATTTTAAAGCAGCCGGCCGGCCGGATTACAGCGATCACCGAACAAGCGGGAGTCCGGATTACCGAGGCCCTACTGTATTATGAACGAACATCATCATGAATGAGTACCTATTGTTAAAATTGTGTGGTGTAATTTGGTGCGAGTGTGTTAACAGTCTTGTTATTCATTTTTTATTTATTGAACAAAACTTATTATTGATTTTCGCAGCCTAATTGGTAGCAGGCGTGTGCTGTGCAGAGAGTGTAGGTTTGATTGCCGCACTGGACAAACATTTATTTGATAAACATTTGTGTTTGTCTTGAGTCTGGGTGTATTTATGTATATGTATGTATTTACAAAGTACAAGTAATATAAGTATACAGGTCCAACCGTTCTAACTGACAAACCCTCGTGTTACTATAGAGTAAGTGTTTAATATTCATTTGCAATAAAAATAAAAATTCTGTCTCAATTATTTTTTTTATACAGATTTAATATATAATAAAAGTGATAACCAAAAAAGTTACTTGTTCACTTTGGCGTTGATAGTCCTTTACTCATGTACTCTACGATTCAATCAATCAAACGTAGCAAAGGTCAAAGATGTTCAATTAAATCTATCCCTACCGCACCACTGTGCATGTAATTCACAGTTCTAAATTCATGTAATTCAGGTAGGTACTTAGGCAGCCACTTTTTTATCTTAACAGATTAAGGATTAGACTGCCTCATAATACTGCAGAATAAGTGATAGATAGAAGGTACATTCTAAGACTGGTCAGTAGCGGCCAATTACCTTAGCTCTTACGTCTCTTTTAGCTCCGTAATATCGAAGAGAATATAATATACTACGTAAGACGTAATATTACTTTGGGTATTTACTGCGATAAGAAGTTTGCTAGCATTTCTACTTCCTTTTAACCTAACGATAAGTTCAAAAGTACCTACCTATTGTTTCAAAAAAACTTCCTATCAAGCTATTTTTTACGATATTTTATATCACTTTGACCACCGAAAAATACCACCTTAGACTTACGTTAATTTGAATAACGCAGTACGTGTGTGTTTGTGATTAACGTAGTGTGTCATAGGTCAATTACATTTGAACTTTTGGAGCAACGTAGAAAACTCCGACGCAAATTTCTGCGATGCGATTATGTATTATGACTCGTGTAACCACACTATCGGCGGTCATCAACCGTACTGGAACCTAGTTTATACTAGGTAGTGGCATGGATCGTAACAAGCTTTGCGCACTGCTTTTATTATTAAGTAGATACATAATAATCGATTCATCCATTTATTACCACTATGAACTAAATGGAACTATTTTCATCAAAAATATAAAGCTTTGTAAACAGACTTTGCTTTGTAAAGATTTCTGATTTTCTTAGAATGAGCATATCTTCATTTGAAGAGCTCTTAAGTTTATTAACACCATATCCACAGAAACTATCTTCCAAACGCACTGTCTCTTGACTTAAAATGGTGTCAACAAGTGTGACATAACATCGGAAGAATGCGCGATGCGAGTCAATTCTCAAGTTCTAACCATGCGTTCGTTCGTGCGAGGTCGCGTATTTCTGCGATGCGTTTTGTGTTGTGTGTGACCCATACATCGTACGGGCAATAGGTCACAGTATTTAAACAGAGCTTTATAATCGTTCCTGTGTTAATTTTTTAATATAACTCAGTACAGTTGTTTTTAATATTTCGTTTCTATATGCGTTTTACAAGCACGTCCAAGATTGCAAGATGCATTAACGTCGCCCTGCATGAAACGAAACTCAAAAAGCACAAGAGTGACCGTGCGTGCGTACAGGGCGACGAATTGAGGCGAAGTGTTCTAAACGGTATTTTATGTCTAGGTATCGATAATTTACTTAATATAGCCCTTAACTTATTACATATGTATTGAATATGCAATGCAATCTGTTGACATGATAGTCCTTAAATAATTGTAACAGTTTAACTCGCATCCCAGTTTGCTCGAGTCTCCTGTATAGCACTTCGCACTGTAGCAGGTCGAACGCCTTGCTAAAATATATAAACACTACAAGCACGTGTTTCTTATTGTTTAGGTGGTCATTAATTTCAATTGTAAACCGACATAACAATTACGACGTATTTTATTTTTTTAAAGCCCAAATTGTTTTTCGTGTATTATTTTTTTGTTGATAATTATCCATGGCATTGCCCATATACGTCTCAATTACTTTCGCAATACGGTGACGGGCGGTAGTTGTTACAATCTTTGTGATCCCTTTTTTTATAAATGGGGCGAACCAGACATACTTTTAGCATTTCCGGGTACACTTATGTATCGATGCAAGTGTTAATATTGGATACGTGATTACGCGTGTGATTTAAGTGATTGTGCGATTTATGTGATATGCTCTTTAATAGATTTTACATCCGCAGGTCTTATTCCCTTAATTAGTTTTATTACATGATATTAAAGGCATTAACATCCGCGTCCCGTCCTGACTGCCCTTCGAACACAGGATTCTGGTAAATAATATTTTGTTAACGTTTGCACCAAATTCATAGCCAAACATATTACAAGCTTTTTGACCAGAGACCGCAAAATATTTCATAATTTTTCGACACTCAAATTACTGGTCATAGTCCACTTTTTTTCTCATGTGACTCAAACATGACGCTGAACCACACAAATAGAATCATAAACCGCCATGATATATCGGCCATAATAAAAGATTTAGAAAACATAAACTTTGGTCCTTTTCTTACTCCTAATAATCCTGAGAAAGTCGCGATTTCTTAAATTAGCCAGTTAACAACAGTTATTTCTGAACATAGCCATAATGTACATATTCCAATTAAAAAACGTATAATTAAACTTTGTATTTCTCTCGGCCTTTTAAGATGTATTCGCCATAGAGATAAACTGAATCGCAAATGAAAAAAAATCTGTCAGATAAATTGCACAAAGTCATCTACTATCGATATTGCACCTTTTGTAATAATCTAATTAAAAAGTGAAACAAGAGTATCATTTTAACAAAGTACAAAAAGCTAAAAATAACCCCAAAAACACTTGGAAAATTATCAAAGAAATAACCTACCTCCAAAATAAAGAGTCTAAATCTTCTTAGCTTTTAAAACTGAAGATGATCCTATAAAATCAATAAATTTAGTGAATTGCTATTTTGCAAATGTAGGGAAATCCTTAGCTTCTAAAATAAACTGTCAGTCTCAGGCTTATTTGCAAACACTCAAGGAACCTCTCTTATCCCACTCTCTTACAGGATTCGTGGCCTTCTATAGAACAAGAATTGAAAATATCATGTTAAACTTAAAAGAGCAGACTGCGACCGACTGGGATGGTATATCTACAATTATTATTAAGTCTGGAAGACATGTGTTGATTCCCATCCTAAATCACTTGTTTAATTTCGCACTTTCCCTCGGTATCTTTTCCCCGTGCTTTTAATATGGCGGTTGTACACCCTATGTTCAAAAGTGGAGATGGAGGCAACGTCACAAATTATCGGCCCAAATCTGTGTTGTCTGTCCTGTCAAAATTTTTTGAAAAATTTTCTTAATAGAAACTACACCCTTTTACATAATCAATATGGGTCTCGAAAAGCAATGTCTACTGAAGATGCAGTCCCTACGACTGCTTACAGACACTGTTATTAGGCACATTGACCAAAAACATAAAACACAGTATATTTCTAGGCTTTTGATACTGTCTCTATTCCCATCTTGCTCAAAAAGCTGGAACTTTATCCTTTATCCTGCAGCTGCTCACTCATGGAGCGTGCATCGTGCGTTAAATACTTAAGGATGATCATTGACTGGAAGCAACAAATAGATTCTATCGTTTCTTAAACCAGAAAGCTCATATTTTTTTTTAAAAAAAATACGGTCTCTTTTCGACCTCCATTACCTTTAGACCATTTATTACGCTCTGGTTCAATCCATTCTCTCGTATTGCGTTACTTCCTGGGGCGCAGCTGTAAAAACTTTAATGTTAAGTATTGAAAGAGCGTATCCCAACATCGCGTGCAATTTTTGGAGGTTCCACCGAGATCGTGGGAAAGTCCTGGAAGCAAAGCCAAGAACGTCACTAGCACTGGACCATCCACATCCGCATCAGCAGCACCCGCTCCCGAAAAACCACGCCACCGCCGTCGAGACCACGCGGTCTCGCCATACCACGCCGCCGCCGTTAAAACCACAAGGCGACCCGCTAAGGCCACGACGACACCGCACGTCGCTTGCAAGCGCGACAGCCGCTGAGCCGCTGAGTTGCTGAACGCCGTGAGGCATAACGACACAAACCTGATCGCTGAACCGCTGCATCGGCCGACTAGACTCTAAGACCGTAACAATTAACAATGACTTATTATCCTACCCCCGTTTGCTTTTCCCGCTTGCCTAACAAAATATCCGCGTTATCTCAGTTCCATTTTATTATTAACTAGCTGGCCCGGCAGACTTGTTCTGCCTGTAAAGTTGATGTACTGTAGCGCCATCTGTTACAACAAACGGCTACACCCGCGTGGTTTTCTATTAGATACCTAGCTGATCCGGCGAACGTGGTTTTTTTTAAACAACTGCCGCACCAACCTATTGTCAAAGGGTTGTACTAATACAGAAACCTTCCCGGGCATGTGTATAACAACTTACCAAAATTTCATTAAAATCGGTTTACCAATATTGCGCTAGTCCGACTCACACTTGACCCTGTCCAACTCGGACTTGACCCTTTTTTTCTTTCTCAGAAACCTTC
This sequence comes from Apoda limacodes, assembly GCA_946406115.1. NCBI lineage: Eukaryota > Metazoa > Arthropoda > Insecta > Lepidoptera > Limacodidae > Apoda > Apoda limacodes. The sequence continues at coordinate 20,926,300 of OX291555.1, read as the reverse complement.
CCCGGCGTGGGCATAACAACTTACCAAAATTTCATTAAAATCAGTTTGCCCTTAGTGCGCAAGTCCGACTTGCACTTGACCGTTTTTTTCTTTCATAAAAACCTTGCTCTAACACTAACAAACACAACAAAAACAAATTATCCGAATTGGTCCAGCCGTCTTCGAGTTTTCCTTAGTGCGCGAGTCCGACTCGCACTTGGCCGTTTTTTTCTTTCATGACAACCTTGCCCGAACACTAACAAACACAACAATAAAAAATTACCCGAATTGGTGAAGCCGTCTTCGAGTTTTCCTTAGTGCGCGAGTCCGACTCGCACTTGACAGTTTTTTTTTCATAAGAACCTTCTCCTGACAATAACAAACACAACAGAAAAAGAATTAGCGATATCGGTCTAGCCGTTCACGAGTTAAAATAATAACAATTTAATGTTTTAAAATTAATAAATTTATTAAAGTTAATACAAGTTTTTGTTGTTTCTTCTCTAGAGTTAGAGGTCGAAGTGAATGCTATCGAAGTCCAGACTGAGGTTTATATAGTAATACGATCACACCTCTGGTGGTGACAGTGGGGTGTTTGTTGACCATTAATATTGATGTTCTATTCATTCTGAATTAATTGATATTACCCTATTGTTGTCTGTCATTGATATTACCCTATTGTTAGTCTGTCAATTGAGTCTTCGTATTCCATGGAGTGATAATACGTTGTTGATTGACAGGCTCAGGTTCTGTGTACTATTTTTTTCCGAGTGTAGATCAAAAGAGAAAGCAATGATAGCGCATGAAAAGCATTCAGAAAAGATTATAAAATAAATAAATCTCGTCGACCCATCTCCGTTATCGACGATTGAGTCTCCTTCCCCGCGAGACCTCGAGCATATCGAGCATATCGCGCATATCTCATATAGGACAGCCGTATTTCTACACTCTTCCCGACTCTGACGATAAACCGAAGGCAACCGATCCCGTCAGTCATACCGTACTCGTAACCGATTGCCCGTCTGTCACGCGATCCGTCCGTCAGTCCGACCGTCCGTCTATCGCGCCAATCTGTCACCCATTGAATTCGTACCGCTCGTCTACAGCACGAATGCAGCCAAAGCGCGGTTGCCACTTTTGCAACTCGTTGATGCACACGTTGTTTGGGTGCGAGTTGTATTCCGACCTCAATACCATTCAACGCCCCGATTTAGTCCGACAAGCCGCACCGAGTTTTACTTACAAATCGTTCCGCCCGAAGTACGCTCGCAAACACAAACACCCTATCCGCTAAACTGACCGCAGTATTTTTATATCCCAATACTCGTCTGCGTGGAGGTCCCACACCAATAATAAGTCCGATCCACGAGTTAACCCACAAACGCGGTGCATCTTCAAGACGCTCACGTCGCGTTGCATCGCGTCGCTCTCGCTATGAGCCGACTCTAAGGGAAAAGGGAAAGGAAGTAAATCACGGTGGCTAGTTGAGGTAGAATTATATAATAACTCTTGTACCTGATTTAAAAGTTACCATCGATTTAAGTAGTTTTCTCATAAATAATAGATTACATTTTAGAATCATGGCATCCTTTTATTTAGTTTTTTGGCCAAACTTTAGTGATAAGAAAAAATTTAAAAGACTCAGCATATAAACAAACTAGTGTAAATAGGTTATTTAAATTAAATGGTCTGTATCTAAAGATTATAAATTCAGAATTCAACTTAAATCTGATTTGAAAAACTAATATATGTGATCATATTTATCAGAATGTAAATTATCTTGATAAATATCAGAGTTCATGAGTGATAATTATCATTTCGAGCCCTGCTTGATATAAAAACACTCGCGTCTAAACGTTTTTTTCTTTAAACCGAACCGCTTGTAAACATTTATATGTCTTTATTAACTTGCAGGTCCACTGTCTTGCTGTTATGAGCCGTACACTCATTAAAGGTACTTTGTATCTGATCAGTAGCTTTCTACTCACAATGGGAGCACCAGCACCAATAACAAAGTGTCTATGTGACTCAACAGCACCGACACACAAATGCAGTAGAAAGGAAGGTATTTTGATTATATCCATAAGGAATGTTATATCCATAAAGAGCGTTAAAGTAGAATGTAAAAATAAATTCGATTTAAAAAGTGAATATTTGTGCGAACAAAAGGAACCAATACCTTTTATTGATAGCTTCAGCATCAAGGTTTGTTCATTAGGGAATGAGACGATTTTAAATAGTTTGCAGAAATTCGGAGCAAACAGTACCAGGAAATTAGTGCTAGAGGACGTCTTGGATCTAAGTGACCGTCATTTATCTGATATTCAAAATACAGAAGAATTACATATATCTTATGGAACTCTTGTCACTCGAAAGATAACGGATGCTTTTACCGAACTTCGTAATCTCCACGTAACTGAAACTCACATAGATAATGATGTTTTCAGTGGTGAGCCAACTATAGCTAAATTAACTCGCCTGGAATTAAGAAGCTGTATAATTAATAATAATTCAGATATAAGATTTCAAGAATTAACAAATCTTAAATTATTAAATTTAAAAAGGAGTTTCATTGGCAAAATTGATAATACTACATTTGGAAATCTTTCTTTGTTAAAATCTCTAAGTATAGTTCAAAATGATATACAATCAATTGCCAACGACTCTTTCTCTTTAATGTCACAATTGATACATCTGACACTTTCTGACAATAACTTATCCCATTTGCCAGAACAATTATTTTATGGAATAGATAATTTAAAAAAGATTGATCTCAGTAGTAACCAAATAGACGATATACCAAAATATTTACTACAAAATAAAACGAAATTGGAAACACTAGATTTGAGCTACAATCGTATAAAGTCCATTTCTGAGGATGTCTTTAAATCTTTGAATAATCTTGAAGAACTGAAATTGGACAACAATAGTCTACAGGAATTGTCAGAGTAAGTAACATTAATTTATTTACTCTTTTCAAGTCAATGCAACTCGGCGAAACTTTTTTTTACACAGTTTTAGCAAAGATTCCTTGGCCACGTTTAGAATATGGAAAAAACTTCCCTATCAAAGTTTTTATTAGATACTAACTTTAAAAAAATTGACAATTTTAGAGGGTCGCGCGCAACGTCCGAGCAATACCAGCAACTCTGGTAAAAGCTTCTATAAGCCATGGTAACTGCTTAGGCGGGCCCTATGCTTGTTTGCCTTTAGGTAGTATCAAAACATAAAATATTTTACTAGAGGTTATAAACCTATTAAAATATGGCGAAATATATAACGTTTATTAAGTTGGTATGACATATAATATACAGACATATACTAAGGGTCAGCTCATACCGTAACGCGACGCGACGAGACGCGACGTGAACGGCTTAAAGATTTATTTGTTTGCATACATGTATAAACTAACGAGTTTGCACCCAAACACTTATAAACAACAATTTAAGCAACAAATATCAATTCTACACAATATAGCCTACTAAAAAAAACACAAATTTATTATTTACACAATTAAAAAAGAAAACATAAATATAACATTTTATAAAACATAAATTAACTATTAATAGCCTATAGATAGGCATTTGGTTGTTATGGTTTTAGGATGATTATTTCTTCTTTCAAACATTTTATTTTCACTTGTGTTGAATTGTACATTCTTGCGTTCCGATAATTCGCTTTATATACAGTTTTGATCACAAGTTAATTTCTCCACTGTTTTTCTCATATTGTATACTTCCTCCCTTATTGCAGATAGGTACATTATTGGATATTCTTATAATGGTTGCGCCCTGGGTTTTTGTGAATTCCTTTAGGGTCTCCATTATCTCTAGACGGAAATTAGAGAATTCACTTTTAAGACATTGTCTTTATCGGGCTGTTTGCTCTTAGAACTAGGATAAAGAGAAAAGTTTTTCTTAATGTCATCCCCGCAACTGTCAATTTTGAAAGGTCTGGCTGAAAGTCACAACGGGTAAATGACCGCAAGATATTTTTCATATTTATTGTATTTAATTAAGGAAAAATTTACCCAAAATTTAACGTTTTTACAATCGTTACTACCGAAATAAAAACTTAGTTACCTACATGGTTACCGTTTACATGTATACACCGGTTCGGTGAAAATTTACACGCAATAGTCTATGTTTAGGTAAAAAATCGGACGTCTACGAGAGGTCTGCGAAACCCTAAAGTCATTGATGCGTTAAGTACAAAAAAAAAATATTAAACGTATAGCGACGCGGTTGCTTCGCTCAACGGTAGGCGCACACTTAAATATAATATGAATTTGTATCTGGTATCCATAGCACAAGCTTCGCTTGCTTTGGGGCCAGACGGCGCTATGCATACTGTCCAAATATACTTATATTTATAAAGAATAAGATCAGAGAATGAAAATGTTAACCTTATTTTACAATATATTTGGTAAAATGGATGAAAACGCGAGCGAGTGGCTGTTTCTTCGTGCTTAATTAATGATAAGAAGATATCGAATAAATCAGGCTTGATGGTCCAATACCACTAATTATGCATGCTTCGCACTTGTTTTTAGGGTTACGAAATCTGATGCCAAAAACGACGCTCTTATAGTTTCTTTATTTCTGTCTTTCCGTAAATATACCTATGCAATCATTTGCCTAGTGATTTTGTCATCTTTCCATCTACTCCGATTATTCTTTATCACCTATCCAGCACAAAAAGACCGGTAGTGATTCAAATAAATAACCGTAATAGTTAATATCGCTATATACAACAAACTTAATTGCCTTCAGCCTCTCTTACCTAAAACTTAATAATTTCACGAAAATTTTATTTGTTTGGGTATGCTATAGATACCTTTGAGGGCAATCCGACATTAATAGTATAAGTTTTTGAAGTGAAAACTTCTTTAGCGGCGTTGTGCAGTTTTTTTGGTATGGGTAAAAAATTATAAACTCGCGTCAGGTCACGTGTCCTAATCGTGGAAATTCGTAAGACGGAAACCGTAATGCCACGCCTATTATAATTTTTATTTTTAGTATTCGTGATTATGAGTAGTACAGGGAGGATGGATATGGAATTTTAATTCTATGACAGATTGCGATGTCAAATATACTACGTCAAAACAGTAAATAAACAAACATTATTATCTCTTGACAATGTCAAAGACATGTCTTGTGACATATTTGAGTGTTAAGCGCGAATCGTGTGTAAAGGTTTTCACCTCTGCCGGCACTCCCGGAGTGCAACTCGTTTTTTTTTTAAAGTGGGTTACACTTTATATCTGTAACTATAAATATTTGATTGATTTTAAACTTTCGTGACGTCGAAATCGCTTACATATTATGATATATGATTTTGTTTCCCGACATTTCGACAGATATACGGTCGGTATCGCAGAGCCCTCACGTGACCAGGATCGTTGAGAGCACTTTTTGTCGTGAAAATAATATGTTATTATGTATAATTATTATAATAATATATGTAAAAATTTAGATTAAAAACTTACCCTTCGTTTTGGTCTTGATTTATAAGATAGATATAAAATTGATATTTTCTTGATTCTTTATAAAATGGATATTATTATGACAATTCCAATTTCTTGATAAGTTATTTACTTCTAATAGTACATATTTGAGGTTTATTTAGGCGTTGTCTTAATACAACGCGACTGCGCGACCATCGCAAGTTGGCGCGAGTTTTACTCGTACGAACTCAAAATCAAACATCGTCTAATCCATACGAATGGTAAATCCTATAGGTTTGTAAAGCGGGAACTAGGTAGCTATGGGTTCAGGACTTGCGACCTGAAAGTAGGTTTAAGGGGCGCCCCCTTACGGTGCACACCACCTGCTCACCTACACTAGTTAACCAGCCAAAATAGTAAAACCCCACTAACGCCGCTTAGGATGGACATGGATGACACATAGTAATTACTGTATCTCTTGGCAGACCTAGTTCTTTAGTGGGCTATATAATAATTATGGCTGGTATAATCTTAGCTCCCACTTCTACTTTTATAGAAGATTTTTCTTTACCTAGCTGAAAATGTCCTAGAAACAAGGTCCGTTAACAGATTTCTTTCTACCATAAATTTCTAACCGGCAACAAAAAGGAACTCGTCATTACGATGCTTTAACATTAATTTAGATATTTTTAAAACACAACCTAAAGAATTTCACAAGGAACATACAATATTGTCACTGTAATTTCTAATATAAAAGTATTTACAAACCAGTAATGGTGGCACAATCCAGTCGTAGTTTAACCCCACGTGGTTTCTAGGTAGCTTCTAGCGTAGACTATGGTTTTCTCCTTTTCGGGCAGCGTTTTGACAATTTAAAAGACGGCAATTGAATGTTCTGTATGTATGGAACCACACACTTTTATCACCACTAACCCTTCTCTAACAACCTTCTCACTCTACATTTCAAACCCCTCCATCCTATTTTATATTCCAGATGGATGTCCGGCCTTAACTAATTTTAACAAAGAAAAAAGAATATCTTTTAAGTATAATTCTAGTTATGTTGGTTGGGGTACTATTAAAGAGTCCTAGATTAATATGAACGGACTAGATAAAACGGCCTTATTATCCTAAACTAATAGAATATTAATATTATGTTCTAAATGTTCGTAAAGTTTTAACAAACCCCGGGTAATTTCAAATAAACTAACACGCCATACAATTATACAGAATACGTGAAAACCAAGACAACTACGGTATGAGCCTACCCTAATGGTTGTTAAACGACTCACTTAGGTAAGTTTCGCGGGGTTTATAAAAGTCCCAATCAGAGCTCGTCTTAAAACTACCACCAATGGCATACGTTCAAACAAACCACCAATCAACGCTTTTAAAACATTCTCCAATCAACTTTAGTTCCAATCAAACACCCAACCATAGTTAGCTTTAAACCATTTATTCTCGCGCCATCTGTTCAAAATTTTACGCAACTTTATTTTGTCTAGAGTACGAATTCATAAATCGGAAGTTAGATTACTACCTACATTTAACAATTAATTCCGTGTTGATGTCTATTATTCCTAAGTCATTTGTACTTATATTTTGTAAGATTAAACCTTTCATAAAATAAATCATAACTTCTGATCTAATGTATAAAATTACTGAACTTGAATGTTTGAACGCGCCATTCTAATTTAAAGATGCATTTTGCTATAGGTAGTACGTTCATTGAAAATTGTTTACTAATGAAAATCTTCGCGCTAAAACTTGAATAAAAACAAACATTGTATTACAAAAATGTTAAGACATAATTATGGTATCGTCACAATATTAGATGTGAATGAGTGTCCTGACCGTTGTTTGCATTATGCGGTCGCCTGACCATAATGTTGATTTCGTTCGCGCTACCTTTTAGACGCGCGATCGGCCACAGGCAGGGAAAGGTATAGCGGGCGGGAGATCATTTATTCCAAGCACCGATTTGTGTGTGATTAGAAGCTTGTTAATTTTTATTCTGCGAAAATTAATGATTTTTTGAAGAAATATTAATGATTGAATGAGTGCTCGGCAAACTTGGGATGACTACAAAAATCGTGTCGAGAGTGACTGAGAATGAAGTATGTACTGTGTAGAAAAATCTTAATACAACTAGTATCTGCATAAACTACGTGAAATTCTTACATAAGCTTTGAAACAGGTTGTTATATAAAAAGTCAATTCCAAAGTCGTCTTGTAAATTAAAGAAAAAATACATCTCAAAAATGATCTTGTATGTATGACTTACTTACCAAAAAGTCAAAATACCTAATGTGATTGATAATCATTATTATGCTCGGAGTCCGTTTATTCATGCATCGGAAACAACATGCGAGGTTAAGCAATGTGGGAGGTGGTCAGTACTTTGATTAGTGACTGAAGTACATTTTTCTGAGCTCCTCCGTGCTTCGTAAAGCATGTTAAACTGTCGGTCCTAGTTGTTTTCATATGAAAGTTGAGCGTGGTGGACTATGCCTTACTCCAGTACTTAGGCCATATAATGGCTAAGGATGTTCAGGCCAACCAATTTGTTAACAGGCGTGTCCATAATTTTCGTACCTTACTCAATTTGAGATTCCCGCAGCTCTTAATAACAATATTTGTTTTCATAGTTATAGAGTATGCAATAGAATGATGTTTACGCGATACTGCGGCCATCCATTAGGACACCCGAGTATTCGCATCGCACGAACGCTAGATGATCGCATCGCTTGTTCGCGCGATGATTGCGTAATCGCGTTCTATTAGAACAACGCCTACATCTAGATTTTACAACGAGCAGGCAGACGGTCTGCACCACATCCTAGCGCATATCCGACGTGGGACTATGACACTGCCCGCTCTAATAGAGCATAGGTTTTTGTGCACTAGTTTTCCCTTTTTTTTTAGGGTATGCCAAAGTTTTATTATAAAGTGAAGAAGTAAGTCATCGAAGCGCTCGATTTTATTCAAAAAACAAAACGTGAATTTTTATTTATAATTTTTTTTACAGAAATTTATTTTCAGGGTTAACAAGTCTAAAATCATTATCTATTACACAAAATAATTTACAATTTATTTCAAAGACAGCATTCGATTCCTGTTATAATTAACAAAACTCAACCTTGAGCAGAATTCCTTGTCATTTATTGGGATTTTAGACGGTATGCAACGTTCGACATTTTACAACCTTGCGAGATTAGAGACCCTCAAATTAAGCAACAATAATATTTCTACAATATACCATGACTGGAAATACGACTTAAAAAATCTTAAGCAATTGGAACTTTCAACCAACAACTTTACAATACTTAAGGTACTTAGATTTTTTATTCTGCTTGCATGTTTAATATGTAGATAATCGCTGGAAAAATATTCACTGAGCTTTGTAAAAATGTGATTTCAGGAAAAAATATTTTCAAAGTCTGAAGAGGCACTTCATACTATAATTTAGTATATGATAGCAGTTACTATTTAATCATTTAGAGACAAAGGAGAGAAACTTGCTTCAGTGGACTTTAGACCAACACGGTCCAAGCTGTATGTTGTCATAAGATAGCCGTCATAAAGCCAAGTCAGAGGCCTTATAGGCTTAACAACAGTCGAGTGGTCTAGTGGTGGTCTGGTGTACTATAGCTGTTTCTCTAAACAGAGGACAGTGAACACGCCGTTGGGACGTACTTACGTAATGTCTGACGCAATAACAAGTTCTACAAAAACAAAATCATTTTATTAAACTTCAAAATTTTTTTAAATTATTGTTACAGGAGACTGACGTAAATTTTCAACAGAGTCAAATCGAAATTGATTTAAAATATAATAAAATAACCTCAATAACTATGAAGAATTATACAAATGGAGCCAAGTTTGTTCTGGATGGTAACCCCCTGCTCTGTGATTGTAATTTGTATGAATTCGCCCTTTACTTGAACAAATCCCAAGTGCATGAAAGCATTCCACTTTGTAGCGGCCCTCCGGAAAACGCTAACAAATCAGTTCTTAACGTTTCAATTACTGACTTTATCTGCAAAAGTGGTCAATGTCCTACGTATTGTTCCTGTAATCTTACACCAGGATTTACCACGGAGACTGAGCTTACATGCGAGAGGATGCCGACAGAGTATGAATTCAAGCAGTGCAATATCAAACATGCGTCACTGCGCCTCACAAAACCTCCAACTTCTTTTCAAAATATTCCAGCAGAAGTGACAGTCTTAAATCTCACAGCTCTCAATCTAACTGAAATACCTCGCTATCCAGAACTTACCTCACAATTCACTCTTGTCCCATCAGAGAAGTCAACGGTAAGCGGTTTAAGTTTCTGGTTAGGAGGCAATAATTTCTTATGCCTATGTGAGTATTGGGATGATATTAGCAATTTGCAAAACCATAAATATTTAGTGAATGATTTTGACGAAATTAAATGCCATACTGATGAGTTCTTATATACCATGACTAAGTCAAATATTTGTAAAGAAAAAAATAATCTCATAACTGGCTTACTAATTGCAGCACACGGGGTGATAGCCCTAATATTTGCTGCTATTTTATGTTATTTTAGAAAAGCAATTGGCATTAAATGTAGAAAAAAATGTTGTTTTGCATTTGGAAGAGCTATCGATTCTGATAAAATTTATGATGCATTCGTATCGTACTGTCATAGTGACGTAAACTTTGTTGTTGAAGAACTAATGCCAGAACTTGAACGTTTAGGATTTAAATTATGTGTACACCATAGAGACTGGATTGTTGGTGATTGGATTCCAACACAAATCATGAGATCTATCACCCAATCTCGGCGAACAATTGTTGTTCTTTCTCAGAAGTCTATGGCATCAGAATGGGTACTGCAGGAGTTTCGAGCTGCCCATAATATTGCTAAACGAGATCATCAGACGAAGGTTGTTGTTGTGCTCCTAGACGATGTTGATGAGGAACACTTAGATATCGAACTTCGAACCTATCTATCTACTAGGACTTATATAAAGAAAGACGACGAGTGGTTTTATAACAAATTGAAAAAATCTTTGAAAGGTCATCGCCATATCGTGCATGAACAAGATGCTGTTACTTTAAAAAGTATTGGCAGTACTCCAGTATTACATATAGCTTAATTAACAGTATATGTTAGATAAAATAAATTATAAAATTATGAATGAAAAATTTAGATTTAATAAAAAACGCTGAAACCGTTTTTTGAATTGGAAACTCGGCAAGTTTTTATCAAAATACGGTAATTGTAGCCTTGAACTTTTGAAAGCTTGTTAAGTTGAATCTATGTTAGTGGATAGCTCAATGTTTTTTGTTGCATCGAAAGATTACTAGTAATGTAAATTGGCATACATTCAGTCAAAAAAGAATCAGGAATGGATGATTTGTTTATGGTTCTAAATTCAATTTTTTTATTTTTTATTTGTTGTTAGATTAGCACAACTGCTTTCCATTTTGGCGCGGAATTTGAGTTGCATCTGTTATTTAGATTAAATACAGTTCTATTTTTAGTAAGATCATATCTTGTGTGTATTGCGAATTTCATAATGGACAAAAACATCGAACAAAAGTTTGTCTTAAATTTTGCATCGCCAATGGAATTTCGTGTTCGGTATCACTGAAAATATTACAGAAGACTAACGGTGAACTGACTTTATCAAAAACACGTACTTACGAGTGGTACAAAGCCTACAAAAGCAGTTGAAATGTGATAAAAGATTTGCCGCGCTCTGATAAGCCATCAACGTCTTCAACTGAAGTTAATATCGCAAGTTTAAGAGATATAGCCACTGAACTTTCTGTGTCACACGAATCGATCCCTACCATTTAAAGTAATCACTTGAGTATGAAACATGTTACCACTAGGCTAGTCCCAAACGACCTGAATTTCTTCCGAAAACCCAATCGCATAAGAGACTCTGAGGACATGCTAAAACGAGTCGTTTTCGACCCAACATTCATGACACGCATTGTTACTGGTGACGAGACGTGGGTTTATGAGTTTAACATGTAAACTAGTTTTGGAGTGGCGCCTTCCAAGTGAACCGAAACCGAAAAAAACACGCCAAATTCGATTAAAAGTCCAAGTCATGTTGCTTGTTCCTTTGATTATCGCGGTTTTGTGCACACGGAAGGTCAAACGGTCAATAAAGAACATTATTTAAGCATTATGCGGCGTTTAAAAGAGCAAATTCAACGAAAAAGGGCCGGATTTGTGGTAAGAAAATTCTTGGATTTAGCACCATACCATTAGTGTGAACGAATTTTTGACCAAAAACTCAACAAATACCATCGAGATACGGCTCCAGCTGACTTCTGTCTTGTTCTTTAACTCAAATTACCACTTCGTGGAACCCATTTTCATTCGGTAGAAGACATGCAAGGAGAATTCGCGGCGAGAACTATTCCGGAAAAAGCGTCTAACAAAAGTTTTGATGATTGGATTATTCGTTCACGTAAGTGTATCGTTTCTGAAGAAGCATACTTTGAAGGCAATAAAATAAATTTGAATTAATAACTAACATTTTGTGTATTATTGATATTTTCCTGGTACTTTCTTGACAGAGTCTAGTCTAGTATGTACCTAATTCTCAAATTCAAATTTTAAATTGTAAATCAAAGTTTACCACGAAATCACGAAATATTGATCTATTTTTTTACATTTATGTTTATAATGGGATATAGGTGTATTTGCACATGCATTTTTAACCGACTTTAAAAAGGAGGAGGTTCTCAATTCGTCGAAATTTTTTTTTATGTTATTTCCCCGATTACTCGAAAACGCCTGGTGATTCGAGAAATTCTTTTTTATTCAAAAGAGTAAACTTTCCAGATGGTAGTGGTTCCCATATTAATGTTATGAATTTAAAACTTAAATTTTTAGAGAAAAAAAAATATGTTAATTTGTATTTGGAACTTGTTTTCTGTTGATGATTTGATTGATGATGATTTTGTTATGAATATGGATGATAAAATATTATTACCTTGTTAATCCGCTAAAAACAATTCAGTAGCAATCACGTGCAGAAGTACACCATCCACATGTGTAGGAGTGCACCTCCCTCCTTCCCCCCTTATGTGGACGATGCCAACTTCACTATAACACTACACCACTAAATTGATTTACACTCAAAAGTAAAAAATAAAAACTTTTAAACAAAAAACAACCTGCCACAAAAAGATGCACTAAAAAGGTAAATATAATTACTTAGTTCCAAAAATCTGATCTGACTTATAATTTAAAGTTGGTATCTGTGTACCTAACAATTTTTACTTTTTCAGTGCATGTTTTTGAAGCCGGTTGTTTTTTTTTTGTCACTTAGAGTTCCGTATTCAAATAGTGCATATAGAGCCCTATTACTAAGCCCACGCTGTCTATCTGCCTGTCCGTTAAATAGCTCTACATTAAATCGAAGAAGGTAGAAAGAAGTCTGAAATTTTTACAGAAATTATTTTTATGGCGAATGTTTTACAAATAACAAAGAAAAGTCTCCATACAAGAAAAAATTATTTGTTGTTTTAAAAACTGTAATAGAAATCAGCATCAAACTTGAAACCATGTATAGTGTATGTGAGCTACCAAGTAAAACAACAAAAATAAAAATCGGTCAAATGCGAGACAGGATATGGTATTCTGTAATGAAATGGTACGAACGTAGCCATAATTATTATATAATCCGAAACCCTCGCTCGGTCCACGAGTCTGACTCGCTTTTGTGCGGTTTATTTTTCTACACCTCTACATTTACTATAGCACAATTTAGTAAATAATAATTTAATAATATTAAATACGAGTTCGATTTTCAACCACATAGGAATTTTATGCACGTTATAGATGTCTATCCATATCCATATAAATATTATAAATGCGAAAGTGACTCTGTCTGTTTGTCTGTTTACTCTTCACGCTTAAACCCCTGTACCAATTAAGATGAAAATTGGCATGGAGATAGTTTGACTCCCGGAGAAGGCCATAGGCTAAGGCACTTTAAAAATCTCATGTGTTTGCCGTCGAAACCCTACACCGATAGCCGAATTTAGGGCAGGTGGAACCGCGAGCAAAAGTTAATTAAATAAATGTACACGTTTTTCCATCGCAAATCTGTAAAAGCATAAAATATACAAATTTCAAAAATAATGTGCATGCATTCGAATGTCGACGATCCTAAACTCACTTGCGGTATCGAGCCCCTTAGTCTGAGGAGAGACTTTGCCTCCCTGTGTGTGTTCTACTGCTTGTACAATGGGTTGTGTTCTGAAGAATTGTTCGAAATGATGCCCACATGAACCGAAATGGTCGCGTACAGTGCGGTTTCAGAGGAACTTCCTCCCGCGAACGCTTAGGTTGTGGAATAAGCTCCCTGCCAAGGTTTTCTCTAAGGACTACAGCATGGGGTTCTTCAAAAAAGAAGTTATTAGATTTCTGAAGGGTCGGCAACGCGCGAGTGATGCCCTTGGTGTTGCAAGCGTCCATAGGCTACGGTGACCGCTTAACATTAGACGGACCGTAGGCTTGTTTGCCACCTTAGTGGTATAAAATAAAAAATATATATACACAGTTTCTAAATCAGTTTAATTGTCTAATAAATCTTTTTAATTAAAAAAGTTATCAGGTAAACACATTTATCGTTTCCACCCTGTATATATCGTATAATGTTTTACCAGCAACAATAATTTAATTTCTAATGTAAAAGTGTGAAATATGTTAATAGTAAGTAGTGAGTTTTAAACTGATCACATAATTAAATGCTGAATATGTGTTTATTTCACTGTAAAAAAAATTCAAATCTGTGTTTCGACAGCAGCACATGAAGTAATTTTATTATGTTCAAAGAATAATAGAGGTCAATAAAGGTCTAATTGCTTTACTCTGTAAACACGAAGAAAATAAATTTTCCCAGCCACGATACAATATATAAGTACATTATTATGTATATGTTATGTATATATGTTTTATAGTAGGTACAGGATAAAAGAAAAAACAAAAAGAACAAAACTATACCAAAATTAATGTAAAATTATGAAATAAAGTAACTATCGATATTATTTTTATAATATTAGTGAAAAAAAAAATTATGTCATATATCATATTATATTATTAACAGTTGTTTATGTGTTTAATTGGCTTTAGCTCACTTAGCTTTAGCTAATATTATTATTTAGTGTATATTTCCTTGTTTTTGTGCGGTTTTACTTAAGTGCTGCATTTTGTCGTGATTAAATGTACCTTAGAATTATAAATTACTAGTAAAACTAGCTTATGAATAAATGATTTTTTTTTCACAATTTACATCTGTCATCACAAAATAAGTAATAATACTAAAGTACAGAAGTCTCATTTCCGTCAGCTCCCGTACAAAACGCATAAATATCTGCTAAAAAGAACCTAACATCATAAGTGTCATTCAATGTAATTCTATAATTATGGAATTCTATATTATTCTATAATCTCTTAAAGACACTGAACAACTTGACATCACGTGGCAGACGACGTCGGCGTGCGCGGCCCCGGCGCGCGCTTCCTTAGCGTCATCGCTTAGAAATCACACGTTTTATCTCGCGTAGTTAAATTATGTTAATGTGAATAGTATTTTTATCAAAACACTGATGAAAATGAAATACTCTATAACAAGAAAATATAGTACAATGAGTGACAGCAAGTTAAACTTCCTTCTACACTTAATGAAATCTTCCTTTCTCGGAGATGGCTTTGACGATTTATATGACATTCTGTGCATACGCAGATCTAGCTATCCTTTGTAGCTTTAACAATAGAACCTCGTAGTTGTTAAGATAAGGGTATACTGAAAACTAAAAATCGGCCAAGTGCGGGTCGGACTCGCGCACGAAGGGTTCCGTACCATCCTAATCCTAATAATATAAATGTGAAAGTTTGTTTGGATGTTTGTTACTCTTTCACGGTTCAACCACTGGACGGATCGGGATGAAACGTGGCATACATATAGGTCCCGAAATTCCCGCGGGAATAACTATAACCGAGCTTAAACGAAGTATAGCCATAGCTACAGCTTGATATAGCAAACTTCATTAGCGTAATTATCTATAAAAACGGCAAAACAAATCACGTTTGTTGTGTGGGAGTCCCCCTTAAATAATTGTTATATTTAAATTTTTTTTTTTTTCATAGTGACTATATAACTAAATATTCTGTGAATATTTTAGGCGTCTAACTGTTGCCTTTATCAATATCGAGCAAAAAAATTACGTTTGTTATATGGGGGCCCCCTTAAATATTTATTTAATAATATATTTTTTAGTATTTGTTGTTATAGCGGCAACAGAAATACATCTTCTTTGAAAATTACTTGTGTCTAACTATTTCGGTCCATAAGATACAACGACACTGAGAAAAAAAAAACGTAGGAACCGTACGTAATTTCAGTAGGCGGGAGGACCACTATTACGTTTAGAGCCGGCTCAATGTCGCGTACGAGGATGGCACTACGTGTCCCGTATCCTGAATACTATCATTGATCGGGTTACGTAATTTAATCCTCTAATCCTCCCAGATACTTACAATTGACATTTTACGTAGCCCGCTACTGCCTGCGATAAAGTGAAACACGATGTATCATACGTATGTAAAAATGCCATACTGTGTCCGTACGGATGTGGAAACATAACAGCATGTATATCATACTTATGTAGAGATGCAACAACGATACAGTACTGGTGTGGGTACAGTTCGGCATGGTGTACCATTCGTATGTAAAGATGCAGCACCGGTACAGTACCGGTGTGGGTACAGTACAACAAGATGTATAATTCGTATGAAAAGGTGCCGCACCGTTACTATACCAGAGTGGATACAGTACATCCAGGGGTATCATACGTATGTACAGAGAAAAAGTACGGAGCTCAAACCTCTATATCAGTAAGCCGCATACTTACAATTAACCGCTATTTTGATGCATCATAACACCGTTCAAGTATTATACGTAGGCCGCAAGATTGTCTAAAGGGTGTGGGTACTAACATAATAGTACTAACTACGATGCAGGCGTAGCGACAAGCTTTATATAAGTAGACTGCATACTGACAAAAGTGCGGTACAATTGTGTGTCAAGGCACTGGCTACGTATTTTACATAGGTAGCTAAATTATTTGAAGACGCTGCGTATTTACACAATAGTTCTGGTTATGTTGTAGACGTAGCAAAAATCTTTTTATAAGTTGGTAGCATACTTACAACAGACTGGGTTACGTGTGTGCCTAATTAATTAATGAGACTGAGTACTTACATAATGGGTTTGTCTACGTTATAGACGTAGCCCAAACTTCTATATCAGTAAGCCGCATAGTTACAATGATACGCTATATTGTTGGCTCTGTGCCCCTTTGAATCGGGGCACTGGCCTGAGTTAGTTGCAGAACCGACGTGCTGAGAATGCCACGCTAGAGTGTGAGTATTCGACAGGGTGGTATGATGCTGTACAGTGGAAGTGCTAAGCTGGAGTGTGAATCCTCAACAGGTTGTGGTAGAATGCTGTACAGTTGCGTCGCCGGAGAGGAGCTGCAGGAACTAGAAACCGCTGAAGTGCTGCGATAGGTCCTGATGAAGCTCTGGATTCGAAGCGTACAGTTGAAAACTAGTCCGTGTACGTGGTAGGAAGAAGAAGGCTGCTACTGCAGAAGGTGCGTCAATGTTCAGCTCGGGGTCACCAACGTGGAGCCGCAGCAAAGTGGAGATCTCCTACCAGGCGAGGTGTTATGCCTGGGGATCGCCGTGGTCCAATTAACTTTCGCTTCGGTTTCTTAATATACTGAACTATCTCAGAAACATTGATAGCGCGATGTAGGACGCGTGACGTCAGCCTTGCTTATAGTGGTACGATACGTTCGGCTATAAGTAGGTAGCATACTTACAACAGATTGGGATACGTGTGTGCCAAGGCACTGACTACGTATTTTACGTAGGCAGCAATATTATTTAAGGAGACTAAGTACTTACATAATGGGGCTGTCTACATTATAGACGTAGACCAAACCTCTATATCAGTTAGCCGCATACTTACAATTAACTACTATATTGACGCATCATAACACCGTTCAAGTATTGAACGTAGGCCGCAAGATTAGGTAAAGGGTGTGGGTACTTACATAATTGTATTAACTACGATGCAGGCGTGGCTACAAGCTTTATATAAGTAGACTGCATACTTACAATAGTGCAGTACAATTGTGTGTCAAGGCACTGGCTACGTATTTTACATAGCAAACAAGATTGCTAAAGAAGCTGAGTACTAACATAATGATTTTGTTTAGGTACTTTGCAGACGTAGCAACTACCTTTGTATAAGTAGTCAGCATACTTACAATAATACACATCTACCTTACCATAAATCTACGCTACCCGAATATGTATGCAAGTAGGTAAATTACGAACGTACTACCTGTGTATAAGTAGTCAGCCTACTTACAATAATGCCCATCTACCTTACCATAAATCTACGCTACTCAAATATGTATGCAAGTAGGTAAATTATGATTTTAGGGCCTTTAAGTAGCATTTTTTTCTCAGTGCAGGTAATCGACGGACGAACGGACGGACAGCGGACCTCGATAATTTACTTTTCTCCCTTATATATACGCTTAAGAAATCCTACCTACCCAAAACATAGTTTTACCTATTAACAAATAACTGGGCTAAATAAATAAACAGATTAACAAACAGCCAACATAATCTATTGTTTTGCAGTTTCCCTTTATACTTCTTTGATAGAAAACTCTAATAAATAGGAACATTTTTAACGACTGAGTTAGTTTTATCAATATTTATGGAGGATATCTTGTTAACATATTTTGCAATTAGCGAAGTAATAAACAGGGTTATTTTGTTCACTATACCAGGCTTGTTAACAAATTAAGGTTAATAAGCTATGATTTTAATTGAAATTGTGATGAAAAATTATGACTTAGTTTGGATTACCTTATAGGTAACAACAAATGAATTATCTTTACCACAGAATATTCCATTAACAATATACTGTTTTTATTTCTGAGAAAAAGATTGAACAAGATTTGAAGTGCAATTCGGAATGATTTGCAGAAACAAACGTCAACGCAAGTTTAAAGGCATCTTAGTATAGGCACGGGGTCTTATCCGAAACAAAACAGAAATGATTTAAATTCATATCAATAGATGGCGTTGTGTGTATTGGTTTGTTATTTAGGTTGTTATTTTATTGAAAAAGAAAAGTAACCGACCCTTAAAAATATTGTATTAATATCAATATGTCCCTTAAGCTAACAAAAATGAAGTAATGGGCGCCTTTATTAAATTTTCGAAATTTTACATAAATTGAATTAGGTCGTTGTACTTTAAGCGGCAATAAATTGAAGTACGTGCCGATTTAGGTAATAAATTTTAACTATTGATTGATAGATGGCGCTGTTCGCATGTTCTGAGTTGACAGCGACACACAACAGTGTCACTGAATAATATGAATAGGAGTAGGTACTTACTAACCAAATATAAAAAAAAAATATTTGGTATCTACACACCTTAATACTTATATATATTATAAAACAAACGCACGCAAGCGTGAATCCTCAGTAGAATTTCTTTCTTTTAGTTTTATCCTGGGTCGAAAAGTTCTTAAACAATTGTTTTGTGAAAAGGATAGCTCACTTTTGAAGAATAGCATGCCATCGCTCAAGTGCACCTACTTTAGAATTGAAAACACTTCAGATAATAGCGCTTACATATTTAACCAATTTAAAAAAAGGAGGTTCTCAGTTTGACCCGTATGTTTGTCCGTGATTATCTCGCGTTTGGCTGAACCAATTTTGATACGGTTTTCAGAAAAGTATTTGTTACATTCTGGAGAAGGTTTTGGTATACAACAAATGGATACCCCGTGACATCGTCGTTTGCATCGATCCGTTAATAATTAAGCGATGCATAAGTTTAACTTGATCCATTTTTGACAAAATTTTAGTATACTTTCGAGCAAAAACTAGTTAGTCACTTACTTAAAAAACGATATTTCATAAACTAGAAAAACAGAAAGTAGGTAGGTATATTAAAAGTAGTTTTATTTTACTCATAAATAATTATATATCTATAATAATTAATCGGCTTCAGAAAAGAAGGAAGTTCCTTATTCCTCGAAATCTTTTTTTATGTATGTTTGCCGATAACTCGAAGTCGCCTTGTCCGATTCGGAAAATTCTTGTTTGTTTGAAAGAGTATACTTCCCAGATGGTCCCATGGTCATCAGGTCAGGATATAATGATGGAATCCTGGAGAAATCGAGGGAACTCAATTTTTTATAGGCACACTTGAAGCGATTAGTGTACGAGAAAATAATTAGGGATGTTCCTGCTAGTCGGTAAAGATGACCATCCGGCCACTTTCGTAGTCGGCGGCATGTTGGCGACTATTTGGCAAAGAGCGCGGATTAGGACTGCGGCTGGGAGAAATTGTCTGTGGTCGATCGAACATTTAATCATAGAACCTAGTTGAGGTATCAGGGTTGGCTAACATTATTGGTTGTTCATACTCGTAGTATTTTCTGTTTTTCCCTGCCTACCATTAGAAATTATCATTTGGCACTGCTTACACTTGATTTAAAGGAAATCATTGTACAATTGTTCTAAAAAAAATCAATACATGAAACCTTTTATTTTCAAAAATAACCGCGAAGCAATTATCAAGAAACAATGCGAAGTCACAGATTATAAAATACTATACCTACTAGGCGAAGTAAACAAAACATGTTTCGTTCGACGACGTTGCTGGCAGGCGGCGTAGACCTGCGTGTATGCAAAAAAAAAAACCGCAAATCGATGTAGAGTAGCCGTTTGGCACACGTTTCCTCAAAATATTAACAGAAGCAGCAGGGTACCGTACAGTTCCACATAAGTCTCATAAAGATCTGAAGTTTAAGGAACCGTCTCACATTGCAACATTCAAAAATTTAAAAAAAATACTAAATTTTAATATTTTCCAAATTGCTTAAGGGAAATATATATATAGGAACTGTGGCTCAAAATTATTGTTTTGCCCTAAAGTACCTGTGTGCCAAACGGCTAAACTCTACATCGATTTGCGGTTTTGGTTCGAAATTGCCGTTGTACACCTGCCACTAGCGGTTGCGACTTGAAGTCAGTTATTCTTAACTTGGCTGTCGGATAGAAATGCATATGCATAGCATAGGTAAATGTTGCTTACTAAACCCCCTAACTACATGACTAAATAACCCACCAGACAGATAGCTTAGAACAACGTTTCAAGAATCATTCCTTAGCTGGTAATGTTTTCAACCGCTAGTGGCAGGTGTACAACGGCAATTTCGAACTAAAACCGCAAATCGATGTAGAGTTTAGCTGTTTTTTTTTTGCATACACGCAGGTCTACGCCGCCTGCCAGCAGGTCGAACGAAACATGTTTTGTTTACTTCGCCTAGTAGGTATAGTATTTTATAATCTGTGACTTCGCATTGTTTCTTGATAATTGCTTCGCGGTTATTTTGTGAAAATAAAAGGTTTCATGTATTGATTTTTTTTAGAACAATTGTACAATGATTTCCTTTAAATCAAGTGTAAGCAGTGCCAAATGATAATTTCTCATGGTAGGCAGGGGAAAACAGAAAATACTACGAGTATGAACAACCAATAATGTTAGCCAACCCTGATACCTCAACTAGGTTCTATGATTAAATGTTCGATCGACCACAGACAATTTCTCCCAGCCGCAGTCCTAATCCGCGCTTTTTGCCAAATAGTCGCCAACATGTCGCCGACTACGAAAGTGGCCGGATGGTCATCTTTACCGACTAGCAGGAACATCCCTACTTATTTTCTCGTACACTAATCGCTTCAAGTGTGCCTATAAAAAATTGAGTTCCCTCGATTTCTCCAGGATTCCATCATTATATCCTGACCTGATGACCATGGGACCATCTGGGAAGTATACTCTTTCAAACAAACAAGAATTTTCCGAATCGGACAAGGCGACTTCGAGTTATCGGCAAACATACATAAAAAAAGATTTCGAGGAATAAGGAACTTCCTTCTTTTCTGAAGCCGATTAATTATTATAGATATATAATTATTTATGAGTAAAATAAAACTACTTTTAATATACCTACCTACTTTCTGTTTTTCTAGTTTATGAAATATCGTTTTTTAAGTAAGTGACTAACTAGTTTTTGCTCGAAAGTATACTAAAATTTTGTCAAAAATGGATCAAGTTAAACTTATGCATCGCTTAATTATTAACGGATCGATGCAAACGACG
This sequence comes from Apoda limacodes, assembly GCA_946406115.1. Lineage (NCBI taxonomy): Eukaryota > Metazoa > Arthropoda > Insecta > Lepidoptera > Limacodidae > Apoda > Apoda limacodes. Next base: position 20,904,605 of record OX291555.1, on the reverse strand, counting down.
ATGTCACGGGGTATCCATTTGTTGTATACCAAAACCTTCTCCAGAATGTAACAAATACTTTTCTGAAAACCGTATCAAAATTGGTTCAGCCAAACGCGAGATAATCACGGACAAACATACGGGTCAAACTGAGAACCTCCTTTTTTTAAATTGGTTAAATATGTAAGCGCTATTATCTGAAGTGTTTTCAATTCTAAAGTAGGTGCACTTGAGCGATGGCATGCTATTCTTCAAAAGTGAGCTATCCTTTTCACAAAACAATTGTTTAAGAACTTTTCGACCCAGGATAAAACTAAAAGAAAGAAATTCTACTGAGGATTCACGCTTGCGTGCGTTTGTTTTATAATATATATAAGTATTAAGGTGTGTAGATACCAAATATTTTTTTTTTATATTTGGTTAGTAAGTACCTACTCCTATTCATATTATTCAGTGACACTGTTGTGTGTCGCTGTCAACTCAGAACATGCTAACAGCGCCATCTATCAGTCAATAGTTAAAATTTATTACCTAAATCGGCACGTAGTTCAATTTATTGCCGCTTAAAGTACAACGACCTAATTCAATTTATGTAAAATTTCGAAAATTTAATAAAGGCGCCCATTACTTCATTTTTGTTAGCTTAAGGGACATTTTGATATTAATACAATATTTTTTAAGTGTCGGTTACTTTTCTTTTTCAATAAAATAACAACCTAAATAACAAACCGATACACACAACGCAATCATCTATTGATATGAATTTAAATCATTTCTGTTTTGTTTCGGATAAGACCCCGTGCCCGAGTTACGGCGGTCCCATTTCATTGTATGGGTTGAGGCATCTGTACTAGTATAGTATTATATAATCTGTGGTATAGGTACAATAACACCGATTTACAGGGCGTATACATGTAAATTGCTCACAGTAGAATTGAATTTTCAGTGAATCATAAAAAAAAACATGTAGATACGAAATTATAATGAAAGGATGTAAAATACTTTGAAAGTTTTAGAAAATAAACACAAAAATTCCTATCGCCAAGTAAGTACCGTAAGTTTTCGCCAATTTTCGATTTAATTTCATAATGGTGTATATAACTTCGATCAAACATTGTAATATTGCTGTATACAGAACCTACGGCTGTTAGCATTAGCATATTTGCTTTTCGCCCATACTACGTCCTTATTCCGCGTTGTATCCAGAATTCTTCTGGCTTTATGCCCCCTTTCAAATAAGTTTTATGTGCAAGAATAAAAAAAGAATCGAATCTGGCAATCAACAGCACAAGGAAAGTAAAGAAAGTTATAACAAATTTGAATACTTCAACAGGAGATAATTATCTATTGCTTGTCAAAAAATCGCCGACAATTCTTCGAAAAAAAATCTATAGATATTTGCAAGGAATTGCACACCAAAAACGGATTATAATAGACTTGAAATGATATATTATGGTGGTTGAATAGAGTTTCAGATCGTTTTCGGCCGAAAGCAAATCGATCGTTTCTCAACTCCCTTATAAAAACTGATATATACAAATCTATCAATCGCAAGTCAGACTCGCGCTACGTGGATTCCGTACCTCCGTAATATAATATTTAACAAGAACAACAAAAAAAGCACCTCTAGGCGGTGATCCATCTAATGACTGACCAAGCCAGACGTTGCTTAACTTTGCATATCGTTTTGAATAAACAAATTTTACGGGGACTGGAGTATATTTCTCTAAAACTACACTTATCTTACATAAAACTATGCATATGTTTAATAATAAATGAAAATTGGCAACCGTTCTATGAATATAAAAAAAGTAATGTTTAAAAACATAAAAATTTAGAATTTTAGCACCATTACTACCTAATTTTAAAATTTAAACTCAAGCGCTTCGGTCAAAATATAGGCGTGATTTGAAAAACTTATCCTCCTCCTATTTTGCGCATCGTGCCTGAATACGATATTTACGATAACCTGGCCTTAATAATCCAGATAATCTCTACTAGATGTCGCTTATATGGTAATTTATAATGGTTATGGTTTTTTTATATGTCTCGAGCCTGTCTCACACTTTTTTATTATTTGTTACCTGTCACTTTTAAGCTGACACTATAATCAGATTGACTTTTGTATGTATTACTGTTTCTACGATAGAGCAAACACAACAAAAATGTGCTTCTTGTATGGGGACCCCCTTAAATTTCTTATTTTACACTTTCTATTATTTGTTAGGTAATCCGCCGTAATAACACATTTATGGATTACTGCTGCCATCTCTAGACGGGTGCACCTGGATACCAGCTTGTCCCTTTTGACCCGCTTCAACAAAGGGGTGAGAGAATTTTCAACGATCCCAAACTCAAGGGCTGTATCGAACCCTTAAGGGAGGAAAGACTTTGCATTCCTGTGTGTGTTCTACCGCTTGTATAATGGGATGTTTTCTTGTGAAATGAGCTCTCTCCAAAGGTTTTCTCTAATGACTACAGTATGGGGTTTCTCAAGAAAGCAGTTATTAGATTTTTGAAGGGTCGGCAACAAGCAAATGATGCCCCAGGGGTTGCAAGAGTCTATAGGTTGAGGTGGTGTTATTAGCTGTTGGACAAAATTTGAAAATTTTAGGCTTCTACCTAGTTCGGTCTAAAGGATAGAGCCCATTCAAGGTAGGACGGATGGATGGACGGACAGACAGAGTAGGTACAGACCGAGACGCGACGTGAAGAGGCTTGAAGATGGGCCACGCGACGTTAGGTCACGTCGCGTCTCGCTATGAGCTAACCCTTAGTGAATGCCCTAAAAATCAATTTCAAACATTTGACAGAAGTTTAATGATTCAAAACAAACCACAAATACGTATTTAATGATTTCAAGGAACTTGTTTCGGATTCTGTTTGAGTTTGATCTTTCCGAATAAAGGTCCACTCAATTTATGAAACAAATACCTACCAAAATATTTAACGAAAGGTCAACCTTTTGCATGCTCTATTTGTTATAAAACTGATGTATAGTCAGAAAAAAATTAAAATAAATAGTATCTTATTACTATGTTATAGTATTTTGCTGATCAACAAATATCTTCATTTGTTTTAAAGACATACTCGTAAAATATCGGTAAATAACTAGATACAGTAGCGGCTCCTTATTCGCGGGCATACGTTTCATAAACTTTGACGCGAATACAGAAATACTATAAATATGGAATGATAATTTGTATATGATTATAAGGGATATGTTCCTTGTTTTCAATCCGCGAATCCTTAAAACAGGAATAAGAGAACTGGTGTAACCGGAGTCCCCTTCGTTAGGCCCGTCTTAGCGAAAGAAAGCATCCAAGAGTTATGGGTTCGAGCCCCGCACAGGACAGACATTTAATGTGTTTGTCTTGAGCCTAGGTGTTTTCTATGTATAATATGTATGTATTTACAAAAATAAATGTATTTATGTATTAGTATTCGTAAGCTTATCTTATTAACTAATCCTATCCTACTATAATTATAAATGTGAATGTATGTCTGGATGGATAGATGGATGGTATGTATGTTACTCGATCACGCTTCAACCACTGAATAGATTATTATTATTATTATTATTATGTATTCTGGGCCATTTCGGTACAAGTGGTAAACTTAGGGATGTTATTATTGCACATGATATACAATAATTAACACCTAGCTTTCGTTTCTTCGTTTGCGGACTTGGATTTTGCTTCCTAACAGCCAATCGTATAAAACAAACTCTGTGTGTAGTGTAGGCCCTAAATTATTGTACTTTTGCATACAATAGTCAAAACATTATTGTACATTGTGTCAGAGGCCAAATTATTGTATGGATTGGATACCAGACAACGGTTATAAAAACATATTATATACATATATATATACATATTAAATAAATGCATACATATTGTACATAGAAAACACCCAGTCTTAAGAGGGCGATATAGGCCAGAGAGCTAATTTCTGTAAAACTTACGTTGTGTATGTAAGTGTACTAAAAATCATTACTATTAGATATATTTGTTAAACACTTCCTTAGTAAATTATCAATAAAGCAGCCTTGAAACTTAATTTTTTTAGTATGGGATTTAACGTTTTTATCGTTTTGTAGTCACATTTTTTAGTTTTTGCTACAACTTAGAGTCAATGCACTAGTTAACAGCTATTCTAATTATCTAATCTACTTTCATTACAATAAAATGCAATACACGCCATAAAAATTTGTCCAAGTTTTGAAACAATGATTCCTTCCAGTTTTTTTATTGCATTCAATACAATAAATGAAAATCATTCAGTAAGGTAATGCTTTTTGCTTTTGTCTAGTACGAAAGCAAGTTATATAATTATTTTTTTTTCAATCCTTTAGGTGCTATAATTGATTTATTGATTGCTATAAATCTATACATATATATATACATATGTATAGATTCGAATATATACATATAATTAAATGGTAGGAAAGTCAAAACTGTACATTGAATATTTTTTTAAAAGAATACTTGGGCTGTGATCTACAATCGATACCGAAGCCAAAAATATAGTTTTTATAATTTTTGTCTGTTTGTCTGTATGTGTGTTCGGGATAAACTCAAAAAGTACTGCATGGATTTACTTCAAATTTGGCACGAATATTATTAAGAAGTCGGGTCAACATATAGGCTACATATTATCACGCTATCACCTACGGGGAACGTGCAGTGAACCTTTATTTCTTCAACGCATTCTGTAACAACGTGTAATCTAACGACGCATATTTGACTTGCTTCTTAATTATTAATTATTCTACTCACACATAGCCATTTATTTTATGTTAAAAAATCGTGTAAAGTCATAACTTAGATGTGTTATAATTTTTCACCATATAAAAATGTTTCCTATTTGCTAACTAGATGACGTCGGTGTCGAATTAGATTGCCCTATGGTTTCGTTCACAAAAAGTGATGTTATAGTAAAGCGTTCACGCAGACGACGTCGCGTTTTCAGACTATTTTCAGCGCAAAATACAAATAAATAAAAATAAACCCGCTAGCTCTTTTTCGGTCTTAAAAATCTTAATTAGAATAACTATTTCCATTTTGCTCAGGGATTGGTTTCGCATAATCGCGTCTTCAAAACTTTTGTAGACTCTTCCGTTTATATTCGATTTGTTTGTTTCCGTGTTTTAAACTAATGTAATAAAAACAAGTGCCCATAAATTTATGATAAAGGCTACTTCGGATCATTTTATTTCAAAATTTTAAATTCAAAATCTTTTTTGAGAGAAATTAACAAGAATTTGCTTTACAAAATAATTACAATACCTATTGGTTTATTGAATTCGAATGGCGGACTGAAAACGACTGAGTGATCAAACGCCCTAAGACGGTACGGGCATTACTAAAATTATTTGTCGATATAACTTCATTTTTTAAATTATGAAATCAAAACTAGTCTCATATTAGGCAGTAGTCAATTCCACAACTGTTTGCGTAAAGTATATACGAGTTTTCACAAAAATTGCATAATTGCATAGGCAAGATTGCAGATCCCGAGCAAACGCCTGGGCGTATTAAAGCCGAGTGTATAATGAATTACCAATGCTCACGCAGTACATAAATCATTTATCGACAGATTTGTCCAGAAAAGTGAGATTTATAATTTTGTATCAATGCAAAAAAGCTAAATAATTAAAATAAAAGTAAATACCTAATTCAAAATTGCGAATCTACTATTTTCTTGATGTTACATACCTGCATTTTGATTTAGTTTATTTAGATTGATTAAAAAAAGGCAGTTGTATTTGAACTCATTCTCTAAAAAAAAGGAATTTGAAATAGCCAAAAGTATGTCTTGTTCCTCAAATGGACACATTAAAGTCATTAACAAAGACACTCTGCAAAGGCCTTAGTCTGTTTCAGGGCAGCGGTGGCTTTTGTGAAATTTGAATAAAGGTAGGTTCAGCTTTTGTTTGTAACAAAGCTCTGTGGGTCTGTAAAAAGGTATTGTGCTTTTTATTACGTGAATAATTATGCCGCGAGATTTGTCTGTTTCTAAATGGGGTGTTACATTATCATTGAATTTAAATTGTCATTTAACTATTTTGGTAGGCATACTTCAATTTAATCACGGTTCGCATATGTATCAATGGATATATATCGGATATAAATTGATTGATACTTAAGCTATATGTATATATATCAAAATTTACATATGTATATATGTCGCAGTGGGATGTTTGAAGCCGTGATATAGTTATATCCCTAGGGCTAGCGGCTCATACCTTTCTTACTAGGAATATAATTATGATACGAATTCTGTAGTAGTAAACCTTGGCAGGGAGCTCATTCCACAACCCTAGCGTTCGCGGTAGGAAGATTCTCTGAAACCGCACTGTACGTGAAAATTTCTATTCTAAAGTGTGGGAATGAATTCCCTGCCGATGGCGAGCGCTGCGATGGTACAAAGTAGCCTTGGCCATTATTTCGAACAATTTCTCAAAACACATCCAAATGTGCAAGCGATAGAACACACAAAGGGAGGCAAAACCTCTCCTCAGACTTAAGGGTTCGATACGCCAAATGGGTTTGGGATCGTCGACAATTATCACAGCCCATCGTTAAACGGAGTCAAAAGAGCCTAACTGGTGTCCTGGTGCAACCGCCCAGAGATAGCAGCAGTACTCCATATGGGGCCGAACCTGCGACTTTTAAAGCAGCAACTTTTGCCCCGACGTAAAGTACTCCTTCGCTCTGTTGAGTCCACCATGTTTTTTTAGACGCCAGCTTCACATTGTCTTGCAAATGATCTCGGAACTGAACATCGCTGGAGATGTCAACACCAAGGATCCCAATACTCTTGGAGATGAGGGGCGGGGTGTGTTCTGGAATTGTAGGACCACAGTAAATAGGTTTTTTTTTAGCGGTGATCGCGCAGACTTGTGACTTTGTAGGGTTGAATCTGCATAGCAATGTATGTTGTTTGTGTCCAACATGTCATTGATATGCAGTAAAAACAGCGTAGAAGACAGAATAGAGCTTTGCGGTACACCAGCATTAATGTCCATGCTATTAGAGCAACTACCGTCAACTACGGCTTGTATGCGTCTGCCAGACAAAAAGCTAGCTGCCCATTAACACAAACCGTCGGGCACTCCGTAAGATGGCAACTTCGATAGAAGACCCCGGTGCCGGACCCGATCAAGCGCCTTCGCTATGTCCAGGCTACATGCCAAGCCCTCCCCCTGATTCTCAATTTCTAGTGCCTATCAGTGTGTGAGATACACTAGAAGTGACCTTGGCGAAAGCCAAATTAACGGTCACTGATCAGGTAGTATTGTTCTAGGTATCTTAGAAGAATGTTGGTCACACCCTCCATCACCTTGGAGAGGAGGGAGGTAATAGGGATAGAACTATATTTTTTTATACCACTAAGATGGCAAACAAGCTTACGGTCCGCCTGATTGTAAGCGGTCACCGTAGCCTATGGACGCTTGCAACACCAGGGGTATCACTCGCACGTTGCCGACTCTTCAGAAATAACTTCTTTCTTGAAGAACCCCATACTGTAGTCCTTGTAGAAAACCTTAATTTGATGGATCTGATCTATCGCCCTCTTTAGGCACAGGGTGTACATTTGCAGTCTTAGAGAGGTAGGGCACTGCAAGTACTTGCTCGAATAAGCCACCCGAACAACTAAAGCAGGGCATAGCGAGTACTTGCTCGAATGAGCGGCCCGAACTGGGGAAGTACCTCCACCTTACAGAAAACCGCGGCCATAATAACACTAACATTGAGTAGTGTTGTGTTCCTGGCGGTGAGTAAGGTTGCCAGAGCTCTTTGAGGATTCGCTGCGCGGACAGCGGAGGACCGGCGGTGCTTGTTGCTGTCATGCTCGGCGTAGACGCGGCGTGCTGGTTCGGCGGTCAGGGAGACCTGATGAAACGGCTGACCGCTGGCCGCCCGCAGGTTGAACGGGATCCCGAACCCAGGGATCACTTAATCTCCGCCATGGGAGGCTGATTCACCAGCCTGTGTAAAGTATCTGAAGTGGTAGTCGTGCCGGAGAAGGAGACCGGAGTGGACCCGGCTACTACAACAGAGGGGGATCAGGGGCCCTTCCGCCCGCCGTGCCAGCAACCGTATCATCTGTGGCGAGCTTCAGCAGTCTCAGAACCGCACCTTTTGTCCTCTATGCTGTCTGTGCAGTGAATCCTCATCCTTAGTCTTAGTAACTTCTTTTATATATTATGGCCATAAGAAAGAAAAAGAAAAGAGTTTGCACAGCGGCTACTCCATCCACATATAATGTGGATTTTTGCCACATCAGGGGTATTCACGCAAATCTTAACGCAGTCCACCACCATCTCGAAACTGCGCAGCCGACCATTCTTTTTCTAACGGAGACGCAGATATCCTGCCAGGCCGACACATCCGCCCGTCTTAGTGGATGCGCCTCTTGGCTCCTCGGACCACTGTCTCGTCCGGACTCAAGTGTCATGCACACAAGCCGATCCTTCTGGGCCAACTAATTGGCGTCGTGTGTGGCACTATAAGTCGGCAGACTGGGATGGATTGCGAGAATTTTACGCATCGTACTCGTGGAGGCAGATCTGCTTTAACTCAGAAGATCCTGACCTCTGCGCAGCCGCAGTCACTGAGACAATCCTTGCTGGTATGGAATGCTATATTCCTAACCCGCGAGTAGCTGCCGGCGTCAAAAAACGGCCGTGGTTTAATAGGTTTTGCAGAAAAGCTAAAATTCTTAAGCAAAATGAATATAAGGCTTGGACCACGGCTCGTTTTAATAAGGATCCGAATATTTCTGAGTTAAAACGCAAATTAAATGCTGCCTCGAGGTTCAGTAAGAAAGCAACTGCCAGAGCAAAATTCCAATTCATCGGCAAAATAGGTGAGCGACTTGCGAGCTATCCTTCTGGGAGTCGTGCTTGCCGAAGGGAACTTGTGCCAGTCGTCGTTACCACCACTGCGAAAGACCGATGGTGACTTGGCCCATAGTGCTAAAGAGAAAGCCGATCTACTGGGCAGTCTCTTTGCCTCGAACTCGAATATGAACGATGAAGGCGCTGTATCACCTACTATGCCGTAGTGCGGTAAGACCATGCCGGAAATCTCCATAACGCAGCGGGAGGTCAGGCGGGCGTTGCTCTCTCTAGACGTTAATAAGTCCAATACCAGTAGTGGTGCTTAAGCAGTGTGCTCCTGAGTTATGTCCTGTACTCACGCGCCTCTTCGCGCTTTCCTACCACACTAGGCAATTTCCGTCTTCATGGAAGACTGCGAATGTGCACCCGGTGCCCAAAAAGGGCGATAGGTCAGATCCATCGAATTATAGGCCTATCGCTATTACCTCTCTCCTCTCTAAGGTGATGGAGCGTGTGATCAACACACAGCTTCTAAGATACCTAGAAGTACACGATCTGGTCAGTGACCGTCAATATGGCTTTCGCCACGGTCGCTCGACTGGTGACCTTCTAGTGTATCTCACACACCGATGGGCACTAGCCATTGAGAGTCAGGGGGAGGCATTGGCATGTAGCCTGGACATAGCGAAGGCGTTCGATCGGGTCTGGCACCGCGGTCTTCTATCGAAGTTGCCATCTTACGGAGTGCCCGAGGGTTTGTGCAAATGGGTGGCTAGCTTTTTGTCCGGCAGACGCATACGAACCGTAGTTGACGGTAGTTGCTTTGATAGCATGGACATTAATGCTGGTGTCCCGCAAGGCTCTGTGCTGTCTCCTACGCTGTTTCTACTGCATATCAATGACATGTTGGACATCAACAACATACATTGCTATGCAGATGACAGTACTGGAGACGCTTTTTACACGGGTCGTGCAAACATCCCTCGTTCCGTTGTGGAGGAAAACCGCGGAGAACTTGTGTCTCAAATCGAGACCACACTGTCCCAGGTCTCTGACTGGGGACGGGTAAACTTGGTCCGATTCAACCCTACAAAGACACAAGTGTGCGCGTTCACCGCTAAGAAAACTCCATTCACTGTGGTCCCACAATTCCAGAGCACTCCCCTCTCCATCTCCAAGAGCATTGGGATCCTTGGTGTCGACATCTCCAGCGATGTTCAGTTCCGAGATCATTTACAAGATAAGGTGAAGCTGGCGTCCAAAAAACTTGGTGTACTCAACAGAGCGAAGCAGTACTTCACGTCGGGGCAAAGGTTGTTACTTTACAAGTCGCTGGCTCGGCCCCATATGGAGTACTGCTGCCATCTCTGGGCAGGTGCACCCGGATACCAGCTTGGCCCTTTTGACTCGGTTCAACGACGGGCTGTGAGAATTGTCGACGATTCCAAACTCACTTGCGGTATCGAGCCCTTAAGTCTGAGGAGAGACTTTGCCTCACTGTGTGTGTTCTACCGCTTGTACAATGGGTTGTGTTCTGAGGAATTGTTCGAAATGATGCCCACGGCTACTTTCTACCATCGCACCGCTCGCCATCGGCAGGGAATTCATTCTCACACTTTAGAACCTAAATGGTCGCGTACAGTACGGTTTCAGAGAAACTTCCTCCGCGAACGCTTAAGTTGTGGAATGAGCTCCCTGCCAAGGTTTTCTGCAAGAACTACAGTATGGAGTTCTTCAAGAAAGAAGTTATTAGATTTCTGAAGGGTCGGCAACGCGCAAGTGATACCCCTGGTGTTGCAAGCGTCCATAGGCTACGGTGACCGCTTACCATCAGGCGGGCCGTAAGCTTGTTTGCCACCTTAGTGGTATTAAATTAAAAAAAAAAAAAAAAAGTCTTTTATAAAGGCGGAAATTGCCTAGTGAGGTAGGAAAGCGCGAAGAGCTGCGCGAGTACAGCACACTGTTTAAGCACCACTGCTGGTATACCGTCTGGCCCACTCGACGTATGAACATCTAGAGAGAGCAACGCCTGCCAGAACTACCGCTGTGTTATGGAGATTTCCCGCATGGTCTTACCGCACCACGGTATAGTAGGTGGTACAGCGCCTTCGTCGCGCACATTCGAGTTAGAGGCAAAGAGACTGCTCAGTAGATCGGCTTTCCCTTTTGCACTATGGGCCAAGTCACTATCGATCTTTAGCAGTGGTGGTAACGACGACTGGCAAAAGTTCCCTTCGGCAGCTTTAGCAAGCGACTAGAAAGCACGACTCCCAGAGGGATAGCTCGCAGGTCACCCACCTATTTTATTTTTTAAAGTACTTATTTTTGTTAGAGTCGGTGGCCTGTGCCAGCTTAATGATTGTTTATGCATATGTTAAAAAAATTATGGCAGTGGGTACCAGTACATATAACGGCTTTACAAGTTTATGAGTAATAGTCGACCAACTTGTATCTTTTTTGAAAAGTAGAAAGATCCGTACCGAAACCATTAAAAATAGCTTAAAGTTGTTAGTTGTGTAAAACCGGTATGTAGTAAATATAAATTAATAAGCCATGTACGTAAATTATAGAAAAATAAAAACATTACATCTTAAATAATAATTATTCCTGAATTAGTAACAAAGCGCGCGGCGCTTAGTGGTACAGCTTTTACAAGTTTTTCAAATATACACAATAATTCTTATTCTACAGAACCATTACATAATGTGTGTAATACACGCACTTTGCGGTTATTATTTGCGTCAGAGGGGTAATATACATTATCATAGGTTTTTCTGTTCTTATTTCCGACACTCCAACACTTTTCATATTTCCCTTCACCGTCTAATGGCCTCATAAATATGGTAATACGTCATGCTGCCGAGTAATCTACGGTAATGCTGAGCTGCCTGTCAGATGGGAGACCAAAAGTCACTTATCTTTGTTTGGTTAAATACATTTTTTACACTTACTTGAATTTATTTCTAGCAGCCATACTTAAAGTGTGCTTTGTGGAGCCCTAAGCCCTAACATTAAAACAAATTCTGCTTACTTTAGGACTCAATCAAATGTTGCAAAAGGTTTTCACACTGTAATCTAGCAACACTGTGGCCGCATGTTTTTGCCGCTTCCGATTTCCGCTTTGATGTTGATTCGAACGCGCTGCTTGTGTCACTAAAATTTGGACTTTTATTTTCTATCGCTAACACACAATGTCTGTCAAACGGCGGCACCTTTTCCTGTTCAAATTCAAATTCAATATAATTTATTCAGTTTAGGCTACAATAATTGAGCACTTATGAATGTCACTACGCCATCGGTTTGTAAGTATACAGGGCGGGAGACCTTGTACTGAGAAGAACCGGCAAGAAACTCAGCAAGAGCATTTCTTTTCTCCCTTTCTCTTTCAAAAAGGGGGCAGACATTTTAAACAGTTATGTACGTACATAAGTTTATTTAGCCGCATAAATAATGTAACTACAGTTGTTTAAACGTAATAGACTAATTCTGACATATAGGAAATAAATAATTATTTAAGTTTTAAAGTAAAATGTACTTTTGTATCCATGTAACAATTTTAAGTGTAGAAAGGTCTCAGACAAGTTACTATGGAATTTAAAAAAAAAATGTTATGTCAAAATATCCTTATCCTTCTCCTCCGCATTAACTCCTGGTGGCCAAAAGGGCCCACTTTAATAACCTTCGCTAGACCTACTGTAGAACCTAGATCAGACTGGACAAACAACTTAAAGGCATTCTTATAAACCTGAATGTACCCGTAAATTAACCATTTTGAAACCCAGTAAGATTCAGTTTTACGTAATTAGAACCTACATAAAGTCTTTAATTAGTCATGAGCTAGTTACGATCAGTATTTACCGCAGAATGTTTATCCCACAATTGGGTTATCGTCAAGCCACAGCAAAAGCTCGTTAGCCATCTTATAAAAGAATGGTTATAAATTAGTCAAAACTTGGTTAGTAAATTAATAACAGACAGCGGCTTCCATTTTATAATACTACTCATTTTATTGTGATGTATTTCATGAACAACGGAAAACCGACAGTAAAATTCAAACGCGTGTGTAAATTCTATTGCGACTACCAGTTTACTGTTAAATTATGGTATAATAAGCTTTTAAAATACACGAGACCTCATCAATAGGCATATTTTAAATATTTTACGCACATATAGAGTCAAAAAAATACATGAAAGAACTGACGTATAATCATTAGTAAAAGTACAAATGCGCTTTGAATAACGATTTTACCGGCGAAAACTACGCAATTAGCGTAAATAATTTAATGTTTTTGTGAGTTCCTGTCACAATAAACAACAAAAAATGGCTGCCTTAGGTGAACGGCTCATGAGCTTTACAAATAAATAAATAAATATATTTTGGACATTACAGACAGCGCCGTCAGGCTCCAAAGTAAGCAAAGCTTGTGTTATAGACACCAGACAACGGATTCAAATACATATAATTACGTATACCGTACGTAGATTACCTAAAAATATTTTAGAAACAAAGCACAAAATATTACTGATTATTGCAAACCTATACTCATTGAATTGACTAGTAAGACTTAATACCTAGTCTTCAGTATCGACGCGGACGGACTAAGAAGTAATTTCTAGTAGTTTCTAGAGAGCTTCTCGCAGCCGATTGTGTTTTAACAAGCAGTTCTGTTCGTGGGTTTTTTTGCGTATATGTATAGAATGTTCACAAAATCAAAGGATGAGTTGATTTATTCTTCTTGGTTCTGTCATTTTTTAATGCCGCCAACGTTCATAATATTTTGTACGGGTCGGATGCGACTATAGCGATAAGTACCTGCCGAGTGTTGCGGCACTCGTTATGAATCGAGATGTACCTTAAATCCAAGCCAAGACGACCAAGCGAAGCGTAAGAGCAGTACTTACCTTTTCTCGAAGCGCTTCGTCATTTTTTTGAACCCTCATATCTTGGGTTTGGATTATACCAGATAAACAAAATACTCGCGATATGACGTCAATAGCAGGCTTCTTAAACATTTTTGGTTTTTTTGATATCTAAAAAACCCTGATTATGTCACTAACAAAATTCTGAGAGTACTTCTTGAAGTCCTAGAAAGCTGAAATTTGGTACGTAAGCTAGTATTAGTACACAAACAACAAAAAACATATTCAAACTTATTATTTTTACCCCCCAAACCCTTAAACTACCCCTAGTTTAACTAGTAACTATCCCCATAGAAGTTAGTTTAAGACTACCGCAAATTTTGATGCTAGAGGTCTGAAAAATGATATAGGAACTCCTTGTTATAAATAATAAAAAACATATTTCAGGAATTTTAGAAAATCCCCCCCTCCCCTCTAACCTTTTAAATTAGGGGATGAAAGTTTATATGGGGCTTTCGTCCGGTTTCAGAATATTACTTCTTGGACTTCAAGAATTACTCTCAGACTTTTGATAATCATTTGTTAGTGACATAATCAGGGTTTTTTAGATATCAAAAAAAAACAAAAATGTTTAAGAAGCCTGCTATTGACGTCATATCGCGAGTATTTTGTTTATCTGGTATAATCCAAACCCAAGATATGAGGGTTCAAAAAAATGACGAAGCGCTTCGAGAAAAGGTAAGTACTGCTCTTGCGCTTCGCTTGGTCGTCTTGGCTTAGATTTAAGGTACATTTCGATTCATAACGAGTGCCGCAACACTCGGCAGGTACTTATCGCGATAGTCGCATCCGACCCGTACAAAATATTATGAACATTGGCGGCATTAAAAAATGACAGAACCAAGAAGAATAAATCAACTCATCCTTTGATTTTGTGAACATTCTATACATATACGCAAAAAAACCCACGAACAGAACTGCTTTTTAAAACAGAATCGGCTGTGAGAAGCTCTAGAGAAACTACTAGAAATTACTTCTTAGTCCGTCCGCGTCGATACTGAAGACTAGGTATTAAGTCTTACTAGTCAATTCAATGAGTATAGGTTTGCAATAATTAGTAATATTTTGTGCTTTGTTTCTAAAAAAAATTACAGGATATTTTTAGGTAATCTACGTACGGTGGTTGTTCTTTAGGTTATCTATGAGTTATCCCTCGCAGCCTAGTTGGTAGTATGGCTAGCTGCTGTTCTGATGGTGTGGGTTCGATTCCCGCACTGGACAAACATTTATGTGATAAACATTTGTGTTTGTCTGGAGTCTGGGTGTATTTATATATGATGTGTATGTATTTACAAAAAAAAGGTAATTATATGTATTTGTATCCGTTGTCTGGTGTCAATAACACAAGCTTTGCTTACTTTGGAGCCAGACGGCGCTGTCTGTAATGTCCAAAATATATTTATTTATTTATTTGTAAAGCTAATGAGCCTTTCACCTAAGGCAGCCATTTTTTGTTGTTTATTGTGACAGGAACTCACAAAAACATTAAATTATTTACGCTAATTGCGTAGTTTTCGCCGGTGTAATCGTTATTCAAAGCGCATTTGTACTTTTACTAATGATTATACGTCAGTTCTTTCATGTATTTTTTTGACTCTATATGTGCGTAAAATATTTAAAATATGCCTATTGATGAGGTCTCGTGTATTTTAAAAGCTTATTATTCCATAATTTAACAGTAAACTGGTAGTCGCAATAGAATTTACACACGCGTTTGAATTTTACTGTCGGTTTTCCGTTGTTCATGAAGTATTATTAATACTGTCTGTTATTAATTTACTAACCAAGTTTTGACTAATTTATAACCATTATTTTATAAGATGGCTAACGAGCTTTTGCTGTGGCTTGACGATAACCCAATTGTGGGATAAACATTCTGCGGTAAATACTGATCGTAACTAGCTAATGACTAATTAAAGACTTTATGTAGGTTCTAATTACGTAAAACTGAATCTTACTGGGTTTCAAAATTGTTAATTTACGAGTACATTCAGGTTTATAAGAATGCCTTTAAGTTGTTTTTCCAGTCTGATATAGGTTCTAAAGTAGGTCTAGCGAAGGTTATTAAAGTGGGCCCTTTTGGCCACCAGGAGTTTATGCGGAGGTTATTATAAGGATATTTTGACATAACATTTTTTTTTTAAATTCCATAGTAACTTGTCTGAGACCTTTCTACATTTAAAATTGTTACATGGATACAAAAGTACATTTTACTTTAAAACTTAAATAATTAATTATTTCCTATATGTCAGAACTAGTCTATTACGTTTAAACAACTGAAGTTACATTATTTATGCGGCTAAATAAACTTATGTACGTACATAACTGTTTAAAATGTCTGCCCCCTTTTTGAAAGAGAAATGGAGAAAAGAAATGCCCTTGCTGAGTTTCTTGCCGGTTCTTCTCAGTACAAGGTCTCCCGCCCTGTAGACTTACGAACCGATGGCGTAGTGACATTCATAAGTGTTCAATTATTGTAGCCTAAACTGAATAAATTATATTGAATTTGAATTTGAACAGGAAAAGGTACCGCCGTTTGACAGACATTGTGTGTTAGCGATAGAAAATAAAAGTCCAAATTTCAGTGACACAAGGAGCGCGGAGGGAGGAAAAAGACTCGAACGCGCTTTTGTCTTTAATGTCAAAATTATTAACTTACATCTATACCTAATAGATAAAGTTATTAGTTATTAATATACATAGATATACACAGTACCTATGTGGTGCGTCGCCTACAGTGTGATAATTACAATATTGCGAAACTAAAAGAAACAATAACGAAAATCATTTTAACAGAATCAGCTCAGAAGTTTTTAAACTTGTTAATATTTAATACTATGTAAAAACACGTACTTGACCATTAAACAAAAACAAATAGTTCCGATGTATATCCAATATTATATATATATATGATATACTATCTTCTAATAAAGATATACACCGTAACTAATATCCCTAGAGACAATGATGCCCAGAGAAATTGAATTACTGCGACAATATTACGCGCCCGTATTGATTATGCCAAGGCGTGTCATTTGCCGGGATGGTGTTGCGTTTCAAAGGAATTTCAATTTCTAAGTCGTAAATTAAAAACTAGAAATATGTTTTTGTTTATAATTCCTCCTGTTCATTTTTAAATGTCTTGTCAATTATATTTTGAGTAAGTAATTATATTATTGTATTTAAACTAAGTTTTGTTTATTTTTGATAATTATTGTAAGCGCTGTATGAAAAAATAAACACAGGTTGGAACAGTTACTCAATCACTCTTGTTATACAGAATACTAGCATGGGGGTCATACTAAATGGAAGAACTCAATAGAGCACAAAAAATAATTCTAAAAGTCCATAGGTACACAGAAAACCGATACCTTACCCGACGAAACTTCTTTTTGATAAGTGCAAGGTAATGACGCCTGTACAACTACTTATTTGGCATACCTTAATCTATATGGCAAAAAATATTAAGGACTTTACTCAGTCACACGTCAGTCGGCTCGACAAACGGACGTCGCAGCGCGTTAAAGTTAAAGTAAAATTGATGTTATGGATAAGGAAGGATTAGTTCGCATCTGTACAAATGCGTTTTCATGTGAAGATGTGATTACACCAAAGAAACTGCTCTTCGACTCAGTCAAAAAGGAAAAAAATAAGATACAGAAAAAGGGAGATGGAAAAACCGACCGTGATCTCTATTATATTCTATCCTTCTTTAAAGAGTCTGATCTAGAAGAGGTGCCTTCTTTCGTTGCCTGTAATCTGCAGAAGCTTTCCCCGCTAACGTTTGACCACATAGACATTACGTGGCTATTAAAAGACATAATAGTGATACAAAGTGACCTTAAACAATCGAGTCTTCCTACGAGACGAAAAGGAAACTTAACGAGCTTGATAGATTATAGTGCTTTGTGTGATTATTTTAATGAAAATAAATATATAAAAAATTGATAAAATACATGTATAATGATTGCTTATTTTCATTTATTAATTGAATGATGTGTAAAATAATATTGTATGTAGTTTTACACAATGTATTAGATAGGTAATAATATACACACCGGCACAATTAGCGGAACACAAAAAAAGGATTTGAACGAATGGCAGCAGGTTCTCTTTACTGATGAGTGCAGAGTTCTTTTTAAACAGATCGATGGGAGACAGCGAATATGGAGACGCAAAGGAGAACGCCACATACAGTCTAATTTTGAACACATGGTGGCTTATGGTGGCGGCTCGATTATGGTTTGGGGAGGGATATGTTTGGGAGCTCGCACGGAGTTAGTGATAGTCACAGGAGGGACCATGACAGCAGATCGATACATCAGAGACATTTTAGAAGAACATGTTGTACCATTTGCCCCATTTATTGGTGACGACTTTATTCTAATGCAAGATAATGCTCGTGCTCATAGTGCACAATCGGTACAGGCATATCTGAGCCACGTAGGTATACCGGTGATGCAGTGGCCAGCAAATTCCCCCGATATGAATCCGATAGAGCAAGTCTGGGACTTGCTAAAAAGAAGGGTTAAATCCAGAATGCCACCCCCCAACAATCTGAATGATTTCGTCAAATATATGCGTTATTATCTCATAGTCTCACTTTTTTTTCTGTTCCGCTAATTGTGCCGGTGTGTATATATGTAGTCTAAATGTGTATTTCAAAGATCAAAAACAGTTCTGTTATAATGTAAATATAAATGGCGTGATTCTGATGTGCTACCTAACAGCCCCACCCGATCATGTTGTTTGTCACTAAAAATAAAAAGGGTTGGCTCGAGAGAGCCGGAGCAGTTGTGGATTAAAATTGAAGACTACTGGTTGTATTAACGGTGTTGCGTAATAAATTACTGCAAGTATATAGTGTACAAAATGTTTAAAGTGACGCTGCCGAAACTGAATGGGAATTCAGTATTGAAAAACATTTCAGTTAAGTACAATTGATTGCGTAACTTATGTGTAGAAGATTATATTTCATTGTGTGTTTTTAATAATGTATAATTGTTATGATATAAATGTTGAATTAACAGTACGTAAGTAATACCTAGCTGACAGTTTTAGCTCTTTGTGGCATTTGGCTGGGCCGGTCAATAAGGTCCTTAAATACCTATAATTGTTCTTCTTGCAGTTTGTGAATAGCTTACGAATCTTAGATCCTACAAGGCTTATTACTCCTACTCGAAACTAAGATTTAATAAGTAGATACTTTATATATCATAAAAGTTGATATATTTACTTCAGACTTTGATTTATATATCCTATCATAAAAATACCTACCTACATTATCATATTTTTATACCGTCAAATCTAACATCAGAAGTGGGATAAAAAAACCTTTCTCTGCCGATTAATAAATCATTGTATTTTTTTTCAGCTACAGATTGTGTCACGCCAAAATGACTTAAGGCTCTAGGTTGACTTAAGGCGAAACGATGCTGACTTGTAAAACAACGGAGTGATGACGTTGCCTTGCCACTCTGACCAGAAAACTATTAGTATCAGTGATGAGTCGGTAATTGGACATTTATCGAACGACAGGCATCGAGTTTAGAAAATGACTCCGCATTCTGCAAACATTGCGTGATGGTGATTGAAACTTTGCGAGGTTACGACCTAGTTAAGAATAAATATTTACGAAACAACTATGTATAACCAATACCTATGCTAATCTTAAATTTTTAGAAAGGCCGAACGGTCCTTAGAAGGTTCAGAGTTCTGTTTCAAATCAAATCATTTATTTCGTAATGATGGACAAAAACAATGTTGCAAGTATATTTATACAGTATATATACACAGTATTTATACAGTATACAGATATATAACATTATGTATTATAATTTTAAATCGGTCTCTTTTCAATCATAAATACAAGTAGTTATGTCATAGTTGGGTCACAAAACTTCTATTGCAATATTCGTTAACTGATTGTTTTAAACCGATGCAGCGGTATTGATTTTAATTCCGTGGTTAATTATTAAAAATATGAAGGCATAACATTTCTCAAGTTATCAAACAATAACAAAAACTTAATTTTAATTTCTTAAAAAAAAACATCGAGTATGATATGGGGATGGGGTTACTCCGCAAGTAACGGTAAAATAGCACAAGAATAAATTATGTCAATAATACGCATTGGAAATTGTTTTTACATAAAATTATAGTACCTACCCACAACTTGGAAACTAAATTTGCTAAGTCTAATGGGTAACCTAACACACAATTGTTAGTTGACTCTTACATTTTAAAACGGGCGGGTAACTTAAAAAATAAATAATAATAAAATAGAAATAAATGGGAATTCTAACTATTGAGTTAATTTGTTACTACATACCTCCGTGATAACATAAAATTAGGTGGCCAATTTTGGTATTCCATACAGTTTTAGTATTCCATTGAAAACGTAGCAGTTAACCACAACATCAGTAGGTATCCACTGTGCGATGATTTAGTATGGGATAGGTATGACACGGAAAGTCTCAAAAATACAACAAAAGAGAAACGTGGCACTGGACAAAGAACACGAGCTACCCTAAACAATAAGATTCCTAAGGGTTGGGCAAATTTTCTCAGGGATAGTACAAATAAAGAGGAATTATTCCATCTTCTGCGAGAGCGACAACCCAAGCCGAGGCTTCCCCCGTGGGGAGCCCTTGAGCGTTGGGCGCTATATGGGCTGAGGCTCCTTCAGAGTCTCGCCCCAAAAGTCCGGTGAAGCAGTAATGGCTGCAACAGCCAACTGCATAGTCATAAAAGTGTCATGCCGCAAAATATGCAAGCAACAAATAATTGTACGTGACGGCTGGAGAGGTAGTGCACAGCAACAGTAGCAGAGACAAAAAAAAACTAGATCCATGCAACCACGATGAGGCTGATGCTGTAGCCCAAGATCACTCAAAAAATATATAAAAGAGTGTATTTCAAGCTTGGAGCGCATATCCTGCTGTAACGGAGGGATTAAAAGACGGCAAACAAGGCAATATTGAGCAGGCGTTGCCAATATTGGAAAAAATATTTGTTTTCTTGTATGACAAGTAAGAGTCTCACAATGTTAAGCCTGAACAGATTTGAATTACGAGGATGCATGGTCCCTAAACATTATTTTCAGATCAGGTACAAGTACGAGTGTAAATGAGTGCCGAAAGTACTTTTTACAAAAAGAAATCTTCAGTTAGAGAATCTGCTATCAACGGAAGATGCGCTACGTAAACATATTCTACATGCAGTTTACCAAGGAGGCTATGTTTGGGGACAGATTATAGCCACTCAGCAACAGCTACCATTCTCTGCTGACTGGGGCTGGTCTAAACAAAATGGTTATTGGGAGCCCATATGGACAAGCCTACCTGCGGCGGCTGCTGCTTGTTTAGAGCTTATTCGTTGCCGTTGCAATATAAAATGCGCAGGAAGGTGTAACTGCGTTAAAAAAAAACTAAAATACACGAATCTATGTGCAATTGCGAAAAATAAATATCTTATTTTAACCCGCATTTTTTGTCAAACATTCTAGCTATGAAATTTTATCACAATTATAATAACTCTACTAGCGAAAGTTTTCCGAACATGTTTATTTATATTTTTTATTTATATTTATATATATATATCACGTCCAGAAGTAATTTATTAATGTAATCTACAAACATAAGAATAACAACTTATCACAAATCATCTAAACATACTTAAAAATTCTAAAAGCTGCACACCGCTCATACAATGCAGATACGCCGCGCGACACAAAACATTTTTTTTAACAGAGTTATTAAACAAAAAATTACTGGATAACTGGCCAATTCACAGGTATTTTTTCTCTGGAGATAATATTCGTAGTTATAATTCTGTAGACGATTTTCGAAAAAAAGACAAGTAATTTTTTTTTTATTTATCTATTTTTTTGTATGGGGGATTGAAAATTTAGTTACAGAAATTAATTTCTTATCCTCGAATTATGCGAAAAAAACACCAAACTTGATATAGTTGCTAGATGTATGCAGATATAAAGCTTAGAGTGAGGCGCGCCGGACGCACTTTTCCCCCCCTCCCCCTGCCCACCTACTGGGGGGAACTTCGTGGCAACCGGGCTAAATCACCTTAGATGACCCCCGGGAACACCTGTTCCAAGCGGTTTGCTTTGTCCCAAAAATGCAAGGTCCACTTAGAAAACGGTACCTAAGATCTCCTACTACAAGGATTTCGAAATTACTTAATAGTATGCAATTACAAAAATCATATTAAAAATTTCATTGAATGTTTAATATTTATTCCCTTAATCAGCATTTACCGTTAATTAAAAATAAATAGTGAGCTTTGAATAAATAATCTGTGTTTTATTTATAGATGGAATTTTTGTTTAAGTCCTAGTTACTAGGTGGTCCGTGACAAGACAGAAATTTTATCAAAATATGATGCCTCATGTCTAAAAGGTTAAGAACCACTGCTCTTGAGTGTTGTCAATGCTGTTCTTTCTATGTGTCAGCCAAGCATACTTGCCGCATAAACTCATGAAAACCATTGCCAGTGATCAACAGTATGGAAAAACTTAGAGATATAGACCTTACGAAAGAATTAGCGGCTATTTTTGATTACTGGTATCAGCACCAGGAAAACGTGGTGAAGTGGGCACATTCTTTGTCTGATGTGCACAGACTGACATGCGAGGTGAGTCAGGGTGGCCTGACCTCCCCAAAGCTTTTTATTTTACAATAATAATATTTATTTATTTATTTATTTTTAATCTGTACAAAGATCACCTGATTCTAGAGCTCAGCAGCGTCAGCGGCGGCTGTTTCGTAGATGGAACAACTGCAAATAATATTAGTTATGCTGATGACATGGTGCTGCTGAATGAATTTGAAAAAGCTTATTTATATTTACGAAGTCTATGCGTCGATACATGGTCTTCGATACAAACGGTGAAAAGAGCGAGTTGTTCGTTTTTAGGTCACGTAATAAAAAATGGAACACCCTTGCAAAAGGTCTCACAGTGACGACATGGACAAAGGAATAGCGGAGAGCGTTGGCTGTAAGGTGTGTAAGCTGTAACATGTTGGCACGCAGTTTCGCGCGATGTACTGAACATGTTAAAGCAACATTATAAAGAGCCTACTGTCAGGCTCTTTGCACGAGTAACCTGTGGGTCTAATGTACACAAAAGTATTAGAACTCTCTCTGCGTACAGTATAATAATGGTTCTCCTTTGTAATACATGAGGAATGTTCGCCGCGGCCCGTGTTGACGGTTTTCACGCTGTGCCAACAATATACTCAAGGTTATAGCTGACAAACCCGACTACCCTAGCTGAGACACTGCATAATGATCCATTAAAAAAATCGGCTAAGTGCGAGTCGGACTCGCGCACGAAGTGTTCCATACCATCATCTATAAAAACGGCAAAATAATCACGTTTTTTGTATGGGAGCCCCCCTTAAATATGGTTTATTTAAATTTATTTATTTATTTTTAAAGTGACTGTATAACTCAATATTCTGTGAATAAGCGTCTACCAAAAAATCACGTTTGTTGTATGGGAGCCCCCTTAAATATTTATTTTATTCTGTTTTTTAGTATTTGATGTTATAGCGGCAACAGAAATACATCTTCTGTGAAAATTTCATATATCACGGTTTATGAGATACAGCCTGGTGACAGACGGACAGACAGGCGGACGAACGGACAGCGGAGTCTTAGTAATAGGGTTCCACTTATTACCCTTTAAAAGTAACAGTGCCTCAGTGGGACCGGGATAGCTGTTACCTTAGTAAGATAGTTGTTTGTATTTTTATTATATATCTCTGTATACTAACACTTTTGTATGGACCTACGAGTATGTCTGAAAATAAATATTATTATTATTATTATTATAAATTGGCACAATACTGCCAACCTACACGCAAAACAGCACCAACGCATAAATATGAATTTTCTTATGATATAACTATATTTAGTCGTCGACGTATAATTTTATTAGAAAACATTAAAATGTTTACTAATTTCGTCAAAACATAAACATCTATGTTTATTAATAGTTAGCCCTAGCACAGATCTAGATCTAATTGGTCTGCTATCAACAACACTAAAGATTGTCATTAGCCGATAAAGATAATAGCATACTATTATCCATTCTATAAGCAGGTGTAACTCTGTGAAATATTTCTACTACTAATAATAAATAAATTAATTAATAAAAAACAAAGGTCGTTTCCTATGACAATCCAAGACATGATTCATCATAAGGTTAGAAATAATAATTTTCAAAGCCAATTTACCGGCCACGTTAGTTCTGTACAAAAGAAGATAATTAAACATTCTCTTTTTACTTTTGCACGCCTCATAAGCGGAGCGGTGAGATAGTGCTCTACTCTCGACATGTCAAAAAACCCAGTCTTTCGAAACTTAAATGACGTTTTTTTTTTTAATATAACACTTACAGGATAATATGAGTGCACTAATATGAAGTTAAATAATCTGTCTAGCACATATGGTACATTTTATAAACAATTAATTTGTTTAATATAATAAATAATAACATTAAAACTAATCATTCTTGGACGTCCGTGAGTCTGTGTTTATGTGACCATGTATGTGGCAGAGAAATTGGTCGAAAAATTCATCTTACCGGAATACTTTTGTTTTTAATATATAAAGTATTACACTGTGCTGATTCCTAGTTAATATTAGCGTTCTAAGTACTGTCGTTTAATTATAATTTATAAAAAAACTAATATACCACTGTATACTGTATATCTATATATATATTTTTTATTTTTATTTTATAGTATATTTTTTCCTCACCTTCAACACCAGGGGTATCACTTGCGCGTTGCCGACCCTTCAGAAATCTAATAACTTCTTTCTTGAAGAACTCCATACTGTAGTCCTTGCAGAAAACCTTGGCAGGGAGCTCATTCCACAAATTAAGCTTTCGCGGGTGGAAGTTTCTCTGAAACCGCACTGTACGCGGCCATTTAGGTTCTAAAGTGTGAGAATGAGTGCCCTGCCGATGGCGAGCGGTGCGATGGTAGAAAGTAGCCGTGGGCATCATTTCGAACAATTCCTCAGAACACAACCCATTGTACAAGCGGTAGAACACACACAGTGAGGCAAAGTCTCTCCTCAGACTTAAGGGCTCGATACCGCAAGTGAGTTTGGAATCGTCGACAATTCAAAAGGGCCAAGCTGGTTTCCAGGTGCCGAACTTGCGACTTGTAGAGTAACAACCTTTGCCCCGACGTGAAGTACTGCTTCGCTCTGTTGAGTACACCAAGTTTTTTGGACGCCAGCTTCACCTTATCTTGTAAATGATCTCGGAACTGAACATCGCTGGATGTCCACACCAAGGATCCCAATGCTCTTGGAGATGGAGAGGGGAGTGTTATGGAATTGTGGGACTACAGTGAATGGAGTTTTCTTAGCGGTGAACGCGCACACTTGTGTCTTTTGTGCGCGTTCACAAAAATGTGTTCAACACAATTCAAATTATGTGTTTTCTATGGACTCACAAAATTCTCTAAAAAATCTTCCTTCGACTAGGTATTTATTTCTTTGTTGCAATGCGGCAAAATATCCTTATTTCTGATAAATATTTTGGCTTTACATAAGAAATCTCGTCGCGGCATCGCGCTATATGAGCTAACTGAAAGGTATTTGTTGTAGATCCTTGCTTCACCCTTTCTTCTTCTTTATATATTTGGAGGAGTTTATATATGTATGGCTTTTAAAGCCTCTTCTGAAACTGGCTTGTTAGGAGGCTGGACTCCAGATTCTTAAACCTGCGTCCGAGGCGATTCGTAATGATTCTGAAAAACAACTTGTAGATATTTTGAGTCAGAAGTGAAAATAGTCATTACCAAATGGTGAAAACCTTATTGTTTTCAGGAAGGTGAACAGTGAACGTGAACCGCCGTCCAGTTTTACAATAAAAATATAATTGTTACTAAGAAAAAATATCCCAACATAAACACGCTGTTAAAAAAGTGCCAAGTCTCAATTGAAATGATTTGTTTTTGAAAAGTAGTGATATCTCATAAAAAGGAGGTGGATAAAAGAAAACAAATGGCCTGACTCGTTAAATTCCATTCTATAGAATCTACAGTACCTTAATAAATAAACCTAAAACTTTTTGATTAATGACAAGGAAAATAGGATAATGTATGTATTCTTGTTTTATTTCGTGGAATTTTATATGACTGTGTCATTGATGTTGAAGAAGTCACTTTTATTTTTATGAGCTAGAGTTTATAGCAACAACATAAGCCATATACAATTCAACCAGTGCAATGTATATAAGAATATGTTACCTAATTGCCTTGTCTTAATTTTTTATTAATATTTAAAAAAATAAACACCATAAATTACGGAAAGGAACTTAACGATTAAAAAATAGGCCAAGTTTAGCCAAAATTACTAGTTTTCTTATATCCACCTGAATTACGTCGAAATGATTTTAGGAAAGGATAGTGTGGCAGTTTTTTTGCGTTTAAGAGTGACAGAGGTCTTGTTTAAGGGTTGTCCATCATATTGAACTGAGGGAGAAAAATAGATATTATTAGATTTAAATAGATACCATGAGATAACTTAATCATATTTTTAGATTTCACTGCGCATTGACGCCTTGAAAATAAATTAAAACAGTGATTTTAAATACTAAATGTTACTATATAAACATAAAAAAAGATTTTTGCAATATTCACAACAACCACACAGTTTATTAAACAAGATAAGTTATTTAGGAAACTCTTTCCTACGTGCCATAACAACTTTCCAAGATGAAAACTGATCGCAGACTTAGCAAGCAGCGAGTTAATTTAAAAACTTTTTAATTACAAGATAGGTACTTGCTTGGACGTTTTAATCAGTAGGCAAGAATTGTTTTTAGAAAAATATTGCAAAAAAAATTCCGAACGCAATCTCAGTTAAGTCTTTATTTTTTTTTATTACAAAAATACTAGCTAAAAAAAATATATTCGTTTTAAACCTTGACAATGCACTTGCTCCTAAAGATGCTCTTCTTGCACTGCTTTTAAATTTAAAATACAGCTTACAAAACACGTGTGAATTTTACTTTCCATCGTCTAGTGCGGCAATGTCATTATTTTTAATTCAGCAAAATATAGGCTGTTGTTGTCTTCGCTGGGGCCTTATACAAATTACAAGCGAATCGTGCAGCATCGCTATAAAGGGAGCGTTTTCGGAACGGTCGTGGTAGATTATTCCTCATGTATCGAAAACGTTGTATCGTGGGCGTCGCGTCGGCTGGAAAACTCTACATTATCTGTGTCAGTTATCGAAAATCGCTTATGTTTTTCTTTTTTGTTTATACTATGTAATGTGGTTTTTTATTTAAGCCTTATACAATATTATTATTACTTTTATTTTCATTAAATTTACTTATCGATAGTTTTAATATTAAGAATATAGGTATTTATTATATTGAATATTGAAATGTTTTTATGTTTTTGGTAGATACCTAGTTTCTCTTCAACATATTATTGAGAAAATATTAGGCACTTATGTAAAAACATTCTAGCTTTCTAGCAACGAAAATCTGGATATACATTTACTATGAATCTGTTAAATTCGAAATAAGACGAATAGTCCGACCAAATTAGAATTAGAAGCTCGCGCCGCCATCTTGGAAAAAAGGTACCCTTTTTCAGTTTTTTTGTTCATATCTCGGCAATAATTATTAATACGATTAAATCGTGTAGCTAAAATTTGTAACTTATTAAATTTCCTATAAAATTGCTAAGATATATTATTTGTGTATCTCTAATACTTTAGCTGTAATCCAACATTGAAATATTTTTTTTTATATTTTTGCTATAGATATACAGTTTTGCTTCTGTTTCAGCTAAAATGTTCATATATATCTTCAAAAACTTATTCCATGATACTACCTAGAGATAGAAAGACCGACAGAGATGATGAGAAAGAGAGAGAGAGAGGGAGAGAAGGGGGAAGAAAATTCAGGGACAGATGCATTATGCGACATAATGTGTATAGCAGGGCGGAGTCCACTTAATGAGTAAGAATAGCGAATAGGCTAGACCGACCAGCCATCTAACGATGATTATCGCGTCTGATTCAGATAAAACCACCTATCCTAAAGTAGAACAAAGGCAAGGTTCTCGACAAACTGATAAAAAAACTTAATTTAAACATTATCACTAGTACTAACTCCGCCGTTAATGACAACTATAGGACACACTCAATATAGCATTTCTACAGAAGTACTGGATGAACTTTGCTCTAACAATCCTTTATTTGTCCCTTTTATTATTATTTTGCCCCTGTTATTATGTCCCTTAAGCCGCAGGCCTACGAAGCCACTGCGACAGTCTTTGATAAACTGGAACAAATTCATGAAAGCTCTTAAAATCAGCTTACCACATCTAGATCTCATTCCTGCTCTCATGTTCTCATTAGATCTCTAATATTTATTTGGTCATCGAAAACATCTTCATCTTCATCGCATCTGCTTTTGACCTCACTGTCTACCTTGCGGTCATGATTGGTGTCTACTGGTTTAGTGCTAAGCAAGCATTACAAGTCTATAAATAAATAAATATTTATTTATTATTATTTATTAATAACACATTGAAATGAAACATATCAAAATTTTGAAATTTATCGGGTCTTAACACGCGAAAAAATTATGATAATTTTTGGTTCTCGAAGTTTGGGCCAGGTTTAACCCACAGGTTTAACCTACAGGTTTAACTCATACTAATTTTATAAATGCGAAAATGAGTTTATTTATTTGTATTTCCTTCCTTATTGTCGCAACAGAGCATCCAATTGAGCTAATTTTTGGCACTTAGATTGTTGAGTGGATAGAGAAGGATATAGGCTAGGACCTTTTTTTTTTTAAACCGAATTCCACGTGGACGTACTATAGCTTACTTTAGGAAACTTTCTTAGTGTAATCAAGGTGGTGCCGTAGAAATCTCACGCCGATAACTGAAGTTGCAAGGCCGGAGCTGCATATATATATACACTAATAACTAGTTGACCCGGCGAACGTTGTCTCCCTTATATACCTACACAATAGTTGAATCCGCAAACGTTGTTTCGCTATAGTCCCTCTCCCTAGTATAAATAATTGTTGGACCCGCGAACGATGTTTCGCTGAAATTCCTCGTTCATATATACCTACATAATAGTTGAACCTGCGAACGATATAACGCTATAATCCCTCTCCCTCATATACATAATAGCTGAACCCGCATTTTAATTTATATAGATTGATAGCTTGACAACGCCACGTACCGTGTCCACGTATTTACAGAAGTTTGTCTAATTCGGAAACCTTCCCCGGCGTGTGCAAAACAACTTACCAAAATTTCATTATGATTGCTCTTAGCGCGCAAGTCTTGCACTGGCTGTGGCACTTGACTGGTTATTTTTTTTGATACAAACCTTGTCCTGACAATGACGAATACAACAAAAAGAGTTATCCCATTTGGTGCAGTCGTTCGGAAGTTATTGTTAGCGACTGAGTGCGACTCGCACTTGTCCGGTTACTTTTTTTAATACCTTGTACTGACAATGACGTATACAACAAAAAAAAAATATCTAATTCATTGCAGTCGTTCGGAAGTTATTCTTAGTGCGCGAGTCCGACTCGCACTTGACCGGTTATTTTGTTACATACGAACCTTGTCCTGGCAATGACAAACACAACAAAAAAAAATATCCAATTTGGGGCAGTCGTTCAGAAGTAATGCGCTTACACAGATTTTTGCGATTTCTGCATTTTTATTTATATATAGATAAATATATTTTATATATTTACAGAGATTACAACGCACGTAAGTAAACAAAAACACAGCCTCTCTTTATAAGATTAAAGAATAAATGCACAATTATGTGAATAAACTAATTTTTTTGCTAAAACAAGTTTGGCCTATATAAAATTAGTTTTTTCTGTTATCATTTTTAGCCGGTAAGATACAAGTAGTTATAGGTACTCAACTCCAACTCAAATTTACTTTAAATAAATAGCTCAAGTATAAGTAGCAGAACTTAAGTAAGTAAAGCTAAATCTTAATTATACTTTTTACCGCAATTTAACATCAAAGGGAGTGTAATTAAACCTCCATTATTTCCATTATTTGTACTTAACGGAAGGAGAGTTGATATAGAGGCAATAGGTATTACAAAATTTAATACAAATTGAGAAAGAAGAGCGAAGTGACTAATTAAATAATTCTGATATTAGCAGCAAATGAACGTACGCAATATCTCAAAATATTGGCTTCCATTATGCTGACCAATCTACCGAATAATTTTAATAGGTACATAATATTAGGAAGTGAAAGCCGATAACTTTATTTGAACGCTAAATACTTCTCCAAGAACATCAAGAACCGTAAAAAGCAAATATTTACAAAAGAAGAAGATTTTAGAACGGGTGTTCCTTTTATGCTTTTGTTATTAAGCTTAGAAGTTCTTTACCAAAGTTTGCATTCGGATGTGCGTTAAAATCGCCTAATATAAATACCGATTTCACATCAAAACTGCCAACTATTGCACTAACCTCACTTAAGCAATCCGTAAATTCTGCTAGGTGATCCGTCGTGTCTGTCGGCATATAAACCGAAAATACTATAAACTGCCGATCTTCAATTGCCACTTTTATCGCTGTAAGACGCACACTATCACATTCGATTACCGACACCGACTGAAACACGCTTTTACGCCACAGAATTGCGACACCCCCGTAAGGCCTACCTCGTAATATCCCGGCTGATGAATAAATCTTCTAAAAGATACCCCTGGCCAAAAACTATCTTCCAAGAAAAGTGATAACTTAGACTTCGGTACAAAAATTTTATAGGAGTTATATTGCTTTTGTACTTAAGAATTTTTTTTTTTTTTGCAACTAAACATCGCCACCATCGCGATTAAATGTAGATATTACCCAATGTACCGACACGACGACCCGAGGCCTATTGAAGGATGGCCTAATGAAAGAAGACGTACTGCAGATAAGTTTAAAATTGTATAATAATTCTCCTAGGTAGTAGATGAGTCTAAAGCATGTATACTCTTGTGGCGATTGAAAAGAACATCTGAATACATAAAAGAACTCCCGATGTCGTCTTTTTATTAGCAGAGATCCCGATACCTAAAAAGAAATAGGTAGAAGCAACTTCTTTACGCCCCCGCACGCACCTAGTAAAAATATCCATAGAAAATGTATTTTAATAAAAATATGGTATTTTAAATCAGATTAAGGTACCCTAACGTTAAATAGTTGAGTCAGTACGCTGCACGCATGGTCGAATTATTCCTGAAAAGCGGGATTGAGCCTGTCAGCGGGACATTTAATTTTGATTTAAAAATCGGGACGTCCCGCCAAAATCGGGACGTCTGGCAACGCTGGCCCCAACTTACCCTAGGGTACGGAATCTGTATTAAAAGCAATAGCCGACGATAAAACTTAAAATTTTGCACAGTTAAGTAATCCTTTATTTATGCTTTAGTATCATATACATAAGAAATATAGTTGCGAGGTCTAAATTATAAAAAAAAAATTGCATTTAAGAAGGACTTTGTTTGCACATAGCAATACATCTTTTTATGACAGTTTTTGAGTTAGGTAAAGATAAATTAAATATTTTAATGGTATATTTATATCGTTTTTTTCTATTTTGATTATTATTTACAAAATTAGAAATATCTTTTTTCAGATTTTTTCACCTTTTATGCATTGGTTTCTACCATTTCTTTTAAAGTCGTGAGAACCAAACCACTCGCAACATTCCTGTTAAATCACACTATACTTTAGTTTATACCACTCCTCAGACGGAACCTTTAGAATACGAGTCCGACACGCACTTACCCAGTTTTTATTTTTAGTTTTAAATGTGAGAATGCATGTATAAAAATATCATTAGCAGTCAAAACATGAACAGGTAGAAAATCGGCCAAGTGCAAGTCGATCTCGCGCACGAAGGGTTCCGTACCATTATCTGTACAAACGGCAAAAAAACACGTTTGTTGTATGGTTGTTGTATGGCCCCCCTTAAATATTTGTTTTATTTTAATTTAATTATTTCTTTTTAAAGTGACTCTTAGCTAATATTCTGTGAATATTTAAGTGTCTACCTGTTGCCGTTATATCAATATCGAGCAAAATCGAGCAAAAAAAACTTTTGTTGTATGGTCCGTCCCTTAAATATTTATTTTATTCTGTTTTTTAGTTGTTATAGCGGCAACAGAAATACATCTTTTGTGAAAATTTCAAACAACAAATTTCACGGCTCATGAGATGCAGCCCGGTGACACACGGACGGACGGACGGATAGCGAGGCCTTAGTAATAGGGTTCCGCTAATTACCCCTTTGGTACGGAACCCTAAAAACGAAAAAAAAGTTGTCTTTTAAACACTGGCAACGCATTTTTAAAACAACAACGGTCGCTCTACGGTAGGTATAACTACTACTTCACGATTATATTTTTTCCCCGAATTTGACTAACGAAAATCTAAGTAAACTTGAGGATTTGAACCTGTTATTCATGATTACAGCTCACCTTTGAAATCTCGCTAGACTGAAGCAAAAAAAACACATGTGCAACACGACATATATGGACATACTAGCTTTTCATTCTATATAATATTATCTAGAAACCTGGCACGAGATTTGCGATTTGCACATTGCTTTTGGACGCAATCCAAATGACTCTTGATAATTTTTTTCAAAGCAGATTAACAAATAAACTTCGTATTCGCATTGTTAGGGACAACAAAATTTAAAATTTAAATGCTAGTGGAAATCAAACAAAATACTCGACATCGTTAAAAATGACACAGCCATTTACATTCTATATAAATCGGATGCAAACATTGTAAAAAAAACTAAATGTGAATTTATACACACACTTAGATTCAGCCAGTGTGTCAGTCAGGCTAAATAAATAAAAATCTATCCTTTCTCTTACCTATGTCGCACACCTAAAACAACAAAAGCGTAAGTCTACGAACTTCATTTTTTAGGGTTCCGTACCCGAAGGGTAATTAACGGAACCCTATTACTAAGGCTCCGCTCAAAGATTACTTATACGTATAAGTAATCTTTGGCTCCACTGGCCGTCCGTCTGTCCGTCCATCCGTCCGTTCTTCCGTCCGTCGATCCGTCCGTCCGTCCGTCTGTCACCAGGCTGTATCTCATGAACCGTGATAGATAGACATTTGAAATTTTCACAGAAGATGTGCTTCTGTTGCCGCTATAACAACAAATATTAAAAAATAGAATAAAATAAATATTTAAGGGGCTTCCATACAACAAACGTGATTTTTTTACTCGATTTTGCTCGATAGTGATATGCACAGAATATTTAGTTATATAGTCGCTTTAAAAATAAATAATTAAATGAAAATAAAACAAATATTTAAGGGTGGCTCCTATAAAACAAACGTGATTTTTTTGCCATTTTTATAGATAATGGTACGGAACCCTTCGTTCGCGAGTCCGACTCGCACTTGGCCATTTTTTTTTATTAAATAATTAAAAGCTAAACACGTCCCTTCACATTGTCACAAAATTTATAAATTAATATTTTCATAGCAAAGATGCAGTCAAAAGATTAACCTCGAGCCAGGAAATCCCAACATCATCTTTGCTCTGGAAATACGCTCGCTACGAACGTAACATACAACTCCTAGTGACAATATTTTCATCATAAATCTTCATAGAATTAAGAAATATAATATAAATATACATATGTTACACAGAAATAATAAGCTCTCTTCGTTTATGACTCCCTAAAGGTTAGAGTCTTAGAAGAAAATATAATTTAACATTTATATTGATATTTATATTTATATTTTGACTCTTACCTTCAGGGACCTTAAATTAGACCTCAAGCAATATAAATAGTGAAAACCACATCCAATTTTGTGCAATACAAACAGACAGCTAGTAACAATAATAATTGTATTGCTGTTATAAATAACCCGCCCCCCTCGCAATAATTTTTTTTTAAATATCTCTTTTATCTGCAAAATTTTAAGTCTAATAAATTTTCTTGAATTGGACCTATTCAACCATCGGCTATAAAAGTTTTTAATTACTCAGTCCTTGTCGAAACGAAGTCACCGAAAACCGCAAATTGTTAGGTTCTAGAAGACCTTCAGTGAAGTTCGAGCAGAGGTTAGCTTGTTGGTAAATTAATTACTTAAGTTCCTTGTTACTTAAACTTATACTTACTTATAGAAGTATTTAAATTTAACGTCTATTGCAAAACTTAATATTAAGTGTCCCAATCTCAATCATGTTTTAGAAACTGTCGGTGTTTCAAAACTCATAAGCGGTATTGAGGAAGGACTATGCCCTTCCTGTGTGTGTTCTATCGCTTGTAAAACGGATCGCATTCTGAAGCTACTGACTGCTTTAAAGGGTTCCGTAGACAAATGGCAAAAACGGAACCCTTATAGATTCGTCATGTCTGTCTTCCCGTCCGTCCGTATGTCACAGCCACTTGTTTCCGAAACTATATAAGAACTATATCTACTGTTGAAACTTGGTAAGTATATGTATTCTGTAAACCGCATTAAGATTTTCAAACAAAAATAGAAAAAAAACAATAAATTTTTGGGGTTCCCCATACTTAAAACTGAAACGCAAAAATATTTTTTTCATCAAACCCATACGTGTGGATAGGTCTTCAAAAAGATATTGAGGTTTCTGGTATAATTTTTTTCTAAACTGAATAGTTTGCGCGAGAGACACTTCCAACGTGGTAAAATCAGTGTCCCCCCGCTGTAATTTCTAAAATAAGAGAATGATAAAACTAAAAAAAAAATATATGATGTACATCACCATGCACTTCCACCGAAAATTGGTTTGAACGAGGTCTAGAAAGTAGTTTTTTTTTTAATACGTCATAAATCGTAAACCGCAATTCATCTTTCATTCAATCAACTCAAATATAAAAATATTTTTGGTTGTGTTTGTGGATTACATAAATGGTGGAAGGTACGGAACCCTCGATGCGCGAGTTCAACTCGCTCTTGGCCGGTTTTTGTACTTACTATCATTCTGCTCGCCATCATCGTATCTATCCAGCCAGCCTATCATAACTCCTAGAATCTAAATGGTTATGTACAGTATGCGGTTTCTGAAGTGATTCCTTTCTTCCTTTCCGTGAATGCTTAGGTTGTGTAATGCTTTATGCAATGACCTTCTTATTTGTTTTCGTAAATTGTGGTACGGAACTCACAGTGCGTGAGTCCGACTTACACTTGACCGATTTTAATAACTCGCATGCAAAATTACGTTACTTACGTACATAAACGAATACAAACGCTAAGCGGTAACCCATTCATTGAACCCCTTAAGTTTTTACTTTTTCAACTTTTTATTTTTTATTAGATAATCCCGCATTACAATACATATTCTGTGAAAATTTTGGACTTCTATTTATGAAGCTGTACTAGATAGATCACCTTAATGGTCGGACCGACAGACAAACAGCGTGCGGACTTATAATAGGGCTTCGTTTGACACCTTTTCGTACGGAATATTATTTACGTAAAAATATTGTTATCAGTTTAATTTTGAAATTGTTTACGCAATCATAGGTAAAGTATTTTTAAAGTACTTTTTAAGTAAAGAGATTCATTATCCCATGCGTGTGCACCGAGGAGTAAGTACATAGACGCATTTCCCCAAAAGCATTCCTGTCTGTGTTCATGCGGAGGTATGCCTGATTATTTGTACGTAGACAAATACCCCTGAAAACATTTGTGACAGTGTTTATGCGTGTGTCTAATAATTTGAACATAGATGCATCTTTCTAAAAGCATACCTGTCGATGCTCATGAGTAGGTCAGTGCTCAAGCGTGTGTCTAATGATAATTTGTACATAAGCGTATCCCCCTGAAAGCATTCCTGTCGGTGCTCATGCGTAGGTATGTCTAATTGTTCGTACGCAGACGCATACCCCCGTAAGCATTTGTTTTATTGCTCATGCGTGTGTCTAATAATTTGAACACAGACACATCCCCCTGAAAGCATTCCTGTCGGAGCTCTTGTGTAGGTATGTCTAATTATTATTTGTACGTAGAAACATCTCCCTGAAAACATTTGTGTTAGTGCTCATGCGTTTGTCTAATAATTAGTACATAGACGCATCCTCCTAAAAGCATTCCTGTCGATGCTCATGCGTAGGTATGTCTAAATATTTGTACATAGACGCATTCCCCTGAAAGCATTTGTGTCAGTGCTTATGCGTGTGTCTAATAATAATTTGTACATAAGCGTTTCCCCCTGGGAGCATTCCTGCCGGTGATCATGCGTAGGACTTTTAATGAATACGCAATCGCGATAGTAGAGTTATGAACACGCAAAAACTCACACTAGCCACACTGAAAGCATTCCTGTCGGTGCGTGAATCTAATAATAATGCACTATTCCTATATTTTTTTTCCAACTTTTTTTTTGTTTTAAAAGCTGTTTGTTAATACCTCTACGGAGTCGACAATAAAATGACATTAAGAAGGTACTATACAGACTGTCGCAAAGCGAGATAATGTTCTTTTTCAGTTGAGGAAAACGTGAGGTTTAAGTCTAAGCGCTTTTGAGTGTGTAAAAGTTCGCTGAGGGTAATTATCCCTACTGCTGGTTGACAACAACGAAGCTTCATAAAACTTTATGAACATTATTTTAATATAACCACTTTTGTTTTGATTAGGTACAGAATAAATCAATTTTGTCCTTAAAGCAGTAGAACAGCTCCTGGCTTTCTCGCAATGGATTTTTAATATCAAATTAAATAAATAGTTTTATTGATCTAAGTTCATTTTATTTTAGCATAGTCGTGTTATATATTTTATTCCGAGGATATCCTTAAATTAAATGTTGTATGTTAAGTACGCATTTCCTACTTGTCCAATGAAAATTATTTGTTACTACGTACTTATGCTGTGAAAATAGATGGAAGTGTTTAGACACGGTATGCAATTACCCTCTTATGTTTTAAAACTTATAAGACACGCTATATGTTTGTAATGTTTTTTTTTCTATTTTGATAAAAATAGTAGATTGTTCACTTAGGGATAAAAAGGCACTTATTCTTGACGATATTCTGGCCAAAAGTTCGAGTCTAAAAACCCGAATTAAACACTTTACTTTTCAATATGAGGAAAGTAAACACAAGCCAAACATTAAAAAAATAACTATAAAAAATAGTTTTGATAGTTTCTATAGATGCATTTTATTATATATTATTAAAAAATAATAGTAAAATAGGAACAAATTGCCGAGTCGTTCTAAAAATATACCACACTATTACCTTTGGGCTACTTTTTTTCTTAAAATCCAGAAAGTACTTTCAAAACATACCAAGTTTGGGCCCCTCCAGGTTTCTCTAATATATACCTTAAATGATAGTTAATATTCTCATTTTTAACTCCCTGAAAACAATTTGGAAAATATTAAAATTTTATATTTTTTTTAAATTTTTTATATACTTAAATAACACCAGTAAACAGAAGCAGCAGGGTACAGTAGGGTACACATAACTCGCATTGCAATATTCAAAAAAAATACTGAGTGCCAAACGGCTAAACTCTACATCGATTTGCGGTTTTCAAGCGAAATTGCCGTTGTACACCTGCCACTATAAGTCCGATATTATAATTCCGATACTGATTAGTCCAATATCGTAAATTGTCCCCGAGTCAAAGGGAGGCAGTCTCTAGATTTTTTGACTGGTGTCGCGAATAAGACTTACTATTTTATATATAGTATATAGCAGACACAATATTGAAATTCGTGTTCAGTAAACTTAAGAAGAAAAACACATTATTTTAAATCATTCCTCGCTATGAATTTGCAAAGCTTAATACAAAAGATGACAATTAATAGCAGTAGTACCATTCGTTCCCTTTAAAACTCTTAAAGTTTCTATTGGCTTCAAAAGGCGACAAATTTTTCAAACCAACGAGTAAAAAAGTATATAATGCGTATGCATGTCCTAAACCTCAAATATAATGCAAGCCCTGTATGCACTGGAGCTGTCACAGAAACAAAGACTATTGAATGATAGTTCTATTACTTTCCGATTAAAGTAACTACCCAACCACTACAAGGTATGATATGACTTTTGACTAAGAATTTGAGAAAATCTGAAAAAAACAGAAAGGCCTGTGAACGCAAATTTTTACCTTTTTGAAATTATAATAGCTTATTAACTTGTATGCGACTCAAACGGAAAGAGGGATTGTGTATATATAACATGCGTACAGAGCGTTTGTATTTTACATAAGTTTTGCCTTAGTGTTGAAAGTAAGCGTGTTTTTCGTCAGCTGGATATTTTTGTCCGAAGTTTGCTTTTGCTGAAATGATAGAAACCTTTAATTTATTAAGA
Organism: Apoda limacodes; assembly: GCA_946406115.1. Lineage (NCBI taxonomy): Eukaryota > Metazoa > Arthropoda > Insecta > Lepidoptera > Limacodidae > Apoda > Apoda limacodes. The sequence continues at coordinate 20,866,489 of OX291555.1, read as the reverse complement.
ATGCACTATCAACTTTCCCTCTTAAAAATATATACATAATGTTAGTAAATAAGTAGTTTCGTTCCATTTGTTACCTATTGTTTTTTTTTTGAAAGATTATGAGTTTTTTTATTTAATTAGTAGCAAAAGAGAAGCGGAGTGGAGGAGTTTCTATGAACACATCACGAAGAAAAGAGGTGGTTTTCTAAACAATAAATAACATTACAGGATTAGTAGTTTTATTCTCTTGTTAATTTTTTTTCTTCAATTTTTGATTATGAATTTTAGTGAAGTTATTTCAGAAGGAATTTTTAATTTAGATTTTGTTCAAAGGTTGTGCTATTTTTAAATATATTTACCAAAATTGATTTCAGTTTTGTTTTTTTTTAGAGTACAATCATCACAGAAGTGTTTTTATTTTTATGTTAATTACAAAAAGAAATTAACTTAAATCATCTTGTATCTAATACAACTTTATGAAAAATATGTTCAATTCCGATATTAGTATCGGAATTCCGATATTAAATTCTAATATCGGAAATCTATATCGGAATTAAAAATCTTCCGATATTACATGCCCTAGCTGTAATTTAACGGGCTTATCGGGACATGCCGCCGCTCGAATTCGCCAAGGCGTGATTATGCCATAAACCCATCCACGCCGCGTCTTTGTGGTTACTGACACGTGGTGAATCCGACGAGCCTTTACAGTGTAGCCTTTGCTGGCAGAGACGCCGGCCAAACTTCAACAGCGCCTTGGTGTGAGCTGATGCGACATGGTCCGTGAGATGTCTGGCCGTGAGAAGCCACCATAACAAATGCGATTACAATTTCTGACATTTTGTGCATTTCGCCATTGGAAATTTTGGCAATCCGACGCGAAATAAAAAAAATTACGTTTTAATAACCAATCCAAACCTTATGCGAACGCACATATTACAGCGAGGCCTCAGATGTACATATGTCATCAGTTCACATTTGCGTGTCCATTTCATTTTATTACACAATAATAAAGCCATCGACGTATATAAACCCCTTAGGGGATTCAAAACCCCCCTAAGAACTCGAGGTTGTTTATAATTCAAAGTCCAAAAGGACTAAGCCCTAACGGTGCAAAAGTGGCTGCGCGGAACACTGAAATCTACTATAAACGCATTGTGTACCTACTATTCTTTCTTGAAATACTTAGTAAATAAATGAGACGCTAGATTTGAGCCTCATAAGAATAAGACTGTTGGAACATTACAGATCATTCTGCCTAAAAAGACAATTTACATTATTACAGATTACATTATTATATTGACAATGCCACCAAAACACAATTACCAAAAGTCGCAGATATTTCTTGGCAAAATAGAAGAGCAGAATTCAATTCAGAATATGAACTATGGCACTATCACTGATCATTCCTAGAGCCAGAAAGGAAATTAGCCCGTTAATAAATTATAATAAAAAAATAAATAGTTAAGAAATTTTTACAAAGAAATAAAAACCGACATCAAATAGAGACAAAAAAACTAAAAAGTTAAAAATATCAATTTTTTTTATTAGTTTAAAGGAAAGAACATTAAATGACTGTATTTATTTGTGACTGTGTTGAATCAATATCTTATCTGTTATTTTTGGTGTAGTTGCCAACTGTGTCTATGGTTTGCACTAAGCTCCTTGGTGCCAACCATAGACACAGATAACTAACTGGACAGCGCATTTCCTAGCCAGATGTGAAAAAAGTGACAGCAAAAGTGTGACTGCGACGAAGCAAAACTGTGGTGTCTCTTGCCTCCTTCTAACTTATTTTAATAAACATCGACAAACAAATTGGCGGACGTTGATAAAATGCGAACAGAGACTACAGGACTACTAAAGTGTAGGCAATTTTGTGACATTTTACAATAAAATAGGACAGATTACAGAATTCGAAGTATATGGAGCTAGCCAAGGCCAGAAACAAAAACAAAAACTTAATAATAATAATAATATATATTTTTGGACATTAGTTAAGAAAATAAAAGAATTATTATACGCTAATAATAGATACCTACCTATTTTTATGAGAACCATATACCTACCTAAATCAAAATTACTATAGGTTATAAACATTCCTCCGCTTGTACCGATTCCAAAAATAACAGATTAGATATTGATACTACCTACTTAAATATTAGTTATTTTATGTTGAATCATTTAATATTCTTTCCTTTGAAGTAATAAAAAAAGTTATATGATTTATAGTCGGTTTTTAAATTTTTTTGTTAAAATTTCTTTATACTTTTTAGTTTAGTTTCATAATGTATATTATGCGTTTAATGTCAATTATCCAACTAAACTTGGAATGAGCCAAGATTTGTAGTGAGCCATATAGAATTTACGTATTTTTAACTTGGCTGGATTATGACATTAAACGTATTGAAGCAGTAAACAAAACGCACCTATAATATATGGTCTACTTTTAGAGTGAGAGACGAAATAGTTATTTGTAATGCTTTTTATTATAATATTGAATACCGAGCAAGCGAAAGATTAAAAAGGGGTTAAAATTTTGTATAAAAACCCGTTATTTTTAAAATAGTATTTATAAGAACAAGAAAAAAGTAAATAATAATAATAATTTCTACGTAAAAACATTAAAAAGGTTTATTCTTTATAATTCCATGCAGGCGAACTAGCGGGAAAGGTTAAAGTGGGTAGTATGTGCTAAATGCTTAAGATCTATAAAGCTAATAGCTAGTTAGCAGCCAACTCCTGAAGTCGTCATGGCTGAAGATTATCGCTTGACTTCGTACAAACTTAGTCGGTGCTTCTAGTCACGACGCGCGAGACGGAGTAACTTAAGGAAAGCCCCTTGGCGATCGACGTCGACAGGAAGCGAGATAACTTTTACAGTAAGTAAGTAATAAAACTGAAAATTCAACTATAAACGCCTTTATATTAATTCTAGTGTGAGAAGTTGGTGTTAAGTAAAATAAACAGATTATAAAAAGCCATCTATTACATAGTACCTATTCAAACCCCTTAGGCAGACAAATCATTGAGCTGAATGTTTTTCTTTTTCCCTATTTGTGTCTGAAAGTTCATTTTAAGTTTAAGCATCTGGCTTATAGGATCGGTCTTAGCTTCTTATACTCTCTATCTAAAAACTATCTAGTCGGATTCGTGCACCAAGGGTTTTATATGAATTTTAGAAGTCTGTGTGTCGCGCCACACGTTAAAAACTAGGTATATTTTTTTTTGTTAAAGTAAGTGTATGTATGTATATGTAAGTATTAATTTATTCATGTATATTTATTTGGTATGTAATTTTTATGTAGGTGTATATAGAACATTAATATTTATTTGACTTTATATATAATGTTGTAATTTTAATGAAACGAGTAAACCAACTACCCAACTCTATTTAAATTTTCCTTTAGCCATAGGTTGTGTGGCAGAAATCGCTTCTTGGCGATAACACCGCCTATTGTATCTTAAAATCTTAAAATTAGTGTTCCTTAGATTAAGTTATTTGTTTGGTGCACAATAAAGAATATTTATAATTTTTATTATTTATTATATGGTTTCGAAACAGCTTTCTCAGTATTTTTAACTTCTCTTTAGGATCGCATAACTTGAATATAAATAGACCGATTTGCTTTATCGACATCTCACTTTTTTAATTCAACTTCAGTTCTGCGCGACAGGTGGCCAATGCCGCAAAACTGCTTCTGATGCGGTATACGGATAGGTATCTGGACTAAACATTACAGTCGCATACATTGACATTACCTGCTTGGTTAAATTTGGCTGCAGGGGTTCTTCTTCTTTCTTCGATTTGGAGACCAGATTTCGCATTATTGCATATCATTTCTCCAGAGTCATGTGTAAATATAGTCCTGTACTTATATCTAAGTTTGGCAATGCGCCATATTCAAGTTTTATCGCGCGTCCTCGTTTACATGTCCCAAGCGGGAGTTTTGGTGTGGATCCTTCAGAAATTGCGCGTCATGTCCTGCTTATTTCTTTATAATTCACTATTTATGAGTCTTCGGTGCACAATTCTTAACACGCTTTCGTAAAACAATGCTAAAATATACAAATCGAAACACACTAAATGAATTTTAAAAAATTAAACACGAAAAAACACTACTCCTTCTTAAGATTCGCGCCAAAACTCCTGCAGGGGTTTATTTTATACTAATATGATAAAGCTTAAAAGTTTTTTTTTTTGTTTTTTGAAGGCTCTAATCTCTGGTTGTGCCGAAATTTTAAGCATTAAGCATGTTATGGTCCAATTCCTTTGGAACGTTTTGGGCTTTTTCACATCACGCTTCGAGCCGAACTAAAAAGAAAATAGCGCGATTGAAGCAACAGGGGATAGCGCAACAGTAACTAAGGGCAGAACACCGTCTGCAAAGCCAGCTAGTTGTTATAATAGTACATTGTGTATTTAGGGTGGTAAGGACAAAATTACTAACGAGAACCTATTTTGAAGCCTAAGGCCGAAGGCTCTAATGACACAAGTTTGTAATTTCCGTAGCGCCCGCGTTACACAATGTTTTTCATCACATTTGCGAGTGGATAAATAAAAATGTAAGGTGCATAAATAAATAAAATCACCAAACACAATTGAAATGGCGGAAACAGAATAAGAGAAAACAACGCCACGGCCAGATTACGAATTTTTGTTGAAGTTAAAACATACTTAATAACATATATTGAACAACAGCAGCTCTTATACAAACTTTGATAAAATAGCTGCGTTATTACCGCCCGTGGGTTTTAAGAACGCGCGCTTTGCTTTAAGAAAAAAAAATTTACAAAGAAAACCCCCCCTGGAGGTAATTAAGGTCTTAGCACCTGCTTTGTCTGCACGCTGTTTACGAGTAATTGTGATAAAAAAAGTAGTTAAAACCAATATTAAGAGAAAAGCTGCCATCCATAGGTATTATTATAGAGGTCAATCGACGTTATTCTAAATAACATAATATTCTAATTCTAATATTATACATAATATTCTATAATCCATACTTATATTATAATTGCGAAAGTAACTCTGAATCAAAATGGCTGTGCTGCACCATGTTGGCATTATATTTAAGTTCTTAATTTTAGTCAATTGAAGAGAGAACGACGTACCTTACAGCTTTAAAAATTATACAAACGAGAAAAATAGCAAGAATTTTCAGCACTACCTACCTTAACAAGTCAATTGAATCTTCCCCTCATCACCTGTAATTGGGTTAATTATCATTTACCATCCATCAACTTGCGCCGCGTCCTTTGATGTCAACTGCCGGCAAAAACGTTTTTTTTTGACCATTCAACTCTAGCTTCCCGTTATCTGCGCCAGTTGCAAATGTTGCAATTAATCATTAATATTGTCATTGCTTACAGTGGCAGCAGAAATTTTATATAAAACTCACAAACGTAATCTAGAAACAATAGGTGTACAACGTACCGTCTTAGAATAATTTATCAATAGGTTTTTTTATTTTGTTTTTACCTTTGCGAAATCCTTCCCTTGCCCCCCTTTAGGTTTATCCATTTATCTTTTAACTAACAAAATATTTATTCTGCAATAGTTGCGTTATATACCTCGTGTACAAAATGCCATCCATCACAAGGAAATTGATAGTTATATTAAGATAACATATCCTTGCGAAACATCCGAAAATAATTCCTTTTTACATTAATATTACCGACTGACGGATACAGCTCTTGAACGACCAATGCACAAAGTTCTGTTATCGACAAAGTTGTGACACTGTCAGAAGCGACGACACACCCTCTTGCCTCATCTCTTGCGATAATCTGAAACTCGAATAATTTCAAACTTTCCTCTTAGTGGTGTAGGTAGGTAGATTTTGAGTGACCAAATACTAAGCTTGCGTATATATTAATGGGCCGTAGATATGCAAGTTTCATATAGCGTAACCTTATTTCTAAGAGACATTTTACTATTCTTGTTTCGGCATAAGATGACCGAGTATACGAAAGCCGCTCGGTCTCTCATATACCTTACTTGATTTTGCCAGCGGCTCCGTCCGTCCTGAATTCGGTTATTGGCGTGGAACTCCTTAGTTTATACTTATGGAGTTTGCTATAGCAAGCTATAGCTATCTCTATAATTCGTTTAAGCTCGGTTATAGTTATTCCCGCGTGAACTTTGAATTTTTATGGGTGAAAAGGACCCATTACTAGACATTTTTATTACTATTTATCTTTTGAGTTTTTTTATGAGGATATTATAGGTTGATAATTATTTGGATACTCAACAAAAGCGCAATTTATATCTTTACAAATACCTCGAATCGTTACAAGAGGTTGATAGAGATTTATTTATCCGTCTGCTCGAGCGCTCGAACTGGAACGAACTTTTTAAACCAATACATTAATAAAAATGAGATAACTCATTAAATTTTACTTAAATTTCGAACTGGCACACAAAAATGCGCCATTAAATTTATTTTAAGAAAAAAAAAAAGAGTCGGACTCGCGCACGAAGGGTTCCGTACCATTGTCTATAAAAACGGCAAAAAAATCACGTTTGTGGTATGCGACCCCCCCCCCCCCCCCTTAAATTGTTGTTTGTAAATGTTTTAATTTAATTTATTTTTAAAGTGAAAATATAACTAAATATTCTGTGAATATTTCAAGCGACTACCTGTTTATACCTGTTTTCCTACTTCATTTAAGTAACTTTTAATGGAATTTGTACAAAAATTTCACTTTTCCAAGTACATTTTTAACTTGGTCGACTATTACTCGTTGGCCTGTAAAGTGTACTTACCCGTGATAGTTTTCCTTTTAAATTCATTAAATGCACTACTACCGTAATATTTTTTACATTTCCAAATACTATACTTTTGCTGGTAAGCCTTATTTTTATCAAAGATTTTATTCTACCACTTTGTCGGCTTGATCAATGTTTCTATCCCTGCCAAATTGCAGCTTTCTTGTATTAGTAGTTTTTTAACGAAGCCGCGGACAGACGGACGGACGGACGGTCATTTTTTTTTTTTTTTTTCCCATTTATAATTTGCCATCAGTCGTAAGACTATAATCAAATATGTTGGGATGCAGTTGACGTTTTTAGAAGTATGAGGCCAATGTCCCATATTCAATATTTAAGGCAGTACATTTGCCCTTTTAAGTCTCTTAAATTTGTTGGGCTGGAGCAACATTTTGGTGAGAGGATTAGGATGAACAGTGAGCCGATCCCCGTAGTTTATTTTGTAACGCTCTATTTCCTCAGAGATAGTTGGGATTTCAAGATAAGAGTGGATTTCCTTGTTCCGGGCATACCAGGGAGCTCCTGCAATCACTCTTAAAATGTTGTTTTGGGTTCTCTGTAGGCGCTCAACGTTTGACTTGCTTGCAGTGGACCACATTAGTATGCCATAGGTCCAGACTGGTTTTATAACAGCATTGTAAATGAGCAGTTTGTTGGTCAGTGACAATACAGATTGTTTTCCGAGGAGCCAAAGGAGATTCCTAAAACGAAGGTTGATTTCGTCTCGCTTCTTGTTTATGTGGTCTCTTCATGTGAGCCGTTGATCCAAGTGGAAACCGAAGTATTTAACACAATGTGTTTGAGGAAGTGTGTCTTCTCCTAGTTTAACTGGCGGACATAATCCTTTCCGTAAGGTGAATGTTATGTGGTTGGATTTCGAAGCACTTGCCTTTATTCTCCACTTTTGTAGCCATGTTTGTGTTATTTTGAGCTGGTTTTGCAGTTCGTGGCTCGCCTGTACGGGGTCCTTGTTACAAGAGAGAAAGGCTGTATCATCAGCAAAAGTGGCAACACTAATCATAGACGATAGTTGAGGAAGATCACACGTAAAAATGTTGTATAGCACTGGTCCAAGCACAGATCCCTGAGGTACTCCAGCTAAGATTTTTTCGGAGAGTGGATCTGGATTCACCCTGCTTTACTTTGTCGTGTGGAGTTGCTGGACTCCCATCGACCGCGTCCCCAGGTGGTGGATAGGGGAATGCCCCCCAGATATGGGAGGTACTAGGGAAATCAAATACCTAGCGCGAACCAAAACCAGTAGGCATGGGCGTGCCTTTAGTCCTGTAAGATGCGGCCTAAGGGATCCTACCCTGACAGAAAAGACGAAACTGTGGATCAGTCTCAAATTATGAAATGGCGGAACTAAAAACTAAACTACCCCAGGAGGGTACCGCTGAATGCGGAGAATCCCTCTCTGTACATGATTCTACAGATCCTGCAGAAACATGTACAGGTCGCCCCACGGATTCTGGGGGGGGCCAATTTCGCTTTAGTAATCGGACCCAAAAATCAGCAACCTCAACAAAATATAGTCACAAATCTACAGACCCTGACCCATTTGCAAAGAGGTCCTCGTTATTGAGAACGCCTCCAAAAAAAGACCCAGGCAACAATTCGCCAACAACCATTACAACTAGCTGTGCTGAAGAAACCCTCCCTGTGGCTTTCTCGCTAGCTCCAAGTAGCCCCACAGAATTAATGAAGACCAAAATCTCCCCCACATGCAGCCCCCTGCACACAAACAAACCTTCATCATCAACAAACACAACTAAAAAAACTTTGACCCAACAAGTTTTTCACCCAGCTCTTTTCAACAGACAAAAAACCTCTACAGTAACGGACAGTAAAAACCCTCATCAATCAAGGACAACCAGCCACACAACAAACAATTTTCCAGCTGAAACTCTTACAAACAATCCTGACTCTCTACAAGACCAAGAAATTGTACCACCATCCTGGCAACAAGTTCCTGGATCTCATCCCTCTAAACGCAAGAAACCAGACTGCTCACCCCCTCAACCACATATAATCCAAACAACAAATCGCTTTAGTAATCTCCCAGTTGACCCAACTGATAAAAATATCACCGACAGAAGACCCAAACCTCCAAATAAACCCCCTCCAATTATCTTGTATGGCATTGATGACGTTAATGAGCTCACAAATCTATTGACCACCGTCAGTGACAAAAGTAGCTTTGTATACAGGATTGTGAACAAAAACCAATTACGCGTTTTAGTCGACAACCCTGAAGATTACAAGAAAATCATTGACATTATAAGAGCAAAAGGTCTTATTGGATACTCCTTTTCTAGAAAGGAATCTAAGAGCTTTAGAATCGTTATCAGAAACCTTCATCACACTATACCTCATAGTGCTATAATAGAAGAAACACAGCAACTGGCAATAAAGTAAGAGGAGAAATAATAAATGCACGGTATGGACCTGACAAAAAACCTACGTCTACGTTCTTCGTCAACCTTGAGCCGAGTATAAATAACAAAGAAGTAAAAAACATCACCTATATATGTAACCAAAAAATTAAAATTGAAGACCCCCGAAAATCGAACAGCATTGTACAGTGTCAACGCTGCCAACAATATGGCCACTCAAAAAATAACTGCATGAGGCCATTTAGATGTGTGAAGTGCGGCGAAGGACATAAAACATCAGAATGTAAAAAAAAAGATAGAAACACTCCTGCCAAATGTGCCCTTTGCTCACTTGACCATCCAGCCAACTACAAAGGTTGCCAAGTGTACAAGGAAATCCTTGCTAAGAAAAATAGGAAACCTATAACCAAACTACCCCGTCCGAACATGCTAGCGACAACTAACCAGCCTGAATTAGACTCTGCCATCCCTACCAAAAAGACCACACAAAGCCCTAGACCAATACCTGCCCAAACACCCCATCCCCCAAAGTCATTTGCAGAAGCAGCTGCTACTACAATTCCTACAACTGATTCCCACTCACAAGCAAACTACAACTTACTCCAAGACATACTCATAAAACAAAGTGAGAAAATGGACACCCTATTACAACAAATAAGCCAACTTGTAGGGCTTATCACAAGTCTCGTCATTAAGTTGTCATGATGGCTTCCTTACGGATAGCCACCTGGAACATTAACGGCCTAGCACCCAACACAAACGAACTAGAAATGTTTATCAACTCCAACAACCTAGATATCGTCTTAATATCTGAATCCCATGTTTCATCAAAAAGTAGAATTAACCTGCCCAACTTCTGCACATATCTGACTCCTCACCCTGATGGTAAAGCCCATGCTGGAACTGCTATTGTTGTCAAAAAAAGCATTAAACATTGCGCTCTTAAACCATATGCCACAGACCACTTACAAGCAACAAATGTACAGATTGAAGACAAAATGGGTGCTATAAATCTATCTGCTGTGTATTGCCCACCTAAGCACAAAATTAGTGAGTTCATGTTCTCACACTACTTGGAGACACTTGGCAACCGTTTTATAGCTAGAGGGGACTGGAACGCTAAGCATGAATCTTGGGGCTCGAGAACAACTGTCACTCGAGGACGCGAATTAAAAAAATGCGTTGACAGAAAACACCTGCTAACCATATCAACTGGCGAACCAACCTATTGGCCTTCAGATCCTCACAAGTTACCTGACTTGCTAGATTTTTTCATTACCAGAAACATTGGAAAGTTGTATACCACAATTGAAGCAAATCTAGATGGATCATCCGACCACACTCCTGTCATACTAAATATAAGCTCTTCAATAGTCACAAACAAAAATGGCTACGAATCTCTATGCAATCACAGAACTGATTGGGAATCCTTCCAAGAATACCTTAATGAGAATATTAACCTCAAAGTTCCACTGAAAACTTCTGAAGACATTGACGAGGCCACTGTATACATCACAAACCTTGTACAAAACGCTGCTTGGGCAAACACCCCAGATCTGCAAGTCTCCCAGTCAAATCGCATCTTACCTATAGAAATTAAGCGTAAATGTGCGGAAAAACGACGACTAAGAAGAATATGGCAGCAGTCCCGTTGTCCCTCTGACAAAACCCGCCTCAATCGTGCCATCAAGGAACTTAAATGCTTACTTAAACACTCAGCCAATGAAACATTGAAGAGAAAGCTGCAGAATATGTCACCTAATGGCCGTGGAGAGCACAATTTGTGGAAAATAACAAGAGATACAAAACAACCCCAACAGTTTTCTCATCCAGTCAGAACTGGTAATAAATGGACACGAACAGATGATCAAAAATCGGAAGCTTTTGCTACCTACCTAGAATCTGTATTTCAACCTAACGCTCCTGTTGGTGATGATGATAAGGAGATAGACCAAATCCTCAGTCAGGACTTTCAGCTATGTCCCTTAATATCAATGACAACTCCCACTGAAGTAACTAGAGAGATAGCAAAGATGGATCCGAACAAAGCCCCTGGATACGACCTGATAACTCCCCAGATTCTAAAGGCTTTGCCTAGGAAATGCATTTTATTTCTTACAATTCTGTTTAATGCTATTTTCAGACTAAACTATTTCCCTCAGCTGTGGAAAGTCTCACTGATTACCATGATCCTCAATCCTGGGAAGCCAGCCAGTGAAATTTCGTCCTATAGGCCTATTAGCCTCACTCCTGTTCTCTCAAAACTTTGGGAACGAGTCTTTCTCCTAAGACTAAACAAATGCCTTAGTGAAGTGGACATCATTCCCCACCACCAATTTGGTTTCCGTAAACACCACTCTACAACTGAGCAAATGCACAGGGTTTACCACACTATTCGGCAGTGTCTGGAGAAGAAAGAGTACTGCTCAGCTGCTTTTTTGGATGTTCAGCAGGCTTTTGACAGAGTCTGGCACAGAGGCTTGTTGTGCAAAATAAAAAAATATTTGCCTCACTCAATATTCCCTGTTGTTCAATCTTACTTGGCTGACAGATGGACGGACGGACATGGCGAAACTATAAGGGTTCCTTGTTGACTACGGAACTCTAAAAAGAAAAAGACAGGTGAACGAGGTTAGTTGGCGGCAAAATTGCCCAAACTATTTTTATGATTGTCAATATAATTAGTTTTTTTGCACGGATGTTTGCGAAAAGCACTATACAAGCCTTGGCCACAACAGGTCCCCAACAAAAGGCCCCAGGTTTTACTACGGAACCTTGACAAACGCAATTATGATAAATAGAATATTAAAAATAGTAATAAGTATGTAGATTATATTAATTTAAGCCAAACTTAAGTAAAATTATAAACAATAGAATAGCCACAGTATTATACAATGAATAAATGATAATTTAACCAAATTGATAGCGGAAAACTGGGATAAGTTGATAAAGTGAAGGTTTACCGCGTTGTTAATATCAAAGGACGCGAAGTTGTCATCAAAGGACTCGCAGTTGATGGAGCAATTAAGGCAATTGCAGGTAACGGGAGGGAAGTTTTGCGAACTCGTTAAGACACTCCACCAGAAAAACATGTTTGCATTATTTTTTCAGTTTAATGTGTTAATAACTTTTGTCCGCGGCTCCACCCGCTCTTAATTCGGTTACAGTAAGAAAGTTTACGAAAGAAAACTTTAGCTGTATGTATTTTTTTAAATATTTTTGATTCCTATTAAATACATCAAATAAAATAAAAAAGGCCTTTATTCTATTACTTTAAATTGGGTAACATAAATCGTTTGTTTGTTTAAACTATTTTAGGGGAAAAGTAGGCCTCCCCTGTCTCCTTCCACAGCTTTCGGTCTTTAGCTTTTTGCATCCAGTGTGATCGTAGTGTCTTATAGAAAATATCACAGACCTAGGATTTTTAGGGTTCCGTAGCCAAATGGCAAAAAACGGAACCCCTATGGATTCGTCATGTCTGTCCGTCCGTATGCCACAGCTGCTGAAACTATAAGAACTATACTTTTGAAACTTGGTAAGTAGCATTCTGTGCACCGCATTAAGATTTTCACACAAAAATAAAAAAAAAACAATAAATTTTGGGAGATCCCCATACTTAGAACTGAAACTCAAAAATTTTAAAAACTAGTAAATCCAAAATCTATATTCAATTTGCTTTAAAATTATATGCATTACGTACATTAAAAGGGCTATTGTTTTACAAAAAAATACATTTATCTTACAAATCGTTACAACTTTTAATAATGCCTTTGTGGGTTGAAACATTTCTGCACAACACGGTCCATTTAGTACTTATTGTTTGCGTTTTGGAAGTATTAATGAATAGTCCCACTTTACTCACACGTTAGCTCGTTAACTATTCGCTGTAAATTTATTAAATTGTGGGCAATATCATCGGCAAAACGGAGGTGATTAAGATACTCGCCATCTATTTTGATAAAAAAAATTCCAGTTCAAATTTCTAAAATATGACTCTAATACCGCAGCGAATATCTTAGGTGACAATGAGTCTCCTAGTCTAACATCTTTTTCTACATTAAACTCAACTTTATCTCTTTCCAGTCTTATCTTTGCTCGATTCTTAGAGATTCTTATATGCTGAAAAGCAAGTTGACGTTAACTGGATTTACATTTTGTTATAAAAGCGATTTCCATACAGCTGTTGTAATGCGAATCAAAAGCTTTCTTGAAATCAATATAACACATGTATATAACTAATACACATTAAATGTGTATTAATTAATTTAATATTAAATGTGACTTTGATGCTTATGTGTTAATTCAGACTAAGCTCTAAGCCCATTTAAATTTTCAGCCAAATTGGTTCCGTACCACCACAGAATGCTCGAGCCGAAATTGCGCTAAATCATTTTTTTTTTATTTGTTGTTGTAAGTTCATACCTAAGTACCTACTATAGACCTTACACTATAACCGTTTTGACAATAGACAATTGACAATCTTTCATTTGACATCACAAGTTAGAAAAAAAACAAACTCTTAACCAAAAAGAAAAAGGAAAAAAAACATCATACAAATTAATTAATTTAAAAGAGAGTCAAAAACTGTATTATCATGAGTGTTCTTTCAATCAAGTTTTTAAAATACACTTTCTACGAACAGTAAATAAAAAAATATCCAATGGCGGCTCTAGTGGACTGCAGGAACCACCTTCAAAACAACAATACCTTGGTATCTATTTCAATAGATTTTACACAGGACAGGAGTGAATTCAAACTTTTTCTACGGCAGTGAAAAGAATTCAACTTGAGAGTTGGAAAATTACTCTACCCCAGGCGTCCCAAAACCACTCTTTAACTTACTCGTTGCGATTTGAAAAGCACCCTAATATTAACAGTAATTAATTATTATCGTTTTTTTTTTGTATCAAAACAAACGAATAAACCTACCATAACGCAATTGCCTGTGGTTGATGTGCCATAAATGATTTATTGTAATATGTTGGTACTATACTTACTTAGAGCTTATTGGGAGTTGTCTCGAGTACCCATGCTAGACTCGGAAATTTGAGACAAAAATTATGCAAGTAGGTCTTAACTCTCAAGACCTGTGGAAGTACGTACTTGCATATTTTTCTCTCGAATTTCAGATTCCGACGTATACTCGCGACAGTTCCCAAGGAACTCCCTGGAATACCGCGCGCAAAATCATGCAAATAAAAAAATTGGGATTTAAAAATGCACTAAATATCTACGCCACACAGTAAACACGACACAGTAAATAGGTTACTACGTAACTCTACAGAATACAAAAAAAAATCAGATTCTGTTGTTCCTAGTGGATTTTATCTTAAATGACTAAGCTTTTTATAGGTAAGTCAATGGATAGTAAAACAATGGTAGCGGAATGATGAACAATAAAAATTTTGACATAAAAAATCTTGTTTTTGTAGCTGCTAAATAAATCCCAATTTTTTTTTACCTTTTTCCCCAAAATTTGGCCAATTGGACCGGGCAACACTCCAAATAATTATACCAAGTTCGTATATACTCGAATTGCAAGGGATATATTAAAACAACTTTCGTTGGAAACGTTAATAAAGCTCTAAGTTGTGTTTTTTTTTCAGATTTTTAAAATACAGGGTATAAGTCATAAAAAATTTAAATTTTTGAAAATCGAAAAATTTTTGTAGTATCCTTAAAAAGACAAAGCCAGGACGGTTCGTAGGTTTTTAATATTTATCAAACTTTGATTGCAAATAAATAAATCATTGCTACTGACAGAATTTTCAATCGAATTAGAACTTGAGGATCAAACGAAAATTAAGGACGAAAAGTTATTTAGGTAGAAACGGGAAATATTTATCTGAATATTTAATTAAAGTTTGTTTATTCGTGTGGGCTGCCCGTCCACGAATAGCATAAATATCTAATCTCTAACTTTAAAATTAACAATTTAAAATTTTGTAAAATGATGGAATTTTTATATAAGAGTCGATTATTTCGTTTTCCTGAGTTCAAAGCATTTTTTACAACTTAGATTAGATTTACAACTTACATTTTTCAGTACGCCTTTTTTAATTTAATTTACAGCAACCTAAATAGTAAATCGATATCATCACACACCACATAATGCCACCTATTGACCTTTTATACGAAGCTCAGTTCTGTCTTCTGTATGAGACCCGTGTCTTAGGAAACGTTTAGCTATAAACTTATTTTCAAATCATTCAATTCAGTGGCATTAGTCAGTGTCAATGGCAGCCCTCTTAAACAAGTATGGCAAGTTAAATACCTGAGGCACTGGGTTACAGAAACAATGAAAGCTGGTGTAGACATTGATAGAGAGCTGAAAGCACTGACAGTAACCTGTAATATAATATACCAGCCTGTAAATTAGCAAGCTGCTCAAAATTGACAGAGAAACGCTATTAAAGGCAGATTGCCAGTTCTCTTATACATGCAGTCTGTGAGCTTACTATACTTAAAAGGCATGTAGTGTTCTACAGATACAATAATATACCTAATAATGGTTTCAGGATGCTGACGGAGCTACCGAGTGACTGTATTGCGTCGGAGATGTTCGTAGAAGGACGATTCTAAGATTTTCATTGCATCATGCGCTGTGGAACTGCCTCCCTGAAAAGCTGAGTTCGTGGTCGCGCCAACAAACTCCTGAAAACATTATCTGCCAGAGTAGACAGCGCCGTGTGTCAAAAAACAGTTAAGATCTCTCTTGTAAAATTGTTAAGAAAAACATACTAACAAAAAAAAAAGGATTGTCTTATGTAAATTAAAATAAATAAATTATTAACAGACCTTGAAAAATTTAAAGGAAACGTTTGTTGTTAGTGGATTATCATGCCTTTGTTAAGGATGAAGGGTGATCAGACCGATATTTTTTTAAATAAACTGCGTTAAATTATCTTTTTATCTTCTACAAGCTGACCCGGCGAACGTTGTTTCTTTTTGTGAAATCAACTGCTGCATCAACCTCTTGTGAAAGTCTTGTACTAATTCAGAAACCTTTCCCGGCGTGTGCATAACAACTTACCGAAATTTCATTACAATCGGTTTAACCTTACAGCGCGAGTCCGACTCGCACTTGACCCTTTTTTTCTTCCTCAGAAACATTCCCGGCGTGTGTATAACAACTTACTAAAATTTCATTATAATCGGTTTACCCCTATTGCGGGAGTCCGAATAGCACTTGACCCTTTCCTTCCTGATCGGATACCTACGTCATACAAAGAACACACCCTCCAAGTTTCACTTCGATCAGCGTTTAGGCTGAGCGTTGATCCGTCAGTCTGTCATTCAGGACAATGCATTTTATATGTATATAGGTAGAAAAAGAAAACTATAAGTATTATTATACACAAAAAATCAAACACCTAAAAAGTGCATAACCTCTTCGAGCTTAGAAACCTTCTAATGAGTTACGAATATAGTACGGTGACTTTCGAGTCATTCGAATTTTAAAAAGTATTTGCTTCATTGACTTATATATTACTTTGCTTATGTTTTTAAGTAAGTTCCACCTTTTTTGAATAAAATCGGATTGCGTTTTTAAACATGTGTCAAAATAAAATGTAATTTAAATCAAAAGCACTAAGGTGTATTGATATCAACTTCGAAGCAAATTACCGCCAAAACAACTTTCTACCCTCTTTTACCCCTTTAGGGGGTGAATTTCGATCTTATTCGAAACACGTCTTCCATCAATTCTGTTAAAAAAGGTTTATGCAAAATTTAAAGAAGATTGGACCAAGGAATCACGTTGTCCCATACAACATTTGGAAATTATGGTAAATTGTTGTGCACACGCCGGGAAAGGTTTCTGAGAAAGAAAACCTGGTCAAGTGCGAGTTACACTCGCGCACTAAGGGTAAACCGATTGTCATGAAAGGAGACGTTTCATACCCGTTTCATACCCGGTCTGCACCTTGAAACACATTTTAGAAAATCGAGGAAAAATCTAGATGTTATTAAAAAAATACTAAAATTACGATAAATGTAGTATTTTTTTTTGTACAAAACAATATTTTATTATACCACATTGCTAAACAGGCAACAATTAGGTACGCCATTATGAGTTCTTTCTGAAACCTAATACGAAGTCTAAAATTATATAACTATACCTCAAAATGTTCGTAATAATTATAAAAAAATATAGTCTAATTTTTATGCCAAAAAAATACCTATACGTAATTATTAATAAAAAGAGTTTGTTGTTTAATTTTTGCATATTAATCGAAGATACATTTTGTGGCTCCTGACCATCGACCATCCCGACGTGTGATTTCTAAACGTAGGTACTGTCAGTGCCTGGAAACTTCTTACAAAGACACAAATGTATGGGTTTGTAAGGTTCTAGCGACACTTGTTTCAGTGTTGCTATAAAAAAACGGGTCAACTAATGTAGTATAAAATATTCGATGTTTCTTATTTGATAATTTTCTTATTCCTTAAGATTTTTTCATTTATTCTTGATATTCCACTTCGGAAACATCATAAGTAGTAATATTAAGATACTAACACCAATTTTCATTCGAGAAACATTTCTTAAACAAAAAACTTTTCACATTATAGCAGAAAATAAATTTGAATATAGCAACACATTGACGTTCGTAAGCCTAACCTCAATAACTGAGTTTTTGAACTATTTATTTTGAATTTTTGTTAAAGTTATTTTTTCTCGTTATTGTGTAAATATTTAAGCATTTTCTATATATATATTCCCTAATATAGTGTACAATTTCGAGATAGAGACTCTTTCTTTTGTTAGCAGATATTTGTAATTTATATCGTAAGACAGTGACTTTTTAGCCTTAACACATTTTGTAAACTGACTTGTATATACGTATAAATTCGTACGGTCCAGTCAACTCCAATTTGCCTTAAAAACAATGGGCAGGTCTAGCTGGAGAACATGTGAAATTTGTGAATTGAAGGAGCGAAGCGGCAACGACTCCTTACATTTTTCGAAGTTTCCCTTGAATGTCAATCGGTGAGTTACATTTGGTTCTAAACATCACACATCTTTCAAAATCTATCCAGCGGTGTGTTCAGAACCTGCATCCGAGCGCAATTTGTTTTTTCACTTACACATTCAAATGTATTGAACAGGTTTTTTAAACTTCATGGGGTTCTGAAGACTAGAAAGTGAGAACTCCATGCTATCGGTGCATTTCACTCGAGGTTCTGAATGACTTTAAAGCGTTCGTCCAAAGCTTCTGAAAGCAGCCCTGGATTAGGTAGGTATAACTTTTCTCACTGTTACTGATAATAATGTAAAATTGTTCCACCAAGTATTATCTAATTAGGTATTTCAAATTAATTTTACTATCTGTGGAGAATTTTTGCCCAGAGTTGCGTTAGAAATCTTTGTGTTAACTACACTCGGTGTAGCTATGCCAACCAGAGAATATACTAATGATAACCGGTTTTAGAACTGTCATTCCTTACAAGCAAAAATCTCTTAGACATATGTGATGTCATAACTTTATGAATTCTGCTTGAGGTTGGTGTTGATGGTGTTAAACAGCTAGTCTAAAACATACACAGCTACAGGCAGCGCATGCACAATATAGATATATTCTGTGGTGGTTCTATTATGGTTGTCACACATGCGGATAAGTTCTTTACTATAGGCACAGATAAACAGTTCTTTGCCATAGGCATATTATAAATACATGTGTGACTATATATATTATAGTATAGGAATAATTTAATTAAATTTGATTGATTTGATTTGTTTGATTTAATTGGATTTAATTTAGACTTAAAAATCATGTAAAACCTGGGTTAATACCTGTAAATAAATCATTTTATTTATTATTATTATTAAAATTTTAACTGTATAATAATTATAGGTATACTACTTTTAAGATTTTGTACTTTGTTCGTACATGAATTCCTTTTCAAAATTTATAATCTATTTTTAAAGCACATTTGTTTGCGCTGAAATATAGCAAACCTATATACAACTTTAACAATGATGCAATAATATGGTACCAAGGAGCTGAAATGTGTATAAATGGATGACAACATTAAATTTATTTGGGGCAAGAACTGTCATTGATCATAGTGTCTTAACTTCACACCATTGTAGAATTAATATTTAATTTTCAGTTGAAGAGAATGAGTTCGAGTCACTGGAAACGAACACCTTGTACACATACTGATAAAAAACTACATGAAACTCAAAATATATGTGGAAATCATTTCCATTAAAATGATTATAATAAAAAAGGAAATTGATTGAAGAGTCATGCTTTCCCAACATTGAATTTGATGTCTAAACCACTATCTGATGATGAACTGTTACAATTTCCTTTACCATTGTGGTCAAGCAGACAAGGTAATACATACTCAGTGCTATAGTTAAATTTAAGGTAGTGCAGCGGTGGTTTGAGGTGGATGTAAAAAAATATATTCAATTATTGTTTTGTGAGTATGCGTGGGAATAAGAACAAAAAAAACATTTTGTAGGTGACAATTAGTTTTTCTTATATCTCTAATTATAATTATTTTTAATTATAATAATAATAAACTTTATTTGCACATTTAGGAAACAGTACAAAATTACAAAAAAGAATACAACTTGCGACCTTATCGCTAATAAGCGATCTCTTCCAGACAAACTTTGGGTAGAGCAGAGTTTATAAATATTTAGAGTATAATATGTTTAAGGTATAGTGTAGTGCAAGCATAATGTGTAAGGGTTTCCAGTCTTTAAACAAGTCCTTCTTTTAAATTTTTCAAAATTCAAAAATTTTTTCAAAGAATTTATTTTGCTTTTATTGATTATTTCAAGTAAATAGGTGATACCTATAGGAAATATAGATGTTTTTGAAAACATATACTTTTTGTGTTTCTTAAATGGACTTCTTAAAGCCAAAAAGGCTTTCAATATCTTTTTTTACAGCTTGGCTTGTTTTGCAAATATAGGGTTCTAAGGGGTCAATAAACTTGAGATAATAGTTAGCAAAATAATAGGCAATTTTTACAAAACTTTTTTCTTATGTCATTCAATCTAGTTTCTTATAAGGATCAAAAGTCTGTATTGGACCTATTGTGGTAAGAGGACTAGAAATTTCAGAATTTGCAAAACAAGTTCTAATGTATTTTGTAATAAGAGATTTTTCCAAAGCTTATTTGTTCCGTTTGATTCTGTTTTTATAAGGATTGAATCTTTGGATGGAATCTGTAATAAAGGTCATATAAAAATCAATATAAAAAAGGCATATAATCATTTTAGGACCTGAGCTGAAGCCATCAACAAGTCAGCAAGCCACATCAAATGTAGAACACAGAATCATTCTCAGTGAACTGTCAATGAATGGTATGTAGAAATTAGCATAGAAATTAAAATGTAGGGCTCCATTTATTAGTATTCGCCATAGAATCAAGTTACTTTTAAAACACCTTTTCTTTATTTCTTATTTTCTTTCTGAACCAATTCTCAAAAAATAAATCTGGCCTGATGAACCACTAACTTTTTATAATATTTAAAATATATATACATTTTTGCTGTGTGAGATGCCGAAGGTTTTTTTAATATTGTGCCTTTTAATATGTAAATACATAAATGCATGGTTAAAATCAGTTCTAACATTTTGCCTAGACTGACTTGATCCTGTTCATCTAACTGACTACACTCGAACTTCTACGTGATCCCTTTCTTGTCTTCTTAATAATGGGCTCTGACTGTTATAGTCGCTATGTTTGCATTAATATTTATTGTTAGTTTACGTAGGTATCCATCTAGAAAACAATTCACATGGTGTATTTAGTATTGCCGAATCTAATACTAGATTTCAGGACTTTTTTTTGTTCTTTAGCAGGCGTGTATTTTGTTTTTCAATAATTACCTTTTTTATAGGTATGCATTAAAATTTTAATTGCCTTCAAAAAGGTAGAGGCTCTTAATTCGTTTGTATGTGTATTTCTTTGTATGTTGTTCGATTGTAAATTGTCTAAGCCAAAGGTGACATTGTGAGCAGAGCAAATACCAAGTTAACTAGTTAATGTAGTAATGTGAAAGTGTTTGCCACACAATCACGTTATAACAGCTGAACGGATTTACATAAAATTTGAGCCACAAAAAGACTAGTACAATTTTATTGTAATTATCAGAATACAGGATAATTAGTTGCACAGAAATATATCGTTTTAAAATTTTAAATTTATATCTGTCATGTTTTTCAGTTGCTGCTACTGCTGGAAAGCCTTCGACAAGTCTGTTACCAATAGCAAATCTTTCAACCCTACGTGAGAAAGAGAATATTGGTATAATAAATAATATGTTTGGGAAGGTTGATATTTAAGCAGGTTGATACATAAAGGATCTCACGGCAAAAAGCAGAAAACGAAGCAAATACCTAGTGGGGGCGCTTGTAAGCAGTATACCGAGCCTTAACAGTATTATTTATTTTCGAAACAATAAATGTTTGCGTTAAGATACTAAATAATAATCTGTTTCTTATTATTGTTAATATTAACGCGTAAATAAACCAATACTAAAAGTGTTTTTTATTTTTGTTCTTACTGATTAAACAAATAAACTCTGTTTAGTATAGAAGTGGTTATTTTTATTTTCCCCTCACTACCAGATATTATAATTTCATTATGGCTGAATGCATATCTACGTTTCTGTAATTATCGATATCGATGAAAAAAGTCGATATCAACAAAAAATCTTGCTGGCATCACTAGTGTTGACAGATTGTTCGCGTGTGGTTGGCAGCATAGGTTTTTTTTTTATGTTGGCAAGACGTCCTTACAAACGTCGTTAAATCTCTAGTATGGGAGTTCCGTCTCTTCTTACGCAGTATTTGTTTCCTCTATGGGTACTGTTAAACGTCAAACTATTTACATATTATATATGGCATTCTGTGTTTACCATAAGCTTCTTAGTTTACCGTAAACAAAGTGCTTTTTGGATTTATCAGTGACTTACGACGAACGACCTCTGCTTTGCTATTTGACCTTTCTGCTTCGCGTATTATATTGGATTTGGCTGTGTAAATTGGACCTGATTTCTCTACTGCGATACGGATTTCGTTTTTATTTTTTTTTATTTTCTGTGTGATCAGGTATGTATGAGACACAAAAACCGTTTCTTTTATGAATAAATAAATGGAATGGTACCATATAACAGTAGACATACTTACAAATGTCTTTATAATTACTTCATAATCATGTCATTTTAAGTCTGCATTGCAGAAGCACAACCCTCTATCATCTACCGGAGACAGACAGATTTTGCCTACACTCCCAACGCAGGCCAAACGGGCTGAGGAGAATTAAATACAGGTATTTCCTTAGTCGCCTTATTTGACATCCACGATGAGAGTAGGTCACTCCAGGTAGGGGCAAATTCTTTCTACTGCTGTGCCAGAAACCACACGGCCACACGGTCTTTTGTACTTATGCTATTATAACTTATGCTGTGCTTGCTTACCTTAATAATATTGTCCTAGCCCATTCAAATTCCAATAAGATTTGTTTTATATATATATATATATATATATATATATATATATATATATATATATATACATACCACTAAGGTGGCAAACAAGCACGCGGTCCGCCTGATGGTAATTGATTGTATGCCCATGCTTGCAAATGGATATCTGTCATCTGAGCAATTGGTACGCTGCCCACCATTATTGGTCGAAATAGTTGTATTTATCATTTTCAGACTAGCAAATATGGCGCATTGTTTGCTATATATGTTCTTCTGCAATTATTGAAGATGCTCAATATTACATGACTGATAATATTGCCCCAGAAATAACTTCTGCATTAGAACTCAATCTTTGATTTGAAGTGATTAATAAAATATGTTATTGAAGTCCTACATCTCTTAGATTTTTTGAACATTTATTAAAAAAATAGATCTCTGGTATGTCTACAGTTCATGTATGAACAATTAGATGAATCCCCTTTTTTATGTAGCTCCCTAAAAGGCCTACCAGTAAGAGACCATGTTTCTGTAGCTTAAGTCATTACTGGCAACATACACTAATTGTAGAATTTTGTCTTTTAGGCACTGAGCAGATGTTGCGTTATTTTCCGAACGCTACTCAATCGAGTTGAATTCTTCGATTGACCTCTTCTTCGAAGTTGGACTTACCTATTTTCCCTAGGTATGTGTATTCGTCAACAACTTCAAGGGTAGCGTTCTCAATAACAACCGGGTTAGATGCGACAAGGACATTGAAAATTATTTTTATTTTAAGACCCACCTGTTGGGAAACTCTGCTAAAGTCTTCGATTCAGCGATTCTGTGATTATATTGACGCCTTAAACATTAATTAAATTAAACATTCAAAAATGTATATAAGCTGTATTTTTATTTCACAAGCCAGATATTCCTTCCTATCCTATTTACTTATTTCATACTTTAACAGAACAGATCTGAGATAGTTCTGGCCACAGGCTAAGTAATAAACTTGTTATAAGGTGACCAGGAACAACAACGATACAAATAACAAGACTCGGTAACAAATGTTTCGTTACAAAAATATCTGCCCATAGCGGGATTTGAACCCGCGACCCTCGGCTCCGTAGTCAGGTGCACTAACCACTCGGCCAAACCGGTTGTCAAATGAATGGACATTACTAGGTTTATGTAATATGCATAGATATAGTATTACTACGTACCACCGTCAGCAAGCAAGCCAACGTACGGACAGAACAACGACTATCAGGTTCGCTAGATTATTTATAAGATGCAAGTGAATTACCTATTCCATTTAATTATTGAAGAACCTATTGAATTCAAACATTTTGTATGAATTTAATACGATCTCTGGTTACATTGGTATCTTTTTGCGCTTATGGTTTGAAAAGATTTCCGTTTGTAATAAGATTCCCAAAAATAATGTCTAAGGAGTGAACATTAAAGTAAAGTTTATTCGCTTCAAGTAAAGGTACTTACGACACTAGGCATCGCGAAATAGATTAAATCACAAGGTGTGAAATTGCTATTTGCCGTACTTGGTAAATCCAATAAAAAGGTAAATAAATACGGATCCCTTAATTTTACGACTGTGAATTCGTGAATCTTGACTACATTTGGCGCCACTACAACATCTATATCGACCGGTGAATCTGAAACCTATTTTTCTCTTACAAACTTCTCTAGATCAAATATAAATAGGTACAATAAATATTGCACCAAATAGCTTTTTATACCACTAAGGTGGCAAACAGCTAACGGTCGGCTTGATGGTAAGCAGTCACCGCAGCCTATGGATGCTTGTAACACCAGGGGCATCAGTCGCGCGATGCTTACTCTTCTAGGTTCTAGCTATCTATACTTCTTGCTTGATACTGTAGTATTTAGAAAAAAACATTGAAAGAGAGCTCATTCCACAACCTAAGCGTTCGCGGGAGGAAGTTTCTCTGAAGACAACGTAGGCTATTTTTCGCCATTAAGGCGCATATAGCAGCTAACTAGCGCCATTAGATATTCTTAGTTTTCTCTTCGTAAAAAACAAATTTCTAAAATCCAAATGTTGCAAATATAAAACTATAAAAAACTATAACTATATAAAACCTTCTAAAAATAGCTTATGACTAGTTTTATATTTGCAACATTTGGATTTTAGAAGTTCGTTTTCTACGAAGAGAAAATTGAGAATATCTAATGGCAGAGCTAGTGGACTGTAAGAGGGCCCTTAAGGATACTCAAGACGAGAATCGGCGATCAACAAATCTGGAAGGCGCCAATTTGCCAAATTACAAATGAGCATAACCTTATCTTAAAAGTAGGTAATCAACATTTAAAAATGTTATATCCATACTAATATTATAAATGGTAAAGTAACTCGGTCTCTGTCTGTTACCTCTTCACGCTTAACGGATTAAGACGAAATTTAGCATGGGGATAGTCGTAGGCTACTTGAAAATGTCAGGTATGAGTTGGTTTTTTTTTCTACGTTTAATTCTTCTCTACGTGTGTTTGTCATCTAACTCCTCCTAAAGGGCTAGACCGATTTGGGTGAAATTTTGACTGAATATTTCAATAGGTTCCTGGATGGTTTGAAAACAGAATCAGACCGGGAAGGTAGCGCTGCAGTCGGTATGTCACTGATCTTCTCCTTAGCAGCAGGATGATTTTAATCATATTTTTTGGGTACGTTTGAGTGGGTCCCTGCATGGTTTGATAACACAATTGGACCCGATAAGTGGCGCTGCAATTGGTGTGTCCCTAATCTCTTAAACGTCACGGATGATTATATGATTTCTTTTGTGTACGTTCGAGTGGGTCCCTGCATGGTTTGATAACACAATTGCAACCCGGTAGGTGGCGCTGCAGTCGGCGTGTCACTGACCTCCTAAACGGCAGGGAAGATTTCAATGATATTTTTATGTACGTTCTAGGAAGTCCCTGCAAGTTTTGAAGTCACAAATGGTCCCGGTAGATATCGCTGCAGTCGGTGTGTCCCTGATCTCCTTAACGGCAGAGAAGATGTTAATAATATTTTTTGTATACGTTCGAGTGGGTCACTGCATGTTTCTGATGACACAATTGGACCCGGTAGGTGGCATGGATGTATCACTGATCTCCTAAACTGCAGGGAAGATTTAAATGATATTTTTTGTGTACGTTCAAGTGGGTCCCTGCATGGTTTAAATTCACAAATGGGCCCGGCGGTGTGTCACTAACCTCCTAAACGGTAGGGACGATGTTGGGTACGTTCGAGTGGGTCCCTGTATGGTTTGAATTAACAATTGGAGCCGGTAGGTGGCACTGCAGTCGGTGCATCGCTGATCTCCTAAACTGCAGGGAAGATTTAAATGATGTTTTTTGTGTACGTTCAAATGGGTCCATGCATGGTTTGAATTCACAAATGGACCCGGTAGGCGACGCTGCAGTCGGTGTGTCACTCTTCTTCTAAACGGCAGGGAAAATGTTAATGATGTTTTTATGTACGTTCGAGTAGGTTCCTGCAAGTTTTGAAGTCACAAATGGACCTGGTAGTTATCGCTGCAGTCGGTGTGTCACTGACCTCCAAAACGGTAGGGAAGATGTCAGTGATATTTTTTGTGTACGTTCAAGTGGGTCCCTACATGGTTTGAATTCACAATTGGACCCAGTAAGTGGCGCTGCAGTACTGATCTACTCCTAAACGGCAAAGATTGAATGTAAGACAATGATTCTAACATTTGCTGCATTTAATGTGACTCCATTATTATCATATACCACAACTTCAATTATTGTGAAATTTGTGGCTTGGAAACGACACATTACATAGAACGTAAAAAATGTTTTAAAAGGGCTAGCTTAAAACCAAATGGATTTAAAGAAAAGCTTCCCGCCAATACTTCCAACATATCTTGAAAGAAAATAAATAATTAAATAATTTAGACAAAATTTTCATAGAAAACAGTGAGATATCCAAAAATAATGACTTAAGTTTTGCCACTCTCAAGGTGATGCGGGAAAGGGTGGGGGGTTGGGGGGGATTCGGTAACAAAAACGGATGCATGAGTTTTGAATGCCCTGTATCAACCTCTGAGTGCGACCAAAATTAATCAAATTCAAAAAAGGAGAAAGGTTCTCAATTCGGTTTTATGTTAATGTTTGTTACTTTAACATAAAACCGAATTGCTCCGTCATTTATTAACCGATTTGAAAAATTTAACGTCCTGGGATGGATTAACCCACAGATTGGTCCCATTTGAATTTAGTAAGGATTGGTCCAAGAAAACTAGAGTTAGATGAGAAAATTTTTCCAAATTGTATTTACCGTTCTCGACGTCTTGACTAGCCATGTAAGTTTCTGTGTGTGGCGGGTCCACCCCTGTGAATTACATTAAAAAAAAATACGATAGAATTATCGCTCCGCATTTTAATACGTATAGTTCTCAACTCGACATTCGAAGGCACTGCACTGCGGCGCGTGCGTATCATAGAGTACATTACGGAGAGTACGTATTGAAAATCGTAACGTAACAGATTTTGTGCTCGCTTAAGTTGTGCAGAATTTGATAGGGATTTATGGCCTTAAAATTCACTTAAATCATACGAATTGGAGGTTATCAGTAAAAAAATAAGAACCCCTTTATCTGTAACGCATAGTGACATTACTTTCCCGCGTTTCGAGCACTATTGCAGCGATCTGCGGATGTTTATTGTAGTGCATAGGGTTCAATATACCTAGATGCATAATATGCAAAAATTCCGTGCAAAGAAACCGCAACAAATCTGTAGCAAACCATAGAAATCCAAATTTCGTTGTGTCATTCACACGTTACTAATTTTGCATTTGCAAGCATTCCCCGTAGTGCACGCACGGTCTACCGTGCTAACAAATTCAATGACTATTTTGATAAAGAAAAAAATGTTTAAGACGTTTTAATTTTTATGGTTCTATAGTTAAAACCGAATGTTAGATATGTAGTTAACCTTCATCATATCTGTGCGTCCATCTGTTTGTCAAATTAATAGATTTCGTCATGTCCATCCGTTCTTCCATTTGTAAATTTTAGGGTAAAAAAGTTAGCTATTATACAGTTTCGTCCTAACTGTCCGTCGGTCCTTAAGCGGAAAGAAGTATATACATATACCTAAGTAGAAAAAAGTCATTTAAACGCTTATAGTTTTAGGATTCTGTAGATATGTTGTAAAAACCAAACCTTTGTAGTTTCCTTTTATTCATTTCATTTTTCATTCCTTCCTTTTATGCGTTCGCCTGACTAATGGATGGTTTCGAAAAAAAATTAAAGAAGCTCTAAGTTTTGTAAATATTCATTTTAAGGAGCAACTAAAAATTAAATTTGTTAAATGGGGAAACTAAAAATTAGAAAATAAACAATTTTTTTACAAAAAGATAAACAGACTTCAAATCAATCCAAAAATAAGCCCCTAAAGCAGACTTATTGTCAGAACATTCAGCTACATGTTCAATTCGCATTGAAGTCAATAGCCACTGCCCCTAAAGCAGAATACTGACAGAACATTTAGCTACGAAACTGTTGCCAAATGTTGGATGCCAAATAAAACCTTTATACCTATCTTTACTTCTCTTTATGTTTAGAAGTGAACTAAATGTTTTTAAATTTCTTTTAAAAATTTATTAGTATATACAAAATAAAATTGGCGGTAGTTCGTCAGGTCGTCATACTTACCACTTGGAAAAAATAAAAATAAATTAGTTAAAACATAACTTAAACCTTATAATTACATCTAAAGTCATCAAACTATATCAAAGTATCTTCTGCACGTATATATTCTCCTACATCGGCTTGGTGGAATGCTATTGTCGCTAATGGATCAGCATTTCTACACTCTGTAGTTGAACGGGCTGTTACTCCAAAGCCCAAAGGTATATCTCCCATTGAATATATTACAACACCTTGGTTTTTCTGAGTATTTTCTGTTATACGGCCCAAACCTGAAATGAATAAAGATAAAAACACAACATATTAAAGCTACATGCTTATAATTTTAGTAACCTTCTTAAATTTTTAGATATCTCAGAAGTTCACACAGATATGGTATTTGATAGTGCTTCTCAGTATAAGAAACAAAACACATCTATATACTTCTTTCTGACTGATTCAATGTAATTTCAACACACAACCTAATCCCCAACGGAATTGAAACGGAACGGTCTAGAAAATTGGAATTTGTCATGCGAGTTCCTTATGTGACACAAAGCTCCAATAAATTTTTGAAGCTTAATACATGACAAATAGTACTTGGCCTTTATAGGTTAAAATTAAGATTGAGTCACCGGAAATTTATCTCCTAGGGGCAAAATAAGGGATGAAAATTTGTATGAGAATCAAAAGCTTTCTTTGATTAACAGATGAAGTTGTGGTAAAATGCTAGTTTTTAATATTTTCGAGAAAAATTTTATTATTAAAATGAATGTATGAATTAGTATTAAAATAAAGATAGAATGTAGCGTACAAATGGAAATGCTACAAGGGTCAAGTCCTAAATTAAGGTAAATCCTTTGTTAATTTTGACTGCATCTTTGCTCTGAAAATATTTATTTATATTGATGATGTTTTGACATTAACCTGTATATTAAGAAAATAGTTAATTTGTTTCTAGCTTGTTTTAGGTGTTGGTGGTGGTGGTAATAGACAAAATTAAAATTAAATAATCGAACAATAGTGCTTAAAAACATTTTATGTGGACCAAGAAAGAGCTAAATGCTCCATGATGTTCTACAGTTGCAGATCAGTGTGCTCAGTTTGACCATTGACAATCATGTAACAAATATAACATACAATAGGGTAACCCACAATGGCAAAAGCCATTAGTGTAGCATAGATAGCTAAAGTAGGTGAATATCTTTCAGCCCCCAGTCACCATTCAGAAAACATAATTTGTTTGTTGATTCCATTGACTAAGGTTTAGCGATTGAACCTTTGGGTTTTTGATCTTAGGTAATTTACATTAATTTAATTTACTTAGTGGCCCCACACATACATAATAAAACCAATTTTTGTTTACAGATGACATACAAATTAACATAGCTGAATGGACTAAGTCCTTCGCCTAGCAAGCTATTGCCATTCGCCAAATATCACGTAATTTTATTTTTGGCATTAAACAGCATAGAATTGCGAGAAAACTGTGTGAAATATCGCCCAACCTGACACAATAACAATTATCTCAGCTTTGCTAATGCCACACAATAGCAAGTTATGTTTTCTTTACATATATCCATTGCAATCAAGCACATTCCAACATATTTAAGCTAATGATACAAATTTCATAGGGGTTCAACATATCACCAAAGGGGGAGGGGGGTCAAAAATCGCCAAAGGTGCCTCAGGTAATTTATGGACGCCCCCTACATGTTTTGATACTCATCACTATTGATTTTGTACACCGCTAGTAGAGCAGCAGCTCTCTGATTGGTCTTAACTACTTTGCAGTCACTGCTACTCTTTTTTTTTATATCTAGTAAAAACTTGAATAATACTTGCAATGGATTGTGTTTCACAGTATTTTATATTACTAATAAATTAAAAATTTTGATAAAGAAGTTTGTAATGTCACACACTTAAAATCAAAATATTGTATTCCAAGTGGGATCTCTGTAATAATGATATTGAAGGGACCAATAACATCAGGCAGTAAAAAGCCATAGATGTTATAAAAAGTGTATTAAAAAACAACTAAGTCTGTCCCTATATGGGATTTAGTCAGGCCTTTTATTTTGTATCATTAAAACCTGTATCTTGTATAATTGTTAAATTCAATTGTCTGTATCTTTTTTCAAAATGAATGACAGATTAATAATTTTAAAATGTGGTAATTATTGTGTAGGTAAATACTCTTATTAATGATTTTAAGATTTCATGTCTTCTACAGAAATGCATCTTTTAAAGAAACATAACAATAACAGATTGAAATCGGCTCCCCTGATCATGACTGGTGAAAGACAGTAAAAATGTTGCATAAGGAAAAAGGTATTTATATCTAATACAATATTTATGCAATTTCGACCCATTATATGTGCTTCTTTTAAAAGTTTTTAACATCTATTAACCTGTCAAGTGTCACCCGTACTAAGGAAATTATCTGCCCTTGCCGCGTACAAAGTGATATACACCTAACTATATTATGTTTATTCCTCTTTATTTATATTTAGGTATGTTTCCTAATATATACAGTATAAAAAAAAGTAATAAAAATAAGCACCTTATTACTTCAGCCATAGTAAATTTATTTACTAAAAAAAGGCATAGTTTTTGTTGAATAGCACATTACCCAGGGTCAAAATAAACACTATGCTACTGTTAATAAAATCCAAAATCCAACACAAAATACCAAACAATTTCCGATAAAAAAATATTAAACGTACAAAATATTGTCCACCCAAATACTAGAACGTAGGACAGGCCATTGGCTTCACTTCTGAATACTTACAATTGCCTGTCTGATAAAAGTCGTCTTGAAAAAATTAAAAAATAACAAGAGTTGCTTAGAGCCCACAGTGGGACCTAGGACGCGTCACGGGTTAAATACCAAAACCATTTGGGTATTAATATTTTAGCAGTATAAAATACCGACAGAGGTTGATATACATCAGGGAATAGTAGGATTGTAAATGTGTTGTCTTTACATTTTGTTTAACTTTCATTGCGCTATTAGAGCATTAATTACCACCTACTGTGCAATTTGGGAGACAATATTGAAAAATTATATGAGTGGCCACTAAGGCCCAGAACAGACGGTGAAATGCAACTGCAACCAAACCCTTTTGAAATTATTGGTTTGAAACTAGTTTCAGATGTTATCTACCTACAGCACAACCTCAATTGTACCACAATGTGATGAAATTATCACAATCACTTTTGTTTCTTTAAAAATAAACATGTGTCAAATGTCTAGCTCAAGTGATGAAGTTGTGTTTATGTATTTGTATCATCATTGCTTTTCCAATTTCTGCCCATGCTTTATCAGTGTCAGTTCTGCTTGAGTAGCTTAAAAGTGTTGTATTGTACAAGCAAGGATACTTCTCAACTTCCAACAGAATTGAATATTTATTTTTTTGGCATCAACCATTTTTCTGCATCAAAAAAAACTGTAAAACGATGAAATGCAAACACGAGTTTCCAGCAGCCAGTTTCAATGCAACTAATTTGCAACGCGTGTTTCAACCTGGTTGCGTCATGTGCAGTCTGTCAAAGAAGTACATGACATAAACTGAAATGAAACTCAAAAGTAACTAGGAGTTGCAGTTTTGTTGCTTATGCGTTCCACCATGTGTTCTGGGCCTAAGTGGCATATTTTCAGTGATTCCAAGAGCTTGTTAAAGTGTTGGTATTTAGCTGTTGTCATATGACAGCAAAGCCAGAAGTTCAAATTTCAAACTTGAACAGCCACTAGCTAAATGTCTGCTAATTAACATTGGGCTAACCCACTGGACTATGCAATGCCTCTTAGCTCTAAGGAGAGGCCTGTACCTAAATAGTGGAGACAAACAACAGCTAAGGCAACAACTATTAGACTACTTAATTATTCATATTTACCACTTTTAATAACATGGTGTCCATATAAAAACTGTTGCTCTGCCGAAGACTTAACCCAAATTTTGTGAGGAGCATATGGTGCAATATATGTTAGTGCAGTAATATGTAGCCTAAACTTATTAGTCTTTGTGAATTTTCCAAAACATGTGCCGGCAGACACCAAATGATCAGGTTTTACTGTTTGTGCTAACTGAAGAATTCTTTCAGATATATAATACACTCGGTCTTTCTTTTCTCTAAAACAATATGTGCCATCTGGTCTATCTATTAAGAGCTTCACATTTACACCTAAGCTGAAAATTAAAAACATTTACTTTATAATATTTCTTTCTACTATTGTTGGAGGTTAAGTATGGAGATAGGTACGCACTATTTGGTTAATTTCTCGAAAAAGACTCTTGTCCTATCTTCTGAAAGTACTTTCATTGTAGTAGACTTTCTTTTTATTAGGGGGCTTTTATTTTTAAATAAAAGAAGTTCTCCACAAAAACAAGCACGTGTTATTATTTGTTTACTTAGCTACTAGCAGTGTTGCCAGATCCAATTTTTGAAATACGGGAGGTGTATCAATAAAAATCCGGGAGATGTATGGCGACATTATAAAAACAACCGGAAGATACATTTTTCCTTAAAATTTATTAAAACAAGGCCTCTCAATAAATGTTTTTATTGTGATTTTATAACATATTTTCCTTCACTTCAAAATCGTAGCAATTCTTTTTTTTTTAAATATGTTTTCTGTGCAGGACCACTGAAATTACCTGCTTCAATAGTTTGTTGCGTAATTTTGTTCTTGTGATTCACCTTACAAAATAGTCTTTCTACAGATGCACTTTTATGACTTTTATCTCTAAGTTTACATCGGCAGAATCTAATTTTATATTCCGAAGAGCCCACCATTCGGTGCTAATTTTTTGGATATTATTTGAAGATACAATATTTGGGAACCTTCCCAATATGTCGGCGATAGATGATATTTTGCAGCTACATACTATTTTTGGATCCATGACTTCCATGTCTTCCAAAAAAAATAGAAACACAAACACAACCTAAAATTGCAATTTCAGTTCTCGACGAGAGTACAGGAAGGGTAATACAACTCGGTTTAAATCAAAAAGAACTTGAACAAGCGCAAAGAGGTAAGAATAAACTGAAATCTGTATATTTAACTATAATAACCTCAAACGAATGTAAACAAACGACTCAGAACAACATGAAATGCACAAGCACAA
This sequence comes from Apoda limacodes, assembly GCA_946406115.1. NCBI lineage: Eukaryota > Metazoa > Arthropoda > Insecta > Lepidoptera > Limacodidae > Apoda > Apoda limacodes. The sequence continues at coordinate 20,833,112 of OX291555.1, read as the reverse complement.
CATAAAAAAGTATTTAATTGCAAAATATAAAAAAAGACAGTTTATGTATTCACCACTAATAAATCAATGTCTTACAGTATTGATAAACTAAACAAAAAAGTATGCAGTGATGCTTGCGTACTATTGTGATGCCAAGTTTAATGCGCCGTGCACAGTGAGTCGGGAGGGCGTGAACTGCATGCCGAATATCAGCAGTCTGCGGGGAGTCGAGACTAGAAAGTTGCCGGCTGTGTGTCTGCAGTAAGTCGAGACACTGGCGAGTACTGGTATGGTGGTTGCGTATGGCTACAGTGAGTCGGGTCCATAGAATGGTTGGCTGTGTGTCCCTTTGAATCTAGACACTGGCCTGAGTTAGCGGTAGAAACGACGAGCAGAGAATGCCACGCTGGCTTGTGAGTACTCGACAGGGTCGTGTGATGCTGTACAGAGGAAGTGCCTCGCTGGAGTTTGAATCCTCAACAGGTTGTGGTGAAATTCTGTACAGTTGCGTCGCCGGAGAGGACGTGCAGGATCTAGGAAGCGCAGAAATGCAGCAATAGGTTCCAATGAAGCAATCTTCAGATCGGGTTCACCAATGTGGTGTGGCGGCAAAGAGGAGATCTCCTGCCTGGCGCGGTGTTATGCCTAGGGACCGGCGTCATCCACTTAACTTGCGCTATATATGCTTAACTGCCGAAGAAACTTTAATAGCGCGATGTAGGACGCGTGATGCCAGCCTTGCTTGTAGCGATACGATATGATCCGCTACCTCACTTACTCACTCACCTCACTGTTCTACCTCTATAGTATTTGCAACCAATACATTGAATGAGTACCGGAAGAGCCACCAAATAGCCCCCCCCCGTACCTTCTAAAATAAGATAATGATAAAACTAAAAAAAAAATATGATGTACATTACCATGCAAACTTCCAACGAAAATTGGTTTGAACGAGATCTAGTAAGTAGTTTTTTTTAATACGTCATAAATCGTAAACCGCAATTTACCTTTCATTCAATCCACTCAAATATAAAAATACTTTGTTTGTGTTTGTAGATTACTTAAATGCACTTGGCCAGTTTTTAATCTTAAAACTATCGAATACCTGCATTGAGAGCACATAACGCATCAATGTGTTTAGTGTATATAAACAAAATGTAGCTAGTAATTTTATTAATATCGCTTTGCAGTAATTAAAATTTCGATCGAAGATCAAATCGCCTCCAAATTAAAACCGTATACATATTTGTTCACCGGACTAACATACTGCCGCCTGTGGAGGCTGGTCTGCTCTTGCAAACTTCTTTGTATTCTTAGTATTTAGTCTTACTTTTTTGTTTTGTTTATTAATACTGTAAGACATTGATTATTTCTTAGTGATGAATACATAAACTGTCTTTTGTTTGTATTAGATACTTTTTTATGTTGTGCTTGTGCTTTATATTTAATGTTTTTTTATGTTTGTAATGGAAAGTGTCCTTTTATGATAGGGAGGGCATTTTCCAATATTTTAATTGGACGCTGTAAGAGAAAGGGAGAAAAGAAATGCCCTTGCTGAGTTTCTTGCCGGTTCTTCTCAGTACAAGGTCTCCCGCCCTGTAGACTTACGAACCGATGGCGTAGTGACATTCATAAGTGCTCAATTATTGTAGCCTAAACTGAATGAATTACATTGAATTTGAATTTGAATACTTGATATAAAACTGTAACATTTAGGCGGATAATGTCCCGTTCGCAAACCGTCCCTTCACCGTTTCGCAAAAAGTCTCGTCCGCAAAGTGTCCCTCTGAAAAAGTCACAATGTCAACCGATTACAAATCGAAACACAATCTCTGTTTGTGACTTTAGTTTGTTGCAAAACAATAATTAAGATTTAAAATAAATTGACCCTTATAAACTGTTTTTTTCCGTTGGTCCAATTATTAAGTCCAACTGCTTGTACGAACAAGGTTTTTTTAGTTGGATTAACGCAATTAAGGTTTTATACTGAATATAAATACTAAAGCTTTTTAACCAAGTCCAATTGCAGACAGGGTTTTGCACTCAAAATCTTCAATTCTTTTAAAATAGCTACCTAAACTATTGAGTAGTTTTTTAATAACACTTCTTCTTCGGATGATGAAATCTTCATTTCGGATGACAGCTGGCAAACTAGAAAAGGGCTTTTTAATTATATTGACCTTATGATAACGTAAAAATAGTGTTGTACCTTAATGATTCAATCTTTTGTTTAGTTCAACTAATTTTTGATCGGTTTTTTTTACAATAATCAAGGTTAAAATAAAAAGATATTCATCTCCCGAGGGTTATGGGGTAGATAAGGCAAGCGCGAGTCGATAAACAAAATTAAAACTAAAAAGCTGTAAATAAAAACAAATAATAAAAAAACCAAAAACATTAAGAACTAAAAAGACATAAACAAGCCTTTTCTTTTTAACGATTTCCAATAGTTCTGCTCTAATTATTGTGACTTCGATGTTTAAATTTGGACTTCACGCCACGCCGTAGTGGGAGTTTTTTCTGCCTTAAGAGAGTGCGTAGGAGCATTAGCCTAACACCAAAACGGAATCCTATTTTTAATTTAGGGATAATTCCATAAAATAGTAATTATTTATACTGACAATAGAACCCATGCCTTTTAAGAAAAAGAGTGAAAGAGAATAAAAGAGGAATCATACAAGATTGTTGCCAAATACAAGTATTTCACGGTTAAAAATTTACAGTTGTAAAAAAACTAGCGCTCAAATTAAATTTTTGCTCATTTATGTCAAATTAATACTATTTTTTTTCAAAATTAGTAGCTATAATCGTTATATTAAAACGTGAAGCAAAAACTTTGTACCCCTTTTATACAAAAATTAAGTGGACGTAGAAGTACCTATGAAAGTCACAGTTAAAATTTATATGGAGACTAGCTGACCCGGCAAATGTTGTTTCTTTTTTTTAAAACAACTGCTGCACCGACCTATTGTGAAAGTGTTGTACTAACTCAAAGACCTTCCCCGTCGTGTGCAAAACAACTTACTAAAATTCCATTACAATTGGTTTACCCTTATTTCGCGAGTCCCACTTGACCCTGTCTAACTCGCACTTGACCCAGAAACCTTCACCAGCTTGTGCATAATGACTTACCAAAATTTCATTAAAAACGGCTTTACCCTTATTGCGCGAGTCCGACTTGCACTTGAACCTGTCCGACTCACACCTGACCCTTTTTTTCTTTCTCAGAAACATTCTCCGGAGTGTGTATTACAACTTACCAAAAACCTTATTGCGCGAGTTCGGAAAATCCTTCCTTATCGGATGCCTTTGTCATACAAAAAACACACCCTCCAAGTTTCAGGTCTCAACGATCAGCAGTTTACGCTGTGCGTTGATCCTTCAGTCATTCAGGACATCGCATTTGATATGTATATAGGTAGAAAAAGAAAGCTAAGTATTATTTATACACAAAAAATCAAACACCTAAAAAGTGCATAACCTCTTTAAGCTTAGAACGGTGACTTTCGGGACATTCCAATTTTAATGAGTATTTGCTTATGTTTTTAAGTGAGTTCAACCGTTTCTGAATAAAATCGGATTGAGTTTGTAAACATGTGTCAAAATAAAATGTAATTTACATCAAAAGCACTAAGGAGTAAGCACTTGATCTTGATCAGCTTCGAAGCAAATAACCGCCAAAATACCGTTCTACCCCTTTTTAACCCTGTCAGGGGATAAATTTTAATAAAATACAAAACACATCTTCCATCAATTCTGTTAAAAAAGGTTAATACAAAATTTGAAGTAGATTGGACCAAGGAATCACGTTGTCCCATACAAACTTTGCCCCCCCCCCCTTTTCACCCCCTTAAGGGTAGAATTTCGGAAAATCCTTTCTTATCGAACGCCTACGTCATACAAACAGCACACCCTCCAAGTTTCAGGTCTCTACGATCAGCGGTTTAGGCTGGGCGTTGATCCGTCAGTCATTCAGGACAAAGCATTTTATATGTATAGAAGAGTGCAAAAAGTTGATATTTTTGTATAATATGCATTAAACTAAATTTACAAAAAAAACATTACACACACTACCATACGTTCGACATATATTTACGACGTATAGTTTAATATATGAATTTAATGACTTTCGCCGCTGTGCAGACTTGCTTGGGGTAGTCAAAACTAGTGATTCGTTTAATCACTACTACAACACTATGCGCTTCGCCATAGTATTATATTCTATTTGCGCTACGCTTGGCACATTTTAAAAAAAAAGGTCGATTCCAGCTGACATTTTAGTCTATATAATTAAAAATCAAGGTTTAGACTCTTAGTTTCCCTACAGAACTGAAAGATCTCATCAAGATCTTCATTTTGGATGACAGCTGTCAACCTAGAAAGTTCTATCCTATATCCTCTATCTTCGTAACTATTGATTGTAGACTAGTATTTTTTACATAAGTGATAGATCTCACGGATGACAGCTGTCAAACTAGAAAGGGCTCTATCTTCGTAACTATTGATTGTAGGCTAATAGTTTTTTTACAGATGTGATAAACCTCATTAAGGTCTTCATTTAGGATGACAGCTGTCCTCAGTCTTACATATTAAGTATTAACTGTATTAAGGTAATAGTAATAAAAAAAATTCCTTGTATAATTTCGCCTCTAAATATTTTCTTGACTGTTTTTGTTGAAAAATATGTCACGTCTTAGCCTTTTACCGCGTTTGTAGTTTTATGTATTTGGTTGTAACAGCTCAAAACGTGGTAGTGATATTTAAGGCGTTTGATTTAAAAAAAAGAGTCAGCCCGTATAAACTTAAGAAAATCGGAAACAGCTGATGGAGCAAACCTATTAAAGCAACACATGAGCAACACATTTTGAGAAAGGGAATTTTGAATAAGGTCAGCAACGCGCGAGTGATGCCCCAAGTGTTGCAAGCGTCCATAGGCTGCGGAGACTGCTTACCAACAGGCGGACTGCTAGCTTATTTGCCACCTTAGTGTTATCATATCCTTGCCGAGTGTTACCATCCAGGCCTCGGCGTCCGGCCATGCCTCAACCAATTGCCACTATCCCATTAAGTGCGTCCACTGCGGCGGAGAACATCCGGCCTCAGAGTGCGACCGCCAAAAAACAGTTGTGCTTGAATGCGCTAACTGCAGCCCAATCTTCAGGCGGGAAGCCAGATGGAAAGGTGTCTCATTAGCATCGACTCTTCATCCCACTAACGCTGGCATAAGCTCACAAACTACGCGCCCTCCCCAACCTACTCCCCTCCAAACGATCTAACCGCAGGAGCATTTTTCAGAAAGTAGACAATGTTCTCAGTATCTTCGATTCTGTGCCTAATTTCAGCTCAATTGGTTGCTTCAATGCAATGATAAGGATTTACAAACAAAATCACTTTTACAATATAATAGTATGGATTTATAATTATTAAGCTATTTACCCGTTATAACCTATATGTAGTGTTGGGAAGACATGTTTTAGAGTGGGGATCACGTGGCCGATGACCTGAAAAGGTAGCCGTAAGTGGCTACTGAGAACGGAGTAGTGTGTTTAGCGTTCAGTAAATATTTTGTTGATGAGACTGCGTCCCTGTGTGAGTTATGTATCATCATCATCATATCAGCCCATTGACGGCCACTGCTGGACATAGGCCTCACCTAACTTTTTCCACAGCGTGCGACTCTGTGCCGCCTGTAACCAACGGCTCCCCGCTACCTTTACGAGGTCATCTGTCCATCTAGCGGGGGGCCGTCCCACGCTGCGCTTTCCGGTTCGTGGCCGCCACTCGAGAACCTTCTTCCCCCATCGGTGCCCTGCCCATTGCCACTTCAGCTTTGAGATTCGATGAGCTATGTCGGCGACTTTAGTTCTCCTACGGATTTCCTCATTCCTGATTCGATCACGTAGGGAAACTCCTCTCTCAAGCACTGGGGTATTAAGGATGAGAAAATAGTACGCAGTTTTCCGAACGCTGCCCAACTGAGTTGGATTCGGCGATTAACCTCTTTCTCGAAATTGGACCTACCTAATCGAACAGTTTGTCCCAGGTATACGTATTCGCCAACAACTTCAAGTGTAGAGTTCCCATCAGTTATTGCAGTGGGTGCTACATGGCCATTCGACATGATTTTTGTCTTGTCCATGTTCATCTTGAGGCCCACTCGTTGGGAAACTCTACTTTAATGTCTCTACTTTAAACTCTAACTACTTTAACTAATGCTTTCGAGCATAGTGCTAAGGTCCTCCGAGTTAAGTATACCACTCGTATAATGAATGGGTTGTGCTCCGACGAATTGTTAGAAATTATGTCTTCGACTACTTTCTACTATATCGCACCGCTTGCCGCTGACAAGGAATTCATCCTCCTAAGAACCTAAATGGTGACGCACAGTGCGATTTAAGATTAACTTTCTTCCAAGAACGCTTAGATTATGTAACAAGCTCCCTGTTGAAGTTTGCGCCAGGTGATGTTTTAAAGGATCGGTAAAACACGAGTAATGCCCCTGGTGTAACAAACGTCTATTAGACTACGGTGACCTTTAAATATCAAGCGGTCCGTGTGCTTGTTTGTCACCTTAATAGTAAAAAAAGTTAGGCTAAGTGCACCTAGTCGGTAAGTAATTAGTACAAATCACAAATGAACAAAGTCATAAAGTTCGAAAATATACTTAAGTTTAGCTGGCAAACGCATCTTTAGCTGTAGATGTACATCAATAATAATTTATTAAGAACATCTGTACCTTATTCAGGCAAATAAATAAATAAAAACATGTACTATTAAGTACCTAGAACTACGTACTTTAATTTAATTTATAGACACTAGGCGGCTGTTTCCTACTTGTTATATAGATATGACGTATGCAATTAATTCTAATTAATAAAGTTGCCGAGGTCGCTAGTTTGTTTCACAAAAAAGTTTTCTCGTTTACGAAGATCTCATGAATAAAGATACCCCTCATGTGTGGTATAAAATAAAAGTCTTTAAAAACCATCCGCATAGTATGTATTTATTTTGAAAATATCTACAAAAGTTACACATAAAAATTCAATGTATACCACCAACTTGTAAACTTAATCCAACATAAAAATCTCATCAGAAAACCACCTCACTATAGATAGCATTAGACGCAAAACTCTCGATCTTTTAACCATGAGTAGCAGAGTATAGAAAAAACATTTTAATAAAAAAAACAACTAGCTTCAAAGAGATGCACTAAAAAGGTAAAAATAATTACTTATTCCTAAAAAATCTGATCTAAATTACAGTTTGAAGTTGGTATCTATTTAATTTACCTAACAGTTAATAACTCGCTTCACTTGCATGAAACTAACTTCAAACTGTAATTCAGATCAGATTTTTTAGAAATAAGTAATTATATTAGTGCATCTTTTTGAAGCCGGTTGTTTTTTTTTATTAAAATGTTTTTATTTTTTACTTTTGAGTGACGTAGTGCGTTTTTCAAGGAAAAGTTATTTGGATGACATTTTTCAAGGGAAAGTTATTTGGAATTGTCTAAAAACTAAACTACTGAATCGATTTCGATAAAATTTCTATGGGACCATCTCGCAAGTATATCCTGTCGAATAAAAATCACGTAAATCGGTTCATAAACAAAAAAAATATGGCTTAAGTTAAAAAGTTATGGGAACACCAATAAAAAAAAAATTATTGTATATACAGTCGAATTAAGAACCTCCTCCTTTTTTGAAGTCGGTTAAAACTAGATGTCAACGGTAGAAGGTCTCCGGTATCAGTCATCAGAAAGTCCCTCGGGGCTCAATCGGTTCTTAACTATGTCTTATTTACGTTTATGATCTCCCATATCATGTAACAAACCATGAAATTGTATTATTTGCTGACACCTCTTTAGGTAGGTACTCATTAAAGTTAAGAGACGACAGACATGTTATGATGAATTAAAATAATGCCCTTTCTAAGATCATAAATTGGTAATAATTTATTTACCCAATAAGAAAAAAAAACAAATGTGTGTAATTCACAATAAAAAATGTTAGTCAGATTTAAATCTGTATTAATATTAATGGGGATCAATTGTTGATTCAACAGTCTGTCAACAATTTTAAATACACCTAGTCAACAAATTAAATTATAAATAAGTATATAAAAAAAAACCGACCAAGTGCGAGTTAAACTCGCGCACCGAGGGCCGTACCTACCACCATTTATGTAATTTACAAACACAAACAAAAATATTTTTATATTTGAGTTGATTGAATGAAAGGTAAATTGCGATTTACGATTTATGAGTTTTAAAAAAAAAAAAAACTACTTACTAAGTAGATCTCGTTCAAACCAATTTTCGGTGGAAGTTTGCATGGTAATGTACATCATATATTTTTATTAGTTTTATCATTCTCTTATTTTAGAAGTTACATCGGAGACACACATTTTACCACTTTGGAAGTGTCTCTCGCGCAAACTTTTTAGTTTAGAAAAAAAATATATTAGAAACCTCAATATCATTTTTGAAGACCTATCGTTTCTATTTCTACCTATAGTTTCAGTCCTAAGTATGGGGAATCCCGAATATTTGTTGTTTTTTTTTTTCTATTTTTGTGTGAAAATCTTAATGCGGTTCACAGAATACAATATCTACTTACCAATTTTCAACAGTATGGTTCTTATAGTTTCGGAAAAAGTGGCTGTGACATACGGACGGACGGACAAACAGACATGACGAATCTATGAGGGTTCCGTTTTTTTAACACTTGGCTACGAAACCCTAAAAATGTGTTCTGTGTGTGTGATGATTTTGAGGGTAAGGCCAGAGGATGTTAGTTCATGTAACTACCTACAGAAAGTAGATTTTATTTATTTATATATTCTTTTTTAAAAATACATAGTTGCACAATTGCGGACTTAATTCCATACATAATTTTCTACCAGCCAACCAAAGGGCTAAACATAAAGAGTGTAGGCGATACAGTAAATATTAAGTAGAATAAACACTTTGGCCTGAACTGTGTATGAATTTGAAACAAAAAGTGCGGTGACGAGGTGTGAAAAGGACAAGACTATGGGAAAAGCGAAGCGGACGGTCGTGTACAGTACTAATGAACTGGAATTTAGATTTCACAATTCACAATACAGTGTGGATTTTCTTGCGTTGGCGGATGGCAAAATTGCTTTATGGTATGGTAAAAAAATATAAAAATAAATCGACATTTGAACTCGGCGAATTGGCGGCAAAATTACCTAAACTGTTTTTTTTGTTGTCAACACATACAGTTGCGTTTTAAATAAACATAAACGTTATGATTTCATTGTTTTAATTTACACGCATGTTTGAGAAAAGCATCATACAAGCCTCGGCCACAACTAAGCATGATAGACTCCGTGATGCGTGCCTCGACTACGCTTCGGCCCTCATACTCACTATTGCCCGGTTATACTGCATTTGCGGGCCGCAGCAGTAATGTACTATTTCATACTGGAGCCAATGTCTGTTATGATCACAAGACTTTGCCTATAAGTATGACAACGGTTCATAAAAGTGTCATTGCGTACATATTAAATTATGCATAGATGGTTAGAGTCTTTATCTATGTCGTAAATTGTTTTACCTCTACATCAAGATCGATAATTTCATCTCTTGTACTCTTTTCATTTTTCATCGTTATGGGCAAGACATTAGCTGTTATGTATCTCCTGACCTGGTTCAGTAGTATTACGATACTAACCGATATCTTTGGTGTCTCTTTATACACAACATTTAATTGTTTACAAAAATATACATTTATAGCTTATGCCACAGACCTAGGATTTTTTCGCTACGCTAGTTTATGCTACCATCAACGTTTTCTATTTTAAGTAATAATCAATGCCTATCTGATCACATTAAATACCTATCACATACATGTATATACCTACATAATGTATTGTATATACATATGAATTGTATCTTGACATTTTGTTGAATGTCGACATAAAAAAGAGTTTTTATGTGTAAAATATATTCGAGCGAAGCGGTGCGTTTTAGATAGTACGTATCTATCTAATTAAATCAACAAAAACGCAAGTGTGTAACCTAAGGGTGGGTCCCAAAGCCGCTCCCCAAACACTCATAAAATGCGAAGGCTGACTGAAATGACTGGTTTTACTTTAATTAACGGCCTTAATTTGGCCGGAAGGTCGACCGGGGCGACACTGTTGGAACTTTCACAAGGAGCGGCTTGCAATTTTCCCAACATTTAGTACCTGCTCTCCGTGATAAAGTTTGCAAATTGAATCAGAATTTAATCGGTGTTGATTTTATACACTAACATTTCAATTAGTATGGTTTTAAATTAAATTTTTTTTTTTGTTAAATTTTGGTATCAACAACTGTTTAAAATATCTATTTACTTAAACTTCGACTTAAAGAATACTACGTTTAAATCATCAATTTAATTAACTATTCATTTTACAGACTTTACCTTTGATTCTTACTTACTAAACTCAGTTGGTATAATAGTAATTTTTTTACAATAATATTAATCTTTTAATCTTTAAAATTAAAATCATTCAATAAGATACACAGAATTTAGAAAATACTACGTAAGTATCTATGCCTCATTATTGATTAAGATCTAATTATTATCATTTGATAACGTTGTAAGACATAACTAGCTTTAAAAAATGTACATGAATATAAATTTACGTAACTACAGGTAAATTAACTAGGTACTTGTTTAGAACATAAACTAAATTAAATCGTTTATTGACCAAAAATATGACAAAATACTAATTGATGTCCCTGATTCCCGAGCTAGGTTATAACCTGTGGTACGGGGATCAATGTCTTTTTCCAGTAGTGCTTATAATAAGGTAGCAATAACAATTAGTAATATTTACTTATTTAGATATTCTGACAGAATTTAATATTTATAATTTTATTACGACAGCGGTCAGGGGGCCGTGTTGCTCTATGGTTTAGAATTGGTATTGCCATAGATGAAGAAAGATCTATGGTTATTGCAATAATGGCAAAAATAGATAATTTTGTACTAGGTCTAAAAATATAGGACGAGCTCAGCGTCAGCTGTCATTGGAATTACGTATATCAAGTTTCGTATTTTCAGACAGTAAAATGTTTGCATGACAATGCTATACTTTATTGTTGCGTGCACAAAAAGAAAGACGTTCCTCGGGTTGTCTTAACCATAAAGTATTAGTTATCGATTTTGCAAATAAAATCCATCGAAAAAAAATACCTAGTTGCTTTATACATGTCTGTCCGACTACAAGAACAGAACTCGAAATCAATCCATCTGCAGAAAGGTGTGAGACAGGGAGACGTTATTTCTTCGAAACTGTTTACAACTTCTGGAGCGGTAAGGATATGGCGTCAACATAAATGGCGAGTACATCACCCATCTTCGATTTGCCGACGAAATAGTGGTCATGGCAGAATCGCTGGAAGACCTAGTCACGATGCTTGGAGACCTCAGCATAGTTTCCCAACAGGTCGGCCTTAAAATAAATATGGATAAAACGAAAGTCATGTTCAATGTCCATGTCGCGCCTATACCGGTTGTTGTTGGGAACGCTACTCTCGAAGTTGTTGACGAATACATATAAGTTAAAGTATCTTTTTACTTATCGATTTTGCAAATAAAATCCATCGAAAAAAATACCAAGTTACTTTATACATGTCTGTCCGACTACAAGCAGGCGTCTTAAACCGGCCGCTGTGAAGCCATATGGGGAAATCTTATGGGTCAGCTCAGACCGAGAAGCGACATGAAGCGGCTTGAAGATACATCGCGCGATGATGGAATGCGCCGCGCGCGTCTCGTGTCACTAAGAGCAATGTGACACGACGCGATGCGAGTCTAGTCGGAGTCTGTAGATTTCACTTGTAGATGCCAGTAGGACGCTAGTCTGCCCGGATATCTTTAACTATACTAAAATTGTAACTGACCGATGTATATACATAAAGCCAAAACAATTATCTTTAGATTTTGCAGGTCTGTCTGTATGCGTGTACGCGCATTACACAACGACTACCACACGTATTGCTGGAGAATATTTCATCTTGATCCGCGTAGGAGCCGAGTTATATCTTGTAAACTTCCTTATAATTTAGCGCGGGCGGAGCCGCCGGCAAAAGCTTGTCTCTATAGCTCTATCTTAGATATCTAAACACATTCCACTCGTTACGAGTCGGTGATGAACAAATGCATTTTTAATCTCATGATGTCACATTAAACATTGATCATGCAACTTGGCTATAACACTATAATCCAGCATTACCTATGAGCAATGTTCTTTCTACACGTTCGTTTAGTCACCCATACATAATGTATCTAAGTAGCAGTTCCCTGCGGTTTCACCCGCCCGCGTCTGTAACCTGTTTCTATGTTACTGCACCATATATCGTATCAGGTAGAAAGAATGCACTCTTTAAATAAACAAGCTATTATATTTTTTTATGTCCTCCCGTCAGTATGTCAAATTCAGCCAATCCTTAAGATTCTGTCTCAAAATCTAGTGTAGCGTAATTTGAGCCGCCTCACAGCTAAGATATTCCTATATGAGTATTTTTTTTAAATAGTTAATTTTTAAGAACTTCGTACTCTCTCGCTTGCTTATACCTAGTTAAATATTTGTTTTGATTTTGTTTATTTTTTAATATTTTTACAGTCGGGTTTTTTTATTTATTTATTTTTAGTCACAGCGTTGTAGTGTTATTTTTTCCAATTTAGTTTTACTTGCACTTGAGTATTTTATTATGTGTTATATATTTTCGTACTCGCATCAAAGGCCATCGAGGGTCGTGGAAAAAATATTTTTAGCCTGCAAATTAAAGCGTAAAATAAAATCCGCTTATGTACCCAGTGTCAGTCTCACAAATGAGACGAATCTAACGATGCCGCTATAGCTAAAATCCATCTATCAGTTTAGGCTACAAAGCGTGCCAAAGAAATAAACATACATACATATAGGTACACTCGAAATACATAACCCTCCTTTTGTCGCAGTCGGATAACAACAGACCAACTTCCCGTGATACATTCTGACACAACGGCTCCGTGTGGCTCAGTAGGTAATGAACTGCCTGCTGAACCGATAGGCGTGGGTTCGATCCTGGCACCATTTTGAATGAATAGTCTCCACAGTTTCACTTGCGGAAAATTCTTTTTTCCATAGAAACTCTCAAATTGAGACAAAAGGTATCCTTTGTCCTTTTCTATGCCACCAGCTAATCCTGCGCCAAAAATTAGTTCACCACAGCTTCATTGTAACGTGAAAGAATGGCACGCCGCGCCGCGGTTTTACCCGCGGTAAATACTTTTATGTGGTAACTTTCTATAAGTTACAATTATCTAAATATACAGTACCTACGTTAATTTGATATATGTACATCTTAAGATTTACTTAGTGTAAGCTATTTAAGAGCCCCAAAAGCGTCTTTTTTTAATCCTGATTTACCATTATTGTCACTTGCCTATTTCGTATTTTACTTTGTGTTACAAGTAACAAATAACAAGTAACTACCAGTAGCGCAGCTGGTACTGCTGTTTACAATAAAGGAAAATACGTATAGGTTTAGGTATCCTACAATTTTCTCTGAAAGAAACCTATCTCTTCGTAAGAAATCGGATAAGTAGTTGTCTAGTGAAAAGAACATAAAAGGACAGACAGACATACTTTGAGTTTTATAATATGCATATTTTAATATGAGTAGGAGACAGACATCGAAGTTTTGTTAATCTATCCTTTGGTCGGAAGCCCGTGAAGCCCGTAATTCCTGGTGAAATGTTATTTGTTTGTAAATGTTAATAACAAAATAATGAAAACCTTATCAACCGATTTTGTTCAAACTAATTTTTGTTGCAAGTAATTATAAAGCCATATTATTGTTTTTAGAACACGTGGTTTAAAAGCTAATGGGGGGGGAACACATTTTTTTCAACTTAGCCAATAACTCGCAAAATACCTATAACTACATCTAAGAGGAAAAGTTTTGAAACTTCACATGTATTTTAGAACAATAGCGTAAAATACGCGATGGGTTGCGAGAAAATAAAAATTTCATGTCTGAGTTCTATGTAGGTACTTATGGAGAGCTTACCCAAAAGAACTTGTGAAATTATTTTATTCAAAGCCATTTTAGTTGAAAGTTTTTATAAAGAAAGCCCTTTGGTTGTGACTTTTTTAAGATATTTGTTGGAAGTATTAATAAAGTCCTATTATTGTTTTTAGAAAAGAACATTGCGGGTTCAAAATTAAAGAAGGTGGAAAAAATTTTTTGAACCTTAGCAACCAATAATTCGCAAAATGTATAAATTTCAGAAAACGGTTCCTGGAATTTTAATTAGTTTAATATTTAATCACAAAAGGCGTTAATGTTATCAAGTGCTGCGAATCGTACCTACGACGTAACTTGTTATACGTATGGATAGCAGATAATGCTACAAGGTCGATGTCACACACCACACAAACACAAACACATGCAACAAGCATAGATACATACAACGGAGACAAAATGTAAAACGTTTTTCCGTTGTAGACAGCTATTTTTATATCGCATTAATAAAGTTACGAGACGTAAGTACATACACGTAGATAAACAAGAATATTTACTTTACTAGGAAAAATCTTTGAGAGACGAAACATTGTGATAGTAAATCGACATTGACTTTTATTCATTTTTATTTCTTCATTTTCATTTCAGCATATTTAATACCTTCGTTTGTGTCTGGAAGATTTGTGACTCAGGAATTATTTTGACATTTATATGTAAATACTTGATTTAAATAAAACAGAACATTAGGCAATATTAAGTACCTATAATCTTGATGTCCAGGCTGAACACCTAGGTAGGCACCTAGGTATTGAGTCACATGATCATGACGTGTTGAATGTGTTGTGATATATATGTACTTAGGTATCTTCAGGTGGGTTCCTTAATTAAATGCAGTTCCAGTCTTTGATTCACATTTGCAATGATTCAGCAAATAACCCAAGGCTTTTCCAATGAAAAAATCCAAATAAAATATAGAATAACTACGCGCCAAAGACGGCCGTTCACCTTAGAGGAAAACCAATCTTTGCTATAGAGCTGTGCATAAATAAACAGGCGGCGTTTCCACATCACTCGTTGTTAGCGCGCTACGTTGCAAAGACGCGGTTTATTTCGAGAGCTAAATTAACTGGAAATACATTTAGTGAAACATATGGTGTTATTGACGTAACAAAGTTTAGTGTTTTTGAAAATGGCTGCTTTATCGTATCCGAAGAATTTCCACGCTAATGGTTGGGGTTGGCACAGATCTGCAAATGCTGCTGCAGCTGTGCGAGGATTCCTGAAAAGGGAAAGAGGAAGTGGAAGTTCCGAACCCCTCATTGGCAATGGGAGTCTGTATCCGAAGCTTCCGAGCGAAGATGATAGTATATGGAGCACGGGAGATTCAAAGTTGTATCCAAGTTTGCCGGCTGAGGAGTATGAAAGTGGGGCAGTGGAAGAAGTTGTAGAAGAGGCTTGTGCTGTCGTTGACATTCACGCTGTGGTGAGTTTTAGTCATAATTTAAGGCATCAGATGTTTTAGACGTAGATTGGTTAACTCCAAAGTACATAATTACTTTTGTAGATGTCACTACAGATGGTTTTAGTTTGTTTACAACTTAAGGCTACGTTCTACGCTTTTACTTTTTGTCAAGTAGGTAAGAACCGCCTGGTAAAACTGATTTACAATTTTGTTTATATCAATGTTTACAAACCGTTTTATTGAAACGATTGCTTGAACCGTGTCTATGTCATTGTAACAGGGATGTTAGTTATACAATAATTATTCTATCCATACAATAATTTGACCACTGACACAATATACAATAATGTTTTGACTATTGTCTGCAAAAGTACTATAATTAAGGCTTACACTACACAGACTATTTTTGTTTAATCATAGTAGGTATGGGATTGTTTGTACTAAGGAAGTGTGCAACCGAAGAAACGAAACCCCTGTCAGTCGTGGCATCGTAGTTCACAACAAACAAAAACAACCGTATTGCAAAGAGTAAAGTCGAGAGTATCTGCGAGAAATACTTTGGTATAATCGAACCATCAGTATTCTTTTCCATCGATGGTAGAAATGCCATTCAAAAGTGGGCAATACAATAATTTAGCTGTAAATACAATAATTCTAGCCCGCCTGCCAAAGAATTTCGCAGACGATGTCTAACATCCCTGCATTGTAGGTAAATATTTCAAATTCAACAGCTCAAAATAATAACTCGAAGCCAGACGTCCTTCAACGCAACCTTTAACTAGACTTTTTATGTTTTAAATTTTTTTTTGTGCTTAAACACAAGTATGTTTTATAATATTTTAATAAGTATATTAAGTACATAAGTATATTTTATACAAAATAATAAGTTGGTTAATATATTATCCTAAACAGTCCCTGTCCTCCATTGATATGAATGCCCAGCCAACCAGTCAGCCATGAGTCAGCCATCCGCCTAGCCGGTTTGTGTGCCGGCGCCATGTGCATTATTCTTTATTCAAGGCTGTGATCTTAGAAGGGCATTGTAGTCGCGATCAATGAAAGTGAACCTTGTCTCTTGCATAATCAAAACAAATAAGTAACGTTGTTAAAACTCCATAGAATATAGCATTAATAAATTAATAAATATTTAGGGGCATTTGCACAAACCTAATTTGTTGAGTAGGTAGGTACTACACTAAAGTGGCCACTGTGCCCATAGGATACGACTCGCTCTTGCTTGACCTTAATTATTGGGAAACATTTGATACCTACACTAATTAGTTACTTTCCATTCAATTTATTTATGACACATCAGGAGGGTTAATGTTTAATACCAAACTAGATACCTAGGCATTTATTTAACAATGTATCGTCATCAAAATTTAATTAGTGGCTTCGAAGTTTATATAACGTCAAAATAACGAATGCAGTATCTAATTATTTTTATAAATCGTCTTCACATAGGTTACATACACTGCTTCTTGGTTTTATAACCGGTTGTTTATCAAATGGGTTTTTAACGAAACGAATCTATGCGTCAACCTCTAACAAGACTAAACATTATTAAAGTTTTAATTACATAAGTACTTCCCACACTGTTATTAAAAAAACGTAGTTTTTATGCACCGCTTAAAGTGTATGTACCTAATATTTAAAACTTAAAATCTAGTACACACCTTGAAAACTAAATGAGTACGCATACTTGAGAGTCTCAAGTTAAGACCGAACTCTTAATTTGTGGAATAGATCCCTGCCGAGGTTTACTCTAGTGAGAGTACAGTATGAGGAAGAGGAAAGTGATTGGTTTATAAAAGATCACCAACGCGCGAGTAATGCCGCTTCAAGTGTTGCAAGCCTCTAACGGCTACGAGCACGCGGGCCATCAACTTGTTTGTCATCTTATTGATTAAAAAAAAAAAAGTAGATATTATCTATTTTATATGTAAGGGCCATTTTGAGAAAGGGACGTTACCGTCTTAATCGTGTTTGTCGTCGTAGGTATAGTAAGGACAGAAGTTTCTTTAGTAGGTACTACTAGTGAATAGCAGGCCTTAAAACCCAGACTTACTTACCAACTCAAGGAGGTATTTAGGGTGATGTATTTTACTTCACTCTTCTTTCCAATAATGAGAAATACGTGTTATTTAATTACATGTATCCTATCTTACTTATCGTCTATTAACAAAGAGAATACGATTCGCGACGTCGCGTCGTATCATCTTATAGAAACGAAGGTCCCTCTTATTTCTGACATTTACTGATCAAATCAATTTTGTAGACATAATCTCAAGCCAAATATTCTATGTCTGTGGTTTTCCAAAATCCTACAAAATATTGTCATTGGCTTTTAATCTTATGTATGCGAAACTAGAATCCTGTTTAATTTTTATACTATACTTACAATTTTAAAGAAAACTGACATTCTGCAGACCATACACAGACACAGATATTTATTTTTAGAACATGACTTTAAAATTTCATGGTGTTTGAAGCACGCTGCGAGACGCCGTGAAACGTTTTTTCGTACGAACTGGATTTCTGTATACGTAGATATATTACGTCCAAAATAAAAACTTACAACCATCGTGCATTACATTTAGCCTTCAAGATAATTGTTTCAATGTGCGCATATATTTACTGACATCTTGATATTATGTATACTATCGTATAATTCTTGAAAATATGCATCGCGTTAATGATAACAGTACCTAATAAAATAAACCACCATTCGTAACGTACGTTAAAGGATGACCTTTACATTACACTGTTTACTTATGACCTATATCCTATTTCGGAAGGGAGTGGTCAAGCGCGTTATCAACTGTCAGAAGCAAAATCGATTTGGAACACAATTAAGGCTGGGTTACACCAACTATTTTAACGTTAACCAGGCGCCAAAAATGGGAGATTACATGGAAAATTCTATCTTCAGACATTTTTAAAGTTAACCAGCTAGTGGTTTGCCGAACTTTGGCGGGCTGGTTAAGTTAAAAATAGTTGACTATGGAATTTTTTTATATAGTCTCCTATTTTTGACGACTGATTAACGCAAAGTTTAACGTCAAAGTTAGTTGGTGCAGTTCTTCCAAAACGCATTGGAAATTGGTGGTTTTTCCTTATACCATAGACTGCTTTACCTTAAATATCTTCGGACATGGGGTTTTTTTGTCTGAAACGATGTATTGGAAATTGTGTAGAGAAAGTGTGAAACTAACCATAGACAAAATCAAAAATCTTAGTTTAATATTTTTTTATTTGGCTATCTTTCCAAATAACCCTCAATTCCCTTCTTATAGAAACTTGTAGAATAATAATATTCTTTGGTTATCGTTGATTTCCATAATAAATAAAGTATGTGGTGGCCGAAGGTGCGCCAGGACTTCGATAGTGTCCTCTGGTGGCCTCATTGCCTTTCTAAATTCCGCCAGCTCTGGGGTCACTTGTAACGTCGTCGTTGACTTTTCTAATACTGGATATTGCAAGATTAAAATGAATGAATGAAATGAAATGAATTTTTGAATTAGAAATTATTATTCTTAAAAAAATTACACCTTGCTATGAATCAAATAACATAAATTATAGTTCCGTAGGAAACCTACTACCTACAACCATGTGCGGATCGATTTTTTTGCACAAGCGTAGCAAACAAGTATCCGGCCCATCTGATTTTGAGGATCGTAGCCTATGGACGCTGAAACCTCAGGGGTATTTATTACCCACGTGTTGCCGACTCTTCCTTAGAACTTCATGCTGTAGGGAAAACCTCTACTCTTTTGCTTGTGCGTGACCATTTAGGTTTTATTCTAAGGTACGACGATGAACTCTCTTTCAACACATACAGTATACAAGCTATGACTTTTAAGTAAAGGTCATTGTATACAAGTCTTATCTTAGTACTTCGAATCAAAATAGCGAAATGACTATAGCTAAAGATGTTAAGTGTAACTTTTATGCAAAAAAAACATGTTCGGATACACCTTGACATGTCGCTTAAGTGCAGACAGGGAGCTTATTGCGAAAAGAAATAAGTAGTAGAAAGTAAGTAATCTTGTAAGAAACCTGGATTATAAAGTTTCGAGAAGTGGAAATAAGCACACTGGTCGAATAAAAGAATAACCGCATCTAAAGTGGCTTATTTTCTCAATAAAACTTCACAAAGAAAAAGTTTTTTAGTTTTGCTCTTCACACACAACACTAATAGATGTAAAATTTATTTAAAACTAATTCTACCGGTCTGTTAAAAACCATATTTTTGGCTTAAAAGCATCATTGGTTTAAAATTGTTAATAACTATAGTTTTTAAAATATCCATCCATCACTGTAGGTACTCACCTTAATGAAACACCACAGTAAATTTTTTCACTAATCCCACTGTGTAGATTGTCTTTGGATAGGTCTCACACACAGGTCTCTATATATGTATAGGTGTATATTTTGCAAGTCATTCTCCCTAGCTTTTAGGTTTCCCCACCCTCTAATTTTTAATGATTAATTAGGGTGAATACTCCTATTACCAGCCTCCCCCAATTATCAGCCGGGCGTGCTTTTTCTGTGATAAATAAGAAGTAACATGCCCTATCTTCACCTATGGTCTATTTTTTAAAAGAATATATATTTCCGACGTAATCTTCCAATTATCGTTCCTATCCCTTCATTAGGGTTCTTTTAACGGATTGTTGTGCCGATACACGCAAATTTTAACAAAAACGCGTGATTTTTCTGTACACTTAGTAAGCGATATTTCACTTACTTTGATGCTTAGGTATATCTTCATAATTCAAGGGAACAAGTATAAATATTTCGTATAGTTAATTAGAAAAATTAAGTAAATTTTCTCCTGGATTTAGAATTAAATAGAGGGCTGACGTTTGGTCCGTTTGTTTGTATGGAGTGCCATATATCAGCCGGGGTGGCTGAAATTTGGTACCGGAACATTAACAAATATCAGCCACCACTTATATTTTTCACTTAATTATCGATTTTTGTTTGTGATTGTACTTTTTCGTTTAGCTTTCATATGACTATATCGTCATTTATTAACTAAAATAATAACAAATTAATTGTGAAGTACAATCACAACCAAAAGTCTTTTCCATTATTTTGGTAAAGTCATTTGTATAGTGAGACTTCTAGTAATTAATATAATAACTATGCTTGACGTTTTTTATCTTTATACTTTAACGGTTTTTATCCCCATATATTCATATGTAATATATAATATCATTATTTAGGGGATTGTTTCTTTTCACCAACTACTTTAGTCCTACATAACAGAGCAACAGTGCTTGTAAAGCAATATATCTGAATTTAGGAGGCTTTATATATGTGGATGATGCAAGGCTCTTGATTTTCGGTAAAGGGTAGATGGAGGAACAAAGACTAACACAGAATACTTTATAACTCTGTTAAATCAGAGGTTCACGTAAAAATCCCACGCGGGCGAAGTAGCGGATGAAAGCTAGTAGTAGTATGAAATTTCTTTGCCACTAGCAACGAATCACATAGCCTAAATGTATGGTAAAAATATTTCTATCAAATCTTAGAGCATAAGCATTTAAAATCATGAAAAGATGCTTAGGCTGTTGTTTGGTCCGCATGAGGCTGTTATTACATCCAAGGCGGCTGATATTTGGAAAATACCACAAAATTCACAAAATAATGTTTTTTCAATAGTTTTACTAGTATCTTGTCATTTTTATGCATAATAACGCAAACTCAACATTACAAGCTACAAGTAACGAGTAAGAGTCTAAGGTTATTATTTATTAAGAGAACGTAGTAACCATTTAAAGTTGAAAAAAAAGTTATGGGTCATTCGCCTACAACATAATTGTAATAAAAAAGAAGTATGATAATTTTATTTATCAATATTTTCAACGCGAATTTTTTTATTTACCTAAAAAGTTTTTCAGATATACTCAATAATTCTCGTAGAAAGAATTATGTCTACGGAACTTTTAATTTGCAGTAGAGTTTTCAACGGTTCAAAACGGTTTGTTTGAGATTTTAAACCATCAGTTTTGGTTTTAAACAATTTAAAACAGATTTTTACAACCAAAGACAAAACTAAACAAAAGACATGATTCACCAAAACAAAATATATATGTCTCATCTCACTGGACTAATTTCGGCAAACCATTATACTTATTTTCCTCCTTGACCAAATATACCTAATCAAAGTATGTGTATGTTGTTGTTTCTTGGTTCTCTCATAAAATTACTCATAAGCTGATGTTAAGATTTAGCAACATGTACAGACTTTAATCGTTAAATTAATAACCGTGAACTTACCAACTCTGAATGATTTCTCCTGCACATAATATGACCGTGAGCCTTAGTTATGATCTTAAACAAAATTTAAATGAATTGAATGAATGAATGAATTGTTTATTTATATAAGTTTACAAGTAAGGTATACAAGTTATAATTTTATTATATGCGAATTATTAAACTATATCATTACAAAGACTGTAGATTTAAATTTTCTTTGACCTCCGTACTAGTTGAAAACTGTGCTACGGAGTCAATATCATCTTCCACAATGATGAATTATAGCTTCTTTTAAACATAACGTCATCGTCCTTACACAAATAGAAATGTTCCAGAATATAGAACTTCTATTAGGAGCAGCTACTCTTAAGAGTAGTTTAGTATAATGAAACATTTATATTTAAGAGTATAGGTACCTACTTAGTTATATATTATCTATTGTATAAGGTGCGTTTTGATCACTGCTTCAATGCGTTTGATGTCATAATCCAGCAAAGTTATAAATAAATAAAAAACCCGACTGTAAAAACATTAATAACTAAACAGAAATTAAAACATACCAAATATTTAACTATAAGCCATTTAGCAGTCTTAATGTTTTTGCAGTCGGCCTAACTAGCAAAAGTACTATAGCAATCGAGAGAACGTTTTCAGAAACAGTAACTAGTCTTTCATACAGGTCCTATAACAATGATGTAAACATTTACTCAGGCAGTATTTTGCGTAGTTACATTGCAATCCAGTAATATAGCCATGGTATTGTGGCTGCACGTAACTCTTTTCACAGCTTTAACAGTGATTATTGTATCGCTTTCATAACAAAAAAGCTACCACAACTATATTATAGGACTTTTGTACCATATTAGAGTTTGGGGATCTTTTAGTTTAATTTATGCATTTCTTATTTGAAAAGTATTATTGAAGTAAAAACTTCTTTAGCGGCGTTGTGCACTTTTTATGTGATAGGTAAAAAATGTTATACTCGTGTCAGGACACGTGACCTGATCGAAAATTCGTAAGACGGGGGGATCGTAGACCGCCGGCGCGGCAAAGGAGAGTATAAGTATCCCTCTCTTTCTAGCGTGCAGCGAAAGTTATCAAGTGTTAAATTTTTAATGTAATATAAGTTGTCATGTTTGTGTACGATAGCGCAACAAATGAATATTGTATTTTACCACATAGATGATAGTACTTTTATACTGATAATTAAAGCAATTCGTGCAAAATTATTCCCTAACCATTCCAAAATATCAAAAAAGCACAAAGTTAATATTCAAGTTTTCACTTCTGCCGGCACTCCCGGAGTGCAACCCATTTTTTTTTGTGAGTAAACTAAGAAGTGTTGCTATTTAGCATGATGGCGCTCACGGCTTGTGAAATTGTTGGAGTGTTATTTTCTTACACAGTGATTTTTACATGCAACTAAAATTTTATTGCTAAAGTAAGGTTAATTCCAACAATTATGCCCCCTCTTCATTTTCAAAAATTATTAACATTAAAATCTATTTAAATATAGAATGTCTCAAGAGTTGCTATTATATGATAAACTGGTGTCTACGCATGCTTACTATAGCACTCTTTGTACAGCCATCTGCAGCCATTACAAAAATAGGGGACGTATTTTTTTAAAACGATAATTAATTTACTTTATATGATATTAAGGTTCATTATAGGTAGTAATATGCTACTTATATGTGTCACAAAGGTCCAATAAAAGCTCTGTTACTTCACTTTGAGAGGTAACAGTTACAATTTGATGAAACTGATATGATGACCTTTGAGTATTAAAAGAGGATATTCTTTGCAGTTATAGCATTTTCCTTATAGCAGCTATTATATTATATTATATTATATTATATTATATTATATTATATTATATTATATTATATTATATTATATTATATTATATTATATTATATTATATTATATTATATTATATTATATTATATTATATTATATTATATTATATTATATTATATTATATTATATTATATTATATTATATTATATTATATTATATTATATTATATTATATTATATTATATTATATTATATTATATTATATTATATTATATTATATTATATTATATTATATTATATTATATAATATTATATTATATAATTAGAGTATAAAGAAAAGAAACAAATTACCCATTGGAAGTCTCTATTTTATAGATCATCATAAAATTAATAATTACACGTATAAGTGCTATCAGAATTTTTATACGATATAGCGTAAACGATGCGACTATACGACGTACACAGATGTGGATGGACAGCCAACATAATTGGTAAAGAATGTCATGTGGAGTCAGCAAAAGAAAACAACTGATCGAAGGATATATATTTAAATTTGTTTTCTTGTAGGTCGCATTAGCTGCTCCAAGTAAGCTCGCGCTACTTCGTTGTTCGCAGTCAATGACTTTCTTGAAGTCGATGAGAAATGTTAATAACAAGAAAAGCTACTTGTCATATTAACGCTGTATATTTATAATAGAATGGTTGAACGGATTGATTCGAAACTTTTACATATTGTAACTTATACTGTTATATATACTCGCTATATATATGTACTATCCTATTTCCGCAACAGAATTTTGCCATGAAGAGGATTCTTTTCTTAGCTTATATTTTATTATTTATTTTATTAGTGATTTTTTTTAAAACGCATTTTTGTACGTTTAGAGAGCCTTTAAGACAACACTAATACGGCCATCTTTACCGCATATTTTACACTCTTACATACATCAAAACCCGTTGACCTAAAAAACCCAGGATACCTTCATGTAGGTAACTTGTCGGTGCGAAAAACCGTTATTCTTAGTATGTATATTGTGTTGTATGTACAAATCCATATTTATATTATAAATGCGAAATTAAGTGTCTGTCTGTTACCTCTTAACGCTTAAATCGTTTTTTTTTTAGTATGGCAATCGTTTGAGTCCCGGATATAGAACAAAGGATAATTTTTATCCCGCGGGAATAACAATAGCCGAGCTGAAACGAACTGTAGCTTGGTATAGCAAACTTCATTAGTATTGTATTTATTAGGATTTGAAGTAAGAATCCGACGCCGATAACCAAATTTAGTGCGGGAAGAGCCGTTGACAAAAGCTGGTAAAACATTATTTAAAGACAATTAAATATAGACGCTTTCGTTTCTAACCGTACTTGCCAGCATCTGTCTCAGAAAGGGCTGACTCTTGATATTTTAGACTGTACTACGCTGAAAAAAAATAGTATGATGTTTTAATTAACACGAAGCGGTTGGTCTATTTTCGGATTCCGTACCCAAAGGTTTTTTTTTTATACCACTTAGGTGGCAAACAAGCTCACGATCTGCTCGTGGTAAGCACCGTAGCCTATTACTAAGCCTACTCTGTCCGTCTGTCTGTCTGACCGACCATTAAACGGCTCTATCTTTTAGACCGAAATAGGTTGAAGCCAGAAATTTTCTAAGAATATGTGTTATAGTGGCGGATTATCTAACAAATAATGAAAAGTTAAAAAAGTCAAAATTTAAATAACATATATTACGAAAATTAAGGAAATTTTTTAGTGATAGCTCTCTATACATTGAACCGCGGGCTCAAATTTATTTTTCGCGCATTGCATTATGTGGAATATCGTTGGAAAGGGCTTCTATAATACATTTCAGATTCTCGTGAAATGTTTTCTGAAAATTATTAATTTTACAAAATTTATTAAAATATGCCCGATCCCCTCCAACTCGCGTGATCTAATTTTCTGGAAAAAATTACCATTAAAGAGCTTTATAAATACTGCCGATGTTTGTATTAAAAACTGATTTCTTTAAAAGTTAAATCAATGAAAGGTA
This sequence comes from Apoda limacodes, assembly GCA_946406115.1. Taxonomy (NCBI): domain Eukaryota; kingdom Metazoa; phylum Arthropoda; class Insecta; order Lepidoptera; family Limacodidae; genus Apoda; species Apoda limacodes. Next base: position 20,807,535 of record OX291555.1, on the reverse strand, counting down.
TTGGTAGGTAATCGTTTTGTGGCTTAGTATCAACATAACAGTGAATTTAGTAATCGTCGGAATAATGAAATCTGAAAAATCAAATTCTCGCCGACTTACCCAATTTGTTTTTGTTTATTAAACAAACAAAAAATAGCTATCGAAAATGACTAAACAATCGTTAGAGTACAAAAGCAAATACACGAACGCATCGCCAATTTCCTCTCCCATAAGTGGCTCTAATAAAAGTCGGGGTCATGCGTAAACATCCCGCCCTCTCGACGCATTCCAAGTCTGAACTGATAGGTACCTATCACTTATCACATTAATATACTAAGCTGATGGATATCTTACACTACATAATTATATGACTACATCACATAACTATACTAAGCTGATAGATATATTACACTACATAATTATATGACTACACTCATATTACACTAGGTACACTCTCCGTGTATATGAAAGTAAATTTCCTCACTGCCCTTTGTTACCTACCTAAATAAATAAAGGTACCTATTAGAGGTTAATGTATTTCTTTCATATATGTATATTAAAGTGGTTATAAGATACAAATATTACCTACAAATATTCGTTTAGGAGCTTAGTATGTTATAAAATGGTATACATATTTTATTTTCACTTTTTAGTCTCTTTTCGTCGGTTTGATTTTTTGTTATAAAAAAGTATTTAATAGCTCTTTTTCTACTTGTCTCAAAGAACTCTTTATAATACTCAACTACCTTTTTACATAGAAGGCCATTATGAAAAACATCATTCATCACAAGGTCAGTGGATAGGGATAGAACCATAGACATTGAGAGCTGGACAGAGCCTTTTCTAGCCAGATGTGAAAAATATTGCAAAAGTGTGACAGAGACGAAACGATACTTAGGTCTCTTATCTCTTTCTTACTTGTTTTAACAAAGAAAATGGCGGACGTTGATACAAAGAGTAAAAGAGATCACTGGTTTGCTTTGTCTCTTTCTAAAGGATGGTCAATTTTGTGACTGTCCATGGTACAGATTACAGAACATAATATCATAATTTTTTAATTAAAAAGGTAGTTTTATCCTACAAAAAAAAACCATACTATCCATACTAATATTATAAATGCGAAAGTAACTCTGTCTGTCTGTTACCTTTTCACCGCTATACTTATTAAGATGAAATTTGGCAAGGAGATAGTTTGAATACCGGGAAAGGACATAGGCTAGTTGAAAACGTTAAGTTTTGAGTTGCTTTTATAATTGAGGGGTTGCCGTTGAAATTCTACACCGATAACCGAATTAAGGGCAGGTGGTACCACGGGAAAATTTGGCATGGTTGTAGTTTGAGTCCCGAGAAAGGACATAGGCTACTTGACAACGTCAAGTGTGATTCGGTTTTTTTTTCTATAATTTAGGAGTTGCCATTGAAATCCTACATCGAAAATCGGAATTTAGTAAACGAAATAAAATGTGAAACCGCGGGCAGAAGCTAGTATACTGTATATTATGTGAAAAATATATTTCGAATTGAAAAAAATAGTGAAGTTTTATTAGCGACACCGAAAACATTCACAACTGTTTTTTTATAAAATAAAATTAAATAATTTGACTTATGATGACTGAAAAGATGACTTTAAATAAATAAGTGAATAAATATTTATGAAATACTTAACGAAGTAATCAACGCTTGCTTTTGTTTAGTTTAGTTTTACTTAACAGTAGCTTAGTATCCCCCGTCTAACGATAAGCCCATATGTATGACTAGCTTTTGCCCCCGGTATCATCCGTTTTTAAGTAGCCTATGTCCTTCCCCGGGACTCAAACTACCACCATGCCAAATTTGGCCGCGGTTCCACCCGCCCTAAATTCGGTAATCGGTGCAGAATTTCAACGTCAACCCCTCAATTATAGAAAAAAAGCAACTCAAACTTGACGTTTTCAAGTAGCCTATGTCCTTTCCTGGTACTCAAACTACTGTCATGCCAAATTTGCCCGTGATTCCACCCGCCCAAAATTCTGTTATCGGTGTAGGATTTCGTTGACAACGCCTCAATTATAGAAAAAAAACCTTATGCTCCTTCTCCTTTCTCAGGACTAAACCTATCTTCATGCCAAATTTCATCTTAATCGATAAAGCTGTTTGAGCGTGAAAAGGTAACTGACAGACAGACATAGTTACTTTCGCATTTATAATATTAGTATGGACAGTATATATTCTTTTTCTATACCTAATTTGGCGTCTGGTCTAGAATGAAGTGTAGTCACTTTAAAATACGTTCAAGGTCATGACTGGCTTTAAAGTATGTAGGTATTGACTTCAGAGTTCAGACTGTATTGGTATATCCGTACTGATTTTCTATTTACCTCTTTAGGCGTTTCGCTAAATACAATTAGAAACAATTGGTAAATTACACGCTTGTGAATGAGTTATCCTTGTATCCATTTAAGAACAGTGAGTACCCTTTTAGTGTAAATTAGTCAAATAGTGTCCATCTGTCTGTCGTCAGTTGATAATTTCGTTGACCCAAAACCATAAAAATATTTTTAAGGGGGCTCCCATACAAATTTATTAATGTCCATGCTATTAGAGCAACTACCGTCAACTACAGCTTGTATGCGTCTGCCGGACAAAAAGCTAGCCACCTATTTGCTCAAACCCACGGGCACTCCGATGGAGAACCACGGTGCCTGACCCGATTTAACGCCTTCGCTATGTCCAGGCTACATGCAAATGCCTCCCCCTGATTCTCAATGGCTAGTGCCCATCGGTGTGTGAGATACACGAGAAGTCAGTCGAGCGACCGTGCTGATAGCCATATTGGTGGTCGCTGACAAGGCCCCGTTTTTCTTGGTATCACTGAAGCTGTCTGCTCGCAAGTAGCCAGCTATTTTGCCGATGAATTGGAATTTAGCTCTGGCAGTTGCTTTCTTACTGAACCTCGAGGCAGCATTTAGTTTGCGTTGTAACACAGAAATATTCGGATCCTTATTATTACGAGCCGTGGCCCTATGAGCCTAGGGCAGTTTGCTTTAGAATTTTAGGTTCTCTGCAAGACCGATTAAACTATGGCCGTTTTTTGACACCAGCAGCTACTCGCGGGTTAGACATAAAACATTCCATACCAGCGAGGATTGTCTCAATGACTGCGGCTGTGCAGACGTCAGGATCGTCTGAGCTAAAGCAGAGCTGCCTCCACAGATACGATGCATAAAATTCTTGCAATCCATCCCAGTTAGCTGACTTATAATGCCACACATGACGTATATTATAGTTAGGCCAAGATCGGGTTGTTCGCATGACACTTGAGTCTACCTTTCTTAAGCTTATATTTACACCACCACATTAAAACTATTAAGCAGCCAGGTGACTTTTACCCACTATTAAGTAAATTATATTAAGATACCTCTTGGAAATAAGGAGTATTTTAAAGCTCAACCTATAATAGACATACTTTGGCGCATTCGCTTACACATTCAGGACTCACGACACCACGTTCATCAGAAAGGTCCATAATAGGATCGTCATAAATAAAGCATACACAGCATTTCGCTCAAATCTATTTTGGACCCTTTTTTTTGAGAATCTCCACTTACACAAAAACATAGTACTCCTAACTAAACAGGTAACTAGTACTCTATTAAAGAGAAATAAAAAAAAGTTTATTTTCAAACGTTTAGTAATTCGGATTTTCGACTACCTGAGCAGCAATTACAGCAATAACTGCCATGAATTGTATTTCTACTGTATTACAAATAAATTCGAACAAAAAGAAGGTATATAGAAAACAGGACGCACGGGGAAAAATCAATGCTGCTTAATTTTAATTGCTTGCGTCATGTTTTAAAGCTGGCAATCTCATGCTATAATGCTATAAAATTTAATAGGCTAAAAAGCTCGTTCCGTAGAACCGACACAATAAGCATTCGCATTCAGTCGGATATATCTGTCAACTTTGTTCGTCGGATATTGGGTACGGTACACTTGTCTTGCGGAAAGAAAATTATCTTTACTTAAAAATACCAAACAATTTATAATCTTTTGATTATTAGTCGCTTTTATTGCTGTGGTGTGTGAATATTATCGGTTTTTTTTAGGTTTAGCGAGTTTAAACACGTGTTAAATTCTATTTTCGTAGCGGAAGCTGTGAACCGTCTTATAATGATGATCTCACTTGTTTTGTTAAATTTTAAAGTTATTAAGTGATTTAAGTTTTAAATTGTGTATAAGATTGTTAAAACGTAACTTAAATTGAAGACCAGTAGGTATACATTGTGTTTTTCAAGTTAAATTTAAATTTTCTTTGTGACCTAAATACTTGTGGATTTTGATGATTGCTGTAATTAGTTTCTCACGAGCCGGTGCTGTTTTTCGTGCTTAACTGGGTAGATTATTTATAAAATAAATTTTAACTTTTATAAAGTCCTTTAAACAAAACAAATTTGTAATTGAAAATGTTATCCCACATTTATAAAGCTAATGAATCTATCACATGGGCATGACTATGTGAAATAGCATATTAAACCATTCATTGCTAAAGCTAAAAGTTTATAAGTAAGTCAAAGGAACATATTATTTAAAATGAATAATAGTAGAAAATCTTTATTTATTACAATAAACACCCTTATAGTGTACACCAATAAGGATGTTAATACTGTACACTGCTTATATTAGTTGGGTGAGTGCCACTTAAGTTATGGGTGAAGATAGCATGCACTGTCACAAATTAAGAAAAATCTTGAAAGTTATTGAAATGTCTGCTTAAAATGTAATCGAAAAGTAAAAAATATAATCGAAAAGTTGAAAGAATTAAGTATTATTTAATTTAATAATTCCTATTCTATGCTTAATGTCATGTCTAAGTAATTGTATTTATGGAGACAATGACACAAGGGTAAAGCAATGATTTTTTCCTAGATTTGCTCCTCCTCCCCTATGCTATGTCCATGATGACATTTTTGATTTAACTTGTCAGGTTTTTGTTTGCCAGCTCATTAAGTTATCTTTTTTTATATACTTCTTAGGTGGCAGACATGCATATAGCACAACTGAAGTTGCCTCATGTATATCTTTTGTAATATGTACTTATCATATAAAAATAAAATCACATTTTGTGAAGATTTCTGTAGAAAAAAGGTGTTACTACAATGGAACCTTCTACATGGTTGAATTCCTACAATTAGAAGTTATTATCCAAAGTATGTGGCAAAATTTTTAGGATGACAACATTTTCCTAGTGAAAAGTGATATTCTGGCCAGTGTAACAATGTCATGAAACATTGTGTAACGTAATTTGAATATGACTCCTTAGCCCCAGAGCTGACTATACCAAGGAAACTCTCTATTGTTACTTACAGTCATGAGAATTAAATTGTTGTTAATAGTAGGAAACTAAATGTAACAAGTAATTTTTCAACTTGCGTCCACCAGTTAGCACGGATGATATCACTCCAATAATAAGTACCTACAGAGGTCTGCCGCAATACCTATCACTGTGATGACCTTGTCAGGTTGCTAATAGACTTGAACAGTGAATAGTAGTTGTGTTCAAAGCATTATATGTTTTATCTTAAATATTACAACTTCTTCGTACAGTTTCTTAATGCTATGAGATTTACGGAAGTGCTCAATTAGAGCAGCAAAACATTGTACTGAATAAAAAATGTTAGTTTTTGACTCTAATATTTTGTTTGTGTATTCAATGACTCTTCTATGAGAGAAGTTGTCTAAAAAAATGCATCCACTAGGGTTGCTGCTTTATTTTCATACATTTAAAAATATAGTAATAATTAAAACTCTCCCTCTGCCCATAGATCTACAAGGCTCCATACATTGTAATATATATACAGCCAACTAGGCCTGCTAATCACTCCAGTGAGCGGCATAGATTTATCATGAAGCCAAAAGTTAAAGCCAACACATCACATCAATAAAAGTGACATCATTTAAGTAGTAAGTTTTTAAATCTTTTCTGCAGGCAACTCTTAAAGAATGTTATAGCAAAGTGAAATAAAAAACTATTTAGTGTAGTAGTTAGTGTGAGTCCCCGCAATGGCGGGGCAAAATGGAGGCGCGAATTTTGGAGCCATGATACAAGGCGCGGGAAGACAGTTGTTGAATCAGGGTGGACAAGCGTTACTGCAATATGGAGCTCAAGCGCTGGGTAACATCATTAATGAAGTGTTCCAGAAGAAAGAAGTTGAGCAAAAGAGGTTTTTGCCGAGCATCAAGAACTATAAAGTGGTATGTTTATATGTATTTATATGCAACAAAATACAGTAAAAGTTCTTTATTCATGGGGGATATGTTTCATCAATATGCTGCGAAAACAGAAGGGCTATGAATACATATTGTAAAAATAAATGCCTTAGATTTAATCTGTAAATACTAAAGATGCTATTAAATAAGGACTTATTCTTTATCTGTATTTTAATAATTAGATGAAAAATAAACTGCAAGATATTATTAAAATATATTCTGTAGAATCTATTCTTAAAAGCCAAGGATTGAAAGCCTTGTTACAAAATAAATAGGTAATGGTTTCGAGATAGGTTCCTATACAAATGTAGTGACCACATAAAATGGCCAAATTTAAGATTTGCATATTTTTTTTCTAAAATGTAAATGATAGGTACTTACAAAATAGATGTAATGGGTAGCATGGATGTAAATCAGGAAGAATTTAATTCAATGGCCGGTCACTATTTGTCTCTGTTGCATGCGCATAATTATTTGCCGTCGCGCTCACACAGATGCGATGACCGACCGCTGTCAGAAATTACTACTATTTGACCACTGAACACAGGCTAAAAAGTAAAAGTTCAATGTACGAAATTCTTTCTGCTTCGCGTACGTGCTATAGCAAGATATAATATGAAAACAGTGTTCTTTTTATACTTAAATTGGTACCTATTTTACGTAGAATAGGTAGGTACTCTAGGTACCTCGATGTCAATCAAAGCCCAATAGAAATGAAAAACCGACTAAGTGTGAGTCTGGCTCGTGCACCGAGGGACAGTTCCCACAGTGCAAACTTATTATATGTAGATAGTTCTTCCATCATGAGATTAAGTCTCACAGGTTTATGCCTTAATTATCAGTTTTTAGATTCTTTACTACATTTGTAATTAACATTTTGCTCCTTGTCAAATTTCATGATTCTATGGCGACGGGAAGTACCCCATAGGCTTTAATTTATTTGTGTTACAATATGCAATAGAAATGACCGTATTTTGGGCATATTTTTTTATTGTATTGACTTGATCTTGAGCTTGATTTATTTACAACATGAAGAGCCTGTAGACTTTAGTATTTGATGTTAATTTCAACTTGATACCTTCACGTGTTCCTGAGAAAAAGGGTCTAGATAGACAGACAGACAACCAAGTGATCCTATAAGAATTCCTTTTTTTCATTTGAAGTTCAAAACCCTAAAAAAACATATACCAATGGCCTTCTAAAAAAGAGGTCATTGCATGTGCCTACTTTGATTCTGGTTAAATATCAGGATGATATATGTTACAAGTTTGAGCAGCCTTGATTGTCTTATTTTTTTTTAATTAGGGCGTTCCATCTAACCTCCTTTTACGAAATTGTTAGCGATTTGCGTTTTAAGCTTTTGGTAGCAAAATCTAATGTTGACATTTAGCATTTCGTCAAAGTGATTTTTGAATATTTTGCGCTAATATTTGACAGCTGTCAAATGTGAAGTGAATCCTTTGAGTGAAATAGTTTTAACGTTTTTTTAAGAAAAGTTTCTGAATTCAAAAGTAGAAATTGGTAATTCTCTTATTTTTCAGTATTTATCACTGTAACGCCGTCTATTGATGAGTGGGTGTCTGGACGAGTGCAGTCTTTAACCTTAACTAGTGTATCTTGTCTTGCATTTTTATTATTTTGTACAATATAAAATGACCTGAGGTAAATCACATAAGGCTAGGCACTGCACACACAAAAAATTGTGTTATTATTTTTTCTCGAGAGCAACTACAATTTGGCTAGCTAGCAGCTAGCATAGATCGGTCGCTATGGTCACCAAACAAAGTATATTGGGCTTTCTAGGCGGACGACGCGCCAAGTTGACGCCAGAGTGCTATTGCGAACCATCTCGAGTACGCCATACTCGTGAATGTCGATGAAAGTTAAATTAAATTAATTATCAAATATTTTATATTATTTAATTAAAATAAAAAAAAAGCAGGAACTTTCACGGGTCTCGAGAGATAAAACCTACATGAATACATTTATCTCTCGAAGTTACGAATTCAGCCTACTCGAAACTTTTTGTATTAAGTTACCAGGTCAGATACTCGTCACATGTTTTTTTTTTTTGGCTCTTACTGCTACCGCTCGCTAGCGGCGAGAGTAGTGCGATTAAAAAGTCATAGTGATATTTAAATTGTCATAATCCAGTCAAAAAAAAATATTTAAAAATCAGTAGCATTAATTTCAAAGAAAAAACAATAATACCTAGGTACATACATACATATAGTAAGGTGTGCGTGGCATCGAAAACGTGTAGCATTGTCATTGCTTTGTGTTAATATAGGCTTAGTCATTTCCTCATAGGTAAACATAGTATAAACTGCATTTGGTGTTATATATATTTAAGCCATCAAAGGTATAGCAAATACTGATGTTAGGAGTCATAGTTAATGGCTGGTGACACATATATTATCTTTAGTTATCTTAAGCTTAGTTTAAAGAAATGAGTTGCAGTGAACAATGTTGGTATAATAAGTATTACTGCATTATACGACTGCAGTTTTGTCATATGACAGCAGTCGTTAAGCCAAGTCAGAGGCCTTATGGGTGGCTTAAAAACTCTTACAGTCAAGTAGCTACTAGCTCGACTCGCATTAGGCCAGCGTGGTAGACTAAACTTAAGCCTGCTCTTTTAAGAAGTGGCCTGTGCCTTTGCAGTTGGGCGTATAACGGCTAATTCGACTGCATTATAAATACATATACTGCCAAGTAGGTACAGTTCGCTGGAATAGTTTATTTTAAAACAGGCTTGACAAACTTAATTAACATGTAAATTACACTTATTTATTTAGAATTAAAAACACTTGTCTCCATTTTACTGTGTCTTATATATGTTATGTTTTCAGGAACTAACCATTTAGTCTAATGTGTACGCAAGGTTTATATTAATGTAGACAACTCTTTAATTTCAAGCGGAGATCCCATGTACATTCATCCACTCCATTATTATCATATCCCACAACTTCAATTATTGTGAAATTTGTGGCTTGGAAACGACATATTACATAGAACGTAAAAAACTGGGCAAATTTGGCATGGAGATAGTTTGAGGGCCTGAGAAGGGCATAGACTACTTGAAAACGTCAAGTGTTAATCAGTCTTTTTTTTATAATTGATGAGTTGCCCTTGAAATCCTACACCGAAAACCGAATTTAGCGCGGGTGAAACCGCGGGCAAAAGCTAGTATTAAATAAAACTTATCTATACTCATGTTTTCGTATCAATACAACCCATGTATTAAGTAGTGACGTCACATAAATTTTCAGTGAGTAAGCACAAGACAGAGATATCTCAAATAAAACCATAGCCTCTAATACGTCGTCGCATCGCGTTCTTCGTACGAGAATGACTCATATTATTACATCATAGCCCACGTAGATTTAGAAACGATTGAAGGTGGCGCCTAATCTGACGAAATTATCCGTACTAATATTATAAATGCGATAGTAGCTCTGTCTGTCTGTAACCTCTTTACGCTTAAATCGCTGTACCGATTAAAATGAAATTTGGAATGGAGATAGTTTGAGTCCTGAGAAAGGACATAGGCTACTAAAAAACATCAACGTTGAAATCCTACACCAATAAGCGAATTAGGGCGGGTGGAACCACGGGCAAAAGCTAGTATGCTTATAATTTAGATATGCGCGTCCGCCAGCGTATTTTATGTCCTACGGAAACTTGAGATTACAATAAATGGCAGCATTTAGATATCAAACTGTAATTTTTACCAAAATTTATTTTTCAGTAAAGAAGTGCGTTGATAGATTTTATTTTATCTAAAAGATTGGTTATTAAATAATATCCAAACCATCTTACACTACGATTGCGTAAAATGCTTTGATATCTACTAGTTCATAATCTTTGCTATTTGCTGGCGTTTTGCCAAGAATGCGGACACTGTCTATAGTAGCATGAGACTCGAGTTTTATATATTACTAGCGGTCCCGACGGACGTTGTTCCGCTGCCATCCGTCTGTAACCCGGCGAAAGTTGGTTTTTACCTAAAGTGCCCGAGTTCGGCCCGCACTTAACAGATCGAGTTAAAAAGTCTTTTAAGTTGGATCAAATAACAGATAGTTACGAAGTTTGATCAAAATCGGTTCAGTAGTTTAGGAGTCCATCGCGGACAAACAATATAGAGTTAACTAAAATTGAGATAGTGGGTATACTAAGAAAATTGTTACTTTACAAGAAATAGCCGGTGATACCCTACCCTGTCCGTTAGGAGCATAAAATTGCTTGATACTTTGAATCAAGTTTTATTTATTTGTTACTATTGTAGTCATAGTTTATTTTAATTAATTATTGATATTTTGAGTATCATGATCATTACACAATGAGTTGGTTTTTACCATTTTTTTTTTTCATAATTTAAATTTGTTATATGACTATAAAAATTTGTAGCCTCAATTCAAAGTCATCTTGTATATTATCAAACATCCGGTTGTCAGTCAGATTTTGCACTGATCTGACATCCAAGGTGAATCCACGATGGAGGAAACCCTTAAGTAGCGTTGTGTTACACGGATTTATTTCCAAAAATAACAACGGATGTTCAGATGTATTCCTTTATTTTTCTAACGTCACTAAAACATAAAAAAATATTTACATCTTTGCAAAAATATACAAATTTTCATGAAAAATAAAAGAATAATTTTATTTTTCTAGTTTATTTTATATAACATAGGCACAACACTTAAACACACACACACACACACATTAATAAAATTATTAATTAATCTTACATTACTAATATAGGTTAGTAAGTAGTAACATTACTAGTGGCAACACTAGTAACGAATTTGTCATCATAATATTTCGACTGATGAGGACTATAAAATTTTTGTATTTTAATATATCCTAATATAATATCATCAACCATAATACCGACAGAAATATAAACATTGAGCTAAAGTTATATAAATTGTAAATTGTATATTGTAATATTTATTATTTAAGTAGGTTTCTGAGAACACTTTGAAATCGAAAGGATCCAGCAAGAAACTCAACTATTTAAAGTATAAAGTACTTCGACATAGTCAGTGTAGAGCTTTATAAACATTGGTTACAGAACAATTACCTTGATGACCATGTCGTTGGGTTTTTAACTCTGGGAAGTTTCTAATGTAATAGAAATATAAGTAATTTCGTTACACCCACTCTTTAACTGCTTCAAAAAACCAGAACGATTTTCATGACAGAACCACAATTTGGACTGGTGCGTCAAACTGATGCCCTTGAAAATAAATTGCGGACACGTTATATACTTGATAGATCAAAGGTATTAATAAACGAAGAGTACTATTTTGTAAACGTGATTTGGATCGTATAATTCGAAAATCATATTTGCTCTTGCGAACACTAAGTTTTTTATTTTAAGGCTCATTTAGGTACACTTTGTCACTCACAGTATAGGTAATAAGTACAGAATGCAATGTGGCCCCTGCACGCCTCTCTCTAGTGTCCCCTCACCGCTCCCCTGTTACGATCCTGTTACCGGTCGTGTAGAACACGCATACATTTGCGCGTATATACTTACGTCATTTGATTTTGTAGTGTTAGTAGTAGCAAATAACACGTTGTTTGTATGAAGTGTCCAATCTCGAACGTGTGACTATATATATAGCGCGAAGTCATGTTAATCTTCAGACTACAGACTTTTCGTAGATGTAATATTGCGTTAGTCCAGTATCTACGAGATTGTAAGTGACCTCGTTGTCCAATTGCGCAATTGGAACAATCCACATCTGCAGTAGCAGCATGGTTTCGGATCAAAACGAGTTTACGTTCGCCGACTTGAGTTGTAAAATTAATTAATAAAATAAATTTGGCCCTAAAGCACAGAGAGCATGTGTATTGTGTATGCATAAAAAAAGGCCAAGTGCCTAATAATATCCACAATATTCAATTTTTCTCATCTAAATTATTAATATTTTTATATAAATATTATGTGTGTATGTTTGTCCTCTACCATTCATTCGATTGTAATTAAATTTTGGTAAGTTTTTGTGCACACTTCCACGACGGGGAAATTTTCTAAATTAGTACAATTCTTCTACAATTAGTGACGTGCCAGTCGTTTTAACAAATGAGAAACAACGTTATCCGAGTCAGCTAGTCCTTAATAACATTATTAATTGCTGTGGATCTAAAATAACTAAGAAATTATTATTTATTCATTTTATTTAATGCCAAACTGTCGACAAAACAAGTTTTTACAGTAAGTGAACCAAATTGGCATTGAATTGTATAAATATGTATGCATTTAAAATTACGTGTCATCGAACTTTTGCCAAATCGGTCTTTGTTTCTCAAACTTGTAACTATACTACTTATTGTTCATCGTTCATTCTGCGGAAGCTAGTTTTTTTTATATTATGATTTTTTTAATCTGGTTACATTTCTGAATACCTATTATGACAGCACATGCGTTTCCGGGATCATTGCAATATTCTACAACACGCCATACAATTTGGCGGCTCCGTAGCTTAGTGGGCAATGACCTCCGTGCCGAATCAAGCGGCGTGGGTTTGATTCCCGCTCAGGACAAACATTACGTCAGATGAACATCGGTGTTTGTCTTGAGTCTGGGTGTTTTCTATGTATGTGTTTACAACAAAAAAGAATTTGTATTTATTTTTATCCTTACTTTTTCATGTAAATACATACGTATCATACATAAATACACCCAGAATCAAGACAAACACAAATGTTTATATTAATAAATGTTTGTCCAGTAATCGAACTCACGCCCTCTGCATAGCCATACTACCAATTTTATTTTTGTAATGACCGGTTTTCGCGGTTTGAAAAGGATATTAAGCGTCGAACTTTTTTCTCTTTGTTACTAACATTTAAAGCTTAAGGAGTTATTGAAAAAAAAAATATACTTTTACTGATGTTTTTAATTTTAAGTGATCTTTCATAATTCCATATTTAAAAAGTAGTCGAATACCCTATTAAATGATTTAATTCTTCTGAGAAAATATGGTGCGTACTATTGTTATTATATACTTAATAATGAATGAAGTCGGTTAAAAGCTTTCAAAATAATTAACTAAAAGATCATTGAACCTGTGAATTGAGTAGATGCCGCAACCTATATTTAACTCAAACAACACATTGTTTTTTTCATCACTTAAAAATACATCTACGCCGGTCTAAAGATTGCCAAGAATACTCGGGAAAAATTTCAGCATCTCTTGTGATTCCGTAGTATTTCAAATTACTACGAAATAATTCGTCACAGATTGTTTGTTGCCAAGAAATCTATGAAATAACTACTTACAAACATACTATACAGTGAAAGTTTACACTCTATGATTTTTTTTCTAAAAACGTGACAAAATGGCCATAGTTTTACCGTAACTAGTGTTGCTAGATTTGTTTTCCTCAAAGACAAAAGTTAATAAAAACACGGAACTATTATAATAAAAAAAAAACAGACAACATAAAATAAAAAAAAAAAACTAGTAAGTTCAATATGAATGCATATCCATTAAGAACAATAATTAAAAATTAAAAATTTCAGTTTTATTTATTTATTTATAGGTCTTTATTATTTCTGTAGCTTGCTTTTGCTCGATTGTTTACGAACCCCCAAAAAGCGTGACGTCATCTACTAATTCTAACTAAACTTAGTACTTGTTAAAGATATCGAATTCGTCTATGTACTTTGATTATATCTATTAATTTCGGAGACAAATATAGTCACAATTTAAAAAATATGTTTGAACCACTCCTACCTTCTCTCAAATATTATCTATAGATATATTGTATATTTAGAAATAGATGTTGGTATGTTTGTTTAAGATCGATGAATTTCGTTACTGTTTGACAATCATGAAAGTTGGCACATAGTAGTGTTTTTTTAGTACAGGAGGTCTTTTGTTGTTAATTTTAATTTTGCTATATTTTGACCCTAAAGGGCGGGCTACTTGAATAAAAAGCCAAGTCAAAATGTCATCACCACTTTTACATTTACAGAATACTCAATTTTTTTTTAATTTTATTATAGTGGCAGATTATATATAAATGGCCGATATATCATAGATGGATGTAGATTAGATGTAAGGTGGTGACAGACGAACAAATGGGAATCCGACTGAGTCTTAGCAACAGGGTTCAAATTCGGCTGGAACCCGAAATATATTTATTATTAAACTTTGCCAGCGGGTCCGCCCGCCTTGAATTCGGTTATTGGCGTGGAACTCCTTAATTATACTAATGAAGTTTGATATAGCAAGCTATAGCTACATCTATTATTCTTAAACCTCTGTTATACTTATTCCCGCGGGAACTTTTGAATTTTTCGGGATAAAAAGTAGCCTTAATGCTATTCCAGGACCTAACTTACGTGTATGCCAAGTTTCATCCCGAAGCGTCTAGAGGTTAAAGCGTTATTCAGTAACAAACATCCATACAGACATTCAAACTATCACATTTATAATATTAGTAGGATAAAAAAAACTAAGTCCCGAAAACAAAACTTAATTTTAAATCATTTCCATGTATCACCATTGCTTACTCCTACAAATACACCATACGATTTACTATAATAAATGAGTTTAGTACACTCGCTATACAAATAAATATATATATACCTACTACAAGTTCTATTTTATCTCTAATAGATCTTTTATACGTTAAACATCTACCCACCTACTCACAACCATATAACAAACCACTAAATCACTTTGAACACAGTTTATAATAGAGGTATGTTCTGGTAATGTCTGCGAGCGAACTTACCGAAGTCGGGTTTAGGCAGAGGTCAACAGAGGCCAAATACAATACAAATTTTTAAACTATACTTTATCTCTGCTTAGTTATAGTTACAAGACAGACAAAAAGCTTTCTTAATGGCTCAGTTTAAAGCTTATGTGGTTTAAACTGAGAGAACAGTGGACGTGAACACATGACAAAAAAATGTGTTAATCGTGAGTCTGGGTGTTTTCTATGTACTATATGTGTGTATTTGCAAAAAAATATATTTAGGTATTACATAGTACAAACCTTGTTTAATTTGGGATCATTTTGTGGTCACCATACGCATACGGTTCAAAATGGAAGATAAAATAAACTAAACTAAACATAAAAAGTAAGTCAGGGTTGGTCAGTCTTGCTTGATTTCGGATCGGATTGTCACCATACATATTAGGTGCAAAAATAAGGGCAAAAATAAACTAAACCAAACATAAAAACTAAGTCTGGGTTGGGCAAAGGGTGGTCCTGACTTACTTTTTATAGTTCGTGAAGAACTCGCGAATAAGGTAGGTATATTGTTCTGACTCTCTGCTCTTCCATTTTATCGCTTTATAAATCTTATAATCTACACCAAAGCCACTTTAGTCCCAGATAATCCAGCAATGTTGTTCACCCAATTTCACGTATCACCCAGAACTAACGACTGGTCAGAAGAGGCTGTCTCCCACACTGAAGTGGGTGTGTGTCCAGCTACTGGAGATTAAAATTTTAACCGTGACAGAGACGTTATACCATAGAGATGTTAAGAGTGTTTCCATGTCATTGAGAATGCTCATATATATTTGTGTTGGCATCTAAATTATTTATTTCTTTGTAGGCAATAAAATCTCGTGCCAAAGAAGCTGGCCAAACGTTTTATGATTTTCGTAGACACACAAACCGCTTGTTCAATCTTATCTACTGTTATTCGTGGTTTAGAGGCTCCGTTATAAAGGGTTCCAAATATAATGTAAGTGTCTATCCATACTTCTGTGTGACAGAAGCATCTTAGTACTAAATAACATAAGATATGGGAAATAAAATCACACCTCACAGGTATGAACATGTTCGAACCACGGGTCTTAGGGTGTAATGTTATTACATTCAACGGCACTGCTCGCCATCGTACATGTACCTACATGTACATGGACAAAGTTTACGACCGGAAGTTACATCACAATTGAATGTACGGGAAACTTCTAGAACAAAAGCGGCGTAGTGAATGACAACTAAGACGTGTGGACCAATCAAATTCTCCAGAAGCGAAATTTTGAAATTCCCAGAAATTTTGAAGAACGGCTTGACCAATCGGCGAACTCGAAATTGCAAGCGGCCATTGATTGGTCAACCAAATACGCGTCAGAGCCCTCCTATAAAAATCATCGCAGGCTCAGCGCTAGCGCAGATATCAGATAGGAACAGAGAGAGACTCAGAGCCCAAGAAAACCTTTCTTTACGCTGCATCGTTAAAGCTCCGAGATACGTACGAAACTCTACGATCGCTAAAGGCATCCTTCCCGAATCCCTGGATGACTTTATCTCCAGGCTTCGGGAAAATATGTTCGAACGTGTCGAGACGTCCCAGCACACTCATGTTAGAGAGTTGGCACCACTCCACGCGAGGCCACCAGAAAAGAAGAGAAAAAGGAATCTTCTTCCTAAGATGCCGACACAAGAAAACGAGGAGCCGCCTTCCAAAAGAAGGCACTCGCACAGTCAACGACAATAGTCAACCCAAAGACCTGTCTCGTTTTAACGGGCAGAGTTGAAGCTTAAGTAATAGTCTCAAAGACTAGGAACTTATTCCCCACAGTTCTATGTAAATAGGAAAGTGAGACGAAACCCGACGGAGCTAGCGCAGACCCGCGAACACAGACTATAGTAATATATACAGAGTACGTACGGAACATTAGACAGTTTAGTTTTCACACACACACACTCGAGCGCGCGGGTATACTAGGTTCACTATTATACCCGGGCGCTTCGACTAGTTAGATTTAATTAATAATAGGCGAGGGCTGAAGAGTTTCTTGCCGTTTCTTCTCTTCAGAACGCCTTTGCTATTTTCCGAAACGGCGGTAAATTTTAGTTAGATACAACTTTAGTTTCTAAGAGCGGTAGCCCAAGCCGAGGTTCGTGTCTAGGACACCCTTGCGCAAACCGCCCAAACTTTTCGCTAAAGAGTGCAAGCAGCACCGCAGCAAAAGTTAGTCCGCGTGTAGTTGTAAAGGCCATCGAAAAATAAAACAGAAGAAAGGGGCCTCTCTGCCCAAATGAAAAATATGAGGTCAACAACACTTGAAGCAGCATCAGCTGGCCTTAGAGGTCAGTAACCCCATACTTCGTACCTAACCCTACCCCGAGTTCCAGGCGCAACCCTGATCAGCTGGCTATGGTAACAAGGATGGATGGGCTCGGACATCCACGTTGCCTAGGTGGCAATTCTCCGATTCGTCACGACGTGATATCAGTCAATTCTAGGTTGACCTAAATCTCCAATATAAAGTGCCTTTAGCTATACAGTGCCATTAGGTAGTAAATAGAAAAAAAAGGTAATAAACCATTGTAAAGTGTTAAGTTAATCTAGGTCTTATAATAGAATTATATTTTAGATAAATTTGTTATTAGGAAAACATTTAATAAATATTATTGTACTTAAAGAATATTTTTATAAAGTGTCTGTTCCAAAATACTAGCAACTTGAACATAGGCGAGAATCGAACCCACGATAATCTTATTCCTATATTCAAATTTGACTGCCAAGGAGTTGAGTCATGCTGACTAAGTGATAGCTAGCCGAGGCTTGGGTTCAAATCCCAAACTGAACCGTTACAAGGGTTTCAATCAAATAAGTGTTTGAATTTATTTTATGTCATTATTAATAATTACAATTTTTCATACATTTTTTTTCTTATAAATTAGCCACTGTTGGTTTAAATGTAAACTAATCGGTAAGACGCGAGCAAAACACAGGCGCGGTAAGGCACCACTAGCTGAACACGAGACTTCAATCTGCGCAGATGGCCTTCAAACCCCAAGATCCGTGGTTGGAACGCCTAAAACATAAATGTATGTAGGTAATGCAATCTGGTTAAATTAGCCAGTTAATTGGACGCCTAGGCAGATCGTTAAGTTTGAAAAAGAAAGGAACAAAAATCACAATGTATAAGTCATGTATGTTGGGTTAGGTTCATTTTCTGTTTTATCAACGTAGATGCGGAGCGAGCGAAGTAAGCGGAGCGTACCAGCCAAGTTACATATAATAATCCGTTCAGTTATATGATTATTACTTTTCCATACGAAACTCTGCCTAGGCGCCCAATTAACTGGCTTATTGAACCAGATGGCTTCGACATATATATACGCCAATTTGTAACTACATATTTGGTTTTACAAACCTCCTCTCTTCCTTTTTCTACCTACAAATATACTTCTTGTATATGTAAGGATCATAATTTTAATTAATATTGAGGAAGAAAGGAAACTATGATTACAAAGCATTTAACCTAATTTTTTTTAGATATGTAGCCACATTTTAGGATGTGCATGTCAATTTAAGGTTTTAACACCTTTTCAGAATTGAAAAAGCTATTTGATTGAAATGATTTTACACCAGATTTTGCATAGGTATAAAAAGTTAGTAGTTTATATTAAACAAAGCATTACTAAATCTAGACCAGACGGAAAGGGGAAGTGGTACCTACCTTTATTAGCTTTACACACGAAGCATACCACCAAAACATACACCTATCTTCATACAAAATTAAAGTATTATTACAAAAAGTGTAGGACACAACACAAGATAAAAGCGCGATAACCTTGAAAAGTATGCGAATTTAGGTATCTTATCTACATTGCATAATTTGCACGAATATACGTATCAACTCATGTCAATACACCGGTTCTTAGATAAACATTACACAGTTCTGGTATCGATTATTGCAAATACAACTTCATACAATCAACTAAAAAGTTGATTCATGCTTACCTACTTATCTTGCTGATCTTTAGTACACAGTATATAGTATTTTGAGTGTCTATAACATTATAAGTAATAGCACCTTATTCAGTACCGCCACTCTTCGCTGCTCTGACTCGACTCTCTTCCCCTCTGTGACTATTCTGTTAGCCATTGCCTAGAACACACACACGTCATTGGCTCCTGTCGTGTTTCTTGCCAGCCTACATACGTCCTCACTGCTGGGGCACGGCCTACCCTCTTAATCGAGGGTGATTGGGCCATAGTTCACACGCGGGTCCAGTGCCGATTTTGGACTTCACATACGTCATTTTTTTTTTCTTGACGTATGCAGGTTTGCTCACGACGTTTTCCTTCACCGAAAAGCCGGTGGTGTGAATATATTAATCAGTGTACTTGAGAAATTAAGAAAACACGGTTTTGACACGGTTCAACGACGGGCTGTGAGAATTGTCGACTATTCCAAACTAACTTGCGGTATCGAGCCCTTAAGTCTGAGGAGAAACTTTGCCTCTCTGTGTGTGTTCTACCGCTTGAACAATGGGATGTGTTCTGAGTAATTGTTCGAAATGATGCCCACGGCTACTTTCTACTATCGCGCCGCTCGCCATCGACAGGGAATTCATTCTCATATTTAGAACCGAAATGGTCGCGTACAAGAAAGAAGTTATTACATTTCTGAAGTGTCGGCATCGCGCGAGTGATACCCCTGGTTTTGCAAGCGTCGATAGGCTACGGTACCCTCTTACCATCAGACGGACTGTAAGCTTAAGCTTGTTTGCCACATTAGTCGTAAAACAAAAAAAAAAAAAACGCTTTATGCGAGGCGCGGTCGGCGGCCTGTACCGCTACTTGTCGAGCTACCTACCATAAATGCCTTCATCAAAGACGCGTCAATGCGCTACTTTGAGAGGGAATCCCTTCAACCCAATTATGCACGGCAATAATTAATTATTAGGCACAATCTAAGTTTTCAAAATAATTATTCGCAAAACAAACAACAAATGTTTTTCTGTTTGTGTTGCCAAGTCTGTACGTCCCTTTATTTCCAATCCCAAGTTTAGTAAGGCGAATACTGAAACGACAATATATATATTTTCACCTAACGGCACTTATATACATGTAAGTGATAAAGTATTTATGTATTGATGACCCCTGTGGTACAATGTATCTATAGAACATAAACCTTTACCCCGGACTTCAGCAGTACCGTTAGATGTAAATAGCAATAGAAAAAGTACCTAGTACTTATCATGTATTTTGTGAACTACGAAATTAATTATTTACCGTATCTTAACTTTTTTACAACGAACTGTAACGTTAACGTCACGCTTTGCACTCTTTATATAAAATTTCAACTTTAGTTACCTAATACTAGGTACTTTATTAGCAAAACGGTGTACGCGCAATTGGGTGTGTAAAATTATAGGGCGGGTGTAATAAATTTGCATTGTTTGTGTAATATTTTGAGACGTCAATCAGCAATAAACGTTATTCAATTACAACGATAGACTTATTAGTTCTTAAGAAAAATGTAATGTACTTATAATTATTTTTGTTTGATTTAATAAAATGTTATACTTAAATCTTTTCATTTTAATGATTAATTTTAAATAACATATTATATATAATCTTTACATTTCCTATGAAAATTGAAATTAAGATACTCTATAGTTTATTGATTAAAATCCCTAATTGTTTCCTTACCCGAAGGGTCCTAACCCTCAAAGAGTTCGAAGTAGGCAAAAGTCTGAACTTTTCTCAGATGTGTCATACATGCGGGCTTCCTAACAGATGTGTCATACATGCGGGTTTCCTAACAGATGTGTCATACATGCGGGTTTCCTAACAGATGTGTCATACATGCGGGTTTCCTTACTAAAAATAAAAATATAAAAGCACAAACTTAAAATTAAACATGGGAGCCGGCAGGGGGGTGCCAGGTGGTGCACTTGCACCCCTTGGGAATCTCGAGAAATCAACAGAAATTATTGAAATAAAAAGCCGTCTGTTGGAAATCCGACGCCGACCCCGGGGTTCGAACCTCCGCCACTTGGGACGTGAAGTGAAATTTTTAAACCCCTCGGCCACCACCGACCTCTCGGCCACCACCGACCCTTGTAGTGTTAGTAGTAACAAACAACGTGATTTTTGTAAAAAGTAGCCACTGAAAAGCAAAATCTGGTTGATACTATAATGACCAAATTCAGTTGCATTGCAAATTACTAGACTGGACCCAAATTGAGCTTGGTTTATTTCCATTACCCAAGTTCGTTATTGATATTTGACACCACAAAATAATAGATTTGTTTAAGTTTGTATGTTTGTTAACTTAAAACACCCAAAGGAATTGAACGGATTTAGATAAGATTCTACACATAAATAGACTATGTTATTGATTAGGACATAGGATACTTGTAAGTAACCAGATCTATAACAATAATCAAAAAGATAAACAACTAGTTAAAAATAATACTTAGTATTTAAAAAACTTACACTTCTTTTTATTCCTATCTACACTCACATTCTTACTTAGATATTTTTTTTCAATGTAAAAGTATTTCAAGCTGCAATTCTTATAATGTTGTTGAACTAAGCACTTTTTTACTATATAAAAAATGAACACAACTAGCTACTTAGCTACTGAAGCTCTTTACTGTAAACTATTAACTTTCAAACCAAATTAACTTAAAAGCCAACCTTCTGTGTAACACACCTTACACCTCGGTTAGTTATTATTTTTTATGTCATCATCGATACTGATAAAATCGTCGGGTCGCGGTCGATGCCACTCCTTTATTACGCAGTGTCCTACAAGGCTGCCCTTTGGGTCCTGTATGGTTCCTTTGATGATATTACTATTGTTGTTATCCACTGCAAGCTGCTGATATCTTCCAAATACTTAACTAGCTGAAGTTAAAGTGGTGATAATCATCGCTCGTCGAACCTATAACCGATGGGGAAGAAAGGTTCTTGAGTGGCTACCACGATTTGGACGACGCAGCGTGGGATGGTAGCGATAGAGAAATGACTTGGTTAGATCCGCAGAAAGCCAGTGGCTGCAGGTGACTTATACGGTGGATGCCGAAGTTTTACAGTGTATCTATTCCGGCTGAGAAAGTAGAATTGTCATTTGAGTCATTAAATAAAAGACACGTTGATTTTTTAGTTTTGGTTCCACCTGCAAAAACAGTTGGTATTTAAGTATAATCGTGAGCTTGGAACAGTATGTTATTTATATTTATATATTTAAGCTTGAAAATTCGTCAATAAAAAAGTTTTTCATATCTTTCACTGTAGTAGGTAATATGGTAAACTACCAATAACTACAGATCTTTTGCTGTCTTTTCATATTTTATCTTCTAATTAAAGTGTGATGTATGAATCACCTAACACTACTTATATGAATATGAATATTTTAGTCCACTAGTAGTTACATTTATATTAGTATTCATCTTGATATTTTTTTAAATATAAACCGCAATTTTAGAAATTATAGCTTATAGCATTTATTGTAATACAAGCTTAACTGGGCAGTACCAATTCTCTATGGGTTTCCTGTACGCACACTAATTTAAGTATGTATATATAGATATTAGCTACATTTATGTGGGAACGTTATCAGTGAGTTTTCAGCCAGTCTATGGTTTCATTTGCAACGAACATGTCAATAAATATTATTTGTTTTAAAATAATAGCTATATAATAGTTATTTTCAGAAAAGTGTTTCAACTGTTTGTGAACACTCTGTTATTTTAATTTGTTTTTTATTAGTTTTAATTAATGGTTACAGAATGAGGAAACTTTCTTTAAATTTATGAAGAACTTGTAAAGTATTTGAATTAAATTAATTGCTTTGACAAACGGTTATTTGTAAAATAATATATTAATATTAATAAAAACAACATATTTATTCAATTTGTGATAGTGCACAAAAAAAAATTTCAATCAATCAATTAATATTTCAATCCATTGTTTTCCTGTTTCATATCAGTATTACAACGCTTGGATACTTATCTTTCCTTGTAGCGAAACAATCACTTAATGTGATACTATATAAATATAGAGCATTAAAGCTAGTAGTAAAATGAACGAAGTGACGGAAACTGCGTTTCTGAAATTGAAGAAAGAAGACGTTGGTTATTTAAAGACGTTTTACACAGCATCTAATGTTGCGAATTCAGCTGAAGTATGGAAAAGAAAATCGGTGTCAATAGTTTCACCAAAATCTGGACGCATTTCGAGACCCACAACTAAAGCTACAAGCACAAAGCAAGAGAAACAAAAAGAATCTAGTCCAGAAGTGAGAAAACCGAAGAACAATGGATTCTTTTCAAGATTATTTGTTGATTTTAAGATGTCGAAAGTTTCAGATTTTGAATATCAACAGCCTAAAGTTCGAAAAAACAGTTCTTACAAACCTTTTTGGGCGACGAAGATTATTCAGAATAACGAAAAAGAATCTAAAGAAATTGAAGCCGAATTTAGTAAAAAGGAAACGGTTGCTTTGAAAGAGAGCAATATCGTTAAAAATAGTAATTTAGTTTTTGAAAAAGAAAATGTGGGACGTCCAGTAGTGTCATTGTTTAAAGAAGACATCAAAGCAAAGAAGTTTGAAGTATCTCTTAGGAAGTTGTCTATTGTGGAGCAGAGTCAGAAGTATAAGTTGGGAATGCCTCCAAATTATAAAGGGAGTAAAATGTTTATGCCAACTGGAGAACAGTTGTTTTGGGTTTGTCTCATGCATTCTTTACGGTTATGTTCCAAATCACGCCGAGTAATTATCGCCCGGTAAAGTTGAAAAATCAACCCGTTCTGGAACGAGCGTTTGACAGTTAATTTTCACACTGACAGGAGTGATTTTCAACCTTTTCTATGGCAGTGTAAAAATTCAACTTGACAGTTGGAAAATTACTCTACCCCGGGCGTCCCAAAACCACTTTTTTAACTTCCTCGTTGCGATTTGGAACGCATCCTAATTACCATACAAATACTCATGAAATTTAAAACAAAGTACTACAATTTTATGTACAGCTGCGATAAAATACATAATAAATAAAAGTGTTATTAAACACCATTTAATTGGTATACAAGGTACATGGTGTTTGGTAACAACATTTCAATAAAAAAATATGAAAATACACCAAAAAGTAAAAAAATCTGCAAGGTGCGGGTCGTACACGCATTAGCTAACGGTTCCGTAGCATAAAAATATTATTTTAGATAACTTAGATTTCCAAACTGATTTTTTTACAAACGGGGTTCGGCACGGAGAAAAAAAATATTATTCGAATTAAAACACTGTTTATTGAAATGCGTTAATACTAAATTTTATTAATTTCAAAAAACATTTCTGGAAATAACAAAACAATATAAATTTAAGTACATTTTATTAATTCCATAAAATAATAACAACAAAATAGTTTTATTAATTTCCGTAATTAATAATTTGTACTTCGGATTACAGAATTTTACAAATCCAATAAAACTTCTCGTATTTATCAGTAGGGTAATTAATATCAACATATAAAGCTTACTAAAGATTACAAAAATATTTATTAAGTTGTCCGATAAACACTTCTTGTCATTACAATCAAGGCTAATTATATTAACGTTTACAAACACCTTTCTAAGAATTAGTGAAGTTTACTAATAACAAACATCATATCTTACTGCTACGAATTAAGGTTGACGTCACGCGTCTTACATCGCGCTTTCGAAGTTTTTTCGATAGTTTGCATATATACCCACCAAGTATAACATACAGGTATAACTCCACCTGGCGGGGGATTCCCCTGTACGCTCCATAATTAGTAAGCCTGAGCTGAACAGATTAGACGCACTATCCACCGAAGCCCTTTCTTTATCTACCAGGTACACTGACCAGTTATTATCAACCGTACGCTTTGCATCACAGAGCTTCATCAAGACCAACTCGTATCGGTGTAATTAAACGCTGATTGTAAGCGTGTTTATATGTTATTTGCATTCCATTAAATTTTACTTGTTTTTAGTAAACAACACTGTTATTCCAACAAGACTAGTTTTATTCCTGTTAGTAAATACAATAAGTAAAACTCATTGTTAACCGTCAGTGTAATTTACTTGTCCTCGGAATTACTAATATTTTAGCGGTTATTAGTATTATTTACTTGTAGTTTCTAAAGTTTTTTCTCCGTGCGGGATAAATGTTTGGTACTGTTCCCACAACGAATGTAGTGGTTTTTTTTGATTACAGAATAATTAATAATTCTTTTGTAATTTTCCTCTTATAAGTTTTTAAATTTACACGTTGCATAACTAACTCGGGGAAAAGGTATGTTGCCAAATAATGACGCGTTCAATCCCGTTTTATTATTTTTAAAATAATTTTCTCTTACAGCTTATTCTAATTCGGTGCTAAAGGTGTAAAATAATGATTGATTTTTTCATGTTGCTTTTTAAATTTGTCGGTATGAACTGTGATTTAAATAATAACTTAGCTATTTTATTTCATACAAATTACACTAAAAAAGCTGGTGGTGGCCGAGGGGTTTAAATTTCACTTCACGTCCCATTAAATTTCACTTCACGTCCCAAGTGGCGGAGGTTCGAACCCCCGGGGTCGGCGTGTACCAATGATCCTTTTCTTAATTTCTCAAGTACACTGATTAATTTATTCACACCACTGGCTTTTCGGTGAAGGAAAACATCGAGAAGAAACCTGCATACGTCAAGAAAAAAAAAAAATAACGTATGTGAAGTCTACAATCTGGGCCCGCGTGTGGACTATGACCTAATCACCCTTGCTTAAGAGTGCCCCAGCAGTGGGGACGTATGAAGGTTGGCAAGTACACTAAAAAACCGGCCGCGTACGAGTCGGACTCGCGAACGAAGGGTTCCGTTCCATTATCTATAAAAACGGAAAAAATCACGTTTGTTGTATGGGAGCCCCCCTTAAATATACGTAATATATATAATATTTTATAATATATATAATAATATTTTATATATATATATAATATTTTATATATATATATAATATTTTATATATATATAATATTTTTAAATATTTTGAAGTGAATATGTAACTAAATATTCAGTGAATATTTCAAGCGTTATCAATTTGTTTTCCTCCTTCAATTTGATAACCTGTTGCGGTTATCAATTTAAATATTAATTTTATTCCATTTATTAGTATGTTTTGTTATAGTGGCAACACTTATACATCAATCATCTGTGAAAATTTCAACTGTCTAACTATCCCTGTTCATGAGATATAGCCTAGTGACAGACGGACGGACAGACGGACAGCGAAGTCTTAGTAATAGGGTCCCGTTTTGCACCCTTTGGGTCCGGAAGCCTAAAAATGGTTACTATGCGAATAGTGTGATGTAGTGAAAGTACTAGTGCTACCAATATAGAACACAGGAACAAAGTATCTCCCCCTTAACTACATTCTTAGAAGTTAAATTCTATTGTATAGAACTAAAATAAAGAAAAATGGCTCATTAGCCTCCTTGCCTATTGTTATAAAATTAGGGTACAATATTTTATTTGTTAACCAAGTAATATAAAGAAATGTGATTAGTTGTCACATATGAAAATTGAAAATTCAACCAAAAACTAGTAAAATCAACTGGCTGTGGTATATTTTTTAAAACAATTACAATTAAATATAGTATTCATATTGTTTGTTTGATTTTTTTTTTTTTTTAAAAATAGGACAATATCACTTTTTTTTAAATCAATAAACAACAAACTACGTTACCAGAATTTAGTCGATTGTACAAATTTTTTTTAATTAATTAGACAACTAAGTACTCACTTTTTCATCCGTGCCTTTTAATATTGTTTTGGTGGAGTAAAATCGAAATTGACTGATAATGCATACATTTTAAAATTTACCATAAAAAGCTTAATGTATGTATTTACGAAATGTGTGTTTCCGTTCAGAGGCGACTTGTGCATTATTGGTTAAAAACATCCAAACAATCTGACAACCCAGTAGGATCTCCTCAAAATCGCAACAAAAGAAAACTAAACTTTTACTCAGCCTTTTTAATTGGTTCTTTTCAGCTCGGCGAGACTAGGCCAAGCTCTTACGGTCCATCTACCTATCAAGACTTCAAGCAGATCCGTTCTCAGTGCCTCTCGGAAGGAAGACTCTTCGAAGACCCTGAATTTCCGCCTGTTGACAGAAGTCTTTACTACAAGGAAAGGCTGGATAGACCTATCACTTGGCTTCGACCTGGGGTAAGTATTGAAAAAAAACTTTTCTGAATTGTTTTATGTCATTTACCATGGTTTTTGCCATCACTTATTGTTTGTCAAAAACAAGCGAATGTTATATTTACCACTTGTTATTCTATAGCTGGTATGTACTGCTTATGGGTCATGCTTGTATAAAATACCACTTTAATTCAGAAACAGTTTTGCGGCATTTCCTTTCCTTTTGATAAATTATCAGAAAAACATTAAGGTGATAGGGGGTTATGCCATAATTACTCCGTTTTTATTTATCTTACTTTAGGAATGTAACCCTAAAAATCTACATGACTACAAGTTATTATTAGTCATCTATATAAGAGATAGGGGGGAAAATTATAATAAATAATAATTTTTATAAATTTTGTAGTAACTGCAAACCACATTAAACAGGTGTTTATTAATATTTTTTTCCTCAATTGAATTTAAATGATTCTTAATAACTGTTTATATGATATGGGAAAGGTCGGAATTATAGTAGATCTGGATACGTAGTCACAGTGTTTTCCTTGAGTACCTTTATATCCGTTAATATCCACCGCCTGACGCCACAGGTAGGTTATGAATATGAAGCCTCCATTTAAGTTTGGAGTCTAGCATTATGCTAAGTAAGTCTGTTGAATAGTTAATCAACAAGTTGTAATTGCTCGCCGTTAATATGTTTACATGTCTGGATCTGACTAACAATTGGTAATTTAAATTTAATACATTTGGTTTTATTCTTATGAAGTAACAAATTATTCGCGTTAAACCAATTTACAATCTTAGAAATGGCAGTATCTAATTCATCATAACATGTCTGTCGTCTCTTAACTTTAAAAAGTAAAGACGTGTCGTCAGCAAATAAGACAATGGTTTTTTACATGATGATATAAGAAATAGGAAAGGACCTAAAATTGAGCCCTGTGCGAATCCCATAGTTACTGCTTATCCTGGAGATCTTTGACTGTTGACATCTATTTTCTGTACTCTTCTACTCATGTAGGAGGTCAAAAGGTCTAAAGCTTTGCTTCTAATACCATAGTGATGTAGCTTCCTGATGAGATTTTCATGCCCTGAGTGACTCCCATAGTGATATCCCTTGGCTTTATGCTACATTGTGAATTAATCTAGGCATTAGACGTATTTTAGAAGCACACTACAAACTACATATAGACCAATTGAGATTGCCTATTCACCACGGACAAACTACATATAGACCAATTAAGATTGCCTATTCACCACGGAAGTAAAATTATGTACTGCCAGGCCTTTTTTTTTGTTAAGGCACGCAGAGCCTCAAAAAGAAATTTCGGAAATATCGAAAAATTGCCATAAAAACTGAAATATTATGGCCTTTGTAAGTCTTCTTTGGCGAATTAGCGTGCCCCCAAAAAAGAAGTGGCAAAAAAGGTCTGTGTACTGCTATGCATCAATTGACTGATAGATGTCACGCTGTATGCAGAAGCCTGTGACGTATTTGAATCGGTAATAATAAACTGGGCCACCTATTCAATCGATATTGCTACTTTAATATGCAAGTTGCCTATAAGTCGTTTTAAGCCGGAACATGTCCACTGCTGAACGTAGGACTCCCCCATATGTCTCCACATAGGCCGGTCCTGAGCTGCCCGCGTCCATCGGCTCCCTGCGGCTCTAACCAGGTCGTCTTTCCACCTGGTTGGAGGCCGACCCACTCTGCGCCTTCAGGTCCGTAGTCGCCACTCGAGAATATTTCTATCGGTTAACGGTTCGACAAGTTATTGGCGATAGTGAGTTGCCTATAAGGAGCATAAGAAATCACAGTCCTTGCGTCGTCTATTTAGAGAAAATGCCATTGAAAATACAGCAGATGATTTAGTGACTTATCAACAATAACATTAAACTAAATGGGTAACTCATTTACCTATTATCAGCAACCTCTATTGACCTTTCTGTAATCTTTTTTTTGTACTTAAAAAACTATATTTTTACGACGAGGTCATCAATACTATGATTAAATAAACGCTCCGTCGTGTTCATAATTTTATCGTATAGTATTTTTATACTTCCTTCATAATTTAGCCTTTTACGTCCGTCCGCTATCAGAACCTTGTCATTCTGCCCATACGTTTTTGTCGCGTATACAGACGAGCTCCCAGCTGCCGCGAAGGCCAGTTGCGACATCCGCGTCTCAGCTGCAGAAGGATGGAGTAGGACATAGAATCGAGATAGATCAAGAGTTTCCATAGGAATCCCAACGTGACATAGTTTCGTATCATTCGTAATTGAATTAATTATTGTTTCAGGAAATG
This sequence comes from Apoda limacodes, assembly GCA_946406115.1. NCBI lineage: Eukaryota > Metazoa > Arthropoda > Insecta > Lepidoptera > Limacodidae > Apoda > Apoda limacodes. The sequence goes on along the minus strand of OX291555.1, from coordinate 20,778,057 downwards.
TGCGAAGATCCTCAACTGTTTGTTGAAGGCTACAGCCGCTTCGATGTACAACAGGGGGAGCTCGGAGATTGTTGGCTGTTGGCCGCTGTCGCTAACTTGACTCTGCATAGAAAGTAAGTGTTGTCCGACACCATAATGTAAATTTGTTAACTCTTGGATAAGGAAGCTTCATTGTATAGAGAGAGTCACTTGGTGTTGGCTAGCTGTTAGTCGCTTCCGTACTCCGAAAGTTCAGAGAATAATTTTACTCCATTTCACGCGGGTGACACAAGTAATTTGAACTAAATTACAGTTGCTTGTGGCCATATAGTTACGATTAAATAGCTATAAAGAGGTAAAGTCCGTTTGTTTGTTTATCTGTTGGTATGTATGTAACTACATTAATAGACACCCTTGGTTAATAAAGAGTAATCTTCGTTATTCATTTTACCAACAGCTACCGCCTGGACCGAAAATCGAGGCACCTCGTTACCCTCGCAATATGAAGTAGTTTTTCCTGATTTAATCCGCGGAAAAATCTTTCGTCACTTAAGCTCTCCTGTGCCAACCACGATGACCCTGTTTTTTACGTGTTCGAATAGTGTCGCACGATATCACCTACGAAAAATCTATTGTCGTGGGAACTTTTAATTGGGATTAAAAGTATGCTTTGTCCTTCTTCTCTGAAACTATTCCTGTGCTTAAAATACGTCAAATGGATGCTCCTTTGCCGATATAAGTTTTCTATCGTATTTATATGTAATATAATTGTAATTTTTTATTTAAAACTTACTTTCATATAATCCCTTTTCTTTATTTTCAGATTGTTCTTCCAAGTGGTTCCTGATGATCAGAGTTTTGATGAGGACTATGCTGGTGTCTTCCACTTCCGGTTAGTATTAACTTATTATTATAACACAAAACGAAAAATGACGCACGTCGTAAATTGTCCGTGACTAAACTGATTTTAAGGCAAGTTTGCGTGAGTAACCTCTTAGTAATATAAAATGTTCGGAAAAGAAAATCGTAATTTTGCTATAGCAATTCTGCAGCATATGCAATGATATGTATGTGCGTACGCAGAGACGATTTTAAATTTGCTTATGTTGCCTTTGTAACATGCGAAATCAATTCGGGCGGCAGAAATAATGCGTTTTTTTTTTTAAATGTGATTCTTGACATGTATTTAAGTATATGGGCGAACGCACTGACAATTTTAAATTCGTGTTTGTTAGCTTAGTAGCATGCGAAGTATAATAGATTTTTGGAAGATATGTTTTTCTGCTGTATATAGTGCAGTAATATGGACACATATAGATGAAAAAGCTGGTCAAATGTTTTACGAACATCAATAGAATTCCATATCCTTTCTATACTTAAAACAATAAAAAATAAAGGTATTTTGCAGATTTTTTCTGTCGCTTGCTATAGAATTCGTTTATAATTGACACGATATCAACTACGCACTAACTTGGCTGGCTATTATATTATAGCTCGTAAATTATCTAGAAACTATCTAGATCTTTTTTTTTCATTGTACAACATACACTGTATGTTTTAAGAAATAAGGAACGACAAAAATCACATGAAAAAGGTCTTCTGTAGAGCCGTATATTTTGTAGTCGTAAAAAAATATAATGTTTTTAACATTTTCGTGAAAAGCCGGTTAATTTTAAAAAAAAAATTACAACCTTAATGTACAGACAATTCGTCTGAGTTTTTTAATAAATAATGTTTTGTGTTTGTTTCAGTTTTTGGCAATACGGTCGTTGGGTAGATGTAGTGATAGACGATCGACTGCCGACGTACAGAGGGAAGTTAGTGTTCCTACATTCTTCAGAGAAGAGTGAGTTCTGGAGTGCTCTGTTGGAAAAGGCTTACGCTAAGTAAGTATTTATTTTAGTACCAAAACAGAACGCTTATAGTTTTTAAAACAAAGAGTTGATGTGTGTTTATTAGTAACTTTATATATTTGAACCAATTGGATCCTTCATTTTCGTTTTAGGTAATGTAACTCTAAATCTAGTAATGTACGACTTGGCCATCTTAGTTCAGATACATTATGGGCTTACCACCTGGCACATAGGACTAAAGTGGTAGGTAAAAAATGACCAACCACTTTGTGGTTTAATGACCTCAACATTATAATATTGGTATAATGTTATAAATGCATACATATAAAGATAAATTTCCATTTTTGTTTTCTGTTTGATAACTCAGGAATATGTTAGAATTCTTGCGCCTGAATATAGCTTATAACAATTGAGAATGCTTTTTACTGCCTATATATTTTACGGACCAGTAATGTAACTGTTTCCTTTTTTGGCCAAACAATAAGTTTGTTGTAAACATACTCCGCATAAAATTTTGGGCCATGTAAAAAAAGGCGTGGTCAAAAGGTATCACCCAATTTGAAGGGGGAAAGATTAGTTAGTTGGTCTAGAACTGGTGTCAGTATACCTCCTTATCCAACAAACTTGAATTTTTCTTCCGAATAATTTTCCGACGATAAATCTTTTACAATTTGGCAATACCCTTCCAGACTTCACGGGTCATACGAGGCTCTGAAAGGTGGATCGACATGCGAGGCCATGGAAGATTTCACAGGAGGCGTGACAGAAATGTACGAAATGGCGGAATTGCCACCGGATTTCTTCACTATACTTATCAAGGCTTACGAGAGGAACTCGCTTATGGGATGCAGTATTGAGGTAAAGGACTATGGGCGTTTAGTGCATAATTAATAATATAGCAAAACATACAAAATAAATCAAGTTTTGCATAGTGATGTGCACATCAAGCATGTGCTATCGATAATAAACCACGTGGCAAGTGACGCACGCGCAACGTAATTATGTATGATAAAAGCTAATAATGAGATACAATCGGTTTTAAATACTAATTAATTAAATAAAAATGTATATAATTGTGTACCAATTTGTGATTTGTGTTACTGTAATAATAATACTAGTTTATAATTTTATTATTTGATATTTTAGTTTTATATTACTTTAATATGATAGTTAATTTTTCTTGTTTTATTGTAATTTACATATAGAAAATAAATAAATTATATTGTTTTACCTTAAACTAGCTGTTCTTGCCCGGCGTGTCGCTTGGTTATTGAGATTTTCATACAAAAATACCATTCAATATTTCGGCAGAATTAAAAAAAAACCACTCATACAAACCTTGCCCCGACAATTACGAACACAACAAAAAAACAACCAAATCGGTTGAGCCGTTCTCAAATGATAATCTTTCATACATGCGGCAATTAATTTTATTTATTTATAGAGTTTGCTATTAGCCTTGTCGATAACATTACGGCAGAAGCGTTGTACGTCAGTACGCATTACCATAAGACCTGTAAGTGCGCTATACAACACGCTTTGCTCTACGAGATGTTCTTTTTGGTATAATATAATATTGAACTTAGGGCTTCCAATAATGACTACTGAACTATTCACACTCAAAACATTTACCTTACCCACATGTAATGTGTTTCTGTTTTAGCCGGACCCAAATATATTGGAGGCTGAGACCCCTGCGGGTCTAATTAGGGGTCACGCGTACTCAATAACGCGCGTCAAATACGTGGACATTGAGACCCCCGGCCGTGCTGGGAAAATCCCTCTTTTGAGGATGCGGAACCCATGGGGTAATGAAGCTGAGTGGAATGGACCATGGAGTGATAAGTTAGTATATATGCTCTTTTATTTTATATAAAAAAGACGAACCAAGTGTAAGTCTGACTCGCGCTTCGAGGGTTCCGTACAAACTTGATACATCCATGACTTTATTGCTCAAAAAAATTGTTTCATACATTAATATACGTCACAATTAGTTCTTCAACTGCAAATGTAAGTTTCTAATTAATTCTTGCTAAATTACATAATTTTAGGTCAGCGGAAAGTACCCTATATATTTTGATTTATTTCCGAGTGCCAAAATATGAAGCTTAAATGGCCGTATTTCTTGATTGCATTGACTAAATAACTCTATTTGAGACGGCTCCAAGGGACCGTACACCTAATATTTGATATTAATTTCAACTTGATCTGTGTTCTTAGTCGAACCATGTTATAAAACTTTACAGATCTCCTGAATGGCGTTTCATACCGCAATCTGAAAAAGACGAGCTGGGACTAACCTTCGACGAAGATGGTGAATTCTGGATGTCATACAAGGACTTCGTTAGTCATTTTTCAAGGTAATTACATACATAGAAGTGTAAAAGTGGTTGTTGTTAGGACTTTAATGGCAAAGGTCCCGCGTTCCATTCCCGACAGTGACAACCGATATTGAAACAAATTAGTAGCGGTGCCAACGACGCAAAATTGAAAGCAATTCTTGCTTAAGATTGACGAAGTATCGAAGACCCCTAATGTACATATAGTACATACTCACACATAAATTAAAAATTCTTTCACATCCATTTATATATACCAGTGTATTACGTTACTAATTATTTTTTTTTAATAAATATTTACATAACACACATCGCCGTCTGGCCCCAAAGTAAGCAAAGCTTGTGTACCAGATAACGGATACAAATAAATATAATTTTTTTTTTTTTTGTAAATACATACATATCATACATAAATACACCCAGAATCAAGACAAACACAACTGTTTATAACATATACATTTGTCCAGTGCGGGAATCGAACCCACACAGCAGCCGGTCACACTACCAACTAGGCTGCGAGGGAGTCATTGATTCATAAACCTATAGCTTAAACCACTGTTGTTAAAAACCTGAAATAAAGATAGTTGCACCTCTGAATACAAAGGGATAAATAAGGGTAACACCGCGGCGAACCAACTAGTCACCATATAGAATAACACAAGTTCACCCCTGACTGTCAGAGTTTCGATATTTGCTATCATGTCTCCAAAAATAACTTACCATCCGCTATCAAGAAATACAACTGACGGTAATATGGTTTTTTTTTTGCAGAGTGGAAATATGTAATTTGAATCCTGACTCTCTTGATCCAGAAGAGTGTCCCGAGGGGTGTACCAAGAAGTGGGAGATGTCTGTTTTTGAAGGAGAATGGGTCAGAGGTAACACGGCTAAAATACATGTTATACAAAAAAAATTAATCATATTTTTAGTAACTTCGTCTTGTGTTACATTTTACGGCTTACTGAGTGTGTAATTGGTTATTTACATCAAAAAAAGCCAATACATGAAAAAAAAAAGTTTTTTTTTAATTTCGTATTGTTAACACGCATAATAATATGGTACATGCCATCTCTTTATTTTTCAATTGTATGACCTCTTACATACTTTTCTAGAGATTCTTTTTGACGTTTTAGGTACTAATAACAATGTAAAAAACTTTAATAAAGACAAGGATGACGCGATATGTAACTAAGCGTGTGTGAGCAGTGCAGGTACATCTCGACTTATAGAGTTATCAAAAAAAAAGATAATTTTATGTTTTGAAAGCACTATTAAACCTATGCTTTATTAAAATTATAAACTAGAACTTATAAGATAAAAAGAGTGAAAGGGCTAACCCCTTTAGGTTTTTTTTTATCGAACAAAAGTTCATTAAACGTTAGACAGGGTTTGAACTATAGCCTATTATAAGTCTATTTCATTTAAAACGACCATTTCTTATCCATTTATATATGAGACGTAATCAATTTAAGCAGATAGAGGACTCATAGAATGTGATAAATAATAATAATAAATAAATAAATATTATTGGACATTACACACAGCGCCGTCCAGCCCTCAAAGTAAGCAAAGCTTGTGTTATGGATACCAAACAATGGATAAAAATACATAAATATTACTTTTTTTTCTGTAAATACGTACATATCATACATAAATACACCCAGACATAAATTTTTGTCCAGTGCGGGAATCGAACTCACACAGCAGTCATCCACACTTCCAACTAGGCTGCGAGGGAGTCAAAATGCTAAGTTATATTATATTTGTAACAATACATTTTGTTATTTCTAGGAGTGACAGCGGGTGGGTGTCGTAATTACTTAGAGACGTTTTGGAAAAATCCTCAATACACTGTGACGTTGACGGATGTTGACGAAAATGACCCAGATAATAAGTGTACTGTGAGTATATATATGTATGTATAAAGTAAACGACAAAAATTTACGAACTAGTTTCATATTCCATACGACACAAATGATACAACAGTTAATTAAATAGCGTGTCACTATTTCATGGCATTTTTTTACGACTAAGAATCTAGACAAATGTGCACAGTGGCGATAGCTATAAAAGAAACATAAAATGTCGTTACCCGATCAAGTAAAGTAGATATTATCATGTAATCTTACAACCAATCTGCATCCTGTCTACTTGGTCGAATAAAACGTTCCTAAAATAGCAACCGCCAAAATGCACACTTGGCTAATATTATAGGGGCTTAATGTATGCAAATTTTTTGAGTCAAAAAAATTTTAAATCTGGTTTTGAATAAATGTGAAGTTGTTAGTTTTTCGATTTTTTAAAAAAAACTTCAATGCATCTTAAACCGCTTTAACACAAGACATTTTTTCGGATAGACAGATTACAAAGGCGGGACTCACAAGGTTTTCTTGTTTGACTGCGGAAATCTAAAAGAATTAATGTTTTCCTTAACACTTTACCTGTCAAAATAGTCTACTGAACTGTAATTTATTTTTATGTTTTTTGTTAGATAATCGTAGCGCTGATGCAGAAGAACCGTCGTTCGCAGCGACACCAAGGACTCGAATGTCTCACCATCGGTTTTGCAGTTTACCGTCTCCCCGACTACGGACACGTACCGAAACCTTTGGACGTAAACTTCTTTAAGTATAACGCCTCGGTGGGAAGGTCACAGGCGTTTATCAACCTTCGTGAAGTTAGCGCTAGGTAAGTGTCTTTCACCCTACCGAGGAAAGGTCAGAAGTAGGATAATGTCACGAATGTTTAAAAATATCCCACTGTCTCTGAAATATTGTTACAAATAAAATAAATAAGTACTAACATACATTTAAAGCTAGTTTGTTTGTTTGTTTATTTGATAAAAGAAAGGCTCAAGATATAGACATATGTTGATGCGGTTTACACGTATTAGTAGTCAACTGAAACTTTTTTTTTTCAAACACTTTTGAGTCGTCAGTTTCATAATTAATTTAAAAAGTTACCACCGGTTCGGAATGATTTACTTTTGAGAAGAACCGGCAGGAAACTCAGCAGTTAATCTTTTATATTTTTTCAACTTTATATTAATATACAATACCTGAAAAGAGCTATACGATCTTACACTACTAGGTTATAAACATAATATTCAATGTTTTAATTTATAAAAATATTACAAATGCCCCAATACAAATCAATTATGTATTCATCAGCTTTGTAATAGTTTTTTTTCATTAAACTATCTTTGACTTATTATTACTATAGAACTCGGGTCTAAGCGCGATGCACGTAAGTACGTATACGGAAACGTACCTATATTGGGTGCCGACGTTTAGACAAGAATTGCACCTTATCATATTAAACGTCGGCACCCAATACAGGTACGTTTCCATATACGTACTTACGTGCATCGCGCTAAGACCCGAGATCTATTATAATAATGAGTGAAAAACGCGAAAGTTTAAAACTAACTATCTTTGACATATATTGTATATTTATTTGAGGGAAAACTTACCACATATTCTGGAATTTTATTGTAAAGAGATATACTTTGTATTGCGAAAGAGCTATGTACCTTCTGAAGACGACATTTTGGAACTATCAATTAATCCTTATTCCTTATTAACACTGTGTAGGTCACTACTTTGTGTAAATTTAGGAAGTTTAATAATAAAAAATAAACAAGAAAAAAAGTGTGCCAGGATCGAAGTAAGTCGTCTCTGCCTACCCCTTCGAGTGACAGGCGTGACATTCCGTACCTGTGTATATAGCAATAAATAGCACTATAAGTATTTCAACATATTCGTGCATTAGAGCTATTCTACAATAGTCATTATTCATTATTATTTTAAGGTTCAAATTCGAGCCGGGCAGCTACGTAATAGTGCCATCAACCTTTGAACCGGATGAAGAAGGCGAATTTTTAGTGAGGGTCTTCTCAGAAAAAAGCAACAACATGGCGTAAGTAATAAAAATTACAAATATGAAAATAGTTATTTGTTATACAAGTGAGTAAAATGCGTTTTTTGGTAGAAGTGCCAACTTTAAATACTGAGCATAGCGAGGGATTTAAAGGCACAAGACTGAAAAAATTTGCTCACACGTCCAACATACAACTTTTCACCTCTGCCAGTGAGAAAATATATATTTGGTTTTTTTTTTTAAATTGAGGTTGCGTTCGGAATTGTTCCTACTACAACCTTTGACATTGCTATCAAAACAACGTATGATATTTTTTAAGTTCACTGTATAAACTCTTAATAATACTAATAATTTATAAAAACTCACTTAAAAACGAAAAATGCTATTTAGTTATATCCTTAATTAAAATTAACAAGGTTAAGTATTTGTCCCGAAATTTGTTTCGGACCAGTCATTGTATTGTTTTTTTTTTCATCATCGGGTTAATTCCAAAAGTCAATGTTCGAACAGTGAATTACTTTGCCTCACTAGTGAGCAAAATTCGATTTTACTCACTGAATTGGACGGCAAAACTATCGTTTTCGTGCTGTTGAGGTGAAGAATATTTTGTTAGATAGGGTGCCATAGTCAAATTACCGTTATAGCCATGGCTGGCCGCCTGTATGTCAGTTATTCTTAGAACTTCTTAAAGCTGATGTATGTAAAGAAATAAAATGTATCAATATTTGGTAATAAAGGGTAAATATTTTATCCCTACTTTACAACCCATGTAGGTTGTAAAGTAGGGATGAAATATTTTGTACTCAAAAACGCTGGGAAAATTTCGCATAATTGACGTCATTATCGAAGGTATTTGGTTCGGTCTTCAAACTCTACTCATCCAGCAAAGCTTACTTTTACGGCCTGGACAGTAATGTACTATTATTCCCTATTGAGTGGTGTACCGTCGACTGATTTTCTAAATTAAGCTTCATTTTCAAAATATTCGGCTTCAAGCTCCTATTTTTTTTTGTTAAGCTGTTTCAATTTAATATTTACAAACCTTTTTTCGCTGGAGATGATGTGTCTCATTTTAGCGGACATTGACCATTTTTGGCATGAATTTTCCAAAATGCGTGTTGTTTACTTTTCACTACAATGTATCCACACTAATATCTTGAATGTGAAAGTGTCTGTCTGTCTCACTGTCTGTAAACTTTTCACAGCGAAACTGCACAAGCGATGTTGATGAAATTTGCTACAGCTTTCGTCGCGGGAATTGATTTCTATAAATGTGATAAACGTATTCATACGATTATAATTTTAACGTCATATGGTCCGCTTGTTGAGACACGAAGACAAGTATAGACATACCGTAAAATATTAAAACTAATACTAAAAATTATATGCGCTGTTATATAATATATAGAAAATAAACATATTACAATACCATTATTTATTTACAGAGAAAATGACGAAGATGTTGGAATGGGTGATGTTGACGATAGAGTGAGTATAACAACTTAATCTATACTTATAATAAAACTGTAGTCACAATACTGTATATTAATTGATAATATTATACAAAAAAAGTACTTGAATCAATTGCAATTACAGTTGGTTTTTTTGTGCGAGCGCCAAGTGAAAACTAATTTAAACAAAGTTGTTAGGTACTGAATTAATTCAATAGGAACTTTGCGACTAAGGAAAATATCGATTTATGATTGTAAAAAGTTTTGAGCAGTAAAATATTTATAGTTTTTACCTGACTGCGGCAAAGCAAAAAAGGAGGGTTATGATTTTGTGACCGGTATGTATGTATGTATGTTCATCTATTCCCTCTATAACTTTTAAACTACTTATCATAATTTGACAAATGAGGTATTGTTGGAAGCGTCTTTATCATCAGCTGGTTACAGGCTATGTGACGTCACAATAAATTGAATATGGCGCCCTCCAGAGGACATAAGGTCATAGACTAAAACAATTAATACTAAAACCACGGCTATCCTCTGAATATCACTATAAATATTTACTTAATAAATTAATATATGAATATTACGCGTAAGTTGTTTACTTTATAGATGATAAAAATATTAAATAGTTTCAGTTATTATTAATAGTACATAACAATTTCAGTTAAAAATATTTTCTTGTTTCATACTTTTTAGATCGTAATTCTTCAGTAGTCGGGTTTTAGTTTTTGAACTTATTTTTATAGATATTTAAGGTAATGAAGCTGAGTCGAGGTCGCGTTATAACTTTAATATTTTTCTTTACATTGAATAGGTACTTTATAGGAAAAAATATATTTGTGAGTGAAACATAAATTGATGTATTTTGTTTAATTAAAAATGTAAATACGCAGGTAAAGGAGATCGCACCCGATCCGGAACCAACTGATCCAATCCGTGATTTCTTCAATCGGTTAGCCGGTGCAGACGGGGAAGTGGACTGGCAGGAACTCAAGGAAATACTCGACTACGCCATGAGGGAGGGTACGTATTTATACAATCTTAATTAGAATTAGATATTAGAGAAAAGTTTTGATTTTATGCAATATTTATTAATCATAATAAAATAATTTACTTGCAAATAAATAACTTCTTTAAAAGATATGTGTAAGTATAGTTTTAATAAAAGAAATATACATATTATAGATTTTAAGTGATCAATCATCTGAAAGTATAAATGACTAAAATACTATTGCTAATTTGCAGTATTGTGTTTTTTCATAAATACATTAACAAAAATCTAATGAAATAATTTTGGCTTCTACTATAAATTATTGTTAAAACCTCGGTTCAATATTTAATATTTTTATGTTTAAATAAAAAATTATTAATAGCTTAGTTTTGATTTTGTTTTAAAAATACTTAAATGTACAACCAGGGAAAAAAGACAATTTACAAAATGTTTAATATTTTAAAAGTAATTCTTGAACTCCTTAGTTGTGCATAGAGTTTCAGCTAGCAATATTTACTTGTAATTATTTTTAAAATGCCCATTTTGAGCTTTATTTGTCGGAACGCTTTCTGTGACAACTTAAATGCAGCTTTTTTTGTCATTTGTTTGCTACCTGTGGTCACGACACGACGTCTGTGTAAGTATTTTATTGCAGTCGTAGTAGAAATTCAAATTTCCTGCTTGTTTTAAAACACTTGATTTATTGTTACAATTTACTTAATACACAATATTTAATATTTTGCTCAGTTCAGTATCACCTTTTCAGTGTTCTGTAGGTAACAAGGAAATTCTAAAGTTACCGGCGTGTCCGTCTGTGTGATACTGCAGTCGAAAACATTTACAACAATAACACACAACATACGAGTGTATTTTAGTCAATTTGGGTCAAAAGTGTAAATTCCCTAAAGCAAAAATCCCTATAGTTTTAAATAAAATAAATTATAATACAAGTTGAAATGAAATAATTCCATACGAAATTTTACGGGATGTTCGTGAAAAAAAATCAACACAACACTTTTGATTTGATAAAATAATTTTAAAAAATTACGCGTCGATTTAAATTTTTTTCGCTTATGAAGAACCAGCTGGACTGACCGTCATTTGCCAGTTTTTTTTTTATTTGCTACTAAATGGTTTCCATTATGTAGAATAGCTATTAATATTCCCTTTACCTTTTGTAGTATAGTTGTTTTATGTTATTAATTTATTTCTATAGATATCTCTTTTAACTAAGCCTTTTAAAATATGTTTCACTAAAACTCATAACACATATTCACGTAGAAATTATTTTTAGAGATGTGTGGACATGATTTACAGTCGGCGACTCTTTGGCAACATTTGCGGATTATAATTGTTATATTAAAATAAATATTTTTAAAATAAACTACGTATTTATAGTTAGTTTTATCTTTCTTCAAGTAAAATACGATTGTATAAAATTTAATATCTATTATTTCAGTCTTAAAAGAGCTATAAAATAAAACAAAGTTGTAATGTAAGGACTATTATACTAATAATCCACACTAGTATTTCCTTTATTTTGATTTTATTTTAGTCACTTTAACTACGTACAAACGAAACACAACACAAATTGTAATAGCCTTTAGTCGGCAAATACTGTAGTCGGCCCATCTCTAATTGTAATATATAGTTTATCATTGACGAATGTTCAATAATTTCACAAAATTATCATATATGATTAGCCTTTATCACCGATAATTTCGGGAACAGAGTTGGCAATGCGTCAAGGACGTGCTTATGATGGGGGAGGGGGTGGTCCAGTACCAGGTGGAGGGGGAGGTGGTACGTACGCCACCCCCCCACAAGAACAAAGCTGCCTTGAACAACTACTGTGCGCTCTTTGCGCGCCGATCTGCAAGGAATTGGGGGTTGATCTACAACAAGTGCAACAACAACCGGGATCCGAAGGAGTACATTTGACACAGCCTCATCCTCAAGCTCAAGGTATATTCTTCGTATTAGCACTGAACTAAGGTTGCCGTCTTTGTTAGTCGTCAGTCTACGCGTACTTAATCGCATGCTGGCGGCGGCGGCCTCAAGGGGCTTCTGAAGCCACATATAGTTGTTCTGCGTCTTTATGTCGCCTAAGCTGCGCCAGCGACCGTTTAGAGGCAACTACCAAAAAAAATTCAAGAAAAGCTTCTAGGCAATAGTCACCACTGTGCGGTACTTTTTAATTATAGCAAGTAATGAGAATTCTTTAACGTCCAATTCATTTCTTAATTATACATTCTCCAAAAAAGAAAGTTTTATTTTGGAATTCAATTTAAATTCTTATATTTATTAATCACTAGCTTTGGCCCACGGCTCGGCGTGCTCAAAATGTTGTCACCGCCGTAATAGTTTTACGGGAACTACGTACTTAATTTCCAGAAAAGTGTTATAATACCTTCATATTTATATATAGGTAACAACTATTTAAACTACTTAGAGTATCGATCAAATAATTTAGTTGCGATTTTCCCCAACTGTACATAACACATAAACATCAACTTAGGTACTACATACTGTAATCACGAAATTGCTAAACCAGAAATGTTTATGTGAAATTAGTAATACTATTGTATAGTACACGCTACGGATCTTTGTGTCTCTAGAGTCGCTGCACACTTCAGACCAGTCTCGCTGCTAAATTCATTAATTTCGTGCAACTCGTAGCTTACTTCAGAGATATTAAGATCCGTGACGAGCATTGTAATTGGAAACATTCTTTTTAATGTTCTAGTTTTTTTTTTCAGGTACCGAGCAGCTTCGAGTTTTTTAATTTTCGTTTTTTTTTGAAATAAAATATTTAGAAATGGAGGCATGTTGTGTTTAAAATGTCTGTTTTTGTTCTGTTACTTTTTTTGTATGTTTTTTTTTTGTGTTTTACAGGTTCAACTTTGAAGTGTAAAAATATGTAAAATAATGCTTTGATTTTTTCTTTGGTTTTATTTCGTACGTTAGTATCTTAATTAAACCAATACGATTATTAACTTACTTAAGTTTAAGCATTATTTTCAAATATGTACTTATTATTTTAGTAATTGCAACTAACCCACACTAGATGTAGAAATTTTCAAATTATTTTGAGTATTTCTACATCAATAATTATAAGCTTTTATGTACGCATGTATAAATACGACACTTATTTATAAAACAAAATGGGCATTTTAAATTATAGTACCTTCTTATATTTTTTATAATTTAATTTCTATCCGTTAATTATTTATTTACATTCACCTCCATTTCCATAATATTTGTGATTATAATTATATTTTGATATAAGATTCTGGGACTAAATTTCAAAGATTCAATCACAATGTAATAAATATAACCTTTGGAATTTAGTCCTACAAAAAAAAATGTAGCAGTTTTTTATTTTCTTTTTTAAATTTTGTGCTTTCATATTTATTACTTAACTATTTTTTAGTGCAAACCCGTCAATTTGTGTTCAATATTACAGAGTTACGTGGTGGTGGTTTCTCTAAGGACGTATGCAGAAGTATGATAGCTATGTTAGATAAGGACGGCTCGGGAGGCTTAGGGTTTGAAGAATTCAAATCATTGTGGATTGACCTTAGGAATTGGCGGGTAAGTACCGTTTTTTGATTTACATTATATTGCATTTCGTTTATTAAGATTAATGTAGGCTGATAATAAATCTTTGATAAATTATTAAATTTAAATCGCAGTTGTATTTTAAATTTGCAATTGTCCTATGCAGAGAGAAAAATGGATGGGCAATTTAATAAAGTTGAGAAGAATGATGATTTTTTTTATACCACTAAGGTGGCAAACAAGCTAACGATAATAATAAGCTTACATTTTACATAATCATTTGAAGGACATTGAATCCTTTTTAACAATAAAATCTCTGCAGAAGTATGTAAATTAAACTTTAAAAAGTTCAAAAATGTTGTAAAACGGAAACTTGCCAAAAAAAAACCAACACACAATTAATTTATTTTATTTATATATTTTTTTGTTAAGATAATTTACTTGATAATTTGTATTGATTAATTAGAATTTTAAAAGAGCGACTGCTGGAGATTTTCTTTCGCCGTTTCTTTTAACCAGAACACCATTTTGGCTACGAAACGGTAGTAACTAGTAACTTACAGTTTATTGACTTTAAATAAAATGATGACTACAGAACACATTGATTGTTAAAGTATCATTATTGGTTACAGTTATAAGACTTTATAACCAGTTGATCAGAAAACAAAGACATGTTAAACTGGATTTGTATGTCTAATGTAAAATAATTTGCAAATTGTGAAAAGCGCGAAATATTTTTTTGTTGCAGTCCTGAATACACTAAGGCATGAAATGAACTCTGTCGAAGTGTTTCAGGCTCTTTTGTATGGGGATCTGCAAAAGAGGTTGGTGAACACGCGAGTAACGCCCCTAGTGTAACAAGTCTATAGGTTATGGTGACAGCTCAACATCAGGCGGGCCGTAGGCTTGTCAATAACCTTGGTGGTAGAAAAAAGAAAGTCTCGCTATGACCTACGTTTTTTCCTTAGTCCATTTAAAAATACTTAAAATATGTTTGAAATTGACTTCGGATTTATTCTTTACAGGCTGTGTTCCGTCTATACGACACTGAATCTCGAGGTGCTATACCCGCCCATCATCTCCGCGACGCTCTTCACTCTGCCGGATACACCGTTAACGCGCATGTTCTTAACGTGCTAGCTCACAGGTTACTTACTAGACTTTTGTCTTTTTTAAATTATATAGCCACAGTACACCAGCAGCTTTTACTTATTGTATTTTTTGAGTCAAGTCAATATACATTATACATTACTATAATACAGCCGTAAAACTATACCTTTCAAATTATTTTAACATGGCTAAAAATAATATGCCGTAAAATTATAAACTTTTAAATTATTTTAACACAGCTAAAAATAATACGCCGTAAAACTATACCTCTAAAATTATCTTAACACAGCTCGAAATAATATGCTATCAATTGTGATGTTGCTATTTTAGTTGAATAATTTATATTCCCCTCTAACTTTTAAACCGCGTGATCTAAAAATCTGAAAAAATGACAATAGGGCTGTATATTGTAACAATACAAAAATTGTTCATAAGTTTACATATCCACAATAATTCTCATTCTACGGAACCCTAACTGTATGCGTGTACAACACGCACTTGGTCGACATAAAAAAATAATTTGGTTCATAAGTGTTTATTGATTGGAATTTGATTTAAAAACAGATACGGTTCAAGCGACGGGTACATTCAGTTCGACGACTTCATAATGTGCGCAGTGCGACTCAAGAGCATGATCGGTAAGGAGTTTTGTATTTTTTTTTATTTTAATTTTCTGTCTATGCATAAATCTCGAAAAAACTACTTGATACTATTAGCTAATGCCTACGCAAACGAGGTCGCGGGCACTGTTAGTATGTTTAAAAAAACACATAAGAAATTTTTTTTGAGATTGATTCTGCATGTAACACATTTGTACCACCGCAAACATAAAAGGAACCTGTGGACCAGTGATATTCGTCTATCGTAAACGATATGCAGTGTTAAGCACTGTCGGGCGTAGTCACTACTTGGATGGGTGACCTCCTAGTGGCACATTTCTGAGGAGGGCACGTAAAACCGTCGGTCCCGGCGGATTGTCATAATCACTTAATTTAAATATAGTTGTAGAAAGCCTCCTTTAAGGAGCAGGGTTGCCGTGGGGCGTATAACGGCTGAGGCAAAATATAAGATCAGAACTAAATATATTTAGTTTTGTGTTTATTTTATTGGTAAACATTTATAAATTAAAAACTTAGATTATTAATTGGTAGAAATCAAAAAAATACTGACTCATTATTTTTAAAAACTAATACGCTAGTAAAAGTAACGGATACTGTTATGACCGTGTAAATATGGTTAGCTAGTATTATTACTATTATAAATACATAGACATGAGAGACCATGGACTGAGCGCTCAATCTGGCTAAAAATAAATACAGGTGTCAGAGACAAAATGATCGAGCGGCCAAGATTGGCTGTACAATTGCTTTGTTTCTGTTTATGTTTTAATTGAAATTAAAAAAATAAAATAAAACGCAGCAAACAACGAACCCCTCGAGAATCTCGAACAGGAGTTGCAGTGGAACTCTTGAAGACGCTGGATCACATCCGACGAGGATACACAAGTATACATATATGACATTTACAGCTTACGTATAAAAGAGTAAAAAATTTAAAAGGGTAATTATCTTTTTTGATAATGGCAACACTGTTCACACAGCTAAAAAAAAAAATATGAATAATTTATAAAAACAATAGACTTAAAGGACTAGATTCTAGAACTGTTAAAACTATAGATTTAAAAAAAAAATCTCAGCAAACAATAAACATTACACAAACATTATTGCTTACCAGCAAAGCTTGTCTGGTTGAGGTGGGTAATAAACAGACATAGAGAAATGGACTGCGCATTTCCTGGCCAGATATGAAAAAAAATGGCCGCGAAAGTGTGACAGAGACAAAGCGAAACTGTGTGGAAAGACTAGACGTCTTAGAGAAAATACACCACAGTTTAACTTGTCTCTTTTTAAAGTGTGGCTAATTTTTAGTCTTTTGCGCAGTCTATATGACAGATTACAGAACATTTACAGAACATGAAGTCTATGGTAATTAATAACATAACTTTTCCAGTTCATATAGCCTCATAATATTATTACAAATCACTGGTTATTTTTTAAATCATATTTAACGGCACTGGAAACTGTCCTAGGATTAAAATAAGAGCTATTTAGTTCTTGTGTTACCATTAAAAAAATTTGATTTCCTTTTTTAAGTTTTCTTCTCTAAAGCTGTAATCACGATATATAAAGCGATATCACATCACTAAAAGACTGTGAGGAATCATTATATACATACATATAAAAAACTGAATAACATATATATATATGGTTTTTTTCTAAAATACTCATACGTAAATGTTTTATTATTTTTTATATGATTCCTATAAGTCTTTCGTAATATTGTTTGCGACTCTGAAATATCAATATTATTTTTAAACTGTTTGCATAATAAACCTCTCCGTAGTCGGGTAAAAATAACTTTTTTGCCTATCATATTGATGCATATTCGCAAACAATATTTTATTTTTAACGTATTTGAACTTTTTACAGTTTTTTGAAATTACAATTTGGTTAATCATATTTATTGGCAAAAAATTAATATTAAACAAAACCGATAAAAAAATATAACTGTAAATCGTGCAAATCTCGCACTAACACGCTTTCTAACTGTTAACAGTCCCCACCTAAGAAAATACTTTTTGACTTTTATTTTTTATTGGCAGATACCTTCAAGGGGAGATCTTCAGGCGGTGACTACGCCACATTCTCTCTCGACGAATGGCTGAATCGCACAGTTTATTCATAGACAAATCATGCCTTATTATCTATATGATAAAGTTAAAAATTGAACACGCATTATTATGAAAAATATACCCATTTAAGGCCAAAGTACTAAAATGTTTTCTATTTAAAAAAAAATGCCATGAAAGATCTTAATATGATCTGAATTTAATTTATTTAATAGTTTTAGAGCTTTAAATGTTTTAATAAGATTTATATATAAAAATGTCACAAAGTATTTCTTATTAACAATTTCAATACGTCGTATTTCATATTATTTTTGTTACTAATTTTCTTGAATACGGGTATGATCACCTTTTTATTAACTAAGGACTCTAAACATTTTTTGAATTGTATTAAAATTTTAAACATAGTTCTCTAATTTAATGTTAATCTATGCCTTAATAAATGTCCATACATATATTATTGTTACAATATACATATAAGAAATAGTGATTTACTCAGT
The DNA here is from genome assembly GCA_946406115.1 of Apoda limacodes. Classification (NCBI taxonomy): domain Eukaryota; kingdom Metazoa; phylum Arthropoda; class Insecta; order Lepidoptera; family Limacodidae; genus Apoda; species Apoda limacodes. The sequence continues at coordinate 20,759,705 of OX291555.1, read as the reverse complement.
ATTTTTTATCCACCGATTTTTCATTCCAATATTTTGGATTCGTCTTTAGTTACTGTGCGATTTTAGCTATAATTTCTTAAAAATCTCGTTTGGCGTTTATATTTAAGTACATATTTATTTGTCACACAATGTATACGTAGATAATATTTACCACTAAATTTCAATGCATTTTTTTGCAATTATTGTATTTACGACATTTTATATTTTGTATCAGGAAATAATATAAATAAAATATGTTTTTATTAAATTTATATTTTATTTATAGTTGAAACCATTATGTCAACTTCAAACTAAAAATGCAATAAATCCGTACCATATACGGGTGGAAACGCTAAGTCCTAATTTCATTCGATTATTTCTTACCCATACACGATATAAAAATACTGATTATTGAACCTAAAAGTACTTCACAAGCTCCAATCCAATGGTATCAATAATGGTTTATAAAATAAACTAGATCTATCCGAAAATTTGATGTTTTCAGCTGCCAAACATGGCAACATGAAGCAAGATATTATATCTTTAAAAAGATATAATGCACTTTATTAATATCTGTTTGAATAATTATGATAGTAGATACATGTGTCGCCACTCCACATGTTTACACATGGGTTACACACTACTTCGCTGTCACAAAAGAGTAGGTATCTAAATAACTGAATTTTGTTTGTACATAAAAGTTTTGGATTATTAATGTAATGGTGTATTCTAATAATAGGTGCGTTTTGTTAACTGCTTTAATAAGTTTAATGTCATAATCCAGCCAAGTTAAGGAGACATAAATTCTGTGTGGCACACTTAAAATCTTGGCTCATTTACTTTAGTTTTACTATTGACATTAAGCGCATAATGTGCATTATGTCGGTGAACAAAACGCCACTGTTAAAAAAGAGACAAGTCAAAACTGTATTCTCAAAATTATTTAGGTACAGTAGGCGACACATCAACTTAACGTTAATGGACTTTGCAACGCAGCGAAAAAGTCGAGATCCATGCGTTGGCTACATTCAGATTAAAAGAAACCTTCATGAGACAAACAAATTTATTCTAGTACTTTTTATAATCTAAACAGTCATTTTCCAGGTTTCGACTTCATCGTCGTCTACCTCCATTTCCACAAAGTCTTGACTTCCCGGAACATATTCCCCGCCGAAAACGGCGATCATCTCCGCTCTCATTGTATCAGGAATTTTGAAAAGTGGAATGTCTGAAGACCGAATCACTAGTTTCGCGCCACCTACAATACAAATTGATTTAATGTAAATGATGGAAGTCGGTTTTGGCCTAGGGGTTTCGCCTTGCAATCTGGGGGCAGAGGTTCGAGCCCGACGTGTACCACTATTGAGTGTCATAATTTCTTAAGTACATTGTCTGTTTACACTGGCGTCTCGGTGAAGTAAGACATCGAGATGAAACATACAAGCATCAAAACAAGAAGTTTGTGCAGTCCACAACCCACACTGTGCTTGCGTGATTGGCTATGGCTCAAATCACCCTCGTTTCCAAACCCACCACATTCCAAAGAAATATATCAATTATCTATGCTGTTTCAATATTTCTAATAAACTTTTCAGCCTACAAAGGCGACACGATTGATAGTTTAATACAAATATTAAGTCTGATGCGTTAAAATAAAAAATAGGAAACATTTTAAAATGTCGGTTAAGTCTGTAGTGGCTTTTCGACCTTCACCTTGTGTCCCGAGTGGCGAAGGTTCGAGCCCGGCGTGTACCAATGAGTTTTTTTCTTAATTTCTCATGTACATTTGACTATTCACACCACTGGCTTTTCGGTGAAGAAAAACATCGTAAGGAAACCTGCATAGGTCAAAAGAAAGACATATGTGAAGTCCACCATCCGCACGTGGGCCACGTGTGAACTATGACCCAAATCATTCTAGGTGAGGGTAGGCCATGCCCCAATAGTGGGGACGTATGAGGCTTATTAGGATTTTAATATCTACTTAGTATTGAAAACAAAAAATAATAATAATATAGGTACTTTTCGATAGTTATAAAACACAATGCTTTTACTGGACTTTGTTGATTTGAGGTCCGTTAGTAGTAGCTTACCACACCACAATGCACATAGAAGAGGTTTGTATCTAGCAGTAAGCTCACCAATGACAGTTCCGTCCATAGCCATCAAACTGGTGTACTGGTCCGGGGGCACGTTAAACTTTAGCATATTGTACATGCGATCGGACCGCAAAACTTGTACCACGCGATGTCTCTTTATTAGCGGCTGCATTTGTTCTTTGGAAGGCAGGAATGGTTCGCCATAAACCTAAAATATAGGTAACTAATTTTAATTTATATTTAGTAGTTACTAGTTCTTAGATTTCCAAAGGCCATCACGGTCTAGCGCTAAGAGCAATTAGAATAATGCTTTATCAACGCGCTGCGCGCAAAATTTAATATTGAATCTTGAATGAAATCCCTAGACAAGTGTCAACAGTTGCTACAGCAATTCCGCCCGAATTCAGATTTTGATGAGATAAGGAAAGGGGAACGGTCATCTAGCTATTTATTAATTTGTACGTTTTTAGTCATAACAACAATGTCACATAAATATATAAACGATATAATTTTAGAATATGCAACACTATGATAAAGACATTTTATTATCCTGCTTTTTTATTTCGACTCGCATTTCTAATAACTAAATAACTATTTTTATATTTTTAAGAACTCAACATGAGTGAATTCGATATCGAAATGTAACCGCGTCTGGTGTGCGGAGCTCCTTAGATGGATACGAGCAAAAAAGTTCTGACAATGAATATGTGTAAACATAGTTGTTATGTACCTTAAGAACAAAAGTAATTGGTTATAGTTAGTTTTTTAATTAATTTCTAATAAAATAAATTTTATATGAAATCTAGCTGGCCTGACGAACGTTGCTTCTTTTTTAAAACAACTGCCGCACCAACCTTGTGAAAGGGTTGTACTAATTTAGAAACCTTCCTCGGCGTGTGCATAACAACTTACCAAAATTTCATTACAATCGGTTTACCCTTATTGCGTGAGTCCGACTCGCACTTGACCCTTACCGAAAATCTTTCTAATCGGATGCCTACGTCATACAAAGGACACACCCTCCAGGTTTCAGGTCTCTACGATAAGCGGTTTGGGCTGTGCGTTGATCCGTCAGTCATTCAGGACAAAGCATTTTATATGTATAGTATAAATCTTATTAATAAAAAACTTACCCGGACTCTATGGAAGGGCGATTTTTGAGGCACGAAATGTTTACTTATAACTTGTTTGACAATCTGAAAACAGTAATAAAAGGTGGTGTAATGCATAGGTACTCGCCATGGATCTACGTTTCTCTGTGGTTAGATCTTTAACCCTCACGCTACACACTTCAAACCCGCCTTTCTCCTAAATTTGTTCATGTCGCGCATCTTGTAGCTAACTTCAGACACAAAGCTCCAAGGTGAGTATGGTATTTTGACCTACTTATTACATAATAAGGCCCAGTCGCATTCGTCTATCGGAAACGATAAGTGTGGGAAATTTTTCTGAGCTATTACCTGCTTCGGAGGACACGTTAAATCATCGGTCTTGCCTGTTGTTATGATAACAGTCGTAAACCTAAGTCATAGGCTTTATAGGCGGCCTGTCAATTGTAATTTTTCATGTTTTCATGTCAATTTGCATTGAACCAGTGATGTGTCCCTGCAGTGAGGCATAAAATAGGCGGGGCAAGCAAGCAATTATCTGAACCATTGTAATTTTAGTAGTAATATGTACGTTATGTCTCTAAAGCATTAGCACATTCCATTAGACATTCAAAGTTTCACAAAAAATAATGTTCGAATGTTGTATCAACCAATAATTCAAAAATATATTATTCAAATAGGTTTTTAAGAAGACTCTTGAATCGTCAGAAGCAATTATTAGTTATTTCCAATCGGAAAACAGTGCTGGGTTCAACCGAAAAGAGCAGACAGAATATCCGAATTCGGTGCATGTTAAGTTAAACCGGTACACCAATTTCACCATACACTGAAGTACTGAAAATTTTGAATAATTCACTCTCACTTAATCCGACCGATAAATGACGCGAGCTGTGTGCATAATGTGAGTTTTAGTGAGTACTTAACTCTACTATTGCGTTCTCGTATTCAAGCGTGAGAAAATTCTGAATTTGAGGTAAGTAAGAGCAAAAGAGCCGAAAATTTAATGTCCCAATGGCAATATCCTTCATTGATTACGCTAATGCCTTTGATTGCATTGATTGGATCGAGATGTTTAAAGTTATGAATGAGATATACCTCAGTTCCATATCTTTTTAGAACAAAATCTTCGCCTTGCCTAATCTTGCCTTTGTTCCCAGTACTTTTAAGCCAGATCAACAAGGATGCTTACTTTCGCCTCAGCTCTTTAATCCAATCGGTGAACAAATAAAACATAGAGCTCTCGAAAACTAAAAAGAAGGCATTCGGATTGGAAGCCAGCTCATTCACAACTTGTATTTCGAAGACTACACTACCATAATAGACGCTAATGAAAGGAGGCTAGCACTAGAAAGCGCAAGGTAGAAGGGAAGGTAGAAAGCATCAGTGTCGAGTATTTGCTCTGCATAAACCGCGACGAAAACAAACATGTTCGTCGATAGAGCAAACACACTGACAACATTCGAGCTCAGGCACATGGACACAATGGCAATTTGTATACTTTGGATCTTTTATAAGCAATGACAAAGATTCGGTCCGCTATGCCAAAAGACGAGAAGAACCATGGGAGGTGGACGGTTTATCTATATGCAACGCCTCCTGAAATACTTCGGGTACGTAGCCAGACGGGAGCCAGCCGATTTAGAAAAGCTTCTAGTCGTTGGGCACGTGGCAGGCATAAGAAATCGTGGTAGATCGCCAACCCGCTGGCAGTTGGTGACCAACCACCACATACAGGCGTCGATCCGCCTAGCAGAACACAGAGCAGCTCTAAAAGCACTGGTGAAGCGAGCTTTCCTTCATGACCACGACCCTCAGCCATGAGGTTACTACGACGATGATTCAATAACAGTCTTATGACAAAAAAGAGTCCTCAAAATGTGTCTGCTAGGGGCAGTAGTGTTTATTTTAGAAACTCACACTAGACACACCAATGGTCTCTTGTAAGTGAGGAATGTGATCATTGTAGGAGTGTGCGTATCGATATTGGTAAGCTTCACTATTTCATTTGTATTATTCTCCAACTGTGTCATAAATTGTAACTCACCAACGGTAAATAGGGCAATATTTTGGTGAATTCCTCCCGGACTCTTTTCCGAGCAATGTCCTCTTCCTTATCAGTACCTTTAATTTCACAATCGAAACACTTAACATGTTCTCTGACCTAGAGAAAAGAAATTTATATTAAGCTTGTTTTATGTGAACTAGAGTTGGGGGACCAAAAATGTTTAGCTTTAGTATTAGGTAACTTTTTAAGTGAAGGTAAATAAATAGATCAGTTTTGCTAACAAATACCAGGGAAACGACTTCGAAATTGTAAAAAAACATGTTAATAGTAACTATTTAATGGAATCAAAAAAAATATATGTGAATGGAACTAATAGAATCTATGTGAACATAGTCAGTCTACAAATATTGTAATGGGACGTGTCTGCAGTGCGCCAATTAATTTTAGTTAACCGTTTCTGAAAGGCCAACTTTATTTATGGTGAAACTACTTTAGACGCTTTAGGAGTAAAACTTTAAACTCGGAATTTGCAGGAAGGAAAATACGCATCGGCCGGAAAAAGATCAACAAAAAGAGATAGATAAACGCAAAGAAAGAAACAGGTAATAATATGGGCAATCAGAAATGTAAATATTTTTTTCACTGCTATAGCTTCTTAAATATAGTATAATAATTCGGACTCACCTTTTTAATAATCCTTTCGGCGTATTTATTGCACGCCTCCTTTACTTTATCATATGGTATGTTATCAATCACTACAATACAAATTTTTTTTTTTTAATAACATAAACATATATTTTTCGGACATAACACAAAGCGCCGTCTGGTCTCAAACCAAGCAAAGCGTGTGCTATGGAAACCAGACATAACAGATGCAAATACATACATATATATACTTTTTTTTTGTATACATATTATACATAGAAAATACCCAGACTACAAGAAACACAAATAATAAATGTTTGTCTTGTGCGGGAATCAAATCAACGCCCCTCCAATTACCAGTCGGGTTATTACCAACTGAGCCACGGAAACGACATAACTTTGCTTGCAAAGGAAAGTAAAATAATGGACAAACAAATAAATTAGGTGTAAAGATAGTATCTACACCGAAAAGAAAATATACCTATGGCCTTATAAAGATTGGAGACCCTCCTCCCCAAGAAGGTACTTGATGATCCCCAAGAAGGTAACCTGATGTGCATACCTGTATTTAAGAAATATTATGACGAATTCCACCAGCCCCAATTCGCTTTCCAAAATACACCTTTTGTACTCAAAACTTTTAATAGAACACTTGTTAAACTTTTGTACTAAATGCAAATCTCTAAACAAGGTAGGTATTGAGGAGATACGACGTACTTTTCCCAAACGCTGCCCGTAAGAGTTGGACTTGTCTTTTTACCTCTTACTAAATGGATTATCTAGGTTAGACCCACCCAACGAGAATAGATAAAACATGGACATCAAATCTTTGTCTCGTCAATGTTCATTTTAGATATACTGGTTGAAAAGCATTTCTGAGACAACTGAGAGAGAACTTTGTTAAGGCACAAAGTTCTACAGAGTTCTTACTAAAAAAAAACTTTAACGCAATAGGTACCTTACCCACCTACTTTGATAGCGCAGACCGACGCGTAGCGCAATGACCACGGGTCACCCACAAAACGATATGATCGGAGACCGCTGCTTGTCCGGTTGCCATGTGTGTTGGCAAGCATCAAACTACAGTCACTACATTAAAATGCTGTAAACTAACGCAACATTAGCGGCAGACATGTGCCACAAACTGGTGATTTTCTTCCCTCTAAAAGTAGATCAAGAATGGGGGAAAATGTATAGACCTACCGCTAAGTGATAGAGGCATCGTTAGTCGTAAGCGCCTAGCATGACTAATCCACAGGTATTACACAATATTGTACAAAACTTACTGTAACGATGTCCACTCACTGAAGCCAATTCGCTTTCAACAACTTGGTCCCTTGCAGTACCTTCAGCATCTTGAATCTTATGAAGGTTAGATAGAATCATTTGGAAATCTCCGAAATGTGGATGTAGCTTCCGGTAACATTTACTCAGTTTGAAACAGTCTTGTGATGCTTCGTCGTTTGATGCCATTATAATTTTAAGACGATCGAACACAGTCTGAAAGAATTTAGTAACGAGTTTTAGGTATTTATTTATATATACCAAATCAACTGACTTGAAAATTTGCACAAAGATTTCTGTTATAACGTAGGCGTGCACGAAGAAAAGATTTTGCAAATTCATCCCCTAAAGGGGTTTAATGGGGGTTGGATGTTTGTATGAAAATCTGTCGATTTTAAAACTAACTACAAAAAAATTATCCCTTAAGGGGCAACAAAGATGATGAAAATTTGTATGATAATTCTGATATTTTTGTAAGTAAAACCATAAGCAGTAACAACCTTTCCATTTTTCAAAAGTCCACGCGGACAAAGTCGCGGTAAAATGCTAGTCCGAAATATAGCTTCGAAAATACCTTTGAAAAATGGTAAGACATAAAATGTTAATGCTTTCTGCAAAAAAAAAATGTTTAAGCACTTACGTTGCAGACCCTGATATACCTACAATAATAAAACTACTACATCATTCATTATATTAGCCTTAGCCTCACATGGCTTTACCTGCGCTATTTCAAGCAGCAATTTGTTATTGGTCTTCCTACTCAAGTTGTACAGTCCAGTATATTTGCTTTGAAGTTCTATCATAATCTCCGTATGAGTTACAATAAGGATCTGAAAAATAAAGTCAGGGTTAGTAGGTAAACATTAATTTTCTTCAAAAACTTTACAGGCTATTGACGTCCTGATAGACAAACGTCCATTGTGGGCGTGCGGCCCTTTGTCGCCAGTTACCAACGGTTGCCCGGAACCTTCACAAGGCCATCAGTCCGTCGGATGGTATATACCTAGTTAATTAATAATTAGGTATAGGTACATATTGAAAAGGTATTTATATGACAACATTTACAGTTAGTAAAATTAAAAAAAAAAACGGGTTGCACTCCGTGAGTGCCGGCAGAAGTGAAAACATACTCGCTATTTACTTCCCATAACTTCTTATCCATATTTATTTATTAAAAATAATAACTTTTGTTTATTTACTTTTTTGACGTTGTATATTTGACAGCTCAATCTGTCATAGAATTAAAATCCCATATCCAACCTCCCTGTACTACTCATAATCGCCATATACTAAAAATAAAAACTAACCTAATGTAAATAAAGGTCACGTGTCCTAACGCGAGTGACATCTTACGAATTTTCGATCAGGACACGTGACCTGACGCGAGTTTAACAGTTTTTACCCATCACAAAAAAAGTGCACAGCGCCGCTAAAGAAGTTTTCACTTTAAAAAATCTTGGATTTTCAAAACAATATGACTCAAAAAACGTCATCAGCCAGCGTCAATACACAATTTCGATGGCATTGCTGCATGGTTTTGTCAGCATTGTCACAAAAAGTACACGAATAACGGCCCGGGCTAGGCCTGCGGAGCACGAATCATTCTTTATAGAGGTGTACTATTTATCAGTTCAATAGGATATTAGGGAATGAATTAAAATTCCAGTAGATTCAAATTTAGAAACGGAAGAACCACAGTGTTGTACCTAGTAGGTGCTACGATAATATAGATAATAAGCATACGTAAAAATGCATATTCTTATCTTTACGTTTTTAGTTTTTTCTTTTCCAAGTACCATGAACACAATCACAAAGTAACTTTTTGGTTGATAAAATTACTTATTCTTTATTTGCCTCCAAATAAAGACCAGGGGCGGATACTGGATTTCATTAAGGTCTTCTTTCTATACTTGAATGTGGACATCAGATTTCACCCCCACTTCATATATGTCTCATACCTTTAGTTCCGCAAAATTCTTAAGAGGCTGAAATTATCGAAAGTATTGACATCTGTTTAATTTATTTGGTACTCGCTTGATTGCTTGTTAGCTTAATGTATGTAGCTTAATCAGTAGCCCACTCTAACATTCATAAAACAAAACACAAATCTGTCAAGATAGGTTGACAGACATGTCAGGTATAATACCGAGGCTAGTGCGCGGGAAAGGGCTTTGCTAGACGGACCTGTCGCCATGTTTTATTTAGACTATATATTTAATGTATTTACCATAGATGTGTATTTACCTAGTTGTATTATTATTATAGTTATTTGTTTTTTAATGTATTGATTTCTATATACCTATGTATTTTGTCAATGTTGATGTTATTAGTAAGATTTATTATTATTCATTAATTTCTAAATGAATAAAACCACCTGCTTATTTCTATTTAGTTTCCACTAACTAAAGGTTGGCTAGTAGAGATAGCTTAATAGCGATGAGGCCGATTATCTGTGCATCCATAAAATTATTCTGTCATTTTTGTATTATGAAATATTGTGTGCAATAAAGTGTATTCATTCATATAAAATCTAGTAGCACAGCATAAACATTTCTTTTTTTTATAAAGTTGTTCATCAAAGGCGTCTAGCCTGTTAAGACCTGCACATGAATCAGTTTAGATATATTTTTTTACCTTCTTGCACCCCCCAAATAAAACATTGCAAAACTTTTGAATGTATAGTCGCGGTCAGAAAATGTTTACCACCTTAAGGATCACAATTGCATGCACAGATTTAAGTCACAAGTTCTAAATGTCTATTTCATAATAATTTGATTGACCATTGATTATCTTTTTTCTAATTTGACAATCAATAGCTCTAGGACAGGGATGGCGAACCTTTATTAATGAATGTGCCATTTTCTATGAAAAAAAAAAAAATTCTGTACCTATGACGTGCCGTCAAAAAATCTGGGTTACTTAATAATAGTGGAGAAAAATTAAACGAATTGCTGTTAACTTAAAGCTATTTAGATACTTGCAGCTCGAAATGTTTACAGCAATCGAAATGTTTAATATTTATATTCAAATAAAAAAAAAATTAGTTTGATTTCTGCTGTTGCAAATTAGGTGCTAAAAATCTCACATTAGGGCAGGCTCGTACTTTGTTACTAAGCAGTATGGAAGCTAAACTAGAGTTCATTTCTAAAAATGACTTGCAAGCATACGTAGGTGAAAAAAGAAATTTCATAAATGATTGGCGTGCCCGAATTGTCATGGGTTCGCCATCTCTGCTCTAGGAGATGGACTTACTACTATCAAGTTTTAATACATAGAAAACCTTTGAAAAAACTAATATTTTAGTTTTTTAAATAAGAATATGAAGAAATAATAAAATAGACACTTCGAAAATCTTTATTTAATATCTAATATAACCTCCCTCTGCAGCTATGACGGCACGTAGTCTATCTCGCATAGATGCAACAAGACGCGTGAATAGATCAGTACCTCTGATATCATCCCATATTTGAGCACAGTGTGATCTAAGTGCTTGAGGGTTTCTTTCATTTTGACAGTCCCAGCGTTGAACCATAAGCCCCCATAAATTTTCAATAGGGTTTAAATCAGCAGACCGAGCGGGCCATTGAATGGGACGAATGTGTAATGCGACCTGACTCGTTTTGAGGCACAATATGACCTTTATCATACCGAGTTCGATTGTAGCGCCATAAAGTTAATCTTCCGATTTAGCTTGATTTAAAAGTTTTTTCATCGGTAAATATAGTATTCGACCAATCAAAATCGAGATGTCGTCGCGCAAAGTTAAGCCGGGCTGTTTTGTGGTGAGGTTTCAGCTCCACCATGGTATCTGTAGTGTAGTCCAACATTGTGCAAAGCTCGTCGGATCGTCCGAGCACTCACACCATATAAAGCAGCAAAATAACTAGTTAGTGTGAAACCATTCTCTTCGTAACGACGAATGATTTCTGTTATTTGCGCGGCGGTTAGTATCGGTCGTCGTCCTGAATTATTTCTATGATCTGTTATTTGCCCTTCTTCGCCGTGACGCCTAATCCAAAACATCACAGTGAATCGCGATATATTGAGTTCTCGTGATATAGCACTAATACTATGTCCATCTTCAAAGAGCAATATTATTTCAGCCCTTTGCTCCAGGGTTAAACTTGCCATTATATTTCGTTATGAAAAAATCTTTTGTAAAATTTTACTCTTGTCAAAACGACGTTCAAACAATATTTTATGATAAATGTCATTTCAACAAATAAAGATATTAGTTCCATTATCAAAGAGTGATCAATAATTTTTGTTGTTTCTCTCGATGCGTCATTTTGCATAATAGCTTTTGAAAGGTAATAAGTAACTTGATATGGCATTTTAGACTTAGTGAAAAAAGTGTGATATAGAATCTAATTTCAAAAATGGTAAACATTTTCTGACCGTTTAATGAATTTCTATAATATTAGACAAGTTCTTCTCCAAAAATTCAAACCATCAAATTCAAATAAAGAAATGATGGTTACAATTTTGATAGCATTTCCATCTATTGATATTTATAATTGATTGATATTTATAACTCAATAGTCTATAGCAAGAAACACAAGTACCGACAGCAACCCTAAGATTTCGCTGCTTGTTACAACTTAAAATAATCTAAGGTAGTCATGTGTGTACGGACGACATTAAAAGGCTAGGCAGCGCGATCGTGACCTACGGCGCGCGGCGCAACGGTAGACAGAACGCTTTCGCCCGACTAACCTAAGTCTTTACATATGGCCATTCTGGAACTGTCCAGCCAGTGATAAGTTTGGTGAAGGCGCCATGAATGTCTAGACGCTGTCGAATTTCCCTTCAAGATTCTAGTAGTAGTAGTAATGAGACTATGAATTAAATAAATGCTTAGGCTGTGGATAATACAAACCTAAAGATTTATCTCTCACCTGTTCTGGTTTATTCGGAGCACTTAACGCCTTACGCATTTTAGTTTTCCTGGCCATATTTTTTGGTCTAGAGGCAAGAGCTATCTGGTGACAAAAAATAAATATTTGAAAATATATATATTTCTAAACATCTCACACAAAGCGATCTGGTATCAAGCAAAGCAACACTGGGCACCATACAAATTAAAGAACAGAATACACATGCCAGTAACTATCACAAAGGCATGCCGCTCATTTGCATTCCCACAGCTATCGTGTGTATTGACACAGGCGTTTTGTTTGCGACCTCCTGTTACCCTTATTGCACTTTGCATGCCAAAAAATCAATGCAACAGCTACGGGCATACAAGAAGCTCATATGCTACTGTGCAAGCTGTCTGTAAGTGTGTGTATTCTGAGCTTAAGGCTAACATACATATTTTTTTTGTAAATACATACATAATAACATATAAGCCACCGAGACTCAAGAAAATCACAAATGTTTAATCTGTGTGGGGATCAAACACAGTACAACGTTTCTCGCTAAAGTAACTTATTGGATATATTGTATGTTCTTTCTGATTTAAGCAATTTTCTTAAAAAAAAGACAATTACTTGAGACATCAATACAAAATGGTTGATTTGTAAAGTAAATCCAACTTAATATTATAAATACAAAAGTGAGTCTGTTTGTCCTTCCTTCAAGTCGCAAAAGAGCTTCTAATTGAGATGAAATTTGGCACAAAGATAGTTGAAGAGATGGAGAGGAACATAGACTTATAGATTATACAACTTTCTGTCCCTGTAATATCCAAAACTTCCAGCAGGAATAACTATAACCAAATTTAATTTCTCTTGAACAAACTACAGCTTGCACTTGTTATAGAAAACTTCCTTACTATAATCAATGACTTTTCAAAGCAATCTTACATTGAAAACTGAATTTAGCACAGGCGATGCCACAAGCAAAAGCTAGTAACTACTATTTCAATAAGAAAAATAGGACTAAACTTGTTATATTCTGGGTAAAATTTTTATGTTATAATGTTGCATAAAAACACCACATGTATTTATTTATACCTCTATACTAATTGTTGCCAACAGTTGCACCCATGTTAACTTACTGCTCTGCTCATCAGAGTCTTATCGTGAAGTTAAAGATTAAAGAAGCTTCACAATTTAACACAAAATCATTAAAACATGTTCCATAAAAAAAATTTGGTTCTCAACAACAGTGCCACCTACCCAGTCTAACTATAGCTAGAACTATCCTGATGACCAGATAAATATGAAAAAATACATAGGAAAAGATTTATGATGCCATGCACATTGTCATTTTAAAAATAAAAGTATGTAATCATATTAACCTATAGACATCCATTGCTGGACATCTTATCTGACTTTCTGATTATATAACAAAATTATATAATGTTTACATGAAAGTAAGAAGATTCGAGTTAAATATATATCTGAATATATAAACATATTAAATGGCTATAATAAGGTATACATCATACTCACATCAGGGATTTTACGTGGCAGAAATGCAGTGAGCCTCCCACGCTTAGGTCCTGATCTATTGAGCTTCTCCACAACATAGACCGGGTCTAGTCTTTCAGATAGACGTAAATAGCAAATCTTCCAAGGATTGTTCTTATTCTGTTCAAAGTTCAATGCTTCAAATTTACCATTGATGGCTTTAGATAATACCTTTATCACATTTGGAATTGTCCACTGAAAATTACAGAATAATAAGTATGATTCAGATTGGATATAAGTTATACTCTGCTAGAGTTACATCCTCATATGTTAGGGAACTCAAAATGTTGCAGAATAATACATTACCTAAATTGGTTTTGTACTTTTGAGTTTGTTTCATAGAAATAAACTTATACCTTTTTTTTATATACTTGAAGTACTGGTTTAGACAGTTTAATCTTAGGCCCAGATTAATAGTCATGGCTTAGCCAAAGTAACATTCTAAGACAGAGACTAAATAAGCGTAATGTAATTATATGCAACAATGAACATAACTGAGGTCTGTTATAATAGTCATTGCTTAGACAAAGTATTACTTATTGCTAAGACAGAGTCATAGTATGAGTAATAATGAACACTGCTTAGACACACAAATGTTGCTAAGCATGCTCTTATTCTTAGCTAAGCCTGAGTAACAAATTTAATTTACTCAGGACAGTCTAAGCAAGTAATGTGTCAATAATAAAAAAACATGAATTCAAATGCTCAAATATCCATTAATTATTTTTTTCTAGCTGCTATGTCAACTACTATTGGCAAATGGCAGAGGTGCAAGAGGGTGGGGAAATAATTCTATTACATAAGTACCTACGGTACTGTCGCCGTGTCGGTGTGCAAGTAAAAACTCACACTCATCCTGTTTTTTGCTCTTTATGGCATTTGATGCACGCAGGTAAAGGTTATAAGCCATACAAAGTTGTCAATAAACAAAACCACTGTTTACAATGAATTGACATGAAAAAAGTATTTATGAGCCATTTATGATAACCAATGAAGTTAATTTTGCTTCTTTGCTATCATTAATGGCTTTCTGTTTTTGAAAATTTCTTCTGTATTAAAAAGAATTCTCCAAGTAAGTCTATCAGAAGTATTACTTAGGACATTACTTAGCAACGACTATTAATCCGGCCCTTACTCTTAACAAAGTAAGTACTTTACCCTTGAAAAGTAGAGGTAATTTTTGAGTTTTTGAGATAAGGAATTACTAATATGGATGTAATGATAAATAGCAAGATATAAACAGACAGTGTCTACCTACGTTAGCTTCATAATATTTGGGTAACCTCAAAAATGGAATTGGTTAAAAATTTTCATAACTTACCGTAAGGGGTACTTTTGTAACAGCTATTATAGACATCGTCAAAACTGTTACGTTACAGACACAGAAAAAAATTCCTTACATTACTTGAATATGTACTATTCAATTAACTTTCTCTACTTTCTCATCATCATTGATTATCTCAATCATATATTTACTTATATTCAAAGCTTTCAATATATGTATACTACGAAATTGCTAGGAAACTTATTTTTGTAACCTCAACTCAACTAACAACAACCACAGATAATAAATAGTATATGTTTGCCTTAGGTACCTCCGGACATAACTATATCTTTGGTCAAATATCGGCCGGATATGTTACAACTCCTTCACTTTGCGGAAAATAAACATGTCCTATATCCAGGGAGTGAGCGAACTAATCCAAATAAACAGCGGAGCGTTTCGCCCGTGTCCGTGGCGCAGAGCGGCTGTATAGCGATGCACGCATGCATATCACTGAAGGTGAGAGAGAGAGAGCTAGCGTTGAAACTTGAGAGCGAAATAGTAACGTTGTCGTGTCTTGCTTATAAATAATCGATCTCAGCGCTTTTAAAAATCACGCCTGCTAAACCCAATGTATATGCATTGGGATACGAATTTCCGTGCAATACGCTTGTATGTACACATACTATAGATCAGTACCTACTACAATCGTTTTTAGTATCACCTCTGCTTTGTGACGTGCGCGTGAATATCTGTTAGAAAAATATAGGTGTCAATTATTACTAGTGTATTTGATGAGTGTTTGTTTATAAATAATTATTATCGTTTAGTTTCCGGGTAGGATTTGTTTGTGTCTAAGTACTAAACTGTGAAAACATTTACACCTATAAAATGTTTCAGTTAAAATTGCGTATTGTGAATAAAAAAAATAGTATATAAATGTTACAGCCACAGTCTGAAATTGTATCCTAACCTAAGAAATGACTAGTCAAACAAAGCCCAGTTCATACTTATCACTACTCATTTAATAAAAAAGGAATAAAAAAAAAACAAAAAAAAAATTTAATGTAAATTATTACAGATAATAATCATTGTACATACTATTTGATTTTTAAATACGCCAATCAAATATATTTATTCATAACTATTTGATTGATAGTCCTAAGCCTATCAAGTATTAAGGGATATCAAATAGTATCTATCTATAACAAAAGGGATATACTAACGATTAGTGCACTCGTGATTGAAAGGTACGAAATCGATCCGAGGATTCGTTTGACCGCGGTGTGCCGGAAAATTGAATATTTCCGCGGATATATTAAGCGGATATGGATATGCGAAGCGGATATGCATCTTTAATCGGACTGATATGTGATATATTCAATCTTTTTCCGGAGTTACTTAGCCCAAGGCTAGTATATGTTATAGGGCGCGTTCGTTTTGGGATGCAGAATCATTATTTTTGTCACCTGTCATCCGTTCGTTTACGATATTTTTGTTATTTTTGACACTTTTGACACCGAAAAATGAAAGTTTAGACCCATGTGTGGAGGTGGGGTTTTTGTGTTAATCTGTCAAACTGCCTATACATATTCATTGTTTATGGTAGTGTGTGTGTGTGTTTTATCGTAGTGTGTGTACGTCAAGCGTTCGTTTTACAAGTTTTTGATTACAACCAAAAATTTTGTAAGTAACGTTTCAAAGCTAAACGAACGGTAGGTGTCGGTGGCCAAACGGTAGGTAGGTTGTATAGGGTACCATTCTTAATAATATTTCTTTTATAAATTAGATATAAGAAATCAAAATCGGGTGCACATAACTCAGGCAAAAAATTCGTGTTGACTTGTGTAAGAGTCACAAATTATAAAGTCCTAAATTTATATATCGGCGCGGGGTTCTTACAACTCCTTGATTATCCTTGATTAAACTAACAAAAATTACTGCCACGCAAAATAATTTTTTTTACATTTTGAGATCAAATAACTCGCAAATAAAATTAAAAATTAAAAATGTAAGGTTAATAAAAGATTCCTTAAAGTATGAGGATAAATTTTTTTTTCAGTTAATTATGCTTGTTTTTTTCTTCATTTCCGAGATATAACATGAAATATGTGGATTTAGCGGAAAAAATAAATTTTAAATTAAAAAAAAAAACATTTGTTTCCAGGCGCGCGTATTCCGTATCAGCGTTGCCAGACGGCTCGATTTTGGCGAGATGTACCGATTTTTAAATCAAAATTAAATGTCCCGCGCGGGACAGGCTTAATCCCGCTTTTCAGAAATAACACGACGGTGCGTGCAGCGTACTGACTTACTATTTAACGATAGGGTGGGTACCTAAATCTGATTTAAAATATCATATTTTTATTAAAATACATTTTCTATGGATATTGTTACTAGGTACCTAACTATTGTCATTTGACCTACACATACGGTATCTACCGTTTTTAAAATTTACTTTAAAATCATAATAATGTTAATAATGGTAAAATGTAAGTAGGTACTAATATTTACTTGCCTTTTACCGGGCTTTTTGACATTTACTCTTTATGTTATTGAGTATATATAGTGATTATAAACCGATAATCCGGTACCGGTATCGAGCCCTTAAGTCTTAGGAGAGACTTTGACTCCCTGTGTGTGTTCTACCGCTTGTATAATGGGTTGTGTTCTGAGGAATTGTTCGAAATGATGCCCACGGCTACTTTCTACCATCGCACCGCTCGCCATCGACAGGGAATTCATTCTCATACTATGGAACCGAAATGGTCGCGTACAGTGCTCCCGCGAACGCTTGTGTTGTGGAATGAGCTCCCTGCCAAGGTTTGCTCTAAGGACTACAGTATGGGGTTCTTCAAGAAAGAAGTTATTAGACGGCTGAAGCGTCCATAAGCTACGGTGACCGCGTACCATCAAGCGGACCGTAAGCTTGTTTGCCACGTTAGTGGGATAAAAAAAAAACTACTAAGTCATAATTAAAAAGATCGTGTTCACTGCCTACTGATTGACTGAAGACATAAAAGGTATGATAAAGATTATGTAATGCGTCGTTGAATTATAATTTAAATGTAACATTGGTGGTAAGTATGCAATATGGTGTCTTTATGTCGTACGCTCCAGTGGTATAGTGTATAGAAGCCGGCGGCAGCTGTGCAATTTTATCACTAATTTGGCAGAAAATGTCAACGGATACCACTCTGGATATATGTTTTTTTGACCATAAATAGCTTGCAATAGTTTTCTTACTGCTTCCGGACAGTAAAATACAATGTAATTTTTTTTTTATTTTAGTTGTTTACTTTAATTTGTTACTTAGAAATAACGGGGCCCATGATAGGATTCTTATTTTATTACAAAACCCTAATGTTGGCCTGCGGCCGAGACAAGGGGGATGACAGCAATTTTATAATTTATTAGTATCCTAAGTTAGGGCTCTTATTGTTTATAAGGCGTTCCATACCCGTTAATTGAATGACCAAAGTTCAGCCGCCTTTTTATGTTTTATTAGACTATAAAAATCACAGCCGACATTAGGCTACTCTTACAACCTAAGCTCGGCCACATTTACCTGTTCTGATGAAATATAAGAATGTTCAAAATACTACATAAGTCTATTCATGTAACTGTGTGGAACAGTGTGTTCATAATTATTTATTTTTTAATAATAATATAGAAATTTTAATAATTTTATCATATTTTATTTATGATTCGTCAGATTCAGTTTTTACATAAAAATCATAAGAAAATACCCATATAACCTAATATAATTTCTATTTTAATACAACTTTCAATTTTAAATAACAATGACTAATAATGTCTTCTTTTGTTTACGATTTAGAACATTCTTTACTGGCAGATATTAGAGTAAAAGATGGTTGTATTATAGAAATGTTACAAGCGTCCATGGGCTATGGTAACCGCTTACCATCAGGCGGACCGTCGGCTTGTTTGCCGATTTTTAATATATATTTAATTTATTTTTAAATATTTAAAAAAAAAAAATACCTTCTGTTCTATTCTTTTTACTTTGGAATAATTGCAAATCTCTTTCTAGACTTTCAATCTTAGTGACACATTGTACACAGTATAAGTACAATTATTTTGAAAAATAGGTATAATACGGCAAATTTTTAAATAGGTATGTATTCATTATAAAGATCCATACTAATATTATAAATGCGAAAGTAAATCTGTTTGTTTGTACCTCTTCACGCTTAAACATCTGTACTGATTAAGATGAACTTTAGCATGGAGATAGTTTGACTCCCGAGAAAGGACATAGGCTACTTGAAAACGTCAAGTGAGAGTCGGTTTTTTTATAATTAAGGAGTTTCCGTTGAAATCTTACATCTATAACCGAATTCAGGGCGGAAGGAACTGCGGTCAAATTTGGCATGGAGATAGTTTGAGTCCCGAAGAAGGACATAAGGTACTTGAAAACGTCAAGTGTTTGTCGGTTTTTTATTCTATAAGTAAGGAGTTGTCGTTGGAATTCTACACCGATAACGCAGGCAAAAGCTAGTATCATATAAGTGTAACTTACTCATGATCCTGTCTGATCGAGGGTCAATAAATTGCAAATCAAATGGTAACACTTTTAATTTTATTACCCACTATTATTTTCCACGCTCTAGGCAGCGCTCTTTATAGGTATTACTAGCTGACCCAGTGAACCGTGTTTCTTTTTTTTAAACAACTGTTGAACTGATTCAGAAACCTTCCCCGACATGTGCATAACAACTTACCAAAATTTCATTAATATCAGTTTACCCATAAAGTGCGTGTCCGACTCGCACATGACCGTTTTTCGTTTATAAAAACCTTGCCCTAACACTATCAAACACAACAAAAAATTACCCGGATTGGTCCAGCCGTCTTCGAGTTTTCCTAAGTGCGCGAGTCCGACTCGAACTTGACCCTGTCAGACTCGCACTTGCCCTTTTTTTTCTTTCTCGGAAACGTTCCCCGGCGTGTGCATAACAACTTACCAAAATATCATTAAAATCGGTTTACTCTTAGTGCGCGAGTCCCACTCGCACTTGACCGTTTTTTTCTTTCATAAAAACCTTGCCATAACACTATCAAACACAACAAAAAAAATTATCCGAATTGGTTCAGCCGTTTTCGAGTTTCGCGCTTAGCAACAAATTTTGCGATTCATTTTATTTATATATATTACGCTAAATACCTACCTAGTTAAAGGTCAAAAAAATCTAATCAACTTGCTGCGCAACGAAAAATGCAACAGTGATATTTTCGTAATTGTTTCCTTAGGTAGGTACCTACCTACTTACGTCAAAACTCAATACAAATGAAGATCCGCTCACGGATGGCCCGCGACTGATTTTGGCTGCTACCTCGCCTCGCTTGCGTGCTTTAAAATTTTCGGAAACGTTTTTGTTATAGTGTATAATAAGCACGAAGTTGCAGCTGTTTTGCACTCTAATAATTTTGGAACTACACAATTTAACGTAAAACTGAAACACCACAGACCTAGATATTAGTTGTCTGGTCTTGTTAAAACAAAAAACCTTGAGTTTGGAAATAATTTGGAGTTATTTGGAAATAATTTTTTTGTCATTTCACTAATAAATTCAAAAATAAACAATTAAAGGGACAAGCAAAAGGTCTTTTTATCTTTTTTTATTAAATAAGCCTCAGAGACATCACCTGTAGGTAAAAATACAAAAAGTGATTAAGATATTTCATTACAAATTTTGTCAAAATGACCGGTTATCGACCCCCACACAGCTGAGTTTAAGGAGAAGTTCTTTTCAAGCTTCCACCAAAATTCTGAAAGCTGCAGATGTTTCAGGTTAACGATTTCACCCTTGGGTCCATTACTAAACGCTTGTGTACCAGAAACCCTATAACTCCTTTAAGTGGTTATTTAGAGGGGGTATTCCGTTACATATTGTATAAAGATAAATATTTAGAATATTTTAGTACAACTAAGCTTACATTACAAACTCGAGATATTTTAAACTTGGAGTTTTTTCTCAAGCATTTAATAGAGACGTAGAGTAGAGATTCCCTCAAGGGATTAAGTATTTAAAAATAAAAATACTTACGTTAGGTACATAGTAAATTTAATTCTTTGTTTAACACAGTTACATTACACATTCTATTTTACACCAGTTTACAATAAGGCCATTATGACTACCTAAACCATCTTTTATGTACTGGTGAAATAAAACAAACTATGTATAAAGTTATGCTTTGTTTCATTATTTATCATAAGAAACAATAATAAATAAATTTGAGCTAAAAAATATCTTTAATTGAGAGTCACTAAACTCTTCGTAATGGCCTTCCAAAACAGGACTCCTTATGAGACTAATATAATAAATAAGTTATTTTGGTACCTTTATCAATAAAACATTGCGGTGCTACAACTACACCTAAGCATCTTTTATTAAAATAAAAAATATATGCCATACATAATATTTTTGGTACAGTGGGCCACACGTTAAAATACACAATTGAGATACCGACCATCTTGGCACCCCGACACTGTACGTTAATTTAAGTCGGTGGGCTGTAAAAGATTTGTAAACGTAGCAAATTTGGAGAAAAACACTTCAGTTGTTTTTGTAGGACAACTTTGTTATGCAGGTGGATATCTTATATGTCCATAAGTATATTTGTCTTTAAGCAATGTTGTACTTATAGGTTCATGAAAACCCCATACATATTTAAACCTCTTTATGATATTTTAACAATGCGGACATGGTATAATATGTGTTTACACCCCAAAAAAAGCGGTTTACTACAAATTAAAAATAATTTGTGTTAAACATTATGTTAAAAAACAATAATATTATTATTTTTCCATAACACTTTAAATCTTTTTATTTACATTTTTTTACGTAATTATGTACAATAATATCAATAAGCGTTTAGTCTTAAAAATCTGTTATTGACACGTTAAAATCAAACACGTTAACTCTCACTTTCGTAGTTTCATATCTCTTCATTTGGTCAAGTCTTTTTTTCTTTTCTTTATGAAAACCAATGTATCATACGTAGAATATTTCTAAACACGTAAAATCTATTGACATTTATTAACGTAAGAGCCTATATACAATAACTTAATAAAATACATCAACATTTGTCGGCTATGACAACAGGCAGACTATTAAACCCCATCTATATTAAATAAAAATAAATTAAATCCGAATTGAGGTCACGTAATTACGTAAAGCTGGTTTTTCTGTCACCTACATATAAAACTTCTGAAACTACAAATGAAGGCTTTGATGTATGCCAAACGGGTGAAGTCAAGCTTCTCATAAAAATAATTTTTTGCTCCTAGGTACAGATAAAATAGAAGCAAAATTTTTGCAGAATTAGCCGAAAGAACCAAAAAAATGTTGATGTCCTTTCACTAAACTAAACTAACTTAATCTCTTCCAGTGATGTATTTGCTATAATTTTTGGAACAATATGGTCGAAAATCTTGTCTTAGAAGGTCAGGTCCTGAAAATAATCAAATAAATTAGACATGTAAGCATGTATTGGAATGTAATAGTTATTTAAAACATGAATGCTAATAGATTTTTATTTCAGTGTTATAAAATCCCAAAGTTTAGGTTGAGGTCTAAGTTTAGTTAGGTCAGACCCCGATGAAACCGCCAATTTTGCCTTTTACATTTCTGATGCAGAAAAAAACCCAATGCTCTTAAAAATGGTGATGAATAAGTGATGTAGGAATTCTAGAATTGTGAGTGTGTGTGTGTGATGTGTGTGAATTGTGAATGGGTTTTTTTTAAGCGTTGAACGCGCAGACTTGTGTCTTCGTTGGGTTGAATCGCACTAAGTTTTCCCGTCCCCAGTTGGAGACCTTGGATAGAGTAGTCTCGATTTTAGTCCTACCCATCCTTCACAACCAACTTCGCAACCTCAACTCCTTCTCACTCGCCTACCGCAAAAGTCACCTCGGGGTGATCGCATAAACACCTAATATATTTAGCGATTTTGGACTCTGGCTCACAGGGGTGTATAGTTTCGAAATGGTTAGAGGATCATTTAAAGTTGAGACAAAATCGGGGGGCTGACTGAGTGCGAGGAATTGGTGGAATTTCGGTATCGGGTTTGTTAGGAGAGGTTTCCGTCGCTTTTTATCGACCATTGTTTTAAAAAATATATTAGGTAACCACCAGGACCCATAGATCTGCTCTTAGGTGCCGATTAACTGGGCATGTCGACTTTGGGAACAGGGAAATTGCTTCAGCCAGGTAGACTGGTCACGGTTCCGACTGACCTGGGTCACATTATAATGGGCCCAGCACAACTACTAGTATCTGTACGTTCGCCGGATCCTACAACTTGTGTGGTTCTCTCTCTCGCTGAAGCGATTCAGCGGTTTTGGGAAGTAGAGGAGCCCCCAAGTGTCGACGATTCCAAACTCACTTGCGGTATCGAGCCGTTAAGTCTGAGGAGAGACTTTGCCTCACTGTGTGTGTTCTACCGCTTGTACAATGGGTTGTGTTCTGAGGAATTGTTTGAAATGATGCCCACGGCTACTTTCTACCATCGCATCGCTCGCCATCGGCAGGGAATTCATTCTCACACTTTAGAACCTAAATGGTCGCGTACAGTGCGGTTTCAGAGAAACTTCCTCCCGCGAAAGCTTAAGTTGTGGAATGAGCTCCCTGCCAAGGTTTTCTGCAAGGACTACAGTATGGAGTTCTTCAAGAAAGAATTTATTAGATTTCTGAAGGGTCGGCAATGCGCAAGTGATACCCCTGGTGTTGCAAGCGTCCATAGGCTACGGTGACCGCTTACCATCAGGCGGACTGTAAGCTTGTTCGCCACCTTAGTGGTATAAAAAAAAAAAAAACTCGTCAGACCCCTGAAGGACTGTGAAGCGTTTTTTGTGAATAACACATCCGGGCTCCAATCCGGTCATTTTCTGACAAGATTGACATTTCGTCCCGACAGGATTCCTTTGGGTCACTCCAGAAAGCTAGCCGAAACTAAACTAGCATCCATGGAGAGACTTATGACCCGAAGTCCGAAATTTAAACAAAATAACACTTGCATCGGGTTATAGGTGAGACGGTATTGACCATTGAGCTACCGTGTTTTGTAAAATTGAGGCTCTACTCAATGCACGGCCTCTTTGTCCGATCTCATCGGACCTAAATGACCTGGAGGCACACACTCCGGGCCATTTTCTGACTGGCGGTCCATTTAACTCACTACCTGAGTATCCATGTAGCGAAACCGCCGTGAATAGGTTGACGCGTTTTGAACTACTGCAGCAGATATCGTAATCGTTTTAGAAACGATTCTCGCTAGGATATCTTCATCTTCTACAACAGCGTGTTCAGTGGGCTGATAAATCGGAACTTCCTAAGGTTGGAGACCTTGCCCTAGTGAAAAAGTCGAAAATGCCGCCCCTATATAGGAGAAGGGGTCGTATATTGCAATTTTTTCCAGGGCGAGATGGAGTTCCTCGAGCTGCTTAGGTATTGGTTGGTGACTCCACTCTGAAACGAGCTGTAGCAACCTTGTCCCGTCTACCTGTTATTTATGATTCTCCTGTTTGAGGAGTCTCACCCGGATTTGGATTGTTCGGTAAAGATAAGCGATGACGCATTGTCTTTAACTTGGTACGACATTGACTGTGCGTCGTTAGCGGCCGGCGTGCCAATTAGTTCTAGAATGGTCGAAGACGGCGAGACACGTATTCGTGTGCTCAGAATATTTTCGTAAATCAGTGTTATTAATTATTTTTGATAATTTAATATTATTAATTTTTCTATTATAATTTTAATTAATGTTGACAAATTATTTTTTATCACCTACCTGTTCCTTGTAAGTATTTCTCTACCAAAGTGTTGTCGTGTAGAGATCGCATAGTAGCGATAAAGCAACCTTTTGTATTGACGAAAAACCTGAAGCACGAGGCATGCGGGTCGCAAAAGTTTCGATTGATTTTCGCGACTATTGGCGGCGATCCGCGACCTCTAAACATCAAAAAAAAAATTTTTAGCATCGTTGAAGTAACAGGAAAAAAAATGGGGGTGCCATTGGGGTCTAACTACATCACCTAAGCATTTGGACACGCTAACACGTTTTTATTTATAAAGGCTGTACTTTGCAGTAGTCACAAATCTTTTTGCTGCGAGTTTCAACCGCCAGAACAGTCTGGGTTAAATAATAACTTTATTACCGTTGACGCCTTTTACAGCCGCGTTATTAATCCATTTATAAAATGTCCTAGATATCGAAGGACTGAGGTAATCTGGATAAGGGTAAAGCGAAACACTAAGAGTTTGTGCGTTTTAATTTTTAAGGAATATTAAATACTTTTAGAAACATTTGTTAATTAAGACTTTTACTAACATATTGCAAATATTTTCAATTAATATTTCTTCAAAATTAAAATGTGCAAACTTAATTTCCCATAATAGCTACATTTTCAAATATGAGAAGTAAGTCGTACATAGTCTTAAATAGTCTTGCAGTCTTGTCACATCCTTGCAAAAAAAGGAAAAACAAGACTGTTTTTATCTAAAAGACAGACAGGACAAGACCGAACCTACAAGAACAAGAAAAACTGGACTAACTCCGCAAGATTCTTGCGTCTTGCATTCTTTTTTTAAGCTACTATTTAACATTGAGCATAGCTGAAATAATTTGCTTTCTCCAAATTTTGCGACAGTAAATATGATTAGAGGCCTACCTTATACCTACATAACTAAATTTAAATAAAACAAGCCAAGAGCTAGTCAGAATCGGACCATTAGAGTTCCATTGTAAAACAACAAAAAGTAGGCGAAACGCCAGACATCATTGTAAGTTTCTACCATCCTTTATTAAAGATACTTTAATTACGCAACTATTATTATGTGACAAATGCGGTTTTTCTGTAATCTATGGCTTAATAACAATCAACTAACCAAATTAAAATTTTAGCTTGGATCACCACATGGACATCGATGAAAAGTTTAAGCTTAGTAATAGGGCTCCATTTGCACTCTTTGGGTACAGAACACTAAAAATCTAGCTAAGCTGTATCTTGGACTACAGCTACCGCAGCAGCGGTTTGTTGTATGAATTTCCATACACCCCTTCTGGTTTTAGAATTTTCTTAAATCGATATCGGTGACTGCTCATGTGACCACGGGTGTTCTATGTTTTGTAAGCCGTTTTAGCGAAATAAGAAATTTCGACGTACGTATTTTAGATTCTTCTTAAAAGGCCTCTCCACTTGGAAGGTATTAAGTAAACTGCCTGAGGAACCATCTTCAATAGTTACAGCTTTTCTCATACTATCCCAGTACACTTACAAAACTTAACAGTTCTGTATTCCAGTAGGAAAATTCGCGCAGAAGCACTTTGTGTCAAACTTCAGTGCGTGAAACACATGGTTCTGGAAGCATGTACTGCTTATAAAAAAGTGTTAGTTTCAGTTCTTTACAGTTTTGTCTCGACCGATTATTGTTTTCACCTTAGAAAAACGTGTATTGTTGGCTTTTAAATAAACACTGCTTTAGCAGTATTTTAAGTTTCACAAACTCATGTGCGGTTCGGGATGGCAACGTCGCTTATTGAACACCGCAACATAATTATGCGCCCGGCTGCCAACAAGCCTATCTACGAACGCTTCACCGGCGCCGAACGCTTATTCACTCAGACCTTAGACTAAGGCATTACGTAGACTAAAATAAATTTAGCAATACGTACAATCAAGCATATACGTACCCATAAACCAAATTTTCTGTGACAGTTCGTAGACGACTTCATTCAAAACTGAAAATAAATTTTAAAGTTTATTAAATTTTAGTTAGTAGAATATTTTTAGTAAATTTACGTAATAAAGTTAATTGATGAGCCTTCTGATTACCATATCTTTGTTTACTACAATAAACAGTTAATCGAAGTATAATTATACTAGGAGAACTATAGTTCAAGGCTTATTTACACTACCATAAGTAGCGCAAATACAGGTTGTGCAAGTACTACAACTAATGATGATGGGCATAATTAAAGGCAAGCGACGCGTTGCGTTGGAAAAAATTTTGGCTTCGGAACATAAAGGAATTGTGGATATTGCCAACGAAGAACAGATGCCTTACAATAAGCGTACGCTGAGACGCAAGTGACGCAGCATGGTACAGGACATTTGACAAGTTAAAAACGAAAAATCATGCAGTATTGCTATAGAGAGACCGTTTTCGAAACAATAGTTGTGACTTTTTAATTCATCAAATTTACATATTTATACCAAAATAATTGTTTCTATAAAATATTTTTTTTATACTGCAGGGTGTTTTTGTTTATATCAATAGATGCTCAATTAGACCGAGGCCTGTGCTAGAGCAATCTATTATATAACAGATCTTCGAAAATGACTTTGTCTGCTATTATTGATGTTCAAAGTTCTAACGTAGGTGATATTAATTTAGTAGTTAATTATCTATTTTTTTTTATTAATATATACACATCTACATATAATAAACACATACACATTTATACATACATAAAAATATAGATACATACTAATAAAATATAGATACATACTAATATAATCATGCATAGACATACAGTTTTCCTTGCGGTATTTTACTTTAACGATTGAAAGAAGTTTAAGATACAAGCGTATTTTAAATAAATCATTAATATAATTAAAATTCAATATATATTACCATGTCTGCAGGTATGTCCTGGAACACTTCGTCTATGACGTCCCAAATGTCATCTTTAGACTTCACCGTTTTATTAAAGCCTTCTCTGTGATTTCTTAGGTGAATGTTTTGTTCACCATACATTTCATGCTTTGAACCATTTGAATCAGTAACAACACTGCAAGGATTTTTACTTAATATAACAGTTTCTGCTTCACTGAGTTCATCTTTCATATCATCTGGAGGTTCAGATTTTACAATTATATTTGTCAAGTCTATAGTCACATTGTCATCCTGCAGTCCTTCGCATTTTCTTTTCACTTTTTTGAATTCCGATAGTTCTTCTGTAGTTTCTGCTACAATATCATTACGTATTTTTGGTGATTGTTTAATTTTTATATCATTATGTCTAGTTACTTCTATTAGATTGTTGTCTTTCTTAACATGTTTTAATGATTCAAAATCACTATCGGAGCTCCATCCTGACGAACGCAGATTGCTCTGTTCATTATGTGTTCCTCTTTTACTCGTTTTATCAGCGATATCAGTTTCTCTAGATTTTTCAACAACTTCACATATGTGTTCCTCTATATCAGTACTAACATCAGATATTTTGTTGATATTTTTTCTCGTTTCTTTCGGTTTATGCAAGTAGCCTTTTAATTTGGATTGTTTCATTTTCTGGTCCCCCAAAGAATGGTCGGACTCATCTAGCCGCCGGCGTTTAGCCCTGTCGTAGCATTCTTCACTTGATGTGGATCTATGTCTAAAAAATATTGGAGGATTCAAAAATATTATAAGCATCATGCATACTTTAAGTTTCTTAAACTATGCAAAACCAAATTATAACTGCTATAAAGTTACAATTCCGTCAAAAGTTTGAGTTTCATACTTTGATCGTGCAACGACCAAATAATCAAGATCAACATTTGACTTAATTTTAATTTTCAGTATTTTAGCCGTTTCAAATACAAGAATAAAACAACACGATAAAAAATCCTTTTAAACACGGGAATTTTAGTGTTTTCATTTAGTGTTACAATTGTCATAAACATTTTCTGTTCATATAACTATTACCTATAGACATATTTACGGGGTTCTTACCTCGATTAACCAAAAATTTGAGCTTTCGTACCACGATCGCTGTATGACCGGCGACAAGGTTTACCGAAGATTATGGGCAAATATATCTATCTAGTCACCATCCGAAACTTCTGGGAGTCTCCTCAATAGTACATAATCACCGTGTTACTGCGTGTATTTTTTTTAATATTCATTAGTCCTAACATTGAATTCAAGTATTCGACAGTTAAAACTCATTCTCCTTATTTAAATTTCTGTATTTAGAAATTGTTGGACATCAACAACATACATTGCTATGCAGATGACAGTACTGGAGACACTTTTTACACGGGTCGTGCAAACATCCCTCGTTCCGTTGTGGAGGAAAACCGCGGAGAACTTGTGTCTCAAATCGAGATCACACTGTCCCAGGTCTCTGACTGGGGACGGGTAAACTTGGTCCGATTCAACCCTACAAAGACACAAGTGTGCGCGTTCACCGCTAAGAAAACTCCATTCACTGTGGTCCCACAATTCCAGAACACTCCCCTCTCCATCTCCAAGAGCATTGGGATCCTTGGTGTCGACATCTCCAGCGATGTTCAGTTCCGAGATCATTTACAAGATAAGGTAAAGCTGGCGTCCAAAAAACTTGGTGTACTCAACAGAGCGAAGCAGTACTTCACGTCGGGGCAAAGGTTGTTACTTTACAAGTCGCAAGTTCGGCCCCATATGGAGTACTGCTGCCATCTCTGGGCAGGTGCACCCGGATACCAGCTTGACCCTTTTGACTCGGTTCAACGACGGGCTGTGAGAATTGTCGACGATCCCAAACTCACTTGCGGTATCGAGCCCTTAAGTCTGAGGAGAGACTTTGCCTCACTGTGTGTGTTCTACCGCTTGTACAATGGGTTGTGTTCTGAGGAATTGTTCGAAATGATGCCCACGGCTACTTTCTACCATCGCACCGCTCGCCATCGGCAGGGAATTCATTCTCACACTTTAGAACCTAAATGGTCGCGTACAGTGCGGTTTCAGAGAAACTTCCTCCCGCGAACGCTTAAGTTGTGGAATGAGCTCCCTGCCAAGGTTTTCTGCAAGGACTACAGTATGGAGTTCTTCAAGAAAGAAGTTATTAGATTTCTGAAGGGTCGGCAACGCGCAAGTGATACCCCTGGTGTTGCAAGCGTCCATAGGCTACGGTGACCGCTTACCATCAGGCGGGCCGTAAGCTTGTTTGCCACCTTAGTGGTATAAAAAAAAAAAAAAAAAAAAAAAAAAAAACTTTGAGTTATGTAAGTACGTAGTGGCACATTGTCGATATTTGTGGATTGTTAAATTCAATCTACTAATTAGGGCCCAACTCCAGTATTAAATATTCAGCAATGGCTGGCTTATGCGGCACGAACATATTAAGACTGTTAAATACAAGTAATGAATACAAAATATGGATCTTTTTGTCTGTCCGATGCAAAGCGCTAAAAGGAACTCGAGCAAATAAATAGATATTGGTACTAAACGCTAACAAAGGTAATTCGGCTGTTATGATGAAGGTCACTGAGTATGACGAAAATATTAGCTCTCTGCCATAGCCACTCACAAAACAGTTACATACAACCCTAGAGGTGATACGTCAGACAAACCAATTAATCAAGGAGTGCCAAAATGTGCCACATGATGATTTTCATAAGGACCTACTTAAACCAAAAATTCTTATGACTCCCAAAATATACGGTTAACCAAAAGTTCATAATAAGGACGCCCTCTTCTACCATAAGTGAGTCAAATTAACTCCCATATATGTATCGGCTAAACTCGTAGCAAGTGTCCTGCAATATCGAGTTATTTTACTTAAGGACCAACCAGATCATGGTCAGATTTGACATGGAAACCTTGATCACCAATGTCCCTGTGTCGACTTTCTAGGAATAGTCACAGATAAGCTGAAAAATGAGAACATCCCGACCGAAAATACTAAGCTGCTCCAACACTGGTTTTCCTCCAGTTACTTCGTTAACTGGTATTGACGGCGTAGCTATGGGTAGTCATGTAGCTCCCGTAGAAGTGAATTTGTGGATAGAGCATTTTAAAAAGTGAGTCATCTTCACATCACCGGTCTCATTTAAGATTTGAGAGATGTATGTTGGATGATGTTTTTGCATACTGAAGGGTGAAGAATAAAAGATATAGGAGTGTTTAAATAAACTCAATGGCATCTACAGAAACATGCGGTTTACCGAGAAAAGAGAAAAAAAGATCGTTGGCGTGCCTGGATCGAAAAGTAATGGTGAGAATTGATGGCACTCTTAGCCATATTTCCTTGCCATAGTTCAATTTTTCCTTGTTTTTCATACCACTGAGGTGCCAAATAAGCTTGCGCCTGATGGTAAGCGTTTACCGCAGCCTATAGACGCTTGCAACAGGCATCACTCACGCGTTGTTGATATTTCAAAAATCTTCTTTCTTGAGGAACCCTTTGAAACCCAGGAAGCTTTTTCCACAACCTAAGCGTTCGCGGGAGGGAGTTTTTCTAAAACCAAACTGTACGTGACCATTTAGGTTCTAAGGCGTGAGGATGAATTCCCTGCCAATGTTCCGCAGTCTTACAATGTTAATAAATTATTTCGCATATATATGACTGGATTCACACTCTATACAAACATAGGTACATTCACCATAGGAACACACAAGAACATTCCAGAAAGTTTGTGAAAAAAATGTGTAGTTACAAAGTGATCACCAAAAAAACTGGCTAAAGGCATGTTAGACCATGCTAAGGTTCTTAAA
Source organism: Apoda limacodes (assembly GCA_946406115.1). Lineage (NCBI taxonomy): Eukaryota > Metazoa > Arthropoda > Insecta > Lepidoptera > Limacodidae > Apoda > Apoda limacodes. The sequence continues at coordinate 20,728,417 of OX291555.1, read as the reverse complement.
TAAGTTTAACTGAGGCAGCTATATCTAGGTCGGAAACATTTTACTGTAGTAATTCGTGTCATTTTTAAAAGCAATTGAATTCTATATGTGTGTAATCTAATTATTATGGATCGTTTGAAAACGACAGTCGAGTGGCTACTATTATTACTACAACATCCGCTAAATCCATACTGTGCGAACGACGTGACTAGGGTAAGTTAAGGCTTTAACCGTTTCTAAGACGGCCTCTAATGAGAGAACTGCCGAGGCACCTACAGTAAAACGGCTTAGCTTAGCAGATCGATTCTGTAGGCTACCTACTATTTTTAAGGGGAATTAGATTGACAGCTATTCTAAACAACTTACTATGAGTTTTCTATATAAATTAAATTGCATCAAGTCAATGAGGTACTGCAAGTTTTTTATGCATTTTCATAATCTCAATTCAGTTTGTAATTTTTTTAAATTTAAACATATTTTCTTAAATTTATTCTATATCTATTGGACATAACATTTAACTTATTTAAAATAGAATAACATTTTAACATTGCTGGTATTGTCTGGTCTATTTTGTTTGAAAATAATATAAAAAAATATAAATAAAAAAGCCATAATAAAAATATTTCTTATTGATCGTATTTACCTTCTAGATCAGACTAAATTGTAAATCAATTCTAAAGAATTGTTCATAAAACTCTTTTAATTCAATTTAATACCGAGATATAATTAGGCACGTTATGTTAATATTATATGTAATTCAAACCATTAACTATGTTACTTTAATAGCTTTGTAGTTTTAGAGTTTTGTTTTTTTTATACTAATCTTTTTAGGAAATTTGTGCTTTTTGTAATAAATAATTATAATTTTTACTATACTGCTAGTGGTGTGGTAAAAAGGTATTACTTGGATATTTTTTTATTACATTGCATATTTCTTTAATAATATATATAATATTTTTAGTATGTCAAATATTAATTTACGTTCTAATAATGATGGCAGTGACGACTTCCACACTTTACCTTCTTCCGATGGATTGGACGATAATTTTTACGTGATTTTTTTTTTCTTAGCTCTACTCTATCCTCGTACTTTTCGAATACTTTTTAAAAATTCAATATTATCTACATTAATGCCCAAAGTATTCCGGCTCATTTTCCTGATATGAAAGCAACTTTTGAAAATAAAAACATACAGGCAATTTTAGTCTCAGAATCCTGGTTAAAAACATTTTACTCACTTCCATTAATTGGTTTTCATCTTATTCGCAATGACAGTTTTGGTAGGTGTGGTGGTGGAGTTGCTATTTACCTTCGATCACAAATCCCATTTACTATAGTGAGCACTTCACCTCAAACCACCTTCTGCTTATTCCTGCCTATTTTCATGAATCATTTCTCATCCAAATCCAAAACAATACATATATATTTGTGAAAATCTGCTTAACAAAACTGCAGAGCAATCGATTTAGCTGATTTTTGGCAGACTTATTAAGGGACAGAGACGCACATAGGCTACTTTATTCAGAAAATGTTCCCGCGCGAAAAACTATATCCGAATTGGATGTGGATTAACAATAGCTACGTCTACAGCTTGCAACTTTCTTAGTGTAATTAAAGATGCTGTAGAAATCACACGCTGATAACTAATTTAGGACGGGCAGGGCAGCGGGCAAAAGCTGATTTTATAATAAATTTATAATGTTACGTTATTAAACATACAGTTACAGTGAAAGTGCGTCTGTCCTTCCATATATCTCAGCCAATTTATTTACACACGGCTAGTTCAAGCTCAAGCTCAAGGGCTCCCCGCGGGGGAGGGGAGGGGGGTATGGGGTGGATGCAAGTGGTGTAAGGAGTCAACTGATTTCTACTATTTTGGTGTGATACCGAGATATTTGGCCTTGTTTTGCAAAGGAATGGCACGGCCAAAGAGTGAGAGGGAAAATAGTCGGGGAGGGCGGCCACTGGTGAAAAGAACGGCAGAGCTTTTGTCGGGATTCACTTCGATTCTCCATTTCCGAAACCATTCGCCTAGGGCGGTGATTGCAGATTGGAGTATCTTAGTGATTCGACTCACTTGCCTGTCGATAGTGTAAATAGCGGTATCGTCCGCGAAGAGGGCTAGTTGGGTTACCTCGTACCTATACTACCTAACGTTTTAGGGATGTCGTTGGTGTACAGAAGGTCCAAGATAGGGGCGAGCACGGACCCTTGCGGGACTTCTGCTTGCATAGGACGAGGGGAGGAGAAGGTGCCTTCGACTCTATAGCGAAAGCTGCGGTTCGACAAAGTCTCGTATGATAATTACGAGGCGGTCTGGCAACTGATAGTTGTACAGTTTATAAATTAAACCGTTGTGCACGACTTTGTCGAAGGCTTTCGCTACATCGAAAAAGACAGAGCCCGTGTGACGGGGCTCACCCAATAGTGGTTGGAAGACAGTGAGAATGTGTTCCGTGATACGGAGTATTTGGTGGACGCACGAGTTTTGGTCGCGAAAGCCGAACTGCTCGTCGATTAAGATGCCATTGGAGACTATAGCGTTCCGTAGGCGAACGAGGAGGAGGCGTTCGTAAAGTTTGCCCCTTCACATAAGGGGGGCGGGGTAGGGAATTCCCGTGACTGAGACGGGCCCAGGGAGTGTAGACAGAAGTTTGTTTTCCCTGCGTCAACTAGCGCAGCGGGAGCAGGCACAAGGGGTGCCTGTTGGCGGGGGGCAGAGGGACGCGATTTACCGTTTTTGGGTTTTCGCGTATTTTGACGCGGAGCTTTGGGGCAAGCGCGGTAGTTCGCAGGATGGCCTACGCTCTAACACAGAACGCAAGCGACCGGACCGACCGAGTCAGTTGCGTTTTTTCGGACGCGATCACAATCCGCAGTGGCGTGATCGCGCAGGCATTTCACGCAGCGAGGCATGCGTGAGCAGTTGCACGATGCCGCGGTCGGCATGCTTATAGTTAATACGCTTGGCCTTTAGCCCGTTAGAGATATTAGGCCATGTCCATGGTGGATGGCTCTAAAGGAGCCGCAGAGAAGGACGGGGATGCGCTGAGCGCTTTAGGGTGTTTGGCCTCGGAATCCGAAAGTGATTCCGATGCGGGGGTCCCCGAAGTCTTTTTGGACTTTTTGGCGGCTTTCTTCCGCTTTTTCCCTTTTTTGGTGCCCAATCCGACCACTTGGTAACCCTCATCATCCTCGTTTGAGGACGAAGCTGATTCCGTAGACATGATGGTGTCTGGGGGACATGGTGCGGCCGCTGGGGAAGGGGGTCGGAGGGGGACGGGGAATCAGGTGACAGAGTAAGGATCAAACCTGACCCCGGAGTGAGGGAGCGAGTGGGTACGGAGACCCAAAGAGTCCGGGGAGAAAGGCGTGGGTGGTGGGGGCGCGTTGCCTCTTCAACCCTCTTCACGTTGCGTCGCTTAGGTAGAACGCAGCTCTGAAAAGAGCTATACGATATCAACCACCAGATCCGGAGCACTCAGAACTGGGTTTCTTACAAACTAATTGACGCAATCGACACTTAAATCGCGAGAATGTGCGGAGTGGCGAAGTACTACAGCCAGCGATTTACCCAAGGCCGCGAAAAAGCGTCAGTCAAAGATCCAAACGAGGGTCACCACTTTGCGTAGTAGTTCCGCAACAATGAAACGACAAACGAATATAAAAACAAGGCGGGTTCAAGAGCACGAAATAGTTCACCCACAGTGGGCCTAGGAGCGGTGTCCCGGTCGAGAACGCAACTGTATTTAACACTCAGGCAGAGTTTCCAAGTATCGCGGGCAATAAACCAAGCAACGATACTCAGTAGTCGGCACTGAGGCAAAACACCAACACAGCATTACTGCGAACTTGACCGTCAAGAACACGACCGCACAGCACGAGAGTCGAATTGGGAATGGGTCTACACGTGCAACACATTAAGAACTATAAAAGTAGTGACGTAGTCAATAAGAAGTTAAAACTAACCTGTGGCGTTTGAGATCATTTTTTTTGGATTTCTTTTTTATTTTCTTTTCTTTCTTCAAAACGGATTTGGAATTTTTTGACTGAGATTTCTCAGCTGTTTTGGATTTTTTCCATTCCTTCTTTTTCGAATGATTTGGTGATTTCTCACGTTTGCTCTTTTTACGTTTTCTTTTCGACTTTTTATCTAGGGAACTACTGGATTTGACCTTTCGGCGATTTTCTCCATCAAAACTGTCTTCAGAATCAGAACAGTGCATCTGGAAAAAATAGTATAGATAATTAGAAATATTTACGTACATATTACTTACCTATTCTTTCTAAACTGCTCTATATAAGAACGGACGAATTAGAGAGAAACAATAAAACGCAGTGTATGCTGAATCTCTTCGTATGTAATTCGCCTGTTTTCTTGAATTAAGTTTTTTACTGCCAGCACACTTTCTTCCGTGACAGCCGTTCGTAGGACGACCACTCCTTTATTCATTGCCCAAAGTAAGGCGACCACGCTTGAACTCGCTATGCCAACGGTTCATCCATAAAAGCCATTTGAAATGGATCAAATTAATTTGGCTCTCAAAAAATGTGGAGGGAAATTCGAACAATGGTATTTTTACTTTTAAATAACCAAATTTTTCAAAATAATTACAAGTGGCCAGTGCCTTATACATAAAAACTTTATAATCAAAGACTTGTCGTAGAAATCACTGATAATCGAATTATTAATTATTTTTATATTACCTGAGTTTTGGTTATTCCATCATTAACTGAATTATAAGAAAAACGTTTTTTATAAAATAATACAATAGTTAGTAAAAAAACAGTTAAGATAAAGTTAAAACATTGAGAGATAGCCTTTTGTGCGAAGATCTAATGAAAGACATATCTAAGAAACTATGGTGGAAAGAAGGTATTTTTGAACCAGATATATTTGAGCATTTTAAGATTAAAGTTCCATATGTCAAAACTCATGGCGAACATGTGTGCTAATATGCGGAAAGCAAAAGGAACATAAATCAATACACATTTAACTTACTTCCTCATATTCTTTAACTATTTCTTTCTTCATTCGTTCTATTATCCTTTTTTTACGTACAATTAATGCTGGATTACTTAATACACCAAACTGCAAACAAAAAAAAAAACAATGTTAACATGAAGTGCAGGTAGCTCCAACAGTTAAGGTGCTTAATGTTGTATCTCGAAGGCTCGAGAATCAAATTAAGTATTTTATAGCTAGACTACTTAATAAAGAACCACTTCTTGTGGTAGGACGCCAAAAGTAGATTGCACGGGTAGCACCGAGGGAAACCAGATAAAGATAATTGTTAACACCGCACGCTATATCAGTAAAATGCATCTCTCGATGCAAGTACATCAATTAGTTTCTATTAATTGATTTGTCTAAACCAACGTAATAAGTATTAAAGTAGAGAAATACAAGTTCAATAATCATGTAGAGTATTTTGCTTTCAACCAGAAATCAAGAGTGATGATTTGTCATTTTGAGGCAATGCAATTGCGTAGGTACACGATAGGTGTCTAGTCGCTCTGAACGACATCCCACGAAAAAGTGGATTTTTTACCTTAATGTATTGAGATGAAAATAGTGTAAAAAGTTAAGTAAAATTAATCATAATACACATGTTAAGTATTAAAGGGATGACACCAGTAAGTAGAAAGTTATTAGGGAAAGTAAGTCGTCAGTTTAGGACACGCATACTTTCTCTCTTACTCGTATGGGGATAAACGGAAACGGGAATAGGAAAGGGATAACGCTATGGGTGAAACAAGGATAGGCCGACTGCAACTTTACACTCTTGCAGTCACTAGGCTCTTGTAATGCACTTGGTGTAGTAGCTATATCCAGAACACACATTTTTTGCCCCTCACGACCGTGTTAATACCCTTGCGATAGGTATCGAGTAAAGGCGCAAAACGGTGGTTAAAGTTTTGACTTAACACGCCTATATCTTAGCAACCCCAGTACCTAGAGCAACAACAAAGGTGTCACTAGATAGGACTCACAGGAGCCAGGAATTAGGTTTCGTATAGAAATAACATGAAACCCTAAGCTACGAGAGCGTAAAAAGAAACTAAAAACTTCACGCTCCGTTCTGAGTATAACCGAACAAATGGACAGACAGAAAAAGTTCCGTAGAAGACGTAGGAGTTTAGGGACTACGTAATAGAAATAAGTACAATGCCTATAGCTCCCCTAGGAAAGTAGAAAACGCTGAGAGCTGGATTATCAGTTTTTTTTATTATAGTGGCTTAACCACGAAGATTCGTGTATACCACTGTACACCATAAGATGCGTCTTTAAAAGCTCTATCCTGGGACATAAAAAGCATCACTGTAGCTTGCACCGTTTGGCTAAAAACGTAGGAACATAAAAAGATGTTATTTTATAGTCAAGCCACGGACGGTGCGAGTGTGATAGATATATCCGAAAGAGACCCCAAACGTAAGCAGCTGTTTATAGCTACGTAGTTATACCTTCACTCTTGGTGTTAGTTTATATGTATGACTATGCACTATGTTAACTTAAGTTTTTGTACAGGCTAGATCGTGGATCACCACTGTAAGTACATAAGTACTAATTCTAGAAGGTTCCATGGAACAACCTGATGGGGTTTTTATTTTTTATATAAATATAGATCGAAATTTGTTTTTGAAACAGTCATTCATTAGTCTTTTAAGTTTTTTTTTATTTTTCTGAACTGACATTGCAGTTGGCTGTTGCAGCCATTACTGCTTCACCAGACTTTATTTTAACGAGTCTCTGAAGGAGCCTCAGCCCGTATAGCGCCCAACGCTCAAGGGCTCCCTGCGTGGGGAGCCTCGGCTTGGGTTGTCGCTCTCGGGGGCGTCCCTTCGACCGGCGTGAGTCTCGAACCCGAAGGAAAGTCACCGCCAGGAGGGGAGTTCCCCGTTAAGCGGGTGCGGTTGCGATTGAGTGGGGGCGAGAAGCGCCCCGGCACTCTTTATTACCTCGTGTATCCGTTTGGGCGCCGACGAACCCGGGGATGTCGGCGTCGTGTTTGGAGGGAGGCCCTATTGGTTGGTGGTGGTTAGTCGTTGAGACTAGTTAGTACGTGCCGAGGCCGCCTAACTATAGTTTTACGACCGTGCCGAGGTCGCCTAACTATAGTTTTACGACCGTGCCGAGGTCGATCGGGGGGATGGTACGTTATGGATTGCACAATTAATCGATTCGAGACCTTCAAGAGACAACAACAAGCTATGAAAGCTAAGAAGTAAAATTTTCGTACATATGTGTTAGAATGTAAGTTAGATATAAATACTCGTTTTTCTCATCTCAAGCGCCTCAGAAGAAACTCCTTGTCACAGGCAAAACCTTGTGCCACAGATTTCGAAGGGTCTGTCCACACAATAATTGTGATTTTTTACTGTCATATTTGATTTTATCTAATATATCTAATCTTCTATCTGATTTTATTTTAATGAATGCATTGGATTTTATTATTGGATGAATGCATTTATTACTATTTGAATGCCAGATAGCACTATATATTGTATATAAGTCTACTTGCTAAATTGAATCAATTTTTTTAATATATGGCAGCTATTGTGTAAGACAAAATTAATTTTGACAAATTCAAAGTATCATGAAAGAGAAAGAGGTTAAAGATTGGTTATTTAATATTATATAACTAATTAAGCTTTCTTATAGAAAAAAGGGTTCTGTAGAATGGAAATTATACCGAATATCTAACTAGTTAGAAGTATTTATAAAGACCTATTATCATGATTTTTTAAAAACGTCATTTCAAAACCCCTTTTTTTATATTTAGGTCCTTATAAATACTTCCAGCTAAAATTAGTTTAAATAAGATTTCAGCGCACAAATCATACAAAATATACATCTTAAGGAGAAAGTTTTATACAAACCTCAATTGCGTTCTTGAAGCTCTATTTTATCTAACTACTGATGTTGGCAACAGATGGCTTCTACTACTACAATCAGACTAACATTTGTGGCGGTGCGGCTGGCACTCTGCTGGGAAAAGTTGGAGGCGCTTTGCACAAGGTTATCCTTGACATGAACCTTGGCTTGGCCAACCACTCTTAAAACTTAATCTGTTTGAAGCCCTATTCAACAATTATTTTATTTTCACCACTAAGGTAGCAAACATACACACTTTTTTTGCATTACTAAATCTTTAAATTAGGAATATCCAACTACTTACCATCGAATAGCCAATATTATTTTCATTTGTTGTCAATATATTTACATCTGGAAAGAAGACACTGTCACAAGTCATAACAGCTTTAGATGTACCAATTTTGGCTTGTATTGTATGTATTGTACCATCACTTGCCACATACTCATAACCGTCAATTAAACTTTGAGCTGGCATTGCATCAAATCCTGATTCAAAATCTAGACCAATTTGTCTCCTATTAGTTCTGTGGTGGTTAGGTAAGGAACGCATTCTAAAAGGTCCAATCTCATCTGTACATAACACATTGTTTATGTGGACTGCTAAGTCAGTGACATCAACCTGAAAAAAAATATTTAAAGTATCACAGCACAGTACATAAAACTATTTCAGATTTTTTACATAAACATTAAAAAGATGTAGGTCTTTGTGGTGGCCTAGTAGTCTACACCTCTGACTTGCTTTACAATGGGTGGGCTTTTAAAACCTGAAATATGCTGATTACACTTTCAACAAGGGTGATAAAAGGGGATCCCACTGTTTGTTGATTTGAGGTAAGGTTGAAGCAAGGTGCATTATAGGTTAAAATTTAGTATAGTATCCTAAAAATAAATGGGGGATAAATAATAATAAAGTTTAAAATGTCATTAAATGATTTCCGATAATAATCAACTCAATAGAGGGGGGGGGGGAGTGGGTTTTTCATAAAAAATAACCTAAACCTATCATCAGTCTTCTGCCACCAGAAAGATTAATTTAATAAACTTCACTTCCACCTTATCTCAGTGTAAAAAATTGCAGCTCCTGCACCCTTGCGTAACAAAGCCACAGGCACTATACACATAATATACTACTTTAATTCTGAATAGACCTACAGATCTGAGAGATTACAATTGTAGTAAACGAATTGTGTTGCTAGAGGGTTGATGTAGGGCTGTAGCTAAGGTTGAATCTGAGGTAGGGCAGCGGCGGTTTCATGTAGGACGCCAGTAATTTTTTTTATCTTTAGTTATTTTACCTGCTTGTGAGCGTGAGTAACCTTAAGGTTGTTGGTAACTAGGTGGGACCATGGGAAAACAAGAGCAAAATGGTTACATACACACTTTAAATGCCACCATAATGTAACCATTATGCATTTAATGCTGCAAGAATAATATATAACCACAATAGTAAAAAACTGTGATTGATTCAGAATTAATTTAATAGATGTCGCTAGTAGTAAACGATAATATTTTTTTTTATTAATTTATGTTATGGGAAAAACAGGCCTATCGCTATTACCTCTCTCCTCTCCAAGGTGATCGAGTGTGTGATCAACACACAGCTTCTCAGATACCTAGAAGAACACAACCTGGTCAGTGATTGTCAGTATGGCTTTCGCCATGGTCGCTAGACTGGTGGCCTTCTAGTCTAGCCAGTGAGAGTCAGGGGGAGGCATTGGCATGTAGCCTGAACATAGGGAAGGTGTTTGATCGGATCTGGCACCGGGGTCTTTTATTGAAGTTGCAATCTTACGGAGTGCCTGAGGGTTTGTACAAATGGGTGGCTAGCTTTTTGTTTGGCAGACGCATACGAATTGTGGTGGACGGTTGTTGTTCTGATAGCATGGACATTATTGCTGGTGTCCTGCAAGGCTCTGTGCTGTCTCCTATGCTGTTTCTAGTGCATATCAATGACATGTTAGACATCAACAACATGCATTGCTATGTAGATGACAGTACTGGAGACGCTTATTACACGGGTCGTACAGACATCCCTCGTTCCATTGTGAAGGAAAACCGCAGAGAGTGTGTGTGTCTCAAATCGAGACCGCACTGCCCAAGGTTTCTGACTGGGAACGGGTAAACTTGGTCCGATTCAACCCTACAAAGACACAAGTCTGCACGTTCACCGCTAAGAAAACCCCATTCACTGTAGTCCCACAATTCCAGAACACTACCCTCTCCATCTCCAAGAGCAATGGGATCCTTGGTGTTGACACCTCCAGCGATGTTCAGTTCCAAGATCATTTACAAGATAAGGTGAAGCTGGCGTCCAAAAAACTAGGTGTACTCAACAGAGTGAGGCAATACTTCACGTCGGGGCAGAGGTTGCTGCTTTACAAGTCGCAATTTCGGCCCCATATGGAGTACTGCTGCCATCTCTGGGCAGGTGCACCCGGATACCAGCTTGGACCTTTCGACTTGGTTCAACAACTTTACCAAATAGTTAAAATACTTACACTATGCGGTAACCCCGTTAATACCAACGTCACAACCATCTTATTATATTCCTGAAGGGCTAAAGGCAACTAAAATCTGAAACAAAAACTTATCACTATACAATATATTACATTCTCTTTGCAACCTAATCTATGCAACCCAACACTATCTTATTTTTTTTTTTTTTGTGGCTAACACTATCTTTGTTTGTTTCTTTCATGCTTTCTTTTCATAAGTGAATGGCAATTGGCAGTTATACGTATATTTTGCCAGTGTCAAAAATTTATTACTTTCTTTGTGGCTTTATTTGAGTCCATAAACTCAGATATCTGCCAATGTCAGCTTCCATGGAAAATAAAAAAGACAGAAATGGTTGTAAATATTTTTTTTAATAATGGCGTCTTGTTTACAATTATTTAGCGACAAAATTAAATATAAAAAAAAAATATATAATAATAATAAAACATATATAAAATTATATATAAACATTTGACGTATCCTTATTGCGTAAATATCTGATAATAGGTATTAGGAAATAATGAACAAATAAAAATGTCCACAATAATTACTCAAAATAACAATGTATTGTGTTCCTTAATGTAGTATTTAAATATATATTAAAAAACACATTTGACACAGTCGTTTTAGCTAGCTGATAAATATGATAATAAACATGGAGCAATTTAGATTTAGCCTCGTAGCCAAAATGTCAGTTTTAAGTGCCAGTCTTATTGAACAATAATTGAAAACATAGTATTTGTATTTTGTTTATATTAGTTGATGTGAACAAAATCAACGCATAACTGTCTGAAGAAGTCATATTTTTCTGCAAAATTATTTATATTAATTATTTATATCTTAGTCAATCAGAATACATAACACTAAGAAGTAATTATTTTACTGTGTCACTTTAAATTAATACTGTTTTTTTTTTAATTTGGGTAGACTAAGTGTAAATAAATATTGCATTAATTTACTTAAATGATTAAGTATTCAGGCCAAACTAGATTGTCCTGGGCGAAATCTGGTTTGGCCGGTAACATATGGCCCAAATCACCCTCGGTAAGAGTAGGCCATGCCCAAACAGTAGGGACGTATAAGGCTGATAAGGTGCATATATAACCTTAAATTTGGGTACAGTAATTATTTTTTACTTTGTCATACTAATTTGACTGCTGTGACTGTCAAATGACGGATGTTTACTGTGTAATTCTGATTACTAATTTTCTTGTAGAAATCTGTGTGAATTTTAGAGTTAAATATAAAAATGGGGAAAGTGCTGCATAGTTCGTGGTGGCAGAAGTGTATGGAAAGCAGGTCGTGGCATAAACTTTACAGGTTTGGCCTACGCTTACTCATTATAATATTTCATGTTTTTTTTTTGATAAATAATGGTTTTTACTGTAAAATATCACGTTTCACACATTTATTTTAACTTTTACAATATTGCAGAATCTTTGGATGTCTTTTAATTGGTCTCCTTTGTTTAAGTTACTATAATATTTTATGTATTATACATGCCATCTCTATGGTTATTAACTTCGAGCCAGGACTTAAACCAGCAACCCTTACATTCCGTGTATAATATATTTTCTTTTAAGACTCTAACCTTTAGGGAGTCATAAATAAAAATATTATTTCTATATATGTGTATTTTTATTGTATTTCTTAATTCTATGAAGATTTATGTACTAGGACTTTATAAGTCACTAGGAGTTGTATGTATGTGAAGTTCGTTACGTATATATATTAAATAATTAAATAAATGTTTACAATGAAGACATAGATGATCATGGCTCGCAATTGTTGCTTGGTAAAATATTTTAAATGCGTTGAGCGTATGAGCATAAGCTTAGTTTTTTTGCATTGATTGCTAGATCAATGTCGAGTGTCCATTTAAATAAGATGTTGTAGTTGTTTTTGTATTAATTATTATTTATAGCTTGTGCTTCCTCCAGAAGAATTTTAAAGTTGGGCCCTATATTAATTTTTTTTCTTATTTAAAAAGATGGTTTCCTAAATTAAATAATCCAATGCCTTAGAAAATAAAGATCTATAAAGATGTTAAAAACATGGTTTTTCACATTTAAGTATTCATTCCTAATCTCATTTCAAAGTTGAGAGGTATTCCGGTTTTATTGAAAACCGTACTGTTTTATTGATAATATTTTTATCTATTACATATTTATTTTTTTCGTTACCAAATATCTCTCAATTATTTTATTAATACATGACAGTATGGTTATTGGCCTGTATTGAGACTGCCATTTTTATAAATGGGTCTTATTATTTTGCATTTTAGTTTGTCGGTGTAAGTTGATTTCGAAATACATGTGTTTATTATGTGCGTGATGACAGGTTGAGTAGCGTAGTTATTAATTAGATAAATTACCCGGAATGTTGTTAACCCACAAACTACTCAGAAAGGTCAAAAAGGTCAAAGAAAAAATTGGCTTCAACTATTTGTTCGTAGTGCACTCTCCAGTGACATACATATATAAGATTCTTGGCTCAACAGTCATAATAAAAAAAGAAATCGATCACCACAAATTATAAAGTATTATGTACAGTAGGCGACAAATCAACCTAACCTTAATGGACTTTGAACCTAAGGCGCAACAGAGCGAAAAAGTCGCGAGAGAGAGATAGTCGTAATTTATTATTTCGTCTCACACTGTTAGTAGTATCACCACTGCATCGCGTACAACCGTAAATTATGAATGAATATATAAGTGTACGTGCGTAATTATTATTGGGTTCAAATTTTTCTTACATACGATAACAGAGGCATACAAAAAGGTGATCGCCCTTGAAAACCTTTATTAAATTTTTTTTTCTTTCTTATTTTATAACAATCTTCTAGGAAAATCTACTCAGTCATTTATTGATTTAACATATTGTTCTTTTTCGGATATGGATTTTGTGCCGCCGTAATATTTGTCCCTCCCATTCAAAAGTAGGATTTGGGAGATACTGGAATAGTAATAGTGTAGTAATGTCGGTAAAAGACATATATGAGGTATGGAAAAATTTGTCTCATTGTAATTAATTATAATTAATTATAATTAATTTTTAGTATTTTTACTTACCATCATCGTTAGTATTTTATATTTTGTATTGGCTTTTTAGCCTATTTCGCTCCCAGTGTCCTCTATAATTACCGCGCACAAGGCCCGTGTGGGTGCCTAGTGCGTAAGCGCAAACATTCTTCTTAGTAAGTAGGTAGACCAGTGTGGGTTGATATACTCATTCGTTTAGTTCGTTGTTTCAATATACTAAGGTGACAAATAAGCATACGGTCCGCCTCGTGTTAAGCAGTCACGGCAGCTAGCGATGCGATGGTAGAGAGGGGACCAGACGTGTGCATAGTTTTTAACAATTCCTCAGATATATACTATGGTTAACAAACATCAACTTAATCCACTGATTTTATCTCGACTAGTATTCGCAAAAGTCATCAGTTGACAAACTCTTTGGTAATTTGGTTGAGACTGGCCTTTTAGTAAAAGTAAAATAAAATATCAGAAGTCTTAATAACGTCATTTAATTATTTAAAATCAACATGACAACTTAAATTAAAAATAATAATGAGGATAAACTAAAAATAACAACAATAAAAATAAAATTTTAATAGACATTATTTGGCAGTAAAGTTATTAACATTAGTGTGAATAGCCACAACGGATCTTAGTGCAAATGGAGCTTTTTATATAAAGTATTTTCTATCAATCTTAAAACTTTTGAAATATAATAGACTTTTTAACTACAACAATTCCACAATTAGGTAATACAGATCACAGAAACATATATAAAAAAAATTAATTAAAACTATTTACCTAAACCCTAAACCTTTATTGCCCAAACACGTAAGCTCGTCTTATCTTTATTATCTATTAATACATTTTAATTACACGTCACACCAAAAATACAAAAAAAATCAACAGCTACTGAGTATTAAAAATAATCCTACATCAGACGTCCGAATACTAAAACCCTTATTAAATTTAATATCTAATTTATTATATTATGCTGTCTCTTATAATGTTGATATACCCATGGTATTATATGATAGTAAAATATCCAAAACTTCAGGTATCAAGCTAATTATCTACAAAGATAATTTTGATATCTAATTTATTATATTATGCTGTCTCTTATAATGTTGCGAGCGAGTTACAGGAGTTTTACTTAACAAAAGTGTTAGTATTTAGGTTAGTTTATTAGTATAGAAAAATTAAACACACTCGTATCATAATTCATTACTGTTAATTTTATCATAATCTTTGAAAAATATTTAGCTGACAGAAAAGCAAGTTCAGCTAAAATAACCTGCAAGTAATCATTATAATTTTGACTGAGTAGGAATCATGTGTTATGTCAAAAACAACACAAGAATAGCTTGTTAAACGCCTAGGTAGGTATTACCGAAGTTGACTATCGAGATAAGAAGGAAGACAAACATTTCCCATGTATTAAGCTTCTTGTAAGTTCTTTCAACCGCCGCCAGACAGTCTGCGTCAAAATGTGAAAATAAAATTTTATTAAAAAATACCCAATAACAAAAATTGAAGCATACGAAAAGGCAGCGTTGCCAACTATCAAACAGTCTAAGCCTATTAGAAATTATTTCCTCGTTTTGTGTGTAAATAAAATTGGTTGGTATTGTGGCCGACTGCTGTGCAGAGGGCGTGGGTTCGATTCCCGCACAGGACAAACATTTATGTATTAAGCATTTGTGTTTGTCTTGAGTCTGGGTGTAATTATGTATGATAGGTATGTATTTACAAAAAAAAAGTAATATAGGTATGTATTAATATCCGTTGTCTGGTATCCATAACACAAGGTTTGCTTACTTTGGTGCCAGACGGCGCTGTGTGTAATGTCCAAATATATTTATATTTATAATGATACTTACGTGATATTGAGAAGCAGTGCTCTGGGTATTGATAAGCGGCTCCATTTGGTGAGTCGCTTTTATAGCCGCATCTCAGTCAGTAGTTGTGGCTCGAAAATTAACCTGTCGGAGCTATGGCGATAGGTCTTCCCCCGTTTCCTCGTTCCGGAGGATCAATTGTCTTATATTTTTTCTCTGTAAATAGAATGTTTTAAATTTGACGCTTATTTAAAACAGGTGTCAAAAATGTTAAGTCGATACCTAAAAAATATATAAAATGTCAGTCATGATACTGCTTTTAGTTACCTATTGAAGACCAGACAGTAAAATTAGTTCTTTATTACTGTTTCCTTTTATATTGTATTTATTATTCTATATGAATTATTGATTATTACCTACATAATTAAAAAAAAGACTCATGTAAACAGCCTCGATAAGGGGACGCCGTGCCCCAGAGTCGGAACGTAGGTATGAGGCTGGTAAGGATTGAAATTATTAAGTTACTACTTTTGATTCATAATGGATAGGTTCCTCATTCCAACATACGTAATTAGCAAAGTAAATTTACTTACTGTTATTCGAGTTCGTCGCTCATTATAAATTTATTCTGTAGCCCGCTTCTCCGTTGCACTTGGATAAGTTGAGGTGCCATTTTTAATTTAGATAGGTAGCGATGCAACAAACGATTGCGCGCCCGCACGCCTAATCGTGTCAAGGTCACGGATAACACTAAATTTTGATTTATTATTTTACCTAGATGTTGATTGCGCTCGGTACTAACGGCGCCCCGTCGCCCCGCCCGGTGCGCCGGCTTTCATTCATGTTTGTAGTATACATAAATCTATAGATATGTTCGCAGACGCAGCTTTATTCAGTCTCTTACCTACGATTTATCTATAGCGATACGTTTTAGTTATAGGTATGTTTTCGTGGGTAGCTTGATGTGTCGCCTACTGTACAACACGTAGAGAAAAAAACCTATGTCTATGTGTACAACCGATCACCATGATCTCTTCCTTTTTTTTTGTGATAACTGGCATTGGCAAATATCTGAGTCTACGAACTCAAATAAAGCCACATGGAAAAAAAGAAATGGAAGATTGTCGAATGTTTGTAAATCTGATTAACAATGCACCTAATTGTTGTTGATTTTGTCAGTTATTTGTCTGTTGCATTCTCCATGATTGTAATAAATTAATAAACGTGCATAATAATAACATCGATTACAGGCCGCAAACTATAAAAATGGTTGTTACTACTGTAATAGTCTCTGGCATACCACAATATGTAAGTAAACATTTCTGGTTTGATACTACGTACACACTGTGTGCTAGATTAGTAGATTACCCTCAGTTCAACGTGCCCCCACAGTTCTGCACCACATTGTAATTATGAATGTACTGTGGCAAAAAAGCAGGTGTGCACCACTGACTCCGGCACTACCCATGCTATACGGCGCAGCGCAAAGCTTAAGCCCTATTTACGCAAGAGCAACACCTTGCCACATTGTAGCATGCCACAAATTGAGGCATGCTTCATACGCCAACACCGTGCGGCCAATGTAGCCTGTGGCAGTCTATTTTACGCTGTGAAGACTTCATGCTGCAATGTCAGAATATTTGCGTACACCACAGTGAAATGGACGATCAAGTAACTTTAGCAGCAGCTAATTTTTAGGGTTCCGTACCTGAAAGATAATTAGGAACCCTATTACTTAGGCTTCGCTGTCCGTCCATCTGTCCGTCTGTCACCAGGTTGTATCTCATGAACCCTTATAGTTAGACAGTTGAAATTTTCACAGAAGATGTATTTCTGTTGCCGCTATAACAACAAATACTAAAAAACAGAAAAAAATAAATATTTAAAGGGCCTCCCATACAACATGCGTGATTTTTTTTGCTCATTTTTGTAGATAATGGTACGCCCTTTGTGTGCAAGTCAGACTCGCACTTGACGATTTTTTGTAGACCATGCAACTACAAATCAACGAAAGAGGAAAATATGCTATAAAACAATGTTATTGAGTAGTAAAACATAAGATCTTTGTTATTAGTATACCAAATATTATCTTTATATATTAATGATCAAACAAAACCACCAACACAAAAAATTGAAAACCTTATAATTTTTTTTTATTATTAATTTTTCAACGTCTTTGATTTCGAAATTAGAAAGGCTGTTGGGAGCTCTAAAAAGTTTTGAGGCATGGCACCCATTGGGCTTGCGAACGAGGGTGACAGTGTGCCACATGATGCGAGATGACATTATGATGCATCATTTTCACGATTGTATTTTAGTGATTTGCTTTGCTCACCTTGTGCGCTATTCTTAATATGCAACCTGACTGCTCGTCGCTATGCTCCTCACGACCTAACTTTACTAGTATAGATTATGTTTTTCTAGCATTGATAGTCTTCTATAGTAATAATTGTATATTTTGATATTTTTAGTTTTATTTTAATATTTCAAAACGGCTCCGGAATCTGAAATTGCATGGGGGGGGCTTGAGTTAAAGCCCCTTGACCCCTCCTCAGAGACAGAATCCTCAAATTCAGCAACTTGATATAAGACCAAACCACTTAAATCTTTTTCTATGTGTCTATTAAGCATTTAATACTGTATATATGAAGCTTTAACACATTTTCAGAATTCCAATGCATGCAATTTTTGTTTCCCAAGTAGAGCAAACCAAAGCAGGTGAAAGCCACAGATTCGCCTTTGATTAAAGTTATCAATTATCAAAAGCTCATTTATTTTATTCTCCACAAATGGAATATCTGCATAGATACAAATCTTATATTTAGTAGTATTCCTAGTATACAATAATAAAATATTTTACCTTAATATTAAAATAACCTAGCCAAGGAGGCTGATGAGTAAATTGTCTTTGACTTCTCTACATATTATAAGACATTTGTTGCCTTTCCTGTCTGATTGTCTGCTTAGTTCTCCAAAAGTAGACATTGCATTAAATGTGGATTTTACCATTATTTTCAGATATTCTTTGTAAAGGTTTATAGTAGACGCAAAGAATAGTATATTCAGCCACACACCGAATACTGAATATTCTATGGGTATTTTGGCCGAATAGCCCAATATTAAGCAAAATAATTTGGCCAGTGCAAGTCCTCTTTCTTCCACACTGTGCCAACTGTGTGTATAATAAGCTGTTTCAACAAGTTCATTTTTTCTGTTTTTTTTTAACTTTTAACTGTTTAATTTACGTTATTCTGCAGGGATTTTCTTGTAAAATATATTTACATGATTTATCTATTTATGTACTATTTTTTTGACTACAAGAAAATACACAATCATTTTATTATGCCAATCACCTACTACACAGAAAAATCTTAAGTATTTGGATGAATATTTGTTGCTAGCCTTGTTTATAGTATAATACATCCTACTTAAATTTATAATTAGGTCGTAGAGAAAAATTCATATTTCTCAATCAAGTCATAAAAGAATAGGATTTGCGGGCATGACATGAAACTGGCGACACCTTGTACCTACCTAAATAATGTACTAAAGAATTGTAGGTCTTAATAAGATTTCGAATTTAGATTAGAAATTAAGATTTTGATTAAGAGAAAATTTTCCATGATTTAATAGTATATACCTATAGGTATGATATTTTTTTTTGTATTAAACTTTATCCATCTGCTATTGGTCGTCAGACCAAAAGCAAGTTCTTTGTGAGTGGAGTTTGGCATTCTAGGGGAGCGGCCATCGCCGCACCTCCCAATTACAGTGTGTGGTCTCTTTTTTACCTTCGGACCACAGTTGGCACGTCTAACAACTCAGCAACGAGTGGGTTTGGATGCAAAGTTAAGCGCTCCTTGTGCAGATTTTTGTAACGATCTATTTCAGATGTAACTGTCGGCATTTCGAGGTAACTATGTATCTCGCAATTTTTCGTAAACCAAGGGGCATTGGTTATTGCAGTGCAGACGTGAGGCTAATAGGTCTGTAAGAGGAGGCTTCGTGCTTTGGTTTTCCCAGTTTGTGAATCATGACCACTTGAGACACTTTCCAGAGGGCCGGGAAATGAGTTCTTTCCAGAGAGAAAGTTCTGAAGATAGCATTGAATAAACTAATCTAAAATAAACTGAATCCAGGTGCTTTCTGTGAGTCAAGCAGTCTGATTTCCTCCGCAGTTTCCTTGGGTGAGGTTGGCTGAATTGACACATCTGAAAGTCTTGTTTTAGGATAGCATCAAGGTTTGACTCGTCAACTGAGCTCTTATTCGGCTTGAAGACATCAGCTAAGTGCTTGGCGAAAACTTCAGCTTTTTCCACATGGTTTGCTTAGATCTTTTGTTGCCTTCCACAGAGAGTGCTCATCGATGCCACTTGGAGACAGCAATTGAAGTTTAGTTTGAACTGTGTCATTGAGTGTGTTTTTTTATAGCAATCTTTAGTTTCTTTGCAGCTTTGTTTAGTGTGGCTTTATACAGAGGATGATGTGTGAGATACGACGTCCTTCTTAGTCTACGCTTGTCCAGGATCTTTTGTTTTCGGTGGGTTATTGGAGGTTTTGGTAGATCCATCAAGCGACGGGTTTATGTTATCATTAATGAATTTTCGGAACCCCTCCCAGTCTGTTTTGATTTATCAGAGACTCAGGCTTGCTCCGTAACATTACATTGGTGCTTAACGTTAAGATGACAGGCATGTGGTCCGACGATCCATCCAAGTTAGACTCGACTACAATGTGTAAACTTATTCCCTTGGTAATAAAGAAATCTAAAAGATCTGGTAGTGTTCGTGGGTCGCTGGGCCAGTAAGTAGGTTCACCTGTAGAGATAGGTTTGAGGTGATTGATATCAGCACAATGTTTTAGGTCGCGGCCCCTGGTACTGGTACAACGAGAACCCCATTAGGTGTGTTTGGCATTCCAGTCGCCACTTGCTACAAATCTGGGACCAAGCAAGTTGAAGTAGGCTGTAAACCTATCAGAAGTGGTCCTATGTCTAGGTAGGCAATATGTAGCAGATACGGTGATAGAACCAGCTCCCTCCTCAAGTAATACGGAGGAGACTTGGAGGTACGGTGTTGAAAAAGGTGCCATTGTTGTGTGTTTTAGGTTTGCTCTGATTACGACAGCTGATGTGGCATGCGCTCTACCATCGGGGTGAGGAGAGGCATATATGTTATAGCCTTTGACACAAGTGCAATCGCAAGCAATTGCAAGTGGACCACATGCGATTTCACGACCACGCAAAGCGGTGAATCCGCCACTGCTGCCAAATGCCTAACAGACTCTGTCTCCTCCTTTTAATCGTTCAAATTCGACATAACGTTTCTCGTTTTACCGATTAAAGTAAAGGTTACTGCAACCATAGCCAAAATCCATTTCAGTTTGCGGTCGATGACCGAAACCGATCATCATCGCTTCCGGTATAGACTTAAGTTACTTATCTGAATTACTAGTGATTCAGATAAGTAATAGTTCTAGGGTAGATACTGCACTGCAATACCACTAAGGGCAAAGACAAGGTTTTCGCCAGACTGATTGAACAAACTCAACTTTAACATTATAACTCCAATGACTGCTACTGCGTCGTTTATAACAGCCATAGGTCAGACATACTTGACACAGCACAGGCCTAAATTTGCTTTCTGTAGAAGTGCTAGAAGAATTTTGCTTGTCTTTCCCACCAGACAAAGGCCCCGCGAAAAGTCTGGTGAACTGGGACAAAATTCAAGAAAGCCCTTTGAAGCTTATTAGCTTACAGCAACTAGATTGGATCCTCGTTCTCATTAGATTTTAGGACAAATTAATGTGGCCAACGAATCTCACCATCTGTCGAGAATCTTGCGTTTGATTGCCATTAGTATTATTGCTGTGCCATAGACAGTGCTTGATGTTTACATTGGCATACAAAGTGACATACATTCGGATAAGTTTTTATCAGAAGCGATAATGATTGGTCTGTGGCTGGTTGGTCATGTCTCTTCAGTGACTTTTACCTACCAAGCGGACTTGAAACATGTTCTGACCTGCTATACACATCATGCGGCATAATGCACCTGCTTAGTAATTTTCTCTCTCTCTTTCTCTATCTCTCTCCATTTCTTGGTAGTTTCATGGAATATGTTTTTGTATATTTACGATTTTGGAGTAAACAGAAACAAAACTGTACATTCACAGCAAAATTGTAATTTATTTACCTTTTCAACATCGGATTACAGCTAAAGTATTGGCTATGTAAAATTGTACGGCCTGCAATTTTTATTGATTGATTGTATTTTTAGTTTTTATGAGTATTTTAAAAGAACAACTATCGAGTTTCTTGCCGGATTCTTCTCGGTAGAAATCAACAACATTGTGAACTGGAGAGAGGCTTGGAGGGTTCAAAAAATAGTATTTTATAACTTTGACGATTCAAAAGTGATTGTAAAATCGTAATTTGTATAAACCATTTTGACTTTGACTTTAAGGGTAAACACCGTTGATTGTTTTTCATACAAAACGATTTTTTCATAATCGAAATTCCGTAAATTACAGTTTGTAATTTGATTCTAAAAAAAGAAGCAAAAAATTAAGAGCCTTTGTTTTTTTTTATATTTTTTTTAAGTTGCCCATACAAAAAATTCCGACGCCTTTGTCAAAATATTAAAAAGTAATGGCTTATCAGAATGTCTTAAAACCAAAGATTGCCCTCTTTACTTGTTATAGCAGAATTTAACCCAGGGAATAACAGTTTTTATTTCAGTTAATAATTTTAACGAAATTTAACATGAACTTTTACAGAACTACAGAAAACTTCCTTAATGTAATCAAGGATTGCCATAGGAATCTCACGCCGCTAACCGAATTAAGCGCGGGCAAAAGCTAGTGACATCATAATAATATAATTTTCATATAAATAAAATGAAATTTATGGAACCCTACACTATGCATTGCCCAAAATGCTTTTATAATGATTATTTTTTCTAAATTGATTTGTTTACTTTTGGTAATATTTAAATTCTTTTTTAAAGGTTACTCTTACAGACTTGGCATATAGCTTGGATAGATTATTTGCGGAGGATGAAATCGGAGACTTCCACCTGCGTGATTCAACAAATCACAGCAGAACAAATGAAAGGCAAATTGCGATTGATTTCGATGCTTCATATGACGCCGTGATAGCTCAAACTACATTAAATGGCTATGAGTACCAATTACCAAACGGAAGAGAGTATACCTTACGCGCTAAAATAACGAAAAATGAACCATCAGTAAAAGAGATAGGAAAACAGATAAGGTCACCGAGCCCTGAAAGAATTTCTTATAAGAGAAGATACCATAGAGATAATAAGCAAAGTGTCATTCCTAACATTTATTTTCAAAGAGACAGTGGAGCTCAGATGTTGAGACTGAATGATAATTTAGATGTGAGTAAGTTCATTTACGTAGAAAGTTGCAAAGCGATGGAGGTTTCTAAGTTTGTGCATCAGAGTGTTGGGCAGAAACACAGCTTAATAAGAAGTGCAAAGCTATTTACTCTCACGAATCGCATATTCGCAGATATCATCGACGCACTACACAGCTATTTCGGTTTATTTTGCGTAGGCTCACGTGTCGCTAAACGCTTTCAATCGATATGAACATCGAGATTTTTTTGTGTAATGAGTCAGTTGTTACCCTTATTAAGCTGTGGCAGAAGGCAGAGTTCAGATACCTCGCATGCATATTCTACTATTGGGCTGAAGACATAGTACAAGCTCAAAATAAGTAGATACGAAAAGATCACAAAAAAAAAAAGATCCCACTATATGACCCGACAGTTTTGGCCCTGAAATAGTTTTGAGTTGAAACAAAAATTTCGTATAAAAAAAGCAATCTAAATTTTTTTTTGTTTTTCTAATAACCTTATATGGACTTAATTTAAATAAAAAAATAGCCAATCGTTCTAATGTTTTTATTCAGAGATGTTAAAGTTTCAAAGATGTTTGGATGTTTGATATTTGGTTACGCATTAATGACTGGACATATTCGTATGATCTTTTGGAATGATGGAAAGATGCCTTCTATTCAAGAGTTTATACGGCACACAGCTAGGCTTATATTTATTAGATTATTTAATGAAAGTTTACTCAAAATTCTTCCTTTTATTTGACTCGGCAGTCCAACGTCCTACCCCTCTCTGCGCCACTTCAGTTGTTTCTAACTATAAATTCAACTAAGTTGGCATTATTTATCTTTTCAGACTAAGATAGATGTCTTGAAGAAGCAAAAAAAGATTTTGGCCATGGAACGAAAATTATTGAAAGAGAAAAAAAAACTAAAAAAAGAAATGGAAGATTCTGTAAGTATTCTTTATTACTGTATATTTTATTTTATATACATAAAAAAAAAAAATTTATTAGAAAAGCCGTCGCCAAAAATATGAAACTAAAAAAGTGCTTAAATCGGAAGAAATCTGTCAGAAAAGAATCGAATCAACAGCATGTAGAAAAAATTCTAGAATCTTTTTCTAAAATTACTTCTTAAAGCCTTAAGAATTCTAAACTCTGTCTGTCTGTTACCACTTCACGTTTAAACCGCTGTATCGATTAAGATGAAATTTGGCTTGGATACAGTTTAAGTCCCGAGGAAGGACATACGCTACTTGAAAACGTCGGTCGGTTTTTTCTATAATTGAGAATCTTTCGTTGAAATCCTACACCCATAACCGAATTTAGGACGGGTGAAGCCGCGGACAAAAGCTAATAAGCTATAAGGTAAGATTTTCTTTGAAAAATGTAATGGTAGCAAAAAGTAAATGTGCAGTTTTCTGTTGTCGTGGTTATTTAAACAGGATAGTTTTGATTCGGAAGAAGAAGGAGCTGTTGTAAGCATAAAAAAGTCTCGGTCAAAACGCAAAAAATCACGCCGGTCTCGGTCCGTATCTAGATCTAGAAAGTCCCGTCGATTCAAGTCTCCGAGTTCAACAAGCTTTAGCTCAGACTCTTCAGACTCTTCGAGGGAAAGGAGGCGTAGAAGGAAATATTACAGCAGGAACAGAAGAAGTTCAGACCATCAACGGTATATTTTTTTTTAATTTAGTCCGTGTTTAATACTTACTTATTTCTTATATCTGACAGAAGGGATATATTATTCTATCGCTGGTCTCACATTTTAGCACTTACTTTTTTAAAGCTGGTTACAGACATCATCATCATAGCAGCCTATATTGGTCCACTGCTTGACATAAACCTCCTGTATGGCGCACTATTCCAACTAATCCTCTGCCTTCCGCATCTAGCCACCAACAGCCACCCTTTTCAGGTCGTCGGTCCAACGGGTCCAAGTTAATCCTGCTCCTTTTTTGAAGTTAGTTATAAAAAAATTACACATATGTACCTACTTCAAAATCTCACCTAACTAGTAACACAAAGTAGCACAGTGTTCCATAGTTTTTATAACATTTTGTTTTGTTTATTAATCTTTTGAAATACTGTATTATGCAGCCATCGCGAATCTAGGTCTGTGTCGAGGGAACGTCATGCTCGATATCACCATCGAGCCAAGAATAGCAATCGCTCAAGATCCCGTTGTTGCAATAGCCGTTCTCGATATCGCGGCTCGAAATCTCAATCCTTGGATCACCTACAGTCGCCTTCTGCGCATTATCGCAAGTCTTCAAGATCTCGAACGAGAGAGCTCGAGTAAGGATAGATTAAAATATTTCAACACACTTGCAGTGACATATGACAGTTACCGCACAAGTGCCTTTTAATTTAAAGATTTTATTTTTATCAAAAACTATATTCTCATTTACGGAAAATTATTTCCATTAAATATTAATTTTGTAACACTAACATTAATATTCACTCCCCTTCAAGGTGTTGAAAACAGTCCTATGACACTATTGAGCTCTCATATTATAATGTACTATTTTAACGCACTTTCTCATATAGTGGCTCTTATTGCACCGCTTTTTGGTTCATATGCATAATGAACCAAATGCGTTGCATAATGCCCCCTTTTTTTAATTTCAGCAAAATATAGGCTCCGTTTACTTTAATGATTATGTATGTGAACTCCCACGAGCAGGATCCGCTCCGCAGATCAGCGTGCCATTTTTGACAAATATATATGCAAGCAAATGGCGTTGTGTTGTTATATTAATATTTGTCGCGCAAGAGAATTGAAAAATGTCGTATTAAACCCGTGCTTTGTAGCCATTACACACTCTGCTTCATTCCTCTTCGTGTGTAAAGATTTTAATGATTTTTTTTATTAGAGGTCGGCGTCGATCGCGATCGAATGAAGACCGTGATAGACCAAGTACTTCAAGTAGTCATAGGTAAGTTGATAGAGCTATATTTATATATGTATGTACTACTAACGTACGTGACTCCGCCCACGACAAAGTCAGGATTTCCAAAAGTTTATTTCCTGTTTTCTATAACGTTCCCGTTCTTATCCTAATTACCGAGTTAGTACTTGGATGGGGGAATGGGACGGTGTTACCAACTTTGTCACTCAACATTTTTTTATATATATTTTTCATTTTCATTAGCCGTCCTTTAGACCACATTAAAAGTCTTTTAACTATCTTTAATAAATTTTGACTGCTACTGTGCGAGAGTTTAATGATTTCAGATAAAAACAATAAACATTTAATTGTAAAAAAGGATTCAAAAACCCGCAAAACACTGATAGGCCAAGCGGGGCCGCAAAACAAGCTGATAATTTCTGAAAAGCTAGTCGGGTCCCTCATGACAATAAAGTCCCGCTACGGTTGCCTTATTAGAACTTTAAACATAGGGAAAGCAGACTGGTATTCGCAAAAACCCAATTTTATTTGCTATTTAAAATATAGCTAATCAGCTATCTTTTGAAACATTTTTGGCAATAAGTCAAAAACTAAGTTTCGTTAAATTATACTTTTTTTTTGATTGTGCCAACGAAGTCCATTTATACGACACACTATTTGCCATATCAACTATACTTTTTGAATTTGGCGCTCCCATTTCAAAAAACGAAACTCCCCTCCGCCACTTGTTTCAGGTTCCGATAAGGTTTCCTAAAATTTCCTATGCGCTTTTTTGCGCACCACTTGGTCTATGTGTTAATCGAAATTAATATCATGAACTTAATTGAAATTGGTTTTATATTGATTTTATTTAAGTCTACTTAAAGTTAGTTTTGCTTTTTTTTTGCATTATTTCAGAAAGTCCAGTACAAAAAATATAGACAGTGTAATGGCTGTAGCGTTCAAAGAAGCCTCTAAAGTTTTGATGAAAGAAAGATTTGAGATGATGTTATATAAAATCGTTTTGCAAGAGAATTTGAAAATACCATCAAAAGATATGAAAGCGATACAATTATTGTTAACCAAAGCAATAGAAAGGAAATTAGAAAGTATGCTAAATGGTATCTCCTTGACAACAGTCAGTAATATTGTGAAGAGGTTTTTACATTATTTTGATGATAGAGACAGTATAAAACTGATAAGAAAAGTTTTAGACAATTTCAGGAATAATTCCAATGAAATTGAAAATCCAGGTATTCACAACTTTAGTTTAAAATCTTAACTACTGTAGTTAAGTCGAAACAAATGACACAATCTAAAAAACGTCATAGGCAATCATACAGCCGGAGCCATTTTTTCAAGTCATACACTACTATAATTTTTGCTAAGTATAAACAAATGATACAATCTACAATACGTCATGGGCAATCATACAGCCGGAGCCATTTTTCTAGTCATACACTACTACTACAAACTTGGGTATTTTGTATACAAATGACACAATCTACAATACATCATGTGCAAGTAAACATCAAGAGAAATATTTAATTTAAAAACTTATAACTAAATTATTAACAATTAACTACATTATTAATTGGTCAACACAACTTTAGCTATATCTCCTAATGTGTTTGACATATGTTTTTCTAGATGATAACCATGCACTTGTGAGTGTTTCAACAGCAAAAAAGCGTAATTCTTCAAGAGCAATAATTACAGCTGAATGCAATGATGAGATTATCGATCTTGACAATATTTCTGTTGACGAATTGCCCGAAGATTCTCAACAAATTTTGCCTTATTGTCCCGTAAGTTTTACCGCTCAAATATTAACGAGACCCCCTGTATCCCAATGACGTCATAAGTGTACGAGGTCTTTTTAAGCGACTTAAAAAAAGGAGGAGGTTCTCAATTCGCCGGAATCTTTTTTTTTTATGTGTGTTACCCGATTTCTCGATGACGCCTGGACCGATTCGAGAAATTCTTTTTATTTAAAAGGTTATACTTTCCAGGTGGTCCCATATTATTATAGTAAATTTAAAACTAAAACTTTTGAAGAAAAAAAAAATAATGTTAATTTGGAACTGGTGAAACGCCTTTTATGTTGATGATTGTATTAAACTTTGTTACGAGTATGAATGTTTTTAGTGTTCAAGAAAAAAAGCAATTCGTCACTGAAAAGAAAAAAAATTAAAACTTTTTAACAAAAAAAACAACTGGCTTCAAAACGATGCACTAAAAAGGTAAAAATAATTACTAATTATCAAAAATCTGATCTGAATTACAGTTTGAAGTTGGTGTCTATGTACATATGTAACAGTTTATAACACACTTTGCTTGTATGACACCAATTTGAAACTGTAATTCAGATTTTTGAAAATTAGTAATTATGTTTACCTTTTTAGTGCATCTTATTGAAGCCGGTTGTTTTTTTTTGTTAAAAAGTTTTTATTAAAAGCAACTTTTTTATTAATATTTTATTTGTTGTAATTTATTTATATATAACGTCATGGTTTAAGTTCACCACTTAAGAGGCTATACTACCTAAATTACATTTTTTTGGCAAGGATTTTTCCGGATTCGCCCAGTAGATCTGACTGAAATTTAATAAGTCTGTTCTTCGGGATATGGCTCAAACCCTAACAAACGTGAAGACATGAACTTTTGTTCGAAAAAAAAAATCCTTAATAGATCCCATTAAAATAATTACAAGCTTTTATTTATTTGATCCACTTTCCGGTCTTCGATAGAGTTGAAATTTTGCATATACACATTAATCAAATGACAATGCAATATAATGATGTTATAGAGCTGGTCTAATGATGGAGCCGGAATGTGGCTATAGGACCTCTGTAACGAAACGATGCTATCCCATCGAGTTCGGGTTTGTTTGATTTGTCTTGACAAATACTCTGGTGCTAAACGATAATCAGGGTCTGATGAAAGCTTGTTTGTAAAAAAAAAAAACCACGGGGAGCCACGGGGTCAACTGCGCCACCCATAATAGCAGACGCACGATGTATGATGGATACTAGAAAAAGGTGTGTAGCAATACGCAAGGGATATTAAATCAAGCTGCTAGTACGCTTGTTATCCGAAGTTTAATTTGACTGTTATGGTAAGTACATAAATATAATCCTTAACTGGTAGCACTTATCATGCGAGATATATATTAATGTAAAAAGTTAAAAAAAAAACTGGTTGCCTGTAAAGTCGGTATACGGGCGAAAGTTTTACGTGACAATGATTTTATGTCTGTCTCTCTTGCTCTTAGGCGGGCGCGTGCCTCTCACTCGCTCTCATTGTGAGCGCATAACGTGAGCGGAGCGTAACGCAGTTTCTTGAAGTGTCACCCGGCAAACCAATTTATAAGACGTTGTCACGTCAAAAATTTTAAAAAAAATTGGCAGTAACTTATTTTGCTAGTAATATTTTTGACCGGGTATCTGAAATTCTACCTGTAGTAACGAATAAGCCCACGTTTTCATTTTGCTCCCATATTTACTTGTATGGTCTCGAGTACTTGGGTTCTTATCTCAGTTTTTCCGTATGGGAAATGTACAAGCTTATGTTACGTGCGATATGTAACTAAGGGTGCGTGAGTAGTGCAGCTACATTTCAACACACTGAAATTTTCATTTAAATATAATAAATAAATTAATAGTTTAATATATATCATTGTTATGAAAAAATGCTTTTTGTACGGGTTTACAGCACTATCACGACTATACTTTAGCAAAGTTGTAAACTAATAGCACTTAGTGCTTGAAAGATGTCTTTGCTAAAAATTTGGAAAAATAGTGAAAAGGGGCACTTAAGAATATTTTTTATCAAACAAAAGTTTATAAATCGTGTTTTCACGTTTCAGGTTTGAACTATATCCCGAAGAATAACTGTGTCATTAAAATTTAGTCAGATCTACTTAGCAGATCCGTAGAAATCTTCGCCAAAAAAATGTAATGTAGGTAGTATAGCCTCTTAAGTATATTTAAGTGGTCCCCGGAGTCAAGACGTGTTTGGTTGATGAGCGACAATGTCGAAGTCCTGAGGGGAGCTGGTCTTGTAGTATTGCAATCTTGCTAGCAAGCCCAGCGGCATTTAAATATTAAATCCATAATGGAACATATCCCTAAATCCCATACAAACTTGAATTTCGTATTAACGATTCCTGTATTTACAACGTATTTACGTAGGACCTAATAGCTTTGGATTGCGTCGTATTTTCGCATACTTTTTCTGTATAAATGATGATAGTTATTGCTAAGGACAACGGACAAAGGTTCAAAAGTAAAATTCGATATTATTTTTATTTATTTAAGTAGTTATGTTAACGTTACGATAAAACTTTTTTTCCAGAATCCATCTTTACTATCCAAAGATGTTCGATATACAAATTCTACAAACGAAATAACCCTAGATACTCCATTGCTTCCCCCCTTCGTTCCATGTGTCAGCACGGATGTGGTTAATAACATAGTTCCCGAAAATCCCAGATTTATTTTACCCACAAGAGCTATAATAAAGCAAATGAAATCCGCTTTAAGCGAGTTAGAATTAAACTCTGAAAATGGGCATATATTTGTTGTTAGGAGAATCATAAGAAGGAAACTACGTGTAATAATGGCAGGGAAAGAATACATGAGCACGTCTTCTATAGTAAAATTATTTAGAGAGCATCATCCAAGGACAAGTGACAAAGAGTTTTTGCAAAACATAATGAATGATATTAAAACTGGGTTATATGATGATGATAAGGACAGTGATTTAGAAAATAGACCTGCAGGTTTGTAAATAAGAATATTATTACACATCCGAAACAATTTCTCATTTATTCATATTCAGTTTATTCATATTCTACAACTACGGTGTGCCCAACTGATTATTTCGTTAAGTTCATTTTAAAGTTAAGGTGGTGCTGAGCTAGATGCGAACTTCGCGGAGAATAACTAAAAGTGATTTTATTTTAGAATATGTATTATATAGGGTGTGCTACGAATTTCATATATATTGGCCGAAGGTCAGGCTTCATATTGGTGCCACAGTTGGCTGTTTTTTTTTTTTTATACCACTAAGGTGGCAAACAAGCCTACAGTCCGCCTGATGGTAAGCGGTCACCGTGGCCTATGGACGCTTACAACACCAGGGGCATCACTCGCGTGTTGCCGACCCTTCAGAAATCTAATAACTTCTTTTTTGAAGAACCCCATACTGTAGTCCTCAGAGAAAACCTTGGCAGGGAGCTCATTCCACAACCCAAGGGTTCGCGGGAGGAAGTTTCTCTGAAACCGCACTGTACGCGACCATTTTGGTTCCAAAGTGTGAGAATGAATTCCCTGTCGATGGCGAGCGGTGCGATGGTAGAAAGTAGCCGTGGGCATCATTTCGAACAATTCCTCAGAACACAATCCATTGTACAAGCGGTAGAACACACACAGGGAGGCAAAGTCTCTCCTCAGACTTAAGGGCTCGATACCGCAAGTGAGTTTGGGATCGTCGACAATTCTCACAGCCCGTCGTTGAACCGAGTCAAAAGGGCCAAGCTGGTATCCGGGTGCGCCCGCCCAGAGATGGCAGCAGTACTCCATATGGGGCCGGACTTGCGACTTGTAAAGTAGCAACCTTTGCCCCGACGTGAAGTACTGCTTCGCTCTGTTGAGTACACCAAGTTTTTTGGACGCCAGCCTTACCTTGTCTAGCAAATGATCTCGGAACTGAACATCGCTGGAGATGTCAACGCCAAGGATCCCAATGCTCTTGGAGATGGAGAGGGGAGTGTTCTGGAATTGTGGGACTACAGTGAATGGGGTTTTCTTAGCGGTGAACGCGCAGACTTGTGTCTTTGAAGGGTTGAATCGGACCAAGTTTTCCCGCCCCCAGTCAGAGACCTTGGACAGACCGATCTCGATTTGAGACACAAGTTCTTCACGCTTTTCCTCCACAATGGAACGTGGGATGCTTGCACGGCCCGTGTAATAAGCGTCTCCAGTACTGTCATCTGCATAGCAATGTATGTTGTTGATGTCCAACATATCATTGATGTGCAGTAAAAACAGCGTAGGAGACAGCACAGAGCCTTGCGGGACACCAGCATTAATGTCCTATCTATCAGAGCAACTACCGTCAACTACGGCTCGTATGCTTCTGCCGGACAAAAAGCTAGCCACCCATTTGCACAAACCCTCGGGCACTCCGTAAGATGGCAACTTCGATATAAGACCCCGGTGCCAGACCCGATCGAACGTCTTCGCTATGTCTAGGCTACATGCCAATGCCTCCCCCTGACTCTCAATGGCTAGTGCCCATCGGTGATTTTATTTTAGAATATGTATTATATAGGGTGTGCTACGCGTTTCATATAAGTTGGCCGAAGGTCAGGCTTCATATTGGTGCCACAGTTGGCTGTTGCAGCCATTACTGCTCCACCGGGCGTTTGGGGCGAGACTCTGAAAGAGTCTCAGCCCATATAGCGTCCAACACTCAAGGGCTCCCCGCGGGGGAGCCTCGGCTTGGGTTGTCGCTCTCGGGTCGTCCTTTCGACCAGCGTGAGCCTCGAACCTGAAGGTAAGTCAGCCCCAGAGGGGAGTTCCCCGTTACGCGGTTGCGATTGCGAGAGAGGGGGCGAGAAGCGCCTCGGCACTCTTCGATACCTCGTGTATCCGTGCGGTCGCCGACGAACCCGGGGACGTGGGCGTCGTGTGAGGGGGGAGGTCTTTGAGACTAATCTCGCTATCCGGATAGCGAGTCGTCGTCTGGGGCCGTTAGTACGTCCCAAGGCCGCCTAACAATAGTTTCTCGACCGGGCCGAGGTCGGGGGATGGTAGGTTTTGGATTGCACAATTAATCGATTCGGGTGATTTTGTGTACGCTCGAAAAAGCGGACTGCCAGGTCTTTAAGATATTGGGGAATCGTGGGGAGCTCAAAGTCTCGTGTAGGTCCGCATTACGGACGTACCAGGTGGCTCCGGAGGCCGCTCTGAGAAGCGGTTTTGAAGGGTCTGGAGTTTATGAAGATTGCGCTTGAATAACGCATAGACGACGCTAGCATATGCTAGTATGGTAATAGTAGTAGGGCGGATGCAGGTGACGTAAAGAGTCACGACCGTGGATAAAAGCGGCTCGGTCTCTAACTATTTTAGTGTCATGGCGGAAGTTCAAACGCCTATCCAGGGTTACACCAAAATATTTGACCTTGTTTTGCTTAGGAATGGCACGGCACGCGGAGGGCGGCCTTTACTTTGATTCTCCATTTCCGAAACCATTCGTCGAGGGCGGTGATTGCGGATTGGAGTTTCTTAGTGATTCGACTCACTTGCCTATCGGTAGAATAAATAGCGGTATCGTCCGCGAAGAGGGCTAATTTGGTACCTATCGTTTGTGTACAGAAGGTACAAGGTAGGTGTTACGGTGTGCTCGGGGCTCAGTATTAGTTACGGACTTCGCCCACTACTGTCGGCCTACTCATTCGAGAGGCGTAGTACATATTGTTGCAGGTAGGTTAGTTCAATTAAATAAACTATGAAGTCCGTTTTGTGATATATTTAATTGTTTGTTTTTATTTCAGATAATACAAAAGCCATTGAACATAACTCAGTAAAAAATAGAAAATCTAAAGTAGTTGAAGAAGACAAAGACGTATCTACGCCGAAGGTACTAAAATAGTTTTAATACTGTGTTTGTTATTTTTACGTCCTGCTCACAGATTTCTTTTGTATTATGTGCCCTAACTGTCCCAATACTGTCCCATAACTATTATATTACTAAGAAAAAACTAGTCAATTGCGAGTTGGACTCACGCATAGCATAGCAAGTTAAATAGTGGGAATTAAAACCTGTTTTTTTTTCCCTGTAAACATTATAAAATTATCATTAATAATTGTTTCAGCTTTTTTGGCTGAATTTAGTAATAAGAGAAAAGAGGCTTTTATTTTTTGTATGTTTTATGTTATATATAAATTAATGAAACACACACACACATATATTTGACTTTCCGAATGACCTCCGTTTCAATAATTAAAAGCTCATTTTACATATCTTACTTCTAATTAACATAATATTATATAGTCTATAATTTTCATAGTTTCCGTAAAAACATTTCTGATATACAGACTGACGGACAGATACTGAAGTCTCAACACGAGACTGCTCAGTTCGCTCAGAGGACGCAGGTTAGGTCCCTGCACATGATAAATATTTGTGTTTCTCTCGAGTTTGGTGACTGGCTTCTATAGTACAAGCTTTGTTTTGGTGGCGTCGTTTGAGAAGCCCAAAAATATATATTTTTTTAACAAGAATTTCTTTATCTATGCAAAGCTAAATTTCTTCTATAAACATCTGTTGCATTGTTTTTTCCATAGTAAAT
The DNA here is from genome assembly GCA_946406115.1 of Apoda limacodes. Taxonomy (NCBI): domain Eukaryota; kingdom Metazoa; phylum Arthropoda; class Insecta; order Lepidoptera; family Limacodidae; genus Apoda; species Apoda limacodes. The sequence continues at coordinate 20,694,600 of OX291555.1, read as the reverse complement.
AAAAATTGTTTTCTAAATGTTTCAGATCAAAATTGAGCCATCAGATAATATTACTGTTGAAGTATTTGTGGAATCAAGCAACTCGGATATGACTTTTAAAAGTGAAGCGCCACTAACGTTAGAATCACCAAAAATTCAAGACAATACGATTGAAATAATGGACAAAGAAACTAATAGTGTTGAAAACATTGAAACTGAATTTCCTTCAAATCATCTTAATAATAAAGTTTCGACAGCAAATAACTTCAAAAATGATATTATAGCGACTGGGGTCCTTAATAAGGGGAAACGGATAGTAAATAATTCAGTCGAAAATATCGAAACTGATGTCACTACAAGTTATGATAACAACGAGAATACAAATGTAAACAAAGGCTTCGAAGAAAGAAGTAAAGGTAATAGTCTAAATAAAAATATTATTTGCAACGTAGTCCATATTTTGTTTAATGACCCTAATTCAATTTGTTTAACTATAGGTTTACAAAAATAAAAACGCCAAAACTAACGAAATTGATTTGACGGAAAATGAAGCTGAAATCAATGTAATTGATGACTATTAATTTGGTAATCAGACGAACTTTCTCCCGCGAACGCATATGTTGTAAAATGAGTTTCCAGCCAAAGTTTTTTTAAAGGACAAAAATTTGATTGCTTATACTTTAAAGTACTTAAATTGACCTCCATATATAGCTTAACAGTTATTTACGTCTGGTCTTGTCATTCCTCTTCTCTCCTTAAAATTCGAGAACGTGCCAATCCAACCCCTCTTCTGCAACAGTTGGAAGGTTGTCCTTCTCAGAAGCCCCTCTGATTCTAACGCTCTCTATAGCCCAAAATATGTGACGACTGCTTCGCTCCTACTGTTCAGTTGATATGATGGGCACCCGCCTAAATTTAGTCTCAAGCCGAACAGACACGTTTATCAACGGTCTTTGGTGTGGTCCTAGGAACCTTTCAAGAGCCCTGACAGCCTGCCTCTTCCTCGGTGCTACCTCCGCAGATTTCCAAACCTTCTTCTCTTCTCCTTGGTGTTCCTTCCTATATTGACCCGTTGCAGCTTCTTCGTAGGCGAACCGTTATGTTTCCATGGCGGCCTTATTGCATACAGCTTCAGTATGATTCTGATAGCTCCCCTTGAAGTGTTTCTCTAACAGCAGCGGAATGAGCAGAGAGCTGGGGAACCAAGGTTTTTCCTAAGAACTACAGTCAACTAATTACTCCTCTAGGAGTTATAATATTTTTAAAGAGTCAAGAACGCGCAAGTGTTACAAGTGTCCATAGGCTACGGTGACCGCTTAGTATCAAGCAGACCGGAAGTTAGTTCACTACCTCGGTCGTTTAAAAAAACTAACTCAAATAAACGTGTAATTTTTTTTTATATCAGATCACAGGAAAGCATATATAATAAAAGCGGATAAACAAAACTCAAAAAAAAATCATGGAGAATCTTCTGAAACTGAAAAAAGGGAAGACATGCCCGTGCTAAAGGTAAATACTGTTTCAAGTATCGTTTAATGACTTAAACCTCAAATATAAACATAATGTGGTATAAAAATTGTATAGGTATGTGATATCAGTACTGATGTGCTGCATATATTTTTTTGTGTAAAGCATGTCTTCCTAAATGTTGTAGGTTAAGTCTGAGTCAACAGAATCGGATGTTACTGTAGAAGTGCTTGTAGAATCAAGCAACAGAGATATGAATTTTAAAAGTGAACCTTCAGTAACATCGGATGTCGCTGAAATGCAAGATTCTCGTGTGGTTATTAGTACGATTGAAATTATGGATGACGAAAATGATAATGGAGAAAAACACAAAACTAACAATCCTGCTAATTCTTCTAAAAACTCAGTTTTTACAGTAACAGAAAATGAATCAAATAAAATTATTGGTGCTAAAGTCACTGTAGATACCGTAAATACAAATCTTAACAAAGTTTCCGAAGAAAAAACTGAAGGTAATAGACGAAATAGAAATTGCGATAAACGACAAAATTATAATATGACAAAAAAATATTTTCTAATTTACTAATTTTAGTTTATTTAATTTTAGGTAAAAACGAAAATATGGAAAACGAAATTTATGTGATAGAAAATAAAGCTGAAATTATTATAATCGATGATGAGTCGTTAGGTAATAATGTAACTAGTAAAAACAAATTTACTACGTTTTAACTCAATAATGAAAATTCAAATTTATGTGCGCTTTTGTTAGAACGCTTGCTAATAATAGTTATTGCTGTCTAGTCCTTATCTTGTGTTTTATTGTTTAGATACTGTAAATGTGGAAATTAAAGTAGAAGACGATTATGACGCAACAAATATTAAAAAGAACAGTTGTGATTTAAACGGAGAATTAATATTGTCAAATGGATGTGATCATAGTCGTTATGCCAATGTTGACCATGATATTGAGAGAATAGGTTAGTACAAAGGGCCCAGTAATCTTCCTTTAATTTTACTTATCCTTTTCACAAAAACAGACATGAAATTTTTGATGTATGCTCATGGAACCATATATGAAATGTCGGTAGTTGACTCCTTACTAGCACCGCTTGGTGTATAATTCTATATTATCCATTTGACGCTATCATATTGCCTGTCATTTTTATAACCTTAATAAATAAAACTATTGTCTGTGAAAATATTATCCAAAGAATAAAGATCCCTGGAAGCTGGATTTTGCCATAACTTTCCCTTTTGTGTTTCTAAATAAATCAAAACAGTTCCAATCAATATGTTGTATTCCTAAAAATCATGAGTATTGCCAAAAATCACACAAAAACTTTTTACAAAAATTTAATCAGTAAATCTGACATAGTTTTTTTGATAACTGCATTATACATAATATCTTTAATTAAAAACATTTCGCTTCTCAAAATGCATTACTATCACATATCAGTATTTACTGTAGGAATTCGACAAAAACTCTGTCTATTTACTGGCATTTCATGAATGTATAATACTTTTTTGTTTTCAGTGAGCGAAATATTTTAAATTAGTAGTTATTTAGTGTCTAGCAGTTTTTGTAAAAAATTTCCATCGGATTCATCTTAACAGTCACATTTATAGAAAATAATTATATATTTACGATGGAATGTCGTGTCGTATATAGATTCAGCTCAACACATCGAATGCTGTTATAGGGTCATCATGCGCAGGGCAAGAAGTGCAGTTAGTTAAGTCCAACTTTGAGGTAAAGGTTAATCAAAGAATCCAGTCCAGATGGGCAGCGTTCAGAAACTTGCTTTATATGTTTTCGTCCAGATAGTTGTAGTAGAGTTGCGATCACGGACTTCTACCGTGGGTACCGGTAAGAGCAGCAGGAATTTAGCGGAAGTAGACGGGGTTTCGACCCGTTCGGCCGTTGTTATGCAAACATATCGAGGAGGCCTACGTCCAACGGTGGACGACTTCCGGCTCGACGACGACAGCGTTATCGAACACATCCAACATCCATCCAAATAGTGGTGTCACATCGAACGTTAGTTAATTTTATTGTCTACATGAAAGAGAGTTTCTTTCGTAAGTTACGAAGATGTTTCCAAATTTTTTTTATAAAACACAACATTTTTAACCGTACACGTATTAATAGGTAATCCTAAAATTAAGTTTAAAACCAAAATGAAAGTACGTGCAAAACGCCAGCTTTTTAGCTGTTTTTCATAGTACGATGTTTATATTCCCTGAACTAATATTTGACAATACAGGTTGCTTAGAGCTTAAAATCTTTGATTATAAAAAAACCGCATCCAAGTCGGTTCACCCGCTAAAGAGCTACGGTGCCACAGATTGATACACACACAGACACACACGCACAGAGCGTCAAACTTATAACACCTTTTTTTTTTCGTCGGGGGTTAAAAACCTTACAAAATAACAAAATCTATTGGGTATATACGGCGAATAGTTATAGTTTTTGAGATTTAATAAATACAATTCTTATAACAAAATAATTTTCTTAAATTTAATTCCTTCAGTCTGAGTTAACTGGTGTTAAACTTTGAGTTCCTTTTTCAGGGTTCCGTACCAAAAGGGTAATTAGCGAAACTAAGACTTCGCTGTCCGTCCGTCCGTCCGTCCTTCTGTCACACAGACAGTGTAGTTAGACTGTCGAAATTTTCACAGAAGACGTATTTCTGTTGCCGCTATAATAACAAATACTAAAAAACAGAATACATAGTGGTACGGAATTCTTTGTCCGCGAGTCCGACTCGCACTTGGCCGATATTTTTTTTTTAAACTAATTTGTTGGCTGCAGATGGCCTTCAAAACTGAACGTGGAATAACTTTTGTCACTTGAATTTTTCCTCCTTTACGGAAAAGCAAAAGCAGAAACGGCAAGAAACTCTTCAGTCGTCGCCTTTGATAATTATTAAAATCGAATTAGTCAAAGCGCCTAGGTATATTAGTATACCTAGTATACCTGGGATATCGCTAATGGTCTGTGTAAAGCTCCGTCGTAATTTGTATACAGGATGGCCGGGGAGTTGACGTTCAAACGTAAAATTTAGATACTTTATGATGAGGAGTATCCGAATCATTACCATTTATGTTCTACGATTTTTCGTAGTTTTCGAGATAAATTTTTTTAATGATTTTTTTCGTTATTTTTACCTAAGATCAGTTTTCGATTTTTTTTTCGGTGTGTTGAACATTTCTGGTTCAGTTTTTTTGTGAAAACTAATTAACATAGTCTTTTTTTTTTTTTTTATACCACTAAGGTGGCAAACAAGCCTACGGTCCGCCTGGTGGTAAGCGGTCATCGTAGCCTATGGACGCTTGCAACTCCAGGGGCATCACTCGCGCGTTGCCGACCCTTCAGAAATCTAATAACTTCTTTTTTGAAGAACCCCATACTGTAGTCCTTAGAGAAAACCTTGGCAGGGAGCTCATTCCACAACCCAAGCGTTCGTGGGAGGAAGTTTCTCTGAAACCGCACTGTACGCGACCATTTCGGTTCCAAAGTGTGAGAATGAATTCCCTGTCGATGGCGAGCGGTGCGATGGTAGAAAGTAGCCGTGGGCATCATTTCGAACAATTCCTCAGAACACAATCCATTGTACAAGCGGTAGAACACACACAGGGAGGCAAAGTCTCTCCTCAGACTTAAGGGCTCGATACCGCAAGTGAGTTTGGGATCGTCGACAATTCTCACAGCCCGTCGTTGAACCGAGTCAAAAGGGCCAAGCTGGTATCCGGGTGCACCCGCCCAGAGATGGCAGCAGTACTCCATATGGGGCCGGACTTGCGACTTGTAAAGTAGCAACCTTTGCCCCGACGTGAAGTACTGCTTCGCTCTGTTGAGTACACCAAGTTTTTTGGACGCCAGCCGTACCTTGTCTAGCAAATGATCTCGGAACTGAACATCGCTGGAGATGTCAACGCCAAGGATCCCAATGCTCTTGGAGATGGAGAGGGGAGTGTTCTGGAATTGTGGGACTACAGTGAATGGGGTTTTCTTAGCGGTGAACGCGCAGACTTGTGTCTTTGAAGGGTTGAATCGGACCAAGTTTTCCCGCCCCCAGTCAGAGACCTTGGACAGACCGATCTCGATTTGAGACACAAGTTCTTCACGCTTTTCCTCCACAATGGAACGTGGGATGCTTGCACGGCCCGTGTAATAAGCGTCTCCAGTACTGTCATCTGCATAGCAATGTATGTTGTTGATGTCCAACATATCATTGATGTGCAGTAGAAACAGCGTAGGAGACAGCACAGAGCCTTGCGGGACACCAGCATTAATGTCCATGCTATCAGAGCAACTACCGTCAACTACGGCTCGTATGCGTCTGCTGGACAAAAAGCTAGCCACCCATTTGCACAAACCCTCAGGCACTCCGTAAGATGGCAACTTCGATAGAAGACCCCGTCGACAGACCCGATCGAACGCCTTCGCTATGTCTAGGCTACATGCCAATGCCTCCCCCTGACTCTTAATGGCTAGTGCCCATCGGTGTGTGAGATACACTAGAAGGTCACCAGTTGAGCGACCGTGGCGAAAGCCATATTGACGGTCACTGATCTGGTCGTGTTTTTCTAGGTATCTCAAAAGCTGTGTGTTGATCACACGCTCCATCACCTTGGAGAGGAGAGAGGTTAGGTTAAGAGCGATAGGCCTGTAATTCGATGGATCTGATCTATTCCTTTTTGGGCACCGGGTGCACATTTGCAGTCTTCCATGAAGACAGAAATTGCCTAGTGTGGTAGGAAAGAGTGAAGAGGCACGTGAGTACAGGACATAACTCAGGAGCGCACTGCTTAAGCACCACTGCTGGTATGCCGTATGGCCCACTCGACTTATGAACGTCTAGGGAAAGCAACGCCCGCCGGACCTCGCGCTGTGTTATAGAGATTTCCGGCATGGTCTTACCGCACCACGGTAAAGTAGGTGGTACAGCGCCTTCGTCGTTCACATTCGAGTTAGAGGCAAAGAGACTGCCCAATAGATCGGCTTTCTCTTTTGCACTGTGGGCCAAGTCAACATCGGTCTTTTGCAGTGGTGGTGACGACGACTGGCAGAAGTTCCCCTCGGCAGCTTTAGCAAGCTACCAGAAAGCACGAGTTAAACTGTGTTTTACTCAAATCCATCATAACGCAAAGAAAGTCAAAGATTTAAAAACAATAAAATAATTTTTTTTTTTTTCCTTAAAAAATGCCTTAATTTACTTTGAAGGTCAGTTACAGAAAATAAACTCCTGTTAACCCTAACTTTATTTGGCCTTGTTTAAAAGTTTAATGTCTTAGGAAGTTTTTTTTTAAATTACTTTGAACCCAAAATCACCCCATTTATTTATTTTTTGATACTTCGAAAATTTGTCAGTACTGAGCTCAAATTCTAAGTAAGTTCTGCAATTCCTAGATAAACCATATTTTTTAGGGTGTTAGGTTAGACTATGCTAATTAGTTATCACAAAAAAAACTAAACCACAAATGTTCAACAGAACGAGAAAAAAATCGAAAACTGATAATAGGTGAAAATTACTAAAAAAAAATTCTGTATGCTTGTATAAGCTGTGCTCGCAGCAAGGCATTTGAGCAGCGAGCGTCGTAGGGATATCGTTATTACAGTCTATAATATCGTACGAAGGGTATCTAAACAGTGCTAAACCTATAATCCAAAGCCTGCCTAACTAGGAGGTTGGGGTGGAGAGCTGCGTTTTCAAACTAGCTGCTCGGTAGCTCGAAGTCACTATACTGATCGAGATTTCGCTTTTGAGCGTCACTTGCCCCCTACGCGTGCTCTCACGTACGAAAGGCAGGTGCGTGAGCTCCAGTGTAAGTTTTGGACTAGATGGCGCTATGTGATTTGTCCAAAAATATGATTATTGTTGGTTTCCTATTATCAGTAATGAGGGCACGATTTAATATTGTCTACTCTATAACTTATCAAGACAGTATAAAAGATTGCTAATGATCCAAAAGGCATGAATGAAATAGTCCAGAATGTTTTTTAAGTTTACAGTTTATTTCAGCACTGAATGAAGACAAAATAACTGAAAATGGTAATAAATTAGAAGGAGGTAATAAAAAAAAGATTCATACTAATCAGAACTTAGACGAAGTAGTTGAATTAAAAAGGAAAGCTCAAGAAGATATAGATTCCGATAAAGATGAAAACACAAGAGGCATTTTCACTGTTACCTTCAATAGAGATGACGAATTTAACCGATCTACCGAAGATCTGTTAAAAATATTAAGTGATGATTAAAGGGCTTGCCGTACCTAGGAGGATGCAGGGAGTTGTCTCTTCTTCTAATTAAGAAGCTGATTAGGTACTCTTCTAGTGCCTTAAAATGAAGAGAAGAAGTGGCGAAGACTTTATTTTAGAATTTGGAAAGGACATTTTTTGTTTTTTTTTAACAAATAGTCTAGGAAGAGACCCGGTGACGGCGATAAGGCGCTGTGATTCAACATAACAAGTATAGTTATTATTACATAGTTGTTATCCTTCACCATGTTGTCAATCAAATTCTACCAAAACCATATTGTAAATACATAGTGTAAGTTTATGTTATGTAAAATTGATATTACATGTTTCTACTCGTAAGTGTTACTTTATAATTTTTATTTTATTTATATTATTTCCGTTTGCGCAGGCCCACTCTACTTTTTCACACATTTTTGCCGTTTCTTGTTTTAGAAGTAGTTTCCCTTTCATTTAAATATTGCTTTAAATATGTGTTTTTTTGTTTAATAAAAAAATCACTAAGTAGAAAAATCCATTCTCAGGATAAATAATTTTTTTTTTTTATTAAGAAATACCTAGTGTATTTGTTGACATTACGAAATGTGTTTGAAATTTTATTCTTAATGCAAACATACTCGAAAGATCCAGGTCAGGAATAGAACCTACAACCTTTAGATATTTAGTGGTTTTACTTCAAATATAACTTGAACGAGCCTGAACTTATGTAGATAATATCTAAGTATGTGTAATTATCATATTTTCTTTGTTTAATAAAGGTCTGTTTGTTTATAATATGTATGTACATACATACTATGTGCTCATATGCTACTTATATGTAAATGTATGTGACCAAACGGTCTTAAGGGAACTCATTTGTTTATATTAAAATACCTCTATGTAGTATGTTTGTACCAATTACATACATATCATACATTTCTAAAATTTGTTTTTGTTCCATTCTTCATCAGAATCATGAAATTCAAATACCAAAAAATGTGACGAAACTTCTTATTCCTTTTTTACCGATTCACAGCACTGATAAAATCGGGTGCAGTATCACCGTCACACCATTTTGTCACACCAGTGTGGAACAGAACCATTTTTTTCCTCCGTATCCTGTCTGGTGTGACTGGCAATAAGTAATTATATTGTTAGACTAACCATCATACTAGGTAATCAGTAAAGTAAACAAACATAAAAGAAAAAACACAATCAATCAAAAAGTAACTGTCAGTTTGTATGTCTATCTGTCACCTCTTTACGCTTAAACCGCTATACCGATTAAAATGAAATTTGACATGAAGATAGTTTAAGTCCCGAGAAAGGACATACATAGGCTACTTGAAAACGGCAAGTGTGAGTCGATTTTCTTTCTATAATTGAGGAGTTGCCGTTAAAATCCTACAGCGATAACCGAATTTATGGCCAGTGGAACCGGGAGCAAATATCTAGAAGAAAAAAATATAAATTAAGCTTAGTTACAGAGTAACACTTAACGTTATTTGTTAAGAAAAGTTTCAATTATGTATAATATTTTAGTTAAGTTTTGTTTTTACCCGTGGTATAACTTACAATTATTTTTCTCTTGTAAAAATTTAAATTCCATATTCTTAACTTAAACTACACTATTACACATTTAAAAAAATACTGTGGAGAAAACTTACAACTTAACAGTTTACTTTAGTTGAAATTAAAATCTGGTACCTATTCTTACTTATTTTTTTTTTGTATAACTTGCAACTTAAACAGGTATTGTTAAAATCAAACTGTTGATAACATACGAAAAAAATTCTCTTGTTAAAATTAAAATCTAACATTGTTAAGACAGAAACTTTAATTTTTTTCTAACTAACAACAGTTCTCTCTTGTTAAAATATAAACTGCTATATCTCTGTAAATATTGATCGTAGACTAGTAGTTTCACTACAGAAATGACAGATTTTATCAAGATTTTTATTTCGGATGACAGCTACCAAAATTGATACGGCTCTATCTCCGTAACCTTTAATCGTAGAGTAGTAGTTTATTCATAGAAGTTATAGATCTGATCAAGATCTTAATTTTGGATGACAGCTGTCAAACTAGAAAGTGTTTTATCTCCATAATTATTTATTGCAGACTAGTGGTGTTTTAACACTAGTTTTAGATCTCATCAAGATCTTCATTTTGTATCACAGTTGTCAAACTAGAAATGGTTATATCTCCGTAAATATTGATCGCATACTGGTAGTTTCTTTACAAAAGCGTTAGATCTTATCACAATATACATGACAAATGAGTAGTCACACATTTATTTTATCAATACTTGAAACAGTTATTTCGCTCGCCGATCAACTTTGAGCGTATTTAAGTGGCCAGCAGCTTATCACTGGCAACATACATTGGTTTTTAAAAGCACTAAGGTTTTTTTTTCAAAGTGAGCTCTAATGTAATTTATTCACAAGTTGCATTTGAATGATTCTCATGTAGTCTTATATTTTATGTATAGTTTTCTTCTTTTATTCGTTAGTTGGCTTGCAGTTTCTACCCGCAACTCGCGTGGCGTCGCCTCGCTTTTTAATGTTTCTAACAGAAGCCTGAGTATTACTGGACTATAGAAATATAGAATATGAATTCTTTTTTTACAACAAAATAATAATAATTTGTTAGTATACTACGGTTAAAAAATCCCCCATGGTACTACCAACGTGGCTAGTACGACGGGTAAGAAGCGACCTATACCTATCGTATACGTCAAAAAATGATAGTGTGACTATGAAGAATAAAATTCTCGAGTGTCACACTAGCCTGTAAATATAAAGAAAAAAAATATTGTGTTCGACTCTGGTGTGACGGTGCAGACACCCATAAAATCATCGACATAAACAATAGATATGCCCGCGACCGAAATTAAAATGTAGTTGCTCTCTTTCTAACTAAGCTTACGTTCTATTGTTGTCCTTCTCGTCATTAGTATGAAATGAGTCTATAAATGTGTCTTTAGGATTCATGTACTATGACTTTATAAGTCAATAGGAGTTGTATGTGACGTTGGTAACGTGCGTATTTCCATGGCTAAGATGTAGTTGTAATTTTCATTGGCCAGACTTGTACCTTGATAGCTCAATCGGTAGAGCACTTACACAGACTGTAAGTATTGGTGCAGGTTTAAGTCCTGGCGCGAGGTTTAACTTGCACTCATAAAGGCCATGAAAATATTTATTTATTTACTTTGATCAAAAAAAAAATTTTACGGCTAAGGAATTCGAAACTACAAAAACCGACTGTAACTTAAAAATATACCCATTTCGTTGACATGTCGTTAGACATTCGAAATGAATTAAAAACATTTTTGATTTTCATGAAATTAGTGGAAAAATCGAACTTTTTTGAAATCCCAATACGAAATAACTCCTCCTACGTCAGTTCGAAAAACCGTCTGAAATTGCATTTCGGACTCGATATGGCCAGTTATATTTTTTTATTTTTAGCACAGCTGTAGAAGAAAAATTAGACGAAAAGGTGGGAAATCGTTGTACACGAAAGGCGCGCTTTCTGAAAATTTAATTTGTAACAAAAAAACAACCGGCTTCAAAAAGATGCACTAAAAATTAATTGGTATCATGCAAGCAAAGTGTGTTATAAACTGTTACATAGGTACATAGACACCGACTTCAAACTGTAATTCAGATCAGATTTTTGGAAATTAGTAATTATTTTTACCTTTTTAGTGCATCTTTTTGAAGTCGGTTGTTTTTTTTTTGTTTTTAGTGACGAATTGCTGTGTTTTCTTGTGCACTAAAACATCTATGCTCGTAACAAAGTTTTATACAATCCTCAACATAAAAGTCGTTTCACCAGTTCCAACTTAATATTAATATTTGTTTTTTCTTCAAAAGTTTTAGTTTTAAATTCACTATAATAATATGGGACCACCTGGAAAGTATAACCTTTTAATAAAAAAAGAATTTCTCAAATCGGTCCAGGCGTCTTCGAGAAATCGGATAACATACATAAAAAAAAAAGTCTCCGACGAATTGAGAACCTCCTCCTTTTTGGAAGTCTGTTAAGAATAGTTCTTTTGCTTGTATTATTGTATATTTTTTAGAAGTGTGTTAATTATTTTGGTTTAGAATAGGGTTACGATTGTAAATCAATAAATTCCGCACTTACCGGCAGTTCCTGAAACGTTATTCAGGCACGTAAGTTCATGCGCAGAGTTCGAGACGAATGTGGCGCGGTCTCCTATCAGCCTACACAGTGTCTTCTCTATGAGAAAGGAAGACCATGTATTTAGTTTTTTTTTTAAATTTTCCGGGTACTTTCTAATATAATTTGGTGTTTTATACAGATCATAGCGACTCTTATCGTCATCGAACGGGGAATCTGACTGTAATACTTGACCCTCTGGACCCTCATCCCCCTTTTTTCTTTTTCGCCTTTTCCCGTCTTACTCATTATTTATTTACAATCGTAACTCGGTGCTTAACCAAAATAATTAACACACTTCTAAAAAATATACAAAAATACTATTTTAAATTAAATTTTCAGAAAGCGCGCCTTTCGTGTACAACGATTTCCCGCCTCTTTTCCTAATTTATTAATTCTAGTTTTCAGTTATTCTACAGGTTAGGTTCCTAAACAATATGGAATTTATTTATCTAGGAAATACTAACGAAGATTTGTTGAAAATAAATACCAAGACAAAATATTACCAATGACTAGGCAGCATGGTCTAGGACCTTAGCCCGTCCTCAGAGGCAAAAAAAAATATACCGGCGAGATTGATGCTGGCCGCTCGTGCCGCGCCGCGTCGCATGTTTATTCATTGAAATAAACTGTTATTTTTTTTTTTAATACTATATTGGACTTTCAGGTAGTAGAAAAATTTACGTTCGTACCGAGCAGTGCCGGATTAACGTATAAGCAATCTCTATTATCTCATATACTCTGCTGTCGTTACTCTGAGCTACCGTTTTTTTGAGCCTCAAGTGAAATTCGTGAGTAACTATGTTAAGGACCGGCACTAATTTTCAAACTCACTCGAGACTCAGTCGGCAAAACCTGGCAAATACTCGAGAGTAAGAAGTAATCTAAATCTTCTTTTTTCCAAATTGGCAAATCGTTCCTCTTCCATAAGGTGAAGACCATTTATTGCCATAATCCCCGGTTTTTTCATTGCTTTCAGTCGAAAATGTGCAGTGCTATAGGCTTGTTATTTTATTTTATTTATAATATATATAAAGCTGGTTTTATTCAGGGTGACCATTTGTGGCAGATTTCTGCCATTTTGACAGATTTCACATCCAAATTTCAAGTCTGGCAGAAAAAGCTGACGATTTAAAAAAGTGGCAGAAATTGGCAGATTTAAAAGAAATCCTTATTTTTTTTATCACGTATAGAAAACTCATAATTTTCTATGTCTTATTAGATACTTTTTTTATAACTTATTTGGTAGAAGATTATTTTACTTACTGAGCTGGCAACTTTTGTGTTATGCCAGACAGCACGGGGATTTCCTGTTAATTCGTGTAGGTACGCCATATGATTATGAACGGTTAATAGTCTGAGATAAGGTTTATTTTTTTATAACATAATTAATAAAGGTTTCAAAAATTTTTTGTTGTCTTGTGCATTATCTTTATGCAGTTTAAGAGGGCGGTCCCAGTACGAAAAACCACGACCATATTTAACCACAGGTGACCAAATGACGTCATAACCGCGGTCCTGGTACTTTAATTTAAAATAATCCAACTTAAACCAATTTACTACAAAGTACCACGGCCATTCATAAGGTATTTTGGTTTTGTACGTCAGCTGCCACTGTCAAATTGTGACTACTAGTCCCGGTGATTTAATATAACTTTTAACTTAAACTAATTTAATACGTGGTATTTTGTGGTATGCCTCGAGCACCGCGCCCTTAATGTATGCAATTGTGTTTTTGTGTCTATGATGATCCGTACATACATGATGTAAAGAAAATACGAGCCTTCCTACCTTAGGTAGGAACGTAATTACTAAATAATGCTCTTAATTCTCTACTAATAAGTACTATACTGAAGTAGGGTTCCGTACCCAATGGGTAAAAAACGGGACCCTATTATCAAGACTCTGCTGTCCGTCTGTTTGTCACAAGGCTGTATCTCATAAACCGTGATAGTTAGGCAGTTGCAATTTTCACAGAAAATGTATTTCTGTTGCCGCTATAACTAAAATTCTAAAAAACAGAAAAACATAAATATTTAAGGGAGCTCCCATACAACAACAAACGTGATGACAGTATTCTGTCATTTCCGAAAAATTCCTACCATAACCCTTTAAGAGGGGGTATAAAGCCAGACGAGTATGATTTTAGCATCGACAAAAAACATTAAATATTAGTGACTCGTATGATTTTTAATCATAATTAATTAATTAATATTTATCGATTTTGGATAACAGGACTGAGTTCAGGATCTCAGTACAATTTAAACCGGATGAACTCTGATTGTCGAGTTGTTACCCTAAGGTTTTGAACAACCTGTCAGTCTATTGACAAATAACAGTAATTCAGAACCTTAGAGTAACGAATCGACAATCTGAGTTGCGTTCAATTGCAGGTTTTTTTTTCTGAATTGTCTATGCAGTTGTCTGTTGCAGCCATTACTGCTTCACCGGGCTTTTGGGGCGAGACTCTGAAGAAGTCTCAGATACCTCGTGTATCCTTGCGGTCGCCGACGAACCCAGGGACGTCGGTGTCGTGTTAGTGGGGAGGCCCTATTAGGGGAGGTCGTTGAGTCGTCGTCGTTAGTACGTGCCGAGGCCGCCTGACAATAGTTATACGACCGTGCCGAGGTCGGTCGGGGGGAGGATAAGTTGTGGATTGCATAATTAATCGATTCGGGTGTTTTGTGTACGCTCGAAAAGGCGGACTGGCAGGTCTTTGAGATATTGGGGAATCGTGGGGAGCTCGAAATCCCTGTGTAGGTCCGCATTACGGACGTACCAGGAGGCTCCGGAGGCCGCTCTGAGGAAGCGGTTTTGGAGGGTCTGGAGTTTATGGAGATTGCGATAAGTTAACGCATGGACGACACTAGCATAAGCTAGTATGGTGCGGATGCAAGTGGTGTAAAGAGTCAGCTTATTTCCAAACAACATTTTACTGTACTTGCCTATCATGGGATATAAACGACCAAGGACAAAAGCGGCTCGGTCTCTATTTTGGTGTGATCGCGGAAGTTCAAACGCTTGACCAGGGTCACACCAGGATATTTGGCCGTGTTTTGCCAAGGAATGGTACGGCCGAAGAGTGAGAGGGGGGGAGATGACCGCGGAGAGTGGCCTACGGTGAAGAGAACGGCAGAGCTATTGTCGGGATTCACTTCGATTCTCCATTTCCGAAACCATTCGTCTAGGGCGGTGATAGCGGATTGGAGTCTCTTAGTGATTCGACTCACTGCCTATCGGTGGTGTTGCAGGTTGTGAACACAACCAAGTAAGGTGCATTACTTGGTAAGTATTAGCTTTTTCAATTTAACCTGATCGTTTTCAATTATTTAAACCATACTTACTCTAAAAATGATTAAAAATGAGTTTGTAAAATATATATGTTTGTGGTAAACTTATAGTTTTCTTAGGCATAACACAGTGCAAGGATTGAAAGCTAAAATAATCTAGCTAGCACTTTAAGCAAACATAATCTTTAGCTAACTAGGTACTTTTTTTAATAAACTGTAACAGCATGCTCAAATTAAACTATGATATACATTGACGCTTTGAAACCAAAACCTGCACACGTTTGTCTGTGTGTGCGTGTGTGTGTGTGTGTGTGTGTGTGTGTTTGTCACAACAGTAAAAATAAAAAAAACAGTTATGGTGTTAAAGATTCACGGTTCATATTACTATTAAATATTCAGTGTGAAGAATTTTAAATAACAGTCGGAAATCACTTAATTTAAAACGCGCAGTGACATAGTGAGCAAATATTGTTAAGGTAACTTTAATGTAAGTTCCGGTCACAGACCTAGGATTTTTTTGCTACGCTAAAGACCAACACAGCGAGGAAAAGAGATATTCTTATAACATAAACGCTGCACAGGAGAAAAGAGACAAATAACCGTATCTAATATGTCCCTTATTTTTCGAGTAGAAACCCAGAGCTACCGGCTTGTTTTGTGACATTACGTGTATACTTATGTATTATTAATTATCACAAGAATCCAGCGGCAACGGGTCGATTCCGTAAAAAGATTGCTTACCTTTTTTGAAAGAAATAAGATATACATTGCGATTTCGCGACAATCGATGAATTTCATACGTAATTTCAAATGCGCAATGTAAGTATATCTTATTTCTATGGATTTCAAACGAGAATTGTTAGCAATCATTTTACGGAATACAAAGGACTGAAAAGTGGAGTGCTCAGCCATGGTGTTTTGTTGTTAGCTAATTGTCACGTCACAGGAAGAAATAACCCGGACAATCATGCGTTTCACACGTAAATACTAAGTTTCTATGTATTTTTTTCAAACTATATTTTGTCGAATTTCTGTAAAAAATTGGCTCAGAAAACTTTTTGTTTTTACGTAATTATATTGCTTTACTTTGTAAAACGTGGTATTATTTCTTATAGAAAGGGTCTAATTAATGTTATCTTAAGTAAAATTGTAAAATGTTTGGTTAGGGCTTGACAAAACGATGTCGTCATAAGTAACAGTATATCGATACTTTTTCCCGTAAGTAATTATTTATCAACATCCAGAGTAATTTAAATTAAAATGTTTCTTACTAATATTACTTGAGCGCAAGTGGTCTTCTTTTATAGGGTTCTGTAGTCAAATGGCAAAAACGGACCCTTGTAAACACGTCATGTCCGTCCGTATGTCATAATTTGGCCTAAGTATGACCTTATGATTTAGAGGAAGGTATCTTTTATATAAAAATGGAGACAAAAATTTATTAGGAGTAGCTTTTTCACGCACTTCTGGGGTATCGTTAGATAGGGCTTCAAAAATGCAATTGAGGTTTATTAATATAATTCGCGACTTACAAGCTCTAAATATTGAAAAATTTCGTTCCCGCTCTTCTTTTGACTATTAAACCTCGTATTATTTAAATAAAAAAAAAACACGATAATAAGTCTTTTAATTTCAATTAAAATTGGCTGAAACCAATCGCTTCATAAGTTTTTAAGATATTTGCAATAATTCCGATTCAACAGAACCGTTACTAATCTGTGCACAACACGCACTTGGCCGGTTTTTATTTTTTTTACTTATATTATAATATAATAATATTTGTGGACATTATAATATTCAATTTCGACAAATATGTTACGCCACAACTAAAAATAACTAATAAGTAAAAATAACGTAAAGTAATAAATAATAATAATATCGTTTCATAAGCTAATCATTAATCAAAATGTTTTGACTCTGTCTAATGTAATCTTCACTTAAATACACTAGAATTAAAAAATATACATTCAAGAAAGTTAGGAAAAGATAAAAGGGGTTTTTTAAAGACGAAAGAAACCATTTGTAGAGTTTTTCATGTCTATCAGCTTGTGCGGGGTGTCTCCAAAATAGCTTGATGGATTGTGTTGCTTTTTAGGGTTCCGTACCCAAAAGGTAACTAGCGGAACCCTATTACTAAGACTCCGCTGTCCGTCCGTCCGTCTGTCACCGTGATGTATTTCTATAGCCGCTATAATAACAAATACTAAAAAAAATATAAATCACGGTCATAGTACCGTGATAGATATTCGCAATAATTTTCATTCTACAAAACCCTAACTTGGCCTATTTCTGCCTGGTCTAACGTTAGATCTGAAGCATTACACAGAAGACAGGTTCTTACCAACACGAATCCAACTTTGGAATTCCAATACAATCCACTATTGACAATATTTCAGTTCTTGGATTTCCCTTAAATCGTAAACCATTTATTTAATATAACTGCTTATGTATTTTGTTGTCTATGTCAGAGGTATTCATTTCCGCAGACCGGGTACGCGACCCCGGCCCCCGATAGGGGATGTCGGGTAGCAGCGACCCCCTATAACACAACTGCGCTCGCCAACCCGCTTGCCAGGCGTGGCGAGCCAGGCGTGGCGAGTATGGGAAACCCACCAACAAAAAATTAACGGCAAAAAGAACAAACGGCCCCTAGTCCCCGGCAGCCCTGCTAGTCCAGGCTACGGTAGCGGCTTTGGTAACGGCGGGGCAGGGGTGCGAAGAATCCCTGGCAGAGATCCGGCTACCAACACCGACGAATGGACCTGGAAACCTACAACGCACGTAAGCTGAGAGCCGAGGCTGAGGGCTTGTTTCAAACTTACGCAAATGGTATGCAAAAATTTAAATGCTCGATTACCTACAACAGTCATATGTATTGACATGTCTAAGGCCTTTAATTTTGTTTTGCACGACTTGTTGCTGTCAAAAATGGAAATAATTGGAATACGAGGTAATGCGTTAAATTGGATATCTACATACCTCAAAGACAGGAGACAGTATGTAGAAATGTTAACTATCAATGAAAAACAATTGCTAAAATCGGAAAAATCTGATATAAGTTAACACAGGGAAGTGTTTTAGGCCCATTATTATTTCTTATTTATATAAATAACATAGTTAATATAACTGAAAATCAAATGACTTTATTTGCTGATGACATTTCAGTTGTTGTATCATATAATAATAAGGACATTAACAAATACGAATACGACATAAATAATACAATTAATTTAATCATAAAATGGCTTAAAAATAATTATTTAAATGTTAACTTAAATAAAACAAACTTTATACAATTCCATAACTATGGTACAAAAAAAAATCTTAATATAAATTAAAACAGACAGAAACCTAAAGAAGAAGACAGTTCTAATTTTCTTGGTATATCAATGGACCAACATTGCAATACTGGAAAGGTCACATTGATAAAATATGTGAAAAACTTAATAAATTTGTGTATGTATTGCATAGACTTAGAAAGACGGCTACCAGAGAAAGCGTCCTGGCCGCTTATCACGGCTATGTAGCCTGTGTACTAAAGTACTGTATACTTATTTGGGGCAACTCCACTAACCAATATAAAATCAATATGTGGTGCCGCACCTTATGACTCATGTAAGCTCTTGTTTAAAAAGCTAAATATTATTACGGTGCCCTGTATGTATATGTGACCAGCTATCCCAAGGTGGCGTCGGGTTTATCGACCGCAGGTCCCTCGTCAACAATATCATCAAAGCTGATACTCAGAATATCGAAACTATATTCGTTGAAGGTCATACAGGTTAACGCGCCGACTTCGACACACCCAGACGACGTAGTGGAGGAGATGTATGAGGATATTTCTAAAGCCATATACTCCTTCAAAACACACT
Source organism: Apoda limacodes (assembly GCA_946406115.1). Classification (NCBI taxonomy): domain Eukaryota; kingdom Metazoa; phylum Arthropoda; class Insecta; order Lepidoptera; family Limacodidae; genus Apoda; species Apoda limacodes. The sequence goes on along the minus strand of OX291555.1, from coordinate 20,675,560 downwards.
ATAACGCCGTGATGGGGGACTTGGAAGAATGAGATTGACTTTATCATGTCAAGGGAACAGCAAGTGTTCAATGATGTCTCTGTGATCCACACGGTCAAAACCGGGAGTTATTGCCGTATGGTAAGAGGCAGATTAAATCTCAACATAAGGCTTGATAGGTCTCGTCTGATAAACGTATCAGTGGACGATACCAACGACATGTTTGTGGAAACTGTCCATACGGTTGGGTCTAAGTTTTTTAAAACCTACCGTACAAATAGAACAAAAATACTCTCGGACCAGACTCTAAGTCTTATGGACGAGAGACGAAACCTGGGGCTTCAGTCTTCGGATGATGCAGTGTCATATCGGCGGCTTAATAGACAGATCTCAAAATCACTTGCACGAGACAAACACCACTTTAATACATTGCGTATTGAGGAGGCAATAGAACGGAACAAAGTGTTCGCTAAAGATCTGGCTATTGGGCGAAGCCGTCTGGCAAGGCTGAAGACGGAGGACGGCATCATTGTTTCGCAGCGTCGATCGAGGGACCGAGGAGATCGAGAAATTCTATGGACTAGCTATACACGTCGACATCGAAACCAGTCGGCAGTCCAGCTAAAGACCCTAGACTACTAGACTAGACCGGGTGGAAAACCGGTACTTAAAGTCCTTCAGAAGCTCTTTAACACCGTCATACTCGAAGGTACTTCGCCACAAGCATGGCTCAGAGGCATGGTGGTGCTTTTCTTCAAAAAAGGTGACAATACGCTTCTTAAAAATTACAGACCCATCACGCTACTGAGCCATGTTTATAAGCTGTTTTCAAGAGTAATCACGAACCGTCTCGCTCGCAAGTTCGACGACTTCCAGCCTCCCGAACAGGCTTCCGATGAGGCTATAGTACCGTAGACCACTTACATGTAGCGTATGTAAGTGCAGATTATACAGAAGTCAGAAGAGTGAAATCGGCCCCTTTGCTTTGCGTTTGTGGACATGGGCATGGGCAGTGCTACAGGCTCTAAAGAGATGCCGTATTGATCATCGGTATATCGAGATAACGCCACCATGTCAGTCCGTCTCCAGGATCAGAATTCGAAACCGATCCAACTGCAGAGGGGTGTGAGGCAGGGAGATGTCATATCTTCGAAACTGTTCACAAATGCGTTGGAAGATGTCTTTGAGCTTCTGGACTGGGATGGTTTTGGCATCAATGTTAATGGCGAGTACATCAACTACCTTCGGTTTGCCGACGATATTGTGGTCATGGCAGAATCGATGGAGGACCTTAGTACAATGCTCGAAAGCCTCAGTAAAGATTCCCAACGAGTGGGCCTCAAGATGAACATGGACAAGACGAAAATCATGTCGAATGGCCATGTTGCACCCACTCCAATAACTGTTGGGAACTCTACACTCGTTGATGAATACGTATACCTTGGACAAACTGTTCGATTAGGTAGGTCCAATTTCGAGAAAAAGGTTAATCGCCGAATCTAACTCGGTTAGGCAGCGTTCGCAAACTGCGTACTATTTCGCCTTAAGACCCCAGTGCTTGAAGTCAAAAGTCTTCTACCAGTGTGTGTTTCCAGTGATAACTTACGACACTGAGACGTGGCCGCTAACTATGGGCCTTATACGAAAGCTCAAGGTCGCTCCGCGGGCGATGAAAAGAGCTATGCTCGGAGTTTCCCTACGTGATCGAATCAGGAATGAGGAAATCCGCTAGATGGACAGATGACCTCGTAAAGGTAGCGGGGAGCCGTTGGTTACAAGCGGCACAGAGTCGCACGCTGTGGAGAAAGTTAGGTGAGGCCTATCTCCAGTAGTGGACATCAATGGGCTTATATGATGATGTATTTTGTTTACTTGGGTACATTCCCTCAACATTTTCAATATTTGCAGCTAACTATAAAAGGCATAAATATAGCGATAATGCACAATGTCGATAGAGTACGCAGACAACACAATTCTCTACCCACATAAAGCCAGTTACTAACACTAACGCAATTTTTTTTTTGTATCATCACTAAACTGACATTGTGTATCCTTAACATCCTATATCTATGGTTCCGGTAGTAACTTAACCAAACGAAAAATAAAGGGGTCAGATAGTTAGGTATATTTGCCCATAATCAAACTCACAACCCCGGCATACATAACAACTTACCCAAATATCATTTCAATCGTATTGTTTACACTTAGTCCGCGACTCCGATTCGCACTTCACCGGTTTTTTTTCACCGATTATCAATGAGTTGTACTAATTATTAAAAGACCTTCCCCGGCATATGCACAAAAACTTACTAAAATTTAATTAAAACACTCTTAATGCAGAGGTACTCAAACGGTCGATCTCGAGAAAAAAAAATATGTTTATAAAAGAGTAAACTAACTGATTGACTGTCTGCTAATACACAGTGGTGCTAACTCCTGGATTTCCTGGAGATAACATTTTTTTTGAAAATTTCTCTTTTTTTTAAAAAAAAACTCTAGAAATCAGGATTTTAGGATTTCTGTCTAGTCACTTTAGTCTGAATAAGCTTAAAATTATTTTTTAATCATTCCGTTTTACAAATAATATAAAATCTCCTCGATAGTAAAATGTCTTGGTTGACTTGACCAAAGAGAATATAATATACTACCTAGGGGGCGTGACTGTACCGAGCACGGATTATTAACACTCCTAGATACCGAGTGCGAATAAAGCAAACTACTTACGGAAAATAATTCGAGAGTCGAGACACATATTGCTGTCAGTAATCTATGGCAAGTATTCGGTTTCTAAAACTAATTGCTATTCTCTAAATATAAACCGTAAAATGCTTTCTAATAATAGATGTATGTATGTATGTGTTAGAGTTCCGTACCCAAAGGGTGCCAACAGAGCCCTATTAATAAGCCTACGCTGTCTCTCCGTCAGTCGGACCATTAAAAGGCTCTCATCTTTTAGACCGAAATAGGTAGAAGCCTGAATTTTTCACAGAATATGTGTTATATATAATAGGGGATTATCTAATAAATAATAAAAAGTTAAAACAACGTTATTTATGGTAGTGGTTATTAATCTATGGTATTTGTTTCCTCTGGTTTCCTCTATGATTTGTGTTTGTGCTCCATATTTGTTGACATATACTATTATCTGTGGTTTGTGGTATAAATGATACTCAATAAATAATTTATCCATATGCATTATTAAAATGAGTTCTGAGAGATGTGTGATTGTATCGGGCATACCGGTGTTTGTAAGTATCTATTGAACATATTATTTTGTATAAATTTTATAGACGAGGTCCCTCAGGGACCTTCCCTATCACCTTACCAGCCTCATCAAAGTGGGGCATACATAGCCTACGTGCCTACTCTCACCTCTCCGAGGACGATTTAGGCCATAGTCCACACGCTGGACTAGTGCATATTGTGGTCTTCACAGACGTCTTTTTCGACGTTTCTTTCCTTCACCGCAAAGCCGTTAGTGTGAATATATAATATATATTAATAAAATAACAGAATAATGTAGGTACTTGAAATATTGAAAGAGAGACTCATAAGGGTCTTTTTTTTTCTGAACTGACAATACAGTTGGCTGTGGCAGCCATTACTGCTTCACCGGGCTTTTAGGGGCGAGACTCTGAAGGAGCCTCAGCCCATATAGCGCCTAACGCTCAAGAACTCCCCGCGGGGGTAGCCTCGGCTTGGGTTGTTGCTCTCAGGTTATCACTACGACCGGCGTGAGCCTTGAACCTGAAGGTGAGTCACCACGGTGCGGTGCAGGTATGATAAACAATGACCATATCCAACCAAATATTACCAAATGATGTCACAACCATGGGTTCACAACCTGAATCTAAAATAATTCAACTTAACTTGTCAAGCGTTCCCCATACTAAGGAAATTATCTGCCCTTACCACATACAAAGTGATATACACCTAACTTTATTATGTTTATTCCTCTTTATTTATTCTTAGGTATGTTCCCTAATTTATACAGTATTAAAAAAAGTAACAAGAATAAGCTCACCTTATTACTTTAGCCATAGTAAATTTATTTACTAAAAAAAGGCATAGTTTTTGTCGAATAGCACATAACCCGGGGTCTAAATGAACACTATGCTGCTGTTAATAAAATCCAAAATCCAACTCAAAACGGCGCAACACAAAATGGCGGCCGGATCAAATTACCAAACAATATCCGATAAAAAAATATTAAACAAACAAAATATTGTCCACCCAAAAGTACTAGAACTTAGGACAAGCCATTGGCTTCACTACTGAATACTTACATTAGCCTGTCTGATAAGAGTCACTTAGAGCCCACAGTACGACCTAGGACGCGTAATGGGTTAAACCAACTAACTACAAATAACCATCACTGGGTTTTCCTTTTTTTTAGTTGTTTTATCTGTCATTGTCAAATATCATTTATTATTATTATTATTATTTATTTTTTCTGTTTGATTCATCTTTGCTTATAATATCACAGTTAAAAGCCAGAAAACCTCAGAACAAGCAGAAATCTACAGTTAATGAAAGTAAATAAACTTCAACTGTCACTGTCAAATTTCGACAATGGGTCCAGATGTTTAATTACAATAAAAACCAACTTAATATGTAGTATTTTGTGGTCGTTTTCTGGACTGTAGCCTCAAAGGCAAGATACCCTACATGTTGTCAGGCCTACTTGCCTTGCCTTCATGATCTTCATATCCTTTTGATATAATTATGTTGCATATAATTTTGCGATGACTTGTGGGGATTTTCCACCAAACAGGTAATTTTATGATCTAATGCAGGCTAAAGTAGGAAATGCATCTGATATACTGGTCACTGTTTTTATGTATGGCCAAGGCAGACTTATTTTAAAAAGTAAAATAAGTGGAGTATTAAACTAAATTTACATTACAAAACTAGTGTCATGCATAAATCACTAAAATACTTGTATACTAAAAAAGTAATTTCGTAAAATTATCATGTTTAGGAAATAACAGTATTCCTAGGCATGCCATAATTTTTCATAGTTAAGTCCAGATACCTGATCAATTTTTCTAGAAGTAGTAGAGAGATAGATGTGTGAATCGCCTCAACTATTATACACATGCCATACTTCAAGGACACAAGTCTCTGACTGACCAGACAGCTTCTGACTTGATATGATGACATATGACTATAGCCAGGACCAACGGCTTAACATGTCCTAAGCATAGAGGACCTCAGAAAAATATGCCACTAGACAGTCACCCATCCAGATACTGACCACTCGATGTTGCTTAGTTACAAAAATGGATTCCATCTAACAGGCTAATGTTACTAGGCCACAAACTCCTCTGAGTCTAAGAGAGAAGAAACTAACTAGTATGTTTGTTTAATTTAAAGAATAAAAAATTGTATTTTATTTTTCATATTATCCAACATGCCACTTTGTCCTACATACCCAAATAAATTGTCATGCCTTCATTTGGCTATGTTTTAATGATTCTGAGAGTACTTACCACTCATACTTTTCAGATACTTACAAGAACTTTTTTAATAAAAATTTATCAGATTTAGAAAATCCAGATTTGATTGCAAATGTGGATGTTACGAAATCTGGACAATGCAGACATATGGCAACCCTTAGTATATTATAGGGCTAAAATCCCTCAATAGCAGTCAGTAAGCAGAAATGTTAGAAAATTAAAATTAAAAAATGCTTTTAGCTCTAGGTAAAACTGTTATTTCAAAATAGTTGAAAAAACAACTTTACAAGGCAATTAATACTTGACAATAGTAAAAGTTATTTGGAATGTACCCTAAGTGGCATAGATGATTATTGTTGCTTGCCATTGAGTAATTTTAGTTAATGAACACAAATTTCCTGATGATGGTTTATATATTTTATTTATTGTATAGAACCATAATTATGGAAAGAAAAGATTTATTTAGTTGATGCCAATATAAATAAGAATGTCTAATATAATCTAATAACTTTAAACGAGCAATTCTTGTATATATATATGGGTCATTATAAGTTAAGAGGTACTTTCCATTGCCAGGACAAAATAATCCTTTTTTTTTATACTTACTACCTAATTAACCTATTTATTACTTAAAACTAAATGTTTTCTTCATGCTCACTTAAATTTATTACAGAAATGTACATAGTTTAGTCACAATAAGTTCTTATATAAGAAAAAAGTCACTCCCCTGGTCTGTCCCCAAACCAACTTTATTTGTAAACCAGTTATTATGAATGTATTAAAATTCAATAATTACTTTATCATCATTAATTTTATACAGAACAATAACTTAGTCACAGTGTCTTATAAGTAAAACTACTTATTTTCCAATTTTTCATAAATAATATCAACACTGAAATTTGTCCACCGTGTTTCGTATCTCGTACCCTGGCTTTTAGTTTTCGTTTAAAAATCAGTTTTGTTTTGCTAGTTTGTGAAAGTTGTGACCTTGAGTGCATAGGATATAACGTGAAGCTAGCAGCAAGCGGCGCATAAGCCGACTGCGTAGCCATTTTAACGGCCATTTCAGTCACGCCGCTCGCTGGGTGTAGAAGTGTTAGACTCTGGACTCTGGAACTCTGGTAAGTTTTATTTAGCAATTATTCGTTAAAATACTAATATAGACTTGAATATTCACTATGAATGGTGCATACATTGTTACGTTTCATTGTGAATTGCGTACGAGAAACAATTTTACGGCTATTTTAGTTATCAATCAAAAATATATCTCCCCTGGCGTATTTCCCCTGGCTCTTTTGATGGCAGGGGAGATACTTAATGTCCAGGGGAGATATATTTGTATGCGTTTTCATAAATACTTCTAGATTTTTCTCTGAACCTTTACTTGGCATTATGTATATCTTAGCTTTACAATTTAATATGACTAGTTTTCAGAAAAAATAGCACTTGAAAAAAAATTACGCGTGAAAAACGGCTCGGAAAAAAAAGGATAGCAGAACGATTAAGATACCAAAGAATTAAAAATGACAAAGATAAGTACGCTCAACAAAAAAACAAGGAAAGAGAAAAAATATGAAAAGAAGAAAGAAAAAGGAGTTATTAAGACAGTTCAACAAATGACTCCCAGAAAGCAGCGGAAGGTTAGTAAAGTATGGAGAAAAAGCAAAATTTGGTAGACGTCGTTTAGCACTCCAAGATATAAGCAATGCTACTGAAACACCACCATGTTCGGATAATGAAGACTCACCGCCCCCTCAAAATATAAACAGGCGAGATATTTCATCAATAGGACTTACCTAAAGCCCTTGAGAAAACCTGCCCGAATATTAAAATTATCACCGTAGATGATGCAGACAAGTCTGAAAAAGCAGCAAAATTATGTTCCACTGAAGGTATAGTGACTTTTTCAGACACACTAAAGGTTCACCAAGTTACCGGTTGCGTATTTATACCTAATTGCCTGACATTGAAAAATTTTGAGCTGCTTCTTTGACTCAGAACTCACTTCTTTGTCGTCATTTTCAACTGGGTACTTTGGATTATCCACAAACATCGTAAATTTCGTCTACTTGTTGATGATATATATGGAGCTAGCGATTCAGAAGATGAACCACTAAACAATTTCACATCTCAGTAAGAAGCTTCAAGAAACACTACAGCATTCTGTACCTACCAGTATTAAAACCAAACTGCACAAAGTTGATCCAAAGCCCTCAACATTTGGAAAGACATTCTGCAATGGGGACTTTTTGCTGGTTGAACTTCAAGATACAAAAACAGAATATCGTTATGTTGCAATGTGTACAGGTGCTGAAGAAGATGATGAACTTAGAGTTATATTTTGTAAATTCTGTGATGAAACTGGAAAAAAGTTCAGAATTAAAGATGACGATATTTCTTTCATCAACTGGGATCAGGTTTTAAAAAAACAACCTCCCTTAACTTAAAAATGAGAGTGCAGCGTATTTTTATGCATTTAATGAATCTATTGATGTCTTTAAACGCGGGTCTTAGAAAAAGAATTTTGTTTTAGTTACCTTTTAAATAAAATGTTTTTAGAGTTTAAGTACAAGTAAAATTTGATACTGTTACTCAGAAAAGTTTTTGGTTTCTTTTATTTCATTATTGACTATTGATAGTAAAATTATAGATATTTTTGTTGTGATGGAAAGGACAAGTAAGAACCTTTTTATGTTTTGTACCTAGCGCTTAAGAAACATTTAATTTTATAAACAAAGACTGCTAAGAAATGACAAGCCTGATTGTAAATAATTCATAATTAAATTAAAAATAAATAAATAAAGTTGATTCTTAAAAATAACCGTTATTAATATGTCTATCTCCTCCCCTGTGCATTTGGTCTCTACCCTGTACTGAGTATTTACCCTGGTCACTTATAAAACGAGATAAAACCAACAAATTGACTGGCCACTTTGTAATCGTTTTCAACTTAAAAGTTTCCTTATAAAAGATGTATACTTAGATAAAAATATAAAAAAAACGCCTTGCCGTCACTTCATACAACATATTACCTCTTAACTTAGAATGACCCATATATATATTATATCCCTTACAATATAAATACAATTATATATATAATCTAAATCTCGGACTCGGCTCCAACAATTTTCATGAAGTTTAGTACGCAGGGAGTTTCGAGGGCGATAAATCGATCTAGATAGCTTTCATTCTTGGAAAACGTCGTTTCATCCGTGTTTTCCGGCAATGATAAACTGAAAAATATGACTTCCTGACATCTATTGCTGAGTAGTAATACTATTATTTTTACCGACACAGCAACACTAAAGCTACTTGACTATAGATGGTGTTGTTAAGCAACAAAAAAACAAGCAAAGCTTCGTCTTCCAGTGTTAAAAATAGACCAAACTATTGAATCCAATGGTTTTCATTTTTCAAAATAGCCTGATAAAAAAGGGAAATTAAACAAAAAACTTTAGTTTTCATGAATATGATTTGGTTAAGACACTCATACAGACCACGCCATACAAATTTTGCACCGTGTCACATCAAAATCAGGATTTGCTGATGAAATTCCTTAATTAAGGCCTTTTTTCGGCTTCACCTCCTCATATATAACTTTAACTCATTACTACAAATTACTGCTATCATCAGCACTTCAGTTTTGCTTTTAGTGTTAAAAACAGTAATAGTCTAAGATCCGTCTGCAGGATAAGTGCACTCATCGGTTTTTTGCTAAAACCCAAATTTTTATGTATATTTATAGTTAGCAGAATATATATCTACCAAGTTGCCTATCAAATTTTGGCCGCTAGTATTTTTAATTTATTGTTGGGAAAAAATTTTAATCACTTGTTTTTTGAATAAAATCTCGTCTACATCACGGTAATTTATATAAAGATTCTAAAAAATCACGGTTGCCGTTGCGCACCTGGCCACTCCTATTCGCAGCCAGGTGTAAACAGGTTTGATTTTGATACATTTATACGTTTATAACGTACATTTATTAATTATATATCAAATTAAAGCTAATTTTTTTTCTATTTATTATCATATATGGATGCCTCAATAAATCCGGCCGCAAATAAGGGTTGCTGGCTGTTAAAGATGATAAATATTTGAGGTAAAGTGAAATAGAGTTAGCGCGTAACATCATTTGTCAGACGCGGATAGCGATTGCACGCTTTTAAGCCATTGCGCATGCGTCGAATGCAAATGCTCTCAATCACTGGGGAGTAAGAGAGACGACTTAATAAATACTCCAAAAGGAATGTCTTCCTTTTCAAAATGACAAATTTTAAAATTACAACAAAAAATTAATATTGAATTAATATATTTAATATTGATTTAAAAAATAAAACCAAGGTTACTAATGTAAAAGAAAATTTTATTGTGAAGGTCCAGTTTGAAAATTTTATTTTAGTATTTAATCGCCTGTTATATATTAATTAAACATTAAAGCGAATTAAAAAATTAAAAATGTATCTTATACTTCTGTAACTCTCATTTAGAAATCTGTATCATCAGACGTTTCAGTTACACTTTCAGCGCTACACCAGTGTTGCAAAAGTTCCCGATTTTTCGGGAGATCAACTGTTTTTGGTTATTGTCTCCCGATATCCCGATTTAGCTTCCCTTTCTCCCGATTTACAGTTATATGTAATATAATATCCAAAATGCAGCAAAACTAAATGAAACCTGGGGCATTAGACAAGCCACAATCGAAAAATCGTGCAGTATCGCCATAGACAAAGCGTTTTTGAAACGATCGTGGTACACTTATTCCTCATGTATCGAACACGCTATTTCGTAGGCGTCAGCTGGAAAACTGCATTACGAGTAGCTGTGCCAATTATCGAAAATCGCTTTTTTATACTATAATTTAATGTGGTGTTTTATTATTACTTTTATTTACATTCAACTTACCCATGGTTGGCTTTACAATTAAGAATATAGGTATTTACTGTATTGACTATTGAAATGTTTTCATGTTTTGAGTCTAGTTTATCCTAAATAGGTATATTGTTGTGAAAGCAACGAAAATCTAGCTATGCATTTACTATGAATCTGGTGAATTAGATATTAAACTAATACTTAGAACACAGATTTTTATAATACAATCATATTTATTTACAAAATGTTGCTTATGATGTTCTGAAAATATAACAATAATTAAAGATTCAATATACCTAATAAGCATCTTTATTAAGGTTGGTATATTTCTTCATATCGGAGACAAATAGATACCTATAATAAAATCATCACATTTAAATACCTAATTAACAAAATACTTAAACTCTTTGAAAATATAATAAATATCTACAATAGATTTCAAGCCGCCATTTGCAACCGCAAAGCTTATCCGCAGGGTCTTGGCGAACGCAACTTCAACGAATATCACAAAAGAAACGCGTTTTTAAAGTTGCAATATGGCTACCTAATTTATAGACGACTTTCGTTTCGGCACTCTACAGTGGCTTGGCGTCATAAACTTTATGTTGATACATTTTGTTCGATTGTGACGCCAAATTTAAGAAGTCTAAGCCCCCTGGTAATAAAAAATCCATGCACGGGCAAGGCCCGACATTTCTTGCACGATCTTTTAACGATGCAGCATGCTAAAGCAGATTGCACTGAAATACCTTAGAGTTAATTCATTATTGTTTAGTGAGTGTACGAGGGGAAGTTCTGTAGGATAGTTATGCCCACAGAACAGAAATAGTTATGGCGATCCTTCCCGAAAAGATTAATTATTAAATCGATTTGAATTGAAATATAATAAATAGATTCTCAAAAAGAACACTATAATATGTAAGTTTATTTTTAATATTGAGAAAATGTTTTTAAACTAACACGTAAGAGGAAGTATGAAGATAATAAGTAAAAGATAAGTAGTAAATCTCCCGATTTTTTTCAGGCAAATTTCCCGATTTAAAATTTTTCACTTTACAATACTGCGCTACAAATATCAGAATCGTTGTCATTATCGGAAGATTTGTTCATGGAATCAAACAGCTCTTTTAACTGGCGTTGAAGTTGAGTCTCCCAGGAACCATGTTGGTTTTAGAAAACCATCTAATAGCAGCCTGCCATTATTTTCCGCGCTGAACTTGATACCGGCTCAGTGGACCACCACATCGAATTAACAAAGATTGTCCGCAACAATTTTTGTTTTAATGTTTTCCAGCACGGTGGAATGTGCGTAGAGTCCAAACCTTTAATTCTTTTAACAATTTTTCCTTATTTTGTTTTGAAGCGTAAATTTTGTTAAATAATAAAAATCTTGCGGCATTTACACTTTGACACTTTGGAAGTCCATACATAAGGCACGTAAACTCTTGGACTGTATCAATTTTGATTTCATTAGAGATGTCAGTAGGCTTCGTCAAAGACGCAAAAATTTGTTGAAATTCTGGGTGCTTGTTGAAAAATGCAGCCGTATAGTAATCCGTGTAGGCGTGAAAAGCGGGAAGAGCAAGACATAAAGTCGGGCCTAATTTTATTAATAAGTCCGAACAGTTTATGAAAACTTCATCCTTATGATTACTTTTTTTTGATGAACCAAATTTGAAAATTAGAAAACTTATGCATATTACCTCAGTCCGGTCCTCAAAGAATGCGTTCCTGAGAGATCGTGACCGACTGGGCGATGAAACTTTGAACTGGCGTACAATTTACGGCAAAATTTTAAATATCTTTTATTTACCTTATTAACGAGTGATAACATTAAAATTCTAATAATTATGCCAACTTACAATAAATGTATTAATTTTGGGCTAAAATTATTACAATTAATTAATTAACAAATATAAAAACAATAGCTTTTAAACATGGACGTATAAAAAACCACGTCAAACGGCGCTGTTTCAAGGTTATGTCAACTTATTGTTTTTACAGCGATGTGACAAAATAACGAGGCAATTGTAATCGAATATTTTTTTAATCTTAATATAATCTGTCGGTATAATATAAAAAAAAACTTTATAATTTTATAATATATAATATTATGTACTTATTATTTAATACAGTTAATAATATAATAAAGGTACGCCCAAACAAAACTTAAGAAAATTAGTGTCATAATATCAGTCAGATGAATTAAAAAAAACATTGAAAATAAAATTACTTAGTACTACGTAGTACCTACTTTATATTTCTGGTAAAAAATGGCAACCCAAAATAGCGTTGTGGGGACCGCCATTTTGTGATATTTACCAACAGTCGTCTCTTGTCGTCTCGCATGAATAGAACTTCGTTCTCCAGTGTTTCTCGTTGTGTATTTTTTCGTGACTGTTATTGCGGTTATTTTGACTGTTCTTCTTGATATACTGACCTCTGCGCTAATCTGGATTTTTGGTTCATAATAACAATGCCAAAACGCGGTCAAACATTGAAAAGTGAAACTCGTTGAACTAATTATCAAGCTACAAGATTACTTTGAGCGTGAAAGACAAAATGGCGGACCTTTAATTCCTGTCGAGCAGGTCCAAGAACGCATCTCTCAGGCACTTGGAGTGAGCAAACGGACGATAACAAATATTAATAAAGAAAAGTTTGGCTCATATCATGGCATCGAAGAAAATATTTTACGAACACCAAAAAGAAACGCAGAACTAAACCTATAACAGACATTGATAGCTTTGACGCAGATGCAGTAAGGAATCATATATATGGTTATTATTCCAGGAATGACTACTTAATAGATCGATCTTTGAAAGCAGTTGATTTATTTAGGGGAGGCAAAACTGCTTTATTTAAAATTTTGACAGATATTGGATTTTAATATAAAAAAACAGACATAAGGAAAATTCTTTTAGAAAGAAATGACATAATTTTAAAAAGAATTACTTTTTCAAGAGAAGCGACAAAAATCAATAATTGGGACAATGTCGTTTTCATTGACGAGACATGGCTGAACGCCAATCATACGCCAATCATACGCTTTCTCGTTCTTGGACAGATGACACTCAAGCGTGAACGTCGAAAGTGCCAATGGGTAAAGGAGCACGGCTTATAATATGCCACGCTGGTTGTGCGAAGTATGATTTCGTGGAGAACGGTTTATTGGCATTTGAGTCAAAAACCACTACTGACTAACACGAAGAAATGAATGCGGCTTCATTTAAGGAGTGGTTCCAGGATGTGTTGCTACCAGGCCTGCCAGAGCCTTCAGTTATATTAATGGACTAGCTTCTGCCAGCGGCTTCGCCCGCCCTTAATTTCGTTATCGGCGTAGGTTCTTACGGCAACATACAAAATTTCAATCCAATCGGTCAAGTCGTTAATAGTTGACATACCAACAGCAGCGCCACCTACCGAGTCCAATTGTCTTTTAAATCATGCAGAAAACCATCGAAATACCCATATAAAATTTCAACCCAATCTGTTTAGCCGTTTAGAAGTTATGTGAAAAAGGAAGTTATTAAGTAATTAAGTAATTAGGAATGTACGGAAGAATAATTCTTACTACCTGTTGTCCTATTACCCGTTTTCCCGTAGGAATGAAGCGATACTTTCCCGCAATAAAAAGTAGCCTATGTTCATCAGGGATAATGTCGGCTTCTAACGGCAAAAGAATTTTTCAAATCGGTCCTGTAGTTTCGGAGTCTATTCGATACAAACAAACAATCAAATCTTTCCTCTTTATACTATTAAGTATAGATAACGCCCCTTATCATTCGGTGCAAAAAAATAAAGCACCTACCCAAGCTAATAGAAAAGAGGAATTGTTGGCTTGGCTGCAAAAAAGTAGCATTGACGCAAATATATCAATACTAAAAGCATAGCTGATGAAATTAGTCACCGACCATAAGCGGACAAATGTTCGATATGAAATAGATGAGTTGGGTCTGGAGTACGGTCATCGCGTTCTCCGAATTCCCCCGTACCACTGCCAGTACAATGCCATTGAGCTAATATGGGCTCAAATTAAAGGTTATGCAGCCCGTCATAATACTTCTCCACCGTATGGCATAAAAAAAGATGCTTTTTAAAGAAGCATGCGAAAAAGTCACAAGAGAAGTCATCTCTTGTGACTTAAAGGATGAAGGTGGTTGAAAAAACTAATTATTAAAAAATATTTGATGAATTTGACTGCGTTATCCGTATAGATACTATGATTGACAATAATATGGTTATACACGTTAGTGAAGATAACAGCTACTCCTCAGGCGAATTGGAAGATTAAATTATTTGACAAAGTCTTCATTGTTTAAGGCTTAAAACTATGTATTTCATAATATACATTTTCCAATAAATAAAGCATTTTTATTCTTTTCCCTTCGTTACATTTAGAAATTACGATTCAATTCAATTAATTGATTCATTAAAAATTTATTTACATTGTGAATGTTTATTGAATATATTGAAATATAATTCCTATAAAAAATAACAACATATAAATTAAATTGAATAAATATGCATAATGAATGCAATAAATAACGCTACTAAATATTATTAATGTTATTTATTGTACAGTCATGATGAATTGACAGGTGTCAGGAACGCATTCTTCTTTGGACTCCCTAAATATGACCACATTTCTAAATTTCGCACTGAACTCAAGTGGCTCCCAATCCGCTTTCGCCGGAATGCTCATGTTTTAAGTCTTTTATACAACGTGCTATTCAATTCATCAACCCCAATCTACTTAAAGGATCGTTTAGTGTTTGTGCAATAAAATTATGGAACTCTCTACCTTTATCTATCGGGCGCTCACAATCCGCTGACACTTTTAAAAAACTGGTTAAAATCCGCTATCTTAACTCCAATTTATAAATTCTGTCTTGTGTTGTGTCTGCTATTAATACTTGAGTTCAATTTGAATATCCTTACAATAATGTAAATTTATAAATTGCCGTGATGTAGACGAGATTTTATTTAAAAAACAAGTGAGCGAAATTTTTTCCCAACAACAAATTAAAAATAATTAAAAAATACTAGCGGCCAAATTTTGATAGGCAACTTCTCATAATTATAAATAAACATAAAAATTTGAGTTTTAGCAAAAAACCGATGACTTATCCTGCAGCCGGATCTCGTACTATAATGTATTTCACATAACACTAAAATAAAATTTACAGAAATACACACAAAAAAATCACAGCCTGTAACAATAACACCATCTGCTGTCAGAGAAGAGAGTTGCTAATAAGAACCAAATTTATGGTTAAATTAACATATAATATAAATAATGACAGCGTGAAATATAAAAAAAGTAGATTATTAGAAAAAAATTCAAAACTACAGTTTTAGAATGAATAACTATGCGACGCGGCGCGGCGTGAGCGGCCAGTATCATTCTCGCTGGCCTTTTGGAACTTATTACAGGTATTCAAAGTTAAGTCACCTACTTAAATATCTTCGGGCGCGGTACGTTAGCTAGCGGTCCTAGCTGCAGCAATACTGGCCTGTATGGGGATTGTGGCCCATAGGCCGCCCGGGGGATCGGCCTCGCGGGGTGCAGTGTGTAGTTGGCAGCGCGCGCTTGGCAGACTCTCACAGAACGGAGAGCTTGGGACAAGTATCGTAGGAAAAATAGAAAAGTATGCCGTATGTTATTATTACTTCCCAGAATTTAATTTATATTAGAAAATTCATTTGCTCCGATTTGACTAGCCATATATGTGACGGCTAGTTGGGACCGTTCAGCCCCATCTCACGATTGCTTTGTCAAGAAGCCTTCGATGGCAGTCGGCCATGATATCTTCTTTCTTCTTACCAGCGTCATACGTCCTCGCTGGTGGGGCAAGGCCTAACCTCGCCGAAGGTGATTTGGGCCATAGTCCTCACGCGGGCCCACTGCGGATTGTGGACTTCACATATGTTTTTTTTTTGACATATGCTGGTTTCCTCACGATGATTTCCTTCACCGCTAAGCCAATGGTGTGAATAATCAATGTACTTGAGAAATAAAGAAAAAGGTTCATTGGTACACGCAGTGCTCGAACCTCCGCCATTCAGACACAGAAAACCCTTGGGCCACCGCCGACTCCGTGCCTTGTATAAGAGTGAAATGAATGTTTAGGCTGTGGCACAGGGATTTTCTGTCACTAGTGTGGTTTAGAATAGTTCTGTTTTTCTTTTATATCACTGGCACCTAGAATGTTTTGAATTCATCCACATTATAAAAAAAATATGTATTGGATATCTTCCGTTTTTTGACTATAAGATTAAGTACATAATTGTACAAAATACAAATGCCGATTAAATCGATTTTATAAGTCATCAGTTTTATCAAGGAAAAAGTTCAAAAAAAGAAGAAGTTCTCAGAAAAATCGTTCCGTCCGAAATCAGATAACAAATCGTACGTCAAGCTGTTTAACTGGTTGCGCATTTCACGCCAATTAGATCTAAATACGCTGACTGGGTAAGGTTTTAAAGCGTTTTGAAACGCGAGCGATAAATCTTCAAAGGATGGGTGGTTAAAAGAATTGGAAGCTTACTATTAGGTTTCTACAGCCTGATAAGTGGTCCAGGGCAAGATAAGATCCAGAGCCTTAGAACTGAGAGTGCAGGCCGAATGCGCGTGCCAGTAAAAGAAGAATTTGTTTATCGAGTAGAATTCAGGCTTACCGTGAGTAGAAGGATCAAGTCTCTCGGGGCCGGGCGTGGCTGCAGCCGACTTTTGATAATGGCAGTAACAACGGTACTGGTAAGTATATGTGTGCGGTGAAAAAAGTGTATGAAAATATATATATATATTTAAATTGTTTAACATTTATAAGTGTTGCCAAGAAGGAAATCTTGAGAAATATGTGTGTGCGCGAAATGTGTGCTATTCGTGAAATTGGATTTCGGATCAGAGCGCCGGCACCGAAGAAGTGAGTGGTAACTGTGACTAGCAACAACTACAATATCAGGTATGTTCTACTAACCAATTTCATGTAAACGTAATTATGTAAAAACATAAAACAAAATCAGCCGGAAATTTATCATTTAGGGTAAACGCCGTAGATTTTTTTCAAACAAAATTGATTTGCCATAATCTTCGAAGTTCCTTAAATTTTACTTTGTATTTTGATTATAAAAAAAAGAACGAATAATTGAGTGCTCGGGGTTTTTGGTTTTATGACATTCCTAAAGTCCTAAAAATAAGCCATTATTTTTTTTAAGTTGCTCTATACAAGAAATTCCGGCAACAAAGTAAAATGACAAGGTATAAATAAATACTTGTAAATTATTCAATAGGAAAGTATGACAGTTTGTATCTTTCAAGCAAAATTTTTTTATAGTTAAGTAGCTAGTGGTTTGCTGAACTTTGACGGGCCGGTTAAGTTTAAAAATAGCTGACTATGCAAATTTTTATGCAGTCTCCCATTCTGTCGGCTGGTTAACGTCAATTGCTATCAAACGTAATGTTATACAGCCAGACTTCTGGACATACTACTGTAGAATTTGGAAATTAAAATTTTTAGGGTTCCGTACCTCAAAAGGAAAAAAAAGTACCCAATTATAGGATCACTTTGTTGTCCGTCTGTCTGTGTGTCTCTCAAGACCCTTTTTCTCAGGAACGCGTAAAAGGTATCAAGTTGATTTTATATCAAATTCCAAGGTCTACGGCCACTGAAGCAGGTTATAACAGATTAACAATAATAATAATTTTTTATTTATCAAAAATCAGACAATTTTAATCATCCAATTAAAAGATCGGCCAAGTGCGAGTCGACTCGCTCACGAAGGGTTCCGCACCAGTATCTATAAAAACGGCAAAAAAATCACGTTCGTTATATGGATGCCCCCCTTAAATATTTGTTTTATTTTAATTTAATTATTTATTATTAAAGTGACTATATAACCAAATATTCTGTGAATATTTTAAGCGTCTACTTGTTGCCGTTATCAATATCGAGCAAAATCGAGAGAAAAAATTAAGTTTGTTGTAAAAATTTTAAATATTTACTTTATTTTGTTTTTTAGTATTTGTTATTATAGCGGCAACAGAAATACATCTTCTGTGAAAATTTCAACTGTCTAACGACGGTTCATAACATAAAGCCCGGTGACAGATGTACGGACAGCGGAGTCTTAGTAATAGGGTTCCGCTAATTATCCTTTGGGTACGGAAGAGGCAAGATGTTACATCACAAGTATAGAAAAAATCCAAAAAATAATAATCAACTATCTACATATAATCAGTTTGTACGGAACCCTCGGTGCGCGAGTCCAACTCGCACTTGGCCTGTTTTTAAATTATTGGTTTGCAAAACGAATGGTTGACTTATAAACACCGCGTGATCACACACGTTACAATAAAGAATATGTATAGGCAGTTTGACAGATTTAAACCAAAACCCCACAACCAGACATGGATATAAAGTTTAATTTTTCAGTGTCACGTGAAAAAGTAACAAAATTATCGTTAACGAACGACAGTTGGTTGAATAGAATACTAAACGAACAAAAAAAAAAACGATGTTTTTGACATTGTGATAAAACATAGTGATGTTTAACAACAAAATAGTAGTACCGCAGCCAAAACATTAATTTCATTCATAAAGTCAATCATCGCCTTTGATAAATCCGACAACGTCGAGACAGTCATGGCGCCGCTGGACAGCACTCGCCTCGCCGGGCACCTTACCTCAAGATTGCTCTTCCTATAGTTGTGTCGGCTGTCGTGGTCTTCTGGAAAATATTTTTTGTCGTGGCAACTATTAAAGGGACAGCAACAAAAAAATGCCCCAGTACGTTATTTATAAGTAAGTAAAAACAAGTACTAAAAAAATAACTGTTAGATCCAAATATATGACAGTTCTTTATAAACTAATATAACACAATAGTCTTGTAACAGTGCTGATATATCGGAAATATAAAATATGTCCTGTGTGTCATGTGTCATGGACGCTTGTAATAATTATTATGTTTGTATAATATGTGTGTATTTTTACACATTGTGGGGTGAAATAGTACATGTGAAAGAATTAAAGTGGGTTTTATATCGCGAGTGTAGTGTAAAGGACTAAAAAGAAAAAAGTGGGTGGAAATGGTTATATTAAAAGTGAAACATAGAACACCAAGTGCATAGAACAAGACGAACGAGTGTACGAGCTTTCATGGAATTTCAGCCAGGAGGAAACAAGGATCCAGAGTTACAGCCACCGGGGAGTCTCAGCTAAGTTTTTCATTATTTTCTTTATATAAAAATTGTTATGATTTATTCACACAACTACTATAGGCAGCTTATGCGCTAACCAATTCTTAATAGAACTAAGAATGATATGATGAATATAGCATACGAAATAATCTAGCTATTTTCGTTTGAGACTTCCTGAAGGTCTCGAAGAAAACATATATTAGGCCATATTCCATTCGGAATTCACCAATATGGCTTAGTTGGCGGGGCACTAAGACGGAATCATAGGGCTGCAGAATAAAGTCCTAGGTCAAGGTCAATCTTTTGACTGCTTTTTTTCTATGACAATATTTGTCTATATGGATGATGTAGCCAAAGATATGGTGTTTCCCTCCTACCTTCAAGAAGTCTCATAAGAAGATTAGTTATTTATGATACACGGTTATTACGAAAAAGTGCCAAATCGATAACACAAGCGCAGTGAGTTTTTTCAAATTCACACATTCGAATAATAGGCGCTTTACACTTAGCTAAATTCAGTGCATTATTTTAATGAAAAAAGAGTCTGTATTCAGAAAGGTTAGACAATTAACAATTAAGTAGAATCAGAGTCTACTCTTCCAATCTAAATGTGTCAGCAAACTAAATTTAGCATAGTGTAAAGCGAATTAATTAGGCAAAAAACTCACTAAAAAGTAAAGAATAAAATTTGACGCGCCTAACATTGAGTAATATACAAATACTAAAATAGTTGTCCTCGTATCTTTAAATTTTTTTGGCAATCGACTTAAAGGAGAAGAAAACACTAAGCTCATTGCTCCGGCCATATTTCATGTGCCTTAAGTATATTTTTTGTTTTTTAGTGGGTTTTTATTTTTTTTATTAAAAATTTTAGTTGGTACTTGCACATAAACTCAAACTCACTAAAACTTAATTTTTTGAATCGTCAAAGTTATTAAATACTTATTTTTATTTTATTGACATTGAATGTAGGCTATGGTGACTGCTTAACATCAGGCAGGATGTCTGCTTGTTTGCCACCTGAGTGGTATAAATTTCTTACATTTATTATTTAACTTTATTTAACCTTCTTACATTAAGGGCATTTCTCGCATGTTTTAAAGTAAAGGTCTCTTATAGTTTAATTGTGTTGGTTGCAAAGTTATTGCCTGAAATACATTGATCATTGTTAAGTATTATAAATGTAGGTTATGGCTCTGTCCTGTATGTTCTCTAGTTAAATTAAGAACGTGTTAGTTTCTGATCTTAAAAAAAGCTCAAGAAATCTTTATTGGTCAATCAACCAGTCTATCAAAGAATGCCACCACACCCGATTCTTTCTTATGCCTTTCTTATCCAATCACATCCGGCTACCTTTTTCAGGACAACGGTCCACATGTTAACAGCGCTACCCTCGTTGGGGTTACCGAATCGGAAATACCTATCCTTGGTCACTACATCAGAAGTCTGCGCTACGGCTTATCGGTTCTGCGACTAATATGCCATAGTTACTTCAACTTGCTTATTATGTGTACTATGTCATGTCATTGACTTCTGTTCTTGTCGAATTATCTCATTTCTAAACATTTCCTACTCCGAGCAGAACCCTTTCCATTGCTGATTGAGTGACTTTTTACTAACTGTAGGGTTAGACTAAAAGTATTTGTCAAAAGTTATTGTCAACAATTACTTTAATTAAATAAACCTGTCTTCATTCGTCGATAGAAGAGGAATTTATTAATAATAAAAATACTTTCTCCTTATCTATTTTCCCCTTTTTTATTTCCTAGCCTGCTAAAAGCACAGATACAGGTCAAACAATTCCCGAATCCGGCCGAATCGTGGCCGAGTACGTCTGAAAGGCATTGATGATATTTGGAAAGGGATGGGTATACCTACAGCCTAATAATGTGCATGTGGTATATTTTTGTTTTTCAGAAGCAAATATGTATTTTAAATTAATAATCTAAATTTAAATTATGTCGTATCGTGTTTATTATCTACTAATTGAGTGCGCTTACTTATAAATAAGTATTTTTCTCGAATATCATACCTTGACAGGATGATTATACCTGTATGGTGCAATCTTAAAAATTTAAAAATACTTTATTTCACGCGTAAAATAAAGGATTTTAGTAGTGTTTTGTTTAACGAATGCTCTAAAGAGTCTCTTTCTGCGTAGTTTTTATTTATGGATTTCTATTTATTAGATTATTTTTTACATGGATATTTAATATATTATTGTTTGTTCTATGAATAATTGGTTATTTGTTAGATGGGTTTAGCGTAGAAGCTATCTAGTAGTTGTATGTTAATAACGTTTGCATAATAATTTCAGAACAAGGATGTAGTCATCATCGTTTTTCCCAGCCGAAATTAAATTTTGATGGCTTAATTAGCAGAGCACTAAGACAGAATCTAAGGGTTGCATTTTTGTAGTTGCTGGCTCGTAGTTAATCTTTTGACTGCATCTTTGCTATGAAAATATATTTGTGTGTTTACTGTACATCGTTTGTAGGAAAAATGACAAGAGATATTGTTATTTATTCGCCGTTATACAGCCAGGGCCTTTTTCCTCTTGCAAGGGTTAGGCCAAAATCATTTGCAGCATTTTTCGTCGGCGGTACCGTAAGCTTAGGGTGAGTTTTTAACTTTAACTACACAGTAACGTAAACCCAAAAAAAACGTTTAAGAACTATGTGACGCGAGTGTGAGTTTTACCTCCGACGCGATACTTGCGTCAAACTTAACGTTTACTTTGTCACCGTGATTGTTGATTATTGTTATCACGTTTAACATAGGTTTGCATTATTTTTGTGAGTGCGATTAACAAATTTAACACTAACCTAAGTAAATAACACTAACTTCGTAGTTGAGTCACTCACCTGTGTTTTTTGTTGTCAGAAGAGTGTTATATTTCTAAAATTTTCAATTTTTTAATTCCAAATGTACGGCTTACGGCACTGTTAGACAACACAATAAAACACAGTGCTCATGTAGTGCACACTTATATTACGTCATGGTAACACTTAACCGTTAAATCATTGTTCATTTACAGATAGAAGTAGAACATAAAGTTATATCTATTATTATTACAAGTTCTCTTTTTGTAAATGTTGCAGTGTGAAGTGTGCTTACAAAAGTGTAGTTTACAAATCAAAGATCTTTTTAAATTTTACCCTACAGCCAGATTTCGTAATTGTTGGTGGCACGGGTAGATGAGTGGATATGGTTTTATAATTAACATCTGATATTAAGTTCGGGAGAGAAATTGTAGTAGGCAGAGGAGCTGGCAATGCAGTGTAATGGGGAGCTGGTACGCAAGGTACGCTAGTTTCACTTAATCAATTGTGATCTTAACCTCCTTCTCCTGTATGTTTAATGTGATGGTTTTGTCCTTGTTTTTGGTAATTTTATACGGGCCAGTGTATGGTGGCTGTAATGGTCAGCGGTCGCTGTGGTTACGAAAGCAAACGTGTGTAGCGGAAGGCAGGTACTTGGAAATAAATGATTTGTGTTCGCCATGTCGTGTTGCCGGGGTAGGTCGTATCTATGCCATTTAGATTCGGAGTTGGGAAACAAAATCCGTAATATTTTCTATGCGGTCACCTTGTTCGTTCGGTGCGAACATTTCGCCAGGTAGGCGTAGCGGTTCCCCATACACAAGTTCAGCAGTCGGGGTCTGTAACATTTCTTTTACCGCAGTTCGCGTGCCCAGTAATACTAATAGCAGCGCTCTTATCCAGGAGTCACCATGGCATTACAGTGCTGCCTACAGCTGTCGATGCAAACGCTCTACCATACCATTTGTGCTAGGATAGTAACTTGCCCCTGGCCCATTGTGCAATTTGTTAAAGAAAACACGCCTAAAGGGTGGTATTAGATATGGCTGCGGTATTCTTGTGAAGGTGTCACAAGTTATGTTAATGTTGGTTCCCGGCACACTAATATTTGTAACTTTAATGATGAAAAAGAGGCTTACGAAGTTCCTCGTTGATTTTCTGACATTGTGCAAAGTTGGAATAATCGTCTCCTAGCACCGCTGTTCGGTTCTTGACATAGTATCCGCAACTAGATTATCGGTGCTTTTAATGTGAACGATGTTAGTAGTAAATATAAATGACAATCGTCTTACTTGTGCTGGTAAAAGCTTTTCGAGGCGTTGCCGCGTTGTGAGAATGCGTAAATTATCGGTTTATCATCTGTAATAATTGTGACATGATGAGCCTCCAGGATATGACGAAAGTATTGTTCCGCCTCATATATGCCCAGCAATTCTCGATAGTAAACCGGCCAATAGGCCTGTCAAGGCTGCTGCCTGCTTGCTGAAAAAGGCAAGTGATTGTCAGACATGGTCAATTTGTTGTTGGAGGCAAGCACCTATATGTGCACAGAGCATCAAGTTAAGGATGAGCAAGCAATTTGAGACAAACTAGATTTACAGTTCGCAAAAGCGCTTTCGGGTTCCAGTGTCCACGGCACAGGCTCTTTTTACCTTGGAATTAGAACCTCTATTAATGGTGCCTGCAATTCGGATTCCCGTGGAAGGCAACTTCGGTAATAGTTGACCATTCCAAGGAATCTACGTAAAACGTAATTTTTATTGGGAAGGGCTTCTATACGCTCTGGTGGTGCTACTACTCAAGCTTGTGAAATGTGGTAGCCCAGAAATATAGCTCCTTTGGCTCCGAAAATAAACTTTGAGCAATTTATGACGCAACCGTTTTGGGCCAGTCGCTGAAACAAAATGCTTAGGTGATCTTCATGTTGAGCCGTGTCCTTTGAAAAGACTAAAATGTCATCCACATATGGAAAGCAAAAATCTAGCCCGTGAGAAACCTTATCAATAAATATCTAGATTGTTTGACCTGCGTTGCAAATGCCATACTTCATGTATGGGAATTCGAAAAGGCCAAACGGAGTAACAATAGCAAAAAATATGAAAATATGATCTGGGTCTACTGGTATTTGCTAATAGGCTATTACAAGATCTATGGTACTAAATATCGTTAAACCTGCAAGGTTGTGAAAGAAGTAGCCGATGTGTCTCACGGAGTAGCGGTCTGGCACGGTGTGAGCGTTCAAGACCTGATAGTCATCGTAGGTAGTTTTGGGGCCATGTGCAGCAGGGAGGACCACGCACTTTTAGGGAGCCTGGTCGTCCCAGATTGAATCATGACACTTAACTCCATGCCATGAAATCTGCTCCTATATTGGCTGAACCCATATCACTTATTACAAATATATCGCGTCGTATACCAAAGACAAGACAAAGACAAAGTGTATTAAGACCAAATTGTCGTATGGCAGTTCCATTTGCGGCGCTCACTTTGTATTTTGTTGCATTGCGTCGACCCCGTACGAAGCTGAGTGGAAAATAAAAGGTATCAGACCCTGTGTCAATTAATCAAGTTTAGTATACCTATCTGCTAAGAATAGGCGACTGGAAGAATGGCAGTCATTTGTCACCTCTACTGATTGCGCTTGTGGTTTTCCGGTGCCTTTCATGCACATAGGGTCAAACACTGTTGTGCCTTATCCTACCATTTTAGGTGTTTTGTTCGTCCTCTTAAGCGAGCTCTGTTGCGTTGGCTTGCCTGCATTAAACTTGCCACTTGCAAAGTCGATTGGTTCATAGTGTGAAATAAATAAAAGAAAATTCGGTGGTTCTGGTCATCCACATACAGCATCAGGATTTGTAGGAATGTTGATTAGAGAACCAACGGTATTAAGGCCAGCGTTTTAAGTATTGCTATTACTAGCAGCAGTAGTAGCATACACAGTTTGACCGGTGGCTGAAGGAGCTGGTGTCACATCTATAGTTGCCTTAATATGCCTTCGTCTCCAAGATTTGTGCCCGCAAGAGACTGTAAGTGGCGCAAAAAATGGGATGGTTTTCGTCCTTCTAGTACCTTGTCACTTAGTAACTGACTAACTCGTTCTTCTGAAGAATGTCTGCGCACTAATTCTGTTTTTAAAAATTTATACTTATTTTTTTTGGAGGGTTTGTGATAATATCTTCAATTTCAGCAGCATGTTTTTCTGATACCTGACCTACAACATACCTGTATTTTGTAGTGTCCGCTGTTATCCCTGAAATGTTAAAATTAGCATCTAAATCAGCCTAAAACTTGTAAATATTTGGAATGGATTCTGGGGAAGTGATATTGTTATCATGTTTCATATTTTTTGCAGACTCCATTTTTAGAAAAATAAAATAAAAATTAACATTTAGGTATTGAAATAAAGCAAAACATAAAAATAAAAAACCTTCACCAATTACAAACATAACATAGGTATCATTGGTATTGTTGCCATGCAGTACAAATATTAGTGGCAATGTAGGATGCCCTGTTGACATAAATTATAATAAAAATGCAAAACAAATCAGGTACTTAATAACATACATTTTAGATTAATGTAATGTGCATGCCAAATCCAACATAGATATAAATCGTTGATGTTGTTGGTTTAAACAAAAAGATTTTAAAAAGCACACGTAAAGCACAAAGGAATGAATCAAAAATAAGAAATAGCAAATCCTAAATTAAAACAATGTTTTTTTATCATGCAAAAATCAAATATTTTCTTAAAATAACAGGCTGAACACCTAATTGTACGGTTCAAACACACTTTAAAGAAAGTACCTCATCATATTAGAACAAATTATAGAAATGTAAACACTAGCACCTGAGTACTATTCGTTGTTGCAGTTCATACCAGTAGTATCCAAATAACATGTAAATCTACTTCGTGGCTCCGTATTCGTAACTTCCTCTAAAATATGAACTTCGGCAGTATAGTCCGTGTCTTTGTGTTACTGAACTCATAAATCTGATTTATGGTACTGGATGACGTCTTCCCCAAATCTATACACCGAACTGATTCCTTGTTAATGTTTAATTATAGAGACATGTATACACACCGGCACAATTAGCGGAACAGAAAAAAAAGTGAGACTATGAGATAATAACGCATATATTTGACGAAAATGTAATTAGACACAAAATAACAAATTGATTAACATCTTTTAACAACGACTATGAAAAGTCTTCGTTATTTTTTATTGAAAAATAAAGAAATTTGAAATAAGTGAAATTTTTAGATGATTATGAACCATCACAAAAAATAAAAAAAAGTAAGCATTAAATGATTTAACAATAAAACTAAAGGAAAATTAATAACGAGTGTTTCCCCCTCTTGCTCCGATTACGGTTTCCATTCGTCTGGGCATGCTACAGATTATGTTATCGATGATTTCTTGAGGCAACCGCTCCCACTCCTCAAGTAATGCGTTTCCAAGTTCATTCAGATTGTTTGGGGGTGTCATTCTGGATTTAACCCTTCTTTTTAGCAAGTCCCAGACATCCTCTATCGGATTCATATCGGGGGAATTTGCTGGCCACTGCATCACCGGTAAACCTACGTGGCTCAGATATGCCTGTACCGATTGTGCACTATGAGCACGAGCATTATCTTGCATTAGAATAAAGTCGTCACCAATAAATGGGGCAAATGGTACAACATGTTCTTCTAAAATGTCTCTGATGTATCGATCTGCTGTCATGGTCCCTCCTGTGACTCCCACTCCGTGCGAGCTCCCAAACATATCCCTCCCCAAACCATAATCGAGCCGCCACCATAAGCCACTGTGTGCTCAAAATTAGACTGTATGTGGCGTTCTCCTTTGCGTCTTCATATTCGCTGTCTCCCATCGATCTGTTTTAAAAGAACTCTGCACTCATTAGTAAAGAGAACCTGCTGCCATTCGTTCAAATCCTTTTTTTGTGTTCCGCTAATTGTGCCGGTGTAACAAATACTCCGCAAGTCGGAATGTCATCATTTATAGCGTTCGTCGTAGCCGTCATAGGTTATTTGAATATCACTATTAGGCAACACAATAAACTACAATGCTCAAGTAGTGCACACTTATATTACGTGTGGTAACACTCTACCATTAAGTCAGTGTTCCTTACAAAAAGAAGTAGAACATAAAGCTATATCTTTTATTATTACAAGTTCTGCTTTTGTAAACTTTGCAAACAATATTTTTTCTTACCATAGATTATCTTATCGTCGCGTTCATTTACGCTGTTTTTTCGCACTATGTATGCGCGAACAGTGGAACGCTACAAACACAAAAAGAACATGTGCAGTCATAGTTCATATCCACCTATTGTTCAAGGAATTGTAGGAGAACTAGTTAGGAAGTGGACAGTTGGGAAAGGGGACAAAGTCGTCCTGAATGTTCACTTTTAATTTTTTCCGCCTATCAACCGTTTTAATCTTCGCCCCACAATTCAACATGTGGCTTAATTCATACCAAGCCTGCGTGTAATGTATTTTACCTCTGAGGTTCCCCGAGGGTTTGCTAAGATCCCCATGCCTATTAATATATAATAGCCTTTATTCAGACAAGTTACAGAATACGATTGATTATAACAAAAAAAGATTTTCCATTACACATTTTGTCATGCATCAACTCCCTGTCTGTATGTCACTGATTGACAAAGAGCTCCTCTAACTGTCGCCATTTCTTTTTGTCCTTAGCTACTTTTGTCCATTTGCCGCCTGCTATGGCTTTGATGTCATCCACCCACCGTCTAAATGGTCTTCCTCGTTTTCTTTTCTTGTCACTTGTGTACCAGTTCATGACTAATTTTGACCACTTTACATTTCAAATGATTGTGTGGCCTGACCAAATCCACTTTAACTTTTTTATTGTTTTTATGACATCTTTTGTTCTGGTCTGTTTCTTAATGGTTACAATTTTTATTTTATCGGATAGTCTTTTTCCCATCATACTTCTTTCCATACAAAAATACTTACATTGTTTAATTTTATAGACCCAAACACCTATCCAAATAAAATATAGTAATCACTTTTCTTACTACTTTAACTCCCTCGTAGCCTAGTCGGTAGTGTGACTGGCTGCTGCGCGGAGGGTGTGGGTTCGATTCCCGTACTGAATAAAGATTTATGTGATAAACATTTGTGTTTGTCCTGAGTATTGTCGTATTTATGTATGACATGGATGTATTTACAAAAAAAAGTAATATAAAAGTATGTAATCGTGTGCGTTGTCTGGTATCCATAACACAAGCTTTGCTTACTTCGGGCCAGACGGCGCTGTATGTATTTTCCAAAAATATTTATAATATTTATTTACACTCCATATAGGTAAGTTATCACCTTATTTTTGAGTCGCTTAGGTTCTGATTAAGTAAGCTTCACAATTAAAACTAATAAAGAATATAAGTAGGTAAACTTTAAAAAATCGTAATTGGAGCCAAATGCGTGAGTTTACTCACAACATTCACTTGGCAATCTATGTTTTTCTTATGCTCTAATACACCAAAAAGAGATAGACAATCTTAAATGATGTAAGAAAAAACCCAGTTAAATTCAGTCTTCATATACTCAATATATTAATACTGTAGAAGTTGGCTTTGCAACTAAGTCGTATAACCATAGACGCTGCGGAGTAGGCAACATAAGAAATTAAAACTTTACTTACTATTTCGTGAGTAAACGCTATACTAACAGTATTTAGTTTAGAAACTCGCACTCAGACACTAACCATTAACTGACAGTTTGGCGTTACAAACTGACGCGACAGTTCCGTAAACTTCAATTGTTAATAACTCACACTAAGCATACCGCTCAGAACACCGCCGACGCATGACACTGCAAGCGGTCTTCGTAAATACTGTAGTTTTATGAGTCTGACTGAGAAAAATGGTTTGGCTCGGCTGGCCAGCGTTTGTAAAATTACCTAACATTTTTCGTCTAACATACCTTAGTTTATTAAGACGACAGTGTACCAGTGTGTACTTATTACTTACGGTACATAATCGTGGTCACTAACTTTTGCTCTCTTTTATAAGCCTAGAGTTGCTTAGCAAGCCATATGGAGAGAGCTATGCTGGCTGTTTCTTTGCGTGATTAAAACCATGGTTACAAAAATCTAATAGTTACCAAGCTGGAGTGGTAATGTGCAGGCCACATCGCGCGTCAAGCCGATAACCTATGTGTAAGAAAGGTTCTAAAGTAGAAACTACGGACTAGAAGACGCAGCGTGGGTTGACCTCGTAGTAAGACTTTCTGGCTAGAGCTGCAGAAAGCCGATAGGCGTGGGCAGCTCTAGACCGGCTGTTGTTGGCACATATGGGGGAGGCCTACGTTCAGCAGTAGACGTCTTTCAGCTGAGACAACGGCGTCAAAACGAAAAATACCGATTGAAAGCTTATTTGACCACTCTCCAGTTCTCCTGGTCTGTATACTTATTACCTTACATCGTATGTAAATAAGCAAAATCTGGGTTCACCTGACAACAAAACCTAATCTCTTCCTCTATTCATCGGACGCAAATTAAAAAATATGGCAACTCGATGTTTCCTGAGTTATTTGGGGCCCTACAATCTTCTGGTTATAGAGACATGTACGAAGAAATGTGATCTAGGCAACGAAATATCTATAATATTTCAGTTTGACATTTAAAAAACGAAATTTTTAATTATTTTCTAATATTATTAGATATCTATATATTATCTTTCAATTTTATTGTTTTTCAAATTTTAGTTTAAATTTCTAAAACTTATACGAAGAAAACTTATTCCAATGTTTATAATACGCATTACTGAGCTACCTGTAACGTACTAATTATATTATATAAGCTATCTCCACAGCTTTGGGAGTTTTTTGACTGACTCTTTTTTTATAAAAGTAGGTTATTGTACGGATAAAATATAACATTAGTTAGTTGTACAGGTCTTTTCAAGATTAGTTCATTGTTATAATTTGTGTACTATGTGTTGGCACTTGACCCCGAACTTTTAGTAATATTTGATAGGTGCTACCTCTTACTAATTCACCGTAAAATACTGCACCACATACTTATAACTACAAATAACAATTTTGTTTTCAGTGTATGATACACTTCGGAAATGGAGTTTTTGAGACATGGCTTCGAAATTATCGAATACGAAAACCAAAATAGCATGATGTCAACAACACTGTGTGATATGAGGTCATGAGTTTTTGACGACAACGCATGGATTTGTGAGGCACCACTAAAGCTTCGTCCAGCGAAACCAAGAATGCTGTCTGCACATTGTCTAAAATGGGCGGAATCAAGACCTAATTGTGATCTATTCCTAACGAGGAATTAAACCAGGTAATACTCTCTGATATGTAAAGATTGTGGACTGTATGAAAACGCGGGTAGGGGACCAACCTGGTTTTCCGGTGATCGTGCTTGTGTCCGGCTGTTACTGGCAGACTCTTTCACCTTTGGATTTTGAAAATACTTCACTAGATTGTCTCAATAACTTTGCAGGTCACACTTTTCTCATTAAGTCGCGGATTTATATATATATAGTCACATATATTCGCGGGAAAACGATTTGGCATCCTCTATGCGCGCGGACAGTAGGTGAAGGTATTTTTTTTTTGCAGGTTTTTTAGGATAAGGTTTGGTAAAAGGAAATACATGACGGTTGACGATAGATGGCGTTACCATTTGTCCCAACCATAAAGCGTTGCCTTTAAAAAAATATATCCTACATGGGTTGTTGCATTTAAATTAAATTACAATAAAGTTTTCTGAACCAAGCTGCAAATTAACCTTTAATATTTTAATAATAAAAAAAATTAGTATTACCTCATTATTGAACTTAAATAAACAACAATATCAAATTAATTATAATATTACCGCGCTGACAGTTGATAGCAACACGGACTATTTACCGACCACAGTTGTAGATACGTCTACGCTCCCACATCTCAAAAACTTACCGATCGCGGACAGTGAGTTCGCCAAACCTGGACCTATCGATTTATTAATTTGAGCGGATTTTTTCCACATCTTATTTTACCTGGAGTAGTTGCTAGTAAAGTATATAATTCGCGGCCAGCGATAGAAAGCGTTCTTGGTTTTATTGTTATGGGTTCAGTACCAATTTTAAATACTTTTCGCAATAATTTAACAACAGTATGTTGTTCGACCGCTTTGACTTATAATTTAATTAGACGTTTCTGGGAGATCGAAAACGTCGAGTTTGCCGCACCCGTAAAATTCAGTCCTGAATAATGAGGAACATTTTCGCGCTACGACTACGCGAGAGGAAGATGGTAGATATGTCGTTGCACTTCTCTTTTGCAACGATGTTTATTTATAAGGAGATTCCTACGCTGCCGTTCATAGGCGTTTTCTTTGCCTCGAAAGGAAGTTTAAAGCTAGTCCTGCTTTGCGTGCTAGGTATCACGAAGTTATGCGCGAGTATCTTGATAAGGGTTACTTATCCCCCGTCTGTGGGCCTGACAATAACACTTTGAAACCCGCCTACTACATCCCACATCACGATGTCCTTAAGGAACAGAAAGCCACATCAACTACGGCGTGGCAACTACGCGGTTTTTCTTCTAACTACACCAATGTTAAAATATTGATTTAATTATATTACAAAACTGACACAGTGCAACAGTGTTTCTACGTGTACAAATTTAATTTGAGCAACACTTCAGATCGGGATTTTAGAAATTAGCCGAAAATTAAAAAAGTAGTTACTGGAATCAGGGTCGTATGGACCAAAAGATGATATGTAAAGATTGTGTACTGTAGGAAAACGCGGGAAGGGGAAATAAAAAGGGGACCAACCTGGTTGTCCGGTGATCGTGCTTGTTAGACGGCCGGTAGACTCTTTCACCATTGAATTTTGAAAATACTTCACAAGATTGTCTCAATAACTTCGCAGGTCACACTTTTTCCATAAACTCTTGGTTTTATACATGTAATCACATATATTCACGGGAAAACGATTGGGCATCCTCCATGCGCGCGGACGTTAGGTCGAAGGTGTTCAAGACTCAAAAAAACAAGTGCCATCTGAATTCAATGATTTTAAGAGCATTTTCCCAATGTTCTCGTCCACCGCTCGAAAACTTTAATTTTTTTCCGGCTTCCAACTCCGACGGATCGATAACCGACCGGCCGGGCGGATGGCAATTTGTTTACAGTGTCTGTATGTGATAAAGAACAAAAACAAACAAAAATGGCAAAATAAAAAATAAGCGGCTGAGTGAAACCTTTATTTTGTGCCTTGCGACAATTTTTTTTATCACAAACCCCTCTATTTCCGGCCCAGGGCAAGATGGCTCAGTTCGGGTTGAACACTGCGGTTTCACAGCAATTCGGGAGATAAAAACCGCAAGCTATCCATCCGGCTGCCTCCGTCATTACTTTAACTAATAACTTTTGTTGCCACAATACGATTTATTTTGAAAATAATCATAAATGAGTACAAAAACTACAAGTTTAGATATGACATTTATTAAAAAATTGGCACAGCACCTCCTTGGAGCAATATTTTGTAGTTATAAAGTACCTACTCATAAATGTAGGATAATTTAATGTTTTGTCCAAAATACCAGGAATTGTGCAGCTGAATCTATATTCGTGGTAATATACGCCTGCTGCCGTATACAATATTCTTATTCGTACTTAATTTAATAAAAAAGCTGCGCTTTAAGATTTTGCTTGCAAGTTATCTATTTTTTGTCATCAGGTCTATACATGGAAGTAACGAGATTGCAACAACTTTAACTTCGCTGTGATAAACATTATTTAACAGCCCAAGTCATTGCAAGAAGGAAGATGGTTGTTTATATTATACGTTAAATCCCAGAGTTGCCAGAAGAACAGTTATTTCTAGCTAAATCACAATCCGTTGAAAAGCTAGCAAATAAATATCAAGACTTTTTAAAGCGAGATGTAGTCTGGTTAAAAAAGACCATTTGTTTAGATTTTAAAACTTTGAAAACTATATCTAAACGAAGGCGAATGAAGAAATTGGTGTGTATAGCACGGACGCTAAGCAGGAAGAATTTCGTTCAATGCCCGGTCACTATTTGTCTCTGTTGCACGTGCATAATTTTTTGCCGTTGCGCTTCTCTATGACAGAGGTCATCACATCTTTGCGAGTGCGACGGAAAATAATAAAAAGAGACAAATAGTGACCGGTCATTGAACGAAATTCTTCCTGCTTAGCGTCCGTGCTATAGTCATGGTCTTAAACACTCGCATTTGCAATTGAATGGAGTTTTACATGAAGGGTTCAGCAAACAAATTACCACATATGTTTGTGCAGTAAGTTTAAATTAATAACAAAAAAAAAGATTGGTAGTTTACAATGGATGGTGTTGTTTTAATTATTGTAAATCCTGTCACAGCCTGATGGAGGAGCAGCAGTGTTACAAGACGTCTCCATAAAACTATTATGTAATACTACTTACGGGTAATGACTACTAAATATATATTTATTTACAACAGTTATATTATTAATTACAATTGTATTTACTTTGTTGATGTTTCTTTTATTATTTCTAGGTTGACATTTCGGACCTCGCACATAGTTTAGACAAACTGTTCGAAAAGGACGAGATTTTCGGTTTTCATGTCCGTGGTTTGGCTTACGGCAGTGAAAGTACAAGACGCGTTGCAATATACTTTCGTTCATCTGTAGACGCCATGGTAGCTCAGAGTGTTTTGGATTCTTATGAATATAAGTTACCCGATGGAGTTCATAAGTTATATGCTACTTTGGCTCAAAGTGATATGGAGCCTAATAGGTGGTCTTCATCAAAAAAGTCGCCAAGTCCAGAGGTAGTACCGAAGAGGAAACATAACAATTACAAACGCTTAGTTTCTGCAAATTCCTTGGTCCGTAATCCAAATTATATTGTCAATAACATCAGTGCACAGTTAGATGTAAGTATCCACAAAAATGGGTAGATTTGTTACTGAAAAAAAAATCTGTATTTTTTCTAATTTTTTTTTTATTTATCTCAATAACTGAAAAGATATAAAATACCAATTATTTTTCGATGCTTTGAATTAAAATTATGTTCAAAAAAAGGAAAATTATAAATAGTTACATATACGAACTTAAACGTCATTTGGAGAATTACGAACCGTACTAGGTATATATAAATATACTGTTATTATACGGTATAAATGTACTGTTAAAAAAAAATAGTAGTTCATAATTTGAACATAAAAGTGTAACATTTTACGGTTACCGCTTTTATCCTATTTTAGTTTTGTACTCTTGAAAAAACTTGCTTCGGTTTTTTTTTTTTAATGTCTGTATATAAGAAAAACTATTTGGGGTTCCGTAGCTAAATAGTAAAAAACAAAACCCTTATAGTTTAGTCATGTCCGATCAGTATTTTTTTTTTCCATAGTTTGATCTGCAATCGGGTCTCAGCCTTAATGATATGATCCAAGATTTCATGGTTGTTGGTGGCATTACACTGAGTGACACCAGATAGGTTGTCATATTTTATAATCTTAGGTCTAGATCCATAATTTGAATCCGATCAGAATTTGAATAAAAACTATTTCTAAGTGTAACTCTTGGTTCGCTAACCCCATAAGTCTTTAAAATTGATTTGGGGTTCCTAACTATCCTTTTTTGCTGCGTTTCGTTCGTTCCACCTGCCATAAATTTGGTTATACGATTTAAGCGGCAACTTCTCAATTATAGAAAAAAAAAAACCGAGTCACACTTAACGTTTTTAAGTAGCCTGTACCCTTCCCCGCGACTCAAACTATCTCCATGCCAAGTTACAGCGGTTTAAGCGTGAAGAGTTAACCGACAGACATACAGAGTTACTTTTTCATTTTTATATGGATTAGCTGCCAAAGTTATTTTTGTCCCTTTCATCTCTATTTTTTTGCTTACGTGCTCTAAACATTTCAAACAAATTACAATGATACTTCGAACTCTGTTTTCCTTTTTTAAATAAATATGTGCAATTATACTAATACTGCGGAACCCTTAGTTTGCGTGGTTATGGCATTAGTTTTATGCAACACGCGCTTGACCAGTTTTTCGTATTTGCTGCAGGAAATAATTTATTCATTCTTTTTTGTTTTTTAAGTCACAAATAGAAGTATTGAAGAAACAGAAACTATTGATCGAAATGGAAAGAGAAGTATTGAAGGAAAAGAGAAAATTGAAGGCAGAACTGGAAGATTTGGTAAGTCTATTATTATATATACATATTTGTAGATGATAATCTTCGCAGTGAAGACACACAAGCACACTCATATATATTTCATGTATATAATAAAGCTATTTACCTGCGTGATTGAAGTTTTTTGGTCTTTTTAATGCGTTACTTACTAATTTTTGTAAAATTCTACCTAAGCTATACCTACCTACCCTAGTCAGCACTGAGACATAAGAATCTTGTGTATCTCTGGCCGGTATTAACTGCTGTCGTAAATTTTGGATGTAGGGCACATTAAGACTTCCCGCTCAAACGAGCCGTCGAACGGGAGAAGTAACTTCACGTTACAGAATATTGCGGCGAAATAACTTTTGGGTGTCGTTATGGACCTTGCGGTAAATACATCACCTCGATGACACGGATACAGTTTAACTTTTAGAATACCTGCAATTGACGACTGGGACAGTTTTTGAGCAATATCCCTTTTTAAGAGTTAGTAGATTTTGGAGATTATAACTTCCGCCCACTGTTGAGTGGCTTGGTATCTCGGGTCACCAACTTTGTGGCGAGAGTCCAGCGAAGGTATTTGGTTGTAGCTAAGACATAACGTCTAAGTGTCGATAAGGGCTGGCGATGGAGTTAACTGTCGAAGTTGCCATCTTATGGATAGCCATCCACCTCCAACAGATGCATATGAGCTGAATTTTATTAACGCTAGTATCCCGTAAGGGTTTCCAACCCTGTTACTTGGTGCATATTAATGATATTTTGTTTATCAACGGGATACATTGCTGTGTGGGATATTACCTATAGACGCCTACTACTACTACTACACGGGCCATGAAAAAGACTGCAAGAATCAAACAGATTCCGGACCACGAGCAAAGCTGCCACTTACGACAAAAATCTGCATTTATGACATGTATGTTAGAACCCAGCTCCCATATGCGGGATACATGCATCGTATTGCATGATCTCAACATCCAAAATGAATTCGAAGAATCGAAAATGTAGCATTGGGACACATAACTTGAGGTGGCCGCTACATCAGAAACCATTTAACCAATCATTTCAATTAGTGTGTGTAGTTGTTTTATTAGTACCTTTCCACTGACTTTTCGGGAATGATTTATGTCGGAAATAGCCATTTTACCCTGCATAGAAGCTTTCTTACCACGAAGGTAATTGATTTTATGTAATAATAGAACGCTTAATTTACCTATTGCTGCTAAAAACTTACCTTCTTTTTGATTTAATGTCATTTGTAGTAGTTCGTGGTGGAGTCTGTCTAGCAGTTTAAACCTTGTATATTCATCTTAATACCTTATTCTGTGGCTTAACAAATATTTTACTTATCTTTTTTTCGTGGATTTTTAATCGTATTGTTATGACCAACAGGATCTCAGCGATTCAGACGACGATAAACATGGGCGAAAAAAGTCAAGACGCAATCCAAGTACAGACAGGAGACGTCGTCGGTCGCGGTCCAGGAGTCACAATTGTAGGTTGGTAACATAATTTTATCTCAATGATTAAAAAAACAAGTGTTGATGTGTGAAATAAGGTAAAATGCCATTCCCACGTTTTGGCTTCGTCACGGACAGTTTCCCGGTGCGTCCCGTCCCTGTGAGACAAGGCGTCTTGTTGAACTTCCTTACACACACACACACACAACACTAACAGTAACCACGGGTTTCGTTTCACAACAAAACGGGGAGCTGAATTTCCCGAGGCGATAAAGGCATATTTATTTTTATTATTTAAGATCATCAGCTTACAATAGCAGGATAACCATTTTAAATGAAGATAGCAAGTAATAAAGCCTCACAGATGGAAACTGAGTAATTTAACATTAATATAGGATATTTTACCATATCTTATGCGTTAAGCCCTATTTTGTTTTTTTTATTAAGCTCGCATGGGTCCCGCGTGCGTTCTGGTCGCAACTATGGCCGGTCTAGTTCTTACAATAAACTATAAAATAAATGAATGAAATATTATTGTGACAACAAATCTCTATAATTATTTATCTTTTTCTATTCTAAGATTGATTCTCTATCTTTGATTATTATTCATAATTATTCTTTTTATGTAAACTTTGTAAGTCTATCTGAATACAAAATTTCGTCCAAATTATTAGATACGTTTCTGTATTTGCTCATGATCCCCAAGTCTGGTGCTGTACTGTCAAGATCTTTTGCACCTCGTATGCAGTTTTCGTACGTGGTGAAGTGCGTCGTCTTTAACAATAACTTGGGCGCGGAATAGATCATCTTTCAATAAACTCGCCGAGACGGTG
Organism: Apoda limacodes; assembly: GCA_946406115.1. Classification (NCBI taxonomy): domain Eukaryota; kingdom Metazoa; phylum Arthropoda; class Insecta; order Lepidoptera; family Limacodidae; genus Apoda; species Apoda limacodes. Next base: position 20,637,756 of record OX291555.1, on the reverse strand, counting down.
CTTTTATTGATTATAGTCTAATAATTAATGATTATTGGACGACGAGGACGTAAAAAGAAATTACATTTGACAATTTAAAAGATTTATTTTTGACTTCAATTTTGCAAGAGGAAAACAAATATTTGAATTGAAATAGAAATAAAGTTTTCATTCATTACCAAAAAGATGGAATTTAATTTAGTAGGTATGCAAGTAACAAGTTTCATAGGCACTCAAAACTATTGTATCTAAAATTGCTAATTACAATATTTTGACTACATAATGATAATACGTTTATTTCAGAAATATCAATTACCGTATTATTTTCATATTAATAAAGGCGTAAATATTGCAGATTACAGAGCGCCCGAAACGAATGTAGACTTTAAAAGCGTCTTTCAGCTGCCGAATAATCTTCACCGTCATCATCGTCAAAAATCTTGTGCGGCCTAGTTTTGCCATTACTGTTATATAAATAACTTTAAATATAGTGTCATTACTGCTATATAAATAACTTTAAATATAGTGCCATTACTGCTATATAAATAACTTTAAATATAGTGCCAATACTGTTATATAAATAACTTTAAATACAGTGTCATTACTGCTATATAAATAACTTTAAATATAGTGCCATTACTGTTATATAAATAACTTTAAATATAGTGCCATTACTGTTATATAAATAACTTTTAATATAGTGTCATTACTGCTATATAAATAACTTTAAATATAGTGCCATTACTGTTATATAAATAACTTTAAATATAGTGCCATTACTGCTATATAAATAACTTTAAATATAGTGCTATTACTGTTGTATAAATAACAGTAATGCATAAATGGTTTAATGAAGCTTAGAACGGTATAACAAAATTTTGAACATTCTAGTAGTTTTGCGGTTTTTTAATTTTAAAAATTAAATAAACCGAAACTCTAATTTGTTTCTTTTTGAATTTAGTATATTTTTGTTGATAATATTTCCTTCATTCGTTGACTCGCACTCGAACTTTTATAACTACACGTTTTGGAATTTTTACAAGGAATTAATTGAGACATGTATTTTTTTTGTTCAAGGTCGCGCTCTAGAGACCGACGGCGCTTAAGATCACGCTCTAGAGACCAGCGCCGCTCAAGGTCACGCTCTAAGGACCAGCGTCGCTTAAGATCACGCTCTAGAGACCAGCGCCGCTCAAGTTCACGCTCTAAGGACCAGCGTCGCTTAAGATCACGATCTAGAGACCAGCGCCGCTTAAGGATAGGCCCTAAAGATCAGCCCGGCGTAAATGCACGCTCCAAGGACCAGCTCCGCTTATTGTCGTTCATTAAAGAGCAGCCCCGCTTAAGATCACGCTCTAGAGAGCAGCGTCGCTTAAGGTCACGCTCTAAAGACACGCGTTGCTCAAAGTCGCGTTCTAAAGGCCTTACGAGACGCACAGGGTCTCAGGACAGGCACCCCTCAAAGTCACGATCGCCTATAAGAAACCGCATTTTATTGTCACCAATATCTCTGGACAGCGACGAAGAAACTATTAAGCTACCGCACTTTACTCCAGCAACTACTGCTGCATCTATTTCCACATCTGCTCCTCCATCTACTTCAAAGGCTTCCGTATCTACAGTTCAAGGGTAAGCAGTTAAAAATGTTATGTTTTAAAGGTGCGTATCAAAATATTGATAAAAGCGGTCAAATGCGAGTCGGTCTTGTACGCTAAGGGTTCCGTACCACAGCACAATACGCAACAAAGTTTGCAGGCCTAATAAATAATAGTCAGCAATCATGCCTTTATATATAATTTTATACACTCCTTTCTTACGAAACGAAGAATATATTGTAAATAATCAGTATCCTAAGCTGTTTTCGCTGCAAATCAATGATATATGATGTTCATATTGATATGCAGATGACATGTTATTTGTTACTTATTGCAAACATCCTTCGTTCAGTTGCGGAAACAAACCGTGGAGAACCAAAAAACTTTGTGTAATCTACAGGGGGCTCTACTCTACTTGACCTAGGGTAGTGGTTGCTGCTTTACGGTCCCAGAAAGTCCAACTTCACACATTGAATACTGGTGCCATCACTGGGCGGATGCCCCGGATACCAGCTTTACCCTTTTGACTTGGCTTAACGACGAGCTAATAGAGTTGTCGATGCTCCTAAATTAGCAAGATTTATTATTATATTAGTCTTTGCCTCCTGTGTATGTAATACCGCTTGTATAATGAGCCCAACAGTTTATGGGTTTTTACGCCTATCGCTTAAAAAGGTAAATTTTTATAATATAATTACATATTTAATTTGTAGGTTTTGTTATTTACATATCATATTAGTTACACATTGACATTTTTTGAGAACTTCTATAGACACATACATACAAACCTACAAATTAAATATGTAATTATTTATAAAAATGTATGATATATATTACTACATTACATATTACTATGTATTACACTATTATGTATTACTACACCTAAACTCGTAAGCCTAACAACATCACAGCCAAAGAACCCACCTAAATTAACTCGACACCATACCGAAGATATCCCGGACGGAGCTTGTATGAGATTAGAATGGCCTTGAAACAGATTAAGAACAATAAGGGGGCGGGCGATGACGGAATTACATCAGAGCTTCTGTAAGCAGGTGGAACACCGATACTTAAAGTCCTGCAGAAGCTCTTTAATTCTGTTATCCTCGAAGGCACCAAGCTTGAAGCAGAAGTGCGGTCATACTTTTCTTCAAAAAAGAACTCACCTCATCGAAGAACTATAGACCTATTTCGCTTCTGAGCCATATCTATAAGCAGTTTTCCAGGGTCATTACGAATCGTCTCGATAGCAGTTTTGACGAATAACAGCCTCTCGAACAAGCCGGTTTCCGAAAAGGCTTTAGTACCATGGACCACATACATACGCTCCTTCAGATTATTCAGAAGACAGAGGTGTATAATCGGCCTCTTTGCCTAGCGTTCGTGGACTATGAGAAAGCCTTCGATTCTATCGAGACCTGGGTGGTGCTACAGTCTCTTCAGTGGTGCCACATTGACCAGAACACGAAACCAATCCATCTGCAGAAAGGTGTGAGACAAGACGACGTCATTTCTCAGAAACTGTTCACTACTGCGTTGGAAGATGTGGTTAAGATTCTCGAGTAAAAAGGATATGGCGTCAACATAAATGGCGAGTACATCAGTCACCTTCGATTTGCCGACGACATAGTGGTCATGGCAGAATCGCTAGAAGACCCAGGCACGATTCTCAGAGACCTCAGCAGAGTTTCCCAACAGGTTGGCCTTTTAATGAATGTGGATAAAACGAAGGTAATGTTCAATTTCCATGTCGCTGCTATACCGGTTGTTGTTGGGAACGCTACTTTAGAAGTTTTCGACGAATACACGTACCTAGGGCAAATATTCCAGTTAGGTCAAACTTTGAGAAAGAGGTTAACCGAAGAATCCAGCTTTGTTGGGCAGCGTTCGGGAAAATACGCATTATACGCAACATTTTTTCGTCCATAATACCTCAGTGCCTAAAGACGAAAGTCTATAATCATATATATAATCAATGTGTGTTGCCAGTGATGACTTATAGTTAGCAAGCTGAAGTGGTAATGTTTAGGCCACGTCGCTCGCCGAACCGATAACCGATAACCGATGGGCAAGAAAGTTTCTCGAGTGGCGTCCACGGATTGAAAGACGCAGCGTGGGAAGGCCTTCTACCAGGTAGGCAGACGACTTGGTTAGAGCCGCAGGAAGCCGTTGGACGCGAGCGGTTTAGGATAGGCCGTTGTGGAGACATAGGTTAGGTCTACGTTCAGCAGTGGACGTCTTCCGGCTGAAACGAACGAACGAACGATTGACATTCTTTTTTAATAAATAGTCGTATAACAAAACGTGGCCCATATGAGGATATTGCGTTTTTACAAAAGAATATAATTATATATGACGAGGTTCAGACAGAACGGAAAATTAGTTCAGTGACAAATAACGTTTTACTATGAGGTGAGCAAGCTCGTTTTAACAATATTTATGATATATAATAGCCGTGGTATTAAATTTTTATATTAGGTGCTATTTACCGGTTTCTCTGTTGTTAAAAGTGACTAGTTTTATTTTAAAATATATACGATGGGGCAAAACTGTCGGGGCATAGGTTTATATGAATATTTCTATTATACATATTGATACCAAACAACGGTTACAAAAACTTAAAAACTTTCTTTTATATATATATAGTATATTATGTGTATATATTATTTGAGTGTATAATAGAAATGTACATATTTACAACCTATTTTGGAGGAAATTTTGTAGGTATATAGAATGGATTTAGCATTTTAAGATTAGGGGAGACAGGGGTAAAATGGGATAGTTATGAAAAAAAATCAAATAAACTTTATGTACATGTGTTTATTATTTGCTCATAAGGAACAATAGTGAGTAATGGTACGTGGTAAAACAATTACATATTTTGATCAGGATAGCAGCGTTCACAAATATGAGCTTCATCGTTCCTTCATCAACTCCAGCACCAGAATTATGGCTTAACCATGGCACTTACTACAGATCACCCATACTCCAGTTGGCTGAGAGTTTAAGTACTTACAGTAGATGCAAGTACAATCGTCCTCATTTTAATCATCAGGAATCAGTGTCCGTCACACATTCTTTCTTGGGCTTGCTAGCTTATTTTTAAATAAAACAAAGATACTTGAACAAAAGGAAGAAATGGAACGCACATGGTTCCATTTTTGCCTTTTGTTCAACTATCTTTGTTTTATTTTCAGTCTTCTTAGAACATTTCTTGTTTATCCCGTTATGCCCCATCATGCATATTTTAAATCAAACTAGTCACTTAAATTAACAGAGAAAGCGGTAAATAGCACCTAATATAAAAATTTAATACAACGGCTATGGTTTTTGGTAATAAATACTGTTAAATCGAGTTTGCTGACCCCATAAAAAACCTTATTTATCCCTAAATTTCATAAATTCAAAAAAACAAATACATTTTTTTGTTCCCAATGTAGCTAAAACACGCAACCGTAAGTTTGTCTCCTCTGTCTCGCGTGAAGCGACCGAAGTTCGTTCAAATGGCGCGTTTGCCGGCACTGTTACGTGTACGAGTCACTCACACTATCGCATTCTCCGTTCTGCCCAAACCTCGTCTTGCCCCGGTCTCCCCATATAATTATATTTTTTTGTAAAACGTATTGCGTGCAATACGAACTATTAATTAATAAAGAATGTCAATCGTTCATTTGTTACATATATTATACATAGAAAACACCCAGACTTTAGACAAAAACAAATGTTCATCACATAAATCTTTACCCTGTGCGGGAATCGAACGCGCGCCTCTTGGTTCAGCAATCAGGTCCGCTGAGCCGCAGAGCTGCCATTTTCTTACCATATTTATTTCATTTAAGATCCAGCTCTTCTGCAAACAGTAAAAAAATAGTAAGTACAGGACAAGATACGGACTCCAAACTCAATGCCGCTGCTAATGCTATAATAAAAACGTCACTGCAAGCCAAAGTCAGCAAGATTAATTTGGATGTTGCTAAAAAGTTCACTACAAAAGACATAAATGACGCATATTTTCTATTAAAAAAGGCCGTGGTAAAGAAATTGCAAACGTTGCCTTCGAAAGACCAAAAAAAGGTTCAACATATGATTGAATCTTATGAGAAAAACTTTAATGATGAGGTAAATGAAAAGATGATCAGGAGCGTTTTCATTTTCATATCAATGAGAAAACGTACAAAAAGCGTTGGAAATACCGGTAAGTATATTTATTTTGGTATTTTACACTCCGCGACAGCTAATGCTTTCCGATCCGAACTTCCCAAAAAAAAATAAACAAAATGCCTCCGTCGTTTTTATTTCATTTCTGAATATTGTGTTTGGGAGTTCAGTGTGACAAATCGGAAAAAAAAAACGAGTTAAACGAAGCACCTGTACATTTTGAACATTGCATTTATTTATTATTAGCTTATGGTATTTAACTAAGCGTGGCTAAGTAGTACAGCTGGGAAAAGCGAAAAATGCCTTACGTCTTCGTTACTAGCCTAATACGTCCCCACTGTTGAGTGAGTGTAGGCCTCACCGGGAGCGATTGGATATAGTCCAGTGCGGATTGTGGACTTCATATACGCCTTTTTTGACGTATGCAGGTTATCTCACGATGATTTTATTTACCAAAAAGCAAGTAAATAATCAATGCACTTGAGAAATAAAGAAAAAGACTCCTTTGCATACGTTGGGTTGGACCTCCGCCCCTCAGGATTCAGGGCAAAATTGAAACCCACGTGTGCAATCGGACCCGCGCGAAAATTTGCCTCGTGGGAACTCAGGATCGGCATAAAAAGGTTACTATTTTCTCCGCTATACCCTCGCCAAATAATTAACACATAAAGTTCAAAATGTATGTAGATATATATTAACTTATTTGTATATTACATTATATTTCATGATATTTAGTCTAAGTTTTCTAATTTCAACAATTAATATTTGTTTTCCTAAACTCCATAGTATAAAAGCTAATGTATTTTTTAATAACTGGAATTTGTCTAGGTTATTTAGAGATGGTTTTCAAAAATCGATTGGAAGTGACTCCCAAAAATTTTTATTTCTTTATTTTGGAAAAAGTACTTCATATCCAATAATTCCATTGGTGCGGCTTTGTCCTACGATATACTCAATTTAAAATCTAAGCTACATCATAATTTGTTACCAGATTTATGTAGTGTGATCCACGTAAACGAAGTTGTGGACAAAAAATAGTTTGCCACAAGAGTTTGATTAAAAGTTAATGATAAAAAGTACCTTTATAGAATTTTGGAAGCAATACCAAAACAAATATGAAAGACAAATTGTGTAAACTCGTTTAGAAACAATTATTACGTCCGATATTTTTTTTGTTACTTACAATATGTAAAATAAAAATTAATATTCTATTTTCAGATGATAATTACTTGAAATCCGATACAAGAAACTTAACTACGAAAAAGAGTAGTCTTCAAATTCCTAATGTCAATAAAGCACAACCTAGCAAAATTTTAGCCAGTAGTCCTAAGCGTTCTCCCTTACTTCCACTTCCTGTTCCTCCTCCAACTATTACAAATATCCAATGTTTGAATACTTCATTTTTTTATAATTACGGTGTACAGTTAGCCAATATGGTACAAAATCTAGGTGGTGGTGAACCCTATCATTCATATCCAAACACTGCTCAAAATCCAATAAACAATAATCCAAATGTCGAACAAGCAAAACCTAGCAATATGTCAGGAACCAGTTATACTGCTCATACAGCCAATGTTCCTAACTACCCACCACCACAGATAACCAATACATCAAAAAGCCACTCTACCCAACTTTTAGACGCATCGTTACTTTGTGAGAAAGGTGCACAGTTAGCCAATACGCCGTTAGAACACTTAAGTGCAGATAAACCCTCGAACCCGAAACCTAGCAATATGTCAGGAACCAGTGATACTGCTCATACAGCCAATGTTCCTAACTACCCACCACCACAGATGACCAATTCATCTAAAAGCCACTCTACCCAACTTTTAGACGCATCGTTACTTTGTGAGAAAGGTGCACTGTTAGCCAATACGTCGTTAGAACACTTAAGTGCAGATAAACTCTCGAACCCGAAACCTAGCAATATGTCAGGAACCAGTTATACTGCTCATACAGCCAATGTTCCTAACTACCCACCACCACAGATCACCAACACATCAATAAGCCACTCTACCCAACTTTTAGGCGCATCGTTCCTTTGTGATAAAGGTGCACAGTTAGCCAATACGCCGTTAGAGCACTTAGGTGTAGATAAACCCTCGAACCCAAAACCTAGCAATATGTCAGGAACCAGTTATACTGCTCATACAGCCAATGTTCGTAACTACCCACCACAACGGATGACCAATACATCAATAAGCCACTCTACCCAACTTTTAGACGCATCTTTCCTTTGTGATAAAGGTGCACAGTTAGCCAATACGTCGTTAGAACACTTAGGTGCAGATAAACCCTCGAACCCGAAACCTAGCAATATGTCAGGAACCAGTTATACTGCTCATACAGCCAATGTTCCTAACTACCCACCACCACAGATCACCAACACATCAATAAGCCACTCTAGCCAACATTTAGGTGTAGATAAACCCTCGAACCTAAAACCTAGCAATATGTCAGGAGCTAGTTCTAAAGTTCCTAACTACCCACCATCACAGATTACCAAAAAACCTTTACCAATGAACTCCTCTACCCATCATGCTTCAACATTGTCTAATAAACACGGCGCACAATCACCTAATATGCCGTTACACAACGTAGGTGTCGATATACTCTCTGTAGTACGTCCAAATATTAGTACCGTTAGTCCATATACCAATAATTATCTATCTTCTGGGGCTACTGCTTGTGGGACTGCACCTTATTCTACAAATTTGAGCACATTCACTGATGGTCCATGGGCAAATGCACCAAACCCAATACCAATGATGGTTGCACCGTTGTGTTCTGTACCACCATTAGTTTTGCCGGTAAGTATATTTTTATTGAATTCCTTACTAAAGCTTATTATTGCAATCGGTCCATTTGATTTTTTTTTTTAAACCAGTCAAGTGTGAGTCGGACCGCGCACCTTGGGTTCGTCCCTATAATATAGTATATAATATAGTATATATAGTATATAATAAAGTATAAGTTTATAATCGCACAAAAAAATATTTTGCTACACAAAAAATTCATGGTTTTCAGATTTTTTTCTTTATGTGTGCTACATGGCATTGCTTCTTGCAAAATTTTATGATTCTAGGTCAATGGGCAGTACCTCGTAGGTTTTAATTTATTTGTGTAACAGTATGCGACAAAAATAACCGCCTGTTTTTGGGCATATGTTTTTATTGCATTGACTTAGAAGCTTAATTTTTTTACAATATTAAGTGACCGTAGACTAAAGTCTTAGACATAAAAGGGTCTTGGCAGACAGAAAAACTTTTTTTAAATGTATTACAACTACAAATTAAAACATTTCGGTTTTTCTCCTATGTTTGTGATGTTAAGACCTTACTTCGTGTACAATTTCATGATTCAAGGACAACGGGAAGTACCCCATAGTTTTTGATTTATGAATAAATGCCAGAATATGTAACAAAAATGGCGTAATTTTTTATTGGGTTGACTTAGAAGATTGAGTTTTTTACAGATTCAAGGGACCGTTAGTATTTGATATTAATTTCAACTTTCTAACAACAACCTTCACGCGTTCCTAAGAAAAATGGTCTTGTCAGACAGACAAACGGACAACAAAGTGATCCTATAACAGTTTCTTTTTTACTGTTGATGTACGGAACCCTAAAAACGAGAATTTGGTTTTTAAATCGTAAAAACTAAATTTTGTAACTAAAGCCTGCAGCTCGTTCCAATAGCCCACACTTGTTATAAGACGCTTAAATATACAACTGTTGCATTTTATAATTTTGTATGTTCATCACACTCCATCTAAGTATACCTCTTGTTTATAGGTTTTTTTTCGCTGCACCGCCGGAAATTTATCATCTTTGGGTTTGGCTGGTAGAGAATGCCCTAACGGCATAAAGCTCGCCATTGTACACATGTCTGTGCAGAAATATCAAATAAATAAATAACTATAGACCAAACGAAAAATTCGTAGAATTTAAGCATTAATTGGAGTTAGCTTAGATGAGACAGTTCTGTGTAGATAGGTATACGTGACTTATCACGTTAAACCATAATGCTTATGTGTTTTACTTGATCATACAGAGGGTGGGCAAGTCAACTTGGCTGAAAAACTGACTTTCCAGTGGAAGTATGTGTTTTACAGAGGTATAAATAAAAATAACAAAAAGAAGCAATAAAAGTATAAAAATTGGCTTGGGTTAATTAAATTTGTATAACCTGCTGGTTTTATTTTTTCCATTATAGGCCAGTCATGTGAAATGCAAAATGTGGCCCCAATCTGCATTTATTGTGGAGCGGTTGCTTTTTTTTATATTATGTTAAGATCCATGTAGGTAAACAGTTGAAATCTAGATTTCCAACCCACAAAAATTCCAGGATCGATGGGTACAGCCGAAAAACCAATTTTTTTTACTATTTTTAGCTTTTACTCCAAAGGTAAAGTTATTTACTTATTTTTAAATATGATAAAATTTGAGAGGTAGTATTTCTCTTTTATTCCAGTAAAACAGGTAAAGTAAAAATTTTAACTTTTGGTCTACTTTTCAACGATATATTGGCGAAAGTACTCCAGTTTATGAAAAAGAAGTTGTAGAAAATCTTATTTCCTTCCTCCAATACCTTCAATTCATCGTTATTTACCTTAGTGACAGGTCTTACTCGGGGCTCATTCTTTAAGGTCGGAGTTTCCACTACAAAAGTAGGTAGGTTATGAATAGGTAGCAGATTAAACCAATGACGTACGGAGCATTCGTTAGCCGTGTCCATTCCAAACGCAGCATCGGTATTAAGAGCAGTTTTTGCTGCGTTAGTCCAACGTCGAACCTCGTATTCAAATATTACTCTGATTTTCGCTGTATCCATATTTACCTTAAAAGCTGAATGTAAAAACAATTCAAAGCCAAACATCAAATGTTATGTTTTTATTTAATAGAATGTTATAGTTTTCGTGTGAAAAAAGTTTTAAAAAGATTCTGACACTGCAGGTTAAATTTTTACGCGTGCATCAAAACGGCAATAACATTTTTTAGCCCACTATAATGTTCTGTGTTTTAACCCCTATTACGTTTAAAAATGTTAGGATTTATGTACGTTTTTAATTGTCCAGCTTATGGTAAGTTCCTAATGTTTAATAATATAATTTTTTTTAGGATCCACTTGCAAAGGCACACGCTAAATTTGTTCCGTTCGATGACGAAAGCATTGATAAATTAACTGTTGAAGTTGAAGTATTAGAGGCTCCACCAATAAAAGAATTCGAGCCAGTACTAACAAATCAAAAAGAAAATGAAGTAGTGAATGATATCGAAAAACAAGTTCCAGCTAAACCGACATTTGTTCTTCCTATAAAAAATTTGCTAAGGCAAATGAAAACACACATTGCTAATTTAGGTTTTGATGAAGACAATGGGAGCGTAGCGGCATTGGAAAAGGTTCTGAGAGACACGTTACGTGAAATAATGGCAGGAAAAGGTTATATGCGCACCGCAGCTATCGTTCAATTATTCAGAGACACTCACCCGAAGACGAACGATAAAGAGTTCCTGCAAAACGTTATGGCTGATTTTAACAATGGAAAAATTGACTGTGGTGATGACAGTGGAGCTGAAGTCAATGCACCAGGTAACATACCTATATAATAAGGAACATATATGTCTTATAATACTCGTTTACACACTACATGATACAAAATGCATATACAGATTTACAGAAATTCTGTGTCTATCTTATTTGGGTTTTTTTGTGACATTAATATTTTAAATTATATCTGAAGTGGCAGTGGGTTGGTCGGTCACGTCTTTCGGAGGACCGATGGTCGATGGAGCAGACGTGTTCTAGTGTGGAGACCGCGTACGGAAAGGCGAAGCGTGGTGGACCGTAGACCTTTAAAGGGTGTCCGGTGGTGGCAGGATGCAGCAGGCAGGGAAGCGACAGAATGGCGCGCCATAGAGTAAGCTTATGTCCAGCAGTGGACCAATATAGGCTGATATGATGATGATAAATATTTTAAGTACGTTTTAAATTTGTATGTACCTACTAAAGTTTAATGTCTGAAAGCATTAAGCAGATATTTTTAGTAAACTGAGTTACTTCGCAAATAACTTTCTTTTTAATTCAAAAAAGACTTAAGTGCTTTAAATTTATGTGCCAAATGTCAGAACAAAAGCTGCTTATGCAATTAGAAAATGCACTTTATAGATGTTGACACCGCTCGCTTGGTCTTCTTTAGCTAGTACCCTACCGTTGTGTCTTATAGCATTTTACATAGCTCTTTTGCAATACAAAGTATATATTTTCACAATAAAATTCACAAACTTGGTTAATTATTCTCCAAATAAATTTAAAATGTATGTCAAAAATAGTTTGATAAAAAAAAAGGCTATTACTAAGTTGATGAATAATATAATGATTTGTAGTAGAAAATATTGCAAGTGCTGCTTCCTTATTAATCATTGTATATTATGTTATTACCTAGTGTAACACTATACATATAGTATTATTTTTAATACGAAGTTGAAAAACTGAGTTACCAGTCTGTTCTTGTCAGTAGTAAAATCTTTCCTAACCGGTGGTAAAGTTAATAAAATTAATAATTGAACTGACGATTCAGAATTGCTGTGCTTCAAAAGTCTACTTAAATAAAAAATACTTTGAGTTTGAAACACTACGTGGTAAAACTTTTATTTAACATTTCCGTCCTCGTACAACATAGCCTACTTTTCTAACATTCTACATCTAACAGAACATAACTACCATTTCGTAAAAAATACCAACTTTTACAACAAGTAAACTAAAAAACCTTACAGTCCACTGTTCTCTTCGCTACAATACCATAATGACAAGTGGGCCAAAATGTTTTGAAAGTCGTCACCGCAGACGAAAAACGGCCTCCGCTGAAATTAAGTCTCCCCCGTGTCTCTAGTCTCCAGATCGACTGTCAACCTGGTTAGAGGCTGTTCCACGCTTCGTCTTCCGATCTCTCTACGGTCGCCACTGAAGAACCTTTCTTCCACTTCAGTTATCAGTTCGACAAACGATTTAGTCTGCCTGTTGCCACTTCACTTTGCTAACTGTTTGAGAAACGGCTTTTGTGCTTCAGTTAATGAAGGCTAACATTTTATCGGTCACCAGAGGTTTAAACCAATCACAAGCTGACATTATCAACAGCTGGCGTACATACAGTTCTGTGATTGGTTTAAATCTTCATTAGTTTTAATTCCGTGTCTCAGTGCTCGCCTCTATTTTCGATGTTATTGCTGTATAGCTCAGTATAGCCATCTATAGCTCGTTAATCAACGATGAGCTTGTTATAGAGGTCAACAGTTAGCAATTATGCTTATATCATTAGTAATCACACCACCATGCTTAGAAATTTGATGTGCGGACAGATCCTTCGATTATCTGTGACACAGGGTTTGCCCTTGACGAGGAGTTTTTTCTTCGACGCAATATGTAGAGCGAGATATAGAAAAACGCGTATATGCACACAACAGACCGATTTTATTTTATTTACTTAACTTCTAATCTTAAATTCTAACACATATTTACAAATTATACAAAGTAAATTATCGTAGCTCTCATAGCTTAGTATCGAATGGATAATTCTTTAAGTTTCTTTTATTACTGATCTCGAAACAAATTTTTGTTCCATTTTTTGTACATAAATAAAAAATCCAATCAGAGGGAGAGGTTGTTCCATGGAACCTTCTAGATTTAAATATGGCACATAGTCATTGATACAAACATAACAAAAGTGTAGGTATAACTACGTAGCTATAAACTGCTGCTTACACTTGAGGTTTCTATGGGATATCGCTATTACAGTCACATGATTCACGGCTTGATTATAAACGTAGATATATCGTTGTATTGCGTTTGCATGTTTTATGGACAAACGGTAAGAGCTATAATGATGTCTTAGGTGTCCTAGGACAGAGCTTTTGTAGAGGGCTCCAATGACGTATAGTAGTATATACGAATGTCTGCGGTTCGGCCGCAGTGAAAGAAGAGCTGAAAATCCAGCTCTCTGGGTTTCCTACTTACTCTGAAGGACATAGGCTTTGTGCTGAATTTCATAAAATGGTTCTGGAACTCGTACCTATTTTACAGTACTTTTCGTGTCTGTCCGTTTGTTCCGTCATATGAAAATGTGAAATACAGTTTTTCAGGATTTTTCTCGCGCTCCTGCAATTCAGGGTTGGAGTTACCTCTGTGAAACCTAGTTATGTTGGTAGGTGCTTGTGAGAGGTATCTAGTGATGCTTTTACCTTTCTCGTATGTAAACCGGTTGTTTAGATATAAGCTTCTGCATTTACTAAGTTTACATGCGATTTGTGAATCAACCTTACTACTTACCGTAATGGTATAGGTATGTATGTATTGGGGAAAAGGTGTGCATTTGACCTGTGTGACTGTTGTATTAGGCACAGGCGTAAGGTTTCAGTCAGTCTTTCTCTTTTTTACCTATAAAGACATCCCTATTGCAGTTTATTCTTATAGGAGTGAGGGAGAAAGAACGTACATTACTTAAGTAGTTTGTATAGAACTTTAATAAGTTCGGTATAATTTTGCCCAAAAAATGGCATATATTTCAAATTCCCGCTTTTCTGGGGACAGTCGTACGTACTAAGTCGACAACATGTCGGTATTTACACAATATTATTTTCTATTACAACAAATAGTAAAGAGGGGATATGAAACAAACCTACTCTACTTTTACCTAACTTATTACAATTTCACAACTTATTATAATTACATTTTCTTAATTCTAAAGCTAGTCCCTATCAGGAAAAGAGTTTTATTGTATTAATGTATAGCTTAATATTAACGTACATGACATTGTGAAATATTACAAAACTGTAAGTGCATCTATAGATGCAGTTTGTGCTGCAGTCTTGTAGCGATATTGTGATAACAATTGTTTGTTGAACGTAGGTGTAGAGTTCTCGAATAGTATAAATGATTTAAAATTGTCTCCGTAGGTACCCATGAGGCAAATAGCGTTAAAGCCCAAGACTTAAAAGCAGGTGCCAACAATATAGAAGAGACAAAAGTGCAGAATCAAGACAAAGACAAAAATGTAAATAATAATTCTAAAGACACTGAATCGAACATAGAAGAGTCAAAAGTGGAGAAGGAAGACAAATACAAAAACGCAAATGATATTGCTAAAGACACTGAATGCAATATAGAAGAGACAAAAGAGCCCAATGAAGACAATGACGGACATGTTCATAATATTACTGAAAACACTAAATCGAATAAAGATGAGTCAAAAGTGCAGTACGTAGAAAATGACAACAACATAAATAATATTTCTGAAGACACTGAATCGAAAATCTCAGATAAAGAAAACAGTGTAGAATGTTCTGCTACAGATAATGATAAAATTAAAATAACTGAAAATTATTTCAAAAGCAATGACAATGACAGACAAAACACAAGTAATGTTACAACTAAAAATATAGAAAATGTTTCTGATCTACAGAATAATATCGAAGCCATAACAATTGAAAATAGTTCTGAACGCATATATTCTCAAAACACCGACATCGAAAACAACACCAAAAGCAATATTGCCAAAAACACAACTAAAGCTATTATTCCTGAAAACACAGACGCAGAAAATAACAAATCCAAAATCGATGATGACAGCGACGATGATGTCATAATTGTTTCTAAAGAAATTGAATGTATCGACTTACTGGATGGTGAAGGTATTTAGTAATGTACATTATATTTTACATACGCATAAATTACACTTCTTGATAGTGTTCATGTTTACCGTTCTTAAATTTATGAAATCCAAACTAAGTATAACAATGTACTCTGTGGTAATTATAAGCCCAACTGGGAACCAATTATACGGACTAGATATTTTTTTACAATTCAGCACAGATTCCATCCGCACAAATCTTTAACCACGTCGGTCTTATCACTAACAATAATTTTTATTATAATCTCTTCCAGACAACCTTAGTGTAGAGGAAATCATTACTGAAAACAATTAATTTAATTTAATAATTAAACAAAATATATAACAAATATTTACACTCACTAAACATACCGGAAATGTATGAAATGTAGGAAATGTCTACAATTCCTAGGAAGTGTATACAATGCCGAACCAATTTAGGAAATGTGTAAAATACACAACTGTGTTCTAAAAATTTAAGAAAGCAGTGTTGTTATATACCTACATAATAATTTTTTTTTTTTTTATAGATTAAGCAGCTCGAACCAGCGCTGAAGAGTGTCGACAAGGTATCTCATTTTATTTAGGTACCTAAATAAGTATAGAAATAAGAATAAGGTCAGACTGATCTTTTATTGTAATGTCTTTAGTAAGAAAATTTTAATCTTTTGTTGTATGTTCATACTATTAAATTCATCAAAAAAATGATTGCCTTTTATTTGTTGATTATATTGCTTATAACTGGCCTTTGCCCGCGGCTTGGCCTGCGCTGAATTTGGTTTGGGCGTGGGATTCCTATGGCAAACTCCTTGATTAAGTAGTACGAACGTTTGTTATAACAAGCTATAGCTAGAATTCGTCCCGTCGTGGAATTCTTTTGAATTCTCCCAAATAAAAAGTAGGTATCTTATGTTCTCCGTCCTTTCAACTATCTATGTGTCAAACAGCTCAATTAGATGCTTCGATGCGGCGGCCGGCGCCGCGATGTAAAAAAATTACTTTCGAATTTAGTACTGAATTATGGGTTACTGTAAGTAGTAGGTAAAAGTAAATTATCTAAAAGTGATATAAAGTATATAGTTGCATTTTTTGGTGGCCATAGTAACAAAAATAAAGTAGTAGTTAAAGAAGTTTGTTAAAGATAAAACTAAGATTTTGGTATTTTTAACCCCAACGAACGGATGGGAGGTAACCGTATGGATGCCCTGTATTATTTATAACAAACGCGCCCATAAAAGCGTAATATGTTTCGGTACCTACTGAGTGTTGCTATGTGCACCATACTTTTTTTTTCCTATTACTAAGTCACACATCACACACATCATGTGGTTTAGATCTCAACAAAATGGTTGGGCAAGGGTATGATGGTTGCTCCACGATGGCTGGACATTTTGGTAGAGTTCAGAAAATAATAATGATAAATATCCCAAAGCAAAGTATTTCCACTCTGCTAGTCACATATTAAATCTTGTTGTCAATGATTTAAATAATTTGAGTGAAATAAGAAATACTGCTGGAATGATTAAGGAAACTTTTAGAGAGAGCAATTTGCGGCGAAAAAAAAATTCCAAATATTCCCTTGTTTTGCGAAACCAGATGGTCTGCAAAGTACAAAAATATTCGAATTTTCGCTCAAAATTTCACCAAAATTGTAGAAGCATTACAAGACCTCTCAGAAGATCAAGCCACTAATTCTAAGACAAAGGTTAGAGCTTACCAACTGCGCACTGCTTTGACAACCACAAATTTTATTGTGGCATTGCATATTATTGCTACTTACTCGGCAAAGCTTGAGCCTGTCTGCAACCAGCTTCAACAAGTGGATTTTGACATTAATTCATTGATTTGCAAACTCACTAAAATAATAGAGGGTCACAGACAAAACGCATCGCAGGAATTCACTGCTATATTTGGAGAAGCTAAATAAAGTTGCGAAGACCTTAATATTGAGATTAAATGCCAACGAGTTACGAAACGACAGATCATCAATCCAACCACCCATCCGAAAACGTTGAAGAATTTTACAGAAGAGCTTTATACATCCCTTACCTTGATTCGATAATTTCTTCTTTAAAAGATAGATTTTCTGAAATACATAAAAAATCATTTTCTCTGTTACAACTACACCCAAAAATAATAAAAGGCCTCAGCAAAGAAGAATTTCTTAGAGCTGCAGAAGACATTGAAAATTTATATGGCGATCTTTTACCTAATTTTATTTCAGAAATCACGACTTGGTTTGAAATGTGGAAATATCCACAGCCAACGGCAAATGATATCAGTGGAGTTGATCGATACGAAAAACATCTTATAGATTATATCGACGAGGCAAAAGATTTCTTTCCTTCGGTAGCACAAGCGATCAAGATTGGCCTTAGTTACCCGTCACAACGTGCACAATAGATATGAGAAGAGTTAAAACTTGGAATAGGTCCACAACACAACAGGTGACGAGCGACTGTCTCAATTATGCTTGTTAAGTGTCCACCGAGGCAAGATAACCAAGGACAACAAAGATAACTTTATAGAAAACGTCATTAATAAGTTCGGTCAAAAACCCCGCCGGCTGCAGTTGCTTTTTAAATGAGAATTGTGTAATTACTGCCTACTAATTATTGTGAATAAAAAAATTATTTCCAACAGACGGATTTTATTTCAATAATTCCTGTTGATCTCGAGATTCCCAAGGGGTGCAAGTGGCAACCCCCTGCCGGCGCCCATGTCTACCGAACATAAAGAATGAAATCGAACTTTGGCAGCAATTGTGACACGATAGGCTTAATCTAAGAAATCTTACAGTTGTTGATGTCCTAAAAGAAACAAATTCAAGTCATCGAGGCAAAGTTCGTAAACAAGGTAGGACATGTAAAACTATTAAAAAAAAATCGGCCAAGTGCGAGTCGGACTTTCGCACGAAGGGTTCCGTACCATTATCTATAAAAACAAAAAAAAATCACGTTTGTTGTATGGGAACCCCTCTTAAATATTTGTTCTATTTTAACTAAATAATTTATTTTTAAAGTCAATAAGTAATCAATTATTCTGTGAATATTTTAAGCGTCTACCTGTTGCCGTTATCAAGAACCAACAAAATAATCACCTTTGTTGTATAGGGCTCCTATAATAATTAAATATTTATTTTATATTGTTTTTTAGTATTTGTTGATATAGCGGCAACAGAAATACATCTTCTATTAAAATTTCAACTGTCTAACTATCACGGCATGAGATACAGCCTGGTGACAGACGGACGGACAGCGGAGTTTTAGTAATAGGGTCCAGTTTATTACCCTCTGGGTACGGAGCCCTAAAAAGCATTGTAGCTATTTTCTGTGATTGATCGCCAATATTAGTTTAAACGCTAGCTTTTAGGCATGTAGCCTGGACATAGCGAAGGCGTTCGATCGGGTCTGGCACCGCGGTCTTCTATCGAAGTTGCCATCTTACGGAGTGCCCGAGGGTTTGTGCAAATGGGTGGCTAGCTTTTTGTCCGGCAGACGCATACGAACTGTAGTTGACGGTAGTTGCTCTGATAGCATGGACATTAATGCTGGTGTCCCGCAAGGCTCTGTGCTGTCTCCTACGCTGTTTCTACTGCATATCAATGACATGTTCGACATCAACAACATACATTGCTATGCAGATGACAGTACTGGAGACGCTTTTTACACGGGTCGTGCAAACATCCCTCGTTCCGTTGTGGAGGAAAACCGCGGAGAACTTGTGTCTCAAATCGAGACCACACTGTCCCAGGTCTCTGACTGGGGACGGGTAAACTTGGTCCGATTCAACCCTACAAAGACACAAGTGTGCGCGTTCACCGCTAAGAAAACTCCATTCACTGTGGTCCCACAATTCCAGAACACTCCCCTCTCCATCTCCAAGAGCATTGGGATCCTTGGTGTCGACATCTCCAGCGATGTTCAGTTCCGAGATCATTTACAAGATAAGGTAAAGCTGGCGTCCAAAAAACTTGGTGTACTCAACAGAGCGAAGCAGTACTTCACGTCGGGGCAAAGGTTGTTACTTTACAAGTCGCAAGTTCGGCCCCATATGGAGTACTGCTGCCATCTCTGGGCAGGTGCACCCGGATACCAGCTTGACCCTTTTGACTCGGTTCAACGACGGGCTGTGAGAATTGTCGACGATCCCAAACTCACTTGCGGTATCGAGCCCTTAAGTCTGAGGAGAGACTTTGCCTCACTGTGTGTGTTCTACCGCTTGTACAATGGGTTGTGTTCTGAGGAATTGTTCGAAATGATGCCCACGGCTACTTTCTACCATCGCACCGCTCGCCATCGGCAGGGAATTCATTCTCACACTTTAGAACCTAAATGGTCGCGTACAGTGCGGTTTCAGAGAAACTTCCTCCCGCGAACGCTTAAGTTGTGGAATGAGCTCCCTGCCAAGGTTTTCTGCAAGGACTACAGTATGGAGTTCTTCAAGAAAGAAGTTATTAGATTTCTGAAGGGTCGGCAACGCGCAAGTGATACCCCTGGTGTTGCAAGCGTCCATAGGCTACGGTGACCGCTTACCATCAGGCGGGCCGTAAGCTTGTTTGCCACCTCAGTGGTATTAAAAAAAAAAAAAAAAAAAAAAAACAATTTACGAAAATAAAAAACCCTATAAACCCGGCCCAAAGGATACACAGGTACCTATACTTAATCACAAAGGCCTTTTTTTATAGTGCAAGTTCTGCAAAATTTTTATTAGTTGTTACTGTCCCAAGACGCTTATAGATAAGTAGATTTAGAACTTACCAAAATAACAGATCCATCAAGTTTTACTCATAGCAGTCCTTGAGGGCGCGTTCGTTTTGGGATGCAGAATCATTATTTTCATTACTTTTGTTACCTGTCATCCGTTGTTTTAGCATTGGTATCAAAAATATCAAAATTTAAGTATCATCTGTGACAAACTGTCATGCGTTCGTTTACGAAATTTTTGTTAATTTTGTCAGTTTTGCCACTGAAAAATAAAACTTTAGACCCATGTCTGGAGGTGGGGTTTTTGTGTTAATCTGTCAAACTGCCTATACATATTCATTGTTTATGGTAGTGTGTGTACGTCAACCGTTCGTTTTGTAACCAAAAATTATGTTAGTAACGTTTACACAGCTACACGAACGGTATGTGCCGGTGGCAAAACTGGCGTTTTAAAAGCGTTAAAAGAACATACGTGGGAACTTTTAACTTTTAAAAGCGTTTGTTTGAATACACTTTATTATAAAAATAAACCTTAAAACCACCCTCCTAAGATTGTTTTTGCCGGCACTGGCTTTGAATGTGTTGCAAGCAACAACAAAAAGAAACAGTGTTCTGGCTGTTCTGTTCTCATTTCTCTTGAAAAGTGTTTTTGGTAGAAGCATTAAACCGTTCGTTCGTTTCTTCACAGGAAAGTGTTTTTTGAAAGTGTTACAGATTTTTTTTTTTCTGACTGACTATGTAGTTGGCTGTTGCAGCCATTACTGCTTCACCGGGATTTTTTGGGCGGGACTCTGAAGGAGCCTCAGCCCGTAAAGCGAACAATGCTCAAGGGCTCCCCGCGGGGCAAACCTCGGCTTAGGTTGTCGCTTTTGGGGCTGTCCCTTAAACCGACGTGAGTCTCGAACCCGAAGGTAAGTCAACGCGAGGATGAGAGTTCCCCGTTACGCGGGTGCGGTTGCGATTGAGTGGGGGCGAGAAGCGCCCCGGCACTCTTTGATATCTCGTGTATCCTTGTGGGCGCCGACGAACCCGGGGACGTCGGACTCGTGTTTGTAGGGAGGCCCTAATGGGGGAGGTCGTTGAGACTAATCTCGCTATCCGGATAGCGAGCTCGTCATCTGGGGCCGTTAGTACATGCCGAGGCCGCCTAACTATAGTTTTACGACGATACCGAGGTCGTTCGGGGGGATGAGTGTTACAGAAAAAAACGCCCACGCCTAGAACATACACGTAGTGATATATTGTCTTTGGCCTATATAATTATAGGTGCGTTCTGTTAACTGCTTCAATGCGTTTAATGTCATAATCCAGCCAAGTTAAAAAGACATAAATGTTGTGTGGCACACTGTACATTTCTTGGCTCATTCTCGTTGGTTGGATTATTGACATTAAACGCATAATGTTCATAATGTCGGTCAACAAAACGCCACTTATATGTATATATAACCCTGACGGTATACCCTATATACTAATTAAAAATATGCCTTACGTTTCTAAAACTTATCTTTTAAAAATATATAATAATTTATAGACTAATAAAATAGTTCCAGAAAGCTGGAAAACTCAACATGTTATCCCCATCCCTAAAGCTAATCAAGAAAAGGATTCCTTGGATGGTTATAGAGCCATTTCTCTAACTTCATGCTTTTGTTAATTATTTGAAACTATGCTCAAAAACAGGTTAGAATGGTATATTGAGAACAACTATGGACAATTTTCCGTAAAGGCAAAAGCACTATGGACAATTTGGGTTGCTTCGTTGGTGATATACATAAGAACTTTTCTGAAAACCAATTGACACTGGCAGTATTTCTTGATATCAAATACTGCTTTCGACAATATTGACCATAGTTATTTAATTAACAGCTTATATAATCTAGGTATCCCAGGCGAACTTCTAAAATTTTCTACATGATAGACAAACGTTTTTAAAATGCAAGACAACTCTATATGGTCCAAAAGCTAGTCACAACGGCACCTCACAAGGATCAGTAATATCTTCTTTATTATTTATTTTAAGTTAAATTCCTTTTATGCATAGTATTCCTGAACATGTGAAACATTTGCTATTTGCCGATGACCTACTATTATATATTAAATGCAGCAACATAAATGAAGGAGAAATCATTATGAATTGATGTTTAAAAACGATCAGTAATCTATTTAAAAACCGTCTTAAACTCGAGATCAATACATCAAAAAGTTCAGTCATAGTATTTAGCAAGAAAAATTTGCTTTCACCTAAAATAATTTATGATGACTCTATTCTCCCTAATAATACTTTTGTAAAATAAGTTGGCATTTTACTTGATTACGACTTATCTTGGAAGTCTCATATCCTTTATATAACTAAGAAAGCTGAAAGAAGTTTGAACATTTTGAAATCATTATGCGGACTGAAATGGGGTGCTGACCCTAAAACATTAAAATCATTATACATTGCAATAGTTCGAAGTCACTTTGACTATGAGTGTACATTTTATAACAATGCTTCTTCTCATTTATTAAAGAAACTTGATGTATTACAAAATAAAGCACTACGTATAATATGTGGAGCTATGAAATCATCTCCTATAAATTCCTTAGAAGTGGAGACTGGTATTGTTCCTTTATTTATTAGAAGAGCTAACAAAACTAATAAATTCTCTTTGAAATTAATTAGCCGTGACAATGATGTAATCTCTAGATATATTTCTGGATTTGTAATACCGAATTATAATGTAATACCGTTAATAATCTGTCCCAATATTAATCAATCAATAACCTATCTCAATTTCGAATTTCAAGACATAGTGCATTGGACTAATTTATTACCCTGCTACGATATTGATTTTCACAGAAAAATTGTGGATATTACAATTTGTTTAAATAGGTTTAATTCTAAGTTTGATTTTTTTGCATTTTTGAGCAGTAAATCTGACTTCATTACAATTTATACTGACGGTTCTAAAACACCTCATAGGACAAGCTTTGCTTTTTACGTTGCTAATTATAAACTAAGTCATGTCTATACATGCAATAACTTTTTCTCAGTTTACTCAGCTGAGATTCTTGCTATTATATATGCCGTTAATTATGTTATTTCCCATTTAAATGAAAACAGAACCATTAACAAATATTTAATCCTATCTGACTCGATGAGTGCTCTTCAAGCACTCGCGAGTAAAAATTTAAATGCATCTACCAATTATTTAATATACACACTAAAGGTATTAGTTTTTAAATTAAAGAACTTGAACATCTTAATTGAATTTTGTTGGGTAGCTGGTCACTCAGGTATTCTTGGTAATGAACTTGTAGATTCTCTTGCTAAATCATCTGCTAACACCTTAGAATGCAACTTCCATGTTCCTTATTCTGATCTTGTATTGTTTTTAAAACAGAACATGATCAAAAGATGGACTTCATACCTTAAAACTAGTAGAGAAATCAAAGGTAAATGGCTTGCAGAAATAGATCCAGAACCGTCTACTAAAGCATGGTTTGAGAAATGCTATTGTCCCGGGGATTTTATCACCACTCTAAGCAGAATCAGAATAGGCCAATGCAGATTACCATCTCATTTGGCCCGTTTAAACATAATAAATAATGCTAAGTGTATATACTGCAACTACGATACTTGCGACCTTCATCATATAATTTTTGTATGTTCCGCATTTTCATTACAACGATTGTTATTTATAAGTGTTTGCCAAGATTTATTAAAAAACGAAACTATTCCTTGTGATGTTCAAAAATTATTAAAATTCCGTATTATATATCCTGCAATTTATGATTTTACTGTAAATACAGTTGGTAGAATTTGATTTTTGGTATATATAATTAAGTTAATTCCTTTTTTTTCATTTCTTTTATAATTTTCCATTTCTTTTATAATTTTTTTATGTTATGTACTGTAAATTTTTTTTTTGTTATGTAAGTTGTAATTTTATGTTCTGTTTTCCTTTGATTTCAATTTTGATTGGTTTTGTAAAGTAATTTTACTTGCTCTTTTTTAAATTTTACTGTATATGTTGTTACTTAATTATGTGAAGGTTGATGGCTCATAGCCAATACCTAAATAAAATGAAAAGAAAAAAAAAATTATATATAACTTGTGGTGTCTGTGTCCATTTTTCGGATTTCCGATTCGACTTTCGTGTTGTGCGGTCGTGTTCTAGAGCGTCAAGTGCTCTCATAGTGCTCCGTGCAGTGGTGACTCAGCTGGTGCGCATTCCTGTGTGGTGTTTTGCCTCAGCGCTGACGACCTCGAATTGTTGTTTGGTTTATTGTCCGCAATTCTTGGAAAATCGTCCTGAATATTGAGCGCTGCTCGGCACTGTGTATTGGCTGGGAAATTGCTTCTCGGCCCGCTCTGAGTGTGTTTGCGCGCTTTTCAACGCGCCCATAACGCGAAGTTTATCGAAGCGATACTTTGTGTTTTTGTGTGTGAGTGTGTGTTCTCGAAGTCGCGGAACTACTACGCATAGTGGTGTCCCTTTGCTTGGCTCTTTGACTGACGCTGGTTCGCCCGGCCTGAGCCCGGCTTTGGGTGGATCGCTAGTGTAGTATTTCCGCTTCAGCGGTTCGCCGCTCCGCGCATTCTCGCGTTTTAAGTATCGATTGCGTTTAGTTTGTAGAAATCCAGTTCCGAGTGCTCAAGGGCTGGTGGGTGAGATCGTATAGCTCTTTTCAGAGTTGCGATCTACCTATCGTTTCTTCTTCATAAACGTCTCGTTGCTGGGTGGAAACCTAACGGTGACAACGTAACCCCGGCCGTAGGAGTAGGAGTTAGGTACACACCAGGCAATCCGTAGCACTGAGGGGCGCCTGGCCACACTTAGGTATTCTTGCTCCTCGCCAGCAATGGTGGGGAGTCACTAGGTACTCAAAATCTACACCTCGGCCACTCCCACGATGGCCGAAGTACTCACTGGCATGTCCCGTGGCAGATAGGGGAGATCATCAAGGCTTGCATCACTCAGATCTGGTCCAAGCCTACGCTTCCCAGGCTGTGGCTGCCCATCAAGCGTACGACAAGTCGGTACCCTCCCTCTGTTCGCCCTCGGTGTGTTCGCCGCCGCATTCCCCGTCTCGATCGCGCACTCGTTCGCGCTCTCTCTCCCGCGAACCCCGCTATCGCGACCCGCGTGTCGCTCGCCGCGCTCTTCGGGCCCCTGTGCCAAATCGTCCCCCCACTCCGGTAGCCGATGAGACCCTTTCTCGGTCACTCGCTACCCCGCCCCCCGCAACCTCCGAAACCGCACCCCTGTCTCCGGTAGCCGTAATGTCGGCTGAGTTGGCGTTGTCCGAGGACGACGAAGGCTTCAAAGTGGTTGGCCTGGGGACAAAAAAGGGGAAAAAGCGGAAGAAGTCCGCCAAGTCTAAAAAGGCTTCGGCGGCATCCGCTCAGGAGTCTTCTACTCCTCCTCCCTCCGACTCCGAGGCTAAACGCCTCAAAGCGCCTAGCGCTTCCTCCTCTCCGTCCACCTCGGCGGCCA
Organism: Apoda limacodes; assembly: GCA_946406115.1. Taxonomy (NCBI): domain Eukaryota; kingdom Metazoa; phylum Arthropoda; class Insecta; order Lepidoptera; family Limacodidae; genus Apoda; species Apoda limacodes. The sequence continues at coordinate 20,612,174 of OX291555.1, read as the reverse complement.
GCCCTGAGCCAGCCGCCATGGACATAACCCCCGCCGCCACCTTTTCGCAGGCCGACCGTCCCACTTCGGGACGGAAGGAAAAATCTCCGCCCCCTATTGTCATCAAAGACAAAGGGGCCTGGCCAAATATAGCTAACGCTATGAAGGCCAAGCGTCTAAATTATACGCACGCCCGCAATGATGCCGAGCGCGGCATCAAAGTGCAGGTCCCGACACCGAGAGATTTTCGAAATCTGACGGCTTTTCTTACGGCCCAAAAATACGAGTACCATACGTACTCGCTGGCCGAGGAACGCGTTCTCAGGGCAGTCATAATGGGTGTCCCTAAGGAATTCTGCGCTAAGACCGTCCAGGACGACTTAATCGTCCAAGGCCTCCCTGTAAGGGAAGTACATCGAATGTACAATGGCCGTAACAAATCAGAGTGCTACGACATGGTGCTCGTAGTGTTCGATCTGACTACAGAAGGCAAAGCCATCTTTAATATTAAAGATGTGTGCAGCCTCAAGGGCGTCCGGGTCGAGACTCCGCACAAGCGGTCGAACCCAGGACAATGCCACCGATGCCAGTTATATGGCCATGCACAGCGCAACTGCAGACGCAGACCGCGCTGCGTGAAATGTCTGCGCGATCACGCCACTCCGGGCTGTGATCGCAATCGTGATAACGCATCCGACCCGGTCGCTTGCGTACTCTGTGGGAGCGAAGGCCACCCAGCGAATTACCGCGGGTGCCCCAAAGCTCCCAAACAGAGCTCGCGTAAACCCAAACAGGGTAAATCGCGCCCACCCCGCCCCCCGCCAACAGGCTCCGCTCGTGCCTGCCTCCCTCCCTGCTGTCAATGCCTGGAGCCGTCCTCCAGCGCTAATTAACGCAGCCAAATCAAAGGAGACAGACAAACTTTTGTCTGCTCTCCCTGGGCCCGTCTCAGTCACGGGTATTCCCTACCCCGCCTCTCTCATGTCCCGGGACATCCCGCGTCCAGCGCCTCTCGCGCAAACGCGTCTTGTCCCCCCACGCCCCTCTCTCGCGCTGCCCCGCAACGCCGCTCAGACGGCCGAGCAGCAGCATTTCGGCATTCTTACCGAAATTTCTTGGGCCTGCGACCCAGCCTACTTCGAGATCGTGTACGCCGAATACGTACAACTCACCGATCTCAATCAAATGCTCAGCTTCATGGCTAAGCATCGCGACTTCTTCGCCGCCCTCCGCAGGGTGGCCCCAAAACCTTAAAACCAAAATGGATTGCACAACCGCGCGCGAAAAACCCCGGTCCGTCTCCTTAGGCTATTTTAATGCCAACGGTCTTCGTAACCAAAGAGAGGAATTATCGCAATTCCTCTCGTCCCAAAAACCGGACGTCTTCCTCATCCAGGAAACGTTCCTAAAGCCCGCTGTCCGCACCCCTTCGATCGCGAACTATCGCACCGTCCGTAATGATAGAACTGCCTCCAATCTCGGAGGCACTCTCATCTATTACAGGCGCTCCCTGCATTGCTCTCCTATCGATCCTGCACCACTTACGAACTTAGAAGCATCCGTCTGCCGCTTAGCGATGATCGGCCATCAGCCGATCATCATTGCATCGGTTTATCTCTCTCCCCTAAAAGACTAGCTCGAGAGCGACCTTCAGTCGCTCTTAAATTTAGGCGACGCCGTCATTCTTGCCGGCGACCTAAATTGCAAGCATCGCTACTGGAACTCTTCTGTAACTTCACGGAGAGGCAGACTCCTCGACGATTTAGTTGACGGACTAAACTTTGACATCATCGCTCCCATGACGCCCACTTTCTTTCCCCACAATACTAGGAACAACCCTGACGTACTGGACATAGCACTTCTAAAGAATGTAAGGCTAAGCTTTCGCTCTATAGAGGTGCTTGACGAACTTGACTCGGACCATCGCCCTGTTGTCCTCCGATTAGGTTCCCCTTCGAACTCTCCTCCCGACACTAGAACCGTGACGGACTGGGATAAATTTGGGCAATTGCTCGAAAATCCCAGCTCGCCACATCTAGACCGCGTTCCCAACGTAATCTCATCCGCGACCGACCTAAACGTAGCTATCGACTCACTCACTAGCCACCTGACCGCCACCGTTGGCGAGTGCTTAAGACAGGTGTCGGTTGGTGATTATCACCACCTAATCCTGCCTCAGCACATCAGGTCGCCAATGATTGAGCGTAACGCGGCCCGCCGCGCACGCGATCGCGCTCTCACTACCGAAAATAAAGCTCGCTTCATCGACTTACACCGCCGTGTAAGAACCGCTGTAGCTGAGTTTCGCGCCCAATGTTTCGGTGATCTTATGGAGAACATTTCTCCTTCTCACCAAGCTTATTGGCACTTAGCCAGAGCCCTAAAATCCGAAACCGCCAACTCTCTCCCTCCGTTAACTCGTCCCAACAACGTTCCCGCGTTCAATGACGACGAAAAAGCGGATTGCCTAGCGTCTAGCCTCCAAGCCCCATGTGCCTTAAGCACACAGCCATTCGATCCCGACCACGTGCGCGAGGTAGACGGCGAAGTGGAGCGCAGAACTTCTCTGCCTCCACAAGACCCCCTGCCCCCTGTCACTGTCGACGAAGTCGTACAGGTCATCAAAGACCTACGCCCCCGTAAAGCCCCCGGTGCTGAAGGTATCTCTAACGATATCCTAAAGCGCCTCACTCTTCCCCTTATCTGCCTCCTAGTAGCGATCTTTAACGCTGCTATGATCCATAAGCCAGGCAAAGCTCGTCCCGAGCCGTCCTCCTATCGCCCCATAAGTTTACTAAAGGCCCTCGGTAAACTCTATGAACGCCTCCTCCTCGCTCGCCTACGGAACGCTATAGTCTCCAGAGGCTTTTTAATAGACGAGCAGTTCGGCTTCCGTGCCAAACACTCATGCGTCCATCAAGTCCTCCGCATAACGGAACATATTCTTACTGGCTTTCAACCAGCGTTAGGTAAGACCCGTCACACGGGCGCTGTCTTCTTCGATGTAGCGAAAGCTTTCGACAAAGTCTGGCACAACAGCTTAATTTTTAAACTGTACAACTTTCAGTTGCCAGATCGTCTCGTGCTCATCATACGAGACTATTTGTCAAATCGTAGCTTTCGCTAGAAAGTTGAAGGCACTCTCTCCTCTCCCCGTCCCATAGAAGCAGGAGTCCCGCAAGGGTCCGTGCTCGCCCCCATCTTGTACCTTCTGTACACTAACGATATCTCTAAAACTATAGGTACCAATCTAGCCCTCTTTGCGGACGATACCGCTCTCTATACCACCAATAGGCAAGTGAGTCGAATCACTGAGAGACTCCAATCCGCTATCACCGCCCTAGGCGAATGGTTTCGGAAATGGAGAATCGAGGTGAATCCCGACAAAAGCTCTGCCGTCCTCTTTACCTTAGGCTGCCCTCCGCGGCCAACTCCCCTTTCTCTCTTCGGTCGTGCCATTCCCTGGCAAAATAAGACCAAATATCTCGGTGTGACCATGGATAGTCGTTTGAACTTCCAAGCTCACACCAAAATAGTCAGAGACCGAGCCGCTTTTGTCCTCGGTCGTCTCTATCCCATGATAGGCAAGTACAGTAAGATGTCGCTTAGAAATAAGCTAAATCTTTACACAACTTGCATCCGCCCCATACTAGCTTATGCTAGCGTAGTCTTTGCGTTATCCAAGCGCAATCTCCACAAACTCCAGACCCTCCAAATCCGCTTTCTCAGAGCGGCCTCTTGGGCCTCTTGGTACGTCCGCAATGCGGACCTACACAGAGACTTCGAACTCCCCACGATTCCCCAATACTTCAAAGACTTGGCAGTCCGCTTTTTCGAGCGTACGCAAAATCACCCGAATCGATTAATTGTGCGATCCACAACGTACCATCCCCCGATCGACCCGGTCACGGTCGTAAAACTATAGTTAGGCGGCCTCGGCACGTACTTACGTCCCCAGATGACGATCTCGCTGTCCGGATAGCGAGATTAGTCTCTACGACCTCCCCGAATAGGGCCTCCCTCCAAACACGACGCCGACGTCCCCGGGTTCGTCGGCGCCCACAAGGATACACTAGGTATCAAAGAGTGCCGGGGCGCTTCTCGCCCCCACTCAATCGCAACCGTACCCGCGTAACGGGGAACTCCCCCCCTGGCGGTGACTCACCTTCGGGTTCGAGACTCACGCCGGTCGAAGGGACGCCCCCGAGAGCGACAACCCAAGCCGAGGCTTTCCCCGCGGGGAGCCCTTGAGCGTTGGGCGCTATATGGGCTGAGGCTCCTTCAGAGTCTCGCCCCAAAAGCCCGGTGAAGCAGTAATAGCTGCAACAGCCAACTGCATAGTCAGCTCAGAAAAAAAAAAAAAAAAAAAAAACAATTTTCGCAAATTCAGTCTGATTTTCATTGTTAATCACATATACTTGTACATAATACTATATAATTTGTGTTGTTAATAAATTACTGATTTAATCTGTAAAAATGACTGTTGTCGTAGTTTCAGGCGTGCCTAACGTAAGTTAATAATAGAGGTTATTATTTTCTCCGTGTTTATAATGTAATAATCTGTTTTACTCTTGGTTTTTAGGTTAAACTGAATAAAATAATATTCGTATTAAAAGCTACATTCAAAAAAAATTTTGTATCTGATGCTTTCTGGATTGAAAAATTTTTAGACGACCATGGAAGCAGAATGAAAAAGATGATAATTATGTTTGAATCATATGAAGAAGCGTGCACAGCGCAGAGATTCCTTGATGGTTTTGTTTTTCGGTTAGGCGGTGCTGAATACCCCTTTTCAGCCAGGGTTGATAATGATAGAAGACAAAGATCACCACCTAATTTTCGCAGAGGAAGAAGCCCAGAGAGATATGGCAGATATGAGAGGAGGGGCAGGTCCAGGTCGCGCAGTCCAATCTTTCAAAATGATCCTTATGAGCTTGATGTGAGTATAAAATAACTACCTACAAGTTTAAGCACTTGCACATCTCGGATGAAAAATCTGTAGCCGACCACGGTTACCTGTCCACCAAGTTCAGAGTTTTGTGTAATAATAAGTTATCTGTCAAATCCAGGGCCACAACACTTTTTATATGATTATTCATTCATTCACCAGTGTTATTCCTCAGGATCAGTAGTATGCCAATATCATGTTTAGATTTCATCATTTTGTCAAATCGGTCATGGTCATAATAGTACATACATATAATGGTCAAAAAATGGTTTATTTACAGCAGTCATTTTATTGTTTTAAAATTTAATTTTTAATCTTAAAAGATTTAATTTTTAAATTGTTAAAATTTAAGCATTCATTTATTGATTTGAACTTTAATAAGTAGTGTTTTAATTGTAAGTTTTAGTGTTGGATAAGTAAATTAAAATATGGCCGAAAACTAAAAAAATTAAGTATTTTTCCTAAAATGAATTAACACACTAACAAAAATATTGATATTAGAGTATCGTTACATAGATTTTGAGATATTGTCACAGTTTAAAACATTTATTGATGTTCATTCCCTTAATGTTTCAAGAAAAAAATAGGTTCAAATTAGCCAACACTCACTATCTGGTCGACAACCAGCATGATCACCCTATATGAGTATTTAAAGCAGGTGATTTGAATGCTCTAACATTAGCAACTACCAGTTTAGAGAAAAGTCTTATAGCCCCTATATATAAGAAGATATACACTTAATTCCACAGTAGACCAGTAACTCTTCTTAGCCTCTCAACTACTAGATGGCACAATATTGTGCCCAGGCTTATTTTAGGAAATTTTTTGTTTTTTTTCAAATGTTTTTAGTTGTTATAAACACCATTATAATCTCAGCATAGAATATACATCTACTCAACAGCAATAAGCATTGTAGTAAATAAATAAATTACTATTAATACACTAATGTAAAAAAAAGGGATTTTTTCATATCTGCCCAAAAGGATTAATGTTAGATCACCCTGGCACAATTTTGTCTAATTTAGAAGTGAACAGCTAGATGAAGCCCAGAGTAGTGTCTCCATATGAAAACTGGTCATAAGTCAAATTTATCTAGTAAACAATAAAAACATTAATTTTAAAAGTTTAATAACCAGCCCATTGAATAAAAGTAACAGCAAAATAAAAATATACTCAATAGTTTCAAAAACTTTGGTTGATGTTAAAATAATTGTGTTTTTAAGTTTTGTCTTATTATTAAGGTTACAATAACATCTATATATATTTTTATATATAAATAAAGAGGAAACCGACTGACTGACTGATATATCAACAGACAGCCCACATTACTGGGTATAGAGACGTGGAATTTACCACAAAAGTTTCTGTTATGAAGTAGGCGAGCACTAAGAACAAATTTTGTATGAGAATTGTGATATTTTTGTAAGTAAAGCCATACACAGTTAAAATTTGTTTTTTCTTAAAAGTCCACCTAAGTTTATCACCGTTTCTGGAAAATCATCCCCTCGAAGGCAAAGTAGTGGATGAAAATTTGTTTAAGATTCAACCCATAAAGAGCGTAAAATATTTACGAAGGAATACATTATTTTGAACATCTATGGTCTAAGCAGTCAATTTGTGCAGTCTTCATATATTTGTTGCAATTTGTGTATGAATAATTAGATTGCAGGTACTAAAAAAGGATGCCCATTTATTTTACGCAAAATATTTATAACTTCATATAATTACTAATACATTTTTTTAGATGGAGATTGAGTTGCTAAGAAAACAAAGACTAGTGATAGAAGAAGAGCGAAGACTGCTTTTAGAAAGAAAAAAACTGGAACTAGTGAGAGTATGTATATGTTTTTATTTTATTGTTTTTCAAACTTGCATTAATCCTACTCTATGAACTCTGTTGGTAAAATCAGATAACTGGAAATGGCAGTTTATTGTACTTATTTTGGCATAAAACACTTCATCTTCATTAAAAACAAATCACTACAGACATAAATAACAAAAAAGGGGTTAAAAGATTTTCGATTGCAATTATTCATTGTTAGGTTTTTTATTTTAAATAGGGGTCCATGGATAATTCTTTTAAAAATTAATAGTTGGCATCAATAAAAACAAGAAATACTGTCTGGCACAATCTTGTTTAGTGTCACATTTTAAAGATAAAGCACCAGTAGTCACATTAGACATAAGCAGTCAAAGCAGATTTTTGTAGTTATTAATACTAATAAGTTTACATTAATACCAACAAAAAATACTTCTTGCCAAAAAAAATATTTTTATCTAAGTATAAAAATCGTTTGCGTTGATGTAAGCAACATCTCCAAAATGTGACACTTAACAAGATTTTTGGATTGTAGTAATGTAAGCTATCAGTATTTATAATGATCAAGGCTAAACTGCCTCCATTGGAGGTAAGTCAGGCTCCATTTTAAAATCTTTAAACCCCTTTGTTGTGGAGAATTAACAAAACCTTCAGGTGAGTTTCATTCTTGATTCCATTCACGTCAAAATTTTATATTAATGTGGTGAAACTACAAAATACTTTTTAATTTTTTGGTAGCAGCACTATAGTGGATGAACCACGCCCACCAGGCGGCCGGCGAGTGCCAGCATCGTATTGCACCTGTGCTACTCTGATAAGAATTCATAGTTGCCATGGACATACCTAATGTATTTTTTTCAAACCCCTATAACTTTGAATGGAAGGTGTATGGTACATGACCTACCTTGTCAAAGATACCCAACGCCCCTTTGAGGTGGCGCACTCACACACCTCACTGTGCTTATGCATTATGTGCACATAGGATATTTTAAACGAACCTAAGGTTGCGTGCGTCACGTTATCATATTACAATCCTTATAGTAAAGCTCTCGCGTGGATATTTCACATGGTTTCTGTATTTCAAGCAAATACATATTTTTTTCTCGATTATTTCGCGTTAGTAGAAGCCAAAATCTAATGCAAAAATTAATCAATCCCTCAAGAATCCTCAGAAAAAGATGCTAATAAAGTGAATTTGCTATTTAGTACCAGGATATGAGACTAGGCATAAGTGATTTAATTTGATGAGTATAACTGTTTATAAACAAAAAGCAGATATTTAGCTAAAGTATCATTCATACGTACATAATATAAATTAAAATACATCAACGTAAAAGTTTACTTTAAAATGTGTCCTAAAACAGCTCTGGTCATAGACCGCGTCCTCCGCAACAGATTCTGTGGTGTAACGTCGACGTCATCATCGGACCCCTTCCCATACTACATCTACCCTATCATCATCGAAAAGCTGCTTCTTCATGTGTATTTTTTCTGTGTGTTTTATCTAATCTCAGCTGACTGATTCAATTCTTTTGACAATTTTTACATGTTTGACTCGGGGACTGGTCCCATTTAAATTTATTAAGGATCGGTCCTAGGAAAACAGGGGTTATGTGCTGAATGACTTCCATTTTGTCATTATGTACGACCTCCAAAAATATAGGTAAAATTACCATACTGTCCTTCCCCTGTCCTTAGTAGTGGAATATGGTCCGTCTGTTTTGGTTACGAACTTTAAGGACCCATATACTGCACTCTAGCCTCGTCACTAGATATTGTTTATTCCATCAAAAACATAAATGTGGAAATAGGAGCCAAGTTTTAATATAAAGAGTATGCGTGGTTGTCGACTTCGCCGACTAAAAAATTTATAACTAAATGGGTGCCAAGTTCTGTAGAAAATCCTAAAATTTATTTATAAGAATATACGACATTCTTAAATATTTTTTTTTAAAAAAATCTTGTTTTTCCTGCTACAACTATGTTTGCTGTTTAAAAATATAACTTCATCAATTTGAACACTCAAATTATTTACAGAAACCTGATAATTAAGGATAAATTGAAGCTCAAGATTTGACTTTGCTAGTTTTTACCAGCAAACAAAATTTTAAGAGTAAGATGTGTTGAGTTTTCAATATAAAAACATTAACTTGCGTATAACATAAAGAAGTTAAGTTGATTATCCAAATATAAGATAACTATGTGAACATAATGATCTGGCGAACAGCTTAGCGTAGAAAGTGGAAATTAATTAATAGGTATATCCCAAAGATCTAGAAATTCTATTACAGTAACTCCCCAACTTTTACTTAACATTTTATGAAATAAATTATGTTCCCGCTACTAGTTAATAACTAGCTATGGATTAAAAATAGAAAAGCGTTATTATTGGCCGTTATTTTTATAACGTGCATACGTTAAATAGATTTTGAGTAAGTAAGGGGTCAAAAGTGGCTCCAAATGATTCGTGTAATACAACACACGGCTGCTGCGTCGCCCTCTTTCTCTTGGCTTACACTTAGCTTGACAAGCTACCGCGTGTCTAGATTTCATCTTCGCACAAAGTAAATTACAAAAAAGTGAAAAAATTAAAATATTACATATTTTTAGAACGCTTTGTATTGTTTGTAGAACATGTCAGCTAGTTTTATTTCGGGTTTCTGGTAAAAGTGGCCTCTTTGTACGGTGTAAAAAATAGCACAGTCTTTAATAAAATGACCAGGGTGTCCCTGTGCAGTCAACGTACTTTGAGTACAATGCAAACTGTAGGCTGATCAAGGGTGTACTTTTTTAAGAATTCTGTGCTGTTACTTGTCAGTTGATTTAACGAGGCGGTGAGTGCGACGAGGCGAGTGACACAGTGGTAGGAATACATAAATAAACTGTGTCTCAATCAATCTTTTCACCTTCACGTATAAGATTAAATTTAAAACTCTACTTTCAGAAGGTCTGATTTTCAAATGGTCTTTCTTACAAATGGTCACCTTTTTAAATCGTCATCCTTTCAAGTGGTCAGGGTAGAGTCATAAATAAATACTAACTCTGAAACTTTATACCGAAAATTAAAGTATGTATAACCTGGAGCCAAGAGCTCTGCCTTTTGAGCCATCGAGGTACAATTGCAGCTAGGTAAAATTCCGACTGCCTCTTTGTTCCGAAAGTATGCTCGTTACGAACGACATAAACTACTTCTACGCTAAAAAATGCACGCCTAGTATAAAAATCGTACAAATTGCCAATTTTACACAGTAGATATTATTCAGTGTATATTATGGTTACGTAAAATTTTGCATTGTCTTTAAAACGTGAATTGCAACAAAATGTCTAATAAGTGACTTAGTTTCCCGACCGCGCTCCATATTGTGTACTACCCGTATTAATGGAAGGGTTATTGGAGGCTTTCTGTTCCGATTAAATGCACATAGAAACTAAAATAGCTTATAAAAAATATTTTTTGTTTATTTCATTTTATTTAAAGTAATTTTATTAAGTTAAAATATTGATTCTGAAAGTAAAATATTTATACAAAAAGCGTCACAAGGTGGTAAGAGATCTTTTTCTGGGGTCTTTCTCCATAAAACGCAGGCGAAGGTGTCAGCATTAACTAGTTTATAATACGTACTTAAAAATTAATAATATTTAAACACTGTGATGGTGTTTCAATACTGTTTAACATTTTAAAAAAACATAATTCAGCTTTACCCATAAGATTTACTTCTGATGATTTGCAATACATCTATTATTCATCATGGTTTTTTTTACTACTCTAAAAGGTTATGGCGAGCTGATCTAAGGTAAACCATAAAAATCAGTTGGAAATATTTTTTAAACGCATTAAGAAAAAATACTACTACCAAAAAAGGAAAGTAGAAGTTGTAAAAATTGATAAATTCGTTTTGATACATTTCGCAGGAGTTCGGACCTAATGCGGTAAAAGAGTTCTCATACTTAGAAGACAGTGATCGGGAGTTTAGGCGTCCATATGAGCCCGAAAGACGACGATCTATTGACCGCTATAGACGTCGCTCGATGGAACGCGAACCAGTCCGTAGAAGGGATCGTGGTAATTCACCCCCAAGATCTAGAAGAAATCTGAATCCCAGGCCTAGAGGGCTGCCACTATTTGTTTTGCCATGCAAACTAATAATCGAGAGCATGAAGCAGTTAATAGCCGATTGTACAACTAACAAAAAGGAGTCTGAAATACTCGAGAAACTCATTCGTAATGATCTTCGGAAGAGAATTGCTATTGCTCTTGAAGGCAAAGAGAGACTGTCGACTACAGCGATAATTAAGTTGTACCGAGAGCTCCATCCAGTCACAACGGATGAAGACTTAGTAAAGAGTCTGGCTAAAAATATTAAGGACAGTCACTTACCTAATTTGGATTTTAAAAAGGGAGATAAGGATAAATCAAAAAAAGGAAAGGATGAAGAAAAGATGAAAACTAGTGATGATAACAAAACAGAAAAGAAGGAAGCTAGTGAAACAGAAAATAATGATGAAAAGAGGACTGTAGAAGAAACCGATGCAGGTACATGAACACTTTACCATATAATTGCAGGGCATTTTAGATAAATTCACTAAATTGTGATTTATTTAAAAAGCAATCTCAATTTGTGGTAAAGGCCATAATAGAATTTTATGAAAGGGGAATATTAATTGTCACAAGTGGAATGTATACTTTCTCAACAAATAATAATGGCCATAAATTTATAAATGTGTCCATACTAGTTGGGAAAAGTAAAGAGCCATCATAATGTAAAGTTATGGAAGCTTTAAATGCATATCTAAAAATGCAATATCATCAACATTTATTGTTTGCCAAATAAGTCATGTTCGAAAAACATGGCTTCAGGCTTTATATCAAATTATTATTACCGTCGACCTTTCAAAGTCAGTAAATGTATTTTTATTGAAGTACTAAAAATGACCAAGCCAAATCACGTAGTGATCTATTGGACTAATAAATTAAATATTCAAATGTCGTGGCTAAATATAACTTGCATATATTGATATTTTTAAATATAATACACACAAGGTACACATATTTCTCCAATAGGTCACAGCTTTCGATTTCATCATCCATTTAGCTTACGTGATTCGTTATAATCACGTAGGTATTTGTAACAAACATAACACTTATGTGATTTTTTTACAGTTAAAACCAACGATGATGATGATGACGATGTGATACTACTTGAAAGTAGTTCCTCAGAGGTAAAGCAAGAAACTGAAAACGTAAAAGAAAAGGCTGAAGTGGAAACTATTGTAATTAAAAGTGAAAATACGGTACCAGTTAAACTAGAAAAAAATGAGTCGGCCGATTCGATGGATGCCACCGAAACGAAATTAGCCGATGACAACGTTAGTGACAACTGGGTTGAAGGAGGAACAGACTGGAGTGAAATAGAGGTAAATTTCGTTTTTGAATTTTTAATCTATAGTTAGAGAGCTGACTGTAAACCTCTGGTAATAAAAAGACGCCTCAAGAAGAAGTAGGTATAGGTATATAGTTAAAAGGTCTTGAAATGTAGCAGAGTAGCTATAAAAAGCTGGACGAAACATGTTATAGCATATGTAAAATTATGTCAAGTAGTGAGTTAACTCTTGTCAAAGTGCAAAGCATAGCAAGCAAGCGTAACTAAATAAATGTATTAGGGTTGTTACAAGAGTAGAAAAGTGATGAACATAGCTTGCGTATCTATACCGAAGCGAGTAGAGATGTACTGAAGAGGATGTTTTATATGATTCCATATATCTATGGAATCAATCATCTATATATAATATCAATCTATGGATAAAATTATGTTAAATCTTAATATATTTTAATTTTGCTGCATTAAATGATGCAATCAGTGGTTATTTTATCAATTTTACACCAGAATGTAAATTGAGGTTTCAAAGTTGTTACCTAGCAGATCTTTCTGTAGCTCAAGAGCTATATAGTTACATTTAAGTTTTTTTTTCTAGGGAGCTGAAGGTACAAACGAGGAAAAGAAGTAGAAGTCAAAATGTCACAATAGTATACCTAAATGTTTTAGTCCGTAACCTAAGTGTCATTTTAATTATTAAATTAAGTCTAAAAAATTTTTTTTTTTTAATTACTTCTTACTACCTACATGCCTAATAACAATAAAATAAATACAACGGTGTTGAAGCGACAGTCGTTTGTGACAAAGTAAATACCTACATCCTTTTATCCCCCGACCGACCTCGGCACGGTTGCAAAACTATCGTTAGGCGGCCTCGGCACGTACAAACGGCCCCAGATGACGATCTCGCTATCCGGATAGGGCCTACCTCCAAACACGACGCCGACGTCCTCGGGTTGTACACAAGGTATCAATGAGTGCCGGGGCGCTTCGCGCCCCCCACTCAATCGCAACCGCACCCGCGTAACGGGGAACTTCTCTCCTGGCGTTGAATCACCTTCGGGTTCGAGACTCACGCCGGTCAAAGGGCTCCCGCCCCCGAGAGCGACAACCCAAGCCGAGGCTCCCTCCGCGGGGAGCCCTTGAGCTTTGGGCGCTATACGGGCTGAGGCCCTTTAGAGTCTCGCCCAAAAAAGCCCGGTGAAGCAGTAATACTGCAATAGTCAGTCAGAAGAAAAAAAGGAATGAATGCTTTCAGAAAAAAATTTACTAAAAAAAGTTGTACGAGTTGTATGAAATTAAAAATTAACAGTCCTACATTCACTAACAAACTTATGTTAAAATGTACACAAAAATTTGTAAAAAAGTGTGCTGAGTTGCATTAAGTTATAAAATTAGACTGATAAATAAGATGTAGGTCACATGGAATGTAATAAATAGTGAAACAGGAAAAGGGAACAACCTCTGTGATAATCAATATTCATTGACTGAAATGTCATCCGTATTATGCTCAAACATTTCCACTTAAGAGGGCCCCCAACGCGCATATACATTTGCTTTATGGGTGTTAAGCTGTAATCGACAATGTTGATCTCAAATAGAGCTAATTTTTCAGTGGCTATAATTTATTATAGATAGACAGTTCTATGACATAAGATATAAAAATTCTATTTCAGTAATTTTCTAGCTTTATAGTTACTTAATATTTCATGAAATGAATTATGTTTCCGCTACCAGTTGATAAAGAGTTTTGAATTAAAAATAGAAAAACGAGAGGTTCGGCCGTTATTTTTTTAAAGTGATGTTTTAACAGATATCTAAAAACAAATACAGTAATTTGCTAGTTAAAGAATGTAGAAAGCCAATTTATTTTTTTCGAGTCTAAAACTTGCAATAGGACTGTGGAATCGAATTTATAAACGAGCAGAAAACTACACTTTCAAGTAGGGCGCAGCCTTAAGAGGGTGATATAGGCCAGAAGGCAAATTTCTGACACGAACAGTGTGTATGTAAATGTACTAAAAATCATTACACAATATCATATACATTACTATTAGATATATTTGTTATATACTTGCTTAGTAAATTATTCCATAAAGACGCCTTAAAACTTAATTGTTTTAGTTTGGGATTTTACGTTTTTACCGTTTTGTAGTCACATTTTTTTAGTTTTTGCTACAACTTAAGAGTCAATGCACTAGATAACAGTCTATTGATGCAGGACATGTCATCGTTTCGATTCTGCTCAAGGTATCAGCTGGCAAATTTGATGTTGCCTTTACTTTGATGTACTGTATGTCAGTCGTAAATTCGCCTATATACATGAGTTGCCTAATTCGCCTGGGAGTCTCTTTTTCGGTATTTTCTTTCGATAATGCGTATATTAATGACTTATGGTCGGTATAGGCAGTGAAATCTCGAACTTCTACCATGTACCTAAAGTGCTGTATGGCTAAATAGATTGCTAATAGCTCTCTGTCATAGGATTTGTCTTTGTGCACGAGTCCGACTCTCACTTGGGCGATTTTTTGTACCTGACGTGCGATGAAATGTTGAGTCGATCGTAATTCTAATAATTCAATATAGTGAAACAAATACAAGAAAGTTTTTTAAGCTTAAAAACACAAGTGACAAAACATCCTTGGGAAATTCTAATAAGTATGGAACACTAGGTGCGCCATGTAAACTTACACTTAGCCAGTTTTTCAAAATTATTAGTCTCAAATGCTATAGGAGAGAGGCGCCAATCTCAATTTATGTCCGGCTCGAAAAAATGTAGATCCGAAGCTGTCGAAGCTGCTGCATGGCTTGTTTATGCCTAGCTTCTCATGTTGGTTAAATTCACCCGACATCAGGCCGACGCCCGAAATGTAGTTTTCACTCATAACTGATCTCTAGCCAATTTTCTCTTATTCCGGGCGAACGCCCGCATTGTGGTCTGTGCCGAGATGGCGACTATGATCATGGTCCAGTGAAAAATTAGCTGTTTATATTTGTGCCTTATTTTAAAAAAAAAAAATATCGTTCATAAGAGCCAGTATTTTCTTTTACGGGCTGTCAATGTCAGTCCTACACGTGTGTATGTGCTCATACCGTTCCATTTCCCAACGAAGTCAACCCGATAGCCGATGCCGGACGATCCGGCCCAACGCTGGATGAATTTGTCCGGCACGTGTGAAACGGTTAGTACTGGTCCTTACAACACAACGCTCACTACCTGGCCTCAGCCCGATGTCGGGTGAATTTAACCGGCACGTGTAAAGCTAGGCTAAGCCTTCACTCGTGTCTCGTTTTTATAGAGCGAATCTGGATTTAAATGGACTCCAATTGTCTTGTTGCATCCGAATATATACACAAGTTGTTAGAGGCTTGCTGCTGAGCAGAAGGCGCTGGTTTGATTTAGGCGCATATAATGAACATTTATTTGTGTTTCTCTTCCGTTTCTCATGGATAAATAAATATAAATTTATTAATGTTTATCAAATAGGTACTACAAGATTAAATAAAATGAGACCACATGGCGCTGTGCGATGTTGAAAATTTTTATAATTAATTAATTATTATTAATTGGCATCGCGCGAGTGATACCCCTGGTGTTACAAGCGTCCATAGGCTACGGTGAGCGCTTACCATCAGGCGGGCCGTAAGCTTGTTTGCCACCGTATTAAAAAAAAACTTTGAGAAAATTTGAGACTAATAATGGTAATTATGCATCTCCCTCTCTTGAACTATATGATATGCCAAAAGGATCGGGAAATAAAATAAAAACGGCCAAGGAAACGAAGTGAAACATTAATCTTTTTTACTCTTAAACTTTATTTAAAACAAAAAAAAATCAAGGTTTGCCTGTCCATAAACTAAATTAAATTAACTTTCCTGAAGGTCAGATATATTACAAAATATGTTAATAGTCTTCCAAGTCATCATCATCTAAATCAACATCTAATAATTCATCGATTTTAACATTTTCTAAATCCTCTACCTTATCAGCTTCGGTCTGTTTCTCAGTGGCATTTAAAATATTCTCAATTTTATTTAACTCTTCGTCAATAAATTCATCAATGTTTTCCGAATTTTCCTTCTCACATTCAATCTTTATCTCTTTATCGCCAGTATTTTCTATGGATTTCTGATCTGAATTATTTATGGCTTGATCATTTAAAATCTTTTTGGCGTCTTCTTGATCGATTGTGCCATCTTTACCCTTACTTTGGTATTCTATATCAGTTTTAATATTTATGTCTATTTGATTTTCAATCCATTGAGCTCGTTGGTCTTTTATTTCCTGTTTGGTGGGTTTATCTGGAGGTCCAGCAACGTTTATGGGTTCAAATTGAACTGTTATGCCACCTGCAAACATAAGAAACTAACAATATTTTCCCATAATAATATAGACGAAGAAAAATCTGAACTACATATATTCGAACCTGCCATCTATCGCCAAGCTGAGGCAACCGTTTGCGAGCTCGCCCATCATTATTTGCTACACTGTCTTTATTATAGACTGGACTGGCTAGGGATTTGAATTATAATTGTTTGGCCGGATACCAGATACCCAGTATTTCCACAAACCGGATCGCCGGATATTCGGCCGAACATTGCTGCTAGCTGTCTACGGACGCGTTAAATAACGAACAGATAGAATTACCTTTTGTAATGATTGAATCAAGATGTTCCAAGTGATGAAGTGGATGGGTACAACGCCTATCAATTTGGTACAACGCTTGATGGTGCGAGCAAGGTGAGACTAGAAGATGAATTTTCTAGACCTTACAAGGAAGAACGTAGCGTTTAAACAAAGATGCTCACTTTTAAATTAACCACTGTTTAGAAAGATACAAAGCGACAAGACGTTAACTTGTCGAGAGACAACTACTAGTTCCAGTAAGATTTTCTCTTTCACTGACACCGGCCATTCAGAGCATCAATCTATGTAGCTCTAGCTATCAACAACGTCAAAATATAAAAAAATAGATCTAAACTTAAAAAGGCTCGATTACATATTGTAACGAAGTCTCTGCTGATATGTCCAATCTACGTAGACAGTGACGCTGATAAGTTACCTCATACCTACAGTATCTACTTAACGAAGTGTTAATTAGCCTTGATACAATTGTTTTTAATGGGCCACGGTTTGTATATGTCGCAGCCATCTGGTTAAATTAGCCAGTTAATTGGGCACCTAGGCAGATCGTTAAGTATGGAAAAGAAAGGAACAGAAATCGCACTGTTTCTCTATTCTAAACGTAAATGCGAAGCGACCGGAGCGTTCCAGCCAAGTTTCATATAACAATATATTCGAATAAAAATGACGAAGAGAAGAGCTTATATTCGGGGTCGCGTGATCATACATGAATTTGGAAGTTGGTCTGTGTCACTGTAGTAAAAATGTCTCAACAAAACTAATAAATTGTGCGTAAAATAGCCTGCTGTTCATGATATTAAATGTGATATTATTAAAGTAAGCGAATTGTGTTGACTGATCAAGGTAAGTTCAGTCGCTATATTCATAGTTAACAATTTTACATTAAAAATCGTAAAATGAGTCTCGTCTAATAAGGACCACTTACAAGGCCGTTAAATAACCTTATTTAACCTACGGATTGACTATAGCATTTCTAACATACGCATATTTTTTAACATGATTCGTTTTTCTTCTTAATTTTAAAATGTTGTTATGAATATGTTAAATTCTTTTGCAATTGCTAACAAAATTAAGCTCATTTTCGTTTTCAGAATACATAACTAGTTAAAGAACCATATGCTACAAACGCCCAGGACTTAAGTTATTGCAGCATTTACAAGGTGCAATAGTTGCTCTTAAAGGAAGATTGAGATATCACAGCATGCAGATTTTTATATATATATATATATATATATAAAAATATATAATCATTTTTCTTTGCTTTTGACACAGATTTAAATACTGATACGAACAAATTGTTCAGCAGTGTAAACATTTTTTGAATATTCATTTAAACTTTTTAACACAGATTTTTGTTTCGTTAGGCTAATTAGGTTCATCAATGATTTTTTAAAATTAAGATTCGTCAAAAGCGTCTCATTATTAATAAAAACCATGTATAGCTTAACTGCAATTATCAAGATTTAATTTCGTTGTATATTCCCTTAAAGATTATGAAAATTAAAAAGAATAGAATAATCAAGGAATAAAAAAATTAAAAACTCACCCAGAACAGTCGATTTTAAAGCGCATAGTTTATCATAATTCTCGTACGTGTCGATTTTTACAATATACAAATTCTTTTTCTCAGACTTTCTCAGATCGACATAGCCGTAGTCACGCAAAAATAACTCCAGCGTAGCTTTAGTCGGTGGTTTGGGTATGCCAATTATTCTCAATAGTAGGCCTGTTGTAACGTTCAATAAACGTTTTTTTATATTCAAAGTCACAAGCTGTAAAGAAAAAACTGGTAAAGTGCGAGTTGGGATTGATACAAAAATATAAAATCAAAAATCTATTTTTAAACTTTTGTTTTAGTTGCTTATTGTCACCCTGTCTTCAAAACATGGTAACCCTGTATGATTTCCTTAGAAATCATTCTTCTTTCATTACAAACAACATACTAGCTATACCAAACTCAAGATTTCGCTGCAAGTTTTTGGTATAATTGAGTTTATACTAAATTACCAATATCGCGTATATTTCTTTTGATTTTCTGTATTTTTTATGGCTTAGTTTATGACCAGGTGGCCCTGTGCGACATGTCCGGGTATCCATCCTACTAATATTAAAAATGTGTAAGTTTGTTTGGATGGATGTTTGTTACTCTTTCACGCTTCAACCACTGGACGGATTGGGGTGAAACTTGGGATACATATAGGTTAGGTCCTGGAATAGCATACAGGCTACTTTTTATCCCGAAATTCCCGCGGGAATAACTATAACCGAGCTTTAACGAACTATAGCTACAGCTTGATATAGCAAACTTCATTAGTGTCATTAAGGAGTAAATCACAGTCGCCGATTACCGAATTTAGGGCGGGCGGAGCCGCTGGCAATGTCTAGTATTTAATAAATTTAACTTTACTCACCCTCTTTAGTTCCGGAATAGCTTTATCAACAATTTTTCCACAAACAACTTTTTCTTTATCATCTTCGCAATCTTCATATTCAGTAACACACTGAAAAAAATATAATGAGAGCCATTCATTAAAAAGTCAAACTAAAGTCAAAAATGTTAAATTTAATCTCTAAACTATGCTCGTAATCAAGCTAGCTCTGCTACCCCTTATTTCACCCTTTAAAGCAGCCAAAATAACTATTTCCTTAAGGTGAATCTGAATCAGATATTTCCCATACAAACTTCGGAGCAACAAATATTCATAACTATAAACATTTTGTAACTTAAAATACGTTATTATCATACATATATTGTTGTTTATCATTCTCGCAAAAAGCATATTTAATCATGGAATACCAGTGAATTATGAAGAAACAAAAGTGGTAAGTTACTAATAGAAAGTTGGGTAATAAAGAAAATTTAAAAGAAATTGTTTTCAAAGAACACAATATCTTGGCAATATACCTACAATTTGAACCACGGATCTTGGAGTTTCGCAGTTCCATATTCACATATTGGCTTACACTTGACATATTCACTTGGGTGAACAAAATGTGCAAACAATTTTAATGATAAAAAATTTATTAATATAGGTATGAAGTTTATTTTAAACACTTATGTGACTCAGTGAATATGCACATCATATAACCTTGAAACCCGAAGATCTGTGGTTTTTACTGTGCATAATATCACTATATTCAAATATAATGAACATATACTTTCCGCTAAAAAACCAATATTATAAACTCTCTAAAGTTAATAATAAGTAAGTACTTACAAATCCGGAGATTGTCTCCATCTCATCCTCAAGAGCCTTGTGCAGGTCTGGCGGCAATGTGTATACTTTGTCCCCTTGAAATTCCGCTTTTGATATTTTCTTTTGTTCTATAAAATTAACGTTAGGTGTGTTAAGTCCACTTCTACCCTCTGCCGCGCTTTAGTTTTTTCATATCTTTTACAAGCTGAATACCCTCAGCGATACCCTTGCGATTTACCTTTTCACGTCCCAATTTTATTTAAAACCCGTCGTATCTATCGATATAATTCCCATAGAATTTTAAGAGAAACTGTTCTTTTTTACTTAGGGGATGATTTTCCAAAAACGGTATAACACATAAATATTAATTTTCAACTTGAAGGCCAAATACCAAGATATATGCATTTAACTTCGAAAATGACGTATACAACTTCCAACCCCTATTTTACCCTCTTAGGGAATGAATTTTGCAAAATCCTTTTTTAGTGCTCGCCTACGTAGTAACATGATCCTTTAAGCAAAATTTCAAGTCTCTAGACCCAGTATTTTGGGCTGTGGCTTGATATATCAGTTAACCAGTCAGTTTACTCTTTAGAAACACATTTTTACATAATTTTTAACCTAAATACAAACTTGCATGGATGCAACTAAAAAATGACGGATATTCCCACAAACTTTTAACCCCAGGAGTGGAATTTCGAAACACCCATCCTGTGTGGACCCCTAAGTCAAAAAATCCTATGATCCTAATTATATGTTTTTAGCTTCAGTAGTTTCAGCACGGAAACTGCCACTTAAAGATAAAACAATTCTTACGGGTATTTATGTATATAAGATAAGAAATTGCTTGTTTGTGGCAGATTGTATTTACAGAGAAAAGAAAGGCCGTAATTGTAGTGAAAGTAACATTATTAATATTAGCAAATTTACTAAAAGGAAATATTTCTTTAATTTCTAAAATAAGTAAAACTGCATTTAAAGATTTTTGGATAAATTACACTTATTTGGGACAGAAATCGTACCTGTAGAATAACAACCTGCATTTTATGACATCGGTAGAAAGAGTCATTCATAAGTATCTTAAACAAAAAAAAAATACCGTGAAATATAAAATTTGTATAAATTAGCTAGGTACAAACTAACCACACCGTAATATTTTTACGACACTTGCTGATAAAGCAGCCTTTACTGCACCGTTTTCAGAATCTTAATAGCGTCCATTACGCACTTGTGCAGTAATAACTATTTCCGCACGCGAGTTTTACTTATTTAAGAAAATAAAGGAATATTTCCTTTTAGTAAAATTTGCTTTCAATATTTATTTACATTCATTAACGTTCCCTTCAACCAGGGCATTTTTTTTCCATCCTATATCTGAACATATAAAAACTATATATAAATTGCAAATCTCGGTTCGAGTATAAACTATACATAATATACCGAACAGTAATAAAATATTTTACTTCAAAACATAAAGAACTCGGATAGGTACATAAATATTTTATAGTTAAAATAATAAAAGTAATGCATAGGTATGTACATAGCAAATAATACTAATTTTATTGATTTGTTTATAGCTGTACCCATACTGTGTGAATGACACTATGTTTTCTATCATTGTTACTCACCTTTCATAGCAGCTTTTCCTGCAAACAAAAAAATATAAATGTTGTTTTATTTGCATGCTAAAAAATAGTACTTTAATTAATAATCATTTTAATATAATAATACTAAGATTGCGAACAAACATACATAAGTAAAATCTCGATGAAAAATAATCGAGGCTTAAAAACTCTCAGGCGAGTGGCTATTAGATCGTCAACGTGGTGGTGGACTGCGGCGTAACCTCCTTCTCCAATGAGAGGCCTATGCCCCTGCAGAAAGACGTATAACGGCTGAGGAGATATCTTCCTTGGCTCCCCTCTCTTTTTCTCTTTGGACATGTACCTATTTGTCCCTTTTTGCATCATATGCGTTTCCAAAAAGACGTTGCACTTTAATTTCACTCTAGCGCCGCCCCCCAAAAAGATACACTTTAAAAGTTTACGCTAACTCTGTACTTGATATAATTGTTTGTAGGTACCAGAAAAAAAACTAACCTGTTGAAGGTCCTACAGCGGCCGCTTTATTGGCATTAGTCGTCACCTTATGACTGACTGAAGTTGAATCTGAAATTACACACCAAAACTTTTGATTGTAATCTTTATAGGTCCTATAAAGCATAAATAGCAAACCAATTAACAGATATTAGTAATTAATAATTTCCTTTTAATATTAAACAGTACTACTTATTTATCGTATATATATTATGCTTCACTTCTACAGACGAAATAGTAGCAAGCACCTTCTTGGAAGTTGTAGAAAAGACTTATAATTTGTAACTATCTTTCAAACGTAGTGTTTTCAAAGATACGCTACTATTTGGCTTTATATTTTTGTTATTTGAGTTACCTTTACCGTAACAGATACATATGAGCTTAGCCATGAACATTGAGGGCCAGTTCGCCACACCCAACACTGCCTTCTTAGCTATGGTAAATCCAAGCTGGGAATGGTATAGTTAAAATTTCGACATACCATACGGTATATGGAATCTTTATTGTTCAAAGCGAATTGATTATTTCAATTCATAAAATAAACATGATGTATACGCCCGTTTGGAAACGCGCATACATACTTCAACGCTTCAATGCATACGTCTTCTTATTGATAACTAGCTACTCCGACGTTCTTACAAAACGCCACATGACAATCGTCTTGAACTATTTATTGCAGAAACTCAAAAAGTCGAATTAACACCTATTTGTACTCAACTTCAATAAATGCTTATACTGACTCCCATATTTTATAAATATTTTTGCATTTATGCAAAAACGTTTATCTAATTAATGAATTTTAAAATTCAAAAAGAGTTGAAAAAATATGACAAGATAAATTAAATTTATGTTGTACTTCAACTGAATTAAACTTACAAATAACTCAAGACTTACCCTCAGGTTTCTCAGACTGTACTTCTGTTGAACTGTTCACTTTTTCTAATATTGCATCGAAAAAACTTTTATCGTTTTCTGGATTGAACCGTTTAGAATATAATTTTATTATTTCAAGTAACGGTACTGAAAATTTTTCGGCCAATACGACATCAATGCGTGATCTAATTGATGACTTTAGCTCATAAAAAATTGGATCATCTTTTGGGTTTGTCACTCCTTTTTTAAAATTTTTGATCATAGTTTTTGCAATATCAGATGCAGCTTGATTACGCCAGGTCTTGTCTCTGCTTATCAATTGACTTGCTGTTAATTCTTCAGGTGCCCTTGTTTTCTTGGGCCGTATCCGACTATCTTCTCTCGAAGCAATAAATTTCTTATTCTGTGGTTCACTTTTAAATGTGGCTGCGTCGTGTGGACGTTTTTTTGCATGTGCTGCTGTATGTTCAAAGGGTTTAATAGCCTTTTTTTCGCCAGAAGCCTTCCTTTCATTAAAAAACTTATTAGCGCCTGGACCAAAAATTTTAGATTCAGGTTTCTGACTTTGAAAAGTCCTTTTTGCACCAAAATTAGGAGCTTTGTTGTCAGATACAAAATACTTTTTATTTACTTGATGACTACCTGGTTTTGATTCTGGTTTTTTTTGAATCTGCTTTAATTCAGGAAACGGTTTCGATCTCCCATTACTTTGCGTGCGTAGAGCTACCATTTTAGGATTTGGATATTGCGACTGGTAAGGTCTATTTCCAGTATTAGAGACATTTTCCGGACCAAAGCTGTCACGAGCTCTATACGAGTCGCTGAAATCTCGTTTGCTTTCGAGATTCCGGCTATTCGGTGCGGATTCTTGAGCACCTGTAACGTGGTTTCCATAAACTTGTGCTTCACATAGCTCAAACGATTTTCGATTATCATCTAGTTTTTTTCCTCGATAATAATCATCATTTGACACGGAAGCCTCAAAATCACCACGTTGAGGTCTTAGTTGCTCGAAATTTTGAATAGCATTGCGAGACGACTCTCGCTTAGGGTACGCGATATCAAACGTCTGGTTTGATTGTTGATAATGTCCTCGCGCATTTTGGCGAACAGGTTTGTTCTGATAGGAAGTTGGGGATCGGCGACGCTGCGTTTCTCGACGAGAGCTTCTAGCTTGATTAGGTTTAGACCTATCGTTACCTTGGAATTTGTTTTCAATCATTTGAGATTGATAACCTTGAGACATGTCGTTATCTAGGAATTTATCTTCAACCATTTGTGGTTGGTAACCATGAGACCTGGTGTTGTCTTGATATTTGTCATTAACCATTTGTGGTTGATAACTTTGAGACCTGTTGCTGCCATGGAAATTGTCTTCAACCATTTGGGGTTGATAGCCTTGAGATCTGTTGTTGCTTTGAAATTTGTCTTGTGCCATTGGTGGTTGATAACCTTGAGACCTGTTGTTGCCTTGGAAATTGTCTTCAACCATTTGTGGTTGATAGCCGTAAACAGGCTCATGATAAGAATTTTTTGGGTGTTGAGTTACCATAGACACGGAAGATTGATTTCGATTATTATATCCCATTATAGTAGAATTCTGTAAACAAAGTATATTAGTGATTCTCAGAACATTTGTTTATTTTATATACAAGAATATTTTGGTAATGAGTTACTACCAAAATACTGTTAGATAAACAAGCCATAACGATATCTGTGGTGTACACAGGTAGGGATAGCTGTTCTTATTTAACAGCCCAAAATACCTATTTTCTTAACACACCTTCGACGATAAAAAAGGTATTTGAAAAAATAAACCAATTACGTAAAATATGCAATTGTGTCTACATAGTTTTCCAGTCCAGACCAATTATTAATGTCTACGAATCTGTCACATTGAATGATGTGGTCCATTTTGTACTTTCCGTCGATAGAACTCAGACAGAAATGATTTTAAACACCTATATGATGTCACTAAGGACCAGTGACGTAAGCAGTGGTATAAAAGCTACGCACTGCTTATCTAAATCTGCTCTAAAAGGTTGTATCAGCATATAAGTGACAAACTAAAACACTGACACCTTTGATACAGTTTTAATCGAGTGTAGGCTTAGCAGTCTCATAAATGAAAAACTCGTTTTTTCAGGCTATATGTGAACTGTCTTAGCTTTAACATTAAAAGTAAATTAGTTTGGCATCAATAAACTACATGTTTGGTAGATATTTGAATATTTTTGATGTGTCCAGATTTTGTTTTCCAATTGTTTTTACAGAAATGTTCAGAATAGTTTGCTAAAAAGGCGCAGAATCAAATTCAACTAAAATGTGTTATACTTATTTGCAGCTGCTCCCTCTCTCGTCCAAAAAGTGTCTACAGCGGAGATTATCACTAGGCCATTTCTTTACAAAATTTATATATGATATATAGTCTCAGCAATATACGTATCTAACTAGGTTCTACAAAGGACCTGGATCACCAAATTGATGAGGTCATAGTGTAAACCTGACAGGACGTATTCATTATTTTACGCATACGAAACGTACACTGAAGTCATCTTCAGCTCGCTTCACCTGAAAACCAGTCAGGGCACATTGAAGAAAAAGCCTGTTGTATGAACTTAGACTTATTGTCTGGCTACTTAAATCCTTCAGTTTTCTACCTTATTAAGTAGCAATAAAGGATTTATAAGCAAGGTTAATGTATTGGTTACAAACAAATTGTAATAAATATTTAGTTGTATGATACTTATTGGAACTTAGCAGTAAACTTCTTCTTATTATAAAACTAACCATCTAGTCATAAAATCAACTTTTATTTCATTGTCTTCTATGACATATTCATAGGTCAAATTACAGGCCAGTCGGTATTAGCTCCTTCTCCTCAGTAGGACATGGAACATGATTTGGTCAGCGACTAAAATCAATTACAACTCAACTCAAAATGATTTAGTCAGTGTTCGACAATACACACTAATGGACACTAGCCATTGAAAGTCAAGAGGTGGCATTGGCATGTGTCTAGTCTAGACACAGCGAAGGCGATTGATCGTTTGTGGGGCCGGGGTTTTTCATCAAAGTTGTCAAAGATAAATGTGTAAGCAAATCATTCGCAAAGATTTCAGCAAATGATTGTTTACTTTCTATCCGGAAGGTACCTAATACCGTAGTTATAGGTGGTTGGTTCAACAGCAAGGACAATAACGATCAGCGTTAATGCTCTGTACCATCGCGGACGTTGTATATGCTGGATGTCAATGACAAGTTGCCTATCGACGATATCAGACAACGTGTAAAACCCAAAACACTTTGTCCAACGTCTCCGACTAGGGACGGAAAGACTTGGTATAGTTCAACCCGATCAACACAAAAGCTAGAGCGTACACTGCTAATAAAACCGTGGTTCCTGGGGTTTCACAATTTCAGAACATACCCTTAACCATCTCCGCAGGCATTGGTATTCTTAGTGTCATTCTGAAGATAAAGTCAAGTAACTTACTAGCCTTAGGAGGCTTAGTGTACTTAATGGAGCACATAAGATACCTAGATTGAGAATCGTTGACAATCCAATACTCACGAGCAGTACTGGACGTTTAAGCTTTAGGAGAGACTTTTCCTCTATGTTTGTTGTAACGCTTGTTACGCCACAAAATTCTGTGGTATACAAAAAATATTAGGAAATTAAATAATAAATATTATGATTTTTGCCTTGATGTTTATAAAAATAAATTACCTGATCAGTTTCCCCATGGTACATTCCAATAGCAGGCATATTATTGTAATCTTGCATCACAGGTTGCAGGCCCATCATAATCATGTTTTGACTTAGCATTGTTGAGTCATAGTTGGACATTGGATTTTGGCCTTGTATATCCTGGTATTCATTATAATAAGGCCTTGTATTGTCCGCAGGCTTTGCAATTTTGCCATAAGGCTGATCTGAAGCCTATTAAAAAAAAAATGTAGAAGTAGGTATACACTGTTGTTTGGTTATAATTTAAATGAAGATTGCACCGATATTTAGATATTGTAACAAAATAATTCAGAATATGATAATTTATGATAACCATTCTGTCTGCTATACACATTAATTTAGGATGTTTACATCCTATGATTATAAATGCGAAAGTTTGTTTGTCTGTCTATCTGTTTGTTACTTCATAAGTCACTCATACATGGACCAATTTAAATAAAATTAGGTATGGAGATGATTTGATAAGTTCCCGGGGGAATAACTATAACCGAGGTTAAACGAACTATAGCTTGAAATATTAGTAAACTTTAGTTAACTTTTAGTAAACTTTATTAGTATTTTTTTGAACTTACAATGTAGGCCAGTATCATTTTTGTAAACCTTTCAATATATATTTTGTATATCATCTTTATTTGACATGTTTACATAACAAAAAGGACATAAGAGTTTGCTTATCTCCTTGGTTGCAACACAACAATTAAGAGAGAGAGAGAACTCTTTGAAACTTTGCACTTATATCGGAAATGGTCTTTTCCTTTATCTATGATGGTAGGTACTTAATCCAAATGAGATTCCTTTTCTACAGAATTGTAAGGCAAATTCAAGGAATAAGTACTAATATAAGGTACAAAGGCGTTACGGCGCGCCGCGATTACAACTAAGGTTATGAGAATCGAAATCCCCTGTAATTCAATGTTTTCTATATCAGAGTTTTTTGGAAAAGTTTCAAAATTATTTTAGATATATGTATATATGTAAAAAGGTAACCACGGTTAACCACTGTAAGTCTATCGTACATAGTTAGCATATTAGGTTGAAATTTTGAAGAAATTCTGGCAGGCCTAAGGTCTTTTTTCAAAGGACTTTTGTCAACAGTACACGTTGGGCGATCGAGTTGGGCCAACGGGCTCGCCCAACGTGTATACTGGGCCTACGGCCTGCAGAACGGTACCGATTCCATGATTTCTAATACCCAGTTCTATTCAGGAACGGAAGCAACCCGGGTATATCCGGTTTCATCGCTTGTTTTTGAAATAAGATTTAAATTGTGATATAAATTAATAATAAAAAATATTTTTAAAAAACAAGCTTTTATTTAAATGCTCTAAAAAGAAGAAAATAAACTTAAGATAGATTCAAAGGCATCAATTTATTGCATAACACAATTTTTATGACATAAAAGCTTGTCGCGAGATTTAATGAATTACTTACATACATTTTTTCATAAATTACTTGTGTCAAATAAAGTTACATTTATTCTTGTTTATTAATTTATTTTTTATTTTTAGTTGACTTTTGTCAACAGTTGACCGTTTTCGGTTGCTACAACATTTGTTCATTTTGTTCGAGCACCACTTTTTTTAACCTATGCCAAGTTATAACTCATTAAAATTGGTATGGTGGCCATCTTGTTTCACCATTTATTTTTTACTTTTTAAATTATATTATAATTATTAGTATATTTAATGTCACCGATACACACGCGCGTTACAGAACTAAGGGTCGAACGAGACAGTTACTTATTTCTCGGCCGAAACCGAGAATAGATTAATGAAAATTGAAATTTAATGAAAAATGAAAAAGTTTTGCATATTATTTATATTAAAGAGTTTTAATAATAGTATTAATATTCAAAATTAAACCAAATGATGTAGCAGAGAATAAGCAGTTCTAAGGCGTTATCAATCTTCAAAGAGAAGTATAACTCTTGTTGAATTACTGATCTGCTCTGCTAAAGAGCTCTTCACTTGCTACACTAGAAGCTGGCGCTGATGATGCTTTTTTGCTGCAGGCTTTAGTATTTTTTAAGGTGAAGAGTACCAATACTCAAAAATTATAACTTTTTCTTGGCTTTCTAGACAAGCACTATTTCGATTACAGCATTAGAATTGTTTTTGTCACTGGTCATAGGCTCAGCTCTTAACTCTATGGAATTATGAGCTGGCCATAAGTTTTTTTTTTTCTAAACGGACTATGCAGTTGGCTGATGCAACCATTACTGCTCCACCGGGTTTTTGGGGCGAGACTATGAAGAAGGTCGTTGAGACTAATCTCGCTATTATCGTAGTACGTGCCGAGGCCGCCTTACAATAGTTTTTTGACCGTGCCGTGGTCGGCTGGGGTTATGGTAGCTTGTGGATTGCACAGTTAATCGGTTTGGCCATAAGTTGAATTTATCCAGATTTGACTTGACCAATCACGCACTGGCACCGTGCGACTTACGTGGAAATTTGAATTCTATACTTTCTAACAGTCTCTGTTATGGCCCAGAATCTCGGCGATTTTTAGCCGAGAACCGAGACAAAGTATTCGGTTAGACTTGTTGCTGAGAATGCAGAGACCGTGACACGGTCGAGCCTTAATGAGAACTGAGCAGGGCGGGGAGTGAGAGTCGATAGCGAGCTGGCAACGCTGCGTATGCGCACAAACTGAACGGTTTTACATGCTTGCATGTTATAAAAAATATCATAACATTATTAAATATACAAAAAAAGAAGAAATAAGGGACATTAGGCAAAAAAGTTCAAGGATTAATTTGTGT
Organism: Apoda limacodes; assembly: GCA_946406115.1. NCBI lineage: Eukaryota > Metazoa > Arthropoda > Insecta > Lepidoptera > Limacodidae > Apoda > Apoda limacodes. Next base: position 20,582,730 of record OX291555.1, on the reverse strand, counting down.
AGATGAGGTAATTGTTTTTGAATCCGTAATAACTATTCTTTAAATTTGAAGGCAGGAACATTTCTTTGCCGCAAATCGAAAACTACCTCTAAATCCTGTGGTTCTACGACGTGGCACCTTCATAAGATAACTGCCTGCTCTAGTGTTGTATGGGTTGTCATTTTGGTATTCAACGACTCCAAATAATAATGTGACCAAATGTAAGTGTCTAAAGTTGTTCATTTTTAACATGTTTGCTGAATAAAGGCAAGGTGTCACATGAGCGTGAGGTGGTATCTTAAAACAAAAGCGCAAGCATTTTGTATCCTCTGCAGTACATGTTCTGTTCTAGCTAGCAACAGTAGTACATGGAAATCATAACTTATACTTTGATTCTTAGCTCTTCAGTGAGGAAGTCACGCAGCAGGTATAAAACACACAATCTATAAAAACAATTGCGAGATATATCTAGTACATGGTTTTCAAAGCGAAGCTCATCATCCATCAATAGTCCTAAATTACGAACCTCATTTACTCGCTCCATTTGTTCTCCATTCATAGTGACAAGTTGATGGTGTTGAAGTTTGCGTTTTTTGTCTACTTGTTGCCAAAACCATATATTTAGATTTGCTGGGATTTAATGCTAATGCGTTTGCTTTAGACCACTTAGATATACTCTCTAAATCCTCATTTATTTTTGTACTAGTAGTCTGTTCAGGTTTTATATTTTATATAGGTATATTTGTAAACTGTGTAAATATGAACCATACAGTATTTAATTGTGTTAGCAATATCAGCACTATACAGTATAGGTTCTAGGATTGAGCCCTGCAGCACGCCTATCAGGACCAAATCATCTCGGTAAACAATAAAAGATACTCGTTACCGCGGACTTGTTCGAATAAGACCGAGAAGGCTGCGGGGACGAACTGGAAAACCCGGCACGTAGCGATGAAACTGTTACAGCGCCAAATAAGTCAACAGAGTATGGACCCGATCAGGAGCTAACCCCTCCACCGCCGGGTGCATCTGATCGAGCTATTCGCGCCTACATTAGAGATAAGAATAAACAAAATGCCACTTAAATAAATTTAGTATATAATATATGTAATAAGATAAGATATTTATAACTTCATTATTTGTTGTGTTGCTTTGCTAGTAGTTATATAATCGATCAACTTTGTCTTTTGTATATATTTTCATTATTTACTTTATTTCTATTTTGTGTTAATTACTATGTGAAGAGGGGGGCATGTGCTAAGTAGTTTATAATGTATGTGTAACTAAAACGAATAAACAGTCAGCCCTCAGCCTTGGTCTTTGTTTGACGGTGCCTCGACGTTACAGGCAGGACATACCATAAGCGGAACAGATAAGTGGAGTAGAAGGGTACCTAACTATCTGGTATCTTAGAATAAGAAAAGAGAAAAGAGGATGGCAAAATAAAAGATGGAAAGACAACATTGAAAATACGGCAGGAAAGTTATGGACAAGGACTGCCTGAATGACTGAAAAGATAGATTTTTATGGAAGGAGTTGGAGGAGGCCTATGCCAAAGAGCACACAAATCAACAGCCAAGGATTCATTGAGATAATGTTTAATTATATACAATAATTTACAAGATAAAACTAGATTGTAGAATACTTGCAAGCAATTGTCTGAACAAAAGGCTTACTATTATTATTATACGACATATTTGAAGATATTTAAAGATACTTAGAAGAATAGAAAGAAATGTTGGTGCATTTGTCGTCATTAAAAAGACCAGTTGTTCTGAGGAGTATTCAAAAATTTGGATCATTCTCACTAGATCCATTGTCCAGATCCATAATGGATCTAGAGAGATATTATTTTCTCAATAGATCCATTTTTAAAAGTGTGTATCTACTGAGAAGTATTTGTCTCGCTAGATCCGTTAACCAGAACCAGATTTAAAAGTGTGGGTCTACTAAAGAATTTCTTTCTCACTAGATGCAGTTGTGGATCTGATAAAAAAATTTGGTGTTGGCTAGGCTTGTTGTCCCCTAGGCTGAGGAGATAACGGAACTTGCTTTCTAATATTATTTCAGGTACTCGTATTTCCCCTGTCATATTCTAATTTTTACCAACTTTAAAAAGTTCGCGAATGGTCTGTAGGTACCCATATAAGAGATATTATTAATTCAAAACTAAAAATTAACCGACTTTATAAAAGGAGGATCCATACCAATACTAATATTATAAATTCAAAAGTGTCGGTGTCTGTCTGTCTATCAATCCGTTAAATTTTACGGTTGGACCAATTGTGATAAATTTAATATGGAGATAGTTCGAACCGCAAAAGACAAGAAAAATACTATTTTTCTTAATATATTTTTTATTTTATTTTATATATTAAAAAAAATTAAACTATTGATCTTACACATGTAGTTATTTTACAAAAGTTATAGATCTCATCAAGATCTTTATTTCAAATGACAGCTGTTAAACTAGAAAGGTCTATATCTCTCTAACTATTGATCCTGAAACCTTTCTATTTTTGACGTGTCATTTCTGTAGAGAAACTACTAGTCTACGATAAATTTTAGGTACCCGAGTAAGTTTTAAGTTACCTTAGTTAGTTATATTTTATATTATTTTACTGGTACCTATGTAAGTTTATACATATATGCATTTTTTTTTCTAGTAGTATCAATTTTTGATACAGTTTGTGTTTAATGTATATTTATGTGTGTCTTTGTGTATGTATTTATATATGTACTAGTTGTTGCCAACGACGTCCCCGCGCTGGATTGGCGTAGGATTACTAAGACCATTCCCGAATTGTAGTAAGAAAGTTGCAATAACAAGTTCTACCTGTGGCTATAGTTATATTCTTATAGTCGTTCCTACATAAACTTTTTACGGACCAGAAGTCTAGCCTACGTCCTTCTCCGTCTCTTTAATTATCCCTGTGCGAAGTTATTAGCTCAATAGGATTCTCCTTTGTGACGCAATGCAGGGACAAAAAACAAACAAACTATCGCATTCATAATATACTAGCTTTTCCCGCGGTTCCACCCGCCCTAAATTCGGACATCGGTGTAGTATGTAACTAATAATAAATTGAATTTTCACATAACTTGTTTTTCATATTGAATGAAAATTACAATTACCCATTCTATGCTTAATCTTGATATTCTAAGTTTATATTTACTATTATGTAATTAAATTAATAGGTAGTTAAATATTATTATTATGTTAGATGTTAAATGTTCAAGTTTAGGCAGTGCCTTTCTGCCTATATGGATGCCTGTCACTAACTGACAACCATCAAGACTATTTTACCTCCAGAAAGGTTCTTTAGATAAAATATATGCACTAATTTGGTCCATTCTTACCCTCTGTTTCCTAATATCTTCAACATAGAGATGCTGACCATTAATAAACAGCCCATTAATCTTCCGCACTAATATGGCTGCATCCCCTTCATCAGCTAGCCCTATGGTGACTTTTTTGCCTGCACCATCATTCACCAATTGGTCTACTATCATTTCCTGTAGTCCACATTTATTCCAAATTAGGGCCTTTACATCACTATAAGTTGTCTGCAACAAAAAAAATTGAAAGTGGTGAGCTTAAATAATAATGGAATTATCTTTGTTGCATTTGTGGTGTCTCACATCTAATCACATGTGAATGCTAACAAACCATGTACTAGTTTTCACAGAAACTTTGCTTTACAGTAGTGACCACAACCAGTAGTTACAAAATACCTAGCTACACACTATTTACATTAAACCGTAAACACAAATAAAAGAAGTTGGAAGGTAAGACAAGAGTTGGTTGTGTTGCAATGTATGTGACAAGGTGGCAGAAGCACTATATCTCAATATTCAATAAGGCACTCATCACTTTCTACTGGTGGGAGTGTATCAACCAGATGACATGGAAGCTCCATAATGGCAAGCTCATGCAACACCTATCAGCTGCTTCAGAAGGCAACACAATTGTGATAGCTGGAGATTTTAATTATAATCACTTTCATTAGCCAATTACTGCTGAATGGCAGTGAAACAAGGCCAAATCCCTAAACTTGAAGATGCAAAGAGCATTAATATGTATTTAAATAGTAAATTGTATCAACTGGTTAGTAAGCCTACCAGGCAGCTATTAAGCCAGACACCCTCTCTATTGGACCTCATATTGGTAGACAATGAAACCCTAATAACTGAAATTATTTATAAGCCACCAATGGTAAAAACAACCAGTGTTTTAGAATTCACCATTCAGTGTTTAGTACAAAAAGATGATACATGATTAACATTTAGACAAAATTATGAGTTCATGTTCAATGTTAAAATAAATATTTTAACATCATATACAATCAAACTGTTTACACTCTCCCATACACAACATCCAGCAGAGTTGCTAATTCTTTGATCGGCTATTTACAAATCAGGCAGTGTCTGCAACACTTGAGAAACTTTTCTCTTCAATGAAATAGGGCCCATATAAATAGGCCCAATATAATGGCTTGAAGGTTGGCAATAAACCCAGTTGAAGCAGAAGCAGCCTTGAGTGGGGCCAGAAGCCTAATTTGATGTTAAAGCCCCAAAACAAATCCACACATACGAAGAGCCGCAAGCTGACTATCAAGTACTAATTATATGCAGGGCTACGTTCATTTTCAACGCCGTATGAGCACCCGACGATAAACTTGCTTTTCAGTAACTTGGAGTGACTCTCGTGGCGAATGCACTGTATCGTTCAATAAGCTGGTAAATATTGTCGGGCGATCGCACTAATCACACAGTGAAATAGGAGTCCCACTTTGACAGCTACCGAGAATTAATTTCTAGATTCAATATTACTAAAACAACTATAGTTGATAAAGAGTACTTTTTGTTGACTGACTAATGAGGAAGGATGATAACAGGAGACAATAACATAATCCTTGATAAATAGACCTTTTTATGACCTCAATTTATATAGTCTGCTTTGCAACCTAGTGGTGATTTTCAACCTCCTGCTGTTGTCAAAGCCGTTCAGTTTCAAAAGTCAGTCGGCGATCGCCGGGTGAAAGACAAACGGCGATAATCACACCAAAAGTGAACATAGCCTAGATGGTTGCATCTACCCATAAAGGGAAAAAATATTGTACCTTTCATATAAAATCGTTAGCTCCAAATTTTAAAGGTTTAGCCACAAGGAAAAAAAAACTAAAGGTTTGAAAGTTTGAAGTCAGCGCCTTAATTGCCGTCTACTCTTGCACAACTTATATGGAAAAGGTAAAATCTGGAGGTTTAGAGTTTGCCTAAGTGCAAAACGAATATGTCGGTGAACAAAACACGTCTAGGTCAGAGTAACTAAAAGGGGGCGCAATTTTCTGTCTTTTTTCTCAGCGCCCCCTTTTGTACACCCCAACCCACGTTCCATTGTAACCTCACCAATTAAATGGCATCACGTAATATTTTATGATTTTTAACATCACAGATACAATGAAAAATATATCAAAACAAGCCAAGAAAATTTAATAAGACTGCGCCGAAGGGGACAAAACTATCATCATTAGAAGACTAAAAATTACTTACATTTGTAGGTAAATTATGGATAGTTAATAGCATTTTAATAATTAGAACCGCCAACTATAAGACTGAGTTTTAGTCTGTAGTAACCCAAAAAACGTGACTGAAATCCAACGCCAAACCAACAACCAATGAGACTATAATTACTACGTTCTCACGTAGTTTTATATTCATGGGTATATGTTTTTTTTTTTTTTTTTTTTTTTTTTTTCCTGGCTTGCATGGGTTTTTCGCATGCTTAGCCAATTAACTAGTTAAAACGAGGAAACGTTCTTTTATTTTAAATACAAATTTTGAATTTTGTCATTTAGGGCAGGAAATGATCAGGAGAGGATAAGTGGAGTGCAGTAGGTTGTTTTGGAGTTTTATGTATATAAAATTTGCTGTAAATATTTATAAAAAAGACTTGACACTGGCAACAAGCCGTGCAAGTCCATTATATTAATAAATAAAAATAATAAATCAAAATATAAACAAAAATTGTACAAATACATACTTTTTATTTATAAAATTAAATCCTAATATTATTATGGTAAATAAAGTAGGCAATTATTCGATAAATAACAGGATCATTCGAGCTCAGTAAACACATTATATTAGTTGGGAAGGGAACACGGATTGATAACAGAGCATAAAGAAAAGAGGAATTGTCATACAGAGGACAGGAAAAGAAGAGGTGATTCAGATCACCTACATCCAACCCACAGGGGCAAACATTAGAGTTGATTATATGAAATTTAGATAGCTGTGCATGAGTACAAACATGTCCTATTCTCATACGTATCAGAATTGTGGTTATGACCTTGCTAAAATTAATTTTATAGAACCATGGTTTAGAAGGAATTGTTGGCTGAATCTGATAAAATGAGTTACCTTTTAACTGACTGCTTACTTGCCAATGTGTATTCCAAGAATCTATTAGATAAATCTTGGGTAAAACTGTCAAATCATGACAATAAGTTTTATAAGGAAACATATCACCATCTTCAATTGCTTCCCTTGCCAGATTGTCTGCTCTATTGTTTCCCTCAATGCCACAGTGACTTGGTATCCATGCAAACTCAACAATATATCCATTTCTGAAGCATTTCAAAAGTAACTCCCGCATTTGAAAAATGATTAAATAATCTGATTTTAAATAAAAAGGATATCTAGCTAAAGCTTGTAAAGCACTTTTAGAGTCAGAAAATATTATTGTATTTTTTAATTTTGCCAAAAGAATATATTCTATAGCTTTTAAGAGGCCGAAACATTCTGCAGTGAAAATAGAACTTTCTGGAGGAAGTTTAACCTTTTGTATTGTTTTGTACTGAGAGTGGAAAACACCCACTCCAACACATTTATCAGATTTAAGTTTTGAAGCATCACTAAATATGTAATGCCAGCCTTGCCACTTTTCATTTACTGTCTGAATAAATTTTATTTTAACTTCTGTGGAGTTTTTATTTAACCCTATATTACTATGAATTACAGGAGATATTACTAAAGATTCATAGCTAAATAAAAAGACTGGAAGTTTTTGAAAAGAATATATTGGAGTTTCCATAGACAAAAATTTCTTGTAGCTTAAAACCAAACAAGGAGGTATTTTTTTAGACCAGTAGTGGGAGGCTCTAGTGGAATCTAGTAATAATTGTAGTTTACATTTTAGTGGGTGATTGGAAAATTGCATATTTCGAAACAGATATCTGTCTGAAAGATATTGCCTTCTTAATTTTAGGGGAGGGTCCCCACATTCAACTTGTAAAGCATTAACAGGGCTTGATTTCATGGCTCCAGTAATTATTCTTAATGCTTTATATTGAATGCTATCTAATTTTTTTAGAGCACTAACATTGCATGGTTCTAATAGAAAAGAGCCATAATCAATCAGACTACGGACCATTGCATTATATATAAGTTTAAGGGAAAAGGGGTGGCTGCCCCACCAGACTCCTGCTAGACATCTAAGCATATTCAAACGTTTTTCACATTTGGCGGCTATAAATTCACAATGTAATTTTCCTGTCAACTTAGAATCTAATAAAATACCTAAAAACTTAATATTATCTTTATTAGGTATTACAGCATTATCATACAAAACATTAATTACAGGGGGGGTTCTGAATCTGGAGAATAATACAATAGTACTTTTTGGAATGGATAATTGTAAACCATTGTAGTTTAGCCAAGAATGAAGAAGACCCATAGAAGCTGTTAGGGTAGTGCAAGCTTGGTCTACATTATTATCACTTACATATAACACAAGATCATCAGCATATTGAAGGACATTAACTTGGCCTTGAAGTGAAGCAGCTAAATCATAAGTGTATATGTTATATAGCATAGGACTAAGGACCGAGCCCTGTGGTAAACCTTTCCAGACAAATCTTGATAACTTGTTAGGTTCTTCAAGGGATATTACTCTTTTGGATAGGATATTTATAATGAAATTTGTAATCATTTGTGGGACATTAAGGTCATTCAGTTTTTTTCTAAGAATAGGTAATAAGACATTATCATAGGCCGCGTGAATATCTAAAAAGGCAGCAAGGGTTGATGTATTCTGAGAAAAGCGAATGCGTATATCAGTAATGAAAACACTTAGATTGTCCATAGTGCTTCTCCCTTTTCTGAATCCAAACTGGTCTCCTGATAAAAGCCCCTTACTTTCAATAAACCATTCCAGTCTATTTTTCAAAAGGTTTTCAGTTATTTTTACCAAGACTGAAGAAAGAACTATACCACGGTAAGCAGAAACATCAGATGGGTTTTTATCAGGTTTTAAAAATGGTATCACAGTTTGTACTTGCCAAGAGGAGGGAATGTTACCTGTTATCATTACTGTATTAATGACATCCAAAAAATATAGTAATGCATTATCACTTAAGTTTGAAACAAAAGAATAGGGAATTCCATCATATCCTGGTGCAGAGTCTTTTACATGAGCTAACACACCTTTTAATTCCAACATGGTAAAAGGAGCATTAAGGCCTGTCAGATTTATAATAGGTAATGTGAGTGGATTTGTACAAGAATCCTCTGGCACGTATGGTGGGGCTAAATTATCCATAAATGAGTCTGTTAAGGAAGAGGGAATAGGAGGAGAGGTATTACAATAGGAGGATTTGAATCTTCTTATCTGACGCCAAACAGTGGATGGGGAAGTATCGGGAGAGATAGAGGTGCAAAATTTCTTCCATCCTTCTAATTTCTTTTTCCTAAGAAGTTTTTTTGTATGCTTAATAGTATCTGACAATATTTGAAAATTTAGAAAGGACATATCTAAGTTATATTTTTTCTCTGCTTCTTTTCTAGATTTTATAGCTATTGTGCATTCTTTGTCCCACCATGGAGGAGAAGGTATTTTGTTAGATGACCTAGGCTTTGAAGGAAAATGTTTATCAGCAGTTTCTATAAGGAGATCACTCAATGCATTATTGCATGTGTTCTCCATTCCAGAATTAGATTTAGGCAACATTGATATTTTCTTTTCAACATAGTCTCTATATTTTTCCCAATCTTCACTTTTATTAGGAAGAATATATTTTAAATGTGATTTTCGAGGAATGACTTTAACATTTTTAAATGGCAGTGTAATTAACAGGGGAAAATGATCACTACCAAAGGTGGAAGAGAGTGGATGCCAAGAAAGGGAGGAAGCTAGATTAGGTGAACATATTGTAAGATCAACTGCACTTTTACCTTCATGTGGAGAAGACCTTCGAGTAGGATCACCAGTATTAAGAATACACAGGTTGTTTAAATCAAGAATTTCTAGGACTTTTTCTCCATTATAATTTGTAACAGAACTGCCCCAACACTGATGATGCGAATTAAAGTCACCCAGAATTATGACTGGTTTTGGTAAAAAAGAAAAAATATGATTAACCTCAGAGAATATAAGAGTAGAAGGATGTGGAATATATATGGATACAAAACAGATATTTAGAACATTAACTGCAACAATTGAAATATTATCATTATGGGTGGGAAGGCTTATAGGGGAAAATGCATGAGAATTCTTGATGAGGATGGCAACGCCACCATGACCATCAGCTCTGTCTTCTCTTATACAAGAATAACCAGGTATCTTTAAATTATAACCAGGCTTTAACCAGGTTTCACACAGTGTAAGTATTATAGGATTGTATTTATTAATAAAATCATTTTTCTTGTTTATTATACTTCTACAATTCCACTGTAGAAGTGTGGCTGGGTCGTCGGTAGTGAGACTTTTTTTTAATCATTTCAATTAAATGGTCAGCGTTGGACGGTGAAATAATATTGGATTGAGATAATGATGTAATAAGGGAGATTATTACATCAGACGCAGATTGTTCTTTGTCCATCTCTCTGCTCATATTCAGAACACAACCAACTGAAGGTGAAGGGGTATTATAATCTTTTATAATAGCATTGTGAGCTTCTCTATCATATCCCACTGTTTGTTTAGGATGTGATGGAGGTTTAATCATAACTGTTTTTTTATAGGATTGCTTAAAAGGTTGTTGTTTGGTATGATTGAAATTAATAATATTATTTTGTATTGGAGAGTTAACAGAAGATATGGTCACATCTGCAAATGATTTGGAGCATGCAGGGAATAATTTTGATGCTTCAAAATAGGAAACTGAGTTATGTGACATATATGATTTAATTTCCTTCTGTCTCGAAAATTCAGGACAGGATTTGCTAGTTGCATAATGAAACCCAGAACATAAACAACAGGATGCATTATCTTCAGTATCACATGAATCTCCATTGTGATCCTGACCACATTTGTAGCAACGAGGCTTGGCTCTGCATTGTGTTTTGGTGTGGCCAAATCTACAACAATTGTAGCATTGTATGGTGGGATATATATATAAGTCGACTGGGAGGGAATTGTAACACATAAATATCCTTTTTGGTAAGACTTGTCCATCAAAAGTTAGGACTACGGTTTGGGAAGGTTTCCATGTAGAAGCTCCTTCTGTAATTACCTTGTAATTAATCCTTCTAATTTTTAAAATTTCACCGCAACCTACTGGAACTGATATATTTTCTTTTACCTCCTCAGGCGACCATTCAGATGGAATATTTCGCACAATACCCATTCTTGTTACATTAAAAGTAGGTATAAAGGCCTTTAAACTCTGTGCCAATAAACTTGAGTTATCAATAAATAAATTGGCATCAATGAAATTTGAAAATGCTAATGCAATTCTGTTCCTACCTAAGCGTTTTAAACTGCCGTTAACTATATTTTTTATAGAATTGTTTTTTAAAAATCTGCCAAATGCAATTGGATGCAAAGTTGTACTATCATTAGGTAATGTTTGCAATTTTTGCACATGTACTACATAAGGAGACACATCAGTGGATTGGTACAAGGTTCGGCCTATGGGAGTATGTGGTGGAGCTGAATTAGTATTTAAATCAGGGATTTGAGTTGTATTGGGAGTTTGGTCCAAACTAGGTTTCGAAATACTACTTTGAGGTGTGGGATATTGAGGAAATGAATCCATTTCATCACAACAATCGCAGCTTTTACTATCTCCTAATTTATTTTTCCTCTTTTTTTTATTACATTTTTTACATCTCTTAGTCAAACAGTGTCGTTTCAGAGATGGTTGCCAGTTAGATCCATCTGTTTCTGCACTCGATTCTACTGTCACAAATTCAGACGCCTCAGGAACTGAGCCGCCAGGATCTGGCGGCTCGTTCATAATTGTTTTTTATTTACAGTATATATATACAAAACTTACCTATATGGCTAAAATATAAATAAACTATATAAACTAATCTACTAAATAAAAATATTTACACTCCTCACTCGATCAATTTACCACTAAATATTTATAATTATAAATACTGAACCAAAAAAGACGCCCGCCAAATTCAACGTTTCCCGCGCTTTTTCGGGTATATGTTCTCAGTATTTATTTCTATGGCTTCGGGCACGTTCCTTTTGGGATGCAGTGTCAATATTTTTATGACTTTGGTCACCTGTCATCTGTTAGTTTAGCTTTGGTATCAAAAATATCAAATTTTTAGTATCATCTGTAACAAACTGTCATGTCATATCAATCCAAGTTTGATTGCAACTGAAACAAAAATTTTACTTTTTTAATAAAAAAAATTGTATCGAAACAGCGATTCCGTAAAATTTTTGCAAACACAGCAACATGAAACTAACTAATTGAGTTTGCAAAATTTCACAAATTCAAGAAACAAATCGGATGCTGTTTCTAGTTAGTTTCTGTCAATCAAACCCTAATAAGTACGTTTTATTATAAGTTATCTTCAATGATTTCAGTGTTTTATACAGTAAAAGTGCCCAAGTAAGTATTACGTAGCTGGTTCTATTAATATCTTTTATTTTAGTACGTAGGAGAACGGTGTAAATATGTTATCAAAAGACTCAAGCAATTCTCTGGCACTTCTCATCAATGAATTCTTGGCGCAGTTTCGCCTCATGAAAGCAGTCTTCTATGAATAATAACTATAAAGTATAACAGCAACAGGTGTCATAAAACCAAGTCAGAGGCCTGTGCTCCAACAGTGGGGTGTTCAGCAACTAAGTTGTAAGGTTAGTTTATATTCTATTAGTTAATCTTAAGTCCACAATTTCATTAGCGATCCTCTAGTTAGTTGCCCCCAAGCCTGCGGTTCGTTAGTAATTTGCTCCTCCTGTACGATGCGCCGTTACTCGAAATCGCATCTAAACAAAAATGACAATTTCAATTTGCATAATCAGATAATATAAATATTGTAAGGCTACTCAATCTGTGTGAACCTATTAAGTTAACGTTCCGTACATTACATACATTACAAATGGATACAGAGTTGGATGATAAAGCAGTGACATTTATGCCATTTGGCATAAGAAAAGGTACTTTCTCGTATACTGTGACAGCTATATGCGTGACCAACTAACAACTTAAGGGTTTCTTTATAAGTGCCACAACACATATCCCGCAAGTAACATCCATATCAAGGCCAAATCAAACAGTTTAATATAAGAAAGAACCAATGTTAGAATGAGGTTAGTATTTTCAATTAATAATACCTTATCATAAAAAAATAGTAAGTACCTAATTAATCATACATTAATAGATGGTAGGTATCCTACTCCTGGAGTCCCCTCCAACGCTGTCTTCTCAATAATACAAACAATCCTCTCTACTAATACGAACAATCAATTTCTCTGATTGTTTAATTAACAACACATGCCCATATGACTCCTCACAGTTACCTCACCTTAGGATTAACTAGTTAAAGCCTGGTTCATACAAACTTAAATTTGAAGTAAAAGCAAAGCAACATAAAATAAACTAGGTTACACGTCACAACTCAAAACAATAGTTGACATATCAGAACTAGAACATATATGTAACAAGTTTGTAACTAGCCTATCCTCATATATTTGGGTTTTAACTCAAAATACATACCTATTTTTACAACATATTCTAAAGAAAATGTGAATGTGGAATAGTCAAACAAACCCCATGAAGCATGCCGATGGTATGCAATATAAAATAATACACATCTAACATTGTAAGCGGGTTGGTACAAAAAGTAAAAACTACTTACACACTTGCTTCCATTTCTCAGTGGCATTTCCGATGAAATGTATTTTTCGGTCAATGTCTCCCGAGCCATGTCGGCATCTTTCTGGCTAAGAGGTCCTTCCCCAACATTACCTAACATTATATTTTTTTTTGTTTGCCTCCGTAAACTCGACGAGTAGTTAGAGTTAGTGGTGGCAAACTTGGTGAACTTTGGCGGCATCTTTACAAAACAAGTTGACAAATTACAAATCATAAAGAAAAAGAAATAGATAGAGATAAAGTTAAATGACTAGTTCTTGTAGAAATATATGGGAATAGTCCTAATGAGTTATTAAATTAAATAAAGGAAAATAATGAAATAAAAATAATAGTTGACCCATTAGAATTAACATTACCTAATAAAATTTTTAATTCATTATGTTATTAACATTTCATAAAATAAAATGTCGATTAGGAATTAATCAATATAGTTTAAGAATCCAGAATTCTGATATCATACTTACTTTTGGAAATTACTTTAAAATTTAAAATAAACTCGATTTGTTTACTTGATGTACCTACTGTATACGTACATAGGTAGGTGAAAATAATAATTTGAAAACAAACTTATGCTAAAAGTGTAAAGAGAATCCTTAAACTCTATTTTGGTTTTTAGTCTTAAAACTATCAAATGCTTAAATAGAGAGCATAAAACGCATTCAATGCGTTTAGTGCATATCAACCAAACGTAGCTAGTAATGTTATTGTTTCGTCCCATTACAACTAAACAAAACGCCTGTTTTGTTTTCTACAGTACTTTTTGGTCGGTCATTACACTCGGCAGAAATAACCTAAGAAAAATATTGTGTTTTGAGATTAAATTAAAAGCAATTTTCACGTATCTAATTATTACGAGCTTACCACTACTAAAAAGCTCTAACACTACCATTAATAAAAAGCTAAGTGAAGTGTGCCAGTGCTACAAACTTTTGGACCAGGGAAAGCACAGAAACTGGTTAATCGCTTTACAGTTGTTCAAATGTCATTCGAAGGTCAAATCGCTACTAAATTAGAACCATATACGTATTTAATTACCTTATACATATAATTAATTGTTAAATTAATACCAAATATAGTTTATTGTTCGATATGAGATAGATGAACTGGAATCAGCAAATTACCATTGTTACTCATTGCCTATCACTATTTAGGTAAATCTGACATCTTTCAGGAACGCATTCTCTGAGCGGTCGGATAGTACTCGTTATTCTAATGCTATTTTTACTTTGTTTATTCCAGCGGGTAACAAGGTGTATGTATACCCATTTCTCTTTCTCGCATCCTTTCTTCTTCTTCTTCTTCTTGTGACGGGCTGGTTTCCGCACTTGCCACACGAAGATGGTGGCTTTTTGCGTAGCAGATGGCCGACTATTGCAGCCAACCCAGTTCCTTCCAGAATCTCGACAAGTGATCCACATTGCTGCAGGCCTCCTGGAGCGTTCCTGGGGTACCCAGGTGTTTCGCCCAGTTGTCCTACACCCCAGCATAATGTAGCATTACATGGGACGGCGTTTCTTTGGCCCCCATGCATGCTCTGCAAAGGGGGCTGTCTGTGGCACCTAAAAGAAATAGATGTCAGTTGAGTGAGCAGTGACCAGTTAAGATCCCTACTACCAATCTTAGGTTATCCCTGTTCATCCGTAGCAGGGTCTTAGTTAGTCTGGGGTTTAGATTGGGTGTTGAGTCCTTGGACTGTCGGCAACCTGTACCACCTACCCATTCTGATTGATGTTGTTGGTGTGTGTGCTGTCTAAGCCAAGACCGCAGCTGGTTGAACGGTATGGGTATGATTGGCTTCGGCCCTATCGGCGCCGAGCTTGAGCCGATTTTGGCTAGATCATCAGCCGCATCGTTGCCTAATGATCCACTGTGGCCCTTTATCCAACCCACTTGGAGATGGAGAGGGGAGTGTTCTGGAATTGTGGGACCACAGTAAATGGAGTTTTCTTAGCGGTGAACGCGCACACTTGCGTCTTTGTAGGGTTGAATCGGACCAAGTTTACCCGTCCCCAGTCAGAGACCTGGGACAGTGTGGTCTCGATTTGAGACACAAGTCCTCCGCGGTTTTCCTCCACAACGGAACGAGGGATGTTTGCACGACCCGTGTAAAAAGCGTCTCCAGTACTGTCATCTGCATAGCAATGTATGTTGTTGATGTCCAACATGTCATTGATATGCAGTAGAAACAGCGTAGGAGACAGCACAGAGCCTTGCGGGACACCAGCATTAATGTCCATGCTATCAAAGCAACTACCGTCAACTACGGTTCGTATGCGTCTGCCGGACAAAAAGCTAGCCACCCATTTGCACAAACCCTCGGGCACTCCGTAAGATGGCAACTTCGATAGAAGACCGCGGTGCCAGACCCGATCGAACGCCTTCGCTATGTCCAGGCTACATGCCAATGCCTCCCCCTGACTCTCAATGGCTAGTGCCCATCGGTGTGTGAGATACACTAGAAGGTCACCAGTCGAGCGACCGTGGCGAAAGCCATATTGACGGTCACTGACCATATCGTGTACTTCTAGGTATCTTAAAAGCTGTGTGTTGATCACACGCTCCATCACCTTAGAGAGGAGAGAGGTAATAGCGATAGGCCTGTAATTCGATGGATCTGATCTATCGCCCTTTTTGGGCACCGGGTGCACATTCGCAGTCTTCCATGAAGACGGAAATTGCCTAGTGTGGTAGGAAAGCGCGAAGAGGCGCGTGAGTACAGGACATAACTCAGGAGCACACTGCTTAAGCACCACTGCTGGTATACCGTCTGGCCCACTCGACTTATGAACGTCTAGAGAAAGCAACGCCCGCCTGACCTCCCGCTGCGTTATGGAGATTTCCGGCATGGTCTTACCGCACCACGGTATAGTAGGTGGTACAGCGCCTTCATCGTTCATATTCGAGTTCGAGGCAAAGAGACTGCCCAGTAGATCGGCTTTCTCTTTAGCACTATGGGCCAAGTCACCATCGGTCTTTCGCAGTGGTGGTAACGACGACTGGCAGAAGTTCCCTTCGGCAGCTTTGGCAAGCGACCAGAAAGCACGACTCCCAGAAGGATAGCTCGCAAGTCGCCCACAGGGTTCCTTCTAGGCTCCATTATTGTCTTTTGTATTTGGATTTTGTAGCAGATCCTTCTGTGGTCCGAGCACGACAATTCGTTAGAGACGTGCCATCCTGTTATGATTTCCTCCGCTGAGCTTGTTGCCAATGTGATGTCAACAATGGTTTGGTACCGTGATGTTACAAACGTTGATTCAGATCCTCTGTTGAGAATATTAAGATTAGTTGAAAATAGAAATGAGACGAGATCCTCACCTCTTTTGTTTGTGTTTTCGCACCCCCAGAGTGCGTGGTGGGCGTTGGAGTCTGCAGCTATGATCTGATCCGCTTTGTTTTGTTCGCAGTATCTCACCAGTTCCACTAGTTCATGTGACGGAATGTCTCCGTCAATCGGCATGTACACTGATGCGATAACTAGCGAGAGTGGGCCAGCGTCATTATCCTGTTTTATTCTAACAGATGTTAGGTCTCTGGAACAGAATTGGGTTAGTAGCACAGCTGGTATGTGTTCGGGTATGTATATGCGTGTGTGTCGTTTTTCTATGGTTGTGTTGAGAAGTAACTTACCCCCTAAATTGCTGAGGCCACAGACTTTGTTGTCTCTGATCCACGGCTCCTGAATTAAACTATGGCCCCTGTGTCAACCTCCAGCAGCCTGCGTAGGGTAGCCGTGGCCGCTATTTTATGCGGTTATGAGGTTGGTTTGTACGACGGTTATCGATATTTTACTTGGAGGACAGGCCATTGTCGCTATCCGACTCCGCCTCCATCCCCGTAGTTCTGCTGCCGTCCGCTGGGTGCTGGTCGACTGGTTGCCCTTAGAAGTAGAGGGAATCGCCACATCCTCAACCTCTGGCCTGCGCGCCATGCACTCCCTCTCAGACGGAGTAGAGGTCTTTGCCGTTTCCGGAAAGGCGGCACTTTGCTCTGTGGACGAATCCCCAGAGGTTCTCGCCATGTCCGTGCCAGGCAAGTTACCCTTTGGTTCTGGAGGGGTGTCCACCAGTGCACCGTCCGAGAAGAAGCGCACGTACACCGACCCGGTGGTGTAGCATAGTCTCCGGTCCATGGCAACCAGTTTTTTAACTTCCTCCTCGGGGATACCTAAGGTGAGAAAAAGTTTGTCGCCTTGGCGGGTGGTATTGTACAGTGTCCAGGTGCTGATCTTATATTGAGGGTTTTGGCCTCTGAGGATGTTCTGCAGGCACTACATGTCTCTCTTATAACCTGGTATAAGAATGGCGGACCTAACCATCTTGGGGATGTCCACTTGCCTGATCACCTTCAGCCTAGTGCCTTCACGTGGTGATTTTATTTTGGCCACAGTGGACTTGAGCCAGTTCAGTGATCGCTGGTCCTCGCACCACAGTTTGAGGCAACCTTCATTATGGAAGGCTTTACCTCTGAACGTAGGTGCGTAAAGAGCCCCGGCTGCCAGCATCGTCTCCACTGTGTCAAAGACAGCATCTTCGATGGCTACCCTTATGGTTTCCGCTTCAGCAGAAGTGAGGTCAGCTTCGGACTGCAGCCTAACGGCTACCCGAAGCTCGGTGTTGGTGGCGTCCGCGTAGCTGGGCGCTGCCGACTTACGTTGAAGATCGACCTTCGCGCGTTTGGCACCGTCCCTTGGAGAAATGGACTCGTCGGGTCGGTTTAGCTTCGCCCTTGTCGAAGACTCAGGCTTGACGTCGGGTTCCTTTTTGGGGGCCCCGTCCTTGGCAGCGTCAGGTCTTCTCTTACCACGCTTCCCTCTCATCCGCTTCTCTTGGTAGTACCTTCTGGGTTGCCTTGCTCGGGGACCTTCGCGTGAGCTTTAGGCTTTTGGGTACCGGTGGTCTTGTCCGACTTTGTTGATGAGGTGACGGTTTTTGCGCTTCCTTTTTGGGGGCTGCGTTTGCCGTCTCCTCGTTTTTTGTGTGGCACAAATTGCCACTCGTTTTGTACCTCGTAAACTGTAGATACGGCACTAGACAGCTCCGATAGGTTCAACGTGTTAGTGTTGGTTTTGGTTGGCGCGTTCCCCGCAGCCGGTGGGCTAAGTATGGCTTTAGAAAAATCCATAATTTTGTTTTTTTACTTTCTTCTCTGAGGCGTCACACCATCCATGGAGCCCGCACTTTTGGGGGAGCCCCGGCACGAACTGCCAGGGTCACCAGGACATACCTCGGAGCAATAGCAGGCCAGAATGAGTTGCAGACGAGACGGGTTGACACATGGTATGCAGAGGATTAGCCTACGCCCACCTGCCCCGTGCATCGTCGGCTGCCTGCCCCATCGTTTCACCCTGCTCACCCAAGCCGAATACCCAGGGGTGGGTTAGCCCCTAGGCCACCGTTTTTCGGCCGAAATCCAGACCAAAGAGGGCGTGTTGGCAGTGCAAGGATGCACCCGCCGCAACCCTCCAGGACTCCTTCATCCGTCGTTTCGGCGCTCAACTGCGTACGGCTCTGTCTACTCCGCAGGAACCCCTAGGTTCTCTAGATTCACTGAATCTGAAATGTGTGTATTGTGTGCGTGAGCATGTGGGTGTGTGTGTGTGTGTGTGTGTGTGTGTGTGTGTGTGTGTGTGTGTGTGTGTGTGTGTGTGTGTGTGTGTGAGGGTGCGTGCACAGTTAGACTGTGAACGACACTGCACGGGGTTGGTTCTCGCATCCTTTTAAATTTTTGACTAGGTTGGCAGAAAAGCTAACGATCCACCTGATGGCAGTCAATGGACGCTTACAACAACAAGATGAACAACAACTTGAGGATTGCCGAACCTTTAGGAATCCTATTACTTCTTTCTTGAAGAACCCGATATTGTAGTGCTTAGAGAAAACCTCGGCAGGGAGCTCATTCCACAACATAAGCATTTGCGGCAGGAAGTTAATCTGAAACCATACTGTACGTGATTTGCGGACGATACCGCTATTTACACTACCGACAGGCAAGTGAGTTAAATCACTAAGAGACTCCAACACGCAATCACCGCCCTATGCAAATGGTTTCGGAAATAGAGAGTCGAAGTGAATCCCGACAAAAACTCTGCCGTTATCTTCACCGTAGGCCGCCCTCCGCGACCATCTTCCCTCTCACTCTTCGGCCGTGCCATCCCATGGCAACACAAGGCCAAGTATCTTGGTGTGACCCTGGATTGCTTTTGCCCTCGGTCGTCTGTATCCCATGATAGGCAAGTACAGTAAGAAGTCGCTTAGGAATAGGCTGACTCTTTACACTACTTGCATCCGCCCCATACTAGCATACGCATGGACCTACCTCATACACGAGGTATCAAAGAGTGCCGGGGCGCACCTCGCCCCCACTCACTTGCAATCGCAACCGCGTAACGGGGAACTCCCCTCCTGGCGCTAACTCACCTTCGGGTTCGAGGCTCATGCTGGTCGAAGGGACGACTCAAAGAGCGACAACCCAAGCCAAGGCTCCCCCCGCGGGAAGCCCTTTAGCGTTAGGTGCTATACGGGCTGAGACTCCTTCAAAAACCCGGTGGAAAAGTAATGACTGCATCAGCCACTGCATAGTCCGTTCAGAAAAAAATCTGTGACTGCGGTTGCACATCCTGACGATCTTCTAAGCTAAAACAGTAGGCGCACTCACTAAGACGGAATATCCGGCCAGACGTGTAGTCAGAAGACTGTACTGGAAGTAAGGAGCTCGTATGATCCTCTATCTGGTATTCTTGTTGAAGAAAGTCCAGCTAAGAGAATCTATAGGTCAAAGCAAATTCATGAGCCATCAATTCATTATCCCTGCGTAGGTATTGGTTCAAGAACTGACCCACTCACGATTGTAGGCGTTAAATTCTCTCAAAATAACTAGTTCTGCCGCAGGACATTGGTCCAGAACTTTGTTAGTCGTCAAACTCAGGTGCGTGAAGAGTCGAGGTACGTCTGTGTCACCACGATGATCTGTAAAGGTACGCATACGAGTAGATACGAGTGTGAACGTAGTGATCTACGCGTACCCACATTAACGACGTGTTATGCACTAATTTGTAGCCGGGATAATTTTTATTTATTTAAACTTACTGCACAAACAATGGCGGACTTAATGCAACTCGGCATTATCTACCAGTCAACCAAGGAGCCAAGCAGATAAATTATTGGCGGTAAGTAGAAGTAAAATAATTTTACATTAACTTATGACATACTAAAAAACAAAAATACTAATATGTACATGATAATAAAAATATATATATATATATCTTATAGTTTCAAATAAATATATGGGTAAAATATATAATATATATATATATAAAATATATGATAATATATATGAATGTATATACATACATATATAAATACATACATAATACATATATATATATATATACAATTTGTCACAATATAGATACAAATAACAGAGAAGAATGAAATTTCACTCACTCAATCACTGTATTCCTTTACATTTATTTTAAAAGTATGTTTACTTTGCGCATTGCGGATGTCTTTAGGAAGTGCGTTCCAGAGTCTTATAGCTTGTGCTGTCTAATTAAAACAGTATCAATGTGCAGACCAAGATCTTTAACACTATCAGAGAAAGGAATAATGGTGTTATTTAATAGAACTGGTGGCACAGAGGTTATGTTGCACTTACTAAATTGTCGGGTACTACCTACAAGAAGAGCCGGACACTTGTTAGCATTAATCTTAATACCAAAGCGCTTAGACCAATCACTGATATTAATCGGTTCATCATTAATTTTTTCCACTGCTAAATGTAAGTCTTCAACTATAATTAGTATTAATTAGTATTGAAAGCATAGGAAAAATCAATGAGTACTAGTATGGTAACTAATTTATCCATACCGTCACGAATGTTCTCGGTTACTTTTAGCAGCGCGGTGCAAGTGCTGTGTCCTGAACGAAAACCAGACTAAAAAGAGGATAGCAGCTCATTTTTACATACGTGATTGGATAGTTGCTGATGCACCACTGCCTCAAGTAATTTAGACAAAAGAGGTAAAATAGAGATGGGTCTAAAATTATTTAAAGTTACGGGATTTCAAGTTTTGGGTAAGGGAATTACGAAAGCTTTACGCCATACATCAGGAAAATCACCAGTTAACAATGAAAAATTGATGATGTGTGTAATAACAGTAAGGACAGAGTCAAGAATGTGGAGAATCATGATTCTACTCACATCATCACATCCCATTGCCTTTGATTTAATTGACAAGATTATCTTTCTGATTTCAATGTTAGTAAAAGAAGTAAATGAAAAGGATTTAATGTTAGGGGTAGGTAAGGAGTTGATGTGCGAAACAGACGACACATTCATGTTCATTCATTCCGATATATCGGCTGGGCAGGATATCTGTGTCTGGTTGGCTGCGCAGTCTCAAGATGGTGGTGGTGGACTGCGTTAAGATTGGCGTGAATACTCGTGATGTTGCCGCTGTAAATCTCTTTTCCTCACAATGCTTTTGCCCATTTCCTAAAAGTTACTTAGATTAAATATGAGGATTTACTGCACAGACAGCTAAGGGCGGTCAGCCATCAGCCGTTTTATCAGGTCTCCCTAACCGCTGTACTAAGCACGGCGTGAGTTATCTGTAAGGTGGAGGTAGGTACTCCTCAGTTTGGGTTCTCATTAAAGCGAGTACTCGCAAAAATATTCGCTTTCCTTTTAATTTACATTTGTAGTGTTTTTGCTGTTCTGTTACCTCAGTGTCAGTTTTGATTAAAACAAAAATAACAATAAACGAACGCATGACAGATTGTTACAGATGATACTAAAATTTTGATATGTTTGATACTAATAAAATACGAACGGTGCAAATGACAGGTCATAAAGTCAACGAAAATAATGATTCTGCATCCCAAAACGAACGCGCCCTTAGGTGACCCCGGCCCACTGAATTAATATTTAAATCTGACTTCCAATAATCAGGGAAATGAACGACTTGCTTTCACTTTAGTACATAAAATTTATGGTCTGCTGTAGTTGAGATATTTTTATATAATAACTTTCTACCTATAATTTTATAATGTCAAACAATTTCTTGTGACCAAATATCAAAAAAGTATTTAAAATAGCACAAAAGACCTAATAAGTATATGATAATTTTTGGAAATCTAGTCTGTTGAGCTGTTAAAATAGTTGTTTAGATTATATTTTTGTATAGGTAGATAGATTTTTAGTAGTTTAGCCAGGAACTCGTTTCAGAAACCCTTGATGTTAAAATTTTGTTGCTACTTTTTTATTACACACGGCAATTATGAAATGCAATGTGGAAAAGAGATAAAAGACTTCCATAAAGCCGGCGCGGGCGCCAGATACAGCTACAAATATTTGAACACTTTTTGACGACTTTGACCACATAATTGAACACTTATTTTAGCAACCTGCCAGACATGCTTTGCAAACATTTTTCTTCACAGTGTGCTGGTAGACTACAAACATAATGGTGTGCTTATTTTTTTAAGTGTTTGTAATTATGTACTAAATGTGCACAATTTACCAAAACGTCCAAGAAGAAGGCGCGAGTGTATGTGTGAAATGTATCGTAATAAAACAAGGTAGGTTATTTATATTTGTTGAATCTTAATTATCACTGCATATTAATGTGTAATGTAAATATAAGTAAAATGTGTAATTTTAGAGTTGTAATGTAACTATACTAAGTTATTTAGCACGTCCTCTCCTCATAGCGACCCTGGATATATACTATTATCTGTGTAGCGACCCTCGCCCAACTGGACTTTGAGCAAGGAGGGATTTTCCAACGGCTGAAATTTTTAAAAAAAAAGTAGTTTAAAAAGTTTAGATAGATGGCGTTGACCCAACAATGAGTATTTTTTTTCTGAAACTTAGTGACTTGGCCGTGTTCCAAATTCAAACTAGGGCCTATACATCATAAATAATTATGTGGCCTTGTTATATTATGGTATTTTCAAGCATTTGAAGTAGCAAAGTACATACCTCTAGACATTTTTCCCTGTAACTGTCGCGCTGCGCTTCCGGAGCTCTTGTTTCAGGTCTGCTACAGACCATGATCCGTAATTCTTACTCATCATCAAATAACAAAGTAACAACAAAATAACGAATAAGAGTTCCCAGCACAGAGGTAAACTTTTATCAAAGAATAAAGTAGGCGACACATCAACCTAACCGTAATGGACTTTGAACCCAAGGCGCAACAGAGCGAAAAAGTCGCAAAAGAGAGATAGTCGTAATTTAAAGTAATGTAAAGTCATCAGTTGGCAGTTCGGCAGACTCTGTAGTAGGTAATTTGGTTGAGGCCTTTTAGCAAAAGTAAAATAAAATATCAGAAGTCTTAATAACGTCATTTAATTATTTAAAATTAACTTGACAATTTGTATAAAAAAAACTAATGAGGCTAAACTAAAAATAACAACAATAAAAATAAAATTTTATTAGACATTATTTGACAGTAAAGTTATTTTAATAGTGTGAATAGCCACAACGGATCTTACTGCAAATGGAGTGGAATTTAATATAAAGTATTTCCATCAATCAATCCTAAATTTTTTTGAAAATAATAGACTTTTTTAACTACAACAATTCCACAATTAGGTAATCCAGATCACAGGAACCTATATGAAAAAAATAATAATCATAAATTAAAACTATTTACCTTTACCCTTAACCTTTATTGCCCAAACGCGTGAGCTCGTCTGATCTTTATTATCTATTACTACATTTTTATTACACGTCACACCAAAAATATAAAAAAATCAACAGCTACTGAGTATTAATATTATCTGCCGTCCTTATACGATAGAAAAGTATTCTCGTCAACAAATATGACGGTGTTATTAACATACCTACAGAGAGAGAAAATACATAAATTTATTTAAACAATGTAATATTATTTATAACTGAATTTCAACTAAAATTCTTAATAAATTTTTAGGGTTCTGTACCCAAAGGGGAAAAAAACGGGACCCTATTACTTAGACACCGCTGTCAGTCCGTCCGTCTGTCACTAGGCTGTTTCTCATAAACCGTGATAGTTAGACAGTTGAAATTTTCACAGAAGATGTAATTCTGTTGCCGCTATAACAACAAATATTAAAAAACAGAATAAAATAAATATTTGAGGGGGCTACCATTCAACAAACGTGATTTTTCTGTTCGATACTGATAACGGCAACAGGTAGACGCTTGAAATATTCACAAAATATTTAAGTCCAACTCGCACTTGGCCGATTTTTTCATAATAATTTTTGCGATGTCTATTCTTTACAAATAAGGGAGAGCTCTTATCGTGAATTAAAATTATTTCTCGGCAGTCGTCATAACTTACCTTAACCCTTAACCTTTAAGATTACATTTCCAATTCGTAAGTAAAATTCTGTGAATTTTTGGATTTTTCGGCCTCAATCGGGCTCCGCCGACTCAGTTCAGTTACTCAGAGACGGTAAACAAGCACGTTTATCGTAGGTCACAGTTACCAACAGGCGGCTCGTTGTGCTCAAAGTCACCATTTTTTTACCTATTAAATTGCTCCCTGTTGCCTATTACCTAGATAATGAATCACACTATAATATTATAAAGGCGAAATTTTGTGAATGTGTTTGTATGTTTGTTTCTTCTTCACCCTCAAACGGCTGGACCAACAGATAGGTATGCTACTTTTTATCCTGAAAAAATATTGTGTTTTCGAGGGATGAACAAGGAAAAAGGAATCAGATATTGCTCGATAACTGAATTTAGCGCGGATGGAACTGCGGGGACAGCTAGTAACATTATAAAATAACAAAACATTTTTTTAAACTGATCAGCGCGGCGTGCATGTTTAGTAACTAGCTATGACGGGAACAGTGTTTGAATCCATAACAGTTACCATTGCCGCGCGCGTATGTGTTGTGTGTCACGCAATACCACAATATATCTACGCTAGCGGCAATGGTAAAAGGCATAAGAAATAATAAGTAAGGGCTGAACAATGGATTTTTAACATCAATTCCCTAGAAATTACTAAATAAGCACGCCGATTACATGGTCATGCCTATTTTATTTTATATAAAACTGCCGACCTTTGACATCTCCAATCAGTCGCTCAATATCTTTTAGTCTGTAGCCCGCTTTTCCGCTGCACTTGGATAAGTTGAGGTGCCATTTTTAATTTAGATAGGTAGCGATGCAACAAACGATTAAGCGCGCGCCTAATCGTGTCAACGTCACGGATAACAATAAATTTTGATTTATTTTATTTTACCTAGATGTTGATTGAGCTCGGTACTTACGCCGCCGCCCCGCTGCTCCGCCCGCCGCGCCGGCTTTCATTCAAGTTTGTAATATACATATACCTATAGATTTGTTCGCACACGCAGCTGTGTTCAGTCTCTTTCCTACGATTTATCTTTAGCGAAACGTTTTAGTTATAGGTATGTTTTCGGATAACTTGATGTGTCGCCTAGTGTACCCAAGTAAAGACAAGAATCACGTTTCACAGAGGATGAACATACGATATGTTTTGAAAAAAAAATGCGCCTTGTCGAATTATATTTTAGAACTAATTCTCTCAGTGTGGCAGGCTACGCAAACATTTGAACACTGCGACTTTGAATGCTTTTATGTGCGCTAGAAAACCGAAAACACATGGCAAAGTGCAAACTTTCATTCAGAGTTTGAACACATAGTCAAAGAACCGTGCCACACAGAGTGATTACATAAGTGTTCAAATGTAAGAAGCTGTATCTGGCGCCGGGTGAAAGGTGAACAAACCTGTCTTCAACGCAATGTTTTAGGTGCAAACTCCAGTGTTGTATATAAGCTTCATGATGCTAGGTTATATGGATTACATTTCGAACAGCCTACCAGATCTTCCGATGAAGCCTGAACAAATATATATATATATATATATATATATGTGGGATTCGGGAATACAGTTATTAAATTCTTTCACGTTAAAACTAATTTATTTCAAATTTTTTGCACAAATCTTAACACCATTACACACGTTCGTTGCAGCTCCATTCGTTCACCCATTCGTCTTCCGCTTCCTTCCGCTATCTCTTTTACCCTTCAACCTTACATCTCATTCACACACGTTTCATTCTATGCAATAATCTTACGTTCCATATCCCACATATATATATATATATTCGTGGTTTGCAGAACGTAGTGATGAGTCCTTCAGAGCTCGCTATAGTAATAATGTTCTGTGCTTCAGAGTCTCGCCCCAAAAGTCCTGTGAAACAGTAATGGCTGCTAAGTCAACTGCATAGTCAGATCAGAAAAAAAGAAATAGTGTGATTATTTTACTCTATGGTCTGCAGTTTTGGTAAAACACATATACTCAAAGAGTAGTTTAGAAGCTCTACTTAGCAATCCATTTAAATCCAAACCAATGAATCCAATTCTTTTTAAAATAAAGTCCTTACTTTTTGAATATGAACAATGCGGGAAGAATATAGCATTGGCCTGGATCCCAGGCCATGTTGGTATATCTGGTAATGAGAGGGCTGACATATGTGCAAAGGAGGCTGTCTTATGTGGAGATAGGGACACCTTTATTAATTACCCCCATGACCTTGTTGCTCTTCCAAAGGTGTTACTGAGAAAAACTTGAAGTAAGGATTGGGAAAGTATAGGACATCACCGTAATTACTCATATTTTAAAATTCAATCTGAAATTCCTGTGAAACCCTGGTTTTCCAAATTTAATTTTAATAAAAAATGTATATCTTCAATATGTAGAATGAGGTTAGGATTTCGTAGCTCTCCAGCGTTCTTAAATAAAATTCATGTTAGGGACTCTTCTATTTGCGAATGCGGCTTAGAGGTTGGAGACTTAAATCATATATTTTTTTCTTGCCCATTATATAAGCGTACCAAGTTTTTAAATTCACTAATCTTAATACAAGTAATTCAGTTTCCTGTAAATATTTCTTACTTATTATGTATCTTGTGTAAAGAAATTTTGCAAGCATTTTGGATTTTTATTAATGATAATAATATAAGTTTGTAATATGCTCATGTAACATATGTCATTGTACCATTTTGACTTTTGTGTTATATTGACTCATTATATATTAGTTTGTAGTTAGTTTGTTGTTTGTTTCAGATTTTCTGATTGATCGTGGCTTAAAATTATTAGAACTGATATAGTTTCTCAGACATGATGCTGGCAAAATATACTTAAAAGTAGTATGACTGCCATTGTCTAAGAAAAGAAAGACAGAAAGAAAATACATATCGCAGTATTTGTTTCCTCTATGATACATATACTATTATCTATGGTAAAACATACTAATCCGTGATTTTGTTAATTTGACTTGATAAATTAGACCTATGCTTTTACATACAGAATGATGCTCACAATTCTTGGATTACCGCAATCGGTATATTTTATTATCTGATTGCTTTATTATAACTTACGAATGTTCTTATGATCTAATCTCTTACCTACCTCCTTTTTTAATTCTAGATCAAGTACCAAGACCTTAAAGTGCTAATTAAGAAAGAGTGCAATGTATCTGAATTCATCTTGGACAATTTGGTTAGCCATACTAATGGCACAAAGAAGGTTCGGCTTGGGCTGAGTGATGACAGAGATGGTGCACTAATTATGAAATGCTTAAATGGTTACCGAATGGCAGGCAATCTGCTAATGGTTGAGCCTGTAGGGAAAGTGGTTAGTGTAGTTTTATAGGGGGTCAGAGTAACTAAAAGGGGGCGCAAGAGAAAAAAAACTGGACTTTAAATATTTTGACGTTTTTTTGGATATGGTTAAAATGGGGGTGCTGAAAAGAAGAAATTGGTTGGGGTGTACAAAAGGGGGCGCTAAGAAAAAAAGACTTAGAAGATTTTTCGCAACGAAGCAACTGTTTTTCCCTTGCGCCCCTTTTAGGTTCTCTGACCAAGAAATTTTTTTGTTAGTCTGAACCCCTGGGACTTTTTGTAAATTTTATATAGAAATTCGTGGTGTCCCTATAACCATATATTTTGATGATTTTAATCGATAGAGTATATTGTTGGCAGCAACGTTTGTATGGAACATTTTTGTCTGTGACCCCTCCTCGGTCCCCTTGAGTAGTACAATTTTTTTTTTAAAGGGAACCCCCTTATGACCAAAGGTGGCTAGTGACTATTTTAATGGGTGTTCACTTAAAAACAAAAGAGGAATTTCTTTAAAACTAACCTTTTATTATTCTATTTATAACTAAAATCAATCACATATTTAGATTTCCAAATGCTTTCCTGTCACATTTTTGTGACCCTTTGTTTTTATTTCAAACTGAGTTACTAAAATCTTTTAGCACTGTTTAATCATATCACAATAATCACATTTTTTTTTGCTATAGTTACTAATTAGACAATAAACAAATTGTTTATGTAGGTATGTACTTATTTAATGTGTTAGTAAAAACTTGCACACACAAATAAAACATTTCTTGTGAAAAGAGTTTGGAGTTAAGCAGGCAACATAGCCCAAGAGCAAAGCTTCACATTTTGCTAATTTTTTATACAAAATTGTTCGTACTGAATGTTTTTAGAGAAATGCTATTTTAACATAAAGATTAATAGAAGCATTATAATTCCACAATGCTTGGGCTGTGAAATGAGCTCCCTGCCAAGGTTTTCTCTAAGGACTAGAGTATGGGGTTCTTCAAGAAATAAGTTATTGGATTTTTGAAGGGTTGGCAACACGCGAGTGTTACTTCTAGTGTTGCAAGCGTCCATAGGGCATGGTGACCACTTACTATCAGGCGGACTGTGTGCTTGTTTGCGAACTTAGAGGTATTCCTAAGGTATTCTTAACCCGTCAAGTGTCCCCGTCAAGTGTCAAGTACAAACGGACATACACCTAACTTTATTATGTTTATTCCTCTTTATTTATTTTTAGGTATGTTCCCTAATATATACAGTATAAAAAAAAGTAATAAGAATAAGTTTATGATAAATATAATAAGTAATAATAAATTTATTTACTAAAAAAATTACATAGTTTTTTATATATAGCACATTACCAGGGGTCAAAATGAATTTTATGCTACTGTTAATAAAATCCAACTCAAAATGGCGCAATATAAATGGCGGCCGGATCAAATTACCAAAACCATTTCTGATAAAAAAATATTAAACGCACAAAATATTGTCCACCCGAAATACTAGAACGTAGGACAGGCCATTGGCTTCACTTCTGAATACTTACAATTAGCCTGTCTGATAACAGTCATCCTGAAAAAATTCCCCCGCGACACAAGTCGCTTAGGTCCCACGGTGGGACCTAGGGTTAAGTAGATAATTATTTAGGGGAAAAAAATTGTTCTTGCTTTATAGGGAAATTATATTTTGTGAAAGGTCTGTGTAGTATTAAATAGAGTTATTAGAGTAAAATAGAGGAATATGGAGGAGCAGAGTCCCCCAATGTTTTCACTAGGTCGCTATGTATGTCTTTGGTAGACATTATTTTTCAAACAGAGGATGACAGCTCTGATTTAGTTTTTTGTCCATTTTAATGTTTTCTCTCCGACTGTTCGTATTCAATACCTCCTGGGAATCATGGCCTATTTATATGATTTCTTTTGTGCTGACCTAGTAGACATATGAGGAAGCAAAAAAAAAAAAACTATATTTTTATGTGCTTTACAAATATCTGATTATCATTACTTTTGGGTCAGCCCTTGTAGTTCTATTAAATAATGTTTTAGCACATTAATATTAATCCCTGTTAATAATTGTAATTAGAACCATCTGAAAGTATTGGAAATGTTTTTAAAAAGTTAATTATAATGTGTAAGTTCAATATTAAAACAAACAAACCACTTGTCTTGTAAAACTAAATTTCTTACAATACTAGTTCTGTTCTTCAGCTTCTCATTTTAAAGATTATTAAATTACAACAAAAGTATTTTTACACAAAATGCTGCATACATTCTTTACAGTAATATAATAATTAATTTTCTATTATTTATGTGTAAAATAGAGATATTTTATTCAGGATATATGTTTGATTATATAAATATTGATAAAAACAGATATCTTTGAAAGAAATATAGTTTATAATTTTTTATTTCAGGGACCTGGCAGTGGATTTACACCCCAAAATGAATACAGCAACCAAGGCCGTCCTTTACCATGGGGGCCAAACAACCCTAATTGGAGTCAAGGCGCCGTGGCTCCTCAAATACAGCCAGAATACAATTACCAAAATCAAGGCCATGTTCCTCAGAGTCCCTACATGCAGCAGGTATAATGGTCATAATTTGTTTTCTGAAAAATGAAACAGATATACCATAGGCGTCTTTGAGTCGTAGTTCAGGTCACTTTAATGTAAAAAGCCGGCTCACCCACCGAGGGTTTCTATATAAACTTAATAAATGTAAATAGTTCTTCCATCATGAGATCGTGTCTCACAGGTTTATACCTTAATTATCAGATTTTGGATTTTCCCTATATTTGTGATGTAACATTTTCTTCCTGCCAAATTTCATGATTCTAGCTCAACGAAAAGTACCTCATGGATTTTGATTTATTTGTGTCACAATATGTGACAAAAATTACCGTATTTTAGGTATATTTTTTATTGCATTGACTTTGAAGCTTAATTTTTTACAACTTTGAGTGACTGTTGACTTTAATATCTGATATTTATTTCAAAAAGAGATCTTTGATTAACTCTTGATGAAAACTTTTTTTTATTGTATTATAACTACGAATTACAGAATTTTGGTTTTTTTTTTTCTATATTTGTAATGTAAGACCTTGCTTTTTGTCAAATGAGAATTAACGCGGATTTTAGTTTTTATAGACCGCTAGTGGTACCGGTTTTAAACCATAAAAGTTTTGATAATACTAATGTAAGTGTATGTAAATATTTCGGCAGGGGCATGTTTTGATACATATCTGTAACTTATCATCACAAGTTGCATAAGGCATAATTTAGGTATTTTCACTATTGCTTTAGAAATACATGAATATAAAATTTAAGTTCAATATTTCGATTTCAACTGTCAGTACGATTTCGAGCCAATTCCGAGATTCAGATTTTATATATATATACAACCTGCACTTCAGACAGTGGTCTGAAAATCGAGCTCCTAACTCATAGAAACCGAATGTCAGATATGTTTAAAAACAATTTTGGAATGTCTCCAATATACATTCCTTTGTATCATCTGTGGTATAGAGTGAATATGAAGACAGAGATAAAAAAAAAATCTTCTGTTTTTCTTTTATTTGGGAGAAAACACATACAGTAGATGATCATTTCAATAGTAATTTTATATATTAAATATGTCCAAGCTCTAACTCTTTTTACTTCCTAGTAAATATATATGAATGAAATCATTAAAAAAGTTGAAATTTTTTCATCATTTGTTCATCTAAACTAAAATATCGCAATATATGTAAAAAATGGACTGGTATTGTGTGACTTCGGAATCAAAAGAAAAAAGAAGAATCTTCTAAGTTTTGCCATTTATATGTCACGAAAATGTATTTAATTCTTATTTTAACATATTGTTTTAAATTGATTCTAATGTAAATATTAAATCCTTATATAAAAACTACTTTTATTAAATCTTTTTTGATTGTCTGAGTCAAGACTATTTTTCTATATTTTTCAACCACTTGAAGTAAGAATTGCTGTTCCTTCTCATCTTTAGTAAGTGACATATTTTTACTTTAATTATTATTTATTATTCAAATAATTTAACACTCCTTTCATCTGCATCATTACCAACCTGCAATCTTTTTACTTTGACTTGTCCTTGTATGTAGCAGGGGCAGATCCAGTGGGGTGTTGGGGCAAGGAAGAAATGAGTTGTATCATTTTTTTAAATATATAACTTTTATAACATACAAAAAATACTAAGGGTGACCTACGTTTGCAGATTCAAACTTCAAAAAATACCTTCAGATCTTATGATCGCCCCCTATAAACTTTTGTTCTGGATCCGCCCTTGGTATGTAGCCACCTGTCGATATTGTGGGTGCGCGTAGATCACGGCGGCCACACTCGTATCTATGCGTGCCTATACAGGTCTCATAGCGGTTACACGGACGTAACTCAACTCTTCACGCACCTGAGTTTGACGAAGTTCCAAACTGCAGAACTATTTATCTTGGGAGACTTTAACGCCCACCATCGTGAGTGCCTCAGTTCTCGAACCAATAACTATGCAGGGGTATCTGCTCATGAATTTGCTTTGACAAAAATGCTTTTGATGAAGGCGCTGTACCACCTACTATGCCGTGGTGCGGTAATACCATGCCGGAAATCTCAATAACACAGCGGGAGGTCTGGTGGGCGTTGATTTCTCTAGACGTTCATAAGTTGAGTTGTGTCTTGTACTCACGCGCTTTCCTACCACACTAGGCAATTTGCGTCATGGAAGACGGCTAATGTGCACCCGGTGCCCGAAAAGGGCGATAGATCAGATCCATCGAATTATAGGCCTATCGCTAATACCTCCTTCCTCAACAAGGTTATGGAGCGTGTGATCAACACACAGCTTCTAAGATACCTAGAAGAACACAACCTGGTCAGTGACTGTCAATAAGGTTTTCGCCACGGCTGCTTGACTAGTGACCTAGTGTATCTCACATACCGATGGGCACTAGCCATTGAGAGTCCGGGGGAGGCATTGACATGTAGCCTAGCCATAACGAAGGCGTTCGTTCGGATCTGGCACTGGGGTCTGCTATCGAAGTTGCCATCTTACGAAGTGCCCGAGGGTTTGTGCAAATGGGTGGCTAGCTTTTTGTCCGGCAGACGCATACGAACCGTAGTTGACGGTAGTTGCTCTGATAGCATGGCCATTAATGCTGGTGTCCCGCAAAGCTCTGTGCTGTCTCCTACGCTGTTTCTACTGCATATCAATGACATGTTGGACATCAACAGCATGCTGACAGTATTGGAGGCGCTTATTAAACGGATCGTAAATAAATAAATATATTTGGACATTACACACAGCGCCGTCTGGCCCCAAAGTAAGCGAAGCTTGTGTTATGGATACCAGACAACGGATACGAATACATATATTATTAGTAAATACATACTTATCATACACAATTACACCCAGTAATATCGAATCTTGGATATCTAAAACAGACAGCATTTGTAAATGCAAAATCTTCCAAGGTCGA
The DNA here is from genome assembly GCA_946406115.1 of Apoda limacodes. Lineage (NCBI taxonomy): Eukaryota > Metazoa > Arthropoda > Insecta > Lepidoptera > Limacodidae > Apoda > Apoda limacodes. The sequence goes on along the minus strand of OX291555.1, from coordinate 20,549,506 downwards.
ATTAGTTGTCAGTATAGCAGATGGGTCATAGCTGATTGCTACAGCGAGTGGAGTGGTGGTGGTCAGCCGCATTGCCTCACAATCTATAATTTTATCGTGATCTAGAGCACTGGTAATATGATTTGTGAAAATAGCGCTTATAACCGAGCTCTTTTTGTTATCTGTGTCCAAACTTTTAAATTATATAACGGCAGTTAAAATTTATCAGCTTCATCTACCTCTGCCAAGGAGCTGCTGTTGCTGAAGCTTAGTTTTTGACTTAACAAAACGAAAGAAGATGTAGAAGCAATGTTTTCAGAAGCCCTGTGTTCCTGGTGTTCAGCCCTTGATTTACGTTTTTGGACGCGTTCTTGCTGTTTTACCAGTTTTCACTGTGGTCCCACAATTCCAGAACACTCCCCTCTCCATCTTTAAGAGCATTGGGATCCTTGGCGTTGACATCTGCAGTAACGTTCAGTTCCGAGATCATTTGCAAGACAAGGTGAAGCTGGCGTCCAAAAAACTAGGTGTACTCAACAGAGCGGGGCAGTACTTCATGTCGGGGCAGAGGTTGCTGCTTTACAAGTCGCAAGTTCGGCCCCATATGAAGTACTGCTGCCATCTCTGGGCGCGTGCACCCGCATACCAGCTTGGCCCTTTTGACTCGGTTCAACGACGGGCTGTGAGAATTGTCGACGATCCCAAACTCACTTGCCGTATCGAACCCTTAAGTCTGAGTCTGTTGTAATCTAAATATAAGTGCAGACCATAGAGGGAAATCGGTCAGACATAGTATTGCCCTTTGTAATGCAGTATGTGCTGGGCTTATAATTTTAAACAGACATATATTTTTTAGATGAGAAAAGTTTATTTTTGTACATGTAATGTTATATTAAACCCATGACAAAATTTAAATGTCATTTATTACTGGTGAAATATTTGTAAGGCTTTCTACAATGATGTCGCGAAGGTTTAAGTTAAATATGCTATTATAATATTACGAGGTCAACGAAAATATCAAGCATGAAATTCAAGACGTTTAAAAAAACATAATTGTTTTGTGTGCCGTTTTATACTTAAAGTTGTTGTCGTCTTGTAGTTACTATATATGTATGTGCGTATGTATGGTATGATCCTGTTTCTGTGACCGATAGTTTTAACACTTCTTTCTTAATTAACAGTTTATAGAGCAAACAAGTGGAAATCTGACGGTACAAGGTCAGAGCTATATTTGTGGATGCATTCATATTTTTAAGCCAAGTCATCTCAAGTTTACTTGTGCGAATAAGGACGTTTGTAGTTTGTTTATATCATAATTTAAGACCACACCTTTTTTGTCTTAATTTCTTAAATCAATCTCATGTACATACTAGAGGCCTAAGTATATGGTTTTTCCATACAGTACAACCTTATAATGGGGGATGTCTTTCAAATCCCAAGGTACAAACAGAATACCCAAGAGATTTGATTACGATATATTTGCAAAATACGAAAAAACTTTTTCCCCAACTCATTATATATGTAATCATTTAAAGTGAGTTATTAACAACAGAGGATAATTTATAGGCTTTTAGAAGTTTTCAGTTAATCTTCTTTCTCTTACAAGCAACCTGCTCTACAACAAAGAGGCGAGTCTTTTGGACAACAACCAGGATATGGTCAGGATAGAATGCAACAGCCAAATCAAGGATTTGGATACCAACCAAAGCCAAACCAAAGTTATCCTGCACCAAATGTAAGTATGTTTTTAAATATTTAGGAAATTAATTTTGAAAAAATGTTTTGTATATGGTAGGTTACTAACTGACTACCTACCAAATATCAAGTTATCAGTCTGAGCAGTTGGCTGTGCAATATGTCTGTCAGCCTGTCAATTACTCTTAGAAACAAAAAGACTTTCATGCAAACTTTCATTTTACCTCCTTCAAGGCTGATTTATGCTGATGAAATAATGTTTATATGTTATGTCAGTTTCCAGGCAAAAGTCGAAATGAGTCAATGAAATTTTAAACGTACACTGTAGGGAGATTTAAAAAAAAAGTTTCGAAGAAAAAAAACCACCATATCTCAACTTTTGGGAACCATATCTCACATGCATTTGAGAGTCTAATATACATATAACTTTTAAACCATAAATTTAGGGCCCAGTTTAGTTTTCGGATGATAACATAGGGTACTTTTATCCTGAAATCGTGGCTCGTGAAGCAGTTACGGCATAAAAAGATAGATACAGAGCTCGGATGTAGGGGACGTATTTATGCGGGGGGACATTTAAAGTGCTTATTATGGAGTAAGCTTTGAGTATCTATTGTGGTTGTGGTCAGCTTATGAACGCTTGTAACACCAGGGGAATAGTCATGTGCCGCCCCTGTTAAGCGGTGCATACGAGCGCCAGGCACACAGGGCCGCTACGGTGCTACTTAACCTGATAGATGGCTTTTTTTTTTTTTTTATTAATGTTTGGCCTCGATTGGCCTTCAAATTGATGAAATTAAAAATATCCCTCACATTCAAGTACGATGGGTTATGATTTTTTTTTGGTGTCCGATCACAAACGAATGGTCTAGAGGCCTGTATTCTTTCGTGCAATTACAACCGAATCAAAGTCATACATGTTGATATACGTAGCGAAATTACTCTTTAATTGGGAAACAAGAGACAAAATTTTGGTTTAAAAACCAGTCTTGTGGGTAAGGGCCTGACTTGCTTATGAAATTTGACTTTTATTCGATTCATGTAAAAGATAAATACGCATATTGGTAGTCAATATATATTTTGATTGGGTTTCGTGAATTAAATTTGTGTTCTTTACTCGTTAAACTAATATACTTGGTATTGGTTGGCAATATCACAGCTTACAAACTACAATTATGAATCGGCGTTTTCAGTATTTTTATTAACATCAAGTCTTAAAGATGTTTGTTTCTGTAGCACGCATATATGGTTGAAATTTAGTACACAAATAGACCATAGTCTGGATTGACATACGCGATATTTTATGCAGATCTAGAATTCCGACGGAAATGGGTTATAGGGTAAAATTACGGTCACAGTTAGTACATATTACCTACTTCGGAATTTAAGGAAATCTTGACAGAGAGCTCAATCAACGACCCGAGTATAGGGATTGCAATCCCGCAGCTCATTCAATCACGAGGGATCCCGCATCTTTGAAATTATGTTATAAAATCAAATTAAAAATACAGATCGACCATAGCAATTAACATTGTCGTATGTGAAAAATCGCTACTTTAGGGTACAGCCGTTCAAAGTTTTAAATATGTATAAGGTTGACAAAAGTCAATGTACCGTAACCAAATTTGGTATGTCATATAAATATTAATTACCTATCATAGTTGTATACGTAGTTTTTTTAAAAATATATTGGAAATATGAGAAACTGCACATGCAACATTGTTAACCGATAAATCATGCAACTATTTTGTCGGAAATGGCAGATCCGACATTATTAACCGAACTATACAACTTCTGATTTTGGTCGGTTGTGGCACAACCCGCAGTATTCCCTGGACTTTGAAATCGCATTTGTGTTGAATGTACCACTTCATATGTTATTGCTCGTAAGATATAAATATTTATGATGTATATACCACAAAAATTATCGGGTACTTGGGTTATACATGTTGAGTTACATACAACATTGAAATACTTACTAAGCACTGAGTTACTTAAATGAAAAAATAGCAAAATATTAATTTCCTTATCATAAGAAAGACCTATAAGACTTATTTTACTCTAGGTCTATATACCTACACTATTTCACTATCTAAAATTAGATGGAAGATTATTCAGGGTTTGTAGGCCGCAGTTAAAAGGCGCTACTTTGTTTTAGGTAATATCGATAAATAACAGTTTTACCCGCGTAGTTTCCGTTCCCGTGGGAATTTCGGCTTGGTGGCAATGATGAATCAGTTATTCAGGACACGTTTCTTTATAGATATTGATATTAGTACTGACATAATACCTATATACATACTTCTATAGATACGCAGGTTATATCTACGCTCCCTCATAAGATAAGGACAACCATGCTTTTAATTGCTTGGTCAGGAAGGCATTCCCTATGTGAGGAACATGCCAGACATTTTATACGTTCCCAGAAAATAAGAAGTCTTTGTGTGATGTTATCAAATTAAAATCCTTTATTGGAAAACTAAATAATAATTCAGAGTTTACAACGCAAATACTAACTAACTTCGCTTATGAATCAACAAAACACAAATTGAGTTTCCTGCATCTAAACAACAAATTAAATGACAGTCTTAGTAAGTTACATTTGAGATCAGCTTCATTTTACATAAACTTATTTTTTTTTAATCTATTTGCTATAACCACAAACAATTAGGTCCAAAATAACTTTTATAGATTAGGCTACGGTAAATAAATAACAAAGCATGTACCAACGATTCTAATTTAAGCAGGAACCATAAAAATGTAATACATAGTAAAGACAATAGAGAATAAATCTCTCATTTATAAAAATAAGTAGGAGGGTACCTACTTAGGTTAATTTAAATTCACAACCTTTTAGGGCACCATGGCAAGTTTTACCATAATATACGTACTACCGTTCATAAAACACTGTTCTAGAATTACGTTAAACCTAATCGTCTTCTGAATCACTTTCTTCACGAGTAAGATTAGAAGCGTTGGTGTGAGGTAGGTTTAAATAAAAGTCATGGTAGCGCTCAGGAATGATTTCTCCTCTGCAGAGATCTGTAATGTCCTTGTATATTTCTTTACTGATGGGCAAAGGTCCTTGATGCGCCTGATTTAGTTCAAGATCATTTTCCAGCCTTTTCTTGTTTCTGTACCAGATCGCAACAAAACTATTGTATATGGTTCTTCTACAAAATCGTACTTATACTCTATTATGTCGTTCTGCCCTGCACTTAATTTCACCTCTCGTGTGGAATTCCACGACACCTTCTCATTTTTGGTATTCTTTGTCCAATTCTTATTTAGTAGCAAGGCTTTATGACCGAAAATGTCTTCTTGTCTAATTGCTTTCACGACGTAAGAATCACCTTCAGATAAGCCCAACGGACCAAGCAATACCATTCTTCTGGCACCAAATCGTTTTATGTTTACTATACAGTTCTACTATCACGTGCACACTGTCTCCCTCATTTTGTGAATGACCTTTTTCTGAAAAACGATGGGTCACAGTTACTCCGAGGAGCTTTTTTGCTACGAACTTGTAGAGCGAAAACACGATCCGGTTCGTATGTTGGCCTGCGCAGTTATCAGACCAAAAACGAAATTCCTTGATGCCTTGTTCAGCATGGAATTTGATAAAGTTGAGTAGACAACTAGATACTTCGATAGAGCCACGCCGAGCGATTGCTTCATGCCACTTGCAGCAGGTGTCAATTTTGGATACTAAATCAGTGACAGAAATTCAATATAGTAACCCGCCTCTTGTAGTAGAGTACGCTGATTTCTCCGTTAAGGGTCACTTATACTTTTTGAAAATCAAAGGTAGATTTTTTAGGTACATTTTAATCGGCACTTATCGGTACAAGGATCCTTTAATCCTTTACTTTTGACCACCTTCCCTTTTTGTTCACAAATTCTTCGCCGCTGTTTTCTTCAGTTTTTTTTGGACCACAAGCCACCTTTCTTTATGCACAAGGCGCTTCTTTCCCTTATCAGTCTTAAAATATTTTTTCTGGAACTAGTTGTAGAAGATGGCGTATGAACATGACTTACAGAAGAGATCTCGACTGGTGTACTCATGTTTTTATAAGCCTCGTGGGTGCAAGCGCGTGATCCATAAAAGAGATCTGGGACAGTGTTCCTTCATTTACACCCTCACCATTCGTTAGGAAGCCAAGAAGTGGGACTCGGGGCCGGCATCGGTGTTGTTCTCTGCAATCAAATTTCGTGAAAACTTCATCTTCATTGGTTTCCAGAACATATGGCAAGTTGCGAATTGTTGCTAAGCTGTCAAGAGCAGGAGCGCTTTGAGTTGGTGTCTTTGGTTGAGTTACTGGATTCACGTGACTCTGAAAAGCATTATAAAAAAAATGTATTTCGTTAAATAAGAAAAGTTGACAAGACGTAGGTTATGAATAAAACTACAGAAGTTGGAAATTTGAAAAATGCTTTACCGGATTCACTATATCAGAAATGTCTCCCACGAGGCTTTTTGCACTTTCATCAAAAATGTCTCCAATCAGATCTTCCAGTTGCACAAACTCCTCTTTAAAACCAGCAGGAACCTAAATGTTACTATGTTAGTAAACAAAGCATGCAAACCAAACCAAGTGCAGTTAGAAAGATAACTTAGAGGTTATTTGAAAAAAAAACTTATTGATTCCTCTTTTATAGGCATTTATCACTTAAAATTAAACAAAAAATAATGTTAGTAGTACCATATTCAATAGTAGCTTTTTTATGAACCGAAAAATAATGTCGAATGTATCAACATCCGACACCAAGAGAGAGAAATACACCATTAAAAAAGTCAGTAATGCCCTATCCGACAAAATACAATCAAACGCACAGCAGTCAATAATACGATACTATTTATCAAATTAACATGCAACAAAGTCTGAAGTACCATATACGACAAAATAAAACTATCTCCGAACAAGCAATAATAGACACATCCGACACAGTCAACAAAAAACCATAAACAATGATGTATCTGGCATATACGACATTATTGTCCGTTTATTTCGAATTCATTGAGAAGCTAATAATAAACAATAATTAATTATGTTTAGGCTAGGTATAATAGAATTATGACATACTTTTTACTTACTTTTTCTCTTCTTTCTTCGATGAGTTTCCACAATATAAGTGCCCGTTTATACAAAATTTGGATTGTTTTATGCCGGAACTGATGGATTCAATAGGTCTAATATCCGTCTTGACCTCGACATAACGGTAATATTGAATTTATAATAAAATTGGCGAATTTATTTACGCGTTGAAAAATAAATACAATAAATGCGCTCCTCCCGCTAACATTGGCCGAAGTGGCAGATCCGCGCCGCGCGCTTGCGTCTGTTCCCGTTCCGCGCACCACAGATAACGTTTCAATGTACTATGCGACAATATTAATCGTGTGCACTGAACACATACTACTTTTTCCACGTGGAAAAACAAAGATAGTTGATTTTAGGAATTGAATAGTTTGGGGGGGCATTTCATAAACTTATTCTAAGAGCTTTAATGCAATAAAATAAAAATCGCAAAAATGTATGTTAATTGCTACGGTCGAGATTTTTGTGTAAAAATCAACTTTTATTAAACATTTCTTACATTCATTAACACTAATTATTTTTTTTAATTATTGAAGTAAAAGTAATTAGTTATCTATTTTCTTAGATTCATCTTTAAATGTTTGGCATAGTTTATTAGTTTTGTTTATTTTAACCTTACTCCTAACAACAATTTTATATTTTTAATCTTCTTATTCATACTAATACTTATAATCAAATCACAACTTGCTCTTAGATGCTATTACTATGATATCAACCTATGGTAATAACTTTTTAAAATACGCTCTTAATATGCAAATGGCATTTATTCTATAGTTACATTCAACGCCGGACGGTGAATACGAAAACAAAACAGTCGTCACCTACAAAAAGACGTGCGCAGGCGCAGCGCAGTGCGATTTATGAACAACTGAAACAGCGCAATCATGATACTCGCGATTTACGCGAAAGTGTTATCGCCAAATTTTTAATTTGCGGGATCCTCGTATCCGCGCTTTGAAGGTGCGGGATCCAGCAGATTAATAAAAGCAGCAGGATCCCGCGGGAATGCGTTGTCCCGTTTTGCGGGATTGCAATCCTTACCTGAGTATTTGCGGGACCAAGCTAAGATGTGAGGATGAAGGCGCTTGCCACAAGTAGGTGACTTGTGGCAAGCGAATAAGCGAGATGTGGAACTTTGCCCTACTAGTTGCATTATAATATCTTAATGTTTCAGGTGAATCCCGAAACACGTCGAGTCGAGCCTCGCTCTCACGTGCTGAGGACCGTCGAGATCATTGATACGCCGATGAACAGAGCTTCGGACGCAAATAGATACCCCTTGCAGGAAAAACCTGTAAGTATCCAAATATTATTACATACAAAAGTCAACCTCAAGCCAGGACATAAGTTACATTGATGCTGTAGCCATGGATTTATTTTTTCTTCAAATGCTAACATTAATCTACCAAAAGTTATATTATTTAGAATAATTATTTAACCTTAATTATCCAAGTTTCAATACTTCAATGCGCTACAAATGATGTCTCTTTAGCATAGTTACTATTTTTACACGCTTTATATTAGCTTCACCTGTATGTTTGTATGTTTGTTTGTAACCGACTTCTTTGGGCGCGATTTTGACCCACTTTAAACGGCCAGATTTCGTTCAAACTTTGTAGATTTATTGAGGACCGATGACAATACACTAATTTGATAAAATTATTCCATTTTTCAATTTGCAAAATATGATTTTTGTTAATTTATATAATTTTCATCTATAGTCGATAAGGTAAGAAAATTAATTAAAATTTAAAAAATACACAAAATATCTTGATTCCTTTAACTAACAAGGCTATAATACTAAAAATAGTTGCCAAAATAAGGCGAAAAAAAATTTTCGATCGTAAAGCACTCTCTGATGCTTCGCATCATGAGTCGTGCAATAGTTTAAAATTAAAAAAAACAAGCTATTATAAATAATCCAAACTAAAAAGTAGAAAATAAATAATAGTTTAAAAAAACTAAAAAACACGCTTTTTATAGAAAACCGAACTAAAAAATAGAAAATAAATTTTAATGAATTTAAATTAAGAAAATAGTGTTAAAAATTTCAATGAATATAAATTAATAATAGTGTGAATAAAAAAAAATATTTTATTTTAAAAAAAGCGTATTTTATATGTTATTTTACACTTCTGTTTGTTTTAGATAACCATAATGAAAGATAACTTCAAAGGTCCTACAAGTTTCCCTGATCAAAATACTCAACGCTATCAGGGGCCAAGTCATGGTCAGTCGGCACCTTGGAGCCAACAGGTAACTGAATAGTACATTTTTTTGTTAAAAAGTTTTTTAATGTGTTATTATTACAAATTAACGAATTTCGGATTTTTTTTAGTACCCCATAGGATTTGATTTATTTGTGAGTGCCAAAATGTGCGACCAAAATAGCCGTATTTTAACTGTATTTTTTTTATAGCTTTGTCTTGAAGCATAATTTTATTCTAGGAACCGTAGACCTTACTATATGATATTAATTTCAACTTGATACCTTATTATAAAATCAAGTTACCAAGTTGCCAACCACACTTTACGGTAAGTAGGTACTGTACGACAAAAATCTTTAAATTTTAAACCATACATACGCACGCGGCAATGGAAATTGACATGAAATCTATTGCTGTTTCCAAGGGGGCTATATAATTAGACCTCAGACAATGAGAGGGTTCCTCTGTAAAAAGCCTAATTTTTGTTTTTTATATTTCAAGTTAAAGTTCAAAAATATTTGTACCTACCGTCATACCATCATCAACTTGATTTTATAATTGTCTAAATATGCCACTATATATTGTAGAATAAAATATATTGAGATCATAAATACATTTCATTTATGAACGTTTCGTTTGGGACAGAATCCTCAGGGCTTCAATAACGACAGAAAATTTCCACCAGGGGACAAAAGACAGCCGATAATAAAATCAGCTGAAGATATCCGCAATATTCGTAGTAACTACAAGCCAGCAAGGGAGTTTTCACCTCCGAGAGGCCCTAGTGTTCAGGGTAGACGAATGTCTCCATCTGGACGGCGACTTATTTCGCCTGGAAGGAAAATGTCCCCGCCAGGCCGCAGGATGTCCCCTCCTGGACGAAGGATGTCCCCTCCTGGACGAAGAGTGTCTCCCCCTGGACGAAGGATGTCACCTCCTGGACGAAGAGTGTCTCCCCCAGGACGAAGAATGTCCCCGTCTGGGCGTAAAGTGTCCCCAATTGGTCGAAGATTGTCTCCGTCTGGTCGTAGACAGTCTCCATCGACTCGAAGAATGTCGCCATCTGGTATGTAATGCTTGATTTTATAACCGACTTTTAATAAGGTCTATTTTAAGGCTTATATGGCTTATACATATTAAAAAAAATCATTTTCGCTTAATTGTTTAATATTTTGTGCGCATAAACAGGAGCGCATTCAATGCGTGTAATGCTTGTCAACAAAACGCCCCTAATAATGTTTGAAATGAATTTCAAGATTAAGTTTGGATGCATCATATTTATTGTATAAATGTTAGTTCCTCATCATGTAGGTTTGTATATCTTTACGGTTTTTATCTCCAGGAAGAGTTAATGTATGGGCAGCTTCTTTTTATTAACCACTTTAGTCCTCCGTATCAATCAGGTGGTGAACCTATCGTTTCAACACTGCTTTTGATACTCTGTATTTGGGACTAAGGTGGCTTCATTTATGTCCTGTAAGTCGTAAATTACCAAGCTTAACTTAAGTGATAAAAAAAGTGACCTGGGACAGAATGATATACCTCCATCACCAGTTTTTAAAGAATTATAAAAAGTAAGCCAAGATAGGCAGTAGGAAAATTTCTTATGATCCGCATTCATATTTTAAAATTCATTCAAGGGAGGCTGCAGGCAAGTATATTTTTTTTGTATTCTGTAGGTGATAGAAGAATTACTGCTCGTCACTCGCCTGGCCGGCGCATCTCCCCGAACAAGAGAATGTCACCTGGTAGACGTGACTCACCTTCTAGAAGGTTAGTTTTTTTTTTTGAAGCAGGTAAATCCTTTCCCACTGGAACTTTGAACTTTTCCCCAAACTCATCTCTCATCTCAACTGTTGTGTTAAGGGTAATTTTTTTTTCTTTGGAAGTCTAAAAATAGAAAGCAAACAAGTAAAAAGGTTTCTGTTAATTTATCAAGGGACACTGAGAGGTTTTGATTACAAATCCCGCCTAGTACATGATAGTTTTTCAGGTTTGCTGTTGTTATTTTCAGTTATTATAATCTATACTATCCTACTAATATTATAAATGTGAAAGTTTGTTTGGATGGATGTTTGTTACTTTTTCACGCTTCAACCACAGGACGGATCGGATGAAACTAGGCATACATATAGGTTAGGTAATAGAATAGCATAAGGGCTACTTTTTATCTCGAAATTCCCACGGAAATAACTATAACCGAGCTTAAACAAACTATGGCTACAGCTTGATATAGCAAACTTCATTAGTGTAATTAAGGTGCAAATCACAGTATTAATACTGAGATTAAATAAAGGAGTCCCACGCCGATAACCGAATACCGCGGAGCCGCTGGCAAAGTCAAGTAATATTATAAATGCGAATGTGAGTTTTTCTTTACCTTTTTACACGACGCAGTGGAGAATCTAATTAAGCTGTAATTTGGCGCAGGGAATTGTTAAAAAGACAGTAAAGGATATAAAGCAGCAACATTTTATCCCGGAAAATCAAAAATTTCCTGCAAAAATAACTAACTGAAATCTACTGCTGCAGATTGACTCCTGAAGGAGTTGCCACAGGAATCCCGCGCCGCCAACCAAATTTAGCTCGGGTGGAGTCGCGGGCAAAAGCTAGTACCACAGTATAGTAGTAAATATTCTGTAAGAGCGCATCTCTCAAGGCCATAAGGAGACGTCATCACTTTCCTATCGCACAGACGTCGCGTTGATTTGTGTCTACCGCGAGCCACTGCACAGCGGACAAGCACACGGAAATGCGGTGTGAGTGGGCGTACGGATAGCGGTACGTGCTTGTGTGACGCGAAATCGGTACATTTGTATACTGACTTACTATCGTTTTTTATACTATGGCGATACATAGTTTCCGATTTTGTGTACAATGTTACGTACATGTGAACAAAAAAGAATACAATTGACTCATTACGTACGAATACGTTTTAGATATTCTCCATCACGCCGTCTCCCTGAGAAGCCAGTGGAAAAATACGAGCCAAGCGATTCTCGGTCTTCTAACTTCAAACAAGTGAGACCTGCTTATGAACCAACGCCACAGGTATGTTTATTTTACACTTTAAATAAAACGGATTACAAAAAAGAACATCTTCGAGATTCTTAACTAGATATATAGAGTTGTATCCCTTAGAGTTGGCGGCGTTTCCTCGCTGTTTGGTAATGCTTAATTTAAAGCGAGGTAAGCCTTAATAATTGGTGATGGCCTAAAGGTTTCCATTTTGCCTTACGTCCAGCGTGGCGGAGGTTCGCGTTTGGCGTGTACAAACGAGTCTTTTTCTTCCTTTCTCAAGTTACATTGATTATTCACTCCAATGGTTTATCGGTGAAGAAAAACATCTTGAACAATGCATACATCGAAAAAAAAACTTATGTGAAGTCACAATCTGCACTGGGCCCGCGTGATAAACTAAGACCTGACTGATTTTTTTAATGGCTTAAGATGCCGTTGCTTCCTTGCGTTTAAGGGAAACAATTATTAGTCTGTACGTAAAAGAAGAAAACCTACAAAAGACTACCGATCCATCTGTTCTTGCCATTTTCATGAGTCCATTTGAACTTTACCTCATCGAAAAATAATTATCAGTCTGCGCTGTAATTAGCGATTCCATTAGGTTTAAAAGCGTTGCCATTTGTAAATTCCTTTAAAACTCCTTGAGTTTGCCAAAATGCGACGAATGCGTGCAAGGTGAGAATTATTAGAGTTAAGTAGCTGGTGGTCCATCTGTACCTATTTATTTTGTGGCAACAATATTTAGTAAACTATCAATTACCTCTTCCTCGCCTCATGTTTAAATATCCTGTGTGCCAAAATTTTTGCCTACAACGCACAAAAAAGGGGTAACAAACTGACTTTCAGGTTTTGTTACATTTAGAACAGTCAAAAATAGCTTTTATTATAGAAATACTACACCATTTTTATCTAAAACCCTTTACAGAAATAGTTGAAAATTCAAAACAGCGTAAATATATACAGATAAAGAAGTATGAAGTGTGTTAGAGTTAAAAATAAGTCATATTATACACCTATTGTATTTAAAGGTGATTGATGAACTATTATATACAATGTACATTTTTTTATTTAACTCAATTAACATAAAATATATATTGTAGTAGTTATTAATAATTATTTAGTTAAGTTTTTGAATGTGTTATCCCCATAATCTTCATGGGCTTCTATAGTGCTTTGCTAAATTGAATGTATCCATCTGCCTTTATTACGCTAAATCTGCAACCATAACCGCTTTGTTAATCTTTTCCATGAAATTTCATTTATTTTGTACATATTGTCTTAAGTGATTCACTCGTACCTTCTTATTTTGAAGGGAATTTATGGCAACTATATTATTTGTATGTTAACAACAAAAGTTTAAAAGTGATAGAAACACAATTTATGTTAGAAGCATTTATGTTACACCAGCAGTCATCTAAAATTTATTTGTTTCCAAGAGTAATTTATATTGCTTTTTGTTTACCATTTTTGAACATGATTGTGTAGTCATTACTATTTGAAGCAGAAATGTAGTTTATATATTCACTGACTCCAGTCCTCACGTGAGCTTGTTAACATTGAGTTCTTTTCCAAGAATCTTTAGCATCCGGCGAAAGCTAAAAAAGGGGCCTTAACGTTCCTCTGTGGAGAACGGCTCGTTTTATGAGCATTAAAATTGCTGCAGAAAAATTGACAGTGCTCGGGAATTTACTAGAAAAACTTGTCACCGTTATCTAATATCCAGATATTCTCTATATCTTACTTTAAATACATCAAAATGGTGACTAATTAATTGTTGGATAGCAAAAACACATAATATTTGGTATATTGTATATAAATATAGAAAAAGTTTTTTTGAAAACGAGATAATTTCTTTGATACCTTTGGTATGAAACATTTTAATGAAGCAATACAAAAACGTATCAAATAAAAATGTAACTGTGCATGCAGTTCAAACTTTAGAAATAAAAAGCGTTATAAAGATACGTTGGGAATACATCAAATTAGCTTAAACGATAAAACAGAAATATTATCTACCTAAGTCGCAAGATATCAATCCTTAATATAATAATTCTAAGCGAATTGAAACCATCAGGTGCTTCTAAAATCGATGCCTTAGTTGAACAGAACTACAATACTCACCTTACACTAAGGCAATAGCACTTTGTTTGCAGTTAAAATCTCCAAGTTAACCTCGCCGTACTGGTTCCTTGCACAGAAATCACGCTACAGGGGCCCAAGAGTTAACTATATCGGGACAGTAAATAATTCATTGGTGTTAAAAAACAGTAATTGTCACGAGCTGGATCATCGCATCGCAATCCAAGGAAATTCTGTCGATTCAAAGCAAATTCATTACAAGGACCAACAATGTTAAACCATCTCTCAATACTACAATTTCGATTAAGTTTCCTTGTCCTAAAGTCACCAGCAAGCTACAGAAACAAAGACTGGGTGTCAAAGTATTTCAGTCGCAGGCGTTCAAAGGACAGTAGTTGGAGCAGAACCTTATACCAGTAAGCTTAAGCCACCACGAGGAAGATAGATACTAAACTTGACTTTGTGATAGGAAATATTTTGTGACTGCAGCGATTTTTTTGTGTTCCCTGTCTAAAATACAGCAAATTTTGTACCAAAAATGTATGGAAAAAAGAAAAGAATAAAGCACGAAAAGTTAATCTTGGGTGGACATTATCATCCCAAGCGTTTCAATTTATTTTCTTTTGAACATTCACAAAATATACAGTACCATTTTGACCATGACCATTATACTTATAGATCTCTAATTGTGAGAATAGTTATTTTTACCAAACGACAAACGATGAACGACTAAATGGGTAAACAAAAATTTTAGAAAGATAAACAACCAGTGACTGAGTTCGCAAGTGGACAAAAAACAGAGTAAATTGATAGATCCAAAACTTAATACGCAATTTTTCGAAGAAACAACAGGACATGAAAGTTTTATCAGAAATATAATGATTTCTACTTTCGTGAAATCTTTAGAAAATAATTTATCTTTATATACAGCCGACATTATAGAAGATTTTTTTCTAACGCTTAGATGCTATGCAACTATATTGGAACATATCAAACATTTGACTGCTTTAACTCTACTAGTATCCTAAAAGTTACCGTCAAAGGAGAGACCAAACTTCATTTTTAAAACTCTGAATCAGTAAACATTTTAATAGTTTGTTAACTATCTATGACACTTACAAGAGTAAAAAATGACCAGTATATCAACTTCAACCAGCGCTATCAACTTTTTAAGCAAAATGTGTGTAATCTTTCAAAATCAAATTGACACAATTAAAGTTCAGTAGACGGAAGTTAAACAAAAGCAATGCCTGATGGTTTAAATTGGTTAATTTGTGTTTAAAATTAATCTTCTGACCGAGAGCACATCAGCTGAGCGAGAAAAATATATTTAAAAGATAAAGGACGATGTATTAAAGCCACAAAAAAAAAGTACGATGTACTAAAAAATATACATCTCATGATGGTGAATGGCTTTCAGACAGTGTTTCTGACACTATTAGTATAATCTACTAATAAAATAATCAACGAATAGTCACGTTTTACAATGAAATATGAAAATATGGAAACAATATATCTACATTATTTATAGTCGGAGGTATATTTACAAATTTTACCAGAAGTTATAAAGAAAATAAAGAAAGCAATTGTGTATTTTCCAGCTAACACATTTTAGTTCTAAGTATACTTTATGATTGTAAAATGTCACAATCAATAATTTTTTAGTAACTACTACATTGAATAGAAAAATAAATTCCACAACCGTTATATGTGTACTAGTCTTTATTTTTACAAACTTCGTTACAAGTCGGTGATAGTGTTATTATTTTACAAAAAAAGTACATCTGCAACGTACTTTAAGATCTGAAGTATTTTATTTTGTTCGCACTTGCCAATCAGATTTTAATTTTCAGGCGTCAAAACAAGATATGTATTCAGGTGGATATCGTTCAAACGTCCACGAAAATGCACAATACTCAATACCTGGCTTTCGACAACCAGATCAGCATATTTCGCCGTGGCAACAAGAAAGAGACAAAGCGGCGTTTGCTGAAGCTATGAAAAAGCGTGAAGCGGAAAGGAGAGAGGTTCCAAGAATGCAGAATTTCGACACTTCGAGAGGCTCTGACAAGCGTATGTTGGACCAAAAGATGGAAGCTAAACGACCCCATTCTCCAAATCGTAAATCACGTTCACCAATACGTCGTGAAAGATCGCCCGTTAAGGATCGTTATAGAAGACATTCGCCTTCGCCTCGTTCACCGCGTCGTTCTTGGGCTCTTGAGAAACGTCGAAGCCCTGTAAATGCTGAACCGCCTCCACCGCCCCTCTGGCCCGGACAAAGAGAAGAAAATAAACCATTCCCTAAATCGAATAGGCAAAACTATTCCGAAAGACCTAATATAAACGAAAAGAAACCAATGCCTGTCTGGGAATCAACTCTATTTAAGGATGATGCTACTCCTGCGCGTCGTGATGATCAACGCCATGAAGGTCCAGCGAAAAGGTTCGACGACCAAATTCGAGTACGCGCAGATTTAATGGCAAATCCTACTAAGTCTCATTCTGGACATAGGCAACCATCTCCGCATGGTCGCGGTTACAAACCTCAAGATGAACGTTTTGCTCCCCCAGTTCATAGGGAAGTGCCTAAATTTAGTCCGCGAGATGATTTCGCTCGCGAACATCGTGGCGATGATTTTCGTCGACAAGAAAATTTAAATAACAGAAAACAATATTTCGAAGAATCTGGTGGCACGGGACCACAAAGAAGTTACGATCGTAATTTTGCACCTCGAAAAGAAGAAATTCAGCGGCGAGTAGAAGAGAAAAAAGAAGAATTCCATGTTGTGTCTGAAAATTTTAACAAAGAAATCGAAGACATTCGCAGAAGAGCTATGGAGTTTCATAAAAAAGCTGAAGAACGACGAAGAAGTGCAGGTGAAGATCGAAATCGTCAGAATGAAATGGATAGACAGAGATACCCTCAGCGTGAAGAAGTAATTCGCAATCAAGGTTATCGTGATGACGTACCTCGTAGTGATTTTCGACACTCTGAAACAGATCGCCGTATTAATGATCCTGATCGACGTTACCTTGAATCAGAACGTCAAAAGCATGACATTGAACGTCATCATCATCTTGATTCGGAACATCACCTCGAAGAAAACCGTCACATGCGGCAAGAAAACTTATATAGTCCTTCCGATCAATTCAAACAAAACCGAAATCGAGAAGTTGAGTGGAAAAGCAATGAAAACGATAGACCCCATCGATACTTGAGTCCTCCTGTGAAAGCTAAAAGAGACAAAGCTGTAAATGATTTGGCTGCCAAAATAATTAGAAGACATAACGTGCCCTACACGGGTGATATTTTGAGACGCTTAAATGATGAACTAAAATTTGTTCTGTCACGCGTTATCAATGATATGTTCGGAGATAAAGACATTTCTTTCATAGAAATTGTTATTAAATTCAGCGCTAAATACACAGAAAAGGATGAAGACAGAATATATGAAGAAGCTATGTCGAATTTCCGGAATCAAATAAAGAATTTGAAGAGATCAGCTCCAGGTAAGTTGTTATAGATTAGTTTTTCTTTTTATTTATCTTTAGGTGAAATCTGGATGATGTAAAATAGATGAAGACAAACTAAATTAAATCTACTAAATTTGCTCTGCTAGAAGACCTTGAGTGTTGGTTGTTGGATATAAAGCCTCCAGGCCCAGCATAATTGCAAGCCGTCTTGTGGTTTCCGTGCTTCACAATAGAGCCCAGCGTCTCGTCACTTTGGGTGCTTTGGTATCAAAAGCGTAAGTCTAGAAGTCTAGTCACGAATAGTTTCGATAGTTCTGATGCAGAGGAATCTGTACTTAATATATCTGTCTATACAGAGACAATAATATGTCAACGTTTTCCTGTTATTGACAAAATAACCTATTTTGAAACTATTGTTTCTTGCAAACGATTTATGCAAATGGATGTTATTTGCAAAAAAGAAAAAACTCTTAGACGCAAGGAAAATTAAAAGAAATGTTATAATAAACACTTAACAAGAATCCAGTTAAGACTGGAAAATACTATGGGTAAATCAATAAAATTGTATTCTCTTAACCAAAAATAAGCTGATATCTCATTCGACGCTACAATTAGAGATATATTGGATTTTCAAACGTCAGAACCAAAAGAAAGGCTAATAATTACCGGAATCCTGTGTTATTTGTTTCGGTTTTGTTTTTATTATTGCACCGTTAATGTCATTATTGAATTGAGGCGAAATTTTAAGATAATAACAACCGTCTCGCTTAAACTAATTATATCTGCGTATGCACGATAATACGACTCACGAAGAAGAAACACAAAAACTTACGACTTATAACAGGAGTAAAACTGACATACGTCGCGACGTGCCATAGGAGTCAGACTTACTACCGTAAAGCAACCCCATTAGATCACGTCAAAAACACACAGGCGATTTGAATATACCCTTGTAATAGTAAAAATTGGACGTTTTGTAGCTAATTACGATCTTGAAATTTTGACGATTTGAGAATGTCGTGCATGTGTGTAGTTTGTATTAGCATGACATATCGTTTAAAACAAGCAGAAGAGAGACGACATATTTGGCTTAGTGATACATGAATGAACTAGTAACATAATAGTAAAAGCTACAGATTTAAGAAATGTGATGGTACACTTTTAAAAAAGCATGTGAGGAGATTACTTCCTACTTGAACATGTTAGTTTTAAGGTTATAATATTAACTTTATAATAAAGTTATTTCGGTTACAGTAAATTTCAATAATAATAGAGAACAAAAAGGCAAGATATTAATGTAGAGTAATATGCCACTAATGAAAATGTCCTAAATGTATAGGATGGTATAACCATTATGTTTGAGTGCAATAGAACAATTATCAAATTTAATGAAACAAAACGGTAATGGCAAAATTTAATAGAATGAGTATGTGACAGTCTTTTTAACGTGTGCCTAACGGATTTATTACCAAGTATCAGTGAGAAACCATAAAGCAGTGATTATAACCAGCATTTCTTTTGTTTTGAAACTACCATTTGGATTCAGAAACTCCTTGCCTAGTAACACATCCCAACATATGAGTAAGATTGGATAACAAAACCAGAGATATGCGTCAAATTCATAAAACGTTTGAAATCAGCTAACGAATATTAAGAAAACAGAAGAGGACTTCCCACACCTCCAGTTAATTACTTGCTACATATTTGCAGATGACATAACATGGGTCACATCACTTTAAAACAGTGAAGTTTTTGATTATTGGCGAAGTAAGCTAATGTGTGTAAGTCGTGGTAATGTATGTAAAATATTTTTCATTATTTAGTACAAAGTGTACCATAGAAGTTGTCCAAATAAATATAATTAATTAAGTGTTTTTTCTTAAACACATAGTTTAACCGGGGCTATAATAATTTGGACATCTGATCACTTCGGTACTAGAATTTGTAAGTTGATGTTGATGTGCGTTTGCTGCTACTTTATCCAACTAAAGCTTCTATTATAGAATTTAACATCTGTTTTTTTCACAAAACGCTTGTATTGTGAAAATTCTTACTTGGATTATTAACAATTTTAAAGCAAATCGTAATTTCTTTGATAAAATAATAACGAATTTGACTGATGTCATTTAATTGCATATTAAAGTATATATTTTTTTGTTTAACCATGATAATGAATTCCAGAAGCATCGGAGATTCCAGCGAAAAGACGTTCTCCGCTACCTAACATGAATCAAGGTAATAATCAGTTTTGAATTAGTACATTACTGTAAAGGGCGTGAGAGTAAGTCTTTGCTGAAAAAGTAAACGCCGAACCGATAGTAAAACTGAATTAATACGAATTCAGCTATAGCCTGACGGCCGAAGTTATTGAATAGAGCTTTACTCAAAACGCAGGAAAAAAAGAATATTTAAAAATCGAGAAACAGAAATTGTGTCACAAAATGGAATTGAAAATAAAAAGATGTAAACCTTATGATAACTCGATTTTTTTTTAATCCAACGCCGTAGCGCCGTGGCATTCGTGGCAGTGTGGTTGGTCGTCACTGCCTAGTTCGATATTTGTCAATGAGAATTGTGTTCTTTCTTTATCACAATTAGATTTTTGATGGATCCTTTTTCTTAAATTTAGTAGCAATCCAGAATCGATGTCCATTCCGTACCTAAAGGGTAATTAGCGGAACCCTATTACTAAGACTTCGCTGTCCGTCCGTCCGTCTGTCACCAGGCTGTATCTAATGAACCGTGATAGCTAGACAGTTGAAATTTTCACAAAAGATGTATTTCTGTTGCCGCTATAACAACAAATACTAAACAACAGAATAAAATAAATATTTAAGGCCATACAACAAACGTGATTTTTTTGCTTGATCTTGCTCGATATTGATAACGGCAACAGTTAGACGCTTGAAATAGTCACAGAATATTTAGGTATATAGTCACTTTAAACATAAATAATTAAATTAAAATAAAACAAATATTTAAGGGGGGCTCCCATACAACAAATGTGATTTTTTTTGCCGTTTTTATAGATAATGGTACGGAACCCTTAGTGCGCGAGTCCGACTTGCACTTGGCCGTTTTTTTTTTATGTAATTTTAACTGCTGCATAAGCATGGCATCAATGGCACCTCTGAAACCTCGCTAAAAGTGACCGTAGCGGATTAAAAAATAACGTTTTAGTCGTAACAACTTAACGCCTACAATCAATTTTGAGTTTTGCTAGGTTGATACATTTGCAAACAAGGGCAAAGTCTTTAAAATTGGCTAGCTAAGCTTCTTCGAACATACATGGATGTATAAAATATATGCATATTGTGATCTACAATTTTCGTACGGCGTGAGATATCCTTGGTGGTAGCACATCGATGGAGTAAATACTAGTACAAGTGCAGCATCTAAATGTTCTTCTGTTTGTTCTCATGACAATATACACTTTTCCTATTAATTTTAAATAATATATTACTTCTTATCATCCATATAATTAACGTTATATTAGTAAAAAATATTCAATTCTGTTCCTCTTTTCAGATCTTACGTCTAAGGATGTGGCTTTACCTCAACGTAAGTATATTATACTATTTTACAATTCTTGTAGAAGTAATATGGTATTGGTATGGTAATTGTTTGATTAAGTATATTATACTATTTTAAAATTGCCGTAGAAGTAATATGGTTATGATAGGAACCAAATAGTTTGATTTATTTTTCGCATTCATAATACAATAAGTTATTACAATTTCAGAATTTAATTTGAATATGCCACCCACAAATCTGCCAATGCAACAATTTGATCCTGTGACCCAAACGCCTTTAGTTCTTCAACAACCATATCTCGTTCAAGTTCAACAATATGTTCCTACATTTGAGGAACAAATGCATACCCAAAATTATAGTGCGCCAAATATGTCTATGTTTCAAATGCAGCAACAAGACCACCATCAAGACGAATCGCCAAAAGAAGAAGGCTACAATTTGTATTTGTGCAAGGACGATTTCGAACCGTACTCATCTATTCAAATTGATTATTTGAAACAATTTTTAGTAGCACAGATATTTCAAGCCACTGCAGAGTCGTATGGGTGGACTCCTGATTTTACTTTAAAGGGGTTACAAAGTTTGTATCGATACGAAGTGACGACTAATGACGAAAAGTCAAGAGATTGGTTGATTAATTTTGATTTTCGTGAATTTAGTTACTTTAATGTGTTGGTCTACACGAAGGAGGAGTTGTGGTACGAACGAGCAGCTATATGGTTGCCAGATCATTCCAGGTTTAAAAACATCGAACCGCTAGAAAAAATAAAGTTGCAGAACAAAAAGTTAGAAGGCGTTAATATAGGTAAGTGGAAACTCGTAAAGAAAATCGTAACCGAAAAGGGTACTAGAATATACGTTGACATGCCACCATCCTCAGCTCGTGCTTTGGAAAAACATAAAATGTTATTAAGTTACGAACTACAGAAAGTCAGTGTTTTCCTCAAAGCAGTCGCTGTTGATAAAGATGCTTTTGATGCAGGACTCAAATTCGAGTCTTTAAGAGATCAATCGCTAATTATTGCGGCTGCAAAAAGTTCACCTATGCCTTCTCTAAATAAAGATCCAAAAAATGTTTTGTTTACTCTTATAGGAAATAAGACATTGTCTATATTTCAAGCGCGCAAGATCAAAGAAATGATCATTTACCATATCTTTAAGTACCATCAACAAGCCGATACCATTAGGAGAACAGACTTCATAAAATACGGTTTTTGTACTCCTGGTTATTTTGGTATTCTACCGGAAAATAATGATTCTAAAAAATGGCTTATGAATTTGGATATTGGCAAATTGAATCGTCAGGCCGTAGTTGTTTTGGGTAGCGATAAAGATAAAAGTGCTCCCTGTGTCACTATGACCATTAATGTACCAAAAGAGGGTGGCTTAATAAAAAATATCATCCAAGAAAGACTAAAGAAGAGCAATAGAGGTTTAGAAGGCATTAAATTTAATATATGGAAACCAATTCGGTTGTATCAATCAAAAGACAGAAATTTACTAAAATATGACGTGAGTGTAGATTTGGATTCTGTGGAGGCGATGTCTAAGTTGAAATACCAATTGGATTATGTTGACGGAAGATTTCGCACGCACACTCTCGATCTCAAATGTGAATACTCACGTGCCAAGCTTGAGCTAATGATAAAAAAATATAAAGCAGAGTCTAATGATAGTTATGACGTTGCTAATATGGATATATCAGATGATGAAGCAGCTGATAATGTCGATATCGCTACATCAGATGATGAAGTAGTATTTTTGGGATAACATGTTAATTCTACTATCATGGTTAGAATTATGTATTTTAAGTTTCAATTTCATAAGTAAGATAATATTGTTTTTGCTTTTGTGGTTAAGTATTGAGATCTATGCCGCACATATTTTCCTTTGAACTAATAAAGTTATTGAGTGACGTAAATTCTTTTTTAAATTTTACATACATATAGTGTAATTTCCACTAGGACACCAAGATTTACTAGTATTTCATGTCATTAGTTGTCTGATTTCAAAGTTATACACTAATTTCAGTGTAAAAGTTCGAGAGATTCGATAAAAAATGTATAGACGTGCCGGGTGGCATGTCAACTATTTTACTGCAGTAGAACTGTAGTATAATAACTAGTTCTGATATACGACGTTCGATCGATGTATACTTGTTAGCTGATTAACAAAGTATTGTATTATTACTTTAAATAGAACTTCTTGCGCGCTCTTTTTGGTAGAAATTAACATTTTTTACATTTTTTATTGACTATCCAAAAGTGTTTTCAGAAACCTATTTGAAAAAATATTGTTTGATTTGTTTTGAACAAAAAGTTCGCGGAATAGACGGATAGGAAAAAAAAGAGTTATGCGTATTATGAGCTTTTACTTGGTAATTTTTGTTTAACAAAACAGTTTTGGAAAGAGAAATGAAAAAAGGTGTTGGTGCTCTTTGACTTTTTTAAATTATTATTCTACCTTGGCAATTTTCAGTTTAACTAAATAGTTTTTTTCACCTTCTGAAAAAATATATTGTTTTTCGAAATCTTAAAAAAGTCGCAATTGCTGACTGACGATCCAGTCAGTAACAACCACGCACAAAATTGATTAACATTATTTCTGGACCCAGTGAAATCGCTTTGTTGTAGTGTTTTTCAATTCAGTTTGAACATTAGCGAGCCTTGACAACACCTTGAATTTTTTGGTTTGTTTGTTTTGTTTTCGTATTTTAGGAAAAACCGGGAACACACATCTGAGTGACCGTCAATTCAAACCCGCTTGACAGCGACTGGTTTCTCTCGAATCATGATATATATATTTTTTGTTGTGTTAGGGATGGCACGTTTGGACCACAACGTAATGGTGAGTCCTTTCAGACCGACAAGTATTGGACTTACCATTTTTCAATACCGCATCGCTTCAGCTGCTGCTCGAAAAGGTCCGTATCACAACACTCGTTTAAAGTTTTATCAGGTCCATCCTGAAGCTTTAATTAAGTCTCGGGTCATTAGCACATTTGGGATTTTAGCGTCGTTAGTCAAAAACAAGTCCAGAGTTATGGATACTACTACTACAACTACTACCTACACTGTGCTTCTGTCCTTCATGTCTGGCTTACTAGAGAAATTAACATGTACGCTAGGTAGCGCGTTTAGGTAAATGTCTATTTGACTGCTTTGATGCCATGGTCTAAACGAGAGGGTAGTGTGTCGACCAACGCCCTATTTGCCTTTAAATTGATAATCTCCTTCAGCTTCGCTTACAGATGTCGTTTAATGCTTATTTTCCATTCAAACAATTATTATTATTATATATAGTAGTAGTGACCTTTCCTAACGAGATGGTTGAACAGAAATTTTCCGGATTTACTCCTAGGCCTGCAGAATTTCCTTTTTCTTTTCCAGTCAGGTGTTTCGTCGCAACGTTTCGCAAAGCCGCCAAATGTTTTTGTCTTTACTTGTTTTTAAATAGTTAATTAAAGTAAACTTAATTTTCAGTAATTTTATACTTGAGGGTTTTTAAAATCGACTGTTATGGCATAAAATTCGCAGATTATAGGTTCTCTACGTCGTTAGATCAATCAAACAGAATAAAACTCGTTTTAAAGGAGCATTTCAAGTGAGAGGAGTGAGAAGTAAGTAGGTTTGTTCAGTGTATGATGTCGCTACTTCATGGTAATTTGATAACACATCGAGAAACATTAATGGAATTCAGTCGGATCTTTCACATTAACTAAGCGTTTCGAATGAATCATGTCTTGTCAGGTTTTATAGACACGGTCTTGCGTTACTAAAAGCTCTATGTGAAATTAAAACACGTTCACAGTGTGACGAGTTAAAACTCGTAAATAGTGTATGCTACGGTAAGTTGTTTAAAATATAATTTTGGAATATTTTAGAGTTTGCCAATACCGATAAGTTTTTAATAATTTCAGCCACCAATGAAAGATTCAACCCTTCCTTTGGTTCCTGTTGATGAATTATTGCAAGCACAAGCTATCGGAAAACCTAGTTCATTAAGAATTGGATTTAAGGAAAGAAAAAAGAAAATAATGTCTATCAGCCGCAGCGAAGCCATAGGGAATATTTAGGTAATTTATCATCACATTTTGATTTTCCAGTATTTAGTATCAACAGATGCAGCTTTTTCAGTGGGGATACTACCGCGTACAACATACGCCCGCAGGAGAAATCTACCATGTCGACATCGACAGGGAATGCAAGGTGACTGTTGATTTTCCAGTATACTAATATCAACAGATGCAGCATTTGCAGTGGCGACACCATCGCGTGGAACATACGCCCAGGTGAAATGTACCACGTCGGCCTAGACAGGAATACCAAGGTGACGGTTTTATCTAAATTTTACAGTATTTTGGCACGATGATGAGGCAATAAACAATGTCAAGACACTTAAGGCTCATGAATAAATTACCCAAGCAGATGAAATGCAGGGGAATGTCTAAAGTAGTAGTTCATGTATGCATTGCTGTTGTACTTTCCTCTGACTACAATTAAAAGTGTATTAAGTATAAGTAAGTATTAATTAGTTACACCCACAAGGGACATGTTTAAAACACTTTTATTTTTCAGTGCAGCAAAGCAAGGTTATATTTTTGCATAGAAAGTGTCAAATTTCATGACCTGATGACCAAAACAAAGTCATCATAGAGATCTGTAACCTAAATCTATTAGATTTAGGTAGGTAGTCAATTGTCTCGAAGATTTGAAAAAGACACAGTGTGGTTAAAAAAAGAAATGAAAAAATTAAGTGCCTTCTTTATGCTTATGACCGAGTGATCCTTGCATCGACAGAGAAGAAGTTACTAGAAAGGTAGAAAATTATGTATAAATAACACAAAACAGCAGGCCACGTGTTAGTAGTGGTCGCAAAGAAAGTGGAACGAGTGCAAGAATTAGTAGGTATACTTGGGATCTTTGTTAAAATAGATTAAGATTAAGCTAGTCTCGTTAATAAGGAGTAAGAATTTTGAAAAAGCATGCTTGTTGGGGGTATGACTTCCAAAATTCATGGTGAATGGAGGGTATGGCAGACAACAAATATTGAGATATGTGTCGTGACCCTAAGGCCGCCCTTTTTTATTCGTAGTAAATCACTATAAAGTGTTAACAGCTTGACAGACGCTTCGTGCCGTGGATGTCTACATCCGCGCACGGACGCGCTACAGGTGAGGTCCAAAAGTTTCGTAAATTAAATAAAACGATGAAACTATTTTAATATAGTCTCCCTTGTGCTTAATACAGATATTTGACGTGATGGCCTCAATCGTTGGTCCTGGGTTGTCTTTAATCAAGTCTTGATCTTGTTTAAAAAAACCGTGCCACTTGTATATTATGGTTTTACCAGGTTAACAATCTTCATAAACGACTCCCATCTCACTCATTATGGCTTGAGCAGTTTTTTCTTGTTCGTTGAGAAAACAATTACACCGCGCAGTCTAATATACTCTATGTTCAATTTCAGATTTGCTTTTTTACGGGTCGATAATGAATCAACGAATGACACCAATTGGTAAAGTGGGGAAACTGTTTCAGAGTTGTAGCTCTCTTCCGCTGTTCGCTACAACGAACAAGATGCTGGTTTCATTTCACGTGGCACCTTGCCTGGATCCATTGTCTCGGAGTGTCTTTCTAGGTTTAAGTGTCTTTTTGCTTCGACGGTCTGGCGGTCGCGCATGTAGAGGAGCCAGGCCACGGAGGAGCTCGTCACGCGACTTATCCACTTGTGCAAACATGAACGTGTCCAGCCGTCAAACGCAGTTGTCCAGGCGCTCCGACTTGAGGTTCCACTGGATGGTCGTGTTCCTCACGTACCGCGGAGCACCGACGTTAGTCCTAGATAGTGGTCCTGGTTCTCTTGAGCTCGGAGTTTCTTCTTTATGGACTCCGAAACTAGGGCATTCCACGCTGATGCGGCGTGGCTGAGGCGGGATCTGACATACTATTTGTAGAATCCGAGTATAGGTCGCAGAGGGAACCTCGAAGAAAGAAGCGGGTGCAGTTTGGCTCGCGCCACCTTCGATTCCCCGGTTGTGTCCATATTATATGGTCTCTCATGGTAAGTCCACGGTCAATTATAAGGCCAAGGTTATATTTGCCACAACTCTGATGATGCATCGCGGGGCAGGAGACGTTGATAGTTTGTACAGCAGCCTTGCACTGTAGCCAACGCCTTTTCTATATCCAGGCATACTGCAACTGACTGCTGCCTCATGTTATGGCCCGCCGTCAAGTACCCTGGCTAATTGAAGCGTGGTCGAGTGTTCAGATCTGAAGCTAAACTGTCCCGACCGGCGACTGATGTGCGGCATCAATTTGGTCAGCAGGAGCTTTTCAAACACCTTCGAGATCATGTTGAGCAGTTGTATGGGACTGTAACCATCCGGTTGTTTTTCAATCTTTGCCCGGCAGCATGATGACGGCGCCGAGCTTCCACTCGTCGGGGCAATAACCGGTACGCGGGATGGCATTGAATAAACTTGTCACTGCTGCGATAGTTTTCGTAATAAGTGACGCAGGGCATAGTCTGTCACGCCATCTGCGCCCGGGGGCTTCTTGGGATTGGTTCTTTGTAGCGCCCGTATAATTTGGCCGGGCGTGAAGAAAGTGAGATCTTTGGTTACTGGCAGAGGTGCAGCGAATAACTCCCGAAGGTGTTGCTCAACGTCGTGGTCCGTTGCTGCGGTGGGTCGGAACTCTCTTGCGCCCCAAAATAGGGTAGGTAATCGCTGGCCAGCAGCGGTTTAACGTGATCGGGATAAGTAGATAACTGCCGGCATAGGCGACCAACGGAGGGGATATCATCGCCTAAGAATTTTCTGACTTGGTCGACTAGGGCTTTCTTTACGTTTTTGATAAAGCGATGTATGGAACGGTGTGCGATTCTTTATCTAGGGCGCTTCGTATACTCGACGGCAAGAATGCGGCTGCTTTATTTATGTCCTAGGCCGTTGTTATTGAGCCGAGCAGGTTAGTTCCTGGAGAGCTCCCTCGAATGTATCCCAGTTATTTTTTCTGCGTTTGTATGTTTTAACTATCCTTGTAAGTAGTTTATCCAGGATGAGAAGAATAGGCCGAAGGTCTGACTCGAGCTAATTCCAGACTGTGTCTGTAGTCCTTTGTAGTCCAGCACATCTATTAAGTCAGATTCCGTTTGCCAGTAGTGGGTCGGATCTTCTGGACCTGCGACATCAGATTGGTGGTCCACTGAGTCTGACGTTTGGGTCACCTGATATTATATAGGGTATGGAGACTTCAGAAGGTTTCTCAATTCATGAAACTTGGGCGGTTTGTACTTTGTACGCTGCGTAGAGTCAAATTATCTTGCCACTGACCTAGATTTCTGTACCTAGTGCTTGCATGGATTTTAGGTTCTTCTTGTGGACCTCACTTCGTATATATTTGCATGGTGCGCTTTTTGACTCGGACGCCCCGCAGATGCTTGATAGAGACGCAGTTGCTATCCGTTAAAGCGACGGAGGTTCGGAATCCACGTTAAGAACAAAAAAGCGGTCAAATTACTAAATAATAAATAGTGTAAATACGGGAGCATTGCGGAGTAAAAGAAGATGTAGTGACAAGGATTGAAAAAGATATTTTTAGATGTTTTGGATATGTTAAGATTATGAATGAAAGAAGATGCACATAACCAATTAATGTAGTATCTCAATTGGTACTAAGAGTACTTTAAACTTTGTTTTGATGTGATAATTGATGCGAGTAAATAAAGCAAAAGAATTTAGTCCAGCAATCGTAGCAAGGAAAAGTCTTAGTTTCTGTACATTACACACCCATGCGACCAAGACTTGATGTTATGTGTACAATAATGTCAGTACTGTATTAGTCACTGTTAACCACATAAAATTATCATAGTTTAAAAAAATATAACTTTTTATCATAAACTGTAGCTGGAATTTTTTTACATGGTTTCTTATTTCTGTTTTCATAACTCGTATGTATGTTTAAAATGTAGAAATTTCTGAAAGCAGCCAAAAATTGACATGCTGCCCGATTGTCAAACATTTCTTGTTTCGGGTAAAAGTACTCATGTTCCAAGTAAGACATCAAAGCGAAATGAAATCATGGATGGGGTCTTAATTGCTTCTCATCAGCAATTTTCAGTTTTAGCTACAAAGTTGGAAATGAAGAAAGTCTCTGCAGTTGCTTGTCAGTAAAATAATTCAGGTGCCTCTTCTTCTTCAAACTCCTGAGACTCTCGAGTTGAAACCGGACGTACACAGTTGTGTTTTTATGAGATTTCGTATCAGTGGGACTTACATGAAATAATATACTGGATGAAGTAGATATTTGTTAGATTTTAAATCTTTTTTTTCTACAGTCATAGAAATCTTAAAGTTTTGGTATCATTTTTTTTATACTGGTAAAGTTAAAAGAGAGATTATTTGCTATTTGTTGCAGGAACAAAATTTAGAGCAAGACCAAATTTGAGAGTAATTGAAATGGAAAAACGCAGCATTTTAAAACCTAGAGTTGCATCGAAGCTCTTTCCTGGTGAGTAATAACGGTGTTGTTTAAATATATAAGAGTTGCTATTATCTTAGAACCACATTATTTGTCAAGCATTAACTTGCTTGACAAGCACGCTTGACACGTTTTGATGCGTGTTATGCATGCTTAGAACTCAGAGTGATCCAACCTTCAGATCTAGCGGAAAAAATAAAACACTGCTGTGTTAAGTGCGTGGCAGGCTTAAAAAAATTAATGCAGATACAGCTTTTTTCGCTCTTACAATAATTGCTCAGCCACAGACAACGCACAAGTCGTTGTTCTTAACAATTTTATCTGTTCCCCATAACATATCAGGCCCCATATACTGCATACTAGGTCCGCCATTAGATATTGTTTATTACTTCTTCGTACAAAGAGTAATTATTAAACAGTGGAAAAATAAAAAACACTTACTTGTCATTAACTATTTTTAGAACGTTTTGTATTGTTTGTAAAATATGTCTGTAAGTTTTATTTTGGGATTCTGCTTAAAGTGGCCCGAAAAAAAACATACAAATTCCACAAACAATATAAAACGTATAAAAGATAAATGTTGGATAGTTAGTATTTTCCATTTCTTTAACTTTTTTAAAATACGCTTTGTATGAAGAAGAAATAAATAATAGTGGCCTTTTGCATTTAAGATTTTTAGAATTCAATGTCAGGGTTTGTGACCAACGTGTTAAAAGCTAAATTAGCTTATTTCTTGTTATGTTATCAAGTTATTGAACGCCCTCGCCGCTTCATTTAAAATGCTATACCTATACTATAGGGGAATACCTGCAGTTATAAATCTATTTACGAAAGTAAAATTGCAATGTCAGAATATATTCACATACCTAATGCTATATGCTATTTATACCACTACAGCATGAAAAATCGTTAATAGATTTTTTGTTTTTCTGTAGGCTTGTCTGAATTTTAATACCAGAATAGGCTCGGAAACAGATGAATAAATTTTGATGTAACTTCTTAAGGGTCTTGAAGGTAATGGAAACTTACGTTTAAATTAAAAAATTGTAAGAGGATAATGTCGCGGGCGGTGTATTTAGCTGTATTTTCAATTTAACCTTTTTTTTTAGTCGCAAGACCTGTAAAGAGCGTGGATAAGCCAAAGCCAGTCGCCGTGCGCGAAAAGATAACAGTCGGTGCATCAGCGAAAAATACTGTTGTTGATGGTAATTGAATTAAATTTCTCATATTTTATTATGATAGCTTACATAACAGTACTTAATATTCATAAATTTACTCAAGAGGTTTCTGTTATCGCAATCGACGTTGTACATTTTTGAATTAATTAAATACGTCACGCATTTAAGGGTGAGGGGAAGGTAACGGAAATTATGATATAGCCATAAATCAGTAAAATAGCGTGACGAGGAAGAAGGGTGGCTAATGTTACCGAAGTTTGTGTAACTAATGGAGCGATTAAACGCCAAGTTTTTGAGCAATGTTTTTTTTTATAATCATATCGCTTGGCATATTTTTAGCAACAAAAACATAATGGCTTGATGTTCTCGTAAGTGTTGTGACGTTATAAAAGACAAACATTGCCCTGAGTGGAGCAATTTTAATTGCCTGTGTAACTCCTTTATTAAATGGTAGAATTATATTTAATTCCTACTTACCTATGTCTCTTACTTACATTTTTTCTGTGAATTCTCCGTTTTTAGAAAGATTTTTGTTAACAGTAACTGAAAAGAAAACTGTAGAACCGCCGTCCGTAGAATCAACTGCTAACGGCCACTACGAACTGAATCAAACTATGTCCCGCATACTGCAAAATGAACTACAAGATGTTATGATTAAGGTAAGGGTAATACAGGTAAAATTTGATTATAGAGTCGCCGATATCAATCAATCAGCTGTTAATCTAATTAACCTATACCCTCCTTTTTATAACTTTCTTTTTTTTTAAACTTAGTTATGATTTTGACTAAATTATATCATAAAAACACGCAGGAAAACTAGAATTTTACTTGAATAATGTTAATGTTATAATAAAACAGGTCTGGCAAGAACTGCCGGATAACCCGCCGAATGACGCAGAGAAAATGGTGTCGGATAAATTTAGAAATGAAGTCGGCGACGAAATATGTAACGTAAGTGCTTTATTTTTCTAAAAATTTTCTTAATTCAAGATTGGAAGATTGGACTAGGTTAACGTCTTTAAGTGGCACAAATCACATTTGTTTACCTGTAACAATAAAACAAAACTAACCTAAAACTTGAGGTTATGTCCTTGTAAATGTAAATATTTGCGTACACATTTTCTTACTCGTACAAATTTCAATAATCGTTACCACTTCAGAAAAAATATTATAAAATAGTCAATATATTGGAGAGAAATATATCATTTTTACGTACTCATCTATTTAGTTGTTTCTTCTTACAATCAAAACAGTTCCGATAAAAATAATGTGATACTGCTCAATAATTTCAATTACTTTACCACTCATTCAAATACTTGAGCATTGTTAGTTCATAATAGCTTAATTTATTATCAATAATATTTATTTATAATATTATTGTGTTTAAAACAAAAAAGTGATTCTTCTTAAAACTTTTTTGAACATTATGCGAGTTATAAGTTAAGTCGTTAATTTTATTTCCATCTCTGACTTTTCAACCGTGTGTTAATAATATTATATAAAAAATTAAGAAAAAATCATAATTCATTAATCTATAATAGAGTATTGATAGATTAATCGGTAACACAAATTAATACTATAGACAAAGTAGTTTTTTTTTATTTATTTTTTTATAAAAACATTACAAAAGGACTTTAACGATTTATCTAAAAAATGCAAACTTATTATATGTTGTTGTATAGTATATTGAAGAGATATATCAACTGTCATGGAGCAAGTTGAAGCGTGTCTTACTTGACTCGTCCTTCGACTTACATCACCGATGATAATCCAGATGATTTTAAGGGTTTAGTCAGGCTTACTCTCACGTCTGGAAATTGTCCCATAAGTTGGTTGCTTTTGGTTTAGAATACCTTATAAATGCTACACACCTTTGGTACATTTATTTATTTATAATTTCATTCCTGGCTGGAATCATCACAGGTGTTTGTGTATACACAAACTCACAATTACATTTTATTATATTTATAATTTATCTGTGGCTGGCAACAAAACCATATCGTGATATAATTTAATGTATAACACCATCTAATGGCAACTTTTGCTACTAAATGTACTTAAATCTGCACATAGTCCTTCCAAAATGAGATCTTATAGGTAAATAGGGCATTTTTTTTATTGCATTGACTTAGAAGCTTTTTATATATTTATTTCAACTTGATACCTTCACGCGTTCCTGAGAAAAAGGGTCTTGACAGACAGACAGACAGACGGACAACAAAGTGATCCTATAAGGTTTCCGTTTTGCCTTTTGAAGTAGGGAACCCTTAAAACTATTAGTAATTCAATTTACTAGAAAATGAAAAACACAGTAATAGTAATTTTATACGGTAGTCAGTAAAACAAATTGTCAAATAAAAGAAACTGAATAAAAAACCGACTCAGAATTTCAACGCTATAGGTTCAAAATCTTATTACTAAATCCATGGAATTAGTTTTCGTCAAGATGACACTTACACCCGGTATACTCTCTTAATAATTATTATGCAAAGAATATGTTTAAAAGTATCCATAATTTTCAATTAAGTATTAAGATTTAATTAACAATTGGCAAGATTCTTGAATTATTACATTTGGACTTTCCAGGCGCTGGGGTTGAACGTAACGAAGAGGCTGCTAAATATACACAACTCTCTCTTCATAAAGGTAAGTAGCATTATTGTATAATTTGATTATACTTTCGATCATGCATATCGCACGCCCTACAAAGGAACATAACATGCGATACATTTTAAACGTCCATGCATGATTAAAATAAATAGTTAGCCAGTTTAAACAGACGAGACGCGAATGACCAAAATACATATATACCTTTGCCATAAAAACAAAGAGCTTTTGGCCCTCACATCGCTGATTTTTTTTAAATTGCGGTTCACAATATCACATTTTTTATGAAGAAAGTCGTCAGGTTTATGAGATATTCAAATATTAAATTAATTAATGCTCTCATTTCATTACTATACTTGTAAATATCTTCATAGCCTCACACTTTAAGGCATTAATGTTTAGCGACATTTGATTTTTGTATAAGTATTCAATTATAAGTTATAAATATTATAAGTTTCTTACCCAAACTAATTATTATGTGCCGCAATTTTGAGAAAATACAAAAATCTATAAAAAAAACTTGTTTAACAAAATAAACATTTTGCTACCAACTTAAACTAAAAAAGGCCTTTTATATTAATATATATTAATAAACTATTATGTTAATTAACTTTCAATTTTTTTTATTTGAGCATAGTAGGTATGTCAACTAAAACTAAAACAGTAACCTGCAAAATATTCAACAAAGAAATCAAATTATAATTCAACGCTTTTTCCTTATAAAATAGGCTTTCAGAAATACAAGAGCATTAACAACATCATCTGATAGACAGTTTTTATTTCGCTGACGTTTTCCGATAACGAGAAAACACCGTCCGGGGTGACAGCGTTGTGATACTCTACGACTCGTCACGTGGTATATGACGTGTGCGTGTTCGATTTACTTAACTAGCGCACGGAATTGATTCTTTAAGTTTTTGGGGCGTTGAGTGTTTTTTTTCATTCTCATCACAGCCTAAAAAATCATTTCATTCATACAGTCAGTCCTTGAAGGTGTCTGAAGAGAGCGATTGTGAGGTGCGGTTTACGGCGAAAGAGAGCTGAACGATCCTAACTAGCTTATACCTTCACTTATGGCTAGTCGAGAGCTGTCTAGACGCGGCACCCTGAATTACCGACTAAATTAATGAAATGCATGTTTAGGCTGTTCTTGTATGCAGAATTATTAGTTTTCTTCTTTATACTATGACTTTACTTTAGGTACTGCATAATTGACACCTGTTACACAGATTAGCGATCTTGGTCTCTTAATACATCTTACATTTAGATATATTATTGCATTTGCGATTAAAATTAATTATTTGCAATTGAAATTAAAGCACTTGAATTTGTTATTAGTATATTAAATATACTTTGTTGCATTTTGCCAATATTTGGATACATAATGTCCTGCAGTATACCCCTGCGTCATATGTGGAGAAACTGTGAGTGGCAGCTGTCAAATAAATAAATAAATTTAGAAGATTCATTGGTACATGAAGGATTACGGGCTTCTGTCAGAACGAAAGGCGGACGCTGAAACTACTGGGCCACCACCGATATTTACTAGTAACCCATTGTAAATACTAAGAATTACTTTCATGTAGGGCAGTTTAATTTAATTGTGTATTTCCTTTTACAGATTCACTTTACCAAAATGCCGGAAACGAACTTGTTTAGAGCGTTTCTTGATAAATACGGCGTAAGCGCATACAAACGTATATCCAACAACTCTTACACTTTCGCCGCACAATTAAGAACCATCGAGGACTTCGATAGGATCTGCTGCGCTAAGGATATTTACTGTAAGTCAGCTTCTCTTATTGCTTCTGTATTTCCTCTAAAAGTTCATAAATAAACTAGCACAGTGAATGTCCTGGAACCTACAAAAGAATCCACTTCCATGGAAACTCTTGATCACTATAAAACGTATCCTATATTAACATATCCAGATCATGGTTTGGACTTTTATGGATGATTGTGTAACAAACATGTCCACAAGATTTTTACCTTCCGATGCATACTGACTAATAATAGTATCAAGGAATTTACTTATCCTTTTTTAAAAACTAGGAGTTTTTGATATCTAGAATATACAAGGTGAACATAGACTTTAAATTAGAAATTCCACAGCGATAAACAAATTCGGTGAAAACAAAGCTGCGTTTTGTTTGAAAAATGCTTAAATATATATATATTAGATGTATGCAATCTGGTGTAATGGTCTCCCATATATGATTAATATGAATTTGTTTCTGTATATCCTTAACTGAATTTTCAGGCGGCGCCAAGGTGACAATAACTCCGTGCTACAAATTCACGCAGTGTCCTGTGAAGCTTAAAACCAATTTCATTATCAATAAGAATAAAACTAAAAAGTTGGAGAATAATGACACAGCACCAGATCTGTTTGAGAAAATTAATGCTAAAACTGGTAATAAGAAAGATAACACAGAAAAACCTATCCCTGAGTCTAAAGTTGAAACAAAGGTGATGTTAAATAAAGATACAGAAGAAACTAAACCTAAAACAGAAGAAAGCCTGAAGCCCACAATTAACAAAGGCATTCAAGTTAACAAAAATGTCAATATAAGCAAATCTGAGCCCAATGTTAAAATTAGTGCCCCTAAAACAGATGTTAAGAAACCAGAAAATAAGCCCAATGTTAATGTTAAAGCCAGTGAAACTAAGGCTGAAGTTAATGTCAGTAAGGTAGTCCCAAAACCTAAGATAAACGATAAAGTGGTGGAAAGTAAATCAATCCCAGATATAAAAACAACAACTAATAAATTGAAAGTAACCGAAATTGTGGCTGACACTAAAGCAATCCAGAAAGTAAATAATATCAATAACACTAAACCTACCCAGCAAGTTCAAACCAAAACTGCGGTTGTCACTAAAACACCCCAAAAAGTAAATAATACCAATATTACTAAGACTAAAAACGTAGTTAATACTAAAACTACAAAAAAAGAGACTGTAAAAGCTGCTCCTAAATATAAACCTGTTAAAAAATACGAAAACATTGACGATGGTGAAGAAATGAATGACGAAGAGATTTTACAATTGCTTTCTGGAGGTATTGTTTTAGACGAATGTGGGTCGGATGAGGAATAAATTTTATTAAATTTCATTTAAGAAATAAAAGACATTTATTTACTAATATTGGTAATGTTTATTTTATATTAAGGTCACAATGATTTGTTTTCTGATACGGTAATGTAAACCAAAATTTAGTTAAAATATAAGATGCCAAGAAAATTGTGAAGTATCATTTACTTGCAAAATTTGAAGTATGAGTAAGAATTAAATGAGTATTTTGTTAGGTATCACAATAAAATTTTGTTTTTGAATTGCACTGGAGATCTTTTTTTGGCTGGTTGCTTCTGTTTACTTTGGAAGTTCAGTGATATCATTGATCTCATCTTCCACCTGTGAAAATAAAAATATAGCTTGAAATATTATATGGATAAGATGCAATATAAAAGTGACTCCATTCTGTTCAGAATTTTTAAATAGTAAAGAATTGATTCCTTTTGAACTATCTTGGTTTGGTTTTTTTTATATTTTCCGGGTTTTACACGCGAATGTTTCAACCAAGTTGCTTCCAAACCATTTTTTTGGTTTTCATACCAAGTAATTAAGACCATAAAAATAACTTTATTCGCCGTAGATTTTATTTACAGTGCAAAAATGGATAGGTAGGTGCTAACATAATACTAAGGCAGAGAGTAAAGAGAAATTTAAACTAATCGCAGGCTAATTTGAAGAGATTTGGGTGATGAAAATGAATGAATGAAATTACTCAAACGCCAACCATTGATATTATGCAGCATTAAGTAGCACATTCAGGGCTTAGCTGCATCTTCGTTTACATTTAAACAAATAGCGCTCTGTCAAGGTCATCTGGTTAACAAACCACGTATTATACACCTTACATAAATATGTCTCCCACTGTAATACAGTATAAAATAGATAGGCAAGTTGCAATCATTGGGTTCAATGACCCTATTAGGGTACATGATTCGGCTTATATGTTTGCACGCTCTGTATACAAATGCCTACTGTAAAATTTTATAGCACGGCTGAAAAATTCATTTTAATCATAAATACAGTCGGTCATCGCCTTTGATAAATCCGACAACATCAAGAAGTTATGGCTAAGCGACACTATGTATGAGTGCCTAGGCAGCACCCGCCCGACTAGCAGCTATATGTGACAATACAGGCTAGTCGGGTTTGCTTGCCCCCATCTTACCGCGCACCTTATCTCATAATACCTGTCTACTTCGGTGGCCGACTGAATGAAATATTGTTCGAGGAGTGGAAAAATTATGTTTTCATTGCGGTAAACATGTAACCTGATATTGGGTTCTTTAAACAGACCAAGTTTTTCCGTTTCCACTTTGACATACTTTCTTCAGACACAACTTGTCTGCGACTTTCTTACACAACGGCATAAGGGATGTGTGCACGGCCCGTATAATAAGCGTCTCTGTTATTGTCATCTGCGTAATAATCCATACTAATATTATAAATGCAAAAGTAACTCTTTCTGTTACTTCTTCACGCTTAAACCGCTTAACCTATTTAGATGGAATTTGGTATGGAGATACTTAGTTTGAGTCCCGGGGAAGGATATAGGATAGTTTTTATCTTGAAAAATTCTAAAGTTCCTACGGTAATAGGCTAAAACGAACTATAGCAAACTTCAATATAATTGATATGCAGTAGAATCAGCGTCTAAGGCAGTAAATAGCCTTGCAGAACACTAGCGTTAGTGTATATTCTTTCGGAATAACTACCGCCAACTACGGGTCTTATCTTATATATCTGCCAGACAAAAAACTAGTCCCCTTCTTTTAAACCCTCGGGCAGTCCGTAACTCAGCAACTTGGATAGTGGACCCCGGTACCAAATCTAGTAGTTTCTTAGTAAACTAGGAAATCACCGGTCCATCGAATACGGCGCAAATTGTATGGCTCACTCCACTTGTAAACATTTAGAGGAAGCAATTCCCGCTAGACCTCCCGCAAACCGGGCTGGTTGCAGTGTGTGTTAAACAGATTTCCGGCATGGACTTACCGCACCAAGTAGCCGAGGTCATGCCTTCGCCGTTCAAAATCAAGTTCAAGGCAAAGAGAGAGACTCCCTAGTTGATTATTATTATTATTACCACCGGTCTTTCGCTGTAGTGCTAAAGACGACATTGGAAAAAGTATCCCTTGGTAGCTTTAGCTAGTGGCCATGACCAGAAAGCACGACTTCCAGAGGGGTACTTCAAGTTGTATCGATTCTGCTGATCGTTAATCGTTAGTCTGGCGATAAATTCAAATTTAGCCCTATCAGCGAACCCTACTATTATTATGGGCTGCACATCAGAAATGTACAGACCCTTGTTATTCCGAGTTTTTTTTCAAATCTAAGCAACTACGCTTGCGCAAATGGCGGGATCTTCTGATCTTTGCAATAGCAAAGATACCGGTACGATGCATAAAATAAACGTAAACCATATCAGTCTAGACGACTAAGTGTTATCTTCAAACGGCATTTGTGAACTGCGGCTAATATTTATATAGATTAATAAGTTGTCCATAGCACCAACTATCGGGGTCACCTATTGTCAAAGGATTGTACTAATTTGAAAACCTGCCCCGCCGTGTGCACAATAACATAGCAAAATTTCGTTTCTAGCAGATGAATGGTTTACCCTCAGTTCGCGAGTCTGACTCACACTTGACCAGCTTTTTCTTTTATATAAACCTTGTCCTGACAATTACGAACACAGCAAAAAAGAAATTCGCTAAATCGTTAGGGCTGTTCTCAAGTGATGCTCCGTTAAACAGGTGACTATTGATTTTTATTTATATAGTTTATGTCTGAAATATTACCTATTTTCAATAACCTAGGTCATTGCCTATATTTGTTGATTTAGAACATTGTTTAATTCTAAACTTTTACTTATTTAGACAATTGTACACTTGTTGTAATATTACTTAATATTGTTTTATTTAGAAATTTAAGATACATATTTTAGTGCTGATATATACTTTCACCTCAAACTTAAATCTTTAACAACAAATGAAACTTTTCGGAAAAAGTTCAATGGTTGAAAAATCTAGACAACTGTGGAATGAAACTAATATTTCGGTTGTATAAGTGATCGTAGAAACGTTGAAACCCCACCAAATAAACACGCCATTTTTCATGAGAGCTAACTAAATATGCACTTATAATCTTTTTCGTCGGGTGATAACGTTTCTGCAATTGCTATCACCGAAATACAGTTGTGTCTACAAATTTGCATTCAAATTAATAGTCGCGTCAATGAAGCCCTAAAACAGGCAATCTTCGAAAGTCCTCGGAAGCAGTTCCGATTTGGATACTTTTTTTTTTGATTTTTATTTTTTTATATTATTTAAAATCAGAAATATTTCAAGGGGGAAATAATGATTTGTATTGTTTAAACAATATGTAAATTATTTATATAAGGAAACAAGTTTTAGCCTGCTAATGTTTTAGTAACTCGAAAAATAACACTAAACAAGTAATTTTGTGAATATTTTTATTTATTTTTTAAAAAAGAACATTTAATTTTGATCATTTATTTGTGTATTAAAACCATCATCTTGTGGGTGATTATCGCAGTCACTTGCACTGCATACAATGCAGGCGGGTGACCAATGCAAACCACTTTTTCTGCAGCCACACGCTGAACCGCATCCTGTTTTGCAAGAGCAAAATATTATTTTCAAAAAGTTTATTGTTGCTGCGGGTTGTGTCATTGTGATTGGTTTCAAATAATTATCTATTTGCCAACCCCAATCTTCGGGAGGTATTGAAGCATTATCTTTCCATTGTTGAACTTGCAGGTAAACCTTTTAATATATTGTTTTGCTTCATCCACTCTTTGAGGTAACGAGCTTAGTTGTACGCTCTTGTTTGTTGAAGCTTATGCTATAATACGCTTGCATCGCAGATCATTCAAGCTTTGGGCAGTTTTAGCACCATACATGGTAAGAATACAATAAATAACTCCATTAAAAAGTATTTCTTCAGCTTGCTCTTCGACCATGAAATTTTCAGCTACTGCACGTAATTTCTGATCACTATTAGAAATTTTAATAAAATTATTTTTCCCTTTATTATAAAAAGCAGATGGAGTGTCACATCCAGTGAATGCATGAATGAACAAGAGATGAGTTTTGGGAATATTTGGGTAATTTAATAATATGGTTTTGGTCGAATAAACTCTTTGTGACATTATTTTTGACTGGTTTCAAGAAAAATATTTCTTTATGATCACGTGCTAAAGCCATCAATATCACTAACACATCAATGTCCTCTGCTACAACAACTCCATCATGGAAGGAACTATCAAGAGCTGATTGTACAATTAAACGATTTCCATCACTTTCCGCTTGACTCCACTCAATATTTTTTTCGGCCAGTTTTTTGCAGAGAAGATTGATAAACCTAATTTATTTTTGCTGTTTCCTAAAAATTGCTCTTTAGTTGTAGTAAGAGGCATGTCTTCGTCAAAAAAATAATCGATTGAAGTATTACTGTTATATCTACGATTTCTCTCAGACGCTTTAGTTCCATTATTATTGTATCCATCAAAAACAACTTTAACGTTGGTACTATAGTTATTACGTAAATATCTGATGTAATGTTGAAAAATATCGACAAACTTTTTATTTTTTTCCCATTTTAATCTATGAAGTACCAACTACAATCAATAATGTAAAAAAAATTTGTAACATCATTGACATCCGTTTCACATTGCTGAAAAATCTCGTATAGCGTTGATTTCGTAGTTTTCCTCATTCCACTGTTATCAAAAAGCGCAATAGGGCAAGGAGCCAGCTCATAGTTAAAATAATATATACACGTGTATGTATAGCAAAAACTTATACCTATATAGCATACACGTAACGCATAAATATTTTTTGACCCACACAGCAAATTTTTAGGATGTAAATATTCAATTATTACTAACAAATGTACTTTTAACAACTTTTTTGAACACCAAAGTTAATACACGAATAATTTTTTCAACGAAAACCATGCAAAAACTTATTTCCTTATATAAATAATTTACATGCTGTTTAAACAATACAAATAATTATTTCCCCCTCTGAAATATTTCTGATTTTGAATAATATAAAAAATCAAAAATAAAAAAAAAAATGATCCAAATCGGAGCTGTTTCTGAAGATTTTCGACCAAAAAGCTTTATTGACGCGACTATAAAGGACAACCTCGATAACGATGCCATTATGATACTGAGATAATTTTAAATAAATTAAGATTCGTATCTCTGTGACTAACTTTTTAGAAAAATAAATCTTGAATAACTTATTTAGCAGCGCTGCGGAGAAGATCAGATGCCCTTCTCTTTTTCGGCGCTGCAGCTTCTGCCTTTTTTCTCTCTTCCTCT
Organism: Apoda limacodes; assembly: GCA_946406115.1. Taxonomy (NCBI): domain Eukaryota; kingdom Metazoa; phylum Arthropoda; class Insecta; order Lepidoptera; family Limacodidae; genus Apoda; species Apoda limacodes. Next base: position 20,507,722 of record OX291555.1, on the reverse strand, counting down.
ACTCTGTCTGCTATATTGTATGCTTCTTTTGGAGCTATCTGTGGAATAGGACTAGGATTGGATTAGGTTAAGAAAGGATTTGCAATTCTTAGGCAGCTGCTAAGACGGAGGGAGGGTATTGGCATGTGTATAAATAGACTGCGTATTATTTATTATGCTATGGTATTGGTGACGTAAAGTGCATTTGACCGCAGATATGCATGCAGGGCATGGACTATTAACATATTAATGGCCAACTACTTAGATTTTTGTATTATTATATTATAGGTCTAATGTAAGACGCCGCCCAGTGGCAGATTGAACGAAATACCTACAGTAAGTAAGTTTGGCTTATTGTGTCTTTTTAAGAGCCACAGTTACCATTTATAATATATCTCGCTACTCCTTCAGAAATAAGTATCGTGACGCGACTGACCATAATGTATAAGACTACAGCTTTGACCTAGATGCTAATGTATGTGTCGCAGCCATCTAGTTAAATTAGCCAGTTTATTGGGTGCCTAGGCGGATCGTTAAGTATGGAAAAGAAATTATCATATAACTGAACAGATTATTATATGAAACTTGGCTGAAACGCTCCAGTCGCTTCATGCGCTCCGCATCTACGTTTACAAAAGAGAAACTGAACCGAACCCAACATACATGACTTATACAGTGCCATTGCTTTTCCTTTCTTTTCTATACTTGACGATCCGCCTAGGCGTCCAAATAACTGGCTAATTTAACCAGATGGCTGCGACATATGCATGACTTTTAAGATGCAAGATCAATAAATACATGGATGTGTAAAACCTGCATTCGGTATAGATGATGTCAGGAAACTTACCTTTTCTGAGAAAGTATTCCCAAACGTTTCCAAAGCTCCAAACAAACAAGACAAGACAAATATCCTTCATTGCACTGATTTACAGAATGGGCAATTCGTGCTATTTATAAATTAGGATCTAGGATATCTCTGAGGGATAGGTTTAGGGAAGTAAAAATTTTAACTTTAGTGTCGCAGTATATCAATAGTAAAATATCAATAGTTTCAGCAAGAAAAGTGACGTTCACAAAGTAAATACTAGAAGTAAAAATAAGCTGTTGGTGCATGATACACGTCTACACAAAATGAGTAACTCTTTTATGGGGCAATGTATACACTTTTACAACAAAGTTCCCAATAAAATTCAAAATCTATCAATAAGTAAATTTAAATCTTTTATCAAGCAGGTACTTTGTAAAAAGGCATACTACAATATTTCAGACTATGTAAATGATAAAAATCCTTGGGACTTATGATGCTCAATTACAGGATGCATAGGTAAACCAAATTAAAATGGAAATAACATAAAATTGTACGGCTAAATTTTTTATTATTTAAAACATTAATTGTATTTTTAGTTTATTTGTATTATTAATAGTGTTTTTAAAAGAGTAACTATCGAGTTTCTTGCCGGATTCTTCTCGGTAGAAATCAACAACATTGTGAACCGGCGGGAAGGTGGGAGGGTTCAAAAAATAATATTTTATAACTTTGACGATTCAAAAGTGATTGTAAAATCCTTATTTGAATAAACCATTTTGACCTATACTTTATATAATAATATATATAATAAGTAGAAATGTGATTACTATAATATGTATATGTACAAATACCAATATATTTTAAATAACAAGAATATTACTTTAACTATATAGTTGCTACGATGATCTACTCTTTTATTTGTAGGTTAAAAAAGTATGTCTTTAATTGCGACCTAAAGTAGCTCTTATTTTGTAAATTTCTCAGTGGCGGGGGTAAGTCATTCCAACACTTTGTCGCCATAGAGGAAACAAATACTGCGTAAGAAGAGACGGAACTCCCATACTAGAGATTTAACGACGTTTGTAAGGACGTCTTGCCAACATAAAAAAAAACCTATGCTGCCAACCACACGCGAACAATCTGTCAACACTAGTGATGCCAGCAAGATTTTTTGTTGATATCGACTTTTTTCATCGATATCGATAATTACAGAAACGTAGATATGCATTCAGCCATAATGAAATTATAATATTTTGGTAGTGAGGGGAAAATAAAAATAACCACTTCTATACTAAACAGAGTTTATTTGTTTAATCAGTAAGAAAAAAAATAAAAAACACTTTTAGTATTGGTTTATTTACGCGTTAATATTAACAATAATAAGAAACAGATTATTATTTAGTATCTTAACGCAAACATTTATTGTTTCGAAAATAAATAATACTGTTAAGGCTCGGTATACTGCTTACAAGCGCCCCCACTAGGTATTTGCTTCGTTTTCTGCTTTTTGCCGTGAGATCCTTTATGTATCAACCTGCTTAAATATCAACCTTCCCAAACATATTATTTATTATACCAATATTCTCTTTCTCACGTAGGGTTGAAAGATTTGCTATTGGTAACAGACTTGTCGAAGGCTTTCCAGCAGTAGCAGCAACTGAAAAACATGACAGATATAAATTTAAAATTTTATAACGATATATTTCTGTGCAACTAATTATCCTGTATTCTGATCATTACAAAAAAATTGTACTAGTCTTTTTGTGTCTCAAATTGTATGTAAATCCGTTCAGCTGTTATAACGTGATTGTGTGGCAAACACTTTCACATTACTACATTAACTAGTTAACTTGGTATTTGCTCTGCTCACAATGTCACCTTTGGCTTAGACCAATCGATTTACAATTGAACAACATACAAAGAAATAAACATACAAACGAATTAAGAGCCTCTACCTTTTTGAGGGCAATAAAAATTTTAATGCATACCTATAAAAAAGGTAATTATTGAAGAACAAAATACCCGCCTGCTAAAGAACAGAAAAAAGTCCTGAAATCTAGAATTATATTCAGCAATACTAAATACACCATATGAATTGTTTTCTAGATCGAAACCTACGTAAACTAACAATAAATATTAATGCAAACATAGCGACTATAACAGTCAGAGCTCATTATTAAGAAGACAAGAGTGGGACCACGTAGAAGTTCGAGTGTAGTCAGTTAGATGAACAGGATCAAGTCAGTCTAGGCAAAATGTTAGAACTGATTTTAACCATGCATTCATGTATTTACATATTAAAAGGCACAATATTAAAAAAAACCTTCGGCATCTCACACAGCAAAAATTTATATATATTTTAAATACTATAAAAAGTTAGTGGTTCATCAGGCCAGATTTATTTTTTGAGAATTGGTTCAGAAAGAAAATGAGAAATAAAGAAAAGGTGTTTTAAAAGTAACTTGATTCTATGACGAATACTAATAAATGGAGCCCTACATTTTAATTTCTATGCTAATTTCTACATACCATTTATTGACAGTTCACTGAGAATGATTCTGTGTTCTACATTTGATGTGGCTTGCTGACTTGTTGATGGCTTCAGCTCAGGTCCTAAAATGATTATATGCCTTTTTTATATTGATTTTTATATGACCTTTATTACAGATTCCATACAAAGATTCAATCCTTATAAAAACAGAATCAAACGGAACAAATAAGCTTTGGAAAAATCTCTTATTACAAAATACATTGGAACTTGTTTTGCAAATCCTGAAATTTCTAGTCCTCTTACCACAATAGGTCCAATACAGACTTTTGATCCTTATAAGAAACTAGATTGAATGACATAAGAATAAAGTTTTGTAAAAATTGCCTATTATTATGCTAACTATTATCTCAAGTTTATTGACCCCTTAGAACCCTATATTTGCAAAACAAGCCAAGCTGTAGAAAAAGATATTGAAAGCCTTTTTGGCTTTAAGAAGTCCATTTAAGAAACACAAAAAGTATATGTTTTCAAAAACATCTATATTTCCTATAGGTATCACCTGTTTACTTGAAATAATCAATAAAAGCAAAATAAATACTTTGAAAAAAATTTTTGAATTTTGAAAAATTTAAAAGAAGGACTTGTTTATAATTTAAAGACTGGAAACCCTTACACATTATGCTTGCACTACACTATACCTTAAACATATTATACTCTAAATATTTATAAACTATGCTCTACCCTAAGTTTGTCTGGAAGAGATCGCTTATTAGCGATAAGGTCGCAAGTTGTATTCTTTTTTGTAATTTTGTACTGTTTCTTAAATGTGCAAATAAAGTTTATTATTATTATAATTGGAAATAATTATAATTAGAGATATAAGCAAAACTAATTGTCACCTACAAAATGTTTTTTTTGTTCTTATTCCCACTCATACTCTCAAAACAATAATTGAATATATTTTTTTACATCCACCTCAAACCACCGCTGCACTATCTTAAATTTAACTATAGCACTGAGTATGTATTACCTTGTCTGCTTGACCACAATGGTAAAGGAAATTGTAACAGTTCATCATCAGATAGTGGTTTAGACATCAAATTCAATGTTGGGAAAGCATGACTCTTCAATCAATTTCCTTTTTTATTATAATCATTTTTATGGAAATGATTTCCACATATATTTTGAGTTTCATGTAGTTTTTTTATCGGTATGTGTACAAGGTCTTCGTTTCCAGTGATTCGAACTCATTCTCTTCAACTGAAAATTAAATATTAATTCTTCAATGGTGTGAAGTTAAGACACTATGATCAATGACAGTTCTTGCCCCAAATAAATTTAATGTTTTCATCCATTTATACACATTTCAGCTCCTTGGTACCATATTATTGCATCATTGTTAAAGTTGTATATAGGTTTGCTATATTTCAGCGCAAACAAATGCTGGCACGTGCTTTAAAAATTGATTACAAATTTTGAAAAGGAATTCATGTACGAACAAAGTACAAAATCTTAAAAAGTAGTATACCTATAAAATTTTAATAATAATAATAATAATAAATAAAATGATTTATTTACAGGTATTAACCCAGGTTTTACATGATTTTTAAGTCTAAATTAAATCCAATTAAATCAAACAAATCAAATCAATCAAATTTAATTAAATTATTCCTATACTATAATATATATAGTCACACATGTATTTATAATATGCCTATGGCAAAGAACTGTTTATCTGTGCCTATAGTAAAGAACTTATCCGCATGTGTGACAACCATAATAGAACCACCGAAGAATATATCTATATTGTGCATGCGCTGCCTGTAGCTGCGTATGTTTTAGACTATCTGTTTAACACCATCAACACCAACCTCAAGCAGAATTCATAAAGTTATGACATCACATATGTCTAAGAGATTTTTGCTTGTAAGGAATGACAGTTCTAACACCAGTTATCATTAGTATATTCTCTGGTTGGCATAGCTACACCGAGTGTAGTTAACACAAAGATTTCTAACGCAACTCTGTGCAAAAATTCTCCACAGATACTAAAATTAATTTGAAATACCTAATTAGATAATACTCGGTGGAACAATTTTACATTATTATCAGTAACAGTGAGAAAAGTTATACCTACCTAATCCAGGGCTGCTTTCAGAAGCTTTGGACGAACGCTTTAAAGTCATTCAGAACCTCGAGTGAAATGCACCGATAGCATGGAGTTCTCACTTTCTAGTCTTCAGAACCCCAATGAAGTTTAAAAAACCTGTTCAATACATTTGAGTGTGTAAGAGAAAAAACAAATTGCGCTCGGATGCAGGTTCTGAACACACCGCTGGATAGATTTTGAAAGATGTGTGATGTTTAGAACCAAATGTAACTCAAAGAAAAATGTAAGGAGTCGTTGCCGCTTCGCTCCTTCAATTCACAAATTTCACATGTTCTCCAGCTAGACCTGCCCATTGTTTTTAAGGCAAATTGGAGTTGACTGGACCGTACGAATTTATACGTATATACAAGTCAGTTTACAAAATGTGTTAAGGCTAAAAAGTCACTGTCTTACGATATAAATTACAAATATCTGCTAACAAAAGAAAGAGTCTCTATCTCGAAATTGTACACTATATAAGGAAATATATATATAGAAAATGCTTAAATATTTACACAATAACGAGAAAAAATAACTTTAACAAAAATTCAAAATAAATAGTTCAAAAACTCAGTTATTGAGGTTAGGCTTACGAACGTCAATGTGTTGCTATATTCAAATTTATTTTCTGCTATAATGTGAAAAGTTTTTTGTTTAAGAAATGTTTCTCGAATGCAAATTGGTGTTAGTATCTTAATATTACTACTTATGATGTTTCCGAAGTGGAATATCAAGAATAAATGAAAAAATCTTAAGGAATAAGAAAATTATCAAATAAGAAACGTCGAATATTTTATACTAGATTAGTTGACCCGTTTTTTTATAGCAACACTGAAACAAGTGTCGCCAGAACCTTACAAACCCATACATTTGTGTCTTTGTAAGAAGTTTCCAGGCACTGTTTGTCGCAGCAAAACGGAAACTGCCACGAAAGGCAGCAGTGCGATATGTGGGTATAGACAGGGGCAGTGCCTGGAAACTTCTTACAAAGACACAAATGTATGGGTTTGTAAGGTTCTGGCGACACTTGTTTCAGTGTTGCTATAAAAAAACGGGTCAACTAATCTAGTATAAAATATTCGACGTTTCTTATTTGATAATTTTCTTATTCCTTAAGATTTTTTCATTTATTCTTGATATTCCACTTCGGAAACATCATAAGTAGTAATATTAAGATACTAACACCAATTTGCATTCGAGAAACATTTCTTAAACAAAAAACTTTTCACATTATAGCAGAAAATAAATTTGAATATAGCAACACATTGACGTTCGTAAGCCTAACCTCAATAACTGAGTTTTTGAACTATTTATTTTGAATTTTTGTTAAAGTTATTTTTTCTCGTTATTGTGTAAATATTTAAGCATTTTCTATATATATATTTCCTTATATAGTGTACAATTTCGAGATAGAGACTCTTTCTTTTGTTAGCAGATATTTGTAATTTATATCGTAAGACAGTGACTTTTTAGCCTTAACACATTTTGTAAACTGACTTGTATATACGTATAAATTCGTACGGTCCAGTCAACTCCAATTTGCCTTAAAAACAATGGGCAGGTCTAGCTGGAGAACATGTGAAATTTGTGAATTGAAGGAGCGAAGCGGCAACGACTCCTTACATTTTTCGAAGTTTCCCTTGAATGTCAATCGGTGAGTTACATTTGGTTCTAAACATCACACATCTTTCAAAATCTATCCAGCGGTGTGTTCAGAACCTGCATCCGAGCGCAATTTGTTTTTTCTCTTACACACTCAAATGTATTGAACAGGTTTTTTAAACTTCATTGGGGTTCTGAAGACTAGAAAGTGAGAACTCCATGCTATCGGTGCATTTCACTCGAGGTTCTGAATGACTTTAAAGCGTTCGTCCAAAGCTTCTGAAAGCAGCCCTGGATTAGGTAGGTATAACTTTTCTCACTGTTACTGATAATAATGTAAAATTGTTCCACCGAGTATTATCTAATTAGGTATTTCAAATTAATTTTAGTATCTGTGGAGAATTTTTGCACAGAGTTGCGTTAGAAATCTTTGTGTTAACTACACTCGGTGTAGCTATGCCAACCAGAGAATATACTAATGATAACTGGTGTTAGAACTGTCATTCCTTACAAGCAAAAATCTCTTAGACATATGTGATGTCATAACTTTATGAATTCTGCTTGAGGTTGGTGTTGATGGTGTTAAACAGATAGTCTAAAACATACGCAGCTACAGGCAGCGCATGCACAATATAGATATATTCTTCGGTGGTTCTATTATGGTTGTCACACATGCGGATAAGTTCTTTACTATAGGCACAGATAAACAGTTCTTTGCCATAGGCACATTATAAATACATGTGTGACTATATATATTATAGTATAGGAATAATTTAATTAAATTTGATTGATTTGATTTGTTTGATTTAATTGGATTTAATTTAGACTTAAAAATCATGTAAAACCTGGGTTAATACCTGTAAATAAATCATTTTATTTATTATTATTATTATTATTAAAATTTTATAGGTATACTACTTTTTAAGATTTTGTACTTTGTTCGTACATGAATTCCTTTTCAAAATTTGTAATCAATTTTTAAAGCACGTGCCGGCATTTGTTTGCGCTGAAATATAGCAAACCTATATACAACTTTAACAATGATGCAATAATATGGTACCAAGGAGCTGAAATGTGTATAAATGGATGAAAACATTAAATTTATTTGGGGCAAGAACTGTCATTGATCATAGTGTCTTAACTTCACACCATTGAAGAATTAATATTTAATTTTCAGTTGAAGAGAATGAGTTCGAATCACTGGAAACGAAGACCTTGTACACATACCGATAAAAAAACTACATGAAACTCAAAATATATGTGGAAATCATTTCCATAAAAATGATTATAATAAAAAAGGAAATTGATTGAAGAGTCATGCTTTCCCAACATTGAATTTGATGTCTAAACCACTATCTGATGATGAACTGTTACAATTTCCTTTACCATTGTGGTCAAGCAGACAAGGTAATACATACTCAGTGCTATAGTTAAATTTAAGATAGTGCAGCGGTGGTTTGAGGTGGATGTAAAAAAATATATTCAATTATTGTTTTGAGAGTATGAGTGGGAATAAGAACAAAAAAAACATTTTGTAGGTGACAATTAGTTTTGCTTATATCTCTAATTATAATTATTTCCAATTATAATAATAATAAACTTTATTTGCACATTTAAGAAACAGTACAAAATTACAAAAAAGAATACAACTTGCGACCTTATCGCTAATAAGCGATCTCTTCCAGACAAACTTAGGGTAGAGCATAGTTTATAAATATTTAGAGTATAATATGTTTAAGGTATAGTGTAGTGCAAGCATAATGTGTAAGGGTTTCCAGTCTTTAAATTATAAACAAGTCCTTCTTTTAAATTTTTCAAAATTCAAAAATTTTTTTCAAAGTATTTATTTTGCTTTTATTGATTATTTCAAGTAAACAGGTGATACCTATAGGAAATATAGATGTTTTTGAAAACATATACTTTTTGTGTTTCTTAAATGGACTTCTTAAAGCCAAAAAGGCTTTCAATATCTTTTTCTACAGCTTGGCTTGTTTTGCAAATATAGGGTTCTAAGGGGTCAATAAACTTGAGATAATAGTTAGCATAATAATAGGCAATTTTTACAAAACTTTATTCTTATGTCATTCAATCTAGTTTCTTATAAGGATCAAAAGTCTGTATTGGACCTATTGTGGTAAGAGGACTAGAAATTTCAGGATTTGCAAAACAAGTTCCAATGTATTTTGTAATAAGAGATTTTTCCAAAGCTTATTTGTTCCGTTTGATTCTGTTTTTATAAGGATTGAATCTTTGTATGGAATCTGTAATAAAGGTCATATAAAAATCAATATAAAAAAGGCATATAATCATTTTAGGACCTGAGCTGAAGCCATCAACAAGTCAGCAAGCCACATCAAATGTAGAACACAGAATCATTCTCAGTGAACTGTCAATAAATGGTATGTAGAAATTAGCATAGAAATTAAAATGTAGGGCTCCATTTATTAGTATTCGTCATAGAATCAAGTTACTTTTAAAACACCTTTTCTTTATTTCTCATTTTCTTTCTGAACCAATTCTCAAAAAATAAATCTGGCCTGATGAACCACTAACTTTTTATAGTATTTAAAATATATATAAATTTTTGCTGTGTGAGATGCCGAAGGTTTTTTTTAATATTGTGCCTTTTAATATGTAAATACATGAATGCATGGTTAAAATCAGTTCTAACATTTTGCCTAGACTGACTTGATCCTGTTCATCTAACTGACTACACTCGAACTTCTACGTGGTCCCACTCTTGTCTTCTTAATAATGGGCTCTGACTGTTATAGTCGCTATGTTTGCATTAATATTTATTGTTAGTTTACGTAGGTTTCGATCTAGAAAACAATTCATATGGTGTATTTAGTATTGCTGAATATAATTCTAGATTTCAGGACTTTTTTCTGTTCTTTAGCAGGCGGGTATTTTGTTCTTCAATAATTACCTTTTTTATAGGTATGCATTAAAATTTTTATTGCCCTCAAAAAGGTAGAGGCTCTTAATTCGTTTGTATGTTTATTTCTTTGTATGTTGTTCAATTGTAAATCGATTGGTCTAAGCCAAAGGTGACATTGTGAGCAGAGCAAATACCAAGTTAACTAGTTAATGTAGTAATGTGAAAGTGTTTGCCACACAATCACGTTATAACAGCTGAACGGATTTACATACAATTTGAGACACAAAAAGACTAGTACAATTTTTTTGTAATGATCAGAATACAGGATAATTAGTTGCACAGAAATATATCGTTATAAAATTTTAAATTTATATCTGTCATGTTTTTCAGTTGCTGCTACTGCTGGAAAGCCTTCGACAAGTCTGTTACCAATAGCAAATCTTTCAACCCTACGTGAGAAAGAGAATATTGGTATAATAAATAATATGTTTGGGAAGGTTGATATTTAAGCAGGTTGATACATAAAGGATCTCACGGCAAAAAGCAGAAAACGAAGCAAATACCTAGTGGGGGCGCTTGTAAGCAGTATACCGAGCCTTAACAGTATTATTTATTTTCGAAACAATAAATGTTTGCGTTAAGATACTAAATAATAATCTGTTTCTTATTATTGTTAATATTAACGCGTAAATAAACCAATACTAAAAGTGTTTTTTATTTTTTTTCTTACTGATTAAACAAATAAACTCTGTTTAGTATAGAAGTGGTTATTTTTATTTTCCCCTCACTACCAAAATATTATAATTTCATTATGGCTGAATGCATATCTACGTTTCTGTAATTATCGATATCGATGAAAAAAGTCGATATCAACAAAAAATCTTGCTGGCATCACTAGTGTTGACAGATTGTTCGCGTGTGGTTGGCAGCATAGGTTTTTTTTTATGTTGGCAAGACGTCCTTACAAACGTCGTTAAATCTCTAGTATGGGAGTTCCGTCTCTTCTTACGCAGTATTTGTTTCCTCTATGGACAGGGGTGGTGTGCAAGAGCGTTTGCTTTTATGTTGGTCACGCATCCATTTTAATTTACTATGTAAATAAAAGGGTTTACCCATTTTTACGACGTCAAACAGTAGTGTAGTGTAGTGTGGCCATGTGTAGACAGGGGTGGTGTGCAAGAGCGTTTGCTTTTATGTTGGTCACGCATCCTTTTTAATTTACTATGTAAATAAAAGGGTTTACCCATTTTTACGACGTCAAACAGTAGTGTAGTGTAGTGTGGCCATGTGTAATAAACGTCTACCTGACATTTTCAATATTTTGTTGTTATTTATAAATGGTGTAACATGTTTTCTACGAGGGATGGCAAAGCAGTAGCGTGTACAAGCATTCTGGACCCTTTATATTATTTTTTCGGTTCTAGATAGCAAACGGGGCCCATACACTATGTCACCGTAATTAAATTTAGATATAACCAATGTCTCTGTGAGCATGACTCTAATGCTATTCGTAAGATATTGGCATATTTTATACAAAATTTTAAGACTATAGAAACAGCTACGCGTAAGTTTTGAGATATGTCCCTCAAACCTTAATTTGGAATCATATAAAAGGCCTAAATTGCGTGCCTCTAAAACATTATCTATGCATTCACCCATCACTATAATTCTCGGGCCATGATTTACTATATTAGAAACCTGTTTTTTACTTCCCATGATCATGAACTTGCACTTGTCAGCGTTCAGTAGTAAAGAATTATTTGTTGCCCATTTACCTATGCTGTCCAGATCATCATTAATAGAAGTTATAGCTTGATTAATATTTGCCGTGTCGACCGATTTATAAATTTGTACGTCGTCGGCATGAACGTGATAATCGGAATTATGGATACTTTTGACCATATCAGCAGTGTATAATATAAATAACAAAGGCCCCAGAATCGATCCTTGTGGCACTCCTCTATGTACTGGTTGTACGGTTGAGCACATCACATGGCCATTGTTTTTTAACTTTACATATTGTGCTCTGTCACCCAAATAGCTGTGAAACCATCTCGTCGTTTCGCAGTCAAATCCGTAGTATGTAAGCTTCGAGAGAAGAAGTGGTACACTTATGCAATCAAAAGCGCGAGAAAAATCAAGCAAGGTAGTAGGTTGAGTATAGTACCCTTACCTATATCCTGTGCTGCAAGTATATTGTCAGTGACGTCTAGTAAAGCTGTAGTAGTACTTCGACCAGCCCGAAAGCCCGATTGCCGGTCAGGTAAGATGTTATTTTGTTCTAAGTATTTCATAAGCTGTATGCTTACCGCCTTTTCAACTACTTAAGATAAGCAACTCAGTATGTTAATCGAACGTAAGTCTTTCATATTGATGGGGTTTGGTTTTTTAGGAATGGGTCGCACAACTGCTGTTACGGACGGACAGCGACAGTAACGTTGCACCGTCGACATGCACGCAAAAAATAAAACTTCAAAAAACTACGCAACTAGTTTTATCAAAACTCAAAGTTGCTAGTTCCTGAAAATGTCACGGCTTCTATGGAGCTACCTCGTGGGTATCTTCTCTTACACCCTACTGGGTGTTGAGGTGCGGGTGTCGGGGGAGGGGAGTTTACCTCCCACCATGACCCGGGCAGAAGCTCAGGGGTGCTGAACACCCCCGGTGAAATATTAGAGAGGAGGCCTACTTTTCAGGCCCCCTTGTGGGTAATAATTTTGTCGCCATAAGCGATATAGAAAATAGAAAAAATGAAATACGAGAGTAGACGCCAGAAAAGAAAACAAAAATAGAAGCAAAATAAAAACAAAAGTAAAAGTAAAGCAAAACAAAAGAGCGAAATTAAGATAAAATTAAAAACGAAGCAAAAACAAAACAAAAACGAAAATAAAAATAAAAATAAAATAAAAATAAAAGCGAAATAAAAACAGAAATAAAAGCAAAAATAAACTAGAGGCGAGAAGGGCAATAGGAATGGAATGGAATGAAGGGAGGAGGGTAAGGAGGTAGGAGGATGAATAAGTAAACTTATTCACCCACAGGAATAAGCTCTCGGGGGAGAGCCCTGCCTTCCGGCGGGCGGGCGTGTAGGGGTGCTATACCCCTAAGGTGTGTATGGTGACTGTTGTCCGCGCGGGTGAATAATCGTTTCGACAAACCAGATATGAACTCTGCGAGTGGCTCGGTTTTGGTGTCTCTAGCGATGGTGGAGTTGCGGACGTAGCGTCCCGCGCCGGTGATTAATCTCAGCGACTTATTTTGGACAACCTGGAGCTTACGTTTGTTGGTAGAAGATAGAAGACCGTACCAAGCAGGGGCTGCATAGGTCAGTCTCGACCGTATGTACAACTTGTACAGGCGAATTTTGGTTTTGAGTGGCAAGTCAGAGGAAAGTACCGGTCTAAGGCACGCCCGTGACGCGACCGCGCCTGCTGACATATGGTCTAGCATTTTGCGCATGCGCAAGGGGCGGTCTATAATACAACCTAGGTACTTTACGCTGGGTTGCCACTCAATGACTTGACCTCGAAACACAAGTTTCGGTGGGAGAAACTTTTGCAGGCCGGTCAGTATTGCTGCTGTCTTGCTGGCATTAACGGCTATTCTCCACTTGTCCAGCCAGCCAGGCAAAGTGTCCAATAGTCGCTGCATTTTTTTGGCTGCTAAAATAGCTTTGCGGGAGGAGGACATATAGGCGCTGTCGTCCGCGTAAAGGGCTAGGATGACGTCTTCAACACCTTCAGCTAGACCGGAGTCACTGAGAGTGGGGATGTCGTTGGTGAATAACGCGTAGAGCAGTGGCGATAGGCAGCTGCCTTGAGGTACCCCTGCTCTAATGGGTTTACATGCTGACTGGTTGTTCTCGACCGAGACATAGAAGCTTCGTTTGTCCAGAAACGAGGCTATTACTCGCCCGAGCATCGGAGGGATGTCCGTCTCTAGCAGCTTGTGTAATAAGCCTTCGTGCCAAACTCGATCGAAGGCCTTCTCCATATCGAGAAAGACTCCGACTGTGCGCCTGCCCTTGTTTAGCTCGAAGGCCATGTGGTGGAGCACTCGTACAAGCTGAAGAGTGGTACTGTGGCTGTCTCTGAAACCAAACTGTTCAGGCCTAAGCTGGATATGCGGGGATATCCTAAGTAATAGTAGGCGTTCGAACAACTTGGCTAAATTGGATAGCAGTGTAATCGGTCGGTAATGTTCTGGGCGGTGACGATCTTTCCCTGGTTTCGGGAGAACAATAATTTTACCGATCTTCCACGAAGATGGGAAATGTCCAGTGCGCAGTATCCCATTAAAGATACGGGTGAGTGCCACCAGACCCTTCCTAGGCAGCATAATAATCGCTGTGTTTGGAATCTCGTCGGGACCGGGTGATTTGCGCTTGTTAAGCTTAGAGGCCTCCTTCCTAACCTCTTTAGGTGAAATAAAATAATCACCTCTGAGTGGTGGGGCTGGGGCCGCGAGAAACTGCTCTACGCGTTCTGTAACTCCTAACGTGTGGTCGGGGTCGATAATGGGGTTCGGCCTAAATTGGTCCTCAAAGTGGTCCGCAAAAAGTGCCGCGCGTTCCGCTGCGTGGTAGTGTCGAATGCCAGCGGGATCTATAAGAGGGCAAATTGGGGCGGAGGTTTTTGTTATTTGTCGGGCCAAGCGATACAGAGCCGTGTCATCCTCACAAGCTTTAAATATCACTTGGTCCCACGAATGTTGCCTGTAATTGGCGATTTCTGCCCGCAGTTCGGCGCTAAGCTTGTTTAGGTCCCTCTTAGCAGTTGGGCAACGTGTTTGGCACCAGTGTTTGCGAAGGGCCCTTTTTTCACTGAGTTTTGCGCGGAGGTGCGCCGGTAAGAGTTGCTTACCAGACGCTGAGGCTGAGACACTGGAGGACTCCCTTAGAGCCTGTGCAATGGCAGTTGTGAAGGTACTAACTGCCTCTTCGACTTCTAAGGGAGTGGACATGCCACCAGCCGGGAGTTTATAGTCCAGCATGGCGCGATGGAAAGTGGTCCAGTCGGTTATTCTGCGGGGGTTGGGAAGCGGTTTACCAGCTGCGGACACTCCTAGGACCAATAAGATTGGCAGATGCTGAGTGTCAGTGTCGTGGAGGACCTCTAGCGACATTGACCAGCTAATCTTGTGGGCTAAGGCGATGTCTAGAACGTCCGGTGCGTGACTGTCCGTAGAGGGATAGTGTGTTGGTGATCCTGGACCGATGACTAAATAGTTTTTGCTCTCAGCATCTGCTTTTAGTTCACGACCCGATTTGGATGAAATTCGTGAACCCCATTGTTGGTGTTTGGTATTAAGGTCACCTAAAATAAGTGTGGGGGTGGCATCGCAAAAGATATTGTCGATGTCACTTGGATCGAAGGGGGTTGCTGGTGGCTTATATGCGGCGAAGACTTTAAGCTCCGCATTGCCGACCTTTAGTTTTACACCTATAGACCGAATGTATGTAAAAATGGGAAGGGGTAGTAATTCGTGAATAAGGTCACGTCTAATTAACACAGCCGTGCCCCTGAAGGCCATATTAGCGGGAGAAATTTCGTCTCGCCTATAGGTGAAGAAATTTGGAATGCGGAGCTCATTCTCACCTCGGAGTTTCGTTTCGCCCAGTAGCACAATGTGAACATCGTGTTCCTGGACTAACGTTCTGAGGGCGGCTGTCTTGCCGATTATGCCCCCAGGGTTCCAATACACAATTCTTAATTTAAGGCCCCGATGAGGCCCCATTAAATTCCCACGTAAGAATTGTGGTGAGTTGTGCCAAGCCGTTAAAAAGGGCTGGCAGGGGATTTTGGCCGGCAGCTATGGCCTCTATGGCCGCGTTTAGTGCCGCTATTGCGGCTCTGGCAACATTTAGAGCACCAGCTTGCATGCGGGGGGGGCCCTGTGTTTGTAACATGCCACTAGGGCGGTTTGAAGTGGTAGGTTGCGACTGTTGTGTGGCGGCCGCTTGAGGCTGCATTTTCGGGACTTTAGTCTGCGCTGACAGTGGCTTAGGGGGTTGCGGGGGGTCCGCAAATTGGGGGGGGGGCATAAAAATGTAGGGGGCGAAATGTGTGTCCGGCGCTACCGCAGTAATAGCCGGTACCGTTGTTGCGGTTTGGGGGGCGGATTTTTTCCGACGTGGCCTCTTTTTTCTCCCGAAAGCTTGGGATCTGTCGGTGGGGGGGTTGGCGGGGGGCATTAAATTTGCGCCCGAGGACAGGTCGTACTCCTGCGGCTGCAATTGTTGCAGGGGAGTGGGTGATGGCGGGGGCAAATTTGTAGCCCGTTGGGCTTTATTGCGGGGCAACGGAGGGTTAATAGTCACCCCCCTGCGTCTCGCCTCGCGCCGGAAAACAGGACACGAGCGGCTGTTGGCCGTGTGTGCTTGCCTGCAGTTGACGCATTTGACTGCAACCGATTGCCGATCGCAGTCAGACGCCGGGTGCTCGCCGCCGCAGCGCACACATTTGATTGGCCGGTGACAATTGGAAGAGGCGTGGCCAAATGCCTGGCATCTATGGCATTGGGCCGGACCGGGGCGAGTACGCCATGCCTCGATCGTTATGCCAGGCATGCTGAGCAGCTCGTTAACTGCGTACAGCTGTTGCAGCTCGGCAAGGATATGCCTGTGCTGAAGCTGGGCATAGTAGATGCAGTTAGGTCGACCCCTAACTGCAGGAATCTGCCGAACGTGCGATACTGGGAAGCCGGCGAGGGCGAGGTCCTCAGCAAGTTCGTCAAGCGAGGTATCCTGCGGTAGCCCCTTGATGGCAATCTTGTGTGGTCGGTCGCTGTCTAAGCTGTAGCAGTACCAGTGTACCGCGCTATCGAGCTTAGACAGCTCGTCAATGTAGGCCACTACCGTTCGATACTCGATTGGCGACTTAGGTAAAAAGCGTACGCCTTTACCGAAGGGACGGGCATTTGGGGCATGGCCTAAAATTGTGTGTAATTTTTTTAAGTGGGTCGACCACTGAGGCAGGGACTCAACAATAATGGGGGGGTGACTATTTTTGTCTTTTTTTTGGGGGTCAGTGGCACTAGCATTAACGCTAGCCGACTGAGCATCAATTTGTGACGACGAAGCTTTTGCGGTTTGGCTACTTATTGCCTGGGCATAAGAGCGACCGTTAGGCGGCGCTAGCGTTGAGGGTGCGACAGGTTGGGGGGGGGGTAACTTCAGAGATTTCCATCCCTTCAACAGGGGTGGGGTCATGAGACACCTCTAAGGCGGCTTTGGAAGTACTCGGTTGGTTGGCGAGAGCCTTTTGCCGATCGGCAATTACCTCTCTTGCCTCAAGTCGGGCACGTTCGGTGGGGTCCTTGGAAGGGCTGAGAGCAAAAGGTCTCGGCCGTGTGTCTCTGCCGCGTACCCGTGGGTCTCTTTGCGGTAGAGGAATTGAGGGCGGGTTCAAGTTCCGCGGTGCTGACATGGGGGGCGTTATTTTTGACGTACTGTCCTTATTTGTGGTGGATGAATTTGGGTCTGGCCGGGGCGGGGTGTCCTCTATGGGAGAGAGCATCGACGGGAGGGTAGGGAGGTCCTCGTCCCTAAATATCTCGTCGCCGGACTCAGAGGCCGAGTACACCGACGTCTGTGATATGGCCGAGGCCATAGAGGTCCTAGACGGGGGCCGAGAAGGTGGAAACGCGACCGAAAAGGGCCGGTCCGCGGCTGATATTTCGCCGGTGAATAAGTTTCGCGCCACAACGGCGGCTGAGGGCTGGGAGCGTAGCCATACGCCGCGTTTGCGTACGCCACCTCTGCGTACCGGTGGGGGAGCTGCTACGGGGGGCGGCATTATTAGAAGTTATAAAAACTACACGAAAAACACATACCTCTACGTCGACAGGCAGCAGTGGGGGGGGGGGGGCCCGGAGGGGCCGCCCTTGAGGAACTGACGACCTAACGATCCGCGGCAAGTGAATTGCCGAGCAAAAATGAGAATAAAAGCGCTTACCGAAATCGTCCGAAAAGCCGCTGAAAAAGCGGCAACCGTCTAACTTCAAGCGCTTTACACGTAGGCGCAAACACGCAGAACACGAACAACAACAAGTCTCGTCTGTGCACGCACGTCCGCCGTCTACAGAAAATATTCTCTTGGAGCACATACACTGTTTTTCACTTTGGAAGGATTTTGCACTATGGAGAATGATTTTGATGATGGTGAGATGTATGGAGCTACTGTCAGAACGTGACTTTTCGATTTTTTAGCAAAACTGTAAAGTGAACCACATGTGTTTTTTGGTCCTCACACATTCATTTCTAGATATAAATGTATGCCAATTGATTTTTTATACATGGCCAAAAATCATTCTCCATAGTGCATATTATCTCCAAAGTGTAAAATTGTGTATGTGCTCGAAGAGAATATTTTCTGTAGACGGCGGACGTGCACGGACGAAATTGGATAGGGGCCCGTTTTGTTCAGTGTGTCTGCGCCTACGCTTGTGCAGCCTAAAGTTAGACGGTTGCCGCTTTTTCAGCGGCTTTTGGACAGTTTTTGGTAAGCGCTTTATTTTTATTTTGCTCGGCAATTCTGCTTGCCACGGATCGGTGTAGGTGATCAGTTGCTGAAGGTATGAGGTATGTTAATTTTAGCCTAGTTTTTATTCGCTCTAAAAATGCCACCCCCCGCCAGCAGCGCCCCCACCGGTACGCAGAGGAGGTATCCGTAAGAGAGGCGTATGGCTACGTTCCCAACCCTCCGTCAATTCCGCTGCCACGTAGGGACCCAAGGATCCGCAGGAGGGAGGTGAGACCCTTTTCGCTGAGCCCAGCTAAGGACCCTGCTGAACGTGCCCTCCAGGTCGCAAGGGAGGTTGTAAATGACCAGGAAAAAACCCTAGCAGCGCAAACCACCACAGTAGAGCAAAGTCAGCAAATCCCCCCCCCCCCACCTGAAGGTATGGAAGTTTCCGAGATCACCCCCCCTCAACCAGCGGTACCCGGAACCTCAACTTCGGCGTCAGTGAGCGGACGCTCATACGCACAGGTTATAACAAAACCCAGAGCAACCCCCGCCCCAAAGCGCAGTGGCGCAGCCTACTAGCGCAAACTTAAAACCAACCCCTAACGAGGGTCAAGTAAGAAAAAAAACATTGGACGACCCATCTTAAAAAAATTCACTCTATTTTAGGCCGCGCCCCCAATGCCAGTCCCTATGGCAAAGGCGTGCGATTTTTTCCAAAATCGCCGTCGGAGTATCGCACCATCGTAGCATATATCGACGAGCTGTCTAAGCTGGATAAAACAGTATCGTGGTACTGTTACAGCTTAGACAGCGACCGTCCACAAAAAATTGCGATTAAGGGGCTCCCCATGGACACTTCCGTAGACGAGATAGCAGAGGATCTCGCCTATGCGAACTTTCCCGTCTGGCATGTTCGCCAGATCCCGGCGGCTAGGGGCCGACCTAATGGCATCTACTATGCTCAGCTACACGAAAGGCATACGGTAGCTGACCTACAAAGCTTGTACGCCATTAACGAGCTTTTAAGCATGCCTGGCATCACAATCGAAGCATGGCGCACCCGACCAGGCCCGGCACAATGCCACAGGTGCCAGGCATTCGGCCACGCTTCCGCTAACTGCCACAGTCCTATAAAATGTGTTCGATGCGGCGGTGAGCACCCAGCGTCGGAATGCGACCGGCAATGGGTAGCGCTGAAATGCGCAAATTGCAATCAGGCGCACACAGCCAACAACCGATCGTACACTGCATTCTGGCGCGAAGCAAGGAGAAAGGGGTGAAAATTGTTCCCCCCTTGTCTCGTTCCAACGCCCAACGAGCAACTAACTTACCGCCCCCTCAACCCACTCCCCTTCCAAGTATTGCTCCACAGGAGTATGACTTGTCTGTAGGTGCGAACCTAATGCCCCCCGCCAACGCCCCCACCGATAGATCCCAAGCTCTCGGGCGGAAAAGGAGGCCACGACGCAAAAAATCCGCACCTCAAGGTACACGAAACAACCCTGTTTCTAACACAACAGTACCCGATACTCAGTCTTTTATCCCCTACATTTATATGCCCCTCCCCCCAAATGCAGACCCCCCGAAACTTCCTAAACCGTTGTCAATGCAGCCTGTTCAAAAAACGCAGCCTCGCGCTGCCGCTCTACAACAAACACAACCCCCCGCGACAAGCCGTCCTAGTGGCACCCAGCACACACAGGGCCCATCCCGCATGCAAGCCGGTGCCCTAAACGTAGCGAGAGCTGCAATAGCGGCACTAAACGCGGCCATAGAGGCCATAGCCGCTGGCCAAAATCCACTACCAGCCCTATTTAATGGGCTAGCTCAACTCACCACAATTCTTAAGTGGGAATTTAATGGGGCCTCATCGGGGCCTTAAATTGAGAATTGTGTACTGGAACCCTGGGGGCATAAACGGCAAGACAGCCGCCCTCAAAACGTTAGTCCAGGAACACGATGTTCACATTGTGTTACTGGGCGAAACGAAACTCCGAGGTGAGAATGAGCTCCGCATTCCAAATTTCTTCACCTATAGGCGAGACGAAATTTTTCCCGCTAATATGGCCTTCAGGGGTACGGCTGTATTAATTAGACGTGACCTTATTCACGAATTACTACCCCTTCCCCAATTTACATATACTCGGTCTATAGGTGTAAAACTAAAGGTCGGCAATGCGGAGCTTAAAGTCTTCGCCGCATATAGGCCACCATCAACCCCCTTCGATCCAAGTGACATCGACAATATTTTTTGCGATGCCACCCCCACACTTATTTTAGGTGAACTTAATTCCAAACACCAACACTGGAGTTCACGAAATTCATCCAAATCGGGTCGTCAACTAAAAGCAGATGCTGAGTTGAAAAACTATTTAGTTATCGGTCCAGGATCCCCAACGCACTACCCCTCTACGGAAGTCACGCACCGGACGTACTGGACATCGCCTTAGCCCATAAGATCAGCTGGTCAATGTCGTTAGAGGTCCTCCACGACACTGACACTCAGCATCTGCCAATCTTATTGGTCCTTCGAGTGTCGGCAACTGGTAAACCGCTCACCAATTCCCGCAGAACAACAGACTGGACCACCTTTCACGTTTCCCTTAGAAGTCGAAGAGGCAGTTAGTACTTTCACAACTGCCATTGCACAGGCTCTAAGGGAGTCTACTAAAATTTCAGCCACAGCTTCTGGAAAGCAGCTTTTACCGGCGCACCTCCGCGCAAAAATCAAAGAAAAGTGGGCCCGTAAACACTGGTGCCAAACACGTTGCCCAATTGCAAAGAGGGACCTTAATAAAATCAGCGCCGAACTGCGGTCAGAAATCGCCAATTACAGGCAGCATTCGTGGGACCAAGTGATATTTAAAGCTAGGGAGGGTGACACGGCTCTGTATCGCTTGGCCCGACAAATCACTAAAACCCCCGCCCCAATTTGCCCTCTTATAGATACCGCTGGCATTCGCCATTATCACGCAGCGGAACGCGCGGAACTTTTTGCGGACCACTTTGAGGACCAATTTAAGCCGAACCCCATTATCGACCCTGACCACACGTTAGGAGTTACAGAACGCGTAGAGCAGTTTCTCGCGGCCCCAGCCCCACCAATCAGAGGTGTATATTTTATCTCGCCTAAAGAGGTCAGGAAGGAGGCCTCTAAGCTTAATAAGCGCAAATAACCCGGTCCCGACGAGATTCCAAACACAGCGATTATCATGCTGCCTAGGAAGGGTCTGGTGGCACTCACCCGTATCTTTAATGGGATACTACGCACTGGACATTTCCCATCCTCGTGGAAGATTGGCAAAATTATTGTTCTCCCGAAACCAGGGAAAGATCGTCATCGTCCAGAACATTACCGACCGATTACACTGCTGTCCAATTTAGCCAAGTTGTTCGAACGCCTGCTTTTACTTAGGATATCCCCGCATATCCAGCTTAGGCCTGAACAGTTTGGTTTCAGAGACAGCCACAGTACCACTCTTCAGCTTGTACGAGTGCTCCATCACATGGCCTTCGAGCTAAACAAGGGCAGGCGCACAGTCGGAGTCTTTCTCGATATGGAGAAGGCTTTCGATTGAGTTTGGCACGAGGGCTTTTTACACAAGCTGTTAGAGACGGATATCCCACCGATGCTCGGGCGAGTAATAGCCTCGTTTCTGGACAAACGAAGCTTTTATGTCTCGGTCGAGCATCAGCATGTAAACCCATTAGAGCAGCTGCCTATCGCCACTGCTCTATACGTTATTCACCAACGAAATCCCCACTCTCAGTGACTCCGGTTTAGCTGAAGGTGTTGAAGATGTCCTCCTAGCCCTTTACGCGGACGATAGTGCTTCACGAGCCGTATTGAATAGTACTCTATTGAGTCTGGTAAGGCGTTCGTTAAGGTAAAATTTACAGGGTGGAGACGTTAACCCCATTTCCGAGGTGGTGACGCCGCGGCGTACTCTGGCTGCACGCACCAAGTCGTCCCGAAGCGCGTGCCGAGCCAGCCGCACAACTAGCCGCCGGGGCCGGGGCCTAACGCCCTCTACAGCCGTTTACAACGTCTGCCTCTTCTACTACAACACCAAGCTTGGTGGCCGCCAACTTTAAGATGTGAACGGCACTCTAATTTTTCTCTTCTGGAATTCCCGAAATTTCTATGTCGTTTAACAGGAGCTCTTGGTCACGGTTATTCAGTTCTATCTGGAGCAGAACCATACTAGTTTCGAGCGAGCGCACAGTCTCATCGCGTTGGTAAATTTCTTTGTCCCGACTTTCAATTTTACACAACCGCATTTCTAAGTTGTCAATTTTTTCGTTATATAAGTTTAAGGCGGTAACAAATTTTAAAACTTCACTTTTCATGTCTAGTAAATCATTTATAAATGTGCAAAAGTCCTTTCTTATTTCATCTCGCAACAGCCTAAATTCTGCGACCAGGTCAGTATCCGTACTTTCACAGGTTGGCGTCACCGGTTCGTTGAGAGTGTTTTCAAGGCTTTTACTAATAGAGAAGCTGTCACTCATACCTCTAACTGGCGTAGAACTGTTGCTTTGCCTTGGCATCTTCACTTTGCAGTCTGGGCACAACCAGGTAGATGCTATTTTCCCGCCTTCCGGCATACCAACGCATGCATAGTGACTGATCGAGGAACACTTACTGCATGTTGCGCCATCTTTTGTTGACATAAACTTGCCACATGCAGAACACTTCATCTTAATAGTTATGTGGAAAATAAAGACTTTTAATTCGGTAATTACACTATTTGGTTCACAACTCCACACTGCACATAAAATTATTTCTTTGCTGTAGGCGCCTGATGTAGGTAGGTAAACACAATATGATAAAAGAAACTAATCACAATTTCTATTTATCAGCTGTATATAAACAGTAGATAGCAATCATACTTAATATTTGTAACTTCTTTTATGTAAATAACGTATAAAAAGTTATAAAATCTAGAAGTTTTAATATTTATTACAATAATTCTGTGACACGTTACATCACGAATGTAACCACGGTGGGTAGGTAATTTTTTTATTATATTAGTGATAAGTTGATGATTATAGGTTCAGTGGCTTGATTGACGCCAGTGTGTTGGTAAACAAATCGTGACAAAACAAACGTCTATCACTTGATTGAATATGTCTTGATGAGCTCTGTACATACAGGTACGAATTACTGCGCTTTCATATCTGAGTTAAGAGCTACACTTAGTGAAAAGGAAAATGAACGCTGGTGTTTTCAATCTCCCAAGATATCCATTCCTCACCAATCTGCCCGCACCCCACGCAAACTCCTGATCGAATTAGCGAGCTCATTATATTTATAAGCTAAATAATGAAACCGCATTTACGTGTCAAAGACTAATAGTTTGGGATTCATCAAAGCAAGACGACATAGACCATTTTGTGACGGTTCATATTTTTTACCGGGTACCCGTATGTTTCGATGCGATCCTATAGACGTTTCACGTCAAAAAAAATGACTAAATACAAAGTATTATGAATATCAAGATTTCACTGTCGATAGTATTTGTATTGAGGTAGAACTTATTAACCATTGAATAGGACTACTTTTAGACATACTGATAGTAAAATTACGGGTTTGAAACAATGAATTTTTTTATACAACTTTTGTGAACTGTAAAGATAATTTGATGATTTTCGGTTAAGTTGCTCGATTGACTGCAATGTATTGGTAAACAAATCCAGATGATCAAAAGGTAATTTTAAGTTTTTAAGAAATGTTTGTCAGTTTTGTGATAAAAGTTCATTTACATATTAAAGGTAATACCATAGTTTTGTAATTTAGACTTCTTACAGTCACGCAACTAGATTTAGTCTAGTGAAAAATCCGGTTTCTAATAGTTTTGTTCCTCTCATATGACCATCTGGGCTAGTACTTTTACAAAGGGGAACTGTGCTCCTCCCCCCTATATGGAGGCCGTGTTGCTCTGTGGCGCTAAATTACGACTGAACGCGAATCAAGAAAGCCCGACGCCTGGCATGTGTACTGTGATGAATCCGGATTTTCTTCTGTTCTAGTAGCACAGAACAGAATCGGTAGGTCTGTGTTCTCAAGCCCCGCGCCTAAGTTGTTGGTCCAGGCCAAAAAATTAAAAATACAATTAATGGCTGCTGGAAAATCGATCGTAGTTTCGTTTTCCTTGTAGCTTGTACTGTTTCTCGCAGAATTAATTCTAATTCACATTTTTTCTTTATAAATATTTGTCATACGTAGTATTTGTTACCATCGCGTCGCAGTTGCAGATATTATGATGAGGCACAATAACGCTCGTGGTGGAGGATCTATGATGTCGCCGGATATACAAGTGAGAATTTGTATTTTCTGACTTATTTACACAAAAGGTCTAAAAAATTACATTTTAAGTAATATTGTTAAGTTTTGCCGTTGCAAAATTTAACTTTGTACCGAACGACCCTTGATTGTAGGTTGGTATGCTAAAACTGAAACCGAACTCGGTCTATTTTTCCGCTAGAGAACCGGACTTCTTTATTTCTGTGATTTTTAGTTTTCGGTTGAAGCTGCAGCCCATTGAAATAGAAAAATTGACGGTTTCTGGCCGCCATTGTTGGGGGAACCCAAGATTTATATAGTTAATTGTTTTAGTATAAATTTGATAAGAAGTGCATGACATATACTTCGCCATTTGGCTCTGAATCTTAAAAAGTAATATCTTTAGTAGATTCGACTAGGTAGGTGAAAGTGAATCTCTTGAGTAAAAAAGTGGATTTTTATTTTAAGAAAGGTTTATTTATGCATTATGAACTCTATATCTTTGTTTTTATCTACAAAATAAAATATTCTAATATGTACACATAAATTACTGTTAAACAATGACCCGAAACTTTTTTCGCTTAAAGAATAGCATTGCTGAAATTTTTAGATGCTAGACCGAACCAGTAGTTGGTAGTAATATCAGGATTTTAGTATTAAATTGCAACTAGGCTCAGAAAAAAGTGTGCCTTATGATGCACAAGATTGTTTTAATTGTTTTTCAAATTTTACATTCTATTTGTCAAGTCATAACTGTCAAATACTGGCAATACAGTGCTTAAAGTTTCTTCAAGAAGCCATATTTAATAATAATTAATGGTAACCCTGTCGACAACCTTGTGCCCTAGCTATTTTTGGAAGAGCCACACCCAAGTAATCACTCGTTAACCACAGTTTGCAAACCACTATACTTGGATTTCTTTTTGCCTGGTTATTATCAATGACAAGTTTTTTCAGGAATTAGAGTTGGAGCTTCAACTACTAAAAAGAAAGCGGCAGTTGCTACAACAACAACAAGTGATGCTGATTGGTGGTCAACATTCAAACAGAGAGGTATAAATACCATATATATAAATACAACAAAACATATTATCAGTGATTTACAGAATTTTTTTCTTATTTTCTTTATATTGAGGCAAAAAAAAATATATTTGTCAAAAAACTTGCCTTCATGTCATGGACCAATAACGTTAACTATATTTTTAAAAATTAGCTGGCTACTAGGTAACTAGTTATTTATACAGGAATATTGATCAAATGGATGTCTGTACTTTGGTTATATATTTTTAAAATTCTGCAAAAGCATAAAGGGATACTATCCACAACTTTAGAAAATACTGAACAACGGTTGTAACCAACTGAAGGTAACAATAAATGCTAAGTCTATTCTAGACAGGCAACAGATTTAAATGAAAAACATTTAAATTTTATCTTGATTTCAATAATTGGTTGAAAGCTCCCATGCAATAATGTACCAAAACTGGTTCTACACTAATTAGATGCACTATATATCATCGCAAAGCTAGATTTTAAAAAAAAAACATCTAAATTTTATCTTGATTTAAATAATTTAACCCTGGTTGAAAGTAACATGTTCCCCTGCAATATTGTATGAAAACTTGTCCCACACTAGTTAAATCATCAATGTCATGTCCCTTAAATTATCATACTCAAATTGGGTATCATTATAGAAAGACAAATTGTCGATTTTCCTTTTAAAATTGCAAAGGCCCTACACCATATATGGCTTAACTGCATTTGTTTTGTACAATGAAAGTTAGATTTATTTCTGACAAATTTCCCCATAACATAAGACCACAGTGCAATACAGAGGCAACATATCTGTGATATGCAATTTTAGCGTTCTACAATCTACTGCTGAATCTCAGGGTTGGGTAATAGTTTGGTCAAGTGCAAGTCGGGGCACCGTAACAGTACAAATACAGCAATAACTAAACAATAAAAATTCGGTCAAGTGCGAGCCTCGCCCACTATGGGTTCTGTACTGTTATATACGAATGCAAACAAAAACAAAAAGTATGTCCCTAAGTGGTCACCCATCCGATCACTGACCTAGCCTGAGCTCTTAGCGGTACAATTTTTGTATAAGACCAATTTCAAATCACGTAATTTCAGCAGACAGACAACTTGGGCTTAGTAATAGGGCTTTGGCTATGCAACCCTAAAAACCCTGGTCAATGGATTTGAGAATAGACATATCTTACCTACTATCTTCCAATGACAGCTATAAGACAAGAACATTTTGTTTTAGTTGCGTAAACGAGTCACATGTCTATTCTTTACACACAATGCTAAAATGTATTGATGCAACATTCACTTGGTTAGATTACTAGCGTTCCAATATTTGGTGTGAATATCTCTCCTTTAGCAGGGGTGCAGTTGAAATTGAGTGATGAAGCATTTATGAATAAGATAATTTCTAACAATAACTAATAAAAGATTTTAGTTCTGTTTCCTTTCATTACATTACAGTTTTACATTACATTTTTTTGTAATATTCTTCATAGAACTAATGCAAAAAATGTTAAAATACGTTTTTTTTACTCAATTGTGACTTAACTATATGATCCAAGTGCGACTCTGACACGCACACCATTATCTCTAAAAACTGCAAAGAAAAAAACACATTTGTTGTATAGGAGCCCCATTGCTAATTCTGACTTACTTCTTCTCTTAGTCAAGAACTAGTAAAGGAGCTATATCGGTCTGTCTCCAGTAATTTACCACTTCATATCCCTAAAGTGAGTGATTTAGGACCAATGGGACATTGCATGCAAGAATGAAGTAGTTGGTAAAATGAGGCTGTACCCCACAATATGATGTGGTTGTATCCAGCCACTGGTTACATTCTGAACATTAAGATTATATTATATTATAGTGATATATATATATATATATATATATATATATATATATATATATATATATATATATAATACATATAAGTGACATTGTATATTCATACATACAAACTAAGAATTTGGATTCTGAAAATTGTTCTAATCAAATGTAGTATTTTTCTCCAATGTATGTTAAGTAGTTTTTTTTGTGATGTGTTGTCAAATGCACAGGCAAATAAGAAAGGTTTTATAAGAAATATTGGATTTTTTTTTCTTATCAAACCTTTTTTTGATTACATTTCAGAGGCAGCGCGATTACAATTATGACCAGTCTTCTCAAATGTACAATCAACAGCAAGGAAGTCAAGATTTTAACTTTTCTCAATTGTACGACGACAGAGTGACTGGATCAGGTGATCGCGGTAGACAATTTGGCCAAAAACGTCCTACAACTGATCCATGGCAAAGTGGTATACCCGCCAAACGCACTTTTGGGTCTAAAGGAAGGTACAGAAGTGCGCCTGCGTCAAGGCCTGCTCAGGGTTATGGTTCGAATAGAGGTGAATCTAAATTTGGACAAAGATCCACTGCTGATCAACGTCCACTGCCACCTAGGAATGTTGATGCAAGGCCAAGTTTTGGCAATAATAATGCAAGGTCAGGTCCCAGTTTCAACAGAGGTCCCCGAAAAAATTTCAATTCAAACAGAGTAACTAAACCCAGAGCTGTTAGTCCTCCAAACAAACTTAGCTCCTACTCCCGCTCTGAACGTAAAAAATTAGTAGATGAAGCGTCAAAGCCAATTGACGATGATTCTATTATTTTAACCGCTGATAAACCGCCAAATCCAACCATGTCTGGTCGGATGGAATTGGCTTTAGGGAATATACTGAAAGAGTTACGTCAGGACTTTGGAGGTAACGAAAAGTACAGTGAAATTTTCACCAACGATCGTCTAGTAAAAGTCGTCAAACAGACGCTTCGTGAGCGTATAAGGGATGTGATGATTGGCAAAAGTGTTACTGGTATGAAATTTATTATTAGTTCATACCGCGAAAAATATACAAAGGAGACTGACCAGGAAATAATTGACAATGCCATGGAAGTCGCGGACGCTACGAGGCGTGAAAACAAGCTAGCGATCAGGCTTGTTGAATCAGGTAGTGTTCCTTTTACATTACTTTTACATCATTTGGGTCAGTACAAAATTCTCATGCCAAAAATTCAGGTCTGATTTAGAATTTTGGATTGAGATTTTTGTTTGTGTTAAACCTGACAAAATGATGTCATCTCCAAATCATAAAATCTATTTATTCAACAAATAGATCACACTTTGTATTTGGTGTCTAAGCACTGGGAAGCATTGTCTGACTGCAGTAATTCTGTAAATAAGACATCAATGTGTACACCAGAGATTTCTCTTTTTACTGACATATGTTTTCTCCATGACCAAGACATTACTTCAAATATCTTTTAGCTATTTGGTCATTATGATAAAAGACTAAAATGACTTATCAATTGATATATATAATCATCATTTAATCTGCCTGCTGTAGTATTTGCATTGGAAGAATTCCTTTGATATTGGCTATTTAAAGTAGTGTCTTGTTTCACTTTCAATATCAAGTGTTTCCAGTACACGAGAAATTTTACTTTCAAGTTTTCATAAAATATTTGTTCCATGTATGTTTCTTTTTTTTATGTTTCCCTTTATAAAGATAGTTATGTTTCAGAAACGCCGGAAAATTACTTTAGGCTTAACATGGGTAAATTGCTTGACGTGAAATTGAATGAAATGTTCAAAAAGGTAAGAAATCCAATAAAATGTACATTATTATCTATTATTTTTATATGTTATTTTTATTAACCAATAGTGATAATTTTAATATTTTTTTATTCCAGCTTGAAACATTATATGAAGATGAAAATTGTGAGAAACTACAAGACATTATTGATGCTCAAATACCGAGCCTATCAACTGAAGAAGAAAGTGGAAAAGAAAAATATGACCCAGAAGTTGCTTTAGAGAGCAGTGATGCAGCAAATGATGAAACTGTTAATGATAACGTTGTTAATGAGGCCAACGTAAACGATACTTCCGCCAATGATGTACCAATCAATGAAACAACCAACAATACTAATCCATCCACTGAAGAAGATAAAGATATTTCAATTAATGACTCAAACAAAATTGAAGATTCTCAAACTGAAGAAAATAAAACTGATAAGTTAAATGAAACAAATCCAAATGAAGAATTGTCTGAATCTGATGCTAAATTTATTAAATCTTGGAAACTATGCAATCAAAAGTATTTCAACTCTGAATTTTATGACAAACTGATTAATCATAATCTTAAATATAAACTTCCTCGGATTCTACCCAGATATAAAGATGTAAGTTTTAAATTTTTCCGCTTTGTTAGTCTCAATCGTTTGATTTTGCCCGTCCGCAGTAGGCCGAGTGGCGGGTGGTCGTCTAAGACTGACGAAGTGTAGGAGACCCTGACTGCACATGATATTAAGAAACATAAAATTTTTGTGAATGTATAAAACGTTTTAAAAACTTAAGCACAAATATTAGAAGATAAGTGAGTTTACAGGTCATATATAAATATCAGGTATTAATCATAGGATTTTTTTTAGATGATCCTTAACATTCTTGATGTTGACAAACAATATAGAGCGACGAAAGCTGCAATCGTTTCAAGAGTTGGTGGTAAAATTGATAAAAAGGCAAATGCAGAATCAAAACTAGCATCACGCAAAACTAGCGACGGACAACGACTTCCAATAAATTATTATGTTAAAGTAAGTAATTGCTTTGAAATTCAAGCACTATAAGTTGGCTAATAGCCAAAAAAATCATTCTTTTCAATTTAATGTATTCTATTCTGAACAATGTTTTAGGTTGTTGGCCGCCCAGGTTTGCCTAAAAGGAAAGCTATGAGTAAATTTTTGGAGGATTTTAACCCACTGACGATTAAAAAGCACAAAGCTGTGCACAACTTATTATTTATTGGCCTTCATGCAAAAGAAGACTTTGACAGAATATTGGCTGCTACTGGAACTCAAATAGGTAACTTTATTTTGATTGAATGGGTTTGTTTTTTGTACACAATCATCATCAGTAACTTTATTTTGATTGAATGGGTTTGTTTTTTGTACAGAATCATCATCATTTAATTTGTTACTTTAACTTTTTTTTAACGTTTTTTTAAGGCAATGTAACGCTTACTATTGCTGTTAGCGAAAGGAACAACCAAGCAAATAAATCAATTGAAAATAATGGCTCCAAGCAGACAGAAGATAATAAAGATGAAGGAATTAAAGATGAGCCATCCAAAGAAGTAAATAATGAAGAACTTGACAACCAGATCCTTGATTCAGTTGACAATGACGAATCTGAAGTTAAGGGTGATCCTCAACTGGAGACAATTGATGAAAAACCTGAAGAAAATGTTGAAAACAAACAAATTGACGCGTCTGCGAACAACGAAGCAGCAGAAAATTTCGAAGTAATTGAAGAACAAGGGAAATCAGTGAAAACTGAAGCAAACATAGGAGCCGAAACACAAAATGAAAATTCAGATAATAAAGTTGAAGTGACCAAAGCGGATGCCAAAGACGCTGCTGCAGCAACTCCGACGCGTTCTTCAACCCGTTTAGCTGCGTCTACTCCAAATACTGTTAGAACGCGTCGTACTAGTAAATTGGCTCAGTAATTTTTTTAAGGGTTTTAAGTTGGCCAATTGTATTTGACCTGCAGTAAGATTAATATTATTGAGTTCATTTCAATTAATTTTTTTAAAGTTATTGTATTAAATGGATGTCATAGGGACATCTGTTAAGAATGCCCTTTATTTCGTATGATATAAGATTATCACCTATGTCTATTATAGACTTTATTTCTATTATATTTTTTTGTAATTAAAGGTCGGCGAACACTGGCAACGCGACATGGTAAAATAAATTTTGTAAGCTTAAGGCCCCATATACTATACACTAGCGCTGCCACTAGATATTGTTTACCTAGTTCTTCTTCGTACAAAGCTTAATTAAAAAAGTGGAAAAATATTAACTAATCATTACAATTTTGATACAGTATGTCAAATATGTCGGTGACTTTTATTTCTAATTTCTGCTAAAAGTGGCCGCCTTTAACCAATACCTGAATTAAAACTTGTAGACATTTAATATAAAAAATCCACAAACAATATAAAATGTTGTAAAAATAGTGTGACTAGTTTATTTTTTAATTTTTTTACTTTCTTAAATGACGGTATGTACGAAGAAGAAATAAAAAGTTATCTAGTGGCAGCGCGTAGATCTACTTTGCGGATCCGGAGAAACCATTGTGAAAAAAATTGTAAAAGCTGTTTTAAACTTTATTTTTTACGGCATGAAGCGAATACTAACGTAACGAAACACGGATTCTAAGAGAATAAGTATAAAATAGCTTCAGCTTAACAAAAACTTGCAATGCCGTCTTGTCATTGTGGGCCAGTCATTTATGGTAATGAATAGTATATTTTAGTTTATCTAGATGGTATTTGTGACATTGTGTTATGTGAAATAAATTGATACAATAGTATTTCATATGATATTTGTACATCGTTAAAATTTGAATAACTTATGAAGAACACTTATTCATGAGAGAGATGATTTCTTTAGAAGTTGGAAGAGCTAGTGTAATGGAGTAATCTAGTAAATCTAAGGACTACAAAAGTATGGGGTTCTTCAAGAAAGAAATTATTATATTTTTGAAGCGTCAGCAACGCGGGAGTGATTCCTTGGGCATTGCAAGCGTCCATAGGCTATGGTGACCGCTTACCACCAGGCGGACCGCAGGCTTGTTTGCCACCTTAGTGGTATAAAAAAATGTTGATGTACAATTGATGGACACCAAAAAATATAGTTTAATAGATTTATCTGGATCCATTTGAAAGGTAATGAAAATCTACCTGGGTATCTATTAATAAAGTAATCTCGTTAATTGTTGATTTACAAGTAAATGGAGATCAACAAATTAAGTTTCTTTAAAAGAGTTGTGCCATTTGGTACTTATTAAAATAAATTTAAAATTAACCAGCTTATAAGTACATTTTTTCTAAAGAGCACTTTAAATCTAGAAATTCTGAAACAAACAACTTTTTGGACCTGCAATTCACAGACAAGACAGAGTTAATAATTTTTAACGTGAAACGGAACGTAGAATTACGAAACGGAGCGTAAATATCTTTCGGCTAAATAATAGACTAATGGCACTAATGGTCATTAATGCCCAATACCATAAACAATGCTCGAATGTCGATATTTTTTTTAGAATGTTATATGGCCTGTGCTGTGCTGATAACGTAATTTTGAATAATCTTACACTTTTGAAAATCAATTTAAAAAAAGGCAGGTCAATATTTACTTTTATTACTCCGCTAAGTTCTTTACCCTCAGGCTTTACCACAACAGTGGACGCTGATTAAATTTACTTGGAAATAAAATACCAAGATTCATACTAATTCGGTACAAGTCTTTTGTTTGGATCCATTTGAAGGGTAGTGAGTGAATCTCACTAGGTGTCTATTAATGGCGCTATCTCGATAATTGTTGATGTACAATTAATGAATATCAACAATTGAGTAATAACGATTACGAAAGATATGAATTTTGTTGCTTACTATTAGAATTAGAATAACATAAATAAACTGAAAAATGTAAGTTTAAGGTGTGATAGCAAATTGAAATTACATCATTCAAAACTTCTTAGAATGTCGTGTTGTCCTAGTTATTTAAACCCCTAAAAGTAAGATGATTTGAAGGTGCGAAGGTTCTAAGAAGCCTGAGGGAGATAACTGTATTGTTAAAATTCTGACACCGCGGAGAGACAGACGGACGGACGGCCCTGGCGAAACTATAAAGGTTCCATATAGACTACGGAACCTTAAAAATGAAACAGAATTTTAAAAAAATATTTTAATCTGAAATAATCACATTAAAATTAGTTTAATTGACGTAGATCTCGATATTAAGTGATGAAACCCAATTGAGTATTTCTTAAGTAGATTAGATATTGTTCATATTAAAAGAAAAATCGGTTAAAATTTCTGTGTAAGAAGCCTTGCTTGTAGTAAATTAAAAAAAAAAACGGTCAAAAACGTGATGTGCAAAGCTCAACCTTATGCGAGCACCCTTATAAATGATATAGTATTAGGACGTATTTATATTACTTGTCGCTTTACACTCTAGCAAAGCCACTGGTGTATATCGCCCTTTCAAACAAATGAACTCCCAAACTAAAGATGACTTATACGTGTCCCAAACAAACTTTCATAGAGAATATAACCACTACGTTTTACTTTCTTCATCTATTTTAGGTAACGATTTTCTAAAAATGTTAAATCTCGTCATTTTTTATTTGCAACTGAAAATAACTATGATGACGTATAACAAATTGAAAACAGATGGGGTAGGCACATGATTCTAAATTGGCATTCTAAATGCGGTGCAAAAAGTTAGTTTATGAGCAAGCGTGTTTTAAATTTCTTTATTGCAATTATATGTTATACCGATATGTATTTTCAGTCAACTACGAGACTGAATGACATGCCGTTTTGTAAACAAGCAAGCCACGTTGGGCCACTAATCCTTCGAAGTATGTCGCGGCCGCGGCGACCGCTAGTATAGCCATTCCTCAGAGGGCCATTGAACGCCAGTTGCCCCTGTACACAATAGCAATGGCCTCTCGTAGGCCAGCATGGTCCATTGTGTACTGGAACCTTAAATAAGCAAGCCACGGTGTGCCACAACACTCGTAAGTGTGTCGCGGTGACCGCTAGTAACACCATTGCTCACAGACAGAAATAGGTCATTAAAAGCATGGCTCATTGGTATACGTGGGGCTCGAACCTCCGCAACTCAGGACGCAAGGTGAAATCGAAATATGAGGATCACCACCGACTTCATAGTAACGCCTGATTCTATGAATGACTTCATACGTACAATTTTTTCACAAAAACTGACAAGGTGTGAGGCTTAAAATTAGCATAGGTATGATAAAAAATGTTAAAATGGTTACAGAGTTGAGAGAAGCTACCAAAGTTGCTAAAAATCGGATCGGACGGATTCACATCAAAGGAAAACTTCTGGGAACTTCTCAAATGGAACCTTTCACCCTGATTGTTTTTAATTGGTGCAGCATGTTGGTGGCTTTTCTGGTCGGCGAATAGACTATTCCACCTATTTTTTCAAAACTTTAATTTAAAGGTACCTAGTCTAGTGCGCGGCAAAAGGTAAAACACAAAAATACATACACATTCACGCAAAAAGTTTTGTTTTCGTTTCATTATTAAAATTAACAAATCAGATAATGGAATACACCTCCGAACATTACATAAGAACTCCCTAGAAGCCTAGTTGGTAGTGTAGCTGTCTGCTGTGTAGACGGTGTGGGTTTGATTCCTGCACTAGACACATATTCATGTAATAAACATTTGTGTTTGTCTTGAGCCTAAATGTATTTCTGTATGTATTTACAAAAAAAAAGTATAAAAGTATTTGTATCCGTTGTCTGCTTTTCATATTCAAGCATTGCTTAGTTTGGGACCAGATGGCGCTGTGTGGTATGTCCAAAATTATTATTATTTTTACTATAGCAAGTAATAATCTGCTTCCCGTAAAATTCTGGTATTTTTATGAAAAAAAGCTTAATGATTTTTATAAGTGGTGAGAATCTAGCAAAAATGCTAAAATTATTATTTTCGTTTTTTTTTTATTAATATGCATATTTTCCTTCATGAGTTTTATTTTATCAGTTGCATAAAAAAAATTGTACGCAACTGCACAAAATTCATTGGTATTTTTGTACTCGCGCCATGTAAAAATTATCTTCATTGCGTAACAGTAGCATAAATAGCTATATCACAAAATTAATATTCTTACTAATTACGTTAAACACTAAAAACTTACACTATTGGATTAATACATTAATAAAATGGAAATAATTTAAACAGTATGCACACTGCGAGCCGAAACTCAATGTAAAATGCTTACACGCGCGGCGATCTTAGGCGCTGTGACGTCAGCCGAGGGACGATCATCCATTTTTGCCCGTTTTGCGGGTCAGGCATTTTACCAAAAACATACATAGCAATAAATGTCTAATGTTAAAGATCAGATCACATGACATTCACGAGTACTGTTGATAGCGCAAAAGAGATAGGTAACCTTTGAGTTTCGAATTAGGGATTTATTTACACGGTAAAATACCGGTTCTTTATTTCTTACCGACACTGAAAACAGGCGGTAAACCGGTAATGCATGCCCTAGGTCCATTGTGTACTTTAAAATTAAAAACAAAAATTATATAAATATTAAATAGAAACTACGTGAACTTTGACGTTTAAAACTGACTAACTACGTACCATCAGTTGATTGATGTAGTATTCATATGCAACTTTATCGGTAACAGGATCTACTGCAATTTGCATCATCTCTTCGTATTCCTCCTGAAAGAAAAATCTATGATTGATATTAGAGAAATATATAATAATGAATAACCTAGTATTATTGCGTCTACAAAGTCTTGGCATATCCTAAAAACGTCACAATAGATAAGTGTGTTCGTGTGTAAGTAAATAGATACAAAAGTTCATGCCGGCACCACACTATCGTCCAACAGCCCAACATTTCAGCATATCCCAACTTATGTATGATCCAAACAACATCTGACTCCATACATGCACAGGCTACGTTCCAGCCTTATTCAGTACGGAGGACGTTGAAGTTAACTCCTTTGATCTGGATACGATTTACCGCCATCGAAGCAATCGTACGCCAACACGGTCACACATCAAAACATGCACGAACTATCTACAATAAGATTTTCTACACGTGGAAAAAACACCCCCCGGCCAATCATGACTCACTTATAGATTGGACACTTAGGAACTGGCAATGCGGATATATTATTTTGTCCCTGATCTTATAATGTGGGTGTGTACCATAAATGTCCGGACAAACGGACATTTACGGTAATGAATAGCATATTTTAGTTTAACTAGATGGTATTTGTGACATTGTGTTATGTGAAATAAAGTGAAACAGTAGCATTTCATTTGATTTTTCTACATTCTTGACTATCTTAAATTAAATGTCGAAAAGAGGAAATAAAAAAATAATTAAAAAAGCCAACTGCAAAAATATTAAGAACTAAATGGAAATAAAAACATACCAAATATTTAACTATAAGCAGACTCATTTTAAGGCTACAGAACGTGCCAAAGAAATATAAATACATACACACGAAAAATATAACCCACCTTCTGGGCACTCAGGTAAAACTTAACTAAAAAACCCAGGGCGCCGTAACGGAGCGCAAGCCTTTTGTTAGTACTATTGCCTATTCTGTGGCATTTGCAAATTGCAAGGGCTAGGCTAGCCAAGGACGGCATAAAAGTGAAGTTTGAAGCTACTTTCAAACTTTCGCCTTCACCGCTCCCCCATAGATCCACGCTTGCTCAAGTGTACATATCACCAACACAGTACAAATGTGCTTTCTTTATATATTTGCTCAAAACCCTAGTCAATTGTGCACATCGGCAAAACGTTGCATTATTATCCGACCAAACAAAAACCTGCCTGTTTACATTTATTGCAAAATTCGCCTTTGCACTATGTGTTTGTACAATTTGTTAAAATGTTGATGCTTTTTACATCTATCTTTAGCGTCGCTTCCAAAAATAATACTGGGCTAAGTATGCTTATCTGAAGCAAACCTGTGTAAAAGGTTCTCCTTCCTCCATCATAAGTTGTGTAAACCGTTCTTTGCTGAGGAACCCACAACCCTCCTTGTCGAAGTAACGGAATGCAGCAAGCAAGACGTCTGCGCTTGCCGGGTAAAACCTGTACATATGATACAGAAAGTAATCACTACGTGAGACTGTACATGCATAAATAAACATTTTTTATTGCTTTCATCGCTCGGTCGCAATTCGATCGATTAAAATTATTTTACTTCGGACTCACTAAGGGTGAGGTAATAAACAATTACTGCACCGAGCAGTCATCCATAACAGGTCATTCTCATTAGTTCGCCGGCTTTATCACACAATGGTCCTCCCCTTAATAAAATCCTGTATCCGCCCCTGTCGAAACATCACAGAAGCGCCGTCTGGACCCAAACTAAGCAAAGCTTCTATTATTAAAAGGTTTTTTTTGTGAGTAAGTATTATCGATGTAAGTATAATTCGCGCCACGTAAGTTGAACTAAAATGGCGGCCGTCTGCACAGGTACAGTACGGACAAATTTACTAACTAACCAAAAATTTGTTACTGCGCAGGTTCTTTTTTTTTTCTGAACTGGTTTTGCAGTTGGCTGTTGCAGCCATTACTGCTTCACCGGGCTTTTTGGGGCGAGACTCTGAAGGAGCCTCAGCCCATATAGCGCCCAATGCTCAAGGGCTCCCCGCGGAAAACACCGCGGGAAGCATCGGCTTGGGTTGTCGCTCCTGGGGGCGTCCCTTCGACCAGCGTGAGTCTGGAACCCGAAGGTGAGTCACCGCCAGGAGGGAAGTTCCCCGTTACGCGGGTACGGTTGCGATTGAGTGGGGGCGAGAAGCGCCCCGGCACTCTTTGATACCTCGTGTATCCTTGTGGGCGCCGACGAACCCGGGGACGTCGGCGTCGTGTTTGGAGGGAGGCCCTATTCGGGGAGGTCGTAGAGACTAATCTCGCTATCGTCATCTGGAGCCGTTAGTACGTGCCGAGGCCGCCTAACTATAGTTTTAAGACCGTCCCCGGTCCATGGGGGGGATGATACGTTGTGGATTGCACAATTAATCGATTCGGGTGATTTTGCGTACGCTCGAAAAAGCGGACTGCCAAGTCTTTGAAATATTGGGGAATCGTGGGGAGTTCGAAGTCTCTGTGTAGGTCCGCATTGCGAACGTACCAAGAAGCCCCAGAGGCCGCTCTGAGAAAGCGGTATTGGAGGGTCTGAAGTTTGTGGAGATTGCGCTTGGATAACGCAAAGACTACGCTAGCATACGCTAGTATGGGGCGGATACAAGTTGTGTAAAGATTCAGCTTATTTCTAAGCGACATCTTACTGTACTTGCCTATCATGGGATAAAGACGACCGAGGACAAAAGCGGCTCGGTCTCTGACTATTTTGGTGTGAGCGTGGAAGTTCAAACGCCTATCCATGGACACACCGAGATATTTGGTCTTATTTTACCAGGGAATGGCACAACCGAAGAGAGAGAGGGGAGGTGGCCGCGGAGGGCAGCCTACGGTAAAGAGGACGGCAGAGCTTTTGTCGGGATTCACCTCGATTCTCCATTTCCGAAACTATTCGCCTAGGGCGGTGATAGCGGGTTGGAGTCTCTTAGTGATTCGACTCACTTGCCTATCGGTGGTATAGAGAGCGGTATCGTCCGCAAAGAGGGCTAGTTGGGTACCTATCGTTTTAGGGATGTCGTTGGTGTACAGAAGGTACAAGATGGGGGCGAGCACGGACCCTTGCGGGACTCCTGCTTCTATGGGACGGGGGGAAGAGAGAGTGCCTTCAACTTTGTAGCGAAAGCTACGATTCGACAAATAGTCTCGTATGATGAGCACGAGACGATCTGGCAACTGAAAGTTGTTACGCTAGGCAATCCGCTTTTTCGTCGTCATTGAACGCGGGAACGTTGTTGGGACGAGTTAACGGAGGGAAAGAGTTGGCGGTGTCTGATTTTAACGCTCTGGCTAAGTGCCAATAAGCTTGGTGAGAAGGAGAAATGTTCTCCATCAGATCACCGAAACGATGGGCGCGGAACTCAGCTACAGCGGTTCTTACACGGCGGTGTAAGTCGTTGAAGCGAGCTTTATTATCGATAGTGGGAGCGCGATCGCGTGCGCGGCGGGCCGCGTTACGCTCAGTCATTACCGACCTAATGTGCTGAGGCAGGATTAGGTGGTGATAATCACCACCCGGCACCTGTCTTGAGCACTCGCCAACGGTGGCGGCCAGGTGGCTAGTGAGTGAGTCGATAGCTACGTTAAGGTCGGTCGCGGAAGAGATTACATTGGGAACGCGGTCTAGATGTGGCGAGCTGGGATTTTCGAGCAATTACCCAAATTCATCCCAGTCCGTCACGGTTCTAGTGTCGGGAGGAGAGGCGCAGGTTCAACTTACGTGGCGCGATTTATACCTGCTCTTGCGAAAAACATTTAAAAAAGGAACCCTAGCGTTCATTTATCCAAACTGGAACCTTCTGGCCTGACAGCCCAAATTATAATATATATATTTGTAAAATTGACCTTCAAAAAGTGCCGATTTTCAGCCTGCTTTGAATAAATGACTTTATGGTGATTCTGCTGAATTAAGTCATAAGTTGTGACTGAAGCAGATGGAGAAAATAATGAATAAAGAATAGGGTAAAAATACATACTTATAGGACTTCTCGATAATTACCATTAGTGGTTTGGCTCTCCGCAGCCAGAATGTAAAGTTTTCTAGGCATTTTGATTATTTTTAGTTTGAAAGATAACATAAAATAATTTACACACTGAGAATTCACACACATATAATGATAGCTTAGCAGTAGTTCGATTGAAGTTTATGTAAGTAAATATTTATTTATATTTCAGGCAAATGTTTTCACGTTAATTTCGACCAAGCACACGATAACTTATAGCTATGCATAGGTTGAGGCGGCGACATCTGTCCTCATAACATCACTTTTTGTGACCGAAACCATAGCGCGATCTAATTCAACGCCAACGCCAACGCCATCTAGTTAGCAAATAGGAAATACTTTTTCATATGGTGAAAAATTATAACACATCTAAGTTATGACTTTACACGATTTTTTAACATAAAATAAATGGCTATGTGCGAGTAGAATAATTAAGAATTAAGAAGCAAGTCAAATATGCGTCGTTAGATTATACGTTGTTACAGAATGCGTTGAAGAAATAAAGGTTCACTGCTTGTTCCCCGTAGGTGATAGCGTGATAATATGTAGCCTATATGTTGACCCGACTTCTTAATAATATTCGTGCCAAATTTGAAGTAAATCCATGCAGTACTTTTTGAGTTTATCCCGAACATACATACAGACAAACAGACAAAAATTCTAAAAACTATATTTTTGGCTTCGGTATCGATTGTAGATCACACCCCAAGTATTCTTTTAAAAAATATTCAATGTACAGTTTTAACTTTCCTACCATTTTATTATATGTATAGATTAACGTTTAAAAATCGTCATTTTTATCACTGACTGACCTATAGATCAAAACTCTAACCCAGTTCCAGTTGTCCTAGAAAGTTTAAATTTGGCATGTAGATAATTAGGTAAATATAAAGGAATAAATCAGAAACTGGAAATTTTTTATCATTTAATTATAATTTTTCACTTAATTGATTCTATTAGAAACACTTAATTTATAAAAACTGTAATGTAATTATCAGCAATCAAAACTTATGACAGCCGGTCTTTATGTGGATTTATAGGTTTTCACATGAACATATACTTCAACGACAAAATAAGTGAGATCTAAACATAAAATATCATTTTTTCTTATAATTTAGGATAATATATTGTAGCCTAAGGTCTGACTTGGCTAGTTTCTCATATACGAATTAT
Source organism: Apoda limacodes (assembly GCA_946406115.1). Taxonomy (NCBI): domain Eukaryota; kingdom Metazoa; phylum Arthropoda; class Insecta; order Lepidoptera; family Limacodidae; genus Apoda; species Apoda limacodes. Next base: position 20,466,572 of record OX291555.1, on the reverse strand, counting down.
ACTATAGCCTTCGCAAGTTCTAAACCTGTTACTTGTTGGTTCATTTTTCATTATTCCGAAAATTTGGCTTGCTGGTAGAAACCAGCCATCGAACATTATAATTCGTATATGAGAACTAGCCATGTCAGACCTTAGGCTACAATAATATATTATCCTAAATTATAAGAAAAAATTATATTTTATGTTATCAATAAATTTCTGGACTGACCATTGAACTTGGCACCCATTAAGATCTCACTTCTTTTGTCGTTGAAGTCAACATCCAAGGCATATATCAAAATATTGAACTTGGCTCTCATTTCACATTTATGTTTTTGTTTTGATGGGATTTCATTACTTTTTGTACATAAATTATTAGTAGGTACTTATTTGTAACAAAATTAATACCAAATGGTTTTTGTTAAATTACTGTATTTTCCTACGTTAATGGGGTATAATTGTCTTTTTTGTGTTACCCTACAAATATTATAAATGTGAAAGTTTTTATGTCCGGATGGATGTTTGTTACTCAATCACGCTTCAACCACTGGACGGATCGGGATAAAACTTGGCATACATGTATAGTTTAGGCCTGGAATAGCATATAGGCTACTTTTTATCCCTAAAAATTCAAAAGTTCCTGCGGGAAGAACAATAACAGAGTTAAACGAACTATTGCTGCACCTATAGCATGCTATAGCAATTCATTACGTGGAATTCCACGTCGATAACGGAATGTAGGGCGGGCGGAGCCGCTGGCAAAGTCTAGTTTTCTATATTTTCTTGTATCTTTGCGCTTTGTAGGATAGCGTGCTTCGCCGAACAAACCTAGTAGAACACCATCCTGATAATACACTTCGATCTTAATATTATGCAAATTTACTGTAGCCTTTTATTCAGAAGCAGCTCCATAAGCTGTCGAACAAAGCATGCTTACTCGATACTCTTCTTCAGAAATCAGAGCAGTAAAGTTCCCCGTTTGGAGCGCTAGTGTACATACTTAAATCATCCCAGTTACGACATACATAGTCTACTATAGTCTCGCGCAACCTATTTGTTTGTTGTATATAACTATACTCAAACAAAGAATATGCAATCAAATGGAATAGGCAGCTTCCATCCGGATCTCATTCCTCAACTTAAGTGTTTGTGGGAGGAAGTTTCTCTGAAACCACACTGTATGCGAACATTTATGTTCTAAATTCACTGGTTCGCCTTATGACATTTTTATTTTTAAAATATTTTTAAAATATTTGTTCGATATATCATAATTTACGTATATATAAGCGCTGTACGTGACGCACGCGTTGCCTTAAGATCTATAAGTGCGAGGGAGACTGCCATATAACGCGCTCAGCTCAGTTTAATTGCTCAACCTGCAGCGAGATTATGCGTGTGATGTATAATTAAAACGGGACGATTATCTCTCTTTGTTCCCGCAAATAAATAAGAATAGCAAGACGCCCAAACCTGCTACCAGTTTCTTTTGGGCAGATAACAGCTGAGAGCACGTATGCTCAATTTGGAGCTCTAGGGATGGCTATGTTATTCGCCCTATTTAGGTAGATAGCATTCATTAGTTTGGGTGCCCATTTTATGATAATCTAATGTGGAAATCCTCATTTTTTTGGAAAAGTCTAACTTTGGTAAATTATGTATTTTAAACCTGTGTTCTATCATCACTTTCACCATGTAAGGCAAAAAATTAGCCAGCGGTACATTCCCAGTCGCCTCTTTATTTTCTGTTGCTAATATCACTTCTTGAACTTCTGCTTCGGTAGGGCAGCAACCTGTACATCAAAAGCACAACTATTCTGTTATTTCTGTTATCGTAACGTAATTCTATTATAATAAAAGATATAAATTTATATTTTGTTACAGAAATAGGATCATAGGTTTATTTAGACAGTTTAAAAAGAAACAAACTTCCAAATTCTGACATAAAAATGAGAAAAGCTATTTATTATTCTTAACATCTCAAAGGAACATCTAATTGACCCGATTTTTGGCACAGAGATAGATGCAGAGATTAAGAAGGATATAGAGTATTTTTAGGGCACTATTCCTACATATCGTAACGAACGAAGCAACAAGTTGCAATGATTTTTAGTGCAGAGAAAGCTAGAAGGACTGAGAAGGTTATTAAATACTTTTAATCCTGATCAAGTGTTCCTACGGTAATATATTTTCCACACCGCGAAGGGCACTTTTCCTTACACAACTTCATTTATGGCAAACGGATAGCTGAAAGAACGTAAAGTATATTTTTTATTCCAACCGAGACTTCCCTCACGAAAATATTAAGTTTAAAACTAGGGAGCACAATTCCCCGCAACGCAACGGTTCAACGGGATGACTTCATTTAGTACAGGGATCTTTGTAGGGAGAGAGGATAACGTAGAATATTTAATATGGCTGTGCTATGAACACTGTTCAATATGATACAGATCTAGACTGCGTGTTTAAATTCACAAGTAAAAAGTACTTTTCTGAATTTTTTTATTTCAGCCAATCTCACCTAAAGATCGAAGAATTGTACCGATCTCTCTTACATCGACGACTTGCTTTGCGGAGTGGTCAAAAACCTCGAAAGCTTCCATGATTTTCTTTTCCAGATCATTGTTAGGTTGTACTGAAATAATACATGTGTTAAAATTAATGCTTCCTATAAATGGATAGTTGGTAAGTAGTGGTCGCTTAGGGGGCGTCGATATATTACGTGATTTTGGCAATTTTTCAACCCTTCCTCCCTTGGGTAAGATTTCGTGAGATTTGGCTCGAACCCCTCCTACATTTCACGTATCTAAATTTCACATGAGATCTTACAAAATGCGTATCGTTAGTGTAAATACGGCCTTTTTTTTATTCTATTGTCTTAGAAACTTGATTTTTTTACAACTTTAAGTGATCGCAGACTTTAGTATTTGATAATAAGTTTAACGTGAACTTGAAAACTTCACGCGATCTTGAGTTGAAATACAGGAACGAGACAAACATTTTTTTTTATTTTAACTACAAATTAACGAATTTCAGATTTTTTTATGTGTATATTTAATATTTATACCTATTTTTGCGATTCCAAAACAACGGGAAGTACCCCATAGGTTTTTTTTTATTCATTTATTTATGAATACCAAAATATGCGACAAAAAAGGCCTTATTTCGGGCGTATTTTTTACTGCGTTTAGAAGTTGAATTTTTTAGTACTTTTTTGGTACCTTAGTCATCATATCAGCCCATTGACGTCCACTGCTGGACAAAGGCCTTATCTATCTATCTCCACAATATTTTGGATTTCTTTTTGCTACACGGCGCTGATACTGTTTTAGTTTTGTTCACCGACATTATGTACATTATGCGCTTAATGTGAATAATCCAACCAAAGTAAATGATTCAGGATTTGTAGTGTCCCATACATAATTTATATCTTTTTAACTTGGCTGGATTATGACATTAAACGCACTGAAGCAGTGAACAAAACGCACCTTGTCTTAATTCACACATGGTCGTTACTTATTATTTGTTGCTATTCTACAACCACTGCATGTTTGAAATTATTTTTTAAGTTGAACGCATAGTTACTATTATAGAATGATATAGTCTGAAGCATAGAATTAATATGGCGTCAGTGCTACTTACATTCCGCACTTGCTAAAATTTTGCTTTAATTATTTATTTGTATGTCTTTAGGACCATTGGCACTCGACTCCAAGGCAAAAACCTGAATATTCAGTCAATAAGTCTGCTTTAGGGGCTTCTTTTTACTTTTCAGTGGATTTGAAGTGGGATTAATGTTTTTATTGGTAAAAAAGAGTTTATTTTTAATTTGTAGTTGCACCTTTGAACAAATTTAATTTTCAAGTCTTCAAGTTTTCAAAGTCAATAATATTATAATAGAAACTCAGAACTTTTAATAGAATAGATTAGAATTAGTCAAGCAAAAAGATAGAAAACTACAAAGGATCGGTTTTTACCTCATATCTACAGAATCCTAAAAGAAATGATTAAAAATATATATATATATATATATTTTAAATTACTTTATACTTTTTGTCTACGTAGGTATATATACAAATGACCGATGGACAGATATGACGAAACAGTAAAAGACCCTAACCCTAAAATTGACAAATGGAAGAACGAATTCGATTTTGCCGTTTGACTACGGAACCCTCATATTTGACAAACAGATGAACGTACAGATATGATGAAGCTATGTTCACTACATAACATTGGGTTTTAACAACGGAACCCTAAAAATTAAAAAAGAAAAATCTAATTTTGAATCAAGTTTTTTTTGCAGTTTAAATTGTCAAATGTATACAATGTCAAAATGGCCATCGAATTTGTTCGGACTACCGTGCATTTTGGTAAAATTCCGTGCGTTTTTTCTCAAAAAACGTAAGGTGTGATGTGTGAACGACACGCTCTGTGAGAAATAATCGCTTGCGGATATCTACGGTTTACGGTAAAATATAATTTTATTTTAAACTATAAAAATTAAAGCGATAATTCCATCGTACATTGGTTGTTAATGTCATTCAAAGTTGCACTTTCGCCACGCAAAAACTTACATGACTGGTCTAGAGGTAAAGATCTGTAGAAGCTCATCTATATAATCAAAGTCAAAGCGATAAGACTTAAGATATTTCTCATTTAACTCTGGTTTTCTTAAAGCAATCCTTACTAAATTGAAATGGGACCACAGAGTTAACCTTTCCCTATTTAAATAAAAAATCCAAATCGGTTTATGAATGACGGAGTGCTGAGGTAACAAACATGAAAAATATTTATAACTGAATTCAGAACCACCTCATTTTTTTAAGTCGGTTATCAAGACAAAGAATGATTCTTTGGTTTGCTAAAAAAATTTTTAGTATGTATTTAATAAAATCTTAATTAGGTAAGTAATGTAGAATCTAGGTAGAAATAAAAAAAAAAGGTTAAGTCAAAGAAGTCAAAATTAAATAAGTACTTACTTCAGACGTTTAACCAATTCATGCCAAAAAAGTCACGGGTACAAGCTAGTTTTCTATCGCAATTGTACAACATGAGCGAATTACTGCCCGTGTTAAGTCTAGTAAACGTAGGGTGTGCACAAAAATGGTCAGAGTAAGTAAAAGGGGGTGCAAGGGAAAAAACCGGGCTTAAAATATTTTCTTGTTTTTTTCTTTGTTTTGGTTACGGTTAGGGTGTACAAAATGGGACTGCTGAAAAAAAAATCTTTTTCACAATTTTGTACGAAAATTTGATGTTGGGAATCGATACAGTAAATCGTTGGCAGCAACGTTAGTATGGAGCACTTTTGTTCTGTGACCCCTCTCCGGATCCTAGGCGGTTCATAACTTTTTTTTAAAAGGGGGTGTGTCCCTATGACGCACCATTTTTTTGACGATTATCAATAAAACACATTGCCATATAAATAGCGCTCCTGACAAACGTCATTGGGACACACCCCCCAGCAGTCCGAGGTGAGAAAAGTGCTTCATCAAATGTTGCTGGCGACAATGCACTTTATCGATTTGCATCATCAAAATGGTATGTTGTGGGAACACACCCCTTTTGAAAAAAAATTGAACCACCCTACGGGTCCGGAGAGGGTCACAGACAAAAATGCTCCTTACAAACATTTCGACCGACGATGAACTCTATCGATTCCCATTATCAAATTATATGGTTATTGGGACACCACAAATTCCTATACAAAATTTCGAAATAAAATTTCTTTTTTCAACATCCCCATTTTTTCAAACTAACCATAACCGAAACAAAGAAAATAAAAAATCGGCCAACCGCGAGTCGGATTCGCGCACGAAGAGTCCCGTACCATTATCTATAAAAACAGCAAAAAAAATCACGTTTGTTGTATGGCAAAAAACCTTAAATATTTGTTTTATTTTAATTTAATTATTTAGTTTTAAAATGACTATATAACTCAATATTCTGTAAATATTTTAAGCGGATACCTGTTGCCGTTATTAATATCGAGCAAAAAAATCATGTTTGTTGTGTGGGAGCCCACTTAAATATTATTTTTTTAGTATTTGTTGTTATAGCGGCAACAGAAATAAATCTTCTGTGAAAGTTTTAACTGTCTAACTAGTCTTAGTAATAGGGTTCCGCTACTTACCCTTTGAGTACGAAAGCCTAAAAACGTAAAAAATTTTTTAAGTGTGGCTTATTCCCCATGCGGGGTGTATTTACTCTAACATTTTTTTGCACACCCTACATTGAATAAACTTGTGCGGCCAGGGTGTCATGTTAACTCGCCCGAGTTGTCTTTCATTGACTTGTATATGTTATTGTATGTTATTTTGATCCATGATCACATATTTGCGCATCCATGAATCGGAGTTCTTATACTTTTATTTGTAATGCAAAACTTACTTTTTGGTTCTTCTTTCCGCGCCATATTTTCTTGAGATTCTTAAAATATCAATCGGTAATGAGAATTTTTACAGTCGAATATTCTATTTGTAAGAATACAACAAAAACAATTTAGTTTCTAAGCAACGTTAATATTTCTAGCGCCAAATTTAAATAATAAAAGGACCCACAGAGTATAAACAACTCTTAGGAGACCACAGACCATGGTCGACACATTAGGGTTAAATAAATTTTAGCTCTATGGGGGAGTCCCATCCAAAAAGCTTATATGTGTTTAAAAAAATCTAAAAAAATAGGCTACTAAAAATATGAGTGAGTTCTCGAGGGCCTATTGGATTAGGATTGAAGTCTAGAAAAATGTGCAAAAGTTTCCAACACTTTTTCCTTAAGTGCATCCCTTATTATGGTTTATGCTTGAACAAAAGTGACAAACGTAACAAAGGGCGTTCCTTTTGAAACGCGTTGCACTTTAATAGTACAACATCATTTTAGCACCAACCACCCGTTCCGTCTAAGCTATTGTTTAAGCGAAACGCGTTTCGAGTAATTTTTTGGCAGTTCCGTGTGATTTTTTTGTAGATAATAACAAAGATAAAGAGTTTATCATGCGAAAATAAACTTTTCTTAAAAAAAACAACGTTTTAACGATTTTAGAAGACTTTAGCATTTTACAGCTGTCAAAAAGTAGCGCAAAATACCTATCTTCCGATATGAGTTTTTGGTAAGAATATTTCGTAGCAAAACTGCTTAGACAAAACGCTAAAAGTCAACATTAGATTTTGCTGTTTTTTTTTTTTCTAACTATCTTGCTACCAAAAGCATGAAACGCAAACCGCAAACAATTTCTGCTAAAAAATTAAGATAAATAAAGAAAATTAAGACGCCATAGAGAATTAAGGCGTTTTATTTATTTTAGTATTACCTACAGCGTTGCCAACTTAGTGGTTTTACCACTAGATCTGGTGGTTTGGGACCCCCTGCTGGTGGGCAAAATTTGTATCTGGTGGCTAGTGGATTTTTTAGTGGGAAATTTTTAGGTTGATACTTTTCAAAACAAAGAAAAATTTTGCTAAATAAAGACAATATTGCACTCGGTAATTGTAGTTACCCACTCATCACATATCCCTATAATAAATTAAAAATAAAAATGATATGTTGGTACATTGATTATTATCCTCGTGAACCATAGATGTAGAATTGCCGTGAACTCACTCCCGTATCTCGCTAGAGGTGCGTTTTGTTCGCTTTAATGCGTTTAATGTCATAATCCTGCCAAGTTAAAAAGACGAAAATTCTGTATAACATAGTACAAAATCTTGTTTCATTCTCTTTGGTAGGATTACCGCATTATGTACATTATGTCGGTCAACGAAACGCCACTTAGATAACGACTAGGACCACAAATGGTTAGATTATACTATATAGGACAGGCTTCTAGGTAAGGCAGAGATCGCTTATAATAAATGAATTTAGATCGGCAAACGAAACTTTGTTTTGTTTTGGGTTACTAATCAAGTTTCATTATCTGGTTGTAAAACTATGTTTACTTGTGATGTCGCAAATATTTTATTATATGAAAATATGCCGAAACCACAGTACACAAAATAGTTTCGGGAATCGTGGCTTCAAGATGCTAATGGCTTCAAAAGTTGGCTTCAAGTATTTTTTCTTGTTTTTACAAAATTTACGATGATTGAATATTGACTCAAAATTCCTTTATTTTTCATTTGAAAATAGTTTTTTATACAAATTCATAATATAGTGTTTTTTTTTAGTGGTTTCATATCATTTACATATTAAACGCTAAAAAATCTGGTGGATTTCTGGTGGTTTTAGGACCTGCATCTAGTTGGCTTGCAAAAAGTTTGCTGGCAACACTGATACTATACTATAATCTGTGAGTCTACCGCTGACGCCATATTGATTTGATTCGGCGCTTTTCGTGACTAATTAATTTTTGCTTGCTAGTTATGTGTGGACATACTTCATTTGTTTGAATATATGAGTTTATGATAAGTGTAGTGGAACTATATTCTCAAAATGGATCCTGCTAAAATGAAAGTTGTAGACCTGAGATCGGAACTTGGCGCTCTTGGTTTAGACACGAAGGGTAACAAGCCGGCTTTGGTAGAAAGATTGAAAAAGGCGTTGGAAGCCAAAACAGGAAAAGGTAATGCCGTGGACATCATATGGCTCGTAAACTTTATGTTTTACAGCATTATTCGTTTAATTTTCTACGCATACATAGTGCTGTAGGTTGAAATCAATTGGTTTTAACACGTGTATGCTTATGGTTTTATATTTTTTGTTAGGTTTTCGATAACCGTCAAGGTCAACAACGCCAATAGTTCTTCGGTATGGCATAACTAAATTGTTCGGCATCACATATAGAGATGAGCTGTCACGTTTGGAATGCGTTTGTAAATTTAACTAGATCCGTTCCAAAACGTATAATTTTAAGGCAGCTGTAATTTTTTCCCTTGCGCCTTTTTTTTTATTACCTACTCTGTCCCATTTAAAATTTTACTGCAGTCAATATTTTTCGGAACATTCGCATCTTCTGGTTCGCTCAAGCTACGTTCCAATACGCTTTTACTCTGCTGTGTGATTGTACATTAAAGTTGATATTCAGTTTGTAGTCAAAAGTTTAACAGTTAATTTTCCCACTGACAGGAAGGATTTCCAACCATATCTATGGGAGTGTAAATCATTTTACTTGGCCTGACCATTGAAATAGCTGGGTGTTTCTAAACCACTTTTCCAACTTCCACATTGCATTTTAAAATGTTACATTAATGACTTGAAATCCCCTGATGTCACAATCATACAGCTAAAATGCACATTAAGGATTTATTCAAAAAACAAAGAAGTTTAAAAAGTGGTTTTAGAATGCACAGCTCAGGTATTGTTTACTAACTTAACCCTGTAGTGGTTTTGGCTCCAAGAAGTCACATGAGTGGTCATGCAGGTAATGTATATAGGGGCGTTTCATTGACAAGAATTTTACCCATTGAATGTTCTCTAACTTCTGTTGACCAAAAATGAATGCGCTCTGACATTACTTCCAGGTGGGCGCACCACCTTAAGGGGGGTTAACAACATCTAAAAGAAGTGTGGACACTTTTGATTGAACCTAGAATTGGAAATCATGTCAAAAACATACTCCATCAAATTGTCTCTTCTTTATACAAGTGTGTGATTTAAAAAAACATTTAAAAAATACTTTATTACTATTATTGTATTTTACAAGTGCGTGGTAACCACTTGCTACCATTTGCTGCACCAAGGAGGGTGCATTTTCATATTTGGCGGGCATGATAAAAAAACTTGTGTACTAGGGACTTATGTAGTCCTAGTACATCAATCTTACAAACACACAAATCTATAGAACTATAAAATAAAATATATATTTCATTGACTCCTTGGAGTTAAGAGATAAATGCCACAGCTATGGCTACATCATCAATGTTAATAAATATTTAATAGCAAAGCTGCAGTCAAAACAATAACCCTGAGCCAGGACTCAGACCTTACAGTCTGTGTGACTGGTCTCCATTGTGTTCAGTGATTTTCATTTCTCACTGGATTTTCACACTCTTATGCCTTCATGGCTCAATAGGTAAGGTTTGTTGCAGGTTTGAGTCCTGGCTCAAGCTTTATCTTCTAACTGTATTATTGCTATGAAAATATTTATTGACATTGATGATGTAACAATATTTGTTCACATTGTGAGGTAGTTTGCGGAATGGCATTTACAATATTCTTTTGTCTTGTAATTTTTTATTAAGATATGAGAGTCAAAATTTGTCTTTAGCTAAATTCATATGAGAAAGAAATATAAGACACTATCACTCTTGTTCAAATCAATTAACTTCTAATTTGCATTCTTTATAGAAAGGTTCTATCATGTGTGGGGTCTAGAAGGGAGGGTCCCCATAAATATTTTTCATCTATATTTAGTATTTCTGAAAAGTTCTTTAACTTCAATTTAGATTATCAAAAATGACATATTAATGTTTTTTGTAAAACATCAGTCTTTATACTGTAAGTAACATTTAACAAAATAACATGTCATACATAGAAATTTTTTTAGGCACTTGAAAATCAACTTAAGAAGTCAACTTCATTTTATTTTCTAATAAAATTTGAATCAAAACCCATAATTATAAGAAAATAATTATGACATTGTACTAGAAAAACGAAAAGAGTGGAATAGCATGAGGTTTAAAAACTCAAGTTTTTTTTGGGTTTTAGAACTTTATTTTTCTCAAAGAATTTATACATTCGCTTATTAGAGAAAAATACAGGTTATTTTAAATAAATAGGATACTTAAAAATTAGGCAAGCAATAGAAACGGACGAGAACAAAATAAAAATAGTACTTAAATTTTTTACATTTCAACTTCAAAGCATAAATACAGTGTGAACACAGTTTGGTTATAAAATTAAAATTGTAAACTGTACCTATTGTCTTGTAACGGGTGAGTCACTTCTAATCAACTTCTATTGTTTCTATTTAGTACTAGTATAAATAAACCACTATAGTATAGCACCTACCACTGATTATTGAATGAACTAATTGCACTAAATAAAATTTGTCAGTGAAAAAAACCAATCATGTCATATTGCCAGGGCATCAATCCAGCCAATTTACCTTCATGTGATTATGTGCTAGGTAAATTAGAGTTCATATTGGTGGACTGTACCAAAATGGTTTTTTGGAGGATCTTTAACATATGTCTATAATACAAAATATTACTATTATTATACTCGAGCAGCATGAGTTGCTGTTGTGTATCTCATGTGATGGAAATGTCCTAGTCCTTTTCACAACAATATTGTTCACTTAATATGTCACTCTAGTTATAGGTCCAGACACTTTAAACCACTTGTCCAGTCTATTTTAATATGAGTTTACTGAATTGGCTGAAAATATGTTGGCTGGCAATCTGTTCCAAGTTTCCACAACACAATTACTCAGGAAATGGTGGGCAAGATTAGATTCAGATCTTAAGCCTGTAATAGTAAGATGGTGTCTTCTTGAGTGTCCACAAGAGTTTCCATCTTTCAAGACAAACATGTCACATATGTTAGGTAGGTTGTACTCGAATGTCAGGATTTTATGTGTCTGAATTGGACTACCCCTGATACATCTATTCTGTAATGTTGGCAGCTTTAGTATTTTAAGCCTCTTCTCATATGATTTCTTTTTTAGGCCTAACGGTAGCTTAGTAGCCTTCATTTGATGAACTCTTTCTAAGAGAGTGATGACGCAAAGTACAGACTCCATACTTTGAATGCATACTCAAGCAAAGGTCTTACATAAGTCTTGTATATTTTTTTATGAAATGTTGCTATGTAGATGAACTGAAAGCATCTCGGGGTGACGTAAAGAAATGAGTCTCCAAACTCTTCTGAGAGTTCATTGCAAAAATTGAAGTATGTTAGGAAGGAATTATTGGTCCCTAAGTGCAGCACTGTACACTTGTTTGTATGAAGTGTATATTGCTGTTAGAAGAGCTGATTGGTTCTGAGTTAAAAAGAATAGAAACGCTACAAGTTATTATTGTTTATTATTTCTAAAACTGAAGATATGTCTTCTATGTTTGAAGTCATTTTGACAATAAATGTTTTTAAAAATATTAAACAACAATACCAAACCAGGAGACAATGCATGCATTAAACTAAACATGGTTTGTTTAGATATTTTTGAGTAAAGTTTTGGCATAACACAAGCAGGAGACGTGGCTTTAGTCACATCTGACACAAATAAATTCAGTTTAATTAAAAACTATATATAAAAAACAATTAAACATTTAAAAATATATGTTGCTTATTGGTTCAAAAAATGGAATCTACCCAAACACGGCCATAAATGAATTTTAAATGCTTTTGTTGCTAGTTTTAAGTTATTTAGGAAATTAGATAAAAATTGATATGGAAATAAATAACGAAAATAGTTCTTTACTTATAGATTTCAGGAAAACCTATGAGAAGTTTATGGTCTTAAAATAACATGGGAAAAAACTTACTAAATCAACAGTTTACAAACTGTATTGTGTGACATCAATACTAATATTATGAATTCTGTCTGTTACCTCTTCACGATTAAACTGCTGAACCGAAATTTGGTATGCAGATAGTTTGAGTCCCGGGGAAGGACATGGGATAGCTTTAATCCTGAAAAATTCGAAAGTTCCCACAGTAACTTACTGTAGTAACTTTATCTGAATTCCACTTGGAACAAACTATATATGCAGTTATAGCTTGCTATAACAAACATCTTAAGTATAATTAAGGATAACCAAATTTAGGGTGCGTGGAGTCGTTGGCAAAAGCTAGTATCAAATAAAAGGCTTGTTGTGAGTAAGACAATTTTATAAGAAAGTCAGCTTTAACAAAATTAATATAGTTGGTCAGGGAAATTTGAAAAATTGGTCATGGAAAGTCGGGATTTTTTTGGGACATTTGCAGTGGACACCCCAGTCATGTAGTTGTGTAATGAAATTTGGGTAAAGGAAATTAATGACAACTACACCTAGAACTGGGTGAATAACTTTTTGTTATTCCAGTTGTGTGCAGTGTTATTATTTATTTTGTTATAATGTATTTGCAGTTTTCAAGTTACTTTTTCTCTCAGGTGTATTTTTGGGTTATTAAGCTTGTGTGTTTACCCTCTTTTCTACCTTTTTAACCTTGTGTCTTAAACTATCCAAAAAAATTAAATAGCTTTAGCAATACTTCATATGAAAATTGTTTTGGACAAAGTATAATTCACATACTCAAAACCCACTTAATGTGCATACTAATTTGGCATTAGGTTGTGTTTTGACACATGCCTACTCTAGATTAAGCCAGCCTTTGCCATCCTTTACGCAAGTCGTTCTATCCTCCAAAAAGTGCATAGTTATCAAAAAAAAATAAAAAATAGAGGAAAATAGCCTATTTCAGATCTTTTATCAATTTGGGTTCCATTGATCTCATTACATGATCTGTCCAATGCCATCTTAATTTTTTTTTACCATTTAACTAGCCCTCCCTTTATGGAACCTTAAAAAATTCAGAATAAAACATAGCCTGTATGAAATAAATAGCTGTATAAGTTATTTGACAAATAGCCCAGTCATAAAAAGGTACAGTTGATTTTATACTGTTTGAAAGTCTCCCACAATCCTTTATATTAAAATTTCCATAACAAGTTACCTACGAAAGTAAAATTTTTAGTGCTTAGTAAAATGTGTAATGTTGCTTTTCCATAGGTACACGGTTATAGGTAGCAAATAACCCAGTTGGCTGTGGTATTTGTTACCAACTGCTGATAAGATAAAAAGCCAATTAACACCATGAAAATGTGGACTTGTTACATTATAAAGTGAACATTTGCTTTCAGTTGTTGTTTTGCTGTGTTAAATGTAATAAGTAGGTTATTTAATATTACTATTGTTGAACAACAATGTGGCCGTCTGCCGTTTTGTCGAAAATTGTGTTTGTGAAATTTGTTGTTTAATAATAGAGGTTATAAAAATTAAGTTACTTTTTTCTTAATTCTTGTAGATTTCGCTAAACAGGCATAGTAAGATCTTCAAATTAAGATTTTTAATACAAATAAATATTGTAATAAATTGCTTCAAATGATTTTTATATTATTGCACAATTCAATTCATCATTTTTATTGAAATAAAGTTACACACTACACCAGGATTGATAAAATACATGTTTTTTGTTTTTAAAAAAATAAAAAAAACGAATTAATTAAAAACAGATTTAGTTAAAAAACACTACAATTTTCATTTACTTAATCATTAATATAGTAACCAAAATTATCAACATATACTGGAACATTTTAATTCTTGCTACTAAGCCCGTTAATTCTTTATTACAACATTTTTCACATTGCTTTGTTAAACTTTCCGCAAGCTGACTCTTTTTTTTTATTTAAAATTAACACATTTGCCATAATTTTTCTTCCAGCCACATTGTTGTTAAATTCACTCTTTTACAAATAAATTACAAATAAGTAATGACCGGATTCGCGAGTCGCGAGTTTAAATTTCGGGGAATGTCCAGACTGTGTAAGTAAACATAGCATTGCACACGTGTGTGCGTACCTTAGTTTGTGCCTAGGGAAGTCCCACGTCATTTTTAGGCTGAATAGGCTGCAGTAAAAAGTATTGATTTTTTTTGAAACAAACCCTTGATTTTAATCGCATTTTAAATCGTGATTTTAATCATTTATACCCTGCTTTACACTGGTTTTGATTTTGACCATTTGAACCTGCTAAGGAGGATCTAGTGATTTACGCAGATGAATGCCTTTGAAAGGTTGCAAAAAGATGCCAATTGCATCTGAGATCGCTTCCATGCTTCAAATATGCTTTTTATTATAGTTATACTTGCGTCTGCTGCACATGTACCCAGAAAGAACCAAACTATATTTATACAGAATGTTGTTTTGGTTAAATAATACGAACAGTTGGTTGAAAATGATACCTTACTCAGCACTGGCAGAATAAATATACAAGATATTTTCACGCAACAAAATTCACACTTTGATGCAGTCTCTCAAATTGTAGGTTCATGCCTCTGTCATGGCAGATACTACTCTCATCGTGTGACCGGTGAAAAGTCGATCAGAGACTGTCAAGTGGGCCCACACAGTGGCAGCTGTCTACTGTCAGGTCATCAACCCACACTGTGCAATCAGGCCTTAAAAGTTAAACTACAATGTTTTTTGTATATGAATGAGATTAGCAAAGAAACAATATATTTATTTCATTCGTTTTCAAAATAACCATAATCCATATTAAATATATAAAATATTCATTAAATCCACACTACTGCACAAAAAAACAATGGGCAAAACAAAGGCACTGCAGCCAACGTCGCATAAACAACTACAACTTAGTTGAAGAAACCTTTCCCACATAACAGGTATAATAACAGGTCATAGCTAAAATCATTAACATCTTTTAACATCGGATTTAAAAGATGTTTTTGTAGTTGTACAACAGAACAACACCAACTGTTACATAGAGACTGCATAGGAATCAAGGAGTTGCCAGCTCACGTAATTGCGCACTTGAGAAGCGTAGGAAATGAATGAGCAAAGCTTCTAAGCAGTCTGGAAACCTTAAGAGACGCACTGAGTAGCATTATAAACCTCCTGAAATATGGGATAGAGCTGAAATGGTATGAGTAACCAATGACAGGCAATTAAAAAACAAAATAGGCTAAAAATAGCCTAATTAGGAAGCTGAGTCTGGAAAACATATGCCCAACTAACTACCTAACTTACTAACTTCATCCATAATATATATATATATATATATATATATATATTACCAATAAGATAAATGTTGAAGTAACTGTGTCTGTCTATTACATTTTCAAGGCTAAACTGCTGAACCGGTTTTCATTACATTTGGCGAGGAGATAGTTAGCTTGCAGGTTAACAAAGGATTAGGAAACAGATTAATAATGTCAATAGTTATTTTTAAGTTTCGGTGGATATCAATTTCAGTGACATAATAAAGTCTTATGTGATTAAAATCATGAGGGACATTACACTATAATTTGATAATTGAAAATAATGTTTTCAGTAATTAAATATACATTTAACCTACTTCTCACCTACACATGTTTTATCAGGTGTACAAACAAGCTGATCACAAGTACAAAGTTGCCGTATTTCTTCATTAATGTATCAGTCAGAGACTCATAAGAAACTCATATATGATAATATTTTTTTTTTAATAACTGTCTTTTATAGTTAAATTTTAGTGAGTCATATTTATAATCAGTTAATTAAATTAAATAAAAAACATAATAGTGATTTTTTTTTTTAAATAATGATGAATAGATGTGAAAGTGTATTTGTGTATTTAGGAAACTGGGTAAATGACATTGATAGCGTATGACCTGAATTACTACATGTTTATTTAGGCTCCCTTAATCAAAGGATGCCAAAAAAAAAATTAAATTAAATCCAGTTTTGCAATGTTGTTTTGTTGCTTTCTTGGACTATGACATTTCACAAACAGAAGATCTTGGCACTGAGATCTTTATTAAATTAAAATTATTGAAATATAATTTTGTAAAATAATTTACTCTTAAGTGAGGTAGCAAAATATAAAGCAACAAAACAAATTGGAAAACTGGTTTTTTAGGTTTTTCTTTTTTTGGCATCCTTTGATTAAGAGAGCCTAAAAAACATAAAGTACTTAAGAGTGAGTGTAATGTCTCTCTTACACGTCTGTAATACTACAAAAAACAAAGGTGTTTGGTTTCAATAATTACTACATTTCCTCTCTGAATTGCGATAATAATTCTTTGTACCAGGAACAGGCTCTCTTGTTGCCACTAGAAAATTATTAACCAGGGATTCTTATAAACTTTTTGAGACATGTGCCCACAACTTAAATATTGTTATTTTTGTTTCAGTGATTCCTGACACATCCATCTTGGACACTTCCTGCGAGGACGGTGACGACATCTCTACTCCAAAACGTGCCGGCCCTGCTGCCAGGACTAGACGATCTTCATCTACTCGTCAAGTACAAACACCTGCTAAGGTGCGGAAGAGTTAAATCTTCATATGTATAAGAACTAGCTGTTTCCCTGCGATAATACCTGCGTCACAACGTTTGCTATTTTTATAACTCGATCATAGCGCCATCTATCGTATTTAGATTTTGTAATTTCTTTTTTAGCACAAAAAAGGAAAAGTACTACGTAACAGCTCCTGTACAAAATGCGTACTCTAATCGTAGATCGTAATGTAGAGAAATGTACTTAAAATCATAAAAGTCATCCCGTGCAAACCAATTTATCTACTATGCGCGTTAGATACCCACTAAAATACACTGAACCGCTTGTGTATATGACATCACGCGGTAGGCGGGCAGGGCTGGCTGTGGTAGCGAGTCAACTGACGATGACCTCGCGTAGCCTGCGGGAATGCTGAGAATGTCATGTCTTATAACGGTGAGCGCGCTCCAAGCTAGGTCGCACGTACCCATTATACTTAAACAGCGAAGTGCGCCACGTCTGATTTTGGCACTAAACCAAGGTGTTTTATAAATAGGTCATTTTGGAGCATAAATATAGGTTTTTTTTTTAATTTCAACCGATAACCTGTTATTAAGATGGATCAACGTCTTGACATAACAAATATATAAGTTACGCTATAACAGACACACCATAAGATCTACATATAAATAATGACTGACTGTCTGATATCAATGTATAGCCCAAACTACTGGCTAGACCCAGACTTGAAATTTTGCAGATATTTTTCTGTTTTAATGTAGGCGAGCATCAAGAAAGGATTTTGCATAATTCATCTACTGAAGGGGTTTCGAAGTTTTTATTGAAATCCGTCATTTTTAAAGCTGAATGATAATTGGCCTTTAGGTTGAAAATCGATATTGATGGGTTTCACCGTTTTTGGAAAATCATGGATGGCAAAATAGGGGATATTCACAGAACAAGGATTAGATACAGAGATCCGACACGAGATTGCCGGCACGATGTTCCAGTCTAGAAGCCTTAAGTTGGAAGTCTGAACCCAATTCTTACTAGGAATACTATATATATAAAGTTTTAACACAAAGTAGTCAATAAATGGGTTTGTTGACATTCCAGCGTGTAATTTGTTTGAAGGTTCGTTTGGTAAATAGGGTTTGGAAATTTAAAAGAGTATCATTATAGTAATCGTGTGACCATCTAATGAACTTAAAATTAACTTAAATGTCTTGTTATGTATTTAGAATCTATCAGAAGAGCAGCCAGATTCGATAGAGGAAGAAAAAGACTCTGACGATGATGAGGATTTGCAACAACTGCAGCAGTTTTCTGAACCTGGCAAAGACAAAGAGCCGATAGTCAGTGATGAGAGGTCAGTAATCATGTGCATCATTATAAATATACTGCTAATTTCAACAAATACTTGAGACTGAGTGTTAAATTATGTTATAAGGTATATAGAAAAACATTAACAATATTTTTTTTATGTTTATGTAAGCATCTTACACTGAGAATTTTAAAAAGGTATTTAAAATCCTATGTTGAAAGGTTTATGTAGTGATAAAAAAATAAAAATGAATTGCTCTAACACTTCACAGACTATTTCAATAATTCATTAAACTTGGCTACCTTAAAACAGTAGCAGTCTGCCAAACTGAGGGTCGTGGGTTCCATTTCCAAACAGGACAATCATTTATAATTTAACAACAATAATTTGTTTTTTTAGTCTGTGTTCATTATATATAATATATAGGTATTTACAAAAAAATACATTATATGTTATTTGTATTAGTTGTCTGGTATCCAAATTATAAGTCTTATTTCGTTTATATATATATAAATTCGTTTCTTATTCGGACTAGATACTGTGTGTGGTATGTCCAGAAAAATGAAAAAAAACCTTACCACTGTGCTCGGGTACTATAAAGTAGATCTTGCACCCTGTATATAGCTTCAAATATTTAAAAAGTTAGTATTAGGTATTTAATAAAAAAAAAACCTAAAAGTAATTTTGAATTTCACACCCCTACTACTACTACCACTACAAAATGGAACTAAAGATGTATTACTATAGACTTAACACTGCTTAGGACCATAGCAAACATATAAATCTTTATTTTTGTTTCAGGAGCCAAACACCGGTATCTATTAAGGAAGATTTAGATGAACAAGGTATTTTTTTTCCACAGTAATTAATTGATCTTTTTAAAGAGATGAAAAAAATAGTTAAAGTTTAAAGGTTCTGTACCCGAAGGGTGCTAACGGAGCCCTACTATTAAGCCTACGCTGTCTGTCCTTTAGAGGGCAAAATCTTTAAGACCGAAGTTGCTGAAGGCATGAAATTTTACAGAATATGTATTATTAAATAAAAAGTTAATAACACAGAATAAATAATAGTACTAACAAACAGAGATCTCACTCCCATCAGCTTCCATACAAAACGCGTCAAAAGTCATTTAGTGCAAGCTAATTTGTCCCCTATGCGCATTAGATAACCGCTTAAACTCTAAAACACTGAACCACTCGGGCAGATGACATCACGTGGCAGGAGCACTCGCTGCTAGGGTTGCGACATCACGCGCGCTAAACGATTGCGGCAAGCGGCCTTAGCGCGGGGTAAGAATAATATCACACGTCTTATCTCGTCGAGCGTCCCGCACCACCTAAAGTTGGTACCTACATTTTGGGGTGCGCCATGTCTACTAGTTACCTATAGTCAAAAAATCTTTTACCCTAATATTTTGACTGATGACTATAAAATATAGTTGAAATATTTAAATTTTTTGTGTTTTATTTCAATATAATACCATTATAGAAAAAAATCTTTCACTATTTTAAAATTACATTATTCCAGGTGATAGACGATAATTATTTTAAGGGTTTCGTAAGACACGAGAAAGAAGTCGCAATGGAGAGCTTATTATATGTATTCGTTTTATATGTATTCGTACAGAACATAATATGGAGGACGACGGTGATCAGAACGAGCATGCAGACACAGAAAAGGAGGAGAAGATGGAACAAGGTGAAGAAGGTGAACAAGGTGAAGAAGGTGAACAAGGTGAAGAAGGTGAACAAGATAAAAAAGAGAATGAGGAGAAGCAGAATAATGGAGTGGATACTGGCAATGAGGTAACATAACGTTCCGTAAATCCAGGGTGAGAAAAATTATTTAATAATAGTCAATTGGTTCATTAACTAGGATTGAAGACGATGCCTTCACTCATAATTAAATTCTACCTTTATCAGCCCTCATATAAATAAAGAAAAATCATATACAATCACACTGAGAACCTCCTACTTTGTCTTTCGTCGGTTAAAAAGTATTTCGACCAATAAAGCCGTTGCATACAACAGAGAACGATTAGACTGCGGTGCAAATTTTGCCAATATTGATATCCAATTATCACACAATTACACATACATTGGTTAAAATACCGTTTTTAAGAAAAAGTTATTGATTAGATATCGAATGGAATGGAAGTCTATAGTAGTTTTTCTTTTAAATTTTTTGGCTTCATGCCCCAAACTGACATGGTATACTTTAGGGAGTGGTTCTCTGTACACGGCGAGGTGTGGTTTAAACCGGCCTCACTTGTAGTCGCAGGGGTTCCATCTGTACTTGTTCATTTGATCTGAGCGCTAGGCAGGTTATGTGATATTTGATTTACATATAATTAAAAATATGAGAATGATTGTTGACATTTTAAAGATGGGTAAATTTAATAACGATAAAAAAAATTAGGGTATACTAATAACTACTTTGACCTTAGCTCAGTAGCAAGGGTGCGGTCTTGAAGAGATAATATTAATGTGACAAATTTATAACTTTTCTTAAATTTGATTCTTCACAGTTAACTGCTGAAAGGGTTTGGATAAGAAGTTTCTCTAAATTAAACCGGCTTTTAATTATTAAACCACTTTTTAAATCGTTTTAAAGATATGTGATTCATTACACTTAAAGTTATTCATTATGAGATCCAATTTCGATTTCGTTTTATTTAACCAAAAAGAACTAGGGTAGACTAAAATTAAATAGGTAATATTCTCGAAAAACATCGTTATGAACTCGCAAAAACGCTAGGTATCCCACGATGGTGGTGCTTGTAACATCATTGAAATAACGGGAGCTGAAAAACCTTCGACCAATAACGGTAAGAACACCTGAAGAATTCTTTTGTATGCATTGCTATTTTTGGTGTCCCATCAAAAGTACATTTTGGACATTAAAACTCTATGAAAATGTTTTGACAGTATTTTTTTTAATGCAGAGACGGCGGGAACTTACGGAAGAAGAAGAATGGGAGGAGCTTAACGAGAGGCTAATGATTCGTGAGAAAGAGCGGTTGGAGAGGGAGAAGAAACAAGCTGAAGAGGATGCTAAGAAGTTTGAAGAAGTTGCTGACGTTAGTATGCCTTATGTTCTTTTATGCTCAGGAGAGGTCCATAACAATGTTTCAAAGTACTTTTTGTAATTTTTATTTTTACTTTTGTTTTATATTTCTTTTTGTGTCAATGTTATAGCAATAATAGCTATTCTACCAAAGTTTGTGCACATTTTCAAAGTTATAAATGTAGTATTATTTATAGTAAATGTAGTAGTTTAATTCCATGTAAAACACAATCAGTTTTATACATTTTTAGGATTTGTTTTTGTGTTATGCTGCCGTAAAAAAATCTTATAAATATGGAACAAGTACATCTCATTGCAATATATGAAATTGATTATGAAGGTTCACATTAACAGTATAACTTAATCGGTGTCTGTAGTATATACTACACTCTCCACTGTATTTGTTAGTTTTACGGGTCGCGCCACATTTGTATAATGATAAAATGTTTTTCTCGTTAACAGAACCCTGTCAAGCTAATGCGTTTAAAGCGTAAGCAGGAGAAGAAAGCGCGCTGGAGCAATTACTATCGCTCTATAGAAGTAACCAATAAAGTCCTCGCGCCTACTGTTGAGGTAATGTTGTGTAATATTTACCTATTTTTTATTTTATATAGGACCAAGTGGCGCAGTAATAGGGCGTTGGCCTGACATGTCGCAGGGCCCGGGTCCGATTCCTTGTTGAAGTGGTCTCGACTCTAGTTTGTGCCTGGTATTGCGATAGCACCACCTGTAACTGTAGTTAACCATTAATAATCCGTCCCACAAAAATAATAGGTAATATCTTTGACCATCCCTTCTGGGATAAGTGTCGTGACGGTATTTTCTTTAAAGTATAGGGCTTATTGAACTAGGATGATATATTTGGAAATGGTATAGTTGTTGTTTGGATTATGGTAGAAAAAGTAATTAGAAACTTATCAGTAAATATGAGGTCTATAATGACCTGGCTTATCTATAAGGTATTGCCAAATAAATCAGTAATTGACGTAATTATTGATAATGCCTAAAGTTATACCGTTTACAATATTTACTGTTCAGTAATTGATTCTAATAATAAAATTATGTGTGTTTCCTTGATATCGCTCGCCATCGGCAGGGAATCGATTCTCACACGTTAGAACCGTAATGGTTACGTACAGTACTGCTTCAGAGAAACTTTCTCCTGCGAATGATAAGGTTGTGGAAAGAGCTTTCTCTAAGGTCTATAATATGGGCTTCTTGAAGTAAGAAGTTATTAGATTTTTGAAGGGTCGACAACGCGCGGGTGAAAGTGAATAGTGGTATAAAAAAAAACCTTAAAGCCTCGACCAACCGTCGTCGTCTAAGCTAATGGTTCTCATTTGAAAAACAAAACCTAAATTATATGTTTCCGAATGCCCAGATGAACCCGCAGTAATTAACTAAATTAAACTTAGCCATAAACTGTTTTTTTACGCGAATTAAATGTGGCACTACCGGTAGTGCAACTAGTAGTGCTATGGTTTAAATTCATTTACCATAGCACTACTGGTTTAATACTAGTAGTCCCACGGTTAAAAATCATTTACTGTAACAATACAGATTAAATACTGTAGTGCTACAGTTAATGTTAATTTACCATAACACTACTTATTTAATTTGGTAAGATATATGATGTAAAAAGACTATAATGAAACTGGGTTTTTCCCATTGGTTCAACTATTATGTCCAACTGGTTGTACGAATAAGGATTTTTTCCCCATGAACCAACTAAATAGTTGAACATTAGAAAAACGAAATTTACATGTTCCTTCGTACAACTGCATAATTTTAAAGCTTTTTAACCGACATTAAAAATAAGGTTCTCAAATGAGGTTTTTGTACTCAAAACAATGTTGAGTCGAATTGTTAATAGTTTTTGTTATCTTGTTCAAAATAAACGCTATTGCTAATGCTAAAAACTAATTCTCTTTCAGGAGGAACCAAAGGATACAAAAGGAAAGAAGGATACCACCGCAGCTGAGGCAAAGCTGCCTGAACCAGAAATCAATGACAATAAAGTTACTCTGTCGTGGTGTAAGTTGCCATTTATTTATTGTTTATACATGCTTATTGAACAGCAAATAAATGTTTTGTTGCAATTTTGTTTATTGAAAGCGTCATCAGCCTACACTAAACTTTTTTTTGTTAATGCATTTTATATATTTATTTATTTAATAAAGTAAAAAATACACAGATTTATATTAAAGCTTAATTGAACAGCTCGATTGATAGGCAAGAAAATGTGTGGATTGATGGGCTAAAACCAAGTTGTGGAGGGCATGTGTGTGTGACAAACGGTCACACCCAAGCACTACATGTCAATTTGTGCCATTTATTTTAACACAACGCCATCTAGCGGCAGCATGCTGCACCTGTGGCTCGGATTCTTTATTTTGTGGCGTAGGTACAGTTTACTTTATTAATCTTTGCTCGTGCTTTACTATTACAAGTACATACTTTATGCATCGAGTTGGTAAAAAGACTACTAATATGATATGAGTTTTGATTTCATAATTAAAGTATGTGAGTATAAAAACTACTATAAGAAGTATATAACAAATACATCTTACAGAATGTATATCGATTTATGTAATGATTTGTAGAACATTTAAATCAGGTTTCTGGCATCGATATAGAAAGAAGTAGTAGTAGAAATAGACGAAGTAATATATGGCCTATATCCCCTCATAAGTAAAAAGTGTTGTATAAAGTTACAAGAACTTTGTACTAATTAGTAGTGACATGCAAATTTAATTGTGGCTAGCTTCCAAAATTGATTAAGCAGCCTTTTTTCAGATATATAATGCTTTATATGTATTGTTACAGACGATAGCGACCTAAGTCAATACTTGGAGCTGCCAGAGCTAAACTCTGTCGTACCTCTGACGGAGAGCGTGTTTGCGCACGCGTGGGCCGGCGCTAGGGCGTCGCATGGCATCGTCTCCGGGCGGGTCTGCTATGAGGTAAGACGCAGATATTTGAATAAGGAAAAGGCTTATAGTATTTTACTTTCCAGGCGTAATAATAAACAGAAGTAGGTTTATAGGTGGTTAATTGCAAAATAATAAAATTGATCTAAAGTCACTTGAATATGAGTTCTTTGTACTATGTTTGTATTAAAACTTTTTCGGTGTCTTTTAGGTTCGGGTGGGTTCGGTAATGACTACCACAGAAGCATCAGAGGATAAGGCTATAATAAATGGACTCAGAATTGGCTGGTCCACTGAAGATTCTACCTTGCATCTTGGTGAGTGCCCTCTCAATTTATGATTTTATTTGAGAAAATATATTTAATAATGCTAGAGAGACAAATATTACAGCTCCAGATGTTCCATGTAATTTTGAAGAATCCCACATGGGCCATTCAACTATTTATCTCTCTTGGTCTACATAACTGATTCATAACCTCTGACCCAGTATTGTCTTTCCCTCTGAGCCGGATTTTTTAGTAGTCTAATGTATTGACTTAGCTATTCTTTAATTTGTTCCCGGCGTTCAAGGGTGTGAATATAATAATGCACCCTTAGAATAAACAAATAAAGTAAACATAAATATAAATTTAATATCACTGTATACATTGTGCAACTCCGTACTTTTAAGACCATAGTTAAAACTCTATTTTAAGGTGGTTGTGATCTGAAAGTATGGAGAGCCTTGGTTAAAATGATTGTTTGCTATCATTAATGATGATAAATTAACCTTGGTTAAAATGTAAAAGTAAAAAAGGGATAAACACTATAATTATATGGAAACCGATGGTCTTTTTTTTTATAAAATTAGGGTCATATCGCCTAGATCACCATCTGATGGGTGATTCTCAAACTTACTTGTATGGTTTTTTTATGTAGGTGAGGGTGAATTCAGTTGGGGTTACGAGAGCACCGGTCGCGCCGTAAACAATGGTGAATTTAAAGAATACGGGAAATCACTCACCGAAAAAGATGTCGTCGGCGTTTACTTGGTAAGCAATTACACATTATAATAAAATAAATCAATAGATAATAGTAAAGTGTTATGTTTAACTCACGTGAATTTAATTGTCTTAGTTTAAACTTAATACGAACCAGGTTTTTCCATACAACCTTCGGTGCACTAAATATTCATAACTATATATAAACATTTTATTACTTCAAATGCGTTATTGTCATATTTTGAAATCAATCAATTTCGCGAAAAGCATATTTAAACATGAAATGCCAGTGAATTATAAAATAACTTAGGTTTTTGTTGATTTCATACATTTAATTAATTAAAAAAAAAAATGTCTTAATAATTCCCGACTATTTTATGAATGAATGTATTCTATGAATAAAATAATAACACGTTTTGAGCAGCGGAATTAGTGTAACACAGCTTGTGCGAAAATATTATGTTTGGATACACCTTAATTCAATAATTTTATATTATTGTCTTATCTTAGGACCTACAATCCAGAAACTGCAAGATCTCGTACACGTTGAACGGAGTAGAGCTTGGCGTCGCGTATGAATTCGACAAGTCCGCGTTGAACGGGAAAGCTCTGTACCCGCATGTACTTACAAAGAACATGTGTTACAAAGTCAACTTTGGATATGACAGGTGAGATTGATCAACTTTACATATAGTATATACACATGTTTTTAAGCTGTTATGCCTTTGTCTTAAGTCTTCCAATGCCTATTTATGTATTTTTTTACTGTTTACTGTAGTTATGTTCGAACTAACTACCATAATATGTATTTTACCAGATATAACATGCTAACAAAGACCAAGATCGTCCGCAAACGTATCGAAATTCCGGTAGAACAAGTGCTGGAAGAGAAGAGAAAAATAGAGGCAGAAATCCAGCGGCAGAAACTAGAAGCGACGCGGAAAGCGAGGGAGAAGAAGGAAAAAGAAAGAAAGGAAAGAGAGGAGAAATCGAGAAAGAAGAGAGAGGTAAAATTTGTGGTGGATCATTCTTGTTATTTTTTGTATTTTACAAATTAATGTCATATACCTGTATTTTATTAAAACAGGAAAGAGAAAAAGCTGAACGGGAAAGAAAGGAAAAAGAAGATCAAGAGAGGAAGGATAGAGGGGAGGAGCCGGAGCCGATGGAGACTCAAGAAGAACCGAAGGAGAAAGAACAAAAGGAGAAGGAACCTAAGGTAACATTATACCTTATTATTATTACTTTTTACCCGACTGCGCCAGAAGGAGGGTTATGTTTTTCGAGTGTATCTATGTATGTATATTTCTTTGGCACGCTGTCTAGCCCAAAACTAAAACACTAGAAAGAAGGCCAAAGTGTCGCATTGGACTATTTACTTACCAAAGGTAATTTTTTTTTTAATGTATTTCGAAATTTGTGTAACCCATATTCATATAAATGAGCTAAAATAGGTAATTTGCTTTAGCAAATTTTGATCAGGTAATTATTTTATGTTATAAGTCTCAGTTCTGTAATCTTCAGTCTCAGTTAGGTCTAGTAAATAATAAAATAAATCAAAAGTAGTTTACCTTGTTTGTTGAACTTTTCTATAATTTGACATTTACAAATAAATCAAAACCTATGGCATACTTCCCGTTGTTCTAGAATCATGAAATTACATCAAAAATATAGTAAAAAATCCGAAATTTGTTAATTCGTAGTTATAACACATTAAAAACAAAGTTTGTCTGTTTGTTCATGGAATCGTTCTTATTTTGTGTGTCTTTTTTCAAGAAAATTATGTTTTGTGTTAATATTAAACTGTTTCGCTGCATAAAGATACATACATTTAAAACATTATTCTATTTCTGTTTTGGTCAAGACAATTTTATGTAATCAAAATTTAAAATCATCACAGCCTTCTTTAGTTTTTAGTTTAACTCAACTTAGTACTCAACCGACTGATTGGCCGTTCAAGTTAACAATGACGTTAGATTCCCCCACGTGTAAGTCTCAAATAACCGTTTGGCCTTTATACGTTAATTAAATAGTGTGCTACATAAGCCCTTCTACTGCAACAAAAATAGTGCTTCAACTGATAAATATGTATATACTATAGTAAAAGGAAGCTATTACACAAAAAACAAAATACTCAAATGGTTAGATTGGCTCATATACTTAGACCCATCTTAAATTCTTAAATAATCAAAAGACGGATTTTATATGCTTTAATGTGGGAGCTAAAAAAAAAATACTATTACCATTATCCACCCTTGCTACACTGATACGGAGTCGGTCAAAGAAATATTACGTATGGGAATTATTAAATTACAAAACATTGAAACATTCACTCATGAAAACATTAACTTTTCAACGTACTATACTTTAAATTCCGTCCTAACCTCAAGAGGCTATACTACTTAAATAACATGATTGTGCAAGAATATAATTATGATTGTACTAATCCCGCTAGTACTCTTAAATATCTGAATTCCTTCACAAGATTGACGATATTTGACGCTTCGGGGACGGGGTGCCCTCTGCTACATATAAACAAAAAAATTAATTAGTTTGACTTTGTTTTTAATAGCTCAGTAAGTTATTTATATTATTAAGTATTTCAATACAGAATGTATACTTGTTAGCTGAGTTTTGATTTGTAATTTGTGTCAATATTCTAAAAACAATAGCATGCCATAAGTAGTCTAGTTACAACATTTTTGTTAATTAGGAGAATGGTGAAGAACCAGCGGCGGTCGAGGTAAAGACTGAACCAATGGAGACGGAGCAACCACCTGCACCGCTACCAGTGGAGACTAAGGACATTGAAAAGGATGTAAAGGCGGAACCTGGTATGTAATTTTTAATTAGTTTTGGATACACACAGGTGTGTCAGTCTCAAATACAATCTATTCCTGACTAATTATTACCTCTTTCCTTATCAGCTTATATTATGGTAGCAGCTTAATCCTCCTCAGTGTTCAGGCAGTGCTTGCCTACCCTTACTTTGGGTGAGGGCGAGTTTCCTCACTTAAGAAAAAGACTCACTTCTCTTCCCTCAACGTGAAGAAATTAAGAAAAAGACACTGCTCTTCCCTAGTACACTAGGTTTTCACTGATCTTAATTTTTTGTATTATCTATTCGCGATCATAACTTTAATTGTTATAGATGATGACGTGGTGGAAGTGACGGAGGACCAAGTCCTGGGCGGTCTCGTGTTGGACAAAAGGATTAAGTTTGTTATAAGGTTAGTTTTAGTTTAATGTTCCAGTTGTAGTGTCCATAGGCCACGGCGACCGCTTACCATCGTGCGGACCGTGTGCCTTTGCTTTTTGCCACCTTAGTGGTATAAAAGAAAAAGTAAAATTGGTGACCCTTAAGGCCACTCATAAGAGTAACAATTTGTGGATTTTTCCTTTTGAATTTTGCAATTCAGCTTGGGTTCAAAAGTTTAGACTGCTGGCAAAAAAAAACACGCCTGCATCAGTATAATTTGCTTGTTTCATTAAAATATGAAACGTGCTTCACAATGCAGGTAGATGAATATTCTGTATTTACTCTTGTAGGTAACTATAACCTGTGAGATCGCAAACAGAATTACATAGATGTTTAATGCATTATGTACCAGTCTTTTGAAATCGATGAGAATGGTCAGGGTAAAGATAAACTCTATCTGAGTGGGTTTCACTATCTAATTTGAATTAAAACAAAAGAATGACCCCTCGTCGAATACTAAGTTAACTAAAGTTTTGTTTTAGACTTACAACATTTTAGAGTAATAAATTTTGACCATTTTAATATTTTGAAACAATTTAAATTTGCCCAAGTAAATGTGCAGCTGAACTTACTGGTTAATTCATTTAATTGCCAGAAACAAACTAATATACCATAGTTCAATGATAAAAAATATGCTTTTTGTAAGTATGTACATGGTGTTGGTTGTTATTCCCCAAATGCGTCTCTTTTCACCAACCACTTTAGTCTTGCGTGAGAGATGGTGAGCCTATCGGCTGGATGGATGTTGTGTTTGTGAACTGTGAGAGATGGTGAGCCTATCGGCTGGATGGATGTTGTGTTTGTGAACTAAGGTGGTTACTTATGTTTTTATATAAGTCAGAGTTGGAATTCTAACCCTAAGGACACGATTATAATATTTTAGTTAGATTGATACAGCAGATCGATTAAATTCCTTGCCATGAAATATACTCTCAAAGAGAGTATAATAAATGTTTTTTAGGGTTCCGTACCCAAAGGGTAAAAAACGGGACCCTATTACTAAGACTCCGCTGTCCGTCCGTTCGTCACCAGGCTGTATCTCATGAACCGTGATAGTTAGACATTTTTATAGATAATGGTACGGAACCCTTCGAGCGCGAGTCCGACTGATAATTAAAACTGATTATTTGTCAACAGGTACGAAATAGAAGAGCAACTGGATGGTTCAGAGGCGTGTCTCGTGCCAGGGTACATACTGTTCGCCCACGGGAACCTTGTAGAAGGGCCGCGTAGGCCGCTCACTATAGCAGAGTGTGAGGTAAGACCTCTCATACTATTGTATACCATAATATATTTTTTCTCTTTACTAGGGCTGCCATCAGTATGTTTATCTTTGTATAATAATAACAATACTAAAATTTATCCCTAATATCTTGTAAATGGATTCTTCCACTCTATGTCCATTTGTCCGTCCTCTATAGGTTGCAGTCATCTTATTAAGAGTCTTCAAGCCAGTGATGAAATTTGGTGCATGTGCAAATACTTTTACCCGCTACAAATTGTTTTGATTCTACTATATAGACCATTTTTTTTTATATATTTTGTAGCGTGTTTTATTCAAAGTAGAAAAAACAAACATGTAGTGTGGGTATCGTTAAATAGGAAATTTAATATCACTGTAAGGTGAAAATTTTCGGTTAGGTTTTTATCGGTCAATATATCACTCAATATCACCCAGGACACAATCGAAAAAAATCTGAAATATTTAAATTACTAGTATGTATGTTACTTACATTATAACAAGTTTGAAAATGCCACGACTTACAAATGACGAGGCATATAGTTTCCGAAATATAGCTGCCCATGCTTAGCTTGTTTTTAGGCTCAAACAACGTACTAACTTTACAATAAGCGTGACTTGGTAATTAATTTAATACTGAAGTGGCTCAATGGTTATACGCATGGTCATGGGTTCGATCCCTAGTTAGGGTAACAAAAAGTTCTTCATATCAGCCTTTAGCCAGCCACTGTTTGATAGAGTCTGGCGTCGTCCAAATGTATTAATTAGGTCGTTAGTGCGAGTGGGTGACCATCCCACACTGTGATTTAGATTTGTAGAACGTGTTTTTTCAACATTCAAATTACGAGCTATGTGACCTGCCGATTGCACTTCGGCGGATTAATCCTTTGAGTGGTGAAGGTATTTCTAGTTGTTTTACGTCTATTCATCGTTCTGATTTTGAGGAACAGCATTTTGAGGAGAAGCATAGCCTTTTCCAGCCCATTAATTTTATGTATTTAGGCCAAAAGTTATCGACACGGTCTGGGCTGGTATAGGTCTTCACTAGCAACATCCTTGTTGACGACTTCTATCATTTAAGGTTTAGGTTAAGGCTTTTCGGATATAGATATAGACTTACATAAGCATAAGTTACTATAGTATAAATAAATATAAATATTTGAAATATATTAACTTGTAAAATTATGTGATTTAAGATTATAATACTACGGTACGCATTAAGTTAAGTTAAACTTGGTATTTAATGGTTTGTAGGCAAAAGCTGAAAATATTGTAATGCTAATGAGCCATCCATAGAGAGTTATTGCAGGAGGTCCCTTAACTGGAAACGGCTGCAACTTTCACTGTGTGGAAATTATTGATATCCTACGTGCGGCATAATAAATTAGAATTATTTCGTCATTAACATTTATTGTCATCATTTATAGGTACGTTAAGTAGAGCACATTAAAAAAAAAAAGCACATGCGTTCAATGCTTTGTAATAAAACGCACATTTTTTTTATACCACTATGGTGGCAAACAAGCTAACAGTCCGCCTGTTGGTAAGCGGTCACCGTAGCCTATGGACGCTTGCAACACCAGGGGCATCACTCGCATATCATTATTAAACAGTTTTTAAGTTACGGTTACTCTAGATTTTAGTGTGACCACAAAATAAGTTTTAATACAGTCGTACATAAGACTAGCTCAGTCACAAAATGTACTAAAGGTGCCTACTAACTCTTGGCGCCGCGAGCACAGTGAGCACAATGAGCCAGACCTGGAGAGTCCTGTTTAAAACTCACTGTGAGTTGCTTACTATTAACTTTTTTTTGTAGTAAGTACGATTAAGTTGAAGATAAACGAAACAGAACACTTATGATATCACCTCTGTTGCGTTGGTTTGTTTGTCCGTCAGCATATTTTTCATGTGGACTACATCACTTATGGTGAAAAGGAAACGCACATAGCATTGCTACAGATTAGGTAACAATTAGATTTTTATTATATGATAGATTTTGGTGGTGACATATTGGCTATATTTAAAACTAATGGTGAGTTTCTTATATTAGTATTTATTTCAGGCGAATACTGAAATGATGGCGATGAATTGTGTTTATTGCTAAACATTGAGAAAAACTTACAGTTTCGACATGTCCGTCGGTGTCAGTCCTTATTGCACAGCCTTAAAATTTCGCTGTTGTCTTTACATCGATTCTGATAAAAGATTTACAGCCTTTTTTTGTCTTATGTAAAGTGCTGCTGCTGCTATATAATAAAGTATTGTATTGAAATTGAGAAAAAAAATATGTAAGGTTAGCTGTTCATACAATAAACTGAGGTAGGTCTTAAAATTGCATAAGAGGTTGTAAGGTCTTTCTTATTGAATTATATTGGCGAGTTATTGGCTTTTAAAGTTGAAAACTAGGCTGAAGTTTCTTTACCAATATATTGATCGTATTTCCGATACGTGTCAGTAAAGAAAGTAGGAAATAATTGTCCTAATTTTTCTGAATGATTGGATGAAAACACGTTTATAACACGATTATAATGTTTTTTAAAAATATCCACACAGTAACTTAAATAACGGATATTTAGACTACAACGTGGCTATTTTGTTTATTTAAAAAAACATTTAAAAACTATTCCGATCCCAAATTATGGGTTGATTAGCTTTGTATATTATACTGACTGGGTGACTTGAGCTTTTGACACAGGAGTAAGTTGGAGGGACAGCGACATCGAATAGATTTTATGTGGGTTACTAAGACTCATGTGTTTAGCTAGGTGATACGCTTAAAAATTGAGTAGGTGACTAACTAAAGAACCTAGCGACGTGCGTCGCCTGCATTGTGGTCACCATCTTGGTTACTAGTATGTTTGTTTGCTATGATCAGTCACCAAGCACTCAGCTTGGCTCTTAGCTGTAAGTGAGGCTCCTACCTATGTGGCCTTGGCTTAAAGGGGATTTTATTAGATTTTCTTGCTATGAATGCCACGTTGCCGTACTAAATGTATTGAAACTGAAGACTTCAAATTTTCGGCTATTCAATTTATTTTATAAACCATTACTGATACCACTGGCTAGAACTCTTGATTCTCTTTCAGGATCAATAATTAGTATTTCAATATCGTGTACGGCTTAGAAATAATCAAGTGTCATCACTTAGCGTTTCCACCCTGTATAGTGTACAGTGTATATAAATAATTCTCTTATACAAAATTATGTTTGTATTTTTAACAACTCTTAATCTTCAATTATTTTAATGACATATTAGTTATTTAGATTTTACACAATTGAAATATCGGCAAAATCCCATTGACTCATAAAGAATGACGATATATTTCCGATAAATAAATAAAAAAAAAAAAACATTCCATGTACAGACAGACATAATAATTCTTAACTAATAAAATACATTGATGGCAGCCCTACACAGGTATCACATACAGCTAATATGATAGTGGTTTTCAAGACTAAACGTTTTATAATATCCAATATCATACGTACTCTGGATGGATCCGGATAATATGATAAGGAAAATGTCTAATTGATTTAAGTTTGGTACAACATGATATTTTGGTCGGATTGTGAAATTGAAGCTGAAGGATTTGAACATGAAGATAACAATGTTTTTCATAATATATGTAATTCACCCTGAATTGATTCTGAGTGGTTTATAATTCGTTTTTGAAAAGAAATTGTTTTTGTAGAATAAAATGACTATGAAAAGTGGTATTGAAACTTGTGTTAGCGAAATGTATGGACATGGGTCACCCAATTCGTCTGTCTGCATAGATAGATAGTTATCTGTTAGCATCTGCTATTTAACAAACTTCTATACTTTGTTGAACAATATCTTTGTAATGGTTTGTAGTTGGCAACAAAAACACTGTGTTTATGGATTATTTAATAGTTATTTACCATGTCAATATGTTACTACTATATTGACTTATTTAGAAATATTTGGTAGTTGTGTGTATCTGTAAAAAATATGACATAAATTAGTTAGCAAACTGAAAATTGATTTAGCAAGGAAATGGATGGGGTATATTGTACTTTTTTCTGCAACTAGAAATAGTTGCATCTAATTGTGAAATAAATCAAGAAACTGAGACTATTTTCGATGGTTGAAATATGTGGCGGTAAAAAAACTATGTTCGCTGCCGTTTTTGTTAAAAAGAAATAAAAATAAAATGTTTTTTACGGGACAATAACGAAATTACAGAACGGACATTTTTGTATCAGTCTAGAGGAACAGGTCGCAAGGTTTCGTTGAATGCTCCGTATCCGGATCGAAGGGCCGGCCATCGCTGCAGAGGACTGTGAGGTAAGATACTTCATAGACCCACAGGTTTTGGCTGACAGTGACAATGTCCAGGGGACAATTGGATAATTATCTACTAGAAACTTCCGTAGGGAGTCTGATACTTCTGGAAAGAGAACTGTACTGGTCAATTTCTCATGACGTCGCTAACGTAAACGTGTGCGCGAAAAATGGCATTACAAGCTTTTGATGCTGCTGGAAATGAAAATCTGTATAAAGAAGTGGTTGTCAAAAAAATATAAGCAAAGCTGAGTAGGATAAAATGTGATATCTACGTGTTATGTTAAGATTGCTGGCAGATTAGATTTTATCATCAATAATATATCATACGTCAATCGACTGAATGTCTGATGCTTTATGGTGTCTCATGTGTATTTATATACATGGACATATGTAGGTGTGAATGTATGTTATGTTAGGTTCAACATCAGTTGGAGCGCTACCGTTATTAAGTTTTGTTTTTAACAATGCCAACAAATGTGTTGTTGATGATAATATCTCAAATGGATGGAATGTCCTTGTTAGAGAACAAACTCTAGGCAAGGTGTAGACATGGACAATGGATAAAAGAAAAGGTGCCTACAAGTTCCTCGCTTTGATAGGTGTGTATGTATGTTAGGTTTATCACCAATTGGAACTATACACAAACTAAATCGTTATAGTTGTTGGATATGGTTTCCATACAAAATCCCAACAAACAATACCTTTTAAAATTAAGAATCTTACACATGGTATCCCTGACAATATCTCAAATAGATGAATTGTCCCCGTTAGGGAATGCTACAAAAGGCGTCTGCATGAAGAATTTGGAAATGTAATTGTATCACAAATTCCTTGGTTTGGGAGGGAACTTAAAGGATTTGCATTGTATAATGCAGCCAATTCAAATATCACTATGATTTCAAACATATATTCAAGAAAACAAAACTAATTAAAAAATACTACCGACAAATCGTCTGAAAAATATCCAAAGAAGACTGTGAAGACAAAGAAAGATATCCTAAATCTGGTGAACACATCACCTACAAATATTTACAAATAAGTATTCCAATTTTTAAATAGCAATTGTATTGTCTACCAGGTAATCCTTATGGTTGGAATGCCTGGGTCAGGCAAGACGTACTGGGCCAAGCAACACGCCGCGTCGCACCCCGAGAAGCGATACAACATCATCTCGACCGGCGCTCTTTTCGACAAGATGAAGGTATGTTGAACTTGCGCGAACTCTTCACCGCACAGACCGGAGTGGTTTGTGAATGATTCAAAATTTATTTAATGTACCAATGTTGTACAAAATACATTTAAAATTCGTTTCGATAGCAATTTGATTATAAGTATGTCAACTTTGTCTGTCTATTTTACAACAGGCAAATGAAACGAACTTACATGTTGTAGTCAGTAATTACGAATGTTAAAATGATTTAATTATTTGAAAGGCATTTATGCCTTTGCTAAACAACACGCAACTATGTTTTATTGTTTGGAAAGGGTTAAAGTTAATATGTTTTATTTATAGTATAGAAAATACGTACTGGTGAACATAATATTTTGTATATCCTATCAAATTTAATTATTTTTTATTCAAACGGGTTGATACTTTGTGATTACTGGGTTTAAAGTCAGTCAAAATACGGGTAGAAAGGGAATTAAATAAACAGCAGCAAATGGATAAATATTTAATTTTAAAATTCTTTTACAGAATACTGAAGGTTATAGTAATACACTTCATTTTATATAAAATGTGTACTGAAAAATATCAACTACCTCCAGCTATGGAGATGATACTAATTATCCTCTGTATTTTCAACAGGGTGTTAGAGCCTCATTTATAAAAAAAAAAAAACAAAAAAAAAACAGATCTCTAGTGGTCGAATAAATAAAAAAGATACCAGAGGATCGAGTACTGAAGAAGACATATACCAAGTCGTGACTCAACGTGGATTCCCTGGTATCAATAAACATTATTCTCACTTAGTTTTTAAGTTTAGTTAGTAACGTAAACGCGCCGTTTAACGTTACTTGGACTGTATTTGTATATCGTCATACCAGGTGGACTGTAAACCGTTCCGTTCGAGCTACGAGGGCCGTTGGGACGCCATGGTGACGAAGTGCGCTAAATGCGTGCTTAAGTTACTCGAAATGGCGCAAGGAAGGCGTAGAAACTTTATACTGGACCAGGTGAGAATTTTTCTTTAATCTATTTAATCTGTTTTTTTTTTGTGGGCAGCAACACTGAATTCAGGAACAATGGAGATCGATTTATGGATTAAAATAGTTTTAAAACAGTTTGGCCGAGTGCAGAAAACTTAACTTATATTTTACTAGGATTGTTTATGCTTTATATAAATCACTCATTTAGCTACGTTTCTTCGCTTTTATCTACGCATCTTCATAAGGTATGTTATAGTTTATATAATTTATATATTTAGAATTATACGTACGTATCTACATATCGCACTGCTTCCTAGATAATTTTTTATTATGTAATTGGTATGTTTTAGATTGGTGTTTAAAGTTGAGGTGAGTATTTAGTTTTAAGTAGTACGGAAGCAGTGTACGATAAACTTAGCCAAACAGCCTGCAATATACTGTCTCGGATCTCTATTGAGCCTTGTTCTAGGTGTAGATCTGCCTTATAACTTATGGCAAGTCGTATAATCAGAAATGTTTTGCTCCACATCAAATCTGCGCTTGGCTGCGACGGCTGTTGGTATTACGAATTCGCTATTTCGTTAATAAAGACGAATGTGTACCCGTCGGCTCAAAGGCGCAAGTTGAGGGAATTCGAGGGTTATCGACGCGTCGCCGTCATCATAGTAACCGACGAAGAAACGTACAAGGAAAGGCAAAAACAACGAGAAGAGGCCGATGGGAAAGAGGTGCCTGATGGGGCGATCATGGATATGAAAGGTTGGTAGCGCCCCTACCACAAAAAATCGAAAATTTAGAACTACCCTCTTAAATCAATAATTGAATAGATTTAAAATTTCCACCTTTTTAGTAAAATGACAGTTTTTTCGTTATGTAATGTTGCTATTTGTTTTGACAGCTAACTTTGGTTTGCCGGAGAAAAGCGGATGGATTGATGAAGTCATCTATCCTGAATTAAATGAAGAGGAAGCGAAGAAGATAGTCGAAGCATTCCACAAGGAGGCCAAAGCGGCTGGAGTAAATAAAGAGAGAGAGAAGAGAGATCGTTCTGCGAATCGCGATGGACCGCCAAATAAGAAGCAAAGGCCGAATGATAAAAAGTTCGGTGGAAGAGATGATAGGAGACAGAGAGACTTTGGACGTGATCGAGGTGAGTTGTTTTTTTTGTTGCTCTTTTTAGTCTCTTTTTAGAAGAAGGCCATAAATTCACTATGCTAGCTCAGTGTAGACGCTGTGGTGGCTAGTGACCACTGGGTAGTTTTCAAGCTGCCCGTAAGGCTTCTGAACGACTCAACTACATACCAAATACCATACTATACCATAATAGCTCAATGTTCCACTAGTGGACACCCTCACTATCTTCGCATTAACCTTTTTTGATAGAGGAATGCGACTGAGCAAGGACTTTGGGTCGACTCTCCAAATAAGTGAGCTTGTTGTGGATTATTGTCTTGTTTGGTCTATTTGCTTGGACACCGGCCTATTCTCAAAAAACTTCTATATAGTCTAAGTGGTCACAGTCCTAGTGCAGATGGATGGACTTCACAAATGTCTTTTTTAATGTGGAGTAAACGAACGTTGTAATTAGAGTTATAAGGAAATGACTCATTAGGTAACTGAAACCATGAGTAATTGTTATAAATTATTGTTTGAATAAAAAAAAAAGTATTTTGATGATTTTGCTTTAGGCGAAGACCGATGGGGAGGCGGTGGCGGTGGCGGAATGGGGGGTCGCTGGGGTCCCGCTGGGGGTGGCATGGGAGGCCTGGGAGGTCGTGCCGGAGGCGGAGGCGGGGGTGGTGGCGGTGGTGGTCGATGGGGTCCACCAGCCCCTCGCGGTGGCGACCGCGGCCCACCAGGAGGGGGACGATTTGATAGAGGATGGGGCGGGCCAACACCACGGTTAGTATATTTTATAAGTAATATATCTAGTTAGTAGTTCTCCATACCCTATGTGTCTAAATGGGTTTTCGGTAACAATTTCTGCAGTTTGGAAGTTACTGGCCGCAAAGATATCTATGTTGTATGTGTTTTGCAAAAATAGTCATCTTAAAAATCGAGAATCATTCATTTTTTTTTATTGCCCTTTTTGTAGCCATTTCTTCGTAAACGGAGACTGTTTAGGTATATGCAGCCTTAACTCGATGTTAATTTCAGCGACGACTTTGGTGGTGGCGGTGGACTTGACCGGCGAGACCGTGACGGATTCAGAGGAGGACGTGGGGGCCCTGGTGGGCTTGGTGGTGCAGGGGGTCGCGGCGACCGCG
The DNA here is from genome assembly GCA_946406115.1 of Apoda limacodes. Taxonomy (NCBI): domain Eukaryota; kingdom Metazoa; phylum Arthropoda; class Insecta; order Lepidoptera; family Limacodidae; genus Apoda; species Apoda limacodes. Next base: position 20,428,153 of record OX291555.1, on the reverse strand, counting down.
GTCTAGGCGGCCCCCCCGGTGGCATGCGTGGCCCTGGTATGGGCCCAAGCATGGGCGGCCCGATGAGAGGAGGCCCTGGAATGGGGGCACCTATGGGAGGACCAATGGGTGGTCCGCCAGTCGAACAGGCGCCAAGCAGGTAATAAAATTAGATAGTACCAAATAATGAAATGAAAATTCCTCCACGAAACTTATTTCAGAAGGGGTACTCAGAGAAGTTACAAACGTCAGCTGTTGCAGTGGAACAGTAAATTATGCTTGTAATATACACCTTGTTAGCATATCGACTGTTTACCGAGCTCAAAGTAGACTAGAGACAACATTACTGTACACAAAATTGTAATGATCTTAACTGGATGTGGTGGCAGAGGACCGTTAGAAAACGGCGCGCCTTAGGACATAACTCTTTCGGTCCACTGTATGCCACAAACCTCCTTCTCCAATGTACGAAAAGACACTTTAATAATGATGATGTGTAGTAATTTATACATGACCCATTAGTAAATGAACTAATCGCGCCGTAAGTTTGTTATCAAAATGTTTAAATTCAGGTTCAACCGTGGAGGTGGTGGCGACAGGGGTGGCAACAGAGGCCCGCCGTCCGGACCGCCGGCTGATAAGAGACAGGGTGGTCCTCTCATAGACAAACCACGTGAGTGTCTTAAAGTAATACCTGCTAATAATCTGTTACGTTTTTGTAGAACACGCACACATTTTTTCATACTAATCTGTGCGTGCCGCCCGCGTCTTTGACCTTGCGTGCGAAATGTATGAAAAACGCGACTTTTGTATGAAGTGTCCAAGGTGTGTCGAATCGAATTAAACTGGTGAATTAATACGTTGCATCGCGCTGATCTTTGGAACTGCCAAAAATATGTTTATCGATGAAGGTTTTAGAGTATAAATCTACACGCTCACATCTTAGAAGCGGAGCAGTCACTTCATGGTTAAACCACTAGGGACAACAATATCTAATTACTTCTATTTCAGCTATACGATTTTATTATAATATGAAATTAACTAGAAAATAATAAATAAATCAAAGGCTTTTTCCCGCGGCTCTGTTGTAAAATGACTATAGCAACTTCTTAATTATACAGAAAGTTTGATGTAGAAAGTTATAGCTGTAACTATAGTTCATTCACGTAGCATTCGGTTTTGGTTATTTCCGCGGAAACTTTTGATTTTTCCGGGATAAAAAACCCATGTCGCTCTCTTTAACTGTCTCTGTGCTAAGTTCCAGCTTAATTGGATGCTCCGCTGCGACGTGAAGAAGGGACAACATATAAATAAAAGTTAAACAAACACACAACAAAAGTTAAATTAAGACTGTTTCGATAAAGAAAGCTGTCAGTAAACTATTTTTTAGCTATTAAAGCTGGTAAGTTTTGGTATTTTACGCTATATATTTTTAAAGAATAATTAAAATTTATTTATGTGAAAGTGTGTTAGTTGGTTTTTCTGAAGCAATGGAGCGCAGTTTCGACATTATATTTTTTTGTTTGAGATAGCTTATATACGAGAGTGACATAGATTACTTTTATCCCGAAAAATGAGTTTCCATGAAAATCTATATATGTGCTTCAAAATATCTTCATACAACATGTAAATGATTTAGGTGGTGGCGGCGGCAACACCGGCGGCGCGGGATCGTGGCAGCGTGGTAGTGCGGAAGGCGCGGGCAGGGGCGGTGGCGGTGGGGGAGGAAACCGCGGGGCTGTGCAGCCTCGTGGGGCGCAGCCTCCCGCCGCACAGGCCTCAAGAGCTGCGGCCGTGCCCGCTGGGAACCAGAAGGTAACAATAAACATCATCTAAAATAGAGCATTTCCTTGGTGTTGACAGCTCCAGCGATGTTCGATTCCGAGATCATTTGCAAGATAAAGCGAAGCTGGCGTCGAAAAAACTTGGTGAATTCAACAGAGCGAAGCAGTACTTCACGTCGGGCTGCTTTACAAGTCGCAAGTCCAGCCTATTATGAAGTACTGCTGCCATCTCTGGGTGGGTGCGCACGGATACCAGATTGGCCCTTTTTGACTCGGTTTAACGACGGGCTGTGAGAATCATCGACGATCCCAAACTCACGAGCCGTATCGAACCCTTAAGTCTGAGAATAGACTTAACCTACCTGTGTGTTCTACCGCTTGTATAATAAATAGGATGTGTTCTGAGGTATTGTTCGAAAAGTTGCTCACGGCTACTTTCAACCATCCTACCGTTCGCCATCAGCAGGGAATTCATCCTCACACCTTAGACCCTAAATGGTCACATTCAGTGCAGTTTCAGAAACACTTCCTTCCGAAAACCCATAGGTTGTGAAATGAGCTCTCTGCTAAGGTTTTCTCTAAGGACTACAGTATGGGGTTCTTCAAAAAAAGAAGTTAATAGATTTTTATAGGGTAGGCAACGCGCGAATGATGCGCCAGGTGTTGCAAGCGTCCATAGGCTGCGATGACCGCTTATCAGGCGGACCGCTAGCTTGTTTGTCACCTTAGTAATATATTAAACCGGCTAAGTGCTAGTTTGACTCGCGCACGAAGGCTTCCGTACCATCATCTATAAAAACGGCAAAAAAAAATCACGTGTGTTGTATGGGAGCACCCTTAAATATTTGTTTTATTTTAATTTAATTATTTATTTTCAAAGTGAATATATAACTAAATATTCTGTGAATATTTCAAGCGTCTACCTGTTGCCGTTATCAAAAAACGAGCATAAAAAACACGTTTGTTGTATGGCCCCCTGAAATATTTATTTCATTCTGTTTTTAGTATTTTTTGTTATAGCGGCAACAGAAATTCATCATCTGTGAAAATTTCATCTGTAACTATCACGGCTCATGAGATACAGCCTAATGACAGACGGATAGACGGACGGGCAGCGAAGTCTTAGTAATAGGGTCCCGTTTTGTACCTTTCTGGGTATACAGAACCCTAAAAAATTAATGCTTAGGCTGGGAATAAACCGTGAAGTGAAGACATACATAAATGTACATCAACCAACTAAAACACACTTGCATAAGTATAATTTGTTTGTTATATTAAAATATGTAACATGCTTTACAGTGCAAGTAAATTAATATTCTGTATTTACCCTTGCAGGTTCTGTAACCTTTAAGATCGCAAACAGAATTACATTTTCACTTTATGCAATATCTAAAAGTTGATATTACGTGTAAAAAGATAAAGTAAAGTATTTGAGAATGTTGGTCACTGCATTGTTTTACGAATGAATTACAAATAAACTGACTGGGACACTTAGAGTTTGCGTTCGTTAATCTGTCTTATAAACTTCGCATGCCTCACAAAGTTTACTAATCTTTAGACAAAGACAAAGCTAATTCGCTAATACTATAAACACAAAACAAAAGCGCCAACTAACTTGTTTTTACTCCACAGCTGTCCAGTCTCTATGTCTATGCATGGATCTTAGACCGTAGCGCGCCCCGATTGGTTAAAGTAAAATTACTACAGCCTATGATATCGCATCGTAGTATATTACGGTTGGACAGAAAATTTCTTTCGAATTGGTAAAGGGCGCTTGTCCTCTAAAATACAACTCATAAAATATTCAAAGCATATAAAGTAGCCAAAAATTATACAATACGGACACCAACTAAATTCATGCTATTTTAAATAAAACGCTAGTACACTTCTTAATAAAAACGTTTGTACTTTGTTATTGAAATTTGAATATATTTTAATTTTTAATTTTGCAATCCTATCTATCTATCACTAGCAGGCGACAGAGAGAACAAACTGTAAAAACGTATTCATTAGAAAGAACAAAAAAAAACGTATCCCGCGAATGATCAGCCTACTGTTACCAATTTCACCCAACGAAAGACGTGGGAATGAAAGAAGCAGAGTAATAATTACGTAATATGGTTTGATGTAAATATAATGGCTTTACACTACGTTGAATAAAACGCGTAAAAGCCAACTTGTACATAGTTATCTACTTTCGACCTTTTGGTCGCGAGTTAACTTATTGCAGATAGCTTCTCTGTAGCAAAGTACTTGGAGCTCACCTCGCTAAGTATGTGGTATTGATTTTAAAAGGTTGATGTGAAACGGCTTGTATGGATACGCCGCCACTGGTACTTAATGTAGGTAAAGTACTTAAAGCGCATCCCGCCTTAGATATCCCAGACATTTTACTGTGCACAAAAACGGAAAATTGAATTTTATTTTCATTTATTTAATTTAGGAGTTAATGGCAGCCGCAGTGGCCCCGCCCGCCCCTCAAGTGGCCCTTACGACGCAACTTATAAATAATAAAATTTTAAGTATACGTTTTACTAATGTCAAAATTAATGAGTGATATAGTTATTTCGAATATTCTGGTATTTCAGATGTGTGTTTCATTAATTAGATTTACATTTGATTCCTCAGAAATGTAATTATTTGCTTGCAACACTGTAAGCAAGGATGTACCCATTTTTTTGTCAACAGGATTTACGATTATAGGAGTGCATATTTTGTGCCCCTGGGTATACCTGCTTTAGAAATAACTACATTTTATGAAGGACTATTTAAAATTGGGATTGTCACCTGTAGTTCATATATTGTAGTTGTAGTCTCTCAATTTATTGGTAAAAAGTATATAGTATATAGCTGGAAGAGACAAGTCGTGTCTTAAGATTTAGTTAGGTCTTAAGGTTTTTTATGAATGGCTGGTAAAATAATAGTTTTGTACCAATTTTAGTACCTTTTAAATAAATACATTTTATAAAGGACTATTAAACATTGGGTTGTCTTCTGTAGTGTCATATTATAGTTGTAGTCACAATTTAATGGTAAAAGAAAAAATGGGCTAAAGTAGATTATATAGCTGAAAGTATCGTATCTATAGTTAGGTCTTAAGATTTGATATGAATTGCTGTTTGGTGCTCAAATAGTTTTTGTACCAATTTTATTTTTCAATACTGGTTAGAAGTTTATCAAAGAGAACAGGGATTAACAGTAATAAAACTTTTAATTTTTTTTCAAAAGTATTTTAGAATTGACTGTGAATTTATTGTCATTCTGCACTTTAGATATCATGGTTTACTGGAATTTTGAAGAAGTATATATCGACGGCAAAGTGCTAATACTGCTAAATTCAGCATTTTAAACTAAGTATGAAAAGCATTAAATTCCTATAGTATATACACGTTAGTTTAGTTAGTAGTAGTTTAGTTAAGGTATAACTAGATTTTCATTTATGCTGAGGTCAAAATTGCAGATAAGGTTTTACTCAAACATGCCAACTTGACTTTTAAATACAAAACCATAAAAAAGAAGTGCTCGAAAAATATGTTATATCAAATCCGAAAGCTTTTTATTTAAATGGGTTACTAAGAACACTTTATAATCGTCAAGTGAATTAACTACAACTAGCTTTACAAACTAATTACAATACTGTTTTATTGCGTGCGGCCAATAGGAGGTCCTCTTTGTAAAATCACAAACGAAACATCAAAGAAACAAAGAAGAAATATATCACTGAGATAAAAGCAACCTCTATTTTTTCCTAACTTATACTACACAATACAATTTGCTGCTGAAATGGTTAACTTTAAAGCACAATAATGTACAAAAATATTTATATAAGCATATATAAGATACCTATAAGAAAGTGAAAAAAAATTATTGTTGACAATAATTAATCATGATAAAAATAAAGCTGAGATTTAATTAATAAAAATCTTACATGCAAAATCAAATCAATCTGAAACCTAACTATGAATATGGCCTTAAAAAATTCAAACTATCTATTCCTCAAATTAAAAAAAAAAGAACTTAAAATTGCAATTCTGACTAGTCTTTAACTTACAAAATTGTGTAACTATTTTTTGCACATTTCAATGTACCATTTATTTACAGGATGGACAAAACCAAAATCAACAGAACCAGGCTCAAAATCAACAGGGTTGGAACCAATGGGCCAACCAATGGGGAGGTTGGGGCAATTGGAACCAGAATCAAGGTAAATCTTTCAAATGATGCTTTTATGTTGTCATAACGAAACTAAAAACTATGTTATACTATATTATATGTTAGTGCGTAACCGCAACCGGATATCAAATTGGGAACCAAACATTTTATCTAGGGGTTCCATACATATAAAAGGAGCTGAAGCACATTGCATCTCTTACACTAGCATGTGGAATGTTTTTGTCTAGGCCCCATATGGAGTACTGCTGCCATCTCTGGGCAGGTGCACCCGGATACCAGCTTGGCCCTTTTGACTCGGTTCAACGACGGGCTGTGAGAATTGTCGACGATTCCAAACTCACTTGCGGTATCGAGCCCTTAAGTCTGAGGAGAGACTTTGCCTCACTGTGTGTGTTCTACCGCTTGTACAATGGGTTGTGTTCTGAGGAATTGTTCGAAATGATGCCCAAGGCTACTTTCTACCATCGCACCGCTCGCCATCGGCAGGGAATTCATTCTCACACTTTAGAACCTAAATGGTCGCGTACAGTGCGGTTTCAGAGAAACTTCCTCCCGCGAACGCTTAAGTTGTGGAATGAGCTCCCTGCCAAGGTTTTCTGCAAGGACTACAGTATGGAGTTCTTCAAGAAAGAAGTTATTAGATTTCTGAAGGGTCGGCAACGCGCAAGTGATACCCCTGGTGTTGCAAGCGTCCATAGGCTACGGTGACCGCTTACCATCAGGCGGGCCGTAAGCTTGTTTGCCACATTAGTGGTATTAAAAAAAAAAAAAAAAAAAAACTTAGTTTTTCAATTAATAAACGCTAAAAACGCTGCTGATTCGTAATTAAAGTTTCTAAGCTATGACAAATTTATAGATTTGGTAAGAATAGGGACGATTAACATGTATGTACGTAAGTATTTACCAAATTTAATTTCCTAAGCTGCAGCAGCAGGCTGGGGCAATTGGGGTAATTGGGGCAACTGGGGTCAGCAGCCGAACGCTAACAACGCGAGCGGAGGATCGTCCGGGGGCACTAAGAGCCAGGGACAACAACAGTGGCCGGCCAACTACACGGCGCAGCAATGGTACCAGTGGCAGCAGTGGCAACAACAGCAAGGGTGGCCGGCGGTGAGTGACAAGCATTGCTCTCTTGAAAAAAGGCACAGCCGTACAGGATTGGCAGACGATGTAGTTAACTCAGTAAGGCTCCTGACTCGCCTTAACAACTTATAATACACAGACCCAACGGTTAAACGTGCTCTTTGAACAAGAATGCGCTTAATACATACTACTGGAACGGTCACGTATCCAATGTCTGACCATGCCTGATGTTGCTTAACTCCGCGTATCGTTTTTGATAGACGAACATCACTGGTTGTTTGTAAGACAAACTAAGACTAGCTTCTGCTATTCTGTAACAGATTGTAATCTTCACTGTTATTTAGTGTTTGCCATAAATAGTACTGATAAATATTTTCTTTATTTTTATGAAATGTAATTGTTTAATTTTCAGTATCAGCAAGGCAACCAGCAGGGCGCCACCGCACAAGACCAACAACAAGCATGGGCACAATATTATCAGGTACAATTTATCATCACCACACTCACCAGTATGTGACAGCGTCTTTAAGTAACATTATTTGTAGACATTTCTACTTAGTTCTTACCATAATTTGTTTTTAGCTCTTTAATATTTCGATTCGATGTTATTAATGGTGCTTGACCATAATCGCAAGATGACTGGCATTTTCGCGGGTAAAACGATGACATACACTCCCGGATACATCTAGCGGCCTATTTTATGTTTTATGGACTGGTCAGCAACAAGCCCAAAGATGAACCCAATTGAACTCATGGGACGAGTTAGAGTCAGTTAGAGATGCGTTCGCGGTCGCAAGTCAGCCCCACAGACAGTGCGGCTCCTGAAAACAGCCATAGAATTGAGACAAAGCATATATTTACTTCAAAAATCCAGCACTACTCTAATCCTTAATCAGAGTGGATACTCGACTTTATTGCTGCAACTCTTTTTTCAGTATTATGAATTCTATTTTTAAACATTATTTAACATATATTAAATAATATATGAAAAAGATGTCAAAAGACTATTTAAGACTGTTTGATCAGATATTGCTACGTTTATCGATTATTTATTTAGAATATTTTTTTATATACAATAATAAAAGGTAAGTTTTCGCAGAGCTGCCTAATAAAATGTGCTCACTAATATTTTAGTTAAATTACTATTAATCGACTGTTTGGAAAAAATCTTTCACTTGTTATGAAATAAACTATACATAGTTTACTTTATATATACTATACTTCACAGACATATTTATAGAGGATTTGAAAAGTGATGGTTGCCATTGCGCACTTGGCCGCAACCTGTTCGAAGGTAGGTGTAAGTAGGTAATATTTTGTTACATTTATAGGTTCATGACGCAAATTCATCGTCTTGTATATCAAATTGAAGCTTTTTTTTCTGTACCGATAAACTACCTCTGCCTATGTAAAAGTGGGCGCAAATAAGGGTTGCTAGCTATTAAAGGCTTTTAAGAGTGAAAGAGATTTAGCGCGCTACACCATTCGCTAGACAAGGATGGCGATAGAAGATGGTAGAAACGAATTCAAATACTTCTGTAAAAATATAATTAAAAATTCTTTTTGAAAATTTGGAAATACATAAACATAAAAAAAAACTTCTTAAAAAACCAAGTAATCTTCCCTTTACAATGATCAGGTAGATAGACTATGTACGCCATACAATTACGTTGGCTATTAGTGGAACCGATTTAAATTCACCATATCGTCCATTTCTGTTTTAGACATATGTCCCCCAATACGCTCGCTGGTTCATACAGCAGTACTGCAGTAATGTAAATGCGAATGCACGAATTGAATTTTGGAGAACATAGAACTAGTTGAGTAGCTATCATTTATGATACTGAGCAAAAATTTATTTTGTATTTTTGACAGATTTTTATGTCATTGTGTTTTGAAATACTTATATACGGATTATTTAATCGACCTACATACAACATCCAAAAAGCCCATTAATTGTAATTTAACTAAATATACTTGCACATTTTAGTAGGCAACCCTGCCAAAACATGCCTTCTATTATTGTATATAAAAAAAAATGTTGTTTAAATACTCGATGAACTTAAAACTTTTCGCTCAACTGATCTCACCTGACATTTAATTTTATCTGCGGGCAATCAAATCATAAAACGCAAAATGGGCAGATAAATGTGTCCGGCATTGTTTTATCCATACTGATTCCTTACCTTACCTGAAAGTCGCCTCGGTAATACCCCGTATTCATTTTGTAATTTTCTCTACCAAATGGTTGACTAGAAGAAAGCGCTTATTAGCGATAATACTGCCTTCATTGTGATTTTCTTCCTAATTTTTTATTATTTTATTATATTATTATTTGTGCAATGAAGTTTATTACTACTACACTAATATGTGATGAAAGGTTCTTGGTTGGCGATCACGTGGGATAGATGCACAGACGATCTGGTTAGCCTCGGGATCGAGCATTGTGGAAATATATAAGGGAGGCCTATGTTTAGCAGTGGGCGTTTTAACCTACCGTTAAGGCGGCCGTCTTTTACGTTTCTCATCACGTGCGGCACCACTTTTCTAGGAAAGCAATCGCGTAAAAACGTATTTAAAATGATCTAAAAAAAAAAATTTGTTTTTGGTACTTCTAACCTGCCATTAATTTCTAAAAATCTTTTGATTTTCCAATGTGCATTTTAGAATGTTAATACAAAAGTAACATATTTTTGTGTTTTAGAATTACGGTGGTGCGAACGCGGGTAACGCTGGCAACACCGTCGCAGGAGGTGACAAGAAGTGATCTACAATTTCAACACGAAAATAACGTTTTTAATATATTGATGGACACGGTTCTTAGCATTTACACGTGTAGTTTCTAAAGTTAAATAATGTAACCGTAATTTTAAGGGGTTTTGTGTGAAATATGATTACACCGTTTTTAAGGCTTAGTAGTTTTTCACTTTGAAAATACGTAGCATTCGTATAGCAATAAAGAATTCACCGACTCTAAAGGAGGACAGATGAGGATGTATATTACTCCATTCGAGTAGAATTTTATATGAAAATAAGCTAGAGTTAATAATAATAATATAATTAATGCAATTGAAATATATCGGTATAAACTTGATAACATCCTAGTGAATTTACAATTATAATAAACGCTTGAATTGACACATTTAAATAACCTTTAATCTTCACAACTTATTGGTATCTATTTTACATGTGCATTACTTAGGTTTTACGCGTTGTTACGGTTGCTTTTTCATTAACTTAACTACATAAATTATAGCTTGGTTTAAACCAAAATTGTTTCTATTTCATTACAATTTGACGTTGAAACTATTTTTATTTTATTTTTTTGTTTAAAATATCTGTTCTAATTTGTAGTTATATATTGCACGTGTCTAACATGTTGGAACGCCGCGATACTCTTAGGGTTCAGTATGAACAGTAGCTAGAACCGTGATTCTATTAGAACATTTTAATTTTTTAAGGTTTGATTTGTAAATGGTTAAGAATTTTCTCTCATTAGGGAAACAGACGAATTTTGTTAAGATCTTAGTCAGTAGGTTACATTTATGTATGATATAATAAATACACATCCAAATTATAAATAAAATAGAAACAATATTTTTTTATATGTTATGTATAAAAATTCCACATTTATTCCCTGGTCTAGATATAATGTTTTCTCTTTTGTATTTCTTAAATAAAGGAAGGGCAAGCATTCAATAACGCCACGTTTTGAAACCGCTAAGAGATATATGCGTTTTTTTTCAAAAGTGTCTTTTGTATAACGTAGTTTGAAACTATTATAACTTCTTGTTAGTGAAACGCTTAATACATTTTTCATCGTTTTTAAAGCGCGCGTTTTAAAAACTTGGCGGTAATGAATCTTATCTATGGAAATAGCGTGGCGTTTTTAAGACTATAGTTGTTTTATTTTTAATTATGTAAGTACCTATTGTTTTGTCCATTTGGGACCAGTTTGTTTAAAAGTCTAATCTACCTAAGGTTTTTTGTGTGATTCCTTTTGACTTGGTTACAGTGGGTAATAACATAAGAATGCGTGTAGTGTGAGAATGATTTTCTTTTCGTGTACAAAACTTGCTAGGTAGTGATATTAAGTTTTGAATGGACCATTTACATTGGATGTAAATGAATTTAATTAAAATAAAAATATTGATTAAGAATGTTTTTGTTTAAATTTAATTACCTTCCCTTAAATTATTGATGAAAAGTTGAACAACAATGTATAGTCGGTACAATGTTATCTTATAATGCGCAACGCATTGACGAGTTTGTCAAGTTATAGGAAGTTAACTAGCAAGTCAAAACATGGTTATTAGGTAAACATAGTAGGCCACGTATACTTGCGTAGATTAAGACAAAAGAATATTGTGTTAATGATAGTTAAATTATTATATTAAGTATTTTACGGGATTTTCCAATTTCAGTGTGGTCGAATGCCGCCAAATCGCATATTGCCGGGTTCAATTACGATATTTCGTCAAATATAGTACAGAGCATACGTCATCGTACCCAATTAGCTTCCGATGAGTCACGAAATATTGTATATGTATAATTATAATTTATTTGTGGGTAAATATATTTTGTTGACAGTTACAATTTATTTAAGAACGTCGTGGCGATAGAAATATAGAGATAATTCGCACGTGTAAAAAAATCATACGTATCCATTATTGATCTTTGTTTTTTAAAGCTATGTTCTACCAATACTACTGTTTTGTAATTTTAACATGTTATTGCTAACCAATAAGATTTTTTTTTTGGTAGGTGTCATTTTGGGGGTTAGTATAAAAAAACCACCCCTAAAGAATATACTTCTCGGTTTTGACAATTTCTAACATCAGAAAAATTCTACTTTATAATAATTATAATAAAAATATTAAAAAAAAATATAATAAGTTTGAGGATAGCTATGTGCAGTATAAATTTCATAAAGATATCTTCAATAGGTACTGAAAAAAAAAACTACCGTTAAGGGTTGTCAACCCCCCTTACTCCCTTGCTATAGGGGTTGGGAATATAAAATTATTTGGCTATTTTAGATGATGAACAATAAAAAAAGTTAACAGTAAATTAAAAAAAACCTTTTTCGTTAAAAACTTCTTTTTCAATACTGCCGTAAACGGCCGACTTAAAAAACACTTGAAAATTAAAATAATCGATAATTTTTTAGTGTGTAAACTACATTTTTTCTAATAATCATTGAAAAAGCGTACTTTATTGACCGAAACTGAAAAAAAAACATTTTTCTCCTTACCATTTCTTGGAGGTGGGTGGTATCGGGGGCATTTTAAGCGTTTTTATTTTACCTTTTAATGTTTTAAAATACAAAACTTCAGGATTTAATGATTTTGTTCCCAAACCGGATTCCGACTGGACTATAGTGAAAGTGGCTTCAAAAACAATTAAATGAGATGTTATTATTAATCATAAAATTAAATAATTAAAAATAACCTCAAGCCTAGTGTAACCCCCCTTGCTATAATATCGGCTTTAACGTCGTGTCTCATGAAACTCAAAAATTTTTATGATGATTTTCTGTGGCCCATTTCTCGACGACGGTCTCTTCGAGCTTCTGGAGAGTGGTAGAAGCAGAATTCCGTGATCTGACCTGACGTTTGAACCGGTCACAAAGATGCTCTATCGGGTTCAGGTCTGAGCTTCTCGCTGGCTACTGCATAACCGGTATCCGAACCTCTCGAAGGTAGTTATGACAATTAATGCGGTGTGAGAGCGAGCGTTATCATGTATCGATGTAAACCCACGGCAATGTCAGGGTTTCCATTTGTTGATTGTCTAACTGAAATGGTGGTGGGCAATCTGCAAGCCCACTCCACGATGCAGTGCAGTTAATTGTAGGCCTGTAGCAGCTCGAGCAATCACTATCTTCTTTTCTTGCAACCTTCTTACCGTAGAGACGCTCACGGTTCTTCTGCTTGCTTGGAGCTGCTGTTGCAACTTATCCGTATAAGATAATCGATTTCATAAACATGTCAATAGAGTGAACCGATTATCTCTTTCCGACATGCAGCGTCGTCTACCAGATCCGTACCTCCGGATTAGTCCAGATATAGCCACCGTCTGGAACCGTCGGTATACTCCATCAACTGCCAGACAGCTCAAGTTTAGTTGCCAAGCTGAGTATTTTGTGCTTTAAATTTGTGTGTGTTATTCAGAAAACGTTAGGTTACGTAGATAACGACAAACGGCTACCATAAACGACGACTACATTTGGAAACGTACAATGGACGCATGATGAGGTTGGATCATAACCTCGTAGAACTCGAAGAACTAAGTCACATAAACTGGCATGTACTGGGTTTATCAGCAGTCCGTAGACAGGGTGAGGACACGCTGACCCTGGAGGCAGAAAACTTATTCTACTTTCGAGAAGGTGATGACCCTTCCCAAGGCGGTGTTGATTTTCTGGTAAACAAATCTCTCATAAACAACGTTGTGGAAATCAGTAGTGTTTCGACTTGGGTAGCATAACTTATCCTTAAGCTCACCAACAGATACTCTCTGAAGGTGGTACAGGTGTATGCGCGTCAACCTCGTCTCACTCTGATGAAGAAGCCGAAGCCACATATGGAGATATCACCAAGGCTAACTACAACGTTGTGATGGGAGATTTTAACGCCAAAGTGAACGTACAAGAACGCGACGAATCTAGAATCGGGCCTTATGGCTTGGGTCAGCGAAATCACAGGGGACAAATTCTGGTAAACTTTCTCGAAATGGAAGGGCTCTTTTTGATGAACTCGTTCTACAAGAAGAGTCCCAATAGAAGGTGGACCTGGCGAAGTCCCGACGCTGTGACTAGGAATGATATAGATTTTATTAAGGCAGATAGACAGTACATATTTAGAGATATCTCAGTGATCAATAGGTTCAATACCGGCAGTGATCATTAACTTGTTAATGGCACTCTAAATATAAATTACAAGGCCGAAAGAAATCGCCTAATAAAGTCTACTCTTAGACCTTTACAGTCCCAAGCTACGGTAGGATCCGACAAGTTTTACCTGGAACTTCAAAATAGATTCGATTCGCTGGAAACCACAGGCGACGTTGACATAATGACCAACAAATTGGTGAAGGCGGTAAAAGAAATGGGATGCAAATTCTACCCACGGCAGAACAAAACTAGAGAGTCCAAACTTTTGCCTGAGACTCTGGAACTTATGAGGAAAAGACGAGAAATACCATCTACCAAAAGGTCTTCGTCAGATGTAAGATCTCTAAACGGGCTGATACGTAAGATGACTAGCTGTGCCTCTCGACGCTCCAGCACACGCAGCATTAAGCTTGCGATTGAGCAGAATAAAGGGTCGAAAGTTTTTGCGCGTCAGCTTGCAAAGAGCCGTCTAACGAGACTAAAAACTGCAGATGGCAAAATGTTACCTCCGAATCATAGATCTCAGCAGAAGCCGAATTGTTTTATGGACAACTCTACATGTCACATGCCGCTAGGCCCACATCCCTCATAACCGAAGATCCAAGAGCCAAACTGACGCGTCACTTTACCGAGGATATCCCGAACGTTGACCAAAGTGAGATTAGGGCGGCTCTGGAACAGCTTAGAAACAACAAAGTTCCGAGCGATGACGGCATTACGACTGAGCTTCTAAAAATCTGCGGCACTCCAGTCCTTAAAGAGTTAGCAAAGCTTTTTAATGTTGTCATCTATAATGGAACTACACCGGAGGCGTGGCGCGGAAACGTGGTGGTATTATTCTTTAAAAAAGGGAGATTAAACTCTACTTAAGAACTACCGACCTATATAACTTCTAAGCCACGTATCGTCTCGCTGGTAGACTTGACGAGTTTCAATCACCAGAACAGGCTGGGTTTCGGAAAGGCTTCAGTACAGTAGATCACATTCAAAGTGTACAGCAGATTATACAAAAAACTCAAGACTATAATCAGCCGCTTTGTATGGCGTTTGTGGATTACGAGAAAGCCTTTGACTCCATCGAAACCTGGGCTGTGCTAGAGTCTCTGCAGCGATGTCGTATAGACTGGCGATATATTGAGGTGCTGCGATGTCTTTACAACGCTGCTACGATGACCGTCCAGTTCTAGGACCATAGGACAAGTGCCATCCCCCTGCGTAGAGGTATAAGACAGGGGGACGTTATATCCCCGAAACTGTTCACCAGTGCGCTAGAAGATGTCTTCAAAACCTTGATCAGGGCTGGGCGGGGCATAAACATAAACGGTGAATACATCGCACACCTAAGTTTGGCCGACTACATCGTTATTATGGCATAGTCATTGGAAGAACTGAGCGAAATGTTGCACTTCCTAGATGAATCCTCTCGACGAGTGGGCCTTGGCATGAATTTGGATAAGACAAAAGTCATGTTCAACCAACACGTCGTGCCAATGCCAGTATACGTCGCGGGTACCTTACTCGAAGTTGTCCAGGATTATGTGTAGGCTTGGACAAAAAATCCAACTGGACCGGAACAATTTAAAGAAGGAAGTCGACGGGAGAATCCAGCTGGGGTGGGCAGCATTTGGTAAACTTCGTCAACCGTTCACCGTTGGTTCAACTAGTATGTCCAACTGGTTTTACGAACAAGGTTTTTTTCCCGTGGACTAACTAAGTAGTTGAACATTAGAAAACCGAAATTTACAGTGCCTTCGGTCAACTGCATGGCCAGTTGGACCACTGCCCCGAAATTATAATATTAAAGCTTTTAACAGAAATTAAAAAAGGAGGTTCTCAAAGAGATTTTCATGAAGGTTTTATACTGTACTAAACATCATTCCTTTTTAACCGACTTTTAAAAGGATGAAAGTTATTGTAGTTAAAAAAGTCAAGTGTGAGTCGAATAAGCGCACTGACTGGCTGAGTTTAATACAGAATATAAATACCAAAGCTATGAAGACAGGGATTTGCACTCAAAATCTCAAAGTTTTATTCCAAATGATAGTTTTAATAGCTACCTATATCCCCGTAACTATTAATCGTAGACTAGTAGATCGTAACAGAAGTGATAGATTTCATCAAGATCTACGTTTCGGATGATATCCGTCAAACTAGAATGTGCTTTATCTTCGTAATCATTGATCATAGACTAGTAGTTTATTTACAGAAGCGAAAGATCTCATCAAGATCTTCGTTTCGAATGACAGCTGTCAAATTAGAACCTATAGAACCTATCACTTCTGTACAGAAACTACTAGTCTACGATCAATAGTTACGGAGATATAGCACTTTCTAGTTTGACAGCTGTCATCCGAAACGAAGATCTTAATGAGAACTATCACTTCTGTAAACAAACAACTAGTCAACGATCAATAGTTACGGAAATAGAGCACTTTCTAATTTGACAGCTGTCATCCAAAATGAAGATCTTAATGAAATCTATTACTTCTGTAAAGAAACTACTAGTCTATAATCAACCCACGCAGCCTAGTTCGTAGTGTGGCCAGCTACTGTGCAGAGGGTGTGGGTTCGATTCCCGCACAGTACAAACATTTATGTCGTATTTAAAACATTTGTGTTTGTCATGAGTCTGGGTGTATTTATTTTTGTATTTACATAAAAAAAATTATGTATGTGAATCCGTTGTCTGATACCCATAACACAAGCTTTGCTTACTTTAGGGTCAGATGGCGCTGTGTGTTAATGTCCAAAAATATTTATTTATTTAACAGTTACAGGAGATATAGTACTTTCTAGTTTGACAGCTTTCATCCGAAACGAAGATCTTGATGAGATTTTTCACTTCTGTAAAGAATCTACTAGTCTACGATCAATAGTTTTGGAGATATAGGTAGCTATTTTAAAACTATAACTTGGAATAAAGCTTAAAGATTTTGAGTGTAAATCCGTCTTCAATAGAACTTGGTTAAAATGCTTTGGTATTTATATTTCGTATTATACTCTCCGTGCGCTAATTCGACTCACACTTGACTCTTTAACTACGACAACTTTCACCCTTTCAAATTTCCGTGAAAAAGGAATAATTATTAGTTCAGTATAAAACCTTCATGTAAACCTCTTTGAGAAAATTTCGGTTAAAAGTATTAATATTATAATTTCTGGGCAGTGGTCCAACTGGCTATATACAGTTGTACGAAGGTCCCTGTAAATTTCGGTTTTCTAATGTTCAACTACTTAGTTGGTCCACGGGAAAAAAATCCTTGTTCGTACAACCAGTTGGACATAATAGTTTAATAAACGGAAAAAACCCGTGGTATTGCCAGTCAACTTTCTCATAGTCCACAATCTTGACACATGGGCTTATGTCCGATAACGTGTTCTGTATAGTCTGCCTCGCTGTTTGGATATTGTATGGTGCCCTAACCCCCCAAACCCAGCCTATTCAGGTGGTTGAAAATCGTTCAAAAAAGGCAAGAAGATTTCTAATCGATTCGTCATAATACCCTCGAAATAGCTTATAAACGTGGCCAGATCTGTCAATAATTTTTCAGCTGGCTGTTGCCTCCCTTATTGAAAAATAGGATCAGAATCAAGAGTAAAAGTACGCCTCTGGAGTTTTACCATATGAATAATAATGGAGTAAAGTGCCTACAATGCCATTTTTGCCGTATAAAAACAACATATTGTACCAAGTCTGCAACCCCCCCCACCCCAAAACCTGGCTACGCCCTTGAACCGGAACAGCGTCCCCGAGATATTCTTTAGGCCGCTGGCCACTATTTGCACTTGCCACTGTACTAAATGCTTGCCGAATGTAAATCAGGTTTTAGGCTACTCGCAGCGGCCGATCGAAAGGTAATTAGCGCGCCTAAATACACGGTAACAAAAGTCTGACGTATGCCTATATCTATATTATATTTAATCTCAAATTATAAACCCATCAACTTATTTTGGATCTCACTCCTTTCATTTCTTTCTCATGAATATCATCTCTTTAAAATCATGAATTGTCATTTTCATGTAAAAAATCTTTATGTTTGTCTCAAATCATTACAACTTCATAGTCTACGCTAGTGACTCCTGAACTACATACAAATATCGCGTTATTTGTGGCTACTTAAACTATGAAAACAAATGACGTGTGGATACGCGCAAATGTCTGCGTGATCTACACGAGAGCGGCAAGGAGAAAGCTATTGCTAATTTAAGCTGGTGATTAAAATATTCCATATTTTCGTATAAAAGACAGGCCAAAATTAATAAAAAGAAAACACAATCTTTACACAGTTTATTCAAAAAATTGTACCATTGCCAATTTATTTTGACATTTTGAAAAAACTTATAAATAATACCACTCGATGCCTGAAAAGTATTTTATATTATACCTGCAGAAGATAGTTTTCAATTCACCGAATAGTTTGTTTTAATGTATAGTAGCGTATAACAGTGTTAATAATACCCTTGAACAGTATTTTATTAGGAATAGTACAGTAGGAATAAAAATATAGATATTTTCGTATCTTATTGAATACATGCGATCAGATTTTATGTTTTAAATACTATACAACCAATTTATTATCTAACAATGTACAAACATCTCAACAGTGTGGACAAAAATGTCCTCCAAAATAAGACACGCTTTTATACATAAAGTTCTTATTAAACTATTTAAAATAAATGCAAAGTGTAGCTAGAACCAAATTATGTTATAATAATAAACTTTGGTTAATAACCCTAGCGTATACCATAATATTCGAAAACAAAAATCACCTAATACATTATTAAAAAAGAAATATGGCCTTTTATGTATTTATTTCTTTTTTCTTCTTATAAAAAGAATACATTCCATTAAAACTGATCGAAATTGTAAAAAATATGGTTATGTTAATTTAGCATTTATCGGTAATATTTTACTATGGTATGATGTAACATTTGTCAGGCAGCATTATAATGTTAAGTTGTCTGAAACGCATTTCAAAAAACTTAATAAAACTAAAATAGACCAAGAATCAATAACAATGCAAGTCACTTACGACTTTTTAATTTTGTATAGCCTATATAGTCGTTACAACACTTGAATAATGTTTGACGGATCTTCAGATAAATAAAGAAATAATTTACAGCATTTAAATTGTAACGTAGAAATAGTTATCAAAAGATAACCAAGCAACTGAAAGCCTAAACTGGCAAAGTATTCAGTTAATTCTTATTATGTATAACTCATATATGCACCACCATAATTACTCAATGTATTTTGGGACCAACGCAGAAAAACTTGCGACACACTTTAAAAAATATGTCAGTGGTAATGCAGTTCAACGCCAATGTTGGCTACACATTTGCCCCAAAAGCAAACAATTAGGCCAGCCATAACACCACTGTTTGCCTACCAAATATTTAATAAATATAATTAAGAGAAATTCCATACAAGAGAAAACGCGTGGTTATTACATAATGGTATATTAATATGTGCTTTTCATGTTGGCTGGGGTGTCCAAGATACTCGATAAAGTATAAAACTCAGTATAATATGCTCAATGGTAGACAAAGTTGGCCCCAATAATGGTATAGAAGAATCCAGAGACAGTAGAAATAAATTATTGTCATGTTATGTTCAGAGAGTGCTATAGTTATGTATTTAATGAGTGCTTTAGTATTTAAGTATAAGATATGAGTAATAAATTATATGGCATAAGATGCAATTGATCAGGAAAACGTTTCTAAATTTTCAACAAACAAATATCAAAATTCTAAACATCAATTGACCTAAAACTGATATTATGCACATTTCGTCGCTTGTCATACAGTATCGTAACCTAAAAATTTGCTTTCCAAGAGTATTTACTTTTACTTTTAACTACTTATTTACTTTACAACTTGGCACAAAACAATCAGTTTTGGTACATTCGCGGTCTACCTCTTTACCAGGCTTAAGGTGAGAATCATTTGCACTCTTTTTACGTGGCTGGTCCAAAAGGATTGTCCTAATAAGTGAACTTACCGCGTTCTGAATGATTATAGTTAAATTACTACAGCCAATCATAGCACAGTAAGTGTTGTAGTTGCGTAAACTGGTTAAGCGACTGAGACCCCGACTGAACATACAACAAACACGGTACCCTACGGTAACTTGGGTTCCTTTTAGCGTGAAAGATTTATATATGCTGTTACATAAATCAACTGACAACTAGATAACTCTTGTATTTAGTATTAGGTCACTCTATAGACAAGTTCGAACGAAAAATTAAAAATTCTGATGATCTTAGAGATTAATCTTATAAATTTGTATAACATAATAATGGATCGCCAATTTAACTACAAATTAATACATGATTACTTATAAGTACAAGTAATGAATGAATGAAAAATTAATCAATATAGGACTAATATTATTAAATTCATTAAACTATAAAAATATGTTATACTTTGAAACAACAGGTGAAGAGTGGCACATAGTATCAAATAATTCACTAAGAAAGAATGTATTGAGCGAGGTTTTGTACAATACGTGAGTAATAAGATTTAAGTTTAGGGTTCAACATAAAATAGCTTATCTAAAACCTCTATAGACGTTCTTTCTTAGTACCTATTAAAATCTTATATTATACGTCGATTTTTAAATAGATTTTAGGAATATTCAACAAATAGAAATACAAATTATATCTATCCATCCATTTCATCCAGGAAATTTCACAGCTTAATGCGGGAATTAGAGAGCGGTCCTAAATTTATGATTATGAACCATTGAAAACTTGACCTAGAGGTCAAGGCAAGTGTGGCCTGCAAAGATAGCGATCGTAGGAATATCAATACAAGACCAAAAAAAATCATGTAACCTTACCAAATAATCTAAACCTTGTCTATTGGGTCTTGTCATCAAATTTTCCTGGTCTACGCAAACGACGTCGCGGACAAAAGGATAAAAGACGTCCTTTACCTTAATTTTTTGTGGCATAAAAAAGTGAGAAGAACAAATTCATTTTGTCAATGATGAAAATCGTAAAATATACTTATAAGACCAAAATACTTTAAATGATAAAAAAACAAACTATTGCCTTAGATATTGTATTTTGAAATCCATTTTTACAAATAAGATTTGTTTGAATTTCCATTTTTAATTATCTATTTCAAAATCGACCTTAATTTTAATTTTAAACATTTGGCGCATTGTCAATATTTAATACCGTAAGTTTACCTATTTAATGCTATTCATACATTCAAATCAGAATAAAAATGTCTTATTACGCAAAAATACTTTGTTATAAATTCATAAAGCTAAAATACAAATTGAAATTAGTATTTTAATTTTAATTGAAAACACTTTATTTCACTTTCACAATAAGACAAAAATATTTAAGTGGACGGACCACCGCTACGTATTTTCGCCTCGCTTTTGAACTGTGGTACCAATTCAATAATAGGTAGAACTTGATCGATACCAACAAAAATTATAAATTATAATAAACTGGCTGTTTGTTATTGCATAGCTATAATTATTCATTGTTTTTGGCACTTTCCGAAATTTTATTATAAATTTGTTTAGTAGGTAATTAACAGAGTGCTCGTCTGAACGCAATTGAAGGCAGTAGGTAATATTTCCCTTGCAATTTTTTATAACTAAACAATTTACACTTCATTTAATACCAACATAATTTTATTTCAAACTTTACACAATACAGTTCTTAATCAAAATACAATTTAAAATAAAAGTATTCAATAAAATAATAACAGTTCAAACAAGATTCATTTAATGGCACACAAAATTAAAAATTACAAAAATAAAAACAACTATAGTGCAACAAACTTTTCTGACCCGGTGGGCAAAAATCAAAACTACACAGTAGCCATATTAAAGTCGTGTGAAATTTCACAACACTAGCGACCAAACACCGGGTTAGAAAAGTTTGATGCACTGTACAGTAATACCAAGTTGTAAAAAGTAATACTAATCGCGTAAATCATTGTGGAACAGAATCTAACAAGGATGTGTTTAGGACCTTTAACCCGATGTAACTCGAATAGTTGAGTTGTTACTCAATACTCTAAGGTTCTAAGCGAGCCATTGGCAAACGTTAGACAGACAAGTTGTTCAAAACCTTATGTAATGTGTAAAGTGTATCGACAATTCGAGTTAAAGTACAACTAACTTTTCTTTGTATACAATTTGAGTTACAGTGCAACCAACTTTTCTGACCTTTCAACCTTGGGTGTTTGGTCGCTACTGTCGTTATAAGTGCACAATATTTCAATATTGCGACTGTAAATTTGACATTTGACCACCGGGCCAGAAAAGTTTCATTCACTATCCTTCCGGTTAAAGACTACACTAAGAATCTGAACTCAGCCAAGCGTAGGCTTATTCAAAATGGTTTCAAAAGCTCTAAGTTTATAGGACTGTAAATAGTTGCACTCATTCCATTTCATACAAATCAATTGACACATCGCTCGTTGTCTAACAGCACTAAAAACTTGCAGCAATTTTATAACCCTATGATTATGGGTTCGTTTGTTTTGGAATAAAAAGTTTACCATCATGATTTGTTTTAATGAATTTTGAATTTATCCCACTTTCTTAAAACTTGGAAAAGGCTGCTGAGAGCTATACTCATGTAGCCTGTCATAAAAGTTGTACTCCACTTGCACCATAAATATTTAACTAGGTAATGTCGCCATCGGCATAGTATTACACACGTTTTATAGTACTAAGGACGACATGACAGGTCTTCGAAAACATTGGTGAAATCTGTCATCGAATATTGCTAGACGATTTTGTAAAACAGTTGTTTGGTTAACCGCCAAAAGCCTCATACGGAATATTTGCCAGTGTCTATGGGGTGCTAGTGTAGGTTCCAAAGTGTATTCTTTACATCAATATATCAGTCAGTCTTGATATATAATTAAGTGCTGTTAAACTTAAGCAAGTAACATTATTTCACTATTAGCCTAATTTGGTTCTCCAATTTATACTATACAAAATAAAATAAAAAGATATGACAATGCGCCAAATAAATCTTATCTATAGCTAAATCTACAGTAGGTAGGTATTAATTCCCACAAGCCTGTCCATAATGCACGGGCGCAGTAAGTCGTCTAAAGAGGAAAAGTACAATAAATAAAAAAATAATAAATAAAAATGGCTTTAGTTATCAATTTATCCCACTGCAGGGTTAAGGCCTCACTTCACATAAAGAGTTGCGGTCCACAAACCTCAGAGACAGTTAGTTGACGTTGCGTGCGTAGATGTGCCTAAACTTTTAAGCATACAGTTACTATTCTAACGTGCCAAGCGGCTGTTGGGAGCCCAAAGAATTGTACCTTGGACTGTTCGCTAAGCAGTAGGTAATTCTCGCCGCGGCTCAGTAAGATCGACAGAACTGATGTAATAATAATATAATAATATTTTATAACTTTGACGATTCAAAAGTGCTAATAAAATCCTTATTTGAATAAACCATTTTGACTTTGACTTTGAATGGCTTTTGACTCATTTCATAAAGTGCGCATAATGTTTTATGGTACACAATTTAAATTCTGATGGCTCTGTAGGCAAAATATTTTAAAATAAATTCGCGTTACCAGCCTTTACGACGCTGTGAGTGCACGGCCTCCCCCTTAAGAAGGACGAAGGCGATTTGGGCCATGATCCAGCACGCGGGTTCTTTGCCGATTTTGAACTATGGTGAACATACGTCTTTACGACGATGCACGTTTCCACACGATTTTTTCGCGAATCAAGCTAGTTTTGTAATTAAAACAATGTCCTTGAGGAATTTATAAAAGACTCATTGGTCATACTCTTGGGCTCTTACATCCGCCCCTCGGAATGAGACCGCTAAGCTACCACCTTCTTATATATTTTTTTATTAATATATTTTATAAATATTATGTTCTAATAACAGTTACTCACAGTGTTATTGCGGCGTTTGTACACTGGAAGCAGGCGAGTGCGTCGCCAGCGAGTGTTGTAACGCGGCAGGGGTCAGCCATTCTCTGCACAATACGTGTTTTGTCTATCATGTCGGTACATCAAAAGATTAAATTAATTAAAAAAAAATACACTAACATATGTAACAAAGTCGAGTGGAACGGACAGGGCCTCATTGGATTTGTTAACTAGTGTTAATATATCATTTATAATCCAAACAAATATAAATGTAAAAGTTTTATTCCGGAAAATTAAGTTGCCACAGGAATAATTAGAACCTAATTCCACGTGGCCGAACTATAAATGACGCTATAACTTGCAGTTAAATGCCCTTACTATAATTAAGGTACTTAGAGTGCGCCCCGCCCGGTATGCATAGTGGCGTTTTGTTGACATGTACATTATGCGCTTAATGTCTATAATCCAACCAAAGAGATAAAGCCCAGTTTTGTACAGTATGCCATACAGAATTTATGTTTGACACTAAACGCATTGACGCAGTGAACAGAACGCACCTATTATCATCTTACATACTGGCGACTGTTTAAATAAATTTAAATTCAAAATACGGTTGGGGCTGTTAAATATAGTTATGTTATTAAAGGTGCGTTCTATTGACGGCATCGAGTGTTATGACATCGCATAGGCATTAAAATTGTTCTGTTCACCAAATGTAAGCAAATAGAAAAGTGTATAGTACTCGGATGGTACATGTCTATACATACAATAACCTAATCAGTTCATTCTAGAATAAATAAGTAGAATATTTCAAAGTAGTGTTTCTAGGATAGAACTTTTATTTTAAGTCCTTAGTGGAACATTTCGTAAAATGACCTATATATATAATTTCAGTTTTTAAGTTAGTACTAATTTTGGAACTCTACAAATATAATTGTCTCGTTATTATAAATGCAAACATGTTCATATGTTCCAGTAAGGTCTGGGGAACCGACAATATGTACATATGGAAAAATATTGTGTTAAGTTTTCCAAGTGGTATTAAGAATACCAAATTGGGGCTGAGAATTTTTATAAAAAGCCCATGTTTTCGAAGTTATGGGAGTTAAAATTGGTATTCAGGTTAGGAACCTACTTTGACGCGGACGGAGTTTTTTATAAGTATGAGTGTATATATGTATATTTATCTAGACGAAATGTACGCAAATCCTTGATGTGTCTAGATAAAAATATTTAAAATTATTATCATATACCATGCATTATTTTATAAATTTGACTGCATTTAAAATTTTCTTACATTTTTAATTCGAAATTATGTAAGACAACAGACCTATTTAATAAAAATCACACAGAAATTAAACAATTCATAAACTGATTGAAAAAACTCTCTTAAGAATAAACGCTGTAGATTTTTTTAATACAAAACTAATTTGCCATAATCCCTGAAGTTTCGTTGGTTTCACTACGTATTTATTTTTAAAAAAGAACGAAAAATTAAGCGCTCGGTTTTTATATATGAGATATTATATTTTATAAAGTTGCTCAATACAAGAAATTCCGGCAACTATGCAAAAATATTAAAAAATAATGGCTTATCACGATCTCATGAAACCAAAAACGACGAGCTCTTAATTTTTAGTTCTTTTTAGGGTTCCGTACGGTTGTCCGTTTCTCTGTCTGTCTGTCAAGACTCTTTTTCTCATGAACGCGTGAAGGTACCAAGTTGAAATTAATATCAAATACTAAGGTCTACGGTCCCTTGAAACTATAAAAAATCAAACTTCTCAGTCAACGCAATAAAAATATACGGCCATTTTGGTCGCATATTTTGCCATTCACAAATAAATCAAATCCTATGGGGTCCTTTCCGGTGTCCTAGAATTATAAAATTTTATATATAGCAAGGTATTGCATCACAAATACAGGACAAAATTCAAAAGCTAATAATTAAGGCATAAACCTGTGAGACTTGATCATGTGTTTAACAGTCGACCATATAAACCAAAACCCTACTTCCAAGACCTTCATTTTTCAGTTGCAGAAGTGACAGAAATTACAGAAATAGTCGTAAACAAATGATTGAGAGTTTGTTAAGAATAATACAAAAATTTGGTAGTTTGTCACCAGTTAAGAAAATGGATGACAGATGAAAAAATACTTCCCTATTTATACCAAACTGAATTGAATGCACTCTAAGAAAATTCCGAACGAAAAACTAAAAACAAAAAGCAACTCTATGTTTTTCTATTCTGTCTATGTTCCTCATTGTCATCTTTCCTTTTCTGACATAAAGTGAGTGAGGGCTTAGGAGAAGATGGCGAATTTTAAAATGAAAATAAAACAAATTTAATCGATTGTAACGGTTTTCAGCTACAATTCTACTTTTTTATCTGTAAATGGTCCATTCACCGATGATAGGTCATACAAATTTTATTATTATTTAGACATTTTTTATGCACATTTCGGCATTCTCACGGTGAGTTGTCAACAAGCGACTGCGAGAAAAGTGTGCTACAATCGGAGTTTAGCACAATTTTGTAGTTCCATTTTTAGCGCGTAGGCGCGCGGTCTATTTACTTAGAAGGTCATGGTTAGCAGAATAATCAAGCTCTCCGTTAGTACTATTCATTCAGGACTTTTTGAACCTGACAAAGGTCAGTGCAAGATGGGTGCTACGAATGCTCACACCACCGCAGAAACAAGCACGAATTGAACGTTGTATAAAGTTTTTGGAGCTTTCAGCTAAAAATCCTACCAGTGTTTTCGATTGCATCGTTACCGGAGACCCTGGGTTCGTCACTTCGACCCTGAGAGCAAACACGAGTCAATCCAGTGGGTCAAAAAGGGTGCAGGTCCTCGAAAGAAGTTCAAAGTCTCGCAATCGGTCAAAAACCTCATGGCATTCTATTCCAAAAAAGGGCATAGTATAACCGAAGCGGCTTTCGCGTAATTTGAAGGAAGCAATGGAAGAAAAAAGGCGAGGAAAACTGACCGCGGGTGTCTTGCTCCTTCATGACAACGAGCCCGTTCACTCGGCCCGCGTTCCAAGGCTGCTATTCAGGACTGTGGTTTCAAAGAGATCAGACATAAACCTTACAGCCCAGACCTGGCACCTAGTGACTATTTTTTGTTCCCGCAGCTGAAGAAAGAGATTCGTGGAAAGCTATATTCCGACGACGAAGAGCTCAAGGCGGCCATAACCGATCATTTTTCAAAAAAGGATGAGTAATTTTTTGGAGGGTACTTACTGCAAAAATGATTTTTTAAGATGTATTAAGATTGCCCTGCAATAAGACTATAGATCATTTTTTTTTGAGTTTTATTTTATATTTATACCGATAATACCTTGAACTCCCCTAGCATTCTATAACAAACAGAATCAGTCTATATATCCTAAGTTTTAAGAACATTAATTCAGGCCTAAGAACCTAAATATAGTCACGCACAGTGCTGTTTATAAGGCGCTTTCTACCACACTCTTAGGTTGTCGAATGAACTCCATATTGGGTTTTTCCCTAAAGACTACAGTATTATTCAACAGCTTATTTAAGAAGGAAGTGATTAGATTTGTAATAGGTCATTAATATGTGAGGAATACCCTTGGTCTAGCAAGCGTCCACCGCTTAGCATCAGCCGAACATACAGCTGTATTTCCACCTTATTGGTATTAAAAAAAGATCCCTTACTTACTTAGGTAGACATCTCTGCAGAAAGGGCACACAGGAACTGACGTACGCTAATCGGTTGACCCACGCGGGAATGTCGCGGGAACACAGAGCCTGTAATAAATAACTCACATATAATTTGACAACTTTTTTTCAAAACCAGTAGTTCGTGAAGTTTTTAATAAAATATCTTTTGATCCATTTGTTAATATTAACAAAGTTATAAACAGTGTTAAAACAGTGACAAGATGAATGAATATAGGACAGACATACTATTAATTATTATTATTTTACCTTTATGAACAACTCCAGGAAAAAACGAGGCAGTGTTACCCCACACCCACCCACACCACATACACAGTAATTACCGTATGCCCACGCTTTTTTAGCCTTAATGCGGTCTACGGTAAGAATATATTATCGTAGTACGTGTACTAGGAGAAAAGTATTAGGAATTGATCACAAATGCCATAAAAGGAAGTGATCTTCTTGTAAAATGTCTATTGCTGAAAACTTTTATTGTAACTTAATGACGATAGTAGATAAAATGTCTAATTTCTATTTCTCTATTTCCGAAAAGTTTTTTAATAACAAACAAAATCATTATGTATTCATATGTCTATTACTGAAATCTTTCTCTACAAATAAATGATTGCGTGGCAAACCTTTCAGTGTAACTAAATCATTAAATATGAAGATATTTAGTTATATCATGTTTTTTTCGAAAACCTGTCACTATAACCAAATGACTGTGTGTTTAAATATCTAGTTTAAAAATATCTTTATCTGAAAACTTTTTATAATTATTACAAAATAAAAACGTTTAGTTTACAAGTCCTGAAGATGGCAACTTCATACTAAAAAATATAATCAAAATAGAAGGGTCAAGATGTTTGGACGATAGGTGCACAAGATGGTTCACTCACTCACCTGACAGAAGGCGGATGTAAAATGGTTGCAATTGTTGTTCATTAGGTGGTACCTGAAAATTTAACAAACAATAAGGAACCCATGCTTGAAATTTCACATCTGTTATGGTGTACAGAGTTGAAAATGCTATCTTTAGAGACCTATTTTGTAACCAATCTATTGTTCGATAAATATATGAGTTATTAAATCAGATATAATCTAATACTTTTTGTTTTGATAATAGTGTGGGGTGAACGTGGTGGTCGACTTACCTGTCACCGCGAAATTGTTTCCCTAACTCCGAAACCAGCCGCCGAACTTCGTCTTCGGTGAAGTCTGTATACCCTATGTGAACACTTTGTCTGCGAACAAACGTACAGCAATCAAAGCAAAGATCTAATACAAATAACGTTGACTACAGTTCGGTTGCTGCACGGTTAGTTATTTGACTATAACAAGTTTATTGAAATATAAATAAATGTATTTTTACACTCCCGTACTTTGATCATCAAATCAAGAGATCGAAACTACTATCAATAATACGACTATCATGTTTAGAATTGAAATATATCTACTTGAAACAGTAAAACCCAAGAAAACCATACTGAAAAGTGAAATGTGATATTAAAAGTTAGCGTTAGTATGTGGTGTATATGATTTTTTTTCTCCGCTTGATTCGGAAAATTCCTAATCTGACTTCATGCAACGGCAACCTGCACCGATTACAATAGGTTCCGAAATTATTCGATCCCGAATTTTACCTGGAAGCAAAACGATGCTCTTGTTTTTCTTGACGCCCGGACCGTTTTTTATCATCGAGTGGGTGGAGCCTTTGAAAACGCATGAAATTTATGTAACTCACCGATACCGCGTTATTGGCGCTTCGAAACAAAATTGTGCTAGTGTGGTTGACGGAGTCACAGTAGGCATGCGCGCCTGTATTTAAAAATAAAAATAACGGATTTCGAAGTTTTTTTAACTTTCTATTTTTATAATTTAGTTTTTTAACGGCCACATGCAATACAACTGAACACAAAATCTCAACTAAAGATAACGTTTTCATTTAAAACAAACAGTATCGTGACAACTTTTTGACAGGAGTGCCAGCGGCCGACTAAACTGATTTCTCACCAGATCCTAATCGGCCGCATGTAGTCGATATCATGCCGAAATTATTATTTTTTTCAGATCAGATGCATAGTCCTAGCTTACATTTTTTTTTAAAGTTACAAATAGACGGTGCTGACTGACATTAGTACTTAGTGCAAGAAAACGAACAGAGGGCGCTTCCTGGTGTTCATAATTTTCTTTACCTACGACATTTGCTTATTTTTTAAAAATTGTTAACCTGTTTGAAAATAATGTTTTTGCGTAGTATAAAAAGCATTGTTTCGAATTGCAGGAAATTTGTCTCATTTTAGTACTCACCTTAGTACTAACTTAACAATTGCTATTATATAGATTATCTCTAGATTATTTAGAAGTTGATTTTATGTTTATAAGTGTTGTAAAAGAAGCTACGCTAACATATGAAGGAAGTATTGCTTATTGTGTATTTTTTGTATCTAAAATACTATATAAGTGCATATATTTTTCTACTGTAACATAAGCGTTTAGTTATTATTCTTGTGTTATAGTAATAAATATAATAAAAAGCATTTACGTATGGCCCATGTGAGTGTTTATCTCGCTCTAATCAAGTAGTATTACCTGACTTTTGATTGAGACTTATCCACTGCCTCATGGCGCTTGGTCAAAGAGGAATGCTCAAGGGGTTGCAGAATATTTCTCAAGCGCATGCTTTAAGGCTCGCATCGGGTGAACCATTTTCATTTAGCGATTGTGATCGCAATAGGAATACGGAAGAATTCTTTTGCCAGTTGCTTTGAGAATTCGGTACCAAACGGACGTTCTTTGCCATAGATCTACAGTCATTATTATAACAAGCACTTTTAATTGTGCTGCTCCTGCGCAGTGTCAAACGTCTATCAAAAACACTTGTGACTGGTGAAAATATAAAAAGTCAGTGACAGGTAAATTGCATTGTTTGTTAGCTCGCATGCGGGACCCGCATACTGTTTGGCAATTAGGGCTTTCTATCGAGTGGCGTCTTTTATTGGTAAGTTTCCCGTCTGCAGGTAGTCAATATCAGCCGAGTTAACCACTAATGAAAATTGCACTAAGAAAATGTATAAAAGGCACGGGCCAAAATGTATAAAAGGCACGGGCCAAAAAGTTTTTGCTTTAACAAAAAGTACCTGAATCTGAATTGTTCTCCGAGCTCCCGTTCGTCGCGCGGCGATATCTCGAACACCCCCGTGAACGCGTAGGGGTGTCCCCCGTACGCCCACTCTGAACCGTGCACCTGCACCCCGCTGTGAAACACCCCTAATCCGGCCCCCGCCGTGTACCTATAAATAATTTGTTTAGAGGTATAAAGTTCATTTGATTTGCTGGGTATTCGTACAGTAATAACAATTTTCTAAATCTATATGTTTGCATAGATACTTTTTCTTAGTATACTATTACATAACTAATAAAAAAGCTGTATACTAAAGATGTATCTATCAATAAAAAAAAGAGCGAAATTTTATGGGTAGAAACCTTTGTACCTTGAAATAATTTTTGTTTGTATAGCCATTAAGCTACTAAACATGGTGTTATCGTGCGTAAAAAATTCGAAAAAAAAAAAAAAAAACAAGATGGCGGCCAGTTATGCCATAACGCAAAAACTGCAAGACAAGACCTACAATTTAAGGTAATGAACTAACCAATTTGTCCAATACATGTCGTAAACATTGAGCATGACGGCAGCTTGGCCCGGCCGCGGCGGCGACGCGTCGTTCCGCCACTGTCGCAGCGACATGCACGACGGAAACATAGCGCAGAAACCGCACGCCTATGCAGAGGAAAAACACCTTTAAATATTTACATTCGATGTCCATTTTGGCATGACAACATGGGAATTTATTACATTACAATAATAAATTCCCCAAAGTTACCCGATGGTTGGGAGCGGCGATGACAATCCTAAGAAGACAGTATAAGTATAATTATATAAAACATTCTAGTTGGGTAAAGGTTTGACTAACACTTTTTCCCCAAAAAGGGAGTATCCAGTGGCTGGATACACACCCTATATACATACCTCAGCCCCCTGACCGACCTCGGCATTGTCGTAAAACCATCGTTAGGCGGCCTCGGCACGTACTAACGGCCCCAGATGACGATCTCGCTGTCCGGATAGCAAGTCTCTACAACCTCCCCTAATAGCGCCTCCCCCTAACACGACGCCGACGTCCCCGGGTTCGTCGGCGCCCGCAAGGATACACAAGGTATCAAAGAGTGCCGGGGCACCCCCGAAGGGACGCCCCCGAAATAGTCAAAAAATAGTAATTCATAACTTTGACGATTCAAAAGTGTTTGTAAAATCCTAATGTGAATAAAAAAAATGACTTTGAAACAAGGAACCCTTTTAGTTTCGCCATGTCCGTCCGTCTGTTTGCCAGTCCGCGGATATGCTCAGAGACTATTAGTACTAGAAAGCAGTCATTTAAAAAAATTAAAATTATAAAAAAATTTAATCATGACATCGTTATTAACAATAATCTATAATTTAATAACAATAGTTATTGCGAATGACGAATTGGAGTGGGCGGTGCTTGGCGATACGGGGCGTTTGAACTAAATCGGTTTACAAGTTGCTTAAATATCAGCAATAATTCTCATCCTACGGTACCCTAACTTCAGGCTACATGCAAGACGCTCTTAGCCGGTATTACATTTCTCATAAGTCTTAAATCACTTTTGATTAATAAGTTGTAAAAGAAACAACAAGGACAGAATAATTTAGGTACGCCCTCTGTCAGTTCTTGATCAACTATAACAAGTAAGTAAGGATTGGGCGCAGCTAGAGGGTAGGGCTTTTATAAGGCATAGGTATATTAAACTAGTAAGCGAGATATGTTACTTTTCTGTACATTCAAACGATGCAGATATTATAATATAATATTAATAAAATAGTCTATATCAGGTATTGGCACATAAGCATATTGTTGTACGAAAACACCTGCAGTTTTGTGTCGAAAATACATCCAACGGTTCGCTTTCCGATACGCGGTCCCTACTCTAGTACACGTCTGCAACGGCTGTCAGTTTTCTGACCACCGTTTTTCACCAGCCACTGCAACTTCATCTTGGTTTTAGTTGTGTACAGTGCAACGAACTTTTTTGACCGTCTGATCTTGGGTGTTTGGTCGCTAGTGTCGTTGTGAGTTCACACCATTAAAATATGGCAACTGTATTATTGATATTTTACCACCGGGTCAGAAAAGTTGTAGCATTGTAAATGCAAAAATTATACTTGTCAAACAGTGTAGTCAAAAAGAACTATGATCGAATAAGACGTAAAACCACTTTATCTAACAATAGTCCAGTAAATCGCATGCTTAAACATCATAAAATGGCATTGGCCTCTAACTAAAGAATATATGCATTTTAATTGGTTACTACGTAAATGGTGACATAAGAAAGTATTTATGGTGTTTGGTGTATGCAAAGTGTTGTACGTAGGTACCTATAATTGCATTTTAATGGTAACTTGTTAAGACTGTATGTGGTCGCCTCGAGTCGATAAAGTTTTCGGTACGAAACTATACTGGGATAGTTTCGAGGGCACTACATCTATGTCACTAATACTACTATTCCGTACCTCAAATTGACAAAAAGGAACCTTATAGGATCACTTTGTTGTCCGTCTATTAAGACCCTTTTCTCAGGAACTCGTGTAGGTATTAAGTTGAAATTATTATCATTTTAAGCTGCAATAAATCAAGCTTCTAAGTCAACGCAATAAAAAAACGATAATTTTTGTCACATATTTTGGCATTAACCAATAAATTAAAACCTACGGGGTACTTCCCGGTATCCAAGAATTCTGAAATTTGACACGAAGCAAGGTCTTATATCACAAATATAGGAAAAAATCCGGAATTCGTTATATTGTAGTTATAAAACACATAAAAAAATTGTCTGTCAAGACCCTTTTACTCAAAAACGCGTGGAGGTATCAATTTGACATTAATATCAAATACTAAAGTCTACAATCACGTAGAGTTGTATAAAAATCATGCTTCTAAGTCAATGCAATAAAAAATTTACCCTAAAATACGGTAATTGTTGTCGCATATTGTGACACAAAAAATCATGAAATTTTGCAAAAAGCAAGATTTTACATCACAAATATAGGACAAAATTTAAAAACAAATAATTAAGGCATAAACCTGTAACGATGGAAATATTAAGTTTGTACAGAACCCTCGGTGTGCGAGCCAGACTAGCACTTGACCGGTTTTGTATTCCTAACATTTGTCAAAATTAGTCTATGTACCTACCTACCTATATAATAATTTGCTCCGAATATACTGGACCGATTATGTTGAAATTTGGTACAGATATGAATTTCTGAACACAAATACGGACGTGTTTTTTAATTAATGGGCACACTTCTGGGGGCAAATTAAAAAAAAGGGTTTGCCCTTATCTCCGTAACTACTATGCCTAAAATATTGGAAAAAATGATACAGAAATGAGTTCTTTGCTTATAGTTCTGATTCATCATTTGGAAAACAAAGTAAAAAACCTAGGCCCGGATTAATAGTCATTGTTTAGACAAAGTATCATTCTAAAACAGATGATTAGTAAGCGTAATGTAATTTAATGCAATAATGACCATAACTGAGGCCCGTTTATATATAATTATTATAAAAATAATTATGTATAAAATATCTCAAAAGGCTCATTAATCTGTTACAATTTGGATTAAACGCAAACAAACAAAACATTTAATTAGCATAGTAAACGTACTTTTTTTTATAATAATAATAAATAACAATAAATATTTTTGGACATTACACACAACGCCGTCTTGCCCCAAAGTAAGCAAAGCTTGTGTTATGGGCACCAGACAACGGATACAGATACATATATATTACTTTTTTTTTGTAAATACAAACATATTATACATAAATACATCCAGTTTCAAGACAAACACAAAATGTTTTTTATCACATAAATGTTTGTCCAATGTGGGAATCGAACCCACACCCTCTGCGCAGCAGCCGGCCACTCTACCAACTAGGCTGCGAGGGATTTACTTAGTTGATTATAAACTCATTTTCACCTACTTTTTTAGACGGTAGCGTAGTAATTTTTATTTTACGTTTCATTTTTCACACAAATAGATTCACACAAAAACAATCATAACTATTAGTCTTTTTGGCGGCAACGTAACGTTCCTTTTTTCACATATTGGTCGCACAAAAAAAAAACCAAAATAAAAACAATAAACAAAACATTGATATGACAACAGAACAACCACAGTTAAAGGCGTTTAACAGAGTGGCCAGTCTGTTCTGAACCAAGGACATCGTTAATAGTCTTGATGACTTTAACAATTTTAATCTGACCTTTCTTGCCCCCTTGAATCGTTACAAGTTGAATGAAATGTGGGAAATACTGTCTGTTAACGAGGCTCTTTGTTATCTGGCAGACATTTTGCTATTATCTGGCATAAGAGTTTAATCCTAGTAATCTTTTTTATCTTAGTAATTAGGAGGACATTCTTGTTTTGTTAATTTTTAGTGTGACAGGAAGTAGATATAAGAACATTGTTGTATATAAAATAAAAAATAGCGAACCGCCCAAGTGCGAGCCGGACTAGTGCACCGAAGGTCCACAAGGAACGAGCTCCACTCTCACTTGACCTGCTTTTATTATTTGTTGTTTTATTATAGAGCATACACTATAGCCGGTTGAAGTTTGAAGCTTGTATGTATTACCGTTTTTACGATAAGGCAAAACAACAAAAACATATTTCTTGTATGGTCTCCATAGATACTCTTAAATATTTACTTTTTGATTATTTATTATGATATCCGCAATATTTAACTAAGCCGTTGTACACCTAGTTTATGTTGTTATTGTATGATTTTCGAAGAATAAATTATTTTTACTATATGAACATATATTCGGCGAAAATTACGGGCTTCTACCTACTTTAGTCAAACAAAATGACAGCGTACCGTGCGGGTACAGGATCCTAAAAAAGACTGATTCAGCCAGTCAACCAACGAAGGCGTCTAGAGAGAACAGTCGTGTGGCAATCTGAGCGGCAAGACGAAAAGTGAACGCACCCGACAAGCTTATGTCATCACATAATTGACACAGTCGGGTGCTGTCCAGCCAGCTGTCTAGCCATAAATTTTGTCGTCGTGCCCTAACTGTATTGACGTTTATTTATTTATCAAAGGCGATGACTGACTAAATAAATGATACGAATGTTGAGGTTGTGCCAGTAAGTACCTAGTTGATTATAACAAGTTAGATGGAAACTACAAGATAGAAAATACTGTAAAAACGTTCCGGTTTGTCACTAATTTTAGATACTCAAATTACTCGGGTCAAACGCCTGTTGCAGTCGGACAGATAGACGGATTCAAGTAATTCTTATTGCGGCATATACGATTCACCGCTAATACGCAGGTGTGAAATACATTATTAGAATTGTAAATGCAAAAATTTTGGAAGTACTGTAAGTTACACAGCTGTGTGGTCGAGTAATTAAATGAATAGCCCAATTTGGGTTCCTATATTTTACAGAAATTGATTTCAGTAAATAAAACGCATCAGCAAGCAATTAAATCAGAAAATAAAAAACTTGACTGCTCAACCCTAAATAGGACTAAATAAAGTTATACACGCGCACGGGGCTCGTGGCCCAGTCGCATATGTAAAGCTGAGCAAGTAAAGTTAAGCAACGTCTGGCGTGGTCTGTACCGGGATGGGTGATCCCTAGTTGCACATTTTTCTGAGCGCCCCGTGCTTCGTGCTGTGGGGCGTATAATTCCTGGTGCAAACAAAGTTGTAAAGAAGCCTCTTTTATAGATGTAAAGGTTGTTTTTCAACGTTTTACCTCGTATTTTGTGTAGCTTAGTAAATTCAACTGTCAGCAGTTTGATTGAAATGAGTAGAGATTTGGATGTTAAACTACAATGTTGACGCCAATACTCTAGGCTTGGATCATCACTTGATCAGTCAGTGTACCAGGTGTGTACCTACTACCTACGGAATACGGGTTTGAAAGCTATATGTTTTTAGCATTGACTTTTATCAATAATCTGAGCCAACGCGAAATTTTTAAAATGTATTTTCAAATGACTTTATAGACCCAAGGCAGTTGATTCCGTAAAAAGATTGCTAACCTTTTTGAAAGAAATAAGATATACATTGCGGTTTCGCGACAATCGATGAATTTCATACGTCATTTCAAATGCGCAATGTATATCTTATTTCTATGAATTTCGAACGAGAATTGTTAGCTGTCATTTTACGGAATCAAGCCGCAGTACTTGATATAAATTTCAGCAAGGAATAGAAATAGCCCTGTATAACTAATGTGGGTTGAGTTAGATTTAGGTTCTCTTGTGACAATGTGTACTCGTGTATGCGGAGCGACTGAATCAAGATTCTTAAAATAATTTGTTCACTTTTGTGATAATTACTGTTTCATACTAAACGACGTGCCTATAAGGCGTTTAGTTGAACAGGGGATTCAATTATGTGGCGCCGACATATGTATATATCTATATAGGAAAGAAAATCTTTACAGTATACCGACAGAGAGACGGACAACCAAGTGATAAGGGTTCTATTTTACCTTTTGAGAACCATAAATGTATAAAATTTTACTACATATAAGGCTTTAGTTAGATTGTCATCCTCTGGCCACTTCATACAAAAACCTTCCAATGGCTACGGCGGCCGCTTAGCATCGGCGGGCCGTGTGATTGTTAGCCACCTGTGCTGTTTCTTATACTGCGACAGTATGTCACAAAAAATTGTACTAATTAGAGTACTTAAATAGAAAACTTTCTAAAACAGATTTATGAAATTTGTTCTAACACTGACATAGATTTATAGTTATTGATTTACATTTATAGTTTTTAGTGTAGACAATAATAACCAGTCAAGTTCGAGTCGGACTCGCGCGCCGACAGTTTATTCCGAATGAAGAGCCCAACTCGCACCTAAGCCATTTTTAACTGACTTAAAATAAAGAAGGTTTTCAGTTTGACCCGTATGTTTGTATGTATATGTATATTTGTCTGCACCTATCTCGCGTTTGGCTGAACCCATTTTGATGCAGTTTTCAGAAAAGTTTTTGTTACGTTTAAATTACATTTGGTATAAAACAAAACCAATAGTCCCATAGTCATCAGGTCAGGATATATTGATCCTAGAGAAATTAAGGGAACTCCTGTATTATTATTTTTTATACCACTAAGGTGGCAAACAAGCTTACGGTCCGCCTGGTGGTAAGCGGTCACTGCAGCCTATGGACGCTTGCAACACCTGGGGCATCAATCGCGCGTTGCCGACTCTTAAAAAATCTCATAACTTCTTTCTTGAAGAACCCCATACTGTAGTCCTCAGAAAACCTTGGCAGGGACGTCATTCCACAACCTAGCTTTCGCGGAAGGAAGTTTAACAAAAACCACACTGTACGTGACCATTTAGGTTCCAAGGTGAATGAATTCCCTGCCTATGGCGAGCGATGGTAGAAAGTAGCCGTTGGCATGATTTCGAATAATTCCTCAGAACACAGACAGGGAGGCAAAGTCTCTCCTCAGACTTAAGGGATCGATACTTATATAATCGAGATAATTTCGGATCATCAACGATTTTTTTAGTGAACGAAAAAAATAACCCAATAGGTCACTTAAAAGTAAAAAATAAAAACTTTTTTTACAAAAACCAGAACCGACTTCAAAAAGATGCACTAAAAAGTTAAAAAATGTGTAAAGAGTGTTATAAACTGTTTGAGAGATAGACAACAACTTCAAACTGTCAATTTGAACAGATTTTTATAATATAAATGCCTCTTTAGTGCATTTTTAAAGTCGGTTCTTGTTTTTTTTTTTAAAGTTTTATTATTACCCATTGACATACTATAAAGCTTGTAGGTATTTATGACTGTTTTCACGATAGATCAAAAATAACGAAAATTGTCTTGTCGAGACCCCCTTAAATTATTATTACTTTTGGTTTTTTATCGTTATTTGTTAGAAATTTTGCAATAATTACCCATATTTTGTGAAAATTGCAGGCTGCTACCTACTTCGGTTTAAAAAATTTGCCATTTATAAGTCAAACAGACAGCATCGGCTTATTAATAGGGCTTTGTTGGCACCCTTTGAAAACGGAAGCCGAAAAAAGTGAATACTATGCTAATTACAAAGTCATGGCCTTTTTTTTATTATACCACTAAGGTGGCAAACAAGCACAAGGTCACCGTGGCCTATGGACGCTTGTCTTACACATACACATTCAAACTTTTATCCAGCAGTAGACAATAGCGCATGACATACATGTATAACAAGCTACTGTGCGAACTACCATACGGTCAACAAATTGTTCCTCACAATGCAAAAGCAAATCCTGCAATAAAATGTTGCTTTGCTACACTTATCACAAGGTCACTGACTAACATACAAAGACACATTCAAACATACACATTGCAGGACACATCAGTGCATAAAAATACCCACACACATATTAGTGCACAACAGTGTATTACAATAATTTGTGCTAACTACAGTACTTAACAGTTAACAGATCTTACTAAAACCTGTTCTTGTGAATCGTCCTCAACGATACGGGGCCACCGTTCTATCAGAGGGTCAGAGTCACCCCCCGAGTTCCCAGAGACGTCTAGAGAGCCCCATTGCGTACGCACACGACGGCACGACTCACATCTCCTCATGTTCATTCATTTTTCTCAACTGCGGATTGAGAAGAATATAGACACTCTGATTCAACTTGTATTAGATTACATTAGGCTGTATTAATTAAACAATAGATTTTATTTATTTCCCAATATGCGATGTTAATGCTCATCCAGTCGAGTTTTTTTTAATCTTACAATATTTTACCTGAAAGGATGCCCGGAAACCAAAGTGTAAATGATAGCAGATACATACAAGAGCATAATTGTGACCATAGATTTACTATTAAAGAGAGTAGATACACACAATAGCACATGTGTGACCATAGATTTTCTATTAATGAGTGTAGATACACACAAGAGCATAATATGTGTGACTATAGATTTACTGTGACTATTTATATCAATGACAGTAGAAACACACAAAAGCATATGTGTGACCATTGATTTACTGTAAATCAGAGTAGATGCACACAGAGCATATGTGTGACCATAGATTTCACTATCAATGAGAACAGATACATACAAAAGCATGTGTGATCTTTGATATTCAATTGCACTCAAGAGTCCAAAAACGAAAAACAATGTAAATTTTTGAGGTTTAATAATTAAAAGAGACAGATTTTACATTACTAGTAAATCAAACCACTGTACACATAAAACATGACTGTTCTATTGTTATCGATGGTTTTTCTAATTTTTTATCTAAAGACTATTTTTACTTTTGATTAGTACTTCCATTTGATGAGGCCGTGGCGGAACTAGTACCTTGACGGGATAGCGACACTACATGTATCTGCTTTGTGCTGGCAACACTGTGATGAAGCCACCACCATCGCCTTACTAGTGCACCCAGGGCCTAATCTCCGGTACCAACCAAACAGTAATACTATAGTTTTATTGTTTTAGTTGGAATTTTTATGTTTTCCGGTATGCATAGCACGAGATTTGCTTAGTTTGGGATTAAATGACGTTGTGTGTATCCAGGAATATTTATTACTATTCTAGTGTTAAGAAGGATAGTTAACGATCTTTATACCTACAAGCGTTTTCGTCACACATGATGAACGCGCCCATTTACACTGAACATACTCACACATTTACACATAGATCTCACTGAACTCACATGTGCGCTTGTACTCTGTACAGACACTTGCGGTAGAGACACAAAATACAGCGTGGCATGAGTGCAAGAGTAATGGAAAATCGATAATGCTGACGCTGGTTTATTGGCCTTGAGAGAGGCATTTTTATTACCTTAAACTATAATATTACATCATGAGTATGTATCGAATGTATTAAATTAAGAAAGTATTAAACTACAAGTTGACATTCATAGCTTCCTGCCACATATTAAATTGCACATATTTTAATTTATTAAATGAGTAATGAGTGGGTTTTAGGAGTTGTATGTTACACAATGTTTTTTCTAATTAATATAATTAATTGAGGTAATAGCCTTGAATGTAACATATTTTACTGATCATAATTAAAAATATTGTACTGACCAAAATATAACTGTCTATACTCAATTTAAGGTAACATAAAGTTTTTTTTTCATCACTGAAAAGAATTTTTCTCAAACATGATACAATATGCAACCATATCTTGCACAAGCTTAGAGAGCGACCCGCAATGTTTTATCTGTCCGCTCTAGTGGTCAAATATGAAATTTGAAAATAGAACAAACTTTTTTTAAGCCGAACATTGATAACTAAAGAGATAACTCATCAAGTTTAATTTAAATTTCGGACTGCCACAACAAAAGGAATGCACTATTAAATTAACTTTAAAAGTAAAAAAAGAAATCAACATTGCAAAATTACCTAAACTATTTTCATTATTGTCAATACAGTTGTCAGTATAATTAGTTTTTTTACATGCATGTTTGAGAAAAGCATTATACAAGTCTTAGCCACAACTGCGAGTATAACTGGACTCTGATGGTGCCTCAGCTAGCATACTCACGATCGCCCGGTGATGCTGCGTGTGCAGGTTGCGGCAGTAATTGCAAAAACCATTGAATATATTTACCAATGTTATTGTGCCTTATAATGTAGTCCTATATAGTAGTCTAGTCTGTATAGTATATTCCTATATAGTATGTAGTCCTAGTATTGTAGTGTAATTTTGACTGAATTTTTGGGTATAAATCCTGTTTCAAACCAGTTATCTATTACAATTTTATCTTTGATTATTTTGTTAAGTATTCTCAGTAAAAAAGTACCTACTTAATTACTTCATTAGGTATTTTAAGGGAAATTTGAATCATCATATTTTTATACATATCTGTCCAAAATTTCTTATATTTGCCTCTTAACCTAGTTCTTTTATATTTAGTTTTTGTTTCTGTTTCAATATTTCTGTAATGAGAAGATTTTCAGAAGTTATTTTATATTTTGTATATAAATAATTTTAAATAGACTTAAACTTTTCTATAACCATCTTTTAAATTCACTTGACTGTGATATTTTTTGTGAATGGCATTTATTTATTTCTTAACTGAGGTATTTGATTGCGAATACCATTTATTTTTTTCTTAGGACACATCTTCCATTTTGTTGTCATTGATTTTTTAATATCAGCATTTAATTTAACATTTTGATTATTTATACTAGACAATGGATCAGGCTGAATACTAAGAATCTTTGGTAAAAATCATTTAGCACACTGAAATTTTTAAAGAAACTTTTGTTGAATTTTATTTTAGGTAAAAGTGTTCTATTTGATTGAATCAATCTTGTTGTATTAGAAAAGTTCTATTACCAACCACTGTTGTTATAAGAGTTGATTCAGATTCTTCAAAAATATCATTTGAAACATTTCTATTTAAATGAGTCACTATCAAAAGTTTCTTTGACTCAGGTAGTGTTTCTTTTTTTTTCTTCTATTAGTTCAGTTTACAACATTTGGTTTACTAAAATTCACCATGCTTGTGATCAAGCCTTACCATTTAATCTATTTTCTTTTTCATAATTAAGGTTTTTAGATTGGAATAGATTTTATAACTTATTAATGTATCCAAAACCTACATTTCATGTATTAAAATAAAAAAAACAAAAAGCCAATTACAACAACTAAATGTTAAAGACATAACACAACCCATCACTGTCTTAACATTAGCCAGCTAAACCTAGGTGTAAATAAATAATAGCTTTTAACCATAACATATTTATTATATATTTGTGTTTGTAATAAATATATAGAAAGAAAATAAAAATAAGGAATTCATACCTCATCATCACTAATTAGTAATGAGTCTTCCATAGCACCATCAATAATTGGTACTTATTTGTTGACAATCACAAAAAATAGCTGTAGCATAAAAATTTAACAAAAAAAAAATAAAGTTCATATTGGATTTAACATCAACAAATCATCAGATCATAGATTAAGATAGATTAAAATTGACTCAGATAATTGGAATTTGGTTGTTACAAAAGTAGGTACCACATATACACAAGATTAATTTAAAAAACCATCACAATCAACCACCAAGCAGCACTTAGAACTCACAACTACCTGCAACTCAAAATCTTTTTTGATTTCCATCATAGGTTTGAGTGCTCCTCTGAGATATTTGGGAATAAACCTAGTCAAAATATGTTTTAGTAATTTCCCCAATTTAATTTTAATTAATCAGAGAAGGTATGTAAAATAGGGTGCAATGAAAATAAAAGAAAGTGCTACTACCTGAAGTAATTTATTTTATTAGTAATAAAAGTGCTGCTAGTAGCAACATTCTGAGGAACAAAATAAATCAGACAGTGTTGATTTTATATGCACTTCTGATCCAGAATAAAAATAATATGGCCAATTTGGGCACCACTAACAGGAGCTACTGTGTTAATTATTCTTTAAAAACAGCCTGACAGTTGCACTTTACACTATACACATATAACAGTGGTAACTCTGAACCAAAATGCTAGTTGTGAATTTTGATAATCCATAACCATTAGTTGGCTCAAGATAATAGGTCATTTATTTTTCAAACAAGGTTCATGGTTAAATAATGATTGTATGCAAATGACATGAAGGCGAGTAGCCCTCAAGCACATAAACAATGAATTTTCACCTATAACAAGGATCCAATAACAAGCACGACTGAACAGAGAAATGTGATATTAAATATAAGTTTATTTTTTGATAGAAATTCACTACTTACTACTTTGAGATGACTGATGCGGTCTACGAGGGTTTTCCATAGAATTTTACTAGTCTCTTAAATAAATATCACCATTTTTAAACAAGTTATTAAATTTTACGAAATTTTTTAAAAATTACTGGATAATTATTTGGTAAAAAATATAAATATTCCTGCAAATAGGCCAACAATACATTTTTTTTCTTTTTACGTAGGTACGACGTATGAAAACTGTGATATAAGTATTATATAATCAAAAGAAATTAGGTCTTATCCGACGGAAATTAAGTTTAATATAGGTTCGCAAAGAATAACGTTCCCTAGCAAAGATCATAGATGTAGAAGCACAAAGAGGGCCTGTTTTTTTAGCTTACGATTTCTCGCAAATTTAACAAATTACGCAATCGTGTCAAATTGACAACAGAATAGCAAATAGATTTTTAAAAAAAAAAAAAACGAGTTGCACTCCTGGAGTGCCGGCAGAAGTGAAAACCTTTACACACGATTCGCGCTTAACACTCAAATATGTCACAAGACATGTCTTTCACATTGTCAAGAAATAATAATGTTTGTTTATTTACTTTTTTGACGTAGTATATTTGACATCGCAATCTGTCATAGAATTAAAATTCCATATCCAACCTCCCTGTACTACTCATAATCGCGAATACTAAAAATAAAAATTATAATAGGTGTGGCATTACGGTGTCCGTCTTACGAATTTCCACGATTAGGACATGTG
This sequence comes from Apoda limacodes, assembly GCA_946406115.1. Classification (NCBI taxonomy): domain Eukaryota; kingdom Metazoa; phylum Arthropoda; class Insecta; order Lepidoptera; family Limacodidae; genus Apoda; species Apoda limacodes. The sequence continues at coordinate 20,384,113 of OX291555.1, read as the reverse complement.
ACCTGACGCGAGTTTATCATTTTTTACCGATACCAAAAAAAGTGCACAACGCCGCTAAAGAAGTTTTCACTTCAAAAAAAAAGATACAGCATGAAAACAAATGCAATCGTAATATCTAAAAACTCATGCTCAGAATAGTAATTATACCAGTGTAGAAGACTATAAACGGATTACTGATTTAATAAGTTGATTGAACAAAGCATGGATGTTAAAAACTATCCGTATTAAGCATGACCGCAGATACTATACATGTCTTGTGTAACAAAATCTTATAAGACAGAAACCGACAAATACAGCTCCCTAGTGAGTAGAAACAATTACGCGAGTGGTCCATTTGTACGACCAAAAGATACCACGGTTGGTTTAAGATGTTTTTTACCGTTTTAAATCAAATGGACCGGTACCGAGACAAAATTTTACATTGATAGCTGACGTACAACTACGAAAATAACAAATTGTGAATACATATATGCATTCAAAGCATATTATTTCCATTTGATATGTCAAATTAGTTTTTTTTCTTAGGGGTGTCATGGTTCCATTATTAATAACAGTGTTGATAAAATACTGAAGCATAAAATAATAAATTGGTTTTAGTAAACAGTTGTTTTATTAGTTACAAGTTAAACTCCATCCAATGTGCCGTAATTAACTCTATTGATAAACTTCGTGGCAAATGCTAGTTTATCACAAATACATTGCTGTGATCGGTTGTAGTATGTTAGACTATTTAAGATTGAAGTTCATGGACTGCAGCAAGTATGTCATTTAGTTCTTTGCATTTAAAATTTTCATGTATAAAAATTAACTGTCAAACTATCGTTCTGAAATGGTTGGAAAATCACAGAATGAAAGTTAATTGGAACGTAGCTCAAAAGCAATTTAGTCCATTGAAATGTTACATGAGCTTTGCATTTGTTAGAGGACGCAATTTTAATTTTTGGAACATGTGTTGCTTAAATGAATGAAATTAAAAAAAATACAGAGAAAATTTTTCCTCAAAAGATCATCTACAAGATTATAGAGCAAAAAAAATTCTCACTTTTTTGCATATAACTTCTTTAATTTTTAATTTAGGGCAATAAGTTATATAAACATATTTGTAGGCAAACCAATTTGCTACAAATTGCTACAAAAAAAATACGATTTTTTTGTAAGACGCATAGCTTCCGTGATATTGCGAAAAAAGTGTTTTCACCCTTTTTTCCAAGATGGCGCCCGGATGACAAGGTTGTCGACCCCTCATTGAGGTTAAGCTTCTATTGACCCCCCACACATGTTCCAAAAATAAAATTGCGTCCTCTAACAAATGCAATATTCGGTCCTTAAATTGTAACATTTCAATGGACTAGTTGGCAACACTGAAATTAAACACGTCACCGTAAATTGTGTTTTGATTTTAAATTTCTGGCAAATTTTTGAATTTACAGGAAATTACTATTGACTAAAAATGGTATGCTTTGTTATTCAATATCTTTTAAAATACTAAAGTGTCTGCTTGTTTTAAATTGTCATTATAATAATAAAAAACATGATTATTTCAATCAGATGTACCTATTAATATTTTTTTTATAAATTTTAGGTTCTTATAGCAGCTACGGTGTGTACTAAGTCTGGCAAAGGTAACTCGTTACAGTATCTTTAAAATTCTTTTTTAATTATTCTGTGAAAACGTTCCTTCCCTCCTTATCAGCTTCATACGTCTCCATTGTTGGGCTACGGTCTACCCTCACCCAGGGGGATGTAGGCCATAGTCAACACGAATTCACATATACAGATAAGCCAGTGGTGTGAATGATCAATGTACTTAAGAAATAAAGAAAAAGACTCATTCATTCCTTATGCCACTCAGGACACTATGGGTATCTCTTGGGCCACCACCAAACTTTTAAATATGTAGGTTGTATTACATATTTTGCATTGTTATATCTTACAGCTTTGGTCTCCAGACAGTTTGTTGAAATGACGAAAGCACGTATAGAGGGACTTTTAGCTGCATTTCCTAAACTTATGACAGGAGGTCGGCAGCATACGTTTGTGGAGACAGAATCAGTGAGGTAAGACTTTGCTTAAAATATGGTAAAATCTTAACGTCATACTAAGCCGAAACTAAAGTGTAGTCTAAGTCCACTCAGAACCTTGTTAAAGTTAAGTAATATCAAATAGTTTTTTTTTGTTTAAGACACTTCTTGATTTGTAGGAATATTTGTTCTTATGTCCTATACTTGTTTAGCTCTAAAAATTTACAGAATTTTGATTATAGATCTCCCTTAAAAAAAGTTGAGCAAATAATCAATTTGGCGTGTTGTGTTTTTTCTTTGTATTTCTTTCAAATTTTTTTTGAGAAATAACTTAGACAAATTTTCATATTTCTTTTCTTACCAACACCCCTGATATAGAAGTTTCTTATTAAAATACTGTCTGTACATATTAACTGTTCCTAAAACTGTGGACCTAACCCCCGAAAGAGATGATCCATAAACCCCCCAAAAAATCCAGGATATGCCTGTGTATGATTTTGAAAATATATATTTACTAGCTTTTGCCTGTGGTTCCACCCTCCCTAAATTTGGTTATTGGTCTAGGATTTCAACAGCAACTCAAAGAAAATTTACTCACACTTGATGTTTTCAAGGTGCCTATATCCTTCCCCATGACTCGAACTATCTCCATGCCAAATTTCATCTTAATCGGTGCAACAGTTAAGGTGTGAAGAGGTAACAGACAAACAGACAGGGTTACTTTCAGAAACAATACAAGACTGCTATGTTATAAAGAATACAGTTATTAATGCCACTTTCATATTATTTATTCCTTTGCAGATATGTATACCAGCCTCTCGATAAGCTATACATGTTGCTTATAACTACTAAAGCCAGTAATATTCTTGAAGATCTGGAGACTCTTCGGCTATTCAGTAGAGTGGTGAGTAGTTATTGTGATTTTTATAGAAATTTTATTTTTCCCAATGCATATAAAAAAAAATATAAGAGGCGGCATCTGAGCTGTGAGTGATACGCATAGACAACACACACACACAAACACAATGTACATATTATATTTATGTTCGCATATACAGGGTGAAATTAAAGTCATGGGCATCCTTTTAAACTAAGACAGTACTCATGATACTATATGTATGCATTACAGCTAATATTGTGCAATCATTAATAATCATTTCTGCAAGTATGGAAAAAAAATAGCCAATGCTAAAATAGTATATTAGTGATAATAAAAACGAAAAATAATAAAAACAAAATAGGCCAATAAGTTTTTAAGTATCGAAAAGCGTGCAACGTTTGCAACCGCGCGACACGAAAAAGTAAACAAACACAAATAATAATATTAATAATAATAATTATTCAAGGTCAGTGATCCTTTGCTATCTTTGGTCAGTGCCGGCTAGTGCAAAACAATACCCGCCCCACCCCGCATTTCTCCGCCCCTCTCTCCCTCACTCGATTATAAAGTAATCATCCTTGTCAGTGACGTAACGCTGCGAAGGTGCTTTGACGCGTATTGTCTAGTTAGGGAATTCAATGCTGCAAGATAATTTTAATCCAGGTATTGCTCTATTTCATCTTTACAAGATCTTGAATAACGGCCAAATTTCAATTCATTACCATTAATTAAATAGAATTAGGCGATTTTTGTAAGTTATAGCCCCCCGGCTTTAAAAAGATCTCGTACATCCGAGGCGATGCAGAAAACTCGAAATGGAAAACCATATTCGCGTGGTACCCTCTTTTCTAGGGTGCTCTTTTCGCTTGGAAAGTGGTCAGTAATTTTATGCTTCTTAACCGATATGCTCGAAGTCGAGATTGATGGTTGAGGTTGAGGTCTACACTGAGCCAATGTCAAGGAACTGGACGTCGATGAAGTTGTAGAAGCGGCAGCACTTTCGCCCCCATCTGGTGCTCTTGTTGTGTCGATTTTGTGTTTTGACTTTAAATGTACATGTAAACCTTTTGTCGAACGACCGGTCGTTTTAATTATTGATTTACACACTTTAAAAACTACTTCCATACAGGAATAATACCACAAAAGTCCTTATACACTGCTTCCGACATTATTGCATGTAAAAAACCTAGCAAGGTCAGTTCACTTTGATTTGCCTAACGAAAAAAATCAATATTTAATTAATAAATCACTATGTTGCTTTATAATTACAAATTGAAACAAATAAGAGGGGCAGGAGGGGATTATCTTCCCTTCCGCGCACACCGTTTCCCTAGGCACCATCGCTGCCAGTGCCAGTCCACGCGTCGCCGCGTGCAGTGTAACACGTGTAGCTAATGCTTCTTTGTAATCCCACCAGTCCAGCGGGATCCCGCAAAATTTTCGACTGAGATTTGTCCAGCAAAATGTATGCCGGGATTGCATTCCCTAGTGCTAGTGAACTAATTCTGATACCTATCTACAATGCCTCGACCACGTAATGTGCAATCTAGGTTCACCTACCAACAATACCTACAGATGGTTTTACTGTACGGCCGCACAAACAATTTAGTACAAAGTCAAGAACTGTTTCATGAATGCTACACAAACGACCTGGGGTCTTGGGTCCGACAAGCGGCTTGACGATTTAGTGTTAGCCAATATTATGTTTGGAAACTGTCAAACAGTTCTGGCCAACGCCCATACCACTTTCAAAAGGTGCAAGTATTAACATTAACTGATTACGCAGCCCGGCTACAATTTTGTAACTGGCTATTACAACATTTTAATAATAAAATTTTGTGGACTGAAATTAAAAGAATTATCTATAAACGCGAAAGTTTGTCAAGAGACGAGTTAAAAAACAGAATTTTTAGTGCCTTTGAAACTGTTAAATCACAACAATTTGTGTTGGCCCGAGTATAAGATAATCACAGACGTCAGGCTGAGTTACGTGTTCAAAGAGGCGGTGAACACTATTTCAAAATATGAACACATATTTTGAAATACGTGTAGATAAGTCAATCTTTGCTGTTTTGCCTAATTGTTCACTTAGTTAAAAATTGGACCAAGATTATTGTAAATACAAATCCTGATTCCTGAACTATCATCGTGAATACTGTGATTTCTTCTTTTTAGATACGCCAAAACGTAGTTTTGACCGTCCTAAGCTAGCAAAGTATGAAGAAAAAGTGGGAATACATTAATGAAATCATTTTCAATGTATCACTCACGAAACTCGTGCGGGTCAAGAGTTCAGGTACAGCAGGTATCTACCTAGGTATAGCAGCATTTGCTAGATGCGCAAGTACTTGATACTTTGTACGAATTAGTTGATTTTTGGGTTTTTTTTATACTTGCGTTAATAATACTACGACTTCGCCCTGTATAGTTAGTTAGTTGGACTTATGTTTTCCGCACTTAGCCTCATAATAGGGCCTTTGTACGTAGGTAACCAATACCTGTCATTGGTTATTCATACCATCCCAGCTCCATCCAAAAGTTAAGGAGGCATCTGATGTTATTCAGCGCCTCTCATGGTTTGTGGATTCTTAAGGTGCTTTGTCCGTTGGTCGCTCACGCTTTTGCAATGAAAAACCACATGAGACGGTGTCTCCTCGGCTTCCATACAGGCCCTGCATAGGGGACTGTCAGTAACCCGATAGTATGCCGATATTGAAAAAGTGCCTGTTTAGCGGGCAGTGACCTGTTATTATGCCAACTATGTAGCGTAGGTTTTTTCTGCTAAGTTTTAACAGTTTGTGCGACAGATTTGCGTCCAATGATGTAAGAACATTTTTGGTTTGTTTGCAGTCTGTCTGTTCTGCCCACTGTTTGTTGTGTTGTTGTAAGGTTCTGTCACGTAACCATGTTTTGAGTTGGATGAATGGTATTGGTATTGGTTCAGGTCCCATTATTTTAGTGCCCGATCCTCTCTTTGCCAACTCATCTGCCGCATCATTGCCTAGAGACCAACTATGACCACGTATCCATTGAAGAGTGACCCGGTTCTTCAATGCAATTTTTTGCAGTTCACAGTGACACTCCAGGATTAGTCCACTGTTGATGCGGTTGTTGTTGAGAGCTTGTAGCACAGCGGCACTGTCGGAGATGATGCGTATCGATGCATTACTTATGCCTTTAGACAAGACCGCTGTTGCAGCTCGGGTAATCCCAACACATTCTGCTTGGAAGATGGTGTTGAGTGCACCCAAGCTCGTTGATATGTTGATGTTCAGGTCATGGGAGAATACTCCTGCGCCCGTTCCTGATTCTGTTTTGGAGCCGTCGGTGTAGATCCTGACTTCATGGATGCCGGAGCTATCCTTTTCTTCCTCATGAAGCTGGATACGGTATTTTTTGTCAAAGACAAAGGTTTTTCGGGATGATGTCACATGTCGCCTCTATCATCGGAAGCTCATTTCCCATCGCCTCCTTGAGCCGTGCATGAGTGATTCTGCCGTCCCGTTTCCAGAGCCCTACTTTCTCAAGTCATATGGCTGCAGCGGCAGCTTCTTGTTGTATAACAAGATGAAGGGGTCTGAGGTTGAGAATGACTTCTAATGCTGTCGTGGGAGTCGTTTTCCATACTGCCTGTGGTTGCTAGGCAGGCAAGACGCTGCAGGCTTTGTAGTTTGTTTTTTACTGTGCTTAACTGAGTTCGAGGCCACCAAACTACTGCACCGTATGTTATCATGGGTCGTATGTCTGTATAAAGCCAGAGGGTTATGGATGGCTTAAGGCCCCATTTCTCGCCTATTAGTCTTATGCATTGCCAGAAGGTTGTACATGCCCTGGTTATTTTTGTGCTTAGATTACTCCAATTTAGTTTGTTGTCTAGAATTACCCCAAGGTATTTGACTTCACTTGAAAGGGTAAGCTCAATGTCAAATAGTTTTGGCATGGTAGTTATTTGAATTTTCCTTTTATTTGTGAAAAGGACTAATTCTGTTTTGTTGGGGTTTACCGTCAGTTCATGGTGGTGACACCACTCTTCCATTATTCTGAGGGCTAGTTGCATGCTAGTGCAGATAATATATATTATATCGCCCTGTATATTAAGCAATATAAAATTTTTTATATATTATTATGGAAATGGATGTTGCTTATTAGGTAGAATTATTCCTGCATAATTGATACTGCATAGGTGTAAGAAGTTTCTTGTCTCTTCTTTCCTTAGGCTTGTATCTGAAGTGACAGCAAGTTAAATGGTGTGCAATAATTGTTGCCAAGTGGTAATTTGGGAGCAGAGCTACTTTGAAATATATGATGTCTCTGAATATACATATTTTTATCTGTTTGTTTTTTTTTGTTTTTTTAAATATTTTTTTCCAACAAGACCTACAACTTGAGGAACCAAGCATTTTCTTTTTGTACCATAAATCTGCATTAATCAAAACCTAACTCCCATATCACTTTACTTGAGCAACTGTTAATAACGGTTAAGCCTGCATACATTTCGGAAAACTAAGATGAAGGCCTTCGTCCAGTAGTGGACGTTTCAGGAGTTCAGGACTAATATATGATATTACCATACCTTCCTGGATGTACAATATCTTTATCCTTTGCAAGTTATTATGTGAAATAAGTGTTTTAAAGTAATCACCCTGTTTTTCTTTAAGGTGCCAGAATACTGCAATCAGCTTACTGAGACGGAAGTACTAAAGGAGGCTTTCAACTTGCTCTTTGCCTTTGATGAGATTGTGGCTCTTGGGTATAGAGAAAGTGTTAATTTAGCGCAGGTGAGTCACTTTATTTAGCGCAGGTGAGTTACTTTATTTCTGTTTATGTATTTGTTGACATGGTAAATAGTAACCCTTATGGTAAGACTTTTATCACGATACAGAGTTCCCACAGGAATACTTTTTCCGCGATGTACTATTTCTTCTAACCATAACAAAACTTCCAATTGGAAGTTCCCACAGTATAGTTTACCCAATAGTTTTTTCTCGGATAATAACTTGGGACACTTTTTTTTCACGTAGAAACAAAGCAACAGGGTGACTTGCCTTTTCGTAAAGAGACAGAAACTGAAATACATAAGACTTTTATGTCGATTGACGTTTCCCATGGTAATAGATTTTCACGTTAGAACTGTGTCATTAGGTAACTTGATTTTTGGCACAGAGTAAAACATCAAGGATAGATTCCGTTTATTATAGGATAGAATATTTTTACCTATATTCATCAAGAAGTTTCCTTGGAATCCCTCAGTGATGATTGAAGGTATAGTGAATGATAGATATTTGTGTGTAAGCTCTTGACCAGGTACAAATGAAATCGTGTTTCTGTTGCAATTCCTGCAGATTAAAAGTTAGTTTACCACTAAAAACATTGGTTTCTGGTAAAAACTGCTGTCTGATATTGTAGTTTTTAAATTTTTAATTTAAAGAAACAGTATTACTAAAGAAAATATTATTTTTTGTAATATTTTTACTCATAAATGCAGGCTAACGACAGTGGCTTTTATGGAGTGGGTGATACTTTGGGCGGATCGCACCCACTGTACCCGTTAATTAGGCTACTAATTAAATTGTTATTGTTAAAGGTTCGTTCATTTGTCGAAATGGATTCCCATGAAGAAAAAATCTACCAAGCTGTACGTCAGGTAATATAACCATTTTATATATTGTGTTGTATCATAACTTTATTGAGTGGCACTAGTGGTAGTATGTTAGTATGTTGGGATATCATCCTGAAAGTCCCGGGGTTCTTTCCCGGTAGGGGTAACCTCAATCTTGGCTCATATATTCTTTTGTATTTAAATTTGGTAAATGTATTTGTTTAATATTGTACGACCTGTCAGGGTATACTGTATCAGATAACTATACTTCTTAAAATGTAGGATGAGCTCTGCAACAGCTGTCATTGTAATCAAGTCTATCAAGTTTCATATTTTCAGACAGAATAAATGTATGCGTGACAATGCCATACTTTATTGTTGTGAGCACAAAAATAGCGACGTTCCTCGGATTGTCTTAACTATAAAGTATTTGTTAATCGATTTTGAAGATAAAATCAATCAAAAAATAGTTACTTTATAAATTTTATATTAGTAAATCTAATAGCTTTATTATCTCTATGTATAAGTATATCAAAATGCATGTTGCCTTTTTTGGTATTCAACCCATTGCGTTGAATCTTTGGTGAGTTTTTGTGCCCACGGCCGCCGGGAAGGTTTTTGAATAAGCTAATTGAAAGCGGAAAGGAGAAACAGGGTAGAGGTAAAGGGGAAGAATGTGATGCAAAATTATTTTTCTAATTGTAACCTATATTCTGTACTATAAAAAAATTGTAAAAGATCTGAACATTACAGATATATTCAAAAAATCATTTTTTAGTATTCATGTTAGTTTGTCTTTCTATGTGTTTGTTATTACTGAAACGGATATCCGGCAACTATCCGTTTCATCTATAGTTATAAAGTCACGCAAAATCTAATGCGGTTTTCGCTTTTCGATATCTTGGGGTTTAACTTAACTTAATTTGAAAAATTTAAAAAATAGTATTACATAACTTTGACGATTCAAAAGTGTTAGTAAAAACCTAATTTGAATAAAAAAAATTAACTTACAATATAAGCCATGTTTCATCCAATTGGGTATGTTGAGTATAACCAGAGACATTATGTGACCCAAGGGGATAAAGTTGCATCAAAACCTAGATTTATATGATTTTCCCTTTTTTTTTTTAAGAAAATCAATAAATATTATCGATTAACTTCTCAACTCACGTTTCCATTTGACTAATCCACCAAGGCTATCTGAAAAACCTTATAGGTTAGCTGAACGTTAAACTACTGAATGTCTCTTCTTCTTTAATTTCTTTTCCATATGAAACCTACAGACACAAGAAAGGGAAGCTGCTAACAGGATGAGGGAGCGAGCTAAAGAGCTGCAAAGGGAGCGACTCGAAGCTGCCAAGAAGGGCATAACGCCGCGGTCACAGATGTCTTTTGGTGAGTTAATAACATTAACATTTTCAATTGAATACCGGTATAAATATGGGTGCAAATATACTCTGTATAACGTCATACCTTTATACCTACCTATTTGGGTAACATAACATTTCGGAACAGATATTATAGATTCCCCTGTGACTACCTGTAGTATATCCCCCTCTCCCCCGTTCGTTTTCACTTGGTATTTTACGTTCACATTGATTACGAGCTCTTCTTGGTATTTTACATTCACATTGATTGCACATCGCTCTCGCCTAGCGAAACTTGCCTTGTGTGTAATAAATAATCAAAGAACAATGATAATGTATTATTAAAGATATCTATAAAAATTGCTATGCTTAGCACTTTAGCAGCTGACAGGCAGTCCCGAATTTGTTTTATTAGTTTACTAAGAGCTTTTGCATAGGAAGTTTTACGCCCGTTTTGATTTGCGCGTGTGGGTACTAAACGCAAGGCGCGTGGACTTAACAAAATCATTGACGAGTCCCAGAAAGCTTTTATTTTTTCTGATCTGTCTATGCAGTTGGTTGATGCAGCCATTACTGCTTCACCGGACGTTTGGGGCGAGACTCTGAAGGAGTCTCAGCCCATATAGCGCCCAACGCTCAAGGGCTCCCCGCGGGGGGAGCCTCGGCTTGGGTTGTCGCTCTTAGGGTCGTCCCTTCGACCAGTGTGAGCCTCGAACCCGAAGGCGAGTCAGCGCCAGGAGGGGAATTCCCCGTTACGCAGTTACGATTGTGATTTAGTGGGTGCGAGAATCGCCCCAGTACTCTTTGATACCTCGTATATGAGGTAGGTCCGTGCGTTCGCTAGAAAGCGCCCTAGACACTAACATTAGCGGAGCTCTCAGGGCCCATATCGAGTCAGCGCTGCTACTAGGTAAGGGCCAATACATACAGCAAACGTCTGGTTCCACACGCGCGTGGTCGAGCGAGATATTAGAGCGCCCATAGTTGCGTCTAGTTCACACTCGAGAGTCTAAAAACGCGTAAATCATGTGAACAAGCTCTTAAGTCGCTAATCTGAGGTGACTGCATGACTGTCATACATTTTTACCATATCTTTATAGATAGCATTTGATGGCATTCATTTATATTTTGATAATATTTGTATAGGAGGTGGATTTGGCAGTTCCTCTATATCATCATCAGCTTCTACAGAACCGCTCGCAGAAAAGATTCCAACTACACCAGCAAGAGATGCGTGAGTTTTGTTAATTGAGAATTTAATCCGATCACACGTAACTTTTTTTTTATAATTTTATATATTTGTGGATATTGTAATAGTAAAGGGCGATCCGTTAATTACAGCCCGCACGATTCCATAAGACTAAACCCCTTTCAAAAAGCTCCTCCTACAAAATTAACTCCTTCAATAAATTGACAAGATTGCAATATTTACTGTCGTATAATTCTGATTAAAAAGTGTCCAATAAAAATAAATAAATAACCCAAAAAATAACTATAAATAAAAACTGAAAAGAGAAAAATAAGTCCAGTAATGATAAAGTCTAATGCAAAACATAGCGACTTTAACAGTTGGGACCCATTAGGGAAGATGGGAAGATTTGAGCCGGTCTAGATTTGTAATGCGGAAGCATTAGACTGTTTGCTCTTTTTAGTTTTTATTAATGTTCATTTTTTTCACTGTTTGGTTTTTTTAATTATTTAATTTTAATTTTTTTTTGTATATATTATGAATTTCATAAATGATTTATTTGCCTTTTTCTGTGTTCTGTTCTAAAAATGTAAATTTTTAAAGATTTTTAGGTGAATTTTTAATCCTTATTTTTACTTAATAGCCGACCTACAACGCGTTCTGCCATGAAACTTGGCTCGAAGGGAACTGACGCCGAGTCATTTGTGTCTCGTCTCCGGAGTGAAGGCGACGCCGCAGCTTCCGTCGCACCGCCGACCCGCGTCGACAAGCCCGCGCAGCCCACTCTTGATCACAAGGAGTAAGTTTGGGTTATACCAGGAACGGAGTCGGTGTCTGCCTCGAGTTCTGAGGAGCGAAAGTCGGAACCCGGCTTGTATATTATCACAGAACATTTATTATTCACTCCACCGGCTTTTAGGTGAAGGGAAACATTGTGAGGAAACCTGTTTACGTCGAAAGACGTCTGTGAATTCCATAATTTGCACTGGATCCACGTGGTAGACTATGGCCTGAATCGCCGTCGTCCAAGGTGAGAATAGGCCGTGCCCTAACACTGAGGACGTATGATGTTGGTAAGAAGAGGAGGGACTCTGTAAGAGAACTCTAAGGATAATAGGGCGGGACCAGCATCATAAGATTCGCCATTGCTCTCAAACCCACGCACCATTGTATTTTTTATCTCTATCGCAAGTCACTGCTTAGGGGACAAGCACACACACGTGTGTCGTCATTATTTAGCATATGACAAGAATTTTAATTTGTCGTTTATCGACGAAGTATCTTGGGAAAAATCAGTACAAATTACTGCCTATATTATGTTTTCGTTTATTAATTTATATATATTTGTTTCAGTGTCCATTTACGTTTTGAAGAGAGGTTAAATCTTGTTGCTGGACGGGATGGAGATATACAGAGCTATGAGCTGTCCGGTAATTTCTTTTAATATGAAACCTATGCAACATAATTTTATTGGGGTCATTAACAGTTATATATTTTATTTGTGTAAATAGAAACATTATTAAATAGAACCCGAACTCCTTCAGAGTCTCGCCCCAAAAGACCGGTGGAGCAGTAAAAACATAGTCCGTTCAGCAAAAAAAAAAGGTTCGCGGTGACAGAGGAGGTGAAACATAACGTTACGTTATGAAATATATCTATCTAAATTAATGCAAAATTAGAGTAACCCTCCCTTTTGAGCTTTGCCCCAGCCGGGTAAAAAATAACGTTTTACATTAATCTGGTAAATCTATCACCTACCTGATCATGCTCAGAGTACTTATTAATCTAATATATAAGTTGTTGAATATAAAATTTTATTATTAGAACTGTAAAATTTCTCAATTAATATTTTCAACAGTTTTGTAAGAAAGTATATTATAATATGGATGACTATTCAAATGATAAGAATTGAACGGCCTAGAATATCACAAAATTAATATTTAAAATCTTCACATATGAATTTACTGAAATCTCATTTTAGATACTAAGAATGACTTGATTGTCGGCTCACATATGATATCCATGTCAAAAAAATATTAACTAAAAATTACCCAGACACGTGTTTAACAGTGAGTCATTTTAATCAAAGAGTATGCAATGATTCAAGAATAATGTTAAGTTTGTATTTTAGGATTGTTAACACTTCGTGTCAGCAGTGAACAGTACGGTCGAATCCGAATACATGTGGACAATAAAGACACAAGACCTCTACAACTTCAGGTAACTATGTTGTACAGTAGTTACCACAATTATACCATGAAACAAATTCTAGCGCTGCAACAATGTAATATCTAAATTCGTCAATAGTTTGCGCTTTACTACGTCATTGAAAAATGTTTGTTTATTTTCAGACACATCCAAATGTAGATAAAGAAATCTTCCGCTCAAATGGTGTGATCGGTCTAAAGCAACCGCAGAGGCCTTTCCCCTTGAACAGCGACGTGGGCGTGCTCAAATGGCGCCTGGCTACCACAGCCGACGAAAAGTTAGCGCCTATATCATGTAAGTAGCGCTCATATTTTGTAAATGTATCTATTTTATACGACATTAAGGGGATTGTATTACATTTTTTAGGGTTCCGTACTCAAAGCGTAATTAGCGGAACCCTGTTACTAAGACTTTGCTGTCCCTCCGTCCGTCTGTCACCAGTCTGTATCTTATGAACCGTGAGAGTTAGACAGTTGAAATTTTCACAGAAGATGTATTTCTGTTGCCGCTATAACAACAAATACTAAAAACAAAATGAAATAAATATTTAAGGGGGCTCCCATACAACAAACGTGATTTTTTTGCCGTTTTTTATAGATAATGGTACGGAACCCTTGGTGCGCGAGTCCGACTCGCACTTGGCCGATTTTTTATAAACACACATGATATGTTTTTTGTCATATCAAATACTTACCTACCATGAAAGTAATTTTTAACAATGTTACACAGAATTTCAGGAATAAATGTAATTTTTCTCTATAAAACGTCGCATCCTTAACAGTGGCATGGGTCATGCCTGTTAGTTAGTTAGGCATATGTATTAACTTTTGTTTCAGTAAATTGTTGGCCGTCAGAGGGCGCCGGCGGCGGATGTGACGTCAACATCGAGTACGAGCTTGAGCAAGACCATCTGTCTCTTTCTGACGTCAACATACACATTCCACTTCCGTTAGTAATTTTAAAGACTACAGCAATCTAATCAGTCAAAAAAAAAAGTTAATTGTTTGCAAAAAAAAATCTTCAGCCTTAGTAATATGCATTTTCTGAGCAACAAGAAATGTAAAAAGTTGAACTCCTTCTATTAGCTTCTCGTCGCTATTTGGAATCGAGTCCTTCTATAGCACGGACGCTTAGCAGGAAGAATTTCGTACATTGACCTCATACTTTTTAGCCTGTGTCAGTTGTCAAAATAGTAGTAATTTCTGATAACAGCGGTCGGTCATTGCATCCGTGCGAACTGTTGCTTAAAATACGTACTACAAGTATTTATTTTTTCTATTAAAGAAAAGGGTCACTTGGCAATGGTCAGTCTCTTAAGAAACCTAGGCTAGTGCATGTACATGTATATTTTAAATAGGGGATAAGTCACAAATATTGTGATTGTTTCAGAACTGGCAACAGTTCGGTCGTAGTTCACCAATGGGAGGGGAGCTACGAGCAGAAAGGGCGCACGCTTATCTGGAGCATTCCGATTGTCAACAAACAGCAGAAGACTGGCAGTCTCGAAATGACGTGAGTATTTAAATACTAACTTGTGAATAGACTACTAACATGTCCAACAAACTACTTTCCTTGAGGGAATGTAATACCGGGTTACTGAACGTTTTTCTAATCCTGAAACCTCAGGATTGAATAACTATGATTCCAGATTTGAATGGTGGCCATCTAGCGGCCCATTCTAATCTGCGATTTACCGAAAATCCAACGATATATCTGCTTATGTGGCCACTTTTAGTAGATATTTCCTAAAGCTTTGATATAAATTTTATAATACAAAACATTGTTAAAATAGTTTATGTCTAGTATTATTGTTAGTTCAACTACATTTACCTTCATTAACAGCCGCTGGGGCTCTGTCTGTTTAAACTAGGGACGTGAGTTCAATTACGGCACAAGACAAAAATTTATGTAATGAATATTTATGTTTTTCTTGAGCCTGGGTGTTTTCTATGTATGTATGATATGTCAATATGTATTTGTATCCCTAATCTGGTAGCCATAATACAAGCCCTGCTTGGTTTGGTACAAGATGGCGCTGTATATTATTTGCAATTATTTGCTAGTATGCATTAATCTTAAAATAACCATGACAACTTGACTGTTGAACAATTACCTGAGCTAGACGTTCTAAAATCACTTCTCTAACTTCTTGCGTTTTGGAACTCACATTAGGCCAAAATACTTGTGATAATAACACAACAACTTCCTTGTCAGGGTAAATACACCAAAAACACAATATGGTCGATAAATGTTGTTGAATTTTAGTAGTGAGGTTATCTGGACAAAAGTTATTGTTTCACCATACTAAAAAGTAAACCTCAAGTTGTTCAGCCGGTTAAATCGAGGGACGTGAGATCTATTCCCGCTCAGGAAAAACATTTATACATTTGTGTATGTCTGAGTCTGGATGTTTTTTATGTACAATAATAATTTCTATATATTTACAAAAATAAGTATTTGTTCCATATTCCAACCCTCGCTTTGTGTGGGAACTGACGGCGCTGTATGTTTTATGTGTTAATATTACTATGTTGAAAGCGAGGCTCTCAAAAACAATTAAATAAATTTTTCATTGCTTTCTAGCGTAACACCAGCGATACCAAACGATTTCTTCCCCCTTACTGTGTCATGGACGTCTGACACTTCCATGGCTCTCCTGGCTGCCACCAAAGTGACGTCAGTCGACGATGGCACACCTGTTGACTACTCACAAGAAGTGAGTTTCCATCCTGATAAATATGAAATCGTTTAAAATTAGTTTATCTTTAATTAATAACTTGTTTATTAAAATATAAGGTCCATTGTAATTATTTATAACTTGATTTTGTTTATAACTTGTTATGTTAATATTGTACAATATACTGCTGTCTTTTTTCTGCGTGCCTATAAAATTTATTATTACCCTTTGACATGTTGCATATTTTTGTCCGTATTTCGGTTGCAATTTTTTCAGCAGTCATTATACAAATGTTTTTAAGGTTTCTGTTCCAACGGGCAAACGCTAGAAATATTATTTTATATTTCTAGCCCTTGCCATGTTTTAGTTAAATAACGTATGTATTAAAAATCATCGGAATCGGTTAACATTTAAACAGATTAAAACATTTTTGCAATTTTTATTGGAATCTTTAGAGTAACAGTCCTCTTAAGTAACATATATCTGTTACCTTTTATTTATAAACAGGTTTGTTTTGAAGTATGATTTAGTTTATTTATCAACAATTTCTAATTGTATAAAAAGTATTTCCTTTACTTTATTGCAATATAATAATAATAATAAAACATTATGTCATAAGAATTTATGGTTATAATAAAGTTTAACGAAAGTGTTTGTTTTATTACTTTATCATTATGCGTAACATTTTGCTTCGGAGCATATTTTATTTGTTTTGCGACAGTTTGTGTTATGCGTACTACGATAACTTTAATACTATGCTTATTAGAAGAAATGATGAAGACAAATTTCTGAATGAAACTTGTTAGTTTTCTTTTTTAGTAATTTTAAAGTGGATTTATCTTTCGGTATACCTTTGACACTTCATACAATAATCGCGTTATTGGATACTACGAAATAAATGACGTATGTGTACGTGCAAATGTGTGTGTGCTCTATATAAGCGGTAACAGGATTGTAACAGAGGGGAGGAGGGGTTGAAACTAGAGAGCGGTGGTCATACCGCATACATTTAAATACGTCCGATAACCTCACTGAAGGCGATTTGTGCCTAGTCCACACGCGGGCCTAGTTCAGATTGTGGACTTCGCATAAATGTCTTTTTTTAACGTATACCGGTTTCCTCACGTTATTTTCCTTGCATGATATGTGTACCTAATGTGATGTGGTACCAGTGATGACTGACGGCACAGAAACGTGGTTACGAGACCAAGAATTTTAAGGCATTTAGCAACCTATAGTCTATACAAAAAGAGATATCCTTGGTGTTTATTTGTGCAACGAAATTAAAGGGATAGTTAGCACACTGAATCGGACACTGATGGGGAAGAAATGTGCACTGATGACCTAGTTAGAGTAGCAGAAAGCTAGGAAATGCACTCGGCTAAAAACCGGTCGTTGGTGGAAACATATCAAATGGGGGAAATGGTACATTTTACAGTGCACAATAACAGTCAGTCGGCTGAGAAAAAGAAAAACAGTGATCTGAAGTTTTTGTTTAAACTAACTGCGGGGACCATTTTGAACTTGAGATCCATCGGATTTTGATGCCCGCAACTTATGCCTAGCTCAACTGCTTCATTCGTCTGCTGCCACTGGACCATTGTACTTTTTTTGAATCATTTCCATAAGGTGCCAACGGAGCCCTATTACTAAGCCTACGATGTCCGTCTGTCCGACCTTCAAATTGTCCTAGAATTTCCTTAAATTATGGCAGATATAGGTACCAACAATTAACAAATAATGAAAAATAACGAAAGGGAATTAAGGGAAACATATTTTCGTTGTTTTTGCTTTAAGATAAAAACTAATACATACAAAGCTTCTAACTTAAAGTGATTTTAGCTCTAAAGTAAAGCATCAAACAATTAAAACCGGCTAGGTGCGAGTCGTGCTCGTGCACTTAGTGTTGGTGCGGAACCCTCGGTTCTCTAGTCCGACTTTTAATATCGCTACGTCCCTACCGTCAGAAAAAGTAGTTTTCAGGGTTTGGAAATTTGCAAAACTATCAAACAAATGCAGTGCCAGTCAGCGAGGTGGAGTACCCGTGGATTGCGCGCGTCATTCACTCGCGCACGCTGCGTTTTCCACACGTTTGCACTGCTGTTTGCATTGATAAAAGGATATTCATTACTTCCTCCAGATGTCTTTTCAAGTAAGCAATATGATCAATCACCAATAGATATAAACTAAACTTGTTTAGGTACATAGATGGGTAGTACCTATCGAAGACTCCCCGCAAAATATAAAGTTTTTCATACTACGTTTTTTGATCCTGATTAGCTATATAATCAATATTCCCTACAATATGTATAAATAATATTTTTTTTTAATAATAATTAATTTTATTCAAACATATTTTCGACTTGACAAAACTAGTCATATGTTTTACATGTTTGATTCATAAATGTTTATCAATCTGCCTACTAGTTTACATACGCGTCAAACGGCTGACGGAAGATTGTCCAATGTAGCTGTAGTCGTGGAAACCCTCAGCCTGATTAGTAACTGATAGTCGTGCTACACTTGCCATAGGGTATAACCCGCGTACGTTCAGAATGGTATGCGACCTTTTGGAACCTAAGGCATGCGCGGATGCCCGCCATTCAAATCATATGTTGATTTATTTATATGTGTGACTGAACAAACAAATGACTGCTGAATATAACTATTGATAATTCTACTTTACCATGTAAGACCATGCTGGAAATCACCATAACACAGCGGGAGGCCGGACCATTCTTAGGACGTTCATAAGTCGAGTAAGCAAGACGGTATACCAGCAGTGGTGCTTGAGCAGTGTGCTCCTGAGTTATGTCCTGTACTCACGCGCCTCTTCACGCTTTCCTACCACACTAGTCCGTTTCCGTCTTCATGGAAGACTGCGAATGTGCACCCGGTGCCCAAAAAAGGCGATAGATCAGATCCATCTAATTAGAGGCCTATCGCTATTACCTCTCTCCTCTCCAAGGTGATGGAGCGTGTGATCAACACACAGCTTCTAAGATACCTAGAAGAACACGACCTGGTCAGTGACCGTCAATATGGCTTTCGCCACGGTCGCTCGACTGGTGACCTTTCAGTGTATCTCACACACCGATAGGCACTAGCCATTGAGAGTCAGGGGGAGGCATTGAAATGTAGCCCGGACGTAGCGAAGACGTTCGATCGGGTCTGGCACCGGGGTCTTCTATCGAAGTTGCCATCTTACGAAGTGCCCGAGGGTTTGTGCAAATGGGTGGCTAGCTTTTTGTTCGGCACACGCATACGAACCGTAGTTTATCTGATTGCAGGGACAATAATGCTGGTGTGTCCCGCAAGGCTCTGTGATGTCTCCTGCGCTGTTTCTACTGGACAGTACTGGAGTAAAACCGCGGAGAACTTGTGTCTCAAATCGAGACCGCACTGTCCAAGGTCTCTGACTGGGGACGGGTTAACTTGGTTCGATTCAACCCTACAAAGACACAAGTCTCCGCTAAGAAAACCCCATTCACTGTAGTCCCACAAGTCCAGAACACAGCACTTACATCTCCAAGATCATTGTGATCCTTGGTGTTGACATCTCCAGCGATGTTCAGTTCCAAGATCATTTGCATGAAAAGGTAAAGCTGGCGTCCAAAAACCAAGGCGTACTCTACAGAGCGAGGCAGTATTTCACGTCAGGGAAGAGGTTGCTGCTTTACAAGTCCCAAGTTCCATATGGAGTACCTACTGTTGCCATCTCTGGGCGGGTGCACCCGGATACCAGCTTGGCCCTTTTGACCCGGTTCCACGACGGGCTATGAGAATTGTCGACGATTCCAAACTCACTTGCTGTATCAAACCCTAATTCTGAGGAGACACTTTGCCTCCCTGTGTGTGTTCTACCGCTTTTAAAATGGGATGTGTTCTGAGGAATTGTTCGAAATGATGCCCACGGCTACTTTCTACCATCGCAACGCTTGCCATCGGCAGGGAATTCATTCTTACACTTTAGAACCGAAATGGTCGCGTACAGTGCGGTTTCGGAGAAACTTCCTCCCGCGAACACTTGGGTTGTGGAATGAGCTCCCTGCCAAGGTTTTCTCTAAGGACTACAGTATGGGGTACTTCCAGAAAGAAGTTTTTGGATTTTTGAAGGGAAAAAAAATCAAGATCTATTTTGATTCACGTTGACAAGGTTCCGCCCCTTTCTGAACGCGAGCGGGTTAAAACCGTAAGTCGCCAAGGGCGTATCAAAGATTAGGGGGGCTAAATTTTCCAGCTGCCCCTCATACATAGTGTAAGGGATAGCTGCCCTCCCTTTGCTACGCGAGTGTAAGTCGCTAGTGTGCGGTGGCCGAAACAGATATCTTTTTTTAGCCTAAAGCTGGTCTTCACGAGGATAATCTACCAATACCAGCCACTGACAGCAATTGCTTTCGTACAACCTTCAGAGCAAACGAAGATGTTATATGATGACATCGGATTCATAGTAGTGAATGACAAAGGGTTCAGAAAGCCATGGTATACGGTACAATTATTTGATACTACAAACAGGACAGATAGCCGCTTTGAGTGGTTCGATAGACTGAATCCTACCTTCAATTCATCAAAATTTAAGGTTGTGGGATATTCAATGAAGAAGGTAAGTAACTATCTAGTTACCGAGCCTATATAGCTTTAGTTATATTGTGATCTAAGTTCTTGCATATATACCTACCTTATCAGCCTCGTACATACGTCCCCACTGTTGGGGCACGGCCTACTGTCACGTTGAGCTAAGGTGACATATTAAATAATAAAAAATGAGTTTAGAAAGAAATAATTATATTAATAAAGGTAAGTTGAGGTAAGTAATAATGACTATATCGAATTAGAAGGGTCGGGGTTCTTTACTCTGACTACCAATGGTCTTCGAATTGCATCGCGGATTGTCTACTTAAGTGTAGAATGATAGGCTTCCCTGCGGGTCGAAGTTCACTAAGGCGGCGGCAGCAGGGTAAGATAGAAGTCGCCTGCCGGTAGACTGCAGGCGTCAAGAGGGATTTCTAGTGGTTGTATTCACCGGCTTCGTTAGAAGTGTTGAAAAAAACCCCTATAGTTTTGGGGTTTTTCACTAGTAAGTATTTAGAACTACTTTTAGAAGGAATTTAGTGTAAGGTAGAAAATCTTATCTTTAATACAAAATGTAAGTCGCATATCTTGCCGATAGCTGGTAAGGTGTGAGTGTGGTCGAGGAAGCTAGACCGAGCGGCGCGCGCACGAAACTCGCCAAACCGGTTCAGAGGTAGCCGGGCGATGACGATTAGGTGATTAGATATCTACTAATAGAATTTATTTATTTGTCCTTTATAAGTGTAATGTGTATTATTTATTTGTTAGTGAGTAATATTAAATTTATTTTTGTATTTTAGCATAAATTGTTACATTGTTTAGATATAGAAAATATAAACTAGATTTAAGTGTTAAGAACTAATTAGCTTAAGTTTTAATATTATTAAGGGTTTATAATTAAATTTATTAAGTTTTATTTTTATTAAATATTTTATTTACTCCGAAGTTTTAACGTGAGCGTTACACTACACTCACTCACCGAGGGTGATTCGAGCCATAGTCCACACGCGGTCCCAGTGCGGATTGTGGACTTCACTTAAGTATGTTTTTTTTTTGACTTATACAAGTTTCCTTACGATGTTTTCCTTCACCGATAAGCCATGTGGTGTGAATAATCAATGTTCTTAAGAAAGATCGCGGGGCTCAAACCTCCACCACTCTGAGCGCAAGGTTAAATCGAAACACCTGGGCCACTACCGACCTATAGTATATGTATATATATTAGGTATCTAAATTAAACTAACGGCATCATTACTTTATCACAGCTTTAAAAACTTACGTTCTTATGGTTAGTCAGTCTCTTTTAAACTCCTTTCTAAAAATCTGATAAAGTGTAAAATTAAAATTCATTTTGAGATAGACACGAGAATAAGACATTTTTTCTCAGTAAAAAGTTCCCGCATAAATAACTAACCAAATCCCCCCGTGTAAAAACTTCCTACCTATAGCGAACTTCCTCAATATACTGAAACAAGAGTTTGCCGCGTCAATCCCACGCTGAAAACTTTTGGCGCCTGCAGAGCCGCTAAAAAAATTAGTAAACTATAAAAATACTAGCTTTTGCCCGCGGTTTCACCCGCTCTAAATTCGATTGTCGGTATAGGATTTCAGCGACAACTCCTCAATTATAGAAAAAAACCGACACACCTATGTCCTTCCCCGGGTCTCAAACTACGTCCATGCCAAATTTGCCCGCGGTTCCACCCGCCCTAAATTGAGTTATTGGTGCAGGATTTTAATGGCAACTCCTCAATTATAGAAAAAAAACCGACTCACACTTGACGTTTTCAAGTAGCCTATGTCCATTCTCAGGACTCAAACTATCTCCATGCCAATTTTCATCTTAATCGGTACAGCGGATTAAGCGGGAAGAGGTAACAGACAGAAAGAGTTACTTTAGCATTTATAATATTAGTATAGATTTATTTCTCACGCGGGAGGAAATGGAACATCTTGTGTAACTATGATATGATAATATAAGAAAATAAATCGTCATTTACCATGCTATATAGTTTTAATATAGGTGAGTAGGTACCGTAAAATGCCTTAATATGAAAATATACACCGTTAAATTTTAATCGTTTTAATGCCGTGGATCAGTGGTTCACTTTACAAAGTACTATTCATCAATAACTTAATCTGGGTTATATCTCTTAATATAAAAAGGATAGGAAGTGATACTGTAATATCCGCAAAGTACATGAAAACAGTAGTAGCGCCACGAGTCAGTTACCTACATGCCTACGTGTCGTACAGGTCAATGACTCGCTCAGCTGGTGTCAATTTGTTCGTTTGAAGAAATTCAATGATTGCACATTTTCCTTCATACTTTTACGGGCTTAGGACCGTCGTAAATGCTTTTTACATAGATCCCGGGACATAATTGCACCATATCAAGGTACTCCATGTTAGAGTACGCGTAATTTCGAGTCGTCATACTTTCGCGCGACAAGGGTCGTAAGCAGCGATGCACGCACTGCACCGTTCACGTCTTAGAGAAAACTGATTTTTTGATATGAGCCATGGGTAACTCCGGACATGACTATATCTTTGGATATATATCCGAGGCCGGATATGTTAAAACTCCTTCACTTTGCGTGAAATAAACATGTCCTATATCCAGGGACTGAACGAACTAATCCAAATAAACAGAGGAGCGTGTCGCCCGTGTCGGTGGCACAGAGCGGCCGAATAGCGATGCACGCATAACACTGAAAGTGAGAGAGAGAGAGCTGGCGTTGAAAGCGAAAAAGTAACGTTGTCGTATCTTGCTTTTTAAAATCACGCCTGCTAAACCAATGTATATGCATTGGGATATGAATTTCCGTGCAATACGCTTTAAAAAGCACTAAAACCGCTTATTAATTAAGTAGACGTTTTTTTGTCTTCAATTCAATTGTTTGTTTACGTAAGTATGTACACACTTTAGATTAGTAGTTACTACAATAGTTTTTAGTATCACCTCTGCTTTGTGACGTGCGCGTGAATATCTGTTAGAAAAATATAAGTGTCAAAGATTACTAGTGTATTTGATGTGTGTTGTTTATAAATAATTATAATCGTTTACTTTCCTGGTAGGATTGTTTGTGCATAAGTACTAGACCGTGTAAATATTGACACCTATAAAAGTTTTGAGTTAAAATTGCGTATTGTGAATAAAAAAATAGTGTATGTATATAGATGTATTGTTTATATACCTACATATGTCAAGTTAATTTGGATTTAAACTCTTATTGCGCAAGTCCGAAGACGCAACTGACCCTTTTTTTCTTTCTCAGAAACCTTCCCCGGCGTGTGCGTAACAACTTACCAAAATTTCATTATAATCGGTTCACTCTTATTGCGCAATTCTGTTACGCACTTGACTCTGTCCGACTCGCACTTGACCCTTTTTTACTTTCTCAGAAACCTTCCCCGGCATGTGCCTAACAACTAACTAAAATTTAATTACAATCGGTTCACCCTTATTGCCCTGTCCGACTCGCACTTGACCCTTTTTTTCTTTCTCAAAAACCTTTCCCGGCATGTGCATAACAACTTACCAAAATTTCATTATAATCGGTTCACTCTTATTGCGCGAGTCCGATTCGCACTTGACTCTGTCCGACTCGCACTTGACCCTTTTTTTACTTTCTCAGAAACCTTCCCCGGCCTGTGCATAACAACCTACTTAAATTTCATTACAATCGGTTCACCCTTATTGCCCTGTCCGACTGGCACTTTACCCTTTTTTTCTTTCGCAAATACCTTCCCCGGCATGTGCATAACAACCTACTTAAATTTCATTACAATCGGTTCACCCTTATTGCCCTGTCCGACTCGCACTTGGCCCTTTTTTTTTTGCAGAAATCTTCCCCGGCATGTGCATAACAACTTACCAAAATTTCGTTACAATCGGTTCACCCTTATTGCCCTGTCC
Source organism: Apoda limacodes (assembly GCA_946406115.1). Taxonomy (NCBI): domain Eukaryota; kingdom Metazoa; phylum Arthropoda; class Insecta; order Lepidoptera; family Limacodidae; genus Apoda; species Apoda limacodes. The sequence goes on along the minus strand of OX291555.1, from coordinate 20,359,681 downwards.
GACTCGCACTTGACCCATTTTTTCTATCTCAGAAACCTTCCCCGGCATGTGCATAACAACTTACCAAAATTTCATTACAATCGGTTCACCCTTATTGCCCTGTCCGACTCGCACTTGACCCATTTTTTCTATCTCAGAAACCTTCCCCGGCATGTGCATAACAACTTACTAAAATTTCATTACAATCGGTTCACCCTTATTGCCCTGTCCGACTGGCACTTGACCTTTTTTTCTTTCGCAGAAACCTTTCCCGGCATGTGCATAACAACTTACTAAAATTTCATTACAATCGTTTCACCCTTATTGCCCTGTCCGACTCGCACTTGACCGTTTTTTTTCTTTCATAAAAAACTAGCCTTAACACTAACAAACACAACAAAAAAAGTTACCCTAATTGGTCCACCCGTCTTCAAGTTTTCCTTAGTGTGCGAGTCCGACTCGCACTTGACCTTTTTTTTCATACATATAAACCTTGCTCTAACAATAACGAACACAACAAAATAAAATTATCCAAATTGGTTCATTACAATAGGTTTACCCTTATTGCGTAAGTCCGACTCACACTTGACCCTTTTACTAACATTTTATACCTTGCCTTAACAAAAACGAACACAACAAAAAAATAATTATCCAAATCGGTTTGGCCGTTCTCGAGTTTTAGCGAGACTAACGAACAGCAATTGATTTTTATATATATAATAATATATATATAGATTGGAATGATATGTGACATATCCAATCTTTGTCCGGAGTTACTTAGCCCATGGCTATTTGATATGTTTTGACTGTAGCCTGCGGGGCGCGGGGAGCACACGCCTTGCGAATTGCCAATCAAATAAGATGTAGGGGCGGTAATTAGTCCAGCATTAGTTAATTTATCGAAGTCCACGTGGTCTGCGCTACGCGTCATTGGAGAAATGAGTCATGTGTCATAATAGGGTCGGACTCTTTGAATATTGACCTATCTACTAATGGTTCGCGTCATTTTGTCACTTAAGCAAGAATTGATTCGAGTTTTAAAAAAAATGTTATTTTATTTTTTATTTTTACCTTCACAAATCGATAGTGTATCATGCACCTGTCCACGGCATTAAAACGTTTAAAATTTAACGGTGTATATTATAGCTGCGTGTGTGGTCATCCCAAAATTGTTTATAATTATTATAATTTATATTATACGTAGAACTCCAATTATCCGAATTAATGGGGACCGGGACCCATTCGGATAATCAAATATTCGGATAATCGGATTTTTTTAAAAAAAATTGCCATTGGAGAGAATAAAAGCTACGTTTTGATATTGCACTATTTTTTTATTGAATTAAATGAAAGAAACATGAAATTTTCACATGTTTTAAATATAAATAAAATGTACTTATGTACAAGTTTAGAAATAAAAATCGCGGGGGGAAGAATAATAGCGCACTTAGACTTTTTTTGGACAATTTTTTGTGATTCGGATAATCGGCGATTCGGATAGTCGAAGTTCGGATAATTGGAGTTCTACTGTATATGTAATAGTATCGTTTCCGATGCGTTTAAGCTTTGGCTTGACTCGCGTTCGCTTACTATGTAGTCCGTTTCTCAGGGCTGTAGTGACAAGTTATACAGTCTAAAGATAATCCTTTCTCAATATACATGCATTTTAATGTCTGATTATTATATCAGACTAAATATTATTGTATCTTGATCTACTTGTGGAAAGCCAATTACAGTGGGCAATATGGAGCGACTATCTACGAAAAACTGCGTTATGCACAGGACCGCGCAAAATGGCGCACTGTGGGATAGTCCTATGTCCAGCAGTGGACTGCAGTGAGCTGATCATGGCACAAATAAACTATTTGTATTAAAAAAAGTTTTTTTTGCAGGAATTCAAAGACATTAGAGAAGCGGATACGCAGTTTGATCTCAGTGAATTACAAGTAGATGTTGACATTAATTTATGTTCAACCATTTTAACTGGCAATAATAAATTCAAAGGTTTCCACGTTCCATGTTACTATTCATGTACACTATGGCAATTTCGCGCAAAAAACATTAAATGTAAAAATTTTCATGGTGTTGATGGTGGAGCTTTAATAAATATGTGGGATAACAAACTGCTTGGTATAGCTACTTGGGGAATCAATTCACCAGGGTATAATCTACCAGTAGGGTTTTCAGTGCCAAATTCTCTTAGTTTTTTTGAAGATTATGAATGCTCTAGGCGTATCAGAGATACTAATGTCGAGAAAATCGTCAAAGGTCACTATCAAGGTATTTGTGATCATAGATAGTTAATTAAAAATAAATGTTTTATAAAATATTCCTCTTTATTTTTATTAAATTTAAATAAACTAACTTATAAGAACTAAGCATCTTTTTTTTTTTTTCCTTTTCTTACCAGCCTCATACATACATACTGTTGGGCCACAGCCTTCCCTCACCAAGCGCGATTTGGGCCACAGTCCACCATGCAGACCCAGTAGGGATTGTGGACTTCACACACATTTTATTTTTGACATATGTAGGTTTCCTCACTATGTTTTCCTTTATTGATAAGCCAGTCTACATCTACATAATAATTTACATCTACAACTACTAAACATTATCCACATTAAAATTGAATTTAAACCCTGATTCTGAAAATTTAAACTTAAAACTATTTGAATTATCTTCTCTAATACCTTTTGAAGTAGAATTGGTCACTTTAGTGTTACAAGATGAAGTGTTCTTTATATTATCAGTGTTGCATTCTGTTCTTTCACTGTTAACACTATCTACTTGTTCAGGTGTCAAATCAAAATTAAATCGAAAGGAACTGTCACCTGTTGATAAAAATGCAGATTTTCTTAAAAATGTGGCCTTTGGTTGTTCAGGTTTTTCTGCTATCTTCATTTTACTTGCCACTAGAAATAAATAAAATCAATGAATTCAATAAAAGGCATTTTATGATAACCTACTTATTCCTGCAACTTTGTCAGCATGGACTCATAAAAAAGGAGGCATTTATGAATTTTGTTTTATGGTGTTTACAACAAAAATATCAAATTTCACATTTTCAATCCCCATATTGACTTCTAGGTGATGATTGTTTTAAAACGGTGAAACACTAAAGACCTAGCGGCCAGGTAGCAAATCTTATGCATTTAACTTCAAAAATGAGACTTCCATACAAACTTTCAACCCACATTTTACTCTTTCAGGAGAAAATTTTTTCAAAATCCTTTTTTTTGTGCTGGCCTAAGTTATAACAGGAACTCTAATTTAATTAAATATCAGTCTATAGTCTTAGTTGTTTTGCTATATAATGTCAGTTTAGCCTTACATTATACATATACATATATCCACCCATTCACGTCATGCAATCAAATTCATACTGCTAACCAAACAGGCAAAAATCCTGTCATTTCACATAGGATCACATAGGTACATATGTTTTGTTTAATAAAATATTGTTAAAACTTGATTGTGACAGAAAGCAAAAACAATAAATTTTACTATGTTTTAGTGAATATGAAATTTGAAATATGAAATGTAAGTACATACTTTTAGCTAATTTTTTCTCCTCTGCAGCCATTTTAGCTCTGTAATCTCCAAAATGTGTCCTCATCAGTTGCCTCTTGCGAATAATTGGTTGATTATTATTTTTTAAAACTGTTAGAACCTTCCATGATTCTTGTACTAGAAAAATATCAGTAGTCATAGTAAAGATTATTAGAATTTTATAACAAACTAATTGTAAATCATGTAATTTATAAACAGGTTTGTTTGTTTGTTTAACTCCAAACTTATCCAGAGGTGCTAAACCTTTTTGTTATAAGTTTCATTTTAGTGTATATTGGAGTGACATACCTAGACCTGACTCAAAATCTATTTGCAAATCTTGTCAACATAACCTAACTTTACTAAATGTTCACTTTTTCTGGTAATTTAATCATAAATCATTATAATACTTACATGATTACATTTATTGTCACATTCTTTAACTGGTTTTCAAATCACAACACTGATTAAATATGAAATGTACAAAATTCCGAATTTACATTGAGAAACATTATACGTATTTATGTATATGTTGCATAGACTAACAAAGTGAAAGACGCGCGTCAAGGTCATTTTTGTTTACCCGAATTGCAAAAAGATTTTGAGTCAGGTATAATTATATTTTGAAATTATGTAGGACTGCATTATAGTCAGATTTCAGGAAAGGTCTTTAAAAAATTAATTTAAGTCACTGATAATAGAAGGTATAAAATATCTAAAACAAGTAGTTGATCAGGGGTCGTTGATTAGTACTATAAAGAGTAACCTCAGTCTCAAAACAGAAACAGTAACAGAAAGTTCATAGACATAGTTTAAAAGAGAAAAATAGCTTTTTTTTTACAAAACATAAACTACATCTATGGCAATGCTTCAACTCATTAAAGACAAGATACTTTGGCTCAGAACCAGCATAGAATTAAATAATTTATAACTAGTGAATCCAATCCTAAGGGAGGTTTAGATAACAAGCATTATACGCATTGAATGCTGTCTATGCACAAAATGTCTAATGAAAAAAACTAAATGAAAATCCTTATAAGTACGTAGTTTCCAAGATTAGTATTAGGGTGCATTCCAAATTGCAACGAGGAAGTTAAAAAAGTGGTTTTGGGACGCCCGGGGTAGAGTAATTTTCCAACTGTCAAGTTGAATTTTTTACACTGCCATAGAAAAGGTTGAAAATCACTCCTGTCAGTGTAAAAATTAACTGTCAAACGCTCGTTCCAGAACGGGTTGGTTTAGAGTCAGAGTATCAAAAGACCTATACCTACATACAGACTTCAATTAACATTATGAAAAGATAAAAATAATTAGAACTAAATAGATACACGTACATTGCTTTTCTGTGCCTTTCTTCTCACTTAATGAACGTTCTAGTTGTTGGATACACCAGCATAATTCCAACTGAAATTGCCTCACAGTTTGTTCCGCATCCATTGAGTTGGTTTTGTCCATATCAACATTGCATATTTTCTGCATAGAATTTGGTTTTCCTTTAGGATGTAACTTGGTTGGTTTAGGCATTTTCACAATAACTTAATTACAGATAAAAGAGGATATAATACTATATTCAAGTTCGTACGTAACTATTTAAGAAAGGTAAGGTTAGTCACAAATAGTTTGTTTTTGGTTTGTGCTATTGAAAAATAAATATAACCCTGAAATTGAACACACATTATTTTATTTTCTGCCTATTTGCCTATTGTTGCCTATTTTCAAGAAATCAACAGACAAGTGTTGCAAACTTTATTTTAACGAATCCACAAATTGGGTGTATCCCACCAGAAACCACTAAATTTGGTGATCCCTCAAACCACCAGAAAACCACTGACATATTATGCCAGATACTTTTCTCATGTATATTAATTGGAAATAAAAAAACAATTATTGTAATTTATGTTATAAAATCATAGCATCTTTCATCAATCCTTAGACAATAATCAAAATAGACATTAAACACAATCAACTAATTAAACTTGGTGTACTCAACAGAGCGAAGCAGTACTTCACGTCGGGGCAAAGGTTGCTACTTAACAAGTCGCAAGTCCGGCCCCATATGGAGTACTGTTGCCATCTCTGGGCGGGTGCACCCGGATACCAGCTTGGCCCTTTTGATTCGGTTCAACGACGGGCTGTGAGAATTGTCGACGATCCCAAACTCACTTGCGGTATCGAGCCCTTAAGTCTGAGGAGAGACTTTGCCTCCCTGTGTGTGTTCTACCGCTTGTACAATGGATTGTGTTCTGAGGAATTGTTCGAAATGATGCCCACGGCTACTTTCTACCATCGCACCGCTCGCCATCAACAGGGAATTCATTCTCACACTTTGGAACCGACATGGTCGCGTACAGTGCAGTTTCAGAGAAACTTCCTCCCGCGAACGCTTGGGTTGTGGAATGAGCTCCCTGCCAAGGTTATCTCTAAGGACTACAGTATGGGGTTCTTCAAAAAAGAAGTTATTAGATTTCTGAAGGGTCGGCAACGCGCGAGTGATGCCCCTGGTGTTGCAAGCGTCCATAGGCTACGGTGACCGCTTACCATCAGGCGGACCGTAGGCTTGTTTGCCACCTTAGTGGTATAAAAAAAAAAAAAAAAAACTATTCAAGCAATAAAACTTGCCATATTCATACGATTAGCTCAAATACAATGTACCATACCTACCCTGCCTGCATTGCTTAAAATAATTATTACCTAGAGCACACAACCTGATCCATCTGAGCCAACTAATTGACGTCGTGTATGGCATTATAAGTCGGCAGACTGTGCTGGATTGCGAGAATTTTATGCATCGTACGGAACGTACCCATAGAGGCAGCTCTGCTTTAGCTCAGAAGATCCTAACATCTCCTCGTGATCCTGAAGCCGCAGTCATTGAGGCAATCCTCGCTGGTATTGAATGTTTTATTCTTAACCCGGGAGTAGCTGCCGCCGTCAAGAAAATACCGTGGTTTAATAAGTCTTGTCAAGCTAAAGCAAACTGCGTATGAGGCTTGGACAACGGCTGGGTAACCGAGGCGAGGTTAAGAATATTACGGGGACGGTCCGAGGAGGGATTAATTTTCGCAACACTGCACTTTGACTAATTTACAAAGTTTCTTAAAAAGTGTATCGACTTTTTCATTTTTGGCCTCAGGGATGGCGTGACTACATGATATTTTTTCCATCGTAAAAAGGCGATTTTCAATTTTATGTAAAGATTTCTGAAGATTTTTTTAGTCTTTGCTTCAATTTCAGATTTAAAAGTTCTTGTTCTGCACATATGAGGTCAGTAGTAGTAGTAAAATCGTTTTTCAATTGTTGCAAGGCGGGGGCCATTTCAGCTTTGACCATATCCTTTACATCTTTTTTTGGAACCTGGCAAAGTTTATGCATAAATGCAGTTAGAGTTGTATTTAGTTTGATCTAGCATCTGACTTAGTTTTTCATCCAGCATTGTACCAATATTTTATGGTAACTCCACCATGAGATGATAATGATGATGACGGAACATTTAAAGCGGAGTCGTTGTGGATTGGTGTGTTCGTGCAGCTATCATCATTGTTGTCACAAGGCGTGTTTGTTGATTCTTTCACGGATATTATCGGTAATACATTTTGTTTGACTGGAGTGTTACATTTGGAACCTTTTCTTCGTGTTACGTTAGGAACATATCCATGAGGCAAGGAAATCTTTAGTCAAGACTAAATACTGGTCTATCTTTATTCTTAAACATACGAAGTGGTACTTATGTTTGCAGAGGCAACATTGTAAATAATTTTTTTGTTCGACCGCATTTCTACAACCCATGCAGATCATGTTGTCACGCACAGATATTAGGAACCTATAAGTTATATTATAGTTTGACAAGACAATGCAGTTGGCTGTTGCAGCCATTACTGCTTCACCGGGCTTTTGGGGCAAGACTCTGAAGGAGCCTCAGCCCATATAGCGCCCAACGCTCAAGGGCTTCCCGCGGGGGGAGCCTCGGCTTGGGTTGTCGCTCTCGGGGGCGTCCCTTCGACCTGCGTGAGTCTCGAACCCGAAGGTAAGTCACCGCCAGGAAGGGAGTTCCCCGTTACGCGGGAGATGCGTACTTCATGTATCCTTGTGGGCGCCGACGAACACGGGGACGTCGGCGTCGTGTTTGGAGGGAGGCCCTATTCGGGGAGGTCGTAGAGACTTATTTCGCTATCCGGATAGCGAGATCGTCATCTGGGGCCGTTAGTACGTGCCGAGGCCGCCTAACTATAGTTTATCGGGGGGATGATACGTTGTGGATTGCACAATTAATCGATTCGGGTGATTTTGTGTGCGCTCGAAAAAGCGGACTGCCAGGTCTTTGAAATATTGGGGAATCGTGGGGAGTTCATGTAGGTCATTGCAGGCGTACCAAGAGGCTCCGGAGGCCGCTCTGAGAAAGCGGTTTTGGAGGGTCTGAAGTTTGTGGAGATTGCGCTTGGATAACGCAAAGACTACGCTAGCATAAGCTAATATGGGGCGGATGCAAGTTGTGTAAAGATTCAGCTTATTTCTAAGCGACATCTTACTGTACTTGCCTATCATGGGATAAAGACGACCGAGGACAAAAGCGACTCGGTCTCTAACTATATTGGTGTGAGCGTGGAAGTTCGAACGCCTATCCATGGTCACACCGAGATATTTGGTCTTATTTTGCCAGAGAATGGCACTACCGAAGAGAGAGAGGGGAGATGGCCGCGGAGGGCGGCCTACGGTAAAGAGGACGGAGTACTTTTGTCGGGATTCACCTCAATTCTCCATTTCCGAAACCATTCGCCTAGGGCGGTGATAGCGGGTTGGAGTCTCTTAGTGATTCGACTCACTTGCCTATCGGTGGTATAGAGAGCGGTATCGTCCGCAAAGAGGGCTAGTTGGGTACCTTTCGTTTGTGGATGTCGTTGGTGTACAGAAGGTACAAGATGGGGGCGAGCACGGACCCTTGCGGGACCCCTGCTTCTATGGGACGGGGGGAAAAGAGAGTGCCTTTAACTTTGTAGCTACGATTCGACAAATAGTCTCGTATGATTCAGGTCTTCAGGAATTCTGTTAACTCAAGCTGATCCTTCTGACATCGAAAGCGATTAGCCATACTTATTATATATTAAGATTAATTTAGATTTAAAATTATGCCAATTTGTTTTGAAATAAATAAAAACTTCTTACTATTATGCATTTTTTGTTCATGCAAAGCCAGCGGAATTTAGCGCTATTTTTTGTTAATGCAAATTAGCGGAATCTAGCGCTTATTTCAAGCGCTTTTAGCGCTGATTGGCCTTAGAGTGGTGGCAGAACTGCTCCCCATACGATTTATATATTAAGCCTATGTTCCAAATCACGCCGAGTAATTATCGCACGGTAAAGTTGAAAAATTAACCCGTTCTGGAACGGGTGTTTGACAATTAATTTTTACACTGACAGGAGTGAATTTCAACCTTTTCTATTGCAGTGTAAGGATGCAACTTGACAGTTGGAAAAATTACTCTACCCAGGGCGTCCCAAAACCACTGTTCTAACTTCCTCGTTGCGATTTAGAACGCACCTAAAAAAAAATATATATAACCTAACTTTTCCGTCGTTTCTGTCTGACACTCTTTTGAGAAAAATACCTATGTCGCTAGGAAAATTTGGAAAAATCACATTATCGTGGTAAATAATTTCAATTATACAGTATATTCACAAAATTGTTCCTAACTAATGATTTTATATCGCTACGGTTACATCAGTTTTGTTACTTCATTTAAAATAAGACTACGACATTTGCGTACAATTTGTATCTATTAAATCTTGAGAACTCTCAATATGATTGTGACCATCTAAATAAACCACAAAGTCGGAACACTACGATAAAGTTTTATATACCTTATCTCCAAACCACTTTTTTAAATTCCTCGTTTCGATTTGGAACACACCCTTAGTTACTGTCACCTTTAACTGGTTATCTTTACAATTATCTACTGCATTTGAGATCTGATGATCTTCAGCTTAGATTCACTTGTGAAAAAATTAAGAAGAGGCTGATTGCTATTGTCATTCATAGCACCAGTTATTGCACTCTTAAATGCCCTGATACTGAGGTGGCATAGCCCAAACACAAACCATATACCATTCCTTGTATATAACTTCATATGGTGATATACACTTATCAGCATTGGATCTGCCTCCCTTTGTTTTGTGAGAAGTTTGTGAATAAATGGTGAGACTATACTGATTAGGTAGGAGGATTTTAAGTGTGAAATAACAATTTAAAGCTATTAAATGAATGGTGAAAATGGTGATCACAGTGTAAAATAACTAAAAAAAATAATAATAAAGCCTTTTATTCAGATAATGCAAAGTTTTACACATATATTTGACTTATGATTCATCATTGTATGTCTGTTTGCCAGTCGGCATAGGCCTCCTCCAACCTTTCTTTTCCTTTCCTCTTTTGTCACACTTCCCTATGTTGATCCTGCTACCTGCCTGATGTCATCATCCCACCTTTTTTCTGGTCTACCTCACTTTCTTTTGCTTTCTCTTGGGTTCTACTGAGTAAATTTTTTGCTTCATTAGTCCTATCTTTCTCATCTTATGACCTGCCCATTTTCATTTTAGACTCCTGACTTTTAGGGAAACATCCTGGACATTAGTCTTGCATCTTATACTGTTGTTTCTTATTCTGTCAATATTCTTGGCTGCCAACATGCTTCTCTTCATTATTCGTTGGCATATTCTCAGTTCGTTTGTTAATTTTTTTGTAAAGGCCCATGTTTGATTTCCATATATTAGGTTGGACATGGGACTAACTGGAAGTTCCCCAGATCATATTGGTCTCCTTTTTTAAACAGAAGGATTATGTTAGATTCTTTCCATTGTTGTGGAATAGTCATCAGTATCAGCAATAATGAAGAAACTCACAGACAGTAGAATACTACAAACAAAATACAATGTTCTAAAATTAGCTTTAGACTTGCTTTTTTGTAATGAATGTTTTTGTAATACAGCTTGTATGAGGAAATTGAAAATATAATATGAGCATGAGTTAGTTGGCTGTAGTCTCCTTAAAGGAGTGTGAACAAATATTACATTTTGTATATGTATATATATATATTATTAAAGGGTTTTGTTTTATAATGTTAACAACAGATATTTTTTTAGTATAGGCATTGTATTTATTATCATTAGCCAGTCACTGAAGCTCAGCAGCTCAGTTGGTAGAGCCTCCTGGCCTGATAGCAAAAACTTTTGAGTATTTTTGCTATATATAGGTAAAATAATGACTTTATTATTATTTGATTTCAGGGTAGCTATAACTGTTGCGAGTTTATCCCTTTTTGTGGTGTCTAAAAACTCTATAAATGCTAACCGCCTGGAGAACATGAAATCAAGAGACCGCATGCGCAGGTCTAACCAAGGAGAGTATCCAGACTCATTCAGAAATTAAGGATTAAATGTTAGTAATGATTACAGCTACAAGTATTTGTTTGTATACTATAAATTGCTAAAATAAAGAGTATTCTGAGAAATATAAATCTTTATTGTCTGCTGTTAGTAACTCTGACTCTATACATGTTACTAGAAAGACTAACAAATATTATTGTAGACACAAAATGAATCTTAAATTCAAACTTACAGCTGTTGTACTAAAACATTTTAAAGTAACATGGCTTAAAGTTCATTTATAACACAATTGACTTATAGCTAAAATATAACTTCAACTTACATTGCACATTTCATTAAGAGTTCACATCATTGGAAAAGAATTGTTTATAATTATCATAATATTGCAATGCAAATATCTGTATCTAGGATCTCCTATTGTTGTGTAACCACTGGTATCTGAGTATTTTTTGAGGTAAGGTAAAGTAGATGCCAATTACGTTTTTCTTTATCACTAGGTGGCAAACAAGCACAAAACCCAGTTGATGTTAAATAGATGTAGCCTGTGGAGGCTAAGAACTTTATACCAGGGGCATAACTCATGTGTTGTAGCCAACCGTTTCGAACTCCATAGTAGTCCAATGCCACACCTTGGATATTCTATTTGTATGACAGCCAGCAAATAATATAATAAAATGTGAGGTGCGATAAGGTATATTGCCAGGAAGGGGTGGAGTATGGCCATTCTTCATAAGTTGTTTGATGATGTTCTGTTTTATAGGGGAAAATCTTAGCTGGGAGCTCCATAACTTAATTGTTTAAGTGAGCAAGTTCAAAAATAAATTTAATTACTTTACCATTTCGCTGCCTCAGGTCTTTCTTCAGTCTTGAGTCAAATACTTCAAATTTTTAATGTAAAAATTCCTATTATTTTTTTTTTTTCAGTTCATCTTTGTAAACAGAGTGTGAAGTGTATGAAAATAGGAGAAAATGGCAGTTCCACAGATAGATCCTGCAAAATTGCAGTTAGTGCAAGAATTGGAGATAGAGATGATGTCAGACATGTACAACCGGCTAGTCAGTGCCTGCCATCGCAAGTGTATACCTCTTAAATATCATGAATCAGAATTAGGTATGTTTACTAGCGTCATAATAAACTAGAGGTTCTGCCCACTCCATTGTTTTATAGAACTTGATGGGCTGCAGCAACAACTAGTGGTAACATACATCAAAGCGACAGCATAAAAACCTACATCAATAAACAATTAGATGTGCCAAATTTCATGGTAATTAGTCGGTTGGTGTCGGGCTATATCAATGATGCATTATATAGATTAGCAATTCTCTGTGCCTTTGTCAGAGTAGTTTTCGAAAAATCAAAAGTTTATAAAATGATGATGGGGGCTTAGAGACAAAACTTCCAGGATTCATAATAACATCCAGAATGCTTGCTAATTTTGAGGTTTTCAAAATTATCGGCACCTTTATTGGGCTGCATTTTATTAAAGGAATTAACCAGTCTCTCTATGTTTAAACCGTATTTCTAAGTAAAATAATATTTTTTATAACTTCCAATCTTTTTCAGGCAATTTTCCGAAACTATTTTGTTTTTACACGGTTTTACTTTAGTAGTAGTAATAGTTAGGTTGCAGTGCAATGACCTTATTCACTAAATACTAGGTGGAAACAATATTAAAATAAGTTTTTTTTGCAAAGTAAAAGAAATAACTTTTTAGATAGATATAATCTAAAACAGCACAACCCCTCCACCGATTCACACATACACGTCAAATAAATATGACTGTAATACACGCAAATATGTAATGGACATTGGTCACCCAGGTTATGATTTTTGTACTCAAACTCAATACATTCAGATTTGTCATCTAATTAGTTTATAAAAGTTTATATGCAATAATAAATATTTGAGTCGCCGAGTTATAAAGTGCATCTTGTACATTTGACCCAAAAAGTTGTTATTGACAAAAAACTGTTTCTTAGAATGGAATGGAATTTAAGACTTTTAATTATAATTTAGATTAAATTTGTCTCAATAAAAGTCTAAATTTACAATAAAACATATTTTAGTTATAGATACAGCGTAATACATAAATGAACAAGGAAGCTTTTGGAAGGAAAGGCGTTTTAAAATAGATTTTTCTGTTGGATAAGATGGGTTAGGAACAAAAGTGTTAATATACAAAACAGCAGTTTAAAACCATGAAGTTTAAGCATTTTTATATATAAAAAAAAACAATCTACCATTACAGTTCCGAACCAGAATAGTAAAAAGAAACTCTCATGCTAACTGACTTTAGTTCCCATCTATTAAAATATAAGATTTTAGTCGGATCACCTTAAGAGTCAGTGGCAAAATAATCATGAAATACTTACCTGAAAAAATTTACGTAAACCATTTCTTCAAAATGAGCCCCTTATTCAAGTCAAAATAAATCCTACTCAAGAACACGACTGTCTGGCGAAATTATTTGTGTAAGAGTACGGTATGTTGTTATACTACAGTTATTGTTCTCAGTTAATGCTGTAAATACAAAAGTGCTGAACCGATCGTTACGAAATTTGTGATAGCTTGAACCTTGGGGGGTACATTTTTTAAAAAAACCTCAAGTGAGTTGGATGCCTTATCTACTATTATCCAGGAGTTGTTGTAGGAATACCACGACCGATTAGCGCGGGCAGAGCCGCAGATACAAGCTAGTCTCTTATAAACTATTGACTATGTCAGGTATTTTTTGATTTGTTCAAAATATTTTAGGGTATTGTGACCTATAGGTACACATTTTATATACAGTTAAAACAAAAAGATGTTTTTACACCTTTTTTCTTGCTTGTTTTCTATATTAGCAACATTTGGTTTTATACTAAAAGAAAGTATGTAAAACCAACAATCTAGTTACCAATCTAATCATAAGTATGAATATATGGTACGGCACCCAAGCGTCTGAATAAATTTGCCTTATTATTTTTTTCAGGTAAGGGCGAATCTGTGTGTCTCGACCGTTGTGTAGCCAAATACCTAGATGTTCACGAACGCATTGGCAAAAAATTGTCAAACATGTCACAAGGAGAAACTGAAGATTTAACCAAAATGAACTTGCCTGATACTAAAAAGTAGTAAGGACATGTTAGCCATAGACAAACCATAGACAAACAGTTTTCTCAGTCGCAACAGGCTACAATAATTATATCGCACCTTTAGGACGAAAAAATCAACTAATTTTGGAGGCCAAAACTTTTAGCCTTAGAAAGAGTTATAAGTTATAAACTAGTAATTACCTTATTCTTAAACTTTTTAATAAGAATTGTTTTTGTCCCAAAGGTTCGATTTTGATGTATTCATTTTTATATTCAGTTGTTAGAAAAAGTAGTAAAAAATCAACATGTAACTTCTCCCAACAAGCTGTTATCAAAAACAGACACTTAATTAACCAAATGACAAAAACCAAGCCCCCCTAGAAGATAAAGTAAACGACATTTTTTTTGAAAAGTGAGAATTAAAAACTTGTTTCTTTGCTCCCCCTCTAGCTCAAAACCTTGTACACTATAATAGAAATGTGGGTTTAATGTAGGTAAATATAAATTGATTTTGTAATATTATAATATCTATAAAGAACAATATTGTGTTGCATTTACTGTACTCAGAGCGTTGAGATAATTGGTTAGAGTTCAATCATTATACCTTGTTGTTGATTTTAGTTGAACATTAGTTAGAATTGTTAGAAATAAAGATTTAAATAACATCTCAATCGTTTAATTCATAGCAAATCTATTACTAAAATAATAAAACTAATTACCTACTATAACTACAATGTTGACATCAATGCTATCTACAAAAATACTACTATTTACTACTTGTTTTTAATTTCATAATTTTGTCCAAAGTTATAATTTGGATCATAACTTTTAATAAGTTGTACTAAAATATTTATATTTGAACAAAAGAAAGCAATTCCTTTCCACCATATAATAATGAAAACTTCTCGTGACTTGAATTCTAATAAATAAGCGTAAAACAACCAAAAACCTTGAGTAAAAACCCAAGTTATAACCAAATATACTACTTTTGTTAGCGACATTCTTAAATTGTGAATAACTAAAGGCAATAGACTTAAAAACCAAATAAAATACTGTGAAGTCATTACACTGTTATAAGCAACTAAGACAATCGCTTGACAGAATAAACCGAAATGCAAAGTGTTTTGGTCACAACCAAACGTCAAACTTAATACAAATAATATGACACACACGAATATTTGCGATAAAGTTTTGACTACATCAAAAATTAATTGATCTGTTGTCAAATATGAGTAGTAAAATAATACAGAGAAGTTGTGGCGTATATCTTTACGAAACAAATGGTAAATATAGGTTTCGAATAAAAAATCATAGCGATACATGAAATACATGCCATAAGTAACAAGAAATAGGCTAAGGATACAACTAATAGCTAAAGCGATTTGATTTCTGTTTGGAACTAAAGATTTAATTCCTTCAATAAAATTAGTATTGCGATTGATTTTGTATTCACCTAATGAGAGATACATTGGAAGGCTAAAAACTAAAGGATATAAACGCAAATGAATCGAAATTCCTAATAAAATTCCTGATGCAATATATTTCTTTAAATTTTTTAGTACATCGGTTTGTAAGAAGAGTAATGACAAAATAATGAAAAAACATGGTACAGAGTCGGCATTACCCCTAGTTGATATACCAATGCTTAAAGGATTGTAAAGCCAAAACAAAGAACAATATACGGCAATTTTCGCACTTTCCTTAGATTTTAATGATAATTGGTGTTGAACTAATATTTTGACCGCAATTGTGATTAAAATGTCAAAGAAAGAAAAAAGAAATTTTCCAAAATTTTTGTATACAAGAATATTTGGTATCATAAGATAGGCTATAATAGGACTATATCTATATGTATGTCTCTTATACGGAGAAAATCCGTTTACAACATGCCTGGCTGCATCAGAAAATACTTTGTAATCTACATCTGTATACGGTACATCATATACTTTATCATGGAAATCGCCGTACGCAATTAAAATAGCGCGAATGATAGTACCAATCAAAAGATGGTATTTGAAAGACATATCGGCAAAATTCTTTAATGTCAACATTTTAAATCCTTGTTTTCATATCCTTTGCAGCTGATTGAAGACAATTTTTAAAATCTATAAATTCTTTAGCGCAATCGTCTTTTTTCAAAGATTCCTCTTTGAACAAAACGCACCGAGCGTATAAATTACTTTGTTTAGCACACTTCGCAAATATCAAGGGGTACTTAGCAAATCTTTGTTTCGCCTTACCTACGGAATCCATTATTTTACTGACTCTAATTCCTCTTTGGGAACCAGTTCGTAGGTCGTCGGTGGTTCAGTATAGTCTATAGGTATACGAGGTCTGAAAAATATATCGTAAATAGGTTTGGAGAAAAAAATTGCGAGTCCCAAAGAAGTAGCTCCGATTTGAAATGTCTTAGGGTATCGGTAAATCCAACTACGTTGTCCTAATGTTTTGCTCTGACGACGTCTTTCCATTATTTCTGAAAAACAAAGACATCAGATAAAAATAAAATCAATTAAAAAATGCTTAAACTTTCTACATAAAGCTAGGATAATATTAAATACGACAGCTAGAATCCTCAGACAAATTATGTGCCGTGGGGCATATTATATATGTCCCAGGGCATATAATTTGTCGACTTTTATTGATGCTAAAGATATTTAACCCCAGAAAGTGAGAAAATTTCGGCTTTAGAATAAAGATAGAAGTGTACGAGAGTGATATACAGGTACTCTCTTTAATCCTTAAATCGTCTTAGCCCTTATACGATCCACTCCAGGGGCACAGGGCTCTCTTGAATCGGGAGGCTTGGGCCATAGTCCACCAGGTTGGCCTAATGCGGGTTGTCGAGCTAGTTGAAGCCGCCCATATGACCTCTGACTCAGCTTGACGACTACTGTCATATGATGGGACTAACGATTTTACTTCCAAAACCTGGAGGAGCTCAGAAAAATGTGCCACGCCACCCATCTAAGTAGTGAGCACGTCCGACGTTGCTTGACTTCGCATATCGTTTCCGATAGACGAATGTTACCAAGCCACGAGCTCCTTATCCTAACTAATTTATAAATGCGAAACTCTGTTTGTAAATTTTTTTCAGATTGCACTACGACAACCATGATACAAAAACTCAAATTTCACTGTGATTTGTTTATGTGTTCTCGTTTTTATCAGCTTATTTTTGTTATTTTTTTGGGTAATGTGAAATAAATATTGTCTATTGACTAAAAGTGTAACGTCACAACGTCACATCTAATTGAACTGATTTTTGGCGTAAGAAAAGTTGGTGGGGGTTTTTAATTGCGATCTAGGGCTCCCATAAGAATAGTTTTTTCTGCGGGTGTTACCGCAGTGCACGTGACAAATGACCTGATGTAACATAGGTACTTTTATCCCAGCAAATCAAGTCTAAGTATCCCAGGTGCGGACGAAGAAATTGTAAAATAAATTGTAAAGTGTTGCACAAGCTATACACTACTTGAAGTACCTACTTATAAACGATATTGCAAATGAGGACATGGTGAAGCACTTTAATCAATACTAGTAATAAAATTGTAACAGCCCAAGTAGCACACTACAAGTAGCGTGAATTATATTCGAAAACAAGCTATATAATACTGTAATTTAGCTGGAGTAGAGGATAAAACGAGTCTGATACTTTATTAGCAGGATTGTGTACACTGTTACACGGCACAACTGACTAATGATTGAAAAATTAAGGAAATTCAACATAATGCATTAGTGTAGAATTTGAAATCACTAGCGTCCTGACTTTGGCAACATATAATGCTACTAGCTGTTTTAGAAGACTTAAGCATGTAAACGGCTGTTGAACGCGATAATACATCTGTCTCATAATGCCGCGATCTCTATTAAAGGATCCAATATTACTTACTACTGGATATTATTAAGTGTATACTCATTCTATTCTAATGCTAAATAATAAGCTTGATAGTAGCTGATTGATACAAAATATAGAATGTCTAAAAATGCTGTACTATGTATAAAACCATCAAATGACTCATTGAGCTGAAAATTGGTGTAGTTAATCTTCACTCTAATTTTTAAGCATAAAGTGTTAATATTAGCTATTGTACAGCCTCTGGAGTTATTAGAGGGTAAATACTATAGAGGAGCGGTGTTTAAATGACGTCTTGTTTTTTATAACCTCGCAATGTGTTTGGGGAACGAACGAAGGTATAAGCACTATTAAAAATCACTAGCATTATCGCTTGTTAGCAAGACAAGTAGAATCACAAAATTAAGTGGTCATATCAAAATTATGTTTTATCAAGATTTCCTCAACCTTAAAATACTCTTTATTACTCTCGCTTTTTAACCTTAGAAAACCATTAAAACAATTTACTTCCATTGTACAGCTAGCATAATGCTTTCAGCTGTTAAAAAGAGTTTAATAATGCCATGATACAGAAAACAGAACGTCAAAAGAATAAGGATTTCCTTATCTCTAAAAAACACCCTTAGACAATTACACATAGTTTAATAACGCCATGATACAGAAAAGAGAATGTCAAAGGAATTTAGCAAGAATTGGAGCTGGGTCGCAAATTAACGCCATTTTGAGTTAATCATACCCGATTAATTATAAAAAAACCAAATGATGTTTTATTGGTTTTCAATATATATTTGTATATATTTCAATAATAATAATGTAATAAAACAATTTAAATTACATGTTTTTGATGATTTATGAGTCTAAATGAAATAATTTTGTGTCAATATCCATAAATAATTCTTACACCATATTTATCTTGTAAAATATATTAAATAAAACGGTATTATTTTGAAGGCGCGTGAAATATTAGATAATAAATTCTATATAAATTCACAGTAAAGTGAAATCCGCAAAACAACCTGATCAACAGATATACGAAAAATATGAAAAATTATATCCCTTAAGATTAAGTTAAGATGTTCTCACTTTAATAGAACCGTCATAACTCTGTTGGTAAACAGCCACGAAAAATTATTTGGCAACAATAAGGTATTAAGTATAACGTTTTCAAGCTATAAAACATGTCTTGGCTGTTAAAAAGAATTAAAGGAGCTGAATAGTAGGATTTAAAAGCTGTGTAATAGCTTTCTAAGCCATAGTTCAGCCCGTGTACATCTCTTTACAGTTGTTAATAAGCTTCTGTCATGCTTAGGGCTGGTTAATTTGGGGCCTAATTAAGAATTATAAGGTCTGTGTCAACGGCTACACAGTCCTTATACAGGTAGCTTGTACAGCCTTAAGTTTATCATGATTCTGTAGTCCGGCGACTCTTCAGCCATGTGTGCTACTTGGGAGTGTCGTGTCTATTCTGTATAGATCTACACGGAGCACTCTTATAATTAAAAAAAATTGCATCGCATTTATAGGGTATGATTTTTTAGCTTTTGCGATTGCATTTGCTTTGCGCTGTCTCTTGCTGTTCTGTTAAAAAATTTGCTGTCCTGCTGTCAGTGTGACACGATTGCCAAATTTGCTATTTTCGAGAAATTGCAAGCTACAATGTTTTTTTAAGTCCAAAGAATTTTAGGCTACGATAATGGCTTAACATCAGGCGGGCTGTTTGCTTATATATAAAATCGGTTCACGATCGGCGAAGATATCTGGTGTCATACACACAATAAGTTTCGCGTCTGAATTGCGACGTTAAATTGTGCAACAACGTTTTTCTAGTGATTGGTAAACATTTAACTGTCTATATATTAAAAACTACTTAACCAATTTTGTAAAACTTGACCAGTTCCCAAAGTTAAACGGTGCTTAATTCAATAAAAAAAAAAGATTTAAATACGATCGCTATTTTCTAAGTAATACGTGGTTGAACATACACATATATACTACACTAATGAAATTTAGCACTGTTTAGCAGGCCGCAAAGACTAACGTATATAAATATTGTGCAAATCCAACAATATTACATACCTACATACGGGTCGAAGTAATAACCATCATTTTTTTGAAGTCGGTCAAAAAGTGCCTATTTAATGTTCAAGTTGTTCTTCAAGGCAGGCTTTTACGCACCTTAATCTTTGCTGGGCCTATCGGTGGCCGGTGCAAACTTCCTCGGTTCCAGATCGTAACCTTCACAGACGAGCGAAATCGGTTTGTGCTTCAGACAGCACTGGCGCATTGCCTCAAACACGCGCTGGCAGCGGATCTCTTGGAAACTGTTCTCTGGATAGAAAAAAAAAAATAACTTATACAGAACAATAAAAAGCCTCAAAATTGTAAAAAACAGACTCCCAAAAGCCCTGCCAAACTAGGGGCTAGTGCGTGTCGTACACGCATGACGTTAGGGTTCCGTAGAATGAAAATAATAACGCACTTTCACATCGGAACACGGTATTCATCTGGAATTATCTCGGTATACCTAAAAATAATGTTTTTAGTTTTTCAAATAAGGCGACCCTTAGTGCCTTTTCACACGTTCCCGCAACCGAGCAGCCGGCGCCGGATACCCGGTTGCGAAGTGTATAGACATGTAGTGGAGCTTTCATTTGTACCGGCGTTAACTATTCGGGACCTACATGCGTTTTGCCTAAATGCGCTTAATCCACCCAAAAATTTTAGGACACGATATTATGAACTTGCATTGAGCGTACGTAAGCACGTCCGCGTAAAGAATTAGCGCGGAATAACCATAGCAAACAATAATGTTACTTAAAAGTAAATAATATAGTCACGTATTTCATTTCATTTAAAACATACCAAAAGAGCAAACTCACTTGCCCTATCGAGCCCTTAAGCCTGAGGAGAGACTTTGCCTCCTTGTGTGTGTTCTACTGCTTGTACAATGGGTTTTGTTCTGAGGAATTGTTCGAAATGATGTCTACGGCTACTGTCTACCATCGGAGCGCTCGCTATCGGCATGGAATTCATTCTCACCATTTAGAACAGAAATGGTCGCGTACAGTGCGGTTTTAAAGAAACTTCCTCCCGCGAACGCTTGGGTTGTGGAATGAGCTCCCTGCCAAGGTTATCTCCAAGGACTACAGTATGGGGTTCTTCAAGAAAGAAGTTCAATAACTTTAATAATTCAAATAATTTCTGAAGGCTCGGCAACGCATCCCAGGTGTTGCAAGCGTCCATAGGATACGGTGACCGCTTACCAACAGGCGGACCGTAACGTGGCAAACCTTAGTGGTATATAAAAAAACCTGGTTTTTGAAGTATTTTTTTGGTAATAGACAATAATAACGTTATAAGATGAAAGGCAAGTCCTACATAAATTTAACTAATACAAGAAATGTATTGAGTATCTTATTACAATAAAGATACAAGGATTCGTTAAATAGCGTGCGACTCCTTGCAACATGAATACATATAGCACGCACTACAGAAACAAGGGGTACAAACTGAATACAGGGTATCTACTTAGAAACATTTACTTGATACTTACTTACTATATTCAATACAATAAGCAAAGCTTAAAAATATGAGCGAAGAATTACCTATCAAGAGATGTCCACTTATTTCACCAAAACTGTTTTCACTAGTTGCGGAGATGATATTCAAAATCAGTAAATGGAAAAAAATCGTCAGCAATGTGCAGATGGTTGTGATTCAGAATGCCTAACACCTAGTTTGAAAAAAAATCTACAATGTAACACTATCAAATGAAAACGTAAAGGCATGCTGACAACGAACACTTATAATGCAGTTGATAATCAATTCCATTTAGCAAGCTATTATTATTAAAGCACCTAAATAATAAACAAATATTATACGTAAATTGGTATGTTTGAGAATAGTAGGTATGTGAAAACGGTTATTCTACATTAGATACAATGCATAAATAAATAGATACAAGGATTGCTGATACTTGAAAAAGATACTGGCCACTCAATGTGTATATGTTATAAAGAAATAGAAAAATAAAACTATACAGCATGCGCACTCTCATTTAATATATACGGTTGCCAAACATGGGCGTTAATTTCTAAATAAAATAAAAGTTTGTAAGAATATAATAGAAAGGAGTGTAATTATAAAAGATAAAGTAATTAAAGCCTAGCAAAATTTAAAACGTAGAAACAAACAATAAAAATTTAAAATCGAAATGAATAGGCCATATACTAAATAAATGTACTCAGCTTATAACAAAAAGGTATTTATAAAGGAGTTGCAGAAATAAAGGTCGGCAAATCAAACGCTGCCGACTATAGGTACAATGTTGTATTATAGAACTATATTAAGAAATTTGCGGGCTCAAAATGGACTCCAATTTTAATGAAGAAGAAAATGCAAATCTTCAGTCTTTGTCGAAAAACAAGTTGTTCAACCAGTTGTCGATATTAAACACGATATTTTTAGAATTAAAACTTGTCATTATTGACTAACATAATTTAAAAAAAAAGGGCCAAGTGCGAGTCTTGCTCACGCACCTAGGGTCCCGTACAAACTTATTATATGTAGATAGTTCTTTCATCATGATATCACAGGTTTAGGATTTTATAATTTATCTTATATATTTGTGATGTAAGCAGACTTTGCTTCGTGTCAAATTTCATGATGACAACGAAGGACCTACCCTATAGATTTTGATTTATATGTGAATGCCAAAATATGCGACGAAAACGGTCGCATTATTTTATTGCGCAGACTTGCTTCAAGGGACCGTAGAGTAAGTATTTGATATTAATTTCAACTTGATACCTTTCCGCGTTCCTGAGAAAAAGAGTCTTGACAGACAGACAGACAGACGAACAAAAGAAAGTGATGCTATAAGGGTTCCTTAACCCTAAAACGGCAATAAAGGCTCGCGTTTGGGATATTAATAGGGCTGCCATACGTCTGCGTGTTGTAGTCTATTTTAGTAAGTCCATAGTGATCCCGAGCAGGGTACTTAAATACCAGCCGGCTTATTGTAGGTGCTTTTAGGAAATATAGCTACGACCTATGACCTTAAGAATGCTAAATAAATAAATGAAGAATTTGTTGATTTTTTAAGTGACAACCCTAGACATGCCACCTATCTATTGGCACAAGTTAAATAAATGGTTGGCGATGGCTTATTAATATACTAACCTTGAAGAGCTGTCACGTAACCTACGTCATATTATCCAAAAAAAGACACACCTACTAGATGTACCTATTGGTTTACGTAAAGTCTTCATTCTGTGGATTTTACGTAACAAAGTTGGCGATAAATAGGACAATCCTATATGACGATGCGAAATAATTGGATTTTGTCACCGATAACTGAACTAAATTACAAACAGTGGTGACGATTAATGATGCTCAATCTCTAATCCTTATCATTACTCAAATCATACTAATATTAATGCAGAGCAACTAGGAACGTCTGTCTGTTTATTACCTTGATGAAATTTATCAGACATAGGTTGCATTGTATATTGGGATAGGACAACTATTAATGAATAACTCATTAATTATTCAATTGTTTTTAGTTTTATGGTATTCTACTATATTGTTATTATGACTAATACGCCTAAATTAATTAAAATGATCAATCCCATTACATTTTTTACACGAAAATTGTAATAAAATTCATGTGTCCCAATAAATAGGATACTTTTTTCAGATAAAACCATAGGGCAATGTAAGTACCAACTGTAACTGCTCGTCCCATTATTTGTTAAGAGGTACTGGGGGCGTACTGCTACTCTTACCGCAGTCAGATTCGAGGCTTATCAACAGGATGTGGGAATCAAAGATGATTAGGGTTGTACCTTATGGTATATTCACCCCTCTTCTTTAATACATCGCTGACAATGTTTCATTATTAATATAAATATCTTATTCTATTATATAACTTTTAGGTGTTTCATTCCTAGACTTCAGACATCATTGCTTTATTGCTCGTACATTACATTATATTTTCCCTACCCTTAAGGACGAAGGAGTCATAATAGTTGTATATTTAATTACTAATATAAATTCATGTCATTGTCATTCTAATTGTCTTCGTTTTTTTTTCCAATTGTTTCGATAAGAAAAACACTCCTTTTTCCTTATAAAAGCGACCTAACCATAATTAGTTTAATAATAATAATATTGTATCTCTTCCACTTCCGCTAAATACCTATCAGGTATCTCCGACCTGTTACAGCACCTAGGACCTACCTACTTTCAGTGTACAAATAAAAAATTTAAAAGCGGTCACCGTGGCCTATGGACGCTTGTAACACCAGAAGAATCACTCGCGCGTTGCCGACCCTTCAAAAATCCAATAACTTCTTTCTTAAAGAACCACATACTGTAGTTTGATTTCGGGTTTCTGCTAAAGTGGCCCGTTCAGCCGATACCCGAATTTAAACTTACAGACAAATTCCACAAACAATTAAAAACACTTTTTTATAAGCTTTTTTTTAGCAGCGCTAAAAGGCTTCGCCAGCTCCGTTGCTTAGGGTCGTAGCGTGAAGTCGAAATAGAGCGGGGCCTTGTGATTCCATTTTAGCCATTTTATCTTTAGTGATACCATAGATTTTACTTTATTACATTTGAAATTATAATAAACATTCTAGTAATACCCTAAGTATAAGGAATAATACGCAGACCCTTGTAGTACCTACCTACCAAAACACGATTGTATGACTTAACTCAATAGTTTTTGTTTTCAAAAAATCTCTTGATTTATAATTTTCTTTGGCACTGAAAAATGACCTAAACGTCTTAACGAGTTAATTTACATTTAATAGTATAGATAATGTGTATTTAAAAGTTCTTGGTAGCCCAGTTTTCTAATTGCTCAGTTGCTTCAATTAATTATCTCTAAATATTTATTCGATTCCGCACTTTCTTCTGAAAAACTAATATATATTGTAGTTTCTTCTTACTCTTTATTTCATATGTGAGACTGCTAGAGCAGCTCCGCTAGTAAATTATACCTTGGGTTACGAATAGGTATTCAGTCCCGGGCTACCCCTTCACCTTCCTATAAACGGTACGGTCTTCGACCCTAAGAAGCAGAGCATCAGCGAATAGCTAGTTAGACAAGCTTACAATCCTCTATTGGGAACAAACAATGCCCACTATGTTCGAAATATCTCCCTACCACTGATAACTCAGAACAAAATGCCTAACAACAACCAATACCTACTCATTTATCAGGTTCAGAAACAATTACAGATAGCAGAAATTATTGAGTCAAGCTAGCTATATTAATAAAAATGTACGATTCATTTCAAATTGTATAATATATCTAAGCATTTATCAATGAGGTATGTAGTACCCACGCGCACGTCCCTCTAAAAAGATATTAAATGGAGACATTTAATATCTAAATACCTATACCTATATAAAATAATAAATTCAGAGACTGATATTGATATATTAACGCAAAGCCCAAACTAAGTCCTGAGACTTAAAATTTTCCACAGAGGTTCCTGTTCTAACGTAGGCTAGGAATAAGGATTTTGTTAAATTTCCCTGAGGGGTTAAAATGGGGGTTGGACGTATGTATGGAAATCCGTCATTTTTGAAGCTGAATGCTTAAAAATTTGTATTTGGCCTTGAGGTTGAAAATTACGATTGAGCCTGTTTGGACAACTGTCCCCTAGAAGGCAAAATATAGAGATGAAAAGTATTAAGAGAATTCTGATGTTTTTGTATGTTAAATCAGCTGAAAGCTTTCTTTTTTGTCAAAGTTCAGGCGTCCAAGTTGCAGGGATAAACCAGTAAATAGGTTTATTATATTACTATTATGTATATACTTATATAATACATAATGACTAGTCCAAAACAAAACAAACATTGTAGGTAGTGTAGCTACCTACAGCTACAAAGTTTTTTTAACCTTAATAAAATATATAAAATATAGTAGACTAGCTGACCGGGTAGACGTTGTCCTGCATGATATCGACTGCAGCGCCATCTGCCGGACTAATTTGTGAATCTAAACCATCAAGGGCGTCACCCAAATGCATACAAAAAAAAAAACATTCAAATCGGTCCAGCCGTTTAGGAGTACAGTGACATACACACGTAAAGTAGAATTATATCCGGCTCAGCTTTACCCGTGTGAAAATATATATACCTATTTGACTTATGCACGGGGTTCCACCCGCCCTAAATTCGGTTATCGGTTTAGGATTTCAACGGCAACTTCTCATTTATAAAACAAAAACCGACTCACTCTTGGCGTTTTCAAGTAGCCTATGTCCTTTCTCAGGACTTAAACTATCTCCATGCCAAATTTCATCTTTATCGGTACAGCGGTTTAAGCGTGAAGAGGTAACAGGCAGACAGACAGAGCTACTTTTGCATTTATAATATTAGTATGTACAAGTTTCACTGTGTACAATGTATCTAGCAGAGGCGGCTCATGACAATTTTTAATGGGTGTTCACTAAAAAAAAACAAAAGAGGAATTGCTTAAATGCTAACCTTTTATTATTCTGAGGCGAGACTTACGGGTTTGATACGGCTTGTATCGTCTAGACTCTACCGCTTGTATAATGTGATGTGTTCTGAGGATCGTTCGAAATAATGCCTACGGCAACTTTTTACCAAGGTGTGAACCTTAGAACCTAACTGGTCACATAAACTGCGGTTCTCCCGCGCACGCTTTGGTTGTGGAATGAGCTCCATGCGAAGATTTTCTTTACGGACTACAGAATGGGGTTTCTCCAGGGAGAAAAATATCTCCAGGGACAGAACCGAGGAATCGATTTTTTTTCTCGCGCTGCATTGTGCGAGGTGTTGTTGGATAGGTTTTTAAACATGCATTAAAGGTTCTCAGGCAGCTTTTTTACTAGCATGTATATTCTCAGAGTTGTTAGCATTAAAACATGGCGGACAGGATAGCTCCCGAATACGTGAAGACCTATATAGGCTAGTCGGGAGCAACAGTCCTGGGACCTTATTTGGAATAGTCTCGAGCTATTCAAACTCTTGAATTACAGCGAAAAATGTTTGCAAGTACATTCACGGATTTCGAGAGGTAAGTCATTAATAAACAAGTAATCCATACATTTTTGTATCGAATTCCAGAGTTCGAATAACTCGAGACTGTTACCAATAAGGTCCGTGGTCTCACCACAATTGCTCGGTCTAAAACACTTTCAATGGCGAATGTTTAAATAAATAAAATGAATGTTGAAGCTTTGGTACTATGCAGGCATATTCCCAAGCCATATTAAGTAAACCTATTGCCAAAGTGGCAAAAATTAAATGTAAAAAAAAGAAAAAAAAAAACTAAAATAAACGCTATCTTCAATTTATACATATATTTTATTAACAATATGATATAATCGACATGCTCTCTTAATCTCATAAAAAAGATATACATACAATAAGATACTTAAATTAAACAAATTTGTTTAACAGAAAAAAATATAGCATAATATGGACTTTCCCCTAATTTACATAGAATGAATTTACTGATAATAGTAATATTAGACTGTGGATTGTATTTTACAGCATTTAATAAAAAAAATGATATTTATTAATTACACACATTTTTCTTTTGAAGTATCACTTAGTATTTTATTAAACACATGTGTACTTATTAGTACACGAGCTATACTAGAAATTTACTTTTTAAAAGTAAATTCGCAAAAAAAATGTATACGTCCATCCACAGCCGTTTAACTTCTTCCTCAACTAAACCTTTAATTAGTATATTTTATTCAATAATTACATGATTTTTATAATATTTTAGTATACTTTTTACATACAGACAACTTAAGATCCATAAGAGTTTTCATATTTGACTAATGTTTCAAAATCACGAATATGTTATGTATTTCCAATTTATTTCAGAGATGACAAATATCATAGTACACAAATGATATTTCCTTTACAAAGCGTGTAATTGATCGAACTACGCGCATCACACTTTCAATTGATATAAATTGATGGATAACTATCACATAAAATTATTGGTCGGACATCCTTATATGTATCACTAGTTTTTGCCCGTGTTTTCACTCATTTGAAAAATAAAGATCTATACTTGTTAAAAAGGACTTAAATCAAAATTTAAGCATAGAAAAGGCGTGGCCATGTTTAACATTACTAGCACTGGAAATGGTTAATAACCAAGGAAAACTAATCATCTATAATAACTAAAATATGAAAACAATAGGAAATTAGTATTGACTTTAGTTACAATAAACACACATATGTATTATGTGATTTCCAAACTGTATACTATGCTTTATGCCTCCTAAAAATTTCACAAGAACAAAGTCACAGGCTTTAAATAGTAAATGATATTCGGATACAATTATTAGTATTAAATAAACTACAGGCACAAAAAAAGTTGAATGTCATGCTGTCGATATTAAATGCTTCTATAAAAGTAGTCATGTAGGTTTTAAGTTTTTTCTTGCATAACATTTGTGGGGAAATAATATTAGTCAGGTTTACACAGATAAAAGGCACAGAAGTCTTGAAAAAAATTAGTGTTTGTCAGTTGCAAAGCCTTTTGTACTTCTGCCTACTAAATGATTTATTTTCAAACTTGTAACCATGACTTAATTAAGGTAATGTGCAAATAAAAATATCTCATAACCATATTTATACAAACTCAGATCCATATTATTAGTGTTCTACTCCTTACTTAGGTGTGACCATTTGAAGTTAAAGCCCTTACAAATTAAGATAGTAGAATAACTTCAATAGATATGAGCCTGCTACTAATAGATGTGTAAAAACCAAAAAAAAGTGTGTACAATTAAATTACAGAATACTAACCTATGCAGATTTTATTAAAGTAGTTACACCAATTGAAAAAATAATCAAAGTTTTTGAAATTTCCAATATAGTCTACATATTTCATTGTATGGAAACTATAGTTAATGTAGCATTTAACATATAAAAGTACCATAGACCATTTCTAAATATATGTTATAATATATATGTACATTTAAGAGTTTATCTATGCCCCCTAGCAATAATAGATATATCAAAATACTTTACTACATTCACGTAGACCCAGTAAATTTGTAGGGCACCACTAGTGCAAGATAATAGTAAAATGCAGATGTAAATAAGAAAAAAACCAGAATTTTAATAAAAAAAAAAGTGAATTGATAGATACTTTTGCATGTAACTAACAAATGAATAAGAAGGATGACCATAATCTTTAAATTCATTGAATTTCTAAACAACAATTTTCTCTAATAGATAGATATGTTTCTATCAAATATGCAAAGACTAATTCATTGATTATTTATAGTAAAACAAACTTAATAAAAATAACTTATCCATGTAACTATTTTTGTCGATTATTCAAAAAGTATGCGGTATTTTATTATTGCAAGATGTAAATTTTAAAGAATAAAATTGTTTTCAGTTAAATATCAAACTATAAAATTTATATTGCCAGGCTGTTGCCAAAAATCAGTTGACAGATGTTAACACTTGGCTGAGGACACAACACCAGTGATAATCAATTAAATTGTATAATGTATATGTCCCTGGACAATTATCATGAACACTGGAAACAGACAATAGAGGTTTATATTATGCAATGACATAAAAAAAATTGCAAAAAAATAAGAAATTGTATTTATGTTCAAATTACACCAAATAGAGTTGCTATCTAAATGTGCATGTTGAATCAAATTACAATCACTTCAGAAAATTGTCACCTATATTATTTATTTTTTACTCTGGCACATGATGCTATGACTTTTAGCCAATTTAAATTATTTTAAGAAATCAATGTCCAAATGACATAATATTATTATACCTTTGTGATAATTTAAATAAGTTGATATTTGAAGGAAAGTAACAAAACTTACGTAAGCCATAATCAACTATTGAGGCACTTTTATAGATATCTATACATATATATTATGATCTCTAAGGCTATGTTCCAAATCACGCCAAGTGAGTATTGAAAAATCAACCCGTTCTGGAACGAGCGTTTGACAGTAATTTTCACACTGACAGGAGTGATTTTCAACCTTTTCTATGGCAGTGTAAAGAATTCAACTTGACAGTTGGAAAATTACTCTAACCCAAAACCACTTTTTTAACTTCCTCATTGCGATTTGGAACGCACCCTAATAGAAGATAATTTGATTATAAAGTAAATTAATTTATTGTTAATAAGGTAAAAATAATAAAAACCTGCATACACAAGAAAAACTGTGGTCACTGCATTTTCAAAATGCTAATTAAGAATTTAAAATATTTCAAAATGGCAACATTCACATTTACTTGCACATTATATATTATATATACAACAAACAGTGCCTTTAAAGTTCAAAATAACATACATACATTTACAAATTTAATAACATTAAATTAACATGATATTGTAGCAAAGTTACCTAAATAGCAGCAGTTGTTAGCCCAAGTCAGAGTTATGGCCACTTTAAAGCGTGACTGTTGAATGGTTCTACTTAACATCTGCCCATTCACACTGGGCAAGCAGGGCGGACTATGGCCTTCGCTACCTTTCTCTAAAAGGCCTGTGCCCTCTAGTACAGACATACAATGGCTAAGGCAACAAAGCATTATCAATATAAATTTAGTTTACATACAGAAAAGTACAAATATTTAATTAAAGATTGCTTTATAGTAAATAAAACAAAGGAGGTAAATTATTGCTTGAATCAACTAGTCATAAGTTTAGATATTATATTTTTCGTTTCTAAATTGGACTTGTGGATATATCTGTTGCCATTCTAATTGTACCCACAAAGAAGATTATTCATATTGGGCAATTCTTTAGTTGTTTTTACTAGGTCTAAAATCTTGTTTTCAATACATTTTACTATGTAAAAGTCAAATCTCATTAACAGATAAAGGAATGTAAATACTTGTTCAGTGTCATGTCATATTTTTTAGTAATATGTATAGGAAACAAAATTATAAAACATAAAAAAATACTTGTACTGATGTGGTAGGAAGTAAAAAATGCAATTTATGGTGATATATTTTTTGTTGGTCAGCACTAAAGAGATTAGGGCACAATTAACTATGAAATGTGAATGATCTTCTTTACTGTCCATTTCTTGTAGAATAATGTTTAGTGTAAATCTGCTTAAATTCAAGCAATTAACTATCTCTCTTGCTTGTAAAAAAAAGGCAACGTAAAACAACTTTTGAGTTAATAATAGTGTAGGTGTTATATTTAGAGACTAATTTTAATAATTCTTTTTGAAATAATTATTTATGCAAGAGGAATCAAATCTGAATTGATCATAACCAGTAAGGAAGCTGATAGTTTTCATCAGGAATTGCATCATTTGTTACATTTTAACACTATCTTTCAGTATATCACATGTAGCAGTGCTATCACTACTTAGATGTATTAGTCATGAAGGTGTTGCAAAACACTAATATGAATATGACAAATTGCAACTTTTTTATTTGAAACAAACCCACTTGCCTAAACAATTGTTTTCAAGTATGAAAACACACAGTTCATTTCATCATCAACAGTTAAGTTGATGGCACACATACATATTGGCTATTGACTTGGACTGGCTTCTACGGCTTCTCTTTGGGCTGACACAGGCTTTTCGGCAATCTGCGGCTTCTGTGCAATTTGTGGTTTCTCTGTAATTTGTGGTTTTTCAGCTACCAAAGAATTTTCTGTTATTAGTGGCTTCTCCGCTGACAGTGGTGTCTCAACAGATTCAGGTTCCTCAGTTGATGTTTCTGTTTGATGATTTTCAATATGTGTGTTAGAAAGGTTGTTTGATATCTCATCTGGTGGTTGTTCCTGCTCCATTTCTGAAGGGCCATTTTGTTTTTCTACAACTGGAGCAGGTGAAACTGAGCGTTGGGTAGCATGATCAAGGTTAGTTGGAGAAATAGCTCTCACTGAGTTTTCTTCACTTGAAGCACTTGAACGCCTTTGTATTGCAGAGTTAGATGGGTGTGACAGCGTCTGGGGGACATGTGGGTTATGTAATGGCAATCGGGACTTATCACTTTTCCTCCACAGAGTTACTTCTTGCTGTTTAAAGTATCTGCGATCTTCAGTATCCATCAGGACCAAATTTAAGTAGTAACGAACTGAAAATTTGTTGTTTATATCTCGCATAGTTGGTGTCAAATCATAACCAGCTAAGAAGACTCGAATCGGAATGCTTTCTCCCCTAACTGGAGCACCATCCATAATTTCATATTTAGCAACAGTTTCATTTTCAGTGAAAGTGTTAGCCCCAGATCCTGTGGTTTCCCTTTTGATGATAGAAATCTCCATGTGTTTTATCTTAATACGTACCAACAAAAAGTAGATTTTTCCTACTATTACATCCTTCAGATGATATTTTGATTTGTTGTACTCAAACTCTATGTGAAGGCAGTCTTCTATGCCTACTTCCATCTTTATTGAATTAAGAACATCAGGATAGCTACATAATGTGTGCACAGCAATGTCTACTTCTTTTACAATGTCTGTTAGTCGGCGTATAATCGTAGCACGTAGAAAATATCTTAGTCTAACATTTGAACCAGAGTATACTTCGTAAGGCTTTTCCACGTTCGCAAACTCGAATGGGTAGGACGTGTGTTGAAGTAAATCACCTGGCCGAGCCAGTTCCTTCACTAGAGATATAAATTCATGATGGTTACCTCTGTCGTAGAATAATTCAATCTGACCTATAAGTTCGACCTTGATTCCATGGTGTTCAAGTTTCGAACCTGGCTTCCTTAACGTCACGTTAACCTTTCCAGAGACAGTTTCTCCATCGTAGTATAGAAGTAACTTTTCTTTTTTACCATCTTCCGTTTTTACTTCAGCCACCTTCCGCTTGTCTGCATCATCGAACAAGATTTCGATATCCGCAGTTTGTCCGAATCCGAAAAAGCTCATTTTTACACTTGCACGTTTCACAAAGAACTAAGCACCTTTTAAGTTGTTTTTGACAAGTTTATATACGATTTATTTGAGCAATACATTGAAAAAAGGCGACGAAACGCCCGCGATTTGAGGGAGGCGATTGAAAGATTGAAGCAAAGATGGCGACTAAATAATGTCGGCTGTCGGCAAAGTGGTAAATAAAGCAATAATTGTACTGAGAGACTTACCAGAGAGACATTTCTGAATTTCACAGGCAAATCTTTTACAAGGATCCAACGGCATATATGTCTAAATCTTATAACAATCTCAAAAACCTTAAAAACGCTATTTTTGTTTTTTGAATAGAAAAATATTATGGCAACATTGAAGGAAGAAGTCAATTTTCTATGGTCCACAGACTAGGTACCTATTTGTTTATAAGAAAGTTACACATAATAGGAGCAATCCCGAACAAAAAACCACGACCCTAAGAGTCTACATAAGCTAACTTGCTTATGTATACTCTAAGCCACGAACACAGATGACCAAATTACGCCATAACCACGGTCTGGAAACTATAATCTAAACTAAACCTAAATCCAAAAGCTGGCTTCGCCCATGACAAAGTCAGTGATAAAAAACCACTAATGTTAATCTTAATATTAGCTTAGCTAGAGATAAATCATCGATCAAGAGCAAGAACTAGAAAATAAGAGCTTCTGCCTGGAAATATCATTTTCAAATTCCACCACATCCTTAAGACCAATTCACATTTCATACAAGTGTTCTGTCCTGCGTGATGCATCAGAACGTTATCAAAGCCATATATTTTGTATGAATCCGTACACACTCTTCTGTCGTATTTTCGTCAAAAGGAAGAGTGTGCAGTATGCACTGTGCTGTGCACGCCTTAATATAAAGTATATGGCCTGGAAAAAGTTTTGATGCATCATTTCCACGACACGACACACATTACACTTATAATGTGCCGTTATGTGTCTGTACTTTGTACCCACAAACACGAGAGCATGAGAAGGCCCCAGCACACGATGAACCACGATGTGCCACTACAATACACGTGTACATGTGCCACTCCAGCATCTAGCCATTATAGCTATTGTGCATTTGAGCGTTAATGAGTCAGAACGTTATTACCCGACAAAAAAGGTAGGATCTCGATTGTTTGGTAAGGTCACATTAAAAAATATCTCCTTAATTTGGTTGGTTAAGGAGGCTTCTATGATTGTTATTGCCACTATGCCCACTTGTCTAGTAGCTCTAGTAATCAATATAGCTAGCTAATGGCCTAATACTGTGGAAAATGACGATACGAGTACTCGCTACGACACACTTTTAAAGAATCGCGACGCATTGTGGCTTGCTTGCTGGGCCTGTCGTTTAGTCATTTTCACCTGCGAAAATATATCTGCATTGTTTGCAGATAAGACAGGAAATAGATTCATATTTCAATAATACATTCTTTCTTGAAGATCCCCATACTGTAGTCCTTAGAAAAAACCCCTTGGCAGGATGCTCATGCAACAATCTACGCGTTAACGCGATGAAGTTTCTTTGAAACCGCAGATTCATTATGGATTCGTCATTTTTTTCCTTTGAAATTGATAAAATTTAACAGAATGATGTCTTATGTGAACCGCTATACAGATTTGTGATAAAATTAGAAAAAATAATTTAAGGGTAGCTTTTTCTAGGGTTTATATTTTGCAAGTCTTCTAGGCTTCCGAAGTTAAAAAAAATTGTGTCTCCCCTCATTTCTAAACCACGTGTTCTACAAATCTTAAAAAAAATTGAGATACTAGCGCTATATAATATAAATACTTTGGGGCCGTCCATTAATCACGTGAGGTTTTTTTTTAGCATTTTTTAACCCCCCCTCCCCCTTGGTGATACGTGGTGAGGTTTTAGACTAACCCCCCCACCCCCACCCAAAATGACGTGTATTTTTTTGTACCTACAAATAATCCTAAATTTTAAGAATATTATCTTTAAATACAAGTATAAAGTATAATCTAATTTTATTCTAGAAAATTCAGGGCCATGATAAAAATGTCTAGACAGAAAGGTTACAGGGTGTTTTTGACTGGCATAAAAATAATATTAAAGGAATGGTGTAATCATGCAAAAAATATACATTTTACTAGTACATGAACATATTTAATGTACATTGTCTTCGGACCACGGATAAGAAAGACTTTCTTTAACTCTTACAACTGGATAAGAATCTTGCAAGTCAGTTGTTGGCACTGTGCTTTGTTGAAGATAAACGTATGTTTCATCAAGCCACTCGGCGTCATCATTTTCACACACTACGCAGAGAATCTCTTTCGATCTACCGATCGAGCGTCGCGTGAGGATGTGTGAAGTACGAACATTGTGCATCTCTAGACTTTTTTTTTCCTCTCTGAACGAGTTTTAGCCCATATAGCGCCCAACGCTCAAGGGCTCCCCGCGGGCCTTGCGCCTTGGCTTGGGTTGTCGTCCTTGGTCGTCCCTTCGACCAACGTGAGCCTTGAACCTGAAGGCGAATCAGCACCAGGAGGGGAGTTCCCCGTTACGCGGTTGCGATTGCGAGTAAGTGGGGGCGAGAAGCGCCCCGGCACTCTTTGATACCTCGTGTATCCGTGCGGTCGCCGACTACCTTGGGGACGTCGGCGTCGAGGGCAGGCCCTATTTGAAGAGGTTGTTGAGACTAGTCTCGCAATCCGGATAGCAGATTGTCGTCTAGGGCCGTTAGTACGTGCCGAGGCCGCCTAACAATTGTTTTTGACCGTGTCGGGGGGATGATAGATTGTGGATTGCACAATTAATCGGTTCGGGTGATTTTATGTACGCTCGGAAAAGCGGACTGCCAGGTTTTTAAAATATTGGGGAATCGAGGGCAGCTCGAAGTCCCTATGTAGGTCCGCATTCCAGACGTACCAAGAGGCTCCGGAGGCCGTTTTGAGGAAGCGGTTTTGGAGGGTCTGGAGCTAATGGAGGTTGCGTTTAGGTAACGCATAGATGACGATAGCATATGTTAGTATTGGGCGAATGCAAGCGACGTAAAGAGTCAGCTTATTCCTAAGCGACATCTTACTGTACTTGCCTATCATGGGATATAGACGACCGAGGACAAAAGCGGCTCGGTTTCTGATTATTTTGGTGTGATCGCGGTAGTTCAAACTCCTATCCAGGGTCACACCGAGATATTTGGCCTTGTTTTGCCAAGGAATGGCACGGCCGAAGAGTGAGAACGGCAGAGCTTTTGTTGGGATTCACTTCGATTCTCCATTTCCGAAACTATTCGCCTAGCGCGCATGGGTATAGCCAGCTATTTAGCTAGGATGGGGCAGACCAGGCTTGGGTGAGGCAAATCTGGTAGAAAATATTATTTTTATATGGCAAAAATGTACTGTACAGGCAAAATTCTCGAGGTTATACGCTTTTAGGCTAGTCTAGGGTGGGGCGGCTGCCGCACCTGGGTGTTCCTGGCTACGCCCATGTAGCGCGGTGATTGCGGATTGGAGTCTCTTAGTGATTCGACTCACTTGCCTACCGGCGGTGTAAATAGCGATAGCGTAAGCAAAGAGGGCTAATTGGGTACCTATCGTTTGCTTTTGACATGAATTTACATGTTCCTTGACTTTTTTCCTTGTAAAGAAGTACAATACACGCCGCACGTCCTTTCCACAAGTTGCTGACGATCCTTCTGCAGGCTAGGGCAATACAGGTCATAAAGCAATTTGTTAAAGCCCTCATGCGTTGGGATAATTCCAAGAGACCGACGCAGAAGAAATGTAGCGAACATCTTGCCATCATGCTCTTGAGTAACCAATGAAATGAACCTGTTACCTACGTACAATGGCCCTATCATGAGGCTAAGTGCGGAAAACATAAGTCCAACTAACTAACCTTACTATGCTCTTGAGGCTTTGGAATACATAGGCCACTGGACGACTGCAATATCGGATGAAATCACGTGATGTTTAAATGGAATGGATTATAATATTCCTGTGCGCCAACGACTAGCTAAAACTGTTAAAAACCCAAGAAATTAATTTAGTAACATTTTTATAATGTATAAACAAAAAAATATTTTTGTTAAATAAATATACGTAACCCCTCCCCCCTTGTGATATTTCGTGATTTTTGCCGAACCCCCTCCCCCGTTTTCGAGCCTCACGTGATTAATGGACGGCCCCTTTAAAAGAAAATGATTTTTAACAAAATCAGTTTTCAAGTTTTGTAGATGTTGTGTACACGCACTTGGCCGAATTCGAGATAAATCTTTAAATATCAAACATACTAGTGCTTAAGAAAAGAAGTACTTATATATAGTTCTAAGTTTCAATTTCTGTTATCTTACTTCTTCTCTACTTCAGGACTTCTGTATTGCGTGGCTATAATCATTGTAATTCATATAAGGGCTGTTTTGTTGACAAGCATTATACACATACAGAACTCAATGCTTTCTATGCACATGTAAGAAGAAATGTAAGAATGATGGCAACACTGTGCCTTTCTTTTTGTTCTTTTAAATGGCGGATCCACGGAGTTCCAAAAAATATTGAAAGTTTTAATATTATTTCTGAGAAGCGAAATTAAAACATTGTGACTAAGTAACATAAATTTTTTAGAAATAATATGGAACTAAATCGGACCACATTGGGTATAGCAGCTGGCATCGCTGGAACACTGTTTTTAGGATACTGTGTTTATTTTGACCAGCAACGACGTAAAGATCCACTTTTTAAAAAGAAGTTAAGGGATCGTTAGTACAAACATTGATTTTACTTCTAGATATTGACTTAAATATACTTTTTAATATTTTAATTTTTTTAAGAATTAGAGGTTTTATTCCCATCATATAACCTAGAAGCAGGTCGCATGAGTTTTATGGTGGTACTTATTAGATTGTATAATTGTATATTTTGTATAATAATTAGGCTCCTATTACTTTGTAATACTTTCATTGTGGCATTGAGTGGTTGCCAAATACTAAAAGTTCATTGCATCATGGATTGAATTGTCATTGCTTCATTATAAAACTGTCAGTTATATTCATTACAAATAGAAAACCAAATACAGTTTATTAGTATGGTTGACCTTATATTGGGGAAGAAATTTAAGTGCCAGTAGTATAAATCTTGGTCAAGAGTAACTAAAAGCGAAAAAACGCCAATTGAAATATTTGTGTTAGCATTATATCATTATTTGAGGCAGCTAGAATGATCATAATATGCACTTGTGTTTTATATATCCAAATTAACACTTTTTCATAAGTTATTGAAGTTTAAAATGTGTTAGACGACTAAAAGAACAGTGGCAGACTTCTGTGTATTTTCAGTACCATATAAAAACTTACCATATCTCTATTTAAATAGTTTTAAGCAAGTATATTAAAAAGGATAAATGTTGTATATTTTTACAAGTTGGAATTAAATTTATCTACAACTTTACTGACTACTTCAAAACAGACAAAACATAATACACACCATAGCTGCATTTTTTTGATAAATAATAACATCATTTTGGCATTGGAATCATTGTATTCACTAAAGTAAACAAACAATATGGCCATTCACTATTTTGACAGTGCATCACTGCTCTACCTATTGAGTATGTTTAGCCTATGTGTTGAATGAGATCCAGAAGTGTTGTTATAGCACATTAATTTTTGGCCAATAGAATGATCATATATGTGCATAGAGAGTATTGAGTGCTGTATGTGTATAATGCTTGTCAACAAAACAGCCCTTATATGAAATACAATGATTATAGCCAGACAATACAGAACTCCAGAAGTAGAGAAGTAAGAAAACAGAAATTGAAACTTAGAACTATATATAGGTACTTCTTTTCTCAAACACCAGTATGTTTGATATTTATAGAAATATGTTTAGTTACTGCAAAACAAACAGATTATTTAAAAATAAATAAATTTTCTTCTCCCAACTTTGAATAACACAAATTAAGAGCTAAAATATACACTAATAATAAACTTAAAACTTGTCCAAATTTGACTACCATTTATGCTTTGTATTTAAAGAGGTGAAGTGTTACTCAGACTGCTATTTTTCTTTAGTCACATGTTACGTAAAACACAATAAATAACCTGTACTACTGAATTTAACCTAGCCTTGTTTTGTTGGACTACATGGTGCATTTAATAGTATTTTTAATATTTTGTTGTAGTTATTCATTTTGTAAAACAAAATTAATTAAAACCCTATCTAATGCTGGCTAGGTGAAGGTGACCTGCGTTGTTGCTTCACAAATGAAGCATTTTTAAAATTTGAGATCCTGTTGCTGGTCATCTGCGGTTAAGAGCAAGGAAAAAAAATTTGAATGCCAGAGCTATCTTTTTCGTCTTCATAAAGTCTGCAATGATATTACATATTGCCTCTATTATTGGAACACTTTGCCTACTGCTTCCTTAACCCGTCAAGCATCCTTGTACTAAGGAAATTATCCACCCTTGCCGCCTACAAACGGACATACACCTAACTTTATTATATTAATTCCTCTTTATTTCTTTTTAGGTATGTTCCCTAATATATACAGTATAAAAAAAAGTAATAAGAATATAATAAATATAATAAGTAATAATAAATTTATTTAGTAAAAAAAGGCATAGTTTTTGTCGAATAGCACATTACCCGGGGTAATAAAATCCAAAATCCAACTCAAAACGGCGCAACACAAAATGGCGGCCGGATCAAATAACCAAAACAATTTCCGATAACAAAATATTAAACACACAAAATATTGTCCACCCAAAAATACTAGAACGTAGGACAGGCCATTGGCTTCTCTTCTGAATACTTACAATTAGCCTGTCTGATAAAAGTCATCCTGAAAAAATTCATCGCGCCACAAGTCGCTTAGGTCCCACTGTGAGACCTAGGACACGTAACAGGTTAAGGCATGCATGAGTGATTCTATTCCTTTTGTGCTAACATAGGGGGCGTTTCCATACAGCTTTTAAGTTTCATCTCAGCTGTTTGTTGACGACGCGACACAACACACGACAAAATGTTGTCAGACTTCAGAGCTCCATACATTTGTATGTACCGTTTGTTCACTGGACCCCATCCTACTACACACAACACGATTTACTGCAACTTTTTTGCAGTGACAACTTAGCGGCTGTGAGAAACAAATATGTTCTAGTTGACTTTTTTTTTTTTTTTCTGAGCTGACTATGCAGTTGGCTGTTGCAGCCATTACTGCTTCACCGGACTTTTGGGGCGAGACTCTGAGGGAGACTCAGCCCATATAGCGCCCAACGCTCGAGGGCTCCCCGCGGGGGAAGCCTCGGCTTGGGTTGTCGCTCTCGGGGGCGTCCCTTCGACCGGCGTGAGTCTCGAACCCGAAGGTGAGTCACCGCCAGGAGGGGAGTTCCCCGTTACGCGGGTACGGTTGCGATTGAGTGGGGGCAAGAAGCGCCCCGGCACTCTTTGATACCTAGTGTATCCTTGTGGGCGCCGACGAACCCGGGGACGTCGGCGTCGTGTTTGGAGGGAGGCCCTATTCGGGGAGGTCGTAGAGACTAATCTCGCTATCCGGACAGCGAGATCGTCATCTGGGGACGTTAGTACGTGCCGAGGCCGCCTAACAATAGTTGTACGACCGCGACCGGGTCGATCGGGGGGACGATACGTTGTGGATTGCACAATTAATCGATTCGGGTGATTTTGCGTACGCTCGAAAAAGCGGACTGCCAAGTCTTTAAAGTATTGGGGAATCGTGGGAAGTTCGAAGTCTCTGTGTAGGTCCGCGTTGCGAACGTACCAAGAGGCTCCAGAGGCCGCTCTGAGAAAGCGGTTTTGGAGGGTCTGGAGTTTGTGGAGATTGCGCTTGGACAGCGCAAAGACTACGCTAGCATAAGCTAGTATGGGGCGGATACAAGTTGTGTAAAGATTTAGCTTATTTCTAAGCGACATCTTACTATACTTGCCTATCATGGGATAGAGACGACCGAGGACAAAAGCGGCTCGGTCTCTGACTATTTTGGTGTGAGCTTGGAAGTTCAAACGACTATCCATGGTCACACCGAGATATTTGGTCTTATTTTGCCAGGGAATGGCACGACCGAAAAGAGAAAGGGGAGTAGGCCGCGGAGGGTGGCCTAAGGTAAAAAGGACGGCAGAGCTTTTGTCGGGATTCACCTCGATTCTCCATTTCCGAAACCACTCGCCTAGGGCGGTGATAGCGGGTTGGAGTCTCTTAGTGATTCGACTCACTTGCCTATTGGTGGTATAGATAGTGGTATCGTCCGCAAAGAGGGCTAGTTGGGTACCTATCGTTTGTGGATGTCGTTGGTGTACAGAAGGTACAAGATGGGGGCGAGCACGGACCCTTGCGGGACTCCTGCTTCTATGGGACGGGGGGAAGAGAGAGTGCCTTCGACTTTGTAGCGAAAGCTACGATTCGACAAATAGTCTCGTATGATGAGCACGAGACGATCTGGCAACTGAAAGTTGTACAGTTTAAAAATTAAACCGTTGTGCCAGACTTTGTCGAAAGCTTTCGCTACATCGAAGAAGACAGCGCCCGTGTGACGGGTCTTACCTAACGCTGGTTGAAAGCCAGTAAGAATATGTTCCGTTATGCGGAGGACTTGATGGACGCATGAGTGTTTGGCGCGGAAGCCGAACTGCTCGTCTATTTAAATGCCTCTGGAAACTATAGCGTTCCGTAGGCGAGCGAGGAGGAGGCGTTCATAGAGTTTACCAAGGGCCTTTAGTAAACTTATGGGGCGATAGGAGGTCGGCTCGGTACGAGCTTTGCCTGGCTTGTGGATGCCTATAACAATTGCATCTTTCCATTGAGAAGGAAAGATGCAATGTTCCATAGCAGCGTTAAAGATCGCTACTAGGAGGCAGATAAGGGGAAGAGTGAGGCGCTTTAGGATATCGTTAGAGATACCGTCCGCGCCGGGGGACTTACGGGGGCGTAGGTCTCTGATGACCTGTACGACTTCGTCGACAGTGACAGGGGGCAGGGGGTCTTGTGGAGGCAGAGAAGTTCTGCGCTCCACTTCGCCGTCTACCTCGCGCACGTGGTCGGGATCGAAGGGCTGTGTGCTTAAGGCACATTGGGCTTGGAGGCTAGACGCTGGGCAATCCGCTTTTTCGTCGTCGTTGAACGCGGAAACGTTGTTGGGACGAGTTAACGGAGGGAGAGAGTTTGCGGTTTCGGATTTTAGAGCTCTGGCTAAGTGCCAATAAGCTTGAGCGGAAGAGATTACGTTTGGAACGCGGTCTAGATGTGGCGAGCTGGGATTTTCGAGCAATTGCCCAAATTTATCCCAGTCCGTCACGGTTCTAGTGTCGGGAGGTCTAGTTGACGACACGACACACCACAACGACAAATATTTTGAGCACGTATATAATTTACAATTTGATTTGAAAAATATATGAATGGTATATAATATTTTAATTTTATTGTTATACCTATATATAATATTTTGACTAATAGAAGCAGTGTAGT
Source organism: Apoda limacodes (assembly GCA_946406115.1). Classification (NCBI taxonomy): domain Eukaryota; kingdom Metazoa; phylum Arthropoda; class Insecta; order Lepidoptera; family Limacodidae; genus Apoda; species Apoda limacodes. Next base: position 20,317,484 of record OX291555.1, on the reverse strand, counting down.
GTAAATCTTGCATATGGGATAAGCATATAGAACAATGCAAGTATAAAATATAATATACAAAATAAAATATACATTTAATATAAAAATTTCATGCAGGATGTGTGTCAAATTTTAGAGCCAGTGTTTAAATCCAATAGTTTCTGCACGTCCTTCTTCTTCTTCTTCTTAAATATAGGAGAATACACAGAGAGAAGACCGCAACTGCAGTGACGTTGCAATATCGTGTCTAGTGAACAAACAAAACGACGACAGATTGTCTCCAGTGTGTCATGTGTTAAAAATCATGACCACAAATTGTGTCTTGCAATGCCTCGTGAACAAACGATGTTAAGCTAATGGTTTGTTCAAATCCAAATCTACTAAGAGACCAGCTGATGCTGTTTAATTTTGTTTTATCAAGCACTCCTATGCCAATGAAAGCACCTAGTGTCAATAACTTATCAGATAGGGCTATGTGCCTTTTCCTACAGAAATTAAGTGTGCGGTGAGGCATCTACACTCACAAGCAAAACTATGGAATCACTTATTGAATCCGCACAATCTTGAGTACCTTAATAACTAGTTGAGAATAATAAAAATGGTACTATTTTGAAGGTTAAACTGTTTACTTTGAATTGATACAAAATTCATTTAAATCACAACAGTATTTAAGGAGCTATCCCGGATTGAGTGAAGGAGTTAGGAAAACATAAGGAAAATGGAAAAATAATAAATGAAGAAAACAACAATAATTTACTAATAAAATTTTATATTTACTACAGTGACCATACTGTTTGTTGTTTTATGTATTCTGTCGCATAACTTTGAAGTATAAAATATGATTAATGTATGTATATAGACCATGAGAGACGAAAGAGCTGTATAAATCTCACTAATAGAGGTATTTTGGTGCTGAAGTAACAAGACTTAAGTTTTTTACTTAACATACTTCGTACCTAAATGTGCAGTTCACTTTCGATTAGTGATTTATGTTTTCAAATCAAAATCTACTAAATTTGCAAAAAAATAGAATAAGAAGTTAAAAAATGAATATTGCTAATAACCATTCAGACCCTTCCCCCAATGTCATCCAAAATAAGCAATGCAAAGACCTTGCCCCCCTTTGGTCATTATCTAATACTTGAAGGCCTTGAACCTTATGAAACTGGGTTTATTTATAATTTTATGTATTTAATATAGGTAGACAAAAAGCTCAACAGAATTCATCGAGGTCACGCACATTTGGTGGCCCATTGCCCGACATGAGTGATCATGAAGCTATGCAGCGGTTCTTCCTGCAACAGGTAAGAGTTATAGTTTGGTAACTTGACTAATTATAACCTTTCAATAAATGCATTTCACATTATAATAAATTTTGTTAGCTAATATTTTATTTCACGTGTAACATTTAGATAAATTAAACTCTATAGCATTGTAATTTTGATGTAATGATAGTTATTATATTTGCTAGAAATAATTATTATTTAGAAAAGGGTTTTGTCAGCGGCTTCGCCCGCCCTAAATTTAGTTATCGGCGCAGAACACATTAATTAACTCCTTAATTATACTGAAGTTTGTTATAGCAGCAAACTCTTCTTTTTAAGCTCAGTTATGGTTATTCCCGCGGGTACATTTGAATTTTTCGGGATAGAAATGAGCCTATGTCCTTTCCAGCTCCTAACCTATATGTGTGCCAAGTTTCATCCTGATCCGTCGAGTGGTTGAAGCGTGATTAAGTAACAAAAATTAATCCAGACATACTTTCACTTATATAATTCTAGTAGGAATGTTGCAGTTGGATTGGTACCTACATTGTTCAAGTAATTTTAAAGCTTATGAGATATATATGTAGGTAACTAAATAATAAAGTTATTTTGAGGTTGGATAGGTACATTACTGAAGTAATTTTAAGGATTATAAGATACAAATGTAGGTAGTTAAAAAATAATGTAAAATGTCCATTTCATTAACTGTTTTTACCTTCTGAATATGGTAAAATGGGATTTAATTTATCAATGGTACCTGTATATTTATTAATCTAGTATTTTGTTTTTAGATTCAGCTCGGTGAAGAGCTGTTGGCTGCTGGAGATCTGGAGGCAGGAGTGGAGCACCTTGGTCAGGCTGTAGCAGTGTGCGGACAGACACAGCAACTGCTAAGTGTAAGTACATATAGCATTGGAAACAATTTGGTTATGACATGATGAAGCTGTACATCTTTACTCCTATTGGCTAAAGACAATGTCAAAAAAACTAGTTCTGTTCCTTTTAAGGCACTTAGTAAACATGATTTTTGTGTTTATTGAGTCTTGCTAATGTAAAATACTGCTACATAGGTCATAAGTAGGTTTCATCTCTGACATCTGGCAACTAGTACAACCCCGGATTTTGGAGCTTAGAACCTGGGCATGTAAAACAATAGATTCGTTTTTAAAGTTACTGAGAAGATCAAACTAAGTTTATTCTTCTTAAGACACAAAACGTTTTAAAAAACTGTTTGCAGTCTCACATTTTTTACTCTGTTACAAAAACAAAATGTTAAAAGTTTTTCGAAACTTTTAAATCCGGTTAAATGAAACCCCGGCCGGACGCTCCCTCCCTCTGAAGTAGGCTAAAACCTAGTCATTAGTTACCTACTTAAAGGATCATGATGCCTTGACATACCAATTGATAGACAAACTAACATAATAAGATCTTTAGGGTCTGTTAACTTTACTTCCCATTAAGTAATTAAATGTGATTAAATTTTAGGCATGAAAATCTCTTAATTTTATAATTGTGGCCATCAGGTTCTGCAACAGACAATGCCAGCACCGATATTCCATCTCCTATTGAAGAAACTACCAGAAGTGTCCGAGCGCCTTCGTGCATCCATGAAGGCAAACGGCAACATGCTGCAAGAAGAAGATGTGGAGTAAATCTAAAATAGTAAAATACAGTAAAGCAAGTGTGATTCAGCAGTGGCAAAACATTGTTATAACAAAATTAAACTGTTGAAAAGTATGTTCGTAAATTTTTGGTTCTGTCATTAGAAAGGCAATTCGATATATTTGCTGATGCATCCATGTTTACAATTACTCAAGTTTTAAATAGTTTTGTAATTATGAGGTTGCGTCCAAAATAACTGTTTCAATTATGTTATATATGAGATTGAGTACAAAACAGCGTGACCAGTTTTGTGATTAGCAAAACATTGTATGCCTTTGTATGTTTGAATATTGCAGCAACAAAATTTAAAATTATAACCGTTTCAATAACGTAATTATAAGATTTTGATTTAATCACGTTATTATGAGATTTGGTCCAAAAGATCTTGAGATTCAATCAGGTTATAATGAAATTAAGCTCAAAAAATCGTGACATCAATCTTATATTCCGCATTACCCATTTCCATTATTTTCTTATCCATTGTTCTTACAACAATAACAGTTATCAAAAATAGAATTTATCAATAAAATAAATTATAAATGTGAACACTAAGCTCGTATTGAAACGTGGTTTGTAATGGACGTACGTAACACTTTTGACAATTCAAAAAGACCTTTTAAGTCTGTTTCAATAAAAATGTTTTGAGTCTATTCTAGTGTATTTATTGTTGCGTTACATTTACTTGCGGTAGGTACTTACAATATTAAACAAGCAAGTTTTATATATTACAATAACAACTTTAATGATAATTACATTCATACTGTTTTAGGGGCAATAAATTGATATATCAGTATCTCGTATTCTGGGAAATTTATATTAGCGCGCCATCTTTTAAAAAATGGGTACCCATCCACTATTTTAATTACATAGCGCTTTCGGATAAACGTATTTTCTTTTTACTTAGAATATCAGAGACTTCATATACAATCGAAAGGGGGACACTATTAATTACAAATTGTTTTAAATTTATATAACGGGGATAAATTTCATATCTATAAAAAAAATATTTGGTTAAGACGTTAAATTTGAGGCTGCGTTCCATAAACTCTCAGACAGTGCTAATCACCCTACGATAACGCAATAACGAACTTAAAAAGTGGTATGTTCTAAAACGTCCACCTACAGATAATTATTCAACTGTCAAGTTAAAATATTTACACTGCCATAGATCATTTATTTGTAGTAATATGCATTAGTCCATTGTATATTTCATTTCAGATTGACCTTGCCGATGAAAATAACCTTTTGGACTAGTTATCGAAACTAACGCGATACTGGCTAAATGTACTGAATGTACAACAGCCATTAAATAACAAAATTAAGATTAAGTTTTATTTGTCAGCGTAAAAATCAGTGTCATGCAAAGTGATCAGTCGAAGACTGTAGGTAGCGGTAATACAATCCAAAATCTCCCAGCGAAAGCTTTTCAATCTTTTTCTTATTTAACAAATTTCATTTTAACATGTGTCTCTTTCATTACGGAATACTGGCGAAATCTTTACGCTTAGACCAAAATGAAAGCTATTCTTAATACGAAATACAACCTGAAATACTTGCTTAAATATACAATTGCCAATGATTATTACTTGACAAAGAGCAAAAGTGATTATTAAGAAAGCAGCATTATTGTGTCATTTGCAATCATTAAGATTTGAACTATTGAAATACATGAATAAAGTCAATGTTGTATCAACAGCATATATACATATAATTGTTTGACGTCCTACTTCAGATCTAAAAAAGAATCTATATAACTTGTCCGTTGTTATGAGTCTTGCCAACTGTAGCTTGCTTTGATATGACTTTTTAACAATTCCTACTAACTTGTAGATTTATTTTTAATTTTAATGTTATAAAGTTCTATAGTTTGCTTATTTTTAGTTGTAATAGAATTTTATGACATTAAAAGTTGCACTTGCATTTTGTTTAACGAAATCTTTGTAGTTTGTTTGTGGGCTGATTTATGTATGTGTGAATATCCTACCAATTGTAGAAGAAATTTTTTTTTTTAATTTTTTTCAGTAAATAATTTGTTCTTAATTTTTAACAGTTTTTACTTTTAAAATGTTCAAGTAGATATTGGCTGTGAAATAAGTTCTTGAAATAGTGGACCGTCATTATTATTATCATTTTGTTTGCAAATTAATGTGGGAATGGAAGTTTGAACGTAGTATAGGTATTATAGTTTTAGAGTGCTAGTGTTTTGATTTTAGATTTTATTGTGAAATAAAAGGATTGTACTAAAATGTTTTTTTTTGCCCTTATAACCATATATCGGGTTACATTTTCATAACTCAAATTTTCAGCATAACTTAAATTTTCAGGGATGGTTTGGTTGCGTCTGATACACGCGTCATTGAATATTGGCAATATGTATTATGCGGTGATTCATATTATTATAGTAACTATGAATAATAAATATTTTTGGAAATTACACACAGCGCCGTCCAGCCCCAAAGTAAGCAAAGCTTGTGTTATGGGTACCTGACAACGGATACAAATACAAAAATATTACATTTTTTTTTTTGTAAATACATATATATCATACATAAATACACCCAGACTCAAGACAAACACAAATTTTTATATAATGACAAATTTTTGTCCAGTGCGGGTATCGAACCCACACCCTCTGCACAGCAGCTGGCCACACTACCAACTAGGCTGCGAAGGAGTAAAAAAAGAATATCAGATTTGAAAGTCTACCTGTAGCGCAATCAATCCATGCATTTTTGAATTAAGGTCTCGAAAGAGGAAAGCCTTTTTAGCTACCTAATTATAAGGATGTTATAATATATGGCGGATGGATTCAGAAGACACTTTGAGGAGCAGGATTTTTAATAATGAAAAACGTGCTAAAAGTCCAAGAAGTCAATTTCCATAAATTGATTAAAGCTCATTCCAATTTCAAAACCATCATTTTAGAGCTGACTGACTGAGCCGGATACAAGCGGAACTTTTCAGCAATGCGAAGGATTAAGACGTGGTTGAGGTTAACCATGAGAGAGGGAGAGGTTGTCATAGAAAATAAGTACGTCAAGGAAAACGTCACACCAGATATTTTTTTTAAATATTTTTGCTAAAGTTAATTTAATGGTTATTACTTAACTTAATAACATATTATCTACAATACAATACCTTGTGGCTGTAACGCTTTTCATAAATTTGCGTGGCACTTAACAGTTCATTGTTCAACACAACGTTACAGGGTTCACAATGTACAAAAACATTGTAAATATATATGTATGAATTATATTTATTATTTATATTTAATAAAATTTATGACCAGCACGAGGTTTAGTAAAAAAACTGCCAAAGCAAAATTCCAGTTCATCGGCAAAATCCATTTTGGGCGACTTGCGAGCTATCCTAGAGTCGTGCTTTCTGGTAGCTTGCTAAAGCTGCCGAACACTGCGAAAGACCGATGGTGACTTGGTCCACAGTGCTCAAGAAAAAAGCCGATCTACTGGGCAGTCTCTTTGCCTTTAAACTCGAATTTGAACGACGAAAGCGCTGTTTCACCTACTATCCTGGTACGGTAAGACCATGTTGGAAATTTCTAACACAGAGGGAGGTCAGGTCGAGTGGGCCAGCGAGTGACGCCCCTGGTGTTGCAAGCTTCCATAGGCTGCGATGACCGCTTACCATCAGACGGAACGTTGGCTTGTTTGTCACCTTAGTGGTATTGAAAAAAACTGACTACATTCGACGCTAACACGGCTTTATCGGACATCACATCTCAGGAGCCAGGTCCTACCTGAAAAATAGTCCTAGATACGCCAATGAACATACTGGAATGGAATGAATACTACATGGATGGACAAAAGCAGGTTAGCGAAAACCTTAATTACGCAATTCCACTTAATGTTCGGAGTTTGAAACTGTATTCTGTCTCGGCAATAAGCGGTTCCTTGACCTAGGAATAGGATAAGGTCCATGATTTAAAAAGTTAAAAATACTGCGACAAAAAATAAAGTTTATTACCTACGTCGACTCTATTATAAATTCAGAACCACCCCTATAAATCTAATGGGACTGGAAGTAATTATAAATTGGTAGTTCTCGGTGAACGTATGTGCTTGGTGGTTTCTCTAAGCAACAAAGGAATTTCCCGAAAAGCTTGGCAGATCCTGTGTCTTATATACACAGACGTAAAAAGTAATACCTAACTAGAGGTGACATTCGGTAATTTCTATAACACTCTTGGTTGCGGGTAGACGTGGGCACGTAGAAGTAGACCAGATGTGTAAGCTTGTACTTATATTTAAATGCCTATTCGACATCTGTAAACAACTAATAGATGAAGGCTTAGTTGTGATTGCATACTCTTTAGGCAGTAGACATGGTTCCTGTAGCGAGTAAAATAAAGAAAAAGTCATATGTACATATGTTATTTATTTATAAAATAATGAAAGTGCTTATTGCATTGCATATATGATACTAAGTACTTGTTTATTGTAAAAATATCCCAATTTACCATTAAATAACAATATTAAAATTATCCAACAACAAAATATAGCACCTACAACAAATAATATGTACAAAAACGTCAACCTACCCTTAGATAAAATATAACATTGAAGTGTCTCCGAAAATAAACCTTTTATAGTTACATCGATTCAGTCAAGTACTACAGTAGTGCAGACAACAAATACTACAGTTTCAGTCAGTAAATATAGCTCACGAATTTAACTGACAACATGCGCCTACGGATTTTTGACAATTTTTCGAGTTTTTTGTCTTGATTTAATCATACTGCAAATATCAAACATTTGTTTATTTTTATATTTTTTTTAATTTTTAGTACAAAAAAAATTTAAAATAGACAGAAATTATTAAGTCTTTCTATTAACAAATTCAAAAGGCAGATAGTAAGAAAAAAAAAAACAGATGAAGAAAAAAATTTGAATAAAAATAAAGAAAAAGTTTATAAAAATAAAATAAATACGGAATTGAAAATTGTAGGTCTACTTTGGGAGGCACTTTTTTTACAACTATTTATATATAAAAATCAGGATTCTTTAGAAACAATCGAACTTCTTATCAAGTCTTGTGTAACTTTCATAACATCTAAAGCACCATTGGCAATAAGAGATTCTGCTAAGTTCCTACCTAAATCGTCACATTTAACTATAACCTCTGAAGGCACATTCATATTCTCGCTCAAACCGCAATATATTTGACGACATTTCAATTTTTCTATTTCTTCTAAACTTCTAGTATCTTCACAATTTAAATTATCAGATTTCTCTGAAATTCGTCTATTCAAATCTTCTATAGGATTTAATGTAGGAGTGTCAGTTTTTAATTTTTTTTGTCCGTTCTCTTCGGTGGGACTAAGTTTATGTTTGGCAGTTTTTTTTATTTGAGCAAGCGTTTGGTCCATCTTATGTTTGATTGTAGTAGTACCATCCATACTCCACACGGCACCAGTTATAGACAATTTGAATTGCGAATCGAATGGTTTTATAGTAGTTGATACACCTACTGGAGCACTGCAACCACCACCTAAAACAACACATTTAGCTCAGCATTACAGCCTAAAAATAATTTCAAAAGCTGGGCAACATTAGAAAAATTCAATTCAAATAAGGTATTCTTAAATGCTCAGCTATTTTATATATTTCGTCAGCAAACAAAGTGAATTGAGCGTCTTCTAGTAGTCAGCAAAAATAATTAAATTGATCAGCAAGTAATGTGATATTGGGCTGCCTTAAAATTGATGTTTTAAGGAAATTAAATATATCTGTAGTGATATTAGTTAAGAGATTCAGATTTTATCAAATTCTTGCAAGCCGTAAAATTAATTTTGATTTGCCAATCATACAAAAAGTACCAAGCAACATAGGAACGATTTGATTCTGGCTCTCGCCGGCCGCTACTGCGCCTCAAGCGTTGTGTAGGAAAAACGACCTAATGGTTCGTCACTACGTTCCTCATTTATTAATGTTTATACTTATTTTTATTTTTACTTAGTTTATGGTCCCGCTAACCAATAATTTTGCAGACCAATTATTGCATGCGGTCCTAAATTATGCCTTACATTTAAGTTTTATTGCGTGAATACAAGAACTATTGATAGCTATACGAAAATAACACAGTAAAATCTAATCAATTCTTTATATACTGGAAATAAACTCACCAAGGGTTTTTAAAAAGCTTCTTTCGGCTAAAATTCGACAGTATGTTTCTGGATGGTTGAACGGCGTTAGCATTTCTAATATGGCGTCATTGTCTGATCTACATTCAACCGCTAAGGCACCTTGACCAACGGCGTACATCATTTCTGCACAAGGCAATATCTGAAAAAGAAAAATAATTGTTTATTGGTTTACAAAAATAATAAACGTAATTAAGGCAAGGTCAAAGAGAAGAGATACACAAACATTTATATGTTTACTGGACTTTGCCAGCGGCTCCGCCCGCCCTTCTTTATTTAATCACAGTATTAATACTGTGATTTACTCCTTAATTACACTAATGAAGTTTGCTATATCAAGCTGTAACTATAGCTATAGTTCGTTTAAGCTCGGTTATAGTTATTTCCGCGGGAATTTCGGGATAAAAAGTATATATGCTATTCCAGGACCTAACCTATATGTATGCCAAGTTTCATCCCGATCCGTCCAGTGGTTGAAGCGTGAAATAATTTTGATTTGATGATGATTGAAACCAACTAACGAATCGCGCAAATTATCGAAATAAGTTTTGAAAGGCTTTTATAGTTTGTGTATTGGACCGACTCCGTTACCTCAATTACACATGTCAAGTCTTTGATGTTTGACAAGGTTAGAGTTATTAGACGGATGTCTGGGTTTCAGTTATTAGACGTTTGTCTAGGTTTGAGTATTAGACTTTTGTCTAGGTTTGAGTTAGTCGACGTTTGTCTGAGTTTGAGTTATTAGACGTTTGTCTAGGTTTGAGTATTAGACGTTTGTCTAGGTTTGAGTAGTAGACGCTTGTCTAAGTTTGAGTATTAGACGTTTTTCTAGGTTTGAATATTAGACGTTTGTCTAGGTTTCAGTATTAGACGTTTATCTAGGTTTGGGTTAGTAGACGTTTGTCTAGGTTTGAGTTGGTCGACGTTTGTCTGAGTTTGAGTTATTAGACGTTTGTCTTGGTTTGAGTATTAGACGCTTGTCTAGGTTTGAGTATTAGACGTTTGTCTAGGTTTGAGTATTAGACGTTTGTCTAGGCTTGAGTATAAGACGTTTATCTAGGTTTGGGTTAGTAGACGTTTGTCTAGGTTTGAGTTATTAGACGTTTGTGTAAGTTTGAGTTATTGACGTTTGTCTAGGTTTGAGTTAGTAGACGTTTGTCTAGGTTTGAGTTGGTCGACGTTTGTCAGAGTTTCGAGTCATTAGACGTTTGTCTAGGTTTGAGTTATATCCCTTAGAGCACGTTTATTAAATAGGCTTCATTAAAATTTTTGCTTTTTTTTTAGTATTGCGGCTCACTATTTAGCATATAACGAAAGAACAATAAAAAAAAACAAAGTCACTATGGGAACACTGTGCCCAAAATGCATCGGAGCCGGAATATTTTTGCTATACTAAGATAACTTAAAAACTACTATGAATAACAGACAACGTATACAAATACATACATATTATACATTGAAACCTATCTCAAGACAATCAGAAATGTTCATCTCCTAAATGTTTGTGTCTTGTGCAGGTATCGAACCCACGCCCCTCGATTCAGCAGTCGGATCATTACCCACTGAGCCAATTATGTCTTTATATTAAACCTTTATTTGTATACCTTTTCTGGTTTTCTTCCCTTTATTTCATATATTCACATAATAATGTGGGTCTGTATCCAGCCACTGGGGGTAAATCGGTTATATACACCGTAAAAAAGACATGCAAAATCAATCAAACTCCTTTATTTGGATCTCCTGATGTGATTTAGGCGTAAGCCAGGGTGCCTTTTACAACTAAAAAGTTTGACTAAAATAAATTAATTACCTTAGATACTCTGCTCTCCCATCCCATCCGTGTTAGGCCAGCACTAGCTAGAAGCAAAGCTGCGTAGTCTCGGCTCTCGGCGTCCAACTTCTTTAGTCTCGTATTCAGGTTGCCCCTAACGTCGGCCACCGTCAACTGAGGGTAAGAGCCACGAAGTTGGGCTGTGCGACGCAGAGACGATGTTCCTGACAGGAAAAAAGGCGTAAATTAAACGTTTTTTTATTTTATCTTAAGCACAGAAGCTACCTAAATGTTATGTTAATATCTTAAAATACAATTCCTCATTTCCAATCCTGACTTCTTATAGTTTGTCAAAAACTAGCAAAGAGGTAAAATATACCTACTATCTGTCTTTTACTTTACCACTTGGTAAGCTGGTGCTTTACCAACAACCAAATGGTTTGGTTTTACTATGTTTTAATATCATGACAAACACATTGAGCCTAAAAACAATTCATCGGCTGTCTAGATAATAGTTAATCTCAGACTGTTTTGGTATCACAGTATCCGATCAGGGTTGTCATATAAGTTCAGTTCAGTATTCGTAAACTCGAAAACTCTAGTCGCTTTTGGGAATCTCGATGCAACGTCTGAGCGATTGTGACACAACGATTTGTACGTGCGGCAATTCGCCAAAACACTACAAAATATCGTAGAAATCGTTAAAACGTGCAATTTTCATCCACGACAAAAAACAGCAAGTCGCCAAAACGCGATTCAGTACGATTCAGTCGCAAAATCGCCGGTCGCTGACCTTTATACAAAAAAAAATGCGTTGAGATAGGTTCATTCCTCTGGCCGCTACGATGCCTCATGCAGACATACACACATAAACAATCACAAACTGAGGCAACAAAATTATAACACTCCTTTGTTTTTGCGTTCCAAAATGATAAGCTAGTAATGTGCACGTCGTACACGCATTAAGTAAAAGCCTGTGAACTCTGCTTGTGCTCAAAAAGTATACGTACAGCAAAGAGAATATTATTATGTTTTTTCAGGTTTTCAGAACATAGGTTAGGTATAGTGCAACAAACTTTACTGACACGGTAGTCCAAAATCAGAACTAAGATCACCATATTAAAATAGATTGAACTTACAACGACAGTAGCAACCAAACACCCAAGGTAAGAAATGTTTGTTGCACTGTAATATAGTTGAAAACTTCATAAGTGAAAAGCAGTTTTAACGAATCAGGAAGCTAATATCGCGCAAAATATACTTTTTAAAGAAAAAGTCACTTAAAAACCTTTCACGTACGTTTTTGTTATTTGTGATAACTAAAGTGGTGTTCTTCGCGAAATACAGACGACCTTACTTTACTCAAAAATAGGTACGGCTGCGGAACCCAAGACATTCTTCTGGCCGATTATTTTTACTACCTTGTTTGATTAGTTTTATTAAAATATAAGCTTAAAACGTAACGAGTATATGAAACACAAAACTAAAAGCATAAGATATCTGCTAAAAACTGCATAACGACCATAACCCGTACCTAAAATTATTTCAAACAGATTCTAACCAACGACAGATCCCGCAGGCAGTGTTGCCAACGAGTGCTCTTTGAATTCCTCACGAAGCACCAAAGCATCCCTAGGATCATCTCTGTGGGTAAATAAAAATTAAGTTAAATTTTTTTTTATTTATTTTGTAGAAACGAAAACACTGTGAAATATTGATTACTTAATAATAAATTACACAATATATTTATATATATATATATATACAATACAATATACAATATATTCTTTATTGCACAATTTAAAATACACAAAAAAAAATACAATAGAGGTAAAAGCACAATAAGGCGGCCTAAATAATTATAAAAAAAATGTTGAAATATCACTGATATATTTATTTTTATCTATGCTCATTTTTTTATACCGCTAAGGTGGCAATCAAGCATTAGGCCTTTACCATCAAAATAAAAAATATTTTTTTCAACACTTCCGCAAATTTGTGAAACGTATCTGGGTTTTAATAAAAGGCAGTAAAATTAAATTTGTCGTTATCTTGGGCATTACTTATAATTTAAAACGAAAAAGCAAAAATCAAGGCTAAAACTGTTTTCATTATATAAAATTTAAACGCGTGATTTAGTTTATATTTATATTAGTGTTTTTTAAAGTACCTATTTATGTGTACATCGTTAGTATAACCAAACTTAGCTAATTGTCAATACTGGGACCCTAAATAGTTATTTTTATGGCCTTTGCCTGCCTACAATGTTTTCCTTCAAAAACATGTTTAATTATTTTATTATTAAGCAAATATAAAATTTATTTATATTATTCTTGGTGTCAAGGATCAGTTATCATTTAATTGTAGAAATCTTTAAATTCCGTAACGCTGTAATTATTAATCTAGTTAATTTACTATTATAAAACACGCCAAGGTCGCTCTTTAATCCAAGTCGGCTAGCTGGACTAAAACAATTAGTTAAGGCGGGATGTGTATAATTGTTTTACTTAAGGGTCAATTTAATTACGTAAAGTGCTGAGCGTGATACATGAAAACTACTTCAGCAAACTTTGTAATAAATATGTATTGCAAAGTTGAGGATTGTCTGCTAACTATTATGTTTTGCGAAAACATCAATCAATCAGCCTATAACAGTCCACTGTGGCAGATAGGCCTTTCCTAATGAACGCTACCACACCCGTTCCTTCGACTTTCATCCTGCTACTACCGGATACTTTTTTCAGATCATCGGTCCACCTATTGTTATATATAATACAACTTGCGAAAACATGATTCCATAAAATTTTCTCGATAGAAAAAAAAATCACAAATTTATCTCGGAACCGTACACGAAAAAGCTAAAATTCGAAACTTTACTTTATATTAGATCAGAGATCTGAAATGCACCTTGAGTGAAGTTAGGTTCGTTATTTCACGCATATGAGGAGAGAGTTTGTTCTACCGCTTGTATAGAGGGATGTATACTGGGAAACGGCTGCTTTGAACCTAAATGATTAGGTACAGCGCTGTTTCAGATGAACTTCCTGCCGCAAACGCTTATGTTGGGGGATGAGCTCCCTGCCAAGGTTTTCTCTAAAGACTACAAAATGGGGTTCTTCATTTTTAAAGACTCAGCAACGCGCGAGTGTTGCTCCTGACGTTGCAAGCGTCTATGGTTACCGCTTAGCCCTTGCGGACCGCTAGTTTGTTTGCCACCTTAGGGGTGTAAAACTAGGTACCTACTCTTCTATAAGAAAAACACAAAATAACTTATAATACTTTTGCCTTTGAAATTTTAAACTACTTTTCTAAAACTTAGCATTTTAATTCCCAAAAATATATTGAAAACATCTGTAACATAACAACATAAAAAAAATATTATAAACATGATACACAAACAACTTATAAAGTTACAATTCAGTTATTGGATACACATCGAAGGACGAATCCTTCTCTAAATCAAATCAAATAATATTTATTAAAGTAGGTTTCTGAGAACACCTTTGAATCGTCAATACAATCTAACTAAACAATGTTCTAACTAAACTTTAACTAACAAGTATACAAAGCTGTATTGAAACAATAATATTAATAAGTTAGTTAGTAAGTTACTAATTTGATCTAAACACTCAAGACACTAAAAAATTAATTTCGAGAATCATATTTGAAAACCCTTTAAATGGAAGGAGGATGTAAAATGTTGACATCGATTACAGGCAAACAAGACTTTAAAAACCGGTTGCATTTAAATAGTCTAAGAATACACTATGACGCTGCCTGTCAACAACATGCATATTTTATTTATAACAGACCAGCTTATTAAGCCGTTGTATGACTTTTAAAAGCTAGTTTTATAAAAGTAGGTATATCTCAACTTACACACTTTGAATATAAGCATTATCGGTCACTTTAGCATATTTTTAGGCATAGGTTTAAAACTATACCTAACTACACTACATGATAAATATTGCAAGATGAGACCTTTATTTGGCTCAGGGATGGTAAATCAAACTATAGTGGTACGGAAAACTTGCACTGTAATGTGGAATAACGCCGAAATGATAAATAAAAAAAATTGTACAAAATAAAATACAATAAAAGTCAAAACCTAACTCTTAAAGTTCATATTGACTTCCCCACAATCTTCTACTAGTTTTCTGTGACTCCATATAGAAGAGGAGGGTGACTTGTAACTGGCTGGTTATTTATTGGTATAATGATTATGGGTTTTAAGAACAGTTTTAAAGTTAGAAGAGAACATGGGTATATACACCATTGGTTTCACTTATAGAGCCAACACTAGCCAAAATATACATATCAGATAAGCAATTTTTAAAGACCTAATCTACTACAAATGGGGTACGCAAAGAAAAATTTCATCCCTCAGATCAATGAATTTACAAAACTGGACGGCGGTTCACTGGACGGCGTTCAATCGATGGCGGAATTATAAAACTGTAACATAAAGACGGACGGACATGACGAAACTATAAAAACAGAACCTTGCTCGCCATTTGGCTACCGAAACCGAAAATCACACAACATCCACTGTGTTACTTCTCAGCACACTTTCTAAGTCTTCAGTGAAAACAGGGTTTGTTTGCATATATGTGCAATATGCGGTAGTAAAAAGATAAACCTTTTAAAAGTCCTTTGGCAATTGTACTAAGAAATCAACTGTGTTACTTCTTAGTACGTCTTATGTATATGTATACATATGATTGTGCAAGAATGTAATAATAATAATTCTACTAGTAGTATTAAATATCGGAGTGCTCTTAAATATCTAAATTTCTTCAAAGGATTGTGAGAATATTTGTTTTGAAACAAAAAATAATAATTGATATATACACACCTTTATAATATTAATTGTTTCAATGCAGATTATATACTTGTTAGTTGTTTAACAAAGTATTATAATATTACTTTGAACTGTTTAACGAAGTATTGTCATATTACTTGGCGACTGTTTTCAGAAGAAATAAACATTTTTAAAATAGATTGTATTGACCATTCAAAGACGAATTTTAGAAAATTTGAATAAATATTATTTAATTGAATGAGTGCATATTCTAAGTCTTTATAGAGATACGTTCAATGTGCGGTAATAGAAAGATAAAATTACCTTTCAAAAACTGCACCAATCGCCAATCCATCAGGCAGCGCTGTCGGCAGGTCCTTGAGGGAGTGTACCACGAAATCCACTGTGTTACTTCTCAGTGCATCTTCTAAGTCCTTAGTAAATAGGGATTTTTCACCGATTTTTGGGAGAGATATGTCTAATATGCGGTCGCCCAACGTTGTCATGGTTACTGAAAAAAAAACGATTATTATAAGGGCAAAGCCAAATCATAGTAGTAAATTAGGTTTAAATAATAGCACTCCGAGTAGTATGGGCACTCTCGAGAGACGACCCCACAGGTCATTTCGTTTTTGTAGTGTTAGTAGTGACGAATAACGCGATTTTTGTATGGACTTGCTTATATATTACTTACATTTTTGTATGGAGTGGTTAATACAAAAATCGCGTCTGAAGTCTAAGTCAAAATATTTTCTTTTATATTTTATCGAATACAAGTTTTTAAGAAACTAGCGTCACTTCTTATTAGAAAAATTAAATCTTTCTAAATCTTTGTCGGCACGGCATTACATGAAAACACAAGAATTGATGATTTTTGACTATGTTAAATAAGACTGGTTGTTTGAAATTGCAGCTATAATAATTTTTAAATTACCTAAGTACATCCTTTTTAATCCTAACTAGTGGCGCCAATAGTTATAACCCAGGCAAGCACTAAGAAAGGATTTTACATATTCATCCCATTTTACCCAATGGGGGTTGAAAGTAAAAAAATTGGTTATTGACTAAATTTCAAAATAAATAAATTTTGAAATAAGGGATGAAAAATTGTATGCGAATTTCGATAATATGGTAGGTGAAATCTTAACAGTCAAAATCTACCTTTTTTTCAAAAGTCCACGCACGTGAAGTCGCGAGCAGAAGCTAGTAAGTTTATAATATGCTTCTAGATCTTCTTAATGTAATTAGGGAACAAATATAACAGGAGTCCATAAAGTTATAAAAGGGGGGTTGCAGGGACTGATCCCATTATGCAAATCTGCGCTTTTCATGCTTTGTAAAAAAAAATGTACCAACTGACTCCTACTATTGGAGTCTTCATAAGATTGTTAAAAACTGATTGAAGAGTGGAATTTGCGGCTTTAAGATTTTGTACAGAGCTCCATGGAATAGGTACCTGGTCTAAAGATTTCATAGCCTGACGTAAACAAACCCGCAAGCGATAGCTAGCATTTTATATTTCGGTGCAAAAAAAGATAAATGTTGTCACAAATTTATTCAATATCGAACATCTTGTTTGCGCAATTGTTACTCTCGAATCTGAAGGTCGCCGGTCGGCTCCTTATCGGTCTTCCGTATAGATTTATTAGACTACTACGATACTACTATCATATAATAAAATGTTATAGTAAGTCAATTTCTCTGTGTCGTACCGAATACGTACAATTTCGCGTAATCGATGCTCGTGAGTTGGAGGGGAGAGTACCGAACGCGCGAAGGTAGCCGGTTTGGTACGTCACAGGCGCGGGTAAAGAGGGATACCTTATTCATACCACACCTTTTTGTTGCCCTGTGATACTGACGAGTTAACCCACTATTAGATATTATTACACCTACCTATTTAGTACCGGTCGAACGTACCGAATTTGTCAGTTCAACCTACAGTTTCGCGTAATCGATGCTCGTGCATTGTTCGAGCTTAAGAACCGGTGTAGTATCAAATTTGTAAGTTCTGCAGATTCAGTAAGTCTTGTAGGCGTGCGAGTAAATGAGGGTCACCGCTCGCTTCTTCATGCCACTGCCACTCCACAACGTTGCTATGTCAAACGGCCGAGTTAACCGACTACCTATTACATTTTTACTACTCGTATGACTATTAATTATATCTAGCTTACTATTTTATTATATTGGTATTTAATGGCATTTATTTCATGGCGTTATCGTCTATCTCAATGCGTCGTTGGTGGAGAATACCTAATAATAGGCCAATTACGTGGCGTGAACGCATACACTTAGGTACGGTTTCGAGCAAGGGCGGATCCAGGATTTTATTTAGGTATTCAACACTTTTGACTGAATAGTGTGCCTACAATATTTTGGCACTTCTTACAAAATACCAAATGATGACGGAATTACTTCAGAGCTTCTGTAAGCGAGTGGAACACCGATACTTAAAATCCTTCAGAGGCTCTTTAATTCTGTTATCCTCGAAGGCACCACGCCAGAAGCTTCGAGCAGAAGTGCGGTCATACTTTTCTTCAAAAAAGGAGAGTTTACCTTACTGAAGAACTATTTTGCTTCTGAGCAATATCTATAAGCTGTTTTCTAGGGTTATTACGAATCGTCTCGAACGCAAGTTTGACAAATTCCAGCCTCCCGAATAAGCCGGTTTCCCAAAAAGCTTTTGTGCCATGGACTACATACATACGCTCCGTCAGATTATACAAAAGACACGGTAATATAATCAGTGTCTTGGCGTAGCGTTCGTGGACTATGAAAAAGCCTTCGATTATATCGAAACCGGGGCGGTATTACAGTTTCTCTACTGGTGCCACATTGACTATCGCTACATCGAAGTGCTGAAGTTTTTGTATACCAGAGCCACGATGTCGAAAGGCGTACCTACGACCTTGCTGCCAGTCGGCGGCACCCAAACTCAGTGGATGGCACACGCTCATCAGGTGTTATTTCTACACACCGCGTTGAGGAAACGCGCCACTTTAGTCGTCAGCTCGCAACCCTAGCAGCGCGGGTGCGCCTGGCGCGTGATAACAGCGTGTCGAGCAGTTTAGTATAATACAAGGGTTTTGTAATGGTTGAAATTGGCTTGCACAGGAGGCCATTTGTTTTTTTAACCTTGTGTAACAAACCAGCATTGACATGAAAAATAGGTTCATAGTGTTCAAAGTGACGTTTGCTTGTATGAAATGAATTGAATTTATTTATAGTTGTAACACAGGTTGGGATTGTTGAGATATTCTCAGCTTAACATAGCTACACCGTGGTGTAACACAAAGATTTTAAATGCAGTCCTACATGACTTGTTTGATTTTAGGTATGTTTTCGTAGATATCTATACATTTTGAGCCACAGTTAGTCTTTAAGTTAGTACTATTACTTATTTTGTGCCTGAAGGCAAGTTAAAGTAATAGAAGCATGTTATCGTAATAATAGAATTACTTACCAATGGTAAACTTCTTCTCCGGATATACTTTCTTTAAGGTATTAATCACAAAATTTGTTTGTATCAATGCAAGCTGAAAAAAATAATTTAATACAGTATAGTAATATGTTGTTTCGTTTTAGCCAGTTCAACAAAAAACTGGGAAATGAGAAAACAATAGGATTATGCATCATCACACAATATTATCTTATATTCTTTGGTAAACCAAAGCTTATTTTATTTTTCTATAGATTCTAAAATTAAATTGTAAAATGGAGTGATCTTTTAGAGTTTTCCCTTTAGGTATGGAATCAAAATGTTATAAAATTGGTTACTTACACATCACATATAGACTTAATAATTTTTCGCAACATAACTACTAGAAATATAAACTTTTAAATAGCTGGTAAATGAATAAAATATCAGTCACAAAGCCCTATTTTTACATGTTACAAGGATATTTTTGCAATGCCAGTGAATGAAACAAGTTATTTCTAAATTTAAAAGAACTGTGATACCTACTTTAAAATTGGTTATGTAGAATTTGTGTTAAGCTGAATTGAGTACAAAACCCCTTTACCATCATTACAAGCTGGATTCATTACAGGGTAATTATGCTCTGTCTAGATGCCTTTGATGGCTAACTGTATAAATGAAATTAATATTTATGCTGTGGTATTACTATACTGAAAATGACCAAGGTTTTGATCATTAAGATCATGTTTTCACTCTTAAATTGAAATAATAAGATATTTGCTACTGGAAATCTTACTGCCTACTATGAGGTAAAAAGTAGACACTATGACACTTAATAAATCTTCAAGATGGACAAGAAAAACAAGAATTTTAACAACATAAATAGATATTAAGTAATTGTGAACAATCTTTGAACACATTTAAGAATCATATAGTGTTATATTTTCCATATGTATAAGCAGGCCTTTTTTGTCACCATTTTTTTAGGGACAATTCTCGATTTCTCTATTTTTTTAGTTTTTATAGCAATTTTACGGTATTTTCCGAATTTTCTTTGGTGGCACTGCAAGCTCAAACAATAAAAGCCCTGTATATAAGCAAAATAAGACATCAATAAAAATTGCAGTACTAGAAACTATTATAAAATGTAGTACTTATGTATGTATAAATAAGTTTATATTATTATTAAGTCTCTATATTTAGTGTGTTATTAACATTTAGAGTTTCCTTTATGTAGAAATTAATAGTCATATTTATAAAAAGGAAATCCATTTAAATTGTATATAAAGCACAAATATGTTAGAGAAGTAATTTCAAAAAAGCTGATCAAACAAAGGGCCAAAATATGAAATTTTTAATCTGTTTTTACCCCTTGCACGCGCAAGTCTAAGGGTTTAGGCGTATGAAGCACCTCATTAACTAATTAACTGGATGCGCGATGTACTTCAACTACTACTAGTTACATACATTTCATACATTCAAAAAGATTTCCATTAGTCTACAATAGTAGGTCACAAATGTGTTAAGGGAAAAAATCAGGTTACTTACCTAGCTTTTATCAAATTATGGTAATTTTTAGTTTTTTGCGCCATCTCATTTTGCCGTAAAAATGGTTTTAATGGATGAAAATGCATCCCCAAATAGGTACCCAAATTTTTTTTTGTATAAATTTTATGATTTTTTTTGTATGGATTTTTTAAAAGTTTGCTTGGTCCGTATTAAACACACTGCTTTGTGGGCTGTCCTTGCTCCTCTTGGGAAGAAAAACATAAACAAACCTAACCTAGCTCTAATTTCAGAATAGGTTTTTTATTTCATTTGTGTATAAGGGGCTGCTTCTATATCAATTAGTTTTTTTTTACCTAACAATCACTTGGTGCAACGAAGTTAATATTTACCCAAATTATTTATCTTAAATAAAAAAAAAATATGAGTTTTTAAGGTATATTGCTGTAGGATTCTGTTGCTGACAGCTTATGCTAAATATTTTGACTGTCAAAGGTCTTCAGAAATAGCTATGCCAATAATCTAGCTTGTAACATGACAGACACTAAAGAAATCATATGTGAAAAACAGAAGCAATATAGTTAACAATAATTTAGGCTACACAGATAAATGCATACAAAATTGATTTACCTCGCTCTTTCTCGAACCGACTCTTATAGCTTTATTTCCTTCGCTTTCCATTGTATTTATTGTAAAAAAACAACAATTATAATTTACACAAAATTTAAATAAGAGGTTATGTCATGTATTTGATAAAACGTAATCAATTGCTTGTCACTAACACTGTAGTGGACAAGATTACGGTTAAGTCAACTATTAATTAAATACTTATGATGATTCAAAGCATTTTAGACGAGTAAATTACACGAGTTCAACAGCATGATACTTATCGCAAACTTCAAATCAAGAAGTAAATAGGTAAGATAAGTGTTGCTATGTCCAAAAATAAAATTGCCTGAGTGCGTTCGTTTTGGATGCAAAATCGAAATTCTGGGACTTTCCAGACCATCTGGCCCCTGAAAACCCTGATATACCCACAGCGAATTGATTCCGTAAAAAGATTGCTAACCTTTTTGAAAGAAATAAGATAAACATTGCGGTTTCGCGACAATCGATTAATTTCATACGTCATTTCAAATGCGCAATGTATATCTTATTTATATGAATTTCAAACGAGAATTGTTAGCTGTCATTTTACGGAATTGAGCCACGTGTGCACCATCAAATATGCATTTAGGACAATCAAAAAAGTAGCTGAACATAATCTAAGTAGCATTATCGCATGCTATGTTATCGACCGTTCTATCGCACTTGTGTAGGCCATGTCAAAGAGCCTAAGCAGACACACACGATACTTTTAGCATAGGTGACAGATAATTTTACGACTGTATTGCGTTTTGGCGACTTGCAGCGACGCGTGTCAAAATCCCGATGTCGCTGCATTGAGCTTCCGAAAAACAACTCGGTTGGTCACCATGACTGAAGTTGGTATGTGTAGGGGTTTAGTGTTCGGTTGCAGCATCAAGAGGGGTTATAAAAAATTCCTCCTGTGACCATTAAAAAAGGGTCCTTCATAGGGGACTCATATGTACCCGTTTTTGAAAACTCCCCATTTTAATGACTTTCGGGTCACAAAAATCCCTGTTGCGCCCCGTTTTGTTTTGTTTCAAAAACGAGTCCAGATAAGTACTTATTTTAATGACTTTTATGACTCCTCTAAGAAAAGAGGGATATAAAAAACCCTCCTGTGCCCCCTTTTTGAGGAAAACGCGTGAAAAGTGTTTCCCTATAACTACCCATTTTGAAAATCGATAGAGTTCATCGCCACCAGCAATGTTTGTGCCGAATATTTTATGTGAATGTATTTTTTTAATGAAAAAAGGGGGATTGAAAGCACTAACCCCTCCCTATCAAAATTATTTAGCCGTCAACTAATATCACTAATTCTGACTCCTTTTCATGCCACTTTCCGAGCACATCCCATGTCTATTGCTACCAACCACTCGATGCATGTCGACCGCTAGCGTACGAGAGAGATACTAAGAATACGAGAAACTATTTGCAAACGATATCCGCCATGTTTTTTCGACATATCTAGCTCAAACTAGTCGATCTATCAACTAAAACAGTTACCAAGATTAACAAGCCATGAGTAAAACAATTAAACATATCTCGAATTTAAGATTATTTTTATCAGCACGAGAATCAGGCCCTTGCTAAACATATCATGTCGCATAATGCCCCTTCAAATTCTCTCCCCTTGTCTCTCTCTCTCCTTCGCACTATCTCTGTCGGTCTTTCTTTCTCTAAGTGGTGTTAATAAGTTTTTCAAACTATATTCGAACGATTTTGGAGTATACAGAAAAAAAACCTGTACATCGATAGTAAAATATAACAATGTTGCTTTTAACAATTATTTAGATCCAAATAGAATTATCCAATGTTTAGATCTTTAATCGAGACTGTCAGGTGTGAGCCTCTCTGTTTGGTGAAACATTTGGACATAACCGATGTCAACTACAGCATAGCCAGAGAGTTGTTAGTGAAGCGGTATCAAAATAACCATCTCATTGCGGATACACACGTAGCTGCCATTTTAGGGATTCCTCAGCTAACATCGATCAACCGGCTAAGGTCGGACCTGCTTAACCCTATTTTGGAGGCGACGTATGCGTTAAGAGGTCTAAAGTTCCCTGTGACCGAGTGGTCATCTTTGCTGTTGCACATTGTTTTAAACAAATTGCCTAATGACGTCAGGGCTCGTTTTGAACAGTTGCACGGAGGTGACTCAGCGTCACACATACCTACTTTGCTTTTACTTTAAGTGTCTCTGCGGTGGTGGCGTGTGTGTTGGGTCGTCACGTTCCCTACAACATGGTTGAGCGAAGCGATGGCTGATTCAGGTGTCATACTCGTGAACAGGTGCCGCCTGTGGAGGCTGGTCTGCTCTTGCAAACTTCTTTGTATTCTTAGTATTTAGTCTTACTTTTTTGTTTTGTTTATTAATACTGTAAGACATTTATTATTTCTTAGTGATGAATACATAAACTGTCTTTTGTTTATATTAGATACTTTTTTATGTTGTGCTTGTGCTTTATATTTCATGTTTTTTTTATGTTTGTAATGGAAAGTGTCCTTTTATGATAGGGAGGGCATTTTCCAATATTTTAATTGATCGCTGTAAGAGAAAGGGAGAAAAGAAATGCCCTTGCTGAGTTTCTTGCTGGTTCTTCTCAGTACAAGGTCTCCCGCCCTGTAGACTTACGAACCGATGGCGTAGTGACATTCATAAGTGCTCAATTATTGTAGCCTAAACTGAATAAATAAATTGAATTTGAATTTACTTTCAACATTTTAGTGTCGTTTTTGGAGGACCAGAGTGGGAAGTTGGAAAATCTATCCGCCGAGCCACAATCGGGACCGTCAAGATTTTCGGTCCCGTCTGGACCCTTCAACAACCTCGTCCCGGGACATCGTGAAGTACCGGGTCGTCTCGGCCCCCCAGAATTTTGACTGTCGAACGGACTGAACGGTGTGAGGTGTGTTACGAACCGGGATACACCATTCGGGATTGCCACCTGTTAAGCAAATCTGGGGTGGCCCGAAAACGGTTTTTGACCCGTAGGCTTGGCCTATGCTATTATTGTTTGGGGAAGCACCTAGCAAGCCCCCGGGACGGTCGTCGGTCACCACCCTCTCGTGCCCCTTCCGCTCAGGTAGGCATTGCGGAGCGGCCACGTTCCGCAGAGTATGAGCCTCTGCCTCTCCTTTTCGCGGAGCGTCCTTGCGTTACTCGCGCGTTGAGAGCAGGATCAAGTGGCTATCGCACGCCGTCGATGGCACGCGCGTTTTGGCAGCCACTTATGCCCGCATGTGACCCGTATGCTTATACGGGTTCTTACGTCTTACGTGGAGCATTATGAGCCACAGGAGCTACGGGGCCAACGCCCGTTGACTCGTGGCAGCCCCTGCACCAGCCTCTCCATTACCTGTCACAACTGTTTTGCCCACCGCGCAGGTTCAGGTCCATTCACCGCGCGTACCTGGTGTAGTTGTGCGCGCCATTTTGGACTCAGGCACTCAGGGGTGTCTTATGTCGCTATGGCTGGTGGAGCGTCTCGGCTTGCTAACTTGGTAAGTTCGCGGAGTTACGGGATCTATGGAGTAGGGGGTCTATAATAGGATTTCTGGAGTAGGGTGATAAAGTTGTGCGTACGGTCTCGTTTTCCTTTTCCTCCTTACTCCATCCTAGTATGCGGTATGAACTAGGAGCTGTTGTCCTGAGGGATATTTTGGGTCATCACCCTTAGGTGCCCCTGTCGACGGACGTCCTGGATCTGTTGTCCGGCCTGCAGTTGGCCGATGAAATAGGTTCTACCTACCTGGTCCTGTGGAGCTTCTGCTTGGCGCTGATTTCCTTGGGTTGCTCGGACTGGACAAGGCCATGTTGCTCCAGCCAGGTGGGTTGGTCGCTGTTCCGACTGAACTCAGATCTGTTATAGTGGGCCCAGCACATTCTCTCGCCGCTCAGGCGTCTACGGATGCGTTAGTGCAGGTGGGACTCTCGCTCGCTGACCCAAAGTTTTTTGGGAAAGACCAGTGCGACGACGACGAGTGCGAATCGTATTTTCACTCGACTGCCTTTCCTAGTACCTCGTCCGCGCCTGGGTGACTACTGGAAAAAAGTTGAAAAAAAGGTTATTATCCATGGAGCGCCGAATGCAACGTGATAGAGAATTTCGTACAAAAAACGTGGATTTTATGTGCGAATACGAATCTCTCGGTCATATGTCGGTTTCGCAGTTCGAGGTGGAAGGCAACGAACATTATTTTGTTCCGCATCTCGCTGCTTTTAAAAATGGTAAGATACGGGTGGATTTCGATGGGTTGGCGCCTACACCTCCGGGTGTATCGTTGAACGACTGCTGATGTCGGGACCATAGCTTTAGGTAGACATCTCGGACATCGTAACTGGTTTTCGTCTACACCAGGTTGTGTTTGTGGCTTAAGATGATGTTTCGTCAGGTCATGATACACCCTGAAGATAGGCGGTTTCAGCTCATTTCGTGGAGAGAGGATTCAGCCTCTCCATTGGTGGTTTATGAGCTCAACGCCAATACCAAAGGGCTAAAGTCGAACCCGTTTATAGCAATTCGCTCGTTGCTACATTTTGCTGATCGTGAGCGTCTGAATTTCCCGCGCGCAGCTGCTGTCTTCCCTTCTGACACCTACGTCGACGATATTTGTACAGATGCTTCGTCTGTAGAGGGGGCGTTTGTCCTGATGGATGAGCTAACGCTAATGGCTTGTTACGGGAAGGTGGCTATGAACTGAGGAAATGGATTTCCAATTCCCCTGCCGTCTTGGAAGACTTGTCGTCAGAACATCAGCAGGAGCCCCACCTCTTCCAGAATCCTGAAAATCCTGACTCCATCGCGGTCCTTGGAGATCAGTATCGGCCAGTTGAGGATATCTTCACTTACTCGGTTGAATCGTCGGACACAATGAACTAAGAGGCTCTAAGGTGGACTAAGAGGCTGGTTCTGTCCACAGTAGCGCCCAATTGTTGGGTGGCTCCAGTAGTTTTTTGGGTCAAATGTTTCCTACAGGAGCTCTGGATTTCTGGTCTCGACTGGGATACCCCGTTGATCGAAGACTTGTTGTCTTATTGGCTTCGCTTTTATGAGACACTTTTGGACCTTGAACATGCCTCCGTGCCTCGGTCGATCTTACCCCCAGGTCGTTATCGGGCCAGTCTTCACGGGTTCTCTGACGCGTTAGAATTCGGTTATGCGCAATGGTCATGTCCGCGTCAGTCTGGTGGCAACAAAGAGTAAGGCTGCACCTTTGCAGACCAAGTTGACAATCTCCAAGCTGGAGTTGTCAGAAGCTGCATTGTTGACTCGACTCCTGGATCATGTCTTCTCCACCTAGGGTCAATGGGTCCAATTTGACTACGTCACGGCATGGACGGACAGCCAAATCGTTTTGTCATGGCTTAAGGCGTCCCTTTATGCCCTAGAGACCTTTGTGGACAATCGTGTCTCCCAAATCCAGTCGTCTGCGGTGTCTCTGGATTTGCATCACGTGCCAGGGTCCTTGAATCCCTCGGCTTGCGCTTCACGGGGCCTGATTGCCTCGCAAATTTAATTTAATCAACCGCTCTGGTGGGGTCTTGACTGGCTGGCCTCTCCTGAAGACACTTAAATTGGCCTCATACAGTTCCGGAGTTTGTTGACCCTCTGCCGGGGTTAAAAGTCTTTGCTGTTGAGCAGACTGTGAACGCTTCACCGACTTTCTTGCTTAATCGATTCAGCTCTCTCAACAAGCTCGTTGGTGTCACCGGTTGGATCAAGAGATTTCTCCACAACTTACGGAACAGGTCGCAGGCAAGGTCATCTTCAGTCTTGTCTACTGAAGAGCGTCAGTTGTTGCTCAAGAGCGGTAATTTTATTGAATTGCTGATCAAGGACCGCGATGTTAGGAACTGGCATGCCGGTCTGAACGCATTTCTGGCGTGTCTGCAGCGAGATTTTTGGAGCGGAGCGGAGCGTTATTTTTAAATGTATCCCTTGTTATCACATCATCACACATATATTGATTCGGAGTTGTCCAAGCGGGTCGTGCCCTGGATTTTTGATCCTTCCGGCTATCCTTTGTGGGGCGGTATTTTCGAAGGAGCTGTCAAGGTCGCCAAAACTCACCTTCGTCGTGTGATTGGTGAAACGGTCCTCACGTTTGAGGAATTGTGAACGGTATTTGCAATGTCGAAGCGGTGTTAAACTCACGACCGCTTTGTTCGATTTCGTCGGATCGTAATGACCTGGAAGCGCTAACTCCAGGCCATTTCTTGATCGGTAGTCCACCACCTTGCCTTAATACCCTTTCAACGATGTGACAGTCAATCGGTTATCGCGCTTAAATAAAATAAATTATAACCCTACATTTAGATAACACGGAAGTACCTTACATTCCAAAATATCATTGCTGAAGACACCTTACAAGTGTGTAAATTCCTACTTAGTCCATAAATTACGAAACCACCTAAAGTGTACGGATTACCTAAAGTCCACAAGCAAATTGTACCTTTGCGACCAATAGTTAGCCAAATAGACTCTCCAACTTGTAGCCAGTGTATTAGAACCTTTAGTTGGTGACACTTCGGCGAATATTAGGGATTCTCGCAATTCGTAAGCATTCTGAAAGACACAAATCTACATCTACGAGGAGTCCTTATTTACGAACATACCCATTGCAGAGTATTGAAATAATAAAAGCAAAATTACAAGAAAATTTCTACGCAGTCCTCCATGTTGCTAGAACACTTTAAAACAGCAAAATATTTCGCATAAAAAGGATAATTTATATGCATTATTACTACGCATACTATTGCACACTTCCTGTGACAGTTAACCGTGAAGGTTTGTGTTCCAGAAACGGTACACTATACAGCTACATGAAGATCGACAAGGTCGTCCCGGATCTAAAAAGATACAAGTACCTATACAGGTAAGTTTACCACAGTATTCTAAGCGGAATGTGAAGGCATAATCTAGGCTGCAAACGACGAAGCGAGCAAGAAGATCAAGGATTAGAACGGTACAAGTTTAATACAAATAAATATTAACATTAAGCTTTAGAACTCTCATGCATTAGTCAAAGAATATGAGAAGGACAAAAATACTACTATTGAAAGAAGCAGACGAGTGTAAGGTCGATTGGAATAGATTTCTAATCGAGTCACCTTGATCAAGATTCTCTAGAAAATATTTATTAAAATGGGTGCTTAAAGCCGATAGGTCTTAGAGTAATATCAATTGCATTACTCCAGTGGTGGCTTATGTTACATACATAGGACAAACTAAAAGGACCATTTCGTTCACTTCCATCTCAAACTGTAATTCAGATCAGATTTTTGGAAATATGTAATTATTTTTACGCTTTTAGTGCATCTTTTAGAAGCCGTTTATTTTTTAAAAGTTTTTATTTTTTACTTTTGAGTGACGAATTGATTTTTTCGTACACTAAAAACATCCATACTTTAACATTTTATACAATCATTAACATAAAAGGCGTTTCACCAGATCCAATTTAACACCAATTATTTTTTTTGACTTACAGTTTAAGTTTTAAATTCACTACATTAATATGGGACCACCTCGGAAGTATACCCTCTTAATTTAAAAAGAATTTTGCAAATCCGTCAACATGCAAAATACATAAAGAAAAAAGAAAAAAAATATAAACATCCGAATTGAGAACCTCCTTAGTAGATAGTAGTTACAAACCTAAGAGCCACCCAAACGCCTTTGCTATGGGCCCCTGGACTACTAGAGTCGGTCTTGGTTGTCTAGATGAAAAGACAATTTTAAAAAAGGACCTAAAGGAATTTCATATTGTAGTTACGATATTTAAGTAATTACCTACAATATTGTCAGCTAACAAAAACTATATATATGTAGCAAAGGCGTCGTCTCTATACATGCCGATTCCCGTCAGCCTACCTTTTAGAAACTACTTACTAACTACAGAGCGAGGTGCACTCCAAGTGCAACAAACTTTTTTGACCCGGTGGTCAAAAAACTAAACTACAGTCGCCATATTGAAATGGTGTGAACTTATGACACTAGCGAAAAGTTTGTTGCACTGTAATTTACTACAGAGGGGCAATAAGTTAGCTCTTGACCTAAAAAAGGTCGAAAGCGCCATGGACAAGTCGGCGCTCACGGGTTTTGTTCAACGTAGTGTGAAGCCAATACTCTGTCTCTTTTGATCTCACGGCGTTCGCTTACACGCGTTGGGTAAAATTGGTTAAGGTAAGCTAAAAATTTTCGGCATAGGTACGTTTTTTGGCTCTTTGTTAGGCCTCATACAAGATCATAGCGGCGAGCGACGCGGCGACGCTGACACGTTAACGATGCCAGCGGCCAGATCGCTCGGTGTTGCGGCGGTCTAGTGTTGTGAGAGAGTGAGATACCGCTCGACTGAAGCGCGTCGCTCATGTGCCGCTGCCATCGAGAACACTTAAATATAACTCTATGCATTTGAACGCGTCGCCGCCGCCCTGCTTTCGCTGTCATCGTGTTTGAGGCCTAATGAATACGTTTTTACTGTTTGATCTCTCTGCCGCCTACAAGTGATTGATAGATAATTTACATAACAAAGTGTGTCAACATTTTCTTGCGTTTTATTTAGAATAGCATTAATATAGTACGTGTCCATCTGCCATGTTTGTAAGTGCTTTCAATTTGGTAGATATTTTTCTCAGGCTATGTTTTAATTGGGTTGTATTTGTCGTGATGGCTTCAATTTATATACAATAGTGCTGTTTAACCGACTAATTGCAGGATCACGAAACTTCATTTTCCAAACTAAGTTTTGAGAACAGGCCTACCATTGTCATAATTCCACCCCTCGCCTCTGATATGAAGTAAAAAATTAAACCAGACTAAGGAATTCTTTAAAGCGGATATAGTTTATCTTAACGTGTACAGACCCACCAAATTCGAGCGCTGTAGACTTAAAAGTCTGTGAAATCAGTGAGTTATAAATACAGTCGAAAAGATGTGGCGAAACTAGTTGAACCTCGTTGATAGTTTTAGTTTAAAGAGACGTTTAAAAATTAGTTATATGAATAAAAAACCCTTTAACAAAAAATCATTTATTGTATACTAGGAAAAAATTACATCATTTAAAATAAGACCAAGCTAGGTCAATCTACCGGTTGATTTAATTAAATACAAAGATTAATCTAAATGCAAAACAAAGTGTATAGGGTCTATCATCATGAGTGACAATACATTTCGGCTAGGATTGCAAGCTGTCAGCCCACCTATCGCAAAATTTTAGTTAAAGCATACTTAAATCTATTCCAATTAAAGAATTTCAAAAATTTTCCGTTTCAAGTACATACTTGCTATTTTAAGTCTTCAATTTAGAGGGAATCTATTTTAAATATCGCTACACACTTTACCATTAATATTATCATACACAAAAATTTTCATTCATTTAGGTACATTTCAATCAGATTTTTTATATACGTAAAAAATATACTGAATAGGTTAAAACCGGTGGAATATTATAAGTATTGATTGACATATTCGAATGAATTAAAGTTTTATTATAAATGCGAATGATGCTCCATCTAGATTTACTGGACCAGAAATATTAGGCTAAAACTATTTGTCACATTACATAAATTAATGTAAGCATATGTTACTGTAAAAGCCTGAAGTGCAGTAAATTCCGAAATATTGTCACATAAATTTATTTTGGACTTGGTGTTTAATTTAAATTCTATATGGTCAGAAATACCAACCTTACCTTAACCATCCAAAGCTGTTGACATGTACATTGTTTAAGTTCTTCACAAAAATATCCTAGAATTACATTGTTAAATGTGCCTTTTTACATAGTTTTTAAGATGGTAATATAGGACCGAAACAATTTTTAATAAAATTTCGGGCTTTAGCAGTAACAAATACAAAAGCTTAGAAGATTATGAAATAAAGGGTTACTTACATTCTTTTTTAATGTCAATTAAAAAAATGTTTATTCGAGGCTCTACGAAATTAAACAAAGCTGAAGAAATATATTTCATTCTTGTAAAGAATTTATGTTTTGATTACAATTATACCCATATCTGGTAGCTTTCCACATTTTAGTGGTACAGTATGCAAATCTAAGAGTGAAATAGCCACTATTCAAAGAACTTCTCTTCTACACCATGATAATACTACCAATAAAAATTCTTGAAAAGATCATATTTTGATGGGAAATATCTTTTATAGGTAGCCTAAAAACCAAAGTGCGGCATAATAAACACCTATCTAAAATGTTATTGCTCCTAAAATCACAACTCAATAAAGCGATGCCACTTTTGTAAGTGGAGTCTTTTTAAAATAACCGTTTTCAAATATATATATTTTTTTTTATCAATATTTAATTCTATAAAGACAAAAATTTAATTATAAATTCAATATTGGATTTATTTTCAGCTTTATTTAACACTTATCCATACTATTTGAGATTATGCCAAATGTTTTTAAATAGTTGAAGACATATTTAAAAAAAATATAATTCCTTTCTCTACAATAATACAGGTGGACTAATTTTTAAACAAACTACACAGTTCATATACGGTCGCGGTCAGAAAATGTTATCAGTTTTGAAATTAGATTCTATATCACACTTTTTTTCACTAAGTCTAAAATGCCATATCAAGTTACTTATTACCTTTCAAAAGCTATTATGCAAAATGACGCATCGAGAAAAACAACAAGAATTATTGATAATGGAACTAATATCTTTATTTGTTGAAATGACATTTATCAAAAAATATTGTTTGAACGTCGTTTTGACAAGAGTTAAAATGTTACAAAAGATTTTTTCATAACGAAATAAAATGGCAAGTTTAACCCTGGAGCAAAGGGCTGAAGTAATATTTCTCTTCGAAGATGGACATAGTATTAGTGCTATATCACGAGAACTCAATATATCGCAATTCACTGTGAGGTTTTGGATTAGGCGTCACGGCGAAGAAGGGCAAATAACAGATCATAGAAATAATTCAGGACGACGACCGATACTAACCGCCGCGCAAATAACAGAAATCATTCGTCGTTACGAAGAGAATGGTTTCACACCAACTAGTTATTTTGCTGCTTTATATGCTGCTCGGACGATCCGACGAGCTTTGCACAATGTTGGACTACACTACAGACACCATGCTATTAAAGTGGAGCTGAAACCTCACCACAAAACAGCCCGGCTTAACTTTGCGCGACGGCATCTCGATTACGATTTACAGATGAAAAAACTTTTAAATCAAGCCAAATCGAAAGATTAAATTTACAGTAAACTTATGGGGGTGGATGAGCCTTGACGGCGTCGGAAAACTGGCGTCGTTAGAGAATAGGGCTACGGCCATTAATTATGTGTCGCTTTTGGAAGAAGTGATGCTGCCTGCTGTGCGCGTAGTGTATCCTGTAACGGAATTCCTTCACAATACTTACGTTCAAGATAATGCACGGATACACACAGCCCGTGCTACTATGGCGTGGTTCAACCTGCACCGTGACATTCGTCCCATTCAATGGCCCGTTCGGTCTGCTGATTTAAACCCTATTGAAAATTTATGGGGGCCTATGGTTCAACGCTGGGACTGTCAAAATGAAAGAAACCCTCAAGCTCTTAGATCACACTGGGCTCTCAAGTATGGGATGATATCAGAGGTACTGATCTATGCACGCGTCTTGTTGCATCTATGCGAGATAGACTTCGTGCCGTCATAGCTGCAGAGGGAGGTTATACTAGATATTAAATAAAGATTTTCGAAGTGTCTATTTTATTATTTCTTCATATTCTTATTTAAAAAACTAAAATATTAGTTTTTCAAAGAAGGTTTTCTATATATTTAAACTTGATAGTAGTCAGTCCATCTCCTAGAGCAGAGATGGCGAATCCATGGCAATTCGGGCACGCCAATCATTTATGAAATTTCTATTTTCACCTACGTATGCTTGCAAGTCATTTTTAGAAATGAACTCTAGTTTAGCTTCCATACTGCTAAGTAACAAAGTACGAGCCTGCCCTAATGTGAGATTTTTAGCACCTAATTTGCAACAGCAGAAATCACACTAATTTTTTGTTTTAATTTGAATATAAATATTAAACATTTCGATTGCTGTAAACATTTTAAACTGCAAGTATCTAAATAGCTTTAAGTTAACAGCAATTCGATTAATTTTTCTCCATTATTATTAAGTAACCCAGATTTTTTGACGGCACGTCATAGGTACAGTATTGTTTTTTTCATAGAAAATGGCACATTCATTAATAAAGGTTCGCCATCCCTGTCCTAGAGCGATTGATTGTCATATTAGAAAAAAGATAATCTATGATCAATCAAATTATTATGAAATAGACATTTAGAACTTGTGACTTAAATGTGTGCATGCAATTGTGATCCTTAAGGTGGTAACCATTTTCTGACCGCGACTATACATACGTATATGAATAAAACATTTGGTGTTTGTTAAAACAAAAAAAGGTTGTAAAATATAAATGAAAACAAAAGGTATACTCACTTGTTTATTGCAATTTTCAAAATAAAAAAAATGTCTCATTTTTAAAAGTCTATTCAAAACCCTTTTACCCATGAGATACCTCTTCATAAAGAAAAAGAAATAAACGTTTTCTCAAGTACTTATGGAAATTTTTTTTTTTTTTAAATGTAGGTTTTAAGCCTGAGGATTAAATAAAAAAAGTCTGTCAGTGAAAACACATTAAAATTGGAAATGAAACAGTCACAAAAGGCGGTTTTTCTTATTCTAGACAAGGTACAAACCCACAATATCAATCAATACATTCGAAAAAAAATTCATTATCCAACTTAAGCATGATTTACTGTCTCTTACGTTTACTGCTCCTTAGTTTCCGTCTGTTTGGGACAGTGTCTGTTCTGCTCCTTGATGAAGATTCTGAATAACAAAAAAAAAATAGGTTGTAAGAAACAAGATATTGAAAATGATACTATAGCCCGCCTCTCAGCAATTTATGTTTCTAACTCGAAAACGGCAGTCGTAAAATAACCTGAAAACACGTAGTACTAAATGCAGTAGCGCAAACAAAATAAGTATTGGTATAGTCGGGGTCTTTGCCGCTAAATTAAAACATTAAGTATTTTTTTTTAAATAAAAATAAAACGGGATTAAACGCGTCCTTTATTTTTTAATTTTATTTTTAAATTAGTAATGAAACGCGAAAATTTTGAAACTTATATTGAGCTTTATTTCAAACAAGATACAGGTAATGTTACTATGATTATTAAAGACATAAATTTAAAATATTTAGCAGTGTAACACTTTCCTTTGGTTTTCCGTATGACATTACTTCTCAGAATTCGTTCCTTCTCAGCAACACTATCGAATGGCTAAAATTATTAATTTTTCAAAAATCCAAAGATGCAATTTTAGTTTTGATCAAAATCGGGCCCGAGACTTCTTTGAATACTTTTCGCTATTCCTCATGGTTTTGGATTTGGCCATGCACGCCGACTTGAAAAATTCAGCCTGTATATGTCGCAGCCATCTGGTTAAATTTGCCAGTTAATTGGGCGCCTAGGAAGCTCGTCAAGTATGAAAAAGAAAGGAACAGAAATAGCACTGTATAAGTCATATATGTTGGGTTAGGTTAGAAGTTTCATATAATAATCTGTTCAGTTAAATGATAATTTATTTTTCATACTTAACCATCTGCCTAGGCGCCCAAATAACTGGCTTAATTTAGCCAGATGGCTGCGACATATACATAAGAACAATGGCCATTATCTATACATGATTGAAATCTTTCAGTGGCACATATTTTTGTTCCCCTTCCGGAATAAAGCAATACTAGCCAAAAAAAAATTTAAGAAAAGAAGTTTATAGGGAATATAAGATTTGAAGTAATGTCTTTTGAGATGCAAATATTTTGATACACGTTTTTTCATAATTACTAGTACTAAGTTTAAAATAATCAATAAATAAAAATAATTAACAATATTACTTTTTATGTATTTACGAAGTTATCTTGTTTATAGAAACTATTAAAATTGGACTTTGTTGACATGAAAGGTCATCTGGAGTTCCTAATCCTGTGAATTAATTAAATTCTAATGCTATTTTCTTTACAGAATCAAAGATCAAATGATCAAATTCCATCATTGGTACCCGGGGGTTGAAACCCACCAGGGCAGCTAGAAGTTCAAATCACAGGACTGGCTTTATATTATTACCCTAACATTGAGGAAAACAAGTAATACTTAAATTTACATAATTTTAAAGCTAAGGCAAATTTTAATATTACTTACTGTTCACGGTTGTAGGCTTAGGAATTTCAACATCTACAACTTCTTTCTTGGTGCTGGTTTTTACACATTTTGATTTTGTCTTGTTATTACGCTTATTTTTATTAACTTCTATGACTTCTTTAACTGTTTCAACATCACTCTTCACATTTGAAGTTGTTTGTCTAGTAACTCTGGTTTTTGATTTCACATTATCTTTTTTGTTAGTTCTTTTCATTGATCTTGTACACCTTGGTATGTTTTGCACTACCTTAGAATTTTCTATTTCTTGCACTTTTAAAGCTTCATTCTTCTCTTTTGCCTCTCTTTTTTCTTTAATAAGATAGTATTTTACCATTACTGGAGTATATCCCTGTAACTCTGATGTAAAATCTTCAGATTCTTTTGCAGTTTTTCCAGAGACTTTCTTCTTAAGGTTTGCTATTACTTCTTTCATAGCATATGTGGGATTCGTGTCATGTAAATAGTCTTTTTGTAATAGAGGAGATTGAAGACTATCACTTTCAGTAGAAGCATTGGACAGTTTCCTAATTCTATATTTGCATGATTCCTCATCGTCATCTTCAGAGTCAGTGTCTTTTGCAACAGCATTGTTACGTTCTTTGCGGATTATATCTTCTGGGTTGCCAGCTAAAATTTCAGCCCAAGTAAACTGTCTAGCTGATCCCATAAAATTACCAAACTTCCCAATGCTGTTTCTATGTGTTCTCTTGCCCCTTTTCTTTTGAATATTCTTTTTCTTCGACCGTAGGTTTTTCGGAGATAATTTTTTACCGAAAACCTCTTGAGGCATCAAAGATTTTTTTAATCGTGCCACTAGATCTGCATCGGATATAAAGAAATTTCTAGATGCACATGGCTTTCGAATACCATCACTAGATGAATTTAATGTTTGTTTCAGAAGTTCTAGTTTTAAATCATTTTCAAGAGAGCAAACATTTTCTCGTTCATAAGTCTTTTTAATACCGTTTCTAGCCAAAAAATCAGGAGGTGTATTCTTTTTGCCAAATCTATTTGCAAGGTGTAATCTATTACGATTCATTGGGGACATGAGGGCCTCTGCAAAGTTTAAAGGCACATCTTTATCATGGCCATTTTTCAATAGTTCACTTTTAAATAAACTTCTACAATAGTCATAGTCAGGTTTTTCAGTAAAGTCTAAACTTGTAACATATTCGAAATACTTTTCCATAAATTGAGGATAAAATTCAGTCTTAAAACAAGTTTTTAGCAATAATTTAATGTCGCCCATAAAGTTTTTCTTCAATGCGTGTACTAAGTCAGGTTCAGCTAATACTTCAGCAGTTTTCCAGGGTAAAGTGCCTGTTAACCAATCAAGTAAATTATATCCAAGAGTTTCTAGATCAGACCGTCTGGAATGAGCTCCTATGTGTGAGTCTCTTGAACTATATTCTAGAGTTCCATCATGAGCTTTTCTGGCATCCATCCCAAAATCTTTATGATTGCCTTCAGAATCCAAAAACTTTGATGCTAAACCATAGTCTAGCAAGTATATTTGCCCATTGGATTGTAAAATTACTGCTTCTTTATGTATTTCATCAATATTTGCATTCTTGTCTGTTACATCATCAAGCAGTTTTTTGTTTTCAAAATCATCTAAGAGTTTTTGATAGGAATTATCTGAGCAAACAGAACTACTCATATCTTCATAGTTAACATAATTCGATAATTGTCTAAGATTAAAAGCATGATGCCGGTGTAAAGTCCTACTATCTTTGTCAGAGAGAATTTTTCTTAATTTGTTTTTTACTTTTGCAAGTTTCTTATCACAATTACTTTTTTCACCAGAGTCATTTTTAGAGTTTCTAGCAATGTAGTCTTCATCATCATAATAATTTGTGGTCTTTGATTTCCCACTTTTAGGTCTTCTTTGTTTTCCAGATAGAACCGCTACTTCTTTAGTATCTTTTTGAAATGATGGCATTGATTTAACTACACCAACTTTGTTTAATTTGCCACCATCAAAACCTAGCATGAGATTTGAACTTTTAATATCAGAATGAGTATAACCTTGATTGTGGAGAAATTCTAAAACGTCTAAAATTTGAGAGGCTAATACAAGAACATTTTTTAAGTCAAGTGTTTTGGTTCTAGATATGACTTTGTGCAAATCAATGTCATATCGAGGCAGGACTAGAAACCTGTATTTTATTCCAGTATTTTCATCAGTAAATGATCCACTTGCAATGTATATGGGCATCCCTAGACATTTTTGCTTATTTAGGTGACGCCACGCTTTTACTGAAAACATAAAAAAAAGTTTAATTTTTTTGTCTTATGTCACAAAAATAAAACCTATTAGTGTTTTTTATATTACCTTTAGAAACCTGTGCAGCTCTAATGAGACAGTGTATTTCAACAAACAGAGGACCATTGGTATGGGGTTCAATTTTGACCACATACCTAGCATTTTGTTTAGTAACTTCCTTTTCAGTATCATCGGATACAAGATAAATGCGTCCGAAGCTGCCCCTTCCTGAAAATGAATAATGGTAAGACCTATATTATTAAGTTTTTTTTTTAACTTAATTTCCAAATTTAAAATGTCAGCATCTAAAAGAGATGAAAAGACCATATATAAACCATTAACACTACAGAAATCGTAAAATCAAAAATTCATATTCAGAAATAAGATTTTTTTTTCAATAATATTTTAGGGTTCTGTAATCAAATAATAAAAAATATGGGTCTAATCTGTTTGATTATTTGACTTACGATGATCTACTGAAATGTATTTTTTTTGAACAAGTTATTGAAATTGTATCAAAATTTAAACACTTATCAAAACGAGCCCAATCACAATATATCAGCCTAAGCTATTGAAACGTTTTGTACAGATTAGTGCGATCCCAGCTTAGCTCTTGGTCAAGGTCACCATAATATTGCAATGACATCTGATTATATGCATTAAGTTACAAAAAGGATATTATAGGAAAATATAAAAAAATATTTGATACCAGTAATACACAAGTTTAATTACCTAGATAAATCGATAAATAAATTATTTCAGCAATATCAAAAAAGTACTATTTTTATTACATCTATTGAAATTTATATCACAAATAAATCTAGCCGACTCAGGCTTGATTTATTTATATGTGCCTAGTTATGGTACATTACGGTGGATGTGACAGACTAGGCCAATGCATATAATTTCATTTTAATATTCTTTTCATTGAAAGGTGACAGACTAGGCCAATGCATATAATTTCATTTTAATATTCTTTTTATTGAAAGGTGACAGACTAGGCCAATGCATATAATTTCATTTTAATATTCTTTTCATTAAAAGGTGACAGACTAGGCCAATGCATATAATTTCATTTTAATATTCTTTTCATTAAAAGGTGATAGACTAGGCCAATGCATATAATTTCATTTTAATATTCTTTTCATTAAAAGGTTTGTATGATTTTTTCAGGTAGTGGGTTCTTATTTAAAAACAGTTTTAAACCTTTATATCACTATACACTTAGTTTTAATAGCTTCGAAATAGCAAACTAAAAAATATATTAAGTAATTTAATAATTAGTAATTATAACCCTGTGTGTACAGGGTAAAACAAAAAGGTATTCTTTTATTTTAGTTCATAGTAAAAATAATAAACTAAAGCATACACTCATTATCATACTACATCACAATTATACCAGTATCAAGTAGTATGGAAGCAGTATATCTGCCTTGAAAACCAGTTTTCTTTCATTTCACATATCTCATATAGTGTGTTCATTATTGTATATAATGGTTTCAATGCCTCTTGCGTAATGTCATAGTCACTTATTAAAATGTAAAAAAATTGCTTGCCTATATTTTTTCTCACATAGACTTTAAAAGTCTATGTTATTAATTGTGTTTCTTTTCTTCAATATTAAATGTGTGTTTTTGCCTTACTCGTTGTACGCACCTCTACAGGGTCACAGGAATCTCCTTGGATAAGGAGGCTTAGGCCATAGACACCATCTTGCTGACCCAGTGCCAATTGGCAAAATTTTGTCAAGCTAGATTTACAGATTTTACAAGCTGCAATTAACCACCTAAAGAGCGCTTCAATGGTCAGTCCCTAGTAAGTTAGTTGGGACTATGTTTTCCGCACTGAGCCTCATGAGAAGTTTCCTATACATTATATAATTTTTGTACTTATCTAACTTCAACATAATAATATGTAAAGGCGAAAGTTTGTGAGGGTGTTTGTATATTTGTTAATTCTTTAGGCTCAAATGGACTGGTTTGAGCGTAAACTGAACTTTTGAACTTTTTATCTCGAAAGAATTAAAAGTTCCCGCGGGAATAACTATAACCGAGCTTAAAGGAACTATGGCTACAGCTGTAGCAAACTTAATTAGCATAATTAACACACCCAGAATTTAGGGCGGGCGGAGCTGCTGGCACAGTCTAGTATATGTATAATAATTTTTAAGTTTTCCACAGAGGAGTGGAAGCTGGACACAACAGCTTTAAGCCAACCTTAAAATCTAGGATCTGCTTTGTGTACCTATTATTTATTCATTCTATTTTATATCATTTGCCTGGATACTAATTATAATAATAAAATCAATAATAATAAAAATCTTACATTTTAGTTAATAAAATGTACTTAAACAGTGAAATTTTAGGGTGGGACTTACTAGAATCTAGATAAAAGTGTAAAAGTCAGTAATTTAGGTGTATTTTTACTAAAGTGCATTATTTTTTTATGTGAGTGAAATCTATATAAATTCCTCTTTTACTTTGTTTAAACTTTAGAGTAAGAGGGCTGATCCAAAAGTAATCAAAGAAATGGGCCAGTCTAAAAAACATTCCCTAATTATTTTTTGATTACTGTAACCTGGCAATCTGTGGGTATCACAATGAGCCAGTATATTGTTTGAAATAGTTTTAACTTTATTCCAGCGAGAACAGCTCCAGCGAGTTTTCTCAATCACAGGTTGACATTGAATCTGTTTATTAAAATAGGTATACTGAATCTCTTGAGACCAGAGTGGGTTACACTTCCAGGTCCTTTTAGTTTTGACGCTAGTGTGTTCCCTAGTTATGAGTAAGAAAAATTTATAAACACACCCTCACATTTTGGAATTCAATTGAATACGAGAAGTCAGAGAGGTAAAACGAAAGTGGATAAAAACAAAGCCAAGAACGGCTCAAATACTTCTGCCTGAAAAAAAATCTACCTATGACATGCACACTGACTTGGTGGAACCATTGTACAGAAAAAAAAAGAATAACTAAACTGGTTTAGCTATTCGCAATTTACTTAGTAATAACCAAACTTTTGTTACAATTAAACAATTGGTTTCGCTGCACGAACTTATATTTGATCTACTATTAGCAATTTAGTTTTGCAGTCCCCAAGTTATGTTACTAGTAGATTGTGTAGAATTTTTGTTATTGTTAGCTAATTTAATTTTTTCAGAGTGGGGGACCCCTCCATATTCTACAGGTGATGTGAAAAATGACAAGATGTACTTATAGCTGACCATCAGACATTTAACAGTCAAAGGGATCTCATAAGGCATATTTTGAGGATCCTTAACAACAAACTTACATGATCAAGGTGACAAGGTGTCAAACATGAGCATGCATGTTGCATACCTAGAGTTAATCGCCCAACAACGCAAACAAAGCCTAAGTTGCGATGGCTGCCATTCAAGGTTGCAAATTAATTGAACACCTTTCATACACTAATCTTCAGATTTAGGTCTCAGCCACTTCTATCTCTTGCCCTGGCTTAAAAAGCAGGTCAGGGACAAGAAATTTAAATACAATAGTGAGGTGATGGCCAATGTAAAAGCATTTTGGGAGAGGCAAGATAATGATTCATGCTTTAGGGAAGAGATGGACACTTGTGTATTAATTGTTAGGAGACAATGTTGAAAAAAAAAATTATATGTTATCTAATAAACATAGTGTTTTATATTGATTTATCATTACTTATGGATTACCTTTGTGAGGTGTGATTATATTAACATTTCTTTATCAAAATCAATATTTTTTGTCATTTAGACTATTCAGGATGGAAATTGGTGACAAAATATCTGAAAGGTGACTGGTCACCTGTTTTAAGCTACTTCAGAGACAAGGTTTTTACATAATTACATAAGCTAAATCACAAATTATGAGCAAAAGGTTGTAAAAAAAACAACACCCACACAACATCCTCCTGAATAACCACAATTTGTCCAAAAGTACACTGCAAAAAGTGATAAGTTCATAAACTTTACCTACTGTTAATAATGACTAACTGCCACAATTATCTATATTATTCGAACTAAATACTTCAGGCAAATACCACTTAATTTTTTGTCACTTTGTATAATTTATTCTGTACATGTTCATAGTAATTTTAGAGGTGTTTGTCTGTGCCACAGGGTTAAATAGCTTGCCTGTATAATTTCTCTGCTTAAAATAAGTGACTGTATTAGAATAAACTTTTATTTTGCACTACAAAAACAAATAATAGCATTTAAATTTTTTTTCTTTTAAATTATCCCCCCTATGCTACATAATAACAAAAAATAATAACTGACATTTTTTTTAGTAGCTTACTAACTTATTTATATTACTAAGTGTTTCAATACTGATTGTATTCTAGTTAGTATTGTACTATTGCTTCAAATAAACTCTTTTTGGCACAAATTAACATTGTTTAGACTGTATTAATGACTTAAAAGTGTTCTCAGAAACCTACTTGAATAAATATTGTTTGATTTGATTATGAGGACAACTGTGGAGACCTGAAGGGTGACATAATCGTACTTGTAAGCAAACAAAATGATCTATCACAACTTTGATAATGTGTTGAATGCACAAGAAGTGCTTATATTTTCAGCATCAAATACACTTATTTCTGGTCAACAAAATGATTGGATATATACATAGAAAACATTAAATGTCTTCAATGCTCGACTCTTAACTATTAATTATTAAGGGTCCGTATTGAGCGTGTTCAGTTTGGTATAAAAAGTTTACACTTTTGATAATGCCAGTTTTTGACAACTATCGTTCTTGAAGCTTTGTAACTAATAAAATTTTGCAGGAACAGTTGACATACACACACTACATTAACAATAAAAATGTACAGGCAGTTTGGCAGATTAAAACCAAAACCCCACATCCAGACATGAGTCTATCACTTTACAGTGGTTAAACTGACAAAAATATTGTTAACAAATGCTTGACAGTTAGTTCCAGATAATACTAAAATTTTGATATTTTTAATACCAATGCTTAACAAATGGATGAAAAATGACAAAATTAATGATAATACATTCCAGATGATACTAAAATTTTGATATTTTTAATACCAATGCTTAACAAATGGATAAAAAATGACAAAATTAATGATAATAATGATTCATCATTCCAAAATGAAATGTTTTTTTAGGACAAGAGAATCCAGTTTTGTTAGAACAAGTTCAAGTAGGTAAAGTACAGCTTTGACAATCTCAATTGTAAATATGAACCTTTAGCCAGATGCAACTAGGATTGTTGAATGGGGACTCTAAGGTTTTAAAGGCTCCATTGACAAACATTAGGCTTTGTCTTTACACTGAGGTTCTAAACTCAGACATATAGTTATGAAACAAAATAACAAACAATATAAACTTACCGATAGGTTTTCCTAAGCGCCACTTCTTTTGTTGTACATCAGAGAAGACAATACCTGGAGGTAGCGCTTCATCATCACAAAAACTTACATCTAAGCTTGGCAGTTCTTCAAGAACTACTTTAAGTTTCTTTTTAGGCAGCTCCGCGACCAAAGCTGCTTCAATACCACGACGCGGCATGTCAAAAACATCCAGAAATCTATGCAGAGTTCAATGATCTTTCAATCATTTGCTAGAAAATTTGACATCCGCTACACTTGAGGGATCTACAAATACAAAAGAACAAAATGCAGGTTACAGTAGACAGTTTTCTTTTAATCCAATAAAAGCTCACATGCAGCTCAATGTGAGAGTAAAATGGGATTTAAATTGATTTAATAAGTCGGCTTCTTACTCAATAAAACATTTTACCTTAGGTCTTATCCGAGGAACACAATTTTACGCGGTTTTGATATTTATAACGTCTTTATACAAATGAACCAATTCTGCAATTATCACATCAAGAAATATACTATTAGTATATTATTTATAACTCTCAACAACTGATTTACAAGTTCGCCATGTTGTGTGAAATCGATAAGTTTTTTTTTTCAAAATAAGTTGGCTATTCGTTCCTCTTCTAAAAGGTGAAGATTATTTGTTGCCATGTTCTGGTTTATAGACTCTATGAACCAGAACATGGCAACAAAGACAAGACGACTTCCGACTAAAAATGTCACTTACCTCACAGATAATAGTATATGTCCAGCTTACCTCTACGGGCGCGTTCGTTCTGGGATTAAGAGTTCCCACAAATGATACTTTTCACACTTTTGATAACGCAACTTTTGCCACCGACACCTGCCGTTCGTTTAGCTTTGAAGCGTTACTAACAAAATTTTTGGTTACAAAACTTGCAAAACGAACGGTTGACGTAAACACACACTACCATTAATAATAAATATG
Source organism: Apoda limacodes (assembly GCA_946406115.1). Taxonomy (NCBI): domain Eukaryota; kingdom Metazoa; phylum Arthropoda; class Insecta; order Lepidoptera; family Limacodidae; genus Apoda; species Apoda limacodes. The sequence goes on along the minus strand of OX291555.1, from coordinate 20,273,504 downwards.
TATAGGCAGTTTGACAGATTAACACAAAAACCCCACCTACACTTATGGGTGTAAAGTTTCATTTTTCGGTGGCAAGTGACAAAAATAACAAAAATATCGTAAACGAACGCATGACAGTTTGCCACAGAAGATACTAAAATTTTGATATTTTTGATACCAATGCTAAACGAACGGATGACAGGTGGCAAAAGTAATGAAAATAATATCTTTACAAACATTGCAACAGAACCACATTGAAGTTGGGCAGTGTTCCAATAATATTTACAGGATTGTTTTAAGGTGAGTTTTAAATTTGACCTAATAAATATAGGGCTGAATTATATTAGTCAAGCAGCAAGTGGCACGTTTATTGCTTCATAAAGTAATTAATTAATTAATGTTATAAAAGATCTATTATAATAATCAAACACTCCAGGCATTATACTTCTAATTAACTAATAATAACAATAATAATAATATATTTTCTTCTAAGACTCTAACCTTCAGGGAGTCATAAACGAAGAGAGATTATTTCTATGTATGTATATTTATATTGTATTTCTTCTATGAAGATTTCGTGTGTTTATAAGATTGATGTATTAGGACTTTATAAGTCACTAGGATTTGTATCGAATTAACTAATTTAATTAAACCCATTAGGTAATTCAAATTACGTTTTTAGGTATATTGCTTTTAGTGTTAATAAGTATAAGTAAACCTAATGGATTATAATAATTGTGTAATTTTTTCCAGACCCAAATTCTTGCGAAGAGCTTGAAATAACTGACAGTGAAAGTGACAAAGTGTCCAGAGGAAATAATGTGGCTCACAGCGTCAAGCGTCAATTTTTGTTTATTTAAATAAATGTACATATATTATATAATATTGTAAATATTAATATGAAATACATAACTTAAAAAAGAAACATTTTTTTAAGTAGCAAAAAGTGCTATCATATTATAATTTCGCAGATAGGTGTAAAATATGACATTAAATTATCCTATAAAAAAAAAATTAATCTCCATTTAATGCGACTTTTATTTTTAATTGGACTATTAGTAGACTTAGATATCCGCTTAGATAGTGTATCCCACACACACATGGACACTAGTTATTTAGAGGCTGTCGAGGTTTTCTCTTAGGACTATAGTATGGAATTCTTCAAGAAGGTAGTGATTAGATTTTTAAATAATCGGCAACGCTCTTTTTTCAAGAATTCTCCTGTATTTCAAGTGTCAATAGGCTACAGTAACCACTTAACATCAGGTGGACCGTAAGCTTGTTTTCCACCTTGTTTATATAAAAAAGGAGGGGGTTGCGATCAGACCTATTCCAATCGACAGGCGGTACGTATACATAAATCCGTTGGTTACAATATTCTAAAGTGCTGGGTTTTAATTGATAGATTTGTATAAAAAACGCGTTTTTTTTCTGCTTGATCACAATACTTCCTTTACTACATAGGTGTTCAAAACAAAAAAATATGGTCCGGTTTGGACCACGTCAAAAGGTTCGATCAAATCGAAAGGTATCATCGAGAATTCTCGCTAACACAGAATTTTTAAAAAGAGAGAGCTAGTGGTAAGTGGCAACACTGTTGAATGTTCTTAAAAACCACGAGTTTTTCAGTTGTTGTTGGGTTAAAAAACTGTCTATTTCAAAAATATAGTATATCGATATATCACAGATATAATGTCGACTTGCGGACATCACTAATTTTAGTTCTATAGACTTTCGTATCTGCCTACAGCGCCAAAATGGCGTTATTCAAGTAGGCACAAAAATCGTTCGACAGCAGCCAGTCCAGTGGGTAGTAGTAGAGGTCAGTGGAAAATGTGCATGCAATACAGAATATTTTGCAGTTAGTTAGTTAGTTAGACTTATGTTTTCCGCACTTAGCCTCATAATAGGGCCATTGTACGTAGGTAACCAATACCTGTCATTGGTTACTTATACCATCCCAGCTCCATCCAAAAGTTAAGGAGGCATCTGATGTTATTCAGCGCCTCTCTAATGGTTTGTAGATTCTTAAGGAGCTTTGTCCGTTGGTCGTTTACGCTTTTGCAATGAAGAACCACGTGAGACGGTGTCTCCTCGGCTTCCATACAGCCCCTGCATAGAGGACTGTCTGTAACGCCGATATTGAAAAAGTGCCTGTTTAGCGGGCAGTGACCTGTTATTATGCCAACTATGTAGCGTAGGTTTCTCCTGCTAAGTTTGTGCGACAGATTTGCGTCCCAGGATGTAAGAACATTCTTGGGTTGTTTGCAGTCTGTCTGTTCTGCCCACTGTTTGTTGTGTTGTTGTAAGGTTCTGTCACGTAACCATGTTTTGAGTTGGATTAATGGTATCGGTACAATTAGTTCAGGTCCCATTATTTTAGTGCCCGATCCTCTCTTTGCCAACTCATCTGCCGCATCATTGCCTAGAGACCCACTATGACCACGTATCCATTGAAGAGTAACCCGGTTCTTCAATGCAATGTTTTACAGTTCACAGTGACACTCCAGGATTAGTCCACTGTTGATGCGGTTGTTGTTGAGAGCTTGTAGCACAGCGGCACTGTCGGAGATGATGCGTATCGATGCATTGCTTATGCCTCTAGACAAGACCGCTGTTGCAGCTCGGGTAATCCCAACACATTCTGCTTGGAAGATGGTGTTGAGTGCACCCAAGCTCGTTGATATGTTGATGTTCAGGTCATGGGAGAATACTCCTACTCCTGAATCAGGAACGGGTGATTCCGTTTTGGAGCCATCGGTGTAGATCCTGACTTCATGGATGCCGGAGCTATCCTTTTCTTCCTCATGAAGCTGGATACGGTATTTTTTGTCAAAGACAAAGGTTTTTGGGATGATATCACATGTCACCTCTATCATCGGAAGCTCGTTTCCCACCGCCTCCTTGAGCCGTGCATGAGTGATTCTGCCGTCCCGTTTCCAGAGAGTAGTATAATATTGGGCACTCTAGACCACCTCCGTGTCATCAGGCTCACTCCGTTCGCCTGCACTCCGGTGGCTTAGCGTGCCCAATATTATGTTTTTGAGATCAGTCATCGTTCGCCTTTTGAAACACGTTGTCCTTAACACGATTACAGAGAGCCCGTGGTAAGATCACTCTGTGAACCGTGTATATCCTAAACCTTTCAGTTGGAAGACCCGTGGTAAGTTCTTCCTGGGGTGCCCGTGGTAAGATCAACCCCACCGAAAGGAATTCCTAACACGTTCAACTTGGAGCCCATGGTAAGATCACCTTATTGAACGCGATACCTAAAACACGATTACAGAGAGCCCGTGGTAAGATCACTCTGTGAACCGTGTATATCCTAAACCTTTCAGTTGGAAGACCCGTGGTAAGTTCTTCCTGGGGTGCCCGTGGTAAGATCAACCCCACCGAAAGGAATTCCTAACGCGTTCAACTTGGAGCCCATGGTAAGATCACCTTATTGAACGCGATACCTAAAACACGATTACAGAGAGCCCGTGGTAAGATCACTCTGTGAACCGTGTATATCCTTAACCTTTCAGTTGGAAGACCCGTGGTAAGTTCTTCCTGGGGTGCCCGTGGTAAGATCAACCCCACCGAAAGGAATTCCTAACACGTTCCACTTGGAGCCTATGGTAAGATCACCTTATTGAACGCGACACCTAAAACACGATTACAGAGAGCCCGTGGTAAGATCACTCTGTGAACCGTGTATATCCTAAACCTTTCAGTTGGAAGACCCGTGGTAAGTTCTTCCTGGGGTGCCCGTGGTAAGATCAACCCCACCGAAAGGAATTCCTAACACGTTCGACTTGGAGCCCATGGTAAGATCACCTTATTGAACGCGATACCTAAAACACGATTACAGAGAGCCCGTGGTAAGATCACTCTGTGAACCGTGTATATCCTAAACCTTTCAGTTGGAAGACCCGTGGTAAGTTCTTCCTGGGGTGCCCGTGGTAAGATCAACCCCACCGAAAGGAATTCCTAACACGTTCAACTTGGAGCCCATGGTAAGATCACCTTATTGAACGCGACACCTAAAACACGATTACAGAGAGCCCGTGGTAAGATCACTCTGTGAACCGTGTATGTCCTAAACCTTTCAGTTGGAAGACCCGTGGTAAGTTCTTCCTGGGGTGCCCGTGGTAAGATCAACCCCACCGAAAGGAATTCCTAACACGTTCAACTTGGAGCCCATGGTAAGATCACCTTATTGAACGCGATACCTAAAACACGATTACAGAGAGCCCGTGGTAAGATCACTCTGTGAACCGTGTATATCCTAAACCTTTCAGTTGGAAGACCCGTGGTAAGTTCTTCCTGGGGTGCCCGTGGTAAGATCAACCCCACCGAAAGGAATTCCTAACACGTTCAACTTGGAGCCCATGGTAAGATCACCTTATTGAACGTGATACCTAAACACGATTACAGAGAGCCCGTGGTAAGATCACTCTGTAAACCGTGTATATTCTAAACCTTTCAGTTGGAAGACCCGTGGTAAGTTCTTCCTGGGGTGCCCGTGGTAAGATCAACCCCACCGAAAGGAATTCCTAACACGTTCAACTTGGAGCCCATGGTAAGATCACCTTATTGAACGCGACACCTAAAACACGATTACAGAGAGCCCGTGGTAAGATCACTCTGTGAACCGTGTATATCCTAAACCTTTCAGTTGGAAGACCCGTGGTAAGTTCTTCCTGGGGAGCCCGTGGTAAGATCAACCCCGCTGAAAGGAATTCCTAACACAATCGCAATTGGTTGACAGACCCATGGTAAGATTCCGCCCGGGGAGCCCGTGGTAAGATCACCCCACGCCAACCGCGATTGTTTAATGTTCCAAATTAGTGAACAGATCGAACGATCGAATTCATAATAAATAAAAGAAAAAAATTAAAAAAAAAAAAAAAATCACCTTTACCTTTTGAAAAACCAAATACCTTTTACCATTTACCTTTTACCATTTTACCATAGAAGAATTACCTGCAGGTGTATAAAAAATAAAACAATGTTGGAAATAAAACAATGTGGAAATATCTACAGCTCAATCAAAGTTCATTACTGCTTTGAGTGAACTATAGAGTTTTGGTAGGATAGGTTTTTTTTAATTTGAACAGGTTACAAAAGTAAATACTTTTCTTTATAGTGTAGTGAAGTCTGGTCTGGTAAGAAGCATAGTACCTGCGAACAATAAAATATATTAGCACTGACAAGGTTCTTTTACAGTTATTAAAAATATTGAAAACCAGCGAGTTACCTGAATGTCCCATGTAGGTACTTGGGTCTTAAATACTTGAAAGCTGACAGTTCTTAAAGTCGCAGCACTGTCTTCTCTGTAAACAATTTAAAAAAATATAATTATTATAGTTTTACGGTGTTTTTCTATACAAATTTTATACCTTGAACACAGGTACCTACAGTTTTGACTAATAAAAAGGAAACTAGCAGTAAGATAACAGGGATTTTTATTTTTAAGATGAAATAATAAATTAGATTAAGGCATTGAATCCGTACTAAGGAAGATCTAGTGCAGATCTAAAAAAAATATAAAAAAAAATAAACTGTTGCATTAATTAAATATAAATAAAATCATGATAATTGCAACAGTGTTATAATACTGAGAGCTGAGCTGAGCAAAAACCATTGTGAAAACGTTAATTACATGTCTAATAATTTTATCAGCATATTTTTTATTTTATCCTAATATAATCAGAATATTTCCAATGAGCAATAAAATGTTACATTAAAAAAATCTCTATTTACTTGACAAAATGAACAACTAAAAATTATATATTATTTATTTTTAATTTTACAATAAATAAATAAGTAACACACTTTACTTACAGTATATAAATAAGTAAGTACTGCTTGATCACTTTTCTTGATTTTGGTAATTGCACTTTCACTAATTAAAGTTTTGAGACGTGTTCACAGCGCTACAAGTTTCTATGAGAAATGAGTTATAATAATTATTATAGAAATAATTCTCACGGTTTGCTTATACTCCGACCAATGAATCTTGAACACTTCGGAATTTAGAGCAATTCAATCGTGTTTAGTATACGTTTTAACACCAGTATCTTATTGTTTTGTAGTATAATATCTAGGTTATATTAATATATTCTCACATACTTACAAATATGAGTGATTAATTTAACTGAAAAAAAAACAATTTGTTTTCACATTCATTGAGAAAATAAGTTTTATTATTTTTAAGCAAATTTTATATTATGCAAAATTTTAGATGATTTGTTCATAATAGCGAATTTAGGTTATTTGTCCCTACCACAGAAGCAAAGCCTTCGTTAGATAAAGGAGGCTTAGGCTATTGGCCACCGCACCGGCCGGCCGCAAATTGGTGGATTAATTTAAGTACATAAATATATTATAAATACATTTTAGTTAATATAGTTCTATGTGGGTTCGTAACCGATTTGTCTTTTTTATAATTTGGTATTTCATTAATGTAATATTTTAAAGTATCATGTATAGTTCAGCGACAAATACATAAACAAAGAGCCTTGCAAGCATAAAATAGTATCACGAACATAATATGAGAAGTTCATCTATTGCGAAATGTTACAGTCAAGTTAAAAAACATACGATAGTAAATATATCCGTATTGCTTATTTTTATATAAAGTTTTTGTAATCTTTGTTGTATAGCGAGTCATATAAGAAAAGTACTACTTAGTGTTTTTTTCCCTCTTTTTATGAAAAAAATCATACAACGTCTCAAAATTAAATTATTGAAGTTATAAGTACAATAACTAACGAATCCAGTTTTCGAAAACATAAGTTTAAATCTAAGTTTTTGTTTATGATTTTTAAGTGTGGTATTTTGCCGAAATATGTGTTGAGAGGGGTGCAATTCGCGAAGCATTAATTTTATTTGACAATTAGTATTTTATAATATATGAAGGAGTTAATAAAGGATAATTTTAATAAGAAATGTAACTTAGATTTTTAACCATTTGGTCAAATGTCTACAGTGCGACATTTTCAACATTTTACCGCGACCTAATATCAATTTACTACACATCCTTTGACGCAAGGCGACAAAGAATACCTAAGCGTGATAATTGCAAAGTATGCAATATTATTGATTTAGGGTTCGATTGGGTTCAATTTAAAAAAATCAAACGGTACATTTTATCTAGTCATGAGCTGTTTGAGTAAAATTGAAAACTTCGTTATAGACGTTATTAACTTTAGACATATTTCAATTTTAAACAACTGAATAGTATAGAGAAGGTATAAAGTTATGTGTTAAGATGATTTTTAATGTTTGTCTATGTGTAATTACATCTGCAGGAATTATTTGTAATTATTACCTAGTACATGTCAAATTATTTCAAACCTCTAATGATAAAAAATAGGAGTTTTAAAAGGTAGATATCGTAGTAATAAAAATTAGGTGTTGTTATGACTCGCTCTTGACCGGTTTTTCTATTTTTGCTGACGAATCTATATTCAATAGCTTATAAGCTCACACAGGCTACAAGTAATTACATATTTTTTTGAAAATTTGTGCATTAAATACAGTTGCTTCCGGTGTTAAATCCAGTTATTCTGATATTGAAAAATGTAAGTAAGTACCTACTTATAACAAAAAATTTTTTTTGTTTTTAAATGTTTTTTTCTTATAGTTGATTTTATTATTTCTATTTATTTCACAGGTCTGACTCAGAGTTCGAATCCAGCCAAGAAATCCTTGCGGTGGCGCCTACACCTCCGGTGTCTTCTAGAAAACTCTGCACATCCTCAATCGGTGCAAAAGCAGTGAAACCCAAAAACATCGCCTCATCCCGTAAGCGCCTTACATCGGATACGCTAAACGAAAAGACAAGGTACTTATATAGTTGTGTTTCTATTTTAAAAATCTTTTGCTAAACTTAATGTAAAATTTGAAATAGGTATACATATACTTTACCTTTTCTGTGGTGTTTGCTTTGTAGTAGCACGAGCGATGATGTGACGTATGTGATGATTCATCATATCATAACGCGTGCAGGCAAATACATGTTTGATGATCGTATATAATTTGTATAATAGATTGTTATCAAAATAGATTATTTTTTTAAAATGTTTTTATTATTTGTTATATTAAATTGTTTTTATGATAGTACCTATTCATTACCGATTGATAGAATGTGACCCTTATTACGCAACCATAAATAATGCTATTTTATTTTATTTCTTTTTGCACCACCAAGGTGGCAAACAAGCTTACGGTCCACCTAATCTTAAGTAGTTACTTCATGTCAATAAGAAGATAACTTTATTTGTTGTTTTGTTCCCAGTTCAAAAAAGAAGAACCGAAAAGACCTCTTCACAATTTTAAATTTTGAGGAAAAAGCATCGAGCAGCAAGAAGAGTGTTCACAGTACAACATCCTCTTTTACATCGCGCGTTTCAACAGGTCAGACTCGTCGCGTTGGGAACTTTCAAGGAGACTTCTTCATTGATTTGAAGATTTACAACACGGGTGACGTTCAGGACGCTCCACCAGAGGAACGGTACAAGAAAGCCCTCGCAGCGGTAAAGCTACAGTGTGAGAGCTCTTCCAATGAATGGGGGGCTATACAGGAATTTCTCGCTATAGCCTTCAACTTGTTTAAGGATAGTGAGCCTACGCATTTTAATAATAAGTTAAAATTTACCTAAAAAATATATTAACAATGGATTTATCTACATTATTTTATTTTTGAACTCACGCATTATACATTAAATATTCATGAGGTTAATATAAGTATTTCATAACAACTTTCTGATATTTTGGTTTTCGTTAATTCATTAAAAAATGCCTTTCTGTTCTGTTTGTAGCGTATCTGTCAATAATAAGTCATGGACTGGTCACGTAAGGAGCAATACTCATAAAAAAAATGATAAAACTCAACGCCATAGCGATGGGGTTGAAATTATTAGCTCGGCGTTTCGTCGACGCATTATTTCCTATAGACTAGTGGCTTTTGAACCTATTCCAAATAATTTATCTATGTTTTTAAACTCTCTTCGTAGTAAAATAATGTTACTTTTGAGTGAAAACTTACAAAAACATACCTGTCTAAAGGTAAATTTGGAGTTATTTTCAATTTTTGTTTTGTTTAAAAATAACAAGCAAGAAATTAAGTCCTTCAGTACAAAAAACATACCAATTTATTATAATTACGATTTTAATAAGTTTTTTTCAAAAGTTGTTAATACTTTAACAAAGAAAGTTGAAGAGTTTGAGCAACGTGAAAGCGGTTGGGCCTTCCTAAGTGCTTCACATTTGGAGGTAAATGTAAACCGTTACCAACCGTTGCGGGGTGGGGAGGGGTCCACATTTATACAACTGCCGAGAGTCATAAAGAATAAAAAGGCTTGTCTTAACATTCAGAATAACGATGAGTTTTGTTTTTTATGGAGTGTTATGGCAAACCTTTACCCAGCAAAATATCATTCTGAAAGAGTAACATCTTATCCTCATTTTCGTGATGTTTTGAACATAGATGGCATGTCTTTTCCCGTTACGTTTACAGATATCCACATTTTTGAAAAAAATAATCCACAGCTTAAATTCATAATTTTTGGTTTGCAAAACAATAAGACCATAACGGGACCATTGTATAAGTCTGAAAATATAAGTAATAAAAAAATCATACATTTGTTGTTTTTTGAAAATAATGGTAAATCGCATTACTGTCTCATTAAGGATTTGTCACGGCTTGTTCGTAAACAAATAACAAACCATCACGGGAAACTGTATTTTTGCGACACGTGTTTAGTATTTTTTAAAACACAAATCGAAGTTGATAATCACGTTTGTGGTGGAATAGTGACTTTATTACCGGAAAAGGGTTCAGTAATCAAATTCAAAAATTATGACCGTAAACAAAATGTCCCCGTCGTAATTTACGCGGACATGGAAACTTTATTGAAGCCGTGCTATAAAGAACCATCAGGCACTTCGAATACAGAAACGTTACAACATCATATTCCAGCAGCGTTTGCTTATCAAATTGTTTGTACAGCGGACCCGAACCATAATCGATATGTGTCTTACCGCGGCGTTGACTGTATTGAAACATTTATCGATTATCTTTATAGAGACGCGCGTAAAATACACCAAATTCTATCTCAAAATGTTCCTATTATTTTTAATGAAAATGATGCAAAAGATTTTAAAAATGCTACCCTTTGCCATATTTGCCGGAATTTTTTATTTGGTGACAAAGTGAAAGATCATTGTCATATATCAGGCCGTTATCGTGGTGCAGCTCATAACTATTGTAATTTACAATACAAAATTCCCAAATTTGTACCGATATTTTTCCACAATCTGGCAGGCTATGACAGCCATCTGTTTATCAAAAATCTAGGAGAAGCTCCAGGAGCGATAAAAATCATTCCTAAAACTAAAGAGAACTATATCTCATTTACTAAATTCATTCCAGTTTCCGATGAAGAATTCATTCAGCTACGATTTGTAGATTCTTATAAATTTTTAGGCACCAGTTTAGAAAAGTTGGCTAAAACTTTAAAAAAAGAACATTTTATACATCTTCGTAGATGTTTTTTAAATCCAACTCAATTCGATTTAGTTACACGTAAAGGAGTTTATCCTTACGAATATATGGATAAATGGGATCGTTACAATGAACAGAAACTTCCTAAAAAAGAATGTTTTTACAGAAACTATTTCGGATGAGGATTACGAACACGCGCAAACAGTTTGGCGCGCATTTGATATTTTAAATCTCGGTCAGTACACTGATTTATATTTGCAAATTGATGTGCTTTTGCTGACGGATATTTTCGAAAATTTTAGGCAAACATGCAAACGTCACTATCTTCTCGATCCAGCATATTACTTAACAGCAAGTAGCTTATCATGGGATAGCATGCTTTTTAAAACAGGTGTCGAGCTTGAACTCATTGGAGATTTAGAAATAATTAGAATGATTCAAGCCGGTATAAGGGGCGGTGTTTGTATGTGTTCGCACAGATATGCAGAAGCTAACAATAAACACGTTTTACACTATGATCCTTTGTTAACTGACTCATATATAGTCTACATAGATTGTAATAATCTTTATGGATACAGCATGTGCCAAGCTTTGCCTTTTTCAAACTTTCGTTTTTTGAGTCAATCTGAAATAGTTAATTTTAATGTTAACAATGTATCAAATGATGCTGATTACGGGTTTATACTCGAAGTCGATTTGATTTATCCTAAAGAATTGCATGGAAAACATAACGAGTTACCGTTTTGTCCAGAAAAAAGTATTCCTCCCGGAGGGAAAACTTCTAAACTTATTCCGAATTTATTCGACAAATATTTTTACGTAATTCACTATGTGAATTTAAAAACTTGTATAAAACACGGTTTAATCCTTGAAAAAGTGCATCGCGTTATTACGTTTAGGCAGAGCTCTTACCTAAAACAATACATCGATCTAAATACAAGTTTAAGACAAAACGCAAAATCGGAATTTGAACAAGACTTTTTTAAATTGTTAAACAATAGTATCTTTGGTAAAACATTAGAAAACAACGAACGAAGGGTTAAGGTACAGTTAGTGAATCAATGGTCTGACACCCAAAATAAAACTAAAAAGAAAAATAGCGCAGACAAATTAATAGCAAGTCCGAGTTTTCATAGTGTTTCAGTCTTTACTGAAAATTTGGTTGCTATACAAACCAAGCCTGAACAGAAAATTTTAGATAAGCCTCTATACATAGGGTTTACAGTGCTCGAGCTATCTAAAGCTCACATGTACGATTTTCATTACTCTATTGTTCAACCATTTTATGGTAAACGCGTACGCATGTGCTATACTGATACAGACAGTTTCATATATCACATAAAAACACATGACTTTTATAAAGACCTAAAAAAACATTTTATACAGTACTTCGATACTAGCAATTATGGTTTACAAAATGACTATGACTTGCCACTAATAAATAAAAAAGTTCCAGGTCTTTTTAAAGACGAAATGGGAGGGGATATTATTACAAAGTTTGTAGGCCTACGTTCTAAATTGTACTGCGTTAAAACTGCAAACAGTATTATTAAAAAAGCTAAAGGTGTAAAGACATGTGTTGTACGAAATTTAAGTTTTTCAAATTATAGAAAAACATTGTTTAAAGGCGGTGTCATAAAAAAAAAAAATATTTTATTCAAATCTATAAAACACGAAGTGTTCACGCGTAGCGTTAAAAAGATTGCCTTGTCAAGCAACGACGATAAGCGATTGGTGTCAGGAGATAAAGTGTCTACGACAGCATGGGGTCACGTGTCTATTTTAGGGGTATAAGTTACTTGTCAACCATATGTGTCTTAAAACATACATACGAATATAACGGTCTACAGTTAATAATTGCACTATGGGGCGACATCGATTTCAAACCAAAAGTCAAGATATTGCAAAGTGATTGTGAAATAGTAACATTAACCTCAAGTGATTTTGGTTATATTAAAAATATTCTAAATTTAAATACTTGTGATATGCATGAATTATATGTCTTTTTATACTGTGTAAAACTGTGTGATTACGAAATTGTTACAAAAGTACTAGGTATCTTAAAAAAATTTTACCGTTGTATGTGTATATATTTCGATTATCTTTTAAGTTTAGATGAATATGTGTCTGAATGCATTACACGTTTTAAAAAAATTATTAAACAAGACACACTTTCTTCCGTTGAAAACATTTACTATAGACTATTGTGTAATTGTAATACCGAGTCTTTGGTTGAAAATGAAATAGTGACTATTGGGTTTGATTATTTTTTACCTTTTGTAATTTTCAACTTATAAATATTTTAAAAAATTGTTTAATAATTGTATAGTGCATGATTATTGAAAATAAATTTATGTATGTAGAATTTGTATTTTTTATTTATTTTCTACCACTATACTTGGAAGATACCATTATACCTGCTATTAGTCTATCTAGAGCAACAATTAACCAGTCCAGACATGATTTTTAATGACGCATGCGTATTACGTTGCATTGTTGCATAGCGTGCGAGCGCGGGGAGCGGGGCGCGTTGTCTAGTATATGGTGCATGGCATATGCCTAGCTCTTAGCTCATTACGTTCTTCGCGTTAAGTGCGGTCACATCTATATCAGTATACACGAAATCATGTCTGAAGTTCGATCAATGCAAGCTAGTATGGTGGCAGTTATGGACTCAAAAATACCAAAGTATTTAGTAAAAGTTGAAATTTTTGATGCAGTTGATAAAGCAAATGATGTGCATTTACGATCACGTATTAAAACTCAATATATAGTTTATGATGAAAAGGATAATATTCTATACAAGGCATCCCAATTAATATACCAAATAACGTCTGAGCTAGGAGAGCGCAACGAAAATCTGTGCAACGTAAATCTTTTCAGGTATGTAGATATGTTTTTATATAATAGCTAATTTTTACTTCTCCTTACTTTTAAGTCTTTGAAATGGTATTATTTCCTTTTACAGAAGCAATACACTAATCATTTTTTGTTTTGTTACAGATAATAACGCTTTGTTTCATGTCAAGACAAGATACGGATGTCAAAATAGCCTGCGCTGCGACAATATCTTAGTAGATAAATATGAAATCTATTTAGAAATATAAAATGTACAAATTGAAAATAAAAAAGTATATTTAAAAAAAGTGTATTATTTAAAGTCTCACTCACATTTCATTATTAGCATTTTACTCTGTAGATGTCCACCCCATAGTTAAAATTATCCTTTCACATTACCTTTCTTGTATCCGTTTCATAAATATAATAAAATTATAAGTGATGGATTGGTTAAGGTTCAAAAATAATACAAAAAAATATTAAACTATTTATTTATTTAGTAAACAAGTAAAAAATTTACACATTTTCAAAGTACCATTTCTTAATACATAAAACATTTTTTAAAGCGCATTCTTTTTTATGATTTTTACAACTTGTTACAGAACCTACACTACTATATTTATCGTACAGATTACCAAAGCTAGGACAACCTATCTCCTCAATATTTGAAGACTGACACTTTTCACAGAGTAAATTAATCCATTTTTTCTTTTCGTCTCCTTTCGTTATGACTTCCTTATTTTTCAAAAATGATTTCATTAGTCTTAAGAATTTATAATAATCTATGTAACCTTCGCTCCAATAGATACCTCTGTTTCGTTCAATCCATGATACTGTTTTCTTTTCTTCATCAGTTAATTTCGTGTACGGGTAAGGAGGCTTAATCAAAAATACCCGAGTGTTGTTATATTTGTCAGAAATTGCAAATTCTTTTATGATAAAATCATTTTTGTAATTTTTAAATCCTTGAACATCGACAAAATAAGAATTCATGATATTTTACGAACGATGTTACTTAAAGGTTTATATTCAACTATACAATCGTTTAGTATTAAACAGTAAGCAGATGTCTGATCAGGAATTTCTACATCACTTTCTAACTCTAATCGAATGTTTACTACAGGCCCACTCTTTAGTGATTCTGGCTGACGAGCACAATCAATGACAAATAGCGGCGCTTTTTCTTTAAATTCTTTCGTGCTTAGCAACGGTTCAGCTCTACGACCATAATAAGACTGTTGAAACTTAACGTATTGTTCATATATTAAAACAAATCTATCTTCAGAAAAGTTTGCATTTAGACATTCATAAGGAAAATATGTTGAATTCAGAAAAACTTTAACATCACGTAAATTACAATGATCAAAGTGCGACATATCTTTCAAAGCATCATTTTTTCTACCAGTTTGCAAGCCTACAATAACATATCTAGGTTTTTCTATTTGAGATGAAGTTTTGATGGTCCAGGTATGCTTGGTGGTTTTAGCTAACGTATTTTCATATAGGTCCCAATTTCTAAACGTTAATTGAATGGTGCGATCCTTTTCTAATAGTTTAAGAAAATTTATTCGTTCTCGGTCGGAGACCTTAATATGCGGAACACGCCAGATTATTTTATGTATTTCAATATCGTCTATAACTTCTCCAGTATTTAATTTGACCGCGTTTAGATTTGTGTTACTGCGCAACATGACAAGTTCATGTTTACAATTAATTACAACTTTCTTGTAATCCTCAGCAAAACCTAAAATATTGCTCAACGGTATAGATGCTGAAAATCTTCCACCATGCATATTTTTTGTACCATCAATGTCCCAACCCCAAGCTTTTGAAATTTTTGATTCAGTTTCATTCATTGATAATAAACTTTTCATTGTTGTGGTAACGCCAGCATTTTTCACTTTATCAATTTCGACTCCATTTAATTCATATCGAATATCTTGAAATAAATATAGAAGGGGATTGTTTGTAAATTGAACACTAGATACTTTTTCTTTTGTATCTCTTTTTATTACATTTACTATTCCTTCTAAGTACAAGGTACTTGCGGAGGGCAATATGTATACATCTTGCTGATTAATCGGAATTCTAATTTCATCGTTTTTGTTAAAACTTGTGACATAAGGTTTATACGAATGAGTTTCGATAGCCTCGATAGAATTATCGTGAACAGGAGGATTGATAATGTTTAAAATACTCATTTTAATAGGCCAACTAATTTTAAAAAGTTTATGTTTTCAACGCTTAATTTTTTTTTCTTGGTATGTGTTGTTTTACGAACACCACTATTATTACTACGCGTTTTAACTGGACGTTGTTCGTTTTTATAGTAATCAATCATTTCTTCTTGATATGTAAATACAACTGAATTTCTTCACCTCTTAAATTTATCAAGTTATTCTTTATATCCAATATTCTTATGTCTATATTGTTAATGGTATTCCTATTTACAGGAAAATAAATAATGTTTTTTGGTATTTCTATTATTCTATAACCTGGAGGAACATTCGGAGAAAACTCGTGGATGATGTGACTGGAAACTCCGTTTATGTATGAACCACTGACTATGTCACATTCGACTCTGATCACAGTTGTTGATAAAATGTTAACTGGAAAGCGGGACTCGTGCAATTTATTAGCTTTTAACAATACTTCACCAAAACCTAACAGGTTACCAAGTGATGACCGTTTTTCAAAATGAATATCTTTAGTACAAAATATTGTTGTCTTTAAAGTGTTATTGTTACAATATAATTTTAAGTCACATTTTTTTATTTTCGATTTTAAATAGTCACAAATATCTTGAAGTTCGTATGCACCTTCAGGGATTTCTATTAGTTCATTAGTCCCATAATGAAATTTATTATTTCTGCCATCAATATTCGGTAAGGAATTAAATGTAGATAAATGTAGCAAGGCACACTCATATTCACCATCAAGTTGTAATGTAGGAAAATAGTTCGTCGTCAGAACAGAGGTGTTACCTGTTATAGACAGCGTGAAGGACATATTGCTATTGGTAACAGCAGAACTAATCAGTCCGAATTTATACTACCGTTTTTACCTTTATCGTACATTGTTTCCAGAAATTGTGCAAAAACTTTAAACATAGATGTCCGCAATTATATGAATTAAATTTTTGGAACTTTGTGTAATTGTAAGTTATATTGTTTGTGTCTAAATATTTTACTAATTCAATCGGTGGTTTTAAATCTCCAAAACTGTCAAAATACTGACAATATTTATCAATCTTTGCATAGGCTACCCAATGAGTTCCTTGATTCTTGTAACTATCCAAATTAACTATGCCACATTCAACTTTTTTCACCTTTCCAGGTAATCTGTCTTTCATATATACTCCTCTAAACTCTGGTATTTTTGTTTTTTTGGCATGTTCTAAGATGTCATAATTTGTAAGTGCTCTCTCAGGCAGCCTGGTTCTCAGTTTTTTGATGAATTTAAAAATATGCCATTGCCTTTTTTATATGGTTTAATATACAATCCTTTACCTAATGCTACAGATTCCATAATTTTATTATGTCGTTCAGACTCCTTAAAATTTTGTTGAGCCATTTTATAATCATTTATTGATTTAGCTATACCTGCCGCACCTCCAGCTAAACTACCTAAGGCTGACAGCCCCGCAAATATTGGGATCAAAGGTAGAATGCCTCCTGATTTCGGAAGTGGTATAATACGTGGTAAGTGCACACGGCATTTTTTAGGAAATAATTTCTTGGCTGCTAAATATGCATATTTAATAGCAGTATTACTATCTTTATGTTTAAATTTCTTAATTTTTGATCGTATTTTGGATATAATTTTTTTGAACTTCTTGACTCCTGCACCTGTTTTAATTTTGGCTTTCATAACTTTGCTAACAAGCCATGATGCAAGTTTTTCACCTTTTCCAGAGTCTTTTGATTTGAGACGTTTTCTTGCCATATTTAGTAATTGATTATCTGCTTTGTGCCGGTTCGACAGATCTGAGAAATTAGAGTATGCAATATCGTGATGCATACAAGCTTCATCTAATTTGTTTACCCCCTTATCACCCTTTAATAACCGTTCTCTTAGTCGTGTTCCCGGACCGCAATAGTTATATCCTGGTAAATGTAACTCAAAAGGAAGATTATTAATTAAATTATTTACAAGTCCTTCTCCTTTCATTTCTGAAAAGAAAGTGATAAGTACCGAAAACTGTAGATAGTATAAGTACGTTAAATTATTTAACAAGTTCATTTCTTCTAATCCAGCAATTTTCGTTATCATTAAGACCCAACCATTTAACAAACAACTTATCTCTGTTTTTTCTAATAACTTTTTCTACTAAATACACGTTAGGACAGTTTGTTTTTTGAAGTTCTTGCTCATAAAATGATCCCATTATTATTTGTTTTTTGCAATCTTCAATAAGATAAGTTGGTGGGTTAGTGTTATTAACTTTTCTAATAACAAAAAGTTCAGTAGTCCAGTTAGGAGTATATCCCTTTTGAAATATTGTTTTATATTTACTAATGCGAACAATATCTCCTACTTGAAATTTATTTTTATACGACGTAAATGACTGTTTCTGGGACTTGTTGATATTATTTAAAACCATCATTTCATTTTCTTTGTCAACTTCGCATGGTTTATATTGGGTGATGCGATGTTTGGTATTATTATATGAAAGCATAACGTCTTTTATAGTATTTCCAATCCATCTTTTATTTCCATTGAAAGTAAAACATTTAAATAACTGATTTTTAATAGTTTTAATCAGTCTTTCGACAATAGAAGCTTTTTTAACTGAATATGATGAATAATGATTTATTTTAAAAGCATTCATAACTTTTTTGAAATATTCATTGTAAAATTCTGAACCCATATCAGTTTGTAAATTATTTGGACAACGACCACTTAAACGTAAAATGTTTTCAAAGGCTGTACTGACCTCTTTCTTACTTTTCGTTTTTAATGGTACAGACCAAGCATACTTCGAAAAACAATCAATAATAATCAAAATAAAACTGTAGCACTTATTATATTTTTTAAGATTATTAAAATCTATGAGATCTGCTTGCCATAAATCATCAATCCTTCTTAAAATAACGTGACGCCGAGGAAAATTTTTTCGTGCTGGTTTGTGGATTTCATTTACCACTTGATGTTTGCTCATTTTTAATCTTAATTACTATTTTATCCAAGTAGTCTTTCGTACAAAACCTTTCTTCAAACTGTTTTAAATACATTTTTATATCGGTTTTTAAAGTTTCTGTAAGAGTTTCAAAATCTTTCTTGCTACAAAAATTTTTACATGTGTGATCTACATATTCCTTGTTGACAGCATCATCAGACTTTATAGGTGACTTCACACCTACTAGTCTTGCTGATTGTAAGTCAAAACTCCCACTATCTGACTTTAACAGTGCTTTATCAGCAAATTCAAATATTTCTGAAAAACGCATTCTTTTATGCACATGGTGACCAAATTTATCAATATTCATTATGAAATATAGAACGTTGCTTTTATGTTGAAAGGTAAACGTAAAGTAATAAAAACCAATACATATTTATCTAATTTATAATACCACTTTCTCGCAATTCTTCTATAATAGATATTATTTCGTTATCCAAACCCGAATTTCCAGCATTTCTAGAAGCTGTCAATAACTTTAGTCTATCAACTAATTCATTAGGATCGTCCCAGTAAACATAATCAGTATTCTTTTTTAATCTTTTCATCAATGGCAACCCTTGTCCGACAAAATCTTCGTCAATATTGTCATCAGTACTGACGGATTGTTTTCGTAATTTGAACAATGGTTTTATAACAGTTAGATATTTTCGTCCTTTGTTTGATTTTAATGGCTTATGGGGATCAAAGTCCCTACGATGAGCATTTGTGTTCAGAAGCATTGATTTATAATTTTGCAAATCTTCACTTGTCACTAAATCTAAATCAGGCATTTTCTTGAAAAGTAACTCTACCAACCCTGGTGTAGAACTATATACTCTTCCAGCAACTGAAATCTCTCTATCGGTAACATTTATGCGAACTGATCCCATCATAAGTTTTCCGCGCTCTCTTCGAACACCGAAGGGGACATCGCAAAAGGCTTCTGAAGATAGGGACCATGATGATGTATTCTGTTCAGGAGTTGATACTGATTCAATTGTTTTAAAGGATTCATCGCCCTCATCGGAAATGTTATTAATGTCGGAACTATCGTCTTCATCAGATGAGCGTTTAGGTGTTGAGACCATAGAATTTCTATTTACAACAGTTTTATCCATTATTGTTGATTGCGGAGATGCATTGATACCAATTATATTATTATAACTATTTTCTAATGTATCATTAGCTAAATTTAGTTTTTCACTCCCTATCATTTTATTAAGCGGATTGATGATAGGTTTGAAAACTGTTTGTAAAATTTCATGGTTATCAGTCTCCATTGTACGCATATTTTTTACTTTCCGCTTAACTGCTTCCGCTGCTTTTACGATTTGTGTTTTTAATTCCTTTTCCATATTAATGTTGTCTGTATACTTATATATTATATCTCTCAATAGTTTACGTATATAACCTTCAATAGTAAGTAGCAATGAAATAATGAATATAAAATACAATTTTATAGACATTTATAATATCACTAATCAAATATTACAAAGGTATCAAATTTTTTTCTATAACACCCGTTACTTTTTGAACAATCTTTGTTTATAACTAGATAGTTATACGCTTCACTCCATATTTTGGAACACATTTCACGAAATTCAATCCACTTCATATCTGTGTTGACGTGCTCATCATATATGTGTCTTAAGTTGATATCATCCTGCTTAAATAAAACTAAAAGATTTGCATTGTCTCGAATAAGCTGTTTAGGAATTTTGCTATACGTTTGATTTAAATAAAAACAATCTATATTCTTATGACGACCCATAGCAAAATAATCTCGAATGTTTGTTTGACTTTCGCATGCTACGTCATCAAATATTATTACCGAATTCGGTTTTGCGTCCTGAGGACTAAGCACATCTTCATTATCACTGTATTTTGCGTAAGACACGGCTGGAACAAGATGCAAAACTCTTTCTAAGAAGACATATTTCGGTTGATGAAGTGTTTTCGAATAGACATATACGTTTTTAAAACGTAAACCATTTTGATGTAATAGAAGACCGATAACCAAATTAGTTTTTCCACTATTTGACGGTCCACAAATTATACAACGAACGGTATCAGGTAAGAGATTTCCATGGCGATGAGTTGTGTTTATAGTATCTGGACAAATTTTGTCGAGCTGCAGGGATTGACTTTGTTTAACAAACTTCATTGTGAACTAAATCAACAGAGCATTTTGCCTTGAATGACATTAATGAAAGCACTCTTTTCGTTTTATAGCAGAAAATAACAAAACAACTCCAGTCACTCAAGGTAAACAGAAGATCTCAAAAACATAATATTGGGCACGCTAAGCCACCGGAGTGCAGGCGAACGGAGTGAGCCTGATGACACGGAGGTGGTCTAGAGTGCCCAATATTATACTACTCCAGAGCCCTACTTTCTCAAGTCGTATGGCTGCAGCGGCAGCTTCTTGTTGTATAACAAGATGATGGGGTCTGAGGTTGAGAATGACTTCTAATGCTGACGTGAGAGTCGTTTTGATACTGCCTGTGGTTGCTAGGCAGGCAAGACGCTGCAGGCTTTGTAGTTTGTTTTTTACTGTGCTTAACTGAGTTCGGGGCCACTAAACTACTGCACCATATGTTATCATGGGTCGTATTATGGCTGTATAAAGCCATAGGGTTATGGATGGCTTAAGGCCCCATTTCTTGCTTATTAGTCTTCTGCATTGTCAGAAGGTTGTACATGCCCTGGTTATTTTTGTGCTTAGGTGCTTACTCCAATTTAGTTTGTTGTCTAAAATTACCCCAAGGTATTTGACTTCACTTGAAAGGGTAAGCTCAATGTCAAATAGTTTTGGCATGATAGTTTATTGGATTTATCCTTTTATTTGTGAAAAGGACTAATTCTGTTTTGTTGGGGTTTACCGTCAGTTCATGGTGGTGACACCACTCTTCCATGATTCTGAGGGCTAGTTGCATGCGAGTGCAGATAATATTTTCTGAGTTGCCTTTGATCAGAATTGTAATGTCGTCCGCGTAACCTACTGTGTAGTAGCATCTATCGTTAAGACGTTTCAGCAGATCGTCCACCACAATGTTCCACAGTTAAGGAGAGAGTACTCCTCCTTGTGGGCAGCCTTTGGTTACAATGCCTCTCGTGGTGGTGTTAACTGTAAATTGTACTGCTCTTAGCTTCAGAAGTTGATCAATCCACCCACTGATGGTTTGTTCGACTTCAAATCTACTAAAAGAGCGGCTGATGCTGTTAAATTTCGTTTTGTCGAACGCTCCTTCGATGTCAATGAATGCGCCCAGTGTCATTAGCTTATCAGAGAGGGCTGCTTCTATAGTTCCTACGACAGCGTGTAGGGCTGATTCTGTCGATCTACCCTTTCTATAAGCATGTTGTTGGCGGTGCATTGGCATGCGCGTTAGTGCACCCTTCCTTAGATATCTATCTGTTAGCCTCTCTAGAGTCTTCAGCATGAAGGAGGTCAGACTAATTGGCCTGTAAGATTTCGCTTGTGTGTAGTTAGATTTACCCGGTTTTGGTAAATATATGACCTTGACTTTTCTCCACTGGCGAGGTATATAGTTGTGAGCTATGGAAGCTCTAAATATATCAACTAGATGTGGCATAAGTGTTGTTTGTCCCCATTTCAAGAGTACTGGAAATATGTTGTCCAGGCCAGCAGATTTGAAGGGTTGGAAGCTTTCGATTGCCCACACAACTCGGTCTGCAGTGACTATGGATTTGGCTATATTGCAGTCTGTAGGGGTTGGTTCTCTGTGTTCCACATTTTCCCAGTTTGGGTTGTCAGTGACTACACATCCTGGAAAGTGTGTTTCGATAAGCACCTCGCTTATTTCGCTATCAGAGGTCGCATATGTACCATCCTGTTTTTTTTATTGAGCCCAGAGTTCTGTTATTATCTTGTGATAATATTTTTTTCACTCTAGCTGCTTCATTGGTGGAATTGATGTTGTCGCAGAACCGCCGCCATTCACCTTTGCGATATCTTATGCGTTTCTTGTAATGATACTGGGCTTGTTTATATCTCGTCGTTTTTGGCTCGATGAAAGTCTTTTCAGATTGAGTTTGAGTCTCTCTAGTTCTGGCCCCCACCAGTGAGACTTTCCCCCTATGATTGGTGTTGTAGGGGTGCAGGCTTGCTGGTAGCTGTGTTGGATACACGTGGTTAGTGTGTTTATATTATGTTCTATGTTGTCAGTGCTGTTGGTCATGTCCGTAAAGGTGATTATATCTACCTCATATTGAAGAAGGGTCGTGTACCTCGCAACGTCCGTCTTACGTGGCTTACGTTTTGGTTGCTCGTCCTTCTCATGCACTTGTATGGTATAGCAGATTTTCCTGTGGTCTGCAAAGGATGGTTCAGCGGAGACGTGCCAGTTTGACAAAAGTATTGTGCAGTGCTGCACAAGGCTTGCGTTATCTATCTAATACCTTTAAATAGGCAATTTTTATATATGTAAGTATATTATATATAATCTGAATTTCGGAAACGGCTTAAACGATTTTCATGAAATCCAGTATGCAGGGAGTTTCGGGGGCGATAAATTGATCTAGCTAGGTTTCATTTTAAGAAAACGTAGTTACTCACTTAATAACATTAAAGTTACTTGACAATAGATGGCGTTGTTAAGTAACACTAGAGCTACTTGACGATAGATGGCGTTGTTTAAAAAAAGATCAAAGCTCGGTCTTCTAGGTATTTTTTAATAAGGTCGAAAAGGCTGGCATGATAAAGTTTGTCGGTTTGTAGCTTAGATAATTCTAATGTGTGTTGGGCAAAAAATTAAACAATAAATGATACATAGAATATAATGAAACTAATAATCGTCGTCTCAGCCGGAATACATCCACTGCTGAAATGTACATAGGCCTCCTCCACAGTGTTGCCAGCAAACTTTTTGCAAGCCCACTAAATGGAGGTCCTAAAACCACCAGAAAACCATCAGATTTTTACGTATAATTTGAAACCACTAATTTATGAATTTGTATTAAAAACTTATTTTTAATGAAAATAAAGGAATATTGAGTTAACATTCAGTAATAGTGAATTTTGTAAAAACAAGAAAATAAAAGGAATTATGAAAAAATAATTATTTTATAATTAAATGTAGTACAAAATTCCACGATACCCGAAACTTTTGCGTGTACTGTAGTTTTAGCATATTTTAAGAATATAAAAATATTTGCGAAATAACAAGTAAAACAACCAGATAACAAGACTTGATTAGTAACCCAAAACAAAACAAAGTTTCGTTCGTCGATCTACGATCTTACCGTTCATTCATTATAAGCGATCTCTTTCTTACCTAGGACTCCGTCCTAGTCTTTATCTAGCGAGCTACGGAAGTGAATTCACGGGGACAATAGGTACTCAATGTTGTCAACATATCATTTTTAGTTTCCCTATATGTGATGAGTAACTATACTTACCGAGTGCTATATTGTTTTTATTTAGCTAAATTTTTCTGTGTTTCTGAAAACTATCAACCTAAATAATGTTGTTTTCATATGGTATTTCATAGGCACTTAACTCCATTGTTCATGATGGTAAAAAGGGAAGTAGAATTAGCCCATGAGTCTTGCTTTTGTGTACTATGAGAATATTGACTCGCGACATAAAACGTATGTATTTACAAAAATAAGTATTTTACATGAATGTGTTCAAGGGCG
The DNA here is from genome assembly GCA_946406115.1 of Apoda limacodes. Taxonomy (NCBI): domain Eukaryota; kingdom Metazoa; phylum Arthropoda; class Insecta; order Lepidoptera; family Limacodidae; genus Apoda; species Apoda limacodes. The sequence goes on along the minus strand of OX291555.1, from coordinate 20,249,370 downwards.
TAGGCACCTTTTGGGCAGACCTCGTACAAAATATGGTTTTCATATGGCATTTCATAGGCACTTTACTTCATTGTTCATGATGGTAAATGGGGAAGTATATTAATCAGCCCATGAGTCTTGCTTTTGTGGACTATGAGAATGTTGACTCGCGATATGTCGAGGTGTTTGAGATGTCTGTATATATGCATGTCCCTAAAACTGCTTACAATCGCACTTAAAAATATCTGTTAAGTTTAAGTATAAAACAGTCAAACAAGAACCATTCAGTTACACAAAGGAGTAAAACAGGAGATGTCATGTCCCTGAAACTGCTTACAATCGCAATTATGATGTCTTTAAGTTAGATACTAGTAAATAAATAATTAGTAGTAGTTGATAGTCAGGCTATGTCTCCGCATTGTCATTTAGCCTAGACATAGCAAAGGCGTTCCAGTTCAGGAACCATTATATTGTTTAACATTTTGCCTGGCAGACGTACACGAGCCGTAGTTGATGGTAGTCGCTCTGATAGCGAGGACATTAATGCTGGTGTCTCGCAAGGCTCTGTGCCGTTTCTTATGCTGTTTCTACTGCATCAATGACATGTTGTCCATCGACAACATACATTGTTATGCAGATGACAGTACTGGAGACGCTTATTATACGGGCTGTGTAAACATCCCACGTTCCGGTGTGGAGGAGAACCGCGGAGTACTTGTGTCTAAAATCGAGATCACTCAGTCCAAGGTGTCTGACTGGGGACAACCTTTTTTATAATTTTGGCTTGTGTTTACTTTCCTCATATTCGAATTGAAAAGTAGTGTTTAATTCGGGTGAAAGGCCCATTTCAGCCTCGAATTATTGGCTCATCAGCAATGTGTGTCTTTTATCCTTTAGTTCACAATCTACTATTTCATACCTGTACATTATAATTGAGTAGGGACTATCTTTAGATTTTACAGTTTGTTTTGTCGTCTTTTGTGCGTTAATTATGTCTTTTGTTTGTGGTAACTTATTTTTGATATTAAGTAGTGATGGACTAATTGCTTCACGTATAATTTCCAGGACTTAGTCATAATATATAGTGGAGTACCTTACATTGCATCCCATCAACAAGTATCTGCCTATGCATTGCTTCGCCACAAATATAACATTTTTATTAGTAGCTTTGTTTTATATAAATATATCAAGTTGCTCTGGTCTAGGATAGTATATATGTAAGGTGTTAAGTTAGATTTTAGTTGTATTAAGTCATTTACTTCTGCAACACATTAAATCACGAAAACCTGCGACCAACAAATATCTGGCTATGCATTGCTTTGTAGAGCTATTCTCTAGAGACTACCTACTGTATGTGGTACTTCAATGAGACAAACTACTAAATTTTTTATAAATATCATTAATTACAATAACGGAAAAAAATCACAACCGATTTCGAAGTCATGGGTCATTTGCGCCTGAACACGCGCACTTACACCTGAGAGAGAGAAGACGCCGCTGTCGATTGGCGAAAAAAATTTGAAATAGGACCAGAAGGTGAATGGAAATCGGTAAAACAAATCCCTGGCAGCTATAGTCCAAAATATAGATAAGCCAAATGTTTAGGGTTCCGTACCTAAGAAGTGCGAGTCGGGCTCGTGCATTATCTGGTGGTACTGAACCCTCGGTGCCCAATTCCGACTCGCACTTAGTCGGTTTTTTTAACATAAGTATATACATATAAACGCACAATGGATCTTGTGTCTGAATAAAACAATACTTATTTATTATTTTTGTTGCAAAAGAATAAAATAACCTAAGTTGGCCAGCTGTAGTGGACGAGTTGAAAAAATGGATTATATTGGCGTACTCCAGGATTCAACTAAATAGGCATGATAAGTCAGTAAATAAAATACAAAACTGGTCGTTAATCTTTAGAATATTTGTCCGAACCTAATTAAATTTTGTGGAACTAAAATATGGCCCCTCTAAGCCGACAACGAACTTTTCTTGCAAAAACACGACATGAATATTCGCTCATCAATGTGGCCGTACGTTAACAGACATACTGGCACATCGATTTAAAAATGCCAATAAAAAATCAAGATGTTGAACTCAGACAAGAGTTTATCAAGAAATCAAGAGTTGCCTTTATTCATCGATGCCTGCAGTAGTTTCGATTTAGACAATAGTTTTTTTAGAATTTTTAGTATAGATTCTTGGATGACAACACAGAATCATTCATTTGCTCTGAGGTTTGAGCTTGGCTTGAGGATTTATAGTTATAACCATGACACTGGCTTTAACTTTGCCGTTGTCAGGTAAAAAACAAGAGTTAGGCATGATTTGAAGATGAGTCAGAATGAAACGAATCGGTTACATCATCAAGGTATGTCTTTGCAAAAAATCTTCGTTGATTGTGTTGTTGTTGGTGTTAGTATGGCAAGTTTTTGTGTAATGGTTTCTTCGATTAGTATCGTTTAGGTCCAAGTATTTAGTTAGTCACAGACTATTTTAAAAATAACGTAATATTAATCGAGAGTATTCATAAATATATTTTAAGAAAAGTTGTTAAGCTGTGTGTTAAGCCGTTTAAAGACCATCAGCTATTTTCTAGTTGATGAAGGGATATACCTAAGCAACTTGCACAGGTCGATTCGAAATATGGTATCTGTATACCCAACCCCAACTGACAGCAGATATAGTATGTTTGGAGTCATAGTATGCCCAACTACTTACCAACTGACAGCAGATATATGTTTGGGTCAATGGAGGTCCTGATAATGAAGCAGAAAAGAGAAATGAGGATCAATAAGTGAGGGATTGTAAGCTAGGTACTTTCACTCGTTCAATCGATAAATTAATTTTGTGTAAGGAGTATTTAAATTTTAGATAATTTTATTTGTTATATGTCTTTTTATATCATTTGTTATATACGTATTAGCTTCACCATTATTTAAGCTTTTTAGTCGTATTTAAGCATAGCTTTAATTTTAATTATTTGATAAAAAAAATATCTTACAAAAGTTCCTAAAATTATTTTCTTCGTATTTCACAGAATCGTTACTTTAGGAAGTAAGCACACATAAAATAGCTTTTATTAACTCGTTAAAAATTCGTTACATATATTATTATCTGCTTTTTATAAAAAATACGTAAAAGAAGTAATAGATTCTCATAATTTTATTCGTTCCAATATGCAAGATTACTCTGTGATATGTTTCCTGTTGAAAATGTATTGCGTTTCGTGTATTCATTCATTGCATGCATGCATAGCACATTCTTGCACTATGTCTACAGTGTCAAACACATTGAAGCAGTTGCATCTGCATCATGCATGTAGGCGTGAAGTTTAGGGGCCTTTCATAAAATTGAACACAACAAACCTTGCATTCACGAGTCGACAGCCGAGCGTGGGGTTGTGCGTTTCGTTGTCGGCATTTGATCGAACAAATTCACGCGAATGGACGCAATGTCTTTTTTGTTTATCAACAAATAGAATGTTTTAATTTGTATTGAGTTAAATTAAATCAATTTTGTGTTTATCTGTTTATGTTATCAGTGCGTGAACTGTTTATAAGGAAATGTTTAGTTAGCGCAAGTTGAATCAGTGTTGAGGTGAAGATGGACGGTGGGAACGCTGACTCCGATCACTCTATGACTTGGGAAGATTTTTTCGGTTTGTAATAGTTTATTTTTATGTTTGATATGGGTCGAGTTGGAGTTTTAATATATTATCATGATCTTAAAACTTCAACTTCACCCATATTTGATTTTGTAACAGATTTTATTCTGTCTGATATGATGAAAATATTAAACATTTAAACATAGGACCTAGCTAGAGGTTTAAAGCAATTAAAGGAAAAAAAAACGGACTGAGCGAACGCTTAACCTAACTGAAAAATATTCAGTTGGAACAATCTAATAAGACATACCTAGGTAGGTAGTACGTTCAGTATTGTAATCGGATTACTGTATAGTAATCGGAATTTATAAATAAACTCTTATCACTTTATTTTTGTTGTTAATTTTTTTTAAGAGAAATGTGTTTTTTTGTTTTTTCGACGATTTTTTAAATTTTATCCTACTAATATTATAAATGTGAAAGTTTGTATGTCTGGATTGATGTTTGTTACTCAATCACGCTTCAACTACTGGACAGATCGAGATAAAACTTGGCATACATATAGGTTAGGCCCTGAAATAGCATATAGGTTACTTTTTATCCCTAAAAATTCAAAAGTTCCTGCGGGACTGCGGGAATAACTATAACAGAGTTAAACGAACTATTGCTGCACCTATAGCATGCTATAGCAATTCATTGGCAAGTATAACTTATTGATTAATTAATTGGAGTTAATTAAGGAGTTCCACGCCGATAACCGCTGGCAAAGTCTAGTCTGTGTATAAGGGAATCCTTTTAATATCGATTAAAATACCTACTTATTGAAAATTTTCTTACTTTGGATTCATACTAGAAAACCTAATATCGAAGCCAGGTTCGAACCTAGGACCCTCGCGTCGCGGTAATAAGAGCCAATCGTCTAATTAATACGTACACTTTTTATTAATTGTTTACTTTTTCTTTATACCTATTACATATTAATCTATATCGACTAGGTCTCAATGAGGTTAGATCATAGGCTTTTTTTTTTCGGATGGAAACCCATTTATTCTGGAGGGGTTCAGTTTACAAAGTTAGAACATCGAAAAGACCTATCTCCCCCCCCCCCCCCAAAGTAAACTACTGGGCGGGAAATGTAGTTGTGCACTGTGTTTCTTCCATAGGCAGGTACTATATTTTACGGCCTACACTCTATTTTTTTACTTGTCTTATTTTGTAAATTTGAAATAAAGAACTATGACAAGAAACAAGAACACACAGAACTATGACAGGTCATACAGATAAAATATACATATTCCGACTCTTATCTATGTTTTTATCTAAGTAATAAAATTGTGGATTTCATCTTTTTTGTATTTTGAGCCTAATAGTTTTCTAGATTTTGATTTCACAAAGGTAGGGTATAATAGTACTTACTCGAGACTTTTCGCAATAAGTTACCAGATCGACTAGGTAGGTACCTACAATGTCTTGTAAATTCTTAATAAAAAATACAGATGTTTTTAAAATGTCCCAAGTAACTAGTTAGGAGTAAAATAAATTGGAAATATTATGATCGGACGATACGCAATAAGAAAAATAAATCACATCAGACGGTGAAAAATTATAGTAATTTTGCTATCAGAAAATCATGGTCACGAATTTCCCGAGGCTATAGAAGGACGGGTTTGCCCTGTGTTGCCAATTATGGCAAACGTGTATTGCATACACTGCGCTTCTTGTGTGTCTTGCTCAACGAACGATGGTTTACAAATACCACAGAGTATAGGTACCAATATTTATGTCCAAAACTGGATAAGTTTCTAAGTTTTTTAGATAATCGCAATAATTCTCATTCTACGTGTACAAACCACACTTGGCCAGTTTTTTTATTCACCTCAAAAGAATAGCGGTCAGATTTAAAAAACAAAACGAAAATAATAACATATACTTCCTACGGAACCCTCACCATCCGTTTTTTTTATAACAAAATTGTTCGGCGCTTCAAATAGACATGCACTGTCTGTAAAATTACATCTTCATCGATGGAGATATGGTAGAACTATAATGCTGTGACATACGAAGCCAAAGGGTTCTCATCTTGCCATTTGGCTACGAAACTCTAAAAGGTGTAGGTAACTTAGTAGGTTCGTTCAGTCGTTTCTTGGATACTTGAACGTATAGTGTATGCTTGAACGTGATCTATCAGTTTTTTATCTATCTGCAGTACAGACTTGTTTTATACTGTTTATTAGTATATCATTAGAACTCTACGAACATTAAATATTATTTATTTTCCCATTTTAACAGACTTTAAAAAAAAGGAGGTTCTCAGTTTGACCCGTATGTTTGTATGTATGTATGTATGTATGTATGTTTGTCCGCATGATGTATTATCTCGTTTATAAGTAAGTTAAGTAGAAAAGGTAACTTACGGCATTGATATAAACAAAATTACGGTCTTGTAGTCGTGTGATAATTTAAGAAACCGTCATCTGCAATTGGTAAAGTTGCATGCAAAAAGTCTGCCACTGTTGAAACTTGTGACCAACACTTTTTTTTAAAGATACATTTGGTAACGACGAAATGCCTGAAGTTATCCTACCAGGCCTCCCAATATCTGAATTTCAAGATATAGGTACTTTGCCCTAAACACTAACTGAAAATCTTTCCAAAGTGCTTCCTTTTCAGTCCAAGCCAAGTTACAGTGGTCTTCAGCCCTTGCTAACCATAAAATTTGGTTACAGTCCGCGGCGGACTCTATTTTAGTAAAAAAGGCGTTAAGAGCAAGCAAATCTAAAAAATCTCGGCCAAAAGTATAAAAAAAAAATGGTTTTTTTTTAAAAGAAGAACTGATTACTTTTGCAGTGGTATATTATTTAAATAATAGTCAAAATTAATTAAGTAATTTCGTTTGGAATGATAATATTAAAAGTGATTTTTACCTCTAAGTAATACTTATATTTTTTTTGTTTAGATTTTCTCCAGGAATTGTTTACTAATAGATAAATTTAAAATCTCAACTCATGCCAAATAATCGTGAAAACTAAATGAAACTTTTTTTTTAGAAATTAGACTTGCCTGTTTCGGAAAATTGCACAGTTACCAATAAAAATACAAAAAAAACCTATGTCTCCGTTACTACACTTCTTAGAAGATATTTTGTGATGTTGACAGCTTAAATCAATTGCAGTTTATTCAAAATCCATACCTCAATACCAACCACAAATTACCTTGGAGTAGAACATCACATACATATATTGTTTCGTTTATTTTACTTATGATTGACAGTGTAATCTTCTTCTGGAGTCTGAACTGGTTAAATGCACCATTGTGTCTACTATGTCGTGTAGTAGATATGAGTCATATCATAAATCACTGTGACCGATTCGTCTTTACGTAGCGCTCGAAACACTACGACCTATTGTTATGTTACAAACAGAGAATTTATTTCAGCAAACAAAGAGTTGATAGAAATAAATGGAAATGACTGATTGGAAACAGTGCTGCTAATTATCTATGGAATTAAGAAAAGAGTGGCCAGAAATCGTTGTAAAAAAAAATGTTGGTTCCGTAATCAAACTAAACACCTGGATAGTGTTGCTATGTGCGTTTGTTTGTCTAGATTTTAAATTTGATTTTAAGTGTTCTTACAGGAACTTTCTTGTATGGACGTAATACGAACATAAAATGTAGTAAATTTTTCTAACTAAGTATCTATCTTTCTATAGCCTGTTAATGTCTGACTAACTGCAATGAATCAATGTACCTAACAGACTTATAAGCAAAACAAAACAAAAAACTAATGGATCAAACAACTGACAGGCAGGTATAAATACACAATTAGCAACACTGAGCTGTGTACACATTGTTAAGAAACTTTGATAGCAATTCTTTGATATCGGCGCTTGAGTGAACCTAGAAGTCATCTAGGCTAGTGTGTCAGCCCGACTGCGTCTAACTTGTTGGCGCCAGTCAGTGTTGCCAGTGTTGCAGATAAAGGTTGCGTTATAACTGCAAACTTTGTACTCTGTCGTAATGCTGGATTAACTTTAGATGTCTAAACGCACGAGTGGCCATCTATAGCTTCTCGTTAAGCAAAATGATGGCTGAATACAAAGATTACTAATGAATAGATATGGTACTTTGTTGTAAAATTATATCCAATTTGTGAAGGTGTGTTGTATAATGAACTGCAGGGACTTAATTTTTTTGTATGGAATGTGTAGAAACACCAGGGGACTAGTGTTATTTATGATATGATCGCTTTGTAGGGCACTGGGTAATCAGATAGGTGGCTGGCTAACGACATGGGCTTATGGAGTAATTAAAAGCGAATTTTTTGTGCGTTAGGTACGAATAGGCACGTGTTGTTTAGGATATGTAGAATCGGCTCCGTTTTCAAGATTTTGGATTCTGGCGACTTTTTGGATTCAGCTCGGTACCGGTACTCTAGGGATTGCCCTGTACTTTATACTTAGTAATTTTTAACATGTATAATGTACTAAATATATCTTTAACATAAAAAATAAATTCGAACACTCAGCTAGTAATCAAATTATAGTTTTACTAGACTTTGCCAGCGTCTCCGCCCGCCCTAAATTTGGTTATCGGCTTAAGATTCCTACGGCAACTCCTTGATTATACTAAAGTAGTTTGTATAGCAAGCTATAGCTACAGCTTTAGTTCGATCAATTAGTTTATCCTGCAGGATTTTTTCTGGGATAAAAAGTAGTCTATGTCCTAATCCAGGACCAAACCTTTATGTGTGCCAAGTTCCATTCCGATCCGTCCAGTGGTTAAAACGTGATTGACAAACGCCAAAATTTCGCATTTATAATATAAGTAAGAAGTAGGATTTATAAGTTAATTAGTTAATTTATAAGTTTTTGCCAGCGGCTCCACTCGCCCTAAATTTGGTCATCGGAGTGGCGGTAAGTACTCCTTAATTATATTACTGAAGTTTGCTATAGCAAGTTACAGTTGGTTTGAGCTCGGTTATAGTATTTCCCGCGGAAACTTTTGTCTTTTTCGCAATAAAAACTAACCTATGTCCTTCCTCGGGACTCAAACTATCTCCTTACCAAATTTCATATAAATCGGTTCAGCGGTTTAAGCGTGAAGAGGTAACAGACGAGTTACTTTCGCATTTAAAATATTATCTAAATTATATATGAAATTGACAAACAATTACTTCTATTTAAGTGAATGATATGTATACTCTTAATATAAATACGTGAATATTTTGACGTAGTAAGTATTCTTAAGCACAGAACAAATCACATACATACAAACCAAAGACAAGACAACTAAATAGAATAGGAACTGAAACTGTTTTGTTTAGAAGGAATTTTGTGTTCTTGTCACACACACACCTAGGACACCTACTTACACAGCCCTAATCAATATCATCCTTAGAGAGTCAGCAGACTAGGATGGATCACGTGGTTTTTAAGAGTAGGTATATATCGAATCTGTACGGGCAGCTAAGCCTTACCTTAAGCTGCCTTACATTAGTAGACTTCAAACATTTGTGCAGGAACAATTGCTCTGACAATCTTTATGAGTACGGTTTTTTTTACTTATAACCCGCGAGTAACTGGTAGTGTCAAATAGTGACCGTGGATAACCTTTAGAGAACCGACACGACTAGGACCAGCTTATCAGCCTTATTTAGGCCACAGTCCACACGCGGGCCCAGTGCGGATTGTGGACTTGACTAGGACCACGGCTCGGAATAATAAAGATCCCAACATATCTAATGTGAAAGCAAATTAAATCAGTAAGACAGTAACTGACAGAGCTTAATAAAAATTATCGGCGGAAGCTCGGGGAGTCGTGCTTTCAAATTACTTTCCAAAGCTACCGAGGGAACTGTTGCCGTCTATACCACCACTTCAAAGGACCGATGGTTACATGACCTATATATAGGGTTAAGAGAAAACCGATTTTGCTTTTATTTTAGAGCACTATACTTTATTACTTTTGTCTTCAATTCGTTATATCATGTAATGTAACATGATACAAACAGGAACGTCTATTTTTTATCTATACCTGTACCTAATTACAAGTAAGAGATAACGTTTTAGATATACTGCTCTGTTAAATTGTTTTGACGACAGTCAAACAATGACTTACAAATGAGATACACAGCTAAAAGTAATTTGACAACACAATACATAATGATGAAGAAATGTAGCCTAAATACATAGTAGTATATTTAATTGTTATTGTTCTGTGTCACGTAATGTTAGAGAGCGATTACTTTTTAGGCCCGGCTTACGAAATGGATTGTATAGACTCGGGTTAGGTCTATCTCTGTTGTGACCTATGCTAATGAAAAAATCACAATGATAAATTGTTGGGAGATGACTTTCGGTTGTGTGTGGGTGTCCTAGATTCGGTTTTCTTTCTTCGTAGCTAGGTATATACATACTAGTTGGGCTAATATGATGTTGCATATTTTAAATGTGCGTTTCGCGTAGTTTTGTTTCCTATGTATAAGAATAATAAATTATTTTTCATAACAATTACCCGTAAACAATGTTATTACGTGCAGGCAAAGTGGCTGCTTCCACGGGCTTTTTCAGTATAATTTGTTACGCACCTATTCTATTAAGTAGGTATGTAAATAAGCTGTCTATTATCACAATATGAATTATACGCGCACATCACAAGTGAGCAATTACAAGATTGAGATTCAGCTAAAAATGTGTAATTCATAAATTTCTAGATATCTAGCCACCATCTGGCGTTGGTGTTGTATTCTTTACTTCTATTCCCGCCATTTCAATTGTGTATTGGTTAGTTTATTTATTTATTCACTTGATACAGCATTTTAAAACTTAAATTCACAGCTCCTTGAATAAAAACGAACTCAAATACACCTTGTTATACTACTTGGGATAATTCTTCAATTTTAATAAATAATTACAAAATCTAAGTCTGTTATTGGCAAATTTTCAATACAAATAATAATATTCGAGTTATTCATATTTAACGTTTCTCGTGTATACTTAGGTTAATAATCTACGTTGTATGAAAAATGTGTCTGGCTTTATGCCGTTATTTACTAGAGCGAAGCCCCGAGTAATGTCTTGTATTTGTACAAAGCGACATTATTCTCCCATTAACCATTGACGTCAGCAACTATAGATGCCTCATACATCTCTATAGAACACAACTGACGACTGTGTGTAATCCGTAATTAGTTACCCTTTTCTTGACAATGTATCTGACAAGATACATTGAACTTCTAAAATTTGTATCTCCAAAAATTATGAAGTATAACGGAACGTAATTTTACCTAAAACTTTATGATTGTTTTCGAACGCACCTGTGATAATTGCTGTCATGTTGGCAACACTGTTTATCAAACACATTTAAAATGGCGTACCGTTTCGATGCTATCCCTCCTAAGAAGGTAAGAATATTTTTGTTTTTATGGGTTTTCATTAGATAAAGGTGTGACAAGGCATGGTTTTGTACAAATAATGGTTGTGTAAGCATGATGTATTAATTGCATGAGAAACACATAGTGTTCTGCTAAAATAATCTACAATCAAAACATATGTATCTCCCTGTGCACATTGCCAAGTAACTACAAGAAACGAATTTTGACGGTATAGATGAAACGTAATAATATGTCATAACTAGTGGCGGTCATTTTACACTTATTCAGGCTTTAACCTATAGTAATTAATATTTTTATTGTTACAAACTGTAACATATAAAATATTGACTTATACATAGCTCTACTAAAATAAGTTTTGAGCGACGGGAATGGACATAAAAATTTTTCGCGGAAAAATTATTCATTCCCATGTTACCCTGGGTTTCGATCGGTATTCGCGTGAATTAAGTCTTGTTTTGTCTTATTTATATTTAATTGTATCGTTTTCTAGTGCTTTTGCATATTGCTATAAGCCTACACAGTGTGTGTGAATGTTTTATTGGTACAATCCTGTCAATCTATTGTCTCGTATGTGGTGTGGAACGCTTTGCTTTGCTTAGCACATATTTTTTTAATTTATTTTCAGGGAGGAGGTAAGCCTTCTTTTTACAGAGCTAAGAAAATATATGCACTCGTACCTAAAGCTGGAAGAAAATCTTCGGATGACGAATCGTCTTTCGAATCAGGAGATGAATTGCAAAACATTCGACAACAACAACTTGATGATGATGGCGGTTCCTCCTCAGCTCCTTCATTGCCATCGTCTCTTGAAAAATTAAATTTATTGAATGAATCGGATGAGGAACTAGTGCCTTTTCAAAAAGTAATTACGGAGTCCACGCTGCAGACATCGCCTTTGCTGAGACAAAATGCATCGCCCGTACTATCACCTTCCATTCTACAATCATCGTTATCTGCATCACCATCGACTCCTATTGCTTCTTCTGCATCACATATAAACGCTGCTAACATTAGTCGAACTATACCAACAGTTTCTCAAAATGAACAATCTACACACTCTCTACCAAATTTGCAATCAAACTTACCTGCTTCTCCGTTGGTAGATGATCCATCTTTATTACGTGTCCGATCCAGGAGTACAATTATTGAAAATGCATTATCGCCACTCTCTCCATCAATCCTACAATCATCTTTACCTGCGTCTCCGTTGGCTGAATATTATAGTACTCCATTTCTATCAGGTGTAAGTACACTTCGTAATAGAACACGTGGATTAATAATAGCGCGACCTACTCCTATCCGCCAGGCACCTCTTAAATTTAGTTGGAGGAAAAAAAAATTTGAACATTGTGCTATAATTGATGACAAAGTTTCGTATTTAGAAACATCCCGGAGCCCATTTGAGTACTTTACTACGTTTTTTTCGAAAGAAATTTTAGATTTTATTGTTGCACAGACCAACCTATATAGTACCCAAGAAACCGGTAAATCTCTAAATATTACTAGAGAGGATATTAAGGATTTTTTTGGTATTATTCTCCTTATGGGCATAGTTGATTTGCCAGCCTACACAGACTACTGGTCAAAAGAATTCAGATACGGCCCTATAGCCAATATAATGCCTCTCAAAAAATTTCAACGAATTAGACGTTACATTCATTTTAACAACAACTTAATGGATAACGGTGACCGATATTTCAAAATAAGACCACTAATCGAAATGATTCGTGCCAAATTTTTGCAAGTACCTCATGAAAAAAAATTCAGTGTGGATGAAATGATGGTGCCTTATAAAGGTAAGAAGGCTGGAAATCGAAAACAGTATGTCAAAAATAAACCGAAGAAATGGGGGTACAAAATATTTGTTCGAGCTGGTGTGTCTGGGTTCGTATATGACTTTATTATCTATGGTGGTGATGATACTTTTCGGGATCATCAACTGACTCCAGTGGAATCTAGTTTCGGGCTGGGTGCTAAGGTGGTCGTCACATTGTGCAAAACTATACCTGAACCAGCATGTTCTGTGGTGTATTTTGACAATTTTTTTACTAGTTTGGAGCTAATTCGTTATTTGCGGCATGAAATGGGTATATTTTCTCTAGGAACAATTCGTCAAAACAGATTACGTGGCGCAGAAAAGAAGCTTATTCCCGACAAAGTACTCAAAAAGATGCCGAGAGGGTCTCACTCACAGATTGTGTGTAACTCCAATAAAGTCTGCATCGTGAAATGGTACGATAACAAATGTGTCACTACTGCAAGCAGTTATGTTGATACAGATCCCGTATCTACTATGCAACGCTATGATAAAAGAGAGAGGAAAAAAGTACCAGTGCCTTGTCCGAACATAATAAAGCACTATAATGCCCATATGGGAGGGGTTGACCTAGCAGACATGCTAATAGCGTTATACAGAACGGAATTAAAAGGTCACCGTTGGTATTTGCCCCTGGTTTCACAAATCCTGGACATGTGCGTATGTAATAGTTGGATTTTATACCGTAGACATAGCACTGAAAAAACCATGTCATTGAAAAAGTTTCGCTATGATATAATTCAGAGTTTATTCCTACATGACAGGGAAACCATGATAAGCAATTCGGATATGGTGGGACCGACTCCTTCCAAAATAATAAAAGCGCCTGCTACGGCTAGACCCACGTGCGACGTCAGATATGACCAACTCGGTCATTTCCCCACGTTTGGATCGAAGGGTAGATGTAAATTCTGCAAGAAGGGTCAAACAAATGTAAGCTGTTTGAAATGTGCTTTGAGGCTGTGTCTGTTACCCAATAGAAATTGTTTCGTTTCTTTCCACACTAAATAATATTGAGATATCCACAGAAATATGTAGTAATAGACATAGACATTTAACTTTTATTTGACACACTACAGTGTACAACTAATATTTACAATAAAGAAACACTAATTGTGGGATAAGTGATATCATAATGTAACGAAATTTATTGCGTTGTTGTGCTTAATCTTGTTCTTTTGAACACCCCAAAGCTGGCAATGTATCCTGTGAGATACTTTGTGAGATAAATAGTACTATTAATAAATAATTTGATTTTTGTTTTATTTTCTGCTGACCCCAACATTATTTTAAATACAAATAATTCCTAAAAACTACGCCAAAATAGTTTTTTTTTCTTCACCACTTATTAACAGTACAGACCTGGCAGTGTATCCTGAGAGATACATATCACATACTGAAAAACATAAGTTCGATATTTTTTTTATTATTTTTGTTTACATCTGGATGTCATAATAACAACAATAATTTAAAAAAAATGAGTTAAATTATCTTTAAATTTTTTGCCAAGTAAAGGGTTAAAGTTTACATATTCGGCGGAGTGTGTAATCTCGGTGCACGCACCACTGAACGCAGACTGGACTGCACGGATCGTGTGTTGTGTACACAAAAACTGGACGAGCCGGGTTCTGACGGACATCTATTACATAGATAAATATAGCTAACGTTCGTAATGCTACTTGCTTCTTTTGTCTTTTTTACGTAGCTTTAGCTGGGTTCCATTTGATAAGGTTATCTGGTTGGTAAATGGATTCTGTTTGGCAAACAAGTTGTTAGCATTTAGTCAATTAGTGTTGGAATTGTGTAAAGATGAAATGTGTCTGTAAATAGATTTAAACGATTTCCATGTAAAATGCAATAACTTATTTCTGCCTATCGCAAGAAATGCCAGCAAGTCGCAAGGAGTTAATCTTTAAAAAATATTTATCATTGTTTTACTTATTAAAATTAAAATTATAATAAATAATTATTTTCTGTATATTTTTTTTTTTTCTATCTACCCGGTTGTCTGGTAGAGATCACTTATAAGCGATAAAACCGCCTGATTATATACTGTAAGTTTAGTTATTAATTTTAATTTGTTTACTTATACTTCATTTTTGGTGTGCAATAAAGTAAGTATAAATCTATCTACCACATTGGTTGCAGTGTTGCAATAGTACATTATTATGATTTAAGTAAGCTGGGTTGCTCATTTTAGCCGAGTGTGTATTGTGCTCACGAGTATCATACGACTATTAACAATACACTTGAAGGACAGTAAATACTTATATTAGTGTTAAAATATTGTAAAAAGCTGATATTTAATGGAATCTAATAGTTTTGATATATTTTAAACAAACATGTTAGATTTATTTTTCCAACAATGAGAACCTAGTTTATAGGCTCTTTTCTTGCTTAAAATCTTTATGAGCAAGTGTGTTGAAAAATGTTTCATAACATGCCTGCCAGTTAAAGTAAAGTAAGTATCGATCATCTTTATTGCTGATTGGTATATTTTCTAGTTGGCCATGTATCGTCAAACTGCCAATATCTTAAACTTATTGCCTCTTAAAATAAAAGCCAATTCTACTTAACGCGGTTTTGACAGCAGCTTAAAGTTAAACGACCTTTAGCGATATTCCTAGTTTTCTGAACTCATCTACCTATAGAAGTTCAATCAAAACGAAACAATACATTTCCAAACCGCGCATGCGTGGAGTCGCAGACATCGTCTAGACGGGGAGGTCTTTTATCATGCCAACTTTTACTATGAGTGTACAACCAGCTTTAGAAGACTTTTTTTCTGATTCACATTAATGAAAAGATCGAACGCATTTCGAAGATCAACTAGAAATGGCTGAGCCGAAATGTCTCAAGACGCAACATTAACCTTGGCAAAAAGCCAAAATTTAAAAAATTATTGCATCTTGACGTAATGTTAGATTGCAGTTGCGGTTTTGTCGATACTTAAGTATAAAGAATGTAAATCCTTGCGTTTTTTTTTTAATTTCTATATGGTTACATAGATATAATATAATTTAAAATTAGTTTGTATGCATGCTTGCATGTAAGGCATTGTTATTCTAATGGAACAATGGTACCACTATTAATTATTCTGTGACAATGCTCACATTTTTTCATAGCTATGCGATACGAAGATGATTTTAAAAATGCTTATTGTGGTGTTACCAATCGCGCTATGTCGATTGCCATCGAATATTTCTTTATAACTGTAGGCATCGATGTAACTGTAGGTGATTACATCAACTATTTTAAGTGTACCTACGTAGGTATATCTAGTGTTGATGCTAAAATATATCGCCTCTATTCTATCTATTACGGATTTTCATTATCTACATTAATTACTTCAAACAAATTACTACTATAAGATTACATTAAACTTGCTCGTGGACTGTGCTGTTCCATAAATAAGCATTCCTAATTAACCCCCGACGGAAAAACAGGGGTGTTATACGTTTGACCGTTATGTGTGTTTGTGTCTGTGTATCGGTCTGTGGCATCGTATCTCTTAAACGGGTGAACCTATTAGGATGCGGTTTATTTTATTTGAAAGCAGGTATTCCAGCGGTGGTTTCTAGACATGTTTTATCAAAATCCGTTCAGCCATTTCCAAGTGTAGGGATTTTAGACGCATAATGGGTATTTACTTTATTTTCAATCATATGTGTGACCTAAAATTTGAAACACCCATGTATGCTACTTAACTATGCAAGATTATGGAATTCTTGGTCCAATGCTGCAGCCAGGATATCCACCACCCCAGTACAATCTTGAAAAAATAAAAGCAGATATGTCCTGTTTAGATTTGTTTTGATCAGTAATTTGATTCTACATACAATGCAATGGTGTCAACAAGATGAACTGATGCTGTAGCCAGGAAACCCACAACCGTAGCACACTCTTGAAAAAAAATAAATAGCATATATGTAGTGTTTAGATTCGTTTTTGATCAGTATTTAATTCTATTTACAGTACGATGGTGGCTGTACAATAACATAAGCCTGGAAGCATATTTAGATATAACTTTATTCGTAATCATAACTTTTTTCGTAACTAAAATTAACATTCTTAAAATAAAAATTTAATTTAAATTAAAAAAAAAATTAGTAATTCAAATTAATTACACAATAACAATAATTTTAAACAAAGGTATTAATAACTAAACACGCTATTTGATGTGGTGTTGTTCCATATATCCTTAAAACGCTTACAACTGTAAACTCTTATACAAAACAAAATTAAACTCTAATTCACAACTATTACTAATCATAAGCAAACAAACAACACAATGAACAAGACACAAGAATTTAGGCACAATAGGGAGATCGCAAAGTTATAGCGCTCCCAGACTAAGGTGATGGCATACCCAAACGAGTTAAGTTTGCAAGAATTTGTTTGATTTTGTTACAGTCCTTAGTACGCTTTTTGATGGGCGCTATATGGGCTAAAACTCCTTCAGAGTCTTGACCCAAAAGTCCGGTGGAGCAGTAATGGCTGCATCAGCCAACTGCATAGTCAGTTCAGAAAAAAACCCAATGTTACTAGATTTGCAACAAAAATTTGGTCGTTTTGAAGCAAGTTGGTCGGAAACGCTAGTAAATAATAGATAGTCAATCAAATGAAGGGTCTGACTTACTTAAGCGGTACCCCGTTGCGACATTATAGCATTGTTTCAACGAGCAATTAATACAAAATGTTGAAGGAGTCGTATTATTCCTTTAACGATCTCTATTAAACTATCTATACGGTCTCTATTACGGTATTATGTACCTAGTATGTGTCGAATCATAATGTTAGACTGGATTTCATATGACCCGCTGGCATGGCTTTCATATGAACCAAAACAAAACAATTTTTTTTTATTATAACTTGGTAAATGTTTTTTTTTTAAATTCCTACTATTCGCCATTTTTCCTAAAGACACCTGTAGTTTTGTTAATGGCACGTCATAAAACTTTGAATTTACTGTCATGTCCAAATAGATTATATATGTGTTCAAAGGTTAAATAGTAAAAGCCTGTGGTGCAGCGGCAAAAAGGGATCTCCTGCTAGGCGAGGTGTTATGTCTGGGGACCGCCGTGATCCACTCAAACACTAAACTTTGCTTCTAAAGTTAAAAAAATTGTGTCACCCCTCTAAATTTTACGCCACGTGGTCTAAAGAAAATCGCGATAATGGAGCTTTCAACGCCAGTTATTTTAAACTAAATCGGGCTACAAGTTTTTTGAGATATCCCCAATGATTCTCATTCTACAGCACGCACGTGGCCGGTTTTTCATAATGTAAATTTTGTGTGTTCTCAAGTTGAAAATTCAATGCATTAAATGCTTGTAAACAAAACGCAGCTAATGTATTCATGAGCTCAATGCTCATCTTATCTCTCTAAAGGGACACACACACTAGTGACTGTTCCTAATCTGTCATGACAAGAAGCTTGAGTGCAGATTTTATACAGACAATAATGTAAAGGTGACGTAAAAATGTTCCAGGATGTTTGTCAAAGACCCGAGTGATTGTTGACATAGCAATATCCATTATCATGTTGTCAATTTGTCAATTACAGGGCAATGTGCCATAGATTTGTCGTCCATGCCATGGCAATGCGGGCTTGAAGATAACAGTATTCGACTAAACACAATGACATAACCGCATTGAGCAGACGTTTTCTAACATATTAGGGGTTCAGTTTTATTACGCTAGGTGTGGAAAGATTGTGCTTTTGCAGGGTTGTCCTTTTCATTATTTTTTTCAATTTTTGTCGCCGCCGTCGTGGCAGTGGCAGTGTACAAATAATAACTTGCTACTACTAATACATTATTTTTATGGCAGTAGCAAAATGTTCCTTTTTACTGAAGTAAAGGGTACGTACATAATTGCCATTGTCGCGTATTTTGTATACGATTTGAAAATAGGCAATTGCCAATGATTTCAAAAGAAAGAATACGCCCGTCTAAATATTTTGCACCCATCTTCCTTATAAAAACAAAACGTAGCGCCATCTATCTTAACTATTACGAACTTCATGAGTTCCGCGTTGACTAAATTACATATTAGGTCTACATGTAACCTTGTACGTGCGAAAAATTAGTTTTTGTTACAAAAATTATGTTGATTTAGTACAGTCGAAAATAAAGAATTACAAGGTATTCGAATAAAACACGAGAAATTGTAAGTCGAACATGTGTATTAAGATTTTAATATCAGAACAACCATAGAATCATAAAATATACAACATACCTTATCATTTAAAACAATCTTATAGCTAAAAATAATTAATATTTGTGGTTTTTACCGGACTGCCAAATGTTTTGTATGTATTCCACATACATACAGTACATATGTCTTATTATTTTCAACGTTCTACAGCCTAAACCTTTTGACGGAATTGAACTTATGAGGTGTCCTTAGATTTGCCTCTATTGTGCCATACGCTATATTATTTTAATATGGTAAAAAAAATAGTACGAAAATTTATTGCAGGCGGGGAAAGTGTTTGGATTACAAATAAAAATTTTGTTTCCATGCTTGTAAAATAATAATCCAGCTAGTTTGTCCCTGCCTGCAAAACATTTTCCAATATTAGAGCTTGTTTTTCGCTTCTTAACCGTCTTCAAAAAAAGAAGGAGGTTCTCAATTCGTCGGGATCTTCTTTTTTATGTATGTTTCCCGAATACTCGAAGACGGCTGGACCGATTTGGAATTATTTTTTTTGTTTGAAAGGGTATACTTTCCAGGTGGTCCAATTGTCACCAGATCGAGATCTGAGGACGGGATCCTGGATAAATCGAGGGAAATTTTCAAACATATTTCGGCATTTTTTTAAGAACAGATTCGATTTGCTCAGTTATGTATTTCTTTTGTTTTAAATCTGTGATAAAATCTAGCAGAGATTTGTTTTTTGCGTTCTGTTTCTGTAATTTTTTTATTTTTTTGGCTGCAGCATTATGACGTTTTTCTAATTTCACAATCCTTTTCTTTAGTTTTATTTTTCTTGGTGTGTCAAATATAATATTGAGATCGCTAATATCCATATCGATCTCCTCTACTTGTGAGTTTTGGGCTGGAGTTGAAGGCGGGAGTTCTTTGTTCTTACAACCCTTTAATAATAATTAACTTAAAGTGGATGCGAAGAAAAAGTACAATATGTAATTTAATTTTGCTTATGAATGTGGCGAGTACCTCAATCCCAAGTCGCGGAATAACCGATTCTTTTAGCCTCTGTAGCCCAGCTTTTGAGATACTAACATCTTTGTCACAAAAAAGAGCAGCAACATACTCTTGTGTTTTTATGAGGCTTGAAATAAGGTTCCTTTCTTTGTTTTCGAATAATGCTACTCCAATTTTCTTTACGCACTGGATCATTAGGAAATCTGTAATTTAAACATCCGCATAGTAATTCGTTATCGCATATGAAGGGTAAGCGGAAAGAAATATTAAAAGAAATTTCGCAAATAAGTTAATTATGCTATCTAGTAGATTTTTATCCACCTTAAAACCTGCATAGTCTAAAAAATTAAACAAAAAATTGTTCAAAGTGTGTGCTTGTAAAGTTTTCGTATGTGATATAAAATATTTATGTCATCTAAACAACTTAAGATATAGGTACTAATCAGAGATGAGGTAGGAAGGAATCAATAGCGCTGCATACAGTTACGAAGTCATAACAATTGAAAACGATTAAGAAATGGAGTAATCTATAATCAGAAATCAATATTGATGGCATATGTATTGACAACTCTAAAGTAATGTACAAATAAAAATAACGTCCGTACAAGGCTACTTTGCTTGCAAAGCAAAGCGTCACTGCCATGGATAACAGTAAGAAATTACGAATTTTAAAATGCGTTTATTTAATCGTTACATAGGAAAAAAAAATATAAGCAGAGATTACTTACCGATGATATGATATCCCATGTTTCTTGGTAAGCTTTGTATCGTAATTTTTGCAGCCTTTCACAACGCAACTACTAGGCATTTTTGTTGAAAACAATATACAACAACACACTGCACCGACCGAGCTCCGCCGACGACTGATCCCGCGCTGGCCCCAAACTGATATTTTGGGGCCAGTGCGCTAGCGCCACTATTCGCGCGCGTTGGCCACCCGGCCACAAATTAAATATCCCCCTGTAATAGCATCATGAGTGTCTGACTACCTAAACAAATGTATCCAATTCTTTGTATATTTAAATGCATGTCTGATCTTACAATATCTTTTGCAATAGCCATCGACTTGTATATTACTAGCGTAAGGGGGTCCTTACGTCCTTAATTGGATATATTTGTTTAGGTAGTCAGACACGCATGATGCTATTACAGGGGGATATTTAATTTGTATTTTTATTTAATTATGTATTATATATGCATATATATGTAATACATATGTAAGTCTGATTTACATTTAAAGTAAGACTTTAAGTAAGTGTCATCGATGTTCTAAAAATCCGTGCTATTTGTCTCCAAAATGTAGGAAGGTATTCAATCCATAAAGCTTTTAATATTGTACTGCTTTATTTGTTTCATGAGTTTCATGTTTCAAAAGTAATTCACCATGTACATATGTTTAAGAGAATATGATTGGCGGCGACTCGCAGCGCGCTTCACACAAACGAATTTCCCGCTTATTTTTGACTCTTACAAATCAAACACCATGAAATTTTGAAGACGTGTTCTAGAATTAAATTTCTAGGTCTGCAGTGTGCCAGTTTTCTATTAAATTATAAAGTTTGAAAGCTATGCAGGATTCTAGTTCTTCATACAAATCATCTCGAATGAGATTAAAAGTTAATAAAAATATTTTTTAGGATTTTGGATAACCACAGACATAGATATTTGGCCTGAGATCATGTCTACAAAATTTAAAATATTTGATCAGTAAATGCCCAAAACAAGCAGGAAATTCGTTTGTATGAAACACGCTGCAAGGCGCCGCGAATCGTATCCTCTTAAGCATCAAGAAGACATTAATGGCTTGGTATAAAATTATTAATTTACGTCTTGCCAAAGCGTGGACAAACGATTTCATTTTCAAATTGACGGACGACCTTTGTGTGAAGTGACCATGATTGACGATTAAAAAAAATAAAAAGGACATATAAACTTTTAAGGTTCCGTATCCACAGGGATAAACGGGCCCTGGTACTGCCACTCTGCTCTCTGTCTGTCTGTCCGTATGTAAATATATTCTTAACATCTAGTTTACAGATCTGAAATTTAGACACTTATGTAGAATGTTGAAATGTTGAAAACTGATAATGAAATAATGTAGAAGTTGAATTGAATTGTAAATTATGTAGAAATTGAATTGAATTGTTTTCAGGAGCAGTGAAAAAGGAGCCGTTTTTTGGGGTGTCCTTGTTTAAAGCTCATTGTCTAGAGTACAATATGCTTACTATTTTTTTATTCTTTTTATGTTTAAAAATAAACAAGGACGACAAAGTTGTCAATTTTTGTTAAAAGGTGTACCTCAAATTCTAAAAACTGTACTAAATAATAAATAAATACACTACCATAATAATGAAAAACGCCAATCCATAATGTAGTTTGTAAGTTGTGATGTAAACGAAAGTAAGGACCCCTCGGTGCGTGAGTCCGACTCGAACTTGACCGGTTTTTTATGAGGACAGATGAGTTTTGGTGACTGCATCAGACATTCCTCGAAGATGCAGTTCTTGATTGCCAGACATGCCTTTGTTTTTTAACGGTTATTAAGTTCTTTGCACTGTTATGCGGCGACGAGACAAACTGGACGCAGCCAATAACCTTTTAATATTTATGAAGGCATTATTATCTTAATTTATAAACGAGACAGAAAGTATAACAAAACTACGTATCATGTTATACCACCAACGCTGTAAAAATTAAAACCGTTGGTGGTATTCTATCCTTCACTATCTGGCAAATAAAAGTTTGTAAAAAGGAGGAGGTTTTGTTTTGGCTATTTGTTATTTCTGTTGCTTTTACAAGATAACTCTTTAAAACACCTATAAAAACGTTAGACATATACTTAGGTAGGTACCTACATTTAATATATTATTATTATTATTTATACGGAATATTTAATAACTAATATTATTATACTTAATAATAATATTATTTATGCAAAATGGATTCGATCTTTTAACCGACTTTAAAAAAAGGAGGAGGTTCTCAATTCGTCGGAATCTTTTTTTTTTTTATGTGTGTTCCCCGATTTCTCTAAGACGCCTGGTCCGATTCGAGAAATTCTTTTTTTATTTAAAAGGTTATACTTTCCAGGTGGTCCTATATTATAATAATGAATTTAAAACTAAATCTTTTGGAGAAAAAAAAATAATTAATGTTAATTTGGAACTGGTGAAACGCTTTTTATGTTGATGATTGTATTAAACTTTGTTACGAGTATGGATGTTTTTAGTGTACAAGAAAAAAAAAGCAATTCGTCACTGAAAAGAAAAAAATAAAAACTTTTTAACAAAAAAAACAACT
This sequence comes from Apoda limacodes, assembly GCA_946406115.1. Lineage (NCBI taxonomy): Eukaryota > Metazoa > Arthropoda > Insecta > Lepidoptera > Limacodidae > Apoda > Apoda limacodes. Next base: position 20,226,108 of record OX291555.1, on the reverse strand, counting down.
GGCTTCAATGCACTAAATAGGTAAAATAATTACTAATTTCCAAAACTCTGATCTGAATTACAGTTTGAAATTGGTGTCTAAGTATATATGTAACAGTTTATAACACACTTTGCTTGCATGTCACCAATTTAAAACTGTAATTCAGATCAGATTTTTGAAAATTAGTTATTATTTTACTTTTTTAGTGCATCTTTTTGAAGCCGGTTGTTTTTTTTGTTAAAAAGTTTTTTTTTATTTTTTTACAAAATTATTTTGAGATAGGCACTAAAGATGAGTAAAAAGGTTACTCTTCGGATAACGGATAACTGAATTTCTTTCTAGGGATAATTGATTTGTATTTCAAGATTTTTTTATTTACTGGCAACCCTAAAGCGGCTTGTGCCTTGTCTACACTTGGGATAGGTCGGCGCCATGCCACCGCTGTGTTGGGTCGATATGAACCACCCTCCGAACGCGTTCAAACACATTTCATTTCCGCTCGAGACTCTATGTTTGTACAAGTAAATGTAATAACCTATTTATAATTTGTAATAGAAACTGTTACACGGGTAACGATGGTAGTTTGACGAGTTTATATCCTAAGGCGGCAGACGTGTCTTTGTTTATTGATTGTGATTCTATTTTTATCTTAGGTCCTATGTGACATATAAGGTGGGTAGCATTATTATTTTGTAATACTTTGGATGCATGTAAATTGTCTTTACCTGCCTCATAAGTTCCTCTCAGACGTTGCGGCGCGGCCTACCATTACCGAGGGCGATTTTGGCCATAGTCCACAAGCGGGCCCTTTGCGGATTGTGAAATTTGTGGACTTCACATACGTCTTTTTTTTTGACGTATGCAAGATTTCTTACGATATTTTTCATCATCGAAAAGCTAGTGGAGTGAATGATCAATGTATTTGAGAAATTAATTCGTACACCTCGGGGTTAGACCTCCGCCCTCAGGACGCGAACGAACGGGAATCGAAGCCACTAGGCCACCATCGACTAGACTGAATAATGCAAAGGGTTATTTATTATGTAATGCGAATCTAAATAAAAAATGGGTTACTTATAACCTATAATATACTTATAATGTAGGTATAGTAAGCCATAAGATTCAATTTAGGTCTGCGTATTATTCCTTCTATGTACTTATAGTCTGCACTGAACTTTATAATGTGGCAAGGACAAAAGGGTGTCATTTACTATTGAAATACTATCGAACACCCGTTCAAATAAAATTTAATATAGTGTAATGAGTAATAAATGTCTTTTGAATATTTAATTACTTACTTTCTTAGACCATTTAACCACCTGATTTTATATATTTTGCGCGAGTCTTAGGTATGTACTACTGAATCGAACCACAGATTATGTAATACTATACCGCAGACTATACTATAACTATTCTATAGACGACGTACTATAGACTATAGTAGACGGGAAATAACTATAGGCAAATGTAGTTTTAGTTAAGGAAAATTCTAATTCTGAAGTGTACAAATAATAATTTTAAATTAAATACCAAACAAATCAAGTCAACGAGTCGACGAGAAAGAACATAATTAAGTTCAGTTTGGATTCAGAATATTATTCTAACTACAGAATATTAAAGTGATTTGATTTTGTTATAATAAGATTAAAATCGACAAAGAAGTCTCAATTAATTCCAGAATGACTTCCTGAGCCAAATCGGAAAAGCTGAACGCTTTGAAGCGACTCCATAACAACAATTCTATTTATTGCCCGGTCAAACACCTCTCGCTGCGTTCATGCACACATTTGTTTTATCTAAATATTATTTTGTGCAGTAACATCCATTGCGTTGATGGAATTACGGCAAATATTCCTTCTTTAGTTTGCCGACACTGGCTGGTTTGTGAGCGAGTATTGATCGCATATTGCACAGATTACAAAAGAATTATGCAATGGCATTGCACGTGCCAACAATAGTTTATTTGTTTTTTAATACGTATGAATTTTTTTTTCTTTGGTAATTAATTTATTTTTATGCGGAGACTGTTCTTACGAAAAGTATGGACCACTATATATATGTATATAGTACTGAACTTACATATCTATGGTAAAGATTGTCTACAAAATTCATTATGGTGCTTTCTAGGACTTGCTAACATTCTGAATTTGCCGTAGGTAATCTTTTTTTTATTAAAGTTTTACTATATCTACTCTCTACCGTGGTATAACAACATGTAAATTACGCCCTATCTACGTACAGTAGCACTGCAGTTCTTTTGGTACGGAAGTACATTTGGAGTGGAAGATTAAGAGCTATTAAAGATGCAGGTCTGCAATGAGACTTTATGTAGGTAGGTTTCATAGTGACGAAGAATTTGACAAAGAAAGGGGAGAAGCATGTGATATGATGTTGATAAATTAAGGTCTGCGAATTATTTCTTAAAGTATGGCAGAAGGTAAGGCGTCTTACCATTTCGTTACAGTGAATTTTTCGACCTTACAGCCAAGGTTAGTAGCAGCAGTCAGCAGTTTAGCGTAGCAAAGCTTTCCATTCAAAAAAAACCAAAAAGTAGATAAACAGGTAATAACCTCGTAAGCAAACTTGTAACATACATTCCATTTAGAGTTTTAGAGCTCATAATGTGCAAAGGGAGAGAGGGGCGCAGCACCCTAATTATATTTTGTGAGGTTCAAGTTCAACGACACGGGTATCGATTTGACACCCAGATGTCTGTCTGTATTCGTCTTATCTGTGTACAAACGATCCACCCTAAACCATTTAAAACGTTGATTAAGTAAAAACTGAAATTTGTATCCAAATGTTTGTGAACAAGCTTCTTACATTGAGTCAAAATTTTCGTCTCAAAGAGTTGTGTTTGATTATATACTCTTTGGTGGCGATAGGTAAAAATAATAATAATTATAAAATTATTTATTGCACTAATTTTGTACATAGGCGAACTTAATGCCTTCAGGCATTTTCTACCAGTTAACCATTGGTAATGTATATATAAATAAGGGGTTGTGCAGTGTTTGTTGTAATTGATCGTAGTAGCTTCAATAATGATAATAGATTTAGTGATAAAAGATAGAATATAAGAATAATATCATAAAGTATAATATGTAAATAAGAAGGTGGATAAATTATTATAATTTTATACATAAACATTCATATATTTATATATAATGCATATATATTTAGTCATAGTTCACCAGAAAGCCCCAATACCTGACCTATGTAGTTTGGATCGATATAGTTCCGATGCAGTAAAGCTGTACAACTTAACACAACTTTTACTTGTAATAATCTATTTGAATATTATTTATTTCACAATTAAATAGTTTTTAATATAATTTGCATTCAAGATTCATTTATACTTCTTTGTGACGAGATGCTAAATAAAAATAAGTCCATTTTTATTCATTTTAAGTTAGCCTCTCAGTAAATAATCTTATTTCGACTTCAAACATTATTTCTCGGTAACTCGACTCAAACTTGACAAACCAGTATCTTTCAATACCTATATATAATTAGTTGGAAGTGTAGAAAAATGTTTAAAATAAATTACACCGTACTCGCACACTTAGTTTCATCCTAAATAGAGATCCATGCCGCGCCTATGGTTTTATCAATTAATACTTATTATAAATACGTAGGTATATATTGGGTGTTACAGAGTTTAATGTCAAAAAAAAATGTGGGAACGGTTTATAGTTTGATTTTAATTACTCACTTTATACAATTAACTTCATTAACAATTAATTAACGTTCGTTGTGTTTGAACACCGGACAAATTGAGATAAAAGATTATAGATTTAAACGTAAATCGTTGTTATTTGTCACAGTTTTAATTAAAACTGCGTTTGATAATTGCCTCGCGGTGGGTTTTTAGTATCAGATGTAATAAGTAATTACTAACTACTGGCTGGATGTTATTTGTGTGCCAATGTCAAAGAATAAACACGTACTCAATGTTAAATTACATGTTATAACTTTTATAGTGGGCTTGCATGCTTGCTTGAATAGTGGCCGAAATGACTAGTCGTAGCAAGTTTAATTTATAGGTGGCTACAGGCACAGGTTAGGCTCGTTTCATTTTTCGGCACAAGCACTCTGGTCTTATATGATGATAATATACAGGGTCTGATGAAGAAGCTGGAAGATGGCTACAGAAACTTTGTATTGAAACAACGCAACCCCTATGAGTTTGTGCTAGTAAACTGTATATAAGACACCTTTTTGTAAAATTTCATAAGAATCGGTGTAAAGACGGCGGAATTATAAGGCTGTTATATACGGACGGACGAACGGAAATAACGAAATTATAAAGGTTATGGCCATTTAACTACGGAACCCGAGAAACCATATTTTTTTAAACTGATATTAATTAACATTATGCGCGGCTGATGCTGCCAAGTCAAAAAGAAAATAAAAAAAAATAATTAAGGAATTCGGATAAGCTGAGGTTCGGATTATGGAGAAATCAAGAACCGACCGTGTTGTACTTTTACATATGGATCGACATTTAAATTCCCATCATGCATTATGTATTGACTATGCTGTGGTAATACGTTACACGATGGCTAGTATTTGTTATTCCACGATCTCCAGTTTCCTGATAGAGTACACTTGGTACCAAAATCTTTACAAGCCTTTAATTTTTTTTCTACGAATTTTACTAAGTACAGAGATTTAGTGAGTTCATTATCAACTGTTCACTTTATGTATATATGAGTAACAAGTAGAAGTTTGACAAACTAAAACCCGACCACACAATCCATATAGGTACGTATCGCAATGGAACGTGTTTATATGTTATATATATTTTTTATTTCGAAGTGCAAAATTAACTTATATATCGAGTTAATGCAAACAAAGCAGCGAGCTACAGCTATAGTACCTAATATATACATCGAAATGTGCTTATTTAGCCCTTCCGTTTGATATATAACACAACAGCTAAAGTTTTAATACAGGACAACAGAAAGGGCAGACAACGTCTGCCAGGTCAGCCTAAGCAGTATAGTGCGCCTATAAAATCTTGGTACGTCCTACAAAACACCAAAATGTATATTGTGTGTAGTGTGTCAGTAATTACAGGGCAAAAATAGGCTATGTCATATCCTAGCAAAAGCGTGCCGTTTTGACCAGTGTACAAAGACATATTACACTTTTATAGCATATAGAATTAAATATTTATTAAGAACTATAAAATTAGAAAATTCACTTAGTCATATTAATATGCCTATATTTTATGAATTTAGAATCAAGAGTTTTTAGTTTCACTTTTAGTTTTCTTAACAATTTAAATGAAATCCCAAAAATATAGTGTGAGTATTAATTTCTTTACTGATTGTTTTAATAGTCAAATTATTATAATATTAGCAAATCCACTTAATTAAGGTTTGAACTATTACATGTATTTTTTTCACGTCAAAATGTGTACTCAGGACTGTAACAAAATTAATCAAATTCTTGCAAACTTAACTCGTTTGGGTACGTGATGTGTCATTACCTTTACAAACAACAAACTATGCGAATATTACATAACTATACAAAATAGTCTAATGAAGTCCAAAAAAATGGGCGCGCGAGCGTGCCAACATTTTGTAGACAGTCTATATTTACATCCATACTAATGTTATAAATGAGATAGTGTCTCCGTCTGTCTGTCTTTTGTTACCTTTTCGCTAAACCATGTTTGATGTAATTTGGCAAGGTTGGAAAACGACATAGGCTACTTGAAAACGCCAAATGTGAGTCGGTTGTTTTACTATAATATCAAGGAGTTGCCCTAGAAATCCCACGCCGATATTCGAATGTAGGGCGGGCGGAGCCGTTGGCAAAAGCTGGTGGCTGGTTAATAAATAAATGCATATATTATTAGGTTATTTTCGTTGTATTTTCTATATTTAGTGCCTCACATCTCTGTCTCGCATTTTATTTTAACACTGAGTTAAGTACAACTTTTGTTGTTTTGATGGTCTCGTGCTACAGTTACGAAAGTCAGTAGGTAGGTAGTCACTGAAAAAACGTTGTCCCTATATTGGTATATGGTGAGTGTGGGTCCAGCCAGTCACAGGTTACCAGCGGTAAGTTCAGAGGATTAAAACCGTAGAAAAATATATAAAAACTGTTTTGATTTTGATTCAAGTTTTATTGGAGAGTTTATCAGTGCCAGTGCGTACGAATGTGCACCCGGTGCCCAAAAAGGGCGATAGATCAGATCCATCGAATTACAGGCCTATCGCTATAACCTCTCTCCTCTCCAAGGTGATGGAGCGTGTGATCAACACACAGCTTTTGAGATACCTAGAAAAACACGACCTGATCAGTGACCGTCAATATGGCTTTCGCCACGGTCGCTCAACTGGTGACCTTCTAGTGTATCTCACACACCGATGGGCACTAGCCATTGAGAGTCAGGGGGAGGCATTGGCATGTAGCCTAGACATAGCGAAGGCGTTCGATTCGGCACCGGGGTCTTCTATCGAAGTTGCCATCTTACGGAGTGCCCGAGGGTTTGTGCAAATGAGTGGCTAGCTTTTTGTCCGGCAGAAGCATACGAGCCGTAGTTGACGGTAGTTGCTCTGATAGCATGGACATTAATGCTGGTGTCCCGCAAGGCTCTGTGCTGTCTCCTACGCTGTTTCTACTGCACATCAATGATATGTTGGACATCAACAACATACATTGCTATGCAGATGACAGTACTGGAGACGCTTATTACACGGGCCGTGCAAGCATCTCACGTTCCGTTGTGGAGGAAAAGCGTGAAGAACTTGTGTCTCAAATCGAGATCGGTCTGTCCAAGGTCTCTGACTGGGGGCGGGAAAACTTGGTCCGATTCAACCCTTCAAAGACACAAGTCTGCGCGTTCACCGCTAAGAAAACCCCATTCACTGTAGTCCCACAATTCCAGAACACTCCCCTCTCCATCTCCAAGAGCATTGGGATCCTTGGCGTTGACATCTCCAGCGATGTTCAGTTCCGAGATCATTTGCTAGACAAGGTAAAGCTGGCGTCCAAAAAACTTGGTGTACTCAACAGAGCGAAGCAGTACTTCACGTCGGGGCAAAGGTTACAAGTCGCAAGTCCGGCCCCATATGGAGTACTGCTGCCATCTCTGGGCGGGTGCACCTGGATACCAGCTTGGCCCTTTTGACTCGGTTCAACGACGGGCTGTGAGAATTGTCGACGATCCCAAACTCACTTGCGGTATCGAGCCCTTAAGTCTGAGGAGAGACTTTGCCTCCCAGTGTGTGTTCTACCGCTTGTACAATGGATTGTGTTCTGAGGAATTGTTCGAAATGATGCCCACGGCTACTTTCTACCATCTCACCGCTCGCCATCGACAGGGAATTCATTCTCACACTTTGGAACCGAAATGATCGCGTACAGTGCGGTTTCAGAGAAACTTCCTCCTGCGAACGCTTGGGTTGTGGAATGAGCTCCCTGCCAAGGTTTTCTCTAAGGACTACAGTATGGGGTTCTTCAAAAATGAAGTTATTAGATTTCTGAAGGGTCGGCAACGCGCGAGTGATGCCCCTGGTGTTGCAAGCGTCCATAGGCTACGGTGACCGCTTACCATCAGGCGGACCGTAGGCTTGTTTGCCACCTTAGTGGTATTAAAAAAAAAAAAGAATTTTGGCAACACTCTATATGTTGTGGTACCTACTAACTGCTGTCAGTTTTAATTCTTCCAATTTTATAAATTTTGCAGCTGAAACCGCAGGCAGTTATATAGTAGTACTACTATATGCTAGTAGCTATATAATATTCAGTATGAAGAAATTCATGACGCAGGTTGGCGTTTGTTGAATGAATCAAATGATTTCATTCATTTCTAGTCAAATTCAAATTTAAAATAACGGGGTTTCACGTGACCCATAAAGTTTTGAATAAATCCATTTGGATATCTTATTAATCTTTTAACTGTATAATCTTTAGGCACTCATTGCCATATGCTATTTTTAAATACCGGTTTATTTATCTAAGACCTTAAAGCCATGTCACACGGATCTATAATATTATATCTTTGTCTGTTACCTCTTCACGCTTAAACGGCTGTACCGATTAAGATGAAATTTTTTATGGAGTCTCGGGAAAGGACTAGGCTACTTGAAAACTTTAAGTGTGAGTCGATTTTTTTTTCTATGATTGAGGAGTTGCCGTTGAAATTCTACACCGATAACTGAATTCAGGGCGAGTGGAACCGCGGGCAAAAGCTAGTATTAATATAAATTATAGCAATGCATATTACGATATACTTTCTAAACTTTGAATGACCAAACACGCAGCTATAAATATATTTTAGTTTTGTATGGATATATTTTGGTATATTAATATAATATAATCTAGCTCCGTGTGTAAGGGACTTAAAGTTGTTTAGAAAATCATAATATGTTGTAACACATTATCCTAAACATATCTAGGTTTCTCAGGAAATAAATTTCAGCCGCGAATTAAAAGCGATCTAAAAAAAATTATTTAATTTGCGAAAATTGTACACATTTTTCTTTTCGTAATAAGTATGTAATTGCCATAATTTATATTAGAATCTTTTATAGCTACGTTTGTGACTGCCTTAACGCATCCGTGAATGGAGCTTTGGAGCCATTCATCATCATGCACAAGAAATTTTTACAAACAAGCTTTCATCAACCATAGCACTTTTCAAGCTCTATCTTAATGGGGACGCGTCTTTTAGTTACAAAGGTCCTATGGCCACCTTTCGACTCCATCGTCAGACCAACTCTATGACATCATTATATTGCATCGTTATCCGATTTATGTGTGTATGCAAAATTTCTACTCGATTGAACGTCGGGAAATAAAATCGTTCAAAAAGGTATAGAAAGACTAACAGAAAGTCATTTATAGCTACACGTGTAACACAGATATGCATAGTATTAGTCAGATAAATGTAAACAATTCAAGATTATGGCATAAGTATCTATCTATAAATATATTATATGTATTTGTGTACATAGAAGAAAATGGCCTGACTAATTCATCAACGTACAGTCATACATATCGATACCTAATGACTGATTATCATGTAATTGGGACAATAAGATTAAGCATCTACAGACAAATAGGTCAGCGTTTTATTTAATACTAGGTTTTGCTCGCGGTTCCACCCGCCCTGTTATCGGTGTAGGATTTCAACGGCAAGTTCACAATTATAGAAAAAAAACGAACACACGCTTGAAATTTTCAAGTAGCCTATGTCCCAATGACTCAAACTATTTCTATGCCAAATTTGCCCGCGATTCCACCCGTCCTAAATTCGGCTATCGGTGTAGGATTTCAAAGGCAAAGAACTCCACAATTGTCGAAAAAAACCGACTCACACTTGACGTTTTCAAGTAGGCTATGTCCTTTCTCGGCACTCAAACTATCTCCATAAGAAATTTTATCTTAATCAGTACAGCGGTTTAAGCGTGAAGAGGTTACAAACAGACAGAGTGACTTTTTCATTACTAATATTAGTACAGATAGTTATGCATCTACTAAGAAAGGATTCGTTTTAGGGTTTCATAGTCGAATAGAAAAATCTGAACCCTTATGGTTAAGTCATGTCACAACTGTCCGTCTGTATGTCACAACGTGGTCATAACCTTATAGTAAAACTGTCACGTTTCCATCGAATCTGATTGAAATTTTACAGGACGGTGTTATGTGAACCTCACGCAATACAGTTAATGATATCGGGATAAAAAAAAAAAAATCTGACGAAGCTCTTCCTCCAGAGTACAAATATAAGTGTGTGTGTGTGCTCTTTCGTCGTTAAAGTACATTGAAGTTTCTGTAGGTGGCTTTTTTTTTTTTCTAGTGTATATTTGACAAGTTCGCAAATTATAAGCTAAATAATAAGTGGTCGTGAATTTTGTGTTTGATCTTCAGAATTCCAACTATGTGTTTCAACGATCTAAAAATAAACATAATAATACACCTTTGTAGCTTAATCCTTTTTACTAAAATTGACCTGTTTACTTACACGTTTTTTAGTTATTCGCAATGTTTTTCGTACTATTTACGGAACCGTAAGTGTATGCTAGTACAGGCACTTGACCGGATTTATGATTATTTTTCTCTATCAAAATCACAGATTAGTGGGGATTTTTTTTTATTTCTTAAGGATCTTCACAAACAAAAAGTTATAATTTTTTTATGTCAACAATTATAATTTATGTGCCATTGTCGTCTCACAAGTATTTGCGTACTCATTAACCAAGTAAGACAAAGTATAGGTTAACATCGTCGTCAAAACTGCCTTACCTACTTCAAGATAGTGGAAAATAACTGTGTATTCAGATAAATGACTGCTTTATGCTTGAAGAATGTAGCTTAGCTCACACACAAGAATGGTTGAAAACTAGTTGTTTTATGGAGCCATTTGTTTAACACTTCAGTGCAACGGTAAATCAAAATTGTCGTGTGGTGTGGCCAGAATTTTAATTTCTCTGCACGTTTTTAAAAAGAAACTGGTTTGTTTAAGTTTTTTGTTTTTAAATTGAAGCTATGTTAATTGCAGTTAGTGATCATGTATGAAATACGACGATACACATTGTAAATAAGAAAAAATAGTTAAACTCCCGCACAGATGGTTCCGTGGGTATCGTCTCCTACAATGGTGCGAGCTCGAGCAGCCCGACTCGTATTTGACATATTCTTATCTTTTCTTTTCTTATCAAATTTTGTAGACATGTTCTAAAGCCGAATGAAATATCTATGTCTATTTTTCTACGATATGCCTATGTTACCTTTAAATATTATTTGCGATCATTTGTATCAAAATAAAAACCGACCAAATGGGTGTCGTACACATAGTAGGTATAAGTTAGAGTTCCGTATAATGAAAAATTTTGCAAATATCTAAAAAACTTTAAAACTGATTTTATCCAAAACGAATTTACCCTAAATCTAAAGCCCTTTTTTCGTAACAAGGGTTCCGTTTTTACATTCTGAGGTGCGGAACTTTAAAACGTGCAAAATGTCGTAAGTGAAATTAAAAGCAGCTTGCAGTATAGTTAAGTATAAGGGCTCACTGTAAGAGAGTAAGGAAATTATGTCGCAATATTTATTTTGAAATCACGCCCGAGTTTCAAATTAATTCAACGCTGCCCATAATCGATCACGGATTTAGTCTTAACAACGGATCAGTTTTTAACAGATTCAAATTATAAATTACTAGCTTTGGCTCCCGGTTCCACCCTCCCAAAATTCGGTTTTCAGTGTAGGATTTAAACGGCAACTTCTCAAACTGACTCACACTTGATGTTTTCAAGTAGCCATGTCCTTCCCCGGGACTTAAACTATCTCCATGCCAAATTTCATCTTAATCCGCACAGCGGTTTGAAATAATTCTATAATAAAAATCGAAATATTATATATAAAATTGAATAGCGAAAGCTGAAGTTTTTATATCTTTTCTTCTCGCCAGAACGCCCCTTTTTTATTTTGAACTTTATAGTAACTTGTAGGTCATCGATTTTATAAAATTAAATTACTTTTAATATTGTTCGTACTCAGAAAACCGTATAATTTATCTGCTTGTCGCTACAACTAGAGCCACAAGTCTCTTAAATATTACTGGCTAGGAGTTACTATTTGCCAACTAATCTGAAGATATAATGTAGATATCCGTACTAAAGCTGGAATGTAACACTCTACCAGGAAATCTATTTGATAATCATTTAATTAAGCTGTATAAAACGTTTACGTAATTAATTCAAGTTGCTGAGAATTCTGCTATCTTGTTCATAGAGTTCAATTTTTAACAGTTTCCATAGGCATATTTTTTAGGGTTCCGTAGTCAAACAGTATGGGGTTCTTCAAGAAAGAAGTTAATGGATTTTTGAAGGGTCGGCAGCGCGCAAGTGATAATACCCCTGGTGTTACAAGCATCCATAGGCCACGGTGACCGTTTACCATCAGGCGGACCGTGTGCTTGTTTGCCAGCTTAGTTGGGGTTGTACATTGTGTGGGGTAACGTTTGTCTCTTTTTTTGTGGTTGTAAAAGTGTGACAGAGACGAAGCTAAAGAGTGGTGCCTCTATGAGAAAATATACCACAGGTTAAATTTGTCTCTTTCTAAAGTGTGATCAATTACAAAAGATTACAGAATTCGAAGTCTGCGTAAAAATCCTAGGTCTGTAGGTACATAGGTACACATAGTCGGTTTTTTTTTTCAATATTGTGACTAGCTGGTGTAGTAAGAAATCGCATCGAACGCCGGCTCAGTGTTGCCAGTCCGCCCACTTCTGCAATCTTGAATGAACGTTAATGATAGGAAATTTACTTCAGAACGACGAGACAGAGGGGAATGATAGGATGAACCAACTCGAACTAAAATAAAACGGTAATTATATGTAAATGTGGTCAAGACGACAGAATTTTATGTTTTGTATTCGAATAAATAACGATAATAGGTAATTTTCGCCATTATAGTGGGAATGTATTATCATCTTGTTCATTGATAAAAACTTTTTAACAAAAAAAAAGATGCTCTAAAAATCAAAAACATATTTCCAAAAATCTGATCTGATTACAGTTTGAAGTTGGTTTCATGCTAGTGAAGTGTGTTATAAACTGTTAGGTACCTACATAGAAACCAACTTCAAACTGTAATTCAGATCAGATTTTTGGAAAAAGTAATTTATTTGTACATCTTCCTTTTTAGTGCATCTTTTTTAAGGCGGTTCTTTTTTTTGTTTGAAAGTTTTTATTTTCTACTTTTGAGTGACGAACTTTTAATTGCTTCAAACATTAAAAACATCCATTCTCGTAACAAATTTTTTTACAATCAACAACATAAAAGGCGTTACAAATTAACACCAATTATTTTTTTTGACGTGACAACGTCTTATAAATTGGTTTGCCGGGTGACACTTCAAGAAACTGCGTTACGCTCCGCTCACGTTATGCGCTCACAATGAGAGCGAGTGAGAGGCACGCGGCATGGTTAGCCCGCCTAAGAGCGAGAGAGACAGACATAAAAAGTGAAAGGCACAAGTTGTCACGATTCCGGACGGTTGTCCGACACTAATTTTTTTACCAAAAGTTTAAGTTTTGAATTCCCTAAATGAATATGGGACCATATAAGAACTATACCCTTTACTAATATACTACTATACTATACTAATTACTAATATAAAAAAAGAATATTGCAAATCTGTCTATATATGACAGAGTTATGCCCGAACAAACATAAAAAAAAACGGGTTGCACCGGGAGTGCGCCAGAAGTGAAAACATACTAGCTATTTACTTCCCATCACTTCGTATAAATATTTATTTATTATAAATAATAATGTTGGTTTATTTACTTTTTTGACGTAGTTTATTTAACATCTCAATCTGTCGAATTGTCCATTTTTTACGAATTTTCTATGAATTGTCCATTTTTGAAGTTTTCATTTCAAAAACATACAACCTGGATATATCATTTTAACATGTGCAATCCGCACTTTCATTTTTTAATCAACCCAATTTCCTCTTTCTTTTTATTCGACCTATAGAGTTTACCATTTTTTACCCATCACAAAAAAAGTGCACAACGCCGCTAAAGACGTTTTCACTTCAATATTATAATAGGCGTGGCATTATGGTTTCCGTCTTGCGAATGTTTATGGCGTGGCATTATGGTTTCCGTCTGACGATCAGTCTGACGGGAGTTTATCAATTTTTACCCATCACAAAAACTAACCTAATGTAAATTTTCGATCAGGACACTTGACATGCCTGACGCGACTTTAACATTTTTTAACCATATCCAAAAAAGTGCACAACGCCGCTAAAGAAGCTTTCACTTCAAAAAATATAAACATCCGAATTGAGCCTTTTTTGGAGTCGGTTAAAAAACGACTTAAAAGTCAGAATTTATTTTAATTATTTTTAATCTAAAAAAATCTGTACCTATTTAAAAAAAAATCATTAAAATACGAGTAAAAACGATCTTACTGACTCGACACATTACTGGCATTCTGTTTTCTTTAACTTTTGTTGTGACGCAATCGCTTTGAAATAATTTCAATGACACATGCGTATATGAAGAAACTTCATTTCCAGTTATGGCAAGAACTTTCTTCTTTACATGGGATGAAACGAGTTGAGTGATAAAAATTCTGACAAACATGCTTCTCATTCCCAGACGCGCTACTGTCTATACATATAATATACTAGTACATGTAATCTAATTTAATATATTTTTATGAATATCTGGTTCAGTATTTTACCGCCTGATGCCTATGCTTGTTGCTTTCACCATGGTTCAATGACAATGTATAAAACGAAGTGGCGATGATAAATTTGATAAATGTTTATAAAAAATAAATAAAAACGTTTATAAATTAACGGATTTGTCTGATACAGAATTGTCTATAATAAAATATAAATAACTGCGCAATGCAACTGCACCTTAATTTGAACAAATCATGTTATTATATGATCATGATCTGGAATGCTGAATTTTATCATAAATGAAAAAGAAGAAAAAAAAAATATAGGTTATAGTAATAATACTTACTATTTGTTATTCTATGATAATACTCAATATCTCGAAAATTAAATCCGTGTTCACATAAAGCGAGGTCAGGAAAACTCAAAACTGTCGAACGTGAATGAAAGCATTGGTGCGAGTAGATGAAGTAAAAGACGTGCCAAGACATAGCAAGTGGAAGTCTTTGCTCTCTGCCTAGTGCAGTTAACGACTACCAGTGCATGGCGTTGTAATTATATCAAATAACTTATCTTAGTCTGTAACATTGACCTATTTATAAGTTTTATTTTAAACAACAGTGCAAATAGTATCTTTGATTGTAGTGAATCAATTGATACGATTTAGAGACTGTTCCCAATACGCTCTATGTGGTAGGAGGAGTTTAATGTCCAGCACTGCAAATCAATATCGAGCAAAAACAAAAAAATCACGTTTGTTGTATGGGAGCCCCCTTAAATATTTATTTAATTCTGTTTTTTAGTATTTTTTGTTATAGCGGCAACAGAAATACATCATCTGTGAAATATCAACTGTCTAACTATCACGGTTCATGAGATACAGCCTGGTGACAGACGGACGGACAGCGGAGTCTTAGTAATATAGGGTTCCGTTTCTTACCCTTTGAGTACGGAACCATAAAAATATAGATTACACCAATGTCCTTTAGATGATCATAGAAGTGCTTCATTATAACGTCGAAAGTACCGTATTGTTACTCATGTACGTGGTTTTTCTCTAAATTCAGTTACACGCTAGATATTTTTTCAGCATGCTGCAGGTTGCACCGGTATATTGCGTGTATAAACTCTTGAGTATAGAATATTCAGTGGGTTAAGTCATGCAGGAAGGAAGGCAGGTGTGCGAGAAATGTATTTGGCCCCAATTTTCTTATCGTCGACGCTTGTTTGCTAAAGATTTTAGTGGCCCGTTAAGCCTTGTCAGATACGGAGGAATTTTATTGCGTAGCATGCTAACCTATTTTTTTTACAATATTGATATTATGAATCAGGTATACAATTCTACTGTAATTTGTTTACTGTGGCTGTTGTTAATAAGTATAACTGCTATTTGGTAGGTAATAGGTACACAACCACAGTATAAAGAACACTACCAAGAAATTAGATGTAAGTATTAGATATGTACCCTAGATTAAATTTCGCCAAAAAATTTGTTACACTTCCCAGAAAACGTTGTTCCCATTTTAAAACAACTGGCGTGCCAAAATTGTGAAAGGGTTGTACTAAGTAAGAAACCTTCCCCGGTGTGTGCACAATCATTTACGAAAATTTAATTTTGCCCTAACAGAACACAACTAAGAAAGATATATCCAAATTGGTGTAGTCGTCAAAGCTACGTTGTGACCAGAGTAATATATATATACTTTACATCAAATTATTTAAATATTTATTACCTTAATTAAAGATGGTGATTTTTCAAAGCGCGAGCGTGTAAATTTGGCAAAATCTCAAAAAATTTGAAAGACACATTTATTATATTTAGATAAATTAGAAACGATTTCAAATGAAAGTTAATTTGAATTGCTTAGTTTTTCAGCAACTTAAATCTTTCGATAATCCGCACGCAAACAAATTTTAGGTATTTCAACGCAGGATTCGCGTGAGAGAAAATTAGAAACATCTTAGAAAGCGATTTAATTGTTAACCATGGAATGTATGTATGTATATCCTTATGATTTATATCCCACACCAGTTTCACCAACCACTTTAGTCCTTCGTGACAAAACACCGCTTCTGATAGCTGTGTATCTGGCCCAAGGCACATGACTAAATGTGCCCAAGGTGGCTTCATGTACGTCTCGTCCTATACATCAGTAATTACCAGATTCAAATTAGTAAGCGCTAAAATAAATGAACCGGGACACAATAATATACCCTTTTACCATGTTCCTGACGATTTATTTAGCTGTAAGTCAAGATTGAGCAGAAGGAAAAGTCCAAAAATATTACAAGAAATCTTTTTTTATTTAAAAAAAATGTTTTTGATATCTTGCATTCTATTCCATATCATTTGATCCAATCATTTATAATTGCATATCTAAATAAAACCTATAAGGTAGGAAGTTAGTCCATTAAATATTTATGAAATTTATCTACCTACTGTCGTTTATCCTGTAAGCAGACAAATGATACTGTTAGGGCAGACAAATGATACTGTTGATACGGCAGGAAAATGATAAGATTACTCTAGACCCGGTCATTTCAATTAGGGTTAACGTGTTGCTGACTTGTATTACAGACGACTATAAGGATTATCTTTATACTGGGCTAATATAGAGCTAAATTAGGAGAAAAAGAGGGACAATGAAATTATTTACCTACCTATATCTATCTATGAATACTTGATACCTACTAGCTGGTCTTGGACAGTCCATTTTTTGTGACGTAAGCAGTCACTAAGAAAAAATTAAAAAGTTTGTACGAAAATCCATAATCTATAAAAATGCGTAGATATGGTACCAACTAATTCTTCGTTTGACAATTTGTCTCTTAAATTTCACCCAATCTCAGAAGACAACTGTAAAGGTGTATGAGACAAAAGGGAACGATAGAAGCCAGTGACCTTGCTCAGTTATAAAGCATGCTAAAACCATTTTAAACGTGCCGTTATAACTTTGTTTAAGCCTGCGGTATAAGCTAGACCGCGAAAATACGCCGTTTTTGTGCAAATTTTTGGCTAAACTATTGCATCTAAAGGATTGAAAAAAAAAAAAATTATACAATTGGCTTTACCTTACTGAATGATTTTCATTTATTGTATTTAATGCAATAAAAAAATGGAAATGACCATTGTTTCAACACTTGTGCAAATTATTAAAGCGTGTTTTGCATTTGTTTGTAATGAAAGTTGGTTAAATAATTAGAATAGCTTATTATCTAGTGCATGGACTCTAAGTTGTAGCAAAAAGTCAATAAATGTGACTACAAAACGGTAATAACGTTAAATTCCATACAAAAAATTAAAAATTTCAAGGCGTCATTACGGTATAAATAACTTGGGATATGGGATAACATATATATCTCATATTAATTTATATAAAATTATCTAATGATTTATAGTGCATTTACATACACAACGTTAGAATTACAGAAATTAGCTTCATGGCCTATATCGCCCTCTTAACTTAGCACACGCGTAGCACGACACGTTTTTGGCTGCTTTTTTGTCGTGTTTTCAATTTATTTAAAAAAATCGGCCAAGTGCGAGTCGGACTCGCGCACGAAGGGTTCTGTACCATTATCTATAAAAACGGCAAAAAAATCGCGTTTGTTGTATAGGAGTCCCCCTTAAATATTTGCTTTATTTATTTAAACTTACTGCACAAACTAGTGTACAATGGCAGACTTAATGCCACACGGGATTCTCTTCCAGTCAACCATAGAGCCAAGCAGATAAATTAATGGCGGTAAGTAGAAGTAACAAAAATACTAATATGTACATGATAATAAAAATATATATATATATCTTATATTTCCAAATATATATATATATATATATATATAAATACATGTATAATACATATATACACAATTTGTCACGATATAGATAAAAATAACAGAACTATTAGTATATTCTGTACTTTTGCCACTTAAACTTGAAAATATATATATATTTTTTTTTAATACCACTAAGGTAGCAAACAAGCACACGGTCTGCCTGATGGTAAACGGTCACCGTGGCCTACGAATTCGCACATGTCCCTTTTTGTCAATATTTAAAACTTATTTATAGGCGGATAAATGCGATGTATGTATCTATTTCTGTAGATTTTTTCTCAGACTTCTCGTCTAGTTGACAACACAGCTTACCAACCTTAGGTACTTTACTTCATTTTACTGCTGCGCTTCTAAAGCCTTATAACCTTCCTCAAGAATTAAGCTATGAAATGCAAAAAGAATTTTTAAATCCGCCGGAAAATTTAACAAACACACTATTTAGCTTTACTATATATTTATATAAATAACTTTAAATTTGTAACCTTAAATCTGTTCTGATCAGCAGAAGAACAATGTTTGTTTCCAATAAATATTCAGAGCATAGCGTCGTGTTTCTCTTGGGGTGATAAAATCAACTCAAGGGTCAAATAAATTCCACTTTCTTCCCATAACTCACGGAAGACCGCCCAAGCGTACCCATAACAATAACAACTGACATTGGCATGGCAACATTGCCCGACGCGAGCTTTTCTAATTTTTACGACTGGCAATCTCACTTTGATTCACCGCCGCCCGGTTTAAATTTGCATATATTGCGGCATTTTATTATAGGACGTCGGAGAAATAGGACGTGGATATTAAAGGTGCTTTGAAATATTATCTTATTGAGGTTCGTATACAAATGAGACATTCAGGTTTTAACAAAATAAACAAGTTTTTAATTAATTTCGTACTTGAAATAGGCAACCAATTTAAAATGTTAAGTACTTAGGTATTATAATTAGAGATACTAGCAGGCTTGTCGCTTTTCTCTTTCTTTCTATCGGAAACAGTTTACGAAGAGACGTCGGGTGTAGTTATTGGATGGGTGACCGCTAGAAATATAGCTTTTTAACAAAGCTAAACCGCTAGTGTTTTTACATACATATATTACAACAGTCATAAAGCTGTTAGAGCCTTAGGGGCCTTTGGGTATGTTAAACCAGTTCCTGCATTAAGCAACCGAACATGGGTTAAGTAGCCGACAGAAATGGAAAAAGGGCTAGGAAACGAAAAACAGGGAGAGAGAGAGAGTTGTAAGCAATTCATAAATAGCTTAGCCTTTTTGTCAATTAAAAAAAAATTGCCCCTCGCAACGCGATGTGTGAACTTCCTAAATCCGTAAAACTTTTTTATATCGCCTCGACGTGAATCAATGTTGTTAATTATATACTATTAACTACAGCTATTTTACCCGTATTGATTTACTATAGCGTATAGTTAAAAAGCCTTTAACCTCCCTAGTTTTAAAATTGGGCTATCAAATGAAATATATGTTTTCAAATCTAACCTAACGGGTAGATTCAGATAGAGATAAGCGCGTTCCATAAACAAACAAACGTTTTAGTTTTATCGTATTAGTATAGATATAGGTAATCGGTAGGTATAGTTATAATATAGGTATTTCCTCACGCTATAAAAAAAGTTAACATTCCAGCCAGCATGCCGCCTGTGGTTTTACTTTGTTAGGTGGGACTACAATTGTGATTCATTCGGTTTGTCATATCATAAGATAGGTATAATACATTCCTGAACCTGAGGCATAAATTGCACCTATATTCAAGTTGTTAAATGTCATTAATTAGAAGAAAAGGACGGGGCGGTAGGATTAATAAAGTGCAAAAATGTCGACAATAAAGTGTAATACTAAACTACATAAAGTTTATTAATATTAACATTCTGTATGTGTGAAGCGTAAACACCTCTACGCGTCTAAATTCTAAATAAACACTACAGGCTGGGTGTTTGCTGAATGCTAAGTACTTGAAGGTTAGTGCTAACGGCTTTAACTAGCTTACCAGGGAAATGCACGATGTGGCTTGTGTAGTGTTTAAGCCATATCCAACATGTCTAGTTAAATTGGTGTAGTGTAAAATGTAATTATGGTACTAAAGAAGGGTTCAAACTCTAAAAAATTTTTGTTTATGGTTTTTTTTTCTGTTCTTAAAAGGCTTTGCTATGATTTTACGTATTCTGAATTTCTCAAATTAAGTGAAGATCTTTTTCTTTGCTCTTTCATTGAGCGTCTTCAGTCTTTTATTCTTCTATAAATTGAAGTCAAAGTTAGGTTTAGGTAAAGTTAGTTTTTAGACAAACAACCTAACGGTCCGTCTGATACTAAGCGGTTACAGTTATTTAACCAAGATGTTTGCTATGGGGGCTCAGTTCACAGTTTTAGGATAGTTAATAGTCCATGCTTACAAATGACTTTTAATATAAATCTGCAGCTATTTGCAAAATTACTCAAAGAACCCCATACTGCAGTCCAGTATAGACAAAACCTAAAAGCTAATTTTAAATAAGTAACTAATAAGGTTCAGATCAATTTAATTCATGTAGAAAAAGTAACGTTATTAGTTCGCCGTTCGTGCTGCATTGAGGCCAATAGAAAATTGCTGTTTCATGCAACCTGTCGCGGATACTACATCACCATTGGTCTAATTATTCAGTCCAGATTGTGTAAGCAATACTACTTTTCCGTATGCGATGCAAATTGAGATAGTTACGAACATTTTTATCTATGGAGCTGAAGTCCAAAATTATAATTTTACAAATTCTTCAACAAGCAACAACGGAAAAATGTGACGGCTGTATCTGAAGCAACAGCTTGTTATTTTTTAACTATGATACCAAATCTCTTAAGCTATTCTTTATCTTTTTTTAAGTCCGAAAAACCTTTTTTTTAAAAAAAAGAAACTATGTGTCAGCTCCAACAGACGACTGGAGTTTACTGCGTAGTAGTACGGGTCCTATCAACTCTGCAGATTGTTTACAAAGCATGAAACTTGGTACAGGCGTAGCCTAGATCTAAATAAACAGATTAAGCTCAGTCCCCATCAGTTCTACCTCCATTTGGCCGAAGTACGCTCACGCCTGTTCGCAAACAAAAAAAATCTAACGCATCGTGATTTTACCAGAGGCCGTCTTTGTAGTCATTTCCGTATAAATTAAGAATGAGGAATTTAGATTTGATAATTTTTTAATACCTTTTCATACAAAAAATGCTTTTTTTAAGTAAAGTGAAAGTAAAATGAATTATTTTTCGGTTTGGTTACGTGTAACTTCAAAATTGGTAAGTTATTATAAAAATAAAAAATACTGGGGTGTAACGTTACTATTCTTGTTTATAAAAATATACAATTAATTAATAAATTGTGCTCAGAAAAATCCGAAACCCTGCGCGGCGTCGAGATCAAAAGACGCGGTACACTTCAGAGGAAGTTGAGTGGTAAAATTTCACAAATTCCAACTGCGGTTAATTTTATATTAGAGTTTTACATTATTTTAATATAGTAAATTATTACAATACTTAACCGTTATTAATATATTTTTGAATAGACTATAGTATTATACAAGTAGGAATGGCTCAATTGTGGTACTATAAAGTGTGTATTTTAACAATATTTCTTTACTCTCTAGTGTTTTCCACTGCATGTAAGGTGTTGTTGTGTTTATTTCTCTTTCTGGATTTTTTTTATGATAGTTTATACTTATATGTGTGTATGTATATTTAATATGTATGTAAGTATGTATATTTATTTATTTGTATCTTTCCTTGTGAGGTTTTTGGTCCCATATTTAATCTAGTCGAATATTAAATTTCGTCTAATTTGTATGCGCCTTAGCCCGATGAGTCACTGTTGTTTAAAAGATTTAAGGTCGACTGAAAGATTTCCCTTTTAGGGATGAGTCCACCGTTGTATAAAAGTTCTAGTTTAGTTTATTCAAATTAACTTCTGTATTTTTAATTTTGTTCAATGAGGTGTATACTAACAAATAAACAAGTACACACCTAAGCGGTCGCGGAAGGAAGTTCTTCTAAAACTGCACTGTACGTGACCATTTAGATTCTAAGGTGTGAGTATGGATGAAGAAGGCGTCCCATTATACAAGCGGTAGAACACACACAGCGACACATTTGCGATCGTCGAAGATTGTCTCGGCCCATCGTTGAACCTAGTCAAAAGGTCCAGGCTGTTATCCGGGTGCACCTGCTCATAGATGGCAGCAGATCTCCGTATGGGTCCGAAGTTGCGACTTGTAAAGCAGCAATCTTTGCCCCAAGTTGATGTACTGCTTAGCTTTATTGAGTACTCCAAATTTTTTTTACACCAGCTTACCTTGTCTTCCAAATGATTTCAGAATTGAACATCGCTGGAGATGTCAACACTAAGGATCCCAATGCTCTTGGAGATATATACGGGGTGTGTTCTGGAGTTGAGGGACCTCAATGAATGGGGTTTTTTTGCAGTAAGTTAGCAGACTTGTGTCTTCGTAGGGTTGAATCGAACCTAGTTTTCCAGTCCTTAGTTTAACTTAAACAGAGTGGTCTCGATTTCTAACAAAAGTCCTCCACAGTGGAATGTTTGCACGGCCCATATGGCAACCGTCTCCTGTCGATGGACAACATGTCATTGACCAGCTGTAGAAACAGAGGAGGAAACAGCACAGAGTCTTGTGGGATACCACCATCAATGTCCATGCTATCAGAGCAACTACAGTTAACTAATGCTCGTATGCGTCTGCTGACAAACAGCTAGATTTTGCACAAATCCTCAGCCAGTAAGATGGCAACTCCGATAAACCCCGGTGCCAGACACGATCAAACGCCTTCGCTATGTCTAGGCTACATGCTAACGCTTCCCCCTGACTCACAATGGCTACTGGCACACACATTGCTGTGTGAGATACACTAGACTGAAGGACACCGGTTAAGCTACCACTAGTTTTTGAGTTTATTAGTTACAAACAAATGTATAAGATAGGTGGGGAAAGCAAAGGGAAGGGGCAGCGTTACTCTTTCACAAAACGTGACTGTTACGCTCGATTTGACTACCTCTATTTTTTTCATACCACGGGCCTTTAAGACTCCAAAAAATTGTTGCTTAGCAAAAACTACGATTTAAGTTTTAACTATTCCTGACTTATTTTTAACTATTCCTGACTTATTTACTGGCAATAGGGTTTGTTTTTTTGTCCCTGACCTTTAATTTTACCTTTTGTTACTTTAAAGTTAAAAAGTAATTTACGACATATGCATGGAACTAACATATATCACCCCCTCTCTCTCACGAATGACTAAAGAGGCTGTCCTCCACATAATGCTGCGGGTGTGTAATCTAGCCACTGGTTACCCCCTTCTGGAGATTAAAACTGTGAAGATATACATTCATACATTGAGACATTATTACATAGGTACTATGTCAACAATTCTCAGCGATATAAATGGGTACGTAATGCTTACAGAGGTTCAGTGTCAAAGTGCCTAATACCAACTTGTTTATGATCAAGTTAATTTACAAATATTTTTCACCAGCCGTTACCGAAAAACAAGATTTTTGCACGTTAAAAAAACGTAGTGAATGTTTAGAACAGTGGCGACACTTTTTTGTTGGCCAATACCTACTTTGACATTTGGGCCCAATTCAGTATGAAACGTGAACGATGTCCTTTTCCTATAGTAAGTATATTGATTAGCATAGAATGACTTAATAAGATCTTGCGTCGCAGAATATGCTCGAGGATCGATAAAGTTGTTCCAATATGGTGATAACTACTTCCAACTATAATGGTTATAGCGTAGTTGTTAAAAACTACTTACTACTACGGCAGCAGACACATACTTGGAATAATAGATACTAAAAGATACAGAATCGATTTAAATGAGGAAATTATTTTATTTATAAATGACGTATGTTTGAGTTGAGTTGTATGACCTTGTTTAGCTGAGTAGGCAAGTATTTACGATCATTTGTATAATTTGCTCACTTACTTACTTACTTACCTACTACTATCTATTTAAAAAAAAACTACATTCAATTACCTGACATTTACCTAGTTTTTATAAATCGATTTTAGTTTTTAAAACATGTATTTATTAGTTGTTACACTATAATTTTATGTTTCGTTTGTGTTTTTACAAAGATTACCTAGTGGACGCACGCAATATAACAGTATTGTAATTAGTTTGTAAAGCTAGTTGTAGTTAATTTACTTGACGATTCGAAAGAGTTCTTAGTAACCCATTTGAATAATAATTACTAATTTCCAAAAATCTGATTACAATTTGAAGTTGGTGTCTATGTACATATGTAACAGTTTATGACATACTTTGCTTGCATGAAACCAACTTCGAACTGTAATTCAGATCAGATTTTTGGAAATTAGTAATTATTTTTACCTTTTTAGTGCATCTTTTTGAAGCCGGTTGTTTTTTTTGTAAAAAAGTTTTTATTGATAGCTGTCTACTGTTAATAAATAATAGTTAAAAAAAACTAAAAAACACGCTTTTTATAGAAAACCGAACTAAAAAATAGAAAATAAATTTTAATGAATTTAAATTAAGAAAATAGTGTTAAAAATTTCAATGAATATGAATTAATAATAGTGTGAATAAAAAAAAAATTATTTTATTTTAAAAAAAGCGTGGGGTGCATGGTGTCAATAGTTATAAATATTTTATTGACAGATATGAGTAGAGTGATTATCATTTCGATAATATCTTAAAAAGCACCCCACGCTTTTTATAAAATAATTTTTTTTTTTTTATTTACACTATTATTAATTTATATTCATTGAAATTTTTAACACTATTTTCTTAATTTAAATTCATTAAAATTTATTTTCTATTTTTTAGTTCGGTTTTCTATAAAAAGCGTGTTTTTTAGTTTTTTTAAACTATTATTTATTTTCTACTTTTTAGTTTGGATTATTTATAATAGCTTGTTTTTTTAATTTTACACTATTGTTTTAAAATTATTATTTATTTTTTAAATTTTAATTAATTTTCTTACCTTATCGACTATAGATGAAAATTATATAAATTAACAAAAATCATATTTTGCAAATTGAAAAATGGAATAATTTTATCAAATTAGTGTATTGTCATCGGTCCTCAATAAATCTACAAAGTTTGAACGAAATCTGGCCGTTTAAAGTGGGTCAAAATCGCGCCCAAAGAAGTCGGTTACAAACAAACATACAAACATACAGGTGAAGCTAATAAAAAGCTAATAAAAAGATTTTGATTTTTGATTTTGGATATACCTAACCAAAATGGCAAAAACGTAACTTTTACATATATGTGGTTTCGTTATGCGCGTCAGTTAGTGTTTTTTTTTTATATATAGGTTTAATTGTCGCTTACGCGAAGGCAAAGGGCCTTAGCCCATACAGCACATGTCTTAAGTATTGTAGATTTTTGAAGTGAAAACTTCTTTAGCGGCGTTGTGCACTTTTTTTGGTATAGGTAAAAAATGATAAACTCGCGTCAGGTCACGTGTCCTAATCGTGGAAATTCGTAAGACGGAAACCGTAATGCCACGCCTATTATAATTTTTATTTTTAGTATTCGCGATTATGAGTAGTACAGGGAGGTTGGATATGGAATTTTAATTCTATGACAGATTGCGATGTCAAATATACTACGTCAAAAAAGTAAATAAACAAACATTATTATTTCTTGACAATGTCAAAGACATGTCTTGTGACACATTTGAGTGTTAAGCGCGAATCGTGTGTAAAGGTTTTCACTTCTGCCGGCACTCCCGGAGTGCAACTCGTTTTTTTTTAACAGCAAAACATCACAAAAACTTTATGAAAATATGTTACGGCGATTTTCACGTTCACCTTTTTTGGCGCCTCTTGTTTTTTTTTTATTTCTAACAACTTCAAAAAGGAGTAGGTTATCAATTCAGACGTTTATATTTTTTTTAATGTACATATGTTCGGGCTTAACTCCGTCATATATAGACGGATCTGCAAAATTCTTTTTTTATATAGATGGGGTGGTGGTGAGGGGTTTATTATATAGATCTGATGATGAGTTTCGGAGACAGACAACGGAACTGTTTAAAAAATTACAGCAAGTTAATCGCTATCGCATAAATATACATTGTTTATACAATCACAAAACATTACATTAAGCCTATAAAAAAATAAGATTTTAACAAAAAAACAACCTGCTTCAAAATGATACGTGCATCTTTAACTGTAATTCAGGATCAGATTTTTGGAAAAAAGTAATAATTTTTACATTTTTAGTGCATCTCTTTTTTTTATTTTATTTTTGTTAATTATTTAGATATTTATTGACTTACATTGTTGTAGCCTAACAGGAAATACCAAAGCGTATACAAACCGGTAACTTAAATTTTACAGAAAGGTGTCCATCCCTTAGACATAAAGAAATAAACAGCACATTTCCGAGCCAGATGTGAAAAAATATAGTTGCAAAGGAGTGACAGAGACGAAGCGGAAGTGTGGTTTCTCTTGTCTCTTTCTAAATAGTTTTAATAAACATTAACAAACAAAATGGCAAACGTTGATAGAAAGAGAAAAGAGACCAGAGTTTTACTTTGTCTCTCTCTAAAGTGAAGCTTTACTCACAAAATTGCTGCGCACTACTGCGCAGTCCATAGGACCGATTACACAACTCGAAGTTTATGGTCTTACTCCACTTTACATGTAACTTAGGGTTTTTTTTTTTAATGACATGATGTAAGACACTCAGCCTTTCAGCTCTGAACTTCAAATGGTCTCTGAATAAAATGACTGTAATTTTATACTTAGGTAAATATTTAAAAAAAATGTATACTTAGTCTAGTCTAGTAAGTAAGGTAATTAAATAACGATTATTGCAAATATGTCAATAATCTTAGTTAAATTATCGTTTTATAGCATGTATAAATGTAATTATTAATTTTATCTTGTTTGTTTACAGGTAATTAAATACCAGGGGTCTGATTAAAGATGGATAAAATTGAACATTATGAAGCGGCGCGCAGGTTTGGTGTTGCTTACATTAAAAATACATTACTACTATTAATTGCTACTAATTTGTATGCTTATCGTCCTATAGAATATAATGTTACGAAACTGTGATGTCTTTCAAATTTACCGATTATAGTAAGTTTAAGTAAAGGAGATAAAAACGTTACCAAATACAAGCAATTATGATCAAAAACTTTCCATCTTGTGCGTGACGTAGGCGTACGTAGCGTTAATAAGCCGACACGTACTTCTAATGAAGCATAATTCGCGGCTTCTTGCGTTAATTGTGGCGCCAAAGGGCGTGTAGTCCTGAATGTGGTTCATTATGAATCGGATGTTGCAATCTTTTAATGAGTGGTCTACTAAACTAAAGCTGTGTGCATTGATAGATAATACTTTTGTAATATTTGTAATACGTCAGACCAGTAGAATATTTCTTTTGTAGTTACTCATAAATAGCTACTTACGTAATTTTTTATAAGCAAAGTTATTTTAAATATTAGCATTTTTTTACAATTGATATAATATCTATGGTATTGTTGCACAATTGCTAAATGTTTTAGATTGACTGACTATATTTGAATTATTACCTACTCAAATCTTATTTTCACTTTTTCGCTTTTCAGTTGTATTCCTTAACTAGGTAGCCGGATTTATTTTTAAATTAATCTTGTTACAAGTATGCATTTACATAGAAACAGTAATAATAAAAAACCTTCAAACTTAAACTTTTTCAGTCAGTTTAATTATTATTTTTTAAACATTATCACCGGTCCGAAATGATTTACTTCGGAGAAAAACCGGCAAGAAACTCAGCAGTTAATCTCTTAAATTTTTTCAACTGCATATTAAAATACAATATAGCCTTACACTAGGTAAAAACATAACATTCAATGATTTAATTTAAAAAAAATACTACAAATACACCAATACCAATACAAAACAGTCAAGTTCTAATTATTCCCAGCATTTTTATCATTTATGTATTCATCAACTTTGTAATAACTTTTTTTCACTATCCCTGACATATATTTTTAATTTATTTGAAGGTAAATTAAACAAATATTTAGGAATTTTATTGTAAAAATATATACTTTGTATTTCGAAAGAGCCTTACCTTCTAAAGGCAACATTTTGGAACTACCAATTTATCCTTATTCCTTGTATTACTGAGTAGGTCACTGTTTTTACCAAATAAGTATACAGTGTGTTTAAGATAGGGCAAGAGATAATTTAAGGTGATGTTATAATGACAATTTTATCGAAAAAAAAACGCCCCTTATGTAGGTCCACCCCTCTCCTCTTAGAATGGGGGGCCTATATATTTCATTTTTTTTGCGACTAAACAAATATTTTATTTATTTCTTATGTACCCGTCCTACAGATAATTAAAAAATTTCATTTGAAAGACAATAATATTGTGTCATTAAAAAATACAAAAATGAAAAAATAATGTCTAAAAAAACATAAAAAAAAATAGTTTATTTTAGTTTTTGTCAGAAATTCCGATTATTTTTTAAATATTTTAAATTTATTTAAAAAAATTAACCCTTGAATGTTAACTTTTTTTAGTATTATTAAAAAGACAAAGATATTATCTGCATAGTCATACTAAAATCATATATACGTTGCATAGTTCAAAAGTTATCATTATTTGCATACTGCCCTTCCATTACATACACAATGTGAACTATCGAAATCAGATAAAAGAAAAACAAAAAAAATAATGTTGAGATTATTTAGAAAAAAAAGGTTTTTGTCGATAAAATTGTCATTGTAACATCGCCTTAAATTATCGCTAGCCCTATCCCAAACACACTGTGTATAATAAGTTCATCAACTAATCATTTTTGCGACAAGTGAAGATGTATTAACAGTTAAAATATCAATTTCCCTAATAGTGTTTTCCAGGTCCTAATTTATAGATTGACCGTACTGCTCTCTTTTGCAAAACAAAGACTGTATCAATATCAGCTGCCTTACGCCAAAGTAAAATGACATGACGGAACGGAAATAGCTAAAGTAGACCAAGCTAGCAGTGTCAACTGTAAGCTTCCTAACTTTCCTATCTGCATAAGCAGCTGAACTAAGTTTCCGTGCAAGAACTGAGATGTGAGGGTCCCACTGCAGCCTATTGTCTAATGTAATATCTAGAAACACTGTTAAGTCTAATAAGTCTATTTCTTCTCCGTTTAAGCTTAGTTTTGTTCTTATATTTCTAAAATTTGGCGTCATAAATTTTAAGCACTTAGTATTTTTAGCATTAAGAAGTAAGTTATTTGCCGTAAACCACTGAAGAACCTGAGAAAGTGCACTACTTACGTGGTCAAAATTAGTTTTATTTCTGTGACGTATAAATAAAAAAGAAGTGTCATCTGCAAATAGTGTAATCTTGCACAGCAAAGAGAATATAATCACTACGTTTTTATTGCACAGCTTCTCCACAAAGAAAGAAAACTCATTTATGTAAATTAAAAATAGAACAGGACCTATAATATGACCTTGAGGAACTCCTAATTTTACTTCTAAGCCATTGGATTTTACTTCATTGATTTGCGTTCTACTTCATAAATATGAGCGGATAAGCTCAAGAGTAAAATCTGCAATACCATAATGACTAAGTTTTCATATAAATGTACCGTGATAGAGACATAGAAGTAATACCTAAGCCCAGTCCCGAGTTACATAGATAGAATAAGAGTAACAGTAATAGATTAAACAAGAATACTACGTTACGTACTACTACGTTAGTGCTTAATCTGTATATTTACAGGTAAAATATAAAATTTTAATTTTTTATAGATACCCTAAAAACTAATTTGATTAATTTTCATTCTTTTATTTATTTAGATTGCCAAAAATACAAAGTGTCGACCAACGCGTTGTATACTGTATTAATTAGGATACGCATAACCATCGCACGCCACCGCGGCGGCCATTTTCTAACTTTATCTTTAGGTTGCCGACAGAAATGGAAGTGTTGAACGAATACCTTGACAGGACATAATGGTGTTGTATTAGTAGAATGTAAAAGTAAATGTGTCACTTGTCAAGTTATTTAACCATTTTAACTATACATTATTGTTAAGCATAGAAAATTTAGGAATAGCAGTTTTTTTAGTAACTTTTCTTTTTTAGCAGCAGGTTCCTTATACGATGCACGCACATGAAGATTTTCGAAATTTATCCCTAAAAAGGATTTTAAAGTTTGAAATGCCGCAGGTTCAGCTAGCACTTTGGGTAAATCATAGACTTCGAATGGATATTTTACTGCGCAATAGGCTCACGAAATTGGCCATACTTTTCTCAGAGACAAGACACCACACGTTCGTTTCGTCTCTGCTACACTTTTGCGTCTATTTTTTTTCATATCTGGCTAGGAAATGCGCTGTTCAAAAAAAGACTGGCGGTAAAAGACAATATTTAAAAAAAGGTATATGAAAAAGCATATAAAAACAATATTCATACGAATTGAGACCTTTTTTACTTTCTTAAAGTCGGTTAAAAAGGTCTGCGTAGAATTTGCAATACTTACTGTGCTACATTATAAGTTTAACACTTATATTAATTTGGTTTAACTAACACTAACTCCCGTCATTGGTTGAATACATAAACACAATACAATGTCATTTGACGAAAGTTAACTAATCATACCTTTGATTTTACAGAGTGTTTAGTGGTATACTTGGATATTTTATAATTGTAGTGATGTGCCAGCGCATGTTCATGTGCAACCATCGATATCATTACACTAACAAAATTTTTTTATTAGACATAACCGACTGTTTTGTTATGACCAAGTCATCTATTTAATTCATTTGGCATAGTCATCGAAATCCTTGGACGCAAATCTGTCGCACAAGCTGTTACAACTTAGTAGGAAAAACCTGTGCTACATAGTTGGCATAATAACAGGTCACTGCCCGCTAAACAAACACTTTTTCAATATCGGCGTTACCGACAGTCCTCTATGCAGGGGCTGCATGGAAGCCGACGAGACTCCTTCTCACGTGGTTCTACATTGCAAAAGCGTAAGCGACCAACGGACAAGGCTCCTCAAGAATCCACAAACCATGAGAGAGGCGCTGAATAACATCAGATGCCTCCTTGATTTCTGGACGGAGCTGAAATGGTATGAGTAACCAATGAAATAAACCGGTTACCTACGTACAATGGCCCTATCATGAGGCTAAGTGCCGAAAACATAAGTCCAACTAACTAACTAATTTGTCATCGACTTATATATTACTTAAATATGCATATTTATTTCCGTAGTTACCTATGTAACTAAGAAAAGCTGTATTCCTGGCGTGTTCTTAGATACAGTTTTACAGCAATAGTTTGACAAATTTAAATTAGCCAACGTGCCAACGCTTTAAAGACACTAAACGATATCGATAATTTTTTAAACAATTTATATTGAAATCGTTTACTTAAGTACTTAAATCCGTTCAATAGTCCAGTTTTTTCCTTTAGGCCGGATATTAGAAAATGTGAATGATGGTATGCAACTACAAGGTTGAGCTTGAATATCATTCAAATAATAACTAATTTGCATTTCCTAGAAACCTTCTTCCTCCCTAAAAAGGATTCCCTGGCAATTCTACAAAAAGATGATTTCCCAGAAACCACTCAATTTACCAAGTTTACAAATTCCCTTAATGAAGGAACTCTAAAAATAATTCATAAACGTGCAAACTAAATAGAGCGCACTGAGATCTACATTTCAAGTATATAAAAAGGGATTTTAAATCGTTTTTTTTTACTGTGTGCCCTAACTGAAAGAAACTTGCTGAGCCTTGCTTCATATTTAGCCTTTTTTATCTTAAAATTGGAAAATTTCCAAATCTCTTATAAAAATTAACCCTTTTTAGAGATTACATTACAATCTTCTGTGCTTAGTAAGATTGCAATTTTTTTAATCCATATCCATACTACATTGTGCTAATAGCATAAATGCGAAAGTAACTTTGTCTGCCTGTCTGTCTGTCTGTCTGGAAGAGGTACTTCACGCTTAAACCGTTGGTTTGTCGTTCAAAGTATTTGACCTTTTTATTATGAACAAAACATCTGCAATTTAAATAATTTATGTATAATGGATGTTATTATATTGTCTTAAGAAATTTAGAAATAAAAGGAAACCTCTAGTTTTTGAATAGTGCTTTTATTCTATTTTCGATAAAAATGATAATAAATTAATAAAAAGGGAAGTAAGGATGTTCAGAATTAGAGATATCCTTATATTAAAGAAAAAGTATGAAACACAAAACTTAATCAATCAATAAATGTGAATAAACTGTTTAATATTTAGATCATTAAATACAGGGACTAATATAATTCAGATACTCATACATTAGGAACATATGTTTATTTCTTGTTCGTGATCTTCTCCAGCCCTCTTGAGAGTCATTTTCTCAATACCGAAGTAATGTAACTTCGAGAGTGGCATGCATTGAGAAGAACATGATAAAACACGTGTGCGCAGTACGGATCGGATGCACACACAGGATATAGCTTTACTATTATTTTTATTAACTCCTTATACTTTAGAGATGTGCATTAGCTTTATCGATGATGTAGATTACAGTTATATAATAGTAAACAGTGTCTATTTGAACTGATACATGTTTTAAATTACAATTATTAAAATCATGTTTAAAAATAAGGACTGATAGGAAAAATTAAACTAACTACATATTATGCCCGATTCCATGCGAATATTTTATTTGTAGTAAGTAAAACCATTTTAGCCGTGCTTACTTAATTTGAATTTTGCATATCACGTCTTATGTTACTTTCGCATAGCGGGACAAGATTTAAATTAAAAACTAGGCTTAGGGTTTAATATAGAAATTTTAGCCGATTTTTTTTACACGAAACAATACCTCATTAATATATAAAAAATAATCGGGTATCCTTACTTCATATCAAATAGTATCATTTTTAAGCATTTTCGGTGAAATCATTTAGTATCTATTTTCTTCATATCTAAACATTTTTATTACAATTATGTGCGATTTTTCTTTTTTATTATGCCTTTCTAACTTACGTTGTTTTAGGTTTGTGCGTGTGCCATTTTTCTATCTAAAACAAATAAAAAAGACCTTTTTGTGATATTAGGGTATATCGTAGTTTTAATAAAAATCCTAGCAAAGATCTTTCACACTATCTCTTAAAGCATATGGTTTAGGCCTACTGTTATCGAGCTGCATGTCAAATCCCTGGTAGGTCAAAGTAAGTAAGGTAACCGATGACCACAGACAAATAGCAGACTGACGCATTAGGGCATGCCCTATATGTATTCATATTGAAAAACTGATGGCTGGTGGGCACTGGAGTGTAATGTGAAAATCAGTGAGATACTCTGTATTACATAGACCGATGCCCTGAAAAAAGTAACGAGAAGTGTTTTAATAAGCAAATGGAAACTGAGTGAGGTTAGTCTCTGAGGACTTTTTAACATGAGAAACGACGGGCTAATGATGTTGATGATCACAAGTAAAACCGTATTTTCCCCTTAAATACTATAGTTAGTAAAATATTAATTAAAAAACTACCTTCTTAAATGTTACTAACAAGATAATATGTAATATTTAATAGTCTTTAATAAACATGTTGATGTGTATTATCTACTGAGATTAAGAGTGCCGTTATCGACCTATTATTTCATCGATAAATCGTGAGCGAAACATCAATATACCCACCGCGCTGTGTGCGATATGCGCCCAGGGTTCAACGCACGAACTCACACAGATCCTTTATGAATGTAATCGTGTATTTTTTATGATAATCGAACGTAGTTAAAGTATCATATTTATTTATTCATTCTTTCTTCTGTAACATAGCTGTACCAGTACTTCAAAGAAGATATATATATTTACTTGAGTTAGGGTACAGGGACGTCTGCAAACACAAACAAACGGTTATTGGTTTTTTTTGTCTTTCAGACATTACGCAAAAAAATATAAAACAATAATAATGATGAATCACTTTATTGCACAAAATAAAAACAAAATACAGTATTTACAATAGAGGTACAAATGGCGATCTTGTCGCTATGGAGCGGTCTCTCGCAGATAATCTTTGGGTGAAGGAATTAAAGTTAAAAATTAAAATAGTGTATGGACTTACCTACTTTAACTTAACTAAACAAACAGAAATAACAAAGAAAAATAAACACACAGAAGAATAAATAATTAAAATAAAATATTTTTTATATATATGAAACAATGCAAAGTAAATACATAATAATATTCTTACATAAATACTATATAACTATATATAACAAAAAATACATGTTTAAATAATATATACATACATACGGATATTAGAAATTATACTAGCGATGGTAATATACATCATTTTTGTCTTTATTTATTGAAGTGTGAAATTATTATTTTGTTAAATGTTCTCATGGACTGTGCTCGCTTTACGTCCAAAGGTAATGTATTATGCAACCTGATTGCTTTCACAGTAAATGAATAATCATATATTTGTGAATGGTGTGTGTGTGTGAAGAAGTTTTCAAGAACACGCTTGTAGATTCAAGAAGTAAAGGAGAACCAATAAATGTAAAGCAATCTTTTAAATATACCGGTGATTTTGCATTGATAAGGACGTTATAAAGAAGAAATAAGACATGAGCATTCCTAAGAAGACGAATTGTGAGATACTTGAGCTGTTTGGAATTCGGATATGTGATCATACTTTCGCAGACCAAACATAAATCTAATACATAATTTTTGAAGCTTATAAAGCTGCTCTTCGGTGAGATCAAGCTAGCATCTGCATAGTCGAGAATAGGAAAAAGTGACTTTAGTAGAGATAGGAAGAAAATTGCGAAATCTACTTAAATACTCGCAGTAACAAATATTTTCTTACTCATTTCTTTAATTTGTGGACCCCATAATAGAGTTTCATCGATAAGGCTACGTAAGCTTTTCACAGTATCACTGTATGAGACAGGGACTTTATTAACACAGACTGATGGAAGTTGTTGAGATTAGTGTTTTACTAGCAACGATAGTGACTTGCGTTTTATTGGTATAGACAACAAGACCATGCGACTCACTCCAGTCTGCAATGTGAGACAGGTCCTTATTCATGATTGTTATAGCATTTGACAACTTGTTGATAGAAGCTTGCATGTATAATTGAAGATCGTCTGCATATAGATGGTAGAGAGAAGATATGTGAGATGTAATTCGATTAATGAAAATTGCAAAGAGAAGTGGTGACAGCACGCTACCTTGCGGAATGCCAGCAAAAGTATCACAATAGATAGATAACGAATCATCGACCTTTGTGAGTTGCCGGAGTCCCTGCAAGTAACCATGAAACCAATTGAAAACTGTTGGTGATATGTTAAGAGAACGAAGTTCAAAATATCGAAATCGACCGTTTTAAAAGCATTGATAAAATCTAACAATGTTAATACTGTTACCTGCTTATTTTTCATGCACAGACGAATATCGCCCGTAACAATTTTGATACCTGCAGTTTTTGCTGTGGAAACTTAAAAACCACCATAATATGCACGTTAACTTAAAGTTACAGAAATATCTATAAACGCTTGCTTAGTAAAAACTATGTTTGTTAGTATTGCATGGCAATTTGAAGTTAAAATATTGCGGATTATTCATTTTTAACGTTGGCGAACGCATTAACTGCGAATCACCAGTTAAAAAATGGCACTTAACCTGTATCGTTTTCTAGTTAACATGACTCACAATCATGTAAAAAACATATTTTTTCGTAGCTTATCTTATATCTATCACTATATTAACATTGACTGTTATTTTAATGACCATCAGATGAGAGCTGACATTGAAAGCGCCATAAATATATACATATAAATTAGCATTAGAATTCTACAAATTTTTGTTTGTTACAAAAGACATTTAAATATATTCTTAAACGAAACGATTATGTAAACTAAGAGTCTTTATTTGCGTTTCGTAATTTGTTGCAATTGTTTAATTTCTTTTTCGCATTATCATATGAGGGTTATCCTACTAATCCATACTAATATTATAAATGCCTGTCTGTTTGTCTGTCTGTTACAATTGCCGTTAAAATCCTACACCGATAACCGAATTTAGGGCGGGTGGAAGCGCGGGCAAAAGCTAGTATTATACATGTCAGAATTTGTCTGGATGGATGGATGGGTCTTTTTAATGAAACACGCTTTAACCACTGGACGGATCGAGATAAAATTTGGCACACATATAGGTTAGGGTCTGGAATAGGGTATAGGCTACTTTTTATACAGAAAAATTCAAAACTCTCTGCGGGAATAACTATAACCGAACTTAAACGAACTATAGCTATAGCAAACTTCATAAGTATAATTAATGAGTTCCACGCGCATAACCGAATCTAGGGCGTGTGGAGTCGCTGGCAAAGTCTACTAATGAAAATGGCAAGGACATTAGTAGTAAATATCTCATTATGACTTTAATAATATTTTAATATAGGCAGCTGTTCCAAAGGACATAATTAATAAATAAAATTACATTAATCATTGCGATAATAAGTTCTAATGACTATGATTACTTTACCATATGAAAATGTAATTTATCTTCTAAATGGCTCTTAGGCGATGACCTCAAATTAAAGTTCGACTTGTAATTGATTACCAGACGATTGTTTATTGTTGGACTGCGTAATTTTACTGAGGCGGTAACGTCATAGTATATGTCATTCATACATTATCTAGATATTTAATTATTCAATCATAGCTCTCAATATTTTATACTCTAAAAATTTAAGAAACCCATCAATTAATATGCACGTTATAGTCTGTCTTAAAAATTATGGTGATTTTTTTAAGGTATATCTTATCTGTTAATGGCTGAGAAATAAAAAGTTTAGGCCAAGAGAATCCTTATAGGATATCATAATTTTGGAACTTGAATAAAGGAATAGCCTTCAACTTATTGTTACTTGCCACATTTAAAACGTATTTAATGTGGCATACGTGCCGCACTTTCGCTTTCCCATCCCTAACTCATCAATAACTTCGCTTCAGACATAATCTTATTTTGCCTACTAGTAGTGTTAATCAATTTGTCATGAAATTTAAGATTCATTCATAAAAAGATCTTACTACTAACTGAGTAAATAAATTGACGACGATACAAGTGTTATAATAAGTACCAAAAACCTGTTTAATATCATATTTATGTACCAGTGCATAGAGTCTATAATGGTATGCAAATTTATTAGTCATACTAAAATATCCTCTAGTAGTGATCGTAGTTTAATTGGAATTATTTTGCCGGTCGTGAATTGTTTGTCGTGATTCATCGTGTCAGTTACGTTCACGAGGGAATCCAAAGAGCGCGTCTTTAACTCATATTTTCTGTTTTATTTTTAATATTTAAATATAGTTAATTGAAACATGTGTTCAGTTTTGTTCAGTCAAAACTCAAGGAGTATGAAGTGAAGTGGATATTTCATGAAATGTTATATTATTTTGTGCGTATAGTGCAGTGTTTGGTTTGTTTTTAATGTCTTGGACAGTGTTGGTAAGTTTCACATTGTAAAGTTTCTGTTAATATTAATATCAAATAAAGCAAATGTATTTGAAAAAACATAATAAGGTAGGACAGAATATTTTAAATGAGTAAGTAATTTTGTTAAATCAACTGACATGTGAATTTACGTTTTGTTAAGTTCTGACTTAAGGCAACGTATCCTTATATTTATTTATTGTTAAAAGTAGAAATTAGGTATATCTAATCATTCTGTTCTTTATCGGTAGGTTTGCTAAAGATTTTTTTTCTTCTAAGAATTCTTAGGAATCCTTGGCAAACTAAAATTTAATTCACTACATATGGGGAAGGAAAATGCAAAAGTTTCATTGTATTCAATGGCACTGATTCAGTGGCACGCAACGTAACATTTACTTGAACTAATGACTGAGTCATAACATTATTTCTTCCATTATTATTATTGATATGTTAATGTCAAAATGGGCTTAAGTCTGCCATGAATGTTTTATATTAATTCAAAAACATTTAAAATTCTTCTTTCCAAGTCCAATAATCAGCTGTGGACGAGCCAAAAAAGTTACAACCGAATTTATCAATACTATATTTATCATTATCTTTTTGTATACTTTGAACAGGTAGAGAGAGAAACATCATGTAACCTACTTAGGTTGATACAATGGGTGACTATTTGACTGTTAACTAAATTGACAAAATTATTCATTTTTATAGCATTACACATAACTGTACAATTAATGATATGTGTGTATTATGTAGTGGAGAGTTGTTAAGCGGATTTAAGTGTCCACAAGTTGATATAAGGTGCGTTTTGTTCACTGCTTCAATGCGTTTAATGTCATAATCCTCCCAAGTTAAATTCTGTA
The DNA here is from genome assembly GCA_946406115.1 of Apoda limacodes. Classification (NCBI taxonomy): domain Eukaryota; kingdom Metazoa; phylum Arthropoda; class Insecta; order Lepidoptera; family Limacodidae; genus Apoda; species Apoda limacodes. The sequence continues at coordinate 20,187,781 of OX291555.1, read as the reverse complement.
TAACACAGTACAAATATTGGTTCATTCTCTTTGGTAGGACTATAGACATCAAGCGCATTATGTACATTATGTTGGTCAACGAAACGCAACTATTATTTTACTACGAGGTCAATAAATTCTTTGTTTTCTGTAATGAAAAAATGAAAGAACTTTAGGAACTGACTAAAATTACTAACTATAATTTTTTTTAATAAGTTGATAGCGGTGCCTTAATTGTGAATAGTAAATACTACTAGCATTGATCGTCCTTATATTATAAATCTTATACTATCGTTTTATGTTTACTGTACAGGGCATTAACTTCATTTAACGTATACGGATAAGCAAAATAAACTGCAGAGGTCGTTAATATAAACAACTTAATTATGGTGAACATCTATTTAATCTGATTACGTAAACACAGAGACATGACAAGGAAGAAGTTTCTCACGGCTTCCTTATTAGAAGTGGTTGTTGCAACCATTGTTTGATGTCTGATGCAACCAGCCCAGAGGGGAATCAAGATATCAACGACGTTGGAAATGCCTGGGTGGGCTGAATTTCTGCAATCATTGTATGGCATAGATAAATTTATATGTCAGGCTTTAAGAAACTTATTTTGAATAGAATATATTATCGATATCGATGATTTCAAGTGGCATTTTTATTTTGCAATGGTAGTTAGAGTATACTAGCTGACGTTGTTTTCCCTTTTTATGAAGCTGCTATTCCCCATCGCTCGCACACGTTTATACTTCGTTTCCGCTTAGAGTTCTTTCTGACTTTTTTTTTAAATCCGACTGGCAGTCTGTAACCAAAAGAACAAAAAACAATCAAACTCCAGCTTTATTTTAGTGGGATAGATATAGAGTATATAGACTTTATTAACTTTTCTATATTTTAAAAATATTATTTACCTACTTATAAATTATATTTTTTTGAATGTTAGACATAAAATATAGTGAGATTCTGCCTTTAAATTTCATGCTTACTTCAAGTGATTCCCAAATATTCCCAATAACTGCCTGCAGTACCGACCCACACTTTAAAACCTACTGCGCGATCCATCATCACTCGAGTATTTCAATTCATTCGGTCTTCGACTCCAACTGTTTGTTCTACCAGATATTATTTCTGATGCAAGTTTGTTGATAAACACTTTTACAATAATTGCTATTGATTGAATTAGTAACCAACTATTGTTTTTTTTCTCTCTTTAATACTAAAAACTTCTCATTTTTGTCTTTGGTTTTGTTCTTGCCAATGATTTAGTGAAGGCCATTCTTAACATTTGACTTTATTCTAGGACATTATAACTATTCATATTTTAGGGCCTACGTATTATATTTTATATCCATTGTTACATTTCCTGTATCAGTAACAACATACATGTTTAATGTATCTTTAAGAGACATTAAAGTCACATAAAACAGCAATTACTCTCTCTCAATATCGTACAATGACTTTGAAATCTCAGAACTACATGCATATCTATGCTCGTTATCACTTACAATACATTTTTGTTAAACACTTTATAGGTTACATTTTCAGCCTTACGCCATTGGATATAAGACTGTCAATTTATGTGTCTCTTACAACAATAATATATACAACGGGAGTCACATTTGTTTTTAAACACATGCAAGCAATAGTAAGCTCAAGCGCAGCACACATAATTAATGTGACACGATTTACGATTAGATTATTTAGTGTTGTAACATGTGATCCATCAAAATTGTGTATCTAAAGACCTTTACGATACATCATTCACTCTCTCAAACTTTTACGACACGTAGCCTACACGTTAGAATGCTCCTTTTATCGCTTCTCGATGCATTATGAACACATGGAAGTAATTTGAATAATGTGACTGAGAATTGGTTTGACACGGCAATGTAAAAATGCGCTATTTTTAGTTAATTTTAAATCTTCCAATGTTATTTTAAGCTACGTATTTGGACATATTGTATATTTGAAAATGTAATTTGTGTTCTTTTTTTTTTTCTAGTTTAGCTATGTAGGTAACTAAAAATTTTATATGTAAATTTTAAGTGATATGTGACATTTGGATTTAGCTATCTAAATTAGTAAATAAATAGTTTCCGAGATTATAAAAATTACGTGACCTGATATTTTTGATTTACATTGCTATTATTATTTGTAAGTTTAAAATGACAGACTAAATAAGAGGACCGGGCCATCCGTGCATGATTCTGTGTTTCGTGATTGCGTCTGATTTGGAGGCGTTTAAAAAATAAATAAAAAGTATAGTGAAAGTGACACATACAGCTTGCAACTGGTTATGTCTGTGATACTTATGGATTTCAAAGTCCACGTACCACCAGGTGGATGTGGTGTGGGAGCGTAACATGAATATGAAATAAACGTAGTAATAATACATTTCCATGCAGAACTTACGTTACGTATGTCGTGTATACGTACATTTTTCTAAGATAAGAAAAGTTCACGAAAAATTCAATCAAGACCAATATAATTTTTATTTGTTATGTATCATCTATCTGTTATTGAAATCTGTTTCAACGTGAAAAAAAAAACTTTATATATACATTTCGGCTGGTCGCACGATTTGCTAACGTTCAGTGTGACCTTTTGGAACAAAAACACAAAACAATGTTTCTATTTTTAAGGTTGGCGTATCCGAACACGACTTACGTCATTTTGAGGCTGTATTTGCCAGAAACGTGCTTGAGATCGTATCGATATGACGCCATGTTCTATCGATATTAGAACCACACTATTCAGTATATCAGAAAGTGTTGCTTGTGTAAGTTTTGCAATTATTAAAACGTAGATAACTTTTGGCACGGATATCCTTTGTGTTCGTTTCTTGTAGAGAAAATTTTCCTTTCTTCCCTTTCCGGCAAACTTTTTAAATTGCTTAATACCTTTTTAACTAAATCCATATTAGGTATTTAATTTAATATAGTATGTTCTTAGGCGTTGTTTTAAGTATACATATACTCACATATATATGTATATAATTAGGTATGTTAAAGTATTTGCGTTCTAAGTGACCGACTAAAAATAAAATAAAAAATGTAAGGTGTGTTTAATTGTATGTCTACATTTATTCATGTAAAATTTAAGAAATCGGCCAAGTCCGAGTCGGTCTCCCGAACGAGGGGTTCCGTACCATTATATATAAAAACGGCAAAAAATCACGTTTGTATGGAAGCTCCCCTAAAATATTTGTTTTACTTAAATTGAATTATTTATTTTTAAAGAGAATATATAACTAAATATTCTGTGAATATAGCAAAAACGAGCAAAAAATTACGTTTGTTGTATGGGAGCCCACTTAAATATTTATTTTATTCTGTTTTTAGTATTCGTTGTTAGGTATGTGTTGCAACAGAAATACTTATTCTGTGAAAATTTCAACCGTCTAACTATCACGGTTCATGAGATACAGCCTGTTGACAGGCAGACGGACAGCGAAGTCAGTTCTGTGTAGTCTAGGTTCTGTTCTTTACGCTTTGGGTACGGAACCCTAAAAACCACTGAACTGATTTTGATGGCGCTTTCACTATCGTGATTCTCAACACATTGAGCTGTGTAAAGCTGTAGTACCTAACTAGTTTTCCTCACGGATCCGGCTGTGCTTGTAATTATAACACCAGCTGCGTTACCATCGGAAGTACAAGTGTTCTAAAGATGTAGGTTTATTAAAGTGGTTTTTGGAGAGTTTCATGCAAAACAGCTACTTATTCTAATTCTAAAACTTCTTTTTGTCAATACTGAGATTGTACTAGATTTCTCGCAGGTTTTTGGACTAATAGATGTGTGTAAATAGGTTAATACAAGTGCATACTTAATTGCATTTACTTAACATTGGATTAAAGCTTTTGAATTTTTTTACTTGTATGCTTTTTTGTATGTTGGAAAACAGGGAATGGCAACCCTGTTTGCGATCAATTTAAAGCCGGAAAGGTCGCTGGGGTCATTTTGGAAATATATATGGAGGCCTATGACCTGCAGTGAACGTTTAGCGACTGATATGATAATGATGTTCAAGCGCCTTGGTAAAGTACGACTTGAAAAACGGTTCATTGTTGAGCTACGACAGACAGAGCCGAAGACATTAAATGACTTATTATTATGTGAACGAAGTTGCAAAAAGAAGCGAGTAGGTAGCTATGTTTTTATTGGTATATCTTCCTATATACATATATTTGTATATAGTTTTACCAGCTCCAGCTATCCTGTTCCGTTCCATCATCTTACCAGCTAGCGTTCCACTGCAAGGACTCAAGTAATGAGTCACATAGACAAAAAAGATGGACAGAGGGGTTCCACAAACTAATCAAACTAGAACTGGAACCCCGCAAGCATTCAAGTTGGTTGTGATTAAAGGTACAAGAGCCCTCACCCACCGAACTCTATAGTCTGGAGCTAAACCCTTGTGCCAAAAATAGTTGTTAATCTTCTCTGGGTCCGTCTACCCTTATGACAATGAGTGTATAGATTTTTCTCCTTAAAACACTTTTAATTAGGTACCTATGGGCCTTTGTACACGACTTAGGACGCGTTAAGGACCAGTAAACGTAAGGCAGTCGGCAACAGCAAACGCTCATCAAAAACACGCGTGTCGTCACCTTGTCTAAAAAACGTCGTGTGTTAAGGCCCTGTCGTTTCTGAATTCCGATTGTCCATGTCCCTTAGAATTTACTTGTACATAGTTGTAAAATATATTCGGTCTATAGATTTTTTTTGATATCTAAAATGTTTCGAGAGGATAAAATAACGGTGACCCCTTTAAGATACAAAATTATTAAGTACCTTACAAACATTTATTTGTAACGTGTACTATAAATAAAGATTAACTTCAATAGGTACGTGACTGTCGGACATTCTTTGGAACAATTTATGATAAGAACGTTTTGTTATTAGAACTGTATTTTATAATAATCCCATTTAGCATGTTACTTAACGGTTCCTTAGCCTTTTTTTTCGATACCAAGAAAAATTTACAGTTTTTTTAAATTTTATAAGTATACCTATCTACTTAGATCTATCTACAATAATAAATAACGTTCGTATGAATGCCATTGAAATAATATAAATACCTAAGTTATAGCACGGCGTTTATAGTCCGTTCGGTTATTTATTATCATTGTTGTTTGTCTATTTGTTTTCCCATTTAAATATCATAATAACTTTTAGGCTTCTTAACTGTCAAGATATTTGTATTTTCAGTTATCCTACTAAGGGCCCTTGTAGAACGCCATAATTGATCGGGAAATTAATCAAATAAAATAAAATGTTTTACAAATAGAAAATTTACACAAAAACAAAAAAAAAATATTTAAAGCGGGTAAATTACGAAGTACCCATAGGCTGATGTTTATAAATCCACCTCAGTCCAGGTACGCTGCTATCAGAAGCAGTGCTGTGGCCAAAGGGACACCACCTGTCACGAAGAACTAAAGTGGTTCGTGAAAAGAGGATGTTTGTATATCCAGCTGCTGGTTATACATACATAATATGTATTATGCTGGGGATAAACGTATTCATAAAACAAACATACATAAGTATTTAAAATTTCAAGTTTATGTATGACAGTAAATATATCATAGAAGTTAGTATGAGTCCTGTATTTATTAAGTATTTACATAGATATATTTGGTATTCTCAGGGTGACGTGTAAACCTGTCGTCATAAATAGCGTGACATACACTGTTCTAAGTCGTCTTCAATAGTTTTTTCTTGCATAGACATATGGTACGTCACATGGCACAATTCATTGCGGAATTTCTAAAAGTAACAGAGGTCAACTTTTACTAGATGTAGGTTGTTTTTTTTGACATTGACTGATTGGATTTGTTACATTATCCTTAAGGAAATGGATGATCCTCATGGGGAAACGGAGTCGATCCATCCATGAAACGGAACCCTAATTACATAAGAGTGGCCGTATATTTATGAAGTTAGTCCGTTTTGTTTTAATTCTTACATTTGTTACAACTATTTAGGTAATTTATATCTACGAGTATATCTATCTAAAGCTAATTTATAATCTTAGAAAAAGGGATAGTATTATTCGGATTACTGAACAATTCTATGTATGTACGTATGTATGGATAGGTTCACGGTTTATGAGTTTTAGAAGGGGGTATTCAGCGGTTGGATGGCGGCACCTATATCGTAATATGGTAGGCAGCCTCTTTTCACCGACCACTTTAGTCCTGCGTGACAGGAGGTGACCCCATCGCCGCAAAATTAGTTTTTAATGCAGTGTACGGAATAAGATGACTTTATATTACGTCCCATACATATGTCGTAAATATTACTAACTTTTAAGCAAATTGGTAAAATGATAGATGGGGGACAAAATAATAGGTATTTCCCTATTGTCAATTCCTGAGGAAGTAAAATAAATAAGTCAGAATTGGGCAGAGACTATGTTAAATCTGTTGGTAAAGCGATAATCTATGGCATAATAATTCAATGATGAATCTACTAGTGTTGTCAATAACTGTGTACTTACTACAAATATTGGCTCCAGTTTATTCCGAAACTGCATTTTTTTAAATAAATAAAGCACTACCATGGTGTACCCATCATAACAGGGCACGAGGTGCCTACCTAACAGATTCAACAACCTTGTAGCTAAGCAAGACAAGGTAGGTACACGAACGTGTACCGACTGCGTGCACAAACCAGATGCCAGAATTATCGGTCACTGTGATAAATAATTAATATTCATGGAGTCGTACCGCTTATTTTAAGCACCGTTTTACTGTTAGATTACTCAGACATCGAGTTAACTTGAGAATGCCTTACGTTCCGGTGTTGCCAGATAAAGATATGAAATGAGAACGTGTTGGCGCCATCTTGTCATTTGATTGTAATGGCGACACGACACGTGCTGCCGCCAAAATATCACGCGTGTAATTAAATGAAGTTTTAGAGCACTGGTATTTAGGTGGGCCAAAATACTTTTAGTGCCTAAATAGAGATGACATTTTTTATAAACACTCTTACAAAATTGTCGATGTCTCGAGATATTTTCTTAGTAGTTTTACGTTAGTTCTCAACCGGGCCTCAATGTTTATTATGAATTTCCCGACCCTCCTAGGTTTTTTATCACAAAAAAGTTTCATTTGGTACTCAAATTATCACTGCGTTACCAGTCCACCAAACAATAGTTTTTTCTTTTATTTTGAGGCCAAATATTTCAAATTCGATTCGGATATGCATATTATGCGTTAAAATGTACAAGAGACGTTTTAATAGGCCTCAAAATGTATATTGACCCCGGTACCTCAGCAGCATAAATGATCAGTCTGTACATCATAGTTTCCAACAAGAACTATCAAGAATTCTAGATCTGGAAAATATTTAGAACAGGTAACACATAATGTGCCTAATGGTTAATGGTTATGTTGATGGCTTTTTGGTTACAACTAAAATAAATAGGCCTACCTAACCGATATAACTTATTCCGATTCCGTCCTATACTAAAACTAAAACCTTAAAACCCGCTTTTCCTATTGTACCCCCTTGGTGGTTAATTTTCCTAAAATGCTAAAATATTTCATACGTTATTCGCAAAACTAAAAATCTAAGTACCCATATATAACTACATCTACAAATATATTAATTTGATATTCAGAAAAATAATAGGGTTCTGGGATTGGAAAAAACTCATTGGATAACCAATTTTTGCCTTAAAATTTCTACTAAAAGCTTTTGCATAAACAATTTGATTGTACGCATTTTATAATCACGTATTAGTTTATATCTTTACATGGTTTTTATACGACAAATCAACTTTGGTGCTTTTAATTTGAAGTTAGATAAGCTTCCTTATGACAGATGAGTGACAAACGTAAATTGACAGTAAGTAATTGAACATGGTCATTGAGCTGAGCCATGAAGCTGTACCTACCTACTTGTGGCGATGACATTGTTGTCGATGGCATCGACGCTAAAAGTGAAATAAAGTTTTGGCGTGCAGGGGGGGAGGTAAAATCCTAACTCAGAGGAAGAGAGAGCAAATCAGCTAATTCTGATTCAAAACTACATACGTAAAAGAGGTGATTTGGCGGTTTCGATTTGCTTTGCTGATTTTGCAAGTCACAGCAAGACAAAAACCGAAAATATTGATGCGAGACCAAGAGTTGAGGTCAGCTCATACCGAGACGCGTCAAGCTGACCATGAGCTGATCCTAAGACTAGTATGTCTTGCTTTTGGTTTCGTCTTGGTCTTGCATTTCGACAACACCAAATAAACAGCTAAGCCAAAGAAATCAGTCATACAGGACTTTAACGTTTAATAAAAATAGTTTCGCAAAGGGGATTAAAAAGGTACTTAATGCACAAAAAAATTACATAGATACCTACCTATAAGATTGAGTATTACATACTTAGGTACTTAAAGATAGAACCCATTCTTTAAAATAAGTAGAACACTTAAAATAAACTACAGAAATTAATTACAAATGACCAAATGACGTCATTACCACTTATTTTATTCTAAAATAATCTAACTGAAGGTGTATCCCAACTTCATCTTTTCATACAAACTGTATAACATACATTTAACATCCTTAACTATAGACATTTCGCTACTAAAAACGTTATACTATCATGAAGCACTATTTACAATAGTTGCAAAACTCATATTTATCCATAAAATGTTAATAAATTATGAATTAAAATAGTTTTAATTGAATTCAATAAATGTATGCAATCAACAAAAAATTTAGTTTTATATATATTGAAAATTACACACAGCGCCGTCTGGCCCCAAAGTAAGGAAAGCTTGTGTTATGGGTACCAGACAACGGATTTAAATACATAAATATTACTTTTTTTGTAGATACATACTGATACATAAATACACCCAGACTCAAGTCGAACACAAATATATATATATTATGACATAAATGTTTGTCCAGTGCGGGAATCGAACCCACTTCCTCTGCACTTCTGCACAGCAGTGGGCCAAACTAGGCTGCGAGGGAGGCTGGCATTTCATGAATGAATATGCACTTTGCGACAATGATAAATAGCAATAAATGATATGATGCATTTTAAGCAGCAAAATTATGGACATTTAATACTACTGAAGGTTGTATGGAAAAATCAGATTCGGATTCACCTCAAACCAACTCACTACAAATAACCACAAGTTAACATTACCATCACCTGTCCACATGACTCAATACAAATAAAACCAACTCGCGTGGTTTGTTGTGGTCGTCCATACGGATTGCTACCTTGATTGTTAGGTTTAATAAAAGATTGACAAAACGATTTTAAAAATTACTCAATAAGCTTTTTAGAACGTTTAGTGTCGAAGATTATGCACTGGTACATTAAAAGTGGCCATTTTTAACATAAATAAAAATTCTAACCAAAACATATTTCGTATACAAAAAAAAATAGGAGTTGCCGTAGGAATCCCACGCCGATAAACAAATTAAGGGTGGGCGGAGCCGCGTGAAAAATTTCGTAAGAAATAATTGTCGATCACAAAAGGAATACAATTAATCTGACGACATACAAGTCAGAGGTAAAACGGAAACATACAGGCGTGCCACAAGGAAGTATTCTTGGACCTTTATTATTTTTGATTCGTATTAATGACATTCCTAACATAATAAATCATCACGTGACATTATTTGCAGATGACATATCTATTTCTATTAAATGTAATGACATTAATAATTATGAAAATGACTTAAATAATACAATTAGTGACGTAATAAAATGGCTTGACATAAACAATTTAAAAGTAAATATTGAAAAAACCAAATGTATACAATTCATAAATAAAAATGGTAATTCCAAAAATTTAAAATCTCATAAAATGGAAATGTCTTAAATCAAACTAATCATATTAAATTCCTAGGTTTTCATTTAGATAGTCAACTTCTATGGAAACCCCAAATTGATACAATATGTAAAAAATTAATAAATTTGTGTATGCCCTGCAAAGGTTAAAAACAGTGGTTGATCAAAAAACGGCACTAATAGCATACCATGGTTACGTTGCATCTACTTTAAGATATGGAGTAATATTGTGGGGAAATTCAGTTGATGTTAACCGAGTATTCTTGGTGCAAAAAAAGTGTATTAGAGCTATCTGTGGTGCTGGACCCTTAGACTCATTTTTTAAGTTAAATATTTTAAGTTTACCCGGCCTCTACATATACGAAATTTGCACATTTGTAAAACTTAACCTAAATATGTTTATTAAGAAATTTAAGTTTATTTAAAAATTTAATACCCGCTATCCGAACCAGTTGGTCATCCCAAATAACAAGACAACAAATTTTTCGAAGAACAGCTATTGTATGGCCATAAAAGTGTATAATCGACTTCCACCGCAAATTAAAGAATTACCAATAAATATATTTAAAAGAAAATGTTTTAAATGGTTGGTACAAAAATGTTTAAACTCTATTAATGAATACCTAATGTTGAAGAAAGTAGACATAAAGTAAAATATAAATGTGAAATGTGTAATTAAGTATTGTATTTTAATATGTCTTATGTAATTAATTGTAATCATTAATTTACCTTCTTAATGTTTGCATGCCCTGTTAGGGCGGAATCATGTGAAACCTCTAGTAATTATTAGAACACGTCTGTAACATACGATGTTCCTAGCAAATAAATTTAATTTAATTTCATTTCATTTCATTTCATTACAGATAACCGTGAACCTTTGATCAGGAAGTAACTAATAAAAAACCAAAGAAAATCTTTTTACTTACTCATAGTAATAAATGCGCAATGACGTATCTCTTTAAGGAAGCAATAGAGGAATTAGGTATCGACAACGAGCAATACGTACGTAACGGAAGTCTTCTATTAGGGAGGCCAGAGTTCAGTGGCACATGAGGACGAACATCTATAGAGTTGGTAACACCTTCTTTAGGTACTCTTCTTTTATAGGCGTTTAAATGTTAAAGGCTGGATTGCACCAAAACGATTGTTAAAGAAATTGTCAAAAATGTCTTTGACAGTTACGATTCATCCATTTGGGTTGCACCGTCCTACAAGTTGAAATGCTACTGTTAAATGTTTTGCTAGGCTAAAGGACTTGAATTCATGTCTTTTACAGTGAATAAAAAAAATGGCGCGATATGTAACTAAGCGTGCTGCTGAGAAATAAATATGGATACTTTCTGTTTCAGTGCTATCAAAAACTGTTTTTTGTTAAGGTTTAAATAAATATTACGACTAGGCTTTACCGAATATACATATAAGTAATAATAGCAAGTAGAACTTGCAGTAAAGCTATAATCTACAATTATATTTTACAAATTTTGTGAGATACGTACCTACATAGTTAAATAAATACTATTTAAATAAATTCATTAGCAATGCTACCAACATAGTGTTGTTTAGTATTTAATTTCTTAAAAGTTTAAAACGACAAATACTAAGTATTTCCCTCCGTAAGACCGTCGAAGTCAACTTATGGTTGCTTTGAGTAAATCTATGATTCTTTGCTGATACAAAGCTGGTGGTTTTGCACGTCTTAATCCGATAATCTAACTCCCACTCCGATTTGAAAAAGATATTTTTGCCATAAGAATAGGAGCAGTTACACTACGTGGGTAAAACACCTTATCAAAAGGGAAAAGAGATTGTTTATTGCATGGTCATTTGTGTGAATGATTGTTGGAAGCATACTATTGTACATATATTATTCGAACGAAGGCGCCAACTTTGCAAACTCAAGCACTAATTTGGTGCTTTAGATAGAATTGCTTTTTATTTTTTTACGCATGCAATAAAACAGTTCTAATAGTGGTAATAATTTAAGAAATACGAAGGTGTAGATTTATTATGATACAGTTTAAATGATCGTCTCCTTCCTCTATCAAGTTTATCATCAGACCCAGTTATTTTCCTGATCATACTATGGCCAGGGGCCTCACCAAGACAAGTCAATCCAGCTAAAACTCGATGAATGGACTTAACTTTTAACCCTTAAAGAGTTTCTATAAACACCTTCCACAACATACGAGCGCGTTGGTATATCGGAGTTATTTACAAGAAGTGAGTTGTATTTGCCAACGCAGTATTTAGGTCAAACTAAGCGTGTAACTCAGTGACAGCTCTATATGATTTCTTAAATACCTTGGTTAAGACATGAGTCAGTGTATTTTTATCTGACGGCGGAGTAATGTAATGGACCATCTAGGTCGAGCATCGATAACACCTCTCAAAGACCAACTTTAATGTGTGGTACGCATGCTACATTAAATCTTATGCAATTTTTATTTCATAAGATAATTAATTACCGCTTTATATTCAATTTACATCGATATACTCAAATATGTTTAGATGATAACCAAGAGGTATATTTTGCGGTAAACCGAAGAATCAAGCTCGATCGTTCGGGATCAACGAAACATCTTTTCGTTTAAAATACCTGAGTGCCTAAAGACGAAAGTCTACAATCAATGTATGTTGTAGTGATTAATTAAGGTACAGAAACATGGTCTCTAAATGTTGGCCTTTTAAATAAGCTCAGAGTCATTCAGCGAGCTATGGCAAGACCTATGCTTGGTGCGTTTCTTTTCGCGATTCCCCGAAGAACCAAAGTTACCGACTTAGCACTGCAGATCGGAACACGCAGCGTGGGACAGCCTCCTACTAAGACGATCTGCTCAGGGCCGTAGAAAGCCGATGGGTGCGGGTGGCTCAGGACCGGCCGTTGTTGAGACATATGAGGGAAACCTACGTTCAGCAGTGGACGTCTTCTAGCTGAAATGATATTTTGAGGGTTTTATAGTCAAATGGCAAAACTCTTGTAGTTTCATTCTGTCTATGTTTTGCACAGATGTATGCAGCTACCTTAAACGAAATTCTTTTTCTTATTTTCATTAAATGTTTCAACACATAAATAACAGTTTACTTAAGCCTATAAAATTTAAGTGAGAAGTTATTGGATTTTTGAAGGGTCGGCAATGCAAACACTTTAATGGTATAAAAAAAAATGAGGAACATAAGTCATGACGAAATCATAAGGATTCTGTTATTGCCTAAGAAATATTGACCGTGTCTGTCTGTCTGTCCGTATAAGCCAACAAAAATGGATGAAACGGTGAAGTCGTTGGTGAAGAAATGACTTCAGTTTAAAGCCTTCTTTCATATCATGTTAGCTATGTGTCATAGACAAGGAGCGAAATCCGTCAAACCTGGGGATCGACTAGTCTAAGTCAAAAACTAACTCACATCAATGATTTGATTGGATCCCTTATAGTTTCGTCTCGTCCGTTCGTCAGAATGTCGCAACCGTACAATTCAGCCTTCGTTGTATTGTATTGATTCTGAAGATATTTTAGAGGAGGATGTCTTGTGTTAACCGTCATAGGCCATAGTTTTGTCATGAATTCAAGCAAGTTAATTGAGCTAAGTATGTAGTTTATTATTTAGTTTAGTGTAGTATTAAAGTATTCTGCTCTCGCAACACTGTTTTAAGTGGAGCAACACCTAAATAAAAGAAACGATACCTTTCTATTCCGCAACGCCAGACCATTTTTTTCAAATCCAATTTAGATGACAATAAGTACGTTCTTTATTGACAACAATTCAATAGCCGTTTCTATATAAGCAAATACCATCAAGATTGCGATGTTACAATGTGACAAAAAAGATAATGAAAACAGAAATGTAACAATAGGTACCTACGTCAACCTTGAACTGGTAACCTTTTGTGACCTAAATAAATCTATTCTTTGAGAACTTTGGAATACAATGCCTGTGGCAGGCGAGACGAATTTTAGGTCATTGATCGTAGATTCTTTGAAAGTTATAGTGACTTGTTGAGACATAGGTACGCTGCATTGTTTGCTCGTTTGGAATATTGAACCATGAATCACTATAATTCCCGACTTCAAGAACAATGATTGTTACAGAGTAGATACTAATGTTTCGTGGTTCTAACTGAAATACATGCTAATATTTCGTAGTCAACAAGAAACCCTCATATTTCGCCATGTCCGTTTGTCCGTCTGTCTGTCTGTCTGTTCTCACTCTGATGGACTCTTCAACTTCTTGTACATTATTTTGACTAAGAGAGGTTAAGACAACATTATCCTTTTATCCCGGATTCTCTTTGGTTTTTCCTTTTTTGAATTTCTGATTCTTTTAAATGGAATATCATGCTCTTCGGCAGTTTGAGATAACTTTCCAAAGGGAATCTAATGTATTATTTAAGCACTTATTCCCAAGTGCTGTAATCAGCCTTTTAATTTATATGGCAGCTAATCTTAATGTCGAATTTGCTTTTTGAAATATTTGACTAATGGCATGAGTTAAGGTTAATATTTCATGAAATATGATTAGATTTACAACTGGGGTTGTTACAGAATTTAATAGTGTGTATGTCGCGGAAAAAACTTAACCCCGCCAAGCCCCTTCTAATATCCGCCTATCAACTCATGTAGTACTATAGACGATTTGCTTTTTTTTACTCGTTAAGGTAAGGTCAAACTGAAATATTTATGTTTCTTAAAAAAACCCTATATATTTTTTGGCCCAAAAAAAGGACCAATATGCAAATTGTCGCCCTAAATTTGGGGCTAAAATCCCTAAGTTGAGAAGCCTGAAGCATGTGTCTACAACGCGCGCGTTTTTCACCGACCACCAAATAAATAACTTCTAGGTGGGCCATAAACTAGCGTTTCGAATACCAATTTGTCTCACGTTCCCAAATTTTAATTCTTCCGCGTCCGTTTTTGGACTGAAGGGCTTTTTTTAATTTGTCACGAAGTATTTGGAGCGACATCTTTTAGCTCATTAAGTCGGTTCAACCACTAAACAAGTGACATAGCGTGGAAATATAGATGTTGATGAAAACGACTGGTGACACTCTATTTCACCACATCATGGATGACATTTTTAGGTATTTTTTGGTTTTTCTAATATAAACAAAAGTCGCAAAGACATTTTGGTCTCAACTCAATGATGTATAATAGTTTCGTGTTAATATCGTAAGTTTACTCGACTTAATTTGAGCCCATTTAATACGAGGGCGGTGGCCTAGGAGTTTTCATTTTATCTTGTGTGCTGAATGGCGGAGGATCGATCAATGAGTCTTTTTCTTAATCTCTCAAGTACATTGATTGTTCACACCACATGATTTATCGGTGAAGGAAAACATCGGAGGAAACCTGCATATGTCAAAAAAAAACATACCTATATGAAGTCCACAATCCGCACTGTGCCTGCGTGTGGACTATGATCCAAATTACCCTAGGCCGTACGCCAACAGGGGGTACATTTGAGGCTGATAAGGAAGGATAAGGATGTGATGTACATATAATAGTATATAATAAATATCAATTTAATTGACGTTTGCTGTCTCAAACTTAAACTCAAGAATGGATGTACCGCTTGGATTTTGTGTTGTGTTATTGTTAGAGTAAGGTTTATATGTAAGAAAAAAAGGGTCAAGTGCGATTTGGACTCGCGCACTAAGCCTATACCTATTGTAATGAAATTTTGGTAAGTTGTTGTGCACACGCCGAGGAAGGTTTCTGAATTAGTAGAACCCTTTCACAATAAGTGGCGCGGCAGTTGTTTAAAAAAAACAACGGTACCCAATAAAAATACTCGATAAAAAGGAGGATACTGAGTTCTACCGAAGGATGATTTTGTGCCAGCGAATGACAGCCAAAACATTCAATTCATTCATACAACGTCAACAACAACGTCGAGACAGTTATGGTACTGCGACAAAATGTACCTACGACTGGCTAGACAGCACACGACTACCCTATGTGATGACTGATGACAGGGTAGTCGAGTGCGCTCGCCCCCCGTTTTGTCTTTTTGAGTTTCAGTTTTTGCTTAATAATAATTAATGCATTATTATCATCAATCAATAATTATTGAAATAACAATAAGCTAATATGTTATAAATATCAATCTAGACGCTTTTGCATCAAAATAAAGTTGAGTCCGTTAAGTCTATCAAATACAGCTTATTACCTTCAAATCCAAAAAAGATTTTCGATTCGCGAGTTTAACTACAAAGCCTTATTTTCAGTGCATACTCCCGCGGTCTATGATCGGACGTAGTGTCAGCCGAAATTAGAGTTAGGCATATATTTGTATTGTTTTCAGATCGATCTGTTTGTTTATTTTTTCTTGTATATATGTTGTATATATGTTTGTGGACTTCATATAGCCTGTTTATTTCAGACAATTAGGGTCACGTAAACAAACTCACTCTACTAGAGTAAAGTTATGTGTTGAATTGCTATCCTGGCTGTCAGTTGTACCCGGGTTAACCCAAGTTAGGTTTATGGATAGTAAATTGTTATCACCTCTGGTCGGTAGTAAATTCAATCCATTCTATTATTTTACATCTGGCCATCTGGCTAAATACTTTGCAAGCTTTAGCAGGAATAACGATACCGATTAATTTATTATAAAAATCACATTGAATGCCAAAACTATTAAATACTAAAAATAATCTAAAATTGCTTACAAATTGATTTAGCCAGAGGCAAAATAACTGTGAACGAACTTTATCGCAATTGTTGTTAAAAATAATGATCCTGTATTACTGTCTCAAGCTGGTAATTTCAATTTGTTTTACAAATAAAATACATAAAAAAATAATAGGTCTGTCTGTACTGTAATAGCTTTCTATGAGTATTTGCCTAATAAGATCGTGTGAAGAACTTAATTGGAGACGTCTGTTCTATTAATTTTTGAGTAAGTGTTCGTTGACGGTTTTTATTTGGGTTAGGTCATTGGTTAATTCAATTTTCTTAATAGACGAGAAACGTACTTGTATCTATGAATGTTGTACTGTCACAGTATAATTAAAAGCAAGCTTACGTATGTGTGTCGAAATGGTCTATTCATGTTTAGTTACATTTGAATTAAAATCATGAGAAATAAAAATGTTTTCGAAATAATAAGAGTCGGTTTATTTTTACCGTTTAATGCGTTCAATGTAAATCCCAAGAAGCATGCAAGCGTTTTCAACATCAATATACTAGCCCATACAGTTAGAGTTCTTTTAAAGACTTACAAGGGTGGCAAAAAAGTTTCTATCTTTACAAGGGTGATTTATGACTTATACAGCTCAAACTGTACAAAATCCTTATTAAAGGTTTCGCGTAACCTTAGGGTTTAGCAGAATAATTAAACTCTAATAATAAAAAAATTAAAAAATCCCACGTATTTTGTAACTCTTCAAGCTGATTTTATTATAAAAGCTGTATACAGCCTGTATTTTGCATGTGATCGCGTACTTACAACTGCTCTAAGCGTTGTTAGTGTACCACTTGAGATTTGTTTCTGTACAATGGTATATACAAACACCTTTTTAAAACTTATTTTTATGGCGTAACTGTAGACTCTTGTAAATACATTAGTTTTATGACTTCTGTCTATAAGGCAATTTTTAAACTAAAAAAATAACTGAATAAAAATATTCTAATATAAAGTTCAATAGAAGTCAATATCTGCACAATTGAATCCAAAGTGTAATTAGTAAGTAAAAAGTGCAGCTACTAAGACTATTTACACACTTTAAATACCATTTATGAGATGACCATTAAATATTTTCTTGCCGATGACAAGCTTTGAAATGATTATAGAAAGTAGATGTGGGCATAATATCAAACAATGCCGAGGGCGATTCTCTAACTCCAATGGTGATCGTTTTCAAATCTATCACGATTCCCATTGCCGCGCGTGTAGGTATGATATACTTTTTATACTGTTCAATATCTGTCTACGCGAGCAGAGCAGAATCCCATTACCATTGGAGTTAGATAATCGAGGGCTTGGTAGGCGCTCATGCTTCGCTAGGTCGTAGCGCTATCTGTTGATTAATAAATTATATAAAATAAATAAGCTGCTTGGACAAAAAGTTTCTTCGCATAGCGCTAGCTGTCAAATGCTCAAGCGCTAAATTCACGATAGGCGAACGCTAGTGATGACCTACATAATATAAACAACACCCGTAGATACCGGAAATCCGTACGGGATTTAAACAAAGTCCAGACATATTCTAAGGCGAGTTGTGAATGTCTGTTAATCATCATATATAATAAATTGGAGTTTTTGTGCCTATGACTATAAGCCCTGCCAAGGGCGTAGCCAGCTTTTGGGCTAGAGGGGGGCAGACTAGGTATAAAATGTTATTTCCATACGGCAAAACATGGCATTGTAGGCACTTTACTTCATTATTATTCATATGGTAAAACTCTATAGGCGTGGGGCTACTTCTGCTCTTCATACCCCCGACCGACCTCGGCACGGTCGAAAAACTATTGTTAGGCGGCCTCGGCACGTACTAACGGTTCCAGACGACGATCTCGCTATCCGGATAGCGAGATTGGTCTCAACGACCTCCCCTAATAGGGTCTAACACGAAGCCGACGTCACCAGGTTCGTCGGCGAACGAACGGATACACGAGGTATCAAAGAGTGCCGGGGCGCTTCTCGCCCCACTCTGTCGCAATCGCAACCGCGTAACGGGGAACTCCCCTCCTGGCGCTGACACACCTTCGGGTTCGAGGCTCAACTGGTCGAAGGGACGACCCCAACAGCGTCAACCCAAACCGAGGCTCCCCCCGCGGGGAGCCCTTGTCCGTTGGGCGCTATATAGGATGAGATTCAGAGTCTTACCCTAAAAAGCTCGTTGGAGCAGTAATGGCTGCATCAGCGAACTGCATAGTCAGTCAGAAAAAAAAAAAAACTTTTGCTCTTGATTTTGATACCTGACATTTTGAACCTAGTTTTCAATACGGGAGATCACACCCACCTAAAAATTATTGCCAGATCTTGCCACGTTTATAAGCTATTTCGAGGGTCATTATCACAAATAGATTGGAAATCTTCTTGCCTTTATTGAACGATTTTCAACCACCTGCATAGGGGGGTTACGACACTGTAGCACATTCAAACAGTGAGGCAGACTATGCAAAAGACGTCCTCTGACATCAGGCCATGTGTCAAGTCTCCGTGGACTATGAGAATGTTGACGGGCTATGCGTCGAGTTGTTTTAGATGTTTGTATGATTCGACAACGAAATCAGTTCTTTAAAACAGTCAAACATAACCTATTACTATTAATACTAATATACCTAATACCGTTACCGTTTATCATGTCCTCAAAACAGTGTACAATCGCACTGATGTATTTAAGTCTTAATCACGGAGCAATGGTCTTGATAACTGGAAAGGACCAGGCATAAGTAAATGTAAACACCGAGTAAATCTCACATCTACAATTTTCTGACGATGATATTATAGTGCAGTTGGGTAAAAATCATTTCGAAAAAGAAGCCGATAAGGAGGGTAGGGCAGGATTTAGAAAGCTTCGTCACGTCTTCACGTCGTCCATACATCAGTGCTCTTACCTGCTCTTTCTGGGACAAGTAGTTCATACTAATATCATAAATGCTGTCTGTCTATTATTCTCACATAGGCTACTTGAAAACGTCAAGTGTGAGTCGTTTTTTTTTCTATAATTGAGGAGTTGCCGTGTAAATCCTACCCCGATAATCGAATTTAGGGCGGGTAGAACCGCGGGAAAATTTGGCATGGAGATAGTTCGAGTCCATGGGAAGGACATAGGTTCCTTGAAAACGTCAAGCGTGAGTCGGATTTTTTCTATAATTAAGAAGATGCCGTTGAAATCGGAAACACCGATAACCGAATTACGGGTGGGCGAAACCGCGGGCAAAAGCTGGTAGATAAAAAATCAAATTATCGCGTGTCAACACGGCCTTGCATCATCAAATACTGAGGAACTACTTCTCTACTCGTGACAGGTTTGGCGATCTTTATTTGAAATACAAGATGCAATGCAACAAGAATATATGCGGATGGTCCCGCACTGCGCGCCTCAACAACAGCCATTCCTGGCAGGGTTCAGCGCGCACGCCATGGAGCCGTTTAATTTTGAAGTGTACATGACTATATTGGTGTTTCAATTATTTTATTAAACCAGTGTATAAAAATAATTCCTAGTCGTCATCTCCATCCATTTTTACAATCGTCAATTCAAATATGGTGGGCAGTAGGCAGGTCCGCCGCGAATTAGCCGTCCTGGAGGCCTACAACTGATATCAGTTTCAATCGTAAAATACTACGGCGATCGAAAAATCTACTAAATTGGTACTCTTTAACGTTGTTGTAGTGCTCAATCGACAACGGAATTTCGTGGCCAATTTCGGAACTAAAATCCTATACAAAAGAATATGTACTCTTTGAGCCATCGGATCGAGAGTGAAATTAGGTATGATGATCTGTGAAAAGAAATGTCAAAATTCTTAATAAACAAAACAAAACTATCGCTACGAAGATTTAACTTTCACTTTAATTTTTATTAGTTTCAGTATTGTTTTTATATTTTTGATTTCGAAATGACTGCAATCTCAATTTCAATCCAATCGCAATTTGGTTTAGGAGTACCGATGGAGATCGAGTTTAAGCTTGCCACGAAATTGGATTGAAACGAGATTGGGATTGAAACTGATATCAGTTGTAGGCCTCCTGATTACACTGCGCGCACTCAAAGCGTTAGTCGAAAAACGCCGACAATAGGCAGGAACCAACGCACGCCCTGCGAATGCACGTAGACACATTAAAATGTACGGGAAATGTTGCATAGCATGTTGTGTTGCAAATAATTTGTACGCACCTATATACAATCCTGTAGTGACGACCGTACAAAATCGCTACTGAAGCAATGGCGCGCCAACACAAATTAACATAAAACACTTACGAACTGCCTCTACATATGAAAGGTTGAACGAACGACTGTTAAAAGACGGTGCAGTGTAGTAGCAGTAAAAAATGCGGGCGATCCGAATAGGTACATATAATATGCCAACCCATGTTCGGCTAGGAGGGGGGGGGGGGGCAGCTGCCCCCCCTGCCCGTACCTGGCTACACCCATGAGATCCGAGATACGTTGCTTGTTTACTAAACCTTTACTAACAAGAATTAAATTTACATTCTTAATGATAAAACACTAGTGCTAGATGGCAATTGCTAGAAAATTTTGCTTCAGCGCTGAATCTAATACATTATGTATCTGCAGAGCAATGTGTCACAGAACAGTTTGTTCTTATGGGTTTTTGTTCTCTCGCCGCGACGTCCAAAGGATTTTGTTGTTTTTCATATTTTAAATATTTATGGATCTCAAGGATTTTGAGTTCTTGAAATAATTGTCAAAAAGATAAGGTTTGATATCTACGTCGTTGATGACCTCCCAATTCAGAGTAAAATATTTTTATGGGAATCTACCCTACGTGGGCAGATATGTTGGACTAAATTCTGGAAAAAAGAGTATTGTTTTTAAATATTTAAAAAAAAGATTTTCTGGCAATTTTTGCGTCACACTCCTTCTGTCCTCTGCTAAGTTGAATATGACAGTTGACAGAAGTGAAACTTGTTCCAAATAATGCCTAAAGTTTATTACGTAACGATGTTATTTTCTGGTTCACCTAATCTTGATAGGCAAAGGTACTAAGCCATACAGCCTTGCCAATAGTGAAAAGTAGTAATTTACGTAAATAAGGTGTTCTAGCGTACAAGTGTTGTAAATTACAATGTTCACATACATAAAATAGAGTACAATACCCGATTTTAGAGTACGTTTGGCAACCCTAACTAGCCCCGCTGTGAGTATCCGTCAGACGTAGCTAAAGAGAAATCAACACAGAAAAGGGTTTCTTCTTATCCTAATTCCAATCACACAACATCTTGAGCAGCTGCTGCTCTTTCGCTCTACACCACGGTCGGCACTGGTTATGATACCTTCAAACACGTCCGACATGTCAGGTTGGTATTTTATTTTACCATGTAACGGGATCTTAATTTACAAAGGAAGTAACAAACAAAGAAAACATTAATTTTATACTTGGTAGTTTTTCCACGCTAAGATAATTGTCTGAAGTAGGAAGGTATATTGTATACATTACTAATCATACCTAAGTTATTAAGTACCTTAGTTATTAAGTAATTTGTGAGTAATTAGTACCTGTTTACCTTGTATTAACATATTTAGCAGTGGACGTCTTTCGCCGATATTATGATGGTGATTTAATCATGACATGGTTTTCGCTAAGGACGTGTGGGTTTTTCAAGAAAGAAGTTATTGGGTTTTTGAAGGGACAGCAACGCGTGAGTGATACCCCTGGTGTTACAAGCGTCCATAAGCTACGGTGACTGCTTACCACCAGGCGGACCGTAAGCTTGTTTGCCACCTTAGTGATATAAAAAAAAAAAAAAAAAAGGTGTAATTAAATTTAATTTTAATTTAATTACACCTTTTTTTTACTATAGTATTTGTCGTTTTAACAGAAATCAATAAAAGGTAAACCAGACCAGTCACTCTCTTATTTAACACTAATTTTCAGTGTTTAAGAGTCGTAAGCTAAGAGACAGCACTATATAATTGATGCGTAGTATGACGGCGACAGCCAATAAACCTTGCGAAAAATCAATAAAACGTTGTTATAAAAAAAAGTACAAAAGTTTGAGCAAGTTAAGATATTGTTATCGATACACCCCTAAAATCCGCTTTATAATATGTGAAAATTGGAACATGTTTTTTTTTTTTTTATTACGTATTTATGTTTTATTTTTTATTTCTATTTGTAGCCTTAAAGTCAAAGGCTCTATTTATCAGTCTGTCTGTCCTCGTTACACAGGCGCGCGGGCGGACTCCGTCAATGATAGATCAAAGCAAATCGTACGTACCTCGATTGGTTTCGTTCGACTTCGATTCCGTGTTTGGAAATAGACAGAACTGAGAAACAAACGTTTAGTTTAGCACTTTCCGTTTGGCGTGTAGTTGGTAAATGTTTTGACTGGATTAAAGGAATGCTTGGTACACTTCACACTTTTATTTTATGTCGGTTTTCGTAGAAAATGTGAAATAGAACCGTATTACATACCTACTTGTAATGTGCAGATTTAAGCCTTAACGTCTAGCTTTTAATGAAATTTTTTTTTATACACATAATCTCTATTTGCTAAAATTTCCGAAATTCCCTAAATTTTACTTTGTCTTAATTTTTGTTAGATTCTGCTTAAATCTTTCTTTTTTGATATGAATTTAAATTTACTTATATCGTACTGACATGAAACCACGGGCCTTAACATAAAAAAATGATAATTATAATACGTTTTTGAAGAAAGTTTTCCTACATTAACAAAAGACGAAACCGGCCGCTTTTAGCTATGATTTAGCGATAATGATTTATAAAACTGATAGATATATTTCAGAAACAATACGAAACGTTATGAAACAGATTTAGGCAATCCTTCTATGCAGAGGCGTAATTCGCCGATGTTGAAGGCCTCCAGGAAACAACTACCAGATATCTTCCCTGTGTATGATTCAGGTGCTGAATAACTTTGGTTTTACATATTATATTGATTGATTGATTGATTAATAGGGGTGGTGGAAACACCCAGGCCAAAGGTTACTCCCATTTCCTGCTGAATGCATTTATAAAGTGAGCCTGTAAATCTGTCGTATTTATCGATACTACTCGAGACTACGAAACAAACAGATCTATTTGTGGAGTGCCCCATCAGCTGAAAACTGCCTTCGTCAATCAGTCACTCAGATGCGACAGACTCGCTGTCGAATCTCGTGACAGGCTACTGCGTTGAATTTACCGGGGATATATAGTAAGGGACTACTAGCAAGGTGTTGAACTTTTTTGCAAGGAGCAGGATCTTCTTCCCGGCAACGGGTACAAAATCAGTGATTTTGTTCCACCTTGATGGCTCAGGTACACAACTACCCTACGATTGTCCGCTTGAATCATTACCCCTTTGTTTTCAATCAAAGGTTTGAAGTTTTTTAGAACAAGATACACTACGTACAACTCTTTTAGGTTTATATGCCACCTAGTATGAACTGGACTCCAATATTGCTCTTTCTGTTTGCCCCATGAATAAGCGGACGTATATGCCCCTTAGAGTTTATATATATTTCTGCTTGGGCGGCCGTACCTTGACTCTATTAAGAATGGAAGGTGGGCTTATTATCAATGATCTGCACAACGCATAATTGAAACTTTCGTTTCTTTTAAAAGGCTTCCCCGCCACAAATTTTGCGTCAGGCATAAATATTTTAACATAAGCCAAGGATACCCTCCTTACGCAATACGCAAACCGTATCTTGTATAAGATTTGGGGATCCACACTTTCCCCAAAGAGTTCTTCCTTAGAAGTCTTCTGGTTAGGCCAACCTTCTGGCAGAGACTGGCGAGCTAGCTTCTTAATTTTATCTAATATGACGTCGTCTTCTTACGTTTCTACTGACTCCTCCAATAGCTCCCTCATCCGTTTCAATAGCAAGCCTTTATTTTACAGGGTTACTGGTTAATCGACCTATTCCTGCTAGGAGGTTGTAGAGGAGGTCATTACCAATGAATTAAATCATGTAAGTCCCTGAGCAAAAGTGAACCATTTTAAAAAAAATAATTATTTAAGTTTTTTATCAACTTATCGAGAAAAGGTATTTTAAAAATTAATAAAAAAAAACTATAGGCCTTAATCACATTTTTATTTTTTTCTCACCTAAAAGACATAACAAGCATTCATTATTATTACTAGAACTGTGTGTCTAATTTAAAAAATACTAGACTGAAACATCATAAATTTTAATCTTTTTTATTAATGGGTTCCAAAAGAATGACAAAAAACACAAAAAAATCACTAATACATTTGACGTGCAGAATATTTTAAAAACATCTACGTATTGTAAGCTTAATAATCATCCCCGTCGGTAGATTGTCTAGAGGAGGACCCATTTCTTGGCCTGCGAGAAGTGCTAACTGACCCCGATGGATTACGTATGGGGTCATATGAAATCATTAGTTTACGATGTCTCTCCTGTGCCATCGATTGAGAAGCTAAGGCAGAGAATTTTCGATGCCGCAAATCAAATTAGGACTACTTTAACAAGCAAAGTAATAAATCGGACTTTCGGATTTTTTTTTATTTTATTAATTTTGAAAACACCTTTTCTCGATAAATTAATAAAAAAATTTTGCTCAGGGACTTACATGATCTAATTCATTGGTAATGACCTCTTCTACAACCTCCTAGCAGGAATAGGTCGATTAACCAGTAACCCTGTATAGTGCTTAGTAACAAAAACGCTAAGCTAACGTAAGCTTGGAATAATCAGTTAAACAAGCATTTATTAGCCACACCACTATTTATTAATACGGCCATTTTATATTATTGCCGAGCCTCAAACGGCTGTGGCTGGCAATGAGCCATTGAACAGCTGTGGCGCCAGCCTAAGCCCTTGGAGCTCTAAGTGAGCCAAAGACGGCTGCGGCTGATGAGCCTTGGACGGATGCGACTGATGAGCTTTAGACGGCTGCGGCTGATGAGTCTTATACGGCTGCGTATGATGAGCCTTATCGCCTGCGGCTAGCAAGCCTTCATAACTTCGTCTAGTGAACAGAAGAATCATTTGCCAACAATTTTGGAGTGATCTCTCTCTCTCTCTCTCTCTCTGTGTGTGTGTGTGTGTGTGTTCAAAAAAAATTACTTTAATTTTATTAAATAGAACTAATTGTTTTGTTCTATTTTTTTAAATCCGTATATAAAGTAAAATTTATGAAACTTCGTTAAATTATGGCAAAATTAATTTTGTATGAAAAAGTTTCACGGCGTTATACCTTAAAGATAATTAGTATTATGCGTGCATTCTGTATGAATAAATATTAGTCAGATTTACTTGAATTACCAGTAACCGTAGTATATTTTTCTGTTTATCTGATTTCACTACCTAATAAAGGTACAGCATTACGTAAACATTTCGTTTTCATCAACGATTATGTTTTCATAACCGAACCTACACAAATAAAGAGCCTATTGTCGTTATCCACAATACCTTATTTATTTATTTATCGTTAGCATAAAAGGTCATGACTGACCACACCTGAGCCCAGTATCCAGTGAAAGTGTCCAGTGATTTAACACACGTGGTTTGAGTGCAACTACGTTTGTAGGGGAATAGCTGAGTTTAAAGAAGGCTTGTACTGACACGGACACAACACTCCGTCATAGTACAAATAGAGACATAGGCTATCTGCATGCAAGTTATAAGGCTTGTTTGTGTGTGTACTTTCCTTTGTGATTAAAAGCCGCCAAAATATATAAATATTTTCTTAGAACACCTAAGCTGGTGACAGAAACTAGAATTAATGCTTTTTCGTATTTTTATCTGATCTGTCCTATATTTTTTTTTATACATCGTTAAAATAAAGCCAAATAATTGAAAATTCACAACAAAAAATTGCCTTGTTTTGTTCAAACAACATAGAACGTTCCTAATAAAGCATAAACCCTTCATTGGGGTTACCAACTTTTTTCCAAAAAAAATCTTTTTATACCACTAAGGTGGCAAACAAGCTAACAGTCCGCCTAACGGTAATCGCTCACTGCAGCCTATTTGTAAGGAAAAAACAGTATTTATTTATTTAATTTGTTAATATAAGTATTTATTAGAGTTTTTCGCATAGCTCATTAGTTTACTGCTAAAAATAATATTATAAATTATAATACTGTTTTTAGCAGTAGATATGGTCGGCAGCCTTACTACTAAATGTCAATTTAGCCAAAACATTTATTAAATTAAAGCAATAACGTTCCAATGAAAAAGATAATAAGAATTATTAAATTAAAAACTTTATAAAAACCTACTAACCAGTTAAGGCGTACGCGAACAGGGTTCTTAAGACTTAAGAGGGCGTGAGCTTTGACATTTAGGGACGCTCAAGTGCCGAGAAAGTCTGAACTAAATTTGTGAAGTGTTGTGGAGTGGATAATTATGGATTACGTTGCTTTCAGTAGTTCTGTTGGAGTTCTTATATACTTGACTGGTAAGGATATGTCTGAAGTTTCTATAATACTTAAAGTGAATCTTACTTAAGAGGCTATACTACCTAAACTTATTTTTTTGCAAATGTTTCTCCGAATTCACTGACCTAATCCGACTATTTAATAACTGAAATTAAATTTTAGTCGGAACTGGTAAGCGGATTTTAGTAACTGTTCTTCGGGATATGGTTTAGACCCTATAAAACGTGAAAACACGAATATTGAACTTATGTTCGATAGAACAAAAACCTAAACTGACCCCTTTTCCCTGTTTTTTAAAGTTTTGGCAAAGAATCTTTAAAGTTCTAAGTGATATTAGTTTCAAACTTTGCTAAAGCATAGTTGTGATAGTGCTTGAAATCCTGAGAAAAAGCATTTTTTGATAACAATGATGTGTAATAATAAATATTAATTTATTTCATGAGTTTCAATGTAAATCTCTGTGAATTGCGATGTAGCTGCACTACTCACGCGCGCTTAGTTACATATCGCGTCATCCTTGTTTTCACTGTTACGTAGTACTGCCTCATAAATGTTATCATACAAAGAAACTGCGTTACACTAAACATTTTTACCTAAGTGTAAATATTTCGCTGAAATATGACTTATTTCGCTACTCAAAATGCGGTTAAATACTCGCATATCGCTTTTAACAATAGTTGTGAAAAGCATATTAATATTTATGTGAAGTAAAGTGAAATGAGGAAGTTATAAATAGCCAGAGTTTTCAAATAATGATTGTATTCAATAAAAATTTTGGTTACTGTTACTAGGTACTACTATAATTAATTTTGTTTTATGCATGCAAAATAGCTTTATATGATATTATTAATAAACGTGTTTTAGGTATCGAAATGTTTATGAATATGTATGTACAAGTAGATATGCAGTTTTTATATAAGAAATCTGAATCGGTTTCATGGCGATTTTATCGCTATAAAGCGCTACCTACCAACTTCCATATATTTTTAGGTGCACGATTTAAATTTGGAAACCTTCCTTTATGATAATGAATCATGACATCAAAAGAAGTAAAAAAGGTAAAAATAAAATCTAAGAATCAAATCAAAAAATATTTTTTTTTGTTATTTATTAAAATCATAGTTTTATCAAATATTTCTGGAAATAGGGGTTTGTCCTAAAATTTGTTCTTTTTTTAAAAGTTAATGCCACCAAAAGCGACACCAGCAACACCGCGGGCATTGGATATTATGTAATATGAATCTGCAACAAACATCTATTTGTTCGCACGATCGCCGTCAGACGGCGCCACGGTAGCGCGTGCGCTTGTACAGGCGCGTCCGGTCGCCTTGGGAAGGCGCCTTGGCCACGTCCCGCCTTACGGTGACTATCATTTAGAATTATACAGCGATCTTTATAATATTGCACCAATCACTAGGCCAGTGTAGTAAAATATGGCCTAAGCCTCCTATTTTAGTACTACACAAAACCAGCTGCTGTATTGTTAATTTTATAATTATTTTATTTATCAGTTGTGAGCACTAGTTGAAGGGTTTAGTTTAGTAGGTTTAGAATAATTTTAATTTAATATTATTTTTAAATATTTCTTTTATAGTAATGTTCAAATTTTTTTTTCAATTATTTTATGTTTTGAATTGTACTTTATATTTTTATTTATTGTACCTACATTTAAACTAATTTACCGAGTTTCTTGTCGCCTCTTCTTACTGAACTATCGTGAAAACATTGTGGTCCAGTCGTAATGAAATCATTACGTTTGACAATTTGAAAGAAATATATAAATGTCTATTGAAATTGAGATATTTTGTCGTTGACATAAATTCGGTAACTCAGTTACCATCTCGTAGCTTTTCGGATTCATAGGATTACTAAATTAATTGAGTGCTAGAGGTTCCATCGCTATGGCTAATTTCCCGAATTGCATGGCATTGAAATATGTAAAGATTTTAATGGGCACGACAATGGTCACAGAATAAGAAATTTTGTTTACACGACAAATTTGAGGTTGTATTCTTAGTAATAGATACTTTTTAATATAGGTAAGTATTTAAACAAGTTTAGATGGAGAAAATATTGGAAGTTTTCTTTGTTGTAAATAAAATAAGTAAAACTGTGTGCGGTCCACATTTCAATAAACTCTTTGTTGTAAAATTCCTACAGATTGATGAAATATGCAAGAAGCATTGAAAAGATGACAGAATCATAAATCTATATATGTATATCGACGCAGAGACGTTTCAAAACCATAAGGGTCTACTTTTATCTATTATTACCGTCATTTGTCTATGGAAGCCTAAATACAGAAATATATTGTTCATATTTTTACGATTACAAAAATAAAAATATTCTAAAAATCTCTTTCCCCGAAACTCATGGACACCGTAGCGAATTTCCTTTTTCCATTGACTTTGCCTTAAACCATGTCTGCTTTTGTAAAAATAGCTTATGGCAAGCGAGTTCTAAGAATGCATTAATTAAGTATACCAACGTAATGCTGCAAATATCTATGAGAAAAAAAAACCTGTCATGAGCGAGTCTGGCTTACACAACAAGGGTTTCGTCTTAGCAAAAAGTAGCCGATGCCAGGTTTATCAAAAATCTTTTTTCCTGTATCTATTACATTAAAAAAAAAATAAGTACTAACCCCATTAATATAATTTTTTTTAGTTTTAATAAACCTAGGTGAACAGGAGGAAACTATCATGATTGTTCATATTTTGCATTATCATTAATTACCGACCACCTTTGTAAAAACATATTTTTAGAATAATTGGAATAATGATATTTTTTTTATTAACCATTTCAAACTCAAAGCCATTGTTGGGCCAAATGGATAAAGAGCGGGTCTTCAGCGGGCCGCAAAGCTACAAAAATACTTATTGCACCCATCATATTACTGAACAATTTGAAATAAAGCCCAAAAAATAGTGTAATTTTTTTTCTATTTGTTTTGATTGCTAAATTATTATAATATTAGTAAATCCACTAAGATGAGATTTTCACTCCCCACCATTTTTATCTCACGAAATTATTTGGTACCCTTATTGGTACACAAAATGGACGCCTCCACGCCTCTATTCCTGCATTGGGTCTATAATAAATACTCGAACAAGTTTCTCCCGATAGAAATTCGTTCAAAGATTTTGTCTAAAGATTTAAAGAACAAAAACCAAACTTCGATTAGTGATGTCGTCAGCAGTAGATTGTGTAACAAAACGTTGTGTCACTGAGTCCGAGTCCGAATTCAATGCACCATTAAAAAAAATTTCAAGTAACTATTTTGGTAATGACCTGACGCTAATGAGTTTCTTGACTTTTAGTGACAGTTAATATTTTTTATTTGACTCTGATGATGTCTTAAAGGTCACTAAAATGATTCGGTGTAGTAATAAAATTCACGAATTTGTTGCATAAACAGGAAATTGCTTCGATTTACGACCGAATTCATTATTGTTTACAAGAAATTAAGGCAAATAAAAATGCAGTGTTTCTTAAATTTTAGTCATAGAATAACAAGATTTTTGGCGAAAGAAAATTAAAAGGTTGCAAAAAGGTAGTGTTCTGTGTTGCATAACACAATGTTATAAGTAGTATGTATGTATTTTATAAATATATATTTTTAGGTTACTGAAATTCTTTTAGTATGTTTTACATTTTACATTGCGCTAATAGGGACTTATGCAGGTACATCAATCTTATAAATACACAAATCTTCATAGAATTAAGATATACAAGATAAATATACTTAGTAATCACACATATAAATAACCTCTTTTTACTTTGAGACTTCCTGAAAGTTGGAGTTTTTCGAAGAAAACATATCATAAAGGCCATATAAATATTTTCATATGAAAGATGCTGTCAAAAGATTAAAAATCAAAAGCCAGAATGTACAGCACTAAGACGGAACCTTATGGGTCGCAGGTTCAAGTCCTAGCTCGAGGTTAATCTTTTTTTTCCTATGAAAATATTTATTTATATTGATGATATGTAGATATATAAATTCCGGCATCGCATCAATCTAGTCATGAAACAGTGTTGTGTCATTTGACAAATGTCGTCGCTTCGCTAACAAAAAAGCTTTTAAACTGATTGGAAGCCCTTTTCCGTCAACCTTTTATGACAAAGCACAAATTTAAACGTTTACGACTACAAATTACTGAGGATTTTTAAGGCCTCAAGTTTAAACAAAAAGCTAAATTTGGAAATATTAACGAACTGCACTTAAAGATACTAAAAATTGGTTAAGTGCGAGTCGGGCTCGCGCACGAAGGGTTCCGTACCATTATCTATAAAAACTGCAAAAAAAAAAAACACGTTTTTTGTATGGGAGCCGCCCCTCAAATATTTGTTTTATTTTAATTTAATTATTTATTTTTAAAGTGAATATATAACTAAATATTCTGTGAATATTTCCAGCGTCTACCTGTTGCTGTTATAAATATCCTATATAAACGAGCAAAAACATCACGTTTGTTAAATGGGAGCTTTCTTAACTGTTTAACTATCACGGTTCATGAAATGCCTGGTGACAGACGGACGGATAGACGAATACCGGAGTCTTAGTAATAGGGTCCTATTTTTTTACCCTTTGGGTACGGAACCCTGAAAATCTTTACACAATGTCGAAATCTCTAAACCTGAATCAAAATCTATTTGCAATTCGTGTAAACATAACCTAACTTTACTTTATGTTCACTTTTTCTGGTAATTTAATCATACATCATTAAAATACTTACATGATTACCTTAATTGTCACATTCTTTAACTGGTTTTCAAATCACGACACTGATTAAACCAAAAATCTACAAAATTTGAAATTTACGTAACATATATGTTGTATCACAGAGTACATTGTTGTGTTGCATAGTAGCCTTGGGAAACTCCAGACATAACTATATCTTTGGATATATATCCGAGGCCGGATATGTTACAACTCCTTCACTTTGCGTGAAATAAACATGTAGTTTTTAGTATCACTTCTGCTTAGTGACGGGCGCGTGTATATCTGTTAGAAAAATATAATATAGATATCAAATAGTATCTATCTATAACAAACGAGGGATATATTAAGAGGATATGGATATGCGAAGCGGATACATATCTTTATTTGGAATGATATGTGACGTATCTAATCTTTGTCCGGAGTTACTTAGCCCATAGCTATTGCATAGACTCAAAAGCGAAAAACGCGGGTCAAGGTCATTTTTGTTTACACGAATAGCAAATAGATTCTGAGTCAGGTTTAATGTGATTTGACCCTGAGATATATCTATTTTATATCAAGAAAACCTTTTTAAAACTCCTTTTTTCCTAAGAATTTTTTTTCATTTAAAGCCACATTTTTGTTTTATTTTTGGATATAAATTTTGGCTTAGGCGCAAATTCATGATTTTTTTATAATACTTGCAAACGTTTTAAAATCTGCACATGTCAATAATCATCAACTCTGAACTTATTTATTTACTATAATTGTTGTCATTGTTTTTATCTATTAATTAAATAAATAAAAAAACCTTATATTATGTACAGTTTTTTTTTGGAACTAAATACAATAAATAAACGTCCTGGCAGTCCTCTAAGTTTTGAAATAGTTTATAGATTAGGTCCTTCGGTTTTTCAATTGAATTCACAAAAATCTTCTCCATAACAAAAACAAATATACAACTAAATATTCTTTCGATTGTTTCTATCAATACAGACAATAATTTAAAATGAAGAAATGCGTAAAATTAGGAAACAATATATAACTAATAATTAGTTAACTAATGAATGTATCGAACATTGCTCCAACGAAAAGATAAACTGCATTCAGAGACAAATTTAACTTTGCCGTTGGAAAACTGTTGTTTTTTACCTTACTTGTGCTACATGGCACTGCTACTTGCTGACTTCATGATTCTAGGTCAACGGGAAGTACTCTATAGGTATTGCTCCCCTCGCCAACGTCAAAATATGCGGTAAAAACGGAGCATAAACGCCGGTTTTTTTATCGCTGCTCCAAGGGATTTGATATGAATTTCAGCTTGATACCTCCACGTGTTCCTAAGACAAAGTGACTTGACAGACGGACAGACAAACGGACGGACCTAAAAACCAAGAAAATCTAAATTTACAACGAGTGGTCACATGCTAGCGCCTATCAAACGACAAGCTGTCTCTTTACTGGCCACAGGCTTTATCTAGGGTACCTATGCCATAATCTTAACGCGGAACCACAAGTTTAAAATATTCTTTTACGAAAGCGAAAAAAACTAAACTTTTCATATATTGTTTAATAAATAATCCTCATTTAAGGACAAAAGTGGACTTGTGTAGTTTTTAAAGAACATCAAACAATAAAAACGTAAAATATTTTTAAAAATATGAGTTCCGATCACGCAACGCGTCTATAATTTTAATAGAACTTTAGTTTTACATTATTAAAGGATACTTTGATAAATTGGATATGCATGGGATTTCCGTACAACCGACAGTTAAATAAAATTTACAATTTAATAAAAAACTTATGTAGAGGCATTTCCTCTTGCTTAAACACATAGCTTACAGTGCAGGTGTGAAAGAGTAAGATGCTGAGTTTAGAACCATTGTTATCGAACAAGTCCATTTGAGCGTGAGCTAATAAATTTTATTAGCAGGTACTTTAGATGTGACTTGAATTAATTTACAAGCAAGTTGTGTTGTTGGTATGGTAGACAGTCATTCAATTAGTTATTTAAAACAAAAAGTTGATCTATACACTAATATAAAAAGATCTGTCTTCTTGATTCTTTAGTTACTTCAGGCCCTTATCGAAGGTAGGTACTCGCATAACCCGGCGAATTTTAAGATAAGTACCTACACGCGTTTGGAGAATTTAAAGATATTAAGATTGTTTTTATTGTGTCAGTATTAAAGAAATAGCTTTATTAACATAAAACTACATTCATGCACAGGGCAACTGGGCAGAGTACAGAAAATAGAGGACTTAAGAGGGCCCCCGATGCGCATTTTATTTGCTTTATGGGCGTTAAGCTGAAATCGACAATGTAAATCTCAAATAGAGCTAATTTTTCTGTGGCAAAAATAGATAGGCGAACAGCTTAGCGTAAAAAGTGAAAAATAAATTAAAAATTAAAACTCAATACAATTATATAAAATAAAATATAAAAATTCTATTAGAGTAATTTTCTAGCTTTATAGTTACTTAACATTTCATGAAATAAATTATGTTTCCGCTCAGGATGATTAGGTCGATCAGGAGTTATGAATTAAAATATAGATAAAAGGTTCGACCATTAATTTTTTGATGTTTTAACAGATATCTTAAAACAAACATTGTAACTTGCCAGTTAAAGGATGTAGAAAGCCATGTTAGATGTTTCCAGGCTGAAATTTGCAATAGGACAGTGGAATCGATTTTAAATACGAGCAGAAAACTGCACATTTAAGTAGGGCGCAGCCTTAACTTAGTCTATCTACACTAATATTGTAAAAGGAAAGTTTTGTATGTTTGTAACGAAAAAACTACTAAACTACACTACTGGACCGATTTCAAAAATTCTTTCACTATTAGAATGCTTAATTATCCCTGAGTAACATAGGCTAAATTTATTACTAGGAAAAATTAGGGATCTCCATTAAAACTTCGATAATGTAACCCAAGGTGTAAAAAATGTGCAAATATAAAAATATTTTTGTTTGTGTTTGTAAATTACATAAATGGTGGTAGGGACGGAATCCTCGGTGCGCGAGTCCAACTCGCACTTGGCCGGTTGCAGTTTTATACAAACTTCCAATCTCATTTTACCACCTTAAGAGATAAATTTTTCATAATTCTTTCTTAGTTTTTCTACGTTATAACAAAAACCTCTATGCAAAACTTTCAGTCTTTAGGCTTAGAGTTTGAGGTGTGAGTTGGTATACGCGTATCAGTCAGTCAGCCAGTTTACTCTTGTATATATATAAATTTGTTACTTCCATACAATTATTAGTCACTAGTTAAAATGTTCGCATGAAGCCTCAAGGAATGTAGACCCATTAAACAATCGTTAACTTGATTCTTAATTGATTGCCAACAGACATAGAGGGCTGGAGAATTCACTTTCGATCTTATTCACGAAACATTTAAGTTACAAAATTGTAGGATACTGATCTTAAAATTAGATAATTAATTTTATTTTTATTTTGTTACAGGTAGCACCACAGATCTAACTCCAACACTAATCGGCATTTACGACTCTTTACTTGAACCGCCAAAGAGCATAAGGCCAGAAGCAAATCGCTTAGAAACAGCTAAAGATGCTAGAAATGATCCACCGGTAGGAAATCGAACAGAAGCACCTGTAATGACTGAAACAACAAAAGACAGTGCATCCAACGTAGAAGTATCCAAATCTCCATCGAAAGACTCTTCCAAAATGGTTGATAGTGTTAAATTACCTGTGGCCACAATCAATAAAAGTTCTCTTTATTCTATTCGAAGTGATAATAATGGTGTTAGTGAAGAAACTGTCGGGTGTGACATAACTTCAAGTGACACTTTAAATATTTCAAAAGAATCTATCATTTTAAAAACTGTGAAAGATGTTAAGCAGACAGAAACAACTACTTTTGATAATCTCTCACCTAATGTGAAAAGGATGATATCAAGTGCTGCAGAATCAACACCTGTTAAGTTTCAAAAGAGAGCTTTAAATATAGGAAGAACTTCAGGTAGATATAAAACAAACATTCCTCTAGTTGGAGCTACCTCAAAAATATCGCAGTCTGGCGTAGAAATTCTACCTTCTGTTGAAATTTATGACCAACCATGTGGAATGAAAACATTTGGGAAAAGTAAAACTGAAAATAAAAACGAATTGCTTTCTGAGAAAGCAACTATTAAATCCGAGTTTAAGATCGATGACACACAAGCTACATACGACGTACCTAAAAACAATCGCCCAGCAATCTATGATGTACCGAACTCTAACAACAAAACAGCATTCGAATCTTTATCTTTACCTTTTATTGACCAATCGATCGAACTTTCTATATCATCAAACGATAGAGAGTTCGATATTAAATTAACACCGAAAGAAAATCCTCCGAAAACTGAAACAAAAACCGCTACTGAAGAATCTATAGCAAAAAATACCAAAACTGTTAACGATGGTACAAATAGTTTACATAGAAAAGACTTTGTAAACAAAAATGATAGTCCAACCAAGCAACTGTCAAAAGCAGGCCCTTATCCTGAAGCAATAGGGTCTACGGGCAACTTAAAAGCATGTGCAATATCAGATAAAGATGTAAATCGATTAATTCCGCCATCATTGGAAGTTTCACGACCATTGTCCATGAGTTCAATTGCTTCATCCAGTTCTACTTCGAGTAGCGGGGTACAGACTAAAGGAGGAGTAAATTCAGCTTACTTGGCTTCAATAGAGAGCTTAGATGACCACAGTGATGCTGACATGACTTCAGCCAATGGCAGTAATCACTTTGTCAATAATGCTGGAATACTTAACACTGGAATAACTGAAGAAAGGAGGTTGGACATAATATCACGTAAGTAATCAATTCTCTTAAGTTACTACTCTATCGTTAGTTTTGGTCTGGGATTTCATGCATCTGGAATCTCTCCGAGCCACTACTTGCGACTGGTTTGGATCCGGAAAGAAATTAACTAAGTCGTCCACCAGCAGTTGCGTTGGATAGTTTGAAATAAATAAAAACGTTATCTTTAGTTGAGATTTTGTGTTTAGCTGACCACATGGGTCGTTGATAAAAAACAAAATTATAAAAATGATGGTCTAAAATCCATAATTATTTGTTTATGTATATAACATGTGCGAATCCGTCCACCACATCCACATTCCACACTAAAGTAAAATTTGTCCGGAAGCGTCCGGAATGCGGTGTCGTGTGGTTAGTTTCATACAACTACGTATGTTATTTCCCATTCGTGCCACGGCGGCCGGTCCGGAGAAACAAAATCCGGGATCGAATAATTCTGGATAATGATAAGTAACCGGGATATATCAAATGTTTGCTTGAGCGACAAATCGGATCCGGGCCTATACGGGGCCGATTTAGCACGATGCATGTAGTCCGAGTCTTAGAATACTATAAGTTGTAACTAGTTATACCACGCGTTTATCGAAATCGATATGCGAAGTAATGTAACGATTTTAATCAAAAATAAATATGAAGAACTCGAACCTACTACTAAATACTTTTTTCGGATGTGTATAAACATGCTGTTTTACTTTTAGGATTACAAGAAACTGACGAGATGCCGGGCCTGTCTCCATTGGAGAGGGTGTGTGCAGAGATTGTCCAAACGGAAAATGTCTACGTTGAGGATTTGAGACAAGTTGTCGAGGTAAGAATCTTAGTTTTATAAAATTTATTATAAATAGAAACACAGGTAATATAATTTAACATATAAACATTTATTTCTAATCACTATCATTGAATTACTACTACATTTAGCTAAGATTAAAAATATGTGCCATTACGCACTAGTGCAATTATGGTATAGTAAAAAGTATGCTTATTTTATTATATGCTGCATTATAAACCTAAAAGCGGGGAAATAACAGCCACTTTATAAAATAGTGTGTTGAAAATTATTTTTTGCATCTTATAGTATTTTCGGGACTTCGTAGCAGCGGATTAGCGAAAGGGTACAACATTATTACAATAAAATTACCATTGAATATTTTAGAACGAAGGAAAAATTAAAAGTTTTTCCTATCCTTACTGACGTGTTATGGGATTTTTTTCTAAGACATGAAAATAAAATAAAGTTTTTGAGCAGAAAGAATCACTGATGAACACTTGAAAGAATCTCAAAATATTTGTCAGCTTGTAGAATTTACGTACAAAAGTAAAAATATTAGACCTATTTTCTTTATTCATAAAATATTTACGTATATTTATAAAATTTAACTGAAGTTGTTTGATTCATTTTCCTAAACTCTTTCTTTGAAATAGGATTCCCGTTCTAAATTAATTTCCTTGTGGGCTACATCTACTTTAGTTTTGTGAATCATTATGTTTTTGAGTAAACCGATATAGATTGCTTTTGTAATTTGAGTTACAGATTTTAATGTTTATAGTTACATTTCCATCAACATATTTTGTTACAAAAATTTCGATAAAATAGTAAATTCAAAAAACATAAAGACGAAGAAGAAAGTTATTAAGTAGAAAGACATAGGCAAATTTATGAACATCTGTGAGACTGTCTACCTATCACAATCAGTTGTATAAACTGTCATAATATAGGAAATGATAGTCTTCGTACATTTTTAAGAAAATCGTTACATTAATTTGCTTCGGTCGTCTGTTCGGGACTTCAAAATTAGTAATCCTTTTCAAGCATTACTGGAATACTATGCTGAGCTAAATTTTGACTTACCTTTGTTATTTGCAATAATAGGTTACCATAGTGCTATTTAGCTATTCTCGCGCGTTGCCGACCCTTCAGAAATCTAATAACTTATTTCTTGAAGAACACCATACTGTAGTCGTTGGAGAAAATCTTGGCAGGGAGCTCATTTCACAACCCAAGCGTTCGCGGGAGAAGGTTCTCCAAACCGCACTGTACGCCACCATTTCGGTTCTAAAGTGTGAGAATGAATTCCCTGCCGATGGCGAGCGGTGCGATGGTAGAAAGTAGCCGTGGGCATCATTTCGAACAATTCCTCAGAACACAACCCATTGTACAAGCGGTAGAACATACTCAGGGAGGTAAAAAATCTCCTCAGACTTAAGGGCTCAATAACGCAAGGGAGTTTGGAATCGTCGACAATTCTCACAGCCCGTCGTTGAACCGAGTCAAAAGGGCCAAGCTGGTATCCGGGTGCACCCGCCCAGAGATGGCAGCAGTACTCCATATGGGGCCGGACTTGCGACTTGTAAAGCAGCAACCCTTGCCCCGACGTGAAGTACTGTTTTGCCTTTGGTCAGTGTCAGTGACCAAGGATGGGTTCTTCCTGCAGATTTATTATTTAACTATATAAAAAAAGGTAGAAAAGCCAGTGATGTGACTAATTAATGTACTTGATAAATTAAGAAGACTCATTGGCACACGCCGGGCTTGAATCTTCGCCATTCAGGACACAAGTTTTCATTTGAGTTCTGAAGTTTTATAAATTAAAGCTTTTATTTTTAAAGTATTTTCACGTTTAAGTTTATTTTAACTTCACTCTGTAATGTTATCGACTTTGCCAACTTATGGTAGGATAGGTGTACATATGACCGAGGTTTGCTCATGAATTCAGACTTAGGACGTATAGTTACCTCAGCCGTTGTGCGCATCCACTGCATGGGCACAGGTCTGTCCTTTGAGAAAGGAGACGTTGCGTCACGTCGCGTCTCGGTGTGAGCTGACCCTTAGGTTACAGTCCAACACGCTGGCCCAGTGCATATTGGCAGATGATGTATATTGGCCACTCAACGAGCAGAAATTTTCAAGGCTTCTGACTTGGCCTGATGAGTGCATCGTATGACAATAACCAGGTCCAACGGTGCTGTGCGTTGAAAACTTGCGTGGACTGATCATGCCCGACGTTCCTTAACTTTAGGTACATAAAATATCGGTACCGATAGACGGTACGTTACTGGGCCTCTAGGGCAGGGCTCTTCTAACCGTCTTGTCCCGTGCGTGTGCGATCATCATTCAGTCGGGAGTTAGGACCGCCAGCGAGCGAAAGTTGACATTCACTTATCTCTCGGGCGGTTGGCCTCTGGGTCTTCCTTAGTAGATCCACTCGAGCAATGTTCAGCTATGTGGCCTG
Source organism: Apoda limacodes (assembly GCA_946406115.1). Taxonomy (NCBI): domain Eukaryota; kingdom Metazoa; phylum Arthropoda; class Insecta; order Lepidoptera; family Limacodidae; genus Apoda; species Apoda limacodes. The sequence continues at coordinate 20,148,164 of OX291555.1, read as the reverse complement.
TTCATCTCCACTTTTTGTATTCCGCCTAATCCACTCGTGAACTAGTTACACTGATCTATCGGAAAAGATATTTGAAATTAAGCAACGTTGGCCGTGGTCAGATATATATTTGGGTGATTACTACTAGCGATTGCTAGTGGCATATTTTTCTGAGCTTTTCCATGATCCGGAACTTGCTGTTGTCATATAATAGCCGTTTCTGAGGCCTTGAGGGTTGAAAACTGTCAGTTAAGTGCCCACCACTAGCTGGAAAACATCTGACAATCCTCACTGGGCTAGCGTAATCTATGGTCTAAGCCTTCTTTTTCGAAGGAGAGACCAGAGAAACATAGAATGGTTGAGCAGAAACCTCGTTAGGCGTTTGGAATAGAATTGTCAGGCCAAAACGTCAATTCTATTCCGAAAATATAAAAATAATGTGTACGATAGTTTAAAAAGTATTAGAAGTGTAAGTTACTGTTACAGTAGTGTTTCCAACTCCAAAAATGTTCTATTTATTTGGTTTCTTTGTTGTTTGTACAAAAGACATGAATAATATTGTTGTAGGTATGTTCGTACTAGGTCGCTAAGCAACTAGCAGTGTCCTACTGACCGACTGAATTCAGAATGCATGCCTTTTGCCCTACATTTATGCTGCTAATTTTTAATGGAACGCCTTTATGTTGACTTATACTAGTGTCTTTTCTTGCGTTTTACAAACCTCGTTAAATTACTAATCCTTGTATACCTAGTTAAAAGGTTAAAGTCTGTTTGTTCCATTATTGCTGAATGTCATAACGGAGCATCTAATGGAGTTGATTTGGCACTTTCCTATTGGGTCTTAAAATCAATTTCAGTTAAAAATTAAAATTTATATTTTTTTGATTCTTTTTTCATAAAATAAAACAAATCGTATTTGCTAATTTAATGTTCTAATAACCTATTTGAGTTTTATACCGAAAAAAAACCGTTCAGGTTACTAGGCGCGGCACTCTATTCCTTCACGTCGTTATGGAGTAGCAGATTGACCGCTGTGCCTGTTGTCAGTTTTTAACGGTACTATCGCGTTCGCGTCAACTAAAAACATGTATGGACATAAAGGAGCGCCACTTGCGGACGCGTTTTGAGACGGTTTTTTCGCATAGGTCTTTTAATGAATACGCGAACGCGATAGAAGAGTTACAAACACGCAAAACTCACACTAAGCACTCTAGGACCTTATTGGGAACAGTCTCGAGCTATTCGAACTCTGGAATTCGAAACAAAAATGTATGGACGTCAGACTTACCTCTCGAAAACTGTGAATGTACTTGCATTCATTTTTCTCCCGAATACCAGAGTTCGAATAGCTCGAGACTGTTCCCTATAAGCTCCCTGATTTTCAGTACGATAACTACTATAAATACGATACGTTAAATACTATAAATTATTGGTTCCAATATAGAGTTTCCACATTTTTCCGTGATTAATTGCTTGGATGTTAACTGTTTATTACCTTTTGCCATGTTTAAAATTGTAGTCTTTAAATAATAGTTTTCAGTTAGCGTGCGACCTATCGTCGACCTAATTACCTAGATTGCGATTTATCATGAAAAAGGTATCATTAGGTTTAATGATGGCACGGTTTTATTATACAACTGTAATTGTTTTTTACTTCAACACGTTATTTTGTCTGTCGCTGCTTTTGTGTAAAGCCATTACTTTTTATTTCCCTTCTTAGTAATCCCATTTTACTCTAACTGTGCCTATCGCCTGGAGTTCCTAAGTCTCTATGTTTGGACCTGATATGAAGTAAAGTAGCTGGGCGACCGAGTTTCAATCTATCTTTAATCGAAAAAGGGATACACTGTTATTGCCTAGCAAAATTAAATTTGACGGTATATAGCTATTTTCGAAGGTTTTTTCTTTGATACTATCTAGATTGAATTATTATCTCTAAACGCTTCAATATTCCAAAATTTTATTGTAACTTTAATGCCTTTCTCATATAAAATATATATTAACTTATTATATTCTTGCTCCATGTGCATAGTGTTGTTTTTTCGGGGAGGGTTTTTTGTAGATGCGATTTACTTAACAAACCTGGCAAATTTTAAATATCTGCTGATGTAGTTTCGAAAACTGATTGAAAAGTCCACTTCCCTATATTTGTACGGAACACGTTTGAATTTCACTCCATAATTCGTTGACGAGTAAGACACTATACTGCTGACAAAAATGGCTTCGTCCACTGTCGAACATGTCCAAGTTGACAACATTGACAGCGCTAATTTAGCTTGAAAGCTAAGTTTCTATTTTATAATTTAAGAAGGGCACGAGTGCGTTATTTACCTAACTTGAAATGACTTACTACACATGTTGAGGTGTATTTGTGTCATACCAGACAAGTAATTTATATAAAAGATGACGCCCTAGGCCCATAAATGCTTAGGACAGACTGCAGAGCGATTTACTAAGTAAATTGAATTGTGATTTTTTAAGCTCATTACCTTTACTATTGCTGCACAGGTAGAAATTAAAAGGGAATGGTCTTTGATTCGAAGTAGATTTTGTGATTCCCTTTGGAATGAGTCAATCAAGGGACAATGTGAGCTGTAGAAAGCCACTAAATGCAGGCGGCTGAAAATATATAGGAGGGATATATGGGGGCGGCCTACCTTTAACAGACTTTAGGAGAGGATGAATATTGTAATGATGAAGTACCTATTTAATTATAAATATATACATACCATTCACACTTTTATTATAATTGAAAAAATTAATGTGTTTTTTGCTCCTTACCCTCACCTCACGAGCTATGGACGGATTTTATCCAGTATTATTATAACCAGTATTAGTACAAAGGTTTTTATACCGGAAAATTCAAAAGTTCCTGTGGGACTACCTTAAGTGCGGGCCACGCCGCGGGCACAGCTATCGATAAAGATGTCTCATATACAAATAAAAGGAATAAAGAACCCGTTGCACACTATATCGCATTTACCTACGCTGTAGTACACAAAGTTACAAAACGTACAACCCATAAAATAAAGACAATTTAAGAAATTTGTCCATTAAATTCCAATGGTTACCTAAATAGTTATACGTATTCTTGTTCGGAAATGATTAATGTTCTTGTATCTAATGGAATATAGGTATGCTGCAACAAATGTTTTAGGGCTTAGAAGCGCCGCCATTGGATAGTATTTGATTCGCCGTCCGTTGATTGTCCGTTTCACCTGAAAAGGAGTTATTGACAAAAAACTGTTTGTTTACTAAGGTCACTAGGAATTCAAGACTATCTTTTCAGTCAACTAGTGGCTTTTGGATATATTATTGATTATAATAAGTATAAATTAAATTTTGTCATAATAAAAATCTAAGTATAAAATAAAAAATATTTTAGTTATAGATACAGCGTAATACATAAATGTACAAGGGGGATGTCTTGTAATTTTTCAGGAACACATCTGTCAGTTTAGTTAATTTTGCTGCAAAAAAGGGCCACTTTCAGCAATAATGCCAAGTAAAACACACACATGTATTTGAGGTACCAAACAAAACGTTTTTGAGAGAAAACATCTCGCTGTTTTTTCCATCACACGTATTCCCCTGGTCCCTGTCCATCGATTTTGGCTCTAGAGCTATCATTGGCTACTCCATTTCACATAGAGTGTGTAAGATACCTGAGTTTTTGCTAAACTACAGCCCGTGATGACAATGAAGTTAATGACTATGTATATGTAATAATATTATATAATTGTATTCTACTAGCTTTTGCCCGCGGATTCCCCCGCCCTATATTCGGTTATCGGTGTAAGATTTTAACGAATACTCCTCAATTTAAAAAAATAACCGACTTACACTTGACGCTTTCAAGTAGCTCATGACCTTTACCGGGACTCAAACTATCTCCATGCCAAATTTCATCTTAATCAGTACAGCGGTTTAAGTCTGAAGAGGTAACAGACAGACAGAGTCACTTTAGCATATAATATTCATTTATATGGATATGGATTTCCAGGAAAAAATATTAAAAAATGCTACACACCATGCTTTAAATGTGATATGGAATACAGTCTTATAATTTCTATATAATACATTTTTGAAGTGAAAACTTCTTTAGCGACGTTGTGCACTTTTTTTGGTATGGGTAAAAAATGATAAACTCGCGTCAGGTCACGTGTCCTGATCGTGAAAATGCGTAAGACGGATGGAGAGTAGCCAGCTGGCGCGGCGTAGGAGAGGGAGTATCTCTTTCTACGGCGCGGCGAAAATGTATGTCTGCGCCTGCTGTTTCGTTTAGGCGGCGCAGGGCGCTTGCGCGAATGGTCGTGTGTGTTTATGTTACAGCGTGCTACGCGCATCCATGGATGGTGACAGCTGATGGCTCGACCGTCTGTGTAGTGGCCATACTACTGTGTACTCTTAAAATTCGTGTATATAAAGTGTTTAAAATATGGAAATTGAACAAAGTGCATCTTTGTCTTTGTAAAATACGGAAACCGTAATGCCACGCCTATTATAATTTTTTTTTAGTATTCGCGATTATGAGTAGTACAGGGAGGTTGGATATGGAATTTTAATTCTATGACAGATTGCGATGTTAAATATACTACGTCAAAAAAGTAAATAAACAAACATTATTATTTATTGACAACGTCAAAGACATGTCTTGTGACATATTTGAGTGTTAAGCGCGAATCGTGTGTTAAGGTTTTCACTTCTGCCGGCACTCCCGTAGTGCAACTCGTTCTTTTTTTTTAAATATGCTTTGTACGTATAGGAGACAAAGAATACCTTAAAATATCTAAAGGTGGCGCTGGTTAGCATTACCTACGCCTTGAAGCTTCAAAAAACTACGCGGGTATTTTATAGGAGGACAAACGGACTGGCGGACTTACGATGAAACTTAAAGGAACTTTTAAAAAGTGCTATTTATTAGAAGTATAACATAACAAGAACTAAAATATCTTTTTCGGGTCAGCAAAAAATATTTAAGCTGTATGTTACGAAATACTTTCCTTTCTGCAGTGTCGAGTATAAATAATATAAATGACTCGATGATTATAAATGGTTATTTGATTTATAAACTTGTTCTTTGTTATTTTGTTATTACTCAAGTCATGAATGATACGTAGTTTTGTTACATAATGTATGACTAAAATGGCTTGTAATTTTTTGTAAGTTTAGTTTACACACTTTAATTTTTATGTAAGTTTACACATTAGCTCACTGACAGCTTAATTGTTTTTTTTTAATTATAATGACCACTTTAGCAGAACGTCTGCGTTGTTACCTGTGTTTGATTTTAAATAAGAAAACTAGGTAGTATCCTAGCTCTTCTTATGTTGGTGAATTGTAGCAATTTGCAAAATGCATAATAGTTTAAATTAATGTTATGAACTCTATTCGGTGGAATTAAGGAAGTTAGCACACGTGTAAGTAACATTGTTTGCAAAATATACTAGGCTGTGGGACTATTTTAACGGGACACCCTTATATAGGAGTTTACTGTAGGGTCACCATATTTAAAAAAATTACAAAACAATAAAATAAATATTTTCTTACAAAATGTTTGTAGCAAATTGGGAATCTATCCTATCCTATCCTAATTATGAACATAAAGAAAGCTCTGAGGAAACTTTAATGGCGCGCCTAAACGGGTGTTAGAACGGTTTCATGGCACGTCAGCGTATAGCTATAAAATAACTATTGTTGTTATAAATTTTCTATATATAATCTTTACTAATTATTAAACCTTCTTATTTTTTGTTTCTGGATAATTTTTTGTGCTGCTTATAGCATAGTTGTCAAAAAAATATGTATTCTGATAAATAAATGGGCTTGGATCGTAGCAAATGAAAGTCTGTGGATTCTGTCTACCCCTTTAAGAAACCGGCGTGATGTAATGTAAGTAAAAAAAAATCAATTTAAATTTTACTTTGGAATGCAGCAGATCATTAAAAAACTCTAAACGTTTGACTATCATATTTATTTTCAAATTAAGTAAAAGTTTGCGCTTTTCGATGGGGATTTAGTAGGTAACTTATTTCTTTTTAGATTTGTTCCCACAGCATGATGGTCACCATGTAACTGTCGTGCCCTCCATGCTGGCCTACGATAAGAAGTCGATGGACTGCTAATTGTAACCAGGAGTCCCGTTGGTAATGACATTGATTTACTTTACGTTAAATGCAAAAAAAAGAGGCCAATACTTTTTTTTGCATTTAGTCCTAGTTTTATGGCATAAATAATGCAGATGTTCTGTGATCAATACCGGTCGGGGCAAAGAAAAATTACAAACTTTGTATTGGTAATTAGATCATTGTTAAAAGTTGTCTTAAGTCTGGTTGAGCCCAAAAAATGTTGAAAGGTTCAAACGTTATATATAAAGCAGCTGTGAAGAGTGGATTGGATGTTTTAAATGTTAAATTATTATAAGAAGGAGGATCCAAATGTTTTGAGAGGTACATTACGGCAGAAGAAGGCGTAGATACAGTTTAGTTAAATAAGTTGATTTGTTGTCGAATGTTTCCTCAGCCATCCTACGTCCAAACAGACTTCTCCTTTTAGAAAGAAGGCTTAGGCCATAGTCAATCGCGCGATAAAACCAATGCAGATTCTTGGACGTTATCGAGCTTTGATTATTAACCTTTATCGTTATCGTCGAATAAAAAGCGGAAATTGTCCATAATTTGTAGAATTGTATAATTTAGAATATAATGATTATTTTTAATAAAAGGACAACATAGAAACCTTGATAAACGTTGATAGAATATAAATTGAAAATTAGATTGCGTTCCGAAATTATTAACGACGATCTTAATGTAAGAAAGAAAACATTGACCTCTCTTTTAATAATATACAATTAGTTAAGTTTGAAGTATCAGCCAGGTACAAATAGTTATAAAATTCAATAAAAAAACTTTTTAGTTTTATTATAGATACTTACTACCTTTGAAAAAGGAAAATCTAAAGCTAACAAATGAATAATTGGCTAGTTAGAAACGTAACATACGCGAGATTGTTTATTTTTATCTTCGTAGCATGAGATGTAACGCGTATTTATAACGCCATAATGTCTCTTTGCGTGGGAGCACAGACATAAAAATAGTAACTTGACTTGACACTGGCATTTTTATATTCTTAGCGCGTCGGTTTACAATACTCGTACAATATGTCTTTAACACTGACACTAGCGAAATTAATGTGGCTTAGTCCGCAATAGAAGCAATACAGAAAATAATAATAATAATACAATATGTCTTTGTAATCGGTGCTTTATTCAGGGTTTGCTACTGGCATAAACTGTTTTATTCTGTAGGTACATGGTCGGTACAGTACAACAAAGTTTTCCGACCAGGTGTGTGGTCACTAGTGTCTTGCAAGTTCACACCATTTCAATATAGAGACTGTCGTTTCGATTTTGACCACCGGGTCAGTAATTTTTATTGAACTGTTACTGTTTTATAATGGTTTTATACCACAGTTTTTTAGGTTATAGAATTTTTTTTTTTAGTTTAGTTTTTTAATTTAGCTCCTTTGATTCGAGCTATTATTTAGCCTAGTCGAGTTTCCTGTGAAAAACAGACTCCTAATACTATAAGCGTTATATTCGTTTCGGATTGCAATTCTGAGAAAGACGTTTTTTTTATTTTTTCCTGGGATAAAAAATTGCAATTTTAAATTTAACAAAAACTAATATTATTAGCAATAAACAAAACAAGAGACCTCAGTTTTTTTGGCAACAACTCTACAATTCTGAAGGTTGGACAGAATAAGACATAAGTTGGTACCTACCTATAGGCTATCAAGTACTCGTAGATTATCAATAATTTTGACCCTGCACCTTTCTACACTGTGGTCTATTTAAAAAGGGACTAACTGGTTTGGGGTATTTATCATACAGGTTACTCGCTGGCATAATGAACTATTAAACCTGAGTAAATGCAATAGTAAAAAAAAACTGTTTTTATAGGCATATTACAATTTTATTGTATGAAAAGTTGGGTTGTGTATAACTATGGTGCTTAAAAAAATAATTACTTTGATTAAAGATTACTTAGCTATTTTACTTAAAAATTATCCTACCTACTTTCAGTTAATTCCGAAATTGGATAGTTATGAAAAAAAAAATAATAGCCTAAAATAGAATTTGTAAAGTAGGGAAATTAGTAAAAGGGCGTAACACAGCCTTCTTTATTTAAACAGAAGAAAGTTAGGTCCCAGAACATTTTAAGTAGATATAAAATCGCTTCCGCTTGCCACTTACGCTGAACACCGAGAGCATGAATCGAAATATTTAAATAGGTGTATCAGTTTCCCAGCACGTGGGTTTGATGAACGATTGCGATGCATCCAGATTAGTGCTGGCCACATCCAATGTCGATAAATCAAATGTTAAAAAAAATACTTTTTACTGTTTTTAGGGTTCCGTACCTGAAAGGTAATTAGGAATCCTAGTACTTAAGGCTTCGCTGTCCGTCCGTCTGTCACCAGGCTGTATCTCATGAACCGTTACAGTTAGGCAGTTGAAATTTTCACCGAAGATGTATTTCTGTTGCCGCTAAAACAATTAATACTAAAAAACAGAAAAAAAAAAATATTTAAGGGGGCTCCTATACAACATACGTGATTTTTCTGTTAGTTTTGTTGATAATGGTACGGAGCACTCGCACTTGGCTGATTTTTATTTCCAAATATAACAAAGAAACATACATAATTATTACTTAGCAGCTACACATAAAAAAAATATCAAATTTTTTTTACCTATACGAATAAATAAAGGCGGTAAAGTCTGTAAGTTTGGTTGTAGGAGGTAATATCCGAAACTACTCAAACTTTTTAAAATATTCTTTTACCAATATTAAGAATAAACTTTTAGGATGGACAATGGCTTTATTTTGTTTTATATAACATAAGATTCTCGTTCAAAATATCCATATTTAAAAGTCGAGTCGGAACAAAAAGGCACTTTTCTTTAACGTTGCAACAATTCATGTGGCTTATGGCGCAGGGAAAGCTGGAGGGTCTATAACAAATACGGAATACTTTTAATCCTTATCAAGAGTTCCCACGGAAATATTTTTTTTTCGGGACATCGTAACTGTGAATACAGTAACCTTGATTTTTGTCACAAATATAGGTGTAGGCACCGAGAAAAACAAAGAATACTTTTATCCCGACCCAAAATCACATCAGGAATAGGTTTTTCGGCGGGTGAAACCGTGGAAATCGTCTATTTGATAATAAAAGTATTAGGATAATAGTAAATTATTTTAGGAAAATACGTCAGGTTTTTAGCATAATTTACAATTTTATAGCAAGAACTTGTGAATCCCTTGTATAGTAAACATATTTTTGCAATTATTGCAAAATTTGTTAAAATTGCATTCTAAAAATAATAGGTATTAAATGTAATAGCTATACCTAATAGATATTTAATATAATAAAATTCAGAGAAATTTCCTCCCGCTTGGGTTGTGGAATGAGCTCAATGCCAAGGTTTTCTTGAAAACTAAATGACTACAGTATGGGGTTCTTCAAGAAACAAGATATTTTGAAGGGTTGGCAACCCTTTAGTGATATCCCTGGTGTTGTAAGCGTCCATAGGCTACGCTCACCGCTTGCCGTCAGGCGGACCGTAAGCTTGTTTGCCACCTTAGTGGTATAAAAAAAAAAAAAAAAAAAAACTTTAAATTCATATGGTTACAACTATAGCTTGCTTTAGAAAATTTATACACCATAATCAAAGAGCTATCGTAGAATTTCAAGGATAACCAACGAAACATTAGCTCAGGGATCGCTATTATGATCAAAAATACCGAATATCGTCACATCGTACTTATTAACGCCACATAGGAAAATTTGAAATTAAGTGTAATATACATTGAAAATTAATATCGATAAACTAACGACATCAAAATGAACTCCTCTATGGCCGCAATACGCAGTGGGCGTGTACTGTTACTTAAACATTTATATGTCTACATATAAAACTATATCAGTGGAGACCTAAAAAGTAGACGTGTGACAACGTCGTGACAAGTTGATTAAAGAATTATCTGCCCATTAAAAATTAAGCAATATAAAATTTTAACAAGTTTGGTTATTATACCAACCTACATAATGATAGGTTAACCGAAACGCCCCTACTTTTTTATTTCTTTTTGTGTTTTAAAATTAACTAATAATAAATTTATTTATTTGGAACTAGCTCAAAGAGGCCTTTTTTTTGACACCAAACACGACAAATATGTCTCTATCTATAGATAAATATATCTCAGTTATAATTTTTTCGAGTTGTTAAATTTATTGTTAAAGCTTGCCATATTGGATTTAGTAGACCGTCTATGGAACATCGTATAGAGGACGCCCGTACTCCACCTTTCGCATATAGCTCTATGACAACATACGGAGTTTTAATTTGAGTTTAGGAATTATGAGGGAATAGATGAACACATATACCTATATAGACATAACTGGTCGTCGCTTAATAAATAATTAATGGACTTCAAATCAAAATTGAGAAATAAGCACGTATTAAAGCAGACTTAATATTTAGGTATGTATGTATTCACAATCAATGTCAAATCTTTTAAAATTCTCTTCGCCATCAGGTACCTACAAACAAAAACCTGGCTTATTGTATGTGTTCTCAGATTTATATGGTAAAAAAGACGAGAGCCAAAGTTTAAATAAATGTAACCGTGTGTACGACCAGGAAAATAGAAAATAATGAAGTACTTAAAACACGATAATCTTAGAAATGTTACCACAATAAATTCTGTTGTTCACAACTCAGTTAGTTGCACAATGACGTATATAAAAAGCTCAAACGTTTACTGCTGCCATAATGAATAAATAATTCTTCATACGGAGACATAAAATGGTGCATCTCGTAGGCTCATCCGGCACACGTGTGGCTTGGCAGTGACAATGACAATGTGGGCTAAACTGGTGTTACGAGTTACGAAACTCGAGAAAGACAAACATACGGACACTATTGTTTACATAACGTGCTGCGTTTGAATGATGCCACTGATTTAAGCAAATGTACTCGACTGGGCAGTCGAGAGGAACTCGTGTACTAAATGTGATAGGGATGAGCCACTGTTCTTTGGGCACAAGCTTATAAATATAAATACAAAAATTATAAGTTTTTTTAAGTCTAATGCAATAGTTTTGAGTCACTTTGGAATGCGTTTTTAGCCCCCGACGAAAACAAAGGGGTTTTATAAGCATGATGTATGTAGGCCGTTTGAAGATCATCGGATATTTTCTAGTTGATGCAAGGATATGAACCTAATCAAATAATTTGCACCCTGTCTATTTCTTTGGGCTATAAATTTTTCAGGGTATGTTGCCGCTGTGCACACGCTAGGTCTCTGTATTCTTTGTACTTTGTAGATGTAATTAGACAAGTGGATATTGTACTTGAACGTTTAAACGTAGCTTAACGCACAGTGTCATTTAAATGTGTAAATCAAACAATACATGGCGTATTCTCATTGTATTAGTAGCATTATAGTATTTTATGACATGAGATCGTAGATATAAGATAATTTTTGACTCCTGTTTTATCAGTAAATCATACTTTTAAACCTACTGTAGGTTTTATTGAATTAATGTCATTTGCATCTTTGGTAATGTAATTTTCAAACGATATCAGTAATTGAATCTAATAACGCAGTCAATACCCAAGTAGCACACATAGCTGTAGAGTAGCCGGACTACAGAATAATTATTAAATTGAGGCTGTACAAGCTACCTGTATAAGGACTGTGTAGCCGGTGACATAGACCTTATAATTCTAAATAATCAGGCCTAAACATGACAGAGGTTTATTTAAAACTGTACTAGGGCTTAGAAAGCTATTGCATAGCTTTCATACTCTATTATTCAGCTCCTTTAATTCCTTAAAACAGCCATGCCAATGATTAATTGAGCAAACATAGTATCTACAAAATACTAAGATAGCAAACAAAAGGTATTTAAATACAAGATACAAAATGAATTAAAAAAAAAAAAATGTATTCCGTATGCCACTTTACTGTGAATATGTATGTATGTGAATGTAAGGAGGTATTTTCAAATGTTTCACGCGCTTTCAAATTAATACTGTTTTATTAAATATATTTTACTAGATAAATATGGCGTACGAATTATTTATGGATATTGAAACAAAATTATTTCATTTAAACTCATTAATTATCAATAACAAATAATTTAAATTGTTTAATTACATTAATATAAACAAACATATTGAAAACCAATAAGACATCAATAGGTTTTTTTAATAATAAATTGGTTCTGTTCAGCTTAAAATGGCGTTAATTTGCTACCCAGCACTAATTCTTGCTAAATTCCTTTCATATTCTCTTTTCTCTATCATGGCGATATCAAAATCTATTTAACAGCTGAAAGCCTTACGTTAGCTGTACAATTGTATTAAATTATTATGACGGCTGTCTAAGGGTGTGTTTTAGGGATATAAAAAGCTCGATGCCTTTGACAATCTCTGTTTTGTACACGGTGATATACACTCTATTTGACAGCTAGAAGCATAACGCTAGCTGTTTAATAAAATATAGTTTTAATGGCTATGTAAGGTTAAAAGTAAAAGTAGCAAAGAGTATTTTAGGAATGAGAAAATATTTAGAAAATATCATTTTGTACATATGACTTCACTTAATTTTGTGATCCTACTTGTCATGCCGATAAGCAAATGTTTTTTTAATAGAGCTTATAATTTTGTTCGTCCTCCAAACAAATTGTGAGGTTTTGTAAATAAAATCGACATCTCAACACCACTCCCATATATTTACCCTCGAATATTTTTAGAGGCTGTACAATAGCTGATATTTACACTTTATGTTTAAAAAATAAACTTTAGTTTAACTACACCAATTTTCAGCTCAAATGATTTATGCTTTTATACATCGTACAGCATTTTTAGACATTCTGTCCTATGTACTAATCAGATACTATCAAGATTATTTGAATAGCTTTAGAATTAAATACGTGTACACCGAATAAAATCCAATGGTAATTTTTGATTCTTTAATACAGCTCGTGGCTTAACAAGGGAGATGTCATTTTCGCGTTAAGCAGCAGGGAATATGCTTTAGTCTTCTAAAACAGCTAGTAGCATTATATGTTGCTAAAGTCTGGACAACAGTGATTTTAAATTCTACACTAACGCTTATGTTGTTTTTTTTCTCCATTACGACGTCATTATTTGGCTGTGCCATCTAACAGTGTACGAAATCCTGCAAATACAGTAATAAGACTTGTTTAATCCTCTACTTCCAGCTTAATTACTGTAATATAGCTTGTTTTAGGATATAGTTCACTTGCGTAACTATAGTATGTATTGTTTAGTATATCTTCACAGTTTTATTTCCCAGAAGGGGGTAACCAATTGCTGCATACACACCTACAACATACTCGTAATATGGAGAACAACCATTATTTACCAACCATTTTATTGTATCTCGTAAATTACTAAATTTAAAGTAAAATTTGCCAGTTTTCGATAAAATATAAAAAAAATCGGCCAAGTGCGAGTCGGAATTGCGCACGAAGGGTTCCTTACCATTATCTATAAAAACGGTAAAAACATCACGTTTGTTGCATGGGAGCGCCCTTAAATATTTATTTTATTCTGTTTTTAGTATCTGTTGTTATAGCGGCAAAATTTCAACTGTCTAACTATCACGGTTCATGAGAAACAGTCTGGTGACAGGCGGACGGACGGACGGACAGCGGAGTCTTAGTAATAATGTCCCGTTTTTTACCCTTCAGGAACGAAACCCTATAAACTGGTAAAGCAGGGCGGGGCATAAATACCTCCACTGTCCTTGGTGTGGCCTATGATTTTTAGTCAGTAGGTAGATCGTGTATTAGAGAAATAAAGGGCAGGTTAGGTAAGTAGCTATTAGATACTCATATATACGATATTATACCGCTTTACTTTATATTATAACTAAACTACCTATGTCTATAAACTCTCCCCGCTTTCGTCTAACCGCGTCTCAAGTGAAGTATTGTCAAAGCGCGTTAACCCCGCTTTTGCGGTTTCAAAATTAAAATTGTGCACAGTGTTGCTAACTTGACAAATTACCCGTCAGATTTAAAATATTAGGGTAAGAATAAAAAAGGGCGTTGATTTAAAAAAAATGTCTATTGCTTCAATGGTTATATATAATTGATAGGCCCAACTTATAAATTAAAATTGTAATTTAGATATTTTATTTTATAGTGTCTTTCTTATTATAAAATAGGTATAAAAATAAAATACTATTTAATACTAGCTAGCTAAAAACTTTCTTTCCCTGTTGCTAGAATAGTAGATGATTTTTCACAAATGTTGTAATAGGTACGTCATATGTTATTTGCTAAATTAAATAAATTAAAATTGTAATTTAGATATTTTATTTTATAGTGTCTTTCTTATTATAAAATAGGTATAAAAATAAAATACTATTTAATACTAGCTAGCTAAAAACTTTCTTTCCCTGTTGCTAGAATAGTAGATGATTTTTCACAAATGTTGTAATAGGTACGCCATATGTTATTTGCTACTGATGGTCTACTTATATAGAAATGTTTGTGATTTTATTTGCAATAATACCCGAATTCTTATACTTAAGAACAAAGATTTTTCCTCTGTTTTACCCTCTTTAGGTATTATTTTATAAACACCTGCTTATGTTATTTGGAACTGAAGACCCAAAAAACGATTTTTATGACTTTGACTTAAATAACCACATATTTGAGTACAAAATTATAACTACTATTGAAAAATTCTTAGTGCTCCTCAACATAATACCTACCTGCCTATACTGTGCCTATGTATATAGAACTTGTGTGCGAAATTTCAAGCTGAGCTGTGCGTGCGTTATATGTCGTTTAGTGCTAGAGTAACAATAAACAAACAGCCAAAAATATTATATTTATAACTAAAATTTATGATTTTTTTGGTAACCTAAAACTGCAATGTGAACTTAAATATTAAAAGGTATTTAATATTACAAATAGCCTAATAAATTATGACTTGTGTTTTAATACTTTGTCAATACTAATTATCTTTAATGTAAGTAATGTTAGTTTTAGAGCAACGAACGGACCGATTTGGTTGGATTGTGTAGATAAGGATATTTTAGAGGTCGCTGTTGGTAACATTGGAAATATTAAATTGGCTATTGTGTTCAGCGCTCAGTAATATGGCACCGTTCCTTACCTGAGGCAGAGTATTGGTAATAGCATAGTACTCTGAGGCTAACTACTGCTATGAGTTCAGCTTTACACCTTTGGTTTGCTCGTAAAAGTCAAACTCGTTTGACGAACGCAAAGTAGGTACTAGGCTATTGCTTTCAGATTTTCTTACCATTGACGTACTGGTACTAAAAAAAAACCATAACTGGAAGCGAGGGATTCGTGATAAAAATCTGTTATTGAATAACTGCGATACTTTGACTAAAAGATGCGTCTTTTAATGGATGGCATAGTATATAATCTTGCTTAAAAAAACCACAGCTTTAGCCTTAAGGTTAGTATTTTAAGTTAAATTCTTCTTTATTAGTAAGGTTATTAATATTAGAAACATTTAATATTATATGTATGCATAACTTCACGATTTTAATCACATGAAGCGGGAAACCAATGCCTGAATACACACTTATAATGCGGTGGGTTAGCTGCCTTTTTTTCCCAACCACGTTATAACAGTTAATGTGCCCATCGCTATAACACCACTTCGGATACTTTTACAGTGTATCTGGACTAAGTCTACATTAATATTACTTACAAATTAGTTAAAAATAATTTTCAATAAAATTAGATTATAAATTAATTTTCTTTCGAAAAAAAACTAGATGTATTAAAAACGAATAACATTTCATTTCAAATTTGAAAAAAAAACATATTGTAAGAATCTAAATTAGAAAACATTTAGCAGTGAAATTCATCAAGATGTTGTTTTGGAAGGTCATATATAAGGCAGAATTTTCTTTTTTTAAATAAAACTGTTACATTTTTTTAACATCGTACGAATACGAGCTTAAGGTAAGAAAGCTTTGTACGAAAATCACTCTTGTGCTTGTCACTGTTTCTACCATCAAAAATATACAGAAACTTAAAACCTCTGTTTCTTTTCAGGGTTATCTCCAAGTGTGGCAGAAGGAGTCAACTTTCGCTGAAGATGAACTCTTAGAGCTGTTCAACAACATAGAAGATATTTATACCTTTAACAGGTGAGTCGTGTCAGGGACATAAATAATTGGCTCAGATATTTAATACTTTTAAGGGTATAGAATGAACTGCACTTCAAACTGATGACTTTTTCTTAATGATTGATTCTGCTTTTCCCGCGTGTTACTTATCTCAAAAAGTTGGGTGTATTAATGTAGGTATATACATACGCCTTCAAATTATGTTGAGGGACAAGAAAATATTAAGGGTGTTAACGGTAAACAAACAAAAACTTAAATTAATATTTAAAGTTTTTTGAGGTAGTTTACTCGTAAATGGCAATATTAAAATAAGAAAAGGTTCAAGTGCGAGTCGGACTTGCGCACTACGGGTAAACCGATTGTAATGAAATTTTGGTAAGTTGTGCACACGCTGGGGAAGGTTTTTGAATTAGTACAATCCTTTCTCAATAGGTGGCGCTACAGTGTTAAAAAAGAGAACAACGTTCGCGGGTCAGCTAGTAGTTAAAAAAATATTAAAGAAAAGATTACTTTAACCAATAATCATGACACATGCGCGCAATTTGTTTTTTAATATATAATATCCTACTTCATAAAAAATAAAGCTACATTTTATTAAGAGATACTACATTTCATTGTTTTTTAAAATATCGCTTCTCAGCATTATATACCGCCTGGATTTCACTGACTGCCTCAAACGAAAACCTCTGCTTCAGTTCATCAGTGGTAACGTCAGAAAAATAGTTTCGTAAATTTTGCGTGCGATATCCTTGGTTGTTTGAAGTATATCGATGTCAGTCACCCTAAAACTGCTTTGAGGTTAATAACGCCATCTAGTTCGTAAGACGTTAAGCTTGCCTGTCACTAGGCATGAAAAGAATATAAACGTACAAAGTCACGATAAATCAGGTTTTATTTTTTTACATAAAAGTTATTAGTGATCATAGTCTAAGCGGTAAAAGTTAAAAACGCTCAGAGTCCGAGGACTTTGATCGGTTTTACAAGTTTTCGAACGAATAGTCAAACGTCAGTTGATGTTCTCTTGCTCTGTGACATTTCTAGCAGTAACATTCGTTTTTCTTTGATTTTGCTGTTATTTTTGCCGGTAAATTAGTTAATTGATTTAGTAATGAGCTAATTCCAATTAAAAAGGCTCTGTGCAGTGATTTACAACATTTGAAAAATTTTGCTCCCAAAAAGCTCAAGATTATTTTACTAATCTGCCACATTTACAGTGATTTTGATTATTTATATGATTTAGGTTTGGGCCTGAACTTGAAAAATTTTAAATAATTCTCATTAAAAATATAAATATTTTTATTTTTTACTAAATAATGTAACCAAAGTATTAGCAGTGATTTTAAGACAGAAATTATTATTATTGTATCATTTCTTCACGTACTTATGAGTCTTCTAAGTTAAAAAAAATGACTGATCATTCTTTCCCTGTACTCTTCATATATATATAACTTATGGTGAAATTTGGCAAAACTAGGAAACTATTTTGTCTGCAGCATGTGCTGTAATTGACAGGCACTCTACAGCATCCTGCTTTATAAGTTAACCATATATTACTGCTCCGCCATGATAAAATGGTCAGGGTAGGATTAAGGAAATAGATGCACTTTTTTCAAGCGTTCGGCGAAAACGTATTTAGGACTTTATGCCTTGCTTCTTATATGAATTTAGGTTTTGGTAGCTACTTCGTTAACTTCGTTACTTAAAAATAACATATAACGCTTAAGTTGTGGAATGAGCTCCCTTTTTCTGCAAGGACTACAGTATGGAGTTCTTCAAGAAAGAAGATATTAGATTTCTGAAGGGTCGGCAACGCGCAAGTGATACCCCTGGTG
Source organism: Apoda limacodes (assembly GCA_946406115.1). Lineage (NCBI taxonomy): Eukaryota > Metazoa > Arthropoda > Insecta > Lepidoptera > Limacodidae > Apoda > Apoda limacodes. The sequence goes on along the minus strand of OX291555.1, from coordinate 20,130,136 downwards.
TTGCAAGCGTCCATAGGCTACGGTGACCGCTTACCATCAGGCGGACCGTAAGCTTGTTTGCCACCTTAGACTGTTTTTTTTAATGTTTGTTACCTCAAAATTTTCGACCGGGTGAACTGATTTTGATGATCCTTTTTTATTTGAAAGCTGGTGCTTCTCGTGTGGTCCCATTTCAATTTGGTCCAACTCGGACAATGGCATCCATGAGAAATCCATATAAGTCTTAATTGTTATGTGGATATTTGTTTTACATTTTGTTACTAGTATGGATGTTTTTAGAGTACGAAAAGAGCAATTCGTCACTAAAAAGTAAAAAAAAAAACTTTTTAATAAAATAAAACAACCAGCCTCAAAGAGATGAACTAAAAAGGTAAAAATAATTAGTTATTCGCAAAAATAGGTAGGTAGGTAGGTCATTTATTTCTCATCGAAAATTACATTATGTCATTAAAATAATAATACATAACCAATTCACAAAAAGATCGTCAAGTGTAAAAATTTAAATCACAATGAAAAATAAAGGCTTAGAAATATTCTAAGATAAAACGTCAACAATTAAAAATAAACATATAAATAGAATCAATATTCAGTCAAAGATTTAAAAATGTCAAAATTTAAACCAAACATAAATAAAAATTAAAAGTCAATAAAAATGTCAAAACAAGAACAAACATAAATAAAAATCAATAAAAATAGGATCTAAACTACAGTTTAATAAGTAATAAATATAATCATTTGTTGTAGGACGACTGAAATGTATGTACTTTGTAGGTACATTCTCGAAAGGCTAAAGCTTTGGTAAAAGTCTCGTTAAAATCAGATCTATAATTCTCTTTACCTGCAGATCTCATTATTCATATATAAGTTTTTACTGGTTATACCCTTAAGAATTTGTGGAATACCCTCCCTGTTCAGGCTTTACATTCATAAATTACCGTATCAGCGCTATCTAGCGAAAATAGTCAAGATTATTAAGAGTTACATATTTATTGGAAACGATATCCGAAGTTAGGCAACGTTTGACTTTGTCAGTCATCGAATGGGTGGCACACTTTTTGTTTTTTTTTGTGTTCGTAAACTACGTAAATGGTGGTACGGAACCCACGGTGCACGAGTTTCGATTAACATTTGACCGATTTTATTAGGTTACTACTACTTAGGTTAACTACATAACTAAATGTTAAAAATAATATAATTAAATACTCTATTTTACGAATCCTGACAGTAATGTAATATCGAACAAACTGCAATTGCAATTTGTACAAAAAAATCCTAAATACGTCTCCGTCTCCTGTCGTTTAGAAGGGCGTCGAAATAATAGCTAGGGAGCGTCACAGGATGCGGAGGGTAGATTTTTCAAAGGCCTCTATAGAATATTATACGTACGCAGTTAACAGTTGTATAGTGGTCGTACAAATAGTTAGATTTAAACCTCTGGGGAGTTCTTTGTATCGCGGCGAAAGAGGGATTGAGGGCTTTTTGCGAATACCTTAAGATTTTTGACGCAGCATGTTATTGTCATTCTATAAAATATCACTGATGATTTGACAATATTGACGCAAAGCATTGATACTTTCCGTTTTCGATATGCGGTCATCAAATTGTAAGGGTACTTTATCACTAAAATATTTTATGTCGATGTATGTATTAGAAAGGTGAGTGAAATAGCAGGTGAAGGCTAGTTGTAACATAAAAAAACAATATAATATTGCGTTAATAATGAAAATTGCACCGACTAAATTATCATTACCTTAGTAGCAAATCACAAGTAAAACGACACGTTTGACCCGCATTCAGTGAGCGATGATTGCGCAACTATCGCCCACGCTACATCAAATCAAATTACAATTTATGCTCATCGCGCACTGTCATTAAGGTTTTATTATATTTGAATTCTATTTTTGAAGTGAAAACTTCTTTAGCGGCGCTGTGCAGTTCTTTTGTGATGGGTAAAAACTGTTAAACTCGCGTCAGATCACGTGTCCTGATCGAAAATTCGTAAGATGTCACTCGCGTTAAGACACGTGACCTTTATTTACATTAGGTTAGTTTTTATTTTTAGTATATGGCGATTATGAGTAGTACAGGGAGGTTGGATATGGGATTTTAATTCTATGACAGATTGAGCTGTCAAATATACAACGTCAAAAAAGTAAATAAACAAAAGTTATTATTTTTAATAAATAAATATGGATAAGAAGTGATGGGAAGTAAATAGCGAGTATGTTTTCACTTCTGCCGGCACTCCCGGAGTGCAACCCGTTTTTTTATTTTGTTTATTATAACATTATTGGGGAAGAAGCTTTTAAAACTTCCGTTACGCACGGCCTAACTTCGGGTTTTTATATATTTTTGATGATTATGATGAGAATGATTCTCGAGCACGTAACCTAGCATTCTTTTGTTTTTGTATTTGATGTGAAATTAAGTAATAAGTTTATCCTGTTCTACCTTCAAGTCAGTAATTTTGCAGATTTTTTATTATTTTTGGACATTACCCGCAGCGCCGGCTGTGGTCCAAAGCAAAGCTTGTACTATAGACACAAGACAATGGATAGAAATGCATATATATACTTTTTTTGGAAACACAACTATTACACATAGAAAATACTCAGACTCAAGACAAATACAAATGTTCATCACATGAATGTTTTTCTTGTGCGGGAATCGAACCCACGCCTCTTAGCAGTTCAGCAGGCAGGTCATTACCCACTGAGCCACGGAGTCGCCTCACGTGTTGGCATAACTCTTGTATTTACCAAAGAATGTTAGTAATGTAAATGTAAAGGAGGAGATTCTCAATTTAGATGTTTAATTTTTTTTTATGTATGTTCGGACATAGCTTTGTCATATATAGACGGAAATTCTATATATGAAGGAAATTCTTTTTTTGGTAGAAATGGAATTATTTTGAAATGCTCCCATTTAAATTTCATATATGGAAGAATAGAAATAAAAATGTAGGTAAGTAGGTATTATGTGGTGAGGTGTCACGCTCATAAAAATATCTCAATCATTATCTTTTATCATCCTAAGTTAAATGAAATAAAATAGTTTTGTAAATTTTGTAAAATACAATTTATGATGTCAATTACACTATTTTGGCTTAGTACCTTATTTCTTCTACCTATCTGATTTACTCAAATGTACCTACGTACATTTAAGCTGTAGGTACGTACTTACGAACAGATCCAGCGTAGTAAGGCTGTTCGTTCGCAAAACAGAGAATAAAAAAAATGCACATTACAATGAATACAAATAATATAAATCCTTTTTACGATTGCTACGTGACCGTGCAATAGCGTTGGACTACGTTAACCGCAGATTTTTAGCTCCTATTTCATGGTCCGTTAAACCCGATACTTTGGTGGTGTTATAACGCTGTTTAAGATACTTCATATAAATACTTAGTTAATTGCACTTTATAAATTTGTGCAATGAAAGCGTTCGTTTTTATGAGGAGTGCCGCAGGGATCGTCGCTTAGACCGATGTTTTTTTGTCATTTTTTTATGGGACTTAAATACTTTTTATGACTGAAATCTCTATATTTAAGTTAGCCATCAGATATTATAAAGTTTATTAGATTTAGAATTTGAGACATAGAATTGAAATACAGTACCTGGGGACCAAGCTTTGCTGCTCGTTTTTTTTAACGACGCCATCTATTGTCAAGCAGCTTTAGTGTTGCTTAACAACGCGATCTATTGACGAGTAGCTTTAGTGTTGCTGAGTCGGTAAAAATAATAGTATTACTACTCGCCAATAGATGTCAGGCAGAGTAATATTTTTCAGTTTATCATTGTCTGAAAAAACGGATTAGCGGACGTTTTATACAAATGAAACCTAGCTATAGCACGGACGCGAAGCAGGAAGAATTTCGTTCAATGACCGGTCACTATTTTTCTCTGTTGCACGCCCATAATGATTTGTCGTCGCGCTCGCATAGATGCGATGACCGACCGCTGTCATCAGAAATTACTACTATTTGACCACTGAACACAGACTAAAAAGTAAAAGGTCAATGTACTAAATTCTTTGTGCTTCGAGTCCGTGCCATAGATCAATTTATCGCCCCCGAAACCGAAGTATAGGGGTACTAGAAGCAGGGATACTAAATTTCATGAAAATCGTTGGAGCCATTTCCGAGATTCAGATTATATATCTATATATATATATATATATATATATATATACATAAATACAAGAATTGCTCGTTTAAAGGTATTAGATGAATACCTACAACTAACTTATATTTTAATGACTGGCAGCAGATGTAAGTATCTTTCTTTTGTTATCCTCACAAAAAAGTTTTCAGCACAAACAAAGCCTTTAAAAAAAGATTTAAAAATAGACAGCGGGTAAGTTTTTAAATCTTATTTTGGAAAAAAAAAGGAAGATTTTTGTAATGTTGCAAAGACCCCAACGTTTCGTTATAAGGTAGTTAATTTATGATACAAACTCTTGATACTCGTTTGCGATTCGTGATTCTGTAAGATATATTCAAATAAGTGTTATTTTTAAAGATTGGACGGTGAAAGAATGAAACTAGAAAGTCAAGAGCCAACTTCCGCGTTATTACAAACATTTCCTTTTCAATGGTCACGTACTGTTACAATGTTTATACTTAGTAGTTGTGATGATGAAAAAATTATGAATAGGTGTGCAGTTTCTCCGGCGAGACGTTAAAATGGATATAGGTTGAGTGGCAGGCAGGTTTTGATTTGGACAATGTGCAACAAAGTATTTGGCATACAAACTGTTGATTTTATGAACGTGTAGCATAAAGTTTGACAATGTACTGAGGTTGTTAAGGTAAACAAGGTGCTATTGAAATAACAAGTGGACAGTGAGTAAGAAGTCACAGTTTCTATTTTCTATTTGTGTTGTCAGTTGGCAAAGTAAATAAATAATTATTATTGAAAAGTCTTTGATTTGTTGGTTCAATTTGTACTTTTACGTTTGTTGGTTTGTCCAATACATAGAGCAACATGGCTGTTGCTTTATGGTCCAATACTTTGTTTGAGTTAAGTCGATGAATGTGGCAACACGTTTGACTCCATATAACAATTACGAAAGGCGAAGGGACTGACTACCCTTTTGTAACTTCTTCCAAAACTCCCTGTTCACAACTGTACTCGACGTATCTTATGTGTAACGGTCCCTTTGTAATTCCTTCCAAAACTGCCTGTGCGCAACTTTACGCGACGTATCTAACGGTAAACATACTTATTTTGTGTTACTAGGTTTTATGATTTTTTTTATTGTTGGCATTAGTTGTCCGCACTTGGGACGCAGCTTCTGAATGTCTTTTAGTAATTCCATTGACCATATATGGCTATTGAACAATCAAGTGCCTTATCGCGCGAATTTACTTCGCACTTGGCCGGATTTAATTTAACTTTAACTTTGTTACATTCGACTCCAACCTTACCGCTTTATCTATTTTTCTATCCCGAATTGATTTACAAACAACCAGTTTACGATTCAAGTGAGCTAAATAATTATTATTGATTACTTTTCATTTCAACGCGTCACTCATGTCCAAGTGAATTTAATTTATTTTTGATACATGATCAGCGCGAACCGGTATTTCAACTTACTTTCTCGTCCCACACCTGATAAATTGTAGGATTATATAAGGTACTGTTTTTATGGGTTAAATTAAAAGTGCACTATTACATTAGGTTTTTTAACGAAAGTCTTCAACCAGTATTCATTACCAAACTTATCATCGAAGACCATGACGAGATAGTTTATATAGGAATTTTGTCTCAATAAAAGGGCTATCTACTGCAACATAAATTTTTTAAATCGGATTTTTTGTCAAGTTTAAATGAACTAATTTCTAAGTAAGTTTGACATACAAACACACCAGCTACATGCTATATTAATATTGATAGATTATTTACTTAACCATGGAAGTTGCATATTATGATGTTCTGTCTTGGGCCAAAAAAAGCAATCAATGACAAAATTACGCAGTGTAATTTTTGAAACCCTGTTTTATTGCTAACAGTTTAACCTCCCTACCTAACTTTCTTTATCAATATTGTTTTCAGATCACTATGCGAAGAACTAAACTGTTGTCGTTTGGATGCCACATGCATCGCCCGCTGCTTTGTGAACAACACGGCTGGCTTTGCTGTCTACACTTCCTATTGCACCGGCTATCCTCGCACCATGGAGCGGTTGGCAGCAATGGCGTCGAAACCTCTCAGTGCCAGAGAGTTCAGGGAGAGGCAGTTAGCGCTTGGCCACCCTTTGCCATTAGCGTCATATTTACTGAAGCCGGTGCAGAGGATATTAAAGTACCATTTGCTGCTTCAGGTTTGTTGGGTGTTGTAAATACGAAATTATATTGGATTATAACCGTAAAATATTTCAGAGTATTTAGAGCAGTATGCCACGGTATATAGTTTACGATGTTACAGACCAGTTAGTACAACGTCACCATAACAAAGAAAATAATGGTAAAATTGAAATACTGCCAAAAAACAACCATATTTACAATAAACTAACACTGGAAACCATTTCTAAAAATTAAAACAGACAGCTTTAAATTTATTATTGTTTTTTTGAAAAACTTTCTTTTTTTCGAGAATGATATGATGAATGATATAATGAATATTGATAGAACATTTATTATTTGCTTTTGTTTGCGACAATGGTCAATATCCCTCCTGGCGCTGACTCACCTTCGGGTTCGAGGCTCACGCTAGTCAAATGGGACGCCCCCGACAGCGAAAACCCAAGCCGAGGCTCCCCACTTGAGTGTTGGGCGGTATATGGGCTGAGACTCCTTCAGAGTCTCGCCCCAAAAAGCCCGGTGCAGCAGTAATGGCTGCAACAGCCAACTGCATAGTCAGCTCAGAAGTAACTAAAATAATGAATCAATTGTATCTTAAATACATTCTTCTAATAATTGTGCGTGCTCTCCTCTCGCTACGTGCATATATTTGTTTGTGATGCAATATTGTAAGTTGTAGTCAGGCCCTGCAATATTGCTTATAATTGTATTTCCTGATTTATATTTACATTGTGTTTCAGAATGTGGTAAAGCAATGTGCATCTCACGAAACGGAGTATGCGCTACTGAAGATGACTGGCATTGCGCATCATATCGACGAGATGAAGCGGCGACATGAACACGCTGTTCGGGTGCAGGTCAGTCATGGTCATCTATTTCGAACTCATTACCATCATCATAGCCTACAAACGTCCACTTCTGGACACCATAGTGAGATATCTTTGGCCAACCTTTTTAAAACAAGTACCTATATGTAAATTGTTTAACTGTGGATCGTGTATTTTACAGGAGATCCAGTCGCTGCTATACGGATGGAGTGGTCCGGATTTGACGACTTACGGAGAGTTGTGCGCTGAAGGGACATTCAGGTACGTATTGGGATGTTTTTTTTTTATCATAGGCCAATAAATAAATATCCTGAAAAATAAGGTGTTAATCATGAAGAGATGTAACTAGTTTGTGCATTACAATGTTTATCTTTGCTTCAAAATTTAATATAAAGACCAAACGAACCCCGTGAATTAACCCGCAGAAAACCTATTCCCGTGGCAATTTTTGATCACTTCACTGTCCCTACAGCTATCAAATTGCTAAAAAAGAAGCCAATTTAGTGCACTGTTACGACGTGCGGAAAAATTACTCTGTAAAAAATATTATTGTAATATTATAAAAAGTATTCTATATCTTTAAAAGTCTCTCCAGCTATGGCTGCGTTAAAAATCAGTTCACCAAATTGAGCATAAAGAAATAGCGCCTTTTTTCTTAGGACTTTATTTACAAACATTAATATTTCGAACTAAAAACTTATTCTAATTAAAACTATATAACTATTCTAAGTTACTTAAGAATAGTTTAGCTTTCTATTAGCGAAAGAATATTCAAAATCGAGTTTTTGGACGCCCTATTAATGAATAAATTTAACCTCTGTATAATTTTAGTACAGATGTGTCCATGAAGTAATAGTAGATACTCATTTTCCAGAGATACTCTTTAAGATAAATATTTTGTCTTCGTATAAAAATGTGATTTTCTTACGTTTCAGAGTATTCGGCGCCAAGGCGATGCGGCACGCTTTTCTCTTCGACAAGATGCTGCTTATCACAAAGAATAGAGAAGACGGAATATTGGCATATAAATCACACATCATGGTATGAAACTTCATCAAACAATAAGCCTTTTATCCTTAAATGTTATGCTCTTATACTATGTTCCATCAGACAATGACCGATAAGGAAGAAGTTATTCGTTTTTTTAAGGATCGGAAACGCGCCACCCGCCCCATGTGTTGTAATCGCCCATGTGCTGTGGTGACCGCTTAGGTACTGTTAGACGGACCGTAAGCTTGTTTACCATCTTAGTGATATAAAGATAAAACTCCTGCCAATTACCCGAGCACACGTCACATAACATAAAAGGCATGGTTACGGGGCAAAATAATGCAGTTTTCTGTAGAATTGTTAAAATGGCAGTATCATTTCAACTAATTCATTTTCCATAAATAAAGTGTTCGATTTACACAATTTTAAAATTTGAAAACATTGAATGTGCAATCGTGACGTATGTTGCCACGTCCGCCATGTTTCGCGGGAGTTTCAATACTTGGTCAATATCTTATTATGCCATCTAATAGAGAACTTCTCAGAGTTCAGAGTACCTCTTGGCATATCATTCTCTAACATCTTCCACTGTTCCCTTCACTGGCAGTCCAGTTAAGTATGAAACCACTTTCTTAATTTAGAATTAACATTAGAACTCATCCACATTTTACCACGTATAAAGCTATGTCCTCAAAACACAATGTTACGTATAAGTACACTGTTTACAAAATATTGTCACGCCCGCGCGCCTCTCTGCTGCACATCATAAGACTGTGTAGGTCTAAATAAACGAACTGTGTGCCGAGTGTGAGTTATTGCGTGTTTGTAATTCTACTATCTTGTTCGCGTATTCATTAAAAGTCAAAATAGTAAAGTAAAAGTAGTGGGTTGTGGAATGAGCTCCCTGCCAAGGTTTTCTCTAAGGACTACAGTATGGGGTTCTTCAAAAAAGAAGTTATTAGATTTCTGAAGGGTCGGCAACGCGCGAGTGATGCCCCTGGTGTTGCAAGCGTCCATAGGCTACGGTGACCGCTTACCATCAGGCGGACCGTAGGCTTTGTTTGCCACCTTAGTGGTATAAAAAAAAAAAAGTCTCAAAACGCGTCCGCTAGAGGCGCTCCTTCATTTCCATGCATTTCGTTGACGCGAAAGCGATAGTAGCGTTAATCACACAAGGCACCCTGTTTTGTATGTTTGTATAATATTCGCATAGTTTGTTGTTTGCTAACAAATAGCTGATGACAATTATTTTGCTCGTACTTATATATTCTGCTGAACTACTATTCCTACTTACATACACCATGGTGTTTTGTAGGACATGCCATCATTTTGTCGACGAAATATACACATTTTTTCCGTTTCTCTTGGCTGATCTGTTCTCATTTGTTACAGTGCAATAATATGATGCTGGTTGAATCTATAGCGGGTGCACCTTTGTCGTTTCACGTGATTCCATGGGACGCGCCTAGAGCTCAGTTGACTCTTCAAGCGCGGTCACCAAGACACAAGCGAGAATGGACCTTATTACTCAAAAGAGTACGTTCAAATTTAATACTAATAACTTGAAATGTGCCCTATCTGTTGTTTTGTGATGAATTACCTGTATTTGCTTTTTTATTATTATGTTGTAACAATTTGATTGGATTTAATCGATAAATCTGACAATATTGTAAACCTTATATTGTTATAATATTTAGGATTTGCTTTATTATTTTCTTTTACACGGCGAAGGTAGTTTATAAATTACAAAAACTAAACATTTCTCTTAAAACACTTAGTTCATTAATGAAAACTTGATTATAATCCGAGCTGCTTAGCACCACGTGCCTAGATGAAAATTGTTACCTAGCTAAACGTCATATATGCCATTTGCAATTAGGTGGTGGCGTAGATATTTGTTTTCTTTTTAAGTGTTGCCTTATAAGGTATAGTGTAACAAACTTTTCTGACCATGCGGTTAAACAACAAAACGACAGTCATAAGAGTACATTTCGCTTTTTCAAAAGTTTATAGTTTTGTAGTTTTGACATAAAATTACCAGAAAAACTACGAATTTAGGTGATTCTTATATCTATAACTATACTATACCACTCTTTGTGAAATAAACTCACAATGTACTTGCCATTTTGAATGGAGAATTTACGCTCGATTTTAAAAAAAAGTCGTAAGCGACACACTTTCAAATATTAATATTACCTACAATCGGTATAACAAAATTATCAAAGGAAAATTTAGCTTTCATCGACATTCCTAATAACTGAAATCTTAATGGTTCCGTAGTCAAATATGAAACCTTTATAGTTTAACCATCCGTCTCTAGGTACATATCACAGCTTTTTTTTTCAGGGAGTATAAACATGTAATTTGGCACAAGTAGGTATAGTCAGTTACTGCAATCATAGAAAAATAAACCGGCTCGCGCCCCGAGGGTTCCGTGCAAACTTATTATATGTTGTTGTATATTATTAAAAATATTTTTATTATATGATGTAACTAAAAATTTACGGGTTTCGCAATTTTTCCTTGATCTATAAGATCTACTATAAGACGTTGCTTCGTACCAAATTTCAAGATTCTGAGTTCATGGGAAGTACCCTGTAGGTTATGATTCCCTTGCGAGTTTCGAAAATTTGCGGCATAAACGTTTATATCTTTTGATTGCGTTGACTTAGAATTTTGATATTTTTACACCTCCAAGGGACAGTAGACTTGAGTATTTGATATAAATTTTAGCTTGATACCTTCACGCGTTCCTGAGAAAAAGAGTCTTGACAAGGGATAGACGAACGGACGGGCGGACAATAAAGGACAGATAGAACTTCTGCTACAACGAAGTAAGGCCGGTTAGAACTACACCTTGCCGTGTACATACATTAATGATTACATGTAAAATTTTGCTTTTTTTTGATAAAGTCTTGCTCGACGTGCCGCGATAGCTTGACTGACAAGACAAAGTGTAGTTTCACTCAGGACGCAAAGTGAAATCGAAACCCCCCGGCCACAATCGATTATCGTTGTATATGTTTACGTGTAATTGTGTATGTACACGGCGAGGTGTAGTTTAAACCGGCCTCACATCGTTGTCGCAAAAGTTCCCTTTGAACTTTTTTATTGGATCTGTGGCCGAAGTTTGTTAGGTATATTTCCAAGATAGCTTTCTGTTAGTAGCATAATTTGTGACATTTTTAAAGGCGAATTCCTTATGTGACAACAAGCAAATAACTATAGGCGAATTGTAGTGACTCACCAGGTATGTCACTAGTCTTTTAAGTATGCCGCCCGCCAGTGCGGACGCGGTCTTAAGGGCAGGTTATACTGATTTTGGTAAATTTCAGTGACGGTTTTTTAGGCTACGGTGACCGCTTACTATTAGGCGGACCGTAAGCTTGTTTGTCACCTTAGTGGTTTAAAAAAAATTATTTAGAGACGGTTTTTTACTAATAAATATTTATTGTTTTTACGTAGAATAAAGTATGTTGTAGATACCTACATTGTTAAATTAGTGTTTTGCACGATTGAAATATATAATAAGTTCTACTCCGCTCCATCGAAGAGAAATCAGAAAGTAGTGTCCATTTAAACAGTTTTTCTTGTTTACTTGGAAATTTAGTAAACTAAAAAATATGCATCTATATTCGTTTCTTAGTTAAAATACGCAAAATAACGGTCCTATGTTTGTGGTTTGTCAAAAAATAATTTTAAGTTGATAAAAAGTATCAAAATTGGAATTCAGCAAAGTGCATAAATATATTTTTGTCAAATTGACAAAAAATACTATATCTAAGAAAGGACAGTAAATTATATTTATGTAAAAACTATAAGTTTTGTTATATTTCAGGTGATTTTAGAAAATTACAACGCTGTTATTCCATCTCATGCAAGACAATTAGTTATGGAGCTCGGCCAAAACAAAACAGATGGTAATATATGAGTACAGTCAATGTTCCTTATTCGCGGGGAATACGTTCCATAAATATGCCGCGAATACAGAAACCGTGAATACGGAATGGTAATTTGTATGGGATTATAGGGGATACGTTCCTAAGTTGATTCGTTGACATTTAATGAGCGTGATATGTATGCAAACGACTCTCCAAGACGTAAACGATCAAGCATTTCTATTTTCACTTTAAGCGGTAACACAGATTTTTTTCGTGTCGAAACTCGTTTCTCATTTTTAAGTCTACATTAAAAATCAGGAAGACAGCGGAAGAGACGTGGTACTCGATCACAATTTTTGTAACGAATGAAAAGACGAAACAATAAAACACGCAAAGCGGCTCTTACTAAAAGACGGAACGTCTAATATGTGGCAGGATTTAAAAATATACTTTATATTTTCAGTAATAAGGTTGCTTTCATTCTGTTTGTTTACATTCTCAAAATCACCGACCGCGGCGAAGGCGGCTTATGTCAAAGGCCGAACCAATACAGCGGCGATATCATTTAACATCAAATCAATCATCATCATCAAAGTTGTAATAAGGTCTATTTTACTTTTTTATTCGTCCATTTGACGACGCGTTTACAAAGGATATTGGATTGGATACCTATTGGAATCCTTTTATTATTATGTCTGTCTGTACTCTGTACTGATTAGATCCGCGAATATAGAAATGGGGTCGCATTTTTTTAATCCGCGAATAGTGAAAACGCGAATGAAGGAACCGCGAATAAGGAACTTTGACTGTACATGATTGTTTAACAATTATTATAATTATGTTTTTGATTAATTAATAATTACTTATTTTATTTCTAGATGACATGTTGGCAGAAAAATCACATAACTTAATAACACAAGCGTCAATGAGAAAACAGCTCTCAGCTCCAGAATATTTAGAGAAAAGGAAAATTGAGAGAGAGCGAAGAAAGTCTTTAGAGAACGGAATAAGAGGCAGGCTTAAGAAATCTAACAGGAAATATACAGTACCTAACTCGAGGACTGAAGTTATTCAAGATTGTGATTGTACTCAAGTCTCTGCAGAAAAGGGCACTGACTATACTTGTGATACCTGCTATGTCGACCTTTGTTCTGATTGTGAAATTGAGTTATCTAATCAAGATAAAAGTGGAGACCACAAATGTGTCTGTACGAATGATGAAAACATTGAAGTGGCTGGCGACAAATGCCCTGAATGTGACCGAATACTACAATATATTGATGCTGGAAGTGCAGAGCACTTAGAAAGGAAACAGTCTGAATGTAAATGTTCAGATTTTAAATCATCTCAAGAAAGTTTTAGTAAGGAAAGTAGTGGGTCTTTAAACAAAAGTAGGGGTTATCATTCTTCTGATAATATTATTGGTTATACAAATAATTGCAAAGAAGATTTAAGCGATACTAAAAATTCTTTAAGTAATGTACGAAACATTCCAAATACATGTCTAAAATGTGTTAAAATTAAAGAAAACATTGCTGTAACAGAAGGATCGAATACATTACAATTGAGGAAATCTAGGTGTAATGAAAATGAAAGACCAAAAAATGACACACTGAGGTCTAAATCTAAAGAAGATCCTTATAGGTCTAGATTATCTAAAATAGGTACTTGGAGGAGAAAATCTGAACCTGGCTTGCAGCAAAGTACTACTGGGATTGCAACTAAAAAATACCAAGATAGTGACGGTGAAAGAAATGAAGTCAAAGGATCTGAAAAAATTGAATTTGAATGTAGGAATTGTGGTTCGAACAAAATAACACGAAAAGTGAAAACTAACGATGGACTTATTATTTCTGATCCTGAGTTGGACGGAAGAAAAGGATCTGGGAATAGCGGTTTAAAGGCAAACATAGAAATAAAAATGTACAATACAAAAAATATACCAAAAAAGATATCAAAACTTAAGAAGAATAGAGCCAAAGGCTTGCGTCTTGGACCTGACACTACAGCAAAGTTTTATGCTGATTTTTCTACAGATGTTTCTACTGAAAATATTTTACATATATCTGAATCCAATGATAGTATAAATGTTGAAAAAACTAAATGTAATTCACAAAGTTATACTGTACCTGCTATGTTAAGTAAAGATGAAGATATTGATGAGGAAATGTACAAAAAATTGATTGAGAAAACAGATTCATTTAAAAAGAATGAATTAGAGAAAGTAAAGTTTCTGAACAAACAGAAAGTAATCACTGAAGGTTCAGAGGCAGAAGATAAACCGGTTGATGTGGAAGTAAGAACTGAAAAAGGTCTTGATAGCGAGCAGCAAGAACAACCTTTAGAACAAATTATATCTCAACTTCTTATGCAAAATCGTGAGTTTCAAAAGCTACTAAAGAAACAACAACAAAGAAATTCTGCTCAGCGACGACATCAAAGACTATTAAAGTCACACTCTAGTCCCGAGCAAGTAATTGTGTCTAGAAGTAATGAACTGTCGAAATTAAAACCAAAGTTTGTTCGTCAAACATCTGAAATCATAAATTTGTTTGAAAGCGAACAGACAGACGCAAATCCGAAGACAGAAGTCGAAGATGCTTTTGAAGATGATCACATTTATGAAACATTAAGAGTAGAAGACCGTGTGGATGAAAGTTTGCATAGTTTAAATACTAAAAGTAAATTAATTCAACATAATAATACGCATATATCTAGGCCTATAAGGCTACCGTCACCACCTCATACTATTAAAAAAATTACTGACACAAGCAAAGGCGTTCCAGAATCAGATTATGTCTACTTGTCATTCAATGACTTAAATGACTCGCAAGAAAGTGATATTATTTATGATGTTCCTGCAAAGATTCCAGAAAAGGTTGAAGAAGAAATAAAAAATGGTGAGTATTATGTCACTATGGAGAATAAAGGTCCAGCAAATGTAAATGAAGAAGAAAATCTTTATGACAATCTTATTGAAGTTTGCAGAAGAAGAAAACAAATACCCAGTACTCTGCCCGGTGAATATTTAGCTATGAGTCCAGATCAACAGAGTCCAAATACACCTGAAATATGGCTAAGTCGTCAAAAAGAACATTTTAATGTATCTAGAGACAGAAAATCTGGTTCTTTACCAAGAAGTTTTCAAGTAGTGACTAGTAACCAAGAAGAAAATAATCTTAGTACTTTTAAATGTAAGCCTAATGGCAACAACAAGACTTATTTAAACAGAGACGGTAAAGTAGTGAGTATAGATAGACCGTATACAATTGCTTCAGATCAAAGTGAAATTAGCTATGATGATGTTGAAAATTATATGAGCGATGGAGATATTTTAAAATTTAGCAAAAAAACAGCTTGTAATGAAGACGATCCCGTACATGATATTAGCCAGTCAACCTTAGAGCTGGAGGAAGAAATTGATAGATGTTATAAAAGTAATTTCGAAAAAGTAGACTTAGACAAAAATAAAAATGAGAGTTTGTTAACCGTATTTCAACCTAATTTAAATACATCGACAACTTCATCATGTGAAATTTTACCTTCAGAACGTATTGAGAGTACAAAAGATATTGAAATAATTCACCCAGAACATAAAATATATAAACCTACTAGTAGTATGCTATCTTTAAAAAACGTACTTAGTCGATCCAAAAATCGTACACCTAATAAAAATAACGAAGAAACTGAAATAAACGCGAATGATTTAAGCAGTCCAGAGAGTAGTAAATCAGATGCGAAAAGTCCTACTTGTGAAAAGCGGGCTGCATTAAATCCAAGAAATTATTCAAAAAATTTACTTCAAAGATTTAGAAGCATCATTAGCGATGAGCATTCAGATGATAATCAAAATAAATGCGCCAAAGACACGGCAAACAAACTCAACGAAGATATACAAAGCAGTAAAGTAAAGGCTGAAATAAAACTAATAATTACTTCAACTCATTCAAGTCCAACTACCTCCACTGTCTTTTACACAGATTCGCTAAGTAAAAGTGTAAGTGAAGATATTACTTTAAGTTCAAGTCAAAATGTTGAAAGAAATCTAGAAATATTTTCTCAAAGTTGTGATAATATTAGTGAAAAACAGAATGTGTTCCGTCCATGTTATGAAAAGAGTGTCAGTTTAATGACTAATATGCCAAGTTTGGTCAATAGTATAACTTCTAAATCTAACACGCCATCAATTCAAACAAGTTTTAACAAGTTTCCCGTATATATGCAAGGTAGCAAACATTTGGGTGCTAGAATAGCTCAATCTGATTATTTGGATCCTACCACTTTAGCCAATGAAAGATCTAAATTGAAAAATGTTAATGTACTTATAAACAAAAATTCTGTTAGGCCCGATAGCTTGTTTTCTAATTCATCGTTTGTGACTTCGTCAAGTGAAGGTACAAATCAAGAAAGTCATAAAAAATCTAACATCAGCCAAGATACAACTGATCAAATACTAAGAACAAAAGAAAAAACCTCTAAATATTTAACACAAATAAATTCAGATGAAAGCTTTTATGAAAAATCGTTTGAGAAAATAGAACATGTAGTAGATGAAGACGTATTTAGAGATTCAGCTGTTTATTCTGATCAAGAAGATGTTGAAGAAACAAAAACAAATCAGAGTGATAAAGACAGTACAATTATCAAAACTACCAAAAAAGTAGATAACCAGAGGGACGATTCTACTTATAAAGCTCGAAAAGCTTTTGTTATTTCTGAGCCCAATAATAAAAACACCTCTAACACACGAACCGCCATTACAAACAGCAAAATCCAAGATAGGTATTTACAAAAAATATCCGATGAATCTGTTAAAAACGGAGAAAAAATAAATAAAACTAAAGTAGCTCCTCCTGTTCCATTAAAACCTAAAATAAGTAACATTACGATAGTATCTTCATTTCAATTAAAAACTAGTAACGTAATCAAACGAGAAGAAAGTAATTTAAAAGCAACGAGTCAAGTAGAGCCTACTACTGCAAGACGAAAACTCGACGTCAGACAGACACTAATACGATCTGAATCTAGTCCTGTTACAGAAGAAACAAAAAACTACGATGGCAATGAAACTAATTCTAATAAAATAACAAAAAGCAAAGAGGATATAAAAAATGAAGATTACACTGAATTGTCTAAATCAAATGCTATTGGTACAAGTAACATAAAAATAAAAAGATTAAGTTTTGAAAGATCTAGCCTTGATTCTGCTACGCGTAAAACTAAAACAATAAACGATAACAAAAGGTCATCAATAGAAACACCAAATCAATCCAAATCAGTTTTAGAAAGGAGAATGGAAATAGAAATGATGTCTAAAAGTCAAGTTACTAAAACGAATAATCAAGTTGTTAAGAAAAACTCTCCAGCTTCTCGACCTAAATCAATAACAAATAAGGTAGCTACATTCGAAAGAGGTCAGAATGATAATGATAAAAAAGACACAAAAGTCAGTACTCCAACTAGTTGTACTGAAAAAACGAACATTCCTTCCAACAGTAGCAGTATTAGTGAAAAGGATAATGATGGTAACATAGAAAATGATGCGAAAGGGAGTTGGGTAAAACAAGTTGTAAACAAATTTCAATGAGCTTATGCTGTGTTTGGTAAAACTGCATTTAATACGAATCCGTCTGTTTTTGTACTCCACTTTTTGAAATCCACGATGTTTACAATCGTATTAGCTGTGTAAATAAAGTACTCGAATATTTTTGTATTGTACATACTAACCGATCAAATTCATTAGCTTGAAAATCTTGTGCCATATACAAGAGGATTATATTATATTATATTGGCAATAGAATTTATACATCACTGTGCACAAGATGTTTCTATTTAAGAAATGCTGTAAATATATCTGTTAATGCTTATTTTGATAACTATTTATTCAAAAGTGCCATTATAATTATATCGCGTATATTTTTAAATTTAAAATTAACTTTGTGCAATTCACTCTTGATCTACTTAAAATATTTATTTTTACTTTTTTGTTTTTATAAGTTTTTTGTTGTGTAGTTACTAACACCAAAAAGTAGAACTAATATAATTTTACTATTAAAAAGGCATTAAGTTAATGTTAACTGATTTCAAGAGTTTTTATAGGTTTAAATGAAATTAAGTTTACAAGCAGTCCTTTACTTGGAAATCACGTCTATGATAAAATAATTATCATTGATTTTTATTATTTTGATAAAGGTAATTAAATATATTTTTGCTGATTTCAATGTAGCTAGGTATACTATTAACTTTTGAAAAATAAAAAATATAATTTTAAGACTAACTATCCGAGTTTACTTAATTTGAGGAGACTGTTAGTTTGATAAGGTTTTTAAAACTAATAGCTAATATCATTTAGAACAATCATTAACAGTTAAGGTTCTTGTCTATTTGTTACGTTAACTACTTTTTTTCAGGTTTTTATTGAATTCCTTCTCATTATTGTAAAATGTGACCTGTTCAAAAAATCGTTTTACAATCTCGTAGAATTATGTTCGTATATTTTAAGTCCTGATCGACGGTGAAGGCTGTAGGTATAATTCGTGCGCGTTTAGAATGGGATGGTATCTTATCAAAATAAAAATATTAGTTATAGAATGAAGTACGGTTAGCAAATAAGTACTAGAAATTTCAAATTTCTTAATTGTATTACCATTCATATTTATTCTTAGGGGCATGCAAGCGCATGCCTCAGTTCCAAAAGATAGCATCCTATTCTGAACGCGTGCGAATAACATGTGCGCAGCGTAAGGGACGAAGCAAGTGACAACGAAATTATGCACGTGTTCCTAAGAACCAGCATAATGGCCAGTCCGAAATATGACGTCACACCGTACTGGCCAGTATGCTGGTTCGAATTAAGGAACACGTTGTAAATAATGCAAGTAGTCCTACTAAAAAAATAACACTAAATTACTGTCCATCCAGCCATTCTAAAATACAAACAATTGACAATGGGATCACAATTATTTAGATTAATTTTGTAAATCAACTTAAACCAAAAGAACAATGCCCGTTATGGACTTGGAAAAACTGATGATCAAGTCTTAAAATGACACTTGTAACATATCCTATGATACACAAAAAATAATTGTGACTATCGCGTGCAATCAAGTAAGTCATTTTGAAAGTTTTTGAACATATTATTTAAACTGTAAAAAAACAACCTTAAAGTATATTATATGTATTCCAATTTATTGACTGTATTTTAATATTTTTTCTGAAATGTATAGTGTGCGCCACGTAAGATGAGACTTGGCGAGAGAAAGGGGATGTTTGCGCAGCACAGTTGCTCACAAGAATAGTAAGTTATACGTTTATTAAGGTAAGTCAAGTACGGTGCATGCGCTGTCGCCATACATCGCATTGCCCCCTCGCCCTTCTGCGAAAAGGACCTATAAACACGTGGTGTACGAAGTCTCTTCTTACGAGGCGCGCGTTATACGTGATTGCTGAACTTAGAACAAGTTATTCTTGAGAAATGTATATTAAAATATTTACATTTACAAGTATTCAATAGTTTTAAGCTAGTTTTGTTTTGTTTTGTCCAATAATATATAAAGAGTCAAGTGACCATTGTACTTTTACGTCAAGGAACTATAAGCATACAAAAGTAACATGATTTACCTACAAAATGAGATTGTAAATGAGTTTATGAAATAGGTAGATTGATTCCAGTTCTTAAATTTAACTTGTCTATTTGTCGCCATAGTAGTAAACAGAGCTAAAACATTGATAAGATTAAAAAAAAATCAGCATACTACTGTTTATATTCTAGATTTTTAATTTTTTTGCCAAAACCTATATACATATTTGAAATGTTTGTGAAGCTGATTTTGAATCGTGAATTCGAGAGAAAAATGTACGCGAATACGTTTTACCTCTACAGTACTTGCATAAATTCTACTCACGAATTCACGAAACTTGTGTATTCGAGACTTTTTAATCAGGTTCACATATATGTATTGTTTTTCATTTTGTACTTCTGTATGCGTTTGTACTTTATTCTTTCTTGGTAAATTTTATCAATTTCAGATTTAAATTTGTTTTGTTACAAAATAACTAATTATTAATAAAATGAAATGAAATCGAAACTGGAAGTGTTCAGTACAGTTGTGAAATTATCAAGCGTTAGAACTTAGGTTCCGTAACAGTAGCGATGTTTTGTATTAATAAATAAGTATTATTGTTTCTATCGTCGGTATAGAATAAGTGTCTAATCAAATAATAAATTGATTTTTCTTTAATTTTGTTGTTTTTATTTCCAACACTTTTAATATCAAGCATTTTAAATAGAATGATTGTGATTCCTTATCTGGCTGTAGCCAGATGGTTTTTATAACAAACGTTGGGCGCCAGTGCGATGTTCTCACTTGTGTGTTTTAGGGGTCCAGGAACTTTACAGCTCAATGGAGTTCAAAGATAAGGTTGATTAAATACTACACTGATAAAAACTATGTACAAAATCGGAAAAATCAAATTTAAAAATAAAAGTAATATTTTTGAATAGATTGAGGTTATACATGTTACAGTGTAGGTACTCTAGTTATTGTTGGTACTCTAGTTCTGTAAAACCTACCTAAAATAGGTATGCAATTACAGGATTATCCTTGTCTAGCCGCCTAACTATCTAACTAGTAGCTATGTGAATCTGTTTCAATTGACTGCTGACTGAGGTGCCTCAAATTACCAGAGGCCATGAGTAAAGTACCTGCTGTGCGCGTAGATACAGAGCAGAGTGAAGACACAACAGGCCGTCCGTCAGTAATTTGTTCTCTTAGCTAATATATAATATAGATTAGAAACTATAAGACCTAAATTAATATGTTGGCGGAATGATTTTTTTTATAAAATATAAAATAAAAATACATCAATGTAGGGAAAAGAAGAAAAGTAACGGTCAGGCCTGAATCCTTGAAGTCTGATGTCAACGAGCTGTGGCAAAATCTAATAAGGCAGGGCACCTGATAACTAGTACTAAGACGACGGTGATTTTTTTTTAAATGGTAGAAAAGAGGTACAGACAACGCGCGAGGTTCGAGCTGCGAGTGATCTTAAAATGAATTTAGAGTTTTAAGAACAGACTCACGGATAAACCAACGATATCGTTGACAATATGTTCATTGAAGTTTGTAATAACTTGTTAAGGGGCATATAACAGCTAACTAGCGCCGCTATTAGATATCCTTAATTTTCTCTTCGTAGAAAACGAATTTCTAAAATCCAAATGTTGGAAATATAAAACAAGTCGTAAGCTATTTTTAGAAGGTTTTAAATAGTTTCTAAATAATATCTGTGAGTTGTAGTTGGCAATTCTGCTAAAAACGGCCACTATAGAACTGCGAAAACCACCAACGTGATGCAGCAAATGGTTTAATTTCAATTACACCAAATACGTGCAACTTCATTCAAGAAAACAGTCAATTGTTAGCTATGCAAAAACTGTTTTCGTTAGGATTAGCTCACACCATAAGTTTTTATCGCTATCAAGGACTTACAAATGTAGAAAGCTGTCGTTGAAGTAAGTCCTACTGAGTTGTCACTTTGTTAAACTTATGTTAGATGGTCCCAGGGTTGCCAATTTTTTTTAATGACAAAGAGTATATCTGTGTTTAAAGAGAGTAAATAAAGAGATTCATAAAAAGCGTATTATTTACTAGAATTTTAGAGATGGATTTATTTTTGCTTCACATAACTTCTGTTAGTTCTACTGAGTAGTCACTTTGTAATAACATAATATGTGGTCTCAGGGTTGTCAAACTTTTTAGGGTTCCGTAGTCAACAAGGAACCCTTATAGTTTCATTATATTCGTCCACCCGTCTGTCCCTCTGCCTGTCCGCGGCTTTGCTCAGATACCATTAGTACTAGAAAGTTATAATTTGACATAATTCATGTTAATTAGACAGACAAAGTGGTAAAATATATTTCTTTTCGGTACCTACCATACGCGTGTACAAGTGGAGATGAATATTTTTTTTCTTTTACACCACAGTGTGGGGTGTCTTCGGATAGCTCGTTTAAAAAATATTGAGCGTATGTAAATACCATTTTTCGATTTAGTGATGCTTTTGCGAAATATTTTTTTTGGAGTAAAATTTTTTGTATATTAAATAATAATAACATTCTGAATACTAACTAACACTTAATATACTTACTAAATTAATAAATAACAATATTTACGTTTGAAGTCAGGCGCGGCGCATGGCGGTACAGAGTACAAACTTAATCTGGTTGCCTTATCGTATAAACAGTACATAACACACACAAGCTTCAATCTTGCAGTGAGTATAAGTAGTGTGTGTAAGCTCTAAAGTATAACAACAAATAATAAAAACCGGCCAAGTTTAAGACGGACCCAAGCATTTACTATCTTAAATCACCGATACAGAGCCATCTTGCTATTATTAAGCGAAACAGTAACACATATGTTTGTTGGAAACGATATTCAAAGTTAAGCAACGTCGGGCTTGTTAGTAATTGAATGGGTGACCGCTTAGTGGCACACATTTTGGTTTTGTTTGTAAATTACGTAAATAGTGAATTTAGTCTACAGATAGCTGATTCCCGAACTGACTACATCAGTAGTTCCCAAAGTCGTTCCTCCAGGGATCCACGGCAGACTCGACGGGGGTTTACGTTTGCGTGACAAAAAAATAAGGGTTCACAATGCGTAAGCGGGGGTCAACGAAAATTGATCTACTAAAATGTTGGTTTGACTTCACCTATCAATGTAGGCAGATAATATTTTAAGAAGCTCCGCGACTTGGTCTTGTAAAAATTTGCATATTTAGATTATAGAACAAATTTTTATAGTTAGATTTAATCTTCACATTTTTTGTCGAGTTTTGGAATATGTTCGAAATGTAGCTGCAGGGGTCCACCGGAACCAGCAAAATTTGGAAGTGGTCTATGAGAAAAAAAAGTCTGGAAGCTTCTGGATTACAAACTCTATAAATGACTAATTCTTGAAACGACCGATTCTACAAACTAACTCATTTTTTTTATTTCATTTTAAGGAACTACTTGGTGCGCGAGTCCGACTCGCACTTGGTCGGCTTTTTTAATGATATTGAGCATATCTAGGTTAAAGGTTAAAGAGAGTTCATAAAGATTACGCATTCATAAAAAGAGTATTATGTCAGGTTAAATGTTGTGACAGTTCAGTGTTCCAAAAATATTACGGTAAATATATTCCGTAAGGCATAGATACCTTGTACCAACTAACCGGGTCATACAACTTTGTTAATAATGCAATGTCATGGTTTACGTAAATAGAGTATTTTAGTGTACTATATAAGTGTTGTAGATTATAAAGTACACCTACATAAATTAAAGTGCTTTCAGCCAGAAATCTTAAAGGCGACTTTGGGTTGTGCAGCAACCGATGTCTTTATCAGCTGGGTGCCGTTTTTTATTGTTTCGGTCAACCAATTAATTGATTTTATATGTATTACTAATACTAATTTAAAGCCCCGTACTTTACAAAAAAACGAAACTTGTCTCCAATTGGCGAAAAATTTTATAGGCGGCGTTAACGCAATTGCATTGCTTGCAAACGAAAAATGTCTAAAAAAGGGATACCCAAGTTTCTGGCTGATAGCGCATTACTCTATTTTAAAGTACAGTTGGCAACCGTATTGGACACTTATACAAACGATTGAATTTCTTAAAATCAACAACATAAAAGGGCTTGAAGCAAAGTGAAGAGATCTGTTAAGGATGTTTTTATACCAGGCATTAAGTAACTTTAGTAACATGTCATGTATTTACAATTTTTTGCGCTCCTGTAGGTACCTTTGTATCTCCTTCCTAATTAGGTTTTTTTGTTTCTACACTTACGTAAAAGAGGTTATACAAATAACCATGATGATTACAGTGCAAGCTTCAAAGTATTACAACGAAACGTAAAAACCGACCTAGTACAAGTCAGCCATTGTGTAGTGAAACAGAACCCTCGGTGCGCGAGTACTTATCCATTTTGTACATATTGCTCTAGACCTGTCAAATAGGGATTCAACCTCGGAATTAAAGATTATTTGTATAAATCTTTGTTTAGACATTTTTCATGCTTCTCATAAAATCTTGTGTCTGCGAGTCAAGATTTAACTGACATGACTGTGACTTTTATCCCTATTAACATTTAATAATATCTATATATGGTATACAGCTAATATACGGTTTTCCTGTTGGTAAGCGATCACCGCACTCTATGAAGGCTTGCTACAACAGGGGCATGTTTAAAAATCTAATTAATTCTTTCCTGAAGAACCCCATATTGTAGTCCTTAGAGAAAATCTCGGCAGAGCGCACATTCCACAACCTAAGCATTCGCGGGAGGAAGTTCCTTTATACGTTAGAGTCGGTACCGAATTTCTTGCCATCTTTTCTTTGTGACAACAAATGAAACAATGCCTACTTATATGGACTCTGAAAATACTGATAACGTAAGCTATAATTAGAAAACAATGAATCTTTTTAAAGTTACTGTAAGGCAAACGTCTTGTGGGAGGATGTACGTATCGTTTTGTAATGAGGGTAGTCACGCGAGCAGCGCCCTCTGGTACCGACTTGCACCGATCTTCGCTTGTAACATAGCAAGTAGTGAAGACTTTTCATATACAGTACAAAGAAAATAGTCGTTTATCCAAAAATTAATGATTGTCACATTGCATACCCCTATTGTGTGGTTATCATTGGTATTTTTTTAATCACGTGCATATACTCTGCTTTGGGTTTCATTAGCTTCCAAATTTAAAACTGTAAGTTCTAGAAATCTAAAAAATAATACTTTCAACCAAAACTGTTTCGAAAGGTTTCTGCAATAATTCTTATTTACGGACGACACGCACTTGGTCGGCTATTTATAGTTTTATGTTGCAAAATTTTTGACTTATGACTAAAAATGAACAAAATATAAACGTTGCCCCTTTATGCTAATAGTTTTCTTTAAAAAAAGTATACAAATAATACGCTAAGTGTAACCAACTTTTTAGAACCGCGGGGCTATCGTATTTGGTCGCTAGTGTCGCTATAAGTTCACAGCATTTCAAAATGACCACTATTGTTTTGATTTCTGACCACCTGGTCTCAGAAGTATGGAGTCAGGTATGGAGTACTGCTGCCATCTCTGGGCGGGTTCAGCCGGATACTAGATTGGCTTTTTTGACTCGATTCAACGACGGGCTGTGAGAATTGTCAACGATTTCAAACCCCGGTGTGTGTTCTACCGCTTGTACAATGAGATGTGTTCTGAGGAGCTGTTCGAAATGATGACCACTGCTACTTTCTACCATCGCACCGCTCGCCATCGGCAGGGAATTCATTTTCACACTTTAAAACCGAAATGGTCGCGTACAGAGAGTGGTTTTAGAGAATCTTCCTCCTGCGAACGCTTGGGTTGTGGAATGAGCTTCCTGCCAAGGTTTTCCCTAAGGACTACAGTATGGGATTCTTCAAGAAAGAAGTTATTAGATTTTTGAAGGGTCGGCAACACGCGAGTGATACCCACAGTGTTGCAAGCGTCCATAGGCTACGGTGACCGCCTACCATAGGCGGGCCCTAAGCTTGTTTTCCACCGTAGTGGTATAAAAAAAATTGTTGCAGTGTGTTCATTTTACAGGAAAAAATAAAGTTTTTAAATTTTTGTTTTAAATTTAAAAACCCTTTTATTTTTTTTACTTTTTATGTTTGTCGAATCTTACTTGTCTTGTCTGTCGCTAGTGTCGCGTAAGTTCCCAGAATTTTAATATGGCGACTGTATTTTTGATGTTTGACCACCACATCAAAAAAGTTTGTTGCACCATTAGAATTTACATAGCGGGTGCGTCTGACTTATACTTGATCGTTCTTTCGTTTTTCAAAAAATAACATTTTACAAAAATTGTTTTTATAGGTACCTTTTAAATATGTAATTGAATAAACACAAATTACAGTTTGTCATCTGTATTTTATTCGGTAATGCCGTTGCGTGATCGTATTGTGTCTTGTTTATTTTCCCTCCAAAAAGGCTACGAGGCAGTTTGATTTCTTCGACGCGCACGCTAGACACTGCCTGTCACGTAGTCTAGGAGTCGCACCAGTGAATTCTCAGTGAAATGTTTTATATTTTAACTTTTTTATTATTACGTTTTATTTATTTTTCTAATTAAAAGACATGTGACCCTGAAATTAGGCAGTAATATTTTGGAATTTAGATAGAGGCGTGGGACAAAATAATTTACCCCATTGCCAGTTACGGGGTCTGGAATCCAGACGAATTAGGAGAAGTAAGTCAGGATTGGGCAGGGGAATAAGTAGCTGTTGGTAAGTAGCTGAGCTGTGAAGTTTGCAATGTCAAATGTCTTCTACATTTAAACAAAG
This sequence comes from Apoda limacodes, assembly GCA_946406115.1. Lineage (NCBI taxonomy): Eukaryota > Metazoa > Arthropoda > Insecta > Lepidoptera > Limacodidae > Apoda > Apoda limacodes. Next base: position 20,103,777 of record OX291555.1, on the reverse strand, counting down.
GATTGCTTACCTGATCTTGCAAAATAATTTCCAGCACTAGCAATGGATACTGGCCCGGTCGTGTTAGTTAAAAAATATGCTTCAAATTGCAATAATTACCGACAGGAATCATTATAATATAACATAAATATTCATTAATATTAAATTCATTTTTAATATTTATTATAACTTGATATTTTTAGCTGTTAATTAATTTTTTTTTCGCTCTGTACTACTGGACTATGCCCATCCTAAAGAAAAGTTTTCATTTGAATGAAATCGACATAAGGTTTTTCCTAGAAGTGCGAAAGAGACGGAACACAGGAAACTTCTATACTTGTTATTTCAAAATTCATTTATTTCCTGTCGTAGTTCGTCCTATGACGCACAGCACACCATGTCTTCGAAATTAAAAATATAACGTTTTTTTATAAAAAAATTGTGTTTAGTTTTATTAGGCCTGTGCAGTTTCCGATCTTTTTACGATTGCTCGTAACAGTTTAGTAGATCTAAGTAAGTGATCGAGGTAGGTATACATAGGTACCTACAAAAGTGGTAACTATGGGTTCAACCAGTTATAACAGCAAATCGAAGTTAGGCGGTTACAGGGCAAAGAGTGGATCTAGTGCGGGATCTGATAAAGACATGAACGGGAAACTACGAAGGGCGAAAATAAGGTAAGTGATTCAGAATTTTTTATTTTATTTTACAACTAGCATATACCCGCCGCAGAATTTGGTTACTAACCCGAGATTACTACGGGATCTCCCTAATTACTACTTTCTGGGATGAAAGTACCCGCCGCAGAATTTGGTTACTAACCCGAGATTACTACGGGATCTCCCTAATTACTACTTTCTGGGATGAAAGTACTCCCTAATTACTACTTTCTGGGATGAAAGTATTCTGCGTACTTTTCTGCCCCTATGTAAAAAACAAGTCACCCCGTGAAATTTTGCGCCATGAACGCGCAGTGCTCCGCTGTTTCCCCGTGATAAAACTATTTCCGAGGAATCGCCCGATTATGATAAAAAGTATTCTATTTTCTTCTTCGTCCTTCCAGCAACACCTATGCCAAAAATCAGGATGACGATGATTCTCAGCATGAATACGAATATAAATATTCCCCCTTAATATCATCCACAGAAAAATCCTTTTTTTCATCCCGACGGGATAAAAAGTATCCTATGTCCTTTAAATAAATCTTTGTACTGAAAATCACCTTAATTCATAGAATCGTGCGACGTTAAGCCGTATCTGACTAATACACAAACAAACTTTAGCATTAACGTATTAGTTGGGATTAGGCATCAAAACAGACCGAGTGCAAGTCGGATCACGTGCAGGGTAGGGTTCCGTCACGATTCACAAAGTACATTTTATTAGTTGGTCGACTATAACTCATTAACTTGTAAGGTCTCCTTAGCCGTAGGCTACTTGTACTAAACTAGTATGTACTTAACTAATTTGAGTCGGGGTTGTGCGTTGTCAAATCAAAGTTAACAGAGGAAAGTTAACAATGTTCTTCTTTAAAGTGATTTAATTTAGCGCCAACTTAAAAATTGTGAGTTGTCTAAAGGCTGAAGGTTTATTTAATTTTAGCGTTTCGATTTCTTTTTTCGTGTGTTTAATTTTTTATTTATGAGCTTTTATAGGCGGTTTGCGAAAAATGCTGCTTGAATTAAATATTGATAAGAATCGAATAACTACGTCTAAAGTTCTTATAAAAATGAATGAAATATGTCTAAACACGAGAAAGCTGCTGTAAACTATTGAAGATTTCCCTCGACTGTTTTCCCTCTCCATCATCGAATCCTCCAGGAATCTATAAGAGATAACTTTAAAAGATAAAACTGTGAATGTAGTTGGTACATTTATGAACACCTTTTATGCGTTCAGCAAATAAAAGTGTTTTTCACAAACTAAATACTAGAAGTAGAATTAGAAATAAACTGTTGGTGTATAGCAGAGGTTCCTTGACTTTTTTTTTCATAGACCACATTAAAAATGTAGCTGGTTGCGATGGACCCCCTGCAGCTACATATCTACCGTATTCCCAATCCCCAATTCCAATCCCAATTCACTATCGAAAGCAGATACATTTTACTGGACCCTGCTTACGAATTTTGAACCCCCATTTTTTTTTGTCACGCCAACGTAGACCCCTGGGGGTCTACCTGGACCACTTTGGGAACCACTGGACTGTATATTATACATACGTCTATATAAAGTTACTAAGTAAGGGAAAGTTTCTTTAATTACTTACATTTATATAAGAAAACAAGTGCGGACTTTACACATTTAGGGTTCCGTACCAAATTTAGAATATAAGCCGTCCGAATGGCAGAATTATTCATAAGCAGTAGGTAAGAACCCTTCTGTGCTACCCATTGACCGCAAAATCAAGTTTGGTTGTTATAGGAAAAACGCCGATTTATCAATATGTTGGTATTTGTTAGCAAAATTTCGGAAAAAAGTGGCTTTGACATACGGACGGACAGATAGACAGACAGACATGACGAATCTCTAAGGGTTCCGTTTTTTGCCATTTGGCTACGGAATCCTAAAAATTGGTGTAAATGACCACCTTATTTTTTTACGTGACATGCCCGTATTAGGGTCCCAGATATTCTGTTATACCAAATTTCAATTTAATCTGTCCGTCTGTCTCTCTGTGATGCAAATTGGCTGTGACAGATATAGAGTCTATGATCCTATAAGGGTTCTGTTTTTTCATTCAGACGGTCTAAACTCTAAAAACCGGCCTAGTGCGTCTTGTACACGCAAAAAATAAATTTTATTCCTTGGTTCAATGTATGGAAAGCTACCCTTATTTTTTTTAATTTATAGAACTAGCTGACGCGGCAAACGTTGTTTCTCTTTTAAAAATAACTAGCGCGTCACCTATTCTGAAAGGGTTTTATTTAATTCAGAAAATTTCCCCGGCGTGTACAGAACAACTTACCAAAATTTCATTACAATCGGTTTATCCTTAGAACGTGAGCCCGACTCACACTTGACCCTTTTTTTCTTACGAATAAAAAAAGCTCTAACAATGAAGAGCACACCAAAAAATGTATCCAAATCGGTCAGCCGTTCTCTAGTTTTTGTGAGACTAACAAACGTCAATTGATTTTTATATACATATATAGATAGATTATGGCGGTCTACAAATGACACATTCTTGTAAAATTTAATTAGAATCTACCCAAAGACAGCAGAATTATAAGGCTGAGCCATACGGACGGACTATATTCGGAAATAGAACCCTAAAAAATATGAAAATATTAGCATTACGTAAAATAGCATAATAAATTAGAAGGCGTCCATAAATTTACGCGAGGCGTTATGGAGGAGGGGGGGGGGGGGAAGCAAGTAGAATCACACCCAATCTCTAAATATTACGTAATTTGCGGGCATTTACATTTTCACTACCACAGATTTGTTATACCTACATTAAGTTCAAAATTACAGTATGTATGGATTAATTGTATTTGTTTACGCTAACAACCGTTACCATGGATACAGTGTGATCAATACTTTTAAATTAAATTACTCATAGTACAATAAAACGTAGCGCAATGCGCAACCCTGCGTGTTCTTTATTTAAATTATTTTTATTAATATAATTAATTTTTATTTCAATATTTAAAATGTGATCTTAAAAAGTTTTGTTAAGTTTTAAAATTATGAATTATCCTAATTTTATGTATAGGCGTCCTGGAAAAATTAACGAATATGGGTTGAAGAGGATCCCGGATTATACTGAATTGGCTTACAAAGAAGCGGTGTCCAAACTGAGATATTTCTTATCCGGAAACTATGCGCCAAGTGTAAGTACTCTACTATTTTTCAAATTATTATTATATGAGAAAGGAGTTTATTCTAAAAACATTTTCGTACATTGCCAATGACAATTTAATTTAAAAAAATTCATGTCAAGTACATATGTCTGTCTTTTTTTTTAATATTATAATGGGTTCGTACGGTCTTAGCAGACCATTTATGCATTTGCCAGAGTCAAAGTCATATTATATCGTATCGTGGCGCGGGCGTTAGATTTGGTGTGGATCCTCAGATATTGCGCGTCATGTCCTGCTTATTTCTTCATAATTCACTATTCATAAGCCTTCGCTGCACAATTCTTAACACGTTTTCGTAAAACATTGCTAAAATATATACATCGAAAGTCACTAAATGAATTTAGAAAATTTTAACAGAAAAAAACACCACTTCTTCTTAAGATTCGCGCCAAAACTCTATGTCTGTCTTTGCAAAACTATTAAAAAATAATGGATTATCAGAATCTTATGAATCCAAAAACGGCAAGCCTATATAATTTTTGGTCTTTTTTTTTTTAATCAAAACGGTAAGAAATATTTAGGGAACTTAGGATATTATGGCAAAATTCATTTTTAAACGACTTCAAAAAAGGAGGAGGTTCTTAATTCGGATGTTTGTAATTTTTTATGTATGTTCGGACATAGCTCCGTGATATATAGACATACATACATACATAACATCGCCTGTTTCCCAGAGGGGTAGGCAGAGACCAAAGACTGAAGGAAAATGTGAAGGTGACATTGAAAGAAGAGTAAACGCGGGAAATCAGGTAAATGGGGCGATGCACACCTTTATGAGCAGTCAAAAATTGTCGGAAAAGGCACGTTTGGCTGTACATGAGGGTGTGTTGGTTCCAACACTGATGTATGGAAGTGAATGTTGGGTATGTAGATGAGAGCTTTGAGAAGTATGTGTGGTTTGACTCTAAATGACAGGATAAAAAATATTGAGATACGAGAGCGTTGCGGTGTGAAAGAAAGTGTGGTGACAAAGATTGAAAATATATAGACGGTTTTACAAAATCCTTTTTTTATTAAAAGGGTATAGTTCCGAAGTTACTACATTATAAACTTATTAAGTAGTGAATTTAAAACTTAAACTTTAGGTGAAAAAAATAATTCGTGATAATTTGGAACTGGTGAAACGCCTTTTATGTTGATGATTGTATAAAATTTTGTAACGAGTATAGATAATGAAATGTTATAGAAAACCCAGAATAATTTTTAAATAGTTTCCCTATATATTTGATGGTTCTATACCTACGAAGACGTAAGTCAAGATAAGACAGTATAAACTTAGCCTGAATATTAATTTGATAAATCAAATGTTTAGGCTATAAATACTACACATGCAATAAAAAAGCACAATGTATTAAATCGGATATGCCTACCTAATCTAAAGAAAAAAAATGTATTGGCAACCTTTTGTCTAGTGTTGCATGCCTAAAGCATAAGTAAATACCACTGCTCAATGTGGCGGCGCAGGATAAGTTTGTAGCAGTATGTATAAGCACAGCCTAAAAATTCATTTCATTCATACAGTCGTCCATCGAAGTTGTTTCCACAGAGAAATCGAGAGGTAAGGTGCGCGGCGAGAGTTCTCACAGGGAGGCTGTGTACGTTCTATCATCTATATAATTAATGTATTTTTGCATTATTTTAAATGATGTCTACGGCTAGTTTCAACGTATGACTTTATCCTCATACCTTAGAACCTGAATGGGTACCAAAAGTGCAGATTCAGATGACCTTTCTTCCGCAAACGCTCAGCCCCTTATTCAAGTGAGTAAAAACCATCTGGTTCCGAGATCACTGTGAATCGCGTTGTCCGTTTACTTACGTATAATAAAAAATATGTAGTAAAAAGAAAAAGTTAATGGACAATGCATGTCTCAGTCATTTCGGAACCAGATGAATTGACGTGAAAAAGGGGGCGGTTGTGGAACGAGCTGATGTCGAAGTTCTCTTTTCACTAGGCATTATAATGCATGATGTTTTTGGCCTGGAGGAAAATAATAACAGGGATTGTTAATGCGTTAGTAGAAATAGGAAAAATATTTAAATGAAGAGAATCTAATTTGATTTATATGTTTTAGGCCCGAAGTTATGGTTCGCCTTCAATTAAAAATCTGGACGAATCGGATGGAGATTTGGATAAAAAATACTCATCATCGTACAATACCCTTTCGGAGTACAAGCCCCGTCCACGACTCACCGCTAAGTACACCACCCTGTATGCTGATAGCTTGACCAAGCCATCCCCGATACACTTTAATAGTGGTTTGTATCACCATAATATTATAACTACTCATCGCCTGCTGTATATCGACAATCTAAGTAGAAGGAGCTCATTTCCAAAAACAAAGCATAGCGTTAAAAGTGATCATGGAAATGTTTTCACTACCAAATAGTAGATGTGGAAATTTTTTGGGATCCTTTTCAGCCTTATACTTTTGGGGCTTGAGAGCTATTTGAGCCATAGTCTACACGCTGCGGTTGGCCCAGTGCGGATTGTGACTCTACATACGTTTTTTAACATACGTTTTATTGAGGTTTCCTTACGATGTTTTCCTTCACCGAAAAGCCAGTGGTGTGAACGAACAGTGTACTTGAAATGAAGAAAACGACTAATTGGTACACGCCGGGTTCGAACCTGCGCCTCTCATAACACGAGGCGAAGTCAGAACCTCTATAGGCCACTGCCGGCTTGTAAGATAACAACCAAACGTTTCTATGATTTATATCGCTACATATTAATTTCCCCTTTTTATTTCGCAAATATTTTTATATTTTATTTTTTCTTAAAGCTTTAAGCTTGTAGGTGCTATATATTTCACTAATCAATTAGAGTTTGAAGTTAAAATTGCTTTATTAATTCCTTTTCAGCACCAGTTGTTAATAACACAACTAACCCTGCTGCTGCAGATGTTACTGGTGGGACCAATCCTGATGTAATTAACTTTATACAAAAGCAAGAGGAGTACATAGAACAACTTGAGCGAGAAAGTCAGTATTGCAGAGTAAGTAGTCCGCTTAAAAAAAATGAAAGCCGAAATTAAAAAGTATTTAATAGTAAGAGGAGAATATGTCTGTAAATCTAATCTAGTTTTCAGTTAGAAAAAAAATTGTATGATTTTGTCTATTATAAATTCGAGGCTAAATGTTTTAAGTTAAGGAGCAACGTTATTAATATTCATTTAAGAATCAGCACGTACTTGATTTAGTGGGTTAAATGCAATGATGTCTGTCTAAATGTCTCTAGGTTCTTTGATAAATCTATTTCCAGATTTCAGATCTTTTAAGAGTCGGGATATAGGAATGGCTAGAAACTTTAAAGTTCCTTTTTTCTTTTTTCAGTGTAAGCTTTATTGATATCCTGTGGTGGTATCCTTTTTGATGATTATTTGATCCTTAATCAATCAATCAATAAGCCATTACCAATAAATTTGGCTTGTTTTGCATATTGTGACTTTTGCAAGGGCCTTCTCTAACATCATCCGTTGTTTAGGACCCTCTTAAGCTCACTGTAACCTACTGTAAACAGTCAACTAGTGGTCCTATTTTTTGTATTGTCTTCCCCTGTTTCTTGTACTTTACTTAGACTACCGGACAGGATAGGATTATGTTGTAATTTAACTTTATCTTCTCTTAATGTGTTAAAATATGTGATATTTTAGGATGAACTTAATAATCTTTTGGGGAAAGTTAAAGAGGTAATATCTGAGAATGAACACCTTCACGAGGCTCAGAAGAACAAGTTGATCTCTCGCATGTTCCACTCGTACAACGCAGGCTCAGAGTCTGATGAACTGGACGATGTTGGCGACAGTACTGGCTTGGACAGTGATAATAAGGTATTTAATATTAATGTAATGACAGTATATTACAGGGAATAACTATAACCGAGTATAACAACTATATCTATAGCTAGAGCTTGCTATAGCAAGCTTTATTAGTATAATCAAGGAGTTCTATACTATTATCAGAATTTAGGGCGGGCAGAGCCGCTGACAAAATCGTGTTGACTTATAAATCTCTTAATGTCGTCCGAATATACTGCCCGCCATTCCATAAATACTACTCATATTTTCCGTCTTGTAATTTTAATTATTCTCAGTAAAGCCTCAGGCGCAAAGTATATTCTAGATTTAAAAAATTTAAGCCTTTAAAGAAGTGAAAGTTTGGCAAATACGGGTTTTGAAATTTTATATTAAATTTTCTGACTTGATTAAGCAAGGTTTAGAAAACACAGGATATTGCCATGACTTTGTAGTTAGAATTAAATGCGCAAAACATACCATTAATTAAAGCATCGTGAACACCTATATTTCATTCTGATCTAATATTTTAATGTACAACTTTTATGTCTTTGTATTTACTTTGCAAGTATTTTAAAGTGTTTGATTATATATTTCAGACGACGCCATCAAAAGGGCGAAAAATAACTAAATCTCGTTCGTCCAGACTAGAAGGGCCAAATATAGTGTTCGAGTCACGTATCGCTGAACTGGAAGCACAGCTCACTCAGGCTAAAATTGATCTGAAAAAAGTGCAGGTACAGAGTTTAAAATAAAAAGACTTTGTTATTTGTGAAGTTAGAAGTCTCTTTGTGAGAAGGATCAAAAGAACGTGACACTGTCATATTCCGTTTTACATAGCATTTTGTTTCTGAAAAACCAACCATTATATAATTATAAATGTGAAAGTGACTTTATCTGTTTGTTAGCTTTTTGCGGCTACACCGCTGAACCGATCTCGATGAATTTTGGCTAGATAATAGATTGCGCCTTGGGAAAGGACAAAGGTTACCTACTTAAAGAAACGTCAAGTGAGAGTTGGATGCCTTACTACAATAATTGCCTTAGGAATCCCACGTCGATAACCAAATTTAGCTTAAGCTAGTAAAATATAATTTTATAATATTATATAAATTATATATAATAAAGATATAATGTATTTCTGCAAAACTACATATTCATACACATCAGTGTGGTCACCTGGGGCTGCGAATTAGTGAAAACTCTCTTATCATCATCCGCACTGTTTATTTCATAAAGTCAAACAAACTTTTGAGTTTATAAAGTGTTATTATTAATGTTATGTAGTTATTGTACTAGTGTTACCAAAATAGAACATTTAGACAAAGTGTCATATCCTTAACAAAATACAGTGCCACTGGACTAGTACTAAGGCCAGGATTAATAGTCGTTGCTAAGTTATGTCCTAAGTAATACTTCTGAAAGTCTTACTTGGAGAATTTTATACAATACTTACTATTGCTAACTAACTAAAAAAACAGAAAGCCATTTATAATAGCCATAGAAGAAAATTAAATTCAGTGGTTATCATAAATGGCTTTCGTTTTTTTTTGTATCTAAAATTCTATACTTTTTTCATGTCAATTCATTGTAAACAGTCGTTTTGTTTATCGACAACGCTGTAGTGCTTGTAACTTATACCTGCGTGCATCAAATGCCATAAAGAGCACAAAACCGTCAACTGCTAGTTTTAACATGCGCATGGACGACGGCTTATATAATAGAATTATTTCCCCACCCCCTCTCACCTCTCTTATTTCTCTCTTACCCTTACATAAGTCGACGTAAGCAGCTAGGTAAAAAATTATTCATGGATATTTGAGCCTTTGAATCCATGTTTTATTATTATTAACAGATTACGTGCTTAGACGGTCCTGAGTAAAGGTAATGCGTTACTCAAGCTTAGCTAAGAATAGAAGCATGCTTAGCAACGTGTGTGTGTCTAAGCAGTGTTATTATCACATTATTCAAGCTAAGCCTATGTCTTAGCAGTAAGTAATACTTTGTCTAAGCAACTATTATAACAGGTCTCAGTTATGTTCGTTGTTGCATTTAATTAAATTACGCTTACTAAGCCTCTGTCTTAGAATGTTACTTTGTCTAAACTACGACTATTAATCCGGGCCTTTGTGAACTTAGTAAAAGATAAAATTACTCACAAACCTACTTGGCTAGCTTGCTGCAATATTAGGGTACAATATTTTAGTATTGAAATCTTGCAATAAAAAAATATGAAACCAACAATTACTAAATATTAATAAGCTTTACATTTCAGGATGAAAACAATGAAAATAAACGCAAACTTGCCTCTGGGCTAGTTGATTCAACATGCCTTGACGGTTTTAAAAGGCAAATTGATAATCTCCAAAGGTAAGTTAAAAGGAAAATGTTTGCTTATTTTATTTTTGAAATCAACATTTAACCATGTTGTTTTGTCTATCAGGGATAAGACTACTTTAGAGTCACAAATTTCTAAGCTGAAGTTTAGTTTGGAGCAAAAAGACGATGGTTACAAAAGGGGCTCAGACGCCATTGAACAGCAATTGCGAGAAGAAAGAAATAATTTGGAAGCCGAAGTACGAAGGCTCAAGGTAACATATACATGACAATAAGATTATTGTATTATTACAGAAAAGTAATGCTGAAGAATTGCAGCTGCAAGTAGTGTCATTAAAATTTAGATAGATGAGCCTAGGATTATATTAAATAGCACAAATAAAATTTTAGTAAATGTTAATTTTCTTGAAATTAGTGGTAAAATAATTGTGTAGTAAAAGCAAGAAGTATGATTTAAACAGTAATCGAACTATAAAACGGTTAAAATCTACATTCAGAGCACAATACTAGCAGAGATTTTATCTTAAACACTAATAAAGTAAAAGAAGATTAAAGTTAATTAAGTTAGCTATAATAAAGTTTTGATTTCATATGATTTACTAAAGGATGACTTAACCAAGGAGCGCAGCAAGGTACGGGAATTGGCTGGAGAAGGTACCCGCAGAGCCATTCAAGAACGCAGCGCCGCGGAGCAACGTTATAACGCACATTTTGATGAGCTGCAGCATGACTTAGCCGCACAATACGATAATGTTTCTAAGCTACAGGTAATATTAAATAACCAAAAAAGATTTATATTTCCAGTTATATTACAAGTTTATTAATTACCCATAAAATGTTTAAAGTTTCGTTATATTTTCATGCGAATGTTATTAACGTAGGCTTCGAGATAAGAACTCAGGATAGAAAAACTAATTTTCACGAAAAAGACGTCAGAGTTCATACGGTATATACATATTTATAAATTAATGGGCCTAATACTCTCTTATTAAATATTTTGTCTTGTGCTGGAATTGAATCCACGCCACTTGATTTAGCAGTCGGCCTATTCTTTGCTTTTGTTACCTTTGATTAAATCCTTTGTTTGTCATGCTTGTAAACAATTTCTGTAGCTGAATTCTGATATATTATTCCTATTAACAGCTTGACTTAGAACGACAACGTCGTGAAGAAAATGAATTAAAACGAGAATTGTCTATGAAAAATTCGGCCATTGAAGAGCTAAAGATGGAGCTCAAGAATAAAACAGGTATAAATATTTTGTATCACTATTATTCCATAATTTGCATTTTTTTTATTTTCACGTTTTTTTGCCAGCCAACATCATCTTAATACCAAATTCTAAGTTTCAAGTTACTTGGATATGGCTAAAGTTTTCACGTCCATGTATGTTACAAGTTTGTATGTATTAACAGATTTAGTGTTATGTAGGAGTCAAAGGTTCATCTTGCCCAAAATAACCTGCCGTGTCTCTAGGTTCCACGAGGAGTTTTTTATGTTTAATTTCACTTTTAGTGAAACTAAGTAGTAGTTTTACATATAATTACAAATTCTATCTCTATTTTTATAGCGTCTCTTCAAGCTGATTTAGCTCAAGCACATGCTGAGAAAGCTTCTTTGGAGGAAGAACTGGCTAGTGCTCGTTTGGCTATAGAACGTCACCAAAGGCAATCAAAGCACGAAACTAACCGACTCAACTCTGAGGTATATAAGACAAAGTAACAAAAAAAAAAAACTAAACAGATTATAAAAAAAATATCCTTCTCGTATATCAGTTGAAACATGCAGGTCCTTTGTTTGTAACTTGAAAATGTAGCAATCCTGGCAATACCTGCCGTTCTGAGAGCAGGGTTACAAATTAATTATTTATTTAACGTTAAAATAAGACAGCACGAAACTCCGTGCAGTGTCTATCCTACTTATATTATAAATGTGAAAGTTTGTAAGTATGGTTGGATGTTTGTTACTCTTTCACGCTTCAACCACTGCACTGGTCGGATCGGGATGAAACTTGGCATACATATAGGTTAGGTCCTGGAATAGCATATAGGTTTTTTATACCGAAAAATTCAAAAGTTCCCGCGGGAATAACTATAACTGAGTTAAACGAACTATAGCTATTTCTTGCTATACCAAACTTCATTAGTATAATTAAAGAGTTTCACGCCGATAACCGAATTTAGGGCGGGCGGAGCCGCTGGCAAAGTCTAGTATAAAAATAATTTATTAAATTTATATTTTGATGTAGCTTGCGTAAAACCAAATGAAACAATTGCTTCTGTTTTGTAACCTTCTTAGATATAACTTTTTTTTTTGTTTTTCGTTAGATTCAATCCCTTCGTCAACGTTTGGATCGAGCTGATGCTGATTTAGTTCATTCTCGTCGTGAGAATTTGCGTCTTTCGGAACAAATTGCTACACTGGAGAAAGAGGTGAACATCCTACATTATTCATAACTAATAATCAGTAATATATTTACGTATTATTTTTAATACATTCACCCAAAACTTAAATCTTTTCTTCCTATCACTGAAAAAAACTTAAAAAAAATTGTGTGCAAGAAAAGAAATGATGGCCTGTAAGATTTTAATTATGTTTTACAGCTCAATATGAAGAACTTGTCTCCGTTGTCTCCGGAGAAGAAAAATAAGAAAGAAAAAGAGCTGTCCACAATGTTTGAGTCCATGGAAAATAAGCATGGTAAAATTACTTACATATACACACTATACAATTTAAAACCACTTTGTCTGGGAAAACGTTTTCAGATTCATCTAATGGGTAAACTATTGATGTTTTGAATTCTTTATTTAAATTTTAAAGCAGTAAATTTTAACTACGCACTTCAAAACATTTATATTTTACCCTTTCATCTATTAATGTTGCATGTCATCGATTTCACTGTGAAAGGGCTTCTTAAAATTAAAATCTCAATAGTTTATTCATCAGATTGTTGAAAAACACACACATGTATTAAAAAATAACAATTTTTTAATTTAAAAGATTTAATATAAAAAGATGATTAGGGCCGTTTTTAATAAAAGAGTAAATTGCTTGCATGGTTCTTGATGACTTAAAAAACAACGTTTGGTTCCGCAGCTAAAACAGTGGCTGAGTTGGAGTCCATGATAAAATCACAAAACAGTCTGATGGAGAAACTCACCGGAGAATGTCGTTTACTCACAGATAAACTCGACGATGCAAGTCGTAAACACAAGTACGAACATCTTTTTTGCTTTTACCGCATGATCACTTAATGCAGATTCACTTTCAATCAGAATTTGCCATTTAATTTAATCTATATTTAATAAATAATTATGCTATAAATTTACAATTAAATCAATTTGTCATCATTGCCCATATATTATATTTTTATTTCCTAACGTCGTGCTGTGTTTTTATTGGTAACAGGCAGAGCGCAGAGTCGCAGCCGTTCAGACGAACCAATCAGAACACAGCACGACCGTTCAAGATCTCGAGACCAGCTAGTAGGGAATCATCACTCATCCAAGCGCCGCTACGAAAAAGAGTCCGATTCGTCGAATAATTACCAGCCAATTATAGTTGGGCCGTTAACGACAAATCAGGATCTCAACGACGCGAACGGAGAGAAAATCTACAATTTACCGCTAATGATTCAACAGCCCTTTTTACGTGAGAAAAAGGAGCCAATAAAAGTTGATATCAGTGTTAAATTAATACCTAAACCGAGAAAAAAGGAAAAGAAAAGAAGAGAAACACATGTCGAAGAAGTGGTTTCAGATGATAATGTAGGTATTAAAAATAGCGTAAGTATGGAAGTTACAGACGGTAATGTACATGTTCTGAAAGAAACTGTAGAAATTTTAGAAAATGGGGTTGAAAACGTAAACATAGTAGTACATGATGACAAAATAGCCGAATCTCTACATCTCATAGAAGTTGATAAGCAAAAACAAGTAGAACACGAGGAAAGTATTATTGAAAAATGTGATATAAAAGATAAGAATAAACCTGAAACAGAAGACACTGAACATGTATTAGCCGTAGAAAAACATGATAAAGATTATAAATCAGAACTATTAAGTGAAGTAGAAAGCGAAAATATTGAAAATAAGAAGCCTAATGAAACTATTGAATTATAAAATGTTTTTTTTCTTGTAGTAGGTATATATATCTTACACAGATACTGATGCTTGTAATTACTAACGATACGCTATGTAACAACGAAATGGTTTTCGGTCTGTAAGAAATATCTTAAGGTTACAGTTACATTTATAACACAAATGTGATAATTTTTTTTTAAATACTTTATGTTACAAAGAATATTTGTCTAAATGTCTGTTATAATAACAAAATGTAAGACATAACTCTATAATTTTATTGTGTTCGGTAAATTTACATAATTTAATTATTGTTATGAATTATTTGTTAGTAGGAAAACGCTTTTTAATATATGGCGATGGAATTAAAGTATGATTAAATGGAATTGTTGTAAAAAATAATTTGTTCGACCGTTTGTGCTGATAATGTATACGTATAGTAAGTTTTCTTCAGATTAGGGTTAAAAGATAAAACTACAGTCAAAGCCGTTATTCCCGTGTTTATTATTATTGTTTATGATTAAAAATTTTCCAGTATTCAATGATTCAAAACTAACAATATTGTATTTTATATTAATAACCTTTCGAAATCTACAAAAGTATACTAACTTTTTGTTTTATTTTCTGTTATATGTCAATGAACGTTGTGTGATTAATGTTAATTTATATTTATACGTGCTTTTATTAATGTTTGTAGTTTTATTAGTGACGTTGAATTTGTTTAGGATTAGATAGTTTTTAATTCTTACTAGTCGTATCATACGTAAATGTTTTTGTTTTGAATCATGTGAAATTACACTGATCTTGAAAGTGTTAGTAAAGCAAAACTTTGTTGTTCTAAGTAGTCTTTTTATATTTATATTTGTTTATGATATTTAAATTATAATTAATTTTCATAAATTGCATTCTAGTTTTTGTCAGCATGGGATTTCTACAGCAACTTCGTAATTTAGAGTCAGTTTACTATAGCAAGCAAAAGTTGTAGCTATAGATTGTATACGTAGTGTTCAATTATAGTTATTCCTACAGTAACTTTTGGATTCGGGATAAAATTCTATATCCTTTTTAATCCCTTTAGCTATCTCCGTGCCAAATTTCAGCTCAATTAGTTGCTCCGTTGCGACGTGATGAGAGTACAAACAAACAAATAAACTCACTTTCACATTTAAAATATTAGTATCGATGATATTGCTGTTCTTCATGTCTTATATAGATATAATCAATCATCAATTATTGTTTCGATTTTGAAAAGTACAAAGTAATTTATAAGATTTGGCTAAATATGTGTGTTAGGTATGTAAATGGGTAATGATAACAATTATTAATGTTAACATGAATAATTAGTGTTTATTATTTGCAATCATTTTAAGTCATCATCGAAAAGAAAGTATATATTTAAAAATTGAGAAATACTTTTCAGAGCAGAAAAAATACAGTTGCTTTGCAGAAATGCTGAACTTATGAGAAAACTTAGAAACTTATGGTGTTCTCATAAGAAATACTGCACCACCACTATCACACCATACAGGAGCTACACTCCTTTGAGTGGATATCCCAATAGTCGATCATCTTATGACTTAGACCGCACATACTACACCTCTACGCCTTACACATATAGAAATAGATTTAGAAGAAATGACGACTTAAATAAATACTGTTCGTTTAAAGATGATATCGGTGATCTTACAAGGAATTTAAGTGACCTATCACTTGATAAAATTGGTGATTCTGATGATGATCCACTGAAGGTAAGTGTAGTTAGTAAATTTAAGTGGCGTATTTATTAATGAATTGAAATTAATAGTTTTAGTCATCACCCATGTAAGATTATGTAGGAGTATGTAGTCTAGCCATTTTAGCATGAAAGTGATTTTGTAACAACTGCCTGCACTATCCCAAGTAATGCACTTACACTGATATTAAAAATGTAGATTAAATTTATAAATATTAATACTCGATTAAAAAAATTCTTGAACATTGCTATGTTTTTATCTTTAAGAATTTTGTTGAAATTACCTAGAGGCCACGTCGCTTCTACAAGTAAGTCTAAGAGCGAGCCGCGTGAAAATGAGTTACAAGAAGTGGGGCAAGGTAGGTATGGGCGTTTGCTCTACAATATCGATGATTTGAAGCAGTCCCCGTGTGCAAGGAAGCGGCCCGCGTTTGTGAGGAAGCAACCCCCGTTTACAAGAATGCGAAACCAGTACTGCTTGTACCTCATTTTATGATGTTCGCCCTAAGATGACTTACTTTTTAGAATTCTCTAGTTAGGTGTTTTAGTTTAATTTAATATGATACATTACCGAATATATGTCTTATATAATATGAAGACATTTAAACATTTAATTAGACATTTTTTTTAAATGTACTTATAAAATTTAATGTTTTAAAATTCTACCAACTTGTAACAAATTCGTAGCACAGTTTCCAAAAACAAGTTTTGAAGGTAGTTAAATGCACGTGTGTGGCGTGTGAGTGTGTAACACAGTGTGCTGGTGTATGCTTCAGGCAAGAACTGGCCACTTTGCAGCGTCAAGTAGAGCAGTTGGGCCGGTCGTTGCAACCTGCCCACCAGACACCTAGCGCTTATCAAGGTATAGTAAACGATTAGGTACCATATATACCTACAGACATTTTTATCTATACGATACGCCCCTTCGTTGTCATAAGAACCACGAAATCGATCAAGAAGTCTCCTGGCACTGACTCACCTTCAGGTTCGAGGCTCACGCTGGTCGAAGGGACGACCCCAAGAGCGACAACCCAAGCCGAGGCCCCCCCCGCTTCCTTCAGAGTCGTGCCCCAAACGCCCGGTAGAGCAGTAATGGCTGCATCAGCCAACTGTAGTAGTCATACAGAAAAAAAATAAAAATCTCAGCAGTATTGAAATGTGAATCCCGATGTTACATAGATCATAAAAACATATATGAATTAAGTTCGTAGAGTAAAAATATATTTCAAAGAAATCTCACGACTCTTACACTATTATTATTATACATTACCAATATTGAAAATCATTATTTTGTTATAAATGACATTAATTAATTAAATTAATTTATGATAAATCAAACTTAATTGTGAAATATAAACAATGAAAGATATTAATGATTTCCTGTAAATCTATTAAAAAAAAAAACAGTAGTATTGAAGTTGAAATAATACATCATTGCATAACAAAAGTTGTGATGATAAGATTTTATCATCTACAAATTTAATTATATTACATCTTTCAGCACCGCCCACGCACGCGACTTCATCAAACAGCAATCCAACAAATTCCCCAACCAGTGTCAGACCAGAGTATACCGGAGCTGACCCCGCGAGATTCTCCAGAGTTGGAGACGAGCCGATCTCAAATGTCAGACCAAACAGAGTCAACAGTGACGATGGGGAAGCATTTGTAGTGAGAAATGAAGAGATTACAAAAACTGCTTCCAAAAACCATGATTATGATAATAATCCATCAACATTAGCTCATAATAATATTTTAGAAGATACACAACAATCTCAGCATAGTTCAAACAATTTTAAAGAAAATCCTTATGATGACATTGCAGATGAGGTTAAATACGATGAAAAATATTATACAGAAAAAGCTGATGTACCTAAAAACAGCCAACAATATGAAACAAAAGATTATACCACAGAAAATTATGAGAATTATGACCAAAATTATGAACATCCAGGTACTGAAGAAACTGGATATCAAAATACTCCTGAGTATAATCAGGAATACGCTCAACCGGAATATACTGGTGAACAATACGAAAACTATGAACAGTATCCTCAA
Organism: Apoda limacodes; assembly: GCA_946406115.1. NCBI lineage: Eukaryota > Metazoa > Arthropoda > Insecta > Lepidoptera > Limacodidae > Apoda > Apoda limacodes. Next base: position 20,085,932 of record OX291555.1, on the reverse strand, counting down.
TATGGCGAACCAAATTCGAACACAGAGTATAAAGGACAATATGATAACTATGCTACCGATGTCAATTATCAAAATGAAGAAAATTATGAAAGCAGGCAGTATGAAACAAAAAATCAAGAATTTACCGTTCAAGATGAACAAATGCAGGAAAACATTGAGTCTTCAGATAGCCAAATTCATGATTTGCCAAAGAAAAGTTCACCTAGTGAAAATCAAAGTTAGCAACATTGATTAGTAACATTTTATGTTTGTGCAATATTCGTTATTGGATTTATGCTTTATTTAGTATATTATATCGATGCTAATATTAAATTTTGAGTGTGATTGAAAGGCTTTCAATGTTAGATATGTTCATAAAAATCACAAAATATTTTTGCTCAATAAATTTATAGTTGCAACTGTTGTTTTATTATGAACTTAATTTTGCCAGCAGCTCCACCCACTTAAAATTTAGTTATCGCCGTGGAACTCCTTAATTATACCAATGAAGTTGGCTATATAGATACAGAGCTATAGATCTTTTAAGCTCGGTTATAGTTATTCCCGCCAGAAATTTTAAATTTTTTGGAACAAAAAGTAGCGAATGTCGTATTCCATGTCGTATGTGTATTTTTGTGATGTTTCTCCAAATACACAAAATCGATTTACCGGTCAGTTATTAAACTGTAATAAAATTATGCCATTCGAATTATTCACGCATCAAGAAATATTAAAACAGCATTTAAGTTTATATGTTCAATAAAGTTGATACGGGCGCCATGAAATTACTACTAGTTTTCTTTCTACTTAATGTTTTTATATTAAAGAATTTTGCGGTAAGTAAACTACGCTGCGTCATAGAAATTTTGTAATATCGTTATTATTGTCAAATAGACTTGAAATTTTTTTGGAACTTTAGCATTAAACTGTAATGAAATACAGATTAGGCACTATGTTATTTTTTAGGCTTTGGCTCGCATATTTAAGCTTTTAAGAAAAAAAATACCGGTAGAATTCGAACGTGCAATCTTCTTACAAGCTCAAATTCAAATTCACTTTGCCAAAAGTGACTTCGCTTGAATTATTAGCACATGTAGAGTATAAGCATATATAAGTTTTTTTCATTTATTTAATGCGTATTAAAGGTTAGTTAGAAAAAGGAATCAAAAAAACATTTATTTATTAGACTACATCGCTGTTCGTCTGCTGAACTAATTCTGAGATTGGGCTATATTTTTGCCTAATAACTGTTTTATCAAAATCACCTTTTTTTAATACCACAAAGGTGGCAAAAAAGTTTTTAGGACGCCAGCTTCACGCTGTCTTGCAAATGATCTCGGAACTGAACATCGCTGGAGATGTTAACATCAAAGATCCCAATGCTCTTGGAGATAGAGAGGGGAGTGTTCTGAAATTGTGGGACCACAGTCGGTGCCAGACCAAATTGAACGCCTTTGCTATTTCCAGGCTAAATACCATATTTAACTTTCAAAATCATTTTATGTAATAATACTAGCTTATTAAGTAAGTTTTAAAATATACAAATAACCTTAGCCAGTAATCTATGCAGAAGAGTTTATCATCCGAAGAATCACAAGAAGAGTGTAGAAAAAAGGACAAATGTTTAAGTAGCACAGGACGACGGAAAGAGTCAAACGTGATAATAGTAAAATTTCCTATTATTTATATCAAACCTTTGAAGAAAACTGCTGGTTGGGAAGAAAAAAATTCTGACTATCATATAGGTGAAAATGTACGCAATCATCATTTTACGGAAGTCCAAGATACAGAACCTAAAAGACTGTTAGGTTTATTAAGACAAACTGATTACAATAAAAATATAGATGATGTGGAAAATGCAAGTTTGATTAAAAGTAGTGAAATTAATGGATATCAAAATATAAATCATATAAATGGAAGCATATGCGAAGAGGACGACAATTATGTAAGTAATGTCAAAAACAATAAAAATGTTCTGGGATAACTAATCTATTTGTCAGAAAATATAAGAGCTATGTTCTTAGTAAATATAGGAGAAAACTAAACTTACTGACTAATACATCAAACACACCGCACAATTGAAACTGCTAAGTCTACTTGATATGTAGCAGGTTTTATTAAATTTAGGGTTGGAAATTTGCATGAGAATCTGAATTTTTTAAAGTTCCTTACCCAAAGAGCCTTATCACTAAATTTGCGCGGTTTTTGTATTAAATTATTTATTTTTTGTGATTTTACTACACGATAGAAAATCTCGCAAAGTCCGCAACGATCATTACCGAAGGTAGGTTTGTACTTGGATTGGAGACTGCCTGGATGAACCGTGTGGGTGTGACGTTGCCTTTTTGTTTTTTTAAAGAACAGTGGTCACGCTCCATACACGAATGGACACACAAATAATATCTCTAAATGCCAAGCGATAATACTAGGTACTTTTAGTCAACTTCAAAAAATAAATCAAGTGTCAATCCAGTCTCATACGAGGATACTAGTATTTTTTACAGCTCCACGCTAAAAAAACCTTCGTCCTTTTAACAACCTAAGATTAAAGTCTTATTTCGCCGAACCTGTTACGCTGTACAACACTGGAACGCGTTACCTTTTGATATAAGTAAAGCGTCGTCGTCTAAACTATCAATTAAAACTGCGTTAAGCACACTCTGTCAAAAAAATAATTCTAATTGACTAAGACTATAATTCCTATTGTACGTAGGTATAATGTATCAATATCTAGTATCTTTTTCATATCATATAGTATTGCATCTACCATATCATTGTATTTTTATGTGTATTGTATTACCGATATTTATTTTACCTATTTTATAATATCTTATTATATATATCAGCGTAGTTTTTTTTTTGGTTAATGTCTACTGCTATTGTGTGCAGTTTTAAGTTTGTATGGAAGATTGGAAGATAATGCCTTGTGCACTAATGTTTTATGAAATATTTATTTGTTTACATCTTTTTTTGAAAATATGATAATGACATATTTAATACAACATTAAACTTTCGCTAGATACCATGTTCCTTCCAAAAGTTTTATCTTTATGTTTTACCTATTTTAAAGATGCCGCCGTCATCGCAAGATACAAAAGTAAGTAAGTTACATATATGTAAATTATTTTAAATATATGCTTAAGTTTTGATCCATCTTTATTTATAAGATAATAATAAAATTAATAAAAAAATTTTTTTTGAGATATTTCGCTATTTATTTTATTAGCGTCATCAGTCAAAATACTATTTACAGAATAAAATAACAATAAACATAAAGATAGTTGAAAACGTCAGTATATGGTATTTTAGATTGGTAGTAAGTAGTTATATGAAGGCTAAATTATTTTAAACATAAAAAGTATGAATTTTTACAATCTAACAAGCCATTTCAAATTTATATTTACAAAAATACCTAGTCGTACAATAATATATTATAAATTCATAGTACAACTTACAAAGTATATGGTATGGTGATGTTGTAAACTATCTTTTTATTTATAGAACCTATATGTGATATTTTTATCTTTTCCAACTAAATCTATTTTAGGTAATGTACGTAACTTTTCATTTTTATATCGATATAATGTGCGGGTAAAGTTGGAATGTTAATAGTTGCAGAGATTACGACAACAGTACATATTTAAATAGATAATCACAATTTGTAATATAATCACTTAAAAACTCTCAGTAAATGATATTGCAATTGATACTGAACATTGTATAATATAATAATAATACAAATATTTTTTGATGTTTAGGTGGAATCAAATAATGACTTACTAAAACGAATAGACCATAAAGATGATATTAATGGAGATAAAATGTGCAAAATTTATAATGAAAACTTGGAAAAACTCTGGTTTACTCTTTCTAAATACTTAGGCGTCCGTTTTAGTGGATCTTTGCCTGAGAAAAGAATTATCCATAACATAGTTTTATTGATAAATGCTTATTTAAAATTTATAGATTTAAAAAAAGCAAAAAAAGTGTCAGAAAAAGAAACTCAAGAGAGAAGAATTAATGAAAACAGTAAAGATTTTAAATATGAGGTCAAAAAACAGACAAGTGATGATAGTGTAGCAAAAATAGCTTTTAAACTGAAGAAAATAATAGCACAAGGAAAGAATATGCCCATGCATGCAGGTAAAATTATTGAAATAATCTTACCTAACGTTAAATCTTTTATTTTGGAGCCTGATAATGAACCATGTTTAAACGAAAATATAGAATATCTTATCACTTCCATAAGTGAAGCGTATCAAGAGTATTTTGATAACATATGTATAGATGATTACATCAAGAGCAATAAAGTTTTAAAGAAAAAAATTGACAATCTGGCAAACGTTGTAAATAAGGTTAAAAAAAATGATCTAAGTAGTCTTCTTATGAGTATATTTTCAATTAAAACTAATGAAGAAGTAACAATAAAACCATTTTCCAATTTAAGCTCTACGACACTATCAGAACAACACTTAAGACAGTTATTACATCATACAACGCGTTTAAGACTTCTAAGTGAATATTGCGAGAAATTTGCATTTGATCGTTTTTTTGATTCTATTAAAGCTATAATAGTAAATGTCAAAAAGAGATATTGCAATAAATTTTACACAAAGGCAGAACAAACACATTACGATATAACTCAAAATACTGAAGACATAAAACAATTGCCTGACCTAATGGAAATAACTCGACCTTTAAAACAAAAACTTACAGATGAACGAAATTTGCTACAAATCGAGAACGTTGATGATCATGATATAAACAATGAATTCATATTTGACAAAAAGACACCTGAAAAAAAACAAAGTGACTCAAGTATTATAAATGTTTCAAAAAATGAACCATTAACAACATTGAAAACTAATTCAGTACTAAAATCAAAAACATTAGAACAGAAAATTCAGGAAAAAAAAAATAACAGATTTAATTTCTATGATGAAATAGAAAAGGACAAAATTATGAATTTAATTGAACAACAGAAATTGAAGAATCCACTTTCGTTTCAGGAGCAGGCTAAAGATATCGAGGATAAGATGAATATTCTACTGAAAATTGATACCTCTGAAAAGGTAGATGTAGTCACAGAACGAATGCTTAGTGCTAAACCAACAGCAGTCAATTTAGATGTACTTCAAAATTCATCTCCTTTGATTACTCAAGTTGTCAATTTAAAAGATAAACTTGACCTGGTTAGTTTTCTTATATCAAATGAAAATGAAGTGAGACATGAAAATAATTTATCACAAGCGATTCAATCTGACTTTGATGAGGTAGACGAAAAAATATTACTTCCTGACAAAAGTAAAAAATACATACTGAGTCCAGGTGGTAAAACAATTATTACAAATAATTTTCTAAAGCCAGAGCATATTAAAAACTTAGCACTTAATCAGCTTAAACTTTCACCTCCTCAAATTTATATTCAATTATCCTCATCTGTTCCAGGAAAGAGAAGTAGTGAGAACGTAGAACTTACTTATCTTCTTAATAGTATGAAATTGCATTTGTATCAACCTCAATTATTTATTAAACACAGAATCCCTTATAATTACTACCTACATAATCTAAATACTATTATTCAAGACGAAACAAATCCAAAAGATGATGAATTAAAACTACTCAATGTTGTAAAGCTTCTACCCAACAACGAAACTGAACTTCTGTATCAAACCAAAAACCAATATTCCACGCCAAATACCATTTCACTTGGCCTGATAGTTAATGATTCTGACATAGAAACAGATTTCTTGAAAAACGAATTAAAAAGTGCATCAATCCTGAATTCAAAAAGGTTCAATGCAGAAAATTTAACCGCAATATATTTTGATTCAATCATTAATGTTACTGATATTTTAGATGATGTAGAAAACGAACCTTTTGTTGAACTAAGTGCTATAAGGGTAAATGGTTCATTAAATAATGCTGAACAATCAGAAGAATCACAAGTTACAAAAAGGACTGATGAAGCTAAAAGTGCAAATAATCATTTGTGGACTATTGTAAACCAACAGGCAGTTGATGAATCTAATGTCAAATTCAGACCTAATCCTGCAAATATACATGGTAAAATAATGTGGCATAGCTATCCTATAAGTGGTCCAAAATATACATACCCTAGACCAACGGAGAGTAGGATTTCGACAAACGCAGATGATTTAGAGAAATCTAAAGATATTGCGAAGAGCTTTAAAATGGTGAGTTGAGTTGATACAGTACTAAACTTGAATTTAAAACTCACGTGTTTTAATTTTAAATATTAATCTCGTTTTAAAAAATACTCTTTCGCTTTCTTATTCTTATTAGCCTTTTCTATTTCCTTTTTGTGTTGATTGACTTAAAGAAGTCTAAGTTGGATTTTTCGGTTTGCCTCTGTTTTTAAAAGTTAAAACCTACATAATTGAACAATTTGTTTCAACTGTAGACCTTATTAGTCAATAACTTCGAGGATAGTGTTCCAGCGAGAAAAGATAAAAGTGCAACATTGATGATCTTTGTTGTGCTCATGTTTATTTTAACGTCTCCTATACTGACGATTGATGTACCTACGTGGTAAAATGAACTTTGATATTAATTCAAAAAAAAATTTGTTGGAGGTTACAATCAAATCTTTTAATGTGATTTTCTTCAGATTTTAGAACTAAATAAAAAAAAAATACTTTCTTAGCTTATAAAAATCAATAAGTAAGTAAGTACCTATGCACCTTGGAAAAAAATCTTTAACACTTTTATTAAATATTTGAACACGATGACGTGTGTAAAAATAATGATTCCGTAGTTCTATGTAAGATTTTTTTCTTGATTTGATTACAATAAACATTGACATAACAGTTCACATAAGATATTTTTTTCTTAAATTTTATAAGAATCAAAAGCAAGCTGAATAGATCTTAAGACGGTGACATGTGGATGGACGGACATAGCGAAACTGTAAAGGTCCATTTTCCCATGTATACCTGCCAACAAAACCGTAAAATCAATATGGGCCACATATGGTATATTTTTCTAAGCTCATTCGTCAAGTCATTGGCGTAATGAACAACTTGAAATCTCTGACGATAAAGTAGCCTTAGACTCGACAATGTCTTTTAATCCGCTCTGAGCCAATCAGATAGACTACGGCCTACGGCCTAAGCTCCCTTTCTCCAAAAGGACTGGGCCCTGCAGCAGCAATATACAACGACAAAGGCAACAATGAATGTGTAACTAAATATTTATATACATACATTGATGATGTAGCCGTATGCCATATATATGGCATGTATTATATATTTTCTTTAATAACTTCAAGTATTCATAAACGAAGAAATATTATTTATGTAAACGTATTTTGTATTGTATTTATTGATAAAATTTTATGAAGATTTTGTGTATTTGTAAGACTGGTGTACTAGAACTTTCTAAGTCACTAGGAGTTATTTTTGTTATTACCTACCAATAACTAAAGTCATTTCAAATTCAAATTCAAATTCAATTTAATTTATTCAGTTTAGGCTACAATAATTGAGCACTAATGAATGTCACAACGCCATCGGTTCGTAATTCTTCGCATTTCTTTTCTCCCTTTCTCTTACAGCGTCCAATTAAAATATTGGAAAATGCCCTCCCTATCATAAAAGGACACTTTCCATTACAAACATAAAAAAAAACATGAAATATAAAGCACAAGCACAACATAAAAAAGTATCTAATATAAACAAAAGACAATTTATGTATTTATCACTAAGAAATAATCAATGTCTTACAGTATTAATAAACAAAACAAAAAAGTAAGACTAAATACTAAGAATACAAAGAAGTTTGCAAGAGCAGACCAGCCTCCACAGGCGGCACCCGTTCATGAGTATGACACATGAATCAGCCATCGCTTCGCTCAACCATGTTTACACACGCCACCACCGCAGAGACACTTTGAGAGAGCATGACACACTCAAGCAACTCCAATAAAACTTCGATTGTACTAGTTACAATGGTTTCGGTGTCAGACTTGCGCTTTGAGGGACAGAACCTTTTTCCTATTTTCTCAAGTTTATAGTTCACTTTCATCTAGTTCAGTTTCACAGCACCGCTGGTTTTTAAGTGACATGAAAACATCGTAAGGAAACCTGCATAGGACAAAAACATGTATGTGAAGTCCATAATCCGCATTGAACCCACATGAAAGACTATGGCCGTAAGGTGTGTGCGAGCGTAGGCCGTGCCCTAACAGTATTGGTATTGAGGCTGGTAACGGAGCTGCAAAAATATTAACATTTCTTTACTTTACAGGACAATTCACGGGAACTTAATGGGTCTTGATTGTGACTATTGAGTATAAATAATATAATGGAACAAATTGGGTTTAAATTTCATAATATAAGTTGACCATGGATACATATTTGTAATAGTTTTTACTTCAAATAATGGATAATAAATGTATAATATATATTTATTTGATTAAAATTTTATAAAATACGAGTACATTGAATTAAAAGATTACCATAAAATAAATGTTTTTTTTATTGTTTAGTACCTGAAATTGCAGTTACCTACTTTACAGGTACCTACTTTAAGCAACTTATTTGTATTTTTAAAGACATTGGCCTTTAGTTTAATTTTTCAGGATCGATTAATTACTGAGTTTTTTGCCGGCTTTTCTCGGTGGTAAAATAATTCTGATGCGGTGGTAAAGACTATAAAATTAAAAATTAAATTGACGATTCAAAAGTGTTGTTTAGAAGTCTACTTGAATAAAAAATATTTTGAGTTTGAGTTTTTCCGCGGGAACTTTTAAATTTTCCGTTGTAAAATATAGCACATCTCTCATCCAGCATAAAAGCTATTTAGAGAAGGAAATTAAGAAAAATATTAATTCAGTAAAAGTCACACTGTAGTAAAGTTCAAATAAATATAGAAACAATGACGTATCTAAACAAATCTATGCTTTGTGCGCTACTTGTAAGCTTACATAAAATCTTCAAAATTTTCATCTCGATCTGTCCAGCTGGTAAAGCGTGAAGGAGCAACAATCTTACAATCTTTCGCATTCTTAATATAAGTATACCAGTCTTGACAGAAATTCAACCATAGAGAAAAGCAAAATTATTGCACCTAAAATCAAATTAATTAACCCGTTTTATTTAATTTTATATTGGAACAATTTATAAAACTTTAAATTTTAATTTATTTCAATATAATATGATTCCTATTCGTTTTTTTCGTTCGTTCAACACAAACATACAGGAAGAACATTAAAGGTCAGTAAAACAATAAAAGAATTTTGAGATGCAAGAGACCCTGAAAATGCAGTTTCTTTGCTAACGAATTTTATCCCAAATTATTTTTTTAACTTTCAATTAACTTTTTTTTTGACTCTAAAACGATTAACACATTCTTGTTGATTTGAAAATTGAACGTAGAATAATTGATAAACTATTTAACGTTTTTAAGTCAAAAATAAACAATACCAAACAAAAAATGTTAATTTTAAAGTTACAAAATATTATTTGGAATAAAATGAGTTCACAAAAAATTCTTTGCCTTTATCAGGGTCTCCTGCATCTTCATTCATCAAGTTTTTAATTCCATATGGTTTACTTTTATATTTGGCGTCATTGTTTTAGTTTTTTGTCTCTGCATCAGATTTTAACACTCACATCTCAGGGAAATATTAGACGCTTTTTATTCAAACAACTCAAGATTTAATTTTAAATAATAATCTTAAAAACGGCTGCTGCTAGATTCAGACTTTTTTTAACTTGTCACGTAAATATTAAGCTAAGCGAAATTAAACGTAGTAAAAACAAAGATCCGGGCGATAACAGCTTCCTTCCTATTAAGCTACTAAAAAGGGATTAAATATATTGATCACCACAAAATATTTCGACACCCTAAGCACTCTCACAAAAAAAATATACTAAACACCAAAAAACGAAACATGTACCAAAAAAGAAAGTTTAAAATTACAATGGTTCTAGCTGTTTTAGTCATGACTGCACTTTAAGTTGTATCAAGACCAAATGTAGTTAATTACCACCAAATCTTAGTCAGCAAATTAATGTGCTATTACTACCTAAATAAACCACTATGATTTCCATAAAATGAAGACCAAATAAAGTATAATGACGCCAAATTAAGTTAAATCTCGCGTCTTAGAAGCGCTTGCCGCTTGACTCCCGCACACCTCAGCCGCCCGAATCGGGCCCTTATTGGGCAACAATCTCGAGCTGTCCGAACTCTGGAATTCGTTATAAAAATGTACGGAAGACTTACCTCTCGTAACTTGTGAATGTACTGGCATACATTTTTATCTCGAATTCCAGAGTCTAAATAGCTCCAGACTGTTCCCAATAAGGTCCCAGATCTTCTGAAGTTTATTTATCCTACTCGTTGGTATCCTTTTAACAATTGCGAATGAAAACTGAGCGTCACCGAGTTCATGTGTTCCGTTGTTGAGTGCTTCACCGAAATCAGTACAAAAAGTTATTACAAAATTCCAAAATTTTAATAGAGGATTATTGAAATTGTATGAGTTTAATTTTTGGACTTTATGAGCAATTAGTTGAATATACGCTCAAGAGAAACATTGTTTTTTGGTAGTGGTTTAATAATTTAGACTTTAAAACTCAGATTTTAGTGAACATTTTACTATAGTATAGGGTTAAACTTTAGGACTTCATTTACTATGCTTGGGTAAACAATGATTTATCGAGAGTAATTTTCTTTTATAGGATAGCGAGATGTTAAATATTTGGATGACTTTTTAAATTAAAATATTATAAAAAATGTTGGTAGTCATTTACTATTTTTAGGTTAACAACGATTAGTTTGGTAATGTTTGCTTTAAAAGAATACCTGGATGTAAAATTTTAGTATATAATTTCACACTAAAATGGGAATACATTTTTGATGATCATTTACTATATTTGGCAGTAAAAAGTTTTTTTTTGTCGTTATATTGTACTATATCTGTGATAAGTTAAACATAAGCCTACTAAAAATATGCAGAACTCCGCATATTAGAATAATACGGAAGCGCAGGGATGTTAGACGTCGTCTGTGGAGTTATTGGTTAGGCAGGCTAGAATTATTGTGTTTATAGCCAAATTATTATATTACCCACAATATACCAAAGTATTTCTCGCAGAGAACATTGTCTGTTTTTTTTGAATTAAATAAAACAACGCCTCGTTTCTTCGTTTGCGTATTTGGATTTTGCTTACTACAGCCAATCATATGATTAAATACATACTGGGTGCGTAGTGTAAGTCCTAAATTATTGTATTTTTGCATACAAAACATTATTGTATATTGTGTCAGAGGCCAAATTATTGTATATCTAACATCCCTGCGGAAGCGTAGTTGGTATTGTTCTACAAAAGCGGAGATAAGTCGCTTCCAAGCCACTCGAATAAGCTGTTTTCTAGCGACGACGCTTCTCAAATCGTCTTAACTAAGAGACTTGACTAAGCTTAGCCGCAAGCACTGGCAGAATTTTGGAAAGGCTTAAGTACTGTGAACCACATTTATGATGTACGGTAGTTTTTAATAAATCTTTTTTAAACGATTAAGGTGGCTACCCATCTAACGGTCCGCCTCATGGTTATCACTTGCGCGTTGCCGACCCTTTAAAGAACTAATAACTTCTTTCTTGAAGAACCCCATACTGTAGTCCTTAGAGAAAACCTTGGCAGGGAGCTCATTCCACAGCCCAAGCGTTTGCGGGAGGAAGTTTCTCTGAAACCGCACTGTACGCGACCATTTCGGTTCTATAGTGTGAAAACACATCCCATTATACAAGCGGTACAACACACACAGGGAGGCAAACTCTCTCCTCAGGCTAAGGGTTCGATAGGGCTTGTAAGTTTGGGATCGCCGTCGATTCTCTCAGTCCGTCGTGGAATGTTTTCGCATTTGGTGAACGCGCAGACTTGTGTCTTCGTAGGGTTGAATCGGACCAAGTTTTTCCGTCCCCAGACGTTTGGGTTTCGATTTTAGACCCAAGTTCTCCGTGGTTCTCCTCCACAACGGAACATGGAGAGTTTGCACGGGCCGTATAGTAAGCGTCTCCAGTACTGTCATCTGCACAGCAATGTATGTTGTCGATGGACAACATGTCATTGATATGCAGAAAAAACAGTTTAGGAGACAGGAGAGAGCCTTGTGGGACACCAGCATTAATGTCCTTGCTATCAGATCAACTACTGTCAACTACGATTCGTATCCGTCTTCCGAAAAAGCTGGCAGTCCGTAAGACGTTACGGAGAGGACCGTAAGAATAGAAGACCTCGGTACCAAACCCGATTGACCGCCTTCGCTATGCCCGGACTACATGCCAATGCCTCCCCCTGATTCTCAATGGCTAGTGGCCATCAATGTGTGAGATACACTAGAAGGTCGAGTGACCGAGGCGATTGCTTCCAGATCTTGTTTATCTAGGCATCTTAGAAGCTCTGTGTTGATCACATTGTTATGTTAAAGAGCAGAGCGGTAATAACGATTGGCCTGTTATTCGATGGATCTCACTTTCACCGTTTTTGGGTACTGGGTGCGCATTCGCAGTCTTCCATGATGCCTAATTGAAATTGCCTAGTGTGGTAGGCAAGCACGTAGAGGCGCGCGAGTACAGAACACAGCTCAGGAGCACACTGTTTAAGCACCACTGCTGGTATACCATCTGACCCATTCGACTTGTGAAAGCAACGCCCGCTGTAGAGATTTCCGGCATGGTCTTACCACACCACGGTATAGTAGGTGGTACAGCTCTTTCGTCGTTCAAAATCGAGTTTGAGGCAAAGAGACTGCAAAGTTGATCGACTTCTCTTTAGCACTGTTGGTCAAGTCAACATCGGTCTTTCGCAGTGGAGGTAACCACGGCTGACAAAATTTCCTTCGGCTGCTTTAGCAAGCGACCAGAAAGCATGACTCCCAGAGGTGTAGCTCGCAAGTCACCCACCTATTTTTCCGATGAACTCGATTTTTTCTCTGGCAGTTGCTTTCTTTAAGCCTCGAGGCAGCATATAATTTGCGTTTCAACTCAGAAATATTCGGATCCTTATTATTCTGAGCCATAGTTGCTTGAGAATTTTAGCATCTCTGCAAGTCTAATGAAACCACGGTCGTTTTTTATACTGGTAGCTACTTCTTTTTTGGATGATTATGAATTCAAAAGATTAGTGACATATCGTTGGCAGTTTTTCTCTATTTCTCTTTTAATTAAAATTCTTTTCCCATCTTTGGCTGACTTCGAAGTGAGGCACATGATTAGAGCCCACAATAGTTAATGGAACTGACCTCGCGTAACGTAAAAAGAGACGCAAATACAAGGTGTTTGATGACTGATAGGTTGTAGTGGGGGCTAGATACTCATAGTTTACCTGTCTACCTAATAGCCTACGGTGACTGCACCGGCCGTGCGGGGCCATAAGCTTTTTCGCCATCTTGGTCTTATTACAAACCTCGTTGTTCTAAATTGATTTTACCAATTTTTATGTCTAAAAACATATATCCTACCACGTGACACCCTTCACTCAAAATTATCGACCACTTTTCGTTTAAATTTGGTGAGATATAATCTTTTCCCATACAAATAAAGGAAAAAATACAAAAAAGTGTTTATGTCAGCTCCGACTCCGAGTTTTCTCTGTCTCTGTCTCTCTCGGTCTCGGTCTTACATATAGTTCATTTTCTCTCTCTGCTAATATGTGGTAACTCAAAACTCCCAAAAACTAAGTTACAATGCTGGTCCTTACAGTTTCCGGAATAAACTACTTATGACATCTTTTTATGTGACAAAATCAGATAGTATTTTAGATATTAGAGATGAAGCCCTTTTTAGATTTACGGCTGTCATCCAAAATAAAGGTTTTGATGAGACCTACCATGTCTTTATAGAAACTGCTAGTCTACCATCAATAGTTACGGAGATAAATAAAGCCCTTTCTAGTTTGACCTTTGTAATCCGAAAGAATGGTCGAGTGTTGTTTATTTACACGTCTTTTAATTTTTATTATTTTTCCTGGTATCGGGCTGAATTCTTCCAAAATCTGTCGTGATGTGTTTGGCTCTAGATTATTTGGAACGAAAACGTGTCTGGTAGTTAAAGGCGTCAATTCCTGAACAAGTTTCTGACGGGTTGTTGATGGACTTTCAGCAGTTGACTCGAGGCAGATTTCGACATTACGCATTGCAGTGCTAGAGTTTTCATCGCCTAATAACTCGTTAAAAATGGTCGGGAATGACGGGAGACTACGTGTGTAATCATGGTAAATGAGTGGCTGATTCTGTGATGATGGATTTCTGGTTCCACAACATGTTGGTAAGGTGCTGAATCATCAATATAAAGATAAAGAGATATATTACAGTCACTTGAAATTACTTTGCGGCTATTTCCATGGTGGCCCCTCGTGTGTAAGCCTTGTCAAAAATTTAAGAAGATGATAGCGTTCTTTCGTGATCTTTTTAAATGAATGCATTTTCATAAACAATTCAAACGTTACATCTAACGGTTGCATTTTATGAGACGTATGGGGTGGCAGTGACAAAATATTTATATCATTCATCTCTCCTATCTCTCCTAAGCGCCCAGTGATTGATGGCTGCTATGATTGTCAAGCACCAGAAGTATGCCATTTGAAAAAAGCTCCTCGTTGATCCAACCGGACTTGGAACAGTGATAGATTGCTTCTGGTGGTTCACCAGTACTCAAGGAAGCTGTGACCCATTCGACGGTAAATGATCATTGGTGGGATGTATATTCATGTGGCGCTGAAAGCGCAGACGACCGTCACATTTTGGCCTTCTAATCTTAAACGATTCCTGGCCGCTGTTTTTATCTTGCTGCCACTGCTTATAGTCTTCATATCTTCTGGATTCCATATCTTTTTCTTTTTCGTAGGAGGATCAGCCATTTTTCTTGCGACAATCACCTACTGTGTCACATAAGTCGCTTTCTGTAAAAACACAAATTCTACACATAAGCTCTACATTATTTTATCCAATAAATGAGTATAATTTATTACTGACAGTAAAATATTGATTGATTCACCTCTTATTAAAATCACCCAAAAAATATATCGATCGCACGCGCCTTGCTCTCCGGATACTCGGTGGCAACTGACGGTGCTCGAGCAGGGTAGGGAGTGCATAAAGCTATGATTTTACTAATATTGCAGGCGCTTATTGTTGATTGTTTTGAAGAAACCGAGGGGCGTAGAATTATCAACCGCGCGGTATTAACCAACTCTCCCCTATCGCCGCTTGCACTGAAACGTGCATGGCTTAATTTTTGAGACAAGCGTATAACTACTGACAGGATCAACCAGAAAGCTGTCATACGTTCGCATAACATAGATCCTACGAGCATTGAAGCGTATCGACAGTAATTTTCATCATCGATGCAATCGTGTCATTTTAATACAGTTCTTTTAATTATTCACACCGTATAGAAGATGGTGTTTTTCAACATAAATGTTGCCAACACCATAATCGAAATTTCTAAGCGAAGTTTCAATGTTTTTTAGAAAATCTACCGATTTCTGAGGTATCACTAGTGGTAGGCACTTACTCGACGGCAAAGCGATAGAAAGCATAACCTTAATAAATAATGCAAAATAAATAGCAATACTTTGCAATAGTTGTTAATCAAGTTTTTGCGCTCTGGTTAATTTTATGTAATATCAGTATAATTGATATGAAAATAATATTTTCATATTTTGGACAACTTTTTTGTTGCGCATTAGAGGAAAACATATAATATATTTTGAGTACTAGTATTGTTAAAGATTTGGATTGTTTGCATTACAATAATTATTTTGATGAAAACAATATTTTATTGATGTAAATCGAAAATCGAAATACGAGTAAAATTATTTCATGCAATATAAAAGTAATGCAGGCGTGATTGCCAATGCAAATTTTTAGGCGGCCGTGTACATTAGGTAAGAACCCTGTTTATATGGCCCGTGTCACTGCTCAAAAAAAGGAAACACTTTTGAACATTAGCCAAATGGCGCTGTTTTGAGACATAGAGCAGGAAAGGGCAACTAAGTCGATACAGCTAACATGTTCATGGGAACTCTCAATCAGGATAAAAAGTAGTCCATAAACTATTTCGTACAAAAAAATTCGTCGATTCCTAGCTTCCATGCTGAGTTATGGAAGGGCAAGCCAGCAAACGTACAAAAACACTTTTGCATTTATATTAATAGTATGGATTCTTTAAATCACACTACCTTAGCCCAACCCTAGTTATTAATTTGTTTCATAAGTTAACATTTACATTAACTTATCCTAAATTATTGTGACGTGTGCGGGCCCTTTTCTCATAACTACTTTTAAAAACTGTCACTCGGCCGCGTCTTAGCAAATCGAAGCTAGACTTCATAAATACGTTATGAGACGCGCAGGGGGATATTTTTACTAGCTTCGCTCAAACGAGCAAGGTCGTTGGCGTATACCCGTCTTCTTAAAGCTCCAACAAATAAAGATTTTGACGCCATTATTGGCATCATAATATGTTTATGCCAGGCTATATACATCAAATGTCTAACAGCCATACTAGCTTCTACAGAAGTCTGGACAAACTAAAAAAAATTTACTAATGTCAAAATTGTTTGTTTTGATATCAAGAATTATTTATTTTCGAGACGAGCCTCAACGTTATAAGGTTTACTGATTCACTGATTAAATGTGGTTCTGTTTCAAAAACACATTGCGATACTTCATGTATAATAAAAGATTAAAAATATAACCTAAAACCTTAGGTTAATTAAGCGTTTTGTATATGTTTATGCAATAATATTAAAAACTTATAAATCGGCAATGGTTTGCGAAAAATGCGAAAAGAAATTGGGTCGTGTTATAACTCCAGATCCTTGGAAAACTGGAGCAAGAAATACTGTGGAGTCAGGTGGCAGAAAAGTTGGTGAAAACAAGGCACTCACGGCCAAAAAGGGTCGTTACAATCCATACACTTCCAAGTTCCAGGAATGCAAGTAGGTGTTCGATCAACTAAACACTGCTTAAATTTGGTTTCCTGTTTCGTTTTTTATTTGTAGAAAGGTCTATTTATTATTAGTTAAATTGGAAAGCTTCAACTTAATGGAAACAAAAAGGTTTTTGAGTTATGGATTTTTATTACATGTTTGCCCGGTTTTGTTCTAGGTTTTGAGCACACGGTCAGAGTAACTAAAAGGGGGCGCAAGGGAAAAAAAGTATTTTTTTCTCAGCGCCCCCTTTTGTACACCCCAACCGAGCACACTTTTTATTTGATAGTTACATTTTTAAACAGATTGGATTTGAAGTGTTTTTTATTTTATGATTGTCAATCTGAAAACATTGAGTGAGCTTAGTCACCAAAGACAATCTTGAGCACAAAGGAAAGCTCGGTGGTTTTAGCTGAGTGAGCAACTGAGTCTAGTCTCTAAAGACAATTTGAGCTTATATGATTTTAGTTTTAAATAGCTCAAAAAATACAAATTAAACCCCATTGACTCCCTTCCCCCACAAGCCTTAATAGCATACTGAATATTTAATGCATTTCTTTTTTCAGAATATGCCGTACCAAAGTGCACCAAGTGGGATCTCATTACTGCCAAGCTTGTGCATACAAAAAAGGTATATGTGCAATGTGTGGAAAGAAAATTTTGGACACTACAAATTATCGACAAAGTTCTACTTAATATTTAGTCTTTATTGTAATAAATAAGTATAATCAAACTTTGTAATTTTTCTCACCTTAACTATTGTAAAATATCAAAAATTCAAGGTAACAAAATCATTTTATTGCCAATCATGTTTTTATGATGTTAACTATTTAGCTTACAGTTAGATTAAGAAATTGTATTTTGATAATTGTAGTCAATAATGAAATTCCCTTGCTTAAAATTTCTTCGCTAATTCCCTATAATGTTACATCATTAATACATAAAATTATATTATTATATAAATTATTATATTACAATATATAAAAAATCATAGGTACCTATGTATAAAAGCAATCATCTCGACAATAAATTGGTTCACTACAAAAAAACTACAGTTATCACTGCCAGTTCAATGTTATGTACATCACCTGCAAACAACAACATTCATTCTCACACTTTAGAACCAAAATGGTCGCGTACAGTGTGGTTTCAGAGACACTCCCTGCTGCGAATGCTTGGGTTATGGAATGAGCCCCCTGCCAAGGTTTTCTCTAAGGACTACAGTATGGTATTTTACAGTAGGTATGGTATTTTTGAAGTGTTGGCAACGCACAAGTTATACCCTTGGTGTTGCAAGCGTCGATAGGCCACGGTGACCATCAGGCGGACCGTGTACTTGTTTAGAACAACATTATAACTCATTTTAAGTAACTACACAGGACTCACCATGACTGCTGTAGAGTTTTGTAATGTTAACCTAGGTTAAGTTTCTGGACATAGGGCAGAAGAGACAATCAAAAATGCTTTTGAACAGAGTGTTCACATTCATTTTTTGTAACTTTCGTTAACTCATAATTTTTATAATTTATGGGGTCTTACATTTTGGCTGTGTTGCACTAGCCGTGGTCACCAGAAGACTATTGTAGTGAGGTAAATGTGTTTTGCATGTAAGATCTGATGAATTCAAAAATAAACAGTTAACCAAAGTTTAAAAACAGTTAATGTGAACTTTCTGTAATTTATTCATAAAAATAAAATATTACCCTTGAATATTTGAATAAAAAAGAGGAGATATAAACCAAGCTAACCTTATCTTACCATTAATTTGCCCTTTTTATAAACAGGAATATTATTGTAGCTCAAAATGTCCAAAGACTGAATAATAATGTTTAGAACAACATTATAACTCATTTTAAGTAACTACACAGGACTCACCATGACTGCTGTAGAGTTTTGTAATGTTAACCTAGGTTAAGTTTCTGGACATGGGGCAGAAGAGACAATCAAAAATGCTTTTGAACAGAGTGTTCACATTCATTTTTTGTAACTTTCATTAACTCATAATTTTTATAATTTATGGGGTCTTACATTTTGGCTGTGTTGCACTAGCCGTGGTCACCAGAAGACTATTGTAGTGAGGTAAATGTTTAGTTTTGCATGTAAGATCTGATGAATTCAAAAATAAACAGTTAACCAAAGTTTAAAAACAGTTAATGTGAACTTTCTGTAATTTATTCATAAAAATAAAATATTACCCTTGAATATTTGAATAAAAAAGGGGAGATATAAACTAAGCTAACCTTATCTTACCATTAATTTGCCCTTTTTATAAACAGGAATATTATTGTAGCTCAAAATGTCCAAAGACTGAATAATAATGTTTAGAACAACATTATAACTCATTTTAAGTAACTACACAGGACTCACCATGACTGCTGTAGAGTTTTGTAATGTTAACCTAGGTTAAGTTTCTGGACATGGGGCAGAAGAGACAATCAAAAATGCTTTTGAACAGAGTGTTCACATTCATTTTTTGTAACTTTCATTAACTCATAATTTTTATAATTTATGGGGTCTTACATTTTGGCTGTGTTGCACTAGCCGTGGTCACCAGAAGACTATTGTAGTGAGGTAAATGTTTAGTTTTGCATGTAAGATCTGATGAATTCAAAAATAAACAGTTAACCAAAGTTTAAAAACAGTTAATGTGAACTTTCTGTAATTTATTCATAAAAATAAAATATTACCCTTGAATATTTGAATAAAAAAGGGGAGATATAAACTAAGCTAACCTTATCTTACCATTAATTTGCCCTTTTTATAAACAGGAATATTATTGTAGCTCAAAATGTCCAAAGACTGAATAATAATGTTATTCCATATTGCAGGTTATGCATAAAATTTTTAAAATATAATGTACATTACTTAAACATGATAGGTGCCTTTAGTATTCGGGAATTTTGTAGATTATATGATAAAATTCTTGAAAAAGTTTGGTACTTTATGGTCTTTTCTAACCAAGCAAAGATGTTGTAATAATTGTTGCGATATTTTACTTAATTATTTGTAGATTACTATCTCGTTTGAGTACTTAATACAAAATAAATGTATTGAAACTTAACAGTCCCTATATTCGACGAATTTTATTTACAAACACAAACAAAAAGTCTGTCGCTTAGCGGTCACCCATCCAATTACTGACCAAGCCCGATGTTGCTTAAATATTTTTTTATCAGAAATTGTTTTGGTAATTTGATCCGGCCGCCATTTATATTGCGCCATTTTGAGTTGGATTTTGGATTTTATTAACAGTAGCTTAGAGTTCATTTTGACCCCTGGTAATGTGCTATATATAAAAACTGGTTGCCTGTAAAGTCGGTATACGGGCGAAAGTTTTACGTGACAATGATTTTATGTCTGTCTCTCTCGCTCTTAGGCGGGCGCGTGCCTCTCACTCGCTCTCATTGTGAGCGCATAACGTGAGCGGAGCGTAACGCAGTTTCTTGAAGTGTCACCCGGCAAACCAATTTATAAGACGTTGTCACGTCAAAAACTATGTATTATTACTTATTATATTTATCATAAACTTATTCTTATTACTTCTTTTTATACTGTATATATTAGGGAACATACCTAAAAATAAATAAAGAGGAATAAACGTAATAAAGTTAGGTGTATGTCCGTTTGTATGCGGCAAGGGCGGATAATTTCCTTAGTATGGGGACGCTTGACGGGTTAACAAAAAATATAGGTACCACCTAATCGGGAGTTGGCCGATCGGTATATCGGTAATACTTTTTAAACTATCGCGCTTTGAACCTATTATTTTTATATATTTCGGGTCTTACTCGCGTACAAACATTAATCTTTTTTGGTTCTCGACGTTTCGGCCAATCAGTATTAAAACTACCCACATATCCGATGTTGTTAAGAATAAAAAAACAGTATGTGTTACTATCTGAAAAAGTCAATGTCACAGCACACGACATTAACGGTATCTGGCCGAAACGTCGAGAACAAAAAAAGCTAAATGTTTGTTCACGTGTAAGACCCGAAATATATAAAAATAACGGTATACCGTTGCTATTAAAAAAAATATGTATGTTGTCAGGTGGCACGATGTACACGACAGTCCTACTATTCATACCTACCTACATTTTCTATATGAATGTATGACGTTTTTGTGAAAAACTGGTCAAAAGTATGCAACACAATATGTGTTAAAATGAAACCGATTAAGATTTTTCCCATACAAACTTCATAACATCTATAACTATGAATATTTTGCTACTCAAAACGCGTTATCGTGTATCGCTATTTCCCATAGGCTCAAAAATCATGTTCTTACGGACGTATTGGGTAATCAAGAGTTTTTACGGGATTCATACCTACAGTTAATTCAATAAAAGAACTGGTTATTTAATAAACTGAAAGGAAACGTTTCATACCCGGTCTGTACCTTGTACACACTTTAGGAAATCGAGGAAAAATGTAGAGGTTATTAGAAAAATACTAAAATTACGACAAATGCAGTATTTTTTTTGTACAAAACAATATTTTATTATACCACATTGCTTAACAGGCAACAATTAGGTACGCCATTATGAGTTCATTCTGAAACCTAATACGAAGTATTCTAAAAATATATAATTATATATTTCAAAATGTTCGTAATAATTATAAAAAAAGATAGTCTAATTTTTTGCAAAAAAGACAGATATACGTAATTATTAATAAAAAGAGCTTTTTGTTTAATATTTTCATATTAATCGAAGATACATTTTGTGGCTCCTGACCATCGACCATCCCGACGTGTGATTTCTAAACGTAGGTACTATTAAACGTCAAACTATTTACATATTATAATTGTCATTCTGTGTTTACCATAAGCTTCTTAGTTTACGGTAAACGCTGTGCTTTTTGAATTTATCAGTGACTTACGAACGACTCCTGCTTTGTTATTTGGTCCTTTCTGCTTCGCGTATTAGGATATTGGATTTGGCTGTGTTCATTGAACCTGATTTCTCTACTGCGATTCGGATTTCGTCGTTTAAAACACATCTTTATTTTCTGTGGGATCAGGTACGTATGAGACACACAAACCGTCTCTTTTATTAATAAATAAATGTAATGGTACCATATAACTGTAGACATACATACAAATGTCTCTAGTACTTCATAATCATGTCATTTTAAGTCTGCATTGCAGGAGCACAACCCTCTATCATCTGCCGGAGACAGACGGAGGATTTGGCCTACACTCCCTACGCAGGCCAAACGGGTTGAGGAGAATTAAATAAAGGTATTTCCTTAGTCGCCTTATGAGAGAAGGTCACTCCAGGTAGGGGCAAATTCTTTCTACTACTCTGCCAGAAACCACACGGCCGCACGGTCTTTTGTACTTATGCTATTTTAAACAGCTGTGCTTGCTTACCTTAATAATATTGCCTGAGCACATTCTAAGATTTGTATGCTCATGCTTGCAAATGGATATCTGTCATCTGAGCAATTGGTACTCTGCCCTCCATTATTGATCTAAATAGTTGTATTTATCATTTTCAGACTAGCAAATATGGCGCATTGTTTGCTATATATGTTCCTCTGCAATTATTGTAGATGCTCAATATTACATGACTGATAATATTGCCCCAGAATTTTTTAAAGGAACGTGTTGCTAAATATGTTAATATAAATGCTATTGTACGAGAAAACTACACCGAAATACGACAAATTGATAATTAAAAGTCACTTATAATATACTGAGGTTTCTAAATTAGTAGTGTACAATGTCCAGACCGGGCCTTCATACATTACTGAAACGTCTCCTTTTGTGGACGCGTAGGTATATAGATATCCACTAGAGCGGCTAAGTCGTCTGCATTATTTCCTATTACTTCTATGGTTGTGTCTATAACAACGCGGGCGTAACGTGGAATCGCGGCAAATTAGCCCTTCTGTACAGGTACCTTGGGCCTTTGCGATTTTCTGGTTCTGTCCCTAGTCTCCGAACCACTAGCTGTGGTCATCCATATAATGCGCGACCGTGCCATGTTTGAATACGAAACCCTAAAAACATTTGTTAGATTGGGATTCCACCACGCTAGGCTCTTGATTTGCTTACATTAAATTGTCTTGACCGGAAGCAAAGCATTCGATGCTTAATCAAATGTGCCTACTAATAAATTGCTTTACAATCGGAGGCGCTGCACATTGTTCATTTGTTTACTACTGTAAACGACTTTATAATCATATTTTTTTCATCCTCAGACTGTATTTAATCAGGAATCTAAAATTGAATTTTACTAATAATCATAAGAATTTTACGATACTTCAAGAAAAATAAAATATTTTACGACTGAATCCACATTACTTCACGTGATTGTTGTATAAACTCGTGTTTGAAATTATTGAAAGGAGTACGAGCTATGTTATGACACTGTAGCATAGTAGGTAGTTGTTTTGGCAGTGCTTTTATTAATATGGATTTAAAATTATTGTTTTTGGTAACTATGGTAAGTTTCAAAAATCGGCCAAGTGCGAGTCGGACTCGCGCACGAAGCTACAGGGTACTTTCAACTCAGAATCTTGAAATTTGGTACGAAGCAACATTTTATAGCACAGATAAAGGAAAATTGCCAAAAACGTAAATTTTAACTATTTTTATAGGTTTGTACGGAACCCTCGGTTCGCGAGTCCGACTCGCACTTGGCCGATTTTTTACTGTGCACTTGCTTTTACATTGCAGCTTTTAGATCATAAGTCGCTATAACCATTAGCATTTTCTCAGCAAATACGAATGCTATTGAGTAAAGTTAATATGACAAAAAGAGTGTTAGATATATTAACAGACTTTGTTCTCATTTTAAAAACTTTTTTATAAATTTTATGTGGCCTAGTTTTTGAGTAAAAGTTCATAAAAAAAGGTAATAAAAAAGATACAACAAATGATCGTTCCTCTTACTCCTATGAGTATGTCTCCCTCATCGGACAGAACAATGACTAGGTACTATGTCTTAAGTTTTTGGTCGAATGCCATAAATTTTCAGTTACCGACCCTTGTTTTTTGGCGTGCAAACGCAAGGAAAAAACAGTTAGAGTATCTTAATCCTTAATGTAGGTACCGACTAACTTTAAGTGCTCATTTTTTATGGATTTATGAAAATATTTTTGTTTAAATTTTATTAATAAAGTTATTTAACAGGTATCGGTCATTGATATTATAAATAGTAACGCGACGAACAAACTTCAATCAAGTCTTATACAAAATTCTTTCACGAAACTTCTAACAAATATCGTAAAAGTAAATAAAGAAAGAATGGATACTATAAAGAAACTTACAAAATTACAAGACATTAACTATATTATTCAGTACCGAGACACATTGAAAAATCCTGGGGAAAATGGTAATACTTCTAGGATCATAGACAAAAATAATGTGAATGTGAACAGCGGCAAAAAATATTTATCAGAAAGTCCTGATATAATGGCTATGATTATTTTCGAGGTAATATTACTACTAATAATAATATTCTCTAACACTCTGACGCAGGGATTTCAAACTAAAACTCATTGTTGGGCCAAAAGAATAAAAATTTGCACATTTTTCACTTTTATGGGTATTTCAACACCCTTAGGTATACGTGTTTCAATTACAACTAAGATTTGTAATTTATGTTTTTAAATTTACCCTTACAGCCTAGCTTTGAAGAAGATACACCTGATATTATAAATAACGAGGATAGACAGCATCCGCGTAAAGCAACGGGAAGATCTAACGCCAATTGAGACAGTAATATATCGTAAGGAAATACACGGTAAAAAAAGAATTAGTTGAGCCAAGAGAATATCGTTTCATATATGCACCAACGAATATTTGCTTCATCCAAGATATTATTTCTCTTAAATATTTAAAATAATATGAAGTTAACACAAGATCAAATTTCTTTGAACCAGTAAATAAAACTGTGTGTGTTTAAGACAATATTTAATTCATTGAAGAAAAATATGCTTCTTTATTTGAAACACTTTGTTTTTTAGGCGTAGAACTTCGTGTGTTATTGGATGGAAGAAATTTGTAATTAACACAAGAGAGTAGTGCTCTTAACTTGACTACTGCAGCGCTTAAATTATTATTGTTTAAAACAAAAAATGTTTCGGTCCAAACTTACAAATCTGTCAAAATAAGCATTTTTAAACAAAGTTTTTTTATTAGCATTTGTAAGAGCCCTACAACAGGGGCACAGGCCTCTTTTTTGGAGGCTTGGGCCATATAGAGTCAGTCTACCGCATTGACTTAGTGTGGCTTGGCCGACGTTTGTTGTCGAGCTAGTGCCCTACTGCAGGGGCACAGGCCTCTTTCTGGAGGTTTGGGCCTCATAGAGTCAGTCTGTCGCACTGCTTTTGTGTGACTTGGTGGACGTTTGTCGAGCTAGTATATTATACAGTGTTATGTTTATTTATAATTATTATGACTATTTAACAATCCTTAGACACAACAGAAAGAAAAGTGTGCCGCTAAGCGGTCATCCATCCAAGTACTGACCACGCTCGACGTTGCTCAGCTTCGTTTATCGTTTCAGATAGACGAATACGACTGGACACGGGCTTTTCAATTCTCAGATAATAATTAACTTTAGGTTTCTTGCATAAACTGTGTAAAAGTTTTCCCCGTGAAAAGAAATTTTTAGTTGTTTCATCAAATACTTTTAATAATATTAAACTTAGCTATGATTTTTCCATCCAAATTCGCCGATGTGATACTGGAGTATGCTCGAAGGTTTCCCGCTTGTCGTTCATGCTCACACCACGCTGAGTTCGCTTATCCACTCCTGGAATTCGAAAATAAAAGTGTGTATATATTGTATTCATAATATTTAATTATATAAATTCTTAGTTTTTTTTGTTTAGTTTAAATAATATAAAATCAAAATAAAATTAAAGTGACTTTAGAAAAGAAGTTTAATTATGAGTAGGTATTTTGAAATCTTTCTAAAAAATAAAAATAAAAAAATTATAAATCATCAAATAAAATTACAGATATGGAGTTAGATTTAAGAAATATTTTTAATTAATTGGACCCTTTATCCTTATCTCCAAACAGATATAATTAATTCTGCTTTTTTCGTAATTATTAAATTAATTATGATAATTTGACTAATCATATCTGTTGCCCTCTCCTCGAGATTTTTAAATTTAAAACTGGTTGCCTGTAAAGTCGGTATACGGGCGAAAGTTTTACGTGACAATGATTTTATGTCTGTCTCTCTCGCTCTTAGGCGGGCGCGTGCCTCTCACTCGCTCTCATTGTGAGCGCATAACGTGAGCGGAGCGTAACGCAGTTTCTTGAAGTGTCACCCGGCAAACCAATTTATAAGACGTTGGCACGTCAAAATCTCTACACATAAAGGTTGTCCAGGGACTCTTTTTACTATTTAGCAGAAAATAAAACACTCATAAAAAAAACAAGAAAATTACTAAAATAAAAAAAATCGAGTGTTTGGGGTAAATTAATTTTAACTATCAGCAAGTTATAATGGGCCAGTTAAGAGCCATAAACAAAAAAGGGACGCTGAAAGAAAATAAGATTAGTACACATTTAAATATATCAACATTTAAGTACGTAAGTGATTGAGATAGTAAGCTAAATTAAATTGAACTTTTCTCATAAGAAAACAAAATAGTATAAATCAAATTTTCAGTGAGTTCGTGTTAAGTTCTTGTAATTTAGAACTTCACTGAAATCAGGCATTACTTAAATAAAATACCTCATTATTTAATCAATGTAAATTAAAATAAATAATTCATTACAACATAATTATTTGATAGAATAGAATTCAAGTAATGCCATACAAGTGAAAAATTCAAATAGTAATTAATTATACTCAGCTTTTTTGAATTTCAGCATTATAGTCCTAAAGTATCTTCAGTCCCACAGGTACATGACGTGTGCACTCCTTTTGATGACTCCCCGTTGAACTCAAACAGGCAGCAACTCAAACACAGAATTAAAAAAAAAATTATTAAAGGAAAACAGTATTTTTTATCATAATATTCATAGCTGAAAGGAAAATTTAATTATAGACATAACAAAATTACGAACTTCCAAACTTCTGCTTTCAAAATATAACTCATTCCAGAACATACTCTTTATCATTCAAAATCTCATTAGAAACCTAGATACACAAATACATCCCTCCTATATATATAACATACATCGCCATAATTTTGTAATTATGCATGATTGACAATGCATATGTGTAGTATAAAATATATATATTATGTATATATAATAAAAATTTACGTACCTCATATTTTGAGATCTTACTTTTGAAAACTTAAGAACTTCGTTTCGAAGTTCGTAGTTTTGTAACTTTTCGAGTCTGTGATGTAATATTTAAATGTATGTAAGTATAGGATTCCCAGAATCGTTTGTTCTATTTACTTGCAAAAACGGTCCTCCAGACATTACATGTTGGTACGACGAGTAAATAGTTTGTGTACATAGGTGTTGTGTACTTGACGAAATTTATTTGAAAATTTAAATATCATTCTTAGAAAACTCATATATTCCATGTTATAAGTATAAACAAATAAATATGTATTAAATATATATACATAATGCATTATTTTCTATGTGTTATATTCTAAGGAAGACAAAAGTAGTCACTTATTCTTTCATCTCATGAAATATCATGAAAATGTGCCCAATAGGTAATTTTACAAATACATAGTTCTCTATGTAACGTGAACTTTGATGTCATTTAGTGATCAGTAATTTAAACTGTTGATAAAAAGGCTTTTACACGATGGTTTGATAAATACAAAAAGTAGGTAGATTCTCGTCTAATTTGCATAATCATTAGGTCCCAGACCTATTTAACAGTAAAATACAGAAGATAAAGTAAATTAGCTTTCAGTTCATTAAGTCACAATATATTTTTCACTGCGTTGAAATTTTGAAAATTTTAAAGAATGACTCAAATTTTGTCTTTAGTTTTTAGTGTCATACTACTAGAAAGTATCTCATAAAACAACTCTTTCGTTTTACACACATTTCCACACTTTTGTTATCAATAAAACATACATTTTCTTTTAAGACATACATCCCATTCAACCGTCACAAACACTTAGCAACAAAAGAAAATGAATTAAACAAAATCTGAATAAAACCTGTCGAAGACACAATTTTACGCATGAACCTAGTTCGGCGCTTTTGACTCGGTTCAACGACGGGCTGTGAGAATTGTCGACGATTTCAAACTCACTTGCGGTATCGAGCCCTTAAGTCTGAGGAGAGACTGCCTCCCTGTGTGTGTTCTACCGCTTGTACAATGGGTTGTGTTCTGAGGAATTGTTCGAAATGATGCCCACGGCTACTTTCTACCATCGCACCGCTCGCCATCGGCAGGGAATTCATTCTCACACTTTAGAACCTAAATGGTCGCGTACAGTGCGGTTTCAGAGAAACTTCCTCCCGCGAACGCTTAAGTTGTGGAATGAGCTCCCTGCCAAGGTTTTCTGCAAGGACTACAGTATGGATTTCTTCAAGAAAGAAGTTATTAGATATCTGAAGGGTCGGCAACGCGCAAGTGATACCCCTGGTGTTGCAGGCGTCCATAGGCTACAGTGACCGCTTACCATCAGGTGGACCGTATGCATGTTTGCCACCTTAGTGGTATAAAAAAAAAAAGTTCAAACAACAAAAAAATATTATATAAAAAAAATAATATGATATTACTTTACCGAACTGTTTTGTAGAACACAACCACAAATAAAAAAAAAAATTAATATTCAAATATTGCAAAGATTAATTTAGCACGTCTGGACTTCAGTACACTCTCTGCCTGACTGTATCAGTTTCGTTCCCACAGGATGACTCCTTAGGATAATATATACTATCACGACCAAGCACCAACACTCCTTCTGGGTGACTGTTTTGTATAATTTAAACTATCACGACCAAACGCCAACACTCCTACTGGGTGACTGTTTTGTGTAATTTAAACTATCACAACCAAACGCCAACACTCCTACTGGGTGACTGTCCCAGTTTCGTTCCGATCAAGCCTTCGCCCGAATTCCCAATACCAGGAATCGGCTTTGGGTTTCTCATGGTTCCATAGATCAAATAATACTCGTTGTTCAATAACTTTTTCTATATCCTTTGTTCGTATCTTAATAGTGACAAACTGAAACTACACACTACTGGTATATCTCATAGAGATAAAAACAAAATATAGTTTGAGTACGTGACTTTTCTATAGTTAAAGTTACCAAATCTTAGGCGACCCCTTTAAAGATTAAATATTTTTCTCACAGTTTCTAAACTTGTTTAACACTTGATATTTCTGTCTGTCATCATATACGAAATTGACTATGTTAAATGAAACCACCTACTCACTTAAGGAAAGAACTCAAGTTTCTAAGTATTGAACATAAATTCAGTTACCTATATTTACTTTCATGTCTATTTTTAAAGTAACATAAAACGATATGTTACAACTGTTACTAATTTGCGCACAAAACCCTATAACAAACAATTATTTAAAATTAAAACCCAACACGAAATCCAATGAAAGACTGTGATGAGGTCCATTCAGTTTTAAAAATGCAAGTATTTGCTAAAACGAAAAGAAAATTAGTTCAAAGCGATACTAGCTGATTAATTTCAACGAAAATGTTTAATATTTTAAGACAGGTATTTTATTTATTTCGACTAAAACCAAAGTTTTAGCTTAAAATAACAGATTTTGAGTCAAGAATCTAACAATTCTGTTAAAATTATTATTTTCTGTAATTCAAAATAGAATTATCTTAACTGAAAATTACACTGGCTTTGATTTAAGATACAATTATTTTAAATGAAAGATATAGTTTTTAATAAGTGACGTCGCAGAATTAAGAAAACCATGATGTTATCGCAAAAAAAATTATATCAAAGCAAAATTATTTTTGTTTCAAACGAAGAAAAATTAAATATTGCATATAAAAATGTATTTTTCTATACAAGAACATTAACTGTCTTATGGTAATTTATTAAAGTTAGGTTGATCTAAAACGTACATTATAACGGAACGACCGTTTCCGGTGGTCCGTCTCCGGTAAAGGACCGGATGATGTAGGAAACGATAGAAGTTTCTGGGCATTCGCTCTTAGGTCCATTACCACTGTGGTAATTTACATTTAGAGATCAAAGAATCTCGAGATGTTTGACATCGCTAAGTCAAAACAGTTCACTTTACGTAGATACTTGACGTAGTCGTGAAAAAATTCTGTTGATAATTATTTTCACGGATTCTATTATTAAATTACAAATTGCTGCATATCTACTTCTATGCTATAAAAGAAAACCGTCCTCGGTAATTTTGTATATTTATTTTCTCTCGTTCTGTGTTTTGTGAGTTATTGGTAAGTCGCTAATCCATTTCTTTTTCTCCTTGACAGTACGGTTCTTAGTATATATATACTCGGCTCTACGCCTAAACTGAGGTCCGTGAGAAGACGTCTTTGTATGCGGGTGCACATTTGTTGTCTAACGACGGCGCACGGCAGCTGCTTTGCATTTCTTTTACTGGGGAAGGCCGGAGTCTTCTAAATTCCAAATCCTCGGCCTGCCCGGAGTCTCCTTGACTCCAATCCTTCGGCCTGTGCAGTAGGGGTGCTATCTTGAACACCGCTACACACGAAGGTTACGGGGCGACCTACTCTACGCCGAAGCTACTGGCGAGCTACGTCCACGTGCGGTCTTGCACTGTGCTAGCCACGTGCGGCCTTACCTTGTGCCTGCCACGGGCGGCATATTCACTACTCACCATACGCTGTTAGGCCGCGTAAAATCAGTCCCGTCCGCGTCTTCTTTCTACGGCGGTGCTGACCTGAGGGGTGCCTACAGCGAGCAAGACATCGAATCGGGCTCTAGGCCGAAGAGACCTGAATGTACTAGTTCCCTAATAAAAGCTTTAAATACAACACTTAAAATCTGTGTAGGCAGGCTTGCGTTTGGCTATCTTTCTATTTATTTAGGTAGTCCTGTATGATTGTGAATTAGGTAGCTGTGATCTAGATATTTAAGTGTTAAGAATTACCCTATGTGATTAGGATATTGTGCATTAAAAGCTGTTACTATATAATGAAAGAGTATACTAATATAACCTGCCCTACCCTTGAAAAGTGTTTCTCTACTCGCCTTTAAACTCCCTCCTTCTGAGCACCTAGCCGGTGCATTCGGTAACAGGGCACTACTGCTTAAACCGGTCTTGTTATAACATTTATTTGGTTAAAAAAATATTTGTTCAAACGAAAAGAAGTTTATCAATTTCGATTGATAAAATGTTTTTTTTTTTCTAGGAAATAATGTTGCCTTCTGTGTACAAAATATGTCCAAAATAGTTTGATTTCTTGACTGAATGCAAATTATTTTAATGGAACAGAACTTGGAAACTCTTTTTTTCCGTGTATTTTTGGTGAAAACTTGGGTTACATAGTTGACAAACACGGTCTACATAATGATCCCGAAAAAGTCGATTCTATTCTAAAAATCCAACCCCCAAGGGTGTAAAGGATTTAAAAAGATTCCTTGGTACTGTTAGCTGGTACAGGAGGTTCATACCGAACTTTAGTTCTATTGCTGCTCCTTTAAATAAGCTAACTTCTACTTAAAAAGGAACGCCTAAATTGTCTTGGAATGACGAGGCGGACAAAGCTTTTAAAATTTTAAAAGAACTCCTTATTTCGTCACATATTCTCTCTTGTCCTGACTTTTCTAAGCCGTTCGCTGTACACTGCGACGCGTCAAGTCATGGGATTGATGCAATGTTGACACAAGGATTAGATGGTGTTGAAAAACCAATCGCTTTCATGAGTAAATCACTCTCTGCTTCTCAGAAAAATTACTCAACAACGGAACCTGAGTTACTTATATTGTTTTACTTGTACAAAGTTCATATTAGGTTAGGATAACGAAGTTATTCATTACATTAATTTTCTCATTACAAAGCGTTGCTAATTGAGCAAAAGATTGTTTTATGAGAAGACGTGTTCACGTAAAGTGAAAACGATTCGCTCTTGACCTTTGGTTTGTTTGTAAACAATGGTCAGCTGTCAGGTTGACAACTGTCAAGTCTGATTTTCTTCTTCAGCGACTCGTAAGCTGTAATAAGGTTGACTGTCCTGTCAATCATTTTACCTATCTATGGTAGAATGTTCATTGACATAAGATACTACTACTCTATAATGCTTATGTCAAATATGAACATAATCTTCTACTAAATACTAATATTCTACTTGTTTCTTATTACAGATGCTACTCGTAACTCTGTCGGTAAATATTTAAATAGTGTCTTTGAAACTTAACAAAGAGACTAATTATAAGTTAAATATTTTTGGTTCACTTGGTGGACTGGCGATTGTAGCTCAGCACCAACGTACGTAAGGGTCTGAAAGTTTATGATGAGACTTTCAGACAATTTAAAAACAAACTTTGAAAGGATTTTGAATGTTGCTGTTTGTTTGAATGAAAGTGAGTGATACCAGAAGTTGTACATACTCATCAGCCATCTCTTATCATTAAAGAAAAGTGTCTTCAGGAGAAAAAATTTCAACGAGACTTGGTCTCAAGGAAAATTTTTGAACACGGAAGGGGACACTATAACGGAACGACCGTTTCCGGTGGTCCGTCTCCGGTAAAGGACCGGATGATGTAGGAAACGATAGAAGTTTCTGGGCATTCGCTCTTAGGTCCATTACCACTGTGGTAATTTAAATTTAGAGATCAAAGAATCTCGAGATGTTTGACATCGCTAAGTCAAAACAGTTCACTTTACGTAGATACTTGACGTAGTCGTAAAAAAGTTCTGTTGATAATTATTTTCACGGATTCTATTATTAAATTACAAATTGCTGCATATCTACTTCTATGCTATAAAAGAAAACCGTCCTCAGTAATTTTGTATATTTATTTTCTCTCGTTCTGTGTTTTGTGAGTTATTGGTAAGTCGCTAATCTATTTCTCTTTCTCCTTGACAGTACGGTTCTTAGTATATATATACTCGGCTCTACGCCTAAACTGAGGTCCGTGAGAAGACGTATTTGGATGCGGGTGCACATTTGTTCTCTAACGACGGCGCACGGCAGCTGCTTTGCTGTTCTTTTACTGGGGAAGGCCGGAGTCTACTAAACTCCAAATCCTCGGCCTGCCCGGAGTCTCCTTGACTCCAATCCTTCGGCCTGTGCAGTAGGGGTGCTATCTTGAACACCGCTACACACGAAGGTTACGGGGCGACCTACTCTACGCCGAAGCTACTGGCGAGCTACGTCCACGTGCGGTCTTGCACTGTGCTAGCCACGTGCGGCCTTACCTTGTGCCTGCCACGGGCGGCATATTCACTACTCACCATACGCTGTTAGGCCGCGTAAAATCAGTCCCGTCCGCGTCTTCTTTCTACGGCGGTGCTGACCTGAGGGGTGCCTACAGCGAGCAAGACATCGAATCGGGCTCTAGACCGAAGAGACCTGAATGTACTAGTTCCCTAAAAAAAGCTTTAAAACTACACTTAAAATCTGTGTAGGCAGGCTTGCGTTTGGCTATCTTTCTATTTATTTAGGTAGTCCTGTATGATTGTGAATTAGGTAGCTGTGATCTAGATATTTAAGTATTAAGAATCACCCTATGTGATTAGGATATTGTGCATTAAAAGCTGTTACTATATAATGAAAGAGTATACTAATATAACCTGCCCTACCCTTGAAAAGTGTTTCTTTACTCGCCTTTGAACTCCCTCTATCTTTTCTCCTCCTTCTGAGCACCTAGTCGGTGCATTCGGTAACAGGGCACTACTGCTTAAACCGGTCTTGTTATAACATTTATTTGGTTAAAAAAATATTTGTTCAAACGAAAAGAAGTTTATCAATTTCGATTGATAAAATGTTTTTTTTTCTAGGAAATAATATTGCCTTCTGTGTACAAAATATGTCCAAAATAGTTTGATTTCTTGACTGAATGCAAATTATTTTAATGGAACAGAACTTGGAAACTCTTTTTTTCCGTGTATTTTTGGTGAAAATCTGTTAAGACCTGTTGTAGGATTGCATTATGTCTACTCAACGTAGAAAACGTCAACTCCTGGTAGAAAAGAACATTTTTTGTTATAAAAGTCAACACTCATGAAGAACATCTGTATATATATAAAAGAAGAAACTGCGAAGATAATGACTAACTGATTCAATGATATATCAATGCACAGACCAAACCGCTGGATCTTGAAACTTGAAATGTAGGGTGTGGGCTTACTTGATGTAGGGTTTCACCATGAAAGAATTTTGCAAAATTCATTCCCGGAGGGGTTAAATTCGGGGCTAAGAGAAGAAAAATGCATAAAAAAATGGTAACTATATTTTATAAGCTATTTGGCCTTTAGGTTGAAATTAAGATTGACGTGTTTCACCGATATATGAAAATGACCCCCCAAAAGGCAATAGGGGATAAAAATTAGTATGAGAATTCCGAGGTTTTTGTTTTCTAGGTTAAACAATAAGCAGTTAAAAGCTTTTTTTAAAATGTCCACGCGGATGAAGTCGCGGGAATAAACTACTACCTATATAAGATAAGCGCATGTTATAGACATGATGCAGAAAATCCTGTTTTGATAGGAACATGTTATAGGAATAATTGTAAAGTATTTTATATGACAAGAAACGAAAGATTATTAAATAAAAATTAAGAATATTGGATTGGAAAAAAAGAACATGTTATTGGAACAGGACCTTGCAATAATCCTCAAGATGAACTTAGGTAGGAATGTTTATAGAAAACCCTGATAAAATTGTGATAAGAAAAGGAATGTTATTCTGGAAAATTATTTTTAAATATAAAAGTGTTTACAGTTGATCCTATACTAAATAATTTTGTATTTGATGGTTTTATTTTATTGCTCGAATTATATTTACTAAATGACTTTTAGGATAGGTAGATACCGTAATAAGCATTGACAATGAGAACCTTTATTAGTGACACCATTTTAGTGTATGTTTTTTATGTATTTGTGTAATTTGAGTCACGAAATCTTTAAAATTTATGAAGCCTAAAACCTTGAAATTTTGCAAGTAGGTAGGCATGCAAATATTTGACGTTAACATTCGCTGGAATATGTTTTATTTTAAACTTAACCCTGAAAGAGGTAAAAGAGGTAGAGAAAATTTCATAGGGAAAATTACAAGCAAATTAGTACCAGCAACAGCGAACTCCCATTTGCTGAAGCTAGCTATTTTTCCCGATACGAGAGAGAGGGAGAGAAAGTATGTGTGACCTAAACTGACAACCTATTTTCCCTAATAACTTTCTACTTACTTCCCTTTCCTCCCTTTCCCTTTAATACTTTACATATGTACCTATTATGAATAAGTTTACCTTACTTTTGATACTTTTTCATCGCAATAGATTAAGATTAAAAAAAAAACATTTTCACGGGATGTTGTTCAGAGCGACTCGACACCTAACTTACCTACACAATTGCCAAGCCTATGACAAATCATGGTTCTTGTTTTCTGATAGAAAACAAGATACTCTACTTGACAATTTAACTCGACAACACATTTTACATACTTCTTATAGTAAGTATTGCTCTACTTTAATTCTTCATACATTGTTTTAAACGAGTCAATAAAAATAAACTAATTTATGTACTTGCATCGAGAGATGCATCTTGCCGTTGCGGCGTGCGGTGTTAATGTTAAAAGTAGGTGACGAATTACGAGTCCAACGAGGTTAAACAAGAATTCGATAAGGTTGCGAAGGGTAATTGAGAAGTTTCTATGGCCGACTCCGCATCAAATAAGCTTCATGGTATAATCGCATTGTCATTACATAGGTACCTATACCAAATTTAGGAACATAGCAAGAGCTTGAAAAATGCATTACTTTTAAACAGTGGCGTAGCTATCGGAGGCTAGGTGGTGCCGTGCACCTGGGCGCTCAAGCTCAGGGGGGGCCTAAGAACCTAACTAGCAAACCTCAACCTTAAACTAAACTATCGAAAATTCCTCCCACCTTCAGAATATAAATATAAAAGTATAAATTTATAGGTTGCAACACAACTTCAATCATGGGAACTTAGTTAAAGGTAATTCGAAACTTACAGGGTATTCTCCCACTATATTCTATCTGTCTTTTGCATATATTCGCCGTCAGATTTTGCGGAAAGGAGAAGAAGAAAACAGAAGAAATACTTATTCATTAGATATTTACGCAATCTAGACTTTACAGATTTATTATAAAAGATATTAGATAAATCCAAGAATGCATGCCTGATTAATCACTCATTTTATAATAAAAAATAAATTAAAAATTAATTCAATAGTTATATCATTTTAAATTTTAAGAATTTTTGGAAACTGTTAGGTACTTAAAAAACCGGCCAATTGCCCCAAAAATTTATTGTTTTTTTTCTATTTTTGTGTGAAAATCTTAATGCGGTTCACAGAATACATCTACTTACCAAGTTTCAACAAAATAGTTATTACAGTTTCGGAAAAAAGTAGCTGTGACATACGGACGGACGGACAGACAGACATGACGAATCTATAAGGTTTCCGTTTTTTGCCATTTGGCTACGGAACCCTAAAAATAAACTTTAAGTTTAATAAAGACTCTTATTTACTTAGTATTGAGGTTTATAAATATTGAAAAATTATTTTATTTTATTTTTTGCAGAAATTATCTGAAAAAACTATCTGGTCCTACTGAATCTGCAATTAAACTATTTTTATTTAAATAATTAATGCATTATCAGAAATAGTTCTTAGGAGCGAAGATAAGCGTAGTAGAGAGTATTAGAACAAAAATAGAAGCTATATATTTCAAAATGCAATGTTTTAAAATTAAATGATTTCGAAACAGAGAAAATATTTAAAATTATTATTCTCAATCATATACTAGACACAATAATAGCTCCAAAATACACTTTTACTGGTATGAATGCATTTTTATATGTATCAAAATCATTTTAACTATATGTAGATCAGAAATGACGAACTCAAAATTATTGTTACAAAATATAATAAATAAATGTTTGAAAACTTAACCAGTGCCCCTAGGTGCGCCTAGTTTTAAATCTTTTTTCTCAAAGTACTGTTATATAAAGGCCGCTCTTAAAATTGAAGTAGGCCGCAGCTAGATAAATAGAGGGCCGCTTACGGATATAATGGGCCCCATCTTTTCCCTTAAATTTCTTAATATTTACCACCTAGTTTTACCCAACCTAAAGTCGTAGTTCATGATTGGGTTAGTACAAATAATTTGATTAAATTGATTATAAATTAGCAAATATGGAGAGCTAGAAAACGATTTAATGGAAGTATTATTGCTATGTAATTATTCTTTAAAATTTCTGCTTTCAGGAGCTGACAGATCATTTAGCAAATTAAAAATAATAATAAAATATTTAAAAAAAAGTGTAAGGTCAGGCTCGGCTTCTACATTTATCGCAAAGCCTAGATTTAACCTGCGTTTATGATACTTTTGCGAAAATTAAAGCTAAGAAAAGGTGATGAATAGATATAATTATAATTTTGTTGTTATTTGGTGGGTCCGACCTTCATTTTGAAATAAATCTTTTCTAATTCGTTTTATTGCCTAATCCTAACCTACTCTGCACAACTATTCTGTAAGTAATATGTCTGTATTTAGTAAGTAGCTTCGATTTGCCTTTTAAGTATTTATAGTTATTTATTTTAAGTATTTATAGTTATTTATAATAGGTAGGTATATTTACTTTATAAAACCTATATTTTTTTGCACCAGGGCTTTTTATAACCTAGCTACGCCACTGCTCTTAAACATTTAAAAAGAAAACTAAATTTTGTCTCATTGCGCAATCACGTCAAAACGTCTTATCGAACTTAACACGTACATATAAGCTGATAAAAACAGGCTTTTAACACTTTCAATCTCGACAACATTTCTATTGGATTCCTATAAAATATTATTTCCACGCTATAATTAATAAGCTTTGCAATTAAAAATAATTTTGCAATCAACATAAAAAATATTTACGTACTTCAGCATATCTACTTGTGTCAATTCCACATGTGTACGCATAATGTTTTACGATTGCTGAACTTAAACTAATATTCCTAGGTATATAATTGAACTAGTAAAATAACGTAAGCTTAACATGATAGGTCGAGATACATACATCTGATTTATTTCATTATCTAAATATTAATAAAATGACTGCTAGGTCTTTGGCTTGTTTAGTGCTACTAATATTTTTTTCGGTAAGTACACTACACTACCTACAGTTTTCGTACACAAGTAACTTTACACCTCGTTATATCGAGGCTCGGTTTGGCATCTCTGAAGAGTCTGTAGCATTGTCCTCGTTAAACTTTACACCTCGTTATATCGATGCTCGGTTTGGCATCTCTGAAGAGTCTGTAGCATTGCCCTCGTTAAACTTTACACCTCGTTATATCGATGCTCGGTTTGGCATCTCTGAAGAGTCTGTAGCATTGCCCTCGTTAAACTTTACACCTCGTTATATCGATGCTCGGTTTGGCATCTCTGAAGAGTCTGTAGCATTGCCCTCGTTAAACTTTACACCTCGTAATATCGATGCTCGGTTTGGCATCTCTGAAGAGTCTGTAGCATTGCTCTCGTCAAACTTTACACCTCGTTATATCGATGCTCGGTTTGGCATCTCTGAAGAGTCTGTAGCATTGCCCTCGTTAAACTTTACACATCGTTATATCGATGCTCGGTTTGGCATCTCTGAAGAGTCTGTAGCATTGCCCTCGTTAAACTTTACACATCGTTATATCGATGCTCGGTTTGGCATCTCTGAAGAGTCTGTAGCATTGCCCTCGTTAAACTTTACACATCGTTATATCGATGCTCGGTTTGGCATCTCTGAGGAGTCTGTAGCATTGCCCTCGTTAAACTTTACACATCGTTATATCGATGCTCGGTTTGGCATCTCTGAAGAGTCTGTAGCATTGCCCTCGTTAAACTTTACACATCGTTATATCGATGCTCGGTTTGGCATCTCTGAAGAGTCTGTAGCATTGCCCTCGTTAAACTTTACACATCGTTATATCGATGCTCGGTTTGGCATCTCTGAAGAGTCTGTAGCATTTCCCCTTGTTAAACTTTTCTGCGTAAAAAAAGAAAAGTTTCTGACTCTTTCATGTTAATTAAATTTTCGTAATTTTATGTTATATAGGTAGGTACCTAATACCTACGAATCGCAGTAAATTTGTTACATGCGTAAACTCATAAGTTAGCTAGGAAACTTGTAAGCTTACAGAAAAGTGGTCAAACGGCTTTGTGAAGTGATAGATTTCAGGAAATTTACAAGTAGACTGATCCGCTTTAGTAAACTTGTAGGAGGAAATATTTTTTGACATATTCCGAGTCTAAAAATCGATGTTTCATAAAACTTAAAAGTTTCCTAGACGTCGTCAGTAAATTTTTAAGCGTCAGGAAGCCGGCGGGGGATAGTAGAGGACCCACGGGACCTAACGCTAACGCTGGGTATTCTGACATGGCGCGATCCGTCTGGACCTCTTTGTTGCAATTTAAAAAGTCGTTTTAGCTTAAAATTAAGCATTGCTTAGCCTGTTTTACTTGCATCAAGAGGTGTTTTCGTGTTGAGTTCGTACGCAAACTTCATCACGTACTTTATATACCATCGCGCTACAATCATTATTGGCTTACAAGTTATATTGACTAAACATTTTTGTATCAACTTTATAACAAATAAGTATGGCGGTTTACAAAATACATCAGAATACATCGATTCTAATTAGAGCGTCCATAGGCTGCTGTGACCGTTTACCATCAAAAAAATTACATAAACTGTATTTCCCATACACACAGTATGTAAAATTTTATTAGAATCGATGCAAAGACGGCGGATAAGGATGTGAGCCTGTGACATATAGATGGACGGACGGACGGACATGACACATTTGTAAGGGTTCCCTGAAAAGTGTAGTAGGCTTAAGTTTCGAATTATTAAATTAATGGGGTAATGCACAGCATGTGTTTTCTTAACCCCGTCACATCCGCGTTCACAAATTCACTAGCGGCGTCTAGGAAGTTTGTCAGTTTTCTAAAACATTGATTTTAAAACTCGGAAGTATGTCAGAA
The DNA here is from genome assembly GCA_946406115.1 of Apoda limacodes. Taxonomy (NCBI): domain Eukaryota; kingdom Metazoa; phylum Arthropoda; class Insecta; order Lepidoptera; family Limacodidae; genus Apoda; species Apoda limacodes. The sequence goes on along the minus strand of OX291555.1, from coordinate 20,045,906 downwards.
ATATCTTCTCTTACAAGTTTACTAAAGCGGGTCAGTTATCTTGTAAGTTTCCTTGAATCTATCAGGAAAGATGTTATTCAAAAAGCCGTTTGACAACTTTTAGTAAACTAACAAGTTTCCCAGATTTTTTATAAGTTTACGCATTTTACAAATTTCCTGCGAAATATATACACATCTACCTAAAAAACTCTGATAACTCGATGTACACGTGACTTCGGGACAATATGACCTGCTACAGATATCTTAACTTTCTTACTTACTAAAAGGCAAAGGATCGTGTTATGAAATAAAAATAAAGCCTTCATTAATCAAAAATTAACATGAAAATCTATTGTTATCATAAACAGGGAACAAAAGGACGACTTCGTTTGGAAGATTTCAAATTAATGACAACAAGGGCTAATCAAATGAAAAAAACAATAAACAGCCATATAATAGATAAAGATTATGAATATTTAAACGGGAGTCATGAAAAAAACCCTCAAGTGGCCTCACTTATGATTACAGCCGTTGCTATTCTCAAGGTAAAATTACTTTTGTCAGAATTATTTAGAATTATATTACAGTAGGTTTTTTAACAACGCCATCTATTGTCAAATTAAGTGGTCAGCAACGAAAAAGACAGAACAACGTCTGCTAGGTCAGCTATAACATGTTATAAGACGAAAAGTTTTAATGATAGCAAATCATAGCAAACCACGATACGACTCCAGAATGGCTATATATTTTTTTTTCTGAACTGACTATGCAGTTGGCTGTTGCAGCCATTACTGCTTCACCGGGCTTTTTTGGGAGAGACTCTGAAGGAGCCTCAGCCCGTATAGCACCCAACGCTAGCTAGTATGAGGCGGATGCAAGTTGTTTAAAGATTCAGCTCATTTCTAAGCGACATCTAATTGTACTTGCCTATCATGGGATAAAGACGACCGAGGACAAAAGCGGCTCGATCTCTATTTTGGTGTGATCGCGGAGGTTCAAACGCCTATCCAGGGTCACGCCGAGATATTTGTTCTTATTTTGCCAGGGAATGACACGACCGAAGATTGAGAGGGGAGATGGCCGCGGACGGCGGCCTGAGGTAAAGAGAACGGCAGAGCTTTTGTCGGGATTCACTTCGATTCTCTATTTCCGGAACCATTCGCCTAGGGCGGTGATAGCGGGTTGGAGTCTCTTAGTGATTCGACTCACTTGCCTATCGGTGGTAAAGATAGCGGTTTAGCGGTTTCGTCCGCAAAGAGGGCTAATTGGGTACCTATCGTTTTAGCGATGTCGTTGGTGTACAGAAGGTACAAGATAGGGGCAAGCACGGACCCTTGTGGGCCTCGTGCTTATATGGAACGGGGGGGGAAAAGAGAGTGCCTACAACTTTATAGCGAAAGCTTCGATTCGAAAAGTCTTGTATGATGAGCACGAGACGTTCTGGCAACTGGAATGGCTAAACGGACTGATCTAATACCGATTTGCTCTATATGTTAAACCGCGTATAGCTATAGACATAGGACCCTCAGCTGTTAGGCAAATGCAAATAAGACAGCTTAAGGTTCGTAAAAATAAGTACAACTTCACTTAACCTACTTAAATATCTATAAATGAAATACAAAGTAGCGGTAGGGCACAGCAAGTACTCGCTCGAATGAGCAGCCCAAACTGAAGAAGTACCCCGCCTTACAGAAAATCGCGGCATGAATAATACTAACATTGAATTGTTGTGTACCTGGCGGTGAGAAAGGTTGCCAGAGCTTGAGAGACCTTCAGCTGACTACACGTTCGGAAGGATATTCCGTCTCATTAGATGCGCCTGTTGGCTAATCGGACCACTGTCTCGTTCGGACTCAAGTGTCATGCACACAACCTGATCCATCTGGACCAAATAATTGGCGTCGTGTGTCGGCATTATAAGTCGGCAGACTGGGATGGATTGTGTGAATTTTATGCATCGTACCCATGTAGGCAGCTCTGCCTTAACTCAGAAGATCCTGACGCAGCCGCAGTCACTGAGATCATCCTCGCTGGTATGGAATGTTTTATTTCTAACGTCATGGAGTCATAGAAGCCGAGAGTGAGGTAAGCGAGTTAATTCGCTAGCTGCGTAAATGCACGACTAAAAACCGGAAAAGTTCATAACCGGGAATCACTATAGAATTTATTCTTATTCAACTTGATCTGAGCAGCGAGCCGGCTTGCAGCTCCGGTTCATGTGCAAAAGCTGCGATCTGACCTGCAACTCACGCAGATTTCTAGAGTTACCCATGTAATCACTGTCTTCCCACCTGGCAGTGACGGTACAGTTTAGCTAGTAAGTTATATTATAAAAGATGACATGTCTACTAATAAACTTTAGTTTGCTTGAGTACCTTTTTTATTAAGCTACTCTTGTCTTGTACAAAACTAACTAATTTCTTTTCCATAGCCACATGAATTACCTCGGCTACAAGACCTTGTAAAACTGGATGGGCTTCAACTTTATTACAAAGATGATAAAAAACGGAAACCAAAAAGCAAACAATATTTAAGAAGTTGCAGTAAGAGGCGGTGTACAAATATGTGTAAAGAAGCTGTAGACAACACATGCTCTGATCACAGTTGTGGTAGATCACTGAAGAGGAAAATTAAGAAAAAGTGTAGGAAACAATGCAGAAATTATTGCTGAAAAGATCGAATCCATTTACGTGATGTGATCCATTTGAAGTGTAATTATTTAGAGTTGTTGTTTTATGAATAAATATATTTTTTTTCTGTTTTTATTAACATGAGTATCCATAATAATAATTCTTGACAAATCACTCATCGCTACTAAGCAGAGCTTGTTACAATTACTTAACCTTTATTTTTATACGACGTCTTATCATGTAAACAAAACCACTTCTTAACAAAATTACAAGATTCTGTCACAATCACCAAATATAACCCATTCAAAATTTATTTGCGGCGCAAAAAAAACATACAAAGTACATACAAAGGTATACCACATCAATAAACAATTCATATTATATAATTATAATAATAATAATATTAAAATTCTTTATTGCACCAATTTTGTACATAGGCGAACTATATATTATATATATATATATATATATATATATATATATATATATATATATATATATAGGAACAACAACCTACTTAGAAGGTCATTGCTATAGAACGATATAAGAATGGGGCGTTTTACAACGTTTAGCTGGATTGTCTCAGAATTACAGTTTCTATTAAATCATTTTTTTTTGTATTACAATCCTTAAAACCATCACTGTGCTTAGGAAGGGTAGTAAATAAAAATACTATTGACAGCAAATTACGCTTTTGATATTTAGAAAATTCCGGGAGTGTCTATGTTGATACACTTTGGTTGCAATGTACATGAATGTCACTACCTGATTACGACTATTTCCGACATCTAATAATCACGATAAATAACCCGTTAAAATGTCTTATTATAGTACAAAATTTACATACAGCTGAGCAAACTTTGTCAAAACTGGTTTTTAACTTTTTATAAAATTTTCAAAAATTTAGTCTCTTGAACGACATTATTCTTGTCTTGTACAAAACTAACTAATTTCTTTTCCATAGCCACATGAATTACCTCGGCTACAAGACCTTGTAAAACTGGATGGGCTTCAACTTTATTACAAAGATGATAAAAAACGGAAACCAAAAAGCAAACAATATTTAAGAAGTTGCAGTAAGAGGCGGTGTACAAATATGTGTAAAGAAGCTGTAGACAACACATGCTCTGATCACAGTTGTGGTAGATCACTGAAGAGGAAAATTAAGAAAAAGTGTAGGAAACAATGCAGAAATTATTGCTGAAAAGATCGAATCCATTTACGTGATGTGATCCATTTGAAGTGTAATTATTTAGAGTTGTTGTTTTATGAATAAATATATTTTTTTTCTGTTTTTATTAACATGAGTATCCATAATAATAATTCTTGACAAATCACTCATCGCTACTAAGCAGAGCTTGTTACAATTACTTAACCTTTATTTTTATACGACGTCTTATCATGTAAACAAAACCACTTCTTAACAAAATTACAAGATTTTCAATTGCTATATATACCTACTACTACCTACATGCTATAATTATTGAGTACCTATAGGCAGAGAACTGAGATTAAATTATTTTTTGCAATCAACATCAAAAGTATTTATGTAAGTACTTGTGTATGTCAACACATTTACATACATGTCCACAACGAGCATTTTATGATTATTGCAAAAGTCAAACCTACATAAAATTATATATTGAACAAATAAAAAAAAAAAACATTAACCTAACATGATAACTTGACATAGACACAAGTTATTTATTTCATTAAGTATTTAATTAAAATGACTGCTAGTTTTTTGGTTTATTTAATATTTATAGTGTTTTTTTCGGTAAGTACCTTTTTACTAGCTAAGAGTCGATGCAGTGCCGGGAGTGTGTGAGTTCTTCCTAACACCTTAAAAAGTAGTTATTACAAGAAAATTTTACTTCCACTCATATTTCAAATTCATTATACTATTGATAATAACGTTAGATTTAAAACATAGCATAATATCGCTTGTTACAATGTAGATGAGTAAAACAATGCTGAAATGATGTTGACACGTATAATTTAAATCAAGAATTAACAAATCTCTATTGTTGTAATCAACTGGGAAGAAAAGGACTATGTTCAGAAGACAGAGCTTATCTAATAAGAAAGTTAATTAGCAGTCATCATCGAATAGATTTTCCTCTGATTACAGCCATTGTTATTTTCCAGGTAAAAAATACTTAAGAGTTATATTGCAATAGGTAAAAAAAATATATTTTAATTATCTAAAAAAATGAATGCAAATAAATATTTTTATAGCAAATATGCAGTCAAAATATTAACCTCGAGGACTTGAACCTGCAACTCCTTACATTTCGTGTAAGTTCTACCAATTGATTTATAGAGGCCCAAGTTTCTAGCCAGAAGATTGATGTGTAGGACTTATAAGCTATTAAAAAAAATTGTGAAAGACGAAAGTTAAATGATGCTATTCTTATAAGTTAAACTGACTCTGTAATTGTTCTGCATCTTCCAAAGTATAAGAGTTAAGCCATCCTCACCTCTTACCATCGTCACGCGTCAGTCCAATTATTAATTATTTATTACGTTATTAATCTTGTTTTTTCACAGCCAGACAGCTTACCTCGGTTACAAAATGAAAGAAAGAAACCAACAACGTATTTAAGAAATTGTAGTAAGGGGCGGTGTACAAGTTTATGTAAAAAAGCTGTTGACAACACATGCTCTAAAAATAAATGTGGCAGTCGAGGCAAAGGCGAGCGTGTGGCGGGACAGAGTGCAGTCGATGCATTCGCTAAAAACTTTGCGTCGGTTTTCCTTGATGTAGTCCCATCCTTAAACTGCGAAAACGTTGAATCTCGTACACTAACTCCCGACTCGTTCCGGGTGGCAATCGAATCTCTAAGTTCTATAGAATTTCGACGTACAGTTAAGGGACTTAGGCCATTTTCCGCTTCAGGTCCTGACGACATACCGCCGTTTCTTTTGAAGGACTGCATGTCTGCCCTAGAAGGGCCACTACTGCACGTCTACAATCTCTCAATTAAAACTAATATTTACCCAACAAACTGGAAATCATCCAGGGTAACACCGGTCCCAAAAAAACGAATTTAAGTTCAAAATAGAGGAATACAGGCCGATCGCTGTGCCCTCTGTGTTTGGGAAAATATTTGAAACTATAATATCTTGAGCTAATAGCTTGAGTAATCAAATCAGTATACGCCTAGATGACGCACAGCACGGGTTCAGGACGGGACGATCCACTGCCACTAACCAACTTAACTTTGTTAACTATGCGCATTCCGAGCTTGACATGCGGCGGCAGCTGGACACAGCTTTTTTTGATTTCCAAAAGGCTTTTGACAAGTTGGACAATGACATCCTTTTGAACAAACTTTTTTCTATAGGCTTCACACCATCATTGTTAAAGCTTTTTGGAAATTACCTAAGTAACCGGAAACAATATGTACAGTTTGCCGGTCACAGATCCCAACCTTATTACACTAGATCTGGAATAGGCCAGGGAAGTTCATAAGACCCTATTTTTGATCATGATTAATGATTTACCTCAAGTCGTCGAAAATACAAAGTGCCTAATGTTCGCAGATGACCTAAAATTGTACATGGGCACGGGGTCTGTGGCGGACTGCGAAGCTCTGAAGCGTGACATCCACAATGTAGAAGTCTGGAGTGACACAAATCGTCTTCACTTTAACACAGAAAAGTGTAAAGTGATGACGTTCACTAGATCTAGGTCTCCACTTTTGTACGATTATCGACTGTCAGGTACTACTATGGTGAGGGTTGATGAGACACGCGACAAAGGATTGACACTGGACAGTCGACTAGACTTCAGAGACCACATCATGACCGTAGCGGGGAGGGCTGGTAGGACACTTGGTTTCCTTATGCGTCAAACATACATGTTTAACGATTGCAGACCGGCTATAATGCTATATAATGCCTACATTCGTAGCCGGCTAGAATATAACGCGCTTATTTGGGACACATATGAAATTAAGTATTCAGTGATAATAGAAAAAATATACAAGAAATTTTGTCGTATTATATACAAAAAAAAGTTTGGCTACTATCCACTGCTTTATCCATCTCTCTTCGTCGCGGGTAAGGTTGGTCTCGACCTAAAAAAGAAAATTAAAAAAAAGTGCAGTAAACAATGTAAAAGTCATTGCTGATACGTACTGTACGATTTTAAATTTTGCGAGTTGATGATTTAAAAAAAAATATATAACATCAAGATATTTTTTTTTTATAAATATTTACCAAACCAAATAGATATTAATATTTTTATATACAGTATAATTTAAATTTTGAAAAAGGGATTCACAACTTCACAGTTACTAAGAGTGCGAGTTGGACTCGAGCACCGTGGGTTCTGTTACATTATATAATAGAACTAGCTAAGGCCTGCGACTTTGTCCTCGTGGATTTACCTACAATTATATAAGAAATCTCATACAAATTTTCATCCCCTATTTTGCCGTCTAGGGAATAATTATCCAAAAACGGTGTAACACGTCAATCCTAATTTTCAACCATAAGGTCAAATACCAAAGTATTATGCACTTAGCTTAAAATGACGGATTTCAATACAAACTTCCATCCAACCCTCATTTAACTAACTTAGGCAAAGAGATCTTAATGAGATCATCAATAATGTACGGAAACTGCTTGTCTGTAATTGTTACTGAGATATTATAGCCCTTTCTCGTTTTACAACTGTCATCCAAATTAAGATCTTAATGTGATTGATCATTTTTCTAATTTGACAGTTGTCGTACGCAATAATATTAAAAAAAAGGGGGGACTAAAAGCGCTCGAGGATTTACCCATTGTGGGAGAAAAATGATCTTTTTGGCGTAAATCTTGTTCGACCGTAATATAGAATAAGATATATAAAATAAGAGTTCCTATTCGCACTTGGCCGGTTTGTTTTTGTATGTTTGCTCTGGATTGTACTATATAACATTTGAACGGTACCATGGTAGTGTCATCATATGTAAACAGCACTACCAGCAGTGCGGTTGGTAGTGCTGGTTACACTAAACGCTCTTCTTTACAAGATTTTACTAGTTTCATCTGTCTCGTGTCTGTAATCAAATTTTGCAAGTTAAAGATCCACTTCCCAGAGTTCTTTTGAGTTCAAATTTTGCATACATACATGACACAGAGCTGGTTTGATGATAAAGCCGTAAATAGGACCTATGTAACGAAACGTCGCTACCCCATGGAGTTTGGGCTTGTTTGATTTGCCTTGACAAGTACTCTGGTCTTAAGTGATAACCTAGACAGATAGGGGTCTAATGAAAACTTTTTTGTAAAATTTTTTTTTACATATGTTCATGTTTATTATTTTGGGCAACCTCGGTTTTTTTTGATAGTTTCAGAAATTGATAGCTTTTTTTGCGGCGGACTATCTGGTTTTAAGTTTTCTGTTAGGTTCTACGGACTATCCTAAAGATAAACTTACAAATAAAAAAAAACTTCCGCTCCAAAATGCCGTAAACAAACATAAAATACACAAATTATATGCAGCTGAATAAAACTTCCAAAAAAGAAAGTCGGTTTAAAATTTCATTTACTGGTAGATCTAGTCGTATAGGAAGTCATAATAACTATTTCCATTGTAAATGTATTTGATGAATTAAATGCCCGAGAATTGGATTAAACGAATCGCAAAATCCAACAGTTTTTAATCAGTATAAAAACAAATAAGTTCTTTATCGTATTGAATGTACGTTAAATCGGACAGTATAAGAATGTTTTTATCTTGGAAAAAATTAAAAAAAACTGCTTACTTAACTTAAAAAATAATAGTTTTAGTTCAATGTGATGTTGTAAAGCATCTGTTGATTATTTTATATTTAATATGCTGTCCGTTACTAGTTTTTGTTTTTTATATATTATATTATTTTTCTTCGGTTTTTAATTATAATGGGTTTTTGCAGAATATATAAAATTAACAGATTAAAATATGTGGAAATTAAGATATTGCCCAGTCTTTTCCATCTAATTTGCCCGTATTCCCAAAATTTATGTAACGATTGTATATTAAACCAGTGATTAACTTTTAGGGATACCGATACATAAAATGCAACTCGTAATGGACTCTCTATTTTTGAACTATACACATTAAAGTACACAGACTAAAGTGGATCATCATGCTCTACTTTAGTGTGTTACTTTATATTTTTGTGTTATTTATATTTGTTTAGATTTTTAAAAACAAAACATATGACAATCTATATATATACATGTCTAATAAACATAAAAAAACAGGTCACAGGAGCTCTACGTTCTACTAAAAATCTACATTATAAAAATATACATACAGTTGAAAGAAATCCAGATGAAAGAAGAGATCAGAGGTTAGGTGATGAAGTTAAGAATTATTCTTCAGAAGAACAGCACGGGATTGGAGCAATTTTACTTTTACAGGTATACATAATAGTTGGTTCTATATAGTGAGATATTTTTTTTTAAACCTCTACGGTGGCTAACAAGCTTACGGTCCGATAAGATTTATGGCGTAATTTACAAATACACTGATGTTGCAAGAGCACTAAAAATGAAAAGTTGTTCGAAAGACTGCAAACAAATATTAACCATCGATAAATATTGACTAGTCGCATCATGACTTTTTTACAAAAAAAAATAATATCAATGTATCCGTTGTCAGGTATCCATAACACAAGTTTTGCTTACTTTAGGGCCAGATGACGCTGTGTGTTATATCCAAAAATATTTATTATTATTAATAATAATAATCGGAAAATATTAATTTCTCTTGGAAAAGAGTTGACTTGTAAGAAAGATAGTAATAAAAATAGTGCTAAAATTAATAACACTAGTGATAAACTTTTTAATAAGTAAGATAGAAAAGATTGGTTTCACTGCGCCAAGTAAATGTAATTTGCCCACACTGTAGCGTCTTATACCGTGATCTTATATTTAATTTCAGCCAAAAAAAATGCAGAGAGAAAATAAAATTATTTATGAATTATTTTATAAAATGACTAAAGAAGTTGAAGCCAAGAAATCAGTGTCTGCAGCTGAATCAATTAGAATGGACTTCTTAAGAAGTTACAAAAGGAAATCTTGCACAAAAAAATGCAAACGTGCTGAAAGCATAGCGTGCAATAGAAAAGACTGCGAAAGAAAATTAAAAAACGTTGTAGTAAAGAGTGTAAATATCGGTCATATTAATATATCGTGGAGATATAGTGTATGATAAATTATATAATTGTATTCGTTTTATATCTACGAGTTTAATATACATATGCTGAATGCAGAATAGTGCTTTAGTAAAAATAAATGTTTGAACTTAGAATGCATTTAAAAAAAATGGGTATAATCATTCAACCTAATTATATATGCTAATCCTAGGTGTACAGTAGACTCGTTTGACAAATGAAACGCTAAGGCTCTCTTTTGAAAAACGGCTTTTTAGGATAAAAGTGTACTTGACATAGCTTCGAAAATATATAAGACACATTCCGCATTCGATAAGTAATCTGTGTCATAGTTTCTTTTTTTTATTTCAAGGAAATTAGGAATAAAAACATATGTTAAAAAAGGATTTCTAGTCTCTGAATTATTGCGCATAATATATTACTTTGCATACCATTGTAATTGATTGGTTAAGTGATAATTTTACAACTTTTAAGTCTATATAATGGATACCAGTGCTTCATGCAAATAAAGAATTTGTACTAGAATTTGTATTTTACTTTTCAATCATAGTCGTCAATTATTTTAGCCTCAATTTTTTTTTGCTACAGAAAATAAAAATGTTGCATTGTGGCATACCTTAACTCTTTTATGCTTTCAGAATTACCAACTTAGCAACTTAAGAGAACTTAATTCAAAAAAATGTCCAACTATTGTAGTTATGTCACTATGACTACTTTTTTACATTTAAAGAGTAAATAGAAATGCCAACCAAGATTAGACCATGTTATCTATACCTTTCTATTAATCCTTTTCCAAATAAATCATTTCGTATTTAAGGCTGTTTTAATACCTGTAGATTACTTTTTGAATTATTTCATTCCATTCAAAAGATATGACAAATTTAAAACTGTCAATCTTAACTAAAATTTGAAATAACCGGCTCAAACGCGTAGTCGGCTCCCTCCCTTCCTAAGCAGTGGACGCAATCGACATTGAAATCGATTTTGACTTTTTACGAAGCAAAAAACTTTAAAAATAGAAATAGGTTTATGCACAAGAATATTAATTGTAATTAAAAATTTTTATGTCTTGCATAAAGATAGATTTATTCTATGTTTATCCTAAAATTAAAAAAAATAACAGTCCAACTGTGCGAAGCCGGGACGGACCGCTAGTTAATAATAAAATTACTAAAATCTACTAAGAAATATTATAGTTTAAAAAAATCCTATAAATTTCTGACACGTCGATTATTATCATTTCAATTACCTATATTTATATTTCATCACATCTTCTCGTAAACAATGTCATCACGTGCAGGCAACGCTGGTGATAAGACCTTAATCACTCCCACGGGCTTTTTCTTTGTAAATTTTACTGTCCTCAAAGCAGCGCAAAGCGCTCGTTCATAAAACTCACAGGTGGTAATGACGCTGCTATTCTATCAAGTATGTATTTTTATATTAAATATATATTTTAATAATAATAATCTGGCGGTAGAGTAGTTTTTTATTCTTCTATTCCCACCATTTTAATTGTGCTTTGATAAGTTTATTTATTTATTCACCCCATATTTTTATTTTTTTACTCGCAAATGTGATGAAAACATTGTGTGTAACGCGGGCGATACGGAAATTGCAAACTCGAGCCATTAAAGCCTTCGACCTTCGACTTTAGGCTTCTGAATAGCCTCACGTTAGTAATTTTCTCCTTACACAATAGACTACTTGTCTACCTTTGAATATCCAAAGAGTATAGGTAATTACTTTCGTGCTCGAAAGAGCTAGTCAAAACATTTTTACGTAGGTACATACCAACTGGAAATTGCGATTAGTTGAAAATGTAGGGCAGCGAAACCTTTATGGTGTTTCTAAGACTCTTTATGATATGTTTATTCTTTAGAACACCACCATGCACACCTGAATGATCCCTATCCGAACTTCCTATCACTAAATAGGGCTTCTGATAGTATAATATTCAGTGATGTTAAAGTGATCAGTAGTATGCAAAGGTGAAAGCCATGTGCCTACTGTACGGTTCACCGGGGGGTTTTAGGGTTTCGTAGTTGTTGCGGACAGAGCTAGTGGACTGTAGGTTAATCGAAATTTGGGCTCTGAAAAAGCCCACTGTAAAATTGAAAAAAATAAACAAATTGGATTCTGCTTGCAACAGCTTATAATTGCCTTAAACGCAATTTACACTCAATGCTAGCGCCGCCTAGCGGTCGCTCTTATGCTCAGGCAATAAGTGCCCAAACCGCTAAAGCTCCGTCACCGCAAATTGTTGCTCAGCCGGCTAGCGTTAATGCCAGTGCCAATGACAAAAAAGACAAAAATAGTCACCCCCCCATAGTCGTAGAGTCCCTCCCCCAGTGGTCGACGCATCAAAAAAGTTGCACTCTATATTAGGCCACGCGCCCAACGCCCGGCCGTTAGGCAAAGGGATACGATTTTTCCCCAAGTCGCCCTTAGAGTATCGTTCGGTAGTGGCGTATATAGACGAGCTGTCTAAGTTGGACCACGCAGTATCCTGGTACTGCTACAGCTTAGACAGCGATCGACCACATAAAATCGCCATCAAGGGGCTCCCTCAAGACACCTCGCTCAACGAGATAGCTGAGGACCTCGTCTTCGCCGGCTTCCCAGTGTCGCACGTGCGGCAGATTCCTGCAGTTAGGGGTCGACCTAATTGCATTTATTATGCCCAGCTACAGCACAGGCATACTCTTGCCGAGCTGCAACAGCTGTACGCAGTAAACGAGCTGCTCAGCATGCCTGGCATAACCATTGAAGCTTGGCGTACACGTCCCGGCCCGGCGCAATGCCATAGGTGCCAGGCATTTGGCCACGCCTCCTCTAACTGCTATCGACCAATCAAATGTGTGCGCTGCGGCGGCGAGCACCCGGCGTCCGACTGCGATCGGCAAACGGTCGCAGTCAAATGCGTCAACTGCAGGCAAGCGCACACGGCCAACAGCCGCTCGTGTCCTGTATTCAGGCGCGAGGCGAGACGTAGGGGGGTGACTATCAACCCTCCGTTACCCCGTAACAAAGCCCAACGGGCTACAAATTTACCCCTGCCATCGCCCACTTCCCTGCAACAATTGCAGCCGCAGGAGTATGACCTGTCTTCGGGCGCAAATTTAATGCCCCCCGCCAACCCCCCCACCGACAGATCCTAAGCTCTCGGGAGACAAAGGAGGCCACGACGGAAAAAATCCGCACCTAAGTCTACAACAACCGTTCCGGCTACTATCCTGGTAGTACCGGACACTTATTCATTTGTGCCCAACATTTACTTGCCACCCCCCCAGTTCGCCGACCTTCCGCAACCCCCCAATATGTCTCAACCACCCACCACCAATCAACCACCAAAATTGAAATCGCGCATTGTCGCTGCTCAGCAGCATCAACCCCCCGCGTCAATTCGGCCTCCCAATACGACCAATACACACAGGGCCCACCCCGCATGCAAGCTGGTGCCCTAAATGTAGCCAGAGCCGCAATAGCGGCGTTAAACGCGGCCATAGAGGCCATAGCTGCCGGCCAAAACCACACAACTCACCACAATTCTTACGTGGGAATTTAATGGGGCCTCATCGGGCCGGATTAAGAATTGTGTACAGGAATCCTGGGGGCATAAACGGCAAGACAGCCGCCCTCAGAACGTTAGTCCAGGAACACGACGTTCACATTGTGTTACTGGGCGAAACGAAACTCCGAGGTGAGAATGAGCTCCGCATTCCAAATTTATTCACCTATAGGCGAGACGAAATCTCTCCCGCTAATATGGCCTTCAGGGGTGCGGCTGTATTAATTAGACGTGACCTTATTCACGAATTACTACCCCTTCCCCAATTTACATATACTCGGTCTATAGATGTAACTAAAGGTCGGCAATGCGGAGCTTAAAGTCTTCGCCGCATATAAGGCACCATCAACCCCCTTCGATCCAAGTGACATCGACAATATTTTTTGCGGTGCCACCCCCACACTTATTTTAGGTGACCTTAATTCCAAACACCAACACTGGGGTTCACGAACTTCATCCAAATCGGGTCGTGAACTAAAAGCAGATGCTGAGCTGAAAAACTATTTAACCATCGGTCCAGGATCACCAACGCACTACCCCTCTACGGACAATCACGCACCGGACGTACTGGACATCGCCTTAGCGCATAAGATTAGCTGGTCAATGTCGTTAGAGGTCCTCCACGACACTGACACTCAGCATCTGCCAATCTTATTGGTCCTTGGAGTGTCTGCAACTGGTAAACCGCTCCCCAACTCTCGCAGAACAACAGACTGGGCCACCTTTCACCGCGCCATGTTGAGTTATCAACTCCCGGCTGGTGGCATTTCCACTCCCTTAGAAGTCGAAGAGGCAGTTAGTACTTTCACAACTGCCATTGCACAGGCTCTAAGGGAGTCTACTAAAATTTCAGCCACAGCTTCTGGAAAGCATCTTTTACCGGCGCACTTCCGCGCAAAAATCCAAGAAAAGAGGGCCCTTCGTAAATACTGGTGCCAAACACGTTGCCCAGCTGCAAAGAGGGACCTTAATAAAATCAGCGCCGAACTGCGGTCAGAAATCGCCAATTACAGGCAGCATTCGTGGGACCAAGTGATATTTAAAGCTAGTGAAAATGACACGGCTCTGTATCGCTTGGCCCGACAAATCACCAAACCCCCGCCCCAATTTGCCCTCTCATAGATACCGCTGGCATTCGCCATTATCACGCAGCGGCACGCGCGGAACTTTTTGCGGACCACTTTGATGACCAATTTAAGCCGAACCCCATTATCGACCCTGACCACACGTTAGAGTTACAGAACGCGTAGAGCAATTTCTCGCGGCCCCAGCCCCACCACTCAGAGGTGATTATTTTATCTCGCCTAAAGAGGTTAGGAAGAAGGCCTCTAAGCTTAATAAGCGCAAATCACCCTGTCCCGACGAGATTCCAAACACAGCGATTATCATGCTGCCTAGGAAGGGTCTGGTGGCACTCACCCGTATCTTTAATGGGATACTGCGCACTGGACATTTCCCATCTTCGTGGAAGATTGGCAATATAATTGTTCTCCCGAAACCAGGGAAAGATCGTCATCGTCCAGAACATTACCGACTGTTTACACTGCTGTCCAATTTAGCCAAGTTGTTCGAACGCCTACTTTTACTTAGGATATTCCCGCATATCCAGCTTAGGCCTGAACAGTTTGGTTTCAGAGACAGCCACAGTACCACTCTTCAGCTTGTACGAGTGCTCCATCACATGGCCTTCGAGCTAAACAAGGGCAGGCGCACAGTCGGAGTCTTTCTCGATATGGAGAAGGCTTTCGATCGAGTTTGGCACGAGGGCTTATTATACAAGCTGTTAGAGACGGACATACCTCCGATTCTCGGGCGAGTAATAGCCTCGTTTCTGGACAAACGGAGCTTCTATGTCTCGGTCGAGAACAACCAGTCAGCATGTAAATCCATTAGAGCAGGGGTACCTCAAGGCAGCTGCCTATCGCCACGGCTCTACGCGTTATTCACCAACGACATCCCCACTCTCAGTGACTCCGGTCTACCTGAAGGAGTTGAAGACGTCATCCTAGCCCTTTACGCGGACGACAGCGCCTATATGTCCTCCATATAGGCGCTGTCTAGCAGCCAAAAAAATGCAGCGACTATTGGACACTTTGCCTGGCTGGCTGGACAAGTGGAGAATAGCCGTTAATGCCATGTGTCAGCAGGCGCGGTCGCGTCACGGGCGTGCCTTAGACCGGTACTTTCCTCTGACTTGCCTGTCAGAACCAAAATTCGCCTGTACAAGTTGTACATACGGTCGAGACTGACCTATGCAGCCCCTGCTTGGTACGGTCTTCTATCTTCTACCAGCAAACGTAAGCTCCAGGTTGTCCAAAATAAGTCGCTGAGATTAATCACCAGCGCGGGACGCTACGTCCGCAACTCCACCATCGCTAGAGACACCAGAACCGAGCCACTCGCAGAGTTCATATCTGGTTTGTAGAAGCTGATAACAGCCACCATACACACCTCAGGGGCATAGCGCCCTTACAAGCCCGTCCGCCGGAAGGCAGGGCTCTCCCCCGAGAGCTTATTCCTGTGGGTGAATAAGTTTATTATTCACCCTCCTACCTTCTCACCTGCTCCCTTCATTCCATTCCGCTTTTATTGCCCATCTCGCTTTTATTTTATTTCTGTTATTATTTCGCTTTCTTTTTTGTTTTTACTCTTATTTCGTTTTGTTTTGTTTTTGCTTCGTTTTTATTTTATTTTAATTTCGCTCTTTTGCTTTGTTTTTATTTTGTTTTATTTTATTCTTTGTTTTTATTTTGACGCCTACTCTCGTTACTACGTTCTATTTTTCATATCGCTTCTGGCGATAAAATATTATCCACAAAGGGGCCTGAAAAGTAGGCTTTCTTTTTAAATTTCACCGGGGGTGTTCAGCACCCCTGAGCTTCTGCCCGGGTCATGGTGGGAGGTAAATTCCCCTCCCCCGACACCCGCACCTCAACACCCAGAAGGGTGAAAGAGAAGATACCCACGAGATTAGCTCCACCCCTCTTCCCGCAAAGCTAGTTAAGCAGCCAAAAAAATGCAGCGACTATTGGGCACTTTGCCTGGCTGGCTGGACAAGTGGAGAATAGCCGTTAATGTCAGCAAGACATCAGCAATACTGACCGGCCTGCAAAAGTTTCTCCCACTGAAACTTGTGTTTCGAGGTCAAGTTATTGAGTGGCAACCCAGCGTAAAGTACCTAGGTTGTATTATAGACCGCCCCTTGCGCATGCGCAAAATGCTAGACCATGTATCAGCAGGCGCGGTCGCGTCACGGGCGTGCCTTAGACCGGTACTTTCCTCTGACTTGCCACTCAGAACCAAAATTCGCCTGTACAAGTTGTACATACGGTCGAGACTGACCTATGCAGCCCCTGCTTGGTACGGTCTTCTATCTTCTACCAGCAAACGTAAGCTCCAGGTTGTCCAAAAGGGTGAAAGAGAAGACACCCACGAGATAGCTCCACTGAAGCCGTGACATTTTCAGGAACTAGCAACTTTGAGTTTTGATAAAACTAGTTGCGTAGTTTTTTGAAAGTTCATTTTTTGCGTGTATGTCGACGGTGCAACGTTACTGTTGCTGTCCGTCCGTAACAGTAGTCAAAAAGGAACCTTTATAGTTTCGGTCTGTCCGCCCGTCTCTTTCCAGCTTAGCTCAAAGATTTTTAGTACTAGAAAGCTGCGTTATTAGACATGATACATAGTGGTAAAATAAAATCTTGAAAATAATTATTTTGCATTTAAGGGTAGGATTAAACGTAAAGTGGGGATGATTTTTTATTCTATCATGGCGTGAAGTGTCATTATATGGGTCGTTCATACATATTGCGGATGTGTTAAAATTATTTTTCGTTACAAGCATCCGTTTGAGAAATAACTCCTGATTTTACCCTTATCTTACCCTGTTAAAATAACAGAAAAAGGAGAACAGGGGTAACTTATGCACAATTTTTTGAAGACAATGAATTTTAAATTGTAAAAAATTTTTCAAGAATCATTACAGATAGTTCTTTCAAAATTTGCTTATACAACACATTTTACTAATTTAAACTTTTTTTATTGGTGCCAAACTGACCCCCATATTAATTTTAAATACTTTTTTATCCGATTTCATCCGACGAGCGATATAATTATGTGCTGAACATCAAGATATCATTATTTAGTACACCAAATATCAAGTGTTTGCACACTATGGAATTGTACACATTGTACACATATGTCCAAGCCTATACCCATCTACCAAAGCGTAGAGGAGAGGAGATATCACATATTTAGTTGGCGGCCTCAAAGCGGAAATGTTAAAACAGATGAAGAATCCAGGAACTGAAAGCGCTCATTTAAATACATGATGGCGCAAATGGATTTTTCGCCCAAAATACTTTAATGCCTAAAGAGGAAAGACTGCAATATTGCCAGAGTTGACTTACGGTACAGAAACTTGATCTGTAAATGAGTTTTTTTTTCGCATTGAAATCCAAAATTAGGAAAATCGTCAAAAAATCAAAGTTATTAACATAGATTAAATAATAGGCTAAAATTGTAATGGGCAGGCCACTCCGTTCGTCGAACTGATAGCCGATTGGGAAGAAAGGTGGCTTTTACGCATTGGAAGACACTGCGGGGGGTCGGCCTTCTACCAGGTGGACAGATATTCTGGTTAAAACCATAGGAGGCCAGTGGACGCAGGCGGTTCATGACAGGCCGTTTTATAGAAACGTATGAAAGAGGCGTACGCTCCACAAATCACGACGACTAGCATAAAAATAAATCAAAATTTTACTTTCACCGAGCAATCGTTATCAAAGTCACAATTCCATAAAATTTGTTTTATTTCAATCATAATTAAAAGAAATTTTAATTTAGGACGTAATATTACAAGGTTCTTGTGTGTAACGGAAATTGAGCACAATATGAATATAGATGTTAATTATTGAAAACAATCTAATATGATTTTTAGATGTTATTTTTTAAGATATGGCATTTTTAAATAATTGTTTATTTTTAGTTTTATCGTTTCAGGTGAGTTCAATTAGGTTTTACATTTATCTTATCGTATTAACGAGATAAATGTTGTAAATCACTCTTGCCTTTTTTAACTGACTTTATAAATGGAGTAAGTTTTCAACTCGTTTGTATGTTTTTTTTTTATATTTTTTTGTGTGTATGTTCCACAATTGTGTATGTTTTTGCGTTGAGCAGAGTTTTACACGGCTGACCCAGAAGGAGGGTTATTTTTTTTGCGCGTATGTATGTATGATTGTTTGTCCATTCCATTGTGACCTCATGTAGGCTGGACCGATTTCTATAAATGAGGTTTTAAATGAAAGAAATTCATCGCCCGAGATTGAACATTAAATAAAATAGTCAAGGGCAAAACGAAAACAGTAAATAAATAAGACTGCAAAAACAATAAATAAGTGCACCAAAAACATACCAAATATTATATATATTATTAACTATAAATAGCAGGGGCACTCATCTCAATCCAAGTTCAAATAGAAGTACCTACATATTGCTCAGACTATAGGTAATTCTGTTTTGCTTACAGTTAAATATTTGGTATGTTTTAGGTGCACTTTTTTGCTTTTTAGTTCTTAATGTTAATGCAGTTGTGTTTTTTTATTTATTTTTTACATATACGGATTGGTCCTATTTTTTAGTAAGGATTGGTCAAAGGAATTTAAAGTTTGTTATTACATTAATTAATCTGTTAGGAAATTGTAACGGGCGTTTAGAGAAAAATAAATAAAAGTGTCACTTGCATGTTACTTGGACTCGTAGCGTACTATCTAATTATTAATCACTGGCAGCGTCTTCTAAACTCCGTTTAAACAGGGTTCCAGAAAGGTATATACTGGGAGTCTAGAAGTATTTATTATCTACATTTTTCAGTCGATGTCTTTGGTATACTCAAAAAGTAAAACTCAAATGCTAGTTAGATGAAAAGCTGTGAATAAGATTTTTTTTTCCCTTGTCATTTTATAGGTTTTGACATGCAGCTCAGATATAAATATAAACATTGCCAACGACGACACATTAAACACAAGAAACGTTAAGAAAACATTTAGTTACCTACTAAATAATTTACTCAATATTCAAGAGCATAGATTAGAATCTATAAAGAAACTGGCAGCTTTAGACGATGTTTTCAAAACTACAAATCCCTTGAGAGGCGAAGATTTGTCGTCAGAGTCTTCGGTATCCGATGTAAGATATGCTTTTTATTATACTCCTAATAAAGCTGGTGGCTCTGTGAGCTCTAGTAATTGCTAATCTGTCTTTGCATAGCTTAAAACTGAATAAATGTAAAACCAGTCAAGTGCGAGTCTGGCTCGCGCAGCGATGGTTCCGTACAAACTTATTATACGTAGATAGTTCTTCCTTCATGAGGTCAAGTCTTACAATTTATGCTAAAATTATCAGTTTTTTCATTTTTAACTATATTTGTGATCTTGCTAATTGCCAAATTTCATTATTCTAGGTTAACGGGAAGTTGGTACCCTATAGGGTTTGATTTATTTGTGAATGCCAAAATATGCGACAAAAATGGCTACGTATTTCGGCCGTATTCTTTTATCTCTTTGACTTAGAAGCATCTTAGAAGCTTAATTTTTTACAGATTCAAGGGATCGTTGACCTTAGTTTTTGATATTACTTTCAACTTGATAACTTCACGCATTCCTGAGAAAAAGGGTGATATAAGGCGTATAAGGGTTCCATTTTCCTTTTGAGGTATAGAACCCTAAAAATGACGAAGTAAATATCTAATATATGCGTATATTTATGTATATTTATTATTTTCCACCCCCTCACACCATCAACCCCTTGAAGTTTAATGAAAGAAAAAGTTGCGTCTTAATAAAGATAACAGAAAAGTTTTGTGAGATTTTTTAAAAAAAAATCAAAATGACTGTAATATGATTTTTTTTTAACTTTTTCAACCACCATATCTCCCCCATTTTCAAAAAATTCCAAAAACTATCGGTTGAGAAATTCTACCTAAAGAAGAACATCCAGACAGACATACGAAAGCATTTTTATATGACAAGCTGCGAAAATTATTAATGGCTACCTAGCAATAGCAAATAAATAAAGTCTTTGGATCGAGGTGTTTATTACTTATAACGGGTTGAGTGTACTCTGCTTCTAGTTAAACTAACATTTAAACTTAATTTAAATATTTTTGTCGTATATTTAGCAATCACAAAGTGACGAATCCGTTGATGACAACACCGAAAGTGATAGTGATGATGGTAACGCAAGTGATGAAGATGTTGGCGATGAGTCGGACGATAATGGCCTTACTGTAGAAGCTAATGGTCTAAGTCAATACTTAAGAAGTTGTGGCAGGAGAAGTTGTAAAAGAGCTTGCAGAGCTGCTACTAGATATGGATGTTCTTATTACCGTTGTAGAAGGTCTTTAAAAAGAGCTTTTAAAAAAGAGTGTAAAAGATCCTGTTCTGGCTGTTAATATAAGTTGAAACAGATATCGGCAGCTTTTTTTTCTCTTAAAAATATATAAAAAGACGGAATTTTCCTCCTCTCCTATTCTTATCAACCTTATACGTTCCTTTTGTTGGGGCACGGCTTACCCTCACCGACGGTGATTTCGGCCAAAGTCCACACACGGGCCTGTGGATTGTGGATTTCATATACGTCTTTTTTTTGACGTGTGCAGGTTTCCTCACCATGTTTTTCTTTACCTAGAGTCAGTGGTGTAAATTATTAATGTACTTGAGATATTAAGTAAAATACTGATTTGTACACGCGGGGCTCGTACCTCCGCCACTTAGGACAAAAGGTGAAATTGAAACCCCTGTGCCACCACCGACTTAACGAAAAGACGAAATACATAGAAGAAAAATCTACGTTAAATTCTACTACGTTAATTTTGATAGTAGTTTTACTACGGCTGGTAGTAAAGATAAATCAAACTACCTCCCTCGAGAACCTTTATAACCCATCGGTTATCGGTAAGACGAGCAATGTGGCCCGTCCATTGCCACTGCAACTTGCTAACTGTTTGAGCTATATCGATAACTTTGGTTCTGCGGCGAATTTTCTCGTTTCCGAACGAACAGATAATTTTATCGCACAAAGAAACACCAAGCACAGCTTTTTCCATAGCTCGCAGAGCGACTCAGCTTATTTAAGAGGCCAACATTTAGTGACCACCCATAAGCCAGCATTGACAACACACACTGATTTCAGATTATTTTAGGCACGAGGTATATTGGACAACTTTTTGTTTAATGTTGCGTATATAGTTTCTCGAACGCTGCTTAACTAAGCTGGATTCTTCGTTTGGTTGACCTCTTTCTCAAAATGTTGAACCTGCCAAAGTCTTCTAGCAATTATGCCATGACCACTATGTCGGCGGCAAATCGAAGATGAGTAATGTACTTGCCATTTATGTTGACTTCATATCCTTTCCAGTCCAGAAGGTTAATATCGTCTCTCTGTCTCACACCTTAGACCAAGAGGTTGGAATACATTTATTTATTTTGTGGTAGGTATAAAAAAACTAACCAATCGTCGGGGTTCATTTTAAATTTCCTGGTGTAATAAATTATTGTAGTTTCATCAAAAAGAGCATTTTAGCAAAATTAAGTCACATTATGTTATATACAAAACATACATAAATCATAGCATTTTTTTTTATCAAATCGGCTACGGGTATTTGAACATTTATGCAAAGCTTTACAAATAAATTATTAATAAGATATGTTGTGTAGAGTTGTGTTGTATGGGCAGGTGGATGGCCCCTACCTAAAAGTCAGAAGCTACAATAAAAATAAGGAACGCAATCTCTCCGTCGTCTCACGAAATTATGAAAAACTATCAGTATTTTTCAACATAATATGAAAGGCTTGGCAAGTTTTTTTATAATTACAATGGTCCAGATGAAAGTGAGAAAAGTATCTTTATCGTTAATCAAGTCAGCTTTGTTATTTTTAAAAATTAATGGACCACGTTTTTCCTCTTAGCTCCTAGGGACATAGCGTGATGTTAAGTACCCTAGCGTCTAGCTTTATTTTATTAGTATAGATATATAATCTGACAAAATAGGTAATTAAATTCGTCGAGTACGATGACCTGACCACTGAGTAATACCTCTAGGGTTCGGTCCGATTTCCTTGTGTAAGGCGGTCTTGATAGCAATGGTACAAAACATACAATATATCATTTGTATGTATTTATAAATCAAAGTAAATGTTTGTATTTGTATCCGTTGTCTGGTATCCATTGTACAAGCTTTGATTAGTTTGGGAACAGATGGCCTTTAGTTAGTTATATTTAAAAAAAAAATACTGTGGCATACAGACGGATGGACGGACTGACATTACGTATTTATAAGGGTAACTTGTATGAGCACGGATCCCTAAAAAGATCAGAAAAAGATAAAATTTGTAAAAACGAAACAGTTACAAGATCGGCTGCCAAAAGAATTCTGTTATAAATCCTGTAATAAAAATAAAGTGTACAATTATTGAAACGTTTCAGTTATTTATTACGCAAATAAACCTACGCAATCACGTTTACAAGATGTGATTATGCTTAATCGGCAATGACGGCAGTAATGGTCAAGTTTATGTACATGGAAGTAATGCTGTTAGGGAAGTGGTGCCGATATTCACGAATGACAATAAATTTTATCATACATTATTTTTTTTTAATTATCCTTAGCTGCCTTATATGTCCGCGGCGGTCCCCATCGTTAGAGCATGACCTAGCCTTACCCTAGGCAATTGCGATTTGGGCCATAGTCCATCACGCAGGCCCAGTGAGGAATGTAGACTTCACATGTGTGTTATGCACGTTGCCTTAGGTCTAGTTTGGTATAATCGTCAATATGCTTAGATGAGGGTATCGTGTTGAACTGAATTTATTACCGGTGTAAGTGGATATCACAGGTTTTCGAACTTTTATGGTACAAGTTCGTATTCGTAACATATTTGATTACTTCTTGGGAAATAAATGTCGTGATGATATATTTACCAATATGTATGATACGAATGAAGATACTTTATATAAGTATCAACATAGTTTAAAATAATCCTATATATCATAATTCTTTTATTTAACATTAAAACACAAGGTCAATCGATTCTCAAATTTTTTAGGTGCTGCTTAATATAAACTATCACTCATGAAGAAACAGCTTTTTTTTTCTGAACTGACTATGCAGTTGGCTGTTGCAGCCATTACTGCTTCACCGGGCTTTTTGGGGCGAGACTCTGAAGGAGCCTCAGCTCATATAGCACCCAACGCTCAAGGGCTCCCCGCGGGGGAAGCCTCGGCTTGGGTTGTCGCTATCGGGGGCATCCCTTCGACCGGCGTGAGTCTCGAACCCGAAGGTGAGTCACCGCCAGGAGGGGAGTTCCCCGTTACGCGGGTACGGTTGCGTTTGATACCTCGAGTATCCTTGTGGGCGCCGACGAACCCGGGGACGTCGGCGTCGTGTTTGGAGGGAGGCCCTATTCGGGGAGGTCGTAGAGACTAATCTCGCTATCCGGACAGCGAGATCGTCATCTGGGGCCGTTAGTACGTGCCGAGGTCGATCGGGGGGATGAAAGATACAGCAACAAAATTGTAAAGCAGAAGTATAATTCACTTTTAAAAACATGATAAACAACACGCTCTTAAAAATTATGAATTAATCTCTTGAAAGCTTTTTTACGAATCGTCTAAAATCGACGAAGGCGATATTCAACTTGCCTGAAAAACCAATTTTGGAAATGGCTGTACTGCCATAGATCATACAATATAATCGGATATGCCTGTCAAAGTATTGAAGCATAACAGCTGTCAGAATACAGGGGAAGTTGTCCATAAATCTTTAACCATAAGAAAACAGTAACACGGGCAGACGTGATCTTTACGAAAGTTCAATAGCCTCACTAAAGGATATCGACCGGTACTCGTACCTAAATCAGCTCGACCCTAAAACGAATACTTACAAAATAATGTCTAATATTCTTGTTGCAGTTTTAATCGTTTTCCTTAGAAAAATCTTAATTAAGATTATATAATTATAAAGTATATTACTACTACTACTTCTAACAGAATTCTTCAGACCCTATTCATGGCAAGTAATGACCTGCTAAAAGTAAGTTTCTAAATATCCAACTGTAATTGCTAAGTTATCCCTAAGTTAATTCAATGGACACGCGAAAGGAATTAATTGCTTAGCTTATGGACTAGAAATGTAATTATTATACATAAATTGATAAAATAGAATTGACTTGATAATTGATAAAATGAATGGAAAGAAACCTGTGTATTTAAAGTTGAGAAGGCGAAGCATGGAAAGCCCTCACACCTGGTGAACCATGAATTTAAAATGCGGTGATGAAATAGCCGGTGATGGCTATTTGCGGAAGGTAGAGTACTGCAAGTAATACCACGTCAAAGACAAGGCTTGTGTCGAGAAGTAGGCCTAATAGCCTGAAACAATGACGAACTAAATATTCGTTTTATAATTACTTCACCATTCGCGAATATTTTAAAATGCGTTAGTGCTCATCACTAATTCCTGATGGTATTGGTTAAAAATGATTACGCAAATTTGCACGTAAAAAGTGTGGACTTATGAAACGAAACTTCTGAAATGAGATTATTGTACATCTGCGTGGTAATCGTAACGGACCTATTTTTTGCTGTAAGTGCCTACCTTAATATTTAGCATGCTATCCAATAACCTACATAAATAGATACTTTTAATTAGGGTTCCGTACCCAAAGGGTGCCAACGGAACCCTATTACTAAGCTTACGCCGACTTTTTGTCTGTCTTACCTGCAGAGCTGTATCTTTTGAATCGTAACAGGTTGGTTGCTAAAACTTTCCCTTTTAAATGTGTTATTTATTCATTTACGCGACATCTAGCAAAAAAAGTTGACATTATTTAGAGAAAAATTGTCGTGGCCCAGCAACATTTAATATTGGAAACGATATTTAAAGTCAAGCAACGTCGGGCGTGGTCAGTCGTTAGATGGGTCACCGCTTACAGGCACTTTTTGGTTGTTTGTATTTGTAAATTATACGGTGTTACGGAACCAACAGTGTGTGAGTCCAACTCGTACTTGACCGATTTTTATTTAGATAGATTTGATAGAAAACTGTTACATAAAACATAATAAGCCATAAATCCAGTAAATTAATTAAAAATCAGTATTATAAACCGGTGACAAAATCAAGCAAGTAATATCAGCTTTTGTCTATTCGAAATAGTTTTAAAGCCACTTTCCACTGTGACGTATAAATCTAGAAAATTAGAACCAATACTATATTTAAGATTGTAACCAAAATTTGTTTGTGTAGACCTCAGCAAATGTCTTGAACATAGATGTATCCACATCAGAAGTAGAACCACACGATCAGCAACGTTTTACAAAACTGCTCAGCTCCATAGTGAAACTTAACGAACGAAGATTAGATGCTATGAAAAGACTGACACGGTTAGAAGAAGCAGATCCTGCTATGGAGAGTTATTTTGGTGATTATGCAGATAGAAGAGAAACTGTAGAAAATACTGCAAATATTAATGATGATAGCAATTTTTTGGGCTTTATGGTTCTTCAGGTAAGTTTTCCTGTGATTCTCTCGTGAAAAATATAAAAGCAGGTGTTATATTTTCCAAAATCCCTAGACTTTTTTCTAAATTACCTGAAAACTTTAAAAAAAAGCAGATAAAAAAGAGCAATTTTTAAATAATACATTGGATTCCAGCATGGATTTATAATTTATCAGCTTGTATGTCTGGAAACATTTAAGAAAAAAATAAAAAACATTTAAGAAAAAATAAAAAATTCGAGTTTTGGGAGCTTTAATTAGAATGGGTAAGATTACTGAATATACAGGAAGACTAGCATTTTAATTCTTATACAAATTTTCATTTGCTCCTAGGGGATGATTTTCCATACACGCTTAAATACATCAATCTTAACTGTCAACCTACAGGCCAAGTACTAATTTACATGCATTTACTTGTAGGTTCAAAAATCACGGGTTTCCTTACAAACTTCCAACCCATATTTTTTTACTCACTTAGAAATCTAACAACGACGAATACGAAATCTAACAATTATATAATGGAAAAAAATCCTTTCTTAGTGGAGCTCTACGTTAAGGAAATCGCATGGCAAATTTTAGGTTATTTTATTTTTGAATTAGTCAGCTTCTTTTATAAATACTTTATGCTCGTTCGACTTTGCACTTCCGCGCTAAAAGATTATTAATTGAGTTCTCTGTAACCTCATTTAAAAAAATCTATGATACTGACTGATAATATAAATAATTATTGGGTTTAAGATTAGATTCGATTCATTTAAACATAGAATGCACTTTAGCAAAACTACTGTGTAAAATTTAAAATGTTACAGAAAAAACCAGCTTTAAGGACTAGCAACAACCAATTAACTACCACAAAAGCTACTAAAACCCCACAGATGAAAAAGAAGAATAATCAATCAAAGAATCTGAAAAGAAAAGAACCAAAAGTTGAATCTACTTTCACAGTATTAGATAATGAAATAAAGAAAAACGATACAGAATGTTATATAGCTGCAGAATCTAAAAGTATTCTAAGAAAACGCTGGGATAAGTCGTGTCAAAAAAAAGCATCTAAAGTTTGCAAAAAGGCTTGCGTAGAGGCAACTAAAAATGCCTGTTCTTATACAAGTTGTTCATCAAAAGAGAAAAGAAATTTAAAGCGGGAATGCAAAACAGAATGTAAAGCTAGATTTTTGAACGATTAAATTATCAATAAAAATATGTCTGCATAATTGAAATTTATTTTCTGTAATAATCATAATAATAGTTATCATAATAGCTTTATTATAATAATAACATTCACAAAGATAAATATCAGCAATACACATATTGCTTCCGAAAGTAAATTTAAATATACAAGAATTTGGAAGTATCAGTATATTTTATTTACTGCATCAAATTTTTACCTTAAAATTATACTTAAGACATATTACATAGAATAACAACTTATCTTGGTTAATTCCAAAGTGCATTCCTAAAAACTTAAATCATTAGAGATTCTAAGAATTTTTTAACTTCGCTGAATATTATAATGATTCCATTCAATTTTATTTGTCTCTTATTATAAACATAATGAATAATTTCGAAGCAAATCTGAAGATAACTTAAGTCTCTTCAGCTCTATGCGATTGTCTAACTACACTTAATCCTACTAGTTGGTGAAAGATGAAGATTGATTGATGAGCATGAGATGTTTGAATACTTGTTACTTTAGTACGAAATAACCAAGTTTATTTGTTAATTTAGGAAGTTTTAAGTCTGGTCAATTCCATGAGATTGTCTAACTTAACTAAGTTAGTATGTTAATTTAGTAAGTTTTAAGTCAATTCAATTCCATGAGATTGATGAACAGAACTCTAAATCCTATTATTATTATAGGTGAAAGTCGAAGATAAATTTGATGTTTTGATAGACTCCAGAAACAAACAAGATCATTATATCTAGAGATGTCAGATTCAATGAAGATCATTTAATGTTTAAACCAATTAAAATTCAAGACATAGAGGGAAATCAGAATGTTATATATAAAGAAAGCAAAGACGAGGAGTATCAGAAGGAAGACGAGAAAAATATGACAGATAAAACTAACTTAGATGAACAAAATTATGATAACATAGATGAAGAAAGTGAAGTTGATTCTGCAAAGTCGTATCCAACCCAAAATATAGACAAGACAACATCTAGTGAGACATAACAAATAACAAAATTATTTAAAAGATTATTTAATATTAAGCTATTACGCAGCTATATCTGGACAGGAATTGACAGGATAGAGAGCAATGTAAAAAAGCAATTGAATCTGAAAAGCTGTTTATGAACTGGTGAACTATCGTCCAGTAATTGGATATTTAAAATTAAAAATGACGAAAAGTTTAAAGCACGACTTGTGGCTCGTGGTTTCGAACAGAAAGACGGCATTAACTACGAAAATACCTTTAGTCTTATAATTAATACTTGTTTGCTTAGAGTTTTACTTGCAGTGGCAGCAAGTAGGAAATCTTACATCATTAAATTAGATGTTATGACAACATTTCTCTTGGGTTTTCTATAGTCTCCAAGTTAAAAGAAAAAATATTTAAGAAAATACTAGAAGGGTATGAACATGATGATGAAAAAGTCTGGAAACTTAAAAGTCAAAGTTAAAGTTTTTTTTTCAAATTAGGAATTTACAAACACTTTTATCGTCAACTATTTTTTGAAAACTCCCACCCACCCTCCGGTTCACAATGCTTAATTTGTATAGACGTGTATCATGCACCAACAGCTTATTTTTACTGCTAGTATTCACTTTGTGAACGTCACTTTGCTTGCTGAGACTATTGATATTTTAATGTACATATAAAAGATTTTCATATATGTACTACGACGCTCAAGTTAAAATATTTACTTCCCTAAACCTATCCCTCAGAGATATCCTAGATGCTTATTTATAATTAGCACGAATTGCCCGTTTTTGTAACAAAAAAATTGTATTTACATCAGCAGCGCTACCCCACAATAAGATACCATATGTCATTAAACTATGGAAATAGCTAAAATATAGTATTTTTGCAGTGTCGGCATCGGTCAATTGTCTTATTTTCTTGATCGCATACACAGCAGAGCTAATTTTTTGGCTAGGTTATGAATATGAGGACCCCATTGAAGTTAGGAGTCCAGCGTTATGCCAAGAGAGACTGTTGAATTAACAAGTGCTAATTGCTCGCCATTAATATTAATACATGTCTATATCTGACTAACATTTGGTAATGTAAATTTAACACATTTGGTTTTTATCTCATTAAGTAACAAATTTTTAGCGTTAAACCAATTTACAATTTTAGAGAAAAAGCTTATATGGACTAAAACTAGCACCTTTAATATGGAATGAAAAGTTTACAAAAACTTTGAAGATAAAAGTTTAAGCACCTCTGAAAACATATGCCTGTGTTTTAAAAACAAATGATGGTTCCATTTTCTTAGGAATTTATGTTGATGATGACCTTCTCATAGGCAATGACAAAATGAGGATGTACACAGTTAGTTTGCAAGAAGATTTTGAAATGATATATGAAGAGAATCCGACATCATTTTAAACACTGAACTGTCAAGAACAAATGAAGGAATTTATCTCAGCCCTCTCAGCCAATATAAATATTGTAAAAATATATTAGAAAAGTTTAATATGATTCATGCTAAATAACAGAAAAAATACTAATATCGAACGAAAAAAGTAAAACAGAATCTTTGGATAAAAATCTCTACCTAAGCACTAGAACAAGACCTGATTTGGCCTATGCAGTGAATTTTAAAAGCAGAAATATGGATACTCCTGTAAGTACCGATTACATCAATGTAAAACGTACCTTGCGTTATATAAAAGGAACCATTTCAAGAAAATACTGTACAAAGTAAATTTTGGCCATATTTTGGCTGATCACAGCTAGAAGCTTTTTGTGACACAGACTTTGCTGGCGATGAAGTTACTAGACGGAGTACTAGTGGCTACATTACCTTATTTCGCGCAATACCTGTTCAGTGGGTTACTAGAAAGAAACCAGTTGTGAAGCGAAGTACATATTAGCAGCCGAATGCACGAAAGGCTTAACATATTTAAAAGAGTTTATTTTAGAACTCTTTAAAGTAAATGTAAAGACCACACTTAATATCGATAATCAAATTACTATAAAATTACTTGACAAAGGTACGCTAAAAAACGATCTAAACATATAGAAGTCCGCTGCACTACATTCATGAAAAACTCAAGAACAAAGAACTATAATTGTTCAATATTGTCCTACACACCCGCAACTGGCAGATATTTTAACTTTTTTACAAAATATGAATATTTATCGTGTTTCTTGTTGGGTCAAAGCAGTGAACTTAATTTTTTTTATTTTTATGATTATGTTGCCTACTATCAAGGCGGATTGTTAAAAAAAATGTGCTAGTTTATATTCCACACATTACCCATATCTGGTTACCCTATTTAGGGGATTAAAACCATGAGGTTAAACATACATAATTATTAATTACTATTTATTCAACCACTACATCATTAACAGAACGACAATCAGTGAGATTTTGCTGGCATTATGTTGATCAAAATCTTCTTCGTTTAGGAGTATACTAAAATTTAGCTATTTAAATAAGTATAGATACAATAACAAGATTGTTATCTAAAACTTTCTTATTGTTATTATACCAAGTAGTTCACGATTCAGTACTTCTAATTTAATTTCGAACATCAAAAATAACAATCAATCACTTTTATTAGGTAATAAATTTGATGGTCATTAGGTTTTAATTTGAGCCGATGAAAACAAGGTACATGAAAAAGTAATTAACTGATATTTTCTTTACAGCTATGCCATTTTATTGTAATTACTAAACTTTACAAATACAAAATCAGCTATGCTATTAACTGTTAAAGATAATGTTGTATATCTTTTAATTTTGTCAGTATTGGTAAGTATTCAAGTTGTGTATCTTTTAATTTTGTCAGTATTGGTAAGTATTGGTCAGTTTTCTTTGTTATTGTTATTTGGGCTTAAATATGTTTGGTTTCAAATTATGAATGTGATTGAATTAGACAATATTTTCTTATATTCACATCAAACTGTATAAAATTGAACTGATGTTGGTCCGCAAAATTCGGTATAGTGCACAAGCCCAAGGCTTATGTGCACTAACGTGTCCTGTATGGCTAGATTTTAGATTACTTAATAATGTTCGTATCACAGCAAAACAATAATACAATCGCAATCTCCGTCGAAACAACTGTAAAATCTGCAATATATACTATTATTCTAAGCTTTACCTTTATACGATTTTTTATTCAGGAAATACAAGGACTACAAGAAGAAAATAATAACAATGCAGTATCAATATCAGAATTCAAGCTCCGCAGTGACCATTTGTTGGAAAACATTCTACAATTGATAGAAGTTTTTAAACAAAATGATCCAGAAGCAATCAAAACAAGAACTGCAGCAAATAACTCAACACTAGACAACGATACAAATGTAGTTATTGCAGTTATTATTAATAATGTAAGTTAATGGAAAAATTTCTACTAACACTTAATAATAAAAATGCTTAAAAGTTAGATTGTTCTATGGTTCTACGTAAATGGTAATATAACTTCTACTAGTATACTCCATACTTTAAGCGGATACACTTCGAGGCACCTCGCAGCGGGCTTCATACAAACGAATTTCTCATTTGTTTTTGACATTTACTGTTCAATCACTGTGAAATTTCTCAGTCATAATCCGAAGCCGAATACCTAGGTCTGTGGTTTTTCCAAAATCTTGTAAAACGTTTTATTTACTTGAAATCATTTGTATGAAAAACTAGAATCCTGTATAACCTTTGAACTATAAAATTTTATAGAAAACTGGAACACTGCAGACCTAGATATTTATTAATAGAAAATGTCTTCAAAATTGTGCGGTGTTTGATCAACAAGTGTCAAAAATAAATGAGAAATTCGTTTGTATGAAGCCCGCTGCGAGGCGCCGCGAAGTGTTTCCTCTTAAACAGTATCGATAGATTTACTAAACATATATTGCTAACTTAAGCTAAAGTTTCACAATTACTAAAATTTGTGAAGGGTTGTTTTAATAATTGAAATAGTGCGAGTTATTTTGTAATTTGAGAAAAAAGGACATAATAAAAACACTAATTAGCTGCAAACTTTATGTTACAGAAACACCCTGATTTGAGAGATAGCAACATTACTACGCTTATTGAACCATATCAATCCTTGTTAACAGAAAAACCGCTTATTGCCAAGAAAGCCACAGACAAAAAGAAATATGTACGAAATAAAAAACATCAAAGTAGGCAAGGTAATGATGAAACTAAGATCAAAAGAGGCGAAAGTGATGATGAGGAAGAGTTTGACGCACTAAATATCACTAATTGCAGTGAAGAAAAAAAGAATATTTTACGAAAACGCTGGAGGAGCTCTTGCAATAAAAAAGCTTCAAAAACTTGTAAAAAAGCTTGTAAACAAGCATATAAGAACTCTTGTTCAATTTATAGTTGTAGTTCGCGAAAGAAAAGAAATTTTAAAAAGGAATGCAAAGAGACTTGTAGATCTAAATTTAACACTGATAGTAGTGATAGTGAAAGCGATAGTTATAGTGGAAGCGATAGTGATTTCTAAAAAATAGAGAAGGGCTAATCTCGTACAAATGTTTTTTTATTTTCCCACTTATATATTTAGGGGTTATTGGGGTGTTATGTTGAGAAACCTTAAATGTGTACATGTATACGTAAATTGTTTTCTATGTCCCGCGAATTCATCTGCGTCTAATTTTAAAAGAAAAGGTTTTTTAACCGACTTCGAAAATGGAGAATGTTCTCAATTCGTCGGGTCGTTCGTTCGTCGTTCGTTTTTATGTATGTTTCCCGATTACTCGAAGACGCCTGGACCGATTCGAGAATTCTTTTTATTTAAAAGGGTATACTTACCTGGTGGTAAATATTTTATGTTGATCATTGTATAAAATTTTGTTACGAGTATGGAGATTTTTAGTGTGCGAGAAAAAAGCTATTCATCACTCAGAAGTAAAAAATTAAAACATTTTAACAAAAAAACAAAAACCTTAAAAAAGATGCACTTAAAAGGTAAAAACTTATTTCCAAAAATCTGATCTGAATTACAGTTTGATGTTAGTGTCTATGTTCCTTATAGTTAACAAGACACTTCACTTGCTTGATACTAAGACACTACCTTGCTTGATCAGATATTTGGAAATAAATAATTATTTTAAGTGCATCTTTTTGAAGCCGGTGGTTTTTATTTGTTAGAAATTTTACACAGTAATTCTAAATATTCCCGTTATACCCTCTATACTCGACTGTCAGAGTTTTCAATACTCCTTTAAGACCCCTGACTTGGACTGTATTTGACAGAAAACAGCCAAAATCAACAGTTTAACGTGACTTCCAAAGCAAGGAGCGCGGAAAAATGTCGCGGTAATTTATCCAGTGACTAACCAGGCCGTTGCCTTAATTTGCATACCATTTTCGATTTATGAATGAACATCTTATTGAATAGTAAGTAGATTTAACTTAAGAAATAGCAGAATTTTCACTTCCGACCCCAAAATTAAAAATCCTTACTTAGACCCTACGTCGATAAAAATCTACTTTTTTGAATTTCTAGATCCAGCGGTACGGGTTTTTAGGTTGATATTTCAGTTAGCCAGGCTGTCAGTCAGGCAGCTTCTTATTTTTATATACATTCTTGCCTAGCTACATACGTTCCCACTGTTGAGGCACGGCCTACCCTCATAAGCGGGGGTGATTTGGGCCGTAAGTCCTCACGCGGGCCCAGTGTGGATTGTGGACTTCACATACGTCTTTTTTTTTTCTTGTCGTATGCAGGTTTCCTCATGAGGTTTTCCTACACCGAAAAGCCAGTGGTGTGACTAAATAAATAAGTGTACTTGAGAAAATAAGAAAAGACTCATTGGTACACGCCGACCCGGGGTTCGAACCTCCGCCACTTGGTACGTGAAGCGAAATTTAAACCCCTTTCAGAAAAAGGTAACCAATACTGGACCCTTTTTCTGAAAGGGGTTTAAATTTCCAAAATCATAATGTAGGGGATAGCCTCCTTTCGTGCGTGATAAGTGGTAAACCCATCGCCACAATACTATTTCTGATATAGCTGTAGGGCAATAAATAGGTTTTGTATGTGTATGGTACGATTTATGCTTAAAAAAATAAACCCCAAGATAACCAATGGCTGTATATAGGACCACATCATAATGTAGGTGACAGGCTCTTTTCACCAACCACCATAGTTCTGGATGAGCCTTGCACCGCAACACTTCTGGTGCAGGGTATCTGGACTAGGGTGGCTTTATATATGACCTATACCTAGTAGACTACCAGCCTTAAAGTTATAAGTGACTTTATTAAAATAAAAGGTTAGGGACAAAATAATAATACTAATAAGTAATAAATATAAATAATAATAATAGTAACAATAACAGACAGACAGACAGACTGACAGACAGATATCCGTGGGACCTAATAAGAATTGAGCGGGGTATTTTACAGGGTGACAGTCTGAGTCCATTGTGGTTTTACCTAGCACTAAATCCAGCACTTTGCTGAAGGATTTAGGACTAGGATGATGGTTTTGCAGAGGAGGTTAAGACATTAGTCATGTGTTGTATATGGAGAATCTCAAGTTGCCCCGAAACGCCAAGACTATATATAGACTTGAGGTATATTCTGAAGGACGGTACGGTCGACATTTGTAGGGCATGCCGCGGTCCCGGAGAGTCACTCAGGCATATCATCTCTGGTTGTTCACATCTTGCTAACGGTGAGTATTTACATAGGCACAACCTAGTAGCCAGATTCATCCACCAGCATCTTGCATTTTAATATGACCTTATCGAATATGAGGTACTGTACTTTCATTACGCGCCGATGCCGATTCTCGAAAATAGTCGTGCATTGCTCTATTGGGGCCGCTTCATCATCATGGATAGGACTATTATTTGCAATAGGCCTGATATTGTGGTGGTCGACCGAATCCAACGCAGTGCAGTGCTCGTTGATATCACTATTCCGTATGACGAGAATCTTGTGAAGGTCTAAAAGCAAAAGCTTAACAAGTACTTGGTTCTTAAGGTGACCGCCATGTGGGATGTTGATTCGACGTTGTCCTAATAGTCTCTCGAAAGAGGCTCTCGAAAATCTCCTCTTTAAATTGGGTCGAAGGGTCGAATGCACAAGGGTCATCCTAGACACGGCAGACATTGCCCGGAGGTTCCTCAGTATGCAGCCCTGACCGCCGCCGGTAGCTTGGGCCTTGCCTTGTGGGCCTTGTCGACGGTACTCTAGTTTTTAAGTTTTCTTTAATGTATATTTTTACATATATTGTAAAATATTAGTTCAAAATCAAATATTAGTTCAAGATTAAACTGGTAACTTAATAATCAGGAACATAATAATATAGAGTATTTACCAGTTCTTGACAAACTATAAGAGGTAAGTCAGAATGGAACAGGTAAAAATAAACTCAGTTCAGTAAATATCTATAAAGCTATTAGTTTTATAACAAACTGTACGGTGGTTTGCCTAAGTCACCTCTCTCTAAAATTTTATCAAAACTATCCAAAAAAAGCGGAATAATCGTAATTTTTTCCATTAGGTCAGAAGCCTTATTGTTGGCTCAAAAGCTCTGACAGGCAATCGTTGTGTTTTAGCAGTTAAGATAACCAACGGCTAAGTCAACAAAGATAGTTCTGTGCCTTGTTATTTTGAACATAGTAATAATGGAAATAAAAATTTGCTATATTGTACAAAAATTAACAAATAATCACACAGAAGGAGGATGAGTTGTAATGTAGTATTGGCAAAAGAATTCGTATATCATTAACTGTGGTATTGGGCACAGATCTATAGCCAACAAGGTCATTTGCACATTAATTTTAGGAACGTTTGGTTGAAGAATATATACCACACTGCTTGGTGGCACGAAGAGGGAGTGACAGCATGTATGACGTGAATGCTGATTTGGCCTATCAGTTGTGCTTTTCTTTTATTGCTGGTCATAAAAATCAACAGCAAAACAATCTTAAGTACTATGCTGTGGTATTTTTTTTGTATAATGCTGTATTTCTTTTTAGTGTTGTTAGCAGTCGTGGTAAGAATTTGTACAAGCATTAAGACATTTTTACAGACAATTTTTATAATGATTTTTAGTCATGTTAATTAATGAAACCTTTTTTTATGCAGCTAACACAGCAACTAAGGAACAAAAAATCGAATAATGAATTAACATCATCAAAATTCGGACTGTACACAATTGAGCCTTTGGGCAAAATTAAGTTTTTAGATGACTATAAATTTAATACCTCAGAAACAATTAAAAACAGTTATATAAATAAGAAAGATAATAAAGACAATAAAGTTTTGACTTTGGCTCTTTCAAATGTAAGTTTCTGTTTATTTACCTTACGACTATTCTTTGCTTATAAACCAAGAATAATTGATTTTCTTGAGAATAAATTTAAAAATATTAAAAGTGATTATGTTTATTTTCCATGACAAAAAATATTAACATTAACAAATGCAATTAATATGAAAAGTAACAAACATTTTAACATAAGGTAATCTACATAAGACACGTATTAATAAACATACAACACATTTTAAACTAATTTTGAAAATGAGAAATATAAATACGTTTTATGTTACAGAAACCTCTTTATTTAAGAAACAAATATGATAAAAATAATTTTGAACCCTTGTTACCTTATACATCGTCGACCAATAAAAGGCCAAATATGGACCGAACAAATTTAAATATTCAAGTTGAAAACAACAATCAAAGTCAAGACAACGATTTTAATAACAGTGTAATAGATGTTAAAAAACACTATAAACATGAAAAGAACACTATAAGAGAAAACTGGAGAAGCTCTTGCAGTAAAAAAGCATTCAAAGAATGCAAAAATGCATGTAAACAGGCGTACAAAAATTCTTGTTCCGTCTATCGCTGTGATAAAAGAAAGAAAAAATATTTTAAGCAGGAATGTAAATCTGAATGTAAATCAAAATTTGTTAAAGATGACAGTGAAAGCAGCAGCCTTAGTGAAATAAGTGATTTTGAAGATTTTTAAACGGCAGCAACCTTAGTGAAATAAGTGATTTAAACATATTACATATTTATTTTCTATTTCATTTATACATGTTAAACTTACCAAAATAAACGAACTCAAACCAATCAAAGCATGTTACACAAATGTTTTATTATCTATCAAACAAGAGTTGGATATCTTAATAAATACTGTTAAACCACAAATTATATTCTAAACAAATTGCTATTGGTTCTAAAGTGGCCCTAATAAATATACGCAAAGGTAACTAACATTTTATTTAAAACAAACTGAAAATTTACTGTAATATACCTACCACATTTTTATACATATCGTCGCTTATATTACATCACCGCGAATATGCATTTTTTCCGTTATTGACTTGTGAATGCCATTGGATAAAGAAAAGCATTGCGCATTTATTGGACCAATAAAATTTCATAAAAATAGCCAACCAGAGGTAAGAATTCAAAAATTGTAACACTGCGAATGACACTTATTGGTTATTTTGGTACAAACACCGCGAAACTACATCAGCTACCTTAAGTTCTTGCTGCGTGAAGATTTCGGTAAGCATTTCTTCATTTTTCTAGCAAATTTTCAGTTATTTCTTAAAAGTAATTTGAGCTTATACATAAGCAAGAAAGACCAATGTGACTTTTGTTGTCGGAAATATACCTACAGACGCCTAAAAGAATCACATTGAATTTAAAGACCGTGCCAGGGCTGAAAAGTCTGCTAATAAGAGTTTGGCTGTCCTTGCTGCTTGTCATGTTATAACGCAAGATGTTCAGGCTGTGAAAATGGCTCCAAATCTCCAAACAATTGCTTTTTACTTTAAGACTAGTTATGTATCCACAATGTCACAACATTCAATTTAGCCAACCATGACGTGCGATGTTACTGGTTTGATGAAAGTAATGGTGGTCTCGAAGCTTCAGCGTTTGCCTCGTGCGTTGTGGATAAATTTTAATGATGAACCAAAGATACTAACGCAACGTCCAAAGCCTCCCAAAAATACTTTAGATGACTTACCAAAACTATATGACAATAGAATACCGATTACTGAACGCAAGTGGTATCACCTTCAAGAGCTAAAACGTGTGATACCAAATGATTGCCATTCCTATTAAACTTTACTTGCCCTGATTTTAATATTCCTAGGTATCTTTAGGATTAAGTTTATGAACAAACAGTGAAATCTTTTAAAGTTTTATTGCAAAATAAATATAATATAAAATACAAACATCTTAAAAACAAAAAAGCTTTTCGCTTACAAATCAAATAACAAAATTTTAGTAAATTCTTTTCAAAAACCAACAAATATAAATTATTTTTCAAATTATTAATAAAATTACTACTAAAAGGAACTGAATTCGGAACCTTCAGTTTATCTGACAGACATATTAAATAAGGCAGCTTTTAGGCATTTATGTGTTCATATTGATGCAATTACGAATTAAAATTCAAAAAATTAATGGCGTTGTTTTTTTACTTGTTATAACAGTAAGGTGGCAAACAAGCTTGCAGCCCGCTTGATGGTAAGAGGTCACCGCAGCCTATAGACTCTTGCAACACCTAGGATATCATTCGCGCGTTACCGACCATTCAAAATCTAAAAACTTCTTTCTTGAAGAACCCAACTACCTCGGCTCCCTGCCAACCTAAGCGTTCGCGGGAGAATGTTTCTCTGAAACCGCACACACTGTACACATGACCATTTAGTTTCTAAGGTGTTAAGATGAATTCCCTATCGATGACGAGCGGTGCGATGGTAGTTAGTAGCTCAGAATACCTCCCATTATACAAGCGGTAGGTAGACACAAGGGAAGCAACATCTCTTAAGGGTTCGATACGGCTACTGAGCTTGGGATCGTCGACAATTCTCTCAGCCCGTCGTTCAACTCAGTCAAAAGGGCCATGCTGGTATCCGGATGCACCCGCACAGATATGGCAGCAATACTCCAAATGGGGCAGAATTTGTAAAGCAGCAACCTTTGCCCCGAGGTGGCAGACAAACATGGCAATCTTAAATTTTTTAGAACTTCTTTCTTTAATTTTCTTTACTGAAATAAAGTACAATCTATTATTATTTATATGACCGTGAGAAAAATCACTGTAATTATTTTTATAGTTTTTACCTACTTAGTTTTTATAAGGCTCTAAAATTTAAATAAAGGCGAAAAAAATTTAAACATTTTTGTTTCTAAAAGTAAATCTAATAATTAAACAGAATGAGAAGACAACTATAATATTAGTTCCTTACAAATGAAATTGATGTTTTATAGAACTGGCCCCTTTGATCTCAAAAAGCCGGCGTTTGGTTGAGAATTCCAATTAATTTTTTTTTCAATTTTAAGCTTGTCTAATTGTATTTTGAATGTAATAATTCATTTGTTTTCGGGTCATTCAATTTTGCTTAGTCATCGTTCTGTGCTCAATATGGAAAACATAAAATATCGCATTATTTTCGAATACGAATTCCATCGTGGCACTAGCCCTGCAGAAACAGCTGGAAGGATTAATGATGTGTACGGAGAAGCTACTTTAAAAGAAAACACAATACGTTTTAGGTTCCAACGCTTTTAGTTCTGCAAATTTTGACCTCCAGAACAAACCCCGTTGACGGCCGGAGACCCTAGTGTTCAATGAGGAATTGAAAGTGATCGTGGAATCGGATCAATCTCAAACCACGTCCGAGTTAGCTGCAGGCTTCGGTGTCAGTTATAAAACCATTTTGAATCATTTGAAAAAGCTTGAAAAATGAGTACCACATGAACTAAGAGAAGCAAAGCAACAAACACTTGACTGCTGCGTCACGTTTTTCAACCGTCACAATAACGAGGAGATTTGAATCGCATCATTACTTGTGATGAAAAATGGATCCTATACGATAATCGGAAACGCTCATCACAGTGGTTAAGTTCAGGAGAACCGGCTAAATCCTGCCCCAAGCGAAAGTTGACCCAAAAAAAGCTACTGGTTAGTTAGTGTCTGATGAACCAGCGTTGGTGTTATCCACTAAATCTTCTTATGATCTGATCAGACGATTACGGCAGATATGTATTGCCGACAGTTGGAAACCATGATGGAAAAGCTAGCCGTTAAACAGCCGAGATTGGTCAATCGCTCTAACCCACTGCTGCTTCAGGACAACGCTATACCACACATTGCACGACAGACGGTGACGAAACTAAAGGAGCTAGGATTGGAATGTCTCGGTTAACCACCATACTCCCCGGATCTTGCCATACCGATTACCACTTTTTTGGAATTTGAATAATTTCTTAATTGGAAAAAAAATCAATTCACATGAGGCAGTCCAAAACACCTTCAAAGATTTGGTTGATTCGCGCTCCCGCAATTTTTCAGCAAAGGAATCAATGAACTTCCAATAAAATGCCAAAAGTGCATAGAGCACAACTTTGATTGATTAAATAAAAAAATATTGTTTTGCTTTTTCCATATAAAACATCAATTTCATATGTAAGGACCTAATATATAATTGTACAGTTTTTTTTCTTCTTCTCAGACAGAATACTTTTACAGCTTAACATAGGCCTTCCCCATGTCCGACTGGTTGCGTCCTGTGGCTTGAACCAAATTGTCTGTTGAATTGATAAGAGACCATCTTACGCTGCGATTCCCTTTTCGTGGTCGCCACTCGAGAATTCCCCATATACCTATTGCTTTGATAAGCGGTGTGGGTCCGTTGGGTGAGCTGTCCATTACCACTTCAGCTTCGAACATTCAGCTTACGAACTATTGCTATTTCGGTGACTTTAGTTCTTTGAAGGTTTACAACACGGTTGTTATCGTGCAAAGAAACTCTTACCTAGTATACCTAGCTAAGCGAATTGAATCTTTTTTAGGATATTAACAGTGATATAGAAAATGGTTCGCAAACTGAGGTATTGAGAACGAAAATTGGATATGCAATTTTTTAACCGCTGCCTGCCAAGTCCCATTTCTTATAATGCTTTCTTATAATGCTCTAGTGTAAAGTCTAGCACTTTACTACTTTTTTAAAAAGTCTTTAATTTTAGATTTGTCTGATATTTCAGTCAAAAATATGCTCAAAATGAGGAAACTTATAGAAAGACCGAATGATATAGCAAAGAATGATTTGATGGCTGATGATGTTAGATTAAAAAATAAGGCTGATGATAATAGCCAAACATCTGCATAATTAATAAGGTTTTCATTTAAAATCGTAAAATGCCGGTGTTTCGAATGCATTAAATTTTATAGTTACTCATAAAATATCAGAAATTATACGTAATAACTGGATAAGGCTTTATGAACACTTAAATTACTATTATGTTTTTGTAGCGAGTCATGTGATATGTGAATTGACATGATTGTACTTAAACTTTTTTCAGTTTTCTATTTGTTTTTTATTGATACAGTAAGTATTCCTTCTTATGAAGCATTTGCTCTTATAAAACAATATCATAGTTTGTTGTTCTAAGTCAAAGTCAAAGTCAAAATGGTTTATTCAAATAGGGATTTTAAAATCACTTTTGAATCGTCAAAGTTATAAAATTTTATTCTAAACATTCTTTGTTATTTTTGATATCGAAAATTGACCAATTTCTTTTCATTTAATTTCAAAAGGGACAAGCAGTAAATGTTGCAGAATCAAGACAACACGATGTTAATCTGTTAAGGAAAGGTTACAATACATTTTACAATCTTCGGGAAGAAAAACGAAATATTAACCCTTCTAAATCTAGTAAAACAGTTTTGACCTTTGTTTTTGTTAATGTAAGTTAAAACAGTTAAGATAATAAAGAGGATAACGTACATAAAAAAGAAACATACAAGTTGAAAATAAAACTAAATGATAAACATTAGGTTAGTTACTACGAATTTACTAAGTAGGATCCTACACCGGGTCTAAAAGTACCCATCAAACAAAGCTGCATTCACTCTCTGTATTGTTAAAGAAATTCGCTGAACGAGGTAAAGATCTAGGTATGATAAGCAGGTACAGGTAACTGTATGTATAGGTAACTCTGGTACTCTGTAATGAAATATCGTCTTTGTCTGACTCTTAGCTTTTAATGTCGTAGAAATAGTCATTACCTCCGTCTGCGCATCTCGCTAATATTGTCAAGTTGACACATTGTTTGCAAGTTAAATAAAAGGGAAGAGTAAATATAAAAAAAAAATCCCGGTCAATTTGTTTATTTTTAAAAGTATTTAAGCAATAAAAAGACCCTTAGGGCTAAGGGATTCATTAGATAAAAAATTGGTAAAATGATATATGGAGCCATGATGAAGTTGTGTCTAAAAACTCGGCCATCTATTCAAGTGCTGCTGATAGTCAGATTTTAATACCAATGGGAACACCAACATCCACTCCAGCATTTCACACTGGACAATTGAACTCGACCGTGAATCTATTAAGGCAGAAGATAGATAAATGGCTACCTCGGCAACTGCTAACTTAACACGAATGACTTCTCCATCGCCGTTTCAGGTTACAATTACCAGAGGGGTACGGCTACCAGCACAGTCTTACGGTGTTGACTATTTCTACCACATTGAAAGCTGAGGGTCAGACACAGACGATGCTGGATTACAGAGTCTACTAATGGGTAACCTTTCCAGGTTTTAATAACTGATTCAATAGCTTTGTATATTACCCATATAATCTTATCTATTAGGAGAGGAATAATTATGTATGTATGAATGGTACATATGCTTGCGTGCGTACCTGCGTGTACAATCCTTTATAGTTATTCATGATACGCCAGTGCGTTTACAGCAGTATAGTGTTTTACTCGTCTTGCACACTAACACAACACATACATAATTGAGAAGTGGAAAAGGGCATAGGTACGATACAATACAACCCTACACTCATTTTAGCATTGTGATTTTTTTCAGATATTACTAGGTACGATTAAATACTTAGTTTTTTAATAAATCCATACTAATACTATAAATGTGAAATAAAAAACAATAAAAAAAAGTAAATAAAATATAAAAGTAGCTCTGTCTGTTACCTCTTCACGCTTACACCACTGTACGGATTAAGATGAAATTTGTCATGGAGATAGTATAAGGCCCGGGAAAGGACATAGGCTACTTGAAAACGTCAAGTGTGAGTCGGTTAAACTAAACGGCTGGATGATTTTAATGATATTTTTTGTGTACGTTCGAGTGGGTCCCTGCAAGGTTTGAATTTACAAATGGACCCGGTAGGTGTCACTAATCTTCTAAACGGCTGGGAAGATTTTAATGATTTTTTTGTGTATGTTCGAGTGCGTCCCTGCATAGTTTTAATTCACAAATCGACCCGGTAGGTGGCGCTGAAGTCGGTGTGTCACTAATCTCCTAATCAGGGAAGGAATTAAAGAAGGGTGGGTGAAACCGCGAGGAAATTTGGCATGGAGATAGTTTGAGTCCCGCGAAAGGACTAAGGCCCAGAACACATGGTGAAACGCAAAAGAGACGAAACTGCAACTCCTAGTTACTTTTGAGTTTCATTTGAGTTTATGCCATGGACTCCTTTGAGAGACCACACATGACGCAACTAGGTTGAAACCCGTTTCAAACGCATTGCGAATCAGTCGCATTGAAACCGGTGTGCAGGAAACTCGTGTTTGCGTTTCATCGTTTCGCGGTTATTTTCGATGCAACAAAATGGTTGATGACGACAATAAAAACATTTAATTTGTTTTGGAGGTTGAGAAGTATCCTTGTTTGTACAATACAACACTATCGAGCTATTCAAGCAGAACTGACACTGATAAAGCATGTGCAGAAATTGGAAAAGCAATGAAGATACAAATACATAAGCACAACTTCTTCATCACTTGAGCTAGACATTTCACACGCGTCTGTTCTCAAAGAAACTGAAATGATTGTGATAATTTCATCACATTGTTGTACAATTGTTTGGTTGCGCCGTGTGTGGATAACGTCTGAAACTAGTTTCAAACCATGATTTCAAAAGGGTTTCGTTGCAGTTGCGTTTCACCGTCTGTTCTGGGGCTTGA
Source organism: Apoda limacodes (assembly GCA_946406115.1). Lineage (NCBI taxonomy): Eukaryota > Metazoa > Arthropoda > Insecta > Lepidoptera > Limacodidae > Apoda > Apoda limacodes. The sequence goes on along the minus strand of OX291555.1, from coordinate 20,001,916 downwards.
AAACGTCAAGCGTGACTCGATTTTTGTTGTATAATATTCAATTAATATTTTCTCTATTGAAATTGAAATCCTACACCGATAACCAAGTTTAGGCAAAAGCTAGTTTAGATAAATATATGCTTTTAACTTGCGTTTTAGAATATGTTGTCTCATATATGACATTTATTGAAATAAGTTACTGCTTTAAATTGTAGATGGTATCAAAGACTAGGATAAAACTGCATTGTAAACGTTACTTAACTATATTTATATCCACGTAGGTATCGTCATAAATGGTGACATTATATAAGTACATTAATAAACAAAAATATTTTAGCGAAATCCTAAATCAAAAGAAGAAGAAGAAGAGATCAGATTATTAAAATTACAACGAATACTGAAATCAGAGAAGTCTAGACGACAAAAACAATCTGAAATATATAGCAAAGAAGACATTTACATAAATAATGAAAAAATTAAATCAATTTTTGATATCCTCAATAGCACTAACACTATGAGTTACAAACAAAAGGATATTTTGCGAAAACGCAGTTCTTGCGATAAAAAAGCTTCCAAATTTTGTATAAGAGCCTGTGAAAGGGCGACTAATAATTCTTGTAAGAATTCCTTCAAGTGTAGTAAAAAGAAGAAGAGGACTTTTAAAAAACAGTGTCAAGTAATGTGTAAAGGGCACTTTTTATATAATCGTGATTCTAATAGTGATAGTGATGACGATGCTAGTGATTGCGATTGAAACTTGTTTAATTCAGTTTTGTCACTTATTGCTCTTATGTTATCCTTACATAAGCGCAATTATATAAAAATCAAATTTGTTTGTTAAAATTGTTTATTTTTAACTTTTCATCTTCCAATCATAATTTTCCCCCTGCGGTTTTGTTGCTCTACCTACTCCAAATTTGTCTATACTTAGCTCCTTGCAGGTTCCAGGTTTGCGGTGAAGTTCACAGTAAAACGTGTTAGGGAGGCAATATCTTTATCATCTTTATACATAATCTAGAAAGTTAACCCTGATATGCCGAAGTCGGTGCGTAAACCTGATCTTAAATGATATAATTATAATAATCTATTATATGTATTGATATAGTGATATAAGGCTGAAGCTATATTTTTAGTTCGTTCACATGAAATCGGGTTATGGTTATTCCTCCGAATACTTTAAATTTTTCCAGGATAAAAAGTAGCCTATTCCCCTCTCCATTTCCTCAACTATCTCTGTGTCTATTATCTCAATTGGATTCTCTGTTGCGACATGAAGGAAGGATAAAACAAACTCACTTTCGCATTTATAGTATTTACATTAGTACGGATTTACCACTCTTATTTTTATTTTGGTAGACAAGTACCTAAGATAGTTGCTTGATTTTTAAGGGTTCGTCGTTACCTTTAGTAATTGTAAAAAAAAAGAAAGAGAATCAGGATTTTTAATTCTTCGGTATCTTACATTAACAAATTGATACGGCATGACTTTTCAATTGCTTTCTTTTATAGTCAGAGGGAGCAATCCATCAAACTTTAGTATTGACTAGCCAAAGCATGATTCATAGTGACTTTAATTTGTCACATTAAAGGTTCTGGATTTGAAATTTGGATATTTTGAGTGGGTAATGTTGTCTTCATCGAAGCCTGCGAGGTGTTAGATTTTCTGCTGTGATGTCGTATAGACTGGCAAAATAATGTGGTGTTCTCTTTTTTCCTTTACAACACTACGCTACTACGATGACTGCCCAGTTCTAAGATCATAGGAAGAATGCCATCCCGCTACGAAAACTCCTTATTTCCGAAACTGTTCACAAACGAACTACAGATGTTTTTAAAACAATGGACTGGGCTGGGCGGGATATCTAATAAACGTAGACTGCGAATAAATCGCTGCTCGTTATGCGACCGGTTATATTGTTAATATGGTAGCCCTTTGACTATAACACTTGAATGCTCAAGATTTTACTTATGTAGTTAAGCCCTGGAGCAGCTGGAGGGGATCGAACCCAAGTCACCTTGGGCGTAAGAGTGGTCAGGGGATTGATTGATAGGAATCAAGAAAATTCACCAAGATGATAAACCTAAATAACGCACTTGAGTTGCACGTAACGTTTGCGTCGTAGTTGCAGAGAAGTTGTACTAGCTAGCCGCCGGAAGAGCATGAAACTTTGGTGTCAATTGCGGTTTGCACATCAATGTGCAATTTGCAGCAATTGTCACCTATGTTTGAGGGTCGTATGAGTCAAATAAGGATAACAAGTATTTTTATGTTTCCCAGGGATAAACTATGCTACTTACATGTTTTCTTCTCCTGATATACTCAATCTTCTCTATATATTATACCTTACTATATAGATTAGATTTTGCCAGCGGCTCCACCCGCCCTAAATTCGGTTATAGGCGTGGAATTTCTACGTAAACTCCTTAATTATACTAATGAAGTTTGCTATAGCTGTAGCTATCGTCCGTTTAAGCTTGGTTAATGTTATTCCCGCGGTAACTTTTGAATTTTTCGGGATAAAAAAGTAGCCTATGTCCTATTTTCGTGTAAGTAATAATTTAGCTGTTGACTTTTTTACCAGAATGCAAGAGATTGCTAAATTGGTACATTAATTTATAATTTTTTTAATTTTCTGCTACTTTTTTAGTATTAACATTATTGTTTTATTAGTTTTTATTATAGTTTAAACTTGTCGAGTATGATAATCACCTGCTATATTGGTTCGTGTTGTATTTTTGAAAATTATTCGTACCTTACGAATAATTTGGGAAATTATAATTTTTCAGTAGGTACATATCTATGTACTTTCCTACATATAAATATTCCCACTTAATGTACGAGGTATAACTACGATCCATTAGCAGTAATTGTATTTTATGGGCTATAAAATCCTACAGCCGAAAAGTGTCAACACTGTAAATGAGGAATTGTTGATTTTTGTCCAATTTAATTATTCATTATAGCTTTTATAGTAATTTTTTTAGTTTCTATTGCAGCTGTGACTTATATTGTAAGTGCCTACTCTGATTAGGTTGCATGCCTTTTTTGATTTGATTAAAAAAAAATTAAATTGGCCTTTTTTAAGTACGGGACCGTTCAAGTATTATGTAAGCGGAAATTTAGTATTTTTTGGCGTATGCAATCAGACCCCCCCTTCCCTATGTCATCAAAAATAAGCAAAACAAAAACCATCGAAATAAGCAAAGCAAAAACCATTATTTTTGATGACATTAGGGACGGGCGGTCTGAATGCCTACGCTTTAACGACACTAACTACTCCCCTTTGGCTTACGTACGTAATACTTGATCATCCACTAATTTCAGAACATATTGCCTAATATTTCTTGGTATGTTGAAATCAAATTTATATATTTTGTTATTTTCCTACGACACTCGCAAATAGTCATATGGCAGAGTGAACATTGGGTGGCATCAAACAGCTAGGAAATCAGTTAACAAGCTTTATTTTTTATTTAGCCAATATTAGTAGGTAGAGTTATTAAACAACACTATTTGGAATATGAATAATCCAAATATAATACATTATTGTTATTTTATTCAAAAGTAAGAGGTCTACCTAAAAATCTAGAAGGAAAATGTGTATTTAATTTTCGGCGCGACAATAACAGGCAGAAAATTTTGATCATCATTTTACGTGTAAGTAATAATTTAACTATTGACCTACTTACCAGAATGCATGAGATTTCTAAATTGCTACAGCAAATATTCCACAATATACCTATGGGGCGAGCATCTTTTCAAAAAATGAGTGTTGCCCAGAATGTGTCGCTATTGGTCGCTACCACCACTTCTGAAGGTCTCGTGGAACCATTTCATTATCCTATCCTAAATTTTAACCAAGGATAATGAGCTATCATTACTATCTATCATTAGATATCATAAAAAGCTATCTGCTAGCTATCATTATTATCATTAGAGCTATAATTAGAACCGTTTCAAACTTCACTTCTCTCGTAATGCATTTAAATACTTAGTTTATATATGGAAACAGTTGTGCTTAAGTTAAATTAGTAAAAATAAATTTCAAAAGAACTAACTAACCATGAAAATAAAATTCTAAATGAAAATCCTAACGATATATAAATTGGAATATGAAGCTGCAATGATCTCAAATGTTTTACAGAAATATCTTGACTTGAAAAACAATGAAATTTATAATCTCATAGCAAAATATCAAGCACTCAACTCTGCGAATAATTCGGAACGTGATAATTTGAAAACGGACGATGAAGATGAAAACAGTGGAGACAAAAACATTGACGAAGAATTGTTCAATGTATATAAAACAACTGGTAAGACTTATTTTAAAAATAACCAAAGCTTAAGAAAATCCTGGGGAAGGTGTAACAGAAAGCAATCTTCGAAAATGTGCTGGAAAGCATGCCTAGTCGCTACTAAGAGGTCTTGTTTGTCATATTACTGTAACTTTAGAAAGAAAAGAAATTTTAGATTAGAATGCAGAAGGCTTTGTAAACTCAAGTTTATTGAAGAAGGTGTTACAAACTTTAGTGAATAATTTAACAAATATATATATATATATATTTACAAGCGACGAGAATCTTTTTATTGTTTGTAATCATATTAACTACTGATAGACCTTGCCTTGACCTGAGTCTTCAATTGCGGGTGCAAGGCAGCGTCCCTATTCTTGTAACTAAGCACCATTGTCATTTTGAACCCTTTTAGCTCGATGTAAATAGGTACTTGTTTTATGCTTTGCTTTAGATAACTTAGACTAAAGTCTCACACATGTCTCATAGCGGTGACACATACTAATCTCGACTATTCCTGCACCTGAGTTTGACGAGTGACGTACTTTTTTTAAGGCTTGGACAGATAGGCTGTGTGCCAGGATTACTCAAACTTTTTTCTAATTACCTCGGTAAAAGTCAGCAGTTTGTTAAGTACGGTCCATACCTATCCGACCTTTATCACACGCGATCAGGAATAAGCCAAGGGTCATATTTAGGGCCATTTCTTTTCAAATCGTCCGTCTCATGAATTTGCTCTGACCTATGGATTTTCTCAGCTAGTACTTTCTCCGACGAGAATACCAGATATAGAGGATCATACGAACTCCTTACTAGACCTTCTGCTGACAACTCGTCCGGACTGATATGCGCCTGAGTTACGTCCTGTACTCACGCACCTCTTCGCGCTTAGCATACGATCCCTAGTTGACGGTAGTTGCTCTGATAGCATGGACATTAATGCTAGTGTCCCGCAAGGCTCTGTGCTTTCTCCTACGCTGTTTCTACTGCATATAAATGACATGTTAGGCATCAACAACATACATTGCGATGAAATACTGGAGACGCTTATTACACTGGTCATGCAAACATCGGTCGTGTCAAGGACTGGTGACGGGAAAACTTGGTCCGTTTTAACCCTACAATAACACAATAACACAAGTCTGCGCGTTCACCGCTAAGAAAACTCCTTTCACTGTAGTCCCACAATTCCAGAACACACCCGTTACCCCCTCAAGAGCATTGGAATCCTTGGTGTTGAAATCTCCAGCGAAGTTCAGTTCCGAGATAATTTGCAAGACAAGGTGAAGCTGGCGTCCACAAAACTAGGTGTACTCAACAGAGCGAGGCAGTACTTCACGTCGGGGCAGAGGTTGCTGCTTTACAAGTCGCAAGTCCGGTTCAATATGGAGTACTGCTGCCACACTACTTTTAGCGGGTGCACCCAGATACCAACTTGGCCCGTTTGACTCGGTTCAATCGGTTCGGACGGGCTATGAGAATCGTCGACGATCCCAAACTTGCAAGCCATATCGAACCCTTAAGTCTGAGGAGAAACTTTGCCTCCCTGTGTGTGTTCTACCGCTTGTATAATGGGGTGTTTTTTGAGGAATTGTTAGAATTGATACCCACGACTACCCCAGTATAGGGTTCTTTAAAATAAGTTATTAGATTATTAGTCAATAGGCTGCGGTAACCGCGTACCATCAGGCGGACCACAAGCTTGTTTGCCACCTTAGTGGTATTTTAATTAATAGTTTAATAGGAAACCAAAACCAACTAGCTTATTAATTACAGAAAATATTACATTAAAATCTTAGACAATAAAAAAAGCGAATTCTACCATGTTTGCCATGTTTAAAAGATTTCGTGTATCGGATATTTAACAATGCAAATATTAACCTGAGAATTATACATTATACACCTAACAGTCGTTTTACATTGTGCACATAAATCGTTAGTGCATTAATTAATAATTATGCTAATAAATATACATACACATAGATACATACAAACATACATACATATACAGTACAAAAACTTACACATATACAGCAGCAGACGTATATATTTTATCTATACAAATAAATAAACATATATTTAATAAACATATAATAAGCGTTACTCGAGCTTTAGTAAGATTTTAGTAAGAGTAGATCTAAAAATTTGTTTGGTTCCGTAGAACAGGTCTACTTCGGGAAAAATTTTGGCCGTAATTAGTAAAATGTAGCTGTTGGTGAAACAATTTAGTTTGACGTGTGCGTCTCGTAGGGGTTCGGAACTTTATATCTGCTAGCAGTTCCGGACAGTCCAAGTGACCATTGATAATGTCAAATAATAAAGTCATATCTTACAATCCTTCCATTCTTGTAACAAAGCCAAGGTTTTTAAGTGCCTGTTAGTAATAAATTTAATTTGATTATTCATGCTTATTTTACTGTCACTTATAATTCCCTAGGAAAAAACGATTTAATCTCGCACCGTAGTCCGTACTGGCTCTGTTTATGAAATTGTGTGAAAAATATATTTAATATTTATGCATATTATTATATTATATAAATATGTATAATATCACATTGTTTAATAATTAATCTACACTTTTGTTCGTTGATTAATTTATCTCAACGCACACACTATCCTGGAACTTTTAACGTTTTTTAAATTCCTTCACCCAAAGGTTATCTGGGAGAGATCTCTCCATAGCGATAAGATCGCCATTTGTACCTGTATAGTAAATACTGTTTATATGTTTGATTTTATGTAAAAAAGTGTTTTTATAATTATTATTTTTATATTGCATTCTTTATTCTTGTAAGAATTACACTTCTTTACGTTTACTGAAATTCATTTTCTCATGTAGTAATTTTGTAATTTATTGAGCTCCCCGTGCAGGGTTTCGCAGTTTTTAATATTGCTTACAGTCATAAAAACTTTTTTATCACCAGTGTATAGGACATATTTCGCAGAACTAAAACACTCAGCTATATAAGCGGAAAAAGAGATCGGCGCAATTACATTATACATGTTGCTGTAAACGATTCTTTCGAAAATTTTACTGATTTCGTTAAGTAAAGATAGTGGTCTATGTTAATCAATATGAGTTTTCGGACTATATTTATGTATAGGTATTATATTATACTATTATATATTTTTAAAAAAGTCCCCCTAGATAAATGGTATATCAATCGTAGAAATATTATTACCTAACCAAAATTAACAGAGTACTCATTATTTAGTAAGGGTAAATCTATACTAATATTATAAAGCTGAAGAGTTTGTTTGTTTGAACGCGCTAATCTCAAAAACCAGTCCGATTTGAAATTTTAGAAATTTTTGAGATTTTTTTTCAGTGTTAGATAGCCCATTTATCAAGGAAGGCTATAGGCTATATATCATCACGCTAAGACCAATAGGAGCGAAACACCAATGAAGAATGTTTTAAAATCGGGGGTTTAGTATATTTTGCCTTTTTTAAGAAAAAAAAATAGGTTTATGGATAAAAAAAAGGCTACCTGTGCGAAGCCGGGACGGGCCGCTAGTGTAAAATATATTTGTTAATTGGTCGCATGTGAAAGAAGACCTAGGTCTACACCGAACGATCCATATTATATCCGCGGTTCAGGATTGCGGAGCATAGATCATGGATCGTACTCGTTCGATTTGGCTACAATTCGTTGCGATCCAGTCAAGCTGCTCCAGCACGTACCAGTCGGTCAGTAGACTATTTTTCTTAACTTGTCATATTTTGTTTACAAAATTCTAACCTTAAAATTAAGAAAACTGTAATTTAGGCTTAAATAAGAAGGGTCAATAGGCAAAATGTTGTTAAATCTCGTTTCTCTTATTTGGTTTCTCATGTTTATCTTTCTTATATTTTGAACCTAAATAATTTGTTTTATTGTTTGTGAGGTTAGGATTTTGTTTACGAAGCAAAAAACTTTTCTGACCCGGTGTACGGTCGCTAGTGTCATGTAAGTCCACAGTATTTTAATATGGCGACTGTAGTTTTGATTTTTAACCACCGGGTTATAAAAGTTTGTCGCACACTACAATGCAAGACAAAAAAAGGGGTTTATGCAGTTATTAATTTGCAATGTTTTCAATTGTTTACAGGATTTTCTCTTTAAAAAAAGACAACCACATATTTCACTTTATTTTAATAAGTACATTACTAAAATATAATTTGTATAATCTGTGATATAACTCTTTTGTTATAAATTGTTGTATGTAAATACAACTGTAGAACATTATTGCAGGTATCTTATACTAAAAAATTATCAACTTTAACAAATTAAGTAACTGTCTTCATTACAATTAAATATCATACATTTTCTGTAGAATTTCTTGAGAAAATAATTGCAATAATACAGTATACAATAGTAACAACAATTCGGTGATTTATAGTCGGGAAATTTCATTATAATTATAATTCTAATATTAAAAAATCACACCAACAAACAATAGTTTATTAATTTCTCATTCGATGTGTACTTCATAGTAAAATTATCATTATATTTAATAAGTAATTTTGGGACGGAAGATTAAAATATTCATAGAAAAATTGTGTTCTATAAAATCACATCGATAATCTCATATGTTTTGAATACAATAGGAAAGGTACAAAAATTCACAATACATTAACAGAGTTAGCATGCCATATATACTTAATTAATTGTGACCAAATAATGTAACTCTAATATAATATTTTTCACAACCACAAGTCGAAGCACATTTTTCAAAAATTTAACGGTTACTTTATATAGTTATATAAGTTATAATACATCCTTAGAGAAATTAGTAATTAGAAAGGCACTTTTTATTTTAAGTATAGATTCTAATAATATATCCTATATCTAGTGAAAATATTTTTAAGGCACATTTCATTTCACAACTTGATTTATAATTAACTGAATAGTAGATTCTAATTTACGTTGACAAATTTTAAAACAATCGAGAAGCAAATTAAAAACATGGAATGTAAACTAATATTATTTTTAAACAAAAAATTTATAAAGATTAACACATATTAAATATTATAATATTAGGTAAGTACTCGTATATAAAGATTTTTTTTTACAGCACACCACCACTGGGACTTCTTGAACTACTTTTTATAGATGTGACAGATATGCTTCCTGAACTACTTAATTGTGGCGGCGGTGATCGAGGCAATGCAAAATTTTTGTCAGTCAAATTCTCTTGACTATATGATTTGTGACTCAAAGAAACCGGTATTTTAGAAGAAACTCCAGTTTGTTTTCCCTTTTCTGACAATTTTACCGGTATACTACTTGGTTTAGCCAAAAGAACTGGTTTTGAACCCATTATTGGCTGATCATTATTTGAGCGAAGTTGCATTTGGTCAAGTTGAGAAAGTCTTCGGTTTTCAAGATCTGTGCTAGTCACAATCGTTCCTTTGGGAGGTTCATAAGTCGCAGTTCGAAATTTTATGTGACTGTTTCTTGGTAAATCATAGTCCGAGTGGCGTTTCTTTGGTTCATTTGCACTTTGATTCGTTCGTCTTTTTATTTCGGCCATTTGTCTTGCAGTATGATATCGTTCGTTCGAAATAAAGTCGTTTAGTAATTCTATATCAAGTTCGTAGTACAAAGGAGGTTCTTCAAATGTAGGTGGTCTTTGTTTACTAGACATTTTTTCTTTGCTTATTTCAGATTTTTGTTTCATATTTTTTTCAGTTCGCGGTGTAACAACTTCTATTTCCACAACGTGATCTTGTTCTGGTTTTGAATCTTTTGATCCTTCTAGTCTTACGTGTTTATGTGATTCAACCATCAATGCCGGATTAAGAGTATATCTTGTTTTCGTTACTTCCACGGCATCTTGATCAATGTTTTGAGTATCATCTAAATCGCGAATAATTTTTATTCCCATTTTAGATAACTCTTCAGGTGTTTTGTTATCCATGAAACTAGGATCATTTTGTAGTTTTTGCATTAAAATCTTGGCTTCTTTTTCGTCTAAGTCTGTATTCAATATAATTGTTTCAGTTTTCATATAAGAAGGTTCTTCGGAAGTGAAAACTATATTAGGATTCTGTTTCTTAATTTTTTCTAAAAATCTATACTCAATGTCTTTGACTTCTCCCTCTTCCAAGTTTGACAGATCTATTTCTCCAGCGTTTTTCATTATACCAAAACTTATTTGTTCTACCTGTAATGGCGCTTCAGTTTTAGTTGTAATATACCTTGTTGAAACTTTTTCAATATTTTGAGTGATTACTCTGTTTCCGAATTCATCTTCACTGACGTTCACTGTGACAGATTTTTGAACAGGTTCCTGTGTCATAGTTATTGACATATTTGCTGGTTCCATGTACAGGGTTCTAGTGTCACCTTCTTCGCTCCGTCTTTTAATTCCTTCAATCACATCCGGTACTAATCTTAAAGAAGGTTCACCAATTTCAATAGACTTAGTGTATGTTTTTATCTGTTCATTACGAGGCTGAGATTTGTCATTGGTAGATATTGTGACTACATTGTTACTGGCATCTGCAGATCCGGACCATTCACTACTATAATGTTGTTGTGGAGATTTTTTATCATATTTCAAACTATTATTGTTCGAACCTACTTTTATATTGCTAACATACTCATCATAATCGCGGGGTTTATAGTCATTAGTCTTTAAATCGAAGTTGACAATATCAGGTTGATGCATGGTTGATTTAGAAGCATCAGTTACTGATGTAGATACCTCTTTACTGGTAGTAGCTTCAGTTTTCTGTGGACTTGAATCTTTGTGTACACTCAGTATGGGATTTATTTCTAAAAGTTTCTTTAACATGTCTGACTTAGGTCGTTCTAAGCTGTTTTTATATGTGTTTCGTGAGACTTTCATATCATCTGGTATATTAGTATCATAAGACATATTTATTTTTTCTTCATACTTAATGGGTGACGTTTCTGTTCTCGAGATCTGGTTTTCTTGACTGCTGTCAAGTGAACTCATATTGCTACCGTCTGAAGTAGATTTCGCAAAATCAGACACAAGTTTGAAGTGCACTTTAAGATTTTCGTCCATTATTCTCTTGGCTAAATGATCTGAAGTTTCATGATGATCACTATTAACTATTAAATCTGGCTCTTTAGTGTACATTTTCTTTTCATATTTTTCTTGAGAATCCATTTTTTCCTGAGAATCAATAGAGCTACTAGAGCCTTTAACAATAGCATCCTCTAAATTACCAAATTCAGAAGCTTTCTTAAGACGATTCCTCTGAAATGTATTTAAACCTTCCATAGCTGATGTTTTGGCTATATTTAGACTAAGCCTCGGTTCTTTATCCTTAAAAACAATACCTTTCTCAGAGTCAATCATGTCCGGCAAAACATCTTCTGTACCCGAGTCAAAGAATGAGGTTTCCACAACTGACATAGCCTTTCGTTTTTTGGGTGACAAGGTATTTTCTTTGTCTTCCGTATCATCTCCTGAGATGTCTAAGCTTTGAGCTCTTTCTAAATTACCGATAGATGGTTTACTGCTTTTGACTCTTACTTCAAATTTAGAAAGATCACCCAAAGAAGCTACTTTACGTTCGTTTTCATCTATTATAGATGTATCATCCGAAGTTGAATGGATTGTTTCATTTGTGGCTGAACTATGAATGGTGATATCGCTGTTATTGAGCTCAATAGTAGTAGAACCTTTATCACTCTTATCGCTATGGTTCAAAGACACAACCGAATGAATATCATGATTAGATGATAAGTTAGACTTATTATCATCAAAGTAATTATTCAGTGAGTCACTTTCTCTCTTAAAAGGCTTGGACACAATATCATCTATGTCATCTTGACTAAAATTTAATGATTCGTCACCACGCGTTCTGGTTTTATCAATTTTTGGTGTAGAAGTATTATAGGATACTGTTGATCTATTAGAACTTACAAGAGAATTGTCAAATAGAAGGCTGGAATGATGTTTTTCATTTTTTAGAAAATCCTTAACATTTTTTAATTGCTCTAATATACTATCATCAGTTTTATTTTTCTCGGGGTCTGGAGGTGAAGGTGCTTTTCCCTTTGACTTCTTTACTGGCTTCGAAGCTTCTTCCTTTTTATGTTCAGTTTTTTCTTTTTCAATTGATATTTCTGCTGAACTCTTCCTGTTACTTCTGGCGGCCCTAGCTGCTTCTAACATATGCTGAGGTAATTCTTGAGGTATGCCGTTCTCATCTCTTTTAATTCCGCTTGAATTAAGATCATTTCTAGTGAAGCTTTGAGTAGAGGTTTCTGAAACTTTGGATGTGTCTTGACTCGATATATTTGTTTCAGACTCATTTACCTTAACTCTTGCATTAGGAATAGGTGGCGCCATTTTCTCTCTTCTTTTGGTTACTACAGGTTTTTTTACTTCTGTTTCAACTTCATGCCTAATCTGAGTCGTTGGAAGCACTGGGTGTAGTTCAGGTTTATCAGGTTCATCAATAGTTTTTTTTTCCATAGCTACAACTCCATTCTCTATATTCTTTTGTTTTAATACTCCATCGTCAGGAATATTAGGTGGAAGGACACGGATGCCAAACTTCATACCACGTTTCGGGTCATATTCTTTTTTCTGCACTTCAGTATGTTCTATATGCGTCATACCATTTTCCGGATGAATTAGATGAGATTCCGTTCCAATAGAATGCCTAGTTTTATTTCTTTCAGGTTTGTTTAATCCCACTGGAATATCAGAATGTCTTGTTTTGGCAGCAAGTTTTATATTTTTCTCATTTTCTCTTTCTAATGTTGTTGGAAGTGCATCTTTCTTCTCTTTTTTATTTCGTTCCAGGGTAGCGTTTGAGATAATTTTCTCTGATATAACTTTTTTAATTGTGTCTATCGCCGAGTTGTTGGAACTTGATGTATTTGGTGACCTGGGTGGATGTAGGAGCTTCGCTTCTCTTTCAAGCTGAAAACAGAAGTAAAATAATAACGTTTATATTTCTTTGTCAACTCAACTAATATGTATTTAAAAATTAGTAAAGTATATTGGTTTCGAAAAGTGAAAATAACATAAACTTCCAGTATTCAGCTTAATACGGAAAACTATTTCGAAGATTGAAAAAAATTATAGAAGCATTATTAAAATAATTTAGGAGTTTGTAGATTGAATATTAACAAATTATATACAGGGGAGTGTCTGACATTCAATTAGTTTCAAATCAATTGTTTTATAAAACCTTTAGTTAGTTTTTTCACTTTATACAAATACCGAGATTTTAAAGGGTTCTGTAGCTGAAGGTCAAGTTAGTTCTGGTCATCTGAATTCCAAATCCAAACAAACAGATGTGCAAACATCAACTATCTCTAGTAACTACCTAAATTAAAACATGTAGACAGTCACTTTGTTTATAAATGTTTGCTGCAAAATCTTGATGTGGATAATATTATCTTAAAATTTACATGAGCAGTTGAACAATAGGAACATAACCAACAAGCATTCCATAACGTACGTCAAACACGTCAATGTATTTTGAACAGACATTGTCATTTCAATAACAGTTCGACACTGTACAATGGAAACTGTTGATAGCATAACTTCCTAAAGTATATTTATGCTTGTGTTTGTTAATGTTTGCTTGGATTTGACTGACGACGTGATTATGAATAGAGACATTTCGTTTCAGGTAGTAATTGCAACTTCAGTGATGATAAGGTTTGTCTATATATTCGAATTTATTTGTCAATTAAGGTAGAGATGAACGCTTATTTATCACACTTTCGTTTTAGATGCTATTACTCGTCAATAGGCGTTAGATAGCTTTTGTGAAATCTACACAGTTCTGTTATTCCCAAACGACGATTCTCGTATAATAACTTTACCGTTGAAACCAGACGTGTAAATATACCAGTACGTATGCCTACACTAACTGTCTGTCTCTACTTTGAAGTGACTATCTTTGAACCGGAATAGTGTACCTATTACGGTTTAAAAAAAGCCTAAAATTTGACGCTTGAAACCAGACGTGTAAATATACCAGTACGTATGCCTACACTAACTGTCTGTCTCTACTTTGAAGTGACTATCTTTGAACCGGAATAGTGTACCTATTACGGTTTAAAAAATGCTAAAATTTGACGCTTGAATTGACCAGTCTCTTCTTATATGTACGTAATGGTGATGGTGAAAGGATGACTTTGAGCTCCGATCCTATAGATCAATTTCTTATCAACAAGCGAATTGATAAGAAATTGAATTATAATTTAAAAAACGATAAAATAAAAGTAACGTCAATCTACAAGTACCTACGTCCCTTTGACACACAAGTACCTACAACAATGCTCTAATATATGCAAGCTTGTTTGATACAACGACACTGATATGAACTATGCACAGAAGCGTAACGAAAACATTTATCCGTCTTTTAATTTTATTCTCATAATAACTAGTACCTGGAGGACCGAGCCTCGCTCGTTTTTTTCAGCAATGCCATCTATTGTCAAGTAGCTTTAGTGTTGCTGTGTCGGTAAAAGTGTAAAAGTAATAGTATTACTAGTCGCCAATAGATGTCAGGAAGAGTCATATTTTTAGTTTATCATTGCCTGCATTTTCTAAAAATAAAAACCTAGCTAGATCGTATTATCACCCCCGAAACCCCCACCATACTAAATTTCATGAAAATCTTTGGAGCCGATTTCGATATATATATATATATATTTAACAAGAATTGCTCGTTTGTAGGTATTAGATACATTATGAGAATTTATAATACAAAAGTCAAAATAAAATATTTCGCCATATTAGGGCATCGTCGTCCGTCAGTATACCAAACACTACATAAGTTAAACAATTCTTTACAGTCCAGTCATATAACAAATCCCAATCTCTATTAATTGTGGTGATGTTGTTTTTTGAATATGTTGTTAAGGTATATGTAGATAAGGTATGTCAAATTAAAACTCATTGTGCTAAATAGACAAAACGGGAAATCAGCTGGATGCAAAGCTCATAAAAAAACTTATTGCGCATTGTAGTAATTTTTCTATACATTTTATTGCAATTTTTTTATTTTTCTGTCTCGTTGTACTATTCTATCTCGTTTCAGAATATATACGAAATAAATGTATGGTAATCAAACAGTGTCCCTGGTGTACGTGTTTTAAACCTTTTTTTTTTAAATTACCATAATAATAAGCTTTTTTGGAATAAAATGGAAATAAATAGTGGTTTTTCGGCTGATTCTTGATCTTGGATTTTTTGAGCCTTTAGTACCTAACTAAATTACATTTTTATTACGTTGTTTTAATTATAAGATCGTGGTCGGTTCAGTTTCTTTGAATATCAATATTATTTCTGGTGGGTTTCAGGTGGAATTTTAGGTGACCCACTAAACTACACGCTATACAACAAAATCATCTTACCGTGCTAACATCTCCAGTAGACCCAGCTCTCTTCAAGAGAGGGTGTTTAACACCTTTTCCAGTACCACTTGCTCTTCCCCCCTCAACCACCTCCAGTTCCACGGGATATGGAGACGCGAGGGAAAGTATTCCAACAGCATCTTCTAAGGGGGTGCCCGTGAATTCGATCTTAATGCTCTTAATCTTATCGCCTGAAACATTTAATACTTTATTTATTACATGTTCAAAATAAGTCTAAATGTTCATCTATCAGTATCTATCTTTATTTTTTTATTTTTTTTTTTTTTAATATTAATAAGGTGGCAAACAAGCTTACGGTCCGCCTGATGGTAAGCGGTCACCGTAGCCTATGGACGCTTGCAACACCAGGGGTATCACTTGCGCGTTGCCGACCCTTCAAAAATCTAATAACTTCTTTCTTGAAGAACCCCATACTGTAGTCCCTATAGAAAACCTTGGCAGGGAGCTCATTTCACAATCCAAGCGTTCGCGGGAGGAAGTTTTACGTCATATATATATATATATATGTCATATCCAAATATATCTATAAAATCGTCGTGTAAACTGACTGAAAGAGGTGCTATAGTAGTTCAAGAAGGAAGTGATTCTTAATTTTCTTAAAAAGTCAGCAATTGTAATGCAAGTACAAGTGTTGCAAGTGTCCATAGGCTAATGGCCGTAAGATTTTTAGCTTCATTAAAATACCTATACCAGAGGTGCCAGAGACGTGAAAATGTGTATAAGTGCCTAAGGCATGTCGCTGACACGAGCAAAAGACGAGGCGGCGCGGCTTCTGCATCTGGATTTTCTAGGGAGTAATGGCGTCACGCTCATATAGTGGAGTCGCGGCACGGGTGAGGTGAAGGCGCTGTCCAGAAATACAGCGACTCGATGCCGCCGCCGAGACACTGCTTCGACTTGCTGGTAAGTGCGACGCACCTAACTACTATATAATAAATGAATTTTAAAATTCATACCTAATTACAATACACTAATAAGTTTTTTTTTTACATTGACTGAGGATAAAATAGCGAGCGGTGCGATGGTAAAAAGTAAACACAAAGGGAGGCAAAGTCTCTCTCTTCAGACTTAATGGTTTGATACAGCTTGTAAGTTTGGGATCGTCGACGATTCTCTCAGCCCGTCGTTGAACTGAGTTAAAAGGGCCAAGCTGATATCCGGGTGCCGGGTGCACCAGAGATGGCAGCAGTACTGCATATGGGGCCGAACTTGCAACTTGTAAAGCAGCATCCTTTGCCCGCGGTGAAGTACTGCTTCGCTCTGTTAAATACACCAAGTTTTTTGAACGCCAGCTTTACCTTGCAAATTATCTCGGAATTAACATCGCTGGAGTTGTCAACGTCAAGGATCCCAATGCCCTTGCAGACGGTGAGGGATGTGTCCTAGAGTAATGAGACCTCAGTGAATGTGGTTTTAAAAGCGGCGAACGCGCAGACTTGTGGCTTCGAGAACCACTTGTGGCTTGAATTCAAAAAAACTCTTTTCTTGAAAAGTTTTCCCGTCCCCAGTCAAAGACCTTGGACAGATTGGTTTTGATTTGAGACACAAGTACTCCGTGCTTTTTCTCCACAATGCAACTTTGCACCGCCCATGTAATAAGCGTCCCCAGTACTGTCATCTGCACAGCAATGTATGTTGTTGATGGACAATAGTAGGAGACATCACAGAGCCTTGCAGGACACCAACATTGATGTCATTGCTATCAACTACGGCTCGTATGCGTCTGCCAGACAAAATCATCACCTGGGATAGGAGAAAGGTAATAGCGATAGGCTTGTGATTCGGGTGCACATTCGCAGTCTTTCATGACATGACGGAAATTACCTTGTGTGGTAGGAAAGCGAGAGACGCGTGGGTAAATTTTAGTTAATTTGTGACAACTATTCACTTTTTCTCAGTTCAGGGTTGAACCCAACAGTGCAACAAAGAGACTTGATTTTCATATCAGATTAAGCTTAAGGAACAGGCAGAAGGAAAATAATATGAAATCCTTTAATCTCGGTTATTCGATCAAGATAAGACAATCGAAATTTGCACCCGTACGCCGCGGGAAAACGCTAGTTTTACACATATGTACGATATACTTGTACTGTAGTCGATCGATTCATTTAAATTAATCAATTAAAAATAAAAAACCTTTTACCTGGTTGTAATTTGGCTGCTGCCGCAGGTCCACTCCGTAAAACGGAATGCACGTGCACCCCTTCCCGCGCACCCCCGCCGCATAAAAACCCTAATCCAGTAAAGTCCCGTGCCCAGAGCTTCACTCGTCGGATTCTGGCACGCTGCAGAAAAAACGTATAGTAAAAATATATTTAAAAATATAGGCGTTAAATAATAATACTTATAATAATTTTTGGCCATATCACACAGCGCCATCTGGTCCCAAACTAAGCAAAGCCCAAACTATGAAAACCAGATTACAAATAAAAGGATAAAAATATTTATAGTCCTTTTATTTGTAAATACATACATATCATACATAAATACACACAGACACAAGACAAACACATACAGTTATCACATAAATGTTTTTCCAATGCGGGAATCGAACCCCTTCTGCGCAGCAGCCGGCTACACTATCAACTAGTCTGCAAGAGAATCATCTTAAAGCTTTATAAATTACTAATTTCTATTCACGGCTTCGCTTGCGAGGAATTGGGTCATCGCAGTGACATTCATACGATAACATTGATAATTCATATGATACCATTGATAAATCAGGACAAGAGTAAAAAATTATTCTCTATCCCTCCAGCAACCCTGTGTCAAAAAAGGTCACGACGTTATTGCGCAGATGCAACGAAATAGTGTCCACGATATAACCCATGGAAAAACCTAATCACGAAGTCTTAATTGGGATAATTAGTATCCTTAATCCTTTTATGAGTATGTACTTATATATGTCCGGGCCAAAATGATTTGTTTGATGATGAAAAAACTTTTTTATGTGCCTGCGCCGTAAAGTAGTAGTGCCCCGTGAAGAATTGTATTACCGTGGGAACTTTCTATTGGGACAGGACCCACGATAAAATCTATTATACATATGAATATAGATTAATAATATTAGGTAAATAAATATGTACACATAAATCTATTCGATATAAAAGTAATCTATCTCTATCTTCGTCTTTAAGCTATATTTGTGCCAAGAATAAAGGCAATTGTATGCCCCATTACAGCAGCGTTTAGGAATAGTGCCCGTGTAAACAATATTCCCATGGGAACTAAGTATCAGGATATAATTTAGCATATCACTCTTGGATCCATGTAATGTTCAACCTTATGAGAGCACACTTAAAACGGTTTTAGCTTGCTTCATAATTGAGCAAGGTCACTGGCGTCTATCATCCCCTTAAACCAACTATATACGCAAAGGTATACCTAACAGGTTTGCTTGTCTAAAAACCAACACAGTTTTGTAACATACACATTCCAGTTTAATGAACAGTACAGGTAAACCTGTCAGGTAGGTATACAGGCATGCTGCTGGCTTAAGTACATCATGTGTATGATTTCACACATGCTTTAATAACCTGTACGTACTTAGGCTATGACATCACCCTATCATTCCTCAGCTGCTAAGGCTGCATCCGTGAGAACGAGTGAGGTGACGATGAGGTATTAAAGGTAACCTTCAAATCGTTATGATTATTATAACAATTTTTAATATTGATTCTTCGATACCTGATGTTTAAAATTTTAATTTAAGTAATTCATTAGTGTCGGTTTTAGAGTTCCGTACCTACCCAAATGTGCCAACGAAGACCTATTACTAAGCCTACGCAGCTGTCTGTCTGTCTTTCTGACCGTCCGACGTAAATGAGCTCTATTGTTCAATATCGAAGTAGATAGAAGCCTGACATTTGTCTTGAGTTTAAGTGTATTTATGTATGATATGTATGTATTTACAAAAAAAAGTAATATATGTATGTATTTGTATCCGCTGTCTGGTACCCATAAAACAAGCTCAGCTAACTTTGGGGCTGTGAGTAATATCCAAAAAAAATTTATATATTAGGTATATTTATTTCACAGAATATATGGTACCTATTATGGCGGGTTTACTAATATGTGTACAGAATATGAGTAAGTAGCTGTTGCCAGCATTGTTTATAGTAAAATAGCAAAACTTACACTCGACATTTTACGTCGTCTATGTACTTCTCTAAGGTGCTTCACCTTGCTAAATTTCATCGAAATCGGTACAGCGGTTTGGCCGTGAAAGGTAACAAACATACGGACAAAAAATACCCTTTTGCATTTATTATATTAGTTACGGCAGTTATCAGATAGGAACTGAAGGTAGGTATATCGCACTTACGAATAACAAATGCCGGTGTAGCCAGTAACACAGATTAATAAAAATCTTTCAGTGTGCCAAACGGGCCACCGCCGGAGCTATCGCCTAACGACAATCACAATAAACGATGACATCCAATGCCGTCGTCTTTAGGTGTTGCAGTAACTTAGGTTCTTTTCGTTTTGGCATGAAAAATCATTAGTTATAACTGACTTTAACAAACCGAGGAGGTTCTCAATTCGTCAGATATTTTTTTTATATATTTTCCCCGATTACTCGAAGACCGATTTGAGAAATTCTTTTTTTATTCAAAAGGGTGTACTTCCCAGGTGGTACCACAATAATGTAATCAATAAAAAACTTAAACTTTTGGAGAAAAAAAAAGAATATATTTTACTACTGTGTACAATAACTGTTCCTTTTGCCACCAAAAATTTTGTTAGTAACGTTACAAAAGCGTAAAAAGTATCAAACTGGGAACTTTTAATACCAAAACGAATGCGCCCATAGAGAGCAAAATTATAATACCTACTTTATGACAGGTGAAGTGTGACGCATTGCATCACAGCTGATTTGCCAAAATACGATGAGTGCCTATACTAAAATTGAATGAGGGAACAAATAAACACTAATGATCAAATCATCCACTCTACGTAGTCGGGTAAATATAAGAATTAGGTAAGTAATGCCATAAGAATCAGTAAAAACAAAACATTAAATTTCCTTTGTCTAAAATCTTTACCAAAATTCAAATTATGGCGTAGCGTGGGTAAAATATAAATATAAAAATATAACTAAAATGTAGGTGTTCGTAATATGGAAAATTCGACATTAGAAATAATTTAGTTGATTGTTTCTAATAACCATACTAATAGTTTAATTTAGAAGATTATGAGATGACTATTTAGGTTAGTTGGTTTAGTAATAAATTCAGCCATTTTCTTAATGATATTTTTATGTTGTTATGTATCCTGCATGAGATAGGTTATACGTATTTATAAATTAAATTATAAAACGACATTGGTTAATTAATTTTTGAAGGACTGTTTGTGTCGAGTACTAAATTATTGATTTCAACAGTAGGTATGTATAGTGCAACAAACTTTTCTGACACGGTGGTCACAAATCAAAACTACAGTTGCCGTGTTGAAATGGTGTGTATTTATAACTACACTAGCGACCAAACACCCAAAATCAGAAGCACGGAATAGTTAACTATTATTTTTAGTTAGTTTGCCTTCTTTAACTATTCCGTGGTCATAAGTTCAGAAAAGTTGGTTGCACTCTAGGTTAAAAGAAAATCACATAACAGCTGAGTTTTTACATAAGTTTTATGGTTACTACTTTCATTAGAAAGATTAAAAAATATTAATACAAAAAACTTAAAAACAAATTAATCCGCTTTTAAAATTCCACTTAAAAGTAAAAAATAAACCTTTCACTCATGGAGCCATCAACTCAGTGTTTTCTTCTCGAAGTGGAATGCTAAAAACTTGCAGCGAGAATACGTGACAATTATTTTTTAGCATCCTTCAAAGAGAAAGAAACACTCAGCTCAAGGTTCCATGTGCGTTTTATTCTTTACTTTTCAGTCCGGTTTTGAAGTCGGTATACTTTTTCATTTTCGGTGTTTACATTGTAATTTACGGGTCCTATGAAACTACATAACGAAGACCTAAGCCCCCGCCCTCCCATTTTTACGTAACCAATTGTCAATATTGCGATGCCCCCCAAAAACCGGGCACGTTGCATCCGTGGTAATTTTAAAATTTGATATACCTCTTTAGAAACCCACTTTTTTTAAGGGTCCGTATATGTCAAATCGGTCATGTAGATTTCAGTTTGTATGTTATATATGAGTTTAATATTATGACACAGGAAACATGAACTCTTAATATTTAATCGCTCGAACGTCGAAACACAATTTTTGTCATTTTACTCGATACATTTATTTTTTGAAACAACCTCGTTTAGCACACATTTTTTGTTAAATCTCTCAGACGAAAGGCTATTTTACGATTGTTAAAAAACGATTTATAAGCAATAACAATATCTAAACATGCTCAAACACGTTCTTTGATAACTATCGTAGTTTCTTTATAAACGACGTTCTATTGATTTTTCGCAAGATTAACGCGTTGGCTGTCGCCGTGACACTAGGCAGCAATCAAATAACGCTGTATTTTAGCTGACGTCTCTGCATAGGCACACTCTTAAGTCGGTTAAAAATATTCATTTCTCATACTCAGAAAGGACGTTTGAAGTTACCTACACAGAGGGATGAAAACAGTACTTTTCGTTCCTGGAAAACGATTTTCCCTGAAAAGCAATTATTCCTGCTGCCAAATTATTATATATTTTAATTTTGTTAGTACCTGGAGGACCGAGCTTTGCTCGTTTTTTTAGTGCTTTAGTGGTGCTTAACAACGCCATCTATTGTCAAGTAGATTTAGTGTTGCTGTGTCGGTAAAAACAATAGTATTACTACTCGCTAATAGATGTCAGAAAGAGTCATATTTTTCAGTTTATCATTGCCTGAAAGCACGGATGAAACGACGTTTACTAAAAATGAAACCTAGCTAGATGGATTTATCGCCCCCGAAACCCCCCCGCATACTTACTTTCATGAAAATAGTTGGAGCCATTTCCGAGATTCAGATTATAAATATATATATGCTCGTTTATACATATATACCAAAATTGCTCGTTTAAAGGTATTTTATAGATAGATAATGACCATTCTAATTATATAACCGACTTTACAAACAAACACAATACACGCTTTAAAATTTGCAATGGTCACTTCCAATTTGTTTTGCATTTAATACAACAAATGAAGATCACTAAGGTAATAATAATGCACTAGATAAGCTATAAGAAAATAAGTTTTGTATAATATATTTTTTTTTTATTCCTTTACATGCACAAAAACGGTGTATTTACGCGACTTAGCCTATATATAAGTCTTCAGGGTTAAAGATTCAATACGGCTTGTAAGTGGGAATCGTCAACAATTTTCGCTTATTTCAAAATAAGGAAGAAATGTATCAGTCCAGCTTTAGGAAGAAATGTATGAGTCCAGCTTTGAGGACAAAGACTTACTACTTACTATCAATATTAGTTTATTTCATCGTTGGATTTCGAAAAAAAAACGATGTTTTGGCCTTTAAAACACGAAACCCATCAATTTAGGTACTTAAATTAACATAAAATCATACTTATAATACTATATTTAAATACCTCCAATCAAAATAGTCATTACCATACAAACATTAGGTATATGCCCTCTCATTACCGTGGCAAGAAACAGGCTTCGAGCAAGCTCATTGCATCTCAGCACAATAAATGCAACGCAATTCAGATCTGCATTCCAGTGCCAACTTGAAACAAATTGATCTAGACCAGGCCGAGTTGTTGATACTGCGTCATTACCATACCAGGCATTTACCAGTCCAAGATAATGTGAACGAACCTGATATTCAAAGTAAGGGAAAATCTCGGTGATTTCTTTTATTGCTTATAATCATATTTAGCGTTCATTTAATGGTAAATACGTAATATTTTGATGATAATAGTCCATAATCACTTTAATTTTAAACACATCTCTTCCAAGATACATTTATGAACGCTATTAATAGTAGATTGTTACACAAAGCTCGAATGGAATAATGCACTAGATGGTGCTGGATGCACGAGCGTATAGCAAGAGCGCTAATAGTTTAAGTATTTCAATTAAATAGTAGATTTATTAAAACATAAAAGATACAACATTAGAAAGAAATCTAATCAAAGTTAATATTAAAATTAGATTCCGCTGCTGTTAGCCTCTTCTCTAGTGAAACCAAGAGATAAATACATATCTGAATCTGATAAAATCATTCTATACAAGTTTCTGTTAAACGATATTAATTAGCATTCGACAAAACAACTAAACATTGACGCCTTTTTTAAGTTTTCTTTTTCTGTGGCAATTTACCAGTCAGTATTTTTATCATTGCAGATGGTAAATATTTAAATCATTTCAATTTAAATCTATGGAATTAATTTAATTGATTTAATTAAATTAATTGCCGCCCGCAGGTTGAACGGGTTCCCGAACCCAGGGATCACTTAATCTCCGCCCTGGGAGGCTGATCCGCCAACCTGTGTAAAGTCTCTGAAGTAGTAGTCGTGCCGGAGAAGGAGACCGGAGTGGACCCGGCTACTGCAACAGAGGGGGATCAGGGGCCCTTCCGCCCGCCGTGCCAGCAACCGTATCATCTGTGGCGAGCTTCGGCAGTCTTAGTACCGCAACTTTTTGTCCTCTAAGCTGTCTATGCAGTGAATCCTCATCCTTAGTCTAAGTAACTTCAAACAAAATGGCCAGGAACAGAAAAAATAAAAGAGTTTTGACAGCGGCTACTCCATCCACATGTAATGTGGATTTTTGCAACATAAGGGGTATTCACGCAAATCTTAACGCAGTCCATCACCATCTCGAGACTGCGCAGCCAACCATTCTTTTTCTAACGGAGACGCAGATATCCTGCCCGGCCGACACATCATACCTTCGTTATCCCGGCTTCAAACTCGAGCACAATTTTTTGAGTCGTGCCGGTGTATGTATGTTCGTCCGGGAGGATATCTGCTGTCGCAGACTTCATAGCCTTGAAGACAGGGACCTGTCGATATTGTGGGTGCGCGTAGATCATGGCGGCCACACTCGTATCTATGCGTGCCTATACAGGTCTCATAGCGGTGACACGACAAAGTTCTAGAGCAATATCCTACAGCAGAATTAGTTATTTTGGGAGATTTTAACGCCCACCATCGTGAGTGGCTCAGTTCTCGAACCAATAACTATGCAGGGATATCTACTCATGAATTTGCTCTGACCTATGGATTCTCTCAGCTGGTACTTTCTTTAACGAGAATACCAGATATAGAGGACCATACGAGCTCCTTACTGGACCTTCTGCTGACTACACGTCCGGATGGATACTCCGTCTCAGTGGATGCGCCTCTTGGCTCCTCGGACCACTGTCTCGTCCGGACTCAAATGTCATGCACACAACCTGATCCTTCTGGGCCAACTAATTGGCGTCGTGTGTGGCATTATAAGTCGGCAGACTGGGATGGATTGCGAGAATTTTATGCATCGTACCCGTGGAGGCAGATCTGCTATAGCTCAGAAGATCCTGACGTCTGCGCAGCCGCAGTCACTGAGACAATCCTCGCTGGTATGGAATGTTTCATTCCTAACCTGCGAGTAGCTGCCGGCGTCAAAAAACGACCGTGGTTTAATAGGTCTTGCAGAGAAGCTAAAATTCTTAAGCAAACTGCGTATGAGGCTTGGACCACGGCTCGTAATAATAAGGATCCGAATATTTCTGAGTTAAAACGCAAATTAAATGCTGCCTCGAGGTTCAGTAAGAAAGCAACTGCCAGAGCAAAATTCCAATTCATCGGCAAAATAGGTGGGCGACTTGCGAGCTATCCTTCTGGGAGTCGTGCTTTCTGGTCGCTTGCTAAAGCTGCCGAGGGGAACTTCTGCCAGTCGTCATTACCACCACTGCGTAAGACCGATGGTGACTTGGCCCACAGTGCAAAAGAGAAAGCCGATCTATTGGGCAGTCTCTTTGCCTCTAACTCGAATGTGAACGACGAAGGCGCTGTACCACCTACTTTACCGTGGTGCGGTAAGACCATGCCGGAAATCTCTATAACACAGCGCGAGGTCCGGCGGGCGTTGCTTTCCCTAGACGTTCATAAGTCGAGTGGGCCAGACGGCATACCAGCAGTGGTGCTTAAGCAGTGTGCTCCTGAGTTATGTCCTGTACTCACGCGCCTCTTCACGCTTTCCTACCACACTAGGCAATTTCCGTCTTCATGGAAGACTGCGAATGAGCACCCGGTGCCCAAAAAGGGCGATAGATCAGATCCATCGAATTACAGGCCTATCGCTATAACCTCTCTCCTCTCCAAGGTGATGGAGCGTGTGATCAACACACAGCTTTTGAGATACTTAGAAAAACACGACCTGATCAGTGACCGTCAATATGGCTTTCGCCACGGTCGCTCAACTGGTGACCTTCTAGTGTATCTCACACACCGATGGGCACTAGCCATTGAGAGTCAGGGGGAGGCATTGGCATGAAGCCTAGACATAGCGAAGGCGTTCGATCGGGTCTGGCACCGGGGTCTTCTATCGAAGTTGCCATCTTCGTTTGTGCAAATGGGTGGCTAGCTTTTTGTCCGGCAGAAGCATACGAGCCGTAGTTGACGGTAGTTGCTTTGATAGCATGGACATTAATGCTGGTGTCCCGCAAGGCTCTGTGCTGTCTCCTACGCTGTTTCTACTGCACATCAATGATATGTTGGACATCAACAACATACATTGCTATGCAGATGACAGTACTGGAGATGCTTATTACACGGGCCGTGCAAGCATCCCACGTTCCGTTGTGGAGGAAAAGCGTGAAGAACTTGTGTCTCAAATCGAGATCGGTCTGTCCAAGGTCACTGACTGGGGGCGGGAAAACTTGGTCCGATTCAACCCTTCAAAGACACAAGTCTGCGCGTTCACCGCTAAGAAAACCCCATTCACTGTAGTCCCACAATTCCAGAACACTCCCCTCTCCATCTCCAAGAGCATTGGGATCCTTGGCGTTGACATCTCCAGCGATGTTCCGAGATCATTTGCTAGACAAGGTAAAGCTGGCGTCCAAAAAACTTGGTGTACTCAACAGAGCGAAGCAGTACTTCACGTCGGGGCAAAGGTTGCTACTTTACAAGTCGCAAGTCCGGCCCCATATGGAGTACTGCTGCCATCTCTGGGCGGGTGCCCAGGATACCAGCTTGGCCCTTTTGACTCGGTTCAACGACGGGCTGTGAGAATTGTCGACGATCCCAAACTCACTTGCGGTATCGAGCCCTTAAGGCTGAGGAGAGACTTTGCCTCCCTGTGTGTGTTCTACCGCTTGTACCATGGATTGTGTTCTGAGGAATTGTTCGAAATGATGCCCACGGCTACTTTCTACCATCGCACCGCTTGCCATCGACAGGGAATTCATTCTCACATATGGGGTTCTTCAAACAACAAGTTATTAGATTTCTAAAGGGTCGGCAACGCGTGTGTGATGCCCCTGGTGTTGCAAGCCTCCATAGGCTACGGTGACATACCATCAGGCGGACCGTAGGTTTGTTTGCCACATTAGTGGTATAAAAAAAAAAAAAAAAGCTGTCAAGCGTTCGTTAACGATATTTTTATTATTGTTGTCACTATTTTTTGGTGTTAATCTGTCAAACTGCCTGCACATATTCTTTGTTTATGGCAGTATGTGTATTATTATCATAGTGTGTGGATGTCAACCGTTCGTTCTGCAAAAAAAAGTCTTGTTGTTAACGTTTTAAAGCTACATGAACGATAGGTATCGGTGCCAAAACTGGCGTTATCAAAAGTATGATAAATATCAAACGTGGAAACTCTTTATCCCAAAACGAACGCGTCTAAAGAGGAAAACTTTTTTTGTTCTTTTTTTTAGTAGGTAATGGATAATCTCGTGAATTTTACGTTAGATAGTGTATTTATCTAGATGAAACATAAGCTATGTAACATCAAGCTAAGACCAACAGAAGCAATAAAATATAGAAAAAGGTTTAAAAAAACGGGAGATAAATCCGAGACTTTTCGTGGCGTAGGTGCATATGTATGTTAGTTACCTTGGTTATGTAATGTAGATTAAAATTTTCCTTTATAGTATATGGTTTGAAAGAATAGTTTACAAGATATAACTAATTTTAATAAAGTGCATAAACTGAAAATATAGGTAAATGTCTTTTGTTTGTAATGGGTAATCTCTAAGGGCTAAGGTGTAGAAATAAAAACCTACTTGTAATATAGTTTTAGTTTATTAATTTCATAAATGTGTCGCAGCAGTTGCGCGGGACAGCTATTATTTAGAAATTTGACAGCAGGAAAATTGTTTGCCAAGAAAAATCGTTTACAGGGACGAAAAATACTGTTTTCATCCCTTTGTTTAGTTAACTACAAGCGTACTTTCCGAGTATGAGAAATAAAATAGTAGATTGTTACACTCCCTTGTTGAGGAACCTACCTTCACCCGAGGTAAACACTTTGCTTTTTTATTTCGAATATAACGAAAGTGAATAAAAACCTTATTTGTAAAATGATTTTTTATTTACACGCAGATTGTTAATAGGTTTTACAGAAATTAGCTTTTTGGCCTATATCACCATCTGAACAGAACGTTTGTCTATTTAGTACACAGGAACTCGTAAATATGTATTCTTCATAGGAATAAGAAAGAATTTGCTTAATATTATTCCAGAGAAGGTACAATTGAGACTCAGTTTTTATGGGGTAATATCGAATGATTCGAATAGTCAAACACCGAATCCAATCCGTGGGCAATCGCTCACAAAATTTAAGCTTTCAACTTATTATTCTTATGAAATCGGCAGTTCTGAAGCTAACATACATACACAATGTAGGAAGATACGATACGAGGCATCTTTATTTACTAGAAAGTGCAACCGTGTACGATGATGTTCCTATCGATGATTATCTAACAGTCACGACGAATCAGCACGGCTCCGGTAATACTTGTCATTACCGATCTATTTTCAAGTTTTGAAAACTGGTAATGAGCAGCATCGATGTAATTTTATATATGAATACAACGGAATAAAATACGATTAATTTTAGCAATTTTAATGCTTTATTTCTTAAATATCAAATCCTACTAATATTATAAATGTGAAAGTTGTGTGTATGTCTGGATGGATGTTTGTTACTCAATCACGCTTTAACCACTGGACGCATCGGGATGAAATTTATACATATAGGTTAGGTGCTGGAATAGCATATAGGCTACTTTTAATCTCGAAAAATTCAAAAGTTCCCGTGGGAATAACTATAACAGAGTTTAAGGTGATAAGGTGATGATCCTAAAGGGAAAAAATTGGTCTTACTTAATTGACTTTAAAGATTTGACGCAGACGAAAAGAAAACAAGCCAAGTATTGCTGGAGAAAAAACCAACGTTTTCCTTTCATTGAAGTCGATTAGAAACAAGGACTGGTGCCCCTTTCTCTCACACACACATACACACACACTCTTCCCGTTCAATTGTAATCAAAGATATAGAATGTACAAGATCAACCATGCCAAATGTAAAACGAAACAGAAAAAAAATTGCAAATGTGTGAGTGGAATAGTGTTGTTGAACAACACTATCGATAATTTTACCTGCACAAAATTATTGCAAACTAGCGCGCTGGTGAAATTAAATATTACCTATGTCGTGTTTACACTTGCGCCACGCAGCATCGGAACGCGTTGTCGGACAAAGCAAACTGTTTACACGCTTGTGCTCGTACATGTGCCCAATAACATAGCGTTGAATGCAAGAGTGTAAAGATACCATTAGAACCTAAACTATTAGGACTATAATCACGTCTTATAGGAAATTTAAAAATCTAATCACTTTCTTCTTAAAGAACCCCATATCGTAGTCCCTCAGAAAACCTCAGCAGGGAGCTTATTCCACAACTTAAGAGTACGCGGGAGTAACTTCCTCTCAAACCGCACTGTTTGTGACCATTTAGGTTACGAAGAGTGAGAATGAATTCACTGTCGATGGCGAGCGGAGCGATGGTAGAAAGTAGCTGTGGAAATTATTTCAAACAATTCCTCAAAACACAGAACATTTTATACAAGCGGTAGAACACACACATGGAGGCAAAATCTCTCCTCAGATTTAAAGGTTCGATACGACTTGTGAGTTTGGGATCGTCGACGATTCTTACTGCTCGTCGAATTAAAAGGGCTAAGCTGGTATCCAGATGCACCCGCCCAGAGATGACAGTAGTACTCCATATAAGGCCGCAGGCCGGATTTGTGATTTGTAAAGCAACAAACTTTGCCCTGAGGTGAAGCATTGCTTCGCTCTGTTGAGCACTTCTGGTTTCTTGGACGCCAGCTTCACCTTGGTTTTCAAATGGTCACCGAAGATCCCAATACACTTGGAGATGGTAAGTGCTGTGTTCTAGAATTGTAGAACCACAGTAAATGGGATTTTCTTTGCGGTGAACGCGCAGAGTTGTGTCTTTATTGGGTTGAATCCTGAAACGCTTAACGCCCGCCGGACCTCCCACTGTGTTATGGAGATTTCTGGCATAGTCTAACCGCATCGCAAAGTATGTGGTACAGCTCCTTCGTTATTGATATTTGAGTTTGAGGCAATGAGACTGCCCAGTAAATCGGCTTTCTCTCTAGCACTATGGGAGAATCGGTTTTTCGCTGTGGAGGTAACGACCACTGACAAAAGTTTCCCTTGGCAGCTTACCAAGCAACAAGAAAGCACGACTCCCAGAGGGATAGCTTGCAAATCGCCCACCTATTTTGCCGATGAATTGGAACTTAGCTCTGGCGGTTACTTTCTTACTGAACCTCGAGACAGCATTTAATTTGTGTTTAAACTCAGACTTATTCAGATCCTTATTGATCGAACCGTGGTCCAAGCCTCATATGCAGTTTGCTTGAAAATTTTAGCTACTTTACAAGACCTATTAAACCACAGTCTTTTTTTGACATCGGCAATCGATATCGATACGCATGATGTCAGTGCTAAGTCAATCTTTATCGTAACTAAATGATTACATATTTTACACAAAATATCCCCCAAATCTTGATTTAGCAATGAAATATGGTATTAAATCAAGAGAATTATATATAAACTACAATTCAAATTAATTTTTACGTTTATTTTTCGGATAAATTGGATAAAATATAATTAACAACAAAGCAGTAAAAAAAATCATAAATCACCGGTAAAACGTGTATATATTCGGATTATTGCGACTTGAAACGTCAAATTGGCTCACAAAATAGATACCAAATTTACAATTTAAAAATTCTAAAATATAAATCAAGGATTCAAGCAGGAAAACAGAAAATTCCAATCGCTATAAAATAGACCTGCCGATATCGCCGCTTATCAATGCAATTATTGTCACATTCGGCCATTTTCTTCTATCTAATTTTCTCATGGGCACTATGCACTTAATTTGGATTTCTCGCTCCCACGCTTTATTGGTCTTTTGAACGTAGTGAAAAAATCCTATGTCTATGATTGTAATAGAGATTTAACAGTATCTTATATATTTATATCTGCTAAATGTCAATGTTCCCAAGGTTTTAAAACAATGTTGATTCAATACAATCCCATGCAACATTCTCAAAACATTCCAATGTCTATTGTTTTTACGAGTGCTTAATAAAATATTTGCACAATGAATCATACGCCGCCATAGAATAAATTTATTAATCAGGAATGATCAAAATGTAAGCAATGTTCGGTGAATATTCATTGCCATGTGGTCTGAGCTTTTCTTGTCTCATATAAACTTGTACGTATCTCTTTATCTTCTTGGGAGTTAGTTAAATGTATAAAAAGTCTTACTACTCTTTCTTAAGTAAATAGAGTTTTAAGATCCGCAAAAAGTAAAAAAAAAATATTCCTTGTAGCAGGAATATTATAGAGATGTCTTATTTTTTCTATCGTATTTTTTAATCGTTTTAAATTTTTCTGTTAAAATTGTATATTTAAACATGTAATTTCGTACCTACCTTAAGGTACATTTTTTTATTTTTTATAAAATTTATCATAACTAACAAGTTACAACATGGAGTAAAACATCGTAGTTTAGTCTTAATTCCATAAAGAAGTGTGTTTTAGGGATTTTTGTCCTAAGAGCGCATACATTTATTTAGACGGAATCTTTCAGATTCGATCTCAAGCCAAGGGGGCTTGAGATCGAATATTCTGACTGTTTCTTTCATATGTAAATATTTGTTAATATTTGCAATTAAACATATTTTTATAGTAGGTTTTCTATCATGGGTAACTTCTAGAAATTGTGAAGCTCGTGGCTCAGTATAACATTGGCTATAGTTTTAAGATGAATGAATGAAAAAATGAAATGAAATAGTTTTTATGATTTCATTTGACATTAGGAATTTTATCTTTTTTGCATCAGAGGCTCAGTTACTTAGGCTTAATGACCAATATGTTCTGGCTTATGAGGTAGCTATCAAGATAAGGGCCGGTATAAACTGATACGCTCTGCAAGTACAAAATCTTGGCACCCCTGTACTTCATAAGACTGTGTAGTCTAACTAAAGGAAGTGTTTTGTATGTCGGTATAAACTATTTACAAAATGTTGGCACCCCTTAACTCAGCGCCGGCTCTGGGGTAGAGCGAAAGGAGCGGTCGCTCTAGGCGCCAGGAGGCAAGGGGCGCCAAAAAGCCCAAATGCGATAAAATAAAAGGAAATAATAGAAAGAAAAATACCGCTTTCAAAAGGATATGTTCACACTGTTGCTGGTGTTGCTAAATAAGTATTGATGTCGGCAACAAAAGTTGTTGTTCGAAAATTTGGGAATATTATTTATTAGGTGATGGCATACTCACTTAACTTTGTATGCTTCAACAGTGTAATATGTCTTTGTACGCTGGTCTAAACGGCACGCTTCTGCAAGGGTATGCCATAGCCTTAACGTAAAACTCAAATACAATTTAACTGACGTGAAAACGTCGACCAAAGGGCGCTAAAAAGCAATTTCGCTCTACCTTGTTTAAGTGCTAGGGCCGGCGCTGCTTCACTGTACTTTTTTGTAATATTCGCATAATCTGTTGCTTGCCAGCAGTTTTTCCCTGTACTTACTTACACACACTTATATCCATTGTGGTGTTTTAAGGATGTGCCAAGATTTTGAAAACGCAAGTCCGATGATTATAGTCTACAGTGTGACTATAAACTCTTTTGAGAAATCGATGTTTCTATTTTAATAGTATACTATGTATATAGGTGTGTACTTCCCAGATTCCCATATAGTTAAATACTGATACATACATACATCATTTTTTTTTTTTATACACCACTAAGGTGGCAAACAAGCTGACAGTCCGCCTGACAGTAAGCGTTCAACGTAGCCTATGGACCACCAGGGTATCACTTGCGCGTTGCCAACCCTTAAAAAATCTAATATTTTTTTTTTCGAAGAACACCATACCGTAGTCCTAAGAGAAAACCTTGGCATTCCACAACCCGAGCATTCGTGAGAGGAAGTTTTTCTGAAACCGCACTGTACGTGACCATTTCGGTTCTAAAGTGTGAGAATGAATTCCCTGCCGATGGCGAGCGATGTGATGGTAGAAAGTAGCTGTGGATATTATTTCGAACAATTTCTCAGAACACATCCCAATGCTCAAGCGGGAGAACACACACAGGGAGGCAAAGTCTCTCCTGAGCCTTAAGGGCCGATTCGGCTTACGATACTATGATTATAACAACATTAAGTTATACATTGCTGCTTTACTGTGACGGAATATAAAATCACTGTAAAAATCAGAAAAGTTAGCAAGCAAGCAATGAACTGAAATTTTCAAATTTTACTTAGTTTTCATAAGCACCCAAGTAACACCGAACCGCTGTTTATCAGCTAAATCTGATAAACTATGTCTACAATAGAATCTGTAGCTGAACAAGCCTGCTGAATAAGAGCGTCATATAAATTCACTCACAGTAATTATGTGGGCTAAATAAGTGCTATTCGGTATAAGATTGCGTGTAACAAGCTGATTAACACTGTTAAAGTTTACCTGTGTGTAGCAAAACGCATTATATCATAGTTAATTGAAGTTACAGAATAAATTATTGTGGTTCACATGTTCCTTCTTCAAATTCAGGTATTTTAGGGGTCTATTTGTGGCCATTTCAATTCAGAATATTAGCTATATTCTGAATTTTAGTTCCACAAAACTATATTAACGCTTGCAACATTACAATGTTGTTTTCGGGGTGCTTAATAGAGTCAATATACAGGCGAAATCGTAGTTCGAGTGTACTCTAATAGGTCTTCTTAAATGTTAAAGTTGCCGATGTGGACCTTATGTGACAACTAATAATGCAGTTTTGTGTTTATTGGACAGGCAGGTTATATAATTCGCTATGAACGCTTCCAAGTGATATGGGGACTTAAATTAGAAAATGAAAATCATTTCCGTTTCCGTGGCGGTCGTTGATTGCAGAAGTATCGGATATCTTACATACTTTGGATTCCTAACTTTCTATTTTTTCTCCCAGTAGAGCTCGTTGGCTCAACCTTAACGTCAGTACTTACGGCACATTTTTAAACGCCTTCAATAAATATAATAATATAATATATATTTTTACCACAGAACTCCGTTCATTTATAAACAGATTTAGAAAACCATTTTTTATTTGGCCCTTCCTATATACTACTATATTTTTAAATAGATCCCACTTTTGCCCAAGAGGAATAGAGGCGTCAACCTCAAATATTATAGGCATACACCTAGCGATTTTTGTATTTTCAGTAACAAATATTTTAGATCAGAAAGTATCATTATTTTGGTGAAGTGCGACTGTTAAAGAATACCTCAGTTGGTCACTAGAAAGTAGATATAATTTTTTGAAGTGGGTCATTTAAGAGGTTATTTAATTTTTAAGTAAAGTTTTAAAGTCGTATTAATTTTTTTGGTAAAATTTTTGGGGTTTCGTAGCCAAATGGCATAAACGTAACTAATCTAACTTTGACAGGAAATTTGCCGTGATTTCACTTATTATTATGATTTTTTATGCCGTCGTTTTTTATGAAGGTTAAAAAGTTATTTTGCAATAAAATATGACTATGAAAAAAACAAATGTTTGGTTCATTATTTATTGTATAATTATTATTATTGTATCAAATATAAGTCCTAAAAGTTTCCTATAAAGAAACCTTTTTATGACGCACATAGGAAAACGGTAAATTGAACCAGTTTGATTATTCTTTGTGTTCCCTATAGCACACCTACTAATCGATTTCAGTACTTTCTAATCTCTCCCTTTTCAATCAGAAAGCCATTGGCAATTCAGGAAAAACAGGAAATATTTATTAATCCACGCGTGATATGCTTCGCTACTGACGTTGAAGCCACCATAAAAACTTTCTGATTTTAAAATTAGTCGTATGATACAAAACCAGTTAGAGAAACTGGTTATAAACCAAAACAACCAAGAAAAATAATGATATGCTGATGGACACAAAGTCAAAATTGTTGATGTTCTATTATTCAATTCAGGTAAAACCAGTTTAACAAGGAAGATTCTTCGTTTTATACATTTCAAATTGACTTTTGCGTATGTATGTATAATATTATTACCTATTGACTTCAGAATTCCGGATAGACACATTAACTTAATTTTTGTTTTTATAAACCACTAAGGTGGCAAACAAGCTTACGTACGCCTGCTGGTAGCCTATAGACACTTGCAACACCTGAACCATCAAATTTGAGAAAACCTTAGCAGGGAGCTCATTCCACAACCCAAGCGTTCGCGGGAGAAAGTTTCTTGAAACCGCACTGTATGTAGGTACGTGTCCGTTTATATTAATATTTTTTTATACCTACTGACTCGTACCTTAAATTACAAACTAAGCCAGGCTTAAAAATATAAGTCAATAAAAACCAGGTTTGTAGAACACATTATAGTGGTCATGGTATATGAAATTGATTAACATTATAATATGACCACAATTCACCACCGCACCGGTGCTTGAGAACAAAACATTAATCTAACCTTTTTGTAGAACTAAGCTGGTTTCTTATATCTATGTGACTACAGTCATAGACATTTAAGTGTATGCTCGGATTCGATGTGAACTGTCCCTAGTACATTTGATTTTTTTGGCGTAAAATTGCCGTTAGTGGAACCTATATATAGACCTCGAGTTCTGTAATCTATAGTATATATAGTTCAGTGTATTCATAGTGTATATACTCCTATGGACTGCGCAGTAGCATCACAAAATTGACCACTGTTTGTGTGACAGAGACGAAGTGAACCTGTGGTCTCCTTTCTCATTCTATCTCTTTTTTCAACTGCCATTTTGGTTGTTCATTAAAACGAGTCAGAAACAGACAAGAGACACCGCAGTTTCGCTTCGTCTCTGTCACACCTTTGCAACCATTTTGCACATCTCTATGTCTATGAGTAAACTAACTGTAGTAACCTTTTTTTTATTGTAGTAATTATATTACTATAGTTTTTGTAAATATTACTAGTTAAGTACGTTCAAAATGTTCCTCCTTTACAACATAAAGGTGTTCTAGATATAAAAGGAGCCCTGGATCCTGCATTGGACTTTAATTAACGATAACAATCTTTTCTCACCTGCAACTGTGAATCATCCTTGCTTTGCTCTGGTTTGGTAAACTCCGCTTGCAGGACGTGTGATTTCCCTCCAAGAGGCAGGGTCGGTGCCTCGTGTTGCCACGCCGTCTTTTCATCCTGGCGGAACCCTGGATTGTCGAAGGCGAACTCATCTTTCACCGACTCTGGATCCGTTGAAAAAACTAGGTGCTTGCCTGTGAACAAAAAATAACAAATAACTTCTTTTCTTAGTGGAATTAAAGATACAAAAATTTATGAGCTTAAGTGAATTAAAAGTCTCATATTCCTTACATGGTTGAAAACCACATCTCAAAAGTTTAATGTTTTGGCTTAGGCAGTATTAAAGGGCTAAAAGATAATAAAAGATATGTTAGTAAACATAAACATGGTGGGTAGAGATAGTGACTCGTAAACAGAAAAAACATAGAATTAAACAAGAAATTAGAGTTTGAAAGTAATGAAAAAATAATTAACGCAACTGATAAAATAAGATTTTTAAATAAAATTCACTTACATATGAAGGGCAAAACATGAAAGGAAAAGTAAACATAGGTAAACATATTAGGTATAAATATTTACTTGGAAACAGAAC
This sequence comes from Apoda limacodes, assembly GCA_946406115.1. Classification (NCBI taxonomy): domain Eukaryota; kingdom Metazoa; phylum Arthropoda; class Insecta; order Lepidoptera; family Limacodidae; genus Apoda; species Apoda limacodes. Next base: position 19,965,135 of record OX291555.1, on the reverse strand, counting down.
AAGGGTCTTTAAACATTACTAATAAAATAAGAATAGCATTTAATATGAAATCAGATTTTAAAATCATTGAAAAAGTTATCAACGCAACTGATAAAATAAGATTTTTAAAAATACAATTTGACTTATTGAAAATACCTTTCAATCGCGGCATCGTGGTCTAGGACTTTAAAGATTCCACGCTGACTGGATAACCCACTTTTAGATATATGATTAAAGGCATTTTATGTGCTCAAAATGCATATGTTTTTTATTGACATTACAAGAAATACTGAGCAATAATGGACTATACAGCTGGAATGATTAGATAAATATTAGAATGCAAAGCGATATGGTAGATTAGATATGGAATGTGATAAAAACTTCTAAAATAATCGTAGTCCTATGGAAATTAATACTGTTTACCATTTTAATCTTATTACTAACTAGCTTTTATCTGCGGCTCCACTGTGGGATTCCTCCAGCAACTCCTTGACTTTTTTTTAAGTTGGCAAACAAGCTTGCAGTCCGCTTGATGGTAAGCAATCAGGTGGACCGTAAGTTTGTTTGCCACCTTAGTCCTAACACCTGGGGCATTACTCGCGCGTTGCCGACCCTTCAAAAATCTAATAACTTCTTTCATGAAGAACCCTGTAATGTAGTCCTTAGATAACCTTTACAGAGAGCTCATTTCACACCCTAAGCGTTTGCGGGAGGAAGTTTCTCTGAAACCGCACTGTAAACTATTATGGAAGGAAGTTTAAAGATATAGCTGTAGCATATATGAGTTTAGTTATATTTTTTTTGCAGCTACTTTTGTAAGCTAGATAAAATATAGTATAAGTAAATTCAGGGAATAAGCAATCTCCATTCTAAATTTGAGTCACATTAGTTCATTTGTAGCATGAATGTGTATCTAACAAACATACTACCATGGCTATGTTCCAAAACCCGCAGTTTTAGACCGGGAGTTTGACAGTTAATTTTTACACTGCCAGAAGTAAAATTCAACCTTTCCTATTTACAGTTGGATAATTACTCTACCCGGGCATCCTCAAACCACTTTTTAACTTCCTCGTTGCGATTTGGAACGCACCCTAAGTATAGTATAACTTCCGAACGTTTATTTTGGAAAGTTTAGGATTCCATAAGATGCGGGGATAAAATAATGACATAGTTTTTGTTCAATATAAAATGGAAATTCATTTATCATCTAAAAGTCAAACAAACAATAAAGATGACAAAGCATCGCTATATGACAATAGCTATTTACTATGCAAGGCTGGAAAGTTATTTTTTGGCATGAGTGCCTATATTGAATACCGAGCATGCGAAGGATTCAAAGATTGAACCCACGAGCGAAGGTCGCTTGGCACCGTACAACCCAATCGGCTGTTGTATAAAAAGTGCAATCTGCATGCACAAAGAAACACGTGTAATCATCGGCTTACCAAGTTAGAGTATACTATGAATCTTTATTCGGTGCTTGGCGATCAATGATGTATTATACCACAATGTTATAGATGCTTTAATTTACTTAAATGCGACCGATGACCTTCAATATTTATAATTTTTTTGTTAATCTGAACCTTGAAATAATTTTACTACGCGACTGACCGAATATGAACTTAAGGTACGGTTTCACTAAGTGAAATCATACGGCTGAGTTAACACGAGCACAGAAAACTGAGCGCCTATTATTATAATCTATATAATTATTCGACTGATAGCGTGCCATCAGCCTAACAATCTATGTGAAACAAGGTCAATACGTCTTGCATTCACTGTAGATATCGTTCAATGCAGTTTCAGATTTCTTTTCTTTTTATCCAATCAATAGTGTTGTAACACGTAGATGAGTTTTTTGTTTTATTTATCAACTTCCTACAGGTTTCTTATTCTTGTTCAGCTGTGTGAAGCTGTTGTTGAATAAAAATATAATTATCAGCATTTTGTTATTTATTATAATAATATACTGATTAATCATATTATTATGAGTAGTATTAAATAAAAATTTGCCTTTTAAAATTTATACTGAGAAATTGAAAACTATTGTGTGTAAATAAATATTGTTTTGATATAGTCTCAGAAATTCGCCAATTCATTAAAAAAAATATTACTCTAATGGTTGCGTATGGTACCGAGTCATAATAATAAACAATAAAAACTCCTCATAAACCATAACATACATAAAATTACTATAAAGACACTAAGTCTACCCGTCTGTATGTCGTGATTATATTCTCAGATATTTGAAATGGTTTGCCTGCACCGACTTGCGGTAAAAATATATATGTATATAAAAATAATGAGGTCTGACTTAAATTACTTTAAACATTCACTAAAATGTAAAGTTCAATCCAGTTTGCAGTCATGCATGCAAAAGTCGTTTTACTGGGTCAAATTATTTTACACAAACAAATAACGTAAAAAAAAAAAACATCCGCGACAGCATACGGGTCGTGAAAGTGGCGACCGATCTCTATCGAAAGCAAGAGTCGATAACAACGTGTGAATTGGTTCGACTAGTTATCGGGTTGATGTAAACTGTTACTTATCTGTGCCATTCTATACGTGCTTCAGTTTAGAGTGCTGATTGCGAACAAACACAAGTTTTTTATTGACGTTCGATATTTGAATAGGTATTACCTTTCTAGTTCTAGTTTCATTGTTTTTCTTTTTTATTACACTAATACTGGGCACTGTTCAGAAGCTACAACCAAGTTGTGATAAGGCCGGTTATTATCGCATTATCAGAACAAGCTTTTACAATTTTTATCGTAAAAATCGATTTTTTTTTTCGTGAATAGTACAAGTATCTACGAGGATCTATCTAAGGAGTATTTCGCACTCATTGCGTTGGTTTTAAATGCCGCCGCGCCATATTATCACACAATATAAAAGTTGAGACTTCAGTGTTTGTCCGTTTATCTGGATGGTTACGGCAGCTTTTTTCAACAACTAATACAAAGCCTCTCCTTGACGAAGGAGGCTTAAATTTTTTTATAAAATATTTATTTTCTTATTAATATTAGAAGTTATAATTATTAAATTACTAGCTTTTGCCAGTGGCTCCATCCGCGCTAAACCTGCTTATCTACAAGGTTTATTTTACGAAAACTCCTTGATTAAAGTATCGCACCGCTCGCCATCGGCAGGGAATATATTCTCACACTTTAGAACCGAAATGATCGCGTACAGTGCGGTTTCAGAGAAACTTCCGCGAACGCTTGGGTTGTGAAATTAGCAGGGAGCTTACCAAGGTTTTCTCTAAGGACTACAGTATGGGGTTAGGGTTCTTCAGGAAAGAAGTTATTAGATTTTTGAAGGTCCGGCAACCCGCGAGTGATACCCCTGGTGTTGCAAGCGTTCATAGGCTACGATGAACACGTACCATCAGGCGGACTATCAGATTGTTTGCCACTTGTTTATTGTTGTTATTTATGCTAACTTAAATTTAAATTATAAGGGAAAATAGCCTCAATTGGATGCTCCGTTGTGAAAAAGGAAAGATAACGAACAAACCAACTGACTTTCGTATTTATGATATAAGTGTTGATAGCTAGTGGGGTTATTACAAAAGACTATAAGCAATTTTTCGAAGAAAATAATAATAATAATAATAATCGTATTGGATGGCAAATTAATCCAGTGCAAGACATATTAGTATGTACATTTTAATTATTCAGTAATATTGTAATCACGAATTGGTAATGCAGAATTGATGAAATAACAATCACAGACAATACACACCCAGCACAACTCGAATTACAAGACGCCGATTACAAAATACAACTTTCAATATAATTTGCACATAAGTAAACCTTTGCCGTCGCCATTCATGTTTCGTTGAATATTAATGTTAAGGGAAAGTACTTTATGGTATTTTTTTTGTAATGTAAAATAACAAATTTACCCTATTATATTAAAAGACTTCCAGAAGATTTTGAAAATTGTAAAACTTTAATAATAAAACATATTGAATTTTACTTTTCATTCAAGACTTTATTCAGTTGCTTTAATGCATATATTTTAGGCAGGTTTTTCGAAAGATTTTTGGTTTTTCAATAGAACCCTACGTATCAGGACCTACGTGGGTGGGTTTTTTCATTTATACAGTTATCATTCGTAATTTATGTTTAGTGATCCATCCAAAACTTTTTTACCGATGACTAAAAAGTTGGTAACATTTATTCGGTATGAATTTACAATTAATTGGTCATGAGTTTTGGCGCGCAGCTTAAGAAAGAGTGGTGTTTTTTTCTGTTTAATTTTTCTACATTTATTTAGTGTGCTTCGATGTATATATTTTAGCAGTGTTTAACGGAAACGTGTTAAGAATTGTGCAGCGAAGGCTCATTCATAGCGAATTATGAAGAAATAAGCAGGACATGACGCGCAAATTCTGAAGGATGCACACCAAATCTCCCGCGCTATAAGATAAAACTTGTATATGGCGCTTCGCTAAACTTAAATATAAGCACTTGACTATTGAAAAATGATATGCTATAATGCGAAATCTGGTCTCCACATCGAAGAAGGAGGGAAGGAATTAGTTGGGCCTTCTTATTATTAATTTAATTTTAAATCAAGCAAAACTCATTTAAAATTCAACGACGCTACTACAGAGTAAGTACTTACTGGAATTCCGCAGCAGTTTAGGTAAGTTTCGATTTTTTTAGTTTTTATGTTACTTGGCCTTAAGCCGAAGTTTAGCTGTTGCGACTGCAACGATAAGAAGTATTTTGACAGTTGACAGTGTAGTGTCGACGACCGCGCAAAAGCGTAGGTGTGTACACTGTCTTAGCAATGATGCTACAAATTTGACGTGCAAAATTGAGTCTGTCTGTCCATTTGTTTATATTTTACGGCATAACTACTAAACAGATTGTATAAAAATAGGAACGCAAAAATATATTCGTTTAAATACATCGGGACAGAAACTTACAAAAAAGGTATAAACAGCGTCATCTTATGATGTTTGTATTCAAGAGAATTTTGGCGTTGAACTATAAGTATTTTTCTTGGCTGAATGGTTTTATTAACGCCGACATAAAAAAAAAATCGGCCAAGTGGAGTCGGACTCGCGCACAAAGTACCATAGCCGTACCATTATCTACAAAATCGGCAAAAAAATCACGGTCGTTGTATAGGAGCCCCCCTAAATATTTTAATTTAATTTTTTATTTTTAAAGTGAATATATAACTTAATATTCTGTGAATATTTCAAGCGTCTACCTGTTGCCGTTATCAATATCAAGCATAAGCAAGCAAAAAAATCACGTTTGTTGTATGGGATCCCCCTGAAATATTAATTTTAGTTTGTTTTTTTAGTATTTGTTTTTATAGCGGCAACAGGAATACATCATCTGTGAAAATTTGAACTGTATAACTATCAAGGTTCATGAGATACAGCCTGCTGACAGACGGACAGCGGGTTATTTAGTCATGTGGTAATATAGGGTCACGTTTTTTCCCCTTTCGGTACGGAACCCTATAAATCAGTATTGATTATCTGTCCAAGAGGTAATTTAAAGTCGGCACTTGGTTATTTAAATAAATAAAAATTTTATTTTTCCATACCTACCTGCGCACAATCTAAAGGCAAGCCAAATAATGTAATAAAAAAAAACATAAGTCATAATTTCATATTTAATATTCCATAGTTATCTAGATCTTAATTCGACTTACAATTTCTCTAATAACACGTTTTTATGTCGTTACTGGAAACAGTGACCGGAGGGCAAAACCGCCCAATAAAAAGTGAAAGAAGCGATTAAGCGTGTGGAAAGAGACATTTGGTGGAACGAATCGTCACTGTCGATTTACATCTTATCACCAACGGGCCTTTCGTCAGGCCCAGACTCGAGACAACATTTCACAATACAAAAGTTAATGATGATTTTTTGTTGCTCCTGTCGGAATCGAACTTTAGACCTTCGACACAACGTTACAGGTCAGTGGCGGTGCTGGGGCAGGACGACAGAAGTGGGCGCCGTTCAAGGAGTGAAGTGGAAATGGACGACAAAATCCTAACGGAGATCTCAAAACATATTATATAGTTCGTGTTCTTCAAAATGTACCCACCGTAAGAGCACGACCTCACCTCACCTTAGACGAGGGTGATTTTGGCTATATAAGTAGCCATCACTGCGGATTGTGGATTTCACATACGTCTTTTTGATGTCAATATGTGTGTACCTATATAAATATATACACATATATATATATACATAGACCAAAACATATATATTTAGATAGAACACATACATATTTAAACATATTACATAAAAAGTTAGAAAAATATATTTTTACGGAGTTGAATGCGATTGTCATTTTGTATCTGTTTTCGGAAAATATATAAAGATTGGATAAAGGTTTAGCCTTATAGTTGCAAAGTTTCATTGCTTGCACTGTAAGTTAATTATTTTTATAGTTGGTGTAGTGCGTTGGTTTTTTCATAATATTTGTGTATATAATATAATATCCATAACCGAGCTGGGGTTTGTAATAAACATTCCGAAAGAACTAAAACACACTTGTATTAATTTCACTCGATAGTTTTTCTCTCAGTTAATACTGATTCTTTAAATTTGTCGTTGGCATTGCATAATATTAATGTCAGACAAGTAATTAAAGTTTAATAGTAAAGATAATGAATGAGTATTTAAACTTTCTGGTAGTCCAGTTTTTAAATTATCGATGAAGTTAATTATTTGAACTATTTCATTATTTGGCGCTAACGTCTGAAATATCTAAACAGTATAAAATATTGTTGTTGCTTTCTCTTTCTTTTATACGTGACACTGCTCGGGCAGGAGCAGCTTAGCTAGTGAACTAGGGCGTGGTCATCGATATGAAGTGGCTTACTAATAAGAATTTTGGCCTCAAAGTAAGTGAAGTGTTTGTTTAAATCGGGAATATTTAAATCGCGCGGGTAACACCGCGGGGAAGCGGGTAATTAATATTACATTCTGTATGCAGTTGGTGCATCTCTCGACGTAAGGTCAGCGGCGCCCGTTAGGTAGTACCAGCAGGTCAGGCCAGAACCGGGCTTTCACTCTATTGTTAACCTTTCGACGATACACAACTTGTTTACTTTAAACTTTAAGTGGGAAAACAGGTACGTGAATACTTGTCATATTTATAAACTTTCTACATCACAAAATACGGCTTTATTTTATTTAAAATCCACCAATATCACCAATCTAATAAATCAGAAAGGTTTCGAGTTTGTTTCTTCTTCTAGTCATAACAACTAAATTGATTTAGCTAAAGTTAGAAATTGAGATAGCTGAAATCCTGATTTAACATATAGACTACAATTCCGTAAAATTCAAAAATTAGGAATAACTATAAGCAACCAAAAATATTATTACAGTTATAGCTTGCCATAGCAAACTTCCTTTCTATTATCGAGGAGGGGCCGTGTTATATGAATTCCACGCTCTGGTAGCTAACCAAATCCATTGCGGCCACCAGGCAATGTCCTGGGCAAAGCTAGTATAAAATATGTTAGTGCTCGTGTCACAGCTACATTAGCCTTTTAGCCTATCGGAAAGGATTTGCGAATTTCGGGATAAATATCGGGTGTGGTCGGTCATTGGATAGGTACCCTCAAGTAGCATATTCTTCTAAGCTACTCCATGCTTCGGCTGAGCTTTGGTCGTTGTCACATGACAGTAGTCGATAGGCCAAGTCAGAGAGGCCCTTATGGCAGCTTGAAAACTCTGATAGTAGAACGTCCAATAGCTCAATAACGTCCGCCAATCGGCAGTGACAGCGTGGTGGACTATGACCCAAACCTCTTTCAATAAAGGGCTGTGCCCTTGCAGAGGCTTGTGCTATTAAATTAAAATAAGAAATAGAACTAACACGATAGCACGAATGTACAGTTTACTTGTATGTCTGTCTTTCACTGGTCTATTCCTGTAATAGTCCTCTCAAACATGGACATTATCTTTTATCTATCATTTTTATTTGCTCACCTCCCGTCCTATATAGATTTTCTACCCTAAAAGTTATAAACAAGTACAAACCTTTTGGCACTAAAAATAAGAGTGCTTTTCACTTTAACGAGGTCTATACAATTTCCAATTGCTTTTCTTCTAACATGCAATTACGTTCACCGATCTTAGACTGTGCAGTCCCTGTCTCTACTTATAGATATTTATCTTTACTTTATGATCTTGATGCACATTCCTGAGACTTTTACAAGCTACTGTAACTACCACTTTAATCTGGCTTTATAATTAACACTTCTTCTAGTAAAAATAAATAACGAAATAATCACTAGAATTTAATATTTTTTTTAGGTTATATAATAATTTATAGTAGAACTAGCTGTGCCTCGCAGTTTTGATCACCAAAAAACCTATTTCGTTGATAAGTTATACCAGGTCAGGACATGGTTTATCTGTGTGAAAATGTTATCCAAATCCGCTAAGTGATTGTCTAACGACCGTTTTTGAGTTATCCCTTTACCGCATGTCGTTCCAAATTTGACACACTATCATATTGTGTTGAAATATCCGCTTCACAGCATCTGTGATACGTGATGTGAGCTACCATGATTAGTATGGGTAAAACGGAACGTAACAGAAACACTGGCGAACTCTATCTTATATCTGGTTTGATATTTTTATAATAGAACTTGTCGTTCGGTCATTTTTTGCGGTGAGTGATATTGAATAGTTTGCTAAAACTATTTCGATTGCTTTTTGAATGGAAATAAATAAGTTATTTGAGTTTTCTGGATGGAAAATGGATCCCGCAAGATTCTACAGAAGAACACGTAAGTATTATGATCCATATCTTATTGAAAATATGTTTCCAACTTTGTTCCCAAAATGGAACAGTATGAACTAAGGGCAAGTAAAATATCGACAAATATGGAACTATATGCTTTACCGTTTGTATTAATGCTTGACCAAATTGGAACTCTAAGCAGAGGTACTAAAGTAGTATTAAATATTATTATTAGTATATAATTATGTTATGAAATCTTTATAACTGAGCAGTAGGCAAAGTATTTTTTACGTTTCGTTTTACCTTAAACAGTCTGTATATTCAACTTACAGTTATATATTGTTATTGTCATAAAAAAAACCGTTAGTAGATCTTTTTTTAATTACAGGCATAATTAAGAATCGCGAGCGTAATATTTCTTTGTTTCCTGAAGCAAGCGAAGATGAAAACCTGTCAGATGTAGATGATTATAACTTACCTCTTAGGACAGCTGCTACCATTGAAGAAACAGACAATGAATCTGATTATTTTGAAGAAGATGGAAACATTATGTCAGATATAGATGTTATATATTTAAAAGAAGATACTCAAGCCGATACTTTTTCTGACGAAGTTGAAGAAGCGAAAAACTTAGAAGAACCATCAACATCTACAAACATAAAGAGCAGTAACAGAAAAAAGGCACAAAAGAAAACAAAAGAGACACAACAATGGACTAAACTGACATGGACCGAGAAGTCAATTGATTATGAAAGCCAAAATACCAGTTTCTTAGGTTGTGAAGATCTCCCAGAAGAAATCATGAATTTGCAAACCCCAATGAACTTTTTTAAGTATCTTTTTCCAACAGAGGCTTTAAATCTAATGCACGAACAAAGCAACCTGTACGCACAACAAGTTCAGATTGAAAAAGCAAATTATATAGCTAGTGATGACATCAGTAAATTTATAGGAATTATCATTTATATGTCTGTTGTTCAGTTGCCGCCTACCCACCATTATTGGAGAGAAGGAACATATATAGAAAAGTAGCTTCAACTTTAACTTGTAACAAATTTGAAGACGTGAAGAGATTTTTGCATTTCTTTGATAAAACCAAAGAATTAAAACCTAACGAACCTAGTTATGATAAACTACAAAAAATAAGATCATTCCTTGACATTCTGAGACTTCAATTATTGAAGGTCCCTAAAGAAGAGCACTTGGCAGTAGACGAACAAATGATACCCACCAAATCAAAAACATCTGGTATGCGACAATATAATTCTAAAAAACCGAATAAGTGGGGATATTTAAATTATGTTTTAAGTGGAGCTTCTGGCTTCAGTTATGACTTCGACCTATTTACAGGAAAACACAGAGCAGATGTGCCAGAAATCTGGGTGCAACAGGCAATGTGGTAACAAGACTAGTAGATACCGTACCAAAGAATTTAAATTACAAACTTTTCATTGATAATTGGTACACCGGTTTGCCACTTATAGCTTTCCTACATAGTGTTGGGATACTACCACTAGGTACTATTCAATTAAACAGAGCGAAAGACCTGGGTTTACCAAGTACAAAAGAACTATTAAAACGTGGTAGAGGCTACTGCATGGAAAAATGCACTGAAGTCAATGAAGTTGAACTTAGCGTCACCACATGGGTTGATAATAAATTGGTGAATTTATGTTCCTCTTTCGTTGGCAAGGATCCTATGACAACTGTGAAAAGATATTCAAAAGAAAAGAAGGCGAAAATCGAAGTTCCTCGCCCTAAAGCTGTTGAAGTATACAATAAACACATGGGTGGGGTGGACATATTGGATGCTATGTTAGGGTTCTACAGAATTAATATCAGAAGCAAAAAATGGTACCACCGCATCTTTTTCCATTTGATAGATTTAGTTTGCGCAAACAGTTGGCTTTTATGGCGTCGCCGTTATAAGCAAAAACGTGACGATACATACATGCCGTTATTAGATTTTAAATTATACATTGCTGATGTTCTGATGCGGGAAACGACTGGAGTTTTCACGCCCACATCACGAAAAAGGGGGCGTCCCCTATTGGATCACAATATAGAAAATATAAGAAAACCAAAAAAGGCGACGTATTGAGCTGCCCCCTCGAGAAGTAACAGAAGATGGCATAGGCCACTGGCCCATTTGGACAAATGATCGCCAGCGCTGCAAAAATTGCAGCCAAAAGTCACATTTATACTGCAGCAAGTGTAATTGCCACTTTTGCCTTAATAAGGATCGTAACTGCTTTAAATCATATCATATGACAGTTTTGGAATAAATCTTTAGCATTGTGTACAAAAATATTGTTTTCTAAATAACCTTGATGATAATTATTTTAAGATTTCTTTAAATATTTTTTTGGTAAAAATATATTATTAATTAATTAATTATTATATAATAATAATAATAAATATATATATATATATATATATATATATAATAATAATAATAAACATATTACTGCATACAGTTCCATATTTGGCAGGGTTTTCAAATTGTATTAGACTGCACAGTGTTCTGTTCTGTTCTATTCTGTTTTATTCTGTTTTGATGGATAAGAAATTATTTTATTATTTTTTGGGGTCACTTTTTATGATACATAATCACATGAATTAATTTGAAGCGATTTAAAAAATCCATTCGGTAAAGGGTTAAATTTACAATTTTCTAGCCACCTATGAGGCAAATCTACGTATAACTTAGGTTAACGACTGATGTATCAGCAGCTGGGACCGACAGTTTGACATTATTTAAAGAAACATCGAGAAGCTCAGAAAAATGTGCTAGGTGGTTACCCATCTAACGACTGCCCATGCCCACGCCCATAGAAGTTATGTAATTTCGCATGGCAAAGAGATCGATGTTAATATTAGAGTACCAACCTATCACTTTGTGTACTATTTTAGTAAGAGACAAGAATTCGGGCGAAAGTCATTTCGCAAGTTTCAGTTTACCAAGGACAAATTTTGCTCTTATAAACCTCACAATATATAAGGTACTTGATCCTTACAGATGTAATTTTACTCTGTGGTAAACTTTGCTGGCTACACTGGAAAAAATAGTTCATAGTCTGTGGTCTGTAGACATCATATAGTGGGGGTGTTAAGTGCGGATTTAAACAATGGAGATGTGTTTCCTTGTTAATTTTTTAATTAAATTAACCTCGTAGGATTCGTCTGCAGTGTTATGAAGACCTGTGATGTATTATACATCGAAGACTTATAAAGGATGAATTGTAACGGCGAGAAAAGTTTTCACTTAACGCTCCGACAAATAAGATTTTTTGGGCCCTTTTTGGCGTCATAATATGTTTATGCTAGGCTATAAGGACGAAATTTTCAACAGCCTTCTAGAACTTCTTAAGAAGCCTAGACAACTTGAAAAAAAACATTAAATAGTCTTTGGGGTAAAATAAGTAAACAATTGAAAGTTTTAGTTTTTTTTTAACTTAAGTATTTTTAAATTTTTCTGACTAAGAGTTTTAAACATCTTATAACAAATATCTGTTAGAAAAAAAAAAAAGTACGAATATCATACTCAGTTTAGAACACTATTATAAGTGATTGATATAAATTATTTACACTTAATGACAATAAATTCACGATAAATGGTAACATTTATTTATATGTACGGGATCTTAAACTAACCAATACGCAGTGGACTGCAACAGTCTGCTACCATCGTTTAAGCTGAACAAGGTACATGCACCATTGCAGCATGGTCCATGTACTGACAGTTAAATCACACTGAAAATACTTTCAGGATATTGTTCAGGCTAAGACGAATCCTGCGCAATAGGGATGTGCATCGCTTACGCATGGTTGTGTAAAAGCAGTCTACGAGGTGTTCGGCAAACATCCTTGAAGCAACACAAAATCGAGGCAGCCACACCAGCATCCGTAAAGCATTATTATACTGTACTCGTCGTTTCGTAAAATCGACCAATAGGCTACTCGTGTAGAAAGAGGTACAATAATGCCCTAAAAAGTGTAATTTTCACTTCCTCCGAACGATTAGCTATGATAGTAAGAATAACGTTGGATATTCCTATGTCTTGACCTCAGATTAGCAGCTTAGGCTAAGATCCAAACGCGTTGGGTTCCTCTTCCAATAGTCAGTAACTTTATACAACTACGCTTTGCTCAGGTTACAAGATATATCTACGATCGGCTACTATGATCATGTTAAAGTGGAAACCGGTCACCACACGGTGTAGTCAACTTTTAGGATTTTCCCTTAGATCCAATAAATAGGGACAATCTGTTGCTGTTGAAGAATTATCTATTAGGCACTAAAGTTATTTTAAAAATGACAATTTATCTGATCAATTAAACAAATATGTATATACCTACCAATTATTATAAGAAGGAAGTAGTTAAGTAATCAATTATACACATTTAACAATCAAGGTAATCTTTTATTTATATAAAGCCATAATTTGGTAATTAAAAGCTTGAAACAGAAAACTTGTAAACAAAAATAGGAAAAGACTATTAATTAAATTAATGAGTGAAGTATCATTAAATGGATGTTTGTATCTGAAGATTCAAAAATCAAAATTAAACCTAAATTGAAATTTTATTCGGATTTTATGATAATTATATATATTTATCGAACATAGGAACGAGAATTACTTTGATAATAATCGCTTACAACCCTGACAATAAGGTAGCGTTTATGTACTGTTATAACGCTGCCTTACGTTACCTTAGCTATATACGAACAGACACAATAAAATAATAAGGCTTTTGTTATTTCCATAAAATATCAGACAACTCTAAAATGAGAACATATTTAAATATTAAAAACAGAAGTATTAACACTCGACATACGTACATATAACCACGGTTGCAACAACTTAGCTTAATCGATAAATAAACCGCTTTAGTTATAGCTATAGAGTACATATTGGTAAATCGTTGATATCTTCTTAGCAAACATTACGATAAGCTATAAAGGTTATTGGTTTATAATAACCTATCTCTTTCGGCCTTCACACTTCTTGCAATCAATGGTAAGAATATTTTCCTTTGCTTTTGCTACATAAATATTGACCATATAATATCTCCTAACCATATCCAAAATGAGAATTTTAGCTCAGAAACCCAGGAGAAGAGGGAGTAAACGGTTATTTTCTGCACATTTTTAGGGAAAAAAGTATTTTAATTAAAAGTAAGTAGAAAATTACAATTGTTTCTGGCCTGTCGACTACTTTTTGCTGTTTTAGTATGGAACTCTAATTGTGCAAGCCCGCTTAGGCCTTGACCAGTTTTTATATAAATACATAATACGCTTCTTCAGCTTTTACATTTGATCTAACCACATGATTTATTCAATTATTTTTTTGATCCGAAGATTTTTAAAGGACATTTCTGGCAGCCATTACATCAGCGGCATATATTCTTTGATTGCGATTAAGAACTGTGAATGTTACGTCATTTTAGGGTTCCGTACCCAAAGGGTAATAAACGTAACCCTATTACTAAGACTTCGCTGTCCGTCCGTCCGTCCGTCCGTTTGCCACCAGGCTATATCTCATGAACCACGATAGTTAGACAGTTGAAATTTTCACAGAAGATATATTTCTGTTGCCGCTATAACAACAAATACTAAAAAAACAGAATCAAATAAATATTTAAGGGGGCTACCATACAACAAACGTGATTTTTTTGCTCGATTTTGCTCGATATTGATAACGGCAACAGGTAGACGCCTTAAATATTCACAGAATAGTTGGTTATATAGTCACTTTAAAAATAAATAATTAAATTAAAATAAAACAAATATTTAAGGTGGGCTCTCATACAACAAACGTGATTTTTTGCCGTTTTTATAGATAATAGTACGGCTATGGTACTTCGTGTGCGAGTCCGACTCGCACTTGGCCGATTAATATTAATTAGTATTTTTACCCATACCCAAGTTCAAGGTTCCCTAATTTGTTACTGCGTCAAAACAGCTATTTATCAATGTCACTGTTGATTAAACAATTGTTATACGTAGTTAATTAAAGGCAGACAATTTGTTTTTGTTTTTAACGTTCAGCGAGTATGCGATTAATAGATTTAATATAGCTAAAAAGTTTTTTGCAAATACAAAGCAAAGTTAATAGCTTTTATTATGAAATTTTCAAATTTTAATTAAAGACTGAAGTGTAAAATGTAATGGAATACGGCAAAATTACACCTAACGTCTGTGGGAAAAGCAATTAATAGTAATCAACAGGTAGGTAGGTATTTACTCAAGCTGAGAAAAGTCAAAGTAAAAAAGTCACATGAAATGAATAAGTGGGTAGTTAGTTACACGGGCGTAGCTGAGTTTGGATGTCGGGAGTTTCAAAAATATGCATAAAAGTTAAAAAAAATCAAAATGTAAAAAACTAAATAATAGAAGATTGTTTGTCGGACTTAAATTTAATCATGATAAAAAAAATGATTTTAAGCGTCTACTTTTTACCAATTAATTTAGATCTTCTATCGGAGATGGCGTGTGTAAACGCATTAGAGAATTAAGCTTCTGTATTTAGGGTTCCGTACCTAGAAGGAAAAAGGAACCCATATAGGATCACTTTTGTTGTCCGTCTGTCAGTCTGTCAAGACCCTTTTCTCAGGAGCGCATGAAGGTATCCAGTTGAAATTAATGTCAAATAATAAGGTCTACAGTCCCTTAAAGCTGTAAAATCAACTCAGTCTGTCTCAGTCAACACAATAAAAAATATGGCCATTTTTGTCACATATGTTGCCATTCACTAATAAATGAAAACCTACGGAGTACTTTTCGTTGTCCTAGAACCATGAAATTTGACACAAAGCAAGTTCTAATATCATAAATATAGGAAGAGTTCTTTTGTCGCATGTTATGGTACAAATACATCAAAACCTATGGGATACTTCCTGTTGACCTAGAATCATGAAATTTGGCAAGATGTAAGGTTACATAACAAATATAGGAAAAAATCCAAATATAGATAATTAAGGGATAAACCTGTGAGACTAGATATCATAATGTAAGAACTATCTACATATAATAAGTCTGTACGGAACCCCCAAAGCCCCTCCTCTGGCTACGCCTGTGATTAGTGACATATGTACATAGATTAATACATGTGTTAGTACCCGGTTATCTTTAGTAACGGTCTATTGTTTACTTCAGTGTGAAACAAGAATTGCTTTTTTTTTTTCATATACCGTCATATAAAAAAATATAAGTACAATCTATCGCACTCTTTTCTGTTTTTGAGAGATATATTTGCGTTAGCTAGCCCACATGTAGAACACATAGTTTAGTCTTAGATGCTAGCTTAGCTTAGCTCTGCAGGTGCCGATGAAACACAGGATATTAAGGCGCATATAGCAGCTAACTAGCGCCGCCATTAGATATCCTAAAAACGGTCACTTTTAGCAAAAATACCAACTACAACTCACAGATATTATTTAGAAAAAATATAAACCTTCTAAAAATAGCTTATGTCCAGCTTTATATTTGCGACATTTGGATTTTAGAAATTCGTTTTCTACGAAGAGAAAATTAGGATATCTAATGGCGGCGCTAGTTAGCTGCTATATGCGCCTTTAGCTCCGCAGCTAACTGAGCTAAGCTACGCTAACTTATCTAAGTTACGCTGAGTTACCGTGGCCTGTGCCATTTAACCAGTTTATTTGTTTAACTTTAGATTGTACAAAACAAAATAAAAATTATGGAGGTTTGTCCTCTGTCTGGCATAAAATATCCATTAGTTTTTTTTTATCAGTTTATTTGTAACTAACTGGCCAAACCAGCTAGTTGAACTTGTACTAAATTATTTTTTATCGCCAACACCGGCAAACTTGACTCTGAATTTTTTCCTTACCAGAATCAAATTATGTTTAACTTATCTATAGTTTAGCAATACTTATTGTGTCTATTCAGTTATCAATCGTGCTACGAACCGGTTTGGGTAGCTGTATCTCACGCACGCACGGGTAACGCCATCTTGAATTTGACAGTTGAGTTGACACGCAAAGGCAGAGAGGTTAGGTAATTTTATTGCCTATGGTTGACATACAGTGCGTTCGTTCTGGGATGCAGAATCATTATTTTCATTACTTTTGCCACCTATCATCCGTTCGTTTAGCATTGGTATCAAAAATATCAAAATTTTCGTATCATCTGTGACAAACTGTCATGCGTTCGTTTACGATATTTTTGTTATTTTTGTCACTTTTGCCACCGAATAACGAAACTTTAGACCCATGTCTGGAGGTGGGGTTTTTGTGTTAATCTGTCAAACTGCCTATACATATTCATTGTTTATGGTAGTGTGTGTGTGTTTTATCGTAGTGTGTGTACGTCAACCGTTCGTTTTGCAAGTTTTGTAACCAAAAATTTTGTTAGTAACGTTTCAAAGCTAAACGAACGGTAGGTGTCGGTGGCAAAACTGGCGTTATCAAAAGTGTGAAAAGTATCATTTGTGGTAACTCTGAATCCCAGAACGAACGCGCCCTTAGAATAAATAACACAAAGTACGACCGTATGTAAAATAATCAAAAATCCTCATGATATTATATACTTAGGTAAGAAAATAAATTACCCGACTATGGAGGATTAAGATTTTAGAATTCTATGTTGGTATGTATGCTAAAGCATGTTCATCTGTTCCCTCATAGGTCAGTACCGACGTCTTAACAATTCGCGTGTCATAGGGTGTAATGACATAGCCATCACACGACACCGACATCCCGAACGCACAGACCCATCCTCATACACAGGGTATCAAACGTCGTATCACGAGGGCCGGAGTGCTTCTTGCCCCCACTCACTCGCAGTCGCAACCGCGTAACGGGGAACTCCCCTCCTGGCGCTGACTCACCTTCGGGTTCGAGACTTACGCTGGTCGAAGGGACGACCCCAAGAGTGACAACCCAAGCCATTGAGTGTTTGGTGCTATATGGGCTGAGACTCCTTTTGAGTCTCGCCCCAAAAGCCCGGTAGAGCAGTAATGGTTGCATAGTCAGTTCAGAAAAAAACAAAAAAACAGTCGACGCCGACTGCACGAACGAACTCGTATTGCAGTAGGATATGAATCGAACTGTTCCAACCAAGCACTCCTTTTGGACTTGGGTCTGACTATCGTACGACTGTAACGCGACAGCTCTCCGCATTCAGTTGTAACATGGATCCCGACGAAAAAACACTGCTTTTTAAGCTATTATAGCTCTGTCTTAGATAGTCGGGTTTAAGTTTCTTAACTTCCGCTTGAAAAATTATCTAAATTTAGATATGATTTTGTTAATGACTGCTCATTATGCTGGTCTCTCTTAACGATTGAAACGCTAAGGTCTTAAGTTGAACACTAAGCTTTCAAACTGCAAAAACCGCATCAGAATCTGTTCAATCGTTTCTGCGTAATGGCATAACAAACAGACGGACAGGCAAAATTGATAAAAAAAGATTTATTTTTAAAATATCTTTAATGTACTGACACAGCCCTGTTACGTTTCATAGCAGTTAAAACAGATATATTAAGATATACATACGTATGTACAGAGGCATATTTTTATAGCTTGTGGTAATACAAATTAGGTAAATAGACAACTACTTCACAAAATAGGTACAGAAACTTAAATAAGTAGTGTTTCGTGTTATTCGTTGCATGGTTAATCTATGACCTTCTTCATCCTAGTTAACTACAGTGCAACAAACTTTTTGGATTTGGTTTCGTCGCTAGTGTCGTTGTAAGTTCACTATGGCCTTTCAATATGGCGACTGTAGTTTTGATTTTTGATCACCGGGTCAAAAAAGTTTGTTACGCTGTACCTACCTATAAAATCGAGAAGGTAATAATTACGTTTTAATTAATGGGCATTGAATGCTAAGTGAGGGTTCAGTCAGACATTTCAATGTACAAATTGAAAAATTAATTGATGCAATTCGTTTCACAGCAGAATTAAGGCGGCGATATACTTACTGGTTATGAAACATAAATTAAGGGCCCTCTTACAGTCCACTAGCGCCGCCATAAGATATTCTAAATTTTCTCTTCGTAGAAAACGAATTTCTAAAATCCAAATGTTGCAAATATAAAACTAGCCATAAGCTATTTTTAGAAGGTTTTATATAGTTTCTAAATAATAAATGTGTGTTGTAGTTGGCATTTCTGCTAAAAACGGCCACTTTTAGCGGAATCGTAATCTATCACTTTTGTAAAGTAAAATTTACAAAGAAAGCGGCCGTGTGAGCAATTAAGGTTTTGCCTGCCCGTAATGAAACTGTATACGAGCAAGTGTGTTAAAAAAATAAGTGATAGATTTATTTATTTCTTTTTTCACACAGATAAAAAAGTTCTTTAAGAATTGCATATCAAACCAATACAAAATTTACTAACCATAAAAATAGAGTACTACAAAGATGATTTTAGGTAAAGGCTACTTTCACTGTTTAAGATATCAGGTTGTGTTCGATACTAAAAAATGATGATAATAAAAAAAATAAAAAAAAATTTAAAGAATAGTTTCCAAAAAACGGTTTTTATGTAAAAAAAAATTGTCATTCATTTGTTTTGCGACAATAGGCTAGTTAGCTGCTATATGCGACTTAAGTTAAAGTTATATTTACCTCTTACAATTTATGCGCTGTTAGCTACATTCATCGCTAAGAGCGCTAAATAAGTAGGTAGGCTAAAATACATAAGTTTTTTTTAAACTTTTATTGAGACATTTTAAAGTAGATTATGTTACATAATATAGGGTAATGTGGGGCACAGTGTTACACGGAGTACACTGTTACAATGCACATATTTTCGTCTCGGTCATTCAGTTTTCTATTATTGGTATACAGTTTTTACAAGCTCATAGGCCGCCATCTTGAAACAGTTGTTATTAACTCAGTTTGTTACGCGTTTAAGAGATATCCGACAAAAATTTGTTTGATCAAACGAAGAAAAAATCGCGTCAAAGTTTTTAATTTTTTTCTAATGTTTTACATTCACTGAATTTTTAATTTAAATTATCGTTAAGTTGTTTTTTTAGACATATATACCCTAAAAGGCTCCTTTGGTTTTTTTTTCGGGTTACTTCACGTAGGACACTGTGTGACACTGTAATAATGAAGCCCAATCAGCATTTTTTTTTTATATCGAACCTAGGTTTGAAAAACATGGCGCGGAATTGTTAAAGGAAGACGGATTACGGCCTTTATAGTTAAATAAAATAGAGAAGCGATTGTGATAGTGGAGGTGGAATTCGAAAGGCAGAAAATGAAAAAAAATATAATTTCAGGTAGGTGTCTTTACGATCCCAAAGAATATTATTAGAAATTGAATATTTGTTAGAAACGTAATGTTAATTCTATTATTAAATTTTTGTTGCGATATTGTGCCCTTTGCCCTATATTGTAACAGTGTACTCCAGAAATGAGGCCCAGTGTTACAACAGACTTGGTCTATTTAAAGTGCAATTTAAGTAAAGTTTTTGCTAATAATAGTCATGTTCAAATAGTTTTAAGTAAATAGAGGCAGTTATAGTTTACATCTAGGACTTGATTAAATCTTGATTTTTTTTGCTACATTGCCATTTGTAATTTTTGTGACACTGTACCCCACCTTACCCTACCATATCTGATAAACATACCTACCTAAGTTATTTCATCGTGTTCGCCTAAATGTTATTTTATAACTTTTATTT
This sequence comes from Apoda limacodes, assembly GCA_946406115.1. NCBI lineage: Eukaryota > Metazoa > Arthropoda > Insecta > Lepidoptera > Limacodidae > Apoda > Apoda limacodes. The sequence continues at coordinate 19,944,744 of OX291555.1, read as the reverse complement.
ACATTAACATCCAAAATAGCCGTTGATAGATTTATTTATTTATTTTTTCACACAGATAAAAAAGTTCTTTAAGAATTGCATATCAAACCAATACAAAATTTATTAACCATAAAAACAGAGTAAAAAAAAGATGACTTTAGGTACCTTATAGGCTACTTTCACTGTTTAAGATATCAGGTTGTGTTCGATTTAGGAACGTTCCCACGTAGGTATAATACTTTTTACACTTTTGATAACGCCAGTGTTGCCACTGACCTACACATATCGTTCTTGTAGCTTTGAAACGTTACTAACAAAATTATCGGTTGCAAAATGAATGACGTACACGAACTTCGATAAAAAAACACACGTAGTATAATAGATACCTAGTCAATTAGGTAAAGGCAGTTTGACAGATTTACACCAAAACCCCACCTCATGACATGGGTGACTAAAGTTTCATTTTTTGGTGGCAAAAGTAAAAAATAAAAGGAAAATATCATAAACGAACGCCTGATAGTTTGTAACAGATAATGCAAAATTGTATTGTTGCCAATGCTAAATGAACGGTACCAAAATAAACGAAAACAATGATCCTTTGTTCCAAAACGAACACATGATTGCCAAAAATTAAGGTTTAATTAGACTGTCATGGCAGGACAAGTATTTAAGTATTTAAAAAAAAAATTTTGTCCTAAAATACTTTAACAGTAAAAAACAAAGCATTACTCTTAGTACAGCAGTGTTCATACTTATGCCTATATGTATATTAGTGATATAGGTATTGTCTTGTCACGTAATGTGGTTAGAAGAAACCTTGTCTCCATGATGATGTCATACCTAGTCGAGTCGTTAGGTGTCGTCTGTCCAATACATGGCAGCCATGAATCGGTTTATGGGAGTCTTTGTTTGCTATTGTCTTGCGTTTCTGTATTGTGGTTTTAGTTACCTGATTTGAGCTACCTTTGGCTTGGTTAGACTCAATTATTTTGAACGCCTTATATACTGACAATCTTTTTTTAGGGTTTCCGTTCCCAGAGGGTGCCAACGGAGCCCTATTACTAAGACTATGCTGTCTGTCTGTCTGTCCGTCTGTCCGACCATTAAAAGGCTCTATCTTTTAGAACGAAATAGGTAGAAGCCTGAATTTTTCACAGAATATTTTTTATAATAGAGGATTATCTAACAAAAATTAAAAAGTTAAAAAAGTTAAAATTTAAGGGGGGTACAAGACAAGAAACCCCATACAAGAAACATATTTTCGTTGTTTTTGCTCTAACGTAAAAACAGAAAGACAAACAAACTTCAAACTTGCAGGGAGAAATTGTGTGAACTGTAAAGTATAACAACAAATAATAATAATCGGCCAAGTGTGAAAAAAATCAGCCATCCAGCCTTATCATTAAGAGAAACAGTGTGAGTCGGGCCCTCAACCCGGGAAGTAACCCCTATTTTAAATAACCGGTACAGCGTCTAGATCTGATCATTAAGAGAAATAGTAACACATTTGTTTGTTAGAAACGATATTCAAAATTAAGCAACGTCGGACTTAGTCAGTACTTTGATGGGTGACCACTTAGCGGCACACTTTTTTTTGTTTGTGTTTGTAAATTACGTCACTGGTGGTAGGTACAGAACCCTCGGTGCGCGAGTCCAACTCGTACTTGGCCGGTTTTTTAATTCAGCAAGGTGAAAAACATACTTGCGGTCACCCTAATGTTGCCCCCTACAATACCCAGGTTTTTTATAGTTTTTTGTATGGATTAATTTTATTATGAGGAGAATTTCAAACATGAAATAACCAATAAGAATGGTATTTGAAAGGTGTTTACACCATTAAATATTATTATATTTAAAAATGTAAATATAAAGCTAGTAACTCAAAATTTACTCACTAGTTACCTACTACTCCGTGGAATATCTACGGGAAATCATAGATTTACTGAGATCAAAAGTATTGATTATTATTTCTGTTCTTTCAACAACCCTTGTGCCAAAAATCAGATCACACCATTGCTTCGTTATGACGTGACAGAATAGACTCTGTTGTTTCACCTGCTGAAAAATCAATTCCCGTGGGAATGGGATGGGAATATCTATTTTGAATTCATCATGGCTCCTTTAGATGTGTACAAATATCGTTACTAACATGAAACTTACCGAAAATTTCCACTGCTAACATAAAATGTGTTCGTACCTAGTCAGCAATTCGTCCAAATCATGACTGTTTCTTATTTATTGCCTTTTAAAGGTTGCTTCGGTCATTTTGACCATTTACCACGACATGTAATAATAGGTGACCTTAACAAAATCTCCGTAAATCTAATCAATTAAACACTCAATTAGCAAAAGGAAATAGACAGAAAATAAAACGATCATTTGCTATTTTAAACGTCTTCATTCATTTAAAAGAATAATTGAAAATAATACCAATTTGAAATTAAAATTCAAGAAACTAGGCTGTATTCTCAATCTTGCCGTATAAAATAAATATTTTAAAGTCATTGGACATCTGAATAAATTTATTCGATTCGATAAGGTATTAAATAAAGTGGCGGCACAAGTGTGCGACCTTGCGGCACACCGCGTCTGATCGCGTCGCAAAACATAAACTGGAATTCTTCCAATACAAAATGAAGATGATCCAAATGAAAATACTTACCTGTGTTGTGTTTTTTTTAGACAAATACATTATATTGGTAAAAAAAGAACTTTGGAAAAAAATTTATCACCAAACCCTTTTAAAAATTTCGATCTTCGATTTCTACAAAAATGTGGTTTGAATTTTTATGCAGTCCTACTTTCAACGTATCTAAATAAATCATAAAAGAGAAAAAAAAACCGATTTATAAAAGCTTTCTAGCCATAGCCATCCATACTCCATACTAATATTATAAATGCGAAAGTAACTCTGTCTGTTACCTCTTTACGCTTAAACCGCTGTCTCGATTAAGATGAAATTTGGCATGGAGATAGTTTGAGTCCCGGGGCAAGGATATGTCCTTGCTACTGCTACTTGAAAACATCAAGTGTGAGTGAGTTTTGATTCTATAATTGAGGAGTTGCCGATAACCGAATTAAGGGCGGGAGGAAAAAAGCTAGTTTTGAATAATTTTATCATTACTTTTTCCTAGAAATAAAAGTTGACACACCATCCCTAGCTAGACTAACGAAGGTAAAACCATACAATAAGGAATGAGGAATGTTTGTCTGAGTCACTATCACTGATTGAAGATACCTGTTAATGAAACGCGATGTTCCTCACAGAATTGTATTCAAATCAACTTTTTATTACATCCGCTTAAAGCAAGAAATTTGTAATGAATTTACTATTAATTATATACTATATGTTTAAATGTCACTGTTTTTTTTTCGTTTTTCTAATATTTTGATTAGGTATAAAATTATTCTGTGATTATGTCATACATCCTTTATCGTTGACCTACAAATATATATTTAGAAATCAAAAAATTTAACACATTTAATCTGTGCTAAGTCACGATTATTTTTCTGAAACAAATATATAGGGATCTTTAATTTAATATATATAAATACATCAGCTTTTTCCTGTGGCTTTGCCCACGCTTAACTCTGTCATCGTATTGACTACGACGATTGAGTAGGTACCTATTCTATGTAATTTTCTGTCTCTCCAGCTAAATCTGTGCCAAAAAAGTCACCCATAACACTGCTGTGACGTAAAGAAATAGTGCGCTGCGGTATTAACCACAGAAAAATGTGATCCTGTCAGAACTCTCGAATTGGGATGAAAGATATCCTTCGTCCTTTTTCGTTCCTCAAACTGTATTGCTAAAAATCAGGACAATCGAATATTCCGTAGCGGTTGTCTACGGTATTTACATGCTAAATTTTTGCTTTGTGAAAGAGTCCTTTTTGAGATTTTGTGTTTAGTCGGTTATGATGACTTTTTTTCGAACGAACTTTTTTTAAAACCGAATATTGGTAATTAAAAAGAGATAACTAATCAAGTTTTTTTTTTGAATTTCGGACTGGCACAACAAAATGAATGCGCCGTTAAATTAATTTATTGCAAGTTTCAAACTGGAAGGCAATTAAATACATTCCTTTACTGTAAAATTACTGAATTTGTTTTTAACTTGAAAATAACTTAGATCCTCTCATTTTTCTATTTTAAATTTAAACCTGCTAATCAATTAGTAGCGGGAACATAATTAATTCCATTGACTATCAAGTAACCATACAGCTAGTAATTATAATAATAAATTTTCTTTGACTTATGTGACATAATGTAAGAAATTAATTTCCAATCCATACTAATATTATAAATGCGAAAGTAACTCTGCCTGTCTGTCTGTCTGTTAACTCTTCACGCTTAAACCGCTGTACCGATTTAAATGAAATTTGGTATGGAAATAGTTTGAGTCACGGGAAAGGACATAATATGATAGTTTTTATCTCGAAAAATTTAAACTGAAGCTTGCTATAGCAAATTTCATTAGTACAATTAAGGAGTCAATTAACGAGTTCCACGCTGTTAACCTAATTCAAGGCGGGTGGAGCCGCTAGCAAAATTCATTAATTACCAGCTATCCTATTAATATTCTAAATGCGAAAGTTTGGATGTTTGGTTGTTTGTTACTCAATCACGCTTCACCCACTGGATAGATCGGAAACCGCTGAATCGATTTTGATAAAAATTGGTATGGAGATAGTTTTAGTCCCGGAAAATTTATGAGTTCCCATGGGAGTAACTATAACCAAATTCTAGCTAGTTTAAATATATTTCTGTCACAGTAAAATGAAATCCATCTGTGATCAACATCGTTGATTTTAGCTTAACGCCCGTTAAGCACATATACCTATATTGTACATTTTTACCAACTTTACAAAATAAATAATAGTATTAACGTCACTCACAACTTCTCGTTTGCTGCAATGTTGCATGCACTTTTGGTTTACGTGGCAATGCAATATTAAAATGTCGGTCAGTCCGTCTGAATCAAATATTTTTACTAAACATTTAAACTTTTCTTTAAATCTTATATTTGTAATACATCCATACTAATATAATAAATGCGAAAGTAACTCTGTCTCTCTGTTACCTCTTCACGCCTTAACGGCTGTACCGATTAAAATGAAATTTGGTATGGAGATAGTTTGAGTCTCGGGGAATGACATAGGCGACTTGAAAACGTCAAGTGTGTGTCGATTTTATTCTATAAGTTGAGAAGTTGCCGTTGAAATCCTAGAGCGATAACCGAATTCAGGGTAGGTGGAACCGCCGGTAAAAGCTTGTAATATATAACTTTGCAAAAGTCAAATATTGTAGATTTAACAAGGGCCTACATAAAGAATATGTCGAGTACTTCCGATCTTCTTATTTGAAACAGAATACCGAAAGTAAAACATATCTCCATATAATAGGAAGAAAACCATATGAATTCCCATTTCTGACACAGAACAAAAAAACGTATAGAGATATGCAATCTAGGCTGGTGTTAACTGCATGCACAAAAATGACAAATGTTTTGTTCCTAGAAAAAAAAATCAATTTTAAGTTACTTATTATTCTAAAACAAAAATAAATTCAAGGTCAAGGGAAATGAAATCAACAAACACCAATTCATTAATTACAATGGGAAGTACGAACCCAGGGTTCTAGTTTCGTTCGTCCCTCTAAGGAACCTTATTATTGTTTTTGTTACTGTAATGGATTTCATAAGAAACTGCAAAGCAAAGTAGCGCACTGTTTCTTTATATAAGTTGTTTTATTATTTCTTGTCTACCTTTTTTGTTATTCAATTGTTTGCTGTAATTATTGAAATGTATCTAGTGTCACTCGATAGTTGAATCCACCGTCTAAATAAATGTGTAGGCAGGTTGAAGTACAGCGATGACCGCTATCGTCAGGTGGACCGTTAGCTTATTTGCCACCGTAGTGATATAAAAAAGACAAAGAAATCGAACTGTACAGCTTTGGTTAGATTTAATTTCTGTTGTGATAACGTAGAATATGAGCGACCGAATCGAGTTCCATATAATCTATTCACTTTTATAATCCATACTAATATTATAAATACGATAGTCACTCTGTCTGTCTTTCTGTCTGTCTGTCTGTTAAATTTACACGCTTAAACTGCTGAACCGATTTAGATGGAATTTGGTATGAGGATAGTTTAAGTGCCGGGAAACTAGTCTACATGAAAACTTCAAGTGTGTCTGTTATTTTTCTATAATTGAAGAGATAAAATCCTACTCGGGTAACCGAATTTAGGGTAGGTGAACCGCGGCAATTTGGCATGGATATAGTTTGTGAAATTTTGTTTAAATTTTCTGATAACTTTCAAAAAGAAACACTTGACATGTTCGGGTTCTAAGCTCAAAAATACGGGGTTTTCACGCTTTGGGTTTCAGTTCCCAGATTTAACAGATGGCAACCCTAACTGAATCAGACCCGCAAATTGATTTTGCAATAATTATTTAGTATATAAAATAATAACAACTTTGCAGTTGGAAGATTGAATCCACGTGCGAACCAATCAAAGGCATAAATAAGACCCAAATAATTTTGAAGCCCACAATTTTGCCTCTCACTACAGTGAGGAAAATAAATACTAGACACAAGAAAAACAATCCAAATATAATTAAATTAGAAATTAGATAGAATTAAATTTATAAAAAAAAGTTTGCTTTTGTACTCTATACGATGACTACCACCATTACCATTTCCATTCTTAACAAGCAAACTTTATGAGATAAAAATATTCTTTCTTCTATAAATGAGGTATAAGAAATCAAAATCGGGTACACAGAACTCAGGCACCAAATTCGTGTTGACTTGTGTTATTACTCGTAATAGCATTAAACCTACGTCACAGATTATACTTGACTGTAATTGTTTTAGATCATTCAGTTAAGTTTGATAATAATATTACAGTGACTGTAATAATTCACGCGCCTTTTGTATGTCTGCCTGCCTTTAGACAGTCAACAAATCGTATCTACGCTACCAGACAATTTTCGCGCGAAAATTCAGTTCGGCATTTTATACTGCTTCCAGTAACTCTTCATACCAGCGTTGCCAGACGTCCTGATTTTGGCGGGACGTCCCGATTTTTAAATCAAAATTGAATGTCACGCGCGGGTCAGGTTTAGTCCCGCTTTTCGGGAATAACTTAAACTTGAATAAAATTTAATTTCTGTTTTTTTTTTTATTTATTTTTTTTTAGTCAGAAGACGAATAAGACTAAACTATTTAACGAAAGGAAAATATCATATTTTTATTAAAATACATTGTCTATGGATATTTTTTCTAGGTACCTATCTATTGTCACGTACACGTAATTTTAACTCAAATAAAAAGATAAATATTCAAAGAGTTTTGATTATATATGTTTTTTTACTATGTCCCGCTTTTGACAAAAGAATCCCACTTTTTCACTTAAAAAGTTCCTAAATCCCGAATTGGCAAAATAAAAATTTGCCAACGCTGCTTTATACCTACCTTCGCTATTCAAATGTTTTAATTCATTTGAATTTTATTACAAAACTAACAAAAATGATGTAGATAAAAGAAAATGTCAACAAATTTTTCTTCGTGTGCTCTGAATTTGCGCCATAGCAATTTAAATTTTTGGAATAAATTTCGTACCAGTTGCGTAAATAGCTATTTCGATACACACACTATTAAAATATATAAAATTTAATTGCCAAATGAATATGATTGACACTAGAGTGACTGCTGTCCATTGAATGATGCGACGAAGGGCAATAGATATTATGTGTCGGGACTAGTAGAAACGCTCGAAGTCTGTGTATCTAATACCTTTTAACGAGCAATTCTTGTATAAATGTGTATATATTTAACACTAAAGCTACTTGACATGACACACGACTTGTGGCGCACGAGTATGTACGTGTATGTGCGTACATACATATTTGGTAGTACATATTTGGATAGATATTGTGTACTTGATGGCTTGGTTCCTGCATGACTGATTGGTAGCAGGTGTACATCCGGGAGTTTCTTATCACTTCTTCTCCCCTTAGGCTAGTTTCCGAAGTGATGGTAGTTTATATTTATAAATGATGAGCATTTGTTGCCGAGCTGTTGTGTAGGGGCTGTGCCACTTTCAGGTGTGCGACTTCTGTTTGAATGTGTATGTGCATATATGTATTTGTGCGTGTTTGTGTGTAGCACCCGCTCGTATTCGGACCCTGCCGCTATCGGGCGGCCGAACGAGGATTGAATTAGATAGGACCTATAAGTTAATTTACATATAGTTTTATTTTATACCTTTTATATTTATTTGTATATTTATATATATGTATTCATATATGTCTGTATGTGTATATATGAATATGTATGTATATGAATATAGTACGATCGAAGTTTTATTGGAGTGAGTTGCTTGAGTGTGTCATGCGGTGGTGGCATGCGCGTTGGGTCGTGACGTTCCCTAAAACATAGTTGAACGAAGCGATGGCTGATTCATGTGTCATACTGGTGAAAGGAAGCCGCCTGTGGAGGCTGGTCTGCTCTTGCAAACTTCTTTGTATTCTTAGTATATATATATTTATATATAAAAAAGTCTTCAATTATTCTGTGACATATGACTGTGTATATACATATATATATATATATATGTACGTCTGCTGTGTAATATTATATGTTATATGATTTTATTTTTCTCGGGAGTTACTTTAAATCCCGTCACAGAATAATTGAAGACTTTTAACGTATCACATGGTGCCCCCCAATCTGAAAAACAATAGGCAATTGAAATATTACTTAAATATTGTTTTTTTTTTTTTAAATCAAACTATTTACATTGTAAATCTTGTTTATTAAGTGGTTCAATACAGAACATTTATTAGTGGATACACTATAATATTATGTTTCGTTTGTGATTTTACAAAGAGTACTTATTGGACGCACGCAATAAAACAGTATTGTAATTACTTTATAAAGCTAGTTGTAGTTAATTTACTTGACGATTCGAAAGTGTTCTTAGTAACCCATATAGAGACATTTAAGGTTATATCTCTCGAGATTAGCAATAAATTTTGAAAAAACTATATTTTGGTGCCATTTTATTAAATTTTTCATTAAATTGGCGAATAGCGACATTTGTTTTGCTGCATAAGCGTATTTTGACGAAAAACGGGACAAAATAGCAATACGGTACGATGAACTCAAATACGGTGACAGTCGCGTATATACGGGACATATGGCAACCCTACATATACATAAATTGTGGTACTATATATACTGTACCTACTTACTTAGCAGACTAAATCCAAAAGAATCTTCGTAACATATAATTATAAACATTACAACCATGCAGAATAAGTAAAAAATGATGCAGAAAACAACAAACTAAGATATACAGCATAAATATTCAAGACACACAATTTGAATGTTCGACGCTTACCTTATAAAGGTACCAGAGTCTGTAATTTATTATAATGTCTATAAGCGTTGTCGGGTCAAGGTGGAATGTACAACTGTATAACGAGGCCTTTAGATGAGTGGGATGTGAATACTTAAGACACAATTTAATTCTAGGTAATACATGAAATCAACTTGATTAAACTGTTTCAGTTAAGGTAAACAAAAATTCAAATGTTCCAAATTTGAATTAAAATGATTCTTGACAAGATGGCTGCGCTTTTTCCTCCGATTAAATAGCCATGGAAAAGAAAAATAAAATATGAATTATATACTTTCGGACTAACTTTTGCTGCGGTGCTGCTTGCACTCTTCAGCGAAAAGTTGGGGCAGTTTGCGCAAGGGTGGACACGAACCTCGGCTTGGGCAACCGCTCTTAGAAACTAAAATTTGTATCGAACTAAATTTTACCGCCGTTTCGGAAAATAGCAAAGGCGTTCTGAAGAGAAGAAACGGCAAGAAACTCTTCAGCCCTCGCCTATTATTATTTAAATCTAACTAGTCGAAGCGCCCGGGTATATTAGTGAACCTAGTATACCCGCGCGCTCGAGTGTGTGTGTGTGTGTGTGAAAACTAAACTGTTTAATGTTCCGTCTCCGCCGGCGGCGACGTATTCTGTATATATTTCTATAATCTGTGTTCGCGGACGCGAGCGCGGAAGGCTTGAGCTTTGAGCCTGCTGGTTATCTCATCGTCAGAGTCTGTTATAACGTGCCTCGGATATCTAAATGGTCCTAAGGCCCCTCTATTGGGGGCATAATTACAAAATTGCCTAATTAGGGGATTGGGGTGGAGGGCTGCCGACTCAAAGAAGAGTTTAAGACGCATCTTTGATGAAGGCTTTTATGGTCGGTAGCTCGAAATCACTATGGAGATCGATGTTACGCATATAGTACGGGGCGCCGACTGCGCCTCGCATAAAGCGATTTTGTAAGACTTGCAAGGAAGTAGTGTTGGTGTGACCAAACGCTTCGCTCGCATATGTGAGTATGGGCCGAATACAAGTTTTGTAAAGCGTCACCTTATTTCTTAGAGACATTTTACTGTACTTGTTTAACATTGGCTTAAGACGACCGAGAACGAAGGCTGCTCGATCTCTTACTCTTTTAATGTGGGCTCATTAAGACGAGAGTCTAAAGTGACCCCTAAATATTTGACCTAGACACTTAACTTGCGCTTCGTTTACTATATATACTGAACTGTGAAGGAAACTTCGATAGCGCGATGTAGGACGTGTGACGTCAGCCTTGCTTGTAGCGGTACGATATAGGCCGCTACAGTCTATTTACTGATATGCAAGAAATTCTGTGTTTTAAAAGTTGGACACTAAAACTATAAAATAGATAAATATTGTATTAAAAAGGGAATTCCGGTCTATATATTGTCTTGGCAGGAATGATGACAGATCTTTGCGCATCTCTTCAATAAAGCCCGTTGCACACGGAGATATATATATTTCTATATTGAGGCATATTACGGTACGGACCAATATTGAAACTATACAGCAGATGTATTACGATATATTTTGTCATATTATCATATTATATCCACACAAAATGTTCCATTTCTTGTCGCGCGTGAGAAATAAATATTTTTATAGTTTACTTACTATAGCTTTTGCCATCGGTTCCACATGCGCTAAAGGTTTTCAGTGTGGGATTCCTATGGCAAACCCTTAATTATATTAAGGAAGTTCGCCATAGCTAGCTATATTAAGCTATATAGCTGTAGCTATATAGCTGTAGCTATAGTTTGTGCACGGAGGATTCGGTTATAGTTACTGCGGTAACTATTTACCGGGAAGAAAAAAAACGGTTCATTTAAATGCCATTCATCAATGTATACTCCGGTGCGACGTGTAGGAAGGACAAACAACCTTACTTTCGCATTTATAACATTAGTATGGATAGTCGGTGGTGGCCGAGGGGTTTAAATTTCGCTTCACGTCCTAAGTGGCGGAGGTTCGACGTGTAACAATGAGTATTTGCTTAAGTTCTCAAGTACACTGATTTATTTATTCACACCCAAAGATGACTTATACGTCTAGATACCGTGTTCGGGCACACAAAACGAGCCAATTCGAGTACCTGAATTAGCGTTGCCAACTTAGTGGTTTCACCACAAGATCTGGTGGTTTGGGACCCCCTGCTGGTGGGCAAAATTGGTGGCTAGTGGGTTTTTTAGTCGGAAATTTTTAGATGTATATTTTTCAAAAACAAAAAAAAAGAACGAAAGAAGCAAAACCAAATTTTTGGTATGAAGTGATCGGTTTCAAGAAGTTGCAAATTTTTGAATTTCTTTGTTAATTTTCCTGATTCTAACGCGGATATAGAACGGGTTTTCAGTTTTATGAACCGAGTAAAATCTAAATTGAGAAATCGCATGAAATTGCCGTTGATGTCATCAATTTTAAGTGCAGGATTGACAATTGCAGGAAAATGTAACGAAAACTGAAACAGTGCTTAAAAAAATTTGTGCTAATGAAACTTATACGGCTGCGACTGAAAACGATATCGATACGTCATCTTCTGGATAATACATCTCATGCTGCACGTGAAGTATTATTCAGAAGAGGACTCTTAAACTCTTAAGTCATTCATAATTTTGTACTACATTTTATAAGAAACCCGGCAAACGTTGTTTCCCTTTTTTAAAACAACTGCTGCGCTATCTATTCTTAAAGGGTTGTACTAATTCAGGAACCTTCCCCGGCGTGTGCACAAAAATTTACCAAATTTTCATTATAATCGGTTTACCTTTAGTATGCGAGTTCGACTCGCACTTGACCCTTTTTTTATTACATATAAATCTTGCTCTAACAATAACGAACACAACTAAAAAAGAATTATCCAAATCGGTATACCCGTTCCCAAGTTTTTGTGAGACGAACAAACGTCAACGTTTTTCAAAAAAAAAAATTATATATATAATTTATTTTTTCATAATTCCTTTTGCTTTTTTCATTTTACAAAATTTACTATCATCGAATATTTCGATCGAATAATCGGATTTTCTAGTGTTTTCATATTATACCTACGTTAAAAAATCTGGTGGTTTTCTAGTGGAATTAGGATCTGCATCTAGTGGGCTTGCAAAAAGTTTGCTGGCAACACTGACCTGAATTTTAAGGTACTTGCCGTCATACGACATCATACGTACCTAATCTGTGCGTCGACGCAAACTGTGCTTCTGCGTAAAGTAATAAAAATCGGCCAAGTGCGAGTCGGACTGGCGTACGAAGGGTTCCGTACCATTATCTACAAAAACGGCAAAAAAATCACTGTTGTCTGGGAGCCCCCCTTAAATATTTGTTTTATTTTAATTTAATTATTTATTTTTAAAGTGAATATACAACTAAATGTTCTGTGAACCTGTTCTACCTGTTGCCGTTTTCAATATCGAGCAAAAAAATCACGTATGTTGTATGAGAGCCCCTTTAATTTTTTTTTTTTCTAGTTTTTACTATTTGTTGTTATAGCGGCAACAGAAATACATCTTCTGTGAAAATTTCATCGGTCTAACTATAACAGTAACTGGTCACAGACGGACGGACGGACGGACGGACAGCGAAGCCTTAGTAATTGGGTTCCTAATCAGGTACGGAAGCCTAAAAATGACAATTTGTGCAATAAAATCGTGCTAAAATATTGACAAAAAAAAGGTTGATGATAGAAAATCACTGTTAACAAGTTATTACACTAATCTGCTTGCTATATTTGAGATACAAACTAAGTTTTCAAAATAATTATTTGCAAAACAAACAACAAATGTTTTTCTGTCTGCTTTGCCAAGTCTGTAGGAACGTTTATTTCCCATTCCAAGTTTAGTAAGGCGAATACTGAAAAGACAATACATATTTTTCACCTTACGTCACTTTCGTACATTACACTATTTCAGGTTGATACAGGGCGTGATTTTTTAGCTGTTTCGATTGCAATTGCTTTCGTGCTGTTTCTTACGGTTTTGTTGAAAAATCAATTTGCTATCCTGCTGTCAGTTGCAAAATTTGCTAAATTTGCGAGAAATTGCAAGCTACAAAAAAAGGTTCATACTATTTATGTATTGATGACCCCTGTGACACATTGTACCTATAGAACATAAACCTTTACCCCAGACTTCTGCAATGTTTAAAAAAAACATAACAGTTAGATGTAAATATCAATAGAAAAAGTAGTACTTATCATGTATTTGATCTACGAAATGAATTAATAACTGTATATTAATACATAAATAATTTGAAAAAATGTCTTTTCTTTACAACGAACTGTGACGTTAACATCACACGTTTTGGACTCTTTACATAAAATTTCAATTTTAGTTAGGTACCTAATACTAGGAACTTTATTAGCAAGACGGTGTACGCACACGCGCAATTGGTTGTGTAAAATAATAGGGCGAGTGTAATATGAATTGTTTTTTCAATATTCTGAGACAATCAGTATATTAGTTATTCATTTACAATGATAGACTTATTAGGTCTTAATATAACAAATATAATGTACTTGTAATGATTATTGTTTGATTTTCTTTTGGATAACTAATAAAATGTTAAACTAAAATCTTTTAATTTTATTAATTACTTTTTAAATAATATATTATATATAATCTTCATATTTCCTGTGTAAATTGAGATTAAAATACTCATAGTTTATAAATTAAACTCCCTGATTGTTTCTCTACCTGAAAGGCCTAACCTTTAAAGAGCTCGAAGTAGGCAAAAGCCTGAAATTTTCTCAGAATATGTGTAACGTATGCGGGTTTCCTAACTAATAATAAAAATATAAAAGCAAAAACTAAAAAAAATAAGAGGGCTTTTAAGAATAGGCTCCATGGTCCCGCGGGTAATCAAATGACACTGTAACTTACAAAACTGACGAGTATAAGATTCATATTAAATGTTAAAATCGTAAACATTTAAACAATAGCATTGTGATCCGATTCCTGCGGGCTGCTCTAACAATATCAGCAATATCGCTTTCACAAAAGAAATTTAGTAATTTTAATATTTACGCATTGAATGTGCTCTATGCTCTCTACGCGCGCATTCCATCTATCTGTTGACTAAAAATGAATGCGCTCTATGTTAAATTTGGCGGCAATTACAGTCCGCATTTAACGCATTGGCTGCACATGCTAAGGAGGTAGAACAGTGGGTTTCTTTAAAAAAGTGAGCAGCTATTTTGTTTCTTGACTTTTGGAGAACAAAACGATTTCAATGTGCCTGTGATGCGATAGCTTTCTATGTAAAAAAAATCTTATCAACAAAACACGGCTGTTGTCACATGGCGGGACCTATGAATAACGAACACGGCGCTTACGGTTGCCATGGCAGAGAAGAACGGAATTTATTTTGTACACCCATCTATATTTTAACACTACAGTTTATAATATTTGGAACATACTTTAAGGTTTTAACATGCATTACATGGCAATGGTCAACAGATTTCTACCTTCGTATCAAAGGCTTACGTTCTATTTCAAAATAATGTGTAACCACAGGGGTCATCGAAAGTGAAAATAAATTGTAGTACCGAATAAAAGTATGAACTCCCCGATTCGGGATAATCACTTTAAGGTTGGTAACACCAAAATTACGCACACAGATGTAAAAATGATAGTCGTATTAGCTGATTTACACACACATTAATAGGAAAATGGCTCGCAACACTCCGTTTGATGTAGTTTCGTACACGGTATCTAGACGTATAAGTCATCTTTGTTAACACCACTAGCTTTTCGGTCAAGAAAAACAAAGACGTATGGGAGGAATTCCACATTCCGCACTGGGCCCGCGTGCGGACTACGGCCCAAATCACCCTCGCTTATGAGGGTAGGTCGTGTCCCAACAGTGGGGACGTATGAAGCATCCTCTGAAGAACTATCAATTACAGTTAATATTAATATGCTTCGCATTTTATTGGTAAATCAGAACAGACTTTATATTAAATTTGTAGTAAAAACGTGGACTAGGCAGAAAAACTACAATGTTTAACCGTATGTGTTGCCTAGCTATAAAATATTACATTGAGCGCAACATGTTTTAGCATATAAATATATATATTATAGTTCAGTGTAATATAAAAAGACAATCATAAAATACCCAGGGAAACAGTCAGTCCACAAAGTTACAGATGTATAGCTCAAATAGTTAGGAAACTGACGTGGCAATGGGCAAGCCACATTGCTTGACATCGCTGACAATCGAGAGGGAAGAAGAAAGCCACAGATCACAGACGCGGACGTGGGACAACCTTCTTCCAGCTTGATTGGCAGACGACCTGAGAAGATGAGCGCAGGCCGTCAGTTGCGGAGATACATATAATTGGGGAGCTACCTACTACTACCTACCTACCTTGCTTCCTACAATTGATGTTTTCCAACTGGGCTGAGACAACGAAAAGAATACTAATAAGCTATATTTGAATATTTAGCGCTCAAATTTAATATAATTGATAGCTTTCACGTGCTAGAAGTAGAAAGTAAAAAATTCTGTCTAGTCTGTTAAAGTTGTTTTCATTTCCTTTGTATTTGCTTAGAATTTCCGCTCTATGACACGAATGTTTAACAATGTGCTACACCTACACGAATGTGTCACATATTTTTATAGTTTTAATGAAGAAACCTTTTTAGCACCTTCTTACTAAATATTCGTTATCTGATAACAAAGCAATAGTTACAACTTGTGTACACATTGTAACACCCTACTCAAACACCTACTTTGTTTTTAACGCTATTTCTTACAATCTTATCTCATTCTTAGTCAATAACTTGGAAAAATTATCAGCAGATACATAAAGTACCCATAATGGATTGTGTTCTGAGAAATTCTTCGAAATGATGCCCGTTGCTACTTTCTATCATCGCACTACCTTCCCATCTGCAGGGAATTATCTTTACACTCTGAAACCTATAGGTAAATGGTTCCGCACTGCGGTTTCAAACGTACAGGTTCATTTGTACAGCGCGCCATGGATAAAGCAAATTCGCTGGTGTCTATGAGGGATTGAATCCACAATAAGGACACTTAAGTCACTCACGCTGGCTAAAGTCGCAGAATTAGCAAGCTGAAGTGGCTGTGGGATGGTCAAGTTTGGTCAGTGAAGTACTAAAAGAAGATAGTACGAGTATCAAGATGATTAAACTATCTCTGTGTCTTTAAAACGGTGACTTATAAAAGTTTTTGTTAACTTTTGAAAAGAGACAAAATATTTTGTTCCTATAGGTACTTCTTATTGTTTTTTTTTTTATTTTTGATATCATTTTTAGGTGTGCAATTAGGAATATTTGTATTATATTTGTATTGTACAATTCTTAACTTTAATAGCAGTAATAGCATAGTAATAGGTTCATGTAGAAAATCTTTTTTTTTTCGTGGCTTTGATTTATACAATAGACTCAAATATTTGCCAATTTCACTTTATACATAAAAAACAGAAAACAGAAAGATGCTCAACGATTTCTATTGTCTATGTACCTTTCAGGAGTTTTTTCCTGTTTTGCATATTGGTATAAGAACGACATTGAAGTAATATAACCAGTCTGTATACACAACCTCGTCAGTCTATGTGCTAAAATCAATTGCAAACACTGATCAGTTCGGACATACCTGCTAAGATTACCATACTGGTAATATTATCCTTCACACACTTTAAAATATTATTTTATGAATCACTTTATATATATACTACTGTAGAATATTTTATACTTTTAATATTCCAACTGTATTTCTAGTCCAATTAACTTTTCTGACCCAGTGATCAAACATCAGAACTACAGCCGTCATATTATAATGGTTTGAACTTACAACGACCGTAGCGACACAAGGTCAGAAGGACAGAAATGATTGTTGCACTGTAACTTTTGTTTGACATAAAGAATTATATATTTGTTTTTATTTACTTTATCATACATCACAAATACTCAAATGACATAAAATAATGAAGTTTCTTCGGATACTTTGTCGCTAAGTAAAAGTAAAACTAAAGCAGGATACAAAGATGACTTTGGCAGCATAGTTTAATAAGCATAATTTAATAATTTAATAAGCAGCCATAAGCAAGTATTTATGGCTGGTAATAATTAACAGTGGAAGATATTGTTAAAAAATATTTTATTATAATAAAAAAATGTCGGCTCCGTGGCTAAGTGGATAATGACTGCTGATTGAAGGGGCGTGGGTTCGATTTCCGTACAAGACAAACATTTATTATCTTTGTATTTGTCTTGTGACTGGGTGTTTTCTATGTATAATATGTATGTATTTACAAAAAAAAATGTAAATATATACAGTCGTGGACAACTGATTAGGGACACTTAGATCTATGTAAGTATTTTCTTTTAATCTGAGTAAGTAGCATATTCGTAGACTTTTAACGCTCAGTTGGTACTTAAGTGACAGTACACTTAACACTTAAATAACTGCAAAAATAGTAATAATAAGTGTAGAATTAAATTTATTTATATTCACATTTTATAATGAAGCTATCGGCAGCTTGATTGTTAGTTAATCTGGACAACTTATTGAGTACTCTTTAAAAAAAAGCTGACGATCATATTAAAATGTAATAAGCAATAATAATTTGTCATTGCTATTAATAAAAGGTTAATTTAAATTGTTTTATTTGCAATAAGTAGCCAGCGTGGTTGTCTTTATTAGTGATATATAACCATTTGGCATCGACGAGACATAGATGCATTCAATTTTGGGCACGTCTCTACTGAAATACTGTTCCACGCCTCCAAAAAGCGTTGAGCTGTCGAACAGCTGTTGAGTTGTTCCAGAACGTTGATTAGCAACTTTCTTCTTAACTTCAAACAACATATGCTCTATCGGGTTGAAGTCAGGGCTGTTAACAGGCCACTCAAGTACTAATAGCAACTCCTTTGTTGAAATGTTTTGACGGAGTGTGCTGTATGTATGCTTGAGGTCATTATAACGATGAAACGTCCGAACAACGGATAGATTCTTTTAGCATTAGGCATCATGGTTTCGTTTAGATTTTGTTGGCATTGATGTTGGTATAACTAAAGTACCTTCAATTTTTTTACAGGTCCTACGCCAAGTCCCGAAATATAACCCCATATTTTAATATTATCGCCTGAATATTTTACGTCCTTTTAGGGTTCCGTACCTCGAAAGGAAAAAACGGAACACTTATAAGACCACTTTGTTGTCCGTCCGTCTGTCAAGACCCTTTTTCTCAGGAACGGGTGGAGGTATCAAGCTAAAATTTATATCAAATACTCAGGTCTACTGTCCCTTGGAGCTGTGGAAAAATCAAACTTATAAGCCAACGCAATCAGAAGATGCCGCCGTCAGATACAGCCGTTTATGCCGTAAATTTCCGCATATTTTCGAAACGCGCAAGACAATCAAAACCTACAGGGTACTTTCCGTGAACTCAGAATCTTGAAATTTGGTACGAAGCAACGTCTTATAGCACAAATAAAGGAAAAATTGCGAAAACCGTAAATTTTTAGTTACATCATTTTAGGAAATATTTATACAACGACATACAATAAGTTTGCACGGAACCCTCGGTGCGCGAGCCAGACTCGCACTTGGTCGGGTTTTTTTAGTGTAGTTTGGGTTCATTGCTGCATTAGTGGGACGCCGCACGTCCTGCTTACCATAAGAAGAAACAAGCTTTATTTTTCTTTTGTCAGATAATAATACAAATCTCCAGTGAGCGTAGGTCGTGTCCGTATTTTCTAGCAAACGCTAATCTCGCCGCTCTGTGTTAATTCTTTTTTATTTTTTCTTTTTTTATACCACTTAGGTACCACGCACAAGCACACGGTCTGCCTAATGGTAAGCGGACACCGTGGCCTATGGATATTCTTCAATGAATGAAGAAACTTTTCCAAATTGTTGTTCCTAAACTAATCGTCGTTAACGAATTGTCCTTGCTGATATGCCGTTACCTGGATGTGCGCCGAAGAATTCACTTTTCATAAGGACGGAACCTTTAAACGTTTCTTTCTTGATTTACACGACTATCATACGATCTTCTTGGGATGTTGTTTTCCTTGATCTTTTCTTTCTAGAAAGATTTTTAGTTGTGTTTTGCGTTTTATAATATTAGACTGCATTGTAAATTCATTGTCTTTCAACAATTAAGGCTGCGGTATAGGCTAGACCGCGAAAATACGCCGTTTTTGTGCAAATTTTGTGGCTAAACTATAGCATCTAAAGGATCTAAAGGATTGAAAAAAATATATGTTATAAAACTTGCTTTTGTCTAGTGCATTACCTTACTGAATGATTTTCATTTATTGTATTTAATGCAATAAAAAATTTCGAAGTGACTAGTGTTTTAACACTTGTGCAAATTTTTAAAGCGTGTTTTGCATTTGCTTGTAATGAAAGTTGGTTAAATAATTAGAATAGCTTGTTATCTAGTGCATTGATTCTAAGTTTTAGGAAAAAGTCACCGTTACATAAACAATGTGACTACAAAACGGTAATAACGTTAAATTCCAGACAAAAAATATAAGGTTTTAAGGCGTCATTACGGTATAAATTACTTAAGAAGTATATAACATATATATCTCATACTAATGTATATGACATTATCTAATGATTTATAGTGTATTTACATACATAACGTTACAGAAATTATCTTTCTGGCCCATATCGCCCTCTTAAGATGATCCGCTATCTTCCGATATGACCATTGGCGTTCATAAAAATTCACTATGATTTTTCTCGCTGTCGCGTCACAGATTTTTTCTGTCCAACAATACTAAAATATTACTCGTGACAAAATGTACGAATTCAGAAATGGCGCCAAAATAAAGTAGCGAGAAAACAAATATTTTTTTAATTTTGAAAATGTAACACAAACTATTTTTGTCCCTAATTAGATGGCCGTGCATAAAAATGCAGTATTTTGGTGCAAAGTGCTCTATTTTCAGTGCATTCACGTAAATAGACTTCATTTCATAAGAATTTAATATCAAATAATTTTTGAAAAACATCTGGCATGTAGTTCCAGGGACAAGCGCGTTCAACAAACTCTTTAGTTATATTATATTATAAGGAGTGTAAGTAAGTACTTATTATATTACACAATACGATTTTATTAAACGATAAATATGTTTTATTTTTATTGTGCTTTCTTTATTTTCTATTATTTTAACAATTGTTTAAGTTATAGTTTAACGGTTCTAAATTGGCTAAACGAAAATAAACATCAAGGCAATAGTATTAGTAATTGCGAATTTGCGATGGCATCCATACAGACAAAACTATAGTTCTTTTTGTATTATAGAAACAGGACGACTGTTTGGTTCATTGATTTTTTTAAAAGGCCTCTAAAGGCCTCTCTTTTAGAAGAAGGCTCATGACATAGACGATCGCACTGGCCCATAGAGAATTAGCGGGCGACTAGTAGCCAACCACTCGACTGTCAGTTGCCGCCAGTCAGTTGTCAGCCGCCCATAAGGCCCCTTAGGTACCTGTCATATTTTGACAAGACAGCCAGGAACGAAACGGTCTAACATGCCCAAAGCAGGGAGGAGCTAAAAAAAATGTGTATAGCCGTGTTCGCCCATCCAGGTACTGACCATGCTCGACGTTGATTAACTTCGCTAATCGTTTCCGATAGATGAATGCGATTGGGTCAAGAGTTCTAACACATTGCATAATGGCACAGTATAATTAATAGCACTACATGACAATGTCACAAATTTATAAACCGTATGTTGGTTAGAAAGATGAAACATGTTTCATCCGAGGTTTAAAACATGTTTAGTATAAGTTTAGTTGTTTTGTTTATATTGACAGTAGCGCCAATGCTTTCCGCATTTCTTCCGAGCTTCATTGTATACACACAGGTGCGTAAGTGTGCGTTCACAGGTGGGAGCGGGTGCGGCGCGGCTGGCTGGCTAGGCGGCATTCCTCGGCTGACCCACATAACTCGCTCTGTAGTGCATCTGTCGTGAAGTGGCTTCTTACTTGAGAGCCATCCAAACTGCATGCTTGCATAGATTTCCGACGAATAGTTAATTAGTATATTTGTTAAGTACATAACAGTACATGACGCCTCTCACAGTGTGTATAAGATAGAGAAATAGTACCTACTCATTTTTTATTGTATATTCACCTTTTATTTCTGACGTCTTTTGAATCATTACAACAAATTACCCAAATATTGATTTTAATTTTTTTTGAATTTTCACTTTATATGTGTATATGTATGTATTTTTAAGGTTTTCATTCCCAGAAAGGAGTAACCAGTGGCTGAACAAACCCGCAGCACAATATGGGGGACAGCCTCGTTTTAATAACCACATTTTGTCCTGCATGCCACGGAGTAAGCCCACGGTGGATTTATACATTATGTACCATACATCGTTAATTACCAGCTTTGAAGTAATATGTGGTAAAATAAAGGACCAGGGACAGAATAATATGGGAGTATTGCCAGGTTATACAATGGTATTTAAAGTACAATATGTTCTTTGTATATAAATGACTGAGTTATACCTACGTATTTATGTACATGTTTTTAATCATTATTAAGTACATATAAATTAAATGTTTTTTACCTACATTAACTTGATTTTCCTTAGAAATATCAACTATGTTTGAAGAATGCTTATATACGTGCGTGACTATATTCATATTTTATGGATACTTAGATAACCATGTGTCTCAGACGTGTTCACAAGCCAATCTTACAGATAAGCTGCCACAAAAAATATCTTTACGATGATATTTTACATGAATAATTGCTAGTCATGATCAATAAGCATCATAGTATATTCTAAGGTCCTAGGGAACTGGTAATTTTCAAAGGTGATTTGAGCAGTTGTACTGATTTTGGATTAACACTGTCAGGGAAAGAACTTAGGTTATACTATGTCCATAAAATTAACAATACAAAACTTCAAATTTAAAGCAAAGAAACCTGCTACAGGTAAAAATGTTACGAAACCTGTATTAAACTCATATTTTAAAGTTCATTTTACTCATTCGTTGTCGTTTATAGGTACCTACATACTTTGCAGTAGCATAATGGTAGTATTTTTTGGCAGTTATATTGTAAATCGTTTTGTTTTTGCTTAACTTTAAAATATGTAAAAAAGAGCAAGTATAGGATAGTGTCATTTTGCAAATTTACTAAATAGTTAGTACGTAAATGTTTCTGTAACAAATGTGTTGCACCTTAATACCAATTCAAAACGACCATACTATAGTGTACCTTCCTCCCACGGCATCACTCATCGTACGTCCTTCAAATGCCAAGATTTTTTTTCTTTCCTTCGCTGTACCCAAAAAGAACCAGAAATGTTCTCTTTTGTTTTTGTGAGCCAACCAACCGCCTATTTTTAAAATTCAAACTGTACTGATATAAGCAGTGTATTTTTAACTGCCTAAAAAAAGAAGTAGGTTCACAATTCGTCTGTATGTTTTTTGACGTGACAACGTCTTATAAATTGGTTTGCCGGGTGACACTTCAAGAAACTGCGTTACGCTCCGCTCACGTTATGCGCTCACAATGAGAGCGAGTGAGAGGCACGCGGCATGGTTAGCCCGCCTAAGAGCGAGAGAGACAGACATAAAAAGTGAAAGGCACAAGTTGTCACGTAAAACTTTCGCCCGTATACCGACTTTACAGGCAACCAGTTTTTTTTACTTTTTGTTTTAGGTATCAAAGAGGTATGTTGTTTGCATGTACCTACTGCAAAAGCTACGTAGGTTAAAAATCGAAAAAATAAAGTTTATTTGCATTTTTGTCAGTTATGTAATATAGATTATACTCAACTTAAAGTCTATAGGTATGCTAATTTGCATAATTAATTCCAAATAACCAGATACCCAGGTTACTACCTACACATATTTCACCTAGCGCAAAATACTAAAAGCACGCCCCGTCCTAGGGGTGATTTTCCGAAAACTGTGTAACACCCCATTCCTAATTTTTCCTAAGAATCTTAAATACCAATTGACATAATAGGCATCTATTATAGCAATCATAATGAACATGAATTTTACTGCCTTTTTTTATTTTTAGCATCCATTTTGCAAGGTGGAGTGGCGATGTAACTGTGCTGGCCAGTAACCGGATTGCCCATAAGAAAATAAATAAGACCTCGGCGCCCTATACGGTAACTGGTAAGTGGCCGTTGACAATTTTAGGTTTGTCTGGTTTTTTTTGGAAATTGAGAACGCACCGAATATTAAACATTCAGAGCCAAACATTATTTAAGTTTTTTTATGACTGCAGCATTGAATGCAGCAATGAATTTATAGGAACCTGAAGCCAAAGTACTTAAAACCGTGTTAGGCGCACTCTCAGTGCTTTTTTTCTGACTGACTAAGCAGTTGGCTGTTGCAGCTATTACTGCTTCAGCGGGATTTTTTGGGCTTAGATTTAGAAGACTCTAAAGGAGCCTCTGCCCGTATAGCGCCCAACGCTCAAGGGCTCCCCACGGGGGGAGCCTCGTCTTGGGTTGTCGCTCTCGGGGGCGTCCATTCGACCGGCGTAAGTCTCAAATCTGAAGGTGAGTCACCGCCAGGAGGGGAGTTCCCCGTTATGCGGGTGCGGTTGCGATTGAGTGGAGGCGAGAAGCGCCTAGGCACTCTTTGATACCTCGTGTATCCTTGTGGGCGCCGACGAACCAGGGGACGTCGGCGTCGTGTTTGGAGGGAGGCCCTATTGGGGGAGGTCGTTGAGACTAATCTTGCTATCCGGATATCGAGATTGTCGTCTGGGGCCGTTAGTACGTGCCGAGGCCGCCTAACTATAGTCGGGGGGATGAACTCTAAGTACTGTTCCGAAACTATGCTTGGAAAATAAATTTGATGCTATTATTGCGTTAATCAACATTTATTTAAATAAGTAGGTAAATTATTTTAATTAGTAACTGTCTTTATTTACTTTAATATAAAGATAGTTTGCGTTTTGCTTTACCGACTATGTTGACTGCCTAGTTAACCAAGCAAGATTTACAGTGCAACAAACTTTTCTGATCCGGTGTCTGTCGCTAGTGTGGCGTAAGTTCACAGAATTTTAAAATTGGCGACTGTAGTTTTGATGTTCGACCACCTGTCAGAAAATTTTGATGTAAAATGTCGCCGCCTTCATAGCCTTGAAGACAGGGACCTGTCGATATTGTGGGTGCGCGTAGATTACGGCGGCCACACTCGTATCTATGCGTGCCTATACAGGTCTCATAGCGGTGACACGGACGTAACTCACGCACCTGAGTTTGACGACTGACAATGTTCTAGAGCAATATCCCACAGCAGAACTAGTTATTTTGGGAGACTTAACGCCCACCATCGCGAGTGGCTCAGTTCTCGAACCAATAACTATGCTGGGATATTTACTTATGAATTTGCTCTGACCTATGGATTCTCTCAGCTGGTACTTTCTCCAACGAGAATACCAGATATAGAGGAACATACGAGCTCCTTACTGGACCTTCTGCTGACTACTCGTCCGGACGGATACTCTTTCATACCCGTGGAGGCAGATTTGCTTTAACTCAGAAGATCCTGACGTCTACGCAGCCGCAGTCACTGAGACAATCCTTGCTGGTATGGAATGCTATATTCCTAACCCGCGAATAGCTGCCGGCGTCAAAAAACGACCGTGGTTTAATATTTTCTGCAGAAAAGCTAAAATTCTTAAGCAAACTGCATATGAGGCTTGGACCACGGCTCGTAATAATAAGGATCCGAATATTTCTGAGTTAAAACGCAAATTAAATGCTGCCTCGAGGTTCAGTAAGAAAGCAAATGCCAGAGCAAAATTCCAATTCATCGGCAAAATAGGTGGGCCACTTGCGAGCTATCCCTCTGGGAGTCGTGCTTTCTGGTCGCTTGCCAAAGCTGCCGAAGGGAACTTTTGCCAGTCGTCGTTACCACCACTGCGAAAGACCGATGGTGACTTGGCCCATAGTGCTAAAGAGAAAGCCGATCTACTGGGCAGTCTCTCTGCCTCGAACTCGAACATGAACGATGAAGGCGCTGTACCACCTACTATACCGTGGTGCGGTAAGACTATGCGGGTCGTGCAAACGACCCTCGTTCCGTTGTGGAGGAAAACCACGGAGAACTTGTGTCTCAAATCGAGACCACACTGTCCTAGGTCTCTGACTGGGGACGGGTAAACTTGGTCCGATTCAACCCTACAAAGACACAAGTGTGCGCGTTCACCGCTAAGAAAACTCCATTCACTGTAGTCCCACAATTCCAGAACACTCCCCTCTCCATCTCCAAGAGCATTGGGATCCTTGGTGTCGACATCTCCAGCGATGTTCAGTTCCGAGATCATTTACAAGATAAGGTGAAGCTGGCGTCCAAAAAACTTGGTGTACTCAACAGAGCGAAGCAGTACTTCACGTCGGGGCAAAGGTTGTTGCTTTACAAGTCGCAAGTTCGGCCCCATATGGAGTACTGCTGCCATCTCTGGGCAGGTGCACCCGTATACCAGCTTGGCCCTTTTGACTCGGTTCAACGACGGGCTGTGAGAATTGTCGACGATTCCAAACTCACTTGCGGTATCGAGCCCTTTAGTCTGAAGAGAGACTTTGCCTTACTGTGTGTGTTCTACCGCTTGTAAAATGGGTTGTGTTCTGAGGAATTGTTCGAAATGATGCCCACGGCTACTTTCTACCATCGCACCGCTCGCCATCGGCAGGGAATTCATTCTCACACTTTAGAACCTAAATGGTCGCGTACAGTGCGGTTTCAGAGAAACTTCCTCCCGCGAACGCTTAAGTTGTGGAATGAGCTCCCTGCCAAGGTTTTCTGCAAGGACTACAGTATGGAGTTCTTCAAAAAAGAAGTTATTAGATTTCTGAAGGGTCGGCAACGCGCAAGTGATACCCCTGGTGTTGCAAGCGTCCATAGGCGACGTTGACCGCTTACCATCAGGGGACCGTAAGCTTGTTTGCCACCGTAGTGGTATAAAAACAAAAAAAAAATTAAAACAAAAAGTATATATTACCGTAATAATAAGAATACCGTTAGATTATAATTATCTATTTTGCAAGATTGTAAAATGTCTAAAGATTGTAAACCCGTAACATGCCTAATGCTTACAGAAATCGCACTGCATAAGTAATGTCGGATCCTGAACCTAACCTATAATGGATTGGGAAACGATTGTAGCCAGTTTCATTAAATAATCTAAGAACTTTTACAATTTTTTTTTAATTAAACAGTTTACAATATCGCGGGATAAGTAGATTATAATCTAACGGTATTTACAATTTTTCGGTGACACAAAGCCTTTTTAGAAGCCATATTGAATTTCATATGACGTAAGCGTCGACAAAATCTTTTAGAATGAAGGTGAGTTAACCAATACAAAATAATATAAAAAAAAATGAAATAAGTAAGCTTAACAGGTCAATATACCTAATATGAGTAATTTTGGATATGATATAATTCAAAAATGAACTTATTGTAAAGCAAGTTTTTTTTATTATTATTTTATAGGTATTTAAAAACTTTAAAATGAGAAATTTAATAGAAATTACGATTTAGCAGCTGTGAGCGAAATTTCTTCTGTGAAACCAGTGTATCAGTGGCTACCGGTAGTACTAAATCAGGTAATACCAGATTCAGCACTAACCGGTGGTAGCCGCTTATATAGTGTTTACGTCTAACGTACCAGTAAGTACCATAAATTTGCAGCAGCTTTTCAAATAAGTGAAGCAAGTTGTTGACGAATCATATAAACCAACTGATTATTAAACCGCTGCTACACTACTTTTCGTATATTAGACAAAAGAAAAGGTATTTCATGGGTATTTCTAAGTTTTTTACCGCTATTGGCTAATAACGACTAAAATAGAGATAACTTTTGGATACAAGCCGCTAAACTATACCTATATGCATAACAACTCCTTGTTGTATCTATTAAATGCTATATTACGTGATTTTATGTAACAAAAGAAAGGCTGCGGAAATACTACAAGAGAAACCACTCATTAAAACAAACAGAAAGTGTCAAACATTCACCATTTGCCGCCATTACACACGTAAATATTTGTTTGTTCGCAGAGGAAAAGATGGTCGGACCGAAGGTCTTATATACATAAAGCCCATTGCTGACAAATAAGAAATTTATTTGAGTATCTATGTTATAGCTATGGCCTGCAGTTTCCCTACTTAATAATAATAGTGGAACCCTCAGTTGGAATGAGGGTTTTTTAAGAATATCCAGGCTGTCTATATGTAAGCCAAATTTTATCCAAATGCTTTCAGCCGAAAAGCGTTATTGCGTAGTTTAAAACTTTTACAAATTATAATATCAGTAGAGTATCATATAATATTTTTATAAAAATTCATCGGCGTCGTCGTCTTAGCCGGGAGCGGGAGTTGCACATTGCTGAATGTAGGCCTAACCCATTAGCATGTCTCCGCAACGGCCGGTCCTAAGCCCTTCCGCGCCCATTGGCTTCCTGCGGCTCTATTAATCGTCTAAAGGTCGTCTGTCCACCTAGTAGGAGGCTGGCCAGCCCATTGCCACTTCAGTTTGCCAACTATTTGAGTTATGTCAGTAGTTTTGGTTCTTCGGCGAATCTCCTCATTCTGGGTTTAATCGCGCAAAGAAACACCCAGCTTAGCTCTCTCCATAGATCTCTAAGGGCTACTTACGCTCCTCAGGGTTAGCGTCATTTTTGTTAAATTATAAACCTAACCTGAGTCAAAGTCATATTTGTCTTGCGCTACTACGGACAGACCCGGTACCTACGTACGCGTAAAATGCAAAAAACAATTTTTAAAAGCATCTTTCATTCCTAAAACATCATTCATAAACATCTGGCGATCGGCTGGGCATCACGAATGAGTCGGAGAAAGACATAATAATATATTATCTTTGAAAGTTCATTGTAGAAGAATAATAGAGATGGTAAAAAGAGCTAGATTTATTGTTGCTAACAAGAGAGAGCGAGAACCATATATGTTTATGCAGGAATTTCTTATTTAGGCGGTTTATAACAGGATGCACATTTATTGTTATGTTGTCACTTTTGTGGAATAGTTAACTTTTTTCTTCTGCAAGACAATTGACGAGTTATCTAGTTATACATTTGACCCAGGTTTAGTTATTTAGCTAGTTATTTATTAACCCTTAATCTTCCGCAAGTTGGCCTAAGCGACTTTGAGCCTATTCAAGAGGCAAACAGTAGAGACCGCTTTTCTGTACCGTAAGACATCACTGGCAACGCAAATTGGTTGTTCCACAAAGTAAAGAGTAGGTTTCATAATTTTTAAAATAATAGTAGATTTTGAAATGGCAACACCCGCATATACGCGCTCATTACAAAACGTACGTTTTTTAAGCCTACTAGTAAATAGCCATATCGACATAGACATAGTTGCACAGTAGTTTTGAAATGCCTTAAGCTTTTTCTTGAAATTCTCATCATAAATTTTATACGTACATATAAGGTGAGACAACGGATTTGTGAGTTTACTTTTATTCGTGGAGAGTAATTTCCATAGATTTTTTTCGATTTGAAAGGTACATAATTTTTAGATAGACACAGGTTATTATATAAGGGACTATAGTGAAACAATGTTAGTGGATCAGCTAGTATTAAAATAAATTAAATCATTTCAATTTTATATTCTATTTTAAAACTTCTCCAAAAGTTCATTTCCAATATTGTTTTTTTTTTATTTCATAGGGCCTCATCGAAAAGAAAACGAATGTTTGGTTGATATATCCCCTGCTTCCGTATAATCTAATTGATAGTCAACCTACTCAACTATTCGCAATACAGGAGCTAATATACAATGCATACACTAAGAAGACTCAATTTAAATCCATATTTTATATCAAGAATAAAGTTAAAACTGATCCTGTTAGTAAATCTTGAAGTATGAATAAGTTTGTAATTGATACCTGTCTACTACCAGTCCTTAAAGCGTGCCACCTTGCTACTACCATAAGAATAAATAAGAGGTGTACTGGTTTCGTTTCATTTTATACCATGCTAGAGCATGGTTACTTTATAGCTGCCAAACATGGGCACAAAGCACACAAACACTATTTATTACATAGGAATACTCAAATATAGATAAAAAAACACAGAGACTGTATATATAACCCCGCGGATTTAATCACACGAAGGGGGTATGCAGTGGATGAATACTTATCCTAGTTGCTATTGGCTATATGCCCTCTTTTCCCCAACCACTTAGTCTGTCGTGACACGTGGCCAACCCATGGCCGCAACTCTGATTCTGTCACAATGTATCTACACTAACGTGGCTTTGTGTTTGTCATATGTCGTAAATCACCAGCTTTAGATTAGTGGTGAAATAAAAGACCAGGGGGACAGTATAATATACTTTTATAAGTAAGTCTGGATAAGACTATTTTTAGATTCAGGAAATATAGGAGATAAGCAGCGAAGTATTTAGATAAAAAACATATTTCACCTATGCACTCACACATATCACGGTTCACTGACAACAGGTACACCTACTCTTGTGTAAGACAAATTAATTAATTATTTTAATTATTAATTTAGGATAATTAATTATTTTAATTATTAATTTAGGCTAATTAATTATTTTAATTGATTTATAATTATAGTCCCCACAGCTGAGCAAATAGAAGCTCTTGATGGTCTTAGCTAGCTGCTTGCCAGTCTAGAAATATGTATATAATATATGAACTATATAAAAATTGGATAAAACAACGGTATTATATGATGTTTGGCATAGGGATATCTGGATGGAAAGAATAGAATATAGAAAACTTTGTTTCCTGATCATGAGTTCCCACGGATATTTTTTCCTGGACACTACTTCACGTCGTGACGGTTCTCACAATTAATTTATTTGTCACAGAGATGAATTATGAACTCCCTACACTAACAAAAAACAAAGAATATTGTTATCCAGATCTAGAGTTCCCACAGGAATGAGAATTTTCCTCGGGCGAAACCGCTGGCATCATCTAGTAGTTAATAAAAGCAATGCAATTTTAATAATACCACACCAGAACCAAAATATGCAATGTGACCTAACCAGTTAACGAAATATTAATTTGATAACTGAATATTTCAAAACCGGGTTACGGTTGCAATGTACAGACAGACGCCTCGATTAAAGTAACAGTATAACCGTCTATTGTTTTTTTAGTGACAAAAGAAGTGCTTTCGTGAACATTGGACGCATTTAATTGGCGTTACGATTAATAATTCATTATTGCCGACACATCACTGTTTTTTTGTGCTCTGTTGTGTGAGTTTTAGTACAATGGCTGTTTATTTATAAAACAATTTATCTCTTTTCTCGTTTAGGTTATTTTTTTAAAACCTATGAATATTGTTTAATATAGGTATTATTTTTAATATCGATTTGGATTTCAAAACTTTGTTTTATTAAAATACTCACTATATATTAGTTCTTTGCTAGAGAACACAAATAGAATTGAAAGTTTACGCGCTCCCGCGGTTTTACCATCGTAGAATTAAAAGTGTTTGGAAGTGTTACTGAAACCAATTTCTGCGAATTTCTATGTCCTACTTCAAGGCACAGTATAGGTAATAGCACAACCTAAGTAATTTTATTCATACAGTTGGCCACTGAAGGCGTCTAGACAGAGCAATCGTAAGGTGCGCGGCGAGACTAGCCTATGTCGTCACATATATGACGTATTTTCTCTAAGGACTACAGTATGGGGTTCTTCAAGAAAGAGGTTATTAGATTTTTAAAGGGCCGGCAATGTGGCATCCCTAGTGTTGCAAGCGTCCATAGGCTACGATGACCGCTTACCATCAGGTGAGGTATCATCAAAGAATGCTAGGGCGCTTCTCGCCCCCACTGAATCGCAACTGCACCCGCGTAACGGAGAACTCCCCTCCTGGCGCTGGCGCATCGTCGGGTTCGAGACTCGCGCCGGTCGAAGGGACGCCCCCGTGAGCGACAACCCAAGCCAACGAGGGAGCCCTTGAGCGAGCCAACTGCATAGTCAGCTCAAAAAAAAGAAAAAAAATTACCATCAGGCGGAAAAAATATATATATATATATATGTCTAGTGGGGTGCTGACCAGCCAGTCATACATTTTGACGCGACGCCATGACTGGCTCGATGATGTCGCATTTATTAAAGGCGATGACTGTCTGTGTGAATAAAATAAATGTTTTGGCTGTGGTAACAACCTCAATACAATCTATCATACTGCCAAATATCTGCTGATATAAATATTTATATAAAAACAAATTGTAACATTTTGAAATGCGTTTCAAAAATGAAATAAACAATAACTTTTGGGGGCGCTAGTTTGGTAGTCACTGCGTCTTACGGGTTAATTTTTACATATTGTATGCACTTATGTAGTAAATTTATATAACAGTATGTTTTATTCAAACTATAAAAACATTTTAGAAATAATCTTATCATAAGACTTGAGATTTACACATAATAATAAAAATACTCTAGATAGTTTTTTAAGTATAACAACATTACAAGCTATAAAAATTTACTTTATCTCTCTAAGCGGCATGATAAGATTCACGGAGGAGTAATAAACTCAGGTAACAAACACAACTACAATTAACAAATTAACCGTTATTTATTAACAACCAATCCATACTAATATTATAATGCGAAAGTAAATTTGTTTGTGTTTTCTTCACGTCGGAACACGGCGTCCAATTGGGCTAAAATTCGGCACAGAGATAATTAAAAAGACGTACGATATGGAAATAGGCGTCGAAAATAGAATTTAGCGGAACATAGCCGCGGGGAAAAGCTAGTTGTTTAGTAAAGTAAAGTCTTTGTTGTTCTTTATAAAAGACAATAGTGTACGCTTTCACTTATTTAATAAGTTCGGTCACGTACGATTAGATTAGTTACGAAACACGTTAGGTTTGTGTTTACTTACATCATACTAAGATATGTTGTGGCACAATCTTTATAAGGGAAAGTATGTGGTACAATTCCCACGCTTTGGACTATTAAAGAGAAATGTCTATAGATAAATAGCTATTCAAGTCGTGCCCTGCGGTTAATATATTAGCGTTAATTTAGCCTATAACATACGAATAATAATGAAATAATAATAAACAGAGTTGGTGGTAGACGAAGGGTTTCGATTTCACCTTGTGTCCTGAGTGGCGGAGGCTTAAGACCGGCTTGTACCAATAAACCTTTTTCCTAATTTCTCAATTACATTTCAGTGAAAGAAAACATCGTAAGTAAGCCTGCACACGTCAGATAAAAAAGACGGTGAAGTTCACAACCCGCACTGGTCCACGTGTGGACTATGGCCCAAATCACCCTCGGTGAGGGTAGGCCATGCCCCAACAGTAGGGATTTATGAGGCGAATAAGGGAATAATAAAACATATTATTCATTATTTTTCTTATTTACTATTACTTTAAGCATAGATACCTGCATATGGTGTAAGGGTGTAAGTATGATCAAGACTTGCATTATTATATTTAATTTATTAGTTTGAAGTATGAATTGTATACTGATGTCAGTATTCCACTTGTTCCTAATATTTATATCCCACAAATGGCAATTTATTCTTAGAAAGTAAATTTCTCTATTTATGTAGGTATTACTTAACATCTGATGATTGACGAAATATGGAACATGAATAGCCTAAAGCCGTTTTAGTACAAATTTCGTAACGTATCAGAAGCCGATATGTATTAATTTTGTAATGAGTAAGGTACATTTCTGGTAATACAAGAAGATTTAGTTAAGGACGCTCTTTCAGATTCGACCTTATGTAACTGACCTCATGAGACGCTTTGCTGTCCTAAGAGAATTGGTGTGAAAAATAGCAAAATATTAAATAATTTAATGGTATCTAAATAAAATGTGAAACTGATATTTTTGCAACTAAAGTTATTTTACTATTTCTTTGTTATTTGGCATATTATCGCTTAATTTACATAATGGACTAAAGTGCTACTGTATTTTACCTTCTAGTGTATAATACTGTAACCTGGGATTCAATTTAAATAAAACCATTGTAAAACACCACATATGCGACAGACTGCAGTGATCAGTACCAGCTAACAATAGTATTGTTTACCTTCATGCGCCTAACTAAATAAGGGTCATCGGCCCATACAAATAAACACCCGACCCTAGTAAATCACATAAAATATAATAACCTCTGTTTTTGTTTTGATATCTTAAATAGAACACATTTCAGAGTACATGTTTGATATTTCAAAGTTCCTACCAAAAATTTAACGTGTAATGAAAGGAGACGTTTCATACCCGGTCTGCACCTTGTACACATTTTAGAAAATCGAGGAAAAATCTAGAGGTTATTAGAAAAATACTAAAATTACGATAAATGCAGTATTTTTTTTGTACAAAACAATATTTTATTATACCACATTGCTAAACAGGCAACAATTAGGTACGCCATTATGAGTTCATTCTGAAACCTAATACGAAGTATTCTAAAAATATATAACTATATTTCAAATTGTTCGTAATCATTATAAAAAAAAAAGGGTTGCACTCCGGGAGTGCCGGCAGAAGTGAAAACATACTAGCTATTTACTTCCCATCACTTCGTATACATATTTATTTATTATAAATAATAATGTTTGTTTATTTATTTTTTTGACGTAGTATATTTGACATCTCAATCTGTCATAGAATTAAAATCCCATATCCAACCTCCCTGTACTACTCATAATCGCCATATACTAAAACTAAAAACTAACCTAATGTAAATAAAGATCACGTGTTCTGACGCGAGTGGCATTTTACGAATTTTCGATCAGGACACGTGACCTGACGCGAGTTTAACATTTTTTTCACATCCCAAAAAAAGTGCACAGCGCCGCTAAAGAAGTTTTCACTTCAAAAATATATTTTAATGCAAAAAAATACCTATACGTAATTATTAATAAAAAGAACTTTTTGTTTATTTTTTTCATATTAATCGAAGATACATTTTGTGGCTCCTGACCATCGACCATCCCGACGTATGATTTCTAAACGTGGGTACTATTAAACGTCAAACGACTTACATATTATAATTGTCATTCTGTGTTTACCATAAGCTTCTTGGTTTACCGTAAACAAAGTGCTTTTTGGATTTATCAGTGACTTACGACGAACGACCCCTGCTTTGTTATTTGGACCTTTCTGCTTCGCGTATTATATTGGATTTGTCTGTGTTACTTGGACCTGATTTCTCTCGGATTTCGTCGTTTAAAACACATCTTTATTTTCTGTGGGATTAGGTATGTATGAGACACACAAACCGTTTATTTTATGAATAAATAAATGTAATGGTACCATATAACTGTAGACATACATACAAATGTCTCTAGTACTTCATAATCATGTAATTTTAAGTCTGCATTGCAGGAGCACAACCCTCTATCATCTGCCGGAGACAGACGGAGGATTTGGCCTACACTCCCTACGCAGGCCAAACGGGTTGAGAATTAAATACAGGTATTTCCTTAGTCTCCTTATTTGACATCCACGATGAGAGTAGGGCACTCCAGGTAGGGGCAAATTCTTTCTACTACTCTGCCAGAAACCACACGGCCACACGGTCTTTTGTACTTATGCTATTTTAAACAGCTGTGCTTGCTTACCTTAATAATATTGTCTGAGCACATTCTAAGATTTGTATGCTCATGCTTGCAAATGGATATCTGTCATCTGAGCAATTGGTACACTGCCCACCATTATTGGTGTAAATAGTTGTATTTATCATTTTCAGACTAGCAAATATGGCGCATTGTTTGCTATATATGTTCCTCTGCAATTATTGGAGATGCTCAATATTACATGACTGATAATATTGCCCCAGAAATATCTTCTGTACTAGAACTCAATCTCGGATTTGGCCATTTTAATTTTAGATTTTCATTTTAAGACCCACCTGTTGGGAAACTCTGTTAAGTCTTCGATTCAGCGATTCTGTGATTATATTGACGCCTTAAACATTAATTAAATTAAACATTCAAAAATGTATATAAGCTGTTTTTTTATTTCACAAGCCCGATATTCCTTCCTATCCTATTTACTTATTTCATACTTTAACAGAACAGATCTGAGATAGTTCTGGCCACAGGCTAAGTAATAAACTTTTTATATGGTGACCAGGAACAACAACGATACAAATAACATGACTCGGTAACAAATGTTTCGTTACAAAAATATCTGACCATAGCGGGATTTGAACCCGCGACCCTCGGCTCCGTAGTCAGGTGCACTAACCACTCGGCCAAACTGGTTGTCAAATGAATGACATTGCTAGGTAAAACGTCAATTATGTTATATGCATAGATATAGTATTACTACGTACATACTTAGTCTGTGGTAATATGACTGACGCCATTTTTTTTTAAAGTTAGGTGTTGCTAAATATGTTTACATAAATGCTTTTCTACAAGAAAACCACACCGAAATACGACAAATTGATAAATAAAGTCACTTATAATATACTGTGGTTTCTAAATTAGTAGTGTAGGGGGAGGGGGGGCACATTGATGCATAAAAATTCAACCTCTTTTTTAATGGACAAAAAGCATCATATTTGGATATTTATTTTGACGTGTGCATTGGCCAATATGTCAGTTTACATTTTGGTTACGAAATAGCCGCTAAAAGTAATTAGGTATAGAGATATACAGATTTTAATATAAAAACGTTTTTGCATCAATGTACCCCACCAGAGGGGTACTTTGATACATAAGGGTGGGGCAATTTGATGCTTATTTAAAATCCATGAAAACTGCAATATATACCATAACCTAAATTGTTTAATTACTTAAAATTAACAAATAAACCATATTATTAATTGAGATCATAAAATACTTTTGTACACGTGTACAAAAATTATTTACAGTCTCTTACGTTTCTTAAAGAAAATAAAGAAGAAAACAATATTGTCATCATCTAACTAGACTTTATTACTATCTTAATTATCAAATTAGTTATATACCTAACTACTCAGTAATCAGACATTAAACTTGAACATGGTTTAATGCAAATATATTATAACGTAATAAAACCTCCTATCAATAATACGTATCATTGTACCCCGCATCTTACTGAATCAAAGTGCCCCAATGGACTTTTTCCACAAACAAATAATTTTTAAAATTATTTATTAATATTGTACTCAAAAAAATATTTAAAAACACTTTTAAATATATTTACTTGCCTTTGGCAAAATAAAACAAAAAAAAAACTAATAAGACGGTGCTGAGACACGATCACACATCGGCTGAAATTTTAGTTGGCAGCAGCATAAACACGTTTGTGACCGCTGAAGGCCAATGACGAACTAGTGGCGACCGGCGTCACAACTGTCATTCTTGCGCATGTACTTGAGCGTTCTAGTGACGAGCCAGACTGCGTAGTGTTTTTCAGTTTTTAAATATAGGTACTGTATAAATGTGCCCCGTGCATCAATGTGCCCCCCCTCCCCCTACAATGTCCAGACCGGGCTTCCATACATTCCTGAAACGTCTCCTTTATCGGCGACGTCAAAAAACAATAGTAATGAAGAAACGAATTTGCTTATAATAAATAATATTTTCCTTCATATTCCTGATAAGTCTCGTTAAGTTATTTAAATTAAAATGGCGATGTCCACGTAGAACCAGGTTCATTAGTTTTTACAAGCTTGCTTGCGTCTTGCGTAGGTATTGTATTATTTCGTATGCTTATTTCGTTTTCATTAACTATTCAAACTCACAAGGTTAAGACTAGTGACAAATTCATACATTATTCAGTTTTTTGTGTATAAATAAATATTTTATCAACCGGTGTAAATTTTCATCTTTATTTGGTTAAATAAAATATTTTGTGAAACTAATTAAATTTAAATTTCATGACTCCACCCTAGTGCGTTGGTTTATTTTTTTCGTGATACTTTTTTGTAAGCGAGATATTTTTATTTAATTTGGAAAAAATATACCTAGGCCTAAAAAATAACATTCATAATTAACATAAATGGTACAGAACCGAATCCAGGACATTTTTTCTTTGGTCATTAAAATTCCATCAGATGGGTTTAACAAAATGTATGCAGTAAGCTATTGTATGATTATTATTTTACCTTCAAATTACCAGAGTGTAGGTAAAGTTAGCGTCATGTTTGTACATAGATTAAAATTTGTAGAGCAGGTCAGTTTACTTAGCTTATCTAAAAGAATGTTTAATACCTATAAACATGCGTGAGCCATGACGTTCATAATCTTTTGGAACACATTTTTTATGTGAATTAGATATGCAAGTCCTTTGACGTGTCTAGTTTGGGTCTTATGGTCTTATAATCTGTGATTAGGAAGACGATCTTCCATTGTTGCTCTAGTCAGAGGTACCCAAACGGTCGATTTTTGAGGTCGATCGCCGTATATCGTTTAAGCAAACATAAATATTAATTATTGTTCAAATAAAATAATATCAATGGCATCACTATGGTTAAAGCAGTTAAGGTCCCTGGGAATCAACGGAAAAAACTTGCGCTGGTGCTCGGGTTTTTAGTGTTAGATGTAGCATGGTTGCATGTTAAAAGCCTGCATGCGTTTAGCTTTAATTGAAAATATTTCCAAATTCGAAAATTTAGCGGAAGACCACTAATGTCATGCACCAAAATCACGTTATTTTTTGTTTTGTTACAAATGACTATTAAACACAAATTTAAACATTTTCAATAGTGTAGTTGTATTATTTACTATTAAAAAAGTTTTCTAGATACAAGCGTCGATCTTCCAGTCATAAATTTTTGGTAGGTACTTCATAGAAAAAAGTATGGGCCCCACTCAAGGACGTCCTTGGCCCCACTGCTCTAGGTGGTCCAACCGTAAGTTATACTTACGATGTTAAAGTATGTTATTTTTAAATAAAGTCCAAAATTAATGAAATTCTTTACTTTACGTTCACTATAATTACAGTTGAAAGCGTTCATTGGCTAAATATATATATATAGTAGTGAGCCTATTTGGATAATGATATTTATCCTTGCCATATCCTGTTATGTTGAGTTGAGGCAAGAGTGAGAAATGTTTGACCGCCTTACTTGCCCTTTATAAAGCTTTAGATGTTGTCTTCACTCCTATTCGCACAAATTCTACAGGATACTCCATACTCCAAACATGGGGATATAAATTTATCTATCCAGACGAATGCAGTAGGTATGTTTAAATTTAATACACATATATATATATGTATATAGAATAAAAAAGGGTTATAAAATTGTTCATCAAGGCAGTACATTTACAAATAAAACAATGTTGCCCATTGACCATGACCATTTACTGAAAGTAGTACCCACGCAAGATATCTGAAGAGATTTGCACAAAATTATGGCTTGGGAAGAGCATAGCTTTTGCAGTTTAACCTAGATAAAACTAGAGAACAGTTGGCTACCTGTAGTGTAGGTAAAAAAATTATAAATTCCTGTACCTACAAAATGTACAAGCCCCACTTGTTAAGAAATAATAACCAGTTCTATTAATCAACAGTGAAAGTAAATAAATATAAATCTAGGTAGCTAGCTTTAATATGATACGTGGTAAAAGTATATAATTTCGAATATTTTTATATATTTTTACGTTACGTTTGAGATTTTATCAATTAATTCTGTCAACTTTCACAGCTGCACGAACATCGTCGACAGATTTAGGACCAAATTGAATTCACAACGTAACGAACATATTTTTCACGCAGCATAAATGCCACGATTCGATTTTCAAATTACATAAAAATGTTACGGACCTTTAAATGTGGGGTGATAGATTTTAGATAATATGTTAGACTTACCTGCATAATATTACAAAATTGGTCAATTTTGTCTAACGAGCGAAAGTATCTACATATAAGAACGAATACACAGTACTGTAATAAATTTTACCCCTCCCAACGTTTTCATGGGTTGACTGTGCTTCCTACTTACCTATTGGACCAAAGAGATGGTAAGAACAAACACATTACTTCTCGTAATAACGGGAATCCCGCGTTTTTTAAATATGTAATTTATTTTACCCTTAGCACAGATTATATAATTCTATACTAGTACCCTTAGCGTCCCTGGTATATTCACCATGTCTCAATTTTATAACAAAACAAGCTGACTCCTCCCGTTTATTTTCTGCAATTTTCGTTTCTTTTGCGCGTCCCCCGACCAACCGCATCGCATCGATGGCCCGCGCTATTACTTCGTTTTCGCTAAGGGTTCTTTCTTTTGCTCGGCTCCTAAGGGTCGTACCGTGATGTTAAATAGCCTATTTATAATCTTCTCAGGAATTGGGCTATCGAATGCAAAAAGTTTTTTTCAAATTCAACTGGTAGTTCCAGAGATTAGCGCGTTCAAACAAAAAAGAAAAAGCAGGTGGCTGCTAATTGTGCCGCTGTGTATGTGACGTAGCTAATGATTTAAAAGAAGTAATATTAGAGGACTGGTGGCCCAGTGACACTCTTCCATCGGATACGATAGCGGAGTTAAGCAACGTCGGGTGTTCACCACTAGGATGGATGACTTTCCAGTAGCTCATAGTTCCTACTTGTTTCAGAGGGCACGTTAAACGTCGGTCCTGCATGGCTGTTTGTCATACGTCGTCAAGCCAAGTCTTATGACCGACTTGAAAAAACTCGTGTGTCCACTAGATCTACAACGACCGCCAACGCGGATAAC
Source organism: Apoda limacodes (assembly GCA_946406115.1). NCBI lineage: Eukaryota > Metazoa > Arthropoda > Insecta > Lepidoptera > Limacodidae > Apoda > Apoda limacodes. Next base: position 19,904,705 of record OX291555.1, on the reverse strand, counting down.
GAAAATGAATATTCTATAATGAATAAAGTTAGACAATTGTAATTCAATTCTATCCGGAATATTCGAATGATGTTCCCACCACGCAACATTGGTGTAAATTTTAGTATTGCTTCTGGGATGGAACATAAATTTAGAGCCATATGAGAAAATAGCTATTATTTAGTATTGCGTTTATCCATCCTGATCAAAAAATATAAACAAATAAGTCGACAATCCATATATCCATGATTAATCAAAGGTAAAGTAAAACATCCAAATCATTAATCAAGTTGCAAATGCAGCCATTTTACCGTACATATTTGTTTCCGTACAACTTTTTCGAATTTTAATGGAATTTCAAAACTAGATTAAACACCGCATAATAAAATAGAGACACTTAACCGGTTGAATAAACTTAACGTCTAATTTATTTACAAAATCTGTTTATAAACGCGAAAGCCGGCGTGAAAGTTAAACTACACTAAAATTGGCAACACAAGGACAACACTGATAAGCGAAATTTTTGTATATATTTTTAACGATGCAATCAACATTTTACTATGTGCATAGATGTGAAAAAAAAATGGTCGCAAAAGTGTGACAGAGGCGAAGCGAACGTGTTGTGTCTTGTCTATTAGAAAGATACAGACAGGTTAACTTTGTCTCTTTCTTCGTGAGCCTATTGCGCAGTCCTAGGCATTTCCTAGCCAGATGCGAAAAAAAAAGTTGCAAAAGTGTGACAGAGATGTAAAGAACGTGTGTTGTCTTGTTTGTGAAAAAAGAAGCCACAGGTTAACTTTGTCTCTTTCTAAAGTGTAGCCAATTTCGTGAGCCTATTGCGCAGTCCATAGGACAGAACTCGAAGTCTTTGGTTAAGCCATACACTTTCATTGGATAAACCGCTTTCGTAGTGAAAACTTTGAGCTAAAGAATGAACTACAAGAAAGACTAGACACTAAGGTAAATAACGATGAACTGAAGGTGATGGTGAAAGCGGATTCGTATCGAGCCATACACAGAGTTTTATCTTAAAGGTTTAAATGGTCTTCGTTTTAGATGGCATAAATCAATGGCCAACCAGGATTGATACTGTGATTATAAAAATATATTTCACCCTTCGAAAAAAAAAATTATTCATTTCGAAACGGCAATTTCATACTTTTACCCCTAATATGTAGTGATAGTGACTAGTGAATAATGAATGAATAAAAAGCTATTTAAAAAAAAGAACTGAAAAGTTAGAAGTAAACTTCTTTCGATAAGATATATGCCATTTTGTACATTTTGCCTTGCACCGAAATTAGAGACTACCTAGGGCTTCATCATTAGACTCTGGATATCATCTTAGACTTGACACGACAAATCAATCGAGCCCAAACTCGATGGGTTTGCGTCTTTTTGTTACAGGGTTCGTGTGGCCACCTTTCTGCTTCATAAGCAGATCAGGTCTATAACTCAAATAATTGTCATCTGATTTACATGTGTATGCAAAATTTCTGCTTAATCGAACGCCTGCGCTGGGAAGTGGGTCAAACTTGCAAGTTTAGATTGCATACCCAGACACCGGGACGGAGTGAAGCTTAATTAAAGCTAATTTTTACATATATGTATGTATTTATTTAAAAAAAATCAATAATCGCCAACTTATTTTCAAAATCAGATGTAACCTTTGGAAAATACAGACCAAAGTCACATATTGTTTTATTTTTTGTCTTCAAACAGAAGGTAAGTATAGGTTTTCGCACTCGGTACGGCTTCTCAAGAGGGGGCAAAAAGCCAGACACATCTTTCATACAACGCGGAAAATTAACGTTGTAGAAAGACAATTAATATTAATTAACTCGAATATTATTACTTGTTTTAAAAATTTGTTAATAACAGCCCTGGGTTTTGTATCAAGTTGTAATTAAAGAAAAATTTTAGATAAATTATACGTAACGTTGTAACAATAAATCAAAAAATTTCAAAAACTAGAGTGATTAAACTAAATTTTGTGATTTTTTTCTACTGAGAATTTTTTGTTGCATTATGTTTTTGCTAATATCAGATCTTGGAATTATAATATAGTATAACTACATTTTTTTTTTTTTATTTATTCGGACTTGATTTATTAACTTAAAATTCAATTCTGCTAATGTATATTTTTCTTTAGACCCCCCCTTAACGCACAGCAACGGTAAGCAAATTTTGTACTATTAGCGGCATAAATACCGTTACCACAGATTAGATAGTGGTTCCATTCAATAGATGGCGAAGCGGTTGTTTGGTTGGTGGTAGATTGCAGTTTTGTTTTTGCCGGTAAAGAAACTATTGCTCCTTATTTTGTAAGTTTTAGTCAATAAACTATGTCTGAAAGTATAATTTAACAGGTGATCAACAAAATACCTTTTAGATATGAATGCTAATTCTGTTATCGTGTTGTGGACCATAGCGTCTAAAAGGGTTAAATTTTTGTTTTTATTTAATTAATACGTTTTTTGAAATGTGCTAATTAAGCGCTTTCATTTGATATCCAATACGGCATCTTTAAATATTTTTTTTAAATTTATGACTTTGTGGCCTCTAAAAGGCGCCATATTTAATTCGATGTGACGGCACATAGCCTATAACAAGCGGACAATTAAGATAGTCTTTGAATTAAGATGCAAATTGTGATTAGTAGTTTAGAAGTTATAAGGGAACAGATGAACATACATACATATAAACAATTAAATTAAATTTACCTACTCCGTTTTTAGGATACCTTACCCAAAGGGTAATTAGCGAAGCCCTATTACCAAGACTCCGCTGTCCGTCCGTCCGTCTGTCACCAGGCTGTATCTCATGAACCGTGATAGTAAGACAGTTGAAATTTTCAAAGAAGATGTATTTCTGTTGCCGCTTTAACAACAAATACTTACTAAAAAAAAAAAAAAATATTTGATGGGCTCAAACGTGATTTTTTTGCTCGATATTGTTAGCGGCAACAGGTAGACGCTTAATATATTCACAGAATATTTAGTTATATAGTCACTTTAAAAATAAATAATTAAATTAAAATAAAACAAATATTTAAGGGGGGCTCCCATACAACAAACGTTATTTGTTTGCCGTTTTTATAGATAATGGTACGGAACCCTCTTAGTTCCAAGTCTAACTCGCACTTGGCCGATTTTTAGTCTAAATTGACAAATTAATGGCTATAATCATCTAGCTGAAACCTCCAGGATTTATTTTATGATAAGTTCGTTGCAGTGCCATTATACATGAAAGACATCTCTAATTAATAAATTATGATGGTTGGATCACTATAAAAAAAATATTTTTGTTAAAAAAAAAAAAACCATATCTTCTTGTATAATGGGATGTGTTCTTAGGAATTGAAATGATGCCCACAGTTACTACCTACTGTTCACTGTCGTCGGCAGGAAAAACATCCTCACACTTTAGAACCTAAATGGTCATGTAACACGTAACGTGCAATTTCAGAAAAGCTTTTCCCCCGTTAAATGTTAGGTTGTGGAATGAGCTTCCCTGCCAAGGTCTTATTCAAGGACTTCAATATACGGTTTTCAAGAAAGAAGTGATTGGTTTTTAAAAGGGCGACTGTGAAGTGATGCCCCTGTAATTGCAAGCGTCCATAGCCTGGCGGTGACTGCTTACGCCGTTGGCTTGTTTGTCACCTAGTGGTATAAATAAAACCTAATGGCCAATGAGAGAGATTCAAATTTTTCTTTTAAAATATTGAGTTTAGCCAAGTTTGGTTGAAGACTTACGAATTTATTCGCATACAACTTGTAACTTGACCTTTGACAAATTAGGAACAGAAGTGTTAAGTTTCTTTTTTTTAAAACGTCTTATCTATTCGTTTTTCGTATAGGTAATAAAATCTATAGGTAGGTCAACCAGTTTTTTTTTTTAACTTTATGAATATATAATTCTTGGTTGAAATACAAAAAAAAAAGTTGAACCTGCCAAATGAATATATGTACATTAGTCGATATTAGGTAGGTATGGTAATGAATAGGTATTCAGTTTGCATAAACTACCATAGGCAAGTACCTACCTACCTAACGATCTTAAATATTTTATAGTCATGCACAACTTGAAACATCTAAGTAGGTAAATAACATAAATGTATTTTATTTGTTCATGTGCGTAAGAAAAAAGAAGTAGGTACCTACTACCTACCTACTGCTTTAAAATTCCTGCAACTTCGTATAAACTAATCTATGTGCCAACTAGTTAGATGATATATTTAATATAAAAAAAAAAACAAGTAATAACTTATTCGTTATTATTATTTACTTATTAGGTACTTACTTTATTTATTATATGGCAAAAAGCGTACACATATTAAATAGGTAATACCAAAATAATACGCAATGCCAATACCCAACATATATTTAACTACAATGAAAGAATACTACGAAAACTGGCCAATTACTTAATAACTGCTGATCGGAAAACTAATTAACTACCTACCCACATCAACAGCCGGTGGTATTATTGGTAAACTTACCTTTGCGCGATTTCCAATACAATTTCCTCAAATAATAAGCAAGTGCAACCAAGATTAGTGCAGCTATAAATGCACCTATGGCTGCACCGGCGACACTTCCTGCTCCATAACAATCCCCTTGCTCTTGACCGAAAACACTCGGAACCAAAAAAACGGCCACCAAAAAAAACAAAACACCCATTTTTTTTATTTAACACAAAGTAACATCACTAAAATTTTATGGCACTTAAGTAGTTTCTAAACGAAATTGTCGCTTATCACATTCCTAAAATTTGAGAATGTCCAAATGTGTTTGGTTTTATGTTTGTCAGACGAAGGCGAAGGCGTGTGACGCGTCAGCCAGCGCGGTCAACTGTGGCTTGTGGTGGCTTTACTTTTGCTTTGCTAGAGTTGCTTGTAGCGTGGCATTCGTATTTCGTAGTAGATCGTCGCTTGCTTGTGAATAGGCTGTGATTGTGGGACAGAGAACGTGTATGGAATGGAAAACGTGTTTGGACAGTGATATTATGTACATTAAAATAGCTGTACCAGTTAGTCATATATTATTTGAATTTTATATCTTGATCTTTTAAATTATTCATTTTATTTATTTGCGAATATGTTGGCGTAAATCATAAATAAACATTAACGTATGAACATAAAATATACATACATATATTATGTGTAGGATTTCCATTTCCATTTTGTAAAGCTGTATAAATATACTTTATTAATCATGTTTATTTTTAGAATTGTATAGTAGTATACAAAAACCACAGGAGAAGTTAGTTCTAGACTAAGAAATTAGTTGCCCATGGAAAAGTATAACTGGAATTAATATCAGTCTGTAAACAGAATTATTCATAATTTATATCTTTATTTTAATTTAAATCAAAACCTAAAGCCAAAAACACCCAAAATAATAACTTAATTGTTCATCCAAATTGAAGATTAAATAAGCAACAATCCCGAAGAAGTTGATTGAATGCGACCAAAAGCTGCTGTTGGTACAGCCACATCATGCATAGATCTGAAGAGGAAATGTCAAAAATTTGAAAATTGCCTGTTAGACCCTGATTAACATCGATGTCTGATATCAGAAAAGATAGATAGATAGATACTAAACATAGACCTGATGAGGATATTGATGAGCTAGAGACGACAGCTTTGGAAAGGGGAACAGTCAGGAGATCCGACGCCAAATGGTATAAGGTCTGAAGAATAAAAAGGAGATAAAGATGAACCATTAATGATTTCTAAAAATTTTATTTAGTCGTTTGTTTAAAGTTACTAATTTTTCACTTTTTTTTTGTATTTTATATTTTTTCATAAGGTATTCTGTTAATGCAGTACATACGTGCTACATGTTTACAAGATAAGTCCTAACAAATTTTACTGTACATCTTATCTATCTTTATCGGTGTTTCGATTTTAATGTATTCGTTACGTACATATATATGTAATTGTAATAGATTGATAGAGATTTGAATATCAGTGAAAGCGAAATTACTATTTTTTGACTATAAATTATAAATAATAATCAAATTATACTAGGGAGGAGTCGCGAAGTTTTATTCATTGCGTTTTTTTTAATTCTTGTCTAATCTAATTTTAACGACATAAACGTGACGTCACCTTGGTACAAATTTGGTTATTATTTATATTTAAAAATAGTTATTATTATATAATTTTGCTGCCACTGATATTTATAACACTATCGATCTTCTATAGTTACCCATGTACATACGTTATGAGTATAATAAAATCTGGCAACACTTGTCAAACCGGCTTATCTTATAAACATATATAGTATGACAAAGTTCGCTATAAGTAATAAATATTAAATAAAACTTAATTAACAAATAAAAATATTAATTTATTAATAAGAAAAATGTTTGGTGGTGCTGCTGAAGTAACGTACATATACACCTGTGAATGTTGATTTGACGTGCGCTTGCGCAGGTATCAAACGCACACATTTACGTTTACACATATTATGAGAAGGTAAGTACACGTGTCACAGTGTATGTGTAAGTAAAAATAAAAATTCCAGACGTTGATGATGACTTAAATATTATAAATAAATGAACACGCAGGTTGTTTACATTAATACATAGATAGGTAATATGTTAATATGCATGCATATGTACATAATGTTTTTGATACCTACCTACATAACTGATTGCTATATAGATTACTCAACAACTCAAGCTGGATTTTCGTCGGTCGAAAGTGGAAATAGTGGGATTCCTTACAGAGAAGCATGACATTATACCATACAATACTAAAAATAGAAATTTCATTTTTAAATATTTCTTTCAGTCCTAAAAATTTTAGTTTTTTCGCCTCTCAGACTTCAGAGTTAAGGGGGGAACGGTAATTTTTTGCAGGTATGTTTTGTCTACAATATAATCCTTTTACATTCCTTCTCCAAATTTAAATTTTCTATCAATAGCAATTTGGACTCTGTTATGATGAGTCATTGATTGGTTTTTCAGACAAACTTTGCCACCTGTTCCTTAGAATTTGATTTTTAAAAAACCTCAAAACAGATTTTGCATTATTTGTGTTAAACAGCAAGTTTAAGTAAATTTAACCATAAAAATATTATTTCCAACACAAAATCTCTCCCCCTTTTTCCACTTACAGGTTGATTTTTAACACATAGTTTATTAAGTGTCGTGAGAATCATATAGGAACGTGATGTTTCAAGTAAATTGACTATACAGAATATTTTTTTCAAGTGGGCGTGCATGGCCAAATCCGAATCTATGAGGAATGGCGAAAAGTACTCAAAGGAGTCTCGGGCCCAATTTTGATTAAAACTAAAACTGCATCATTAGATGCCTAGCCAGGAATCGAATCCGTTGATTTTGAAGAATTAACACAGGCTGTGTTATTACACCATTCGATAGTGATGCTGATAAGGGACGAATTCTGGGAAGTAATGACATACGGAAAACCTAAGGAAAGTGTTGGATTTAAATAAACTGCTTCATATTTTAAAGTAATGTCTTTAATCTTCACAACAATATTTTCTGATTTAATTTTTTTAATTATTTTTTCGCGGTGAAAGTTCACAGTAAAAGAAAAAACACCGGCCAAGTGAGACTGGCAAACCGAGGGTTCCGTACGTACCACCGATTACGTAATTTACAAACCCAAACAAAAACAAAATGTGTACTGCTAAGCGGTCGCCCATCCAGTTACCATAAAAATGAAGAACGTAGATAAAAGTAGGTAGGTACTCATCTCAATGAGTTATTGACTTCCGCAGGATGGTGTCTTGTTTAGTTATGTCGTTACTGCTTAAACTACATCGAATAACGAAATCGAGATTCTAACATAGTCAAAGAATTTGGCAGGGTGTTTTCTCAAATCGTCATATAACGTGTTAAGTACTCCATTAACGTAACGAAATGCCACAAAATAATGAGCCAAGAGCCTCTTTTTTTTCGTATGTTTCAAAATTTGCTTTCGCCGACGCACGTACAGTCTTTGACGTCCATTTTAATACTGTGGGGTTGTTGGTTGCCGGTCTGGTCACGCGAGGAAAACACCAGGTCGATCGACCCCTACTTCACCCTCTTAGAAGTCGTTCCTAAACGATGCCTCCAATATACTATTATAACAAACTAAGTCTCCAAATTTAATTAAATTTCTATCATTGGTGGTTTGGGCTAGGAGGCGACGAGTTAGTCAGGACACTGCTTTTTATACATATATTTTATAATTTTACGCACATTTTGACAAGAACTTGCTAGTAAATCAAAACCTATAGAGTACCCGATAGTTGATCATCACTCATAAGATTTGGCAAAGGTCTTATAGCACCGTAAAGTTAAAAATTCGAAAATTGTTAATTCGTAATTATATCACATAAAAAAAAAGCTATTGCACTGCCGCGATAAAGCTATTACATTTATGTAATTATAACAACAGCTGCTTACGTATTCGTCCGATTTCGCTCTCAGTTGTTGAACCAATACCTACAAAGGGATGAATCATGAATTTGCTCTGTCCTATGGATTTTCTCAGCTAATATTTTCTCCAACGAGAATACCAGAGAGAGAGAGTCCTTACTGGACCTTCTGCCGACTACACGTCCGGACAGATATTACGTCTCAGTGGATGCGCTTCTTGGCTTCTCGGACCACTGTCTCGTTCGAACTCATGTGTCATGCACATAACCCGATCCACCTGGGCCAAAAAAAACGAGTTGCACTCCGGGAGTGCCGGCAGAAGTGAAAACCTTTACACACGATTCGCGCTTAACATTCAAATATGTTACAAGACAACTCATACGTCATATTTAATTGTACAGAACGAATGTCCTTAATACACAATTCGCGCTTAACACTCAAATATGTGACAAGACATGTCTTTGACATTAGGTGCGTTTTGTTGACTCCTTTAATGCGTTTAATGTCATAATCCTGCCAAGTTAAAAAGACATAAATTCTGTATAACACAGTACAAATCTTGGTTCATTCTCTTTGGTAGAATAACCGCATTATGTACATTATGTCGGTCAACAAAACGCCACTATTGTCAAGAAATAATAATGTTTGTTTATTTACTTTTTTGACGTAGTAGGTATATTTGACATCTCAATCTGTCGTAGAATTAAAATCCCATATCCAATCTCCCCGTACTACTCATAATCGCCATATACTAGAAATAATTATAAGCAGTTAGCAGCTAGTCTACACGCATACGTCTAGTCGCATGCACACAAACATCGTGCCGAAGTCTGCCGAACTGAAACGCCTTTAGACGATTGTTAGGTTTTTTCGTTACGGAATTTCTTGATTCGGTCGCCGCGCTCAGAGCCCGCGATAAAAGCTATGCAATAGCTTTAAAATATGTCTGTCTTTCAACACCCTTATTCTCAAGAACTATCAAATAGTTGACCTGACTGTCACCAGTTCCTTGAATCTTTAAATAGCAAAGCTTCTAAATTAGGCATTTCAAACTTAAACTCATCGTTGGGCCAAATGCATTTTTTTAATCCTCTAAGGTAGCAAACAAGCTTGCGATCCTCCTGATGGTAGTTGGTCTATTGTTGGTTAATGGTAGCCTATGGACGCAACACCTAACGCATCTGCGCCAGAAGTTTTTCATTCGTGCGTTATGTTTTTCAAATGTATGTATGTATATTTCGCTTGAGAGGCGTCGTTAGATTCGTCTCAATTATTATAGTGACACTGGGTACATAAAATTCTTAAAAAATCAAAATGTCGGATATTATGCAAGGCCCTCGAGGTGGTATCAAAATAAAGGGCTTTGAAAGGGGAGTATAAAAATGTGTGTTATATTACGATTATATAATCTTATTTTCGTACTTTATTCTTCAAACCTTCAAGGTTTATTAGCGGAATGTAGAATAACGCAGTCGTGTTTGTGCTCATTGATTTTTTGTAATAAGGATATCTCTTAGCTTGTTGTGAGCTGAGTCAAAAGAGCCAAGTTGGTATTCAGGTGCACCAGATAAATAGCAGCAGTACTCAATGTGGGGCGGGACTAAATGTAGCACCTTTCCCGAGTTAAGGAATGCTTCGCTTTGTTAAGCAGACCAAATTTCTTAGGCGCCTCCTTGAACTTGTCTTCCAAATGATGGCGTTATTAATGGCAAAAAGTGTGTTGTGTACCACCGCAATGGAATTTTCTTAGCGCTGAATGTGGAGACTTATGTCTTGGTTGAATTGACCCAGACTAATTGTTTTCGACCTCGTTTAGATACCTTGGAAAAAGTGGTCTCAATTTTCGTCACAAGTGTGGCTTTATTCCAAAAGTTATTAGGTAAAAAACGTTTAATCGACAATATTTACCAAAACAAACTGTAGTTAATACAAGACCCAAAAGTCACCAAATACTTGGCGGTAGAGACAAATTTATTTTTTATCTACTTTTTGTGCATCCAAACATATTACACTTTATGTTATTATTTCTACGTACTATCTTTTAATTTTTAATCTATTATCTTTATTTAAGCTACTACCATGTACAAACTTAGTGCAATAGAGAATTTAATTATTATAAATTATTAAATTATATTATTATTTAATTATATTAATTATTATAAATATACGTCAGGAACTATTAGAGGTGGCGCCCTACTTCAATTAATTTAGATCCTAGTCTAGTGGTATGCTTTTGTGTGTGTAATTTTAACATTACTCACACACGATTCAGATTTTAAATATAGCTCGATAATTGTTATATCTAGTGCAGTAGGGGGTATGGTGAGTCTACAACCGTATACATATACAATATGAAAAATTGTATGTATACATGGCCAAATATTTGATCCTGGTCATTTCCGCGCCCCTCTAGGGCCTGCGCCTTGTGCATGATGCAGTTTAAATTGCCTGTACTGCTTCTTCAAGTAAGTATGTAGGCAGTGAAAGATAAATTTGCAAAAATTGCACCCGTTCTCAAATACGCTTAGGACCAGGCCTTGTGGCTCTAATTCTCAACAGCCTTTTGTCACATTTTAAGAATGAAAAGATGAAAAAAAAAATGTTCCAAAACATCTCTGTTCTCGAAAGTTAAAAAGTAATATTAATTTTTTTGAAAAAATTATTTACTTTCAAATTAAAATTACTTCCAATGCCAATAAGGCCACGGTAAAAAAAAACTGCCTGGTTTTTCGAATACCAAAGCAACTCTACAATGCTACTCGATAGTAAAAACGTAGTGATTATATTCTCTTTGCTCGATAGAAAGAGCAATGCATAGTAAATATGGAACACAATTTTGTGAGGGAAGTGGAATGTGAAGTGGCGGTGGCGTCGTCATAAAAAATAATAATTACTGTTAAATATTTGAACTATTTCATCTTTTATCTAAAGTTTAACAAATAAGAAAACTTAAATACAAAAGTGATTACTAATCTACAATGGAAAACGATATATTAGATTCATTAAGCGACTTGGGGTAAGAATGCAATAATATATTTTGCTGATTTTATTGTTATGAAATATCTTCGTCAGATACTTTGGTCAGAGTAACTAAAAGGGGACGCAAGGGAAAAAAAAATCATATAGTTTCATAGGTATAAAACTCTTCTTGACGAATTCCTGTAATACTAAAATAGGTTATTATCGTGGGCCAGCGGACAGTGGTCGGCATGTCACCATATCACATTTGAGGGCGGTTTGCATCTTTGTATCATTTGCCCATATTACCAAGAATTTGGCCTCTTTGTGGTTGATTTGCACACTTATTTTGGTAAATTTTTACTTGTCTGCACCATGTCATTTCTGCGTAAAAATGATTTTAATGGATGAAGATGCATCCCCTTACACCCAAATGGGCTCGGCTTTAGAACAAGGCCCCCTTGCTAGCTTGTTCAAACTTTTATGGAAGATAAAATTTGATCCCTTTGACCTCAAACCTGAAATTTCAGTTCATGGAAATAAATACTTTTTGAGTTATTAAATTGTGAAAATCATGAAAAAATGAATTCAAAGTTTTAATATTATTTTTAATCTATGGCTAGAGATTTGTTTTTAGGGATAGGAAATAGTATCAATACTTGAGGGTATCGATAGTTTGGGTTATCAAGTACTTTTGTTTACAATTTTAATACTTTTCTACACCAGTATTTTAGTTAGTGAAATGTAAGATTTTTTTAAAACCATAAAACTGGAACTTTCATTATGAGTTCCGTGTGCCTATAGTAATAATGAAATAATTTCTGAAATATGGGATACACACCCAGCTCATAGAAAGCGACTGGCAAAATCCAAAAAAAAAATATTTCACCCACTTAATTATTATTAAGACTGGCTGATTGAATATTTATGGAGGCTTCCACCTTATTTAGTAATTATAAAGATGGTTGTGTAGAACTAATAAAAGCTATTAAATATGTTTACAAAGTTTAATAAAATTCTTTATTTTTTATGCCCTAATTTGGGTAGTAAGTGTATTGATAACTCCATACCATTATTATAAATGCAAAATTAACTCTCTGTCTGTTATCTTGCAAATGGAACCATGGTCTTGGTCTGCCCTACCCTTAGAGTGTATTTTAGAGCCCAGAGGTGAGGAGGGAGAGCAGCCCCCACCCGCTGTAATGAAGGCATAGGCACTGCTTGGGAGCATGAGTGCCTGTAAGTTTGTTACAGTGGTGAAAACACTCTAAGGGTAGGGCAGACCAAGACCACGGCATTTCGGGGTTGACCAAGTTGGTTCTGAATTAAATTTTTTATCTTTCAATAATATTTTTTTTTACCCAAAAATAACTTTTTGCAGGGAAGTAAATATTTACCCTTATTTCCACCAAGGATTTTCCTTTCTTACCTAAGAACTTAAATCTGCCTTATTTAAACAGTACCCAGAACCCATCAAAGTTAAGAACTGAGTGCAAGGTATACAAACCTCAATTAATGAGCTGTTTTTAAATTTTATATGAAAAATACATAGATATACCTATGTAATGTATGTAATATTACATACAGTACATTTTTCATTTAATTTTGTATTCAGCACTGAACCACCCAAAAAGAGAGCTGTCCTGATACAGAACCACAGACTAAGTTGGTGTAAGGTGGTATTTTTGTATTAAACCAAATGCATTTTTTTAGTTTAAAAACATACTTGATTGCAATTACTTTACTTAAAAAAAGTTATTTGCTTCTTTGTTTTAGTGCCTCGATAAATATAATTTTGAAGTCAGAAACATGTTTTACTTAAAGTAATCCAGTTCCAATCTCTTCTTAATCCAACAATTTAACACAGTTTCTTGCACACTTATTGCTTACCAATAAAGAATCTCTTTCTCTTGTGTAGGTTTAAGGGGCCTCTTACAATGCACATCAATGTTAACTTTACATCTGTGTGTCTGAGAAATGTATAATATCAGTGGCTCTTATGTTGAGTTTTTGCTCACTCAACAATATTGAAGATTTGTTTACTTTACTCATGCCTACACAAAAGATCAAAATAAATGAGGGGGAGTTCCCATTATTTAGATGCATTTTATGCAAGAAAAATAAAAAAACTTCAAAGGCAAATGAATTCGACAGTTGATTTCAATTTAAGTGTAATATTGCGATCACATAAATTACTTACTACGTCTTACAAATGTTAAATCTTATATTTAATCCTGTTTTTACTATCGTTTGCTAAATTGTTACAACTACTACTATTACGGTATGGGGTTCTTCAAGTAAGAAGTTATTACATTGCAGTCGCTACAAGTTTTTAAAAAACGAAATATGTTTCTGAATAGGTGTGGTATTGTTGTCATGAGAAAGCACCATGTCGTATGTAGACAGTTGTGAATACTTTTATTCCATGCAATGATCTTAACACATTTTTAAGTGCTTTAAATGACTCTTAGTATCTATTTTATTCTAGGAATATTATAATGTGACTTTAAACTAGTGGCATTTTTATTTTTTTTCTGACAAATAAGCAGTTAAAAGCTCGATTCATAAAAGTTATAAAACAGCAGATGATTATGGGCAACAAGCATTATTAGTAGGCAAGTGTAAGTAGTTTTTTTCATGCCATAATTAATGAGCCCTCCTTTGAAATGAAGAATAGGGAACAATGCATAAACAGAATTAGAGTTGACTAAAAACCTTTCATTTTAAGTTCAGAAGTTACATCTTTCGATTGGTTCTAGATATGAAGGCCCATTATCTGACGAAGTTGCCTTTGCCAAAGCCCTTGATGGAGGTCCAAAGTCTCTTGAGTTCACAAAACTTATCCACATACTTGCCGAAGAATTAAAGAAGCTATGTAATTTAGAAGAGACAGTAAATATCATGAATGATCCTGACGATTCTAGTTCTTTTCTATTAGAGTTGAGCTCTTTTTTAAAAGAACTTGGATGTCCATATAAAAAAATAATCACAGGTAATGTTTGTTGTATGTTTTTAAAGATAAAACAATTAAAAATATTTTTTTTTTTGTGTAGAATTCTTTTTTTTTATATTACTCCTTGTTTTTACATATATTTTTAAAGAAATTATATAAAATTTAACACTAAATTAGATCTGAAGCAGGAATTTTGTTCTTAATATAAAACCTTCTTTTTGACATGACTTTTATTATGTCATAGTTTTAGTGCTATTGGTGGTCTATCAGTGTGTTTCCTAATGGATACTTCTCTTTGTTCAACTACATATGTTAGGGTAAAGACCCGTACTAGCATAATTAAACATAAAGCATTAGGTCAGTTTCATTTTAAAAGCAAAGAAAAAACCATGGCTGCAGTGGGAACATTTAGTATTAACATAACCTCTTGACCGAATGTTTGACATTAATTAAAACTGTCTGCTGAATTCAGGTACAGAGCTGTCACTAGAGCCATCTCTTGATTTTATTTGGTTGGAGTGTACCTAGCATAAAATTCGATATAAATTGTGAAGATTCTTGTAGGTATTTCTATAGAGTTGTTTGCGAAATATAACAGAGAGTTGAAATTCTCTATGCTATTATGATTTTGTAACTGGCCATTAATAGTATGAATAGGTAAAGAAATGCCTATGTTTTTGAAGTGCAACTTTGTACAACTGCCTGTATAAAAATTATGAATGCCGGTATAAATAAATTAATGTAAACTACTTACAGGTCATATGTCATCACGTTTACAAAGCAAGGAGGATCGATTGTTGTTACTTGACTATTTAATATCGGAACTTATGGCTGCCAGAATGATAAATGTAGACAAGCCCAAAGACAAGCAGGGTTCTGGTATGGAGATTATTGTGGTAAGTTTCAAAATAAATAATTTGAGATGGTATAAATTTAATACATAGTTAATTTATTTAATTACTACTTCTTTAAACTACTTTCAATAATGCAATAGCATATCTTTACCCGTGCTTGTAAGGCCTGTTAAGTTTGTATCAATTAATATTGATTCTCATAGCCCTGTCACCAGTGTCATTTGGGATTTAGGTGGAATGGGTGGGGATGTACTTGCATTAAAGAAAGACATTAAGTGAATTGTATAACCATAATTGAGGGCTAACCCATTTAAATAAAACTATGTAGAATGCTGACAAAATAAATACTTCTTTTTAGGGTTCTGTACCCAAAGGGTAATTAGCGCGACCCTATTACTAAGACTTTGCTCTCCGTCCATCCGTCCGTCCGTCTGTCACCAGGCTGTATCTCATGAACCGTGATAGTTAGACAGTTGAAGTTGAGATGTATTTCTGTTGCCGCTATAACAACAAATACTAAAGGGCTCCCATACAACAAACGTGAGTTTTTTGCTCAATTTTGCTTGATATTAATAACGGCAACAGGTAGACGCTTAAAATATTCACAGAATATTTAGTTGTATAGTCACTTTAAAAATAAATAATTAAATTTAAATAAAACAAATATGTAAGGGGGGCTCCCATACAAAAAACGTGATATTTTTGCCGTTTTTATAGATAATGGTACGGAACCCTTCGTGCGCGAATCCGACTCGCACTTGGCCGATTTTTTGAGACACGTATTTCTAAGCTTTTTTTTTAACTGGATTAATTAATAGCTTATTGAACTAGTGCCACTTATCTCACTCATAGCTAGGCTGCTTGCCAAGACTGCTATTTTCAAGGTTCCGTAGCCAAAACCGAACCCTTATAGATTCGTCATGTCTGCCTGTCTGTCCGTTCCCCGTATGTCACAGCCACTTTTTTACGAAAGATATAAGAGCAATTCTGTTGAAACTTGGTAAATAGATGTATTGTGTAAACCGCATTATGATAGAAACTAATACTAACAAAAATAGAAAAAAAAACAATAAATTTTTGGGGTTCCCTAGCATAAAATTATAAGGATATTTCAAACTGAAACATAAATTTTTTTTTTATCAAAAATACGTGTGGGGTATCTATGAATAGGTCTTCAAAAATGATATTGAGGTTTCTAATATATTTTTTTTCTAAACTGAATAGTTTGCGCGAGAGACACTTCCAAAGTGTTAAAATGTGTGTCCTCCCCCTGTAACTTCTAAAATAAGAGAATGATAAAACTAGAAAAAATATATGACGTACATTACGATGCTAACTTCCACCGAAAATTGGTTTGTACGAGATCTAGTAAGTAGTTTTTTTAATACGTCATAAATCGTAAACCGCAATTACCTTTCATTCAATCAACTCAAATATAATAATATTTTTGTTTGTGGTTGTAGATTACATAAATGGTTATACGAAACCCTCGGTGCGCGAGTCCAATTCGCACTAGGCCGGTTTTTTGTAGGCTTTAAACTTGACGATTAGAGTGTTTGGCCAGACAGTGCCACTACTATACAGATAGAGTTTCTGTGTTATTTGCTATTCTATCAGATAGTTCTTATACTATAATTGAAATGTTAATTTTCACAGCAAGAATCTCCAACCGCAAAAGACCTCAAAGAAGTATTGATTGCATTAAAATTTAACAAACCACCACCTAATATAACGGCCGAGATGCTATTTTCCAAATTGGAATCCAAATTAAAAGACACTATACAGAAGGAAGGTAAGACAATTCATTTATTTCATCCTAATTTATCTGCCATCAAGTTATGTATTTACAATCATAAGAGCATGGTCAAAATATTACAAGACATCAGTCAGTATCTCGATGGATCCTAAGTATAAGGGCCGAAATACAAATTTCAACCCCTTATCAATAGAGGCTCTCAAAGTTAAAATTTGTTATATTTTTTACATACTGCAACCAAAGCTTATGAAACTTTGAGCTCTAATGATTTTTTTGCATTATGTTATTTTTCAAATTAGTGCACATAAATCATAAATGTAATATGGCCCCTGAAATGTGTGTGTGTGTGTGTGTGTGTGTGTGTGTGTGCGTGTGTGTGTGTTTTTTGGCTTTCGATTTCTCAATAACTACCGAATCCCTCTGATGACATATCAATTGATACGCCACGTCATGACTTAGATCTGTAAGGAGTCTAAAATAAATCGGTCCCGCGGTTTGTTTTTTATCCGTAAGAAACTGACTTTTTTATGCACGCAACATAAATTTCATGTATAATTACATGTATCGAGGGGTAGTAAAGTGTTTTCGAGGGTGCTGATTTCGATTTTTTTAAAAATCAAAATGGCGGATCCAATGTAACGTAATTTTTTTTTTGGAAAACAATTTTTCTCAAGAGAAGTTGCATGTACGGTACTTGCTGCCGAACCAATTTTCATTACATAATTTTCATAATACTCATGATACACTAGTGGAATGATATTTTTGCACTATAAAATTTAGTCTTTCTTTTATGGATGTTTTGGTAATAGCTGATTGTAACATAGGAGTAAGGAAATATCTGTAGATCTATCAGCCATTTGTCTTGTTTCAATTGAAATATCAAATATGTTAATGTAGCTTTCAATATCATCTTCAGATGGATCCAACTCCTAATACAGAATGTAAGAATCATGTTTACTAATACGAATTTGCTTGATTTTAGAGCGAGGCACTTTCTGTCCTTCCAAGTTTTAAGCCCAGTTAAAACAATTACTTGCCTGCATCTTGGAGTCGTAAACCATGTTTTGAGATCACATTATAAGGAGTTCCTTTTACTTTAGCCTATCCAATTAATGAACTCCACTCAGACGGAATATAAATATTCTCATGTATTGAAGCTCTTGTGGCATGCATGGAATCACTCTCATTTTGTGTGCCTTCTGTCTCTACTTAAATTGTTATTTTCCCATATACTTAGGACCCATCAACTCTATGATATTACACTCCTTCAAGGGTGGTTTTTGAGTTTAATCGCTTATTAGAGCTCTTACAATATTGTATACTTGCAATCTCCGTGTATTAAGGGCAAGAGTTTTTAGCTTTCTTTTTTACAGTTCGGATCTTTGCGAAGTCACTAAGTATGATGACCTTAAATGACACAATAAGTAATAGAAATAGTGTAGTGAAAAAGAAATGTTAATAAAATTAAAAAAAGGTATCTTAAGTTAGTCTGCGAATGTTGACAAGATGATTAACAGAAGATATAGGAAACAAAATGTGAGATGTGTCCATTGAGGTAGAATTTTGCTATGCGTTTGAAATATGTAAGATAAACATGACATATTTTTAAACATATTTACTGTAAAATGAAACCAGTTCAGCAAGTTACATATATGTATCTTACAGCACTGGTTGCTACACGTTTTCTGCTGGCCACATTACTGATTATTATATTCCTAGGGTGTCTTAACTACTTGCTTGACAGGTTATTTTTTTTAAGGTGAACAATTAGTTGGCAAACCGTTGTACAATAAGGCTTTATCGGAGAAAGAATTGAAGCAGCTAGAAACTAATTTCAATGAAATGTACGAAGAATATAGATTAAGAAGAGAAACTCTTATTACTAGGTTGGAATGCACTATACAAAGTTTTGAGGTGAGAAATGTTGTAGACTCCATAAAATCTCTCGTTATTTATATCAGTACAGTATTATATAGTATCAATATTATATTATACAGCATCACATGTAATGCAAGTCAAGTTTCGTGTTTGCATCATGCAAGCAATAAATAAATGCACATATACCTAGCATAAAAAAGCTATCCTAACTTTTAACCATGGTGAAATACAATTATGTACTGAGTTGCTTATTGCTTTTCTGTTTTTTTTTTTATGCGTAACAAAAGATCTTAACACTGCTGGATATTTACGACGGAAACCCATAATGCTACGCGTCGACAACATACTTAGACAGTTATTTTTCTAAACAGTCTACTACTACGAAAACAAGTTTATGCGTATTCGATATGCGATTTGCCTTTTGTTTTAAAAAATGTGTTTTATTTTTTGCAGAGTTATTGGTTGATGTTGTGTTTAACCCGTGTCCACTCGTTTTTTCTATCCTTTTTCTGTATTAGCTAATATTGGTTAAATTCACGTTTTTTTTTAGAGCTTCTACGTTTTATTAACACCTATGAAATAGTTAGTTTTCAACTATTAGGATATAAATATTTGTAATAGGAATGTATTGCTTTTTACAGTGGTCAGACCGTCTTAAAAGCAAGAAAGACCATATACAGTCGACATATCGGCCAAAACGAGAAAACCTAAAAGTAAAACCCGATGTAAAGCTCTCAGATTTCCTTGCAGCCAGAACTTCGTTATTACAAATCGAGAAGACTTCCAATGCGACTGTAAGAAAAAATACACAGAGTGATGTCAATAAAGTTATTATTGGACAGGTATGTTCTTAAATTGAGACAGATTATTGTACTTTCTGTTCTTTTGTTATTTTCAAGGTGCTTGTGGTCCTGTCGCGTTGGGCGTGGTCAGTCATTGGATAGGTGACTGTTCCAGTGACACAATTTTTCGAGCTCTTCCGGGCTTGGAGGGCCTTCGTTAGACCTGTCTGTTGACATGCCTGACCCCCTCGCAACCTAGTTGGTAGTGTTGCCGACTGCTGCTCAGAGGGTGTGGGTTCGATTCCCGCATTGGTAAATAACATTTGTGTTTGTCTTAGGTCTGGGTGTCTTTATGTATAATATGTATGTATTTACAACAAAAAAGTAATATATATGTATCTGTATCCATTGTCTAGTCACCATAACACAAGCTCTGCTTACTTTGGGGCCAGACGGCACTGTGTGTAATGTCCAAAAAAATTTATTTATTTATATGACAGCAGTTGTTTAGCCAAAAAAAAGCCCCATGGGGCTTGAAAAACTGATGTCAAGTGGCCACTAGCTTGATAGAGTTAATGGTCATGCATGGTTAACAATGACCTTAACCTCCTTTTTCGAAGAAAAGGCCTATGTCCTTTCGTACGTATTAAGGCTAAATACTACTGATTGTTTTATTTGAATATTGATCCTTGAGCATTACTTTAATAAAATAGGGTTAGTAATAGTTAAGATAAAAATAATTTTGAGAGTCTTAAGTTCGTACTTAAATCCCATTTAAAAACAAAACACTTACTTTTTCGGAATTTTCCAATTTTTTGGGCATTTTCCCAATTTTCCTTTGCCTAAAAACCCTATTCGGACTATTACGATTTTATTCTAATATATAAGCTAATTTTTAATTTTTGTTGCCAGGTACCCGACAGAGGTGGACGACCAAATGAACAACAACCACCACCACCTGAAATGCCATCCTGGCAACAAAGACCACAGCAGGTATGTATAAACACAACCCTTAGCCCCAATGAAGGAAGTCTGTAAGTATACTCCAAATGCTATTTTCTTAAAGCAAAAAAGAGTAATACTGAGATAATGGGAAGCAAAAAATAGATAATGACAGAAAGCGACTTACAATTTTACTTCTATAAATAGTTAATTCTGAACTTTCGCGTTATTTACTCATTTCAAGCATTTATTTATCTTTAAATTCATTATAATAGAACGTCATTTTTATCCAAGGCTTGTACCCGAAGCTATTGAAATAAAATCAATGCGATCCTCCTCGAAACGTCGACACTCAAAAAATTCTATAAATAGCTAAAGTAATTACACATATAGATTTTACCCATCATAATTACTTGTTTCGTAAATCGAGAATTATTCATTGAAGTACCTAAATCTGTGCATTGCGAACATACCCGTGCGGTAAATTTATTTTACAAGCACACCGCAAAGCACAATCGAGGCCGTCCATCAGTGCCGTGAAAACATTTTGTCCTTCTATTTCTATATCGATTTAATGTCTAACAGTGATAACAGAAACATATTGGACTTGTGAACGAAACAAAAATAAAATGCACTTTAATCAGTCTAGAACCGTCTACAGTTTGTGAATGAGATTTATTATAAAATAATTTGGTTCTGCTTTTGAGTTCTGTTTGGTGTTGCGTACGAAGTGTGGCGATGTGCCATATCATTGTTGTACCACATGACAATCGATAATACTGCTTAGGATGCGTATTCCTATTATTAATAGAATTTATGGACCATATCATGGTGGTACATTTATTTTTATCTGGAATAGCCAAATAGACGGAAAATAGGTACTTGGCTTAGACGATTTGGAGCATGACACGTTTAGGTTTTCTCTGTGTTTAAGACGCTCAAACGGCCAGCATAAGTTGAACTATCCTTACAGGCGTATGTGTAGGGTGTCTAGCATAACGCGTCGGCGACCGAAACCGATAAGCAACGTGAACTCTCTTCGTAAAAGCGCGTCGCGCACTGAAGTTTCTGTTGCGATGATACAATTTATATACGATAGTCAATTATAATTTATTTATTTAATATTGTAATAATATAAAAGCTTGTTTTTACTTACTATTTACAGTTATTAATGTAGATACATGTGGCCATTTTTGTCTAAACTTATTGTTAATTAGAAATATTTTTTAAATAACTAATTCAGTTTTTTAGGTTTTATGGCGGTAAGCAATAACTAAAATGTAAAATTATATTTTTAATGTTTTCTTACCTATGTTCAAAAATGTGTTCTGCTTACCATGTAGAATAAAGACTATTCTATAAATGTATGTATAATTTATATTAGTTGTTGCAATAGTTGAATAGTAATCATCAATGAAAAATTAACAAAAACACAAAAAACTATCGGATTTTGTCTCAGCGCTTTTAAGAGAAAAATAGAGAACAATCGATAGAGCACGAGAGACATAGGAACGGGATAGAATGAGACATGTGGGCATGCAAAAAAGTTTTACTTCTGTCTGTTTAGATTTTTTATCATTCATGAAATTTTATCTTTTTAGGGAGGAGGAGGCGGTGGGGGTAGAGGAGGTGGTGGCGGTCGTGGAGGTGGTGGTGTCGGTCGTGGTGGCGGTGGAAGAGGTGGGGGGCGAGTGCAAGGCAGTTACAACCAAGGTGACTCGGGACGGTAAGCTTTTAACTTTGTTGTGTTTCCATTGACGTAGCATTATTTTGTGGGAGGTGGGGTTTTTTTGAGGGGCTGACTAGAACTACATCAGCTCGGCGACACTTAGCGAGCTATGAAAAGAGCTATGCTTGGTGTTGGCGATAAAAATAAGGAGATTCGCCGTAATCCAAAGTTACCGACATAGCTTACAAGTTATTTGCAAATAAAGTGGCAATGGGCAGGTCACATCGCTTGTCGAACTGATAAACGTTAGGTAAGAAAGGATGAATGGCGTCCTCGGTTTGGATTACGGAGCGTAGAACGGCCTTCTATTAAGGGGATAGACGACTTGGCTAGACCCGCAGGAAGCCGACAGGCGCGGGCGGCTCAGGACCGGCCGTTATGGAGACATATGGGGAAACCTTACGTTCAGCAGTGGACGTCTTCCGGCTGAGACGACAACGACGGCTAGAGCTAACTGGCGTCGCCATCAGATATTTGGAATTTACTCTTCGTACAATTTAATTCATTATTTGTTTTAAAAAATAAATAATTAAAAAAATAAAAACTAGTGACAAGCTTTTTATTTATTTATCTTAATATAATAAAATCCTTAAAGCTGTGAATCGTCGTGGCACATGCACACGCTATGCACATGTACTTTAATTCATTTTGTATGAAAATGTAGGCGGTATACACTACAAAAGGATACGTTCCAATACAAATGGACCTAATCTAACGTAGTCTTTTCGTGCGCAGTGTATTCGTAGCGTTATTTAAAAAAAAATCTGAGCAGATTTTATCTTTGCAGCCCTCAAACCAGCCCAGCTGCAATGAACCAAAACCAACGCAACTACCAAACCTATGAAGTACCGCCGGGTGGTTACAACACTAACCAAGGTGGATATTCTAACAATACCAGTCAAAGTAACTACGATTCCAACCGTCATAGTTATAACCAAAACAACTACGGCGTTAATAACCAGAGCTACAATCAAGGCGGTTACGATACCGTCGGAAGCTACAGTCAGGGGTATAACCAAGGTGAGTATTCTGAAAGTAATTTAAATTCAAATTTTATTCGAAAACGACGCCACTGCGAAACTTTTGAAGATGATTCAACTGTTGGTTACGATCCAAGTAGGCCAGGCTATAACGAAGGCCTGTCAAATATTAGCCAAGAATGTGTAACAAATAGTAACTCAGTTTTGGTCAAAAATCCATTTGCATTGAGACTGGAAAAATTACCTGAAAAATTGATTGAAGACGAAAGGATCGATGTTGTTTCGTGGGAGACGGATACTTATCCAAATGAATGGAGCGATTTGAATCAAGGTTTACCTAAAGTGCTGGTCCAAAATCCTTTTGCAAGTGAAGAAACTAACACGAACATACCAGTCATTGATTTAAGTTTAGATGAAGTTGTGATGGAAATGTCCGCTGTGAGTTTAATATATTCAGATCGAGGCTGTGATGGAAATGAAAGCAATAATGCAGAAAATAAAGACTTAGATGTGGAAATTATTGATGTTGTTGAAGTCAAAAGAGAAGTCATTGATTTAAGTATAGACACAGACGGCAGAAATTGGTCCACAGATAAATTAGTAAGAAAAAGAGTGAGATCAAAAAACAGTAAGCAAGATGCAAAACTAATTGATAATACTGTGGTCAAAAATGAATTAGTCGTTTATTTGAGTCACTATAAAGGAATTACTACTGAACTACCTAAAGAGCGTAGATGTCGGAAAAGAGGTAGGATAAGAAACTCAAAAGTTGTATCTCAAACGGTTGACTTAACTCAAAATGAGTCTGAAGCATCTACATTAATTTCGAGATCCTGCAACCCAGGAGACACAGGAAATGTAAGAAAAAGAGTGAGATCAAAAAACAGTATGCAAGATGCAAGTCTTATTGATCATACTGTAGTAAAAAATGAATTAGTCGTTGATTTGAGTCAATATAAAGGAATTTCCACTGAACTACCTAAAGAGCGTAGGTGTAACAAACGAGATAGGATAAGAAATTCGGAAGTTGTATCTCAATCTGTGAACTTAACTCAAAATGAGTCTGAAGCATGCCCAGAAAGCACAGGAAATGTAAATTTAAAACAAAATAAACTAACACCAAAAATTAAAAAGGAAATATCAGCAATGACTGCAACAAGTAGACCGTTAAGAAATTTCCAAAAGAAAAAGTTAAGAATTCTTTTAGAACATAATGTAGATGAAGAAGTTGCTACTAAAATTTGTAGGAAATCTTTGGAATCTTTAATAAATCACATAATTCCGATGCAAAGTTCTCAATTGGATGCTCATGATCATGGAAAAAGTCGAACACCAGTAACCGATGTATCAAATTATAGCAAAGTTAATTCAAAAAAATTAAATATATTACATAATTATGAAAATGATTTGAATAAGGCACTAAAAGTATGTAAAGAACCTTTAAGGTCCGTTGTGAATTACTTGATTCTAAGACATAATTTGGAGCTAGAAAAATCGGCAAGAAATGAAGTAACTGTAAATCAAATATCATTAGTGCCTAATAGTGAAAATGGCATCTCTAGTAGCACCATAACTCTTAATGAAAGTACATCCGAGAATATATTAAGCGATCCAAAAAACAAAAATGTCAACCATGAAATAAATACTAACGAAAATGTCGTACTTTTAGTAAATATACCAGAAAACGAAATCTTCGAAAATCCAGAGCTATTTTGTCTGGACACAGAGTTTGATTTAACTGAAACTGACAATAAATCAAACTTAAGTCACAGTAATGAAATAACATACCAATCTAGTTCTCAAAACAATACTAAATTAAATGCAGAAATTAGCACCATGAGAATTGAAGATGTAACTAATATAGTCGATATTCAAAGTTTAAATTCAGTAAATTATGCTACACCTTCACAACAGAGTTTTCAACTACCGAAAACTTCAGATGAAGTACAAAGTTCCGTCAATGATCTAGGGCAAAATCACATATCCTTAGTAAATTTCGAAAGTTCCAAACAAAATTGTCTTGACGTAGTGTCTATTTCAACTGACAATGGTGACTCAAATTTAAAAAACAATGACAAAACACAATTTCAAAACAATACAACTGAAAATCATGGAATTTCTTTAAATATAGAAAACACCATGATAATTGAAGATTCAAATAACGCAGGCAACACAAAAATTTCAAATTTAATACCATCTACAAATCGTAGTGTAAATAACTTAAATAAAAGTAAGTCTGGCAAAAAATCCCTAAAACGTGTCAAACGGATCATATCGAGAAAAATTCGAGGTGTATTGCAACAAGAAATTGGAAAACTGCATGCAAAAACAATCTTTAACAGACATAAAACATGTTTTTTAAATAGAATATTAACAAAAAAAAATTGTGATTATAAAGATGATACACTTAATTCAATATTTAAAAAGCTGACAGAGTCAAATATAAAATACATAGTATCAGTTATTAATGATCCCGAATATGAATCTATGGTACAATCATATTCTACCTATCGAAATTTTCAACAGTCAAAAATCTCTGATGGGGCTGTAAAAGCAGTAGACGAAGTCAAACAAAGCTCACCCTTAACAAATATGAGTCACGAAAGTTCTGACCAACATTGTCTTGGACCAGTGTCCAATTTAACTGAAAATGAGGTTAGTAACTTAAACTTGAATGAAAACTTCAAAACGAAATTTAATGTTAGTGCTCAAAACAATACAATGGGAAATCTTGCAATTTCGTCAAATACAAAAAATACTGTGGTAATTGAAGATTCAAATAATGCAGTCAAAACAGAAATTTCAAATTCAATACCAATGAATCTAAGGTCAAAAACTCCATGTAAAGTTATAAATAATGTAAAAAAAAGCCGTGGTTGCCGAAAAATAATGAATAGTATCAGATGGATAATTCAGACAAAAATTCGAAGTCTATTACAACCAGAAATTGGAGTAATAAATGCTACAAAATTTCTTAAAAAACATGAAATTTTTTTTTTAAATAAAATTGTAACTAAAAATATTTATGATAACACTATCGATGATGTAATTAATTCAAGTTATGAAAATTCTACAGAATCAAACATTAAACACATAGTTTCAGTTATTAATGATCCTGAATATGAATCAATGGTACAAACATATTATTCCAATCAAAATGTTCAACAGACATGTTCATCAAATAAAGTTTTAAATGCAGAAGATGCGATAGAAAAAGCTAGAATAATAGAAAGTACAAATTGCATTATATCGGCGAAAATTCGAAGTGTATTACAACAAGAAATTGGAATATCGAATGCAATAAAATTCCTTAACAAATATAGCATATTTTTTTTAAAAAAAATTACAAAAAACATAAAAGGAAACCCTAAAGATGATATACTCAATTTAATTCTGAAAAATGTGACAGAGTCAAATATAAAACACATAGTTTCAGTTATTAATGATGCTGAGTATGAATCAATGGTACAGACATATTCTAATACAAATCTTCAACAATCGGGAAGCACTAAAGAAGATAATGTTTTACAAAATAATATGAGTCCCGAGATTAATTTTGTCAGAGAGGACATACTAAAAAACATTCATAGCGTACAACAAGATATAAAAACACTGCAACAAAATATTAGAACAGTAAATGTACTCGATGTTGCTGGAAGCGCTCTATTGAGTGACAATGTTACTGAAACTTGGCAAAATAATAAATCTATTTTAATGCCCACAAATAATTACCATTCAACATTGCCGAAAATAAATTCGGCAAATAATTTTTTTGCGTATATAAGAGGTAGAAATAGAATAAATCCGAACTTTCGCAGGAAACCAGTATATGATGAAACAAGACGGTTCATTAGACCA
Organism: Apoda limacodes; assembly: GCA_946406115.1. Classification (NCBI taxonomy): domain Eukaryota; kingdom Metazoa; phylum Arthropoda; class Insecta; order Lepidoptera; family Limacodidae; genus Apoda; species Apoda limacodes. The sequence continues at coordinate 19,877,633 of OX291555.1, read as the reverse complement.
ACGACAATGAGAACACAAAGGAACATTACAAGTTATATGATTAATCAACAAAACGAAACATTTACAGAAATGCTCGGAAGTCAAATTTTAGGACCAATTAATGGTAATGGGGCAGAGACAAATAACTTTAGTCTTCCAGTTAATTCTATTATCGCAGTCACTAATGAAAATGAACATGAAAATTATAATTCCACAAATAGGCTTACATTACGAGGATCATCACCAAATATTCTATATTCAAATACACCAGCCGTAGGCGATCAACAACCTTGTTTCTCTAATTCACATCTAAATGTTTCAATCCAAAATATTAAAGAAGATATTGAAGAATTAAAATGTGAGATATCTTCAAATGCTGATACTGTAACCACTGAACATAGAGAAATTAAACACAAGAAAAATATTAGGGTCGCTATCCAAAATAAAGTACCAATGTCTACTAACCAAATGATAATAGTTCGTCGCTTGATTGTTTTATATATGGCAAGATTTGCTGAAATGTCTGAGGAAGGAATGGGACCTCAATTTTCCAACTGTTGTTTTCGAAAAGGCTATATTCTAATAACCTGTCTTAATGAAAGAAGTAAAATATGGTTAGAGGAATGCTTAAAAGGCATTAAACCATGGCAGGAAGCGGAATTATCAGTAATTTGTGCCCAAGAATTACCTCAAACATGGGATGCCTCAGTCTTAGTCCCTAGATCTGAAGCACGATCATTGCGAGATATTCTTTTACTTTTAAGAAGTCAGAATGGCCTTAGAGTTGAAGAATGGAATGTAAAAAAGTTTAGAACATTTTACCATAAGCATTATTTGTTCCTGACATTGAACGAATCGTCTGTGATAGCGCTTAAAAAATTAAATTTCAGACCGGTAGTTGGATTTAAGAAGGTTCTATTTTGGATTAGAGGTGTCAATGTTTCAATAATACTAGATAAATAAGTTGTAAACAGTGAATATGGGTTAGTGTTATTTCGAATAGTATTAACAATAGGGCATATGCATGTATAGTCTTTATATATGAAATTAGTTGCTTACATACAAATAATAAAAATAGAAAGAAACAATAGCAAAACAATATATTTTATGAATAATAACCATTTTTAATACTTATATTTCATAAATCAAATATATCCAAAAAATATGAAATCAGAAGAAGTGAAACGCAGATTGCAAATTAGGTTTTTTGAATCAAAACACTTTTCAATCGTCAAAGTTATGAAATACTTTAATTTTTAAGTTAGTTAGGTAGTTAGTTATTTTTTAGTTTTTAAGTTAATTTAGCTATAACTCGCCACTAGAGGGTGCTGCAGCACAGAGTAGAACAATATCTGTCAGGTCAACTAGTAAGTTATACTTCACGAATAAATACTTATAATAGCAAAAAGTTTAAAATGATCATCAAACTGATTTGGGGATGTAAACGCAGCCATTATGGCGCGCTTTTTGTGACGTCAAAGTCTATGTAAACATTATAACGTGATCTACAATCATTATGCTTATTATAATTTTGTATGAGTATGAGTACAAGTCAACAAAAAATATGTTTACATTGAAAAATAACCAAAAACTCAATTTATAAAAAAAGTTTGCTTTTGTACTTTATACGATGATGAATAAAAAACTCGATTTTTGCCAAATGCTTAGAGGTAACCATTCTTAAGAAGCAAACTTTATGAGATAAAAATATTATTTCTTTTATAAATTAGGTATAAGAAATCAAAATCGGGTACACCAAATTCGTGTTGACTATATATATATATATATGTAAGGTATAAGAATCTATTAAGAAGTGCACCTGTGTAATCTTTACATAGACTTTGAAATCACAATCGAACTGACTTATTATTTTCGCTTTTCGCTATAATAATAATTTAAAATTCATAGTTATAAAAATACTCAAAAAAAAATTGTTATAGTTATAATCAAAGTAAAATTAAAGATTGTAAATAAAATAGTCAATATTTAAATTGCATGCATGTACCCTCTTGCCTACTTCTACTATTTTTCTTTGTTGTGATTCTTATTAAGTATATAGTTATAATATCTGATTTGTTTATATACTTATTGTTGACTTTGCTTTTTTATGTCAATTGGCCGCATTAAAATAGTAGTTTTATGAAACTGTTGCATAATAAGGGGTTAAATAAGGCGAGGTTTGTTAATATGCAGTTTCATACACTACTTTATCTACTCTCATACATTGGCATTCAAATAAAAAATCAAAGAGTGAGAAATAGTTTCCGAAAACGATGCATGCATGCAACGATGCCTTTTTTTGCATTTTCCATGCCATAAAGTCGTGATAGCATTTATCATATATTTTTTTTTACTTTCCTGGTAATCTGATTGGTTGGATTTGTCTTTTATCGTATTGATTGTATTATGACATTATTTTGTTAGAGAAATAGTGTTATAAAATAATTTTTTTTTAAAATTTTGGTATTGTGGTAAAGTCTGTCAATATAAACTTGTTTTGAAGATTATAACTTGAATTTCACGATATGAGAGTAGATAAACATTTAAAGCTGGGTTGCACCAACTAACTAGAACAATAACAAGAGGCCAACGGTACGTCAAATACTCGGTGCAGTAAAAAATGGAGTGCACCATCTTTTATTGACAATTGTTAAATTACGTCATAACTTTAACGTTAACAATAACCAGCCGAAAATGACTGGTTATAGTTAAAGTTACAATTGACAAGCCGCTAAATGATCATAAAATGAGGTTATTTATGTGAAATACAACAAATTTGAATTACCAGGCGGTTTGAATATTATGTATTGCTAATGAAATACATTTATTTAAATAGTATTTATTAACTCTAGGTACCTATCTCACAAAATTTGTAAAATATAATTGTAGACTATAGCGTTACTGCAAGTTCTACTTGCTATTATTACTTATAAATTCGGTAAAGCCTAGTCGTAATAGTTATTTTAACTTTTACAAAAAACAGTTTTGTGATAGCACTTTAGCTTATTTCTTGTTTTCCAATAAAAACATCAAAATAGTTACAATATAGCTGCACTACTCATGCACGCTTAGTTACATATCGCGCCATCCTTGTCTTTTCTCACGGTTACTGCCAATCTACATTGACTCATAAATAACAGAAGTAAAGGACTGTTTTGTTCTGGCCATGCTTTGGCAGCTTCGCACAATATTTTTTTTATTCATTGTGAGTCATGGATTCAAGTCCTTTATCCTAGCAAAACACGTAACAATAGCATTTACAACTTGTAGGACGGTGCAACCCAAATTGTTGTGTTGTAACGGTTAAAGTAAAAGTCATTGTTAAAGTTATTTTTGACAATTACTTTAGCAATCGTTTTGGTGCAATCCAGCCTTAGTTGGCTTTTTAAGTAACTGTAATTTTTGTTTTAGTTGTAATATGTATACCTTAACGATATTAGTAGTTGTTATTAAATATTCAGTCGTGTTAGGAATAAAATTGAGTATTTTAAGCACATGCAGCCATACAGCTGTGAGTATAATTAAATGTTCTATCATAGTTTTTAGGCAACTTTTATTTATAGTTATATTTTTTAGAATTCCAGTAAAATAAATTTAATTAAAGAATTATCTATTGGAAGTTTAGTATTAGTCTGTAACACCAGAAGTAAAAGTCACAAAATATTTTTAAATTGCCTTTCAATATATGCAAAAAACAGTTAAGCGCTAATTCCAATAAAAACTAACACAAATTCACGGATAATATAGGAATTGAATGACCGCCCATCAGCGACTGTCACTTGAGCCAAACCTTTTTTTTGACCCGACTGTGTGGACGTTCCAGAGTCCAAGAAAGCCCATATGCGCCACGTATGTAAAGTTAGCAATTCACCGGATCAAACGGACACGATCAAACTTCATATCTCTCGTCCCTAAATTCAAACATGCCGCGCATCTCGTGGACAACTTCAGGGACACAAATAACGCGTAAAATAAATGGCGCGTCTGTACCTTTACTTAACCGCCTGCCTTCGGTCACGCGTCTGTGACAGTACAGTGGTTGAGCAATTTTAAACGCAAGATGTGGACGCTAAAATTAGTGCGAATTCCATAAAAAAAAACGAGTAAAGCGTCTATACGCTCCAGGGATAAATTCCACTGGGTATTCAGCCTTAGGTCACCATAATTAAGTTAATTAACTCCCATGTTTATAGATTAAAGAGACTGAAATGTAGTTTAGTTATTTTAATTTCGATTTATAAGATGTTTTCCGTTTTTTTGCCTACTATTATTTTCACAAGATATACCTATGTGTCAGTTTACATGTTAATTTTATTTGATTTTAACAGGTCTTGGAAAGTAATGATTAACACTCACGACCCAACATCCGTAATGTGTTGTATAATTGAAGTGTCACATTATTATAAATCGGCCTATCCCTATTTAATTCATCGGCAAAATAAGTCTAACCTAACCAAATAATAGGTTGTCGTCAAAATTAATAAATAGATCAGAAACCACTGCTTGTGCAATCAGTTATCATAATTTTGGTTTCTATTAATTATTAATAATAATAAAGTCTTTATCTTTCCATCCCTATTTAATTCATCGGCAAAATAAGTCTAACCTAACCAAATAATAGGTTGTCGTCATAATTAATAAATAGATCAGAAACCACTGCTTGTGCAATCAGTTATCATAATTTTGATTTCTATTAATTATTAATAATAATAAAGTCTTTATCTTTCCATCCCTATTTAATTCATCGGCAAAATAAGTCTAACCTAACCAAATAATAGGTTGTCGTCATAATTAATAAATAGATCAGAAACCACTGCTTGTGCAATCAGTTATCATAATTTTGGTTTCTATTAATTATTAATAATAATAAAGTCTTTATCTTTCCATCCCTATTTAATTCATCGGCAAAATAAGTCTAACCTAACCAAATAATAGGTTGTCGTCAAAATTAATAAATAAATCAGAAACCACTGCTTGTGCAATCAGTTATCATAATTTTTGTTTCTATTAATTATTAATAATAATAAAGTCTTTATCTTTCCATTACTTAAGCCCTTTTTTTTATTTACGTTAGTGGTGGTAGTCTATAACTACCTTTTTTTGTTAGTTTGGATAGTCGTTAGATTTACTTTCTTCTTTATGATAAATGGATCCCTCTTTAATATAGTCTAAACAGTGTACATGCTCGGAAGGTAGAGTGAATGCGCTGTCAAAATAATGATCGGCCATTTTGTTAATTGACATGGAACGATTTTTATACAATGCTATGTTACAGCGCTCTTTTCGAGATCAACTGGGTAAAATTACAGGCAGATGTTTAATGTGAAATGGAGTACAGTTTGCACATTTATTGTTATTGTCTATGCCTGTTGATGCTCTAACTTTTCAACCATGGTGTTCTTGTTCTAAAAATCTAGGGCTTTGTTCCAAAACCCGCCGAGTAATTATCGCCCGGTAAAGTTGAAACGACCTTATTGAAACGGGATTTTGACAGTTAATTTTCACCCTGACAGGAGTGAATTTCAACTTGACAGTTGAAAAATTACTCTACCCCGGGCGTCCCAAAACCACTGTTTTAACTTCCTCGTTGCGATTTGAAACACACCCTAAAAAAATTATCTTTATTTATTCATATGTTTTTCAGATATTAGCAATAATTCTCATATCTACTACGAATATCAGTTTATTATGATTGTTTAGTAGTTCAAAGCAGAACACTATATTTCGGTTAATCGTTAACATATCTTATATCATGTTCAGGTGGCGGTTATAACAAAGGATACCAGACCCAAGGCTACCAGTCTCAAGGTCAAGGTTATCAATCTCAAGGCCAAGGTTATCAGTCTCAAGGCCAAGGTTACCAAAACCGTGGCTACCAGAATGAACATGACGACCGAGACCGAAGGGGCAGAGGCGGTTACAGAGGGGGGCGTTATTAATTTAGTACATCCCTTCTCTTGTCAACATCAAAGAACATGTTGTCAAGTTTTTTTTTTAAGCCTTAACCAACACGTGTCAAGGGTGTCTTATTAGGAAGTAATGTGATTTTTCTGTTCAGAAGTATAAAGGTTTTTTCACAATGTTTCCTTCGCTTATAATAGTGGTGTTTTTTTTGACCGACATTAATGCGCTTAATGTTAATAATCCACCTAAAGATAGCCAAGATTCGTATAATGTGTCATACATCATTTATGTATTTTTAACTTGACTGGATTATGATATTAAATGCATTGAACAGAAAAACACAAACAGAACGCACCTAATACATTAAAATTATATATAAATTCGGTTATTCAGCTGCGTATGTTGATTTGCAATATTTACGTAAATGTGCAACATGTTTTTGGATGTTGATTCGTGAGTGGATAGTTGTACGTACCGTTCTCATAGAAACTGCTGTGCATTTACTCTGTAAACTAATTTTATTAAGTGAATGTAACTCTTAAATTGCTTTTTTTTTAAATCATTCTTTAGCAAAGCAGATATTTATTTAGAACTTTGATCTGTTATAATGAATTACTTAATGTAGAAAATGTGTATTTATGAGGCGGGATTAGTTAGGCGTAATATGTAATAGAATACATACTAATTTTTATTGTATCATGTCTACCTTTGAATATAAGATTGTCATTTGCAGTGATGTTAATTGTATTATTTTTACACGCTACATCCAGAGTATATTTAGTAAGTTCTCTTTCGAACATCACGTCCAGTCAATGCTAATGGAGCGAGATAGCGGATAGTACTGAAGGGATGTTTAGATGATAGAAGGAATTACAGCGGTGCGTAAGACTGACAGAAAAAGTCGAATTCTAGCGCTATTTTGCTCTATTAGCCTTGACCGGACGATGTTCGAAAGAGAACTTATTTGATATACTCTGCCATTACCACACCCAGAGAGTCATCGCTTATGATGAATCTTACAACTTCGAGAAGTTAAGGCGTCGCGACAAAATGTATGACTAACTGGACAATACACTAGCCATATGTATATAGGGCAGTCAGGTGCGTTTGCCTACCTGTCTCTGCGTACCTCAAGGTTGCTCTGTCTAAACACACCTTCGATGGCCGACTAAATGAAAGTATTGTTTAGGCTGTGGTACTACACCTGGCACCCCAAACAAAATCAGTGAAATACATGGATACATATCTATGCTAATATTATAATGTCAGTCTTTTACACCTCTTCACGCTTAAACCGCTGTATCGACCAAGGTGAAATTTGGCATGGAGATAGTCTGAGTCCCGGGGATGGACAAAGGCTACTTGAAAACGTCAAGTGTGAATCGTTTTTCTTTTATAATTGAGTTGTATTAAGGTAGGGCGAAACTGCGGGCAAAAGCTAGTTTGTTAGGTAACTCTCTAACCGATTATGTTTTACAGCTGATCCGCTGCACCGATCTCGATAAAATTCGGCAGTGTGATAGCTTGCATTGTGGGGAAGGACATAGGCTACTTAAAAAATGTCAAGTGTAAATCGGATAAGCGCAGAGGGTTAAAAGGGATTGGGCTATAAATGTTATTGAAATTTAATGAGGGTAGGGATCTTCTCTTCTCGATATTATTTCCATACATAGCTGCTTAGAAATTACCGCAGAGACGCTGACCAAAACTACAGCAAACTTCCTTAGGGAGTTGTAGGAATCCCACGCCAATTACAGAATTAGGAGCAGGTGGAGTTGCGGGCAAAAGCTTGTATCAAATAAAAAATAATTTATTAAATAGGATTTATTATTTAACAATAAGTTGATTAATTAAAAGAGGTATTTCGCCTTTGTTTAGAATTAAAACTTAGTCATTCATATTATTTTACTAGGTTTACATTTACATACTAAAACTGAGCAAAGGTTAAAAAAATATCAGTTTCCGAATTATTACAAAATCTGACTTAGTACTACGGAACCCTCAGTGCACGAGGGTTTCTGGCACTTTTATGTAAAATTACTGAATACACTTGACAATTAAAACCTGTACTACTGGTTTAGATTTTATGCTATATAATGAACGTATTTATATCTTCACGGTTTTTTCCCTAGAGGGGGTAACTAGTGGCTAAACACAAACCCACATCTTAATGTGTAGGGACAACTATTACTCTACCCACCAGTGACAATACAAATGGTTGGCCAAACTCCTCAACACTGCTATGACAGTGTATCTGGACTAAGGTGGTTTATGTCAATTTGGTATGATTAAATTAAATTAATTAATTAATTTAATAACAATAAAAGACCAGCGACAAAATAATATACCTAGTCAGTTTTTGACTTTATCGGAAATATGTATTTCTAGTTCGAAGTTGCGTAGGAAACAATCGCGGTGTACCGGGATCTCATATTTTCGCAAGATTTTTGGAATCCCGCAGCAGCATATTCCATAACAATTTGGATAACTTGTCTCTATTTTCAGTTGCCCCAAAACTTAGCTATCTCTTGAGGAATTAGATATGGTTTTGAAAGTTCTTCACAAGAACGTTTTTAATGCCCAATTGGTTTGTCAGAATATTCTCACAGACAAAAGTACCAGCAATTTGATTACCAATCTGTCGGTTTTATTGTACCATTAAGGTGGCAAACAAGCACACAGTCCAACTGATAGTAAGCCGTCACCGTGGCCTATGGACGCTTGTAACACCATGGGTATCCGGGGCGTTGCCGACCTTTTAAAAGTCCTATAACTTCATTACCCCATACTGTAGTCCTTAGAGAAAACTGTGTAGAGAGCTCATTTCACAACCAAAGCGTTTGCAGGATGAAGTCCCTCTACAAAAGCACTGTATCATTTATTGTATGTGATCATTTACTTTCTAAGGTGTATGGGGAATTCCCTGACGTCGGCGAGCGGTGCGATGGTAGAAAGTATCCGTTGGCATAATTTCACACAGAACACATCCCATTACAAGCGGTAGAACATACGAAGGGAGGCGAACTCTGTCCTTAGACGGGTTTGATACGGCTTGCTAGTTTGGGATCCTTGACGATTTTCTCAACCCGACGTTGAACCGAGTCAAAAGGGCCAAGCTGGCATCCAGGTGCACCCCCCCAGAGATGGCAGCAGTACTCCGCATGGGGCCGATCTTGCGACTAGTTAAGCAGCAACCTTTGCCCGAACGTGAATTACTGCTTCGCTCTGTTGAGTACTAAGTTTTTAGGACGCCAGCTACACCTTGTCTTCCAAATGATCTCAGAACTGAACATTGCTGGAGATGTCAACACCAAAGACCCCAATGCTTAGAGATGGTAAGTGGTGTGTTCTGGAATTGTGGGACCTCAGTGAATAGTTTTCTTGGGGTTGCACGCGCAGACTAATATCTACGGACAAGTGAAGTGGCAGAACAGCCATTTTTAGCCGCTGTAAATATTACAAATGCACCATCCGAAGCAGGCTAAACTTGCTTTTTTGTTTTTAAGTTTAATTATAATTTATAAATTGTTAAAAAAAAATTCTTTGCTCTTAAAAAATTACTTTAAGTACCAAGTTTCAATAAAGATAATAATAATTCTTAAAAATGTTTTAACAAAGCAGCAATAACTTGCCAGTTAGACCACTTTAATTTCGCAAATAACGAGATTGAAGTTTTGCTGCCAGATTTAATTCTCTATATTTGTTTGGTAGTAGGTAATAGGTAACTTACTTTTTCCATCGAACGAGAGTTCCAATGGGAATAGATTTTTCCGCGCGGCACTGCTAATACATAATAATTTTTGATAACATCTTAAAAAAAATATTTTCCGTTAAAAAATTAAAAAAAAAAAACAGTATACTACATTCTATAAGAGTAAGTATATTAAAATTTAATAGGAAGTCAACTCCTTTGTCAACATCTCCCATGAATTGCGTTGCAGCCGGTTTTCTACGTCGCAGGCGCGGGCTGACACTGCTTCCCATCATACCGCACCTCATCATTGTTCTGACGAACTGCCGAGTTGACCCACTGTTAGATTTTAATACACGCATGCTTGTGTATCCAATCTACAAATCTTCTGTGCTCCATTTATACGCTTCCTCTTCTTGTGCCTTCCTTTTACTTTGTTGATCGAAGAATTTCTTCTCATAACCATTAGATCTGTCGACACCGTCCCATCTGTATCCAGGCCGAAGATTAAACCGGTTCGGTGGAAAACTGCCTTTATAGATTGGTTTCGCTGTAACATATGTGAGACCACATTTATTTTAAAGAGGTTGGTTTAAATCTGACATTTATATACGATAAATTAAATAAAAATGTATTTTCATCGACATATGGACATATTATAGTCATCAGTGTAACAGAATTATGCTAAGTTTACATTTTAAATATCAATTTAACGGGTCTAAGAGGTGGTCGTAAAATCTTATGTGATAAAATATATGTAAGTGGGATATCTAATAAAAGCGTTTGATATGCAGACAAGGGAAATGAGAACAATTAGGAAAAAATCGCGAGTTTTTAGTTTAGGCCAAACACTAGCCTTAAAAGCAGTGATCGGGTTAGGTAGAGCGTTTTTTTTTTACTACTAAGGTGGCAAGCAAGCTTATGGTCCGCCTGATGGTAAGCAGCCACCGTAGCCTATGGACGCTTGCAACACCAGGGGTATCACCTTCGCGTTGCCGACTCTTCAGAAATCTAATAACTTCTTTCTTGAAGAACCTCATACTGTAGTCCTTGGAGAAAACCTTGGCAGGGAGCTCGCTCCACAACTCAAGCGTTTGCGGGAAGAAGTTTCCCTGAAACCGCACTGTTTTTGGTATTTGCATCATAATATGGATACGCCGTATTTTTAATTCCGTTATTAAAAAAAACCGGCCAAGTGCGAGTTGGACTTGCGCACCGAGGGTTCCGTACCACCATTTACGTAATTTACAAATACAAACAAAAACAAAAAGTGTGCCGCTAAGCGGTCTACCATCCAAGTACTGATCAAGCCCGACGTTGCTTAACTTTGAATATAGTTTCCAACAAACAAATGTGTTACTGTTTCTCTTAATGATAAGCTAGATGTGTTACGGTAATTTAAGACGGTAGATGACTCGAGTCCGTCTCACACTTAGCCGGTTTTTTTTTATTTATTGTTATACTCTAGAGCTCACACAAGATTGAAGCTATGTATTATTGTTTTAACGATAGAGCAACTATATTATTTAGAGTTTATAAAAAGTTACACATGTTTTATTGGAAACGATATATCCATAGTTTAGCAACGTCGGACTTGGTCAGTGATTGGATGGGTGACCGCTTAGCGGCACACTTTTTGTTTTTGTTTGTGTTCATAAATTACGTAAATGGTAGTACGGAACCAACGGTGTGCTAGTCCAACTTGCACTTGACCAATTTTAATAACACGCATGTAAATTGACGAAAGAGACAAGAACAAAAAGTGTGCCGCTAAGTTGACCAAGACCGAAGTTGCTTAACTTTAAATATCGACCCCCAAACAAATGTGTTATTGTTTCTCTTAATAATATTGCTAGATGGCGTTGTACCGGTAATTTAAAATGGTAATGGCTTGGGCCCGTTTTGCAATTGGCTGGTTTTATTATTTGTTGTTATACTTAAGAGTTCACACTACTTTTTACTGCAAGTTTGAAGTTTGTATGTTCTGTTTTTGTCGGTGGGATCTGTATCCCAAATCACCCTCGCTTGTAAGGGAAGGCTGTGCCCCAACAGTGGGGACGTATGATGTCTAATAAGGATGTTCTATTTTTACGATAGAGCAAAAATAACGAAAATGTGCTACTTGAATCGGGGCTTAAATTTTTACTTTTTTAACTTTTTATTATTTGGTAAATAATCCCCCATTATAACAGATATTCTGTGAAAAATTCAGGCGCGTACCTATTTTTTTTAAAGGTCGGACAGACGGACAGACAGACAGACAGCGTAGGCTTAGTAATAGGGCTTCGTTGGCACCCACTGGGTATGGAACCCTAAAAATCACGTGATACTTAGAAATAGATGACATATAATTAAGGTAGTGATTTAATTACATATAAATAAGCCTAATTTATATCTTTGTACGTATATACTGTTCGCGTACATCTGAAATTAGAAACAGTTTTATCAAGTTCTTATCTAATATTGTCGAATTTCAAAAACACACTATTATACACACACAGGAAATTCTTACGAAACATATTTTCTACAATATGCTTAGGTCTTTTTGCTTTTAAATTTCTAGTGAAGGTTTATAATAACATATACGTTTAATATCATTGACCCTACACAGCTCTACCTATCCGATCTCTTATAATAAGAAAGATTAAAGTTGTTATAGTTACCAGGTCCCAAATCGCCCCTTTCTCTTTTTTTGTCTCTCATATACTGTAACATTGGGTCGCCATCTCTTTCTACATACTTCAGTCTTTCTTCAAGATCCTTATCATCCTTATGCCGTGCCAATGGTTTTGCCGCTTCATGCAGGAAATCTTGCACCCTTGATTCTTGTTCTTGTAACTGTTTTAAGCTGAAAATTGATAATGTTATAAAATTGAATATTTACAATTTTAAAATGTTATAAATATTCCCAGACATATTAATTAAAAAAAAATGACACATAGAAAACACACATTCTCAAGAAATCACAAAACTTTAAATCGAAAATCTGCACCCAATGTGTGTGAAACTTACGGTACACAAACATGGTCTCTATCGGTTGATCTCCTAATTAAGTTCATAATTGCCGGTGGGAACGTGCGGTTCAAAACTGGTCTGTCTTCTTGACTTTCTGATGAGACGATTACGTCGAAGACAATGCAGCTCGAGGTAGAAGTTTCTCTCTAAACAACTGTTGATATATGATTGTCAATCAGAAAGAGAAAAATATATGATCGGCATGCGCACTGTTCTAGACGCTATGGTAGCAGCTGGAGGAGTAGAAAAACTAATCGCTGTGCAAGAGCATAGTCCATGCCGCACGGAGATTTGAGAAAACCAAAAAGGGGCGAAACCAGAAGGGAAAGGAAGCGAGTGCTAAGGTCGCTTAAATAAAAAAACCCACTAAAGATTTATTTAAATTTATCAAATAAGAAAAAGAGAACAAACGACGAGCTTGCTAAAGCAGCAAAAATTAAAGAGCAAATGAATAATTTTTGAGACATTAAATCCTGAATTCTTTGGAGAAAACATGCAGTTGCATTTAAGCAAGAAAAAACATGATTTTTTCAGCCATGAACTCTATGATAAAGAGAGAATAAGTATTTTGAAAACATAGTACCGCTTGACACCCTGTAACAGTTCTACCAACGTCGAACTATTAAGGTAAATCCGAATCAGATTTCTGCCATACAACTTTCGGTGCACTATATATCCATTACTATAAAAATGTTGCTGCTTTACATGCGATATCATCATATTTATTACTATTTAATATTGTCCCAAAAAGCATATTCATTCCTAAAATGCCAGTAAGTTATGAAATAACTTTGGTTTTTGTTTATTTCATACATTTATTTAATTCAATAAAACTTTCTTATTAATAATTCCCTGAAATTTTATGGATGAATATGCGTTTTGCGGCTATGGTATATAGCGTTTTATGATAGTAACACGTTATGAGTAGCAAAATGTCTATAGTTAAGGTTTTTATGTGTAATACAGTTTGTTTGTAAAAATGATATTCGGATACACCTTAAATTGTGTAATTTTTTTCAAAAATCGAAATGCGAGAAAGTATGGAGAAAAAATGGTATAAATGGATGTAAATTTTATAAAGTAGGATATTCTTTATCCCCTTTATGTTTGCTATCGGAGTTGCTGCTAGAGCAATATTTTAAAAGAACACACAAAACTGTAGTGGTGTGTTATTGTAACCAACAAGTTTTAAGATTTATGAAAACACTATTGTTCGCTATTATCGAAATCGTGTGGAAAGTCCATAATTATATAAATAAATTGTTCTATAGCCAGCTGCCTCATTTAACCATCTCTGTGCCGAAAATCATCTTACTTAGTTACTCCACAGAAACTTAAAGCAATAAAAACCAAACAAACAGACTTTAACAAATGTATATTAGTTTGGATTTGGATTGATAAAACTTAACATTACAGTTACGTTCTCCCTATACATCATTATATATTATCACTCATTGTTTAATTGTAACTGTGTCAAATATACAAACATGAGAGGTGGTCTTATATATAGCAATAATTTTGTGATTGCAATACAATACATACCCTTTACCCCATCTTTTATATTTTTCATCCAATTCTCTTTGTTTTTCAGCCTTATCCTTTTGCCTCTGCCTATCTTCGGATGTTTCCCTTTTACCTAAAATAGAAAAAGACAATTATAGGTATATTGCAAACAAATTCAAAATTGAAATCAAATCAAATAGTAAGTAGGTAACAACAGTGATTTATGGGTTCTACATAATATATAGACCTCCTGAAGTATAGTGAAATATAGTATTATTATTTTAATACATACTTTTTCTTGAAACAGCCTTGGCATTTCTTCCAGAAAGTTCATCAGTCATTTTACAGAAAACTTCATCTTCTTTCCTTCTAAATAATTCATTTTCTTGTATTAACTCTCTTGCATCTTGTAAGCCTGCTTTTTTTCCTTCTAAAGTTCTTGCCATTTTTTTATTAGAAGGTGGTGGACTATCACTGTTCCTTTTTAGCATCCTTTTATCTTTTTCGAATGTAATATAGCTTTCTTTCCTCGGAGGTGACAAGTCTGAATCACTGTCGTTTTTCCTTTTCGCTTGCTTCTTCTCCAATTGTCTAGTAGGCGGCGCGTCTTGCCTTTTCTTTCTTGGAGGTGATATATCAGAATCTGATGATCTTTTGGGATTTACTGTACTTCTATCAGGTTTTCGGTTTCTATCATTACTTTTTCTATAATTATCACTTGATTCCCGCTTTTTACGTGGTGGTGAAATATCAGAATCTGAGGATTTATTACTTTTTTTTGTTAAATCTGATCTACTATTCCTTGGTGATATATCAGGCTCGTAATTTTTATGTCTATTAACTTTTTGACTTTTTCTAGGAAATTTATCAAAACTGGGAGACCTTTTTCTTTTTGGCTCTGAATCTTGGTGTGATTTTCTTAGTGGGGACTGTGACCCCTTTAGCTTTTTCAAGTTTCTTGGTGGTGACATGTCAGAATCACGTGACCTTCTTCTAGAGTTTATTTCTGTATTTTTATCTGATTCCCCCCAACGACTAGGTTTTCGAATCCTACCTTTAGATTTCTGACTATCACGATTTCTTTGTGGTGAAGGATCAGAATCATAATTGGTTTGATTTTGCAGTTTATGTCTTTTAGGTGGTGATTCTCTATTATCCCCTCTCCTGGGAGGGCTGAAATCACTATCGCTATTATTTTGACGCTTTGGTAGAACCTTTTTTGTAGTACTTTCTTTAATACTCCTTTGTGGAGAAAAATTTGGATCCTGATTATTCCTACCATCTGATTTATGTTTTTTACGAGGTGAATCCTTATTGCCACTTCTTCTAGGAGGGCTAAAATCACTGTCACTATTTTTGCGTTTTATAGGGGAATCAGATTTCTTTGACGTTTTATCTCTAGAATTCCTTGGAGGTGACAAATCCGAAACCTTTTTCTTTTCATCTTCTGAATCACTATACATTTTTCCAAAAATGATTTCATTTTCCTTTTCTTGCTCTTTAACATCTCTCTTGATTTCTTCGATTTGCAATTTGCTATTAAACCCATCATCCTGCATAAAATAAATACATATTTGAATATACACTAAATATAAATAAGTATTTTTATTGTCATAGCAAAGAAACAGTCAAAAGATTTGACCTCAAGCCAAAACTAGAACCTGAACCATTAGATTCCGTCTAAGTGCTCTGCCAATTGAGTTATTAAGGTACAAGACTGGATAGGAAAAATATCAACTATATCTATATCCCCAAAATATGTTTATTGCGAACACATATTATGAGCTCCTTGTAAATAAATAATATAAATACAGTTCTTCATACAATAAGCATATTGTAAATATACATAGCAATAACTAGGTATTTTCTAAAAAAGAGCTTCAAAGAGCTGAAGGACTCATAGAATCAAGAACATCATAGGTTGTAAATATATATATAACATTGTATTGTAGAGCTAAAGCATGGCCTATTTTTGAATATTTTATCTCATGTGCATTTTATAGTCTGGCCAATTATGGCAGATTTTGGCCTCAACTTTGCAGATGATGACTAAGCAATGTCAGCCTGGATTCAGGCTTTCTAGGCGCTTTGGTTTATTTTTAGATATGAGGCCCAGACCTAAACCCCTGGCAGTTTTATCGACGAAATTGTTGCCTGTAAGTCCTGCAAGATTTTCTGTCGCTTTTCACGTGCCCGACGTGCTCAGAACAAGAGACCAGTGGTATGTTCCTAACAAGGCCGTAAGTGCGACTTCTAGGGCTCTACAGGGTATGCCATGAAGTAGTTGTAATGTTATACTTTTCCTGAATTTCCTCAACATGGTTACCAGTTCCAAGTGGCTTGTGACTTAATTCCCTGATTTGGGTGCAACCTTGCGAAAAACGATTAATAAACAATGCTGTGCAGCACTCCATATAAAAAAAACGGCCCTTTACAATAAGGGCAGAACTTGATACGAAGTTGAAAAAGTTAAAGAATGCCATTTGGCCGACTATTTTTCCTTAGTACTGGCAAATATAAAGATCCCTAAGTCATGGAAGGCTTTTCTACGAGACCTGAACAAGGCGGAGCTCTTCATTTAGTTCTTGTTTGTGGCAGCAAAGTATTTAAAACACTTGACAAAGAAGTGATAGCCAAAGAAACTGCAGGACATAACAAAGTACTGCGAAGAACTGAAACAGGTGCGCCTCTTTCCTGCTTTGTAAAGCTGCTGGTACTTAAGGATTTTAGTTTTTATGTGGAGACATATACAACAACTTACAGCTATCAATGAAATAGCGGCAAGTCTTGATAGGTTGTTGTTGCTTAACCTGAACACAAATAGAAAGAAAGGCATTCTACTAAATAAAATTCTTTCCCTTCAGGCCCCAGAAGTGTTTGGCACTACCAGCTTTTCACCCTCTGGGACAGTTACGTTCTGGAATGGCATCGGCAAAAACAAAGAATTTACGACCCTAACTACCTATCCTGATAGTGTAGATTTATTGCTACAGGACAGGGCAGAGTTTAAGAAGCCAAGACAGCCATATTTAACTTCACCCAAGTAATGCATGGAGTGCAAGTATTTTGGAAAATAATGGGATTGATTGTTGGGATTTACAGAGTTGTAAATGATTCTTATCCTTTCCCTTTATTTGAAAAGTGGTACTACCACGTGGTTCTCTCTGCCCAAGATCAGAGGGCTATAGGAAATAATACCCACAGACGACGCCTTAGAGGTACAGCTGAACAGGACATTGTTTATGGTACATGTGGCAGAGCAAGCCATGGTCCGATGCTGTATCTTCCCTCTGGCTCTGGAATAAAGGTACAAAGTAAAGGAAGACTGACTGTGTGAGGACACTTACTGTGGTCATGCAAGTCAATTATTGCCTGCAAGTGCAAAGGAGAATGACAAGGTGACTGTAGTTGCGCCAAGTGACTTCTCTGACAAATCTACTGTGGAAAGAACTGTGAGTGTAAATTCGAAAATTGTTAATTAGTGTAATAAAAAAAATACAGAGACTATGAAATGGTTATAAGATCATTGTTACATGATTATTGAATGATAAAATTTATAGGAGACAAAGTGTAAAAATGCTGGTAATGTGGGCACATAAAAAGTGATGGAAAAAGCATGCAGAAATTAAAGGCGAGGTATTGTATTAATAATAGGGACCCATTTGGAACATTTCAGAAAATGTCTTTTAGTTATGAGAATGGATGGTGTAACTGTGTGTCTCATTAAAGGTTGTCTCCCTGCATAAGGTTCTTATTGGCACAGATGCTTTTAAGTCAGTGAATTTATGCATAAAATAACTCAAACTGTAATTTTACTGTAAGCATTTAAAAATAGGAATAATTTATTATTTTTATTACATTGGTTGCAGTGATACAACAGTTTAAGTTATTTGGTAATGAACATGTTTCTTTAAGTGTTTACATAGCCAATCTAGCTTAATTATAATCTGCAAAGTTGGAGCTAAAATGACTGGGGTTGGCAGGAAAAGAAAACCTGAGGTTGATTGTTGTAAATAGTTAGGAAGTTATAAATAATTTCTTGCATACCTCCATAGGTCTCTAGAGATCGCATTTGCGGCCATGTAGTGGCCATACCACTTGTCTCTGGCTGATGTAGTGGTAATGTAAAAAGCGACAATCATTTCAACAGTAACTATTATGGGCCCTTTAATATGGGATAATTTTGAATTTCAGAAATAGTTTGTCGTACATCATGCAGTTACTGTGTCATATAGCCCACCCAAAGCCCATAGGGGGCTTGTAAAAAGTCTGAGTCCCCTGTGTAGGGGTTTTATTGCCACAGATGCTTTCAAATAACTGTGCTTTTACCTATGCACAAAATAATCCAAACGGCAACTTCATAAGTGTATTGGTGGCAGATTGGTGAAACGAATTAAATAATTGGAATCAATGATTAATCATAAAAACTTTCTATTCTTGTAATTTGCTGCATACCTATTTTATTGTAGAGATAAAATGAGCTTGATACCTGATTTATGACCCTCCATTTAGTGTTTGTTTTAAACTGTTCCAACTTTTTTACTTCTTCAGGTCTTTCATCAATAATGCCTGCAATCTGAGGAGCATCTTCACCTTGATCTAGAATATCAAGTTCATCTCCATCTAAAGCACGTAATCTTGACAGGTCTAAATCATCATCAATGATTTTGAATCTGTAACAAATTGCTATCCATAAGAAAAATAGAAAGAGAAACTGACAATTTGTTATTTTGTGTGACAACCAGAGATCGGTAGTTATTTTTGGTACTTGCATAATGCTGTACATATTTACCCATTAAAAATGATTATGACAAGTTTTTACCTATCATAATTATTATATATAGAAAAACACTTTTTACATAATGAAAAACATACTCTACTTAGTAAACAAATTTACTAAAATATGTTTAGGTAATTTTTTTTCTTTTGAAAACCATAGGCAAATCCATATAAACATATTATATGTTTATGACCATTTACCCTACATCACTCTACCTACTCCAATCTCTGGTGGTAACTCCAATAACTGGTAATTTATCATAAAAATACTACAAATCTTGCATATGTGGCAAGTTTTTTAAATTTGATATTCATCTTAGGCAACTCAATCCTTATACTAAGACCACCTAATGGGATATCATTTAGTGCCTAGCTAAAAACCTCACTTAGAGCTTAGCAAATCTGAGTGCTTAATAACTGATTTTAGAATTCAAGACACTTATTATAGCGGGTGAACAGACTAAAAGCAATACTGTTTGCTGTGGCTTAGCAAATAAATTTGTATGATTCACCTACCAACTAGCAAAGTAGTCCTTTAAGAAATGCATTTATTACTAAAAGTGGTAATAAAGCCTTATAAATGTATATCTTATGTTGTGTTTTCTATATTAGTGCCTTATAGAATATTTTAGCTATATAATATCAAACAGCATTATGGTAACAATAAATAGTGTTGTAAATGTTTTCATAAACCCCATATATAACTTTAACATAGTACTATAACTGCCTATTCTACATCAAGTACAGAGTTTTCTTGTATTATTAGGGATTTACAGACCCCTTTTACAGCAATTGTATGTTGTTGTAGTTTCCAAATGAATACTAGCAATGACAAGTTGGACATCAACAACATACATTGCTATGCAGATGACAGAACTGGAGATACTTATTACATGGGCCGAGCTAACATTCCTCGTTCCATTGTGAAGAAAAACCATAGAGAACTTGTGTCTCAATTCAATACCACTCTGTCTAAGGTCTCTAATGTTGCAATTGTCTATTGGCTATGGTGACTGATTACCCTCAGGCAGACTGTAAGCTTATTTTCTATCTTAGTGGTATAAAAAAAAAAACTATAGTGCAAGTGTGTAAATAGTGCTAAAAACTCAACGATACAATAATAATGTACAACTGTTGATTTCTACATCACTGTAATGTATCGAACTTGAGTAATAAAATATTCTATATAGCTGCTATACTGCAAATTCTATAACTGCAACAAATATACTATTTTAACACTGAATAGTCATTAAAACAGTTTCATTGTATCTGTTACATCTCAAATTGAAGTAACAGAATTTTTATGACTTTTATTGTATGTTTGTGACACATATAAGTAGCATATACTTTTAATGAATCTAAATATTATATTAAGAAAATTTAATATACTTTAGCGATAAAATTTTAATTGCAAGTAAAATTCACAAAAAAAAATTTTTCACATAAGAAATGCATTAATTAAACTTAAAGATCCACAAACTCTTATATAGTATAAAAAAGTCCTATAATAGAGTTATGGAGGCTTTTTTGGGATGAAAGTGATACAATAATCACCATGGGCGTAGCCAGCTATTTAGCTAGGATGGGGCAGACCAGGCTTGGGTGGGGCAAATCTGGTAAAAAATATTATTTTCATATGGCAAAAATGTACTGTACAGGCAAAATTCTTGAGTTCATATGCTTTTTGGGTAGTCTAGAGTGGAGCAGTTGCCCTAACCTTGATGTTCCTGGCTACGCCCATGATAATCACTGTTAAAACTTAGCAGAGTTACATGCAGTCACAATAACATGACTATATTACAGGATTACGATGTAACTGCGCCAAATCCAGGCAGATTTACATCATATAGGACCTGTATGAAAGACTAATTAGTGTTTCTGAAAACGTTCTCTCGATTGCTATAGTACGGACTTCTGCGCTAACTAGTGACTTCTAAAGATTCGAGTACTGTACGAGAAGCATTGTTGCGGCACAAGGCTCACCACTCGTCAAGCAGGGCTGAAGTAGTTGGTGGATGTACTGTTAATACAAATTTGGAAATTTACCCTTTTCCTTTTACAGATTTTTTCTTTTTCTTCTTCTTATCTCCGGATGTTCCACTAAGGTATTTTTGAAGATACATCTTCTGGTCTATGGCTGTAGACATTTGAAACTATTTCTTAGAAAGTTTATATTGAAACAACAGATATTCAAAAACTCAAGAGTAAAATATTGCAAATAAATATTTATAAAAACGTAGTGATTATATTCTCTTTGAATATTTATTTTGGTTTTTTTTCTCAATTTATTTCTAAGCATAGGCTACGGTCTTAAGTCATTGCGGCGCGATTTCGATTAATTTTATTTATTGTTTGTGGTTCCTCCAGTGTTACCAACTAAGTGCCTGAGGCCAATCACACTGCAGTCAAAATTACCGTATTTTAACGAACATGTCCGTTTTTGAAGAAAATGCATAATTTGGTTACTAAAAACCTTGAAATTCAAAATAAATTAATAATGCCATGTGGAAGCTTCGAATTTAGTATGTAAAAATAAATGTGAAAGTATGTCTGGATGGGTGGACGGGTGTATGGATGGATGTTTGTTACTCAATCACGTTTCAACCACTGGACGGATCGAAATGAAACTTGGCACACATATAGCTTAAGTCCCGGAATAGCACATAGGCTACTTTTTATACA
The DNA here is from genome assembly GCA_946406115.1 of Apoda limacodes. Lineage (NCBI taxonomy): Eukaryota > Metazoa > Arthropoda > Insecta > Lepidoptera > Limacodidae > Apoda > Apoda limacodes. Next base: position 19,856,080 of record OX291555.1, on the reverse strand, counting down.
CAAAAATTCAAAAGTACCAATGGGAATAACTATGACTGAGTTGAAACAAACTATAGCTACAGAACTATAACTAAACTTCATTAGTATAATTAAGGAGTTAATGAAGAAGTTCCACGCCGATAATTTCATTTAGGCTGAGCGGAGCCGCTGGCAAAATCTAGTAATTAAATAAAGCTGTTTATTTACGTCAAGGACGAGGAGAAAGCGAAAAATGGTCTCCAATTAATTAAAATAACTATAGGTTTCTAACTTAGTTGACTGGCTTATCACAGACTTATATTTACCTACAGACTAGTAGGATTCGCTAAAACTAAAGTCAAAATAAAATCATGATAATTTAAACTATAATCTTTCTAGCAAAAACGTAACGAATTCTTCACCAGCCAGAGCTGTTATTACCGTATAGTTTTGCAATACTGATTTCCTCGAAGGCAGAGTTTAGGGTATACGGTATTTTAACCGACTTAAAAAAAGGAGGAGGTTCTTTGTTCGAATGGTAATTTTTTTTATGTATGTCCGCCGATTTCTCCGTCAATCGTGAACCAAGTTCAAAACTTCTTTTTTTATTTGAAAGAGCATGTTCTTGAGGTGGTCCTACATTAATGAAGTGGATTTCAAACTTAAACTTTTAGAAAAAAAAAATGGATGTTAACTTTAAACTGGTGAAACGCGCCTTTTATGTTGATGATTGTATAAAATTTTGCAATAAGTATAAAAGGTTTTAGTGTTCGAGCAAAAAAGCCATGCGTCACTCAAAAGAAAAAATCAAAATTTTTGAACGAAAAAGAAAACAACCGGCTTCAAAAATATGCACTAAAAAGGTAAAAATAATTAATTATTGCCAAAAATCTGATCTGAATTGAAGTGTGTTATAAACTGTTAGGTACATAGACCTAATATAACCTGGATCAGGTTTTTGGCAATAAGTAAAATTATTTTCACCTTTTTAGTGCATCTTTTTGAAGCCGGTTGTTGTTTTTCGTTTAAAAGTTGTTTTGTTTAATCTAATGAGATTAAGGATATGTGCCAATAAATATGTAATTCGCCAAGGCGGATTTACTAAAATATTTTATTTGTTTGTGTTTCAAAGATTATTATTAGTATTTGTTATGAATATGTTCCAAGGATTTGTGTTGTAAATTGTAATCTTAATAGTGTCTGAATACAATGAATATGGACGGATGAACAGCCAGTGGATGAATGTGGCGAAACTTCGTAAAAATAATAACACAAAATAGAAAACAATAGAAATAGATTTGGCCCCGCATTTGTAGGTATTTATAAGTATATTATTATATTCGGCTGTAGCAATTTTTTCCGCGTCATCGTGAGTTTGAAAACAATCGAGTGTATTATCTCAATCATTGGTCCACATTTTTTGACCCTTGATACGTTTAAATTTTAAGTCATTTCCTGAAAAGATTGACTGAAATAGCGCAGAACCTGATGAATTTTACCAGAAAAAGCCTGCTATGTCGACCAGTTCGCGGTTCCCTCATAAACCTCCTTGAAAATCAATGAATTCATAAAAAAATTGTGATAGCAGCCCACTTCTACCTACATCGATATTTATTTTTTTGGATAAAAAGACTTACTAGGAATTACTGTGAATACTTTTTTCGATTTATTATTCTCTATAATACATCGATGCCCATAAACCGTACCGAAAATCGGTTATGTTTTTGAACTTTAAATTACGTTTCGAACGAGTTTAAAGTGATAACTCAAAAGTATATGAAATGGAGTACTTAAGTTTGATGTTTCGTAACACAGAGATACTTGCGTATTTGACGATTACCAGTATAGATTTTTCGAAATTCACGCTTAGGGGTTATAGAGAAGCCATTTCTAATTTGATAATAATCTTGTAAGTTAAGTTGATTGATTAATTTCATTGTTAGGTGCTTTATTTGTTTTAATGCATTAAATTTACGTCATATATCGTAGGATACCTAGAGTGATCAAAGGCTTGGCTCTTAGGTGTCACCTTAAAACAGTTGGGGAAACAATATCTATAAGTATATTCGCAGCTATAGATTATATTTGCATTATTTGATTTGAGTTGCTCAAGTATCTAGTAAAATTTTTCTGATATTATTAACAAGACAGGGTCAAGTTGACGCAGAAGAAACTTGGTGTACTCAACAGAGCGAAGTAATACATTACTTCGGGGCATAGGTTGCTACTTTATAAGTCATAAGTCCGATCCCACATGGAGTGTTTGCTGCTGCCTCTCTCAGCACGTTCACCAGGATACCAGTTTCACCCTTTTTGACTCAGTTCAAAGACGAACTGTGAGAATTGTCGAAAATCCTAAACTTACAAGCGCTATCGACCCTTTAAGACTTAACCTTCGGATGTGTGTTCTACCACTTATATAATGTATAAATATAACGCATAATGCTAAGGTTGTGAAATGTGCAGTCCAGGATTTCTATAGAAACTACAGTATGGAGTTCTTCGACAAGGAAATGACATTTTTTGATGTATTGACAACGCGAGAATAATGGCCCTACGGTAGTCGCTTGGCATCAGGCGCGGGCCATACGCCTCTAGTTTTGGATTATTGTTGAATGTTCTACGATGGGCCGGGGAAAATGGTGTGAAAGTAATACCAACTACTAGCTGGAAAACACCAAAATCAGCGTTAGAACCTTTAAGATTCCATGGTTTCTTTACATAGTGTGTAGATAAAAAACACTTATATATTAAGTCAATCATCACCATCATCGTCGTTTCCTCATGGCTGAGGGTCGTGATCTTGGATTACAGGTAGACGGATGCCTATATGTTGTGATTGTTCACTTAAGTAGTCTTGTAAAAATTTAGAGCGGGAAAATTATTTAAATTATAAATGAAACACATAATCAATTGCTGCAGTCATATATTCATTCTAATTGCTTAAAAATAGTACACGATGTCTATCTTAAAAATAAATTACTAGGCTTCATACAAATCTGTCATTATCGAAAATCATATGTCTATATATTGATGTGGTTAAGGGTCTACTTTTATCTTAGTCATCGTCTCTATCATCAACATTATCGCTTCTATCATCCCTGTCGTCTCGATCGTCATCATGTCTATCATAACTGTCGCTATCGTCGCTATTCATATCGCCTGTCCTCTAAAATAAATAAAATATTTCAATTATTATGCACATCACATGAATGCTAAAAGAGCAATGGCCACTCTCCATAGTCTCCATTTATGATTGGACTAGGTTTGAGTCTTTTAGTGGCACATCACACGTCAAATTTGTAAATTAGCTTAGCAATATTCTTAAAAAAGTTGGGAAAATAAGTGTACCTACAGGAAATATGTCTTTGAAAATGTAGTAAACCGCTTTTTTGTATTTCTAAGTTTCTAAGGTTACTCTAAGAAACAATTAAAAAAATCTTCTAACCTTTAAAAATAACTGAGGGGATTATAATTATCTCGGCAATCATAATTAATTTTTACCATGATATGATAATATTAAATGTACGATTTTTACCTTTATTTTCTTTTGAAGCCGTTTAGGAGCAGGCTGTTACAACAAAATTAAATACTTCTGAGTACGTTATTTTTATGAAGAGTTTTGGCTTAGTGTCGAGCACACCTATTGCGGTAAACCATGACTACTTTTCAACATTTGCAATTTACAGTTGCCAAATCGCCAAAAATGTTGGTACTTAAACATTACTAATTCCGCGATGTTGTGGCAACTAATCAAACTAGGCAAAATCACCGACTTGCCATTGGATGAACAATTACTTAAGTACAATTCTATTACACCCAACTAAATAATTAACGTTGTAAGACACACAATAATACATCACATACATCTCGTACAGCTATTGAGGTCATATTTAAGAAGAGAATAAGCTACATAAATATAATATTTGATATTTTTTTTGTACTTAGATACCACCCATGTAATGACCAAGCAAAGAGTAAAAAATGACATTACATTTAGTTTACATACTGTGTGACGGCGACAACCATTGCACAAATCTTGCGGTAAATCCGAAAAATGGTAAATACTATTGCGAAATAATCTTTGATCTAAATCTTTTTGATCTTTTAAATAAAAAGTGATCGAAAAAATATATGTTTTTAAAATTAAGCCTTTCAAGATTAAAATACTCAACTCATGGCTCAATGGTGAGATCTAGTGACCCAAAGTATCTTAAATCAGTGTTGGTGGTATAGAGCCAGTGCACCATGTTATTAAATTCATTGTGCCTAGAGTTTTCTATGTGAAAAATCGAAAAGCCACGGCAAAGTTAATATGCGAAAATAGCACCTATATACTTACAGATTTTTTGCGACGATCGAAAAATCGATTAAAACGTAATGTGTGATACTTAGTACTAATATACGTATTTCTCGATTACAATAGGATTTTGCAAGTTAAACGCATACAGTCAAATTCATTATATAAATAATAAAATATTAAGATATTCCATTTAAAATTAATTGCATAACTATATTAATAATATAATAATGATTTAAAACTTACTGCATTAAGGATAATCTGTAATGTAAAAATGAAACGTTAGTAATAAAATACAGTCGACATCTCGTAGGCGGCGGGCGGTGGCATTGAAGTTTTTCATCCGTAGTCATTGTTTATGACATTTTGATCCTAATTTATAAGGTTCCCAGTAGGTACCCAAAAGGTGCCATATTACTAACCATATATGTTTATGTTCGACCGTCATAACTATCAGCCTGAAATTTGCGGAAATCAACAAATAATAAAAAAAACCGGGCGTGTCGTATTTAATTAGAGTTCCGTAGAATAAGAATTATTGCGGATATTAAAAGAAAAACTTATAAAGCGGTTTTTTTCAAAATGATAAAATACTTCCACTGAAAGTATTACTAAAAAGAATCGTTTTCATTTCGGTATCAAAAGAACGGTCCACACAAAACCATGTTTGGCCTTTGGCAAGAGTTGGCCTGGCTTCATCTATTATACCACAGAAAAATCACCATCACAATCACAAAAATTAACGTTCACATCATAAATAGAGGATTCTGGAAAATTAGACGACGCAGAAACGAATATGTCCCTGAAAACATACATTATATCACTAAGGTTCGCCTGATGGTAAGCGGTCACCACAGCCTATTGACGCTTGGAACAACAGGTGTATACCCTGGTGTTGCCGACCCTTTAAAAATCTAAAAACTTCTTTCTTGAACCCCATATTGTAGTCCTTAGAGAAAACTTTGGCAGGGAGCTCATTCCACAACCCAAACTTTGCGGGAGGAAGTTTCTCTGAAACTGCACTGTACTTGATCATTTCGGTTGTAAAGTGTGAAAATGAATTCCCTGCCGATGGCGATCGGTGCGATGGTAGAAAGTATCATTTTAAACAATTCCTCAGAATACATTCCATTGCACAAGCGGTAGAACACACTCAGGGAGGCAAAGTCTCTCCTTAGACTTAAGGGATCGACACGACAAGTCAGTTTGGGATCGTTGACAATTCTCACAGCCCGTCGTTGAACCGAGTCAAAAAGGTCAAGCTGGTATCCGAGTGCACCCGCCTAGAGAAGGCAGCAGTACTCCATATGGGGCTGAACTTCGGGGAGTCTCCGTTAATTGAAAGAGCAGCCATCGGGGACTTTAATTTAATGTCTTATCGGACTTATCAAGACGAAATCGCTAATCGGTGAGGTCTTAATGAATACAAAAGAGCCATCACAGTCACAGATGATTGAATACCAAGTTATCAAAGTTGCCCAAGTAATACGGACGTGAAATCTTCTTCAGTCATAAATGACCTCACCTAAGGGAAGGGTGATGATAATGTAGTTAAAATTAATCAGGAAAATATGGTCGAGGCTTTTGTTAATATAAAAAGCCTTTTTCACTTGCAGCTCATGGCATATCCAATTACCACTGATAAATTACTTCTTAAAAATCAAGAACTAACTGAAGAGCGCATTTATTCTAATGTAGCTCTTATATAATGTATTAATATTATACATCTAATGCAATGTATGATCAATTTTGTGTTAGAGCAATAAGATGGAACCTTATGGTCTCAGGATTAAGTCCTGGCTCGAGGTTAATCTTTTACTACATCTTGGCTATAAGATGTGGTTTTTGTTATATTGAAGACGCCAATCTTAAAGGTGTCTTAAACGAGGAAAGACTATTTCTGTGTACGTATTCCTAATCAGCCTCGTACGTCCGCACTGCTGGGGCACGGCCTATTCTCAACGAGGGTAATTTGGGCCACAGTCCACACGCGGGCCCAGTGCGGATTGTTGACGTCACATACGTCTTTTTTTAAAGTATGCAGGTTTCCTCACGATGTTTTCCTTCACCGGTAAGTCAGTGGTGTGAATAATCAATGTACTTGAGAAATTAAGAAAACGACTCATTAATACACGCGGGGCCTCGAACCTCCGCCACTCAGGACGCAAAGTGAAACCTCTCGGCCACCGACACCACTCTGTGTACGTATATTTATCATGTATTTCTTAATTTCATGAAGATTTATGTATTTGTAAGATTTATGTAATGGGACGTAATTATTTATAATAGTTATGTGTTAATGAAGTTCCTAACGAGTGTATTTTTAGAGAAAGGATGTACCTACCTGCCAATATTTTGGCCAGCCGCAGTTGGTAGAACACTTAGACGAAATCTTAGCGTCGCAGGTTCAAGTCCTGGTTCAAGGTTAATCTTTTCCCTGCATATTTGCTAACCCACAGTAAGTCAATTCCTTCAAAACTACTAGGCCGATTTAGAAAATTCTCACATAGGTTTACTAATTTCCCCGTAAGTTATTATAAACATATACGTTGTATCCAGCCTTTTCTCTGATAAGTAAACTAAAGAGTTTGTTGAACTTTACAAACCTTTCTTATTTTTGGTACATCTCCAGCGGCCTGTTACCAATAGAAAAGAAAATTTAATAATAAATGAAATAATGTAATTTGAGATGTTTTTTATATGAGTACGTAAAACCAGATTTTGCACCCTTCCTCTGCCCTAAATTTCGTTTATTCGTTGATTGTAATAAGGAAATTTTTCTATAGCTTCTATAAGTGTAGCTATAGGAATAAGGTCATAGGTATTCTTACGGGAATTTTTTTAGGGTGAAATCAAGCTACAAATTTCAGCCAAAAAGTTCTGTTGTTGTGGCATTAAGGAGTGTCGAATATACTAATACACGCATAAACTTTTCTATTTATAATATATTTTATTCCAAAAGTGAAGACCAACCAAATTGTGCGAACGAATACAGCAGTATATTTACACAAACTGAAGGCGTTCTAACAAAAGGCGACAAAATTGTTGCCATAACCAAAGGCATAATAAGGTACACATCAACCGATGAAAAACGTGAAAAAAATCCGAATTTTTAATTGCCAATAACTTAAAAAGTATTGTGTTTTTTGAAAAACTTTATAGATCATTTTTTTCTTAAAATTAGGCCTTCTATCGATATCCATTATTTATTTTGAAAAAAAATAACACCACCGCGAAGGGGTGGCAACCACCCCCAGGGTGGGTGCGGAGTTCAGATCATTTTCACTTTTGAAGTTAAGAGTAAGTTGAGCCTAATCCCAAAATTTCATGCAAATCGGTTCACAATAAAAAAAATCGGATGATTAACGCTTAAATGACTGCACTATTAACGCTTAAATGACTGCACTATTTGAAACAAAAACGTTTCAGCAGTTTTATCATTATATTGTCACAATTTGAATATTAAGAATTGAAAAGAATGTTACTAACCTTTGTGGCTTTTGAGCGCTGTAAATAATTAAGGAAACAGTTTCTTAAAATTATAAGTATTAAAAATCTAGAAAATATATGTATATATACCTATATATATATATATATAGGCTTAGCCTGCCCTAAATTTGGGTGGTTTGGTTGTGGAATTCCTACGGAATCTAAGCTACGGATTTTTAAGTGGAATCAAGTGATAGTTATTTCCGCAGTAATAAGCCTATGTCCTTCTCCGTCTCTTCAACTATCTCGGCGCCTTTTAGCTCAATTATAACTTTAAAGCCGGTAAGTTACGACGTATGGGCCAGATCTTACCAGCCAGGCCTTTTGTCCAGATACGGCTGCATTAAAAGCAGTGTTGTTACGATAGGCTCACCCTTGTCACGAAGGACTAAAGTGGTTGATGACATTAAGATGTGGGTGTGTAACCAGCACTGGCCACCCTCTTCTGGTGATAAAAGCTGTGAAGACATGCAAAAATTCATACAAATAAACAGACAGACCGAGACACTTTGACAGTTAAATAATTAATACAGATATTGTAGTATTTTTGATTGATCTAATGAATTCTATTCAGTAAAAGTTAATTCATATGGTGCCCAACTAAAAAGATGATTGTGAGACATGGGGGCAAAATAATATTTTTCCGGCGAGGGTGCTATTTAAAAGAGGGCGCACGAGGTAAAACTATTTTGCGACCGAGTGATACACACTAATTTTTATCACCCTCTATGAGAATATATACAGAGGCTAAAGTTTATATTAGAACAATTATGGAAGTGCATCGTAACAGTTTTATTAGGACCATCCGTTACAGTTGTAGATTTATCACATTTTTAGCGTCCGATACAATATAACTCATATCTGGAGTATAAAATAATTTCATTGTCACTACTTGAGAAAGACGCACTTATTTTTTTTTGTAGAATTATCAACTTAATTCCAAATTTGAGTAAACAATTACAACGGCGGAATACATTTCGCGCCATTCTACTTTTTCACAAACTATTTTTAATTTGGTCTGTGCGCGGTTAGTTTTTTCATTCAGCCTGTGTTCATAAAATATCCACATTTCAAATTGAAATCAGTCGTTAGGGATTAAAGAGCTATTTGAGTCCCTGTTTATGAAGAACTAACTGGCACTTTTTAATAGATTTGATAAAATTTAACAATAGTATGTGGGTGGATTTCTGTATGGTTGTTCGTGAGAAATAACCATGTCCCACGAGTTATAACTTGTTACCAAGCATTGCTTAAAAACCTTATTTTTTTTTAACTTATATCGATTAATCAATTATAAAACTAATTATAATTACATTAAATGTTAAATCTAAATTAGTTTAAAAATATATGTAAACAAAAATAAAAACCTGGCATATTTAAGTAAAAAATGATACTGTTGCCGTTGCTTTGGTACTGATTCGATATTTTTAATTGATCATATGACCAACATTTAAGATTTAACCTAATCACGAGGCTGTTGAAATAATATATAATTACAGATTTTTAATACTTTCGAGCGGAAATTCCGTCACGGTGTTTTTATCGAGTTTGAAAGAAAAAAAATACCTAAACCCTTATAAGATCACTTTGTTGTCTGTCTGTCTGTCAAGACACTTTTTTTCAGAAATGCGTGAAGGTATTAAGTTGAAAGTAATAAAAAAAAATAAGGTAAGCTAAGGTCTTGACTTGAAACTGTAAAAAAAATCAAGTCAACGAAATAAAAAAATAAGCCCAAAATCGGTCATTTGATCCTCCCATCCGATTATTGTGATACAATTAAATCAAAACATTGGGTACTTCCCGCTGACCTAGACTCATGAAATTTGGCAAGAAGCAAGATGCTACATCACAAATATAGGAATAGGAAAAAATCCAAAAACTGATAATCGAGGCATCAACCTGTAAGACTTGATCTCATGATGGAAGAACTATCTACATATAATAAGTTTGTACGAAACCCTCGGTAAGCGAGCCAGACTCGCACTTGGTCGGGATTTTATTGTATGCTTCACGTTATGAAATTTATTAAACCTGGAAAAAAATCGTTTTAGTTATCGATATCCAGGATATAGTATGAGCAGGTGGATATAACATAGACCAGTGGACTGAATATATAACTTTTGTATTAAGGATCCATGTTTGATACCGTACATAGTTTGTATATCTTAATTTTCATCAAGTACTCGTTTTTTGTACTTTATTCATGGTCAAAAAAATAAATTACATTGTTATATAACGCCGTTTTAGGAAGTTAACGAATTACCTTTTCTAAAATTTTACTCATTTTTAGTGTTACAACATTTTTAAAGGAGGAGAGCTTTTGGTTGTTTGGTTTGGCCAAAGGTTGAAAAGTTTTGTACATAAAAACACTTGATTAGGTACTTAAAGAATTAACTAGCTACTTTTATATTATACTATGGTACATAACTTACAGATTTTCGTACTGTAGATTTCTGTAACAAAAGATTTTTGCTTTAATGTAAGCCCATCTGTTTTATAGGAACTCACCTGCGATTTATTTTTATTCTACGCGTATAAAGTTTATTTATTTTTCAAAACGTAGAAATATTCCTTTCTCTCTTTCTTTTCTTAAAGAATGGCAGACATTACTTCTAAGTATATTTTGCCCGTGCCATGTCTGGGAAACTAAATATAAAAACCTCTTACCAGATATTTTTAAAAGGCTGGCTGCAGCCAGATGCACAGAGGACATTATAGTGTGACATACCTGCTTGAGTGACTAACCCCATAAAATATAGTAGTAGTAGGTTATAGTATTGGCCTTATTAAAAGTTGTCAAGTTGTTTAGGTAAATAGTAAGTAGGAACAAACTTGGTAGCATTAATGAAGAAAAACTATTTAGTTTTAATGACTGAACTATGTAATAAATACTTTCATAGCAAAGATGCAGTCAAAAGATTTACCTCGAGCCAGGACTTGAACCTGCAACACTTTCATTCCGGGTAAGCGCTCTACCATTGTGTTATCGAGGCACAAGTCTGGCTGATTAAAACCCTAACTAAATCCTTGCTCTGGAAATACGCTCGTTACAAACGTCAAATACAACTCCTAGTGACTAATTGAAGTCCTAGTACATAAATCTTACAATCACACAAAATCTTTATAGAATTAAGAAAATACAATATAATACACGTACGTAGAAATAATCTTTCTTCCTTAATGACTCCCTGAAGGTCTTAGAAGGAAATATACTATAAATGCCATATCCATGGCTAAAACCAAGCACCCATTACGCGAACTTAAAAACGTACATATTCTTTAATGAGCCCCGTGAGATTTTGCTAGATCCCGCCAGTTGTATCTCACGTAATTAATGGATACCCCCATACCACAAAGGTACAGAGGCTAAAGTTACTGAAAAATATAAGGATGGCCTAAAAATTATTAAATGTAATAAGATTAAAATTTTGATGATGATAAACTTACATCATCGTAATCATCATCACGGTCTTCTTTGTCGTAATACTCATCAGGTACTGAATGTGGCTGCTTATATAATCGTATTTTATCATATTTGTGTGCTAGATGGTACGGACTCACGTTCCAGCCAGATTCTCCTCTATCTTGACCGCTTCTCCCAGTGTTCTAGAAAAATAATCGTCACGTGAATAAAAAAATCCATACTAATATTATAAATGCGAAAGTAACTCTGTGTGTCTGTCTGTCTTTTACTTCTTCACGCTTAAGCCGTTGAACTGTATGGTGATAGTTTGAGTCTTGGGGAAGTATATATAGGATTTTCCTTAGTTTTTATCCGGAAACATTAAAAGTTTCCGCGGGAATAACTATAACTGAGCTTAAACGAACCACAGCTTGCTATAGCAAACTTCATTACTATGATTAAGGAGTTGCCGTAGGAATACCACTCCGATAACCAAATTTAGGGCGGCCGAAGTCGCTGTCAAAAGCTAGTTATGTATAAAACTATGTTAAAAGTCGGGTAATTTTTTTCGTCTCTGCTACCCGTCAATTCTATGGAAAAAAAGTTCTATTTGGCGGGATGTTGAAGTGTTTGTATGAAACTTTTATGTTTTTCGACGATAACTTGAGCTTTCATTTTCCATTTTCGTGATTCGTGAAACTAGTAGGTAATTAATGCCAATAGAAATTTACAACAACAATTTAACAACATAAGCAGGATCGGTCTAGGGGTTTTGGAGAATTGGGGGGCAAGAGGGATGAAAACTTTCAGGCAATTAAAAGTATAACTATAAGGTCAAAGTGGGGCACTAAATGAAATAGGCAATAGTGCAACAACATTTCTTTCCCCGTGTATGGTTGCTATCTACCTAAAGTGTCGTGTAAGTTCACACTATTTTAATGGGGTGACTGTAGTTTTAATTTTGTACCACCGAGTCAGAAAAGTTTGTTGCACTGTAACTTTGGTGACAGTAAATGGGTACCATTTTCTATTTTAACATACGATAACATATTTTTAAAATGGTCAACGTGGCCTATGGGCTCTTGTAACACCAGGGGTATCACTCGCGCATTGCCGACCCTTCAAAAATCCAATAACTTCTTTCTTGAAGAACTCCATACTGTACTCCTCATTCCACAACTTAAGCGTTCGCGGGAGGAAGTTTCTCTGAAAAGTTTCTCTCTCTCTCTCTCTGTACCAACCATTTCGGTTCTAAAGTGTGAGAATGAATTCCCTGCCGATGGCGAGCGGTGCGATGGTAGTAATCCCATTGTACAAGCGGTATTTGCAGTTTTACATTTAAACCGAATATAATAGATTTCCTTAAGTGTGACTCGGTTTTTTTTAAATTGGAGAGTTGCCTTTGAAATTCCACACCAATAACCGAATTTAATACGGATGGAACCGCGAGCAAAAGCTAGTATTATATATGTCATAGTCGAAGGTCAAAATCCGTCAAACCTGAGGATTGGTAATAGCCCAGTTCATACAAATTTAAATTCGATGTATAAATGCTTTGATTTGGATTAGGTTAGGCTAAATTATTTTAATTTAAACCAGTTTCCTAACCTTACTTGAAACAATACCGTATCGTAATTAGAACATTTTTAGTGAAAAATTTTGTATGACCCGAGCTTTGACTAGTCAACGATCAGGTTTAGCGAATTTCGCTTTTGGACTAGAACATATATATTAAGGTTGGGTTGCTAATTTTGACGTTAACCAGCCGTCAAAAATGAGAGATTGTATGAAAAATTTGCATAGTCAGCTATTTTTAAACTTAACCGGCCTGTCAAAGTTCGGCAAACCACAAGCTAATTAACTTTAAACATATCTGACGATAGAAATTTCTATACCATCTCCCAGTTTTTGGAGACTGGTTGACGTCAAAGTTAGTAGGTGCAACCCAGCCTAAAAAAAGAAATTTAGACTTCAGTTCAAAGACACTGGAGTATCAAAGTTTTTCAAGTTCTTGCAGAAAAAACTGGTTTGGTAAAAGCAAAGCAATCGCGCGAAGATTGCACGAGAAGAACATTATTTTACTTTGAGTCATTTACATACAAATAAAAAAAAAAACGGGTTGCAGTCCGGGAGTGCCGGCAGAAGTGAAAACATACTCGCTATTTACTTCCCATCACTTCTTATCCATATTTATTTATTAAAAATAATAACTTTTGTTTATTTACTTTTTTGACGTTGTATATTTGACAGTTCAATCTGTCATAGAATTAAAATCCCATATCCAACCTCCCTGTACTACTCATAATCGCCATATACTAAAAATAAAAACTAACCTAATGTAAATAAAGGTCACTTCTCCTAACGCGAGTGACATCTTACGAATTTTCGATCAGGACACGTGACCTGACGCGAGTTTAACAGTTTTTACCCATCACAAAAAAAGTGCACAGTGCCGCTAAAGAAGTTTTCACTTCAATAATTTACATTAAGAGTGTTATATTTTTAATTTAAGTGACTAAAAATTTTTAACAAAGACAATAACATTTATTGTGGCATAGATACGGATTTTATGATATCGTTTCTTTTCACTGTTAACCTCTGTCCCCCGCTGAAACCAATATCTTAGGTTGAAAAACCTTATTCCGCTTATCATTCTTTCTTCGTTGAAAATATCAAAAAAAATTTCTACTACAAAATGGTGGCTTACTTAATTTTTTTCCTGGCTTGCTTAGTTTTTCAGCAATTTTTTTTGTTTAGACACGCGCGCAAAGATTTTTAAGGTATGCAAGATTTGCAAAGAATAAAACTAGAAATTACATCAGTTCACATACACAACACGTAAAAAAACTAAATAAAGATTTTTGTGTTAGTATTAAAAAAAAAAAAAAAAATTAAATATGCAATATACATCAAAGTCCAATGTTTGGGAATATGTAACCTAAGCACTTCGGAATTGTACGGCGGTTGATCAAAAGATAAATATAAGAGAATCATAAGCCTGTGGCATATGGATAGATATGACGGTTTTTACTATTTTTACATTTTCATTATTAAAAAAGTTAGTTCAATAGATTTATCCTATAACTTGACTAGGTTGCCAAAAAGGAGTTCTGTACCTTGTTATTGTCATCCATCAATCTCCATCTACGGTCTTTTGCCTAAGAGTCGTGTTTGTCGTTGCTAAAGAAGCCAGAGTATTCCTTTTCGTTGTTCTTATTTGGAAATAAGAAAAAATCCAAATGTACTATTTATTATCATACTCTAATGTTCTAACTACATAAGATTCAAAAAATGATATAAGGAATCCTGATTAGTGGTGTAGCTAAAGAGGGTTGTGCTTTATGGGTTATCTGTGAATGGAATAATCCAAGAAGCTATGACATCTATATAAGTTTTTTGGGTATAATCCCATCGACAAAGAGAACTGTTGAGCGCATGCCTAGCCAGCTGTAAATCAAAATGGTCGCAAAAGTTTTTCAGAGACGAAACGAACGTGTGGTCTAGTCTATGAGAAAGGATACCACAGATTACCTTCGTATCTTTCTGAAGTGTAGCCAATTATTTGAGCCTATTCCGCAGTGCATAGGACACGTTAATGAACCCAAGTCTATTTATAATCCTGACCTTGTAATACTAGTATTGTTTTTCGAACAAAATTTTCATACTAAAATAAATTTCAAAGTATCTTGACAATGACCAACAAAACACTAAGTGAGAATACTAAGTGTTAGAAATAATGATCATTTTGAAATAGGAATGATTGAATTGACAGCTGTGATTGACAGGATGTTGGAAACTTTCCAAGCGGAACGTGGAATTCCAGCAAAAACAGAATACAAAACTCTCAGTCACTCTCTCAGTCGCAGTCTATATGCGGGTTAACAGACAAGTCTCAAAAGCTATACGCCGCAAGAAAGCCACAGAGTAAAATAAACACTTAAAGTTGTTGGCTATAGATCTGTCTATTAGACAACGGCATTAAACGACGCTAAAGACCGAAACTGACAAAATCGTTACTTGCGAATCCAAAATATTGGAGGAGATTGAGAATTCAGTTAACTTGTATCTTATTAACGCCATTGCGAAAGATCCTAGGTCCACTGATTTCTGCACGTAACTAGGATGGACTTAAAAAAACTTACGATAAGGGGGCTGGTAACTATAAGCCATTGAGTACTTCAGAGCCTTAATAATTCTATTGTCCTTCAAGGGACCATGCCACAGATATGGATCAGAAGTGCAGTGATACTTTTTCTTTAAAACAGGAGACTTCACCTTACTAAACAACACATGTTGCTTCAAAGCCATAACTACAAGCAGTTTTCCAGAGTCATAATGAACTTTAAACGCACGTGACTGCTTCCAGGGTCCTAGAAAAGAAGGTTTCAAAAAGGACTTTCATACGATAGACCACGTTCCTGAAGAACTAAAAGACATCGACATTACTTAAATGTTATCAAGTTAAAGTTGCAATAGGTAGGCCATATTTCTTGTCGAACCGATAGGCGATGGGTACAAAAGAAAACAGACATGGTAAGAACTGCAAGAAGCCACTGAATGTAGGCAGTTCAGGACCGCTGGTTGTGGTAACTTTAGGGAAGGCCTAAGTTCAGCAGTGAAGATCTACAGACTTCAAAATATCTTCTATCTATAAGATAATCTATTTTACCGTGTGTCTTTTTTTATGGAGTAACACAAAAATAAACCTATTTTAAGTTGATTTCCCAGATTTTTCCGACAGAACATTCAATATGATTTACTTAGACCGACACAAACCTAGCTGAAAATGGCCACTTCGAAGCCGGATATTATAAATTAGTTTAGAAAAAATATCTAAATAAAAAACTTTGCAAAGGCTTTTCGTATCTTTTTGAAGATCATCAATCAATTCTCATTCAATAGAGATGTGCAAAAAAAATGTTTTTTATATATTACTTACCAACTTTATTACCGACTTTATATATTATACTGGAGGCACCATTATTTTTTTTAAATGTTAATATACAAATTGTAAACAAAGACTGTTTGTGTCTTTACAACAATGTATATGTATGTATGCATTTAAATCCATAAGATAAGGTAGTATTTAGTTGTTGAATACATAACTACATTATACATAATGTGGGGACACCCCTTTTTAACAACCACTGACTGTTTCTGGACTCAAACCCATATAAATATTATATATATGAAAGTAACTCTGTCTCTCTGTCTGTAACCTCTTCACGCTGAAACCGCTTAACTGATTTAGACGAAATTTGGTATTGATACAGTTTGAGACTTGGGGAAGATAATAAAATAGTTTTTATCCCGGAAAATGCAAAAGTTCCCGCGAGAATAACTATAATCGAGCTTAAACGAACTATAGCTACAGCATAGCTTGCTATAGCAAACTTTATTAGTTATATTTAGTTATATAGTTTATAATTGAAAGGAATTGAAGTAAGAAAACCACACAACCAAATTTAGATCGGGTGGCTTTATAAATGTCTTATTAGTCGTATACCACTAGTTTAAGAGTACCCCTGTTAAATTAAAAAGCCAGAATAAAATGCCCTCTTCGATAGTCCCTACAGAACTCTAATAAGCTCCTAAATTCGACAGAGATGCCATATTTTATAACAACAAAAGTAATTCAACTTACATGGTTTCCGCCTAAAAAATTTCGCCAAAAATCGAATAGGTCTTTCTTTGTTACTATGGGCCTGTCATCATCGTCGTCGCGATCGTCTTGATGCTGTAAAAATACATTTAATTCAAAATTGCAAAGCAATATTTTTATTGATATACACAAGGTTTCTGATCGAATCGGAATAATAGGAGTTCGGGCTGTTTTTTAACTATACGTGTGTGTGTGTGCGCGTATGTATGTATGTATGCACATATGTATATGTATATGTACATGTATATGTATATGTATATGTATATGTATATGTATATGTATATGTATATGTATATGTATATGTATATGTATATGTATATGTATATGTATATGTATATGTATATGTATATGTATATGTATATGTATATGTATATGTATATGTATATGTATATGTATATGTATATGTATATGTATATGTATATGTATATGTATATATATATATATATATATATATATATATATATATGTGTGTGTGTGTGTTTGTGTTTGTGTGTGTGTGTTTATGAAATACTTACATTGCCCTGGTTAACTGATTTCCACGAATGGCGATTTCGATCTTCATGTCTATCATCCCACTGTTGATGGTCGTCTTCATGCTTTAACGGTAAGAAATAAATTTGAAACAGTTGAACAAGAAAAACCCGGCTAAGTGCGTGTTGTACATGCATTAAATTAGGGTTCCGTTAAATAAGAATTATTGCAGATATCTAGAAAACTTATGAAGCGATAATGACCAGGATAATTTTCGTTGGTAGTATTAGTATTATTATTTTAGATCACGCGGCCCAAAAGTTAGAAGAATTTTTCAATTACTCAAAAAATATAAATGTCTGTAAGAAGAAACGTTTAGTGTACAGCAGCTGACTAGAGCGGCCAGCAGATAGTTATAATTTCCTCTTCGAAGCAAGCAAAATTACAAAAATCTAAATGTTATTGGCTATTTTTAGAACGTTTTGTATTGTTTGTAGTATGCATTTTACGCATATATATATAAATATATATATAATTATGTAATTGAATGTAGTATTTTCATTATATTTCTAAAATTATCTTATGTATTAGTGTATTTTGTATGTATCTATATATAAGTAGTAATTTTCTTTTTTTTATATTAAATGTAAGCCTTAATTGGCACCACAAACAATGCTTTTCTGTTAACCAATGGTTGACTGGTAGAGAATGCCTTTAGGGATTAAGTCCTCCATTTGTACATAGTATTTTTATATAGTGTGCAATAGAGAATAAAAATAAAAATATATATCTGTGAGTTGTAATTGGCATTTCTGTTAAAAACGTGTATTCCAAATTGCCCCACTCTATTTCTCTGTGTGGGGTCAATGTAAAAATATATTGGGTAATGTGAATTTATGAGTCTGTATATTCATAAGCATTAAGGCTGTTCAGAAAACGATTCACAATAACACTTTAAATCACACGATGCTTGAAACATGGCAAGTGCTATTTCATTTATAGCGAACCGCGACTTAAAATACGCATCTTGATTTTGGGCTCTATATTTCGTTGGTTATGTATAATGTACATAGGTACATACAGCCAGAAGAGAGCCAAGAAGTGTAACCAGTGCGCATTTTATTTAATGCAAAATGCTTACATTCATCCAATGCCTACTATGATCTTCGTGTCTTCCATTCGACCAGTCATCATCGCGGTTGTCGTGTTTCTTCAAAACGAGAAAATTAAAAAAAATTCAAAGGTTAGTCAATAACAACAAATAATAAAAACCGGTCAAGTGTAGACGGGCTCGAACCAATACCAACTTTAATTACCGTATCAGTGCCATCTAGCAAAAATAAACTAGATTATTCAGTGAAACAGTTACTCATTTGTTTATTGAAAAAGATATTAACTCAACGTCGAGCTTGATCAGTCATTTGATGGGTGACCGCTTAGCCTTTTTTTTGTTTCAATTAGTAAGTTATGTAAATGGTGGTACGGAACCTGCGGTAAGCAAATTCGTCTCGCACTTTACCGTTTTTTTAAATAAGCCAATGCAGCATGTATTTTTAAATCAAAGTCAATTCAAAAAGACAAACCAAAAAATAGCATAAAAAAATGTTAGCAATAAAAAATAATATTCTTTATTTAATTTGCCCGCGGGTTCACCAGCTCTAAATTCGGCATGGGATTTCTACGGTAACTTTATTAAAAATAAAGTTTGCTATAGCAAGCTATATTTGTAGCTATAGTTTATAGTTGGGTTATAGTTATTCCTGTGGGAACTTTTAGATTTTATGAAATAAGAATACTACGTCCTTCCTCTATTCAACTATTTATGTACCAAACTGTAGATCAATTAGGAAGCCCGTTGCGACGTAAAAAAAAGACAAAAAAATAAAACAAACAAAACCACTTTCGTATTGAGCATGGATCATTATTAGTATGGGTGTGTATTCGTCGTGAAATGGTCACTAAATAAGCCATTTAAAGTAGTGTTAATACTTACATTTCGCCAGTGACGGCTTACGGGTTCCTGACTTCCACTTAACCAGTCATCATCAACATCGTCACGTTCATCGTGATACTTGAAAAGACAAAAACCAAAACTTTTTAGGTTGGTCAAGAATATAGACAAAAAAAAAACCCCCGTCTGCAAAAACATTAAGAACTAAGCAGTAATTAAAAAAAACCAAATATTTAATTATAATATGTTACTTTCTAATGACTTATAAAGTCCTAGTACATAAATCTTACAACACACAAAATATTCATAGAATTAAGAAAATAGAATATAATACACATACATAGAAATAATATTTCTTTGTTTATGACTCCCTAAAGGTCAGAGTCTTAGAATACAATATATTATACATGCCATATCTATTGTTTTAGATATCATCAATATAAATAAATACTTTCATAGCAAAGATGCAGTCAAAAGATTAACCTCTAGCCAGGACTTGAACCTGCGAACCTTGCATTACGTGTAAGGGTTCATAGGCATTTTTGCTACTATGAATTTATTTATATTGATACTATAATATGTTGTGATATAAAATAAAGAAAATTTTATTTGCTATTATTATTTTAAAAAAATGCAGTTTTTACATGTTATTAATAATTCAATAATTTGATGACTGACTACTCATTATTTTGTTTTTAAAGTCACTGTCATACAAAAAATTACAAGGGCTTCTATATGCTAGGCTATTTTTTATCTACGTATAAATTTATTAAAATTAAACTAATATGTGTGTAAAATAAAGTTAATATGTAAATAAAGTTAATATTAATTTATTTCAGTTAATATTATATTTCATTGGATATAAAATTGATAAATGTTAAATAAAAATAGGTAACAATATCAGCTTAATAATATAATTTAGTTTATAATTATATTTCGTACGTTTCATTCTTCAGATATAATAAACACATGTAGTACTTCCATTGTACTCGCAACTTCGCACTTATTTAATTTTGTGGGTATTTTGAAAATACCACCCGTTTGCTCTAGCGTCGCCATTACCGATAGTCTCATTCTTTTATTGTGCGCGGCAACAAGCACTCACTTCTCGAATAATTTTTATTGGAATCTTTACAATATTCTTTTATCTTCATTGCTAAAATTTAGAAAATGCCTAAGCATTGTGCAGATAGTAAAATATCATATTATGAACAAAAAATTAAAAAACTAAAGGAATGTTCAAATAGAAAACGAAAGCGTGTGATAGTTTATTCGTCTTCGTCGGATTCCGAAGAAAACCACAGTAAGTCGGATGTTTTTTCGTGTTTCTTTCGTTTCTTGTGAGTACCGTTTTTACTTAAACTGCAATATGAGCAAATATGCGATATAGGTATATACATGGTAAATAAAATACCAAAATTGGCATCTCTAAGCTAGCCTGGAGGATATCACGTTGGGGGTATCACGAAGGTATAGCATGATGCGTAAAATTAACCCAGAAGTTAATTGCTGGTTAACATAAAATACCTAGATTGGCATCTCTAAGCTAGCCTGGAGGGTATCACATTGAGGGTATCACGAAGGTATAGCATGATGCATTAATTAAACCTAAAAGTTAATTGGGGGTTAATACTAGGGTATAACAAAAACTTGTTGATTTAAAAAAAAAAAAATTATAAATAATCGTTTCAGATAACGGAACCACACAAAACGATGACAGTACAAAAGAAATTCACAATGTCGATGAAACCACTGAGCAGTCCGCTCCAGTGACGCAATCGGAACTATTACAAAACCAGACCCCGGAGCTTGATCCGGAACTTTTGTCAGCACTAGGTGACCCCACGGACGAACAATCAACTTATGGTGAAAACATTCACCACACCTTGGCTGTACGTTGGCTTCCTATATTAAAAAGAGGACTAACTAAGGATTTTAAAGAAAAATTATTAAAAGAGTATCAGATACCTGATAACTGTCAATATCTTAAGGCGCCTACTTTAAATCCCGAAGTTAAGGCAGCGGTTTCAGAAGTCACCATAAATCGCGATAATAATATACGCAATAAACAGGACCAGTTAGGCCTCGGCCTTACCGCAATTAACAAAGCCATTACTGAGCTTCTCCTCGGAGGTGACAAAATCCAAGTTATTAAAATACTTTCCGATGGCTGTAGGATTCTTACAGACCTACATTACACAGACACTCAAATAAGAACAAAACTTGTAGTTCCATCTTTAGATAAAACATTTGCGCATCTGCTAAAGGAGCACGAAAGAGATGAGACGCTCTTTGGAGAAAAGCTCTCCGATACCATAAGGGCATCGAAAGCCATAGGATGACAGGGTTCGCAGATCAAAAAACAGAGAGCTTTTTCTGTGCCCACTTCCACACCTGGAGCATCGGCATCGAGGTCACAGCTGCAGGGAAACGGGATAGGGCCTTCACGAGCAGCGAAGACATACCAACGACCAGCGCCGGCACCAGCAGCCACTCGGCCCCGCGCTGCTTACAACCAGAGCAAGCGCCGTGCCTACACACGATACTAACCACACAGGTACATGCAGGACGCCTACAGTATTTTTATAATTGTTGGAGAAACATCACTAATAATAAAACAGTATTAGGTTGGATAAAAAACGGTTACAATATACCGTTTTCGGAACAGGTTTTCTAACTCAAAGTACCCTCCAATACATTTACAAGAGAGGAAAAACTGAACATGTTCGTAGCTATCGAAATCTTAGTAGAACTAGGTGCAATATCTGAGTGTGAGTCACAAGAAGATCAATTTATCTCTAAAATATTTTTAGCCTCCAAATCCAACGGTAGCAACAGATTTATTTTAAATTTAAAATCGCTAAACACTTTCGTTACTCAAAATCATTTTAAAATGGAGGACTACCGGACAGCATGCAAATTAATTCCTCACAATGGCTTTATGGCTACGATAGACATAAAAGAGTCTTATCTTTTGGTACCCATCAATCCATCACAAAGAAAATATTTACAGTTTCAATTTCAGAACCAAAATAATAAAACAATTAATTACGAATTTACCGCCATGCCCTATGGCTTGTCTTCGGCACCAAGAACTTTTACAAAAATAATGAAGGCAGTTGTGACCCACCTCAGATATCGCGGCTTCTTATCTGTCATATATCTAGACGATTTATTATGTATTGGGCGAACATATAATGAATGTTTACAAAACGTAATTCATACTATAAAATTATTACAATGCTTAGGGTTCGTAATAAACTTTGAAAAAAGTTCCTTACAGCCTTCACAACAAGTGAAATTCTTAGGATTTATTTATAACACTATCGAAATGACCTTGTCCTTACCTGATGATAAGCGAGTTAAAATATCAACATTAATTGAAAAATTTAAGTCCTTACCACGTTGTACTATTAAAGAATTCGCGCGACTAATCGGCGTCCTTACGTCCGCGTGCCCAGCGGTTAAATATGGTTGGGCTTATACAAAAATTCTCGAAAGACAAAAATATTTAGCATTAGGAAAATATGATGCATACGACGCAAAATTTTGTCCTTCGCCTGAAATATTACAGGATTTAGAGTGGTGGTCAAAGATATACATAGCTGTTCCTCTTAAACCACGTAGGTTCACATTAGAAATTTTTACCGACGCATCCAGATCTGGCTGGGGCGCTTTTTGCAATAATAAAAGAGTAAATGGCAATTGGAAGTCTACTGAACTGCTTTTTCATATAAATTATTTAGAGTTATTGGCTGTCTTTTTTGGCCTTAAATGTTTTGCACTTGACAAACATGACTGTTCTGTTTTGCTACGCGTAGACAATACTACAGCGTTAAGTTACATAAACCGTATGGGTGGCATACAGTATCCCCACCTAAATAAATTGACAAAAGACATTTGGCAATAGTGCGAGGAGCGCAATATATGGTTAACTGCATCGTATATTAAAAGCAAAGATAATAAAGAAGCTGATGAAGAATCAAGGAAAGTTAACAAAGATATAGCACTTATACTAACTAACAAAGCATTTAAGAAAGTGACTAAAAAATTAGGTGAACCAGATATTGATTTATTTGCTACTCGCACCAATGCCAAATGTCAACGATACGTGTCGTGGAGACCAGACCCGGATGCCGTAGCAATCGATGCATTCACAATCTCGTGGAACAGAATATATTTTTATGCATTTCCGCCATTTTCTCTTGTTTTAAAATGTCTAGAGGAAATAAAAATAGACAAGGGCGAAGGCATACTTATATTTCCCTATTGGCCTTCTCAGGCCTGGTTCCCCCTATTACAAAAAATGCTTACTTCAGATATTATTTTTATAAATTCGGATCATAATCTTATATGGCCTTCTTGTAGGAACCCACAATTCAGAAGAGTTACCCTGGGTGCAGCGAAGCTCTCAGGAATGCATTCATAAAACGAGGTGTCCCTGCGGCTTCCTTGAACATAATGATGGCATCCCTTGCCAAAAATACATTACAACAATACAGTGTCTCGTACAAATATTGGTGGCAATTTTACAAGTTTTGCATAGCCTCAGCATTGCTATTCCTAACGGAACAATTTAACAAAGGCGCAGCTTACGGTTCTCTTAATAGTCACCGCTCCGCATTAAGTTTACTTTTCGGTACTGAGTTAGGTTCTCATGAACAAATCAAACGATTGTTAAGAGGTGTATATAAATTAAGACCTAACGTTCCTAAATATGCAGTTACCTGGGACCCACAGATAGTTTTACAACACATCGCCCGATGGGGCCCAAATTTAGATCTACCATTAGAAAAATTATCAAAAAAACTTGTAACACTATTAGCTTTATGTACCGCTCACAGAGCGCAAACGCTAACTAGCATTAAAATTAAAAATGTTAACGTCGGCCCAAACGGTATAAAAATTATAATATCCGACATCATCAAAACGTCCGCCGCTGCTGGACGCAATCAACCAATTTTATTCCTGCCTTACTTTAATGAGAATTTTAATATTTGCCCAGCGACTGTTTTAAAAGATTATTTAACAGTTACGAAAAATATAAGACTTGATTCAATAGAGAACCTCTTGATAACGTACAAGCCACCTTACAAGGCCTCTTGTAGCCAAACCATCAGCCGATGGATCAAACAGACGCTAGCAGAAAGCGGCGTAGACGTGGCGGTGTTCAGCGCGCACAGCACGCGGCACGCCGCCACGTCCGCAGTGCACGCTCACGGTGTGTCGCTTGACGTCATCAGGAAGACAGCAGGTTGGTCGCGATCGTCGGAGACCTTTACAAAGTTTTATAATCGTCCAGTGATCGATACCGCTTATTTTGCAAGATCTGTCTGTTTCTCCAATCGCTTGTAGAACAAGTTAATTATTTTGATAATACCTATAATACCTAACAAATACCTATTAATCACTTACAATTATTTAATGTATTAAAATTAGGTAAATATTGTTTGTTAAAACTGATTTACCCTTATCGAGTAAATAAATGATACCGATAAAACGCAAAATGTTTATTAATTCATTTAATCCATAGTTACATACAAAATTTTCTACTCTAAACTTCTACATGTGTTTATTATATCTGAAGAATGAAACGTACGAAATATAATTGATGATTAAACGAACTTACCTGTAAGTAAAGTTCTATCGCAATTATATGAGTACGTTTCATTCGAAGATATATTGTATCCCCGCCCATCCCAATGCCCATCTTAACCTGAAAATTTTTGTACCTTCTCTAAAGAATGAGACTATCGGTAATGGCGACGCTAGAGCAAACGGGTGGTATTTTCAAAATACCCACAAAATTAAATAAGTGTGAAGGTGCGAGTACAATGGAAGTACTACATGTGTTTATTATATCTTCGAATGAAACGTACTCATATAATTGCGATAGAACTTCACTTACAGGTAAGTTCGTTTAATCATCAATAATAGCTATTTAATTTATTTCCGCAAAAATATTTTTTTAAATATCTATCCGGTTTTTTTTTCGGTTTTTATTTTACCGAAAAAATTTATATCCGTATCCATAACCGAAACCAATAAAATACTCTTAAGATATCCGTATCCAGATCCAAAATATCATATCTGTGACATAACCTAGTAAAAAGACTTACGTCGCCTCGGTGCTCTGATGACATCCACTCCTGATGATTACGATCTTCGTCTCTTCCGTCATCGCCACCACGGTAAATTTGATGCTTAAAAAATAAAGAATATCTTTATGAGTAACTCTTTAGTTTAAGCGAGCGGCTCTTCCACCAGCGCTAAATTCGATTATCATCGCCGTGGAATTCTTACGGAAACTCCGTGTTAACTTTGAAAGTAATGAAGAAGTAAGGAAGTTTGCTGTAGTAGCTTTAGTTTATCCACGTGCAAATTAGTAACAGGTAATTTTCTTGGGGTGACTTGTGAATTTTCTAAGAAAGTAGTTCGTTATTCGACTAGGAATCGACAATTGTTAGAAAAAATCAGCTAAATTGGCACAATTAATGTTTCGTATTAAATTGGATATTAACCAGTTTTTTGATGCAGATAAGTAAAAAAAATTAAAACTTACATTGCCTCGTTGCATCATATTCCTCCAATGATTTCCTGACCTCCAGTGTTTATCATCACCGCGGTCCTCTCTATGCTAGAAAGTAATATATTAAAATATAATAATATGTAGGTATATAAAAGTGATGATTGAGGCACATGCAATTGATTGCATCTTTGCATCTGAATCTAATGTAAATATCAAATGCTTTGTTATCCATTGGATCGCGGCATTTTCTGCGATTTTTTTCAATTGAATGTTTTGAAGAATTAGTAAACACTAACTGTGGCTTTATAAATGTCTTATTAGTCGTATACCACTAGCTTAAGAGTAACCCGTGTTAAATTAAAAAGCCAGAATAAAATGCCCTTTTCGATAGTCCCTACAGAACTCTAATAAGCTCCTAAATTCGACAGAGATGCCATATTTTATAACAACAAAAGTAATTCAACTTACATGGTTTTCGCCTAAAAAATTTCGCCAAAAATTGAATAGGTTTTTCTTTGTTACTATGGGCCAGTCATCATCGTCGTCGCGATCGTCTTGATGCTGTAAAAATACATTTAATTCAAAATTGCAAAGCAATATTTTTATTGATATACACAAGGTTTCTGATCGAATCGGAATGATAGGAGTTCGGGATGTTTTTTAACTATACGTGTGTGTGTGCGCGTATGTATGTATGTATGCACATATGTATATGTATATGTATATGTATATGTATATGTATATGTATATGTATATGTATATGTATATGTATATGTATATGTATATGTATATGTATATGTATATGTATATGTATATGTATATGTATATGTATATGTATATGTATATGTATATGTATATGTATATGTATATGTATATGTATATGTATATGTATATGTATATGTATATGTATATGTATATGTATATGTATATGTATATGTATATGTATATGTATATGTATATGTATATGTATATGTATATGTATATGTGTGTGTGTGTGTGTGTGTGTGTGTGTGAGGGTTTGTAAAACTGTGTGTTAGAAAGACAATAGGTATATTTATTCTTGATTTGTATAATAAATTCGTTGTGACAAAGTTTTTCGTTTATGAAATACTTACATTGCCGTGGTTAACTGATTTCCACGAATGGCGATTTCGATCTTCATGTCTATCATCCCACCGTTGATGGTCGTCTTCATGCTTTAACGGTAAGAAATAATTTTGAAACAGTTGAACAAGAAAAACCCGGCTAGGTGCGTGTTGTACATGCATTAAATTAGAGTTTCGTTAAATAAGAATTATTGCAGATATCTAGAAAACTTATGAAACGATTATAACGACCAGGATAATTTTCGTTGGTAGTATTAGTATTAATCAAGCCCTATTATCGTGGTTTTTTTTTCAGATTTTTAGATCACGCGGCACAAAAGTTAGAAGAATTTTTCAATTACTCAATAAATATAAATGTCTGTAAGAAGAAACGTTTAGTGTACAGCAGCTGACTAGAGCGGCCAGCAGATAGTTATAATTTCCTCTTCGAAGCAAGCAAAATTACAAAAATTTAAATGTTATTGGCTATTTTTAGAACGTTTTGTATTGTTTGTAGGAAGCATTTTACGTATATATATAAATATATATATAATTATGTAATTGTATGTAGTATTTTCATTATATTTCTAAAATTATCTTATGTATTAGTGTATTTTGTATATATCTATATATTAGTAGTAATTTTCTTTCATTTATATTCAATGTAAGCCTTTATTTGGCACCAGAAACAAAGCTTTTCTGTTAACCAATGGTTGACTGGTAGAGAATGCCTTCAGGGATTAAGTCCTCCATTTGTACATAGTATTTTTATATAGTGTGCAATAAAGAATAAAAATAAAAATATATATCTGTGAGTTGTAATTGGCATTTCTGTTAAAAACGTGTATTCCAAATTGCCCCACTCTATTTCTCTGTGTGGGGTAAATGTAAAAATATATAGGGTAATGTGAATTTCTGAGTCTATATATTCATAAGCATTTAAGCTTATCAGAGAACGATTCACAATAACAGTTTAAATCACACGATGTTTGAAACATGGCAAGTGCTCTTTCATTTATAGCGAACCGCGACTTAAAATACGCATCTTGATTTTGGGCTCTATATTTCGTTGGTTATGTATAATGCACATAGGTACATACAGCCAGAAGAGAGCCAAGAAGAGTAACCAGTGCGCATTTTATTTAATGTAAAATGCTTACATTCATCCAATGCCTACTATGATCTTCTTGTCTTCCATTCGACCAGTCATCACCGCGGTCCTCTCTATGCTAGAAAGTAATATATTAAAATATAATAATATGTAGGTATATAAAAGTGATGATTGAGGCACATGCAATTGATTGCATCTTTGCATCTGAATCTAATGTAAATATCAAATGCTTTGTTATCCATTGGATCGCGGCATTTTCTGCGATTTTTTTCAATTAAATGTTTTGAAGAATTAGTAAACACTAACTGTGGCTTTATAAATGTCTTATTAGTCGTATACCACTAGCTTAAGAGTAACCCGTGTTAAATTAAAAAGCCAGAATAAAATGCCCTTTTCGATAGTCCCTACAGAACTCTAATAAGCTCCTAAATTCGACAGAGATGCCATATTTTATAACAACAAAAGTAATTCAACTTACATGGTTTTCGCCTAAAAAATTTCGCCAAAAATTGAATAGGTTTTTCTTTGTTACTATGGGCCAGTCATCATCGTCGTCGCGATCGTCTTGATGCTGTAAAAATACATTTAATTCAAAATTGCAAAGCAATATTTTTATTGATATACACAAGGTTTCTGATCGAATCGGAATGATAGGAGTTCGGGATGTTTTTTAACTATACGTGTGTGTGTGCGCGTATGTATGTATGTATATGTATATGTATATGTATATGTATATGTATATGTATATGTATATGTATATGTATATGTATATGTATATGTATATGTATATGTATATGTATATGTATATGTATATGTATATGTATATGTATATGTATATGTATATGTATATGTATATGTATATGTATATGTATATGTGTGTGTGTGTGTGTGTGTGTGTGAGAGGGTTTGTAAAACTGTGTGTTAGAAAGACAATAGGTATATTTATTCTTGATTTGTATAATAAATTCGTTGTGACAAAGTTTTTCGTTTATGAAATACTTACATTGCCGTGGTTAACTGATTTCCACGAATGGCGATTTCGATCTTCATGTCTATCATCCCACCGTTGATGGTCGTCTTCATGCTTTAACGGTAAGAAATAATTTTGAAACAGTTGAACAAGAAAAACCCGGCTAGGTGCGTGTTGTACATGCATTAAATTAGAGTTTCGTTAAATAAGAATTATTGCAGATATCTAGAAAACTTATGAAACGATTATAACGACCAGGATAATTTTCGTTGGTAGTATTAGTATTAATCAAGCCCTATTATCGTGGTTTTTTTTTCAGATTTTTAGATCACGCGGCACAAAAGTTAGAAGAATTTTTCAATTACTCAATAAATATAAATGTCTGTAAGAAGAAACGTTTAGTGTACAGCAGCTGACTAGAGCGGCCAGCAGATAGTTATAATTTCCTCTTCGAAGCAAGCAAAATTACAAAAATTTAAATGTTATTGGCTATTTTTAGAACGTTTTGTATTGTTTGTAGGAAGCATTTTACGTATATATATAAATATATATATAATTATGTAATTGTATGTAGTATTTTCATTATATTTCTAAAATTATCTTATGTATTAGTGTATTTTGTATATATCTATATATTAGTAGTAATTTTCTTTCATTTATATTCAATGTAAGCCTTTATTTGGCACCAGAAACAAAGCTTTTCTGTTAACCAATGGTTGACTGGTAGAGAATGCCTTCAGGGATTAAGTCCTCCATTTGTACATAGTATTTTTATATAGTGTGCAATAAAGAATAAAAATAAAAATATATATCTGTGAGTTGTAATTGGCATTTCTGTTAAAAACGTGTATTCCAAATTGCCCCACTCTATTTCTCTGTGTGGGGTAAATGTAAAAATATATAGGGTAATGTGAATTTCTGAGTCTATATATTCATAAGCATTTAAGCTTATCAGAGAACGATTCACAATAACAGTTTAAATCACACGATGTTTGAAACATGGCAAGTGCTCTTTCATTTATAGCGAACCGCGACTTAAAATACGCATCTTGATTTTGGGCTCTATATTTCGTTGGTTATGTATAATGCACATAGGTACATACAGCCAGAAGAGAGCCAAGAAGAGTAACCAGTGCGCATTTTATTTAATGTAAAATGCTTACATTCATCCAATGCCTACTATGATCTTCTTGTCTTCCATTCGACCAGTCATCATCGCGGTCGTCGTGTTTCTTCAAAACGAGAAAATTAAAAAAAAAATCAAAGGTTAGTCAACAAATAATAAAAACCGGTCAAGTGTAGACGGGCTCGAACCAATACCAACTTGAATTACCGTATCAGTGCCATCTAGCAAAAATAAACTAGATTATTCAGTGAAACAGTTACTCATTTGTTTATTGAAAAAGATATTAACTCAACGTCGAGCTTGATCAGTCATTTGATGGGTGACCGCTTAGCCTTTTTTTTGTTTCAATTAGTAAGTTATGTAAATGGTGGTACGGAACCTGCGGTAAGCAAATTCGTCTCGCACTTTACCGTTTTTTTAAATAAGCCAATACAGCATGTATTTTTAAATCAAAGTCAATTCAAAAAGACAAACCAAAAAATAGCATATTCTTTACTAGATTTTGCCCGCGGGTTCACCAGCTCTAAATTCGGCATGGGATTTCTACGGTAACTTTATTAAAAATAAAGTTTGCTATAGCAAGCTATATTTGTAGCTATAGTTTATAGTTGGGTTATAGTTATTCCTGTGGTAACTTTTAGATTTTATGAAATAAAAATACTACGTCCTTCATCTATTCAACTATTTATGTACCAAACTGTACGTCAATTAGAAAGCCCGTTGCGACGTAAAGAAAAGACAAAAAAATAAAACAAACAAAACCACTTTCGTATTAAGCATGGATAATTATTAGTATGGGTGTGTATTCGTCGTGAAATAGTCACTAAATAAGCCATTTAAAGTAGTGTTAATACTTACATTTCGCCAGTGACGGCTTACGGCATCCTGTCGTCCACTTAACCAGTCATCATTACCATCGTCACGTTCATCGTGATACTTGAAAAGACAAAACCCAAAACTTTTTAGGTTGGTCAAGAATATAGACAAAAAAAAAAACCCCGTCTGCAAAAACATTAAGAACTAAGCAGTAATTAAAAAAAAACCAAATATATGATTATAATATGTTACTTTCTAATGACTTATAAAGTCCTAGTACATAAATCTTACAACACACAAAATATTCATAGTATTAAGAAAATAGAATATAATACACATACATAGAAATAATCTTTCTTTGTTTATGACTCCCTAAAGGTCGGAGTCTTAGAATACAATATATTATACATGCCATATCTATTGTTATAGATATCATCAATATAAATAAATACTTTCATAGCAAAGACGCAGTCAAAAGATTAACCTCTAGCCAGGACTTGAACCTGCGAACCTTACATTCCGTGTAAGGGTTCAAAGGCATTTTTGCTACTATGAATTTATTTATATTGATACTATAATATGTTGTGATATAAAATAAGGAAAACTTTATTTGCTGTTATTATTTAAAAAAAATGTAGTTTTTTACATGTTATTAATAATTCAATAATTTGATGACTGACCACTCATTATTTTGTTTTTAAAGTCACTGTAATACAAAAAATTACAAGGGCTTCTATATGCTAGGCTATTTTTAATCTACGTATAAAATTATTAAAATTAAACTAATATGTGTGTAAAATAAAGTTAATATGTAAATAAAGTTAATATTAATATATATAAATTCATTAGATATAAAAATGATAAATGTTAAATAAAAATAGGTAACAATATCAGCTTAATAATATAATTTAGTTTATAATAATAGCTAATTAACTTATTTCCGCAAAAAATATTTTTTTAAATATCTATCCGGTTTTTTTTCGGTTTTTATTTTACCGAAAAAAATTATTATCGTATCCATAACCGAAACCAATAAAATACTCTTAAGATATCCGTATCCAGATCCAAAATATCATATCTGTGACATAACCTAGTAAAAAGACTTACGTCGCCTCGGTGCTCTGATGACATCCACTCCTGATGATTACGGTCTTCGTCTCTTTCGTCATCGCCACCACGGTGAATTTGATGCTTAAAAAATAAAGAATATTTTTATGAGTAACTCTTTAGTTTAAGCGAGCGGCTCCTCCAGCGCTAAATTCGATTATCATCGCCGTGAAATTCTTACGGATAATGCGTGTTAACTTTGAAAGTAATGAATAAGTAAGGAAGTTCGCTGTAGTAGCTTTAGTTTATCCACGTTGAAATTAGTAACAGGTAATTTTCTTGGGGTGACTTGTGAATTTTCTAAGAAAGTAGTTCGTTATTCGACTAGGAATCGACAATTGTTAGAAAAAATCAGCTAAATTGGCACAATTAATGTTTCGTATTAAATTGGATATTAACCAGTTTTTTGATGCAGATAAGTAAAAAAAATTAAAACTTACATTGCCTCGTTGCATCATATTCCTCCAATGACTTCCTGACCTCCAGTGTTTATCATCACCGCGGTCCTCTCTATGCTAGAAAGTAATATATTAAAATATAATAATATGTAGGTATATAAAAGTGATGATTGGGGCACATGCAATTGATTGCATCTTTGCATGTGAATCTAAGTCATTGATACAATGCAAATATCAAATGCTTTGTTATCCATTGGATCGCGGCATTTTCTGCGATTTTTTGCAATTGAATGTTTTGAAGAATTAGTAACCACTAACTTAAGCCGATTATAAGCTTGCCATTTTGGTGGTCTAGAACTTTGGCATCTATAAAATAATATTAATAATAAAAGTTTATTTCAGACCGTGATTTATATAATGTGTGAGTAACACACTTAAGAACTATGTTACACGTTACGTCAAAAATAAAAATACACACTTAAATATAAAAAAATCGGCCAAGTGCGAGTCGGACTCGCGCACGAAGGATTCCGTACCGATCTATAAAAACGGCAAAAAAATCACGTTTCTTGTATGGGAGCCACCTTAAATATTTGTTTTATTGTAATTTCATTATTTTTTTTAAAGTGGCTATATAACTAGATATTCTGTAAATATTTTAAGCGTTTACCTATTGCCGTTATTAATATCGAGCAAAAACGAGCAAAAAAATTACGTTTGTTGTATGGGAGCCCCCTTAAATATGTATTTTATTCTGTTTTTTTGTTTTTGTTGTTATAGTGGCAACAGAAATACAACTTCTGTAAAAAAATTCAACTGTCTAACTATCACGGTTCATGAGATACAGCCTGGTGACAGACGGACGACACGGACGTACAGCGCAGTCTTAGTAGTAGGTGTATTGTTTGTAGAAAGCAGTTTACGTCAAAATTAAAATATATATCTGTGAGTTGTAATTGGCATTTCTGTTAAAAACGTGTATTCCAAATTGCCCCACTCTATTTCTCTGTGTGGGGTAAATGTAAAAATATATAGGGTAATGTGAATTTTTAAGTCTATATATTCATAAGCATTTAAGCTTATCAGAGAACGATTCACAATAACACTTTAAATCACACGATGCTTGAAACATGGCAAGTGCTCTTTCATTTATAGCGAACCGCGACTTAAAATACGCATCTTGATTTTGGGCTCAATATTTCGATGGTTATGTATAATGTACATAGGTACATACAGCCAGAAGAGAGCCAAGAAGTGTAACCAGTGCGCATTTTATTTAATGCAAAATGCTTACATTCATCCAATGCCTACTATGATCTTCGTGTCTTCCATTCGACCAGTCATCATCGCGGTCGTCGTGTTTCTTCAAAACGAGAAAATTAAAAAAAAATTCAGGGGTTAGTCAATAACAACAAATAATAAAAACCGGTCAAGTGTAGACGGGCTCGAACCAATACCAACTTGAATTACCGTATCAGTGCCATCTAGCAAAAATAAACTAGAATATTCAGTGAAACAGTTACTCATTTGTTTATTGAAAAAGATATTAACTCAACGTCGAGCTTGATCAGTCATTTGATGGGTGAACGCTTAGCGGCACCCTTTTTTTGTTTCTATTAGTAAGTTATGTAAATGGTGGTACGGAACCTGCGGTAAGCAAATCCGTCTCGCACTTTACCGTTTTTTTAAATTAGCCAATGCAGCATGTATTTTTAAATCAAAGTCAATTCAAAAAGACAAACCAAAAAATAGCATAAAAAAAGTTAGCAATAAAAAATAATATTTTTTACTAGATTTTGCCCGCGGGTTCACCAACTCTAAATTCGGCATGGGATTTCTACGGTAACTTTATTATAAATAAAGTTTGCTATAGCAAGCTATATTTGTAGGTATAGTTTATAGTCGGGTTATAGTTATTCCTGTGGGAACTTTGAGATTTTATGAAATAAAAATAGTACGTCCTTCCTCTATTCAACTATTTATGTACCAAACTGTAGGTCAATTAGAAAGCCCGTTGCGACGTAAAGAAAAGACAAAAAAATAAAACAAACAAAACCACTTTCGTATTGAGCATGGATAATTATTAGTATGGGTGTGTATTCGTCGTGAAATGGTCACTAAATAAGCCATTTAAAGTAGTGTTAATACTTACATTTCGCCAGTGACGGCTTACGGCTTTTTGACTTCCACTTAACCAGTCATCATTGACATCGTCACGTTCATCGTGATACTTGAAAAGACAAAAACCAAAACTTTTTAGGTTGG
The DNA here is from genome assembly GCA_946406115.1 of Apoda limacodes. Taxonomy (NCBI): domain Eukaryota; kingdom Metazoa; phylum Arthropoda; class Insecta; order Lepidoptera; family Limacodidae; genus Apoda; species Apoda limacodes. Next base: position 19,821,439 of record OX291555.1, on the reverse strand, counting down.
TCAAGAATATAGACAAAAAAAAAACCCGACTGTAAAAACATTAAGAACTAAGCAGTAAATAAAAAAAAACCAAATATTTGATTATAATATGTTACTTTCTAATGAGTCCTAGTACATAAATCTTACAACACACAAAATATTCATAGAATTAAGAAAATAGAATATAATACACATACATAGAAATAATCTTTCTTTGTTTATGACTCCCTGAAGGTCAGAGTCTTAGAATACAATATATTATACATGCCATATCTATTGTTATATATATCATCAATATAAATAAATACTTTCATAGCAAAGATGCAGTCAAAAGATTAACCTCGAGCCAGGACTTGAACCTGCGAACCTTACATTCCGTGTAAGGGTTCAAAGGCATTTTTGCTACTATGAATTTATTTATATTGATACTATAATATGTTGTGATATAAAATAAAGAAAACTTTATTTGCTGTTATTATTTTAAAAAAATGTAGTTTTTTACATGTTATTAATAATTCAATAATTTGATGACTGACTACTCATTATTTTGTTTTTAAAGTCACTGTAATACAAAAAATTACAAGGGCTTCTATATGCTAGGTTATTTTTTATCTACGTATAAATTTATTAAAATTAAACTAATATGTGTGTAAAATAAAGTTAATATGTAAATAAAGTTAATATTAATATATATAAATTCATTGGATATATAATTGATAAATGTTTAATAAAAATAGGTAACAATATCAGCTTAATAATATAATTTAGTTTATAATAATAGCTATTTAATTTATTTCCGCAAAAAATATTTTTTTAAACATCTATCCGGTTTTTTTTTATTTTACCGAAAAAAATTATATCCGTATCCATAACCGAAACCGATAAAATACTCTTAAGATATCCGTATCCAGATCCAAAATATCATATCTGTGACATAACCTAGTAAAAAGACTTACGTCGCCTCGGTGCTCTGATGACATCCACTCCTGATGATTACGGTCTTCGTCTCTTTCGTCATCGCCACCACGGTGAATTTGATGCTTAAAAAATAAAGAATAACTTTATGAGTAACTCTTTAGTTTAAGCGAGCGGCTCCTCCAGCGCTAAATTCGATTATCATCGCCGTAAAATTCTTACGGATACTCCGTGTTAACTTTGAAAGTAATGAATAAGTAAGGAAGTTCGCTGTAGTAGCTTTAGTTTATCCACGTTGAAATTAGTAACAGGTAATTTTCTTGGGGTGACTTGTGAATTTTCTAAGAAAGTAGTTCGTTATTCGACTAGGAATCGACAATTGTTAGAAAAAATCAGCTAAATTGGCACAATTAATGTTTCGTATTAAATTGGATATTAACCAGTTTTTTGATGCAGATAAGTAAAAAAAATTAAAACTTACATTGCCTCGTTGCATCATATTCCTCCAATGACTTCCTGACCTCCAGTGTTTATCATCACCGCGGTCCTCTCTATGCTAGAAAGTAATATATTAAAATATAATAATATGTAGATATATAAAAGTGATGATTGGGGCACATGCAATTGATTGCATCTTTGCATCTGAATCTAAGTCATTGATACAATGCAAATATCAAATGCTTTGTTATCCATTGGATCGCGGCATTTTCTGCGCGGTGTTTTTTGCAATTGAATGTTTTGAAGAATTAGTAACCACTAACTTAAGCCGATTATAAGCTTGCCATTTTGGTGGTGTAGAACTTTGGCATCTATAAAATAATTATTATAATAAAAGTTTATTTCAGACCGTGATTTATATAATGTGTGAGTAACAAAACAACTTAAAAACTATGTTACACGTTACGTCAAAAATAAAATATACACACTTAAACATAAAAAAATCGGCCTAGTGCGAGTCGGACTCGCGCACGAAGGATTCCGTACCGATCTATAAAAACGGCAAGAAAATCACGTTTCTTGTATGGGAGCCACCTTAAATATTTGTTTTATTTTAATTTCATTATTTTTTTTAAAGTGGCTATATAACTAGATATTCTGTAAATATTTTAAGCGTTTACCTATTGCCGTTATTAATATCGACCAAAACGAGCAAAAAAATCCTGTTGTTGTATGGGAGCCCCCTTAAATATGTATTTTATTCTGTTTTTTTGTTTTTGTTGTTATAGTGGCAACAGAAATACAACTTCTGTAAAAAATTCAACTGACTACTATCACGGTTCATGAGATACAGCCTGGTGACAGACGGACGGACGGTTGTACAGCGCAGTCTTAGTAGTAGGGTTCCGCTAATTCCCTTTTGGGTACGGAACCCTAAAAATTGTGAACAAATTGACTGTCCAAGCTGCCACACAAACGTTACAGCTTAGCAGCGAGGCCGTTCTGAAGCACTTGACGGCATTGAAATCACTGGTGCGAGCTTCTGCAAACATTACGGATCTGCTACAGACACCGCAGAAGCCTTATCAATGTCTTGAATGAGTTATTATATTAGATTCGCAGAGCACTATAAGACTTTTGCCTATAGTTCACCCATAGACTGCAAGTGTAAAACGATTGGCGGAATGCTCTGAACAAATGAAGTTTAACATATTGCGTGATAAATAGACAGTTGAAATTTTCACAGAAGATATATTTGTGTTGCCGCTATATCAACAAATACTAAAAAACAGAATAAAATAAATATATAAGGGGGCTCCCATTCAACAAACGTGATTTTTTTGCCTTTTTTATAGATAATGGCACGGAACCCTTCGTGCGCAAGTGCGACCCGCACTTGGCCGATTCTTAAATAGCCTATGTCCTTCCCCGAGACTCAAACTATCTCAATGCCAAATTTTATCTTGATCGGTACAGCGCTTTAAGCGTGAAGAGGTAACAGACAGACAGAGTTACTTTCGCATTTATGATATTTATATAGATTTCATTTACAGCTTTAATTAATCAATCAAAGGTTCAATAAACTGAATTGTGATTAAATAATAAATCAAAAATAATTATGTTATTAACTTTATACTATAACACTATACTACTTTTTTTTATAAATGATTTCAGTCACACTTGAAGAGTTGACTCCGGTCGCGCATCAAAGCTGCCACGCAAATTTTTTTTCCCTATACTAAAAACAAGGATGTCGCGATATCTAACTTAGCATGCGTGGTAGTGCAAGCAGTAGCAATTCACTGAGATTTTGATTGAAATTCATAAAATAAATCATTAGTTTATTATATATCAAATTGTTATCAAAAAATGATTTTTGATTTCTCAGGGTTTAAAGCACTATTACGGCTAGGTTTAAAAAAATTGTAAACTAATAGCACTTAGGACTTTGGAGATTTCCTTGCCAAAACTTATAAAAAAACAGTGAAAAAGGGTCACTTTAGGATATTTTCTATCGAATAAAAGTTCATTTATCGTATTTTCACGTTTTTCAGGATCTGAACCATATTTCAGACAACACAGACATTAAATTTTAGTCGGATCTGCTCAGCGGATCCGGAGAAACATTTGCCAAAAAAAATTTAATTTAAGTAGTATAGCTTTGCCTTAACTTACTTTGCCTTGCTGATTCCAGTTTTCGGCTTTTTTTAACAGCATGTCAATGAAATTCATGTCTTGTTCACCGTGATTCTGTAAAAGAAGAATAAGATTATTAAGGTCCATAAATAAAAACTTTTTAATAAATTAGGCGACACAAATAGGGCGTATCATACACGCATTAAGTTAGGATTTCGAAGAATGACCAATATTGCGGATATATGAACTAGTGGCTGTAGACTTTGCAAGTCTATCTTTGCATAGCGACCAGCAACCAGTCTAATCAAGTAATTACCCTAACCTACCTAATTTAATTATTGATTGATTGTAAGTCAAGTAGTGAATAAAAAACTATGGGAGTATATGTCACCAAAAACCAAAAATTCCGAAATTCGGTATATTCCAAAAGTTGATGGAAGTCCCTTGTGATTTGATGTGACACACGATATATGCATTATCTTTTCGTTATTTTTGATCCCCGCATACCCCTAACCCCTTGAAGTTTATGGGACATAAAGTTGCGCCTCAAAACGGGCAACAAATAAGTTTTGTGAAATTTTTCGAAATGGCTGAAATATGATAATTTTCTACGTTTTCAACTTTCATTATCTTCGCCATTTTGAATATTTCCAAAAACTGAACTGACAAAAATCCATATAAATATCGAGCCCTGCTTACAAAATGTCACGAGAATTGGCTGAGAATTACGACCTGGGACCTTATTGGAAACAGTCTCGAGTTATTCGGAGTTTGGAATTCTATGAGAAAAATGTATGCAATTACGTTCACGGGTTGCGAGAGGTAAGTCAGACTTCCATACATTTTTGTCTCGAATGCCAGAGTCCAAATAGCTCGAGACTGTTTACAATAAGAAGACATACGAAAGATCTTACAATTATTAAGAAATACGTACTACGGTACTACCAAAATACAGTTTATTTTCGATTGCCGTACAATATTGTGATTGAAATCGACTGACTTAAATATAACTAAATTACAATTGAAACTAAAAATTCTACGGCACACAAGAAAATTAAATACGCGAATACTCTATACCTTATTTCTCAATTGCCATTTGATCATTAAAGGTTTTATGAGTATTTAGGCTGGTTATATATATATATATATATATAATTATGTAATTGTATGTAGTATTTTCATTATATTTCTAAAATTATCTTATGTATTAGTGTATTTTGTATGTATCTATATATTAGTAGTAATTTTCTTTTTTTTATATTAAATGTAAGCCTTTATTTGGCACCACCAACAATGCTTTTCTGTTAACCTATGGTTGACTGGTAGAGAATGCCTTCAGGGATTAAGTCCTCCATTTGTACATAGTATTTTTATATAGTGTGCAATAAAGAATAAAAATTAAAATATATATCTGTAAGTTGTAATTGGTATTTCTGTTAAAAAAGTGTATTCCAAATTGCCCCACTCTATTTCTCTGTGTGGGGTAAATGTAAAAATATATAGGGTAATGTGAATTTCTAAGTCTATATATTCATAAGCATTTAAGCTTATCAGAGAACGATTCACAATAACACTTTAAATCACACGATGCTTGAAACATGGCAAGTGCTCTTTCATTTATAGCGAACCGCGACTTAAAATACGCATCTTGATTTTGGGCTCAATATTTCGATGGTTATGTATAATGTACATAGGTACATACAGCCAGAAGAGAGCCAAGAAGTGTAACCAGTGCGCATTTTATTTAATGCAAAATGCTTACATTCATCCAATGCCTACTATGATCTTCGTGTCTTCCATTCGACCAGTCATCATCGCGGTCGTCGTGTTTCTTCAAAACGAGAAAATTAAAAAAAAATTCAAAGGTTAGTCAATAACAACAAATAATAAAAACCGGTCAAGTGTAGACGGGCTCGAACCAATACCAACTTGAATTACCGTATCAGTGCCATCTAGCAAAAATAAACTAGATTATTCAGTGAAACAGTAACTCATTTGTTTATTGAAAAAGATATTAACTCAACGTCGAGCTTGATCAGTCATTTGATGGGTGAACGCTTAGCGGCACCCTTTTTTTGTTTCTATTAGTAAGTTATGTAAATGGCGGTACGGAACCTACGGTAAGCAAATCCGTCTCGCACTTTACCGTTTTTTTAAATAAGCCAATGCAGCATGTATTTTTAAATCAAAGTCAATTCAAAAAGACAAACCAAAAAATAGCATAAAAAAATGTTAGCAATAAAAAATAATATTCTTTACTAGATTTTGCCCGCGGGTTCACCAGCTCTTAATTCGGCATGGGATTTCTACGGTAACTTTATTATAAATAAAGTTTGCTATAGCAAGCTATATTTGTAGTTATAGTTATTCCTGTGAGAACTTTTAGATTTTATGAAATAAAAATACTACGTCCTTCCTCTATTCAACTATTTATGTACCAAACTGTAGGTCAATTAGAAAGCCCGTTGCGACGTAAAGAAAAAACAAAAAAATTAAACAAACAAAACCACTTTCGTATTGAGCATGGATAATTAATAGTATGGGTGTGTATTCGTCGTGAAATGGTCACTAAATAAGCCATTTAAAGTAGTGTTAATACTTACATTTCGCCAGTGACGGCTTACGGCATCCTGACTTCCACTTAACCAGTCATCATCACGTTCATCGTGATACTTGAAAAGGCAAAAACCAAAACTTTTTAGGTTGGTCAAGAATATAGACAAAAAAAAAACCCGACTGCAAAAACATTAAGAACTAAGCAGTAATTAAAACAAACCAAATATTTGATTATAATATGTTACTTTCTAATGACTTATAAAGTCCTAGTACATAAATTTTACAACACACAAAATATTCATAGAATTAAGAAAATAGAATATAATACACATACATAGAAATAATCTTTCTTTGCTTATGACTTCCTGAAGGTCAGAGTCTTAGAATACAATATATTATACATGCCATATCTATTGTTATAGATATCATCAATATAAATAAATACTTTAATAGCAAAGATGCAGTCAAAATATTAACCTCGAGCGAACTTGAACCTGCGAACCTTACATTCCGTGTAAGGGTTCAAAGGCATTTTTGCTACTATGAATTTATTTATATTGATACTATAATATGTTGTGATATAAAATAAAGAAAACTTTATTTGCTGTTATTATTTTAAAAAAATGTAGTTTTTTACATGTTATTAATAATTCAATAATTTGATGACTGACTACTCATTATTTTGTTTTTTAAGTCACTGTAATACAAAAAATTACAAGGGCTTCTATATGCTAGGTTATTTTTTATCTACGTATAAATTTATTAAAATTAAACTAATATGTGTGTAAAATAAAGTTAATATGTAAATAAAGTTAATATTAATATATATAAATTCATTGGATATAAAATTGATAAATGTTAAATAAAAATAGGTAACAATATCAGCTTAATAATATAATTTAGTTTATAATAATAGCTATTTAATTTATTTACGCAAAAAATATTTTTTTAAACATCTATCCGGTTTTTTTTTTTATTTACCGAAAAAATTTATATACGTATCCATAACCGAAACCGATAAAATACTCTTAAGATATCCGTATCCAGATCCAAAATATCATATCTGTGACATAACCTAGTAAAAAGACTTACGTCGCCTCGGTGCTCTGATGACATCCACTCCTGATGATTACGGTCTTCGTCTCTTTCGTCATCGCCACCACGGTGAATTTGATGCTTAAAAAATAAAGAATAACTTTATGAGTAACTCTTTAGTTTAAGCGAGCGGTTCCTCCAGCGCTAAATTCGATTATCATCGCCGTGAAATTCTTACGGATACTCCGTGTTAACTTTGAAAGTAATGAATAAGTAAGGAAGTTTGCTGTAGTAGCTTTAGTTTATCCACGTGCAAATTAGTAACAGGTAATTTTCTTGGGGTGACTTGTGAATTTTCTAAGAAAGTAGTTCGTTATTCGACTAGGAATCGACAATTGTTAGAAAAAAATCAGCTAAATTGGCAAAATTAATGTTTCGTATTAAATTGGATATTAACCAGTTTTTTGATACAGATAAGTAAAAAAAATTAAAACTTACATTGCCTCGTTGCATCATATTCCTCCAATGACTTCCTGACCTCCAGTGTTTATCATCACCGCGGTCCTCTCTATGCTAGAAAGTAATATATTAAAATATAATAATATGTAGGTATATAAAAGTGATGATTGGGGCACATGCAATTGATTGCATCTTTGCATGTGAATCTAAGTCATTGATACAATGCAAATATCAAATGCTTTGTTATCCATTGGATCGCGGCATTTTCTGCGATTTTTTGCAATTGAATGTTTTGAAGAATTAGTAACCACTAACTTAAGCCGATTATAAGCTTGCCATTTTGGTGGTCTAGAACTTTGGCATCTATAAAATAATATTAATAATAAAAGTTTATTTCAGACCGTGATTTATATAATGTGTGAGTAACACACTTAAGAACTATGTTACACGTTACGTCAAAAATAAAAATACACACTTAAATATAAAAAAAGGCCAAGTGCGAGTCGGACTCGCGCACGAAGGATTCCGTACCGATCTATAAAAACGGCAAAAAAATCACGTTTCTTGTATGGGAGCCACCTTAAATATTTGTTTTATTTTAATTTCATTATTTTTTTAAAGTGGCTATATAACTAGATATTCTGTAAATATTTTAAGCGTTTACCTATTGCCGTTATTAATATCGACCAAAACGAGCAAAAAAATCCTGTTGTTGTATGGGAGCCCCCTTAAATATGTATTTTATTCTGTTTTTTTGTTTTTGCTGTTATAGTGGCAACAGAAATACAACTGTCTAACTATCACGGTCCTTGAGATACAGCCTAGTGACAGACGGACGGACGGACGTACAGCGCAGTCTTAGTAGTAGGGTTCCGCTAATTCCCTTTTGGGTACGGAACCCTAAAAATTGTGAATAAATTGACTGTCCAAGCTTCCACACAAACGTTACAGCTTAGCAGCGAGGCCGTTCTGAAGCGCATGACGGCATAGAAATCACTGGTGCGAGCTTCTGCAAACATTGCGGATCTGCTACAGACACCGCAGAAGCCTTATCAGTGTCTTGTATGCTTTATTATATTAGACTCGCAGAGCACTATAAGACTTTTGCCTTTAGTTCACCCATAGACTGCAAGTGTAAAACGAATGGCGGAATGCTCTGAACAAATGAAGTTTAACATATTGCGTGCGTACACCGACTCAAACTACGTGTCAACATATCACACGTAACAGAGAGTGCTCTACGCTCCCTTTCAATATCTACGCTATCCTTTTATAGCAAATAATGAAAAAATAACCACAAATCAACATCAAAAAGAAATGCAAACATTTGTTGTTTTTCGTTTAAGTCATTTGTTTACAAATTACGCATGCTAAAGCAGAATCGATATTCACTAAAGAATAAGTTCGATATTGTGTTGCAGCACGAACTAACACGAATCGATTTCAATACAGGTCCCAGTACAATAATCTGATAAGTAGTAAAATCCAGCATTAACAAAACGCATTATGTTTTAAGCGTAACACATGTTACGAACGTAATACAAAAAAGGGTTATATTTTTATTGGTTCCAACCGCCCTGCTGACTTTGGTTATCGGTTATTCAACGGCAACACCTCAATTATGGAAAAAAAAGAGTCACACTTGACGTTTTTAGGGTTCCGTACCCAAAGTAATTAACGGTACCCTATTACTAAAACTCCGCTCTCCGTCCGTCCGTCCGTCCGTCTGTCACCAGGTTGAATCTCATGAACCGTGATAAGTAGACAGTTGAAATTTTCACAGAAGATATATTTCTGTTGCCTCTATAACAACAAATACTAAAAAACAGAATAAAATAAATATATAAGGGGACTCCCATACAACAAACGTGATATTGTTTGCTCGTATTCGCTCTATATTGATAATGGCAACCGGGAGACTCTTAAATATTCACAGAATATTTTGTTATATTGAATATATAAATTTTAAAAATAAATAATTAAATTAAAATAAAACAAATAGTTAAGGGGGCTCCCATTCAACAAACGAGATTTTCTTGCCTTTTTTATAGATAATGGCACGGAACCCTTCATGCGCAAGTGCGACCCGCACTTGGCCGATTCTTAAATAGCCTATGTCCTTCCCCGAGACTCAAACTATCTCAATGCCAAATTTTATCTTGATCGGTACAGCGCTTTAAGCGTGAAGAGGTAACAGACAGACAGAGTTACTTTCGCATTTATGATATTTATATAGATTTCATTTACAGCTTTAATTAATCAATCAAAGGTTCAATAAACTGAATTGTGATTAAATAATAAATCAAAAATAATTATGTTATTAACTTTATACTATTACACTATACTACTTTTTTTTATAAATGATTTCAGTCACACTTGAAGAGTTGACTCCGGTCGCGCGTCCGAGACTCTACGCACATTTTTCTAATATTTTAACTTAAAACTTACTTTACTTTGCTGATTCCAGTTTTCGGCTCTTTTTAACAGCATGTCAACCATATCCATCTCTTGTTCATCATGATTCTGTAGAAGAATAATAAGAATATTAAAAAGTCATATAAATTAATAGGTTAAATTAATTAAGCAATTGAATTTAATCAATTTTAATTATGATTAAATTTCAATCACACTTGAAGAGTTAACTCCAGTCGCGCATCAAAGCTGCCACGCACATTTTTTTTTCCCCCTATACTAAAAACAAGGATGTCGTGATATCTAACTTAGCGTGCGTGGTAGTGCAGCTAAATCGCAATTCACTGAGATTTTGATTGAAATTCATAAAATAAATCATTAGTTTATTATATATCAAATTGTTATCAAAAAATGCGTTTTTCTCAGGGTTTAAAGCAGTATTACAAGGCTAGGTTTAAAAAAGTTGTAAACTAATAGCACTTAGGACGTTGGAGATTTCTTTGCCAAAACTTATAAAAAACAGTGAAAAAGGGTCACTTTAGGATTTTTTCTATCGAATAAAAGTTCATTTATCGTATTTTCATGTTTTTCAGGATATGAACCATATTTCGGACAACACAGACATTAAATTTTAGTCGGATCTGCTCAGCGGATCCGGAGAAACATTTGCCAAAAAAAATTTAATTTAAGTAGTATATTTTTGCCTTAACTTACTTTGCCTTGCTGATTCCAGTTTTCGGCTTTTTTTAACAGCATATCAATGAAATTCATGTCTTGTTCACCGTGATTCTGTAAAAGAAGAATATGAAGGTCCATAAATAAAAACTTTTTAATAAATTAGGCGACACAAATAGGGCGTATCATACTCGCATTAAGTTAGGATTTCGAAGAATGACCATATTTGCGGATATATGAACTAGTGGCTGTAGACTTCGCAAGTCTATCTTTGCATAGCGACCAGCAACCAGTCTTATCAAGTAATTACCTTTACCTACCTAATTTAATTATTGATTGATTGTAAGTCAAGTAGTGAATAAAAAACTATGGGAGTATATGTCACCAAAAACCAAAATTTCCGAAATTCGGTATATTCCGAAAGTTGATGGAAGTCCCTTGTGATTTGATGTGACACACGATATATGCATTTTCTTTTCGTTATTTTTGATCCCCGCACAACCCTAAGCCCTTGAAGTTTATGGGACATAAAGTTGAGCCTCAAAACGGGCAACAAATAAGTTTTGTGAAATTTTTCGAAATGGCTGAAATATGATAATTTTCTACGTTTTCAACTTTCATTATCTTCGCCATTTTGAATATTTCCAAAAACTGAATCGACAAAAATCCATATAAATATCGAGCCCTGCTTACAAAATGTCACGAGAATTGGCTGAGAATTACGACCTGGGACCTTATTGGAAACAGTCTCGAGTTATTCGGAGTTTGGAATTCTGTTAGAAAAATGTATGCAATTACGTTCACGGGTTGCGAGAGGTATGTCAGACTTCCATACATTTTTGTTTCGAATGACAGAGTCAAAATAGCTCGAGACTGTTCACAATAAGAAGACCTACGAAAGATCTTACAATTATTAAGAAATACGTACTACGGTACTACCAAAATACAGATTATTTTCGATTGCCCTACGATATTGTGATTGAAATCGACTGACTTAAATATAACTAAATTACAATTGAAACTAAAAATTCTACGGCACACAAGAAAATTAAATACGCGAATACTCTATACCTTATTTCTCAATTGCCATTTGATCATTAAAGGTTTTATGAGTATTTAGGCTGGTTTGTTTAAAATAGTCCGTTAAAAACTGCTTCAATTCTCGCAAAAAATAACTTGCATGGTTTTTGCGATCACGTTGATCATCGGGCCTATCATCCTACCAGTCTTTGTCATTGTGGCAGATTTCATGATGCTTCAAAAAAATCAAATTTTAACAATAAAAATGATCAACTTTAAAAAAAATTACACTATTTTACATTAAATGACTCAAATTGTCTTCGCGATGTAGACGGTCATCGTGCATCTCTCTCCACCAGTCTTCGTCATCGTGGCGGTGGTCGTGATGCTTCAAATAACCAAATTTTATTGATAAAAATTAACAATATAAAAACATCGGCCAAGTGCGAGCCCGACTCGCGCACGAAGGGTTCCGTACCATTATCTATAAAAACGGCAAAAAAATCACGTTTGTTGTATGGGAGCCCCCTCAAATATTTGTTTTATTTTTATTTAATTATTTATTTTTAAAGTGAATATTTATAAAACTAAATATTCTTTGAATATTTCAAGCGTCTACCTATGGATCAATTTCGAGCAAAAAATCACGTTTGTTGTATGGGAGCCCCCTTAAATATTTATTTTATTCTGTTTTTTAGTATTTTTTATAACGGCAACAGAAATACATCTTCTGTGAAAATTTCAATTCTCTACCTATCACAGTTCATAAGATACAGCCTGGTGACAGACGGACGGACAGACTGACAGCGGAGTCTGAGTAATAGGGTCTCGTTTTTTACCCTTTGGGTACGGAACCCTAATAATAAAGTATCACACTATTTCACATTAAATAACTCACATTGTTTTCGCTATGATGTCCATCATCGTGCCTCTCACTCCACCACTCTTTGTCATCGTGGCGGTTGTGATGCTACAAAAAATGAAATTTTAAAGATAAAAAAATTTACAATTTAAAGAAACTTCACTTTTCATCTTGACCATCTTTATTTTTTCAACTTACTTTATCACCATTCATATGTCGCCAATCCCAATGAGAGTCACGATTACGATGGTGACGGCTTCTCCACATATCACCATGGTTGTCATTGTCATGACTCTGGAATAAGGACCAATTTAAATTATTAATATTCCCGATATCTGAGAATAATTAGCAATAACTTTTTTGTTCCAGTTAAGGTTAAGGCTGTTATCGGTAAAAAACAGAAATTTAAGGTTCTCTTCAAGTTAAATAACACGTAAATGGCAATAATTTTAAGTTAACTTATTTTTTTACCGCATTAAGTGTATCTTTAGCTAAAATATCGTTATTTATTGGAGAAAAATCTTATTTTTGACTTATGATTTTGAGATTTTAAGTTCGGAGTAAGTTCTCAACTGAATTATAGATTAACAGTAGGGTTTCTGATTTCTCGAACTATTTACGTTCTCGAGGCACGAGAATTCTCGAGGCTTTCAAAGAAGACTTATAATTGGCAATTAAATTTAAAGAAAAAACTAAAATAATCACAAAAGGAACATATATTTATTACCCCCAACTGCACTTACTTAAAAGAAACGAAACATAAAAATCTTCTAACACATAATAAATAAATCTTAATACTTAGAAGAATAAGGAACACTAAAAATCTGCGTGCGTCTTAATCGTTTAGAAACAAAAAAACTTTAGTATCAAGCAGTTCGTTCCTTCGTTCTTTTCAGCCAAAAAATGTCCACTGCTAAACGTAGGCCTTCCCCATATGTCTCCACAACGACCGGTCCTGAGCCGCCCGCGCCCATCCGCGTCCTGCGGTTCCGACCAAATCGTCTTACCACCTGGTAGGAGGCCGATCCACGCTAGGTCTTTCGATCCGTGGTCGCCACTCGAGAACCTTTCTTCCCCATCGGTTATCGGTTCGACGAGCAATGTGGCCTGCCCATTGCCACTTCAGCTTGCTAACTAATTGAGCCATGTCGGTAACCTTAGTTCTTCGGCGAATTTCCTCGTCAATCAAGCTATTGCTCTACCTATAATCTAAATAATAATATATTATTGGTATTTATCAACTCTAACTTTTAAGTCATTGAGATCAAATATAAAAATCTTCTTACAGAAACATCACAATAATAAAATCCTAAATAACTAATGAAAACAGATAACTAAGGGTGGTTCGGTACCACAACAACCCTAATAGTTTCTATTTAAAATTTGCGTCAATAAAATATGTAGATATGATAAGTAATCATCTAGAAATAACAAGAAAAACTTTCTAAAGAAAATGGTTAGGCTCTACTAATTTGTAGTAGGTAACAATATTAAGTAACTAACAGTTAGTAATTCTTTAATCAGTCTTTAGTATTTCGTAGCTTTATCTTTGATCGATATCAAAACATAGAAAGCTCCTTAAGTAACCATTGCAATAATTAAATCTTAAAAAAACTACTAGTAACAGATCACTAAGAGTTTGAATCTGATTCTGTCTATAACAAATTCATTATCAGTCGTTAAAATTATTTTAATACCTTAAGCACTGATTAATATCATTAGTTAAAAATCCTAAGCGCGGCGTGTTTAAGTGTGTGTGTGTGAGTGAAACAACTTGCTCGCAGTAGTCGCAGTGAGCGCGGACAATTTTACGCGGAAAAACCTACCTAGAAAACTTTGAATTAGTGCCTCAAGTTCTCGAGGCACTGGGTTTTTTTTCTCGTCTCGAATCAAGACGGATTTCTCGAGTCTTCTCGAGTTCGAGAATTCTCGAGCAGAAACCCTAATTAACAGCGAATTTTGGAAATCTAAAAAAAACCGGGAAAACGGAAGAGGTTCTGGTAAAGTATTTGTATAGAATAGAAAATTAAAATTAATTTATAAAACTCCTCAAAAATTTTATAAAGCGGGCGGCCCATTTACCGCTAAGCGGTCACTCATCCAAGTACTGACCGAGCCCGACGTTGTTTGACTTTGAATATAGTTTCCAACAAACAAAATGTATTACTGTTTCCCTTAATGATAAGCTAGATGGCGCTGTACCTGTAAATTAAAATAGTAATGGCTTGGACCCATCGATATGAAAAAACTGGACCCGTCTCACATTTGGCCGGTTTTTATTTTTCACTGCAGGTTTGAAGTTTATATGTCTTTCTGTTTTTACGATAGAGCAAAAATAACGAAAATGTGTTCCTTGTATGGGAACCCCCTCATGAATTTTAACATTTTTTTATTTGTAAGATAATCCCCCATTTTAACACATACTCTGTGAAATATTCAGGCTTCTACCTATTTCGGTCTAAAAGATAGATATATAAATATGGATATAATGTTCGTGAAAACTTGAACCAATTGCAGGCGGGTATTTACGGGAGTTATTAAAAACTGACGCCAGTGTTTCGTTGTATTGTACCTCATGCCGTAAAGTTGACCTCTGGTGACATTTTTATGTGAGTACTCGCAGAATAGGTAAATCTACATCTGATTAATGACAAAACGGAGCATTTTGACAACCAATATCCATCCAATCCCCTCTTATCCCAATATTTCATCTATTAGTAGCTATACACTTGCATCTAAGTAGCAAGGTACTTTTATTAAACTTTGGCTATGGAAGCCTAAAAATAATGTATAAAAACCCACCCGTCCGTGACCGTCGTCAATTCCAAAGCTTCCGTCTTCAGTAATCTGAAACAGTTTTTAGCGAAATTAAAAGAGTTCCTGTTTGAACAAGGTATCCTAATAATGTCGCTATGTCATTTTGTCCGTCCGCCCGTCTGTGTGTTACAGCCATTTTATTCAGAGACTATTAAGATCAAAGTTGAATTTCGGCACACGTGAGTTATAGTTATACCAGTATCCAGATTTAGTTTTTAAATTAAGATAACAAATAGGATAATAATACTATAGTAGGATTATAAAATAGTCTTTTTAACAGTCCTTGCAAAGTAGGGATGCAAAAAAATTTCTAGCGCCTAATTGAGTCTCGTTAATATGGAATTGTTATTAGACAAAAAGGCTACGGTGACCGCTTACCATCAGGCGGACCGTAAGCTTGTTTCCCACCTTGGTGGTATAAAATACAAACCTTCAATGTCTTATGGACAAATCTAAGTTACAAGCATTGGTACACTGAAGATCTGAAGATGCATTGAACATAGAAGTGTAATGAATGCTTCAAATTTGCCAAACACAAAGTATGCTGTGAGAGGCGGGCATAAGTTATACGTGACGTGGCGCGCAATGAGAACACCGACAATGTCCGAAAATTGGCTACATCTCCCGAACAACTTGACACCGCAAGTAAAAACATAAGGTCGTCGTACATGATTACACATACACCGCCATTTTAAAACAATTTGAACGTAATCACTATTAAGTTTAAAGCTATTATAAAAGAGACACGTACTTCAAATTCAATTCTTCCTAGACTCCTACGGTCTGGATTCTGAAAAAGCAAATAGAATGAACGAGGTTAGCAACTATCAAAAATAACTGTGCAGAGGGTGTGGGTTCGATTACCGCACTGGACAAACATTTATGTCATACTATAAACATTTACATTTGTCTTGCGTCTGGGTGTGTTTATGTATGATATGTATGTATTTACAAAAAAAAGTAATATTTATGTATTTGTATCTGTTGCCTAGTACCCATAACACAAGCTTTGCTTACGTCCAAAAATATTTATTTATTAATTTAATTACAATTATGAAAATTACATCCCACGATCAGGTTTCAGAATATGTTAACACTGAACATCAAACCATATAGAATTAAGAGAAGAAGGTACATATGGTAATTTAATGCTTTTAATAAATTAGAAACGAGACGAAGAAAAGTTTCCACATTGCCAAAAACAATAATTGAATAGGTACTTATGAAATCAGACATTCGATTTCAATCTTATTGTCTGTACTCTTTGAGGTGACCGCTTACTATCAGGCGGACCGCAAGCTTGTTTACCACATTAGTGGTATTAAATGAATAATGTCACTGATTTAGATCAAAATTGCCTCGCACATAAAATTATAGTATTTCCAATCCCCTGAATCTAATTTTAGGAATAAGAACTGATAATTATTAGCCTTAGTGCTTATTTATGTTATTTAAGATAGCGGATATCTTGAAAAATATCAACTTTAATGTGAGATTTCTAAATATCAAGTAATTAACTTTTGAGTGTGATGTCGTTGCATAGAACTTTAATAATGTATTTAAGCAGATTTCTCAAGTTTATATTTTGCTTATTTAAATGAATTTAAGCTAAATGTAATAGTAAATGAGAAAATAAAAAACAAACAATTTTATTTACCATATCATTTTTATCCAAGTTGTTCTGTTCAGAAAAAAAAAAAGGTGTTAATAACCTAGTATAACTTAAAAAATATATATTAAACAAAATTTCTCAGGGAAGAAATTAGTGGTTTATATTTACTCTATAGTGTGGAATGTAGTAGATGATCTACTTCTACAATTCTGGAAATTAAAGTCGCCAATGTGTAACGAACATAATTATCCAAAAGCTCCTTAAACTACCTCTAAACCAAATAATCGGCCAAGTGCGAGTCGGACTCGCGCATGAAGGGCTGCGTACCATTATCTGTAAAAACGGTAAAACACATTTCAACCTCGAACTATTGGCCAAAATATCTCGTCAGAATGGGTGCCTTTTATTCCTTAGTTAACAATCTACTATTTCAATTCTAATGCTCAAAATGTGTGCCATAGCACAGCGTAGGTAAACTAAAATGCGTCATAAGTCTCTGCGGCTGAAGTATTTCTTTTTAATTTTGATTTTTCTTGCGGAAATGCCAAGGTTTGAGTCATACTGACTGTATGACTCAAACCTTGGCATTTGATAAACTACACTATCAGTTTATTCTAGATATTTCTATAGTATTTTTAGTTTGATAGTATAAAATTTTAGGTAAGAAAATTGGGTAACATTTTATCCAGAAAGCGGTTAATAGTCATGGGGTTTTTGTAAATTTCTAGTACCTACAATTAAATTTGAGGGCAAGTCTCTGGGTGGCAAAACGATTATTTTCGAAGACTGAATTTAGCGCGGGCGAAGCCGCGGCAAAAAGCTTCTTACGAATAATTTCTTTTACAAAAATATAAAACACTAGCTGACCGGGCTGTCCTGCATGATGCCAACTGCTGCGCCATCTGCCAGGCTGATTTGTCAATCTAAACCATTCAGGGCGCCACCCAAACGCATACAAAAAAATTAATTCAAATCGGTCCAGCCGTTTAGGAAAAGCACAGTGACATACACACGTACAGTAGAATTATATATATACATAATAATTTATTTAAATTACTTTTAAAAATAAAACTGAAACGACCTACTGCTGTACTGGCGTTCCTTGGCAATCATTGGATGCATGCGTTAATACCTTTGTCAACAAGAATAAACAAAAAATAATTGCTATAGCCGCGAAATCTACATACAGTAACATTTTTACTGTCATGTAAATTCAGGTAAAGACAAACGTTACCATTTGTTTAAGAATATCACCAAGTATATATAAAATATATCATAAACACATTATTTGAAAAAAATCTTACTTATTAACAAATACTTACAAACAACACGGATCAAGTTGAATATTCCAAATTGTTTTCACTGTAAGTACTTTTAAATTTTCATGACATTTACTGGTTTTTAATTTATAACTTATTTTATTTTTTCGCACTCAAAGTAAAAAGCAGTGTGTTGCAATTATTAAAATTAAAAAAAAATTAAAAAAGCATTCATAATGGGTCATTTAAGTCTCTTGGTTAACAATCTACTGTCTTCTACCGAAGGAGAGTTTCAATAATTCCCTAAAAAAAGTTAGTTTGGAAGAATTTACATAATTTCTAGTTTTATTTCACGCAAGTCCTGCGTGAAGTATGTTGCGTACACATATAGAAGAATGCTTGAAAACTAAGCAAGCCAAGATAAAAGAAATGTATTTTAAGAAAGATTAAATGCACTTCATAAGTTTATATTCATAAATATATAAAATATACTATAAATGTAACTATTTTCAATTTTAATGTGATTTTGCGATATTTACATGCTGATGAAAAATCAGTCTTTAATAAAAGTTATAAATATATTAAAGTTAATAGGTACTCTGATGCAGTAAAAGTAGAAAATAGAATTATTAATCGGCTTTGAACCTCCGCCCCTTAAAACGTGAAGCAGATGCCGCAACTATTAGGCTACCACCAACTCCATTTTCCGTACGTAACTTGGAGTTTTTGACAAAGAAAAACAGTTTAAGGTATGAAAAAAAACTTACTGATGACGAAGAAGGTGAAGGAACAGTATACACTACAGCTATGTAAAATTGTAAAACAATAGGCCACCTCATCGCGAGGGCTGTCTGTTCAGATGTAAGAAAATATTTTAGTTACCTTTTAAGTTAAATTTAAAGAATCCAATCTTTTGCGTAAATAATTGATAATAAGATTCTAATTGAGTATGAAGATTGATACGTTATTCGATTAAATTATTTTCAGTTCAGCTGAAAGAAGTATGACAAAATTGTTATCTTCCAATTAATTCCATTAATTACAAGTTTCGTTTCTATATACCTACTTGTGGTTTCTGGGACTGTAAAGATGGAATAGCAACCGTTTTATTATGCGAGGACTTGTATTTAGAATACCGAGCAAGCAAAGGATTCTAAGAACTACAAACGAAGCTTGTATATAAAAAAATGAGCCCTGAAAGTAGCGAGGGATTCTAAGGATCGAGACACAAATAATTTTGCAATCTAAAATTATTGTCTAATAAGCGCTTAGGTTTTAAGTCTACCTACAGAATAGAAAATTAAGTATACTTATAAAACTCAAACGTAAAATTATTGCAAGTTTCTAATAAGAAAACAGACTTCGAATTTCGAATAATTTTCGCGCAGATTTTAAGCCAGAAGTAGTTTTGAGCTAGTGAGATTTCTGTCAAAGCCATAAAAGTAGGCTTCTTTGGATGAGTTGTGTTTAAGGCTGGGCCGTAAGTAAGGCCGTCAATTTTACGAAACTAGCAATAGCCTCACGGTCGAGACTGTTATAGCTTTACTTAACTTAAAAATTGCGTAACAGAAATTGAATCACAGAATGAAATTTTGATAAAAATAAAAAGATAATAAACTGTTGCATTTATTTATTTTCAAAATCTAGAGCGTCGCGGCAGCTGCAGCAGTGCCATCCGTAGTCCCTGGCCAGTTCGATGTTTGAAAATCTTTTTGCTTAAAGAGTCAAAGGTCTGTCTTAGAGTGTTGCTGGACATTGTTTCAAATGAAAAAGAGAGGAGAGAGATAATAATAATTATGTCATTACATATAAATGATCTACAGTTTTCAGCGATACCTCTTTATTTAAACATAATTTTGGGAATCCCAACTAATATTATTAATGCAAAAGTAACTCCTTCTGTCGGTCTGTCTTTCTGTTTGTTAGCTCTTCAATTTACCGATTAGGATAAAATTTGGCATGGAGATAGTTTGAGTCTCCAAGAAGGACATATGCTACTTGAAAATATCAAGTGTGTGTCAGTTTTTTTCTATAATTGAGGAGTCGCCGTCAAAATCTTACAACGATAACAGAATTAAGGGAGGTTGGAACCGCCGGAAAAAGTTAGTTTCTAATATATTTCAACTTGTAATCCTGTAACGTAATTAAGTAACAACGTTAAAAGTTTGTTTAGTCACTGAGGCCATGCATATTGAATTGACGTCTGATTTAACGACTGCAGCCTTTCTTGCAAGTTTCATACGGTCTGTTTCACGATGAAACCTTCCTCAAATTTCATTACAATCGGTTTATTGCGCGAATCCGACTCACACTTGAACCTTTCGGAAAATCCTTTTTTATCTGATGCCTACGTCATACAAAGAAAACACCCTCCAAGTTTCAGGTCTCTACGATCAGCGGTTTAGGCTGTGCTTTCATCCGTCAGTCAGTTATGCAGGACATAGCATATCTTCTTTACGTGTGTATGTCACTGTACTCCTCCTAAACGGCTGGACCAATTTGAATGTTTTTTTTTGTTTGCGTTTGGGTGGCGCTCTGGATGATTAAGATTCACAAAACAGCCCGGCAGATGGCGCTGACATACACACGTACAGTAGAATTATATATATAAAGATAATAAACATTATCATCAAATTTCGAGTTTATAGGTCAATAGGAAGTTTAAAAATTCATCGAAATGAATTTAAAATTATTTAAAAATAATTTTGTATGACACTTTAACATGTACGTTTTGGTACACAAAGTCTCAGTAATAACTATTTATTATATTTTACAAGTGCGCACTGTAACACTATAAATAAGTCTTAACAATAGCGGATTGATAACTGTTCCTAAAATTCTTACAATTACAGAGCGGATAGTAACTCAAATACGTTCAAAGGGGTTCTTTCCTTCCCTCTTTCGAGTATGGACTAACTATTTCTAAAACACAGTTCTACAACTTAAAACTAAAGCGACGTAGCATACGAGTTACTCCTACCTAAAGCGATTGCACGCTCCTACAGGGTTCAGAGCAATGTTCTTCGGTTTGAGACCCAGCAGCACTCTTGCAGTAGTTATGCGGCTTTCCTCTTGATTTTTTTCTGCTGGGCAATCATACATAATGTCGCAAGACAGATCTCTCACTCAGAGCGTTGGAGGCTGAGCCTTGGCAGCAAGACGTACGTTCGTCGTTCGTGCGGCACATGAGGTGTGCCTTAGGCAGCATTAGGGCGGCAGAAGACTGCACGGCACGGTCGTTTTAAGGAGGTGACACGCGGTTGGAGGAAAGCGCTACGCCGCCGTGAGGATTTCTGCTGGCAGAACCTGCGGCTGCTCTTCGCTAAGTATATCACCGTCACATACAGCCTCGGTACGGGTCAGCGACACATCGAACTAGTATACGCGATCTGGAAGAAATTGCGTCTTCATATGTCGATGTGTTACAGTAGTATGTAATAAAGATTAATTGCAAATCAGACTTTTAGTTTCCGAGCCATAGACAAAAATTATGTATATATATATGTTTGTCTATGGCTACCTTCAATATATAAGTTAATACATATATACACAGCTGTTTTTGTTTATTTTACGAATATTGTGCAGTCCCAACAAAATCACACTGGGACTGATTTTCGGCATTTGGATACGTTTTTTAGTATTACTCTGTAGCGTACTTTAAATTTCAATTATGGATTTATAAATTAAGGGGCTTCCGGTGCCCCGAAGGCCCTGGCACCTGTGTATGCCGCACATAGGGGCAGCATAGCCCTGGGACCTTATTGGGAACAATCTCGAGCCAATTGGAGTCTGGATTAGGAGAGAAAAATGACATTTACGGGTTTCGAGAGGATGTCAGACTTCCATACATTTTTGTCTCAAATCCCAGAGTCCGAATAGCTCGAGATTGTTTCCAATAAGGTCCCTGGTCATAACTAAAATTATACCATGTCAACTCAGCGCATTT
Organism: Apoda limacodes; assembly: GCA_946406115.1. Classification (NCBI taxonomy): domain Eukaryota; kingdom Metazoa; phylum Arthropoda; class Insecta; order Lepidoptera; family Limacodidae; genus Apoda; species Apoda limacodes. The sequence continues at coordinate 19,799,318 of OX291555.1, read as the reverse complement.
CAGCCAAAACTTTATGATTAAAAACTACGGTACATTTCTATCGTCAGATTTATTAAATGTAAAACCAATAAATTACCTAAACAGGGTAATTTAACTAATGGATGTCTGATTGTGTAATGAGATAATAATTAAATTTCAAACGGTTCAAAAACTCAATAATCTACTTTAGCGTGCGGTCTACTGTACGAGTACAGTTGAATTGAGAAACTGTTCCTTTTGTTTTTCGTCGCTTAATAACATTTATAATTTCAATAGCAGGTTGTTCATTTAAAATTTGAAAATAGAACACGATCCGGGCGTGAGTTCGGCGTCAGGAGAACGATTTTCCGTTGCCTAGCAACTGTATCCCAGCATCTGCACAGAGCAGGCTACGTGACAGAGTAATCGATTGACAGTTGTTGATTTACTATGAGTACTAGCTCCAAACGCTACACTATAAGGGTAAATTAACGGTGGGCAAATGAGTGAACTAATAGCGACTAGTTTTAATGTTCTAAAGTTGCATAGTTGCATAGATGATGGCGCCAATCAATAAAGTTAAGGTGTGAAACGTTTGTTCGATGTGTCGATTAATGTTATAACCGTTTATGAAATACTAACCTAAGCGAAAATATGATTTTTTTTTTAAATAAATAAAATAGTTGATTATAAGTAACAGTTTTTGGGCATGGGCCATTTGTATGATTCAATTCTTATTCGTTTATCACGATTATATTATAAAAAAAGTTTTGTGGATCTTTTTTTAGAAGTAACGTATAAAAACTTCTAATTTAACTAAATACTCTAATTCCACTATAATTTATTTAAGTTATCTGTCTGCTATATTAGCGATGCATTATGTTATGTTATGTGGTATATAAGATTTAGTTAGCTGCCTATATTAAATTATTTGAAAAAACGTTTATCTATTGTCTTTCGTGATGATCGGTGGCAATACTATTACATACCTACACCTCGTGCGTGCAATATTATCGATGACGTCAGTAAGTTCCACAAAAAATGTAACAATAATATGTATTTTGTTAAAAGGCACTGCCTTAGGAGAATACAAACAAATATAAATAAGTAGATTCATATAGTTAACGCAAAGTGACCTGAATCAAAGAATTGTATGTGTATGTATGTATATGTGTGTGTCTGTGCCTTTACGGTTTCTATCCCCAGATGGTTACCCCCTCCTGGAGATAAAAGTAGCTGAACACCCACAAAATTTGTAAGTAGGTATATAAGAAGAAAACAACGCCACGGGCGGGCGTAAAAAAAACTATCTGATTTAGGATTGGGAGCGATTGTCCTCGTGTTTCTGTTTTTTTATCTGTGTAAACTTTTAAACTGTCAAACCGCTAAACTGATTAAGATAAAATTCAACAGAGAAAGACCATGCAACATGGTACTTCCCTAAGAATTCTATGTAGGTAAAACGCAAGTATAACAACTATTTAGTAACACAATATTAATTTTTATTGAAATTAAGGTCTTGGATAGACAAAAGTTAGCGCGTTTTTTTTTAAAATTGGATTGTATATTTTTTGGAAAAACTAATTGTGATGCGTATATTATGTTGTAGGTATTCGTGCTGAATGCACGGCGGCATTGGTTCCAGAGATAAGTTAAGTTATTCAGATTATTAAGATTATTACACTACCTGCTGTCAGTTTTGCACTTCTACTATTTCCTAATAGGTCTCTCTAGAAATCGCAATCGGGCGATAAGGTCGCTTATTGTACATTTAACATTGTTTTTATTTAAGTTTGTTTTTTTTTTGCAATAAAGCAAATTTTTACATGTTATTATTAATTAAACCTTTTTTTTATTATTAAAGCAATTCTCGCTTTATTTAAGTAAAATAATGTACAAACTTCGGCCAGAATGACATCAATAGATTACTATTTTATAATTTTTTAAGTCGGCTCTCCCATCAATTGCACTCTTCACGGCCTTTGAAGTAATGCACTATTTATACACGGATTTTTTTACGGCCATAGACTAATTCTTATAGGTTTTCCTGTAATCTATATATAATTAAGGAACTATTTTCTTTTTTTTCCTCAATTTTAGGCCCAGTAGTTTCGGAGATAAGTGGGAAAATGGTAAATTATCATCTCTTTTGTTAAATAACTTTAAAACTATTAATTTTTACATTATAAAAAATATTATTTGGGACTCTCACAACGAGCCTTTTCATTTTATGCCGCAAGTTGCAAAAACTTTTTGATTTTCTTATTTACCCCCAAAAGCGACCCCCCATTTTTAAGTGATTTCTTATTGAACATGTTTATATTTAGGTCACAGAAATTTTAATGTGAACCCAATACCAATTTAATCGGACAGATAAGACACACAAATGATCCTTAAGAACAGAAATTTACTGTTATGTGTTACTCTGTATTTTCAGCAGACACCACGTCGCCAGTGCGTGAATTCATTCCCCAGCCACCTTTTACCAGGACACCATATCAAGTTAATCGTAGAATTCTTTGTTAGGAGATATTATCGCTTATCTCTCGTTTGGGTTAGCTGTACAAGTGTCATGGTACGAAGTTGGGTAGACTATTTTATGTTTGGTTATAAAGGAAAATCTGTTATAACTCTACTTTTTTATGTTCTTTGAAGTTTTTAATTTTATATTTTAGAGCAATAGTGAGACATTCTTTTGAAAAGTTTTTACTCATTTTTAAAATTTATTTATTAGCAAAATTTAAAAAAAAATGCGTAGGAACTTTATTACGGTTTTTTCAGCTTTGGCTTAGAATTATTTTAAACAAGAAATAAAATTAAAAAAACAACGTTAAAATTAATATCGAATGCTTAATTGTTTTTTTGGAATCGCAGCAAGCCACCAAAGCAAGTCAAGAACAGCAGTTGCAAAGTCATAATATGCTGAGAAATTGGCTTAGGTGTATAGGATAGCCTTATACCTTTTGCTTCGGCTATAGATTACTCTGAGAAACATATATATAATGTAGGAAAAATGATTAGTAATTCATTTTGTCACTCCAATAAGGAGTTGGAGATTTATTAGAAATCTCCTATCATAAGGAGTTCAATAAATCGAATATTATAAATAGTAGACAGGGTTAATATTTTGAGGAGTTCAAAGGGGTCCTATATTATCAAGAGTTCGATAGTCCTTATATTATGAAGAGTTCGAGAGTTTTAATATCATAAGGAATTCGAGATATTTAATATTATAAAGATTTAGATAGATTTAATATTATAAGCAAAAAAGAGTATAAATATGATAAAGAGTTCGATTGCTCTTATATTATAGAGCTCGAGAGTTTCTATACCGCATAAGGAGTTCGACATATTAAATTTTATTTATAAAAGGTTTATTGTTATAAAGATTGCAAAAGTTCTAATACTATACAGAGTTCGAGAGTTCTAGTATGACAACAGGAGTTTGAGAGTTTTAATATCATAAGGAGTTTGAATATTCAATTTTACAAAGATATCGATAGATTTATTATTATAAGGAGTTCAAGTGTTCTAATGAGTTCTTAATATCATAAGGAGTTTGAGGGTTCCAATATTATAAATTATTGACAAGTTTAATATTATAAGGAGTTCAAGAATTCTTATATTGTAAAGAGTTCGAATAACATAAAGAGTGCGAGTGTAATAATTTATAATGGTTGTTTGTTTGTTGCTTTATAACTTAAAAAATAAGAAATATAGAAATTTACACCTTTTACCAACACGTATCTTACCAAATACATATTTAATAAAAACTAATATAAAATGCGAAATTCTGTTTAAATGTGTAATTGTTTTTATATCCTTCCCGTCGCTACTAATTGACCTGAATTTTGACAATGGGATTGTTTAAAGTATGGAGAACGACGCAATAGTTCTGGAAGACGTAATTATTATAATTTTTATTCTGAAAGAGACTTCCCACGGGAATAGTTTTTTCCGTAGGTGATACTGCCGGACGCTATTCCTTCAAAACTTAGCAAAACAACGGGTTGAACTAATTTTTAGCACAGCACACTGAAGGAACGGAGAAGGACACGGATACTTTATGTCAAATAATAGATTAGATTCAAAGAATAGATTCCCACGGGAAATTATTTTTTCGCGCTTTTGGACAAAGTATAATACTTGTGAGGGAACCAAATATTTTATTTTATACTAAGAGAACTATTTATTGTACTATTTATTTATTGTATAGTTTGTGCTACGGCAAAATGCTCATTTTGATTAGATTTTTTCAAAATTTCAAATTAATGTGTTTTAAATTCAGTTGGATTTTTCTATTTATAAGTATGATCTCATAAGAAAACTTACCTACTAACGCAATACTTTCAATGCCATGGAACATAATCGTAATTGGGAATTCGTAGACAGGGCTCGTAACACATTTTGTAGCAATAAAGTTACGGCGTAGCGTTCGTAGCAAAAGTCAATAAGTCTACGACGTAGCATAAACAAAGCTTTGCGAAAGTCCCAGCGGTACGAAAGGATCAAGGTTGCAGGCCATGGTTGCCGCTTAAGGTAAAAGTAATAATCTGGTTAAGAAGATATATATTGGCTTTTAGATTGGCTTTTCTACTAATTGCCAAAGCATAAAGCGATTTTAGTGATTCTAGTTTTAGGTTTATTTGCGCAAACTTGATCAAAGAATTTTTAAAAGAAAAGAATTTAAAATATAATAAAGAATAGCATATGGTTTTGAAGATTCATAAGTGTTTTTAGAAAATATTATTTAAATGAATAAATTTTGACTTGAGTTGAATTTGAGTAATTTAAAAATCGCATGATTGGTTTTGTGAAGTTTTGAATGATTTAAATTTAGATTTTGCAATATATAATTATAAAAAAAAAAATGTTTTACTTAGACAGCTTAGAATAGACAGGGACTTGAAACCTGCGTGAAGAAAGGTTTCTGTTAAAGTTATGATTTTTTCTATCAAATGTAAAACTAAGAAAAAAACTATTTGAAGTTCAAGCTATGTCATAAAAACAAAACAGAAATGTAATAATTGGACGATAATTCCTTAGTTGATTAAAATTCATCCTATAATAATAAAAAAAACGATTGTAGTTCACTTTTTGTTTACTTGCGATTGACTCAGACCCTGCATATTATACATGTTATTTAGATGTAGTTTTTAGAAAAGTAATCTGTTTAAATGACTACGAGCGACATCTAGTTGTAAGAATGTGTCATTGCAGAGTTTGATATGAAGTAAAACAGACTAGGTTACCTTTCTTTTAAGTTCACCAAGAAGAGTAGTCACAAAATTTTTTATTATAAGAGGATGATTATATACGAATGAGTTTTGTATATTTTCTAAAAAATTAAGAAGTTTGAGGATTTCAAGGAATTTAAAAAAATGGCAGAAAACCAGATGTCAAAGAAAAAATAAAACAATTCGCTCGGATAACTGTGGGGAATTCTGTTCAGCTAAGATTGAAAACGACATGAAACAATCTGAAATCATACATTAGAAGACCAGACCAGAATGGACTGTGTGAACGGTATAATTGTTCCATTGTCGAGAAACCTCGTCGTCTTTTATTTGATGCTCACCTTGAAAAAAAGTTTTAGGCAGAAGCTGTGAACACAGCTGTTTATCTAAAAAACCGTTCTCCAGCAGCCGGTTTAGATCAAAATCCTAGTCCATATGAATTATAATACGGCAAAAAGCTAAATGTTAGCAACATATGCTTGTTTGGAAGCCAAGTGATGGTCCGTCTACCAAAGTAGCGACGAAAAATGGGAAAAGTTGATGACACTAGTAGGATATCGAGAAAACACTTAAAGTTATCGAGTATATGATCCTGTCACATATAAAATTAATGTAACGAGAGATGTCATAATTAGTAGAAGTTAGTTAAGAAGATTGTGAGGTCCTGAGTATTTCTTCAGTAGAAGTTAATGAACCTAAAAGCCCTGAGAGTGCAAAAGATAAGACATATCACCCAGAAGAGGTACTATGCTCATCTGAAGATGATTTTTGTGATCCGTTATCTACTTATGATAAAGAAATAGTTTCACAAGTAAATAAGTGTGATCAGAAAGAAAAAAGAAATAAATGGACCAGAAAGAGACCTGTGCCATAGCCATAGCTAAGACCTCTTATCCAAAGTCCATCAGGCCCAATCGGCATTTACATAACCTTCTAATTCACAATTTGTATTTTTGTAAACTAAACCATAACTTTTTGTTCTCTTCAAATATTTTAATAATATTTTCAATTGTTATCAATAAACTTTATTATAGCATTAATTATACTGACTCAAGGAACTTTCTCTAAAGTCTAGTTTAAACAGTTAAATATATAAGGCATCCTTATAATTGTTGATATGGATAATTTTGAGATTCTAAATTATCAATATCTTTATTGAACTTAAGATTAATCTCCATAGGTGTGTCAAATAACTTGGTATCCAAAATTTTTAACCTATTTAAAGTTCTTCTGTACTATTCCTGGTCTATAGTTATACAGTTACCTTGTCTAGCACCGAAGCCGAGTACATGGCTCTCTCGGAGTCCTGTAAGGAAGCAGTTTATCCTAAATGCTAGGAATGAAAACCTAGGTGTACCTCCAGTAATGTATAGTATCAGTCATAATTCTCAAAAATTGGCAAATAATCCTTTATACCACAAAAGAACTAAGCATATAGATGTGATTCATCATTTTGTTGGGGATTGTGTAGCAAACAATATTATTGAAATTCAATATCTTCGAACAACAGATATGGTCGCTGATTTACTAACAAACGTCTCCCATCCAGCAAACATTATTGTTTAATGAAAAAATTAGATTTAGCAAGAATTGATTTTAAGTGATTTTTTTTTATATATATTTAATTGATATTTCTTATGGTACTATTAGAGATATTTAGAGCCTGTAGTTTATTTTGTTACGTGGAGATGTTATGTAGATGTAGTTTTAACAAAAGTAATATGTTTCAAATAATACTAGCGACATCTAGTTGTAAGAGTTTGAAAGCATGTAACTTGATGATGGATGATATAAAAAAACCGTTCAGTCTTTAGAAGAGCTACAACCTTACTTAATTATCTAAGACCAGACTACTTATCACAACAGATCAAAGATCAAATTTGATGGGGTTGCGTTGTCTCATTACTGATTTCCTGTAGCCACCTTTTGACTTCATCATCAGATCATGGATATCATTTAAGACAAGAGTACTTGTCACGAACAATTAAACAAGCCCATATATTATGGAGTTGCATCTTTTCATTACAGAGTTCCTGTCCTTCGGGCTTTATCGTCAGACCCTGGATATCATCTAAGACCAGAGTGCTTGTCACAATCAATTTAAGGAGCCCAAACTCGATGGGTTGCGGTGTTTCATTACAGAGTTCCTGTAGCCACCTCTTGGCTTTATAATCAGATCATGGATGTCATCTAAGACCAGAGTACTTGTCAAGACTACTTAAACAAGCCCAAATACGATGGAGTTGCGTCTTTTTGCTACAGAGTTCCTATAGCTACCTTTCGGCTTCATCATCAGATCATGGATGTTATTTAAGACCAGAGTACTTGCCGCAACAAATTCAACGAGCCCAAACTCAATTGGGTTTCATTGTTTTATTACTGAGTTTCTGTAGCCACATCTCGCTACATCATCAGACCCTAAAACCAAAGTTATTGTCAAGACAAATTAAACAAGCCCAAACTCGAAGGTGTTGCGTCTTTTCATTGCGGAGTTTCTGTAGCTACGTTCGGGCTTTATCTTTATAAATTATTGGTGTTGTAAATCATTGTCAAGACAAATCAAACAAGCCCAAAATCGATTGCGTCGTTTCGTTAGAGACTTTCTATGGGCCATTTGCCCGCTCCTATATTATTGCATTTTCACCGAAGTTATAAAGTATACAAAATTTCAGCTCAATATTATTCGGGAAAGTAACGTTTGATTTGAAACTTAAATATAATTAAATATAACAAAAATTACCCTTTTTAGTTACGCGTCATTGTTTATTACGCTCGAAAATGGATTTCACTAACCATAAAATTTGTAGTGTAGAGGCTATAAATGAAAATCAATTTGTAAAATATCGGCCAAGTGCGAGTCACACTCGCGCAAGAAGGGTTCCTTACCATTATCATAAAAACGGCAATTTTTTTTTAATTCAATTATTTATTTTTAAATTGACTATATAACTGAATATTCTGTAAATATTTTAAGCGTCTACCTGTTGCCGTTATCAATATCGATCAAAATGAAGCAAATAAATATAGTTTGTTGTTTAGGACCCTCTCAAATATTTATTTTATTCTGTTTTTTAGTATTTTTTGTTATAGCGGCAGCAGAAATACATCTTCTGTGAAAATGTTTACTGTCTATCACGGTTCATGATATAAAGCCTGGTGACAGACGGACGGACGGACGGACAGCGGAGTCTTAGTAATAGGGTACGAACCCTAAAAAGTAAACTCCAAAAATGTGAAAGTATGTGACGGTGTATTTATGTAATCTAGATGTTTGTGATTCAATTACGTAAATACTGAAAGGATTTGAGAAAACTTATCATATTTATGGATTGCCACATATACTACTTTTTATCCCAACCAAGAGTTCTGCGAATGATATCTTGGGGCACAGCTTCTATTTTTGAATTCTTGAAATAAATAGAGTTGATTGCAGTATTCTGGAGTAGTTGTGAAAAACAAATAGGAGACCATCCCCAAATTCTCTGTAATCTATGTTTATATTATGTGTCAGCCCTACGCCACGTACCCTGCTACAGCAGTTTTAGTTATACTGAGCTTGAAACAAAACTCGCAAACGTTTCCTTTTAATTTAAAACTCTATCTTCGGTTTTAGTACCTATCATTATTTATGGTTAGCCACTGATTTTGTTGCCCGCTAACTGAGCAAAACTTAGAAAAGTCTGCTAAGTAACGCCTGCGGCTTTGCTTTAGAGCGTTATATCTTAAACCTTGTGCAGTGTCGGACACTGGATTTGGTTTGTTTTTCTTTTTAAGAAAACCTATAATATATTCGTTTATAAAGTGCAACAAACTTTTCTGAACCGGCGGTCAAAAATCAAAACAGTCGCCATATTAAAATGGTGTGAACTTATAACGACACTAGCGACCAAACACCTAAGGTCAGAAAGTTTGTTGCACTATAAATGTTTCTAGCCATGTTGTAATACTTAAATTGGCAAATACGCGCACGATGGAACTGGTGCACTTTTGTATGGATTTCAGGACCTGCCGGTGCCACGGGTACAAATTTAAGTTCCTGTGGCACCCCCAGGTGTCTTCCAGTGGTGCTTTGGGTCCAGAATGGAATTAAACATACTTTTCTTTTACTTAATGTAACTTCAAAATTGACTTTGGGCCTGGAATCAGGCCAGTACTTTTCGTCTTTGTACCAAATTACAACATTTTAGTACTTCGAATAGTTTTAAACGTAAATCACCGAGGATGGACAAATGGGCACTGGTCGGTCTCCGAAGTGATTTTGCAAATTACAAAAGTTTATACTGGACCATTGTATTTTAGTGCTTTGTTCCAAATTCTACTGCAAAATTTTTAAAATTGTTTTGGGATACGACAAATAATCATCGTTATTTAACCAAATTCTGCTCAAATATTAATCATTTCCTTATTTTATATAAAATAAGAGATTGGACTTTGTAAGTTGCTGTTGAAGCTGTGGTTTCAGAGGAACTTTTCTCTTAGGACACGCGAGTGACGCCTGCGGTGTTGCAAGTGTTGCTGCGGTGACAGCTCACTATCAGGCGGGCAGTTAGCTTGTTTGCCAACTTAGTGGTATTCAAACAAATAACCACTGTACCAATTTGAATTGAATGAAATTGAATATATAAAATCGGTCAAGTGCCAGTTGGACTCCCGCAATGAGGGTTCCCGGGTTGGAAGTAATTTACGAACACAAACAAAAAAAAAAAATGTGAGCCCGACGTTGCTTACTACTTTGTAAATCGTATATAAGAAATAAATGTGACTCTTATAATAAACATCTTAATAATGTAAGACTAATTTTGCTAGATGGCGCTGATACAGTAATTTAAGTAATTAGATCGTAATGGCTCGAGCCGGTCTCACACAGCTGACGGATTTTAATTATTATTTGTTGTTATATTCGTACTATAGAGCTAACACTATTTTCATTGCAAGTTTGAAGCTTGTATTATTGTTTTTGTTCATCTACAGAAACAATAGTTAATTTATTACAGTTGCATCATGTACTGAGGTAAACTTATTTCTGTTAAGAGTTTTTTTCTAGAAAACCTTAGTTTTAACAATAGCAAATTTAAAAGTAAAAATTACAGTATACATAGTTCTTAATTCTCACAAAAAAGAAACTAAGATACGCTCAATTTAATAATAGGAAATAATAATAGATAAACATATAATTACTCTAAAATACATGCAATCATAAAACACATATATGTTTGTATATACAAATTCTTAACCTAAGTAATAATACATATAATAAGCAATCAATACGTGCAAACATATTATACATAATCAATACATAAAATCATACCTACTTATAGCTTTTAATATTTCAATAGTGCAACTCTCGCATATTGCGTTAGGGGGAGAATCCCATAACCTTATTGGGATTTCTGTAAATGAATTGCTAGTAGAATTGATGTGCGATTGCTTGAGTTTTACTTTCATAAACTGTTTATTATTTATTAGGGAATTCACCATTATAGATATCATATACCTACCTATTATGTGACAATTTTAAGTTTTAAAATATCTACCTTTTAATGCTCTAGCCCTTTAATGGTTGGATAGACAGACAGACAGCGTAAACTCAGTAATGCTAATGAGGCCCCGTTGGCACCCTTTTAGCACGGAATTCTAATAAGAGAGAGGGTCTATAGCGAAACAACTTTCGCCGGGTGAGGTAGTTGTAAAAGATATTAGAAATCAAAATTTTATCTGACTTCGACACTTTTACTGAAAGTTACAAAAAACTGAAAAAAAAACAAGATTTGAATAGGTCGATGGTGGCCCAGGGGTTTTGATTTCAACTTGTATGTTGAGGAGGTTCGAGCCCGGCGTGTGCTAATCAGTCTTTTTATAAATTTCTCAAGTACATGGATTATTCACACCACTGGCTTTGCGGTGAAGGAAAACATCCTGAGGGGTTTCCTCCATACGTCAAAATAAAAGTCAAAACAGTTTAACTTTGGTCGTGTATACTAAGCACAAAGTATTCTAGACTTTCAGATTCTTTCGACAACGCGTTCAAGTTGATATCTAAGCCGACACTAACCTGGCCAAAACTGGCCACTTTGTAGCTGTATAATTCAAAAATTAGGCATTATTTAAGAAATCTCAAAATAATATTAAATTATTTATTCCACGATACCAATTCTATGTGGTAATAAAAATCATTTACCAAATTTTAGCGCTGTTAGTCTTAAAAGTTTCTAAATAAAATGATTAGTCACATATAGGCGTAGAAATACGGACAGACATGGCGAGCCTATAATCCTGCACTGCACAAATACAATTTGACTACAGAACCCTTCAAATAAAAAAATCGGCCAAGTGCGAGTCGGACTCGCGCACGAAGGGTCCTTACCATTATCTATAAAAACGGCAAAAAAATCACGTTTGTTGCATGGGAGTCCCCCTTAAATATTTGTTTTATTTTTTTTAATATTTTTTTTTTTAAAGTAGATAAATATTCTGTGAAATTTTCAAGCGTCTACCTGTTGCCGTTATCAACATCGAGCAAAAAATCACGATTGTTGTATGGAAGCCCCCTTAAATATTTATTTTATTCTGTTTTTTAGTATTTGTTGGTATAGCGGCAACAGAAATACATCTTCTGTGAAAATTTCAGTTGTCTAACTATCACGGTTCATGAGATACAGCCTGGTGACAGACGGACGGACGGACAGCGGAGTCTTAGTAATAGGGTCCTGTTTTTTACCATTTGGCTACGGAACCGTAAAAAAGAGATAACCTTACACAATTCAATTAATGGCTATAAACAGAATGTAATAAATTGAATGATTCATTTATTTTTAACCATACCGTTATATTTAGGCTGCGTCTTGCAAAAATAGAAAAAAAAAACAACAGACAAAACTTGAATGACTCAGATGGAGAATTCCTTATCCAGGAATCGTTTCCACTAGAAATAGCTCGTTCGCCAGTCGTAACCCGTCTTTTGAAAAGGACGGGCGCTTACGTTGCTCTGTCAGTTTTCTCTCGATTTTAAATTTTGTTTTAATGTGGGTGTGTTTTTATTACTAAATATAAAAAAAAGTAAAAGAGACGTTTGTGTACGTAGTTTATGTGAATGTGTCTCAATATTAACGTGACATAGAGAAAGAAAAGCAAAAGGCCGATTACAATTATTTGTAGGTAAGATGAATTTCTTTGTGATTTTTGGCAGATATCCTTTGTAAGGTGTTTCTTCTTTAGCTGTAGGTAAGAAAGTGTACAGGCTTGAAGTAAATTGATTTTTTTTTATATTGTAGGTTTGTGTATAAATTTTACATCTTTCTCTCAAACAAATTACAACTTGTTGATTTGAATGACTGTTACTTCAGACTATAGTGTAGTGGTGCTACTGAACTGAAAAAAATCAATAAACATTAAAAAAAACTGTAAAACGGGAAACGAACCGTTTAAATTAGTTTCTCATAATTATTTACACTAAAATTAACTTTCAGTTTAATAAATTAACTGTTTGGATTAAATTTTAATCGCATGAAAGTAAACTACTTAGTTGATTATGTATTATTGTTTTCCATTTTTTTTAACTGTGTATTTTATGTAATATTCACAGTTTATTATTTTTAATGTGTGCTCTTTGGAATTACCATTTATTTATTCCTTTTAAAATAAATATTTATTTAGTTGTTAAATACTTACTAAGATATATTAAGGATTATTGCATATATAAACCTTATTAATTATGAAACCGACCCAGGAAATGTCAGTGGTGGCTAGTGCTCTCCGTGTCTGCCTCGTGTTCTGTAGTTTTGAGTCCCGGCGTGTACCAATGAGCCCTTTTATAAATTTCTCAATAACATTGTTTTGTTCATAACACTGGCTTAAGGCCCCATATACTGTTAACTAGCGCCGCCATTAGATATTGTTTATTTCGTCTTCATACAAAGTGAAAAATGAAAAATACTAGCCATGAACTATTTGTACAACCTTTAGTATTGTTTGTAGAATATGAGTATATCTATGAGTTTTGATTTAGGTATTGGCTTAAGGCGGCCACTTCTAACAGAAACCGGAATTTAAAATTAACAGACATGATCTACAAGCAATACTAAAGGTTAACAGTTTAATATTAGTTTTATTTATATTAGGTTATTTGTAGTACAAAAATTTACGATCATAAAAAAAAGTGTGCCGTTTAGAGGTCGCCCATCCAATGATCGACAAAACTCGAAGTTGGTTAAGTTTCAATATTTCCAATAAACAAATTTGTAACTGTTTAACTTAATAATCAAGACTATTTTTGGCTTATTAAACAGTCATTTAAGATTTTAATGGCTCGAGCCCTTCTCACTCTTGGCCGGTTATTATAATTTGGAACTCACACTATAATCAGTGAAAGTTTTAAGGGTGTATGTACTACTGATTTTACGATAGACCAAAAACAACCAAAACATGTGGAAATTTCAGGCTAAAAGAAGTTATCTCTTTAATGGTCGGACAGTCAGATTGACATCGTAAGCTTATTTTGTATATAAAATTATACGACCTATCTGAAAAGTCATACAATACAGTAGTCTTTTAAATATTTATTTAGAATTTATTTTTAATTTTGAATTGTAATACAGTCAATAGAGGGATATTGTAATTATTAAAAGTCTGACTACTGAGTTTCTTACCATATCTCTTCAGTACGAATTGCAGAAGTGAAGTGAGATAGTATTAAAATTTGAATATTTGACTTCGGCTTTGACTGTGACTTTAAATTTGACTTTAACATACAACATCGTGTTGGTTTACGTAAAATATTTTTTTTTGTTCATACATTCTAGATTTTCCAAAATCATGTCGGCGACCGATACCAAATATCGTATTGCATAACGTAAATTGGCTTTTAACTAGATTTTGCGAAAACTCTAATACTGTAACATCTATTTGTATTACCACAACCTTTGCCAAACAAATGATGAGATTTGATCAAAGTGATTTTCAAGCGTGGTCACCTTTGTGACACATTTCCTAAGCTCCTCCGTGCTCGATGGGCACTTGAAAAGTATCTCTGGCTGTTTGTCATATGACAGCAGTTGTTAAGTCAAGTTACAAGTCAGTTAAAAACTTGTTACAGTCGAGTGATCACAAGCTTAATAACGTTTGCCAATTCGCATTTTGCCAGCGCCATAGCCTAAGCCTCCTTTCTCTGGTAAGATACCTGTAATCTTGCAGTGGGGACACAGAACGACTGAGGCACCATATGTCAGGTACGATTTTTAATAGATTATGACTATAAAGTACAACACTAAAGATGGTTAGGATCCTTGGGTGTAAATGATATTGGCAGTTCAAGTGAGTTTAAATATTCATAGAGCAATAAAATGGCGTCTAGACTTAAGCATTTAAATATTTATTTTTAAATTGTCTTATCTAAATTAATGTCGATGTGTATTCAAAATATATAAAATTAACGCCTTAGATCATAGGAATTTCTACAAGTAATGTATTTTTTTAATATCTTTCCTTTAAAAAAATAAAAACGAACCAGCTTATCCTAATAACATTATAAATGTGAAAGTTTGTATATCTGGATGGATGTTTGTTACTCTTTCACGCTTCAACCACTGGACGGATCGGGATAAAACTTGGCATACACATATAGTTTAAGTCTTGGAAAAGCATATAGGCTTCTTTTTATCCCTAAAAATTCAAAAGTTTCTGCGGGAAGTTTCTGCGGGAAAATAAGCTAATAAACTTAAAGAGGAAATAAATCAAATTTCTTTGCGTACACAGATGCCTTTTAACTTATAAAACTTATTTATAACCAAAAACTAACATGCTAGGTACATATAAGCTTTGCGTATTACTACGCTCTGCTACGATTATCGTAGCACAGACCTCGATTCACAAAGCTCTACGAGCGCTATCGCGTAGCTAAACTTCAATTTGCTACGCAATTTGCTACGAGCTCTACAAATTCATAGCAAAATGTATGCAAATGAAAATTATTTATTATATTTGTTTTTGATGTTTACTTAAACCATAATTGTATATGTTATATAAAAATATATATATTGAGAAAAGAAATAAATAAGATAAATTAATTTTCAAGTAATACAAGCAATTATTAGTAGTATTATTAGCAATTATTTATAATATATTAAAAAAAACATGTCATTCAATATTTGTATTTATCTATTACTTAAAATTTTACACGTTTTGTAGTGAGACTGACACTTATAGTAGGATTCAATCTGTGACGTGAATGTCAGTGAGAAATAATATAAAAAATAAGATTTTACATTAATCGAACACGTGACTCCGTACGGAATTATACATCGAGGTAAATAATGACAAAAAAAAAACATGTTTGTAGATGTCTTATTACCTGTGTAGATTCTGCCTGCCATTCATTCAAAATTAAAGAAAATCAAAGTCGATCTCAATCATGAAATACTATGTTTAGTTTCACTTTCAGTTTCAATTAATCTACGTGTCAATAAAAAAACAAATAAAAAATATATTATATTTTGGTTGTCTGTCTTTGGCATGGCTGCAAATACTATAGAGTTATAATGTCGACAAAAATATTAAACAAACCGCTTGTGGTTTGCATAGACTTATGGTGAATAAGTATTACAACATTGCCCACTCTATAAACGATAAAAAATTACTATGCGGCCTGTCAACAGATAACTACTGGTTGCATAATCGCTTTTTTTCTGCTACACCATCCGTATTTACTTCACAGCTATGGTACGATTAGAAAAATAAATAAATTATTGACTGATTGTCGTAGTTTGCCAGAAACACATGAGAAATAATACGTTAGTTATGCTAAATTTTGGCACATGTAAATTAAATTTTCAGTATGAAAAATCCCTAATGGTTTTTTTAGTGCATATCCAACGTGAAACCCGCAGATTTTTTTAATAAAATACGAATACAGACGGAAAGGTAAATGACGTTCATCAATTATGTGACGTATCTCCTTCCACCCTCGTGTGGGGATGTCTCATGGACATATTGGCTTAACGACGAAAGGGTGATTGATATAGGGGAAAATTGGAAGAACTTATATTTAAACCGAGAAAACGCAAATACTCGGTGTGGAAGAAGTAAAAATTTCGTGTCACCAGTATCTCATGAACCCTGATAGACAGTTGAAATTTTCACACATGTATTTTTGTTGCTACTATAACAACAAAAAAGAACAGAATAAAATAAATATTTAAGGGGGCTCCCATACAACAAACGTGATTTTTTCCCCGTTTTTATAGATAATGGTACGGAACCCTTCAGGCGCGAGTCTGACTCGCACTTGGCCGATTTTTCTTATGATAAAATTACTTGCTTATCATCCAATTTCATTTCAGTACCTGGAAGACCGAGCTCTGCTCGTTTTTAGGGTTCCGTACCTCAAAAGGAAAAAACGGAACCCTTATAGGATCACTTTGTTGTCCGTCTGTCAGTCCGTCTGTTAAGACCCGTTTTCTCAGAAATGCGTGGAGGTATCAGTCTAAAATTTATATCAAATACTAAGGTCTACTGTCCCTTGGAGCTGTGTAAAAATCAAACTTCTAAGCCAACGCAATCAAAAGATACAGCCGTTTATGCCACAAATTTTCGAAACTCGCAAGGGAATCAAAACCTACAAGGTACTTCCCGTGAACTCAGAATCTTGAAATTTGGTACGAAGCAACGTCTTATAGTACACATAAAGGAAAAATTGCAAAAAACCGTTTTTAGTTATATTATATAATACATTAAATTATTAAAAATATTAATAATATGCAACAACATATAATAAGTTTGCACAGAACCCTCGGTTCGCAAGCCAGACTCGCACTTGGCCGGTTTTTTTAACAAAGCCATCTATTGTCAAATAGCTTTAGTATTACTACTTGCCAATAAATGTCAGGAAGAGTCATAATTTTCAGTTTATCATTGCCTGAAAACACGGATTAAACGACATTTTCTAAAAATGAAACCTGGCTAGATCGATTTATCGCCCCCGAACATCCCTGCATATACAAGAATTGCTCTTTTAAAGGTATTAGATAGATTGTCAGACACGACTCAAGTGGTTGGTAAAAATAATGGCTCGAGTGGTAACTTTAGTGGCTGGATACACATCAACATCATAATTTTGGGGACACCCCCCCTATATTATGTTTTTGTGTTGTGGTGTCCTGCAAGGCTCTGTGCTGTCTCCCACGCTATTTCTACTGTTTGATGATAATATGTTGGACATCAACAACATACATTGCTATGCAGATGACAGTACTGGAGACACTTATTACACAGGTCGCGCAAACATCCCTCGTTCCGTTGTGGAGAAAAAGAGTGAAGACCTTGTGCCTCAAATCAATACCACTCTGACCAAGGTCTCTACTTGGGTACGGGAAAACTTGGTCCGATTCAACCGTACAAAGACACAAGTGTTGACATCTACAGCGATGTTCAGTTCCACGATCATTTGCAAGGCAAGGTTAGCTGGCGTCTAAAAAACTTGGCGTAGGTATTCAACAGAGCGAAGTAGTGCTTCACGTCGGAGCAAAGTTTGGTGCTTTACAAGTTGCAATTTCGGTCCCATATGAAGTACTGCTGCCATCTCTGGGCGGGTGTACCTGGATACTAGCTTTTCCCATTTGTGTTCTGAAGAATTTTTGGAAATGATGCCCACGGCTACTTTCTACCATCGCACCGCTCGCCATCGGTAGGGAATCATGCTTAAACTATAGAAACGGAATGGTCGCGTACAGTGCGGTTTCAGATAAACTTCCTCCCGCGTACGCTTGGGTTGTGGAACGAGCTCCCTGCCAAGGCTTTCTCTAGCGCATACAAGAAGTTTTTAAGCTTTGAAGGGTTGCTAACGCGCGAGTTATAGGTACCCGGTGTTGCAAGCGTCAATAGGCCGCGGTGACCGCTTACCATCAGGGGGACCGCTAGCTTGTTTAGTGGTGTATAAAAAATAGAGTTCCTATAATGTTTATACATATACCTACAAATAACTTAACCTTTCAATATCTTGCGTTAAATCTTCAAACAGATTAAATAAATAAACGAAAATAAATAAATGCATTAAATATAAAAACTTTTTAACAAAAAAAAAACAACCGGCTTCAAAAAGATGCACTAAGAACGTAAAAACAATTACTTGTGTCCAAAAATCTGATCTGGATAATAGTTTGAAGTTGGTTTGATGCAAGTGAAAAGTGTTATAAACTGTTAGGTACATAAACACCAACTTCAAACAAGTAATTAATTTATTTTCCCTTTTAAGTGCATCTGTTTTTAAGTGTTTGTATTGCATTTTATTGAAATGAAAGTTGATTAAATAGTAAGAATAGCTTGTTATCTAATGCATTGACTCTAAGTGGTAGCAAAAACTAAAAAAATGTAACTACAAAACGGTAAAAACGTTTAATCCCATACTAAAAAAATTAAGTTTCAACGCGTCTTTATGGAATAATTTACTAAGTAAGTATAAAACAAATATATCTAATACTAATTTATATGACATTGTGTGATGATTTTTAGTATATTTACATACACAACGTTACTTTTACAGAAATTAGCTTTCTGGCCTATATCGCCCTCTAAACCTATTTGGTGCATTTTTTTGTAGCCGTTTTTTTGTTAATTTTTTTTAACCTATTGCATAGCTTTAACCGCTGTCTCTGAGCGGGGCGACCGAATCAGGAAATTCCGTAACGAAAAAAACCTAACAATCGGCTAACGTCGTTTCAGTTCGGCAGACTTCGGCACGGTGTTTGTGTGCGTGCAACTAGACGTATGCGTGTAGACTAGCTGCTAACTGCTCATAATTATTTCTAATATATGGCGATTATGAATAGTACAGGGAGGTTGGATATGGGATTTTAATTCTATGACAGATTGAGACGTCAAAAAAGTAAATAAACAAACATTATTATTTCTTGACAATGTCAAAGACATGTCTTGTGACATATTTGAGTGTTAAGCGCGAATTGTGTGTTAAGAACATTGGTTATGTACAATTAAATATGTCGTATGAGTTGTCTTGTAACATATTTGAATGTTAAGCGCGAATCTCGTGTTAAGGTTTTCAATTCTGCCGACACTCCCGGAGTGCAACTCGTTTTTTTTGGCCCAGGTGGATCGGGTTCTGTGCATGACACATGAGTCCGAACGAGACAGTGGTCCGAGGAGCCAAGAGGCGCATCCACTGAGACGGAATATCTGTCCGGAAGTGTAGTCGGCAGAAGGTCCAATAAGGACTTTTGTATGGTCTTTTGTATCTGGTATTCTCGTTAGAGAAAGTATTAGCTGAGAGAATCCATAGGTCAGATCAAATTCATGAGCAGATATCCCTTAGTAGTTATTGGTTCAACAACTGAGAGCGAAATCGGACGAATACGTAAGGAGCTGTTTTTATAATTGCATAAATGCAATAGCTTTACCGCGGCAGGCCCCGAGTGCCACTTTTCTTTTTTAATTTCACTTTTGAGTACCGAATTGCTTTCGAGTGTACAGGCGTGATGATTGCGCAAACAATGCATATTTATGCCATAGCAGCAATCATGGTAAATTTTTTAAGAGTCCCGTTGTCTGTCTCCGAAACGAATCATCAGATATATATGAAATTTAAATGGGACCATTTTAGAATAAATAACCCCTTTCGAACAAAAAAATGGCAAATTCGTCTATATATGACGGAGTTATGCCCGAACAGACCTCGGCAAACGTATGTAGATCAAATTGAGTACGTTCTCAGAAAAGGCCAGGTCAGGAGTACTCGGAACCGTAGAAAATGTATGAAAGCATTGATGCATATAGATGAGGCAGGAGAGGTATGCCAGGATCGTAGCAAGTGGCAGACTTTGGTCTCTGCTTACCCCTCTGGGAAACAGGCGTGATGTTATGTATGTATGTATGTATGTATGTTATGCCCGAACATGTTATACATAAAAAAAAATATAAACATCCAAATTGAGAACCCCCTCCTTTTTGAAGTCGGTGAAAAAGTAGGAAAATGAAAACTTGTCATTTACTATTTTTAGAACATTGTGTATTTTTCGTATAATATGTCTGTGAGTTTTATTTCTGGTTTCTGCTTATTAAAACTCACAGACATATTTTACAAAAAATAAAAAACGATGCAAAGATAACGACTAGATAGTATTTTTATTTTTTTTACTGTTTTAAAATAAGCTTTGTATGAAGAAGAAATAAATACGGGGCCTTAAATGAAGCTCCGTAATATACGTTGCAATTGATTTTTATTTTTATAAGAAGAAAGATATTAAATGCTTTATGAATTTATTTTTATTTAATTTTAATTAAACACACTCAAATCATAAGTATAGGAATATGCCGTAGTAATCGTAGGACAGCAGCCTACTAGGCCAGTAAAGAGAAGCCTATGGCCCGGTATTTGGACCATCATTGTCTGAAGCAATAAGATTTATATTGTGTTCTAAAAGAAACCTTTAAAAGTATCCACGTAGCACGTAACGCAAAAAAAAAGAATGAAAATATGACAATCATATTCGGTTTCCCCTATAATGAAAGTAACATTATTCGATTTTTCGAAGGACCACTTTTTCTTACTCTCTTTTGTGATAAATGTTGGCGTCTCATAAAAAACTCTTTACGAGGAAATAAATTGAATCATTTTCTCTTTTGTTCGAAGTTAGGCGGTTTATTGATGAAAATATTGATACATATTATATATACTATTATCAATAGTGTACCTATACATTTTTTTTAAATAATAATCTTGCTTAAGGTTAATATTTTGACTGCATCTTTACTAAGAACACAGATTAAAGAGAGATACTGCCTATATATAGTATTAGATGGACATCTGCCCTAGTACGACGCTGGGTATTTTAAGTTTTTTTTTTCGGTAGCAATAAAAGTTTTTTTTTTTTTTTTTAAAATAGAAACAAAGTGTGAGCGAGGATTTTAGGCAGCCAGTAGCCGACATTTTTTTTCATTTTAATGTTTGATTTTAGGCTGCTAACATAAAAAAAATAAACAAAAGTTTAAAAATTTCTTTTTATTGTAAAGAAACATGGTTATACATTTTGTAATTTACAGTAGTAGAAATATAGTATTTCTCATATTATAGAGAAACCTGTGTTTTTTGCAAAGCTTTTTTGAAACTGCTTTCCTTTATTGGTTGCTTCTTACGTTTACTGGTTCCATTTGTATAAGTGGTGTTCGAGTTTAAAGGATGCCGATCATTTTCTAGTTGACAAAACCTGTAAAAGAAAAGTTTATTATTTTACTTGGTACTATCTGTTTATTTATATCGCAAGTATTATATAACTTCGTAGACCATCCAACTTTAATGTCAGGCTTAACATTATTGCTATCAAAACGTCGTTCAAACCCATAACCTATTATTATAATCAAAATGGTTTTTAGGGTGCTAACGGGACTATATTTAAGTTTGTCTGTGCCCTTTTGAACCATAGTAATTAACTGAAATCAACACAGAATATGTGTTATGACGAAATATAATAAGTATCTGTCTTCAGCCTCATACGTCCTGACAGTTGGGGCACGGCCTAACCTCACAGAGGGTGATTTGGACCATAGTCCATTAAGCGGGCCCAGTACTGGTTGTGGACTTCACATGCGGCTTTTTTTACGTATTGTCCTTATAGTGAAGTAAATAATCAATTTACTTGAGAAATTAGGAGTCATTGGTACCTCAGGAGGCGAGGCGAAATCAAACCCCTAGAACACCACTGACTCAATCGATAAACGGTATAAAAAGTAAATATATTTTTTTCAATGTTTTTTGTTTTGATCTATGTATTGTTAAAAACCAGTCAAGTACCAATTGGACTCCCGCACTAACTGCCCTTGTAGAAGACCCGTTTTAACACGGACCGGTGAAGAGCGTCTAATACAATAATAATGGCGGTCCATCCACTGATTTATCAATTGAAGAAACGGACATCTACAAGGGCTCTAAGGTACCAACACCACTACTGTAAGAAATAAATTAATAATAATTTATGAAACACGTACAGCTGACCAATTTTTTTTTTGTTTTAATTTCGGGTTTAAACTACATTCAATAAAGTTTGAAGCTTCCATGTAACCATTCCATGTTTTTACGATAAAACAAAAAGTTATAACTTCATAAAGATAGTTCTCTTAAGACCAAAGATTTCTTAAAGTCCTGTAATCTGTTAGCAAAGAACTATTTCCTGTATTTCTTTTGAATTTGTATTTCTTTTGAATTTGTATTTCTTTTGAATTTTAGGTGGTTAATTTTCTTCAATAATATTTCTTCTTTCTTTATTTCACATTAAAAATATTTTAAAATTACTTTACTTGTCGTAGATCTCGATATTTAGTTAGGGAAACCAAACACTTTATAATATTTTATTTTAAATTTCATATAAAACACTTGAATTTACATATGCCTATTTTATTTTTAATAAAATAAAAACTAAAAAAAAACCTTAAAAAAAACGTGTCGCGCTACGTGCTACTTGCATATCATTAAATGAGATATGCTAACTTCGACCCTATGTGAGCACACCTAAAATGGTTTAGCTTGGAGTTAACTGACTAATCTGATAAAATTTTCAATACGTTACGGTGTAAAAACATTAAAAAAAAACTATTAAATCGATTTTGGGTGTTTTATTGATATTTAAAAGTACATAGCTCGCTTTTTTTTTAAATGTTTATAGTCCAACTAAAGAGAATGGGCCAAGATTTGTACACTGTGTCATACATAATTTATGTCTTTTTAACTTGGGTGGTGGCGGGTGGTTTTAACATTAGTGGATTATGACATTAAATGCATTGAAGCAGTAAATCAAATCAAAGAACTCAAATATTCAGCATAAATTAAAAAGTCGTAAATAAAATTAAAAAAAAACTCCTATAAAATTTAAATATCTAAAACTTGGGTATTTAGTTAATACTTAAAGTCAGGTTCGGAACTAATTGCTTTGGCTATTTTTCAACTGCATGTTTTTGCGGTATGATAATTGAAAAGTGTAAAGGGGCCTATTTTCTACTTTTTAGTAAATTTTTTTATAAGCGTGGTATTTAAATGATTATTTTTTATTATATATACTAATTAGTTGTTGTTCTAACTAAGACTATCTTTCTTAGGACTACGATTTAGCGAACTAAATTTCCATTCAAATTAAAAGTTTCAAAATGGCGGTAAATATTGATGTTCGCAATTGATTTATATATTGTCACTAAGTTATGAGCTTCCCTGAAAACTTGAGCCTGGAAGCTAGTAGGGGGAGTGATCGAAATTACGATTGCAAGATTTGACCCAAACAGGCGAAACTAACATAAGCGTTCTAAAAAAATATTAAAATTTTCTAAAAAAAAATATCGCTTTTACTACCTACCTACTATCTTCAATTTGTAATCTTTCAGTAAGAAAATAGATAAATCATTGTCACTTAACCGGATAGAGATCGCATTTGGCATTTTTGTATCATTGATTAATTACCTAGCGGAGATTTCTTACTTAGTCCTGTTACACCTCAGGAAAATGTGAGAGAACTAAGGTTTTTCCAGTGAGTATGTTTTCATGGATCTGTGAAATTTATCGACCAAGATTCGGAACGTTCCTGGAAATGATGAATCTGTTACAATAATATTCATTTATATATGTTATTATCCTTTTAGTATATTATAACAATGTTTAAAAATAAATAAATAAATACTGCGCTGTACACTACATCGTGGCTAAGACTACCGATTTTGTGGTCCATCATTGGATGGGTGACCGCCTAGTAGCACATTTTTATGAACTCCTCCGTGCTTAAGAGAGTACGTTAGATCGCCAGTCTTAGCTGTTTTCACATGACAGCAGTCGTTAAGCCGGGAAATAGGAATATAGGAAAATATAGGAAAATTCTGACACACAAATGTTTACTAGTTCGACAATGTTTGTCCATTTGCAAACCCCACTAGGCCAGTGCAGTGAACTATGACCTAAGCCTAAAGATCTAAAGTTAAGCCTGTCTGGGGAACAGGGGATAAACAACAGCTGAGGAAGTAGTAGTTGTAGCATACTAATAACTTGAAAGTTGCCAAATCCTACGATTAATTTCCACAAAAAACATGCTTTTTCACAGAAGTTCACAAGAATCTTAGTTTCCTTTATTATCATTTTATCTTTAATGCACAAGGGAAAAATATAAGTTTTCTTTGTGTAACATTAGGGTTGAAAGGACGATTATATCCATAACAACGGCTTTTACAATATCCTTTGTGAAAGCTTCTAAGTACTCAAGCATTTCATTACATTTATATAACAAGTTTATTTTGCACTTATGTGCTTTAAGAGATTTATTTTGCGTCGCTTTTAAAATAAAATTAAGTGGTCATGAGTATAAAGGTTTACCGCTGTTTGTATAGTCTCATATAAATTTTAACCTCCTTTTTGTAGCTGAATTTTGGGAAATCCATTGGATAAATCTCTCGAATATCAAGTTTATATTTCAAGTTTAATATATCGTATAAACTTAATAATTCAGTAATTAAGTTTATACGATAATGTGTTCATTAATCTCTGAAAAACAGAGCTTAAACTATTATAGCTATTTTAACCTCTTAAATTTTGAACCTCTCGGTGTTTCTTTGGGTGACAAAATCCGAAGCGAGGAATTCGCCGAAGAGCCAAAGTTACCGTATGTCGATAGCTTTGGTTCAAACAAGCAAGCTGAAGTGGCAATGGGCAGGCCACCCACATCTCTAGTCGAACCGATAACCGATGGAGAAGAAAGGTTCTCGAGTAGCGACCACGGATCGGAAGACGCAGCGTGGGACGGCCTCCTATCAGGTGGATAGACGATCTGGTTAGAGTCACATAAAGCAAATGGACGCGGGGGGCTCAGGACCAGCCGTTGTAGAGACATATGGAGGACGCCTACGTCCAGCAGTGGACGTCTTCCGGATGAAACGAACGATACTTATCGGCGACTGATCGTATAATTCGGCAGATCCCTGTATGCCTAGGTAGATCATGGTATGGCGCCATTTAATGATTTTTCTCATTAACATCAGATAATAGATCATTTAAAGTAATTCGGAAGCTAGTTTGACGATTTGGATGTCCATTGTTAGCCTCGCGCGTACTACACACGTATCTTAGAAAATAAAAAACACAGACCAAGTTAGATTGCGGCGAGCGTAGGAATGAGCTTTAAGGTTGTTTTTATCACTAGCGACTATCAAATCGCATATGCCACAATTGAATTGTGTTAGAAACGCACCGTCTGCACCACTGGTAGCAAGTTTTAAAAGTATTCGTCGACGCGCCTCGCCATATTTTGAAGTAGCTAAGCATCTAGCCAGCCAAATCGACAAATGTGATTTGTTGAACGATTTATCTTGGCACACCGCGATCTACCGGATAATGTGATTGGCCGCCGACATTTTTGTTTTTCAAAAACGCTTAAATACGACAATCTTAATAAAATTCCTCTCTATTCTACCCTTAAGTTAGGGGTAAAATTTTTTAGAATACTTTCTCTCTCATGATTCATCTCCATGATTCACCATCATAAATAACTTGAGTAACCGAAAAGGGCTTTCTGTTGATGAGTCAGTCAATCGGGTTTTCTTTCTATATTTCTCTATAATAGGAAAGTTGAAGTAATGTTTAATATAAGTTTTATATATATATTTTATACAATATTTATTTATGATGCCGCAAATATCTGTGACAGGTTTTTTTAATGAATAAATAAATATTTTTGGACATTACACACAGCGCCATCTGGTCTTAAACTAAGCATATCGTGTACTATGGATACTAGACAACGGATATATAGAATACATACATATTATACATGAAATCACCCCGACAGAAGACAATCACAAATGTTCAAAAGATAAATGTTTACCCGGAGCGAGAATCGAACCCACGCCCCTCTGTTTAGCAGGCAGATCATTATTCACTAAGCCATGGAGGTACCATAGTTGACTTTTAATTGGGTATACCTACTATAATATAAAACATTTTGTTGGAAGTTGACGCCGTGTTTTGGTTTGCAATATCGATTAAAATCATTTTTTTTTAAATTATATTTCCTGCAAACATAAATTCATACTTATTTTATAAATGCGGAAGTAGCTCTGTCTGTTTGTCTATAACCTCTTTATGTATAAACCTCTGTACCGATGAAGATGTAATTTGGCGTAGAGATAGTTTGGGTCCTATAGTGTATATATTGAGATAGTGGGAGTCGGTTTTGTTTTCTATAATTACGGAGTTTCCATTGAAATCCTACACCGATATTCGAATTTAGGGTGGGTGGAGCTTTCTATATATACAACACTATACCTTTTTTGTGGTGTAGACAAAACGGGACTTCAGTCTTTAAGCCGTGTCCGAGGCCTTTTTGTGGCTAAAAACTTAACTTACTTTTGTCTCCCCTTTATGCGGTGCGGGTTAGAAAGCAGTTGAAAATAGGGACCTTCGTTAAATCTTTCGGATTTAAAGGACGAGTATGGACAAAAAGCTTAATTTACTAATAGGGACCTACTAACGATATTCGTGTAAAAATCATTACACCCCATCCCATCCACCCGCGCTAAATTCTGTTACCGGTGTAGGTATCTAATCCTTCCTTCCTACTACAGTTTCATGATTATATTAATAAAGTTTGCTGCGTAGTTTCTCCACATAGGAATTTGGTTATAGTTACTTCTAAGAGAATTTGGGATTTTTTTCAGAATGAAAAGTAGTCAGTAGTTGTAGATATCTCCGCATGTTCATCTATTCCTATGCTAAATTTCAGCTTGATTGGATGCTCGCTTAGCAACAAACAGACTTTCACAAAATACATTAGTTTGGATTAAAACAAAATTACTTCTAATTTTTTTTTTCTTGGGTAGGAATTTTTCTTTTGTTACAGTTTTGTTTTACATTTTTTTGTATTTACCTACTTCTCTAAAACAAGAAGTAACTATATTGAGTGAGTACGAAAATCGAAAATGCTGTAGATATTTGTTTCTTTTAACGTTCTCAGATCTGGAGAATCATTTTCGACTATTTTCAGCATGATAGGTGTGGTTGCTGTGTGTGAGGTTTTCAGAAATATTGAACCAGAGCCGCTAGTTTTTCAGAAATAAAAAATTTTTGTGGTTTTTTTTAACAAAAAAATCTTCGATTTTGATGAAACCATGGTACAACAAACCAATACTAACCAGGTCTGGCAATCCCGCAAAAACATGGCGGAATTGGTTCATGCCATAGACATAGGATTTTTTCACTACGTTCAAAAGACCAATAAAGCGTGGGAGCGAGAAATCCAAATTAAGTGCATAGTGCCCATGAGAAAATGAGATAGCAGAAAATGGCCGAATGTGACAATAATTACATTGATAAGCGGCGATATCGGCGGGTCTATTTTATAGAGATTGGAATTTTTTGTTTCCCTGCTTGAATCCTTGATTTATATTTTAGAATATTTAAATTGTAAATTTGGTATATATTTTGTGAGCCAATGTGACGTTACAAGTCGCAACAATCCGAATAAATACACGTTTTACCGGTAATTTATGATTTTTTTACTGATTTGTTGTTAATTATATTTTATCGAATTTATCCGAAAAAATAACGTAAAAATGAATTTGAATTGTAGTTTATATATTATTATCTTGATTTAATACCATATTTCATTACTAAATCAAGATTTGGAATCATTTAGTTACGATAGAGATTGACATAGCGCTGACGTCATATAATATATGACGTCATAGTATATATAATAAAGTCTATGAGAAGCTCTAACTGCGGCATAAAAAGAAACACGTTCATTAAAATTATGATAAAAAAAGTATAAAATTATATGACCACAAGAGGACATAGCGTTTCTTTTAAGGCGAATGGATTTTTTTTAAATAATCCTGGATTAACATACAAACTATTAATTTTGTAGGTAACTATGGTGTTTGTGCTATGAGTAAATGTGAAGTCACAACAGATAATAATTCGAATTAGTACACATTTCACATGTAAATTATGATAATTTTTACTGCATTGTTGTCATATTTATATTTTATCAGTTTAAGTTGAGAATTTGACGAAATAAAAAACAATTTAAATCATAGCTTGCATTTTTTTTGTCTTGATTTACGGAGTACCATTATTTCGTTGTTAAATGAGGATTTGGAAAGTATTTTGCGTAAAATATGTAGACATTTAGTTACCATAGAGCTTGACAAGGTGGCGACCGACGGCATCAGTATCGATATATGTAATTATACATGTATAGAATATTAATAAGATAATTATTCATAGCCATCCAAAGGTGATCGCACATTTGTCCGCATCGTACGCGCCGTTCGAGCCACATTTATAGAATTAGTATGATATGCAATATGTATTACGCGCACGGTAGGGGTGAATTGTAAGAGGTTGCATGATAAAAAATAATATAAAATACTTGGTTTTTATGACGGTGTTTTGTTCACCAGAAGTCTACTTACAAATAATTTCTATATTTAATGTTCTTATAGTTTTAGTATTATTACTAAATAATTTTAAATTTGTTAAATTTAGATACTTTCAGTAAAAAAAATTGAGATGTATTAATTAAATTTGGTTTTTATTCTTTACAATTACTCAAACAAAATTCTCTAACTGGTACTTTCTCCAACGAGCATACCTGATATAGAGGCTAGGAGTGCTAACTACACGTCCTAACTGATATTCCGTCTCAGTGGATGCGCCTCTTGGCTCCTTTGATCACTCTCTCGCCCGGAATCAAGTGTCATGCACACTAACCGTTTCCTCTGCGCCAATTAATTGGCGTTGTGTGTGACACTATACGTCAGCAGATTGTGATGGATTGCGGGATTTTTATGCATCGTACCCGTGGAGGCAGCTCTGCTTCAGCTCAGAAGATCCTGACATCTGCGCAGCCGCAGTCACTGAGACAATCTTCGCTGGCATGGAATGTTACATTTCTAATCCTCAAGTAGCTGCCGATGTCAAAAAAAGACTGCGGTTTAATAGGTCTTGTAAAGAAGCTAAAATTCTCAAGCAAACTGCATATAAGGCTTGGACCACGGTTCGATCAATAAGGATCTGAATACGTCTGAGTTAAAACGCAAATTAAATGCTGCCCCGAGGTTCAGTAAGAAAGTAACCGCCAGAGCTAAGTTCGAATTCATCGGCAATATAGGTGGGCGACTTGCAAGCTATCCCTCTGGGAGTCTTGCTTTCTGGTCTCTTGTTAAGCTGCCAAGGGAAACTTTTGTCAGTAGTCGTTACCACCACAGTGAAAAACCGATTCTCCCGTAGTGCTAGAGAGAAAGCCGATTTACTGTGGGCAGTCTCATTGCCTCAAACTCGAATATTGATACTAACGAAGGAGCTGTACCACCTACTTTACCGTGATGCGGTAAGACTATGCCAGAAATTTCCATAACACAGTGGGAGGTCCGGCGGGCATCAAGCGTTTCAGGGTTCAACCCAATAAAGACACAAGTCTGCGCGTTCACCGCTAAGAAAATCCCATTTACTGTGGTTCTACAATTCCAGAACACAGCACTTACCATCTCCAAGTGTATTGGGATCTTTGGTGTTGACATCTCCAGCTATATCCAGTTTCGTGACCATTTGGAAACCAAGGTGAAGCTGGCGTCCAAGAAAGCAGGAGTACTCAACAGAGCAAAGCGATGCTTCACCTCAGGGCAAAGGTTGTTGCTTTACAAATTACAAGTTACCAGCTTAGCCCTTTTAATTCGGTTCAACGACAAGCAGTAAGAATCGTCGACGATCCCCAATTCACAAGTCGTATCGAACCTTTAGGTCTGAGGAGAGATTTTGCCGCCCTGTGTGTGTTCTATCGCTTGTATAATATGTTCTGTGTTTTGAGGAATTGTTTGAAATAATTTCCACAGCTACTTTCTACCATCGCTCCGCTCGCCATCGACAGTGAATTAATTCTCACTCTTCGTAACCTAAATGGTCACAAACAGTGCGGTTTGAGAGGAACTTACTCCCGCGAACGCTTAAGTTGTGGAATAAGCTCCCTGCTGAGGTTTTCTCGAGGGACTATGCTATGGGGTTCTTTAAGAAGAAAGTGATTAGATTTTTGAATTTCCTATAAGACGTGATTATAGTCCTAATAGTTTAGGTTCTAATGGTATCTTTACACTCTTGCATTCAACGCTATGTCATTGGGCACATGTACGAACACAATTGCGGTATCGAGCCGTTAAGTCTGAGGAGAGACTTTGCCTCCCTGTGTGTGTTCTACCGCTTTTACAATGGGATGTGTTCTGAGGAATTGTTCGAAATGATGCCCACGGTTACTTTCTACAATCGCACCGCTCGCCATCGACAGGGAATTCATTCTCACACTTTGAAACCGAAATGGTCGCGTACAGTGCGGTTTCAGAAAAACTTCCGCCCGCGAACGCTTGGGTTGTGGAATGAGCTCCCTGCCAAGGTTTTCTCTAAGGACTACAGTATGGGGTTCTTCAAAAAAGAAATTATTAGATTTCTGAAGGGTCGGCAACGCGCGAGTGATGCCCCTGGTGTTGCAAGCGTCCATAGGCTACGGTGACCGCTTACCATCAGGCGGACCGTAGGCTTGTTTGCCACCTTAGTGATATAAAAAAAAAAAAAAAAAAAGTGTGTAAACAGTTTGCTTTGTCCGACAACGCGTTCCAAGGCTGCGTGGCGCGAGTGTAAACGCGACATAGGTAATATTTAATTTCACCAGCGCGCTAGTGTGCAATAATTTTGTGCAGGTAAAATTATCGATAGTGTTGTTTGACAACACTATTCCACTCACACATTTGCAATTTTTTTCTGTTTCGTTTTTCATTTGGCATGGTTAATCTTGTACATTCTATATCTATGGTTCATGCATACTACACGATTGTACATTCAATGTTATAAAATGTTTAGCACATCTCTAGCTAAACTGTAGCACAACTCTGTCACAACTCTAGCACAACTCTGTCACAACTCTATTACAACTCTGTCACAACTCTGGACAGTGGCTGAGGGTGGCCTTACTTCATACTGCATACTACACAAATACTACGTTGGTGCCATACATCTGTAGGTATATACAGTGTAAAAGCCAACAGAATTCTTACCCGATGTATGACTCACCAAGAAGATGTTTTCCAAAATATAACATTTTAGGAAATTAATTTCAACAAATGGGTGAAGTGAAACAATTATTAATTTCAAACAATAGCGGAATTAGACTAAATTATCACAGTCGCCAAAACCAAATTGATTTTCTCAGTTCAAAGGTTTCAGACATTGTTATCATCAAAGACAATTTACTGTAAATGTTTGAATTAAAAGGCAATTACTCTGTTTAGATCTGTCTTTACGATAATGTTACGCAAACATTTGTTGTAATTTAATGTAAAGAATAAAATTTAAATAAATACTATAATAACTTTGTTTCTTGTGTTTTGTTCAATTGAATAATAAATATATATGTAGGTCATTATGCACGTAATGTTAAAGATTTATGAGTCTTTGTCATACAGATTTATGTCTTTTTTACTTGATTGAATTATTAAATTTTAGCGAAAAAAACAAGTCCTTTTTTGATTAGTGCATTATTTCATTCAATTAAAAAATTTCTAAAAGTAGCTTGTCTGTCTTGCATTTAAAAGATAAAACTTTTATTTTTTCCTTTTAAGTTATTAATTAAAGAAATTATAGTTTTGAAGTCGGTTTCCTTTTTTTAAATTACTTTTTTATTTTACAATTTTTTTGATTTCAGTTATTATTGAAACTATTTACTTAATCATTTTTTCGTTTGAGAACCTTTTCTAAATTATTTCTTTGGCTTTTATGTGTTATTTTCGATGAAATATAGTATCAACTGACGCACCGCCCAGCGCGCGCTATACGTACATTTTTACCTACTATGGTACATGAAGTGTTGCAATCTTACGATTACATGATTACTTTTTAAATTGCTTAGCCACTTTTAAAACATTTCATCGAGATCTACATGCGAACATTGAAAAATATGCATTATGACATGTTTAAAAATTACACGTTTTCCTATATAGTGACTGATACACACATAACTCTTTATCTCAAAAACTACTCAACCGATTTTGATGAAAGTTCTTTTTCCTAAGTTGGATTATGCCCAGACCAAATTAAAAAGAAGTTTTGCAATCCGACTTTTAGTTTTTGAGATATGCACGGACAAACATACATACATACACTTATAAAATTTTGCACACATGTTGAGAATCTTGTATAGACTAACATATACAAAAACTGTACAATTCTGACAATATTACATACATAAGGGTCAAATTTATAACCTCCTTTTATTTTGAATCAAAAACATGTAAAGGCCGCTACTATTGCATGTTTTTGATTTATACTCGCATACTCAGCGCTTTAGGCTGTATGTAAATTTTACAAATTATGTTCTTATTTAATCAATGGCGTTTTTTATTGTAATACCCTTAACGACAGTTCGGATTTTAAATTTAGTTAGCTATTGACCGACTGATATCAGAAATCTTCCTAGAATGTCAAACATCTTATTCGTGTAGGTACATAATTCACACTATAGCTATAGCGCCTTTAGCAAGAAGTTAAGTTGTTTTTGTTATACCTACAAGCTATTTTTTATTATTTAGTGACAATAAGGAGACATATATATTTAGGTTTTTAGGACATACAGCTAAAAGGGGCGCGAAAAAAATATTGTGATCTACCCCATCGAATTGTTGTTTAGAGCTTGTTCAGTAGACAAATACTATATTTTTTGTTTTAAAATATTGGAAAAAAAAGGAATGAATAGCCACCAGTCAGTTTTTTTACAAAATTTGTTCCAAAGATTTTTTTAACTTCCCATTAATAATATTTATTATTACGTATATTTTACTAACACATACCAATATATTGATAAATATTTTTTCCTATTACAACCAACTTGATTTTGTGGTCATTATGAATTATTCTGCCATTCGGACCGCTTATATTCTATATTTGGTACGGAACCATACATATGCGAAGTACGACACGCACTTGGTCGTTTTTTTTTTCTGAGTACTTTCTGTTGTTAAATTGTGAGTTTATAATTTGGTTTTAAAAAGAGAATTCTTTTAAACAAATTGTTATAGTTGTGTATTTAGGTTCTGATTTATATCAATGTACGAACTGACTTACTGACTATAATTTGAACAGAACCTCTGAAACTGAGATTAAAAAAAAATACAAAAGATCACAGATTAAAATCATAAATCAGAAAGTTAAATGGTCTGAAAATTTTATTGCGAATCTCTTACGTTCGATGACAATGGCCGCCCGAACAAAAAGGTTTAATCGTTAAAGGCTTCCCTATGATTGGACACGATAGAGCTAGGGGAAGGATTAATAGGCTTTTTTGTCGCAAGTCTCAAAACCAACAGAATTTTAATAGTACCTACATTCTACATTTTCTTGAATGATATTTATCTATTTATATCATAGACTACTCTTTGTCTTTAGTGACCCGTAAGCGTGAACAGTTATTTTTCTACAGGTTTTCCTGCAGCGATTTTATGAATTCCTAACTACTAAAAAAAAAATATAATATATAAATATTTTTGGACATTACACACACATATATATATAAAACACCCAGTCTCGAGGCAAACACAATTAATAAATGTTTGTCTTATGCGGAAATCGAACCCTCAATTCAGCAGTGGGGTCATTAACCACTGAGCCACAGATACTACTACGGTTATTATGGGGTACCTGAATATAAAACAGATTTTTTGTCTAGGTGTCAGTTTGTTAGTTTATTGAAACAACAAAAGCTGCAAAAAGTTTTTCCAATTAATATTTCGGCTAGTTGCCGGAAATTTTACACTTCTCCCCCTCCCCTATATCGATTTTCGTTATTCGACTATTCAGTTCATGTTGACTGCCACCATACAAAAATATCTGATTCTGATAGTGGTAATCATGGTTATTTATTTGGATGATATATTTAGTAGTTTTTTTTTATACATACAACCAACCAAACAAGATTGCGGTCCGCTCGATGATAAGCGGTTACCGCCGTCTATGGACGCTTGAAACACCAAGGGTATCACTCGCTTGTTGCCGACCCTTCAAATATCTAATGTTTTTTTCTTGAAAAACCGCACTGTACGTGACCATTTAGGTTCTAAAGTGTGAGGATGGTGATGGTAAGCGGTGCGAAGGTAGAAAGTAGCCGTGGGCATCATTTCGAACAATTTCCAAAAACCAGTGTGTAATATATTATATTGTCATACAATTAATTAAAATAAATGAACTGACACTAAATATTCGCTAAAAAGTAGCAGATGGAATTCTTCTAGTCAAATACAAAAAATAAAAAGCAAATATTTAGACCGAGGAATTTTTATATTGGGCAAAGAGAATGCTGAACTTCAGTGTTAAGATTAAAGTCGATTTAATTTTGAAAATGCTTTGATAGCTTGTGTTCTCTATATAATAATCGCAGAACAATAAAGTAAACACTAAAATAAACTTTTAGTTTTTTTAGGTTTCATCGACCTTGACACTCTTAGTGTCGCAGTATATATATAAATCTTATTAAAGTTAAATATGTTCTTAAATATTTATACAATTTATTGTTTATTGTTATTTATTATTTATTCCTGTCCCCTATGTTCAACAAATAAATATTACTATTACTATTACTATTAATATAACTATTACTACTACTATTACAAACAAAATACTAGTAATACTAAAGACAACTATTTGAAATATAATATTTATGTGAAACCAAAGACTTATGTTTTCCCACATACAAGCGCGTTCTCGATAAATTGTGTTTACTTTTGGTAAGTACAAGGCTGACAGAAATTGTTTACGTAAACAAGACAGTCTGTAATCATTAAATTATTTGCGAACGAAAATAGCTACTAAAGAAAATGTCATAATAAAAAGGAGTAATCTATAAATACTACCGCCATAAGTGTTTTCAGCTTTTTTGGTAAAGGGTTGGTCCATGCCCCTTATATTGCACCCTGGGTTTGAAGGTTGTATCCGTTTACTTTCGTTACCAAGTATTATTGGAAATATGGCAGTAGACAGAACGATGTTTTTCTACTGTTCTGTTTTTCTAATTATAGCCTACGAAGTCTTACGAAGCTTTTACAATATTTTGCTAGTCAAAAGTTCATATGTATGTATGCGTTCTCTGTTAGATATGTCGCAGCCATCTAGTTAAATTAGCCAGCTAATTGGCCGCCTAGGCCGTTCATTAAACGCCGCCATCCAATTAAATGGCTGAAAAACAACTAGCCAAGTCATTGAGCACAACTTTTAACCAGATGCCTGAATGTCGTGTAGTCATGTAGTTAAATTGGATATTGATAAATTTGTGGTGTTTAAAAATCTGAACTTAACCTAAAAACTTAGTAGGTATTTATTTATTGACCCAACTCAAACTATTGTGACATTTAGATTCGTTAAGTATGGAAAAGAAATTATCATAAAACTGAACAGATTATTAAAGCTTGGCTGGAACGTCTACGTTTACAAAAGAGAAACTGTGCCTTATCCAACATACATAACTTATACAGTTATGTAACAGGGCGGTTCAATCTTCAAGCTCCAGTAGGGAAGTGAAAGCATGACACTATAGATAATTTGTAAGGTTTACCATAAGAGGTTCCTCCAACATCTACATGAATCTCAAACATCTAATCTAATTATAGTTAGATTGATGTGCCTGCCTATATCTTTATGCCAGACAAAACCTTTCAGAGGGCCTAATGGGAACGATGTGTCTAGTCACTCAATTAACTGGCTAATTTAACCAAATGGCTGCGACATGTCTTAGTCAGTCATCTTCAAAGGGCTTTCAATACGCCAAGTTGTTAAACGTTGAGTGATTAAAGTTAACTATCGGCCTAGGCATCTAATTGGATGCCGGTGTTTAATGAACGGTCTAGGCGTCCAATTAGCTGGCTAATTTTAGATAATGTCTGCAACATATATATGCATTTGCACATTAAATGTATCTATCCATCCATGTAAGGTTTTTGTCTACTTGTGTTCTAGTCGATTATCTTTCATCTATAATATTTCGTCTTCTTTGTATGCGCCTCAGTACGAACAGTCACTATTGGTTCGAAATATTCAAGGTTGACTGGAAGAGATTCCTTTCAGGGATAAGCCGTCCTTCTGTATAATGGTAATAGTTGTTTTTTTGGCACTTTTGTATTTGTTAATTAAATACAATAAAGTGTATATGCTTTTTTTTATCTTAACAATTGTAAAAAGCACAATGATAAAAATATTTAAATATTTTCATAGGTTAAGTCAGTCGGTATATTTGATATGTTAATTTAAACCAATAAACTTTAATACGTACACGTAAATGCTTTGTATAAAATAAAAAGAAGAAACTGAATGACTGATTTAATGACATCAACGCACAGCCTAAACTGCTGGGTCTAGAAACTAGAAATTTGGCATGTGGGTTCCTTACATGTCGTTGGCATCCACTAACAAAAGAGTTTGCAAAATTCATCCCCTAAAGAGATAAAATGAAGGATTGGAAGTTTGTATAAAAATCCGTCAAAATTGACGAATATTATAAGCTAAATGCAGAAAAAATAGTATTTGGCCTTGAGGGTTGAAATTAAGATTGACGTGTTTCATCGTTTTCCAAAAAGCATTTCCTAGAAGAAAAAAAGAGGGGGTTAAAATTTGTATAAAGA
This sequence comes from Apoda limacodes, assembly GCA_946406115.1. Lineage (NCBI taxonomy): Eukaryota > Metazoa > Arthropoda > Insecta > Lepidoptera > Limacodidae > Apoda > Apoda limacodes. The sequence goes on along the minus strand of OX291555.1, from coordinate 19,762,452 downwards.
TATCTTAGTCGGTAAACTCATAAACAGTTAAAAGTTTTGTTCTTCAAAAGTCCACGTGGACGCAGTTGCGTGAAAATGGTATTATAAATATAATGATATATCTCAGATGATGGTACAATACGTTTAAATTTACCGAAATTTGTCTCTTTAAGGTATACAAACATATTACTTTCATTAAAACTGTATTAAACTTAATAGTCTTAACTATAGACATTCCGCTACTCAAAACGTGATTTTGTCATAAAGCGCTATTTCTATTTTTTTTTATACCCTTAGGCGGCAAACAAACTTACGGTCCGCCTGATGGTAAGCGGTCACCGTAGCCTATAGACGCTTGCAACACCAGTGGTATCACTTGCGTATTGCCGACCCTTCAAAATAGCTTCTTTCTTGAAGAACCCCATACTGTAGTCCTTAGAAAAACTTGGCAGCAAGCGTTCGCTTGAGGAAGTTTCTCTAAAACCGCACTGTACGCGACGATTTTGGTTCTAAAGTGTGAGAATGAATTCCCTGCCGATGGCGAGCGGTGTGATGGTAGAAAGTTGGCGTAGGCATCATTTTACACAGTCGCAAAACGCATATTAATCTATGCAATGCCAGTAAGTCATAACTTACTAAAACAAGTTTTCATTAAGTTAAAAAAAATGTATGAAATCAACAAAAACTAGTTATTTAATAATTCATTGACATTTTATAATTGAATGTCCATTTTGTGACATTAATAAATAGCAGTATGATAATAACGTATTTGAAGCAGCAAAATGTTTATAATTATGTATAGTATTGGAAAAATCTGATGCGGACTTATCTTACCTTAAGTTCCGTACCCAAAGGGTAAAGCGGAACCTTATTCGACCCTATAAGACTTTGCTGTCCATCCGTCTATCCGTCTGTAAAGAGGCTGTATCTCATGAACACGAAGTTTAAACAAGATGTATTTCTTTTACCGCTATAACAACAATTACTAAAAAACAGAATAAAATAAATATTTAAGAGAGCTCCTATACAACAAACGTAATTTTTTTGCTCGTTTTTGCTCGATATTGATAACGGCAACAGGAAGACGCTTGAAATATTCACTAAATATTTAGTCATATATTCACTTTATAAATAAATAATTAAACTAAAGTAAAAGAAATATTTAAGGGGGGCTTCCATACAACAAACGTGATTTTGCCGTTTTTATAGAAAATGGTACGGAACCCTTCGTGCGCGAGTCCGACTCGCATTTGGCCGGTTTTTTTTCTCATACCAACTGTAGTAGAACTGCTGGAGAAATGATAAGGCCTAAAACCCACAGTTGAATTACCTCTTAACCGTGTATTTAATGTACTCTATGCTTCTTCTAACTATAAACAACTTAATCGAATAGGTTATCTACTGATATTCAGATGTTTTTAAAATAAAACATAACTGTTAATCATTTATTTAATTTGGCCATTGTTCAATGACTTCGAAAAATAGCGCAACAAAAAATATTAGTAAATTATAACAAAAAAACTCATTGATGAGATAAAAACAAGTCTTAAAATCTAGAATTCTGTTTAGCAATATTGAATATGCATCATGTGAAGTGTTTTTTTGATCGATACCCACCTATGCTAATTATACATAAAAAGGCGGAACATAGCGACCATATCAGTCGGTCGGTACCTACTCCGTATTAGGGGAAATATAGAAGGAGTTCGGATAGAGCCGGCCTGGAATTCATAACGAGTGCCGACTTATGGTAACTATGTTTTGCAAAAGCATCTATTATTATAAGCTTATGTGGGTGTCCATTAAGAAACCACTTCAAGGTGTATATACTAAGGCTAAAATTTTACCCACTACCAAAGGAGCACTGTGAGGTACATTGAAACCAATCACAGGCTGACGTTATCAACAGCTGGCGTACATACTGGCCTGTGATTGGTTTAAATCTTCATATACCTCATGTCTCACTGCTGACCTCTTTTTTCGACGTTAGCCCTCATTAGATGCTCCGTTGTAAGGACAAACATACAAACTCACTTTCGCATATATAATATTAGTATAGATATACATAGATTAGGAATTATTACGTTAAAAATAATAAACTTACTCCTCTTCTAAAGATGTGCTTAAGACCGAATGAATGAATAAAATCACGTTATTCATGCCTCGTGTTGGTGCTAATTTTTTTGCACCACAACATTAAAAAGCTACGTCCACTGAAAGACAATGTCGGCCCGATCCTTACGAAGTAATGATGCATGGCCGCCATAATTATTTAGTGTTGTTGTCATGTGTATAATCTAAGCATAACAAGTAAAGTTGCTGCACTTCATGCCAGTTGCATTTTACTCATTCAATACAATACAATACATATCAACATCAAATATAATAATCATACAAAAAAAAAGCGAAGTCGCTAGAGTTTTACAATAAAAAATTTGACTTGATGTTCTTCCTACCCCATTCTAAAAATCGTTTTGTGATCGATTTCAAATAAAAATTGGTCACCGTACTCTGGTCAGACGTTAATACAATCCACTAATATTATGAATCCTAAAGGTCAAAGCACACTTAACGCCCTAGCACCCGATCAGTACCTTTACTCGAGCAGTTTAGAATTTTTTGTATGCAACGCACACTAGCTGCCAAGTGTAAGGGTTATCTTAAAAATGACAAATTCATGACGCAAACAAACGCACTAGAGCCATTTAAACGTTACAGCAATAGCAACACTGGCCAATCTTAAAAAAAATAGATAAGAAATACTGACAAATAGCACTTAAGTGTTGCATGTACAAAACTGCTTGAATTACATATAACAGAATTTTTAAATTCAATTCAAGTATAATTAACACAATTACTTATACAAATTGATGCAAACTCTTAAAGAATTACCAGAATCCAAAACGCGCTATAAAGTTTTTGCCGTAAAGTTGAATCGCACATAACAGCGTCTGAACGGTTATCAACACTGAAGTGACAGTTAATCGCCTCGGCACATTAACCATGGGTTAACTGCAGATGGATAGCAAGTGGACATCGATAAGGCGATCAGTGCCGCCTCATCTCGAGCCGTTCAATTTATGTATGAAACTCCATACTGCCACTCATAGTTGTGAATGGCTAGCTAGCTTGAGCGGAAGCTGTAATATTCAGGCGTTTGGGGCATTAGGTGTGCTTTAACCTTAAGGTAACGAAAGGATCGGGGGCCGTAACTTCGTGAATTTGCAAATATAGGGACGGTACGGAAATGTCATTACAGTTAGAGGAGTAGAAGTGGAAAGGCTCTTTTCCCGAATTGCCCTATTCGTCATCTTTTACGGGAATGAGTAAATTTAGTTCGGTTTTATATTTTTTTTTATAAGGAGGTTGTCTTTGCTTCTCTTTATAGTTGGATTATTTATTTTATACATATTGAAATATTATATTGGTACACAAAACACAATGAATATTATTTTAACGAGTGCTGCGTTATATTAACTGTTCTAAGCGTCTTGTGTGTGCGAATTGTAGTGACAGTTTTTTTATGTGCAAATTCGGATTTAAATACCTAAAAGTATTGTTACGGGTTTGTTTGTATAGGTACGTATTTTATAACTTTTTTCTTATAATTTTCTACTTTTGGATTTCCCCGGTACGCCGCCACCTTAACTCTTATACACTCCAGTGCATGGGCAAATGCCTCTCCTTGAAGGAGGAGGCTTGGGCCATGATCCATCACGCTGGTCTTGTGCTAGTTTTGGGGACTTTACGACCTAGTGATCAAAGTTTCCAAGCCGCCCTTCGACGTCTGACTAAAAGCCAGGTCTGACGTTTTTACTTTTTTTCAGAGACACAAGGCGGTCACCCATCCTAGTAGTGACCATGCCCGACATTCCTTGACTTGGCATATCGTTTATGATAGATGAGTGTCATTGGGCCACGAGCTCCTTAATAATCAAAGTTTATTGTTTAGGTGATATAAGTTACTTTACGTATATTGCTAAATAATAAAAACTTAAATTTTGATTAAAAAAAAATTGACTTTATACCTACTTACAGGCACATCTTGGATTTATTTATGTCGTCTAGTAAAACTTAAATAAACTTAAATAAATGAACATACAAAAAATAAAAACGAAGCTTTTAATTGTTAAAAAAGACATGAACAATATAAAAATGAACTTATTACGACCAAGAACAAGCCATTAACTTTTTAGTAATATGTAATGGGAAATATAAAAAAAAGACTATTTAGTACTTGTCACGACACATAAAACGAGCCCCAATTTGATGGGGTTTTTTGGGTTTTTTTCATTTAATCTTAAGTTAAATAACAGAAGATATACAATTCTTGTCATGCAAGTAGTAACTTCCCGCTCGGTGAACAATCTACTATTTTAAAGTCAATAAACAACCAACAATCAGATTCGATGTTTTACAAAAAAAAATTTAATGCACCGACAGGAGGAGGAAAACAATAGTTAAGTTAATTATATTGACTGCCAAACACAAGAAATGTTCTGTAGTAAATGAAATAAAAAAAACGCAAGTAATTACTTAAATAATTTGAATTGGGTTGAAAAGATATTGCCTTTGTTTACTTTTTTTGAAGAAAGGGAAGGTTTACTTGATTAATCTCTAAACTACATTAACTAAAACAATATATTATTATAATTTTTTTCATTGTTTCAATGCGGATCTCTTATATTTTCGTCATGTCTGTCTGTCCGTCCGTCAGTGGCATACAGAGTGTAGTGTACCTTAATGACTGAATAAATTTATTTGAATATTTACTCTTGTGCTTTAACTGCGAAATTAACTGTAAGAAGACGAAGTTGAAGGCAAAAGCTAGTCCAAAGGTAGATTATAAAAAAAAAAATTTGTAAAAGTTGAGTGTCCTCTCGACATTTAGGGGAGCTGGGATCAAATATTTGGCCGAGACAGTTTTTAATTAAAAGATTTTTTACTATTGAGTTTTTTTAGTAGGCAGTATTAAAGTTAGTTCAGTTTGTAAATCCATTTCTACTTTTATTTCATTTACTAACTTTAGCTAAATTTCGTTATTAGCGTAAGATTTTAACGGCCACTCCTTGATTATATACTAAAGAAGTTTGTTATAGCATGCTATAGCTGCAGATATAGTTCGTTCAAACGAAATTCGGTTGTCGTTACTCCCGTGGGAACTTTTAAATTTTTCGAGATAAAAATTAGCCAGACTATAATATATCTGTGTGCCAAATTTCATCCAGATCCGTTCATCCATTCAGGTGCACTGAAAAAAAGATTAGCTAACAATGACACAAATTTTAGCTGCTCGTAACATAACTGAGGGACTGCTAAACTAAATTGCTAATAGTAGATAAAGTGTTGAGTTTTGTGCAGCAAATCAGTTGTTTAATTATAATAAAAGTTTGGTTATTACTAAGTAAATTTCGAATAGCTAAATCATTTCTATCTTTTTTTTTCAGTGTGTTATTAAGTAACAAACATCAACCCATCCAATCTTTCGCATTTACAATATTAGTATAGATTTATCAGTAACAATACTTATAACAAGATTAAGCCCGTCTTTGTAAACAAGTAGTAATTGGAATGCGTTGAGATATTTCTTTCCGGAAATACGAGGTAAAAAATGTCCCAATTTGTTTCCGGGATTAGTCCATTTGATTAGGCATTTGAAGTTTGCAAAAAGAGCTTTATTCCCGAAAACTAATTCGATAAATCAAATCAATGGTAAGGATGATACTTTTCATCCTGATTGTTTGATTATATCTCAAATTTAACATTATATTTTATTTTCTATATTTCTGCAAAAAAGATGGGTGACAGGCGAGATTTGTGAGTTTGGTGCCTTCTATTTTACTTGTTTGATTACAGAATTTCCTTCTTCAACTGATGGCAACATGCTGTCACTGATGATATCGGCTTCTTCAAATGTGGGTGTTCAGTCGTAGATGATCCGAGTGGAATTTGTAGACTTTTTCTTAAAATGTAGCGCGGATGGAGTCAAGGGCTCAACCCACTACTAGCATGATATGTAGCACTTCTAGCATCTATCATAATTATGAATATTTTTGCACTTTAAGGATCTTGTGCGCAAAAAAACGTTTAACTTTTAGCTCCCAACGTTTATCAGCCATCAGCAGGGCGATTGTCTATCATACAGCTTGTCAATTGCCGCTCTCGTAGGAAATGTGTATTACAACAGTCTTCTATAAAGTTTTTATTAATCAGGTCATTTTAGCCGTGATCAGACTTTAAAACGTCGAAAACTGGAAGAAGTATTTTATCTCAAGTAGGACCCTAAAAATGCATATAATGAGTATAAAGCTACATAATTTTTATCTTTTAAGATCACCAGTGTCAACATTGCTTCTAAAAGCAATATATAGTCATAGAGTAAGAACTCTTTTAGTCGAAATGGGCTCAGTACACTGATTACTAGTATATACTATAGACTTTTCACATCTTGAAGAAAAATACGTTTCAACTATTTTCAACTGTGTCAAAAAATTACAACAACGAAACTTACTTACACTTTTGTTTTACAAAATTAGGACAAATAAGTAGTTTAGTATTATATGATACTAGCCGAACTCCGAGGTTCGTCCCGTGGAAAAACTTATTTCGGAAAACGCCTACCTTATAGAAAAATAAATAATGCGATGATTTAGACATTGTAAACAAAAAGTTTGCTTGTTTTTGTTAATGTAATAATAATATAATAATAATAATAAATTTTATTAATAATAACTTTTAAGCCTACTGTACAAAAGCTAAACTAACAAACAAGTAACAACTAGTACCCGTTTGAATAGTACACAAAACAACTTTAACATGTTGAATACTTGTAGGTAATAATAACAGAGTAGTATTAGATATTATTAAGAAATTGTAGGTACGTACACAATTTTAAACATTTTTTAGAAGTAAAACTTTGTTGGCTAGTTACAAGTTCGAGTAAGCTCCCAAGTTACCTCAATAATTTGTGTAAAAACGTTTACAGGCGCTGAGCGCGCTGTCACGTTCCTCAAGACGAACATGAAAACAATTTTGTATTTGAAGTTATATATTAAAGATAAAGGCAGCAACGGAATGAAAATAGCAATATTGGGACCATTTTTTCTCTTGAGGTTTATTATTCCATGTATTTATGCGTATAAATTTTTCAGTGGCCATTATGGACTTTCTGTGAAACCTCTCAGTGCATCGAAAGAGCGCGCTCACCTGGGAGCTTATTAGGAACAGCTTCGAGTATGCCATACTCTGGAATGCGAGAGGAAAATTTATGGTACTTTCTCGGGTCTGGCGAGGTAAGACAAGAGGCTGGCGTACTCGAGGTTGTTCCGGAAAGGCTTTCTGAACAGCTGCAGGTAATACTCAGCGGCCGTCAGCTAATATCTCGATCTGCCTATTGCCATGCTGACAAAATTATTTATTAAATTAGTATATTAAATTAAAAAAAAAATAGCTCGTATGTATTCATAATTTTTAAGTAACAACCGTTCTCTTTAACATGTTTTATTCATATTAATATATAAAAAAAATATGTTCAAATACTTTATACATTTTATGTATGGTATGATGCGCTAGTAAGAGAAAAATAGACACATGTTTCCTCAACATGTCAGCGTGTGTTTTGTTTGATAAATCGTGTTTACAAGAAATATTAAGGTGACGGAGTATGCTTACATAAACAAGAAAATCCCCGACGGTTATATTGACTACCGGCAGAAGTATATAATATTCAACTTGTTAACATTAAATACTTTGAATTGTGTTCAAAAGAGATTGGGGTTTTCGTTCACTTTCTTAATAGAAAAGGTAAAGTTCAATTTAATTATTTCGCTAAACTAAACAAAACAATAAGTATACCTATGTTTTTAATGCTTTGTGAGGTTTAAATTCATATGATTTTACATACATTTTCAGTAAATAAATATAATTTGATACTTTTAAGGTATGTTTAGATGAAGGCGTAAAGCGTACGTTAACTACCTAAGTTTTACTCAACACTAGATTTTGCCAGCGGCTCCGCCCGCCCTAAATTTGGTTATCGACGTGGAACTCCCAAATAAACTTCTTAATTATATTAATAAAGTTTGCTGTAGCAAGCTATATATAGCTGTAGCTATAGTTCGTTCAAGCTTGGTTATAGGTATTTCCGTTGGAATTTTCGATTTTTTCGGGATAAAGACTAGCCTATGTCCTATTCCAGAACCTAATCTATATTTACCAAGTTTCATCCCGATCCGTCCTGTAGTTGAAGCGTGATTGAGTAACAAAACAAACTTTCACATTTATAATATTAGTAGGATGCTTACGCGCTATCGACAGGAATACCCTAAGGATAGGGCTTAAATAAAGGCGCGAATAATTGGATAGACACAATATTGTCGCTTTCAATTCCGTCGCTTTTTGTGTCTTCAATACAAATTTACACATACCAAATTGTTTTCATGATCATATAGATCAGATGTTTATAATAATGGAGCTCAGATTCTCCAAAGACGGTCTTGAAGCAGTCGAGACCGACCGCTCGAGAGTAGTTGTGTTGCGATAGGAGACGAGAACAAGGAAACTGCTGCAGTTGTATATATATGTATTAATTCCGACGAAGAAACACTGCTTTTTGTACTATTATAGCACAAGCGAAGGCGCTTACGTTGCTGTAAAATGTGAGCGCTTACGGTACAATCAAGAAAGTAGAATGAAATATTTCATACTTTATACACCCAGCTAAGTGGAGATGGTCCTAAGTATTTTAAATAATTTAGCAAATGAAACAGTATTGAGTACGCCAGACTCAGGAATTCAAAATGGAAGTACTTTTTTGGGTCTCGAAAGATAAAACCCTACATTTTTCTTACAAATTCCAGAGTCTGTCGTATTTAAGATCTCAATAAACTTAATTCTCAATAAAATAAGCTCCCTGATTGACTGTACTAAGTAATTGTTTGTTTATTAATCCTTCAACAAGTTAAAAGCTATTTAGCTTCTGATTTAAAAAGATAGACTTCTTAAAGGTCTTACGAGACTTCGAATTAGAGCAAAGTACTTATTTTAAATTAAAAGGCAAAATATCTTGGTAATTACTTTTGAATCTTGAGTGCCTTCAAGAGCTTTCGCAATCAAATATTTGGACATGACAGTTTTTAATTAAACGGGCCGCTTGTCTGTGGGTTTTACAATTTTTTATCACTGTTTAAGTTAAGTTTGAATTTTTTGGTTTTAGTAGGTATACTGAACCAATATTATACAACTAATAAACCAATATTTATCCAATATAAAATAATTAAAAAGAAACAAAGAAGTTCTTCAAGAAAGAAGCTATTAGATTTTTGAAGGGTCGGCAACGCGCGAGTGATACCCCAGGTGTTGTAAGCTATCATAGGCTGCGGTGACCGCTTACCAACAGGCGGACCGTTAGCTTGTTTGTCAAATTAGTGGTATAATAAAAAATCATAACTCGGTAACAACACATTGCTTTCAGATATTATGATATCACCGATCGACAATTTTCGGGACACTTTGGCAAGAAGTAAAAAAATACATTAAGAAATATAATTAAGAATATGTTTAATATATCCTTGGAATGTGCAAATGAAGCGCCCGGTCATAAAACACCCAATTTTTACATGGGGTTGCCATGCCTTTTTAGATTTTGATCAAAATATGCAGCATAAATGGTCGTATTTTTGATTGCGTTGATTCAAAAGCTAGATTTTTATACAGCTTCGGAGGATCGTTGACCACGGTATCATAGTATTATATTCTCTTTGCTCGGTATTTGATATTAATTATAATTTGACACCTCAACGCGTTTCTGAAAAAAAAAAATAGTCTTGACATCTGTCAAATGACGGACAGACGGATAACGTAGTGATCTTATAAGGGTTTCATTTTTTTAGTTTGAGGTATGGAACCCTTAAAACCAACAATACATAAAAGTTAAATAAATAAAATAAAAACATTCACAAATGTTCTAAATCATCAAGCCCAAAAAGACTTTGAATCCCCACATTACCGTTCGATATAGCTTCGTGAATACATAAGGTTTGAAAGGTGTTTGCAAATATAAGGACGGTACAGAAATGTCATTACCGTTAGAGGAATAGATATGGGAAGGGTCTTGCCCTATTCGTCATCTTCCACGGGAATGAGGGTGAATTTAGTACGATAAGATTTCCCTTACAGAGCGGTTGTGTTGTTTTTGAAGGTTACCCTAAGTTTTGCGATTTATTTTTATTTGTGAGTGTTGCCAGCTAATTGTAATGTTCTAAGCGCCTCACATGTAAGTGTTTTTTGTGTTTTGTGGATATTTTTTTTGCGTTTGTGATTTAAAAGTGTTTTATGGTCTCCACTCTAGGAAACGTCTGCTCCACCGGCTATCGGTCCTCCGACAGACGTGAGCTGCCACTTCAGCTTGCTAATTAGCAGAATTCTGCTAGCTATATCTGTAACAGTTGTTCTGTTACAGATAATAGGCATTTATCAACCAGTCAACAGTTGACAGGAATATCACCATTTCAACTGTTGCCAGGAAGCACTGTTTGAAACTAAAAATAAATAGACAAGAAGTGATTCATTCATGACGACGTAGCAATCATCCCAACGACTTTACAAACTTTCTTAGGTATTTATATATACATATCTAAATTAGTGAAATTTAAATACTAACATTAGTTGAACAGAGGCAATGACAAAACCTACCAGTTAACATTTTCTTTTTCTATGATTTTTCTCGAAAAAGCTTAGGAAAGTATTCATTATGCCGTTTACTCGATCTTTTTGAAGAAAACGCTTGGGTAATTTATTCAAAGTTCATTACTTTGTTAATCCACTTAGGCAGTGAAACTAGCGTTAAAAGTACATTTCTACATAATTAATGACCTCACTAAGGGTCGCTTTAAGGGAGATAACTTGCAAAAGCAATGCGTACAGCTTTGTAATCAAATTAACGAGCCAATTGTAGTTTCTTTAAGTGCTTTTCGTACGTGGTAATGAGAGTAATCGTATCTACTGGTAATAAGTATGAAGGAGACTACTTTGGGTAGGTAATGAAAATTAGTTCTCTTATTTTGAATCACCATAATTGAAAAAAAAAACATACAAAACATGAAACGAGAGAAAGTAATTCATGAAAGTTTTCTAATGTAGATAGTAGATACGTCACATGTTTTTGTAAAGTTAGTTGCCGTGAATCACGTGGTTTTAATAATGTGTCCAAGGTGGATGTTGAGCTAAGTTCTGTTTTGCAGTTTTCAGTTTTTTTACTCCGTACGGTTTTAAGGCTATGGCATACCCTAGCAAAAACGTACCGTTTCGATTAGACATATTACACTATTGAAGAAAACAAAGGGACACAGTTCCACGTACGATAGGCGCTGGCCCTTGACCGCACGTTGAAAATCTCGATTTTCTTGTTTTTTTGTCGGTATAAAATTTAAATATTTAATTCAATTACATAAGATATTAATATATATTTTATAAAATAAAAATGAAGAGAAAATTGCTCTTAGTTTTCAAACAATTTTTATTAAAGCCCAAAGATTTTTTTTTCTATCTGTTTTAATAGGCAAATTATTATAATATTAGCAAATCCAATTAATTAAGGTATAATATATATTATATTTAATAAAATAATATATAATATATTAACACAAAATATGGGTTTGGGTATGCCATCACATTAACTGAAATCGCTTATATATATTTTGTTAGTGGCATAGTTACCGCTTGCAATATGAAGTTGTTTTTTTAGGTTTTTCGATATTAATAACATTTACAGCACCGACATACAATAAGAATTAATATGAATATAATAAAAAATTATCAAAGAACATAATAATCATCAATCTTTCTCTTCAAATAACTGAGAATCATATATAAATTAATATGTATAGTTACCTATATCACACGGAATGAGCTTTTAAAGTTTACAACACTGTAAAAGCTACATTGAAATACACATGTTACGGCAACATTTGTTTATTGCCGACGTTTTGACGTGTCAGTGAATTGTGGCATCCGTTCCTGGCAACGCGCCTTTGACGCACACAAATAATGCATTTAGTTTTATTTGTAAAAACTATTTAAAAGGGCGAGTCTGGTCAAACAGTTATATTTTCATACATTACGATAAGATGTATTTATATAAAACTTCACTAGATGATCCCGCGGTTTCACTAGCGGAAAAACCTTTTCCTGTTAAAACTCTTGAACTGTATTCATGAAAGTAGTTATTGATGTGCCGAAAATCAAGTTCATTGTAAGCACCATGATGACGTATGGAATGTTATGTCATTTTTCGCACTAAAATATTCCCGTGGGAACTCTTGATTGGGATAGTAAATATTCCATGTTATTTTCTGTTTCTTCAGCTATCCCTGTGCCTTAAATCAGATTATACTCGTTAGGAAGGTGAGTTTTTTATCCGACTTACAAATATGGATATCTTGTTTTAAAAATCGGCCAAGTGCGATTCAGACTCGCGCACAAAGGGTTCCGTACCATTATCTATACCTTGCTTTTCTTGCAGTCGTACGTGGATATAAAAAAATTATATTCATTTTGAAAGAATATTTTTTACTTTTTAGTACAATTTTCGGTAAGATTGAATTTTTATATGATTCTAATGTTTTAAGAAAAGCAAGTTTAAAAAAATTTTTTTTTTACTTTATTTTATTTTTTTAATAGCGTTGCCAGGTTTTTTCGTTGCAGCATCGCCATTTTGTGTTCCCTCATTAATGACGTGACTAATTATATATATACCATCTGGTAGTCTTATTGAACTAGGTTTAGTGTCGTGGGCTTCCCTACTATGTCTTTTGGAATAGATTATTCCTCTTGAAGTGCTACTTGTGTCCAAAGCTTGAATGGAGTCTAAAAATAAAGACGGTCAAGTGTGAGATAGTTTTCTACACACTTAAAATGAAGTACGTACGTATCCAGTCCAATATAATACATTTTGTTGTGGAAACGATTTCTTTGGATCTGACCTCTAAATTAGACTGAAATTTTATTATCGTGTTCTACGGGATATAACCCAAACGGTAACAAATAGGAAAACATAATTAATATAAAAAAATATTTGGGATCACTTTTGCCATTGTATAAAGATTTAATTTCTTTACAAAAATAAGTAATAATGTATAAAGCTCAAATTGAAAAAAAATATATTGAATCCTAACTGGAGTCGTAATTCCCGTTTGTTTCCCGTATGCGTCAAAAGTAGCCATTTTATATAAAAACGTCCAGGTTTACCACCGAAAACATTTATCCATAGAAACGTAAAACCTAAGATCATCCATAGAGGTCTGTTGTACTTACTCTATACTTTTTCATATGTAGAGTACCGATTAAGAAAAAAAACATTTGCTTAGTGGGCATTTTACTATAAATATCTCAGCTTTACGGTTTGCCTTTTATTCTAACTTTAAAAATGGCATATTTATTATTTCCCTATACGTTTATACTTAAAGTGTAACTGTCTCCCATCCCTAAAGACATCGTCGCCTTAACAAAAATATACAAACAGTAATAAGCCATTGGTTTTATTATTACCATAATATGAAAGCTAATCGTAAAAAGTTAGTATTTACCAACAGTATGGTTATTATAATTTAAATATAAAGAAGATTGAATTACTCTGTACTGGAGTTCTTGTCCAGAATTTATACGTTCAATTTTTTTGGTGTTATATTCCATATTCTTTGTAAACGCGTCGTGTAATATAAGTTTTCGATCACAACAAAAAAGTTAAACGACTTCCTATCAGAGAATTTATTTTACAAACTCTCATGGAAATATCAAATTGCATTAAAGTTCTCTGAAACAAATAAGCTTCTATGATAGGAGAACTTTATCGTTTAATTTATGAACTTTCTATATCAATATCGGAAATGCTATTGGATTTAGATTAAATTGGATAAGTTTATAGACAGTATAATAAGACTTCGTTAACTAGCGTAAAAATAGCAATTAATTTAAATTACTGTTTATATAAACGTGTCAAAAAAATAAAGAGTTTTTATTGGTAACTAGCTGACCGGGCAGATTGTCCTGAATGATACCGACTGCAGCGCCATCTGCCAGGCTGATTTGAGAATCTAAACCATCCAGGGCGCCATTCAAACGCATACAAAAAAAAACATTTAAATCGGTCCAGCCGTTTAGGAGGAGTACAGTGACATACACACGTACAGTAGAATTATATATATAAAGATAAAGATTTTAGTGTGGGTGGCTGAAGAAGGTACCTCCGGAGAGTTTTTTGTCAGTTCTTGTTCCTGAAGGTTTGTTTTCTTTGTGACGGTAATTTACATAAATTGTGTGCGTTTGTACCAAGCTGTCATGTTCTTATCACAGGGAGGGAAACTCAGGATAAAAAAACCGTCTGAAACGAAATCCAGGTGTTTAAGTCCGATTTGCTACGGTGACCGCTTAGCATCACGCGGACGGTATGCTTATTTGACACTTTAGTGGTATAAAAGATGGTGGAAAAAGATACTTTTGTTAATTTGTCTTATTTGGCAATTTGGACTCATAAGACAAATTAATAAAAGTGTCTTTCCTTTTTTCCCAAGAATATTTTTGTAGCAAAACATTGTATGGCATACTTAGTCCATTGAAATTTTACAATTTAAGGGCCGAATACTGCATTTGTTAGAGGACGCAATTTTATTTTTGGGACATGTGTGGGGGGTCAATAGGAGCTTAAACTCAAGATAGAGGGGTCGCCACCCTTGTCACCGGCCGCCATCTTGGAAAAAGGGGTGAACACACTTTTTTCGCGATATCTCGGAAACTATGCGTCTTACAAAAATTCGTAAAGACATAATTTATAGCAAATTGTTTTGCCTACTAATATGATTATATAACTTTTTCCCCTAATTAAAAATTAAAGAAGTAATAAGCAAAAAAGTGAGAAATTTTTTATAAAAATTTTCTTATTTGCTCTACAACTTTGTTTTAATACATTTTACAAAAAAATTACCTAAGACCAATCTTGTAGATGATCTTTTGAGGAAAATTTTTCTTTGTAATTTTTTTTAATTCCATTCAAATCCACAGCGCTCAAAAGTTGACCGGGTTCGTCAATGCTCATGAGATACGGTCAAAACTAAATATTTACCTTATTTTTGATTTTTTTTTTTAATGTAAATATATTCTTAAAAAATTCTTGTTTAATTCGTACAACTTTACTTATTCATTGTAGGCGCGATTTTTTTTACGTGGTATTCCCATTAGGCCTACTCCACGGACATCTTACTTATAAGGTAATCCATCACTTATTAGCTGTGGCTCAGAATCTCTAAATCAACGTCAAATGTGAAAGGTCGAGGAATGACAGGAGTTAAAAGGAAGTTCATTTTTGAATTCATTTTCTTCCATTAACTTTGATATTTCCATAATGTTGCTGCATGTTTCGCCAGAACAATGGAGGCATACTGTAAAGCATTTCATCTTATGAAATTAATCTTCTGCAAACACACGTGTTTCCTTTGCATCTGCAGAAAATTAATTTCATAAGATCGGGGGGTGCTGGAGGCTTGGAAGCTTATATTGGATCCAAATGTTTGCATGCTTTTTCCAGCCCCAATCTTCAGGATTTTGATATCTTTCGAACCACGACTGGACCTAGTGATATACTCGGTGACTGTGAAAACGATCTGCATCTTGTGTTGGAGGCAGCGATAATAAATTAAATGAATTTTTAGTCACTGTATCGCAAGCCGCCTAGTGAGTCATCTTTATTACCGCCGTATAAAGCTATAAAAAAACGTTCGCCAACAACAGTGATTTGCTCACTGGATCATGGATCGACTTTCTCACTTAGGAATAGCGCGTTACCACCAGCTAATTCAGGATGTCACATAAAGAACAACGCGCCTCAGACTCTACCTCATAGGTGGCGGGGAAAAGAGTTAGGAATGAATAAGTAAAGTTGTACGAATTTCAAAAATTTTTTAAGAATATATTTACAATTAAAAAAAAATCAAAAATAAGTTAAACATTTCGTTTTGACCGGATTCTCATGACCATTGACGAACCCGGTCAACTTTGGAGCGCTGTAACAGCGTGTTAAATGAATGAAATAAAAAAAATAGCAGAGAAAAATTTTCCTCAAAAGATCATCTTCAAGATTGGTCTGAGTTCATTTTTTTGTAAACTGTATTAAAAAAAAGTGATAGAGCAAAAAAGAAAATTTTTATAAAAATTTTGTCACTTTTTTGCTTATAACTTCTTTAATTTTTAATTTAGGGCAAAAAGGTATGTAAACATGTTTGTAGGCAAAACAATTTGCTACAAATTATGTCTTTACGAATTTTTTGTAAGATGCATAGTATCCGAGATATCGCGAAAAAAGTGTTTTCACCCCTTTTTCCAAGACGGCGGCCGGATGACAAGAGTGGCGATCCCTCAAACTTGAGGTAAACCCCCTTACATGTCCCAAAAATAAAATCGCGTCCTCTAATAAATGCAAAGCTCATGTAACATTTCAATGGACTAACTGTGGATTTATTTATATCAAGATTACATACAGCCACATTAGCTTACTTTGCTCCAAAAATATTTAATGGTATTGATTTCGGATGCTTTAATGTGTGAAGCAAAAAGAAATTGCTACTCTTTTCTCTTTATACAACCCAACTAAGTCTGCTTTTCAACATTTCTGTCTACTTCGCTTACAAACAGAAATCATCTACAATATTTTTTTTATTTCCAATTTACTTAGGTATTGGCTATGAGCCATCAACCTCCACATAAATAAGTAACTTCTATAATCAAGAATATTTTAATACTACATGCTTCTAGTTTTTCATACCGAAAAGTATTTTATGATTCTTTCTGTCCAACTGAAGCACATTGTTTACGGGAAAAGCTAAGTGCTCTCCTAATTCACAAGTTTGGTTTTTATTTTAGATAACTACCTACCTACATATTTTATTCAAATTCCTAAAAAAATAATTAATGGCACTATGTTTAGGTATTATCTTGCTTTTACATTTATTTCACGATCCCTCGAGTATCTAGGGCCCTTGGCATTTATCCAGCTCAGTGGCCCTACGACTAATAAGAGTCAACACGCCAAATAGGTCAACTGTGTAGTTAGAGTTAATTTTATACTTGAACTAGTTTGGATCCTTAGTTCTGCTAGCCTGGATTAAGAAAAATAAATATTCTCTGTTCTTTTTTAAATAAACTTCTGAATTGAAACCTTGTTTGTTTGTGTGTTTCTTTATCTTCAACGCCACTTTTGAAGAATTATTTATTAGAATCTGTCCAACAGTTTTAGTAATGTAGATAAGTCAAAGAAGTAGCATAATTTCATATAATACTAAAACTGTTTGTTAATACCAAGCTAAATAAAAAAAGCTGGCTAAGTGCGAGTCCGTCCAAGATAGGGTTCCGTACAAACTTATTAAATGTATATAATTCTAACATCATGAGATCATGTATCACGGGTTAAGTCTTAATTATTAGTTTTTGGATTTTTTCCTATATTTGTGATGTAAAAGTATTGGATGATTGCTGAGATGAGTGTAGGTCAACAGAAAGTACCCCAGAGGTTTTGATTTATTTGGTCACAAAAAAACAAGAAAAAAAATTGAGCACTGGAAATTGCGATGAGCTGAAAATGGGAAAATTTTAAGTAGGGCAACGAAACCGTAAGCCACCTCACAGGAAATGGATCTTAATGAGCCCTGACGGAGATTAACTTTATCCTGGCTTCTGATGGGCGGATATTCAGCGATGTCTCTGTGATTAATAGAGTGAAATCTAGCAGCGATCACCGTATGGTAAGAGGCACGCTGAATATTATCCTCGAATTCGAAAGAAGTAGTTTGATAAGGTCTACGTGCCGTCCAACGATTGTCTTCATACAGAACCCCTTACATTTTTCAGCTCGAACGTCAAAAGTGCTTTCAGTGCCTAGCATATTGCAAAAATGTTATTGATTTTAATGACAGGATGGTGGATACTTTCCAAGCGGATGGAGCTAAGTTCTTCAAAGCTCGCCGCAAAAGTATACCACCAAAATTCTCTGATCAGACTCTCAATCTTATGAAGGTGCGGCGCAAAATGAAATTGCAGTCTTCATGTGATAGGTCCGACGCGGCTCAATAGACAAATCTCGAAAGCCCCTGTCACGTACGTCAGCTTGTATGAGATTAGAATGGCCTTGAAACAGCTTATTAACAATAAGGCGGCGGGCGATGACAGAATCACGTCGTTAAGCTTCTGAAACTGGGTGGAACACCAAAAATTAAAGTCCTTTAGAGGCTCTTCTTCTTCTTTCTCGAAGGCACTATGCCAGAAGCGCAGTTATACTTTTCTTCGATAAGGAGACATCATCTTATTGAAGAACTGAAGTACCATTTTGCTTCTGAGCTATGTATAAGGTGTTGTCCAGTGTCATTACAAATCGTCTCGAACGTAACTTTGACGAATTACAGCCTCCCGAACAAGCCGGTTTCTGAAAAGTATCATGGACCACATACATACGCTGCGCCAGATTATACAGAAGGCAGAGAAGTATAATAGGCCTCTTTGCGTAGCGTTCGTGGACTATGAAAAATTTTAACGAGACCGTGGCGGTGTTACAGTCTCTCCAGCGGTCCTACATTGACTATTCGTACATCCAAGTGCTAAAGTGTTTGTAGAACAAAGCCACGATGTCTGTCAGACTACAGGACCAGAACACGATACCAAACCAACTGCAGAATGGTGTGAGTCAGGGAGACGTTATTTCTCCGGAACTGTTTACAACTGCGTTGGAAGATCTGTTTAAGCTTCTGGATTGGAAAGAATATGGCGTCAACATAAATGGCTCACTCACCTACGAATGCACGATGTTCGGAGACCTCAGCAGAGTTTTCCAACAGGTTGGCCTTGAAATAAATATGGATATAACGAAGATTATGTTTAATGTCAATGTCGCGCCTATACCGGTTGTTATTGGGAACGCTGCTCTCGAAATTGTTGACAAATACACATACCTAGGGAGAAAGAGGTTAACCGAAGAATCCAGCCGGAAAACTACGCAACATCTTTTCGTCCAAAATACCTCAGTACCTAAAGAAAGTCTATAATTTATATGTGTTGCCAGTGATGACTTATGGTACAGAGACGTGGTCTCTTAAATAAACTCAGAGTCGCTCACTCGGCGAGCTATGGAAAGACCTATGCTTGGTATTTCTTTGCGCGATACAATCCGAAATGAGGAAATTCGCCGATAAACTAAGGTCACCGACATAGCTCAAACGGTTAGCAAGCTGAATTGGTAATGGGCAGACCACATCACTCGTCGAACCGATAACCGATGGGGAAGAGGGTTCTCGAATGGCGACCACGGATCGGAAGACGCAGCGTGGGTCGGCCTCCTGCCAGGTGGATAGACGTTCTGTTCAGAGCCGCAGGTAGTGCATGGGCGCGGGCGGCTCAAGACCGGCCGTTGTGAGAGGGGACATATGGGGGAGGCTTACGTTAAGCAGTAGACGTCTTCCGGCTGAAACGAACGAACGAACAAGCGTTCTTGAGGAAAAGGGTTTTCACAGACAACCAGACAAACTTATTTCTAGGGTTCCGTACCTCAAAAGTAAAAAAGGAACCCTTATTGGATTACTTTGTTGGCCATCTGTCTGTCTGTTTAATATGATAGAACCACAAATTAACAATTTTCGGTTTTTTCCTATATTTATTATGTAAGACCTTGCTTCTCGTCAAATTTCGTGGTTCTAGGACAACGAAAAGTACCCCATAGCATAGGTTTTAATTTAATTTGTTAATGCCAAAATATGCGATAAAAATGCCATTCAGCCGTAATTTTTTTATGGACTTGACTTAATTTTTACAGATTCAAGGGAACGTGGATCTAAGTGTTTGATATTACTTTAACTTAATACTTTCACGCGTTCCCAAGGAAAAGGGTTTTGACAGACAATCGGACAACAAAGTGATCCCATAAGGGTTTTATTTTTCCTTTTGAGACACGGCACCGGCACCCTAAAAACACAAAATTTCTGGGCAGCGTCCAGTAACTTAGTCCTCTAACACCATGGTGTGGCTACATACAACTTTTTGCAATTTTGGCTACTACATACATATCCGAACGATAACCGATGTTGGGCCTGTCACTTTATATAATCAAATGTCACTTTACGGTCAAAAAGTGTAGCCCTGCTCGAGGTTGCTATTTATGACGTAAAATTGTCTTGATATAAGAGTTTTTGAACGACTTAGTATCGCAACACCAACATTGGTTTTAATATCAGAATTTTACAAAATGACACCAAAAAGATTTGTTCCTCAAACTGATAGAACTCAAATAAGTTGGTTGGTCCGTATACAAAATGTCTTCCAAAAAGTCAAAATAGATATATTACTACAATTAAACCTGTATTACGTAAAGAGAAAACTGTAACTAGTTTAACCACAACGTTACAACTTTCTTTGCGTAACACTATTATATTTCTTTACTATATGCAAGCCCTATTCACTAATTCTATTAAACATTGTGTACCACGAAAATTGGCGTTACAATAATCAATTACCATAAAACCAAAGATTCCCATAAACCGCACAAACAGCGTCATAAATAAGAACGCCAAGACCTACCTTAGACGATTAAGGGGTCGCATACACTTCCAAATAAAGTCATATGAATACAGTCGCAGTAAATTGTTGTCACCAAAACTAATCATATCGTGTCTAGACTTGTGGTAGGTCGTCCCACAATGGTTTTCCCAGTTTGTAGCCTCATTCTAAAATCTTTCTTTGCCATTTATTATTTATTGGTCCTTCGAGCTTGATGGCCTACATTGCTTCTTCAGTATAAACAGCCTGTAAGCCATTTAGGTCAGTCTAGTTTTTTTTTTATATATTATCATTTTAGATCTAAAGTTAAGTCAAATGAAACAGATATGTAGTTTCCACTACCTACAGATATGCACCCCTCCATATTGCCCGCTTGCGACTGCCATTACGTGTTTTTGTGCTGTCCAACCATAAGGAAACAGAATACAATTATCTCCTTCATACGCATGTATGAACGCGTAAGTGTGAAAACAACACATTTGTCAAGGCTCTTCTATTTGTTTACATTTGGTATCTTTACTGTTTGGCTTTAGTTTAGTCGCGTAGAGAAACTCTGAGCACAATCATTTCCAGAGTTCAATTTTTTATATAAACTTATGTTTTGTCACCGAACACCTTTGATAGTTAATTCCGTGATAATAAAGATTAAATCCGTGGCTACATCAAAAAAGATTAGTTTTGTCCAAAAATCTTGTTTCTAGTTTCGGAAGTTACCTTCAGCACTACTTTTGATGAGTCATTCAGAACTGCTATCTGTATTATTGAATTAGCTGACTAGCTTGCTTAGGTAGAGTCACGCTCTTTAATTTACCTACATGATAAACAGCCTATGTCCATCTGGAATAATGTAACTTTTAAACAGTAAAAGAATTTTGCAAATAGGTGCAGTAGTTCCCTCTACATGTAAACAAACTTATATAATCCGCTCTCTCTCTTATTAGTGATACATCAACGGCTCCTACGTATTCTCAATCGTTATTTTACACATGAGCTAATCATAAAAAAATTAGCTTGATTTTTTACTGTACGGTTATAAGTTACTCAAACTTTTTTTGCTGTTACATTATTTACATAACATTTGTTCAACACAAAATATGATTATGGTTACGTGGGCACTTTAATTGTTTTGGATTTCTTAAATTATTGATTTTTTTACTGTACCTTTTAAATGTCGGATTAAGTTTATGTTGACTTTATATAACCGTATTATACTTTATTTATTATTTTGAGGTTATTAATTATTTCTAGATTGTTGGAAAGGTAGGTAATTTTAGGTAATGGCTTATATTATTTACCGTAGGTATGACATAGTAAAAGCACTTTAAACGCACAGTAAACTTGTGTTAAGGACCTATATACTGTTACGTTTTTTTTCATAATTTACTTATCAATAAGTCAATGAAACTGCTCAAATTTATGCTTTATATTTTTGAGCTAAAAGTATTAATTACAAAATCTTATACCTGCCTTGGAACTGTAAATAAAAAAATTTGAATTTATATGTTATCGCAACGACTTAAATAGGTCAGTCTGTAGAAGGCCTAATAATTAAGTTAAAGGCGCGACTGTAATGTTTCCAACACTTTTATCAGTTAATTAATTGGAAACCTTCAACACCTTCTTAAAGAAAACTTTATATACCTACTAAGAGAGAGAACTCTGAATATCTTAACTTTAATATTATTAGGTTGGGTAGTTAGGTACATAAAACTACGGTAACGAAAAGTTTATGATTTGAAAAATAATAATAAAATACGTAATTGAAATTAAGATTTTAAAAAAAATAATAACAAAAGTAACCGACTTCAGAAATCCACCAAAAAGTAAAAACATATAGAATTAATACTGATAAGAGATGTGTTTTTTACTTTGCAGTTATTATTTTTCATTGTAATACCTTTTCAAATGATGTACGGCGCGAACATTTAAATGTGCAAATCGGGAGTTTGTATGGCGGGCGGCCCGTTTATCGATTTCTAGCACTCTTAATATACAAACATATATTCTAAATTAAGCTTTCGACACCTCACAGTATCCAAGAGTTAATTCAGAAATACAAACAGCGTTCGTGAAGTGTTAATATAATGAGGTGAGAAACGTGATCCCGTGTGTTTGTTACACCGTAATACGTGACGCGTAACGAAACTAGGGAAGTGTGATTAATTTGATTTATGAAGCTTATTTTACAACTTTGTGCGTGTGAAGATAACATAAGGCAAAAATATTGTGGATGTGTGTTATAAAGTAATATTCATTAATAATTTAACATTATTTTAATTATATTAACGTATATAAAGGTGTTGAATATTTAATTTTTAATTATTTAATTTTAATTTTAATGATTGAATAACTGATACCTATCCCAGTATCAACACACAGCCTAAACAACTATTTCATGTGAGTTGAAATTTACAAAGATGTTCTTGTTCTACGTAGGCGAGCACTAAGAAAGGATTTCACAAAAATCACCCCCTAGGGGCGAAAAATAGGGATTGTATGTTTGTATAGAAATTCTTGATTTTTGAAGTTTAACGCTTGAAAATTGGTATTTGGCCTGTAGGTTGCAAATTTAGATTGAAGTTCCCCGTTTTAGGATAATCGTCCTCCAGAGGGGGCAAGGGAGGATTGGTAGTTTTTATAGAAATCTGTCATTTATGAGCTAAACGCATAAAATTGGTAACTAACCTTTAGGTTAAAAATTAAGATGAATGTAGTTATCGTACTCCTTAATTATACTAATGAAGTTTGGTATAGCAAGCTCTATGTCGTTTAAGCTCGAGTTATAGTTATTACCGCGGGAATTTCTGACTTCTGCGGGATGAAAACTATCCTTTGTTCTTCCCCGGGACTCAAACTATCTTAATACCAAATTTCATCTAAATCGGTCCCTGTATGAGTAACTTTTTAAGTAACAAACTGACTGACAGTTGTACGGAACCATCGGTGCGAAGGCGTTTTTCAAAAGTCCACGTGGACGAAGTCGCGGTAATAAGCTAGTGATAACATTAATAAATTTATGTTATATTTAGTAATTGCTGCCGCTTGGTATATCATATACTAGTTTCTACACATATAGGTAATTCACTCGTAAATCCTTAGCGTTTATAAATGCTTCGTACCATGTCAGAAATAAGACTATGTATATTACATTTCACATAGCATGGTGCTTAGCATTTTTTTTTCTGAAAATATTTTGTGATATTGTAATTTTTTTTTTTTTTTTTTTTTTTTTTTTTTTTTTTTTTTTTTTTTTTTTTTTTATACCACTAAGGTGGCAAACAAGCTTACGGCCCGCCTGATGGTAAGCGGTCACCGTAGCCTATGGACGCTTGCAACACCAGGGGTATCACTTGCGCGTTGCCGACCCTTCAGAAATCTAATAACTTCTTTCTTGAAGAACTCCATACTGTAGTCCTTGCAGAAAACCTTGGCAGGGAGCTCATTCCACAACTTAAGCGTTCGCGGGAGGAAGTTTCTCTGAAACCGCACTGTACGCGACCATTTAGGTTCTAAAGTGTGAGAATGAATTCCCTGCCGATGGCGAGCGGTGCGATGGTAGAAAGTAGCCGTGGGCATCATTTCGAACAATTCCTCAGAACACAACCCATTGTACAAGCGGTAGAACACACACAGTGAGGCAAAGTCTCTCCTCAGACTTAAGGGCTCGATACCGCAAGTGAGTTTGGGATCGTCGACAATTCTCACAGCCCGTCGTTGAACCGAGTCAAAAGGGTCAAGCTGGTATCCGGGTGCACCTGCCCAGAGATGGCAGCAGTACTCCATATGGGGCCGAACTTGCGACTTGTAAAGTAACAACCTTTGCCCCGACGTGAAGTACTGCTTCGCTCTGTTGAGTACACCAAGTTTTTTGGACGCCAGCTTTACCTTATCTTGTAAATGATCTCGGAACTGAACATCGCTGGAGATGTCGACACCAAGGATCCCAATGCTCTTGGAGATGGAGAGGGGAGTGTTCTGGAATTGTGGGACCACAGTGAATGGAGTTTTCTTAGCGGTGAACGCGCACACTTGTGTCTTTGTAGGGTTGAATCGGACCAAGTTTACCCGTCCCCAGTCAGAGACCTGGGACAGTGTGGTCTCGATTTGAGACACAAGTTCTCCGCGGTTTTCCTCCACAACGGAACGAGGGATGTTTGCACGACCCGTGTAAAAAGTGTCTCCAGTACTGTCATCTGCATAGCAATGTATGTTGTTGATGTCCAACATGTCATTGATATGCAGTAGAAACAGCGTAGGAGACAGCACAGAGCCTTGCGGGACACCAGCATTAATGTCCATGCTATCAGAGCAACTACCGTCAACTACAGTTCGTATGCGTCTGCCGGACAAAAAGCTAGCCACCCATTTGCACAAACCCTCGGGCACTCCGTAAGATGGCAACTTCGATAGAAGACCGCGGTGCCAGACCCGATCGAACGCCTTCGCTATGTCCAGGCTACATGCCAATGCCTCCCCCTGACTCTCAATGGCTAGTGCCCATCGGTGTGTGAGATACACTAGAAGGTCACCAGTCGAGCGACCGTGGCGAAAGCCATATTGACGGTCACTGACCAGATCGTGTACTTCTAGGTATCTTAGAAGCTGTGTGTTGATCACACGCTCCATCACCTTAGAGAGGAGAGAGGTAATAGCGATAGGCCTGTAATTCGATGGATCTGATCTATTGCCCTTTTTGGGCACCAGGTGCACATTCGCAGTCTTCCATGTAGACGGAAATTGCCTAGTGTGGTAGGAAAGCGCGAAGAGGCGCGTGAGTACAGGACATAACTCAGGAGCACACTGCTTAAGCACCACTGCTGGTATACCGTCTGGCCCACTCGACTTATGAACGTCTAGAGAAAGCAACGCCCGCCTGACCTCCCGCTGCGTTATGGAGATTTCCGGCATGGACTTACCGCACCACGGTATAGTAGGTGGTACAGCGCCTTCATCGTTCATATTCGAGTTCGAGGCAAAGAGACTGCCCAGTAGATCGGCTTTCTCTTTAGCACTATGGGCCAAGTCACCATCGGTCTTTCGCAGTGGTGGTAACGACGACTGGCAGAAGTTCCCTTCGGCAGCTTTGGCAAGCGACCAGAAAGCACGACTCCCAGAAGGATAGCGCGCAAGTCGCCCACCTATTTTGCCGATGAATTGGAATTTTGCTCTGGCAGTTGCTTTCTTACTGAACCTTGAGGCAGCATTTAATTTGCGTTTTAACTCAGAAATATTCGGATCCTTATTATAACGAGCCGTGGTCCAAGCCTCATATGCATTTTGCTTAAGAATTTTAGCTTTTCTGCAAGACCTATTAAACCACGGTCGTTTTTTGACGCCGGCAGCTACTCGCGGGTTAGGAATATAGCATTCCATACCAGCAAGGATTGTCTCAGTGACTGCGGCTGCGCAGACGTCAGGATCTTCTGAGTTAAAGCAGATCTGCCTCCACGGGTACGATGCGTAAAATTCACGCAATCCATCCCAGTCTGCCGACTTATAGTGCCACACACGACGCCAGTTAGTTGGCCCAGAAGGATCAGGTTGTGTGCATGACACTTGAGTCCGAACGAGACAGTGGTCCGAGGAGCCAAGAGGCGCATCCACTGAGACGGAGTACCCGTCCGGACGAGTAGTCAGCAGAAGGTCCAGTAAGGAGCTCGTATGTTCCTCTATATCTGGTATTCTCGTTGGAGAAAGTACCAGCTGAGAGAATCCATAGGTCAGAGCAAATTCATGAGCAGATATCCCAGCATAGTTATTGGTTCGAGAACTGAGCCACTCGCGATGGTGGGCGTTAAAGTCTCCCAAAATAACTAGTTCTGCTGTGGGATATTGCTCTAGAACTTTGTAATATAAATCATATATAATGAAGATATAATTGATATCTTCAAAACTACATTAAACTACGTTCAATTTCTGGTGTCTCGCGCACCATGCTATGTGGAATGGAGTAACGGTTTTTTTAAAAAAAGTAATAACTAAATATTCTTCTGAATTTATTCATACTAAAATAATGATGAAGAAAGTTGCCAAGTCGAATATAAGCTCTAAAGGGTCTCGCATCACCGCAACAAGGCCTAAAAATGCCGGCTCTAACACTTAATTCAGTACAGTCTCTAAACCTGTACAACCGATTTTCTGTTCGACCTTCTCACAAAATCAACTAAACAGATTTTGATTTCATTTTTCTCAGGAACCTATGTTTATTTTTTATTACATTATAAGCTTTTACTTAGTTTTACTTGTCCCGTTGTCTGTCTGTAATCGAATCTTTCCGATTAAGCTGAAATAATGCACGCATATGTATGTCGTGTTAAAAAGCAATACTAGGATGACATGGAGCTAATCTGATGATGGAGCTGAAAGGTGGCCACAGGATCTCTGTAATGAATCGGCGTAATCCCATCGAGTTTGGACTCGTTTGATTCGTCTTGACAAGTACTTGTCTTTAGATGGTAACTTTAGGGTCTTATAATGGAGCTGGAAGGTGACCATAGGAACTCCGTTATATATATATATCAGAATTTAATTATTTTTAACTTTTTAATTCTTTTTATTAACAAATAGGTATCTAATAAGAGCTTGTTTTTTTATAACCTTTGCAATTTATTTTGTTTAAGTAGTTTTTATTTAAACAACTCACGAAATGTTCTGTTTAAGCCTCAAAAACAAGGCTGCCAGGCCAAGCCTGTTCCTTATCTAGGTCACTTAAGAGACCCAGGAGCTTTTCAATGTAGGCATGCGTATGATATGGAGCTTAAATTGTACAGCCCAACCTAATGCCATTAAGTAATTATAAAAATTACGCTTACACGTCATTAGTTGCTGTCGACATTTTTTTTATTACTTCACATCTCCTTGAAATATTTAGGGGGACTGTTTCCCTTTTGAACATGGAATCCAATATTAGGTCATCACAGATATGTGATATATTAAACAAATAGTTAAACCCTTATTTTTAAAATTAACATTTTATTAATATATCATACTTGTATTTCATATTGCGTATTGGAATTTGAAATGGCTTCTTTACAAAATAGAACAAAAGATCTTTTTAAAAAAAATCTAAATGAATCCACCGTGATCTATTTGGACCAAAAGTCCCCCATCCCCCATGGGACCCCCTGTCCTTCTAGTGGACGGAGGGGATATTTTTTTTCATTTGCATGATGTCTAAAAAGGAAAAGTACATGACGTGTAACGTAAGCCCTAACTTAAGGTTCCGTAAGAATTAAATTATGGCGGATATTAAAAAAAAGGTTTTGTTTAAAATATTTTTGTAATTGAGATTGTGTGTTATTTTTTTTCAGGTTTTTTTGTAATATGTAGTTAAATATCTTTACCCTTCTCACTCGATGAAAAGAGATAGAATATATACTTAAATAAATGATGAGTTTAAAAATATACACTTAAGAAAAAAAGTCATTTAAGAACTTTTATTAAGTTTTCCCAGACCTATCCAATAACATTTCGTCCCACGCAATGGATTAAGCAAAAAAACACCCCTTATTTATAAAAGCTATCAAAACTTTTTAGTATTATTTATTTATCTATATAGCTTTAATTATCTAATTCTATTAGTTTTGTAGTAGGTTTTTAGGATATTAGTATAATTATTTCTTAATAATTTTATTATTACTGAGAGTAAATAGAAAAATCGGCCAAGTGCGAGTTGGACTCGAGCACGAAGGTTTCTGTACCATTATCTTTAATTATGGCAAGAAAACACGTTTGTTGTATGGGAGCCCCATTAATTATTTATGTTATTCTGTTTTTTAGTATTTGTTGTTATAGCGGCAACAGAAATACATCTTCTGTGAAAATTTTGACTCTCTAACTATCACGATTCATGAGATACAGCCTGGTGATAGACGGACATACGGATTTATTACCCTTTGGGTACGGGACCCTAAAAATGGCAGATTTTTTAAGTTTTCATTGTGACCCAGAAGTAGCGCATAACGACTGAGCCAGCGAAGACAAACATATCTCTGCCACTTAAGGCTATATAGGACGCTGCCTACCAATGACTCTCATAAACCTATAATTTCATTCAAAATTAGTCTGAACTGAAACTGACAACTCTATATCATTTGCATAAATTTAACTACGAGTAATAAACTTTCGTGCCAATTACATATTTAGCGATGGGATGGGCGGCCATTTGCATTTCAACTGTGTCAGTGTACGTGTACGGTTTCGACGTGAACTGGCGAATGGGCGGATTGATGGTCAATTTTGTACAGTGCAACGAACTTTTCTGACCTTCTGACCTTGGGTGTTTGGTTGCTAGTGTCTTTGTAGTTTCACACTATTTCAGTATGGCGACTGTAGTTTTGGTTTTTGACTACGGGGTCAGAAAAGTTTGTTGCACTTAAATAAGGTGGTTTATTTGACATTAAATTTTGATAGGAGAAACAAATATTCACTGGTTCCTGAGGCTTTTACACTGATATTTTGTATAAATAATTAGAAAATCGGTTTTTTTCAGACAATTCATGTGTATAACTTACCTATATAATTTTTTTTTTTAAATACATATATATCATACATTTGTTCGTTAGGTTAGGTGGTAACCCTGGGGTTTCGAGGTCGGTGGTGGCAGGCGTCCTGAGTGGCGGAGCTTCGAACCCCACGCATAACAATGAGTCTTTTTCTTAATTTCTCAAGTACCTATATTGATTATTCACATCAGTGGCTTAGCGGTGAAGTAAAAATTGTGACGAAACTTGCATATGTCAGAAAGTGTATAAGGCTTATAAGGATTTTTCGTTCAGCAGGCAAGCAACGAAATACATGAATTAAAAGGTATGACATACTCATGGAAGGAAATTTCCAGACACCCTGTAAAAAACGCAATAAGTAAGAACTTTATTGGGCTACACGCTTTATAATAACTTAGCACGATTTTCTTGTGAAAATGAAGTTTTCAGTCGGCATGATCCTGGAAATAGCATTCTTGGCGCTTCACTTAGCGATTATTCACACAAAATTCGTTACTTTTTTTGTACAAAATTAAATTTTCAATTAGATTCAAAGGTTTTTTCAATGATCATTCATGCGCTACAATTTAAAAATAAATTTCTTTAAAAATTATCACATAACTAGCCAGTGTTATGTGCTACAGTTCGGTTTACTTAAGTATAAAATTTTATACACTCAAAAGATATTCGTAGAAAATGCTGTCAAATTTCAAATACAAATTACTATGTAGTATAATAATATTATAGGTATGTATCATAATTCGATAGAATCCCCTTTTTTTAAACTAGCAGCCCGGCTGGCTTTGTTCGGCTACATTGTGAAAGTATTGTACTAATTTAGAAACTTTCTCCGGCGTGTGCACGACAATTTACCTAAAATTTTAATACAATCGGATTTTTTTGATTTGAAGATTGGATTTCTTTACAAAAATAATAATTTTTTATGATCTTAACTTGAAAAACTTACATTTAATCCAAACCGAATACATATTTCGAGATAAATGTCTTTAATTTGTTTAATGTGTGCGCAGAAAGAAGCCATTTTGTATGAAAATGTCCAGGTTCACTGTTTTTGATGGCAATATTTATTTTTAGACAAAATCATCCATAGAGGTTAATGGTACCTCCTAACTCCATATTCTAATATTTTATAGAAGTCATAACTACATTTGCCAGCGAGTATCGATTAAGCAAATCTATGGTTAGTAGGTATTTTACTAAATATCTCAGATTTCCGGTCCGGTCAGTCAAATATTTAATTTAAGATATTTGATGATTTCATTTTTATACCATCTTATTATCGCTTAGTCGATTATATGTATTGACCGCACAGGGGCCTGAAAAGGAGGTTCCCTTTAAATTTCCCGGAGGTGTTTTACCCCTGAGCTTCTGCTTGGGTCATGGAGGAAGGTAAATCCTAGTCCCCGACACCCGCACTTCAACACCCATAGGGTTACAGAGAAGAAATCCTCAGTAATTTTCTTCACTTCACTCATTAGTACACGCTGGTCTCGAACCTCCGCCACTCAGGACACAAAGTGAAATCGATACCCTTCGGCCACCACCGAGTTATACTTGTTTATCTACATACATTTCGAATTGAGTTGAGCCTATCTCACATACCCAAAGAAATTTTCCCTTGTGCAAAAAGAGTCAATTTTGATTTTTAACTTCTATTCTTTGTAACAAACAACTTTGTAAAATTATGAATTACTGCCGGAGAAGTAAAGTAATGTAAATAAGATATTATAAAAAACATCTATAAGATTATCTTAGTAAAAAAACTGGCCAAAAGGTGTCAGACTTAGCACATTTAGGGTTCCGTATCAAATGTAGAATAGAAGTCGTACGATTCGCAGTATTTATTTATAAACAATAGGTGAGTGAATCCCCTCTGTGTTGTATGAGGAAAAATGAGGAAATTTCAAAGAAAAAATCTTATTTATTAATATGTTGGTATTTGATTCTAAAATATTCGTAATAATAAACATTATCACACAAATTTCATATTAATAGGTCAATGTAAAGTTAAAAAATTCAATGGAATAAAATTTTCTAAAAAGATACTGACGTTGGTGGCTAAGCATTCCTTTGTCTTTCAGTATTTTTTAAAACAAAAAATACAGTATTTATTAAGTCGAACGAGCTCTAAACAACGATAACCCACTCGATGGGGTGGGTTAAAAAATAATCTGCACCCTCCTTTAACTGAACTGAAGACACTGGTTCCTGAAACAAAGAATTTTATCGTTATTGGTAACCAGGGTTTATCAAATGTAAGTTACGCTAGCTTATAAATTTATAGACATAAGTTTATACCTACTATTTTACTTGTATTTGGTATTCCATCTTCCATCTGTGTCTGTGTAATGTGCTTCAATTTTTACAATTAAGAATTATCATTATAATAATAATTATTATATACAATTTGTATGCCTTTTGGTTAACAAGATTCTTATATACTTTCAAAATTTAAAGACCGTAGCTCCAACCGTTTGTCTGTAAGACCTGTGTCACAGACGGACACGTGAGTGACAGAAATTGGGCTCCGTTTGGACCTTTCGGGTACGGAACCCTAGAAAATGAATATTTTTAATATCCTATAAAAGAAACTAAAGACAGAAATTGAAATATAAAACAACCGGCTGCGTAGAAAAGTGACACTTGGCCTCCTTTCAGGACAACACCTTACTTGATATCTCAATGATCTATATTTCATACAGCAGTTTGTATCATAAAAATAGATAGTACATATTTGCAAGTGTCTGACGTCTGTGTATGTAGGAAACACAGATACTTACGTGTGAAAAACATAATTCTCATGCAGTAGAGTAAAAAGAAAAAAAAGTTGGTAAACTAGTCGGTAGTGTGGCCAGCTACAGTGTAAAGGGTGTGGGTTCGATTACCGCACTGGACAAACCTTTATGTCATAATATAAACATTTGTGTATGTCTGAAGTCTAGGTGTATTTATATATGATATGTATCCGTTGACCGGTACCCATAACTACAGGCTTTGCTTACTTTGAGGCCAGGCGGCGTTGTGTGTAATGTCCAAAATATTTATTATATTATTATTATTATATTTTCAGCAACTAACACTGCAAAAACATAAAAAAAAATCATGCAATTGCTAAGTTTAATAGATAATATATTGAAACACATCTGAGCTAATTTTGAGCATGACAGATATTAAACTGAGCTGATTATATCCACTAGTACTATAAACACAGCTGCTTAAGTAAAGTTTTAATTAGAAAATGCTAATATAATGGATAACTCCATTCTGTAACTGTAAACTAGTTTTTAAGCCTCGTTGAGCTGTTTTTAGGACTGCTCTATCTCCGAGATCAAAGCTCAAGAGCTGATTAAATCTAAAGTTAAGTATGCTTAGCTCTATTCTAAGTTATGTTTTAAAGAAGATATTGTCACTTCAGTTATGATAAGTTTTTTTTCGGTTTATTTTAAATTTAGGATTAAAGTTCGTTGCTATAAGAAATAAGTGTAAAAAAGAGACCGGTTTCATTATAAATCAGGTGCGGTAGGTTGCCTATAAAAGAAGTAAGATCAAAATGGCAGCCAAGTTGTATAGAAGTCCTGTACGACGTTTTTAGGGTTCCGTACCTCGAAAGGAAAAAATGGAACCCTTATAGTATCACTTTCTTCGTTTGCCCGTCTGTCAAGACCCTTTTTCTCAGGAACGCGTGGAGGTATCAAGCTAAAATTTATATCAAATACTCGGGTCTGCTGTCTCTCGCAGTCAAAAGATACAGCCGTTTATGCCGAAAATTTTCGAAACTCGCAAGGGAATCAAAACCTACAGGGTACTTTCCGTAAACTCAGAATCTTGAAATTTTTACGAAGCAACGTCTTATAGCAGAATTTAATTTCATCAAATAGTAAATTAATTTGTGCCCGCCCTAGTAAATAAAGATTTATGCTACTAAATTTACAATTATTATTAGTATAAGTTATTATACCTATTTTTAATTTTAAAAGTAGATCATTGGCCCAATGTTAAGGCTCGGCCTATCCATACCGAGGGAGATTTGAGCCATAGTCCACACGCGGGATTGGAGTGTATTGTGGACTTCACATAAGTCTTTTTCCTTTAACGCATGCAGGTTTCCTCACCAAGTTTTCCTTCATCAAAAATCCAGCGGAGTGCATCAATGTACTTAAGAAATGAA
Organism: Apoda limacodes; assembly: GCA_946406115.1. NCBI lineage: Eukaryota > Metazoa > Arthropoda > Insecta > Lepidoptera > Limacodidae > Apoda > Apoda limacodes. The sequence continues at coordinate 19,729,218 of OX291555.1, read as the reverse complement.
GAAAAAGACTCATTGGTACACGCCGGGCTTAAACCTTCGCCACTAAGGATGCAAAGCGAATTCGAAACCCCTAGGCTACCACCGATTGCTTAATCATACTTTGTAGTATTTAAACGGAATCTTATGTTTTAAAGAACTTGCAGAAACTTGGATGCCTTGTTTAGCAGAAATGCCAACTACAACTCACAGATATTATTTAAAAACTATATTAAACCTTCTAAAAATAGCTTATGACTAGTTTTATATTTTTAACATTTGTATTTTAGTCATTCGTTTTTTACGAAGAGAAAATTGAGGATATCTAATGGCAGCGCTAGTGGGCTGTAAGAGGGCCCTTAAGTATTTTTTTTTCTTGCTTTACGCTGTAGGTGGATGACAAGACAGTTTTCGGAAAGTTTTTTTGATGTGTATCTGTCTTTGATTTACATTTTGTTAAAGATTTCTTGGAGGTCAGTAAACATGAGTTTAAACCATATGATTGCTAACGTACCATAACCATTCATTCATATTACGCTCCTTTTGTCATCCTAAGTTTTGAATCATTGACAAGAGCAGCCCAGTAGAACTTGGCAAGCAGAATTTTCTAGACAACTTTATCTCCAAGTTTGCAATTGGGATGTAAAGGTACTCGCATTATACATATATTAAGCAACTGAACGATGTCTTTTAGAAGTCAGTATTTAGGATTTTTACTCATTAGGTCATTTACGCAAATAAGACGGACACTATTTTACACAAAAAAACTAACTTATATATTTTTCCTTTCCGGGATACGTTTGGTTAATCCCGGAACCATACTATCTATGTATCTCTACGTACCAAATATAATTTCAATCCGAGTGGTAATTATTGCGCAATGGTCGCATAAACAGATGATACATAATATGTTAAAATTAATATGATTACCCTAATATGATTACCCGTATTTATTCTGTTTATATACCTAACATTAATTAGGAACATATATATTTGACCTCCATTGCTAAACCTAAAATAATCTTTTCCAGATGGGCAAAGACGTAGGGCAGACTTAGTGTAATAAAATGAAATAGTTGGGTCCATTCCTTTAGAAATGACGAACAAAGGAACCCAAACATTCGAAACCTATCCTTCAAACGCCTACGAGATGACAATGAATAATTGACGCCGTCTACATTTATGAAGGAACAGTCTTAAGAAGGGAAAGGAACGTAAGATTACGAATTTAAAACAAAGGTTTAAGTCCTACTTACATTCAGGTTTGTGTGTGATACATTATTAAACGTGCAAAACTTACGAAGTCGATCTGATTTATGTTCAAAGGATATTTATGACCCACTTCAGAAAAAGATAAGGATCTTAATTTGTTTTTTTTTGTGTTACGCGATATCCTTGCTGATTGTATACAGACTTTGTTTCTGTTTACTAGGCTAGACATAAATCGAGGGTCATGCTATCTATTTATATATTAATGATGCTCTAATTTGGTGAAGATCTGATAATAGAGTTTGGAACGGCTATCTTATTTGCGCTAGATTGAAACAGTAGGACACACTACGAATTAAAAAAAAAGGAAATCAGGGAAAGACATAATAATCGAACTGAATTAAAAGATAAGTCTAGATATTAAAAACAATAATAATAAATCACATCGAAAAATCAGTTTATTTGTCTTGATATTTAATCAGTGAACCCAATTATTTTTTAAATAGATACATTAATTAGGAAGTATTTTTTTTTATTTTGTTAGGTTTGATTTGTTATTAAGAAATGATGTAAGTAATAAAAATAAATTTAGTTAGGCATTGTTTCATATTATTTCCGTATAAAGCCTCGATTTTTAAGCCTAGCTAAACCTTAAAAAAACAAGCGAATAATGTGTCGCGTTGGGTAAGTTAAAACGTGACGTGCAAAGTTTAGTTTAGGTATGCCAGCTCGCTTTAAATAGTTTTAGCTTGCTTTATACTTGAGCAAGATCATTGGTGTCTATCGTCCTCTTATGTAAAGAAATGAAACGATCTAGTGATGTGCGTAATTAGGTACGTTTATTGGTACAAGCGGCTTTGTTAATCGATTTAAAGTAGTACACTAAATAATAAAAACAAGTAAGTACTAAAAATAAAAACACCAAATTCAAAGTTCTCGTAGCGTCGTTAAATCAATTATTCTGCGGCGGAATTTCTGCCGCGCTTAGATAGCGACCGCCTCTTGAAATTTTATTTTTGCTTTTATTATGCGGAAATTTAATATTTTTACTTCCGGGGCTTATGTATACAACATTTTTGATGAAGTTAATCTCCTTCGCCGTTTAACGGCCCACTGCAGAGGTACTGGCTTCTCCTTGAAGAAGGAGGTGTGCTGGCTTAATGCACTAGTGGCCACTTAACAGTCATAGGCTACTTAAAAACGTTAAGTGTGAGTCGGTTTTTTTTTTATAATTGAGGAGTTGCTGCTGAAATCCTACTTCGAACGAATTTAGGGTGGTTGAAACCGGGGTTTTACAAAAGCTAGTTTTATAATAATTTAGCTATTAAAACATTTAGAATAAAATAGAATACTGACTATCTATTTTATAATTAAATTTTTTTACAAAATTAATTGTGATATTCTCTTGATTATTTTATTTTTCATAATATATCTAATCTTACATAAAAATAATAATATAATATAATAAAATCGTAAACGCGCCGTGTCTGTACATTAAACATTCTTTTCAAAAAAACAATTAATACACCTTGTACATATATCGTAGTCGAGGACTATGAAAAAGCCTTCGATTCTATCAGGACCTCGGCGGTGTTACAGTCTCTTCAGCGGTGCCACATTGATTATCGGTACATCGAAGTGCTTAAGTGTTTGAATAACAGAGTCACGATGTCTGTCCGACCAGAAGACTTGAACCCGAAACCAATCCATCTGCAGAAAGGTGTAAGACAAGGAGATGACATTTCTCCGAGTGGGAAGGTTATGGCGTTAACGTAAATGTCGAGTACATCACTCACCTTCGATTTGCAGACGACATAAGGGTCATGGCAAAATCGCAAAATGCTCGGAGACCTCAGCATAGTTTCCTAACAGGTTGACCTTAAAATGAACATGGATAAAACGAAGGTGATGTTCAATGTCCATGTCGCGCCTATACCGGTTGTTGTTGGGAACGCTACTCTTGAAGTTGTTGACGAATACACATTCTTAGGACAAGTAGTCCAATTAGGTAGTTAGTCGGAGAATCCAGCTCGGCTGGGCAGCGTTCGGAAAACTACATACAAGCTAATGACCTACATACCTATAGATTTAGTTTATTATTTCAGAAATGTGGCGCCGACAAAGTTGTCGGATCAGCTAGTATATTAATCTAACCAATTGAATTTGCTAATGTCATAGTTCTAAATAAATATTTAAATTTCATACCGACAAAAAACCGACAAAATCGAGGCTGTGCGGTCACGTGATAAAGCCTATCGTACGTGGAACTGTGTCTCTTTGTATGTTTCAATAGCGTAATATTTTATTGTACACTGGTCAAAATAGTATGCTTTTTCCAGGGTATGCCATAGCCTTTACTTTTTGTTATTTAGGGTTCCGTATCCAAAGGGTAATTAGCGGAACCCTATTACTAAGACTTCGCTGTCCGTCCGTCCGTCCGTCTGTCACCAGGCTATATTTCATGAACTGTGATAGTTAGACGGTTGAAATTTTCACAGAAGTTGAATTTCACAAAATGTCTGTAATCGCTATAACAACAAATACTAAAAAATAGAATAAAATACATATTTAAGGGGGTTCCTATAAAACAAACGTGATCTTTTGCCGTTTTTATAGATAATGGTACGGAACCCTTCGTGCGCGAGTCTGACTCGCACTTGGCCAATTTTCTTTATGATTTTTGAGGTCGTCCGCTATAACATGTTCTGTGAAAATGTTAGTTTTCTACCTGTTACGATTCAAAAGAAAGAGCTCTTTGAAAATCGGATGGACAGACAAACAAACAACGTAGGCTTAGTAATACTAAAAAAGGATTTAAAGATATTCTCGTGATCTCAAGGTTTTTTTGATTTTGCGAAGAATCATTTAAAAGTGCTAAGAAAGGCTAAACTCGGCAATGGAAAACGGTTGCCTAGACAAAGATTTCACATGACACGCAAAACGCATTTAACGCTTCTAACGACTCGTGGTAGCCCCCTAGCTACGCCTCCCTCGGTTATAATTAACGCGGCCAAGCCTCTTGTCACGCGAAATTATATATTGCTTGATAATTGGGAAAGTGGGAATTATACCGTATTAACTAGCATGAATATGAAAATTCGTGTGATGTGATCGTGTGCCTTTTATTTGAAAAGTTTGAAATTTATTGGAATTGAACAGGAATATATATAAAAATAAAGATAAAATAACAAGGCGAAAAACTAAACCTGATTTTATTTCAAAATTATTGCATTAAGTTTATACATTTTACATGATATGTGTGAGTGGATACGTTGTTCAATTGCGTGATATGTTCATACAAAGGTATACCTCATGTATACCATCAATCTAAATAAATATTTTCATAACAAATATAAAGTCAAAAGATTAGCCTCGAGCAGGGTTGCCAGATAGGCATTATATTACCGGGACAATTCGGGGGTTACGAATTTGGTCGGTATTAATTTAGTTTTGAATCGCTTTACTTGTATTATTTGACAAACATACTAGGTAATATACCTATGATAAAACTAATTACCTACATACATTACTCATTAAACGCAGTGTATTTTTAAAATATTAAAACACAAAACTTTAATTAAAAATTGAGCGCCGCATCTCGCTTTTATTTATTTATTAAATAAAACTTTGTAAAAAATCAATATAAGTTTTTGTTTATTCAATAAACATAAGACATAAAAACAACATTAGCTCTTAAAAATAAAATTAATACAAAATTTGAGATCGCTTGCTCACTCGAATGAGCTGAGCGAGACCGAATAGTCGCTCAGTAAATTAAACTTTGGTAGAAAATCAGCACCAGATTACAATAAAATTCAAATTTAATTCAATAATAAACCACTTTTTTGCTTATTGATTAAACTTGAATATTAAAACCACAATTATTTTGGCTTAGTAATTAAATCAAACGATAAACCGACTACTTTTTTAAATATTCGTCACTAGATTTTGCCATATTTCAAAGCCTTTCTCCGTCAGGGCTTTGCAGAACAGATATTATAGAGCAAGACGCCTCAAAATTGATGCGATTTTGCAGTTCGGACTTGATCAAATCTATGGTCATTTTGTTTCACCCTTTCGTCCATAAATGTTTCAGTAGGCTAAAAACTCTCGCAAAAAGCGTTGCTTTTTGGAATTGAAATGAAAATAATATATCTTTTATCTTTACATTTACAAAATCATTAGAATTGTTTGTTCTTAAGAAGTTGAACCGGATTTTGTCATTTGGCAAATCTTTTGGAAGGACCTCAAAAACAGTTTTCAGACACGCAAATTCTGAATACAGGCAGTCAATGTCAACCGCAGCTTCAATTTTCAAAATGGAAGAAAATTCAGATAGCAAGTCCCATGACATCCCATAAACAACGTGAAGCGCAGAAGGAAAACGGTTCGCACGTAGTGCATCGTACCTTCTTATAACATGATGAAAGAATTAGAGGTAGGTATTCGAAATCCGGGATTATAAAGTGTTATTCCTGGACACGGGACGAGACACATAATTCCGGGACAATCCCGGATTTCCCGGCCATCCTGCAACCCTAGCCTCGAGCCAGGACGCGAACCTGCAACAAACCTTACAGTCCGTGTAAGTGTATTAGTCTTCTGTGGTTTTCACAAAAGTCAATCTTTTGATTGCATCTTTTCTATGAAAATAATTATTTACATTGATAATGTAGCCATATATAAGTATATGTTTTCTTTTATTTTCACCAACTTTGAGGAGTTCGAACGAAGAAATATTATTTTTAGTTATGTATATTTATAATTATTTCTTAATTCTATGAACATTTGTGTGTTTGTATAAATAATGTACTATAGTATAGATATAATATGTATAGATATGTATGAGGTTTGTATGATGTATGTATGAATTATTAGGTATACAAAAACAATGAACTTCAAATTGTAATTGTATTCTTTAAAATCATTTTGGGAGCATATACCTACAAAATGCCTTAATGAGGAATTCGATAGCTTTAAATGGACTTCATATTTTTTTTATTCAGTAACTTATTATGTTAAAATCAGATTTCTTATAATGAGCGTATTTAGTCAGAACAAAATGCTACATTTTGGAATATTATGACAACATAATGTTGCCATGATTCCGATTTTTAGGTTTTTAAATAAAATAAGGAAAATTCGCTTGCCAGTACTTGGAAAAAAGATATCAGGGAGAATGGTCGCCGAGAATGCTCGCAGATTTTTGTTGGACATCAAAACGAGATTATCCATTATACAATCATAAGAGACAAGCAAAAAAAACGAAAAAATCATCAGAAATGGTTTTCAAATTTAATTTCCTTGAAAACTTATGTATTTGTGTTATTTTCAACAATGTTATACCATGGTATGGAAAAAAACGAATTACGAACAATGGCAAAAAATTGTTTTTTTTTTGTTGAACAGTGCTATAATTAAAAAGTTTTAATTCAATTAAATAAATGTATGAAATCAACAAAAATTTTAGTTATTTTATAATTCACTTGCATTTCATGAATGAAACTGAATTTTGCGACAGTGATAAATAACAATAAATGATAATAACGCATTTGAAGTAGTAAACTGTATATAGTTATAAATATTTAGTTCACAGAAGGTTGTATGAGAAAAATCTGACTCGGATTCATTTTGAGAGATGTGTGAACTAAAAAAAAACGAGTTGCACTCCGGGAGTGCCGGGAGAAGTGAAAACCTTTACACACGATTCGCGCTTAACACTCAAATATGTCACAAGACATGTCTTTGACATTGTCAAGAAATAATAATGTTTGTTTATTTACTTTTTTGACGTAGTATATTTGACATCGCAATCTATCATAGAATTAAAATTCCATATCCAACCTCCCTGTACTACTCATAATCGCGAATACTCAAAATAAAAATTATAATAGGCGTGGCATTACGGTTTCCGTCTTACGAATTTCCACGATTAGGACACGTGACCTGACGCGAGTTTATCATTTTTTACCCATACCAAAAAAAGTGCACAACGCCGCTAAAGAAGTTTACACTTCAATAACAAATGATCTTCATTCTTAAATCATAACCAATCCTGTGTTTTAACACTTGAAACCACTTTCAAGCGTAATATCCTATCGAGCATCGGCAGCGATCGAGAATTAGCACTAATTGGTACTCTAGTGTACGGCCTAACTGAATAAGCGTCCGCAAAAGCGTTCAGCAGGAGCAGTGGGTAACAGAGAGTATTCTAAGCGGCATTAGTTGGCACTAGAGCCGCCTGTTCGCACTTGCATATGCTTAACATGGACGCTGCACGTTCTCCCTCGCCGGATTCAACGACAGGCTGAGATAATTGTTCTACCGCACCGCTCGCCATCCTCCCCTTCAATGGTGACGTACTGAGCGGTTTCAGAGGAACTTCATCCCGCGAACGCTTAGGTTGTGGAATGAGCTCCCTGCCAAGGTTTTCTCTAAGGACTACAACATAGGGTCCTTTAACAAAGATTTCATTAGATTTTTTAAGAGGGCGATATAGGCCAGAAAGTTAATTCCTGTAATTCTTACGTTGTGTATGTAAATGTACTAAAAATCTTTAGAGAATGTCATATACATGACTATGAGATATATATGTTATATACTTTTTAAGTCATTTATACCGTAATGACGCCTTGAAACTTTTTGTATGGAATTTAACGTTAATACCGTTTTGTAGTCACATTTTTTGACTTTTTACTACAACTTAGAATCAATGCACTAGATAACAAGCTATTTTTTATTTAACCAATTGACATTCCAAGCAAATGCAAATCACGCTTTAAAAATTTGCACAAGTGTTGAAACAATGGTCACTTCCACTTTTTATTGCATTAAATAGAATAAATGAAAATCATTCAATAAGGTAATGCACTAGACAAAAGCAAGTTTTATAACATATATTTTTTTCAATCCTTTAGATTTAGTTTAGCCACAAAATTTGCACAAAAACGGCGTACTTTCGCGATCTAGCCTATACCGCAACCTTAAGAGTCGGCAACGCGCGAGTAATACTTCTGGTATTGCAAGCGTCCAGGCTGCGGTGGCTGCTTACTATCAGGCAGACCTTTAGCTTGTTTGTCACTCAAGTAGTATAAAAAAAAACACTCGGTTCGTACACTCAAACATTGCTGTGGCGCTTAATCGATAAAGGAATTTCCGGAATTAAAATCCACCGCAAATTAAAAATATGGGATCTTTATCTAGCATCTTATTTCGTTGGGTTTTCTAAGGTGGTGTACAAATTCAATTTGCAAAATGATAATTTACAATATTATAATTTTAAAACTACAAATTCAAATAATGTACGACATTGCAAAGTTACAAAACCAATAATGTTAAGAGGGCCCCCAATGCGAATATACATTTGCTTTATGGGCGTAAAGATGAAGACGAAAATAAAGTTATTTTTCTGTAAATATCTTTCAAATTGGCGGACAGCTTAGCGTAAAACATTTAAATTAATTAATTAAAATTATATCGCGTAACATATAGAAAAACTATTACAGGAAGATTTTAGCTTTGTGAGTACTTGACATTTCTTTTAATAAAATACGTCAATTCCCGCTACTAGTTGATTAGGATTTATGGATTAAAAATAGGAAAATAAAGATATATTTAAACTAATGAAGTAAGTTTCTAGTTAAATAATGTGTAAGATAGGTTATTTTTTCCCAGTTTGAAGGTTTGACTAGCAATAGGACAATGGAATTGATTTAAAGTCGAGCAGAAAATTGCACATCGCGCAGCCTTATTTCGTCGTATAAAACCGGGTTATTAATCGCACATTACAAGTTATGGACATGTTTTTATCTGCACACATAATATAGCAAATTTATTTACGCTCAAAGTACCAACGTATATTAAAACGTTAGCAAGCGGTGCGTGTTCGACATCAAACGTGGCATGGAACGACTCCTTTATGAGTGCACGAGGCGTGCTAAAACTACTGACGTAGTTTTATGAATTACATGCATTCATCACATTTACTGTTAACTGGGCCAGTGTATTTCCGAAATGTAATATAAATAGTAATAACAATTTTGTGTATTCTGTGGGCAACGAATATATTATTAATCAATGCAGCTTTTCAATATTACTTGTCCCTTACTCCTCACTTATTTATAAACGCACAATTTATCGCTGTATTGAGAAACTTCACATTTTAAATAAAGGCTACATTTATAACTTAAAAATGTATATCTTCTAATAGATTCAACTATAGGTTGGAAGTTTGTAAAAATCCGCAATTTTTACTTATTGTCACGGAATTCAGGGGTATCGTCTAGCCAGATGGTTAAAAAGGAAATGGAACTAAGTGTACAAATCCGGTTTTTTTCGGAAATAAAACTTTACAGATTCGGCGGAAAAAATTTCAAATAGGAAATAATGTCTTTCAGCATTTTGGGAAAAGATAAGACTATAAGAGGGTCAGACAGGCACAGAAAGTTTGTATGGAAATATCGCAACGTCTTGATTGATGACACCGAAGGACTCTATAATTATGGAAAAGTTAAATCGCACACTGAATCATCTAGTCTTCTATATAAATAAAAATCAATTTCCACATGTATAACGGGGAATCACTTATGATAGACTTTACTCAACCAAATCTGGTTGATTTCTTATTTGTTGTGCTCGTAATTGTCAAAAAAAGGTTTCTTTGAAAGATTTTTTGTTTTGGAAATTCACTGGATAAAAATTGGCTTGGGCAACTCTGGGAACAAACCGCTAGTTTTTTTTAATAGAGTTACACATTTAAAGGGGGTTCAAAGATAACCATCAATTATCAAATCGTTTTCTTTTGTTAGTCATACAGCAGTTGCAGTTACCACTTTAATAATAACTAAATTGTATGGAAAATAAAATAAATAAGTAAATGTTGTGATGTGCACCTTTTTAACTATTTTACAGAACCCATGTCAGTAAATCATTATACCACAGCCTAAGCTTCCCGGTAGAAACCACCTCTGAAATCTCGCAGTGCGTGACCATTTGGGTCTGTAAGGGGTTAGGATGAATTTCCTTACCGATGCCGAGCACTGCGTTGATACCTATAGTAAAAAGTAGCTACATGTATAATTTTTAACCATTCTCAAAACACAACCCATTATACAAGCAGTAGAATACACACGAGGAGGCAAAGTTGGAGCGACTTCTCTCTCTTCTCTCAGTTCATCCTTGAACCAACTCAATAGGGCTTAGCTGGTATAACATTATCAAAAGTACCTAGTTCTAAATAAATTCAAAACCATTTGCCTTCACATTTTATCTTTGTAACACTTTTCCGAGGACGTACTTGGTGTTTGGTCGATATTAGTACTGGTTACGTGCACAAACTGATTACCTAGTTAAATGTTTTCAACACGATCAAAGTACAATCAATATACGGTCCACTATTTGTGTTTGTGTTTGTTTTCTTTTAATAAAAATATTTCTTCATAATACAAATTAAAAAATGCTGTAAATTCTAGAAACTTTTCAAAGATATAATAGAAGATAATAGAAATGAACATGTATCTATATTGAGAATATAATGTAGCCAAATTTTATTCGATTATTTCTAAGAAGCTATTTTCTTTTCTCCACATCATTAAATTTCATTGTAATCGGCTCAGCGGTTCAGCCCAATTCCTTTTATTAACCCTCTTTATGCTAATTCGACTCGCGTTTTTAAGTAGCTTATGTCCTTCCCTAATTTTTAAGCAAAATTGCCTTGCCAAATTCTATCGAGATCGGTTCAGTGGATCGTATATCCGTGGAAAGGTAACAGACAGACAGAGACACTGTCGTAATTATACATTCTACCTAGTAGACCAAGCTTTGCTAGTTTTTTCGCTGTGACGTAGCGGTGAGTGGTGTAAAAAAGTGGGTCGGTTTTTTTCGGACCAGCCCTGATTCCTTAATTAAATTGTAACGAGCTATAAGGATCTTCGTTCCAAAAAATGTTTAAATTCATGTTGACAGGTAAGCAAATACTACAACAGTATCAAAGATGAATTTTCATCATCCATAGTCACTCTGGCCATAAGTGCCCATTTAGTATAACATATGAAAAAAGTAATATACTTGATTACAAGCGCGTTGACAAAGAAGTCGGTTAGTAAAAAAGTAGCGGTTTTAAGTTACAGGTATTTTTATTTTTCACCCCCCGTAGCTACTCTGTTCTATCTTTATGATCGTTAAGATTAGTAACTGCTATACTTAGTATTTGTTAAGACACAAGCTTATATTTAACACCCTAAATTATTTGAAACTTAGTGTCCAAAGAGACATTATTTAAATAGTAAATGTGTTTATGTTGCAACGCTGACGGTTTAGTTAGTAAATTAGTACGTAAGTATTGGTAACAAAAAAAGTTAAAAAGTTGCTTAAAAAATGTGGTACCTACATAGTTATTTTAATAGTACTCTTTAACCTTTTATTTAATTTAACCACATAGCCTTTAACCAGCCAAAAGAACCCTTAATTCAATTCCTTCGAGCGAAATTGCATTACAGTTAATAGAGCAATTCGATTCAGTATCCCGCTCAGAAACGATTCAATTACATCCAAGATGATTCTAGAGATAGGCAATTCCAAATTATATTAAGTTTAAAGCTAAATATAAACTCAGTTTTACTTAACTGCTGGGGTTTTGGATAGAAATATTTGCCCTTTGTCTTATGCAAATTTAGATGAAAATCGTGTACAGCCATGATATGTTCGGTTAAAGCTTCAGGTGTATATCTCTTCTGTCACGCATAAGCTTTCAAAGGTGAAATATAATTAATCTTTAACTAATTAAATATAGAAATATATGTCAACATTAATAAGATTAATATTTTTTTAATATTATAGCGATGGAAACATGTGTTATTATTTTTATACAAACTCATACAAAACATGTAAAGATATATCTTTTAAGATCTAGGGACTCTCTGATGGTGCCAGAAAATAACGTGGTTTAAATACTGACCACATTGTTACATATGATAGCAAGGCTTGTCTGTTAAATTAAAAAATCACGTAACAATACAGCATAAATATTAAAAAAATGGGGCATTTCCCGATCGACGATTCTCACAGCCTGTCGTTGAACAAAAGGGCCAAGCTGGCATTCGGGTGCACCCACCCAGAGGCGGTGTAATTTTTTTTATCAGTGCTGTAAATTGTTATAGTCTCTAAATAAAATAACTGTCATACGGAATGGATTGGCAGAAAACAGCAAAAAAGTAAGTTCTTTCTTATCATCTTTCTACCATCTTAATGCAGACAATCTCCAAAGTATACTCAGGCTACTGTAGAAGAGCTGGATAAAACTGACGAAGCAATAAACCTAGATCTAGCTCGTATAGCTGATTGTAATTGGAATCCTTGCAAAATGCAAATAATAGGCATGAATAGCTCAAGACTAATTACTAAAATTAGTTTGGATGACCTACCAAATATCCTCCTAAATGGAATAGTTGTACTTTATAATAATAGTGTTAAAACGTAGGTGTTATAATTGACCAGTCTTTGACCTGTCAGTTATCAAATTGCTGGCCTCAGATGATCAGAGATCAAAAAATGTTTGCCGCATCAAAATCCTTACAAAGGTTGCGTAACTTTTTACCCATCTTCAGAAAAATTGCTGTCGCCAAATCTTTACGCTCTCCAATACTCGACTATGCTGATGCAAGATATCCTAATCTGAGTGAGGAGCAACTTACTAAACTTCAGTGACTTCAAAATTTATGTATCAGATTTATATTTGGCTTACGCAGATTTGATCCCATTTCTGAGTTGCAAATCATCAAAGCTCAAGTGGCTCCCAATAAGTCTTCGCAGGAATACACATATTTTATTTCTTCTGTACAGCATCCGGTTCAATCCGTCAATTCCACATTTCAATTCCATAGTTCTACAATAACTCGAGATTCGAGTAATTCATTATTAAGATCGCCAACACAACGCTCGTACTCATACACCAACTCTTTTGTTGTGAAATCAATTTGGAGCTCTTTACCATTGCTATCTGCAGTCTGCGATGAGCTCAATCATTGAGTATTTTCAAAAACTTAGGGTCAGCTCATACCGAGCCGCAACGCGACACGGCATTTTAAGATAGCAACATATTATGGACCTTGTTTACTAGACAAAAAGATACGCATCCCAACTTCGCGTCACGCATCTTGGTGTACTTCGACACGTAACCCTTTCGCTGTAATTTGTATCTTTTTGTTTAGTAAACAAGGTGTTTTTATCTCGAAAATTTCGCGTCACGTCGCGTCTCAGTCTGAGCTTACCCTTACATCTCCACATTTTTAAATTTTTAATCTGTAGCTTATTTATGTATTTGTATGTATTTTATTTATTTTTATAAAGGAATATTTGTATATACTTATTATTTCTAATTTTTTTTTATATATAATATATATATTATGTATGTTGTAAATAGATCCTCAGTATATTATAAAAAAATACTTTTATACTTTATAAAGTTTAACTTTTAAGTATAAACTTATTGATCGGTCATGTTGCAGTCAGGGTAAAATGTTCGACAATTTAGTAATTGTCCGACTTACACAATTTCAGGGTTACACCCAACCGCCTTACGCCCAAGGATTACTAGCTAAGTACCCTATATCACCACTCTGCACCCTCAACGAGTGGCCCAAGTTGACCTTATCCATGCCTCCGGTTTTACCTATATTATCAAGGAGAGTGTCGTATAGTGAGTTAGATAAAAATAATACCTGGTGCAACTAGAAGACCTTATTAAAAACTTCACGGCCCAGTATTAAATAGTAGGTACATAAAGGATATCTATACGTGATTTATTATAAGCGACCTAACAATGTAATTATACATTTTTAAGTCTCGTTTTTTAATAATATGCCTTACCTTACTCAATTTTCTTCTTTTCATAATTTCTTTACTCAAAAGTTGTCTGGAAAAAATCGCTTGGAAAGCGACAAGACCGCCTCATTCTACTTTCAATTTTAAATTTTATACTTCACCTACAGTGCAATAAAGAATATATTATAATTATTCTTTGTTATATTATATATGTGAGAAAAATATAGCTAGCTATTTGAGCGCGATTCTTTTAAGAAATTAAAAGCTAAAACTTAAGTAATATATTTGACGAGTAAAAAGAACCCTTTATAAAAAAACGTATATTTGTGCATTATCCTGCGTAGATTTATCACTTGCCAACTACACCTTCATTAGAATCTTTTAATTCATTAAAAGTGACTCATTGGTTACTCCGATACGTATCTTAACGTGATTGGCTAATAAATTAGATAACGGCAAACATAAATCTGCAGTTATAAATTACTGCAGTGAAATAAATTAAACCACTACTTCATTTCTGTTTTATAGTTGTTTATCTATATATACAGTAGCTTCAGTTGATATCGGTGCGGTTGACAGATGTATTTGATAGAAGTCTGTTTGTTAGGATATTGATATATGGGTAGGCTCATTGCCGGACATGTAGGACTAAATTGGTTAGTTAAAAGAAGATGTTCCCAACATTGTTTTCGGAGCCGCACGGGCGCTATGGGTCTGCACCAACGGATGCACATTGGCAGTCTTCCATGAAGACGGAAATTACCTAGTGTGGTAGCAAGGGCAAAGAGGCGTGTGAGTACAGGACATAACTCAGGAGCAAACTGTTTAAACACCACTGCTGGTATACCGTCTAGCCCACTCGACTTATGAACCTGTAGAAAAAGCAACGCCGGCCGTACCTCCCGTTGTGTCGGAGATTCCCGGCATGGTCTTACCGCACCAAAGGATAGTAGGTGGTACAACACCATCGTCATCGGCTATAAGACAAAGAGACTACCAAGTAGATCAGAATTCTCGTTTGCACTGTGTGTTAAGTCACCACCGTTCTTTCGCAGTGGTGGTAGCGACGACTGGCAAAAGTTTCCTTCGGCAGCTTTAGCAAGCGACCAGAAAGCACGACTACCAGAGGGATAGCTCGCAAGTCGCCCACCTATTTTGTCGATGAATTGGAATTTAACTCACGGGCAGTTGCTTTCCTACTGAACCTCGAGGCTGTGTTTAATCTGCTTTTTGACTCAGAAATATTCGGATCCTTTTTATTACAAGCCGTGGTCCAAGCATCATACACTGATTGCTTGAGAATTTAAGCTTATTAAACCACGGTCGTTTTTAGACACCGGCAGCTACTCGCGGGTTTGGAATAAAACATTTAAGTTATTAATATTTTATGTTTTATTGCCCATACTAGGTTCATATTTCGCGTTATATGCAGAATTTGTCCCGCTTGATGCCCCTCTTAATGTAATACCTATTGAAAAATGAAACTGAGAAAACCGCATTTTCTGACCCCTCGGACTACGATAGCATTCGGACGTGTGTTTCGTTAAATTTTAAAACATTAAAACAAATTCTTAAAAAAACTTGGTGAGTTAGTGGGCGTTCATAGCATAGTTATAGTTAGAAAAGGACGGCAACAGCAAAGAAAAAACCTTCGACGCCAGGCACGCCGATACCTGTGCTGCTACCGGCAGCCTCAATTCATAAGCGATAGCGTTTTAAGGTATTAATTTTGATTGACTGACTGACTGATTTTGCATAATAATGTCACTTCCACGTACACTAACAAAAAATGACAAACCAACTGAATGTCCACCTCATCATGGATCAGATCCAGCGCTTCATACTATTCGCAGTCAAGATCCGTTAGAATCTTATATCACAAAGAGATTCAAACGAAGATTTTGCGATGTAACCGAAAATAGTGACATAATGATGTCTGAAGTGAGAAATATGGTAAAAGAAATAAAGGACGAACAGGGCATGCAACTTGAATCACTTAAAATAGCAATGGATACGATAAAAACACAGAAATAAAAAATACAGTGGAATTTATTTCTCATAAGTATGACGCATTGTTAGTAAATATGGAAAAGCTTCAGCACGAAAATGCCCAGTATAAAAAACGTATTGATCAGTTGGAGTTTAAAATCGATCTATTTGAAAACAAATTCCGTGAAAGTTCGGTGGAAATCAGAAATATTCCAATAAAGGAGACAGAAAATAAACAAAGCTTAATGGAACTAACAATAAATACCTGTGCAGCTATCTCAGAAATAAAAAATACAGTGGAATTTATTTCTCATAAGTATGACGCATTGTTAGTAAATATGGAAAAGCTTCAGCACGAAAATGCCCAGTATAAAAAACGTATTGATCAGTTGGAGTTTAAAATCGATCTATTTGAAAACAAATTCCGTGAAAGTTCGGTGGAAATCAGAAATATTCCAATAAAGGAGACAGAAAATAAACAAAGCTTAATGGAACTAACAATAAATACCTGTGCAGCTATCAATGAACCTGTGCAGGATACAGATATATGTGATGTCTACCGTACGAGAACAAAAGATAAACCTAACGGTCCAATCATAGTCAAGTTTAATTCAGTGATTACAAAGGAAAAAATTATTAGATCAGCAAAAACATATAATAAAATACACAGTGATCAACGGCTGAGTACGGAAATATTGAAAATTGATGGTCCCAATAAACAAGTATATATATCAGAATGTTCATCTCCGAAAACTAAACGGCTTCATTACTTGGCAAGAGTTTTTGCAAAGAATAACTGTAATTATGATAACCCCTGGATATCGTTTGGAAAAGTCTACATAAGACGAAAAGACAACGGAGCAGTACGTCGAATTGACTGTGAAGAGGACATGGAAAAGCTAAAAAAATCAGTATGACTATATTTTTATGTTTCTATACCATGTTTAATCCTATTATCTGAAAATTGCGTTAGTATAATATCCCTAATGATGCCTTTAAACACAAATTACACTTACAAATACTACAAAAAAATGTACAGATTCTTTCGATCACATCCTCAAGCTCACATACTGCATGTAAAAACTGGTTTCTTCAACAAATACAAGCGTGCACACACCTTATACTCATATTCTACACTAATACATTCAAACAACTACGCTCACAAAATAATATTAAAAAATGGTCTAATAATAAATTCTAATAATGACTCTCGCTGTATCACAGCTCGTATAAAGTTTTTCTATAAACCTTCTATCACATTGTCCCATGAGTATAAATTAAATAAAATTCGATACAATCAATAATATTCAAAATGAAATTGACTCCTATAATATAGCTGAGTCCACATCTTGTGAAATAGAAAACTGCAAATCTTTTCTATTAGATACTGGGAGAAGTTTAAAAATATTCCAACAAAATATTAGAAGTCTCAATCATAATATAAATAGTTTGCTACCAATACTTGTGAGGACTAAGATTGACTGGGATTGCATTGTCTTGACAGAATGCTGGCTTACATCCAATCCTAACATTCCACCTTTAAATGGATATAACCATGTAGCAACCATAAATAATACTACTCAAAATGAAGGGGTGGTGGTGTACTATAGGGACGATCTGTATGTCTCAATACAAGAATTACATTGACTTGATGCTAATTGCTTAATTTATCGACCACCTGGATATAAAAATACCAATAATTTCATACAGTCTTTAAATAATACATTATCAAAATGGTCATTGGTAGAAAATCTAATAATCTTAGGTGATATTAATATTGATATCTGTATAACTAATAAAGATAAAAATTCCTCATTTTATCTAGATATGCTCGCATTTCACAGCATTTTACCAGCCTATTCGTTCCCAACCCACAATAAAACTTGTTTGGACCACGTGATGATAAAAACAAATCAATTAGCCAGATGCCTTTTACTTCAAACTTCTGTAACAGACCATGATGCGGTTGCATTATATCTGACATCAAAGCTTGTTACTAAACCCAAGATTTACAAAAAATGCTTAGACTTTAAGGGGCTTGATAAAGATATGAAAACCATTGACTTTAACCTGTTGTACATGATAAAAGATGTTAACGAGGCTGCTAATTTTTTTATTCAATCACTCCAAAAAGTAATAAGTGATAACTGTAAATTGGTAAAAGTTTCTACACGAAAGAATATCTTAAAGCCTTGGATTACTCCCGGTATATTAAAATATCTTACAAATCGCGATAATCTCTACAAAAAAGTTAAAAAAGAACCTAATAATCAAATACTCGGTATTACATATAAAAGATACAGAATTTTTTGTACTTCTATTCTAAAAACAGCTAAAAAGAACCACGAAACACAACAGCTTGAGACTGCTGGAAAAGATAACAAAAAGCTTTGGAAGACTGTTAAAGAAATAACGTATACAAATAAAGTAAAACAGCCTGCTTCTGAACTCGTAAACCAGGATAATCCATTACATTCAGTTAACAAAGTAAATATTTTTTTTGCTAATATTGGTAGAAAATTAGCTGAACGAATACCTGTTATGCCTGCAAAACCTACGTGTAATATTGGTTTAACTTCCCACTCCTTCGTAATCTTACCTACAGATGTTGACGAAGTTAGAACTTTAATCATGAATTTGAAAAGTAATTGTGCTCCTGGACTCGACATGATTACAGCTGAAGTTTTAAAAACTTATATAGATATCCTAACGCCTCCAATAACTCATATTTGCAATTTAGCGCTTTCAACTGGAGTATTTCCGAATATTTTTAAGAAGTCACAAATAATTCCGATATACAAGAGTGAGGACAGAAATTGTGTCAATAACTATAGGCCCATTTCCATTCTTTCATCCCAAGATAATTAACAAGAGGCTTGTTAACTACCTATAAAAATACGACCTGCTTGCCGAAACACAATTTGGTTTCAGATCTGGGAAATCTACAGCTGATGCTGTCCATGAGCTGACTAATTTAGTAGTAACAGAGTCGGATCAAAAAAAGAAAGTGGTTGCTATTTTCTTAGACCTGAGCAAGGCATTTGACACAGTCTCTGTCCCAGCCTTAATAAAAAAACTAGAATTAGTTGGTATTCGGGATCTTCTACTTAAATTATTCAAAGATTACCTCACTGACCGTTCACAGTGCGTAAAAATTGAAAACCATACAAGTGATGAAGCGCCCATAATATTTGGAGTTCCCCAAGGTAGTAAATTGGGCCCGACTTTATATCTCACTTATGTCAATGATCTATGTAAGCTCAAAATTCCTCATGCCAAAATTATAACGTTTGCTGATGATACAGCTCTCCTTTTTAGTGGCGATTCCTGGAGCGAAGCCTTTTTAAATGCGCAGAGAGGTTTTTGAGTTGTTAATGAGTGGCTAAAAAATAATTCATTGACCCTAAACACCGATAAAACTAAATTTATCCAATTTTCATTAAAAAAAACTAATCCCGATGTTTTTAATTTTACTCTTGTACACCATACTTGTTCTGACAATGAGAGACCTAATTGTAAATGTACTAAAATTGACAAAACGGAGAATATTAAATATTTAGGCGTAATGATCGACAGCAAACTTAACTTTCATGATCACATTAACTCACTCGCGAATAGAATACGCAAATTAATTATTATTTTTAGAAAATTGCGACACATTAATAATAAAAAAATTCTAAAAACTGTTTACTTTGCACTTTGCCAGTCAATACTTACGTATTGCATAGGCTCTAGGGGGGGGGGGGTTCTGCCTAAACGCACTTGCTAAAACTTGAAAGAGCGCAAAGAGCTGTTTTGAAAGTTAGTTTCTCACTACCATACCTGTACCCTACCACAGATCTTTACAAACAATGGGAAGTATTGACGGTAAGACAACTTTTTGTCCTAAACACAATCATAAGACAACATATATTAGTCATCTATGATCCGAAAACCGTTAGCAAAAAACGCAATAAGTACAAAGTTTGTACCATACGATCGTTCAACAGGTGTTTCGCTAATCACTATTTTTGCTTTCAAGGAGCCAACCTTTATAATAAAACTAATAAAGAGTTGTCCATTTTTTCACTTCCTAAGAAAAAATGCAAGCAACTGGTTCAAAACTGGTTACAAAAATTCACGTATGAGGAAACTGAAAGCCTATTAATGTATTAGCTATTATTAAAATGTGTACGCACGCACACACACACATACAGTGAACATATGGCTCATAAATATTTCTTCATTTCTAAATTACAAAAAAAACTACCTACCTTTTGTGTTAACGTTAAATATTCCTTACTTCTGTTTACTGTTACTTACTGTTGTTTATTTTGTACCTACTAAACACTTTCAATAATGTGCCTTACAGGCTTCCGTGGGGTGAGGACCTGGTGATGTGTAATACAGGGCTTTACCTTCATCAGACACCAGCTCCTCACTTATTAGTTTATTACAATTACATTACAAATGTTACCTGTGTACCTACTTACTTGTGTATACCTAGTTCATAAGTGAGGAGAATTAAATAAAATATTATTATAAATATTATTATTATTTATTATGAAGTTCTAATATTTGCATTATAGGGTAAAACCAATCGGTATCAAACAAACTAAAACTGTCTAGGTGCATAAGTTTTTCTAAACATTTTCTGAGAATATATATATATATATTTATATAAGTCGATTGAAATCGATCATGTAGAATCTATACTTACATCACATTTTGTTATGTAAACATTAATTTAATAATAAGCTTTGCTCGTTTTTTTAACAACGCCATCTATTGTCAAGTAGCTTTAGTGTTGCTGTGTCGGTAAAAATAAGATATATATAGATAATAATAACGAGCATTGCTTGTTTAAAGGTTAGATATGTAAACAATACATCTATAGTATACATAGAATATACTATAGATAATTTAACAGAATATTCTAAACTGTAGATAATGTAGACGCATTGTTAATGTAGGTACCTAATCGGATTAGACTTAACTCATATATTGCAGCTCGACAGCTTAGGGTGTGGCAAGCCCCATACATAGGTCTCCAGCAAGAACCATTTTATCCATTAAAGTCAGTTCAAAAGATTTTCTTCAGTCACGCGAGCATTTCAGTCGGTGTTATGACAGTTACATAATTATTTGCAGACGATGATATACCTATAAGATTGTGTAACTTGTAACCTTATTACTATTATACCCATATAACCCATATAACTGCTATTATAATATGTCACCAGCTACTTGCCCTCTGAAGCATTAAGGAGCTCGGTAAAAGTAGAGACCGCGCCCAAAGTTGTTTAATTTCGCTTATCGTTTCCGAAAGACGAATGTGACTGGGCTTTGAGCATGTCAATAATAGCATGATGATAGCAACTAGCCTAGATACTATGAAAAAAGGAAGGAAGGTGAGATTAATTTGTTCAAGTGGCAGCCATTTTAAATGTAAATTATAGATTGTTTGCACTAACTGTCTCTCGTATACCTGCGTAGATGTATATCCCAGCCTTTGTATTAGACCTCCTGTTGTAGTGTGCGACAGTCATTAGCGCTTATTGTTCGAAGGCAAAGGAAGGGGGCCTCCCAACACTTAGTCCCAGATTTCATCACAGCTTAAGTTATGTAAATATATTTTAGAGAGATTTGTGCCATTTTGCTTTTAATGAAAATCATATTTCAACGTTTGTTTGAACGTTTTTTTAATTCTAATATTTGTCCTTAGGGTCGCGTCCTAGACAGATGTGCAGTTTTCTGCTCGTTTCAAAAATAGATTCCACTGTCCTATTGCAAGTTTCAGACTGGAAAACTAATAATAATAAATCATGTACTAACATGTACTAACATGCCCTTAGACATTTTTTAACTAAAAAATTTATTGTATTTGTTTTAAAATATCTGTTAAAACATCACTTTAAAAAAATAACGGCCGAACCTCTTGTTTTCCTATTTTTAATCCATAACTCCTTATCAACTAGTATCAGGAGCATAATTTACTCTATAATATGTTAAGTAATTATCTAGAGAATAACTGCAATAGAATTTATTTATCTTAAATGTGATATAATTGTAATTAATTAATTTCCACTTTTTACTCTTAGTTGTTCGCCATATTGTATCATATTTTTGTCATAGAAAAATTAACTCTGTTTAACATTAACATCGTCGATATCAGCTTGACGCACATAAAGCCAATGCATATAATGCGCAATAAGGCCCTCTTTAGCATCTTTTTTGAAGTTTACTCCTTAAGTAACTATATAAGGCCCGTGGTATAAAAAAAAAATGGGTAGTAAAATCGAGCGTGATTGTTCCGCGAAAAATACACATAAGCCAAGTCAAACTCAAAAGTTAGTCTGACACCGCCTCTGACCACTGTATAACATAGCTAAATATTTGTATCTTCCCCTTCAAATCTACATCTGAGTTTATTAGATTCATTAGTCCCCTATGTTTCGGGATCCCTTTTGTCTGGACTTCGTCCCTAATATGAAGTTGTGCGGATTTAAATTTAAAAGCACTTCTCATTGAAAATTTCACCCTCTGAAATGTGGATTAAAACATGATTTACAAAACAAAAGAGTTATAAAATGTTTGAGCGGAAAAGTTTTATGAAACGTGTTTTGTTTTTGTTTTCAATTTTTGCGCTGTTTGTATTTGTTTTGTTTGCTTTTAACGTTTCTTTTTTTGCTCTTTGGGGAATGGATCGGGGAAAACAATGTATTCATAGAATAATAATAGTACGCCTAAAATGGCGGTTTTTAAGACTTACAAATCGACTAGAAGAACAATACAACCTAGAATAGAGTAAAATTACTTTATTCTGCTATATAGCACAATACAAAGATGTTAATAATATATATTAACTATACGCATAGCGTCCAAACGGAGCCCTATTGCTGTCACGCACGTACCCGTCTGTCTGTCCGTCGTCTGTCACATAGGTCTTACAGTCAAACTGTTTGACAGTCTTCAAATTTTCGCAGTGTCAACATCTTGTTGATCCAAAGCCATACAAATCGTTGGGACCTACCCCATCGAGTGGGGTATCGTTGTTTAGAGCTGGTTCAGTAGATAAATAGTGTATTTTTGGTTTAAAAAATATTGGAAAACAAAGGAATGAGAAGCCACAAAAGGTTATTTTAACAAAATCTGATTTTTTTGGCTTCCCATTGACCTAAGAACTTGAAATTTAGTTATAATGTTTGTTATTACGTACATTTCACTAACAAATCCCAATTTATCAGTTCGTTCTTTGAAATTTCCTTATTCCCTAATTTTTCCTATAACAACCAAACTTGATTTGCGGTCAAATGCGTAGCACAAGAGGGATCACTTACCTACTGTTTATGAATAATTCTGCCGTTCGGACGGCTTACATTCTACATTTAGTACGGAATCCTAAATTTGCAACGTCCGACACGCACTCCATTTGAGCTGAGGGCAAACTTCCTTACTAAAATTAAGATGTTAGTAGAGGGGATTCGTTGGTTCTGGCGCACTTCCCCCCAACCTCAACCCCTCGCCTAAAAAAAAGCTCACCAACTTTTCTGCTTTGTACGACTCGCGCTTGACCACTCTCAAAACATCGTTGGTTCTGGCTCACTACCCTCCAACCCCAACCCCTCGCCTAAAAACTTTTCTGCCCCGCACGACTCGCGCTTGACCACTCTCAAAACCACCCCTGTGTCTGGGGTGTGGCGACTCGCGCTTGACCACTCTCAAAACATCGTTGGTTCTGGCTCACTACCCTCCAACCCCAACCCCTCGCCTAAAAACTTTTCTGCCCCGCACGACTCGCGCTTGACCACTCTCAAAACCACCCCTGTGTCTGGGGTGTGGCGACTCGCGCTTGACCACTCTCAAAACCACCCCTGTGTCTGGGGCTATGTCGACTCACGCAACCAACCCCTGTGTCTGGGGCTATGTCGACTCACGCTTGACCAAAACTACTGCGTGACGTCACAGTGGCTCCTGTGTATAACTTGTCTCTAGTTTTGTTATGTAATTACATCATTATCGTAATGGGTTATCATGTTTTTCCCCGTTCATAATAAAGTTATTCCTATTTAATTACAATGATGTTGGTGGTGACATTCCAAAAACTAGTCCCCCGAGGGTGTATCTCAAGGTTTTAGGGGTGTGTCCACTCACGCTTTACAAAAACAACCTGGAGACGTGTCGGTTCACGCTTGATATGACTTGACATGTTATACCTACAGAAAATCTTCAATTCAAGTCGGTCGAAGTTTAAAGAGAAAAGCTGATAATAGTGTTAAAGATTTACAACTAGCATTGACGTCATCATGATGTGTCAAATATGTGATTTACAGGTTAAGCAAAGATTCTATGCTCAGCACTTACGATCTAAGAAACACAAATAGAAATGTCTTATTCTTAATCATAATTTACTTTATGTGTCTGTTATATCACTCGTGAAGTATTTATAGCATCAATTGAAGAATCAATACTATTTTATTATTCATGCAGATTTTGATCAGGAAACAAAAGATTTTAAAAATTCTTTTGAATTTTTAAATTTGACTATTAGGAATTGGATAAAAAATGGTGAATTAGAAAATTATTCAGAACCTTTAAGTGATGACATTAAAAATAAAATGTGTAATGACACATAGTGATTCAGAAAAAAAAGAAAATGTAGACCTTAAAAAAAAAAAAAAAACAGTTTTTAGAAATGCATGTTAATAAGTTTAATCCCTTACGGGGATCTTCGTATATTCGTAAAAAAGAACGATCAACAATGTTTTAAGAGGACTATATCCTGCAAATACACATTCCGATAGGGTATCATCATACTTGAGGCATTAAAATAAACTAACGTTTAATAATATTCAGTTCCCAATCAAATTATCTGATATACCCAAGGTAGAAAAACAAAATGACATTAGCATTAATATGTTTGAATTAGAGTTTAACAAAGAAAAAAAAACTTTACAAAATGTTCTAATTAATTATAAATTAACTTATTATTTTTAAACAACGGTTGAAATGGTCATTATTGTATTTATCACGCTTGGTAAATAAACAAATAACAAATTGAAATGACACTATTCATATCTGGGCCGGTTGCCGTAACTATTTTTAATCTAAAGTTAATTTAATTAATCACCAGAAACATGAATGTGCTCAAATTTTTACTGAATAACTAGGAATTCATAAAAAAGAAAAATATTGGTTTAATAGGGAAACAAATAATGATGAAATCTATTTTGATAAATTTCAAAGAATATTAAAATTACATTTTATAATATATGCAGACTTTGTAGCTCATTTAAAACCCTCCTATTGTCACCTATTGTGTCCCTGATCCATCGAAGTCATATACGTAAACAATACATGAACATGTAGTTTGTTCTTATGGATAATATATAAAATGTTCATATGATGATAAACTGTCTATATACAGAACATACTCAGAGCCTAATTGTACAAAAATGTTTATGGAAAGCATTAACAAAGATATTAGCAATATACATAGGATAAATTGTTTTCAAAAATGTCCACTTTCTTTAACTAATGAAGAGAAGGAATCTATAAGAAAATCGCAATTATGTTATATTAGGTGATGAAATCACAGTAGACTATGACTGGAATACTAGTAATTTTAGAGGTGTTAGTCACGAATTATTTAGTAGCACAAAGTATCGTGTTCCATTTTTCATTCCTATTCTATTTCACAATCTAAACAATTATGATGCTCATTTTATTGTTCATGCTTTGAATTTTAAAGATTGAGAAATAAAAATAATTCCGCAAAATAAGTAAAAATATAATTCATTCTCATGTAAACCTAATATGTCGTATAGTTCATTTGCGGTTTTTAGATTATTTTTAATTTATGATCTACTAGAGTTTAGATATATAGAATATTATATAAAGACCAATTTGCAGAATTAAGAAATCAATTACAAACGAATTTTAATAAACTTATTAGGAAAGGTGTTTTTCTTCATGAATTTGTTAATTCTTATGAGTCCTTAAAAATTACATCTCTTCCAAATCAAGACGCTTTCTTTAACTCTTTAATACCAGTGTATCAAATTATAATTATAAACATGCTCAAAACGATGTCAGCTTAATTTAAATGTAAAAATATGTTGGAATATTCCAATCTATATTTAAGAACTTATGTAATGCTACTCACTGATATTTCTGATAACTTTAGATTTTTTATATCTAATGTGATATAATTGTAATTATTTATTTTCTTCTTTTTACACTAAGCTGTACACCTATCTATAATATATTTTTGCCACGGAAAATGAGCTCTATTTTAAAATTAACCTGTAACCTTAAGTACCCTGAA
Source organism: Apoda limacodes (assembly GCA_946406115.1). Lineage (NCBI taxonomy): Eukaryota > Metazoa > Arthropoda > Insecta > Lepidoptera > Limacodidae > Apoda > Apoda limacodes. Next base: position 19,702,919 of record OX291555.1, on the reverse strand, counting down.
CATTTACATGATCTTAATTCAGATTTACCTTTATTGTAAACGATTACAGTAAAGATAAGAAATTAGTATCAAAGTTTTATAATAAAACTAAAATATAATTTACTATAGAAATCTCAAACAATGTTTACAACTTACTATGAAGTTAATTAGGGTTCATAGAGTTTTACAGTTTAAGCATAGTCCTTAGTTGAAATATATATAGATTTTAATACACAAGTAAGAACTACAGCTAAAAGTGACTGAAAAAGATTTTTATAAATAATACATTCTTTGGTAAAATATGGAAAATGTTGAAAAACGTGTATTTGTGAAAAAAAGATATTTATTTGGAGAATTATAAGTCGTGTCTATGTATCACAAATGTAAATAGTTCACGTGCAGAATTCGAAGTGTGAAACATACTATTTTACACAAAAAATTAAAAAAAATTTGTTGTAGACTTTTAGTTCTCCAAATAAATCTCTTTTTTTGTCACACTTTTCTTGAAAACTTTAGATTCGGCAATTACTTTAAAGATTGAGAAATAAAAATAATTCCGCAAAATAAGTAAAAATATATTTCATTCTCAAATAAACCTAATATGTCGTATAGTTCATTTGCGGTTTTTAGATTATTTTTAATTTATGATCTACTAGAGTTTAGATATATAGAATATTATATAAAGACCAATTTGCAGAAATAAGAAATCAATTACAAACGAATTTTAATAAACTTATTAGGAAAGGTGTTTTTCTTCATGAATTTGTTATGTCAGCTCAATTTAAATGTAAAAATATGTTGGAATATTCCAATCTATATTTAAGAACTTATGTAATGCTACTCACTGATATTTCTGATAACTTTAGAATTTTTATATCTAATGTGATATAATTGTTATTATTTAGTTCTCCAAATAAATCTCTTTTTTTTGTCTCACTTTTTTGAAATCTTTAGATTCGGCAATTACTTCAAGCAATTATAAGTCTACAACAAGTTTTATTAATTTTTGAGAATTCTGTAGGACTCTCGAAATACTTGTTACGATTTTGTATATTGGAAATATAAAAATTTTGATGTATAACTTTCATTATTATACCATGCACAAAAAAATAAGATAATAGTGTCAAGTTATAATACCCTGATACGGGTAGCTTCGTTTAATATGTATTTACAGATAATTTTTATAATGATGTAAAATCTGACTTAGATTTTTTTTTCGATACTTCAGACTATCCTAATGATAACATTTATGGTTACTTTATAATTAAACTTTAATAAAACGAAACTTGCGTATTACAATGGTAAAGTATTTCGAGAGTCTACAGACTTACCAAAGAATGTATTATTTATAAAAATCTTTTTCAGTCACTTTTAGCTGTAGTTCTTACTTGTGTATTTAAATCTATATATATTTCAACTAAGGACTATGCTTAAACTGTAAAACTCTATGAACCCTAATTAACTTCATAGTAAGTTGTAAACATTGTTTGAGATTTCTATAGTAAATTATATTTTAGTTTTATTATAAAACTTTGATACTAATTTCTTATCTTTACTGTAATCGTTTACAATGTTTTTCAGGGCATAAAGGTAAATCTGAATTAAGATCATGTAAATGTTCAGGGTACTTAAGGTTACAGGTTAATTTTAAAATAGAGCTCATTTTCCGTGGCAAAAATATATTATAGATAGGTGTACAGCTTAGTGTAAAAAGAAGAAAATAAATAATTACAATTATATCACATTAGATATAAAAAATCTAAAGTTATCAGAAATATCAGTGAGTAGCATTACATAAGTTCTTAAATATAGATTGGAATATTCCAACATATTTTTACATTTAAATTGAGCTGACATAACAAATTCATGAAGAAAAACACCTTTCCTAATAAGTTTATTAAAATTCGTTTGTAATTGATTTCTTATTTCTGCAAATTGGTCTTTATATAATATTCTATATATCTAAACTCTAGTAGATCATAAATTAAAAATAATCTAAAAACCGCAAATGAACTATACGACATATTAGGTTTATTTGAGAATGAAATATATTTTTACTTATTTTGCGGAATTATTTTTATTTCTCAATCTTTAAAGTAATTGCCGAATCTAAAGTTTTCAAGAAAAGTGTGACAAAAAAAGAGATTTATTTGGAGAACTAAAAGTCTACAACAAATTTTTTTTAATTTTTTGTGTAAAATAGTATGTTTCACACTTCGAATTCTGCACGTGAACTATTTACATTTGTGATACATAGACACGACTTATAATTCTCCAAATAAATATCTTTTTTTCACAAATACACGTTTTTCAACATTTTCCATATTTTACCAAAGAATGTATTATTTATAAAAATCTTTTTCAGTCACTTTTAGCTGTAGTTCTTACTTGTGTATTTAAATCTATATATATTTCAACTAAGGACTATGCTTAAACTGTAAAACTCTATGAACCCTAATTAACTTCATAGTAAGTTGTAAACATTGTTTGAGATTTCTATAGTAAATTATATTTTAGTTTTATTATAAAACTTTGATACTAATTTCTTATCTTTACTGTAATCGTTTACAATAAAGGTAAATCTGAATTAAGATCATGTAAATGTTCAGGGTACTTAAGGTTACAGGTTAATTTTAAAATAGAGCTCATTTTCCGTGGCAAAAATATATTATAGATAGGTGTACAGCTTAGTGTAAAAAGAAGAAAATAAATAATTACAATTATATCACATTAGATATAAAAAATCTAAAGTTATCAGAAATATCAGTGAGTAGCATTACATAAGTTCTTAAATATAGATTGGAATATTCCAACATATTTTTACATTTAAATTAAGCTGACATCGTTTTGAGCATGTTTATAATTATAATTTGATACACTGGTATTAAAGAGTTAAAGAAAGCGTCTTGATTTGGAAGAGATGTAATTTTTAAGGACTCATAAGAATTAACAAATTCATGAAGAAAAACACCTTTCCTAATAAGTTTATTAAAATTCGTTTGTAATTGATTTCTTAATTCTGCAAATTGGTCTTTATATAATATTCTATATATCTAAACTCTAGTAGATCATAAATTAAAAATAATCTAAAAACCGCAAATGAACTATACGACATATTAGGTTTACATGAGAATGAATTATATTTTTACTTATTTTGCGGAATTATTTTTATTTCTCAATCTTTAAAATTCAAAGCATGAACAATAAAATGAGCATCATAATTGTTTAGATTGTGAAATAGAATAGGAATGAAAAATGGAACACGATACTTTGTGCTACTAAATAATTCGTGACTAACACCTCTAAAATTACTAGTATTCCAGTCATAGTCTACTGTGATTTCATCACCTAATATAACATAATTGCGATTTTCTTATAGATTCCTTCTCTTCATTAGTTAAAGAAAGTGGACATTTTTGAAAACAATTTATCCTATGTATATTGCTAATATCTTTGTTAATGCTTTCCATAAACATTTTTGTACAATTAGGCTCTGAGTATGTTCTGTATATAGACAGTTTATCATCATATGAACATTTTATATATTATCCATAAGAACAAACTACATGTTCATGTATTGTTTACGTATATGACTTCGATGGATCAGGGACACAATAGGTGACAATAGGAGGGTTTTAAATGAGCTACAAAGTCTGCATATATTATAAAATGTAATTTTAATATTCTTTGAAATTTATCAAAATAGATTTCATCATTATTTGTTTCCCTATTAAACCAATATTTTTCTTTTTTATGAATTCCTAGTTATTCAGTAAAAATTTGAGCACATTCATGTTTCTGGTGATTAATTAAATTAACTTTAGATTAAAAATAGTTACGGCAACCGGCCCAGATATGAATAGTGTCATTTCAATTTGTTATTTGTTTATTTACCAAGCGTGATAAATACAATAATGACCATTTCAACCGTTGTTTAAAAATAATAAGTTAATTTGTAATTAATTAGAACATTTTGTAAAGTTTTTTTTTTCTTTGTTAAACTCTAATTCAAACATATTAATGCTAATGTCATTTTGTTTTTCTACCTTGGGTATATCAGATAATTTGATTGGGAACTGAATATTATTAAACGTTAGTTTATTTTAATGCCTCAAGTATGATGATACCCTATCGGAATGTGTATTTGCAGGATATAGTCCTCTTAAAACATTGTTGATCGTTCTTTTTTACGAATATACGAAGATCCCCGTAAGGGATTAAACTTATTAACATGCATTTCTAAAAACTGTTTTTTTTTTTTTTTAAGGTCTACATTTTCTTTTTTTTCTGAATCACTATGTGTCATTACACATTTTATTTTTAATGTCATCACTTAAAGGTTCTGAATAATTTTCTAATTCACCATTTTTTATCCAATTCCTAATAGTCAAATTTAAAAATTCAAAAGAATTTTTAAAATCTTTTGTTTCCTGATCAAAATCTGCATGAATAATAAAATAGTATTGATTCTTCAATTGATGCTATAAATACTTCACGAGTGACATAACAGACACATAAAGTAAATTATGATTAAGAATAAGACATTTCTATTTGTGTTTCTTAGATCGTGAGTGCTGAGCATAGAATCTTTGCTTAACCTGTAAATCACATATTTGACACATCATGATGACGTCAATGCTAGTTGTAAATCTTTAACACTATTATCAGCTTTTCTCTTTAAACTTCGACCGACTTGAATTGAAGATTTTCTGTAGGTATAACATGTCAAGTCATATCAAGCGTGAACCGACACGTCTCCAGGTTGTTTTTGTAAAGCGTGAGTGGACACACCCCTAAAACCTTGAGATACACCCTCGGGGGACTAGTTTTTGGAATGTCACCACCAACATCATTGTAATTAAATAGGAATAACTTTATTATGAACGGGGAAAAACATGATAACCCATTACGATAATGATGTAATTACATAACACAACTAGAGACAAGTTATACACAGGAGCCACTGTGACGTCACGCAGTAGTTTTGGTCAAGCGTGAGTCGACATAGCCCCAGACACAGGGGTTGGTTGCGTGAGTCGACATAGCCCCAGACACAGGGGTGGTTTTGAGAGTGGTCAAGCGCGAGTCGTGCGGGGCAGAAAAGTTTTTAGGTGAGGGGTTGGGGTTGGAGGGTAGTGAGCCAGAACCAACGATGTTTTGAGAGTGGTCAAGCGCGAGTCGTGCGGGGCAGGAAAGTTTTTAGGCGAGGGGTTGGGGTTGGAGGGTAGTGAGCCAGAACCAACGATGTTTTGAGAGTGGTCAAGCGCGAGTCGTACAAAGCAGAAAAGTTGGTGAGCTTTTTTTTAGGCGAGGGGTTGAAATAATACACAGCAGACCGTTTGCCTGTCTATTTATTCCTATGCTATTACGAAAGTACTAAGAGCGCTCGCTAGTGACAAAATACATTTAAAGTAACTGTTTTAAATCGAATGCAGGGCCGGCCTTATTTTAACTTACTCATGGCGACGAGATACATGATAAAATGTAGATTTACAGGAGCCGTTCCTCTAGTTTGTGTATTCGCCTTAAGGACTCTCTTGACCCTGTTTAACAAATCACTTATAAAACAAAATATTAGTCCAAGTCTGGTGTCCATCTTGATTGTTACAAGCTTATAACTATATAGTGTGGTTAATGACTAATCGATACAATCTGTATAGTTCGCGACACTTAAGTTGAACTAAAATGGCGGCCGTCTGCGCTCTGGTACAGTACGGACAAATATACTAAGGAACCAAAAATGTGTTACGGCGCAGGTTCAACTTACGTGCCGCAAATGTGCGGCCGAGCGCGCATCACGATTTGTGTCTTTGCGACACGATTAAATCAGGCTGTAAAATATCGCAGAAAATTCACTACGCGCACTGTGATTAAAAAGTCGTCAGATAGTTTATTCTCAACATGGCAAAATGTGAGAAATCACAATTTTCAAAATCGCTGCGATTTTCATGTCGTATATGCGTGCACTGCCATATCAAATCTATATGCTATATTTCTGCGGCACAATTATCGCACGACGCAAAATCGTGATGCGCGCTCGGCCTTACCCCATGTAAGCAAATGCAGTGATCTTATTTTGAACTAAACAGATACATCTTTGGTTTTGACAAAAAAAAGATTATTTTTAGTTTGTCTATACTAATATTATAAAGAGGAAAGGTTTGTATGTAAGTATGTTTGTATTGAATAGGCTCCGAAACTACTGGACCGATTTGAAAGAGTCTTAAACCATTAGTAGCCGACATTATCCCTGATTAATATAGGCTACTTTTTACCGCGGAAAAATGCTTCATTCTTACGGTAAAACGGGTAATAGGACAACGGGTAGTGAGAATTGTCCTTCCGTACTTATCGTTTTCACATAACTTCTGAACGGCTTAACAGATTGGGTTGGGTATTTCGATGGTTTCACAGACACGAATGTATTATGCCATTAAGGAGGAAATATTTGATAGTTTATTTTTTTTTTCTATAATTGAGGAACTGCCGTAAGAATCTACGCCGATAACGAAATTTAGCGCGGGCGAAGCCGCTGGCAGAAACTAGTGGGAAATAAAATGATCGGTCGACACATTCCGATACAGTTATTGTTTTGTCTATTGTATTAATGCTGATCTCTCAATACATAATTATTGTCACAATCTTAGTAATTAATTTAATTCGTGAAATATCTTATAGAAAGAAAATGCCAACTCATTGGGTCATAGTGGTTAAAATTATGATAAATTATTTAGCAGTCACATTTTCAACAGTCATTACTGTTTATCACTCCTACACATCACAGAAAACAAGATTGTATACTCATATGTATTTAATTAAAATATTTTATGAAAAATTAAAATTGCGATCCTGTTCGGTTTCGGAATCTTGATTTAGCCTTGCTTATTTTATTATTCTAACATATTAAATATTTTATGGTTTTTATATTAAAATTTAATAAAAAAACTTTAGTTATTAAGAATTTCCATACGCAGAAAAAAAAGAAAAGTTGTAACATATGCTACAAAAATGATTGTTAAATCAATTGAATTCTGATTATTTTTACTATATATAGTATATTTGAAGGGTACAGGCTAAGAACAGGGAATGTCACATATTTTTTTTCTTTTCTATTGAAAGCAAATCTTTGACTATTATATTCCAATTCCCAATCATTAGCTTTTAAAGAAAGTAAACAAATGGTCGCTAAAAAGACGTTTTTTTAGTTCTAAGTAAAAATTACTGCATACGTTAATCTCAATAACAAATATAAACTTAAAACGCTATTGAAGCGATTTTATCAAAATCAATTTATTAGGACATACCCTGTTCTTTTCCTGTACCCTTTTATTTAGTATAGCAATTAATAAATTTTCAATTCAACTTGAATAAACTGTTATAACAAATATTAATTCAATATTTTTTTCTTGTTACAGAAAGTTGCAGCTTGTTGCAAAGGACGAAACTATTGACTCGCTATGTCGTAGTAGAAAATATTAGACACCAGTGTAGTTGCCCAAAGTGTAGTGCGTATAGTTAGTAGAGTAGTAGAGTGTAGTGTACATTGAATTGAAACAAGATGGGTTGTAACACAAGTTCAGAAGCAAAAACAACAAAGGATGAAAAGGACCAGTCAAAAGAAAATAACATAAATGCTTCTAATGGTATGTAATTTAGAGCTTTGTTATTGTTTGATAACTGTTATCTTAAGAGGGTTTCTGACGTCCACTAGCGCCGCCAATTGACATTTTTATTTTCCTCTTTGTGCAAAGCGAATTAAAAAAATGTGCTATTTTATGAACGTGTGCTATTTTTGGTACTGTTTCTAGGATAACACTGTGAGTTGTAGATAGCACTTCTGCTAAAAGTGGACTTTTTTAGCAGATGTGCTATCTATAACTCGCAGTCTTATCCTAGAAACAAAACGATACAATTTAAAAATAGCTTATAACTATATAGTAACAAATTTCTGTTGACACACATTTTTGAAACTCACTTTGCACAAAGAGAAAAATAAAAATATCAATTGGCGGCGCTAGTTAGCAGAGGTAACGCTCTGAGACGATATTACCACAGTATTACTGGAAAGAGTGTTACCGTTTATTTGTCTATGGCCGCGAATGTACTGCGGGTGGCTTGTTAGCGCCACGCTTTAGTTACCTAGTCGCCAGGCAAACTCGTTGACAGAAACAAAGGTTTGAAAATTGTCAGCTACACGCCAGTTGACAAGCTAGGCGCCTTGGCAAGCTTGTACAAGCGACGATCTTGTTATCCTATCGGCTCACAAGATATGTGGAGTTAGCCTGTAGGGGCTAAACAACTCACCCACAGTGTATCCTAGTGACACACTAGGTGTGTAGCTAGCCTCTAGGCCAGTGGTTTCTTCTTAATTTTTTCTTCTTAACCTTTTTAATCTTATCACCCCTATGATATAAGATATTTTGAAAACTGATTTTACCCCTATAAAATGTTATCTAAGAAAGCACGACTTACATGTTTTTATTATCTTTGCCTCGCGGTTTTGCCCGCAAAACAATTCTCTCAATGGAAATAAAATCATCATACATGTTAATCCAAACCATGGTCTATCTGTATTCTGGTTGATCTATATTTTTTTTCGTCAATAGTTAACATCTGCAACCTTCCAGTCTTATTATCCTTGCAGAATTTCTGTTTTACCCCCGTAGAGGTAATTATCCATAGGTTCGAGCCTTTAGGCACTAAACATGCTACCTGCAGTGCGGACGCGGCCTAGATAATGTGTGTCATGAAGGTTATCATGGCTATATGTTGAATACCTATGTAGCCTTTTATTCTAACAAAGTATCTATACAAAACCTAGACCTTTCTCATCTTTTTAAACCAGAAACCCTTCTTATATTTCGTCAAGAACTGCCGATAGGGGTTTTTTATTCTGAACGACTTCAAAAAAAGAGAAGATTCCTAATTCGACTGTATTTTTTTTGGATACATTGTGAACCGATTCTGACGAGTTTTACTTATGATATAGAAGCGATTAACATCGTATTATGTACACTGATGGACACATAAATTGGATCAAAGTTCAGGATTACTTTTAAATGAATATTTTCCACAAGTATTCTTAGCAAACTTTTAAATTTACATTAATTCAAAAGCTAAGACGCCATTAATCATAAAAAGGAAACAAAATTTAAAAATGGAACTGCAGCAAAACAAATGATTATAGCCGGGAAAATAAAATTTACGCGTGGTCTCAAATTTGCGTGTTGTTAGGATAAAGTTTTAAATTGATTGTTTTTGATATTTTTTTCATTTCTTAATTTAATAATTTTTTTACTCCACTAGAGTTGCGGTAGAATAATATGGATACTTTGTCCGAACAAGCCGCACTAATTATGGCTTTACCAATATTGGCATTGGTGGTGGAAGGCTGGGATCAACGAACGATTGCTAGAAATTTAAATTCAAATCAGTCTACAGTTTCTAGACTATACAGAAGGTTTGTCGAGACGGATGCTTACAAAAGAAGAGATTGTATTGGCAGAACTCAAGAAACCACACGTCATGATGACCGATTTATTGCGTTTACTTCCTTGTAAAATCGTTTTCTCACGTTAGTTAAACTCAAAACAGAGCTAAATGAAGTGTCAGTGCACGAAAAATAATAAAGAGGCTTAAGAAAGTGGCTATCACCCCTTTTAGACCAGCAATTCATCCAAAGTTGGCTGCAGCTCACAGATAAGTTCGCTTAAGATTTGCGGGTGAACACCAAAATTGGTCTGAAGAGCAATGGGCCTCCATATTATTCACCAATGAATGTAGGACATGTTTATATTGTGCAGATGGTCGCAGAAGAGTCTATCGTCGACGTGGAGAGAGATATGCTTAAAATAAAAGGAGCTTTTTAGAGGTGGTTCGTGCATGGTCTTGGGTGGCATATTGATGAACGGGTGAACGGAACTTGTGTTCATCGACATGGTTCGTCAAAATGGTAATTTCGGGGGCGTAATGGCGCATCGCTATATAACAGAGATTTTAGAAGTTAACGTAGCACCTTACATGTGATTTATGGGTCACAATTTTTACTCTAATGCACAATACTCTCGACAATATTACGAAGAGGTTGGGATACGTACTATGAATTAGCCAGCATGCAGCCCAGCCCTTAATCCCATCTTACAAGTTTGGGACAATTTAAAAAGAGCTGTAAATGCAGAAAATCCTGTGCCCACAATAGTGGCAGCAATGAAAAGCAATTTCACAAGAATAGGACAATATTCAGCAGGTCTGTTTAATAACCCTAATTAGGACTCTGCGGGACAGATTATAGAATCAATAATAAGGGCACGTAGAGGTTACACACCTTATTAAAAGAAAAACCGGCCAAGTGCGAGTTTGGCTCGCGCACGGAGAGTTCCGTACAAACTTATTAAATGTAGGTAGCTCTTCCATTATGAGATCAAGTCTCGTAGGTCAACGGGAAGTACCCCATAGGTTTTGATTTATTTATGTCACAATATGCGATAAAATGACCGTATTTTGGGTATATTTTTTTACACATTGACTTAGAAGCTGGATTTTTTACACATTGACTTAGAAGCTGGATTTTTTACATGACATTAAGTGCCCGTAGACTTGCCATGAGATGGACGGGACACTACTAGAATCACTCACTAATGCTGACTGGAAACGCCGCATACCTTGGTTGAGAACCCTCCGTTTCTTCAGTTACCACCTTATTGAACGTTTACGTTCCAGCCCGCAATTTTGTGCACTCTACAAAACCCTCTCATCGACAGTTCTTTTCCTATGTGACCCGTTCCTTGAGTCCTTGCAGTCGAACGCTGGCTGGTAAGATGCTGGAACGGAACGGGACATTAAGTGCCCCTAGACTTTACTAATGGAGATTAATTTTAACTTTATACCATCACTCATTCTTGAGTAAAGTCTTAAGTGACAGACAAACAAACTTTTTTTGAAATGTGTCATAACTACAAATTAACAAAATTCGGATTTTTTGCTATAATTGTGATGTAAGATCTTGCTTCATGTCAAATTTCATGATTCTAGGAAAACGGAAAGCACCCCATAGGTTTTGATTTGTTTGTGAATGCCAAAATATGCGACAAGAATGGCCGTTTTTCCGCTGCTTTTTTTTACTGAGTTGACTTAGAAACTTAATCTTTTCACAGCTTCAACGGTCCATAGACCTTAGTATTTGATATTAATTTCAACTTGATACCTTTACGCGTTTTTGAGAAAAAGGCTTGACAGACAGACAGACGGACAACAAGTGAACCTATGAGGGTTATTTTTTCCTTTTAAGGTATGGAAACCTAAAAAAAAACTTGTGGTAAAACTTTTTTGATTGTTAAAACCAACATTTCAATTAAATCAAATTAAGTTCCATTTATCGTTTTTGTTAAAAAAGAATAAATGATCGTTCCCAGTAAATTAACTTAAACTTAAGGTGATACTACGGTGTTTTAAAGTTAACAAAACAATCTATAGTTTACAATTTAAATTTGTATAAATGCTTGTTTAAAAATATTTATTTCAAAGTCGTCTTGTACTTTGTTGCAGTTTATGTGTCTGTCAGTGTATATGTTCCTACCTATAACGTCACGGTTTTTATTACCGAAGCGGTTTAAGGAAACGCACCCACATAATTATGTGGAGGATAGCCACTTTGCACCAACCACTTTAGTACTACGTGACTGGTGGTGAACCCGTCGCTGCAACTGCTTCTGATAGCAGTATATTTGGACTAAGTTTGAACTAACTTTAAATTAGCAAGCTGCATCTAAATAGCAAAACCGGATAGTGTATTGTTTTGTGATGGTCTGTACGTTTTAACCTACCCTATAAACCGGGTACCGTTCCATTCCGTAGCGAAAGAATAAAAATTCAACTCTTGTAGCTTCTTCGAGATAAGAAAGTTTCATAACTAAATAACAAAAACGGAACTAAGAAGAAAATGTGGTGTAAAAAAGAAAATCTTGTTTTATATATTTTTTGATAGGTTAATATATAATTTGATAATGAGATTAGTTTTTTTTTTAATTTATACCTATGTTATCAAATTTCGGATTTTTAGGGTTCCGTAGTCAACAAGGAACCCTTATAGTTTCGCCGTCCGTCCGTCAGTCAGTCCTTCCGTCCGTCTGTCGGCGGCTTAGTGCAAAAACTACTAATACGAGAAAGCTGCAATTAGGCAGGGATATACAAATTAATCAAGCCGACAAAGTGGTAGAGTAAAATCTTTAAAAAAAATTTTTTAGGGTGCCTCTCCTACACGTGAAGTGGGGACGTATTTTTTTTTTCTCGTCTACCCCATCGTGTGGGGTAAGAATTCCAAAAACATTGTAGGTATGCAAACATCAATTTTTGATTAAGGGCTCCGTTTACGAAACATTTAGCTTTAAAGTACTAATTTTTGTTAGAGTCAAGTGTCCCCTCTACCAGGGAAAGTATAGTATTTGGAAATGAAAAAAAAAATTTGTGCATATAATGAATTTAAAAGGAAAACTATCACGGGCAAGTACACTTTACAGGCAAACTGTGTACTTAGTCAAGTGAAATTTTCGTACAAATTCCATTTAAAGTTACTTATATGAAGTAGCTTCATCTGTAAAACATATAAGTAAATGAATGATGCATAATTACAGAAAAAAAAAATATTGAACGGCCGAATATTGAAGAGGGGCCCACTCTTAATCCCCATACAACAAACGTGATTTTTTGCCGTTTTTATAGATAATGGTACGGAACCCTTTGTGTGCAAGTCCGACTCTTTTCTTTCATCAGTTTTCATGCGAGTTACGAGCGGGGCGTGCTCTAAGTACTTTAGTCAACAAATGAAGCGCCATCTGTTAATTTCAGTTGATATTGTTTTGTTTCAAAGCTTCGCACTATAACTTAGCAGTAGTTCGCCAATAAATTAAAAGATGGCGCTAACACAAATTAGATTACCGCCATCTCTGAAACTGTTTCAAAATTAATATTTTAGAAAGCTGGGCACGTAGCCGTAGCACATTCGTAGTGCTACGAAAAACATAAAGCCGCCGAACTTAGCTACTAGATGCCGGATTACGTTATTTATCTCTTTCCATGTTTTTTATTATATTATTCTCTTTTATCACCTGCTTCGGGCGGCGGAAGGAACGGAGACAATATTATATTAAGTATGCGTTTATGGTGGAAGTTTGTGTGCGTATGTATTTTCTGTAACCTTCTTTTTGAAAAAACTACAAGACCGATTTACACACAGTTTAAACACGAAGGAAATGGTCAAAAAATAGAAAATAAACGAATTATGCATAATATTATATGTTTTAAAATATTTACTTTTCTGCGAAAAATTTTAGGTATAAGGTTTTTTATGATTCATATACTGAGGTGTTCTCAAAAAATCGAGTATGTCCTTAAATAAATTGCATTTGCATGCATGTTATACTTGCTCTCCGTCCACAAGTCCACAATCCTCGTTGGGCCCGTGTGTGGACTATGGCCCAAATTATCCTCGGTGAGGGTAAGCCGTGCCCCAACAGTGGGGATGTATGAGGCTGATAAGGAATAGTAGCTTTTGCCCGCGGCTCTGATCATGCTGAATACGATTTTTGGCATGGCATTGGTAACACAGAAACTTCATAAAGCACATAATAAAGAAAAGTGTATGAGAGGATGTAAGAATAGTATAGTAAGAAGTTTTCTGACGGCAAGTCACCAGAAGCAGGAGCTATTATAGTTCGTCTACGTAGAATTCGGTTATAGTTATTCCTGTGGGAACTTTTTGACTTTCTGAAACAAAAAAGGTAGCCAACATCCTTATTCGTCCCTTGAACAATCTTTGATCCAAAAATCGAAAACAAATAACAAAACACACAGACTTCCACAAATATAAATAAATAGGACTAGCTTTCACCAGTGGCTCGTCCCGCGCTAATTTTGTGTTATTGTTTTCACAAAAACATTTAAAAAGCAAACCTTTCCAAAGGTACAAGCTATCACTTTTCCAACTTTCTTCGAAATCGGTTTAGCTGTTCAACCGTGAAAAGGAAGGGAAAAAAATAAACAAAGACACTTTTGCATTATTATATGAGTCTAGAGATAAATATATTATTGTGTAGAAATGTCTCAAGCTACTTAAAAGATTGGTAATCATTATATGTTGGGTACGTAACTCCCAAAGCGTTTATACATTTAGTGTAAATCGACGAAGTTGAATTAAGAGGCTGTATTCTCTCAATTACATTTTTGGGCAGAATTTTTGACTGAAATTTAATAAATGTGTACTTTGGGATATGGTTAGAACCCTGACAAACGTGAAAAAAATAATAACAAACTTTTGTTTGATAAATAAATTCGTAACTTAACCTTTTCACTCCTTTTGTAAATGTTTTCGTAAAGATTTTTTTTGTTCTTAGAGCTTTTAAATTACAAATTTAAAACCTTACAAAAAGCATTGAAAACAAATTATAACACTGATGTATAAAAAACTATTAATTTATTTCTCGTATTTTAATAAAAACTCAATGAGTTGAAATGCAGCTGCACTACTCACGTACGATCAGTTACAAATCGCGTCATCCTTGTTTTCACTAAGGTTTTCTGTACGAAGTACTGCCCCTTAAACCAGAGTTCATTTTTAGTGAAAAAAAAGTAAACATCGCCGCTAAAGAAGTTTTCACTTCAAAAACGGGTTGCACTCCGGGAGTGCCGGCAGAACTGAAAACATACGAGCTATTTAATTCCCATCACTTCGTATACATATTTATTTATTATAATGTTTGTTTATTTACTTTTTTGACGTAGTATATTTGACATCTCATTCCGTCATAGAATTAAAATCCTTTATCCAACCTCCCTGTACTACTCATAATCGCCATATACTAAAAAAACGAAACAGCAGGCGCAGGCATACATTTTCGCCGCACGGTAGAAAGAGAGGGGGATACGTCTTACGAATTTTTGATCAGGTCACGTGTCCTGACGCGAGTTTAACATATTTTATTCATCACAAAAAAGTGCACAACGCCGCTAAAGAAATTTTCACTTAAAAAAAATTATTAAAAAAACATCAGCTTGGCGTACAATCGGAAATTAATTTAAATCTTTGACAATCATTTCCTAGCTTTACGGTTACTTGCTATTCTATGTAATTAGTTGTGTTCCCGCTACTATAAAAAAACGAGAGGATCAAGAGTTATCTTTTTAAATAGATTTGTTACTGATATCTAACAACAAAAACAGTAATTTTCTAGTAAAACTGTGCGTAAAATGATGTTATAATTTTTCACATTGAAACTTGCAATAGGATATTGGAATAACAAAAATGAGAAGGAGACTGTAGTGCACTTGTCGTGAACTAAATGTTTTTTTTACTCATAATATTTAATTTTCAGTATTATTAGTTTTAAACGCGATAAATGACTTCTCGTAGTAGCACCGTAGCGTTTGTAGTCGAGTCGTAGCGTGACATTAACCATCAAGGGATTTGAATGAAACATTAAAGAGTTTCGTAGCCAGTCGTAGCACGTTTGTAGCATATTGTAGCAGAGTTAAGCCACAAAAGTCTATAATTAAGTTAAATATTGTGTTTTTTAGTAGACTACAATAATAAAATAGGATTATATTAAATCTTGATATTTTCAAGTAACCTATTTCCTTTCTCGGGACTATCTCTATGCCAGATTTCATCTAAGTCAATACAGCGCTTTAAGCATGAAGATGTGACAGGCAGAGTTACTTTCTCATTTATACTATTAGTATGGATTTGCAGTGTGTCGATTTCTTTTAATTCCATAAAAGACTATAAATGTAAAATCTAGCGAACAATCAGAAGAATTTACTATCATAAAAAATTTAATGTGCTCTATTAGGTCAAAACTAGTTCAAAACAGTTCTGAAGGCTCATCATGCGCATTCTCACCCCCCATAAAGTTTTATAGGTAGTTGAAGAAAGCTTAAGAGGCCGATACCCAATAAATGGTTTTGATTTGACATAAGACTGACGACGTTGTAATAAGCGAAATATTTTAAAATAAAAAAATTTATATTTTAAGGATTCCGTACCCAGTAATTAGCGGGACTCTATTACTAAGACTCCGCCGTTCGTCCGGCTGTCTGTCACCAGGCCGTATCTCATGAACCGTGATAGTTAGACAGTTGAAATTTTGACAGAAGACAATTTTTTTTGCCGTTTCTATAGATAATGGTACGGAACCCTTCGTGCGTAAGTCCGACTCGCACTTGGCCGATTTTTTTAATTGTTCAGTCACTGTATAGTTAAATTAGTACTCGTGGTATAGGCCATGTACCGCCACTAAAGTGTCTACTTAGAGCGGATACTGTCCAGTAAGTATATCGTCCTGGCAACTACTCACGAAATTTAAACTCAAACACAATATGATCGAATGTTTTCTTGATATTATAAAACCGAAACAAAATTACTGCCAAAAACGTGTACATAGACCACACCGAGGGCGATTTCGACCGTAGTCCACACGCGGGCCCGGTGTGGATTGTGAACTTCACATACGTCTTTTTTTTTTTTGACGTATGCAGGTTTCCTTACGATGTTTCGCTTCACCGAAAAGCCGCATAATCAACGTACTTAAGAAATAAAGAAAAGACTCATTGGTAGACGCGCGGGCTCGAACCTCCGCCACTCAGGACGCAAAGTGAAATCGAAACCGCTCGGCCACCACCGGCCACCGGCAATCTATACGTTACCCATTATCCGACCGATTCGAAGTGATGAAATGAAAGAGTAGAGTGACAAATAATATGCCTATTTAAATAGTTCTTGACGATCTATTACTATAAGTAGTATGTCAGTATTAGAAAATTAGGGATTGCACAATTAGTATTGAGTTCTTCAATAAAGAAGTTATTGGATTTTTTAAGAGTTCTTCAAGAAAGAAGTTATTCAATTTTTCAAGTAAGAGTTAGTAACGCGCGAGTGATACCTTTGGTGTAGCAAGCGTCCATAGGCTCCGGTGACCGCTTACCATCAGGCGGACCATAAGCTTGTTTGCCACCTTAGTGGTATACAAAAACCGACTAAGTGCGAGTCGGACTCGGGCCTGAAGAGTTCCGTACCATTATTTATATAAACGGCAAAAAATCATGATTGTTGTGTGGGAGCCCCTTAAAATATTTATTTCATTCTGTTGTTTAGTATTCGGCAACAGAAATACATCATCTGTGAAAATTTCAAGTGTATACCTATCACGACTCATGAGATGCAGCCTGGTGACCTGGGCAGCGAAGTCTTAGTAATAGGGTCCCGTTTTTCACCCTTTGGGCCGTACCCACCCGTAGCGCAGGCCTTAAGTGGTTGATATAAAAAAGGCTGTCAACCACATTGTGATGTGTTTCCAGCCACTGGATGACCCGTTCTGAGAATGACAACCGTAAAGATATACATATGTATATATGTACATTACGATAATAGCAAGGGAAATAATTATATTATGTCATATATTAATTAAATAATTATATTATATTATTTTCAAGTTTATCAAAGTGGCATAAATTATAATCACTTATTATACGTTCGTGTTAAAATAATATTTAAGCATATTACGCGCATAGTTAACAGCGTGTCATAGGTCGTCAGATGCTGGGATATTAATTGAGGCACCTTAACAAAGGAAATCGTATAAAAACCAAATATCAGATTATTCATTATAACAAAAAGTTACAAAGAATGAACATGGTTCTATGATTTCGGCCTCCAATTAAAAAAAAAACAGAAATTGATTGTTTTTTTTAAAGCACATAGCAGAGCAGTTAATATAATGATAACTGTATAAAATATAAAATATTAATTTATGACTAACTGCTCCCAGCGGTTTCATTCGGTTTACTGCTCTGACCCTAAGGT
This sequence comes from Apoda limacodes, assembly GCA_946406115.1. NCBI lineage: Eukaryota > Metazoa > Arthropoda > Insecta > Lepidoptera > Limacodidae > Apoda > Apoda limacodes. The sequence continues at coordinate 19,685,089 of OX291555.1, read as the reverse complement.
CGTAGCGTGATGTTAAATAACTTATAAACTTCTTCAAGAATTGGGCTATCAACACAAAAAGGATTTTGCAGATACTAAAAATTTACCATGTTCAAACAAACAAACTCTTTATTATATTACTGCAGTTTACCCCTGGGCCCATTAAAGATTATTTATGTAACTTATAATTTTTTTCTCCTAAACTAACATTATTTTTGGCACGTCATGAATAATACACTTTTAAAAATGTAATAATGTTAAATAACTACGTTACATACAGGTTGACTATCCCTGGTGTATTGGGTACATTATATACGCAAATTGAACCACGTCCTCGGTGTGTTTTGCTTGCTTCAAAGTTTTCACGTAAAACAAGAAGTTGAAACTTTCCTACAATGTTCATGAAACACGGGCCTAACCATAGTGTGCAACTCAATAGAGCAAAAGGGTTATAACTTACTGAAAAAAATATATAACTTTACACACAACAGAAAAGTCAGAATGATAAATGTTTGCCCGTTTTAAACTTTCATTACCCGCATCACCTCATTACCAAACTGGTAGAACAAAAGACCACAATAACTTAATTTTGGATCTTACTTCATATATTTGCACGTCTGTTGCTTGTCTTGCGCGAATGTAGGCTGCTAATTATGATATTTAACTATAAGCTGACAGTACACATTTTAAGGTAACGACTATAGTGTGTGTAATCAATAGGTAGGTACACTATTTGAACTTGAAATGAGTCCCGTCTGCTTATAGTTAAATATTTAGAATGTTTAAATTTCTATTTAGTTCTTAATGTTTCTGGACTCGGGTTTTTTTATTATTTATTTATTATTATATTTTGTTTACAGCTTTTAAGTATTTTTTGTTTTTCCAATTTTTGCTATTTTTTTTATTTCGATACCCCGCTCGATAGGTTTTGAAAAGCAATAGGTATTTTCATGCAACGCAATTTGGTGGCAAAATCCACCCTTTTGATTTCCAATAATTTTAATATAGCCTATGACACTCTAGTGGCTAAGACAAATCTAACCATGTAAGGTTTATTAAAATCGGTTTAGCCGTTTAGTAGTTCCTTTTGGGCTTGTCCGCAGTCTGGTATAAAAGTTAAATAAGCGGTCGTAAAAAGTATTTTTTTCTGGTTTCCAAATACTGTAAACATGAGTCTCTAATGAAAGGGCTATAATGATTCTTAAAATATATGTTTGTTACAGGGTTCCTATTCTTATAAACAAAAAAAAAAATTAAACATACTTTCTTATAAAGCAGGCTTTACTGCACCGGTTTTTGCATCTTAATAGCGTCCATTACGCACTTGTAGCACAAGTGCCTCTTACGTTACAGATTTTTTTTAATTTTTAGTAAGAAAAAAGCCTATGAACTGTTTTTAGAAAAATCAAAAATTGTACAAAAACTTATTTACTACTATGTATATTTACTTATTTACTACTATGTATATTAACTTATTTACTACTATGTATATTAACTTATTTACTACTATGTATATTAACTTATTTATTGCTATGTATATTAACTTATTTACTACTATGTATATTAACTTATTTACTACTATGTATATTAACTTTTATACTTGTAAATTATGTAAGTTTGTATTCGAATATTTTAAGATTACATTATATATACACAGCAAATGTGATATATGTTACATCTAAAACTATTATTTCTGTAATCATTTCGTTTCGGGTACACGCAGCCTTTATTCATTTCGTAAATAGGGACAGCGTACGTCATTTATAATGCAGGAACTCGTGAAATATTTACGTAACTTTTCAGGAAAATACGACTTTATAACTACGTTGACGTTTTCGTGACGTACAGTAACTTTATATGTTTAATTCATCGTATCACGATAGCGTACGTCCATTGCTCAACTCACAGACCTAGGAGTAGGGTTAAAAATCCACAGATTACTTAATAGGTACCTATCGTAAGTAGCGCCAAATTAGTATGTAAAAGAACTCTAGTGGTAGAGTTAAGCATTGGCAACAAGATCCGCTAGGGTTCTTATACCAAGTAATTTGGCGCCACTTACGATTGGTACCTAATAAGTGATCTGTAGATTTTTAACCCCTTGAAAACATATTTGGCGGGTACTGTATGTTCTGTATGGTTTTAATATCGATTTAAGATGACATTCTAACAAGATAAATTCGTTCGTTCATTCGTTTCAGCTGAAAGTCGCCCAATGGTGAACGTAAGTTTCCCCTATATGTATCCACAACGGCCAGTCCTGAACCGCCCACACCCATCAGCTTTCTGCGGTTCTAACCCAGTCGTCTGTCCACCAGGTAGAAGGCCTTCCTACGCTGCGTCTTTCAAACGGTGGATGCTTCTCGAGTAGTTTTCCCCCCCATCGGTTACCGGTTTAGCGAGCGAATGTGGCTCACCTATTGCCACTTCAGTTAAGTAATAGTTTGGACTATGTTGGTAACAAACTTTGGTTCTTCAAATCCGACTAGTAGTTCCAGAAATTAGCGCTTTAAAACTTCAAACTAACAAATTCTTTAGCTTTATTATATTAGTATAGTGCCACAAACTTTTCTGACCCGTTGGTTAAAAATCAAAACTACAGTCGCCATATTGAAATAGTTTGATCTTAACAACGACAATAGTGACCAAACACCTAAGGTCAGAAGGTCAGAAAAGTTTGTTGCACTGTATAGACAAAGATGCCACTCCCACAATGCAGACGAATTTAATGACACCTCCTTCATATGTCAAACCGTTTAGACTACAGTGTCTACAGAGCCACAGTGCAACGCGGTATACTAACGTCGCCAGGAGCCGTGTTGATCTATGTACAGAGCGTGTCCGAAAAAATTAAAATATACTAACATACATACATACGCACGAAAAGATTATTACACTCCAGCAGTCGGGAAATATAAAGAGAATCGTTTTATAAAAACCCGTCAAATGAAAGTCTGAGTCGCACAGAGAGGGTTCCGTACAAACTTGTATATGTTCGTCCATAACTGGAATCGAGTCTCAATTTTTGGCCGTTTTCAAGTTTATTTAGATTTCCTACCACAATAGGATTATAGAACCAACATAACTTTGTAGTTCTCCTATAAAACTAAATACGACACGGTCAATTCTTCGTCTGCAAATGCAAATGTGTAAGCGCAAAAATCTTATTTTAAGTCATATCACAAATTAACGATTTTTGGGTTTTTATGCTGTGACATAGTCCTTCTGGCCAAATTTCATTACATAATACATATAAATTCTTATTCATTTGAGTGTCAAATTGTGCAAACGGCCGTATGTTTCAAATACGTTGACTAAGATGCTTGAGTTTTTTACGACTCTTAGGGGCCGTAAAGCTAAGTACTACCTTTACGCGTCGCTGAGAATAAGGGTCAGACAAAAATATAGGTATTAATTAATGTGATGTTGGATACAGCAGGTTTTGATTTATTTGTGAGTGTCAAAATATGCGAAGAGGTATTTTTTATTGTGTTGACTTTAGATATTTGATATTAATTTTTAATTAGTACCTCCACGCATCTCTGGGAAAAAAGGGTTTTGGCAGAAAGACACATATAGACTTTTGACCATAAGAAAATTTTCCTAGACGCATGCTAGCTAATAAACCAAGTTTCTCTAAAAACTTAAATTAAAACTTTAACTTTACTTTACTTTAACTTTGGAATGAACCATCGCCTTCACAAGGAGCATGACTCATTTATAATTCAGTTTTAGCTGCTATAAAAATAGTTTACAGCAAAATTTGTAAATTTACTCGAAGCAGTTTATAATTAAAGTCTTATATCAAAAATGTTATCACCAAGAGTTATTTTACTGCTGAATTATTATTTATCTGTCTGGGAGTAAAAGTAATGTTACATGTATACATGTTATACCTTTGAACGAGCAATTCTTGTATATATGTATATATAAATATATATTTATAATCTGTATCTCGGAAACGGCTCAATGATTTTCATGAAATTTAGTATTATTTTAGTTTCGGGGGCGGTAAATGGATCTAGATAAATTAATTTTTTAGAAAACGTAGTATTAGCCGTGTTTTCAGACAATGATAAACTGAAAAATATGACTCTTCCTGACATCTATTGGCTAGTAGTAATTCTATTATTTTTACCGACACAGCAAAACAAAAGCTATTTCACAATAGATGGCTTTGTTAAAAAAAAACGAGCAAAGGGTCGGTTCTCCAGGTACTAAATAATTAATTATTTTTTATTAGGTATTAGGGATAATATAATGGAGCTATCATATGTGCTCACATCGACTCTGTGTAATTTTTCATAATATTAATAAAAGTCCTGTGAATTAAGTGTTGTATTGTGTTTTAAAAGGTGTATACCGGCAAAATCCAAAGACAAAAAGTAAAAGTGAAAACGGAATTACATTACTTTGCTAAAAACTACAAAAATAGTGCTGACATTCTTAAGGTCTATTTTTTCATCAAAGTGCAAAACAAATACAGTTAAAAACAGCGATTTCCACAAATCATTAAGAAAACAATCTAAATCAGGACTAGTGAAATATGTGTTCTACGTCTATCATTAATCTAGATTTGGCATTACCTAAAAAAAAACTCAAAACAGCTACAAAAAATACCATATTATCATGCTTATATACATTGAGATCAGGGCCATCCAGGGAGGAGTAGTGAAACCAATAAGCTAACAAGCTAAACAGCTAAATCAAAACCTTACATACAACAACGCACGTTCAGCTATTCACCGCAAGAAGTCGTGACAAGTATTTTTACGTTTTAATTACTACCAGTTACATACGAGAAAAACAACGATGGAACAACTTGCAAACCTAATGAGAAACCTACACTCAAAGTTCAACGGACAAACACAAGAAATACGCGACATGAAACAAAGTATTAAACAACATCGATATAAAATTTGAGAACATGGAACTTAAATACAATACACTTAAAAATCCGAAGATGAACAGAGTCAGCGCATACAGCGAATAGAAAAAAAATAATAGAAAAACGAAACTAATTTGCTTCGGAATTGAAGAAAGCGAAAAGAACTATTTTGATCTACAACAAAACATACTAGATATTTTAAAAGAAAAAATGGATTTAAACTACAATGAAGCAAACATAGAGGAAGTAAGGCGCTTGGGGAAAAACCAAGACGATGGAAAAGATAAGACCTGTCGTTGTAACCCTAAGTACGCTGGGCATAAAACTTACCATTTTGAAAAACAAGAAAAAGCTCGATGTCACACCATATTATATTAAAGTAGATTTCCCTTCGGAATTACTGGAAGAACGCAAGAAAGTAGGCGCCCAACTACAAGAGGAAAGAAACAAAGGTCGTCAAGCTTTTTTAAAATAAAATAAACTTATTATTATTCCCGAAGAACGAGAAAATAAACAACTTCAAAAATAAAAAAGATATCAAAACTCTGACAAAAGGAACCTATCAGAACTGCCAGAAAACACAAACGGATACTTAAAAAACAATAATACTCAAAACCCTTCAAAGAGACAGAATTCAAATATCCAGCAATACATGGTAAAAAACCGAAATCAAAACAAGGATTCGCTTTTCACCCCCCCTTACATAAAAAATACCTCTTCTGCGCTTTCACATCCGTGCTCAGATAGGAAGGATTGAAATAAAGCGATCTCTCCACGCAAGTCCCCAACGCAGCCGGTCACTGCGGGGACTAACGACCACAACCCTCCATTTAACCCACTCTACATTTGTTAATACAACGCACGGTCCCTACTGTCTAACGGACGGCTTCTAGAGTTCAAAGACGCTATTTCAAAATAAATTATGATGTGACTGGGCTCGCTGAGATACGTAGAACAGAATACAATATACTGGAAGACGATGAACATATATTTTGCTACTATGGTAAAACCAAAGGCCTCTACGGTGTGGGATTTCTATTGAAAAAAAAAACTTAAGTCAAACATAGAAAGTTTTACGATACGATTACGATTTCGCATATTAAATTTAAAATTAGACACAACAGATATCTCTATCATACAAACTTACGCGCCTACCAGCTTAATTTTCCAAGTGATCACCGCATTATAAGAAGCACATTTCAAACAACAACAACCAAAAAACATTTTTTTTTTTTTTCATTCCACTAACGTGGCAAACAAGCTTACGGCCCGCCTGATGGTAAGCGGTCACCGTAGCCTATGGGCGCTTGCAACACCAGGGGTATCACTTGCGCGTTGCGGACCCTTCAGAAATCTAATAACTTCTTTCTTGAAGAACTCTATACTGTAGTCCTTGCAGAAAACCTTGGCAGAGAGCTTATTCCACAACTTAAGCGTTCGCGGGAGGAAGTTTCTCTGAAACCGCACTGTACGCGACCGTTTAGGTTCTAAAGTGTGAAAATGAATTCCCTGCCGATGGCGAGCGGTGCGATGGTAGAAAGTAGCCGTGTGCATCATTTCGAACAATTCCTAAGAACACAACCCATTGTACAAGCGGTAGAACACACACAGTGAGGCAAAGTCTCTCCTCAGACTTAAGGGCTCGATACCGCAAGTGAGTTTGGAATCGTCGACAATTCAACCGAGTCAAAAGGGCCACTAGAAATAATCATACTGATACAAGATATTTATGAAAAAAGCGTTAGCCAAGTTAAATTAGACAAAACTGGCTCCCTGCGGTGACAACTGCGTGATCTAACCTTCCCGTCGTATCACCCATACGCCCGGGATGAGTTTCCAATAATGCAGAAAACGTCATTAAATTATTTATTTGCAAGTGAAAGTCAAAGACACAAGTTACTTTTCCTGTTGCTTAGATACAAATAGGATACAGTAATGCCAAATATAAAATTTCTTTTTAAATCCAGCCAACAATTAAGTCAAGTCAAAGACCCTGTGGCTGAAAAATTTGATAGTTAACAGGCCACTACCTCGTCAAAAGTTCGCCAATCCACACTCTGCCAAAGCGAAGGACTATAACGTAAGTTTCCTTTAAAAAGTAGAGGACTGTGCCCAAGCAGGAGGGAGTGCAATGGCTGAATTGGCTGTATTAAATCTTTAGAAGTTTAAGACAAAAGCGCACAAAGTACTATTTCAAATATAAGTTATAATACTAATACAACAAACATTATCAATTGGACTGCGGAACCCTAAAAAACATTAACTTTATCTTGTTACACAAACACTAACAAATACGGAGTACAAATGTCATTAAAAAAGGGTTTTTCTCGAAAATTTTCGTAATTTCCTAAACAAATTTTGTACGCAGCTCATTCCCTTTGTAACAAAGAGACAAGATGTCGTATAATTAAAAATTCTTTGCCTCGTCAAAATATCGTTGTCACTCCTTTGCCTAAAACTGTAAAAGAAAGTAACATTTTCAGTTTTGCTATGTAAATTTTTAACAATTTTTTTATTCCTAACTTACATATATATTTAAGACAAACTAAACGTTTGTTTGTTTCTTATGGCTTAGCTCGGCTACGAAGCAACCAAGTGGGCTTATTTTTGGCACAAACATGGTTGAGGGGATGTAGTTAGACATAGTCTAATTTTAATACCAGAAAAGTTCTCGCAGGAATAACTATTACTGAATTTCTCCAGGACTAGCTATAGAGCAATACCTTGCTATAGCAAACATTATCACTATACTAGCTTTTGCCAGTGGCTCCATCCGCCGTAAATTATGTATACTTAAAAAGTTTGCTATAGTAAGCTATAGACGTCGCTATGCTTCATTCAAGTGTAATTCGGTTATAGTGATTCCTGCAACAACTTTTGTATTTTCCGAGATAAAAAATAGCCCACGAGCTGTTACAGTCTATAATCTATCTCTGTGCCAAATTTTATTCTGATCCGTTTGGCCGTTCTGACGTGATTACGTAACAAACATCCATCCATTAAAACTTTCGCATTTATAATATTTAATGTTTTACCGTTTAGAGGTTTTTTTTGCTTAATTTTTTTTCTCATGCTAATGATAAGAATAAACTATAAAAAATATTATAAGTTCGGATTTTCATTACTTTTTTTTTACTACGCCCCTTAAACAGAGTTGTTGAATTCCTACGAAAGTTCTATTTAAACATTTCTATAACTATTTACGCGTAAAGAGATGTCCCCGATTTCTTATTGCTCCATTGATTTTTTCATAAATAGAATCCTTAACAAGGTTATTTTTCGGTCGGCTTGCGATACCCAATTTTATTCTTACTGTGAATATTAATTTGCCTTTTAAATAGGCCGTAACTTAACTCAAAAAATACTTCTTAGAAAAGAAACACTTGAAATATGATACACATTAAGAACGTTATTTTATTGGACAACGATATTGTTACCCACAAAAAAAAAATCACCACCTGTCACGCAGGACTAAAGTGGTTGGTGACATATACATACATACAATTTATTATGATGTCATATTTTTAACGAGTGTTGCCACTAGTAACGTAACTACTTACGAACCTATATAAATAATATATGATTAATTAGTAAATAATGTATGTCTATATGTGTATTGAATATTAGCCTTATTACTCATCGATCCATAAATAAAATTCAGGCAGAGCTCAACACCAACTGCAAAAGTGCAAAACCTCTAGTTGCGAATAACCTCTTAAAATGCCAGCATTGCAATCTATGCGGAGAAAACGAACAGCGACCAAAAATGTGTCGTACTACGCGTAAATAACACATACAGCGATGTGCAAAGTTCAGCCTTATGGCAGCACGCTTAAAATGTTTAAGCTTGCTTTAAACTTGAGCAAGGTCATTGGCGTTTATCGTCACCTTAATTTTTCAGACTACAGAACCGTTGGATGACTTCCATCTTCACATAATATTTCTCCAATTTTGAAATAATGCTCTGTTTTAAAGAACATAGAAAGGTACCGATTAAGGCGATGGAGGCGATAAGATTTTATAACCGGTACTTAGCGAAGTGTGAGTTAGGACTCCCGCACTACTAAATCTTATATAACAAATTTAATAAAAAAATATTTTTTATATGACACGCAGCGCCGTCTGGCGCCAAAGTAAGCAAAGCTTGTGTGCAACCTGCAACAACTTTTGTATTTTCTTACAGTTTATAATCTACCTCTGTGCCAAATTTTATCCTGATCCGTTTGGCCGTTCTGACGTGATTACGTAACAAACATCCATCCATTAAAACTTTCACATTTATAATATTAGTACGGATTCAAAAACTTGCCGTAAAAATCCCACACCAATAACTGAGACTAATATAAATCAAAACTAATTTGACTAACCTCTAAATAAATAACAGGACAAAATTACTATAGATAATATCAGCTGCGTTCTGTTCACTTGCTTCAATGCGTTTAATGTCGTAATCCAGCCAAGTTAAAAATACATAAATTTTGTGTGAGACACTGTACAAATCTTGGCTCATTCTCTTTGGTTGGATTCTCTTTGGCGTCAACAAAGATGCCTGTTCAGAGATGGTGGAGCTTGTTACAGTCGTCCTTGAGCAGCACGATAAACATTTTCCCGAATCTTTCATAAGATACTAGTAATTCCTTCATCGCACTACCGAGATTGGTCTACCATTTTGAAAGTAATCATGTTATACGTTTGTTGTTCAGGGAAATCAATTTAGACAAAGGTAGAGTAGCTAAATAAATCTTGTATGAATATTTGATATTTGTTTTCAAATGGCTAATGAATGATATAGGATTTACGGAACAATATACTGCTAAATAAAGATTCACTCATCTCTCCTCCTGTACGATTGTAGTTCATAGCTTTTCTGTCATTGTTTTTTTTTTCATTATTTTTTTCTGTTTCTTTTTTGTTTTCTTGTAAATGTGTGTTTGGTAAATAATTTTTTTTTTGTTTTTCTTCTTTCTCCATTATTTAAGTGCCAAACACTTGTCAGTGGTGCCCGTGATAATTCTCAGTCAGGGTAAGAATACTGTATTTATGAAATAAAGAATCTGTGTATATACCTAAAACAATGTTAAAGTTAAAACATTATTTAAGCTGTGGAGGACGTTGGGTAATTTTTGAACTGTCAAGTTGAGTTATTTATTCTTTCAAAGATACAGATGTGGGTTCCGTATCCAAAGGGTACCAATGCCTTGTTGCTGAACTTACGCTGTCCATCTTATCTTTCTGACTTTTAATTTGTTAAAAAATTACTGACCATACTTATTAAGCATTGTAGTGACTCCCTCGCAGCCTAGTTGTTAGTGTGGCCAGCTGTTGTGAAGAGGGTGTGGGTTTGATCCCCGCACTGGACAAACATTTTATGTCACAATATATTTATGTATGTATTTACAAAAAGAAAAGGTAATATTTATGTATTTGTATCTGTTGTCTGGTACCCACAACACAAGCTTTGTTTACTTTGGCGCCAGACGGCGCTGCGTGTCATATAAAAAATATTTTTTTATTAAATTTGTTATATAAGATTTAGTAGTGCGGGAGTCCTAACTCACACTTCGCCAAGTACCGGTTATAAAATCTTATCGCCTCCATCGCCTTAATCGGTACCTTTCTATTTTCTTTAAAACAGAGCATTATTTCAAAATTGGAGAAATATTATGTGAAGATGGAAGTCATCCAACGGTTCTGTAGTCCGAAAAATTAAGGTGACGATAAACGCCAATGACCTTGCTCAAGTTGAAAGGAAGCTTAAACATTTTAAGCGTGCTGCCATAAGGCTGAACTTTGCACATCGCTGTATGTGTTATTTACGCGTAGTACGACACATTTTTGGTCGCTGTTCATTTTCTCCGCATAGATTGCAATGCTGGCATTTTAAGAGGTTATACGCAACTAGAGGTTTTGCACTTTTGCAGTTGGTGTTGAGCTCTGCCTCAATATTATTTATGGATCGATGAGTAATAAGGCTAATATTCAATACACATATAGACATACATTATTTACTAATTAATCATATATTATTTATATAGGTTCGTAAGTAGTTACGTTACTAGTGGCAACACTCGTTAAAAATTTGACAACATAACAAAATTGTATGTATGTATATGTCACCAACCACTTTAGTCCTGCGTGACAGGTGGTGATTTTTTTTTGTGGGTAACGGTAACAATATCGTTGTCCAATAAAAGAACGTTCTTAATGTGTATCATATTTCAAGTGTTTCTTTTCTATGAAGTATTTTTTGAGTTAAGTTACGGCCCATTTAAATGGCAAATTAATATTCACAGTAAGAATAAAATTGGGTATCGCAAGCCGACCGAAAAATAACCTTGTTAAGGATTCTATTTATGAAAAAATCAATGGAGCAATAAGAAATCGGGGACATATCTTTCCGCGTAAATAGTTATAGTAATGTTTAAATAGAACTTTCGTAGGAATTCAACAACTCTGTTTAAGGGGCGAAGTAAAAGAAAAGTAATGAAAATCCAAACTTATAATATTTTTTATAGTTTATTCTTTTCATTAGCATGAGAAAAAAATTAAGCAAAAGAAAAAAGGAACTCTAAACGTTAAAACATTAAATGAGACGGTTCCTTAATTTAAGTAAGTATTATTCATAAATTAAATTTTGAATTATACATTCAATAAATTCTTTCAAGGGGGCGTTTCATATTTAAAAAGGGCCCGATTTTTATTTTACCCTGGCATGTGAGATACCATTGGTTGTTGATTATATATTTATCTCTAGAAAATTCTTCTATAAATAGAATATAATAATTATAAAGATAAACTACAAATAAATTCAATTAAACTATAAACGTTCATAACACTTTGTTAGCAGCTTTCTCAACTAGTCCAGCCTATGCAATAATTATTTCTAATTAAGGAACGCCACTTTAATTAAATTCTACAATTAGTAGCAATCAGTCCTATAAACTTCATTGCATTTCTCCACTAAGCACAATTTGTACAAATTAAATTAACCTCAAATGAAGCAAGACATGGATTACTATAAAGTGGGTAGGTAATTACATTTGACATTTCATGCAGCGATAAATTTATAATATCCATAGTGAGAATGTCACAAAATAACATTTTCCAAAAGAACAAAAAAAAAGAGAAAAAAAAAACACGCCGCGCCATTTTCCCGCGCAACCGCTTTTCACAGTCGCTGAGGAAATCGTTGAGAGTAGACGTCGTGTTTACTGAGGTTCAATGTTCCCGCCTTGAACCGAATATCTTGATTCAGTGTATTCGTGTGTAAATTTGAATTTCAGTGATATTCTTAAATTGAATTTCGTCTGTTAGTGGCCATTTTGAAATCAGTGGTAAGTATTTATATATTCGAAGGTATTTTTATCGATTATAGTTTCGAAACGATTTTTTGTATTAAAATAAAAAAGCCGTAAGTAATTTTTTTGTGAGCATAGAAAAGCAAGTATTTTTAGTCGCGCAGTAATAACAAAGGTCAAGAATAAAGAAGTTTTTAAGCCAATTAGGGCAGAACTAATGACTTTGAGAAGGGTCTCTTTGTAGCCGAAATAAAATTACTTATATACCTACCTAAGTAATTTATTTTGATTTAAGTTCGGCTGAATAATATAATATTACTTGATTGCGCATTCACCCTTAAAGTTTTTTTAGTAACACGTAAGTATTCTTTTGTGTTTATAAACTACAATATGTAGGGAATCGAGACGATTTTCGGTAACAATGAAATGTACCCATAGTTAGAGTTATCTTAAAGAATTATCATGTTATGTTATATCTCAAAACATGGCATCCACTATTCTCCATTTTGTTTTTAAAAGAGTTTTTGTATCTAACGTCATGGTAACAGTTAATGTCGTAACTTAAGAAGATTTAAATACAAAATTTAGCTGGTAAAAATGGGTTAGTTACCAAGAAAACAAGGCTATTAAAAATAAATACTTAACTCACTTTCCTTGCAGATGGATGCCATAGCAAATATTTTTGTCAATCAATAGTCAGTCTTTGTAGACTCTTATAATAAGTTTGACTGTTTTATTTTAGTATTAGGGCTCCGTTCCTCAAAAGGAAACAAGAAAACCTTATAAGATCATACTTTGTTGTCCGTCTGTCTATCTTTCTAGACCCTCTTTCTCAGGAACCCGTGAAGGTGTTAGCTTGAAATGAATAACAAATACTAAGGTCTACGGTTCCTTGAAGCAGTAAAAAATTCAAGCTTTTAAGTCAACGCAATAAAAAATAACAACCGCAATACGGCCATTTTGGTCGCATATTTTGATATTCACAAATAAATTAAAACCTATGGGGTACTTCCCGTTCGGAACTCGCGCACCGAGGGTTCCGTAAAAGGTATTGTGGGACAAATTTAACTTTGCCGTTGGATAACTGTTGCCTTGTATACATCGACATAGGTCAACTGCAAAAAAGTTCGCAAAAGAAATATTTATTTTGTGATGTAAGAACAAAATTACGGTTGTCATGTTTTTTCCTTTATGTGTGCTTCATGCCATTGCTTTTTTCCAAATTTCATGATTAGTCAATGATGATAGGTCAACGGGTACGTAACCTATAGGTTTTGATTTATTTGTTTCACAATATGCGACAAAAATACCCGTATTTTGGACATATTTTTTATTGCATTGCCTTAGTAGCTTGGTTTTTTTTACAACTGTAAGTGACCACAGATTTAAGTATTTATTATTAATTTCAACTTGATTACCTCCACGCGTTCTTGAGTAATAGGGTCTACAAATTAACGAATTTCGGTTTTTTTTCTTATATTTGCGATGTAAAACCTTGCTTTGTGTGAAAATTTATGAAAGGAAAAAGGGAAGTATCCCATAGGTTTTGATTTATTTGTGAATGTCAAAATATGCTACAAAAATGGTCGTATTTCGGCCGTAATTTTTTATTGCGTTGACTTAGATACTTGATTTATTAACAGCTTCAAGTGCCCGTAAATTTTAGTATTTGGTATTAATTTCAAGAAAAAGGGTCTTGACAGACAGACATACAGACAGACGGACAGACGGAAAACAAAGTGATCTTATACGGGTTCCGTTTTTCCTTTTGAGGTACAGAACTCTAAAAACCAGGCAAGTAAAAGTTTTACACGCGCACCGACGGTTAGGTAATGAATTCTTAATAGTATTTTTAATAACCCAAAAACTGTTGATTTGTAATTGCTAACTTACAAAATCAACAGTTTTTAGGAAGTTAAAAAACGGTTTAAGAATCAAAAAAATCTGCAAGAATAATAACAATCATGCCAAAGACAAAAATTACTGCCAATATAACAAGCATATTCAATTGAAAAATAAATACCCGACTGCATAGAAACAAGATCGGATACTTCGATTCTTTTGCATTCCAGTAAAAATAAATTCAAAACGCTTCTTTGTTTCTTGACAATAACCTCCTTCTTACTTAAATGGTTTTTTAATGCAGGTAATGCGATAAAGAAAAAGACAGTGATGCCTTTTTCTTTTGAAACTCCATTTATCAGGCTTAAATAAATCACACGTTTACGTAAAAGATTTTTCTAAATAAAAGACGCAATTAAAAAAACAGTATTATCTAAAGCCTAACCAAGAACGAGTGCAAATAGAGATCCTTTAAACATTTTAAGTACAAATTACAATTATTTAGAACTTTACTCGTCATTTGGCATTACAATTGAGTACCCAACGAAACCAACGGAATGCTAAATTACTAAGCCTACGCTGTCAATCTGTCCGTCCGACCTTTAGGGCTTATCCTTTAGTAAAACTGAGTAAGTTTGTAACCATATTCTCGCAATAAATATAACATTTACTAGATGAAAAAAGGATGAAAAAATCTTCAAGGACTTACATGTTTTTACTTAAAATATAATTTAATTCAGAAACGAAGAAAAAACGTTCTAACATGACCCCTTTTTCTAGTTGTAACCCTATTACTTCTACAATTTATATCAAATTTTAAAATATTTTTGTCATGCTTCCTGTTCTATACAGATTTGTGTGGTTGTAAGATTGATGTACTAGGACTGCATAAGTTCCTTGTAGTTTTTATTATTTATAACAAATAACCAGAGTATTTTATTCGGAGTGCGATGTTTACGTCTATACCTATAATGAGTTGTAGCAAATGTATTTTTAAGTAAAATATACATTATTACTAAGAGCTTTAAAGTTATTTATTAATACAGATACTTGCATATGACAACGTTCAATAATTTAACTATGGGTAAAAATCTAACATTAAATAAATCAAGTTACAATTAAACCTTCCTGAATTTTTATGTAGGCGTCTTTAGTTAAATTATAACCAATATCATAACCAGTGAATTTTTCCTTATATAAGGAGCTTCAGATGATATTCCAGCTTCTTTCATCCGTATCTTTTGAGCTACTATGAAAAAGTTTTTTGGGTCGCCCTCTTGTGTTTTTAGGGGTCGTTTCTTTTGTATATTCTTCTTGCTAAGGTATGTCTTACGGTTGATAAAGCCATTGACTGTACCTATGTTTTAAAAAAATGTTTATAAGAACGATGACATAAATGGAATTTAAAAACATATTATTAACAAACACTTTAACTAATAATGCTGTTGTTGTAAAGTGGGGTGAACCAAAGACTTTCTTTTTGATTATATTAGAAAAAATAGGGAAAATACAAAAGTTAAGTAAATAAGGAGTCTTTATGTTAGAACCAATCGTGTTACGTTTCTTATTTGTATTATTTAAAAGTACTTACAACAAGCTCCAATCTCTATATCGAAACTACTTAGTTAACATGCTTGTTCATAAGAATGTTCCTACTTGAAAATTACGCAAAATCAGTTGCTCAGAACAACAATTAGAATTAAACTAATCCGTATTATTTTATATCTCGAATTTTTTTATAACCGCGAGGCAAGTAATTTTATTGATGTTGTTTAGCGTATAGAGAGGATTCTATATGATTTTACATGACACTTAGACTCCAGACAAAAACAAGTGTTTCTAACATAAATGTTTGTCCAGTGCGAAAATCGAACCGATCAAAAGAGCTGTGCAAAGGGCAGCCGGCAACACTACCAACTAGACTGCGAGGGAGTCAGAAATAAAAATATTAAAACAAGGAAAGTTGCCTATCTCGGTCATGTCTTTAGACACGAGAGTTACATTTAATGCAGTTAATAATGATGAGTAAATTTGTGGGAAAACGAAGAATAACATTATTTTATAGAAACTCTTTGCGCGGTGGCGCACCAGTAAGCCTCGGTTACAAAATTTTAACGCAAAATGCTGTGCGCGAGGCGAGTGCGTCGTCAACCACGATTAGCCTCCACCACTTGCAAGCTGTTTGGTGGACGATACCCGCTTCCCACCGCACCGCCTCACCGCATCGATTGGCACGAGTTGATTTAGTATATACGCCTCTAGATACTTTGGTTAGGGCTTGTGGAGTTGGGGAGTGTAGAGTTAGAAGCTTGGCTCTACATAAGATCTGATATCTAGTCTAAGCAACATTTTAGAAAAAAATATTTTTTTGGTAGGATTTCTCTTTTTTTGTAAGTTGCTTATAACAATATTTTTTTATTTTGTTCATTTTTGCTTTCTTTTTTTTTTGAGATGTATTTTTTGCATATTTTATACTACTAAAGTCAAATTACTTATACTACTAAAGTCAATATTTATAAGGTAAACACATTGTAAATAGTCACTCAAGCCTGCCCACAAGAGAACGTGGATGACCAAATATCAATAAGAGCATTATTCAAACTTAGCCAAAAAACTATATTCACAATAAGACGATTGGTTGTACTATGTCATCAGATTTTCAAGTCCGATCTCTGAAACAGCTTATTACGATTTTTATCATAGAACAACCGGGGCTTACAATATTGTGATTATGAAGTTTTCTTTTGTAAATATTTGTCACCACATTTTAATTTTTAACGAAGCACATAAGTATAGTAATATTATTTTGGCAAACCCAAAAAGAATATATAGTCTATGAGTTTTTTTATGCGTAAATATCCAGTCAAGTTAATATAAACTATGTAAAAATATTAAATGTTGTTTTTATTGAAGATATACATACATTATAATATAACATGGCGCAGCCGCAACGAGCTTATTTGTAAGTCTTGTGTGCACTAAGTTTATCATTAGGAGGAAACATCACAACCTAGCGAATGCAGAAATAGGAATTTGAAAATTGCTCTCGCGTCCAAGATACCGGTGTGCGATAGGGACAACTGCACATCGGGCTGTTTTACGTAGTCCTAAAAATTAAAATTCTGCGTATCATATTCTAAACTTTCCTCTTCCAAATCTCAAACAAATTTAATCAAAATTACTTCACCTTAAAGGTAATGAATAATTGCATGTCTGTGTGTTTTGTTTTCTTCAAAAATAGTTTTTAGATTTATATAGGACACGGCTATGGATGCCATAGAAAGAGGATTTTAACCCCAGTTTTTTATAGGAATAGCACATCAAAAAAAGCAAAACATACAGACATAGTTATTTTGTATATCTATCATACATACAAAAATTACAGCTCCAATTATACATACAAAAATTACAGCTCCAATTATACATACAAAAATTACAGCTCCAATGCCAAAATCTCGGAAAGAAACAGGGGAATACGTTTGTATGGGGAAAAACAGTGAGGTATTTCCTCTTATTTGGTTAAAATAGTAAAATGAGTAACCTCTAAATATGAGTTTACTAAATATGATTTGGTAGAGAATACCAAAATATAAAAGTTTCTGAAGGTTGGACTGCCAGGTATCTATGAAATACCAACTAGATAAATTTGTGAACAAATCCATCCTTAATCCATCGTCGAGAATTCCAAACTCCCTATATGAGCCCTTAAAATGTACACTAAAAAAAAAAGAAATGCTATTGTTTAGGTAAAAAGTATTAGTGAAAATGCATACGTTAACAAGGTTTGAAAGAAAATAGTTATCGTGTTTTTTAGATTTTCAAAAAATGCAATTAAAAACTCGCGAAGTATAAATCTTAGAAAAAACTTATTGTAAAATCTTATTTTCAGTTTTTAAGACCTAATATAAAATATATCCCTACATAATGATATAAAATAACATATATATAAATATTAAATTTAAAAATATTCATTCATCAGTTCAATGTACGAAGAGAGTTACCCTTAAAATATTTTTTCACTAAATTCATTACAAACCTGTATGGTAACTTATATAAGACATTTACATTTTATCTTGCAAAATTTTATCAAGTTCGATACAAATACGGCGGCGGAATTATAAGACTGTAGGGGCGTTTTGTTGACGAGAATTATACGCATTGAATGCGCTCAACGCTGTTTAATGCGCACATTCGATCGTTCTGTTGACCAAAAATGAATACGCTATGACGTCACTTCCGGACCGCATTCAACGCATTGGCTGCACATTGTCGGGAGGTAGAGTAGTGGGTGCGCTATCAAATATAGTGAACGGCCATTTTGTTTGTTTATATTTGGCGAACGAAAAGATTTTAATGCCTATGCGATGTCACAGCTCTCAATGCCGTCCATAGAACGCACCTTGTGACATACGGGTAGACGGACATGACGTAATTGTAAGCACGGAAAAAAGTCAATTTAATGATTGTAATAAATAGTACCATTTTTTTAGTGTGACCGTGGTAACTATGACCAGAATATAGTTGACTTTACAATTTTTATTGTACTGTGACAACTATTAACCGTTTGCCAATTGGTTACGGAACTCTGAAATGCGACTGTTTGTTTTTTACTATTCGTACATTATTCATGATTTTCAGTTACTTAAGCTTAAGAAATAAAAAAACTGTTCTGGAAAAATAAGTCTAAAATATGAGCTTATGTAAGTTAAACCCTTCATAAAGCCCCAAGAACATGTTATTCAATGTTCCTCGGCAAAACCTATGGCTAAAAAGGGTTTATGCTGATTTACAATATGCAAATCAAATTCAAGGTTTCTTATTCTGAACTTACTACCTACATAACATTTTTACAACGTTGTATTCGTCTATATCAGATTGTCCTAGTTTGGTCACGCGACTACCAATTCTACAAACGTCCAAACGTACTTTTACGGTCAGAATTACGTAATTTTGGAATTCTCCTAAAGATTATAAGGCTTGGATAACTCGGGACACTTTGGATATGTAGGTATCTCAAGGAGGATACATCTAACTCCTTCATTATACAAAAAATAAAAATATATTATTTACAAGTAAACTAAATTTACCAAAGCCACGCCACAAAAATCCGGTTAGGGCGAGAAAGATGTACTTATTATATAAATTTAAATTTTTAAGAGGATGCTATTCGCGGAGCCTCGCAACGTGTTTCATACAAACGAATTTCCTACTTGTTTTGGACATTGAATATATTCGACCCCATGCCGAATATCTGTGGTTTTCCAAAATCTTAAAAAAGGTTTTATTAACTTTTAATCTTATTCGAGATCATTTGTATGAAAAACTAGAATACTGTATAGATTTTAAACTTTAGATTTTAATGGAAAACTGGCACACTGCAGACCTAGATATTTATTCCTAGAGCACATTTTTAAAATTTCATGGGTTTGATTGTAAGTGTCAAATATAAGTGGGATATTCGTTTGTATGAAGCACGATGTGAGGCGCCACTAATCGTATTCTTTTAATATTTCATTGGCAGTCCTAAGCCTTTTTAGTATAAATGATATCACGTGTTGTGTAACTCCTTCGTAAATTCTATATGTGTACTAACATATATGTATAGGAATAATAGGATCCTGGAAATCTAAATTAAAAAAGAATCTTTATAATAAATAATAACCATCTAACCTGCGATCAAAACGTATGATCTGTGCATTCATATTATAGTGTATATTCATACTAATATTATCAATGCGACAGCAACTCTGACAATCTCTGATATTTTGAGTCTCGGGGAAGGAGATAGGCTACTTGAAACCGTCAAATATGGATCGTTTTTTTTTAATATTTATAAGTATTTTCTCTATTGAAATTGAAATACTACACCGATAACCGAATTTAGGGCGGGTGAAATAACAATATATATATATATATATATATATATATGTGTGTGTGTGTGTGTAAACTGGATTCTAATTATATTTTAACAAGCAATTCTATATTAACGTATCAAGGAATCATGTATTACATAGGGTTTTGCTTTTTAAGTTTGTATATTATAAAGTTTTATTTTATATATAAAAAAAACCATTTTTTAAGAAAAAATATCAAGCACGGCTTGGTAGCACAGGTACTGTGATATATTTATACCTAGAAAGATATGTGACATACATATATCCAATTTTCAAGTTTCCGAGTGACTTAGACCATACCTGTTATTACGCCCATATAGAGCGATTCGTCACTTACCTTGCTGATACCTATCAGTAGGTATACCACAAAAATGAAAGAAGCAGAGTTGCATTCTAATAAATTTTTATCTTATTTAAAAAAAATCTAATTTTTTTCTTCAGTGGTATTATATCTATGTATTTTGTCAGTCTAACTGTTAATATATAGAAGTGCAATCAGACTGCCGGCAACACTAGCTGCACTTTACAACTACTCACTGACCTCTACTACTACCCACTGGACTGGCTGCTGTCAAACATTTTTTGTGCCTACTTGAATAACGCTATTTTGGCGCTGTAGGCAGATACGAAAGTCCATAGAACTAAAATTAGTGATGTCCGCAAGTCGACATTATATCTGTGATATATCGATATATTATGTTTTAGAAATAGACAGTTTATTTAACCCAACAAAAAAACTCTTCGGCGGTTTTCGGAACATTCAACAGTGTTGCCACTTACCACACTACTTGATGTACTGGAACATATTTTTTTTGTTTCGAACTCCTATATGAAGTGAAGGAAGTATTGTGATCGTGCGGAAAAAATGTCAGCCACCTAGCTAGAGAAATAGTTCGAACTGCTTTATTATATAAAGTAGCGTAGTTCTAAATTCGTAGAAACGTTAACAGATTCAATAATTTCAGCAGTAGACTTGTGTCAAATTAAAACTAGCATATCTCATATAGAAACATTTTATTCAGAATTTGGAGGGACAAAAATTTGTTGTGACCTCTAGGACCACTTTAGAGACAGTCAGATATTCACTTCCAGCGTGTAGGTCTAGATCGCCATCGCCGATTTACCCCTTTAATAACTACGAGAAAGGCCATTCCTCGGATGACAAGGTGTGTAAATCCAATATAATACAGCAGAATCCGGTAACAAAAGATTTCGAAACACGTAGTTGTGTCTTGAATCCAGTGATGTTAAGCATTTTGCTATAAAACCACCTCATAAGTGGCTTGAATTCCACGATACTTTTGTCTCGGTAGTTCATGATAACCCGCGTATAAGAAAAACTATATTGAAATCTGTTTATCAATACATTTTGAAGCTACGATGCCACAGGCAGATACAAAGCAAGACAGACAGACAAAGGCTTCAAATGTATCAACATCCTGCTTTCTAAGTCGAAGGTATGCCAGTATCGAAAGAGAAGGCTGACTGCGTTTTGCAACATTCTAAATATTACAATTTCCATGTGCATATTGACCAGCATTCTAAATATCGATATTAAAATTATGACCTCTTTGAATCAATAGCAAATTCTGAACAACACAAATAAATATCAATTTTATCGAAATTTAATATTGTACTACCTAATATAGTATGACAATAACAATTTCTGATTAAATCAGATGGTTTACATATAAATTTTGAATTAAAACAATACTAATGCACGTACCTATGAACGACGTGTTACTCCCCTTTTTGTAGCAACGTTTGCAAAAGACACATTTCCTCATATTTGTACCTCGATATTACACAAATAAATTCAAAAAACTCACTAAAACACCGACAAATTAAGTTGAATTCAGCAAAGTTTTATGATTATTTCGATCTTTCAAGGCAGCCATAAACAATATACTTACGTCAAAATTAGTTCCCTGAGACTTCCGCGGTGGCGTTTCAAAATGACACACAAAACTAGCTGTCATTTGTATAGAAAAGCCAGTCCAGTGGGTAGTAGTAGAGGTCAGTGCAACTACTACACTGAAAGGGTCTTTTCCTTTCATGCAATTAAGAAAAAAAAAGAGTGTAGAATATTTTTGTAAAGGTTTTCAAAAATTAAGGTTTTTCTTTATTTGGACAGCGCATTTTCTAGCTACATTTTAAAAAAATAGTCGCAAAAGTGTGACAGAAACGAAGTGTCTCTTGCTTTTTTCTTACTTGTATTAATCAATATATACAAACAAAATGGCGGACGTTAGTAAAAAGAGACCACAGTGCTTCTTTGTCTCTTTTTTAAGGATGGCCAATTCGGTGAGGCTATTGCGCAGTCTATATGACAGATTACAGAACACGAAGTCTATTATTTGTCTTTCATAGATTTATATTTTTGCTAGTTATAGGCTTCCGAAGATAAAAAATGTGTAAACCTTATTTCTAAACCACGTTCTCTAAAAATCTGAAAAAAAAACACGTAACTATAGCTTTATAAATACTTTTTAACAAAATAAGTGATGCCAATTTGGCTCTTTTGGGGCTAGGACTAGCCCATTTTAGGCTTCTTCAGCACTTTATATAATTGCTTAGCTGCTAGCCCAATTTCTAGCACCAAGATCGTGTATAGTCTAACCATAGACAAAGAGAACTGGACAGCGCATTTCCTAGCAAGCTGTGAAAAAAAAATGGTCTCAAAAGTGTGACAGATACTAAGCGAACCTGTGGTATCTTGTCTATGAGAAAAGATACCACAGGTTAACTTCGTCTCTTTCTAAAGTGTGACCAGTTTCGTGAGCCTATTGAACAGTCTATAGGACAGATTACAGAAGTCGAAGTCTATGACTCTATCTAACAAATGCCTCGAAAAAAAAAACGTGTAAAACAATAAGACAAAATTGAAATTAATCTTTGTAAAAACTAAACGCACTCCAATCTCAGGGATTCCCCGAAAATGCAACTACAATGTTGTCTTTGTCTTACATAAACAATATTAGTCTGTACATACTTTAATGTTGCATCTATTTAATATTTAACACATCGTCGCTGCTGGCACCGCTCGATGTGACGTCAGGAACACGGTTAAATGTAGAATGAAGAGGATGTACTTCGCGGCGCCTTGCAGCGTGCTTCATACAAACGAATTTATCATTTGTTTTTGACATTTACTGATCCAATCACTGTAAAATTTCGTAGTCATAATCCCAAGCCGAATACCTAGGACTGTGATTTTTCCAAAATCTTGTAAAATGTTTTATGAACTAGAAATCTTTTTAAAACCATTTGTATGAAAACCAAGAATCCTGTATAACTCTTGAACTATAAAATTTTATAAAAAACTGGCACACTGCAGACCTAGATATTTATTACTAGAACATGTCTTCAAAATTTCGTGGTGTTTGATCAACAAGTGTCAAAAATAAGTGAAAAATTCGTTTGTATGAAGCCCGCCGCGAAGTGTATCCTCTTAAGCAGGCGAATTCGCATGAAAAAATTGAGCTTGAGAAAATTATTGGTCTCATATTATTAAAGGGACTGTGGTAGACTATGATGCGTGTCTTTACCTCCATATCACTTTCCCTGTATCCAGTTAACCACGTACTAAATCAATTTTTTCGTTAGACATTCTTTTTCTGGACTAAAATTTTTGCGCCCTGTAATACCCATGACTTTTTTCTTTTGTGCATTTATTCTGAGTCCCACCTTTAGACTAAATTCATTTAAATGATTTAGTTACTCCCTTAAGATCTAATTTAGTAAGAGCTACAAAAATAGTGTCGTCCGCATAGCAAAGGTGGTTCAAAACACTTCCACTAACTTTGATGCAGACAGTTAAGATCTTTAAAGCTTCGAATAATATAGCTTCAGAATACAAATTTAAGAGTATATTGGTAATACAGCTTTGTCTGACTCCTGTTTTAATGACTATTTCTTTGGATTTTTTCGCCTTTGACAATGGACTGCTGCTAGTTGGTTCCTATACAGATGTACAAACACACAGATATAACAATATAGCATAAGCAACAAAAACAAACAAAAATGGAGGATTCAGTTGTATGTTTTTTTTACTTATGATTTAATTACTCTTAGCCACTTTAGATAAATCAATACAATTATAACAGAGATTGATCATATTTTTATGACCCTCTGACCTTGGGTGTTTGGTCGCTAGTGTCGTTGTAAGATCACACCATTTTAATATTGCGACTATAGTTTAGATTTTTGACCACTGGAATGTTGTAAACATGTCACATAAAATAAGAAATCTCGAAATAGACTAGCAAATTATGTAGCGCAAATCCTTTGAATTCGTAATATAGGTAGTGGCGTCAAATATTGTATAACATGTCCTTCAGGTTCTATTTAGAAGACCTTCATATAATATCAAGGACATTGCCTAGTTGCTTACTACACAAATAATAAGTTTTCCGCAATGTTACCCACTCACTTTAACTTTTCCCGACCCATTTAAACTTTTATATCCCCTTTTATTGCGTCAGGGTTGAGTTCTTGAAAGGCCACAGCTAAAATTAGACCGTGTCAACTTGGAGCATTTCAGTCAAATATTTGTAGTTAAAATATAAACAAATATTTTTATTTCCCTAGCAAAATTAACCTCAAGACAAGACTTTAACCCGCAACTATTACAATCCGTGTAAGTAAGGTGCTCTACCATTTAATCATCGTAGTAAGTTTTTACAATTCCATTCCAGTTACAGAAATTTCCGCCTATAGATGTGTTGCGAATTCCATTGGCAGAATTAAGCTATATCTAGGCCACACAAAATTACCTAAATAGGTTAACCTAACCAATTGATGTTTTAATTACCTGCAAAGTATCAAATTTCAGAGCCAGCTTACGGTAGCGTCTAAGCAGGTGCTTATGTCTTACGAAAACTGGACAAGTGCGAGTCGAATTCTCGCATCAAGGGTTCCGTACAAATGAAGTCTTATCGTACAGAAATGTATTTTTTGTTATAAAGCTACAAATAAACATTTTTGCGGATTAAATCGTTATTTTTATTCTGTTTGTGTGATTAAATTACAAATTACCTTGCTTCTTACTAAAGCTTACCAAATTTCATGATAGAATCTGGGTCAACGGGAGGAATCTTATAGGTATTGATTTATTTGAGAGTGTAACAATTTTTTTGATTGATTGCGATGGCTTACAAGTAAACATTTAAAAAAATCGAAGAGAAATTAGCCCTTAGTGTTTTTTTATTAGTTTCAAGTATTTACCTTCACGGTCTTGAGACATTAACAATTTTAATCCTAAAAAACTTCGGTTTTGGCCAGTAGTATTTTATTTTAAAAGTTGATCAAAACTTATTTTGTCGTTTTTATCACAGAAATATGTAATGAAAAACAGTTTATAATAAAAAAATTGTGATTAAAATTGAAATTAAAGTCGTATATGAAATCCCTTTTTGCAAAACAAGCTCTTAAAAAAATTTACCTATTAATGCGACATTGGACATTCTCTATTTTTAGCCGCAGACGACTCTTCTAATAGTTAGCCAATTGATAGTATAGTGTGGTCAATTATATTGTGGCCAATGGCTACTAGCCATATATCTCAAATATTTTTTTTTGATAGAATCAGGCGTTACTTTGCGGAAATTCATTATTATGATAAAATATTATTACCTTGCAAATCAGCTGTAAACAATTTTGTAGCACTCACGTGCAGATGTACACCATCCACATGTATGAGTGCACCACCCTCCTTATGTGGACGATGCTAACTTCACTATAACACTACACCACTAAATTGCTAACAAAATACGTGTCAATATTTGTTAGCAATTTAGTGGTGTAGTGTTATAGTGAAGTTGGCATCGTCCAGCTGTTTTTAGCGGATTTCCAAGATAAAAATATTTTATCAGCAAAATTTTATGTGAGGGAACGTGTCAATGAGTGCTAATCATAAAATTCTTACATACAGATTTGTGATTTTGGGTGCAAGAGCTCTTGAGTTTGGTGCTAACTCCTGTGTAAAGATTGTTTGCAACACAAACATAAAAACAAACAAACAACTCTTGTCCTTTTTTGCCACCTCTAAGTGAAATCTGTACTTTATACGTTATTGTTTGAAACTTGACTGAAAAAAAAAATTGAAGTATTGAGTATACTTACATAATATTGTAACAAAATTGTAATTGTTATTTGACATGTTTTTAAAGTTTTTTTGTTGGCAATACCAACATAAAACAAACAAAAAATAGTGTTTTTCCCTGTAACCAGCGTATAATTTATCAATAACATACAGAGATGTTTTTGAATTACAGTTGAATCTTCGTAAAGTATTTTAGTCATTACTGTTTGGTTAGGGAATATCTTCCATCAATCCTATTTTCCCATCAAATTTACAAAAACTATTCCCTTGCAATGTACGCAAAACCGCTTTATTGGAAACGCGTACGAGCAACGCTCAACATAATATCAATCTCATTTTTTTTATTTCCGATATACGATGCATAGAGGAGTATTCTTAAGTAAAAACCGGTCAAAAGTCGATTTTAAGAATTTTGATATTTTCTATTATCATGCTTTTATCTTAACAGCTTATTAGGTATGACATTACTGTATGGCCATTTAAGTTACATAACTTCCCTTCACTAGGCGTGATAATAGCAGTCGAAACTCAGTAATTATGTCAATCCCTTTTTATTGTTCTGACCGCTCCAGTTTTAAGGGTAAATTTGCAAACACATTTGGCGTTTATACTTAGTGGAATCTTCTAACAACCTGGAATCTTCTAAATATGTTTACCGTAAAGGAAGATATGTATTTAAATCTGAATATTTATTTTTGGTATTTCAGTTATTAAAATGTTGTTTATTATCACTTATCTTTGGCATAAAAGAAAGACATTTTTTTTAAGATTATCGTCAACAACATCTTATAATTTTGAATGTTCCGTAAATTTTAATAATTAAAACACCATTACAATTAATTTTATTTCGGGTCAGAAGTGACCCGAAGTCCGTTTAAGTAAAAAAGTTCATATATAGAATAGTATAAACATTTTTGACAAAATTATTTTTATAATAACAATATTAAAGCTGTTTATTAAGTTATAAAATATCAAACTCTAGCAACGCTTATTTTATGAGATGAAAACTTTTTAACAAAAAAACAACCGGCTTCAAAAGGTGCACTAAAAAGGTAAAAAGGTGCACTAAAAAGGTAAAAAGGTGCACTAAAAAGGTAAAAATAATTACTCATTTTCAAAAGTCCGATCTGAATTAGGGTTTGAAGTTGAAGTATATGTACTTACCTAACATCTTTTGTGCATCTTTTTGAAGTCGGTTGTTTTGTTGTCAAAAGGTTTTTATCACATAAAATAGGCGTTTTCTAGTAGAATTCTAAAGATTACGACTATATAGATTAAAATATTGGCTAGTAGAAATAAAGGAGTCTTGAAAAGTTCATATAAAAAAAAAACGGGTTGCACTCCGGGAGTGCCGGCAAAAGTGAAAACATACTCGCTATTTACTTCCAATCACTTCTTATACATATTTATTTATCAAAAATAATAACTTTTGTTTATTTACATTTTTGACGTTGTATATTTGACAGCTCAATCTGTCATAGAATTAAAATCCCATATCCAACCTCCCTGTACTACTCATAATCGCCATATACTAAAAATAAAAACTAACCTTATGTAAATAAAGGTCACGTGTCCTAACGCGAGTGACATCTTACGAATTTTCGATCAGGACACGTGACCTGACGCGAGTTTAACAGTTTTTACCCATCACAAAAAAGTGCACAGCGCCGCTAAAGAAGTTTTCACTTCAAAAATTATGAACTCTATGGCCTCAAATACATTTATTATTTTTTTTAGATTTTTTAGTGTAGCATCTAAGGTATTTCACGTTCTTTATTAATCGCTAATTTCATCTTTTATCCAAATATGTATAAGTTAGTGAAAACCATTGACGGTCAGAGGTATGCTCTGAGAGCTATCGCAACTTGTGTTGTCCTTCACTTTTTTAGCATATGAATAAATAAATAATAATGCCATAGTGTATTTAATAAATAAAATAAATAAAAAAGACTTTTATTTCTTACATCTTACAAAAAGAAAATAGTATAGAGTAATAGAGCATGAATACATTTCTTATGTTAAAATCCTAATTTTCATTAAATACAAAATGTTTGTAATATGTACAATGTGAAAAATAATAAAAAGTAACCTAATATAAAGCTTAAACTAAAAATCCCTATTTTAAATTTGTGGTTAATATCTAAAGTAATGTATAAAGTAATGTATAATATGTATAGTAATATTTGAATTTAAAATTAACTAGTATTTTTTAATTAAGTTAATACTTAGTTAATAGTGTATTTATCCTACCTCTTTTAGGATTCTGTGGTCTATTGAAGAATATTGTTTCATAAATTATAGTTTAAACAAATAGTCTGTCACTCTCGGGCCCATAACCAATCTCTATGCAAAAAAAATATTGATCCGTTGCGAACCAACAAACACAAGTTAATATTTATAATATTAAAATAATTATGATTAAAAAAAAGGTTTTTACCTACAAGGATTGTTAAATTTATTTTTAGAACAAACGAATGAACCGACCGAGAGTAACCTTTACGGACGGATATTAAAGTCTCAACTTTAACACTGTGTTGTAATTAACGTTTTACATTTGAATTGTCTTGCTGTTCTTGGTTTTAATTAAAGTTTCTTTGAGCAGAAGCCATTGGTTTTTTTATTAAATGTTTTTTAAGACTTTTCATAATTTATGTAGATTGAAATATCAGAATAATGGAAGATATTATCATCGCTTACAACACTTAAAAATTTTTTTTTGTGCAAGTATTTTATTTTCCGCTCTTAGCGAGATTAATTGAAAATTTCTGTTATAAGAGATAAATTTGCATCTGAACACAGCTTTACCTTTATATCTTATATTATTGAGTTTTGTGTTAAGGACTAAAAAATAAATAAAAAAATGGAAACTATAACACTAAAGACACTCTTCCATTACTTTTGGTTTAAAACAAGCCTTTTTTGTAATATCAAATCAAGTATGTATTTGATATTATATTCTAGGTCACCTAAGCGCTCCTAGTACATCAATCTTATTAATTTTTAGTTTTGTATAAAATCTAGAAGATACATAGATGAAAATGACATCTATTTGCGTTTTATAATATCTCATGGTACAAGTTTTCGAAAAAACTATGTTATACAAACATATATAAACATATTTGATATATTTGACTCCTCGCAGCCTAGTTGGGTGTGGTAAGGGTGTGGGTTCGGTTCCAGCACTAGACAAACATTTATGTGTTAAACATTTGTGTTTGTCTTGAGTCTGGGAGTATTTATATATGATATGAATGTATTTACAAAAAAAATATGTATTTGTATCCGTTGTCTGGTATCCAGAACACAAGCTTTGCTTACTTTGTGGCCAGACGGCGTTGTGTGTAATGTCCAAAAATATTTCCAGTTTCAGTCCAGGTCCAGTCATCCTGTCGTCCACAAATTATTGTTCCCGACTCAATAGCTTAATTTGGGAATGCATTTAGAAGGATAAGGATTATAGGATTGTTCATAGGTTCAAGCCTAGTCTTTTGACTGTGTGTTTGCTATGAAAATGTTTTCTTTTTATATTATTTTTATTAAAAACCGAGTGGTACAGTGGTAGAGCGTTCAGCTGCCATTTCAAAGGTCCCGGGTTCAATTTCCGTGAAGGCGCAACCAATATTGTTACAATTTCTGAATTGCAAATCGCGTAGCGAAAGGGTCTCACTACATTACCACGTATGTGATACGGAATACCAGTGGTTAAAATAAATGTTACGAGCATAGGTTGGTGCCACCTCTGCCCACCCCTCAGGGAAAAGTGTCGTGATGCTATTTATAAAATTTATTATTCATTTTTATGTTCGTTTTGATATTTGAAATACTTAAATGATTTAAACCGTTTATTTTAGACGCTTTTATTTAAATTAAACACGGTACGGTGTTCACTTTTTAAATTATTAAGGTAGCATCTTGCATGCACTAGAATATTTAAGATAGCTTGGCTAAGGAAGTACAACTAAGCTCTCTGTTTTTCAAGAAAAATTTACTTTCGCAAAACATTTTCTGCTTGTGGACAAAGTAAGAAGGACTTAATTAGGGTGGAATTGCCTTTGTACTTGTTTAGTGTGTCGTAAAGGAAATTGGTGTATAAAGTTTTCTTTTTCTCCCAACCTTATGTCTGTTGTTTGTATAAGCCAAGAAAAAAGTTTTTTTTTTCTATTTAGATGAATAGTTAAACTACAGTAGTAAATCTTATTTTCATTTTGCGACCCCTCTTACATTTTTCTTTTGATATTAAAATTTATTGTGTTTGATATTATTTATTTTATTATTTATTTTAAATTCAAGATGGCAGATCCAATATGACGTCCATTTTGTGCCAAAAATATAAGTACTTACATATTTTTAGGCCGGATGTTACTAATAGATATCGTGTAACTAATTATCGAAATGACCGATTGAAGTAATGGTTCATAGCAATGCTAAGGTCAGATAGGTGATGCTAAGTTCTGCAACCTTAGTATACCTTTATATTGTATACTGACTTCATAATATATGTCCCTATTCTTCTCATTTGTTCCAGGAGAAGATAAACAGAAGAGTGAAGACAAAGATAAGAGTAAACCGTTGGAGGAAACCGCAGCGACTAAGATACAAGCAGCGTTTAGAGGACACAAGACGAGGAAGACCATGAGTATGAAGGCTGCGAGCAAGAATCCTGAACCTGAACCAACCAAAGCAGAGCTAGAGGCTGAGTTCCGAGCTGATGATAAAGGTATTGCTAGAGGAAATAAAACCGGACAAGTGCGAGTCTGACTCGCGCACCGAGGATTACGTAGAAACTAGTGTGTAAATTGTTGATCTATTACGGAGATCAAGTCTCGAAGACATGTGGTCGTTTTCATTGAGTTTAAGTCCTAAAATCGGATTATAGGACATACTTAACTTGAAAAAATTATCTCCTATATATCAATATTTGTCACGGTCAATTGTTATATAATTATTTGAATTCATAAAAATATTTTTTATCCATACTAATATTATAAATTCGAAAGTAAATTTTTTTTGTCTGTCTGTTACCTCTTTACTCTGAAACCGCTGTACCGATTAAGATGAAATTGGGTATGAAGTTTGTGTCCCAAGAAAGGACATAGGCTACTTGAAAACGTCAAGTGTGAGTCGGTTTTTATTTTAAAATCGAGAAGTTGCCGTTGATATCCTACACCGATATCCAAATTTAGGGTGGGAAGAACCGCGGGCAAATTTGGCATGGAGATAGTTTGAGTCCGCGGGAAGGACATATGATACTTGAAAACTTCATTCGTGAGTCGGTTTTTTGTCTATGATTGAGAAATTGTCGTTGAAATCCTACACCGATAACCAAATTTAGGGCGGGTGGTACCGCGGGCAAAAGCTAGTTAAGTTACATAGCTAGTTTAGTATACTTAACTAACGATTACATTTCATGATTATTTTTTGTTTCAAAGGTAATAAATTCCTTAGATTTTTTTTCTACAAAGAAATTTAAACTTCGTAGACATTAATTCACCAGTTTCCAAACAAATCCAAACATGAAATAGTATGAAACACTAATCCTTGAATAGAAATTTCTAAATAAGACTTATAAGGAGTTGTTATGCAATTAGTTATTTTTGTGTTAGGAAAGCGTTAATACTGATGTCCGTCCCTAAATCCGAAGCAAAATGTCTCTAAGTGCTTTGTTCTTGTCAAGCGGATTTCGTCCGCTTGCGTGTCGCCAGTAAGTAAATTTTCATTTTTGTACGTGCACAATGACTATGCGTGTGACCCGCGTGACAGCAAAAACAACACAGCGAGAACGAACGCGCGTCCGCATGCGGTTGGCATGCACGCGTATTCACGCCCGCAGCCAATCAGCGGTCCGCGCGCGTGCGGCCCGCATGTGAACAGTCCACACGCAGACCAGCTCCGCATGTAGACTCTTATCTGTATGACAGGGAAAAGATCCTCATGTATTAAGTTTTGCGTCGTTAGTGCAATTACAATGATAAAGCAGGTATCTACAAGAGATTCACTTCGATACCAGTATTATTTATAATTATTGTGGTGTCCTTACGTCCCGTGCGACGATAAATTATACGTATAAAAGCCTCCATTTTCTACGTTATCGTGATGCCGTTCCGCGCGATTTTGACATAATAATTTTGAAAATTACCATATTCTTTATGGATCCCCATGTTCAACAGAATTGTGAATAATCTGTCGTTGCGCATCCTAACACACACGTTTACAACAATTCCGTTAAAGTCTTAAATTTTCTAGATCAGTGATATCTCTTTTATATTTAGACTTTGCATTATTTTTCTTGGCTTTCAGGGCTTTAAATTCATTATTCATTCAAGGCCGGACTATGTTAAACTTGGCTGGTGCATGCAAATACATAAAGCTGTACAAAATAGCGTAATTTTTTTATCATTTGTAAGAACATTATTAACTACAGAACAGATCATTAAATGTTGCTAGCATCTTCTCAAAGATGCTTACGTCCATTACACTAAAATTAAGTCGCAAAAGAATTCTCGATATCGCTTTGAGAGGAAGTATAAAGAGGTATAAAGATCCGTATACACCGTAAACACGAATCATGTTTATAAACATGGTCGACGAAAAAAACGAAATTTAAATTTTAAGTTTCATTTCTCTCAACAACCTACATATATAGGTACTCGTCTTACATCACGTAAATCTTTGATGGATATAAAAACCTTACATTTCGTTTTTTAACGTACCAATATATGCAATATTTCGTATACCCAACACACTTTATAACACCCTTATTCAGCCCTACATCCATAATTATCGTCTTTTATATTCTTTATACATTCAAAACCCTTCACTTTTAACACCCTAAAGAACACCCTTATTCAGCCCTACATCCATAATTATCGTCTTCAATATTCTTTATACATTCAAAACCCTTCACTCATAACACCCTGAAGACTACCCTTCAGCCTCTCAGCCATAATTGTCGTGTTCAATATGTATCGACTTTTTCCAAGCTATGAATTATGTTTTCTGTTGTTTGTAAATAGTGAGTTATTTTTATCAAATTGAAGAGAGTCTCTACGACCTCCTCGAATAGGGCCTCCCTCCAAACACGACGCCGACGTCCCCGGGTTCGTCGGCGCCCACAAGGATACACTAGGTATCAAAGAGTGCCGGGGCGCTTCTCGCCCCCACTCAATCGCAACCGTACCGGCGTCACGGGGAACTCCCCTCCTGGCGGTGACTCACCTTCGGGTTCGAGACTCACGCCGGTCGAAGGGTCGAAGCCGAGGTCTCCCCCGCGGGAAGCCGTTGGGCGCTATATGGGCTGAGGCTCCTTCAGAGTCTCGCCCCAAAAGCCCGGTGAAGCAGTAATGGCTGCAACAGCCAACTGCATAGTCAGCTCAGAAAAAAAAAAAATCAAATTGAAACTGGTTCGCTTTTATAATCACAGGTGCCACTGTACCAAATAAAAGCTATTAAGTTTTTTTCGTCAGCTTTCAAATAGAAAGTTCTTTTATATTAATACTATGTTGCCTCTAAACGGGCAAGTAGTAATCTCCGCAAACACGTACCTTCAACCCTATTTATCACTACGCATGAAGGTTCTTTCAGAGCATGTGTAGTGTAAAGTTCCATACAGTCCGAGTTCTATACATACTCAGGTTCGTAAATAGAACTTTTTGAGACCCCAGTGCGAAATAACTCCCAGGTCAGTTCGAAAAACCGTATGAAATTGCATTGCGTAAGAAGAAAAATGTTGGCCGTTTCGTGCCGCGCCGTGTCCCACGGTCATTCATTCTAATAAATTGTAATTTTAAATTTTTTTTTAATACTACATTGGACATTCAGGTAGTAAAAAAGTAACGTTCGTAAAATGGCTTTTCGTACCCATGGAATAAAATCTTTCGACGTAAGCTGAAGGCGGACTAGCTTCTTCCCTCGGGTGAGAAAAAGCGTCATTTTGTACTCGGTACGAAATATACTATTGTTTGTAAATCAATCAAATATGTTTTATTCGAGTTGGTTTTCAAGAACACTTATATACATACACATAAACACACACATACATAATATCAAATCTAAAAATGACTTAGAAATATAAACTATGAAGGTATACGCGTCAGGATAGGTGTGAAGTTTGTAAAATTGAAAATGCATCTTAAAATCACCCAGACTCAAGACAAACACAAAATGTTAATGACATAAAATGATTGGAATGGACGGGCATCGAATTTACGGACCCATAGTATCGGTAATATTAATTATGATTTGAATTAGTTCAAAATCGTTATCGTTACAAAAATATTTGTGTAATAAATGAAAAGGAAACAAAAAAACACTTTATTGGAACACAAAGATATTTCCGATCAAAATAATGAATCAAATTTTCAATTTTCTTTTGTTTGCCGTGATGGAGGACTCTTTTGTGTTTGAATAATGGATGGAGTTGAAATTCGACGGATTCAAATGTTTTAAGGTTTTATTTATATTCTAGTCGGCAGGACTTTTTTGTTTAATTTTTTACAATAACATTTTTTTTTTTCTACGTGATCTTTCTTACGTAAATTAAAGTTAACTTTGACTTTCTTAAACTTGCATCTGTATTAATTTTACAGAAAAATATATACATAATAAAAAAACATTTAGTTAGTATCTTAAAAAAAGATTTTTGGTTTTTTGGCTGCGACAAACCGTTTAGGATATATCCGACAAAACGCGTTTTCCAAGACGGCCGCTAACGCACACCTCCCTTGGCGCACTAACTCAGAATCAACACTCTAGGACTCTGTCATTAGGAAACATAATCCTACCACCATATAATTTAAAAATACAAGTGCCTCTAGGTGGTGACCGTTCCAATGGCCAGACTTGTCGGTGTTTTACTTCGCATATCATTTTCAATTTAACCATTAATGAAGATTCAATAGCACTGAATAAAAATGTAGTATTAAAATTGATGTATCACTTATATATTTTTTGAAATTAATTTTAAAAATAAACTCATTTTAGCTTAGAATTTTAATAAAAATTTCAATTACTACGTTAATTATTTTATGATAAATTACGTCAAACAAAAAAATGATCAGGCAGTAGCATAACAAGGCAAGATCAGTGATGTTTTGGTGTATTTTATTTTAGATTAAAATAAAACCGTAGGTATGTTATATCTTATATCTAACAAAGTTACTAACAATTTCTTCTTCAATACCGATAAAAATAGCCGGGTTTGTTGACAAGATGATTTTCTATTTACCAAATGGAAAAGAATAAAATAGCTGATCACTATTTTGACAGTGCGTTCACTGCTCTACCTCTACAGTATTTGCAGTCAATACATTGAATGAGTACCGGAAGTGCATACATAGTGCATTCATTTTTAGTCTTAAAATTATCGAATGCTGGCATAGAGACCACAAAACGCATTCAATGTGTTTAGTGCATATAAACAAAACGTAGCAATGTTATTAATATCGCTTTATAGTTATCAAAATGTCAATCTAAAATCAAATCGCTACTAAATTAAAACCGTATATATATTTGTTCCCCTGACACTGCTGCTGCAATATAAAAGCAAACACCTAAGTATGTACATACTTGATATACAACTGTAATATTGTCCTCTAATATTCATTCAAATTTAATTTTTTACTCACCTTTAAACTGCTAATCTATAAATATAATTTGATAAATATTCTCAACAATGAAATCCTCCGAAGTCTTTGGTGTGCTTACGATTTCGAAATGACTTCCCATTTCGAAATAATGTCAGATATATAAAGATATCAGATTAGTCATACTGCACCACGTGTCCCCTAAAACCTCTTCCTCTTAAAATTAAAATTTGTCTACCAAAAATAAACATTAATAATAACCTATTTTACTGTAATTAATGCAGTTTCTTGCTAATATCTTCTTGATAAAAAAATTTGATGACTGACAGATTTCAATATCAATGAATTATACTTTAAAATTACACTATAAATGAAAATTTAAAGCTGGCAATTATTAACATTAAGATGACTAGCAAAAATATTTACGTTATTTTTACTTTACGTTCCTTGAAAGTGTTTTTAACTTTAACTCAGTGTCATTTATGATTGTTTTTGTCACGTTCCTAATTCCATTTCTCTGTTAATTTTGTTGATACGTTTATGTCTTATTAGGTTAATCTTTGGTAAATAATTATTTTGCTTGTAATCACTTAAAACAAGCGGCCTTCTGCAATTTTTTGTGTCTTGTGTTATTGTGTGAGATAGGTATTAAAAAGATTTGTTTAGGTTTTTATAAATTGAGTTAGTTAATTTCTTAATTTTTATTCCATTTTGTAATGCAGCCAAACTTAAATAGCTATTTTCAAAAGAGTTAAGAAAACACAGAAGTACCCACGTTTGTTTTTTGTGCGCACAATTTCAATATCATTATGTACCAATTTTACGTTAATGTACGTGTGGATTCTAAGCATTTGTGAAACTAGCTATATTAAAATAAAACCCTCAATAATTAAAATTCTTGGACGTAGTTTAACTGAACGGACTCAACCGACGAAAAATCACTTTTCAAATATTGAAGATGTTTCGACTTTCAACTTCAATATCTCAAAAGTGTTTTAGTGTATACGTACACATACACACGCGCACACATATAAAATTAGTTCGTCGCCATGTCAATAGAATAGATTAGTTTTTATACTTACCAATTTAGGCCGCAAGAGGGCACTCTTTCCCTTTCGGTTAATTACTATTCTCTGTGAACTGAATACAGGCATACATTAGCATAAAAACGTCATCAGCTGGCATCGTTCTCTCTCTTTCCATTAGTGCGACTATGTACTAGCGAAAAATGGGAAGCCGATATAGATTCAGTATGTTTAACTCTTACTGATACTGATCATACTTTTAGTTAAAGCAGGATTTAGTTGCAGACCAGTAAATCAAATATTGCTCGCCATTTTTCTCTTAAAAATTAGTTTTTTTCGCTAGATGGCGTTTATATGGTATTTTATAATTTTTATCACGCGAGTACGTCTAACACTTGGTCGCTTTTTATTATTTATCTTTAGAGCTCACGTAGGGTTGCCAGATCGAATGACCTTATTGTCGGGAGAAAAAACCATTTATCGGGATTTTGGGACTTTTGTCGGGAGAAACAAAAAAAAGGTAATCAAATTAAAGTAAATATATTATAAAGAACATTTTAAATTATTATTACATCGTCTGCTGCCGATTGAAATGTCTACATAAATAAATGCTAGCAAAAGAAACATAAAATGGTTTTCTCATTATCTATATTAACAATAATTACCAAAATTTAATCAAGTAATTACACGTCACAGATTTATTATTTTTTGTCCTTTTTCACTATTTAAAGAAGACTTGAAATTCTCTTGAAAAACCTCACCACATGCGCCGCATGCTCGATGCGGATCGTAGAAAGAAACGTTGCCGCTTCTACGATCGTCGGAGCGGCAACGTTTCGCTTGACGTAAATTCGGAACTTAAAATTATTGTTTTATAAAATGAAGTTGTTTTTCGGGAGATTTTTTACTTCGTCGGTAGTCGGGAGCACATACAATAATTCGGGAGAATCCCGCCAAATCCCGACCATCTGGCAACCCTCACGCTATAAAAAATACTTTTAATTTGAACCTTGTTTTGCTATGTTATGACGAATGAGCAAAAATTACAAAAACGTTTTCCTTGTATGAGTTTTCTCTTACCTGTTGCGATTAAAAAGATTACTCTTTATCTAATAATAAAAAAACATTAAGGTAAATTGCCAATGGTATAATTAAATTTTTTAGTGAGTAAATCGAGTCAAAATAAATAATAAACACGCAGATACTATCTTAATATATATAAATCTCGTGTCACAATGTTTGTCCTCAATGGACTCCTAAACTACTGAACCGATTTTGATCAAACTTCGTAAATATCTGTTATTTGATCCAACTTAAAAGAAAGGATAGTTTTTATCTCGATATGTCAAGTGCGAGCCGGACTCGGGCACTATAGGTAAAAACCAACTTTCGCCGGGTACAGAGGGACGGCAGCGGAACAACGTTCGCCGGGACAGCTAGAACATTATAATTCCTATTTCTGTTATTAACAAAAACATAATGCAATAATATGCTTAATAAAAAAACCACATCTAGTTTTCGTAAATTTTCGATTAATTTTCATAACTGTAGTTTGTTTTTGAAAAATTTTATTATAATATTGCTTAATACAAAACCTTGTGCTGTTACAATTTTCCAATACCAATTATATTATTCGAGTAATTAATATTTAACGTTTTTCGCCCATACTACATTATTATTCCACGTTGTTTGCTGAATTCGTCTGGCTTTATACCTCCTTTTAAAGTTTAGACGGACAGACAGAAAGCGTAGGCTTAATAATAATAGGGTCCCATTTGAGTACTGAACCCTAAAATTTCTTTCTAGTACCAAAACAAAGAAACCTTTGCAATGAAAACATGCAATCAAATTTTCAATTTCCTTTTGTTTGTCTGTAAACTGTTTGTTTTGTTGTGCATTAGTTATTATGGCAGGGGTGGGGATTTTATGGTTCCTTGGTCTTAAAGGGTATCTCTTTTATATGTGGGTGTTGAGCAAAGCTCGTAACGTCGCAATAAAGATTTATTTTATGTAAGAAAACACCGAATTTGTTTTGGAAGAATCACGTTTTTATAGGAAGAATATAGAAATATAGAGTTTTGTCTCTATATATCTTTGCACTCTAGCTTTCATCCACGGCTTTACCTGCACAGATTCTGTTTCGCCACATTCTTATGGGAACCTATTTATGAACAGGATAAAAGTATTCCAAGGTATTCGCTATCCCTATAGCTACCCCAAAATTTTGTCTTTAGATTATACAATACTTTCTTATTCCCGCTGCTTCGTTCGTATCGACTGTTTTTGAAAAAATGTGATTTTATTGTTAGGTATATCTGCGGTTTCCGCAATTATAATATAAAAAGCTTTTGCTTTTAAACCCAAAATTGTCGTTTTTATTTTTTTTAATACCACTTAGTGGTGGTGGTGGTTGGTGGCAAACAAGCGCACGGTCCGCCTGATGGAAAGCGGTCACCGTGGCCTATGGACGCTTGCAACACCAAAAGTATCACTCGCGCGTTGCCGACCCTTAAAAAATCCATACTCTAGTCTTTAGAGAAAACCTTGGCAGGGAGCTCATTCCACTGCCCAAGCGTTCGCGGGAGGAAGTTTCTCTGAAACCATTCATCATTTCGGTTCTAAAGTGTGAGAATGAATTCCCTGCCGATGGCGAGCGGTACGATGGAAGAAAGTAGCCTTGGGCATCATTTCGAACAATTCCTCAGAACACATCCCATTGTACAAGCGGTAGAACACACACAGTAATTAGTTAAGTAGTTTTTTGCATGATGCTCATACAAATAAACAGATAAACACTACTAAAATCCTTAAATTGTGGTCATAGATATCTGTATATCATAAGTATAAAATAGCTTTTTTAAAATATCTTAATGTACATGCACGCTTGTACACATCTGTTACAGTCCTATAATATAGTTCACCGTAAAGACTTAAGAAAATACGTGTAACTGGATTCCAATTAAATAAAACATATCTTAAATTGTAGGATTGGAGTTAACGAACATAATTTTTGCTTGAAAGAGTAGTAGTAATACATATATATATATATATATACAGTTTACAACCTCGCCAGATAGATTATAATCTAACCATATTTACAATGTTACGGTGACATATATATATGTAGACAATATACATATGTATATTAATTTTCGTATTTTGC
This sequence comes from Apoda limacodes, assembly GCA_946406115.1. Classification (NCBI taxonomy): domain Eukaryota; kingdom Metazoa; phylum Arthropoda; class Insecta; order Lepidoptera; family Limacodidae; genus Apoda; species Apoda limacodes. The sequence goes on along the minus strand of OX291555.1, from coordinate 19,645,316 downwards.
ATTTTACTCCAAAACTACGCATTTTACAGAAACAAAAGAGTTATGCCAAACTGTAGAGTTTTTTTTTATCTTTAGGCTATTTAATTTTGTTGATTATTTTTGTTTTTTCGCCAGAGCGTGCATATGCATTTGAAAGTATTTTTATTTTGCAAAGAATTATATATTAACTATAACAAATATTTGCGCATATACTTGAGGTACTTAATTTTCTCTAAAGTACATTCGAGTAAAACGCAAAACATATATTTATATCTATAAATATACTTAGTGCGCAGTATATGTATAGATATAAATATATAGCGGGTCAACTGGACATTATTGAGGCTATGGCATACCCTAGCAAATGGACGATAGGCGCTAGCAAGTGATCACACGTTGAAAATCTCAACTTTCTTGGTTTTTTGTCGGTATAAAATTCAAATATTTATTCAGAACTATGAAATTAGCAAATTCACTTGGTTTTTTGATACATAAAATAAGAATAAAAAAAAATATAACTCTTAGTTTTAAAAACGAAATTAATAATTTTTTTGCAAACTTAACTCGTTTGGATATGCCATCACATTTGTGGCTTACAAAAGCCTCTTGTAATTTTTCTCTAATATGCACAGTTTTGGGTTTAAATGCAGAAAAACAAAAAGAAATATAGATACGCATATAACAGTGTATATGTACATATATACTACATATGTGCATGTAAACATCCCACGTCTCCAGTAGCAAGTTAAAAAACCGCTATGTAATACAAAAATATTATCTGCTTTACCATAGATGAAAACTTTTATTGTTTAAAGTAACAAGATTTCTCGGTAATAATTGAGGTTTTAGCGGTATACGCGAGTTTTGCCACTGATGTTGCAATAGGCCTAGCGATAGGCCGTATGTTTGTTTTTCGCCTTAGTTGTATGAAAATGTAGCAATTTATTTTTGTTTCAGAGCTGTGTAATGCTGCAACTAAAATCCAGGCGTCGTTCAGGGGCCACCAGACCCGTAAGCAAACTCAGACTGAGAAGGACCAAATACAGCAGGACAAGGTAACAACAATCTATTATCTATTTCTTTTAATACATATTATAAAACTATCTTTGACTGTCTGTCCTTTTATGTTCTTTTTACGCAATAAATACCTGTCATGTTTTTTTAACTTACATGGTTTTTTTAATCCATGGCTATGTTTTCAGACCACGTTATAGGATATATTTTGTAGCTGAAAGTACCTAAGGTATACAAAATGAACAGTGACGATATTGGTGTATTCAGTCGAAAAAAACACGCCTTTGGGGTGCTGAAATGGTAAATGGTTGGTGCAAAGTGTAAACAAACCCATAAAAGATATATCCAATTAAAACGCTATATAGTGCTGCCGTCGAAATTCCACGCCGATAACCGAATTGAGCGCCGCTTGACTCTCGATGCCGCGGGAAAAAGCTAGTCTTATATAAAATAATGCACAGCCTAAATAACTGGTTTTAAAAATTAAGGTTGACATGCCCTAGAGGGCATTTTGTAATTAAAACCACAACGTGTTAGAAGCTTTCTATTTTTTTAAGTCCACGCGAAGTCGTGGGAATAAACGAGTTATACTATATAACATAGCGTTTTCTTATTTCACAATTTAGGGTAGAATACTTTTGTATGGTTAATTTTTTTTTCGAATTTTCAATTGAAATAGCAATAAAAAGTGGCCTTACATAAATATAAGAGATCCTTTGTTTTGAGAACTTTAATATTATGGCAAGGGGCTCTTGCTTTAAATATTTAGATTTTTCGGTTTTAGTTTTGCGGACGCTTTAAATATTTAGATTTTTAGGTTTTTAGTGGTACGCGTTTTGGACAATAAAATTAATTATTATATGAACAATTATAATAGGTGTAACCATAAATGAAACTTTAAAATGTATTTACGATGAATTCTTAAAAACAAAACGAAAGTAGAAAGTACAAAACGGTATGGAAAACGTAATTTTTAACATAAAAATCGTTTTTACCTTAAATTTTGGCATGACATTTTATGATGCTAATTTAGACTTTATAAATCTTTCTTTTTAATTTTATTTTTTTCATTATATGTTATTTTTTTATTTGACGGTTTTGAATGATTACAAGACGAATGTACTTTGATGGCAAACCAGACTGGTACATATGATTTTACGAGATAATTATGTCACCATGTTCGCATTTTTATTCAGGGTTTTCATTTGATCCAAAAAAAATTATAAACGTACTTATTAAAAATATATGGTCTCTAGCCCAAGTTAACCACCGAGCATAGGATAAATTAACTTGGGGTTCGGTATGATGAATCTAGGGGTCCAAGATCCATTTATGACAGATTTCGTGCAGATAAATATGTTGGTAAGGTTTCTTGTCATTGGTGTTGGTACCCTCTGTTCGCGAAAATTATTGCCAAAGGCAACGCCTAAAATAGTAATAAATAGTAAAATTAATAACTTTTCTCAAACATACTAAGATTCTCATCTCGCACATGCTTCTTTGGGATAAATCGTACTTGCAGTACAGTATCAGAGAGCGACCGCAATGTTTTAGACGTCTGCTCGAGCGATCGAGCGGTCAAATATGAAATTTGAAAATGGAACGAACTTTTTAAGATCCGAAGATTGATAACTAAAGAGATAACTTTTCAAGTTTTTTATAAATTTCAGACCGTCGCAATAAAAAGAATGCGAAAATAAATTAATTTAATAAAAGTAAAAAGAGATCGACATTTGAACGCGGCGAATCGGCGGCAAAATTACCTAAACTATTTTTATTATTGTCAATACAGTTTTCAATTTAATTAGTTTTTTTACACGCATGATTGAGCACTATACAAGCCTTGGCCACAACTGAGCATAACCGGACTCTGTGATGCGTGCCTCGGCAGTAATTTACTGTTACTATAATGGCACTGGCATAAAAAAAGAATATCCATTGCATGCAAAGGTCGTAACTAACTATTTCCCAATAGTGGAATCACACCTACTATTCTGCCAGAATTCGTCCTTGCGACATTACAATAACTGCTTCAGCAGGGTATGATACTCCTTATCTATGGAATATAGTCATCAATCTGTAGAGACTTGCATTTGTGAGTTTCAAAAGAGTTAAAAATCTCGAGATCTCGTTTCGTTACAGGTGTACAATAAGAAAGGTCTAACTTGTTTTTTTTTAGATCTATTCGACTGATATGATGTCACATTTTTTAATGGATTTAAGCAATCGTATTACACTAGATTTTTTTGTTTTAAAGCACATAATCTTTGATTCTGTAACTTTTTACTATGGAAAATTTATATCTTTCCATAGAATTTATTGGTACGTTGGTCTTCTCACAATGTTTGTTTCTCCTTCAGCGCTTTTTTTTCATTCAAACATGTATATATCTATAATTCCCTCTTTGTCCCACCCTCCTTTCTCTCACACTTTCCCACTTTGCCACAGCACGTGAAAATATATATTTGTAAGTCTGTTTGTTTGTTATTGCTTAGTGTAGCAACGAAAAATCAATTCAGCTGATTTTCGTCACACAGATTGTGCAAAGGACGGAGGATATAGACTACTTATTATGTCAAAAAATTCTTAATTTCCACAGAAATAACTATAAATCTTATTTGCTACTACGAAAGCTTTCTGTATCCAACATTTGTCAACAAACTCTAGTCCGATATATGAATTTAGAGCAGACGGAGCTGAGGGCAAAAGCTATTGTATTGAATAATTTTAAATTAAGTGATCATTCATATCGAATTTACTCAATCTTTTAAAATATTTGTGTACATTTTATCGTGAAATAGACCTATATTTCCATTTTGTATGAACACAGCCAAAATATAAAAATAAAAATGATAAATAGTTTTGGGCATTACACACAGCGCCGTCTGGCCTCAAAGTAAGCAAAGCTTGTGTTATGGATACCAGACAACAGATACATATACATATATTACTTTTTTTAGTAAATACATACATATCATACGTAAATACATCCAGATTCGAGACAAACACAAATGTTTGTCTAGTGCGGGAATTCGAATTCGTGGGTTCGCCACGCCCTCTGCACAGCAGCCGGCCACACTATCAATAAGGCTGATATCCCCTGATAATTTGTATATTTTTTGGATATTTGATGGCTCTTACAATACTTTGGTATTCTTTTTTTTATTATGAACTCTGATGGTGTTTGGCTACTTTTTATAACTATTACAAATCGAAATGCAAAAAAAAAAAACATTCATTCCGCCCTAATTATACATGGCCAATAAAGCATGTTAAAATATATTAATGTTCCCTTAAGATGCTATACTACTTAAATTACATTTTTTTGGACAGGAATTTCTCCGGATTATATATGGTTCATACCCTAACAAACCTAAAAACATGATTAATGAACTGGCTTAAGGTTAATATTTTAATTGCATCTTTGCTATGAAAATAGCCCTGTTGCAAACATTATTAACGCCGTGAGCTTAGTAACAAAGTCTTTCTTTCTTACCTAAAAATTGTAAAATTATTTTTATTGTTTTCTTAACAGGAAGACATTGAGAAGATTGACCTGAAGGACCCAGACCTCAACAAGGCTGCTACGAAGATCCAAGCATCATTTCGTGGCCACAAGGTTCGCAAGGATGTTACTAACTAAATTTATTATGACGATGACATTTTAAAAGTTAATGGCTTCGTACAAACTATAAAATAAAGTTTATTTTTTATAAATTTTGCAATTTATTTTTTTTGCGTTGCGCCTTTTTCAATATTAAAGTTCGTGATTTCATTAATAAATTCATTTTTATAATAGTTTATGGTGTGATGCGTGATTAAAATGTTCATAACTATCAAGATACCAAGTTTCTAAAGGTAATGGAAGAAATATTATAGTAATGGTATATTTCGGGGTTTCCGTCGCTTAGTCAGGCATAGCTTTCGCACGTGGGTAATTCATGTGGTTCTGCTGAATGAACGCGCCAAATACTGATTGGCTATCATAAAATTACTAAAGCTAATCTTCGGGACCTTGAGAGTTTAGACCATCCGTACCGAGCGCTGATTGGTTACGTCATAGTCAATTTGAGTTGCAATGTTTCTAAGGTTATGAACTGGTAAAGCAACGGATTCCCCCGACTGTACAAATATTTATGATTGATCTCAGGTTAATATTAATTTTGGATCGGCAGTCCGTTCACAATTATTTAACCTTAAGCCCAATCATTTGGTAAGCTATTTAGGATTTATTTTTGGATGATTAGAGTTATGTGTGGCCTTTATAATATTTTTTTTATTGTTTATTATTAGCCAAACTTATAACTGCAGATAACTATGAAATATAGGTAGTCAAAATATTTCATGTTATTGTTTTTTTATTTTAATTTATCCCAATATCTATCATAAAAAACAAACAAGAAAAAACTATCAACTAAATTAAAACTGTTGATAAAATTTCAATATTACATCTACGACTTTTTTAATAAAAGAATGCATTTTTTTTATTTGTTTTTTTTAGCTAATGACTTTCACAATTTTAGTGGCGTTTTGTTAACCGACACTATGCACATTATGCGTTTAATGTCAATAATCCAACCAGAGAGAATGAGCCAAGATTTGTAAAGCGTGTTGCTACAAAATTTGTCTTAACTTGGCTGATTTAGACATTAAACGCATTGAAGCAGAGAACAGAACGCACCCTTTTAAAGAAATAAAAAGTGTTGGAAATACTAAGACGCGAATTTTCGTTATAATTTAAATCGTTTGAAAATGCTTACAAAGTATTCAGTCACGAGTAAAATAACTATGAACGGACTGAAGAAATTTGTGGAAATGAGTGTTTTTTAAGACGTAATATTTAGACTTTTTGTTTGAAAATTGACTATTGCATATTTTAATAATTTTAGCAATTAGAAATTAGAAAATTTTAAATGCTTGTCAGGAAACAGGTCCTTAAAAGCCTGCAAATTTAGAATAGTAATGTGTTGTAATATAATGTTTGTTGCTTTTTGAAATTAAAGTAAAAACCTGAAGTAAAGTAAAAAACTATTTAAAGTTGTATATGCATTGATAAAGGCGAATCTACACTTTGTATTTACTACATTTATATAGAGGACGGCGTTCAGAAGTTATACCTGGATTGTAACGTATTATTTAAATATTTTGAATAGCTTGTTCGTACTACAGAGGTACATATAGATCGTCCTGGCTCACACCCGGTGCGTACATTCTGAAAGCCGCCCAATGATTATTTTATATCAAATTTCTATAAGAAATAGGGATGTGACTAAAAATGTTGTATGACCTGGTATGTAATATGAAATTTGCTTGATAATGTCAATTTTAACGCTACATCGTTATATCGTATTTTATAGATTTCCTTTTTTAGTTAACCAAAGATTAAGATGTTTTCTAAGATTATTATCCGACCGAAAAAGACAGTTTTTACCGGCATGCGTTTTTGGGCCGGATACAAAACTATGGATTCTGTAAAAATCTTCGGCTGGTTTTGGGCGAAAGCGCGTCTTTTGGCTAAAAGTGGCCCAAACTTAAGCCACAGTAGAAGTTTCTATCAGACCGTATGTAAGTAACAGGAATCACTACCGAATTAAGTTTAGTTTTAGCGTTTTATGTCGTGTTATGTTATGTACCTAAGCAATTAAGTCCAAAAAAAAAACAGATTTAACATTGGAAATTAATGCTATTTCAGTTAAATTTAACAAACTGAAGAAATAGCAAGTATGCTTGTCATTATGAGGTGGTTTTACTTAAAAATATGTAAACATCATATAGTTTATTAGAAATTAAGACTTTTTGTCACCGTGTTCAAACAACAAAGCTGTCTGTCTATTATAATAATCCTAATTTTTTTCAAGCATTCATTATAGAATTACTAATTGTTAACAAATTACAATTCTTTAAATACTCGTACTATAAAGTATTTAAAATACTTTCTTAAATTACTTCGAGTATTTTATTCTTACATTCCAACATTCTTCTCCTTTCAATGTTTGTAAGGATATGTAATGTTTCATTTTATTATATAGATGTTAAATCAAAATAGAATAGATTTATTGTATATTATGAATTTCAAGTAAAGTCCTAAATTTTATCATAAACTAACTTAATTCTGTGTTGAGATGTGTATTATGGAGCTTTGGATTTTTTATAATCAAACTCGAGTTTTAACACTGCACCTTTCGTTACAAGGTTTAATTTGAAACTTAAGTTAAAATTGCATGTACAAAATAATTAATTGTAGTTGTACTTACTTATATGTTATAAATGTATTGTTTCTACTATTTTAAGTTTAAGTTTAAATTTTTTGTTAATATGAACCGTATTATAATTCACTATCTAACAAAATATTGAGTTTAATTTGTTTCTTCTAAAACTAATTAATATCTTTATTAAGGGATCAAAATAATATTTTTACGGCGAATACGCTCTTTTGAATCCAGACTGGAGCGAAGGACTCTAGAGAAGAATCCCGAGCATAGCGAGGGTTTCAAAGAACGGTGCACGAGGTAAAATAATTTTGCGACCGAGTTTTACACTCTACTTTTTATCACTCTGTATGAGAAAAGAGATAAGTGTAAATTATAAACAGGAATAGTACATTTATTTATTTTATTATCACCACTTAAGGAATACGCACAATTTTTTTTTTTTATAAAAGTATCATCATAAATACGAATTGGAATAAACAATTACAAAGGCGGAATACATTTCACGCGGTTTTTACTTTTTCTTTTTTTTTAAGTGGTCCGCGCGCGGCTAGACAGTTTTATTATTTCACGTTTATTTCATAGATACGTAAGTTAATTAAAAAAATATATAAATATTTCCAGCAACAGTTGGTGGTAATCAGTTTTGTAAATATTTATATTAATTTCAATGTACTTATATTTTATTTTATATTTCTAAAACTACAAAATCGAGGATAATGAGGCTTCCAAAAATAGTTTTACTACAAACTTAGGATTAAATCAGCGTTCATTACATTAAAAAAAAATAAACTACTAGTTTTGCCCGCGGTTTCGCCCGTGCCAAATTTTGTCTTTACCGTGGTAGGCATAGGCCTATCGCTATTACTTCTCTCCTCTCCAAGGTTCACGGCTTCTAAGATACCTAGAAGAACACGAGCTGGTCAGTGATCGTCAATATGGCTTTCACCACGGTCGTTTGACTGGTGACCTTCTTGTGTATCTCACGCCGATGGGCCTAGCCATTGAGAGTCAGGGGGGCATTGGCATGTAGCCTTGACATAGCGATGGCGTTCGATCGGGTCTGGCGCCGGGGTCTTCCATCGAAGTTGCCATCTTACGGAGTGCCCGAGGGTTTGTGCAAATGTGTCTTTAGCTTTTTGTCCCGCAGTTTTGCTTCCGAAAATTAATCTTCGGCATGGCTCTGTGCTGTCTCCTATGCTATTTCTAATGCATATCAATGACATGTTGGACATCAACAACATACATTGCTATGCAGATAACAGTGCTGGAGACGCTTATTTCACGGGTCGTACAAGCATCCCTCGTTCTGTTGTGGAGGAAAAGCGCTGAATACTTGTATCTCAAATCGAGACTACTCTGTCCTAGGTATCTGACTGGGGACGGGTAAACTTAGTACGATTCAACCCTACAAAGACACCAGTCTGCGCGTTCACCGGTAAGAAAACCCTATTCACTGTAGTCCCACAATTCCGGAACACTCCCCTCTCCATCTCCAAGAGCATTGGGATTCTTGGTGTTGACATCACCAGCGATGTTCAGCTCCGAGATTATTTGCATGACAAGGTGAAACTGGCGACCAAAAAACTAGGTGTACTCACCAGAACCAGGCATTACTTCACGTCGGGGCAGAGGGGTGCACTTCCGGGTTGACGAATACCAGCTTGGCCCTTTTGACTCGGTTCAACGACGGGCTGTGAGAATTATCGACGATCCCAAACTCACTTGCCGTATCGAACCCTAAAGTCTGAGGAGAGACTTTCCCTCCCTGTGTGTGTTCTACCGCTTGTACAATGAGATGTGTTCTGAGGAAATGTTCGAAATAATGACCACGGCTACTTTCTACCATCGCACCGCTCGCCATCGGCAGGTAATTCATTCTCACACAGTAGAACCGAAATGATCGCGTAGAGTGCGGTTTTAGAGAAAATTCCTCCCGCGAACGCTTGAATTGTGGAATGAGCTCCCCGCCAAGGTTTGTTCTTAAGACTACAGTATGAGGTTCTTCAAGCAAGAAGTTATTAGATTTTTGAACGCGCGATTGATACCGCTGGTTTGCAAGCGTCCATAGGCCATGGTGACCGCTTGCCATCAGGCGGACCGTAGACTTGTTTGCCATCTTAGTGTTATAAAAAAAAAAATGAAAATAAAAATCCAAACTTTTTACTGCTAGTTTGCATTAGGGTCCAAATGGTTAAAATAAAGTATAAAACATTAACTACCGATTTAAGAGTTAAAGTGGGTTGATGGTAGCCTAGGGCTTTCGAATTCACCTTACGTTTTGAGTGGCAGAGGTTCGAGCCTGGCGTGTACCAATGAGTCTTTTCTAAATTTCTGAAGTACATTGATTACTCACACCGCTGACTTTTCGGTTCAGAAAAACATCGTGAGGAAATCAGCATTCGTCAATAAAAAGACGTATGTGAAGGCCACAGTCCGCACTGGGCCCGCGTGTGGACTATGTCCCAAATCACCCTCGTTGAGGGTAGACCGTGCCTTAACAGTGGGGATGTATGAGGCTGATAAGAACTGAGTTATTTGCCAACTCCCCCTGGTAGTAAATCATTCACAGCCGGGTGTGAACAATTGAGGATATTAAATTAAAAGTGCTCTTCAAAAATTTTGAAATTTTGAAACTAACGGGCTATTAAAAATCTGATTCGTTTACCAGTTAAGCATTTAATTTTGAATTAGTGGACTCTATAAGCATAGTTGGTATATTTAAATTAAAATATGAGAACAATACGAGCATGCAGACACGAGACTTAGAACTATGGTATAGAATGAAATCGCCGACCTGGTGTTGGCTTCTTACGTAGTTCACGAAAGTACAGTCCTTAAGATGACGTGGAAGATAGCGTGCTTCCCGAGCACTGATTTCACTACGTGTACACGGGCACAATATAGTCAATAAAAACCGAAATAGTTAATATAGTGAAATATTAGTCCTTTGTTTTATTGCGATTTTGGAGGTCGCGGTGGGTGCGGTGGTCAACGCTCACACTTGACCAAAACATAGCTTCTATCGCGCCTATCTTGCAACAACTGTGTGGTAGGCGAGAGTGCAGGTGGGGAGGTTGGACGCTCATAGAAATAAAGGTGTTGGTTGATTAAACTATAGTAGTGAAGTCTATTTTGAACATATCATGTTGCAAAGTATGGATAGGTAGCGTTACCAGTTATCATATATGAATGTACATATTTGCAGTCACTGCAATTGCAGACGCAGTCACACTTAAATGACAAGAAACCTACATAGATACTTATTAATTTATTTAAATGTTTGGTAACGCTAAGTTCTGACGTGCACGAATGGAAGTAAATTTAAGTACAGTGCAACAAACTTTTTGACCTTCTGACCTTGGGTGTTTTGTCGCTAGTGCCGTTGTAAGTTTACACCATTTATTATATATTATATGGCGACTGTAATTTTAATTTTTGTTAACTGAGCCATAAAAGTTTGTTGCACTATGAGTACCTAGATTGTCGCTTAAGTCAAAAAGTAATTTCACATTGTCACAATGATGGTTGGTGTCAAAACTAAATAACTGCAATTTCCCATTAAGTTTTAACTTTAAAGGTTTAACTTTTAATCTCTTAAACTTATTAATAACATGTTTCCCTCAAAATAAAACCAGAAAACAGTTTAAACACAGATGCCTATCACGCAAACTGAAGCCATAAACGTAGAACCTTATTAAAGTTGCAACCACTTTAATAACTTACGAGGCCTACAAGTTACGGCATCTGGGACCTAACCGCATCATATATCATGTGTTCTTGGTTATAAGAGACTTTAGATAATTCATCGTCTATTTCTTTTGCGACGTTATTGCACCGAATTTGTGTTTGGATATACCTATTTGCTATTTACTTTTCCCGCGGGTACACCCTTAATTCGATTATCAGCGTGGAATTACAAGGGCAACTTCTTGATTATTGTAAAGAAGTTTCTGAAGTCAAGCTATAGATGTGGCTATAGTTCGTACACGTGGAATTTGTTTGAAGTTATACCTGAAGGAACTCTTCAATATTCCGGAATAAATGTTGTTTACGTCTTTATTCGTCTCTTCGACTATCTCTGTTCCATCTATCAAATCAATAGCATGCTCCGTTTCAAAGTAATGGAAAAAAAATACTTATCTCTAGCATTTATAAAATTAGTATGAATTTTGACGGGGAGTTTATAATGATTTAACATTTTCATCCGTTCACTTACAGCTCCTAAGAAAAGTAGCTGCTTTAATAATGTCGCATCCCCATGCCTATAGGATGCAATAGTAGCATTTCTATAGGCGGGTGCACCATACCGCTTTGGCCTCTTGAATCCTTACAAGCAGTATTGATCGTTTTACTGAGGAAAAACTTTACCACTATATCTTACCCTGTGGGTTTTGTTTGAAAGTGCGATGTCAAGGAAAATAAGTTCATTGAAAATTAAAATTAATCAATTTAATGCACTGTAATTGTTTTTGCAGATAAACCAATAACACATATCCAAGAATGACGTTTCTGGCACATTGCTAGATTCTCGCAATTTATAAAAAAATCGCAGAATTTTTCTTATAAATTCCTGGGCTTAGCGGGAAGTACTTTTTTACTCGCTTTAATTGTTATCTCCGTTATATTCAGAGGTATTCATTCCATGTCACTATCTGACGTGATTTTAGACCCTTAACAACGAATAAAATTATTCCATTAAATCAAAATGTAAATGGAATGGGTAATCGTTTCATAGGCCATTAATTTTACCCATGAACAGATCATTAATTTTATAGGTCGTACACCATACAAGCATGTAGGTGAGTAATAAAGGATATTGCTCATTAGTATCATGTACCGAAAATGGGACAGCTTAATACTTACTTAAGTTATCACCTTTATTTGTCTGTCACAGTCGTTTCACTAAAAATATTTTTTGATAAAGACCGGATTTGTAAAGAATAAGTGGAATTAGGTACGAATCTTGTTAAGGACCAGGGTTCGTGCCCGGCACGGCCCGGTTATTGAAATTTTTGTCCAAATATTTATATTCAAGTGAAATTTTAAATAAATTATTCCATACAATCCTTGCTTGACACAACACAAACACAACAAAAAACAGGTAAACTGGTTAAGCCGTTCTCAAATGATGATTTTTATATTTGATTATTAAAGATCACAAGATAAGGATTGTTTAATTTTTTTAATTTTACCGGAAAACTCGAAAATTTACTTGGATATAAATATTTAGATGCATTAAATTTTATTTATACGGAATGTGTAAAGTATGAAAAGTTAAAAATGAGTTCAAATAGTTTGTTTTAGGTCAACAACCTAGTGGCACAGTGGTAGTCCGTTGGATTGCGGAATCGACGGAACTTGGTTTAATCATCATAAAATTGCCATTTTCTGCTCCCATTTTAAGTGAACAAACATGAAATTATTTGGCAGTTGGTAAATAACACATGCATTTAACGTACCAGCACATATGAACAGTTATCTTATTAAATAAAAAAAAGTTAAACATTTAATAGTAAAGTGTTAGTTAGCTAGAAAATACAGAAAAAGAATCTTAGCCCTTTAGCAAGAATAATGACATTCATTAATTTTCGTTAAGTCTCGAAAAACTTGACTTTTACATTAACTATTTGAGATAACAAGATTGCTAGCAGCTTTTAAAAATTACAAAGATACATTTTCAGTTTAAAAATAATTCCAAAGATAAAACTCAAATAAATGGTTGCCTATCACGGGAGCTTCTATAAATGAAGGTTGAAACCCTACAATTTATCAACGTTTCGTAAAAGGCACCAAAAAGAGCAAGTGAGAGGAAAACTGGCGCAGGTCCATTTTTAACTTTTAGTGGCTACTAGTTTTACTACCTTTTCAATTATTGTGTGGTATAAGGGAGATATGAATCTAATAAATACATAATTAATTATAAAAGTTGTTTTTGGTTTATAAATAAAAAATTAAGTAAACTTGTTACAGCCGGGACCAACGGTTTCACGTGCTTTCCAAAAAAAGCTAAAAAAAAAGTATCACAAGGCGGTCACCCATCCGGTACTGACCTCGCCCGAAGTTGCTTAACTTCGCTTATTGTTTCTAATATACGTGTGCGACTGGGCCACGAGCTGTTGTCTTATAGCCGGGCCTTATATGACAGTCGAGAAACATGTTAATTTTTGAAGCACACTTAATAGGTACCTTTAGGGGCGCAATTCGGCACACGAAGCTCAGCAATCGCCAAAAGGAGCAACAATCGCAGAACCCCGTATTAACACAATTTGCAATACAGTTTTGATGCAATCCCGATTCATTTACCAAAACACGCGATTTGGCAATCAAGAGGTGGCAAATGCTGATAGATAGCTATATAATTAGTAAACCATGTCTCACAACTATCATTAACATACGTAATCATGCAAATACATGTACATTGTGCATAATATAATGATTATACTTTACTCAATAAATTCCTTTCTTTTCACTTTACTTACTAATTCCAACACATTCAATAGATTGTTTCTTTCTTTTTTCTGTAAGTGTTATGGCGAGAAAAAAAGAAAATCGGCCAACAACTTATTTTATACCACTTAGGTCGCAAACAAGCTTGCGGTCAGCCTAATGGTAAGCGGTCACCGCAGCCTATGGACGCTTGCAATATCTGGGGCATCACTCGCGCGTTGCCGACCCTTCAGAAATCTAATACCTTTTTTCTTGAACCCCATACTTAGGGTACTTGTAGGGGTACAACTAACGTGTCGAAAGCATTATTACTTAACATTGTGTTGTTCTGTGATGACACAGAACAATCTTATAATTTGTGTATAATGTTATATAAATTCTTTAAATAGATTTAACAGGGAACCGGCAGTAGAGAGCAGAAGTAAGTACCTACCTATTATAATTATTACTTCCATGTCAGTAGATTAAATTGTTATTGTACTATGGTGTTTTAGGACCCCGAACTATTATTTACTAAAAAAAATATATTATTCGAACGCCGAATATTAACATAGCCAACACAAATGATTCATTGGTGTGGCTGGTTGGGTATTGTTTTAAATATGATTAATTGCAAGACATTATACGTTATAATTAATCATAAATGGTTAGGCATTAATCATTCTCCTCTTAATAATATTAATGGAACGTAATAAATCTCTGTATTTAATAAGACAAACAATTAAAAGAAATTTAACTCAAAGGGTATGCAGTGGGTAGGTAATCAAAATCAATCAAAAGCTGTAATTGATAAAAATAGTAGAATAGTATCAAAAACTGTCCCTCGCCTGTTGAATATGTTATCGTGGGAGGGGAACGAACTCACGATTTAAAAGCGGCATTAAGTTGCCACTGCAAAAAAAAAAAAACTAAAGAAAACCGCCAATTACGTGTCATACGCATGAAATGTTCTGTGTTTTAGGTTCTGTGAATGCCGAAGAATGAGATTTTTTAAGTTATTGCGAATTGTTTTTTAATTAAGTTTTTCGTAAAACTCTATTACTGTGAGTTTTTTCTGATTTTCATAATTTGCGAAATATAAATCTTATAGAAATCTCTGTCTAAAATCAATATAAGTGATATGTGCGAAAAAGAAATTTATGGCAATTTACATAAGACACGTAATACACGTAAAATTTTATCATAATCAATGGCAAAGTTATACCGGCAGACGGGCTAAAAGAAAATACGAGGGTTCCGTTTTTACTATTTGGCTACGGAACTCTACAAAACGTCTTATAAAGGCCATCTGCAAGCCAATTAAATTTGTCATAACTGTATGTGTAAAAATACACATATATTCTACAGATAGGCTATTTGTTTCAAAAAGTTGTAGTTCGTAACCAATAATTTTAATATCAACGTATTCAAAGGAAAAACTGAAATAATATAAAATTTTGTGTTGGTACTAACGTATGAAAAGGGGGAAGTAAGTAAAGGTGGGTTTACATTGTCGCAATTATGACGGCTGACGGACAATGAGTAGGGTGTCGCGTATTGTTATATATTTTATGAAATGTGTCGCAATTAAAAACAAAATTACTGACAATGCGGTCCGCTTATGTTTTAATTAAAATAGGAATTATAATCAAAGTACATCCGAAATCGGTGAGTCTAGAAACTTGAAATTTGAAATTTGCAATGAGAGTTCCTTATTGAGGTAGGGCTCCACTAAAAGAAAATTAGAATATATCAGCAAGTCACCAACCAATTGTGAAAGGGTTGAACTTATTCGGAAAACTTCCCGGCGTATGCATAACAACTTACCAAAATTTCATTACAATCGGTTAACCCAAGTTATTGCGCGAGTACGACTCGCACTTGACCCTTTTCTTCTTGCTCAGAAACCATCGCAGCGTGTGTATAACAACATACCAAAATTTCATTACAATCGGTTTATTGAGCGAGTCCGACTCGCTCTTGACCCTTTCGGAAAATCCTTCCTTATCGGATGCCTACGTGATATAAAGAACACACCCTCCAAGTTTCAGGTCTAGACGATCAGCGGTTTAGGCTGTGCGTTGATCCGTCAGTTTTTATGCCAAATTTTTTTTGTACTATCATCTGCCGTGCTGATTTGTGTATCTTAAAGTCATTCAAATCGGTCCAGCTGTTTAGGAGGAGTACAGTGACATACACACGGTACAGTAGGATTATATATGTATAAAGATATAGTATATTACTAGATATATTAATTGTAGTTGATTTACTTGACGATTCGAAAGTGTTCTTAGTAACCCAATTGATTTGATTTTATATAAATAAAAGATTTTGATTTGATTTGATATGAATGTAGGTATGAAGGTCCTTACATATGAAATTGATGTTTATTCATTGATTCCTTTGCTAAAAAAATTGCGGGAGCGAGAATCAACAAAATCTTCGAAGGTGTTTTGGGCTGCCGCATTTGAATTGATTTTTTTTTCAATTAAGAAATGATCCAAATTCAGACAAAAGTGGTAATCGGTTGGAGCTAGGTCCGGGGAGTATGGTGGGCGAGGGAGATATTCCAATTCTAGCTCCTCTAGTTTCACCGTTGTCTGTTGTGCAGTGTGTGGTCAAGCGTTGTCCTGAGGCTGCAGTGGGCTAGAGCGGTTGACCAATCTTGGCTGTTTAACGGCTAGCTTTTCCTCCATGGTGTCTACTTGTCGGCAATACAGATCTGCCGTAATCGTCTAACCGGATGTTAGGAAGCTGTAGCGAATGACACAAACGCTGGTCCACCAGACACTATCCAGTAACTTTTTTTGAGTCAACTTTTGCTTGGGGCAGAATTAAGCTGGTTCTGCTGGATTTAACCACTGTGATAAGCATTTCCGATTAATATATATGATCCATTTTTCATTACAAGTAATGATACGATTCAAAATGCCAACGCTATTGCGACGGTTGAGTAACGTGACGCAGCAGTTGACGCGTTTTTGTTGGTTTGCTTCACTTAGTTCATGTGGTACCCATTTTTCAAGCTTTTTCACTTTTCCAATTTGTTTCAAATTATTCAAAATGGTTTTTTTACTCACTAAGAAGCCTGCAGCTTACTCTGACGTGGTTTGAGATGGATCTGATTTCACGATCACCTTCAATTCCTCATTGACAACTAGGGTCTCCGGAAATTTCCAGAACGAAAGCTTTGGAACCAAAAACGTAATGTGTTAACTTTAACAGTGGCTTCTCCGTACACATAATTAATCTTTCAAGCTGTTCTTCAGAGCTAATGCCATGATGGAATTCGGATTTGAAAATAATGCAATATTTTATGTTTTCCATATTGAGCACAGAACAATGTCAAAGCAAAATTGAATGACTCGATAACAAATGAATTATTACATTCGAAACACAAATAGACAAGCTTAAAATTGAAATAAATTTGAATTTCGAATTCTTAACCAAAAGCCGGCCGGTAGCAAATTCGACCACACGCCTAATACCGAATATTATGCGGGTTTCCTGGCCGAACAGCCGAATATTCAGCAAAAGTATTCGGCCAGCGCGCGACCAGTCTTTCCCAGTTTGGTGCTCATAGTAAAAACAACATTTACGCGCTCTCTTAGTTTTGATAAGTTTACTTAAAAAACGAAATTGTGGGGATCGGCGTAGATGGCACTGGTAGTGTAAATATCTCATTGAAAGTGCTCTGCATTATAATTTAATTTAAAAAATATGCAGAGTGTGATTTTCATAATGACTTACAATTTAAAATAAGTGGAAAATCAAAAGTGTTTGTAATTTCATAATAACTATGTATCTATTTTCTATAAAAACAGTAAAGCAACCTAGTCTTATCTGATCTATCGAGCCAGAAGACTCAAAAATGAACTAAGTAGTACTTATTTATTTAATAAGACAAGGAATATTGCCACTTTATTAATGTTTAGTCAAAGACATTGTGTTTAGTAAACGAGTCTACTTTATATCGGATGTAGGTACATTCCGAAGTGGTGAGTCACATCTCAATCTAACGAACTTTAATTTAAAGATTTGACGCAGTAAATATCAACTACAAATTTCACGCTTACTAGTAAGGCATTGTTGGTGTGATGGTGTAGTATATGAGTTTAAAAGCCACACTACGCTGTAAACTCGAGTTCCAGCCTACGTCATTGCGAGGGCTTTTTTTATTGTTACTTTATCTTTTTCTTTCAATTATTATTTGCTTTGTTTTGTTTATAAATAAAAATAGTTAAAACAAACAAATATGGTTAGATACAATAATGTTACTTTACGAAAACGTAAACCCATATCATTCGAATCTATTTATGACTGATTACCTTACCTTCCACAGACTCAGAAAGCCAAAAAAGCTTACCTGACTTATCAACAATATGCGATGAGTCGGAGGATTAAAAAAAAGATTTTTTTTGTCTTAAAACTCAATAAGGCAGTACCCATGCTGAAATTCAAAATATTTGTTCCGAAATTTTTTATTACAAAAAAACTATCAGAACAGAAATTAAAAATAAATCAAATAATTACTGCCTTTAACAAAAAAAAAAACCAAAATCTTCTTACTCGAATAATAACGACATTATTTGCCGATTCTCTAATAAACATGAACGCAAGTACGATAGACAAGATCCATCCAAGCTACAACAGTAACCGACAGACCCATACTGCAGCAACCAACAGTACGCAAGAAAAAAGGAAATCGAGATCGAAGTACGAAATCAATTATTAAGTTATCTAAAAGATGGCAGTAATAGTACAAGCAACATAAATAAAAGTTTAGAATTTACATTGCAAGAAAACAAGAAAGAAACATGTTTGTTGAATACTTCTCTGAAAGAAAAGAACTAAAATTACCTCTATGCAGTGCATAGTATTATGTATATACAGAATTCCAAACTCCGACACTTCTATATTTTTCATAAAACTGGAACATATTATAGATAACCTTCAAAACACTAATTCTGTAGGATGGGATTCAGTTTGTACTAAAGTTTTGAAAGCAACTGCCAAACAAATAGCGTCTATCATAACTCACCTTGTTAATCTCTTAATCTAACCGGGCATATTTAATCAATCAAGCTCTGCTCTGATCAGCAATTAAAAAATTAAACGCAGAGGACCTTAACAATTATAGACCAGTAACACTATAATCTTTGTTTTCCAAAATATTTGAAAGAGCTATGTATGATCGTATCACAAATTTCTTAGATAAACATAAAATTATAAACCAGGAACAAAACAGTTATCATAAAAATATATTTACAACCCTGGTAGCTTTATATTCAGTGAAAAGTATTTTTGAAAAAATCGACAAAAGAATTCCAGTTGTAGTAATATTTTTTGATATGAATTAAGCCTTTGTGTTAATCATAATATTTAACTTCAAAAATGTGAGCGAATTGGAATAAAAGGACCTGCTCTCCAATGGATCGATTGTTATCTAATAAGAAGAAAAAAATATGTTGAAATTAGTCATACAAACGATTCTCAAGAATTAATAAACACACGATCCCCCTATGAAAGTAATATAGGCGGCGTTTCACAGGTAAGCATTTTAGGTCCATTGTTATTATTATTATATTAATGATTTACCGACAATAACAAAACATCGATGCGTACTTTTCGCCGATGACATTTCAGTAATACTACCTGACAAAGACATACTTAAAAACTTAAATACTGAACTAAATACTTCAACTGAATTTATAGTAAATAGCTTCTGGCAGCGGCTTCGCCCGCGCTGAATTTCGTTAGCAGCGTAGGTTCTTACGGCAACTACTCAATTATAGAAAAAAACAAACAATCAAATATTTCCTCCTTAATGACATAATACATTCGTGTCTGTGAAACCATGGAAATACACATATAAAATTTCAACCCAATCGGTCAAGCCGTTTAGTAGTTGACATACCGAGAGCAGCGCCACCTACCGGGTCCAATTCTATTTTTAAATCATCCAGGAAACCATTGAAATACCCATATAAAATTTAAACCCAATCGGTTCAGCCGTTTAGAAGTTATGTGAAAACGATAAGTACTGAAGGATAATTCTTACTATCCGTTGTCCTATTACCCGTTTTCCCGTAGGAATGAAGCATTTTCCCGAGGTAAAAAGTAGCCTATGTTCATCAGGGATAATGTCGGCTTCTAATGGTAAAAGAATTTTTCAAATCGGTCTAGCAGTTTCGGAGCCTATTCAATACAAACAATCAAATCTTTCCTCTTTATGATATTAGTAAATATTGTTTGAAAGATAATAATTTGTGTAATAAAATTGCTAAAACTAAACATATAGCATTTGCTAACTACAAAACAGAAATCTAAATCATATGATATATATATAATAATGCAAAAAAAAAATGATAAAGTTTCTGAAATAAAATTTTTGATCCTTACCCAACTAGCACATTCGTGGTTTTTACAGCTTATCTTACGGCTTTTAGTTCTAAATAGGTAGTATATCAGTGTCAGACAAATCTTTTAGTTGTAAGGTGGTCTCGAAGATGCAAATGAGAACTTAAATTCACTAGCAGTTGCATATGTATGTATTTAGCTTCCCCTATATGTCTTGTGGTGGCATACAGTCGAAATTGCTACCATTAACTGTAAATAAGATATATTTGCCACTAATGTAGCACCAGTGGTAGCAAACAAGGTTTTAAAATCACTGATATGCAACTTTTACACTTAAATCCCAATATGGCACTTAAAGTTTCAAATAAGTGGTGTAAAGGATTGTCCTGCCACCTGTAGTGCTAAACTGGGTTATTTTCCGGCTTTTTTAGAACCTATAGTTGCTGTATCTCTAAGTTCTTCTGTGCACTGATAAGTCGCCCTAACGCATAAATAAGTTTCAAAAAGCCAACTTAAAGAACCAAAAGAAGCGATTATGACTTATTTTGAACTACTAGGGATCTTTTGGTTCTAAATATGTATACATACTTATTTATTTTCTCACAATAATAAAAAAAATTAAGGAATTAATCGCAGTCGGTTTTTTTCTTTACAATATGCATAAACTTTTATAATTCTATAAAGAAAATGGGTTCCTTTAACTGGAAAAAAGTAAAACGGAGAGGTAATTAACATCGTCAAGTTAAATGTGCTTTACAAAATATCTTGGACATAAGTGATGGCAATATCGATCAAGAAAATACTGACCAACCATCAATGGAGGCTGAACACAATAATATTCAAAGATCTAAAAGATCTAAAAAAAGGGCAAACAATTACTTTTTATATACATAACATTCACTCAATTGCATTTACAATATGCAAATAGGTGAATTTTAAACCTCATGGTGCTAAATGAGGCGTAAATAAGTGAGGTTAAGAACTGTAAGATACAAACCATGTCTTCAAAAATCGAGTCTTTAAAATTGTGAAAGTTTGGATACGACATTATGTTATTGACACCTACCTACAACTGTGGTAATTGTAACTGATGTAATTTAATAATATAATAAAATTTAAAGCACCAAAATCACTTGTTTTGATAACCAATAAAAAAGTGAGGTTATAATCATATTAAATTTTCAATTAATTATTCTAATAAACTTAATCTAATGAAAGGCGCGTGAAAATCTACAAAGAAATATCATATATAATTCACATTAAAAAACAATTCGCAACGACTTTTATGCTAACTAAATGCTAAAACATTAAAGTTACCTAATAATAAATAGAAACACGATAGGACTTACCTAATTACACACGAGTCGCACTCAAAGTTACTTTTGTATTTTATTTTTAATAATTAATAATTAGATTTTGTACTCGAACATTTTTTTAGCACTTCTTCACCTGATGAATGAACGAAATCGTTTTTCATTCAATTACTCATTCGCTACGCACAACTTACACCCACGGTTCTAATTTCCACTACAGAATATAACTTAAACTATTAAGGAACCCATTTAGAACCGAAAATAGGCTGCAATTTTTCTCCTTTTTGTGCTATCAGGGTGGCATATGGGTTGCCTTCACCTATATACCACTTAAGGATGGCTGTAATTTTCACCTTAGGTATTACTCGGTCCTAATATATAATAGGGATGGGTCATATTTGCAAAAGTTCGAACCAGGGCTTATAAGTACGGGGCTTTACAAAAACCAGATCTGAAAACTAGGGTTCAAAAGACTTGAAAGTATTTGGCAGCATTACTTAGACCTGTGGGATAATAATTTTATTTTATTAAGTAACAGGTCCTCTTTTCGTAATGAAATCACGGTTTATTTTCATCAGCTGCTGAGAAAATAGTAGATAATTTAATAAATTTATTCATGTTTTTTAGTAGTATAGGTAAATACCTAAAGGTGTAGGCATTTACATTACATATGGATGTCAAACCTATAATATTCAACTAAGCTGGCGTAGTTAAGAGATTTCAAGTTATTTTACATACATGGCATTATCTATTTACATAGGAACATCATATTTTTTTTAATTTTTAACATTTTTGTTTATTTATTTATTTTTTCAATAACGTTTTTATTGTATTTTTTTATCTATTTACATACTTTTTATTTTTTTAATTCTGCTTTAAGCTTACACTATTCTCGTTCCCACCAAAATAACAGACAAATGTTTTCTTAGTATATGTTTAGTCAGTTTTGATACCCCTGACATGATATAATGATTTTACACATTTTGCACTCAGCTTTATAATCACCATTATCTACAAAATGGTCCCAAGCCATACTTTTTTTGGAGACATGCTTGAACTACACACTTATGCCTAAATAAAATAACTGCCCAATAAAATATAAATACAACAATCACAAACATATTGAACAATTCAACAAACAATAACAAAAAAAAATCTATGAAAAGTAATTTTTTTTATTTATTTATTCTTTATTGCACACTATATAAAAATACTATGTACAAATGGAGGACTTAATGCCTAAAGGCATTCTCTACCAGTCAACCATTGGTGAACAGAAAAGCTTTGTTGGTGGTGCCAAATAAAGGCTTACATTTAATATAAAAAAAAGAAAATTACTACAAATATATAGATACATACAAAATACACTAATACATAAGATAATTTTAGAAATATAATGAAAATACTACATACAATTACATAATTATATATATATATACGTAAACTGCTTAATACATATTATAATAATATATAATACCAATGGACCTTAAATGTTTTGAATGTACTAATAAAATTAAAAATGTTCTAATAGATGACGCCTCAACATAGATTTACAGAACGTTTTGTTTTGAGCCTTTTTAATCACTAGTTCATTTTCAATAACCTCTTACGTTAGATTATGATTAACCAATAAGAAGTTAAAGAACGTTTATGATTTTCACGAGTGTGCACCTTATTTGCATTATTGTAAGGAATTTTAGATGGCACAAACGTATTGGGATAGACACACAAAACTCGCATAAAAACACGTGTTGTGCCGAACACATCCGAATTCCGCCGAGGCCGGAGCCGGCACGGTTGGATAAAGGGTCGTACTCGGACGCACTCGCAAAGGGAGCCCTGTCGCTGTCCGGGCGCCCTGAGCCGCGCGCCGCGAGCGTACTTGGTCGCACTCGTAAGCCACAACGTCCAGCGTGCCGGGGGTTGGGCGCGTGGCGGATTGCGGGCACGCACCGAGGCGTCACAGCCCCGCGCCAGACTTGCAAGTTTTTGACATAAACCCGGGTTGTAAACTTTTTAGCAGAAACCAAGTTTTAAAACCTGGTTGCGTATATACGCCTCACCCCTTAGGTATATATAACTCATATGTCACCTGTTGTGTTAGTTGGTATATATTCTACATTAATTAAATGAAGCCTTTCTCTCTCTCTCGCCAGCCTTCATACGTCCCCACTGCTGGGGCACTGCCTACCCTCATAAGCGAGGATGATTTGGGCCATAGTCCACACGCGGGCTCAGTGCGGATTGTGGACTTCACAAACGTCTTTTTTTTTTTTTTGACGTGTGCAGGTTTCCTCACGATGTTTTCCTTCACCGAAAAGCCAGTGGTGTGAATAAATAACTCAGTGTACATGAGTAATTAAGAAAAGACTCATTAGTACACGCCGAATTAGCTTTCTAGCCTGTATCGCCCTCTTAAAAAACACACTTAAAGTACGAAAGTTGATAATGCATGATTATTTTATTATTATTTGTAATGTATGAATACATTATTATTTGTAATGTTATTATGTATAGAAAACAATCCTTTTATTTGCTATTCATCCTACTACAACGAAAAATCTTAAGTATTCGGTATTCCGGCGAATAGTACCTATTTATTCGATATTCGGCAGAAAAGGTCAACAGTAGCCCAATACCGAATAGTAGCCGAATATTAATTAAGTAAATTTTATTTGTGATAAAACTTAAAATTGACAACGTTCGATGTATTTTCTCATCATGTTTTTTTTTTCAGTGGTTTTTATGATTTTTTAAAACCCTTTTGAGGGCCCCCATTCTTTTAAACAATAATTTTAGATTAATAAATAATAAAATAATATTAATATAATAATACCAATAGTGTAATGTCAACCTTACGAACACACAAACACCTGAAATTATAATTCATAGTGAAACACCCTTCATTTCATAAATTGGTTAAAAAACAAGATACACAGCACTAAGTTTGATGGTTTATTCTTGTAAAGTAGGCTGTAAGTTAATAAGTTAATAAGTGTCTAATGTACTTCTATCAATAAAATAAAACCGACGAAACCAAAACTCGACAACTTTCTTTAGCAACATCGAGAATGTTTCCTACTCTTTGTAACTGCAGTAGAATTTCCACTTATAGCAAACTTAAGGCATTGCTGTTTATCACGCAAACTGTAGGCTGTAACGCGAGAGACTTAAAGCTACTTCTGACGTCGTCAGAAACCCACAGTTGACTTCTGGCATCTACATATGAAACATATCGACATAGCGAGACCTTTGCATAAACCTTTGATCTTTGCGTCATGTTTATTCATTTTCTTTTATTAAGAACGTTTCAGTTTGCTTACACCATTTAGCTTAGCGTAGATTGCTCTCTTTAATGATTTTTTTATTTGAAAGTGATTTTTATTGCTCAATTTTTTTTCAAACGACTGTAAGTAAATGCTTAGTTTAGTAATAATCTAAAATAACGTTTGATCCACGTTTTTTTCGAAAATAAATATATTTTATTAAAAAATCTTTTATCTTTATAACTGAGTTGATATTAAAGTAGATATATAGGTAAGTTATTTTTCAAGTTATTCATATTATTATCGGTCTACATTTGACAGTGGCTTTTGATATTCAATACGAGAACTATCGCCAAACCATGCTGTTGTGGTTAGGCTCCTAGTAAACAATAGAACTGTATCTAGCTAAAGCCAAATTACAGCTGACTCAGTTCCAAGCCTAAACGTTACACAGACCATTAATCTTTTATTCAAGGAACACTGAACTTAAATTAATTTGATAATGATACATATAGTATTTAAACTCGAGAATCAAGCTTTCCAAGAGGCCTTATGGTTTAGTGGTACAAGTGTTTTGACCTATATGGCCTAAGACTCCTTCCCCTAAAGAGGCCTGTGATCCTGCAATGGACACGTAACACAGCTGAGGCAACAAGTTACAGTAATAACATATTATGTTATGTAAAGTAATAAAGTTAAAGTTTCAAATTCTGTTACTGCTACGGTAAATATGTTACTCATTGTGTTACTCCAACCAACTGTTAATACTTTAAGACTTTTTACAAGGACCGTGATTTATTGAAAGTTTGAAGATTTCAATAAGTCGGCGGTGGCCTAGTGGTTTGTTTCTGCCTCGCGTTCTAAGGGACTGAGGTTCGAGTCTGGTGTCTGGTATACCAATGTCTTTTTCTTAATTTCAGAGTAAATTGATTACTTACACCACTGGGTTTTAGGTGAAGGAGAACATTGTGAGGAAAGCAGCATATATCAAAGAGATGTATGTGAAGTTAATAATGAGCACTGGGCCCGCGGAATGGGCTATGGCTAGGTGCTAGTGATGGGCTTTGGCTAGGTGCTAGTGGTTGGCTGTGGCAAGATGCTAGTGATGGGCTAGGTGCTAGTATAGAATATATAGCTAATATTTTTTTAGGGTTTTATTTTTAGGTCTATAGATATTGGGACCTCAAGATTGATTTTGATCAAATATGTACGTATTAGTCGTTGCTAATGCCAATTTATTTTAACAAAAAGGTTCAGACAAAATAAACAAATAGTACAAGAAATTTAGGTATCGAATAAAAAAAAGTTACAAGTACTTAAAATATGAAATAGGTACATTATGTATGTCTAAATAAAACTAAGTTTCGGATGTTAATGTGTACACAAAGTAAAGTTTATGTACTTTGTTTATAAACTTGTTATCCAAACAAAACTTAGAAGAACTTTGTAAACCAACAATATCGTGCTGAGAAAAACTTTTAAAGATCGTCAGCAAGATTGATAGCTTAGCCTTAATTCGTTATTTGACATGACTTGAGAAAACCTAAGTTTGATGATTTTTACTTTTCTTCGAGTTTCTTACAGGAATTAAGATTACAAGTTACAAATTACTGGAGATAAGTTTAAAAAGCGCGGTCGTATATATTTTGGCAATTTTTTGCAAATTGGCGCCAGCTTTTTTTTTTTGCCTCCCTCGCAGCTTTGCTATTTATTGGTGTGGCCGGCTGCTGTACAGAGGGTGTGAGTTCGGTTGCCGCACTGGACAAACATTTATGTGATAAACATTAGTGTTTGCGGCCAGACGAATGTGTGTAATGTCTAGATAACTTATGTATATATAATTACATTTTAATAATATTTCATAATTAATTGTAATAATCAAGGTAAAGTAACTAAATAATAACTAACAAAGGTGTTCAAAAGTTACAAATTTAATTCATTAGGTGTCATGCTCCTTTAAGGTGATGACATACCCAAAGGAGTAAAATTTACTAGAATGCAAATAAAAAAGAATGCAAAAACTCCTGGTGTTACAAGCGGTGACCGCTTTCCATCAGGCGGACCGTTAGCTTATTTGCCAACTTAGTGGTAAAAAAAACCCATAAAATATTGCTTTTTATATTTTTTAAACATTTAATATTTAGTTCTCTTTCTTTATTTTCATGTACGTGTAGGTACCTACCTGCCTGTCTTTTTGTTATAGTCAGATCTAGCAACTGTACTTTGAATTCTTTTTGGAATACCACTTGCAAGTTAAGCAACGTCGAGCTTGGTCAGTAATTGGATGGGTGACCGTTTGTCAGCCCACTTTTTGTTTTTTTCTAAATTACGTCAATGTTTGTACGGAACCCACGGTCTGCAAGTCCAACTCGCATTGAATCGAGTTTTTTATATCAGTACCGCCCGTGGGTTCTCTGAACTCCCGCTTATTGTTTTCTGCTCACCAAACCCTTTTGATTTAATACCCATGTCAAGGGGTCGTGACGCCAAAGCTCATATTAAATTACAAATTCAATAATTGGAAGTCCGAAAATGTATTTCCTACAATTTTTTCATCATAATGATAATTATTTATAATTATTTTGGTTCATGTCGTAATTCCATCGTTATTCCGAATTACTTATATTCAAAATGTCATTTAACATAAATATCTTTGTTATTAATATTTGCGTTCGTATAGTTTTTCAACATAACGATTTCAAGCAATATCGCTTAGAATCATACTAACATATTTTTTAGCATATTGATATTTTTTCCTGAATTTTAAATTTTTAAAGATTTACTTCTCTGCACCAAGTTATTAATTAATCGATAGAGTAGCACCCCCTTATACATAAATAAAATAAAAAGTCGGCAAAAAAAAAAAATCTGAAAAAAATTAAAAAATTATAATAGACTATACTGTAATACTAGTGCAGGTTAGGTGAGGTTTGGTTAAGTGAAAACAAAATCGGCCACCGATTTCTACATTCCATTTAGTTATAAGGGGATGCATCTTCATCCATTAAAATAATTTTCACACAAAAATGAGTCGGTGCAGGGAATTAAAAATTATCTTTTAATTAACAAGATAATATGAAATTATTAATATTATAAATTTCAATGATAGTTGTACCAATCGTAATATAAAACAAATAGGAATTTTCTCAAAAATAATATTATGATAGTAATTTCAGCAATGCCATTTTGGTTCATGTCGTTCATTTTCGGAATAATGATTATTATGAATAACGATAATAGAATTATTAATGTATTACAAAAAAATATGAAAAACAATATTATGAAGAGTGATGATTATGATTACAAATCGGTATAAAAATAAAAAAAATCGATCGAAAAACTGTTTGTGAGCCAATTTATCTAATATATCTAAATATACACACCGGCACAATTAGCGGAACAGAAAAAAAAGTGAGACTATGAGATAATAACGCATATATTTGACGAAAATGTAATTAGACATTCTGGATTTAACCCTTCTTTTTAGCAAGTCCCAGACATGCTCTATCGGATTCATATCGGGGGAATTTTCTGGCCACTGCATCACCGGTATACCTACGTGGCTCAGATATGCCTGTACCGATTGTGCACTATGAGCACGAGCATTATCTTGCATTAGAATAAAGTCGTCACCAATAAATGGGGCAAATGGTACAACATGTTCTTCTAAAATGTCTCTGATGTATCGATCTGCTGTCATGGTCCCTCCTGTGACTATCACTAACTCCGTGCGAGCTCCCAAACATATCCCTCCCCAAACCATAATCGAGCCGCCACCATAAGCCACTGTGTGTTCAAAATTAGACTGTATGTTGCGTCCTCCTTTGCGTCTCCATATTCGCTGTCTCCCATCGATCTGTTTTAAAAGAACTCTGCACTCATCAGTAAAGAGAACCTGCTGCCATTCGTTCAAATCCTTTTTTTGTGTTCCGCTAATTGTGCCGGTGTGTATATAAAGCCTCGAGGGGTATCTAAATAAACAAATAGTCCGCCATTTTGTTGTAGCCAGTACTGGCGAGTAATCCACCATTTTGGATTTAGAATAACGTCACATATCTTAAAGCATCCTGCTAAACTGCTGGTGGTGAAGATTTCAGCATGATCGGACTACAGGAAGTACTCAAACGAACGAACGAACCCAGAACGACAGACAGACTCACAAGAAAGGTACCTACTTAATAAAAATGTGGTAAAATAGTGTAAGTAAAATATACAAAGTTCTCTTAGTTCTTTGAAAAAAAATATTTTTATCGTAGTTCTGAGCTACAAAATCATATACAAAACTTAGGTGAAGATTGTTCAGCGCTTTTACTGCAATTCTAACTTTTACAGTAACATATTATGCACTTAAAATCAAGATTATTAACGCTTCCGTGCCAGGCAAACTCTTGACCTACTTAATGTTGTTTACGTGATTTTATTTCATGCAGCAATTAAAGCTCATTTTTGTAAAAATCGCCTTCTTCTAATTTCGTCATGTTTTCGGTGGAAAAACGAAAGATAACAGAATTTTCCTCGCGTACCCTCACCCTGTCTCACCTTAATTTATTAATTTAATTTTACCTTTTTTATTAATGTTTTCAAAAATGCTTTATAAAATTTTGTCGGTTGCGGTCTAGTGGTTATGTGTCTGCCTTGCGTTCTGAGGGGCGAAGGTTTGAGCCCGACGTGTACCATAAGCCTTTTTTTAAGTACATTGTTTGTCACATCATATCACTGGTGTTTAGGTAAAGGAAGACATCATGAGGAAACCTGCATACATTTAGAAGATTTTGTTCTTCTAAACGTATGCAGGTTATCCTTATACTCGGAGTTTCGTCATGTCCGTCCGTATGTCACAGTATAATAATTTTGCCGTCTTTGCTTATGTCCAGCAGTGGTCCAATACATGTTTATATGATTGCATTGCATTGAAACCGATAAAACTTTTTAGAAAAATGTCTGAGGTAAACCACGCTGTAAATTTGTTATAGAAATTAGAGACAAAAATCCATGGATTGCTTTCCATACATTGAACTAAGGGACTTAATGTTTCTTATTTTCTCTGAGATGTATATTTTGCGAGTTTTTGGCTTCTGAAGATAGGAAATTTGTGCCACTCCCACCTCCTTTAAATTTTAAACAACGTGGTTAAAACATCTGACAGAAATAATACTACAAATTTTTTATAAATACTTTTAAAAATTACTTACCTAACATAATGCGTGTACGCCACGCACTAGGTGCACTCTTAAATTTCCTAGTCAGCAAAAGCATGAAAAAAAAGTTTGACAGATACGAAGCAAAGCAAAGCTTTCTTGTTTTTTTTTAACTTGTTTTAATAAACATCAAAAAACAAAATTACGCTATTGATATAGAAAAAAAAAGGTAGGTCTACTTTGTCTTTTTCTAAGGTGTGGTCAATTGGCCTCATGTGAGGCTATTGCTCAGTTCATGGGATAGATTACAGACCTCGAAGTCTATGTTTTAGACATGATACCTACCTAAGATTTAAACAAAAAAAAAATGGTTTCTATCACTATGGACGCTTTCAACACTAAACATCTAATAACTTTTTTTTTGAAGTACCCCATAGTGTAGTCTTTAGAGGAATCCAAGCGTACGCGGGAGGAAGTTTCTCTGAAACCGCACTGTACGTGACCATTTAGATTCTAAAGTGTGAGAATGAATTCCCTGCCGATGGCGAGCGGTGTGATGGGAGAAATAAGCCGAGGGAATCATTTCAATTAATCCCTCAAAACACATGCCATTTTACAAGCGGTAGAACACACAGAAGGAGGCAAACTTTCTTTTTGTGAAATAAGTATAGTTTAATATGATCTGTTTTTTTAAAACTAAAACTTTATTCTGATTATAAATTATATTTAAATCTTTTTTATCACGATAATGCTTTGTAGTAAATCAAAACTTTATTTTAATTAATTGATTATAAAATTATATTTGTATTATAATTGTATCGTATTACTCATACTATAGTCAGTCTAACAAATATTTTCATTTGATATTAAAAAAAATAATAGGTCGAAACATTTCATTTGTCACTCAAACGGGTGTAAAAATCACAAAGATTTTCGAACTAGGTCCGTAAATCTTGCTTATGCCACCGAAAGTTTTTCTTAGTCGGTTGTAGCTTTCACTCTTTTTTGCTTTAGCAAACTAAATTAATTTTTTCTAAGAAAATTTTCATTAAAATTATTTTTAGATATTATTATTCTAGCTTCTGATAAAATAAAACTTTTAACTTTATATATAATATAAATGTTATATACAAATATTTTTTTATATATAAAAAAAAACATTTTTATCCATTTAGTTTTAAAAATAACGGATTTTTATACAAACTTCCAACTTCCATTTTACCCCTTTAGGGCATTAATTTTGCAAAATCCTTTTTTAATCCGTAGGCGACGTTACAACCAAAACCTATGTGAAAAATTTCAAATCTTTAGACCCCTTCATGTTGCCAAATTGTTACCTATATCTGTTGCAGAAACATTTGTAATCATCAAAACGATTAGACTTAATAAAAAGATCATCAGTTTAAAAAAATAGCAATAGATTGGATGGTAATAAATTCATAAAGCATTTCTTTTTCTTTTCTTGCCCTGCTTTTACGACGTTGATATTGTCATTTTTATGTGATTGATATTGTCATTTTTATGGCATTGGTATTGACATTTTTATGTCATCGTTATTTACACTATTATGGCATTGGTATTGACATTTTTATGGCATTGATATTTACATTTTTATGTCATTGGTATTGACATTTTTATGTCATCGTTATTGACATTTTTATGGCATTGGTATTGACATTTTTATGTCATCGTTATTGACATTTTTATGGCATTGATATTTACACTTTTATGGCATTGGTATTGACATTTTTATGTCATCGTTATTGACATTTTTATGGCATTGGTATTGACATTTTTATGGCATTGATATTTACACTTTTATGGCTTTGGTATTGACATTTTTATGGCATTGATATTTACATTTTTATGTCATTGGTATTGACATTTTTATGGCATTGATATTTACATTTTTATGGCATTGATGTTGTCATTTTTCTGTGCTTTCGTAAACCTTCTGTTCATGAAAGAAAAAAAACGATATAAATTTTCTTTAGTTGCATTTTATGCCAAATCACATAATAAATAATAAAAGCTATTTAAAAATATTCAAAAATCCCTTTATCTACCTAGTTTGTTTCTCGACATTATTTTATAAAAATATCAAAGAGTTGTGAAACCTGAACGCAATTTTCTTGTTAAAAGTTTCGTTTCTTCTAACAACAAGGACTTCTTTACAATATTACGTTACAGAGAACCTTAGATTTTTTATGGATTAGTATTATATTACTGCTATTGTACTATAATTTGATATAAATTATTTTATATTTCGTTATAAATATTATAAAACCAAAATCAGTCATCAAGTAAAATGTAAATAAAAATAGACCTCTCAACTGCAAACTTTTTATTTATACTCTTAGCAGCTACCAGATGCATTTACAACACTAAAAACTAACATTAAAATTAAATGCTGCTATTAAAAATAAATAAAAAATGTGTTTGTTTGCTTGTGTGAAAGTGTGTGTGTTTAGAAAAAAAATTGAAGTTGGAGACTGCATCAAATCTTTTTAATGAGATTATCTTCTGCCATGAAAGTGTAATACATAGTTAATAGTGTCAGTTTTTCGGTGATAATTAGGCCTATTGTATATAATTTTATTTTTGTATTTATATGTATTTGTGTCTATTATTTGGCATATAAGCCTTGGAAATTTCTGCTTAAGTATTTAGACAATTTCCAGAAAATCTTTATTTTTGGATTAACTATAACACGTATATGTTGTAACGGAGAGCGAGCAGCGAGGCTTCTCAAGGCTCTATACAGCACGAATGAACAAATCCGTTCAACCCGCTCTCTCGATTTTTAATACTTTTTCGATTCGTGCTCCTAGGCTGAACCAGAAATAACTTAGTTATTGCTACTACTTAGCAACTTATGTATAATCTGTGACAGAATGCTTACTCTATAGTAGGCTCGCGAAACCTCACACCGTACGCATACGTCCCGTACATCTGATCTGAAAGATTGCCTTTAAATTGTTTTGGAGCAGGGTTGTACGCGACGTATAAGTGCGGGGAAAGGTCTTAAAGCGTTTAGTGTGTAGTGAGTGTTCTGTATCAATCTTTTTTGTATCACGACCTTCATAATGGGCTCATTTTTGTCAGGCATAAAATAATCTTGGTCTGTGCTGCTTTTCTGGGTTAGTCTGGGAGCTGAATTGTAAAAAAGCACAAATCAAGAGCACAAATGGTGTTATTTTTTTAAAACTGTGTCTGAAAATTTAGTTTTTGATCTCTTCGGCCGAGCAAAATTGGGAATCTATTAAAAATTAAGAGCACCGATTGAGTACAAATTTTAAAGTCGATTCTAAATATTTTTTTTTGGTTTGGTGTGGTGCTGAGAATATGGCTTTGGCTTCTTTTCCTACTGTTACTAATTAAAAAGTTATTAGATTTAATAAAAAATATTTGATGTTGGAGCTTTAGCAGTCGGTTATAATAATGTTGTAAGGTGAAGGATGGGGCTTTAAGTTGACTTTTGTTGATCTCTTGTTCTCTGCTAACCAACTTATTAAAACAAGTTATGAAACAAAAATGATTTTTAGTTTAAAAAATAAAGTTTGCAGTTGTGAGGACCTTGATACCATATAAAATTTAGTTTTGTACATATTACATACATACATCAATGTTATAGTTAATGTACCAAATAAAAGTCGGTTTAAAGCCAACATCATACGAAGCAGTTGTAAAATATAGTCGACGCAAAAGACCGCTGTAGCTTCAATTGGCAAGTTATTTGAAAATTTTGGTATAACAAAAGAAACAATAGGACTATACTAGTTTTTCCTTGACCTGTCCTACCCTTCCGTCTAAAGTCTTACAAATTCGTACGTGACCCTCCCATAGTCTGCGGGCGACGGGGGACGGGCTGGACCGCGGCACACGGTGCAAATTACTGCACGGATATATCAGCAGATATACCTACAAAGATTATTCGCATTACATAATTTGATATTAGTATAGGTATTACTGTTTAATATTAGAATAGTTTTATTTGTAAATACGTATAGATATATATTTATCTAAAGATTTGTACTTTTATTTTAAATGATATTTTATTATGAAAATAATGAATAAGCATCATAAAACATGATTTTATAATTTTATTACATTTATATGCATAATAATAAACTTAAT
This sequence comes from Apoda limacodes, assembly GCA_946406115.1. Taxonomy (NCBI): domain Eukaryota; kingdom Metazoa; phylum Arthropoda; class Insecta; order Lepidoptera; family Limacodidae; genus Apoda; species Apoda limacodes. The sequence goes on along the minus strand of OX291555.1, from coordinate 19,611,471 downwards.
CATAATAATAATATTGGTATCCACTATAAACAATTTGTTTGGTCTGACGAACTTAACTTTACCTATCGGCGGAATAATCTTGTAATTTAATAACGTGTGCGTTTTGTTATGTGCAAGGAATTTGTCAGACTATAGTAACCAAAACTATGGGAACCAGATACTAAAAATAATGTTGGAACACTGCTACAGGAGAACGAATTCATTACATTTAATATTAAGATTAATGATTACTAATATTATCAATGTGAAAGTATGTCTGTCTGGATGGATGTTTGTTACTCAATCATGCTTCAACCACTGGACGGATCGGGATGAAATTTAGCATACACATAGGTTAGGTCCTGAAATAGCATTTAGGCTACTTTTTATCCCGAAAAATTTAAAAGTTTCCGCGGGAATAACTATAACAGAGTTGAACGAACTATAGCTACACCTATAGCTTGCTATAGCAAACTTCATAAATATAATTAAAGAGTTCCACGCCGATAACCAAATTTAGGGCGGGCGGAGCCGCTGGCAAAGTCTAGTAAAGATAATAAAGTACAAAAGTGGAAATGTAAGGAAAGAATAAGAATTGAATACTGCTATAGAAAAACAAAACTACTGAAGCTATGCGGATATCCATTACTAGTGCAAAAATTACTAGTGTATAATAAACTAGTGCAAATGAATACCTACAATAAAAAAACAATAAACAGAAGAGTTTAGAAGCCAGCACGCATACCACATACGTCAAAGCAGTCACTTCTCCCTTCTTATAAGGCAAGGGTGCTAGTACCGGGCAGCTATCTACGCCGTCTTACTGAGGTCTTGGACAAAAGTTATAGGCACATATTGGAATTGGTTGAGGACCCTCCGTTTCTTCAATTACCACCTAGACGCTCACATAGTTAAAGATTTATTTGAATTTTTTAAAATCAATAGAATAGTCTAGCATAATCTGTAAAAATGACGTAATATTTGAGCTAGTCTAAACGATTGAGTCGTAGATTTTGTCTATCGAGTCTAGTCATGACTAGGCGACTGTCGTTTTCTTACCCTGTCTATTGATAACCGATCGGTAGGTTTCATAATGGTTCCTAAAAAAACTTAAGGTGAATAAATAAGTCTCGTATAAAAGTCTTCGCATAATTTATTAAAATGGCGATGACTGGCAGCTTTATTGTGGAGTTGAGGTAATTTAGGTTATTTATCTAGAGGAAAAATCTGTTTGAAAACAGTTCATTGTACACAAGAGAAAAGCAATTTCCTTACTTTTTATAAAGTGTTTAAGGTTTGTTTGTGTTGTCAAATGTTAGGCAAAACATACAAATGTAAGTCTGATTCACGTGTCTGGATAACATCCTTTTAATCACCATATTTACTTTTTCTGTATAGATTTTATTTTACTGTGAACAATAGTAGATTGTATCACAAGGGATCAAAATAATATTTTTACGGCGAGGCCCTATTTTGAATCCAGAGTGGAGCGAAGTATTCTAGAGTAGAATTCCGAGCATAGCGAGGGATTCGAAGGACGGCGCACGAGGTAAAATAATTTTTCACCGAGTGGTACGCTCTACTTTTTGTCATCCTCTATGAGAAAATATATAACTGTAACTTATAAATAAAAATAGTACATTTATTTATTTTATTATCAATATAATATTAAGAAAAATAGCACTCTTTTATTACGAATTTGAGTAAACAATTACAAAGGCGGAATTCATTTTACACGGATTTTACTTTTTCACAATTTTTTTTATTTGGTCCGCGCGCGGCCAGCCAGTTTTATTATACAGCTAGTTCCTTGGTAATACAATGCTCTTGATCGATCTCTATAATCCACATTCCAAATTGAAATCACTTTGCGTCCCTAGGGACTCAAAGTGCAACTTTAATCCTTGTTTACAAGGAACCAACCAGCTCTTTTGGAACAGATGTGATTAAAAAGTATTTACATAAAATAATAGATATAAAAAGATTTTTTCTAAAATAAACAAGTATTACTATATAACCGTTTTAAAAAAGAAAGTGGATTTTAATCGATTTAGTAAATTCTTTTTCATACGGCAGGTTTTCGCTTAGGTAATCGGTCTCATAATTATGTAGGTATTTAGTGAGAATTAAGAAATGTAATTCAAAAATCTGTTAGTGTATTTGTTTAAATGATATAAAAATAATTGGGTTGTGGAAAGAGATCCCTGCCAGGGTTTCTCTTAGGATTACAGTCTGGGGTTCTTCAAGAAAGGAGTTATTGTAGTTTTAAAGTGTCGGTAAAGCTCGAGTGATACCCCTGGCGTTGCAAGCGTCCATAGGCTACGGTGCCCGCTTACCATGAGGCGGACCGCAAGCTTGTTTATCACCTTAGTGGTATAAATAAAAAAAAAAAATAGGACACGAAAGACATGAAATTTTTTAAAGTCATTAAATTTTGTAATTCTGATATATAATTATCTAAAACAGTTGCCACTAAGTTTCACCATTTTAACTTTAGTCAATCAGCCCAAATGATTGAATGATATAACAATAGTGAAACCGGCCCCTTTCCGAGCAATTAATTTTGTTCGTTCCTAAATTCCTAATCGGTGGTTATTAAGATAATCATGTAACCTAATTAATACATTATTTACTTAATATATTTATTAAACTATCTAACTTTTATCGTGTGCCGTTGAGAATAGCTTAAAGCTTAGCAAGTATAACATGAAGTTGCTGATATTAAGTTAACATTAATATGCGGAGCCATGAACCATTCATACGACGAGGGTCCATAACAGTTACAAAGTTTGGTAATTTACGGTCATTGCATGACTTGTCGTTTATAAAAAAGTGATATTAAAAAAAATGTAAGATTCATTCATTCAAGATATTGATTATCTTTAAAGGTTTATATATTTATATACTTTAAGGGATTATATATATATTTTTATATAATATGTATAACTATACTATCTACCATTGAGCCTTTTAAGATAATCAATATTTAAAGACATTGAATCACGGTCTGGATTTTCACTGGCAAGTGCACAATCAAATCATCCATTTTACCTATTACTGGCATTGAGCGGAAATTTGACATTAGATTACGACCAGTAAAATTCAATTTAATGCACTAGTGTCCTGGATAACTGTGATTTTTTTTTAAAGATCCGTTTCTACTGAACTATGAAGCAACAAAACATGGTGATATAAGGTTACCACAAAATTTGTTGCATGACAAACTCGCACATATCACATAACTCAACGTCTCGTTTTCTGTCTGTTCGTTTATGTTTTTTTTTACGCGAGAACCACTTTTTTTTTATAAATTCATGTTTATGTTACAAGCTACAGTACATATTTTGTTAAATAAAGTCACGTGCGAAATAAACAAAGATGATAGTGGCTAAGCAAGCGGGAAAAAACCTTTTTTTGCCCCCTTAGTGGTATTAAAAAAATCCCACGCTGAAAACCAAACAGCGCGGGCGGAGCCGCGTGCAAAAAAAGGTAGTATTAATAGATACAAGGCACGTATTATAAGCTTGATATTGTAAACTTCCATACTATAATCAAGGAGCCGTATTCAGCGCAGGCGGAGCGGCGGGTAAAAGCTAGATTAAATATATTTTTTTAATTACAATACTTGGCCATCAAAAGGCAACTAATAACAAGGCATGTAATATTACATTGAATATTTGTCTATTATATTAGGAACATAAACTAATTTCAAAACATGACATTTTCTAAGTTCGTCAATAAATCAGTGAACCTGCCAGTCATTCGCCATTTTAGTAAATGATTTGTAGACCTTCACACACAAAATGGTTGCCGTGTTGAAGCTACGTTTCGCGCTAAAAGATTAAACACTATTAATGTGTATCGATTTCACTATGAATAGAAGCGTAAACTTATTTCTCTCGACCTTTTCTGTTTGCTTCAAGCCAGTAGGTATTGTATAATAAACAAAGATTTTAGAACTTGCATTTGCACCCAAATCCTAAATACATAGGTGTCTATGAATAATTGACTTTGTGTTTGTCTCAGCAATTGTTTTCCCTGCATTTTTTTTGCAGTTCCTAACACTGTAACTGTTTTATATCCCCAGTGCAGGAACACTGGCCTCTATTTGGAGAAAGAGGCTTAGGCCACAGTCCACCACTCAGGTCAACTGCAAATTGGCAGACGTTGTAGAGCTAGTGGCCTCTCCACTGTCAGAATTTTCAAGCAGCATGTAAGACCACTGACTCGCCTGATCCACCGTTCAGAAAACACGGAGAACCTCAAAAGAATTAAGGTCTTTGAAGTACCAATTTTTGTTCTAATGCAAAATATTGTATACTAAAATTTGCCATTTTTAGGGTTCCGTACCCAACGGGTAAAAAAGGGACCCTATTTCTAAAACTCCGCTGTCCGTTCGTCAGGCTGTATACCATGAACCGTGATAGTTAAACAGTTGAAATTTTATCAGAAGATGTACTTCTGTTGCCGCTATAACAAAGGATACCAAAGAACAGAATATAATAAAGATTTAAGTGGGCTTCCAATCAACAAACGTGATTTCTTTGCCGTTTTTATAGATTATGGTACGGAACCCTTCGTGCTCGAGTCCGACTCGCACTTGGCCGATTTTTCTTTACTTCAACGTTACAGAAAATATTATTTTAACATGTAGCTGACACACATATATTATCTTGAATACTGCTGAACTGATTTTGCTGGAACTTGCACTGTTCTCTGAATTGAACTGGACCTCATGAAAGAAAAAAGAATCATTCAAATGCAATGACTATTTTCTTTGAAATACGTGTACAAACATACATATTTTCATAGTCACATATGTACGTACAAACATATATATGCTTAAAAATATTTGGCACACCTATTAAGAAGCCCAGATAGACTTACATATATGAATGTTGGGCAATTCTAACAATATTACATACATACGGGTCAAATTGATAACCTTTTCTTTTTCAGGAAATTTTTGAATTTTAGAAATTTCTTTCTTAGTGCTTGCGTCCGTTATAACAAGGACCTCCGTAAAAATTTCAAGACAGTCAGTCAAATTATTCTTTTACGTATAGATGTCCACATAATTAAGGGTATTTAATTAGACTTCTAATAAATTTAAACCAAAAAATTCTAATATAATTTGAGAACAACTTAATTTTAAAATATAAATTTACACACATCCATTCTAAGGCAGCGACCGTATCGTGGTATGCTCTAACTAAAAACAAGTAATATAAAATTCTATTTGTTTTCCCTTGCAGTTATTTCACAAAAATGTTGAGAATATGTCTGTGGAGTGAGGGACATAAGGCTGACGTCATAAGCCACCTCCCTGCACCCTCTTCCGGGTAGAGGTCACCCCTACACACCTGTTAGCCCAATACTATACCACCATTTTTTATCTATATAAATAAAAATTAAATGCTGTTTCGTTGGTAAGCATGTAATTTGAGATCGACTGAACTTGTTTATATACCATAACGACAATTATTCCCGAATGGGTGGTCAGAGATATTACGAACCTATGATATTAACGTGGTAGGTAGTGAGACTATTGTGCCGTGCCTGACACAAACTTTACTTTAAAGAACTTTACAATTAACACATTGTAACAATACTGGGGTTCTTATCGGGAATCGAACTTAGATCCTCTCACATGGCAGCTGCATTCTCTAACACTGCGCTACTAAGTCCTCTGACATTTTTATGAATCTTTTTAATAGTTCGAATAAGGATTCAAGGGTAAAAAATGTAAAAGTTGCCCAGAAAATTCAAGAATTACTGAAATGCTGGTAATTTTTGTATATGTTGCAATACATAGTGAAAAAAAACTTATTAAAAGTTATTAATTTGTAGTTGCGTGCGAAATGTAGTCAATCATATTGATGTTACATATGTTTTTGTCTTTGATGTGTTATTGTTGTATGTTTTTTTAAAAAAAAATTAGTCTGAAACGATTTAGAACATAGAGATTTAGAAGCAATTGAGCTGAATCACTGAGCCGATTATAATGGGAAGACAAGGACAAAGTTACCATTGACTAATCTTCCATTGTTATTTCTTTGCTCCTAAGTATGTCATTCTAATTTTTTCTTACATTGTATAGTAACAAAATATGTTACAAACAAACACTAGAAAACCGAGTCAGTAAAAACAAAAGGACGTCTGTTACGTAAGTATTATTCACGATATAGGGCATAAGTATTGGAAACAAGTTACGAGCAATTTTTATCCATCGCTCTCAGCTTTCCTGCAATGTGGGAGCAAATTTCCTGTGCCGAAAAGGAATACCGAAAAGAATACCTATATTTTACGTGATTGATAAAATTTATGTAAGTATTGCCATAGTACAAATAAAGTAGTATACGATCTTTTTATAAATGTACCGATTACTGACGCATACCAAACTCCTACCACAGTACTACGACTATATGTTAATGAGCACTTCGTATGGCCACTTCCTAGCGCCCTATATATAGGGTCGACCTTACCACCCTCTAGGGTCGACCTCACCGCCCCTCTGTTGCAATCCTATTACAGCTTCCATTTGCCACTCTATTTTTTTGTTTTTATCAGCCAAATTATTATAATATTAGCAAATCTACTTAATTAAGGTTTGAACTATAGCCTATATTTTCACGTCAAAAAGTGTATTCAGGACTGTCACAAAATTAATCAAATTCTTGCAAATTTACCTCGTTTGGATATGTGGTGTACCATCACCTCAAAACTTGGAGATGCACCTAGCATTGCAATTCCTATATCACATGAATTGTATACAATATTGTAAGAATTGTATTAATTATTTATATTTATATTGCATTCCTTAATTCCATGAAGATTTGTTTATTTGTAAGATTGGTGTACTAGGACTTGATAAGTCACTAGGAGTTGTAAATTCATAGAAAAGAAAATACATATATTTTCCTATAAGGTATATTAACCAAAAACATTTTTTTTGATAAAACTTACGATTTCAGTGATATTTGCAAAAAAAACGATTTTTTCACCCTGTACTTGAATGACAATATGAGGACAATTGATATTTTATTTACAATGGTGTACTCAAGGTACCAGTTTTCAGCTCTATGCGTATAGCTGTCACCTATATGTTCATTTCTTGAATGGTATTACTGTGCGGGGTTCGAACATAGAGTGTTCAAGCCGCTCATAGAACCTTGGACTTAGATTTTTCCTTCCTATTACGAATTGAACTACAAGAAATGTAAAATAAATGACTTTATTAGTAAAAACCCAGTGAGGTATTCATACTAGCTTTTATGTATATCGATATCACTGTCGATCTTAAGTCTCCATTAATTTTAATAAACACTGTTTTAAGTGATCATATGGAAATCACATACAGTCAATAAAGTGCAAAAATATTGCAAAAAATCAACATGTGAATTGAAAATAAACTAAAATACTAAAAACATAAGATACTAAAAAGGCAAAAAGTCGTACAACCGACAACCTACCACATGTATGTCATTATACATGAATTAATCTAATATTTTTCTTTCCCAGTTTCCTTTACACTTTTATAAAACCTTATAGGCAATTCTCTTCATGAGGCTTGTGGTCTGTGTCCTACTTTAGAAGTTGCGAATGTCAGTACGAAAAATCGATAGGTTCCTTTGACTGCAGCTTCCGGGCTATTTATAACTCGTACGGATACAATATATGAAATTGGCTTTTCAATTTTTGAAGTGAAAACTTCTTAAGCGACGTTGTGCACTTTTTTTGGTATGGATAAAAAATGATAAACTCGCGTCAGGTCACGTGTCCTAATCGTGGAATGCGTAAGACGGAAACCGTAATGCCACGCCTATTATAATTTTTATTTTTAGTATTCGCGATTATGAGTAGTACAGGGAGGTTGGATATGGAATTTTAATTCTATGACAGATTGCGATGTCAAATATACTACGTCAAAAAAGTAAATAAACAAACATTATCATTTTATTTTTAGTGTATGGCGATTATGAGTAGTACAGGGAGGTTGTTTGTTTGTTTGTTTGTTCGTTCGTTCGTTCGTTAGTACGTTCGTTCGTTCTTTTTTTGTGATGGGTAAAGACTGTTAAACTCGCGTCAGGTCACGTGTGAAAATTCGTAAGATGTCACTCGCGTTAGGACACGTGATCTTTATTTACATTAGGTTAGTTTTTATTTTTAGTATATGGCGATTATGAGTAGTACAGGGAGGTTGGATATGGGATTTTAATTCTATGACAGATTGAGCTGTCAAATATACAACGTCAAAAAAGTAAATAAACAAAAGTTATTATTTTTAATAAATAAATATGGATAAGAAGTGATGGGAAGTAAATAGCGAGTATGTTTTCACTTCTGCCGGCACTCCCGGAGTGCAACCCGTTTTTACTTATTTACATTTATTCATTCTACGTATACCTATTGACTTTTATTTGAGATTAATATGAGCAGATACATATCATTACATACTATTTAATATAATCATCATATCAGCCTATTTTGAATCCACTACTGGTCACGAGCATCCTTCATGGCTCACCATGTCTATTGATTCTCTACTCTCCGCCACCAGCCCGGCCACTCTTAAACAGGTCATCTGTTCACCGTCATTATCTGTAATCGTAAATTGGATTTATTAGTTATGCGTCAAGGCAAGGACTTCAATTCTAAAAAGAAGAGTAATTGGTTGATTGTCAGAGGTAAAAGTAAAAAAAACCAAATGACGCAACATGACTAAATGCAAATGATACGTCTGACAAGAGTAAAGTGATTCAAGTACATAGTGCTCACGTCGTGACGAGAGGATCTCAAGGATAATTATGATGCAAGAGGGAACAAAGGGCTTAACGAGAGACATGGTGACACACAGTCACGCAAGTATACTGAATATAAATAAATATACATATTTTTGCACACAGCACTATTTGTGTCCAAAGTAAGCTAAGCTTGAAACTATGGATACCAGACAACGGATACAAATACATATATACTTTACTTTTGCAAATACATACATATTATATATAAGAAACACCTAGACTCAGGACAAACACAAATGTTCGCGTGAATGTTTGTCCTGTGCGAAAACCGAACCCACGCCCCATTCAGCAAGCAAGTCATTACCCACTGAGCTTCGGAGCCGTCTAAATGTTTTGTCTAAAACCACATGCCAGCCTGACATTTTCTAACATTTGTTTTTGACTGCTCCCAGACAGCATAGAACGACGCCGTCGGTATACAATCCCGCCTTTAGACTCTAGTATGTGCTTTCCCGCAGTTCCAGTAGCACAAGAATGTTTGCGCACTAAAACGATTTCTTTACCCACAAGTGCAAAGGACTGGCCCAACAGAGTCTATCAAAAGATTGCATCAAAAGACTGAACAGGCATTTCTTGGCAGGTTCAATGTGGCGCATGTAGCTAAGAACTGCAAAGTCTTTAGGGTTAGCACAACTTTTATTTTAATCTTATATTAGCTTTTACCCACGGCTAAATTGTAATCTCGCTCATTTTTCTTATGTCGTCGTGGTATTCCTAAAGGATTTCCTCAATTAACTGGAATTCGATACACTACTTAAATACGATAACACGAAATGACAGACTAATACGAAATGACAGACTACATTGATGACAGCTTATAGCAGACTAGTGGCCTGCCCTGACTTTGTCCGTCTTAAACAATTATTTATCTTAAATAGATATTTTTCCGACTAAGTTGACGAATATCATCATAAATATCTCATTTATATATATTATAAATAAAATATAGGCTTTGTCCATTTGAAGTAATGTACAGTCATGATCAAAAGTGCGATCCCGCGATAAGTAACATTTTATTGGCTCGTTCTATGATTAATCTTGTGCACGGGTTAGCTACTCTAACATATGTTTATATTTCATTTGAGTCGTAGCCCATCCTTAACGTGCTTACAGAAACCGTTCTTTTAGTTTAAAAAGTTATTATAGGTTTTTTTTATACCACTTAGGTGGCAAACAAGCTTTCCTCCTCCTCCTGATGGTAAGCGGTCACCGTAGCCTATGGACCCTTGCAACACCAGTGGTATCACTCGCTTGTTGCCTGTTGTACAGTTTTCCATATCTTATGAATGACACTCTCGCGCCCTAGGTAGTTCATAGATAACTACAAAAAATATATTTTTACCACGACACTTTTGCCTGAAGTCAAGTGTGTGTCGGAAATATTACGAACGTCAATTGTTTCGGCAAACAGTTAATAATGCTAGTAATACCTATCCAAAGTTGAAAAAGGTAATAAGATAAAAAGGTTTACACATGATCTCTATAGCACAATGAAACTGGACTTTAGAATCTGGCTGTACCTTTCAAATAGTTAAGGAATTTCTGAAATAGGTGCCCACAACACCGGTAATTAATTAAATAAATTTGATTTCGTTTTTACTTTCATATGTGTAGAATAGCATATCGGATATTTGAACGATAGATTACTACCGTTGGATAAATTTGCTCCTGCATCAGCTAGAGGTAATGCTTACTTATAAATAAGTTGAACTCTATGGTTAGAGGCGCCAAAAATAGTGCTCGCTAGCTCTGGAGAGTAAGTAACCTATCCAGCCACTGGTGGTACTAAAATGTAAGTTTACTCAAGATCTGCTTTAGGTATCAACTAGAACTGTGACGTCATCTATTTAAATAAAAGTTTTTCGATAATAATAAGGTATTTTATACGAGTTTTAAATACGACGATAAATAACAGAAAATAAGTCAAAATTAGTGAAGTGCTATTTATATCACAATAGTTTCATGCGTAACTGAAACATTAATAACAAGTAACTGGGGAACAAGCTTAGCTCGTTTTTCAGGTTCCGTACCCCAATTAGCGGAACCCTATTACTAAGCCTTCGCTGTCCGTCCGTCTGTCAACAGGCTGTATCTCATGAACCGTGATACCTAGACAGATGACATTTTCACAGAAGATGTATTTGGGTTGCCGCTATAACAACAAATAAAATATTTAAGGGGGCTCCCATACAACAAACATGATTTTTTGCTCGTTTCTACTCGATATTGGTAACGGCGACAGGTAGAACATTTAGTATATATTCACAGAACATTTAGTTATATATTCACTTTAAAAATAAATAATTAAATTAAAATAAAACAAATCTTTAAGGCCCCCCTTAAACTACAGTAATTTTTTTGCCGTTTTTATAGATAATGGTACGAGGTTCGAACGCGAGTCCGACTCGCACTAGGCCAATTTTTTTATTTCGAACATATTCGTAGACAAATTCAAAAATGACTTTCACCTTATTGAGATAATACCGCGTAATACCGCCCATTAAAAAATAAAGAACACCGAAATAGTAAATTGTTAGAAAACTTTTTTTGTATTTTGTAAACCACTTATCCAGTCACGTGTAAAGTTACGCAATAAATAATACAAACATAAAGTATGTTTGTCTGTCAGAAAATAAAAGTCAACAAGGCAGTCACGCAACGCAATTGTGAACGTGCTTTTCGACAAGGTTAAGGATCAGTGCGTATATTAAGAATACTCGATTTTGCGTTTTCGTACATTTTTGTCGATTTCCCAAGTTCGTAGTTTCCTTCTTATGTATGTATCACAGTAAATTTCAAACATTTGACTATAAGTTTAAGTATGTGATTGATGTTTACCATTTGATATATTTTTTACTTTATAGTTTTTAATACAAAACAAAGCAGTTCTATTAACCCTGTTTTGCGTAAAATTATTAATTTTAAAGTTCTTTGTTTAGCATAAAAAAAGTGTAAATTAATAATCAATCTAAGTGACTTAAGTGACCACGGTGATAGCAACAATAAGAAGTAATAAAAATGTTTTTAATAAAAACACTACAATGAAACTAGCAAATTCACTATATAAATATACATTTTATGAAATAAGAATCAAGACTTATATATACTTAATCACTTTAAGTTTTTCAAACAATTTGAGTTAAAACCCAAAAATAAGTGCCGGAAATTATTTTTTTTTAGACAAATTATTGTTATATTAACAAATTCTCTTACTTAAGGAGTGATCTATAACATTTTTTTTGTCACGTCAAAAAGTGTATTCAGGTCAGTAACAAAATGAATCAAATTCTTGCAAACTTAACTCGTTTAGGCATGCCATCACCTTAAGCAACATTGGACGAGTGATCGTCTAGTGACTACATTGTGTCGGCCCCAGTTTTTGTCATATACAAGTAGGTATATCAGCCATCGTTAAGCCACGTCAGAGGCCTTATATGGGTGGTTACAAAATTCTAATAGTCACTTGGCCACTAGTTCGACAAATTTTTGTCTACTTTAGCCTATGGACGCTTGTAACACCAGGGATATCACTCGCGCGTTGCCGACACTTCAAAAATCAACAATGCCACTTGGTGCTGAGTCAGGCCGGTGTACTATGGCCTAAGCCAGCTTTCTCTAAGCAAAGACTTGTGCCCCTGACGTTGGTACATAGCAACACTAAGTAGTATTATATAATCTGTGACTAAGGCAACAGACATCAGTCACAAAAAAAATTACTTATAGCGATTCCTTACCAATGAACTCGCCTTAAGCCTTAAGTGGGGGTAAATAAAGGTAATTTGCCCATGGTCTAAATCAAGTCTAAATAAATATTAAAAAAAACATGTCGATACGACATTATAATTCTAAGGTCTGGTTTTAGCAAAGACATAGAATAAACATAGCATAGAAAAAAATCGCAAAGTTAGGTACCTTTAATTTTTGTCAATTTTTGATTTATTTTTAGAACAGTACATATAATTTACCTAAAATTTCATTATTATATTTCTTAATACAAAACCTAGGGATGTAATTAACAAAATTGTTCAATACAAATAATAATAATCGAGTTATTAATATCATAAGTAGTATTACAGTACAGTATTATAAGTAATAAAGTATTTAATCAATTTTCATAGTGAGGGTCAGAGGATAACCGTGTGTCGTCACATGCCTCTATGTCCTAAAGCTTATGATCGGTTATTACTGTTAGAATGTACAATTTTTTTAGGGTATAGGCGTCGTGCCAATGCTAGTATACGTCGCCGGTACCTTACTCGAAGTAGTCCTGGATGTGTACCTTGGACAGAAGATCCAACTGAGCCGGAATTTTTTTGAGAAGGAAGCCAATAAGAGAATTCAGCTAGGGTGGGCAGCATTCGGTAGGCTTCGTCAAGTCTTCACGTTGCCTATACCGCAAAGTCTGCAGACGAAAGTCTTTGACCAGTGCCTCCTAGGTAGGTAGTTCAAAGACATGACTCTTTCGCCGCCGAAACGTAGACACCGTCAGCAGGGCTGGTCCAAAATGAGGACATCCGGAAGAGAACTGAAGACATCGACTGTGAACCCACGACCTTATAAGGGTGGCTGGATGTGGAAGGCAGAGGACCGGGAGAAATGGCGCGACATAGAGGAAGCTTATGTCCAGCAGCAGACCAATATAAGCTGATATGATGAAGGGGGTAAAATAGGGGTTAAAAATGTGTGTTTGTGTCAGCTTAGTGCATACAATTTTATATTTCGCCAACTGTAAAATAAAGATTGATGAGTTTCATCGTTTTTGGAAAATTATTCTCTACATCGAAAATAGCGGATTAAAATTTGTATCAGAATTTTGATATTATTGTAGGTAAAACCGTAAACCTCCATACGAACCAAGTTTCCACTTATTTTTGACACTTAAAAAAATCATGAAATTTTGAAGGCATGTTCTAGGAATAAATATTGATGTCTGCAGTATGCCAGTTTTCTATTAAATTTCTATAGGTTAGTAGTTATGGGGTTCCTAGTTTTTCATACAAATGGTCTCAATGTAAGATTTCAAGTTAGTGGAAACATTTTTCAGGATTTAAAAAAACCACAGACATAGATATTCGTCTTTAGATCATGTCTACAAAATATCACGGGGTATGTGTGTGTATAATTTTTTGAAAAACATTTAGATGTTTAGATTCCTTTAATTTTTTGCGGTAGTTATCGTAGATTCAACCTTCATTCATTCTTTCTTAATATAGACATTTTTTTCCATATTTCGTTTGCGATGAATGTAGTTTTATATTATTCGCATGCCTAGTCTAAGATTCTGAAATTGAAGTTTATTTGTATAAATGTAATATTTTAAATTAAATTTATTATAAATTATAATATGTAATATTACTAGGATCTTTGTTGTAAAATAGTCACTAATTTTGTGTAGACGTGTATCAGCACAAACAGCTTATTTACTTTTATTATTTACTTTGTGAACGTCACTTTTCTTACTGAAACTGTTATATATAAAAGATTTTCATATATGTACTGCGAGACTAAAGTTAAAATATTAATTTTCCCAAACCTTAGATAGAGATATCCTAGATCCTAATTAGTAAATGGCATTATATTAAAAAAAATCTTACATACTCCCTACGTACTTCCCATTTATAATTTTTCGAGAATTTTTAAACCACATTTCACATTTACAACCGGAAAAATCTACCTTTCTAGTGATAATTTGATAGTACACATACATCTTAATAAAAAAAACTTTTGGAATATTTTGCTTTTCGTAATATAAATATTTTTTCCATCATTAATAAAAATGCACAAAAACAATAATTAATGTATTGATGCAATGTAATTGTTAAGATCTTTTGTTATATCAAATGTATTCCAATACAAAAAATTTCGAACAAGTACATTAGGCTTCCCACACACAATGTACACGTATATAAACAAAGGGCAATAAATCATGGTTGTGACAGTTTTTGCGAAGTCCCTTGATTTCCCACAAAAACTCAGTGTGACTCGCTCCTAACAGTTACTTTTCATTGGGAGTGAAAGGAAAATTAACGACACCTTTCAGCAGCTTTTCTATTCGTGCTTCTAATTGCTAACTCGACAGGAAAGTTGACAAAAAGCCTACAAAATCAATTGGATGCAGACCAGAATATACTGTCATCGGTCATTACTTGTGTTTGTGTCTTAAAGCACTAAACTTATGTAGCTTAATAATCTGATCAAATTAAAAAGTCGCATGGTTTATGTATAGATCATTAGTTTTTGGAGATTTTTATTTTATGAAGGTATTATGAATTTGAAGCAAAATGATGTAGGTTACTTTTACAATTTTTTTTGTTGTTTGCTGTTTTCAAAGTCAAATTAGGAAATTAAAGTTCGCTGTTTTGCACTTAAATATTTTCTACAATCTTTAATATGTTAAAAAAATTGGTGTAATTGTCTTGTGTCTATTATCCCATGCCAAGTAGAGTTTTTTGTAAATATTACTAGAAAGGAGTAATTATAGATATTTTTTAATGGTGCATCTGGTGTTGCATGCGTCCATAGGCAACGGTTACGGTGACCCCCTATAATTACGCGGACCGTAAGTTGTTTGCCACTTTGTCGCTATAAAAAGAAAAAAAAGAAAACAAAACTTAATATGATTTTTATATGAATAAAGGTTGCAGGAAATAATTGCAATGATAAAAATGTATAAATATATATATATATATTTCTTTGTAAGAGTAAGTGTTACAAATACTAGTTTTAAATGAAGTTTACAATGCAGACGTTTACGGTAGCAAAAAATCGATTAAGGTAGGTCTTACTTCTGGGAAAAATAAGTTATGTTCGTGTTTGCCCAGCTGATCATAGTGATTATTTCGAAGCCAATTTTTATATTCCATATTAAATAAATTAACAGACTTCATTTATTGTAAGCCACGACGATATTCTTTTTGATGATGTGGTTTAAAAATTCTCGAAAAATTATAAATGGGAAGTACGTAGGGAGTATGTAAGATTTTTTTAATATAATCGATTTTTTGCCACCGTAAAAAAACTAGTATTTGTAACACTTACTCTTACAAAAAAATATAAATATATTGTTTAATACAGGATATTTTTGAATTATCATATTATTAAAACATTCATTTTAAACATTACATAGAGGTACAAACTACGCTTTGCAGACTACTTTGTAGCTTAATATCTACTAAACAAAGTCGATGTTAAAATAAATAGTAAAAATTTATAATAAATAATAATCATTTCCAAAAACCATTTAAATGGCTTGGAACTCAATACGGTAGGTTTCAAAAATTACTTTAACTTAACATAAATCGGACACAAGCTTTTATATGAATTAACTCAAAATACAATCAAACAAAATAGAAATGAATAGAGCAAATATGATAAGTATGTGGTACGAAACCCTTAGTACATAAAGTCTGAGTCGTACTTTGATTACGTATTTTTTTGTAAATATGTACGAGTTCGAAGAAACGATATATTAATACAGAATGCTCCACTTATAACGTTCACAAAAGGGAAAGAACTTTTAATCAATGTTGCCAATGAACTAAATCTGACAGTCATGCACCAATTTAACATTTTTTTCCTTTGAAAATTGGGAGCAGTAGGCCACCCGTCTCGTGTTAAAAATTACATCCGGTTTTTACAAACGAACATTAACTTCCTTTCTCTGTTACTTCCTTTTTCATGCTACAAATATAAATCAGAAATTTGCAATGGGGGGTGATATATTCTTCTTTCCGTAGTCTTCTATTTTACCGGTGCTAATTTTAATGTTGGTAATTTACGACGTATAGAACATATATTAAGACACACTGCATTAGAATTCATCCTCACACCATAGAACCTAAATGGTCCCATACAGTGTAGTTTCAGAGGAACTTCCCTTAGAACGCCTAGGTTGTGGAATGAGTTCCCTGCTAGGGTTCTTCTCTTAGGACTAGTGTATGGGTTGACAACGCGCGAGTGATGACCCGTATGTTACAAGCGTCTATAGGCTGCGATAACCGCTTACCATCAGGCGGACCGTTAGCTTGTTTGCCATCTTAATAGTATTAAAAAAGGGATTTCAACAAAGTCACAATGCCATCATGCACAAACGTTACGTTTTACATATTTTTGTTTCATCTCTAGTAGTAAATAACTCAAATATACTCCAAAAAGAAGCGTGTTAGTGAGTAAATCGTGTTCAGAATTAACATTTGTGTTATTCTCTGCGGAGTTTATGCGGGAAAGTTGTATGAGACTCGCTTATCTAGTTTCTTGTGCTCCCTTCTTAATTATAATTATGTCTTGCTCATATCTTTGTACTATGTATGAACTCGTTCTACTTTTAACTTAATGCTAACTATATCTGTACTAAATTATGATGTTTAAGGTAGGTTTAACAAAGTTAGTAGTAAATCACGACGATAATATCTCTAAAGCCGACTTTACGGAAGATTCAGGGTTAAATAAATTACTAGCTAAATAACTAAACCTGGGTCAATTGTATAACTAGCGAAATCCACAATTGTCTCGCATAAGCAGAAAGTTAACAATTTATTCCACAGAAATGACAACATAACAATAATAAATGTGCATCTTGTTATAAATCGCCTAAATAAGAAATTCCTGCAAAAACATATATGGGTCTCGCTCTCTCTTGTTAAAAACCATAAATCTATCGCTTTTTACAATCTGTATTATTCTTCTACAATAAACTTTCAAAGATAATACTTTATTATGTCGTCCTTCGACTTCTTCGTGATGCTATCCAGCCGACCGCCAGATGCTTATGAATGATGTTTTAGGAATGGAAAATGAATTTCAAAATTGTGTTATTCCATGTTTTGCACTATACGCGTACTTAGGTACTCAGTCTGTCGGTTTATTCACTACATATTTATTTAATTTTAATTAAATTAAAAATTAATGCCTACTAAAGATTTTTCGTTGTCTTAACGCGTTCGTTGTTGCTCCAATTTTTTCTACGCCTAGAGGAGTCTTTGCCTATGTATATGTGTTGAATAAAGAACTAAAGAAAAACGGGGTACCTACACGCCTGCAGGCAGCAGAAGCAAAAATAATGAACCTCGGAATTCAGTGTTACATCTAATTATTATCTAAGAATAGTAAGTTGAAAGTTTTGTTATCTCTCATACTTTTAAAATACCAAAATACTTTGTTCTTGCACAGTTCTATTGAAATGGTTTAAGTAAATGTATTCGTTAGAAAATTAAATGTTATCTACGTACCTACCTATTTATAGTTATAGGAAATGGAGCAGGCTTTGCCCGCTCGTGTCTTAAGAAAATTAAAATAGTTTGAATTTAGATTTCTATAGAAGGAAACAAACATGTACCACATGCATTATTGTTTAGACTTCGTTTGTTAGGCGCCCTCGTCAGATGCTTGATCTAAAGTGGGTCGTTTTGTTTTGTATTATGGGCTACTGGAGTAAAGTCAACATTAACATCAACGTTTTGCCAAGAAAAGGAATGTAGATATATCCCGCGTGATAATAGTTGTGATATGGTGCAACGTCCTCTTGTCTCGTGTCCACAGCAACAGTTTGGATTGAGGCAAGATCACCATCTTTCCGCTCTCACCAAGGAGCACTAGCATGCCCCGCGCGGTTTTAGGAGAAGTGTAAGGCTACGTTCACACGGCGCAATTTTACTCGTGTACCGTATACGAGATTTTATCGAATATCGTAGTGACAACAAAATTTGTATGGTAATTCTGAAAATCGTTCACACGGCATCTATGCGAGAAAATCTCGTATTCGAGACATATTTTTTCCCGTATACCGTATGGCTTTGCCACCGGGAACGCGAGAGTCTCGAAACGATTTTATCGAATGCAATGCTCAGTGGCGCTTATGTTTACGTTGATTCGTTCACAAGGACAAACTGGTTTCTCGTAAACGAGACTCGCGCGGGGACATGCAGCAGGCAGTTGTGTTTGTCATGTCTTTGGCGAAGTGAATTACAATCGAGTTATTTATCACGCCTATCGAGTATCTACCCATAATATGGTATAAATCATTAGACAACTATAAAAAAAATGTCGTGCTCTCAACAACTGGCGGTGTGGCGGCTAGCACAGCGTATCGAATAGACGCTGTGTGAACGGCGGCCACGTATACGGGAAGTCCGCATACGTGAAATAACCGAATAGACCTCGCAACGTGTGAACGGCCGCCACTTTATCGTAGATAGAAAATATCGTATCGAATAGTCGCCGTGTGAACGTTACCTAAGGAGCGCACCTGAAGCCGTCCCGTAGCTACACAATGGGACCAGTACATATGCTGACAAGCGTCGAGGCTGACTCTTAGTTTCAGAAACTCCATTGAGTGTAGTCCGCGGAGTTGTGCTCAGTATCTGGGCGCTCGGTTGAATAGTTGCTTTACTTCATCAGGCAGGCTTGAAGCAGATATAGAAATGTATGCTCGAGAATGAGCTAGGATATATGTCAATATAGTTGATGACCATAAGAGGACCACGAACTCCGCCCAAGAAGGGTTAAGCGGAACATGAAACTTAATTAGATATAAGTAATGAAATAATTTATTATAGCCGCTAGCCCAACAAGATAAAGAAAATATATATATATAATTTGAACCTCTCTGCTTATCCTTCATCTGAAAAAAAAATTGTTGGATTTTCCTACCACCAGAATTTGGTTCTGTATACTAAACAAAACGGTATAATTTACCATGAATTAAGTTGAATTAACTTTTCTATCAGTAATGTTTACAAAACTTTTATGTAGGACCTGCACGTATGTAAATTCAACCAAAGTTTTTTTACAGTGTATATCCTGGTAGTATTCCCGGATAAGTATTATATATCTGATGCACCCAAGTGAAGTTTACTGTGTGTGTTAGCTGTGGGGCTGGTTGCACTACCTATTTTTTTTTAATCAGAGAACCGATGTCAACACGAATTTAACATAAAAATGTTGGCGCAATATGGCGGTGTTAGTGACTTAAGCCTCCAATGGATGCGGGTTAAATTTTTAATATTAAAACTCGGCAGTTGACCCGGGTTAAGTAGTAGCGCAAGACAAATATGACTTTGACTAAGGCTAACTTTATAACTTGACAAAAATGGCGCTAACCCTGAGGAGCGCAAGTGACCCTAATGATTACTCCAAGCCCGATATCCTATACTAGAACAATGTTTATGTCTATATTAGTAATCGCGTCCTCGGAAACGGTACTTACGATATCGATTAAATTTAGAAAAAGGTGAAAAAGATATAGCTAGGCCTCTCACTTCTGGAAAAATAAGTTTTCTTCATATTTTCACACACTAAGCAACGAACTTGACTTGCTCGCGCAATATGATAGGTAATTTCGCCACAAGGACCACCTTTTGCATAGCCCAATGACTACAACTGCAGATCTACTACGGTAGATTGTATTGATTGTACGGTAGTTTAAATCCTGAATCTTCTTCTGAATCAACGAGGACAAATTAAAAAAAAAAATGTTCTGACAATATGGATCAAATTTTGTATTTAAAATTTGCTTTTTTTGCGATAAACTTGTTTTATTGAGCGAAGCTTTCCTAAGCAAAAACCAAACAATTACCGAACGTCAAACCTAATTAGGGTTCCGTACCTGAAAGGTAATTAGGAACCCTATTACCAAGGCTTCGCTGTCCGTCCGTCCGTCTGTCACCAGGCTGTATCTCATGAACTGTTATAGTTAGACAGTTGAAATTTTCACAGAAGATGTATTTCTGTTGCCGCTATTTTAGGGGGCTCCCATACAACATACGTGATTTTTTTGCTCGTTTTTGTAGATAATAGTACGGAACTTTCGTGCGCAAGTCCGACTCGCACTTGGCTGATTTTTTAACTTAGTTCAGCTAATCCAAACTAATCTATATTTGAAAATGTTTGTTTATTTATTGAATAACGTCTCTGTGAAGCAACCATATATAATTGTTTATATACTTTATAACCCATTTACTTCAAACGGAGCCGCGGGATAAAGCTGATATTTAAATAAACATACTTTTGATTTGCAGTTATGATCATATCAGTTATCCCATATAACTAACCCTATATCCTTCTTATCCTTTTATAATAGAAGGCAACATTGAGAACAAACTAAGAGTTCTATCACTAACTACGAGTGACACGCTATTTAAGTATTAACTTACTATTTAAGTAAACTACTGACTGTAGGCGTTTAGTTGTTACGACTTTTTGAAAATTCCGCTACGGCTGCGTCTTAGCGGAGCTTACATGCGTTATTCTATGGCAATATCATATTGTAAAGGAGTGCATAAGTTTTTCTCGGACCTAGAAACCAGCAAGTTTAACATTAAAGTATTTTGGATATATTTGAATGTATACTGGGTGGAAGGGTGGTGGGGTTATAAAGTTCAATACAATATTAAGTAAGCTAAATGAAGATAATCGGTAAAACCTGTCAACATATGTATATGCCCTTGATACTCATACATTTAATTATCAGGTGAAAGCCCAATGTGAAAAAGTAATCAGTATCAAATATAAATAAATTTATTGTTTGAAAACTATTTAAAAAAGTCATTATTTATACTAAAATGAAGTCAACTAAACTAGTCATCAACTGTCACTCCGAATTTAACTTCAAAAGAAAATTAATGACAAAACAGCTGCTATTCAATTACATTACCTAATTGCCAAGTCGTCAAGTTTGTTACTATTAATTTACTTGAAACTGATTTTAGACTGGATTAAGTTTTCGCTGTCGAACATTGTCTATTTTTCTGGTACCAAAAGATTTCCTTAAGTTTCTCAATTTATTCTTATAGATGAAAAATAGTAAATAAAAAGTCATTAGAATGCACTGCCAACTTGCGAAGTTTAATTTATTTTAATAGCTGGTGATACTTATATAACTGTGTTGCCGAACTATAGTTTAAGGATGTGGTCAAGACACGATGAGCACCGATTTTTGAGAAATCACTTTAATTTAGTTTAGTTCTTTGAGGTCCTGGTTTCGAGCTTCATCAGGTGGAAGCCCGGCGCTCATAACGGTAAGATTATGGTCAAAGTAGAAGAATTTAATATCACTACTAATATTATAAGCAAAAATTTGTGGGTGTGTTAGAGTAAGTATGTTTACACAACAACTAAACCAATTCGGCTGAAATTTGACTGAATTAACACATGGACATATTATGCAGGGCTAATTAAGACCAAATTCCTATAGCTACAAATATAGAAAACTTTCATACAATATATATCTACTTATGCTGAATCCCACGGCGATAACCGAATTAATTGCAAGCGAAGCTGCGCTTTAAAGCTATTACATAAATAGGTCTAAGAATAATTGGACGATTCAGAATTCAAAACTATCATAGAAGTTTTGACAGAAAATAAGTACCACGTTTTTAAAAATGGAGTAAACTAGTATATTTTTGTACTTTTTAGTCTTGTCAGTATATCTTTTTTAATGAAACTACAAATATAAATAATAGCGCATGTAATAAACTTCAAATAATATAATGAACGATTTAAAAAAAAACCGATGAAACGTAAAACAAACTGTTGAATATTGTATTGCCATCGGGATGTAAGCTGTATTTAAAGTTTCAAGTTCCCAGCTCATCGGGAAGTTGATTAAAAATCGATTTCTGAATTTGTATCGGACAGACAAAAAAACAAGAAATTATAAAAACTAGTTAATAAAAACGTAGTAAAATGATCTATTATATATATATATTTATAATGATATATTTTTCTTTCTGTGACGTTTTACACCGTACTTAACTACAGTACCTACTTATCTCGACAATAATAAAAATAATCGATTCGGTGCAAAGTCATCCCTATTCTCAGTTGAATCTAACTGTATGTAAAGTTAACTATTTATTTTAAAATTCCTTTACAATGCAGAGTTGTAACTCCTACGTGAGGGGTGTCGTCCGACTGACGTCATTGCCTGCCTGCCTCTTCAGTGTGCGGGGGTGTCTCACCTGTTATTAAACATTCACTTGCGTTCAAGTCTATGACGTTCGAAGCAAATATATAAAAGCAAAATTAGTGTCGGACAACCGTCCGGAATCGTGACAACTTGTGCCTTTCACTTTTTATGTCTGTCTCTCTCGCTCTTAGGCGGGCTAACCATGCCGCGTGCCTCTCACTCGCTCTCATTGTGAGCGCATAACGTGAGCGGAGCGTAACGCAGTTTCTTGAAGTGTCACCCGGCAAACCAATTTATAAGACGTTGTCACGTCAATAAAAAGTTTTAGGTAAGAACGAGCTTGTTTCTTTCTTTTAGCTCTTTCGGATTTCTTACCCAAAGGCTTTGAAAGGCTTTCTTAGCCCTTATGTGTTATAACAGCGGCGGCATTAGCACAGGGTTCTCTTTGAATTAAAAGGGTAAGGCAATAATAGTCCACCACGCTGGCCTAATGCGGGTTGGCGAACGTTGTCGAGCTAGTAGCCACTTGACTGTGATTTTAAACCGCCCATAAGGCCTTTGACTTGGCTTGACGACTGTTGTCATATGTTACGACCAACGGTTTTACGCGCCCTACGAAACATGGCAAAGTTGAAAAAATGTGACACAAGGCGGTCACTTATCCAAGTCAATCAATCAATTATTTCTAATGAATGAATATGACTGGGCTACGAGCAATTACTACAAATTATTCGACAGATAGTAAAATAACAAAAATAATATTGAAAAATGTTTAGTCTGTTGTTGTAAGTCGGGTTTTGAATATTTCAGGGACAGTAACTAAACGTTGGAAAACGTAGTTCTAACCTTGTTTGACTACTTAGATGATCTACAGAAATGTGTTTATTAGGTTCAGTGAAAAATAAAGTTTTAAAATTAAATTAAAGTTTAACAAGCAAATTAAATGGATTTAAAAAATCAGACGGTAATTAAGGTAAGTAATTATTTATTTCACAGGAAATTAAATATATCTGCAGTAATATTAGTAATAAAGCAGCAAATGGTGATTCGGACTTTATTAAATTTTGGCAAGCTGCAAAATAAATATTGATTTTCTAATCATTCTAATATATACAATAGGAGTCAGTGATGGCCCAAGGGTTTCGATTTCACCTTGCATTCTTAGTGACGGAGGTTCGAGCTCCGCGTGTACCAATGAGTATTTTGCCTAATTTCTTAAGTACATTGATTATCCATACCACTGGTTTAACGCAAAGGAAAACATCGTAAAGGAACCTGCATATGTCGAAAGAAGACAAAATGAAGTCCACAATTAGCACTGGGCCCGCGTGAAGACGATGTCCCAAATCACCCTCGGTGCGGGTAGGTGACGTGGGGACGTATCTGGTTGATAAGGAATCATACAAAAAGTACCAAAATACATATGATTTGTTTCTAGTGCTGTTTATACATACAAACTAACTGCTCTTCGCTACCTCACTTTGTTTTATGCACGCGCTAAACAATTGTATAATCCTGGTGACGAAATCATTTTTTTCTATTAGGCATAGATATAGACATCATTTTATTGGCATCACAGATACAACACTAGCCAAAATATACAAACAAACATCAATCACAACAATTCACAAAAAAGCTGGCAGAAAAAAAAACAAAAGTAGCAGACTACGTAAATCAAAAGTAGAGAAAAAACGAAAAAAAATAAAATATGATTCTTTATTTTGCAAGCAACCACATATTTAGTTATTTTTTGATAATCCTTGATTGTGCTGATAGTTTTTTTTACAGCGTACAAAACAGTTTTTTTTTGTGTCAAATAAGTTTTAGGCGATTTTTTACTGGATATTTTAACTAGGTTTAATAGATATAAATAAGTGTTTTCTTGTATAAAACCATATGTAATTTTAATCTAAATCTCGATATCCATCTATTAATTTAAATATGATATGGTTCTAAAACTGACAACAGATAAAGCAAACTATATTTCTTTTACAAAAACTCAAACGTCCCAAAGTAGAAACGCCGTATCGAAGCACGATTTATCGATTTGTCTTGGCTTTCTTTGTACAATGTATTCAATTTCCTGAGCGGAAGTATGAAGTAAAACAACATTTCACGTGATGGGAACATAATGTTACAGTCGAGAATCTATCCATCTAACGTAAGTAGCAATGTATATTTTTTTATGTGTACAACAGGAAGTGTTTTATTAGGCCTAATGCACACTACACAACTCTGGTGCAAAAAAAATCCAAATACTTACGCGGTTTGACAGCAGTAGGTCACTGAAGGACAAGAAATAATAAAATAAATAAGTATTTCTGGACATTACACTCAACATCCACAATCTGATCCCAAACCAAGCAAAGCTTGTACTTACTATGGATATCAGACAACAACGGTAACAAATACACTCTTTTGCAAAAAAAAGCGGGCACTCAAGGATATGAACTGTTCTATATACAATATATATAATCAATTTAATTATTTTAATTAGCCTGTATCGTCAGAATCTCATAAATTAATATACACGTAATGCAATTTGTCCGTTTTATGACAAATTTTCTATAAAACGAATGTAAAATACGTGCAATCCAAACGCAGAATAGTATTGGTAGGTACTTGGAATGAACAAAATGTTTTTTTAATACAAAATGGTATAAATGAAAAAATATAATAACGTGTATGCCCTCTTCTAGCTAAAATTACAGCAATCCTTCTGCTGCTTCTGACATGCTTTTGATGATGTTTTAAAAAATACGATCCTACTCTTTTTAATTTTAATTTTATTTTCTTAGGTCATTTTAAATTTATTATATATTTTGCTACAGACTTAACTGCTAAAACTTTTGTATGATCTTCTTAAATGTCAGCACTAATTTGTATTCGATTTCTTTTCTATATAACATGGTATGGAAGGGAAATTAAAACTAACTACTGTAACATTATTTTTTATTCTTTAATCACTTACTAACCGCATAATTTATTTCATATTGTACGAGCAGAGAGCCTGCTTCTTACGTCACAGGGTAACCTATTGTAAGAAGTAGCGTAACAAGTGTCATGTAACTAGTTGAACTGAAATAAATTCATTTTTCATTTTTTCATTTTCATTTTCATTTTTCACTCTTCAGCAATGACTCTTTAGGCTCTGTTATGTTTTGTGGAGAAGGCTGAACGGATTTAAGGATTCTTTTTAGTAGATCCCAAACAAGCTCTATTGTATTGAGATCTAGTCTCCGGGATGGCTAATCCAAACGACGAATTTCATATCTCCGTGAACTCGAGCGTTGTTGTCCATAAAAATAGAATCTTCACCAAGAACAGTTGCGGCTTGAGCATGTGAAATCAGAGCTTCCATTATGTACGGATGTGCATTCAATGCGCCATTTTCAATTGAAATTAACTCCGTACGCTCCGTCAAACTTACAGTTGCCCAAAACAATACGGAGCCGTAAGGAGTAACTTATTCGAAACACACGTCTGCAAACCTTTTGCCTGGTCTTCTCAGTACTTCCCGGCGTCGATCCTCACTACGTAGTGAAATTCTGGCTTCATAGGAGAATAACACCCTGCTCTAGTCCTCTAAATACCACCTAGATACCTATTTCGCGTGACGTTAAGTCTGGCAAGTTAGAAGCCTCCTCATCACCGTCCACAAACCAATTTCTACCCCTCTTACTTGCTCAAGATTCCTCTTAAGGTCAATACTTGCCACCTGCCGATTTCTTAGCACCTAGCTCACTAAGACGTTCCGTGACTCTGCATAGCTTTCTACCTGAACCTGGTCTTCTCTTGACCAAGCCCGAGACACGTAACATTGAGTACCACCTTCTTCTTTCTGTGAAATACTAAGCTGATTTGTATTTGCATTTTACTTTATTCATAGCACAACAGAAAATCAATATAATTATAACCTAAATCCATTTCATCAAACCGAAGGTTGAGAGCTTTTCTGAACAGCTCGTATTGTCAGTTCTTGAAGAAATTTTTTGACAATTTATCAAACTGGAGGAACTTTATCCAAATAAGCACAGTGGTGCAAAATACAGTACTTAATTAGGTTAATCAATTTGACTTTAACATTTGAGTGTTACTAGCTATGCCCCGCAGTTTTGTCTACAGCAAATCTTATTCCTATGAGATATAGTAAAATCATTATATGCTGATATATATGTATATCTCTTCCATAAATCTTTATAATAGGAACTGCAATCACTGTAAAATCAGCCGGCTCACTTATCTCTTACCCAAGAACGTACTTAATAGGTCATGAAGAACCTACTTGTATCCCAATCTCGCCCTAACCTCGCGTCGCGCCGACCGCGCTACCTCTACAAAGATTAGTGATAATCAGAGAACGGATAGTGATAATAATATCTCAATTTTCCCGAACTGTTCCCGCATAAAGCAACGTGGTCACGTGCTATGACTATAACATAGTTAACTAATATACCTAGGGCAGGACCATTTATTTTAAGACTAATTTTATTGAGATTAAAACGCTTGCGTAGTCTGTCATTGAAACACTATAATAATATTAATGTTTTAATTGAAATTTGTAATTAGTTTAGTTTAGATCCAGCTGAGGTGCATAAGATAATACAACACTTAAGACCAACTTGTTCCTCAGGTCATGACAAACTATCTTCAAAGTTTTTTAAACAGTTTTATTGTTACTTGGTTGAGCCTATCACGTATATTGCGAATCTTAGTTTTACTACGGGGGTGTTTCCTAAAAATTTCAAAATTGCTTCTGTCTGTCCAATTTTCAAATCGGGTAATAAAGAAGACCCGTCCAATTATAGGCCTATTTCTCTGCTAACAACTCTTTCAAAAATAATCGAGAAACTTATGAACCACAGACTTAAGAGATACTTAGAATTAGGTAATTACCTCTCAGATAATCAATATGGTTTCAGAAATAACAAGTGCACAGAGGATGCTGTCTTGAAATTGACCACTTTAGTCACAAATCATATTGATGGTGGAGAACGTTGTATTGGTGTTTTCTTGGATCTCCAAAAAGCATTTGATACAGTATCCATATCTATTCTCTTAAAGAGACTAGAGAACTGTGGAATAAGAGGAGTTGCTTTAGACTGGTTTAAGGATTATTTGACAGACAGAAAACAGTGTGTTAGAGTTGCTGGACATGTTAGTTCAATGTGTGAATGCACATTTGGTGTCCCACAGGGAAGTACGTTAGGCCCAACACTGTTTTTAATATATATTAATAAACTTTGTGATGTTAAGCTTCGCAATGCTGATTTAATAATGTTTGCTGATGATACTGTAATAGTTTTTCATGATAAATCCTGGAACGCCGTTAAATCTATGGTTGAGACAGGTTTAATACAAGTGAGTAAGTGGCTAGAAGACAATCTTCTTAGTTTAAATACTCAGAAAACAAAATATATGTGTTTTAGTAAGACCTCAGTGTGTAGTCCTATAACTGATTTAAATTTACATATTCACACATTCCCTTGTAATCGAATTGTTGGAACTTGTGCGCCCGGTTGTAATTGTGAGGTGCTATCTCGTGTCACGGTTATCAAATACTTAGGAGTTATGGTAGATGACAAATTGAACTGGAAAGAGCACTTACACATGATTTCTATGAGAGCTAGAAAACTAATATTCATTTTTAAACAACTTAGACAAGCAGCAGATAGACAATTACTAATTAACACATACAAAGCTCTTTGTCAGTCTCTACTATCATACTGTATATGTGTTTGGGGCTGTGCAAGTAAAACGTACATTGATGAAGTTGAAAAAGCACAAAGAGCAGTACTAAAAGTACTACTCTGCTTACCTCGTTTGTATCCAACTAAATTACTTTATGAAAATGCTAAGGTGCTTAATGTGCGCCAACTTTTTGTTTTTCAATGTTTAAAAAGGTATCATACTAAGTACGTTCCGTTGCTACCACAAACATCTAAAAGAGTACAGAAGTGTCCTCTACATTGTGTCAGATCTGCATTTGCTGCGAGACATTTCAACTTTATCTCCCCCATTCTTTATAATAAACTGTTGAAAGATCATAAACATGTTAAAAAATATACTCTAAGACAATTTAAGGAGACTCTGTTTGACTGGCTCTGTATTCTGAGTTATAATGAAACCGAAATACTGTTGGAAATAAAAGTATGATCTTAATTTAATTTTAATTTTATTTTCTTAGGTCATTTTAAATTTAGTATATATTTTGCTACAGACTTAACTGCTAAAACTTTTGTATGATCTTCTTAAATGTCAGCACTAATTTGTATTCGATTTCTTTTCTATATAACATGGTATGGAAAGGAAATTAAAACTAACTACTGTAACTTAATTTTTTATTCTTTAATCACTTACTAACCGCATAATTTATTTCATATTGTACGAGCAGAGAGCCTGCTTCTTACGTCACAGGGTAACCTATTGTAAGAAGTAGCGTAACAAGTGTCATGTAACTAGTTGAACTGAAATAAATTCATTTTTCATTTTCATTTTCATTTTCATTTTTCATTTCAGTTTTTGCCCCTACGAGAAGTACTGCCTCGCTCTATTGACGCCAGCTTCACCTTCTCTTGCAAATGATCTCGGAACTGAACATCGCTGGAGATGTCAACACCAAGGATCCAAATGCTCTTGGAGATGGAGAGGGGAGTGTTCTAGAATTGTGGGACTACAGTGAATGGGGTTTTCTTAGCGGTGAACGCGCAGACTTGTGTCTTTGTAGGATTGAATCGGACCAAGTTTTCCTGTCCCCAGTCAAAGACCTTGGACAGTGTGGTCTCGATTTGGGACACAAGTTCTCCGCGGTTTTTCTCAACAACGAAACGAGGGATGTTTGCACGACCCGTGTAATAAGCGTCTCCATTGCTGTCATCTCCATAGCAATGCATGTTGTTTATGTCCAACATGTCATTGATATGCAGTAGAAACAGCGTAGGAGTCAGCACAGAGCCTTGCGGGACACCAGCATTAATGTCCATGCTATCAGAGCAACAACCGTCAATTACAAAAAGCTAGCCACCCATTTTTACAAACCCTCGGGCACTCCGTAAGATGGCAACTTCGATAGAAGACCCCGATGCTAGACCCGATCGAACACCTTCGCTATGTCCAGGCTACATGCCAATGCCTCCCCCTGACTCTCAATGGGTAGTGCCCATCGGTGTGTGAGATACACTTAAAGGTCTCCAGTCGAGCGACCGTGGCGAAAGCCATATTGACGGTCACTGATCAGTTCGTGTTCCTCTAGGTATCTTAGAAGCTGTGTGTTGATCACAAGCTCCATCACCATGGAGAGCTGAGAGGTAATAGCGATACGCCTGTAAATTGATGGATCTGATCTATCGCCCTTTATGGGCACTGGGTGCACATTTGCAGTCTTCCATGAAGACGGAAATTGTCTAGTGTGGTAGGAAAGCGCGAAGAGGTACGTGAGTACAGGACATAACTCAGGAGCACACTGCTGGTATACCGTCTGGCCCACTCGACTTATGAACGTCTAGAGAAAGCAACGCCCGCCGGACCCCCGCTGCGTTATGAAGATTTCCGGCATGGTCTTACCGCACCACGGTATGTAGGTGGTACAGCACCTTCATTGCTCATATTCTAGTTTCAGGCAAAGAGACTGCCCAGTAGATCAGCTTTCTCTGTAACACTATGGGCCAAGTCACCATCCTTCTTTCGCAGTGGTGGTAACGACGACTAGCAAAAGTTCCCTTCGGCAGCTTTGGCAAGCGACCAGCAAGCACGACTCCCAGAGGGATAGCTCGCTAGTCGCCCACTTATTTTGCCGATGAATTAGAATTTTGCTCCGACAGTGGCTTTCTTACTGAACCTCGAGGCAGCATTTAATTTGCGTTTTACCTCAGAAATATTCGGATCCTTATTATAACGAGCCGCGGTCCAAGCCTCATATGCAGTTTGCTTAAGAATTTTAGCTTCTCTGCAAGACCTATTAAACCACAGTCGTTTTTTGATGGCGGCAGATACTCGCGGGTTAGGAATATAACATTCCATACCAGCGAGGAATGTCTCAGTGACTGCGGCTCTGTAGACGTCAGGATCTTCTGAACTAAAGCAGATCTGCCTCCACGGGTACGATGCATAAAATTCTCCCAATCCATCGCAGTCTGCTCACTTACAATGCCACACACGACGATAATTACTTGGTCCAGATGGATCGGGTTGTGTGCATGACACTTGAGTCCGAACGAGACAGTGGTCCGAGGAGCCAAGAAGCGCATCCACTGAGACGGAATATCCGTCCGGACGCTTAGCCAGCAGAAGGTCCAGTAACGAACTCGTGTGGTCCTATATATTTGGTATTCTCGTTGGATAAAGTACCAGCTGAGAGAATCCATACGTCAAAGCAAATTCATGTGCAGCTATCCCTGCATAGTTGTTGGTTCGAGAACTGAGCCATTCACGATGGTGGGCGTTAGTCTCCCAAAATAACTATTTTTGCTCTAGAACTTTGTCAGTCGTCTAACTCAGTGCTCGACGAGTCTAGTTACGTCCGTGTCACCGCTATGAGACCTGTATAGGCACGCATAGATACGAGTCACGTCACGTCGGCCACCCGTGATCTACGTGCACCCACATTATCGACCCCGTCTTCAAGGCTATGAAGGCGGCAGACAGCAGGTATCCTCCCGGACGAACATACATACACCGGCATGACTTACAAAATTGAACTCCAGTTTGTAGCTGGGATAAAGAACGTATGATGTATCGGCCGGGCAGGATATTTGCGTCTCCGTTAGAAAAAGAATGGTAGGCTGCGCAGTCTCCAGATGGAGGTGGACTGCGTTAAGATTTTCGTGAATACCCCTTATATTACAAAAGTCCTCATTAAATGTGGATGGAGCGGTCGTTGTAAAAACTCTTTTCCTTCTCGTTGTTTTGCCCATTTCTTTAAAAAAAGTTACTAAAACTTAATATGAGGATTCACTGCACAGACAGCTAAGAGGACAAAAGATTCAGTACCAAAGCTCGAAACAGATGATACGGTTGCTGGCACGGCGGGTGGAAGCCCCTGATCCCCCTTTGTTGTATTAGCCGGGTCCACTCCGGTCTCCTTCTCCGGCACGACTACCACTTCAGAGACTTTACACAGGTTGGCGGATCAGCCTCCCAGGGCGGAGATTAAGTGATCCCTGGGTTCGGGAACCCGTTCAACCTGCGGGCGGCCAGCGATCAACCGTTTCATCGGGTTTCCCTGACCGCCGCACCAGCACGCCGCGTCTACGCCGAGCAATAACAGCAACAAGCACCGCCGGTCCACCGCTGTTGCAATCTTCAAAGAGCTCTGGCAATCTTACTCACCGCCAGGAACACAACACTTATCAAAGTTTGTGTTATTATGGCCGCGGTTTTCTGTAAAGTGGAGGTACTTCCCCAGTTCAGGCTGCTCATTCGAGCAAGTTCGGGCGGCTTGTTCGAGCGAGTACTTGCTCATCTTCAGTTTATAATAATATATTTTAAATTATATCGTTAAATTCAAAACAAGTTTATATTGAGAGACTTTACAAACAAATACCAAAATTTAAAAATAGAATCATATTATAAAACAACTTATCTAACAAAATAATGTTATAATACAGTCAATACGATAAAGAAAAAAAATCCAACCAATCAGAGTCGATAATTTTTTATGGGTGGCATCAGTTTTTGAATTATATTAAAAATATCTGGGCTCTCATTAAAATTGCTATTCTCTATTTCGCCTCGTAGGGGATGATTGTCCCAAAAACAAAAGCACGTCTAGCTTAATTTTAAAATTTAGTTAATGACCAATTTTTATGCATTTTGCTCCAAAACTTACGGGTTTCCACAGAAATTTTCAACCCCCATTTTAACCCTTTAGGGGATGATTTTGTAAAATCCTTTCATAGTACTCACTTCATATCTGGATCCTTGTTTCAAAAAGTTAAGTCTCTAGATACAAAAAGCCAGATTTCCATAGAAATTTTTATCCCCTATTTTGCTCTTTAGTCAGTAAAATATGCTATGCTTAATTTTTAATCTTAAGGCAAAACACTAAGTTTTGTGCTTTAAAATTCAAAAGTGACGGATTTCCATACAAACTTTCAACCTCCAATTAACCCTCTTAGGGGATGAATTATGAAAATTAGTTCTAAGTGTTGGCGTACGTTATAACAGAAACGTCTGTTTAAAAATTATAAGTCTCTAGACTCAAAAAATCTACATTATCATCAACCTCAACTTGAAGGCTAACTGCCAAGTTTAATCGAGCATATAACTTTAAAAATGACGGATTTCCATTAAAACTTCCAACCCCTATTTTACCCCCTTAGGGGATAATTTTTGCAAAATACTTTCTTAGCGCTCTCCTACGTAGTAACAGGAATATTTATGCAAAATATCTCTAGCCCAGTAGTTTGGGCTGTGGCTTGATATATTAGTCAATCAGTTTACTCTTTTATAAATATATAGAAGATATATAGAATATAGAAGCATATGCACAGGAATAAAAGGCCAAAAGCTTAAATATTCATCCAGGAAGCTCTGGTAAATATATTTTTCTGTTCACAATGTGAAAGAAGATCGTATGCTTAGGAAGTAAAAGCTTGCAAAGCTTCAGGGAAAAAGACATATTATGACATAACATTTGAAACGGTAAGAATAAAATACCGAATAATAATGACATTATTTTTCCTTTCCTTCCCTTTATTTAGCACTGGTTCTCGCCGTGACTTCGTTCGTCGTCGAGTCGCTTGTGGCAGTGAACTGCAGCAGTCAAACACAAAATGCCTATTTCAATGAATATAAAACAAAATATTTGTCGAAACGGTAAGAAAGGTCTGTCCTTCAGCGCAGCGACAAGTCCGTTTCTACGCTGTATTTGCCCCTTTATCATTCATAACGTTTACCTGTGTGCCCTTGAGCAAACCGTCCTATTTTACTGGTTAAATACCTATACCCGCTATGCTCGCCCTAAAATTGTGGCCGTGGGACCGTGTTCAAGTCTCTATGTTACTATATCTCTGTCGTTTATAAACTAGACGTTAGACAAGCCGCAGTAATAACATTATACTCTGTATATAAATCAGGCTTCTGTCTACTTGGGTCTAGAAAGATAATAAATATGTCTTATGAAAGGTGAGACAGACAGACCGACACATAACGTAGGCTTAGTAATAGTGCTACGTTAGTACTACTTAGGTATGGATTCCTAACAAGGAATTTTAAGACTGTTATAAGAAACTTTTAGATATACATATACATTACATACATGTTTGTAATTGAGTACGTTCTCAGGAAACTAAATTGTACAGGAGTATGAATATTCAGTCTAAGGAAAACGGTCGGTGCAAAATGCAACACTGTAAACGCTTGTGAAAATATATGGCAAGTTAAACATTGTACAGAATAACGCCTTTAAAATAAACTTAATGCCAAATAGTTCGCAATTTTTTTATTTTTAACACGGCAAGGATAAAGTTTACACTTTATTATTTTGTAGTGTGCCTCGATACACATAAACAATTTTAGTTTACAGAAAAAAAACACTAAATTAGGATTCATTGTAATTAAAGGTTACTGAACCCTTTAATTAATTTATCACTAAATTATTATTGAGTTAATTTATCAATTATAAATAACTTATTCAGGAAGATAATGAATAATTTTATGTCTGTATGTGACTTGTATATATTTATCTGTATTTATAAAAGGCAAACGTTACTGACTGCAGACACATATAGCTATCATGACTTTTCAAAACTCAACCCCGGAGGTCCAAAGTTGGTATCATTTATCCATTTGTTAATCGAAGTTATATTATAAGAGAGAGAGAGATAGAGAGATAGAACGTCAAGTGTGAGTGAGTGGGCTTAATAATTGAGGAGTTGCCGTAATAATCCTACGCCACAACCGAATTTAGGGCGAATAACTATATACAAATTCCCCCCCCCCCTATATCGCTCGGTCGGTAGAAGTGCTAGAACCCAGAGCCGTAAAGAGTCATGAAAAAGAAACAATTACTGCGCCGAGCCTATGACAGGTCATTCCCATTCGTTCGCCCTTAATGAAACCCTGTATCCGCCCCTGGAATCAATCTTCTAAACTGTTAGTATTTGGTCATTATATAAAAACAGAAACCTTCTGCCATCTGAAATATAAACCTTCACTTAATGAACACCGTCTGTCAAGTGTGAATCCCAGTTCGTTAGCACGAATCTGAATGACAAAGGCTCTTCCGCCGAGTGTCCGTCCACTTCAGTGCTTCACGGGAGATCGCTACTTCCCTGATGAGCAGACACACTACCGTACATTTCGACATTGGGATGAAATTTTCAGGAACCTTTACCTTTTAATCTTTTAGACCGAAATAAGTAGAAGCCTGATTTTTTCACAGAATATGTGTTATAATGGGGGAATATCTAATATAATAAAAAAATAAAAATAGTGTGAACTCTAAAGTATAACAAAGAATAATAAAAACCGGCCAAGTGTGAGACGGACCCAAGCCATTCATATTTTAAATAATCGATACAGCGCCATCTAGCTTATCATTAAGAGAAATAGTATTGAATTGAATTGAATTGCAAACGATATTCAAAGTTGAGCAAAGTCGGCTTCGGTTAGTACTTGGATGGGTGACCGTGTAAATACCTTTTTTGTTTTCCGACGTTTTGACCGACTTACACCGATCGTAATCACTAGATAACTGCCAGCTAGCGTCATCTTCGGGAAGCGGGGTATTTTGTATGTACCCTCACTTGGTCTTAAGAATTTTGCATGTTCGAACTTTTAGTATTCCTACACACAACACTGACTACGCTATGAATTCGGTGTCTATTTTATACCTAATTTAATATTTACGCGATTTCCACTCGTTATTACAATTTCTTTAAAATATAGCTCTATGTTCCATGTGTATACGGTAGGTTTATTTTTTACTTTTCTGTGAGGTTATAAAGGCGGTGTTATTCTTTTACTAAAATTTGTTTTTTCTGTTTTCTGCAAATATATAAAAAAATAGCCAGGCTGCATCGGCATGTCTAACAGCCCAACTTCAGACTGATAGCGTAGGTTTAGTAGATTCGTTGGTTGGCACCCTTTGGGTACGGATCCCCAAAAATGAACCTTTAGTAAAAGACCATTTTTAGATTTTAGGAAATATTTTAAGTGGATGATAATTGGCTCTGTAACACCAAAATAAAACACAAAAACTGAATTTTTAACCAGGACCTGGTTGAGTCATCTAACCGCTAGGTTGCTCGAAACTGATTTAAATATTCAGTTGCAATATTCTACCTCCACATACTTACATACTGGTGAATTAAAAAACTTGTTATAAGCCGTAAACGGAAATTCATAAATCATGAACTAATAAAAAATTAAATAGAAATTAAAGGCAGGCAATGATTTCCACTTACCACGGTCCTTATTTTGCTTTAACCACTCTCATCTACGTTCGCTTTCATACTAGTTCATCGATGTGAGTCCTTGTGATGATTTAAACCTACTCCAAGGTTGATATATTATGACACCTGATTTTGTAGTCCCAAATATACACAAAAATCTTCACTTATTATTAGATGTCGTTTGTCGAGCGTGAATCCCAGTTCGTTAGCACGAATACGAATCGCAAAGGATATCACATAAGAGACCGCCCACTTCGCCGCTCTACGTGACGTAAGATGGCCCACTTCGCCGCTCCGCGTGAGATCTCCTACTTCGCTGATAAGCACACACTTCAATGGGCTTTGCTTTCAGATGACTCAGTTATCTCAGTGTACATTTATATTCGAATTATATGCGATGTATCTGAATAACAATGTTTATAAAATTAGTTTTAAAAAACGACGGATTAACATACAAACTTTCAACCCCCATTTTACCTCCTTATGAGGATGAATTTTACAAAATTATTTCTTAGCTACCGCCAACGTTATAACAAGAACCACTGTGCAAAATTTCTAGTGTCTAGACACAAAACTATCTTAGCAGACAAAAATGAAAAAGGATGCTAATGAAAAAGGAGTTCCACGGCTTTCGAACTTCCAAGTATAAAACTTCTTTGTTAGCCACGAAGTCTAAAGGGCTCTTGGACTGTGAATCCGTCGACTTCATCGTTCTACCTGAAATTGACACTT
The DNA here is from genome assembly GCA_946406115.1 of Apoda limacodes. Classification (NCBI taxonomy): domain Eukaryota; kingdom Metazoa; phylum Arthropoda; class Insecta; order Lepidoptera; family Limacodidae; genus Apoda; species Apoda limacodes. The sequence continues at coordinate 19,574,656 of OX291555.1, read as the reverse complement.
CTGCAGTAGGCTCTTGCTTAAGTAAGCTCATTCTTACTTGAGAATACACAATTCAGTAAACTGACAGGATCTATGTTACAAATCATGGCACATCATTAAGTTGAATGAAACGTTTGTGTGGTTATCAGTTTCTTAAACCTTTTGCACTTTTATAAGATTGACGCGTTACATACTTGCCAGTAAAGTGGCTCTTATAACACTCCTTTTAAGTTTATAATACAGCATATGAAACACGTGTGTGTTTTACTTTAAATTATCACGCTAGCATACTTTGATACTGCTACATTTTTTTAATACTCAGCAAAATATGTGTTGGCAGCTTTGTTTGTCCGCCGCACATGTAAATGAGCAACTTAGCTCACTTGTACAACCATAATTTACTATGAATGCGACCTGCATTTGGTGTATAATGTTGCCACGGATAAGGTGTGCGATAGTTTCTGCAGTACAGCCGTATATAATTCGCGCCACGTAAGTTGAACTAAAATGGCGGTCGCCTGCGCAGGTACATTACGGACAAATGTACTAACGAACCAAAAATTTGTTACTGCGCAGGTTCAAATTACGTGGCACGATTTATACCTGGAATATGATCGCTTACAGTAATTTATGTAAAATTGGTGGTAATCCGACTGCCCCATTATTCAATGTCAGTAAAAACCATCTGGTTCTGAGATGACTGTGACATGCATTGTCCATTTACTTTACATTCTAATGAAAAAATGTGTAGAATAACGATTTAATTAGCAATGTAGGTTATTACCGTCAACTTATTCTTTACATTAATTTATTAAAACATCTCACTCATTAAGTCATCTCGGAACCAGATGGTTTTTACTGACTTGAATAAGGGATTAGATAATCTGTAGGTATGGTTCCATCTAAAAGTTATTTTCTGTTTGAATTATCAAAATTATTCTTTGATTGTTGTTAACAAGTATGTTGAAATAACTAACAAGTGGAATGAACTCAAAACCTTGTCAAAGCAGTAGCAATCTTGCATAAAGTTGACGAAGTGGTCGGCCTCTCGGCGGAAGCATCTTTGTCAGTTCAGACTTATGTTAACGAAGTGGAATTCACACTTAGCAAAGTGAGTCTAATAAGTGAAAGACGGTTCTGATGTTTCACATATTCATGATGAAATATTACTAGTTGTAATTTACGGTTTTACCCTAGTGATTTAATATGTTGCGGATAATATAAGCTAGGTTTCGAAAGTAGGTACATTTTAAACGCAAAGAAATTAAATTGGATTTGAATCTTTCTAGACATTTCAAATCATGTTTCATTTTTGTACTTTGACTAACTATGATATGTAATTACGAGATGTTAGAAATCCTATTAAGTGCGAATCACAATCCCCTGGTAAGTAAGCTCATTTATACGCTTTTTCATTTGGAAAACAGTCAATGTATATAGGGTCAAAATATATGCTGATTTTAGAACCCCATTTTTTAAACTTGTTGCAAGTTATTGAGCTATGTTGTGTACCAGAGCATCAAATTAAAATTAATGTCGTAAAAATTAGAGCATTGTTTTTTTTTTCATTTTCCAAGTGGCTTAAAAATTTTAAAATTACTCGATCTTTTAAATCGAGGTAAATAGTAGCACTAATATCATTACTGAAATTCTATACCAGACGCATTTGTTCACCGATATACTGTGTGCAGTTATTAAATTTGTGTTCAGATATATTGTGCACTGACGTGCACGGAGAGAAAGTGCGGGGTGCGGAAGGGAAGGAGGAGAAGGCGGGTGGGAGGACGAGCATCCATTACACTCGTCATTTTTATCAGTGCTTAAATACAAGTCATTATTTATAATGGGTATCATTAATATTTTATGTTACTCAAATACATTTGAAAGTGTGACGTCATACAGAAAATAAATGTTTCCATATTTCCCTTACCCTTAAACAATATTTCGAAAGAACGGTAAAAATTAAAATAAAACGTTGTTTATGTTTTTAAAGAATCATATAATTTTAGTAGAAAATGTTGAATTCTAGAATTACTTTGTGAGAAAATGTAAACTGTCTCAGGTAAACATTGATTTTAATTGCATGGAATTTAATGAATGAGCTACCCCATAAAAATGTGTTTTCTAAAACAGGGAGCCATTCAAGTACATACAACGAGAATACCAGATATAAAGGACTTCACGAGCTCCTTACTGGACCTTCTGCTGGCTTCACGTCCGAACGGATATTCCGTCTCAGTAGATGCGCTTCTTGGTTCCTCGGACCACTGTCTCGTTCGGACTCACGTTACTTACAATTTTATTGAATTTTCTAAAAACTCAACGAGACTACTATTTTAAATTAAAACTGAAATAGGTCTGTAGTTATTTTTGTCTTATTTTTCATCACTTTTGTATATTGTACGAATTATCTCTTTTTTCAAGATATAGGAATAAATATCTGTGAAAATACAGAAATTAAATATATGAAGTAAGAAAACGAATAAAAATATGTCAGTAAGATTTAAGAATGTGGAATGTGGCCGTCCCTTGTCTGCCTGGGACAGTTTACTTTTTATATGCTGGCCCTGTTAAGGAGCCTGAATTTTTAAAGCTTAATTAGCATATATACTGAAGAAATGATTATTAACTATACTGACAAATGTCACAACCATATGGCGCGACTACAAGGCATTTTATATAGTAAATTATACAGTAAAAAAAATGAAGCTGGTTTTATAATATTTAATGCAGTAATTACCTACATATAAAAGCTATAACGTCATACGACCAATGACCAGGAACAAAGTTAAGATTATTGAGGTTTGGAGTTATTGGTTCGTTGTTAGACAATTTAGGTCATCTTCCGACTCAATAGGGAGCCGAGGTGATCCTTCGCTCTTGCGTATGTAAAACCTTCCTCTCATTATCCAGCAGAAGGCGTAATTGTTATTATTGACAAAATTTATTCAAATAAAATGCAGCCTTTTTAGTTTAGGGGTCAAGTTCTCGAAAATGTATATAGGATTCATGGAACCATCAACGCCTAGATGTGACGTGCTTTATTTCTGGTGTCGGTTCAATGTTTTGGCTGATCTCAGTAATTTATTCTTTGTGATTTTACTTGTAAATTCGACTATGAGCAGCTTTGGAGTTGGCATTTTTACTGTTAGTTTTTACATTTGTATAGCATACGTATAAAGATGTCATAAAAAGAGGCATTTTTTTGGACTTTTGTAGTGCCCCAGTTTTTTATAGCAATGGCATTTTAAAAAAGCAATACATACAGACATAGTGACTTTGTATATATATCATACATACGTAAAATAACAGTTCTAATGCCAAAAACCAGGAAAGAAACAGGGGAATACGATTTCATGGGGAAAAACAGCGAGATATTTCCTCTTAAGATATTACTGTTATGGAAATTATGGAATTAAAATTTGAATAAGACTGACGTGGGTTTATAGAGCGATATATTTCAAAATAATTAATAAAACAGCTTTTGTTCATATATAATATTAATTTTTAAAACACGTATTTAAAGATTTTTAAATATGGAATTCGTGGGACGTTACTTAATCGGCAATTGAAAAATCGTTAAACTCAATTCGGAAATTGAAAAAGTGTATGAGCTAACTTACAAGGGGACTCGCACTCCGCATGATTTCTTATATCTCATAATCACATATCATAGTACAAAAATAAAACATGATTTGAAATGTCTAGTAAGTTTTTTTTTTTTATATACCACTACGGTGGCAAACAAGCCTACGGTCCGCCTAATGGTAAGCGGTCACCATAGCCTATGGACGCTTGCAACACTAGGGGCATTACTCGCGCGTTGCCGACCCTTCAGAAATCTAATAACTTCTTTTTTGAAGAACCCCATATTGTAGTCCTTAGAGAAAACCTTGGCAGGGAGCTCATTCCACAACCCAAGCGTTCGCGGGAGGAGTTTTCTCTGAAACCGCACTGTACGCGACCATTTCGGTTCTAAAGTGTGAGAATGAATTCCCTGCCGATGGCGAGCGGTGCGATGGTAGAAAGTAGCCGTGGGCATCATTTTGAACAATTCCTTAGAACACAACCCATTGTACAAGCGGTAGAACACACACAGGGAGGCAAAGTCTCTCCTCAGACTTAAGGGCTCGATACCGCAAGTGAGTTTGGGATCGTCGACAATTCTCACAGCCCGTCGTTGAACCGAGTCAAAAGGGCCAAGGTATCCAGTTTATCCAAGTTGGTAAGTTTCAAATCAATGTTTTATTTCTCCGCGTTTAAAATGTACCTACTTTCGAAACCTAATTTATATATTCCGCAACCTTTTTAAATCACTCGTATAAAACCGCAGGATACAAATAGTAGAAATATTTCATCATGAATATGTGAAACATCAAAACCGTCTTTCACTTATGTGAGAGCATATGACTCACTTTGTTAAGTGGGAATTCCACTTCGTTAACATAAGTCTGAAATGACAAAGATGCTTCCGACAAGAGGCCGTCCACTTCGTCAACTTAATGCAAGATTGCTACTTCTTTGACAAGGTTTTGAGTTCATCTCACTTGTTAGTTATTTTTCCATGGTACTTGTTTAAATTACCTAATCAAAGAATAATTTTATTAATCCAAATAAGAAATAACTTTCAGATGGAACCATACCTATTATCTGCCCCCTTATTCAAGTCAGTAAAAACCATCTGGTTCCGAGATGACTTAATGAATGAATAAACATGGTACTTGTTAACATTAAGCAAAGAACCAGATAGATGGTTTTTAGTGACTTGAATAAGGGGGCAGTCAGATAGTCACTAATTTTCCATAAATAAGTGTAAGCGAGCATGTTTCAGGTATACGGCTATACTGCAGCAACTATCGCACACCTAATCAGTGGCAAAATTATACACAAAATGCAGATCGCATTCATAGTAAATTAAGGTAATACAATTGAGCTAAGTTGCTCATTTCCACATGCGGCGGATTTTGTTTTTTTCGCGTGCGGCTACCACACTAGGTAACAAAGCTCAACACATATTTTGCTGAGTTTTAAAAAAATGTAGCATTATCAAAGTACGCTAGTGTAAAAATGTAAAGAAAAAAGCACACGCGTTTCATATGCTGTATTATAAACTTAAAAGGATTGTTATAATAGCCACTTTCATAGCAAGTATGTTCTAAAACTAATATATAAATATTATGTTTACCAAGTAAATCGATTAAAATAACGCGTGAATCTTGTAAAAGTGCCAAAGGTTTTAGAAACTGATAACCACACAAACGTTTCATTCAACTTAATAGTCTTCCATAATTTGTTACATAGATCCTGTCAGTTTACTGTAGTGTGATGTTACCTGAAGTACGAATGAGCGTACTTAAGTAAGAGCCTACTGCCGAAGCGTCAATCTCAGGCGGAACGAAGAAGTGGATGGATTCACAGCCCAAGAGCCCTTTAGACTTCGTGGCTAACGAACAGAGTTTTACACTTGGCAGTTCAATAGCCGTTTGTAACTCATTTTTCATGAGCCTTAAATTTTTACCTGCTAAGGTAGTTTTGTATCTAGACACTTGAAACTTGCACAGTGGTTTCTGTTACAACGTTGGCGACCACTTAGAAATAATTTTACAAAATTCATCCCCCAAGGGGGTAAAATGGGGGTTGAAAGTGTGAATTGTATCCGTCATTTTTGAAACTAAATTTATCCCTTAGTTTAAAGCCGGCTAGTTTCCAAATAAAAAATATTTTTTTTTAAATTCAAATTCGCTGCGCTGGGCTCTGCGCTTATCATGTTATCTTGCCCACAATGTTCCACTAAACATTCAGTGAACTTCATTCAAAAGTCCTTAATCTTTATTTTTACCTGCATTTTACTTTTTGGATTTGAATGTTTACTTACCTTAAGTGCAAATTCAGCAAAATGCAACGTAGATAACTTTTACTCGAAATAATTAAATGGCATGCATTTATTAATAGCAGAACAACAGACTGCCTAGAACACAAAGTTGGAGCACAGCCAGGAATAAAGCATTACTCGTATTTCTCTTGTTAATCCCATTATAAACAATCTGCATTAATCGCAGTTTGGTATAAAAGAGAAGTTTGAAGATTTTGTGTGTTTATAAGATTGATTTACTAGGACTTTATAAGTCACTAGGAGTTTGGTATGAATGTATCTTTGAATAAATATTTAACTGCACGCAATATTCTTAATTAATTTCTTGCTCATATTGAAGGCATTCAATACAAGAAACTAAAGAAAGGAAGCTGGGGCCAAATTTAATAAAACGGAACCCCATAGTTTCGTCAAATCCTTCCTTCTGTCCGTTTGTATGTCATAGGCTTATAATTTCGTTACTTTGCGTTGATACTGATGAAATTTATCAAAAAGGTGTAATATGTAAAGCACCATATAATTTTGTAATAAAATTGGGAAATAAAAACATTTAATGGAGAAATACAGAAGGAGTTAGGGGGTTTATTTAAGCGTGAAGAAGATAACAATACTGCGAGGAATGTTTTCAGATAGTTTTTAAAAAGCAGAAGGTGACTTAACAAATGACAGACGTTGATAGGTATGATCTGGATAGTACATTTACTCGCGCGATTGTCAGCTGCGTTCCATGTTGTATTCCCAGCTTTATGCCACCTAGCTTGTGGCAGCACAGCAAATTAAATTCTGTATCGAGGGTAGTGTGTGTCAAAAAACACACAGTGAACAAATAAAATAAAGGATTTAGGTTAAATAGGTAGAACCTAGGTCTACCTATTCAAGTCTGCCAAAAAGTTTTATTTTGTGTAGAAGGGTTTTATTTTTCAATTTAAACACTTTTTTAGGCACAGAGTTTTTGGGCCCTTGATCCATTAAAATTAAAAAAACACAACTTCTTATATACATATGCTTTTAGTCACAGAGTACGTTGTACAAATTAAATATTGACGAACGGACTATAAATAAAGATTACAGTATACGGTAAAGTTAAGAAATTAATTTAACTTATTTTAACGTTCGAATGTTAACTGAGTTAAGTTTTAAACAGGAATATGTCAACATGCATGCACTTTCATAAATTTGCGTTTTAGGTCACATTTCCATTAGGCTAAGTGAGGCTGCTTTAGTCAAGATTAATATTTAATAGAACACTTTTAGCACTAATGAGAAAAAACCAGTCAAGAGGCTGCCGGGTCATGTAAAGTAAAAGGTTCTGTTACCCTACTACTATAAAATCTTTTGTAAAGTAAAGGTTATAGTTACGGTTAGTAAAGGTTAGTAAGTAAAGGTTATGGTTACTTTTATTAGTAATTTTAGCCTGAGCAGTTAGCTCTGTTTTTCCGGCAATAGTTTCAGAGTGTTACCTTAAACGACACAATTCAAATCGAAAATGTCCGCTTTGGAGCCAAATATTTAAAAACCGGCTAAGATCATGTCGGGCTGTGCTTGGTGTAGGGTTCTTTAGTTACTGCGTACGTTTGAAAGATAAAGATGCATAAAGGTAAATTAAAATAACTTAAAACAAAAACAAATAAATATTATTTAAAGACTGATTAAATTTCCTCGCTTCATATAATAAAATTGCATACAGCTAGAGTGGCATCGCCGAATTCGGTTTTTACAACATAACTATACCAAACGAGGCTACAATACCAAGTGTTGCGTGGCTACGATACAGAGTGGTATGAAGCTACGATACAGAGCGCTACGAAGCTACAACACATAGTGCTACGTAGCTACGATACAAAGTGCTACGTGCTACACTGTTAGAATGGTCGTGCATTTGGATCGTATTTCCTTGCTTTTTTAGGTTTCCGTACCCAGAGGGTGCCAACAGAGCCCGTTGTCTGTTTGTCTGTCTGTCCGACCATTAAAAGGCTCTATCTTTAAGACCAAAACAGGAAGAAGCCTGAATTTGAAACAGAATATGTGTTATAATAGAGGATTATCTAACAAACAGTAAAAAGTTAAAAAAGTCAAATTTTAAGGGTAGTCTCAGAACAAGAAACACATTTTTGTTTTTTTATTCTATCGTAAAAACAATAATACACACAAACTTCAAAATTGCAGTAAAAATAATGTAAACTCTAAAGTATAACAACAAATAATAAAAACCGGCCAAGTATGAGACGGGCCCAAGCCATTACTATTTTAAATTACCGGTACAGCGCTATCTAGCTTATTATTAAGAGAAACAGTTCCACATTTGTTTGTTGGAAACGATATTCAATGTTAAACAAAGTCAGGCTTGATTGGTACTTGGATGGGTGACCGCTTAGTGCCATACTATTTTTAGGTACAAAACCTTCGGTGCACGAGTCCAATTCGCACTTGGCCGGTTTTTGAAAAAAAACTATATGCCTTGACAGAATCATTGTCTCATACTCAACCTGCAATTGACTATTTAGCAGTATATTTTACTAAATATTTTTATCTTTACAAAATAATTTAAAAGGGCCTTAGATTTCTTCTTAAATTTTAATTTAATGCACAAATTGCCTTCAAAGAAACATATGAAAAACTACACTACTAAATAGATAGGTACTTTTTTATATTGTACTTGCTAACTACTACACTACTAAACTAACCAAGTGTCTGACAGAGCAGTTTTTCAAAAGTTACAGCGTGCATTTCCCCGCAGTATCATGAAACTAAAAGTAAGAGTGAGAAAATTACCACCCCGTGCCGTGATTTTTATGTTTTTTTTCTCCTTTCCGTGGCTCCGCGGAATGGAGAATGACCTGCTTGCTAAACTAAGGTGCGTAGGTTCGATTCCCGCTCAGAATTAATATTTATGTGATGAACATCTGTGTTGACTTGAGGTTTGGTATCACGTTAATATTTATAAATGTATTTGTATCTGCTGCCTGGTATCCTTAGTAAAGGTTTTGCTTAGTTTGGGACCAAATGCCGCTATTTGTAATATCCGATTTTTTTTTATTATAACTATCATTATTTATTTTTGGCGTATATCCTTTTCGCTGAACCAAACTTAAAACTGATTGAATAATTAAAATATAAATGTTCTATATAAAAAAAAAACATTCTCTTTTTTGGTAATGATCTGGTCTCAACGCGACCGTATGTGTACGGAGACGTACCTTTTTTGAATGCCGACGTTTCGATGAGGTCCTCATCAAATCTTCTGATCGAATGAACAATAATGAGTACAAAACGCGAAAGTTTAAAATTAACTTCTTCTCTTTCCGTCTATCTTTTATTATTTCTCTTGATGGATGCATTAAAGAAACAGAGAAGATGATAAAACAGCATAATTTGACCATATTGTACTTTTATAATGTACTTGCAAATAATTTGCTATAAAATTTCAGAGTCCGAATAGAAAGAAAGAAAAGAAAGAAAATACTTTTATTTAGCAAATAAGCAACACATTATAGGTACAACAAAACATTCAAAATACAAAAAAAAAAAAAAGGTTAGCAAATACAAGTTTTTTGTGTTGCATAATGCCAAATAGGGTATCCACTCAGCATAAGCTGCGGCCAAAGCCACAACACTGATTTTCAGTGGAGCCCTTTATTCGCTCGAGACTGTTCCCAATAACCTTCCAGGAAAGTTCGTAGCACTATACAAATTAACGGTTCATTTTATTTTTTAGATCAATACTTAATTGCAAATGTAACGACAAAAGTCTTTATCTTTTCAGAAACAGGTTGTCGTCAATAATTATGAACTAACAAGTTATATTTTGCTGTAAAGTTACAATCAGTACAGAGTAGCCGCTTGTCTTAACTTAATTTCTAGTTCAAATACATGTATAATTGTGCGTGCTCTTCTCTAGCTACGTTCATATATTTGTTTGTGATGGAATAGTAAAGTTTGCAGTCAGGCCTTACAATTCTGCTTATAAATTTATTTCCTGATCTACATACTTGCTAATATTTACACAAAATGAAGTATGTTTAGGTTGGTTTAGTGGTATATAAATGTTGAACCATAAATATTGACGATAGCAAATTTTACAAGAAGGCAATATTTCTTTATATTCTAAAAGAAATAAATGTGCATTTAAAAATTTTTGATAAAGAAATTACTTGATTTTTTAAATCAATCAAAATCAAAATTTATTTATTCTAATTAGGATTTTACAATCACTTTTGAATCGTCAAAGTTATGTTATTTAATTTTTTGAAATCCGGTTCACAATGTTGTTGATATCTACCGAGAAGAATCCGGCAAGAAACTCGATAGTAACTTTTTTTTAAAAAAAATTAAAAACTACAAATACAATAAATGCTTTAAATTTTTTTTTTTAAGTCGTACAATTTTATATTATTTCAATTTAAATTTGGTTTACTTTTGCATCCTGTAATTGAACATCTTCAGTCCCATGGATTTTTATTATTAACACAGTAGCTGTTTGATAAAAGATTTAAATTTACTTGTTGATAGCTTTTGAATATTATTGGGAACTTTGTTGTTAAACATTGCCCCATAAAAGAGTTATTTATTTTGTGTAGACGTGTGTCATGCACCAACAGCTTATTTTTACTTCGAGTATTTACTTTGTGAACGTCACTTTTCTTGCTGAATCTATTGATATTTTTATGTACATATAAAAGATTTTCATATATGTACTGCGACGCTTAAGTTAAAATATTTACTTGCGTAAACCTATCCCTCAGAGATATCCTAGATCCTTATTTATAAGTTGCACGAATTGCCCGTTTTTGTAACAAAAATATTGTATTTACATCAGCAGCGCTACCCCACAACAAGATACGAACACCATTAAACTATGGAAATAGCTATAATATACTATTTTTGCAGTGTCGACATCGGTCAATTGTCTAATTTTCTTGATCGCATACATGGCAGAGCTAAGTTTTTTAGCTAGGTTATGAATATGAGGACCCCATTGAAGTTTGGAGTCCAGCGTTATAACAAGAAAGACTGTTGAATCAACAGGTTCTAATTGCCATTAATATTAGTACATGTTTGTATCTGACTAACATTCGGTAATGTAAATTTAACACATTTGGTTTTTTTCTCATTAAGTAACAAATGATTAGCGTTAAACCAATTTTCAATTTTAGAAATGGCATTATTTAATTCATTGTAATTTAAAAAGCAAAGAGGTGTCATCAGCAAATAAGACAATGCCATAGTTTTTTACATGATATGAGAGATCATTAATATAAATAAGAAATAGAAAAGGACCTAAAATTAAGCCCTGAGGGACTCCTATAGTGACTGCTGATCCCGAAGATCTTTCATTTAGATACCTAAACTGTAAAATAGGAAAACAAAATTAACCTCTATTTTATGACATGGGTTGAAGTCCTCATTCATAGGGATTATTTTTTTCTAAATAACACGGTATCTTAAATAAAGATGAAATAGAAAATACCGCACTGTTTACTGAATAGCTAAGGTATCTGAACACCATATAGCACAATAGTTACTAAATATCTATTAATATTTCGACTGATGTCGTTCGACCCGGGTAAACAGGTAACTTATCCAAAAGTCTCTGAATGCAGTTTTTCTTAAGACTAAGACAGTAAAATAAATATTTTGTGTGTAGCCACGGCTTAGCTAATTTATTATACTAGATTAAAATAATTTAGATTTTATCTTTGTTAGTGTTTTTTTATCCATTTGATATTTATTTAAGATAGTGTGTCTTGTCAAAGAAATTTATCCTTATGAACGACCATTTCTGGATACTGCATATTTTCACAGGTTTGAGCCCCGACATAAACAAGTGATATATCAGGAAATCTTTGAATGCAGATTTACTTAAGACCAAGAAAGAAAAATATTTTGTGTTTAGTCACGGCTTAGCTAATTTATTAGTATAGGATATAATACATTGCATTGTATCTTTATTAGTGTTTTTTTTTCTATTAAATCCTTATTTTAGATAGTATGTCTTGTAGAAAAAAGAAAAATAAATATTTTGTGCTTAGTCACTGCATAGCTAATTTATTACAGTAGAATATAATAAATCAGAATTTATTTTTGATAGTGTTTTTTTCTATTTAATTTTTATTTAAAATAGTATGTATAATAATAAATTGAGCCTTATGAACGATCTTTTAAGAAACCAATTTTATAAGAAACTAAATATTTTTCCAGCTTAAACAAGTGCTATATCCAACAATCTTTTAATGCAGTTTTACTTACTTTTGAAAATAAAGAAATTTTCCTTTCAGATAAAAATTTGTCGTCATGAATATTCAGGGTACTTTCTCTCTAACCATGGCTTTCTTTTTTACCTTGTATGTTCACACATATAAATAAACTAAATGTACGACTAACTTAATTAGGTCGAGTCGGCGATACAAAAGCTTTTCGTGCCTTGTCAATTTCTCTGTATCGCACAGTTCAGTGAACTTGTCTCACTGTACTTGGAAGTTGTATCAATATGGCAATAGCTCGAATAAAAAAGGCGTATTGGACCTGTATTGACGGTTACGCTGCTGGTCGGTTACGCTGCTGGTCGGTTACGCCTTACGAAGGCAATTTTATTCTTATCATGATTGATCGGTTTTTTCTTCATACCAACAAAATCGGCCGTTGTTAAGGCGCGAGCCGTCAAAATTCGCTTTTCTCCAGGCGTTATCCAGTAAACGTTTAGAAAATGTACATAGGGTGTCATCATTCATAGGTTGGGCACTATTTGTGATGACAATCACAGTGACAATTTCAGATTAAAACTTCTTTGTAAGGTTGTTTTACAATGCTTCATACGGTTATATTTATTGGAGCGGCGAATGAGGTAAGGCTTTGTATAAATACTCATTTGCCGAAAAATCTTATCTTATCAGCGCGATGTAGACCACATGACGTAAGGCTTACTTGTACCGGGCCGAAGTACAATTTTGTCTTACTAAATACTTAAAAGGTATTTTTTCATAAAGCGAATCTTGCTGTGTTTACGGAACGTGTTCAAAGTTGTAAACGTAACGCGTTTCTAACGATTCATAACGACTATAAAATAAAGAAGAAGGTTTTTAAAAATAAGGAAATTTCCTTACTGTAAGTTTTTTCTAACCTTTTGTGACATATGATATTGAACGGCGTCTTATTTAAAAAATCCATTTTTTCTTAATGTGTTTTAAAACGCTTTTATGAAGTATTGTCCGGCTTTTGAAATGTTTTGGCTCCAAAGTGGCAAATATTTGGTGTACTGATTCATATAGCTGTGAACCAGTAAACTCATTGATTGTTTGTCAATCGATACTCAACTTGCCTTAAAAACAAAATGTCTATCAACCATTGAGTTAAGTGAACATTATAATTATAACAATACTTACCTTAGCTAAATTAGTGGATAACGTTGTTGGTTGTTAAATTAGTTAATAACATCTTCATGTACTAATATTTAGTAAGACATATTGTATAACCGTTTGTTGAATAAATAAAAATAAAAAAATAAAATAAATTATCCACTTTTTTGTCACTATATATTTGTATAATACTTTGTCAATCCAATTTTACACGGTTTGCGTATATTTAGTGCTACTCACCAAGAATCTGCCAGATGCGTATAAAAAGGAGAACTAGAGAACGCATCGATAGTTCTGAAACTTTAATCGAACTTCTTAGTTAAGGGTTTAGTTTGGGTCAGCATGCGGCATGTGCTGCCACTTCTGGCACAAGTTTTATTTACAGCCCCGTTTGCGTACGTCTAAATATAGCACTTGATTGCCCTTTTTAAGTACTGGGTGACTTGAATCTAGCAGTTGATGATGATTTGGTACTGTTTAGTTTTTTACACAATCTGATTTGAGTTTCTCTTCTGCTACAATAAAATGGAATAAATGTTATATTTTAATAAAAAAAAATTATTACACTGCGCCAGACCATGATGATTTCTGAAAAGTTCCAGTTGGAACTTCGCCGATTTTGGTTATTGTAAATTATTGTCAAGGCCGTTGATCAAAACTATAACGATTTCGCGACTGTGTAACTGTAATAGGATAATATAATATACTCTCAACAAGGAAGTCAAAAAATAATAACACTTTGATATAAGCTGCTCCAGCACATCCTACATTGAGGAAGCAGTGGCAGGGAGCTCATTCTTAAACCCAAGCATTCGTTTTAAAGTGTGAGAATGCATTCCCTGCCGATGGTGAGTGCTGCGGTGGTAGAAAGTAGCCGTGGGCATCATTTCCTCAGAACACATTTCATTGTACAAGCGGTAGAACAGTCACAGAGAGGCAAAGTATCTCCTCAGACTTAAGGGCTCGATAAGGCAAGTGAGTTTGGGATCGTCAACAATTCTCACAGCCAAGTCAAAAGGGCCTAACTGGTATCCGGGTGCACTCGCCCAGAGATGGCAGCAGTACTCCATATGGGGCCGGACTTGTGACTTGTAAAACAGCAACCTTTGCCCCGAAGTGAAGTACTGCTTTGCTCTGTTAGGTACACCAAGTTTTATGGACACCAGGTTTACCTTGTCTTGCAGATGATCTTGGAACTGAACATCGATGGAGATGTCAACACCCGGGGTCCCAATGCTCTTGGAGATGGAGAGGGGAGCGTTCTTGAATTGTAGGACCACAGTGAATAGGTGGTAAGCAGATTTGTCTTTGTAGGGTTGAATCGGACCAAGTTTTCCCGTCCCCAGCCAGAGACTTTGGACAGAGTGGTCTCGATTCGAGAGAGGTCTTCACGTTTTCCTCCTCAACGGAACGAGTGATGCCATGTAATAAGCATTTCCAGTACTGTGATCTGCATAGCAATGTATGTTGTTGATGTCCAACATGTCATTGAAGTTGAGGACATCTGACGGAAGAACCTTTTCCTCAAATCCTGAGTTACTCTTCGACTTTCCTACGGACTCCCTTGCAACGTAGTTGATAGTGTAGCCAGCTGCTGTGCAGAGGGTGTTGGTTCGATTCCCGGACTGGACAAACATTTATGTCATAATGTAAACATTTGTGAGTCTGTTATATTTATGTATGAAATGTATGAATTTACAAAAAAAAAATATATTTATGTATGTGTATCTGTTGTCTGTTACCCATAACACAAGTTTGTCAGCAAAGCTTATTCGGGGCCAGACGGCGCTATGTATAATGTCCAAACTTTATTATTATTTAATATATTTATTATTACTTGCGAAGGTCGAAAAGTTTTAGAACTCTAACTCATCACAAGCTTAATGTCCCATACAGGCGATAGTCGCGCACCATTGGCCCACAATTACAACGAGAACATTCCGGATATAAACAAAGGCAAGATTAGGATATAGCTCTTAAGCAACTGCTATGGACCGATTATTTAAATGATTGTTTTCAAAATAAATATACTAAAAACATTGGTGTGTGGGAAGTTTCTAAGTAATGTTGAGGAATAAAAATAACTTATTGTAACATTACCTACACTAAGTGTATTTATATATATATCTTATATATATGAAATGTAGTATACAGGGGGTTTCGGGTACGATAAATCGTTCTAGCCAGGTTTCATTTTTAAAAAATGTCGTTTTATACGTGTTTTTAGGCAGTGATAAACTGAAAAATATGACTCTTCCTGACATCTATTGGCGAGTAGTAATAAGCAACATTAAAGCTTTTTGACAATAGATGGCGTTGTTTAAAAAAACGAGCGAAGCTCGGTCCTCCAGGTACTATACAACATGTTAGGGAAATGGTGTATACAGCCGAAAGTGGCAGATCGGGGTTAGTTTGTAGATGTTCGGAAAAATATCCCGAAGTCGGAAAATGTTCAGGTTTCCCAACAATCAGCGAATTTCCTTTTGTACCTAAAACGGTAGAGCGACAGCCCTGAAACAGCTGTTTATTACTATGACCGTTGACCCCAAAATACCAGGCGAAAGAATAAAAATACAGATAGATAGTTCTAATCACTTTATTTCTACCTACTATCATTCTGGCGAACTGAGAAATCAATCCTGCAATTTCCTATTTTATTTTATCGTATTTATTTTTGGTTTAAAAATGATATTTTACGTTTAATAACAATTTTAAATTTTAATACATAATTTATTACTAACCTATTATCTTACGTGTTAATAAATACGTAAAACGCAAAAAAATTGTTCCTATTTTCGAACTGTTAACGTTCGACAGTAACTGCAGTGATAACAACTTCCTATTTCTTAAATTTGAACCATAAAAATAAGTAATTTGCACCCACTATCTTTGAACTGTAGGCAAAAATGAGACTACATAAATTATTAACTTTAAATGTTCGCCTCTGCGGTCCAACTCTTTGAGAGTGCAACAACTCTCACTCAACATCCTCACACAGAGATTAATTTCAAAGAAATGGCAATTTATCTCTTTCTTAAATTATGAAGGGTTCTCGATAATTAATATTATTTTTTATCTATTTTTGTGTACTAAAGTAATGTATGTGATTTGGCAATATTATTAAATAGGTACCTATTATCAAACATTAAAAAAATATTATTCTAACGCCTACTTGCTATTTGTAATTTTTAACTCCTAGATACCTAAGTCGAAAACAAACTAATTTTATTATTAGACATAACTATCCATGAATACTTAATATGAAATTATGCATTTCTTTACAAGTAACCACTAATTACAACATACAAACAATACAATCCTACTTTTACTTATCTCAGTGCGAAATATTATCAAAATCAGTAAAAAAACTAAACTTAGGAGTATTTACGTACTAAGACTGCATAAATAAGAACTAGTATTTTCGAATAAGGTCAAATAAGCTAACAACGGTACCCTAATTTTCGAGAAAATTACCCTGAGCACCTGAGATAGCAAGATTTTTTCCCTTTCATAAATTATGAAGGGTTCTCGAAAATTAATTTACGTATTTTCGTGTACTACCAGAGTACTTGTACTGCTCAAGTAATGTATGGATTTCGCCTTAGTTTCTATGTATCTTTTTATGTTCTTTGCTCACAGAATCTAAGGCTTTAGTCACCATGCAGACTAAGTGCCGATACTATCAAAAACATGCTATTAAACATTTAAAAAAATATTATTTTGATACCTACTAGCTATTTGCAATTTTTTTTTCCTAGATAGGTATTATTCAAATAAAGTCGAAAACTAGTTTTTATGTCCGAAATTACTATGAAATCGTCCATTTCATTGCAAGTAAACACTTATTATTAACAACAAACAATACAAAACCTCAGAATAAAGAAACAACATACATACTTGTCAGGGAATCCCCTTTCTTTGCGAATGTTACCAGCTCAAAAAAAAATATCTGGAAAAGTACTAGTACGTAAGTCATTGTGTTATGTGTAAAGGTACGGTACTTTTTTTTAATAGTGTTTTTTTTTAAAGTACCTTTATTGTTAAGTGATTAAGTAAGTAGATTTTTGCGTCCATCACAGGAAATTCTTGCATTCAACGCACCTGCGCTGCTCATCTAGAGCTTGATATACTTCATCACCAGAGAGTTTACGATTTCCCAAAATACCAATTTAATGCATTAAAAAAATAGTGCAGTTTCAGATTATTATTGTTTTATTATGATTTTATGTCATTTTTGTTTTGTTGCATGTCTTTACCTAGCTATTGTAATTTTTGTTGATTTTGAAAAACATAACAGTTAATTGAATCTACCGCAAAAATCAGTACCTATGTGTTTATAAGTGCTCCCTAAGAAATATCCTAAAAATATTCGGCAAATAAACGAAATACTACAAGTCGTTTTTCGTTATTTTACATTTAAATTTCATAACAAATTTCAGGGGAATTCCTTATCTGAGTAGTTAGTAGTGGTTTAAAAAAGATTTTACGTAAAGGTATTTTTTTAATCCATGTACCTATGTAGTACAAAATAACAAGTATGGCAAAACGTTTTTAGCCCGGTGCGGCTCTTTGAAATCTCTTTGAAAATGCCGATAACCGAATTAAATCAGGGTAGTGTTTTTGTGTATGTGCGTAGTGGCAGATGTCTCTGAGTTTCAAATTCAGTGATGTGATTTTAGACCGCCGATTTACTCCTTATCCTGTCGACAGAGATTGACAGCACCCGTTTTGTGGTTTTACTATCGAAAGATTGCAGAAGGCTGCACAG
Organism: Apoda limacodes; assembly: GCA_946406115.1. Lineage (NCBI taxonomy): Eukaryota > Metazoa > Arthropoda > Insecta > Lepidoptera > Limacodidae > Apoda > Apoda limacodes. Next base: position 19,556,685 of record OX291555.1, on the reverse strand, counting down.
TGACTGTGAACCCCGAATGCAGTTTGTAGTCTTTTTGTAGTGTAATGTTGTGTTAAGTGGATATTACGCTTTTTGTAATCGTCATGAAAATCGTCGTGTGAGGGGTGTGAGATGCGTCTAGCAAGAGAAAGAAGAGTCTGTAAGTTATTTGTTAGTTTATTACCTAAATAAAATTTGAGTTTACATTTTCATGTGTCCCGCGCGCGCTTATACGCAAAGTACTAGGATCTTATAGATACCGAAGACATTTTAATGCCGTGGCGCGTAAGTTGTATATGATTAAAGTTAGGGTTGTGCAAAAAATAAAGTGAGGAAAACATTGATTTAGTTTGTATCGAAATTTGTCAATTTACACAGTTCACAATTTCCACCTTCTGACATCGGCATTGTACTCATATGATACATGGTGTGCACACGTACGTAACGGGAGTATACACCATTTACCAAACACCTTGTATATATATATATATATATCTTCCATCACAGTTAACCGTAAACACACTGAGTATGAGTACATACATTTATCTATATAAAAGCACGTTTGATCATAGATCCACACTCGATAAGACAGCTATTTACATAATGGATAGACTACTGCCGTGCCGGTAATAGTGTTTGCGTTAGGAATGAACTTGGATAATCTAAGTATACCAGGCAGTGTTTACCGTTTAAATTAAATATTTGGTAATGTGATTGCAAAATTTGAACTATTTTCCTAATTTCTCTGGAAGGAATAACAAAATTTATCAATTTAAATATGTGTTAAAGTATATGTTAATGGAATATCATTAAATGTTTTTGGTTTGTGTCAATATCACATTGTTTTAACACATAATATTTATATTTATTAAAAAATATATTAATTATATTGTCTATACCAATAACAAATATTTAATTTAGAAACACAAAGATTTCTTAAATCGTTTTGTACCCAAAAAATATACAGTGGTTCGGTAAAATTATACAGTGTCTTGATAAAATTTTCATATATGCTAAAAGTTGGACACCAACATTATATATTAATGAAAATTCGAGCCAAAACGTGTATAGCAAAGCAACTTTTTAATTGAGCACTTTTTTAAAATTCTTCTTGTCAGTTGAGTGTAAATCAATATCATGTAATAGCCGCGCTAGTGCTTGTGTTTTTTTAAGTGTTTATCTACACCCATGTCGTAAATCCTCAGTAATAGGTTTAGGGTAATCTGAAAATAGGGTACTCTAATGATATTTCTTAATATAATCTCAGTTTTACAGGCTAAGGCCTTAGACCATGTTACCAAGTCATCGGGAATTATTTTTATGAGCAGTATTTATCAAAATAAATTCTTCCGTATCAGTCTATCAGTATTTGTAGTGCATTGACATTTATGTCATGTATTATTATGAATTTAAAACGTTTTCTTTACGGACGCAGGCGGACTAGACGGTCTTCGCGGTATTACCCGCTGAAATTCTTATTCCTGTGGGAGCTCTCAATCAGGATAATAATTTTCTGACTTTTACAACCTACAAAACTTAAACCTACAAAAATTAAAAATTAATCCCCATGGGAACTCTTGATCAGAATAAAATTATCATACCGTTGCCTTGTTGCAATGTTAAGAAAAAGACCAATATTTCTTCTGACCTGACTTACAAATATGGATATATTGAACTAAAAACTTATTTTATTCAAATAATAATATAGCCAATGTCCACCCAAAAAGTGCATTCTAAATATTTTTGAAATCGGATCAGTATTTTCTGGAAATGATTATTTCCTACATACAAACTTACAGTCTTTACCTCTATAATATATATATATTATATACTACATACTTAATGTCGTAGAAGTAGATAAAATGGAAGTTTACATAATTAGGTATTAAAGTACTGGCGTGGCTATTATAAACCCAATATCTTGTTTAATACCCTTCATTATATCATAGTTGCACAAATAACCATTTTAATGAACGAACATAGCTTTTCCAGTTTTTCATAGATTTATTATAGTAGATACAGCCAAATACATATCAATAATACATTACAGTTACCTACTCTACTACAGTCGTATCTTATGGTGTCCTTTCGTGATCACTAATAGACGTATTTACTAGCAATTGGTGAGACCTGCCATGAAATAAGTCACATTATCACGGAATATCACAATTACGGAAATGGATTCCAGCTGACCAAACGTATTGATTTGTTTTTGCTATAATTTCATAGCCGATATAATACAGAGGAGTAAGTTATGCTATTTTAATATAACAATAGTATTCTTTAGAAGTTAGATATTGATTTCACATTTATTCTAACGAAGTATGTTTTTTTACAAGATGTCGTTTAGTTTCGACAAATGAAACCTTGTCTGTAATCACATCTTGTAAGTTAAATTTGGCCCATTTCATAGTGTTCGATTAAGTTAAAATTTGACATAAATTGGATGATAATGCAATATAATTATGTCATAGAGCTGGTCTGATGATGGAGCCGGAAGGTTGCCATAGGACCCCTGTAACTAAATGACGCTACCCATAAAATTTGGGCTTCTTTGATTTTTCTTGACAAGTACTCTCGTCTTAAACAATAACCAGGGTCTGACGAATCTAATTTGAAAAAAAAAACATTACGTACATTTTTTTCTTTTTAGGAATAAGTACGCCCCCTCGACCTGGCCGCGTCTGGATGCCGAGTTGCTCTATGGTAACAGGTTGTCCCGGTCTTGTATAGGTGCAATTTTGAGTATAACTATTAAAAAATATTACCATTTTATTACTTTTATAGTAGTTATCTGAATAATACTGACTGGCCAGCATTATTTATTATCGCGTTTTGTTGACTGCTTCAATGCGTTCAATGTCATAATCCTGCCAAGTTAAAAAGTCATAAATTATGTATAACACAGTAAAAATCATGGTTCATTCTCTTTGGTAGGATAACCGCATTTTGTATATTATGTCGGTCAACAAAACGCCACTAATAAAAGCTAATCTGAATACACCACCATTTTAAAAAGGGATTTTTTGAGAACGCGCTCATTGCGTTGATTGACGTGGGATTTTTACAGCAACACCTTGGTTATATTGAAAAAGTTTGCTTTGGTAAACTTTAACTGTAGCTATAGTTTGTCCACGTAAACTAGGTTACATATATAGCTGCTAATCTTGATTTTTCCGGGAATATAGACTTTCTCAAATACCTAGGTAGGTACATAAAAGTTAGGATTACATAACAAATATACATACATTATATCCAGCCTATAGCAATTCAAATACTATAAACGAACATGTTGTGAAAGTTCTGTTTCAATAGAATAAAATAATTAGGTATCAAAAACAGAAGTTTCGGCTCGAAAGGAACTTTAAATAAGCATTGTTACATAAACCTTAATCCTATAACAATACAACTAAAATTAAAGCTTTCTAATTACAATTGGACATTTTTATAGTATAAACTTTTGAAATGAACAGGTATCTAAATATTTTTTTAATTAATAAAGCAAAGTGTTCTATTTTTCTATGTTAATGTATACGAATTTTACAAACTATAGCATAGTTTGCTAACTTATTTATTTGCGAAAAGCGCAGATGGGTTGACAATGGCTAAATAGATTCGTTATTTTATAGCACATCCTAGCCATTAATTACATACACACAATTTGCGATCAAAGTCGTAAGACGTGCGACGAAAGTCGAGACAGGGAGCACACCCTTGTAGCATGTTTTTTATGCTACATTGCACCTTCAAGTAAAATTTAAATTAAACGCATGCAAAATTCAACTTTTGCATTGCATCTTAGAACTAACTAACGCACCCTTTAGTAAAATCTTATCTAATTACATGGTATCCCTATTTTGAAACACTACCATGATAATCGACCATTTGAAATCCCTATGGCCTCCACCATCTCCCTCCCCTTCTTCACGCAGCCGCTGAGGCGTAAGGACGTCTTTTTTTCCCGCTCCTGGAAAACCTCGTGCGTCAAGATGGAGAGCGACGTAAAGTAATGGACAGTCTACGGCTGGATGCCAAGCCATTCGGCCAGAGTTTCTCTTAAGTATTCTTTTTGTCCCAAGTATATGTAAAAAAACTATAATTTCCTCCTTTTCTACACCCACCGCCGGAAACTAGGAAAACCCTTCGGTGAGTTACACAACTCTTTGATCTTGTACGAAGAGAAATACCAGAAATGTAAAATGATTCAAGTGATAGTAATGGATTCAGTTTTCACAACAAACTTTAGCAATTTATAAAGGATTTTCTTTGATGGTGAACTAAAAACACCCACTTGTACAAATTTTTGATTATATTATTGGAACCTTGGAGATGTTTCCATGCTTTTATGTTTTGTACTCATAAACTTTTAACACACAGATGTGATATTTTGAATTGATTATATGTGATTGCAATATGGATGAATTGCTAATATAAGAATTTTGAAATGTGTACAATGTTTTCATCGAGATACCCATGACAAAAACCTTGGGGCATATTCAAAGGGGGAGGAAAAAGGAAATTGACAGATTTACATAGAGAACTTATGTTCACGAGCGCATGGCGCAAATATCTTTTGAATTTTATTTTCAAGGCTGGATTGGTAGCCCAGGACAAGCTCTCGCAGGAATTTTATCTTTGTAATTTAGTGGATTCGATTTCCACCACCAATCCAGACCTGTGTATTTGACAAAGTGATACTGTGCAGCCTTTTAAATGTGCATTCCAGCCCCTAGCAGTGCTGAGTGCAGGGTCCACTCCAATACGATGCGACCACCGTGTCGCCATGGCATGGTGACGCAATCCCGCGTCCCTCGCTTTTGAACCAGCCACAACTGTGCACCGCCATTTTGTTACATATGTTTTTCCCATACGATCCACTAATAGTGTCACGAGTGAATAGTGAAGTGAAGGTTAGATTACCCATTTGATTTTGATACTGAATAATTTCTGTGATGATTTCTTTAATTGTAAAACATCATTTGTCTTAAATTTTCAATCTTTTTAAATGTAGTAACACCCTCCTCAAGGGACTGAACCGAAATTGAACCTGCCCTTGAGATTAAAAGCATCCTTTATCTTTACCGACAGAAATCCCCAACACCTACTGCATAACCCAGGTGAGCCCATCAGAATCTGTGTCCAACATCTCACACAGGCGCCCCCATCTATTCTAGCCGGCAAAATTTCACCAGAATCGAGGCTTTAACAGCTGACAAACCACAGCTTCTCACCACCTGGCGCAGCAGTCATTTCCCCCTTCTCCATTTTTCCCTTTTTTTACTACTAATGTATATACATATACCACATAAAAAAAACAAATACTACACCCGCCTACCTTATGTCGTCACATATGGCTTGTCAGGTTAAGCTAGTCATACATTTTGTCGCGACGCGTGACTAAGTGTACAAATAAAATAAAATTTCTACAAGGATGAAATTTCCAGAAAAACTAGGGTTGCCTAGTCGGAACCTGAAACATAGAGGGGATCAGGGGGGGAGGATGTTGATTATTTATTTTTGATTTTTCGGTTCACTAACTTGGGGTATATTAATATGGTCAGCAATGTTTGAAACATTTTTGGCAATTAGTCAAAAACTATATTTCGTAAAATCATAAAAAATGTATACTGGAATTTGCAAACAAAGGCTATTTATATTACACCCAACTTGCCATGGCAATCTAACATTTAGATTTCGACCCCCTCTCCCTTTTTCGAAAAGAGGCAAAAATGTTTTCCTCCCTTTTTTTCCTTTATTGTCACTTTGGACTGCAGCTTTTCTGAAAATTTCATCCTTTCAGAAATTGACAACTTTTTTGGTATAAGCTGTTGGGTAAAATTATAGATTTCTGAATACCTTTGCGCATTTTTGACGACGCAGTTATACTATATATCAATAAAACTTTTTTTCATAAGCGCCTTTGTCATAGCTCAAGTATAGAAGAGATAATTAAGTTACGGAAATAGTAACTTTTATACAGGCAAAAAGACATTTAGGTTAGTTTAAAAATTTGGAATTAAGAACTTAGAGAAGAAAGGCTCTCAAGTATCGACTACAGATTGGAAGACACAGCGTGAGATGGCCACCTAACAGATGGACTTAACCTGAAGGGTGATTTTGTAACTACATACAATGGTGTTGGTATTCAAGCCCTTGTACAATATCTACATACGCGCGCGGCAATGGAACTGATAATGAACTTTAAAACAATTACCATTGGAGCAATGCGTTGGATACTAAAGATCAGCAGTTGTGAAGATATATATGGAGACCGCAGTTCAGTGGTGGTCCTATTCTGGCTAAAATGAAGATGTGGTAATGACTTTTGTAGGTTTTGGCCAAAATAACTTTTTTTTTTTTCTGTACAGTAAAATATATACAAGCGTTTGTTCTTGCAGTCATCTACATTATATGTCACATTTTTCAGCATACAGTCAATACAAAAAGCGATTTCTTTGAAGGTAAAAACGTTTAATAGTTTAAGAGAAATTTCTACTGTAACTTCAGATCACAGAGTAGGTGAATCATAATCATAAAACTTTTAACATTTTATGTTGGAAACTTGTACATATTCTACTTCTAAACTTTGTTCTTCCGTCTAAATTGTTCCTTCCTTTTATGTATTTTTCTTCATCATTACATGTTGCCTACATTGTATTTTACTTGTTACATTGTTTTATGGTCTGTGCTATAATACGCTTTTAAGTTAGGTGGCCGTGAAAAAAAAATAATTTTGTTATGAAAAAGTTATAGGTACTTTAAAATCCAATATGGAATGTGGAAAACATTAACTAAAGAAAGCAAAAAATTTAAAAAAAGAAAACACTTTTAGCAACTCACAGATATATTCTAGATACAATCCATAACGCGCTAAAAATAGATTATAACTAGTTCTTAATAGTTGGTTTGTAACATTTTAATAATGTATTTGTACAAAAAGGAAAATAAAAAAATACTTTTGACGACACTATTTAGGTAGTCAGTGCGCTATTAACAAATCAAATATCAAGAAGATATTTAAATTGTATCATAGTAAAATTCATAAAAGTCATTATATCCCATGGCTCAATTTCTACTGGTAATTAATTCGAAGAACGAATTGATTGATTTATGCAATCGACTCGATAAACTTTTAGACCTTAATAATATTGACACGTTGAAGTTAAAACTTTGCCAATTGGAAAGTTTCGATTGTGCTATATTATTTTTTAACTAGTGAATCATAAATATCTACAATTCCAAGAATACGTGTAACAACTGCTTATTAGGTAGACTACAAGCAATTGTAATGCAAATTATTTATTTAATTATTTTATTCAAGTTTTTTTTAATTCAATTTATAAATTAAGACTTACTCAAATCAAACGGGTATTCGGTACAGTCGCTAACAAATTTTTTTTTATACCACTGCGGTGGCAAACAAGCACACGGTCCACCTGATGGTAAGTGGTCACCGTGGCCTATGGACGCTTGTAACACCAGGGGTATAACTCGTGCGTTGCCGACCCTTCAAAAAGCCAATATTTTCTTTCTTGAAGAACCCCATACTGTAGTCCTTAGAGAAAACCTTGGTAGGCTCATATCACAACCCAAGTTTTCGCGGGAGAAAGTTTCTCTGAAACCGCACTGTACGCGACCATTTCGGTTACAAAGTGTGAGAATGGATTCCCTGCCGATAGCGAGCGGTGCTATGGTAGAAAGTGGTTGCAACACGGACGGACAACAAAGTGATTCTTTAAGGGTTTCTTTTTTCCTTTTAAGGTACGGAACCCTAAAAACACTTTTCTGGACAGAAAAGTGTCCATAGGCTACGGTGACCGCTTACCATCAGGCGAACCGTAAGCTTGATTGGTACCTTAGTGATATAAAATATGTATATATCTATTATACTAGCGTGCCCATATATGCAATGAATTGATGCAAATTCCTACCAACAATATATTTATTTGCGTTTAGTTCGGCTAAATCTACTAATTTTTTTTCTTGATATGACTAAATGAAATAAACCCTGTCCCGTACACGCTCTCTGTTATATGACTACCAGTTTATTGTGATAAGTTCCTCAAAAGAATAATCTATAGCAGGACAATTAAACTAATTTCTAAATACCAAATATCGTGTAATAATTAATCATTGCACATAGCACATTAAAGACATAAAAGGACACGTTTTTAAAATTTAAAGTTGTTTACGTTTTATTAATAAAAAGAAATTCCTAGACTCCGATAGCAGCGCCACCTACCGGTTCCAATTATAAATCTAAAACTTTACACACGAATTGAACAATTGCAGATATCATGATATCGGCTTAGCCTAGCTTGAAGGAAAAATAAATCAATGTTTCTGAATCAACAATCCCTTTACATTTCTTACAACTATCTATTATTCGCATATTCCCCGACAGCTTAAATCAGAATTATAATCCATCTTTCTCAAAAGGAATAGAAAAACAATAGCAACCTTAGTCATTCCTAATTACATTTTTGCCTTTTCTTCAGAATGAATAATGGTAATTTCGTGATTGGAATTACAAATGGAAACAGAATAAAGATTTATACTAAAAAGTATAGAAACGGATGTGGTCATAAAAAAGCTTATCCGCGGTTAGCACCTATTAATTATTATCATCATCATATCAGACGTTGCTGGACATGGGCTTCTTTAATACAATACCAAAATGAACGGGTTTGAGCTTTAAGCGACTTTATCACTGCTTTATTTAGGTCGTCAGCGCACCTTTAAAAACTTTGCAAAAAAACAACCCTTTTTCTTTAAACACTAAATACTATTACCATTATAAATATTATAATATTATAAATGTAAAAATTTAAATTTTCAGATGTTTGTTACTCAATCACGCTTTAACCACTGCAGCACTGGATCGATCGGGATGAAAGTTAGCACACACATAGGTTAGGTCGTGAACTAACATATAGGCTATTTTTTATCCTAGAAAATTCAAAAGTTCCCACGGAAATAACTATAACGTTTGTTACTCAATCCTGCCGCAACGGAGCATCCAATTGAGCTGAAATTATGCACAGAAATAGTTGAAGATATGGAGAATGAGATAGGTTGCTTTTATCCCGGAAATTCTGAGTTGCCACGGGAGTAATTACAACTGAATTTCACTTAAACGAACTATAGCTGCAGCTATAGCTTGTTATAACAGACTTCTTTAGTATAATTAAGGAGTTGCAGTAGGAATACCACACCGTTAAACCAAATTTACGGCGGACGGAACCGCGGGAAAAAACTAGTACACAAATACATAGTTACACCGTGTAACTTACACGTGCCCAAAATCGCGAAAATAGAAGCTGGTGAAAAACGTGAAAACCAACTCTGAGAAAAATCCTTTACAATGAAAATATTCATAAAGATGAATTGTTAGACGTTGGAGCGCAACACAAATTGTTTTATTATCTTGGAAAAATTGTATCTTTCCGTCTAACTTACTTTTAAACCTCTCCTTAGTGCTGTAATTTTAAATTTTAAATCTTTCGACAGTTGAGGTAAATAAACATAGCATAATTTTGAAACTCAAATAGACGTTTGTTGTTTTATAACCTTAGGTTTTTGCATATGAGTTAAGTGGGTGTATATACAACAAATCCGTTTTTTTTTTCAGCAGAAATTTTTCGAAAACAGTTGAACGTTGAGACGTCAGTCGAGGTCGTAACAGACTGATATTAATGAAAAATTTTGCTGTTTAATTCAAAATATGTAATTATTTTCCGATATTTTTACTTTCTCTTGGAAATAGGAGATATACTTGTTTCTTTCTTGTGCACTTGATTCTGTATTTATTATCTCGCTTTCTTAGCCATTCAGTGGCACACTAAAGCTTTCGCTAAAAAAAAAGGTAATACAATTTTTTTTTAAAAAAAAACATTTAATCATCAGGTTTAAATGTATAATTTACAAGTAAGTGATTAACACTAAAAAAATCTTAAGTTGGATTAACCAGGTATTTCGAAAATTCCCCAAAGTCGACTCGACAGTTGAATTGGGTCCTATTACGAATTTCGGTTTAGGTTGGTGAAGTAAAATTAACTGTTTATTTTATATGGTAAATTGTACTTTTTTCCTTTAGTAGATTTTTACATTACAAAAGTGAAGCGGACATTATTGAACAAATTTAGTTAAAACCAGTGGTTTTTACCAAGATACTTCAGTAGATATTACAAAATCTCATTTGTAGTTTCTAATAGTTGCACGAAAAAGCAATCAGAGGAAAACTATAGTTCGCCATAGCCGTTATATGCCTCACTGTGTTACTTACCATGAAGACGGAGGTTTAGGTCATAATCTACCACGCTGTCCTCGTGCGTGTTGGTGGACGTTGTCAAGTCAAAGTCATTTGACTGTCATAGTCGTAGGCCCATAAGGGCTCTGACTTGGTTTAACGACTGCTGTCATATGATAAACAGACAGGACCAACGGTTTAACGTGCCCTCCGAAACACGCATTAGTTCAGAAAAATATGCCAACAGATGATCTGCTGGTTCTATCCAGTTGCAAAGAAAAGTCCAACAGGGTGATGTTATCCTTAAAACAGTTTGCCTGTACACGGTAAATGGGGAGTTAATTGAAACAAAATTAAAACGTTATTTACAAGTTGCAAGTTCGGCCCCATATGGAGTACTGCTGCCATCTCTGGGCGGGTGCACCTGGATTCCAGCTTGGTCATTTCACTCAGTTCAATGACGGGCTGTGAAAATTGTCGAAGATCCCAAACTCACTAGCCGTATCGAACCCTTAAGTCTGAGGAGAGACTTTGCCTCCCTGTGTGTGTTTTACCGCTTGTATAATGGGATGTGTTCTGAGGAATTGTTCGAAATGATGCCCACGGCTACTTTCTACCATCGCACCACTCGCCATAGGCAAGGAATTTATTAGCACACCTTAGAACCTAAATGGTCAAGTACAATGTGGTTTCAGAGAAACAGCCTCCCGCGAACTCTTGGTTTGTAGAATGAGCTCCCTGCCAAGGTTTTCTCTAAGGACTACAGTATGGGATTTTTCGAGAAATAAGTTATTAGATTTTTGAAGGGTCAGCAACGCGCCAGTGATGCCTCTGTAGTTGCAAGCTTTAGGCTACGGTGAACGCTTACCATCAGGCGGACCGCAAGCTTGTTTGCCACCTTACTGGTATAAAAAATCTAAAAGAATTGAAAACCAACACATTGCTTAAGACAAAAATGAAAAAATCGTTATGATTGTGTTTGTCTGCACTAATATTTTATAAGCTAAAGTTAACTATGTCAAGGTTACTTCGAAGGAAACTTTATTGATTATCAGAACCAAAAGGTTCATTGTACAAGTAACAAAACGAAAACAAGAAAGTTTTCGTATTAGTGTTAATGGCATTCAGTGTGAAACTTTGCCAATATAAATTATGTTACACTTGGACTCGACTTCATCACTTTTGTAAGGTTTCGTAGCCAAATGACAAGAGCGAAACCTAAAGGGTGTCTTGCGTAGGGCCTACGATACTCATCAAATTTTTTTTTCGCTCACCCCATAGTGTAAAGTATGAAGGTTTAGATTATTCTCTGAAATGTGACTTTTAAACATTGCAACACTCATAAAATGCTGAATAAAAAAAACGAAGTAATATGGCTTTAAAAAAACTTCCAATGAAAATTGTTTTTGACTTATAATATAAATGTAGATACGCAATAACTACATATTTTCTTTTTATTAATCTTCGATTTAAAAATACAGTAGATACACCGTATTCGCACTTGTGAACTGATTCGTATTCGATTCGTTTTCGTGATTTTAACTGGATGTAAAAAAAACGATTCGGAAAATCACGAACTGTCTTCTTGTGTACTACATCCGTGATTTGTAATTTTCTCGTAGGCCAAGAGCGCGTTTACAATGTGTCTTAGATTTAATCGTCTTCAGCGTCTCGCTCTGTTATTTTATATTTGAAGACGCCACAGGATCAAAAAATTCTGGATACATGCTCTATTATTAAACAGATATACAACGGGAGCGTTTAGTGATAATTATGAAATGAGACGATATTACAATATAATTTTTGATTATTATCGAAGAAATTTAGCCACATTTGATTTAATTACTCTTCTAGACACTAATTTTAGACTTTGTATGCCTTCAGAAAAAATCGTGCCTCTAGCACATTTCACTAAGTTTCTGTCGCAATCGAAAGAACGCGGAATAACGTTGTCCGTCCTATGTCATACAAACACTCTCCTTTCAAAGATTGTGTTGTCCCACGCAAGTTTACGAAATTGGGCAAGTTCTGCTTGCAAGTCTTTGCTTAATTTATTCAGTTCACCCTTCAAAACTGGGCAGCGAGTACGGCACCACAGCTTACGAAGCTCCCTCTTTTTGTTGAGTTTGACGCGCAAGTGCGCAGGAAGCAATTGTTTGCCTGAGGCAGTGGTTGAGGACCTCGTGGACTCCTTAAGGGCCTGCGTTAGCGCGGTCGTGAAGGTTATGACGGCTTCCTCTACCTCAGACGGAGTTGAGATGCCACCTGGTGGCAATTTATATGTGAGCATTGAGTTGTGAAATTTTGCCCAGTCAGTGGTTTTAGTAGGGGGCGGGGGGGATTTCCCACAAGCCGACACTCCGAGGACCAGAAGGATTGGCAGATGCTGAGTGTCGGTGTCGTGGAGGACTTCCGATGTAATTGGCCAATTGATGTTGTGTGCTAATGCGATGTCAAGTACGTCAGGAAATTGCCTATCTGCAGTAGGGTAGTGAGTAGGAGCACCTGGACCGATGACTAAGTAGTTTTTGTCCTCAGCATCTGCTTTTAGTTCGCGACCCGATTTGGTTGAGATTCGTGAACCCCATTGTTGGTGTTTGGCGTTAAGATCGCCTAAGATTAAGGTGGGTGTGTCGTCACAAAAGATGTTTCCTATGTCGATTGGAACAAAGGGGGCTACTGGTGGCTTGTATGCGGCGAAGACTTTAAGCTCAGCATTGCCGGTCTTAAGTTTTACACCTATAGACCGAGTGGATGTAAAAGGGGGAAGGGGTAATAGTTCATGAACAAGGTCACGACGGACTAGTACTGCCGTTCCCCTATAGGCCATATTAGCGGGAGAGATTTCATCTCGCCTATAGGTGAAGAAGTTTGGAATGCGGAGCTCATTCTCACCTCGGAGTTTCGTTTCGCCCAGTAACACAATGTGTACATCGTGTTCCTGGACTAACGTTCTGAGGGCGGCTGTCTTGCCGATTATGCCCCCAGGGTTCCAATACACAATTCTCAATTTAAGGCCCCTGTGAGGCCCCATTAAATTCCCACGTGAGAATTGTGGTGAGTTGCGCTAGCCCATTGAAAAGGGCTGGCAATGGGTTGTGCCCGGCTGCAATGGCCTCTATAGCCGAGTTTAACGCCGCTATGGCGGCCCTGGCTATGTTTAATGCACTAGGTGCAAAAGGCGGAGGTCCCTGCATGAGCGGGTTTGCAGTTGGGCGGTTAGGCGGCCGACTGTTTGTTGCGAGCATAGGTGGGGCCGGTTTTTGCACTGGTTTGGGGGGATGCAGGGGGTCTGCAAATTGCGGTGGCGGCACAATTGCGACAATTGGGGGGAGTGAGCTGGTTTTTGTAGTGGCAGTAGTTGTAGGGGCTGAAGGACCTGATATTGCCGGTACTGGTGCCGACAAAAGTTGTGCGTTAGGCGGTAGGGATTTTGGTTTACGCTTGCGCTTTCTCTTCCCGAGAGCCTGGGATCTTTCGGTTGGAGGGTTGGCGGGAGGGATTAAGTTTGAGCCTGCCGTTAACTCGTAGTCCTGGGGACCGATTTGCTGCAGGGGGGTAGGTTGAGGGGGGGGTTGATTAGTAGCCCTTTGCGGGTCCTTACGAGGCAGTGGAGGGGGTAATGCCACACCCTTTTTCCTGGCCTCACGTCTGAAAAAGGGGCATGCACGGTTGTTAGCCGTATGCGCCTGTTTACAGTTAGCGCATTTGAGCGCTACTGTATTGCGGTCGCATTCGGCTGCCGGGTGTTCGCCGCCGCAGCGAACGCACTTAATTGGCCGATGACAATTTGCTGACGCGTGGCCGAAAGCCTGGCACCTATGGCACTGAGCTGGGCCCGGTCGGGTGCGCCACGCCTCGATAGAGATGCCCGGCATGCTCAGCATCTCATTGGTCGCGTATAGAGTTTGGAGGTCGGCTATAGGGTGCCTATTCTGTAATTGCGCGTAGTAAATGACATTAGGGCGACCTCGTACCGCAGGAATTTGGCGGATATGCGAGACGGGAAAATTGGCCGAAGCAAGCTCCTCCGCAATCTCGTCCAAAGAGGTGTCCTGCGGTAGCCCTTTGATTGCTATTTTTTGGGGACGATCGCTGTCTAAACTGTAACAGTACCAGGATACTGTGTTGTCCAGTTTAGACAGCTCGTCAATGTACGCCGCAATTACCCTATATTCGTCGGGCGATTTCGGGAAAAAGCGCACTCCTTTGCCGAAAGGGCGGGCATTAGGTGCGTGGCCTAATAGAGAATGCAGTTTTTTTAGGTGCATAGTCCACTGCGGCAGCGCTTCCACAATAATAGGTGGGTATCTATTTTTGCTTTCAGCGGGAGCTGTTTGCACATTCGCGCTATTTGTTGGCTGGGCGTTTAGTATTTGGGGGGCCGGTTTCGGCGAAGTAGAAATAGTGGCCTGTGCGTAGGACACTGCCGAGGTTGATGGTACTGCCGGCATAGGAGGAGTGATCTCCATTTCTACCGGTAGCGAGGGGTTTTGGTGGGTCACTGCGCTTGCCTCGGTTGTAGCCGGCGTAGGCAATACCTGCGATTGTTGCCAATCAGCTACGGCATTTTTTGCCACCTGGCGTGCGCGCTCAGAGGGGTCTTTAGTAGGGCTAAGTGTAAAGGGTCTCACCTCTCTATTCCTTAGAGAGGTGAGACGGAAGATGCAGCGTGAAACGGCCTCCTACCAGGTGGACAGACGAACTGGTGAGAGCCACAGGAAGCCAATGGGCGCAGGCGGCTCAAGACCGGCCATTGTGGAGACATATGGGGGAGGCCTACGTTCAGCAGTGAATGTCTTCTGGCTGAAACTACGAGGAGAAATATTGCAAGGTTTTCTTAATGTCCCTGTCTCAATATTCAGCTTCTGATAAGCACAGCTTGTCCTAAAATAAATTCAATTAGGTAGAACTCTTAATTTAGGACTTTGCATGAATTTGGAAGTTTAATTCTGTTGGTATTCCAGTTTATTTCCATTTATTTTTTCTTTTAATTTGAAACGAGAATGCTTTGTGAATGCCCAGTGAAGCCTAAATATGAGTTTTCTACTATTGGACCGCAGCCAACTGTGAAATGTAGCATTGTTTCTTTTGTTAATATTTATTGCATTTTTGTTCAATTTTGATATCACAAACATAGGCTGTCATTTTTAAGCACACTGACGCGCCGAGAGTTCCATAAAAAGTAGACTGTATTAAGAGGATACACTTCGTGGCGCCTCGCAGCGTGCTTCATACAAACGAATTTCTCACTTATATATACACTTGTTGATCAAACACCACGAAATTTTGTTTTATGGTGTTTGATCTGACATGTTCTAGTAATAAATGTCTAGGACTGCAGTGTGCCAGTTTTCTAACAAATTTTATGGTTCCAAAGTTATATAGGATTCTAGTTTTTCATACAAATGATTTTAAAAAAGAATTCTAGTTAACAGAACGTTTTACAAGATTTAAAAATAGACCTAGGTATTCGTTATTGATCAATAAATGTCAAAAACAAATGATTAATTCGTTTGTGTGAAGCCCGCTGCGAGGCGCCGCGAAGTGTATCCTATTAAGGGAAATACTTAACTTTGCCGTATGCAACTGTTGTCCTTATACATTGACATAGGTCGCGACAGTTTACTAACTTCAAATAGGTTCATAATCGCAAAATAAAATATTTTTTGTGCTCGAATAAATTTACGCTTTCCAGAAAGATAAGCGATAACGCAACGCCCTTTCACTTGGTACGACATTGACCGTGCGTCGCTCGCGCTCGGTGTACTTATCTATTTTTAGCAGATTCCTAATATTTTAAAGTAAATTTCCTTCCCTAAGAGTAGGCCCCTTCGTAGATAACATAAGCACAGACTAACGCCTAGATTCCTTGTTTCGCCGCGACGCTCCCGACCAGTAGCGCTATAAGGTGAGTGATAGAATTTGTAATAAGTAATAGATAGCATAGAATACTAATATTGAGCGGGAAGTGCCCCATTGGTTTTGATTTATTTGTGTAACCGTATGCAACAAAATAACCATATTTTGGGCATATTTTTTTATTGCATTGACTTAGAATCTTGATTTTTTGACAACTTTAAGTAACCGTAGTTTAGTATTTGATTCTAATTTCAACTTGATACCTTAACGCGTTCTTGAGTGAAAATGTCTTATTAGACATTTGTTTTTAGATGTGTAATAACTACAAATTAAAAAAAAACGTATTATTTCCTATATTTGTGATGTAAGATCTTGCTTCGTGTGAAATTTCATGGTTCTACGACAACCGGAAGTACCCCGTAGGTTTTGATTTATTTGTGAATGTCGCCTGTCCGTCTGTCCGACTGTCTGTCTCTACGTCCGTCCATAACATCTACTTAGTCTACGGTTCCCTGGAGTTGTAAAAAAGCCAAGCTTTCAAGTGAACACAATGAAAAAAATTGCATGTTTTGACATTCATAAATAAATCAAAACCGACGAAATATCCGATTTTGGGAGTAAACTTAAAACATATGTCTGTTTACTCAAAAAAAAGAATTAAGTCGCGAGACTCGCACTTGTCCGTTTTTTACTTTTTATTTGTGTTTGTTTGAACGCGCTAATCTCAATCGCTTACCTAATTAGTCCTTCATAAGTGCGGAACTCTTGAGAGAGAGAAATCTAATTGTAGGAGGCGGGTTCTCCCGAATTCGAATTAATTCTGTGATAATGACTCAACGGTAAACATGTAAATAAACAAATCGATTTCATTCCATTAAGTATTTTAATTCCAATATTTCGTGACTAGCTATAGCTTTTCCATTAAAAATTTAGTTTCATCTATTTATGAAGGTTACCGAGCCGTGTCGGGGAAGTTATTCAAACCAGTAAATGAACGGATTCTATGTTCTAAATTGTTTGTTTAATTCGCGTTTCTACCATAAAGCTACTAGTAATAGTCCTAGATAGTATTAGTCCAGTCAAGTTAGACAAAACTTTAGACTTTTTCCAACACAACCGTGTTTCATTTTTATTAAAAAAAATTAAGTATAAATATTGATTTTTATCTGATTTAAATAATAAAATCTTTACAAAAGAATAATTCCAACTTCAAAACTCTAGTAAAAAGTAAAAAATAACACCCTTAACTACACATACTAACAAAAAATTAAGCTAAGTACGTGTTTTATTTGATTTAAAGTCGGATACCGATCGTTAATTTGTGCTTATCTTTGCTGAATTTTTTTTAATTCGACTTAAAAGCTTATAAGGAAACGCGTAGCTAGCTAGCTTAATGTTCTGTTAGTATGTCTACTCTATTTTTTCTACTTGTTAGTAGATTTTTAAGCTTAGCTATCATATTTCAGTAGATCATCGAAGTCAATATCGTAACTTGTATGTCCGGAGATCCAAACAATACAGGAAATGATCAAATTGGTTAATTTCGCCAATTTTAAAACTATTGTATTATAAGACAAAAGGTCACATTTTTACTTTATAGTTGGCATTCGTAGTCATGTATTTATGTTTCTTCAGTCAAATATTTGTGTTTCGAATTATGAATTACGTGGTTTTCATTCAAAAGAAACCTAGAACTACATTTTTTAACATTTGTCTACAGAACCTTAAAATAGGCAAAGGGGGAATATGTACATATCATCATTTAAATTTTTCTTTGCCATAGTCGCTTAACTATTTTAATTGAGATATCTTATAGCTGCGCTAGAGATGGGTACCATTGAAAAGCTCCGTCGGCCATATATGGTCTTCTTCATCAGTTTCACTTTACCAAATGATATTTTCAAAATGCCCTCGCCTCCCCAATGTTGGGGCACATTTTTTTTTTAAAAACAGATGAATATCTAGATGTATCTTTTTTGAAAGTACCTAAAACATGAAATTTCTTTAATATATACAATTATATTATGTTGAATTTAAAGCATAAAACCCTAAAACTTTATTATAAATAACGTAATTTAATTTCAAACAGCCAGAAACTTTGCCGTATTTGATGATCTAAATGTTTTAGGTATAGTTTCGTACAAAACATAAACTCTACACAAAAAGCCAAAAGTTTCAAACAAACATTGCCTTTTATACTTACATATCGTCGTTGTAATTAAATTAATCAAAACTGAAAACGGACTTCATACCCAAAACCAAAAGTGAAAAGTCTGAGATCAAACTTTGAGGTCAAAGGGAAAATTGTCATTTTTTTTTTTTTTTTTTATACCTCTTAGGTGGCAAACAAGCCTACGGTCCGCCTTGTTGACCCGCAGGGTCATAATTAAATTAAATAAAGTTCAGTATTTTGGAGTTTTTTTTTCGAACTTCATTACAATTATGTACACTCATAATTATAACTTGTATTTGACTTAGATATTTGTTGTTAGTCTTATTTTAAAGATCACCGAATAAAAATCAAAATAGAAGTTTAATAATGTTTTAAAATTAGATAAAACAAACTTTTCGCACATTTGATCTCTCTCCTTCATCAACTCTCTCTGCTTAAATTTTCTCTTGGGAATAAAACAGTTATAGTAGTATTAGATTTTTAAGGTGTCAGCAAGCTGCAATCGTTCAGAGTACCTAAGTGGTTTAAAACATAATGTAAATACAGAATTTGATGCAAATCATTTTTTTTAATACCACTAAGGTGACCAACAAGCTTACGGTTTGCCGGATGGTAAGCTGTCACCGTAGCCTATATACGTGACCATTTTGGTTCTAAATTGTAAGAATGAATTCCCTGCTGATGACGAACTGTGCGATGGTAGAAAGTAGCCGTGGGCATTATTTCGAACAATTCGTCAGAAAACATCCCATTGTACAAGCGGTAGAACACACACAGGCAGGCAAAGTCTCTCCTCAGACTTAAGGGTTCGATACAGCAAGTGAGTTGGGGATCTCCCTCAAACACACCCAAAAAAATTAATCAAGATCCTTCAAAAAAAAATTTCTAGCACCCGATCGCACCGTTACTTACCAGATCCAATTGTGAATCTAAGCCATCTAGGGATCCACTGAAAAATACTTTTTTTTTAAATCAAAATCCATCTTAAAATAAAATTAAAATCTAGAACTAAATTGCAGCGCCACTTATCGGGTCTAATTGTGAATCTAACATATATTGTGGATATGAATTATTTTGCTCCATAAATAAAAAAAATTTTAATAATTCGACCACCGCGCCGCCTACCAGGTCCAATTGTAAATCTTAACCATCCAGTTTCATTTAAAATTTCGTTTGCTTTGATATCTTTGTGAAACGTTAATTGAATTTCAATATGTGCTGGATGAGCAGCGATCATGATAGGATATTGTTGAAATATTTAAACAATTTGTTTCCATTCTATTTGTTTATTTGCCAACAGTTCGTTTTAGTAACAACATACATACTCCCTAAAATATTATGTATGCTACAGTAAAGTCCGTATAGCGCGCGCGACGGCGACAGCGGTACCGCGCGTCTAAGTACAATATTAATACAAACCTCAGGTCACAGAATTTTAACGCAAAAATCGGTTAATACGACTAATAATGTTAAGTAACTTATAATAACTACGTAATTTTTTAACACAGGCACTGCACTGCATGTGATGCCTTTGATATTTGACAAATAGAAGCCGCACAACCTGTGCGAATGACTGCAGCCGCGCCGCGATATTGTCTATAGCTTTCATAGGCGGTACGAAATTGCAATATGACGTCATAAGCGATAGCAATAGGTTAGGCGGTAGACCCCCTGGTCCAAATTACAGTTTGAATTTGGTGTCATGCAAGTGAAGTTTGCTATTAACTGTTATGTGGTGCACAGAGCTGATTGTTTTTAGGGATCCTACACAAAGGGAAAAAAGGGGCCCTATTACTAAGACTCCGCTGTCCGCCCTTACCTCTGTCCGTCGGTCCATCCGTCCGTCGTCTGTCACCAGATTGTATCTCATGAACCGCGATAGTTAGACAGTTGAAATTTTCACAGATGATGTATTATTAAACAATCAAAAGCTGCAACGATAGCGTCTTTCAAATATTTTAAATATTGACGATACACAAGAAACCATTTGAAGTTGGATCGATTATGAAGGAAGCATTTATTAAAGCGGATGAGACATTATTTGGAGATTTTAAAAATAAAACAGAGATTATGTCTGCTATTAAAGACTGTGTATTTTTATTCGTTTGGTATTCAATGACATGTCGACTAAGGAAGATTTTTTGACAACGAATCTTCTGCAAGGTAAGACCCTAGGCAAAGATATATATGATTTTTTCTTCAATTTTGTAGCAAACTACAAGCTACCAATATATAAATTAGTGTGCATTAAAACCGATGGAGCACCAGCAATGACTGGAAACAAAAAAGGGTTTTGTGGGATTGTGTCGAGAAAATGATGATTTCCTGTCAATTTTCTCCTTCCATTGCATACATCGACAAGTTTTGTGGTCAAAAATTCTAAATATGGAGGAGATTATGGGCACTGCAATAAAAATTGTGAATTGCATCCATTGTGAAGCTTGCAACGACGGCTCTTTAAATTGCAGTTGGAAGATAGTGAGTCAACTAAACACACTGATCTAGTTCTTCACACGGACGTCAGGTGGTTGAGTCGCGTACCATTCCTAAAAGATTCAAAGATTATTGCCCTAAATAACAGATTTCTGGACGAAAGAGGTAATGACACTCAGATGCTGAAAAACACCATTAACTTGGAGCTTCAAGGTTAAAGGAAAAGCTATTATAGGGTGATAAGCGCTATAAGCGCTTTCAGTAAGTTGCAACTTATGATAGATCAAATGAAAAGAAAGGATCTGATCTGAAACATTTTCCGTCTTTGAAAACAAGGATTCCTCAGTCGAATTATCATATTTATGAGGCACAATTATCAAATATTCTGTGTGAATTCGAAACACGTTTTTATGTAAATTGGCAAATATCATTTCTGAAAGGAATTAGCTACTAAAATAACAAGTCAATTGAACATGAACTCATATTCTGTTAAAATTGAGGTATTGCAGATTTCAACAGATATACATCTCAAAGCCACATCTGATACAAAATTCTGGTCTTTCATATCTGAAGATAATTATATTATCCGAATCTCAACTCCCTCGCAGCATAGTTGGTAGTGTGGCCAGCTGCTGAGGGTGTGGGTTCGATTCCCGCACTGGACAAACATTTGTGTTTGTCTGGAGTTTGGGTGTATTTATATATGATATGTATGTATTTACAAAAAAAAAAAAGTAATTATATGTATTTGTATACGTTGTCTGGTATCCATTACACAAGCTTTGCTTACTTTGGGGCCAGACGGCGCTGCGTGTAACGTCCAAAAATATTTATTATTTTATTTATTATATTAATCTAAGGCAAATCGCCCTACTACTGTCGGCAAAGTTTGGGTCAACTTACTTGTGCGAGTCTGCATTTTCTAAAATAAAGATAATTAAGGCAAAATATCGCAATCAAGTAGCTAACGAAGATTTGTCATCATGCTTGTGATTAGCACTTGGGAATTACGTACCATCTTATGAAAAGTGTGCTGAGGACATGCAGGGGTACGCAACATCTAAAGTCACTCTTTAAAGTTTAATACTAGAACTCTTGTTTTGTAACACCCAATAAACTCGGAATTTAGGAGGATTTTCATTGATATTTTAGAGCAGACCTACACTTACCTTGACTAAGTAAAACTAATATCAATATATATGCACCCCACCTAGATGACAATCCTGCATCACATATATTTGCGGCCTCTTGGAATCGATCGATCGTAGTCTAACAATATTGAGGTAGATGACCAGCAGTTCTAGTTTGAGTACCCCTGGCCTACACCGTACATTTAGAACCAAAAAATCGAAATCATAAGCAAAAAACACTCTTCTCACAACGAAAATTACTAGTGAATGACTTAACTACGAACTTAAATTTGTAACTCGAACTCACATAAACAATGCAAATCTATGTAATACGTTATAATATAAACAACAATCGCGGTGACAGAGTAAAAGTTACATTTGATGTTAGTATCGCGTTGGCGATATAACTCACTTTCGTATTACATAGTTCTGTAACCGTCCGCCAGGGGCGCTGTTTTTTTCTCCATACTAATTTCGCCTTAACGTAACTGTAACCGATGACTATGTCAACTTTTTTAACAAATCCGATTGTTTAGTAATTGATTTTTCTTGGTCTTCGACTTGATTCCGACCGGTCTTGAGTAGGTACCTATCTACTCCAGATTCGAAAAAATATAAAGTATTTTAGGTCTACTCGCGTCCAATAGGTACTTACCTACCTATTTAAAAAAATAGAAAAAATAATTCGTTTCTTACAGTTAGTTATTCTAACTAAAAACTAAAAATCGGATTTACAAAGCAAACTTAATAGATCCGGTTTTTCCAAACCAAAAAGTCAAAAAAGCAAAACCCCTTCAGATTATATACATTCTGCGTATTAATATCCATTAAAGTTTTCCGATAGCTTTTACAAGTAAATAAGGTTAGCCCGTTTCATGACCTACATATCCGTGTTAAAATATTAGAGCAACGGTTTCCATATTTATCTAATTTTATGATATTAAGTAGCGCCACGCTTTGTTTACAAGTAGGTATTAACAGCATTTAATTATCTGTTTCCAAAACTGAATGCGCTTTGTATGCAGGTAAAAAAACATCGACCAAGTGCGAGTCTGGCTAGCGCACCGAGGGTTCCGTAAAAACTAATTATATAGTGTTGTACAGTATGTTGAAGAGTTACTACGGGCTCGGCGAAAGTGGAAGCGTGCCTTCATTTGCGTCTTTTGAGTCACTAAAGCGATAATCCAGATAATTGTAAGGGGTTTTTTTTGTAACTACTGATTAATGCTGTTGGCCGCAGATGACCTTTACAACTTCACGCGGACTAACTTTTGCGGTGGTGCTGCTTGCACCCTGCTGCGAAAAGTTGGGGCAGTTTGCGCAAGGTTGTCCTGGAGACGAACCTCGGCTTGGGCAACCACTCTTAAAAACTAATTCTGACATAATTATCACCGTTTCGGAAAACAAAGGCGTTCTGAAGAGAAGAAACGGCAAGACACTCTTCAGCGACTCTTCAGTGCGTTTGAGCCGCGAGAGTAATGGTGATATCGTCGTCAGAGATAGGGTATTTAAGGTGCCCGTGCTGAGGGAGACTATTGTAAGGGCGTAAAGTGCTCTAAGGCACTTTTTTAGTAGGGCTGCGTGCTCGAGCACAGCCGTTACGCTCTATTTATAACATTTTGATGCTCCAGTAAAACGCTCAGGTCTGCTAAACCTCCCGTCCCGTTTACTTGATTTTGGCGTGACAATGGTACCAAAGTCCGCGCCTAGGTGATTGGAGTCACCATGGAGCTCCAGATGGAGGTACTGGGTAGGGAGCCTCGACAGCTACAAACTACCAAAGACTTAGCGGCATGGCGTGACGTTAGCATACTTAAAATACTGATGTATTTTCAGCAAATCCAATTATTGTTCACACTGCTCTAAAACAGTTTTAAGACTATAAGAACTGCAGTAAGAAACCATTCATTCATAATCCTCCATACTTGCCAGACCTTGCACCAACCGACAGCAACAACAACAAAACTCTCTGAACGTGTATGTGGGTTCTTCAAAAAGTATTTTACCAAATAAGATTCTTTAGTCATCAGCATTCTTTGAGGTGTTCCAATTAAATTCTTACAAAGAAACGAGGTCAGATAAAAAATAATATTTTCGAACGTTTCATTCATGTCGCTACTTACGCTACGTAAACGTCGAGTGAAATTTTAATTGGATGGATAACGATAACGAACGATGTCATGTTTTACTTAATAAATAAATTATAAATTCTGGAAAGAAAATATCCATGTCTATACAACTGAACACGCCCAGTACACCATTTGTTTTTCATGCATTTTTGCTAATTACAATTTTGTCTTATCTGTATCTATATCTCATCTATACAAATAGATAGGTACGTATAAGTACGCATGATGCTATATGACTTAACTTAAGTCTTAGATTTTTTTTCTGACTATGCAGTTGACTGTTGCAGCCATTACTGCTTCACCGGGCTTTTTTGGGCGAGACTCTGAAGGAGCCTCAGCCCGTATAGCGCCCAACGCTCAAGGGCTTCCCGCGAGGGGAGCCTCAGCTTGGGTTGTCGCTCTCGGGGCGTCTTCGACCGTCGTGAGTCTCGAACCCGAAGGTAAGTCACCGCCAGGAGGTGAATTCCCCGTTACGCGGGTGCGGTTGCGATTGAGTGGGGGCGAGAAGTGCCCTAGCACTCTTTGATTCCTCGTGTATCCTTGCGGGCGCCGACGAACCCGGGGACGCCGGCGTCGGATTTGGAGGGAGGCCCTAATGGGGGAGGTCGTTGAGACTAATCTCGCTATTTGGATAGCGAGATCGTCATCTGGGGCCGTAAGTACATGCCGAGGCCGTAAGTACATGGAGCCTGGAAAACCAAAGCCATTAAACCTTAAATACTACAGTGTAAAAGTTTAAACAACTACAATATTCCAACAAACGAAAGCTGATAGAATTTTTATATTAAATCTGAAACTCAGGTAACAGATAGAAGAGGTAATTACCTCATATACTCATCACCTAATATATTTATATTATTTAGGACATTAAAAAGTGTCAAGTCGATTCACTAGAAACAGATTATGAATATTTTACAATAAAAGTAAACAAATTGCCATTGTCCTGGCTTGTTTGATATATAAGCGGGTTCAGCAAACGGTCTTTCGATATGCATTGTCGATGTCAAAACTTAGATAAATAAAAAAACCTAGTAATAGTAGCGCCATCTATCGGATCCAAATTTTGCGATTTTCTTTTTCGGCACTAAACCAATACATGGATCGTGCAAACATTCCACGTTTCGTTGTGGAGGAAAAGCTTGAAGATCTTATGGCTCAAATCGAGACCACTCTTTCCAAGGTCTCTGTCTGGGGACGGGAAACTTGTTACGATTCAACCCTACAAAGACACAAGTCTCCGCGTTCACTGCTAAGTAAACCCCATTTACTGTGGTCCCACAATTCCAGAACACTCCCTATTCCATCTCCAAGACCATTGGGATCCTTGGTGTTGACATCTCTAGCGATATTCAGTTCCGATATTATATGCAAGACAAGGTAAGGCAAGCATCCAAAAAACTTGGTGTACTCAACAGAGCGAAGCAGTACTTTACGTCGGGGCAAAGGTTTGGCCTATTTGACTCGGTTCAACGACGGGCCGAATTCATGATCACACTTTATGTAAGACCGAAATGATCCACGAAAACTCGCGTTGTGGAATGAGATAAAGGTTTTCTCTAAGGATTACAGTATGGGGTTCTTCAAGAAAGAAGTTAGTAGATTTTTGAAGCGTCGGCAACGCGCTAGTGATACCCCTGGTGTTTCAAGCGTCCATAGACTACGGTGACCGCTTACCATCAGGCGGACCGTAAGCTTTTTTGCCACCTCAGTGGTAAAAAAAAAATGTGAATCTAAACCATCCAGGGACCCATTCAAACAGACACAAAAAAATTCTTCATCACAATCGTTGCAGCAGTTACGAAGTACACACACACACACACACACACACAACACACACACACATACACGCACACACACTCGTACGTAAGAATGATATGTACAGAGATAACCAAATAAATAGTACAAGACAATGGTAGGTATTAAAAAGTGTTTTCTACAATCAACGTACAATATTTAAAACCTGTCTTAGTTTTACTGTAAGAACGGGATTTATACACACATAAAAAGATACCGCAGTGACTTTTTATTTTTATGCTCACGATATTATGATCCGTAAAATTAAGTTTAAAAAATTTACCCACCAACATATTTTTGCTTAAAGTTTCCAAATTTATATTTATGACCTATATTATATAAGTTAATTGTGTACACGTGCTATTCCTAAAATTATATTGGATATTAAAAAAAATTAAACAATTCAGTATTATGATTTTTATTTTTTGTTATTACAGTTAAAATTGCAATCTAGCCTAGATACTTACAATTTTTTTATTTGTTTTCTACACAATTATATATATATAATAAAAAATTGCAGAAAAGATCTAAACTAATATTTATTTGTACAAGTCTGTTCGTTATTTGTTTGTGATTGCTTAGCTTACCTGAGAAGCACCCAATTTTTGGCGCAAAGATAGTAGAGGGGACGTAAAAGGACACAGGCAACTTTTTTTATAAAGAAAGAGTTTCCACAAGAATAAGTTAGTATATATACTAACAAAAAGAATCCACACTAACACATGTGTGCTTTTAAATCGCTCACGACTCGTGTGGAATCGCCCACCGCGGTGGGGCACAGCCAAAGGTTGGTCGTGCACGCGACTTGTGACTCGCTCAACTATCTTGTTTGAATTCATATCAAGCGTTAATTTTTTAATCAACTTTTGATAATGTCAGTTTGCCACTTCCATTCCATTCCATTCGGGTATCTTTAAAACGTAACTAAGAATAGGTATTTGGTTTAGTAAAGCAAGAGGTTGACCGTATTATGACTTACCGAAACGACGATTTTATAATATGTATTATTTCGAGGACTGTGAATTACGAACTGCAACAAATTACATTATTTTCACTCATATCGTAAAATTAGAATTATAAACTTAAAACAAGTTTATATTGACAGACTTTACAAACAAAATACCAAAATTGAAATATAGAACCATATTATAAAACTTTTTCTTTAACATAATAATGTTATAATACAATCAATACGATACAAGACAAAAATTCAACCAATTAAATTCAATAATTGTTTGATAGGCCGGGCCCGCTAGCTTGCTTGCGCGGTGATGTGCAGCTAGGGTTTTGGCGCCATTCATACGTTTTGTCGTTCTGAATTTCGTGGTTTTTTTTTTATTTTTGCTAAAAATGTCCGATAATAGTGAATATGTTGAAAACTTGGCTCCGACCGATATTTTAGATGTGACGACGAAAATGAATCATAAATTAAAAATTCAACAAAAAAATAGAAAAAACCCTTGAGGATATAAAAAAGTTGTAGGAAAAACAATGAAATTAGTGGCAAAGATTTAAAAAGAAAATGTGTCACATTACAAAATAAGTCAAAAAAAGAATGAAGGTGATAAAAAGGATTTGAGGTCAAGAAAACCAATTAAGGTCTTATAAACAATAATATGACTTACGAAGGAATGAAAATCGAAGCAAACAATTCAAATTATACTGGAAGCATTTTAAAAATTGGAAATACGGTAAAAATCACACCAGCAAAAATACTTGAACGTTATCAACTAGACTAGCGAGTAGTCGCTACACACTATTACCAAAAAGTTGATAAAAATATATGATAAATGCTATCACGACTTTATAACATGGAAAATGCAAAACGGCTACATAGTTTTCGAAGACTATTTCTTACTCTTTGTTCTTTCATATGAATCCCAATGTATGAGAGTAGATAAAGTAGTGTATGAAACTGCACATGATTAGGTAATTAAATACTCATGTGATACTATTAAAAACTTTCGGATCTGTTTTTCGACCCACATTCGTATTTAAAACCCCTTATTATGCAACAGTTTCATAAATTACTATTACTCTACATAAGTAAAACATACACTACAACGATAACAATACAGAAGTATGTACATACGTATGATAAAATTTTGATATTTTTGATACCAGTCCTAAAGAGACAAATGAAAAGTGGCAGTATAAGCGAAAATAATGCTTTTATCCTAAAACGAGCGCACTCTACGTAGCTGACGACGCGACCTTGTAGATAACGATTTAGTTTAGTCAGACCGAATCAATATTCATGCCAGGCCGACGTTTATCTGCTGCGGAAATATAAATTATGAAATAAAGAAAAAAACTTTAAATCACCTAGTAATCCAGAACAGTAAGTACCTATCTAACTTTTTATATTGCCTATCTATTTATTCTTTTACCTCCTAACATTAATTTTGATCACGCTTTCTACTTCATACAATAATAAAAATGGGAAAAGGAATTCATATCCAAGTACAAGTACTTATTTATTATTTAACATTTTTTAAATTAACTATGTATGAAAGGGGGAATAAAAATATTCTGTGGCGGCGCAAGGGGGCAGTACATGGGGTATTAAGGTGACTAGGATTAATGTTATCAAAGGTAGACCTACACATACTCAACAATGTTGGAAAGCACATACCTATATGTCCTGGCATGAATCTTGATAATCTTGAAAAATTCTGAAGATTTCAAGTGGAGACAGAATATTTAAAACCATTGCAGTTAATTCAGAGATTAGGTAAGTATATCGCACGTGATTATTTCTTAGTGATGAATACATAAACTGTCTTATGTTTAGATTAGATACTTTTTTATGTTGTGCTTGTGCTTTATATTTCATGTTTTTTTATGTTTGTAATGGAAAGTGTCCTTTTATGATAGGGAGGACATTTTCCTATATTTTAATTGGACGCTGTAAGAGAAAGGGAGAAAAGAAATGCCTTTGCTGAGTTTCTTGCCGGTTCTTCTGAGTACAAGGTCTCCCGCCCTGTAGACTTACGAACCGATGGCGTAGTGACATTCATAAGTGCTCAATTATTGTAGCCCAAACTGAATAAATTATATTGAATTTGAATTTGTAAGTATAAACAATACAAAAATCAAACTCGAACTCTACTTGATAACGATAGAATAGATTTCTTTTATTTCCGTGCATCAGTCAGTGTAGGCCGAGGTGGTAGAGTTATGTCGGTTTTTCGTTGCCGCTCAGCCTGTCCACCGCGGCCTTGTCAGGGTCGCTCTGCAGTTTGCGGCAGGGTGGAGCACGGCGGGATGGGTGGGTGTCAGAAGCAGACTGCCACGCATTCTACCCATTGCGATCGGAGTGAGGCCGCGCTGAAGTAGTTGTGTTGGTGATTCGTTGCCACTCAGCCTGTCCACCGCGGCCACAGCGATACTGAACTACAATGCAGTGGGGAGGGTGTGCTGCTGCTGTAGCCGAGGCCCTGGCTGGAAGGCTTTTGGGGAAGCATCTCATCCACCCACGACAGGGATGCGGTCAGAGGGCAGAGATACCAAGCCATCTTACACCTACTCGGCAACTGCCCCAAAGGACCCCTGAACCCTGCCCTCCAATTTCGAGGGTAATTGGTACAGCGGCCAGACAATCACCACCACAGCCAAGCTGCTTTTACTCTCGAGAGTCCTTATCGTTTGGGCAGGAAGCGCACACCGGATACAGAAGGTATTCGCCGCCTATTGCAGAGTACCCGAGGTTGGGGTATTATCCGCCTCAATTTAATAGGTTGAGACCCCTTCAGGCCCCCACTGCGCAGGTTCGAGCATGTGCCTACTTTGTGGAGGTACAAGCATTACTCGATTCGGGTTCTCAGGGTTACTTGGTATCGACCTCTTTGATAAGAAAGCTGATGCTACAGTTGTCTTCGGCTACGAATTCTATTCGAGGCATTAGTGGCCTCAAGGTCTCAAGTCTTAGAGGTCAGGTTTACCTTGTTATTTCTCCTCTCCATAATTCTCTTATTCGTTGGACTATTTCAGCCACGGTAATGGATAACATCTTAGGTAATCATCCCCAAATTTTACTTACGCCGGAAATCGCTTAGTTGACAACGAGTCTGGTGTTGGCTGAGCCTGATTATTATCTTCCCAGTTCAGTGGATCTACTCTTGGGTGCTGCCTTTCTAGGTCAATGCAACTTAGGACCAGTTAAGCTTCTTCAGGCCGGTAGGTTGGTGGCACTAGCCACAGATTTTGGTCGTACTATAATGGGCCCAGCACTTACAATTTGCACCTTTCTACAGACTGACCCTGTCTGGCTCCTCGGTGCGCCCCATACTGATGCAGTTCTGAGCTTTTGGGAACTAAAAGAGCCGCCTGCAACTCCTAGGTCTGACCCGGCTGATGGAGAGTGTGAGGTCCTTTTTGTGTATAGTACCGGTCGATTTTCGACTAGTCAATTCTTCACTCGGCTCCCTTTGCTGAATCGACCCGCCCTCGGCCTCTCCAGAATGCTAGCCGAAAAACGGTTAATATCCATGGAGAAGCAGATGAGGCGCGACCCTGTTTTCCGACGTAGTATTTGGAGTACATACAGGAGTACCAAGCTTAGGCCCATATGTCTGTTTCTGGCCTTGCCTGGACAAAGAAGGAACACTTCTTCATTCCTCACCATGCTGTCTTTAAAGGAGGAAAATAAGTTCACTTTTTTGTATAGGTATCCGTATGTTTCGGTGTGATTTTAAAAAGTTTTACGTAAGAGATAAATAACAGCCAAGTTGTGGAAACGAATGGCGCAGTGTGATATGATCGAGAATATTCATTTATGATTCCCACCTTACATTACATAATTATCCTATTGTTTCATATAACTATATACCATTTTAAATAATGAAATATGTAACATTAAAATATAATTTTCAATTCTGATTGGTTTAATCAAATCAAAACAAATTTTCAATTCCGTTTGTTTGGAAAACTCTATTCAGGTACATACCGTTAATTGAATTTCATTTTTGATGAGCGGTGAGTTAGGTGGATGTTTGCCTAAATACCCTAACTTGTAGGTGCATATATAAATATAGTCTATTTCAGAATTAATGTTTATTATATTTTTACTGTAATTACATTGAATATGTTTCTTGCCATTGAGAATAAAGTAAAATGTAATAAAACTTATGATACGTGACTGGGACATTATTATTATTTATTACTTTATTATAGGGGGAGAGGCCAGGAACAATATTTAAATAAAGGTATGGTACCTTCATATGGTTCGAAATCGTTATCTACCTCTTTTAATATAAACACTATCATTGTCTAGAAAGCTAATTTCTGTACTACTAACGATGTATAAAATGTATCCTGAGGAACACGATCATTTTTGTCGGATCCGGAGAAACATTTATCAAAATAAATTAAATTTAGATATTATAGCCTCTTTTTCCAAATTGGTTTAATAACAACAATTGTGACAGATAATGAATTCCTGTTATTTAAATGATAAAACTTAAATAATTAGACATACTTATCATGATAATGGAATGTCTTGGCTATCATGATTTTGTAACCAGCGGCTAGACACACGTCCATAACGTAATGTTGTTTGGTGGCAGATTATTTTCAACAACCACTTTAGTTTTCTGCTCGAGAATTTTTGAGGCAAGAATTCCCATGACCAATACTCGAGGCGGAAAAAAATACCACCGTTTTGAGAACTCGAGAAATCAATCTTGGGAGGTTATTAGGAACAGATTCGAGTTATTCGGAATCTGGAATTCGAAAGAAAAATGTATGGAATATCTGACTTACTTCTCGAAACCTAGGAATGTACTTGCATACATTTTTCTCTTGAATTCCAGAGTCCGAAAGCGCGAGACTGTTCCCAATAAGGTCCCCGGCTCTTGGTAACTAAAGAAATAGTATTAAAATTGATTGTGATGTTATTAAAATAAAAGTTTATAAATATAAAAGGCATTTTTAGTTTAAATTGGTAGCAAAATGTTTGTTTTGTTAAACAAATTTTTATACTTATCAAACTATGTACCTACTAGTAATTTTGATGACTTAATTTTACTAATTATATTTTATTTAATTAAAGACTGTTGTACATTTGGGAACTGGTAAAAAAACCGGAGACCCTAGTCCTACGTGACAGGGGGTGAGCCTATAATCGTAACACTATTTTTGATGTAGGTAGTGCATCTGGACTAAGGTGGCTATATATATATATATATATGTATATAGATACATATATATGTCTTATACGTCGTAAATTACTAGCTTTAAAATATAAGACCTTGGGAAGAATAATATACCTTGCTATATATTGCTAGTTCCTGACGACCTATATAAAGTACGTAAGGATTGGGCAGGGTATATGTAAAGTATTACAATTTGAGCTTTCCTCTATATTCAGTAACTAACTCAAAGGTCAGGCAGGCCATTATCTCTTATTGACTTCGAACATATCCATTCCAATACACTGTCCAACTTAATTAAAGACACGATGCTGTATGATGCAAGGTCATTTAATTAAGGCGTGACTCGACCATGTTTATAAATCGAAGTTGAAAAGTAGAAGATTGAGTGGTATGCATCTATTTAACAAAATAATTAGATGTCTATGTTTTTTTTGTGGATTCGTTTGTTTTTCTTCAGTCTCGCGCTTGTCCAATTTTGCTATGTGTTTTTTTAGTATCAATGCTATAAAAATATTAAGGTAAGGAAAAGGTTTTAAGCTCCAGAAGAACATAAAAAATTAAGTTCATTCTGAATCTAATGTCCTCTTGTTTTTGCAGTTTTAAGGAAAACAACATTTTTATACAAAATAAAGCATAAACCCTATACTTTATTCGTCAAAGAGTAACATAAGTGAACCAATAAACAAAAAACTTTTTGCTTAGAGAAAGTGCACTTATTTTTTTTATGAACACAAACTGGTCATAAAGGTGGTTTTAAGAGAGGTAGGGCACAGCAAGTACTCGCTCGAATAAGCCACCCGAACAACTAAAGCAGGGCATAGCGAGTACTTGCTCGAATGAGCGGCCCGAACTGGGGAAGTACCTCCACCTTACAGAAAACCGCGGCCATAATAACACTAACATTGAGTAGTGTTGTGTTCCTGGCGGTGAGTAAGGTTACCAGAGCTCTTTAAGGATTCGCTGCGCGGACAGCGGAGGACCGGCGGTGCTTGTTGCTGTCATGCTCGGCGTAGACGCGGCGTGCTGGTTCGGCGGTCAGGGAGACCTAATGAAACGGCTGACCGTTGGCCGCCCGCAGGTGGAACGGGATCCCGAACCCAGGGATCACTTAATCTCCGCCCTGGGAGGCTGATCCGCCAGCCTGTGTAAAGTATCTGAAGTGGTAGTCGTGCCGGAGAAGGCGACCGGAGTGGACCCGGCTACTACAACAGAGGGGGATCAGGGGCCCTTCCGCCCGCCGTGCCAGCAACCGTATCATCTGTGGCGAGCTTCGGCAGTCTTAGAACCGCACCTTTTGTCCTCTAAGCTGTCTGTGCAGTGAATCCTCATCCTTAGTCTTAGTAACTTTTTTTATATATTATGGCCATGAGAACGAAGAAGAAAAGAGTTTGTACAGCGGCTACTCCATCCACATATAATGTGGATTTTTGCAACATCAGGGGTATTCACGCAAATCTTAACGCAGTCCACCACCATCTCGAAACTGCGCAGCCGACCATTCGTTTTCTAACGGAGACGCAGATATCCTGCCCGGCCGACACATCATACCTTCACTATCCCGGCTACAAACTCGAACACAATTTTATGAGTCGTGCCGGTGTATGTATGTTCGTCCGGGAGGATATCTGCTGTCGTCGCCTTCATAGCCTTGAAGACAGGGACCTGTCGATATTGTGGGTGCGCATAGATTACGGCGGCCACACTTGTATCTATGCGTGCCTATACAGGTCTCATAGCGGTGACACGGACGTAACACGACTCTTCACGCACCTGAGTTTGAAGACTGACAAAGTTCTAGAGCAATATCCCACAGCAGAACTAGTTATTTTGGGAGACTTTAACTCCCACCATCGCGAGTGGCTCAGTTCTCGAACCAATAACTATGCTGGGATATCTGCTCATGAATTTGCTCTGACCTATGGATTCTCTCAGCTGGTACTTTCTCCAACGAGAATACCAGATATAAAGGAACATACCAGCTCCTTACTGGACCTTCTGCTGACTACTCGTCCGGACGGATACTCCGTCTCAGTGGATGCGCCTCTTGGCTCCTCGGACCACTGTCTCGTTCGGACTCAAGTGTCATGCACACAACCCGATCCTTCTGGGCCAACTAATTGGCGTCGTGTGTGGCACTATAAGTCGATAGACTGGGATGGATTGCGAGAATTTTACTCATCGTACCAGTGGAGGCAGATCTGCTTTAACTCAGAAGATCCTGACGTTTGCGCAGCTGCAGTCACTGAGATAATCCTTGCTGGTATGCAATGCTATATTTCTAACCCGCGAGTAGCTGCCGGCGTCAAAAAACGACCGTGGTTTAAAAGGTCTTGCAGAAAAGCTAAAATTCTTAAGCAAAATGCATATGAGGCTTGGACCACGGCTCGTTATAAATAAGGATCCGAATATTTCTGAGTTAAAACGCAAAGTAAATGCTGCCTCGAGGGTCAGTAAGAAAGCAACTGTCAGAGCAAAAGCTATCCTTCTGGGAGTCGTGCTTTCTGGTCGCTTGCCAAAGCTGCCGAGGGGAACTTTTGCCAGTCGTCGTTTCACAGTGGTGTGAAAGACCGATGGTGACTTGGCCCATAGTGCTAAAGAGAAAGCCGATCTACTGGGCAGTGTCTTTGCCTCGAACTCGAAAATGAACGATGAAGGCGCTGTACCACCTACTATACCGTGGTGCGGTAAGACCATGCCGGAAATCTCCATAACGCAGCGGGAGATCAGGCGGGCGTTGCTTTCTCTAAACGTTCATAAGTCGAGTGGGCCAGACGGTATACCAGCAGTGGTACTTAAGCAGTGTGCTCCTGAGTTATGTCCTGTACTCACGCGCCTCTTCACGCTTTCCTACCACACTAGGCAATTTCCGTCTTTATGGAAGACTACGAATGTGCACCCGGTGCCCAAAAAGGGCGATAGATCAGATCCATCGAATTACAGGCCTATCGCTATTACCTCTCTCCTCTCTAAGGTGACGGAGCGTGTGATCAACACACAGCTTCTGGTCAGATCTGGTCAGTGACCGTCAATATGGCTTTCGCCACGGTCGCTCGACTGGTGACCTTCTAGTGTATCTCACACACCGATGGGCACTAGCCATTGAGAGTCAGGGGGAGGCATTGGCATGTAGCCTGGACATAGCAAATGCGTTCGATCGGGTCTGGCACCGGGGTCTTCTATCGAAGTTGCCATCTTACGGAGTGCCCGAGGGTTTGTGCAAATGGGTGGCTAGCTTTTTGTCCGGCAGACGCATAAGAACCGCAGTTGACGGTAGTTACTCTGATAGCATGGACATTAATGCTGGTGTCCCAAGGCTCTGTGCTGTCTCCTACGCTGTTTCTACTGCATATCAATGACATGTTGGACATCAACAACATACATTGCTATGAAGATGACAGTACTAGAGACGCTTTTTACACGGGTCGTGCAAACATCCCTCGTTCCGTTGTGGAGGAAAACCGCGGAGAACTTGTGTCTCAAATCGAGACTACACTGTCCCAGGTCTCTGACTGGGGACGGGAAAACTTGGTCCGATTCAACCCTACAAAGACATAAGTCTGCACGTTCACCTCTAAGAAAACTCCATACACTGAGGTGCCACAATTAGAACACTCCCCTCACCATCTCTTAGAGCATTGAGATCCTTGGTGTTGACATCTCTAACGATGTTCAGTTCCGAGATCATTTACAAGATAAGGTGAAGCTGGCGTCCAAAAAACTTGGTGTACTCAACAGAGCGAAGCAGTACTTCACGTCGGGGCAAAGGTTGTTACTTTACAAGTCGCAAGTTCGGCCCCATATGGAGTACTGCTGCCATCTCTGGGCAGGTGCACCCGGATACCAGCTTGGCCCTTTTGACTCAGTTCAACGACGGGCTGTGAGAATTGCCGACGATCCCAAACTCACTTGCGGTATCGAGCCCTTAAGTCTGAGGAGAGACTTTGCCACCCTGTGTGTGTTCTACCGCTTGTACAATGGATTGTGTTCTGAGGAATTGTTCGAAATGATGCCCACGGCTACTTTCTACCATCGCACCGCTCGCCATCGACAGGGAATTCATTCTCACACTTTGAAACCGAAATGGTCGCGTACAGTGCGGTTTCAGAGAAACTTCCTACCGCGAACGCTTAAGTTGTGGAATGAGCTCCCTGCCAAGGTTTTCTGCAAGGACTACAGTATGGAGTTCTTCAAGAAAGAAGTTATTAGATTTCTGAAGGGTCGGCAACGCGCAAGTGATACCCCCGGTGTTGCAAGCGTCCATAGGCTACGGTGACCGCTTACCATCAGGCGGACCGTAAGCTTCCTAGTAAAAAAATAAATAAAAATTGGGTCTCAACACAAGAAATAAATCCATAACCATATGCAAGGAGAAATTTAAACCAAAACAAAATATATATAGGTCTCTCTTATGATTTGATTTAATAGCAGCAAACTTACTTATCATTCGAAGAATGTCCTAAGATAAGGATGGATAATTCGGTGATTAAAAAAACAAAACCAACTAAAATGTTTGAAATAACAATAATAAGTAAAAAAAAAACAACTGCTAAAAAGTGAAAAGCATAAAAATCCTGAAATCTAGAATTTTGTTTAGCATGTCGTAATATTTATATCATTATTATCCATTGTCAGTCCAAGGTACAAAAGGCCAGGATTTGTTTAACACATTAGTTGTTTGAAATATGTATTTTATTGAAATTTCAGATAGTCAAACATCAATAAATTTTATTGTTCAACTGCCAGCTCAGGACCCTTATCTTACAAAAAGATGCGCATTTAGTGTTACTAAGGACAATAATTTAATCATATTGATATATTAAGCACATCTTAAAGCACCTATAGAAACCTAATAAAAGAATTATTATTAGAAAACTGTAGTCTTATAAATTGATGGAATCGTAATATATGTTTGTTGTATCTTATCATATGTATTTTACTTATATCAATACTTTAAACAGAAATTTGTCTGTTAAACTAACACTTAGGATTTATGGTGCTGGTCACATTATTAAGTCTTACTTATAAACTTATATAAAATGTTACCATGTATAATATATATAATAAAAATACAAAAAAACTAAAGATAGATGTCATAGCTCGTTTCGTGAAAAAGACTTTCTTGCACGTGTATGTAAGTTGTAAATTCTACAAAACTTAGACAATAAAAGTACGTAGCATTGACGTATCCAAAAAATCATTGTTGAGAAAATCATTAAGAATTTAATATTAACTTGTTGTCAGCAAATTCGGAAGCAAATTGCTGGTCTTAAAAACGTTTGGCTTGTATTTCCTAAATACCTAAACATATAATTACTACTTCAACGCTTATACAGTGCGGTTTCAGGGAAATTTCCTTCCGCGTACGCTGAAGTTGTGAAATGCGCTCCGTGCCAATATTTTCTCTAAGGACTTCAGTTAAGGGTTTTAGTTAAGGGTCGCTTACCATCAAGCGGACCGCAAGCTTGTTTGCTACCTTAGTAGTATAAAAAAAACCATGGTTGAACAACTTAAGACGATGGTTTGGTAAAATAATACGACTAGTTGTGTAAAGATGCTAATTATGTTAATAATCGTCAAAAACATTTCAAAAATTGTATTTTAAAAATAAGAGCAAACATTTATCTAAAAACTAATTTTGTGTTTAAGTAAATTGACTTTGTAAATTAATGTACCTTAAATACCAAACTATCGATACGAAAAGTGGATTACATGCGTGATGAACGTGTCCGCATTATTGAACATGGCACGTTTTGCTGTCGTCAGCACAAAGGTAGGATAAGTTAGTGACACGAAGGACAATGAGCCGAGAAATTGACGGTAATGAAGCACGATAGGGTGCTTATTACGAAAAGTCTCAAGCAGGGTTGTTGGTGATAGGTGTTTTTGTTATATTGCGGCGGACGATGATGCGGATTTATGGATATTGTTATCAGATGAGGTGTTAGCTAATACTGAAGTTTGAATAAATTATACGACACAGTAGGATGATAATCCATACTTATATTATTAATGCGAAAGTTTGTTTGTTTGTCTTTCCTTTACGTCGGAATAGAGCATCGAATTGAGCTGAAAGTTGGCACAGGGATACGTAATGGACGGAAATTTTCAAAGGAATCCCTATAAAAAGCAAAACGCAAAGGTCGGACAAAAACTGATTTTAAATAAATGAAATATGTAGCAGTTATAATTTTTTTATTATCTTTATTTAAATTTTACTTAAATTTTTTATTAGAATATTTTCACGTATATATTTTGTACAATTAAATATTAATACAAATTTTGGCAATTCATTTAGGGGTCATTAGTCATATATAATAATGTAGGTGTTTATATTTTGTGCGGTGTATGTGTGTGTGTGACTGATGACGCCTAAATAAATCGGCAAAATATTTAAAAAAATGTGTTTTTATTCATATTAATATATATTTATTCAAAATTATTAAAAAAACGAGTGCAATCTGGACTGGAAAATTATTTATATTGACTTATCAAAATTTATCGCCCTAAGGGGGTGAAATGCGTGTTGAAGTTTGTATGCAAATCCGTTATTTTTGAAGCTTAGTACATAAAAAGCTTAAGCTTGAAAAATAGTGACGCCTGTCAATATCATCTCCTAGAGGCTACATGGGGGTTAAAAATTTGTATCAGAATTCCGTCATTTTTAGGGGTCAAACCATTACCCGGACAAAGTTTACTTGTTTTTCCAAAGGTCCATACGGATTTAGTCGCGAAAATGTGCTAGTTATATGTATATTATAATATCATATCATATTATATTATATATACTATGATATAATATAATATAATATAATATAATATAATATAATATAATATAATATAATATAATATAATATAATATAATATAATATAATATAATATAATATAATATAATATAATATAATATAATATAATATAATATAATATAATATAATATAATATAATATAATATAATATAATATAATATAATATAATATAATATAATATAATATAATATAATATAATGAATGCTGCAGATATACTGCAACAACCCTAGTCTTAAGTACGCCAGACTTGTGAATTCGGAAGTAAAATATATGTAAGTACTTTCGCAAGTCTCTAGAGGTAAGACATATTTTCATAATTTTTTTTGATTTTTTTCACACATGAACTTTTTTTTGTTTTTTTTTTGGTTTATCGTAAAAATGTCAATACATACAAGCTTTATACTTAAGAGGCTACTTGCTACTTAAGAGTACTACGTGGCATTAAACTTGAGTAAAAAAAGGATGATGCGATATGTAACGAAGCGTGCGTGAGTAGTGCAACCACATCTCAACTCACTAAGATTTTCGTTAAAATAAATGTAATAAATTGATAGTTTATTAATTTTTATATAAAAAATGCTCTCAGGGTTTAAATCACTATCACGTTTCTGCTTAAGAAACGTTTTAAACGAATAAGCGCTTAGAACTTTGAAGATTTGTTTGCCAAAACTAAAAAAAAAAAAAA
The DNA here is from genome assembly GCA_946406115.1 of Apoda limacodes. Classification (NCBI taxonomy): domain Eukaryota; kingdom Metazoa; phylum Arthropoda; class Insecta; order Lepidoptera; family Limacodidae; genus Apoda; species Apoda limacodes. The sequence continues at coordinate 19,517,293 of OX291555.1, read as the reverse complement.
CAGTGAAAAGGGGTCAGTTTAGGATTTTTTTTTATCAAACAAAAGTTCATTAATCGTGTTTTCACGTTTTCAAGGTATGAAACATATCCCAAAGAACAAATTCATTAAATTTTAGTCGGATCTGCTTATCGGATCCGGAGAAACATTTGCCAAATAAAATTAAATTTAGACAGTTAAGAAACTCTCAAGCGTTAGCTATAAAAACCAGTAAGTGTGAGTCGGTAAGTTCTGTAGATATGAAACCCTCGGTGCTGTACAGTACAGTACAGTACAACAATTTATATATAACTAGCACATTCCGCGACTAAATCCGAGTAGAGATTTGAAAAAAAAAATCTTTTAACTGGTAATTCTCGTTCAAATTTTCATCCCCCATTTAGCTCTCTAGGTTATGATTTTTTTAAAACAGTGGCAGACGTCACTCTGTTTCAAGCTAATAAGGGCAAATACCATTTTTTTTATGTACTTAGCTTCAAAAATTACGGATTTGCGTACAAATTTCAACACGCATTTCATCACCTTTAGGGATTAACTGTAAACTGTATCCCTTTCAGATGATTTTTTATTTTAGGACATAAAAAGAAGTCACACGGTGCCAGATCAGGATTGTAAGAACGGTGACCTAAGACTCTGACCGGTGTGGTGTCCAGGAAGTACTAGTTTTGAGCGCTGAGTGCGCGGGCGCGTTGTCATGGTCGCGGAACCCGATGTTCGGTCGCTTGTTGCTCATTGCAGACAAAACTTTTGGCAGGCATTTTGTGGTATACCATTCGGCGTTGATGCTGCGTTGGTCTCGTAATAGAATTTAAACCAGATAGCCCGTCAAAGTGAAGAAACTAGCGATCAAAATGGTAGTTGGTTTGATTTAAATCAGCCAAACTGTCGACTGACGCTTTGTTTCTGGATCGTATTGATAATTCCAGGATTGGTCACCTGTCAAAATGTCGTAAACGCTCCGAGACGAGACTGCTTCAAATTTTTGAATCATATTACGACACCCCTCCACACGGGCCTGCTTCTGTGCTTCGATCGGTGACGTTGTGCGGCAGCCAGCGCGAAACAATCCTCGTCACGCGAAGGTGCTCGTGTAGAATCTTGTAAACGCTTCCCGAAGGAATCTGCAGTGTATGCTGAATCTCTTTGTAATTCGCCTGTTTTCTTGAATTAGTTTTATTTACTTTCTTCTGTTGAAGCCGTCGTAGGACGACCACTCCTTTGTTCATCGCCTTAGGCGACCGCGCTTGAACTCGCTATGCCAACGGTAGATGGTTGCTTCTAAAGGTCCTCAATCCATAAAAGCCATTTGAAGTCAATCAAATGACTCATCAGGTTTAAGGCCACATTTAAGATCGTAGGAAATTATCGCACGCAAATGTTCTCGATGCAGATGCATTTTTAAATGAGACACGAGAGTTAAAATTGGCTCTCAAAAAATTTGGAGGGTAATTCGAAATTCGAATAGTGGTATCTTTATTTTTATACAAACAAATTTTTCAAAATAATTACAAGTTTTTATACATAAAAACTTTTTTTCGAAAAACTTAAATATGTATTAATATGAATAAAAACGCAGTTTTATGTTGTTAGTGTATATATTTTGTGTGATGCTGATGACGCCTAAATTAATTGGCGAAATATTTCATAAACTGTGTTTTTCTTTTAATTAACATATAATTATGCAAAATATATACGTGAAAATATTGAGTAAAAATTAAATAACCATAAAAAAACAGTAATAACTGCTACAGAATTCATTTATTTAAAACCAGTTTTTGTCTGACCTATGCGTTTTGCCTGACCTATGCGTTTTGCCTGACCTATGCCTTTTGTCTGACCTATGCGTTGTGCCTGACCTATGCGTTTTGCCTGACCTATGCGTTTTGCCTGACCTATGCGTTTTGCCTGACCTATGCGTTTTGCTTTTTATAGTGATTCCTTCGAAAAGAAGCAAGAAGAAGCCTATGTTCTTTTCCGCCTCGTCCATTATATATCCCTGTGCCAACTTTCAGCTCAATTCGATGCTCCATTACGACGTGAAGGAAATAAAAACAAACAAACTTTCGAATTATTAATATTAGTATGGATTATCATCCTATAACAATAGGACCTCATCTGATAACAATATCCATAAATCGGCATTATCGTCCGCCGCAATATAACAAAAACACCTATCACCAACAACCCTGCTTGAGACTTTTCGTAATAAGCACCCTGTCGTGCTTCATAACCGTTAATTCTCTCGGCTCATTGTCTTTCGTCTCACTAACTTATCCTACCTTTGTGCTGACGTCAGCAAAACGTGCCATATTCAATAATGCGGACACGTTCATCCCGCATGTAATCCGCTTTTCGTATCGACAGTTTGGTATTAAAGGAACATTAATATACAAAGTCAATTTACTTAAATACAAAAATAGTTTTTAAATAAAGATTTGATCATAATTTTAAAATACAACATACGATAATTAAGGTAATTAGCACCTTTACACAGCTAGTCGAATTATTCTACCAAACCATTGTCTTAAGTTGTTCAACCATGTTTTTTGTATACCACTAAGGTAGCAAACAAACTTGCGGTCCGCCTGATGGTAAGCGGTTACCGCAGCCTATAGACGCTTGCAACATCTGCTTTTTAGTAATTTGGGCATCTGGTTGACATTTTCATTTATAAAAGTTAATTTAAAGTAATAGTATATCTTTAACATTTTTTAGGCATGTCTAAGTTTGATTTGAAGCGTACATTGATAGGTATTATATTTAAAAAAAAAATCTTCCATGGACAGACATGCGTCACACAATAAGAAATATATATAAACGTTAAGTTGTTAAACCTGCAAAGGATATAAAAATAGCTTTACTCCATATAAACTGAACTCGACTTTAAATAATAAATGCAAAATAAATCGATAGCCTAGCTTAGGGACGCTTCCACTATGAACCTCAAGGTTAATACATTCAAAGCAAATTGCCCTGTATATGTACAGTGAATATATTGCATCGAGCATTGTCTTATTTCCACTACAGCGTAAAGGCCTCCTAGAATAGAGGAGGAGGCATGTAACATATATAACCTCATTAGGTTATAACTTTTTGAACTTTACTCAAAATTATTATTTATAATTTCTTAATTTTGCTTTGACATAAAACAACCGTATTGTGTGTGACGATGTTGAATTAACAGAGTATAAATACAACAAAACCTGGAGATAAGGATTTATAAATATTATACAAATAACTGTCAGATGGACGTTTTATTTTTGACTCAGTCAAAACTTAATTTTTGACTAACCAGTTTTCTGCATAAGGATTTATAAATCATAAATTTATACATTAAACTTAACATTTATAAATCGTATAGTCATACGGTTGTTGTATGTCAAAGCAAAATTAAGTGTTTGTATCAAATATACAATAACATCTCATACAAAATGCGAATATATTTCAATTTTAGTGCTTTGACTTGTATCAGTCCTGTGACTTCATTTTCCTTTGTGTCACAGCCACATCCTGCCTTTGTCCTGAACTAACAAAAGAGTGAAACGTGTCATGTCGAATACTAAAAAACCTCGTCCATCACGAGCTCAATCCACTTTTCATTAAAATTTTCTACTGAAAAGACATTTAAGAAAGTAACTTTGTTTTTCACGAGATTTTTTTTTCTTTTTAGATGGATTGTAAAAATACTCTATAAAACGTAACAACTTTATTGGACCAGTTTTTAAATTGCGTTTATTATCCATCCCAATATTATTAAGGCGAAAGTAACTCTGTCTATATGTCTGTCTGTGTACCGATTAAAATAAAATTTGGCGTGGAGATAGTTTGAGTCCCGAGAAAGGACATAGGCTACTTAAAAACGACAAGTGTGAGTCGGTTTTTTATTCCTATAATTAAGGAGTTGCTGTTGTAATCCCACACCGAATGTAGGGCGAGTGAAACCGCGGGCAAAAGTTAGTATGGTTACATTTCTTTGAAAAGTCTTTGTCTAAGAAACAATATAAGAAGATCTTTAGTTTGAAAACATAAGTCTTTTTCTTTGTAACTGAATATGCAGTTGGCTGTTGCAGCCATTACTGCTTCACCGGGCTTTTTGGGGCGAAACTCTGAAGAAGCCTTAGCCCATATAGCGCCGAGCGCTCAAGTGCTCTCCGCGGGGAGAGCCTCGGCTTGGGTTGTCGGTCTCGGTAGCGTCCCTTCGACCGGCGTGAGTCTCGAACCCGAAGGTGAGTCAACGCCAGGAGGGGAGTTCCCCGTTACGCGGTAGACTAGAATAGAATTGATTTTATAGACTATTGTCTATAAAATTAATTCTATAATTTAGGTAGCCATGGCAAATTTACCATGTCCTACCGCGTACTTTCAGCTAACATTATAACAGACCTATAACTTACATTTTTTGTACATTTAAACATTATATTTATTATAACACAGTAAAATTATAGCTTTATTATTATTTAGAAGAACATAAATTTTGCTATTTTTCCGGTTTGTAGTACACTTGTCTTGCAGAATTGTCTATATTCTATATTCTGGCGGAAAATTAAAAACCAATTAACTGCAAAACTAACTGGACATCTATACAAACTTTTATGTCGCCCCTTAAGGCCTTAAGGGGACGATAGCCTAACACTTAATAACACGCTTCACTTGCATGAAACCAACTTCAAACTGTAATTCAGATCAGATTTTTTAGAAATAAGTAATTATTTTTACCTTTTTAGTGCATCTTTTTGAAGCCGGTTGTTTTTTTTATTAAAAAGTTTTTATTTTTTACTTTTGAGTGAAGAAGTGCTTTTTTCAAGGGTAAGTTATTTGGATGACATTTTCCAAGGGAAAGTTATTTGGAATTGCCTAAAAACTAAACTACTAAATCGATTTTGATTTAATTTCTATGGGACCAACTCGCGAGTATATCCTGTCGAATAATATAATCACGTAAATCGGTTCATAAACAAAAAAGTTATGGCTGAACACCCATAAAAAAAATATATATAAATAAACAGTCGAATTGGGAACCTCCTCCTTTTTTTGAAGTCGGTTAAAAAGGCTAAAACTGCTCTCTCATAACGTTGAACTTCACACGTCAGGTTTTATGTCGCTTACGCGTAGAGCGCTTAAGTTTTTGGCTGTTTCTTTTTCTATGTTTTTAATTTCTAGCCTTTCATTGATTTAAAGTTTACTTTCCATCAGACCTCTCGACGAACGACGACTGACTGATGTAGACTGAACTGATATTATTTGCGAACGTTTTCTATTAAACTTTATATTTTGAAAAATAAACTGTTGTACTTCGGATGTTGTATTTATATTTTTTATGTAGCCTGTTAATTTGTGTGTTGTCTTTATATTAAAAGGAGAAGGATTCTTACTGTGTCATTTACTTAACCCTGTAACCGCTCGACTGAAATTAGTTAAATAATTTGGAAGTGATGAATCCTGTTCGGGCATACTTAGTACTGCATTATTTTGTTAATTAGCTTCTAAGTATACCCAATTTCAGCCAAGCAAGTTGTTGTGTGGAAATAGTGTATATTTACTAGCGCTTTATTTAATTAAGATAATAGCAAATATCTTCCTCTACCACGTCGCATCAGATAAGAAATCCACTTCTTCTGTAGAACGTCATTGAAAAACCAAGATTTTTCCAAAAAATGTACCGAGCCAGGTACTGTTCTTTATCGCGCCGTATAATTTTAGTGACGTCACTAACACTGTACTTTAAAGCCGAATAAGAGAGAGTATTTTTATATTACACATTTACTTATCAAGGCGTAGAGTATAAATCGACAACGTAGAGTACCACTTCGACAATGGCAGAGATGACAAGTACCACGCATGCGACAATGCGGCTGTAACGTTTCAGGCGGCTGGTGAGGTCCTGACTGCTGCCAAAGTCATCCAACTGGTCGGTGGCGCGCCGCAGTCGAGGACCTGCCAGAGACACTTGAAGCGGGACGTCCTGTGAAATAATGTGACAAGGACAATAAATAAATGGGTATTAACGTTAGTAAGCAGTTTATGTGAATTAATGTAACTCTTATATAAAGAAGGGTTTGCACTTGCGATTTACCGTGTCTGGCCTTTTTAAAAAACAAACTTACCGCTTTCGTATCGTGGTATCATATAAGAGCGGGAAACCCTTATTTTTCTACAGATACCGCAATTAGGTGCGTTCTATTGACAGCATTAAGAGCTATGACATCGCATAGGCATTGAAATCATTAATGTTCACCAAATGTAAACAAACAATATTGCCTTTTGACAGCGCATCCACTGCTCTACCTCCCGAGCATGTGCAGCCAATGCGTTTAATGCGGTCCGGAAGTGACGTCTTAGCGCATTCATTTTTGGTCATCAGAAAGATCGAATGTGCGCATAGAGAGCATTGAGCGCATTCAATGCGTGTAATGCTTGTCAACAAAACGCTCCTATTATATGCGCTAAAATTGCAAATGTCGAATATATCTTTATTCTCAATACATTCAGACTATCAGGGACTGATGATATATGAACATGTTTGTCAATGTCCATAATTGAGAGAGGTAATTGTTTGTTATCTAATAAATATATTACCTTCACTACACAAACGCCACAAAAAAAATTAACAAGAATTTACCTTACTCGCAACGAATGCAGGATTTAATTCCTGTGGCATTAGAGCCGACTCTACGTCGGCATCGGCTTGTATACCCTAAAATACACAATATTCTCTTAATTAATTGAATTTGACAATTATTTTTATAATAATAAATATATTTGAACATTACACACAGCGCCGTCTGGCCTCAAAATAAGCAAATCTCGTGTTATGGATACCAGACAACGGATACAAATACATATATGACTGTTTTTTTGTAAATATATACATATCATACATAATTACACCCAGACTTTGTCTGGGTTTGTCGTGACAAACACAAATGTTTATTACATAAATTTTTGTCCAGTTCAGAAATCGAACCTACACCCTCTGCACAGCAGTCGGCCACACTACCAACTAGGCTGCAAGGGAGTTAAGTCAGTCAAGTAATTTGTAAATGTTTATTTCATTTATAGGTAGTTTCTATAGTTGATTTTACAGTTTTAGTTACATAGAGCAACACGGCGGCCAAAACAGCCACAGGAAGCAGGTTTGATAGGTGTGTTGATATGTTCATTTATAATGATATAAATAATTTATGTATGTATTACGTCACGGTTTTATACTCCAAGGGGGTTACCCAGTGGCTGGAAACACACCCACATCATACTGTAAGCCTCTTTTCACCAATAACTTCAATCCTACGTGACAGGTGGTGAGCCCATGACAGCTTCTGATACAATATATGATCTTATGGAGCTTATTGTATATTGTAAATTAGGCTGTTATCACGATCAACTAAACATTACTTTTGTATAACAAATATAATTTATTAATGGAAAATTTCATATAAAAAAATAATTGTAAAGGCAACGCTGTGACCTATAAGAGTATATACGCTTTATTTATTGACTTCATAAGTAAATAATAGAACACACAGAATATATTTCCTAAAAAGTATTTGACATTATTTACTAAAAATTTAATGTTTTGAGAACATTATTAAATACATTTAAAAAATTATATTAGTTTGGTAGTTGAATATATGAGACAAACATTTTCTACCATCACTATGTTAAAGTTATATAGTAACTTTACAATTGCTATTTTCATTTAAGGATTAACAGCAATATTTGAAAATTTTAAACTTACACTGTGTCCATTCGCGAGTACATAGCACGTACTAAATATTAGCAGACTCAATTTGAACATAGTGAAAATAAATACAGAATTATACGTACTACATTCGTATATTTAAAAATAAATTCTTGTAAATGTGGCGATAACTTTACAAAACGTTTTTATGGTCGAATCTCATAAAATATTATAATGGGAATTTTCTACACCAAACGCAGAATTGAACAATGTTGTGAAACAAGATGAAAAATTGTATTGTATTTTTGTCAGTATTTTGTGTAGTTCTTGCTCATTACTACGATGAAAAGGTAAGCAAATCACTTATTAGGTACACAACTTACGTAAAAAAATATCTGTGATTGAAATAAGATAGTAAGGGGTGTTTTCTGGAATTGTAGAACCACAACGATTTAGTTACCTTAGCCACATAGAAGGCCCTCTAAAGCAAGCATACGTTCTCTACTTCCAAGTTCAAGTAAATCCCAAAAGCCACTGCCTTTTGAATACCTTAAACTTGGATGTAAAGGACGTATGCGTACAGGGGGTAGCTTCAGTAGGCCTACTAGTGAGCCTTTGCGGTGAACGCTGTTAACCTGGTAGGAGGCTACTACATGCTGCATCTTCCAGTCCATGATCACTCAACAACTAAACTTCTTTCAAACCGGTCATTGGTTCTAAGTGACTTGAAATGCATTTGGATTATTAGTAAAATTATTATTTTTCTTTATTTTAGAGGTCACCGTACTTTGCAAGACAGAAAAGAGATGCTGTCGGTGCCTTAGATATTGTTACCAACAACGCCCAACCAATACACGCCGAAGTAAAACCTGAACAAACGCAAGATGTGGCAGCAAAGGTATTTATCAACTACGCAACCACATTATCTTTAAACAATCAAGGACAATTATTTTATAATCAGGTGTATTACAAGTGGTTTTCGTTTACTGGCGTAGATTTAATAACACATCCACCTCCTCTTATTTTTGAGTCCCGGTTTAGAACTAACGTAAAATTACTAGAAAAATATTTGCGAGACATCTACATTTACAAGTGCTTAGAAATTTTCATATAATTTTTAGGCACTAAAGAGTATTTTGGCCCATTAACTACTATAGTCCTGCATGAGAGGTGCTAATCGTATTACTGAACCACTTTGACAGATACAGTGTTTCTAGACTAAAATGGATTTACGTGTGGCCCATAAGTTGTTTTAGTGGAATAAAATATCAGAACCAGAATAATATATTGGAAATATTTATTTTCTAGCAGTTAATGGTAAAAATTAGAGTATACAATACGTGAAAAAAAAATTTTCTCGGTCCTTTGTAACCCTCGCTCCGCTCAGGATTCTACTCTAGAATCCCTACCTACGCTCGGGATTCTAATCTAGCATCCTTTGCTGCTCTCTGGATCTAACTTAGTCCCTCGGATTAAATTCCCTTTAATTTTACAATTGTTGTATAACTATTATTTACGTGTCCTTCCCTATTGTATGTGCGTTACACAATTGCAGCCGTGTTCCAACTATAATTCACCTTCAAAAATCGAACTGGGTGTAGTTTTCCAGGTAATTATTTGTTACAATTTGTTTATATTAGAATATCTGGCGCAAAGTTTGTAGCAAACATTCGATCTGCAATAAAAACCACAAACCAGCAATGTTACAAAACAGTCTCAACTTCGATTTGTGGTTAAGCTTCGGAAGTTTAGTACTTGAAATTAGAAAATAATTCTTTTTATTTAGAAAACTGGCGTTGGGTCGAGCAGAGTTTCAAGCTGATTTTATAGAAAATTGTTGCAGAAATATTTGACGTGATAACCTAATGTCTTACTCTATAGGTAGGCGCGGTAAAAAAATAAAAAAGATCGACATGTTAAAAATGATGTGTTTAATATATGTTATTAAGATAAATGTTATTACTACTTTTTCAAAGGCATACACGTTATAATCGTAACGTTGCTTTGTCACCTGTAAAATATAACAAAGACTCGTACACACCACGTTTTTAAAAACATAGTTGAGTATTTTAATATGACACGAGACATTAACAACCCCAAACTATGTCATAAAATTAACAGTAAATATGTGTGCAGCATAACAGTCTATCCTGTCGGAAATCATCGTCAGGACAATATGGGAGCTGGCAAGCCCTTTGCGTACAAAAGATGCATCGCTGGTAATCGCTTAGAAACAGCCTGAAACTATCTCCCAAAGCGCTGCAGTGTTAATACCAAAGATAATACATAAAATGTAAAGATATCATAATTGAATAAACTACCTAATTAAAAAAATTTAAATCGTTTACAGGTTACTGCCCCAGAAGACACAATAACCTATAAAAGTAAGTCTCTGCGTAAATCTTTGCCCGTGACCAACTCACTGGATTTGGCAAGAAGCATCACTAGAGTGGTCACTCTTGCAGTGCTGGCGATTTCAGCTGGTATAGAGTTTTACCCGCTGTTGAAACATGTCTACAATCTTATTTATCGGTTTTTACTTCCACGTGAATAAATAATTATGACGTTTTTTAATTTGGTTTCATTATGATAAGTACCAGCCGTACACAAAAAAAGAAAAAATATTTCAAAATATTTTTAGAAGTGTATGGACTCCTAAGTAGTGTTTTTAGTGTTATGACGTGCATTTTCGAAACAAAGATTAAGGTAGATGTCCATTTTGACACGGGCTGACGCCGGACCAATCCGCACGCAGTATTGAATAGGTTAAAATTAGACTGATTACACGTGCAGAATAGCGGACCGCCGGATTTTCTATTGGACATTTTCTGCCGGACTGTGTTAAAACGGACGTCTACAAGGACTCTTAGTCGGGATTTACTTCAGCTATAATTGTAGGTTATTTAGCAGAGTACTAAGATGGGACCTTAGGGTTAAAAGTTCAAATTCTAGCATGAGGTCAAATCTTTTGCCTATGTTATTGCTATTCAAAAAAATATTTGTTTAAATCGATGGCCTAATAATATCGTATACGATTTCCAAAATTCAGATTTTTTTATACAAAACCGAGGCCCTTGCGACTTTAGTAATGATGTATCTTCTTTAGTAATGATGTATCTTCTTTAGTAATGATGTATCTTCTTTAGTAATGATGTATCTTCTTTAGTAATGATGTATCTTCTTAAGTAATGATGTATCTTCTTTAGTAATGATGTATCTTCTTTAGTAATGATGTATCTTCTTTAGTAATGATGTATCTTGGCGGATCGGGTAACTTTTACAAAATTAAAAAATAAAAGATTATCATGCTTTTGTATCATCATGCATGTCAATGGCAAGTTTGTAGAATGTTGTTATTTCTTAATTTTCAGCCGCAGAAATAATCGGTTCGGTGTGGGATTTCTACGGGATCTCTTTATGCATAGGAACAAATAGTATTTATTAAAAGTATTGAACAGCCGAACAGAGCTTGACTGGGCTTCTTTGCACTGGTGTGACATGAAGAAATATTACCCCACAATTCTATGCATAAAATCTCCTGAAAAAAGAGTTACTTATTATTTAGAAGAATTCTCAAAGGTAGGTATATGTATATTACACATATCTTTTACCACGGGTTTAGCCTCCGCGTTGATTCAGTCCATCAATTTAGCGACATGACGGTTTTATATACCCATTTTTAATATAATTTCCTAGACTGGTATTTTTATTGATATAGTAAACAATCCTTTAAGAATCTGGGCAAATAATACACTTGCTTCTGCTAGTGGCTCTGCCTGCGCTAAATTCGGTTTTCGGTGTGATATTCTACTGAAATTAATTTATTATAGTAAGAAAGTTTGCTATAGCAAGTTATAGCTGTAGTGATTGATATACGTAGAAATCAGTTATAGTTATTCCTGCGGGATTTTTTTATTTTTTCCGGGATTAGGACAATAGCCTATGTCCTTTTACGACTTGAAGGAAGGACCAACAAACAAACAAGACCACTTTCACATTTATAATAAAATAAGGATTGATAAGGGTAGAGTAGGTCTCCAAGTGCCAAACAACACTTATTAATTACTAGATTTTGCCAGCGGCTTCGCCCACCCTGTATTCGGTTATCTGTATGATATTTGCTACATCAAGCTATAGCTACATCTATTGTTCTTTAAACTCTGTTATAGGTATTCCCGCGGGAACTTTTGAATTTTTCGGGATAAAAAGAAGTCTATATGCTATTCCAACCTCTATGTGTATGCCAAGTTTCATCCCGATGCGTCCAGTGGTTAAAGCGTGATTGAGTAACAAACATCCATCCAGTCATACAAACTTTCACATTTAAAATATAATTACACTTAGTACCGATTAGTGTCTCATCGGGAAAGAACTTAGAAACCACCACTTTTTTGTGCTATAAACCGTGCAGCAAGAGAAAAGTCGGATGTTATTATTTAGCACGGAAAAGTCGCCGTATCAATAATGAAAAAAGTATAAATTTTGACCAGATATTGGCGCGCGAATATTTGTGTAAAAATTTTATACGTCTTTGATATGCCTGCCAAAAATTGACTCATGTCAGTTTTGGGTCGCATTTATTATTATGTTCAGAACTATATTCTATTTTACCAACAAAGTCTCCTGTGACATCTGTCAGCTTAATGTGTAGCTAATACTAGTGTGACGGTGTGTCGGTCCACCGATTTTCAATGACGACGAAATATTATATATCAATTCCATAGTAATCAATATCATAAAAAAATTGCGCCATATTACATACATACCTAAAAATTATATCCTTAATGTACGAAACGTAAGAACTTTTTAAGGATTGTACTCTCATAACACATTCAGGCCATCAGGAAAAAGGGAACTTCATTTATATTCACTATGTGTCTACAACAATTTACAAAAGAGCGTAGCGCTACTGCCTATGGAATATTTTGATGCTTATTTTAATTTAGTAGGTGATTTAGGGTTCCGTACCTCAAAAGGAAAAAAAGGAACCCTTATAGGATCACTTTGTTGTCCATCTGTATGTCAAGGCACTTCTTGTCAGGATTGCGAAAAGGTATCAAGTTGAAATTAATAGCAAATACTAAGGTCTACGGTCCCTTGAAGCTGTAATACAATCAAGCTTCTAAGTCAAAGCAATAAAAAAGTACGGCCGAAATACGGAAATTTCTGCCGCATATTTTTGCATTAACACCTAAATCAAAACTTATGGGGTGTTTCTCGTCGTCATAGAATCATCAAATTTCATACAAAGCAAGGTCTTACATCACAAATATAGGAAAATATTCGAAATTTATAAAATTTTGGTTATAACACATCTTTAAAAAAAGTGTGTCTGCCTGTCTGACAAGACCTTTGTACTCAAGAACGCGTGGAGGTATCAAGTTGAAATTAATATCAAATACTTAAGTCTAAAGTCACTTATAGTTGTTAAAAAATAAAGCTTTTAAGTTAATGCAATGAAAAATATGCCCAAAATACGGTTTTTGTCGCATATTGTGATCAAATAAACCAAAACTACTTCCCGTTGACCTAGAATTATGAAATGTAGCAAGAAGCAATGCCATGTTGCACACATAAAGGAAAAAATCTGTAAACCGTAAATTTGTTGTTACATGACATTTTTTTTTGCGATTACTAACTTATTTGCAGTTGGGAAACTAACCGCGACCTATGTCGATGTATTGGGACAACATTTTCCAACGGCAAAGTTAAGTGGGGAGGCATAATCTCTCCTAAGTCCTAATACGGCTTATGAGTTTGGGATTGTCGACAAATTTCTCAGCCCGTGAACCGTGTCAAAAGGGCCAAGCTGGTATCAGAGTGCACCCACCAAGAGATGGCAGCAGTATTTTGTATGGGGCTGGACTTGTGACCGAAAAGCAGCAACTTTTGCCTAGATTTTAAGTACTAATTCGGTCTGTTGAGTACTGCAAGTTTTTCAAGCGCCATCTTCAGGTTGTCTTGCAAATGATCTCGAAACTGAAAATCGCTTTAGATGTCAACACCAAGGACAACAATTCTCTTGGAGTAGAGGGGTTCTGAATTTGTGACACCTCAGTGTATGGGGGTTTCTTAGTGTAGAACGCGCAAACTTAGTAGAAAAGCGCGGAGAGGTGCGTGAGTACAGGAAACAAGTCAGGAGAGCACTGTTTAAGCACCACTGTTGGGAAACTGTCTGGTTAGCATGTTTATACATATAAACATACTACATTTAGATGAGCATGTAATAATGTAATAAAGAATCGAAATTTCAAGTAGGTACCTATTTTATAAAATGTTACAAAATTTGTCAATTTTTGACCGTGTATAATTTGGAAGGTAATGCATTTGTTTGTTTGTATTCTCTATTGAATTACAAATACTGAGACCAGTAATCAATTTTTCAATAACGATTTTATCCGATATTTGTGAATGTCTTAGTCTCTTCACTATTGAAACAACAACAGACCATAGAACGTTGCTGTTCGTCGTAGAAAAGAGCTACGTGTATTTCTGTATTTGGAACTTATTGCAATTGTATTAAATTATGTATTTAAAAATAAATGTTTTTATAAATGCTGAAATACGAACAATGCAAAAGTGGTTGAGACATAGATGTTTGCGTTTTATGGATGAAATGTGTCACACGGGACTTCGTTGGTGAAATAAAATATAGGTGCCAGATTTCGATAAGCCACAAATCTATACCAATGATTACTTATCGTTTTTTATTGAATTTTTTTTTCATTCCCTTGTATTGCAAATTTGTACGCATGTTTTCTATTGCTAAGTTTCATATTATGTCTATCTACAAATGTACTAGTTTTTTTATTTGTTTTCATCTAAGCTTAGGTGTTCGCCACTAGAAGAGTTTTCCTAAATTTTTTAAAACCTCCATGTACTGATTTGGACTATACCTAAAGGAAACCATGTAAAATCAATTACCGCGTACCGAAAATTTTAAAAAACATGAGATAAGAAATTGCAGTTGTTATTATTCGTTGACTTTGAAAGAACGTGCCCATGTTACAGATAAATGTAAATTTATTTGGATTGTATCATGGATATTTGGAAATTTTTAACAATCGGGATTTTATCGTCATTATTTCAGGAAAATAATACTAAAGATGTAAGTTATTTTTTTATTACAATAACAAAACTAACATACAATTGATATCAAAATACTAATGAAGATGACAGTCTAAGTATCTAGCTACTGACTAACAGGTCATTTAAAAATAAAATTCGAACTTTTCTGGTCTTACATATCAAAACTTGGGCATACCTCTAATTTACACTATACATCATGGAATACCTAAAGCTTAACTTATTAAAAGTACACTGTCAGCAATAAATCACATTTTATAACAATACTTCACACAAAATATAAATGGTGGCGGTCAGGTTGACGTGATCTACATGGATTTCGTGAAAGCTTTTGATCGTCAGGATTACGTTATCTTGCTGCGGGAATTAGAGACACTTTGAGGGATTCATGGAGACCTCCTATTAAATTTCTTTTAATTGCAACATGGAGATTAGAAACTTTTTGGTAATCGGGATATTTTCGTTATTTTTCAGGAAATAAATTAATGTCCATAGTCTGGAAGTAACGTGTGATGTCCATATAATCAAGTAGATATAAATAGATAAAAAACAAAGATTCACTGGCATTTGGCAATAAATATCAATTTAATATATTATATATCATATATTATGCATATGCATTTAAAGCAGCAAAATGTTTAAAGTTAAGAATATTTTGTGAACCGAAGGTTGTATGGGAAAAAACTGATTCGGGTTTACCGTAATCGGTGACCGTAACTTATGGACGTTTGCAACCCCAGATAAATCACCCGCGCGTTGCCGGCCCTCTCAGAATCCAGGCAAAAATTATCCTCTCAATGGGCCTCTAGAGCAAAACTCTCGGCAAGAACCTCTTGTTTTATGTTCTTATGTCAAAATAAATAAAAAAATATAGTACATCACTTTGTTTAGGTTCGATAGATTTAAGGTTTTGATAATGTTTTATCATCTTGCCATATTATTTCAAGGCTGGCAGTTCAATTACTTCTAGACATACATACATATTGCATATTTTTGATAAGCACTATAGGGCAACCGTATTATGTCGTCAGACACGTCTTAATAACATAACAATCAGTTACTTCGAATCTTGCCAGGCTTAAAGAACACTTTATAGATTTCATTTATACATAATTTTGATTGTTATGAAACAAAACAAAATTAATACATAAAGTCTGCATCGTTTAATATTTACATATTTCTTTTAGGCAAATGTTGGATATTTATTATATCGAAACAAGAGATATCATGAAAGGCCTCCAATAGAACTAACAGCAACTAACAAAATTAAAAGGGAGAACATTAAAGATTTCGATCAAAACAAGATAGTTAAAAAGAATCTAATACCTGACAATGCTTTTTTAACACCTAAATTATTAAGATTAAATAAAAACACGTTATTACCAGTCCTGCTAACACCTTCTTCAAAGACAACTAATCTACCTACTAAGTCAAGAATAGGAACAATACCAGACGTAGTTCCTACGAACAGTGAAATGGTGCCTTCCCAAAAAAACAGCTTATCATCAATTCCTTTTTCGGAAAAGAAAAGTGGATTACCTGAAATGTCAATAACTCAAAAAACTATGAAGGTAAAACCAAACAACCCAGAAATCAATAATGATAACACTAATGTCACTAATGAAAGCACAATACTGAAAAACACAAGTTTTAACTCAGTTATAAGTAATAAAAACAAACCGCTTGAAATCAAAAATATACATTTACCTATAATTATTCAAGAAGAAAAAATGCAGATACCAGCTGAAATTGTTACATCCAACAAAAAAAATATTACCACAGAACCTAAAAAAAATTCGACGTATCAAAACATCTTACCTCCAAAATTCTATGAAGACGGAGACAATGATGACTTACAAAAAATAGAAAATTTGGAATTAAAAAGAAATGAAACTAGTTCTGTTGTCAACGTCGTTAGCAATAACAACATCGACGACGTGTCAACATCAAACAGAACTGATATAAAAAAATATGAAATACCAAGTAAAGTGCAAGTCATTACAAGCGAATCAAACAAAGAAATACGCTTGCGAGATGTAGTTCCTAATAACGTTAACATGACATATTTTTCAGAGTCACCAGAACTAAATCCCGAAAATGTCATTAAAAATGAAATAATTTTGAATTTGAGAAAAGGTGCAGTAAACTCCGAAGCACTTATAAAAAATCACACTAAAACATTATTAAGATACGGTAAACTTGATGAAATTATGAATATCCCTCAAATTACTGAAAATGTATTACCTGCAGTAACGCATCGTAATGAAGGTTAGTATTGATACTTAAATTAAATTGTAGATTAATGAGCTTAAATTCTGGACAATACAATCTAATTTAACACTTATTGTTAAATTTTTAATTGATTAGTTCGACAACCTAGTGGTGAGTACTTGGGTAAAAACCAATACCAATTCTAGCCCATCTATTTTTGATAACAGAATTTGTCATTTTTGCTTTAAGAATTTAATTTAATATTTCGAGCTAATTCAAGTTGGAATCTACTTCTCTGCCAGTTTTGATAAGGTAAGCTCAATTGACAAGAGATGTGTAGGGCCATTGTTAAATTACATGAGTCATTTAAAGTGGGCGGAGAGGGGTCATTTGTTATTGTTCTGTAACACATGCAAAAGGTATTTTTTGATCAATTTCTACAATGTTTATTCATTTCGTTAGCGAATAACATTGAAAGTATTTGTAATATTCTTGTTCATAATAACTTATTTTATATGTAAACACAGTTATATTATACTCTTATGTACTACTGCAAAGTTAGTATTTAAAAAAAAAAACTGTTCATGTTTTAGACGTGTTTCGAATTTTTTTTTTAACCTCTTATAAATGATTCATTGTAGACAATGTTACAATTCTTATTGTAAGTAAGTAAAGTATAAAAGTATAAATTAGTTCTAAGGACACAGATGCGTAACGATATAGAGACACCATTTTGTGTAAGGATATTAAAATTATTGATTGCTTTCTTTCAGATCACATTGACAAAATTGTTATTAACGATCATAAATACCAAGAAATACTAAAAAATCCTCACGAATCAGCAACAAGCTATCGTCATCTAGAAAATTATGAGCCTCAACCAGTGGTTTATGAGCCACAGAATCCATACAATTCGTACGTTTATCCAAAAATGAAACATTTGTCAGGCAATATACCTAATTCGGGCCCTTATAAGTTGCATGCTGAAACTAGTCGAATCTTTTATAACCCAGACTACTATAGTTACGTATCACCACCATACAAATATCCTCTCGAAGATCATTTTAATACAAAAACGTTTGAAATAACTAATAATGGAGAAAAAAGAAATACTAAATGTGATAACAACTATAATTTAAACAGAATAAGAAATCCCGAAACTGGTGAAGATAAGATTTTAAGAAATTGGCATGACAGACAAATCATAATTTATTTATCAAAAGTTGATGAAGAAATTGGGGATGCAGTTAAAAAACCAGCATTAATTGAGGACCTGAAACATTACAAGGACAATTTAATTATCGTCCCAAGTAACGTTATTAATAGTTATGGTAATTATAGAAGCGAAAACATTCCTCAGTCTATATATCCGTATTATTTTTACCCAAATTATTTACAGTACGAGACATTATAGTATAAATTTCAAACTTTTATGGTTTCATTTCACTATACATAAGTCAGACAAATTAAAATTTCACTTGATTGCAATTCCAAATTTTTAGGGTTAGTTCATTATATAAAACGCCACTTTTTTACATTACTTCCAATTTTGTTGAATTTTATATTTTTAAGATTGTCGTTGGTACACATGAGTTTTAGCGTGTTGAGACCATGATGCATCAGTAAATGCAATATCTGTCGTCCGGCAGACCTTAAACAGTTGACTGAAATGGTGGCATTCATTGTGAAACGCCTTTTTTTAACCGATTTCAAAAAAAGGAGATGGGTCTCAAGTCGTCTGTATGTTCTTTTTTTTGTATGTGTGTTACGAGATATCTTCGCGGATTAAGAGCAAAGTTCGACGATTTCTTCACATTATGAAAGGGTTAACCCGAAGATTGGTACCATTTATATTTTGGTACATAGAATTATAGGTCCACATTTCTCTACGTGCAAAGTTATAAAGGTTGTGCTCTTGTTGATGATTTAACATTCTCAGGTGGCTCCTCACGGCCTTTAATTTTAGGGGCTACCACACTCCGCCGCTCCGATTTGTGAAGGCCTGATTGTGCCATAGGCCCACCCAAGCCGCGCGTTTGTGATTACCGACACTTTGTGAATATGACGAGCATTTACATGGTAGCCTTTGCTAGCACAGCTGCCGGCCTAACTTTAACAGCGCCTTGGCGTGAGCTGGTGCGACATAGTCCGTGACATGTCAGGCCGGGAGAAGTCACTATAACAAATGCGATTACAATTTCTGACATTTTATGCATTTCGCCATTGGAAATGGAAAAAGCTATTTCTATGGTTTTTGTTTTATAAAAACGTTTTTCGTGATGGGTGTGACTGCTCAGTATCGAGACAAATCCTTGAAAAGATTTTGCAATATTGTTTGTATAAATAATTTGTAAAAAAAATATGTAAGAAAATAAATAAAAAAAAATTGGACAATCCGACGCGGAAGAAAAACAAATATTTCACGATTTAATTTTTATAGTTCCATAGCCAATTTCAACCTTATGCGAATGCGTATATTACTGAGAGGGGTCCGATAAAGTTCACATTTGCCTGTCAATTTAGTTTTATTAGACAATGGTAGAAGAATCAAGAAGTGACCACATAACCATGCCAATTGAAGGTTTTATTAGAAAACAGTAAATTTATAATATCTATTGTAATTTTTAAGTATTTTTACATACAACTAACTTGACCATAGTGAATTAAGATTTAGTAAATTCGTGCGTTCATGCAAACATAGTCAAAGTGAACCTACAAAAAATTTGATATGAAGGTGATTTTGCGGCCCTTTTTAAAGGGGCAAAAGCGGTGAAATAGTGGCTCCGCGAACCACTGAAATCTACTATATTAATGACTTAGACGCTAGATATAAGCCTCATGAGAATACTATTGGAACATTACAGATGATTCTGCCTACAAACACATTATTATATAGACAATGCCACTAAAACAGAATTAACAAAAGTCGCAGACATTTCTCGGTAAAATAGAGGAGAAAAAACTCAATTCAGAATATGAATTATGGCACTGACCATCTAAAGCCAGAAAAGACACCCACGCCCGCAATAGAGCCACTCGTCAGTGCGATCCCGTATTTTCCCCCCTAATAAGAAAGTTGCTGTTGTTACTGGCCACGTTGCCAGTCAGTTTCAACTGCCGAAACAAGTTTTTTAAACTTTGAAGAGGTTGAAGACCTATCTGCGTAGCCGAACTGGACATGAGCGCCTCTCTGGTCTAGCAGTAATGTCAATACAAACAGGAAATTAGCCTCATCAATAAAGGTTTTCTCAAAGACTATAATATAGGGTTTTTAAGAAAGAAGTGATTAGATTTTCGAAGGGTCGGCAACGCGCGAATGATGCTCCAGGAGTTGCAAGGCTACGGTAACCGTTTACCATCAGGCGAACTGCGAGCTTGTTTGCCACCTGAGTGGTATAAGAAAAAATTACTGCATTTTTATTTATTTAAAAAAAACAAACGATTATTCTTACCGTCTTAATCTTAATTATCCGTCAATCGTCGCTGTCTCAGTTGATTAGCGCGTCAGAAGGCCTTTCCGTACTAAATACACACAAGCTACAATTACCGCAAAAAAATAAGAAATAAAGAATTCTTTACAAAAAAAATAAAAACCGACTTCAAATCTGGACAAACTTAAACTAAGAAGTTAAAAAAACTTTTATTAGGTCAAAGGAGAGATCATTGAATGTAGAAACACAAAATTACTGATATTTAAGTAGTATCAATATCTAATCTGTTATTTTTGTAGTCGGTGCCAGCCATAGACATAGAAAATTGGACTGCGTATTTCCTAGCTAGTTATGTGAAAAAAAAAATGGTCGCAAAAGTGTGACTGAGACAATGCAAAACTATGGTGTCTCTTGTCCCTGACTCATAATTAACATCAACAAACAAATGGCGAACGTTAATAAATAGAGAAAAGAGAACCCGAAGTCTATGGTGCCAGCTAAGACAAGAAAAACAAAGAAACAAACTTAGTATATGAATACAAGCGATAAAGTATATTCAATCTATAGATAACTTAAAAAATATAAAAACTTTCTTGGAGTTAGTGCTAGCTTGCTAAGGCAAGAAAAAAAAAAGAAGGAAAACTGAGTGTCAAAAATAAGTGAGGAATTCCTTTGTATGAAGCACGTTGCGGTGCACCGCGAATCGTATCCCCTTAATGCTAATAGGCATTTCATACCAGTTAGGCTATGGTATTGAGGGCTGAAAAAGTGATTGTGCAGTATCTGGTGTCAAAATAGTTTCCTACGTTATGTATACACTTGACCTAGGTATTTTGTGCCAAATGCCAATGTAGTAGGTAGGTGACGTATCGATGCAGTAAAACTTTAAAGGGAGAGAGCTAAAGAGACATTACGTGTGAATTATTTCACAGATACAACAGTTCGTTTGTAGAATAAATAACTCTTGAATATTCGTAATGCAATAGTTACTACACAGTGTAACCATGAACAAATGAAAACTAAATTTTAAACTGTGGTCAGAGGTGCTTAAGAGACCAAAACGGCCATATAAACATATAAACATATAAACAAGTGACTTGATAGGCATTCCTGCGAAAATATAAGATGAGTCACTTTACCTATGAAATACATATATTAAATGGTTTGATCATACTTAGCCAAATCAAAAATATATCCAACGTCTTGCTAACTTCCTACTAATATCATAAATGTGAAAGTTTGTTTGGATGTTTGTTACTCTTTCACGGTTCAACCACTGGACGGATCGGGATGAAACTTGGCATACATATATGTTAGGTCCTGGAATAGCATATAGGCTACTCTTTATCCCGAAATTCCCGTGGGAATAACTATAACCGAGCTTAAACGAACTATAGCTATAGCTACAGCTCGATATAGCCAACTTCATTAGTGTAATTAAGGATAATCACAGTCGCCGATAACCGAATTTAGGGCAGGCGGAGCCGCTGGCAAATTAACCGAATTTATGGCGGGCTTCAACCACTGGACGGATCGGGATGAAACTTGGTGCACCTATAGATTAAGTCCTGGGAAAGCACATATGCTACTTTTTATCCCAAAAAATTCAAAAGTTCCCACGAGAATAACGATAAACGAATTATAGCTATAGCTTGCTATAGCAAACGTTATAAGTATAATAATTAATTAGGAGTTCCACGCCGATAACCGATTAAGGGCGGGGGGAGCCGCTGACAAAATCTAGGACCTATATAAGAATGGAAAGGCGACAAATTCTTTATGCAGCTCTGCAATAATACTAGGATTAGCAAAAATGACCATAGTCAGTCTATAGGAACAATAAAAAAATTATTAGCGCAAACTACCAAAAAAAATTATATTATTTTTAGTTAATGTGTAAAACACGTGACATGATATGATCAATATAGATCATAGTTCAATCATGTAAGCTCTAGGTTTCCTTTTTCATCATGTTTATTCAATATATAGCTATTTTTACTTGCAAAGATCTGTAGAGCTGAAGATCATCGGCATAGCTAAGATAAAATTATCAATTCAAGATAATCATTTGCCAGACATCTAGCCTAACTTAAACTTGGTGTACTCAACAGAGGGAAGCAGTAATACACCTCGGGGCAAAGGTTGCTGATTTAAAACTCACAAGTCCGGCCCCATTATGGAGTACTGTTGCCATCTCCGGCCGGGTGCACCCGGATACCAGCTTGGCCCTTTTGACTCGGTTAAACGACGGGCTGAGAGAATCGTCGACAATCCCAAACTCACTAGCCGTATCGAACACTTAAGTCTGAGAAGAGATATTGCCTTCTTGTGTGTGTTCTACTTGTACATATAATGTACCTACTTAATAAATTGGGAAAAAGACTCATTTGGACACGCTGGGCTTGAACCTCCGACGAGGCAGGCACCGAAAGCACTAGGCCACCACTGATATTTAGAACACACAACTAAGATCTATAATATGATAAGAAGTATTTGTGTAAAATTTCATTGGTGACAATGATAAGGGCTGGACAGGTTCTTTGTGCTAGACGAAATTCAGTCCGACAACTGATGATTAACTACCCACTCGTTTTAGAACCCATCACATACAGAGCAAAATAGAATTAGGTCTATGTTTTGGCCCGGCTTTATTAAATTGCTCATGTACAAAAAAAAAACAAAAAAGAAGCACTGAGAGTACTGCAGAAACACGGTCGTAAGGCGCGTTCCATATAAAAAAGGCGGGCCGAAACAATCTAAATGTGCCAAGTCGATGGAATCAGTATTAGGGATGGATGGAAAAGATTATTTACGAATGGATGGATTAAATGGCTTACAAAATATATTTTGTTTTGTATTAAAACTTGTGACGTAAAATATTTTCAGTAAATTTTGCTTAAGAAATGGATAATTTGCTTAAGAAATGGATAAAAGTATTTTATGTATAATTTTTTATTTAATTTTCAAACTATTTAACAGCATAAAAGTAGGTATTATTCATATTTCATCGAATTCTTCGTCAATTTCAATACATAAATTAAAACCGAGACATTCATCAATAGCGTAAAAAAAGGCGTATAAATTGAAATTAACACCTCAGTGCTCGACTTACGTGCACATGATAAAATTCTTGACGAACTTTGTTGCTTTTAACGTTTTGATTTTAATCTTAATTGCACGCATTTAACATTTAACATTACCTGTCTTGACAAAGGCAAGCTTTAAACAAGAATATACGTATAAAATATTTTTCTACAAACAAACTTTCATCAGACTTTATCGTTTAAGACCTTGTCAAGACAAATCAAACAAGCCCTAACTCGATGGGGAAGCGTTGTTTCGTTACAGAGATCCTATGGCCACCTTCCGGCTCCATCTTCAAACCAGCATTATGACATCATTATATTGCATTGTCATCTAATTTACGCGTGTATGCAAAAATTTCAACTTAATTCAAAGAAGGTCAATTTAACTTACAAGATTTGTTTACAGACAACGGGACAGTTAAAATTAAATAAATCCTTGCAATATAATAGTACCTATTTGTTATAAATAAAATCCACAAACAGTCATCGCATATACTTTGTGCCAAATTATTCGTTAGATTATATAAATTTCATTACACATGTCCATAAAAATTGCGTTATTACTTACTGAACTTTATTTCTACGATCTGTGATTACCTACCTACCTACCTACCTACCTACTTTCTATTTTTTATCATATTTTGTAGTTGTAGTTTCAAAGTGAATTTTTGATAGCTGTTTCAAAATCAATTCCAATTCCAATCATACTGCAATCCTACATTACCTATCTATATATTACATATATAAAAGAAGATACTGACCGACTGATTGACTGACAGACTTATAAACGCACAGTCAAGCCATTGGATCTAGAAACAGGAAATTTGACATGTGGGTTCCTTATGTGACTTAGGGCGGGCGGGAAACTGCTAGTGTATATATATCAATCTAAACCCCAGACTACTGGGCCTAGAGACTTGCAATTTTGCACAGAGGTTCCTGGTTATAACTGAAGTGAGCACTAATAATGGATTTTGCTAAATTGTTTTTTTAAGGGGGTAAAATGGGATTAGAAAGTTTGCACAGAAACCCAAAAAGTCAAAATCAATTTTTTTTATTTAGATTAGGTTTTTGCAAAAACTTTTGAATCGTCAAAGTTATGAAATAATATTTTTTGAAATCCGGTTTGCAATGGTTGATTTTAACCGAAAAGAATCCGGCAAGAAACTTAATAGTTACTGTTTTAAAAAAATCATTTAATCACTTATTTTGTGTAGACGTCTATCTTGCACCAACAGCTTATTTTTACTTCTAGTACATGTGTTGTGAACGTCTTTTCTTGGTAAGACTATATATATTTTTAGGAACATAAGTCATTTTTGAAGCAAAATGTATAAGAAATCGCTGTTTGGCCTTTCGGTTAAAAATTAAGATTGACGTTATAACGGAACGACCGTTTCCGGTGGTCCGTCTCCGGTAAAGGACCGGATGATGTAGGAAACGATAGAAGTTTCTGGGCATTCGCTCTTAGGTCCATTACCACTGTGGTAAATTTAAATTTAGAGATCACAGAATCTCTAGATATTTGACATCGCTAAGTCAAAACAGTTCACTTTACGTAGATACTTTTGACGTAGTCGTGAAAAAAATCTGTTGATAATTATTTTCAAGGATTCTATTATTAAATTATAAATTGCTGCATATCTACTTCTATGCTATAAAAGAAAACCGTCCTCGGTAATTTTGTATATTTATTTTCTCTAGTTCTGTGTTTTGTGAGTTATTGTTAAGTCGCTAATCCATTTCTCTTTCTCCGTGACAGTACGGTTCTTAGTATATATATACTACGTATATATATTGCTTTACTACGGCTCTACGCCTAAACTGATGTCCGTGAGAAGACGTCTTTGTATGCGGATGCACGTTTGTTGTCTAACGACGGCGCACGTCAGCTGCTTTGCTGTTCTTTTACTGGAGAAGGCCGGAGTCTACTAAACTCCAAATCCTCGGCCTGCCCGGAGTCTCCTTGACTCCAAACCTTCGGCCTGTGCAGTAGGGGTGCTATCTTAAACACCGCTACACACGAAGGTTACGGGGCGACCTGCTCTACACCGAAGCTACTGGCGAGCTACGTTCAGGTGCGGTCTTGCACTGTGCTAGCCACGTGCGGCCTTACCTTGTGCCTGCCACGGGCGGCATATTCACTACTCACCACACGCTGTTAGGCCACGTAAAATCAGTCTTATCAGCGTCTTCTTTCTACGGCGGTGCTGACCTGAGGGGTGCCTTCAGCGAGCAAGACATCGATTCGGGCTCTAGGCCGAAGAGACCTGAGTGTACTAGTTCCCTAAAAAAAGCTTTAAAACTACACTTAAAATCCGTGTAGGCAGGCTTGCGTTTGGCTATCTTTCTATTTATATAGATAGTCCTGTATGATTGTGATTTAGGTAGCTGTGATCTAGATATTTAAGTGTTAAGAATCACCCTATGTGATTAGGATATTGTGCATTAAAAGCTGTTACTATATAATGAAAGAGTATACTAATATAACCTGCCTTACCCTTGAAAAGTGTTTCTTTACTCGCCTTTGAACTCCCGCTATCTTTGCTCCTCCTTCTGAGCACCTAACCTGTCCCTGTTATAACGTCTTTCACTGCTTTTGAAATATATGCGAGTATAATTGATTTGTTTGATGCCAAAATAGCAGTGAAATTGAAATTGAGTGCCGAGAGTGACTGGTCTGACTAATTTATTCACAGTAGTGGACCGATTTCTCGACACTGTCGATCATTATAATAAACGCCTACATCAATGCTTCGTTATTCTTGTTTTTGTTATTGGACTTCTTATAATATATTAATTCTGCTATCTTAATCTTAGCTCATATATATTTATATAAGTCTGTTTGTTTGTTTATTATTTTGTTTGTTATTTCATAGCGTCGCAACGAAGCAACCAATCGAGTACTCAAGTACCTACCAAGATTCCAATCAATTAAAGCTTGCAATAGTAAACTTTCTCTTTATAAAGTTCCCGTATAAATCCCACACTAATAATCGAATTTAGTAATAATATTACCAATAATAGTAATAATATTGATATAGCGGAATCACGGGAAAAAGCTAGTATTATTATATTCATTTTAATCTTTAGTACTGCAAGAAACGATTACAATTGAATTTATAAATTGGTTTAAATTGAATTATTTTATTATTATAATAAAATGCACGAAAACACCAGTTATTAATAAAAATATTTGTCCTTTTGTATTATATAAAGATTCGATTCTCACAGTGAATAACTTATTTATTATTTATATAATATAATGGTTTATCATTATTATTGTAAGACAATTTATCAAGCTTGTGGTAGGTTAGTAATTGGTTTTAAAAATAAAAAGCCAAAAGAAATAAAATTATCTTTCCCCATACCAATACACAAGATACTAACGTCAAAAAGGGCTCGTAATTTCCAAACATTATTTCTAGCGAATATACGAAAGTGGATCATAAAAGTATATTACGGAGTAGTGATAAATGTTTCTTAGATGTTACTTATCTAATCACGTAGGAATACCAAAGAAAATATATTTTAGGTGAATCTGAATCAGATTTATCCCATACAACCTTTGGTGCACTAAATCACAGGAACTACTAGGGCTTGCAATTCGAATATTCATTCGTTCGAATAATTGGTGTTAAGTATCCGAATATTTGAATAATTAATAAATTACACGATGCGCTTTAATTTCAAGCGCTGCTTTCACACATCACGTGTTAAAGAGGTTATAGAAAGAAAAAGAGGTTTCAAAGTGATACTCAGCAATCTGCAGTTTCTAGTCTAGTCACTAAGCTGACACTGGCAAAATCGTTTCGTTCAAACCTGAAATATACGAAATATAGATATAGATGAAATATATAATAGACGAATATTTTCTATAGACGGATATCTATCTGATTTTAGTATACACTTAAATCTCTTGGTCTACATCACGGCAGAAGATATCAGTGCCAATTCGATTGAACAAGCTTAAAATATCCTTGAAACAGCTAAGGAACTAAAGCGGCGAATGACGACGGAATCACGTCAGAGCTTTTAAGAGCATATGCAACACCGATACCTTAAGTCCTTCAGAGCCTTTCTTATCTTGTCTTCATTGAAGATACAACGTCAGAGCTCTGGAGCAGCGGCGCCTTTATACTTTTCTTCACAAAACTTCAATGATCTTACCTTATTGAATAACTATAGACCCATTTGGTTTCTGAGCTATGTCTATAAGGTGTATTCATTTTATTTGAATAGTAAAATTTAACGAATAGTAATTAACTACAATCCCGCTGTTTTCCTCAGACAACCGTACTTCCCTGTTTTTTACCTGGATTTTGACATTAGAGCTATAATTTTTTATATATGATATTATACATAATCACTATATCTACATGTTTTGCATTTTTTGGTATGCAAATCCTCAAAAGCAAAGCAAAGTTCAAAAAATTGCCTCTCTTTAATGACATCTTCAAACTTGTGCTGTACGGTGTGTGATATGTAAACTGTATAAAGTTCCTATTTAATTTTGTTGAGATATGGAAAAGAAAAGCAAGGTATACGACACCCCGATTTTGATGATTATGAGTAGGTCAAATCAGCTCAAGGTGGAGTTGTCCTTATGTACAAGTAGTCATATATTTTTATTATGAGGTATCTTTATCTTGGACCGGGTCCCAGCGCAACAGCAAATGTTTTTCAAATACTGGGATAGTTAGGATTTCCTATTAAAGTGTCAGAAACCATATTCATTCATCAAATGCCCGCTAATTATTAAACAACCAGAGTTTTGGTTGATTTCATATACGTTTAATGAAATAAATTTGATAAAAACTTGGTTATTTAGTTTTAATATGAATATGCGTTTTTTTATTAGTAAAGATATTTAGAGTAATTCAGTTTGAATAAAAAAAATTTTTGGTTGAATTCACCTTAACGACGAATACAGCATTTGGAAAAGATTTATATGTATATACCCTTTCCAGTCAGTAAGTATAGTCGGTGGCCTAGAGATTTCAATTTCGCCTTGTGTCCTGAGTAGCGAAGGTTAAAATCAAGCATGTACCAATGAGTGTTTTTCCTAATTTCTTAAATACATTGATTTATTCTAAACACTAGCTTTTGGTGGAGGAAAACATCATAAGCAAAAACTGTATACCTCAGAAAAAAAAGACGTATGAGAAGTCTACAGGATTGTGAACCCGCGTGTAGATGTGGCCCAAATCACCCTCTAGGGGATGTTAGAACATGTATTTTAGGCTGTTACAATGATTTATTAGCCGTCGGTCCAATACGCAGTTCGTCCAAATCACATTTCGCCGATAGTCTACTACGCAGTTCGTCCATAATATGTTTCGTCGATTTCGCGATTCGTCATTACGCAGTTAGGCAGAGGGGAAAGTCAAGTAAGAGGGGAAGCAAGGCCAGTCCTGTAGTATAAATGGTCTGCGACTATTTTAGATCAAATATTTTTAAACGGTAGTTTAATTGTCTGATTAACAAACGTGTAAGAAACCTCGTCTGCAAATATAGTTTTTCTAAAAAAATATAATTTGTGAAACATGTCGAACAATAGTACGACCTACCTTAAAAGTTGATATAGCCAGAAATAACGAAATCGAATTGATTTAGCAGAATATTTAATTAAATAAAAACCACAAATCAAAATAAAAACATGTTTATGATTGTAAATCTTAAGAGTCGCCATCGATCGTCGCATAGTTGATGCTTCATACAAACGTAGTTTGGTTCTCATTTTTAAACGGCATGCTGTTTTTATTCGGGTTTTTATTTTTTGCTAATTGTACCCCATTCTTCACAACGCAACAGATCATCTAATTGAGCTGAAATTTGGCATGGGGTAAAGAGACGGTAAAGTACTATGTTGTAAAGCTTACTATACTATAGTACTATGTGTTTAAAGTTAATTGTACGGTAGTATAAAACCCTTCGTGTGCGAGTCTGACTCGGTTTTTTATTTTAAATCGATGGTTCAACCAAATACGTGTTTGATCAAATGCGTATTAGACGAAATATATGTTGGACGAAACGCGTGGTGGACGAAACGCGTGTTGGACGAAACGTTGTTGGACGAAACGCGTGTTGGACGAAATGCGTGCTGGTCGAATTTATAAACCAATTGGACTAACTGTGTATTGGACCAACGGCTAATAAATCGTTACAATTACTTAAAGTAACTAAACGTTTTAGAAAAGTTTTCTAGTCGACGAGTAGTCTGCCCATCTCGTCTGTATGTTAATTGAATAACATAGATAATTGGTTTACTAACTTTTAATTAAATGCGGTATCCACTTGTTTGAACACACTCGCTTCTGTGTCACTTGAGCAATAAATCGATTTTTCTTAATAAACCGAAGCCTTTCTTAACTGTCCGTTAAATTTAATCAATCAATCGCGTGCATTAGATTAAAACACATAGTCACGCCTGTCAATTGCTGGTCATATAAAAGCGACCAGCAATGATCCCAATAATGCACGTTAGACTGCGCTGCAACCATGAACGGGCTTCTGCTACTCTTTGTCTCACTCGCTCTGCTGTGTTCATCTCTGGTATTATTTTTTGTTAATTGATTAACATCACTGTATCAATAATAGTGCTATATATATTGTTTA
Organism: Apoda limacodes; assembly: GCA_946406115.1. Taxonomy (NCBI): domain Eukaryota; kingdom Metazoa; phylum Arthropoda; class Insecta; order Lepidoptera; family Limacodidae; genus Apoda; species Apoda limacodes. The sequence continues at coordinate 19,487,186 of OX291555.1, read as the reverse complement.
ATTTGTTTTATCAATGGACTTAAAACAATGTATCTATCTATACCTTAGGTAAATATAAATTCGAGTAAAATATAAATATTTGTTTATGCGTTTGAGGCGAGAGTTAATTCTGTATAAAATACCATATTTTTAGACATAGAATATTACATTGATTAGTAGAAAAAGAGATATGTCTATTACATAGACACAAGTTTTGTTCAAAAGAAAGAAGGCAAAGTAAACATTAATTAATTTTCTGTTTTTCTATTACTAGCGGAATTTGTTTTTAAACACTATAAAAAATAGCCGGTGAAGCGTCAAATTATAAATATATTTGCAAAAATAAGTTTTCAACTCTCCAGTGCCAAAAGGGTGTTTTGCTGCACACACAACAAACTAATGCAACTTTTTAATTATTCTCTTTGGAATTTTGCGATACTAAAAAAACGTGATTTAGAAATAAATTAATTTATTCTGAAATAATGAGTGACTAGAGTTACGAAGATATTTCTGTAACACCATAAGAACTAAGAAAACAATGTCTAATGCTGTACTAAGTTTTTCACCAGAGAAGTCACGGGAAAAATATCTTAAAGCATACGAATTGTTTAATAATTGGCGACTTTCAAAAGGTGCTAATGTTAAAAATAATAGTACGTACCTATTTTTTATTTATTTAAAAAGAGCAGATTATATTAGATAGAATTTGTAAATTAGAATAAACTTATTGCTAAATATGGCCATCAGTGTGTTCCTTGCCTAAGACCTGTTTTCTAAAAGTTGTATATTTAACACGAGAGCAAATTATTTTAGGTGTCGTGCCTTTAATTCCCTCGCTGTACTCACTTGTCTATATAAGAATCAATTCTGCACTACTTCGCTAACTCGAAAATTAAAGTTGGCACTCTTCACAAAAAACAACTTTGCCAACTTGTTGAACAAATAACTATTTTATCCATTTTTACCCTAAAATCTAAAAAACCTACAAATTTTAAAAAAAATTTAGCACTCTACCAGTTTCCGAATTCACGACTGAATAAGTTAAAGAGTTAACGAATCTGTCGCACCTGAGCGATGCCATTTTGTTTAATAACTGCGTAGTCAGTATAAAATCGGGTACCCATGTTTAAATCTGTACCGGGTGCATATAGAAATGCCAATAAAAAAAAACTAAATTAATTTTCTTTAATGACGCCCAGTTAAAAAGCTGTTGTATGTGTATAACAGCTTTAAGAACAAACTATATATCATCAAAAAAACTTAGTTGCAGTATAAACTATGTTAACCAAGGCATATAGGATCATCTGCCTTGCAACCGTAAAAACAAAGTAATGGGTGACCTCCTCCATGATTTCCAAAACGAGGAACTTAGTTGTTTAGGGTTACATTTCTCAAAGTTATTAAGAATAATAACATAGGGCGTGCGCTTTTTCTTGTATCAAGAATGACGGTTACCGCAGCCTATGGATGCTTGCAACACCGGGGGTAGGCATTACCATTTTAAATAATCACTCCCTTCTTGAAAAACTCCCTAAAAAAAACTTTTGTAGAGAGCTCATTCTACAATTTCGCGGAGGAAAGCTCCTCTGACACCGCACAAAGGGTGACCATTAAGGTTCTAGAGTGCGAGAATGAACCTATACCGATGGTAGAAAGTAGCTGTGGGCATCATTTCGAATAATTCCTCAATACACGACCCATATCAATACGTAAATGAAATAAATAAAAAAAAAAAAAAAGGTATTGAATAATAAATTGTAACTTTTATAAATGTTATAATTACAGGCTCAAGACGATTTCCTGGTTGGTGACTACACCAACAGATATGCTGAGATTGCAGCACCTCTCCCTGTCGGTATCAACGTGAATGACCTGATCGCCAATCTTCGATCAGTGGCCCATCACTAGAAACGAAGAAAAAAATCCTTACAATGGCCTAAATTGATTTATTCCTCTTACGATTCCGGTAATTTTGTATCCCACTACAAAATCCTAATTTTTAAAAATTTTGTGATATTGTAATTTATATATTTTGTTTTTTATTGTGATTAATGATGAAAATTGAGATATGAACTTAATTTATAGGTGTAATTTATTTTGAGAGTAAAACCGTGCTTTGTCTTTATTTTCTAATTTTACTTTTGTTGCGATGCTCATGGTTTGAGTAGCGACTTGCCAAGCGGAGTATAACGAGGTCCAAATTCTACGTGTGCACTTAGACTACTAGACTGAATCACTCTTCATATACTTAGAGCTGTGACAAATTGGAATATTAGAAATGTGGAGGGAAGATCAGTCTTCTTTTTTGTATGACCTCTTGCGGATCACCAGCTACATACAGGCAAACTCAACACAGCCTAAACTGATTTTAGATTAAGCTAGAGGTGTATAAAGCAAAAAGTCGATCCAATAATCAGCATCATCATCATAACAGCTTATATTGGTCCACTGCTGGACAGAAGTCTCCTCCATGCCTGCCATTTCTCTCGGTCCTCCATATCCAGCCACCACCGGCCACTCTTTAAAGTCATCGGTCCACCGGGCTGAAAATCTCAGGCCTTCGGCTCCGACACTCGTGACCAGCCCACTGCCACTTCAGCTTGCTGATTCTGCGAGCTACGGCGTACAACCAGTTGGACATACTAGTTGAACCAACTGGAAAAACTCGTATTAAAGTAATATAGATCAATTTTGCTTATAAGACATATGTATAAGATGTTTGCTACGGTATTTATATAATTACGAATCACTTTTAACGCAGATTTATAGAGTTCCTGTCTCCCTAACAAACAGGTTTCCGCAAAGAATTTCATATAAATATGCTATGCTAGATTCAATATAAGATAAAAATGTACTTTAAGCCTCTTTGCGTAGCAACTTTTCAATACCGTCGAGACCTGGGCCGTGTTGCAATTCCAGACCAGGGCCACCATGTTTATTTAGATTTAAGACCATGACACAAAACGAACCCATGTGCAGAAAGGTGTGAGACAAAGAGACGTTCTTGCCCCAAACGTTATTGTCCTGCCTACATTCACCTCATTTTATAACAAAGAGTTTGCAAAGTGGACAATTTGAAAAGTAGGTGAACTGAATACGGTATGAACTGAATTGTAAAGTGGAGCATCTGTTATGAAAATGTGCAAATAAGAAAATTAACATTGAAGTACTTTTTCGGTTTTTGAAGTAATAGCTGGTACCCATTGTGTATAAAGGGTGTAAAGGAGAAAATAACTAACGAGAGTAACTAACCGAAGCATTTAATAGCTGGAGTTTGTAATTTTCGTACCGCCCGTATTACACACAATGTTTTCATCACATTTGAGAGGAAATTATAAAAAATATGAGGTGAATAAATAAAGAAAGTAACCTAAACACAGTTAAAATGGCGGACATTGAAGAAGAGAAAACAACGCTAACTAATGTCTAGAGAATTTATGAATTAAAAAGTTTTGGTCGAAATTAAAACTTGTAATTGCTCGCTTTTGGTGGGCGCGTAGTTCATATTTTGAACAGACTCCTTTTATACATACTTGATAGAATTGTGCTTTGCCTTGAGTTAAGTTAAGTTAAGTTAATTTACAAATACAAATACCGTGGGAGTGATTAAGGTCTTAGCAGCTGCAAGTATATATGTATATATATATATATATAAATAAATATCTATATATTCTCTGAAACCGCCCTGTACGCGACCATTTCGGTTCTAAAGTGTGAGAATAAATTCCCTGCCGATGGCGAGCGGTGCGATGGTAGGAAGTAGCCGTGGGCATCATTTAGAACAATTTCTCAGAACACATCCCATTGTACAAGCGGTAGAACACACACAGGGAGGCAAAATCTCTCCTCAGACTTAAGGGTTCGATACGGCAAGTGAGTTTGGGATCGTCGACAATTCTCACAGCCCGTCGTTGAACCGAGTCAAAAGGTCCAAGCTGGTATCCGGGTGCACCCGCCCAGAGATGGTAGCAGTACTTCATATGGGGCCGAACCTGCGACTTGTAAAGCAGCAACATCTGCCCCGAAGTGAAGTTCTGCCTCGTTCTGTTGAGTACACCTAGTTTAACCCAATGTTTACGTTGATTCGTTCATACGGACAAATAGGTTTCTCGTATACGAGACTCGCGCGAGGATAGGCAGCAGGCAGTTACGATCGTGTTATTTATCACGCCTATCTAGTATCTACCCATAATATGGTATAAATCATTAGACAACTATAAAAAAATGGCGTGCTCTCAACGACCGGGGGTGTGGCGGCTGGCAAAGCGTATCGAATAGACGCTGTGTGAACGGCGGCCACGTATACGGGAAGTCCGAATACGTAAAAAAACGAAAGGACCTCGCACCGTGTGAACGGCCGTCTCATATACGGGAAAACCGTAAACGAGAAAATATCGTATCGAATAGTGTGAACGTAGCCTAAAGCTACTTGACAATACATTTTAATGTTGTTAAAAAAAACCGAGTGAAGCTCGGGCCTCCAAGTATGTTTTTAATGCTTATAACAACTTGCTTAGATTTTAATTTTCATTTCACATTTGTCCTTTTTTTAAATTCCTATATTTTTTAACAAATTAAAGAAACATGTAACGTTTGAAAGCAATCAAATACCTTATTATGAATAAAAATGTAATTTTAGAAATTCTAATATTTTTTTAAATTTATACCCGCATCACAAATTAATATTGCCTGATATCTTGAATAGAGGAAAAATACAGAGGTAATTATCTATTCAACAATCCACTTGCGACGAGAGGGGAAGAGTTTCTCGTAGACCAGGCTGACATCAGAAGGGTGTGGTTGCAAGTCGTCAGGGCTGTCATTGTTTCTGGCTTGGCGTCCCAATGGTATGTAGTCATACGGCACCTAAAACAGTCTTCAAACTGTACGTGGAATATTAATTTAATGCATAAAAAAAAGACAAAGGAGAAGGTCACATTAGAATCTGATCCTAATAAGGCCCAAGTCAAACAAATATATGATTTGTATCTGTATTTTTTTTTTGTATGATGATGATATATTTTGTTTACAAAGTATGGTTGATGTCTTTCACAAAGTAAAATAAATATTAAGGGCCATATCGCAGCAATTCTCTTCGTAGAAAACGAATTTCTAAAATCCAAATGTTGGAAATATAAAATTAGTCATAAGGTATTTTTAGAAGTTTTTATATAGTTTCTTAATAATACCTATCTGTGAGTTGTAGTTGGCAATTCTGCTAAAAGTAGCCATTTTTAGTTTTAGAGAAAATTATGGATATCTAATGGCGGCGCTAGTGGGCTGTTAGAAGGCCCTTTAGTTATCAATACTTTAATATTATAGTTTTTTTTTTGTAATGTAAGAACGAAACATAATAGAGAAAGTAGCAAGTTTCGTGGCTCCAAAATGTAAGAAGCTTAAGGCATGGGCAGTACAGACACTACTAAAAAGTACAGTCTCCTAAACTTCAAATTTTAAATGTGATTTTTTTTAAATATTCATAAGACTTTTTGACAAATCCTTCAAGTGCATTCACTTTGTTTTGTAACGTATTCTCCGAACAATTTCAAAAACGGCATAAAACGTTTTAGAATAGCTTTAGAATGTGTATTAATTGGGCACGAAATGTCCCGAGACAAATCCATAATAATTTAAAAAATTACGTATACATTTACCTGAGGTTTCGCATTTGCCCACGCTACTAATAATAAAATACTAAAAAAAAACAAATTCATTTTCAAACGTATGTTTTACTCGATCTTTAAGAACATTACTATCTTGTTCACAGTAATCGATCAGTTTTAATTAATTTGACTGAACGAAACAAATTTATGATTGGTTTTTCATTCCGCAGAATTGAGAATCCGATACGAAAACGGATAATTGGAAGCGAAGCCTGTTTCAATTTCAATATTCGTTTTACTTGAAAATTAAATCTAACAGTAGGTATATAAATACAAGCAACAAAAATGTTATCTAAAATAGCTTTAATCGTGAACTTGAATTTTATTTTGATCGATTTTATTTGACGACATATTTGTTACGATTATTTATCAATAAAATATATATGACTTCGTATAGAAATACAAATACTTTTCAGATCTCTTTTTTTTTTACAAATGATTAAGAATATATATAAATAATTACAATAACACTTAACCAAAAAAACAAATTATTTAATGAAACAGACATTAACCGATCATCTTCTCACCAATCATAATCATGGGTCTATACCCAAAGATTGCTAACGGGACCCTAAGCTATTACTGCACCACAAATGTCTATCTGTCTTTCCTTTAAAAGGGCTATATACATATACATTGTAATAGACAGATGTTTGAAATTGTCAGCGGATATCCTAACAAATAGGGGAAGCAGGGAGAATGCAGTTGAATCCAGCACATGGGAAAAACGCTCTATTTTTCTTATATTTGATTTTTATACTTAACAAAACTTAACAAAATACCGAAGACTTAACTATTCGTTCAGTAATCAGGATTCAAACACAAAACCTTTTTATCTTACAGCTATATAATCTGTAGCAAAACTTTCGTAAAAACAGGTTTGGGTGCCATTACGCCTGTCTGTGGGTAAAACCGCCCCGGTAAATGTTTAGTGACGGTTAAACCTGTTATTTGAACCTAAGTAAAAGTAGGGGGTTATTTATTATCTTTATTTTATATTTTAGTAGATCATTAAGGTCAATATAAAGAAACTTGGAGCTACATTTTCAACATTTGCCTGTTGAAAATGCCTATTTGTAATTCCCTTATTCCCTTCCCTTTATCATAAGATCAGTTTGACGGTGCCATTTTTATCCAAACCATTTAAATTTGCTGATATCTTATCGCCTCACTTGAAGAAAGTATCATTGAAAAATTCTGGTACCCATCTAAGATCTCCTTCATGTGTTTAACTTTGTCAAATAGATGCGTTATCGATGCATATGCTTGATTTGTTATAAATGACGAAAAAACATATATGTTGGTGTGTGTCTGTCTGCAAATAATTTTGCGTAATGCTTAAAATAATTTGCTGGTTTGCCGAGATTAAGTCTCATATAATCTCAAATAATCATAACTTTTTCACATAGCTTTTTATATTACCGCAAAAACTCATCGATATAGCTTTCTCTTGACATATTTAACGTCCTTAATGGTCCCATGACAAAACTCCATACATGTTTCCCGGTTCTCCTTTAGTACACCTAGTACCTACCTACGCATGCGGAACGCTGCAGTTTTTTCTAAATACAAAAAACTCGACAGCAAAACAAATGCATATTATTTTACAATGCGTTTATTCTTGAATTTTATTATAGCGTATTTTGATTGATATGACATTTTATTTTTTCGGAAATAGTATTGTTATTTTAATATTGTTCTAGAAAACAAATAAAACTCGTGAATTGTTTGTCGTTAACTATACCTACCTGTGATTTCAAGAAAAATGTATTTTAAGTTTATATGATGAAAACATTTAACGCTAAAATAGCATTCCCTGTCAGTGTTATTGTTATAGTCATTGCTGCCGTGAGTATACGTCATACGACAAAGACGTAAAACATACGAACTTTCTTATCCCTATTTTGATATAAAGTACCCAATTAAATTTCATGTCTTAACACTGTAACTTATCTATCTTAACCTAATATTATTGCGAAAGAAGAAAATCTTATTTAAATATGAGCATTAAACCCTTAGGCTAATAAATTTTTTTAAAAAAAATCTACATTTATTTTTCAATTTTAGCCTCAACGTCCAGAAAATAACGACGAGTATGAAACAGTTACGTATTTTAAAAATGTTATGAAAAAAGTAAACGATACAATGAAACCAATTAACGGAAATACAAATGTAAAAAATGAAGTAGTAGTTGTTAATAATAATAACAAATTGCAAAATTTAACAAGAAGATCAGAGGCAAACGATCTAGCACCAAGCTTATATATAAAACTCTATAGAGGAATAGCTACACCAGTGATTAGAATTATATCTGCACCCAAAGTTAAATCAGTTCTAAGAAATATAGGAACTTGTGCAGTTAACGGAGCTTTAGAAATAATAACATATTATCTGCCGGCACCGTTAATTCCTCTAATTGCTGCAGCTGCAGGAATGCTGATTCCTTTTGAGCCAGTGGTCTTGCTCAAAGAAAAAATGCCTGTGACTAGTTATAGAAGAGCTTTCAACACAGCTATGAAGGGTTTTCTTAACACTTTTGATGATATCAATGTTAACAGCATGGATGATGATCCGTACATGACTCGAAGGTTTAATAGGAGATTCATGAACGATGTATCGGACGAGAAGGGGAACAAAAGATATTGACTTTTGTTTCAAGAATAGTTTATTTTATTTTGTGCTACCTCTTTACCGCAGTTTTTATCCGCGTCAATTTCGGGGTTAGTTAATTTCGAAATCGTTTTAGGTGTTTGACGTTATAAACCACTATATGTTTACAAACAGATCAGAATATATATATATATATATATTCTTACCTTTATTTTAATTGACCAAAAGAGCAGTCGCAATAGTTACAGGCGGGGTCAGAATACTTACCTTAATGAGGAAACTATTGTAATCTTTTTAAATTAATAATGAAAATTAGGATATATTTCAGATCTGTTACTTTTTTATGGATATATGATTTTCATAGTCACTATCACATATAAATGAGCTTAATTGGCTTGTGAGTATTGATGGTAGGACAAAGGAAGCTTATCGTGAATTTCAGGGTGTCGAAAGAGCACATTCATATGATGATAGTTTCATAAGTTAAAATATACTTTAGTACCGCATTCAAGGATGAACCTTGGGTGAATTTCAAATTTCCTTTACGGTACTAAAGTATAATTTAACTTTTGAAACTATCATAGGTCGGAGATTGATAGGGATAAACAAAGCTATGTGAGTCTCTAATGTTAACTAAAGTTGTAATCATAGTATAATAACATACAGCACTGTGTAGTCTCTTCCGAAAACAAAACAAAAACAAAAACTGACACGATACTACGTCATTGTCCAAGACCAGGATACTCAGGGCTACGTTCTTGCTACGACAATTGCCCGTCTTTGGTCCGGTTGACGTGATTTTGAAACTGAACGGCTTTAACAACAGCAGGGGTTTGAAAATTACTGATGATTGCAAAACAGTTAATGTTAATTAAGGTTATAAAAAGATTCCATTTATCAAGTATTGTGTTATTGTCTCCTCTTATCATCCTTCCTCAATAGTCAGTTAACAAAAAGTACTCTTTATCACGTATACTTAGTCCTTTTAGTAAAATTGAATCTAAAAATTAACTCTCGTTAGCTGTCAAAGTGCGACTTTCACCCTCCTATTTCACAGGGCGAACGCACCGTATCGTTCAATAAGCTGGTAAATATAGTCGGGTAATCACACGGCGTTGAAACTGAACGTAGCCCAAGAGTTAAATACGAAACTCAACTCACACGCGTCCGACACAAAATGGTGGGTTAGTGACGTAGACATGTGTCACTCTCGAGAAGACCTTGTTTTCTTATATCAGAATTGTAACCAGCTAAAATACATGAAATTAAAACTCGAAAGGTTTTTAATTTTACTTAAATAAAAAACTGAAATAAAGCTAAATTTTATTAGAAATCTTATTGTAGCTTGAATTTTGTCAGTCACCTAATTATTAATTTTAATCTATGTAGGACTGCATAGTTATAACACCAAAAAATGGACAAAAAATAGATGTTAGAACCTTAGTTTGGTTCCCCCCTTCATCTTTTCTTAAAGCTGTTTTTTCGGGAGTAACAGTTTCTACAACTTTCTTCTTTCTTTTAGGTTTTCTTCTCACCAATGTTCCATTTACTTTCTTCGTTTTTATTTTTTGAGATTCACCTACTTTATTTTTAATCGTATCAGATTTCCTTGAATCCTTATTATCCTTATTTTCGAATCCACTCCAATAGTGCCTGAAGCCATTTTTGTCTAGAAATAGGCGTTTTGTCGGAAAATCATTAGTGCCACGTCTTTGCATAAAATCTTTAAAGTGATCTCTAATGACATGTAAGGATGGTTTTAGAATGTTGTAATTTTCATTTTTAAAATATATTTTCCCAACTTTTTGTAGATCTAGGTGAGGTGGAAAAAGTTCGGATTGTGTGATGCAAAACTGGAAAATTATATAAAGTTTTAATAAAAAGGCAATGACAATATTTATGATACTAATAAAATCAAAAAGGTTACAAATATTTGGATATATACACATAACATAACATAACATTATACGTAGTAACATAGTGGCATGTTCAATTAGAATAATTGAAACCACTATTTTGGACAATCTCCGACATAAAAAATTAGGAACATCACTACTAACACAATGAGCCCAAACACTATATATGAGCTATAAGTTGTCTAGAATTTAGGTAATGTACTCACTGGCCCCGTTGCAGACTATATTTTAAGACATGAAAAAACAAGATTATCTGTAATATTGTCATTGTAATTGCGTTCTGTATCAAATCTCAAGTTTAACGGACAAGTGGAGCTGATATTAATATCCATTTTACGACTCAGTATGAAAAAGACATCGTATAAAGAAATCAAAACTAGTCTTTTCAGCAACATGTTTTGAAAAGTAAGTACGTGCAACAAGCAGCGAGTAAACCGTTTAACAATGGTGGTTTTGTAACATGTTTTCGCTAGATGGCGCTTATTGTTAAATAGATTCCGCATAATTTGCTGGAGTTAAAGCAAAATGACTACCTCGCCGCCATAAGATATTTTTTAGGGTTCCGTACCCTAAGGGTAATTAGCGGAACCCTATTACTATGGCTCCGTCCGTCCGTCTGTCACCAGGCTGTATCTCATGAACCGTGATAGTTAGACAGTTGAAATTTTCACAGAAGATGTATTTATGTTGCCGCTATAACAACAAATAATAAAATACAGAATAAAATAAATATTTAAGGGGGCTCCCATACTACAAACGTTATTTTTTTGCTCGATTTTTATAGATAATGGTACGCAACCCTTCGTACGCGAGTCCGACTCGCACTTGGCCGATTTTTATTTAAACCAATTATTTGGAACTAGTTTTTTGCTATTTTACATTTAAATGTGAGTTGTAGATAGCCCTTCTGCTAAAAACGGCCTCTTTTTGCACAAACGTTATCTACAACATAGTTATGTCCTAAAAACGATGAATTACGATTTAATACTAGTTCTAAGTAATTGGATTGTAACATTTTTGAACTGCCTTATGTACAAAGAGAAAATAAAGAATATCATTCACATATCACATTCATAAAAAATAATTTCAAATTTGGATTTAAAATTATATTTTACAATATGTAATAAGCGATGTCATGTCACTCATAAATACTGCAAAGTGGATTTTCGGATAAGTGCATAAATCGCTATATGATTATTTATTATTATATTTATATGCATAACTATTTGTTATCAATATTGTTAACTCACCAATAAAGAGACTAAGCAAAAACTAATTAGGTAACTAATTTTGTTAATCATGTCAAAATACGAAACATAAAAAAATTGCAAAAATTTTCACATGCTGTCTAAAATCGTACACATTTCTTAGTTGATTTATAAATTTAATTGAAAATGCAACGATGTGATTTTTATTGTTTATTGTAATTTTTTCTGCAAACTGATTAAAAAAAACTTTAATTTCATTTAGGAAACTCAATTCACTTTATCTCAGAATTATGTATTTTTAAATTAAAATTAACAATACAGTGCTTTGAGTTATTTCTAATTTCTATGTTATGCAAACAAGCACACGGTCCGCCTGATGGTAAGCGGTCACCGTGGCCTATAGACGCTTGTAACACTAGGGATATCACTCGCGCGTTGCCGACCTTTCAAAGATCTAATAACTTCTATCTTGAACCCCATACTCTAATGCTCAGTGCAAACCTTGGCAGGCAGTTCATTCCACAACCCAAGCGATCACGGGAGGAAGTTTCTCTGAAACCGCACTGTACGCAACCATTTCGGTTATAAAGAATGAGAATGAATTCCCTGTCGACGGCGAGCGGTGCGATGGTAGGTATCTTCCATACTATAACTTTAAGAATTCTTTTGACACAGCCTTGTTTAGATAATTTCATTGAGTCGACCATCATCAGGCGTCTCAGAGCAATCGTGGCGTAAGGTGCGCAGAGATATAAGGGGATTCCCCCGAATATCACAATGTCGTCACATATGGCTAGTCGAGTGCTGTCCAGCCAGTCATACATTTTATCGCGCCGCGCAATATAATAAACTGTCAATATGAACTTCAAAATGAGACGAATTAAGTTCAAATTTCCTTTTTTTATTTATCACAACGCCTTGTATTTTGACGACTAGAAATAGTCATTCGAACATGTCAAACACTAGGTACTATTAGTAACAGAAAGCTGGAACGATATTGATTTACATGACAATAATAAAGAACTTTTTAAATAAACAAAAAGGCAACAGTAAGGGTAAAACACAAATATACAGATGAGATTGATATGTCTACATGCCTTGTTGTTTGTTTTGTATCAAGTATTGTATTATAAATTTAAATATGTATATAATTGAATTTCTTGCCGGTTCTTTTTGGCAGAAATTAACATTGTTAAATAGGCTGTATTGAAGATTCAAAAGTATCTTTAGAAACCTACTCAAATAAATATCATTTGATTTGATTTATAACTTGCACTATGGCGATGAAGATGGCTCTATGATACATCCGAAACAGATTTGCAGTTGATTATAAACAGAAGCGTAAAAGAGAAAGCAGAGAAAGAGCTGGAGAAACGTTTTGAAGTCCTAATAAATTGTACCTATATGGTCAATAATTCTGCATTGCAAATAAAGATTTAAGTAGCAGGTAAAGACCTTGAGTGGTTCCGACAGAACTTGTTTATTGATGCTTGGGTAAATGAAAAGAAGTGGACTCTGTAATTAAGTTGTTAAGGCCGGGATTAGAAAAGTTTGGTATTATCGGCAAATGCAACTTAAGCGCAGAACGCGTATATTCCGGTCCTGTATCTGGCCTAAGGCTATGAACCTGTGACTGTAAAGCGGGAACAATTAAGAAATGCACCTGACTAAGAGCGCCACAGACGTTTAAGAGGAAATATCGCAATCAGGCGAATACAGAAACAGGTATTTGAAAAACATTTGTTGTCATGCTGGACCCGGGTCAAGATACGATTTGAGTTGCTCTCCGGAACGCAGAAGGCGGCGGTAACCCATCAAATGACTGACCATCCCCGACGCTGTTTCCCTTCGCATATTGTTTCCGATAGACGAATAATACTGGTCTACATGCTCCGTTCTTCTTTCTTAGTACCTACCTTTGTAATTATGTAGTAGAAATTGCACAAAAAAGGGGATAAAAGAAAACTCATAACGTAATTTTCACTTTGTTATATTTGCAACATATTTTTACTAAAGCGTAAAACAAGACAGCCCCCACATTTCCATCACTCTATCTTAAACAAAAGAATATTCGATTTCATTTTAACCACATTTCTTTTATTCTTAAGAAAATATTTAAAAAAAAATTAAACAACAGAATGTTTTATACAATTCCACCAAACAAAATTTCGATTTAACACCTCACTAAAAAAACAAAACATTAAACAGAAAAAGAAATAGGTTGTTTTTAAATATGTCAGAAATATTTTTTATCCATTAACAGTGTGAGTTAGAGTTAGAGTGAGTATGAGTTTTTGCGAGTTTCATAACTACTATAGCTATCGCATATTTCTTGAAAGTGCTATGAGAAAAAACCGTTTCAAAACGTTTCCGCTAGAGACGCTGCTTTACTTCATTTATTTCGCTGACGCAAACGCGATAGCAGAGTCAAAAACTCACAATAGGTGATAATATAGGTGAACTCTCATGTGATAGGTTGCAGAATTAAATTTTACAATCTTCTGTCGGCTTTAAAAGTTTATAATTTAATTTTTTGGTGGATTTTGGAAATCATTTAGGTTTATTTTTTTTTGTTTAAATAATTAACTAATGAATTATATTCAACATAATAAATCATATTAAGAGTGTGTTCGTTTTAGAATAAAAATTTCCCACGTTTGATACTTTTCACACTTTTAATAACGCCAGTTTTGCCACCGACACCTATTAGCTTTGAAACATTACGAAATAAATTATTGGTTGTAATGTTTAATTAAAAACGAATGGTTGACGTACACACACTATGATAATAAAACCCACACTACCATAAATAATAAATATGAATAGGTAGTTTGCCAAAATTACACCAAACCCCATCTCCGGACATGGGTGTAAGTAAAGTTTCATTTTTCAGTGGCAAAAATAATAAAAATATTACAAACGAACCTGACAAAAAAAAAATATTTTTGACACCTATGCAAAAAGAACGGTTGACAAATACCGAAATAAACAAAAACAATTTTCTTATCCCAAATTTATTAAAAAATGTTTGAAAAATGAAATTCTTTATTCCAAACGAACACACCCCCAATTAAAACCTCAATCCTTTTTCTGTCTATTTAACCATCAAGTTTCTGTTTATGTAACAACAACAACTATGTTACTTTACACCGTTTCATCGTTCCAAAACACAATTCTCTAGTAACAACGAACATTAGTAAAAGTGCATGAATGTATAATGAGGTCACCGTGGCAAATGCTTCTCAAATAATAGTAAAAATACGCCGAAGTTCAATTAAAAAGTCTTGGCAATTACAAAATGAATATTTTATTTTACAATTAATTGTATTAATAAAGAGTAGAGTTTATTTTTTAACACAAAGTCGCTGGAAATCATTGTATTATCTATTAATTACTAAATATCGTTCATGTGATGTGATTTTCAAATATCTGACATTACAAAAAGCTTACGAGACGAACGGAATCTACAATTGTGGTCAACTTTCTCACATTTCTTTCACACAATGTAAGACTTAGTCTATAGAAAATAATAACCATTCTGCACACATGATGTACATTTGCCTAGTAACTACAAGAAAATTAAACGAACTTACTAAGCGTTTCAAATGACTTGGCACCCGGTCAGGCGCCATTTTGGTGGCCGAAGTCCGTAACTAGTACCGAGCACTTCGTAACAACTCACGTACAATGTGGCGCCAGTGTATCGTGAATATGGCGCCTGACCATGCGCCAACTCAGTTGAAACGTATTATATAGTGATTTAATATTTTTACGTACTTATACAATTCAGTTATGGTAACAATATTCTACTGTTTGTCAAACAGCAATATTCTACTGTTTTTCAAACAGCAATGCTGCGTGAATCCAAAGTATCAAGTAGCTTGTGATATAATTTACTACAGAACAGAAAGATAATAAAATAAAAAATGTCTATTGGTAATTAAAACATCATTTGTACTAATCGAATTGATAATTTTATGTCTAATCTCAAAGACAAGCATCTAAAATAACTTACCCCATAAAATACCTAAACAATAAAAAAATATTGGATACTCAAAAAACACTGACACTATACGGAAACAATATAAAATATTGTAGAATAATGATTGGTTAGATTTTTTTATTTAATTGAATCAAGTTATGTACGTGAATTAGCATTACTGACTAGGAATCTGGTGGATATGTATGCATTCATAAATACCTTAATTATTTGTGGTTAAAATCTACTTGTTAATTGTATTATTGTTTATAGTTGTAACGTTACACAAACATGGTGGGCATGTTACAATAGTTATCTCAATTAAAAGATAACCTAAAAATTATGAATTTAAAAAATAGTTATTACGACTAGATAATAATAAATTAATCTAAAATTCAGTCAAATATTCACTAAAGCAAGTTAATTACAAGCGAATTAAAAAGTAATCAAAATGTATAATGCACTTTTAAAGATAAATCACGACATTTTATGAAAAATGTAGAAAATTTTAGACATCTTTAAAATTGGTGCCAGCATAAGCTCTCGAGAAAAAAGTTAATTAACTTATCAAACTAGTGTTTTTTTTTCTAAATTTCATAATAAACAAAGATCTTTTGTCACTTTAACGATACGAAAAAAAATTACATTATTTACAATACATAACAATATTAAATATAGAGTAATAATTCTAAATATTAAATATTGCAGGTGTCATAAGTCAATGTGTCAAAATTTACTACTTTCAATAATCTATATACATACATGAAAAAATATATTCTATTTAAAACGCTATCATTAAGTATTTCTCAAGACCGAATTTTTATGAAAATATACGTGAGTAATTTAAATATGAAAATATTTACACCACTACTTTTACTTTATATACATTTAAAAGTAAAATGAATACTGATTAGAAAAAAAAAACTGGAATTAAATATTGTCTATTTTAATAGCCTAGTTTTCGTTCATTTCATTCACTCCATGTTTCCATTCTTTCTACTAGTATTTTATATACAACATGTTGATCCGTTTTCATTCATTACTTTTAGTTATTTTTCATTGAAATGACATCTTGATGAAAATGTTAAATAAATAGTAGTAAAAAGTAGTAAAAATGCGGAGTGAGATTAGTAAAAAACAGGCCTCTTTATAAAATAATTAACTTTAAAGCAAATTAAATATATTATAATAAAATGTGACTTCTTATCTAATATGTTTGTTGTAGTCCTATAATACTATCACACATTTTAATAGTTAAAAATAAATATAGCTGTTGAACTGTAGAAAACTTAATAAAAAAGGTATGTAATAAACACTGACACTTCTTCTATTACGAACCTATTCAAAAACATCAAGATTTTATGAAAAATAAGACATTTTTAGTTTATTAAAATTTATACCGCAAATTACTACAAATTTTATGGATAAAGGTATACTAACTTTAATTTGCCTACAAATATACTTAAAACCTTTATAAAATTCAATGGAAAGTGTATTAGTTAAGTATGTAATGGTTATTGGCAAGATGCTAAGTTCATTAAAATAACAATTTAAGGTTTGTAGTTTTTATAAAATATTGCAGAAAGTGTATTCACATATTAATTAGGTTGAATATACGTGCTATATATTTATTTTGACGATAAATAAATAAAAAGAGACCTTAAATGGATACCATAACAATATTTTTTTTTTTTTGCTAGGCTCTTATGGTCTGACTGTTATTATTAAATTCTTTAAATGATGCCAAAATTTGCTAATTTGTATAGACCACTCTACTAATTAGCAAATTTTGGCAGTTTTTTTTATATTCTGACAATACACCTCAAAAATAATAAAAAAGTAATGCATTCTACAAATGTTTGTCAGTAAACAAAATATATATCTGAGACTAATATATGCACTTAATTGATACAAACGTAAATTGGACATTACTAGGCACAATGAGTTTTTTTTACTGTTATGTTAAAAAGGCCTAAATCTATGCCTATTTTTTTTCTTAAGATGAATACGAATCAGATTTTTCCCATACATCCTTTGGTGCACTATATTTTACTACTATAGCACGGACGCGAAGCACAAAGAATTTCGTACATTGACCTTTTAGCCTGTGTTCAGTGGTCAAAATAGTAGTAATTCCTGATGACAGCGTCATCGCATCTGTGCGAGCGCGACGGCAAATAATTATGCGCGTGCAACAGAGACAAACAGTGACCGGTCATTGAACGAAATTCTTTCTGCTTCGCGTCCGTGTATAGCACGAAGTTTTACTACCTTAAATACATGATTATAATTTATTGCTATTTATCACTGACGCAAAATTCAGATTTATTCATGGAATGCCAGTGAGTTATGAAATAACTAAAGGTTTTGTTGATTCCATACATTTATTTAATTTTATAAAACTTATATATTAATGGGCATTGGGATTTTAAAGAGTAATATTCGTTTTGCGACTATGATGAATAGCATTACTTTTTGAGTAGCGAAATGTCTTTAGTTTAAAGGTATCAGTTTGTATGAAAAAAAGATATTCGGATACACCTTAATCGTTGTGTATCAATTTTACAGGCTTGAGCAACTTATACAAAAAGCTAATTTCGAAACATTTAGGTTGTTGCAAATGACAAATATACTTTGTTTTTAGCAAAAGAGAATGGGCAAATTGTTCCAAAAAAATTTGTTGACACATTGCATTTTAATGTACCGTAAAAATCTATCTTGCCGAAATTGAGAAATTCTGCTCTACATCTCCAATAGATCTAATCACAATTTTATTCAAATACTGTTTATATTCTTATTTTGTATTTAATGGTGTAGTGACCCAATAAACATATATAATAAAAAACGGAATTTTGCTATAACATATTTTTTGGGCTATTTCAATAAAAATATACATTGACGATATACTCACACAAAAGTTTGCTTGTCCTTAATCACTAAACTATCAAAGCTGTTTTTAATATAAAGTAATAATAAATGAGGCAATCTTCTTGATTATAAAATAAACATATTTAATTTTCAAATATATTTTTATCTACTATAATGTAAAGTCGTAACAACAGTATATTTCATTTTCTGTGGGATAGATTTTTCCAAACAAAATACTGATGTCATGTAACTACTCTTACAAAAGCACTATATATCAGCCCTGGTTGCAGACTTTAATTTCTTGGACCAAGGTCCATAGGATTTTGCCCATCCTCAGGAACATACAACATGAGAATATACCATACAAAAACCAACTGCAAGGGTATACTAATGTAAGTTGGTATATAAATATGAGATAATTTTCTTGTTATATCATTTAACATACTATTCCACGATGTGTGATTAACTTCCATAATTGTCCGTCAAACTTAAAATTACTGCTCTTAAAAGTTTATTAGATTGATAACAGATGTTTAATTGGGTTTGTTTTAGTGTAATTAAACAAAATTATTGTTTAGACACGGGATTTACTGTGCCCATTTCCACAAATAACTTCAGTATCTTAGCTGTCACAAGTTGCCCAAGTTAATGTAATGGTCTAATGATGGTGGTCTGTGGGTTGGCTTTTCACATTTCAATAAATAACCATTATCAATAAACTTTAGCAAATTTACTCAGGCTATCAAAACGAATAATAGTTCAATATTATTTTACAAATCAAATTTAAAATTGTAATTAAAAGATTCAGCCCATTGAACCTGAGGCCACGATTCCACTTAAATGAACACATTTATTTGTAACCATATATTTGGAATCAAAAATTATAGTAATTGCACGATCACTTTATTGATAATTATAATTAATTATACATAATAAAAACTTTAATTTAAATTTAATTAAATTTTAACATTTACTGGGTATTTTAGTTCCAAATTCATGTAGTATATCACATGCCATCTCTAAATCATTTCTAGTTATTCCTAAGGCACGCACAACAATGTCTTTGGGATATCCCTCTCCCACTAGTCGCGCAATGTAGTCCAGGTTAATATTCTCGTATGATACGTTTTCACCATATTTTCTTCCATGTTTATCATGCGTCAGTGGGTTTATTTTTTTAGCTGAAAAAAAGGGAAAAATACATTTAAGAATTTCACTCAACAGTGTTACATAAATATCAAAACCTTAACAATGTAAAACAAGCAAAGTAGTAGGTACGAAAAAATAACTGTAATTAAATAAAATGTGATTTCTTCTTTGAATTAAAATAAAGTTTTCTTTATCGGTAATGCATTACACTTAAAAAGTGTATAAGAGATTATTTAGGACTTATTATTCACTCCACAGTGTACCAAAAAACCCTTAAATCGAAAATCCCGTTTTCGTTCCAGAAACTGGTACCTAATATTAACTAAACTAATATTGTATTAAAACTTTCACATATCTTAAGCTTATTTCGAGAACCAAATTTTTTTAAATCACATGTTGATTAATGACAAAAAAGAAAATTTAAATACATAAAATTCACCAACAACCGTGTTTAAAAATGTTTGAAACAGTTCTCAATTGAAAAGTCACAGTTTTTTACTAGTAGGTACCTAGTTTCATTTTTAAATTAAGATATATATATTTTTCCCTATTCTCTATTCTATTGAATAACAGTGCAGATTCTATATAATGTATTGTTTCTTCTATACAACACAAAAAACGCAACTTAATTCCATGGACAAAAAGGAGACAAAATTTAATCCGGATATAGGGCTGCCACTAAAAAAAAACGGTAAATTCGTCCGCTCGTAGATTAAAAATATTAATGAGAGTATAAGGTTCTATATATTAAGGTACATATGTATTTTAAGATAGCCCATATAACTACAGTGAGTTGATCCTTAATACATCACACATATCATGATCCTTCTACAGATCACTAAACTTTCGCATTTATAAACACCGTATTATTTTGTTGTGATTTTTATGAAGTAATAATAATAATGATAATATACTTTATTGCGCATATAGAATACAAAACAATTAAAGTAATAACAAATTGGCGCTAATGAGCGATCTCTTCCAGACAACCTTTGATTAAGAAGTATGTGATTTTTGGAACGGACCCTTATAACCTGTGGCAATTTCTGAAATTCCATGCCAATACATATAGCACTAATGGACAGGGGTAATGCCGTTAATACAATAACTTATCCTCTAGCAAGGCATCAAGCTAGCGCCCTCCAAGGCTTATGATGCGACTTTGCCTCAGAAGGGCCTGACCAGCACTGTCAATCCGGGCATCGACTGAACTTTAACCTTACATAAAATGTTTGAATATAAAAATGACATATTTTTAACTCAATAATATAATTTTAGATTATTAGGGAAACATGCAGTCATGAGTTTTTTCTAGGGTAATAAGGGGTTTGATAGTGTGTAGTTCGGAGCCGTAGTTATACAAGTAAATTGGGATGGAAACAGTCCATTTAATACATTTATACAAACAAATATACAATTTGATACCAATTGTCAATTGTGTTATTATTTGAATTAGCCTTGCCACACAGTCGTATTATTTTCGTCGAGTATCGAATTTGAACCGTCTGAATACCAAATCTGAATCCGGAAGAGTGGATGACAGCCCAAGCTAAATCTTTTAAATTTTTTTCTAACTTCAAAAAATATATTTCTCGGAAACTCGTCAAAAAAATATAAGAAATTTATGGTAATGTTTATATTAGCTTGTATTATTAGTTTAGGCTATGTTTCAAAACACGCCGAGTAATTATTACCCGGTAAAGTTGGAAAATCAATCGGTTTTGGAACGGGAGTATTACAGTTAATTTTTACACTGACAGGAGTAAATTTCAACCTTTTCTATGGCAAAATAAAGAATTCAACTTGACAGTTGGAAAATTACTTTTCTTTTTTTTATATACCACTAAAGTGGCAAACAAGCACACGGTCCGCCTGATGGTAAGCGGTCGCCGTGGCCTATGGACGCTTGCAACACCAGAAGTATCACTCGCGCGTTGCCGACCCTTCAAAACTCCAATAACTTCTTTCTTTAAGAACCCCATACTGTAGTCCTTAGAGAAAACCTTGGCCGCCGGGCGTACAAAAACCACTTTTTTAACTTCCTCGTTGCGATTTGGAACGCACCCTAATTAAATATAATCGTAAATCTCATTTGTCAAACATCTTTCATCATCTCACCACAACACCCCGTAGCTAAAAAGCAAAACGTTTGCAAAAAAGTAATTAAATAAAAAAAATGAACACTTACGATGAACTACGGGTTCTACTTTTTCAACTCTGACATTCTCATACGGCGGGTCTTTCACATCTCCTGCAGGAAATTTTGGCATAGTAGTTGATTTCGTAGGATAATGATCAACACTACAGGTACTTGAAGGCAAAGATCTTTGCCTTGGTGGTGCCTTATTTTCTACTCTGGTATCTCTATCAAAACTTGTTCTAGATTCTGGTAACCTATCCTGCCTAAGTTCAGCCCTGTCAGGCGGCCTTTCGGGCGGGTGCCGAAACTCTATATGCCGTTCTTGTCTGTTTTCTGAAAAAGGCACAATTCTGTCTCTGTTTTCTACTACATGTCTCTCAGATTGTCTATTTTCCGAAGACAGGCTCGAGGCTTGTCTTTCTAAGAGTCTGTTTTCTCCAATTGAATTAGCTGCTCGCCTTTCTGACCGATTTTCGTTGGACATATTTGGAACTTGACGGTCCGAAAAACAACTGTCTGCTATCGATCTGTTATCTAGGTTAGGCAGATGTCTATCTGTTGGCCGATTTTCTGGTCTCTCTTTACTTTCTTGAGTATATTTGTCTGGCGGCATTTGCCATTCCTGGGACCTGTTTTCGTATCTCTCAGAATTCCAGTTTTCATTTCTCTCAGAGTTTCTATTTTCACATCTTTCAGAATTTTTATTTTCCTGCCTATCATAATGCCTGCTTTCATGTCTTTCAGAATGCCTATTTTCTAAATTAGTGGTATACCGTTCCAGTGGGCGACTATCAGATTTGTCTATTTTTGGTTCTACAGGGATTGTTCTGTCCTCTATTGTTGCTCTTTCAGGAGGTGGTGCCGGTAGAGGTCTGCTGTTAGACTGAGGAGTGCAAGCGCGACGAGGCTTTTCAAATGCTCTAGGGTCAGGTGGTACCTAAAATGCAATATTTTAGTTAAATACCCAATTAACATCTGGACACCTTACCTTTAAAAATTTGTACAAAAATGTAACCAATCAAATAAGCCATGTAAGTGCCGCAAACTTTGATTTCAACATTTTGCTAAGATGCTTATATGTAGCTCTTATGAACAATTTAATTTTTACCTCATGTCTTGTGTCAATAATTCCAGTGATGGTCTCCGTTGAGCCTGTGATGACGGAAATCAATCGATGCCTAGAGTCCGGCTCTGGTTCAAGAGATCTTCTTCTAGGTTCTGTTCAATGAATAATAAAAGAATGTTTACTCACTTAATGCTGATGGTTTTTATTGCTATTCTGTTTTTCATAAATAACTTTATTATTTATCTTCCTAAATAGAATTCGATGTGAAATTATGATCAAATATTGAGCGAGGCACTTCTACTATTAGCAGCGCTTTGCATCCTACGTTGCCCGTCTTTTTTGATGATCTTTGCAAAAATAAACTAGGACGTGAATCTTCTGTACAAATTTATTTATTTTGTGGTAAGGGCTCAAAAAACTTTACTTACCTAAAGCAGCTGCCATAGCTATATCCTGGACACTGGACGCTGAACCTATAGTTGGCTCTGCGGGGGAGAGACTTTTTCTTGGAGGGAGGGGAGGAGCCCTTAATTCCCCGTAAGCGTTCTCGGCTGGAGCTTGAACACGTCTCGATGCCCGTGGGGAATGCCGTGGGGAAGCAACTGGGGAACGAATGGAAGGGCGAAGAGCGTCTATAGTAGACGTTGCCGCATTAAATTCCGCCCAATCCTGAAACAAGTTAATCAATAAAGGGGACATTTTTTATTTAAAATCCTGTTAAGTATGGAATCCTGAGTGCGTGAGAATGATTCGCTCTTGACAGGATTTATTTAAATTTTAAAAGACTAGTCGTGTTCTTGAGCTATGGATGCTATATTATGGTCAAAGGAGAGTATGGAATTGCGGTCCAAACCAGAATGATGTGTGGCCACAAAGTCTAATCTAGGTCTAATGCAATGCATGCGATTAAATTAATAAGGGCACCCAGGTGTTCCGTTTTAAGTAAATAGGTAACTGTATGGTTTTAACATGACAACTCACATCCGTTCGTGTGTCTCGAAGTTCTGAGTCTGTAAACAGTCCACGGAATCGAGAAGTCTGTTTAGACCTTATGTGTTGCTCCTTGAACAATAGTGTACCTACAACCCGCCTGATGATAGGCAACGGCAAGCCCAAGACATCAGTACCACAGGTACTTAGCCTCTAACAAACACCTCCCCGTGATAACCCGGAAGTTTCCAGACATTTCAGCTAGGTTGCACCAGCCTTGGTCCCAGGCAGACAAGCAATCCACAGCGCTGCTGATTGCAAGTGAAAGGTATCTAGTGTCTTGTTGCACTGCCCTCACTATACGTAAACCTAAAAAAATTATTTACTGCCCGAGTCAAGTGGTCTCGTTTAATTTATTTGGTGTTTCTGGACTTCAATAGGTTCGTGAATTATTATGCAGTAGTATTGACGATTTTGTCGACAAGCGATTTTTACGACCTTAAATATGTTAATTGACGGTTTTCACGGTTTACATATAAGAACTGCCGCAGGATCTAGTAATTTTATTTGTAGACAACCGGTATCTGATACGGGTTTAGGATTAGGATTATAATCTTTGGTGTCAGCACGTGTTTTTTAGTTTTTGAGAACGGAAGATGTACACAATCTTGATGGAGCATTTAGGTAACGGAGAACTCCGGGCCATACTGTGTATCGGAAGGCTACAAGGGTTGGCGGACGTTGTTAAGCTAGTAGACGAGTGTCAGTTTTCAAGCCGCCCATATGGCCTTTTATTTGGTCTATAACGACTGCTATCATATGGCAAACAGCCAGGATCGACAGAAAAACAGAGAAGCTCAAAAATAAGTGCCACTTGGCGGCCACCCGTGACAAATATTACTAGGACACGAGCTCCTATATAACCAAGCACTATACCTCTTTATGTATGTTTATTTACTTATTCACGCCTTCTAAGGACTAAAAAGTCTACCTACACTGCATGATGACACCAGAGACCCAATGTTTTCAGTTTAACACCTTACACGTGGGTAAATTAAACACCTAGTACTAGCATATTTATCCTGGGTCTGGCTCGATACCATAATCGTGTAAGTCACGCCAAGTAAGACTCTTTTTTTGGATCGTGAGGCATTTTATCCCTTCTGAATAAATGAACTAGTTAACAATGGCTACTCCTCATACATGATTGAACTAGCTTCAAGTCTTTTAGTGGTACACATCACATTTTGTTCGCCTTTAGGAAGAAAACAAATCTAGCTTATAGATATGAAAAAAAAGTTGGGAAAAGAAGTGGTAAACAAGATTTGCGGTTATTTCTTTGTCAATGTAAACATTTTGATACCTACAAACTGTCCAAGAATTAACCATATTAATTTTAACAATCGGTTTCAGAAATAATATTAAAAAGTCAATAAATATAAAAATAACATTACCTGGCAATTCTATGTATTTTTAAGTTCTTACAGTGTAAATAAATTCCTCTTACATTTAAAAATAATGTGATAATATAATCACAATGATTTTATTTTAAAATATGGTACTAAATGTCATCAAAAGACTCTATCATCAGTTTTTACAAGTCCAGAATAGCCATTGTTCTTTACATAGGTTCTTTACATCGGTTTCAGAATGCTAATCCAACACCTATATCATCCAAATTAATGAGGTTGATGCAGCAGGTAATTGACTGAAAATTGTTCAATTTTTGTATAAGATTAGAAAGCACAAATATTTATTTTTCTTTATTAATGCTGTACAATTTTTTTATAAGATTAAACACTTATTTTTCATTTTTCTTTTCATTCCAAAATCTTTTTTTTTTTCTGTAAATTTGGTATTTTAAGCTGCAAATTATAAATTAATATAACGAGGGTTTAGTTTTTACGTTCGCGGAATCCATATGTAGGCGATTACAGTGGGGCTGTCGCTGAATTAGGTACTAATTGCGCAACTTATTATAAGTACTGTAATTACTAAAGCAATTAAATGAAGCCATCAAAGAGAAAAGAAGGGGAAAATTGACCAAAAGTGTCCTCTATCTGCAAGACAACGCGCCTGTTTACAAGAGCCGTGTTGCGATGGCTGTCCTGCAGAAGATAGGCATCGAAATGTTGCCACACTCACACTACAGTCCTGACCTGACTCCCAGTGATTATAAACTATTTCCTAACTTCAAAAAAGAACTTGAAGGATGGACTTTCGGCGTATTTTTCAAAGAAATAAAAAAATATTTTGAGTGTATACATAAGTTAATTAAGAGATCCAAAAAATGTATTAGGGTAGCAAGTGAGTATATTGATGAAAAGGCAAAATAAATTTGGATTTTTATTTCCACTCGCGAACTTAAAAACGTCGCCTCGTAAAGTAAGAATTTTTTTTTAATTTATATTTTTCAATTTTTTAATAATTATTATATTAATTTGTTATTATAGTTGTAATTAAGATCAGCCAACATTTTTATCTAAACTTTTAACAGTGCAATTCACGCGTTTCACGAAAATCCATTCAGTGGAATCTTTTATGTAGTAACTTTATCATCTTTCAATATTTTAGCAATTTTATCCAGACAATGAACTTATCATGCATCGCGTCCCAGGCTGGTAATTATTACCTAATAATAATTTAAACAATAATATAGAATATTTAACACAAAAAAGGCAAAAGAAAACAAACACAAGCTCAAATCCACCAAGCATATATTGTCAACATTCAAAAATACACTTAAAAATAAATAATTTAAGTAACCTAAAGTAAAAAAATACAGCAATAAGTAATTTATTCATATTTATTAGTAAATTAACATAAAAATTATTTATATAAACATAATTTATGGACGAAATCAACAATACATTAATAAAATACTGAAATTATACAAAATTATTCCGTACCTATCCAAAAAGGTATTTAAAAAAACTTTTAAGATACGAGATAATATTTTCAGTACAAATTAAACAGCCAATGTGTGTAAAAACAATTTGCCACTTTTACTCGTAGGTAAACACCGACACCTCTTCTCACTCTAATAACCATATAATATGTTATAATTATTAAATATCCAAAAATCTAATCGATTCAATAATTTTATTAAATTATTATTACTAATTTGAGAATTATAGATTCTGTTCACTGGAATACCTTATCGTTTCGTTATATTCAATAAATATTAATACAAAGTCAGCCAGTGCTTGTAACTAAGCAAAAATAAAAAAAAAACAATATCTATACAAATTTATAGAAGAAAAAAAAACATAAAATTAACTAATAATCGGAAGCGTCATGTACAAAAAAACAACGGTATTTTCTTAATAATCTACACGATACCTTTCGATGTCAGTAATAGAATTTTTTTACTAGCATTTTGGTTGTAGTTAGAATTTCGGAATAAGGCTATTTATTGGCTATAGTAAAAGGGTTTCCTTGCAGATAATTATTGAGCCTAAGTCGATTAAATTTACTATCATGAATGTTTATCCCGATTGCCGACGTAACAGTCGAAATTGATAAAAACGCAAAGCAGTACTCCCACAAATTTTCAATAAAACATCATTTGCACGGTCATACAACTCGCAAATACTTTTTTTGAATAGTAACTTTTTATTGCATTTTAATTTTTGATTCCTATGATCCACGTCAAAAAATCAAATAAGAACCGAAAAATTAATATTTAAAAAAAAACAGTACATGTGACTTATAATAATTTTAAAACAATCTATATCAACTGTATATTCCTTAAAAAAAAAACAATTCTAGTGTTAACTTGGATGTATAATTGCCAAAATTAAAAAGAAAATGTACTAAAGATACTGATTGTATTTTATTTTTATTATTTTTGACTACCAGGGAATTATGCAGTCCTATTTATGCACACTTATTATTTATTTCATAATTATATGGAGATATTTGTGTGTTTGTAAGACTGATGTACTAGGACTGCATAAATCCTTGGTATGTGTATTTGTGACGGGCGTTTTTTTAGAGCAAAGATGCAGTCGGGATTTTTTTTTTCTTAACGGACTGTAAGGTTTGTGGCAGGTTCGAATCCTAGCTCAAGATTATTATTGACTGCATCTTTGATATAATAATATTACTTTGGTTAAAGGTTTGGAAAGGTTACTTATGAGAAAACTTTCTGGATATAAAATGGAAATCATTGACTCTATTTCATTTAAATGAATTTGTACAAGCCACTATGATTTTTTTTTATATTATTTGAGTTTCCTTAACCCCAAATTTCTATCTACTACTAAAACAGTAGCAAGCCAAAGCAATTTCTTTTATCATAAAACTGTACTTTATTAAGAACAAGCTAAAAAGTGCGTTATTCCACCCTTTAACCTTTCCAAATAATTGCGATATAGAAATTGTAGTCCAAAATTTAATCGATTTAATCATTCAGCTTATACGATTTTATAGCGCGATTAAATTAAATAGCCGAAGAGTAAAGTGTCACTACATACAAACCAAACCACGGGACAAATTAATATCATCGGCTTCATATACTAAACAACGTTATCAGAGACATTTCTTCGTCATTGCAACTTAAATTTCATCTTAAATAGATATCTACTCGAATGACTTTAGTTTTACGCTGTAAGTGGGTACCAATATTATATATATTAAATTATACCCTCCCTGCGTAAAATGCCAAATCGTGCAATAATTATATCACATATGCTTCCATAAAAATTTAGAAGCCCAATGACTAAGCGATTAAAGAAACGTGATATTGTGCATGATACCATATTGAATGCAATATGTCAGTGTATTTAACACAGTTGCGAAAAAACGAAATAAATTTTGACAGTTGTTTTTTTTATTTGGTAAAGTAAAAAGCACTAGTGCGTAATCATATATTTCCCGCAAGCAAAACACCTATGTAATATATCACTTTTTGAGCTACCCTTTTAAAACAAATTTTGACAGTTTTTTTTAGTAGGAAAAGTAAAAAGCCGAAGTGCGTAATCGTCAATTTCCCGCAGGCAAAACATTATGTAATAAATCAATAAAATAAATTATTGATAAATTTTTCTACAATACTAAAGTATAAACTATGACATAGTGATGATTTTGTATGGGCCATGCACATTGTTGATGGATGAAATGTATGAATGTGGATTTTGCAGTGCATTGCGGTTCGGCAGTGTGCTAAACTTTAATCGAAAACCATAACCATGAATACATTAAGAGCGCTTAGACCTTTTTAAGCATAAAACATTCAGGTATTCTCAGCCGGCAAGCCACTCAAACGGCCAGATAAGGCTGAACTAGGCGTATCGGTAGAGCGACCAGCCTAATGTTTTTTTACCAATTTCCAAAAATTGTCCTGCTTACCGGCTTTAATTAAGATTAATCTTTTAATATTAGTATAATTTATATTAGTTATTGCATTTGTTGAATAGTTATCAACGACGGAAAACCAACAAAAACACTTAAAGTGATCGAATTTTGTATAAGCCCTTTTAAATGCGCGCATTTTTAAAATAACTGCACACAATGCGACATTTAGCGCACCCCTAAAGCAAATACTCGGGAGAAGATAAAGTAAAACAGCACTGATTGCGCTCTCTTTTTGGTTTAGGTTTTGCCAATAACAATATTTGAATGCAACACAATGTCGTTTCTATGCTAAGGTCATCGGATCAACTAAACGTAGCTTTTATTCATACTAATCCCTACTTAAATAAGAAATTTATTTTGTTAGTCCTTCCTACTAGTCACAACGGAGCATCCAATTGCGATAGCTAGTTTTACTACACATAACTGAAGAGACAGATAAGAACATAGACTATTTTTTATCCCTGAAAATTCTAATAATTCCCGCAGAAATAATTATGACGGAATTCCACGTGAATAAACTAACTCAAGGAGTTAACGAAGCAATCCCACGTTGATAATTGAATGTAGCGCAGGCAAAAGCTAGTATACAATAAACTGACATAATTGCATTCAATAAACTTAGAAATAACCCAAGTAAGCAAAGAAAAACATAAATGTATGTATGAAAATAAATCATTCACGTATACAAAATAATTTTGTGACATGATTGTGAAACATGTTGAATAAACAACAGATCACATTAAATAAAAACAAACAAGACCACTGAGACGAGTTTACATTGAATTTAATAATATTTACAAATCACGAATAAATTCAAAACTATTAGAAAGTCGAACAATATTACAAAAAAAAAACATAAAAAAAAGATACATGTAATTACAGACAACATTTTATACTAAAATAATTTAATTTCTACAGCCCTATAACTTATTCATATATAAATGCAAACTCGTCTCAATCAATATGGAATGTCACAGAAACCCATGTTAATAGTCAATTCTTCAATATTAGCACAATCTTGAGTAAGTAATCCTGAGATATTGATTATGAATCATCAAATACAATTTAGTTTTAATTAAAAAATTACAACACTTTGCAAACAAAAAAATCACACATTTATTTTAAATTAATTTACACATAGATATTTGAATCATTCTCAATTATTCAACTTATTAACAACTATAGCACGGACGCGAAGCAGGAACAATTTCGTTTAATGACCGGTCACTATTTGTCTCTGTTGCACGCGCATAATTAATTTGCCGTCGCACTCGCACAGATGCGATAACCGCTGTCGTAGGCGAGCGCGACGGCAAATAATTATGCGCGTGCAACAGAGACAAATACTGACCGGTATTCTATTTGCTTTGATACATTAAGTCACTGTAAACGACGAAAGAGAGCAACTCAATCAAATTAGGCCATTTGGTTCAACTAAAGAAATGTATATTTTAAAAGTACTCTATAGATAGGATTGTACTTTCATTGAATAATAACAAAGATTGTGTACTCAAGCTTGGCTTTTAAATAAGTAGTCAGGACAAATTGTACATACAAGATGTCCCCACTAAAGATTGATGAGTTGACTATCAAAATACGGATAGAAAATCTTGACTAAAAATCACAAAAAAAAAACGGGGACACAAAGCGCGTGCACAAACACTAAGCATGCGGTGACACTCTCTGGTTTCTCTGCAAACAAACAATCACAAATTTAGATGTTTTTTGAAATGATAAAAAGAGGGTATGTTTAAATCGGTAATACAATGGTGAACATGAGTCTATGAAAGAATAAGCAAGGTAATTTTCAGGGGCATTTGGTTACTTCTTTGACCAATACAAAAACACGAAGTCCATCCTCCTGGCTCTGTAAGCGAATGGCCTACAATTTCAATAGGTTTTTAACAATTTTTCAAGTTGGTAGTTTCCTTTCTACTTCTATAGATATTAATTATCAAAAACCATATGTGATAGCTTCCCCTTTAAAAAGACGCCCCCTTCTTATTTAAATATTTCTGTTAATATCAAATACAAGTTTGTTTAGATAGGTTTTATTTAGAACACGCAATTTATTGTTTTCGTTTGTCAGTTTTTATTTTTTAATACAAATAATTATAACTATAAAAATCACTCATTCCACGAAAAAAAGGTTTAAAACATTAATAAGATTGTTATGAAAACCAACCTTACATTAACCTTATCTTAAAATAAACATTCTCTTCAAAACTGTGCGAAAAGTTCGCCAGGTACAAAAACTGTAATATATATTTAAGTAATATATATTTAAGATATACTGTAAGTGTAATTATGTACAAAAAAGTCATTAAAAAATAAATTAAAAAAGAACTACAACTAAATCGCAAGAGAGCCTTTTAAAGCCGGCACTTAATTGAAGTATGCCTTACTCTGGCGCGGCATGGCAAAGATTTTCGGAATGCAAAGGGGTGCTCAGACATGTCAACGGATTCTGTAGCATGCCGAAGCGTTTTTTCGGAATGCCAAACGGACTTAGGCATGCCAACGGATTCTGTGGCATGCCGAAGTTATATACAAAAATTGATTTCATATTTAAGTTACATCCATTTAAATAACCTCTTTCTGGATAATAAGCACAACTGAATAATCCCAGCACAATGATATAAATGCGCAAATTTTCAACTTGAAACAAAGGCGGATCTATTTCAAATCCCACGTAAATGTTTTTAATTGATTTTTTTTCCTATATGTTCAAATAATTCACTTAAGCGTAACTTATTAAATCGGCGCATTCGGACTCGGGCAAAGAGGGTTCTGTTCCACCACAAAATTAAGGATAAGTCATGTGTAGTCAGGAACTAGGTATGTGTGTATGTTTATTTTCTAGCTGCAATAAATTTTTACTTTACTAAGAAGTAAACTATACGAAGCTACAAATTCAATTTCAGGAGGTAAAATGGTTTTCTAAATAATCTAGATTATTTTCGCTAAATGACGTTATTTGTATTTTGGTTCTTATTGTCTTACGCTTTACAATCACTGTAAGTTTAAAACTTGTACCTAATATAGTTTTTACGTCCATCGCATTGAAAAGAATAGTAGATTGTATCATTAATATTTTTACGGCGAGGGCGCTATTTTGAATCCAGAGTGGAGCGAAGGTAGAATTCGGAGCGCAGCGAGGGATTCAAAGAACGGCGCACGAGGTAAAATTAATTTTGCTTGAGTTTGATTGTCAAATAATCATGGATACACAGGAAATTTTATTTTAGGCATCGAATAGTAACGCAATTTGACTTGATTTTCTTAATTAAAATCGAATAAAATATGATTGAATATTGCACAATTTTATCGTTAAATTGCAACTGGGTAATTGCGGTTGGTGACCAATCACGTTCATACCTTTTGACAAACCAAACTTAAGTTTAACATTCTCCAACAAAATAAACAGTTAACAAAACCCCAAACAGCACAAAAACATGCTAAACCAACATGCAAAAAAAAATTATAGATAGATTCTCCAATTTACATTACAATCCATTAGAATATAAATTCAATCGAAATGAAATTTCTTGATAGGAAATTAAAATTACGTATCTTAAAATTATATTTTTAAAGTAGTAGTTCCAAAACATTTTCTTCCTAGACTAGAAATATCACTATTCTATATAACCATATTTTACTGTGGTGAAGATGTCATTCTGAAACTTATGCGAGCATTCGTGAGTGTTAAGAGTTCGTCCCCGCAAGTAAATCTCAAAAATTACGCTTAGTTTGCCAGTCAAGTTCTTAACAATATGGAACTCAACCTTACTAAACAAGTGTATTTTTAGCTTACTTATAACGGCACATGATGGTTTCAAACCTCGAATTAAATGGCCAAAGTACGCAGTGTAGATAATAAGTATCAGTAACATTATAGATTGTAAAAGCCATTCATGAAAAAGCATAAAAAAAAAGTTTTATTATGGCGTAATTTATGGATCGTTTAATAATAATATTAATCATCGTCATTACACTTTAACGTCAACTTGCGTAACATATGCCACCAACTTAGGTTTCCAAAACGAAAGGCCACTAAGCTACTTTTAGCGAGACCTAAGTAGAATCGAAAGTACGTTGAATCCAGTGACTCCCAGCAGTCCTAACTAGAAACGAAAGACCGCTGTATTCGGTAACTTTCTGAGGACCTAGCTAGAAACGAAAGTGTATTTCGTATTCAGCTACTCCCTTCGTACCTAACTAGAAATGAAAGACCACTCTATCCAGCGAGTTTAACAAGCCTAATTAGAAATGAAAAGTAGCTGTATCTAGCGACTCCCAGCGGGCCTAACTATAAACAAAAGTTCGCTGTATTCAGCTATAAGTAGGTCGTCAGTCTAAGTGTATTTGTACTAAAACGTTTCTTAATCATAATAAAATAAATACATAAAACTAGTCAATTCCCCATGGTAAACCGCGCGATATTGTTTCCTGTTTTCATAACTTTCACAAACAAAGGTATATTAATAAGAATACGAATAACTTTTGTCCATAAATATATAATTTCAAATAACTCGACTAATAACGCCACCTATTTATTTATAAATGAACCTTCGTTCGACAAAATAAATATACTGTGTAAACATGACCTCAACAAGTAAAGTGGTTCAGTAATAGCACGATAACAAACAGACACACCAACCATTTTGTAAATATCTTTATATATATAATTCTACTGTACGTGTGTATGTCACTGTACTCCTCCTAAACGGCTGGACCAATTTGAATCAATTTTTTTGTATGCGTTTGGGTGGCGCCCTGGATGGTTTAGATTTACAGATCAGCCCGGCAGATGGCGCTGCAGTCGGTATCATGCAGGACAACGTCTGCCCGGTCAGCTAGTATACATATATAATTTTAATTCACTTACCTCAGTATCATCTATGTCGTCTGTGAGTCCATTGAAAGCAGTATTTCTTGACCAGCCGTTTGAATTACTTGTTATTGTCACGTCTATACCTAAAATTTAAAAATATTACATAAACATATAAGCACGTAACTTGCTTAAATATAAGTACCATCACGACACTTATCTTCAAAAGGGTGGACAGAGATATTACGAATGATGGTCGTTAAATGTTCTCTTTACCGATAGTATTCCGTCACACAAACGTTATATTGGTTGCCCCTACCCGAAGACGAACTCACGACCTTCGACATGGCCAGCCAATCGCACTAGCTAGACCACTTAGTTTTCAACGTATACGATTAAACAAGTCAAGTGCAAGTCGAACTCGCGCATTAAGGGTAAACCGATTGTAATGAAATTTTGGTAAATTTTTGTGCACACGCAGGGGAAGGTTTCTGAATTAGTACAACTCTTTCACAATAGGTGGCGCGCCAGTTGTTTTTTAAAAAACAGAAACGACGTTCGCGGGGTCATCTGGCACAAAATAGATTTGGAATCTACAAAAACCATTTATTTTGGTAAATTTATGTGCACACACCGGGAAAGGTTTCTGAATTTGTACAACTCTTTCACAATAGGTGGCGCGCCAGTTGTTTTTAAAAAAAGAGAAACGA
The DNA here is from genome assembly GCA_946406115.1 of Apoda limacodes. NCBI lineage: Eukaryota > Metazoa > Arthropoda > Insecta > Lepidoptera > Limacodidae > Apoda > Apoda limacodes. The sequence goes on along the minus strand of OX291555.1, from coordinate 19,452,779 downwards.
CGTTCGCGGGGTCATCTGGCACAAAATAGATTTGGAATCTACAAAAACCATTTATATGTCACCCCATCTACAGTAACCAACCTACTTTTAAATTTTGACTTCTCATTTCAGTCCTCATTTCCAATAGGCTACATACAAATCGTTTACATATTTTAATACTACCTATATCAAATCAATAATATTTTATATAAGAAGGTTTTTTAAAAAATCAAATTACAATGCCAATTTCTAACAAAAACAGCTGGCAAATTAATTTAACAGTTTGTATATTTAGAAATAACAAATACAAACATATAGCTACCATCCTAGATGAGGGTAAGCAAAACCTACAACTATAACATTTGTAGCTGTTGAGATAAACATCTGAACATACACACAGACGGAGACACTGAAACCTCAATACACGGGTTCCATTGTACCATTATGGTACGGAGTCCTAACAGGTCTTTTTTAACTATCGCATTTTGTACTCATTATTTTTAGTACCTGGAAGACCGAGCTTTGCTCTTTTTTTTTTTAACAACGCCAACAATTGTTAAGTAGCTTTAGTGTTGCTTAAGAACGCCTTCTATTGTCAAGTTTTCAAGTAGCTTTGGTGTTTCTGTGTCGGTAAAAATAATAGTATTACGACTCGTCAATAGATGTCAGGAAGATAATATATCATATTATCATAATCAGTTTATCGAAACGACGTTTTTTAAAAATGAAACCTAGCTAGATCGATTTATCGTCCCCGAAACCCGCAGCTTGTTAGATTTCATAAAAATTATTGCGAGCCGTTTCCGAGGTTCTTCGTGTATACAAGAATTGTTCCTTTAAAGGTATTAGAAATATTTCAGGTCTTACTGTGACATTAACTTTTAGATACTGTGAGTGTGAGTGTACTGTGACTTTTTATTCTTAACAATATCCGATATGTGGGTAGTTTTAGTACTGCTCACTACCATCAACCCACAACACCTCGCTGAAAAACTCTATTCGTGACCAAGGCCAGTGTAACCTGGCCGAAACGTCGAGAACCAAAAAGGTAAATCTTTGAACGCGTGAAATACCCGAAATATATAAAAATAAGGTTAATGTTAATCTGGTGGTTTGAAATATATCCCCTTTCAAGCTCCTGGTTATTATGCCAATATCACAATAAAAAAATCTTAGAAAAAACTACGAAAGCTGCCATATTGACAGGCAAGACATAAATAATTATTTTTTCAAATGTAACTGATGATTTTTTTGACGGTACCTTACAGTAGAAAACAACATTGTGAACCGTGAGTAATGGTATAATTACACTTGAAAATTTAATTGTTATTTATGACACAAGTGCGGTAAATAGGTAATTACGAATAAGTGCCACATTGTTTTCAAAGGCAAGCATTCGGATAACCCATTACGCTCACATATCATACAACGTTTTTTAATACACTTTGCGATGAAGTAAAAGTTAGACATAAATATAAACTTCATCAGAACTAATTTTTACAAAAGTAATATTTACTAAGAACATAGGAGTTTGGCAATGAAATGGCGCGCTTTTTTGCAAAGGCGCGCATACAGGTTTTTTTTTTCACGAGGTAAAGGTCTGCCCTAACTACAGCCAAATAATGTTCAATATATACGGATGGATTCTTTAAATGTCGGAAAAAAAAATTGCATGACTAGTAAGTATATCAGATGCTATTGGTACAGGTTTTTTGAGAAAATAAAAGAGTAGCATAAACTGATATGTATTTAATTTAAATAGATTGTCCACTTAATTCCTTATAGATTATGGTACTCAATTACCATTAAAAAAATCATTTAAGAAATGCCCCAAACGCCTACAACAAATACCTACTGCGCATGCGTAAACTACTTATTTTGTGATCTCTACGGCGGCACCATGCCTTTGATTTGCGCCGCCGAGTGGGGGCAGGGGGGTGGCGCGTGCGCAGACACGTGCCGGCCGGCCGGCATACATACGATTTCAGTCAGTGCAACGACATAGCATCGCGAGTAACACAACGCGTCGCGTTCGTCCGAGTGTTACTTGTTTGTTTCAAAGCGCAAAGTACACAATAAACATGCCTAGGACAATACCACGTTACTCTAATGTGGAATTTGCAGCCATGCTGCGCTTTTATTTTATTGGTAGGGAAAATTTGGAAGAAGCGCGACGCTTGTACGCTGACCCCAGACACCTCCAATCCTTACGCCGGCGAGGGATTCCCCATCCCACAGTGCCATCGACAGACCAAATACTAGCCACGTACCAGAGACTGCTCGACTACGGCCAATTAAGAACACCGACACATGCTCAAGGTCGAGGGCGACCACGTCTCTCAGTTCGAGTCGAAGAAGATATCTTCGACCACTTCGATCGTCACCCTCGGAGAAGTACAAGGCAGGCAGCTCGGCGCTTGGGCACGAGTCATTATTATGTGTGGAGATTGCTTGTATCCATATCACTACAGCCGGGTACAAGCAATGCATTCACCAGATCCAAACCCACGCATGGTGTTTTGTCGCTGGTTGTTAGAGCACGGGCACGAGAACATTTTGTGGACCGACGAATCGATGTTTACGCGAGTGGGGATTTATAACGTGCATAACGAACGTTGGTGGTCTAACAACAATACTCACAAAATAAAGCAGCATGCACACCAGATCCGGTTCAGTGTTAATGTTTGGGCAGCTATAATAAATGACCACATAATAGGCCCAGTGTTTATTGAAGGACGCCTGACAGGTATCACGTATCTGGAAATGATACGACGCGTGATAACCACATTACTGGACAACGTTCCATTGGCTTATTTGCGTGGTATGCTCTTTCAGCACGACGGCTGTCCAGCTCACTACGAACGATCTGTGCGTGGTTACCTGGACGACGTCTTTGAAGGGAGGTGGATTGGCCGTGGAGGCCCTGTAAATTGGCCAGCTAGGTCAACAGACCTCACACCAATGGACTTTTATTTGTGGGCCGAATTAAAACGGCTTGTGTACACGGAGGAATCCGTCAGTGTTCGTTACCTAAAACGTCGAATAAAAACAGCATTTCGAATTGTGAAAAGTGATAGAGACACTTCGCAGTTTGCGAAATAATATTCAAAGACGTGCAAATCTGTGCCTCGATCAAAACGGTGGACATTTTGAACATTTATTGCGGTGCCGTTGAGTAGGTACCTACTTATCTACCGTTACTACCTTTGTAATTATTTTATTTTTTTCATTTTGTCTAAAAATAATTATTAATTGTTGTAAATAAGTTGATTCCAATTTTTTAAATACGCCTAAAATGTAGTTTTAAAGGTACAAGGTACATTTAAACATGTTTTTAAGAACATACCAAAGTCCTACCTTATGTAGGTATCGTTTTATCGGTGATGCCTTAGGTTAAACTACCTACTTACGTACCTAAACAACATTCTTGACGGTCCTAAGCCCGTTAAAGTATGAAGGGGAAATTTGAATCGAAAACACATTTAAGCATCAAAGAACTTATTTCTTACCATTGACCAAATACAACTTGAAAATTTGTAAAAATAGTAAGATTCTTTTTTTTAAGTTCGTATGTTTTGTAAACTGATGTAGATACTTTGTTTATCCTGTATCCTGTCCTGTGCCGATGTAGGTACTTATCGCCGTGCGAAAGGTCAACTGAGGTTACCAGCTGTTTGAGCTGCTATACCTACATGCCGGAGTTATGTGTGTGCGAATTATTAGACCAATTTTAGGGTAGGGTAGGATTTGCATAAGTTAGGTTTTATTTAGTAGGATTTTTTAATTTGTTACCTAAAGAATGTTAATGGTATTGGCAAAATTATATCACTAATAGCATTTCCTAGACCTTCTGATTACGCATTTCTTTGATCCCGACAATTAAAAATTACGTATAATTATTTTCTTTTGTTTGACATTAAATGTTCAAAGTCATTTATTATTTTTATTCTGTTTTGTTGCTCTATATGACATCTTGTTGCCTTGTGTTTAGAAAGCGGCTGTATTTATTTATTTATATGAAAACTCATAATTATACACATTTGACATTTGAAATGAAATTAAAATAATTTGACATTTTATAAAACTTTTAAGTAGAGATTATATTTAAATGTAAATTAGTACCTATGAATTCATTTAACATTTCATCGTAATGTAATTTTCAAAATATGTGTGAATCTATTAAATTAAATTTTATTTGGCGGAATATGCTTGGTCGATATGAATGTAACATCCTCAATGTACCATATTTCTGGCAAATAAAGATAATTCAAATTCTAATTCATATACCATCGCTGAATTAAAAAATCGAAGTAATGTTAGATGTAATTAATTTTGCTATTTTGGAAATTAATAATGTAAAAAAAAACTAACTTGATCCATTACAGCCAGAAGAACCAGAAGATCCTGATGAATTTGAAGATACTTGTTTAACTGTAGTCTTTGTGTTTGAACTTCTGGAATGGGAGAAATTTCTTACTTTTATTATTCATTTTTTAGTTTTGGACATTAGGAAACAGTGCGTTACCCCATGTAATTTTATTATAGACCAGACATTTTTCTACAACCTTTATTGCTATGAAATTATACCTACAACATTTTTACCTATATAATTATGAATTGTAATTATTGAAAAAAAAATGATTGTGACGCCAAAGTTTCTTACACTTATATGTTTACTTATATAAATACTATACAGTACTTATTAAGTGAGTTTTCGGTCTTTTCCAATGGTTTTTTTAGTTACATTTACAAAATTATAAGTAAAAATAACATAGATTATTAGAATACTGTAGGTTCGAGTCCTGGGTAAAGTACCTTTTTACTGTATCTTTGCTATAAATAAAATCTTAAAAATGTTTTTTTTCTAATTTATTTATTCAAACTTAGAATGCATGAAATTAATCCATATTTCTGCCAAACTGCGAAACAATTTGTCGGCAGTAGTTCTCGTATTCATCTTATTTAAATACATAATATCTTGTATTGCTGCTGATATTTTAAATATTAATTTGTATGTCAGATATTGCTGTTTTTCTTAATTTTTTTTATTTATACAGTAATGACGGCAATTTATTAAAATTTTAAAAATAATACATACATATTCCCTATTCCCTAAAAAACTCTTGATCCAATATTTTGGATAAAACAAACAATCTTTCCCTATTCTATATTATTTAAGTTAAGATGGTGTAATAATTGCGTGAAAACATATTACTAATGCTAAAAGGTAATTCCGAATACCTATAGTCAAGTCAACGGATGACATTTTGTTTACATACGCAAATGGATTGTTTTGCGACAACCTTCAACACAACATATGTACCTACACTTACTAGTAGCTAGAGCTTAGTATGTATAGTGTACTGCCAACAAATTAATTGTCATATTTCACGTATAAGGTTACACGCGGAGACTAGCATGTTAGTACTTTATGTATATGTGACTGGAGCCCCTTATTTTAGTAGAAAAAAAAGCTGTTAGTAATCAGATTTTATGGTAAATCGGAAATACTGATCACACCTATCTTCCAAATAACACAGATACAGCCGCTCACCGCATGGCAGAATGAAACACAGCTATTTATTATCACGCGCACGTAGTAAGAGACCACAGCGCATTTTAGAATAAGTCAACATGAGCGTCAAATCGGTTTTAGGGTTCCATACCTCAAAAGGAAAAAACGGAACCCTTTGTAAAGGATCACTTTGGTGTCCGCCCGTCCGTCTGTCAAGACCCTTTTTCTCAGGAATGCGTGGAGGTATTAAGCTAAAATTTATATCAAATACTCAAGTCTACCGTCCCTTGGAGGTGTGAAAAAATCAAAATTCTAATCAAAAGATACAGCCGTTTATGCCGCAAATTTTCGAAACTCGCAAGGGAATCAAAACCTACTAGGTACTTCCCGTGAACTCAGAATCTTGAAATTAGGTACGAAGCAACGTCTTATAGCACAGATAAAGGAAAAAATGCGAAAACCGTAAATTTTTAACTTATATACCTACAAATTTGTACGGAACCCTCGGTGCGCGATTCTGACTCGCCCTTGGCCGGTTTTTTTAGGTATTTAATCAAACCTAACTCGATTTTTTTTTAGAATTTAGTGTGACTTCTATGGACTATCTAGCGGTTTATTATATTGAGACAAATTAAAGCTATCGTGTTTTTAGTAGTAAAATTCATTACTATTGTACAGGATAAAACTTTCAACCCAAAATACAAAGTATTAGTTTTTATTTTGAAAATTTTCACTGACCATTGGTCAGATTCAACTCTGCCCCATTTTATTACTTCCTACGACAAACTCCGATAGAACAGCAAATTATTTGTGAGGATTCTGAGTAGTTAAAAAAAAAAATTGTAAAAAATAATACCTAAATACTCACTTGGCATCAGTGTTAGGCGGTCTAGGAGGTACAAAAGCATCAACAACGACTTGCTCCGTTCCTTTGATCTCTGCTCGACAAAATGGACATCCTTGACCTTCAGAGTCCTGAAACACAAAATTCAATATGCATGGCATTTTAGGCCTTCAAGCAAATTATACGAATTTTAACATAGTTTAGTTTTAAAAAAAACTTTGTTTATTTTAAAATGCCACCATTTGTGTACCTGTCTGTCCTTTCGTATGCATTTTAATTATAATTTAATAAAGACCAGTAAAAATAAAAAATAAAAAAACACATGATTTTTTTAGTTAATACATAAAGTATTTTTTTCTGGCAAGGTATTCAATGCCTTGTGTGTCATAGTTTAGAACCATTTTGAATTCGAGTTCTGTAATCTGTCCTATGGACTATGCAATAACGTCACAAAATTGACATCTTTTAGAAAGAGACAAAGCAAACTTGTAGTATCTTTTCTCTTCCTATTAATGTCCGCCATTTTGTTAATTTAAGTTTATTGAAACAAGTTAGAAAAATACTAGGGCTAGAACCCAATCAAGAAATAGCAAAATCTTTTCTGAGAGGCAAGTGTTTTTTTTTTTATTAGATTGCTATGAAGTAATTTTATTTATATTATAACATTTTTTAAAAAGAGTGGCTCAATTTAATACCTTTAAAGGAGCAATTCTTGTATGTATGTATATTAAATCTGAATCTCCGAAAATGCTCCAACGATTTTCATGAAATTTAGTACGCACAGGGTATCCTGGGCGGTAAATCGATCTAGCTAGGTATCATTTTTAAAAAACATCGTTTTATCCCTGTTTTCCGGCAATGATAAACTGAAAAATATGACTCTGCCTGACATCTATTAGCGAGTAGTAATACTATTGTTTTTAATGTCCCTGATTAAAGCTACTTGACAACAGATGGCATTGTTAAAAAAAAAAAGTAACGCTCGGTCCCCACTGCTTACAATGTCAAAAACTCATTATCTAACTCAGTATAAAATTTTACTGACTCACAATTTGCCATGCCGTTAGACAAGGTGTACAAAGCAAATGGCCGCATGGTTCTATCCTAATGTCCTTATCGTTTTCTGCACAGATCTTGCACAGCTGGAACGTGCTACCTGAAATTAGTAAAAGAAATAATGGAAAAATTGGTCAGCAAAACTGTTTCGATTCATGCAGAAGATTCTATATGGTGCTTGATCTTGACCTCACATACGGACTAAGCCTAAGATAGCGGCGGAGACCCCTCTGAACTAAGTTCTAAAGGTTTAGGTTACTACCTACTGGGCAGGCAATAGCATTTTACATTATTTTAACGTAAATTATTTCGATAAATTGTGGCACACAGACAGACTGTTTTCTAGATTGATATAGATTACTTTGTATTGCGACCAAGAATTACCGCACGTATATATGTTCTTCCCGATTGCAAAAAAAACAGCAGGCCATTCAAAAAACCATGCACAGAATCTTTGGGGCTTCAATTATTGACACTAGTTATTTAATTAACTTTGGGATATAAAGCATTATATATTAACATTAATAATAATTTTGAAATGTTTCACTCGAGACTATTTTTGTATCTTTCTTGCAAGAAGAAACAAGAAAAAAGTTTTAATTTACGAACCCATTTCGCAGTACAGTTCATACTGCTCCTGCGTGACTGTAATGTGGTCTTCTGCTGGCGATATAATGGCACTGCTTAGGTCCGGGTTTACATCTCGGCCGTCAGGGTATAAATAGCTGAAAGGTGCAACAAAATGTTTGAGTATAGAAAAAATAATTACAAAAACTAATTTAAACACTAAAAAAAAAATTGCTGCTTTAATCCCCGCAAGTAGTAGCTGGGTCTTTCACGTAGATTTTAGTTTCCTGCTGTTACATTTGTAGTTTATAGAAAGTTGTCTATGGACTTCTGCATCTCTTCAACTGTCCTTGTGACAAATTCCATTCCATTCCATTGGATGCTCCGTTGGGACGTGAAGGGAGGAATAACAAATAAAAAAAAACAAACTCATTAATGTGATTTTTTTAATTTATTGGACCCTAAATATAGTAAGTTTCATACAAATGCCGTTATATTAAGTAGGTGAATTTAAAGCCTATAAGTTGTAAAATATTATTTAAGGAAAATAAATAGAGAAGAATATGTATTAATATAATATAGATGATAATATTTATTTAAATATTAACAATAGAATAGACATCAATAATTATTATATTTATGCAGTAAATATTCATATTAAATATGAAACAAATAAAAATACTGTATCAAGTTATAAACTGCCAAGACTGATATAACCACTTGTTGTAGATCTCTTCTTAAGGCTGCTGCCTTAGACATTATACACTATAAATAACCACTGCTGGGCCTAGGCCTCTCCTTGAAAAGAGGGCTCAGGCCATAGTCCACCGCGCTGGCCTAGAGCAAATTGGCGGACGTTTGTTAAACTAGTGGCCACTAAACTGACCGAGTTTGCCGCCCGTATGGCCTCTGACTTAGCTTAACGTCTGCTATCATAAAACGACAAGTGCCTTGCACCGAGTGTTAAATGCTCTATGCAGTTCGTATTTTTGTGTTTTTTATTGGGGTCCCAAGAATAAGAAGTGTGCTTTCTTAAATCGCTCAACTTTCACTTAAGGGGATAACCACTGCTGGGCCTAGGCCTCTCCTTGAAAAGAGGGCTCAGGCCATAGTCCACCGCGCTGGCCCAGAGCAAATTGGCGGACGTTTGTTAAACTAGTGGCCACTAAACTGACCGAGTTTGCCGCCCGTATGGCCTCTGACTTAGCTTAACGTCTGCTATCATAAAACGACAAGTGCCTTGCACCGAGTGTTAAATGCTCTATGCAGTTCGTATTTTTGTGTTTTTTATTGGGGTCCCAAGAATAAGAAGTGTGCTTTCTTAAATCGCTCAACTTTCACTTAAGGTTTTTAAATAGATATATAGATACTTACAACCCTTCTCTATAGCCATCAAGAAGCGCCTGCACTAAACTTTTATTTTGCGGTATTGTTTGCAATATTTCACCATCTACTGTCACGTAGCCAATCGCCCATTGCCCTAATCGTGTACATGATAACCTGAAATTATAAATTATTATAGTTAAATAAAAAACCATTTAACTCTACGTTCTGTTGAACTCTAAAACTTATCAACCAGACAGATCAATTACCTAAGTCACTCTTTGTTGTAAAATCTTAGGATCCATGGCTCAGTAGGTTTCGATTCTCGCACAAGACAAATAGTTATTATTTGTGTTTTTCTTGAGACTGGGTGTTTTCTATGTATGTATTTACAAAGAAAGAAGTATATAATAAGAATATTTATTTGTATCCGTTGTCTGGTATCCATAGCACAAGCTTTGCTGAATTTGGAACCGCTGGGACGGCGATGTGCTTAATGTCGAAAAAAATATTTATTTGAAGGTTGTTAGTGACTGCTTAGTGGCATAGTCTGGTATCAGTAACTGCCTGTTAAACCAAGGGGCACGGGTTCGACAACCGCACCGGACAAACAATTATACGTTTCTAACTTTAAACAATACGTAATGTGTAAGGATCCCAAGTAGTACATCAAAATTTGAATTTCTACTGATTTTGAGATGGATAATTTTATATTGTGTGCTGACAAGACCAATAGTAAAAGCCGACTGACTCTAATTGAACATACATTAAAATACATACATAACATTACGTTAGTTTTCCAAATGAGCATGCAAAGTCCAGACTCCCACTAGCTACGATCCTGGCACACTAGTTTTGCTTGTCATTTCAGAATTAAATGATGCCGTACCAATGCATAACACCTAATTACATTTGTGTTATGCATTGGAATGAACTACAGAAAAAAAATTTTTTTCTCTGTATTGAGTATTTTGTTTTAGGAACTGTAGAAAAAAATAATAAGTGCTCACCTAAATACATAACTCCCAGCCTTAAGTATGTACTTGTTTAGCCTCGCTTTGACTTCGTCGTACGTGAGAAATGCCACGTAACCGGGATGTGTAACCGCCAACAGTTGCCAATTCCGTAGCAACGTACTCCATGGTTGAAATAGCCTATAAAATTCAAAAATCCAAATAAATGGGAGAATTCCACAAAAAAAAGAAAAAAAAAACAAAAAACCTATAAAATGTCATCTATTGTCCAGTCAGTGTACCCTGCCCATACGCCTACCAAACTCTAATAGCCAGTCAACTCGGCCGATCGATAGAATATCATTAATAATAAATTAATAGCCGCCAATGACATATATTTTAATCAGACCAATGTTCTGACAATCCGCCTATAGGAGTCTACATAGGCCTATCCCAATTAGCGCCAACACACCTGGCTGAGAATCTTTTGCAGGTCTTCGGCGCATCTGGCCTATCCGTGGTCTCCACTCTAGACTCGTCCTTTAAGGCGAAAGGCCAACATCTCTTCAACAAATATAACCTGCCCATTGCCACTTCAGCTTGCTTATTTTATCTGACTCAAGGATCTGACTGACATATATATAATCAAATTTAATAAGAGAGAACCGGCAGTTCCGCCAAGCAACAATCCAAGTAGCACATTAATATCCAAAAACAAGCTGTATTACAGTCTTATACTATAATTTAGCTGGAAAAGAGGATCAACTAGTCTGATTACTGTATTAGAAGGATTTTGTACACTGTTAGACGGCACAGCTGACTAATGACTTCATACTGGAGAAAAATTCAATGTAATGCTTTAGTGTAGAATTTGAACTCACTGTGGTCCAGACTGTGGCAACATATAATGCTACTAGCTGTTTTAGAAGACTAAAGGTCACAGCTCATTAGAGCCACACGGCTTCCACTCCGCACCGCCTCGCCTCGTGCGGTTAGTATTCATTATATGGACTTGTATGGGTATGTGCTCACTACATCAATTCCGTAGCGTCACCGGATCGCCTCCGTCGTAAGCCCTCTATAGCCCAGTCATATTAGGGGTTTCACCTCGGAATGAAAGATCATAAGCTGTAAATTGGTATAAACCTTTGTTTTGCCGCTCTAAATGTTGTCTCAAAAGTCACAAGATATTGAAGGTCAAAGGTCGTAAAAATCGTTTTTTCGTGAATATCTCGCTTTCTATTGCTTAAATGAGATTTGCACCTATTATAAAAGTTGTAGAGTATAAAATTCTCTACAACTTTTGTTTGAAATTTTTTTAATACGACCCGTGGACATTTGTCTTCAACGAGTGGACGCCGTGCGAAGAGGCAGTGCGGGATAGGTGCCGGGTGGCTCTAATGAGCTGTGACCTTAAAGCACATAAACGGCTGCTGAACGCGAAAAAGACACCTCCCTTATAATGCCGCGTGCTGTATTAAAGCATCAAATATTACCGTTGGACTTTATTCGGTGTACACTAATTCTATTCTAATGCTTATAAATAAGCTTAATAGTAGCTGAATAACACATAATATAGAATGTCTTAAACTGCTGTACGATGTATAAAAGCATCAAATGACTCATTGAGCTGTAAATTGGTGTAGTTAAACTGCACTCTAATTTTTAAGCATAAAGTGAAAATATTAGCTATTGTACAGCCTCTATATTTATTAGGGGGTAATTATAAGGGGGTTAAAATGCCGTGATTTTTTTTTTCATAATCTCGCAATGTGGTTGGGGAACGAACAAAAGTATAAAGCACTTTGCTTGTTGACATAATTAAGTAAAGTATGTACGAAATGATATTTCATTAAGATTTTTTCATCCTTGAAATACTCTTTGTTACTCTTGCTTTTTAACCGTTGACAGCCATTAAAACAATTTCATTCCATTGTACAGCTAGCTTTATGCTTTTAGCTGTTAAATAGAGTTTAATATCGCCATGATAGAGAAAAGAGAAAATCAAAGGAATCGAGATTTCCTTATACCTAGAAAACACTCTTAGACAGCCATCAAAATAATTTTATTCCATTGTACAGCTATAGTAAAGCTTTCAGCTGTTAAATACAGTTTAATATCGCCATTATACAGAAAAGATAATGTCAAAAGATTTTAGCAAGAATTAGTTCTGGGTAGCAATTTAAACCATTTTGAGCTGAACAGAACTGATTTATTATGACAAAAACCAAATGATGTCTTATTGGTTTTTAATATATTATTTAATATTAATGTAATAAAATAATTTAATTTGTTATTGATCGTTCATGAGTTTAAATGAAATAATTTTGTTCCGATATCCATAAATATTTCGAACACCATATATATCTTGTAAAAAATATTTAATAAAACAGTATTATTATGAAGGCGCGTAAAAAATTTGATAATGTCTCCTATATAGATTCACAGTAAAGTGGCATCCGCAATACAATTGATCAACAGATATATGTAACATATGAATTATATCCCTTAAGGTTAAGTTAAGATGTTTTCATTTAATAAAAATGTCGCCGTTGCACACTGGTGCATACACAATCTGCACGAACAATTATTTTCCAACAAATTTTTTTTTGTATTTAGCGTAACGTTGTCAATCTATAAAACATGTCTTGGCTGCTAGGAGCTAACCGTGGGCATGGCTATTTTAAGGATTTAAAGGAACTGAATAGTAAGACTTTAAATAGCTGTGTAATAGTTTTCTAAGCCCTAGTACAACCCGTATACAACTCTCTACAGCTGTTAATAAGCCTCTGCCATGCTTAGGGCTGGTTAATTTGGGGCCAAATTTAGAATTACAAGGACTGTGTCACTAGCTACACAGTTCTTATACAGATAGCCTTTACAGCCTCAAGTTTATGATTACTCTGTAGTCCGGCGACTCTACAACTATGTGTGCTATTAGGGCAAGCTTCAGCGTGGGTAAAGGGGGGACTCCACTCGCTTCTATATACCGCACTTAGCCGTTGATCCATAAAATGGCGAGTTAACGTACTATTATAGTTTATTAAATGATAATATGGTGCCAACTGAGTCAGCTTCCTTTGCGCAAACAATGCACGAAGCATTGATTATGCGGAACAGTAGGTATTTCGCGCCGATAAGGGAGTTGGCTTACGTTTAGATTATATTATTGATATGCATCTAGGTACTATTAGTTTGCACAGACTATACTTGCCTGAATGTAGAGTTTAAAATTTTTATAAAAATTTATCATAAATAGTCGGACTTGCGCACGAAGTTATCTACAAAAAACGACAAGAATATCACGTTTGTTGTATGGGAGCCCCCTTAAATATTTGTTTTATTTTAATTTAATTATTTATTTTTAAAGTGAATATATAACTAACCATCCTGAGAATACTTCAAGCGTCTAACTGTTGCCGTAATCAATTTTAAGCAAAACCGAGCAAACAAATCACGTTTGTTGTATGGAAGCCCCCCTTAAATATTTATTTTATTTTGCTTTTAGTATTTGTTGTTATAGCGGCAACAGAAATACATCACCTCTGAAAATTTCAACTGTTTAACTTTCGCGGTTAGAAGGACGGACAGCGGAGTCTTAGTAATGCCGTTTAACCCTTTGGGTACGGAACCCTAAAAATGAAACTAATAATTACACTAGAGTGTACGAACGTCCTCATAATGTTAAATGTACTATCTACTCTGCAGCAGTATTTGTTCCGCTCAAGTTTAAAACTCTACGTTTTCCCAGCAATTTCATTAAAGCCCAAAAATAGAGTGTCAGAATTATTATTTTACCTATCTGTTTTAATAGCCAAATTACTCTAATATTAGCAAATCCACGTAATTAGGGTTTGAACTATAACATTTTTTTTTTTTCAGGTCAAAAAGTGTACGCACTCAGGAATGTAACAAAATTAATCAAATTCTTGCAAAACTTAACGCATTTGGGCATGTCATCACGTTCAAGCTGAAAGCGAACTCCGCGAAAGAAAACTGAAAATGATTTTAGATTCAGATTTTTTTGTATGGGGTATGCATATTATATTGCACATAGATACTACTTTTGCTCAAGATTTTTTTAAGATTAAGGTATACGTATTAAGCTAAATTAAACTAACTTCCTCCTGCGAACGCTTAGGTTGTGTTAAGAGGTGCCTGCCAAGTTTTCTCTAAGGACTACAGTACCTACAGTAAGTATAGAATTCTTCCACAAAGAAGTGATTATATTTTTAGAGGATCCGAAGCGAAATGTTTCATTTACGAGTGTTTCATACTATGTAAGATTGCAATTCATTTTTTTTTTTTTATATATATTTTAAGAAAGTTAAAAATCAAGGAAGTAAGGAAACGAAAGAAAGAAATTATTGCATAAAATATCCAGTACACTTACCTAGTAAAAACATCGAATTCAAAATTAGATATGAAATCATTGCACGTGAGATCTATCGTGGTCTTCAGCGCCATCGTTTCCAACCCTGAAGATATCGGGTGCACGTTGTTCAACTCTTCACGAAACACCTTCCATGGCACTAACGGACTGTAAAGGAAAAAAAAAAAATATTATCTATTTGTCACTAGTAAGTAGCGAGGGTTTAATAACGCACTGGGGACATTGTGCCATGGGCCCATTTTTAACGGTCTAAAATTATAAGCGGAGTTAAGAAACGTCAGTTGTGTTCAGTTATTGGATGGGTGATCGCATCTGAAGAAGAAGCCAAATCGGTTCTGGCTGATATTAGCCCTTAAGCCACGCCAGAGGCCCTAGTGGCCGAATCAATAACTTTAACAGTGTAGTGGTTTCCAGCTGGGTAGTACGCCAATTACAACTAGGTCCACGAGGTGAAAAATGGCTTAAGCCATTTTTTTAAAAAAAAGTATTTCATAACTTTGACGATTCAGAAGTAATTGTAAAAACCTAATTTGAATAAAAAAAAATTGAGTGACTTTTCTTTACTGATATGGCCTGTCTCCTTGCAATGGGAACGTAAAACCGCTGCGGCAACAAACAAAATTTATCACGTACAAATTAAATCTAATAAAGAAATTAGACTACTTAATAAATAAATTAAGTTTCTCGTAACTTTACTTTACGTTCAAAGAGATTAACAACATTCACCTAATTTCAAAGTAAATAACCAAAGTTCATCCTTTCGCAGCTTTCAGTGAACTTCTGCGGAGAAATAATGCGGCAAAGTTAAAAGGTCGAAAACGCTTGAAAAGTTACATTCGTGGGATGTTCGTGGGTAATACCTGTAATCACATCGTAAAAGTTTTCCATTATGACAAACTTTTGCGTTTATTGATGAGTTTTAATTACAAAAAAATTTTGTACACTATTCATCACCCAAAAATTATTTTGATCAGCATAGAAGCTATCATCCTATTGCCTTTTAGTATAAAATGTAATAGTAAAAAGTAGTTTTTGCTTGATGACTGCAAAGCACATGCACAGACAGCAGAAAATGTAATATCTCATGTATATAAAAATGAATCCTTATTTCCCTTAGTCACGCCATAACTATCGAACGACTGCACCAAATTGGATAAATCTTTTTTTGTTGTGTTCTTGTAAGAGCAAAGTTTTTATAAGATATTTAAGAAAAAAGGAACAAATGCTAGTTGGACTAGCACACTAAGGGTAAACTGATTATACTGAAATTGTTGTGCACACGCTGGGGAAGGCTTTTGAATTAGTACAATCCTTTCAGAATAGGTGGCGCGCCAGTTGTTTAAACCATCACCATAACCATTACATATAACATAAAAGTCAAAGTCATTTTTTTTTATTTAAATTAGAACACTTTGAATCGTCAAAATCATTAAATATTTTTTATACCACTAAGGTGGCAAACAAGCTCCGGATCTGCAGAATGTGAAGCGGTCACTGCAACACTTTGAATCGTCAAAATTATTAAATATCTTTTATACCACTAAGGTGGCAAAAAAGCTTCCAATCTGCAGAATGTGAAGCGGTCACTGCAGCCTATGGGCGCCCTATACTGTAGTCCCTAGAGTAAACATTGGAAGTGAACTCATTCCACAACTTAAACGCAGAATGTGATGGAATAAGAATGGATTCTTAATCCTGGAGTGTGACTGTAAATTGCAAAAATTGCACTAAAGAACCGGAATACGGCTCCCTAGTAAATGATGCTGCAGATCTACTAGAAGAGAGGATCAGGCACAAAAATTATGGAACCCGTAACTGTGTCGATACCCTTTAGCCAACTTGAACCATGGTTACAAGACAGAATCTCACAACTGCACAAAAAATAATGAGGAGAACAAAGGGACTGCAGATAAGGTAAATCTGTTCTTAGTAGGAAAAACCTTCGCCACATAACTGGCATAATAACAGGTCACTGCCAACAATAAATAAACGTTTTTTCTATATCGGTATCACCTACAGTCCCCTATAAAGAGGCTACATGAAAGCCCAGGAGACACCAGCTCTCGTAATCTTGAACCGTGAGCAATTCATGTGCAAAGCTTTTGAACAGTCCAGAAACCATGAAAGAGGCACTGAGTAGCATTAGACACCTCCTTGATTTTTGAATTACCAACGATAGGTAATTTGGTTACCTACGTACAATGACCCAATTAAGGGGTTTAGTGCGGAAAGCGCCCACCTATATCTAATTAACCAATGAGGATTTTCTCAGTTACTGCGACTGCGCAAACGACGGGATACTCTGAGCTGAAGCGTCTCATCTCTCATCTTATACTGCCGACTTATAATGTCACACGCGATGCTAATACGTTGGGCCAGATGAAACGGGTTGTATTCGTCACACTTGAGTCCAGACGATATAGTGGAGCCAAGAGGCGCATCCACTGAGATGTCTGATAAAGCTGATCTGAGATGATATATCTGTCCGGACGTGGAGTCTTCTATATCCGGTATTCTCGATAGAGAAAGTACCATTTGAGAGAATATAAGTCAGAGCAAATTCGTGATCATATAGATATCCCTGCTAAGTTATTGGTCCGAGAACTGAGCCATTCACGACGATAGGCGTTAAAGTCTCACAAACTGGGTGTTCTACTGAGTGATACAACTCAAGAACTTCGTCAGTCGTTAAATTCGAGTAACTTAAAAGTTAAAAAAAGGAAATTATTTTGTAACATAAAAAAAAAAGAAATGTAAGATACAATGCTAATCATTTTACCTTTAGTCCATTGAAATGTTACAATTTAAGGACCGAGTACTGCATTTGTTAGAGGACGCAATTTTATTTTTGGGACATGTGTGGGGGGTCAATAGAAGCTTAACCTCAAGTTTGAGGGGTCATGTGTGGGCGGTCAATAGAAGCTTAACCTCAAGTTTGAGGGGTCACCACCCTTGTCATCCGGCTGCCATCTTGGAAAAAGGGGTGAAAACTTTTTTCGCGATATCTCGAAAACTATGCGTCTTATAAAAAATTCGTAGACACATAATTTGTAGCAAATTGTTTTGCCTAAAAATATGTTTATTTAACTTTTTGCCCTAAACCAATGACCAATCTTGTAGACGATCTTTTGAGGAAAATTTTTCTCTGCATTTTTTTAATTTTATTCATTTAAAACGCTGTTACAGCGCTCCAAAGTTGACCGGGTTCGTCAATGCTCATGAGAATCCAGTCGAAACGAAATGTGTAACTTATTTTTGATTTTTTTTTATTGTAAATATATTCTTAAAAAATTTTGGTTAAATCCGTACAACTTTACTTATTCATTCCTAACTCTTTTCCCCGCCACCTATGAGGTAGAGTCTGTAGGCGTGTGTTTTTTTACGTGGTATTCCCAGTAGGCCTACTCCACGGACATCTTACTTATAATATTTTCAATCCTCGACATCATAATTTTTTCAATCACTTATTAGCTTGCTACTCTTATCTTCTTTTCTTCGATGGTCCAGGCTGTGGCTTAGAATCTCTAAATTAACGTCAAATGTGAAAGTTCGAGGAATAACAGGATTTAAAATTGGAGTCATAGTTGGAAGTTCATCTTCGAATTCATTTTCTTCCATTAACTTTGACATTTCCATAATGTTGCTGCATGTTTCGCCAGAACAATGGAGTCATACTGTAGAGCATTTCAGGCCGGCTTTTCTGCAGCCACACATGCTTCCACAGTTTCCTTTGCATCTGCAGAAAATTAATTTCATATAAGATCGAAGAGATTATTGACGAACCCGGTTAACTTTGGAGCGCTGTAACAGCGTTTTAAATTAATGAAATTAAAAAAATACAGAGAAAAATTTTCCTCAAAAGATCGTCTACAAGATTGGTCTGAGGTATTTTTTTTGTAAAATGTATAAAAAAAAAGTTATAGAGCAAAAAATTCTCACTTTTTTGCTTATAACTTCTTTAATTTTTAATGTAGGCCAAAAAGTTATTGAAAGATATTTGTAGGCAAAACAATTTGCTACAAAATATGTCTTTACGAATTTTTTGTAAGACACATAGTTTCAGAGATATCGCGAATAAAAGTTTTTTCACCCCTTTTTACAAGATAGCGGCCGGATGACAAGGGTGGCGACTCCTCAAACTTGAGGTTAAGCTTCTATTGACCCCCTACACATGTCCCAAAAATAAAATTGCGTCCTCTAACAAATGCAAAGCTCATGTAACATTTCAATGGACTACTTGGTGTGTCAGTATGTCTGGATAAACACAAAAATGCATTCATCTACACACATACTAATATACAGGTGTTGAATTGAAATAAAAAAAAATTATATAGACATCAAACTGTGACAGTTCTCATGAATAAAATAAGAATATGTAAAGGAATCTGGCGCAAAATTCGAGGTAAAATCCAAGTAAAGGGAGATCACCGGACGCGAGTGTCTCGCCGGGTTTTGCTTTTATTTGCAGGAAAGAAAAAGACTAAGCATAAACTAATATCAAGAATTAACTCTATGGCTCTAGATGTTTTTATGAAGTACCTATTTAGAAATATTACTTTTATTTTTTTTTTAAAAAAACATCCCTTTTTCAATGTAAATTTTTATTTAAAATATCTACTTTTACTCTAATATACTTTATAAAGTAAAGTACTTTGTAATGTTGAAAGAAATATGTTGTTGATTGAAGTATCTCTCAATATACCTATAACGCAACAGCAAGATACTCGATTGCTTTATATTTATAAGTATATAAATGTAAATTTTATTACATAGTGTTATATGTACTATGTGTTTATTAAGAATATAGAAAATAAACATACATCGATTTATTTAAAGTTTAAAAAGCGCGGTTACAATATTATCACTTATATTAAGGTGATGACATACCCAAACGAGTTGAGTTTGCCAGAATTTGACTAATTTTGTTACAGTCCTAGATACATTTACTGACGTAAGAAAATCTATGCTATAGGTCAACTTAAATTAAAAATTTGCTTATATTATTTGAGTTTTAATACCGTCTGTTCCATCGAAAAACCGAGGAAATCTATATTTTCAACGTGCGGTCACGTGCTAGCGCCTATCGTAGGTGGGACTGTGTCTCTTTGTATGCTTCAATAGTTTAATATTTCTTTGTACACTGGTCGAAACGGCAAGCTTTTGCTAGGGTATGCCAAAGGCTCACAGTCAGTGTATAATTAGCACGCTATATAAGGAACTATACAATTAACAACACAAGTGACTCACTTATACGCAGTGTTGTGTTATGCAAATATCAGTTTACATAATTATTCCTATGCGTCAGTTGCCCCAAGTTGCATGCATAAGTTCCAATGCTGCAACTTTCTACGGAACACTTCCATTTTGTTTGAGGAGATTGATTGACTGTTTTAGTTTCTCGAAGTATTTCAATTATTAATAAATGGGTTATATATATTGCATTGATTGATATTATTTAGGTAATTTAATCACTTTAACACCTAACACAAAACCACGTTTATTTATTTATTTTGTGTTTAAAATATTTCGCAGAATATAAGTATGGACAAATTTAACAACTGTCAAAACATTTTTTTATGCTGTTGGAATTAACAAGAAAATAAAGAACCCAACACACTTTAGTGGAGTTAACTAAAGAGTAACTAAACTACCTAATATAATTAATACGTACGTAAAATACGCAAGTTAAGACTTATTACTAGTAGAAGCAATCAAGATTATGGAAGAGGATATTAAATCAATTAATAAAAACTTTCTGAAGAAAAGTAACCAGAAATTTTATAATTTTCAACCGACTTCAAAAAAGGAGGAGGTTCTCAACTAGACTGTATTTTTTTTTATTTTGTAACCTCAGAACTTTCAATTTTTCATTTTGGAGTCGCGGGTAACGTTGAGAAGGCAAGTCAACTATTTGTCGAGGAGACATATTCTAGGACGACAATAAGGATGTCCCACAGCCATCACGATATCGATGGATCCTAAATATAGTTGCAGGCATGTGACTTCAATATCTAAACCAAATTTCGTAATACAAAAATGACGATGTAGATACAGAATAGATCTAAGCACTTACTTACTTAAGTGATTTGTACTATTTTGGTACACTACAATAAATAGTAGATCACACTCAATAGAAAGAAACGTTACTAGCTTTCATAAATAAAGCTCTCTTGGTAGTTCCTACATCCCATTAACCTAGTGAAGCATTCAAGTTAACAAAGTTCTACTTAAACAAACACACAAGTGATTTAGACCATAGTTGCTAATGAATTCTTTCTCAAACAGTATAATAGAACCAGTTTTATGTTGATCAACATGTAGATAAAACAAATACGATAATATACCGTACACTGGTAAAAGTGTACTTGATTGATGTAGCATATGACTTTATAGCTTAGTGTTTTGGAACCTGAGTTATACCAGGATTCTTCTCGGTCAACATCTAAATTTGGCACCTATTGGGTGATATTTCATAAACGGTGAAACGTCATTAATTTTTGTTTTTTAACCTAAATGCCAAATACCAATTTTTCAGCATTTAGCTTTAAGATCGTTCAAGACGTACCTTCCAACCCTAATTTTATCGCTTTAGGGTATGAATGTTGCAAAATCCTTTTTTAGTGGGACCCTACACCAACTAAGGAAACGTTAAAGGGCCAAGTTAGCAGTTGAACAATAAACAACCAAATCATCGAATCTTGTCATTTTATCCATAATCTATTAAGTATTTATACATATTTCTATATTAACATAATAGGTATATGTGTAAGGTGTATTTTTGTGTAATGGGTGTACCAGTCCCAAACCAGTTAAGGACGAATTTTGACTTTGAAATGCTCTGAACTGGTATTATGTAGTTTTTACGTAGAAAAGTATGTATAAAGTTGATAAGTGTTTAGTAACGCTGCAATATTGATAAATCATTTCAATCCAACATATTCAAGTTTTTTAGATTAGATGAAAAATACTAAAAAGGGGTGTGCCTAAGATTGACCAGTGCCCCCATAATAAATAGCCACGGTGCAAAATTGACCAGAAGGTAGCATTGATAGTATTGATAATAAAACACTATTTCGTTACACAAATTTACTTTCGCGTATGAACTAAAAATATGTTGGTTTGATATATAATTGTATATCTTTTGAATCAGAGTCCACATAAACTTTCTTCTTGATCCATTTCCTTGTAGGTTGCTCATCTTTTTCTGTATCGTTTCATTACCTTTTCATGTTTGCACGAGATGAGATGAGAACTCTGGATGTCATGCATACTTTTGGTGACTTTCCGCTGGTCCAGTCTTCTGGTTTATCTCGCGCTATATCCAAAGGAATCCTTTCGTAGCTAACAGTGATGTATCTTTTTCCTTATCTTAAATTTCGTATAAATTGGCTATTCCCTTAGGACCCAGCACCAAACGTGACGTAGGACAAATACTGAAACCAGAATCATCTGCATATATAATTCTATTAGGATCATCAAGTATGTCTTCGGCATGTTCATTTATTAAGAATTCTCTTAAATCAGAGTGCCATTTTCTCGGGCTTTGTTCCATTGCTCGATTTGCGCTGAGTTGATAGATTCAGCGTGTCGCTGCGTTACATCTGGATGTCTTTTCAGAAAGCTATTAAACCATTTACATCCAGGAATCACACTGATAAAGGAATTTACCGGCCGTCCTCTTGTATTATTTGGCTAAATGTTGCCAATAAACTTTCCTTTGTTAAGGGGATTCCCTTTTTGGCATTAGCATAAATACACTTAGTCCACAGCAACTCTTCTTGCAGGGTGAAAATAGTTGGTGGTCCCATTTTCCGCTGAACAGGATGTCTCATTTTCAGTTTGCTTATAACAGTTGGGTGAGGGATATGATATTTTCGAAATGTTGGCCTTCTTTTAGCGTCTTTACTAATTTTGTCGAGACACATCAGATAATCTTCCTCTGTATATTTGAAAAAATGTCTTTTTGAGGGGCATCTTAAATCTAAAATGACGAGAAACAAAGTTAAAACTCTAATCTCGTCGTCCATAGGAACACTTTTTTACTAATGTATACCCATAGTTAACCAGTGGTCAACTTCTAGCGCACACTGCATACAACGATTTCTATGAGCGGCTAAAATCTATGGATTATCAAACAAAATTACCTTTAAAAAAAAATAAAAAACAAAAACCACAGACACCAATTGCAAATCAGTAGGTCAACAATAGGAACCAAGTACAAGCTGCGTTCCAGTAGTTAAACACTTTAAAAAATACTTAATAATGTCATTATTCACTAAAAATAATAGCTTACAACACTTAAATAAATACAAAATTTTCGAAATAATACAATTTGATGATAGTAATTAGGAAAACATAGGTGATTTTAAAAGATTTAACTTACCGTGTCGACGTGCACTTCTAACTATAATGGCGGACGGAAGGCAAGTGAACGAGACATTGCTCTAAGAAAAGGAGCAAGGTAGCTATATTTTTAGTGAATAATGACATTATTAAGTATTTTTTAAAGTGTTTAACTACTGGAACGCAGCTTGTACTTGGTTCCTATTGTTGACCTACTGATTTGCAATTGGTGTCTGTGGTTTTTGTTTTTTATTTTTTTTTAAAGGTAATTTTGTTTGATAATCCATAGATTTTAGCCGCTCATAGAAATCGTTGTATGCAGTGTGCGCTAGAAGTTGACCACTGGTTAACTATGGGTATACATTAGTAAAAAAGTGTTCCTATGGACGACGAGATTAGAGTTTTAACTTTGTTTCTCGTCATTTTAGATTTAAGATGCCCCTCAAAAAGACATTTTTTCAAATATACAGAGGAAGATTATCTGATGTGTCTCGACAAAATTAGTAAAGACGCTAAAAGAAGGCCAACATTTCGAAAATATCATATCCCTCACCCAACTGTTATAAGCAAACTGAAAATGAGACATCCTGTTCAGCGGAAAATGGGACCACCAACTATTTTCACCCTGCAAGAAGAGTTGCTGTGGACTAAGTGTATTTATGCTAATGCCAAAAAGGGAATCCCCTTAACAAAGGAAAGTTTATTGGCAACATTTAGCCAAATAATACAAGAGGACGGCCGGTAAATTCCTTTATCAGTGTGATTCCTGGATGTAAATGGTTTAATAGCTTTCTGAAAAGACATCCAGATGTAACGCAGCGACACGCTGAATCTATCAACTCAGCGCAAATCGAGCAATGGAACAAAGCCCGAGAAAATGGCACTCTGATTTAAGAGAATTCTTAATAAATGAACATGCCGAAGACATACTTGATGATCCTAATAGAATTATATATGCAGATGAATCTGGTTTCAGTATTTGTCCTACGTCACGTTTGGTGCTGGGTCCTAAGGGAATAGCCAATTTATACGAAATTTAAGATAAGGAAAAAGATACATCACTGTTAGCTACGAAAGGATTCCTTTGGATATAGCGCGAGATAAACCAGAAGACTGGACCAGCGGAAAGTCACCAAAAGTATGCATGAC
This sequence comes from Apoda limacodes, assembly GCA_946406115.1. Taxonomy (NCBI): domain Eukaryota; kingdom Metazoa; phylum Arthropoda; class Insecta; order Lepidoptera; family Limacodidae; genus Apoda; species Apoda limacodes. Next base: position 19,428,657 of record OX291555.1, on the reverse strand, counting down.
ATCCAGAGTTCTCATCTCATCTCGTGCAAACATGAAAAGGTAATGAAACGATACAGAAAAAGATGAGCAACCTACAAGGAAATGGATCAAGAAGAAAGTTTATGTGGACTCTGATTCAAAAGATATACAATTATATATCAAACCAACATATTTTTAGTTCATACGCGAAAGTAAATTTGTGTAACGAAATAGTGTTTTATTATCAATACTATCAATGCTACCTTCTGGTCAATTTTGCACCGTGGCTATTTATTATGGGGGCACTGGTCAATCTTAGGCACACCCCTTTTTAGTATTTTTCATCTAATCTAAAAAACTTGAATATGTTGGATTGAAATGATTTATCAATATTGCAGCGTTACTAAACACTTATCAACTTTATACATACTTTTCTACGTAAAAACTACATAATACCAGTTCAGAGCATTTCAAAGTCAAAATTCGTCCTTAACTGGTTTGGGACTGGTACACCCATTACACAAAAATACACCTTACACATATACCTATTATGTTAATATAGAAATATGTATAAATACTTAATAGATTATGGATAAAATGACAAGATTCGATGATTTGGTTGTTTATTGTTCAACTGCTAACTTGGCCATTATTCACTAAAAATAATAGCTTACAACACTTAAATAAATACAAAATTTTCGAAATAATACAATTTGATGATAGTAATTAGGAAAACATAGGTGATTTTAAAAGATTTAACTTACCGTGTCGACGTGCACTTCTAACTATAATGGCGGACGGAAGGCAAGTGAACGAGACATTGCTCTAAGAAAAGGAGCAAGGTAGCTATATTTTTAGTTTACTTTGGCAAAAATGATGTTTTTAAGGTTGGTAACAGTCTAGGCAACACAACAAAACAATTAAATTCGTCAAAAATGCGCACCATTTCTTATTTTTTTCAATTAAACATGCGAGTGGTCAACCACTGGATCCCTGGTTTGTGACTGGTACACCCACCCTACATATGTATTCGTTTTTAACCTAGTTTCTCTTTTTTCGTTGTTGTAGTAGTCTTCTCTGCTTATTTTGCATACTGCGGGAAGAAATCTCTAGCAGAGATACGTACCCCATTGGTACTGTTTTTTTATGAATAAGAGAAGGACTATATAGGAGAACCACATTTGCCGTGGGTTACACAAAAAAATTAGAACAACTTGCAATTTTGCTTTTGCTTCTTTTTACCATTACCTATATAAACTAATATTATTTAGAATGTGACAAGAAAAATATAGATAGGTAGGTACTTAATCAAATTAAGACCGAGCAATATCATCCTACTTGTCGTGGCTATAAAAAGTTTCACAAGATCCCATAATCAGCTAAACTCGGTTCTAGGGGACATACTCAAGTAATGAGGACAGATTAATAGAGCCTTAAATAATATAGGTACAGATAGAAGCGAAATTAATTTATTCCCTTAACATCTAGACAGTACAAGTTAACTTTTCAAACAAACGACAATACGACGAAAAAAATTTTAAACACATTTTACTGTTATTGACCCGTGTCTGTGAACAGACTGACCACCTACTACGACTGTGACATAATGCAATACCTTTGGTTAAACGTGGATGTTTCGAGCATCGCTGTCTGTGATCAAAATGGTTACCACCGGGTATATGTATGTCTTGACATAATAGTTAAACTGTATGATATATTAATGAATCAACTAGATAAGAGTGGGAGCTAACACTCCCTATAAACAACACCTATTTTATTCTAAACGTGGGCTAATAGTTACCAGGAATGCGTGTAAGTCACAACGAGTTGTTATCGCGTGGACACGGCATGCGTACGGAAACGCACGCGTTTCAACCTACGCGTCACCTACGCATCTATGAGTAACGTCCACGGGAGTAACAGCCAATTGTTTAGTCAGTAAATTGGTTAGTTGATAGTGATAGCTTAATTGATTTCAAATAAATATCCGTGTTTGTTACTCAAAATAAAATACATTTGTTAATTCGGCGTAGACTTTTTTTTTAAGTATAAGGTATATACACACACTTAAATGTAGCCTACTAATATTATAAATGTGAAAGTATGTCTGGATAAATGAATGTCTGTTACTCTATAACTCGCCAAAGACTGAACGGATCGTTATGAAAATTGGCACACTTCGTTACTACCCACATTAACCTTTTTTTATGCTGGAAAATTCAAAAGTTCCCGTCGGAACAACTATAAGCGAGCTTAAACGAACTCTGTAGCTATAGTTCGCTTAAGCTCGGTTATAGTTATTCCAACGTGAACTTGAATTTAGCTTGCTATAGCAAACTTCATTAGTGGTATAATTAAGGAGAATTTCGGGCGGGCGGAGACGATGGCAAAAGTGACTACAATTAAATTACTATTGTTATTTACATGTAATTCTTTTTTGCGGAACAAAATTTAAAAACACATTAAAAAATCGGCCAAGTGCGAGTCAGACTCGCGCACGAAGGGTTCCGTACCATCATCTATAAAAAGGCAAAAAAATCACGTTTGTTGTATGTTTGTTTTATTTTAATTTAATTAATTACTTTTAAAGTGACTATATAACTAAATATTCTGTAATATTTTAAATTTCTACCTGTTGCCGTTATCAATATCGAGCAAAATCGAGCAAAATAATCACGTTTGTTGTATGGGAGCCCCCTTAAATATTTATTTTATTCTATTTTTAGTATTTGTTGTTATAGCGGCAACAGAAATACATCTTTAGTGAAAATTTCAATTGTCTAACTATCACGGTTCATGAGATACAGCCTGTTGACAGACGGACGGACGGACGAACAGCGAAGTCTTAGTAATAGGGTTCCGCTAATTACCCTTCGGGTACGGAACCCTGAAAAACGCTTAAATTAAACTGTTAAGTATGCTCGCTGAATACAGACTATAATAACAAACTAATTTCAAGATTTAAATAACAACTGAACGAAAAAAAAAATTAAAAATTTCATTAATTTAATGCCTACGATTCCAAGACTCCGTCAGATCATTTATCTAAGAAAATGGGTCAGGAAAACTTCTCAACCACGAATTGTGTCACGAGTGATTTGTGTGCCTAAGGAAACGTCGCATCGTCTGAATCGAATCGTAAACAAACATACCGAAAGAGTAACTGGATACATTTTCATTTAAAGGAAAAGCGATAGGTAATATCTGATCGAATGTTATTCAACTGTATTTTGTTTTCAAAACTCCCTTTATCTATGTAGGTATTTGTAATTGTTTGATGTTGGGCACAACTTGGTGACTCTGGCTGTTTGTCTCTAAAATGATATCGTAATTTTTTTTGGGGTTGCCTAGTTAAATAGCAAAAAACGGACCCCATACTCCCTTTTTCTATGGAGGTATTTATTATTGTTTTATGTTGGGTACAACTAGGTGACTCTGGCTGTTTGTCTCTAAAATGATATAGTAATAATTTTTAGATTGCGTAGTTAAATGGCAAAAAACGGAACCCTTACAGTTTAATCATGTTCTCCTTTCCTCCTGACTAGAAGTCAGAGAAATTAGTTAAAATATACCTATGAAAACGTTGCTCTAAGTCGGCTGCATACAGGGTTTTCAAGATTTAAGATACCAAAAATACACAACCATAAAATTGTGTCAGTTGGATCGATATCATTAAGAGTTTTAAAACGCGACGATTTCACTCTTCAAATTCTGTGTAATTTAATTTGAAAGACACGAATCTTATCGAATTGTTATATTATCTAACAAACAACGTAAAAAATCTGAGAATACAGTCAACAAAACAAGCTAAGATGTGACAACTAATCGGAGGTCGATTTTTGCGACGATCACCCGTTTCAATATTCAAATACACGAACACTTCTAACACAAAATTTTAATTAAGTAAAAAAAACATTCAAAAGAAATATTGGTTAAATTACTAACATTATAATATAACCTAATATTGCATTGACAAAATAACTTTTACATTTATTTTGGGTTTTAATCCCTTACAGTAGCGCCCGGGAGTAATGTGGAGTGGTTAACCTTCTGTTGTTGTATGCTTTCTGCTAAAGGAGCACAGTGCATTTAAGCAAACGTTTTAAACCACGATACCAATTATTACTGTACACTGTTTTATGTTTTTTGTTTTACTGTTGCTTTTTGTTATACTGTTGTTTTTTGTTGTACTGTTGTTTTTTGTTATACTGTTGTTTTTTGTTTTACTGTTGTTTTTTGTTATACTGTTGTTTTTTGTTATACTGTTGTTTTTTGTTTTACTGTTGTTTTTTGTTATACTGTTGTTTTTTGTTGTACTGTTGTTTTTAGTTAAGTACCTACCACAGAAGCACAGAACTTGTTATTATTGTTTTTTGACTTATTATAAATGGAATCGGCCATTTTGAAAAGGGCATTTAGTGTCATTTTTGATAAATGACGTTTTCTGCTTAATTCAAAACCTTTATATGTAACGAGCTTTCCGTGACAAAATTTTACATGTCAAAGTGTTTATACTAGAACAGTTTGAAAAAGAGCACTCTTGTCTAAAAAATATGTGTTAATTTAGAAAAGGGCACTTAAGCCTTTAAAAAAATGTTGTTTCTCTTGTACAAAGTAAATTTAGTATCTTATTTGTAGATACATATTTATACATAATATAAATATGTATCTACAAATAAATTTTCTACGTAATATAGTTGAAAATTATTATTTTACTTCTCCTGTAAAATTAGAAAGTCGTCATAAATGACCTTTTCGAAATGACCGATTGAAATATAATAACAATACCTATGTGGTCTTGTACGATTAATGACATGCGTAAGAAAAACAAGCAAAGTTGTCTACATTTCTAAGTTTTCAATGTGCCTAACGTGAGTTCGCAAAGAACGCTGAAAACAACATATTTTGCTAACTTTGTTGCTGACGGTACAAATGCAAAGTACAAAATGCCGTTAAACGCCAGCACCGTTTAGCCGGATCAATTATAGCGAGCACCGTTACATCGTTAGATCGATCAGAACCATGTCGTCGATACTCCACGATATTTTAATCGCGTCTTCGTAGTAGGTAGTAGGTATAGTACATATATAATATATGTAAAGAACTAACTTTTTGCAGCCACTTAAGAAGCTTTTAAATTTTTAAGCTGAAACTCGAAATTCTCGGAATACTTCTTAGGCTATGTTCCAAATCACGCCGAGTAATTATCGGCCGGTAAAGTTGAAAAATCAACTCGTTCTGGAAAGAGCGTTTAACAGTTAGTTTTCACACTGACAGGAGTAATTTTCAACCTTTTCTATGGCAGTGTAAAAATTTCAACTTGACAGTTGGAAAATTACACTACCCCGGGCGTCCCAATTTTTTTAACTTCCTCGTTGCGATTTGGAACGCACCCTTAAGAAGATAATTTTCCAAAAACACTTCAACAAGTTACAACAACAACAAACAAACGTTAATATGTCAGTGAGTCAGTAGTTTTTTTATTTTTATTTTATATAGTATACAGAAAATTTTCCAGGCACAAGGCACTAGTTTAGTAAGAAAGAACTAACAAAAGGGTCCAAGCAAACCCCAGTTCGGTATCTAAAAAATTACTTAGTACTGGTAGCCGGCAGAGACTACACAGATAGCGACACATACATTCAACTGATAAAAGAGCTGAAAGTTTACTGGAGATGGAGATGGCTTCTTGAATTTCCGATGACTAAATCATTACTACATGCAACAATATTAGCATTTGGCTGCAGTAGGTAACCTTTAAAATAGTTAAGCCATATCGATATAATACAGCTGTAAATCACTTAAATAAAATTGTGCTTCTTGGATCGTAAAGGAGACATAAAATGTGCGTTAAACCAAACCTACACAATAGCTGTACCTTTATAACAATGTCAATTTATTCATCCTAATAGCTAAGGCGTTTATATCAAGTAGGTTAAAGATTGTCTGTTAATCTGAAAATATATTATCTTAAAACTAGAGTTTTTAATTTTTACAAATTTTTAAGATTAAAATCGAGAAAACAGCTGAGACCTACAGACCCAAAGTAACTGTCATAAGGCTTTCTTTCTATTATCTTGGTACGGACTTCTACAAACGGAAACGAAGTCATCATATAAAATTTCACGATCGATCAAAATTTATCGCGTTTCGATCTGTACCGATTGGTTTTAATTTGGACTTGAATTTCTATACTGGTTGATTTATAGTAGAATTTTTATTTTTTGATTTCCAGGAGAACATTTCTAAACTTTCGAATTAAGGTTACGAGGCAGATACTATCAAAAATATATATTACACCGCAGCGACGCCGTATATCTGACCAATATCGCTCTCCATAAATGCAGTACATACACGGGGCGGATAATACCTATATATTTCATCTTCCAACATCCGCGTCTGCTGAGCGATATTGACACTCTGTCTCAATTTTTCGCAAATAAATACGGGTTAATGCATAAATCGACCGTGCGGACGAGCCAATAATTACAATTTATTTTCAACCAATGTCAAAAAAGAATATAATTAAGGTGCAATTCGTACAAAGATAAGCCAATGCAGGGCTGTTTTCCTTCATATTCAGTGCGTGGGTACAAATATATTAATCAACTATTCAGGGTTGTCAACTACTTATACCAAGTTTTAGTTTTTTGATGAAAGTCAATGATAGAATAATTTAAGGTGATTATTTTAACTGTTTTTTTTGAGTTTTTTTACGAATTATAATTTTATTCAATATTTGCCCGCTCCACTTGCGTTAAATTCGAATGAACAGCGTGGGATTTCTATGGCAACACCTGGATTATAGAAAGTTTAAAAAAAATTAAGTGTCTTGTTCATGCGATTTCTAAAGTTTATACTATGGAAGCGCACACGTAAAAATGCAACATTTGAGGACATAATTGGAACATATGAGTACAAACTTAAATATTGCAACTGAGAGATATAACGTGCCAAAGACTGAACTAACTTTTTACTAGAGCGATCATTGTGCTTGTTAAATAAAGGCACAGAAAATATTGTTTTATAAAGAGAACTAGCGCATACCAGCTGAATATTGGTTTGTAATAAATTTGTCGTAAATCATAATTTCCTTGCATCCTAAGACGGCTCTGGAAAACTGAATGTTCGGTTTCCATTTACTATTGCGTATGACGTATGTGTCCCGTGTGTGGTACCTCGTTATCTAATACCTTGTAAAACGAGCAATTCTTGTATATATGTATATAAATTGAATCTCTGAAACGATTTTTATAAAATCTGTGGGTGTCGGGGGCGATAAATCGATCTAGCTATGTTTTCTAGACAGCTTCTAGACATCTATTAGCGAGTAGTAATACCAATATTTTTTCCGATACAGCAACACTAAAGCATAGATAAATATACAACAGATGGCGGTGTTAAAAAAAAAACGAACTTGGTCTTCCAGGTACTAAATATTATATGCCTCGTATGTGACAAGCTTTATACCTTCCAAAAAGTTAACTACTGCTCACCACCGATGGTATTTCGCAAGGGTTTGGTAATCAAAATATTTTAAAGTGAAGAATTTGTTAATTTGTTTTGTGCATAACTCAAAACGATTTATCTGATTAATTTGTCTTTCCAGATTACTTTAGGCTAAACCAACATCACGCGGTCAAAATAGTGGTACATAACTAACATATATGAAATGTATAGGAACTAAAAGGTAAAGATAAACACAAAATAATAATTTTTTAAACAAGAAAAATCACATTCACCAACACTTCAATAAATATCTACGTAAAAGAATTCAAACAAAACTAAAATATGGAACCGGTCGAATGATTCATACAAATACCTAAGTATGTTTTATATTTTTAAAATACTTTCCTTTAAGATGACATCCGTGTTATTAATTGCCGAATATTTAGAGGTCAATGCAAATGTGCGTCTGGGACGAAACGAATCGACGATTTGTCGCACGTTTATCTGACACAGAACGGTACTTAGTCGGACACATTTTTAGGACATCTCTATTCACAACTAAGCTAAGCTAAAAGATTTTGATTTTCGTATCGTATGATTGAATTATTTAATCAAAAAAAAATCATATCTAAACAAAGACAGTTTAAACAAGTTTTCAGACAGTAAAACAAGTTAAAGTAATGATTTTGTATACATGTATTTAATTTTGTCCGCGTTGTTTGGTGTTGTTTTTGATGTGGTTTCAGAAAAGTATTGGTTACATTCTGGAGTAGGTTTTGGGATACAACAAACCCCTACCCCGTGACGAATCGTCGATTTTCGTTGATGCGCACACTTGAAGCGATTTGAGTATTTTCAGTATACGAGAAAATAGGCCAATAGGTCACTTAAAAGTAAAAAATAAAAACTTTTTGACAAAAACAAGATCCGACTTCAAAAAGATGCACTAAAAAAGTATTATTTTAAAAAATCTGATCTTAATTACAGTTTGAAGTTGGTGGCGTGCAAATGGAGTGTGTTATATAAACTATTATAAACTGTTAAAATATAGACTTTGATTCTAATTATTATAATCTTGATTTATGACTAATAAAAAGAACAACAAAAAAAAAAGGCAACCTTTATATAATATATTAATGTACATATGTACTTACATATATTATATGTATGTACATGTGTACATAATTTTTTATTTATAAGGAAATAAAAAAAGGGCATCACAGGAAAGTTAGTTAATAAATAAATTGATAGACTTTAAAGTAAAAAAAAATGGGTAGACTTTGTTTCTACGGTAAACTAAACCTTGAGTCCACTCTTAACTTTCAATAGCATTTAAGTAAAGACATCGACTTACAGTATCAATTCCTAAAGCAGTCAATTCAACGAAGTCATAAAAGTTATAGCAAACTGTCTTATATCCTATTCTTCGGAACAAACACAATTCGCAATAACATCGGTGTTTTCCCTATTACGCTTTTAAGCCACAACAGCTGATCAAAGACAACACAAATAGCATAACGTCATTCATGATAATGGGGCATGGCTGCGGTTTTGTGGTTTAGGATTGAGCGAGACCATTAGGAGTCTAGAAATAAAAAAAAATTTAAGTCCATTAAATGTTAATATGTTATTAAACTCTTTAGTGTCAAATGACTTAAGCACCTACTGCAGTTTGCGAACTTATAATTTTATTATAATAAAAGTTATGATGTATCAGCGCACATATGTACGCCATGAGTTTGACATTTGAACATTTAAAACTTAATACTTTAACCTTAAAATTAGGCTTGCAACGAATATTCGGCTACTATTCGGGGAGACAGAGTGATGCAAGTCTACTTATATTATTTTTTTCAAATGAAGCTTTTTTGGAGTTTTTTTTGTCAGAAAAACATTCTTTCCATCAAGTATTTCTTTACATATTTATAACGAAAAGTTTGCAATGTTGTTTAAAGATAATTGACAGACAATGACAATATTATATTTTAAAAACTTTGACATTTTAACAGGCATACTTGCTTCTCTCAACGTATCTGATTCTGCCATCAATTGGTTCAATTGTTATCTTCGAGGACGCTCGCAATGTATACGAAACGGTCAAATTTTCAGATTGGTGTGACTTATCAGCTGGCGTACCTCAAGGTGATGTTCTTTCTCCTCTTCTATTTTCTATATATATTAATTCCATCTCTTCTGTTATTACATCACTCTACCATCTTTATGCTGATGATTTGGAGCTTTACAGACACTGTCAAGTTTCTGATATATATGCTGTAAATCTTATAAATAACGGTATGCAAAACATTTTTAATTGGGCTAATTCATTTGGTCTGCTATTCAATCCATAAAAATCTAAATGTATGATTATTGGCAGTAGATAAATGAAAAATTTAGTCTCTACGCTGATCCCTTCAATAATGTATGATGATAAAGTTATCTCAATAGTCGACAGATCTAAAATTCTTGAGTTCACTATGGACTCCAACTTATCTTGGAATGCACATGTTGCTGATTTATCTAAAAGAGTCCATTTCACTATACACTATTTAAGGCGCTTGTAGAACTTTATCCCCATTTCTACTAAAATAACACTTACTCAAACTCTAATACATCCACTTTTAGACTACGCCGATGTATGTTACTTGGACGCCGATGAGGAGCTACTAAACAAACTTGAGTGTCTTCAAAATCTATGCATTCTATATATATACGGTTTACGTAAATATGACCATATCTCCAATTTCAGAACTGTCTCAAGTGTCTCCCAATCCGTTTCCGACAGTATACTCATACTTTATCCCTGCTTTATTACATTCACTACAAGCCTAGTAGTCTTTTACATTTACTAGCAAAATTAAATTTCATGACTTCTTTAAAACAACCTCTGAAACCAGTTACTTCACAATTATTGAAAGTACCACGCGACGTTACTGACTTCTTTAATAGATCATTTTCTGTTCAGGCAGCTATTCTGTAGGACTTTCTTCCGCATACGCTTAGTGATCGCATCGACTAAAATTTCTAAAAAAACGCTTAAAAGAGTACCATTTGAGGAACACTTGAAAATATAAAAAATAATTTTATTTCCATCGAACGCTATGTTAACTATTTTATACCTACTTATTATAATAATTTATTTTTCATCTAGTATATAATTATATGTATTTATGTTATTATACGATTTGTATTTGAATGTATGTGTGTATGTAATCATATTGTTATTAAACTTCATTTGTTATTAAATTAGTATTCTGTAGATAAAACTTTGTTGTACAATCCCTTGCCACTTTTTTTTGTAAATTTATTTTTTCTCTGGGTTTGCGGGAAGAAATCTCTGGCAGAGATACGTACGCTCTTTGTACTATTTTTCTAGAATTATAATTTCTTGTAATGTTAATTTTTTGTACAATAAAAGATTAAATAAATAAAATAAATATTTAATTTTCTCAAAAGTTTTTTAATAACTATTGTAGTTTTATTAACGTTTTTCTGATTTTCCGCAAGTTACGCGTTGGCTGTCACCGTCACACTAGGCAGCAAATTATAAAGCGCCGTTTCTTTGCTTACGTCACTGCATGTGTGGCTTCTTAACTTTGTCAAGATTAATAATTTTCTTGGTTGGTTTTTAGTTGGTGTTTATGTATGTGTTCTGAGAAATTTGTTCGAAATGATGCCCACGGTTGCAGGGAATTCATCCTCTCACCTTAAAACCTTAATGGTCACATAAAGTGCGGTTTCAAAGAAACTTCCTCCCGCGAACGCTTGGGTTGTGGAATGAGCTCCCTGTCAAGGTTTTTTCCTAAGGAATACACTATTGGGTTCTTCAAGGAAGAAGTTATTGGATTTTTGAAGGGTCGGCACCGCGCGAATTATACTACCGGTGTTACAAGCGTCTATAGGCTACGGTGACCGCCTACCATCAGGCGGACAGTAAGCTTGTTTGCGATCTTAAAGAAAAAAAAAGGATTTTTATTTATATTTTACACTTTAAAAGGCTTACTCGATTCGCAATTATAAATCCAATATTTTGTTTAACAAAAGAGGAATTAATTAATTTGTTGTCGTTTTAAATAAACGTGCTATTTCCCACCCATTCCATCCAAGCCCCGTTATAAAGGAAGCAAACAATAAAAATTTCATCAACTAGAAGCAAGGTACCAACCCTACCGGAATATAAATAGCACGCCGCATTAACTCCATACCTACGCACAGTCATTCCAGTACTATATACCGTTGTGGTCACATAATAAAACTCTCAAATGACACTTTTATGGGGTAACCCTGCTGGGAACATTTATTTTAATTACTTCTTAAATGTAGACGTATTCTTTTATATTATTAGTTGTACGGATTTAGTTTGCCACTTAAGGGATTTAATTAGCTGATATGGGAACCTATTTGTTTTATGTTTTGTTATATCTTTAGTGTATGTATATGAAATCTTAAGGTAAAAGGAACATTACTACCCCAGAGATAACAGACTAAGTAGTTTTATTTTACTAGCTTTTGTTTAAAGTAATGCTCAGAATCTGGTCATGGTCGTGGGTTTCCCACAGAAACTATTTGATTTAATATTGTTTATTGTGTACTTGATTAAGTTTTTAATTAGGTGAAAATAAAAAAAAAACAAAAGGTTAATCCGTTACTATTTAGAAGTTTATAAACTTAACCAACACTTTTGTGTCTTCACACAAACTGTGTACCGATACAAATTTCCCGATAGTTGTAGGATTTCGAGTATGAAATTAGTTTGAAGACCAAGGCACTAATCTTCTTTTGTGATTGAATAAGAAAATCGATGTGAAACAAAAGACATTAACCTAGAAGACTAACAGAAACAAAAATAGGTAAGCACCAAAGTCGTTTCAATTCGAAACGATAAAATAATCTAGAGCGAAAAAGATTTATACATAGTAAGATATAATGGACTGTGCGCATTCTTTACATCCATGGTAATTGTTAGTATATTTAGGTCAGACCGAATCGAATACAATAGATTTATTATAGATAAGAATATTTTCCTCAATTCTAATAATTCTTTCAACAAGATTATTTTCGATACCTTTATATTACTTATCCCTATCACAATTTACTTGGCGATTAATCTCTTTTAAACTACAAAGAAAGAAAACGAAGTACAACCTTTACTTTACTTTTTATGCTCGTAAAGACTGCAAAAAAAAAAAACAGAAAAAAATGGCGTAATTTTCCTGATACAATATAATTGTTAATGTTTTAGTTCAGGTCGAATCATTAACTAGAACTTATAGCTAAAAATATTTAACATTATTATGATAATAATTCTTTGAGCATAATTTTTCTTTTGATACTTTTTATTTTGATTGTACCTATTTTAATATATTTGGCGTTAAATCTCTTTTGAACTACAAAGACATCAAGTCCATACCTTACTTTATAAATACATAAAAAAAAAGAAAATAAAGTTTCTAAAAAATAATGGCGGAATTTTCCTAACACAATATAGCCTGAAGTAATCCGAATCTGAGCAAAAATGAATACGACAGGCCGCTAACGAAACTAACGAGGAAAAAGCTACAGATGAAAGCTCTAAAGGAAATTATTTACGAGTGTATTTAATAATTCCCTTTAGTGGATTAAAGGTAAGTTATATTCTGACAGATTTTTAAGGATTATAGATGTTGTTTCATGTATTTTCAAAAGTAAGTACCTAGGTTTAGGTGGATTTTCCGAATAGAATTTTTGGCTGACACATCTAATACCTTTAAACGAGCAATTCTTGTTTATATGTATATATATATATATATATAATCTGAATCTCGGAAGCGGCTCCAATGATTTTTATGAAACTTAGTATGCAGGAGGTTTCGGAGACGATAAATCGATCTAGCTAGGTTTCATTTTTAGAAAACGTCGTTTTATCCGTATATTTAGGCAGTGATAAATTGACAAATATGAGTCTTTCTGACATCTATTGGCGAGTAGTAATAAGCAAAATTATAGCTTAAGCTACTTGACAATAGATGGCGTTGTTTAAAAAAGGTCCTCCAAGTACTGTTACTTATAATGTATGGCTTGTTTAGAATTTAATGGTATTAGGGTCAAAATACTTTTTGAGTCCTACAGAAACGTCCCTTGTACATATTAAAGCATAATTTTTTACTTATTCGGATAATTTTTAAAAACATGTTATTTCCTAATTCAGAATGACATAAGCATACCCGAATGATGACTTTTATCGAAATGTTTGGGCTGAAAAAAAAACCCTTGTTTGGTAACGCAGTGGACATTATTTTTGAGGGTTCATGGGGACTGGTAACGCAGTTATCACTTTGAGTACCAAATGAGACTTTTTATTGATAAAAAACCAATAGGAAGGGAGGGAAATTCATAACTACTGGAAAAATATTTTGAGAAATCTACAATTTTGTAAAAGTGTTTATAAATTTTCATATATATGTATTTAAGACTCTAAAAAGTATATTGGCCCATTATCCGTGTCTCGAGTATTATTCACGTATGAGATATTTTCAAAACTAGTGGACTGATTTTGATAGCACATTATGAATTATTACACAAGTAGATAAGCTAATTCAATTATTACCTTTTATTACATACGGAGCGGGATTGCCGCCAGCATCTTATACGACATTTTTCAACATACTTCCGCACGGATGGAATAAATTAAACATCCGAAACTATAAGTTTAGACAAACATAAGCGAAAAATGGGTCACGCGCTGCGCTCGAAGCATAAGACGAACTGGCCAGCAATGCCTATATTTTGATGATTTTAAAAAAAAAACAACATTATCGCACTACAGTAATAACGAGTAAATACACACAAGTTTTATAAGCTGCATTATAAACATAAAAACAGTTCAATAAAAGTCGATTTTCGAGCAAATTTTTTGTTCTGAAAAGTGTAAGGGTTCTGTAACATAAAGGGGATGAAGTGGAGTAAGAATGTAAAATTTAATAAAAGGATGATTTAACTACATTCATGGAAATTGGACCACTTCAGTAAAAGTACATCGACAGATAAGACAGTACCAATGCAAAACTTCAATGTTATCGAAGTGCAATAGTCGCCCATTACACAAGATTGCAAAAAAAGGTACATTTACGCTTGGGCTTCAGAATTCACTCTTTGGAAACAAGGATAAAATCATATTAATGATCGTGCTAATAGTGACATTCTTCTTAACACTCTCAAAACCATTGTTTAAGGGTAATGCCCATTATTGGCCAAGCGATCGCCAGAAAGTCTGACTGACTTTCGTAGAATACCTACGAAAGCTTTAGAAACAGCCTTAAAAGCCTGAAAGTTCTGTCTGTAAAAAAAACCACACCTCTTTAACAGCTGTTTCATTATAATCAATTAAAAGATGGCAGTATTAGGTATACTACTGTATGTAACATATGAAGGGACATTAATCACGAAAGTGTATCAGGGTTACATTTTTGCCATTTCGTCGCTATAGTGCTTAATTATGCCATACGCCAATATTCAAAGTCGTGAAAATTGATGAGACCATGCTAGGTTTTCTTTCACCCTAGGAATTCACAAAATAGTGTGACACTCTTATATAAATATGCAGTTAACAGTTCGTAATTCACCATTGCAATAATAAAACAAATCTCAGAAGTTTATAGTTTCTTTACTATCCATAAGTTTTAAATGACTTAACAACAGTTTTGCGATATTTGTGTATGGCATAATTAAGCATTATAGCGACAATTTGTCTACGGAACCCTGAATATTATATCAAAATATGTACGCTAAAGGCACAGCTTTTTTTCTATAGAGGTAATTAGGTAATATAGGATAATTCGAAGGATAAAGTAACAGTGAAATCTTACAAGTGGCGCAAGTCACAGCGCTAATCGATTTAAAACCACTTACGATTACGACAGCTAATCATAGGTTTTCTTCTCTTACTTGAAAATTGAAATAAAAAAAAATATTATGAAGATACAAATAAAACGGCTAAGTGCGTGTCGTTCAGGCATAAAGTTAAAAGAAAGCAAAACCCATGGTGTGGGTGTTGTTGGATAGGTCGTTCAAAAATATGGTGTGAACACCAGTTTTCGATTTTGAGATTCGTTTGCGAAATTTGAAGTATTGTTAGAGTCAAGTGTCCCGCCTCTTTGGATATTTGAAAAATCTACGGCTGTAATATATTAGACAACACTATCACAGCTAATTAGGCTATAATTAATGGTCGACCAACTTACATATTAAATTTGTGACGAAAACTACGGAAATTACTTGAGTCAATTTTGGCGATTTATATTAAATTGGTAAGATATCGAGAGATTTGGCTTGACCGCCTCTCCTTACCCTGATCTCACGTGAGATTTTTCTAAATGCGTATTTTCAGTGTTAATATGTTAAACTTTATTTAATTGCGTTGGATTAATTAAAAAAAAAAGACATAATATGCTACTTTGTGGCGTTCGCATAACCGCGTTAAATATTATTGTGTAGGATTTAGTCATATTTTAGGAAAAAAACATGTTTTACTTAATTAAAACCAATTTTACACCGACTCTTAAGAAAAATATAATTACATGTGATCAAGTGAGATTCGGCTCGACCCAGGGCGCGCCCTCCATAAACGCCTCACTTAATTAATGGACGTCCCGTAAGACACTAACAAACTTTTATCAGAATCTATGGAAATGTAACAGAATTATAAGGCTGTTGGCATACGGACAGACGAAACTGAAAATGTTCCGTCTCAGTCACTTGACTACGGAACCCTTAAGACACTAATAATCGACATTAAGTTCAAAAGAAATTCTAAGAATTAACATGCTATGTAAGTATTGTCGGCGAAATGTATCCAATTAGAACCCCAGAGCTCAAACACGCTTAAATAAGCCTTTAATACGAAACACAACAAAGAATAATAGTTTCCAGATCCTTCGATTAACAGCACGCAAAGCAATTCAGCTCTCAAATTCTCATGCTTAAAAAATTTAACATCTCGTAACAACCTATTAAGAACCTAAAAAGTTAATCATAGGACTATACTAAGTCCAAGAAACGTTACACAATAGATAGAAAAACTCGATTCTGGGAAACTTTTCTTAACGCTGAGGTGTACCTTATATCATCAATCGGCCTACAGCAGCCTCTTCCAGTTACCATTTTCAGGTTATAGCTTGCTTATTCAGTGACTAGTTATCGGCGTATCGTCTTAAACTTAATGAGGGACTTAACTTGTGAATTAGGCCAAATGTCAGTACAGCCTCCGCGTTTGACTCATACAAGTAGACATATCCCGCCACGAGTAGATATATCACTAAGGTGGCAAACAAGCGTACGTTCCGCCTGATGGTAAGCGATTACCGCAGCCTGTGGACGCTTGCAACACCTGGGCCATAATTCGTGTGTTGCTAGCTTAAAATTTAGCGCAACCTTAATTTCCTATATCATTACATAAATCAAATGTCCAAACAGAATAACAATCCTACAAATCTTTCAGCAACGTACGCGGCTCATATGCCATTAATTTGATTTACCGACATTTTTGTGTCAAATCGCAAACAGCTCGCGTTAAGATATATTGTTTATTTGGGTCGGAAAAAGTGAAAGAGATTATAATCTGGCAGTTCCAATTTTACAATTTCATGGCAGTTTCTTTCTGTGTAAAAATACTTCGAAATAAATAGGGATTAACTAGACAAGTAAAAAATCGAGTCTTTGAATTCATCGTATACGACTTCTCGAAGCCAAATCAAAGATAAACAACCACTAAAAAACTTACGACTATTAAAAACCCATACCCATTGGGATGATGATGATGATCCATCCCTATGGGTATGGGTTTTTTACAGCGTTTGGCTGAATTTAGATCTTACAACGACCACGTGTTACCACCTACTTCCTAAGGACCCATAAGAAAAGCGCGATATAGAGTGCGGCCCATTTTCGGCCACAGATGACCGAATGACGTCACAACGACGGCCCGTAAACTACAATCTATACTTTATATTATAAAGAGGAAAGATTTGATTGTTTGTTTGTTTATTTGTTTGTATTGAATAGGCTCCGAAACTACTGGACCGATTTGAAAAATTCTTTTACCATAGGAAGCCGACATCATCCCTGATGAACATAGGCTACTTTTTACAGCGGGAAAATGTTTTACTCCTACGGGAAAACGGGTAATTAGGACAACGGGTTATAAGAATTGTCCTTCCGTACTTATCTTTTTCACATAACTTCTAAACGGCTGAACCGATTGGGTTGAAATTTTGTATTTGTATTTCCATGGTTTCACAGACACGAATGTATTATGCCATTAAGTAGGGAAGATTTGATTGTTTTTTTCTCTATAATTAAGGAGTTGCCGTAAGAACCTACGCCGATAACGAAATTTAACGCGGGCGAAGCCGCTGGCAGAAGCTAGTCTAAAATAAACCAACTCACTACAAACCACCACAGGTCACAAGCAAGATACTTTGTTTTTTTCGTAGTTGTCAATGTCAAATTTTGACTACCGGTCCACTTTATTTAATAACGTAAAAACTTTTTTTAAAAACACAACAACCGACTTCAAAACGCACTAAACAGGTAAAAATAATTATTTTTAAAAATCTGTTCTATATTACAGTTCAAAATGGGTATCTAATTCTTTTTAACAGTTTATAACACTTCACTTGCACGACACCAACTTCAAACTGTAATTTAGATCTGATTTTTAGTAATAATAATTTTTTTTATCTTTTTAGTTTTTTAAAATGTTTTTATTTTTACTTTTAAGTGGCTTAATTTTTCATACACAAAATCGCTTCAGGTGTGCCTATGAAAATTTGAGGAGTTCCTTTGCTTTCTCCAGGATCCTTTCATAATATCCTGACCTGATGACCATGAGACCACGGATTACCAAAACCTTCTTTAGAATATAACAAATACTTTTCTGACATGACTACTTTTTTGATAGCCAAATTCAAGGTAATGGCGGATTAACCGGCGGATAAAATGCGGGTCAAACTGAGAACCTTCCTTCCTTTTTTGAAGTCGGTTAAAAACAAATTTCAGCCGTGGTGAAACTACTATAGTAGGCAGTTTGGTGATCCTAAGGTGATTCTAACGTGAGGTAAGTTTTTAAACTAGGTAACTTTGTAAGAACGTCGTTTTTTTATTTATATTCTTGATACAAACGTAAATTTTATAAAATATTAATTAGATGCGTACGTAGATAAGTAAAAATACAAGTCCTGAGCCTAATTCAGTTTAAATAAGCCTCGTTGAGACCAATCTCCTCTCTTATTAAACTCTCGCTTTAGTCTTCTAAGTCTCAAAAATATTGTCGCAACTAATAAGATATATTAATATAACAAATAAAATATCTGAATAGAACACATGTTCAGAACGGAAAAGGGTTTCCGTTTAACTAACCAAGAAAAACACATACACGCAGATAAATAAAACGCGAACAATGAAATAATCATCCTGTGACCCGAACGTGAATCCTTAACATGAGTTTCTAAGAAAAGAAAAACCTTTATTTGTTGCCAAATTATAAAATAAATATAAACAGGCAACAAACAGAGATATCAAACAAAAAATAGCTATAACTGTCTATTTAAAACTGTATGTTGCGACAAATTGGTGTTCAGCTCAGCGTAAGCTACAAACAGCAGTTGCAGCGCTGATTTTCAGCTGACGCCTTGAGTATTTCCCAACTAGCACAAAATAGTTGCTTAAGACATATATAGCGTATCCAATTTACAGTTATAAGCTGCAAGAGTTAGCTGCTTAGTCGCTATTCAACCCTTCTGCAGTTGTTGTAGCTCTGAGGGCGCCCCTTATAGATCCAGTAGAGCTGCATAATACCGCTTTTAACGGCTTGGGTTCTCATTTTCACACCTGTAGCTGCAGAAATGAGTGATGATAAAAATAAGTGTTGTCCCATGTATATAACCTTAAATTTCAAAACTGCGTTTTTAGCTGCAATTTTTATTTGATGCTACCTCCATGACTATTTTGTATATGTTTACCAAATAAACACGAATTATTTATGAAAACCAATGGGTAAATAAAAATTACTAGTTTTTAACGTTCTCCAGCATAATAAAAAGCTATTATTTCCTATCATGAAGCATTGCAAACTCCATAATAGTTCTAAAAAAAATGTTACGAGCTAAAAGCTTAATTTTAGTCACAATTTCCTATCCTATGCAGCACAACAAAGCAAAGTATGCCACGCGGAACCGTATAGGGACTAAAAATGCCAAAAAAGAAACAATTAAAACTACAATGCAGTCAAAGCTCGCCTTAAATGCCATGATAAACCAAAGATGCATAAAGAGATAAAAGGGATGACCTTTCTACTGAGTAATTAATGGTGCCATCAGGTGTCACAAAAATATTTTAGGTTTCTGCTGCGGTCATAACTTATAATATTAGCTGTTATAGAACTCGTGCCTAATTCTGACTCCCTTATACTACCCCTATAGACATTAAAGGAATCTGAATTTTTCACAAGGGTGCAGTCATCTATCGTACGTTACTATCCGTATTCAAATAGTTACAAGACAAAGCAAACATTTTGTATGTGTGGGATAAAAGGAAACAGTTATTTCACACATAGTCGTTGTTTTACGTCACATCATGTTAACAATTCGCATACGATAGCGACTTGTGCTAAGCCCTCCGATTCAACCGACACGCTTCAATTAAAAACCGTCAGACTATACAGAGTCGTTTAATGACCTACTGAACCAAAATAAACATCCGATTGGCAGATCCGGCGGCAAGGTTGCGAGCGGGCAAAAAGACGTATGTCCGTTCAATATGCGGCAACCTTAGGTGCAGTAGGCGCGAAATAGCCAAATCGGTCCGCCGAAATTTGCATTTTTAAAAATAGCTGCAGTGCTTTATAGCACAGAAAAAATCACTCACACTTGACATTTTCAAGTAGCCTATGTCTCCTTCCCCTGAACTTAAACTATTTCCATGCCGAATTTTATTTTTAAGTGGTACAGCGGTTTAAGCGTGAAGTGGTAACAGAAGGACAGAAAGACAGAGTTACTTTCGCATTTCATAGTATTAGTATGGATTATTATTATTTGGAAATGAATTTAGTTTTACCCAAGATAGGTTTCCAATTCCAAAATTTTAGAAAACGAGCGATTGTGCACACTCTTCGCAAGAAAAAACCTCCAGAATTATTGATTAAAAGGAATCATATTATTTCCTGTAAACTTTTTTCATTTATCTTCCAATATTGATAGACAACGCGAAAAATGCCCTGATAAGATATTTAAACTGAAAATAATTATTTTGTACCTACATTCTCTTTATTGTTTTATGGCAATAATGCTTGATTCGCAGTTAAGAGGTGCCAACACCCTCGGATGTCGATAAGCGAATCTTAAGATTTCCTGTACACTTTGAATTTTATTTATCATCAAATATTGATAAAGACATACAACACGAATCATGCACTGATTAGATATTTTATGATTGAAAATCTTATGGCCATTGTATTCTTTATTGTTTTATGAAAGAACGACATAAAGAACAAGATAATGGGAGAAATGAGATATTGGCAACAACGTCACCGGACGTTATTCATAAAGTCTGATTTCCTGCAGATAAGTAGATAACGACCGTAAAAAAACATACTAATATTAAAAACCGGCCAAGTACGAGTTAGACTCGAGCACGAAGGGTTCCGTACCCGTATCTATAAAAACGGAAAAAAAATCACGTTTGTTGTAAGGGAGCCCCCCTTAATTATTTGTTTTATTTTTATTGTATTATTTATTTCTAAAGTGAATATATAAATAAATATTCTGTAAATATTTCAAACGTGTACCTGTTGCCGTTATCAATATCGAGCAAAATCGGGCAAAAAATATCGTTTGTGGTATGGGAGCCCCCTTATATATTTATTTTATTCTGTTTTTTAGTATTTGTTGTAATAGCGGCAACATAAAAACATCATCTGTGAAAATTTTAACTGTCTTACTATCACGGTTCATGAGATACAGCCTGGTGACAGACGTACGGACGGACGGACAGCGGAGTCTTAGTAATAGGGTCCCGTTTTTTACCATTTGGCTTCGGAAACTCTTAAAATAAGAAATCTATCTGTAGTATTTTTTAATTTTCACAACTAAACTGTTCAACCGATGAAATTTTGTAAGGAGATAGATAGTTTTTTTTTAGGGTCGACAACGCCGGAGTGATACCCCTGGTGTTACAAGCGTCCATAGGCCACGGTGACCGCTTACTATCAGGCAGACCGTGTGCTTGTTTGCCACCTAAGGGGTATAAAAAAAAAAAAAAAAAAGACGTAAAATTAGCATTTGAACGAAGGACATGGACTTAAAATTTCAATATCATGATTCGTCAAAAATTAAATGCGAAATGACAAATTGGCAGCAACACCGGACGTTATTCATAAAGTCTGATTTCCTGCAGATAAGTAGATAACGACCCTGAAATAAATAATCTTGTCTAATATTAGGTATTAATGAAAAATTATCAGTCTGTCTGATACCTTTATTCGGCGCGGAACCGATCGTAATGAAATTTCGCAGAGATAGAACATAGTTAGCATTTAGACAAAGGAGATAGACTTTCTTTCATCTCGACTATTCCAGTCGGCAATTTGCCCTTTCTGGACAAGGTCCAAAAATAAGCTTGAATGAACTGACGCCTACGCCAAAGTATACGTTATACGCACTTCATGTGTACACGAAGCGTACCCATAAAATGCTTGTTACTGGGACAAAATTCTTTTTAGTGCCTAAAATAGGGACGAAAATTTATAAACACTTTTCCAAAATTGTAGATGTCTCAGTATATTTTCTTAGTAGTTGTACAATAGTTCTCAACCGGGTCTCAAAGTTTATTTTGAATTTCCCCACCCTCCTAGGTTTTTTATCACAATAAAGTCTCATTTGGTACTCAAATTACCACTGCGTTACCAGTTACCATGACCCCTCAAAAATAATATCCACTGCGTTACCAAACATTTATTTTTTTTCAGCCCAAATATTTCGATAAAAGTCATCATTCAGGTATGCGTGTGTCATTCTGAATTACAATATATATAATATGTTTCTTTGAAGATTATTCGATTAAGTAAAAAATTATGCTTTAAAATGTACAAGGGACGTTTTCATAGGCCTCAAAAAGAATTTTAACCATACTTACGCGTTTTGAGATTTTCTATTTGCAAATGGGTTAGGATAAATGTTGAAGTTTGAGAAGATGCATGGATATATATCACACACACACACACACACACACACACACACACACACACACACACACACACATTTTCTTATTTAAAAGGTCATAGAATGCTAATGCACTCAATAACAAAGCCGTTGCACTGTCAAAGTCGTCCACATCGGATGAGGCCGAGAACATTCGTAAGTCCGAAAGTACCATGTATTCGTGTGAAGTCTCTGCGAAGAGAGGGTATTAGGATATATTTTATTCCGAGAGTACCCACAGGCTGTCCCTCTGTTACGATCCTGATACACACGTCACTCGCTACTAACAACTAGTCATTAGGGCGTTCCATCTGGCTACTTTTTAGCAGAAATTGTTAGCGGTTTGCGTTTCATGCTTTTGGTAGGAAAATCATAGCAAAATCTAATGTTGACTTTTAGCGTTTGCGTCGTTTTGCTACGAAATGTTGCTACCAAAAACCCATGTCGGGAGGTGGGTATTTTGCGCTACTTTTTGTCAGCTGTCATATGTGAAAGTGAATTCTTTAAAAAAAAAAAAATAGTTATATCTGTTTTAAAGGAAAGTTTATTTTTGCATTATGCACTATATATATATATATCTTTGTTATTATCTACAAAAAAAAAAAAAAACTCAAACATATACACACACGGAACTGTCAAAAAATGACACGAAACGCGTTTCGTTAGACAATAATAGCGCCGCTGAAATTATCAGATGCGCTTAGACGGAACGGGTAGTTGGTGCTATTAAATTTTAATGTGGTTTTACTATTAAATTTTAACGCGGCTCAGAAGGAACGAACATGCAAAACCAAAGCGCACCGCTAGTGGTAAAATAAAACGGCAATATAGGCCATTGTCTACTCCACCCACAGTACCTAAGTTGGACGACTAAGTTCAAAATATTCGGGTAAGTACATTTACTGAAAGACAACTAAACGCCTATAATCTTGAATTAATACCTGGAATTCTTCTTGTTTGCCGCAAACTCAAATAATTAACGGGACCGAAAATAAACAGCCCATTCGCCAAATTGACTGCCTATTATCTTGGGTCAGAATAACAAAAACATAAAATGTACGACACACAAACATGTTTAATCTTAGCCAGCAATCGATAAGAAAAGCCCCGACCAATATTATTGAAATACGTCCAACGCTGAAGATAAAAATACACTAGGAGAGCACACATTTATAGCTGGTATCAATGAAACCAAGTCTCATTCATGCATAAAATGTGCGAGCAAAGAGCCGAATGTTTGTCTCAAGGGCGTGAACTTCCGTAGCAAGCAGACATTATTGAGGGAACTACAATTTAGTACGACTTCCTTTATAGTTATGGCCGCCTGGTACTTTCGTTCTGTAAGAAAACTGTGTGGGCGGATTATCTCTGTAATGTATGTTGTGACAAAATAGATTGAAGGCTAAAAATATCAATATGCTCCGGATTACGAGAGAAATGTACTGTGATGTCCGTGTGTTTAGAAAAATCAAATTTAGCTGTTATATGTATACTATGAATTATGTTTATGTGCCAGATAATTGTAGGTGAATTAATTACGCTAGCAAACCAATAATTTTGTTAATCCTGCTATGGAAACTAATTTGGCACTTATAAAAAAATCGGTCAAATGCAAATTGAAAATACTCACGCACCGAAGGAATTTGTTTTAGGAATTTTAAAAGCTTTAAGAGTAGTATTTATTCGGCAAACTCAAATTCATTTTAGATTTGTTCACAATGTGAATTTCTACCGAGAAGAACCCGGCCAGAAATTTGATAGTTACTGTTTTTAAAAAAAACATCGGGTTAACAACACAACTAGTACATTTCGTCCTAAACAAATACAAATGAATCAATGTTTTAAATAAAAATGTTAAGCCATACAATTTTTTATTAATAACTTCTCTTGAGGGAAGTTATTATAATAGGTCCGAAAATCTAAATTTGCGTTTTGAGACATGGAGAATCGTTTGCCATAATTTTTAGAGTGATGTCTGAGGGTGTGTTTGTGTGTGTGTGTGTGTGTATATCGGTTAACTTTCTTTTACCCGTTGTTGTTTGACAAAGGATTTTGAAACTTTGTTGTAAAAGTGTATACATTTTCCATAAAAGAGTTACTAATTTTGTGTAGTCGTGTATAATTATACACCAACAACTTATTTTTATTTCTAGTATTTACTTTGGTAACCTTACAATAATATACCATATGTTATTAAACTATGTAAATAGCTAAAATATGTTATACTATTTTTGCAGTGTCGAAATTGTTCAAAGCAGAGTTTTTACGCTAAAGGTATGAGAACCCATTGAAGTTTGGAGTACAGCGTTATGTCAAGAAAGATTGTTGAATCAACAAGTTTTTTGTATTTCATATATGGTTTATAGTATATAACTCACGAGTCAGAATAGAAATACAACTAAGTAAGTGCCAACCTAATAAAAATCGAACTATACCACAACCGACAATTCGTCATTAAATTATAACAGTAACGGGTGTTACATTCAGTCCACGTAACGTCACATTACATCCTCTTCCATTGCGTTACGGCAGCGTTCGGGGAGATGTGTGAATTTACTACTACGTAACTTGTTGACTGACATACGACATTTAAAAGTTTTCATGTAATTAAAATCTACAGGGTGCACAGATATAGGTGCGTTCCATTTAAAGACAATTGCGTGGTGTACGCGGTTTTGGATAGTATACACAAAGACCGGAAAGAAAAGTTCAAATAGAGCAGGATTTTTTTCTTTAAATTCAAAAAACATTTTTGTATTTAAATCATCTTTATCGTCGGTCATTTATCGTATACCATGATGGTGTAGGCCGATATATAGTTCGCGGCACGTAAGTTGAACCAAAATGGCGGTCGTCTTCGCAGGTTCAGTACGGAAAAATGTACTAACGAACCGAATATGTGTTACTGCGCAGTTTCAACTTATGTGCCGCGATTTATACTATTCTTTATTTTGTAAGGTAGATAGATAGGTATCAAAAAAAAGTTTGTATCTTAGTGTCTTGAAAATTCCTTTTCTTTCATTTACAGATATTTCAAATTCATAGCGATATTTTAGTACCAAATTCCTACGTATCGACGTATCTAAAAGAAATTAATTAAACACTCTGTGCAACAAACACTGAAGTCTTACTACTAACATAAATTTTTAACAGACCATCATCACATTTTTATTTAGACAAATATACTAGCCACTTGCCGAAATCAGTACAAAACCAAACAGAAAAATCTATACTGTATAAGTAATGCTATACTGAACGGGGTCCGTTTCATTGTAGCTATGGCAAATGTCGCTCTATACAGAATATTCTCATAGTACTTATGCTTAGTAATATAATATGGATATTGGCCATAAATAAAATTTATGAAATTCTTGTCTCGATTTTATGATCAAAATATTTTCACGGTATCCTGTTCATGGAATGAACCGCACGGGCACAGCGAACGTTCATTTTGACATTTAAATTTAGCCGATCACGAAGCAGTAATTGGTTTAGTGCGTTTCAAACTGGCTTAGAACCTTTAACAAGGAATATTGCTAAACAGTTAATGTAGCAATGATATTTCACTGAAAGGATCTGAGAGCTTAGTCAGGTCACGACGGGCTATATTTGGCTGTATTAAGTGTGTTTCGATGAACTTTAATGATATTTCAGTGTCCGTTAAGCTGGTTTTTTAATACTTTACACAAAATTTTAAAATTTCAGCTGATTATGAAAAAGGGGCTCAAATGGAAAAAAAAATTGGGATCGGTCGCCAGTTGTACCGCAGATAAAGGCGCGAAATGTCACTCCCGACTGTTATTTTTTTATGAAGTGCTTAAAGCTATTGCCATGTTCAAGGGTTTTCTTTCGATTACCAATTATACCATTTCAAAAATCAATTTATGCATTACTCCTTAATCCCAAAATTTGAATTCCTTTCATATAATAATAAATATTTTGGTTATTACACTAAGCAAAGCTTGTTGTACTATGGCTACCAGAAAACGGATATACCTATAAATACATATCTCTACTTTTGTAAATACATACACACCCAATTTTCAGACTAACTCAAATTTTTATTACATAATCGTAGTCTTGTGCCGGAATCGAACTCATGCCCCTCGATTCAGCAGTCGGGTAATTACTCACTAAGCCACGGAGCAGACATGCTATCTTATGTATGTAGGTACCTAATCTTAATATAAAAAACCTACTTCATCATACTTTTATCATAGCCTAAACAATCTTTCATTCAGTTGGCCATCAAAGTCGTCCAGACAGACAATCGTGATATATAGTGCGTAGCAAAACTGGGGGCCTATAACCCGACCAGCCTATATCGTCACATATGGCTAGTCGGGTGCTATCCTACCAGTCATACAGTTTGTCAGTGCCATGACTTTTCAACGTTGTCGGCTTTATCAAAGGCAATGAATGACTGAGTGACTAAAAAAAACAAATCACAGAGAACAAACAATATGATAATTTGCTAAATAAGTTTTACAAGTACGACCTTCACCTTCATCATAAAGAAAATTTATGCAGTTGGGCCGCCCACGCTAACGGATGTTTCAGTGACCTTTGTTACGGTTTATAGCTCGAAAACAAAAACAACTACATGACGACCGCGACTCTGCCTGCTAACTACAGTAGGTATCTATTTAGTTATTCTCATAATGCTGTCGCATTCACAATCACAATAAAAAAATGTTTGTTTAGGGACCTGCTAAAAAAATGTGCTAAATGCGAATTTGTCAATCATCCGGTCACGAAACTCATATTCTTCCTTTTAAAACGATTGATATACTATTTTTATATATTATTATATTGTTACTATAGCAGATATTTTGCTCCACTAGCTTTTGCTCGCGGTTCCACCCACCCTAAATTCGGTTATCGGTGAAGGATTTCAACGGCAACTCCACAATTATGGAAAAAAAATTGACTCACACTTAAATTTTTCAAGTAGCCTATGTTTTTTGTCAGGCCTCAAACTATCCCCATGCCAAATTTCATCTTAATCGGTATAGCTGTTTAAGCGTGAAGAGGTAAAAGACAGACAGATAGAGTTACTTTCGCATTTAGCATTGCGATATACAATAGTTCTTACTCAATTACAGCCCCTGGTGACCAAGATGAAGTGTATGAATATGTATCTTTTATACCACTAAAGTGGCAAACAAGCCTACGGTCTTGAAGATATTAATTGTATCTTTATTATTTTTAATGCATATAATAGTATCATTCAATTATATTTTCAGAATCAAAACGATTACACTATGCTGCGCGTGAAATGGAACATGAAAGCTTACTGGTTGTTAATTAAAAGTAGAGAAAAAATAATCAGCGGTTTAATATAATGAATGACGTCAAGAGGATGTGACATCACTTCCTCAGCTAGCCGAGCTGATCCGTATCGAACTAAATACATAACGTAAAGATAATGATTCATAAACGCCTCCACTGATTTAATTGAATAGAATATAAGGAAATGCACAAGACAAAAGAAAGTTTTATAACATGTTCTTAAACAACAACAACAAACAATTTTATACCAAAGTGATAAGTGCAGCATAGAGCTTTATTCTCAATCTCAACTAGCTAATGGCGTCACCGCTGGGAACATCTATAGTCTGTATAATTCTAATCTTAATTTAGAAACACAGAAAAGATGAAAAGGGGACAAACAAAACAAAGAAAAGTGACGATTTGGATAGCGCATTAAAATATACAAATTCTATCAAGTTAGGATCACAGCGGGTGGAACCGCTGATGGGGACATCTTGCCTGTATAATTCTAATCTTAATTTGAAAACATGGAATGATGAAAAGGGGACAAACATAACAAAGAAAGATAACGATTTGGATAGCGCATTAAAATATACAAATTCTATCAAGTTAGGAGCACAGCGGGTGGAACCGCTGATGGGGACATCTTGTCTGTATAATTCTAATCTTAATTTGAAAACGTGGAATGATGAAAAGGGGACAAACAAAACAAAGAAAAATGACGATTTGGATAGCGCATTAAAATATACAAATTCTATCAAGTTAGGAGCACAGCGGGTGGAACCGCTGATGGGGACATCTTGCCTGTATAATTCTAATCTTAATTTGAAAACATGGAATGATGAAAAGGGGACAAACATAACAAAGAAAGATAACGATTTGGATAGCGCATTAAAATATACAAATTCTATCAAGTTAGGAGCACAGCGGGTGGAACCGCTGATGGGGACATCTTGTCTGTATAATTCTAATCTTAATTTGAAAACGTGGAATGATGAAAAGGGGACAAACAAAACAAAGAAAAATGACGATTTGGATAGCGCATTAAAATATACAAATTCTATCAAGTTAGGAGCACAGCGGGTGGAACCGCTGATGGGGACATCTTGCCTGTATAATTCTAATCTTAATTTGAAAACGTGGAATGATGAAAAGGGGACAAACAAAACAAAGAAAGATGACGATTTGGATAGCGCATTAAAATATACAAATTCTATCAAGTTAGGAGCACAGCGGGTGGAACCGCTGATGGGGACATCTTGTCTGTATAATTCTAATGTTAATTTGAAAACGTGGAAAAGATGGAATGGCAACAAACCACACAAATAAAAATAACGATACATCTAGTCTATATATTATTCTAATCTTAATTTGAAATCAACGGAAATGATGTCAAGGGGAGAAATTACACAAACATGAGCCGTTTTAATATCAGTCAAAAAGTATCTAAGATTTTTTATTAAACAGGCCTCTAGATCTACCGGCATTAATTCACAAAAGTAGCAGATAAGATGTTATGAATGGAGAAACATGTTATCAGGCGATAAAAATCGATATGACTGATAAAACGATAAGTCTAATAATACGCTAACAGTGTACCTACTCTTTCGTTTTAATGTCTCCGCGTCCGTTGCACATACGAATAGGTGTTATATATATATGTAAATAATGTCATTGATAGATACTTTTTATCTATTGACTATTTCCTTGGAATTCCTCCGATACTAAATGACATTTACCATGATTTTGCACAGTCAATACTTGCTTTTGTTTGTAGGAGGGGTAACCCAAAAGTAATGATAATCAATATGAAATAAGGGAATCTTAGTTTAAAAAAAAATATACTCTAGTCTCCTAGCAAGTCATTACATTAAGTCCATCTTTATAGAGGTAAAAGACACTGGGAGCCAGGTCTGGCGAAGAGGGTGGGTGTTCGAGCAATTCGAATCCCGTTTCTTGTATGGCAGCCATCGCGACGGAGGCTTTGTGAGCCGATGCGTCGTTTTCATGAAGCAACACTCCAGCTCGCAGTTAGCCTCGTCTTATTTCTTTGATGGCCTCCCGCAATTTTCTTATTTAGTCTGCGTAGTAAGAACCCGTAATAGTGTCCCTTTTCCATGTATTCCACCATAATAATTCCTTCAGCATCCCAAAAAAAGTGACGCCATTACCTTTCCTGCCTAACTTGACACCTTGAAATTCTTCGGCGTCGGGAAAGAGGCTTGTTTCCAAGTCATTGACTGCTGTTTGGTTTCCAAATCAAAATGGTGGATCCAGGTTTCGTCCACGGTCACAAAACGATTTTTCCTGATCCGCTTGGAACTTTTCGAGATTCATCCTCGAAATGTCGAATCGTTTTTCTTTTGCTCGTCGGTTAACATTCTTGTCACCCAGCGCGCAGAGACCTATTTCATATGCAGTTCGTTCGCAAATATTCTTTGAACTGCCATATAAAATCCCTGTGACCTCAGTTAGAAACCTTATGATCACTGTTCGATCTGCCAACACGACATGTTCGACTTTTTTCACGTTGCCTGCAGTGCGGGACGTGATTGGGTGATCCTCGCGATGTTCATCATCTGTGGATGTTCTACCCAGCTTAAACTCCTTTGCCCAGCTAGTAACTGCGGAATATGGAGGAGCAGAGTCCCTTTTATGTTTCCACTAGGTCGCTGTGTATGCCTTTGGTAGACATTTTTTTCAAACAGAGGTACTTGATGACAGCTCTGATTTCGTTTTTCTCCGTTTTGATATTTTCTCTGGCGACTGTTCGTATTCAAATGAATGTACCTCCCGAGAATCGAGGCCGATTTATACGATTTTTTTTACTGACCTAGTAGATATATAAGAAAGCAAAAACAAAAAGTTATGTCTCCTACGCTTTTTTTTACTGCATATCAATCACTTGTTATCTATGAACAACAAAAAATGCTATGCAGATGACCGTGCTATGAATGATAGACCAGTATTTTTGTTTTTATGGTGGCAAGCAAGCTCACGGTCCGCCTCATGGTAAGCGGTCACCGTAGCCTTTGAACGCTTGTAACACCAGGGGTATCACTCGTGCGTTGCTGAGTTGCTGATATTACAGTTTATAATATCAGCAATAAAATTAGTCTACTAAAACCGTATATTTATACAAAATACTTTTCCAACCAATAATAACATTGAATAACCAACATGCAAGGAAGTTGTCATGTCATTGTGTCTCTCTAACGTTTTGGTGTGGCTTCAGAATTTTTATACATATTGATATTTTCTTCCGCAAACAGCTAATACAAGGCCACACGCATTTAAGAGCTTGTTCACATGAGGCGTTTTTACACGAAGTACAGGCGCCCGTACAATTGGTCCTCGGTAGGTGGCGCTGCAATAAAGTATTACGGCATACCGCACATCCGTATCTTGGTCCGGGTCCTAGAGCGACAGCAAATGTTTTTCAAATACCTATTTCTGCATTCGCTTGGTTTAGATTTTTCCTCTTAAAATAGATTATTTAATTATTAAATTAAAAGAATATTATTGTTAATAAGAAGAATAGAGCTTTGTAAAAAAACCCAAATATCTTACGTAAGTGAGAATGTAAAGTAAAATTTTTGCAAACATAACTTAAAACTTTAAAATCAAGTAACATAGTTTATAGGCGTTTTGCGACTATGGTTAGTAGCGCTTTATGATTATAACACATTTTGAGTCACGAAATGTCTTTATTTAAAGATATTAGTTGTAACACAGTTTGTACATAAAAAAAATTTTGGATACAACTTAATTTACTAGAGACGCTGATAACCCGAGCAGTACAAACATTCCTCGCTCCGTTTGGCGGAAAAGCGCGGGGCACTTATGTCTAAAATCAAGATTACTATGACCAAGGTCATTGAGTGGGGACTGGGGACGGAAAAATTTGGTACGACTTAGCCCTATGAAGACAAAAGTCACCGTTAGCGTTCGCCGCTAACAAAACCTCATTTACTGAGGTCCCACAATTCCAGAACACTCTCCTCACCAAGAGCATTGGGATCCTTGGTATTGACGTCTCCAGCGAAGTTCAGTTCTGAGATCAATTGCAAGACAAGGTGAAGGTCCAAAAAACTTGAAGTTCTCAACAAGTCGCAAAATTGCAACCATCTCTGGGCGGGTGCACCCGGATACCAGCCTGACCCTTTTGACTCGGTTCAACGACGGGCTGTGAGAATCGTCAACGACCCCAAACTTACAAGCCCTTAAGTTTGAGGATAGACATTGCCTCCCTGTGTGTGTTCTACTGCTTGTACAATGGAATGTGTTCTGAGGAATTGTTTGGAATGATGCCCACGGCCACTTTTTACCATCGCTGCCTCCCTGTGTGTGTTCAACCGCTTCTATAAATTTGTTCTGATGAATTGTTCGGAATAATGCCCACTTTCTACCATCGCTCGTCATTGGCAGGAAATTCATCCTAACACCTTAGAACCTAAATGGTCACGCACAGTGCTGTTTCAGAGAAACTTCCTCCCGCAAACGCTTAGGTTGTGGAATGAGCTCCCTGCCAAGTTGTCTCTAAGGACTACAGTATGGGATTCTTCAAACCAGTCCGTAGTGGTATAAAAAAAACAAACATTCTCGCAAATTTTTAAGCAATATTTCAGTAAAGGGACTTTCATTAACTATAATTCTAATTATGTCTTATCATGAGGGCAAAAACTAACTAACTTGTATTTGAATAAATTACTCTAAAGTAAGTAAAAAGGTTTTCCTAAAATCTGATTTCACCAGATAAAGATGGATAATTGCGATTCAAAACCAGTAAAAAGTTATTAGTAAAACACTAAATATAAAAGTTACGATTTTTCTTTTTTCTCAAAATCTCAAAAGTTACTACCTATTTGTTAGTTAGGTTATTTTGGCTCCACGGGCATATACACTTTCTTATATACATGGCCTCCAGGATGGAGGTAAACAAGTAATAATTTAAAATTAATTAATTTCATTAATTTAAAGTTGTGATTTTCTGGTTGATAAAGACCAATAAGGATACAATATACCTATGCAATGAAAATAGTAAGAAGTTTATTATTTACCATTAACGTTTGAAATAGTGGACAACTAGTGCCTGGTGAAACCACAATAATGGTTTTGATTTTTCTAAAGTAGGAGGATATAGTGTCGATTGTGCTAACTCGAGGTAGGTATAGCAACTGAAAGTCTATACATCATCCCTACAGAACCCTCCAGGGTTTGCTTTCACGTTCCATCATATCGCTTTTGACGCTACTGTCCTATATCCTACATAGGGTAACCAGATCCATGATAAGATTTTCTGGCCAAAGATAATTTACAAAACGCACACATGTAAAAATTTTCACTTTTTCAGTGAATTTTATACTTGTTATGAATGTCTAAAAAAAAGACATTTACAAAACCTGCAATTTTAATGGTCCTTACTTCACTTCCCTATTAAAAAACTAACAACAGGTTAACTCTTGCTTAGGCTTAGCCCGTGTCGGTCGCCCTCAATGTACGAAATGTATTAGGACGGATGCACGTCACGCACGTCCCAGTACCGTTCCGAGGTTCAATCACTTTAAGTCTGCTGCGTGTGACCTTTATTGATTCACGCTTTATGCAGTTTCCTCTCTCGATGTCCATGACGCTAACGTGACGTCACAGGCTTTATGAAATCAAGGTTGGATATTGAAATAGGGTTGGCACATTCATTCCAATTATAAAAAGAGAATTATCATATATTAGTGAGCAAGAACGCAAACAGGTTATAGGTAAATCTATGTAAATACATAAGAAGGTTTAAGTGTAAGTAAGGTAGACGTAAAAAGTAATACTTTCTGTTAATCGTTAGTTTTTCCTTTAACATTTCAAGACTTGTTTTATTATAATAAGGTGCATATCGGAGTGAAACCTAATAAGTGGATTCAATATAAGATAGCACAAGAAATTTATGAATGCCAGATAGCCATTTGGGAAATGAGTATTTAATTCACAGTCTCACAGGTTTACGTTTACATTACTAAATAATTAATTATTATTTTTTCATGCGCGACAACCCTATATTTCCTTGTAAAATGGGGTCGTTAAGTCTGCCGGATGTTTCCACCGCGCCGGATGGTACTCTCTCAACGGGAATACTCGGTAAAATCTTTTTTTAGACCACTTTCCTTTTGTGACGACCACAGCGAATAAGATGGTGGTCTGAGTAATTTTGAATTGCAAAATGAAAACATTTTTTAGAACTTTCATCTTTGTTTATTTGCGGCCAGAATTCTAGAATGATGTAATGTAATGGCAAATCGATCTGATTAAATTTGTATAAATTTACCAATATTTTGTTAAAAAAGGAATTAAAATTTAAAAAAAACTTTGTTTTGTGAACGTGTTACACTCTCTTTTACTCTCCTGCTTTCAAATGTAATGCACTTTGATATTGGTAATAGAATGAGTTTTTCAAAAAAAGAACTATAATGTCGGTCAAAGGTTAAAATGTTAAAAATGTTAAATCTTTCTTATCGATACAAAAGCAAATTTTTTGGCCACAAAAAAATCTTTTATTTGTTTTAGTTTTTAGTATTATGTTATTACAGAGTTCCTGTACCCTTTCGGCTTTATCATTAGACCATGGATATCATCTAAGACTAGAGTACTTGTCACGACAAATCAAACTTAGTTCAAGTGAATCTAGTTTAGTTAAGGAGTTCCTTTGGCCCCCTTCCAGCATATTATTACATTGTCATTGAAATCACATAAGTACACCTAATTTCAGCCTAGATAACGGGGAGTGGGTCAATTCAAGCAAGTCAAATCTTATCTTAAGTCTTACCTAAACATACAAATGTGGAATTATACAAAAGGATTTAATATGGTTTTTGTCTTAGCAGAAAGACGTAGACTATAGAACGCAGGTTTCCTCTATGTGTCTCCACAAATGTCAATCTTGTGACACCCGCTCCCAACGGCTCCCTGCAGCTCTGACCACATCATCTGCCTAACTGGCCGTCCCACACAGCGTCTTCCGATCCTTAGTCGCCACTAGAAAACTCTTTGGATCCATCTTGTGGACAACAACCAATGTGACCTGCCTGTTCCTAGTTCAGCTCGCTCCCTTGGTAGAGGGTAGTGGATAACTCTATAACGTTAATAGTTAAAAGGAACAAAGTGGTTGTGTAAAATCTTAACTTAAAAAAAAATAATTGGCTACGCCCTATAAAAACATGCAAGTAGGTATGAGTATCATGAATGTTGTTGAAAGTTAAAATTTATTTGAAGGGTAGTGGGTAACTCTATAACGTTAATAGTTAAAAGGAACAAAGTGGCTGTGTAAAATCTTAACTTTAAAAAAAAAAATTGGCTACGCCCTATAAAAACATGCAAGTAGGTATGTGTATCATGAATGTTGTTGAAAGTTAAATTTATTTGAATATAACAAACATTTCCACAGAATTTGATTCTCAACATATTTATTTACCTTTCCACTTTCCTGCAACTCTTTAGCTTCTGAATTTAACACTAAATTATACATCTTTCAACCGAAAGCACAGATTTAACTGCATATTTCTCATTTCCTGTTCACAGAGGACTAAGTCCATAAAGTCACTGGCAACAGAAATAACTTCACAAAACTTGTTGTATATATTCTTGTAAAACAGGAATACTGAAGTTAATATTATAGCCATGGTTTCAGCCAGAAGATGTCCACTGCTTAACATAGGACTCCATGGTAATAAATGGGGTCACCTCAGAGCAGATCTGTTGTAGCATAAAAAATATCTAAAATAGGTAAATATAGGGCGCCAGGAAACTGCTGGGTCCCCAGCCTAGGCTTAAGTGGGAATGGTCAGAGAAAAAAAAGGTATAATAAATCATGTAGCCAGTCAAAATAAAAATAAAAGGTTGCCACATATACTAAAGTTGCTCGGAAAGCACAATACTATGGATCACATCACCAGGTACTTGGCCTGAATTCGCGCGCGGTCATTCATAGGCCGATCAAAAACTCGGTTGTATGCGTTGGCAGTGCCATGCCCAATCAACGATCGGGCTGGTGTGCGCCTGCTTTTAGGACCCCACCAGTTGCGAGCTGTGCGGTGGACGACACCTACTCCCGCACCGCATCGCCTCACCGCAGTTGATCTACTTTATACACATTTAGATACTTTGTAATTAGTTTGTGCGGAACTCTAGGTGCGCGAGCCAGACTCGCACTTGGCCGGTTTTTTATAACTTTTAACACTCCTGTGGTGTCTTCCATAAAAAATTTTAAAAGTTAAGAAGAAAGAAGGAACTATGCATGTTGACACTTGACAGCTTAAAGTTTTGATTACAAGGTGTACAGGCTCGAGAAGAAGGTTGTTAAAATTTAATAGAAAGTCAGGGAAGTTGGCATTCGAATAACAAAATGATGGTAGTGAGGAAACAGATTTAAAAAAGGGTGCTAGGTGTAATTTTGTTTATGTAATGTGTATAAAATTGAACTTTACATTATGTTTAGTAAGGAAAACTGAATTTTGACCCCACTCTTAAATGAAACATTTTTTCTCTGTCTGAGAAAAGTAATAGTAACTAGTTAGAAATACTTTATAATTACAATAAATATGTAGTAAAAACTATCTATTATAGCATAAATTCAAAAAACACACAAAGTCTATCACTATGTGAGTTCCTGGTCATTGTTCAAGCGTTCAAGCAACCAGGCAAGAAATCATTTAATTCTCTCACATAATAATCAATCTCACAATTATTTAAATTAGCTTTCTTATGGGAACTATTTCACAACTTAGATTCTCGTAATAGCCTAAGAGCCCCGGACGGTCAGACCCGGTAAAATTACTATTTTATAAAAGCTGAAAGTTTCCTTGAGTATAATACAAGTAAGATCCCCAACTACAAAGTTTTGATTATAGTGAAATTGGCAGGTAACAGGTAGCAAAGGTGTATAAAATTGCACCTCAAATTTGTTAAAGTAGAAGCTCAGTTTTTATATATACCTATTTTATTGGAATAATATATATATATTATAAAAAAAGATCTGATCATCATCGGCTCTCTCTCTATAATACAGGTTCCTGATTCTTATTTTATTGATATAGGTATTTTATTAATAAGGCTTACCATATGATCCATAAATCCTTAAATATTATTGCTTCATTTAATGAAAAATCTTTTTCATATAGGAAAAAAAACTTGCCAAGAGCATGTTATTCAGCATTCAGTTAGAATTCCATAGAATGAAAATTACTGTGAATGCATTTTCATTCAAAGTAGGGATTTTTACTCTTTTTTAGAACATATGTTTTAAAAGTTAGAGGGGGGACCACATGTTAGTGTAGTTTTGAAGCCAGTAACTCCCAAAATCATGTTAGCTACAAAAAAAAATTGGAAATTTAAATGCATTTTAAAAGCCTTATGCAAAGATACGCCAAACAATGGGGAGAACATATAATTCAAATATATATATATATAATTTGATCCCTCACTAGAAAAAAAAAGGGAATGGGGAAAGGGAGTGTTTATAATTTTTAAAAGCTGTATGGCAGTTCACAAGACACCTTTATGTAAAATTTTATTAGAAAATAGTATGCAAATGTATGGAAATAGTATGAAACCAGATAAAAATGTGCACCATTATGGCTTGTTCTGTTTCATAAAATAAACAAATTTGAAAAACCATTTATGTACAAAATAAAGATTGAAGTTAAGGTAAATTAGGTCACCTAATTCTGATCTCTGACAATAAGTCTCAAAAAATACTGTTTTAAGGAATTGTTTCACATAGTAAAAATGAAAAACTTAAAAAAATATAAGATTTGTATATTTTTAAAACTGCTTTCTTGAGGTTAGATATGTAGTAGAGGTATTTTTTGTAAAACAAAACTCAGCTGTCTTCTACCTGGATTAACCCAAACTTGGTGTGTTTTGACAAGTGGCATTTTGTTGACCAACATAATGTACATAATGCGGTTATCCTACCAAAGAGAGTGAACCAAGATTTGTACTGTGGTATACAGAATTTATCTGTTTCGTTTTGTGTCAGGGTTATGACATTAAACACATTGAAGGAGTCAACAAAACACACCTTAAATATGTTTTAGATTTTTAGAAAACAAGTGGCTGAAATGTAATAATGTAGTATATTTTTAGAACCAGCTCATAAAAAAAGGTAAATATTTACTTCTCTGCAACACAACATTTTAACCTGAAAAAAATCTTATTCGATAGAGTAGCACTCCCCAATATAGAAATGATATATGAAAGTCGGTACCAAATAATTGTTTTCAATAAAAAAAAAATTTACTACCAGATTTTTTTTTCCCGCCAAATGGTCGAAATAACATATAAAATTCACTTGCTCGGCATTATAGCAGTTCAGATTTCTTGTAACTGTCCAAATCATCCTTTACACACTGATAAAATTAAAGAATAGGCTGAAAAAAACACAATTTACACTTAAAAACCACTAATTACACTTTTTAAAATATTGTAAAAGGATTAAGAAAAAGGAAACACAAACACTTTTTTTGTGTTTCCTTTTTGCTGTTGCAGCCTCAAAAAAAACTCCCAAATAACTGATTAGACAATTAGATTATATGCCAGCCTGATATAGAGCTTATGGTAAAACATGGAAGTAAGTGTGCAAAGCCAAATAAAGCGTGCCATGGCTACGGTCGGCGAGTGACAGAACAAACTTGTACTTATTTAATGTAGTCAGGGTGTCCCACTTGTAAACTTGAAAACTGGAGCGTAAAACGAAGCGGAGCACATTAAAATTAGTGTTTTTTATGACTTTATTTACGAACGGTTATTAACTTTGACAGGTTTTGGACGTATTTATTCCTTATGGTTTTATGTACATCTATAAAAATGCTGAAGTTTTAAATCCAAATTTTAAATTAGTATTCTATATTAACTATTTATTTCTTTAGGAAGGTAAAATATTAATGCCCTCTCCTTCTCATTTCACATCCCTAAAATTGTGCGGTCGCGCATTGAAATAGGTAACCACAAAAATATTAGGAACTCAATCTAGCGTCAGTTTTTGGGAGTACTTTTTTTAGGCTGGCAATATTTTCATAAAAAAAAAATTGTTTCCTGTCATTCATTTGTCTGAATTGGTCTAAATCTTTTGTTTACATTCTGTAAAGGTGTATTTGTATGATGTAAAATATTACGTTAAATATTTTTTTAAGGTAAAATGAGCGTTTTGCACCAATTTCTGAATAGCATCTGTGTATAAAGGGATTTTTCCCTGTCCATTACAATTTTTTTCATGTCAGATTGCTGTGTTGCAGAGAAGTAAAAAATTACCAAAGAAAATTCTTTCATTGGATACCCCATACGGTAGGTCTAGGAAAAAAATATTTGGAATTCCTATTGGCTATCTTCTACATTGATTGACAAGTTTTTTTGTGTTAAGCCTTCCACTACTATGCTTACACCTTTCCACTTCACAATAAAGGCACTAGAATTTTAAGTCACTACATACATAATTTTAAAGCACAATTAGCACAGAGTTAACCCTTCATGTATCCAGTAGACTTATCAGGCTATAGGAAGTTGTTTGTCTTTGCCAATTTTGCTACAACAGCACATGTGATTTATTTACCCTAAAATTTGCTTTGTCAGCCAACCACAGCTCTTGCTTTGTGTACTATTGTAAAAATCAAAATTTTCAACCAATTAAAATTGAGAAATTCTAAGTAATAATACTAGCTATTGGTGAATAAGTTTTGTGTAGTGGAAAAAATATGCGTCACCTAGGGAAATTGAAAAATATAGGTATTCACTAATACAAGTAAGCGAGACGATTACAAAAAAATGCTTCAGATGCAAAATTTAATATATTTTAGTTTTATGTTACATCCTGTAACCTTAGGATAATGTCATATTCCCTGAAACTTTGGGTTGGGGTGTACAAAAAGGGGCCCTGAGAAAAAAAGACTAGATAATTATTTCTATAATTTCATTTCACTGTTTGCTCAGTAAATTTAATGTCTAATTTGTTTAGTAAATTTAATGTCCGAAATAAGTTGAGAATTAATTTTAATGAAGCATGTTACGAGGAGCCCCATATCATGAACCCTTAAGCTTAAAGTTTAAGTAAGATAATATAAATATGCAAGACTTACCGATTCCCAAAATTAGTCCTCCAGAATTCAGCGGCATCACTCTTTGTTATACGGAACTGATCACCAGCAAAGGTGCCATTAGGGTACATAGCCTTTAATTCACTTAACATATGACTGAACACTAAACTAAGCTTCGTTAAATTACGTCTATAATGAGAATTTTCGTCAAACATTTTGTCCTTTCCATCCTTAAACAGTTTGATCGCCTGTTTACATTTCCTAATTAAATTATCAATAAATATGTTAAAATGTTGATTGTTATTCAATGCTTGCATATTATCCTCATATTTCGAGTAAATTACACGCAACCGCTGATATGTATCCGGCAAAATATCAAGGATAAACGGTGGACTATTTTTCAAGTTCATTTTATGATGTTGACACAGTTTCACTACTTTATCCATTAATTTCCAAGTTTTGTCAAGAGTCCTTTTGTCGGTTGCTTGCTTTGTAGGGCATACAGCACCATGAAGCTTGGAAAATATTGAGGAAATGTTTTTCTGTTGTGATTTGGGATGTGGAGCCGCCATGTTGAACGGGGTCCAATGACATACAAAAGGAAATAAATTACTATAAACTACAGCAACTAACACACTTGCATCACTTTAATAATCGATAACCCATTGTATATTTTTCATTATCACGAAAAACGCACAACATTTATAGACTCAATTAATCACCTGGCAGCAATTGCCCACTGACACATCTCTAATCTCCAACGCTCGCTACTACTAAAATTGAATGAATGAAAATGGAATAATGAATGAATGAAGCACGAATGCCAGAGCTGTCAACAAAATATTTTTTAATTCCCCTAAAATAAATATAATAAAAAGAAAACGGGTTTAATTTTACTGAAAGTAAAATGTATAGCTTAATTTGATAATACAACTATAGTAATGAAATCGTGTTTGTTTTTTTGTTTATTTGGTATTTCTTATTGTTTTTGGTAGTGCCTAAGCATTGTGTAATTTCGTTGAATGATAAATCGATGTTTTTTTTTTACCTTACTGTGATTTCTATAAGTACATATGTACCTTTTTCTCACTTTTCTTACGCAAGGAAATGGATTTGTTGTGTGCATGATAATAAAACGTATAAAAGTATAATAAAACGTGCTAGTGCTATGCTATACTATGACAGTCTTAGGTTCTATAGAGCCATTCATCGGCCAAATAGTGTGCATACAGATCTGAAGTACAAAAACAAACAAATTAGCATTATTGTCGAATTTACACATTGGTAAAAAAACATAACCTATGCCAATGCCTAAATTTAATTACCCAAAATCAGGCAAAAATACTTGCACTGGCAACATTTATATAAAAGTCTCGCAACTTGTCTCCAGAGGTACGTTTAAAAACTAACTCTACCGGAGTAGAGTTTTGTGATATCTCTTTTTGAACAGTAGGTAAATGAACTTGCTATCCTGCTGTCAGTGCCACCCGAGCTGGTTTATGAACGCGCCCGGTCCTCTAGCCAAGTAGGAATAACAACGAAAACGATACCTAATTAGAAACTTTACTGGTCGGCCAGTTGCACATTACTCGGTGAAGTTAAAAAGTTAACTTCTTTACTCGGTCGCGTATTAGCGTTGGCATGATTTTTTAGCTATTGCGATTGCATTTGCCTTCGTGCTATTACTGTTACTGTTTAGTTAATAAACCTTTTTGCTATCCTGCTGGCAGAGTGACACAATTGCCAAATTTGCTAAAAGACTTGTACCGAATTAGTATGGAGCTTGGTATTTTATTTCCAAGTAAATTTAACCAGCGTCAACTTTTGTTTTTAGGTGAAGCCTAGGGTAAAGAACTTAGCAAAATAATAAAAATAAACATTGAGACCTACATTAGAAATTAAAATTGATTTTCAAGTATGTATGATTATTCGTAGTCAATTATCAGCACAGGCCATAACATCTTAAGAAAAAAGAGTTTAAGAAAGAAAGAGGAATTAGTTCATCAGCCAAAAGATATACGCTCCGTTTCGTAATTTTACTTTCCGTTCAACGTTAAATTAATCACGATTTTCTGTGAATTGCAGGTCCACAATAAAAGGTTTTTATTTTAGAATTTCGAGATTTTAAGTGCTATTTAAAATTAATCTACTCATAAGCTGGTTAATTTTTAAATTTATTATAGTACCAAAATGGAACAACTCTTTTGTGAAAAATTGCAAGCTAAAAAAACAGGTCCAAATTTGGTCGAACCAAAGAGTTATACTTAGAGCGCGTTCGTTTTGGGATGCAGAATCATTATTTTCATTACTTTTGTCATCTGTTCGTTTAGCTTTGGTATCAAAAATATCAAAATTTTAGTATCATATGTAACAAACTGTCATGCGTCCGTTTTCGATTTTTTCGTTTTTTTCGTCACTTTTTCACCGAAGACGAAACTTTAGAACGGAGGTGCTCAGACAAGTCGATTGCGAGAGCTTTTTGAGTCGATCTCGAAAAAAAATCCGATATAGAACTATTTACACAGATATTTTTTTAGTAGGTAGGTAACAAAACAAATTTAATGAACTACTAAAATTTATTCGATCCTCAATTGGACCAGAATAATAACTTAACTCATAACTTTTTTTTATCATACATTCCTTTCTTTATTAAAGGAACGCGCGGTACTATTCAAAGAAAAGTCACGTTTTAAATAATTAAAGTTTAATTGTCTCATTTGCCGTGCGTCAGTTGCAATACCTAAGCGTGGGAACTTAGAGAGGCATCATAAAACGGTTCATAAAAACTATGAAAAGAATTTTCCCTCACAGAGTGAATTAAGAAAACGAAAAGTATGTCATTTGATTACTTGTTTGAAAAAAGAACAAACCATGTTCACAAGAACAGGCAAACAATCAAAAGCTGGAACGATAGCGTCATTTAAAATATCTTATATATTGGCGAAACACAAGAAACCATTTGAAGAGGGATTGATTATGAAGGAAGCATTTATTGAAGCGGATGAGACAATATTTAGAGATTTAAAAATAAAACAGAGATTATGTCTGCTATTAAAGAAATTCAGCTATCTCGTCCAACTGTCAGAAGGCATGTCATGTGTCAGGACATGGCAGATAAACTTAAACACGATATTATAGAAAGTAGATACTTTTCTTTACAGTTCGACGAATCCACCGATATGACAGATACTGCCCAGATGTGTATTTTTATTCGTATGGTTCAAATTGACATCTCGACTAAGGAAGAGTATTACAATGATTCCTCTGAAAGGAAAAACCCGTGGCGATGACATATATAAAGTTTTCTTCAATATTGGAGCTAACTACGAGCTACCAATATATAAATTAGTGTGCATTATAACCGATGGAGCACCAGCAATGACGAAACAAAAACGGTTTTGTATCATTGTGTCGAGCTAATGACGATTTCT
Organism: Apoda limacodes; assembly: GCA_946406115.1. Lineage (NCBI taxonomy): Eukaryota > Metazoa > Arthropoda > Insecta > Lepidoptera > Limacodidae > Apoda > Apoda limacodes. The sequence continues at coordinate 19,385,247 of OX291555.1, read as the reverse complement.
CTTCATTTTTCTTCTTCCTTTGAATTATACATCAACAAATTTTGTGTTCAAAAGTTCTAAACATGGAGGAGATTATGGGCATTGCAATAAAATTAGTGAATTCTATCCGTGCACGTAGCTTGGAACGACGGCTCTTTACATTGCAGTTGGAAGATAGTGAGTTTGTTGATCACACCGATTTAGTTCTTTCCACGACGTGGTTGAGTCACGGGAAGTTTCTAGAAAGGTTTCAAATAACAGCTTTTCTGGACGACAGAGGTGATGACACTCAGATGCTGAAAAACAGAAAATGACTGACAGATTTGGCATTTTTGACAGACATCAAAATGCATTTAAACACCATTAACTTGGAGCTTCAAGGTAAAGGAAAAACTATTCTTGAGATGATAAGCGCAATAGAAGCATTCAAAAGTAAGTTGCAACTTATGATAGATCAAATAAAAATAAAGGATCTGAAACATTTTCCGTCTTTGAAAGCAAGGATTCCTCAGTCGCATTATCAAATTTATGAGGCAGAATTTTCAAATATTTTGGGTCAATTCGAAACACGTTTTTATGATTTCAGTAAATTTGCAAATATAACATCATTTATGAGTTATCCTTTTTAGTGTAAACACATTGAGGAATTAGCTACTGAAATAAAAAGTCAATTTAACATGGGCTCATGTTCTGTTGAAAATAAGTAATTGCAGATTTCAACAGATATGCACGGCATCTGATACAAAGTTGTGGTATTTTATATCTGAAGATAAATATCCAAATCTAAGGCAAATCGCCCTTCAACTTTGAAACACATTTAAGTATTCTGCAATATTGTAAAAGTTGAAGGGAACGTGTTAAACGTGATATTTTACAGTAAAGAAAAAACATGAAATATTCAAATAAGTAAACATAGGCCAAACCTGTGAATTTGATGCCACGACCTGCTTTCCATACGCTTCTGCAACCACGAACTATGCACCAATTTTCTTATTTTTATAATTAACTCTTAAATTCACACAGAAATCTACAAGAAAACTGGAAACCGATGTAAACAAAACAAACATCTGTCATGTTAACAGTCGAGTCAGTGTGACTATGTAAAAAAATAATTACTGTATCCGAGTTTAAGGTATTATAAGCACCTTATCAGCCTCATACGAGGGTGATTTAGACCAAAGTCCACACACGGGCCCAGTGAGGATTGTGAACTGTGTATGTCTTTTTTTTTGACATATGCAGGTTTCCTCACGATGTTTTCGTTTACCGCTAAGACAGTGATGTAAGTAACTAGTGTACTTGAATGATGTATTTCAACTTACTTACGGCAGTTTTTGAAGTGAAAAGTTCTTTAGCGGCATTGTGCACTATTTTTGTAATGGATAAAAAAAGTAAGAGGAAATTGGGTTGATGAAAAGCTGAAAATGCGGATTACACATGTTAAAATGTTATATCCAGGTTGTATGTTTTCACTTCTGCCGGCACTCCCGTAATGCAACCCGTTTTTTTATCTATCTATTTAATACAACAGTTAAATTACATTTATAAATATATTGCCTACCTCGCAATCTGCGAATAATTGAGATCGCTTTGCTCTGAGACAAAATGCTTTAACATTCTATAAGTTAAGTTTTTTTAATTTTTGCAAAATATGCTGAGGCAGTCCATTTTAAATTCTGGTATAATATATTTTGACGTTCGTTTTCCATATACATTGTTATTTTTTGGTAAAAGATAAGTTGAAAGGTAGTTTGGAAAGTAGTTGTTTTCGTAAGTGATCATGCCTTGTTCTTTCCACTAAGTTCTTTATTTTAGTGAATTCATCTGTTAGTTCATTAATTTTTATTACATTACTTTGCAGTGTTTAAATAGGCCTTTATTATCGGTTTTGTATATATTAAAAAAAAAACAATTGTTACGAAAACAGTGTAATTAAGAATCCAATCTTTACTATACAAAAGTTTTTAGACTGATATTATATTTAGGAAAAATAGAAAAATTCAGAAAGTCGTAAAACTCTTAAGATTCTGAAACGTGGGACATTTACTTTAATCAGAATATGTTTGGATATCTCCATAGAGGAAACAAATACTGCGTATCTCAATTTCTAATAGGTAATTGCTTAAGGCGTAGCTGTCGATAGGGCTGCCAGGTCTTAAAACCGAAAAGCCGTTCAAACCAGTCAGTTTAGCCGGACATTTGGGTAAAAAGGCCGGACATCTTTGATTTTCTAATTTTTAGAGGTAGTAAAACAAGGTTTTTTTAATTATTTACCATAAAATCTTTAATTCTAATGAAACAACATTAAATTAAATGAATCAGTCTTTTTTATTATTAATCATTCAACGTTCAGGGGCGCGGAACGGAAACCAATACATGACCAATATAAAAAAATTTATCAAATTTAAAGCCGGACAGGACTGTGTCCTGACTTAGAATATTACACAAACAATGCAAATTATACTCGTTTTAACTTGTATTTCTCGTAGAAAGTAATTTAATTCATAAAATCAAGATTAATTGCACCCGTTAAGCTAACCCCGCGCCTTTGATTCGCCGCTGCTGGCCGAGCAGGTAGGGGGCGCTGGCACCATGGCAGCGTCACATGACAATAAGACAGCCCTATAATTTTTTCACACCTAATTGCGCGTGTTCGTACACCGTCTTGCTTTTATATACATATAGAGTCCAAAGTGTAACGATACAGTTCGTTGTAAAGTGAAGATATTTTTTCAAACTATATATTTATGTATTTTAAGATACGGTAAATTATTTATTTCGTAGTTTATAAAATACATGTTACTACTTTTTTAATTGATATTTACATCTAATTTTTGAAGTGAAAACTTCTTTAGCGGCGTTGTGCACTTTTTTGGTATGGGTAAAAAATGATAAACTCGCGTCAGGTCACGTGTCCTAATCGTGGAAATTCGTAAGACGGAAACCGTAATGCCACGCTTATTATAATTTTTATTTGTAGTATTCGCGATTATGAGTAGTACAGGGAGGTTGGATATGGAATTTTAATTCTATGACAGATTGCGATGTCAAATATACTACGTCAAAAAAGTAAATAAACAAACATTATTATTTCTTGACAATGTCAAAGATATTTTATATTTGAGTGTTAAGCGCGAATCGTGTGTAAAGGTTTTCACTTCTGCCGGCACTCCCGGAGTGCAACTCGTTTTTTTTATTGAAACATTGCAGAAGTCCGGGTGGATGTGTCATAGGGGTATTCAATACATAAATACTTGATCAACCTGATATGGAGGTATATTGCAAGTATTATATAGTAATAAACGCTGTTATAAAACTTTCAATGTTAAGTTCACAAGAAGCACGTCTGCACTGGAAAACCGTTGTTCATAAATGAGTCACAGATAATAGTATAAAATGATTTACTTCAAAGAGAAGTAAAGCAGACAGTAGCTCGCAGTTTTCCTCTGAATGAGAGAAAGAGTGCGAGCTAGTTAGTCGCACTCTTTCTCTCACTAGAGAATTGAAAAAGGGCGAAACAAATAAAGATTTTCTGTGTAGATTGGATTATATGTTTTATTTTATTATTTATTATTATTTTATATACTTAGCTTAACTTGGCACTCAGTTTTTCAAAGTTTCTTAGATAATAATTAGGAACCATTTATATATATTAGTATACAAGACTTGTGCGTCAAGTTGACTGCTGTTTACTTACTTGTATAGAATTTAAAGTTTCCAGGCACTCCTGACAACTTGCAAAATGTCCTCACTTAGTATAGGTCTCAAGAAAATATGTTTAAAATTTACGTCCTCTGATGGTCATTCCTATTCATATGTCTACGTCCTCGGTTAGCTTACACAAAAGTCCTCGAAAAGATTTCCCTAGGCATATTAGCGCGTGTGTGTGTGCGTGTGCGTGTGCGTGTTGTGCGTGTGCGTGTGCGTGTGCATGTGCGTGTGCGTGTGTGTAGAGTTGAATCTAAGGTAGGGCAGCGGTGGTTTCATGCACGGGTACGGCGCAAGTAATTTTTCTATATTTCATTATTTTACCTGAATGCCCTACAATGCCCCCCCTTAGCTACGGCCCTAGGCGACAAAGCTTGTTAAAAAAAATGACTTTTATAAAGTCCCGCATGGTAGTGCATCGAGGGCCAGAACAAATAAAATTTTCCATGATTTTAATTCGTTTGGTGTGAATGATTTAAGGATACGAAATGTGTAACAGTCTCGATTTTTTGTTGTGGAAACGGCTATTTGTAGGAATTGGTAGTATATTGTTGTTTATGGAATCAGTAGTGTGACGGTGATTGTTAATTTTTATTGGAAGAGTATTGGTTGTTTCTTCAATATAAAAACAAAAGCAACACTCTAAAATTTACAACAGGCGATTTCACTTTGTAAACTTAACTTAAAACTCATTGGTTCCAACGGTTCCGTTTTTGCCATTTGAGTACGAAACCCTAAAAACATTTTGGTCTCTAATGACGCTATATCGTTGTCGATTATATGAAACGATATATAGTATATAATCGATAACGCTACGGCGTCGGCGATCAACACTATTATCACAATAATTTGTTAATTATTGTTACCAATTTTTTAATGGTTCTGGATAACATTTTGTTGATTATATTCCAAATGTTGCAAGACTTTTAATTAAAATCACAATGGCACACTACATTAACGCAAACTGGATTATTTTTTTGAGGAGTGATTTCTTTTCCTTTAGGTAGTCATGTACAAGTTTAAAAAAAAATGTTGATGTGCTTTCAAGTATGTTAATGACGACATCTGGTAGTAAATGAAGGATACGGTTGAGTGCTGATACTAACAAGTAACTAACAGTTTAGAGACAGAGGAAAGTCGGCTATGATTTAGTCTAGCATATTGCCAATAGATATCGCTGTTTTACAATATAACTTCATTTTGTAGAAATATTTTTTACTACTTACTACATAGAGCAGGCGCTGAGGAGAAGTGAGTATAGAAAATAATATTCCCTTATGTAACTCTGTGAAGTAATATAAGGAACAAGATCTCTTGCTTGACCGATTCATATACACGATTCCAAGAAGCTTATAATACACCGTAGTTTGAACTGTGAAAATGGAGTTAAAGTCAGAAAAAAAATCCTTGAATTAGGTACGTCATGGAAGTATTGTATTTCTGTGACTGTCGAAATACAAAAATCGGTAGAAATGCCCTCAAAATCGGTAATCATTAACATCCGTCTAAAAGTAGGGTCGTAGTACTTGCTTTAAGTTAGGGTTCCAAAGTATAAAAGTTAATGCCGATCTGAAAAACGTGTGAACCTATTGTGTTTAAAATAATTTATGAACCTCGTTTATCGTGTTTTTTGAAAATGTTTAGAATTTGCGGTTTAAAACTTTGAGAGGCTCCAGTTTTTTAATTAACTTATGAACAAGTAAAAGTCCTAAATCCCGTACCATAATTTATAATTGATATGAGCATTGAATGGGGTCATGTCCACGTGTAAAACCTATGCACTGGCACTCGTTGATAGTAACCGATATGTTGTTACGCTGATAGTATGTAGTGCCGGTTTTAGGACTACCAGCACCCTGGGCGAGATTTCTTCGGCGCCCCTCCTGTCAAATCAATCAATAAACACCCATTTATAAAAAATACTGATAGTATTTTACATTTTTTGAAGATTTTCAATTGATCAACTTGGCAGTTTGTCAATTTGTTTCAAGATCAAAAGTAATATATATATATATATATATATATATACCTATACACAACATGTTAAGTTAAATGGTGTATACATCCGGAAGTGGTAGATAAGGGTAAATGTTCAGATTTTCAAACAATCAGCAAATTTCCTTTTGTACCTAAAACGGTGCAGTGACAGCCCTGAAACAGCTGATTTCATTCATAATTACTATTACTAGGTGACCCCAAAATACCAGGAGAAAGAATAACAATACAGATAGATCGTTCTAATCAATTTTTTTCTACCTACTATCATTCTGGCGAATTGAGAAATCAATTCTGCAATTCTTCGCCTCTGCGGACCAACTCCTACTCTTTGAGTGTGCCGCAACTCTCACGCACACACAAGTGAAATTAAAAGAAGTAGCAAGATTTTCTCTCTTTAATAAAATTATAAAGAGTTCTGTATTTTTGTGTACGTAATGTATGTGATTTTGCGATATTATGCGATACCTACTCTTAAACTTTTAAAAGTATTATTTTGATGCCTAGGGATACCAACTATTCAAATTAAGTCGAAAACAAACTTATTTTATTATTAGACATAAATAAACATACATACTATGATAAATGCATTTCTTTACAAGTAACCAACCACTAATTGTGGTTACTACAAACAATTCAATCCTACTTTTACTTCATCTCAGTGCATAAAATCATTAAAATATGTAAAAACTAAACTTAGGCGAATTAACGTACTACGACTCCACAGATAAGAACTAGCATTTTTGAGTCCAAATAAAGCTTACAAAGGTACCCTAATTTTCGAGGAAATAATTCTGAGCACCTGAGATAGCAAGATTTGTCTCTTTCATAAATCATGAAGGGTTCTCGAGAAATAATTTACTACACAAAAAATAATATTTTATAACTTTGACGATTCAAAAGTGATTGTAAAATCCTTATTTGAATAAACCATTTTGACTTTGCCTGTTTCTATTTGTCCCCGCTGCATGGCACATTGGTTTTTTTTTATCACTAAGGTGGCATACAAGCACACGGTCCGCCTGATGGTAAGCGGTCACCGTGGCCTATGGACGCTTGTAACACCAGAGGCGCGCGCGTTGCCAACCCTTCAAAAATCCAATAACTTCTTTCTTGAAGAACCCCATACTGTAGTCCTTAGAGAAAACTTTGGGAGCTTGGAAGGGAGCTCATTCCTCAACCCAAGCATTCGAGGGAGGAAGTTCCTCTGAAACCGCACTGTACGCGACCATTTTGGTTCTAGTGTGTAAGAATGAATTCCCTGCTGATGGCGAGCGGTGCGATGGTAGAAAGTAGCCGTGGGCATCATTTCGAACAATTCTTCAGAACACATCCCATTATACAAGCGGTAGACACACACAGGGAGGCAGAATCTCTCCTCAGACTTAAAGGTTCGATACATCAAGTGACTTTGGGACCGTCGAAAATTCTCACAGCTCGTCCTTAAACCGAGTCAAAAGGGCCAAGCTGGTATCTGGGTGCACCCTCCCAGAGATGGCAGCAGTACTCCAAAGGGGGCCGACTTGCGACTTGTGAAGCAGCAACCTCTGCCCCGACGTGAAGTACTGCCTCACTCTGTTGAGTACACCTAGTTTTTTGGACGCCAGCTTCACCTTGTCTTGCAAATGATCTCGGAACTGAACATCGCTGGAGATGGAGAGGGATGTGTTTTGGAATTGGGGGACTACAGTGTATGGGGTTTTCTTAGCGGGGAACGCGCAGACTTGTGTCTTTGTAGAGTTGAATCGGACCAAGTTTACTCGTCCCCAGTCAGAGACCTTGAGACCAGAAGCGACTCGTCCTAAGGAGCGCTGGTGCAGTGCACTGCCATAAATAATTATCTTCTTAAGAAACAATATGTTTTAGATTTTACTTAGAATAAATAATTATTATGCTTCGATTAGTCTTTATGTTAAAATAGAATTTAATTAAAAACATTCTGCACACACACATCTAGCTCAAGATTTAGTATGAAATTGCACTGAGGAGACTGTGCCACTAAGTGGAGCGCTAGCAATTGCGCTCCTATGAATCAAATTCCAGTACAGAGACTTAAAGCTAAAATCAACGAGTATGAAAGAGAAAAATCACACGTGAAACAGAAGATTTTGTATGAAAAATTAGCATAATGTGGAGCGCCGTTTGTGGGCCTGTTGCCGGCTTGATCCCCACCTCCGGTCCGATGGCACCGCGCCGGCGCACTGTTGCCGCTCTTATCACTCCAAATGTTTTATTCGTGTGCGCGAGTTTTTGATTAATTAAATAAATACATACCTACATAAATAGTTTGTTTATTGTCTAATAATGAATTATAGCAAAATAAATGTGATTATTGTGATGTGATTAAATAGTGCTAAAAGATTTTAGTAATTTAGCTTGAAATAAACAATAAGGGTAACAAAAATGTGACACGAAAGGATACATGCGCGACGCTCGTTTGTAAATCTAAATATGCGAATGAATTTTAGTTATATAGAATAATAAAAGGTTAGCATTTAAGCAATCCCTCTTTTGTTTTTTTTAAGTGAACACCCATTAAAAAAAGTCACCAGCCGCCTCTGCTTGAGACCTTTCTTTTGCTGTACTAAGTCTACCATGACTTAGTGCCGGCTAACGTAGGTATTATCAAATACCTGTTATAAAACATTTAAACAAATAGTATTTCGATAGGTGGTACCTACTTATTGCTATTTACTATTTTTTACACCTACATCCTATTATTCAAATAAAGTCGAAAACAAATTAGTTTTTATGTCAGACATGACTATCAAATCATGCATTTCGTCACAAGTAAACAAATTATAACAGACAAGTATTTCAAAGCCTCGGAATAAAGAAAGCAAATAGACTTTCTCAGTGCAAAATATCACCAGAATCATCGAAACTAAACTTTATGTACTAGGGCTGCATAAAAAACAGCTAGTATTTTTAAATAAGGTCAAATAAGAGAAAACGGTACCCTAATTTTCGGGGAATCAACAAAATATGTAGAAAATTAGAAGTAGGTTAGTCATTGTGTTATGTTTAAAGGCACAGAATATTTAATAGTAAAAGTGCGGTCCTTTGTTAGGTAGGTATAAATAGTTGATTTTTAAAAGTACCTAAATTGGTAAGTAGCTAAGTGGGTTCCTAGATTTTTTTGCGTCCATCACAGGAAACGGATAAAAAACTTTACCAAGCAATATAGAGTTTACGGTGTGTTATACATTTTTGGGATAGACAACCTTTACCTACTTAAGCCAAGTATAGCAAAGAACCAAAAAACTACCAAACTACTATTTCATGCCCCCGACCGGCCTCGGCACGGTCGTAAAACTATCGTATGACGATCTCGCTGTCCGAAGAGCGCGATTAGTCTCTACGACCTCCACTAATAGGGCCTCCCCTTAAACACGACGCCCGCAAGGATGCACGAGGTATCAAAGAGTCCCGCGGGGGCGCTTCTCGCCCCCACTCAATTGCAACCGCACCCGCGTAACGTAGAACTCCCCTCCTGGCGCTGACTCACCTTCGGGTTCGAGACTCACTCCGGTCGAAGGTACGCCCCTGAGAGCGACAATCCAAGCCTAGGCTTCTCCCGCGGGGAGCCCTTGAGCGTTTGGCGCTATATGGGCTGAGGCTCCTTCAGAGTCTCGCCCCAAAAAGCCCGGTGAAGCAGTAATGGCTGCAACAGTCAACTGCATAGTCAGTCAGAAAAAAAAAAAACTACTGCTTGTGGAGTACGTAAAGCGTGCTCACATGTCAATACCATACTAATTTAACCCATTAAAAAATAGTTCAGTTTTAGAATATTGACATTTTAATGTAATTTTTAATTTATTTTATGTCATTTTATTTTGTGTCGTTTTTAGGGTTTCGTACCTCATAAGGAAAAAAAGAACTTTTATAAGGATCACTTCGTTGTCCGTCTGTCCGTCTGTCTGCATGTCAAAACCCTTTTTCTTAAGGACTCGTAAAGATATCACGTAAAAATTAATATCAAATACTAAGGTCTATGGTCCCTTAAAGCTGTAAAAAAATTAAGCTTCTAAGTCAACTCAGCAAAAAATAAGGCGGAGAAGTGCCTTTTTTTGTCGTATATTTTAGCATTCACAAACAAATCAAAACTTATGGGGTACTTTCCATTGTCATAGAATCATGAAATTTGACATAAAGCAAGGTCTTATATCATAGATATAGGGAAAAATCCGAATTTCGTTAATCTGTAGTTATAACATATAAAAAAAAATTGTCTGCATATCTATGAACACCGTTTTACTTAAGAACGCGTGGAGTTATCAAGTTGAAATTAATATTAAATACTAAGACCTAAGATCTCTTGTTGTATAAAACATCAATCTTCTTAAATCTCAATTTAATAAAAAAATACAGCCATTTTGACGCATTTTTAGGTATTCAGTTATTCACAAATAAATTAAAACCTATAACGTACTTCCCGTTGTCCTATAATAATGAATTTTGTAACGATGCGTGGTCTTACATCACAAATATAGGAAAAAGTCCAAAATTTGTTAATTTGTAAACTCTAACTTAAACTTTTTTATTCAAATAGACTTTAAAACAGCACTTTTGAATGGTCAGTTTAATTAATTAGTTGTACCGATGAATTGCTTTAGCATGCTATAGGTGCAGCAATTGTTCGTTTATCTCTGTTATAGTTATTCCCGCAGGAACTTTTGAATTTTTAGGGATAAAAAGCTGCCTATATGCTATTCAAGGATCCGTCCAGTGGTTGAAGCGTGATTGGGTAAAAATCATTCATTGAGACATAAAAACTTTCACATTTATAATATTAGTAGGATGTTTTGTCTTTGTTTGTATTTTAAATTTATTTGAGGGTAAATTAACCACATGTTCTGGAATTCCATTGTACAAAAATATGCTTTGTATTGCGAAAGAGCTCTTTGGACAAAGAAATTTTTGGAACTATCAATTAAGCCTTATTCCTTGTAACACTGTTTAGGTCACTATTTTTAGCAAATAAGAGACATTTTTTGCGTACATTACATACATTATAGAAGCAATTATATTGCCAAGGAACAGTTAAAATATCAATTTCCCTTAATAGTTTTCCAAGAGTAGTACTGGTCGCTTTTGCAATATAAAGACTGTATCAATATCAGCTGCCTTACCCCAAAGCAAAATGCACATTTGGCATCATTAATTTAAAACTTAGTCTTTTTCGCATTAAGAAGTAAGTTATTTGCCGTAAACCACTGAAAAACCTGAGAAACTGCACTACTTACATCGTCAAAATTTTTTTTTTTCTGAAAACTTTAAATAAAAGAGAAGTGTCATCTGCAAAAAGTACAATCTTGCACAGCTTCTCCAAAAAGAAAGGTAAGTCATTTATGTAAATTAAAAATAGAAAAGGACCTAAAATAGAACCTCGAGGAACTCCTAATTTTACTTCTGAGTCATTGGATTTTACTTCATAGATTTGAACCTCCTGCATTCTACTACTTTAATATGAGCGGATAAGCTAAAGAGTCAAATCTGCAATACCATTACATACATACAATGTAATTATAACACATTTAAAAATAAAGTGTGTCTCTCAGTCTGTCTGTCAAGACTCAAGAATACTTAACAGTCCCGTGGAGAAAATTCGCCGTGACAGACGGACAGACACATGAGTGAACCTATAGGGGTTTAGTTTTTTATTCAAATGTACAGAACCCTAAAAGTAGGGCTTGGAAATAAGGGTGTTTCCCAATAGACAGCTGAAAAATTCAAAATATTTTTTTAAAAACTTATTCACAGCTTGGTGTACGACGCATTACATTCTTGTCGTCGTTTAGATACAGGTTTTTTTAATTTCTTCAGGAAGTCCTCCTACCTTTACCTACCACCCGCTCTCCCACTCCGCCGACTCACCATGGCCGATGGCCGTTTGGCGCAAGTTGATGTACTTATAGTATTCTAAGTACTTTGCTTTTAGCGTGCTTCTCTGAATTTTTTGGATTATATAATACTGGTCCAAAAAGCATAAGTCACCCTCGCCCAATTTGAGGATACGCCGGTGCCCCAACAGTGGAAACATGACTGGTAACGCTATAATCCTAAATGATCAGTTAGAATTTTCCAGTAATGAACAGAAGCTAAAAACAATGTGATCTTGGTGAACAACATTTAAGGTACCCAAAAAATGAAATGGATTGCATTGTACGAGATTGAAGTTATAGCAGCCACATGCCTCTAGACACTGATATCTAGGATTCTTCTTTGGGCCTCTACTTTTAATTTAATTTTAAAGATCTTCTTTCTCGCAAAAATTGCTGAAAAATTAGTACTCATTCATTAATATACGTTTAATTTTTAAATAATATACAACACAATTTGCGTTGACTATGTAGAATGTATCAAGACTCTTTAAGGTGACCTAGCCGCTATTGAGAATGCAATAAGTAACAGTACGCAACTGGATGAGCGGGCAGAAATAAAGTGGCTCCGGCGCCCTTTGCTTTCTAGCGTCCTGGGCCTAACCGCCCCCTACCCTAACGCCGCTACTGATACTATGCATACAAGGAGTTCAGATCTCTTATCAGCTCGCAGTCAGTTCTAGAACGTACTTTCATATTTTTTTTTGTCATCGGCATATAATAGATGGTTTTGTGTGCTTAAAACAGGAACTGATATTATATAGTTATGCACAATATAATACAGGACTAAGGGAATATTGACGAAGTTAATTTTGTAACCTCCCATGACAACAGTTTGCTAGGTAAATAAGAACGGATCCACGTCAACAAATTTCTTTAGATTCCACGGACGTGTAACTTTGAAATTAGGATCAAAGGCCTTTTCAAAGTTAAGATAGATAACATCTACCTGACCAGTCCTTTCCATCTCACACAGATCATAGTCAAATACTGCAAGATTTGAGTAAAAGGCATAGCCGATTTCTTCTCCCTTATCGAATGTTTTGAGAACTTACTTATCCTACTTTACGATCTTACTGTTACTTTAAGCCTCATTGAAACTCAATAATTGATGTAACTGCAATGACACGTACCTATAAAAGTTTGTAATTGAACTTTGCAGCAATATAACTCACAAACTTATTAAGATGTTACTATTTAACATTGCTGCAAAATAGTAAATGTGATGATAAAAGCGCAATATCGAAGCAATATTTATTTTCAAACCTTATTTTATTAAAACTGCTGTCACTTTGCTAACAAAAGTTACTGTAATGTTTTATACAAAAATAACGACAACTTGGTTTTCGCACGTTTCGTTAACGTTACTTACTATTTTTTTCATTTTGTTAACTATTTACCTTATATTAATTTTAAAAAGGTTATGCATATCACTTTCGTGATGTTGTGGAATTGTTTTTTATAGTAGGTATTTGAAATGTTAGAAAACTAAATCACAGCATTCGCCAAGGATTCCAAAAAACATGGGCTCCATAGTCGACTGATCGGCTGCCACTCAGAAGACTTTTTTCCTTTTTATTTTTAATTTTTTTTTTCTTAAAAAAGAAAAATAAAACTTGTATATGTACATTTTTCTCTCGAACTCCAAAGTCTGGGGCGCTTGAGCTGTTTGAAATAGGGCCTAGGGTTCATTTTAAAGGAATAGTGAATATAATTGAAAAATGTTATATCATAAAATCTACATTCTATTAATCGATTAAATCGGAATAGGTTTAGTTGACACCTACATTATACCTCTTTTTATAAAACGTGCATCTTTAAGGTTGTGAGCTCTCAGACTATTATTGTAAGATGACCTACGTACTCGTCTGATAACAACGCGCAACGTGAGTTTTATGTCAGTATATAACTTGAAGTGTTTGCAGTTGTTGAGAGCAAAAAAAACTGTTTTTGTAATTAAGGTAAAGTAATAGAAGGCATTATTTCTGTTGCATGCAAATCAGTTAATATTTTTTAATGGTGGTAAATGCGCTTTGTTATATTTTAACAAATGTTGTCTGTTAATGATATTACTTTTAATCTGTTAATACCAAAATTTAATTAAACTTGCTTAAAAACAAAGTAAATACAGATGACCGACGTTGAGAGCGAAGTGATATTTATAATAAAATAATATAGTATCTTAAATCAAGATATTTTAAATCAAATGTCTTGATTTAAATAGTTTCATTATTTATTAGAAAATCGCTTGCACATGATAAAAAGCCGTCCTGTTTTACAAATAAGTACAATGATGCATTCTAAAAAATCGTTCAAGTGCAGGTCGCGCACTGAGGGTTCCGCAACTACTAATAAGAACAAATTTTATTTTATTTAGTCAATAACTTGATTTTGTAAGTTTTATGCACAATATTAAGAGATTTACTATGTTATTTTAAGACCGTAGTCTTCTGACAATTATTTTTTGGTGTTATAATTGTGCAGTCCAGATTAAAATATAGGTTATAGGTTTTCCTGATATATATTTGTAAAGAACCATTTTTCTGTACTTTTTTAATTTTTGGGTAGGAAGTTGTTTATCAATGAAATCACGTCAATTTTACGTCTATTTTCTTAAGTAGGTATATTTAAAAACATTCGTTTTAGAATTATGAAAAAATATATTTGAGACCCTTCTTAACAACAGCTTTTATTTGATGTCACACGGTACAGTTAATTTTCCAAAACAAACCCCTCATATTCAAAATTCGTTTATTTACGTTATACGTCCGTGTTATTCCAAATTTCAACTTAATCGGTCCAGTAGATTCGGCCAGTGACAGTGAGACACACGAGTGATTCTATAAGGGTTCCGCTTTGTCATTTGGGCGTACTTACGGAACTCTAAAAAGTGACTGTATATAAAAAATCTAAAAAGTGTATTTTTTATTTTCCAGATGCAGAAACTGTGTTTTTTCTATTCAATGATTTGTTTTATTGCATCCGTAAATGCTACACCGTTAACGGCTAGGCAAAGTTTAGCCTTAAAAAGCCAAAGGATCCAATGCAATCCCATTTTAATTAACAAAACATACTATACACTGGAGTTTCTAAAAAACATAAGTGGTATACCCGCAGATATGACCATTCATTGGAAAACAGGCAAAATTTATTTCACACTCATTAGCAATGAAATGAAAATGAATTTGCAATCGCTCTCAGTAAAAGGAGAATTCGAGAGAATAAAAGTAGAGGGTTTAGGTCAATCAACTGCAATTGATAACCTTAATGATGCTGTTTACTTAGCTACTGATAACGGTGTTTACAAATACAAAGATGGCTACACAGAACTATATACAGCGTTAGGAGAAGATGTAATGTACATTGCTCTTACGCATGACGGTGAAACCATGTATATAGCAACATGGCCTCAAAATCGTGTTCAAAAAATAACTAATGCTGGACGGAGCGCAGAAGCTTATACAGCCATACCAAATGGACATGGCTTAGCAATCGACCAGAGAGATAATATTTATTTCATTGCATCCAAGACACCTCATATCTTAAAATATGGATATCAGATTCCAATTAAAATTCAAGGCTTGCCGGATGATAATATGATTGGGATTTATATTACTAAAGCGAATATAGTCTATGCTGTTGATGAAGGAAGTAATATTTACGTCATTAATGCTGAAAGTGCTAAGGCTGAATATTTGGGATCGTTTAATATTAGCGGTGTGAACACTTTTGCAATTGATGCATATAATAATATTTTTATCGGTGTGAAAGACGCCATTTTGAAATTCGCTGCCCATGAGACGAATCCATGCGTTAAAGCAAATTCTCAGTCATGATACAAGAGTTGTTTTTTCTGATGTTTAAGCGGCTATTTTTAGCAGAAATATATACTTAAAATCACCTATGATATATCTTAGATAAAATATATACAGGTACTATAAGTCCTAAATTTAAAAGCTTTAATCTTTTTAAATTTATATTTTTGATGGACACAAGAAGGAAAAATACATAATTTTTTTTTTTGATATCACGCATGTCTTTTTCAGAGAAGCTTTGATACTGGAATCATGTGCGAAATCAAAAACTTTATTCAGTATTTAACACAAACTGATCATTTTAAGTATATAAATTAGATTTGATAATCATTCATCCATTAAGGTATAAGATCATTGAAATTTGCTCACAGTTAATCCTTTGGATAATCGTTTCTCGTTTTTTGGATCCAATTGCAGTTAAATTACTGTTTCGATATTTCCCTCAATCCTCGATCCTTATCTTTGTTTGGGTTTGCCTTACTTTGCCATTACAAGTTTTTTGTGTTTACCCTCGATAAGTTTTGTAATGGTCAGTAAAGCAAATAAAGTATTTGACCATAATAAAATAAGCAATATTTAATTTCAAATTGAATGTGCGTATTAATTTTATAATTTGAAATTTGCATGTTTTAACTTGTGATAGTATATAATAGAAGATTGCTGCATCGAGCGCAAAGTGAGTTATTAAAGCACGAGTGTTATGTTGGTGCCCGAGCGCAGGCGAGGGCACTAAATTAGCACGAGTGCATTAAATACTCATTTTAGCAAGGAGCGTAATCTACTTTTCTTTCAACTACCATTCTACCTACCGTGATAAAATATACCTACTCAAAATAAAAATTCAATTGAATGAAAATTATATTAATGGCCAGTATATACATTGTTCAGGGAAAGTATTTCGTAGAAAGACTACTTGCGACATGTTTGAAGTTATTTTAATTACCCGGCAATGTACTTCTGTTAAACACTTGCACTGAACAGTGTTTTGATACCGGTTATATTGTGTCAACGTTTAGATTATATTGTTAAAACTTACTAAACTAAACTGTGCTTTTCAACATTGAATATATAAACCACAATAAAGATAGTCACACTTTTTTAAATCTCACTGAAATTCGTCAAAAGCACACTTTTGGACAGTGATTTTACACGTATTTTGTTTATATAATATTCTGAAAAAAAATTGATTTTTGGGTTTTTATTTAAATTGTTTGGAAATCTAAGAGAGATGTTCTCTTCATTCTTATTTTATAAAATATATATTAATATGACCGAGTGAATTTGCTTATTTCATAGTTATTAAGAAATATTTGAATTTTATACAAACAAAAAACTAAGAAAATCGAGATTTTCAACGTGCGGTCATGTGCTAGCGCCTATCGTACGCGGAACGTCACTTTGTATGCTTCAATAGTGTAATATGTCTTTGTTCACTGGTCGAAACGGCACGCTTTTCCTAGGCTATGCCATAGCCTTTAAGAAGTTGCTCGGAATGTTATACACTTGACCCACTTAGGAGGCTACTCTTTTGCGAATTATCACATTAGAGCTCCCCAACTGAAATTCAACGATCATTTCCGATTCGCTACAAAAATTTGACAATTACAATTTCGTCTTAAAAACATTGTAAGCATATTTATATATATTATTATTCCAATTCTAATTTACAAATAACACAAATATGAAAAATACGGAGGTAATATGAAATTTCATTTCAATCTTCCGTTTCTAAACAAAAAAGAAAGTAATGTTGGTTCAAAGAAATTGATGTTTGTTTGGTAAAATTAAAAGTAGCGGAACCGATGTATATCACTGCAAGAAAAATCTCTCCGTACAAGATTGGAAATTAAATGGAAAGTTACATAAAATGAGGTTGGGTGTTTTCAATAAAAATATTTGTTTCCATAATGAAAATATGACAACACTGATTCCTGAGATTTACTCTTTGGGGTGTTTGTTTATTATGTTGTATTTCTAATTTTTTGCCTAAATTACCGACTTAAAAAAGGAGGAACCTTCTCATTTTGTGATCGTAATTTATATTATGATATTTGATTACTAATAGTTGAAACTATTTTGGGTGATACTTTGAAGGGCTACGTACCAAAAAGCTAATAAGTGTCCTTAAAATCATCTTTGTTTAAACTGCACGTTTATAGACAGCCCTAATTCATCTTCTTACAATGATTGCAATTCGTTTTAGTTTTGACAAATTTTTCAAAATTACTTTAGAGATTATTAAATTCTATAGTTAAAAACTTCTTAGAACATAACAGAATCATATCGCCTCACCAGTTCGGGTTTAGGACTGATTAAAACACAGTAAATGCTGTCAGCAAACTAACTCACTTTGTCATTTTGCAATTGGATACAAATACATAAAGCAGCGTGTGGGTGTTTTTCTTGAGCTAGCCAAAGTATTTGATGCTGTATCGCTTCTTTCCCTGATAAAATATAAGCTTCAATATGTTGGCATCCCACATTTTTACACAAAATTAGCAATCCCAGGCAAAAATAAACAGGGTTCTTAGATATAAGGCAGATGTAACGTTTCGGGTCCCTCTTCCTCTGGGCAACTGCAAAATAAACAGGGTTCTTAGTTATTGGGCAGATGTAGCGTTTGGGGTTCCTCTACCGCTGGGCAACTGCAAAATAAACAGGGATTTTAGATATAAGGCAGATGTATCGTTTGGGGTCCCTCTACTTCTGGGCACTGCAAAATAGTAGACAAAATAGAGAAAAAAGACTTCACATGGTTTGCAGCTGGCTCAGAACTAATTTACTTGCGCTGAATATATCTTAAACTGCATATACGCAATCAACATGGAAATGTTGAAACCGATGCACCCTATATAGACTTAAAGGTTCACTCCTGTAATAACGTACGCAATACAAGTTATTTATGTCCCTTAATAGCTAAATCCGATGGTGTCAAATATGTAGAAGTCCCCATAATAATCTTACAATGACTAGTGTTAGGAAACTGATTTTGTCATTTAACAAATTAAGGCATGTTGCATCCCTCATGATTCCTATGTTATAGTTATTAATTTTAATCATTATAGACATCCTAATAGCTCTCAGTATAAAGAAACAGTTCTAAAAGCTACTTTATATAAAGCAACTCATCAATTCCAAAACGCGCTATTGCTAACATTCGCGCTGTTGCTAACATTCGCGCTGTTGCGAACTGCCGTACGGCCTCTGTTAGAGTACAATAAAATATTTAGCAACTTTAAATCCATACTAGTATTATAAATGCGAAAGTAAATCTGACTGTGTGTTACCTCCTCACGCTTAAACGGCTGTACCGATTTAGATGAAATTTGGCATGGAGATAGTTTAAGTCCCGGGGAAGGACATATAAGCTACTTGAAAACGTTAAGTGTGAGTTTGTTTTTTTCTATTATTGAGGAGTTACCAGTGTAATCCTACACTGATAACCGTTTAATATACAAGGTGTTAGGTAATTGGTGTATACTCTCGTTACGTACGTGTGCACCATGTGCCGATGTCAGAAGGTGGAAATTGTGAACTGTGTGAATTAACTAATTTCCATACAAACTAAATCAATATTTTTCTCACTTGTTTTTTTACACAACCCTAACTTAAATCAAACAAGACTTACGCGCCACGGCATAAAAATCTCTTCGGTATCTTTGGGAGCCTAGTACTTTGCGTAGTACACTGGGCGCGTGAAAATGAAAACTTTAATTTTATTAAGGTATATTAACTTACAGGCTTACGCATCTGTCCATTCACGACGATTTTCTTGACGATCATAAAAGCAAAGTATCCACAGTCACTATTCAAAGTCACTATGCGCCAATTCCTACGTTGTCTGTCCATCACTGTGGACAGCCTGCCATACTCTTCAGTGGCTGACTTCAAGGACTAAGCCACCGCGTCAGCTACTGGTAGTAGGATCCTCTTCGAGACCCTGGCCACCCTTCAAAGTCAAAGTCAATTTCTTTAATAAAATAATTGTACAAGTCACTTTTAGAATTATGTAACATTACATTTTAATACGTTATAAAATTTACTTAATTATAACTATAATACATCCTATATAATAAAATGCCATTGCGAACTATAAAATGACAAATAATAATCTCAATAATAATCATTAATTATATCTACAAAAAATCATAATATTTAAATTTAAAATCCTACTCATTTAAAAATTCTTTTAGGTAGGTAGGCATAGTACGCTTTGTCAACTAAAACATTTTTTACTGTTTCACAAACTTTCGCAAATGGCGGTGCATCTTTTATTTCATTGTTAAGTTTGTTATATATTTTTACTCCTACTGCCTTTAGTTATATCGTCGTACGGTTTAGTCTAGTTTTTACTGTTTCGAGTTTGTTGTACTGACGCTTAGATTTCAATGTTTTAAAATCGCTTAAATGCCGCCACATATATTGTGAAACTTCGTATATATAGACGCAAGGCAATGTAAGTATTCGTAATTTTCTAAAATATGTTTTGCTGGTGTAAATGGTTTTACACCAGCTAATATCCTTACGGCTCTTTTTTGGATTATGAAAATTCTTTTTCTTTCAGCCGCCAGGCCCCATAAGTCAATACCGTATGCTAGCAAGGAATTCACATATGCTTAGTAAGCCATACGCATATTGTTTGGGCTAAGCGTTTGCAATTCATTAAAATTTTTACCCGACACTATTGCACACCCGTCGTCTGCAAACATAATAAAACTACCATCTTCAAATAAACTTATTAAATCATTCACCATCACCAGAAACAGGAAATTTCCTGCCGCTAATCATTGTGGTACTGAAGTTCTCCTAATATTTTTTCATCGGACCGCGTATTTCCTCCGTCAATTGACACAATTTGTACTCTATTTTTTTAAGAACGACTTTATAAAATTTAGGCAATTACTAGTAACTCTATAATGTTCAAGTTTTAGTGCTAACAGTTTGTGGTGTAATGAGTCAAACGCACGCGAGATCACAAAATATTATTACTTAATTTTTTTAAATAAAACTGTACGAGCGACATCGACTGTAGACCTGCCTTGGCGGTACGCATATTGATGCTTATGTAGTAATTTATTTTGTTCAAAATTTTGTATAAGTATCAGAAATATCCGGTATTTCATACTAACTTCTACGATTTTAGAGATTAAGGGAACTCTAGATAGGGGTCTAGACATATCTTCTTCATCGCCTTTGCCTTTATATAAAGGACTTATTTTGACCGCTTTTAATGATGAAGGATATGTACCATCCATCATACAGTTATTCAAAAATACACATAGAATGTCAATTTCATTATTATGCAAAGACTTTAATACTAATGTTGACATGTCATAGTAATCTTTTGTGCTTTTAGTTTTTATTTTATTTATATTTTTTTAATTTCTGTTACATTTAATGGTATTAAAATTATTTTAGTTGATGGCGCTGTTATTTGTTTTAAAATAGACATGACTTCATCTATTTTCGGTTTTGTTATATTGGTTTGGTTTAAATTTATAAAGAAATTATTAAATTAATTTGCTTGCTTAAATTACAGGTTTATTATTGGATTTAGTTACCTTTATCATTAATTTTTCAATAGGATTGGGCTTAGAGTGTTTATGTCTGCATGTTTCAGTATTAATTTTGATATATAAGGGGGCTAGGTCGCGTTTCGAGTCAGTCAGTTTTCGATTGAAGTTCGAACAGTTCGTTCCGAGTGAACAAATCGCGAGTAGTGACTAATAGTTATCTTCAGTGCACAGTGCATTCGTTTGAAAAATTAATAGTCCCCGCCATATTCGTTTCCATAGATTAGTGTTTTTAGTGTTGTTATAGTGTTGCCGTATTTTAATTTCGAAAATATATAGATAGTTAGTTCATACAGTCCAATAGGTCAAGAATGATGGCTTGACTTGATTACATGTGCAAGAGCGAGCTAATTAGTCAGTGTCAGTGCGCGCCGTAATTAATTAATCAGTGCAAGCAAGCAGTGACAAGTGAGCTAACGTGTGTTTCTTTTCTTTATTTTCAAAGTAAAAATAATTATAATTTTGTTATAAAATATGCGTGACATAAGGCGATTTTTCTGCAAGAGAAAAAAGATTGAAAATGAACAGTTTAATGCTAATGCTTCGGCACAGCAAAGTACTAGTACAACTGAATTAACAACACAACAAACTTTAGTTAATATTTATGATGTGGGTTTATATCTGAATTCTAACGTACCTATCAGTGATGAAATACGGTTTAAAGAGCTCGAAACAGCGTGGAAACCTCCGCAAGATTATGATTTCATTCAGAACATCGATCATCAAAACGAAACACAACAACGTGCATTTCGCCACGAGTGGCTCACAGCATACCCTTGGTTAGCCTATTCTGCTCAGGCTAAAGGACCACTTTGCCGTACATGTGTATTATTTCCCGCACAATTTCATCGAGGCAGTACTCAGGGGCCATTTATCGTTCGGCCATGCAAAAAATATCAAAAATTTCATGAGTGTGCAAAATCTCATGCAAATAGCCAGTGGCATCGTGAATCGGTTATACGTTCTAAAAATTTTCTGGAAATCATGCAAAGAAAAAAAAAATTAGTTTATGAACAGATTGATACTGAATATCACAAGGAAATTTCAGAAAACAGAAAAAAAATTCAACCCATTATATCTTCGGTCTTATTTTGTGCTACGCATGATTTACCCCTTCGAGGAAAAACAGAAGATGGGTCAGTTTTCAAAGACTTACTACATTTCCGAGTTAAGGCAGGAGATACGGTTTTAAAAGACCATTTTGCGACTGGTTCGAAAAATGCCCTTTATGTATCCCATCAAATACAAAACGAAATTATTGAAACCTGTGCTGATGTTCTTCGTGAAACCATTACTGATGAAGCAAAAGAAGCGGCATACTTTTCAATCTTGGCTGACGAGACAGCGGATATAAGCGGGACTGAACAGCTTTCAATGGGCATAAGATACGTCAAGTTTGACCAAACGAAACACACTTACGTAATACTTGAAGAATTTGTGGGGTACAGACCACTTCAAAAATTAGATGCTGCATCGATTTATAATATCTTTTTTGACATCATGTGGTTTAGATCTCAACAAAATAGTTGGGCAAGGGTATAATGGTTGCTCCACGATGGCTGGACATGTTGGTGGAGTTCAGAAAATAATTAATGATAAATATCCCAAAGCAAAGTATTTACACTGTGCTAGTCACATATTAAATCTTGTTGTCAATGATTTAAATAATTTGAGTGAAATAAGAAATACTGCTGGAATGATTAATGAAACTATAACTTTTTTTAGAGAGAACTTTTTACGGCGAAACAAAATTCCAAATATTCCCTTGTTTTGCGAAACCAGATGGTCCTCAAAGTACAAAAGTATTCGAATTTTCGCTCAAAATTTCACCAAAATTGTAGAAGCATTACAAGACCTCTCAGAAGATCAAGCCACTAATTCTAAGACAAAGGTACGAGCTTACCAACTGCGCACTGCTTTGACCACCACAAATTTTATTGTGGCATTGCATATTATTGCTACTTACTCGGCAAAGCTTGAGCCTGTCTGCAACCAGCTTCAACAAGTGGATTTTGACATTAATTCAGTGAATGACCACATTTGCAAACTCACTAAAATAATAGAGGGTCACAGACAAAACGCATCGCAGGAATTTACTGCTATATTTGGAGAAGCTAAACAAAGTTGCGAAGACCTTAATATTGAGATTAAATGCCAACGAGCTACGAAACGACAGGCTCATCGATCCAAACACCCATCCGGAAACGTTGAAGAATTTTACAGAAGAGCTGTAAATACATCCCTTACCTTGATTCGATCATTTCTCCTTTAAAAGACAGATTTTCTGAAACACATAAAAAATCATTTTGTCTGTTACAACTACACCCAAAAATAATAAAAGGCCTCAGTAAAGAAGAATTTCTTAGAGCTGCAAATGACATTGAAAATTTGTATGGCGATCTTTTACCTAATTTTATTTCAGAAATCACGACTTGGTTTGAAATGTGGAAATACCCACAGCCAGCGGCAAATGATATCAGTGGTGTTGATCGATATGAAAAACATCTTATAGACTACATCGACGAGGCAAAAGATTTCTTTCCTTCGGTAGCAGAAGTGATCAAGATTGTTAGTGTTAGTGTTAGTCTACCCGACACAACGTGCACAATAGAAAGATCTTTTAGCACACTGAGAAGAGTTAAAACTTGGAATAGGTCCACAACAGGTGAAGATCGACTGTCTGAATTATGCTTGTTAAGTGTCCACCGAGGCAAGATAACCAAGGACAATAAAGATAACTTTATAGAAAACGTCATTATTAAGTTCGGTCAAAAACCCCGCCGGCTGTAGTTGCTTTTTAAATGAAAATTGTGTAATTACTGCCTTCTAATTATTGTAAATAAAAAAAATGATTTCCAACAGACGGCTTTCTATTTAAATAATTCCTGTTGATCCCGAGATTCCCAAGGGGTGCAAGTGCACCCCATTATTATTACTGAGTACCTACCTTATATCAGTTACGTTGTAAAACTATTGGATATTAGCTTTTGCCAGCAGCTCCACCCGCCCTAAATTTAGTTATTAGCGTGGGTTTCTTACGTTTACTCCTTGATCCTAAAGTAGTTTGTTTAGCAAGCTCTAGCAGCAGCTATGGTTCGTTAGTGGAATTCGCGGGTACTCCGCTCCGCTAATAAAAAGTATCCTATATCTTTTCCGTAATTAACAGTAGCCTATGTCGTTTTCCATATCTTCAACTATCTCAAAATTTTAGCTCAATTGGATGCTCTGTTGCGGCAGAGATGAGTAACAAACGTTATAGTTATTCGTGCGGGAACTTTTGAATTTTCCAGGATGAAAAATAGCCTTTGTACTTTTCTTGGACTCAAACTATATTCATACTAAACATCTAAATCGGTTTAGCGGTTCCTGATCCATCCAGTGGTTAAAGCGTGATTGAGTAACAAGCAACCAAATATACAAATATTCAAACTTTTGCATTTATAATATTAATGCGGTAGTTGGTAATTAATGATTTTTCCAATGGCTAACCCGCCCTAAATTTGGTTATCGGCGTGGGATTTTTACCTCAATTCCGTAATTATACTAATGAAGTTTGCTGTAGCAAGCTATAGTTCGTTTAAGCTCGGTTATAGTTATTCCCGCGGGAACTTTTGAATTTTCCAGGATGAAAACTATCCTATGTCCTTCCCTGGGACCCAAACTAGTTCCATACCAAATTTAATTCTAACCGGGAAAAGGTAACAGACAGACAGACAGATGGAGTTACTTTCGCATTTATAATATTTGTATAGATTTCGAAATATTAGTATGGATTTTATATTGTAACGTGCAACAATGCATATATGACGTAATTGTAACAGTAAATATACGATTACTAGCTTTTGCCCGCGGTTCCACCCGGCCTAAATTCAGTTATTGATGTAGTATTTCCACGGCATATCCTCAATTAATTTTTATTATTAAAAAAACCGACTTACACTTGACGTTTTCAAGTAGCCTATGTCCTTCCCCGGACTCAAACTCAATTTAGCCCGCGGTTCCAACGATCGTAAATTCGATTATCGGTGTAGGATTCAAACGGTAACTCCCCAATTATAGACAAAAAACCGACTCCCATTTAACGTTTCCAAGTTGCTTTTGTCCTTCTTGGGACTCAAACTATCTCCATGCCAAATTTTATCTTAATCGGTCCAGCGATTTAAGCGTAAAGAGACTCTAGATCATGCCCTTGAATTAAAGGCATGACTTCACATTAATTGGAGTTGGGATTCTCTCGTCGAAGGAGACTCGAGATCACGTCCTGACTTCTCTGTCCGAGTACGACGAAGAGTCATAAATAAACAAAATAACTTACAGACTATGTGCGGAATACGGAATTAGTTACGGAACTTACCATGTTAATTTTAAATCCGTGGTCAACGGTGCTGGTGGCGCAATTATAAAAACATTGTATAACTATTTATTTTATAAGACTTATGAACACTGTTTGTTGACCCAAATAAATAAAATAAAAAATAAAAAACTGAAAATTCAATTACAGAGAAATATTTAAAAGGAGCAGAAATATTTTCTTACCCTGGCATGGGTGGCTTAAATATTGAGGTTGTACAGTAATAATATTGTTACCTCCAAAAAATGAGGGAATTTACGACCATTTCTGTTACGGGGTCTATATTACACTAAACTAGTTAAGAAATTTTAAACTTCTGGATGCATAGCGTAAACAACATATTTCTACTGAAAAGCTTAACTATTAAAAGTTTTATTAGTTCCTTTGTTGCGTAATTTCAACTAGCACTTGAAATTTTTAAAGTGAAAACTTCTTTAGCGGCGTTGTGCACTTTTTTTGGTATGGGTAAAAAATGATAAACTCGCGTCAGGTCACGTGTCCTAATCTTGGAAATTCGTAAGACGGAAACCGTAATGCCACGCCTATTATAATTTTTATTTTTAGTATTCGCGATTATGAGTAGTACAGGGAGGTTGGATATGGAATTTTAATTCTATGACAGATTGCGATGTCAAATATTCTACGTCAAAAAAGTAAATAAACAAACATTATTATTTCTTGACAATGTCAAAGACATGTCTTGTAACATATTTGAGTGTTAAGCGCGAATTGTGTGTAAAGGTTTTCACTTCTGCCGGCACTCCCGGAGTGCAACTTGTTTTTTTTTTTATTTTGAGAAGAGTTTACTTTTGACTTCAAGACAGCGAGAGTGACGCAAGTTAATTACATTAAAATTCAAAATAACCGAATCCAAATTCAAAGCTGAGTTTAACCTTACATTGTAATGAAAAAGTTTTCCGACAGCACTTATGCTACGTGTACCCAATAAATCTTTATTTTCCCCTCTCAACTTCCTTCGGAGTTAGGTAAATTCGCAACTTTTCACCGTCTCTGAGGTAAGTTCGCTCATTCGCGAGTTTTCGTTTTGTTGAGGACTTTGGAAAGCGAAACATTGTTAATGTGTTTGGAAGACTTGTAGAGGTGTTTCGCTTTTGAACATTTTAACTTTATATTTAACAAAAGCTGACAATTTGTTAAAGGAAGTTATTTTGTCCTATAATAACGATACGACTTTGATATCTTTGCGACATAAAACTCACGAAAATGTCTCATAATAGGGTATCAAATTAACAATTCAGTTGTTATACTTTTATTTCATTGCTTTTTATATTTATTTTGTTTTTTTAATTATTTTACTCTTGCAGTTTTAATAACTTAATATACCTTAGTTTGTGAATAAAAATCTTGGATTGTGGTTGCTTTTAAGAAAATCTATGGTTGATACGAGTGAATGTATAAAAATAAAACCCGACTACCCCAGTTACATGAAAGATTATTTACCCCAATTACGATGATTAACTTTATTTTTTTACTTGTTTTGATAACTTGTAAAATATTTAAATATTTGGAATTTTCACGTCAAGGGCTTTTTTCGATACCAAACACGGTACTTTTTGAACGTTTTTTCATTGCGCAGATTATTATGCAAGTTATAACCGCCATGATGGATTTAATAAGACGTCACATCACAAAGCCATTGTTCTGTCAATAAGTCAGCTTTAGGGGGTTATTTTTTACTTTTTAGTGGCTTTGAATTCGGTTTATGTTTTTGTTAAAAAAAATCGTTGTTTTTTTCATTGCCCTATTAAACAAATTTCATTTTTGGTTTGTACTTAAAGTTAATATAAAATAAACTTAGAACTCTTTTTGCGCGACAACGCAAAGCCAAAAAGAAGGGTTGTCATTTTAGCAGACTTAATGTTATATGAATATTTTAAGTCGGTTTATGTTTTTGTTAAAAAAATAGTTTAATTTTTTATTCTTATTGCTTATATTGTTGGGTTTATACTTAAAGTCAATATTAAAGAAACTTAGAACATTCTTACATTTTTCTTCGAAACCATATATTTAGTCAGTGTATACCTAATAAGAAAGAATGGATTGGAAACTAGAACGGTTTGGTTTTTTCCACATATTTACAGAATCTTAGAAACAAATGATTAAAAATTCATGACGGAACTATAAGCGTTCAAATAAATTTTTAACAGATATGACAAAACTGTACATATAATGGCTAACGTTTTTTAAACCTAAAATTGAAAGTGGAAGAACGGATGGACATGACGAAATCCGTTTTTGCCATGTGACTACGGAACCCTTATATTTGGCAAACAGATAGACGCACAGTAATGACAAAGCTAAAGATAGATTACCCACATAACGTCATCGAAGTTGCTAATTCGTTTGCATATTAATTTTTGTCGAAGGTAGGCCGCCACCTTGCACTTCGGTAAAAGGCTGTGCGATTTTTTTTCTAATTTTTTTTAGGTGTAAATGACACAACGAAACTGCGCGCACTGCGAGACAGAAGTGGATGCGAATTTACGTGGTTTACTACATATTTGTTGCGGTTTGTTTCCGCAAGGAATTTTTGCAGACTATGCACTTATAGTTTTGTGCAAGGCTGGAAAGTTGCTTTTTGGCGTTTGTGCCTATATTGAATACCGAGCAAGCGAAGGATTCATGAGCGAAGCGAGTGGTTCAAAAATTGAATCCTGAGCAAAGCAAGGTATTCTAAGGCACGAAACCCAAAAAGGTGTGTGTTTTTTAAGGTGCGTTCTGAATTTGCACCATGCCAATTTTAAAATTCTTAATAAAAATAAACTTAAAACTAATTTATTCTTGTTGTATTTAATAATTTAACATACTACAATAAATTATCTATCAAATAACATTAAACAATACATTATCTTTAATGCAATCGTGTCAAAAATTAAACTAAAGTGTAATTAACGGAACACTAATGTATAAAGTAGTAAGGACGATCTGCATTTCGAAAGGTTTCATTATGTTTGTTAATTAAATTTAAAAATCGGCCAAGTGCGAGTCGGACTCGCGCACGAAGGGTTTCTTATCACTATCTATAAAAACCGGCCAAGTGCGAATTGGACTCGCGCACCGAGGGTTCCGTACCTACCACCATTTCTGTAATCTACAAACACAAACAAAAAATAAAAATTATATTTGAGTTGATTGAATGAAAGGTAAATTGCGGTTTACGATTTATGACGTATTAAAAAAAACTAATTACTAGATCTCTTTCAAACCAATTTTCGATGGAAGTTTGCATGGTAATGTACATCAAATATTATTTTTAATTTTATCATTCTCTTATTTTAGAAGATAGAGGGGGGGGGGGACACATTTTACCACTTTGGAAGTGTCTCTCGCGTAAACTATTCAGTTTAGAAAAAAAAAATATTAACCTCAATACCATTTTCGAAGACCTACCCATAGGGAGAATACCTACCTACACGTATGGGTTTGATGAAAAAAAAAATGTTGAGTTTCAGTTCTAAGTATGGGGAACCCCAAAATTTATTGTTTTTTTTCTATTTTTGTGTGAAAATCTTAATGCGGTTCACAGAATACATCTACTTACCAAGTTTCAACAGTATAGTTCTTATAGTTTCGGAAAAAAGTGGCTGTGACATACGGGCGGACAGACAGACAGACATGATGAATCTTTGATGGTTCCGTTTTTTGGCCATTTGGCTACGGAACCCTAAAAACGACAAAAAAAATCACGTTTGGTGTATGGAAATTATAAATTAAATATTTGTTTCATTATAATTTAATTATTTATTCTTAAAGTGAATATACCTATACCTAAATATTCTGTGAATGCTTCAAGTGTCTACCTGTTGCCATTATCAATATCGAGCAAAACGAGTAAAAAAATCACGTTTGTTATATGGGAGCCCCCTTAACTATTTATTTTATTCTTTTTTTTAGTATTTGTTGTTATAGCGGCAACAGAAATACATCTTCTGTGAAAACAACTGTCTAACTGTCACGGTTCATGAGATACAGCCTGGTAAGAGACGTACGGACGGACGTGCTGACGGACAGCGGAGTCTTAGTAATAAATAGGGTCCCGTTTTTAACCTTTTGGGTACGGAACCCTTAAAAAAGACCTTTTGCGCGTAAGCGGATCAAGTAGGCTTTTCCACGCAGATTTAATCAGATTTTGAACAACAAAGTAAGCCTTTCCGTATAGTGCTCGATATAAAAAATAAACTGCTGAGTTTCTTGCCGGTTCTTCTCGGTAGTAAATCATTTCGAACCGGTGGTAATTTTTGAAATAAATAAATTAACTGACGATTTAAAAGTGTTGTTTAAAAGTCTATTTGAATTAAAATGTTTCCACTTCGCGTTTTGTAAATATCTAAAATGTTTTACCAAGCACCATGCTCAAATTATGTAAGTCAACTATAAAAAAAAACTGTATTGAGCCTTCATGCACTATTGGCTTTACAGCAACCCGAAAAACTACAGATAATTTCAGCGTAATGCTCTCATTTTTAAAACTACTTCAATTTTTATTTTTAAAACATTTAAATTCTAACCTAAGCTAAATTTTTTTGGGAGAATTGTGTCATTTGAATTTTTATTACGTTTTGATGTAACTAAATAAAGAAAATGAGCGCTTTGGCTTGCTTATATAACGTTGGTTTCTATCTTCAAATTTGGTAGAGAAAGGTAAGAAAAAAAAAAAATTTATAACACTTTGTTCTCAATTTTATCTTGGCTTAAGAATTTGGTTTATATCCGAAAGTAAATAAAAGGAAAAAAAAAATTAAAAAAAATCTTTTTTTTAAGTAAAAATAAGCCATCAATCAGTCGTCATAGGCCCTACAAATAGGATATCCCGTTTGGTCTGAGCCGCTATATTTATTGAATTCAAAAGGAACATTTCTTTGGAATTACGTTGTAGGTACATCATTTTGGTTGTTTTTACTATAAACATATTACTTTTACTAAATAAACTTAAAGTTAATTACTTAAAAATATGAGTCACTCCATTCATAAGTAATTTAACACTAAGTATTGTTTCTCTTGTATCTTGTTTATATTTTCTTGCTGTAGTGAGCTAAAAAATTGTGTGTTTCGCTGGAAATGTTTTTGGGTTTCGTGCATTAGAATCTCTATATATATAACAAATAACTATTCTTTTATGATTCCGTGACGGTTAGAGTCCATATACCATACATGTTATATCTTTGGCTACATCATCAATGTAAACAAATATTTTCATAGCAAAGATGATTCTCGTGCTGATAGAGATAATCTCGGATTCGAGATTATGTTTAATTGATTTACTCATGGCTTGTTAATCGCGATAACTGTTTGAGTCGATAGATCAACTAGTTTGAACTAAATATGTCGAAAAAACCTGGCGGATATCTTTTGCAATTATTTTTCGTATTCTTAGAACCTCTCTTTAGGCAAATGTCATACGCTAGCGGTCGACATGCATCGAGTGAAGTTGGGATGTCGCACGGAAAGTGGTATTAAAAGGAGTCATTGTCACTAACATATGTTCGGTATCATGAAAATGGGAAGTATAAGAGAAACGTATGGACCCTTTTTTGAAAAAGAGGGGGCGCAAGAGGCGTTTTTGTGACCCCTTTTTTTTCAGGGGAGTCATTAAAATGGGGTATCCATGTGGACTCCTTTTTGAAAAAAAGAGGAGTCGCAACAGGGGGTACAATTGGTGTTTTTCGTGAGTGCACGTTAGTGCACGAGTAGATATGCTCGTTTTCTTATATTCGCTTTATCCGTAGAATAATCCACATTATTAGCCAAGCCAATATAAAGTAAATATTCCGGTCTTGGTTTTCATGATTAAATCATAAAAGCATGCCGAAAGATCCAGAACATTTTAAATGAGTGGGTAAATCGTCGCCAAATATTTTATATGCAGCGTGGGGCACAAGTTCATTTCTTTATTGATTGAATCAGGCGTTACTGTGTGTGTTCTACCTGTCGCATGTAGGGTATTAGCTTGCGGAAGGTTCGGATGCGACTTTCTTAATTAAATGAACAACACTTCAAAACACAAATAATTTAATTAGTTGTCTAAAGCCAAAAAGCTGATAGAAAAGGTCCTAGGACCTGACACTATATATATATTAATCAATTACTGTTTCCAATGCAAAATTCATGAACTGACTCCCTGACGCCAGGACAAAAGCATCGCTGTTCCTGACGCCAAATCATTTTAAATTTGACAATTAGGTATAAATGTAAGTGGAAATTCAAAACTAAACCTTGTAGTGGTTTGCACATACCTCTACAAAGTTTCATGCTACAATACCCCGCTCGCCCTGCAAGGAAAAACCTGAGGTCACAAGGGCGAGGGGTTTTTCTTAAATATAACTATACAAAATACAAAGATAAAAAAAGTAAATAAATAAAAAAGTCGGTATGTAAATTTGAGACTGATTTGATGATTGTACAATGGGTTGTGTTCTGAGGAATTGTTCGAAATGATGCCCACGGTTACTTTCTACCATTGCACCGCTCGCCATCGGCAGGGAATTCATTCTCACACTTTAGAACCTAAATGGTCGCGTACAGTGCGGTTTCAGAGAAACTTCCTCCCGCGAACGCTTAAGTTGTGGAATGAGCTCCCTGCCAAGGTTTTCTCCAAGGACTACAGTATAGGGTTTTTCAAGAAAGAAGTTATTAGATTTCTGAAGGTTTGGCAACGCGCGAGTGACAAACCTGGTGTTCCAGGGAGTCCATAGGCTACGGTGACCGCTTACCATCAGGAGGACCGTAAGCTTGTTTGCCACCTTAGTGGTATATAAAAAAAACTGCTTACAAATACTCGTAATAATTCAGCCAACATCGCGATAAAGAAGGCCCAAAAAATATGGTTAAATGAAGAAATCCATCACTGGTTTTCTGTACGAGATAATTTAAAACGACATGTAAAAATTTTAAATTCAGAATTATCCTTCAAATTACACAATGTAGAATTCGATTTATTAGACAACGAGGGCAGGGACTTAGCTTCACATGCAGCTGATCATATATATTTAATCCAATGTAATAAATAACAGAAACTTATAGAAACTAAAAATACAATCAACAATCGTTATTATAACAATGAAAATTAGACATCCCACAATTTTTATCCTTGAGTACAAAATTTTTCTTATATAAATTTTACAGATAAAGAGACCAATTTCCTAGGAAGGGACTAAAATATAATCTACCGACAAAGTTAGCGAAAAAACCACTTGAGACTTTAGCAGTAGATTCAGAGGTGGCCATCGTCTACAGTAAAAAAGACACCAACAGCAAGAGTATCGTAGCAGATCAAATTAAAGGTTATAAAATATTCTAAAATCAGTAAAAGAAAAAATAAATAATAATAATCTAATAGTAACAAAGGCAGATAAGGGAAATAGTATTGTTGTTTTAAATCATGTAGATTATATAGAAAAAGTAAATAATTTACTTAATAATGAAGATTTTAAAAATTTGAACTCTGATCCCACCAAAAGTTTCACAAAGAAGTTAGAACCTCTATTAACAACTCTCAAATTGTTTTCGTACACAATCATCCAAAAATTATATTATACGCATGAATCCTAATTCTCTACTACTATACGGTCTCCCAAAAACACACAAAGAATATATTCCTGTTCGTCCAGTCGTGTCCTATATAGGAGCTCCAGCATATGATTCTGCTTAAAAATTTAAACTACATGCTTAAAGATAAAACAAAATTTAAATCCATTCATTCTTTGAAAAATAGTCTTGGTTTAATTAAAAATATTCAGAATATCACGATACCGGAAGATTCAATTATAGTTTCGCTGGATGTGGATAGTTTATTTACCAATGCTCCATATCAAGAATGTTTAATTTTAATATCAGATATGTTTGAACTTTTACATCCACAAGAAAAACAAGAACCGTTGGATCTAACGACAATTTGTATGCAACAAAATTATATCAGATTTAATAATCAATTCTATTTACAAAAAGAAGGACTTGCAATGGATTCTCCTTTGGGTCCCCTGATGGCGGATATATTCATAGATAATTTAGACACTAAAAACATAATTTCTCACAGTGATGTTCTGTACTACTATAGATATGTAGATGACATAATATTGTGCTGGACAGCAAGAGACCAAGAACTAGAAAATTTTGTAAATAATTTAAACAACATACAGCCAAAAATTCAATTTAAATTAGAAAAAGAACAAAATGGTAGTCTCAATGTTTTGGGCTTAGCTTTAAAAAGAAGCCAAAACAAATATTAACATACCTTTTAAATATATAGAAAACCAACACACACCAACACAATTATTCCAGCTTCATCTTGGCATCCTTGGCAACATAAACTCGCGGCATTCAATTCCTACAAACATCGATTATTGTCAGTACCTCTCAGTAAAGAAGATTATTCCTCAGAACTCAATATAATTTATCAAATAGCTAATTCCAATGGATACAACCAAAAGATGATAGACAGCTTAATCAAAAAGAAACTTTATTCCAGGGCAACAGCGGCACTCTACCCTATAAGGGAAAAAATATATAAAAAAATACAAAGGTAGTTTAACTTATTATGGAAAAAAATCCGAAAAAATAGCTAAAACATTGCGTCGTAACGACATTTATGTCGCCTACCATACAAATAATACATTAAAAAAGACATTGTGCAATGCCAAATAACGCACAGAACATTCAAAAAAGTCTGGTATATACAACCTTACGTGTGGCGACTGCGATCACGTTTATATAGGCCAGACGGGTCGCAGTTTTGATACAAGATACAAAGAACACATTTCAGCCTACAATAATCAACACCCAGATCGATCAAACTTTGCGAAACATCTTTTAGATTCAGGACATTCACTATCTGACAACCACACCTTCGATATTTTACATATATGTCATAAAAGTTTGCGTTTTGGAGTAGATGGAGATAGGTTGGCACAGGGATAGAGGTGTAATAATTAACGAACAACTAAATGATTCCAATTCACCGTTTTTACTTATTTTTTCAAATAATAACAACAACCGATCAGGTGATTAGGACGGTTGGGGGGGGGGGTGTAGTAGAAGGTTGTTTATATAAGGGCAGCAACAATTGTTTTACATCATTTGGTGAAGGTACAGCGTACGAACAACTTGCGTCTCCTGAAGATGCCTCGTGTTGAGGTGAAACACGTGTAAGGTTTTGTTATCAATTTAGTGGTATAGTTTTACAGTGAAGTTGACATAGTCCACATAAGGAGGGTGGGAGGGAGGTGCACTTCTACACATGTGGATGGTGTACTTTTGCACGTGAATGCTACTGAATTGTTTTCAAGCGGATTTGCAAGATAATAATATTTTATCATAACATGTTTATTTCAACCAGCTTACGGTCCGCCTGATGGTAAGCGGTCACTGTAGCCTATGGACGCTCGCAACACCAGGGGTATCACTCGCGCGTTGCTGACCCTTCAAAAATCTAACAACTTCTTGTTTGAAGAACCCCAGACTGCAGTCCTTAAAGAAAACCTCGGCAGGGAGCTCATTCCACAACCCGAGCGTTCGCGGGAGGAAGTTTCTCTGAAACCGAACTGTACGGGGCCATTTCGGTTCTAAAGTTTAAGGATGAATTCCCTACCGATGGCGAGTGGTGCGATGGTAGAAAGTAGTCGTGGGCATAATTTCGAACAATTCCTCCGAAGACATCCCATTGTACAAGCAGGAGAACACACACAGGGAGGCAAAGTCACTCCTCAGACTTAAGGGCTCGATACGGCAAGTGAGTTTGGGATCGTCGACAATTCTCACAACTCGACGTTGAACCGAGTCAAAAGGGCCTAGAGATGGCAGCAGTGCTCCATATGGGGCCAAAATTGCGACTTGTAAAGCAGCAACCTTTGCCCCGACGTGAAGTATTATGTGACATAGACGTAGCCGTGGAGGTACCTACACAATAGTTTGTTTAGTAACAGATCTAAGTCAAGAAAACGCAAGTATGTCGCGACTGTTTCTGCTAAGCTTCTTGTTCGTGCTGCTGGCGCTTACGCAGGTCTACGAAGTGTCATCGGACTGTCTTAAATTAGGGACTAAGGTATGTTAAGTACTTGAATTTTACACATGTGACTGAGAATTGTGTATATACGCTCTTATGACGACTTAAGTTAATACGTTTCATTTTCGCAAGTAAAAAATTACAAAATAGTTTCTATATCTTCCTCTGTTCCTGGCACTTTTGTATATACAATTATGTCTTACTGTATGAAACAATTTTTTTTTTGAATTTAACACAATTTGAATGTACATATTTCAGTTAGTTACAGCGTTTGCTCTAAAATATCGGCACTACGATCCAGTTTTAGTCATCTACCATAGTGGATTTAGATTTTTTTTAATTTAGGGACACAACAATGTGTGTACGTATGCGTTCATAATACATAATGCGCATATTTAGAATAATGATATTAAACTGACACAAACCAAACCGCAAAATTTCCCTCTAGTAGTCCGGTTGTTAGTCCGGTTGACCGAACTACTGAAACTTTTAAGTTGCAATAGTTCGGTTGTGACAAAGAACCGAACTATTGATACCTTTTTAGTAGCAACAGTCCGGTTACTTAATAATCTAAACAAAATATATTTACAAACTATTTTATATTTAAAAAAAGATCCAGTGATAATATAACATTTTTTAGCAAAATTAACGTTATCTTAAAAAAGCAAATGAGGTTCGAAAAACAAATGAATGTCAATTTTTTTTTTGTCATAAAAATCCTTTTTTGGAAAATATTCTTTAATTTTAAATTAATAATTTTTTGTTTGAGGTGAAACACGTGTAAGGTTTTGTTATCAATTTAGTGGTATAGTTTTACAGTGAAGTTGACATAGTCCACATAAGGAGGGTGGGAGGGAGGTGCACTTCTACACATGTGGATGGTGTACTTTTGCACGTGAATGCTACTGAATTGTTTTCAAGCGGATTTGCAAGATAATAATATTTTATCATAACATGTTTATTTCAACCAGCTTACGGTCCGCCTGATGGTAAGCGGTCACTGTAGCCTATGGACGCTCGCAACACCAGGGGTATCACTCGCGCGTTGCTGACCCTTCAAAAATCTAACAACTTCTTGTTTGAAGAACCCCAGACTGCAGTCCTTAAAGAAAACCTCGGCAGGGAGCTCATTCCACAACCCGAGCGTTCGCGGGAGGAAGTTTCTCTGAAACCGAACTGTACGGGGCCATTTCGGTTCTAAAGTTTAAGGATGAATTCCCTACCGATGGCGAGTGGTGCGATGGTAGAAAGTAGTCGTGGGCATAATTTCGAACAATTCCTCCGAAGACATCCCATTGTACAAGCAGGAGAACACACACAGGGAGGCAAAGTCACTCCTCAGACTTAAGGGCTCGATACGGCAAGTGAGTTTGGGATCGTCGACAATTCTCACAACTCGACGTTGAACCGAGTCAAAAGGGCCTAGAGATGGCAGCAGTGCTCCATATGGGGCCAAAATTGCGACTTGTAAAGCAGCAACCTTTGCCCCGACGTGAAGTATTATGTGACATAGACGTAGCCGTGGAGGTACCTACACAATAGTTTGTTTAGTAACAGATCTAAGTCAAGAAAACGCAAGTATGTCGCGACTGTTTCTGCTAAGCTTCTTGTTCGTGCTGCTGGCGCTTACGCAGGTCTACGAAGTGTCATCGGACTGTCTTAAATTAGGGACTAAGGTATGTTAAGTACTTGAATTTTACACATGTGACTGAGAATTGTGTATATACGCTCTTATGACGACTTAAGTTAATACGTTTCATTTTCGCAAGTAAAAAATTACAAAATAGTTTCTATATCTTCCTCTGTTCCTGGCACTTTTGTATATACAATTATGTCTTACTGTATGAAACAATTTTTTTTTTGAATTTAACACAATTTGAATGTACATATTTCAGTTAGTTACAGCGTTTGCTCTAAAATATCGGCACTACGATCCAGTTTTAGTCATCTACCATAGTGGATTTAGATTTTTTTTAATTTAGGGACACAACAATGTGTGTACGTATGCGTTCATAATACATAATGCGCATATTTAGAATAATGATATTAAACTGACACAAACCAAACCGCAAAATTTCCCTCTAGTAGTCCGGTTGTTAGTCCGGTTGACCGAACTACTGAAACTTTTAAGTTGCAATAGTTCGGTTGTGACAAAGAACCGAACTATTGATACCTTTTTAGTAGCAACAGTCCGGTTACTTAATAATCTAAACAAAATATATTTACAAACTATTTTATATTTAAAAAAAGATCCAGTGATAATATAACATTTTTTAGCAAAATTAACGTTATCTTAAAAAAGCAAATGAGGTTCGAAAAACAAATGAATGTCAATTTTTTTTTTGTCATAAAAACCCTTTTTTGGAAAATATTCTTTAATTTTTTTTTTTTTTTTTTATGATCAATTTTCAGTAATTATCAATCATAAGTAAAAAAGTGTTTTTTTTTGTGTTAAAGTTAGTTTTAATCGTTAAAACCATATAAATGAAGATCTTAATGAGATCTATCACTTCTGTGAAAATCAACCCTTTTTTGGAAAATATTCTTTAATTTTTTTTTAATTATCAATTTGTCATCATAAGTAAACAAAATGTTTTTCTTGCAGTAAGGTTGGTCTAAATCGTTAAAACCATATATTTTTTTATCACACTTGCTTGTAAACAGTGTCATTACGGGCAGGCAAACCTTAATTGCTCACATGGGCCCTTTCTTTGTAAATTTTACTTTACAAAATTGATAGATTTAATCAAGCTCTTCGTTTCGAACGACAGCTGTCAAACTAAATAGGCCCATGTCTCTGAAACTATTTATCGTTGACCAGTTGATTTTCACAGAAGTGATAGATCTCATTAAGATCTTCATTTATATGGTTTTAACGATTAAAACTAACTTTAACACAAAAAAAAACACTTTTTTACTTATGATTGATAATTACTGAAAATTGATCATAAAAAAAAAAAAAAAAAATTAAAGAAAAGTTTCCAAAAAAGGGTTTTTATGATAAAAAAAATTTCATTTATTTGTTTTTCGACCCTCATTTGCTTTTTTAAGATTAATTTTTCTAAAAAATGTTATATTATCACTGGATCTTTTTTTAAATATAAAATAGTTTGTAAATATATTTTGTTTAAATTATTAACTAACCGGACTGTTGCTACTAAAAAGGTATCAATAGTTCGGTTCTGTGTCACAACCGAACTATTGCAACTAAAAGTTTCAGTAGTTCGGTCAACCGGACTAACAACCGGACTACTGCTACTAGAGGAAAATTTCCACTTTGAGTAAATTTAATAAATAAAAAAAATTAAAAAAAAACTATCTAAGAAATATCACAATGATTTTTTCATCACACCTACTCGTAAACAGCGTCATTACGTTCAGGCAAAGCGGGTGCTAAGACCGTGACAAAGCAAAGAGCGTGTTAACACTAAAATGATATATAGACATAACAATGTAGGTAGGTATTCTATAACCTCCAGATTTATGCTCAAGCTTCTGTTGATAATATTAATGTAGCCATTGATAAAATTGTGATCTTGGTAATATTGTTAATTGGTGTGAATATTATGGTTTTCAAATAAATCCTATTAAGACTTGATTTCTCATTACTTCCACCAATTTTGCTTGACGGTAGCTACATACCTTATAGTAAAACAGTTAAAAGCTTATTCTTGACTGTACTCTTTCCTGGAGATCACAAATCCAGGAAGTTAGTTAAAAGTTATTTGCAGCTGTAAGTTCTATAACACACTTACGCAATTTCCTTCCGATTGCCACTAAAATTGCACTGGCTCACTCTATTCTTATTCCTATTCTCGATTATGCGGACGCTAGCTATACAAATCTCTCTGAGGACCAACTAAATAAACTTATGTATAAGATTCATATTTGGGTTACGCAAATATGATCATATCTCTGAATTTCGCACAAAGCTCAAGTGGCCTCAAATTCGCCTACGCCGGAATATTTACTATCTTTCCTTTCTTTATAATGTATTTTTCAATCCATCGACTCCAGTTTATCTAAAAGAAAGATTCCAATTTGTTGGAAGTTCCAATCAAAATCTTCGTTCATCAACACAAACACTCCTTAAAACTCCATCACATTCTACAAATTTCTATAACTCTTCTTTTACTATAAGATCTATACAACTCTGGAATGTGCTGCCTACTTCCGTTAAAAGTGCTCCAACCATATGGGCGTTCAAAAATTATTTAAAGAGACACTATCAAAATAATTAGATTCTTTTATCTATTTGTCACATTCCTATCCGAAAATTAAATTTTTATTTATTAATGGTAGATTTTATATATATATATATGTTAATATTTGTATGTATTCTTATGTATTGTATCATATATGTATATGTAATTCATTTATTTATATACATAAATAATATACATGTATAATAGTTTGCTGTGCATGCAATTCACCACCTACCAAGCACGAAATTTAATTATTCTCTATAAAAACAGGGTTGTCTGGAAATCGCTAAACAGCGATAAGACCGCCATAATTGTTACCTAGTTTAAATATTTTCTTTGTTAATTACTTTTTAAATACTGGTCATCAATAAAGAGTTATCTATCTATCTATTCTGGGGATAAGAATATAAATAAAAGTCTAAAGTATGTTTTAAAAATGAATGATATAAAATGTCTATAAACTATGACTGTTTCGGAATTAAGGTGGCATTCTAGAGGGAAGAAACGGTGAAATAAACTGTCTTAGTTTTTTTGAACGTTTTATTAGAATAGCAAAATTACCACAATTTGTACGAGATATACAGTATCTGTACAAAAGCTGCAAGAAGTACAGTCAAATGCCACAAAGAGCTAAAACTCTCCGCTAGGTGTTACTTACGTAATAATAATTTAATATTTATACTATAGCAAAATATACATAATTAGAAACGCAATAAAATATAATCTCTTACAAACCAGCTAAATAATTGTGGCGCGGTGTGCTCATGAAATGTGTAGAGCCACTTTTATTAGACAAAGAATCAGATGTTTTTCTAGTTTGACAGCTGTCATCCGAAATAAAGATCTGGATGAGATTGATCACTTCTGTAAAGAAACTACTAATCTACGATTAAAAGTTACGGAGATAAAGCGGTTTCCAGTCAATTAATAGTTTATAAGATTATTATAAGATCTATCACTACGGTAACGAAACCACTAGTCTAAGATCAAAAGTTACGGAGATAAAGCCGTTTCTAGTTTGACAGCTGTCATCCCAAATGAAGATCTTGATGAGATCTATCACTTCTGTAAAGAAACTACTAGTCTACGTCCGAAAGTTGCGGAGATAACGTCGTTTCTTGTTTGACAGCTGTAATCTGAAATGAAGATCTTGATGAGATCTATCACTTCTGTAAAGAAACTACTAGTCTACGATCAAAAGTTACGGAGATAAATCCGTTTCTTGTTTGACAGCTGTCATCTGAAATAAAGATCTTGATGAGATCTATCACTTCTATAAAGAAATACTAGTCTACAATCAATGGTTTCAGAGATAAAGCCGTTTCTAGTTTGACAGCTGTTATCCGAAATGAAGATCTTGATGAGATCTATCACTTCTGTAAAGTAAAATTTACAAAGAAAAAGCCTGTTTATATATAACTGTTTACGAGCAAGTGTAATAGAAAATTAACTAAACAGAAAAAAAGTGCACAACGGCGCTAAAGACAAAATTATAAGGCGTGGCATTATGGTTTCTGTCTTGCGAATTTTTATGGCGTGGCATTATGGTTTCCGTCTGACGAAGTTTTTGATCAGCCTGACGCGAGTTTATCATTTTTTACCCGTCACAAATAATCATGTTTGTTTATTTACTTTTTTGACGTAGTATATTTGACACCTCAATCTGTCATAGCCTAATGTATATAAATCTGACACGAGTTCAGTCTTACAAATTTTGTATGAATTTTCGATCAGGACACGTGATCTGATGCGAGATTAACATTATTTACCCATCGAAACCTATTGGGTACTTCCCGTTGCCTTAAAATCATGAAATTTCATACGAAACAAGGTTTTGCATCACAAATATAGGAAAAAATCCGAAACATTACAAAAATTTTTGGTCTGTCTGACGAGACCCTTTTACTCAAGAAGGCGTGGAGGTATTAAGTTGAAATTAATACCAAATACAAAGTCTACGGTCACTTAAAGTTGTAAAAATATAAAGTCATGAAATATGCCCAAAGTACGATTACTTTTATCGCATATTGTGACACGAATAAATCAAAACCTATTGGGAACTTCCCGTTGAGCTAAAATCATGAAATTGTGCAAAAAGCAATGCCATGTAGTACTTATGAAGGAAAATATCTGAAAACTGCAAATTTTTTGTTACATCGCAATTTTTTTTTGCGAAAATAAACTTATTTGCAGTTGGTAAGCTAACCGCG
The DNA here is from genome assembly GCA_946406115.1 of Apoda limacodes. Taxonomy (NCBI): domain Eukaryota; kingdom Metazoa; phylum Arthropoda; class Insecta; order Lepidoptera; family Limacodidae; genus Apoda; species Apoda limacodes. The sequence goes on along the minus strand of OX291555.1, from coordinate 19,343,511 downwards.
ACCTATGCCGATGTATGTAAATATTTAAGGGTGCTTCCATACAACCGTTATTTTTTTGGTCGTGGTAGACGCTTTAAATATTCACAGAATATATATTCAGTTATTTTTTCACTTTAAAAATAAAGCATTATATTAAAATAAAAGAAATATTTAATGGGGGCTCCCATACAACAAACGTGATTTTCTATGCCGATTTTATAGACATTGGTACGGAACCCTTCGTGCGCGAGTCCGACTCGCACTTGGCTGTTTTTTTTATTCTTAGGTAACAAATTTAAAAAAGAAACTACTATTATTTATATATAAATAGTAAAATGCATGGTTCTGCAATGGTTCATTAGATGCAGCCTGGTGACGGACGGACGGACATTAGAGTCTTAGTAATAGGGCACCGTCTTTTACCCTTTGGGTACGGAACCGTAAAAACGGTTTGTAGTAGAATATTATGTTAATTTTGTATCACTCGGATAAGTATAAACGTGCTAATCATTAAAAAATACCAGCACAAACTTGGGTAAAATACCCCTTTACCTTCTGGGTAGAACATAGAAATTTATATTTATACTTTTTGCATGATATGGTCAAAATAAACAGCTTTGTACAAAACAATTAACATAAAGTGTTTATCTTTTTTACAGAATTAACTCTATTTTTTGAAAAAATATGAAACAATGTTTTTAAAGACAAGAAAAGGCACAAGCGGAGAAAAAATCTACAGAAATGTCAATTTTCTTTTGCCAATTGAATATTAAAACATTTGTTAGTCGTTTATACACGTTTTGCTTATACCACCGCTTTTAAATGAGATATATGGAGTAGTGTTCGAAATCCTTACACTACCCTAAGTAATATAGGCTAGGTTGTGTATGAAAATAAAGGTACTTAGTCGTAACTGTTTTATAGAAATACTAGCTACTAGCTTTGTATTTTGTATATTGTTACTTCCCTCTCGGTTAATTATTTCGTAAAGAAAATATTTAAGCGCTTCTAAATCATAAAGCATGGAAACGGGGTCCACGTTTCTCATAGTTTGATATTATATATTTGTGTTGCGAGTTTATTAGTACCACGTATAAAAACCATTGCACATAAAATTGGATCATTCAACTCTCACAGCTGCAACTTACCAACCGAAAAACTTTGAACATCATATATTACAACCCTGTACGTAATACCTTTTGATTGGGCCCCAGATTCTGTTTGCTTAAGACAGTCATGGAGAACTAAACTTTTAATATTACAAATCACAAAAAAAGGAATTAAAATGAATCAACAATTTTTGTATAAAAAAGTTTGGTACAAAACAATTTACATAAAATGTTTAACTTTTTTACATAATAATCTCTATGCTTTTTTTATGCTGTATAATTTTCTCTAATTGTCAATTTCTAAAAATGTAATAAGTGATAATAGCTTTCAAAGCAGGTATGATACAATTTACTGTAAATACAAAAATAAAATAAAAATTCCATAAAATTAATATAAGTAAACAAATCTTGAAATTCGAAGCTGCTGATTTTTTTTTCTTATGGATATAATAAGTCATTTTCAGTTCTATTTCTACTTACAGCAAATTGTTTTCCCACGTCGATATGTTCGAGCATAACTCCGTCATGTATATATATGGATTTGAAAACTTCTGTATTTGTTCGAAAGGAGTTAGTTTACTCCGAAATGGTCAGATATGATGAGACTTTTATAAATCAGTCATTATTTGTACCTTTTTAGTGCATCTTTTTGAAGCCGGTTGTTTTTATTGTCTAAAAGTTTATTCGCCGACAAAAAGACGGTAACCGGTTGTTGGACGCGAAATAAATCTATATTCAATACAAATATAATATATACTAAATGCATTTGATTTTGAAATCGCGTCAGATTAACCCTTGTTTTGTCGTATTTATTAAAATGTACTAATTGTAATGGAATTATTTTGAATGTTTCAGTGTCTTGGGAAAAATAAACGCTGCTGTATGGGATATACTTGCGAACTTTATGCTAACGTATGTGTGAAATTAAATTAATTACCAAAGTAAATATATTGGTTTTTTCCTCCCAAAATATACCTAAAAAAAAACAGTAGTTTTAAAACAAAATATAAAGCCGACCAAGTGCGTGTCGTACTCACATTAAAAGGTTCCGTACACAGATCACGGAAAATCTTGGTTTAAAAGTGTTTACAAAGTTTCATTACTGTCACTGTTAATGGGTTTAGGGTTCAATTTTGAAAGCTACTAAATCCATTCATACTTCCTTCTAATCCTATCCTATCCTTATAATATTATAAATGTGAAAGTTTAGATGTTTGTAACTCCATCACGCTTCAACCACTGGCCGGGAGTCGGGATGAAACTTGGAACACATAGAGGTTATGTCCTGGAATAGGACATCGGCTACTTTCTGTTATGAAAAATTCAATTCAATTCAAACTAAAGCTATAGCCAAATCTAGTAGAGCCGCAGGAAAAATTTAGTATTATAAATAAGAAAACAACTCTGTCTCTGTCTGTCGGTCTGTCTGTTACCGCTTCACGCTTGAACCGCTGCTGTACTGATTAAGATGAAATTTGGCATGTATATGCCCCGTTTATAGTATATATAGTTTGAGTCCCGAGGAAGGTCATAGGCTACTTGAAAACGTCACGTGTGAGTCGGTTTTTGCTATAATTGGGGAGTTGTCGGGGAGTTGCCGTTTACCGATACCGATAACCAAATTAAGGGGGGGGGGTTATATTTTAAATAGGACCAACTATAAGGAATATATCCTATAAATTAACTGTTTCTTTATAACAGTATAGAAGTATTCTGTTGCCTGGTTCTGGTGCACCGGCTAGGTGCTCAGGAGATAGAGATTCAGGTAGAGCGGGTTCAGAGGCAAGTTATCTATACTAATATATAAAGCTAATGAGTTTGTTTGTTTGAACGCGCTAATCTCAGGAAATACTGGTCGGATTTAAAAAATATTTCAGTGTTAAATAGCCCATTTATCGAGGAAGGCTATAGGCTATAGGCAAAAAATCCGCGACAGCATATGTCTATATTTTAAGGTTGGCTCACTATAACCTCTTTTATGCTAACCATATTTGTTCTATAATAATGCAGTATTTGTGAAGGTGTTTTATAAACATGATATTAATCTTTATCCAAATAAATACGTTATTCATCACAAGCATTTAATTTAAAACGAAATTGCCCTGTTCATTATTCGATTTCAATGAATATCTTAGGAGATATCGCAGATTTAAAATAACGTCGCAGCAAAATAATTATCAAGTATTGCGCGCGCGCATTTATGATGTGCGAGGCCGGCGGGCAGACATGAGGGGGAAGGGCGGTACGTATTATTTAAAAATATTTTACCTTCTGTGTTTTTTTTTATAATTGAGGAGTTACCGTAAGAATCCTATGCCGATAACCAAATTTAGGGCGGGCGAAGCCGCTGGCAAAAGCTAGTAATTTATACTCGTTTACAGTTTAGAATAACAATATTTAATGTGCAGTAGTAGCCTAATCACATAAGGTGATTCCTAACCCTTAATATATATATAAATAATAACTACTTAGTTTACATTAGTAGAATTAACTAACTAAACAGAAAGATAGAATAACCGTAAGCCTGCCTACACAGATTTCTAAGTGTAAGGTTTTCAAGTATATATTTAAGATAGAATATACAATTAGTTTCTTCGGCCTAGATCAGTGATCTCCACGTCGATCACACCCCGCAAGTCTCCGCCGCAAAAGTAGGTTGACACGGACGGGACTGACTTTAGGTTACCTAACGACGTGTAGTGGGTAATGTACGGTCAAGGTTTTAGTAAGGTGGCGGAATGCAATGCCACAGGAAGCTGGCACAATGCAAAGCCGCACGTGGCTCTGACGTTCGCCCCGTAAGCTACAGTGATCAGCGGTGCTAAGGCTGAAGTACTGCCACCGTACAGACCGAGGATTTGGAGTATAGAGCACTCCAAGCCTTACTCAGTGCTGACGTCGCTAGTGCACTGGCCCTCGAAGTAGTTGAGAAGAGTAGTCTTCTCCCAGACCTCTGCTACGGCACATAGCCGAAAGGTAACGGTATAGTAGGAACTTAAAACCGTGCTGTTAGAAAGAAAATATATTGATTAGTGACTTACCAATAAAACACTCATCACAGCACAAAAGAAAATCACTTAGCATACCGTGATGGTTTTATTAGTAAAATGATGATAGGTAGGCAACCGTGTTGCAGATTAAAATAAAGATATTAAGTTCAATCTAATTTGAAAATATCGCAGATCAGATTTTTATTAATCCACGCAAAGGATATACGTGAAGCAGTATGTTATGACATCGAGTTGTCAAAACTAATAAAGATTCTAAGATCTCTTTATTTGAAACTCTAAAAACGTTTATGGACCTAGTAGTGGATGTCTGAAAACTTCCATCGTTTCTAACAGCCTCCAGTCCTTTACCGGAGACGGACCACCTGAAACGGTCGTTCCGTTATATCTTCAACAAAAAAATAAACCGACTTCAAATTCACAAATAAGTACAAAATAGGCCCCTAAAGCAGGGTTAATGATAGAACATGTTTTATTCACCTTGAAGCCGATTGCTAAAAATTAAGACAAGTACCTAAAGATAGGTAAAAAAGTTTTGTAGGCATTCAACATTAAGGCAAAGGAACTGTGGCTAAATGTTCTGTCAGTATGTCTGCTTTAATTTGCAAATTTGCAAATTTGCAGTCGGTTTATGTCTTTTTTAAAAAAATAGTTTATTTTTAATTTTTAGTTGCCCTATTGAATAAATTTCATTATTCAGTTGTTCATTATAAAAGAAACTTACAATTTTCTTTCATTTTTCTTCGAAACCATACATATGCGTCAAGGGGACGCATGATAAGAAAGAAAACATAGGAAATTATAACGGTACGGTTTTTACCACCCATCTACGGAATCCTAAAAACAAATTATCGAAAATACATAACGAAACTTTCGCTTACAGTTATGTACTGTTCAAATTACTTTTTAACATTTGTCTACGTAGGTATATACCTACATACCTACGACTTAAGGACCGGCGGATATATGTTAAAACTGTATAATAACTAACTTTTTTACCCTGAAATTGACAAATGGAAGAACGGATGGGTATTACGAAATCCATTTTTACCATGTGACTTCGTTCCGTTCTATTTGACAAGCAGATATGACAATAATTAAAAGCTTCTTGGATATATAGATTAACAACAAAACATTATTAATTTTTTCTTGGAATGTTAAATGCATAAAATTACAAAATGGCCATCTAATGCCTACCATGCACTTCGGTAAAATGCTGTGCGTTTTTCTCAAAATTTTGAAGGTGTCAATTATCCTTTAATTCTCGTGAAACAATTTACCTTTTTATTTGACGGTTAAATATTTTCACAAACCCAGTTTAATGAAATTTAATCTAAGCAAAAAGATAAGTAATATAAATGTTCTAATCTATCGTGCATGCATCCGATTGTTTACCTACATCAAAATAAAAGAAACCTTGAAGTTAATGTCATTCATTGACTTCAAATTGGCAGACAATGATAAAAGGTTTCAATTGAACGTTTATAGTCATCGAATTTGTCTTATTTGTGTTTTTAGTTTGAAAAACTGTTAAATAGTTGAATTCAGCACCAAGCACACACACACACGCGCTTACAGGCATCAGTCTCGAAATCGTTGCAAATGTTTCCCTAAGTCTCAAAAAAAATCCAAAACATAAATTCGGCAATGTCGATTTTTAGACTTATTTAAGAAAAAAGAATTATCTCATCGCAAAGAAAAGTTAATAAAAAAGGGCCATGGTGGTATCCGGGTCAACCCGCCCAGAGACGGCGGCAGTTCTCCATATGGGGCCGAACTTGCGACTTGTAAATGATCTCGGAATTGAATATCGCTGGTCAAACAGTAAGTATTGTTACGCCGCTAGTTACAAGAATAGTGCCCCTAAGAAAAATATTCCCGTGGGAACTTTTGATCTGCATAACAGTATTCTATATTCTTTTCTGTCCCTCCAGCTTTCCCTGCGCTGAAAAGCAGATTATATCGTGGGTTCCTTGCAACGTCAAGGAATTTTAAGTGGGGCAGTGTTAGAGCGTGTATCTGCCATGTAGAAGGGATCGATTTCTGGTGAGGAATAAATATTTTTCAATTGTTAAATTGTTTCAAGTCTGGTTTATGCTTGGCACGGCGATAGGCACATTTCCTATTACGTTTATGGGACGAATTACCATCGAAATTGAAACGTAGATGTTACGGGCATACGTTCAAGACATCTCAGACCACCCCTTCGTGGATAAGCGTCGTAATTGTTTTTTTTTTTTTCGAACCTGTTTTTTATTCCAAAATGTGGGTACCATATAGTACTATTATCTACGCAAAATATTATTATAAAAAAGACTACTCATGAGAATTTAAGAAAAAGGCTAATATGTACTAGGCACGCTAGGCACGCTCAAACCTCCGCCGCTTAGGACGCACGGTGTCAAAAGAAGTCACAACGCCAAAATTAAATCCAAACGAGCAGCAATGTTCAAAGGTATTAGCATTTTAGTTACTTTTTGAACAGGACAATAAAATTACCATAATTGCTTTAAAATGCAATGAATGGTAGGTAAATGTATAAAAAGATCCTTAAATACTATCACAGTCACTGAAACAGCAGGCTATGTCCCATTTGGAAGTTTAATTAATACCCGTAAGTAATGTTACATATTTGTTTCGTTTATTTGTACACAATCTGCATTATATTGGAAATACAATAAATAGTTAAGGGGCTAACAGCGGCCACTTGATATTTTTTAATTTTTCTTCATACAAAGCATATTTCAAAAATGTGCTTAAAAGAAATTGTTAAACTAGTCATAAGGTTTTATTACAATATTTCGTGCTGTGTATAGAATGCATCAATGAATTTACAATATAATTTTTGGCTTAAAATGCCAGTTTTCGCAAAAATGATATTGTTAACTCACTGACGTATTCTACACACAGTAGTTTTGCTCTAACTTTTGCTTCGAATCAAATTAGTATAAAACTGTAAAATTCGTGGTTCCTGCGTCTTTGTGCCTCCTTGTATCGTTCAACAATTGATCACATATAATGTCAACGGTATAAATCTAAAAAAGTTACGTCCTTGTAACAAGACTTTTTCCTTGCAACATTTATATTTTATTCTGTATTCTTCTGAGGATTTCCTTACCATCCTTTTTCGAAATCGTCAATAATTCCCGTTTACCTTCTATGAATGATATGTGACTTGTAGATCCCAAATCAATATATAAACCTATAATAATAATGTTTTGTCAGCACATAGAAACATTAAGCATATAAATATCTTGAAGTACTGATTAGAAATGACTTGAAACAAGGGAAGCGCCAATTGTGCGCTATTTATTTTATCGACCAGCCTATGTAATGCCCCAAAAACCCCTATGGTAATAATACAAAAGATAGGTAACGGTTATAATTAGAATATACCCAAAGCAGTTAAACCCCAGTCCTGCCTATTCGGTTACGCAATGAAATATAGGTAACAATATAAGTATAAGGCGCCGAAAACAGGCTGAAAAAATCGACTTACACCACCTCGTACCGTATGAAACCCCACGTTTGCCTACTGGGATATGTAATAAAATAAAAATAAAAAAAAAGATCGGTAACGATCATAAGTTACAGGCACCCATAGCGGCTGCAAAAAGAAAAAGAAGAAGAAATACATTTATTTGACTAATAAACATACACTAAATTATCTTAAATGTACATTCTTTGGGAAGTTTACTGTATACATTTAAAAGCCAAATAGGTATCCCATTCAGCATAACGCTATGCTGACAATGAGCATAGCACTGATTTTCAGTGGAACCCTAAAAAGGGGGAGTGAGTGTAAAAAGTGCAGTGGGTGTAGGTGTAGGGCGCGATCGCGATTGTTTGTACGAGTGTGTTACAAAACCAAGAAACAGCGGTTGCCAGAACCTGGTGAGACTGTTCCATTACTTTGTAGATAGGTTTTTACTTGCCTGCAACCGCCCACAGTATAGGTAGCACTGCATGGTGCGACCTGTGCGTCACGGAGTTTCTACTCGAATCGGTTGAGCTGCTCTTATGTGATGCGTGACAAGTATTCCTAAATTTATTGCAACTGATAGTGCTATTTCTGATTCCGCGAAACTACCTATTTGTTTTTCGCAAATGTTGTCATAGCGCGGAACTTTAACAGTTGTATTATATACCTATATAGCTATAAAAGCTGCTGAAGAGTAAAGAAACAGACGGTTGCTGACGTCTTACGTTATTTTAAAGTTTTGGAACGTTAATTCAAATAAGTATTCGTGATTATTAACTTTATAAATGCTAAAGGACAAAACAAACATTGGACCAAAAATAACTTCAAATAAATATTCATTTAACTTCTTTATGTTGTCAAGCGTTAGGGTGTTATTTGGCTCGCGATGCGTACAACAACTGCAAAATCATAATACTTAGGTACCTACAAGAATGTTAACGTTCCGCGCCTGGTTGTAAATGTCCAACAGATGTGTAAACCTTTTGCTGAATCCTAAACACTAGGCTAGAGCAGGGAAGTTTGCTGCTCAGGTACCTATTTTGAGGATGATGTAAGAAAAACAATGCAAGTATCTTTATGTTTCATTAGAAACGAGCTTCAATTCTGTTGCATGCTGCAATACAGCAAAAAATATTTATAAAAATAATGGCCACCAATTGTCAAAATATTAAGGCTACCCCGCAGCAATAGCCGTGTTACTTGAATTTAACACCGCCATATTTATATATCAGTAAGGTTTACTTGAGCAAATCCCGATTTGTAATGCGGCAGCAAAAACTTGCAGATTTTGTCGTTCTTAACAAGTTTAAAAATCTAAGCGTTAAATCGAAATGCGCTCAACCATTCCTTTAGGACAATTGCTTGTCTACATAATATAGGCAATAATGTTTGTATTTGCGTTTTAGTTGTCGAGCTCTCGGGTTAGAAAACTTTTTATTACCTACTTTTTGTGTTTTTTTTTCTTTGTTGTACAACTGAAAAAAAAGTGTTCGACCATTACCTAATTAAGGATATTAATTTTGTACTCGTCGGTCAAAAACGCTAAGTTCTTGAAGATACTGAAAAGGATCAACTGAACCGGACATGTTCAATTCATTTGGTGGTAAACGGAACCCTATAATGTGGTTTTGCGCTTTTGCCTTTACAGGAGGGTCGATAATTTTCAATTTCAATCTGTAAAACATAATTTATTATTTCGTTGTTTTGACTCGAAGGCTCGCCAACTGCTCACAAACTTTCGCATTTGAGACAGTTTTTATTATTTTTGTAATACATTTGTCGTAAATCATAATTTTATCCCTTGCACCCCCAGGCTGGGACGGCCATGGATGGCTAAATGTTTGGTTTCCATTCGCATAAGTATCGTGTGTAGTGCCTTGCGCATTCCGTAGGTATTTATTTATATGCAACGCTCGCACACCGAGAAGTATATTGTATGCCACGTATATGGCAAGCTATTTCCGAAACTCCAAAATTATAGATAGTTTTGTATTGAGGAAATTAAATTATGATGACGAAGTCTATAACAATTCAGCATATGAAAACGTCTGTGAAAGAAATTTATAGATTACTATTTGCAGCTTCAAGCAAAAAATTTAAAAATTGATTCATTCTAAAGTTAAGTTTAATCACATTGCATAAAAACAAATGACAATTGCCTAGCATATTATTAAATGGAACTATGTTGCTTAAGCTGGTAACTATATGACTTATACATTAAAATCGATAAAACATGCATCGGCATGTATTTACTTTCTTTTTGGGATATTTAAAAACCAACAAATACGATCAATAGGTACAAAAAGCACCTATAAATACCTAAATGTATTTGTGCAAATGTGTTTAAAAGGTGATGTATAAGTGTTTAAGGCTTTAAAGAAATTCTTTAGGTACAGGTTCAATTCACGAAGCCCTAACGTAGGGATGGGCAACTTATAGACTTCCATAATGTTAGTAACTAGCAACACTTATTTGCTAACAAAGACCGAGTTTATCAAATAAATCGCCGCAGAAAATTATACATTTTATGATTTGTGAGCAAGAATAACAAAAAATATATTATATATTCTTCAGTTCCCGAAGGCGTGTGTGTATGTATGTGTGTGTAAAACACATTTTCAGAGAATAGATTATATTTGTTTAATGACATTCGGTCATAAAAATATAGTAAATGAAACATTATAGCGAAATCAAAATCTAATGCAATAATAAAAAAGTATATACCTAATGTATATTTAATTTTTAAGTAAGATTAAATTAAAAAAATAATAGTCTTAGCTTTCGTATATATACCATCAACATTATGTGGTTGTGTCCCCTACGTCTAGTATTAGAACCCTTGGCAGTATATATACCATTTACATACTGGTATGATGGAAAGAAACTTTGAAATAGGTGCCTACTTATAAATATGAATAAAGGTTCTAAAGAATTTAAATGGAAGGCAAACACAGATGTGGTAGTTAACAAAGTTTGTAAGTATTATTTTAGAGGAAAAAGCCTTTTACTGACGGCGGCAAAAGTAATTGAAAAAATATGTATACGTCAAAACGTTAAGCACAAAGGGAACCAAGTAATATAAAATATCTGACCGTTACGCTTATTGTTTGAGGCTTGCTTGCAAGCTGTCGGCAATAAAAATCTTACTTATTCTTAACAATTACTGAGAAACTTTCTAAGATAAAGATAAAGCAATGCTTGTTTTTATGACAAATAGGTTTTGTTATCGTATTTCAAAGTATTCAGCCCCTGATTTAGGATAACAGAGTGTAGAATAAATATAATATGGTTAAATATCCATATCTTACTATCAGTACGATTATATAATAGGTAACGTGAGGTACACTTTTAGACTCTCCTAGCAAGTACGAATACCGACCTTTTTATGAGGAACATATCTCACAGATCGACTATAGGTACGATTATATAATAGGTATACAAAGTGAGGTACACTTTTAGACTCTCCTAGCAAGTAAGCATACTAATACCAACCTTTGTTTGTGGAACATATCTCACAGATCGACTATAGGTACGATTATATAACAGGTATATAAAGTGAGGTACACTCTTAGACTCTCCTAGCAAGTACTAATACCTACCTTTGTATGAGGAACATATCTCACAGATCGAATATAGGTACGATTATATAATAGGTATACAAAGTGAGGTACACTTTTAGACTCTCCTAGCAAGTAAGCATACTAATACCTACCTTTGTTTGAGGAACATATCTCACAGATCGACTATAGGCACGAGTATATAATAGGTAGATAAAGTGAGGTACACTCTTAGACTCTCCTAGCAAGTACGCATAAGTATACACGCGGTGATCATACGACTCTGTCGCCCATAGCATTATTCAATACATTGATCTCTAGACACGGTATAGACACGCTCATAGGTGCAACTGCGGGGAGTACTGTATGTATTTTTATTATATTTAAATATTTTAAGAAAAAATAAAATAAAAGTAAAATTTATTAACGATTTACTGTGAATTGCAGGTCCAAAAAAATAAAAATAAAAAACAGTTTTTATTATAGAACTTCTAGATTTTAAGTGCTCTTTAAAATAATTCTACTCATAAGCTGGTTAGTTTTTAAACTTATTTTAGTACCAAAATGGAACAACTCTCATAAGCAACGATAAGACTGACGAATAAGTAAGTAGGTACTAAACAGACAGACAGCAACATGATATCCACACTATTTGATATAACGAGTGTTTTATATTTTAATTAAATATTACATATCTACATAAACATGTAAATGAAAGCAATACGTTAGGGCATCGCAACACTACCAGAAAGACACGCGGTGATCATATGACTCTGTCGTCCACAGCATTATACAATACATTGCTCTCTAGACACGGTAAAGACACGCTCATAGTTGCAACTGCGGGGAGTACTGTGAGTAATGTATTTTTTTCTTTTTATATTTAAATATTTTCGACTACACTTTTGATTTTACGTATTTTATTCTTTAAAATCATATAAATACGTACTCTTGTATCTATCGGTGACATATATTTCTCTTTTTGAGCTATGTAACACCTTTTTGGCTTTTTGCTCTTTATGTAATTATGCGACACAAAAGTCCTTTTTACGGAGCTACACCAAGCGATGGAGGCTGCGAGTAACTAAATAATACATTCGCGAGCTTTGGGGTAATTACAGAGTATTGCATCCCCACGAGTTTCAGTAGTTTTCAGAAGGTTTTTATGGTAACTAAGGCCGGTTATTGAACGGGAAGATCCTGGAATCAATTAATAAAAGAGGAAAAAATACTTTGTTGTCAAACTCTAGAACCAAAGAACAAAACAGAGTGTTCAGTAGAAAAAAATAACCTTAAAACGAATTGTAAAAAAAAAAGATTCTAAAAACCGAACAAAAAATTAGAATCGGCATAATATGTGTACAGAATAGAGGATACTCCTAGTTTTCATGCTATTGGTACTTGAATATCGCATTTTAAAAAAAAAAGAAGTAAGACAAACACTCATAAGTTGCCGAAGAAAAAAAACTATCACAGCAAGCAATAGTTTTTATGCTATATTTTCACTAAAACCAACCACAGAACGTATACTGACCGACCGGCCCAATCGGAACCAAATACCACCAATAAATTAAAAAACACAATGACTTGGACTAGGTACTGCACCGGAAAATACAAACTATTGCATCAAAATCTACCGTTGATCAGTATACACCTATAAAGAAGCTGTACGACTACTACCTTAATTACGAAACTAATCACCACCAATGATAAAGCAAATAAAAATAGTGAGAACGAAATGACTATTACTTTTATTAATGAATAACTTAGGTACGCCTAAAAAAAGTTGCATATGTATCTCACGACGGCTACGTTACCTTAGGCAGTAGCCCAATTACTCAACAAGCACCGAAATAATATGACAACACATACAAGAGGATGTCATCAATTCACGGTTGTTTTTCATTTATGATCCACTTCAGTACACCTGAAAAAGGTTACTGAAGCTATGATAACACGAGAAGAAATCAGTTACTAAAAAAATAAAAAGAAATGTAAGTAAGTCTACTATAAGATAAATAAATATATAATAATAATAAACTCCATCACTCTACTTTTTGACACCTATTTAAATATGCCTAAAAAAGTTACCGAAGTGAAAAAAGTCACAAAAAACGAAAACTTAATCGTTGGGACTCCGCTGCAGCAGAATAAAACTACTTTATGAGTATTTCTATTTATTATTTATTAGGTATGCCTGAAGATAGCGACTGAAGCTAAGGTAATTGAGAGCTGTTACAGAATACTGCCATATAAAGAAACAAAAAACGCAAAGTTTTGACAGTCGCTTCATATGATTTGAATTTCCCCATTGGTAATTTCCATTTATAATCTATTTATGTACGCCTGAAAACAGTAACTAAAGCTATGAAAAAAGGACACCGAAACTAAACACCGTCAATAAAGAAACAAAAACGTCAATGGTTGGAACACTCCCTTAAAACAACGAAATTATTTAATTGGTTATATACATTTATGATCTCCTTTAAAAATTTATTGGGATTCACCTACAAAAGCATGAAACTACTGCATAAATATCTCCATTCATCATTAAATTAAAATATGTTCGAAAATAATAACTGAAGCTATAGAAATACGGTGCTGAAACAGAATACTGCCAACAAAGAAACAAAAAAACGCAAGAGTTTGACGTTCTCTTTACAAGTATTAAGTTACTATAATAGTGATTTTCATTTAAAATCTACTTAGGTACCACGCCCTAAAACTGTAACTGAAGCCATGTAAAAAGAACACTGAAATTGAAGGCTGCCAATAAAGAAGCAAAAACTTAAATGTATGAAATACTCGTACTCCCTTAAAACAACGAAATTGTTTTCTTGGTTAAATTTATCTATGACCTACTTAAAAATGCAATTAGCTACAATGGAATGTAACTACTTCATTATTGTTTCCACTAGGTATGCCTAAAAAAAAAAAAGTTACTAAAGATACGGGAAATAGGACAACGAAGCTGAAAGTTACAGATAAACAGACAAAAACGCATGTCGTGGATACTTCCATAAAAGATCGACGCTACACTTCACTAATTAACTCCATTTATAATACACTTAGATAGGTACGCCTTAAAAAGGAACCGAAACTACGATAAGAGGTTAAAGAAACTGAAAAAAAGCCAATAAATAATAAAAAAATGCAGCTATTGAAATTGTGCTACAATGTAATTGAGCTACGCCATTAAATATTTTTATCTTTTAATTTTAGCAAGTACGAACAATAATAAATGAAGCTTTGGAAAAAGGACACCAAAACTGAAAACTGCTATAATAAACTGGAACGTAAGTTTTGAAAGGCCGCTGCAAGAACGAATAAACAATGGTAACATCCATTTATGATTTACTTAAAAATTAGGTACGCCTAAAAAAGTAACTGCGATTATGTGAACAGAACGAGAAAAACGAACAACTGTCAATTAAGAAATAAAAAAAAAAACCCAAACGTTGGAATTCTGCTACAAAAGATGGAACTACTATCCTATTTTAAGTACACACCTACGAACTTACACCTAAGAACAGTAAAGCTATGAAAACAGAACACTGAAACTAAACAGCGGTAATAGTATTAAAAAAAAATCTGGACGCTAAATCAAGCCATCCGAGCAACGACGTGTCACCGCCTACGAGCCCTTCATTCCGAGGGCAGAAAAGCCAATCCAGTTCATCCACCGCTACTGCAACCACCTACAATCTCCTACGAGTTTCCAAAACTTTTGCGGAGTCACCTTATTATTTACGCCTATAGACACCTAAGAACAGTACAGCTATGGAAACAGAACACTGAAACTAAACAGCGCAAATAGTATAAAAAATCTCGACGTTAAATCAAGCCATCCGAGCAAGGACGTGTCACCGCCCACGAGCCCTTTATTCCGAGGACAGAAAAGTCAATCCGGCTCATCCACCGCTACTGCAACCGCCCACAATCTCTGCTGAAGTTAAGAAAACAAAAGAAGAAAATATTTTTTTTGCACTGGCTATGTCCATTTACGAACAACGAGTACTATGGTAGGTATATCTAAGAATAATAACTGAAGCCCAGGAAACCAGTCACTGAAAATAAACACTGCCACTGGGGAAAAAAAAACACAAGTGTTGGAACACTGCAACAGTAAAACAATCCTTCACTGAATATTTAAATTTATGTTTAACCTAGTGATAGCAGAAACTAATCGAAAATGCCTTATTAACGACATAAACTGAATACCATTACAAGACAATAAAATGCATAAGTTGGAACGCCAGTCAAGCATCAAAGGAACAAGAGTTGTGTTGCTAATTGGAAACTTCTAACGCCACGTTGATGTAAACCGAATAAGCTGGTGCAAATGAATACCATCAAAGAAGAATCAGAACACAGAGGAGTCTAGAAGCCAACACGCAGACCACAAACGGCAAAGCAGTCACTTTTCCCTTCTTGTATATATTAACACTTGTATATATTTATCATCCTGCTGGCTAAAGGGTGCTGGTACCGGTCGGCTCTATCCTTCCCACTCCACTCCACTCCACATTCCAGACTGCGAAGTCCTACACTACCTGCCCTATCTACTCCGTCTTACTGGTGTCTTGGGCAGAGGTAATAGGCACACATAGGAATGCCATGAGATGGACGGGACACTTCTAGAATCACTCACAAATGCGGACTGGAAGCGCCGCATACCTTCCAGTGGTTGAGGACCCTCCGTTTCTTCAATTACCACCTTTTTGAAAGTTTGCGCTGTTCCAGCCCGCAGTTTTGAGCACTCTACAGAACCCTCTCATCGACAGTTCTTTTCCTATGTGACCCGTTCCTTGAGTCCTTGCAGTGGAACGCTGGCTGGTAAGACGCTGGAACGGAACGGAACGGAACGGACGGAACCCTAAAAAGGGGGAGTGACTCACTACTACCAAACAGCAACAACAAATGAGTAGCTAATCATAAAATAATTCCTGTTTCATAGCTCATGTACACACACACTACTAAATACAATGTCCTACAGTATATTTAAATCGAGGAAATTAAATTTTATATACATATGATTACAAAAGCGGCTGGAGCTGCCCGTTGCAGCCTGCCACTCCAGTCCATGGCCCCTATTGCCCTATGGTAAATATGCCTCTGCCTACATGTGTTACAGTCAAAATTATTTACCTATCAAAAGTACTTTTTACTGAAAAAATAGAGCTGGTTGAAGTTACCTTTTTTGTGTATTCAATGATTTCTAAATCGGATCATTGAAGAACCATATAGAAAGAACCAAATTTATTCCAAAAACGTTTTCAAGAAATATTTATTTCCGTCGACGGAAAAGGACAGCGGACTGGTCAACATGGACTATTAGGGCCCATAAATTGCCCCCACTCTCGGTGTTGGCACTTGTTAACTGTGTATTTTCTGTCTCCATATCCACATCAACAGGCACCACATTCGAGTCGATCATAAGTGCCTGGGCTGAAATTTGCGGTTACATCAAACGGATCAATGCAATTTTCTACTGCATTATCATAATTTTTACGGTTACGTATACGAACAGTGCCAACAGGACTAAAGGGACCATACAACAAAGCCTATGCTGTTTGTTTGTCTATCTAACCTTTAAAACCTCTTTCGAACTTCAAAAATGAGGAGTTTTTTTTAATGTTTGTTACCTCTTAACTCCGTAATTTAATACCGATTTGGAAAATTTTTACGCATTGGGAAGGATAAACCCACAGATTTGTTCCATTATAATTGAGTATGGATTGGTTCAAGTAAACTAGAGATAGGTGAGAAAATATTTGAAGTTGTATCATTTTGATTATTGAGACGAGCACTCTAGTTGTCAACTCGACATTCTAAGGCTGGGTGCACTGTGGAGCGGCGTGTTGCGGTGCGTATTCAAGATCTTAATGCATCAGATTTAGTACGCGCTTTAAATTTGAATTGTACAAAATTTTATATGGATTATTGGCCGTAAAATTCACTAAAACCATACAACGTTTTAATTTTTAGGGTACCGTAGTTAATAACGAATATTATTTAGTAAATCTTTAGCATATAATCTATATCTGTTAACTATGCGTCTATCCGTCAAATATAAGGGTCCCGTAATCACATGGCGAAAACGTTTTTTTTGATTTCGTCATGTCCATCCATTCTCCCATTTGTCAATTTTAGGATAAAAAAGGGTAGCCATTATACGGTTTCGTTGGTCCTTAAGCGGTAGACATTAAAGGCTTTCAGTTTCGTATCTATTTTTAATCATTTGTTTTTGGGATTCCGTAGATATATGATAAAAACCGAACCCTTGCATGTTCTTATCCTTTCTTTCTTATCATTCGTCCGCTTGACTAATTTATGGTTTCGAAGAAAAATTAAAGAAATAAACAACAATTTAATTCAAATTCATTCAATATATAACAATTCATCGCGTTAAACGAAATTAAAGAACCATTACACGTGGCTATGCTAATCACCATAGTGGGCGAAGCTACATAATAATATGCTCTGATATGTGACCTTTGTACCCCGGATGCACCGGAAATGAAGACGTTCGACGCCCTGTTCGAAATCGTAAGGAACCACCTGGAACTCCGGCGGTCAGACATAGCGGAGCGGCACATTTTTCGACAAAGGCGACAACAACCTGGAGAAGACTTAAGTAAATACCTACAACACTTGAAATATCTCGCTAGTACGTGCAGTTTGGGTGTTAAATTGGAAGAAAACTTAAGGGATCAGTTTGTGTCGGGTCTTGCCAACGACGACATGCGCAGTCGGTCGTTGCGGAGACCGATTTGAGCT
The DNA here is from genome assembly GCA_946406115.1 of Apoda limacodes. Lineage (NCBI taxonomy): Eukaryota > Metazoa > Arthropoda > Insecta > Lepidoptera > Limacodidae > Apoda > Apoda limacodes. Next base: position 19,325,597 of record OX291555.1, on the reverse strand, counting down.
ATAAACGGGCAGTGGAGCTAGCGTTGGCGCTGCAAGCAGCCGAGCGCCATGCAGGAGTGAGCGGCGTCGGCGCGGGCGCACGGGACTCGACGGCGGGCTGGCTGACAGTACACAGGATCGGAGCTGCCTCGGGCAGAACACGGCATCGTGTCCCACGATTGGCGGTGTGGAAAGCAGCATACAGCGGATAGGTGCCGGTATAAGCAATTTAATTGTGATGAGTGTGTGCGGTAATTTAAAGGTTATGTGTACAAATAAAGGTGGTGGAGACCATCATGACAAGGTAACTAAGAGAAGTCAATTTTGTTTAGATACGGACTTTGATACTGAGAATAGCGACATTTTTAGTATACGCTCCGGCGGAAATAAAGATGAACCTTATCAAACTAAATTTTTTTTTTTTTTTTTTTTAACTATTTCTTTTAAAATTGATACAGGCAGCAGAATTTCAGCTATTAATGAAAATTGGCTTAATAAATATTTTAAGTCATGCAAAATGCATCCTTGCGATTTAAAGTTAAGATCTTATACGGGAAATTTAATAAAACCACTCGGTTTTATCAATGTAGGTGCCCGGTTATTCAATGATTTGCGCCCGGGCGCTCGCGCTATACGTGGTTCCGGGCGGCGCGGCGCGGGCCGTCACTACTCGGTCGTACCTGGATACTTCATTTAGGCCTTAAAGAGATCATTGTTAATTTTCATAATATTCAGTCTGGCGGCTGTACCCGTGATAAAACCGAGTCTATTGTTTATGATATATTTAAAGAATTTCCTCATGTTTTTGCGGAAGGTTTAAGAACGTGCACAAAACGTTTTTGTCTAAAATTAAAAGATAATCAGGCAATTTTTGATAAAGCTCGTAACCTCCCATTAGCGTTAAGAGAACCTGTGGAAAAGGAGTTTGGGCCTGTAATTAAAAATGACGAAATATCTATCTTTTTCGAGAAGTAAATACTAGCTATTGCCCGCGATTTACCCCGCCCTAAATTCGGTAATTGGTGTAGAATTTCAACGGTAACACCTCCAAAAAAACCGGCCAAGTACGAGTAGGACTCGCGCACCGACGGTTCCGTATCTACCACCATTTACGTAATTTACAAACACAAACAAAAAAAAGTGTGCCGCCAAGCGCTCATCCATCAAAGTACTGACCAAGCCCGACGACTTTGAATATCGTTTCCAACAAACTAATGTGTTACTGTGTCTCATAATTATATCGCTAGATGGTGGTGTACCGGTAATTTAAAATGGCAATGGCTTCGGCCCGTCTCACGATTGGCCGGTTTTTATCATTTGTTGTTATACTTTCTAAAGAACTCTAGTTCACACTATTTTTCACCGCAAGTTAAGTTTCTATGTATTACTGTTTTCACGACAGAGCAAAATGAACAAAAATGTGTTTCTCGTATGGGGACCCCCCGAAAATTTAAACTTTTTTAATTTTTTATTATTCGTTAGATAATCCTCCAATAAAACACATATTCTGTGACAAATTCTACCTACTTCAGTCTAAAAGATAGAACCTTTTAATGGTCGGACAGACAGATGGACTGACAGACAGACAGCGTAGGCTTAGTAATAAGGTTCTGTTGGCACCCACTGGGTACGAAGCCTTAAAAACCGACTCACACTTGACGTTTTCCAGTAGTCTATGTCCTTTCTCAGGACTCAAACTATCTCCATGCCAAATTTCATCTTAAGCGGTTTAAGCGTGAAGATGTAGCAGACATGCAGATAGACAGAGTTTCTTTCGTATTTATAATATTATAAGCCTAACGTTCTTTAGAAGTGCTATGTTGAGCACGTGAGGGCTGCAACGAGCATTACGTGGAAAGTGGGTGGGCGTCATGGGAGCAATGATGTCAAAGTTTAGTCTGTCAACTAATTGGTCGAGAAGTTTGCCTCTCCGTGAAGTAACTAAAGAGTTCCATCGACTGTTCTCGCGATTTAGGTCGCCGGCAAGGATGACGGCGTCGCCTAAATTAAGGAGTGACTGAAGGTAGCTCACGAGCAAGTCTTTTGAGGGGGAGAGATAAACCGATGCGGTGATGATCGGCTGATCGATCATCGCTAAGCGGCAGCCGGAAGCTTCTAAATTCGCAAGTGGTGGTGGTCGTACTCATATTTTTGAGCGGTCAGGGAAACCATCAGATTACGGAAATCCGACGGTGTGAGGACCTGAACTTTGATGCCGCGTTGGGCATCATTTTGAGCTTCATCGCGTTTGCGATGTTAGGCCATACCCCCCTGTCTTTATTGACTACTGGGGGCGGGGTTGTGTTTATGGCGGCAGGCTCTTGACGAGCCACCGAGGAGAACGGGGAAGAGCTGAGCGCTTTGGGGCGTTTCGCCTTTGAATTTGATAGAGATTCCGATGCGAAGGCCGAAGTCTTCTTTTAGAGTTTTTTGGCGGATTTCTTTCGCTTTTTTCCCTTTATTGTTCCTGAGCCTACCACTTTGAAGCCCTCATCAGCCTCGTTCGAGGACGATGCTAACTCCGTGGACATTACGGCATCTCGGGAAGAGCGTGCGGCTGCTGAGGGCACAGCGGACGGAGGGGGGACGGAGGGGGACGGAGGGGGGACGGAGGGGGGACGGAGGGGGGACGGGGTGACCGAGAAAGGGTCACATCTGATACCGGAGTGGGGGGAGGGAATGGGCGCGGAGACCCGAAGATTCCGGCGAGCGAGAAGCGGGTCGCGGCAGAGTGATGCGTCCGGGGAGAGCGCAATTACTGACAGGGAGCAAGAGTAACTACGTGTGTCCAAACCTACAGACCTACGCCTTCAGCTGGGGTTTTGTTGTCAACTTTAGGTTTCCCCCCGAGCACCAAGACGAGGTAAAACGCAGCTCTGAAAAGAGCTATACGATCTCACCCACTAGTCCGAAGCACTCGGAACTGGGTTTCTTACGAACTAATTGATGCAATCAACACTTCGAACGCGAGAATGCGCAGAGTGACGAACCGCCGAAGTGGAAATACTACACCTGCGACCCAAGGCCGGTTTCAGACAGGTCGAACCAGCGTCAGTCAAAGAACCAAGCGAGGGTCACCGCTTTGCGTTGTTGTTTCGCGACTACGAAACACACAGTATCGCTTCGATAAACTTCGCACAGTGAGCGGGTTAAAAAGCGCGAAAGATCACCCACAGTGGGCCGAGGAGCGATTTCCCAGCCAAAAACACACAACTGAGCAGCGTTTAACACTCAGGCAGAGTTTTCAAGTATCGCGGGCAATGAATTAAGCAACTCAGAAGTCGGCACTGAGGCAAAACACAAACACAGAACTGCGCACTTGCTGAGTCAGCACACCACGGAGGACCTGTTTATAAAAAAAAATGCCAAGTTCAACAAAATACTTTCAAATAGAATGCCAGAACTGAAAAATTAAACCAAAAAATTATAACCAAAATGCTACACAATGTGTGTTCGCGTGAATAGTGAAAAATTCCAGTTTAAAAGTAAAATTTTACGGTCTCCTATGAAAAGAGTACCAAAGGAGCCTTATTGCTAAACGTACGCTGTCTGTCTGTTTGACCTCTAAAGGGCTCTATCTTTTAGGCCACAGCCGGTAAAAGCTTAAATTTTTTAAAGAATATTTGTAATAATAGCGGATTAAATTTACCTAACAAATAGGTACAAAATTTACGTTGTTTTTGCTCAACATCAAAATTAAAATCTCAAAATTTTAAATCATTCTAACGGGTTAAGCGCTATAACACTGAAAGGCCCTAACATTTTTTTAAAAATAAAGTATTGTCACTATGAAAACACTGTCGGAGTACTCTGGGTAAAACCTTAAAATTTAAAAAAAATAGTTGAGTAGCACTTCTCTTGAAATTTTTTTTTATTTGAAAATTTATACTTAAAGATTATTATTCCGTTTTAAAAAAAAATCAATTTTTTAACGATAAAAAAACCAACCGCTGGACCGATTTTGCTCACACCCTCCAGGTTTTAGTCATGACGTGGTGATTTAAGACACACGCACACACAAACAGACATCACTCTAAAAATTATGGCAAACGCTTCCCTAGGTCTCAAAACGTAAAGGAAACGCAAATGTAGCAATTTCGATTTTCGGACCTATAATAATAACTTACCTGAAGAGAAGTTAAAAATATTGTCAATAAATCTTAAAGCAGTAGCGTCCGTTAAATAGACAGGATTACAAGGAAAATGTTTATCATTTGGATCTTATAGAGCAATTTTAGTTTCTTGGAAATGTTAGTTCTTAGGACAATTTTGTATGAGCACAAAACAATGTGATTTCAAAATCACATTCATTCAGTGTTTCATTACTGACCGAAAGTGCGAAAGGCGGGGTGAAAACGAAACTTTCAGCGCATTCTGTCTTAGAATAAATTTTGATGTTAAAGATAGTACAAAGCGTGGTTAAATTTCTATTACCAATCGTAATAATTTTCATATAAATTTATTTTAATGAACAATAACAAACAATTTTAATTAAACATCCTATACATTTTTATTTATTATCTTTTATTTTCCTTGTAGGTGCGGTATAAAGCACTATGTATCACTCGGGGTAAAATTATTTTAAAACGATAAAATGACACACAAACCAATTAAAAATAATAAAATAAGAAATAACTAAAACTTGCTAAACTGACGAAATGCTTAAATTGTAAATATGCAATTGATTATTGCTGTGAGTACACGCTACAATGTTCGATCATGTACACGGCGACTATTCGATTCGATATTTTCTCGCATACGGTTTTAACTTATTCGAGACGGTCATTCAGACGGTGCGAGATCCATTCGGTTTTTTCACGTATGCGGTCTTCCCGTATACGTGGTCGCCGTTCACACAGCTTTGCTAGCCGCCACACCGCCAGTTTTTTTATAGTTGCCTACGTTTTATCCCATATTATGGGTCAATTCTCTATAAGCGTGATAAATAACTATATCGTAATCGGCAATCCGTCCTCCATCATGACCTTCGCCAAAGACGCTTCGTTTGTAACCCGCAACTGCCTGCTGCCTGCCTCTGCGCGCGTCTCGTATATGAGAAACCAGTTAGTCCGTGTAAACGAATCAAACATAAGTGCCACTGAGCATCGCATTTAATAAAATCGTTGCGAGAATCTCGCATCCCCGGTAGCAAATCCCTACGGTATGCGGTAAAAATACGAGATTTTCTCGCAAAGACGGCGTGTGTTCGACTTTCAGAGTTGCCATACAAATTTTATTGTCACTACGATTTTCGATAAAACTCGTATACGGTAAACGAGAAATATTGCGCCGTGTGAACGTAGCCTTAATGTTTCCGAATTATAGGAAACGCTTCGTGCAGAAAAATATTGACGCCCGCGATGTACGGTTAGACCAAGACAAAACAAAAAGATTACTAATGATTAAACTATTAATTAGAAAACAAAAAGATAACTGATGAATAAACTATTATTTGTATTCTATTATTCTTCTATAAATAAATTCTTAATGTCTTTACTAGTACTAAAATAATCTCGATTTTAAATCACTAATTGAAATATAATCTCAAAAAATTGGTGACGTAGTTTTGTTTTGTTTATAGCTAATCACACTCGCACTATTACAAGTTTCACTATCACTATTCACTACACTATTTCGGAGAGCTCCGGCCGGCCTGCTGACCGGCTCCGGTACTGTAGACGCAGCCACTCCGCCGCATAGAGGAAACAAATACTGCGTAAGAAGAGACGGAACTCCCATACTAGAGATTTAACGACGTTTGTAAGGACGTCTTGCCAACATAAAAAAAAACCTATGCTGCCAACCACACGCGAACAATCTGTCAACACTAGTGATGCCAGCAAGATTTTTTGTTGATATCGACTTTTTTCATCGATATCGATAATAACAGAAACGTAGATATGCATTCAGCCATAATGAAATTATAATATTTTGGTAGTGAGGGGAAAATAAAAATAACCACTTCTATACTAAACAGAGTTTATTTGTTTAATCAGTAAGAAAAAAAATAAAAAACACTTTTAGAATTGGTTTATTTACGCGTTAATATTAACAATAATAAGAAACAGATTATTATTTAGTATCTTAACGCAAACATTTATTGTTTCGAAAATAAATAATACTGTTAAGGCTCGGTATACTGCTTACAAGCGCCCCCACTAGGTATTTGCTTCGTTTTCTGCTTTTTGCCGTGAGATCCTTTATGTATCAACCTGCTTAAATATCAACCTTCCCAAACATATTATTTATTATACCAATATTCTCTTTCTCACGTAGGGTTGAAAGATTTGCTATTGGTAACAGACTTGTCGAAGGCTTTCCAGCAGTAGCAGCAACTGAAAAACATGACAGATATAAATTTAAAATTTTATAACGATATATTTCTGTGCAACTAATTATCCTGTATTCTGATCATTACAAAAAAATTGTACTAGTCTTTTTGTGTCTCAAATTTTATGTAAATCCGTTCAGCTGTTATAACGTGATTGTGTGGCAAACACTTTCACATTACTACATTAACTAGTTAACTTGGTATTTGCTCTGCTCACAATGTCACCTTTGGCTTAGACCAATCGATTTACAATTGAACAACATACAAACGAATTAAGAGCCTCTACCTTTTTGAGGGCAATAAAAATTTTAATGCATACCTATAAAAAAGGTAATTATTGAAATACAAAATACCCGCCTGCTAAAGAACAAAAAAAAGTCCTGAAATCTAGAATTATATTCAGCAATACTAAATACACCATGTGAATTGTTTCTAGATCGATACCTACGTAAACTAACAATAAATATTGATGCAAACATAGCGACTATAACAGTCAGAGTCCATTATTAAGAAGACAAGAGTGGGATCACGTAGAAGTTCGAGTGTAGTCAGTTAGATGAACAGGATCAAGTCAGTCTAGGCAAAATGTTAGAACTGATTTTAACCATGCATTCATGTATTTACATATTAAAAGGCACAATATTAAAAAAAACCTTCGGCATCTCACACAGCAAAAATTTATATATATTTTAAATACTATAAAAAGTTAGTGGTTCATCAGGCCAGATTTATTTTTTGAGAATTGGTTTAGAAAGAAAATAAGAAATAAAGAAAAGGTGTTTTAAAAGTAACTTGATTCTATGGCGAATACTAATAAATGGAGCCCTACATTTTAATTTCTATGCTAATTTCTACATACCATTCATTGACAGTTCACTGAGAATGATTCTGTGTTCTACATTTGATGTGGCTTGCTGACTTCTTGATGGCTTCAGCTCAGGTCCTAAAATGATTATATTGATTTGCCTTTTTTATATTGATTTTTATATGACCTTTATTATTACAGATTCCATACAAAGATTCAATCCTTATAAAAACAGAATCAAACGGAACAAATAAGCTTTGGAAAAATCTCTTATTACAAAATACATTGGAACTTGTTTTGCAAATTCTGAAATTTCTAGTCCTCTTACCACAATAGGTCCAATACAGACTTTTGATCCTTATAAGAAACTAGATTGAATGACATAAGAAAAAAGTTTTGTAAAAATTGCCTATTATTTTGCTAACTATTATCTCAAGTTTATTGACCCCTTAGAACCCTATATTTGCAAAACAAGCCAAGCTGTAGAAAAAGATATTGAAAGCCTTTTTGGCTTTAAGAAGTCCATTTAAGAAACACAAAAAGTATATGTTTTCAAAAACATCTATATTTCCTATAGGTATCACCTGTTTACTTGAAATAATCAATAAAAGCAAAATAAATACTTTGAAAAAAATGTTGGAATTTTGAAAATTTAAAAGAAGGACTTGTTTATAATTTAAAGACTGGAAACCCTTACACATTATGCTTGCACTACACTATAACTTAAACATATTATACTCTAAATATTTATAAACTCTGCTCTACCCAAAGTTTGTCTGGAAGAGATCGCTTATTAGCGATAAGGTCGCAAGTTGTATTCTTTTTTGTAATTTTGTACTGTTTCTTAAATGTGCAAATAAAGTTTATTATTATTATAATTGGAAATAATTATAATTAGAGATATAAGCAAAACTAATTGTCACCTACAAAATGTTTTTTTTGTTCTTATTCCCACTCATACTCACAAAACAATAATTAAATATATATTTTTTTACATCCACCTCAAACCACCGCTGCACTACCTTAAATTTAACTATAGAACTGAGTATGTATTACCTTGTCTGCTTGACCACAATGGTAAAGGAAATTGTAACAGTTCATCATCAGATAGTGGTTTAGACATCAAATTCAATGTTGGGAAAGCATGACTCTTCAATCAATTTCCTTTTTTATTATAATCATTTTTATGGAGATGATTTCCACATATATTTTGAGTTTCATGTAGTTTTTTTATCGGTATGTGTACAAGGTCTTCGTTTCCAGTGACTCGAACTCATTCTCTTCAACTGAAATTTAAATATTAATTCTACAATGGTGTGAAGTTGAGACACTATGATGACCGTTCTTGCCCCAAATAAATTTAATGTTTTCATCCATTTATACACATTTCAGCTCCTTGGTACCATATTATTGCATCATTGTTAAAGTTGTATATAGGTTTGCTATATTTCAACGCAAACAAATGCCGGCACGTGCTTTAAAAATAAATTACAAATTTTGAAAAGGAATTCATGTACGAACAAAGTACAAAATCTTAAAAAGTAGTATACCTATAAAATTTTAATAATAATAATAATAATAAATAAAATGATTTATTTACAGGTATTAACCCAGGTTTTACATGATTTTTAAGTCTAAATTAAATCCAATTAAATCAAACAAATCAAATCAATCAAATTTAATTAAATTATTCCTATACTATAATATATATAGTCACACATGTATTTATAATATGCCTATGGCAAAGAACTGTTTATCTGTGCCTATAGTAAAGAACTTATCCGCATGTGTGACAACCATAATAGAACCACCGAAGAATATATCTATATTGTGCATGCGCTGCCTGTAGCTGCGTATGTTTTAGACTAGCTGTTTAACACCATCAACACCAACCTCAAGCAGAATTCTTAAAGTTATGACATCACATATGTCTAAGAGATTTTTGCTTGTAGGGAATGACAGTTCTAACACCAGTTATCATTAGTATATTCTCTGGTTGGCATAGCTACACCGAGTGTAGTTAACACAAAGATTTCTAATGCAACTCTGTGCAAAAAATCTCCACAGATAGTAAAATTAATTTGAAATACCTAATTAGATAATACTCGGTGGAACAATTTTACATTATTATCAGTAACAGTGAGAAAAGTTAAACCTACCTAATCCAGGGCTGCTTTCAGAAGCTTTGGACGAACGCTTTAAAGTCATTCAGAACCTCGAGTGAAATGCACCGATAGCATGGAGTTCTCACTTTCTAGTCTTCAGAACCCCAATGAAGTTTAAAAACCTGTTCAATACATTTGAGTGTGTAAGTGAAAAAACAAATTGCGCTCGGTTGCAGGTTCTGAACACACCGCTGGATAGATTTTGAAAGATGTGTGATGTTTAGAACCAAATGTAACTCACCGATTGACATTCAAGGGAAACTTCGAAAAATGTAAGGAGTCGTTGCCGCTTCGCTCCTTCAATTCACAAATTTCACTTGTTCTCCAGCTAGACCTGCCCATTGTTTTTAAGGCAAATTGGAGTTGACTGGACCGTACGAATTTATACGTATATACAAGTCAGTTTACAAAATGTGTTAAGGCTAAAAAGTCACTGTCTTACGATATAAATTACAAATATCTGCTAACAAAAGAAAGAGTCTCTATCTCGAAATTGTACACTATATTAGGAAATATATATATAGAAAATGCTTAAATATTTACACAATAACGAGAAAAAATAACTTTAACAAAAATTCAAAATAAATAGTTCAAAAACTCAGTTATTGAGGTTAGGCTTACGAACGTCAATGTGTTGCTATATTCAAATTTATTTTCTGCTATAATGTGAAAAGTTTTTTGTTTAAGAAATGTTTCTCGAATGCAAATTGGTGTTAGTATCTTAATATTACTACTTATGATGTTTCCGAAGTGGAATATCAAGAATAAATGAAAAAATCTTAAGGAATAAGAAAATTATCAAATAAGAAACGTCGAATATTTTATACTACATTAGTTGACCCGTTTTTTTATAGCAACACTGAAACAAGTGTCGCTAGAACCTTACAAACCCATACATTTGTGTCTTTGTAAGAAGTTTCCAGGCACTGCTCCGCCGCTGCCCGCGGCACGGGTGCATCGCCCCCAGACGCACAAGGCACCAACCAGGAATGCCGCGCAGCAGCACATATGATATTGAATTAAATTTTTCGGGACATAACCTATATGTGTTCCCATGGGCGCCGGCAGGGGGGTGTCAGGTGGTGCACTTCCACCCCTTGAGTATCTCGGGATCAACAGGAATTATTGAAATAAAAATCCGCCTGTTGGAAATCAATTTTTTTTGTCACAATAATTAGTAGGCAGTAATCACACAATTCTCATTTAAAAAGCAACTGCAGCCGGCGGGGTTTTTGACCGAACTTATTAATGAAGTTTTTTATAAAGTTATCTTCATTGTCCTTGGTTATCTTGCCTTTTTTGCCTTTACCTCGGTGGACACTTAACAAGCATAATTCAGACAGTCGATCGTCACCTGTTGTGGACCTATTCCAAGTTTTAACTCTTCTCAGTGTGCTAAAAGATCTTTCTATTGTGCACGTTGTGACGGGTAGACTAAGGCCAATCTTGATCGCTTCTGCTACCGAAGGAAAGAAATCTTTTGCCTCGTCGATGTAGTCTATAAGATGTTTTTCATATCGATCAACTCCACTGATATCATTTGCCGCTGGCTGTGGATATTTCCACATTTCAAACCAAGTCGTGATTTCTGAAATAAAATTAGGTAAAAGATCGCCATACAAATTTTCAATGTCTTTTGCAGCTGTAAGAAATTCTTCTTTACTGAGGCCTTTTATTATTTTTGGGTGAAGTTGTAACAGAGGAAATATTTTTTTATATGTTTCAGAAAATCTGTCTTTTAAAGAAGAAATGATCGAATCAACGTAAGGTATGTAAAAAGCTCTTCTGTAAAATTCTTCAACGTTTTCGGATGGGTGTTTGGATCGATGAGCCTGTCGGTAGTAGGGGTTTATTGGGCATTCTAGCTCAATTGGAGCAGTGAAGATGCGCCAGCATCTGCGCTGCGGAAAGTGAGCCAGAATGCCCAATAAACATTTTGGAATTGATTACGTGCATCTGCGCTGCGGAAAGTGAGCCAGAATGCCCAATAAACATTTTGAAATTGGTTACGTAAAGTTTTCAATTTGGGTGATGTAAACGACACGAAATAGTTTTTTAAATAACCACAGCGAATGATTAATTTACTAATAAAAACTTACCAATAAATATTTTTCATCACTTCCACTTGCACACTATTACACTAGATTTTGTTTAAATCCTAAACCCATATTTATGACATTTAGATAAACATTTGTAATTAGTTTAATTCTTGAAAATATATGTCTGAAGATATACAAGATAAATAGAAGAACAACTAAATGGAATTTAACCATTTTGTTCTAGGTAAGATCCTATCGTTTACTGCAATGACAAAGGAAAACATGTGTTCTGAGCAGATCGGACTCCTATTTTACAGGAAAGAAAAAAGTTTTAACATAGATTAGATACAGACCAACCTTCTTCTAGCTCTATGCACAAGGTGTTTAGGCCGTATTTTTCAAAACAAGGCAACAGGAAAGGATAACGTACTTGACATGACCAACCTTCTTCTAGCTCTATGCACAAGGCGTTTAGGCCGTATCGTTCCGTATTAGGATATAGGAGAGAAAATATGTTTTGACACAGATACAGACAAACCTTCTACTAGCTCTATGCACAAGGCGTTTAGACCATATTTTTCAAAACAAGGCAACAGGAAAGGATAACGTACTTGACATGACCAACCTTCTTCTAGCTCTATGCACAAGGTGTTTAGGCCGTATCGTTCCGTATTAGGATATAGGAGAGAAAATATGTTTTGACACAGATACAGACGAACCTTCTACTAGCTCTATGCACAAGGCGTTTACGTCATATTTTTCAAAACAAGGCATCAGGAAAGGATAACGTACTTGACATCGCCAACCTTCTTCTAGCTCTATGCACAAGGTGTTTAGGCAGTATCGTTCCGTTTTAGGATACAGGGAGGGATAACTTAACACACTAATCTTATCTAACTCTAAGCACATGATTTTTAAAGTTAAAACTTTCGTTATTGCAGTAAACGATATGATATATTATTACACAGGCTTCTTCTAAAACAGAACAAATTCAACTCCAAAATTTTATCTACATATCTTAAATCAGATTTAGATGTTTTTTACTAAACATGTAATTTTATATATAATAAAATGACGTACGCACATATTAGAAAAATTGTTTGAAATGAAAACTGTTCCCATAAATCAGGCGCTTCACCATTGACACTGTCGATCAAACATCTTAATCGGTCAGCGATAACGAAAGATACTTTCGTTACACAGTGTTTTTAAAATCAAACTTACGTTTAGTTTTTTACAAAAGGTTATAGCAAATAGGACAAGTCTTAAAATATCTTTAACCATAATTAACTTTAATTGTAAAAATATAAATGAAGAACGCAGAAAGATTTTTTAAAATGAAAGTTATGCTTTTGTACATAATGTTTGTTTAAGTTTTAATTTTTTTTAATCTAATGAAACCTTAAGCCTGAATATATGTAAAATTTCACTAATAATTTTGATCAACACTCGATTTCATAAAAGTTTTCGTGGTAAGTCCCCAGTTTTATTGCATATCCAACAAAACGTGACTGCTGTGCAGCGTAAACCAAGTAGCTACCTATTCTACAAATCTTATGGAAAGAAACATTAATGCGGCTTTTCTTTGTGTTACGATATCTAAGCGGCATAATCTGCTCTGGGTTCCTTACGTACCTGTTTAATTATTTATGGTTTAGTTTTGTTATTTCTATTGGGTACTATATACTTAGAGCAAAATAATATGATTAAGAAAACAAACATAAACTTTTAAGCGAGCCTTTTGAGGTTTAAAAATTTAAAAACAATAAGTAATTAAGGTAATTGAAAAATATATATTCGAGTAGGTAACTTGTTTTAACATTAAAGCACAAGACTTTTTATTTTACTAGTTTTACCTTTATCTTATTTTTCCTTACAAACATAAATAAGGTATGCCAAAACAATTAATTATAACATATAAGTAATTTATATTCGCGGACACTGAGTAGAACCATTCTTATATTCAACATTGAACCCCAAACCAAATAGCGGCATATTCTTTGTTCTTCATATTTCTGTTATTAATGTAAAATAAAATAGTAATTATATATATTTATTCTTCAATCTTTTCTATGGGAATGCCGTTTTGCTGACTTGAAACAATTTAAGGGGTAGAAAACCTAATTGGTATATTATAAATTTAGATGACTTAACAATATATTTGTACTAAACACGTATAACAGTAAGCGTATAAAACTTGAATAATCTTTATTTAGTATGAACGTAAATACCTGTTTATAATAATATAAGTTTGGTTAACCTACACTTCATAGTACTTTATTGTAGGTTAAACTACAATTTATGTTACTTGACTCTTTGTAGTGTACTCCAGTCTACCCTAGAACAAAATTATGTCTAACTACCTATATAGCGTACCATTATGTGGGATTTAATTGAATACCTAATATATTCATAGATAAGTAGCTATAGGTCTAATTATCTGTTGGATATACAAAAATAAGATAGTCAAACATTATAAATAGATAAACATAAATTAAGGTTCGAAATAATTGCGCGGTAAAAGATAAATAAATAAATAAATAAATAAATAGTCTTTTATTCAGACACAAGGTCCATTGTAAGTCTACAATATCAGACATAGAAAAAAAAATATGTCATAACATAAAATAAAGAAAAAACCCAGAAGACAATAAAATTCTGTAGTTAATAAAATTCTGTAGTTATTATTATTCTTATTAATAGAAAATAAGAGAAATATTATTGATAAAAAGAAATTATTAAATTAACACCAATAATATCATTATTAAATTATTATAAATACTAATCTATTATTCAGGCTGCTATTTGCACCCAACGTTTATAGACATTTGTCAAAAATATCCTTTCCGCCAGGCTTGCTATAATTGAGTTTTTACACGTGTCAATCCTGACATGACGTGATAAGACAGCGCTGCATTGGATGTATGTCTATTGTAGATTTTGTTTCGTTGCATGGTAAAGTAGCTTAAAACAGTACAGCGGTGTTAAAATAATAATAATACTTTGCGCTCGAATCGTACGATCGTCACGTGACCATGTCATGCGATGACGTCACAAAACCTGTTTGAAGACGAAATAAAAAAAATACAGGAAATAGGGATATTTCCTTATTAGTGCGTGTAAAAGAGATAAAAAAGAAATCGTTCGCTCGCTTGATTTTGGCGCCACGGCGCTGGAGATTGTCGTGACAGAGTCCTCTCTCTCCCATTCGAAATTCAAAATTCGTGAGTGACGCGCGCGGTTTTGCATAATGGAGTGTTTCCCGCCTTTTTTGAGTCGAGTAATACGGAAAGCGTCCCACCTCCCGCATTCTTAAATAGAGTTCTGACAAATATCGGTTAAAGACTGTGCTTCCCGCCTTTTTCTTAATAAATAGTGTTTTCAATTACAAAGTGCAAATGTGAATAAATAATAAAACTTTAACTGGTTATTTACATTGAATTAACATCGAACCGTGTTCGGGCTTGGCGTCGTCAGCGCTGTAGGCGTCTTCCCGCCCATCGATAATTTTCCTGAGTGAGTAGATTAGTTTTATTTCTCAGAGGAAATAATTAAAGCATTAAAATTCCTTCTGAGTACAGCTATTTATCTAGAAATTCATTTGAAGAGTTTCTATATGAATTGTTGTTGGGTAGGTAAATTATTGATAATAATGATGCTTTTGTTATGTGTTCCCAAAATATGTTTTGCATGTAAAAATTATAAAATTACCTAATCTAGAGATGAGTGATAGGGTATGTGCTGATGGTTTAGGTACACAAATCACACAGTGATGTTGTGGCAAACCGTACATTCCTATGTATGATATCCTTATCTATTATCTATAGTTCTACTTTCGCATTTTAAGAATGTTATATAATCATTAAATTTAATAGATAACTACCTAAATTACTTAAAAATTTAATTAAATGTGCATAATAAAATACAAACAAAATACATGCCTTGGTAGACGATTTTAAGAAAATGGCGCCGGGTTTAATTATTATTCTCGAATTTTACCTAACAGTGATAACTGTGAATTACCTATTTGTACGATTTAATTAGTGATTTTGATTGGCAAGGGCACTAAATTTAGTACTTTACAGATTGAGTAAAGATTTTCCTTTATAGAATTATAACCTACTGTACGGGTGTTTTATGACAAATATGTATAAGGTAAGTGTTTCTTTCGAAAGTAGTTAATGGGACTGTAAGGTCACAACCCTTTGATGATAACGCTTCGTCAACAGACCTAGGGATGTCGCGGTTATAGTAAGATCTCTCCATTTTTAATATCAGTATTAGAACAGGAATGGGTAGTAAATAAGAAGAGCCGGTCTTAGTGTGACGGCGAAGCTCGAGTACTAACTAGGGTGTGAGTAGAGCTGGTTTACTTTTGGGTCTTACTAGCTCAACTCCACCCTACTCCAAGAAAGTTAAAGAGGTTGTTTAAATTTTATGAGTTCTAATCCGGATCAGAGGATATAAATTATAAAGAAGAAATTTTAATTTTGGTGTGTCTAGTAGGTAGTTTTATGAGATACCTATTCAATACTTACCTATCTAAACTGTTAGCATTAATTGGTCCGGATTAGTTTTCGTCAAAGTAATGAGTGATAAGATGTCGGGATACAGATTACTCCTTTCTTTTGGGAAGTTCGTTTTATTAATAAATAAATCACTCATTGTGGAGACGAATAGAATAAGAATTATATATCTTTAGATTTTTGAATTTACTTCTTTATATTTTACTACGTCTATTTTAAAATGTAACCATTAAGTTATGCCAAAACAATGATAATAAAAAAGTATACTTTAGTATTGCTTTCTTCTTTTGATATAAAAAAAAGAAGGAAATGATTTACGGTACCTAACCTTAAGGAAACAATGACTGAACCGGGGTACGACATAAGTTAAACTTTGACCGAACATATTAAACATGGATTTGTTTAAGGTGACATTAGTTGGTCTAGGGTCTATCCAATTCTTCTTCATAGAAAATCCTATTATCATAGCGTATTATTATCCAGGTAGGGCCCCCCTTAATAACTGAAGAGCCGGGGGGGGGGGACCCCGACCTACCGGCGAAACGCGAAGGTTCTAATCACTCAAAATGCCTATTGTTGATCTAACTAAAGTGTTAGATTTTTGAGTGAGCA
This sequence comes from Apoda limacodes, assembly GCA_946406115.1. Classification (NCBI taxonomy): domain Eukaryota; kingdom Metazoa; phylum Arthropoda; class Insecta; order Lepidoptera; family Limacodidae; genus Apoda; species Apoda limacodes. The sequence goes on along the minus strand of OX291555.1, from coordinate 19,309,140 downwards.
ATGTTTTTATCACTGACTGAATAGTAGGAAAGTACCTACTAAGACGGGTTACCTACCCATGTAAATTGGCGTTCTGTCGTCATAATTATCTTAATTGACTGTAACAAATTATTAAAAGAAATTCTATTTAATCTTTACGCTATTCGCAATTTGTTCTATATTTATTAATATTATCTTGATATCTCAAGTTCGTAAGAGAAAGGTTGCACATGATGTCTCCTTTATAAGTTCTTGTACCTACGCAAAGAACGGAATTATTCACTGTTATCTGTAAGATGTCTAAATACTGAAAATTCCACGTTTACTATGAGATTTTGGTTTGTAAGAAGAACTACCATAAAGACTAAATAGTACCTTGTGTGAAATATCTCATTATAGGGCCGTATGATTGTTTACCACCTTTACAGCAAACAAAGGGAATTATCTTCAGGGTGCAGAAATATTAGGTTAAATTCAATCGATTGTTCGTCGACCAATTGGTGTAGTGGTTATAACGTTGGACAACCATACGAAGGGCCGCGGTTCGATCCCGACATTACAGACTTTTTGTTTATTGTCGCGAACTGTAAAGGAAATCTTAATTTCTTTTGTTCGTTTTACTGGCATATTGTAAGGTTAAATAAATAAATAAAGTAATAGAAACTAAATTATGAAAGGCTTACTCTTTGACAGGATATAAATATTTTAGAAATCTCCCTGTTCTAAATAAAAGATATCTTAATACACATTTTATTTATTAATTGAAAGTAAATAAGGGTAGTTATGGGGAAGGTTATTGTATTAGGAATTTACTTAATGAAGTTCAGTGTGACGATAATTTAAATCATGACTAGGACGTATTATAATAGCTATCTTATATTGGTACATCACTCGTGTGCGACAAGTTAGTTAAGATAAATGGTAAGGGCTTAGATAGTTATATTATGTAGAATTTAATCGTAAAATCAAAGTTCACTCGCCATGCTAGTGACTGACTAAACTCATACCTTCTTAGAATCAGGGTTACTTAGGTTCTCAATGTAGCGGTCCTAATCACGCCATTAGACGATCATTGCCAAATTAAAATTCTATTATTAGTTTTCCGCGGTATGTAGGGTTTAGTAAGTAGGTAGGGGTAGGTTAACGCATTTTTGTGTAAGGGGGGGGGGGTTTCTACATCTTGAACTAAGAAAACCAAGGTCTTTTCTTTTGGAGTCTAATTTGCTGTCGCTCGGTGTCAGCTGATTATGTAGGGTACCAGTGTGTACGATTTAATTTCTTCTGATTATAGTTAACTGTAATAAAAGGTTGCAGATCTCTGACTTTTCCCTTTTTAAGCCTTATTTTCCGGTTAAAAATATACACAATTTCCAACACTCTTGGGTGTGAATAAGTGCTGCTAAACAACCAAGCTGTGAAGCTGCTATTGGTGAACTTCTAATTTTCAAGCTGAGGATCAAAGCATCAAAAATTATGTTCGTAAGTTTTAACTTTGAAGTAATCTGTGTGTTTGTTTAATTATTTATATTAAATTAAAGTTTTAAACTTAGTATTATCTGTACATAAATCTGTAATGTTAATTTTATAACAGGCTTTTATTTAACTCTGTGAAATCCATCTTGTTTCGAGATGATTATGATCTACATTAATCTATGGCTTAACGTTCTGAAACATGAAAGAAAAGACTAACAATGTAAAGCGGCAGCGTAGGTCAAAATCATCTCGAAATCATATGATTTGTTCGTAATTGAATAAAGGCCCTGTTCTTGTTACTTTTCTAAATAATGCGAATCAATTTTAGGTAAATACGTCTATAAATATAATGAGAAGTCAAGATCTTTCTAACTACTATATTGTTACAGGTCGGAGTTTGAATTCAAACAGAAGAGGAAGAAAAAAGGGAACCACCTGCTTTTCCTTTTCCGATTCAGACGACGGCGAGACTAGGTTAGTTTAATATGGAAAACTCAATTATTTTTGTTGAAAAATGTAATTTACATAAATCTTTTTATAACTCCAAAAGCTGACCTCAGAATTTCTAGTTTTGTCATATCTCCCATACAACACACCCTCCATAATCCGAATCTAGATACTTTGGGACACTTGATATAAACACTCCTACCAACTATTCCTACCTATTTAATCCGAACTTATCTTACTTGCCTTGTTGACTGCACACTTTTTTTTTTGTATTATGTTCGGATTAAAGACGTTATTAGTAAGAGTGTTTATATCAAGTGTCCAAAGTATCTAGATTCGGATTGTTGAAGGTGTGTTGTAAGAGATTAATTTTGTCTTACGCTTTTAATAGTTTGATTACTTATTAAGTTCACTGTATTCAAATTAAATACCAAACCCTAATGATTAAAGAGGATAGTAAAGCCATTGTTTTTATAACATTAATATTTATTTTTAAACATAAATTAGTACTTTAAATAAGAATACTGAGGCCTATTTATTACTGGTAGTATTAAGAATACTGTACGTGCAGTACATAATTTTTTTATGGAAATAAATATTGACTTCTTATATTTTTGATACACAGGATCGAAGCAAGTTCTGTTAAGGCAGAGCCAAAAGTAAAAAAACCGCGCAAGAAAGTGGAAGGAAAGGCGCGAGGAACTGTGACTGCATCGCTCAGCGCTCATTGTCCGCAATCATCACGAAAACGGTCCTCGAGCTACAGACTCCTGTCTTCGGACAGTGAAGACGAACTTGAAGCTTCTCGGTCTGCTCGTGCTGCCGCTCAGCAGGGGCTTACGTCGTCTCTGACCCGACGAGTGGCGGATGGTGTACTGCGTCGGACCGTGGAACTCGACGGCGATACTTTCATCGAGCTGAGAGTTTACAACCCCAAAGACGTTATCGCTGCTACTGGGTGGAAAGAGCGTTTGGAGAAAGCCCAAGTTGCGTTACGCTTTCAAGCGTCGTCATCCGATTTGGAGGAACTAAGAATTTTTCTCAGAAAAGCAAAGCTAAAGTTTGTCCAAGAAGGCAAGTTTTACTCTAATAAAAAAGAATGAAACTTTTGTAAACTAGCTCCTAAATTTTTTTTATTAGTAATAATAAAGTAACTAAATAGGTAGATACTGTACTTAGTTTTTTTTATCATACAAATAATTTTAGTAACATATGAAGTATAATTTTGATTACATATAATACCAGATAAATTACTAATTTTTTCCTGGGATAAAAAGTAGATAACCTAAATTAGTCATTTTATTAACAACTTCCTTAATGTGCTTAAAATACGAATACTTTTTTTAAATTTGGTTTTTTTTGTTTATAGAAATTTAGATTTTCCGACAGTAAATATATGACCACACTGACAACTCCTAAGAGCCATACTACTGATCTATGTAAATATGAGTAAAAAAGTTTTTTGTTCTGTTTGCGAACAAGATGTTTCGAGTAGGATATTTTCTGCCCATCTTCGTAGTAATATTCATAAGAATAATAGCGCTATTGAGATCAATGAATGTGTAGAAAAAATTAGTTCAGCATTTAGAAACCGTATTTCTAGTTACAGGGTGCATTGCCCCACTAGCAATTCCTCGAGGTCGCCATCAAGTAACAGCTCAGCAAATTCGTATCTGCTTACACCTCACACGTTCTTATCTCGAATACCTTTGCGTCGTGCTGTACGACAGCTTATCGATGTTAAATTAGCACAACATGTTAATTTAAAAGTAAATTTTGAATTTTTTGGAGAGTTCATTTTACCGAAAAATTACTATATTGAAATTAAATATTATTTATTATTATTTTGCAACAGAAAATGTAATTATTCATCAAAATTACAATTTTAACCACTTGTATTCTGATCTTGTGTCAAAAATAAACAAAAAAATTAGCGAATTCCAAGAGAAGGACAGTGGGTGGTCATTTTTAAAAAGCCTGTATTTAGAAATTAATTTAAATCGGTATTTACCTTAAAGAGCTTCGAGTTTTATTGAATTGCCAAAATATGTAAAAAATAAAAAAGCTTGTATTAATGTAAAAAATAACGATAATTTTTGTTTTTGTGGAGTATAATTGCAGCATTGTTCCCAACTAAATCAAACGCAGACAGAACTACGTCTTATCCTCACTTCGAAGATGTACTTAACACCAAAAATATGGCATTACCGGCGACATTCTCGGACATTAAAATATTTGAAAAAAATAATCATAGAATTAGTGTCAACGTTTACGGCTTGAATTCCAATAATAAAATAATTGGACCATTGTATAGAACAACACATAGAAAAAAGCGTCATGTCAATCTTCTATTCTTGCAAAATAAGTCCCGTAGTCATTACTGTCTAATTAAAAACTTGGAACGATTGGTTAGATCCCAAACTACTAAACATCATGGGAAAATCTTTTTTTGTGATGACTGCTTGCTTTTTTTTATTTGTAAAACTAATTTTGATGAGCATGTATGTGGAGGGGTATCGACCAAATTGCCTAATAAAGGCTCAATTTTACAGTTTACGCATTTTGAGCGTATGCAAGACATACCCTTTGTCATTTATGCAGATTTTGAATGTTTTTTAGAACCATGCCAAACAAATCAAACTTTTAACAAAGGTGGTTTTACGTCAGACTTGCAAAAACATGTTCCTGCCGCGTTTGGTTATTACATTGTATGCTCGTACGATACTTCTTTAAATAAATATGTGTCATATCGGGGTCCAAACTGTGTTGAGAAATTTATAGAATATCTTCAACGCGACGTTCTAAAGATATATAAAATTTTGAAAAATCCTGTGCCATTGATATTTACCGAAAATAATTCAAAAGATTTCACTAATGCCAGAGACTGTTCTATTTGCTCCCAATTGTTATTTGATGATAAAGTAAGAGATCATGACCACCTAACAGGCAAATATAGGGGTGCCGCACATTCTTACTGCAATATACATTTCCAATTACCAAAATTCATTCCAGTGTTTTTTCACAACCTTTCAGGCTACGATGCACATTTATTTATACGTGAGCTGGGAGATATTCGTGGCAAAATAAAAGTTATAGCTAAAACTAAAGAAAATTACATTTCATTTACAAAGTTTTTTTCAACCGTAGAAGGAAGCTTTGTTCCAGTCCGTTTTGTAGATTCATTTAAATTTTTAGGAGCTAGTTTACAAAAGTTTAATTACCAAAGACTTGGTCAACTTGTCTAAGTTTTTTACGAATGAAACAAAGTTTAAATTGTTGAGACGCAAAGGAGTATATCCGTATGAATATATGAAAAGCTGGAAATCGTATGACGAAACTAACTTACCGTCCTATGAAGATTTTTTTAGTACACTAACAAATCAAAATATCTCTAAAGAGGACTATAATCACGCCCTTAAGGTTTGGAATACGTTAAAGATTCAACATTTAGGATAATACACAGATCTGTACCTACTGACGGATATTTTATTATTAGCCGATGTTTTTCAAAAATTTCGAGCTACTTGTAGGTTAATTTTCGAAGTCGATGCTGCTTATTATTTGACAGCTTCTGCTTTGAGCTGGGACAGCATGTTATTAAAAACTAATATTAAATTAGAACTTATTAATGATCTAGAAATCATTCGAATGCTTCAAAAAGGAATACGGGGAGGAGTATGCTTATGTTCTACGCGGTTCGCAAAAGCCAACAATAAGTATTTAAATAATTATAACCCTGCTGAACCTGAGAAGTACCTTATTTATATTGATTGTAACAATTTATATGGTTACGCTATGTGCGCATACTTACCATATTCTGATTTTAGACTATTAGATAGACGAGAAATCGATGAATTAAACGTTTGCAAAATACCAGACGAAAACGAATATGGGTACATTTTAGAAGTAGATATCGAATATCCAGAAGAACTTCATGATTCACACAATGATTTACCGTTCTGTCCTCAAAAATGTGTTCCACCCGGTTCAAAAACATCAAAATTGATTCCTAATTTATACGACAAATTTTTTTACGTTATTCATTACGTCCATTTGAAACTGTGTTTAAAAGCGGGACTTAAGTTGACTACCGTGCATCGAGTAATAAAATTCAAACAAAGCCCTTATCTAAAAGACTATATTGACCTAAACACTAAACTAAGGCAACAAGCTAAATCTGTATTTGAACAAGACTTTTTCAAACTAATGAATAACAGCATATTTGGAAAAACTTTGGAAAAAACAGAGAATAGATTAGACGTTAAAATAGTAAATCAATGGAGTGATGATAAAAACAAGACAAAAAAAAATTACTGTGCAGAGCAGTTAATATCTAGACCTAACTTTCATAGTTCAACTACATTTACCGAAAATTGTGTAGCTGTTCAATTGAAACCAGAAAAAGTAGTCCTTGATAAACCTATATACATAGGTTTCACAGTCTTAGAACTATCCAAAAGCCATATGTATAATTTTCACTATACTATTATGAAACCTTTTTACGGCTCTAATTTAAAAATGTGTTATACCGATACTGATAGTTTTTTATATTCAATAGAAACAAAAGACTTCTATAACCATTTAAAGCTAAATTTAAAGCACTATTTTGATAAAAGTAACTACTCGGAGCCAAATAAATATCAAATTGAACGCGTCAACAAAAAAGTGCCAGGTTTGTTTAAAGATGAATTAGGAGGTCAAAATATTGTAGAGTTTGTTGGGTTGCGATCTAAGTTATATTGTATTAGAACGGAATCGTGCGAAATAAAAAAGGCTAAAGGTGTTCAAAAATATGTTTTAAATGGTGTTCATTTCAATGACTATTATAAGTCTTTGATGAAAAAAGACAAAATCCTACGAAGAAAAAATGTTTTTTTTAAGTCTCTTAAACATGAAATATTTACAAGATCTGTTAACAAAGTAGCTTTGTCTTCCAATGACGAAAAACGTCGAATAATGGAAGACAACATAAAAACGTTTGCTTGGGGACATTGCTCATTTTTCTGAATATCACTGTTGCGAAGATGGCAGAAAGTTATTTAACCGATATTATTATTTCAAAACATAATTATGTATATTCAAATAATATTTATATAACTACAGGATTATGGGCAGTCAATAATTTTTTACCACAAATTCATATCCTTGTCAATAGCGAGAATTATGATTTATTTATTACTACTAAGGAATGGCACAGAATTTACATTGAAATCAACTCGAAATGTATAGACAACATGACTATTCTATACCAACTTCTTTTTTGTGAAAAACGTTGTCCTGAAAATGTGATTTCTTTAATTTGTGGTGCTCTTAGTACATTTTGTCATTGTGTAGAATTAAGATTAAACTATTTACTTAAGCATGACTATGTAATAGTAAGTCATTTTGTACATAATATAAGAAATAATTTAGCTTGTTATAATACCCTAACTGTCAGTCAAATTGAAATGGTACTTCATTTTTATAAAAGTAAATCTAACGTTTTAGCTGTGCAAGAACTTTTACTTTTTGGTAGTTCATATTTTTATAACTATTTGACTTGTTGTTAATTTTTTTCTGGATTTTGTGTGTTTTATAATTCTGTGATTTTTTTATAATAACAATAAAATGTACCTATTTGAAAATGTTGTTTTATTAATCTAAGTCCAACTTTAGTGTAAACCTTTAGATAAAGAATGTTGGTAGATATAATAAGCATTTGTGACAGACAGACAAACAAAAAAACTTTAACTATTTTATTACGAACGTTAGAAAAGAAAATTTATGCTGATTCAGATACATTTCGATATTCAAGATGTCTTCGGTGTAGGCAGCCGGTCATACGATATCTAACATACATGAACCAACAAGTTTTTATTTGAAACCTGTATGACGCAAACAGATTGTTGCATTATATGAAAAATAAATCACATAATTAAAAGGTGTCGATTCGTTAACACGTCTTTATTATAATTTTAAAATATGTCTAATTACCAAAAGGCAAATTATATCGCATTTTCAGTAGGCAAAGTTTTAAAGTATGTGGTCAAAATCGAAATTAGTCAATTAACAGAACTACCAAACGTTGTGGAAAGCAGAACACTTGTAAAAACAAGTTATCATGCAGAAAGTGAAAATGACCCAGTGATGAATTCTGTACTGCATTCCCTTTTCCTTATTTCGACAGAGTTGGGAAAACAAACTGAGAAAATTTAATGAGCAGAGGTATGTATAAACTTTCCTATTTTTGCTTTACTTTCAATATTTACAGAAAATATAATTATTTTCCTTGTCTTTCAGATATACCTGAGGCAAAGAATATCAGTAGCAGTAGCAGAGGAAGAGGTTTCCTCCGTGGAGATTTCATTCAAAACTTATTTCTCTTTTTTTTGTATTGTAAATAAACGATTTATTCATGTACAAACATTAAGATATGTAATGTCTCTTTAGGAATAGAAATTAAATAAAAAATGTTTTATTGTTATAACATTTATTGAATTTTCTTAATAAAAATACTTATACTTAGTTAATATATTTTAATACTTAATACTTATATTATACATTTGTACACAAATGAAAAAACTAAACTATTATATTTTAAACTAATTCAAGTATTTTATTTTTAACGTCCACATTTTCATCGCACCATTTCTTAATACAAATAACATTTTCCAGAGCACAATATTTTCTATGATTAAAACATTTGTTTTTTTGCCCTTTAGAATAGGTGCTGTACAAATTAGGAAAATTAGGGCATCCCTTTTCTGCAATATCTTCAACATTACATTCTGTACAAAGTTCATTAATCCGTAGGATTTTTTCTCTACCCTTCAAAAGCAAATATTGATGTTTTAAAATTAGTTTGATAAGTTTTCTAAATTCTTGATAATCTATATAACCGTCACTCCAATAAATACCGCGATTACTTTCTAACCAAGATACATTTTTTTTTTCTTCCTTAGTCAAATAAGAAAAGGGATATGGTGGTTTTATTAGAAATACTTGAGTGTATTCTGAGGTAGCCAAGGCAAATTCATTTACAATAAATTTATTATGAGAATCCTTAAAGCCTTGTAAGTCTACGAAAATAGGTCCGGTAATATTCATGATATTTTTTTCACTATACCGCTTAAGGGTTTGTATTCATATATGCAATCGTTTAATAACAAACAATACGCAGAAGTTAGATTTGGTATATCTTTATCACTCTCTATTTCGATACGAACATCAACTGGGCCAGTTTTAAGTGTATCGTTCTGTCTTGAGCAATCTATAACGTATAACGGTACTTTATCTCTAAATTCTTTATAACTTAGCAAGGGTTCAGGACGTCGTCCGTAGTAAGACTGTTGGAATATAGTGTATTGTTCATATAATAAAGCAAATTTATCCTCATCAAATCGAACATTAAGACCCTCATAGGGAAAATACACTGAATTCAAAAATACTTTAACTTCTCTTATATTGCAGTGATCGAAGTGTGACATGTCTTTTTCTGATTTATTTTTTCGGTCTGTCTGAAATGCAATAACAGCATATCTCGGTTTTTCTATTTGTGAAGACGTTTTAATTACCCTTGTATGTTTTGTTGTTTTTGGTAATAAGGGATATTCATACAAGTCCCAGTTTCGGAATAACAAGTTGATTGAACGATCTTTTTCTAGATATTTTAATAGATTTAGTTTTTCTCGATCGGAAACTTTTACGTGTGGAACACGCCAAACAATTTTTTTAAGTATGATATCATCTATTACTTCTCCAGTGTTTAGTTTTATTGCGTTTAGATTAGTATTGCTGCGTAAAAGTATTAGCTCATGTCTACAATTCATAATTATTTTATTATAATCCTCAGCAAATCCAAGCATTTTGTTCAGTGGTATAGATACTGCAAAATTCCCTGATCTTGTATTTTTTGTTTCATCTATATCCCAACCCCATGCTTTCGAAATTTTTGATTCATTTTCATTCATAGACAAAAATGATTTTATTGTTGTTGTTATACCAGCATTTTTAATTCTATCTATTTCAACTCCGTTAAGTTCATAGCGAACATCTTGAAACAGAAATAAAATGGGGTTGTTAGTAAAATTAACGCTAGTTGCAACATCTTTTAGATCTCCTTTTTTAACGATGACCATTCCTTCTAGGTATATTGTACTTGCTGATGGCAATACGTACAAGTCTTGTTGGTTGATAGGTATTCTTATTTCATCATTTTTATTAAAAGTAGTGATATATGGCTTATACGAATGAATTTCCATGCTTTCTATAGTATTATCAAATACAATAGGTTGCGCTACGTTTAATACACTCATTTTAGTAATCCAATTAATTTTAAAAAGTCTTTATTTTCAACACTTAATTTTTTTTTAAGTTAGTAGATGTTAGTGACACAGGTGCTCTTTTGCGAATTACCTGTATCTTTCTGAGCTTTTGTGGTCGTGAAAAAGAATTCATATTAATTTGGTGAAAGTCTATCATTTTTTCTTCAGATGTAGGTACAGTAGTACCTCTTCTCCCCGAAAATTAACTAACTTGTTCTGTGAATCTAAAATTTTTATATTTACACTACTGAGAGTCTTTTGATTAATCGGAAAATATATTATATTCTTTGGTACCTCAATAATTCTATATCCAGGCGGAACATTAGGTGCAAATTCATGGATTGAATTCATGAAGGATCCACAGACAATGTCACATTCAACTCGGACAACAGTGGTAGAAAGAATACTGACTGGGATCTGTGATTCATGAAATTTATTCTTTTGTAATGTTTTTTTATTGTATCCGAGAATACTCCCAATAGAATTTTCTTTTTCAAAATGAATGTCTTTAGAGCAACAAATTACAGTACGTAAAGTATTATTGTTACAAGTTAAACTAAAGGTGCTGCTTCTAATGTTTTTCTTTATATAGTCACAAATGTCCTGCAGTTCATAAGATCCTTCAGGAATTTCAATCACTTCATTATCACCATAATGAAATTTATTATTTTTACTTTCAACGTTTGGAATAGAGTTAAAAGTAGAAAAGTATAAAAGACCACATTCGTAATCTCCGTCTAACTGTAGAGCAGGAGAATAACAAGTATTTAAGCTTGATGTGAATCCAGATATTGACAGCGTGAAAGACATGATTAAAATGGTTTATTTTATTGAATTATCTTAATTTATTCTTTTGAATGCCAAAAATTGTTCAAATATTTTAGACACAAGTGACCACAATTAACAGTATTAAAGTTCTGATATACATTGTAATTGTAATAAACATTAGACAAATTTAAATAGGACAGTAACTCTTGGGGTGGTCTTAGATTTCCAAAACTATTGAAGTACTCACAGTAGTTGTTAATTTTTATATAGGCTACCCAGTGCGTTCCAGGATTCTTAGAGTTATCCAAATTGACAATCGCACACTCAATATCTTTAGGTTTTTTTGGTAAAGCATCTTTCATGAATACTCCTCGAAAATACGGTATATCATTAGTATGCTTTAAAATATCTACATTCGTTAAAGCACGTCTAGGTAGCCTTCTAGTTAGTTTTTTGCTGATTTTAAACATAATCCGTTACCTTTATAAGGTTTGATGTAGAGACCTTTTCCTAACGCAATAGATTCCATCATTTTGTTATGACGCTGTGACTCTTCAAGGTTTTGCTTTGCTGATTTATAGCTATTCACTGCTTTAGCAATACCTGCAGCTCCTCCAGCTAAAGACCCTTATGCAGATAAGCCAGCAAAAATTGGTATAAGTGGTAGAATCCCTCCAGTTTTTGGTATTGGTATAAGACGGGGTAAGCAAACATTTTTATTTTTAAATAATTTTTTTGCAGTCAAGTAGGCTATCTTTATAGCAGTATTGTTATCTTTTGGCTTGCGGTTTTTCATATAATTACGGATTTTAGACACGACTGACTTAAAAGATTTAACTCCAGCACCATTTTTTAATTTAGTTTTCATAACTTTGCTTACGAGCCAAGACGCTAATTTTTCTCCGGTTCTAGTATTTTTTGACTTCATTCTTTGTTTTGCCATATTCAGAAGCGCAAAGTCAGCTTTATGACGATCTTTTAAATTACGATGTTCGGAATATGCTATATCGTGACGCTTACAAGCCTCGTCTAATTCGTTTATCCCTTTGTCACCTCGAGCCAATCTTTCTTGTAGTCTTGTACCAGGACCACAATAATTATATCCTGGTAAATGAAGTTCAAATGGTAAATTGTTTACTATATTATTAACAAGTCCTCCACCGTTCATCACTGAATTTAAAATGAATACATGGTTGAATATCTTACAATTATAAAGTATTTATAAGTTAAAAGTAATCACTATACAATAGACATTTTGTTAATCCAACTATTTTCCTTTTCATTGAGTCCTAACCATTTTACAAATAATTTACTTCCTTTCTTTCTTATCACTCTTTCAATTAAATAAATGTTTGGATGTTTAGTTTTTTGCAACTCTTGTTCGTAAAAGGATCCGAGTATTATTTGATTTCTTTGATCATGAATGTGATAAGTTACTGGGTAAGTATTATTAACTTTTGTTATGGTAAATAGTTCAGAAGACCAGTTAGGTGTATACCCCTTTTTGAAATTTTCTTTATATTTGCTAATCCGAACACAGTCACCTACTTTTAATTTTGATTTTCTTAAGTACTGAGGTGTTTCATTCCTCTTTATGTTATTCATAACGACGGTTTGGTTATCACATGTTACATTTATTGGTTTAAATTTTATGGTTCGATGGACAGTCTCATTATATGATGAGAAAGCATCGTTCAAAGGTGATCCGATCCATTTGTTATTTCCAATTAAAGTAAAATATTTATATAATTTTGATTTCAGTGTTCTTATAAATCTTTCAACAATTGACGCCTTTTTCACAGAATATGTAGAATAGTGATTTATATTAAAAGTTGTTATTATTTTCTTAAACACTTCATTGTAAAATTCTTTTCCCATATCTGTCTGAAGGTTAATAGGAATTCGACCAGAATCCAAAATTTTTTGAAAAGCGTTTCCTACGTCACGTTTTGTTTTCGTTTTCAGAGGAACTCCCCACGCGAATTTTGAAAAGCAGTCTATAACAACTAAAATATATTTAAAACCTTTGTTCACTTTTTCTGCATGTCAATTAAATCAGCTTGCCATAAATCATCAATCCCTTTTAATATTACCGCCCTACGAATGAAGTGTTTTCTAGCTAGTTTGTGAAGTTCACCAACTATGTCTTCTCTGTTCATAATTGTTTAGGTGCGGTTTTCTGTGATAGAACCTTTTTTAATTCTGATTTAATATCTAGCAACTGATTTTTTAAAGTTTGAATCAGGCTTTTTATAGCATTTATTTCGACCAGGAAAGATTGTTTTCCACAATATTCTTTTAGTACATTATCTACATACTGCTTATTGACGGCTTCGTCAGGTAGCTGAGGTGTTTTGAGTCCTTTTATACTTGCTGATATTAAGTCTAAATCTCCATTAATAGACTTAAGAAATACTTTGTCAGTAATATCGAAAACTTCTGACAAACGCAATCTTTTATGCACGTGATGACCAAACTTGTCAACGTTCATTGTTTAATAAATGTATCCCTAAATGGTTTGATTACAACTGAATGTTAATATGAAGTTCTCTGTATTATATTTGAATAAATCGTTAAGAATGCATGTAATACGTTACTTTTCATATTTTATTTGTTAATAAATCCAGCTTCTTGCAACTCCTCTACGATAGATATTATTTCATTGTCTAATCCACTGTTTCCTGCATCACGAGAAGATATTAAAAGTTTTAGTCTTTCAACTAACTCATTAGGGTCATCCCAATACATATAATCAACATTTTTATTATTTTTTTTTAAATTGGTAACCCAGACCCTTGAGTAAGACTTTCGGTGCTTGTACATTGCTTATATAACTTGAAAAGTGGTTTGATAATATTTAAGTACTTGCTTCCTTTATTACTTTTAATTGGTTTTTTAGGGTTGAAGTCACGCCTATGTGCATTTGTAATAGTTAAAATCTGTTTGTAACTGTTTAAGTCACTATTAGTGATTGTTTTTGAATCTGGTATTCTTTTAAATAATAATTCCATTAGACCTTCAGTTTTTTTGTAAGGCTTTCCAGAAACTAAAATTGTATTTTCTGTTTGGACAATTCGAGAATTACCTATCATCAGTTTACCACGTTCATTTCTAACACCAAATGGAATATCTTCCAATACTTTTACAGTTCCTTCTGAAGGTGGTGACCAATTATGTTGTGGACTTGAAATAGATTCAATTGTTTTGAATGAAGCGTCACTTGAAATGTTGGTTTCTTTATTATTTGTATCGCTCATACTTTCCGAATCATCTTCATAGATATCGTCTTCATAATCATCAAAGTTCTTAAGAGTTTTATCAACTTTTTCACACTGTTCATCGGAATCTATTTCATATTCACTTCCACCCTGAAGATCAAAATCAAATTCAGTTTTCATATATTTTGCTTTTTTCCCTGGGATTACGTCTTCATTGTAATTAGGTTTGATATTTTGTGTTGCATTTCTTGATACCATTTTATGTAGTGGATCCGTTAAAGGTTTGAACACAGATTTAAGGACTTTATCATTTTCAGTTTGAATATTACGCAACTGCCTTACTTTTTTCTTAACAACGCTTGCTGATTTAATTATCTCTTTTTTGATATTTACTTGCGAATCCATTTTTCACAATAAGCTTTACCAATGTTATAGACAACACTAAACACATATCAGAGCTTTTGTCGTTTATAAGAGTTTTAATCAAGAATGACAAAAGTATCAAACTTTTTTCTATAGCAACCTTTATTTTTTTCACAGTCTTTATTGATTACTATGAAATCATACGAAGTTTTCCAGATTTCCGAACACATATCACGAAATTGATTCCAATTCATATCTGTACTGACATGTTCATCATAAACATGTCGTAAATTAATGTCATCTTGTTTAAACAAAATTATAAGATTTGCATTATCTCTAATTAATTGTTTAGGTACTTTACTATATGTTTGATTCAAATAAAAGCAGTCTATACGCTTATGTCACCCCATTGAGAAATAATCACGAATGTTATTTTGATTTTCACAAGCAACATCGTCGAAAATAATTACTGAATCAGGTTTTGCACGATGAGGGCTTATAACGTCACTATTATCGTTATATTTCATTAATTGTACTTCTGGAACCTCATTTAACACTTTTTCTAAAAATATATATTTTGGTTGGTAAAGCGTTTTGGAATATAAATATATATTTTTATAGCATAAACCATTTTCATGCAAAAGAAGTCCAACTATTAGGTTTGTTTTTCCACAGTTAGATGGTCCGCAAATCAAACATCGAATCGAATTAGGTAATAGTTTACCGTGACGTGATATGCCTAGATCAGATTCAGAACATATTTGTTCTAAATGTAGCTTTAGTGGCTGCTTTACAAATTTCATGATGTCTTGGTGAAAGAAGTTAATTATGCAATGAAATCTCTAATCGATATGACTCCATATTTATATTAATTTGAGAGACATTGATACACAAGACTACCGAAAGATAAAAGAAAGGTAACATTTTAATAATTTATTAATGAAATATTTATTGCCCGACAGTTGTTATAGGGTAAAACATTTTTCTACTAGAACAGAACAGAACGGTTTGTATATATTTGTAAGTTTATGCCTTCTTCTCTCGTAAAACGGAATGATGCCCTCCAAAATATCTTGTGCATAGAGCTAGAAGAAGGTTGGTCGGTATCAAATACGTTAATCTATTTACATTCACCCAAATTGAAAACTTTACGTAATCAATTCCAAAATGTTTATTGGGCATTCTAGCTCAATTGGAGCAGTGAAGATGCGCCAGCATCTGCGCTGCGGAAAGTGAGCCAGAATGCCCAATAAACATTTACTGTCGTTTCATAACTCGTTGGTATTTAATCTCAATATTAAGGTCTTCGCAACTTTGTTTAGCTTCTCCAAATATAGCAGTAAATTCCTGCGATGCGTTTTGTCTGTGACCCTCTATTATTTTAGTGAGTTTGCAAATGTGGTCATTCACTGAATTAATGTCAAAATCCACTTGTTGAAGCTGGTTGCAGACAGGCTCAAGCTTTGCCGAGTAAGTAGCAATAATATGCAATGCCACAATAAAATTTGTGGTGGTCAAAGCAGTGCGCAGTTGGTAAGCTCTTACCTTTGTCTTAGAATTAGTGGCGTGATCTTCTGAGAGGTCCTGAAATGCATTTACAATTTTGGTAAAATTTTAAGCGAAAATTCGAATACTTTTGTACTTTGCAGACCATCTGGTTTCGCAAAACAAGGGAATATTTGGAATTTTTTTTCGCCGTAAAATGCTGTCTCTAAAAAAAGTTATAGTTTCTTTAATCATTCCAGCAGTATTTCTTATTTCACTCAAATTATTTAAATCATTGACAACAAGATTTAATATGTGACTAGCACAGTGGAAATACTATTTTCTGAACTCCACCAACATGTCCAGCCATCGTGGAGCAACCATCATACCCTTGCCAAACCATTTTGCTGAGATCTAAACCACATGATGTCAAAAAAGATATTATAACTTCAGAAATCGATGCAGCATCTAATTTTTGAAGTGGTCTGTACCCCAAAAATTCTTCAAGTATTACGTAAGTGTGTTTCGTTTGGTCAAACTTGACGTATCTTATGCCCATTGAAATCTGTTCAAGTCCCGCTTATATCCGCTGTCTCGTCAGCCAAGATTGAAAAGTATGCCGCTTCTTTTGCTTCATCAGTAATGGTTTCACGAAGAAAATCAGAACAGGTTTCAATAATTTCGTTTTGTACTTGATGGGTTACATAGAGGGCATTTTTCGAACCAGTCGCAAAGTGGTCTGTTAAAACCGTATCTCCTGCTTTAACTCGGAAATGTAGTAAGTCTTTGAAAACTGTCCCATCTTCTGTTTTTCCTCGAAGAGGTAAATCATGCGTAGCACAAAATAAGACCGAAGATATAATGGGCTAAGGTTTTTTTCTGTTTTCTGAAATTTCCCTGTGATATTCAGTATCAATCTGTTCATAAACGTCATTTTTTTTTCTTTGCATGATTTCCAGAAATTTTTTAGAACGTATATCCGATTCACGGTGCCACTGGCTATTTGCATGAGATTTCGCACACTCATGAAATTTTTGATATTTTTTGCATGGCCGAACGATAAATGGCCCCTGAGTTCTGCCTCGATGAATTTGTGCGGGAAATAATACACATGTACGGCAAAGTGGTCCTTTAGCCTGAGCAGAATAGGCTAACCAAGGGTATGCTGTGAGCCACTCGTGGCGAAATGCACGTTGTTGTGTTTCGTTTTGATGATCGATGTCCTGATTGAAATCATAATCTTGCGGAGGTTTCCACGCTGTTTCGAGCTCTTTAAACCGTATTTCATCACTGATAGGTACGTTAGAATCCAGATATAAACCCACATCATATATATTAACTAAAGTTTGTTGTGTTGTTATTTCAGTTTTACTAGTACTTTGATGTGCCGAAGTACTTGGACAATCTTTAGCATTAAACTGTTCATTTTCAATCTTTTTTCTCTTGCAGAAAAATCGCCTTATGTCACTCATATTTAATAACAAAATTATAATTATTTTTACTTTGAAAATAAAGAAAAGAAACACACGTTAGCTCACTTGTCACTGCTTGCTTGCACTGATTAATTAATTACGGCGCGCACTGACACTGACTAATTAGATCGCTCTTGCACATGTAATCAAGTCAAGCAATCTTTCTTGACCTATTGGACTGTATGAACTAACTATCTATATATTTTCGAAATTAAAATACGGCAACACTATAACAACACTAAAAACACTAATCTATGGAAACGAATATGGCGGGAACTTATATTTTTCAAACTAATGCACTGTGTCCGAGGATAACTATTAGTCACTACTCGCGATTTGTTCACTCGGAACGATCTGTTCGAACTTCAATCGAAAACTGACTGACTCGGAACGCGACCTAGCCCCTT
Organism: Apoda limacodes; assembly: GCA_946406115.1. Taxonomy (NCBI): domain Eukaryota; kingdom Metazoa; phylum Arthropoda; class Insecta; order Lepidoptera; family Limacodidae; genus Apoda; species Apoda limacodes. The sequence continues at coordinate 19,291,225 of OX291555.1, read as the reverse complement.
TATATATCAAAATGTACAGAAGGTTCCAGATTCCCGAACGTTATCGAACGTAGCTCTGTCCGTGTCATCTATAATCTATGTCTTTTCGTCCATGTGTGTGCCAAGTTTCATCCTGACTCCCAGCCAGTAGTTAAATCGTAATTGAGTAACAAACATCCAAACATCCAATCTTTCACATTTATAATATTAGTAGGATAGGATAGGATAGTAGAAAGTAGAAATGGAGTTACTACCTTTCAAAATTGAACCCTAAGCCCATTAAAAGTGACAGTAATGAAACTTTGTAAACACTTTCAACCTAGATTTCCTTGATCTGTGTACGGAACCGTATAAGGTAAGTAAGACACGCACTTGGTTGGCTTTATATGTATTATATAATCTATTACTGTTTTTTAAAGTTTATTTTGTGAGAGATAAACCAATATAATTACTTCGGTAATTAATATATTTTTACACATCTGTTAGCATAATAGGAGCAGGTATATCCCAAACAGCAGTAGTTATCTTCCCCGAAACACTGAAAAATTAAAATAATTCAATTACAATTAGTACAGTTTAATAAATACGACAAAATAAGCGTTAATCTGACGCGATTTCAAAATTATATTATATTATATTTGTATTGAGGATAAAATTATTTTACCTACCGACTTTTTGTCGGCGAATAAAAACTTTATAACTATAAAAACGAATAGTATATATATATATATATATATATACATATAACAAGGTAAAAATAATTACTTATTGCCTTACGTGGTTAAAAATATAAACATAGTCTAGAGAATGCAACGCCCGTTCGACCTCCCGCAATATTATGGAAGTTTCCCGTAGGGTCTTATTGCACCACGGTATAATAAGTGTTAGAGTGCCTTCGTCGTTGAAATTGCTCTTAAGTTTTGTCAGCCAAGTCATCACCGGTCTGTCGCAATGGTGGTTACGACGACGGCCAAAAGTTTCCTTGGGCTGTTATAGCAAGCGATTAGATATAGCTTTTTTCTCCCGTAGAGAAAGCTTGTAAGCCCAGCTATAATCCGATGAATTAGAATTTAGCTCTAGCAGATGCTTTCTTACTGAACTTCGAGGCAGCATTTAAATTGCGATTTAACTCAGAAATTTTTGGATCCTTATTGTTTCTGGCCGTGATCTTAAGCCTCATACGTACTTTGCTACAGAATTTTAGAAGCATTTATGAACCGTTATTTTTAAATTTAATTTTAAGTTTTGTGTATTTAGCTTTAAAAGTTTTAACTGTCAACCCTGACGCTATCCTAAAGGGTTGAATTTTTCAAAGGATATAACTGTCTTAAATACGTCAAGGGTGAGTCAGATCAGCACAGAAATGATTATCAAAACTACAGCAAACTTAGAGATAAAACCACCACGACACTTATACGTGAAGGGGTGGACACAGATGTTACGGGCAGGGTATTCCGTCCTACAAACGTGGTAGATGGGGAGCCTATCGCCGTTACCGGGCACAAACTGTAGTCAAGACAACTTACAATTAGCAAATTGTAACAATATAAGTTGCCTCTTATCAGGAATCGTACCATTCGAGACTTCGACATGGCAGCTGCACTGCTCCACTTGGTCCTTAAATCTATATATTAAATAAATTCCACACCTATAACTAACTTTAGCGCAAGATTAAGTTTAGTCTACAGTTATATGCATTTAATAAGTAGTTGACATACTTGTTTTCCTCCTCCTATGCAGGGTCCCTTTGTAGTAGACTTAGGTACACCGTAGACCTGTATAACCACTAGCAGCACAAACAAGATGCTTAGCAGAAACAGTTGCGACATTATTTATTTTTCCTGATTTATATCTGTAACTAAACAAACCACTTTATTAAGATTATAGTTTAATTTTTATGATTAGCAGATGATAACTTTTTCTTGCTGTAATGTAGCGTAGCAGGCACTTTTGGTAACATTAACCTTTCTTACTTAATATTTTTTTATTGAGCTCAGAGACTGTCGCCTAGCAAGTTGCATCCGCCATATTAAATTATATTTAAATAATGGTTTCCGAAAAGTGGTAAGTACTTATACTACACAACTATTTAATTATATATATATATATATATATATTTTACAAACAATTATTAACATGTTATGTACTTATTTAAAATCACATTCCACATCTATGCTGACATTCTACAAAACGTGTCGTTAGTTTATAAATTATCCTTTGTGTAAGCAACGAATTTCTATATAAAATAATGATAGAAATTTATTGTCTCTATAATGCGGGCCATGACTTCCATTCGCTCAAAAGGATTTAGGTGTTGTTTTATTTAAAAAACTGTAATTGCTAACGTAAATTTCAAGAGAGAGGTCATGGCTAAAATCATGCCCTCATATACTATCTTTGACGCGCACTTTTTGAATTTGGAACATCTTAGTGTTCAGTTCCAAAGAAATCAAAGGCAAATATTGTTCGAATAAAGACTGGCTGGTAAAATGGTCCATAGTCTCGCCGCCGGCTGAATAAAAAAAAAGAAATATCAGATTAAAAACGCGTATTCTTTTCTTTCTCATTTATTTTTGACATTTACTGATCAATCACTGTGAAATTTCTTAGTTATAATACAAAGCCGAATATCTTTGTCTGTGGTTTTCCAAAATCTTCTAAAATGTTTTATTAACTAGAAATATTTTTTTAAACTATTTAGAAATTACCACTTATATTGGAATTACCACACCAACCATTTAAGTATGAAAAACTGGAATCCTGTATAACTTTTGAACTATTAAATTTTATAGAAAACTATCACACTGCAGACCAAGAAATTTATTACTAAAACATGTTGAAAATCCCTCGGATGATATACTATTAGTAAAGCTGACACGCACAAAAACAAACATTGACCGATCCTTCGTAATCCGAGGAGAATACAAAACTACTGTACAGAAATACCTGAACCTGCGTCCTGCTGATATGAAGACCAATCGGTTTTTCATCCGTTATCAAGGTTCGGCTTCAAAGTCCTTCAAACAAGTTATGGTAAATAATAAAATTTCCAACATGCTACAAGAAATCGCTACTTATTTGAAGTTATAAGATATCAAGTTGTATACAGGACATTGTTTTCGTCGTACTTCTGCTACCGTTTTGACTTTACTGTTATCAAGCGACATGGAGGATGGAAGTTAGTTAGCAGAGGGGTATATAGAAGATTCTATTGAGAACAAGGCGAAAACCACTTTGAACCCTTGTGATGCAATCTACTAATTTCCAACTAAAACATGACTTTCATAGGTACCCGAAATACTAGCCAATTTGAAAAGTGGAAAAAAAATATATAAAATATATTTTACAGAATTTGTATTAAAAAATATTCTCCACCTATGTAAAAAAAAAAATTGTATCTATTGAGTTTTTCATTGTATTTTAAATATGAGTTCTTTTGCTTACTATGAATAAAACAATAGATGTATGTATTTTGACTTACTGGTATCAATGAAACTTTTTGATGCGAGTTCGCCTACTGCAATGTCTGTCACAGAATTTAAGGGGCTTATATCCGTTGTATATATCGTAGCTATCTATTTAAATTAGCCAGCTAATTGGATGCCGGCGTTTAATGAACGTGTAACGACAGTTTTTGTTATCTTCTAATAGTAGGTTTGTACGAAATTATACTCAACTATTTGATTATATTTTGTATAAATAATTTACAATAATATATGTATTTTATAACGTTACAGGAGTATAGTTACGGAATACTAGGAACTTAATATAAATTATTATGAATATTTTCTGACTTATTGTGACTTAGTACAATTGAATAAAGTACCGAATTGTAATATGAGGCAACTCGATTTAGTGTTATGTTCAAGCAGCTTGTCAGATCAGGTACAGGTGTCGGCGGCGGACGAGGAGCTGGTGCGGGTTGACGTTCATCACCCACTGCTTGCTGCCCGCGTGCAGAGCGCGCGCCCCGATCCCGCTTCCGCGACCGCGCCCACCCTCGCGCGCCGACCGACGCTCAGTAACATGTCGCGACCGTACAATTTCGCTAAGGCAGATTTTAGTTTATTATATGCGTCGATATTGAGGGCGGGTTGGAATCCGATATATGATATGCATGAGCCAGAAAATGCAATAAGTTATTTCTATGATACCTTGCAAAATATGTTTCGTGTTTGTGTGCCATTGAAGCGATTAAAGAACGGTATATATAATGGTATACTCCGGAAGTTATCCGAGCTATACGCCTAAAAGATAAATCTCACAAAAAGTACAAATGCAGTAATAAAGCGGAAGATTACTATGTTTTTTTCCGAGTTCTGGGATTACATAAGATCGAAGCAGGGTATTGCCAGCCGCAAAAAAATTACCAAGAATAGCCAAATATTATCTGAGGCGGAATGTGCGAATGAGTTTGCTAGGTTTTTTCACTCGGTATACGGTAGCGACACACCGCGGTTGGACGCTGGAGCCGCGGCGGTGAGTAGTGACGGGGATGCCGCGCGCGTCCACCTACCGCACCTCACGCGGCTTGAGGTGTGCACGGCGCTCGCCCGCCTCAAGCCCAAGCGGTCGGCGGGGCCAGACGGTATACCTTCTTTTGTAATGAAAGACTGTCGTACGCCTTTAGAAAAACCATTGCATCATATTTTTAATTTGTGTTTAAAAGAGTCATACTTTCCGGATTGTTGGAAAATAACACGAGTGATTCCCATTCCCAAGACCGATTCCGGTTCCGAAGTGAGCGGTTTTAGGCCCTTAGCAACTCTATCGACGCCAGCAAAAGTGTTCGAATCGGCCGTGCACTGTAGCGTTCAGCGCCAGGTGTCTGCCCAGCTTTCGGACGCATGGTTTCAGGCCTGCACGTAGCACCACCACTAACTTGCTCGAAGCAATGGCTTACATCACTTCTCAAGTCGACGCCGGAGTCCAGGTCGACGTCGCCTACTTTGACTATCAAAAGGCATTCGACATGGTCGTCAATAATATCCTTTTGGAAAATATGGCGGCTGTTGGATGCACGAATAAACTTTTGCAATTTTTCGCTAGTTGTATGAGTGACAGAAAACAGTATGTGGAATATGCTGGGTGCAGGTCTGAACCATACATCACAAAAACGGGTGTTAGCCAAGGATCAAATCTTGGCTCTCTGGAATTCGTGATTATGATAAACAAACTACCATAGATGATCCAGGAGGCGCACTGTTTATTGTTCGCGGACGATCTTAAGCTGCTTTTAGCAGTCAGGGGCAGAGACGATTGTCAGCGGTTGCAGGAGGACATTAACAGGTTGGTCGAGTGGAGTAAAAAAAACAAACTCCAGCTCAATATCTCGAAATGCTCAGTGATCTCATTTTCAAGGTCCAGTAGTCCACTCCACTTTGAGTACAACGTCAGTGGTGAGGTCTTAAAGCGCGTGGGGACAGTCAGAGATCTCGGAGTTAATTTAAATAGTGATCTGACATTTAGAAATCACATAGTAAACATTTGTAAAAAAGCGTACAGGAGGCTGGGTTGTGTATTGCGGCGGACCGTAGGGTTTAAAAATATAAAGGCGATATCAGCGCTGTACGACTCTATTATCAGAAGCCAACTAGAATACAACTCTGCTATTTGGGCTCCTCATGAGCAGAAATATATTACAATGTTAGAGCGGATCCCAAAACAAGTACTGCAGATTTTTGTACCAGCGAATGTATGGAATCTATCCCATCTAACCTCTAATGGATCCGACCCTGTTCGTTCTAGGCATGGTCGGTTACAACAGATTGGAGGTCAGGAGGGATTGGGTCCTCGCTTTTTATTTAATGAGAGTATTCCGGAGCGTGCTGTCAAACCCGGCCATATTGAGCATGATGGGGCTATGCGTGCCTAACGGATATGTATCGCGTCGCCTGCGCCCACGTATGTTAGCAGTGCCCCGCGCTAGGACCGATTTGCTCGCAAAGTCACCAATGATTCGAACATTGCATTCACTGAATCGAGTTGCCCAAAAAAATGGTTTGATAATATGTTTAATTGAGGAATTTAAACGGGAGATTTATTTGGACGCAAGTTATAAAAAATTTAATACTCTAATTTAATTTTTTGAATTTTATACTTTTATTTGTTGACATTTGAAAAAGCATGTTTTTAATTTTTAACTTTTAATTAAAAATTTTAAAATTTTTATTTTTATTCTTTGATATTTGACCTAGTATCATATTGCATGTTTTTAATTTTTAATTTTTAACTGTTAATTTTAATTCTACTATTTTTTTGTTGTCTTACACTATCGAATTGGGTTTGCTGTAATGATAATAGTAATTGTGTAAAAATAAATAAATATTACTAACTCATAATTAAACTGTTGCTTAAATACATATATATTAGAACGTGTACTACGTGGTTATATTTGTTTATGTAGCAAATTACAAGGCTGCAGTTAAACCTTGTAACTTTGCTTATTATTTAATATCTACGTGACAATTAACACTTACAAAAACTCTCGTCCTATTCAAAAAAAAATATATATAATAATTTTGTTTTTATATATATATTAACATATTTCAACAATATTTATTCCAATAATAAACATACTTAAACTACATATTTATGTTACACAAAAATAATTCATACATAACTCAATTCTGTAAATAGCTAATGTTTACGAATGCATATCTTAGGTCAGGTTTTTGCTCGCCTGACCTACTGTGACATCGTGAGTTCAATGTCGTTGTCTTAAGGCTGCGTTTGCTATTTTAATGTTATTTTTAGTTACTACACACGGCTTAAAGTTGTATTTTAAAATATCTAATAATAATTACATTTCACAATACCATTTCACACATAAAAAAATTACCCTTATCTATTTATGATAATTATATCTAACTATGTGTGGGTTAATCTTTCAATTTAGATAACCTTTGATATGTTCTATCTATGTTTGGATATGTTAATTGTACAACACATGATCTGCTTTCTAACACATTTTTTTTGTTAATCCTTATTGCTATATCACTGGTTATTGAATATCTTGTTTAACACGTTCTTCTTACTATTTAATAGAATTTTTTTTTATTAAAAACTATTTTCTAACTATTTAATGGATATTTTTTTTATAATAATATCATTTAACTTTATTCTATAATGTCATCACAACATGGGTAACTACACTACTAAAGATCTATCTATCATCTTCTGTGCTGTCTTAGTACAAAATGCTTCCAGCGGCAGTAACAGTGGCGGTAAACTTCTGAAACTACCATCAATTACGTTTAATGTGGTATGGGATTTCTCCTGCTTGTTATGCTTGTATGCAAGCTATACTACCTACATAGACGTTGCCATAGCCGTTGGATAAACGAACAGTTAACTAGCGTGGCGTTCCTGCAATCGAGGCTTCTCCTGCCTAACTTTTATGTTTGCTCTTTTATCTTTTTTATTTTTAAATTTCTTTATTTTTACATAGTTTAATAAATTTCTACTATTTAATAATTTTTTTTTTACTTTCATCTTTGACCATTTTGTTGTTTAGCTACTTTCTCTACCTTCTACCTTAGAAAAAAAAAACCTATCGGATAGTGTTTATTAATTCCGGAATTCTATTTGTGATTCCTATTTTTTTTTAAAGGACTACAAATTTTTTTTTAATTATAATTAAGCAATATTGCTTTACCGAAAAATAAAAAAAATACTTACAAAATTCCCTCCTGATAAAAACGTATCTAGTGTTTTGGAGGTCAGGGTGTACCATACTTTTCTATACTCTTTATGTATAGTGGACGGTCTCTTTAACTTTTTTATAGTATTCCGCAATTTTTCAACGTACTGGTGGGGCTCGTAATTAGCCTCGGTTTTTGTATTGTAAAAATCCCCAGGTAACCTTAACGAGGTTCCGTACGTTAATTCTGCTGCACTGACACATCTGTGTCGCTTCTCGGCGTAGTTCGTAAGCCTTACCATACTGTAGGTAATTTATCTATCCAGTTGCTACCTTCCAGTTAGGCCATTAATGTGGCTTTTTGGATTCTGTGGGTTCGCTCGTTAATCCCGCTTGCTTTTGGGTTCCAGGCTGTACACCTGTTTTTTCTACCCCTAAGAATCAACTGTGCGAATAGTCTGCTTTCGAACTGTCTTGCTTGGTCCGTCGTTATACCAAATCGTACTTAACAATTTTTAATATATAAGTTTTTGGCTACTGTGCAGGCCATGATGTCCTTCATTGGAATCGCTTCTAGCCACCCAGTTGTTCTATCAACTATTGTGAGTAGGTATCTGTACTCACTCTTAGAAGGGGGTAAGTGGGCCTATTGGCACGGAATACAGGTTTTGGTCCATTTCCCTATTACTGTATTCATGCGTCTCCAAAAGTATCTATTACTGACTAGCTAGCGTGTAGCTGTTATACTTGGATGACTTTTATTGTGTATACTTTTAAATGCTTTATTTTTAAATTCCTGTGGTAGGTATGGTCTGGCAACTGAAGTTGTTTCGCACATAACCGGTATATCTGTACCCGGTATTACGAGTTTTATTAATTATACCACTTTATTTTGTGAAGTGAGTAACTCATTTAGCTCATTATCGTCTTTCTGTGTCTAAGCGAGCTTTTCATAGCCTACTCTCGCAGAACATGTTATTGTTTCTATTTTGCTCAAGCAATCCGCTAGTAAGTTTAATTTTGCCTTTACGTACTGTATGTCAGTCGTAAATTCGTCTATATACATAAGTTGCCTAATTCGCCTAGGTGTTTCTTTTTCGGTATTTTGCTTTGCTAATGCATAAATCAATGGCTTATGGTCGGTGTAGACAGTGAATTCTCGATCTTCTGTCATGTACTTAAAGTGCTGTATTGCTAAGTAGATCGCTAACAGCTTTCTGTCATAGGTACTGTATTTTTTTTGTGCCACGTTTAACTTTTTTGAAAAATATCCAAGTGGATATGCAATTGTCCTGCTTTTAGCTTTTGTAATACCGCTCCTACGCACTCATTTGACCCAACTGTCTTGAGTGAAATTGGCTCTGCTGATGGATAGGTTAATAAGACTGTGTCACATAGTCCTTGCTTGCATTTCTCAAAGGCTTCGTCGTTCTCTTTAGTCCATTTTATTGCGGTTTTATCTTTTTTCTTTCTGCTTTGCAAAAACTTATCCAATTCAGCTTGTTTTTGTGCGGCATATGGGATGTGCGATCGATAGAAATTTAACATACCTAAAACTCTTCCTAATTGATTGATCGTTTTAGGTTTTGGGAAGTCTTTCACAGCCGTTATTTTATGTTCCAGTGGTTGGACTTAGTATCCCAAAAATTCTATACTTTTCTGCCCAAAGTTGCACTTTGATAAGTTTATTGTTATACCGCATTCCTGGAATCTTTCAAAAATTGCTTCTAAGTGTTCTCTATGTTCCGCTTTGCTGCTACTGGCTATTATTACGTCGTCTGAGTAACTGAAATAGAAGTCGCTGTCGTAGCTTTCGTCTTCTTCTGTGTTAGACTGTTGCAATACCGTGTGGTTCATGCATCTTTGGAACGTCTGAGCCCCATTGCAGAAACCGAACCCTAGTTTGGAAAACAAATAAGCCAAAAGCTGTGATTATTGCGGTTTTCTCTATATCCTGCGGTGCCATTGCTATGTCTTATGGCATTTTGCTTTGGGGTAAGGCAGCTGATATTAATACAGTCTTTATTTTGCAAAAGAGAGCAGTACGGTTAATCTAAAAATTAGGACCTCAAATTTCTCTTAGGGAACTATTTAGGGAAATTAATATTTTAACTGTTCCGTGCCAATATATCTTCGCTTGTATAATGTATGTACACAAAAATTGTCACTTATTTTCTAAAAATAGTGACCTTCACAGTGTTAATACAAGGAATAAGGATAAATTAGTAGTTCCAAAATGTCGTCTTCAGAAGGTACATAGCTCTTTCGCAATACAAAGTATATTTTTCTTCAATAAAATTCCAGAACATGTGGTTAATTTACCCTTAAATAAATTTAAAATATATGTCAAAGATGATTTAATGAAAAAAAGCTATTACAAAGTTGATGAATACATAAATGATAAAAATGCTTGGAAAAATTAGAACTTAATTGATTTGTATTTGTATTGGGGCATTTTAAATATTTTTTAAATTAAAACATTGTATATTATGTTATTACCTAGTGTAAGGCTATATTGTATTTCAATATGATGTATAAAAGATTAACTGATGAGTTAATTGCCGGTTCTTCTCGGTAGTAAAGCATTACTAACCTTCCAATCTTCTCCTCTTATATTTTGTTTCTTTACTACACACATTATAACTAGTACAATCGAAGTTTTATTGGAGTTGCTTGAGTGTGTCATGCTCTCTCAAAGTGTCTCTGCGGTGGTGGCGTGTGTGTCGGGTCGTTACGTTCCCTAAAACACGGTTGAGCGAAGCGATTCATGTGTCATACTCGTGAACGGGTGCCGCCTGGGGAGGCTGGTCTGTTCTTGCAAACTTCTTTGTATCCTTGTATTTAGTCTTAATTTTTTGTTTTGTTTATCAATACTGATTAAGATTAAGATTAAGACATTGATTATTAGTGTTGAATACATAAACTGTCTTTTTTTATATTTTGCAATTAGATACTTTTTATGTTGTGCTTGTGCATTTCATGTTTTTATGTTTGTAATGGAAAGTGTCCTTCTATGATAGGGAGGGCATTTTCCAACATTTTAAGTGGACGCTGTAAGAGAAAGGGAGAAAAAAAAAACGGAAGTGAAAACTTACTCGCTATTTACTTCCCATCCTTTCTTATCCATATTTATTTATTAAAAATAATAACTTTTGTTTATTTACTTTTTTGACGTTGTATATTTGACAGCTCAATCTGTCATAGAATTAAAATCCCATATCCAACCTCCCTGTACTACTCATAATCGCCATATACTAAAAATAAAAACTAACCTAATGTAAATAAAGATCACGTGTCCTAACGCGAGTGACATCTTACGAATTTTCGATCAGGACACGTGACCTGACAGTTTTTACCCATCACAAAAAAAGTGCACAGCGCCGCTAAAGAAGTTTTCACTTCAAAAATGCCCTTGCTGAGTATCTTGCCGGTTCTTCTCAGTACAAGGTCTCCCGCCCTATAGACTTACGAACCGATGGCGTAGTGACATTCATAAGTACTCAATTATTGTAGCCTAAATTGAATAAATGATATTGATTTGATTTGATATATTATGGTACGCTCTATTAAGATCAAACGTAAATTTTTTTTTTTTTATTATGGATGTATGGAAAAATCCTTTAAACGCGGTATCGGATATCTATAGGCTTTGTGATCTTGTTGAGCGCCCTATAATCACTGCCGTAAGGGAATGGCTTACAAATTCCCATTTTTTGCATTATTTGAAATTCCTTTTTTACTGCTTTCCGGTGGCAGTGGTCTGGCTTTCGCACAAATGGGTGCTCCATCGGTTACGATGTGATGTACTACTAAAGAACGCGACTGTTCCTTAAAGCACACGGGCTTTGTTATATCAGGGAAACGACTAAGTACATCATAGCAGAGATGGTCCGCGAATGCCGTGCTTATTGAAGAACTATTCCAGTGTATTGGTTAATGAGCTGGCGATTTGCTAAGTCGACTATAATTATTGTAATGTGTTATAAAATCCGCGCTTATGATCGGTTGACTAACGTCATAAATAACGAACGTCCAGCGAAATGCGCGTCGTAAGTTTAAATTTAGTATTAAAGTTTTTGTTTCGTATTTATGAATTGCGGTACCGTTCGCTCTGTAAAGTTTTCCATGTTCGTATGGCCTACTTTTTTTACTCACCAATTTGTCTGCTGGGATTACCGATATATTAGCTCCGATGACGATCAAAAATCTCAGTCCATTGTTCCTATCCTGTATCATGAGGCGGTTGTTGCTTATCGTAGTACAGTTGCCGGCCGTCTACTGCACCTGTCCTAATTTTCCTCTTGCTCTCGCTTTTGTTCCGCTTTCCAGCTGCATGGCTGCTCGCACATGTAGGATTTCTTGCCGTATCTTCTGCGATAGAAACAAGTGCCGTTCTTGGATCTTGATATTGTTGCTGCTTATCTTACTGGAGTTTGTACTGCAATCAATTTGCTTGATTCCTTGTTGGGATTGTACAGGTTGCTCCTTGTATCTTGTTGGGCTCGTGAAGGTTGCGCCTTGTTACTTGTCGGGCTCGTGAAAGTTACGCCTTGTTCCTTGTCGCGGTCCTCAATGTAACGAGACTTGTCGTTATCTTTTAAAAGTAGGTTTGTACGAAATACTCAACTGTCCAGATAATATTTGAATATATTTTGTAAAAATAATTTATAATAATATATGTATCTTATAACGTTACAGGAGTATAGTTACGGAATACTGGAAACGTAATGTATTACTTATTAAGAATTTAACTGTTGCTTAAATCCATATATATTAGAACGTGAACTACGTGGTTATATTTGTTTGTGTAGCAAATTACAAGGCTGCAGTTAAATCTTGTAACTTTGCTTATTATTTTATTTCCTTATTTAGTTTCTTAATATCTACGTGACAGTATGCATCTAAATGCAACTAAACAGGCAAGGACTTCTTTGGCATTAAATCTTGAAGTTTAAAGTGAATACGGAATAGAAGTGTCTTTATTTCTTTTATTAGTTTGAAAAACTAAAATATAAAATTTGGACGTTGAGATCTCTCAATCTTAAATAACAAAGTTTTTTAAATTGGCAGTTTTAGATACTAGTAGTTATATCATCACGTGATACTTTTGATAGGGTTGTTTTTTTTAACAAGAATAGATTAGTAGCTGTTTCAGCCGGAAGACGTCTACTGCTGTACGAAGGCCTCCCCCAAAAGGACGCTACCCTTGTCTACACACTCTCGATGGTCGTAATGTAGTTGATAACGGACTTGTAGACGATAAACCCGACACCACCTTGGTTCGCCCTCCCGAAAGTAGAACAAGTTGATGGATTTCTTCGTGCTGGACTTCAGATAGTCCTATTATATCCCAGCACAGCTTGTCTACTTCTTCTTCTAGCACAACAATATTTTCGTCATCCCTTAAAGTGCGTGCATTGTACGTTGCCAGGGCCAGTTGTCGTTGTTTGTGGTATCCGGATCACTGCCGGGGATTCTTCGTACCCCCTGCCCCACTGTTATTTTGACCGCTACCGTAGTCAGGACTAGTGGTGCTGCCGGGGACTAGAGGCCGTGGTTTTTTTTGTGCAAATCGTAGGGGGGCAATAATCGCCACGCTTGGCATGCGGGTTGGCGATCGCAGATTGACATAAAATATTTCCTCAGTATGGTGCTGCTGCCCACTATCTGATATGTCCCTTTGTTGCCTCGTACGACACAAACAGCTGATTTAGGATGGTGTTATTCGACTTTGTCGACTCCACTCGGCCTGCTTTCATATTTCAGTGCTCATATAATATGCGTTATAAATTAATGAGTATGAGTATCAAATCATACAGGTCTGTTAAGATCCCATATTAGGGTTCCGTATCCAAATAGGAAAAATTAAACCCTTACAGTCCGTCTGTCTAATGACGGAGTTTTGAGGTAGCAAACATAAAAAAAAAACATAAAAACGAATTGAACGAGAACACGAAACGTGCTACCATTTCTATATCGCTTAAACTTCCAATCAGTGCAGGAGAAGGTAGCTTAAAACGGGTGCAAAGCGGGTATACCCCTTCGGGTAAGGGGAAGGCGCAAACAGCCATGCTAATTACATCTATTCATATAAAATGCTTTGTCCACAATGAAACCGCTGATCGCAGAGACCTGAATCTTGGAGGGTGTGTGTGTTTTCCATATATGACGTAGGCATCCGGTAAGAAAGGATTTTCCAAAATTCTCCCCCTAAGGGGGTGAAAAAGGGGGCAAAGTTTGTATCGGAAAACGGATTCCTTGGTCCAATCTACTTAAAATTTTGCATAAACCTTTTTTGACCGAATTGATAAAAAACGTGTTTCGTATTTTATTGAAATTCAACCCCAAATAGGGTTAAAAACGGTTAAAAAGTTATTTTGGCGGTGATTTGCTTCGAAGTTAACATCAATACTCCTTTCCAGTGCTTTTGTTTTAATTTAAATTTTATTTTGACTTATGTTTGAAAACTCAATCCGATTTTATTCAAAAAAGATTGAACTCACTTATAAACATAAGCAAGTTTAAAAATGGAATGTCTCGAAAGTCACCGTACTATATTAGTACCTAATTTGAAGGTTTCTAAGCTTAAAGATCACTTTTTAGGTGTTTGTTTTTTGTGTTAAATAATACTCATAGTTTTCTTTTTTTACCTATCTATACATAAAAAATGCTTTGTCCTAAATGACTGATGGATCTACGCACAGCCTAAGCCGCTGATCGTAGAGACCTGAAACTTGGAGGGTGTGTTCTTTGTATGACGTAGGACTCGAGCAATAAGGTTAAACCGATTGTAATGAAATTTTGGTAAGTTGTTATGCACACGCCGGGGATATCTGAGAAAGATAAAAGGGTCAAGTGCGAGTCAGACAGAATCAAGTGCGCGTCGGACTCGCGCAATAAGGGTAAACCGATTGTAATGAAAGTAAAATGCTGGGTAAGTTTACTAATTAGTACAACCCCTTCACAAAAGTTTGGTTCGGCAGTTGTTTTAAAAAGAGGAACAACGTTCGCTGGGTTAGCTAGTAATTATCTAAAAATATTAAGTGAGTGTCCCTTAAATATGCCATAGTCGCCCTAACGCTTGACGCCAAAAAGTTTTAGGCTACTATAGTCGCCCGGACGTTTGAGTGGCTAGTAATTATCTAAAAATATTAAGTGAGTGTCCCTTAAATAGTAACTAATAATAGTAGTATTTGCCATCCCTTTTCTTCCCTTTAGAGCCTGATGTTTGGAGAACACTGAAATACTCGTGTCATTAATTGCGTTAAAGAATATGTATACAAAGTTGTAAGTAATTTCGACATCCAAAATAAATATTTTACATGAGAAATTTGCGACCCCCTTCCTCCTCCTTGGGGGACTGCACGGCAGAGCTTTCATACTTAGTTTCAAGTTTATTCGCTTATAAACATATTGTTCCTCATACAAACTTTGACTTATAGGTTAGGTCCTGGAAGAGGACATTTGCTAATTTTATGCTGAAAAATTCAAAAAATCTCGAAGGATCAACAATAATCAAGCTTGGACGAGCTACAGCTAACTTTATTAGTAGCAAACTTTATTAGTATATTAAGGAGTTCCACGCCGATAATCGAATTAAAGGCAGGTGGAGCCGCTGGCAAATGTAGTAGATAATAAGTATATATGGAGCGCGGATTTTATACCTCACTTACATTTTTAGAACTGCGTGACAGTTGGTGATGGTGAGCACATGGCATACATTGCTTAAATCAGTTTATTTGGACTAAGGGGGCTTTATATCCCTGTTCCATAAGTTATAAAACACCAGCTTTAGACTAAAAAGTAAGAATGAAAATTAAATGAAGCAGTAGTTTCATAAAGAGAATATTTAATTCTGTCCCAGGTCTTTTATTTTACCACATATTACCTTAAACTTTGAATGATAACCGTTAATTCTTGGGCTACAATTTACCTTATTATTTGTCGGTAAAATATTTTTACAAACTTAGTTTATTACAATTTAAACTAAACAAATATGGAAACTAAACAAAATATAATATGGTACTTATGGAAAACAAAAAAATATCCATTCAAAAAAGTGTGTGACTGCGTGGAAGATTTCCAAGAACGCTGGCAGCATTTTCCCTCTGTATCTGAATACCGGGCCCGCCCTCTTGTCGCCAGAAGCAGCTTTTAAGCGCGGTAAAATTGATTTAAATAATTTGTTAGCAGATGGACCCCATGGGCTGAGCGTCTCTACAGTAAAAGGTACAAATATGTAATCTAAAATTAATTTACTAGATTTGAATTTATTTTTTATTTTTTTTATTAATAATTTGTACAATTGTTAACTTACAGGTAACACAAAGCGTTTACAATCTAGTAAAAATTAGTTATTTACTATACACTTACAGACTAACTATATTAAATTTATAAATAACTGTACATAAAACCTTGACACATACACTAAAACACCCGCCTAAGAAATTAATACCTACTTAATAACAATGTAAACGAAATAAATATAAAATAACAATAAAAGTGGAATATAAAATACAATTAAAATGAAATACAGAGCCCATAGTGTGATCTACCGTTGTGAACTGTAGTACGCAAGGTGGATACGCGTTGCAGATATAATTTCTCCTACCGTATCTGCAAATAAATCTACGTTTTTTGAGGATATTATTGAGTTGAGGAACGTAAGAGTGCTTCTTGTTGGTGCATTCTGTGTAGCTCAAGTGCGTGTACCACTCCACCCAGCCACAGCCAGCAGCGGCCTGTGCCGCCGCGGACCAGAACCGCTGTCCGCGCCCCGCATCGCTACACTGGGAACGTTAAGGAAAAGGTGAAAGTGGATCACCGCTTGTAGCTTTCGGCGCAGTTCTAAGGTGTCGAGACCAACCTTACCCGCGACGAAGAGAGATGGATAAAGCAGTGGATAATAGCCAAAATTTTTTTTTGTATATAATACGACAAAATTTATTGTGTATTTTTTCTATTATCACTGAATACTTGATTTCATATGGGTCCCAAATAAGTGCGTTATATTCTAGCCGGCTACGAATGTAGGCATTATATAGCATGATAGCCGGTCTGCAATCGATAAAAATGTATGTTTGACGCATAATGAAACCAAGTGTCCTACCAGCCCTCCCCGCTACGGTCATGATGTGGTCTCTGAAGTCTAGTCGACTGTCTAGTGTCAATCCTATGTCGCGTGTCTCATCAACCCTCACCTTAGTAGTACCTGACAGTCGATAATCGTACAAAAGTGGAGACCTAGATCTAGTGAAAAGTGTGATGTGAATCTTTACACTTTTCTGTGTTAAAGTGAAGACGGTTTGTGTCACTCCAGACTTCTACATTGTGGATGTCACGCTGCAGAGCTTCGCAGTCGGCCACAGACCCCGTGCCCATGTACAATTTTTGGTCATCTGCGAACATTAGGCACTTTGTATTTTCGACGACTAGAGGTAAATCATTATTCATGATCAAAAATAGGGCCTTATGAACTTCCCTGGCCTATTCCAGATCTAGTGTAATAAGGTTGGGATCTGTGACCGGCAAACTGTACATATTGTTTCCGGTTACTTAGGTAATTTCCAAAAAGCTTTAACAATGATGGTGTGAAGCCTATAGAAAAGAGTTTGTTCAAAAGGATGTCATTGTCCACCTTGTCAAAAGCCTTTTGGAAATCAAAAAAAGCTGTGTCCAGTTGCCGCCGCATGTTAAGCTCGGAATGCGCATAGTTAACAAAGTTAAGTTGGTTAGTGGCAGTGGATCGTCCCTTCCTGAAACCGTGCTGTGCGTCATCTAGGTGTATCCTGATTTGATTACTCAAGCTATTAGCTCAAGATGTTAAAGTTTCAAATATTTTCCCAAACACAGAGGGCACAGCGATCAGCCTGTATTCCTCTATTTTGCACTTAAATTCGATTTTTGGGACCGGTGTTACCCTGGATGATTTCCAGTTTGTTGGGTAAATATTAGTTGTAATGGAGAGATTGTAGACGTGCAGTAGTGGCCCTTCTAGGGCAGACATGCAGTCCTTCAAAAGAAACGGCGGTATGTCGTCAGGACCTGAAGCGGAAAATGGCCTAAGTCCCTTAACTGTACGTCGAAATTCTATAGAACTTACAGATTCGATTGCCACCCGGAACGAGTCGGGAGTTAGTGTACGAGATTCAACGTTTTCGCAGTTTAAGGATGGGACTACATCAAGGAAAACCGACGTTTAAAGTGTTTAGCGAATGCATCGACTGCACTCTGTCCCGTCACACGCTCGCCTTTGTACAGGTACTCATTATTTTATCGGTTTTCAGTATGTTGCTGCTTAACAAACGTCCAGAATTGTGATGGATCGTCGCAAATTTTATTCTGAATATGTGTTATATATGAGTTGCTTGTTACGCTCTGCATTTACGGCGGTTTTTACACTTGTTTCCCAAAGATAAGATCGTGCCATGGTATCTACGCAAGTGGCGTCCCACAATAGAGCTTGGCCACGGTCCCAGGGAACGAGTGTCATACCATCGGGCTTTTTACCATCATCACGCACTACTCCTACAGGTTCTAGAACGGAAGGTACGTTAATGGTGGCAATGACCCTTTTGATCACATAATTAAGTGAGCCGTGACGGGAGAATCTGCCGGCACTTTTTCGACATGAAAGTCCATAGAGTGCAAACTGATCAATATCGCTACCACATGAGCATAAATATAATTAATTGTAAGTAATATAAATGTTCTACTTTATCGTGTTTCCGGCTGTTTACATTAAAATAAAAGAAACCTTGAAATTAATGTCGTTCATTGACTTCAAATTTACAGACAATGATAATAGGTTTTTAATTGAACATTTATTGTGATCGAATTGAATAAAAGAATTAAAGAAAAAAAACGGTTCGGCGACAGGGTTCCAGTACACAATTCTCAATTTAAGGCCCCGACGAAGCACTATTAAGTTCCCACGTGAGAATTGTGGTGAGTTGGGCCAAGTCATTAAACAGTGCTGGCCAAGGGTTTTCGCCGGCGGCTATGGCTTCAATGGCCGCGTTGAGTGCCACTTTTGCAGCTCTGGCTACATTTAAGGCACCAGCTTGCATACGGGTTGGACCCTGTGTGCATTGATTGCCACTAGGGCAGCTTGTCGCGAGGGGTTGGGTCTGTTGAACAGCGACAGCGTCAGGCTGCATTTTTTTAGGAGGCTGAGATTGAGATGTTTTAGGGATCCACAAATTGGGGAGGTTGGCATAAAAATGTTAGGGACAAATGTTTGAGTGTCTGGTACTACTGAGATAGGATAAGGACAGGTTATTGTACTTTGAGGTACGGGTTTTTCCAACGTTGCTTCTTTGTCTCCCGAGAGCTTGGGATCTTTCGGTGGAGGGGTTTGCGGGGGCATCAAGGTCATATTCCTGTGGGTGAATTTGTTGCATGGGGGTGGGTGATTGAGAGGGCAGATTTGTTACCCGTTGACGCGGTAGTGGAGGAGCAATAGTCACCCCTTTTCACCTCGCTTCTCGCCTGAACACTGGACAAGAGCGATTGTTGGCCGCGTGTGCGCTTGCTTGCAGTTGGCACATTTCAATGCGACCTTTTGACGATTGCACTCTGATGTTGGGTGCCCATCACCACAGCTGACGCATATGATTGGCCGGAGACAATTTGTGGAGGCAAGGCCAAATGCCTGGCACCTACACGGAGAAAAAACTTTAGTAGCTACAAGTAAATAATACTAATAACCACTAAAATATTAGTAATTCTGAGGACAAGTAAATTACACTGTCGGTTACCAATGAGTTTTACTTATTGTATTTACTTACAGGAATAAAACTAGTCTTGTTGGAATAACAGTGTTGTTTACTAAAAACAAGTAAAATTTAATGCAATACAAATAAAGTATAAACATGCTTACAATTAGCGTTTAATCCCACCGATACGAGTTGGTCCTGATGAAGCTCTGTGATGCGAAGCGTACAGTTGTTAAGAACTGGTCAGTGTACCTGGTAGATGAAGGACGGGTTCCATGTATAGTGCGTCAAATCTGTTCAACTTAGGTTTACTATACTGAGGTAATCCTCAGCCAGGTGAGGAGTTATACCTGGAGAAAGCCTTGACTTGCATTTCAGTATGTTGGTATATATGCAAACTGTCGAAAAAACTTCGATAGCACGATGTAAGACGCGTGACGGCAACCTTTATTCGTAGCAGTGCGATATGATGTTTGTTTTTAGTAAACTTCACTAATTCTTAGACAGATGTTTGTAAACGTTAATTAGCCTTCATTGTAATGATAAGCAGTGTTTTATCTGCCCACTTTAATAAGACTTTTTGTAATCTTTAGTAAGCTTTATAAGTTGATATTAATTACCTCACCAGAAAAGTTGTATAGGATTTGTAAAAATTTGTAATCCGAATTACAAATTATTATTTTCGGAAAGTAATAAAACTATGTTGTAGTTATTAGTTTACGAAATTAATAAAATATACTTAAAATTATATTGTTTTATAATTGCCAAGATTTTTTTTTGAAATTAATAACATTTAGTATAAACGCATTTGAATAAACAGTTTTTTAATTCGAACAATTTTTTTTCTCCGTGTATGCCATTGTGCGTATACGTCAGGCTACAATGGATATGCCAGGCATGCTAAGCAGCTCGCTGACTGCATACAGCTCTTGCAGTTAGCCGTGTGTGTGCTTGTGCTGCAGTTGAGTATAATATATGCTGTTCGGTCGGCCCTTGCTAGGGTTTGTCGTACATGCGACACCAGGAAGCTGGCAAATGCGAGGTCCTCTGCTATCTCGTCTAGTAAGGTGTCTTGTGGGAGCCCCTTAATGGCGATTTTCTGCGGAGGGTCGCTGCATAAGCTATAGCAGTACCATGATACTGCACGATCTACCTTAGACAGCTTGTCTATGTAGGCCACTATCGTACGATACTCCGTTGGCTATTTGGTAAACGTACACCTTTGCTGAACGGCCGAACATTGGGGGACAGGCCTTAAACCGAGTGCAGTTTTTTGAGGTGCGTCCACCATTGGGGGAGGGACTCGAAGACTATTTTTGTCTTTGTTTAGCTCACCGAGACTTTCTTTGGGGGCTGGTTGAGCATTTTCAGTTTGTGACGGCTAGGCGTTTACAGTCTGGGTGGTGGCTTGAGACGAACTTATTGCCTGTGCATAAGAGCATCCGATTAGTGACGCTGAGGTTGAAGATGCAACAGGTTGAGAGGGGTAATCTCAGACACTTCCATCCCTTCAAGTGGGGCCAGTGATTTTTGCCGGTCGGCAATGACCTCTCTTGCCTCTAGATGTGCTCGCTCAGCAGGGTCTTTCCCTGGGCTGAGAGAGAAATGTCTCGTCCTGACATCCAACAGGGATGTAGGGACCCTTGGGTCTCTACGCCGCAGAGGGATTGGGGGCGGGTTTGTGTTCAATGAGACTAGAATTGGGGTAGTTGCGTATTGGCCTGACTAGTTTGACTGCCCTTTTTGAAGAGGAATAGTTTTGACCGTGACGGGGCGGGGTGTCCTGGATCGGAAATAGTAGTGAAGGTAGGGTGGGGAAATCCTCATCCCTAAAGAGTTCATCGCCTTTGTCGGAGGCCGTATAGATAGACGATGCTGAAATGGCCGAAGACATGGACGGGAGTCGAAATGGCGAAAACGCGACGGAAAAAGGTTTACGGCTGAGATACCGCCGGCGAATAACTAACGCGCTACGATGGTGCCATAAGTTATGCTAACGAATACCTTTACGTACCGGTGGGGGGACGCGGCTGCAACAGGATCTGTAGGGGAAGCCCTGCCGGCCCGCAAACAAAATTGCCGAGTAACTAAATAAATAAAAAACAGCGCTTACCAGAATACCTATCCGAAAGACCGCTGGAAAAGTGGAAACCGTCTACCTTCAAGGGCTTGACGGGTAGGTGCAAACACGCTGGACTTAATAAACTCCTAACTCCGTTCATCCACGCACACACACCGCCCACAGAAATTATTTTCGAAAAGGCCATAAACACTTTTCACTGACAATAAACTTTTTTAGGAGAATATAATCAATACGGAGAATATATGCATACGTGCGGCGAGGTGCGAGTGAGGAGGCCCGGAAGCCGCGAGCTTAGCTACCTCGTTGCAAAACTTTGTGGAAGCTCACGCTGTGCTTTTCGTTCATTCTCATTCGATACAAGTTTTTGCTTACGATCTAGCTCTTAAACCTTATTTACTGGCTATGGTTAAAGTTACACAGTCAAAAGTAGTACAGAACTGTAGTACGAAACAAGAACTATCGAATGGTATAAGTTTGAGATTTGTGCGTTTTAGTAATAACGAATTTTTCTAACTCGTTATCTTCTTAAATCTATAATGTATTATGCTAATTTACTAATGTTTAGTTATAAGCTTCAATAATAAAAAGATTTTAAACAAAAGAAGAAAAATATACAAAAGTTGTAGAAATACAAAAATGGCATTTTTTCCTTAAAAAAATCGATATAGATTAGGTCCTGGACTAACACATAGACTACTTTTTATCCTGAAAAATTCAAAAGTTCCCTCGGGAATAACTATAACCGAGTTTAAACGAACTATAGCTATAGCTATACAGTATTAATACTGTAATTATATAAAGGCGTCCCACGCCGATAACCGAAATTAGGGTGGGCTTATTAAGGAGTAAATCACAGTATTAATACTGTGATTAAATAAAGGAGTCCCACGCCGATAACCGAATTTAGGGCGGGCACACTGGCAAAGTCTAGTATGTATTATAAATGTGAAAGTTTGATGTCTGGATGGATGTTTGTTACTCAATCACACTACAATCACTGGACGGACCGGGAGAAAATTGGCATACATATAGGTTAGGTCCTGGAAAAGCATATAGGCTAGTTTTTATCCCTAAAATTTCAAAAGTTCCTGCGGGAATAACTATAGCAGAGTTAAACGAACTATTGCTGCACCTATAGCATGCTATAGCAATTCATCAGTATAACTTATTAATTAATAAATTGGAGTTAATTAAGGAGTTCCGCGCCGATAACCGAATTTAGGGTGGGCGGAGCCGCTGGCAAAGTCTAGTAATTTTTAAAAAATCACCATTTATCGCGGTCATTCTCTACTATCTTTATCTGTAAAAACATCGTTTTTATATCGACGACTACTTATGCGACTTTCTCAAAAGCGTACTAAAGCACCGAACAACGATTGTAGCAAGTCAGGGCCTGATAAGAGCGCGTTGTTTAGGCATGTTCCCTCTGTTTTAATTTTGCCTTTTTGCGGAAGATAGACAGATGCACGTAGAATGTAACAACTTCAGCGCTCTGTACTCGTGGTCCTTTGCCGGCGAGCACGGCTCAATACCTAACGATTAAATGTTGAAGTACTCACGTATTAATGCTAACGCTGGCTCTTCACTATTAACTGGACGTAAGTAGTTGACGTTGGCTATATACTGCAGGGGGCGGGGGCGTAAAGCTGCGATCTATCTATTTTTGACGTGACAACGTCTTATAAATTGGTTTGCCGGGTGACACTTCAAGAAACTGCGTTACGCTCCGCTCACGTTATGCGCTCACAATGAGAGCGAGTGAGAGGCACGCGCCCGCCTAAGAGCGAGAGAGACAGACATAAAATCATTGTCACGTAAAACTTTCGCCCGTATACCGACTTTACAGGCAACCAGTTTTTTATTTAGGTACCGGGGACGTTTTGCTAATGAAACTAGGTAACTTAGGGAGATCTTTTGTATTCTTACGTTCTTTTTAAATATATGTTACGATTAGCATCATTTAGGTTTTCCTACTCTATGCGAAAGTTATAACACAACTTTAACTTATCTCTTGATTTCTTCGGTTTCCATTGGTATCCTTTGTTGGATCATTAGTACATTACAATTACAATTAGTTTATAACATATTTCTCGTATGAAGTATCAGTGCTGATTAGGTATTTGACACAGGAGTGTCTGACGTTGACTCTACTGGCTATACAGATCCATTCTATGATACCTTAGGGCTCCCTGGTAAAACACAGTAATCGGCCCTACCAATTTAGTTAGACTTTCCGGGTCACTTGAATGTCATTTTATGGAAAAAAGGAACAATCCCGGTGTTCCGATTGTTTTTATTCAAAAACACACTGACCCCATCTATTATCGCTCCGTAATATCACTATGAAGTATATACTGCGATAAGATGTTCGCTAACGTTTCTGCTTCCTTTTTACCTGACGAGAGGTCGTAACCGCTACATATTTCCCACCGATCGGCCAGAAAATTATAGCAACTCGTTGCGTATAATTTTCTATTCGCTACCTATAAACTCCCATCGAAATAACAATGGCGGGAAATCTACATTATCCTACTGACTTTAATCTAAAACCGGGATAATTCGTCTAGCAATGCCAAACCATATGCAAATGGTAAATTAACTAATTAAGAATCCTTTTTGAATTTTTACTTAATTTTTCTCCGGATAAACCCTGGTAAAGACATGGCACTACCTACCTTCTTATCGAACAATAACTGTTTAAATTTTGGGTAAATTCCCTTTAAATTAATTCATTAATAAAGCCAACACAAAACAGTTTTACGTTTTTGACTTCTGAAGTCAAACTTCAAAAACATTGTACATTATAACACACTAATAAACTACATTATTAACCAATTCGTTATAACAAAACAGAAGCTGATCACAATTAAACCTTTCTTTACTTTACACATTCCTTAGTTTTTCATAACATAAAATCTTTCGTCTTCCTTACTTTCATTTAAATTAATTGCATTTCATTCAAATTAAAAACTATAATGCAGTAGAATAATTCATTCGCGTCAACCATTTGTTATACGATTCTGAATTCAAATCGCGTTATAGAACCTACCCGTATCGAACTACTATTAATCCCTAACTCAGCATGTCCTTTTTCTGAATAGGAAGGCACACAAAAAATTAATAAACAATCTATAAGTACGATGGTCCTTCATACTTGTTTATACTTTTTCATCAAAATTAAAAACAATGTTGAGATACTCATCTTAACTAGACTTGGTAGCGCATCACCATGCATTAAGTGCAATACCCATCTTACTTATTTAACATCCTGCAATATAACAAAAACTCCTACTTTCGGCTTGCATTAGCCTTCATAAACCTCGTACCTCATATTTATTCCAATTCTAATTAACTAATAATCAACTTTTCTAAATACTTTAACTCCTTATTAGCTACTAAATTCATCAACTATGAGAATATTTATGTTACATCAAATACCTACCATACATCCTTAGAATCTAATAAACTTCCATTACCTGAATCACACTTATACAAATCTTTTTTTTCTTTAATGTATATCCTATCGCGCATATTTTCATCTCAATGAAGAAAATAACGTCATTTACATGTTCCATTCCATTAAAAACTATTCTTATCCCTTGCCATCTAGTAACAAAATCTATCAGTTACAATAACAATTCTTTTAGGATGGAGTCATTTTCTTTAATTACCCCAACTTATTAATACAATATACCAAATAAAACCATTACCGTTATGTCCTGTATTCATTAAAGTCATATGTCATGTTCGCATTTCAAAACCAACGACGTCGAGGAAATTACTTCCTATGACTTCTTATTCCTATTCATACTTGACTCTAATACCTAATACTAATTACATAATCTCGAAGACAAACTCTTAAACTTCTAAGTATAATTATAACAGATCCTGCTTAAATCACGCTTGACCCTGTTTCGTTTTCGATTCGAATACGAATAAATAAATTGTTTTTTCTCAAGATTTACCCTTGACCCTTTTTTTTGTCTAGGTTCATACTTGACTGCTTGGATAGGGGGGTTGCTAGCCTACCTAAAAAAATACTTTAAATCCTCACACACACACTTGGCCCTAATCGTAGTTGCATCCTATTGGAATTATCCCTGATAACTCAGTTCACCCTTGACCTAAATCTCACTCGATTATAATCACTATTCTAATAATCTTGGTCCGGTTCGCCCTTAACCTATATCACTTTCAACCATATATATCGCTATAATAACCTTTTGAGAATATCAGCGGTTCGCACTTGGCTCTATCCTATTCTACTCATCGATCTATAAATAAATCATTTACCTACGGAACTCTACAAATCATAAATCTATTCACTCTTGAAAATATTCTATGCTGACATATATTTATTAGATGTATAAAACTATATACAGAACTCTATGTCTCCTCAAATCAAGTCACTTTTCATACTATCTTTTTATCTATTTTCATTATAAAAATTAAAAATCTACCTACGGAAGCTTACCTAAATAAACGAAAACTCCTCCCGACTTCGTCTAACCATTTTCCAACTGACCAAACTGACCATACTAAAATACCCAATCTTAAGGAACCCACCCTAACATAAGAAATCCTATATTTAATTATATAATTATTATCCTATGAAATACCCTACGGAAACCTACTATCGACTAACTTTAATCTATAGTTACCCTACCTATGAAAAATATAACCTTGACCTACACTAAACCTTAACCTAACCTAAACTGACTTTAATGTCATCAAACACACATGTAACAATAATATATTCCCTACGGAACCATATCCTACTTCGGGCTTCTCTATGCTTGACCTATTTTCTACCGACAACTTTGTATTTTTCTCACAAAATCTCATACATTAAACCCTACTAATCTTTTCAACAAATTAACCTACCAAAATTGAAGCTCCTACATTTTCCTACCAAATCCTACTACTATGAAACTACTTCCTACTACTATAAACTTACCAAACCCTCGTTTTCTATGAACTTTTTTCTTCGCATTCTATACTCCCACAATATATACGGATCTCCAGCGTGTACATATGTACAAGGCAAAAGCTACATATGACTTAACTGCCTTCTATTCCTACTGTTCCCTTTTCTGTATTCATCATTATGGCCGTAGCCTCTTCCTTCACATAACAACTAACACATTTGTTTATTGAAAACCTTATTTCAATATTTTCTTTTGACATATTTATAAACAACATTACCCAACAAAAATAAAAATACCTTGTTATTCAACGTTACCATGACAAGTAAAATAGCATTGCTCGCTCATCCAGTCCTTACCTTAGCAAACCTTTTTTGCTATGACAATTTAAATCAACATCATATTCTCTATACCTATCATTTTTTATCGAATAACCTCAAATGATCTTATCCTATAATGACATCTCATTATCATTTGACATGACCTAAGTTTGACCTTTAAACTTTTCTCGCTAATTTATACCTAACCTTGCCTATAATTAAAGAATCTATAGGCCAAAATTACAATTCAAATACTAGCAATGTCCGGTACTTGACTTTCTGAATTTTAAAAAATTAAACTAGCACAAAATGCTAAACTAGCCTAACAAGCCTTATACCGTGACTTCATTATCTATATATAAATAAATTGATCTGTCCGTTTATTTATTTTACCGAGTAAATTGGTTGAAATAATCTATTTATAAGGGTAATCTCGGACGAAATATTTTTAACCTATTCAAATGTCCAGTACATTGTCCTGTCACCCACACACCCACTTGTCTATCCGTACGTTCAATTCTTAACAACGCATTATTATGCCTAACTAATCTGACGATTTCATTCGGATCCTTATAATTTTTCTTTAATTTATATGAGAACCCTGTTCGACGTTCATCGTGATGTAATAAAACTACATCTCCTAAAACTAAATTTTTCGGTCTCGCCCGACGATCAAACAGTACTTTTTGCTGCTGTTGTGCTCGCGTTATGTTTTGTCGTAGAACGAACACCTGTGTTTACCTCGGTTCTAAAGGTATTCTACTTCGATTTTCTAAATTATTATTCGTTTCAATTTTCAGACTCCTTTCTAGAAACACTTCAAGTGATGAGAAACCAGTTGAATGATGCGGAGAGATATTAGAAGCATGCACTAATGACGCATGCACGACTTTGCGTGAAATTAAATCCCAGCTATCTTGTCTTTCACTATCGTATTCTGATAACATGGACGTGATCGTTTTTATACCTACTTTGGTTAAATCGTTGGACATGGGGTGAGTTATACTACTTTTAACATGACGGACCCCGTGTAACTCTAGGTTCATACTAAATACTGAAGCTCTATCGGTGTATATTTCTACACATGTACCATAGGTCAGAAACACATCCTCTTCTTAAATTCTCAATACATTTTCCGCATTGCAAATCGTGATGGCTCTGGTTATCATGAATTTGGAAATTGAATCGATTGCTACTATCACATACCGATTCCTTCGTGCTGTCACCTTCAATGGTCCTAGTATATCTACGTGATACTTCTCTCTCATCGAAATAGTTGTTATTGGCTCCAAATACTCTTTTTGCCTACATATCTTTATTTTCTGACACAAAATTCAAGTTTTGATATAGTTTTCAATAACTTGTCTTGCATTTGGATCAACGTTGCCAGATTTTTTTTTTTGCCAAGTCGGGATTTAGGAACTTTTTGAATGAAAAAAGCGGGATTCTTTCGTCGAAAGCGGGACATAGTAAACAACTATATAATCAAAAGTTTTTGAATATTTATCTTTTTATTTGAATTCGAGTTACGTTTACGTGACAATAGTTAGGTCCCTAGTAAAAATATCCATAGAAAATATATTTTAATAAAAATATATATAAATCAGATTTAGGTACCCTACCGTTAAATAGTTAAGTCAGTACGCTACACGCACGGTCGAGTTATTCCTGAAAAGCGGGATTGAGCCTGTCCCGCGCGGGACCTTTAATTTTGATTTAAAAATCGGGACGTCCCGCCAAAATCGGGACGCTAATTTGGATAGAAAAATCGTTCTTGAAGATTCCCTAAGCATTTACATAATGCTAAATGACCACCTGTCAACGAATCATCATGTATTTCTTTTAAAATCTCATAGATGAGATCTTTTGGTATTACACAGTGTTGCCAGAGTCTGCTCGGCAAAAGTTGCCATATGAAGGTTCAAAAGTTGCCATTTGCAACCAAAAGTTGCCATTACAAAAAAAATGTCGTCAATGATTATCCGGTATTAAAAGTAGATTCCGTTTATTTGCTCTGCTTTTGTTTCTTAAAAATCCTTATTGATGTTTTCCTAAAACAAAAAAGTTTTTAGTCTCTCTGACTGGGGACGGGAAAACTTGGTCCGATTCAACCCAACGCGTTCACTGTTAAGAAAACCCCATTCGCTGTGGTTCCACAGTTCGGAAACCCTTATAGACTACAGGCCCATGTCCAAAATGGATGTGTCATATGGAGAGCATACAATAATGAGATGACAACTGAGTGCTGGTGAGAATTTAAAAGTGCATGTAGATTGAGTACATTTTGGTCATATATTTTTGTACGGCATTTTTACAATCGATAGATCCATGAATAATAATAAGAAAGCGCGCAATGCCGTAAAAAAATGGTGCGCCACAAAGTAGGTATATTTTTTTGATTTTCTGACAATTTCCAGGGCAAATTTGGTCATTTTATTCTGTACAGCATCAGTTTCATAATGTTTTAATACAGCTTCTAATCCATTATTCCGCAACGCCGTACAAAAATCATGCGACAGGGGTAAAAAATCAAGGGTTGCAACCCCCTCTCTTTCCGTGGTCCGTGTAGTCTATTACCATCTCCAAGAGAGAGAGATTCATAAGTCGCAAGTCCGGCCCCATATGGAGTACTGCTCCCATTTCTGGTCATGTGCACCTGGATACCAGCTTGACCCTTTTGACTCAGTCCAAAGACTCACAAGTGATATTGAAACACTGAGTCTGAGGAGAGACTTTGCCTCTGTGTGTGTGTTCTACCGCTTGTACAATGGGTTGTGTTCTAAGGAGTTGTTTGGAATGATGCCCACAGCTACTTTCTACCATCGCACCGCCCGTCATCGGCAGGGAATTCATCCTCATACCTTAGAACCTAAATGGTCGCGCACTGTGCGGTTTGAGAGGTGCTTTCCCCCGCGAACGCTAAGGTTATGGAATGAACTCCCTGCCGAGGTTTTCTCCAGAGAGTACAGCATGGGGTTCTTCAAGAAAGGAGTGATTAGATTATTAAAGGGTGAGTGGGTATGTGAGTTATACCCTTGGTATTGCAAACGTCCATAGTCTAAGGTGACTACTTAACATCAGGTGGGCCGTAAGCTTGTTTGCCACCTTGGTGGTATTTAAAAAAAAAAAAAAACATTTTCCTACTTCAAATGGACACACACATTTTCCTTCTCCATAACAATGTTTTTTTTCTATAATTATAAAAAATAATGCATTAAATATAAAAAAAAAATTCAAAACCATGCAAGCACGGCAATAAAAAAAAACAAATTCCCACCACCTTTTGTTAGAATGTATAGTTATTAGGTAGTTTGTTTTATATTCTTTTCTTTTTTGTGGGCTCGAATATAATTGCATCTTTGACAGATGCTTTTATAGCCATTAAAGATGATATGGTCTCCGTATTCAATCGGTTCCTATTGTCAGTCTTTATTAATTCCAGCTGGCTGAAAATTCTTTCGACGCAGGCATTTGAAAAGGAAAGCACAAAAAGAAGGCTCAAAACTTTCTGCAAATTAGGATAGGCTCGGTTGTTAAAAGCATCTTTGATTTTGAAAATGCTTTTCCAATATTCTTCAGCGTTTGATATTTCACTATCTACAGAGTCTAACAATGCATGACTTGTCCTTTCCTTGTGTACATCTTCGATGTTTAAATATGCTAATAAACTTGGAAAACGCACAACTACATTCGATAGATCCTGATGATTGTTATTTTGGGCTTTTTGAGGATCTACGATCTTATCCATTAATTCATAAAGTGGGTCAGTAAAATTGAATCTTTTAATAATCTGACCAATGAGTTCAATGTAAAACGCCAGGCAACTTTTTTGGAAATTCTTAATATGTTCTGTGGGTGGTGAGATCTTGTTTCATCTCGTTTTTTAAATCTTGTGCGGCTAGTCCCAAATATAATTTTTCTAGAGTTTCAAAATATCCCGGGTTCGCATATGCAATTTTTAGGTGGACGACGGATTTGCAATAATTAATTTTTATGTTATTGCTTGCTACGGTTTTAATAAGTTTTTGCACTTAAGTTTTACAATGTGCAAAAGTGGTCTTTCAGATTAAAATAAGGTGTTGAAATCAGTCAGTTGTCCTAAAACATACGACATAAACTCCAGATACACGCGTGTAAATTTATTGTTAAACGCTAATAGAATGTCATCAGTCACTTTACTAGGGTCTTCAAGAACCTTTACAGTAAAATATGCTTTGAAAACATTATACTGTTCTAAGGCTCTCACGACACATGCCTTTAATGATAACCATCTAGTGGTTGCCGGGCTCAAAATTTTGTGGATGTCCAGTTTGAAAAAAGTTTGAAACTCTCTCAATTTATCTTGACGTGATGAGCTGCGGCTGAAATGCGCGCCAACACTTCTTAGCAAATCTTCAACCGATAGGCAGTTTCAAACAAGCTTTTAATGCCGCAAGATGAATCATGTGACACGAACACTTTACGCAGGCGATTTGCGGGATCTCGTTTTTTAAATAGCTAAACAACACAACAAACAAAAGAAACAATCGAACAAGCACCAGAGATTATCCTTAGTTATTGTTCAGCATTACTACAGATCAGGTAGGTATCTATAAGGCTATCTTTGAGAACTTGTTGTCACTCTGACTGGTGTATAAGTTGCACTGACAGGAGGAGAGCAAATACATTTTCGTATATGACAGAAAGAGACGGCACGAAACTCTACACCAGTTACTATACTAGTGTGAGTTGTTGAACACAAGCGAAAAATTTGGGTTCAGTTTTTTAGGTGCGTTCAGTTAATCTGCGAAAATATTTTGATTTCTTTAACGAAACCAACATCGCCAAAAAGTTGCCATTTAAGCTTGATTGCCAAGCGGTTGTCAAGAGGGGTTAAAAGTTGACATAATGGCAATCAAAGTTGCCAAACAGCAACGCTGGTATTACATGCCTATACACTTCTCTACCTAGAAGTTAGCGTAAATGCGTTAGCATGCCGTCACAAACTAAAAAAACCTTTATATCGATTTATTCCGCCACCATCATTCACCAAACGTTGACGTATACACAAAACTTTACTTTTTACTTTACTTTGCCCTAATGGCGATTCTCCTGAATTGTCTCCTTCCAGTGAAGTAAATAATCCGCTAAATTGCTTTTCCTTGCACAAAAAGTGGACTGAAAATCGAATTCTTGCAAAGCTAGCACCCATCTTGCAATTCTGAAATTTTATTACGATTGGTTGCCAACAAACACAATGCTTTATAGTCCGTACCCACCTGTATAGCTTTACCGCAAATATAACTTCGGAAAAAATTAAGGGGCCCACAGCAATGCAAAATTAATGCAAGCCACTCCTTTTCGGAAATTTAGTAGTTTTGCTCAGCTGCCGACAATTTTCTGGATGCAAACATCACTGGTAGCATCTCTTTTTCCGATTTTCCTTGTATCCGTTGATATTTTCGTTAGGATACCTTCCGCTTCCGAAAAATACCGTAACAATGGAGGTTCCTGTATTTCTCTAATTAATTCTCGCAGCGCTATTTCCTGCCGCTCCCCCCAAGGGAATTTACGCGTTAGGTCAGTTAACGGTATGAACTTCCTGTAATACGATAGTAAACCTACTAACGATCTTACTTCCTTTATATTTTTCGGTTTTAACGTTAAATTAGCTTCGCGGAGCTTTTGGAGAGTTGCTTCTAATAATTGACCTAACTACTAAATTCTCGTGATAAATAATTATAGAATCAACATACACTAATACCCCTTACCCTAATAAATCTTTTAAGGCAAGATTCATTGCTTTTTAGAAAAATTCTTGGCTATTTTTCATCCCGAGCGGTAAAACACTCCATTCCCATTTTTATACCTGCAAATGAAACTGGTTTTATGTTTTTCTCCCGCTTCTAATAATAACTGAAAATATCCTGAATTCAGATCTAACTCACAGTAATACACAGTAAATAGGAAATTGACTCGTATTCGACTCTTTTTTTAACTATCACTACGGGACTCAAATATTCGCTTTGCGACTCTCGTATTACACCCATTTTTACCATTTCACGGACTTGCTCGTCTATTATCTCTTGCTGAGCCCTAGAGACTCGATAAGGCGGTTGATACATTGGGATATCATCCGTCATTTGCATAGTAATCGGTACAAAATTACACCTACTTAACCTGAGTTTATCGAATGCAAACCTTTTCTTATTATTCGATAAAATTGAATACAATCTAACTCCTTAGAGATAATTAATTTTTTTTTATGCCCTATAATACCAACATTATGCGAATCACACTTTAATATATTCGTCGAAAATACACTATATACATCATATGTCATCATCATGACATATGCCTTTAACCTAAGGAAAGATACAAATACCTTATTTCCAATGGACATATTTTGTCCTTTCAAATTGACTGAACAGACAAATTTCTGTAGAAAATCTAAACCTACAATGGGAAATTGACAGTCTTCTGCTACAATAAAATCAACTTCAAATGCTTCTTCAGCGATTTTGATATATATGCCACGCAATCTATATCCTTGGAACATGGCTCCATTGGCGGATACCATACCTACTCATTCTTCTTGTTGCCTTTCCCTATCCTTAAATAGCCTTTGAAAAACTCCCATTGGAAAATGGAGACTTCGGATCCTGTGTTCAGAATACATGACAACATTTCTCCACGTTATACGATAGGAACCCATAATAAATTAGATGACTCCCTAATTAAATTATAATTGACAGCATATCCTTACCTATTTTCATCATATTCCTGCTAAATATATTCATCTTGGATTTTCCATTCGCCTTTAAAGTACCTATCCTGCTCTCTACTATTAATTAAGCCCTCTGCTGGTTGCATATATGACCACGCATATTTTACATACCTTGCTACAGGAATCTCACTTGCATACTCGGTTATAGTGTATGTGTATCAACATTGTAGAAATCAAAATTCGACTTACCGAAATCCTGCTGTAGGTATCGTTTATTATATAAAGTTTCTCTTTTTTGTTCTTCGTTACCGCATGCACTATACTCACCTCACCAATCTCTACGTCTCATGTTGTATGGCGAGCGTCGTGGTCATCACATCACATAAATTATTTCCTACTGTCAAGCGGATGTATTCCCTGCTAGTTTTCCTATGCTTTTCGTTAATTGCTCGTGAGATAGAATACATAGCATCTCGATTTTTCTTTTCCATACCGAGGAAATACTGTCCTCAAACCGCTTTATGATGCTATTTTCATCTTTAATTTTGCATTTAGCACCCTGATTTAAAACACGGTATAAATATGGCTCTATACCTTACCTCTTATTCTGTCGCATTGTGTGTACAAAGATGATTATACTCTTACTGACCCAAGGCCATTCAAATTGTTAAATTTTTTTTTTTAAATGTTTTTAAGCCATGTAGCTAAAGGGGAGCGCGAAAAAAAAAATTTACCATTGTATACCGCTCATTGATATTGTATTTTTTGTTTTGAAGAAATATTGAAAAAAAAGGAGTGTGAAGCCATTAAAGTCACCTTTTGTACAAATTTTGTTCCTAAGATTTTTTTAACTTAGTCACCATAGTCCTGGGTGAACTTGAAATTTGGTGGTAATGTTTATTATTACATATATCTTACTAACAAATACCAAAATATTGATAAATCCGATTTTTTTCTTTGAAATTCACTCGTTTTTTCTATTACAACTAACTTGATTTTGCGGTCAAATGTGTAGCACCGAAGGCAACTGCAAGCACTCACTCACTAACTGCTTATGAATAATTCTGCCATTCGCAAGGCTTATATTCTACATTTGGTACGGAACCCTAAATATGCGAAGGCCGACACGCACTTGGCTGGTTTTCCACCTTTTGCTATAGACAGTACCCATGTAGGGGTACATAGCACAAAGCGAGTAATTTAACGTTTGCGGTTTGATAAAAACTACTATTTAAGGTACACTCACTTAATTTTTTTATATAATTGTGTAAGTAGCATGGTTGCTTTGCGCCTACCCCTTACCCGAAGGGGTATACCCACTTTTAGGCTACCCTTCACTGGCTAGCAAGAAAAAATGCGCCAAATTAGTTGCACCGCTGCTGCGCTGGTACCGACTTGAATTTTGAAAAACTGTTAAAAATTTAAATTCAGCACCATCGAATACCCACTTGAACTTGTTGTGTGTTTTAAATAGGATTCTTCAAAGCATGCCTTAAAGACCATATTTTTAATTTAGTTCTTTTTCAATAAATGGCATACGTTGCTGGTGTTACGGGTTTCGATTACCTTGCGTCCTTAGTGGCGGAAGTTCGATTCCTGCATGTACCAATAAGTTTTTTCTTAATTTCTCAATTACATTGATTATTTATACCACTGGTTTAATGGTGAAGAAAAACATCGTAAAGAAACCTAACGGACAGCCATACATTTGCGCAAATCATTGGGCAGTCCCAAACCCCAGTGAAAGATCCGGTCAAACGCATTTGCTATGTCTATGTTCTTCCTCAACGGCTAGTGCCTGTCAGTGTGTAAGATAATCTAAAGAATCAGTGACCATGGCGAAAGCCATATTGACGTTTCGTGACCAGACCGTGTTTATCTATGTATCATAATAGCTGTGTGTAATTACACGCTCCATCACCTCCATCACCATTGGCTTTATCTTTAATCCTATGAGCATTGATTCGCAGTTCCTACGAGGACTGGCAAAGGTTTCATTTGGCAGCAAGCAAAATTAGTCGCTTAAACGTTTTTTTTGTTTCCTCTGGTTTCCTCGCAGAAGTGATAAATAGTATAGTGTTTAATTCAGGTGTAAGTGATCAATTCTACCCTCAACCTTCAAATACCCTCGCTCGCTTCGCTCGTTCGTGTGCCTAAATATGTCTTGGGGTAATTAATGATGATGACTCACATCCTATGTCATTTTACTATTCTTAAACATTAAAACGGCAATTCATGAATGTCAATATCTTCAGGTCGGGCAGCACAAGCTGTCATGTTAGTAGGATAAAGGCTCGCACTACGTGTACTGGCCAGCATACCGAATGAGCCATGATATATTCTACACTGGGTACTCCACGAGAACAAAAATTCTCTTTCATTCATCATGTCATTCTTTCTACTTCCCGCTAAATAGTGAAAAAGTTACACATAACCTCGGGATGACCACTTTTTAACCTGGAAACCCTATGAAATCGTTTTTGCACGGCTGTTGGAATAATCAGCATCTATAATATAGCAGAAGAATAAGTGTGAGCGAGCGGACAATAAGAAGAAAAGTAGACGTATGGAATTTACACACTTGCAAGCCATTAAAATTCCTAAACTCCTCAGACAATACAGAGTTGGCAAACTAGGTTTTGCACAAGTTTTGCTAGGCGATAAGTGTAGAATTGCTCGTAATCATGAACATGTTTTAGAACGAAGTAAAGATCAGTTGTTTTCTACAACTATAACCATCATTTATCATGATGGCTAAAAAAATATGTGAAGGAATAATTTCTGTCGCCATAACGGAGTCAGTTGTCGTAGATTAATGCCTGACAGTGGTTCAATACATCCAGATTTTTGTTCTTGTCTGTATCCATCGAAGCAAAGAAATCATCCTTATGCATGATAATGCATGAGAAGACGTAGTAAGCTGCGTTGACGACTACAGAAATTAGTTCTGTAATCAACAACTACTAGTAGCGAGCCAGGATTCCTGACATAAGATCCATTAAGCATATCTAGGATATCCTCAAAAGTTGTGTGAGGGCCAGCCAAAATCTTCTAAAACGTTTCAATGTACTGCGAGGTGTCACGTTGACTGTATTGGAAGACTTCGCTCAAATTGAAATTTTGATATCAATCAGTGTATTTCAGACAGTGCGGTGATTATTTGTAAATATCTGGCCATAAGTCAGTTTCAAAACTGTTTTTAGTTTTGAAATATGCAATTAAATATACCTCTCTATATACTATACTCCACTTGCTATTTTATTTGTTCTATTTATATTGCATAGTGATAAAAAACACTAATTTAAAACTATCTGACTTAAAATAAAGCTAATAGACTACTATAACTAAGTAAATAAATGATTAAAAATTTAGTTTTAACAAGTACACTCACAGTGAAATTTTTTTCTTTCACCAATCACCACCAATCTCTTTCTGAGTAAATGTCAAATAACAACGATAAAATTTACTTCACATACATGTTGTTATATAACCTGTCTAGTTTGTTACTAGATGTTGATTGTAGTTAACAAATCTTTTGCATATTGCATATCTTATGATTGCATAACCAACAATAAACCTGATGACTAACAAAGCCACGATTCATTAAAATATAAGTACACGCCGAACGCTACTGATTTAACTGACTTTCACACACCAATAATACGCCGAATACTTATTATAGTATTGACACCACATGAACCTAACATGCGTATAGATCATAAATCACAAAAGGCTAATCAATCCATCTAGTAACAGCAGTGGGAGTCGACCTAACTTTTAAAAATTAACGAAAAAATTAGTTCTGTCCGCGGGCCATCTGACAAAAATAATAGTTCTGTCTGCGGTCCGCGTTCAATGTGCATCTCCCGTACAAATACGAAAATACGCGATTCTGATAGCTTGTATAGTGTCGTTTAACAGACTTCAAAAATTTTCTTAATGTTTGTTATCTGAAAACTCCGTCATTTAGTAACCGATTCGAAAAAAAAAAATATAATTCCTGCATAATATAGGTATATTTAGAAGAAGACAGATGCACCCTAATATGGAATCCTAACAGACCTGTATGATGTGATACTCATGCCCATTAATTTATAACAGATATTATATGAGCACTGAAATATGAAATCAGGCCCTGTGGTGTCGGCAAAGCAGAATAACACCCCGTGGGTGTCATACGAGGCAACAAAGGGACATACCAGATGATGGGCAGGAGCACCATACTGAGTAAATATTTAATATCAGTCTGCGATCACCAACCTGCATGTCAACCGTGGCGATAATTGGCACAACCCCTCCACGGCCCCTAGTCCCCAGCAGCACCGCTAGTCCTGACCATGGCAGCGGTCAAGGTCACGGTGGGGCAGGGGATGCAAAGAATCTCCGACAGAGATCCGGCTACTACAAACAACGCCAACTGGCACTGGCAACGTACAATGCAGAAACAAAAAACTTTGTTTATTTGAATGTTACAAAAAACATGTCAAAGATTTTTGTTAAGTCCAATTTTTCTTGCCATTTAAATTTTCGTCAACAGTGTATCACCCTCACATTTATCAAATGACATTAAATGGGGTTAAAAACCTTAGGTAGCGCCAAATTAGTATGCAAAAGAATCCTAGTGGTAAAATAAACGATTTTTACACTATCCGCTAGGGTTCTTTTACCAACTAGTTTGGCGCCACTAACGATTGGTACCTAATTAGTGATCTGTGGATTTTTAACCCCATTGCAGATTTAAATGTATGTAAAGTTGCAAGTTCAGGGTAGTCTGTGGGATCTTGTTATAAAAGCGTACACACTGCCCGACAAAAGAATTGTTAATTTTTTGAACGCGACTAGTAACTACTATCAATTTATGTTTATTTCGTGTATTGACACTGTGTACATCGCTTTTTTTACAGTACAAGTGCAAGTTTCTTCGAACATACATTATATTTACATAAATATATTGTGATGTCATTGTTCAAATGCCGTTGTTCTTTAAAACTTCTCTGAGGGAATCTCGAGGTTTCAAGTCATAGATAGACCTAATAGCTCTTTTTTGTAATATGAAAATTTACTCTATATCAGCTGTTCTGCTCCACAACAGAATTCCATATGACATGATGCGGTAAAAACAACTAAAAACCAATTAAGTATTGCTAATAAGGCATCATTGACATCGTCTTTTTTTTCTATCAACATTAAATATTAAGGAAGTGTCATCAGCAAACAAAACGACTTGCCAAAATTTTTCAGCAAAATAAGGTAAATTCTGAGGATTTTGTACCATTTATGTCAACTATTTGTGTTCTACAACTTAGGTGAGTAGATATAAGATCAAGTGCAGATTCTTTTACACCGTAATATTCTAATTTGCGTGTAAGAGTCTCATGTTCGACGCAGTCGAAAGCCTTGGATAGGTCGCAATAGACTCCAATAGCATTTTGATGATTTTCCCAAGCTGAGAATATGTGCAACATTTATGATACACCTGCGTCAGTAGTTGAACGACCTTTTATAAAACCATAATGTTCACTTTGAAATGATTTATTTATAGTGAAGTATTATAATAGTTGATTTATTATAATTTTTTCAAAAAATTTGCTGAGTGCAGGCAAAATAGAAATGGGTCTAAGATGATTAAGTTATTTCGTGCTACCAAAATTCTTCATCATCGTCACCATCATAATCTTCATCATCATCCGATTCACATTTTTTAGTATAGAAATTACAACCGAGAGGGGGACAACATCGATATAAATCGCCATCGTCAATGTCGCCAAGGACGCACTGAAATATTAAATATATTTATTATTATTGATTTTACCTTTTTTTTATAAAACATCAGGCATCAGGTATTTAGTCAAGACTTAGAAACTTTATTTTTTGCACTGTTGTCAATATTATATTGTTTAGTCAAAACACCTGTCTTTAGTTTTTTTGTTTGGTTAGTATCTTTTTCTACGCACATAAATTTCATTTAGGTTTTGAAGCATTTTAATTGTTTGTAAGTTAAGGGTTAGCTGACAAAAGATACGCTTACGTAGTTTTATTTTCATTTTTGTCTGTTTCAGTGTCACTCGGTCAAATATACCCGCTTATCTTCTGTCAAATATTGGTCTGTAAAGATATGTTGAAGTTTTGTCTAGTTAGAAGTTGCATATTATGTAGGTTTCGTATTATTGACTGTAGTGGGCTGGTAATTAAATAGATATATGATGAATGGACTGATAGCTTGCCATCACGATTCAATGTCGTAAATCACTCATGAACTATGCTTTTGTAACGTCGCTGACCAGTAGTGTCTGAAAGATTCAATACATAAATCTCTAGCATATTGAAGAAAACAAAGATAATGTGAATGCAACAAACAATGTTATGTATACAGTATTTCTCTGTTATTACATATTTACTTACAAATGTTAAAAATAATAGTTTTTTTATAATGTTCGTAGCACAAATTGCGATCTGTTACTTTAAAAGTGTGGTTCACAAACTGTTTTTATAATGGCATTATATTGTACACGAAATTTCCGCCCTGTTTTGTCCTTCTTTTCCGAGATATGTTATACCGAATAGAGTCAATGTCAAAGTCAATTTTTTTATTCAAATTAGGATTTTACAAACAATTTCGAATGGTCAAAGGTTCAAACCGAGAAGAATCCGGCAAAAAACTCGATACAATCAATGTTTTAAATAAAAACTTTAGGCCGTACAATTTATATTATTTCCATTTTAATTTGGTTTACCTATGCATCCTGTAATTGAGCATCTTCAGTCCCATGGATTTTTATTATCAACGTAGTCTGAAATATTGTAGTATGCATTTTTACAAAGTAGTTGTTTGATAAAAGATTTAAATTTACTTATCGATAACTTTTAAATATTATTTGGAACATTGTTGTAAAAGTGTATACATTGCCCCATAAACTAGTTACTTATTTTGTGTAGACGTGTATCATGTACCAACAGCTTATGTTTACTTCTAGTATTTACTTTGTGAACGTCACTTTTCTTGCTGAAACTTTTGATATTTTTATGTACATATAAAAGATTTTCATATATGTACTGCGACGCTTAAGCTAAAATATTTTCTTCCCTTAACCTATCCCTCAGAGATATCCTAGATCCTAATCTGTAAATAGCACGAATTGCCCGTTTTTGTAACACAAATATTGTATTTTCATCAGCAGCGCTACCCCACAACAAGATACCATATGTCATTAAACTATTGAAATAGCTAAAATATACTATTTTTGCAGTGTCGATATCGGTCAATTGTCTTATTTTCTGGTTCGCATACACAGTAGAGCTAAGTTTTGTGGCTAGGTTATGAATATGAGGACCCCATTGAAGTTTGGAGTCCAGCGTTATGCCAAGAATGACTGTTGAATTAACAAGTTCTAATTGCTCGCTATTAATTTTATTACATGTCTGGATCTAACTAACATTTGTTAATGTAAATTTAACACATTTGATTTTTTCTCATTAAGTGACAAATTTTTAGTGTTAAACAAATTTAAAATTTTAGAAATGGCATTATTTAATTCATCATAACATGTCTGTCGTCTCTTAACTTTAAAAAGTGAAGAGGTGTCATCAGCAAATAAGACAATGTCATGGTTTTTTACATCATATGGAAGATCATTAATGTAAATAAGAAACAGACAAGGACCTAAAATTGAGCCCTGAGGGACTCCAATAGTGACTGCTGATCCCGAAGATCTTTCACCGTTGACATCTATTTTCTGTACTCTGCTACACATAAAGGAGGTCAAAAGGTCGTGAGCTTTGCCTCTAATACCATAGTGATGTAGCTTCTTGATGAGATTTTCATGTTGGAAACAGTCAAATGCCTTAGATAAGTCACAAAACACTCCAAAAGCATCATGCGAATCCTTCCAGGCGTTAAATATTATTATTATTGGTTGTTAAGGATCAAAAGTAAAAGGTTGGACATAAACTTTGATCGTTGTTAAAACGACTGCTCTTAATATATTCAAGTGTTTTTTACAGGAATCCAAAGCCTAGTCTGTGCCCAAATTAGCGGGGGCGGAGCTACTGGCAAGAGCTAGTTGAAATATTAATTCAATAAATTGATTTTGTGTATGTGTGCCTTAACTTGTGCCATGTATCTTAAATCGCCCCGTAGGCAGATGAAGTCTGATAATGTCTGGAGTGAATTTTGACAACTATTGCCTTTGTTGCGATAATTTAAGCTGGCGCAGTCTGTAGTATAGTAGTATAATATAGTAGTGTATGTCGGTAGTTAGTTACTTACATATTCGTCCTCTTGTTTACACTCGTCACCGTAATCTGCTTGCACTGTAATGAACTCCGAGAGCCCCAGCAATAAAACTACAAGGGTCACTAGCAAATATTGCGACATGTTGATGAAGACGAGACCTGTAAATGGGTAGATGAGTTAACTATACTAATCGCAGGATCTCACTGTAGGTCAAGCCATAAATCAAGTTTTGCATGTTCATGTGCACACCAAGTACACGCTATCGCTAATAAACCACGTGGTAAGGCTTATCGGTACTATTAAGATTAGGGTGCTAGGGCGTGCACCATATAATACGCTCTGTTCGCACATTTCATAGCTGGACCTGCAGCACTTACATGAAATGCAAAAATAAAAATTTAAAAAGAAACTTCTTTTTAAGCTATTGCATAGCTTTTATTGCGGGCTTTGAGCGCGGCGACCGAATCAATAAATTCCGTAACGAAAAAAACCTAACAATCATCTAACGTCGTTTCAGTTCGGCAAACTTCGCAAACGGTGTTTGTGTGCGTGCGACTAGACGTATGTGTGTAGATTAGCTGCTAACTGCTCATAACTGATTCTATCTCTTTTAGACACGATGTTAGGTGAGACAGCGTGCTTTTTGGCCAGTTCAAGCCCACGACTAGTTGAACCTTAACGTGTCTGTATGTATATGGTACGACTGTATCGAGACGAGCTGCTCCGAAATCGGACGAATACGTAAGCAGCTGTTTTTATAATTGCATAAGTTGATAAAAAATGCTATGCAATAGCTTTACCGCGGCATGCCCTGTGTGCCACTGTTCTTTTGTTATTTAAACACACATATTATTATATGCATCACAATCGAACTTGGCGCAAAAAGTCTACCCCGTGTTTTACTCGCACGCCATTGCACGTAATGACATCAGTGCTAGTAGTACTTGTTTCTGTAGGCATATAAATCATCTTACCTATATTAGTGTATTGTTAAGTGTCTTGTACAAGATCTCAGGCTGTGTAGATGATCAAAAATGCTTGTCAAGCAAGTAAATTTTTAAAGCTTGGTAACCAATTTCGACCGTTTAAGGTTACGTGCTTGTCGATGTTTGATGAAAAATTATATTTCGATGCAAATGAGAGTCAAGTCAAGTCAAGCGAGTACTTGCTCGAATGAGCGGCCCGAACTGGGGAAGTACCTCCACCTTACAGAAAACC
The DNA here is from genome assembly GCA_946406115.1 of Apoda limacodes. Taxonomy (NCBI): domain Eukaryota; kingdom Metazoa; phylum Arthropoda; class Insecta; order Lepidoptera; family Limacodidae; genus Apoda; species Apoda limacodes. The sequence goes on along the minus strand of OX291555.1, from coordinate 19,248,402 downwards.
GCGGCCATAATAACACTAACATTGAGTAGTGTTGTGTTCCTGGCGGTGAGTAAGGTTGCCAGAGCTCTTTGAGGATTCGCTGCGCGGACAGCGGAGGACCGGCGGTGCTTGTTGCTGTCATGCTCGGCGTAGACGCGGCGTGCTGGTTCGGCGGTCAGGGAGACCTGATGAAACGGCTGACCACTGGCCGCCCGCAGGTTGAACGGGATCCCGAACCCAGGGATCACTTAATCTCCGCCCTGGGAGGCTGATTCGCCAGCCTGTGTAAAGTATCTGAAGTGGTAGTCGTGCCGGAGAAGAAGACCGGAGTGGACCCGGCTACTACAACAGAGGGGGATCAGGGGCCCTTCCGCCCGCCGTGCCAGCAACCGTATCATCTGTGGCGAGCTTCGGCAGTCTTAGAACCGCACCTTTTGTCCTCTATGCTGTCTGTGCAGTGAATCCTCATCCCTTAGTCTTAGTAACTTCTTTTATATATTATGGCCATAAGAAAGAATAAGAAAAGAGTTTGCACAGCGGCTACTCCATCCACATATAATGTGGATTTTTGCAACATCAGGGGTATTCACGCAAATCTTAACGCAGTCCACCACCATCTCGAAACTGCGCAGCCGACCATTCTTTTTCTAACGGAGACGCAGATATCCTGCCCGGCCGACACATCATACCTTCACTATCCCGGCTACAAACTCGAACACAATTTCATGAGTCGTGCCGGTGTATGTATGTTCGTCCGGGAGGATATCTGCTGTCGCCGCCTTCATAGCCTTGAAGACAGGGACCTGTCGATATTGTGGGTGCGCGTAGATTACGGCGGCCACACTCGTATCTATGCGTGCCTATACAGGTCTCATAGCGGTGACACGGACGTAACTCGACCCTTCACGCACCTGAGTTTGACGACTGACAAAGTTCTAGAGCAATATCCCACAGCAGAACTAGTTATTTTGGGAGACTTTAACGCCCACCATCGCGAGTGGCTCAGTTCTCGAACCAATAACTATGCTGGGATATCTGCTCACGAATTTGCTCTGACCTATGGATTCTCTCAGCTGGTACTTTCTCCAACGAGAATACCAGATATAGAGGAACATACGAGCTCCTTACTGGACCTTCTGCTGACTACTCGTCCGGACGGATACTCCGTCTCAGTGGATGCGCCTCTTGGCTCCTCGGACCACTGTCTCGTCCGGACTTAAGTGTCATGCACACAACCCGATCCTTCTGGGCCAACTAATTGGCGTCGTGTGTGGCACTATAAGTCGGCAGACTGGGATGGATTGCGAGAATTTTACGCATCGTACCCGTGGAGGCAGATCTGCTTTAACTCAGAAGATCCTGACGTCTGCGCAGCCGCAGTCACTGAGACAATCCTTGCTGGTATGGAATGTTTCATTCCTAACCTGCGAGTAGCTGCCGGCGTCAAAAAACGACCGTGGTTTAATAGGTCTTGCAGAGAAGCTAAAATTCTTAAGCAAACTGCGTATAAGGCTTGGACCACGGCTCGTAATAATAAGGATCCGAATATTTCTGAGTTAAAACGCAAATTAAATGCTGCTTCGAGGTCCAGTAAGAAAGCAACTGCCAGAGCAAAATTCCAATTCATCGGCAAAATAGTTGGGCGACTTGCAAACTATCCTTCTGGGAGTCGTGCTTTCTGGTCGCTTGCCAAAGCTGCCGAAGGGAACTTCTGCCAGTCGTCGTTACCACCACTCCGAAAGACCGATGGTGACTTGGCCCATAGTGCTAAAGAGAAAGCCGATCTACTGGGCAGTCTCTTTGCCTCGAACTCGAATATGAACGATGAAGGCGCTGTACCACCTACTATACCGTGGTGCGGTAAGACCATGCCGGAAATCTCCATAACGCAGCGGGAGGTCAGGCGGGCGTTGCTCTCTCTAGACGTTCATAAGTCGTGTGGGCCAGACGGTATACCAGCAGTGGTGCTTAAGCAGTGTGCTCCTGAGTTATGTCCTGTACTCACGCGCCTCTTCGCGCTTTCCTACCACAATAGGCAATTTCCGTCTTCATGGAAGACTGCGAATGTGCACCCGGTGCCCAAAAAGGGCGATAGATCAGATCCATCGAATTACAGGCCTATCGCTATTACCTCTCTCCTCTCTAAGGTGATGGAGCGTCTGATCAACACACAGCTTCTAAGATACCTAGAAGTACACGATCTGGTCAGTGACCGTCAATATGGCTTTCGCCACGGTCGCTCGACTGGTGACCTTCTAGTGTATCTCACACACCGATGGGCACTAGCCATTGAGAGTCAGGGGGAGGCATTGGCATGTAGCCTGGACATAGCGAAGGCGTTCGATCGGGTCTGGCACCGCGGTCTTCTATCGAAGTTGCCATCTTACGGAGTGCCCGAGGGTTTGTGCAAATGGGTGGCTAGCTTTTTGTCCGGCAGACGCATACGAACCGTAGTTGACGGTAGTTGCTCTGATAGCATGGACATTAATGCTGGTGTCCCGCAAGGCTCTGTGCTGTCTCCTACGCTGTTTCTACTGCATATCAATGACATGTTGGACATCAACAACATACATTGCTATGCAGATGACAGTACTGGAGACGCTTTTTACACGGGTCGTGCAAACATCCCTCGTTCCGTTGTGGAGGAAAACCGCGGAGAACTTGTGTCTCAAATCGAGACCACACTGTCCCAAGTCTCTGATTGGGGACGGGTAAACTTGGTCCGATTCAACCCTACAAAGACACAAGTGTGCGCGTTCACCGCTAAGAAAACTCCATTCACTGTAGTCCCACAATTCCAGAACACTCCCCTCTCCATCTCCAAGAGCATTGGGATCCTTGGTGTCGACATCTCCAGCGATGTTCAGTTCCGAGATCATTTACAAGATAAGGTGAAGCTGGCGTCCAAAAAACTTGGTGTACTCAACAGAGCGAAGCAGTACTTCACGTCGGGGCAAAGGTTGTTACTTTACAAGTCGCAGGTTCGGCCCCATATGGAGTACTGCTGCCATCTCTGGGCAGGTGCACCCGGATACCAGCTTGGCCCTTTTGACTCGGTTCAACGACGGGCTGTGAGAATTGTCGACGATTCCAAACTCACTTGCGGTATCGAGCCCTTAAGTCTGAGGAGAGACTTTGCCTCACTGTGTGTGTTCTACCGCTTGTACAATGGGTTGTGTTCTGAGGAATTGTTCGAAATGATGCCCACGGCTACTTTCTACCATCGCACCGCTCGCCATCGGCAGGGAATTCATTCTCACACTTTAGAACCTAAATGGTCGCGTACAGTGCGGTTTCAGAGAAACTTCCTCCCGCGAACGCTTAAGTTGTGGAATGAGCTCCCTGCCAAGGTTTTCTGCAAGGACTACAGTATGGAGTTCTTCAAGAAAGAAGTTATTAGATTTCTAAAGGGTCGGCAACGCGCAAGTGATACCCCTGGTGTTGCAAGCGTCCATAGGCTACGGTGACCGCTTACCATCAGGCGGGCCGTAAGCTTGTTTGCCACCTTAGTGGTATAAAAAAAAAAAAAAAAAAAAAGAAGTCAATACTTGACAAGCATTTGAGGCCTTCCTAGTAATAAATGCTTGACAAGCACATAAATGCTGGACAAGCATTTTGGTCGTTAAGGGAAACTTTAAAGTGAAGTGTGCTGCAATCGCATCACTGCCGATGCCTCCGGAGAAAAGATATACTCTTGATGATCACAGTAATAGATTTTCACGAGATGTCTTAATAGTATCAGAACTTATATTTAAGCCTTCGCATCTACAGCAGCTACTTATTTACCCTGATATCCGGGGACATGATAAATTAATAAAAAGTATTCTCCATTTAAAATAAGCAAGTAAAAATCTGTGGCGTAAATGAAATAGCATCTAAAATAACTAATTTTTTTAACAAAAACATAAACTAATGTTTTTTGGGTCTTTAAAAAATCAGTTTTTTAGCGATAAAAAACAAATCACGAGACCAATTTTGCCCAAACTCTTATCAGATCTAAGCCATAACGTGGCATATCGATTGATATGGTCACAAGACAAATTCTAGTCATTTATAGTATAAATTTATATTAATTTATAATTAAACATAATGTAGGTAAAAGATAATAGGTTCAAATTAAAAGTTTCATGAATATCACTAACTCAATATGGTTACGAATTATCTAAGAAAAAGCCTCGGGAATCGGAACAGCTGCAGTAGAATTAACGATTCGATAGACAAAGCTTTTCTATCTGTATATCTGTTATAAGTGTATAATGCAGTTAAAACAATTTTACTGCGTGTGCTTCGTATTATTATTTAAAGAGAAAAGAAAGAAAGATTTTCAAGAGAGGTAGGGCACTGCAAGTTCTCGCTTGAACAATTAAAGCGGGGTATAGCGAGTACATGCTTTGAGGATTTGCTGCGCGAACAGCGGAGGACCGGTGGTGCTAATACCGCTGGCCGCCCGCAGGTTGAACGGGTTCCCGAACCCAGGGATCACTTAATCTCCGCCCTAGGAGGCTGAGCCGCCAACCGGTGTAAAGTCTCTGAAGTAGTAGTCGTGCTAGAGAAGGAGACCTGAGTGGACCCGGCTACTACAACAGAGGGAGATCAGGGGCAGTAGGTGTTTATTGGGCATTCTGGCTCACTTTCCGCAGCGCAGATGCTGGCGCATCTTCACTGCTCCAATTGAGCTAGAATGCCCAATAAACATTTTGGAATTGATTACGTGCATCTGCGCTGCGGAAAGTGAGCCAGAATGCCCAATAAACATTTTGGAATTGATTACGTGCATCTGCGCTGCGGAAAGTGAGCCAGAATGCCCAATAAACATTTTGAAATTGATTACGTAAAGTTTTCAATTTGGTTGAATGTAAATAGATTAACGTATTTCATACCGACCAACCTTCTTCTAGCTCTATGAACAAGGTATTTTGGAAAGCATCATTCCGTTTTACGAGAGAAGAAGACATAAACTTACAAATATATACAAACCGTTCTGTTCTGTTCTAGTAGAAAAATGTTTTACCCTATTACAACTGTCGGGCAAATAATATTTCATTAATCAATTATAAAAATCTTACCTTTCTTTTATCTTTCGGTAGGCTTGTGTGTCAATGTCTCTCAAATTAATATAAATATGGAGTCATAGCGATTAGAGATTTCATTGCATAATTAACTTCTTTCACCAAGACATCATGAAATTTGTAAAGCAGCCACTAAAGCTACATTTAGAAAAAATATGTTCTGAATCTGATCTAGGCATATCACGTCATGGTAAACTATTACCTAATTCGATTCGATGTTTGATTTGCGGACCATCTAACTGTGGAAAAACCAACCTAATAGTTGGACTTCTTTTGCATGAAAATGGTTTATGCTATAAAAATATATATTTATATTCCAAAACGCTTTACCAACCAAAATATATATTTTTAGAAAAAGTGTTAAATGAGGTTCCAGAAGTACAATTAATGAAATATAACGATAATAGTGACGTTATAAGCCCTCATCGTGCAAAACCTGATTCAGTAATTATTTTCGACGATGTTGCTTGTGAAAATCAAAACAACATTCGTGATTATTTCTCAATGGGGCGACATAAGCGTATAGACTGCTTTTATTTGAATCAAACATATAGTAAAGTACCTAAACAATTAATTAGAGATAATGCAAATCTTATAATTTTGTTTAAACAAGATGACATTAATTTACGACATGTTTATGATGAACATGTCAGTACAGATATGAATTGGAATCAATTTCGTGATATGTGTTCGGAAATCTGGAAAACTTCATATGATTTCATAGTAATCAATAAAGACTGTGAAAAAAATAAAGGTTGCTATAGAAAAAAGTTTGATACTTTTGTCATTCTTGATTAAAACTCTTATAAACGACAAAAACTCTGATATGTGTTTAGTGTTGTCTATAACATTGGTAAAGCTTATTGTGTAAAATGGATTCGCAAGTAAATATCAAAAAAGAGATAATTAAATCAGCTAGCGTTGTTAAGAAAAAAGTTAGGCAGTTGCGTAATATTCAAACTGAAAATGATAAAGTCCTTAAATCTGTGTTCAAACCTTTAACGGATCCACTACATAAAATGGTATCAAGAAATGCAACACAAAATATCAAACCTAATTACAATGAAGACGTAATCCCAGGGAAAAAAGCAAAATATATGAAAACTGAATTTGATTTTGATCTTCAGGGTGGAAGTGAATATGAAATAGATTCCGATGAACAGTGTGAAAAAGTTGATAAAACTCTTAAGAACTTTGATGATTATGAAGACGATATCTATGAAGATGATTCAGAAAGTATGAGCGATACAAATAATAAAGAAACCAACATTTCAAGTGACGCTTCATTCAAAACAATTGAATCTATTTCAAGTCCACAACATAATTGGTCACCACCTTCAGAAGGAACTGTAAAAGTATTGGAAGATATTCCATTTGGTGTCAGAAATGAACGTGGTAAACTGATGATAGGTAATTCTCGAATTGTCCAAACAGAAAATACAATTTTAGTTTCTGGAAAGCCTTACAAAAAAACTGAAGGTCTAATGGAATTATTATTTAAAAGAATACCAGATTTAAAAACAATCACTAATAGTGACTTAAACAGTTACAAACAGATTTTAACTATTACAAATGCACATAGGCGTGACTTCAACCCTAAAAAACCAATTAAAAGTAATAAAGGAAGCAAGTACTTAAATATTATCAAACCACTTTTCAAGTTATCTAAGCAATGTACAAGTACCGAAAGTCTTACTCAAGGGTCTGGGTTACCAATTTTAAAAAAATATAATAAAAATGATGATTATATGTATTGGGATGACCCTAATGAGTTAGTTGAAAGACTAAAACTTTTAATATCTTCTCGTGATGCAGGAAACAGTGGATTAGACAATGAAATAATATCTATCGTAGAGGAGTTGCAAGAAGCTGGTATTATTAACAAATAAAATATGAAAAGTAACGTATTACATGCATTCTTAACGATTTATTCAAATATAATACAGAGAACTTTATATTAACATTCAGTTGTAATCAAACCATTTAGGGATACATTTATTAAACAATGAACGTTGACAAGTTTGGTCATCACGTACATAAAAGATTGCGTTTGTCAGAAGTTTTCGATATTACTGACAAAGTATTTCTTAAGTCTATTAATGGAGATTTAGACTTAATATCAGCAAGTATAAAAGGACTCAAAACACCTCAGCTACCTGACGAAGCCGTCAATAAGCAGTATGTAGATAATGTACTAAAAGAATATTGTGGAAAACAATCTTTCCTGCTCGAAATAAATGCTATAAAAAGCCTGATTCAAACTTTAAAAAATCAGTTGCTAGATATTAAATCAGAATTAAAAAAGGTTGGATCACAGAAAACCGCACCTAAACAATTATGAACAGAGAAGACATAGTTGGTGAACTTCACAAACTAGCTAGAAAACACTTCATTCGTAGGGCGGTAATATTAAAAGGGATTGATGATTTATGGCAAGCTGATTTAATTGACATGCAGAAAAAGTGAACAAAGGTTTTAAATATATTTTAGTTGTTATAGACTGCTTTTCAAAATTCGCGTGGGGAGTTCCTCTGAAAACGAAAACAAAACGTGACGTAGGAAACGCTTTTCAAAAAATTTTGGATTCTGGTCGAATTCCTATTAACCTTCAGACAGATATGGGAAAAGAATTTTACAATGAAGTGTTTAAGAAAATAATAACAACTTTTAATATAAATCACTATTCTACATATTCTGTGAAAAAGGCGTCAATTGTTGAAAGATTTATAAGAACACTGAAATCAAAATTATATAAATATTTTACTTTAATTGGAAATAACAAATGGATCGGATCACCTTTGAACGATGCTTTCTCATCATATAATGAGACTGTCCATCGAACCATAAAATTTAAACCAATAAATGTAACATGTGATAACCAAACCGTCGTTATGAATAACATAAAGAGGAATGAAACACCTCAGTACTTAAGAAAATCAAAATTAAAAGTAGGTGACTGTGTTCGGATTAGCAAATATAAAGAAAATTTCAAAAAGGGGTATACACCTAACTGGTCTTCTGAACTATTTACCATAACAAAAGTTAATAATACTTACCCAGTAACTTATCACATTCATGATCAAAGAAATCAAATAATACTCGGATCCTTTTACGAACAAGAGTTGCAAAAAACTAAACATCCAAACATTTATTTAATTGAAAGAGTGATAAGAAAGAAAGGAAGTAAATTATTTGTAAAATGGTTAGGACTCAATGAAAAGGAAAATAGTTGGATTAACAAAATGTCTATTGTATAGTGATTACTTTTAACTTATAAATACTTTATAATTGTAAGATATTCAACCATGTATTCATTTTAAATTCAGTGATGAACGGTGGAGGACTTGTTAATAATATAGTAAACAATTTACCATTTGAACTTCATTTACCAGGATATAATTATTGTGGTCCTGGTACAAGACTACAAGAAAGATTGGCTCGAGGTGACAAAGGGATAAACGAATTAGACGAGGCTTGTAAGCGTCACGATATAGCATATTCCGAACATCGTAATTTAGAAGATCGTCATAAAGCTGACTTTGCGCTTCTGAATATGGCAAAACAAAGAATGAAGTCAAAAAATACTAGAACCGGAGAAAAATTAGCATCTTGGCTCGTAAGCAAAGTTATGAAAACTAAATTAAAAAATGGTGCTGGAGTTAAATCTTTTAAGTCAGTCGTGTCTAAAATCCGTCATTATATGAAAAACCGCAAGCCAAAAGATAACAATACTGCTATAAAGATAGCCTACTTGACTGCAAAAAAATTATTTAAAAATAAAAATGTTTGCTTACCCCGTCTTATACCAATACCAAAAACTGGAGGGATTCTACCACTTATACCAATTTTTGCTGGCTTATCTGCATTAGGGTCTTTAGCTGGAGGAGCTGCAGGTATTGCTAAAGCAGTGAATAGCTATAAATCAGCAAAGCAAAACCTTGAAGAGTCACAGCGTCATAACAAAATGATGGAATCTATTGCGTTAGGAAAAGGTCTCTACATCAAACCTTATAAAGGTAACGGATTATGTTTAAAATCAGCAAAAAACTAACTAGAAGGCTACCTAGACGTGCTTTAACGAATGTAGATATTTTAAAGCACACTAATGATATACCGTATTTTCGAGGAGTATTCATGAAAGATGCTTTACCAAAAAAAACTAAAGATATTGAGTGTGCGATTGTCAATTTGGATAACTCTAAGAATCCTGGAACGCACTGGGTAGCCTATATAAAAATTAACAACTACTGTGAGTACTTCAATAGTTTTGGAAATCTAAGACCACCCCAAGAGTTACTGTCCTATTTAAATTTGTCTAATGTTTATTACAATTACAATGTATATCAGAACTTTAATACTGTTAATTGTGGTCACTTGTGTATAAAATATTTGAACAATTTTTGGCATTCAAAAGAATAAATTAAGATAATTCAATAAAATAAACCATTTTAATCATGTCTTTCACGCTGTCAATATCTGGATTCACATCAAGCTTAAATACTTGTTATTCTCCTGCTCTACAGTTAGACGGAGATTACGAATGTGGTCTTTTATACTTTTCTACTTTTAACTCTATTCCAAACGTTGAAAGTAAAAATAATAAATTTCATTATGGTGATAATGAAATGATTGAAATTCCTGAAGGATCTTATGAACTACAGGACATTTGTGACTATATAAAGAAAAACATTAGAAGCAGCACCTTTAGTTTAACTTGTAACAATAATACTTTACGTACTGTAATTTGTTGCTCTAAAGACATTCATTTTGAAAAAGAAAATTCTATTGGGAGTATTCTCGGATACAATAAAAAAACATTACAAAAGAATAAATTTCATGAATCACAGATCCCAGTCAGTATTCTTTCTACCACTGTTGTCCGAGTTGAATGTGATATTGTCTGTGGATCCTTCATTAATGGAATTCCAAGCCACATAATCCATGAATTTGCACCTAATGTTCCGCCTGGATATAGAATTATTGAGGTACCAAAGAATATAATATATTTTCCGATTAATCAAAAGACTATCAGTAGTGTAAATATAAAAATTTTAGATTCACAGAACAAGTTAGTTAATTTTCGGGGAGAAGAGGTACTACTGTACCTACATCTGAAGAAAAAATGATAGACTTTCACCAAATTCATATAAATTCTTTTTCACGACCAAAGAAGCTCAGAAAGATACAGGTAATTCGCAAAAGAGCACCTGTGTCACTAACATCTACTAACTTAAAAAAAAAATTAAGTGTTGAAAATAAAGACTTTTTAAAATTAATTGGATTACTAAAATGAGTGTATTAAACGTAGCGCAACCTATTGTATTTGATAATACTATAGAAAGCATGGAAATTCATTCGTATAAGCCATATATCACTACTTTTAATAAAAATGATGAAATAAGAATACCTATCAACCAACAAGACTTGTACGTATTGCCATCAGCGAGTACAATATACCTAGAAGGAATGGTCATCGTTAAAAAAGGAGATCTAAAAGATGTTGCAACTAGCGTTAATTTTACTAACAACCCCATTTTATTTCTGTTTCAAGATGTTCGCTATGAACTTAACGGAGTTGAAATAGATAGAATTAAAAATGCTGGTATAACAACAACTATAAAATCATTTTTGTCTATGAATGAAAATGAATCAAAAATTTCGAAAGCATGGGGTTGGGATATAGATGGAACAAAAAATACAAGATCAGGGAATTTTGCAGTATCTATACCACTGAACAAAATGCTTGGATTTGCTGAGGATTATAATAAAATAATAATGAATTGTAGACATGAGCTAATACTTTTACGCAGCAATACTAATCTAAACGCAATAAAACTAAACACTGGAGAAGTAATAGATGATATCATACTTAAAAAAATTGTTTGGCGTGTTCCACATGTAAAAGTTTCCGATCGAGAAAAACTAAATCTATTAAAATATCTAGAAAAAGATCGTTCAATCAACTTGTTATTCCGAAACTGGGACTTGTATGAATATCCCTTATTACCAAAAACAACAAAACATACATGGGTAATTAAAACGTCTTCACAAATAGAAAAACCGAGATATGCTGTTATTGCATTTCAGACAGACCGAAAAAATAAATCAGAAAAAGACATGTCACACTTCGATCACTGCAATATAAGAGAAGTTAAAGTATTTTTGAATTCAGTGTATTTTCCCTATGAGGGTCTTAATGTTCGATTTGATGAGGATAAATTTGCTTTATTATATGAACAATACACTAGATTCCAACAGTCTTACTACGGACGACGTCCTGAACCCTTGCTAAGTTATAAAGAATTTAGAGATAAAGTACCGTTATACGTTATAGATTGCTCAAGACAGAACGATACACTTAAAACTGGCCCAGTTGATGTTCGTATCGAAATAGAGAGTGATAAAGATATACCAAATCTAACTTCTGCGTATTGTTTGTTATTAAACGATTGCATATTTGAATACAAACCCTTAAGCGGTATAGTGAAAAAAATATCATGAATATTACCGGACCTATTTTCGTAGACTTACAAGGCTTTAAGGATTCTCATAATAAATTTATTGTAAAAGAATTTGCCTTGGCTACCTCAGAATACACTCAAGTATTTCTAATAAAACCACCATATCCCTTTTCGTATTTGACTAAGGAAGAAAAAAGAAATGTATCTTGGTTAGAAAGTAATCGCGGTATTTATTGGAGTGACGGTTACATAGATTATCAAGAATTTAGAAAACTTATCAAACTAATTTTAAAACACCAATATTTGCTTTTGAAGGGTAGAGAAAAAATCCTATGGATTAATGAACTTTGTACAGAATGTAATGTTGAAGATATTGCAGAAAAGGGATGCCCTAATTTTCCTAATTTGTACAGCACCTATTCTAAAGGGCAAAAAAACAAATGTTTTAATCATAGAAAATATTGTGCTCTGGAAAATGTTATTTGTATTAAGAAATGGTGCAATGAAAATGTGGACGTTAAAAATAAAATACTTGAATTAGTTTAAAATATAATAGTTTAGTTTTTTCATTTGTGTACAAATGTATAATATAAGTATTAAAATATATTAACTAAGTATAAGTATTTTGCTTAACTAAGTTTAAGTATTTTTATTAAGAAAATTCAATAAATGTTATAACAATAAAACATTTTTTATTTAATTTCTATTCCTAAAGAGACATTACATATCTTAATGTTTGTACATGACAAAATCGTTTATTTACAATACAAAAAAAAAAAAGAGAAATAAGTTTTGAATGAAATCTCCACGGAGGAAACCTCTTCCTCTGCTACTGCTACTGATATTCTTTGCCTCAGGTATATCTGAAAGACAAGGAAAATAATTAGATTTTCTGTAAATTTTGAAAGTAAAAGCAAAAATAGGAAAGTTTATACATACCTCTGCTCATTAAATTTTCTCAGTTTGTTTTCCCAACTCTGTCGAAATAAGGAAAAGAGAATGCAGTACAGAATTCATCACTGGGTCATTTTCACTTTCTGCATGATAACTTGTTTTTACAATTGTTCTGCTTTCCACAACGTTTGGTAGTTCTGTTAATTGACTAATTTCGATTTTGACCACATACTTTAAAACTTTGCCTACTGAAAAAGCGATATAATTTGCCTTTTGGTAATTAGACATATTTTAAAATTATAATAAAGACGTGTTAACGAATCGACACCTTTTAATTATGTGATTTATTTTTCATATAATGCAACAATCTGTTTGCGTCATACAGGTTTCAAATAAAAACTTGTTGGTTCATGTATGTTAGATATCGTATGACCGGCTGCCTACACCGAAGACATCTTGAATATCGAAATGTATCTGAATCAGCATAAATTTTCTTTTCTAACGTTCGTAATAAAATAGTTAAAGTTTTTTTGTTTGTCTGTCTGTCACAAATGCTAATTATATCTACCAAAATTCTTTATCTAAAGGTTTACACTAAAGTTGGACTTAGATTAATAAAACAACATTTTCAAATAGGTACATTTTATTGTTATTATAAAAAAATCACAAAATTATAAAAAACACAAAATTCAAAAAAAATTAACAACAAGTCAAATAGTTATAAAAATATGAACTACCAAAAAGTAAAAGTTCTTGCACAGCTAAAACGTTAGATTTACTTTTATAAAAATGAAGTACCATTTCAATTTGACTGACAGTTAGGGTATTATAACAAGCTAAATTATTTTTTATATTATGTACAAAATGACTAACTATTACATAGTCATGCTTAAGTAAATAGTTTAATCTTAATTCTACACAATGACAAAATGTACTAAGAGCACCACAAATTAAAGAAATCACATTTTCAGGACAACGTTTTTCACAAAAAAGAAGTTGGTATAGAATAGTCATGTTGTCTATACATTTCAAGTTGATTTCAATGTAAATTCTGTGCCATTCCTTAGTAGTAATAAATAAATCATAATTCTCGCTATTGACAAGGATATGAATTTGTGGTAAAAAATTATTGACTGCCCATAATCCTGTAGTTATATAAATATTATTTGTATATACATAATTATGTTTTGAAATAATAATATCGGTTAAATAACTTTCTGCCATCTTCGCAACAGTGATATTCAGAAAAATGAGCAATGTCCCCAAGCAAACGTTTTTATGTTGTCTTCCATTATTCGACGTTTTTCGTCATTGGAAGACAAAGCTACTTTGTTAACAGATCTTGTAAATATTTCATGTTTAAGAGACTTAAAAAAAACATTTTTTCTTCGTAGGATTTTGTCTTTTTTCTTCAAAGACTTATAATAGTCATTGAAATGAACACCATTTAAAACATATTTTCGAACACCTTTAGCCTTTTTTATTTCGCACGATTCCGTTCTAATACAATATAACTTAGATCGCAACCCAACAAACTCTACAATATTTTGACCTCCTAATTCATCTTTAAACAAACCTGGCACTTTTTTGTTGACGCGTTCAATTTGATATTTATTTGGCTCCGAGTAGTTACTTGTATCAAAATAGTGCTTTAAATTTAGCTTTAAATGCTTATAGAAGTCTTTTGTTTCTATTGAATATAAAAAACTATCAGTATCGGTATAACACATTTTTAAATTAGAGCCGTAAAAAGGTTTCATAATAGTATAGTGAAAATTATACATATGGCTTTTGGATAGTTCTAAGACTGTGAAACCTATGTATATAGGTTTATCAAGGACTACTTTTTCTGGTTTCAATTGAACAGCTACACAATTTTCGGTAAATGTAGTTGAACTATGAAAGTTAGGTCTAGATATTAACTGCTCTGCACAGTAATTTTTTTTTGTCTTGTTTTTATCATCACTCCATTGATTTACTATTTTAACGTCTAATCTATTCTCTGTGTTTTCCAAAGTTTTTCCAAATATGCTGTTATTCATTAGTTTGAAAAAGTCTTGTTCAAATACAGATTTAGCTTGTTGCCTTAGTTTAGTGTTTAGGTCAATATAGTCTTTTAGATAAGGGCTTTATTTGAATTTTATTACTCGATGCACGGTAGTCAACTTAAGTCCCGCTTTTAAACACAGTTTCAAATGGACGTAATGAATAACGTAAAAAAATTTGTCGTATAAATTAGGAATCAATTTTGATGTTTTTGAACCGGGTGGAACACATTTTTGAGGACAGAACGGTAAATCATTGTGTGAATCATGAAGTTCTTCTGGATATTCGATATCTACTTCTAAATTGTACCCATATTCGTTTTCGTCTGGTATTTTGCAAACGTTTAATTCATCGATTTCTCGTCTATCTAATAGTCTAAAATCAGAATATGGTAAGTATGCGCACATAGCGTAACCATATAAATTGTTACAATCAATATAAATAAGGTACTTCTCAGGTTCTGCAGGGTTATAATTATTTAAATACTTATTGTTGGCTTTTGCGAACCGCGTAGAACATAAGCAAACTCCTCCCCGTATTCCTTTTTGAAGCATTCGAATGATTTCTAGATCATTAATAAGTTCTAATTTAATATTAGTTTTTAATAACATGCTGTCCCAGCTTAAAGCAGGAGCTGTCAAATAATAAGCAGCATCGACTTCGAAATTTAACCTACAAGTAGCTCGAAATTTTTGAAAAACATCGGCTAATAATAAAATATCCGTAAGTAGGTACAGATCTGTGTATTTCCCTAAATTTTGAATCTTAAACGTATTCCAAACCTTAAGGGCGTGATTATAGTCCTCTTTAGAGATATTTTGATTTGTTAGTGTACTAAAAAAATCTTCATAGGACGGTAAGTTAGTTTCGTCATACGATTTCCAGCTTTTCATATATTCATACGGATATACTCCTTTGCGTCTCAACAATTTAAACTTTGTTTTATTCGTAAAAAACTTAGACAAGTTGACCAAGTCTTTGGTAATTAAATTTTCCGCTAACTTTTGTAAACTAGCTCCTAAAAATTTAAATGAATCTACAAAACGGACTGGAACAAAGCTTCCTTCTTCGGTTGAAAAAAACTTTGTAAATGAAATGTAATTTTCTTTTGTTTTAGCTATAACTTTTATTTTGCCGCGAATATCTCCCAGCTCACGTATAAATAAATGTGCATCGTAGCCTGAAAGGTTGTGAAAAAACACTGGAATGAATTTTGGTAATTGGAAATGTATATTGCAGTAAGAATGTGCGGCACCCCTATATTTGCCTGTTAGGTGGTCATGATCTCTTACTTTATCATCAAATAACAATTGGGAGCAAATAGAACAGTCTCTGGCATTAGTGAAATCTTTTGAATTATTTTCGGTGAATATCAATGGCACAGGATTTTTCATAATTTTATATATCTTTAGAACGTCGCGTTGAAGATATTCTATAAATTTCTCAACACAGTTTGGACCCCGATATGACACATATTTATTTAAAGAAGTATCGTACGAGCATACAATGTAATAACCAAACGCGGCAGGAACATGTTTTTGCAAGTCTGACGTAAAACCACCTTTGTTAAAAGTTTGATTTGTTTGGCATGGTTCTAAAAAACATTCGAAATCTGCATAAATGACAAAGGGTACGTCTTGCATACGCTCAAAATGCGTAAACTGTAAAATTGAGCCTTTATTAGGCAATTTGGTCGATACCCCTCCACAGACATGCTCATCAAAATTAGTTTTACAATTAAAAAAAAGCAAGCAGTCATCACAAAAAAAGATTTTCCCATGATGTTTAGTAGTTTGGGATCTAACCAATCGTTCCAAGTTTTTAATTAGACAGTAATGACTACGGGACTTACTTTGCAAGAATAGAAGATTGACATGACGCTTTTTTCTATGTGTTGTTCTATACAATGGTCCAATTATTTTATTATTGGAATTCAAGCCGTAAACGTTGACACTAATTCTGTGATTATTTTTTTCAAATATTTTAATGTCCGAGAATGTCGCCGGAAATGCCATATTTTTGGTGTTAAGTACCTCTTCGAAGTGAGGATAAGACGTAGTTCTGTCTGCGTTTGATTTAGCTGGGAACAATGCTGCAATTATACTCCACAAAAAACAAAAATTATCGTTATTTTTTACATTAATACAAGCTTTTTTATTTTTTACATATTTTGGCAATTCAATAAAACTCGAAGCTCTTAAAGGTGATACCGATTTAAATTAATTTCTAAATACAGGCTTTTTAAAAATGACCACCCACTGTCCTTCTCTTGGAATTCGCTAATTTTTTTGTTTATTTTTGACACAAGATCAGAATACAAGTGGTTAAAATTGTAATTTTGATGAATAATTACATTTTCTGTTGCAAAAGATTTAATTTTAATATAGTCATTTTTCGGTAAAATGAACTCTCCAAAAAATTCAAAATTTACTTTTAAATTAACATGTTGTGCTAATTTAACATCGATAAGCTGTCGTACAGCACGACGCAAAGGTATTCGAGATAAGAACGTGTGAGGTGTAAGCAGATACGAATTTGCTGAGCTGTTACTTGATGGCGACCTCGAGGCATTGCTAGTGGGGCAATGCACCCTGTAACTAGAAATACGGTTTCTAAATGCTGAACTAATTTTTTCTACACATTCATTGATCTCAATAGCGCTATTATTCTTATGAATATTACTACGAAGATGGGCAGAAAATATCCTACTCGAAACATCTTGTTCGCAAACAGTACAAAAAACTTTTTTACTCATATTTACATAGATCAGTAGTATGGCTCTTAGGAGTTGTCAGTGTGGTCATATATTTACTGTCGGAAAATCTAAATTTCTATAGACAAAAAAAAACCAAATTTAAAAAAAGTATTCGTATTTTAAGCACATTAAGGAAGTTGTTAATAAAATGACTAATTTAGGTTATCTACTTTTTATCCCAGGAAAAAATTAGTAATATTTATCTCGTATTATATGTAATCAAAATTATACTTCATATGTTACTAAAATTATTTGTATGATAAAAAAAACTAAGTACAGTATCTACCTATTTAGTTACTTTATTATTACTAATAAAAAAATTTAGGAGCTAGTTTACAAAAGTTTCATTCTTTTTTATTAGAGTAAAACTTGCCTTCTTGGACAAACTTTAGCTTTGCTTTTCTGAGAAAAATTCTTAGTTCCTCCAAATCGGATGACGACGCTTGAAAGCGTAACGCAACTTGGGCTTTCTCCAAATGCTCTTTCCACCCAGTAGCAGCGATAACGTCTTTGGTGTTGTAAACTCTCAGCTCGATGAAAGTATCGCCGTCGAGTTCCGCGGTCCGACGCAGCACACCATCCGCCACTCGCCGGGTCAGAGACGACGTAAGCCCCTGCTGAGCGGCAGCAAGAGCAGACCGAGAAGCTTCAAGTTCGTCTTCACTGTCCGAAGACAGGAGTCTGTAGCTCGAGGACCGTTTTCGTGATGATTGCGGACAATGAGCGCTCAGCGATGTAGTCACAGTTCCTCGCGCCTTCCCTTCCACTTTCTTGCGCGGTTTTTTTACTTTTGGCTCTGCCTTAACAGAACTTGCTTCGATCCTGTGTATCAAAAATATAAGAAGTCAATATTTATTTCCATAAAGAAATTATGTACTGCACGTACAGTATTCTTAATACTACCAGTAATAAATAGGCCTCAGTATTCTTATTTAAAGTACTAATTTATGTTTAAAAATAAATATTAATGTTATAAAAACAATGGCTTTACTATCCCCTTTAATCATTAGGGTTTGGTATTTAATTTGAATACAGTGAACTTAATAAGTAATGAAACTATTAAAAGCGTAAGACAAAATTAATCTCTTACAACACACCTTCAACAATTCGAATCTAGATACTTTGGACACTTGATATAAACACTTTTACTAATTACGTCTTTAATCCGAACATAATACAAAAAAAAAAAAGTGTGCAGTCAACAAGGCAAGTAAGATAAGTTCGGATTAAATAGGTAGGAATAGTTGGTAGGAGTGTTTATATCAAGTGTCCCAAAGTATCTAGATTCGGATTATGGAGGGTGTGTTGTATGGGAGATATGACAAAACTAGAAATTCTGAGGTCAGCTTTTGGAGTTATAAAAAGATTTATGTAAATTACATTTTTCAACAAAAATAATTGAGTTTTCCATATTAAACTAACCTAGTCTCGCCGTCGTCTGAATCGGAAAAGGAAAAGCAGGTGGTTCCCTCTTTTCCAACCTTCCTCTTCTGTTTGAATTCAAACTCCGACCTGTAACAATATAGTAGTTAGAAAGATCTTGACTTCTCATTATATTTATAGACGTATTTACCTAAAATTGATTCGCATTATTTAGAAAAGTAACAAGAACAGGGCCTTTATTCAATTACGAACAAATCATATGATTTCGAGATGATTTTGACCTACGCTGCCGCTTTACATCGTTAGTCTTTTCTTTCATGTTTCAGAACGTTAAGCCATAGAGTAATGTAGATCATAATCATCTCGAAACAAGATGGATTTCACAGAGTTAAATAAAAGCCTGTTATAAAATTAACATTACAGATTTATGTACAGATAATACTTAGTTTAAAACTTTAATTTAATATAAATAATTAAACAAACATACAGATTACTTCAAAGTTAAAACTTACGAACATAATTTTTGATGCTTTGATCCTCAGCTTGAAAATTAGAAGTTCACCAATAGCAGCTTCACAGCTTGGTTGTTTAGCAGCACTTATTCACACCCAAGAGTGTTGGAAATTGTGTATATTTTTAACCGGAAAATAAGGCTTAAAAAGCGAAAAGTCAGAGATCTGCAACCTTTTATTACAGTTAACTATAATCAGAAGAAATTAAATCGTACACACTGGTACCCTACATAATCAGCTGACACAGAGCGAGAGCAAATTAGACTCCAAAAGAAAAGACCTTGGTTTTCTTAGTTCAAGAGTCAAGTAACATAAATTGTAGTTTAACCTACAATAAAGTACTATGAAGTGTAGGTTAACCAAACTTATATTATTATAAACAGGTATTTACGTTCATACTAAATAAAGATTATTCAAGTTTTATACGCTTACTGTTAAACGTGTTTAGTACAAATATATTGTTAAGTCATCTAAATTTATAATATACCAATTAGGTTTTCTACCCCTTAAATTGTTTCAAGTCAGCAAAACGGCATTCCCATAGAAAAGATTGAAGAATAAATATATTTAATTACTATTTTATTTTACATTAATAACAGAAATATGAAGTACAAAGAATATGCCGCTATTTGGTTTGGGGTTCAATGTTGAATATAAGAATGGTTCTACTCAGTGTCCGCGAATATAAATTACTTATATGTTATAATTAATTGTTTTGGCAAACTTTATTTATGTTTGTAAGGAAATAAGATAAAGGTAAAACTAGTAAAATAAAAAGGCTTGTGCTTTAATGTTAAAACAAGTTACCTACTCGAATATATATTTTTCAATTACCTTAATTACTTATAGTTTTTTAATTTTTAAACCTCAAAAGGCTCGCTTAAAAGTTTATGTTTGTTTTCTTAATCATATTATTTTGC
The DNA here is from genome assembly GCA_946406115.1 of Apoda limacodes. NCBI lineage: Eukaryota > Metazoa > Arthropoda > Insecta > Lepidoptera > Limacodidae > Apoda > Apoda limacodes. Next base: position 19,228,383 of record OX291555.1, on the reverse strand, counting down.
TCTAAGTATATGTACTATATAAATCCAATAGAAATAACAAAACTAAACCATAAATAATTAAACAGGTACGTAAGGAACCCAGAGCAGATTATGCCGCTTAGATATCGTAACACAAAGAAAAGCCGCATTAATGTTTCTTTCCATAAGATTTGTAGAATAGGTAGCTACTTGGTTTACGCTGCACAGCAGTCACGTTTTGTTGGATATGCAATAAAACTGGGGACTTACCACGAAAACTTTTATGAAATCGAGTGTTGATCAAAATTATTAGTGAAATTTTACATATATTCAGGCTTAAGGTTTCATTAGATTAAAAAAAATTAAAACTTAAACAAACATTATGTACAAAAGCATAACTTTCATTTTAAAAAATCTTTCTGCATTCTTCATTTATATTTTTACAATTAAAGTTAATTATGGTTAAAGATATTTTAAGACTTGACCTATTTGCTATAACCTTTTGTAAAAAACTAAACGTAAGTTTGATTTTAAAAACACTGTGTAACGAAAGTATCTTTCGTTATCGCTGACCGATTAAGATGTTTGATCGACAGTGTTAATGGTGAAGCGCCTGATTTATGGGAACAGTTTTCATTTCAAACAATTGTTCTAATATGTGCGTACGTCATTTTATTATATATAAAATTACATGTTTAGTAAAAAACATCTAAATCTGATTTAAGATATGTAGATAAAATTTTGGAGTTTAATTTGTTCTGTTTTAGAAGAAGCCTGTGTAATAATAGATCATATCGTTTACTGCGATAACGAAAGTTTTAACTTTAAAAATCATGTGCTTAAAGTTAGATAAGATTAGTGTGTTAAGTTATCCCTCCCTGTATCCTAAAACGGAACGATACAGCCTAAACACCTTGTGCATAGAGCTAGAAGAAGGTTGGCGATGTCAAGTACGTTATCCTTTCCTGATGCCTTGTTTTGAAAAATATGACGTAAACGCCTTGTGCATAGAGCTAGTAGAAGGTTCGTCTGTATCTGTGTCAAAACATATTTTCTCTCCTATATCCTAATACGGAACGATACGGCCTAAACACCTTGTGCATAGAGCTAGAAGAAGGTTGGTCATGTCAAGTACGTTATCCTTTCCTGTTGCCTTGTTTTGAAAAATATGGTCTAAACGCCTTGTGCATAGAGCTAGTAGAAGGTTTGTCTGTATCTGTGTCAAAACATATTTTCTCTCCTATATCCTAATACGGAACGATACGGCCTAAACGCCTTGTGCATAGAGCTAGAAGAAGGTTGGTCATGTCAAGTACGTTATCCTTTCCTGTTGCCTTGTTTTGAAAAATACGGCCTAAACACCTTGTGCATAGAGCTAGAAGAAGGTTGGTCTGTATCTAATCTATGTTAAAACTTTTCTCTTTCCTGAAATATAGGAGTCCGATCTGCTCGGAGCACATGTTTTCCTTTGTCATTGCAGTAAACGATAGGATCTAACCTAGAACAAAATGGTTCAATTCCATTTAGTTGTTCTTCTATTTATCTTGTTTATCTTCAGACATATATTTTCAAGAATTAAACTAATTACAAATGTTTAGCTAAATGTCATAAATCCTAATTTAAACAAAATCTAGTGTAATAGTGTGCAAGTGGAAGTCATGAAAAATATTTATTAGTAAGTTTTTATTAGTAAATTAATCATTCGCTGTGGTTATTTAAAAAACTATTTCGTGTCGTTTACATCACCCAAATTGAAAACTTTACGTAACCAATTTCAAAATGTTTATTGGGCATTCTGGCTCACTTTCCGCAGCGCAGATGCACGTAATCAATTTCAAAATGTTTATTGGGCATTCTGGCTCACTTTCCGCAGCGCAGATGCACGTAATCAATTTCAAAATGTTTATTGGGCATTCTGGCTCACTTTCCGCAGCGCAGATGCACGTAATCAATTCCAAAATGTTTATTGGGCATTCTAGCTCAATTGGAGCAGTGAAGATGCGCCAGCATCTGCGCTGCGGAAAGTGAGCCAGAATGCCCAATAAACACCTACTAGGGGCAGTTCCGTCCGCCGTGCCAGCAACCGTATCATCTGTGTCAAGCTTCGGCAGTCTAAGTACCGCACCTATTGTCTTCTAAGCTGTTTGTGTAGTGAATCCTTATCCTTAGTCTAAATAACTTTTTTTATGTATAACGGTCAGGAAAAATAAAAGAAAAAGAGTTTTTACAGCGGCTACTCCATCCACATATAATGTGGATTTTTGCAACATAAGGGGATTCACGCAAATCTTAACGCAGTCTACCACCATCTTGAGACTGCACAGCCGACCATCATACCTTCATTATCCCGGCTACAAACTCGAGCACAATTTTATGAGTCGTGCCGGTGTATGTATGTTCGTCCGTGAGGATATCTGCTGTCGCCGCCTTCATAGCCTTGAAGACAGGGACCTGTCGATATTGTGGGTGCGCGTGGATTAAGGCGGCCACACTCGTATCTATGCGTGCCTATACAGGTCTCATACCGGTGACACGGACGTAACTCGACTCTTCAAGCACCTGAGTTTGACAACTGACAAAGTTCTAGGGCAATATCCAACAGCAGAACTAGTTATTTTGGGAGACTTTAACGCCCACCATCGTGAGTGGCTCAGTTCTCGAACCAATAACTATGCAGGGATATCTGCTCATGAATTTGCTCTGACCTTTGGATTCTCTCAGCTGGTACTTTCTCCAACGATAATACCAGATATAGAGAACCATATGAGCTCCTTACTGGACCTTCTGCTGACTACTCGTCCGGACGGATACTCCGTCAGTCCTATGATACGTTCAGTCATTAGTCCTTGGATATCATTTAAGACCTGAGTACTTGTCAAGACAAATCAAACAAGCCCAAATTTGATGGGGTAGCGTCTTTTCGTTGCAGCTATGTCCATCTTGCGGCTTTATCACCATACCAGCTCTTTGACATCACTATATTGCATTGTCAGCCATTTTTTTTCTTTTTATACCGCTAAGGTGGTAAACAAGCTTGCAGTCCACCTGATGGTTAGCGGTTACCGCAGCCTATGGACGCTTGCAACAACTTGCAACACCTGAGGCATCACTTACGCGTTGCCGACCCTTCAAAAATCTAATAATTTCTTTCTTGAAGAACCCCATACTATGTCCTTAGAGAAAGCAACCTAAGCGGTCGCGGGAGGAAGTTTCCCTCAAACCGCACTGTACGTGACCATTTAGGTTCTAAGGTGTGAGGATGAATTCCCTGCCGATGGTGAGCGGTGCGATGGTATAAAGCAGCCGTGGGCATCAATTCCTCAGAACATATCCCAATATATAAACGGTAGAGCACACACAGGGCGAAAAGTCTCTCCTCAGAATTAATGTTTCGATACGAATTATGAGATTGGTATCGTTGAGAATTCTCACAGCTCGTCGTTGAACCAAGTTAAAAGGTCCAAGCTGATATTCGGGTGTACCCGCTCAGTGATGGCAGCAGTACTCCGTATGGGTTCGGACTTGCGACTTGTAAAGCAGCAACCTTTGCCCCGAGCTTAAGTACTGCTTCGCTCTTTTGAGGTCAACAAGTTTTCTGGGCGCCAGCTTCACCTTGTCCTGCAAATGATCTCGTAACTGAACATCGCTGGAGATTGTAAGGATACGCACATACATAGGTACACGCAATCCCGCGCACCTTACATATGGCAAAGAAGGACAAGGAAAGAGGACCAACCGTCTGCCTCACACAATTCTTGAAGCTTCTAGAGGCAATCTATGCCACAAGTCACGTACGCCAAAAACTATAAAACAGAAGAAGGGAGCAATCAACCATTTTATTTTTTTTAGACTACTAATGTGGCAAACCGCCTGATGGTAAGCGGTCACCGTAGCCTATGGACGTTTGCAACACCAAGGGCATCACTCGCGCGTTGCCGACCCCTCAGAAATCTAATAACTTCTTTTTTGAAGAACCCCATACCATAATTAGAATCATACACGTGGAATCAGACCATACCGCAAAACCCCACAAACCACATTGCGCGGGCACCGCTTAAATACCTGTGACGCACGTCACCTGCCTCTTTTTTCTTCGAAGCACCTTGCTGTGAACAATACGGAACAGCTCTCACTGTCCACACTGGGAGCCCACACTTTACTTGTATTGTGTCTTAGTTGTTTTCGCGCTTACGCGCTCGCTAAAGTTTATATAAAATTATATAAAGGAATCTATTCTTAAAGAGAAATTATAAAGAAGTCCCGAAGCCGAACTTCGAGCTGCTGCCCACGCGGAACGTCAGCCATACCAACGACGATCCTGTAGAAGTAGCCACCCACGAAGCTGGACCATAAACCTAGAGGACGCGTGGTCACCCACAACAAATACCAAGTGACCTATATTATATAAAGTGTAATATTGAGTGTAAAAGATTAGGATAATACCTAAATATAAAGGAATTATATAATCTATGACATCATTATATTGCATCAGTGTCTCCATGTAATAAAATAAAATTTCCGTGTTACCAGAATAAAAATACCGTGTTTTAAGCTAAAAATACATTGTTTAATTCCCATAAATACCTTGCAAATTTATAAATAAAAGCTATTTAAATCACGGTATTTATTACAACAAACAAATGGTAGGTAGGTTAATATAATTGTTCTAACAATTTACCCTTTTGATTTCTTCTTCGTTTATTTTTTGATTCATGCGAGACAACATGTCTGCAGTTGGCACAAATTTGCACAGATTGTTTCATGTCTTAAAATTGATTGCTGAGTAAGATGTTACCCTTTATTGTCTTTGTTAGTAGTTTGTTTTGCTTTATATCGTTCACTCTGCTAATGATGCGCTAACATTCCGCGTTTGAATGTGGTAATGAAAGTATATTGAGCATAAATGTAGGGAGTGATTAAAAAGTATTTTTTTCCTCTTGGTCCCTTAACAGCCATATATCATGCGTAAATCATTCACGATAGAGAAGGACAGGTAATTCCCCACATTATTGCCAAAATGTTGTCAGTTTACGACTCATAGTGATATGGTTATTCTAGATTACATTTTGTTTAATGCAACCCCATATATTTTTCAGAGTAACCCGTGTATTAAATAAACCCTATTCATATAAATACAAAAAATATGTTTTGACTCGGTCAAGGTAATACAAAATTATTGTAGGCCGTAGATCGGACTTAAACACCGTTTGTCTAGTCATCCGATATACCAATGTCAACTTTATTAAACACCGGGAAGTGGGTCAAATTTAACTAACAAGATTTGATTACAGACAACGGGACAACTGAAACCAAATAAAAGCTTGTTATAAAGTAGTAATAGAGGGGCGCTCTTACTAGTTTGGTAAGTAGAACTTCGAAGATTTCTTTGCCAAAACAGAAGAAGTGGCAATGTTTTTTACAAAACTTTGCCAAAAAGGGGCACTGTTTTTTACCAACTTTCTTCCTTACTAGTGTCACTGTTATATCAACAACATTTTTGTAACTAAATGTATCACTATAAAGTCGAAACAGTATTTGAATTTCCTATAATATTATTTGAAACAGTTGTATTTATAAGCTTCACTTACTTGTAGCCATCGTTTTGTATTCCAAAGTAATAGAAATGCAAATAAGTATTTATGATGAGCAGCTGCCCTTTTAAATTTCTGTACCAAAACGTATAGTCATTTATTCAGCAAAATTTCGTGTTGACGTTTGTTAGAGTTCCGTACCCAAGGGTAAGGAACGGGCCCGTATTACTTAGACTCCGCTGTCCGTCCACCCATCTGTCCCTCCGTCCGTCCTTCAGTCAACAGGCTGTATCTCATGAACCGTATAGTTAGATAGTTAAAATTTTCACAGAGGATGTATTTCTGTTGCCGCTATTAAAAACATACTAAAACACAGAATGAAATAAATATTATTGTATGGGAGCCCTCCCATACAACAAACGTGATTTTTTTGCTCGTTTTTGCTCGATATTGATAACGGCAACAGGTAGACGCTTGAAATATTCACAGAATATTTAGTTATATATTTACTTTAAAGAAAAATAATTATATTAAAATAAAACAAATATTTAAGGGAGGCTCCCATACAAAAAACGTGATTTTTTTTAACGTTTTTATAGATAATAGGGCGCGAGTCCGACTCGTACTTGGCCATTTTTTTTAAAGTTGTTAAGGTAATGAATTTATTGTACTGTCGTAAAGGGTAAGTAAGTATTAATTTTAAAACACAAAGTTTATACTTACATTATTAAACTCCCAAACGCAAAACATATAATTATGTACCTATCTTCGTAGGTATTCATTCCGCCGTTGATTTTTTAAATTCAATTATACAAGGTAGTTAGTTAGGTTAAACGTTACGTACATGAAATGTAGTACCTGAAGTGCCGAGCTTTGTTCGTATTTTTAACAACGCCACCTATTGTTAAGTAGATTTGGTGTTGCTTAACAACGCCATCTATTTTCTAGTAGCTCTTTGTGTTGCTGTGTTGGTAAAAATAATAGTATTACTACTCGCCAATAGATGTCAGGAAGAGTAATATTTTTCAGTTTATCATTGCCTGAAAATACTGATAAAACGTTATTTTCTAAAAATTAAACCTAGCTAGATCGATTTATCGCCCTCGAAACCTTTTGCATACTAAATTTCATAAAAATCGTTAGGGCCGTTTTTTTTTTTTTTTTTTTTTTTTTTTTTTCTGAGCTGACTATGCAGTTGGCTGTTGCAGCCATTACTGCTTCACCGGACTTTTGGGGCGAGACTCTGAAGGAGCCTCAGCCCATATAGCGCCCAACGCTCAAGGGCTTCCCGCGGGGGAAGCCTCGGCTTGGGTTGTCGCTCTCGGGGGCGTCCCTTCGACCGGCGTGAGTCTCGAACCCGAAGGTAAGTCACCGCCAGGAGGGGAGTTCCCCGTTACGCGGGTGCGGTTGCGATTGAGTGGGGGCGAGAAGCGCCCCGGCACTCTTTGATACCTAGTGTATCCTTGTGGGCGCCGACGAACCCGGGGACGTCGGCGTCGTGTTTGGAGGGAGGCCCTATTCGGGGAGGTCGTAGAGACTAATCTCGCTATCCGGACAGCGAGATCGTCATCTGGGGACGTTAGTACGTGCCGAGCCGCCTAACAATAGTTTTACGACCGTGACCGGGTCGATCGGGGGGACAATACGTTGTGGATTGCACAATTAATCGATTCGGGTGATTTTGCGTACGCTCGAAAAAGCGGACTGCCAAGTCTTTAAAATATTGGGGAATCGTGGGAAGTTCGAAGTCTCTGTGTAGGTCCGCATTGCGAACGTACCAAGAGGCTCCAGTGGCCGCTCTGAGAAAGCGGTTTTGGAGGGTCTGGAGTTTGTGGAGATTGCGCTTGGACAGCGCAAAGACTACGCTAGCATAAGCTAGTATGGGGCGGATACAAGTTGTGTAAAGATTTAGCTTATTTCTAAGCGACATCTTACTATACTTGCCTATCATGGGATAGAGACGGCCGAGGACAAAAGCGGCTCGGTCTCTGACTATTTTGGTGTGAGCTTGGAAGTTCAAACGACTATCCATGGTCACACCGAGATATTTGGTCTTATTTTGCCAGGGAATGGCAGGACCGAAAAGAGAAAGGGGAGAAGGCCGCGGAGGGCGGCCTAGGGTAAAAAGAACGGCAGAGCTTTTGTCGGGAGACGTTGGGGCCGTTACCGAGATTCACATTATAAATATATATACATTTATGTAAGCTAACTAGCATTAAAGCGAGGACCAAAAAAATAAATAGATGGCAATATTTTCGATTATTTCAGCGCCTCTGAAAAAATTTTTCAGAACTAAAGGTATGCGGTAGGGAAGGGGTTGTGAAATCTGACGTCCACGATCAGATATATATAAGGCTAAGGCATAAATCTGGCGGCGGCGCTAGTAAGCCGCTGTTAGCCCCTTATATAATATACACGTGTCAAATACAGCTCTCTGGTACTAAGAGTCTCTGAGCTATGCCGCAGACAGATAGACAGTCATGGTGAAACTATAAAAAGTCCTTGGTGACCACGGAACCCTGAAAACGCAATGTCCACCCCAACTTCCTTCCTTCCTTCTTCTGCAATGTATCATGAAATGTAACAAACACACTTTGTAACAAATTATTCTAGTCTAGAGGATTACGCGCACGAACAGTGCGTTTCACGCGCACGCTACGAGCATTACAAGTGACGCGCAGAGTGATCCGGGATTTGTCGGTTTCAAGAACGAACACAAAAGGACGCTGTATGAGCGGGAGGCGCGGGTAGCAGCGTGGATGGTTGTGCGTCATGGAACGTGAATGACGACGCAATGTTCGTGGTAAACTGACGGAAACAGATGTAAGCAGAAGGTTCGTAGTTGATGCACGGTTCGCTCGCGCGGTGCTTCCATGCTTTGAACGAACATGCAATAAAAGTCAGAATCATACACTTCATGTTACCTTTTATCAGTGTGTATGCGCCATAAACAAATTTTGCCCCGGCTCGTCTAAGAAATTTTGACATTGCATTCTTTCTGCACCCGTATGTATGAGATCCTTGTTTGGTATTTATTTGTTATTTAACCCCTACTATAAAAGGTGCGTTTACTTCTAAGACAAGATTTTGAGGTGTGTAGGTATTTTGCCTCGTCCAAAAAGGGTTTACATGCGATTTCAGTCGCTGTACAATTTGACACTAGCGCGATTGTTTGGATAAAAAATAACGTTTATTGAGTAGTATTTTATATTAGCTATAGAAAGGATGGAAAAACACAGACACTATCTATTTAAAAAGAATTTGCATATTTTTTTCAGATAGTAAAATTACCGGCGACATAGAATACATTACAGAGTAAGCAGTTTTATTTAACGTGTAAATTAGGGTGTCCCTCATATGGCAAAAAAAAATTTTTTTCAGAATTTCGAAACGCATACCCTCCAATTTATTTATAAATGCTAAAATGTACTTAAATATGAAATTTCATATCTGTATCATGATTGCAACCCGTGCCGACCGAGCTTTAAAGTTTAATAAAAAATGGTGTTTTGGTCTGACATTTTGGTTTGATCCAAAACTAATTAAAATGCAAAAAATAAAGTAAATATGAGTAAAACTAAAAAAATATCAATACAAACTTTTATTTAAATACAAATTATAATAATAATGAATTAGGGTAACTTCTCTTTAGTGTAGTTTTTTTAAAGTCTGGATACAGATTTCTATGTTCCTGAACACAACGCAACAAAAACTGTTTTTGCTCTTCTTCAGCCGTGATAAGACCATTAAAATCTTGCATTAATTTAACAGCTCTTTCAGCAGTGTCATTTACGACCTTCAAACGACTTAATCTTCTTCTAGCTTCCAAAAAAGCAGGATTGTCACCCCACGAAGATACGTCTTCCCGAAGAAAACTGTCGTCGATCTGTAGTCGAGATAGAAATCGTTTGCTTCTTTGAGTCACAAAATCATCCAGCGTCATATCTGAAATAAAGAAAAAACCATTAAAATAAGCAAAAACTAAACCACAAAACTTTAAAAAAGAAACAAGAAAATATTAAGTACTTACCAAACAAATTTTGCGTAATTTCTTCCTTCGATGGGACATAGCGTTTAGAGGAATCTGAACTTACGTCTTTGTTTAAATTATTAATCATTTTTGTCTTGGTTTTGGTATCAACTTCTTCATCAAAGAGTGATAACATGACTCTTTCTTCACACAAATACCATAAATGATTAATAAACTTGCTTATGGATGCCTTGGAACTTGTCGCGTCTACTTTTTCATATTCTTTTAGAGCTTTCAAAAAGGACAAGTCTTGGTTAGGTGCTTTAACTGCCATTGTACATTCGAGCCAAGGTTTGGTATACAAGGTGACGATAAATAAACAAACATCTTGTAGAGCATTTTTGTCCTTTGCAGTAATTTTAAGTTGCGATTGAAGCAAACATATTTTTATAGAATAGATTGCTCTCGCCATCCATCGCGCTTGATGCAAAGCTCCGGGGGGCCTGAGTTTTAGTTTATTCTCTGTGTCTCCTCCTAAGAACACAACGCATAGTTCAACCAATTCGCGGTAATCGTCTCTAACAAAAGATTTTTCCAGTTCAGTCTTATAAAAAGTTAACAAAGATGTAATGTTTGTCTTAGCAATATGTGCTTTAACGAAATTTAGAGGTGACTCAATGTTATCAGTGTTAATATTTTTCCAATTATCTCTTAACTTTTTGAAAATTGGAATATCTGGGCTACTTGTAATATGCTTTACCTTGGTTTCAAAAACAGCTTTAAGGACCAACTCATAAACATGATGACGACAAGCAAAAAGCAGCAATTCCCTTTCTAAAGTCTGCTCCAAAATAGCACAAGCTCTACTGAAACGGCCAGTATTGGAAGCTGTTGTATCGCAGCACATTATCTGTACTTTGTCATGGAGGGTCCAGTCAAAGAGAGCATTTGAAATGGCTTTAGCTTGATGTTTTCCAGAAGAACTCTCTAATTTCGGTACTGCAAGAAGCTGTTCTCTATCGTCAAATGAAGCAATAATTGGCAAGCGTTCTTCTTTTGAACTTCGTACATCCAATCCAGGTAATAGTTTTCCATCCCAATGAACTGTGACTACGTCAGGCAAATTATTCTGGAAGTCAGTTTTTATTGCTTCTGCCCTGGATTTTCTCGCTTGAGTACGAACTCGCTGAATCGAGGATTTGTTTATAGGGAAATCATCGCTGTTCAGACCAAGCGCTTCTACAACCGCATGGAGAATGTAAACTGAGTCCCTTATGCTTAATTGGCATCGATCTAAAGCTGCTACCAGTTTAGGAGTTATTAAACTTTTCGTGCCTCTTTTAAAACTTTTTTCAGGGCAAGGAATCTGAGTACTAAGTTCAGAGTTCGAAATCTGTTCCTCATCCGAATTCTCAAGACATTCCAAGTTATCTATCGAAGAAGTAGATTAACAGCCAATAACTCTCTTTGTTTTACCTTTCTTTCCTCTTCTTCCAATCGTCTTTGCCTAATAGTCTGGTCAACATGTACCTTTTTGGGTAAATTTTTTGTATAGTCTCCGAAAATTACGATCAAGGTGTCATTCGATTCGGAATATTATGTAGAAAGTTTAAGAAAAAGTTCCAAAAGGGGCCGATGAAAATTGCAAAAGTTATAAACAATTTAAAAAAAAAAAAAGTAGGGGTTTGGTTTTTTTTGAATATTTCGAAAACTATCAAAGATATTTGAAATTTGAAAAAAGATCTGAAAAGAAGAGGAAATTTCCTAAAAAAAGTCCTACCTCCAGGAACTGTATCTTTAATATTTATAATTATTACGGAGCCCTGAAAATAGCGCTAAAAGCGGGTAGTCTGGCTTCCGCTCGCGATTTGTCATTCGGACACGGTAACAATAAAAATCATTTTAACATATTAAATATGAATATTAAGGAATAAAAAAATTAAAGTACTATTGGGATATATAAATGAACAATAATCCGTAGGCGAAAAATTTTTATCCCCATTTTTCCATTAGTTATGCATTAGTTAATTAACTACTTTTTCTGAATAGAATGTTAACAGAAAAAACCTGATTATTATTAAACTACAACCCTAGGATTTTTTTCACTTCGTGGAGTTATTCTTAAAAGGCATTAAAATAGATCCCCGTTGGAAAAATTTAAAAATGTTAATTTTCCACTTTTTTATTAACAATCGAAAACATTAAAAAATTAAAAACTGCATAAAAGTTATTAAAAAAATTTTGTTTTTCAAATATTTCAAATTTTATGATTTCTAACGGTTAAAAGTTACATGAAAATTTTTTTTTTAATTTTTTACCGCGATTGTTTAAATAATTGTTATAAACAAATGCATTGTTTATAAGATAATCAACAAATTTTTTTTCCTTATCTACTTGTCGATATAAATTATGATTTTTAAGAAAAAAATTATTCCTTAAAAAAAATTATTTATTGCTATAAAATGCATTTCTTAATTAACAATCGTTTTTTACCACTAAATATAAATATTAAGGATAAATTCTATTGTTCTTAAATATTCTGGAAAAAAATATTTTTTTTTTTCATTTTTTATTTGTTTATTTAATAAACAATTTGTTATAAACAAATGGATTTTCTTACTTTATTTTTTTTTTAATTCGTAATTTAATTATAAAAACAGCTATGTATTATTTTTATGAAAAAAAAAATTTATCTATTTTTTATATAACTTTTAATATTTTTATGTCCTAAAATTTGCATAGCTGTTTTTATACTACGTTATATTAAGTATATATTAAGTCTACCTCCCTTGAAGCTTTATCGTCGCATATTTTGGCATTCATAAATAAATCAAAACCTATGGGGTACTTCCCGTTGTCCTAGAATCATGATATTTCGCACGAAGCAAGGCCTTACATATCACAAATGTAGGAAAAAACCCGTTTTGTTTTATTTTATAGTTATAACACATTATAAGAAAAAGTTTTTCCGTCTGTCTGACAGGACCCTTTTACTCAAGAACAAGAGGTATCAAGTTTAAATCTTAAGGTATCAAATACTAAAGTCTACGGTCACTTAGAGTTGTAAAAAAAACAAGCTTCTAAGTCAAAGTAATAAAAAAATGTGCCCTAAATACGGGAATTTTTGTCGAATATAGTGACACAAATAAATCAAAACATGAATCATGAAATTCGGCAAAAAGAAATGCTATATGTAGCACACACAATGGAAAAAAATCTGAAAACCGTAGATTTGTTGTTACAGCACAGAAATATTTTTTTGGGATTATAAACTTATTTGCAGTTGGTAAATTAACTGCAACCTATTATAAGTATTGGAACAACAGTTGTCCAACGGCAAAGTTACGTTTGTCCCTCAATACAGCTTACCTTTTACGAAATCCTCGGTACGCGAGTCTGACTCGCATTTGACCGGGTTTTAAATAGTTTTTTTTATCAATAGGTCAAATTTACTAAATATAGTTTTTGACTTATTGCCAAAAAGTATACAAAAATTGATGATCTATTGACAAAACATTCTAAAATAATTCAGACTGACAGATGATTAGCTATTTGTAAATTAATTACCCCAAGACATATTTAGGCCCACGAACGAGCGAAGCGAGCGAGGGTAATTGATCACTTACACCTGAGTTAAACACTATACTATTTATCACTTCTGCGAGGAAACCAGAGGAAACAAAAAAACGTTTAAGCGACTAAATTTGCTTGATGCCAAATGAAACCTTTGCCAGTCCTCGTAGGAAATGCGAATCAATGCCCATAGGATTAAAGATAAAGCCAATGGTGATGGAGGTGATGGAGCGTGTAATTATACACAGCTATTATAATACTTAGATAAACACGGTCTGGTCACGAAACGTCAATATGGCTTTCGCCATGGTCACTGATTCTTTAGATTATCTTACACACTGACAGGCACTAGCCGTTGAGGAAGAACATAGACATAGCAAATGCGTTTGACCGGATCTTTCACTGGGGTTTTCTGTCAAAATTACCATCATCTGGACTGCCCAATGATTTGTGCAAATGTATGACTGTCCGTTAGGTTTCTTTACGATGTTTTCCTTCACCATTAAACCAGTGGTATAAATAATCAATGTAATTGAGAAATTCAGAAAAAACTTATTGGTACATGCAGGAATCTAACTCTTAGTACTATCACGTATATCCTCAGATGTAAAAGTTTTATTTACTTAACTTGTAACGTATGCGTATCATGTGGCATCTTACGCTGTAGTAAACTCTTGGGTTTGTCTTCTTTTGACTGTTCTAAGTTCATCCTGAAAGAAGCTTAATTGTGTTTTATAGAAATATACAATTATGAGCAATAAATAAAAAAAACACTCTCATTCAAGAAAAAAACAAATTTGAATTAATGATGATGACTCACATCCTATGTCATTTTACTATTTTTAAACATTAAAAGGGCAATTTATGAATTTGTGAGGGTTTTGGAGTGTGGAAATCAAATTTTAGTCGCTAAAACGCTTTTGCATGATTCTTTCAATATAACTCATCTTATTTAAAGAGCACATGTCGGTTTAATGGGTTAAGTGAATTTTATTCTTCTGTGTGTTCTGTAAACAACAAAATACTGTCAATATCTTCAGGTCGGGCAGCACAAGCTGTCATGTTAGTAGGATAAAGGCTCGCTAAATGAGCCATGATATATTCTAAACTGGGTACTCCAGGAGAACAAAAATTCTCTTTCATTCATCATCTCATTCTTTCAACTTCCCGCTAAATAGAGAAAAAGTTACACATAACCTCGGGATGACCACTTTTTAAACTGGAAACCCTATGAAATCGCTTTCGCACGGCTGTTGGAATAATCAGCATCTATAATATAGCAGAAGAATAAGTGTGACCGAGCGGACAACAAGAAGAAAAGTAGACGTATGGAATTTACACACTTGCAAGCCATTAAAATTCCTAAACTCCTCAGACAATACCGAGTTGGCAAACTAGGTTTTGCACAAGTTTTGCTAGGCGATAAGTGTAGAATTGCTCGTAATCATGAACATGTTTTAGAACGAAGTAAAGATCAGTTGTTTTCTACAACTCTAACCATCATTTATCATGATGGCTAAAAAAAATATGTGATGGAATAATTTCTGTCGCTATTACGGAGTCAGTTGTCGTAGATTAATGCCTGACAGTGGTTCAATACATCCAAATTTTTTTCGGATCATGTAATGTTCTTGTCTGTATCCATCGAAGCAAAGAAATCATCCTTATGCATGATAATGCATGAGAAGACGTAGTAAGCTGCGTTGACGACTACAGAAATTAGTTCTGTAATCAACAACTACTAGTAGCGAGCCAGGATTCCTGACATAAGATCCATTAAGCATATCTAGGATATCCTCAAAAGTTGTGTGAGGGCCAGCCAAAATCTTCTAAAACGTTTCAATGTACTGCGAGGTGTCACGTTGACTGTATTGGAAGACTTCGCTCAAATTGAAATTTTGATATCAATCAGTGTATTTCAGACAGTGCGGTGATTATTTGTAAATTTCTGGCCATAAGTCAGTTTCAAAACTGTTTTTAGTTTTTAAATATGCAATTAAAGCCCAATTATACCTCTCTATATACTATACTCCACTTGCTATTTTATTTGTACTATTTATATTGCATAGTGATGAAAAAACACTAATTTAAAACTATCTGACTTAAAATAAAGCTAATAGACTACTATAAATAAGTAAATAAATGATTGCATAACCAACAATAAACCTGATGACTAACAAAGCCACGATTCATTAAAATATAAGTACACGCCGAACGCTACTGATTTAACTGACTTTCACACACCAATAATACGCCGAATACTTATTATAGTATTGACACCACATGAACCTAACATGCGTATAGATCATAAATCACAAAAGGCTAATCAATCCATCTAGTAACAGCAGTGGGAGTCGACCTAACTTTTCGCAGCCCCACTGCCGCAAAAATTAGTTCTGTCCGCGGGCCATCTGACAAAAATAATAGTTCTGTCCGCGGTCCGCGTTGAATGTGCATCTCCCGTACAAATACGAAAATACGCGATTCTGATAGCTTGTATAGTGTCGTTTAACAGACTTCAAAAATTTTCTTAATGTTTGTTATCTGAAAACTCCGTCATTTAGTAACCGATTTGAAAAAAATTATAATTCCTGCATAATATAGGTATATTTAGAAGAAGACAGATGCACCCTAATATGGAATCCTAACAGACCTGTATGATGTGATACTCATGCCCATTAATTTATAACAGCTATTATATGAGCACTGAAATATGAAATCAGGCCCTGTGGTGTCGGCAAAGCAGAATAACACCCCATGGGTGTCATACGAGGCAACAAAGGGACATACCAGATGATGGGCAGCAGCACCATACTGAGTAAATATTTAATATCAGTCTGCAATCACCAACCTGCATGTCAACCGTGGCAATAATTGGCACTACCCCCCCACGGCCCCTAGTCCCCAGCAGCACCGCTAGTCCTGACCATGGCAGCGGTCAAGGTCACGGCGGGGCAGGGGGTGCAAAGAATCTCCGACAGAGATCCGGCTACCACAAACAACGCCAACTGGCACTGGCAACGTACAATGCAGAAACAAAAAACTTTGTTTATTTGAATGTTACAAAAAACATGTCAAAGATTTTTGTTAAGTCCAATTTTTCTTGCCATTTAAATTTTCGTCAACAATGTAACACCCTGACATTTATCAAATGACATTTAATGGGGTTAAAAATCTTAGGTAGCGCCAAATTAGTATGCAAAAGAATCCTAGTGGTAAAATAAACGATTTTTACACTATCCGCTAGGGTTCTTTTACCAACTAGTTTGGCGCCACTAACGATTGGTACCTAATTAGTGATCTGTGGATTTTTAACCCCATTGCAGATTTAAATGTATGTAAAGTTGCAAGTTCAGGCTAGTCTGTGGGATCTTGTTATAAAAGCGTACACACTGCCCGACAAAAGAATTGTTAATTTTTTGAACGCGACTAGTAACTACTATCAATTTATGTTTATTTCGTGTATTAACACTATGTACGTCGCTTTTTTTATAGTACTAGTGTAAATATATTGTGATGTCATAGTTCAAATGCCGGTGTTCTTTAAAACTTCTCTGAGGGAATCTCGAGGTTTCAAGTCATAGATAGACCTAATAGCTCTTTTTGTAATATGAAAATTTACTCTATATCAGCTGTTCTGCTCCACAACAGAATTCCATATGCTGTAAAAATAACTAAAATAAACTAACCGGGCAGCTTCAGAATTAGTTGTTTGCCTGAATTTCTTAACAGAGAAGGCAGCTGAGCTAAGTTTTCCAGCAAGTATAGACATGTTTGTAGTTCATTGCAGTTTGGGATCCAATGTGGCGCCCAGAAACATAGTTGAATCAATCAAATCCACACTGTCTCCATTTAAGCTTAATTTAATGTTAAAGTCTCGAAAATTCGGAAAAGCAAATTTGATGCACTTGGTTTTTTTGAAATTAAGCAAAAGATTGTTTACCGCAAACCAATTAAGTATTGCTAATAAGGCATCATTGACATCGTCTTTTTTTTTCTATCAACATTAAATATTAAGGAAGTGTCATCAGCAAACAAAACGACTTGCCAAAATTTTTCAGCAAAATATGGCAAATATTTTGTACCATTTATGTCAACTATTTGTGTTCCACAACTTAGGTGAGTAGATATAAGATCAAGTGCAGATTCTTTTACACCGTAATATTCTAATTTGCGAGTAAGTGTCTCATGTTCGACGCAGTCGAAAGCCTTGGATAGGTCGCAAAAGACTCCAATAGCATTTTGATGATTTTCCCAAGCTGAGAATATGTGCAACATTTATGATACACCTGCGTCAGTAGTTGAACGACCTTTTATAAAACCATAATGTTCACTTTGAAATGATTTATTTATAGTGAAGTATTGTAATAGTTGATTTAACATAATTTTTTCAAAAAATTTGCTGTGTGCAGGTAAAATAGAAATGGGTCTAAGATGATTAAGTTATTTCGTGCTACCAGGTTTAAAAAGTGATATAATCGTACAATCTTCATCATCATCTTCATCAACTCAGGGAATATACCATCGCCTAGACATTTAATAAAGATAACTGCCAAAAAAGGAGCTTATGTATTTATAATGCCATTTAGAACATTAATTGATGTCTAGTATTTTTTTAGTTCAGCGATTTATAAGGTTTAACTATGTCAATTGTCGTTACATGTTTAGATTTGAATTGACTATTATTTAAATTTATATTTTTTTTAAAAGAATAAGAAGAATAATTTACTGAGATTGTTGTTGTCATTGGTTGACTTTATGGAGAAAGAATGACTCTTTATGATGAAATCTTTCTTCAAAAAGCCACCCCACAGAAAATGGACCTGGACAAGCCCTGACGGTTTGACCAAAAATGGGATTAGCTTTATCCTGACTTCTAATAGGCAAATATTCAGCTATGTCTCTGTGTGAAAACGTAGAGTGAAAAAAAGTAGAGTGAAAACTGGCAGCGATCACCGCTTCTCGAATTTAAAAGATATCGTTCGATAAGGTCTACACTCCGTCTGATGGATGCCTTCATACAGAACCCCAAACATTTTCAGCTCGAACTCTAAAATTGCTTTCAGTGCCTAATAGATTGCGAAAAAGTGGATGAATTAAATGACAGGCTGGTGGAAACTGTCCAAGCTGTTGGAGCTAAGAACATAAAAGGTCGCCTCGTTCTTAAAAATTAGAACACAAAAGCTCTCTGATCAGACTCTCAATCTTATGAAAGTGCGGTGCGAAATTATATTGCAGTCTTCATCTGATAGGTCCAAATACACGCGGCTCAATAGACAAATCTCGAAAGCCATACGACGCGATATACGCCACATTAACACATTACGTGTAGAAGAGGCCATAGAACGAAATAGAGGCTCGAAACTATTCTGCAGAGATCTGTCTATTGGAAAATTAAAGTTGAGAAAATGGCAAAATAGTTTCGTCCAAATCTGAAATATTGAGAGAGATTGAGAACTTCTATAGACAGCTGTACACCTCAACTCGTGATTCTGTCAACATCACGGCAATAGAACCCAGAGCCAAATTAACTCGACACTATACCGAAGATATCCTGGACGTCAGCTTGTATGAGATTAAAATGGCCTTGAAACAGCTGAACAACAAGGCAGCGGGTGATGAAGGAATTATGTCAGAGATTCTGAAAGTGGGTGGACCACCGATACTAAAAGTCCTTTAATTCCTCCTTGAAGTCCTCTTTAATTCTGTTATCCTGGAAGGCGCTACGCCAGAAGCTTGTAGCAGAAGCACTATCATACTTTTCTTCAAAAACGGAGACCAAGACCAAGAAAGAACTATAGACCTAATGCGCTTCTGAGCCATATCTATTAGCTATTTTCCAGGGTCATTACGAATCGTCTCGAACGTAGGTTGGACGAAATTTTTCACAACTGCTTTAGAATATGTGTTTAAGCTTATGAAGTGGAAAGGATATGATATCAACATGAATGGCGAGTACATCATTTACTTTCGATTTGTCGACGGTATAGTGTTTATAGCAGAATCGCTGGAAGACCTAGGCTGGATGCTCAGAGACCTCAGCAGCGTTTCCCAAGCGGTTGGCCTTAAAATGAATATGGATAAAACGAAGGTAATGTTCAATGTCCATGTCACGCCTATACCGGTTGTTTTTGGGAACGCTACTCTCGAAGTAGCAACGAATATACATACCTAGGGCAAGTAGACCAGTTAGGTAGGTCCAACTTTGAAAAAAAGGTTAACCTAAGAATCCAGCTCGGGTGGGTAGCGTTCGGGAAACTACTCAACATCTTTTCGTCCAAAATACCTCAGTGCCAAAAGACGAAAGTCTACGATCAGTGATGACTTGGATGATGTTACAGAAACGTGGTCTCTAACTGTTGGCTTCTTAAATAAGTTCAAAATCACTTAGCGACCTATGTAAAGAGCCATGCTCGGTGTTTCTTTGCACAACAAAGTTCGAAACGAGGAAATTTGCAGAAAAACCAAAGCTACCGACATAGTTTAAAAAGTTAGTAAGTTAAAATAGCAGTGGGCAGGCCATATCACTCATCGACCGATAACTGATGGGGATGAAAGGTTCACGAGTGGCGACCAAGGATCGGAAGACGCAGCGTGGGACGGCCTCCTACCAGGTGGACATACGACCTGGTTAGAGCCACAGGAAGGGAGCGGGCGGTTCTGGACTAGCCGTTGTTGAGACATATGGGGGAGGCCTACGTTCAGCAGTGGACGTCTTCCGGCTGAAACAACAACTAATCTTTTTTTGTAAAAAAAAACCACAGGCTATCAAAAGTATTACGTGATGATATAACTACAAGTATCTAAAACTGCCATCTTCGAAGTACACGATTTACTGTGTCGTAAATTGTCGGGTCGTTCCCCTGTGTCCAACTATTATGTCCAACTGGTTGTACAGACAAGGAATCTTTTTCCCCGTGGTCCAACTAAATAGTTGAACATTAGAAAACCAAAATTTACAGGGCCCGTTGTACAACTGCATGGCCAGTTGGACCACTGCCCCGAAATGATAATATTAAAGCTTTTAGCCGACTTTAAAAAAGGGTGTTCTCAAAGAGGTTTTCATGAAGGTTTTATAATGAACTAAACATTATTCCATTTTAGCCGACTTTTAAAAGGATGAAAGTTGTTCTAGTTAAAAAACGTCAAGTGTGAGTCTGATTTGCGCATTAATACGGCTTAATACGAAATACAAAGCTTTTTAACCAAGTTCAATTGAAGACAAGGCTTTGAACTCAAAATCTTAAAGATTTATTTCAAGTGATTGTTTTTAAATAGCTACCTATATTAATAAAACTTTTGATCGTAGACTAGTAGATTCTTTACAGAAGTGATAGATCTCATCAAAATCTTCGTTTCGAATGACAGCTGTCAAACTAAAAAGTGCTATATCTCCTTAACTATTAATCGTAGACTAGTAGTTTCTTTACAGAAGTGATAGATCTCATCAAGATCTTCGTTTCGAATGACGGTTGTCAAACTATAAAGTGCTATAGTTCCAAAACTATTGATCGTAGACTAGTTGTTTCATTACAGAACTGATAGATCTCATCAAGATCTTCGTTTCGAATGACAGTTGTCAAACTAGAAAGTGGTATATCGCCGTCACTATTAATCGTAAACAAGTAGTTTCTTTACAGTTTAATATGGTCCTATTTTCTTTGCAATGCAGAAATGCTAACATTATTGGCCTATTGTTCGTAGGATGTACTGCAAAATTTTGTTTTGGTTGGGCTAGTGTTTATTTGGCAGATCAAAACTTATAATAAAAGAAGTAGAACCCTTACAAGGAGCCCAACTCTCTCCTTAGATTAAGGTTTCAATACCGATTATGATTTTTGCACTGTCAAATTTCTCACAGCTCATCTTTTCATCACTTTAAAAGCAGTCGAAAGCGTAAGTTCGCCAGACTTGCCACTTATGAAGTAGCAATCTTTGCCCCTTATAGACTGTCTTCAAAATGTTGCCATTCCCACGCGCCCCTCCAATATAGTTTATGAGACTGTGTCATTTACATTACAATTTAAACTAAAGCCATGCGGCTTTGTGTTTTTAGACTGAAGCACCATCTTAGGCTCCAATTGTGTTTTTAAACTTTGCAGGGAACCCTTACCCACTAGAACGTCGACACCGACACACACCGACTGCAGCAATGCAATGCTGCAATTATATTTCAATTTTTCCTGCTGTTTAGGAGCAGATCAGTGACATATCGACTGCTGCGCCACCTCTGATTCGCCTTTGAATCCGTCCGCATCGTAAGTTGTGAAGAATTTTGAAGGACTTGACCCTTCTCATCATATTATGATTTATGTCAGAAAAAGCATGGGAATGGGGATTTTAGATCCCAACTAAAAAATTCTTAGATGCCAAGTCATCAGTCTCGTTCTAGTTCAAATTCCTTGTGGATTTCTAATCATCCCGAGTTGGAACCACAACAAAGTTCTGGAACGCATCACGGGTGCTTATATTAGTTTATGAGAGTATGATTTCGACCATGACCTCTCTCTTGAAATTTACGTTAACAATTACAGTTTTTTAAATAAAACAACACCTCACTTCTTTTGAGCGAATGAAAGTCATGGCCCACATTATACAGACAAGGAATTTCTATCATGATTCTATATAGAAATTCGTTGCTTACACGAAGGATAATTTATAAACTAACGACACGTTTTGTAAAATGCCATTATATATGTGGAATGTGAGTTATAAGTTATAACATATAAATAATTGTTTGTAAAAGTACTTACCACTTTTCGGAAACCATTATTTAAATATAATTTAACATGGCAGATGCACCTTGCGAGGCGACAGTCTCGGAGCTCAATAAAAAATTATAAAGTAAGAAAGCTATAATCATTATTAAGTGGTTTGTTTGTTTACAGATCTAAATCAAGAAAAAGAAATTATGTCGCAACTGTTTCTGCTAAGCATCTTGTTTGTGCTGCTAGTGGTTATACAGGTCTATGGAGTACCTAGGTCTACTACAACGAAACCCTGCTTAAAGGGAGGAAGTAAAGTAAGTGAAGTACTTAATTAAATGCATATAACTGTAAACTAAAGATCTTGCGCTAAATTTCTATTATAGATTTAAGGACCTAGTGGGGCAGTGGTAGACGGCGCAGCTGCCATGTCGAAGGGCCCTGATGGTACGATTCCTGATGAGAGGCAACTTATATTGTTACATTTTGCTTATTGTAAGTTGTCTTGACTCCGGTTTGTGCCCGGTACGGCGATAGGCTCCCATCTACCACGTTGGTAGGACGGAATACCCTGCCCGTAACATCTGTGACCATCCCTTTGGGGATAAGTGTCGTAGTCGTGTTTTGATAATCCTCTGTGCGCTCATCTGACGTTTTTTGGGCAACTATATCCTTTAAAAAAAAGAGTTGACAGTTTGTATGTTAAACTTTTAAAGTTTTATGTATTATACATAAAACATTAAATTAATTTTAAAATTGCCATTTGTGGATAACCTTCGCTCAGAGCGTAAAATAAGGGATGAAAATTTGTACCAGAATTCCGATATTTTTGAGTCTTTTGCAACGAGGATACAATTGTTACCTTAGAATATATCATCTCCTTAGAAGGGAGGTATTTTACCCGTAGGTAGTTTAAGTAGGTACAAGCCAAGTATTTCAACAAATTATATAATAATAATATAATATATTTGGACATTACACACAGCGCTGTCTGGCCCCAAAGTAAGCAAAGCTTGTGTTATGGATACCAAACAACGGATACAAATACTTATATTACTTTTTATTTGTAAATACATACATATCATACATAATTACACCCAGACTCAAGTCAAACACAAATGTTTATTACATATATGTTTGTCCTGTGCGGGAATAGAACCCACACCCTCTGCACAGCAGTCGACCACACTGCCAACTAGGCTGCGAGGGAGAATTTGCTACCTAATGCGTGACTGACAAATTATTTAAACTTTGCAGTTTATTTTCTGAGTAAAATGATGTAGTTATAGGTACTATTCTGTAGTATTACTATTCTCTATTCTCAGCCAATAATACCATCATAACTAAAAAATAGAAACATTTTTAAGGTCAGCAAGCAGTAAGAAGCTAAAATTCTCAAGCAAAGTACGTATGTGGCTTAGATCACGGCCAGATACAACAAGGATCCGAATATTTCTGAGTTGAAACGCAAATTAAATTCTGTCTCAAGGTTCAGTAAAAAAACAACTGCTAGAGCTAAATTGTAATTCATCGGATAATAGGTTGGAGAATTAAAAGATTTTTTCTGGAAGTCGTGCTTCCATATCGCTTGCTAAAGCAGCCGAAGGACACTTTTGGCAATTATCGTTGTAAAAAACCACCGTTGTAAAAGACCGGTGATGACTTTACCCACAGAGCTAAAGAAAAAGTCGATCTACTGGGCATCTCTTCATCATATCAATCTCAAATTTGAACGACGAAGGCACTCTAACACCTACTATACCGTGGCGCAATAAGACCCTACGGGAAATTTCTATAACATTGCGGGAGGTCAGGCGGGCTTTGTTTTCTCAAGACTATTTGTCGAGTGGACCAGACTGTGTACCAGCAGTGGTTCTTTTACAATGTGTTCCTGAGTTTTGTCCTGTATTCTTCTTCTCCCACACTAAGCACTTTACGTCAACGTGGAAGACTGTTAATATGCACCCGGTGCCCAAAAGGAATAATAGATTAGATCCATCGAAGCAAGGCTCTGTTATATTTATGACTATAATTATATATAATACCCGAGACCTATTTTGTGTATATTTATATATCACAATTTTATAGAAATACTAGCTACTAGCTTTGTATTGTTTCTTCGCTCTCGTTTAATTATTTAGAAAAGAAAATATTAAAGCGCTTCTAAATCATAAAGCATGGAAACAGGGTCCACGTTTATCATAGTTTGATATTATATTTTTGTGTTGCGAGTTTAACCATTACACATATAATCGGCTTTTACAGCTGCAACTTATCAACCAAAAAACTTTAAACATCATATATTACAATCCTGTCCGTAATACATTTTGATTGGGCTCCAGATTCTGTTTGCTAAGGGACTCCTATATGGCTACAGACAGTCATGGAGGATTAAACTTTTAACATTTGCATCACAAAAACAGAATTAAATGAGACACAATTATCTCTAAAAATAATAATTCATCAAATAACTTACATTTTCGTGTTAAAATACTCTGGTGCACTGGAAAGCTCACTTTTCAAAAATCAAAACACCACGCTTCTAATTAGACTCGATTAAAATGTAATACAAGGAATAAAGAGTGCGGGTGGAGGCGTGCACGAAGCGGTTACTTTGGTACGGATTTAAAATACTGTACTTTTTAAAATAACCTTAACGCTTTTAATGTCTTATCTTATATTTCTCGGATTGTCAATATATAAAAATGTATTAAGTGATATTAGCTCTTAAAGTGAGCAGGTATGATAGGATTTGCTGTAAATACAAAAATAAAATAAAAAAGTTGTAAAACAGCACTTAGAACTTAAAAGATTTCTTTGCCAAAACTTAAAAAAAAAAACAGTAAAAAGGGTCAGTTTAAATTTGTGTGATGCGCCCTCTCGCATATGGAGCCTATCTGCCGCCAGGCGGCCGATGGTGGATTGCAACGGGTTATTAATACTGTATTTATTATATTATTAAACTGGTACCCATAGAATTTTATACATACATGTGTTTTTATACCACTAAGGTGGCAAACAAGCATACGGTCCGCCTGGTGGTAAGCGGTCACCGTAGCCTATGGAACACCAGGGGTATAACTCGCGCGTTGTCGACCCTTAAAAAATTCAATAACTTCTTTCTTGAAGAGCCCCATATTGTAGACCTTAGAGAAAACCTAGGCAGAGAGCTCATACCACAACCCAAGCGTTCGCGGGAGGAAGTTTCTCTGAAACCGCACTGTACGTGAACATTTCGGTTCTAAAGTGTAAAAAAGAATTCCCTGCCGATGGCATCATTTCGAACAATTCCTCAGAACACGTCCCATTTTACAAGCGGTGAATAAACATACATATATATGTACTAGTTGTTGCTAACGGCACCGCACCGGCACCCAGTGGATTGGCGTAGGATTACTATGACTACACCCGAATTGTAGTAAGAAAGTTGCAATAGCAAGCTCTACCTGTGGCTTTTGTTTATGCACGTGAAATTTGGTCATTCCTGCATAAACTTCTATTTAATACGAAATAAAAGTCTAGCCTATGGCCTTCTCCGTCTTTTTAAATATACCGGTGCAAAGTTTTTAGCTCAATTGAATGCTCCTATGTGACGTGATGCAGGGACAAACGAACAGACATACTATGCATTTATAATATACTAGCTTTGGCCCGCAATTCCGTCGGCCCTAAATTCGGTCATCGGTGTAGGATTTAAACGGCAAATTCTCAATTATTGTAAAAAAAAACGGATAATACTTGACGTTTTCAAGTAGCTTATGTCCTTTTCCGGTACTCAAACTATCTTCATACCAAATTTCATCTTGATCGTTACAGTGGTTTGACCGTGAAGGGGTAACAGACAGAGATTTTGCATGTATAATATTTATCATTATATTATATCCATGGATAGTAAGGATAATTTTACGTATATGAATGTACATATGATTGTGCAAGAATATAATTATGATGGCGCTAATGCCACTAGTACTATTAAATAACGGAATACTCTTAAATATCTAAATTCCTTCACACTATTGACTATATTTGACGCTTCACATAGTGCGCCCCCTATGCTACATATAAACAAAAAAACAATAATTGTCATGTTTGACTATGTTTTTTAGTAGGTTACTAACTTATTTTTATTACCTACTAAGTGTTTCGGTACATATGTATACTCTTTAGCTAATTTTATCAAAGTATTGTATTAATTACTTTAAATAGAACTTCTTGTCAGCTTCTTTTTGGCAGATATTAACATTGTATACATTGTATCGACGATTCAAAAGTGTTCGCAGAAACCTTTTTGAATAAATATTGTTTGATTTGATTTGGTTTAAATACATGCCAAATTTTTCCTTTAATATTACAGAATATCTCTAACATAGATAACCGAAATCTATTTACAAATAATGATCAATTACGTTAAGATAAAAATCAAACAATTATATGCTCCTTTACTTTACAAATATTTCATTAAATAATATTCTGTTAAAATACTAAGCACATATTCCTTAATTCCATATCCCCCATTTATTTTAACCTGCTTACACCTAACCTATAGGTACGATACCTATAGGTCATGCTAGAAATAAATAGACATATTATTATGAATTATATTTAAGAAGTTGCCATAACTACACTTTCATCCATCAAAATTAATCAATTGACTCTTTAATCCAGGGAGTTCATTAAAATATCCAGGCTTATTAAATATTAAATAAGCCTGACTTTACTTTAATCAATGCAAAAATAAAAAAAAACTAATGAAGAAACTTTTATGAATTATCTTCACCTTAACCTATATTAAATAACTTTCCAATAATCAAATAATTAGGGTTCAACATCATCATATGTACAAACCTTATGAAAATATTTTATGTCAATTCATTAGTAATAATAAGAAATTATTTTTATATTAAATATTAATTAAACATCGATTAAATATATTAACCCTCATTTTATTTATAAAACAAAACATTGAGTTTAAACATTCATTCCCTTTTCATATAGCCCTAATACTAACTAAATATACTAACTACAACTATTACTATCATGCTAAATCATTATAACTAGAAAATATAACAAAAGCAAATAAACATAACAACAAATAAATATAACTTACGATTCACATGTCATATTTATAGTCCCGAACCGATGTCCTTTACCTACGGCTCGCCCTTTACACTAAAATATGTCAACATATATAAACTGCTTAAAATTGTCCTACCTATATTTCCCATTAACATAGTGCGCTATAGCATACGTAAGATATTACTATTTTATCTCTCTATTATATCACACGTCCCTAACTCCTCTATTTTTCGACTATTTTCTACCTTATACTACCATACTAAGTTGGCTACAAAACTACACAGTTATAGCAAATTTTGACATAACCTTACATCAATCCTTACTTATTTTCCTATAAAATCGTCTATCGATGCGTCCTACACCCTTATCTTTACTCATCCGCTGTTCGGATACCTACTTTCCAATGTAATGTAGGCTATGCTCTATAATTACTTTCATCCCATATCCTATTTCACAACTATTGAACTTTACTCACCAACTAGTTATACAACTCGGATGTAACACATGTATATGTATAATGCATATCCTTATAAATCTTTCCTTCAATCCAATTCCCGGCTGCTATTTACTCGTCCTACTCCTTATTAATCATGATACACCAATTCACATTTTTTGACGTTACTCATTTGACACCTCAGCCTGTCATAGAATTAAAATCCCTTATCCAACCTTCCTATACTTTTTATAATCGCCATATACTAAATGAAAAAAAAAACCAACCTATACATTTTTATTATGCAATAACCTTGTAATTACGTAAGGACCTAAGAAAATTTTCCTTAATTTAAAGAAAATCCTGACTTATATATAACTAATGAATCTATACTTCCAAAGTTTATAAATGATTCCAATGTCCGCTATAGGACTTTCTAAATTTTGTCAAATTTCTCATCATTAATAAAGTTCTCTATAACTGTCCTAGCACCTGGATTACATTTCTTGAAAATTTTCCCAAATACTTAAATATACCTAAGTTACCTCCTAACATTGAATAATTGTAAATTTATGATGAAATGTTATTTATGAGTGCTCTTGGTATGATATATTTATATAGATCGTGTTTTATGAATTTTCGTATTTTATTATTTTATCTAATTGAAAACCCCTTTAATGTACCTACGCCTCGATTAGCTAACCTATTTCGTATACCTATGCAAAGTTAATCCCGATTTTGTTCCTCTACTAACTGACTACGTTGAATCGATAAAACCATTAAATTATGTTCGAAGTCCGCTTGTACCTTTGTTTGTTTCGCGTCCTCAGTTGTATATCGCGACATGTAATCGGTCAAAGAATATTCAACTCCCTTTATATGATTGACCGTAAATTTGAACTCCTGCAATGCTAAAAGCCAGCGCGCAATCCTACCCGTTTAATTCCTATTGCTTGCTAACCAACATAACGTTTTATGGTCAGTATCTACTTGTAATGTTTTTCTCTATGTAACACCTAAAAAAAATTTATGCCCAAAATAATGCTAAGCATTCCTTCTCCGTAATTGAATAATTTCTTTCAGCTTCCAAAAGCTTTCTTGACGCAAATGTTATCGGAAACATTTCTTTTTCAGATTTGACCTGTAATAATACTGCTCCTTTACATGTATCGCTCGCGTGCGTTGCTATTTTTGTTTTAAACCATATCTCATTTGAGAAATATCATAGTAACGAGGGTTCTTTTATTTTTCCTAATGAATCCTGTAGCGCTGCTTCCTGTCTCCCCCTCCTCTCTGTCTACTCCAGAAAATTTCCTATTTTTATGGGTTAGAACAGTCAATGGAATACTATTTTTGCAAAATTAAATGAACTAACGATCTTACCTCTTTAATATTTTTCGGTGCTTTTATGCCATCAATTTGTTTTAATTTACTTTTATCCGTCAATAGTTCGTTTCTTGACACCCCATGCCCTAATAATTTTAGTTCAACAACACCAAATGAACATTTGCATGGTTTAAATGTTAAATTCGCCGAACGTAATTTTCGAAACGTTTTTCTAATAAACTA
Organism: Apoda limacodes; assembly: GCA_946406115.1. NCBI lineage: Eukaryota > Metazoa > Arthropoda > Insecta > Lepidoptera > Limacodidae > Apoda > Apoda limacodes. The sequence goes on along the minus strand of OX291555.1, from coordinate 19,199,568 downwards.
CGTAATAATAAAAATAATAAATTATAATATTATGTACATAAACTATCACTCCTTTTCCTTATAATTCTTTTAAGACCGTAGTCATTGTCTTCTGGAAGAAACTTTGCCTTTTTTTTAATCCAAATGGTAAAACGTTTCATTCGTAATTATTGGAGCTGGTTGTAAATCCTGTCTTATGTTTCTTACTCTCCTCTAAAGCTAATACAAAATAACCAGAGTTTAAATCTTATTCACAAGCGAAAGAATTATTTATTCGCACGTTTTAAACCTTGTCGTATGTCCTCAATACGCGGAATTGGGAGGTGTGAAGTACCGTTGAATTGGGACAATTTGTTTTTCTCTAAAGTAATATTATTTAGATAAAATACAGCAGTTAAATATGTTTTTGAAGATAGGTATCAAACAATGAGACAATCCATACCTATAGTAGAAAAAGTAAAGTTATCGTATCTAAGTAACATTCCGTTACACTTTGGTGAACAATAAGAGCGATCTTTTGTGTTTTGCATAGATATATGTTTAAAGGGAGCCAAATGGTTAGCAACCAGGATGCAATATACATAAATGAGTAAGTCTTTTGTTAGCTTTTAGTACCTATTACTAAAACAAAAATGAAAATTTGGAACACGCGTACCATATTCATTGCAAAAGAAAACTCTTGATATGCAAATTGTCGCTTTATTCTCCTGTTCTTATGGTAATTTTATTACTGGAAATAAAATCCATACTAATGTTATAAATGCGAAAAAAACTATGTCTGTCTATCTGTTTGTCGTTTACCTCTTCACGCTTAAGCCGCTGTACCGGTTAAGATGAAATTTGGCATGAAGATAGTTTAAGGCCCGAGAAAGGACATAGGTTTTTTTATTATAGTTGAAGAGTCGTCGTTTAAATCCTACACAGATAATTGAATGTAGGGTAGGAGGTTTAATTCTTTTTTGTATATAAAAAAAATACCTTTATATTTACCTGTGGTCCCACTTGTGGGGCATGGTGGTGGATTAAAACTCTGAACAAATGCTATTAGGAGTTGAATTTTGGAGAAAACCTTTCATAAACAAATATATGATAGATTGAGCGTAAAGTAGTGTAAAATATTATTGATTTTCAAAATTTCTTTTTTTAACGATGCCTACAATACAAAATCAACCCGTGCTCCAAATTTCCTATCTATATAAACTTATTATATGTTGCTGTAGAAAAGTTATATCATCTGTCTTGGTGCAATAGGAAGCGTGCCTTAATTCACGTCCTTTGACTCACATCCTACTACATAATATCATAAATGTGAAAGTTTGTATGTCTGGATGGATGTTTGTTACTCAATCACGCTTCAACCACTGGACGGATTGTGATAAAACTTGGCATACATCAAGGTAAGGTCCTGGAATAGCATATAGGCTACTTTTTATCCCTAAAAATTTTAAAATTTCTACGGGAATATATACAACAGAGTAAAACGAACTAATGCTGCACCTATAGCAATTCATTAGAATAACTAATTATTTGAAGTTAATTAAGGAGTTCCACGCTGAAAACTGAATTTAGGGCGGGCGAGCCGCTGGCAAAGTCTAGTATGTGATAATACAGATGATTGAAACGGTAAGTCAGGCTCACTTTCACTTCTGGAAGTTGTCCTATAAGTTGGCTGCTGTTTGGTCCAGAGTACCTTATACATATAAAGTTTACACCGTAAACACACCTTTACGCGTTGATACGTACTTTGCCTTTTGTACATTTATTGAGTTTCATTCCTGGCCGAAATCATCACAGGTGTCGCTTGTATGATTGTATGAAACTTAACTTTTTTTTTATTTTTTCTAGCTACTGACTATCATGTTGGTCGCACATGGCCTTGACAACTACACACGAACTAACTTTTGCTGCGGTGCTGCTTGCACTCTGCTGCGAAAAGTTGGGGCTGTTTGCACAAGGCTGTCTTGAACACGAACCTCGGCTTGGGCGGTTGGCTCTTAAAAACTAAATCTGACTAAAATATACCACTATTTCGGAAAAGCAAGGGCGTTCTGAAGAAAAAAAAGGGCAGGAAACTTTTCAACCCTTGCCTAAAATAATTATTAAATCTAACTAGTCAAAGCGCCCAGGTATATTAGTGTACGGAGTATACCTGGTATATCGCGCTTGAGTAATCTGTCTAGTGCTCCGTTGCCACCGGCGGCGACGTATTCTGTAAAAATTTGAGTAAGCCTTGTATGCGGACGCGAGCGCGGAAGGCGAGTGAGCTGTGAGAGTTGCCTGAATCGATAAATACGTGCCTAGGATATCTAAAAGGTCCTAAGGCCCCTCTATTGGGGGCGTAATTACATCCGTGCCTAATTAGGGGATTGGGGTGTAGGGCTGTTGACTCAAAGTAGCGTTTTGACGCGTCTTTGATGAAGGCTTTAATGGTTGGATGGAAATCACTATGGCGATCGATATAACGCATACAGTACGGGGCGCCGACTGCGCCTCTTATTTAGCAATTTCGTATAACTTGCAAGTAAGTAATTTTTCTGTGACCAAACACTACGTACGCACATGTGAATATGGACCGTATACAAGTTTTGTAAAGCGTCACCTTATTTCTAAGAGTTGTCCTTTTTTAACGTCGGCTTGAGGCTACCGAGTACGAAGGCCGTTTGGACTCATATTTTTTTTATGTAGGCTCTAAAATTAAGACAAGAGTCCAAAGTGACTCATAGATATTTAAACTTTTTTACCCAGGGAATGGGTTAGCCGTAAAGGTGGACTGGAGTGAGTTGCCTGCACTGCTGCACTTTTCTCAGGGTTCACCTCGATTCTCCACTTCCGGAACCAATCGCCTAAGGCGTTGGCGCCGTATCGTCCGCGAAGAGTGCCACATTGACGTTGGAGAGACGAAGTATGTCATAGGTAAACAATGAATAGAGCAGAGGGGAGAGCACGGAGCCCTGGGGACACCTGCACTAATGTGGTTGGGAGACGAATGACTTCCTTCTACACGATAGTAAAATGATAATGACCTGATGTGGGTCATTAAGGGACCTGGAAAGAATCTAAATACACTAAGTAAGACTAAGCTAAATAACAAGCTATCCTACTAATATTATAAATGTTAAAGTTTGTTTGGATGTTTGTTACTCTTTCACGCTTCAACCACTGGACAGATCGGGATGAAACTTGGCATACATATATGTTAGGTTCTGAAATAGCATATAGCATATAGACAGCTATAGATTAAGTCCGGGAATAGCACATAGGCTACTTTTTATACCGAAAAATTTAAAAGTATAACCGAGCCTTAACGAACTATAGCTATAGCTACAGCTTGCTAAAGCAAACGTCATAAGTATAATAATTAATGAGTTAATTAAAGAGTTCCACGCCGATAACCGATTTAGGGCGGGTGAAGCCGCTGGCAAAATCTAGTTATCTATATATTATTTGTTAAATAATTCTCTACTATAACACATATTCTGTGAAAAATTCCGGTTTCTACCTATTTCGATCTTAAAGATAGAGCCTTATAATTTTCGGACTGACAGACGGACAGACAGACAGACGTACAACGTAAGCCTAATAATAAAGCTTCGTTGGCACCCTCTGGGTACGAAACCCTAAAAAAGCAAAAGAGAAATAAAAAAGAGAGAAAATGTTTTAAAACATATTCCAAAATTTAATTTTTTTTACGAGCTCTGAGGACAAAGGAAATTTCGACACAAGTTCAACACCATCACCTAGTACAAATACTTGTTGGCCGGCACCCCCTACCGTGGACTGTTCCTGCACACCTTCATCGACCGCCACCAAGGAGGAAATGACTGAAAATAAACCATTCACTCCGTCTACTGATCCTGCATTGTAGAAAGTAAATGACGCGTTGCGGGATTTTATCGTGAAAAACGCTCTTAAACAAAATGATAAGGCACAATTTTCTAAATCGGAAAGGCAGTATAAAAATCAAATAAGATATTTGACCAAAAGTATATACCAAAATAAATATTGCTAACGGCGAAATTGTTAAAAGGAGATGGTTAGTGTATTCCATATCTACCGGCTATGTATTTTGTGGTTTCTGCAAATTATATAAAAAATCAACGGTGTTTGCTTAAAGTGGATTTAATGATTGGCAAAATGGTAACGATATATTTGATCATGACAATTCTCCCAAACATCCTAAATGTTTGGCACAGTATGCAACGAGAGGAAAATTGTTAGGAAGATTAGATACATAAATAGTCAAACAATATAATGAAGTGGTATCTTGCTGTCGTAACGTATTACTACGTGTAGTTGATCCAGTAAAGTTTAAGTTTTTCATGGGCTTCACTTTCACGGTCAAAATGAAGTTATTGGATCTTTTAGACTCTCGTTTGTGCGGTCGTGTTCTAGAGCGTCAAGTGCTCTCATTGTGCTCCGTAGAGTGGTGACTCAGCTGGTGCGTATTCCTGTGTGTTGTTCTGCCTCAGTGCTGACTGCTGGAATTGTTGTTTGGTTTACTGCCCGCAACTCAGTCACTGGTACTCCCTACCCCGCCCCCCTCATGTCCCGGAATATCCCGCAAACCCCGCGCCCAGCGCCTGCGTCAAGTGCTACCACACTTCTCGCGCACACGCGCCTTGCCAGCCCGCACCCTCCCCCTCCCCTCGCGCCACCACGCAAAGCTGCTTAGCCGTCTGAGCAGCAACAACATCTCAACGTTCTCCTTGAGATTTCTTGGGCCCTAGACCCAGACTACTACGAGGCCGTGCTCTTCGTCACCTCCCCCCAGCAGATGCTCAGCTTCTGAGCTGATGCTGAGCATCGCCAGTTCTTCGCCGCCCTCCGCAGGGTAGGCCCCAAACCTTCAAAACCAAAATGGATTGCACAACCGCGTGCAAAAAACTTCGGTCCGTCTCAATCGGCTTTTTTAACGCCAACGGTCTCCGCAACCAAAGAGAGGAATTATCGCAATTCCTCTCGTCCCAAAAACCAGACGTCTTCCTCATCCAGCAAACGTTCCTCAAGCTCGCTGTCCTCACTCCGAACTATCGCACCGTCCGTAATAATAGAACTGCCGCCCCTCAGGGAGGCACTCTCATCTATTACAGACGCTTCCTGCATTGCTCCCCTTTCGTTCTCCTCCACTTACGAATAAAGAAGCATCCGTCTGCCGCTTAGCGATGACCGGCCATCAGCCGATCATCATTGCATCGGTTTATCTCTCTCCCTCAAAAGACTTGCTGGAGAGCGACCTTTAGTTCACTCTTAAAATTAGGCGACGCCGTCATTCTTGCCGGCGACCTAAATTGCAAGCACCGTCGCTGGAACTTTTCAGTAACTTCACGGAGAGGCAGACTCCTCGATAATTTAGTTGACAGACTAAACTTTGACATCATCGCTCCAATGACGCCCACTTACTTTCCCCATAATACTCGGAACAACCCTGACGTGCTCGACATAGCACTTATAAAGAATGTAAGGCTAAGCTTTCACTCTATAGACGTGCTTTACGAACTTGACTCGGACCATCGCTCTGTCCTCCTCCGATTAGGTTCCCCTTCGGACTCTCCTCCCGACACTAGAACCGTGACGGACTGGGTTAAATTCGGGAAATTGCTTGAAAATCACAGCTCGCCGCATCGAGATCGCGTTCCTGAAATAATCTCTTCTGCAACCGACTTAAACTTAGCTATCGACTCACTCACTAGCCACCTGACCGCCACCGTTGGCGAATGCTCAAGACAAGTGCCGTTTGGTGATTACCACCACCTAATCCTACCTCAGCACATCAGGTCGCTAATGACTGAGCGCAACGCGGCCCGCCGCAGACGCGATCGCGCTCCCACTATCGAAAACAAAGCTCGCTTCAACGACTTACACCGCTGTGTAAGAACCGCTGTAGCTGAGCTTCGCGCCCAACGTTTCGGTGATCTGATGGAGAACATTTATCCTTCTCATCAAGCTTATTGGCACCTAACCAGAGCTTAGAAATCAGACACCGCCAACACTCTCCCTCCGTTAACTCGTCCCAACAACGTTCCTGCGTTCGATGACGACGAAAAAGCGGATTGCCTAGCGTCTAGCCTCCAAGCCCAATGTGCCTTAAGCACACAGCCGTTCGATCCCGACCACATGCGTGTGGTAGACGTCGAAGTGGAGCGTAGAACTTCTCTGCCCCCATAGGACCCCCTGCCCTCCGTCACAGTAGACAAAGTCAAACAGGCCATCAAAGACATACGCCCCCGTAAAGCCCCAGGCGCGGACGGTATCTCTAACGATATCCTTAAGCGCCTAACTCTTCCCTTCTCTGCCTTCTAGTAGCGATTTTCAACGCTGTTATCGAAAATTGCACCTTTCCTTCTCAATGGAAAGACGCAATTGTTATAGGCATCCATAAGCCAGGCAAGACTCGAACTGAGCCGTCCTCCTACCGCCCCATTAGTTTACTAAAGGCCCTTGGTAAACTTTACGAACGCCTCCTCCTCGCTCGCCTACGGAACGCTATAGTCTCCAGAGGCATTTTAATAGACGAGCAGTTCGGCTTCCGCGCCAAACACTCATGCGTCCACCAAGTCCTTCGCATCACGGAACTGACTATTCTCACTGGCTTTCAACCAGTATTGGGTAAGCCCCGGCACACGGGCGCTGTCTTCTTCGATGTAGCGACAGCCTTCGACACAGTCTGGCACAACGCGATGTAGCGAAAGCCTTCGATAAAGTCTGGCACAACGGTTTAATTTATAAACTGTACAACTTTCAGCTGTTATAAACTGTACAACTTTCAAACGGTCGTCTCGTGCTCATCATACGAGACTATTTGTCGAATCGTAGCTTTCGCTACAAAGTAGAAGGCACTCTCTCTTCTTCCTGTCCCATAGAAGCCGGAGTTCCGCAAGGGTCCGTGCTCGCCCCTATCTTGTACCTTCTGTACACTAACGACATCCCTAAAACGATAGGTACCCAATTAGCCCTCTTTGCGAACGATACCGCTATTTATAACACCGATAGGCAAGTGAGTCGAATCACTAAGAGACTCCAACCCGCCAACACCGCCCTAGGCGAATGGTTTCGGAAATGGAGAATCGAAGTGAATCCCGACAAAAGCTCTGCCGTTCTCTTTACCTCAGGCCGCCCTCCGCGGTTATCTCCCCTCTCACTCTTCGGTCGTGCCATTCCCTGGCAAAACAAGATCAAATATCTAGGTGTGACCCGAGGCGTTTGAACTTCTGCGATTACACCAAAATAGATAGAGACCGAGCCGTTTTTGTCCTCGGTCGTCTTTGTCCCATGATAGGCAAGTACAGTGAGATGTCGCTTAGAAATAAGCTGAATCTTTACACAACTTGCATCCGCCCCATACTAGCTTATGCTAGCGTAGTCTTTGCGCTATCCAAGCGCAATCTCCATAAACTTCCAAAACCGCTTTTTCAGAGCATCTTTCCGAGCCTCCTGGAACGTCCACAATGCGGACCCACACAGGGACTTCGAGCTACCTACGATTCCTCAATATTTCAAAGACCTGTCAGTCCGCTTTTTCGAGCGTACACAAAATCACCCGAATCGACTAATTGTGCAATCCACAGCGTACCATGCCCCCGACCGACCTCGGCATAGTCGTAAAACTATAGTTAGGCGGCCTCGGCACTTGCTAGCGGCCCCAGATGATGATCTTGCTATCCGGATAGCGAGATAAGTCTCAACGACCTCTCCCAATAGGGCCTCCCTCCAAACACGACGCCGACGTCCCCGAGTTCGTCGGCGCCTACAAGGATACACGAGGTATCAAAGAGAGCCAGGGCTCTTCTCGACACCACTCGACCGCACCCGCGTAACGGGAAACTTCCCTCCTGGCGGTGACTCACTTTCGGGTTCGAGACTCACGCCGGTCGAAGGGACGCCCCCGAGAGCGACAACCTTGAGCGTTGGGCGCTATACGGGCTGAGGCTCCTTCAGAGTCTCGCCCAAGAAAGCCCGGTGAAGCAGTAATAGCTGCAACAGTTTATCGGCCTACATTTTGTTGTAGACACCTATATCTAAAATTTGTTTCAAACTGAACTTCACTTATTTTGACACTTTTCTAACCCAAGTAACATTTTATATTGTTTTTAACTAGTCTTTCTACTGGGTTGGCAAACACAAAACCCTAACACTATTTCTTGAGTAAGTTTTGGATAAAATTAGATTTTATTGTTCATACTTTGTTTATAAATATTTGTGTTAAAGTCAGTTATTTAAATAGTTATTTAATAGGGTTCTGATCGATATATCCAGTATATTTTATCAACCATTATTGATAGGTACCATTGGGTGGAGCTTGTTAAGCATTTTCAGAAACAATAACCAGTATTTTAATATCGTGAATGGCTTAAAAATAATCGAGTGAGATCACTTATCGTTTTCAGCCTGTATATAAGAACGAATCCCTGTTCCCCTTCGTCACCTCATGACTTTCGAACGACTACTAACTAAATTGGATAGTTATTTTTTTAGTGTGTTCGTTATTGGTAGGCTAAGGTTATTATGAATGGTGAAAAAGGGTCAATTGCAAGTCGGACTCGTGTACTAAATGTAAACCTATTGTAATGAAATTTTTGAAAATTGTGTTCAAGCCGGGAAAGGTTTCTGACAAAGAAAAAACTAGCTGGATGCGAATCAGATTCGTGAACTAAGGGTAAACTGATTGTAATAAAATTTTGGTAAATTGATGTGCACACGCCGAGCAAGTTTTCTAAATTAGTATGTACAACCCTTGTACAATAGGTCAGCTAGTTTTATATAATTAGTTATATTTATCTACACAGCTCTAAAGAGCAGACAGCCCTTTCCTTTTTGCTTTGCATGGATATTTTCTTAAAGTCTGCCAAATGATTAGTAGAATATACTATACATAAATGATAGGCTTAATTAACATTGATAAATATTTGGAACTAGCGTACCATATTGATTAAAAAAGAAAACTCTGGGTATGCAAATTTAAACTCGAAGTCATTGTTATGGTAATTTTATTATATACAGGTTTACATGGATGTATTCAATATATACAAGTATGCGCCAACTTTCTTACAGACAATACAACTTACACCATCGCTGTATAGAGTAAGAATTATTTGTGTTATTTTTAGTGTTCCATACCCTATTACTAAGACTTCGCTGTCCGTCCGTCTGACACTAGGCTGTATCTTATGAACCGTGATAGTTAGACAGTTGAAATATTTCTGTTGCCGCTATAACAACAAATACAAAAAGAAATGTAATTTTTTTTTTGCCCGTTTTTACTAGATATTGATAACGGAAATAGGTAGACGCTTGAAATAGTCACAGAATATTTAGTAATATATTCACTTTAAAAATAAATAATTAAATTCGAATAAAACAAACCGACTCGCACTTAGTCAGATTTTTATTTGCTGTCGAACCTGGGTTGTGGGTGTATGATGTGTATGTATTTACAAAAAAAAAGTAATATATATGTATTTATATCCGTTGTCTGGTACCCATAACACAAGCTTTGCTTACTTTGGGGCTAGACGGCGCTGTGTGTAATGTCCAAAAATATTTATTTATTTATATATTAAAAAAAAACCTTGATTTAATTTTTGCTTACTTACTTTACTCCTTACACCCCTAGGAAGTGGCAAAGGGGGTGTATTATTCTGTCCCGTCTATATTTTCCTACTAATTAATTTAAAGTTGGTTATTTACGGCAAATAGAAAATATATAAATTTACCTTAATTTTGCTTCAACATTGCTTGTAATGCAATGTTTCGGCAATTGGCTCACCACGCAGTACTAAAGTAGATGGTGGAAAGAGGTTGTCGTTTACATTGTGATCTGGGTGTGGGGCCAGACACCACTACCCCTTGCGGGAAATGAAAACCGTAAATATAAACATCAATCAATCAATAACTTTATTTGCCTAGAATGTGGTTGTATACAGATGTTATCTTAAACAACTTTCTACAGTCTCAGTAAGTAAACATGCAAATATATATATTTCTATAATAAAAATATTAATTTATCAATTTCAAATAAATTAAATTAAAACATGTCAATATAAATATCAATATTATATAAAGAAATTAATAAATAATAAAAGTACCTATGTTATAACAAATTAAATTAACAGAGTAAAAACATTTATCACACAACCAACTTTTTTTTTAACAAATTCAAGGGCAACTCACTTATGCCCTCTGGAAATTTATTAAAAATTTTAACCATCATTCGGGAGCTGTTTTTGTCATACAGTGATAAGTGAGTAACGTAAGAATTTTAAGTTTTTAATGAAATGTTGTTTACATGACTCTAGTGGTCCTATGTTGCAAATAGTTATTATGCATCTTTTCAGTAAAAACTCTATATTTCAGTGAAGTTAAATAGGACTATTCCGTATCTCAAAATTAAAAGAAGTATTTACAATTCCATGTAGTGCATAAAGGAAACTTTGTTTTTGGTACATTAATGCTCAATTTGTTTTTTTGAAGCCATTCTACCACATTCAGAACAGTTTTGTTGATTTCAGATTTGAATGTACTTTACAGCTTACCATAACCTATATGTCATCGGCAAATAAAACACATGGATACTGTATTATGTCTGGAAGATCATTTATAAATATAATACAAAGCAACGGTCCCAAAACACTGCCCTGTTGTAGTTGCCTCCTCGGTTGTTTTAAATATATGGGGATCGATATGTTTTAAGTTCACGGTTACCGTGGCAAACATATTTGAGTTCCACACATTGTTCTCTATTATCTTAGTAAGAGGTGATCCAGTCATATGCTAATGCACGGATACTGTGTTGTTCACATTTCTTTTTTACAATATCATGTGATCACACAATCAAAAGCCCTACTCATATCAAAAACGATTGTAGCTACTTGTGTTCCTATATCTATGTTATTTGTGATTTCTAGTGTCAGTAAATATCCTGCAAGTGAAGTTGATTTAGATTTTTGAAAACCATTTTGCTCTTTTTTAATTATATTGTGTTTTGAAAGGTAATCAGTTATTCTCTTATGCATAGCTTTTTCAAAAAATTTAGACATATTTGAAACTAACGTTATAGGTCGGTAGTTTAAGGTATTAGTCACAGAGCTTTTTTTGTGGATTGGTTTGACTATGGACTTTTTGAGCTGAGTAGGAAATTTTCCGGAATCAAACGACAAATTGATTAAATGTGATAAAATCAGTGCTAACCCAGTAGCACAGGACTTGATGATTTTGGTTGAAATTTCATCTACGCCAAGAGAATTTGTTGAATTTAATGGTCTTATGATATTTAAAGTTTCATTTACAGTGCAAGGCCTACGAAAAATAGTATATATATTATTTTAATGGTATTTTGAGAGGGTCCGATGTTATTTATATCTTGAGTGTTTTCAATTACAAATATTTTATTAAATTCTTAAGCCATTTCAATAGGATCGTCAATGTGTTTGTCATTTGTTATTATTTTGTCAATTGTTTCAGTAGATTATGCTTTATCCTTCACTATAATCCATGTAGCTTTGCAATCATTCTTCGAATTTTGAATGTAGCGTCTATTAGTGATTTATTAAGCCTTTCTAATACATTTCTTTAAAATCCTACAATATTTTATAGATTCAATCTTCTTACATGGGCTATTTCTCTTATATAGATTATATATTTGATGTCTTCTGTGTCTACATGCTACTTTTATGCCTTTTGTAATCCATTTAAGAGAAGAGCATTTATTTCTAATTTTGTAGCGCAAGACAGGAAAACACAGATTGTAAAATTTTTCTTCTCTATACGACCATACAATTATATTACGTGATTATAATACCTGTCTAATAAAGAATGACTCACGTTCTGCCAAACTTCGCTCTATTATCTCTTCGGTTAACATGAATATTCTACCACTTACAGCTTCACATCAATCTCCAAACTGTTCCCCTTCTCTCCTAGATCTAATTCTTGTCGCAGATTGTAATAAAGTAGCTTCACATGGCATTATTTGTTCTTCCTTTTCCTATCACGATTTGATTTATGTGTCTTACAAATTGCGGCCTCCTAAACCTCAGCCAAAATATCTCCTACTTCGCAGTTACAAAAACAAGTGATAAAGAGCTATTGTACAAAGATGCTAGCAAAATTGACTGGATATCTGTAACGAACTGCAGTGATATAGATCGAAAAATTGCCAACTTTAATCAAATTATAAGCAAATTGTATGATATGCATGCTCCTTTAAAATACGTAAAAGTCAAGCATCCCCCTGCCCCGTGGTTAACTCAGCAAATAAAAAATATGATGGCAAAAATTGGTTCTGCAAAACGTTGCTACAAAAGGATCCTTCCGACGAAAATCTTATTGCATACAAGAAACTTCGCAATCGCAGCAGTCGGATGTGCAGAAATTTAAAAAAGAGCTATATTTATAAGTCACTTGAGACCGCCAACCCAAGCGATACGTCGAAAATACTTAAGACTCTAGGGGTAGCAAGTAACACTGTATTAAACAATAACTTAGAATTTGATATTAATGTTCTGAATAAGCATTTCTCAGCTTCTCCTGTTTCTTTAGATAGTAAGATTAGGAGTAGTACACTAGATCAGCTTTCAACACAGCCCGCACCTTAATGTCGTCCGTAAGTAGTCCGTAAGTAAAAAAAAAATAAATTAAAAGAGCATTATTTATCTCTATGAATTCGATATATATTATATAATGTATTTTGTGTATTTATATTTATGTTATATTATTGTATAATATATGTATGTTAATAAGTAATAGTAATTTTATTTATATATATAGTCTTTTTATATATATATACATATATATATATTTACAAATTCGTTTCGAACGTTTTTAGTTCAAATTAGTTTATAAATAATGTACTTACACTGTTTGCCTCCTATGAATTCATTGTAGGCTAACTTACAATGAATTCATAGAAACCTTTTTTTTATTCTTTAGATAATACACATAGAAAGTAGGAGGCAAACAGTGTAAGTACATTATTCATAAACTAATTTAAACTAGGTCACTATTATTTAAAACAGATAACCAATTAAGTGATTTTATACAATCTTGAAATTTTTTGATGTTTTCTTCACAGTAGTCCCTTTTAGTGGAAAAACATGCTTTTGGTTTTATGGGCTTGGCTTTTACTGGAAACGTTATTGTTTGACATATGTTATGATCTGAAAGTATCATTTCATGAACTCCTACGTTAGATATGTTATTTAAATTACTAGCTATGTGATCTATACATGCATTGTTTCTTGTAGGTTCATTAATGTGAAGTTGATGGTTATAATTTGATAAAACCGGATATAACTCTTTAGTGGCTTAACTAGTTTGTATCGATATGATTGCATCTGTTAAAATTACACCTTTTACAGATTTTTTATTGAGTTTTAGAAGGATAGGAATACGGTATTAACAAACTACGACATATTTTACTTGAGTAATCTCCACTGCACAATATTCAAAATATTCCTCAATGGCTATTTCAACAATCCATGTTAGTCTTCTTGTATTGATATCATTTCTAACAAAATACCTACTCCTCCTCATTTAATATTTTTTCTAGAGTAATATCCAGCTAAGTAGTAACCGTTTAACCTTGCATTTGATTCAGAGCCAGATTTGACAAATGTTTCGTTAGCGCAGACAATATCTACTAATATATTTTGATAAAACAATTAATCAATGCAGATTTCAAGCATTTCACGTTTATTAATAATGCCTGCAATGTTCTGATGTAAGACTGTAATGACGCTAGAATATTGATTAATCTCGAAAAAATCCTTACTTATGTTTTCTGCAGTTATTACTTCAGATGTTGTATTATCAGTTACTTTAGCTACAGTTTTTTAAAGTAATAAGGTATTGTTTCTTTTTTATGTACCTCATGTATTGTTTTATTTTTATGATCTGCCCGATATTTTTTTTTATTTGAGTTATAGTTATATGATAAATATTTTTTACTGTAATCAGCATAGTCAATAGTATTGTTTATTTTTGAACACATATCTAATAGATTTTGTTTATGAGTACTATAATAATAACGATTTACATCTATGAAATGACAATAAGCATTATTTTTACATATTGTTTTTAGTAAATTATTGAGTTTTACTACATTTAGGAACCTGTTATCCCTTACACCTTAAACAATAATAAAATAATTTTGAAAACAGTTCAATATTGTTCCAAGTTCTACTGTCAATTTAGTCGGATTGCAGTCATTTTCACCAATACTGATGACAATTTTATCTTTTGATGATACGTTAATTTTTTTAATTGCTTTTCTCACATAACCACAACTAGCTCCAGGTTGTACCAGAGACTCGACTTTGTAATTTTCGTGCATTGTATTTTCTCTGGAGTATAGTAACTGTGATGCTAGACCCTTGATCTGCTGCGTTCCTATTATGTGTATGGTTGCCTTTTCCGAGTATTGATCATTTATTTGCAGAATTTTTTTATTTATTTTTTTGTCAAGTATTATTCCTTCTGGTTAAGAGATAATTTTCTCTCCGGTTTTATTCTTAGATACACAATTATTGATGTCAGCATTTATTACACTGTTTAATGAGCGTCCATCTCGTACATTGTTTGTAATGGGTTTATTTTATCAATAGCACAGTTTGTCTTCTTTTCTTCATCAGAATCTTGTTTGGTTAGTATTTTATAAATTTTCTGTATTTTTGGCGTAGTAGTGAATTTTTAGTTATTCCAACTTTTTTGAAATGGGGATTTTTTTTTTGATATTTTTCAATCGTTTTCCTGAGTTTATAATTTTCGGCGCCTATATTTTCAATTTTAGATTTTAGTTCCATGTTTAAATGTTCTATCTGAAACTTTAAGTCTTGAGTATATGAAGTATCGGCGTCCGAATCATACTCGAACATACTTGTTCCGTCTTAAGTTAGTACCAAGACCTCCGCGATCGCGTTGTCATAGAACTAGTTTTACAGTGATCTGGTGCCATATCTTATTTTAGATCAACTTAACTCGTCAGGGCTGGACAGGCCTGCTCTTCGATTTATACTGCCTACATTGATATAAATTTTAAGTATATATATTACAAGAGGTTATTTTTTTGCCATCACATTCATTTAGGTTTTTTAGTGTCTAGTATAGGGTTTTTAACGTTGGATACAAACAACTAAATGACGACTTTTGGTGTCCTCCCCGGTATCTACGCAGTAAAAATCACGGCATTTTTAGAGTTTTTTTAAACATCTTTTTTACATGGCTTGGTAATTAATAGCATGCACACTTGTCTAGGGGATCTAGGGGCCTTGACTTCTTAAATGGAACAAAATGTTTTGTTGTATGTAACATACAGTTTGTGACGTCACTCCCTTTCGAACAAAAAACTAAACCTAGTGTTAAATACAGCGAAAGCCTGCGAAAATAAATAAAACTATGTAAGTCTCGGGCCTAAAACCTGTCTCTAGGTAAAAAGGTTCTATAAGATCAACGTTCCACTGGGCTTGAGGTGTTCCGCGCTTCGTGGAATCTCATAGGATCTCTTTCTGAAAAGTGGCTTATGTGACTCTCTGCATAAAAATCACGTCGATCCGCTGCTTTTAACAGGATTTTTATTAACTATTTGCACTAATCCGACTTACACTTGACGAGTTTTAAAGAAGCTATTCTTTTTCATCTTCTTTCAAAAAAAAGAATATTTACCATCTGTGCGCTAATTCGACTCACGCTTGACATTTATAAGGAGTCTATGTCATTTGCAAGTTGCAAGCTATTACATTGTTAAATTACGTCAAGATCAGTCACGCCGTTTAGCCGTGAAAAGATAAAAAACAAACAGACAAAGACATTTTCACATTTATATTATTAGTATGGATTCCAGGATTCCAATATCTTATTCGATTATAAAATAAAGGTCAGAAATTCCATAAAAAATATAACTTCAACATAAAAAATATTACTTCAACATAACGCGGATTGTGATTTAAATAAACATTATTATTCCGGAAACAAAATTAAAAAAGAAATCAAAACGATAAACTCATTTTTATCTTCATATCTATTTATAAAAAAAAAAGCGAACGTCGCAAAATTGTTGTACGGTCCGTTTTAACATGAAAAATTATTGTACTGTATCGAAAAAAAATTACAACTTTGTTTTTTTTGAATACTTTGTTTCGATATTTTTTATGGTTTTTATGGTTATTAACATTATTAAATAGATTATATTGATTTTCAAAAGTGTTTTCAGAAACAAAAATTGAGTAATGTTTTCTCACTATGGTTAAAGGTTTTTCGTAGAAATCTCAATCTGATAACGGAAATTGACGCGCGTCGAGCTACGGGCAAAAGCTAGTTATATAATATCTGTTGTAATATGCTCTGCATGTTCATTTCAGGTCAACGTCAACACAATTACGATAATGTTTCGGCTGATTCTCCTAAGCTTTGGGTTAGTACTGCTGGTGCTCACGCATTACTATGGCGTAGACGCAAAATGTATAGCAAAGGGAGAAAAAGTAAGTTGTGTATTTATTTTGAAGTCAGTTATAGTTGTTGAATAATTATTTCTGCGGTATTGCAGACAAAAAGGCAACTTAAAAAAAATTATAAAAAACGTTTTTATAATTAAATTTTTTCCGTAGTCCGTAGTATTTATTACGTTCTATTTTTGTGTTCTATTCAGTCTTGTAGCACACGGTGTTTAAAAGTTATATAAACTTCTTTAAAATTTAAAGCCAATAACTCGCATATATCCAAAACCTGTCCAATAATAGTCCACACTATGGGGTGCGTACAAAACATTTTCATCCCTTATTTAGTGTTAAAGAGCTACCATTCAAACATTTTTTCCTTAATTTCATAACTTAATGTTGTATTATAGTGGTTCACAGAAGACATCTTGCTAGTAATGGTTCACCATTCCGTTTTCTCAATTTAATCACGTAATTAAATTACAAAGACATCTTTGTAGTTTTATTATTAGAATCGATGTAAAGATGGCGGCTATTGAAAGGCTGTAACATACGAACTGACGGGCATGACGAAACTGTAAGTGTTTAGTTTTTACCATTTGGCTATTGAACATATGATCCTATTGTGCGGCAGACGCTGAAACAATCATGAACTGAACAATATAAAATCGGCCAAGTGCGAGTCTGACTCGCGCACGAAGGGTTCCGTACATCTATGAAAACGGCAATAAGTGTAGGGTAGGTATACTTAAACACACTTTTCTGACCTTCTGACCTTGGGTCCCTGGTGTCGTTAAAAGTTCACACTGTTTCAATATGGCGACTGTAGGTTTGATTTTTGAAAAGTTTGATGCCCTATATTTCGCAGTAAGCTAGAGTAGGGTACCTACAGACATGGGACCTTATTGGGAACAGTCCCGAGCTATTCGGACTCTGGAATTCGTAACTAAAGTATACAGAAGTCTGACTTACCTCTCGAAACTCGTGAATGTCTTGAATACATTTTTCTCTCGAACTCCGGAGTGCGAATAGCTCAAAACTGTTACCAATAACCTCCAAGAACGACGAGATATGTAACTAGGTGTGCTTTAGTAGTGTAGCGGAATTTCAGTTTACTGATATTTTATTGAAATACCAGAAAGTACTGTCAAAATAGTTTTAACAAAAAAGGGGTTTAAGTAATTTTTGTTTTTCTATTGTTTTCAGTGTCCTTATTCCATAACAAAGAAGCCAGATTGCTGCGGCGATTATACCTGCGGTATGTTTACACGGAAATGTACTGAATTTGGTATTTAAAAACACATTTACCTATTTGATAAATATAAAGAAATGAAAATAAAAAAAATACTTTTTGTTTATTTAATTCGATTCCGAGACAAGGAAAATATGGTTCTGTGTACAAACACATTTGTATTGTATGCGCCCGATTTTCTCAGTAACTGCTTCGCCGATTATTATTAACTGTTGTAATCGGCATGGTTCGAGCAAAGGTTTAAGCTAGTTTCAAAATACTACTTATTGTTTCCAGTTCTTCCGTTTCTAGGGTTCCGTACCCGAAGGATCCAAATGGAGCCTTATTGCCATGACTAACGTCCGTCCGTCTGTCTGTCCGCCGTCTTTTACAAAGGTTTTACAGCCCAATGGTTGAAGTTGTAGTCATAAAAATTACCAGCATAAGCATCTTTTTTACCCAAAGCTACACAAATATTATAATGCGAAAGTGAATTTGTTTGTTTGTCCCGTCGCAATAACTGTGCTTAAATTTAGCATAATGATATTTGAAATGGCTGAGAAGGGCATAAGTAAACTGACCATACGTCCCGTTTTGAACAGGACTATCCCTTTTCTCGGTTACCTGTCCCGTTGTTCCAAAACAAAGCCCCGGGACACATAAAAGTCCCGTTTTCCAAAAAGCATGGAGCTCGTCGCCAGACAAGAGTGGTGCGAGACCGTGTCGTCGACGATTTTAAGACCCTACACCCTAATATCCCAAAACAGAAACATCTTACATGTTCTAGATTGAAGAAATGGTACATACTACAAATCACAGGAAAATACAGGGGTTAGAGAAAGAACTAATTTAAAAGTAATATTGAACAGAATTCTAAAAAAGTGTTCATAAATTAAGAAAATAATTCTTAAATTATCACAAAAAAGAGCTAAAAGTTAAGTTTACTTGTCTTAGATCTCGATTTTTTGTCAGAGAACCCAATTATTTTTTAATTTATTAATTAGGTATTGTTTTATATTAAAATAAAAATCGACTGGAATATATATACAAAGGCTAATTTTTTTTTAATAAATTAAAAACTTGAAAATACTAGCCAAAAAGGTACGTGTTCTATGCGTAAACGCCATAAAACGTGACGTGCGAAGTTCAACCTTATATTAGAAGGATTTTAGTTTTTTTTATACTTGACTTGCTCAACAAATTGTGGACAAAAATACCTAACTTTTTCTAAATAATGAACATTAAATAGTTGCTATTTTCATTGTGAACTTACTTATTGACATAAATAAACCGATGTCCCGTTTTGAGTTAAAATAAATGGTCAGTTTAGCATATGCTACTTTTTTTCCTGGATAATTTAAAAGTTCCCACAAGGATAAACCATACCAAATTCCAAATCGTAACTTTCTTACTGTAATTAAGGAGTTGCCATAAAAATCATATGATGGTTTTTGAATTTAGCGGAAGCGGAGCCACTGACAATAGCTAGTTCATTAAAAATAAAAAAACCATAACTTTAAAAATATACAAAACAAAAATTTATTCGTTATAGCTCTCGTAGGTAAGTATATTAATTTTTAATTTATTTTTCAAAAAGTATCTGGAAAAGAGGAGGGAATATATGTTTTTTTTCCTTTGTTCCTCAAATTCAAATTCAGATGCTTTGCTTCTTAAAAATTGGATATCATATCACTTATTTAAAGTCAATGAACCATAAGTTACTAGTTCGAAGTCAAAATTATCCATCAATCTTTTTATGAACATAAATTAAATTATATAATATTAACTGAGACAGTTAGGTTAGGACCTTTATTACTCTGAAACTTGTGTCTATGGGATAGATTGTAAATTGCTCGAACAGCCCTCTTCTGCAGTACAAACCTTGTTTGAACAAGAGTTGCGTGTTCCCATAGTAAAATACCGTAGGATATCACAAACAGTCTGGCAGACAACTTTAAACAATTTAGAATATTTTTTGACATAATCATTAAATTACTCACTCATAATCCTTGTTGTCTAATTCTAAAATCGATTTCTACTTCTATGGATGACCACAATAGCCCAGTTACTAAAACATACACTTTTGTCTTGGGTGTAAATATTGATCGAGTCATACTCTTCACTAAACGCATTAAAAAAAAAAAACAATACTGAGGTCACTATAATCAACAAGATATAGAATGTTTAACAATAAATTGTTTTTCAACATTTCCAAGTGTCTTTTTAATTTTAACCTCATAACATATTTTTCCTTAGGCTGGTCCCTAGTTAGCGTTTGAATTTGAACTAACTGATCACAGTGGTCAGAAGTAAAAGTTAGCTCATTTATAAAAAAATCTGTAAATTAAATCAGATTTCAAGTAATGTTAATCCGTATAGCTTGAAGTTATGGATTACGTAGGTTACGATTTGTAAAACTACGGTTACAAATTTGCTGAGTTCAACTAGATTTTCGGCGGATAAGCCTTAACCTAACTTTACCTACCCTTACTTAAAGTTTGAAGAAGCTAGAAGCTAGCCACTCGGTGCAATGAATACATTAATCTTGGCATTGACAAAACAGACAGAATGTGGATCAAAGTCAAATTTTTTTTTTAACTTCCAATAAGGTTTTTCAGCTTTAGTTCAGCAGAAAGACTGTCGAATGAACAATTTATAACTGCTCCCCATTAATATTAATACAAGTCTGAATCTGACTCACATTTGGTTTTGTAAATTTTACACATATTGTTTTTTTTGATGACCAAGAAATGTGGGACCCTCATAGTGACTGCTAATCCCAGAGATCTTTTGCTACTGTCACTACTTAGAAGGAGGTTAAAAGGTCAAAAGCATTGCTTCTCATACCATAGTGATGTAGGTTCGTGATGAGATTTTAATGTTGGATACAGTCAAAAGCCTTAACACTCCCAGGGCATCATGCAAATCCTCCCAGGCTTTAGATATATTTTAAACTAGCTGCTGCCCGCGACGTCGTCTCCGTGAACGCTATTCAGCATCAAAAATACCTATGATTAAGCCTTTTAAAATAAGATTTATTTACCCGTTTCTTCTTTACATTTCATATCTACAGGAAGTGCAGGGAGACTGTCTTTTGTAAAATAGACCTTCAAAAAGTGCTGATTTTCAGCCTGCTTTGAATAAACGTCTTTATGGTGATTCTGCTGAATTAAGTCATAAGTTGTGACTGAAGCAGATGGAAAACAAAAGAATAAAGAAAACAGAATAGGGTAAAAATACATACTTATAGGACTTCTCGATAAACAACATTAGTGGTTTGGCGGGGGAAGCCTCGGCTTGGGTTGTCGCTCTCGGGGGCGTCCCTTCGACCGGCGCGAGTCTCGAACCCGAAGGTGAGTCACCGCCAGGAGGGGAGTTCCCCGTTACGCGGGTACGGTTGCGATTGAATGGGGGCGAGAAGCGCCCCGGCACTCTTTGATACCTCGTGTATCCTTGTGGGCGCCGACGAACCCGGGGACGTCGGCGTCGTGTTAGGAGGGAGGCCCTATTCGGGTAGGTCGTAGAGACTAATCTCGCTATCCGGACAGCGAGATCGTCATCTGGGGCCGTTAGTACGTGCCGAGGCCGCCTTACTATAGTTTTACGACCGCGTCGAGGTCGATCGGGGGGATGAGTTATTAGTCAAGAGAATGCGCTGTTATTATAATAGAACACGCTATGGTTTTGTATATGAGAGAAATATATCCCATCTGCGTGTAAATAGTTTGCTTAGCACTTCAAACACTATTAGGACGTATTGATGACTACATCCTGGATTAACCTGTGTTGTGGTAGCGTACTTCCACATCGTTGGGATACATTGTTACAGTACAGATTACAACCGCAGTGTATTTTTTTTTTTTTTTTTTTTTTTATACCACTAAGGTGGCAAACAAGCTTACGGCCCGCCTGATGGTAAGCGGTCACCGTAGCCTATGGACGCTTGCAACACCAGGGGTATCACTTGCGCGTTGCCGACCCTTCAGAAATCTAATAACTTCTTTCTTGAAGAACTCCATACTGTAGTCCTTGCAGAAAACCTTGGCAGGGAGCTCATTCCACAACTTAAGCGTTCGCGGGAGGAAGTTTCTCTGAAACCGCACTGTACGCGACCATTTAGGTTCTAAAGTGTGAGAATGAATTCCCTGCCGATGGCGAGCGGTGCGATGGTAGAAAGTAGCCGTGGGCATCATTTCGAACAATTCCTCAGAACACAACCCATTGTACAAGCGGTAGAACACACACAGTGAGGCAAAGTCTCTCCTCAGACTTAAGGGCTCGATACCGCAAGTGAGTTTGGGATCGTCGACAATTCTCACAGCCCGTCGTTGAACCGAGTCAAAAGGGTCAAGCTGGTATCCGGGTGCACCTGCCCAGAGATGGCAGCAGTACTCCATATGGGGCCGGACTTGCGACTTGTAAAGTAACAACCTTTGCCCCGACGTGAAGTACTGCTTCGCTCTGTTGAGTACACCAAGTTTTTTGGACGCCAGCTTTACCTTATCTTGTAAATGATCTCGGAACTGAACATCGCTGGAGATGTCGACACCAAGGATCCCAATGCTCTTGGAGATGGAGAGGGGAGTGTTCTGGAATTGTGGGACCACAGTGAATGGAGTTTTCTTAGCGGTGAACGCGCACACTTGTGTCTTTGTAGGGTTGAATCGGACCAAGTTTACCCGTCCCCAGTCAGAGACCTGGGACAGTGTGGTCTCGATTTGAGACACAAGTTCTCCGCGGTTTTCCTTCACAACGGAACGAAGGATGTTTGCACGACCCGTGTAAAAAGTGTCTCCAGTACTGTCATCTGCATAGCAATGTATGTTGTTGATGTCCAACATGTCATTGATATGCAGTAGAAACAGCGTAGGAGACAGCACAGAGCCTTGCGGGACACCAGCATTAATGTCCATGCTATCAGAGCAACTACCGTCAACTACAGTTCGTATGCGTCTGCCGGACAAAAAGCTAGCCACCCATTTGCACAAACCCTCGGGCACTCCGTAAGATGGCAACTTCGATAGAAGACCGCGGTGCCAGACCCGATCGAACGCCTTCGCTATGTCCAGGCTACATGCCAATGCCTCCCCCTGACTCTCAATGGCTAGTGCCCATCGGTGTGTGAGATACACTAGAAGGTCACCAGTCGAGCGACCGTGGCGAAAGCCATATTGACGGTCACTGACCAGATCGTGTACTTCTAGGTATCTTAGAAGCTGTGTGTTGATCACACGCTCCATCACCTTAGAGAGGAGAGAGGTAATAGCGATAGGCCTGTAATTCGATGGATCTGATCTATCGCCCTTTTTGGGCACCGGGTGCACATTCGCAGTCTTCCATGTAGACGGAAATTGCCTAGTGTGGTAGGAAAGCGCGAAGAGGCGCGTGAGTACAGGACATAACTCAGGAGCACACTGCTTAAGCACCACTGCTGGTATACCGTCTGGCCCACTCGACTTATGAACGTCTAGAGAAAGCAACGCCCGCCTGACCTCCCGCTGCGTTATGGAGATTTCCGGCATGGACTTACCGCACCACGGTATAGTAGGTGGTACAGCGCCTTCATCGTTCATATTCGAGTTCGAGGCAAAGAGACTGCCCAGTAGATCGGCTTTCTCTTTAGCACTATGGGCCAAGTCACCATCGGTCTTTCGCAGTGGTGGTAACGACGACTGGCAGCTTTGGCAAGCGACCAGAAAGCACGACTCCCAGAAGGATAGCTCGCAAGTCGCCCACCTATTTTGCCGATGAATTGGAATTTTGCTCTGGCAGTTGCTTTCTTACTGAACCTCGAGGCAGCATTTAATTTGCGTTTTAACTCAGAAATATTCGGATCCTTATTATAACGAGCCGTGGTCCAAGCCTCATATGCATTTTGCTTAAGAATTTTAGCTTTTCTGCAAGACCTATTAAACCACGGTCGTTTTTTGACGCCGGCAGCTACTCGCGGGTTAGGAATATAGCATTCCATACCAGCAAGGATTGTCTCAGTGACTGCGGCTGCGCAGACGTCAGGATCTTCTGAGTTAAAGCAGATCTGCCTCCACGGGTACGATGCGTAAAATTCACGCAATCCATCCCAGTCTGCCGACTTATAGTGCCACACACGACGCCAGTTAGTTGGCCCAGAAGGATCAGGTTGTGTGCATGACACTTGAGTCCGAACGAGACAGTGGTCCAAGGAGCCAAGAGGCGCATCCACTGAGACGGAGTACCCGTCCGGACGAGTAGTCAGCAGAAGGTCCAGTAAGGAGCTCGTATGTTCCTCTATATCTGGTATTCTCGTTGGAGAAAGTACCAGCTGAGAGAAACCATAGGTCAGAGCAAATTCATGAGCAGATATCCCAGCATAGTTATTGGTTCGAGAACTGAGCCACTCGCGATGGTGGGCGTTAAAGTCTCCCAAAATAACTAGTTCTGCTGTGGGATATTGCTCTAGAACTTTGTCAGTCGTCAAACTCAGGTGCGTGAAGAGTCGAGTTACGTCCGTGTCACCGCTATGAGACATGTATAGGCACGCATAGATACGAGTGTGGCCGCCGTAATCTACGCGCACCCACAATATCGACAGGTCCCTGTCTTCAAGGCTATGAAGGCGGCGACAGCAGATATCCTCCCGGACGAACATACATACACCGGCACGACTCATAAAATTGTGTTCGAGTTTGTAGCCGGGATAATGAAGGTATGATGTGTCGGCCGGGCAGGATATCTGCGTCTCCGTTAGAAAAAGAATGGTCGGCTGCGCAGTTTCGAGATGGTGGTGGACTGCGTTAAGATTTGCGTGAATACCCCTGATGTTGCAAAAATCCACATTATATGTGGATGGAGAAGCCGCTGTGCAAACTCTTTTCTTTTTCTGTCTTCTGGCCATAATACATATAAAAAAAAGTTACTAAGACTAAGGATGAGGATTCACTGCACAGACAGCATAGAGGGCAAAGGGTGCGGTTCTAAGACTGCCGAAGCTCGCCACAGATGATACGATTGCTGGCACGGCGGGCGGAAGGGCCCCTGATCCCCCTCTGTTGTAGTAGCCGGGTCCACTCCGGTCTCCTTCTCCGGCACGACTACCACTTCAGATACTTTACACAGGCTGGCGAATCAGCCTCCCAGGGCGGAGATTAAGTGATCCCTGCGGGCGGCCAGCGGTCAGCCGTTTCATCAGGTCTCCCTGACCGCCGAACCAGCACGCCGCGTCTATGCCGAGTATGACAGCAACAAGCACCGCCGGTCCTCCGCTGTCCGTGCAGCGAATCCTCAAAGAGCTCTGGCAACCTTACTCACCGCCAGGAACACAACACTACTCAATGTTAGTGTTATTATGGCCGCGGTTTTCTGTAAGGTGGAGGTACTTCCCCAGTTCGGGCCGCTCATTCGAGCAAGTACTCGCTATGCCCTGCTTAGTTGTTCGGGTGGCTTATTCGAGCGAGTAGTTTCAAAAATATGATATTATTAAAATAAGAATATCTTTATATTTTGTTTCAAACAATATGATATTGTTAAATTAAGAATATCTTTATATTTTGTTTCAAAAATATGATATTGTTCAAATAAGAATATCATTTTTGTTCATTTGATGACAATGAGAGTGTTTAAGAATTTCATATTGTTAGTTCTACACTACCGTTATTATAGCAACAAGTAAATCACTAAGTTAAAGCTAAAAATATAAGCATTCTTCAACAAAGATAAAATGTTTTAACTTAATACAAAAATTCTTATATTGTTAGTTCTACAATACCGTTATTGTAACAACAAAAACTGTATTAAAGCAAGCAATTTATGCAATCTTCATCAAAGATTGAAATGTTTCATGCAAACTCTCCTTATGGAGCTCGGCATCCGCTACTTTTGCCTAAGGATAGCTACTTTACCTTGCTGTTGATCCAGGATCGCCGTTTGAGAAACACTCATGCGGGAATTAGTAGTCTTCTTGCCATACTCCAACGAGAGTTTTAGATTGTCTCGAAGGGTTATTAGGAGTGTGCTCATTAAGTGCATACCCTGTTTTAGGCTAAAGGCAACTTTGTCTCAGCCACAAATTAGCGATTTGCCTCCCGATCGAGTAAACCCCGCTCGCAACTTTTCTAATGTTCAAACTGATTTTCAAGGTCCCTTTCACATTAAGACTTCTACCTCGCTCAACGCCAAGGTAGTCAAAACATACGTATGCGTATTTGTATGTCTTGTTACGAAAGTTGTCCACGTTGAGATAGTCTCCTCTCTCTCCACTGATGCTTTCGTTGCATGCCTTTCTCGCTTCGTTAGCCGAAGTCGATTGTCAAATATCATCCGTTCGGATTGTGACACCAACTATAAGTGTGCTGATCAGTATCTACGAGAAGTAGACCAGTTCCTTGTTGCCAATTAGCAGGTCATAGGACATCACCTTTCGCGCAAGGAAATTCAAGTTGGTTTTTGATCCTAAGGGCGGAATTTTCGAAGCTAACAAGTATACAATATGTATTGAAACACTTAGTAGGTAATATTAATAAGTTAGTAAGCTACAAAAAACAAAGTCAAACGTTTGACACGTATTATTTTTTTGTTTCTATGTAGCGTTCTATGCACCATGTGCAGCGTCAGATATCGTCAATCGTGTGAAGGAATTCAGATGTGTAAGAGTACTTCGATATTTAATAGTACTATTGGCATTAGCTCCATTATAATTATATTCTTGCACAATCATTTGTTGTGTTACTTACATATACTTAAAACTATCCATACTATCCATGAATATAATATAATAAATATTGTAAATGATAAAGTAACTCTGTCTGTTGCCTCTTCTCGCTCAAACCGCTGTACCGATCAAGATGAAATTTTGCAAGAAGATAGTTTGAGTCTCGGGGAAGGACATAAGTTACTTGAAATCGTTAAGTATTAGTCGGTTTTTTTTCCATAATTGAGGAGTTGCCGTTAAAATCCTACAATCCACCGATGACCGAATTTAGGGCGGGTGGAACCGCGGGTAAAAGCTTGTATATTATAAATAAGATAGTATGTCTGTCCGTTTGTCCCTGCATCACGACACAAAGGAGCATCCAATTGAGCAAAAAACTTCGCACAGGGAGAGTTCAAGAGACGGAGAAGGACATAGGCTAGACTTTTATTCCGTAAAAATAGAAATTTATGCAGGAATTACCAAATTGCACTCGCATGAACTATAGCCACAGGTAGAGGCAACTTTTTTACTATAATTCTGGAGTGGTCGTAGTTATTGGCAACAACTAGTATATATATAAATACATGTACATAAATATACAAAAAACACAAAATTGATATAACCAGAAAATATACATATACATATATGTATAAACTTACATGTGGCTGCTGTGCTACTTTATGATATATAACGTCTGTAAGTATGTGTATGCATATGGGTATGTGTGCACGGTTGTGTGATGCGAAGCTAGTAGCAAAATAAAATAAATTTATAAATGTTTAACACCAAATGTCAGTCAAGTAAGAACCAGTGTATTTAAAAGGCAATCATCAATATAAATTAATATTTTCATAGCAAAAATGCAGACTTGAACCTGCAACTCCTTACACTCCGTGTAAGTGCTTTACCTAGAGTTAAACGGGGATCTGTTAGATATTGTAGATAGTACAGATTCTTAGAAATTACCGTAGACACAAAGCTTCAGTGGGGCCCACATACACCTAGATTGGCGAATAGGCTTAGTTCTGCAGCATTCGCGGTTAAAAAGATTCGTAAACTTACGAACGAAGCTACTGCCCGGATAGAATATTTCAGCTGAATGCGTGATGTCCTACGGTATTTTGCTATGAGGACACGCAGCTGATATTCAAAGAATTTTTGTGTAGCAGATGAGGGCTGTAAGAGCAATTAACAATCTATCCCATAGACCTCAAGAGATAAATTTACGAAAATCAAGGTCCTAACCTTACCGTCTCAGTACCTATATATTAGATAATTTAATTTATGTTTAAAAAAAATATTGATTTCTTTAAAAGGTTTAGCATTATTCATAATAGTTATACTCGAAATAAACACATACTTGCTCTGATCTTGTCAAAAACTTATTACACAATTCAAGACGATCTTGATTATAATAATGCATGGAATTAAATATTTTTTGTTAAAATAATTTACTTGATAATTTGTATTGATTAATCAAAATTAAAAAAGCGATTGCTGGAGAGTTTCTTTCGCCGTTTCTTCTCATCAAAATGCTATTTTGACTTATATGTTTACTTACCTTCGAGAGCTATAACGAATTAATTTTTGTTTCGTGTATTTTGAAAGTAATGGTTTTATTTGTTTTTAATGAACTAGTTAACTCCGCTCCCGCTAAATTCTAAAATCATCATATGATTTTTACGGCAACGGCAAATAATTACAGTAAGAAAGTTTCCTATAGCTGTTATGATTTGAAATTCAGTATAGTTTATCCTTGTAGGAACTTTAAAATTGTCCGGGAGAAAAAGTAGCTTATGCCCTTCTCCACCTGTTCAGATATCTTTATGCTAAATTAAAGCACATTTGGATACTTTATTGCGACGTGACTTTCGCATTTATAATATTTGTGTTGCTTTGGGTAAACGAGTACAAGAAGCTTATACTGGAAATTTTCAAGACTATAGATCCAACAATTTGGCTGCAAAACCTCTGTGACAGACGACGGTCAGACACGGGTACGGAACCCTAAGAACGGTAAAATTGGAAACAATCACTAATCTTTTAAAACTAGGTACAACCTTTCTTGACGTGCTCGAACCATACGGATTACAACAGTGAATAACAATCGGCGAAGAAGTTACAGAGAAAATTGGGCACATACAATACAAACACATACACAGAACCTTAATTTATTTGTCCCGGAGTCGGATAAAATAAACGAAAACTATTTTTTGTTTTTATTTCTTTATATTTATCAAGTAGGTAAATGTGTTTTTAAAGACCACTTGCAGTACATTTGTTAGAAAAAAGACCGCAGGATAAACCGGCGCAGCACTTAGTGTGTATTTTACACTGGAAACAATAGAAAAACAAATATTATTTAAAACTCCTATTTTACTAAAACTTTTTTGACAGCACTTTCTGGTATTTCAATAAAATATCAGTCAACTGAAATGCAGCTACACTACTATTATTTAACATATCTCGTCGTCCTTGGAGGTTATTGGTTACAGTCTCGAGCTATTCGGACTCTGTAATTCGAGAGAAAAATGTATGCAGGTACATTCACGGGTTTCGAGAGGTCAGTCAGACTTCTATACATTTTAGTCACGAATTCCAAAGTCCGAATAGCTCGAGA
The DNA here is from genome assembly GCA_946406115.1 of Apoda limacodes. Lineage (NCBI taxonomy): Eukaryota > Metazoa > Arthropoda > Insecta > Lepidoptera > Limacodidae > Apoda > Apoda limacodes. The sequence continues at coordinate 19,170,646 of OX291555.1, read as the reverse complement.
CTGTTCCAAAGAAGATCGCTTGTCTGTAGGTACCTACTCTTGTTTATTGCAACTATAGGGCAACAAACTTTTCAAAAATTAAAACTACAGTCGCCATATTGAAATGGTGTGAACTTCCAACCACACCAGGGACCAAACCAAGGTCAGAAGGTCAGAAAAGTGTGTTACACTATAACTACCTTACACTCATTGCTCTGAGTATTATATTACACACCTGGTATTATGCAAGTTATATCAGCTATGTTGGATTTAATATGACGTCACAGTCTATATGTGTATGACACCTCGTTTTCTCAAAAATGATGTGTAACTTACTAGCTACACAGATAAACATGCTACATACATGTACTTATGTACATGGAAGTATACATACATAGACTGTAAAAATAATAACCTTCCGTAATTGTCAGGTAAAACAATATACAGTAAAAAAGCATTTTTGGGACGCTTATAGTTCGCCATATGGCCGTCTGTATGTCTGTCTATTTAATTATAATTAATAGCAGTAATAAAACTACAGAGGTGTCTTTTGTGAACCACCGTGCAATTACGTAATGAAATTGACAAAACGGAATGGTGAACCAAAAAATTACTAGAAAGATGTCTTCTGTGAACCACTATACCGAAACTTCGTTATGAAATTAAGGAAAAATGTTTGAAGTGTAGCTATACACTAAATAGAGGATGAAAGTGTTTTTATACGCACCCTATAGTCTGGATTATTGTTGGACAGGTTTTGGGTATATGCGAGTTATTGGCTTTCAAATTTAAAAAAGTGTATCTAACTATTAAACACCGTGTTCTACTAAACTGAAAAAATCACAAATTAGAACCTAATAAATACTTCAAAGGGGTTTTTTTTTCTGTTATCGGTTGTTAAGTTTTTTAAGTTCTCTTTTTGTCTGCAATAATTATCACTCTACGGAACCTACCGTTTTTTCTCGTATGGTGTCTTAAAACTACATACATATTGTAGCAAGTGATTTGTTTAGATGTATATTTTTAATCTGTAAATAGCTTTTCTCTTTTTGCGTGATTACTTCAAAATTATTGTAATTTCTATATCCCTACGAGTAATAAGTGCCAAACTTATTTACTTTGACATACTATTAAATTTTGGATTTCAAAGATTGACAGATAGAAAAGAAAAAAAATGTGAAGACATTTTGTTTTTGTGGAAAAGGATCACGAAAAGACGTGATTAAAAACTATTGAAATTATACTGAGCAAAGTGTCAAAGATTACAATTTTTCAAATGGTAATACTATAATACTGAAATTAATAAAGAAGAAAAGTGATTAATTTTAAAGAAGCTAAATCTATTAAGGATTGTATAAGTTATTATTATTTATATATATTGTATATTGGTGTCCTAGAGTAGTGACCGCTTATGAGAAGGCGAAGCGTGGGACGCCCTCCAGCCCGGTGGACTGACGACTTTAAAAAGGTGGTTGGTGGTGGCTGGATGCGGAAGGCAGAGGACTGGGAGAAATGGCACGCCATAGAGGAGGCTTATGTCCAGCAGTGGACCAATATAAGCTGATATGATGATGATGGCCTCAAACCCTAGCCTCAGGTAACAAATTTGGTTTAAAAATTAAAATCTCTACAATATGTATAATATAGGATCTGGTTTAAAACTGCAGTAATAAATACACAACTTACTTTTTTTTTCTCTGCTACACAGTCTGCGTTTACGCCATAGTACTGCGTAAGAACCAGCAGTACTAACACAAAGCTTAAAAGAAACAGCCGAAACATTACTGTTATTGTGTTGGCGTCGACCTGGAAATGAACATACAGAGGATATTGCAACAGATATTATATAAGTAGCTTTTGCCCGCAGCTCTACCCGCGTCAAATTCCGTTATCGGCTTGAGATTTCTATGGCAAGCTTGAACTATAGTGAAAAACCATTACTCAATCAAATAAATTTATTCAAGTTAGTTTCTGAAAACAAATACTTGAAAATCAATACAAACTATTGAACAATGTTAATAGCCAAAAACACCATAAAAAATTCGAACCTAAATTTTCCAAAAAATCAAAGTAGGTATTTATTTTTGATACAGTACAATAATTTTTAATGTTTAAACAGACCAGACAACAAAGTTTCGCTTTATTTTTATAAATAGATATGTAGATAAAAATGTTTCTATCGTTTTGATCCTAATTTTGTTTCCGGCAAAATAAGGATTATTTAAATTAATAAAGTTATATAAAGTTATATTTTTTAGGGAATTTTTGACATGTAACCATCGAAAAAAATATTCGAATCCTGATGTCCATACTAATGTTATAAATGGGAAAATGTCTTTGACTGTTAGTTTGTTTGTTACCCTTTCACGTCTAATCGGCATTAAATATCGGAATTCTCTTTAATATCTGAATTCCTTCACTCGATTGAAAATATTTGACGCTTCACGTGGTGCGCCCCCTATGCTAAATAAAAACAAAAAAAACAATAAATGACATGTTTGACTTTGTTTTTAGTAGCTTACTAACTTTCGGTACATATTTTATATACTTTTTAACTAATTATCAAAGTATTGTATTATTACTTTAAATGGAAATTCTTGCCAGCTCTTTTTAGCAGAAATTAACATTGTTTAGATTGTATTTACGATTCAAAAGTGTTCTTAGAAACCTATTTGAATAAAGTTTGATTTGATTTGATTTTAAAACCGATGTTGACGAAATTTGGCAATGTGATAGATTGCAATTTGCAAAGGACATAGACACGTGTCAAGTGTGAGTCGAATAAGCGCACAGAGGGTAAGGAAGTGGGCTGAACCACTAAGCCAATTTAAATATTTTTTTATGAAAGAAGAAGATGAACAAGGATATCTCCTTCAAAAATCGTCAAGAGTGAGTCGGATTAGTGCAGATGTAGTTAATAAAATCCAATAAAACTTCGTTTGTACTTTATTTTATGACCTTATAAAACCTTTTTACCTACAGATAGTTTGTAGGCCCCAGAACTTACATAGTTTTATTTATTGATCTTGCCTACAATAAAACTAATCAGACAAGAATGCGGCGATTCGCGGAAGCAGGGCTCTGTACCTGGACGGAACAAGTATGTTCGAGTATGTTTATCTTTACGGTTTTTATTTCCCGCAAGAGGTACTGGTGTCTGGCCCCACACCCAGATCACAATGTGAAGAACAACCTCTTCACCAACTAGTTTAGTCGTTCGAGGTGAGCCAATCACTGAAACACTGCATTACAAACAATATTGCAAGCGGTATTAAGGTGAATTTATATAATTCCTATATGCCGTAAATAACCAATTTTAAAGAAATAAGTGGTGAAATATAGACCAGGGACAGAATAGCACACCCCCTTTGCCACTTCCTGATAAACTATAAGAAGTAAAGTAAGTAAGAAAATGTAAGTCAAGATTCGACAAAAAATAAAAAAAACACATTGAATTCTTACTCTTTGCAGCGATGGTCGAACTTGTATTGACTGTAAGGAAGTTTGTCGCATATTTATATATATTCCAACGCATATTATACATGTGCGTTTAATGAATGTATAATGAAAACGTTTTTTAGGGTTCCGTACCCATAGGGTAAATAGCAGAACCCTATTACTAAGACTCCGCTGTCCGTTCATCTGTCCGTCCGTATGTCACTAGGCTGTATCACATGAACCGTGATAGACAGTTGAAAATTTCACAGAAGATGTATTTCTGTTGCCGCTATAACAATAAATACTAAAAACAGGATAAAATAAATATTTAAGGGGGCTCCCATACAAAAAATGTGACATTTTTGCTTCATTTTGCTCGATATTTATAATGGTAACGCTTAAAATATTTGCATAATATTTAGTTATATAGTTACTTTAAAAATAAATAATTAAATTAAAATGAAACAAACAGTTTAAAGGGTCCCATACAACAAACGTGATTTTTTTCCCATTTTTATAGATATTGGTACGGAATCCTTCGTGCGCGAGTCCGACTCGCACTTGGGCGATTTTTTTTTTCCTTGAATAAAATTGACTTGAAGCATTAATTTGCATACTTAGAGTTTATTTTATAATCAATATAGTACGCTCGTTCCAAATATTTATCAAAGTGTAGTATGCTTATCATTTATATAAATGGTATCCTGCTAACCATTTGGCAGTCTTTAAGAACATATCTATGCAAATCAAAAAAGATCGGGCTGTGTGCTGACGACTGTGTGGATAAATATAACTTATTATACTAAACTAGTTAACCCGGCGAACTCTTTTTCAAAACTATTGGTGCGCGACCTATTGTAAAATGGTTGTAGATACTAATTCAGAAACCTTTCTCAGCATGTACACAAGAATATTTACCAAATTTTATTACAATCAGTTTACCCTTAGTACGTGAGTCCGCACTTGACCAATTTTTCCTCTTAAACCTTCCCCGGCGTGTGCACAACATTTCCAAAAATTATATTACAATAGGTTTTCATTTAGTGCATTCCTAGGGCTAGGACAACTCACACTTGTCGAAAACTATCCCCTGAATCTGGGGTGTGGCGACTCACACTTGACGATAATACTAAATCAGGGATCCTAGGGGGTGTCGATTCACGCTTGACCAAAACTATCGTGTGACGTCCTTGGTTTCTGTGTATAACTTGTTATATAATTATATCATTATCGTAATGGGTCAATCTTATTTTTCCCTTTTATAATTAAGTTATTCCTATTTAATTACAATGACGTGAGTGCAATAAAGATGTTGGTGGTGATTTTCCAAATTAGAGACAGCGTATGCAAAGAACGAATGCCTGGCTCAAACGATCCGAACACCAACCAGACGATTCATTATTTACTAAGCAAACCCCCGCCCCAGCCAGACCGTGTCTGGATGTGGATAAACCGAGCCAGAGCCTCAATCTACTGGCAATTGAGAAAGCGTCGCGACGGTACGCTTCAGCACTGAATCCCCTACCATGACCTCTGCGACCCGCGGGATACCGTCCGAACCGGGGAATAATTGCACGATGCGACCTAAACGCCATTGCAAGGGCGGTAAATTTGAGTCCTTTAAGAGGACAAGGTCTCCGATGCGCGGGGGGTTGGTTTTATCCGTCCACCGAACCCGTTGCTGTAACAAATGTAAATATTCCGAAGACCACCGACGGTGGAACAATTGCGTAATTTGTTGAAGCAACTGAAAGCGCGATAACCTATTAACTGACACATCGATGAAGGGGTATTCAGGCAAGGAGGTTAAAGGACTACCGATCAAGAAATGGCCTGGAGTTAGCGCTTCCAGGTCATTAGGATCCGACGAGATCGGACAAAGCGGTCGTGAGTTCAATACCGCTTCGAAGTTGCAAAATACCGTTTGTAATTCCTCAAACGTGAGGACCGTCTCACCTCTACGGGTCAAAAACCGTTTTCGGGCCACCCCAGATTTTCTGAACTGGTGGCAATCCATAATGTTGTGTCCCGGTTCGTAACACACCCTACACCGTTCAGTCCGTTCAACTGCCAAAATTCTGGGGGGGCGAAACGACCCGGTACCTCGTGATGTCCCGGGACGAGGTTGTTGACGGGGTCCAGACTGGGGTTGTTGACGGGGTCCAGACGGGGCCAAAAATCGTGACGGTCCCGATTGTGGCTCGGCGGGTAAATTGTCGAGCTTCCTACTCTGGTCCTCCAAAAACGACACTAAAGTGTCAAAAGTAGGTATATGTGACGCCGAGTTACCTCCGTGCAACTGTTCGAAACGAGCCCTGACGTCATTGGGCAATTTGTTTAAAATAATGTGTAACAATAAAAATGACCACTCTGTTACAGGGAATTTTAGACCTCTTAACGCATACGTCGCTACCAAAATAGGGTGAAGCAGGTCCGACCGCAACTGGTTAACCGAAGACAGTTGTGGAATACCTAAAATGGCAGCTACATAAATATCCGCAATGCGACGGTTATTTTGGTACCGATTTACTAATAACTCTCTGGCTATATTATAATTGACATCAGTCAATAAATGTCCAAATGTTTTACTATACAGAGGGGTTCATCCCTGATAGACGTCAACAGGTAACCTAATTTTTGTGAGTCTGATAAGTCAGTCCGCCGGTGCAAAATGCTATCAAAAAGTAGTAAAGATAAAATTAGTCCACTCATCCAATGATCCGCTAAAATGAGGGATATCCAAAGTTGGCAACCGTTCGTTGCATTTTTGTTCCGAAACCTTCCTACTTGCCAGCTGCGGGCTAGTCTCTAATTTCGACACAGCCTCGTTAACCTCGTCCACTACTGACATACAAAAGTCATAGTCAGAATTTGCCGCCTTTACGATAGTTTCGTCATCCGTTATCGATAAAATGCCCTGGTATGCCTTATCCAGTTCGCTGACTGTTGTCGGTAACTGTCCCGCACTTTGCTTTAAGGCAAACATACGATCCTCTCGTTTGACGATCCCTACAACGGATGAAAGCCATCTTACTAGATTCGTTAAAATAGCCCTAAACTCCTTGACCGATGACGTCATATTTAATAACTAAATTAACACACAATAAACAATCCAAAACAAAAACAAAGACACAAACAAACAAATCTGTTTGTTATATAAACAGTTTGTAACAGAAACCAAGTACTATATAAACCCCAAAAAAAAAACCAACTAACTACAATATACAAAACCCTGACTACACAATTACACAAATAAATATGTTATCTTGCAATCCGTAATAACAAATATAACACACACTAGAATATCGAAGTCTATTTTTATTTCGAACAAAAAATAAAAATGTAGGTAAGTAATTAATAAATATGTCCGACGAGCGATGATATGAGGTCGAACCGTAAACTATACGACGTGACGCCGAAGTCACGATTTATGAATTTATTTTTTGTAAATCCGACGAAAACAAACTAATCGTAAATCCCAAATGATTTGTAAAATGACCCAAACAAAAACAAACGAAAGTAGCCCGTACCACGTCTGCCTACCAAAAAATTGGATCGTAAAAACTGGGCCAACGTAGGCTGTGTAATTGTGTACTTACCCAAATTTTGGCGATATTATTTTCACGGTTTGTGTAATATGTGGTGTATTGTCTGTATATGTTGTGTATGTGTAGGTGTTTTCACGCCAACCGAACTTAATTATTATATATAAAATTAATACAATCATAACAATTACATACGCCGCGACCTTGCGCACAGATTATATGACGACGACTAGTGCACAGAGTATGCAAAGAACGAATGCCTGGCTCGAACGATCCGAACACCAACCAGACTATTCATTATTTACTAAACAATTTCTCATACAAATTTTGCAACCTCTTTACTCCTTAGGGGTCTGCACTGAAGGGCTGAAGGCCTACCTAGTTTCAAATTAATTTGCTAATTAATATATTGTTTCCCATACACACTATGCCACGCTTTTTCACCCACTTACGGGTTGAATTTCGAAAAATGCCAAAAACGTTAGTCTTTATTTGCTACCCAATATGTATGTATATTCTAATTTGCATGGCTTTGTTTAGAAAATTTTCCGGATTCCCATACAAAGTTTCATTCCCTATTTTACCCCCTGCCTGTAGAATAATTTTTCGAAAACAGTGAAATGTATCATTCTAAATTCGCAGTCAAATTATATTTAGACCTTATTTAGAACTATCAAAATTAAATGGGGAGATAAGTAGGTGGATAGTTTTTTGGTCTTAATTCAAAAAGATACACTGTGACCAAGCAATTGAAGATTATGATAAGTTCCAATATTTACTTCAATCAATGAAACACGGTTCCAGTGCACGTGAAGTCGTCGATAGCTTTCCGCCTACCGGTGTTAACTACCACAAAGTTATTGAACAGCTTAAATGTGTGGACATCTTCTTTACCCCTGTTGGGTAAAAGAGGTACGGGTGTCGGGGTAAAGTTTGATGTTTTACCCCATGACCCGGGCGAGTCTCGTGGGTGAATGCACCCACGGTGATTTTATAGAGAGGGCCTACTTTTCAGGCCCCCTGCTAACATAATGGCCGCTTATAAGCGGCGAAGAAGGAATCAACAAAAACCAAAACAGAATAATTAAAACAAAAATGAAAAGAAATATGAAAAAATATCGAAAAAGTACGAAAAAATTTGAAAAACATAAAAACAATAAAAACAATTTTGTAGCAATTTTAACAGTGTAAAACTAATCAAAAGGCTTAGTTTTTTTTGGGGAATTAACACCCTAGGGAGAGGTCGGCCTTCCGGTGGACGGGCATGTAACGGCGCAATGCCCCTTAGGTGTGGATGCGCACTGTTGTCCGCCATGTCAAACAGCCGGGCGGCCAGTCTGGCGATAAACTCACCTATCGGCTCTGCCTTTGTGTCCCTAGCAATTGTGTCGTTGAGGACGTAACGCGGAGCGCCCGTTATTATCCTCAGCGATTTGTTTTGCACAACTTGGATCTTTTTCTTTTTAGTGGCGGATAGCAGTGCGTACCAAGCCGGCGCGGCGTACGTCAAACGGGACCTAACATAGAGCTTGTATAGCCGGACTTTGGTTTTAAGCGGCAGGTCAGATAAAAAAAAATGGCCTGAAGGCCGCCCTGGCGCCGACTGCTCTGGCTGCCGCATGCTGGACCATTTTGGTCATGCGCAACCTGCGGTCGATAATGCAACCAAGGTATTTCACACTGCTCTGCCACTCAATTACCTGTCCGCGGAATACAAGCTCTTTAGGTAATAGTCTCTGTTGGCCGGTTAAGATGGCTGCCGTTTTTGAGGCGTTTACTGCTATCCTCCACTTGTCAAGCCAGCACGGGAGGATATCCAATAATCGCTGCATTTTAGCGGCAGCTAAATGGGACTTACGGGATGAGCTCATGTACGCGCTGTCGTCAGCATACAATGCTAGGGTGACGTCCTGTGTACCTGGCGATAGACCGCTATCGCTAAGCGTAGGAATGTCATTGGTGAAAAGTGCATACAACAGAGGGGAAAGGCAACTACCTTGTGGGACCCCCGCTGAAATGGTCTTAGTAGGGGAGTTTTTATTGTAACCGAAACATAGAACCTCCGCCCCTCCAGAAAGGAGGCTATTATACGCCCGAACATGGGGGGTAAATTGGTATTAGAAAGCTTAAACAATAAGCCGGCGTGCCAAACACGATCAAAGGCCTTCTCGATATCGAGAAAGACCCCGACCGTGTACCTGCCCTTGTTCATCTCAAAGGCCATGTGGTGTAATACGCGAGTAAGCTGAAGAGTGGTGCTATGATTACTTCTAAAACCAAACTGTTCTGGCCTTAGATTGATAAAAGGTGATATCCTTTTCAATAAAAGACGTTCGAACAGTTTGGCTATGTTAGAAAGTAAAGTGATCGGGCGATAATGCTCTGCTTTCTGGCGGCTCTTGCCAGGCTTCGGTATGTCAATAATTTTGCCTGTCCTCCAGGCCGTGGGAAAGAAACCTGTGCGCAGGATCCCGTTAAAAATACGGGTTAAGGCCACAAGACCTTTTCTAGGCAACATTAATAGGGCCGTGTTTGGAATTCCGTCAAGGCCGGGGGATTTCTTTTTATTTAAAAAAGATATAAATTTTTTGACATCCTTAGGGGAGATAAAATCATCACATCTAAGTGGGTCGATAGGACTAATAAGGATCTGTTGTATACGCTCCTCAACCAATGTTGTGTGGGCGTGGTCGACAATGGGATTGGGCCTAAATTGGTCCTCGAAATGGTCAGCCAGTAAACCCGCGCGTTCCTCAGCTGAGTACAGACGGTTACCTAGCGTGTCTACAAGGGGGTGTATGGGTGCAGGGGTGCTGGTCATACAGCGAGCTAAACGATATAGAGCGGTATCGTTGTCGCTGGCCTTTGAGATTGTGTTATCCCAAGACTATTTCCGATAAGTTGAAATTTGGTTCGATAGCTCAGTACCTAACTTATTTAATTTTTTTTTAATTGTTGGGCAACGAGTTCGGCACCACAGTTTGCGAAGCTCTCGTTTTTGCCCAAGTTTACTACGGAGATGTGCTGGTAGTAAACTTTTCCCCGAGGTTGACTTGGCAGACGTGGTGCACTGAGCAAGTGCGGAGGAGATAGCTGAAGTAAGTGACTGAGTGGCTGTTTCCACTTCCTGTGGGGTAGACAGGCCACCGGGAGGGAGTTTAAATGAGTTCAGTAATTCTTGATATTTTGTCCAGTCCGTGAAGTTTTTCATGGGTGGTAAAGGTTTATCCCTAATAGAAACTCCGAGGACCAGTAAAATGGGAAGGTGTTGCCAATCGATATCATGGAGGGTTTCTAAAGAGATGGGCTAATTGATATTACGGGCTAGTGCTATGTCTAGTACGTCTGGTTGAAATGAGTCCTGAGAGGGATAATGAGTGGGGGAGCCGGGACCAATTACAACGTAATTGTGCGCCGCGGCATCGATTTTCAAATCTCTACCTTCATTGGATGAAATTCTTGAACCCCATTGTCGGTGTTTGGCGTTGAAGTCGCCGAGTATAAGTGTGGGCGTGTCGTCGGACATAATATTTTTTATATCGCCGGAAATGAAAGGCACCTTAGGTGGTTTGTAGGCGGCGTAAACCTTAAGTTCGGTGTTACCGACTTTTAGTTTAATGCCTATCGGTCGAGTTGAAACAAAGCTTGGCAGGGGTAAACTTTCGTGGACAAGGTCTCTACGGATCAGCACTGCTGTGCCCCTGTAAGCGATGTTATTTGTGGCATTTATTTCGTCCCGCCTGTAGACAAAATAATTAGGTAGACATAATGGTTGCTCAGGTCGTAACTTGGTTTCGCCCAACAGCACAATATGAATATCATGCTGCTGTACTAGCAACCTGAGGTCATCGGTCTTACCTCTTACCCCCCCTGGATTCCAGTATACAATCCTTAGATTGAAGAGAATTCTTGGACCAGGAGGTAGGTAAGCTGCTGCAGGCCGTGCAGTAATGCGGGCAGCGGATTTTGCCCGACCGCGATGGCCTCGATAGCTGCGTTAAGCACAGCGATGGACGCTCTGGCTATGCTGAGTGACAGTGGCGAAACACAGTACGCACCCCCAGAGAGAGATGCGCGACCCCTATGGGGTGGCGCGGGGGTGGCAGCTGGTGGTAGACAATTGAAATTAAAATTTACCTTTCGCTGTGATGTGGTGGGCGGGGATTGCGCAATTGCGGGGGTGAGGGGTTGGGGGGTTTAAACAAAGTGGGCAATGGGGCTTGCGGTTGGACGCGGGGCGCGGTAGCGACGGTAGGCGGGGCGGCGACGGTGGGCGTGGCTACGGGCAGCGGTGGCGCCATCTGTTTCTCGACCGCAGGTTGGTACCGTAGGCACGTCTGTGTTGGCCTGTTGCATTTTCCCCTTGCCTTTACGACCTCTCTTCGTCCTTTTTTTGAGGGATTGCGATCTGTCTGTCGGCATTTTAGCGGGGGGCATAAGTGTAGGCCCCTGCGTGCGGTCATACTCCTGCAACTCTATGACTGGCAAGTGAATTGGAGCCGGAGCCGGTTGCACATCTTTGCGTGAAGGTGGCGGTTTCGGGGCGGGGGGGGGGCATTTTTCACCCCCATTTTTCGAGCCTCCCTCCTGTACATCGGACAGGGGACAGGGTTGTCGTTGGCGGCGTGCTCTCTCTTGCAGTTTGCACACGTTGGCGTGGCGTCCCTGTCGCGTGTGCAGTCAGCCGTGGTGTGGCCCTCTCCGCAGCGCACACATCTAATCGGGCGATGACAATTGGCCAATGATAACCGAAGGCTTGGCAACGCAGTGATGGATACGGCGGTCATACTGAGGAGCTCCGTAATATTATAAATATTTTGGCCGAAATAAATACAATAGGGGCGACCTCTCGCCCCCGGAATTTGCCGTACGTGCGACAGGGGGAAGCCAAGTGCTTCCAGCTCAGCGGCTATCTCCTCCAACGGTGCGTCGAGAGGTAGTCCTTTAATCGCAATTTTTTGCGGTCTTTCGTTATCTAGGCTATAACAATACCATGATACGGTATTGTCAGCTTTTGAAAGTTCGTCGATATAGGCCGCCACCACCCTATATTCGACCGGCGAATGAGGTAAGAATCGTACGCCCTTGCCGAACGGTCTCGCGTGCGGGGCGTGCTTTAGGAGGGAGTGCAGCTTTTTAAGATGCACCGACCATTGCGGCAGGTTTTCGACAATGATCGGTGGGTACCTGGCTTTTGTTTCCTTAGGCTTTTGAGTCTGGCTTTGTGTAGGTGAGGAATGGCCGACACCTGCGCGTAGGTCTGGCTTGTATTTTGCGGAGAGTTGGTGTCCATTTGCTCAGCATCATTGGTCGTTGCTGCTTGCGGCGGGGTCTTAGAAAGGACGGGTACCTGCCTGTCTAGGTTTTCAGCGGTTGATGTCTCCCTAGCTGCCGCGCGGGCTTGCTCAGCAGGGGTTTGGAGCGGGCTCAATGAAAAAGGACGTATCTCGCGGCCCCTTGCCTTACGTGGGTCGCTCATTTTAAAGGCGATCGACGGCGGGTTGGCACGCGGTGGTGGGTTGAACGGCGTCGATGGTGACACAATTTAGGCGTCGCGAAGGGCCGACGCCGGTGGGGTGTGGATAACAATATCTGAGTTAGCCGCAGAGCCTGGATGGAGGAGAGGCCTGGATGGGAGACAGCATGGCAGGAAGTTCCTCGTCTTGGAAATATTCGTATTCGTCACCTGTCTCCGAGGTGGCGTAACTTGTAGTGCCCGAGCGGGCTGAGGCCATAGACGCAGCCGACGGAGGGCGTGACGGTGGGAATGCTGCGGCGAAAGTGCCGTCCGCGGCAGTAACCTGGCCTGTGAATAGGTTACGAGCCACTATTGCTGGTGGTTGGGACCTAGACCAAACCTGTCTTTTCCGTACACCCCGGCCCCTATGGGGCGGGTGACGGAACGGGGGGGGGTGGCATCTAGTTGGTTAAAGACGCTGATTACACCGACATCCCTCGACGGGCACGCACAGAGGCGGCCGGAACCAGAGCAAATAAGAAAAAACACTTACTCCTATTCCAAGTTGCCTACCGAGAGTGAAGGAGACAGCAGTCTGTTGCCTTTTTGCTCGCACACGATGAGCGATGACGCTTCGGCTCGAACGAGCACCCGCAACACACAAAACGCACACGTACGCACACCGTCTACAAACAAAAGGTTTTTCACGCAGAATGATTTGAACAGCTTAAACAACGATTTGCTAAATATGAAATTATAATAGAGCAGTACGTTAGAGAGTTGCTTCAGCTCGTCATAGCACAAGCGATAAAAATAATTGCAAAAACGTCTGTCCGATCACTTTACGACAAATTAATGTCACAGATACTGACTTTAGAATCTTTGGGCGTTACTCAAGACAAGTATGCAGCGTTCTTATACCGATAAGTTGAATCTGCTTTGCTAGAAGAGATATTAAGGGCGTGGAACAGATCCTATCTTTATACGAATAAGATAAAAAGTCCACTTACATAGTTATTAAATTTTGTGAGACAAGAAGTTGAGTCGGAAGAAAGAATACGATTGGCGCGTTCGGGGTTTACTGGTGAAAATTTAACTCCTGCCTTGCCATCTGCAGCTTGTTTTACAACTACTGTAAAATATGAAAATAAAAACAAAGACGGTAGTCGATAAAACATGCCTATGGTGTGAAAACAATTCCCACAATAGTTCGAAGTGTGTACTGGCTCTAAAGAAAACTTTGGATCAAAGAAAAGAATTTATTAAACAAACTAATATATAATAAAACAAAATAATAAGAAAGGGTAGTATTATTTTATCTCAACTGTAAGCTTTAGGTATTTTTATTACTGATTGTTTTAATGATGTGTCCAAAATAGATTTATTAATCGGTTGCGATGTTTTAGGTACATTGTACACGGGGCGCGATCAGTACGTTTGGAAAACAACCTGGCAAAATTAGGATGGACGGTGTAGCCGACGTAGGTTTCTTTTTAATAAAACGAGGTTTAAGAAAGATATTTTCTGTATTTTCACACGGTTTTCAAAACTGTTTGAAAACCTTTTAAGTACAAATCGACACTGAAAAACGTGGAAGTTAACGGCAGCCTACCGTTTGAAATCGGTTCAAAGCAAGACTGTTCTTATTGGCCAACATGTAACCAATAGGCTGCTGGCAGGGCACCGCAGCGCCACCTTACAACTACATACACAACTTTAACATTTATTAATTACATACCTAGCTATTTGATCATAAATAAATATTAATAAAATTTAAATACACAAAGATTAACAAAGTATAATTATATAAATAATTCTATATACTGTCGCCTACATTCCTTCATTCATTCGAAGGTTCGTTCCGTTGTCGGAGTACAGATAACCAGGCCACCCTCGCCGAGATGCCTTTCTCCGAAGGGCCATCAGAAGAGATTCGGCTGTAAGTGAGGGAACGACTTCTATATGAGCCGCACGTAAGGCACGTAAAAAGGACGCCATACCTTTTTTCGCGACGTCTACCTACAGTCACCTCCATGGGTCCAAACAAGTCCACACAACAATGAGTGAATGGTCTCTGATGATGAGCCACCCTCCCAGCAGGTAAGTTACCCATCCTAGGTATCTCCGGTCTCGTTTTTTTTATTTTACATATCATACATTTAGATGCTATGTACTTTACTGTAGGTCTTAAACTTGTTAACCAATATTTTTGTTTCAGTTCGTTTACTACCAATTCTTGATTACTATGGCCTGCTTTCACGTGGTAATGTTGAAATATCAATCTAGAAACATGAGCTTTACCATCTAAAATTACAGGTCGTTTCAGATCAAGAGGAACTTCAGCAGCGACATCGATGCGCCCACCAACACGGAGTATCAAGGACCGGTGATAAGGTAAGTAATCTACTGTTTTTTCTTACGCACCTACTATTTTTTATTTTATTTATATCGTCACTAAAAGACTGACCTTGTGAGGACTTTATTAGCAGGTTTTCTGCCTGGGCCATCAGAATACATTCACTGGTAAGTACATGTCTACATTAATTTATGAACTTCAAAACCACAGCAGTACTTCTTAACAGGCGTAACCATGATGAAAATCGACTGGGATTAGGTACAGGTAAATTTTCACTAACCATTTGCACAGTTGATACACATTCAGCATCCACACGACTCACGGTACTAGATCTTTCAGGTGTTATGTCCGCTGGCCACGACTTTTCATCACAGTACAGGAACTTTGGCCCAGAAAACCACTCCTTCTAAAAAACAGTGACATCGTAGGACTCTCTGGTGAAAATATCTGGAACATTTAAAGAAGTAGGTATGTATCACCATTCATTTATTTCCGTCAGTTCATCGATTTCGCCTAACCGATGAGCAACAAATACCTTATAATCCATTTTGTTGTTACGTTACCACTGTAGCACTGTAGTAGAATCGCACTAAAATATTTGACGCGTTGGCTTAATTCTGTGTTCGGTTCGTATGGTGTCCGCGAGCCTGGCTGCCATCAAAGCTGCCTGTAGTTATAAACGCGGTACTGTTGTAGGCTTTACAGGTGCTACACGACACTTGCTAGCCACAAATGCTACTTTTATTTCATTATTTACCCTCCAACGCCAATAAGCCACAGCGCACATAGCTTGGGTCGACGCATCACTAAATACGTGCAATTCTAAATTGCAATAAGATAACGAAGGGTCGATGCTATGTGAGTGTGCACGCGCAGGTAAACAAGATGTTGTGACCTTTTTACTTTGGTAGCATCTTGGTAAGCGTATGTCACCTATTGATTTTAATAAATGCAACCATTTTTGCCATTTACAATAAATTTCATCATTTACAACCTCATCCCAATTTATATTAGTTTTCCACATTTGCTGTAGAATTATTTTTCCATTAATTGTAAGTGGTGATAAAAACCCATAAACGTCAAATATTGACATTATTACTTGCAGTGCCTGCCTTTTAGTAGGTCGCTTTCCATTCATAATCTCCGATGAGATTCGTTTGAACGAAACATCAAAGCCTAGGGTATCATCAAAGGGGTACCATAAAAGTCCTAGGGCTTGTTCACCATCCAGCTGCTGACCTATTTTTAATTATAAAATAAATACCTACTTTGATTTTTTGGAAAATTTAGGTTCGAATTTTTTATGGTGTTTTTGGCTATTAACATTGTTCAATAGTTTGTATTGATTTTCGAGTGTTTTCAGAAACCATTTTGAATAAATTTATTTGATTGAGTGATGGTTTTTCACTATAGTTCAAGCTTGCCGTAGAAATCTCAAGCCAATAACGGAATTTGACGCGGGTAGAGCTGCGGGCAAAAGCTACTTATATAATATCTGTTGCAATATCCTCTGTATGTTCATTTCCAGGTCGACGCCAACACAATAACAGTAATGTTTCGGCTGTTTCTTTTAAGCTTTGTGTTAGAACTGCTGGTTCTTACGCAGTACTATGGCGTAAACGCAGACTGTGTAGCAGAGAAAAATAAAGTAAGTTGTGTATTTATTACTGCAGTTTTAAACCAGATCCTATATTATACATATTGTAGAGATTTTAATTTTTAAACCAAATTTGTTACCTGAGGCTAGGGTTTGAGGCCATCATCATCATATCAGCTTATATTGGTCCACTGCTGGACATAAGCCTCCTCTATGGCGTGCCATTTCTCCCAGTCCTCTGCCTTCCGCATCCAGCCACCACCAGCCACCTTTTTAAGGTCGTCAGTCCACCGTGCTGGAGGGCGTCCCACGCTTCGCCTTCTCATAAGCGGTCACTACTCTAAGACACCAATATACAATATATATAAATAATAATAACTTATACAATCCTTAATAGATTTAGCTTCTTTAAAATCAATCACTTTTCTTCTTTATTGATTTCAGTATTATAGTATTACCATTTGAAAAATTGTAATCTTTGACACTTTGCTCAGTATAATTTCAATAGTTTTTCATCACGTCTTTTCGTGATCCTTTTCCACAAAAACAAAATGTCTTCACATTTTTTTTCTTTTCTATCTGTCAATCTTTGAAATCCAAAATTTAATAGTATGTCAAAGTAAATAAGTTTGGCATTTATTACTCGTAGGGATATAGAAATTACAATAATTTTGAAGTAATCACGCAAAAAGAGAAAAGCTATTTACAGATTAAAAATATACATCTAAACAAATCACTCGCTACAATATGTATGTAGTTTTAAGACACCATACGAGAAAAAACGGTAGGTTCCGTAGAGTGATAATTATTGCAGACAAAAAGACAACTTGAAAAACTTAACAACCGATAACAGAAAAAAAAACCCCTTTGAAGTATTTATTAGGTTCTATTTTGTGATTTTTTCAGTTTAGTAGAACACGGTGTTTAATAGTTAGATACACTTTTTTAAATTTGAAAGCCAATAACTCGCATATATCCAAAACCTGTCCAACAATAATCCAGACTATAGGGTGCGTATAAAAACACTTTCATCCTCTATTTAGTGTATAGCTACACTTCAAACATTTTTCCTTAATTTCATAACGAAGTTTCGGTATAGTGGTTCACAGAAGACATCTTTCTAGTAATTTTTTGGTTCACCATTCCGTTTTGTCAATTTCATTACGTAATTGCACGGTGGTTCACAAAAGACACCTCTGTAGTTTTATTACTGCTATTAATTATAATTAAATAGACAGACATACGGACGGCCATATGGCGAACTATAAGCGTCCCAAAAATGCTTTTTTACTGTATATTGTTTTACCTGACAATTACGGAAGGTTATTATTTTTACAGTCTATGCATGTATACTTCCATGTACAGACATAGGTACATGTATGTAGCATGTTTATCTGTGTAGCTAGTAAGTTACACATCAATTTTGAGAAAACGAGGTGTCATAGACTGTACTATACACATATAGACTGTGACTGTGACGTCATATTAAATCCAACATAGCTGATATAACTTGCATAATACCATATGTGTAATATAATACTCAGAGCAATAAGTGTAAGGTAGTTATAGTGTAACACACTTTTCTGACCTTCTGATCTTGGTTTGGTCCCTGGTGTAGTTGGAAGTTCACACCATTTCAATATGGCGACAGTAGTTTTAATTTTTGAAAAGGTTGTTGCCTTATAGTTGCAATAAACTAGAGTAGGTTATTTGGAACAGTCTCGAGCTATTCGGACTTTGGAATTCGTGACTAAAATGTATAGAAGTCTGACTGACCTCTCGAAACCCGTGAATGTACCTGCATACATTTTTCTCTCGAATTCCAGAGTCCGAATAGCTTGAGACTGTAACCAATAACCTCCAAGGACGACGAGATATGTTAAATATTAGAAGTGTAGCTGTATTTCAGTTTATTGATATTTTATTGAAATACCAGAAAGTGCTGTCAAAAAAGTTTTAGGAAAATAGGAGTTTTAAATAATATTTGTTTTCTATTGTTTCCAGTGTAAAATACATACTAAGTGCTGCGTCGGTTTATCCTGCGGTCTTTTTTCTAACAAATGTACTGCAAGTGGTCTTTAAAAACACATTTACCTACTTGATAAATATAAATAAATAAAAACAAAAAATAGTTTTCTTTTATTTTATCCGATTCCGGGACAAATAAATTAAGGTTCTGTGTATGTGTTTGTATTGTATGTGCCCAATTTTCTCAGTAACTTCTTCGCCTATTGTTATTCACTGTTGTAATCCGTATGGTTCGAGTACGTCAAGAAAGGTTGTACCTAGTTTTAAAAGACTAGTGATTGTTTGCAATTTTACCGTTCTTAGGGTTCCGTACCCGTGTCTGACCGTCGTCTGTCACAGAGGTTTTACAGCCAAATTGTTGGATCTATAGTCTTGAAAATTTCCAGTATAAGCTTCTTGTACATAAGAAAACAAAGGATAAACTATACTGAATTCCAAATCATAACAGCTATAGCAAACTTTCTTACTGTAATTATTTGCCAGTGCCGTAGAAATCATATGATGATTTTAGAATTTAGCGGGAGCGGAGTTAACTAGTTCATTAAAAACAAATAAAACCATTACTTTCAAAATACACGAAACAAAAATTAATTCGTTATAGCTCTCGAAGGTAAGTAAACATATAAGTCAAAATAGCATTTTGATGAGAAGAAACGGCGAAAGAAACTCTCCAGCAATCGCTTTTTTAATTTTGATTAATCAATACAAATTATCAAGTAAATTATTTTAACAAAAAATATTTAATTCCATGCATTATTATAATCAAGATCGTCTTGAATTGTGTAATAAGGTTTTTGACAAGATCAGAGCAAGTTTGTGTTTATTTCGAGTATAACTATTATGAATAATGCTAAACCTTTTAAAGAAATCAATATTTTTTTTAAACATAAATTAAATTATCTAATATATAGGTACTGAGACGGTAAGGTTAGGACCTTGATTTTCGTAAATTTATCTCTTAAGGTCTATGGGATAGATTGTTAATTGCTCTTACAGCCCTCATCTGCTGCACAAAAATTGTTTGAATATCAGCTGCGTGTCCTCATAGCAAAATACCGTAGGACATCACGCATGCAGCTGAAATATTCTATCCGGGCAGTAGCTTCGTTCGTAAGTTTACGAACCATTTTAACCGCGAATGCTGCAGAACTAAGCTTATTCGCCAATCTAGGTGTATGTGGGCTCCACTGAAGCTTTGTGTCTACGGTAATTTCTAAGAATCTGTACTATCTACAATATCTAAAAGATCCCCGTTTAACTTTAGGTAAAGCACTTACACGGAGTGTAAGGAGTTGCAGGTTCAAGTCTGCATTTTTGCTATGAAAATATTAATTTATATTGATGATTGCCTTTTAAATACACTGGTTCTTACTTGACTGACATTTGGTGTTAAACATTTTATATTGCTACTAGCTTCGCTTGCGTTAATTTTGTGGTAATTTAAAATTTAGAAAATCGAGACCTTGCCTGCGCAAAAAAATATATACAATTCAAGATCCAGCTGAATTTTAATGAAATCCAGACTTTGCTTATTAATTGGTAGAAATGGTAAGTTTCCGAGTAGAACAAAAGAACTTTGCAGAAGTATTAATTAAGTACTTAAACCTAAAATTACTATCGAAGATGGAAGTACTATAGCCGGTAATAAGATTACTTAACGATTTGATAGCTTTAGAGAGATTGGTCAGTATTAGTTGTAATAATTATTGTGATTCATTAACAGATGAACAAAAGTCTAAAGTTAAAGTAAACACTGACGATGCAGTAGGTAAATCATCCAGTAGAATTTTTGAAACTTTGTCAGTTCGAAGAAGAAGGTGATAATCAAACATTTTGGTTATCAGCGTAAGGAAACAGATAAATGTTATTTTGTAATTTCTAGGTCCCCACGATACAGGCCCGACTTAGTGTAGGAACCACTATTTAAATTAACAATATCTCACAGTATAAAACGTTCTAAAAATTTATAAAACTTTTTATAGTGTCAAGTTACTTTTATGTTAGAAATGTGTTATTTAATTTCATAATTTTATGATTTAGCTAATTTATTAATGTAAGCTTATTTGAGCAGGTCCGGTCAAAATAGTGGCCTCTACTACGTTTAGGTGCAAAGCCTTAACTTGCAACCTAGTGCCGTTACAAAGTTTGGGTGACTTTAAATTTCTTAGTAACATGACAGGTGTACCTACACGTAGTAAAAGTCTGTGATATGGTAGACCTAGTGGGTTCAAAGTGTTTAAGAACTCTACTGGATAATAACGGCATCGTCAGTGTTTACCACAGTATCTATTGAGTTATAAACAATCTGTTGTCCGTCAAAGGAGTTCAGTAATTTGTCATTAATGACCGCTGCTTGGTAGTTTTTCGGCGTCAGTATAGCTCTTTCGCATAACCACTCTATTGGTTTTTCCTGGATAAGCGCAACGTCTGGATTAATTTTTAATAAGGTTTTTAACTGTTGTTACTGTAGTGCACAGATCGGCAGGGATGGATATCATGCCGTCTTTTTGGGGGTATTCACCGTTACCCAGTTTTAGTAAAAGATCCGAAAATTGGCCTGCGGAAACATTACCTCCAAGATGGACTCTCATATTTTTTGTTAACTTTAAAATGTTGACTGAGGGCCACAATGATGATCTTTTAAGACACGCCTTTATCTCATCAACACCCCCTTAGAACTACTGGTAGAGTTTGAAGAAAGTCTCCTGCCATCAATACAGTCAAACCACCCATCAAATTTTTGGTGCTACGTATGTCTTGCAGAGTCCTATTCAGAGCTTCTTTACCTTTTTTATGGGCCATAGTACTTTCATTCCAGACGATAATTTTAGCTTTTCTTAATACTTCTGCAAATTTGCTTTGTTTTGAAATATTAAATAATGGTGTTTCTACATTCGTTAGGTTAAGTGGCAATTTTAAAGCAGAGAAAGCAGCCCGACCGCCTTGCAAAAGTGTGGCGACAATTCCCGAAGAAGCCACAGCTAATGCAATATCACGTGTATTATAGTTCTCAAAATCAAATTAAATAGATACGTTTTCAGTTTTTGGTTCCCCCTGGAGCATCCAAAAACAAAATTTGGTCCTCACTTGCATTCGCACTTCTTACTATTTGTCCGTATACTGAATTTTGTTAATCTGTTAATGTATCATAGTTATACTGACTAACCGTTTTAAAGCTATCAATTCATAGCTAGTTTCTTTAATCAATTCCCTATTTTTTAATGCTAGAGACCTGCTTGGTTGTGGTAAGCAATTAAATAGTGTTTAATTGGGCGGTAATTTTGATTCGGATAAAGCGCGATAAGATTTCATTCTTATGGGGCCTCTCAATCGGGAAAAATGCCTTATCCTTCTTCGTTCTTTCAACTATCTCTATGCCAAATTTCATCTGAATCCGATGCAGTAGTGCGACGTGAAAGAGTAACAAAAGTCATATTAAGTTATAATTATTCCCGTAAGAACTTGTGCGTTTTCTGGGATAAAATGTTGCCTATGTGTAATGTTAACATATAAGCTATCTGTATTCTAAATATTAGCCAAATCGGCTCCATTGTTAGAATTTTTTCATAAAAAGTTACAACCCGTATTTTACCCCCTCTAGACCTATGGGGATTGTTTTCCAAAAAGGTGAAACATGTCATTCATATTTTTCAAATGAAAGGCTATGTACCAATTTTCATCCATTTTAATTGAAAAATAACGAATTTCCGTACAAAGTTTGCGTTGGGATTTTATTCCTACAGGAACTCACAACATTTTTAATTATCGCGAAAGGTCCCGCGGGAACTTTTAAATTGGGATAAAAAGGAGTTTAAATTCTTTTCCGTCTCTTTAAGTATCTCTGTGATAAATTACAGCTCAATCATATGGTGTTTTCCCGCGTAAAGTATAATTATCGCGATAGGTTTTCATTCCCGCTAGACCTCTCGATTGGGAAAAATAGCCTTGTCCTTCTTTATCTTTCAACTATCATTATGGCAAATTTTATCTGAATCGGATGCACTGGTGTAACGCAACGTGAAAGAGTAAGAAAAGTCACATTAAGTTATAATTATTCCCCTGGGAACTTGTAAATTTTCCGAGATAAAATGTAGCATACGTGTTATGTCAAGATATAAGCTACCTGCACTTTGCAAAATCGGTTCTGTTGTTTGAATTTTTTACAAATTTTACAACCCCTATTTATTTATCCCCTTAGGGGATGAATTTTCAAAAAACAGTGAAACACGTCATTCTTTGTTTTTAACTAAAAGGCCATACACCAATTTTCATCCATTTAACTTTAAAAATGAAGGATTTTCATTCAAACTTTGGACCCCCGTTTCACCCCTTTCCCCTAAAGGGGCATTTTGAAAATTCCTTTCTAAGTGCACCCCTTTATCTGATTGTGAACCTATGTGCCCATTTGGAATCTCTAGACCCAGCGGTTTGGGCTGTGCGTTAATATGTCAGTCAGTCAGTTTCTTCTTTTATATATTTAGATTAAGGACTAAATTATTCATGTTGAACCAGAGGACAACTTAAGTCAGACAGTTGTTAAGTGATCTGTCAGCTGCAAACAACATTATTTCATGACTATCTTTTACAACCATAGGCAGATCATAAATGTACATATAAGAAACTGTAATGGCCCAAGATGGGAAGCCTGTGTGTGAATTTTAGTGTTTGATCCAGAGGAGCGCTTCCAATTTATGTCAACTGTCTAAATTCTATTCTCCAGATACGAGCTGATTAGTTCTCTTAATACCATAGATTTGTAAATTCCTGATCAGTTTCATGTTGGACGTAATGGAATGCCTTAGATCAGAGAAAAAACGTGAGGCATTCATCGAGTCTTCCCAAGCATTAAATAATTGCTAGATAAGTGTAACACCAGCATCAGTTGTTGAGCGACTCCTAAAGTGTTTACAAGTTAACAGTGAACTAAAGTGAATACTCAATTAATTTAAGATTATGATGGCATAACAAAACGAGTTAAGTTTGCAAGAATTGGCTTAATTTTGTTATGGTCCTGATTACATTTTTTAACGTGAAAAAGAAATACGTTATAGCTTAAACCTTAATTAAGTGGATTAGGCAATATTATAATAATTCGGCTTGGATGTTAGGAAACTAAGAGTGACATTCTCTTTTGATTATTATTAGATAAAATAATTATTAATATGACCAAGTGAATGTGCTTATTTCATATTTGAATTTCTATACCAACGAAGCCAAGACATACAACGACACTTAATTAAGTGGATTAGCTAATATTTTAATAATTTGGCTTTTAAAACAGTTAGTAAAAAAAATATTCTGACAATTTGTTTTTGGGCTTTAATTCAAGATGTTAGGAAAACTAAGAGTGACATTCTCTTTTGATTATTATTAGATAAAATATATATTAATATGACCAAGTGAATGTGCTTATTTCATATTTGAATTTCTATACCAACGATGCCAAGACATACAACGACACTTAATTAAGTGGATTAGCTAATATTATAATAATTTGGCTTTTAAAACAGTTAGTAAAAAAGAAATTCTGACAATTTGTTTTTGGGCTTTAATTCAAGATGTTAGGAAAACTAAGAGTGACATTCTCTTGATTATTATTAGATAAAAATATATTAATATGACTAAGTGAATGTGCTTATTTCATATTTGAATTTCTATACCGACGAAAAACCGAATCGAAATTTTCAACGTGCGGTCTCGTGCTAGCGCCTATCGTACGTGGAACTGTGTCTCTTTGTATGCTTCAATAGTGTAATATATCTTTTTACACTGGTCGAAACGGCGTGTTTTTGCTAGGGTATGCCTTAGGGAGCGTTCGTTTTGGGATGCAGAATCATTATTTTTATTACTTTTGTCACCTGTCATCCGTTGGTTTAGCATTGGTATCAAAATTATCAAAATTTTAGTATCCTCTTTGGCAAACTGTCATGCGTTCGTTTACGATAGTTTTGTTATTTTTGACACTTTTGCCACCGAAAAATGAAACTTTAGACCCATGTCTGGAGGTGAGGTTTTTGTGTTAATCTGTCAAGCTGCTATCAAAAGTGTGAAAAGTATCATTCGTGGGAACTCTTAATCCCAGAACGAACGCGCCCTTAAGACCAGTTTTTCAAAAAAAATATTGAAAACAGGAAGTGTAGAAATTGGTCTAAAGTTAGGCATGTCAGTAGTACTACCTGATATAAATAAAAGTATAATTGTACTTCATGAGATCAGGAAATATACTACACTCAATTAATTTATTAAATATCTAAGCTATTCGGGAAGAATAACTGCAATTATAGTTTTAACTAGGGTAACAGAATGGCTCCGGAGGTCAGCAGTGTTTTTTAATTTCAAGGATTTGAATACAAATAGTTTATTCAAATAGTTTATTTACGCAAAAAGTTTTTTACAACAAAATAGTGCTTCAGTTCCTACATTAGGTTTCTCTGTGTAATGGGAACCAGGCTCTTTCACTACAACTGTAAAATTATAACTTCAAAATAAACTACATACGTTTATATAGAGGATGCAGGATGAAATTTAATTTAATGAATTAAAAAAAAACACATTGTATTGTTACACCATTCGGTAGTATCGCTAATAAGGAACGAATTCTGGGAAGTAATGACATACGGAAAATTTAAGGAAATTGCTGGATTTTGATCAAATTACTTTTTTATTTTTCTTAGGTTAGCTATATCTATTAAACCTTAACTGATTAATTGTTCGAAATGATGGCCGTTGTTCTCAATACATTGCTGGATTCGACGTATCAAGGATTAGGAAATGGGAAATAGGTTGGATGGCTTCTGTTTTAGTCGAGCATCCACGTTGGTAAGGACCTGAATGGCTTTTTGGGTCAGAGTCAGGGAAGTCTTTTTTTAGACTGGAGTTGGTGGACCCTCTCCCAGGTTTACGCGTCCTGATGGCAAAGATTGACACTCCACTTTGTTCAGATTCGTTGTAGACTAAGTTCAGCTCACTTGAAAATTTCGTCGGAGAGATTGGCTGGATTTACCTATTTGTCAACAACGCCCGTCGACCTCCGGTTCGGAATTCTCAACTGGTCTTCTCGTCATCAGAACGTGAACAAGCGCTCCATATCTTAGTGCGAAATGTACAACGACAGCACTATGGGACTATGATATCTCCAAGTTGGTCGCTCCAAGATCAAACGAGTTTTGGCCAGACATAACCCATTTCTCGATGATCGCCGACTCATTTGTGTAGGTGGCCGATTACGTCACGCAAACTTGCCTTATGGAGCTCGGCATCCGCCTTTTTAGCCTCAGGATAGCCACTTAACCTTGCTGATCCAGGATCGCCATTGAGAAACTCTCATGCGGGACTTAGCAGTCTTCTTGCCATACTTCAAGGAGAGTTTAAGATTGTCTCAGCTCGATATCGAGGGTTATAAGGAGTGTGCTCTTTAAGTGCATACCCTGTTTTATGCTCAAGGCAACTTTAACTCAGCCACAAATGGGCGATTTGCCTCCCAAACGAGGAAACCCCGCTCGCGTCTTTTCTAATGTAGAAACAACTGATTTTGCAAGTCCCTTTAACATTAAGACTTCTAACTTAAGCAACGCCAAGTTGATCAAGGCATACTTGTGCGTATTTGTATGTCTTGGCACGAAAGATGTCTACCTTGATGTAGGTTCGTCTCTCTCCACTGATGCTTTCGTTGCCTGTCTTTCTCGCATCGTTAGCCACCGTGGATTGTCAAATATCATCCGTTCGGATTGTGACACCAACTATAAGGGTGCTGCTCAGTATCTGCGAGAACTAGACCAGCTTATTGTTGCAAATCAGTAGGGCATAGCACATCCCCTATCGCGCAAGGGAAATAAGTGGGTTCTTAGGGCGGAATTTTCGAAGCTAACAAGCATACAATATGTATTTAAAACACTTAGTAGGTAATATAAATAAGTTGGTAAGCTACTAAAAACAAAGTCAAGCATGTTAATTATTATTTTTTTGTTTTAATGTAGCGTGGGGGGCATACCATGTACAGCGTCAGATATCGTCAATCGTGTGAAGGAATTCAGATATGTAAGAGTACTTCGATATTTCATAGTACTATTGGCATTAGCGACATTATAATTATATTCTTGCACAATCATATATTGTGTTACTTTCATATACTTAAATCTATCCATAGACATAGACAATCATTTATTCAACATCATTTCGCTCACAGGGAATGGAGGTTCGTAATAATGAAGCTGTAGCTAAAAGTGTTGTTATAGTTAAGAGGATGTAGTATAATAAAGGTATGGACAAGCAAAAGAAAGAAAAAAATGTCATAGACTGATATTTAAATTGTGCGGGAGTGAGACAAATGAGGAAAAATGTTTTTATGAAACATTGTTATTTGTAAGTCAAAATAAGAGTTTTTTTTTGTACCACTAACGTGGCAAACAAGCACACGGTCCGCCTGATGGTAAGCGGTCACCGTGGCCTATGGCCGCTTGCAACACCAGAAGTATCATTCGCGCGTTGCCGACCCTTCAAAGATCCAATAACTTCTTTCTTGAACAACCCCATACTGTAGTCCTTAGAGAAAACCTTGGCAGGGAGCTCATTCCACAAACCAAGCGTTCGTGGGAGGAAGTTTCTTTGAAACCGCACAGTACGCGACCATTTCAGTTCTAAAGTGTGAGAATGAATTCCCTGCCGATGGCGAGCGGTGCGATGGAAGAAAGTAGCCGTAGGCATCATTTCGAACAATTCCTCAGAACAAATCCCATTGTACAAGCGGTAGAACACACACAGGGAGGCAAAGTCTCTCCTTAGTCTTAAAGGTTCGTTACGGCAAGTGAGTTTGTGATCGCTGACATTTCTCACAGCCCGTCGTTGAACCGATTCAAAAGGTCCAAGCTGGTATCCGGGTGCACCTGCCCAGAGATGGCAGCAGTACTCTATGTGGGGCCGAACTTGCGACTTGTAAAGCAGCAACCTCTGCGTTCACGTGGACGTAACGTGAAGCTCTATTGAAACTTTAAAAGAAAGTTTGAAAGTACATAAGGTATGTAAAAATCATAAAGTTTATGTTAAAGGGAGATATGTGCAAGATGGCAGACAAAAGGAAGTGCTAGTAAGTAGTATGAAAGTTAATGGTAACTAAAAATAATTGGAATGTTTGAAATAGAAATGTTGAGTGTAATTAACGCTATTTGCTGAAAGAAAAGTTGACAAAAATGTGTGAAATTAGGGTCAAATAAAGTACGTTTTTTTTTTTAATAAAATTCAATTTATTTAATGTTTTGAGGTACATAAAACAATAATTAATAGATAGAGAGTGTTTAATTCGTGGCGCCATTTGTGGCGTTGGTTGCCTGCGTTAATTAGGCAATACAGGCGCCTGGCCCTGTGTTGGTACCCATAGCAAACTCCTAGTTAAATAATAGCCTCGAAGAGGCCTTAACTATGCCCTGCCTGGATGCAAAGCGGTAAAGAATAAAGAAAACTTTTAATCGCAAAGGTCTCAGTCTCATAGGTTCAAAACCTAAAAGTTTTGCCACATTATGAAAATTAACATTAATTATGCTCTTCTACTAAAAAAATGAAAAAATCTTTGAATAACCTCGTATAAAACGTTAAGATAAAATCGAGAGACTCACAAACAGGCATAACACTTATTTTAAGTACGGTAGCGGTCAGAAAATGTTACCAGTTTTGAAATTAGATTCTATATCACACTTTTTTCACTAAGTCTAAAATGCCATATCAAGTTACTTATTACCTTTCAAAAGCTATTATGCAAAATGACGCATCGAGAAAAAATATTGATCACTCTTTGATAATGGAACTAATATCTTTATTTGTTGAAATGACATTTATCAAAAAATATTGTTTGAACGTCGTTTTGACAAGAGTAAAATTTTACAAAAGTTTTTTTCATAACGAAATAAAATGGCAAGTTAACCCTGGAGCAAAGGGCTGAAATAATATTTCTCTTCGAAGATGGACATAGTATTAGTTCTATATCATGAGAACTCAATATATCGCGATTCACTGTGAGGTTTTGGATTAGGCGTCACGGCGAAGAAGGGCAAATAACAGATCATAGAAATAATTCAGGACGACGACCGATACTAACTGCCGCGCAAGTAACAGAAATCATTCGTCGTTACGAAGAGAATGGTTTCACACCAACTAGTTATTTTGCTGCTTTATATGGTGTGAGTGCTCGGACGAGCCGACGAGCTTTGCACAATGTTGGACTACACTACAGACACTATGCTATTAAAGTGGAGCTGAAACCTTACCACAAAATAGCCCGGCTTAACTTTGCGCGACGACATCTCGATTTTGATTGGTCGAATACTATATTTACCGATGAAAAAACTTTTAAATCAAGCCAAATCGAAAGATTAACTTTATGGCGCTACAATCGAACTCGGTATGATGAAGGTCATATTGTGCCTCAAAACGAGTCAGGTCGCATTACAGTAAACTTATGGGGTTGGATGAGCCTTGACGGCGTCGGAGAACTGGCGTCGTTAGAGAATAGGCCTACGGCCATTAATTATGTGTCGCTTATGGAAGAAGTGATGCTGCCTACTGTGCGCGTAGTGTATCCTGCAACGGAATTCCCACACATTACTTATGTTCAAGATAATGCACGGATACACACAGCCCGTGCTACTATGGCGTGGTTCAACCTGCACCATGACATTCGTCCCATTTAATGGCCCGCTCGGTTTGCTGATTTAAACCGTATTGAAAATTTATGGGGGCTTATGGTTCAACGCTGGGACTGTCAAAATGAAAGAAACCCTCAAGCTCTTAGATCACACTGTGCTCAAGTATGGGATGATATCAGAGGTACTGATCTATGCACGCGTCTTGTTGCATCTATGCGAGATAGACTACGTGCCGTCATAGCTGCAGAGGGAGGTTAAACTAGATATTAAATAAAGATTTTCGAAGTGTCTATTTTATTATTTCTTCATATTCTTATTTAAAAAACTATAATATTAGTTTTTTCAAAGAAGGTTTTCTACATATTAAAACTGGATAGTAGTCAGTCCATCTCCTAGAGCAGAGATGGCGAACCCCTGGCACGCCAATCATTTATGAAATTTCTATTTTCACCTACGTATGCTTGCAAGTCATTTTTAGAAATGAACTCTAGTTTAGCTTCCATACTGCTAAGTAACAAAGTACGAACCTGCCCTAATGTGAGATTTTTAGCACCTTATTTGCAACAGCAGAAATCACACTAATTTTTTTTTTATTTGTATATAAATATTAAACATTTCGATTGCTGTAAACATTTCGAGCTGCAAGTATCTAAATAGCTTTAAAGTAACAACAATTCGTTTAATTTTTCTCCATTATTATTAAGTAACCCAGATTTTTTGACGGCACGTCATAGGTATAAAACTTGTGACTTAAATGTGTGCATGCAATTGTGATCCTTAAGGTGGTAAACATTTTCTGACCGCGACTATACAAATGAACACTGTATCACTTAACTGACTGGTGTTCCAGAAAGTGTCCGGCAGAAGCTCTCAAAAAAAACATCATGTAAATTCTGGTACAAAAAATTTGCCGCCAAAAACAATTTTGAATGGATCAGAGGAATTATACAGAAAAAAATTGGAAAAGTGATGAATTTTACTAAAGATTTCGCAGCTAACTCCGTTATGGTCGAAATACATAAAAATCAAATATCTCCTTTCGTCAATAAGGAGTGCAGCCACAAAATTGCTACTAAGGATGTTTCAAGTCAGCAACCGTACGTTCCTCAGATGTGGACGTTGCCGGTTTAGTTCGCACAGGCTCTGGTTGATACCAACAATATTGACAGGGGAGAAGTGGATGTCCAGGCCCCTCAACATTAAAAACCTGCAACTGACTCAGCTGCGAGGGTAGCGCTGCCAACGGTAATCGAAGCGGAGAGTGCGCTCCAGCCGCCCGAGCCCGACTTGACCTCAGCTCCAGCATCGGACGACTCAGCATGTGCCAGTCCCGACGTAGGCCTTACAGAACAAACTGCTAGGTCACAGACAATGCATCCTAGAACGTTCAACGGTAGACTATAAGAAGTTCCTTTAATTATTTTTATGAATTTTTATGTAAGAAACTTAGGTGGGGGGGATGTTGTGTATAGTAAAAGTGTGTATCTGTGTATTCCCGTGCGTGGGTGACGATTCGTTATTAAATGCCAGTGCGCTATGGTCTAACAATGCTTTTACTCGCATCCCAAATCACAAACTTAACAATTACGATCTTTGACAAACTTTTCACTCAAATACCCTTTCAATATTCATTTTATACACCGTTAAATTTTAATCTTTTTAATGCCGTGGACAGGTGATGAGCTGCATGAAACACTATCGATTTGTAAAGATAAAAATAAAAAAATTAAATATTTTTTTTTTAAAACTCGAATCAATTCTTGCTTGAGTGACAAAATGACGAGAACCATTAGTAGGTAAGTCAATATTCAAAGAGACTGACCTATTATGACACATGACTCATTTCACCAATGACGCGTAGCGCAGTCCACGTGAACTTCGATAAATTAACCAATGCTAGACTAATTACCGCCCCTACATCTTATTTGATTGGCAATTCGCAAGGCGTGTGCCCCTCGCGTTCTGCGGGCTTCGGTCAAAACATATCAAAAAAATCAGTTTTCTCTAAGACGTCACCGGTGCCGTGTGTGCATCGCTGTTTACGTATCCTTGTCGCGCGAAAGTATGGCGTCTCGAAATTACGCGTACTCTAAGGAGTACCTTGATATGGTGCAATTAGGTACAAAGCATTTACGACGGTCCTAAGCCCGTAAAATTATGAAGGAAAATGTGCAATCATTGAATTTCTTCAAACGAACAAATTGACACCAGCTGAGCGAGTCAATAACTTGTACGACGGTGGCGTCGCTACTACTTACACACACACACACACACTAAGGTGGCAAATAAGCTTGCGGTCCGCCTGATGGCCACCGCAGCCTATGGACGCTTGCGACACCTGACCGAGTTACGCGTTACCGACTGTTCATATGATATAAAGGTAAAATAGGTAACTAAAGGTTTTTAAATTGTTTCAGCAATTTCTTCTTTTTATGAATAAAAATAGTTTTATTTATTTCATTTATTTTTATTGCTGAGGATAAGGCGTCAAGATCTTCGACAGTAGATGCAATTGCAAGCGTCTATAGGTTGCGGTGACCGCTTACCATCAGGCGGACCGTAAGGTTGTTGCCACCTTACTGGATATATTATTCTGTCCCAGGTCTTTTGTTTCCCAAATATTACTCTAAAAACTTTTAATTATACGTTTAATTCTGGGGAAACAATTCACCTTGTTTCTTACAGTAAAAGTCAGTTAATTAGAATGGAAATGAGCATAAATGTTCTACTAGATAACATGGATCCGGTTTGTACTTATTCGACGATACTGATATTGACATAAAAGAAATCTTGATGTGTCGTTCATTACCTACATAGTGGTAAATAGCACACCGAATAAATTCAATGTATATTGTGATCGTTTTTAGGGTTCCATGCCCGAAGGGTTCAAATAGAGCCCTATTGATGTCAGTCACACTGTCACACAAGTTTTACAGCCAAAAGGTTTGAGCTACAGTCGTCAAATTGTTATAGTGGGTAATAGTTCAACAAGATGCTTATACTCTTGCTGACCCAAAGCCATACAAATTGTCAAAAACTATTTTTGAATGTTTTTAAGCCATGTAGCTAAAGGTGAGCGCGAAAAAAATTGATTTACCACATCGAGAAGTGTATACAGCTCACTGAGTAGGTAAATATTGTATTTTTGGTTTTAGAGAAATATTGGAAAAGCAAAGGCAAAGGAGTGTGAAGTCACCAAAGTTCCGAAGATTTTTTAAATTTCCATAGACCTGGGTGAACTTGAAATTTGGTGGTAATGTTTATTATTACATATAGCTTACTAATAAATACCAAAATATTGATAAATCCGATTTTTTTCTTTGAAATTCACTCGTTTTTTCTATTACAACTAACTTGATTTTGCGGTCAAATGTGTAGCACCGAAGGCAACTGCAAGCACTCACCCACTAACTGCTTATGAATAATTCTGCCATTCGCAAGGCTTATATTCTACATTTGGTACGGAACCCTAAATATGCGAAGGCCGACACGCACTTGGCTGGTTTTCCATCTTTTGCTATAGACAGTACCCATGTAGGGGTAAATAGACCAGAACGAGTAATTTAACGTTTGCGGTACGATAAAAACTACTATTTAAGGCACAGTCACTTATTTTTTTTATATAATTATGTAATAAGGATGGCTGCTTTGCGCCTATCCCTTACCCAAAGGGGTAAACCCACTTTGGGCGGTGCACGCGTTTTAGGCTACCTTCCCCTACACTGGCTTGCAAGAAAAATTATCCCGGCAAGCAACTTTTCTTTGTATAGAATTTTTGCAAAAAATGTGCGCCAAATTAGTTGCACCGTTGCCGCCCTGGAACCGTCTTGAATTTTAAAAAACTGTTAAAAATTTAAATTCAGCACCATCGAATACCCAATTGAACTTGTTGTGAGTTTTAAAAAGGATTCTCAAAGCATTCCTATAATACTATATTTCAAAATCAGTAATTTTTTAATAAGTGGCGTACTCTGCTGTTTTTTTTTATAGCACTAAGGTGGCAAACAGACCGCCTGATGGTGGTGATGGAATGGATGGTAAATAAGTAAAGTGTGAGAATGAATTCCTTGCCGATAGCGATCGGTGCGGTGGTAAAAAGTAGCCGTGGGCATCATTTCGAACAATTCCTCAGAACACATCCCATTGTACAAGCCGTAGAACACACACAGGGAGGCAGTCTCTCCTCAGACTTCGGGTTCGATACGGCAAGTGAGTTTGAGATCGTCGACAATTCTCACAGCCCGTCGTTAAACCGAGTCAAAAGGGCCAAGCTGGTATCCGGGTGCAACCGCCCAGAGATGGCAATAGTACTCCATATTAGGCCACACTTGGGACTTGTAAAGCAGCAACCTCTGTCCTGACGTGAAGTACTGCTTCGCTCTGTTGAGTAGACCTAGGTTTTTGGACGCCAGCTTCACCTTGTTTTGCAATCTCCGAACTGAACATCGCTGGAGATGTCAACACCAAGGATCCCAATGCTCTTGGAGATGGAGAGGGGAGTGATCTGGAATTGTAGGACTACAGTGAATGGGGTTTTCTTAGCGGTGAACGCGCAGACTTGTGTCTTTGTAAAGTTGAATCAGACTAAGTGACTTACGGCTTTGGATTACCTTGCGTCCTGAGTGGCGGAAGTTCGATTCCCGCCTGTACCAATGAGTTTTTTTTCTTAATTTCTCAAGTACAATGATTATTTATACCACTGGCTTAACAGTAAAGGAAAACATCGCGAGGAAACCTGGCGGACGGCCATCCTTTTGCACAAACCACTGGGCAGTCCGTATGATGGTAACTTCGACAGGAGACCCCGGTAAACGACCCGATCAAACGCCTTCGCTATGTTTACGCTCTTCCTCAACCTGACTCTCAATGGCTAGTGCCTATCAGTTTGTAGGATACACTAAAGAATTAGTGACCATGGCGAAAGACATATGGACGTTTAGTGAACAGACCGTGTGTAATAGCTGTGTGTTAATTACACGCTCCATCAACTCCATCACCATCGGCTTTATCTTTAACCCTATAGGCCAAGTCACCATCAGATTCGCATGAAGTGGTTACGAGTCCTCTAAGGTTTCATTTGGCAGCAAGCAAATTTAGTCGCCTAAACGTTGTTAAAAATATAATCTGAATATAAAAATGATGAGTTCAAACGATGATGATTTGAATTTGACGCCAGAATCAATTAAAGTTAAAGCAAAGGCAATCGTTGAAAATCTGTTACCCCTAATGTCAAAAGAAAGATATATGACAGCGTATGACAATTTTACTAGCGCACTGAAAATAAGTTGTTTTTTTTCCTCTGGTTTCCTCGCAGACGTGATGAATAGTAGAGTGCAGAGAATTTTGACGAACGACGGGGGCTGCCCATTGCCACTTCAGCTTGCTATCTGCTTGAGCTATGTCGGTAACTATGGTTCCTCAGTGAATTTCCTTTTTACGGATTTTATCGCGCAAAAAAATACCAAGCATAGCTCTTTTCTTTCCATAGCACACTGAACGACTTTGAGCATATTTAAGAGGCCAACTGTAGAAACCACATTTTTATACCATAAGTCATCACTGGCAAAACACTTTCGTCTTTAGGCATTAAGGTTTTCAATAAATGCGAAGGTTTTACTGATCGCCGACGATATGTGCATCTCCCGTACAAATATGAGAATACGCGATTCTGATAGCTTTTATAGTATCGTATTTATACAGACTTCAAAAAAGGAGGGGGTTCTAAATTCGGTTCTATGTTTTTTTTTAAAGTTACCTCAAAACTCCGTCATTTATAAACCGATTTGAAAAAATTTATAATTAATACAAAATATATTTAGAAGTAGACAGACGGACTATAAGAGTTTAATTATTGCCATTTGGATACGGAACCCTAATGAGGGATCTTAACAAACCTGTATGTTATGATACTCATGCCCATTAATTTATATTTCAGTGCTCATATAAATATTATATGAGCACTGAAATATGAAAACAGGCCGTGTAGTGGCAGCGTAGAATAACACCACCCCAAATTCCCCGATGGATGTCGTACGAGGCGACAAAGGGACATACCAGAGGGTGGGCAGCAGCACCATACTGAGGAAATATATCTGCCAATAATGCCATGCGTGGCGATTATTGGTTTGCACAAAAAAACCATGGTCCCTAGTTCCCGGCAGCCCCTCTAGTTCTGACCATGGTAACGGTCCAGGTAACCGTGGGGCAGGGGGAGCGAAGAATTCCTGGCAGAGATCCAGCCATCACAAACAACGACAACTGGCCCTGGCAACGTACAATGCACGCACTATGAGGAAAGAGAAAAGATTGTTGGGTAGCTGGGATATAATAGGGCTATCTGAAGTCCGAAGACAGGAGAAGAATCGATATTGCTTAAATCCGGCAACTTGTTCTACTGGCGGGAGGGCGAACAACTGTCCCAAGTTGGTGTCCGGTTTATCGACCACAAGTCCCTCATCAACAACATTACGACCATCGAGAGTGTGTCGATAAGGGTAACGTATCTTGTGTTTAAAATCACAAAGAGATATTTTCTGAAGGTAATACAGGTTAACGCACCGATTTGGGCACACCCAGATCATGAGGCTATGTATGAGGATATTGACAAAGCCATACATACCTCCCCAACACGTTTCACTGTCGCCACGGGGGAATTCAACGCAAAACTGGGCACTGGAAATTGCAATGAGCTGAAAATGGGGAATTGGAGTACGGCAACGAAACCGTTGAGGCCAGCGATTGGTTGACTTTTTAGAGAAAGAAGAACTCTTTATCATGAAATCTTTCTACAAAAAGCCACCACATAGAAAATGGACCTGTACAATTAAAAAAATGTGTGTAAAATTGACTTTATCCTGACTTCTAACAGGCAAAACTGAGATGTCTCTGTGATTAGTAGAGTGAAAACTGGCAGCGATCACCGCATGGTAAAAACCACGCTGAATCTTAACCTCGAATTTGAAAAAACTCGTTTGATAATGCCTTCATACAGAACCATGAACATTTTCAGTTCGAACTCCAAAATAGCTTTAAGTGCTTAGCAGTTATGACCTGTGTATGCAATTCTTTGGTTACAAAAAGGACCCTGCTCATGAAATGGCCATGCATATATCGAAAACTTAAAACTTATGGTATGATCTGAAGAAAGAGTCGAGCAAAATTGAAAAATCAGAATTACCAGATGTATTATTGATTTGCAAGATATTAGATACCATTCCGGAAGAATATTTCACATTCAAGTCCAGCTGGATGCTGATGACAAAGAATGAACGCACAATAGAAGCACTGACAACTTTGTGCATTTGAGAGAGCATTATCCTGTAAAACTGAAGAAACTAATTCAAACATCGAGGCTTTAATTACAACAAGCAGTAAAAATACACAACGAGGCAAGTTTACTGTAAAGAAATTAAAATGCCCATATTGCAAAGAGTTTGGACATAAAATCAAGAAATGTCAAAAATGGATTTCTGCTGGTAGACCGCCAAAACAAAATCAGTCACATACTACCAATACAAACCTTATGTTGTTGATATTAATTCGTTCAACAATACAACAATATATGATCAAGAAAACTTGTATGTTGACAACGGTGCCACATAGTAGAGAGTTCTTCATCTCATTTGAATATTTTGATAATTCGTATAATGTTACTACTGCCAATGGGCAAAGTATACAAGCAATTGGAAAAGGAAACGTGCAAGTTGTTGCTGATGTTGAAGGACGAAAACAAAAACTTACATTAAACGATTTATGGTACGTTCACAGCATAGCACGCCATCTATTGACTTCAAAAAAACAGTTACCAGTAAGTATTCAACGATAAACGCTGGATGTCGTTAGCTAATATTTTCGACCTGCTGCTACTTACGGCATCTAGCGTCTAAACAAAATAGCCCGAGTTACGGCGGTCCCATTTCATTGTATGGGATGAGGCATCTGTACTAGTTTAGTATTATATAATCTATGGTTTTAAGCAAAACACAGGTGATCCATGTCTTTTTATAAGAGAAAAAGGAAAAGAAAAAAAACGGGTTGCACTCCGGGATTGCCGGCTGAATTGAAAAAATACTCGCTATTTACTTCCCATCACTTCTTATCCATATTTATTTATTAAAAATAATAACTTTTGTTTATTTACTTTTTTGACGTTGTATATTTGACAGCTCAATCTGTCATAGAATTAAAATCCCATATCCAACCTCCCTGTACTATTCGTAATCGCCATATACTAAAAATAAAAACTAACCTAATGTAAATAAAGGTCACGTGTCCTAACGCGAGTGACATCTTACGAATTTTCGATGAGGACACGTGACCTGACGCGAGTTTAACAGTTTTTACCCATCACAAAAAAAGTGCACAGCGCCGCTAAAGAAGTTTTTACTTCAAAAAAATTATCCTTGCGCTTTATGTAGATGATGGTCTCCTTGCCTCAACTTCAAAAAAAGAGGCTGAAATATTTTTAAGCGAATTGACAACGAAGTTCAAGATCACTATCAAGCAAGCCTCATACTTACTTGGCATAGAAATAGACAGGCGAGAAGATGGTTCTATCAAAATAGATCAGAAAGGTTATGCAAAGAAAGTCTTAAAAAGATTTGGCATGAGCAACTGTAAGCCTGTAGATACCCCAATAGTGAAAGAATCGTGCATTAAATCCCAACAAGATGTAGAGACTAACTTTCCGTACCGTCAAGCTGTGGGTGCATTAGCTTATCTTATGGTAGGTACCAGACCCGATATAGCATATTCTGTTGGAGTAGCATCTCGCAAATTAGATAAACCATAAAAAAAGAGGATATTCAAAGAGTGAAACGAATATTACGCTACATTCAAAGGAACCTTAGATATGGGAATTACTTACAATCGTTATAGCGGCTTAAATCTGTCTTGCTATAGTGATGCAGATCACGGTGGAGACGTTCGACTTCTGGAATGTGTTGTATATATGCAGGTGGAGCAATTTCATGGAGAAGTTACATCCAAAGAACTGTAGCTAGTGAGGCCGCAACTGAAATAATATGGCTAACAAGAGTTTTTAAACATATGCTGGCTATAGGTGATACAGTTCCAACATTATATTTAGACAATGAATCAGCTATTAAACCAGCTCATAACCCGCCTTATGAATTTCATCAAAGGACGAAGCATATCAAAATTAGATATTTCTTACAAACTAGTTAATATTTGTTATAAATCTGACATTACGTGTAGTTAATAAATATATTGTGTTTGACTAAAGCTGTGTTTTATATTCACGGAAAAGGTAAATAATTTAACCTTAATAGAAACTGTCCAAGCGGTTGGAGCTAAGTTCTTAAAAGCTCGTCGCAAAAATAGAACACAAAAACTCTCTGATCAGACTCTCAATCTTATGAAGGCGAAACAAAATAGCAGTCTTTATCTGATAGGTCCAAATACACGCGGCTTAATAGACAAATCTCGAAAGCCATACGACGCGAAATACGCCACTTTAACACATCACGTGTAGAGAGGCCATATAGCGAAATAGAGGCTCGATAGTGTTC
Organism: Apoda limacodes; assembly: GCA_946406115.1. NCBI lineage: Eukaryota > Metazoa > Arthropoda > Insecta > Lepidoptera > Limacodidae > Apoda > Apoda limacodes. Next base: position 19,132,081 of record OX291555.1, on the reverse strand, counting down.
TCCAGAAATCTGTCTATTGGATAACGACAATTAACAAAGCTGTAGACCAAAATAGCGAAATCAGTTCGTCCAAACCCGAAATATTGAGAGCGATTGAGAACTTCAATAGACAGTTGTACACCTTAACTCGTGATTCTGTCAACATCACGGCAATAGAACCCGGAGCCAAATTAACTCGACACTATACCGAATATATCCCGGACGTCAGCTAGTTGCAGATTAGAATGACCTTGAAACAGCTGAAGAGCAGCAAGGTGGCGGGTGATGATGAAATTACGTCACAGCTTCTGAAAGCGGGTGGAACACCGATACCGAACGTCCTTCAGAGGCTCTTTAATTCTGATAAAATATTATTACCTGACAAATCCATTAAAAACAAACACTCACGTGCAGAAGGACACCATCCACATGTGTAGTAGTGCACCTCCCTCCCTCCCTCCTTATGTGGACGATGCCAACTTCATTATAACACTACACCACTAAATTGAAAACAAAACTCGACACGTGTTTCGCCTTAACACGAGGCATCTTCAGGAGACGCAAGTTGTTCGTGCCCTATACCTTCATCAAATGACGTAAGACAGCTGTTGTTGCCCTTATATAAACAACCCGTGAGAACAAAATGGTAGTCTCAAATTTTTGGACCTAACTTTAAAAAGAAGCCAAAACAAACATACCTTTCAAATATAAAGAAAACCAACACACACCAACACAGTTATTCCAGCTTCATCTTGTTATCTTTGGCAACATAAACTCGCGGCATTCAATTCATACATCGATTATTGTCAGTACCTCTCAGTAAACAAGATTTTTCCAAAGAACTCAATATGATTTATCAAATATCTAATTCCAATGGATACAACCAAAAGATGAGAGACAGCTTAATTAAAAAGAAACTTTATTTCAGGGCAACAGCGGTACTCTAGCCTGTAATTGAAAAAAAATTATTAAAGAATACAAAGGCAGTTTAACTTATTATGAAAAAAATTTTGAAAAACGACATTTATGTCGCCTACCATACAAATAATAAATTAAAAAAGACATTGTGCAATGCCAAAGAACGCACAGAACATTCACAAAAGTCTGGTATATACACGCTTACTTGCGGCGACTGCGATCACGTTTATATAGGCCAGACCGGTCGCAGTTTTGATACAAAGAACACATTTCAGCGTACAATAATCAACACCCAGATTATCTTTTAGATTCAAGACATTCACTACTGGTGGTTGTCAAACCACACCTTCGATATTTTACATATATGTCAAAAACGTTTAAAACTTTGTGTTTTGGAGCAGATGGAGATAGTTCGGCACAGGAATAGAGGTGTAATAATTAACGAACAATTAAATGTTTCCATGTCGTCGTTGTTACGTATTTTATCAAATAATAACAAAAACCGATCAGGAGATTAGGACGGCTGGGGAAGTAGAAGGGTTCTTCATATAAGGGCAACAAATTTTAAAAATAAAATTTTGCTCTCTTTTTAGGTTTTCGGAACCGACTAGTTAGGTAAGGCAAGGATACCCGACTAAGTCGGTTACATTAACCAAAAAAGAAACTTATTTCCAGTCGCTTTAGTTTTAGTGAATGGGCTACCCCAGGTATTCATAAAAGTATGCGTAAGCTGTATGAATTATGAAAAAACATATAATAATAGCCAAATATTTAGGGAATATTTAAAAAAATACTCAAAAACCTTTAAAAAGGTCTGTCTTGTTGCAAAAGCAATTCACCTCAGACATAAAGTAAAAAATTCAACAAATAAAATAAAAACTACATGGAACATAATAAATAATGAAACTGGTAAAGCTAGGAATTCTTTTCAGGACTTTGAGTTGATTGTAGTTGATACTAGTTTTAAAACAAATTCATTCCATTCAAAACAACTGAACATCTAAACTCAAGTCCAATCTTAGCAGAAAAATTATTAAAAACTAGTGTTCCTGAATGTAACGTTCCCTTTGTATTTAAAAACATTAGTCCTACGGATATCATTAATACATTTAAAACATTAGAAATCAAAAACACCACAGACCTTTGGGGACTGTCTGTAAAAACAAAAAATTCAATTATTCATGTTATAGCACAACCCTTAGCCATTATATTTAATAGTTGTGTTGATAGTGGTGTGTTTCCTGATGAGATGAAACTTAGCAAAGTTATACCTCTTTTTAGATCAGGTAGTTCAACAGATCCTAATAATTTTCGGCCTATTTCAATACTACCTATACTCAGTAAAGTTTTTGAAAAAATCATACTTTGTCAAATGTTAAGCCATTTCTGTATTAATGAGCTACTTAGTAGTAAACAGTTTGGCTTTATGAAAGGCCGTTCCACAACCGATGCAGGAGTGGCACTATTAAAAAATATATGTAACGCCTGGGAGGATTTGCATGACGCCCTTGGAGTGTTTTGTGATTTATCTAAGGCATTTGACTGTGTTCAACATGAAAATCACATCAGCTAGTATGTAGCTTCCACATCACTATGATATTAGAGGGAAAGCTCTCGACCTTTTGACATCCTATATGAGTAGGAGAGTACAGAAAATAGATGTCAACGGTGAAAGATCTCCGGGATCAGCAGTCACTATAAGAGTCCCTCAGGGCTCAATTTTAGGTCCTTTTCTATTTCTTATTTACATTAATGATCTCCCATATAATGTAAAAAACCATGACATTGTCTTATTTGCTGATGACACCTCTTTGCTTTTTAAAGTTAAGAGACGACAGACATGTTATAATGAATTAAATAATGCCCTTTCTAAAATTGTAAATTGGTTTAACGCTAATAATTTGTTACTTAATGAAAAAAAAACCAAATGTGTTAAATTTACATTACCAAATGTTAGTCAGAGACAGACATGTATTAATATTAATGGCGAGCAATTAGAACTTGTTAATTCAACAGTCTTTCTTGGCATAACGCTGGACTCCAAACTTCAATGGGGTCCTCATATTCATAACCTAGCCAAAAAACTTAGCTCTGCTGTGTATGCGATCAAGAAAATAAGACAATTGACCGATGTCGACACTGCAAAAATAGTATATTTTAGCTATTTCCATAGTTTAATGACATATGGTATCCTATTGTGGGGTAGCGCTGCTGATGTAAATACAATATTTTTGTTACAAAAAAGGGCAATTCGTGCTATTTATAAATTAGGATCTAGGATATCTCTGAGGGATAGGTTTAGGGAAGTAAATATTTTAACTTTAGTGTCGCAGTACATATATGAAAATCTTTTATATGTACATAAAAATATCAATAGTTTCAGCAAGAAAAGTGACGTTCACAAAGTAAATACTAGAAGTAAAAATAAGCTATTGGTGCATGATACACGTCTACACAAAATAAGTAACTCTTTTATGGGGCAATGTATACACTTTTACAACAAAGTTCCCAATAAAATTCAAAATCTATCAATAAGTAAATTTAAATCTTTTATCAAGCAGGTACTTTGTAAAAAGGCATACTATAATATTTCAGACTATGTAAATGATAAAAATCCTTGGGACTGATGATGCTCAATTACAGGATGCATAGGTAAACCAGATTAAAATGGAAATAACATAAAATTGTACGACTAAATTTTTTTTATTTAAAACATTAATTGTATTTTAGTTTATTTGTATTATTGATAGTGTTTTTAAAAGAGTAACTATCGAGTTTCTTGCCGGATTCTTCTCGGTAGAAATCAACAACATTGTGAACCGGCGGGAAGGTGGGAGGGTTCAAAAAATAATATTTTATAACTTTGACGATTCAAAAGTGATTGTAAAATCCTTATTTGAATAAACCATTTTGACTTTGACTTTGACTTTGAACCTTTACCACTAGGTATTGCCAAAGTACGTGGAGTTAACCAACTACATTTAGCTGTTATCAGGTAATTGGTATACCTTATATAGTCGGTTAATGTTTCCTACACTATAGTAACCTACTAAGTGGGAATGTTACCTAATGAGTTGGTTGGTGTAACCCAGCAAGTAGGTTACTAAGTGGGAATGCAACAGGTTATTAATACCTACTAAGTAGGTCGTTGTTACCTCATGACGTTGATAATACCTAATGAGTAGGTTGCTAGTTCCTAATATAGGGTCCGTGTACCTGGTAGGAAGGAGTAGGCTGCTGCTGCGAAAGGTGCATCAATGTTCAGCTCGAGGTCACCAATGTGGAGCGGTGGCAAAGAGGAGGTCTCCTGCCAGGCGAGGCGTTACGCCTGATTTATTAATTTGCGCTTCGGTTTCTATATACACTGAAGTGTCTAAGAAACTTTGATAGCGCGATGTAGGGCCTGTGACGTCAGCCTTGCTACTAAGTGTCTTGACTGACTCCGACTTAGTAGGTTTGTAATACCTACTCAGTAACCTACTAAGCAGGCTATTGTAACCTACTTAGTAGGCTAGCTTTTTCTTTACCTATTGATGAGGTTTGTTTAACCTACTAAATGAGTTGATTACACTTAGTAGGTTTGTGTTACCTTCTATGGAGGTTCTTGTAACCGACTTTGTAGGCCAGTATTACCTCTAATAATTCGGTTTGCTTAAATTAGCGAGTAGGTCGGTGTTACTTTCTTAATAGGTTGTTGTCACCTACTAAGTAGGGTGGCGTTACCTAATTATTATGTTAGTTAAACCTACTAAGTGCTTTGACCGACATCTACTTAGTAGGTTTGTGTTACCTACTCAGTAACCTACTAAGCATGTTGTTGTAACCTTCTTAGTAGGCTAGTTTTATTTATTGATTAACCTACTAAATGAAGAAGGAGAAGAAAAATGTATGTTATGCTTCAAATAAAAATATTTATTTCGAAGGATTACAGTAACATAATTTACAATAATTATAAATACGGTAACGATGCTTTCAAGACGGGTTTCTCGCTCAGCATTATGCTGAAGCAGTTTCCTGCTACTTTATTTGAGCTCTGTGACATAAACTCACTGTAGTTATGCCAGTTAGAATTAAATGAAAAAGGTATTCAAATAAAAAATAAGAACTTTGATTACCCTACACACTACACACACAAACACATTTTTCAAATTGCGTTGATTGCTACCTACTTAGTAGGTTTGTGTTACCTACAGCATAGGTTGCTATTACCACTTCTGAATCGGTTAATGTCACCTGATTAGTGGGTTAGTGTTACGTTTTGGGTAGTAGGTTTATTCTACCTAATTATTAGGTTAGTGCTACCTAGTTAGTTAGCTAAATAAACCTAATAGTTGTTACAATTGACTTACTGTAAACTATTAAACCAACACACACCAACACAGTTATTCCAGCTTTATCTTGTCATCCTTGGCAACATAAACTCGCGGCATTCAATTCATACATCGATTATTGTCATTACCTCTCAGTAAACAAGATTTTTCCAAAGAACTCAATATAATTTATCAAATAGCTAATTCTACAATGGATACAACCAAAAGATGATAGACAGCTTAATCAAAATGAAACTTTTTTTCAGGGCAACAGCGGCACTCTACCCTCTAATTGAAAAAAAATTATTAAAGAATACAAAGGCAGTTTAACTTATTATGAAAAAAAATCTAAAAAAATAGATAAAACATTAAGTCGTAACGACATTTATGTCGCCTACCATACAAATAATACATTAAAAAAGACGTTGTGCAATGCCAAAGAACGCACAGAACATTCACAAAAGTCTGGTATATACATGCTTACTTGCGGCGACTGCGATCACGTTTATATAGGCCAGACGGGTCGCAGTTTTGATACAAAGAAAACATTTCAGCGTACAATAATGAACACCCAGATTATCTTTTAGATTCAGGACATTCACTACTGGTGGTTGTCAAACCACACCTTCGATATTTTACATATATGTCAAAAAAGTTTAAAACTTTGTGTTTTGGAGCAGATGGAGATAGTTCGGCACAGGAATAGAGGTGTAATAATTAACGAACAATTAAATGTTTCCAATTCGTCGTTGTTACGTATTTTATCAAATAATAACAAAAACCGATCAGGTGATGAGGACGGCTGGGGGAGTAGTAGGGGTTCCTTATATAAGGGCAACAACAGCTGTCTTATGTGGTCATCCCTAAAACGATTGGTACCCAACTGGCTCTCTTTGCGGACTATACCGCTCTCTATACCACTGATAGGCAAGTGAGTCGAATCACTAAGAGACTCCAACCCGCTATCACCGCCCTAGGCGAATGGTTTCGGAAATGGAGAATCGAGGTGAATCCCGACAAAAGCTCTGCCGTCCTCTTTACCGTAGGTTGCCCTCCGCGGCCACCTCCCCTCTCTCTCTTCGGTCGTGCCATTCCCTGGCAAAATAAGACCAAATATTTCGGTGTGACCATGGATAGGCGTTTGAACTTCCATGCTCACACCAAAATAGTCAGAGACCGAGCCGCTTTTGTCCTTGGTCGTCTTTATCCCATGATAGGCAAGTACAGTAAGATGTCGCTTCGAAATAAGCTGAATCTTTACACAACTTTCATCCGCCCCATACTAGCTTATGCTAGCGTAGTGTTTGCGTTATCCAAGCGCAATCTCCACAAACTTCAGACCCTCCAAAACCGCTTTCTCAGAGAGCTTCATGACCTACACAGAGATTTCGAACTCTCCACGATTCCCCAATATTTTAAAGATCTGGCAGTCCGCTTTTTCGAGCGTACACAAAATCATCCGAATCGTTTAATTGTGCAATCCACAGCGTACCATCCCCCCGATCGACCTCGTCACGGTCGTAAAACTATAGTTAGGCGGCCTCGGCACGTACTAACGGCCCCAGATGACGATCTCGCTATCCGGATAGCGAATAGGGCCTCCCTCCAAACACGACGCCGACGTCCCCGGGTTCGTCGGCGCTCGAACGGATACACGAGGTATCAAAGAGTGCCGGGGCGCTTCTCGCCCCCACTCAATCGCAACCGCAGCCGCGTAACGGGGAACTCCTCTCCTGGCTGTGACTCACCTTCGGGTTCGAGACTCACGCCGGTCGAAGGGACGCCCCTGAGAGCGACAACTCAATCCGAGGCTTCCCCCGCGGGGAGCCCTTGAGCGTTGGGCGCCATATGGGCTGAGGCTCCTTCAGAGTCTCGCCCCAAAAGCCCGGTGAAGCAGTAATGGCTGCAACAGCCAACTGCATTGTCAGATCAAAAAAAAAAAAATTATAGCGCAGGAACTACTTGCGTCTCCTGAAGATGCCTCGTGTTGAGTGTCGATTAGTGGTATAGTGAAGTTGGCATCGTCCACATAATATGGAAGGAGGGAGGGAGGCCCTCCTACACATGTGGATTGTGTACTTCTGCACGTGAGTGTTACTGAATTATTTTTTAGCGGATTTGCAAGGTTTTATCGTAATAATCAATTTTCGCAAAGTCACGCCTGATTCATCAACTCTTTAATTCTGTTATCATAGAAGGTACTACGCCAGAAGCTTAGAGCAGAAGCGCAGTCATACTTTTCTTTAAAAAGGAGACTACACCTTATTAAAGAACTACCTATAGATCTATTTCGCTTCTGTGCCATATCTATAAGCTGTTTTCCAGTATCATTACGAATCGACTCGAACACAGGCGGCGTTCGGGAAACTACGCAACATCTTTTCGTCCAAAATACCTCAGTGCCTTAAGACGAACGTCTACAGTCAGTGTGTGTTGCCAGTGATTACTTATGGTACAGAAACGGAGTCTCTTACTCTTGGCCTCTTAAAAAAGTTTAGAGTCACTTAGCGAGCTATGAAAAGGGCTAAGCTTGGTGTTTTTTGGCGCGACAAAATCCGAAAAGAGAATATGCGCCGAAGTTACCGACATAGCTGAAATAATTAGCAACTAAAGTGGCAGTGGGCAGGCCACATCGCTGACCGGCCGTTGTGGCCGTTGTGGAGACATATGGGGGAGGCCTACGTTTAGCAGTGGACGTCAGCCGGCTGAAACAACAACTAATCTATTCTTGTAAAAAAACCACAGGTTAATTCCTATTAAAAGTATCACGTGATAATATAACTGCAAGTATCTAAAACTGCCATTTTCGAAGGACACAATTTACTGTGTCGTATATTGTCTACTTAAAAAACTTTGTTATTTAAGATTAAGAGATCCCAAAGCCAAAATTTAATATTATAGTTTTTTAAACCAATAAAAGAAATATAAACTCTTTTATACCGTATTTACTTTAAACTTCAAGTTTTAATTTTATAGAAGTCCTTGCCTGTTTATTAGCATTTTAATTACCTTCAGATAATAGGATAGCATGAATATGTAATAATCGCATATATTTATATACAACGTATATAAACCCCTTAATTTCTGTTACAGTATTTGCAACAGGCAAACTCGCATTAAGAAGTTTCATGATACCTGTAAGTCAAAATATATATATCTATTGTTTTATTCATAGTTAAAAAAATAACTCATATTTAAAATACAAAGAAAAACTCAATAGTTACAATTTCTTTTTACATAAGTGGAGAAATATGTTTTTTTTCATACAAATTCCGTAATATAATTTTAATTTATTTTTCCACTTCTTAAATTGGTTAGTATTTCGGTTACCTATGATAGTCACGTTAAAGTTGGAAAAGGTTTTACTGTAAAAACGTTACAGTTGGAAAAACAATTTCGTTCCTTTTGTACTGTCGTAGCTGTTCTTTTTTCATTTAGATTATTTTCTTTTATGAGAAGAATTAATTGTTGCTGACTTTTGAAATATTTCTTGTTTTAATTTCAGCTACTAGGATATTAATTTAATTTATTAAATATTAATAAATTCACACAGCGATATATTTCATATTACATATTTTAAGTAGTTAAATTATACAGCCAATTATGGAATACTTTAGAAAAATGATTTTATTTTGTATACTTTAATCTCCTCATGTATGTACGGATATATAATAAACAAATAATATGCACAAAAGCAAACAAAATTAAGAGTTCTATTCATACCAACACTCACCCTTTCTAAGCAAAATAAGTACCTGAAGAATCTTCAAACCAGAAGGAATGACCCTCTGAATTAACGGCTTCGTCCGGTTTTTTTGTTGTTGTTCCCTCTTATCCTTTTACCGTTCAGAGTACACACACGTTATTAAGTACGTAACCACTTAGTTAACTAATTAAAACAAAACTTATTTATTTTAATTTTTTTAAGTGGTTCTTTTCTGTGATTTACGTTAATGTAGGAATATGCATTATGTGGAATTGATACTATTAAAATCTCAAAAGAAAAATATAAAATTTAAGATAACTGATAAAACTACCCCTAATGTTTTCCTGAATGTTTTTGAACCACCACACCTCAAACCTTGACCATCAGGCCTGACAGCATAGCGTGCAAAATCAACCTTCATAATTCTATGGCAGATCGAGATGTCAAGTATACTACGTCAAATAATAAATAAATATATAAACAAAGTTCTGGGAAGAAATAAGCTACTATGTTTTCAGTTCTGCCGGCACTCCCGGAGTGCAAGCCGTTTTTGTTTTATTAAGGTGTGTTACCTATAAGCGCTCTTATTAGTGGATTCTCATCGGTTCCGCATAGACCTGATAAGGGTTAGTAAACAGTCTTGCAGAATATTGTCTATACTTGTGAAATTGCTATTCTAAGTGCTGCCACCTTTGTGGACACATAATTACTCGCATATACAGCTCTTTCTAATTTTTCCAAAAATTAGATCAAGTTCCAGGCTGCGCGTGATCCAATATTGTCGAACTTCTGCAGCGGCGTGCGGTCGTGCATTATCTTGCATTAGAATAAAATTTTCGCTTATGAATCCCATGTTAGGTGACCTTCCAAAATCTTTGTTAAATAAAATAGCGTTGTACCGTTAAACCTCCACTGTTACCGTTTTAACGAACCATGTTCTATACAAACCGCCTCCACAGTGAAATTTTGAGAATATCTCTCAAAAATAGTCACCGATAGACTGCGACCATCTGCACCATATAAACATGTCCTACACTCATTGGTGAATAATACGGGGGCCCATTGCTCTTCAGACCAATTTTGGGGTTTACTCCACGCACATCATCAGCAATCATATTAACTGACGTAAGAAAACGTTTCTGCATAAGACAGTTGAAGCAATTAATCAGTCATCATGACGGGTGGTTACTCGAGTCCTGCTGGTTACACGTCTCCTTTTCTAAGAACCTGTCTCTACAAACCTTCTGTACGGTATAGAAACCGTAGACTTATTTCAATTTAAACTTCTAGCATTCTTTCGTTGATCCGAACCTTGCCGCGGTCAATGCTAAAATTTGTGCGATTTGTTCGGACGAAGTATTAATATATTGTTCTGAAACTCTTGGTGATTTAAAAAATATTCCTAAACATTCTATTGCTAACAAACATTAATTCAAGTTATGACAACGCGCAATCTTTAGTCAAAACTTATTAATTTATAAATTCTCTAGATACCGCTAGATGGCGTTGTTTTCTATACTTATGTTCCAGCCATTTCAATTGTGTTTTGGTGAGTTTTTTGATTTTTTTTATTTACTCGCAAATATGATGAAAAACATTGCGTGTAACATGGGTGGTACAAAAATTACAAACCCAAGTCATTAAAGCCTTTGGCCTTAGGCATCTAAATAGCCTCTCATTAATAATTTTCTCCTTACCACCCTTAATACGCAATGTACTTTTATGTTTTGCTAACTAATTAACACTTAGAAAGGCTAACTAACACTATGCTCTTTAAGTCACTAATTAACAAATAATTGCATTTCAGCAAATTTCAATAACAAGATTATGTCATATTTGTATGTGCCAAAATAAATAAAAAAAAGGTACATAGTTTCAGTAGAAGTTGGCGATTTCTTGATCCAATGAATTGGAGATAATTTTTTTCTGTTATAGAAGTTCTTTTAAGGCTGTTAGGTACATTGACCGAAATAAACTATTCAAACAATCAGAGTTGCAGTTATTGTAGGTTCCGTATACGACCCGTGCTCTGACCCCATCTATTATTATTCGTAGTCTCTCATCGCACCTTCTGTAATATAATTATACGAAGACCCTACGAATATTGTCACATGTGTGGTCCTATTTTCTTTGCAATACAGAAATGCTAACATTATTTGCCCATTGTTCGTAGAGTGAAATGGAAAATATTTTTTTGGTTCGACTAGTGTTTGTTTGTCAAATAGAAAAACATTATAAATGAAGTAAAACACTTACAGGGAGGCAAAGTATCTCCTTAGATTAAGGTTTTAATACCGTTTGTGATTTTTGGATTGTCGAATTTCTCACAGGTCATTTTCCAATCGCTTCAAACGCACTCGAAAGCGTTAGGTTGGGGTTTGGGTCCGCTCGCCCAGAGATGGATACTGTATTTCAAGTAGAGACAGACTTGCCACTTATGAAGTAGCAAACTTTGACCCTTAATGAATTATAAACTGTCTACAAATGTTGTTACGCCCAATCGCCCTTTCACTATACTTTATGAGACTGTGTAGTTTAAAATAACTAAATTCATTGCTTTTTGCGGACTCGCATTCTCATACATACAACTGCCGTTTAGGAAAAGGTAAGTGACACACCGACTGCAGTGCCACCTTCCAGGTCCATTTGTTGAATTGTAGGGTTCCACTCGAACGTTCACAATAAATACCATTTAAATCATCCCTGCCGTTTAGGAGAACATTATTGATCTTTTAAGACAGCAGCGCCATCTCCTGGGTCCTATTGTATTTTTAAACTATGCAGGGACCCACTGAAACGTACACAAAAAATATCATTTAAATCATCCCTGCCGTTTAGGAGATCAGGGACATCCTGACTGCTGCGCTACCTGCCAGGTCCGTTTGTAAAAAAAACCTTGCAGGGACCCACTCAAACATACACAAAAAATATCATTTAAATCTTACCTGCTGTTTAGGAAAAGATCGGTGACACACAGACTGCTGCGCCACCTACCGGGACCAATTGTGAATTCAAACCTTGCACTCGAACTTACACAAAAAATATCATTAACATCTTCTCTGCCGTTAAGGAGATTAGGCGTTTAAGCGTGAAGAGGTAACAGACAGACAGACAAAGTTACTTTCGCATTTATAATATTAGTATGGATAAAAGTTATCGGTAGAACAAAAATTTGAGACTAAATGACCAGGGTCGACTTTCGGCCCTTATGTTATTTTTAAACTGGAAAAAGTCTAGTTATTTTATCCTTTGATAGATGTTCCCTTGTTTAGGAAATTATCTGAAGAGCAGTGTGTCACGACGTGGTGTCCGGTTGTCCTCTGATTCGCCTTTGAATCCGTTCTTCTTGACTCTTCTCGTCATATTATACTTTATGTGCAAAAGGCGTAGGAAGGGGATTTTTTTTACCAATTTTTTGGTAAGCACCACGAGTACGTACTTTAGTATAATCCGCGCCACGTAAGTTGAACTAAAATGGCGGCAGTCTGCGCAGGTGCAGTACGGACAAATGTACTAACGAACCAAAAATGTGTTACAGCGCAGTTTCAACTTACTTGGCGCGATTTATATATGAGAGTATGATTTCGGCCATGAGCTCTGTCTTGAAATTTACGTTAGCAATTACAGTTTTTTAAATAAAACAACACCTCACTCCATTTGAACGAATGGAAGTCATGGCCCACATTATACAGACAATGAATTTTTATCATTATTCTATTTCTAATTCGTTGCTCACAAAAAGGATAATTTATTAGCTAACAACACGTTTTGCAGAATGTCAGCATAGATGTAGAATAAGTGTAAATAAATACATAACATACAAATGATTGTTTGTAAAAAAATATACATATAATTAAATAGTTGTGTAGTTTAAGTACTTACCACTTTTCGAAAACCACTATTTGAATATAATACAATATGGCGGATGCGCTTTGTGAGGGGACAGTCTGTGATCTCAATAAAAAAAACTGGTTGCCTGTAAAGTCGGTATACGGGCGAGTAAGTTTTACGTGACAACTTGTGCCTTTCACTTTTTATGTCTGTCTCTCTCGCTCTTAGGCGGGCTAACCATGCCGCGTGCCTCTCACTCGCTCTCATTGTGAGCGCATAACGTGAGCGGAGCGTAACGCAGTTTCTTGAAGTGTCACCCGGCAAACCAATTTATAAGACGTTGTCACGTCAAAAATATAAATTAAGAAAGGTTAATGTTTCCGAGAGCATGTGCCTGCTACGCTACAGTACCGCAAGAAAATTGTCATCTGCTAATGATAAGAACGGAACTGTAATCTTTATAATGTGGTTTGTTTGGTTACAGATCTAAATCAAGAAAACGAAATTATGTTGCAACTGCTTCTGCTAAGCATCTTGTTTGTGCTGATAGTGGTTATACAGGTCTACGGAGTACGAAAAACTACAACACCGGAACCCTGCTTAGGAGAAGGATATAAAGTACGTTAAGTACTTAATTAAATGCATATAACTGTAAACTTAAGTCAATCTTGCGTTAAAGTCAGTTATAGACGTGGAATAGATTTGAAGACCGAGTGGAGCAGTGGCAGAGCGTGTACATGCCATGTCAAAGGTCCCTGATGGTACGATTCCTGATAAGAGGCACCTTATAGCGTTACAATTAGTAGTAGTAGCTATATCCTTTACAAAATTCAACCCTTTAGGGTGTGAAATAAGGGTTGACAGTTTGTATGGAAAATATTACCGTTTATGGATAACCTTCGCCCCGAGCGTAAAATAGAGGTTGAAAATTTGTATCAGAATTTCGGTATTTTTGTGTCTTTTGCAACGAGGTTACAATAATTACGTAGGCGACCACCAATAAAGTTAAAAATTATGATTGACTTGATTCACTATTTTCGTGGAAACTATTTATTTGGTATATTTTTTATTTTAATTTAAGTCACGAGTATAAGCTAGTTAGCAATAAATTCGACTAATACTAGGCCTCTGCCTCTCAGCGTTAGATAAGGAAATTTTTCGACCCCTTGAAGACAATTAGACACTAGGTAGGCACGTGATTACAATATGGCCGAATCGATATGAGAGCAACATGGTTCTTGGGCGCGTACTTAGGTTAGTGAAATAATAGGTACAAGCCACGTATTTCAACAAATTTGCTACCTAAAGCATGACTGACAATTGTATCAAACTTTGCAGTTTGTTTTCTTATTAAAATTCTGTAGTAGTAGATACTATTTTTTATTCTGTGTAAATTACTACCAAAATAACTAAAAAGTAGAAACATTATAAATGTCACCGAGCATTAAGAAGCTTTATTTCTCAAGCAAAGTACGTATGAGGCTTAGACCACGGCCAGAAACAATGAGGATCCGAATATTTATGAGTTGAAACGCAAATTAAATGCTGCCTCGAGCTTCAGTAAGAAAGCAACTGCTACAGCTAAATTCTAATTCAATAGGTGGGCGACTTATAAGCTTTCTCTCTGGGAGTCGTGCTTAATAAGTCCCTATGGGAAATTTCCTGAGGGAGATCGTGCGGGCGTTGCTTTCTCTGGACTATGTTTATGAGTCGAGTGGGCCTTCTTATACAGTGTGTTCCTGAGTTTTGTCCTGTATTCTTCGTGTTTTCCTCCCACACTAGGCACTTTCCATCAACGTGGAAGACTGCAAATATGCATCCGGTGCTCAAAAAGGGTGATAGATTATATTTATCGAAGCCAGGCTCTGTGCTATCTCCTGCGCTGTTCCTACTGCGTATCAATGACAGGTTGTGCTTCGACATCATACATTGTAAATGTCAGTAGGTACCTCACCTCGTGGCAAAAGTGCTTTAAAAGTCGAAAGTACGCCCCATATTTAATACTGCTGTCCTTGGGACAGATGCACCCGGATACCAGCTTGGTCTTGTAGACTCGGTTCAACAAAAAGCTGAGATAATTATCAACAATACAGGTTACAATACAGAACACAACTTCACAATTACAAACCATGCGCGGATTAATTTGTAATTTCAAAAATTGGTACCTATTTCTCTAGGTACTTTTAGGTTTTAACCGTCTTCAAAAAAGGAGCAGGTTCTGAGTTTGTCAAAATCTTTTTTTTTTATAATATGTTCCACGATTACCCGAAGACGTCTGGACCGATTATTTTTAAAAAAGGCATACTTCCCAGGTGGTCCCATATTTATATGGTGAATTTAAAACTTAAACTTTAGGAGAAAAAAAAATTATTGTTAATTTGATGATTATACAAAATTTTGTTGCGAATATTATGGATGTTCTTGGTGTACAAAAAAAGGCAATTCGTCACTCGAAAATAAAAAAATCTTTTAAACAAAAAATACAACCGGATTCTAAAAGATGCAGATGGTAAAAATATTTTTTTATTTCCAAAAATCTGATCTGAATTACAGTTTGATTTGTCTATGTACCTAACAGTTTTTAACATACTTTAATTGCATGACACCAACTTCAAACTGTAATTTAGATCAGATTTTTAGAAATAAGTATTTTTTCCCTTTTTGAAGCTTATTGTTTTTTTATTTAATAATAATAATATTAGGTTCATACATATGAAATTGATGTTTTATATGGGTTTTTTTTTTTTTTATATACCACTAAGGTGGCAAACAAGCCTACGGTCCGCCTTATGGTAAGCGGTCACCGTAGCCTATGGACGCTTGCAACACCAGGGGCATCACTCGCGCGTTGCCGACCCTTCAGAAATCTAATAACTTCTTTTTTGAAGAACCCCATACTGTAGTCCTTAGAGAAAACCTTGGCAGGGAGCTCATTCCACAACCCAAGGGTTCGCGGGAGGAAGTTTCTCTGAAACCGCACTGTACGCGACCATTTTGGTTCCAAAGTGTGAGAATGAATTCCCTGTCGATGGCGAGCGGTGCGATGGTAGGAAGTAGCCGTGGGCATCATTTCGAACAATTCCTCAGAACACAATCCATTGTACAAGCGGTAGAACACACACAGGGAGGCAAAGTCTCTCCTCAGAGGCTCGCTTAGGGGCTCGATACCGCAAGTGAGTTTGGGATCGTCGACAATTCTCACAGCCCGTTGTTGAACCGAGTCAAAAGGGCCAAGCTGGTATCCGGGTGCACCCGCCCAGAGATGGCAGCAGTACTCCATATGGGGCCGGACTTGCGACTTGTAAAGTAGCAACCTTTGCCCCGACGTGAAGTACTGCTTCGCTCTGTTGAGTACACCAAGTTTTTTGGACGCCAGCTTTACCTTGTCTAGCAAATGATCTCGGAACTGATCATCGCTGGAGATGTCAACGCCAAGGATCCCAATGCTCTTGGAGATGGAGAGGGGAGTGTTCTGGAATTGTGGGACTACAGTGAATGGGGTTTTCTTAGCGGTGAACGCGCAGACTTGTGTCTTTGAAGGGTTGAATCGGACCAAGTTTTCTCGCCCCCAGTCAGAGACCTTGGACAGACCGATCTCGATTTGAGACACAAGTTCTTCACGCTTTTCCTCCACAACGGAACGTGGGATGCTTGCACGGCCCGTGTAATAAGCGTCTTCAGTACTGTCATCTGCATAGCAATGTATGTTGTTGATGTCTAACATATTATTGATGTGCAGTAGAAACAGCGTAGGAGACAGCACAGAGCCTTGCGGGACACCAGCATTAATATCCATGCTATCAGAGCAACTACCGTCAACTACGGCTCGTATGCGTCTGCCGGACAAAAAACTAGCCACCCATTTGCATAAACCCTCGGGCACTCCGTAAGATGGCAACTTCGATAAAAGACCCCGGTGCCAGACCCGATCGAACGCCTTCGCTATGTCTAGGCTACATGCCAATGCCTCCCCCTGACTCTCAATGGCTAGTGCCCATCGGTGTGTGAGATACACTAGAAGGTCACCAGTTGAGCGACCGTGGCGAAAGCCATATTGACGGTCACTGATCAGGTCGTGTTTTTCTAGGTATCTCAAAAGCTGTGTGTTGATCACACGCTCCATCACCTTGGAGAGGAGAGAGGTTATAGCGATAGGCCTGTAATTCGATGGATCTGATCTATCGCCCTTTTTGGGCACCGGGTGCACATTCGCAGTCTTCCATGAAGACGGAAATTGCGTAGTGTGGTAGGAAAGCGTGAAGAGGCGCGTGAGTACAGGACATAACTCAGGAGCACACTGCTTAAGCACCACTGCTGGTATGCCGTCTGGCCCACTCGACTAATGAACGTCTAGGGAAAGCAACGCCCGCCGGACCTCGTAAAAGTAAATTTTTTTAATTTTTTTTTTATTAATCAATTAACGTACCGTTGTGATATATGCAGTTTTGCCATTTTATTGAGAGTTCATTGATTAGGTACTTTGCTGAGAAAATTGCGGGAGCGAGAATCAACAAAATCTTTGAAGGTGTTTTGGACTGCCTCATCTGAATTGAAATTTTTTTCCAATTAAGTAATTATCCGAATTCCGAAAAAAATGGTAATTGGTTGGAGCAAGGTCCGGGGAGTAAGGTGGGTAACGGAGACATTTCAATCCTGGCTCCTCTAGTTTCGCCACCGTCTGTTGTGCAGCGTGTGGTCTAGCGTTGTCCTGAAGCAGCAGTGGGCTAGAGCAGTTGACCAATCTCGGTTGTTTAACGTCTAGCTTTTTCATCATCGTTTCCAATTGTTGGCAATACAGATCTGCCGTAATCGTCTGACCAGTAGTAGGAAGCTGTAGTGGATGACACCAACGCTGGTCCACCAGATACTAACCAGAACCTTTTTAGGCTTCCGTACCCGAAGGGTAATTAGCGGAACCCTATTACTAAGGCTCCGCTGGCCGTCCGTCCGTCCGTCCGTCTGTTGCCAGGCTGTATCTCATGAACCGTGATAGTTAGACAGTTGAATTTTTCACAGGAGATGTGTTTCTGTTGCGGCTATAACAAAAAATAATAAAAAACAGAATATAATAAATATTTAAGGGGGCTCCCATACAACGAACGTGATTTTTTTGCTCGAATTTGCTCGATATTGATAATGGCAACAGGTAGACGCTTAAAATATGCACAGAATATTTAGTTATATAGTCACTCTAAAAATAAATAAATAAATTAAAATAAAACAAATATTTAAGGGGGGCTCCCATAAAACAAACGTGATTTTTTTGCCATTCTTATAGATAATGGTACAGAACCCTTCGTGCGCGAGTCCGACTCGCACTTGACCGAATTTTTGTTTGCTGGGGCAGGATTTAACCGGTTCTCATGGATTTCGATTATCGTATAGGATCCAATTTTTACCACAAGTAATGATACGATTCAAAACCCCCTCGTTATTGTGACGGTTGCGTAACGTGACGCAGCAGTCGACGCGTTTTTGTTGGTCTGCTTCACTGAGTTCATGCGGTACCCATTTTTCAAGCTTTTTCACTTTTCCAATTTGTTTCAAATGATTTAAAATGGTTTTATCACTCACACCGAAGCCTACAGCTAACTCTGACGTTGTTTGAGATGGATCCGATTCCACGATCACTTTTATTTCTCATTGACAACAGTTGTAACTAGGGTCACCCCGGCCGTACACGAGGTTTGTTCTGGAGGTCAGAATTTCCAGTAAAAACGTACTGTGTTTTCTTTTACAGTGGCTTCTCCGTACACATCATTAATCCCTCGAGCTGTTTTTGCAGCGCTAGTGCCACGATAGAATTCGTATTCGAAAATAATGAAGATTTTATGCTTTCCATATTGAGCACAGAACGATGTGAAACAAAATTGAATGACATTTACTGAAAAACAAATGAATTATTACATTTGAAACACAAATAGACAAGCTAAAAATTCTTGAATTGGGAAGTCTTAACTTGGATCAAAGGGGCCAGTTTTATAAAACATTGATTTCATATGTAAGGACCTAATAATAATTAAAACCTTTATATGTCGATTCACAGCGACACTGACAAAAACTTAACACTATTCTAACTTAATACTAACTAACTTAGTGCCGCACTCAGAGACTCGAATTAACAATAAGGTGATTATAAACATTTTTGTTCATACAATAATTGTAAAAGAAGTAACCATTAAAATTAGGTGACGTCTCTGAGTGCGGCAGTTAGCTAGTTATTGATGAAGTCCAGTGTTGCAGTGCATCGCTGAATGGGTCTCACCTCAGCATAAATGCCACACTTTAGTGTGGCGCTAATTTTCAGCTAAAACCCTTATCAGTGACTCACGAACAAGAATTTATAATTTTTTTTTTTTTTAATTGTTACTTATTTATTTTATTTTATCGCACTCGAAGCAGTGTGTTAACCTAGGGACTAAAAACCATTTTAACTCGATTCTATAGCATTAGGCTAAACATCTTGTACGTAGTGAGTAATTTTAGTCCCTAAGTGAACCATCCAGTATTATATCAAGTCAAATTTGGCCTTGTTTGGTCTTCTTATTAAATTGCATTAGTTTGAATGTAATTAATTATTTTTTAATATTTCAGTGTTTAAGTCACAGAATACAATGCTGCCAGCCATATGCATGCGAAATAATAGGAAACAGGTGTGAAGAACTATGAATGAAATGAAAATTGCAAAAGAGAGGATGTGGTTTCTATAATTTATAATAAATCTTTTTACCACTCATGCTTGAAAAAGTACATTTTCTTTACCGATAACCTCTTTTGACCTCTTTCAACATGCGTTATAATAAAATTTAAATTCAGAATTAGCAGAAAGAATAGCTAGGTTGCATTCCTGAACCCACTCGGCGGAGAGTGGCAATTACCCTAGGCCGTTATAAAGTGCAAAAATCCCGGCCATGTTGAAATTGTGAGAACTTACAACGACACTAGCAATCAAACACCCAAGGTTATAGAAGATTATTGGCAGAGATATGTGGTATGGAATAAAATAATGACGGCCAGTTTATGAAAACAAAAAAAACAGAAATGCCTTTCTTTAAAAAAACTTTTGTTATGAAAATGGCTGACGTTTACACAACTGAACGTTTAATTTTAAGTTTAAAAATCAATAACCTTTGAGGTCATAAAATTTCTTTCAACATATTTTTAAATGAATTTACACAGTTAATTTTGCTCCCAATTGCGTTTGAAGTGATAGTTTACAAAAGCACATATTAACACGCTATAATCATACTAACTAATAAAAATCTCACAGGCACTGGCCCTTTTGTTGTTAAAACAGACAGCTGTATTTCACCCAAGGCAATACCAAGGTTTTAATAATTTTTATTAAACTTATATCCAAATTAGCTACTAGAATCATTTTCCGTTGATTTCAGTAAAAAACATCCAACGATATTTTTATTTATTTATTTACTTAAGCCTTATATATTTTGGTCAATTTTCTCCATCTTTTCTCATTGATGGCTTCTTTTAATTTCTCTAGGATTGAAGCGTAGTAATATCCGGTTATGAAGATACCTTTATCTTTGTAATCGATCAACAGGATTCCCTCTGAGTTCCAAAAGACTGTCGCCATGATTTTCCTTGACCTTAAACTTATTGTGCCTTTTTTGTGCCACTGAATAAAGTCCTATTTGGACTCTGGTACATAATGATTTGAGCCAAGACTCGATCTTTATCTTAGGGGCCATTCAAGTATGACGTATGCAGATTTATTAAAATTTACTCCCCAATCCCCTTGTCAGCCAAAAATAAGCAAAGTTCTACCCCTCCCATGCTAACGTAAACATTTTTATATGCATTCTTTAAATGTATTCTGTTTTTCTTCTTTTAATGTATTTTCTGTTTTTTATTTTACATAATATTCATTTAAACAAACTTTATAGACGCGGTATTCAAAATAGAGTAAGGTACAAATATTAAAATCTTAGGTAATATTACGAACAAAACAAACATATTTTAAATTAATTCCAATTAACAGTCTTCAGTCCATGACACCCGAATCCATGATTCTAAATTTTCGATGATATATATATTTGCTGCTCAATGTAGTGTGTCTGCTGGATCAACGGTAACACAAACATTAACTTGCTTTGCTTACAATACGTCTAATCGTCAATCGTACCGAAACGACACAATAGATTAACGGTAGAAATAAGGACAAGTGTATACCGCGCGGTAGTATCCCTACTTAGTTCTAAACGAGTACCTAAACAGGATACGTTAATTGCAGAAATTCCCGGAAATGCGTTTCGTTTTCAAACAAAAACAATGTTCTGGTTGCCATATGCGTAAAAAAGTTAAGGGGCGTTTTGTTGACAAGCATTACATGCATTGAATGCGCTCAATGCTGTCTATGCGCACATTCGATCGTTCTGTCAATGCGCTGTCAAATAGTGAACGGCCATATTGTTTGTTTTCATGTGGTAAACAGAACCATTACAATGCCTATGCGATGTCATAGCTCTCAATAGAACGCACCTTAAGATAACTACTGCTGACGTAATCACAATCTCGACCCCCCCTCACCCCCATGTCATCCAAAATAAGCAAAGCAGGCTCGCCCCCCCTATAGTGCTTACGTAATACTTACCTACTGAGGTCAAAAAATGCACGAGAACACTCCACGCGCTGTTTGTTATTGGGGCGTGAGCATTCTCGACACCCATCTTGCGCTGACTTTAGTCACGCCAAGATAGTCGTGAAGACCTTTAAAATGGTTGTATCTGATACTCCAACCATTGCTACTAGCTGTTTCTTGTTTAGTTAGGCATCTTATAATATTAATTTATCTTATCTTATAATATAAACCTCGATCGGCTTTCTTGGCCGTGGGTCGTCTTCAAGTGACTTTCTGCCTTATGTAAAGAAGGTATGCCACTTGTAAGCCATAGTTTTCCTCGGGAAAGAGTCCACGTAAACGGATGACATATCTTTCAGTATCGTCTGAACTGATTTTTCTTGCTTGGTAAGGAATTTTCCCCACATTTTGCAAGTTTTACCCAATTGACTTGTTTGGTCAAAGAGAACTCAAAGACTAATGACCCAATTACGATATACCCGGTACCTATTTATACTTATAATGAGTTTATTTCTTTTCTTCCTAATGAGTTGCTCAAATAGAAACAAATTCACCGACTTTCCCACTAATCACCCACCTACCCATTCCGCGAACTTAAAAACGCACCCTCGAAGTTGGTGAGAATCCTGATATGGAAGATCTGGAGAGTCCCTAGAAGAAAAACTGCCTCATTTAATTCCTAAACGAAATATTCATGTTTTAAGAAAAATTTATATGATTATTATAATATTTTTGTTAGCAAAAAATAAGTTTTTTTTATTTATTTGTCCCTACTCTATGGTGAACAAATTGATAAGTGTATTATCACAAAGAATAAGACGATTTTGGCAAAATTCTTATCATAATCTGAAAACATATCCTTATATTAAACTATATACTTGAGTTTAACAAAAAACTTTATGAGAATTTGGAGAATAACTTAAACTTTAAAGTTGATGCCTTATAAAACTGGTATTTTGGACGAATCAAGTTATTACAACCAGGCAAGGATATATAGTTTTGTTACTTTCTATTTTTTTTCTTTATTTACTATACTACTAATATATACTTATACCTACAACGATATTAACAATTCACAAATACATTATACATGTTTAATATAAATGGAGGACCACATATCCTATTTGAATAGGACCACATATCCTATTTGAATAGGACCACATATCCTATTTGAATAGGACCACATATCCTATTTGAATAGGACCACATATCCTATTTGAATAGATGAGATGATTCCTTTATGTATTAAGAAAAGTTCTGTTTTGAAAATTTTGGTACGGATTTCTAAAAATAATGCAAACGGGTCTCAAAATACCGTACATGAGGTATATAGATAGGTAACAAGGTGAATCCAGATGCTAGGTAGGTTAAGTATATTTAGTTTTTGTCGAAATGGTAGTAAGTAGTAACGTGATATGATATCCTAATTTTGGGAAATATAGCATTTGAATTTGAATTTGTTTAAAAGTACACCATTTTATTAGTCAGTGATTAAAATCAGTAGCCATTAATTTAAAGTATGAATACAAAAAATGAGAAAAAAATTTAAACGCTAAGAATTGAAAGTGGAGTAAAAGATTATAAAACAGACGCATATTCAATTTACCTATAAGCGTCAAACATAGGACCTCCTTGATAAAACTCGATGAACATATAAAATAAGCGGTCGCTTGAAAAATCTACTTATAGAATAACGCTATCGATAAATTTATGTGCTAATGTAAAAAAACGTTTACTGAAAAGTAGGACTCGGAAATTTGCCACATGTAATAAGCCCGTATGAGAAACTCGACTAACAAACCCTTAATAGATTTTACCAGAGTTTTAAATTGTTTTAAGAAGAATAGTATAAAAGTAATAAGGTGGCTCCTTCTATATCTTTTTAAATCATTCGCTCAGTTTGCAAACTCAGCCAGTACCTACGTAGGCACAAAAACAGTAGGTAAAAGTACCTACTGGATATGTATCTATGGTATAAGTAAATATTAATAAATTGAAATTAACATATACACGCATACACATTACACAGAAGCATAAAATCTTGTGTATCTGTTAATCCGTTTTTTAAACTGTAAATTAGGTAGGTATGTAGGTATGCACCTGCGCGTTGCCGTCCCTTCCCTTAATCTAATAACTTCTTTCTTGAAGAACCCCATACTGTAGTTCTTAGAGAAAACCTTGGCAGAGCGCTCATTCCACAACCCCAGCTTCGCGGGAGGAAGTTTCTCTGAAACCGGACTGTATGCGACCATTTCGGTTCTAAAGTGTGAGAATGAATTTCCTGGCGATAGCGAGCGGTGCGATGGTAGAAAGAAGCCGTCGGCATCATTTGGAACAATTTCTCAGAACACATGCCATTGTACAAGCGGTAGAACACACAGGTAGGCAAAGTCTCTCCTCAGACTTAAGGGTTCGATACGGCTTGTGAGTTTGGGATCGTCGACGGTTCTTGCAGCCCGTCGTTGAACCGAGTCAAAAGTTTGTTTGTTGCGTTGCTGCAGAGCAACCAAATGAGCTGTTTTTTAGCACAGAACATGTCGAAGAGCTGAAACCCCAGCACTGACAAGGGCCTGGCGTTTAGATTTAATTGTATTTGTTAAAAATATTTAGTCCTCGTACTCCGCGTCCACATCCACAGACGAGCATTTTCGTAGATTGTCTCTAGGAAAATTCTTAATTTTACAGTTTTTTTATGCATCGTACATTTTCATTTTCATTCATTAAAGTAAAGTACTTTAAAACAATTCGACCGTAATGGATGCAGTATGGAGTTCTTCAAAAAAGAAGTTATTAGATTTCTGAAGGGTCGGCAACGCGCAAGTGATACCCCTGGTGTTGCAAGCGTCCATAGGCTACGGTGACCGCTTACCATCAGGCGGACCGTAAGCTTGTTTGCCCCCTAAGTGGTATAAAAAAAATGCAGGCTTTGTCTTCCCGCTATTGCCCTAGCGGCCCTAGCGCCAGCCTTTGTAACCCGTCCTTACAGTTGAGATTAAATTTTGCAAAAGTCCAAAAACTGATAATTAAGACAAAAATCTGTGAGACTTGATCTCATGATGGAGAAGTATCTACTTATAACCAGTTTGTACGGAGCCAGATTCACACTTGGCCGGTTTTTTTTTATATATGTTTCAAACAAAAAGTTTCAAAATGTGTTTTAAAGAGCTGTGTATTTTTCTCAGTCTTCTAAATAGCTATTTTAAACAATAGTTTAAAACATTGCCAACCCTCAAATATCTATTCCTACTATGAATGTAGACAATGACCTAAAAAATTCCACGCAATTTTTTTTTTGATTCTGGTAAAATATCAGATTACCCTTGTTAAAGTTATTTGCAACAAGTCTGAACTATTTTGAGCCGTGAAACAACGAGCCAAAATCTATTTTTAAATAAATTGTATATAGTATTAGTTGAGTTTGTGCGAGTTTATTGGTTTTCGCATAAATCTTTTGCCACAACTTTGGAAAGCATTGGTATTTAAAGGCTAAATAAACCCAAATCCTAATTTTCGTGCTGATTCAAGTCAAAAAGACTAAGAAACTGATAGTCTAATACGTTAACTTAAAAAATATCAATTGATACCTTAGAGCCTCGTTAATATTTTGATTTGAACAGAATTTTATTTTTAATAATAGCTTCTTAAAAAAAAAAATTGCAGTAAGTATCTGATTTTAGAGTTTTCGTAAAAACTCTCGAGAACAGTATAAGCGTCTTAGTTTCTGTTTACACGTAAAAAAAGGTCTTTCAAAAACCGACACTTTGATTTGAGCACTTTATTTTTAGCGAGTTTTCCCTCCGTGAAAAGCACGTTTTTCCTTAAAATTATAGTCTCACCTCGCGAGTGCCCCTGCCCCGTCGCTCTGTAATCCACCGCGAGCCCAGGCACAGTCCATTTTAGGACTTCGTGGAGGTAGGACTACACGTCGGTGTCGAAGCGACTCAATGGAAATTATTAACGATTTTGAAAAGTTTTGCAGTCATTTACAAATATATGTCATATTGTAATTTGTTAATTGAGCATTCAAAAATACTCAGCAATTTTTTTTTTAATATTTTCTTTTATGAAGTACTCATAGAATAGATACGAGTTGCTTGATGAGCAATTAATATTACTACCTATTATATTGTATTTAGGATATTTAGCTATGCATTAAACACTTCTAGGGTTCCGTAGTCAAATCGCAAAATCGGAACTTTTATAAATTCGTCACATCCTTCCGTTCGTCTGGTGTCTCTTGTAAACTGCTACAAAAATAAATTTAAAAAAAATAAGAAAAAAAATTTGGTTCAAGAACTTTATAATTAATTCCATACAAAATTTTCTAAACTAAATCGGTTTATAGGTTTTTGAGAAATCTGCAATAGTTGTGTTACTACGGCTACGGAACCCTAACTTAATGCGTGTACGATACGTACTTGGGTGGTTTTTTGTATTATCTTACTCAACATGTGACTTCATATCCGCCTTATTGTGATGGTGACTTTTCGTCGCCCTAGTTCTTAAGTGTCCAAACGACCATTTTGAGAAAAATAGTCTTTTTATGTAATTAAATAAAACAACTGATTGCGATTCATACAATTTATCAATTATTTCATGAGGATTTATGTAACTTATTCATATTAAAAAATTAAAATATCTTATCTCCAATAGATATACTTTGTTAAGTTTTTGTCTGTCTTAACTTCAGTTTATGCTCAAGTGAACGCATCCAAATATGAATTTTCGTTCTTGTTTATCCGATCTCCATCAATTGACCAATCACAGACAACTATTCAAGCATGACGCGATCACACGCGAGTCCGTGAAGCCATCTTAATTTTTACAGTTTATTGTGATTCAGAGCATAATTTGCGGCAAAGGTCAAATTTAATCGTATTTTAATACTTAAAACAACGAAATATTAATTTCATTATGTCAATAACAAAGAAATAAGAATTTGTACTGGATCAATTTGATTTAAATAGGTATATTTGCATTTTGTTACTTTTGTTTAGTAACTAGGAATCGAATATTTTTGAATAGTTTCTTTATACACGTAGATGTTTATTGTGAATTTTGTTATATTATTAGTATTATTTAAATGTTATTGTATAATATAGCTTATGGCTTAAGATCGTTTCGAAGCGCATTTAATAATGTGTGTGTGTATTTAGCCTTTTTTACCCGACTGCGGCAAGAGGATGGTTATGTGTTTAACCTATATGTAGGTATATTTGTCGCACTCTATGCTCCCTCGTAATTTCAAAATAAAATTTGAGTATGGGTTGGTGGGAGTATGTGTATAAGCAAAGTAAGTAAAGTGCGTGTGCGCTCCACTCTGTTAAGTATGTCATCTTTCATACAATTCTAGAAATTTTGTAGCTCGAAATTTACCAGGGTTGTCACCAACACTTTTTTGTGTCACTTGCCAAAAGAAGATAAAAAGTATATGGAGGCATTAATTAAAAAGTCACACGTCAAGATTTCATAAAACCTACTATTTCCACTCGTTGTAATAACAATAAGGACCAAAAAAAAAAATCATTAAACAAAAAATATTTGCAGATTTCTTATACAAAAAAAGTTGCGCAAAGAAGGCAAAAGACAAAAAGAAGTAAAAAATCTTTTTTTGGTAACAAATGCAACCCATAGCATAATAATAAAATTACCAAAGTATTGATCCCAGGATGCCAATACCTATATTATGACATTGATTATATTGAGGCCTAATGGTGCTTCGTCACTGACATGAATATAGTAGCAAAATTCCATTTTAGGCTTGTACGTATGAAAAAGTATGTAAGTATTGTCAAAAAGAAATCTAGTGGGTTCTTTTAATTATAATAAAGCAAACGCATATTCTTATGGTAGGTACCTAATTATTTAACAGTTGCAAATAACCATTTAGGTTGATTTACCTGCTTTATAATTGTACTTTTGAATAAAATAAAATTTGATTATTTTAATAATTCTAACATTTTATTTTGAAACCCCTTAGTTTCACGTGTGCAACGTCAAAAAACTATAGAAAACTTCGATACACTTATTTATTACTGCACATTTAATATCATATTATCGCACATCCTCTATATGATTAATGATAATTATGGTACTTTGGACAAACAAGCACCAAAATGCAAGTTAGTTTTTGTGGCCTATATCCATGTCATTGTGATCAAACTCCAGTAAGAGAATTTGTTCTGAGTCATTTTATCCAATTTCCAACAATAAATTAAAATAAATCGTGTATTAAGATAGTATGTTAAATGAAGAAAATTGGCTGCTTGTAATATATACTAGTTAATGCTTATTTTACAGTTGCTTAATAAAAATATCTTCTAAATCAATGGTAGTTTAAAAAAAATGTCTCCTTTAAAATATGCGTAAAGGTCGATTGGATACTCTAGAACTAGGGCTAAACCGGCAATACCTACTCACCTAGTTTTGTAATATAATAATAAGACTTTTTTTATAGCTCTTCATACATTTAACTGACGGGTAAAATTTTTGTGGGATTCGATAAAGGTTAAAAAAAGGTACAGGTTTCTTAGTAGGTAAAATTTTTTATAATTATAAAAAAATAACCATTTCAAACTAAAAAATCTTAAGCAAATCGAACTGATAGATAAGAGTGAGTAGGTATCTAAATTTTAATGCAAAAATAAAGTTTTGTATTTTAATATTTTTAAGAAGGTAGGTACGTAATATAAGTATAAAAAATGGCGCGGCGCGGGTACCTACTTATTGCGACGCGCCACCAAAATACGCTACCCTTGGTTTGCGAGCGTGTAAAGCGCGCAGGAACACAGTACATACATTATATTATGCTATTTTATATATTATATTATACTATATTGTATATTGTATTATAGTGGGTATACGAAAAGGCGTGGCGGTTTAGCGGCTACTCGCTGTGACTATGTCGGAAAATCCCCTAGCGCCGTACGGCACCTCCTAACGCTAGATATAAGGTGGCCTGTGAAACATAATCGCGCGACTGCCATAGAGACAGAGGACGGTTATAAGTTAAAAGTAAACTCTTTGAAATTAATAGAAGCAAGACTACGGAACGCAAGGTATCAAATCAAAGCATTTGCGTTTTTTGTCTTTAAATCAATGAAGAAATCCAATGATTTAAAGCACAAACTAACAAACAAAATTAAAATCACGAAGCCTATAGCCTGTACAGACGTTTTTAGGTCCTTTGAAAATCATATTTGCGAAAGATATAAATAGGAGAGTACTTCTTAGGTGTCCGGTACAAGGAGTCTGATTTTTTCAAACTCGATTAAAAAAAATCATTAAGAATTATTTTATCTAATAATTTTCATTTTAGTTCAAAAATCTTACATGTCCGAAACCAGATGACATTATCCTACTATTTCAGGGGAAAATTTGCCAAAAAAAAAAATTTTATGGAATTGTCTTCAAAACATACCATAGGTTCTTAGATATATTTTAAAAGAGTAAAAATATATGTTATAAAAACTTCAGTTTATCGTTACCTTGGCCCCCTGTTGATTAACATGGCAAAATTATTTACCGATAGATAAATAATATGGACTATGGAACCCTAAAAAGGTAAAAATTTAAAGTCTAGCGTTATCAAGGCCTACTGCAACCGATCTGATTTACTATTTAGGTACTATGTATAAAATAATAAAACATATAGGTCCTAAAAAAAAATCATATACCTACTTAATAATAACGGATAAAGATCATGTATAAAGAATAAAACTATAGTGGCTCGGTGACCTGTACACCTTGCGAGAGTTTTTTTTTTCGCTGAAGGTGTGATATTTTAAAGGTTCGACAACGCGTGAGTAATGCTCCTAGTATTGCAAGCGTCCACAGGCTACGGTAACCGCTTAACATCAGGTGGGCCGTAAGCTTGTTTGCTACCTTGGTTGTTTATAAATACTTGTTTGTGGCATATTTTTATTTGTGTAGAATGTAGTCCTTAGTGTCCTTCTCAAATTTGTTTGAAATCTGTCAATAAATAACGCTACAGAAAACTTCCTCCCTTTTCCCCCCATTTTCCCCCCAATCAAAAATCCTCATCCACTATTTTTTTTTAATAATGTATGCCAAATTTCGTCCAAATCGGTTGACAAATGCGATAGGCGAGAAAAGACAGACAGACAGACGGACAATAGCATTTTTTGACCAATCTCGAAACCGAGACGTTTCGCTAGCTCGGTCAACTAGAAAACCAAGTTCAGTAAATAGGTACAAATAAACTGCATCTACATCAACACTGCATTTATTCTTTTAATCTTTGACGTATTTCAAGTAGTTCTGAGAGTTACCACTAGAGGCGCTGCTATCAGCGGGATCCACAACTCTCCGTTTCGATGAAGCGGTTCAGTTGTGGTAAAGCCTTAACGAAACTTTTATTTAAAATAAAGTACTAAATAAAGACAAGGGCTCGTCATTTTGGATTCAGCGACCAAATTCATCAGTAGAAAGCGGCAATTCGCTATTTTTCAGTATTTAGCACTATTACGCCATCTTATCATCATGTCTTGATGACCTGCTTCTTTGGCCTTGATTTATAATTAACGTTATCTAGCAGTGAAAATTGAATTAAATACAAACTATTGTATTTATAGTACTGGTAAAAATTGTAATCTATAACTCGTGTAAAAAATGTTAATGTCGTACCTAGAATAAACTATTGCGGATATTTGAGAAATTTGTACACTGGGTTTGTTTCTGAGGAACTTTTTAGGCATTTAGGCATCATAATATTCGTGATCAACCAAAAATTTCAAGCGATTTTTGACATATTAAAAAAAAAATTAAAGCGAAGCAACTGAGATAATTTCGATGACCTTTACGTCCTGGTCCCCACGGACCTTGGACACCTTTTCATTCGTGATCAGTGACTCCAAAAACCCGGGCTTATTTTCTTTATTATTAATCAAATAATTATGATCATTTTAAAGAAGCATTTTCTTGTATGCACTTGTACGGCTACGAAAAAAATGATAGAAAACGTTTTAAATAACCTTTGGAGTCGAATGCAACTGGTTTCATCAAAATCCACTAAGCAGTCCAGAAATTAGAAGTTTTTGTCAATAAATAATCAAAAAATCAGTAGTGTTCGAGGTAGCAATTTAAAGTAGAACGTAATTCCCGAATGCACTACATGTTGCAGATATGTAGAGTATAGTCCAGTCATCATATTCAAAATTAGGTTAGGATCTCGGAATTTGAGATACTTAGCTATAAACTCGTATAGACTTGGATTTTGACATCCTAAGAGACGTATCAAAACCTAGGTAGGGTGAACGCGACTATTGAAATCTAAGGTCAAAGATCCCAAAAATCGATACAACTTCAAGGATGTAAAAATACAAGTTTATACGAGTTTATAGCTGAATATTGCAAATTTGATGTGAACTTACTGAGATGACTGGACTAAGTACTCCTTGTTCTTTGCAGTAGCCATGATTTACGAAAACTCTCTACACTGCGATGTAGACAAAACTCATCCTCCTGTACAGCGCCATATGTTGGAAAATAAAGGAACTTTGTACATTTGATACATAATGTAAAACTATCATGAATGCAAAGGACAGTGCGTTTTCGACACATGAGCTACTGAAGCTCTGAACTACTTTTCTAGATATATTGTTAACTAGCTTTTACCCTCAGCTTCCTTAGTTAATTAGGATGAAATGTATTCCATGTATTTCTATATCCTTTAACCTTTCCCTATGCAAAAATAAGGTCGCCCCATCGCAACGTTGTGACCTTAAGGAAAAGTAACAGTCTACAAGTGAATGATGCTAGGTGGGTTCTTCCACCCGTTCCCATGGTTCTCCAACGTCGTTTCAGCTATTCTCTCGACAAAGATTAAATTACGCGGCTGATTTCTTTTCGAAATTCCTTGATATTTATGTAGTTTGACACGAAATTGTCAGTAATACAGTAGATACATTGTATTGTCTTAAATTGGTAACTTACTAGATCGTGTTAAAGCGAATCCGAATCAGATTTTTTTATTTAATAAATACCCTATAACCTTTCCCAAAAAAAATCAAATCCGGACGTAGTTACAGAGATTAGCGCGTACAAACAAAAAAACAAACAATCTATTCAGCTTTATTATAATGGTATAATCATAGCGTAATAACTACTTTACTGTTGAGATACCTCACTATTAGTAGTTATTGCGCTATGGTATAATAGATAATATCAAATTAAAAATTAAACATAACTCAATCACAAATATTAAAACCATTGTTTTAGACACAGTAAATGATATTTTAAAATAACGATCACCATTATTTTTGCACATTTTGACAACGCTTACTTACTATGTTTGTAGTATGCTAATGTTTTGTATTAATTAACTTTTATTAGTTTAACATAAAAAATACATAAGTATACTAATTTAATCACTGTCATTCCTCACTATTATCACCATTATCGTCGTCATCATTACCATCACCATCACCATTAACATCCTCACCATCATCACCGTTATCGTCGTCATCATTACCATCACCATCACCATTACCATCCTCACCATCATCACCATTATCGTCGTCATCATTACCATCACTATTACCATTTATATCCTCACCATAATCACCGTTATCATCGTCATCATTACCATCACCATCGCCGTTATCGTCGTCATCATTACCTCCATCATCGCTATCACTGTCACTATCTTCATCACCATTGTCACCATCATAATCTTCATCATCATCCGATTCACATTTTTTAGTATAGAAATTACAACCGAGAGGGGGACAACATCGATATAAATCGCCATCGTCAATGTCGCCAACGACGCACTGAAATATTAAATATATTTATTATTATTGATTTTACCTTTTTTTTATAAAACATCAGGCATCAGGTATTTAGTCAAGTCTTAGAAACTTTATTTTTTGCACTGTTGTCAATATTATATTGTTTAGTCAAAACACCTGTCTTTAGTTTTTTTGTTTGGTTATTATCTTTTTCTACGCACATAAATTTCATTTAGGTTTTGAAGCATTTTAATTGTTTGTAAGTTAAGGGTTAGCTGACAAAAGATACGCTTACGTAGTTTTATTTTCATTTTTGTCTGTTTCAGTGTCACTCGGTCAAATATACCCGCTTATCTTCTGTCAAATATTGGTCTGTAAAGATATGTTGAAGTTTTGTCTAGTTAGAAGTTGCATATTATGTAGGTTTCGTATTATTGACTGTAGTGGGCTGGTAATGAAATAGATATATGATGAATGGACTGATAGCTTGCCATCACGATTCAATGTCGTAAATCACTCATGAACTATGCTTTTGTAACGTCGCTGACCAGTATTGTCTGAAAGACTCAATACATAAATCTCTAGCATATTGAAGAAAACAAAGATAATGTGAATGCAACAAATAATGTTATGTATACAGTATTTCTCTGTTATTACATATTTACTTACAAATGTTAAAAATAATAGTTTTTTTATAATGTTCGTAGCACAAATTGCGATCTGTTACTTTAAAAGTGTGGTTCACAAATTGTTTTTATAATGGCATTATATTGTACACGAAATTTCCGCCCTGTTTTGTCCTTCTTTTCTGAGATATGTTATACCGAATAGAGTCAATGTCAAAGTCAATTTTTTTTATTCAACTTAGGATTTTACAAACAATTTCGAATGGTCAAAGGTTCAAACCGAGAAGAATCCGGCAAGAAACTCGATACAATCAATGTTTTAAATAAAAAATTTAGGCCGTACAATTTATATTATTTCCATTTTAATTTGGTTTACCTATGCATCCTGTAATTGAGCATCTTCAGTCTCATGGATTTTTATTATCAACGTAGTCTAAAATATTGTAGTATGCATTTTTGCAAAGTAGTTGTTTGATAAAAGATTTAAATTTACTTATCGATAACTTTTAAATATTATTTGGAAAATTGTTGTAAAAGTGTATACATTGCCCCATAAACTAGTTACTTATTTTGTGTAGACGTGTATCATGTACCAACAGCTTATGTTTACTTCTAGTATTTACTTTGTGAACGTCACTTTTCTTGCTGAAACTATTGATATTTTTATGTACATATAAAAGATTTTCATATATGTACTGCGACGCTTAAGCTAAAATATTTTCTTCCATTAACCTATTCCTCAGAGATATCCTAGATTCTTATCTGTAAATAGCACGAATTGCCCGTTTTTGTAACACAAATATTGTATTTTCATCAGCAGCGCTACCCCACAATAAGAAACCATATGTCATTAAACTATTGAAATAGCTAAAATATACTATTTTTTCAGTGTCTATATCTGTCAATTGTCTTATTTTATGGTTCGCATACACAGTAGAGCTAAGTTTTGTGGCTAGGTTATGAATATGAGGACCCCATTGAAGTTTGGAGTCCAGCGTTATGCCAAGAATGACTGTTGAATTAACAAGTTATAATTGCTCGCTATCAATTTTATTACATGTCTGGATCTAACTAACATTTGTTAATGTAAATTTAACACATTTGATTTTTTTCTCATTAAGTAACAAATTTTTAGTGTTAAACAAATTTACAATTTTAGAAATGGCATTATTTAATTCATCATAACATGTCTGTCGTCTCTTAACTTTAAAAAGTGAAGAGGTGTCATCAGCAAATAAGACAATGTCATGGTTTTTTACATCATATGGAAGATCATTAATGTAAATAAGAAACAGACAAGGACCTAAAATTGAGCCCTGAGGGACTCCCGTAGTGACTGCTGATCCCGAAGATCTTTCACCGTTGACATCTATTTTCTGTACTCTGCTACACATATAGGAGGTCAAAAGGTCGTGAGCTTTGCCTCTAATACCATAGTGATGTAGCTTCTTAATGAGATTTTCATGTTGGACACAGTCAAATGCCTTAGATAAGTCACAAAACACTCCAAAAGCATCATGCGAATCCTTCCAGGCGTTAAATATTATTATTATTGGTTGTTAAGGATTAAAAGTGAAAGGTTGGACAAAAAGTTTGATCGTTGTTAAAACGACTGTTCTTAATATATTCAAGTGTTTTTCACAGGAATCCAAAGCCTAGTCTGTGCCCAAATTAGCGGGGGCGGCGCCACTGGCAGGAGCTAGTTGAAATATTAATTCAATAAATGGATTTTGTGTATGTGTGCCATAACTTGTGCCATGTATCTTAAATCGCCCCGGAGACAGATGAAGTTTGATAATGTCTGGAGTGAATTTTGACAACTATTGCCTTTGTTGCGATAATTTAAGCTGGCGCAGTCTGTAATATAGTAGTATAATATAGTAGTGTATGTCGGTAGTTACTTACATATTCGTCCTCTTGTTTACACTCGTCACCGTAATCTGCTTGCACTGTTATGAACTCCGAGAGCCCCAGCAATAAAACTACAAGGGTCACTAGCAAATATTGCGACATGTTGATGAAGACGATACCTGTAAATGGGTAGATGAGTTAACTATACTAATCGCAGGATCTCACTGTAGGTCAAGCCATAAATCAAGTTTTGCATGTTCATGCGCACACCAAGTACACGCTATCGCTAATTAACCACGTGGTAAGGCTTATCGGTACTATTAAGACTAGGGTGCTAGGGCGTGCACCATATAACACGCTCTGTTCGCACATTTCATAGCTGGACCTGCAGCACTTACATGAAATGCAAAAATAAAAATTTAAAAAGAAACTTCTTTTTAAGCTATTGCATAGCTTTTATTGCGGGCTCTGAGCGCGGCGACCGAATCAATAAATTCCGTAACGAAAAAAACCTAACAATCATCTAACGTCGTTTCAGTTCGGCAGACTTCGCAAACGGTGTTTGTGTGCGTGCGACTAGACGTATGCGTGTAGATTAGCTGCTAACTGCTCATAACTGATTCTATCTCTTTTAGACACGATGTTAGGTGAGACAGCGTGCTTTTTGGCCAGTTCGTGCCCACGACTAGTTGAACCTTAACGTGCATGTATGTATATGGTACGACTGTATCGAGACGAGCTGCTCCGAAATCGGACGAATACGTAAGCAGCTGTTTTTATAATTGCATAAGTTGATAAAAAATGCTATGCAATAGCTTTACCGCGGCATGCCCCGAGTGCTACTGTTCTTTTGTTATTTAAACACACATATTATATGCATCACAATCGAAAAGTCTACCCCGTGTTTTACTCGCACGCCATTGCACGTAATGACCAGTGCTAGTAGTACTTTTTTCTGTAGGCATATAAATCATCTTACCTATATTAGTGTATTGCTAAGTGTTTTGTACAAGATCTTTATTCTAATAGGATCTGTAGATGATCAAAAATGCTTGTCAAGCACATAATTGCTGGACAAGCATTTTTGGTCGTTAAGGGAGACTTTAAAGTGAAGTGTGCTGCAATCGCATCACTGCCGATGCCTCCGGAGAAAAGATATACTCTTGATGATCACAGTAATAGATTATCACAAGATGTCTTAATAGTATCAGAACTTATATTTTAGCCTTCGCATCTACAGCAGCTACTTATTTACCCTGATATCCGGGGACATGATAAATTAATAAAAAGTATTCTCCATTTAAAATAAGCAAGTAAAAATCTGTGGCGCAAATGCAATAGCATCTAATATAAACAATTTTTTTAACAAAAACATAAACTTATGTTTTTTGGGTCTTTAAAAAATCAGTTTTTTAGCGATAAAAAACTAATCACGAGACCAATTTTGCCCAAACTCTTATCAGATCTAAGCCATAACGTGGCATATCGATTGATATGGTCACAAGACAAATTCTAGTCATTTATAGTATAAATTTATATTAATTTATAATTAAACATAATGTAGGTAAAAGATAAGAGGTTCAAATTAAAAGTTTCATGAATATCACTAACTCAATATGGTTAAGAATTATCTAAGAAAAGCCTCGGGAATCGGAACAGCTGTAGTAGAATTTACGATTCGATAGACAAAGCTTTTCTATCTGTTATAAGTGTTAATGCAGTTAAAACAATTTTAATGTGTGTGCTTCGTATTATTATTTAAAGAGAAAAGAAAGAAAGATTTTCAAGAGAGGTAGGGCACTGCGAGTACTCGCTTGAACAATTAAAGCGGGGTATAGCGAGTACTTGCTCGAATGAGCGGCCCGAACTGGGAAAGTGCCTCCACCTTACAGAAAACCGCGGCCATAATAACACCAGCATTGAGTAGTGTTGTGTTCCTGGCGGTGAGTAAGGTTGCCAGAGCTCTTTGAGGATTTGCTGCGCAAACAGCGGAGGACCGGTGGTGCTGATACCGCTGGCCGCCCGCAGGTTGAACGGGTTCCCGAACCCAGGGATCACTTAATCGCCGCCCTAGGAGGCTGATCCGCCAACTGGTGTAAAGTCTCTGAAGTAGTAGTCGTGCTAGAGAAGGAGACCTGAGTGGACCCGGCTACTACAACAGAGGGGGATCAGGGGCAGTTCCGTCCGCCGTGCCAGCAACCGTATCATCTGTGTCGAGCTTCGGCAGTCTTAGTACCGCACCTTTTGTCTTCTAAGCTGTCTGTGCAGTGAATCCTCATCCTTAGTCTAAATAACTTTTTTTATGTATAACGGTCAGGAAAAATAAAAGAAAAATAGTTTTTACAGCGGCTACTCCATCCACATATAATGTGGATTTTTGCAACATAAGAGGTATTCACTCAAATCTTAACGCAGTCTACCACCATCTCGAGACTGCACAGCCGACCATTCTTTTCTAACGGAGACGCAAATATCCTGCCCGGCCGACACATCATACCTTTATTATCCCGGCTACAAACTCGAGCACAATTTTATGAGTCGTGCAGGTGTATGTATGTTCGTCCGGGAGGATATCTGCTGTCGCCGCCTTCATAGCCTTGAAGACAGGGACCTGTCGATATTGTGGGTGCGCGTGGATTACGGCGGCCACACTCGTATCTATGCGTGCCTATACAGGTCTCATACCGGTGACACGGACGTAACTCGACTCTTCAAGCACCTGAGTTTGGCAACTGACTAAGTTCTAGGGCAATATCCAAAAGCAGAACTAGTTATTTTGGGAGACTTTAACGCCCACCATCGTGAGTGGCTCAGTTCTCGAACCAATAACTATGCAGGGATATCTGCTCATGAATTTGCTCTGACCTATGGATTCTCTCAGCTGGTACTTTTTCCAACGATAATACCAGATATAGAGGAACATATGAGCTCCTTACTGGACCTTCTGCTGACTACTCCTCCGGACGGATACTCCGTCAGTTCTATGATACGTTCAGTCATTAGTCCTTGGATATCATTTAAGAACAGAGTACTTGTCAAGACAAATCAAACAAGCCCAAACTTGATGGGGTAGCGTCTTTTCGTTACAGCTATGGCCACCTTGCGGCTTTATCACCATACCAGCTCTTTGACATCACTATATTGAATTGTCAGCCATTTTTTTTCTTTTTATACCGCTAAGGTGGCAAACAAGCTTGCAGTCCACCTAATGGTAAACTTGCAACACCTGAGGCATCACTTACGCGTTGCCGACCCTTCAATAATCTAATAATTTCTTTCTTGAAGAACCCCATACTATAGTCCATAGAGAAAGCAACCTAAGCGGTTGCGGGAGGAAGTTTCCCTCAAACCGCACTGTACGTGACCATTTAGGTTCTAAGGTGTGAGGATGAATTCCCTGCCGATGGTGAGCGGTGCGATGGTAGAAAGCAGCCGTGGGCATCAACTCAGAACATATTCCAATATATAAACGGTAGAGCACACACAGGGCGAAAAGTCTCTCCTCAGAATTAAAGTTTCGATACGAATTATGAGTTTGGTATCGTTGAGAATTCTCACAGCCCGTCGTTGAACCAAGTTAAAAGGTCCAAGCTGATATTCGGGTGTACCCGCTCAGAGATGGCAGCAGTACTGCGTATGAGTTCGGACTTGCGACTTGTAAAGCAGCAACCTTTGCCCCGAGCTTAAGTACTGCTTCGCTCTTTTGAGGTCAACAAGTTTTTTGGACGCCAGCTTCACCTTGTCCTGCAAATGATCTCAGAACTGAACATCGCTGGAGATTGTAAGGATACGCACATACATAGGTACACGCAATCCCGCGCACCTTACATATGGCAAAGAAGGACAAGGAAAGAGGACCAACCGTCTGCCTCACACAATTCTAGAAGCTTCTAGAGGCAATCTATGCCACAAGTCACGTACGCCAAAAACTATAAAACAGAAGAAGGGAGCAATCAACCATTTTTTTTTTATTTTTTTAGACCACTAAGGTGGCAAACCGCCTGATGGTAAGCGGTCACCGTAGCCTATGGACGCTTGCAACACCAAGGGCATCACTCGCGCGTTGCCGACCCTTCAGAAATCTAATAACTTCTTTTTTGAAGAACCCCATACCATAATTAGAATCATACACGTGGAATCAGATTATACCGCAAAACCCCACGAACCGCATTGCGCAGGCACCGCTTAAATTTGCTGTAAACAATACGGAACAGCTCTCAAATTATATAAAGGAATCTATTGTTATAGAGAAATTATAAAGAAGTCCCCAAGCCGAACTTCGAGCTGGTGCCCACGCGGAACGTCAGCCATACCAACGACGATCCTGTAGAAGTAGCCAACCACGAAGCTGGACCATAAACCTAGAGGACGCGTGGTCACCCACAACAAATACCAAGTGACCTATATTATATAAAGTGTATAAAGTGTAATATTGAGTGTAAAAGATTAGGATAATACCTAAATATAAAGGAATTATATAATCTATGACATCATTATGTTGCATCAGTGTCTCCATGTAATAAAATAAAATTTCCGTGTTACCAGAATAAAAATACCGTGTTTTAAGCTAAAAATACATTGTTTAATTAATTCCCATAAATACCTTGCAATTTTATAAATAAAAGCTATTTTAATCACGGTATTTATTACAACAAACAAATGGTAGGTAGGTAAATATAATTGTTCTAACAATTTACCCTTTTGATTTCTTCTTCGTTTATTTTTTGATTCATGCGAGACAACATGTCTGCAATTGGCACAAATTTGCACTGATTGTTCCATGTCTTAAAATTGATTGCTGAGTAAGATGTTACCCTTTATTGTCTTTGTTAGTAGTTTGTTTTGCTTTATATCGTTCACTCTGCTAATGATGCGCTCACATTCCGCGTTTGAATGTGGTAATGAAAGTATATTGAGCATAAATGTAGGGAGTGATTAAAAAGTATTTTTTTCCTCTTGGTCCCTAATAGCGATATATCATGCGTAAATCATTGTCGATAGAGAAGGACAGGTAATTCCCCACATTATTGCCAAAATGTTGTCAGTTTACGACTCATAGTGATATGGTTAGACTAGATTACATTTTGTTTAATGCAACCCCAAATATTTTTCAGAGTAACCCGTGTATTAAATAAACCCTATTCATATAAATACAAAAAATATGTTTTGACTCGGTCAAGGTAATACAAAATTATTGTAGGCCGTAGATCGGACTTAAACACCGTGTGTCTAGTCATCCGATATACAAATGTCAACTTTATTAAACACCGGGAAGTGGGTCAAATTTAACTAACAAGATTTGATTACAGACAACGGGACAAGTGAAACCAAATAAAAGCTTGTTATAAAGTAGTAATAGAGAGGCGGTCTTACTAGTTTGGTAAGTAGAACTTCGAAGATTTCTTTGCCAAAACAGAAGAAGTGGCACTGTTTTTTACCAACTTTCTTCCTTACTAGTGTCACTGTTATATCAACAACCTTTTTGTAACTAAATGTATCACTATAAAGTCGAAACAGTATTTGAATTTGAATATTATTTGAAACAGTTGTATTTATAAGCTTCACTTACTTGTAGCCAGCGTTTTGTATTCCAAAGTAATAGAAATGCAAATAAGTATTTATGATGAGCAGCTGCCTTTTTAAATTTCTGTACCAAAACGTATAGTCATTTATTCAGCAAAATTTCGTGTTGACGTTTGTTAGAGTTCCGTACCCAAGGGTAAGGAACGGGCCCGTATTACTTAGACTCCGCTGTCCGTCCACCCATCTGTCCCTCCGTCCGTCCTTCTGTCAACAGGCTGTATCTTATGAACCGTATAGTTAGATAGTTGAAATTTTCACAGAAGATGTATTTCTGTTGCCGCTATTAAAAACATACTAAAACACAGAATGAAATAAATATTATTGTATGGGAGCCCTCTCATACAACAAACGTGATTTTTTTTGCTCGTTTTTGCTCGATATTGATAACGGCAACAGGTAGACGCTTGAAATATTCACAGAATATTTAGTTATATATTTACTTTAAAGAAAAATAATTATATTAAAATAAAACAAATATTTAAGGGGGGCTCCCATACAAAAAACGTGATTTTTTTTAACGTTTTTATAGATAATGGTGCGCGAGTCCGACTCGTACTTGGCCATTTTTTTTAAAGTTGTTAATGTAATGAATTGATTGTACTGTCGTAAAGGTTAAATAAGTATTAATTTTAAAACACAAAGTTTATACTTACATTATTAAACTCCCAAACGCAAAACATATAATTATGTACCTATCTTCGTCGGTATTCATTCCGCCGTTGATTTTTAAATTCAATTATACAAGGTAGTTAGGTTAATAGAAACGTTACGTACATGAAATGTAGTACCTGAAGTGCCGAGCTTTGTTCGTATTTTTAACAACGCCACCTATTGTCAAGTAGATTTGGTGTTGCTTAACAACGCCATCTATTTTCTAGTAGCTCTTTGTGTTGCTGTGTTGGTAAAAATAATAGTATTACTACTCGCCAATAGATGTCAGGAAGAGTAATATTTTTCAGTTTATCATTGCCTGAAAATACGGATAAAACGTTATTTTCTAAAAATTAAACCTAGCTAGATCGATTTATCGCCCTCGAAACCTTTTGCATACTAAATTTCATAAAAATCGTTGTAGCCGTTACCGAGATTCACATTATAAATATATATACATTTATGTAAGCTAACTAGTATTTAAGCGAGGACCAAAAAAATAAACAGATGGCAATATTTTCGATAATTTCAGCGCCTCTGATAAAATTTTTCAGAACTAAAGGTATGCGGTAGGGAAGGGGGTGTGAAATCTGACGTCCACGATCAGATATATATAAGGCTAAGGCATAAGTGTGGCGGCGGCGCTAGTAAGCCGCTGTTAGCCCCTTATATATTATACACGTGTCAAATACAGCTCTCTGGTACTAAGAGTCTCTGAGCTATGCCGCAGACAGATAGACAGTCATGGCGAAACTATAAAGAGTCCTTGGTGACCACGGAACCCTGAAAACGCAATGTCCACCCCAACTTCCTTCCTTCCTTCTTCTGCAATGTATCATGAAATGTTACAAACACACTTTGTAACAAATTATTCTAGTCTAGAGGATTACGCGCATGAACAGTGCGTTTCACGCGCACGCTACGAGCATTACAAGTGACGCGCAGAGTGATCCGGGATTTGTCGGTTTCAAGAACGAACACAAAAGGACGCTGTATGAGCGGGAGGCGCGGGTAGCAGCGAGGATGGTTGTGCGTCATGGAACGTGAATGACGACGCAATGTTCGTGGTAAACTGACGGAAACAGATGTAAGCAGAAGGTTCGTAGTTGATGCACGGTTCGCTCGCGTGGTGCTTCCATGCTTTGTTACGCAGTATTTGTTTCCTCTATGATGCTTTGAACGAACATGCAACAAAAGTCAGAATCATACACTTCATGTAACCTTTTACCAGTCTGTACGCGCCATTAACAAATTTTGCCCCGGCTCGTCTAAGAAATTTTGACATTGCATTCTTTCTGCACCCGTATGTATGAGATCCTTGTTTGGTATTTATTTGTTATTTAACCCCTACTATAAAAGGTGCGTTTACTTCAAAGACAAGGTTTTAGGGTGTGTAGGTATTTTGCCTCGTCCAGAAAGGGTTTACATGCGATTTCAGTCGCTGTGCAATTTGACACTAGCGCGATTGTTTGGATAAAAAATAACGTTTATTGAGTAGTATTTTATATTAGCTATAGAAAGGATGGAAAAACACAGACACTGTCTATTTAAAAAGAATTTGCATATTTTTCAGATAGTAAAATTACCGGCGACATAGAATACATTAGAGAGTACGCAGTTTTATTTAACGTGTAAATGTTAACCCGAGCATTGAACTTATACTATCTTTTTGTGTAAATGGTTATACACAAATTTCCATCTAAATAGGGAAACCTTAATTCTGTGATGTTTTATATTAACATTTTTAGGTATAGACAATAGAGGCACCACAACAAAACTGTTTGATATATTTCCTATTTACTTACTCTTAATTAATAAATAATATGTTTCAATTCCGTTTTCTGCATTAACGTTATTTGAAACATTAATACATCGTGACAATAAAAAACAAAAACCACGGTTGTCTAGTCAGAACCTGAAACAAGGGGGAAGCCGATTATGTTTTTAGGGTTCCGTACCTGAAAAGGAAAAAGGAACCCTTAAAGGATCACTTTGTTAAAGGACCGTCTGTCTGTCTGTCTGTCTGTCAAGACCCTTTTTCTCAGGAACGCGAGAAGATATCAAGTTGAAATTAATATCAAACACTAAAGTCTACCTCCCTTGAAGCTTTATCGTCGCATATTTTGGCATTCATAAATAAATCAAAACCTATGGGGTACTTCCCGTTGTCCTAGAATCATGATATTTTGCACGAAGCAAGGCCTTACACATCACAAATGTAGGAAAAAACCCGTTTTTTTTTATTTTATAGTTATAACACATTATAAGAAAAAGTTTGTCCGTCTGTCTGACAGGACCCTTTTACTCAAAACAAGAGGTATTAAGTTGAAATCTTGAGGTATCAAATACTAAAGTCTACGGTCACTTAGAGTTGTTAGAAAAACAAGCTTCTAAGTCAATGTAATAAAAAAATGTGCCCAAAATACGGGAATTTTTGTCGAATATAGTGACACAAATAAATCAAAACATGAATCATGAAATTCGGCAAAAAGAAATGCTATATGTAGCACACATAATAGTAGATTTGTTGTTACATCACAGAAATATTTTTTTGGGATTATAAACTTATTTGCAGTTGATAAATTAACCGCAAACTATTATAAGTATTGGAACAACAGTTGTCCAACGGCAAAGGTACGTTTGTCCCTCAATACAGCTTACCTTTTACGAAATCCTCGGAACGCGAGTGCGACTCGCATTTGACCGGTTTTTAAATAGTTTTTTTTTTCAATAGGTCAAAAACTTAATTAGTTTTTGACTTATTGCCAAAAAGTATATAAAAATTGATGATCTATTGACAAAACATTCTAAAATAATTCAGACTGACAGATAATTAGCTATAGGTATTTTAGAGGTTAAGTAAAATTACGGCTTTTGTCGCGTATTTCCTGAATCACTCAAATTATTGCAAATATTTTTGTCCTATGTTGATAAAGAAACAAGTCTTGCTACATTCTTTAGTTAAATGCATATTCTCAATAAATTACATTCGACAATTACATTTTGTATCAGGAGCTGTAACAAGTGTTGAATTACCTTATTGACCTGATTAGTAAATGGTAAGGAGTTAACATTGGTAAATTGTCAATATCATTATTTGTATATCTGCCTTTATTTTTAATAGTACAGTTTTAATCTTAACATCTCTAAAGAGCAAGCCTACCATAAGAAAGCTGTCTGCACGATGGATGCCGCAAAAGCGCATTTTAAAACTGTGTTTGGACATGATGAAATTATTTTTTTTGTAGATTTGTGACTATTGATGAGACTTGGGTCTTCCATAGAGTCAAAACAACAGCCCCAATAATGTATGTCTACTGGTGAGAAAACCAAAGAACGCCAGGACCGCTTATTCGGATCGGAATATTATGGCGACGAGTTTCTAGGATGGTGAAGGAAATACATTGTATTTAAAGAAAAACATTGTAACTAATTAAAATGACTTGTGAAACAGCTTTCATATATCTT
The DNA here is from genome assembly GCA_946406115.1 of Apoda limacodes. Lineage (NCBI taxonomy): Eukaryota > Metazoa > Arthropoda > Insecta > Lepidoptera > Limacodidae > Apoda > Apoda limacodes. The sequence goes on along the minus strand of OX291555.1, from coordinate 19,087,808 downwards.
CAACACAACTTTAACATAAAACTAAAAATGTTATAAACAACATACACACAACATATTTTTAACATACATAACCCTACCCAAAACTACAACAATAACCTGGTAGGTATAGTTTTGTTATAGTTTGAATATTTTGTTCGAAACATTTTATCAGTTCGGAGAGTATGTAAAACCACTAAGCTTGCAGAGCCAATTCGATGAAATCTGGCACGCCATAGCTTCGAGAAGCTTAAAGTTACAAAGTGTAGATTAAACAATCTGCCCGCTAATTAAGTACTAGCCCACTCGACTAGGAAATTCTGTCTAACATGAAGTTTGGGCTAACGCAATAGCACTGTCATAGATTTAATTAAGATTCTAGATGTTTTTGATTCATTTAAATTAAGAAATATAATTATGTCACTTATGTCATTAGTTTTCGAAACAATTTCGTCAATTTTTTGTACTAAGACAAAAAAAAGTGTTAAATTTTTCTATTTACGTCATTTATCCCTGAAAAATATCATTTTCACAAAAATCGGCCAAGTGCGAGTCAGACTCGCTTACGAAGGGTTCCGTACCATTATCCATAAATATTTGCAAAAAATCACGTTTGTTTTATGGGAGCCCCCTTAAATATTTGTTTTACTTTAATTTAATTATTTATTTTTAAAGCGAATATACAACTAAATATTCTGTGCATATTTTAAGCATCTACCTGTTGCCGTTATCAATATCGAGCAAAATCGAGCAAAAAAAATAACGTTTTGTTGTATGGGAGCCCCCTAAAATATTTTTTTTTATTTTTTTTATTATTTGTTGTTATAGCGGCAACAGAAATACATCTTCTGTGAAATTTCAACTGTCTAACTATCACGGTTCATGAGATACAGCCTGGTGACAGACGGATGGACGGACGGACGGACGGACGGACAGCGGAGCCTTAGTAATAGGGTTCCGCTAATTACCCTTCGGGTACGGAACCCTAAAAATTGTTACAAAAAATAATCTAACTTCTAAAATCAACTAAAAATTTTACTTAAACTTCACAGTATAGAAAGTAAAATTGTTTATATTTTTTTTTGTTTTTTTAAGTTTTAACTAGATGTTTATTTGTGTTTTTCAGTCATCAGTAAACACATTTTATAAATAAGCAAATAACTAACATAAGTCAACAAAATTTCAAAATTTGAAATAATTTAAATACAAAAATAAATAAATAAGAAAATCAAATTTTTATATAAATATTATTACATTTTAAAGAACGGGCATTATTTTTATCTCCAGGTAAAAATGGTTTTAAGCATTTATACGGACAATTGTAAGACCGAAATACAAAACATAGGGTCCTGCGAAAGATATTGATTAAATACATATGCAATTTGTAATTTTAATACCTTTTTAGGCAGTTCTAGTATGAAACAGAGTTTAAATATATAGTCCTATGTAACATTTGATTGTCTTTGGTAACGTAATCAGAGTAACAAAGTAACTGTGCAACGTCAAGAGTGGCCACGAAAACAACCAGCTTTACTCAGTTCACATGCCATAGATATTAATTGACAGTATGGGTTTATAAAGTGTCTATAAAGGGGTGTATAAATTTATGTTTTCAAACTATTTTCTGAAGATACTGAAAATAATAAAAACCTATAACTATATAATGTACAGTGTACATACGACGGAAACACAGTTGTCCTTATACATTGACATAGGTCGCAGTTAGTTTACTAACTGCAAATAAGTTAATAATCGCAAATAAAAACAAAAAAAAAAAGATGTAACTACAAATTTACGGTTTCCTTTGCTTGTGTTACATGGCTAAATTATAAAGCTTCTAAATTTTATGATTCTAGGATGACAGGAAGTACCCCATAGATTTTGATTCCCTTGCGAGTGTCAAAATATGCGGTATAAACGAGACATAAAAAAGCCGTATCTTTTGATTGCCTTTAATTGACACTCTTACTTCTATGAAGATTTTGTTTGTTTATAAGATGTCACTAGGAGTTGTATGTGACGTTCTTTACGAGCGTATTTCCAGAGCAAAGATAGAGTTAGGATTTTCATCAGTCAGACTTGTGCCTCGGTAGCTCGGTGGTAGAGCATTTACACGGAATGTAAGGGTCGCAGGTTCAAATCCTTGCTCGAGCTCAATCTTTTGACTGCATCTGTGTTATTTTCTTCTAAGACTTCTAACCCTGCAGGGAGTCTAAACAAAGAAAGATTATTTCTATGTATGTACATTTATAATGTATTTCTTACTTCTATGAAGATTTTGTGTGTTTAAAACATTGATGTACAAGGACTTTATAAGTCATTAGGAGTTGTATATGAATAAGAATAAATAAATACATAGTTATACATGTTTATTAATGCTCCATTGCCTCCTTCAAAGGATTTCGGCTCCGTCTTCAGAACCAGAACCAAGGGATCTAAATTGTTTCCTTGTGTGTCTTAACCTTATGTAGACTGCTGTTATCATTATACTATATAAATATTACTTATACTTATTGTTTATTATAATTATGTTTTGGGATTAAATTATTATTTTCATAATAATCTAACACGAAATACGAATTTTATCATGTTTAAGTTAGATTCATCAAAGTCTAGTTGTTGGATAACTGGTTTGTCATTGGCAAGGAAATAAAATAAATAAAGTATGCGGCAGGTACTATAAAAAATATAACTGATTTACTGTAAGCCGTTTAAATTTTAAACGTTAGATTTCTGAACATTATTCTGAGTATTTAATCCTGATAAAAGTTACGAAACTACCTTTGAAGTGTATATGGATCGTGAAATCATTCTTTTGTTATTTGCGCTACCTCCATTCAAAAATTCATTTCAAAACATCCATTGTCGCGCTGCTGGTTCAAAACATTCGTGCAAATTGATTTTCTTAGCGCCCAAATCAACGAATCGGGTGTTAGATTACTAAACTTTAGGGGTGTTCGTTCTGGGATTAATAGTTTCCACGAATTATACTTTTTACACTTTTGATAACGCCAGTTTTGCCACCGACACATACCGTTCGTGTAGCTTTGAAACGTTACTAACAAAATTTTGCATACAAAACTTGCAAAACGAACGGTTGACGTACACACACTACGATAAAACACACACATACACACTACCATAAACAATGAACATGTATAGGCAGTTTGACAGGTAAACACAAAAATCTACCTACCTCCTGACATGGGTCTAAAGTTTCATTTTTCGATGGAAAAAGTGACCTAAGTGGCAAAAATAACAAAAATATCGTAAACGAACGCATGACAGGTGACAAAAGTAATGAAAATAATGATTCTGCATTCCAAACCGAATGCGCCCAATTTTGTGTTGATGTTTAAGATTCGTAAGTTTACTTGAGGCCTGTCTACGTCACCTTTTTTTGTAACATAGGTTTTGAACAATTTTATTCTAGGATTTAATATTTTACTCTGATACCTCATACATTAGAGCCATTGGAACTTATATTTAGTAAGCTTTAAACCTTATTTAAAATAAATCCTAACTTCTTATTAGATTATGTTTAAGATTACTGAACTTGTATGATTGAACGCTTCATTCTTAGGAACTACAAATATTATTTAATTATGCATTTTGCTATAGGTAGTATATTTATTGAGAATTGTTTACTAATGTATATCTTCACGCTAATACCTAAAGAGATGAGGGAATATACATTTATCGCCTATATTAATTAGCCAAAGCTTGAATAAAAAACATTGCATTACAAAAATGTTTAGGCATAAATATCAAATTGTAGCAGTGAAAATCGCTTCCTAATTCTTGTCAGGAGATGTAATTAATGTTGCCCCTATAAGAAAATAGCCAAGAGTTGACGTGGGTATATTGTCCCAATATCCTCATACATAACCTTTACCTCATCATCTGGGTGCGTAAGGGTCAGTGCGTAAACCTGAATCACCTTTAGAGAATATCTCTTTGTGATTTTAGTAGTAGCTTGTCTACTTCTTCCAGCTCAACAATCTTTTCGTTATTTCTCAAAGTGCGTGCATTGTACGTTGCCAGGGCCAGTTGTCGTCGTTTGTGGTAGCAAGATCTCTGCCGAGTATTCTTTGTACCCCCTGCGTCACCTCGACCGCTACCATGGTCAGGACTAGCGGAGCTGCCGGGAATTTAGGGTCGTGGTTTTTTTGCGCAAATCATAGGGAGAGTTGTGCCAATAATAGCCATGTTTGGCATGCGCGTTGGCGATCGCAGATTAAAGTTAAATATTTCCTTAGTATGGTGCTGCTGCCCACCATCTGGTATGTCACCCACGGGGGATTCGGGGATGTGTTTTTCTACTCTGCCACGGCCACGCTGACACCACACATAGAGTGCTCATTTAAATACGTTCATTAAGTACGTACTTCAATCAATCCATTCCATCTAGACAGGACAAAGTGCATCACTTTAACTAACTCACCAGACCCACCCCTTTTAATATACTATTCTTATGACCAGGACAGACCAGAACAATATACTACCACATTTCTGCTCAATCCAATGACCAGATTGCTACAGCTTGAGTTTAAAAAAGATTTTGTTCCCAATCAACATCACTTCAACAATACTATATTGTATCACAAGGGATCAAAATAATATTTTTACGATGATGGCTCTATTTTAAATCCAGGGTGGAGCAAAGAATTCTAGAGTAGAATCCCGAGCATAGCGAGAGATTCTAAGGTAAATTCCAGAGCGCAGTGAGGTATTCAAAGTACGGCGCACGTTGTAAATTATATGTAACCTTTAAAAAAATCATGTTTGTATTTTCTAGTGACAAAGAAGCTGTGAACGTTGTATATGAAGACATTCTGTAGTATATTTAGTATCAGCATTACACACGCGCGAAGCCGGGGCGGGTCACATATGGTATATTATCATAATCAAATTCTATAGTATCGTACTATATGTACCGTATCATGGTATGGTTACATTTTGTAATATGTATATTATACCCCGTATTTACCAGCATTACTTTTATTTTAAATTTTGTTAATTGCGTGTTCGCTATTGGGTGTGCCTATTAATTGTTTATTTTAGATTTTAAGGTAGACTGGTATATGATGCCATTAGGCATTAAGTCCACCCTTTGTGCCGTTGTACAATAAAGTTTTTTAAATAAGTAATTGTGAGCAAGCAAGAGTCGATACAGTTGCATAATAGATTATTATCCTAAGAAATTTAAGCTCTTTCCTTAGCTTAGAAGGTAATGTTCACCATATTTTCAAATCATCGGGGAATATTGCTAATAGGCTATAGGAATAAAAATAATAATATCATGGGATTATATAGCGCTAATATTATATGACATTAAAAACAGCTAATTTTTAAAAAAAGGTGGAGGAAATTCGCCAAAGTGCTGCTTATGAATGATAATTCATATCGTTCATATGGTATAAATGCCGCGGTCTGTACTTGTGGGCTTAAAACCATGGACTACCCGTTGCCATTTCAGACCTTGGCTCCCCAATTCCTATTTACTATTCTCACTTTAGAGATCTCCGAGGGAATTGATCGCTGACGATAAGGCATTGAAGATGGATGAGATTGGACAATTTGACAATCAAAATGGAAACTGCTTCTATACAGGTTTAAAAAAAATAGTAGTTAATAAATGCATTAACATATTATGTTATATAGAGGATGCCGTGGCTTTGGGTTCTGTCGTTAGGCCAAGTCAGAGGCCTTATGTGCGACTTAAAAACCCTGACAGTTTAGTAGCCCCTAGATTGACAACGGTAGGCGAGATGTAATGTTAAAATATTACAAAAATACAAAAGTTAGCTTATTGGGAACAATCTTAAGTACGCCGGATCCTGAAATTCATGAAAAAAAGGTATGCAAGTAGATATTAACTCTTGAGACCTGTGAAAGTACTAACATACATTTTACTCACGAATTCACAAGTCTGGCGAACTCGAAGATTCCGAAAAATGCAAGGAGGTCTTACTTCTTGAGACCCGTATAAGTACTTGAACCTTATTGGGAATAGTCTCGAGCTATTCGGACTCTGGAATTCGAGATTCACGGGTTTCGAGAGGTAGTCAGTCTTCCATACATTTTTATCCCGAATTCCAGAGTATTTCGTGCTTGAGACTTGTGCCCTTTACGTTCCCTGCATTTTTGCCCCTATTACAAGAACTTATTATACTTATTGACAGCATTGAGTGAAACGCAAAGTTTTTAATCCTATCTCGTAAATAAAAATTATGTCAATCATTGATGAGGTCTATGTATTTTTTTTTTACATATTTTGCATTGCCCACTTCGCGAGTATCCTCAAAGTAATGCTTTTAGCTTTTTTGATAATAATAGTTTCCTATTGGACACAAGATAGCGCTACTAAGTCTAATTTATAACACTTCTTTTAATTTTTAGTTCAGCTATTGTATAACAGATGGCGCTTTAAGCACAAAAATAATTTTTAGTTTTATAGTATTACAGAAAAAGCCTAATCACTTCTATTATTTTTACCCCACTATGAGGGTTATGATTTTAGCAGCATATTAGTCTTGTTATAAGTATTATTTGTATTAGCACGCTCATCTGTTTTCTTATAACTCCTAAATTACCGATTGTAAAATAGGGTTTAATTTTTTTTTCTCTCGTTTATCAGTCTCGTGGATAATTATCATGTCTTATTGAATCCAATATTGCGGATTTATAAAATCGATAAACCCTAGACTACATAATTCTATCCTACGAGTGACCTTGGTACTAAATATTCGTAAAAACTACGACATCGAAATTACGTACTTTAATTGCTTTAGAACTTATATGCAGTTACATTGTTTGGGCTTTAGCGATAGCAAAATAATAATTATATTAATATGTATTTGTTTCTAGAAACAATTTGAAAATATATGCTTGTTGTACGCCCTACAAATGATTTTTTTTTAATGTAATGCAAAATTTTGTTGTTTTTCTTGATTTAGAAGGTCACAAGGCACATAGTTTTCAGTAATTTGAACCTTAGATAGTTTCTGCTTTAGGCTCACAATAAAAATCTTCGGTAGTTTAAAAATCTAAAAAAACTAGCTAACTTACACATCCGCAGCTCAGTTGATAGTATGGCCTGCTCCGGTGGGTTGGGTTCGATTACCGCGTTAGAAAAAACATTCATGTGATAAACATTTGTGTTTGTCTTAGTTTTAGGTGAATTTATGTATATGATGATGATATGTATGTTTTTACAAAAAAAAGTCTATAATTATAAATAATAATCCGTTGTCTTTTCATAATACAAGCTTTGCTTAGTTTGGGACCAGATGGTGCTGTGTAATATGTCCAAAAATTATTATTATTCTTATGACATATATTAGTAAAACCAAGCTTACCCCTTTTGTTGTCACACAACAACCTATTTTTTCGACTTTTGTTATTGTAAAAAATGTCACTAACCCAATTATTTGTTAGTAAGTAACTCTTTTCTTTGCACGATACCTCAATCTTAAAAGAATTATTCCCGCTTACTACAACACGCAGGTAACACGAAACCTCTCATTTAACTTCGTCTACTTACATATTTTTGCCGCCCTTTATTTTTATCTCCGCTTCTTATTTGTGTCTGTGGAAAATATAATTGGTTTCGTAGTGTGGAGATGGACCTATTTACTCATATATAGGTATATATATGTCATAATAATAATAAAAATAATATAATACGTATGAAACGTTCTCAAACTCCGTTTTAAGCTTGTTTTAAACTTATTAAAAGTATGTAGAATACCTTATCTAATAACCTTCACAGACAAACAAACAGTCAGAAATAAATGACCAAAATCTACTTGAAATGTGGTAAATTATCGGGAAAAAAAATCAGCCAAGTGCGAGTCGGACTCGCGCCTGAAGGGTTCCGTACAATTGTCTATAAGAACGGCAAAAAAAATCACGGTTGTTGTATGGGAGCCCGCCTTAAATATTTGTTTTATTTTAATTTAATTATTTATTTTTAAAGTGAATATATAACTAAATATTTCCAGCGTCTACCTGTTGACGTTATCAATATCAAACAAAAACGAGAAAAAAAACCACGTTTGTTGTATGTGAGCCCCTTAAATATATATTGTATTCTGTTTTTTAGTATTTGTTGTTACAGCAGCAACAAAAGTACCTCTTCTGTGAAATCTTCAACTGTCTAACTATCACGTTTCATGAAATACAGCTTGGTGACAGACAGACGGACGGACGGACAGCGGAGTCTTAGTAATTGGGTCCCATTTTTGGTTGGAAAGGTTATTAGATAAGGTATTGTATTTCTATGAGAAGCAAAAGACTTATCTACGTGAGAAAAATATAACTATTACAAATGGAAGCCTAAGTACGAAAAGTCACCTTCCAATGTGATATTGAAGACGACCTGTCGTTTATACTAAAATTGTAGAATATTTTAACCGAATCAATATGTCGTTACGTCATTCGTTTGAAAAACCACGAAACATGTCGTTCTTTCGTAAGTTGTTTCTTAAAGCATATATATACCTATAGTAAGTTTTAAGTAAATTAATCATACAATTTTTTTTCTCAAAACAAACTTTTCTTTCTTTCCTTAAGTCAGCTCTGACTCGTGACAAAACCCGAAACACGTATTCCATTAATTGTGTTTAAAAACATTTATACCAAGCTCGATATGAAACTTAATATCCCATACAAACTTTAATTCTCCTTTTCACCCCCTAACTTTTGCAATTTCTTCAAAAGTCTTGACTATGTCGTCAAAAACAGTTTTGTTGTATATTCCATACAATAAAACTTTTTTTTTTTGGGAAATTATCTAAGCTTTTTTTGTCACAGAAGTATAATTTATAGCTTTATCTAATATAGAGTTATAAGCGGAATAAAGCTGGGGTGGGGGAATGACAAAACTGATTAGGAGTTACAAGGCAACAGACGAACATCTTAACATAAATCCATACAAAGACTGCTAACCTTTCGTAGTCAGGATAAAAGCTTACGATTTTTCTACTTAGTATAAACTTATAAAAGCTCTTTCCATAACATTATATTGTTAGCATCTCGGAAACTCATAACAACCTTTGATACGGCGAAACATCCGGCAATTATCCGACTCTGACACGGATGTAACTAAAATATACTCGCTTTCTGTGAAAAAAATAATAACAAAACAAACTATTTTGTTTTATTCACTTCAAACAGAAATAGAATAGATTTACAAAAGTTGATCATACTACGTTTTATTTCTTTTGTCGATAGAATTTGCAAATGTTGCTAAAAAGCTACAGAGCGATTATTAAGAGCGTCATGGAACATGGACAGAGTTTTTTTTTTTACTACTAAAGTAGTGGCAAACAAGCTAACAGTCCGCCTGATAGTAATTAGTCACCGTAGCCTATGGACGCTTTCAAGACCAGGACTAATATCACTCGCGCGTTGTCGAACCTTCAAAATCTAATAACTTTCGTCTTGAAACTTTTTCTCTTTAGAGTTTTGTGGTCATGAAGAAGACGATTTTTTTGTATGTGGGAGTCAGTGTCACTTCGATTCGAAAGGTAGATGCAAAAGTGAATAATAAGTACTATTTATATATTGCAGAATAAAGGGAAAATCAAAGAATTGTCAAGTCTAACCGGAAAACTGAGATATTTAGTAAAATTCTCACTAAACATAGGTACGTTTATTGTAGTTGTGGCTCATGAAGATCCAGAGTGAGCACAAAAAATCTCTATGGATGATAGGTTTTATATGAATATGGATGAATGTTTCCGGCTCATACAATTGGCTACTGTATATGCGCACAAAGGACATAAAATCAAAGAATTTAATTCCTTCAGTATGATTCCGGTTGGAATTCAATGTAAGGTTTTGCAAGTTTAGTTAAGAAAATTATTATCTACTAATTTCTGTAAAGTTTTTTTTTTATGAATTTTTTGGACATTACACACAGCGCCGTCTGGCCCTAAAGTAAACAAAGCTTGTGTTATGGATACCAAGCAACGGATACAAATACACCCAGACTGAAGGATACAAACACAAATGTTTATCACATAAAATAATGTTTGTCCAGTGCAACCCGAACCCAAATCGAACCCACACCCTCTGCACAGCAACTAGGCTGCGAGGGTGTCAAAGTTTATACGATAGTTTGAGTTAGCCCTTATTTAATCCTCAATTACAGACAAGCTTTTCAAATGCTATACTATGCTTTCTATGTAGTTAGAAATAAACTAGAGATCTATTGCTAATAAAGAAGACGTAATTTTAAGCCAAACAGTTGCTAACTTGTCTAGTTTGACGGATTAAAGGAAGTTGCTAGACAAAAAAACGTATTCGATGATTGATATACAGTTTGTTTTCTGTTTACTCCAAAATTGTTCAAATATTTTTTTAGACTTATTCTTTCCCTTCTTTTATCTTATTATTTCTCTTATTCTTTTAAGACGGATTAGAGGAAAAGAAAGAGAGAAAAGGGAAGGGGAGGGAAGAGGTAAATGCAGTATGTGACATGATGTTGTGGCTGAGTTGGAACGTGTTTTGGGGCCACTTGGTAGGTATAAGTACCACGAAATAGCCACGCCTGGCTATCAATACCGAAGAGCCATGACCAGCTATCAGCTGATCATCGTCTCGTAGGTATGCTTCACTTTCCATAAAGACTTAGGCATCTTAATCCTATTTACGTGACTTTGTATGTAAATGTATATAGTTAGCAAGCAGCGTTTACAGTACTGCAATACTACTAATAGCCATAGGCTGACAATACTTTACATAGCGCTTTTACATAACGTTAGCCTAAGTTTCTCTGTTTAGATACATTCTGTAACAAGACGCATTTTGCTTTGACCTTCTTCACGTTATATATTATAAGTCCCTCTGACTCCTATTCGACAAGAGCGTATTCAAGAAAGCCCTTAAAAGCTTATTAGCTTAAAGCAACTAGATCGCATCCTCTCTTATTAGATGTGACGACAAATTGACGTGGCATCAAATCACTTACCAGTCACTAAGCTACCATCAGCGAGCGCTCTAAACAAGCGTTCACCGGTGCCCGAGGACATAGAATCACTAAGAGAGCCCAACGCCGCATGACGATAACGTAACAATTATCCCTCTGCCGAGGACTGGACTCCTTCTACAAAAGTGTCAAGAAGGCTACAGGTGTACAAAAAGCAGCCACGAAAACGTGATGGAAGGGATCTAACCTGGCCTCCAAGTTAACTGGAGCTATAAAGCTATTGAAGTCGATACCCTGAGCGCCATGCCTTCCTTCAAAAGACTAAATTAATCCATGCGTTTGACGACGACTAAAAGGCAGACTGCTTAGAACAAACTTAGTGTCGCAATGATTGCTTAGCACTAAACCAGTAAACACCAATCATGTCCGTAAGGTAGACAGTGAGGTCAAAAGGAGATGCGCTCTCTCTCTCTACCCCCTGTCATTGCAGACAAAGTTCTGGAGACTATCAAAATTAAGGTTACCTCGATTATTATATTAATAGTATTTTTAACGTGGCGATGTCGAATTACCTTTTTTCTCGACGTAGTTAGGGTAAAAATTTCCTAAGCCCTTGTCATAAAGACAATTTAGTTTACTCAACGCTTTGAGTTGCACCAGAACAGATTTCACGGAGCACATTTATACCTACAGGAGTGCCATTTTTTGACGTGGCGACAGCGTTCAATAAATACTTACACAACGGTTTTTAAGCTGTAACTTTTATAATGTTGCATAATGTTCCACATACACTGAGGTCGCTCTAAGCTGGTTTTTATTTTATGCATTTGCTAATACTAGCTTGCTAGTGACTGACTGGTGGGTGTCAGATTCGATGACCACATCAATATTAGATATCTAATGAGAGCTGGGATGAGATCTAGTTGTGGTAAGCTCATTATTTAAGGAGCTTTCTTGAATTTGTCCCAGTTTATCACATTCCCTCGCAGTGCCTTCGTAGTCCTGGGGCCCAAGGGACATTATAACCAAGAGATTATTAGATCAAAGTTTATTCAGCACTTCTATGGAGCGCAAACTTAGGGTTATGTTCTCTAGAAACGTTGAGTATGTCCAGCCTATGGTTGTTATTATCGGCGTAGTTAGTAGCAGTCATAATGTTAAAATTGAGTTTGTTTATCAGTCTGTCGAGAACCTTGCCTTTGTTCTACGCAGGATAGGTGGTTTTTCATCGAAATCAGACGCGATCATGATCGTCTCATGGCTGGTCGGTCTAGCCTATTGGCTATTCTTAGTCACAAAGCCGACTCGAAAGTCGTTCCGCCCTCCTTTATTATGTCTCCCCTTCTCTCTCTCTCTCTCTCTCTCTCTCTCTCTCTTTCTCACCATCTCTTTCGGTCTTTCTATCTCTAGCTAGTGTCATGGAATACGTTTTTAAAGATGGCAAAAACATAAAAATAAATCTTTTCAATGTCGGATTACAGTTAAAGTATTTGAGATACATAAATAATATATCTTAGCTTTTTTATAGGAAATTTAATAAGTTACAGTTTTTGCATACACGATTTTATCGTATTAGTAATTATTGCCGAGATATAAGCAAAACACTGAAAAAGGGCACCCTTTTTCCAAGATGGCGGCGCGAGCGCAAAAAGTATCGATGGGGACTTTTAGTATGCCCAACGGAATGGGAGGTCTTTATGAACATGTACACCAAAATTCAAAACTCTACCAGTTGTTTTTTCATTTTCTAATTTGATTGGACTATACAAAAAATCAAATAAATAACTTATTCTGTTTGCACGGAGTCAAAGTTGCTAGTTTGCTTGCTGGTTAGTTTTCTATCCACGCATTTGCTATAAGTTCGGCTCGGTTTTTTGGTTTCTTTTTTAAGTGAAATAATGTAATCTAAGACTATTGTTTTTTTTACTGCTTAAAATCAAAAACCTTATATGTACATATAATATTAGATTTTAAAAACAACTATCTTTTTGGCTTGAATTCGACAAACGTTTACTTCTTCGTACTACCGGACATTCCACAAAAAAAAAGTGACGGTCAAAAAAAACTTACTATTTCAAAATTTTACAAAATTTATAGATAGATCAATGTGATAATGATGAAAGCACACAAATTTATGTTTGTACCTCTCTCTACCTTCCGTGATGACGTCATAGATTATTCTACAATCATTATTATACGTAACACTGTTTGATTGATTAAAGTCTAAACTTTGTTTCGATGTAAAAAAAATCATGATTGATAAGATATAATAAGCATGCCAAAATGCTGGCACCTAAACTCAAAAAAAAAAAATATTTAAAACTTAAATGCTACATCCTATTGCGATCAAGAAAAAAATTCCACCATGTAGAAAAGTGTCCGTGCTTAACGAACTAAGAAGAGAAAAAAACAGAAAATTGACACTAGCTTGAACGAGGTTGATGAAGATGCCGAACGGCAAACCAGAAAATGGACTATTTATTTTAGCTTCTCAGTTATCTATATAATATGTCAACCGCTTTCAAACACTTCGAATGTCATTACGGTGGCGTGATGGTTTGGACAATCTAGGTGAATCAGAAAATCGAGGATTATCATCAATAGTGAAGGCAGCATAGGGATCAGCAAATAAGTCGTCGTGGAATGCTCCTTGTCCACAAGTTCGCGGTTGCCTAATAAACCTCCTTGAAAACAAGCGAATTCACAAAAAAAAATGCGGCAATAGCCCGACTTCTACCCACCTCGATTTTTTTTTTAAGTAAGCGAGTTATATTAAATCCGACGAAGATTAAACAAAGTGTAATGATATTATGTCTACTCTACAAAAGAGCAGCGTGCCTTAAGGCTACTTCCATGTACAGATTTGTAGAGGTAACCCACATTTATTTCAAAGTGGCGCTAGGAAAGGCATCGCCCTCGACTATAATTTATAAAGTTACATAAAAATGTACAAGATAGTAACGCATTAGTTCCAAGTTTTTCCACTGTCAAAGGTAACTTTGTATTGTGGTTTATTTTTTGTTTAGTCTGGCTTGGGCCGCCGCGGTATACATGTTCCTAACACTGTGATTATTTAAATGATAGGTATGTATTTTTTGATAATGAATTGACAATTCGTGATTGAGACATTTTATTTTTGATTGTGCAAATAACGGTGGTTGATAAGGTCATATGAAGAAACGTTATGATTTTATAGTCATTCAATACGTAACAACGTATTGTTTGCGAAGTATTTTTACTGCTTTATCATGATAAAATATAAAACACTAGTTTTCGCTCGCGGTTTGGCCTGCGCTGAATTTGGTTATCGGCGTGACTCCATGATTATAGCAAGGATGTTTGCCATAGCAATATAGCCATAGTTCTGCGGAAACTTTTACGGGATAGTAACCATGTACTTCTCCGGCTATTCTACATTGTTCCAAAATTCTGCTGAAGTGGTTGCTCCGTGGCGACGCCAAGCAATAACATATGAACAAACGAACATACTTTCATAAATATATTTTGCTTCGGGTTTTGATGCTCACACGCCAAATAATCAAAACAATTTGTCAAACATTATGAATTTTAGAGTTCCGTAGCAATAAAGTGGAAACAGAACTCACCCGTTCGTTTTTCTCAAAAAGTTTGTCACGCAGTAATTTGTTTTTAGATGAAAATGAGGAGGTCAGTTCGGTCCCAATGAAAAAGTTTAAAATAACCATGTGGAGTATGGAGGGGGAAGAGAAAAAGGAAAATAAGGTCAGAATTCGTTAGTATGAAGCACACCCAAGGCACTGCGGTTCGTATTCTCTTAAAATACACCGATGTAAGCATTTCTTAATTTCTGTTGTTACCAGAAAACTCGCAAAAAACGTCAGTGTCATTGAACAAGTAACTGTTTACATACCATACGTGTTTATATCAGGAAAGTGAAAGATAGTAAACTTACGTCCATACAGTATAAAATCACGTTGGTCATGTCACGCGGTGTAAATTTAACACCGGCGGAACAAAATCCTACCTCCACTTGAAAACGATGTTCGTCTACGCTGACATCATATATATATATATATATATAAATAAGGCTTTGTTTAATATTTAAAGTATAGGGTTATTTCAAACGATAAAACCAATTCATTTTTTGCTGTAACACTTTTTGCTTTTTGGAATAAAAAGTGTATTTCAATATTTTAAGAATAAAAAAGATCTAAAAAAATTACTAGAACGCCAAACGTTGAACGTAGTGCAAGAAAAAAAAAGACAGTTAACTATTAAATGTATCCGAAATGCTTCAATGATTGCACGTATTGAAAAGTAAAAAATAACAAATATTTAACGTTAAAAAAACTATAAGCCGTCGGCAACAAAAACTGATATTTATAACGAAGAAAAACAAACTGTTAGTTTTTTTAGGGAAACAGAAATTCACAATAACTTTTTTACGACAATATTTATAAAAACAAAAAATAGATTGCTTTAAACGAAAATGAAAGCATAAAATGTTTTAAGTAAGTAAAAACTTGGCTGAGCTTAAAGATGAAGTTTTGAGTTCGGTTTAGGTAATAAGAGGCTTTGCTAAAGGCTTTTTTAAGATATAAATAAGTGAAACCATCTGGCGTGAAGAAGTGAACTAAGCAAGAAAATTGGCTTTTTATAATTCAACTTACGCCGACGCCGAACGTGATTAAGATGTTAGGGAGACAAAGTGACAAATCACTGATGGCCACGACCTACTCATGCAAAACAAACAAAAAAGTATGCCGGACATAAAAATTAAAGTGCAACAAACTTTTCTGACCATCTGACTTTGTTCACACCATTTTAATATGGCGACTGTTGTGTAGATTTTTGGCCACCGACTCAAAAAAATTTGTTGCACTTTAAATACGTAGTAATAAATATTAACAACATATACACACTACTATAATGAATTAATGAATCTTTTAATAAAATTTGACGACCTTCAAATATCAAGTAATATAAAATTGCGTGTGTGTGAATATTTCTTTCACTCTTTTTTTCGGGTCCGGATAATTTATAATAACCAAGAGCTTGAGTAACTAAAAAATATAAAAAACTGCGAGTCGGACTCGCGCACGAAGGGTTCCGTAGCATTACATATAAAAACGGCAAAAAAATCACGTTTGTTGTATGGGAGCCCCCCTTAAATATTTGTTACATTTTAATTTAATTATTTATTTTTAAAGTGACTAAACTAAATCTTTAATATATATAAATTTCGGGTCACAATGTTTGTCCTCAATGGACTCCTAAACTACTGACCCGATTTTGATCAAACTTCGTAAATATCTGTTATTTGATCCAACTTAAAAGATAGGATAGTTTTTATCTCGATATGTCAAGTGCGAGCCGGACTCGGGCACTATAGGTCAAAACCAACTTTCGCCGGGTACAGAGGGACGGCAGCGGAACAACGTTCGCCGGGACAGCTAGTATTTTATAAATATTTCAAGCGTCTACCTGTTGCCGTTATCAATATCGTGCAAAAACGAGCAAAAAAATTACGTTTGTTGTATGGGAGCGACCTTAAATATTTATTTCATTCTGTTTTTTAGTATTTCCTGTTATAGCGGCAACAGAAATACATCTTTTGTGAAAATTTCAACTGTCTTACTATCACGGTTCATGAGAAACAGCCTGGTGACGGACCGGCGGACGAACGGACAGCGGAGTCTTAGTAATAGGGTCCCGTTTTGATTTTGATTTTGTAACTTACCGTGTCTCACCACTTTATTCGGTGGCATTTATAAAAAAAATACAGATTAAACATCACATACTGATTATAATTATAATATTAATATTAACTAAAAATCTATGTCTGATGGTGAGTATACCAACACAGCTGAGACTGATTTTATATACTCTTAATGATAGATAATTCTTTTTCAAGAATTCTTATTTTAATAAAATTTATTTATTATTATTATATTATCCTTGCTGTTTTTATGTCCAAAACTTTGCTAAAGTCAACATTGCCGTCTACTACTTTTTCTCTAACCGAATACATAGTTATGAAAATGATCGAATATGTAATGGAAGGAATACATCTGCAAAATACTTGCGAAATTGACCTCGGAGTTAAATTCTACTTGGAACAATTTACTGCCCTCCAAGTATTGACTACTTTATTTCGTTAGAGAGCGCCTAAGAAATACTTATGTCTAATTTCTCAAATCACATAGTTTTGGGAGACTTAAACACTTGTCTTCATATAACTTCCTACGACTGTGTCCCCGACGGTACCACGCTCACTGTAACGCACCCACAACTTGAAAAACGAAAACCTTTGTGTACGTTCAAACAGCTAAAGAAAAATATATATATTAGAATAGCCAAGAGCTAACAAATTAACATACAATTATTGGTGCTAAAATTACAGTAAAACATGCGAAGTCAGAAAATAAAAACATGAATCTTGGATTAAATTTAAAATTTTATTTTAACGTTATAAATAAATGACAGATTTCTTTTCAAGTAAATTATCTTAAAGTACAAATTCCCAAGTATATTTTGAAGTATAAAAATCCCTATAATATCGTCTCTGCCTCTGTCGCTACCACTCTATACAATCAAAATACATCAATAGATGGTATTTTCTAAGAGTCGGAATATTTGCGAATAACAGCCCTAAGTATTAAGCAATATTATAATGAAATTTCAGCTAAAGTATTTGTACTCTTATGAAAACAGACCGAAAATAGGCGAAACCTAGGTAATTTTGTGATTTTCTTCTATCGAGAAATTTTAATTGCATTGTGTTTTTGCAAATATAATACCTCGGAATTATAATCTAGTATTTATATATTTTTTATTATTTATTTGAACTTAATTGACTCACTGAAAATTCAATGCTACTGTGCTTGCCTATATACCTTCTCTTAAACCAAAGGATTTGACGACTACAGCAACCACTTTCTACCATCGCACCGCTCGCCATCGGCGGGGAATTTATTCTCACACTCTAGAATGGTCGCGTGCAGTGTGGTTTCAGAGTTCAGAGGTTCAGAGGTTTCGCGAACGCTTGGGTTGTGGAATGATTACCCTGCCAAGGTTTTGTCTAAGGACTACAGTATGGGGTTCTTCAAGAAAGAAGTTATTGGATTTTTGAAGGGTCAGCAACGCGCGAGTGGTACCACTGATGTTACAAGCGTCTATAGGCCACGGTGACCGCTTACCATCAGGCGGACAGTGTGCTTGTTTGCGACCTTAGTGGTATAAAAAAAAAACCACGGACGGGAGTCCGTCATATGTTTTTTTAGATACCATACTGAACATGGACATGGCTTTGAAATGTGATTTAAAATTATTCCCGGTCTCAATAAAAAAGAAATCAAACAAATCGCATATATCTTAATTTTTTAACATTGACATTATAAGGCATATAAAAATAACTTAATTTTGTCAGTCTTCTTGAGATCCGGGGTGGTTAAATTCAGTATATTTTTAACAGTAAAAGTTAGCACAAGGGTACAGTACAGCGCTCACAATTGTAATTTATTTTCCGATCTCACCACTTGTCATATTTCGAACATCTTATTTTAGTCTTTTTATCTCTTAATAAATGATAAATAAGTCGAAATAAATACAAATATTCTAGATCTAGAATATCAAAATGACTACCTACTTTCTAAACGACATCGCGAGCTACGTGGGGTTTGTGGGACCCGAACGCACTTTGAGGCTATCTGTTTGCTGCATTCGTGACACGATTACTAAACCAATGTTACCAAGTTGTTTTGCAAAGTCACAACTCCAGCAACTTAAAGCGACGAAAATGTGCGCGAATTTTTAAAGAGTAACAAATATTTTTGTGTCACTGGGATCTGTTAAACACCACATGGTTCATGGAGGGTTAATAATTGACTATCATACGTGGCTACTGCAAAAGTTTACATGCGTGTTCTTAGAAGTTTACATGCGTGTTCTTAGAAGTTTACATGCGTGTTCTTAGAAGTTTACATGCGTGTTCTTAGAAGGTATTGTAGCGGAACTCATAAACAACCGAACATTGTGTTTATGTAGGTTTGTAATTTTCTAGACAGAAACATAATAAGATTTTCTAAATGGTAAGTAATTAGTTGTTGAAAAAGTATAAACAAAGAATGCAAGACTTGCGAAGACAGTTTTTTTTGTCTTCTTCTCTGTGTAGGGTCAGAATTGGTATTGGTCTTGAGGATAAAAAAAAAAACACAGTCTTGGTCTTGGTATTCTTCTTGCATTTTCTAAAAGAACAATACAAGACCAAGAGTTTTTAGAACATACTACTTATCACTAAATGTGATGTGCCGAATATTTAAAAATGATAGGTCCATTATAAAAAAAAGGGTCTACGGGTAGCCTGTATTAATATAGTATATTTGTAGCAAGTTAAAAAAAGATTAATTCTTTGAATGAAAACCGTGTCCTGCGCTAGTTAAGAACTTGAAAATTGCGCAAGCATGAGCAGCACGAACACGAAGCTTAGCAGAAACAGTCGCGACATACTTGCGTTTCCTTGGCTTAAATCTATAACTAAATAAACAACCATTTTATTCATACTAATATTATAATTGAAAAAGAGTATACATAATCCTTCTTATCCCAATTAAGAGTACCTACGTGTAAGAGTATACATATCCTTCTTATCCCAATTAAGAGTACCTACGTGAAGAGTTTTTTCCGCGGATAATATAGTAACGAAGTAACGATATGACCTGACTTTTCTTGTTCAAAGAATAACTCTGACAAAGAAAACTTGTTATTCGGATAAAGTAGTCGTGCAATTAAATTATAATGTGTGCCAGTGCCAGTGTGGATGTGGTGATGGTATATAGCAGTTGGGCAGTACCAAAAAGAGCAATATCGCAATCATCCAAAGTTACCAAAATAAGATTCTCAGGGCAATAGTTAATGCACCCTGGTACTTATGAAACGATGATCTCTACAGGGACCTTAAAGTAGATTCCTTGCCAGCCTTCATACATCCCCACTGTTGGGGCACGGCCTACCCTCATAAGCGAGGGTGATTTGGGCCACAGTCCACACGCGGGCCCAGTGCGGATTGTGGACTTCACATACGTTTTTTTTTCCTGACGTATGCAGGTTTCCTCACGATGTTTTCCTTCACCGAAAAGCCAGTGGTGTAGTAGAAAGTAGATTCCGTCGATAAAATAATGAAAAAGTATGCAGAAGATTAATAGTATGAACTTATCCTCATATAAATGTCGACCGCGACAATACGGACATAGTGAGAAGGCTGAAATGAACTAAACCCTTTCAGTTAGTGTAGTGTTGTTAATAGTGTGATGTAAAGAGAGTAATATATAATATAGAATACAAAAACAAAGTGTCTTCACCTTAACTAGAGACTGTAAGAAAAGAGTCATTGGTCACATTCTTAGATGGTAAATATTATTTTATATAGAGGTCCCACGAGTTTTTTTTCGCTGGTCATTCATGGATCGACATTATTCTTCCATGTTCATAATAGACTATTCCATCTAAAATATTTTTTTTATTTTTATATGAAAACATTTTTCAAAACTTTTTTAATATATGAGCACTCTTACGTGGCGCTAACGGCATAAAGTAAAATTACCTCATAGCGCTTGAGACCGCGTAGTAACATTACAAACTGCTATAGGTACGTGCACTAATCTACAGAACGAGAGTTGATTAGTATGTTCGATCTAAGCAGAAGTCATATAAATATTATGTAATAACATAATAAAAATAATAATAATAGAATAATAATAATATTTATAATGGTGCCTAAAAACGTAAATGGGTCAAAGTCATGAGAAGGGATGAGCTCACTGCAAAACCAAGAGCATTTTACCGGGAAGACCATTTCGACGTAAGTGTTTATTTAGATACCTAGCAAAAAGGGAATGCTTAGATTTTATTCGCTATACCTTATTTTTGTATCGGGTTAATCTTCAAAAGATGGATACCTGGTCTCCTGAGGTAAGATATCGGATTATATTACACAAAAGTGTACGTACTGATGATGCAAGACCTTTTTGTTACCTTCGTCGCCTTCGCGGAAATACCTACAGTAGGTAGTTTAGTGCGTGGCAAAAGTTGGCAAACACAAATACATACACATTCACGCAAAATGTTTCGTTTTCGTTTCATTATTAAAACTAACAAATCAGATAATGACATGGAATGGATTATACACCTCTAAACATTACTAAGAACTCCCTCAAAGCCTAGTTGGTAGTATGAATGGCCGTCTGCTGTGCAGATGGTGTGGGTTTGATTCCTGCACTAGACAAACATTCATATGATAAACATTTTTGTTTGTCTTGAGGCTGGTATTGATGTATAATATGTATGTATTTACAAAAGAAAAATATATTTGTATTTGTATCCGTTGTCTGGAAAGTATCCATAGCACAAGCTTTGCTTAGTTTTGGACCAGCAGATGGGAAATCGAGACCACTATATTCAAGGTCTCTGACTGGGGACGGGAAAACTTGTCCGATTCAACCCTACAAAGACACAAGTCTGCACGTTCACCTCTAAGAAAACTCCATAAACTGAGGTCCCACAATTATAGAACATTGCCCTCACCATCTCTTTGCATTGGAATCCTTTGTGTTGACATCTCTAACGATGTTCAGTTCCGAGATCATTTACAAGACAAGGTGAAGCTGGCGTCCAAAAAACTTAGTTTACTAAACAGATCGTAGCAGTACTTCACCTTGGGGCAAAGGTTGCTGCTTTACAAGTCGAAAGTCCGGCCCCATTTGGAGTACTGCTGCCATCTCGGTTCAATGACGGGCTGTAAGAATCGTCACCGATCCCATACTCACAAGCCGTTACGAACTCTTGAGTCTGATGAGAGGCTTTGCCTTCCGTTGTGTTTTCTGCCGTTAGTATAATGGGATGTGTTCTGAGGAATTGATCGAAATAATGCTCACGGCTACTTTCTACCATCGTTACGCTCGCCATCGGCAGGGATGCATTCTTATAATTAAGAACCTACATAAACTTCCTCCCGCAAACGCTTGGGTTGTGGAATGATCTCCCTGCCAAGGTTTTTTCTAAGGACTACAGTATATGGTTCTTCAAGAAAGAACACTACATTTTTTAAAAGTTCGGCAACACGCAAGTAATGCCTTAGGTGTTGCAAGCGTTCATAGGCTGCGGTGATCGCTTACCATTAGCCGGACTCAAGCTCGTTTGCCACCTTAGTGGTATTAAAACATTCCAAAAAATTTATGTGTTTTTTGTATTATTTTATTTTCAGAAAATATGTATGGCTTACTAAAGAGTTACCGCGATCGGATGAATACATTGAGGACCCACAACTTGATAGAATAGATGCGTCATTACCGCCCGTGGGTATATTAACGCACGCCTTGCTTTAATAAAAGTAAAATTTCATAACGAGAAGGCCGTAGGAGTAATTAAGGACTGAGCAGCCGCTTTACCTGTACAATGACACTGTTTATGAGTAAAGGTCGGCTCATATACCGAGACGCAACGTGACGTGAGCGGCTTGAAGATGCACCGAATTTGTCGATTTGTTTTTGTACTTTTATAAATACATTTAATGGGGGATAAAACATTGCGGGTCGCTCTCTGATACTGTACTGCAAGTACAATTTATCTCAAAGAAGTTGTAAACGAAGCACTAGCTACTGTCTCGAAGTCTCAGTGCTCTACGAGTAACATATATGCTTCCACGCATTTCGTGAGATCTTACTGGATCCCAATTTTTTGCTTCGCTAGGGACCGTATCCAGGATATTTGTTTATGTTTTTAATTAATTGCAATATTAGTTAATATTAAAAATAATTACACGTTCAAAGCCGCGGCGCAGCGTAGTATACCTATAGTATATGCAAAGTCATTAGAGACGTTAAATCTAAGAGAGCACTCCATTTATTCGTACTTCGATTAGAATTCTAACAAATTTGAAATTTAAATGGAAACGTTCACGATTCTCTACACCATTGCTAAAGGAATTGAGTCCACTAAGTCAAGATTTCACGAGAAATATATAGGTACTTTTCTCTGAATTGCTGCTTTGGATTACATTGTAGGCACAAATCTTTTACGCATTTACGCAACATAAAGATAAATGTATATTTATGCTACCCTTATGTACCCATACATATAATATTTAAGCCTTCAATTGCTATGAAGATTAGACTGTAGATAAACCTACTACTAAAAAATAAGCTATTTGCATTAAATTTTGTTATTTTGTATTTTTTACTTTGTTCAGCTTGCACGTTACTAGCTTTTACATTCAGCTACGCCAGTTCCAAATTTAGTAATTAGATATTTTGATCAAGATTAAAGGGTTTATTTCCCCTTCTCCGTCTCTCTGACTATCTAACTAATGCTGGCTGTACACACTCGACTAAGGCCTTACACCGAGAGTCTCGAGCGAGAAGCGGCGCACACCATGTACACACTCGTGGATATTAGTCGAACTGCAACGACACCCTTTGACTCGGACACAAAAACCGACACTTGAACGCGAGACGAGACGAGAGATAGCGAGACAGGAGAAGAAGACTATGTACATACTCGCTTTCGGCCTAATTCGGGCTAACGAGAGTGTACAGCCGGCATTAGGCTTCTACGAGAACATTTTGTTTTTTTAAAACTGAAAATTAATCTTAAATATGATGTAGTTCTCTTTTTAACAATGATAGAGAAGAATATATATATACCAGTTTCTGCCCGCGACTTC
Organism: Apoda limacodes; assembly: GCA_946406115.1. Classification (NCBI taxonomy): domain Eukaryota; kingdom Metazoa; phylum Arthropoda; class Insecta; order Lepidoptera; family Limacodidae; genus Apoda; species Apoda limacodes. The sequence continues at coordinate 19,064,199 of OX291555.1, read as the reverse complement.
GTCCGTAAAAAAGACAGATTTTTAAAACAGATCGATGGGAGACAGCGAATATGGAGACGCAAAGGAGAACGCCACATACAGTCTAATTTTGAACACACAGTGGCTTATGGTGGCGGCTCGATTATGGTTTGGGGAGGGATATGTTTGGGAGCTCGCACGGAGTTAGTGATAGTCACAGGAGGGACCATGACAGCAGATCGATACATCAGAGACATTTTAGAAGAATATGTTGTACACTTTGCCCCATTTATTGGTGACGACTTTATTCTAATGCAAGATAATGCTCGTGCTCATAGTGCACAATCGGTACAGGCATATCTGAGCCACGTAGGTATACCGGTGATGCAGTGGCCAGCAAATTCCCCCGATATGAATCCGATAGAGCATGTCTGGGACTTGCTAAAAAGAAGGGTTAAATCCAGAATTGGATTTTTTGCCACCCCCCAACATCTGAATGAACTTGGAAACGCATTACTTGAGGAGTGGGAGCGGTTGCCTCAAGAAATCATCGATAACATAATCTGTAGCATGCCCAGACGAATGGAAACCGTAATCAGAGCAAGAGGGGGAAACACTCGTTATTAATTTTGCTTGAATTTTATTGTTAAATCATTTAATGCTTACTTTTTTTATTTTTTGTGATGGTTCATAATCATCTAAAAATTTCACTTATTTCAAATTTCTTTATTTTTCAATAAAAAATAACGAAGACTTTTCAAAGTCGTTGTTAAAAGATGTTAATCAATTTGTTATTTTGTGTCTAATTACATTTTCGTCAAATATATGCGTTATTATCTCATAGGTTCATTTTTTTTCTGTTCCGCTAATTGTGCCGGTGTATATATATATATATATATATATATCATCAAACATACAAACATGCCTAAATAACATTATTGTAAGGGTATTTAAAAAAAAAAAAACAAAAGTATTAACAGCAAGACAGAAATTATGAATTGCAGTTTAAATAATAGATTTTAACCCGTTTTTAGAGTTCCGTACCCAAAGGGTAAAAAACGGGACCCTATTACTAAGACTCCACTGTCCGTCCGTCCGTCACCGTCTGTCTCCAGGCTGTATCATCTCATGGACCATGATAGTGAGACAGTTGAAATTTTCGTACGCCGTCCTTTGAATCCCGAGCATAGCGCTTAAATATATCCGTAATCCGCCGTACATATATAATTTTGATACCATGTGATACAATTTATTATTGCTAGCCTTTGGAACCGACCTAAATTTGGTTATCGGCGTGGAGCTTCTTAATCATACTAATGAAGTTTGCTATAGCAAACTATAGTTTGTTTAAGTTCGGTTATAGTTAATTCCGCGGGACCTTTTAAATTTTTCGGGATAAAAAGTAGCCTTTGTGTTAATCCAGGGTGTCAGCAACCTACATACCAATTTTCATCAAAATTAAGTAACAAACATACAAACACACAAACTTTCGCCTTTATAATATTAGTGTGACAAAAATTTCAGTTGCTCCTCCCGCCCTTGATTCAGTTATCGGCGTGGAAATCCTTAATTAACTTATAACACATTATTCTAATATAATCTGCTATAAGCAAGCTATAGCTGTAGCTATAGTTCGTTTAAGCTCGCCTATACGTATTCCCGCGGGAACTTTTCAATTTTTCGGTTTAAAAAGTAGCCTTTGTCCTATTCCAGGACCTAAACTATAACTCGTTTTGTTTAAAATGTGTGCCAAGTTTTATCCCGACCCATCCAGTGGTTGAAGCGTGATTGAGTTACAAACATCCATCCATCCAGACATACTTTCACATTTACCTATATATTAGTAGGAAGGATTTAACTCAATATTTAAAGTACAGTGAGTCATTTATCCTTTAATTAATTAGCAAAATTAATTAACAAAAAGCATGGGTAAAAATTTAGTTAGTAAAGTAGATTTCTGTACTACTTAATTAGTTTGCAAGTGAACCTGAGTATCTTCGTTAACATAGTACTTTTACAAATACAGCGACCACAATTTAAGATATAACGAAGAAGAAAAATCACTTTTCCAAACATAAAACAAATTTATCTATCGCTACTAAAAATCGATATTGTCGTGTATATTAACTAGGTAAAGTAAAAAAAAGATATTTATCAGTTAAATTCCAGTAAATTAATAAATAACCAGAGGATGGATTAAATTGATTAAAAGTATGAAACTTTTATAATCTCTGGTTATTTTATGATTTGCTGCCATTTTATGAATTAATATGCATCTTGCGACACTGGTGGCGATATGTGATAAATATGCATGCAGTGGCCAACTCTAACAATATTTATATATACTTATAACAATAAAAGTAATAATATTTATAGATATTTTGTGTGCTTAAGTTTTATAGAAAAAAAACTGATTTACCTTAAGTTTGCCAAACAAAGCCTAGATATGAAGCTAGCGTAATAAAGGTTATTTTTTTTGATACCACTAAGGTGGTAAACAAGCTTTTTTTTTTTTTTTTTTTTTTTTTTTATACCACTAAGGTGGCAAACAAGCTTACGGCCCGCCTGATGGTAAGCGGTCACCGTAGCCTATGGACGCTTGCAACACCAGGGGTATCACTTGCGCGTTGCCGACCCTTCAGAAATCTAATAACTTCTTTCTTGAAGAACTCCATACTGTAGTCCTTGCAGAAAACCTTGGCAGGGAGCTCATTCCACAACTTAAGCGTTCGCGGGAGGAAGTTTCTCTGAAACCGCACTGTACGCGACCATTTAGGTTCTAAAGTGTGAGAATGAATTCCCTGCCGATGGCGAGCGGTGCGATGGTAGAAAGTAGCCGTGGGCATCATTTCGAACAATTCCTCAGAACACAACCCATTGTACAAGCGGTAGAACACACACAGTGAGGCAAAGTCTCTCCTCAGACTTAAGGGCTCGATACCGCAAGTGAGTTTGGGATCGTCGACAATTCTCACAGCCCGTCGTTGAACCGAGTCAAAAGGGTCAAGCTGGTATCCGGGTGCACCTGCCCAGAGATGGCAGCAGTACTCCATATGGGGCCGAACTTGCGACTTGTAAAGTAACAACCTTTGCCCCGACGTGAAGTACTGCTTCGCTCTGTTGAGTACACCAAGTTTTTTGGACGCCAGCTTTACCTTATCTTGTAAATGATCTCGGAACTGAACATCGCTGGAGATGTCGACACCAAGGATCCCAATGCTCTTGGAGATGGAGAGGGGAGTGTTCTGGAATTGTGGGACCACAGTGAATGGAGCTTGCGGTTCGCCTGATGGTAAGCGGTCACCGCAGCAGCTTATGGACGCTTGCGACACCTGGGGCATCACTCGCGCGTTGCTGACCCTCCAGAAATGTAATAACTTCTTTCTTGAAGAACTCCATACTCTAGCCCTTAAATAGGAGCTTATTCCACAACCTAAGCGTTTCAGACTACGCCTATACTATACTTTAGAATGGCATGGTAAAGTGTTTTACAGGCGTTTAAGTGAGTACAATTAATTCGTAATTTACCCTTATATAAACAATAAATCGGTCTATCTTACTTTTTTTACATTGTAGATGTGGCAAAAAACTTCAAACCTCAACAAAACTATAGGTCAGGAAAAGATATATAGGTTAAATATTCAGAAATTAAGAAAATAAATCCTTAATCAATCACAAATAAAATAAATTCTTAATAAATAATCATAAAAAAAGCTTAAAATTGTGTTTACCTATCGTCTTGATATTTAGTCTAGTACCTAATATTTTTTATACATTAATCCGGTATTGTTTCATATTGAAAGATAAATCAGCTCAAATTTCTATATAACGCCTAGTTTTTTTAACACATTGAAAGCACACAAAATCATCCAAAAACGTGACGCGTCAAGCGTAAGTCACTACGAAAACGTCATGCAAATAAGGGCACGCTTAAGATTATTTTAGTTTTCTAGATACTTGAGCAAGGTCAAAGTCGTCTATAATACCCTTAAGAGGGCGATATAGGTCAGAAAGTTATATTCTGTAACACTAACGATTTGCATGTAAATGTACTAAAAATCATTACACAGTGTCAATACATGTTACATTATTTTAAAATAATTTATAGTATAACATAACCTAAAACTTTTATTTTTTGAAAGGAATTTAATGTGCTTATCGTTTTGTAGTCACATTTTTTTGATTTTTTGCTACAACTTATAGTCAATACACAAGACTAGATAATAACCAATTTTAATTATTTAACCTAGATATTACAACTAAGTGCAATACACGCTTGCACTTAGCAATAAATACAGTTAATGAAAATTACTCAGGAAAGACAAAAAAAAGTTTGTTACATATTTTTGATTTTTTTTTATTCTAGTTTAGTTTAACCACCTTATATCTAAGCCGTCACCATTTTATTTTTGACTAAATGCATTAACCTATTGCCATTCCTTTAACCCTTTTACTAGAAACTTTATGCTTATTAATTTATGATAACAGGACATATAAATATAAAACGCTATTTTAACGATTTCACGATTCATTATTTGAACTTGGTGTAATTTTAATCCATTTTAGTTTTATTACTATGCATAAGTAGTTAAAATATATTATGTGTAAAATATTTACGAATTTAAACTCTAAGTAAATGTGTGAAAGTTGCCAAATTATTTTAGTATTCACTTAATTCATTCTGTCAAGATGAGCTAGCGAGTTTATTTTAGCGCCATCTATATAGTACTATAGTTCCAAAATAAGCAAAGATTGTATTATGAATACCAGCATAGTAATAGCTTGCTTAGTTTGGAACCAGATGGCACTGTGTGTAAAGTCCAAAAAAACATAAAAAGTATTTACGGATATAAATACATAATTATAAATATCCTTTTTTTGTTAATACATACATATTCTACAACATGTATGTTATCTATCTATATAACAATCTCAAGACAAACACAAATTTTCATCACATAAATATTTGTATTGTGTGAGAATCGAATCCACGCCTTAATTCAGTAATAATTAAGTAATTAATTTAAGTATAGTTTTTTTACCGGTTCCAAAATTAAATTTAACTATAAACCGTCTTAAAAAGAAGTGTTTTTTTGTACGCTAGTCGGTGATGAGAAATGTACTTTTACACAGTATAAATATTCTAATTCACAGTGCTCTTTGAATAATTATTTTAATAGAATAAGTCTCAGAGAGCCTTTGAATGTACACACCCTGTGACTAGACACAGTGCCTCGCGTAAACTTAAGTTGTTGCTAGTCTCCGGCGTTCAGGTGTTGTAAATTTGTAAAAGCTTACAAGTTATGCCCGGTGGCTCGTAACACTAAAATACAGCTTTCTTTACAAAGAAAAAATGTACGAGAAGGTAAGTTCTTATCATAACTTTTGATTTTTTGATTTTCGGCGAAAGTACGTTCTTACTTCATGTAATAAATACTATAATAGAAACTGGCATAAGAAGATAATAGATTCGGCCTTCGTAGAGTAGAACCTAATATTTTATAAAAATAAGCTACTTTCACAACGTTTTGATGTATTTATAAAAAAAATGTTTAAATTGGCGACATTTAATAGATAGTATGCTATTTACGATACACAAATATATTCTAACAATAGACGTTTTCAATTCTAGCTTATGGTTCGCTTGATGGTAAGCGGTCACCGCAGCCTATAGACACTTGCCACACCTGGGACATAACTCGCACGTTACCGATTCTTCAAAAATCTAATGGCAGGGAGCTCATTCCACAACTTAAGTGTTCGCGGGAGGAAGTTATATGCAACGATCGGGCTAGTGGAGTGGTTTAACACTAGGAGAAATTATCTTATAATAAAAATTATGTTTGATATATGTGAGGGTCTGTTTATTTTGTTTGTTTGTTTATTATTGCTTAGCGCCGCTACGAAGCTACCAATTAAGCTGATTTTTAGCACAGATATTGTTGAAGGGATAAAAAAGGACATAATAATAATAATTATTAAAAATAATTTTACGTGGATTGACTACAGCAACAGCTTGTTATAACAAAAAATAAAATTTAGCGCGGGCGGAGCCGCCGGCATAACTAGTTTCATATATTTAACAAATTGTAAGACATCGCAGTAAAGAAGTTTAATACAAGTCTTTCAATGTTTCATCATGTCTGTCCGTGTTCTAGTTCTAGTTGATTTCTTATTTATTTTTTATGTCTGAGAATATCCTTTTAAGCAGAAAGGAGGCAATTTTTTTTATATGCTTTAGAAATAGTTTCTCTTTATATAATGAGGTATAGCAAAAAATCATATGTGCCTTTTGCAGTGTAGTGAGATATTTTTATCTCAACTATTCCAGCTCGAAACACTAAAAAAGTTAGCGAGGTTGCTAAGTATTCTACGAAGCCCTCCAACCGTTCAGACTATTAGCGAACTAAGTTACTTCCGACCCGACCCTATTACAAGGATTACAAGTCGAAAAACATTAGGGTTAAGTTTCAGGTAAGGGTTAACTTCATTCCGTGTACGTTTGGCTTCTCTATTACGGGTCGTATAGGCCACTCGTTTGAAATTCCATTACAAGAACAATGTTCACTTTAAGTAAATTGAATGAAGTTGAAGTTAACTCCGAGTTTCAGACTTCTGTATTGCCTTATTCAATACAATGTATGTTATATGAATAACAATCTCTATTTTATCTGTATGTTCCATACATAAAATAGTATTTTATCTTCCTACCATAAACATACATACTTGAATATTTTTTTCACCCCTGTTCGGGCAAAATAGGTACGGGTGTCGGGTTAAAAACGAGCGTTTTAACCCATGACCCGGGCGAGTCTCGAGGGTGAACGCACCCTCGGTAATTTTTTAGAGAGCGCCTACTTTTCAGGCCCTACCAACATAAAAGCCACTTTTTAAAAGTGGCAAAGTAAGAAATGCAGAAAAAATAAAATACAGTAAAACCAAAAGAATAAAATAAAACCAAAAACAGTATGAAAGAAAAAACATTTTTTTTCAAACAATTTTAAAAAGGATTTGGCAAGATTTAGTTGCGAAGGTTCATGGAATGATACTACTAGGAGTGTCGAAATTAAAAACGAAACTAAATGACCCCTATGTTTACAGTTACACTCGTAAATTTCAACGTTGAAACATTAATAATAATAAATCCTTTTTCAATTTATTTATTTATTTTTAAAGTGAATATATAACTAAATATTCTGTGAATATTTCAAGCGTATACCTACCTGTTGCCTTTATCAATATCGAGCAAAACCGAGCAAAAAAATCACGTTTGTTGTATGGGAGCGCCCTTAGATATTTATTTTATTCTGTGTTTTAGTAGCGGCAACAGAAATACATCTTCTGTGGAAATTTCAACCGTCTAACTATCCCATTTTTTACCCTTTGGGTACGGAACCCTAAAAACGAAAATTCCCCCTATGCAATACTACCTTCAAAATGGTAGGGTGAAAAATGTATTTTTTCAATTTCTAGCTTACTGTGCCGTCCTTTCGAAAAATGAACTCTTCAAAAATGGTAAATATAGAAAACATCTACAACTTTTGTAGTGAACACTTTTTACCATAATATATTTGCATATACCCCGTTTTTTAGGGTTTCGTACCGTTTTATAGATAATGGTACGGAACCCTTCGACTGCGAGTCCGACTCGAACTTGATCGACTTTTTTTATTCTTAATGTACCTGTTGACCTTTTAAAATCATAAAACTTCAGGTTTTAATTTTTTTGTTCCGAAACCGGATTATGATTTAACTACTACCGTGTTATAAGTTATTATGTACGTAGGTATCAGTGGCGAAGGGTTAAATTATGACAAGGCGGTCAAAACAAAAATATTTTTGTTCTCAAAACTTTAAAAAATAAAGTTTCGTGATCCAGTAGGTAGTCAGCTATATGAATTAAAGCCATTATGACAAATAAAACGCAATTAAACATTTAATAAAAATATAACCCGAGAAAAATTTGTACCTACCAAATAGCACGTATAAACATGGAAAACGGACACGTACTAAATTCATGCTATTCTAAATAAGGGCGCGTTCGTTTTGGGATTAAGAGTTCCCACGATTGATACTTTTTACACTTTTGATAACGCCAGTTTTGCCACCGACACCTATCGTTCATGTAGCTTTGATACATTATTTACAAATTTTTGGTTACAAAACTTGAATAGCGAACGATTGACGTAGACACACTACGATAAAACACATACACACTACCATAAACAATGAATATGTATAGGGGTATTATAATGATTCATTTTATTTGCGTAGCAGTCACTCATCCAAGTACTGACCTAGCACAACGTTGCTTAGTTTTGAATATCGTTTCCAACAAACAAATGTGTTACTGTTTCTCTAAATGATAAGCTAGATGGCACTGTACCGGTCATTTACTTGGGCCCGTCTCACACTTGGCCGGTTTTTATAAGTTATTGTTGTACTTTAGAGTTCACACTATTTTAAACTGCAAGTTTGAAGTTTGTATATCTTTCCGTTTTTACGATAGAGCAAAAACAACGAAAATGTGCTTCTTTTATGGGGACCTCCCTTAAATTTTAACTTTTTATTATTTGTTAGATAATCTCCCATTGTAACACATTTTTGTGAAAAATTCAGGCTTTTACCTAATGTGGTCTAAGAGATAGAGCCTTTTAGTGGTCGGACAGACGGACAGACAGACAGATAGCGTAGTCTTAGTAATAGGGCTATGTTGGCACCCTCTGAGTACGGAACCCTAAAAATTTTGACACACTTTGTTAATGATATTTGAATGTTTTTGATTTTAAATTTCCAGTACAAGACAACAAGTACAAGTTAGTAAAAACGTATTCATTAGAAAGAGTAAAAAACTTGTGCTAAATTTTTTTAGGTACTTGACCTATTAAACCCAACGCCCGTGAGCTAAAACCGTTGGAAAAAACGCGTAAGCGCCGACTTGTATATGGCGCTTTCGAAATTTTGGCCGAGAGTTAACTTATTGTAGATAGCCGCTCCGTAGCAAAGTACAGGGAAACAAACTTTTCTGACTTTCTGACCTTGAGTCTAGGTTCGCTAGTGTCGTTGTAAGTGTAATTTCAATATGGCGACTGTAGTTTCGATTTTTGACCGCCGAGTCAAAAAAAAATGTTGCACTTGATAGATTATTGTGCTTTGCGTGATTATTTCTAATAATAATAAATGCATAAAAATTTGATTAACTGATAAAATACATGAATAATGATTGCTCATTTTCATTTATTAATTGAATTATGTGTATAATCATATTGTATGCAGTTGTACTTATAATTGTTCTTCTGGCAGTTTGTGAATAGCTTACAAACCTTAGAAATACCAAAAGGCTTATTTGTGTTTTTAATCGTAACTTAGATTTAATAAGCAGATACTTTATAACACGTAAAAGTTGTGATAATTTTGTTATTCTAATAAACATTCAAAAGAGCGACCGCTAGAAAGTTTCTTTCGCCGTATCTTCTTTCTAGAACGCCACTTTTTATTCCGAAACGGTAGTAGTTTATAGATATTTCATATTCATTTTTAAAACTTACTTCAGACTTTTATTTATATATCCTATCATCAAAATACCTAACTACATTATTATATTTATATACCGTCAAATATAACACACTCTACTTAGAGTGCACCTCGCCCTGTAGTTAGTACGTGATTTTGGTAGTATTGTGGAATTTCTGAAAGGTAGGCTGACGGGAATTGGTTTGCATAGAGACAAAGCCACTAGTAGTTATGCAAAAAAAAATTTTTTGTACAAGGCCTACCATAAAAACTTGATGGTATTACCTTACATTGTAAAAGCAATCTGCTACTAATCGTAAAATATGGCCCTTAATCCGAAATCAGCTTTCCATTCATTCGAATCCAGATCTGAATACGAACAAATTTGAAATTTAAATCCGACCGTTTACCGAAATTGATGACAAATCCTGGATCGAAGCGAGCGTCCGTGAGTCGAACGAGATATCTCGTACCGTCGCATTTACCGGTAATTGCAAGTAAGGATTGAGTGCGCCTCTTCCTTACTTGAGTGCTTAGTTATAATCGTGCCCCACTTCATATCACTAAAAAATATATAAGTACCACTTCATTTAAAAGATTTGTACTCACGCCTTAATTTTGAAATTTAACTTAAAATGAAAAATATGTTTTAATAATATTATTTTGTTTGGATAACCAAACACATTGACAACTGAACTATGATACCTCAGAAAACTCTTAATACTTAATAGAAATAAACACTATAAAGTTAGGGACAGACTACGCCCACGAGAGCAACGTATGCAAGGTTACGCTACTTCCTCGCCATAGCGTGCACACTTTTTCCTACGTTGCAACGTTCAAATGGCATCAGGATGCTGTTGTGACCTACTACTAGTAATGTGTACAACACACATTTTTTTCTACATGATTTAGTCAATATGTTATTTTAACCCTTAACTTAACTAGGCGCTGGGATACAACACAATTTTATATAAAAAAAAAGTGATCGGAGTCTTACTAATTTACCTTCCTATCAGTCGCCACCAGATTCCATTTTTAGGGTTGCGCAGTCAACAAGGAACCCTTATAGTTTCGCCATGTCCGTCTGTCTGTCCGTTTGTCTGTCTCTCTGCCCGCGGCTTAGCTCAGAGACCATAAGTACTAGGAAGCTGTAACTTGGCATGGATATATATTAATCAGGCCGTCAAAGTTGTAAAATAAAATTGACAATTATTTTTTTAAATGTTTTTAATTAGTGTGGAGTGTCATTGGGTAGCTCGTTTAAGAATATTACTGTAGTCGAAAACCATTTTTCGATTCAGCGATGCGTTTGCGAAAAATAAAGCTTTAATGTGCAAATTTTTGTTAGAGCCCAGTGTGTATTTAACGAAATTAAAAGGAAAATTTTCAATTAGGCTTTATAAAAACTTAATAAGTAAAAATCGTCCAACTTAAAAATGTAGTCAGATAAATAAAAATTTCGATCAGATTCCATTAAAAGGTACTTAGATGAAGTTAGTTCTAGTGTAAAGCAGGTATTAAGATAATTTGGTTCGGTAGCAAGTACCGTACAAGCAACTTCACTTGAGAATATTTTTTGCATCTTTTTTTAGCGATAAAAAACAAACTGCTGGATTGATTTTGCTCAAACTCTTTTGAGATCTGAGTCATGACGACTTGGTTAATATGGTTAACAGACAAATTGGCCTACTGGTTCTTGTGATATCGAGGGGAAAAAAGCTAACCTACATACGTACACACACACACACACACACACACACACAAGGTCTAAGTCTCAAAACGTAAAGAAAACGCAAATTTAGCGATTTCGATTTTTGGACCTATTACTTCCCTCAAGAGAAGTTAATATAAGTTTAAAAACTATATAACATTACAGAAAAATTAAGTTATAACATTCTGAATACTGACATTTACTAAATTAATAACAAATATTTAAGTTCGAAATCATAGTGTGTATAAGCTCTAGAGTATAACAGCAAATAATAAAAACCCGGCCAAGTGTGAGACGGGCCCAAGCCAGTTACTATCCTAAATCATCATTACAGCGTCATCTAATTATTATTAAGCGGAACATTTGTTTTATTTATTTCTTATTATATTATAATTTTATTTTGTTTGGAGTCACTAGACACGATACGACGAATTGTGTGATTTTCTTAATAATCATATTTAAGGGTTAAATAAATGTCCATGCGTTCGTTGCAGCCAGAAGACGTCCACTGCTGAACGTAGGCCTCCCCCGTTTGTTTCGCAACGGCCGTTCCTGGCTCACCCGTGCCCATAAGTTTCCTGTGGCTCTAACCAGGTCGTCCGTCCACCTGGCAGGAGACCGTCCTACGCTGCGTCTTGGCCTACCCACTGCCACTTTCGCTTGATGACTGTTTGATCTATTCCGGCGACTTGTAACGGTTCAGTTTGGGATTCGAACCCAAGCCTCGGCTAGCTATCACTTAGTCAGCATGACTCAACCCCTTGGCCGTTGAATATAGGAATGAGATAACAGTGGGTTCGATTCTTGCCTATATTCAAGTTGCTAGTATTTTGGAACAGACACTTTATAAAAATATTCTTTAGGTACAATAATATTTATTAAATGTTTTCCTAATAACAAATTTATCTAAAATATAACTCTATTATAAGACCTAGATTAACTTAACACTTGACAATGGTTTATTACCTTTTTTTCTATTTACTACCTAATGGCACTGTATAGCTAAAGGCACTTTATATTGGAGATTTAGGTCAGCCTAGGATTGACTGATATCACGTCGTGACGAATCGAAGAATTGCCACCTAGGCAACGTGGATGTCTCAGCCCACGGTCCTTGCTACCATAGCCAGCTGATCAGGGTTGCGCCTGGAAGTCGGGGTCGCTGTCCTTCGCCGCCAGCTGATATTGCTTAGGTAGCAATAGAAGAGCAGTGCCGTTGAATGTAATAACATTACAATATTCCCTTCGTTACAAACAAAAAAAAACAATAAGAAATTACTTTAAGTCGGGCTGGATACAATAAAAATTTGCACACCAAACTAAGACATTAGTTAGGTATAGTCAAACAAAAATATTTACAACAGAACTGTAATCTACTTACAATTCAAAAATTACAACTTAATAATTAAGTAAGTGGCATTCAAAAGACTGGAATAAGTAGGTGTACCACCTACTTTAGTCCCAATACAAAGTTATATGTCATATGAATGAATATCTACGTACCTAATTAGGTACTTACTATGAATACAGCTATCAACATTTTAATACAATATCTAATGCTTATCCAGTTATTAGCTAGTACAGTTATAAATACAATTACAAATACGATCTATCAAGCTTATTGCCATTGCTGCTTCACCGGGGGCTTTTGGGGCGAGACTCTGAAGGAGCCTCAGCCCATAGGGTTGTCGCTCTCGGGGGCGTCCCTTTGACCGGCGTGAGTCTCGAACCCAAAGGTGAGTCACCGCCAGGAGGGGAGTTCCCCGTTACGCGGGTACGGTTGCGATTGAGTGGGGGCGAGAAGCGCCCCGGCACTCTTTGATACCTCGTGTATCCTTGTGGGCGCCGACGAACCCAGGGACGTCGGCGTCGTGTTTGGAGGGAGGCCCTATTCGGGGAGGTCGTAGAGACTAATCTCGCTATCCGGACAGCGAGATCGTCATCTAGGGCCGTTAGTATGTGCCGAGGCCGCCTAACTATAGATTTACGACCGTGCCTGGGTCGATCGGGGGGATGATACGTCGTGGATTGCACAATTAATCGATTCGGGTGATTTTGCGTACGCTCGAAAGAGCGGACTGCCAAGTCTTTGAAATATTGGGGAATCGTGGGGAGTTCGAAGTCTCTGTGTAGGTCCGCGTTGCGGACGTACCAAGAAGCCCCAGAGGCCGCTCTGAGAAAGCGGTTTTGGGGGGTCTGGAGTTTGTGGAGATTGCGCTTGGATAACGCAAACACTACGCTAGCATAAGCTAGTATGGGGCGGATGCAAGTTGTGTAAAGATTTAGCTTATTTCTAAGCGACATCTTACTGTACTGGCCTATCATGGGATAGAGACGACTGAGGACAAAAGCGGCTCGGTCTCTGACTATTTTGGTGTGAGCGTGGAAGTTCAAACAACTATCCATGGTCACACCGAGATATTTGGTCTTATTTTGCCAGGGAATGTCACGACCGAAGAGAGAAAGGGGAGGTGGCCGCGGAGGGCAGCCTACGGTAAAGAGGACGGCAGAGCTTTTGTCGGGATTCACCTCGATTCTCCATTTCCGAAACCATTCGCCTAGGGCGGTGATAGCGGGTTGGAGTCTCTTAGTGATTCGACTCACTTGCCTATCGGTGGTATAGAGAGCGGTATCCGTCCGCAAAGAGGGCTAGATGGGTACTTATCGTTTTAGGGATGTCGTTAGTGTACAGAAGGTACAAGATTGGGGCAAGCACGGACCCTTGCGGGACTCCTGCTTCTATGGGACGGGGGGAAGAGAGAGTGCCTTCAACTTTGTAGCAAAGGCAACTTTGTGACAAATAGTCTCGTATGATGAGCACGAGACGATCTGGCAACTGAAAGTTGTACAGTTTAAAACATTAAACCGTTGTGCCAGACTTTGTCGAAAGCTTTCGCCACATCGAAGAAGACAGCGCCCGTGTGGCGGGTCTTAGCTAACGCTGTTTGGAAGCCAGTAAGAATATGTTCCGTTATGCGGAGGACTTGATGGACGCATAAGTGTTTGGCATGGAAGCCGAACTGCTCGTCTATTAAAATGCCTCTGGAGACTATAGCGTTCCGTAGGCGAGCGAGGAGGAGGCGTTCATAGAGTTTACCAAGGGCCTTTAGTAAACTTATAGGGCGATAGGAGGTCGGCTCGGTACGAGCTTTGCCTGGCTTATGGATGCCTGTAACAATTGCATCCTTCCATTGAGAAGGAAAGATGCAATGTTCGATAGCAGCGTTAAAGATCGCTACTAGGAGGCAAAGAAGGGGAAGAGTGAGGCGCTTTAGGATATCGTTAGAGATACCGTTCGCAGCGGGGGCTTTACGGGGGCGTAGGTCTTTGATGACCTGTATGACTTCGTCGACAGTGACAGGGGGCAGGGGGTCTTGTGGAGGCAGAGAAGTTCTGCGCTCCACTTCACCGTCTACCTAGCGTACGTGGTCGGGATCGAACGGCTGTGTGCTTAAGGCACATTGGGCTTGGAGGCTAGACGCTAGGCAATCCGCTTTTTGTCGTCATTGAACGCGGGAACGTTGTTGGGACGAGTTAACGGAGGGAGAGAGTTGGCGGTTTCGGATTTTAGAGCTCTGGCTAAGTACCAATAAGCTTGGTGAGAAGGAGAAATGTTCTCCATAAGATCACCGAAACGTTGGGTGCGAAGCTCAGCTACAGCGGTTCTTACACGGCGGTGTAAGTCGTTGAAGCGAGCTTCATTTTCGATAGTGGGAGCGCGATCGCGTGCGCGGCGGGCCGCGGTACGCTCAGTCATTAGCGACCTGATGTGCTGAGGCAGGATTAGGTGATGATAATCACCAACCGGCACCTGTCTTGAGCACTCTCCAACGGTGGCGATCAGGTGGCTAGTGAGTGAGCCGATAGCTACGTTTAGGTCGGTCGCGGATGAAATTACGTTGGGAACGCGGTCTAGATGTGGCGAGCTGGGATTTTTGAGCAATTGCCCAAATTTATCCCAGTCCGTCACGGTTCTAGTGTCGGGAGGAGAGTCCGAAGGGGAACCTAATCGGAGGACGACAGGGCGGTGGTCCGAGTCAAGTTCGTCAAGCACCTCTATAGAGCGAAAGCTTAGCCTTACATTCTTTAGAAGTGCTATGTCGAGTACGTCAGAGTTATTCCGAGTATTGTGGGGAAAGTAAATGGGCGTCATGGGAGCGATGATGTCAAAGTTTAGTCTGTCAACTAAATCTTCGAGGAGTCTGCCTCTCCGTGAAGTTACTGAAGAGTTCCAGCGGCGATGCTTGCAATTTGGGTCGCCGGCAAGAATGACTGCGTCGCCTAAATTTAAGAGCAACTGAAGGTCGCTCTCGAGCAAGTCTTTTAAGGGAGAGAGATAAACCGATGCAATGATGATCGGCTGATGGCCGGTCATCGCTAAGCGGCAGACGGATGCTTCTTAGTTTGGAAGTGGTGGAGGATCGATAGGGGAGCAATGCAGGGAGCGCCTGTAATAGATGACAGTGCCTCCGAGATTGGAGGCAGTTTTATCATTACGGACGGTTCGATAGTTCACGATCGAAGGGGTGCGGACAGCGGGCTTTAGGAACGTTTCCTGGATGAGGAAGACGTCCGGTTTTTGGGACGAGAGGAATTGCGATAATTCCTCTCTTTGGTTACGAAGACCGTTGGCGTTAAAATAGCCCAAGGAGACGGACCGGGGTTTTTCGCGCGCGGTTGTGCAATCCATTTTGGTTTTTAACGTTTTGGGGCCACCCTGCGGAGGGCGGCGAAGAAGTCGCGATGCTTAGCCATGAAGCTTAGCATTTGAGTGAGATCGGTGATCTGTACGTATTCGGCGTACACGACCTCGAAATAGGCTGGGTCACAGGCCCAAGAAATCTCGGCGAGAATGCCGAAATGCTGCTGCTCGGCCGTCTGAGCGGCGTTCCGGGGCAGCGCTAGAGAGGGGCGCGGGGGGCAAGGCGCGGTTGCGCGAGAGGTGCGGGAGCACTTCGCATAGGCGCTGGACGCGGGATGTCCCGGGACATGAGAGGGGCGGGGTAGGGAATACCCGTGACTGAGACGGGCCCAGGGAGAGCAGACAAAAGTTTGTCTGTCTCTTTGGATTTGGTTGCGTCAATTAGCGCTGGAGGATGGCTCCAGGCGTTGACAGCAGGGAGGGGAGCAGGCACGAGCGGAGCCTGTTGGTGGGGGGCAGGGGGGCGCGATTTACCCTGTTTGGGTTTACGCGAGTTCTGTTTGGGAGAATCAGGAATGGCGCTAGCGCTGAGCCTGCGATGATTTTTATAGGAGGGCTCGCTTCTATGTGTGTGTCATTCACTGTTTCCGCTATGTGACGCGTATTTGGTTGACCAATCAATGGCTGCATGCAATTTCGAGTTCGCCGATTGGTCAAGCCGTTTTTCAAAATTTCTGGGAATTTCAAAATTTCGCTTGTGGTGAATTTTATTGGTCCACACTTCTTAGTATCATTCACTCCGCCGTTTTTGTTCTAGAAGTTTCCCGTAAATTCAATTGTGATGTAACTTCCGGTCGTAAACTTTGTCTATGTACATGTAGGTACATGTACGATGGCGAGCAGTGCCGTTGAATGTAATAACATTACAGACTCTGTATAGCTCTCTAAGCGAGTCTCAGCTTATTTAAGAGTCCAGCAGTTAAGGACCACGTTTCTGTATCGTAAATCTTCACTGGGAACACACATTGGTTGTAGACTTTTGTCTTTAGGCACTAA
Organism: Apoda limacodes; assembly: GCA_946406115.1. Taxonomy (NCBI): domain Eukaryota; kingdom Metazoa; phylum Arthropoda; class Insecta; order Lepidoptera; family Limacodidae; genus Apoda; species Apoda limacodes. The sequence goes on along the minus strand of OX291555.1, from coordinate 19,047,316 downwards.
GATATTTTGGACTACAAGAAGTTGCGCAGTTTCCCGAACGCTGCACAGCCAAGCTCGATTCTTCGATTTTCCACCTTCTTAAAGTTGGACGTCTTCCATCGGTATGTGTATACATCAACAATTTTGAGAGTGGCGTTCCAATAACAGCCGTTATATCATCAAGACATGAAAATTGAACACTATTTTCGTTTTTTCCATGTTTATTTTAAGGCCCACCTGTTGGGATATATATCCTGCCTATCTGTTCCTGTGTTTGATGAGTTATATATTCGCAATTTATGTTGATGCCATATATCCTTTCCACTCAATAAGATTGAACTCATCCTCCAACGCTGCTGTAAACAGTTTCGGAGAAATAGCATCTCCCGGTCTTACACCTTTCTGTCTTATAATCGGACGACTAGGTGACTCTGTTCAGCGCTCAGGATTTTTTATAGTCCAAAGAGGCCGATTATCTGGCATGTATCTATCATCTGGAATGTATTTGGTCCATGGTAAACAAACTATACCATATATAAGTGAATAATAGTTAGTGAGCGAACTTAATCGGCTGATTAAGGTACTGATGAACGTATTCTTGCTATTTGTTGTTATGATTTATATGTTTATTAATTATCTTTTTATATATTTTTTTAATTTAGGCAAGTAAACAATGTTCATTAAACTTATTGGCTAGACTGGTATACATATAGGATATACTTACAGTTACATAGGTAATTATTTACAATACACATACATCTTCATACATCTTAAAAAAAACAGCCAAGTGCGAGTCGGACTCACGCAAGAAAGGTTCCGTACCATTATCTATAAAAACGTCAAAAAATCAAGTTTGTTGTCCCATACAAGGGCCCCCCTTAAATATTTGTTTTATTTTAATTTAATTATTTATTTTCAAAGCGAATATATAACTAAGTATTCTCTGAATAATTCAAGCGTCTAACTGTTGTCGTTATTAATATCGAGAAAAAACGAGCAAAAATATCACGTTTGTTGTATGGAAGCACCCTTAAATCAAAATATTCTGTTTTTTAGTATTTGTTGTTATAGCGGCAACAGAAATACATCTTCTGTGAAAATATTAAGTGTCTAACTATCACGGTTCATGAGATATTGCCTGGTGACAGACGGACGGACGGACGGACGAACAGCGGAGTCTTAGTAATAGTGTCCCGTTTTAATACCCTTTGGAACCCTAGAACTGTAACCCTGCCTTAATTTTTTCGATGGCAAACGAAAAATCTTAGATATCGAAGTTTTCTAGTAGTAAAAGCATTTTTTAAATCGTAAACAACTATTTCTAATAAAATCATCGTAAAATTTGACATTTTATTTGAAATTAGCCTTTGATTCATTGAAATCCAGATTGAATATGAATATGAACGTCGAAATCGAATCCTTTGTTAAAACTGATGCTTAATCTTGAATTGAACGAACGAACGTTGAATTGAATGAGATATCTCATATCGCTACATTTCCCTCAAAAGTAACAACGTCTTACCTGCTCAAAATATTTGATATTTTAAACCAATGTGGTAATTTTTACTAATTGCTAATCGCACATACGAGTATGTATGAATCCTAATATTAGGGGTATTTGTTTATATTATGTATTTTTTTAACAAGTTTGCAACATTTGCATTCTGAATATCAAAAAGATATCCCGCTGCTTTTCTTTATTCAAATGTATTTCCCCTTTTCTTTTCTGGATTATGGCATTAGAGCTTATTATTATTATTTTTTTATGTATAAAGATGTATACAATCACTTTGTCTCTTTTTTTTGCTTTTTTTGATATATCATACCTATTAAAAAAAATGACTCTTCTAATGTCATTTTAGACGAGTGCTATAAATATGTAAACTATTTTATATAAAATTAAATAAAACATACAGACACATAATAATGAGTTATCTTTTAGTAAAGTAATTTTTATTCAATTTGGTTGAGGTTTGGAAAAGAAATGTGGGGAATACGATAACCCGATTTCGATGATTACGACTGGGTTAAATCAGCCCAAGCTACAGTTGTCCCTATCGCACAACGGTATCTTGACCCAAGTTCAACCGTGACAGCAAATGTGTTTCAAAACCCCATTTCAGTACTCACCTGGTTGGAATATTATCTCTTTAATGTTTAAACCTTCGTTTTGTTAATATTTTACCCGATAGTCAAATCTGAATGAATGAATGAATGAATAGCGGAAAGGAATCTTCACATTACGGATCCTTCCTGTTGCCTTAATACTTTGATGAAAGCAATCTTTGCATATTTGCTATCGTAATTAATAAGTATACAACTGACTTTTTTATATAACTGTATATATGTTCCAAATGTAAAATTATGAAGAAAATTAATAGAAAGAAAAAAAGTATTTTGTTTCACATAAACGTTAGTAAACTAAAAACTAATAAGTGAAAATAAACCACACTGATTATGAAAAATGTCGCAAACTTTATACCTACATTGTTTTAAATGACAAATTTAAAACAATGTAGGTATAAAGTTTGCGACAAAGTCAACAAACCAGAAGGAGCGTTTTAAGTTTGATATAAAAAAATCGTTGTCATTTTGTACATACACCCAGGCGTCTTTGCACTACTTTAGAGGTATTCAGAAGCATAAACTTCGAGTTTTGTTATCTGTCCTATTGACTGCTAAATTGTCTTCACTGTTTTCACTTCACAGCTAACTAGGAAATGCGCTGTCCAGTCTCTACGTCAATGTACTAAAGATGATGCAATGTAACTACTGCTGTCAATATAAAATCAGCGAGAACCGACGGCTTAACATGCCCTGCGACGTTCGGAGGAGCTAAGAATAATATGCCACTAGGCGAGCACCTATCCTGTAACTGATCACACCCGACGTTGATTTTCTTCGCATCTCGCTTCCGACACGCAAATGTGATTGGGCTACGAGCTCCTACCACTTTCCCTATACACCCATAAAATATCCAAAGATCAATTAATTTAACATTTTCCTTGAGCTTAAGTTAGTGACGACACGAAGCTTTAAGAAATTTTAAAAGACAATGTATGCGTTTCTATAATACTCTCCATGCAGAGAAGGATGTAAATGAAACTTCAAAAAGTTACGAAATTTTGTAAAGCAGAAACTTGGTCAAAAAAGCTTATTATAAAATTAAAGACTACCTTGATGATAAAAATGTATGTAACTAAATAATTTTTTGTTACATAATTTACTTGCTAATTTGACTGATAAATTAAAATTTTAAAGAGCGACCGCTGGAGAGTTTCTTTTGCAGTTTCTTCTCGTCAGAACGCAATTTTGATTTCGAAACGGTAGTAACTAGTAACTTATAGTTATTTGACTTAAAAAAAGTGATATGATATCCTATTTTTGAGAAACAAAGCATTTGAAGCTTCGGAGCCTTTTGCTCTGCATATTGACCAATTTTTACTTAGGCATCAGCTAGTATCATCGGGATAGAGAATATACTTGATTTTATTTCCAGATTACAGAAGCATACAAAAACTACTTAGAGTTTTTTGAGGTTATGGGATAGCGATCGGGAAATGGACAGTTTAATGTACTCTGGGGACAACATATTGAACCCTTATCAAAACGGATAGAAGTGGATCTGGGTGAACCAGTCAAGCGTTGACCTGAACAGCGATTCATCTACCCGATCTTGTCATTTCATGCACGGTAAATTTCAACTCACTCGTTACATAAGAGATTGACCATTTTGGTAAGTAAATCATTATTATAAATAATAGAAAGCTACAAAAAAAAACAATACTTTTTGGGCCTCGTACCAAAAACCTATCCTCAAAGAAAAATTTTGTTCCATCTATGCTGCAGCTATTTTGTTTAAAACAACTTATAATTGCTGTTGCCAAGAAATTTGGCAAGTTTATATTTTTTTTTTTACTTCTAATAATATAAGAGATAAATCCAAAAATAAAAAGTAACTGACTTAAAGGAGGGGGTTTTCGATTCGTCTGTACCCTAAATTTCGATACTAATAGTATAAATTCGAAAGTGTCCGTGTCTGTCTATCTATCAATCCGTAAAGTTTTACGGTTGAACCAATCCTGACGAATTTAATATGGAGGTAGCTTAAATCGTATAAGACAAGTTAGAATACTTAAAAAAGAACTGTTTTTCTAAATAATTTTCTATTTTATTTTTAATATTCTTTTCAAATTAGTATATTTGTAAACTATTGATCGTACCTAAATAGTTTTTTTACAGAAAAGATAGGTCGCATCAAATTCTATATTTTAGACGACAGCTGTCAAACTAGAAACGATTGCCCTTTCTATCTCCGTAACTATTGATCGTATACTAGTAGTTTTTCCACACAAATAATAGATCTCATCAAGATCTTTATTTCAGATGATAGATGACAAACTAGAAAGGACTATATCTCCGTGACTATTGATTGTAGACTAGTAATCTCTCATCAAGATGTATAAGATATAGCTCTTTATAGTTTGACAGATGTTATCAGAAATAAAGATCTTCATAATATACCTATATCATTTCTATGAACCAACTACTAGCCTACGCTCAATAGTACCGGGATATAATCCTTTAGCCACCACAACAATCACAAACTTTCGCATTTGAAATAGTTTTTATTATTTTAGTAAACTCCCTTGCAGCATAGTTGGTAGTGCGGCCGGCTGCTGTGCAGAGGGTGTGGGTGGGTTTGATTCTCCCACTAGACAGACATTTATGTGATAAACATTTGTGTTTGTCTTGAGTCTGGGTGTATTTATGTATGATATTTATGTACTTACATAACAAAGTAATATATATTTATTTGTATCCATTGTCTAGTATCCATAACACAAGCTTTACTTACTTATTTATATTTATTGATTTATAATATGTGTTGTGGTATTTGTCGTAAATCATAATTTTCCTCTTGCATCCCCAAGCTAAGACGGCTCTGGATAACTAAATGTTCGGTATTTATATGTTATACGTGGCATATAAATATTCAAATGAAATGCTCGAAGACTAAAAAGTATATTATACGCCTCGTATGTGGCAAGCTTAACGCTCGTACGCGATAAGTTACGTAGTAACTTATAATCTGCCTCATACTACAAATTATAAGTTACTACGTAACTTGTGACACAGAATAAAGAAACGTACTTACATACTTCAGATAAACCTAGGCTCCGTGGCTCAGTAGTAATGACCCAACTACTAAATCAAGGGGCGTGGGTTCGATTTCCGCACAATACAAATGGTTTATGCAATTCAAATATGTTTTTTTCTTGAATGATTTTTTATTTATTGCCCATAAGTGTATATTTCTATAAAACACAATTATGCTTCTTTCAGGATAGAACAGTCAAAAGTAGACAAACCCAAGAGTTTACTACAGCGTAAGATGCCACATGATACGCATAAGTTACAAGTTAAGTTAATAAAACTTTTACATCTGAGGATATACGTGATAGTAAATCTGAGGAATACGTTCTTATTTCAGGAGATTCTGTTTCCAAATCACGTATTTATTCTATTAATATCTACGCGTGACATAAAAAGCCGTGTGCTTTACCTGTAGTAAACTATGTTTTTTTCGTGTTATGTCACGCACCTGATAGCAAAAACTCCTATTTTACTACAATTTTTATTACATGGAAATGAAAAAGTTACACGAATTTTAAGAAATTACTTAAATGTAATAATAGGTATATGCTTACAAAATTAGATGATAAAAATACTGTCAAGTTTAAAAGCAAGTTAGATGTACGCAAGAGTATACTCAACCTAATAATAATGTGTAGAATAAAATCGAATAAACTGTAAAATAATAGTTGATTTCACGACAAGTGAAAAAAAGACATATACTATGCGAGGACCTTAGTGAAATTCAGAGATAATCGTTGGATTCTGCAGTTGAATAACCTGTGTAGTGAGTGCTTCAAGTGTAGAATCCTGAGTGTAACGAATCATTCAAAGGTGCGAAATGTTTTTTTACGAGTTGTGCATTCTAATTTTTACCATACTATACGGAAATAATAGTTTTTAGGGTTCCTTATCCAAAGGGTAATTAGCGGAACCCTTTTATAAGACTTCGCTGTCCGTCCGTCTGTCTGTCACCAGGCTGTATCTCATGAACCGTGATAGTTAGACAGTTGAAATTTTCACAGAAGATGTATTTCTGTTGCCGCTATAACAACAAATACTAAAAACAGAATTAAATAACTATTTAAGGGGGCTCCCATGCAACAAACATGATTTTTTTGCTCGATTTTGCTCGATATCGATAAGGGCAACAGGTAGACGCTTTAAATATTCACAGAATATTTAGTTATACAATATGTAACGGAATACCCCCAAATCCTTTGAAGGGGTTGTAGGGTATCCAGTACACAAGCATTTAGTAATGGGCCCAAGGGTGAAATCATTAACCTGAGGCTTTCAGAATTTTGGTGAAAGCTTGAAAAGAACTTCTCCTTAAACTCAGCTGTGTCGGGGTCGATAACCGGTCATTTTGTCAAAATTTGTGATGAAATATCTGAATCATTTTTTCTATTTTTACCTACAGGTGATGTCTCTGTGAGGCTAATTTAATAAAAAAAAAGTAGTTTATGACCTTTTGCTTCAACTTTTTATTTTTTAAATTTATGAGTGATATGACAAGAAAATTATTTCCAAATAATTTATACATCGTAAAATGTTGTTTATCGCTAATAAAGATACATGTTTCGTTATTTTAATTTATTAATACGCTTGTTCAATTTAGAATATTAGTACAGACCGGTCTAGTAATTACTAGCCACGTAACATGCAACATGTTAAGATTGTGTATTAATAAATTTTAATTACAATAAAAACTTAGTCAATGTCGCTACTGCGATTCGTTGTTCTTTGAAGAACCCGGACATCATAAAATTGTGCAGAGTGAGAAGGAAGATTTTTCAATTTTCTGCACATATTCTATTTAAAGGGTTCTTCATTAATAATTACATGTTTTTCGTAATTAATGAAAAATTGGTTTAAATTTAACAATAGTGAAAAGATTCCATCAGATTCTTTTTACAGAATATAAATTAAAAAAATAAAAATAAACTAATTAAAATTTTAATTAAAAAATATCAGTAGGCTCAGCTCTTGTATAACGTTTTGAGTGAAATAATAAAATAATTTCTACTAGATCATATCTCATAATTTTGTACCCATTACACCTAAGCTATTAGGGCAATTGAGTTCATTAAAATTGTCATAGCAGACGTTTTTAATGTGAGATTCTAAATTCCATGTACCAGGATTTCATAGAACACTGTTAGCATTTCGGACAAAGTTGATAAAAGAACAAAACGGTACCCCAATTTTTGGAAAGAAGAATTCGCGCTAATAATTTGCTCTACGACGATTGGTTAATATATGGTCAACGCCCACCTGGAGCCTGGGTTGTTTGGGAATTCTCGGCAAAACTACCATACAATTGGGAATTATGATCACTATTAATAATCACAAGAATAGGTCCTGTACCTACATACTACATTCACTTTATCTATCGATCAAAATCTTCAGTCAAACGTCATTGTTTTCTTTAAATGAAATGAGTGAAATTCGTTATTTAAGTTGTTTTTTTTAATAAAGGTTTCCGTCATATGATGCCAGCAGAAGCGTGTCACTGCGGCTACAAATACTATTATCTGTGCTGCGGCTGTGCTGTGACTGGCACATGCTACTCTTACGGTGTGAAGAAGAGGATAACTGTGTGTTGCGGAGCGTCTCTTTGTTAACAACAATGGAGGCAACTTTAAATCATTTTTGTAAATGTTACGTACCTACGAGAAGGAAGCAAATGTTTTAAATAGAAGTTAAAATACTCAAATATTTTTTTTTTGTTTAGTGTTCAGTTCACTTTGAATCGTACGTGCGTACGTACCTAGCTAATTTTTAAAATGGGAAGTTAAATAGGGTTTTAATTCAGTGTTTTAGTAAGTGAAGGTTACTTTGAATCATTTTTGTGAATTAAGACCTACATAGGTAGTTAATGTTTGAAAAAGAAGATAAGTACAGTGTTAGTGAATATACCTATGTCATTGAACCTTTGTTGTTAAAACTGAAATTTTTTAATGCAGTGCTTAGTGAAAAAGTTTAGTGAATTGAAGAAGTAAGCTGCTGCTGAAGCTTTTTAATTAAGTAGATAGCTTTTAGCCATCCTGTTTTTATTTCTGCGTAGCGTCGCACAAATTCGCGTTTCTAAGCCGAAAAAAGTACCAGGAACACATAAACGACAGGACGTCGTGCACGTTGTAGGTAGATAATTGTGTAACTGGAGTCGTACGAATTCAAAAGTACTAGATTCTCATAAATTAGCGGGTGGCATATTCTAAAGTTCATTAAACTTTATGGTCAAGTCAGAAACGTAAAATTATTTTATAAAATTAGTATGAAAAACGGAAATGACGATTTTCAGAGTGAAACTTTGAATAGTGATTGCTGAGTAGGTGCACTATTGCCGCCTTTAGGGATTTGGGGAATTTCCGTTACACTCTGTATAGTCACTTTAAAAATAAATAATTAAATTAAAATAAAACAAATATTTCAGGGGGGGCTCCCATACAACAAACATGATTTTTTTGCCGTTTTTATAGATAATGGTACGGAACCATTCGTGCGCGAGTCCGATTCGCACTTGGCCGATTTTGCTTAACTCACATTTTATTTCGCTATTAACTGCTAACAAAATTAATAAGTAAAACATTAAAAACAAACGTTATTTATACTTGTTTTTTGTTATAAAGTACATTTTTAACGTAAAAAGATAAGTACTTACAATTTTAAAAAGTTATTGAAAATCTGATACTAGCAACTTAACAATATACCTTTATTTTGTTTGAGATAATATTTTCTTCTGATGAGGACAATCCATAACCTAGCAGAACACTTAGTAGATAACTTTAAGTTTTATTTGTTATAATTTTGCAATTAAGTATTCAGCTTAAAATTCATAGAAATTTTTTTTTTGATCCACTGTTTTTCTTTTAATGACATTTTTCCTAATTATTTTTTAATTTTATGTCTTTCCTTTTACACATTTTTCTCTTTATTTTTTTTCATTGTGAATATAATTATCATTAATTACTTTTTATGGTGTTATTTATAACAAAGCAGCAAGTGGAGAATATAATGATTTACACAAACAATACAGAAGTCCCTCAACCGTTTTGGGTTCATGCGGGTAAGTTGCTGTAGCGTTAATATAAATATAAAACATTTATAAAGTGAACTTTCGTTGCCTACTTACCTTTTTTATATATTTAGAACGATACATTCCACATTCCCTACAAATTAAGAACGATACATTCCACTATTATTGAAAATTCGTGCCATAGGGGGTAAAATAGGGGATGAAACTGGTCCAATTCAACCCCACAAAGACACAAGTCTGCGCGTTCACCGCTAAGAAAACCCCATCCAGAACCCTCCCCTCTCCATCTCCAAAGGCATTGGGATCTTTGGAGTTGACATCTCCAGCGATGTTCAGTTCCGAGATCATTTGCAAGACAAGGTGAAGCTGGCGTCAAAAAAACTAGGTGTACTCAACTGAGTGAGGCAGTAATTCACGTCGGGGAAGAGGTTGCTGCTGTACATGTCGCAAGTTTGGAGTACTGCTGCCATCTCTGGGCGGGTGCACCCGGATATCAGCTTGGCCCTTTTGACTTGCATCAACAACGGGCTGTGAGAATTGTCGTCGATCCCAAACTCACTTGCCATATCGAACAATTAATTCTGAGGAGAGACTGCCTCCCTGTGAGTGTTCGAAATGATGCCCACGGCTACTTTCTACCATCGCACCGGTCGCCATGGGCAGGGAATTCATTCTCACACTCTAGAACCAAAATGATCCCGCGAACGCATGGGTTGTGGAATGAGCTCCCTGTCAATAGATTGGATTTTTGAAGAGTCGGAACGGCGCGAGTGATACCCCTTGTGTTACAAGCGTCCATAGGCCACGGTGGCGGACCGTGTGCTTGTTTTCCACCAAAAAAAAAACTTTTTATGGGTACCCGGTTAATTTTCTAAATAAAGCCTTTAAAATTATGTACGTATATATTGGGTAGCAAATAAAAATGACATGTTTCAGCATTTTTCGAAATACAACCCTTAAGAGGGTGAAAAAGCGTAGCAAATTTTGTGTGAGGAACAATATGTTTTTTTGAAAATAAACTAGAAACTTAGGCTACGGTGACTGCTTACCGTCAGGCGGACCGTAATCATGTTTGCCACATTAGTGGTTTGAAAAAAAATTATTTGTAAGAAGATCCTCGAGGTACCTAGGGGCCAAAACATAAAGGTCCTAATTTAGGTCATCTCCGCTTTAAATTATTCCAAACCTTGTAATTGGCTTTCTGATCTATAGAATTCTGATTATTAGTCCAAAAATCGGAAGTTAAATGTTTCGTTTCCTCGTCTTATGTTGATTTTTTTTTACCTAAGTTATAAAAGTTTTTAAGATGAATTATTATTTCCTAATTTTAAAACGCGTTAGAAACAAGCCAGATTTAATTTAGAGAGGAAAATTGTGTCAGATATTGTATTTCTTATTTTATGTACCTATATGTTTAGTCGTTTCTATGGATGCAAGAGTCTGGTGACATGAATTTTAAAAGAATCAATTAGTTTTTCTAATTCATGGAGAAGCATACGTAATAAAATAACACTTGGTTGATTAGTTACATCCTTATGTGACGAGATTTTGTAGAAGTCAGCCCCAAAGAGGTGAAAGATATAAAAGTTTGTGCGTGACAGCCAAAGTTAAATTAAGTGGGTTAAACCAAGAGCACCAGATGATTCAGTAAATTATTCTGGCTCTACTATATACTATATTTCAATACATGTTTAGATGTAGGTAAATTAATCTTTAAAACTTACTTATATAAGTATGAAATACAATTCCACTTTTTTTACCCATACAAACTTTTTATTCCCCTGTTTCCTCCCTGGATTATCAGAATAGAGCTACAATTTTTTTTATGTTTGTTCAATATGTACAATCATTATGTATGTATGTTTTGCATTCTTAATATGTCATCCCTATAAATAACTTATACCCTACAAAAGTTCAAAATATTGTATCTTTTTAACCGACTTCAAAAAAGGAGGAGGTTCTATGTTCGACGGGTATATTTTTGTTTTTTAATGACATCTTCAAACGTGCGCTGTAGGATTGGGATATATGAAAATAAATTTTATGAAATCAAAACATACTGACAGATAAATTCATTATATATGTAATTTTTATTGAATTTGGTTGAGATTTGGAAGAGGACAGTGGGGAATATGATTTTGATGATTGTGACTAGGTAAAATCAGCCCGAAGTCCAGGTTTCCCTATCGCACATCGGTTTATATTGGCCCGGGTTCTAGCGAAACAGTAATTTATTTTCAAATATCTATTTCTATATATTCAATTTAAATAAATACTTTCATATATTATATGAAAGTATTTATTTCTATATTCGCTTACTTGGTATACTTACTCTTAAAATGAAGTGCAAACTAATTGCTTATCTTAAAACAGTTTCACAATCGGAGCCTAGTAGTGCCAGTTGGTAGTGTGGTCAGCTGCTGTGCAGGTGTGGGTTCGATTCCCGCACTGGTCAAACATTTATGTCATAATATAAACATTTGTGTTTGTCTTAAGTCTTGGTGTATTTATGTATGATATGTGTGTATTTACAAAAAAAAAGTAATAATTATGTATTTGTAACCGTTGTCTGGTATCCACAACACAAGCTCTGCTTACTTTGGGGCCAGACGGCGCTGTGTGTTATGTCCAAAAATATTTATTTATATATAATTCTACAAACAAGTATATATTTCACATAATTCTAGAAATTAAGCCGAAAATATTATTTGAACGAACACAAAGCTTAGTAAAACGTTTTGTCCTATAGTCAAAAGAAAGAGTTGTAAAATACACCTCGCAGCGTGAAAACGACGGAATAATAAAAAACATGCATTTTGCACAGAGCTTGGTCTGCTCCAAGTCGGTCTTTTGTTTCCAGTAAAATAATAGTTCTCTTGTACACAAGTGGGTCTCAGCAGAAACTTTTTCCTTAGACTACCTTTAATTCTGAAAATTTTGAAATTGTTTTAGTTTTTACAAAGCTATCTGATTAGATAAGATGTCTAGTATATTACTTAATTCATTATTTAAAACTGTATTTTGACAGAGGCCCCGCTCGCCCTAAATTTGGTTATCGGCGTGAAATTCCTTAATTATACTAAAAATGTTTGCTATAGCAAGCTATTCCTGTAGCTATAGTTCGTTTAAGCTCGGTTATAGTTATTTCCGCGGGAACTTTTGAATTCATATTAACTATCCTATGTCCTTCCCCGGTACACACACTATCTCCATACCAAATTTCATCTACATTGGTTCAGTGGTTTGAGCGTGAACAGGTTACAAACACAGACACTACTCATATTTATTATATTAGTATCGATTAAAAAACATGCTTTTAAATTTGTATGTCGCAAAAAACAACGTAATATTTTCTAAATATCTAGTTTCATAATACTGAAACTTTAAACAGTCACTAAATGAATTATAAATTATTTATTTATTTCAGGACAACCAACAAAGTATACATAAATTACATAGCAATTACATTGGTTCAGGACTAAATTACTTAATGCTACTTTAATTACAGGCTGCCACGACATTCATAGTAAAAAATGCAAAACGAAGACTTAATATACTAAGACACAATAAATACAAAAAACGCAAAGAAAAACACAAAACGCAAAAAATACAAAACATGCAAAAACACAAAAAAGACAATAAGTTAATAGCATTATTATTTTATTTTATTTTTTCCTATAGGAATACAGATAGTTAGGTATGTAAGGGAAAAAGCAGAAAAATTATAGTTGTTTAGGTAAAAAGAGATCGAGCACTGCGGCTCTGAATTGGCGCAGTGTGCAGAACATATCAATTTTATTTGAAGATGAGCGTGATAATAAACTATATTGTAATTGTATCCTGTTGATGGTGGTAAAATGCCCTAAATTGGTTCTAGACCTTTCAGCATGAAAAGGCAGGTATCTGGAGGGCCGACACAATTTCAGAGGAACGTTTAACTTTATTTAGCTCAATAGGTGCGGACAATCGATATAGCTATTTACTATTTTGTATAGAAATAAGTGGTCAAGGATCTTTCTGCGACTTTCTAGACTAATGAGCTTAAAGTGTTTTAGACGCGAGTTGTAAGAGAGTAAACTTTTCGTCAAGCCACACTGGTATGTCAAATGCCAGAGAAACCGTTTTTGGATCGATTCTAGACGTTTTTTATGAACTTCATAGTAGGGAGTCCAAACTGTGCTGCAGTATTCTAAGCCAGACCTAACTAAAGCGTTGAAAATGGCAATTTTGCTTGAAGCTAGTTTAAAACCTCTGCAGTTACGTAAAATAAAACCAAGTACTTTAAAACTTCTTTTAGCTACTTTGTCAACGTGCATGTGAAAGCGAAGTTTATCTTATCTTAATATATATAAATCTCGTGTCACAATGTTTGTCCTCAATGGACTCCTAAACTACTGAACCGATTTTGATCAAACTTCGTAAATATCTGTTATTTGATCCAACTTAAAAGATAGGATAGTTTTTATCTCGATATGTCAAGTGCGAGCCAGACTCGGGCACTATAGGTAAAAACCAACTTTCGCCGGGTACAGAGGGACGGCAGCGGAACAACGTTCGCCGGGACAGCTAGTTGTCTATATAGACACCAAGATCGGGCACTACATCTGTTTCTTGAATTTCAGCATTGCCGATAGTGTAAGAATTGAAGTAGGGACCCCTTTTTCTAGAGAAGTGTATGAAGCTGCATTTACTAACATTTAGGTTCATGCTATTGGTCTTACAACAAGCAGCAAATCGGTCTAAATCAGCTTGAACTAGGTGAAAATCGTCATGTTTCTCTAAGCGTTTTAACAATTTTTAGATCATCCGCGTATAGATATGTTTGACAGTGTTGAAAATTCGATGTAACATCATTGACAAAAATGTTAAAGAATAACGGACCTAAGTGAGAGCCTTGTGGGACACCTGATGATTCTTTAAACTCGTCTGATATAAAGCCCTTAACTACAACGCACGATGAGCGTCCGACCAGGTAGGATGAGCACCAGTTTAGTAGGTTCCTGGCGATCCCACAGTGAGCTAGTTTCCTAATTAGAATTTTGTTGTCAACCTTGTCAAAGGCCTTGCTGAAGTCTGTATATACGACGTCAACAGGCGTCCCGTAATCTACAGCGTCTGCTACGTCTGATAAAAAACTCGTAAGATTAGTAGCAGTGGACCGGCCTTTAACAATACCATGTTGTTCAGGTACTAAAACATGTCTAACATGCCAGGATATAATGGGGTGTATTATGGCTTCAAAAACTTTGCAGAAGATAGACAATATCAATATTGGTCTATAGTTGCTTACGAGTGATTTGTCTCCAGACTTGTGTAAGGGTATAACAAGTGCCTTTTGCCATGCTTGTGGGAAACAACCAGTTGTAAGAGATTTATTAAAAATTATAGTAAGTGGCACTGCTATAACATAGCAACATTTTATGACGAATATAGAGGGTACACCGTCAAAACCAGCTCCTTTATGTGGATCCAGTCTCTTTATAGCCTGTACAACCATTTTAGTTGTGATTGACAAATGGTTTAAATTTTGCGCAAGAGCTATCTGGTATATTATGCTTGTCGTTAACAAGTGGTGAGGCATGAGTGTCCTTGTCAAACACTGCTGAGAACACATGAAGCAAAGAGGTGACAAACATCGATTCCATTGGATGTAGTTTTGTCATTGTAGTGCAATGTTGATGGATATGTACTAACACACTCGCGTTTATGCTTTAAGAAAGACCTAAAAAGGCTTTGGATTCGTCGTTATTGATGACTCTATCGAAGTAATATAGCTTTTGTAGTTAGTGTCTATCAATTTTTTACATCTATTTTTAAGGATAGTATATGAAATATTGTCTAGAGGGTTTTTAAATTTTGAATAAAGTGTACGGTATTTGTTTTTTTTCTCGTAGCAGTCAAAGTAGGTATATTGTCAACACTGTCACACGAAGTCAATGTATCCTGCCACATTATATTTCTAAGTTCGTTTACAATTTTGCAATAATCGGCCTTAAAAAATTTATACTTAGGTTGTACACAATTACTTAAGCTGTCTTGGCAGGTATTACATAGCACCTCGAATACAAGGGATGGATGATATTGATCAACAACGCAATTATGGATATTTATATGGTTTTTTTTTGATAAAAGAATGCAAGGGTGCCCTTGTACGCATCCCTCGTCCGCGATAGTACTCCGTTTTTGAAGTGGAAACTTCTTAAGCGGCGTTGTGCACTTTTTTTGTGAAGGGTCAAAATGTTAAACTCGCGTCAGGTCAGGACACGTGACCTGATCGAAAATTCGTAAGACGGAGCTCGCGTTAGGACACGTGACCTTTATTTACATTAGGTTCGTTTTTATTTTTAGTTTATGGCGATTATGAGTAGTACAGGGAGATTGGATATGGGTTTTTAATTCTATGACAAATTGAAATGTCAAATATACTACATCAAAAAAGTAAATAAACAAACACATTTTTATTTATAATAAATAAATATGTTTTTGAAGTGATGGTAAGTAAATAGATAGTATGTTTTTTATAGTAGGCAACCCGATGTTTTTTTTGACGTTTTTTTTGTTTTGGTAGTCTCCTAACAGTCGTAGAGTAATGTTACATAGCCTATAACTAAAAAAATCAAATCTGACTAGTTCCAGAGAAAAGCGCATAAAAAGAATTCAAACTTTTCAGCTTTATTGAATTAAAATAGATAGTCAACCGGGGTAATTGCGTCATATTTCCCGATCACTTGAAGTTGTCGCCATAATGTGAGCGAACGTATGAAATTGTCACAGTTTTTAAAACGTAAGCCTGTTTTATGACTATTTCTGTACTAAATTCTAGCAAAGATTTCTTCGCCAGAGTTTTAAAAAAATCGGGAACTTTAGACGCATTTTCCCCGTCTGATGCAAATGCATCTTTATTAAATAAATACTTAATTGGTAAGCTTTTCGTTAGAAAATACAGGTAATTTCACTCGGATCAAATTTCTGTGCTCAAAGATCAAATAGTATGTCAGTTAAACTAAACAGAAAGAATAATTGACGCTTTCAGAAAAGGTGTTATAAAAATGGGGAAAATGCGCCTATTTTCGCATGACGCATTTTCCCAGATGATTCCTAGATGTTGTCATCTTTTCCCAGATGTTTGCATGTTACTTTCAATTCTGTTCTCGCACGAGTGTCCGCGCGCGAGCTGCGATTTCATCTTTTATGCTCAAATTATTTTGTAAATTCATTCAATAGTTTTGTATTACAAATATTAATTATTATGTAATTTTAATAAATAAAACGTATTTAATAGAAACTGGTTGATAGCGATTCCTTGGAGCTCGCGCGCGGTCTGTAGTACGAATATGTATAGTGGTGTGGTGGTAGTTAGAATAAAAATCAAGAACACAATTTAATACTTTATTAAAATCAAATGAGTAAATATCACAAAATCAGTCATTTTTTAAAATTTGTAATCAAAATATTTCAAATGTACTCCTGCATAAAATATGAAACACTATTAGCGCTTACTAAATTTTAGTTGACTTTTACTTAAAAGAATAAGTACTGCGTTATTAGTTTGAAAATTACGACATCAAATTGAATCTTAAATCTATGAAAACTACCTACACGAGACAACCACATAAAAAATTCTAAGAAAAATTTTAAAAGGAAGAAAATACTTAATTTTTATTGTAAAATTCTTTTATATAAAAATAATGTGCGTCCCTACGTAGGTATGCTTAAGAAAATATACTTTTTAATGAATGCTTATTAAATATATCAATCAACAAGTAACAACATAAATAAGAAAACAAGAAGTTACACAACAGTACAACAGTATTTGCACTGGGCAATTTGTTATTGTTAGTAAGTGATAATTAGGTAACTAATAACGTATCCGTAAAGTATCTAGTTATAAAAATATATGGCGAGTTCCTACCCACACTTACAAAATACAATATTCAATGAACACGAATCATCATACTTACTTAACTTAATAATATTAATCAACAAGTAAGCTACATAATAATATACCTACGCACCTACTCTGCAATTAAATATTGTAACTTTCAATCACAGTCACTTTCAGGAACAAGAATTCAGTCTTACTAATGAGTATAGTCTTAGTTACAGTACTATTAGAAATTAAATTCTAAAAAAAATTCTTTGAAAACAACGTGGGCTCTTCGGGGTATTACAGGGTTCACGTCTAAAACGAATTCAATAAGTATGTAATATTAAATTACAGTTTTAAAAGAAAAAGTCAATATGTAAATATTCCGTGAAATTACCATATCAATAACATATTTTATTTTCAATTTGCATTGCAATACTCGCAATCATCTTCAGGGTCGTGTTTGTAAATAGTAAATATAGAGCAAGAAGGGCACCAAAAAAACGAGCTTTCCAACAAAGCTTGTGCATTTTGGATGTGCATATTAATTATTTATAGTAAAATGATGAGGGACATTGGGTATTTCGTTTGATGGCTTTCCACATCCGAAACAATTTAATGACAAATTAAAGTTTTTGTTGTACAAAGTTTTCAAAATCATATTTAGTTAAGTATTTGTCGATGTCCATGTAGGTCAATATCACCATTATTCACTTCTCTAGCATGCACACAATAATAAATTCGTCAAAATCTAATCACAATTGGATGAGTGGTTTAGGAATGTATAAAATACAAACAAATATAAGTACATTAATTTCAAAATTTATTATATTATATTTTCATGTTTGTAATAAAAATGTGTGGAAATAAAAGGGTTGACAATCTCTGTTTTGGGCGTAAATGCGTCCTGCAGTCGCAATTGCCCTATAACAGCAGACGCATTTAACCCAAGACATACAACCTAACCTTAGAAATGGCAAAACAATTATCTCTACAAATAAAGCTATTACAGTAAAAATAACAGTCTGTGTATACCCATTGACTAATCCTTATAATTATTACTGAACAAAATCAGTAAATTACGGATAACATATGATTAACATGGATTTTGTCACTCACCTCTCGCAGTATCGAGTTGTCCAAACACGTGCAATTTATAAAATGGCGGAAATCTTAAATATTTTACACTACAACGCCATCTGTATGCAATACACATAGTGTAAGAACTTAGTTTCAGCAAATGTCACTAGATGACAGAATGTAGACCAAACAGCTTTCGATTATTTTGAAAAAGACGCAATAGCCCCGGTTGACTTAAGCAACTTATAGTGGAAAAAAATGTAAGTCTATGACAAACTTACATTCGAGTAATTTAGATAGCCATTAGTTAGTTTACGTAGAAAATATTCAAAAATTATGAAGAGGATATATATTTGCTTTATAGGCGCAAAGTTGAAGCTTTCCGTTATGAAAATTCTGAAACAATATATATTGTTTAATCGAAATACTCTAATGTTATTAACATAATAGTTTATAAATATAAAGGGCATTTTTGTTTAAATCCGCAGCAAAATGATTGTTTCGTTAAACAAGTTTTCATAGTTATCTAATACTAATTACTAATTTGGTTGATTTCATTTTACTTATTTAGTATATAGCTTGTTTAATATATCGTTTATTGTACCTATAAATTTACCATATCATTTAATTAAACTCATATATCTGTCTTATTTGTTATAAAAAATTATATCGTGGTTTTTCAAAACATTCAAAAATTCTCGGGATACAGTTGAGAAATCAGAAACCCTACGCAGCATCTAATTATTTTCCAGTGTGAAACTTGCAATAGGAGAGTGCAATGCAGCCTTAAAATTCCGACTTAAAACTAAACTTCTGTAATTAAATTATGCTATAGAACTTAGCAAAAGTTAAGTAGTCTACGTTGTAGACAAAGCTGTGGAGTGCATACTTAGTTTCTACTTAGCGACATCTTTAGTAACTGACGTTGTGTTGCTCTCTTCAGTGACGGATGTGTAAATGAGTGGATAAGGTCAAGTACTTATTAAATGCATACTATAATTAATACATCTTAATAACAAATTTATTGAATTGTGTACATAGTATATTTAAAAAGTAATGATAAATATATTTATCATACAATTGGTAGATCTATGAAATAAAGAGTAAATTAACTATACATAATATCCGGGTAAATGCCAGTGCTCGGACACGGAGGGTTCCGTACAAATCCTACTAATATTATAAATGTGAAAGTTTGTCTGTATCGATAGATGGATAAATTTATGTTACTTTTTCACGCTTCAATCACTAAACGGATCGGGATGAAACTTGGCATACATATAGGTTGGGTCCTGGAATAGCATATAGGTTACTTTTTGTCCCAAAAAATTCAAAAGTTCCCGCGGTAATAAGTATAACAGAGTTAAACAAACAATAGCTGCACCTATAGCTTGCTATAGCATACTTCATTAGTATGCCTAATTAGGGATTTCCTCGCCGATTACCGAAATTAACCGATAAGCGGAGCCGCTGGCAAAGTCTAGTTTATTGTATGTAGATAGTTCTTACATCATGTTCTTGCCGCTTGTACAATGGGTTGTGTTCTGAGGAATTGTTCGTAATGATGCCCACGGCTTCTTTCTACCATCGCACCGCTCGCCATCGGCAGGGAATTCATTCTCACACTTTAGAACCTAAGTCACGTACAGTGCGGTTTCACAGAAACTTCCTCCCGCGAACGCTTAAGTTGTGCAATGAGCTCCCTGCCAAGGTTTTCTGAAAGGACTACAGTATGGAGTTCTTCAAGAAAGAAGTTATTAGATTTCTGAAGGATCGGCAACGCGCAAGTTGGTGTTGCAAGCGTCCATAGGCTACGGTGACCACTTACCATCAGGCGGACCGTAAGCTTGTTTACCACCTTAGTGGTATAAAAAAAAAATAAGATCAAGACTCACAGGTTTATGACCAGTTTTTGGAATTTTTCCTATATTTGTGATCTTGCCAAATTTCATGATTCTTTTCGTCTTCTTTTTCGAAGCTTGATTCTTTTACAACTTCAAGGAACTGTAGACCCTAGTATTTGATATTAATTTCAACTTGATACATTAACGCGTTCATGAGAAAAAGGGTATTGACTGACAGACAGATAGACGGACAACAAAGTGATCCTATAAGTGTTCCTTTTTCCTTTTGAGGTACGGAACCCTAAAAATTAACGTCGCTCTATGTAATTTAAAACAATTATGCTTAATACCTTTGAAAAATCTAGAGTTATCAACAGAAAATCGAAATCTATGCTTGAAGATTTTAAATCTACTTGAAATAAAGGTGTTGTTTTGAAAAAAAAGTATATTTATTTATATACATACATTTATTTAATATAATACTAGCAGTTTTTTGCGACTTTTCCGTGTAGACTATTGAAAACAGAAAGTTTTTAACGGTTTATGGTTTTATTTCCGATAAAAACAAATCCGAATTTTCATAAAAAATTTCATCCCCTATTTTACTTCCTAGGGGATGATTTTTCAAAACGGTGAAAGACATCAATCTTAATTTTTAGCCTTAAGACCA
Organism: Apoda limacodes; assembly: GCA_946406115.1. NCBI lineage: Eukaryota > Metazoa > Arthropoda > Insecta > Lepidoptera > Limacodidae > Apoda > Apoda limacodes. The sequence continues at coordinate 19,026,698 of OX291555.1, read as the reverse complement.
AACACTAATTGTCATGCATTTAGCAACCCCCATTATACCCCTTCAGAATTTAATACAATCTGAATTACTTCAATTAAGAAATCTACATGCCAAATATTCAGTTTCAAGACCCAGCGGCTTGAGCTGAGCGTTGATTTGTCATTGAATTAGACAGTCAATATATATATTAGTATAGATAGAATAAGTTTAAGCTACTCCAAAATTTATGTATCAGGTTCATATTTGGCTTGCGCAAATTTGACCACATTTCTGAGTACCGATCAAAGTTCCAACGGCTCCCAATTCGTTTCCGCCGGAATACTCTTATTCTATGACTTCTTGAAAGCCATGGTTATTCTTATGGCAAAAATCTTTGGCAAAAAGGGATGACATTTTTACCACAGACGAACATTTATTTTATTCACACTGGGTAAAGCTGAAAAGTTTTATGACTGGCTGGACAGCACTTGACCAGCCATAAATGTGACGACATAAGGTAGTCGGATGCGCTCGCCCCCTGTCTCGCTGTGCACCTTACATGAAGCGGTCAAGTTGGAAGACGACCTGGTTAGAGCTGCAAGAAGCTGATGGGCGCGGGCAGCTCAGGATCGGCTGTTGTGGCGAAAAATGGGAACGCCTATTTACAGCAGTGGACGTCTTCCGCTGAAACAAGTTTTGAACAGAAATAATTAGTGGCTTTTCCATATTTCCCACACGGAAAATATCTATTTTAAGGCATTATTAATATGGCCATTTATCAGTTTGATCAAATCAATGACATCAAATTAACGGGAGATGACGACAAAAATTTGAAAGAAAATATCGCTGATTCATCTATTGCAAGAAGCATAGGTAGCGCTTAACGTACTGATCCTTGAAGACAGGTGAACCCTACAAACGGGCTTCTTTTAGGAAATATGTCTAAATGAGAATTTAAAGAAAAACCAATCTTGGAAATATTATTTGACTGCAGATATAAACTGTTACCTGCTTCATTAATATCACATAAAATATGACTTTCAAGAAGTTATATATGTATACTAGCTGACCCGGCAAACGTTTTTTTGCATGCCCTTTCCGCTGCTGTCATACCCCGTTATTACTTCGTTTACACTTAGGATGCTTTCTGTTTTCTTCGCTTTTTGATCGGCTACTTAGGGGTCGTATCGTGATTTTAAATCTATAGCCTTCCTTGAGAATTGGGTTATCAAATACATTTTTTTTTCAAATCCGATTGGTAGTTTCAGAATGCGCGTTTAAGGGTCCTTATATGTCAAAATGGTCATCTTTGCCGGTCTAGATCTTAGTTTGTATATTAGTTATGAATTTAATATTTTGACACAGGAAACATTAACTATTAACCTTAAATCGCTCGATACTCGATACATTTATTTTTCGAAAGAACCTTGTTTAAAATCTTAAATTAAATCTTTAAAAGGAAAGACATATTTCGCAATTATTGTAAAAATGATTGATAAGTAATAACAATATCTTAATTTGCTCAAATCAGTTTTTTGATAATTATCGTAGTTTTTTATAAACTACGTTTTATTAATTTTTCGCGAGATTTACGCGTTGGCTCCCACTGTCACACTAAGAAGCAATTATATAGCGCTGTATTTTTGCTTACGTCTCTGCGTAGGCTTACATGATTTATATGTAAATATTTATGTATTTCAAATTTTATAAAAATACAAAAACCTACTGTTCAAATAAATTAAATAAAAACTAAATATTTACTATATTTAATGCAAGTGCTGATGCCCAAAATTTTAAAGTAAGTAGCTACGTCTTTTGCTTTTATAACAGTAATAGCAGCGTATCCATTGGCAAAGGTATGCTTTTTTCTGCATTTAATAGCAAAGACATATTATTTATCTAGTAATCCTTAGTAAGTAATAGGTACACCGAAATAATTTAATCTGGGCAATAATTATTTATGACGTATTTATGTAAAAACCTATAATTATCTTAAATATAATCGAATGCGATTTAAAGTCGCATGTTTGTGCCTCCCTAACCACGTAGACGCTAACTTCGCTGATTCATGCGGGCATAATTTCCTGCTTGCAATGAAGGCAGTTGTGTTGAACCGATTTTTCATATGACAGTTTAATAATGTAGATTAAGTACCGGGTTAATAATTAATATTCTTAGCGAGTAAATACGCTGAACAGCATAGTTTTCAGGGAAAAATGGAGTCCTATAAGGTCAAACTGAAGTCTGTCGCTTCAATTACATATGTCTATGTCACGGATCTAAATCTTGTAAACGGAATATGTTAAGGGCTTTAATATTCGATATTTGGGTAGAGTTTAAATGAAAAATTCAATGCAATGATTTATCGGTGGGACATGTGAAAATATTCTATATGTAAGTCCACATTGTGTAAAAGTACAAATAGATTTCTTTTTTCACCTCAAACTAAAGAATTGGTGGCTATTAAAGTTGTTACTTTCAGGCCATTTTTTTATAAGGTCTGACTTAAAACTAAATTAATGTGAAATTTGACATGTAAATTGTCACAGCCTCTGTAGCTCAGCGGGTAATGAATTGCCTGCTTATCCGCAGGCGTAGGTTCGATATCCGCACAGTACAAACATTTATATTTGTGTTAATCTTGAGTAGATATGGGTGTTTTCTATGCATAACATAATTTGCAATTTCAGAAATATATATATATATATATATATATTTCTTTTTTTTCTCGAGAAGTTGCTCACTCGGTTCAAAGAAAATACTTCTTCCGCTCAGAAACACTTTCCAAGTAGGGAAAAAGTTCTCATTGCTTATTTCATTATCCATTAATGTATTCCTCCTCTTCGTCTCGGATGATTTGGTTGATATCAGGCGTTGAAAAAAAATGAAAGTGCGGATTACACATATTAAAATGTTATACCCAGGTTGTATGTCTTTGAAGTGAAAACTTCAAACAAAATATACAATGGGTCAAGACATGTCTTGTGACATATTTGGGTGTTAAGCGCAGATTGTGTCTTTAGGACATTGGTTCAGTACAATTAAATGTGACGTATGAGTTGTTTTGTAACATATTTAAATGTTAAGCGCGAAACGTGTGTGAAGGAAAGGAAAGGTTCCCTTACAATTAAATATAACGTATGAGTCGTAAGTTGTGTTTTATTTATTATAAATAAATATGTATATGAAGTGATGGGAAGTAAATAGCTAGTATGTTTTCACTTCTGCCGGCGCTCCCGGAGTGCAACCCGTTTTTTTATATATTAAATACGTCTTTTAAGAACGGATCCTCAGGGCGTAAAATAAGGGTTGGCAGTTTGTATGAAAATCCGTCATTTTCTGAGCTGAATCTAAGAAAATTGGTATTCAACATTATGACTTAATATAAGGAATCATACATTTCTCTATGGTTGAAAAATTATGAAACTTTGTATGGGAATCCGGTTATTTTCCTAAATAAAGTCATGCAAATTTGTGTATTCCATAAAACGTAGCAAATAAAGAATGACGTGTTTTATCATTTTCCGAAATGCAACCCTAAGAGGGCAAAGTTTTTATGGGAAATGATGTCGTAAATCAACTTAAAACTAGGTATGAATGCTTTTCTGTGCAGTCAATGGAACACATATTTCTAAGATTTTCAAAATTTTAAAAAAGGGGTTGGCAAAGTTTGTATGAGAAGCAATATTTGTAATGTAAAATTTACTTATAACGTCTGCCGGACAAAAAGCTAGCCACCCATTTTCACAAACCCTCGGGCACTCCGTAAGATGGCAACTTCGATAGAAGACCCCGGTGCCAGACCCGATCGAACGCCTTCGCTATGTCCAGGCTACCCCAGACTCTCAATAGCTAGTGCCCATCGGTGTGTGAGATACACTAGAAGGTCACTAGTCAAGCGACCGTGGCGAAAGCCATATTGATGGTCACTGACCAGGTCTTGTACTTCTAGGTATCTTAGAAGCTGTGTGTTGATCACACGCTCCATCACTTTGGAGAGAAGAGAGGTAATAGCGATAGACCTGAAATTCGATGGATCTGATTTATCGCCCTTTTTGGGCACCGAGTGCACATTCGCAGTCTTCCATGAAGACGGAAATTGCCTTGTGTGGTACGAAAGCGCGAAGAGACGCGTGAGTACAGGACATAAGTCAGGAGCACACTGCTTAAGCACCACTGTTGGTATACCGTCTGGCCCAGTCGATGTATGAACGTCTAGAGAAAGCAACGCCCGCCGGACCTCCCGCTGTGTTATGGAAATTTCCGGCATGGTGCTACCGCACCACGGTATAGTAGGTAGTATAGCGCCTTCATCTTTCATGTTCGAGTTCGAGGCAAAGAGACTTCCCAGTAGATTGGCTTTCTTTTTAGCACTATGGGCCAAGTCACCATCGGACTTTCGCAGTGGTGGTAACGACGACTGGCCAAAGTTCAGCTTTGGCAAGCGACCAGAAAGTACAACTCCCAGAAGGATAGCTCGCAAGTCGCCCACCTATTTTGCCGATGAATTGGAATTTTGCCCTGGCAGTTGCTTTCTTACTGAACCTCGAGGCAGCATTTAATTTGCGTTTTAACTCAGAAATATTCGGATCCTAATTATTACGAGCCGTGGTCCAAGCCTCATATGCAGTTTGCTTAAGAATTTTAGCTTTTCTGCAAGACCTATTAAGCCGCGGTCGTTTTTTGACGCCGGCAGCTACTCGCGGTTTAGGAATATAGCATTCCATACCAGCAAGGATTGTCTCAGTGACTGCGGCTGCGCTGACGTCAGGATCTTCTGAGTTAAAGCAGATCTGCCTCCACGGGTACGATGCGTAAAATTCTCGCAATCCATCCCACACACGACGCCAATTAGTTGGCCCAGATTGATCGGGTTGTGTGCATGACACTTAAGTCCGAACTAGACAGTGGTCCGAGGAGCCTAAAGGCGCATCCACTGAGACGGAATATCCGTCCGGACGTGTAGTCAGCAGAAGGTCCAGTAAGGAGCTTGTATGGTCCTCTATATCTGGTATTCTCGTAGGAGAAAGGACCAGCTGAGAGAATTCATGAGCAGATATCCGAGCATAGTTATTGGTTCGAGAACTGAGCCCTCACGATGGTGGGCGTTGGAGTCTCCCAAAATAACTAGTTCTGCTGTGGGATATTGCTCTAGAACTTTGTTAGTCGTCAAACTCAGGTGCGTGAAGAGTCGAGTTACGTCCGTGTCACCGCTATGAGACCTGTATAGGCACGTATAGCTACGAGTGTGGCCACCGTAATCTACGCACACCCACAATATCGACAGGTCCCTTTCTTCAAGGCTATGAAGGCGGCGACAGCAGATATCCTCCCGGACTAACATACATACACCGGCACGACTCACAAAATTGTGCTCGAGTTTGTAGCCGGGATAATGAAGGTATGATGTGTCGGCCGGGCAGGATATCTGCGTCTCCGTTAGGAAAAGAATAGTCGGCGGCGCAGTCTCGAGATGGTGGTGGACTGCGTTAAGATTTGCGTGATGTTGCAAAAATCCACATTATAAGTGGATGGAGTAGCCGCTATAAAAACTCTTTTCCTTTTTGTTCTTTTGGTATAATGTGTGTGAAATAAAAATAATAATACAGTCAAATTTACATCAATATTGGTATCAATGCTTGTTAGAGGGTAAAAAGGGTGGCAAAATGTCTATGAAACATTTTATCGGTCAAATTTACTTAAGACTTTACATTGATGCCCTCTTACACAATCATCCTTAGTTTTAATGCACTACATCACAATTAATAAAACACGTATATCGGGTTTTTCATAATTGAACCCTCAACGGAAGAAAATGAATGACACAGTTAGTAATGTATATGGTCCAATTTAATTGTAACTCAATATTGATGCACTTCATCACAAATAGTAAAACTCGCAGATATTTTGTTGTTTCTTAAAAATGTTTCTTAAAGTAAAAATACGTAAGACTCTGTCTACAGTCGTGAAGACACCGTGGAAGTGGGCTGCCTGAATCAAGCTTACGTTTAGCTCGGGCCATAGGTCGAAGAGCGGAGGTGAGTGTCCCGGTCCACACACCAAATTAAAGACTTATTCCCTATCGATTCCAATAGGCAGGCTTTTGATTCTATCTCTTAGTTAAGTAGGCACTATATAATCGTTATTTAAGGTTAGGAACACCTTATGTGTTTAGGCGTTTACTAATCAATAATTTGTTATTTAATACAATTGACATGGATTGAAATGTGTTTGTGAATTATATACCCGTGACCCTAAGTTTCTCTTGTTTAATTTATCTGATCTTTTCTACACTAATGTTGTGTCTGCTTACACGTGGATCCGTTATAAAATTAAGTTGGAGAAAATATTCAGGAAAGAAAAAGCATTAATGCAATAAAATATTTGGAGACTGTAGAAGAAAACCTACAAAAATGTGGCCACACTATTGTCTATCTATCAATAAAGTTAAAGATATAACAATACCTACACATCTTAAGACTCCTTTGTTACTTATAAAAAATTAATCTGTGATGCATTCAATGTTTTTTTCACCTATTGGTTCGATACTAGCGAGACAAATACCTAAAAGACATCATAATTCTCAAAATTCAACAGACTTACACAATACTAATACGTAGGTACTCATTATTCTCTTTAAAACCTACGACGAAAAATGAAGTTGAAAAAATAATTGATAATTGAAACTTAACTGAAAGGTCTTAATGGTATAAACACAAATGCTTTAAATGCCTAAAATCCCACATTAGTGAACATATTGCAAATTGGATAAATACGTGTTTAACCCATGAGAAGGCGCGCCTAATTTTCTTACACGAGTAGGCGCGCGCGAGCAAATTGCTCACAATAGCATAAATGTTCATATTTTTAGTGTTTCTATATTTATTGGCTTATAATGTATTTAAATAAATAACACAAGGTTTAGTAAGTAAGAAAACAAGTATTTTAATCAAAACTATTAAACATAATAGCAACTTCTAACGCAAATAACAAAACAACCTAGTATTAATTAAATTTTTTGGCACGTTTCATAAAAATCACAATAAAAACTTTTTCATAACAAAAACTAAAAAGTGTTATTCATCCATGAAATCTACACTAATGTGCCTCTCGAAACATACTAAACACATGTATTTTACATGTTCGGTGCAAATTAATTGCTTGCACGAAGTACATGGTTTTTTTGACCTTCTATTTTTACGTCTAGGACATATTGCACAAAATCCGCTTGATCCTGGCTCCGCAACAGGCAAAGGAGCCGGCACAAATCGCTTCATTAGAAATTTGAGATCTGAGGATATGTTCTCGATGCGAATCCGGCGTGAAATATGTGGTTTCACCAGCTCGAGAGTCACGTCTTTCAAGTTCGTCTCTCAATCAGAGTGTTTGTGTTGGCTTTGTATATTATTTGGGCATTGGCCATCTTGATGTGATTCTGGCAACGGAATAATCCTCTTTCTTTTGATCTACAACATCTACGCCTCCTTTTGTGGAATTGTAAAATGTTACGGTTAAGTTAAGGAATATTTTCTGATACTTTAAAAGAAGCTTAAGTTACGCCTATTTGTAAATCTGGTACAAAATCAGTTCCTGGTAACTATCTCCCAATATCTGTCCTTTCAAATTTTATCAAAAATTTCTGAAAGAATATTATATGATATTTGACGAAGATATTTGACATAACAAAAATTCCTGTATAAAAAACAATATGGTTTTCGAGCTAGGTCTAGTACATTATCAGAACTACAGATCCTGTTTCGAAAAATAAAATAAATATTGACGATAAACAAGTAGTTATGGGTGTATTCATTGATCTGAAAAAAGCGTTCAATACCGGAAGTCACGAACTGCTACTTAATAAATTAAAAAATATCTATCAAATAGATAGTAAAACTGGGTGCGCACTAAAGCAATTCACAACACATAACTGGTGGTGTGCCTCAAGGATCCATATTAGGCCCTTTATTAGTCTTGATTTACATAAACAACATTCATAAAGTTGGCCTAAAATGAGATATCATTATTTACTGTGAACCCTTTCGTAGTTAGCTCACTCGCTTTCGCCGTATTCATTTCGCTGCTAAGAGGTACAAGGGGCATACCATTAATCTTATCGTAGTATTATTAAATGACCTTTGTTAGAAAGCGAATCAAACAGAATTCGGGGTGTAACTAATTGTTTTATTCACCCCGCTACTAATTACATATGACACACTTTTTATCAAATTATAAGGTTAAATACATAACTTTTGATTCCCATTTCTTCTGGCATTAGACATCAGATATAGTTACTATTTACTATATCTATATCTTCTATTTACTATAAAGCTAAAGGAGTTATATTTTATTTATTATATTCACTTTTCTTCTACTCCCTTTTGTTACATTTTACCATATTCTACTCTGAAATTATATTTTTTCCTTCCAATTGTTTTATATTTTGAAAGGCAAACTCCTTTTTCTTCATATCAAAAATACCTAACCATAGATACGGAAATTTTACTAATAAAAAGACTTTATCTCTTCCACTTCCGACCTGTTACAGTACGCAAATGATTCTATTCTAGTTCCACAAAAGTGGTAATCGGTTGGAGCAAGATCCGGGGAGTATGGTGGGTGACGGAGACATTCCAGTCCTAGCTCCTCTAGTTTCGCCACCGTCTGTTGTGCAGTGTGTGGTCTAGCATTGTCCTGAAGCAGCAGTAGGCTAGAGCGGTTGACCTATCTCAGCTGTTTAATGGCTAGCTTTTCCATCGTGATTTCCAATTGTCGGCAATACAGATCTGCCGTAATCGTCTGAACAGATCTTAGGAAGCTGTTGTGGATGAGACTAACGCTGGTCCACCAGACACTAACCGTCCACGAAGTTTTGTTCTGGAGGTCAAAATTTCCAGAACGAAAGCGTTGGAACCAAAAACGTACTGTGTTGTCTTTTACAGTGGCTTCTCAGTACACATCATTAATTCTTCGAGCTGTTTCTGCAGCGCTAGTGCCACGATGGAATTCCTATTCGAAAATAATGCGATATTTTATGTTTTCCATATTGAGCACGGAACGATGTCAAAGCAAAATTGAATGACGCGAAAACAAATGATATATTATAATCGAAACACAAATAGACAAGCCAAAAATTGAAATTGGAATTTGAATTTGGGTTTGGAATTCTTAATCAAACGCCAGCTTTTAGAGATCAAAGTGGCCAGGTTCTATAAAACATCAATTTCATATGTAAGGACCCATTTTATATATATTAATTAACTTTTTATCACAACGATTCAAAGGGAGCTCGTTGGTTCCTCATAAACTGGGATTAAAGTTGCAGTTTGAATCCCTAGGGATGCAAAGTTATTACAATTTGGAATGTGGATTATGTCATACAAATCGATAAAGAAATCCAGCGCGGACCAAATAGTAAAAAGCTCGTAAAAAAGTAAAAACCGCGGGTAATGTATTCTGCCTTTCAAATTCGTATTAATGATGATACTGTAATAAAAAAAAGGTGCATTTTACTCAAGTAGTGTATTGTAGTAGTACTTATTTATAAGTGACACTTTTCTCTTTTCTCATAGAGGGTGATAAAAAGTAGAGTGAACTACTCGGTCGCAAAATTATTTTACTTCATGCGCCGCCACTACGCTCCAGATTCCTTAGAATCCTTCACTCCACTCCTGGTTCAAAATAGCGCCCTAGCCGTAAATATAGTTTTTTGATCCCTTGTGAACAATCTACTATTTTAATTACATACTAACCTTTTTTTTTCAATTTTATTGGCCATATTTTATTGATTATTAATATTTTATTATTATATTAATATTATTAGAATACTAGTTTTTTTTATTTTTATTTATTATTCTGATTAACGATGTTTAATACTTGATACATAGTTATCGTATTTAATCATACAAATGAATGCACAAGCCACATCTAGACGTATTTACTGCGTGTCGTGTGTTTGATACATATAAACATTTTTTTCTTTTTTTCATCTAAATATACTAGTCATAGTCTCTAAGCTATTTGACTCGGTAGTCTCTAAGCCATTTATCGCTATCGTAATTGTGTTAAAAGTTCTTCTTGTTACCTACTAATAAGTTATTACTCTGGTACTATTCTGTTTTACTTTGTTGTATAAAAAGACATAATCTTATAAATAAGTGTGTGTCTGTTTGCTAATATGTGTATGTGTCTATCAATGTGTATGTGATATAATGAAAGTGCTCATATAAGTCTATCTCTTTAACCAAATACATATTATATGTATTTGTGTCCGATGTCTGGTATTCATATAACAAGCCTTGCTGAGTTTGAGACCAGACGGCGTTGCGTGATTTGTACAAAATTATTATTAAGTACCTGGGGACCGAGCTTTGCTCGTTTTTCTAACAACGCCACTTAGTGTTGCTGTGTCGGTAAAAATAATAGGATTACTACTCGCCAATAGATGTCAGCAAGAGTCATATTTTTTAGTTGATCATTGCCTGAAAACACGGATAAAACAACGTTTTCTAAAAATGAAATCTAGCTAGATCAATAATTCCCCCTAAAATCGTTTGAGCCGATTCCGAGATTCAGATAATATATCTATATATACAAGAATTGCTCGTTTAAAGGTATAAGATATTTTATGTATAAACTATGATAATTATTTAAGCAACAAATACTGAAAACACCCATTTATTATGGAGTTTGTAAGATGTGATTCAAACTTTACAAAGGTACGGAACCCTCGATGCGCTAGTTTGACTCGCACTAGATCTCTTTTCTATTGCCTATACACAAATACAAACACACAACACACACAATACAAACATGTGACTTTCAATCTTTACGCCTACAAACACTATCAACTGATGCTCCAAATTTTTCTATATCTATGTACAGACTTTAGATATTTAAATTTAAATGTCTTTAAATGTATGTTTAAATTGCGACTATGAATCAAAAAAACATTTATTTGTTACTGTTTAAAACAAACTGTATTAAAGGCTTAATGTCACGCATGGACGAGAACCAATATCCAAACCAATTGCAGTGTGAATTATTCGGATTTAAATTTTAAATCGGAGTTCAGTGTAAATCTTTATGGCTGTCATACCATTGGTGAATGTTTTATTATTATAAAAATGATAGTGCCAAGAAATAATCTAAAAACTCTGCCATCTTTACATTGACTCTGCAAAAAAATCACAGAAAGATGTCTTATATAGATCTTCATCGACAACAAAACGATGTACAAAAAAAAACCTGCTTTTGCCATCGGAATTAAAAATACAGTTATGATCTTTTAAAGTCATAAAGATTATCCAAATCGGGGGGGGGGGGGGGGGCAATTCATAACCTTATTCGCCATCTGATTATCGTCATCAGATCGATATCAATTAACTGTCGAATCCTACATGTGTCTAGAATTCTTGTGTATACGTTTATTATCGAGATAGTTATAACGGGTTGAATAAGGGGGGTGTTTTTTTGGGTTAGTGACGATAAGAAGTAACAAACATGCTAACTTATAAATTTTCACATTTATTAAATTAGAAGAATAATAATAGGTATAAATGGAGTGTTACAGGATAGATTTACAAATATAATAGTCTCCAGCACACTAGCACAACGCTAGCTTCGTCATCCAAACATAAAGAAGTGTTTACATTACTTTTTTACTAATTGTTAGTGTTATATTAAATGTAATAACTGTTAATTTAAAAAAGAAGTAATTGCATACCTTAAAATTGTCAATGTTTTAAACATAGAGTTATTGAAGGAAAAAAGTTTCTAATTAACTATTGTTAAGCTTTCATAACTACGCATGAAATAATTAAGGCCACTACCACTAAACAATCTACCTAGGCATTTTAATAAACAGCATATTCAACTATCAGGCGACAACATATACAGTGTGTATTTATAAGTAGTTATTATTATTACGTGTAAAAATGGCCTAACAGTAAATTTCAGTTAATCCTTAAGACGAAAGCAATCTTATTCACTCAGTGTTAGCGCACCCTTTGTGAAAACACATTAGTTTACAGAGGACACTTAACTTCACCTGTGAACTAATTAAATTGCACTGATATTTATTCAACTCTCCAGTTTATTCGCTGAAATTGTACCGACTGCACATTAAATTGTCGACTATTCGTACATCTAAAATAAAAACTGCAATCTTCAACAAAAACATTTTTAAGGACAATATTTATGACTTTTAAACTAAAAAACATGACCCACCAAAATAGTTGTAATGACAATGGAGTTTATTGCAAAACCTATCCCGCTTCTTGAGATCTAGTTTTTTTAAGTCTATTTAGGCGAGATGTACTTTCATACGCTTTTGACTGTTAAAAAGCGAGAATTAAGTACTTCAGACATTTCGCAATATGCTCCAATAACGGTAAGTGCATAATTATATCATACAATTATTTGGTTGTAAAAACCCTCCACATCTTAGTATCTTAGTATTATGGAACAATGTCACATTATTTAATAGTTGATAAATTATTTACGAATTAATTACACAGTTTCGAAAAATCTAATGGCTTTCAACACAATATTCAATGTTTAGTATAAGCAAAGTATTAGTAGCGCCATCTATTATCGAGTAGTTGGTACGAGGGACTTTCATTCCTGCTCGCTCGGTACTTATGACATTTATATTTATTGTTATACCATTACTGAGAGAAATTTTACTCTTTATACCTATAATTTAAAACAATGAACAGCAGATAAGCTAATCAACCAATAAAAATTCTATTTAAATAATAATATAATTAGAATTTTCGTGACTATATTTTATAAAAAAAGCGTTTCTAAATACCTCTTTTTACGTAATATGTTTGGAAGTTAAGAATTAATAAATAAGATTTAAGACATTTTGGGCCAGGAAATATTGCTTTAATATTTTAATATTAAGTAAACGTAAGTCATTCAAAATACCAACTTTCTCCGTGATCAAAAGCTAGCTGTGTAGAACTTTTTAAGTTACGGCCACGGGTTAGCGATCACCCAATGGACAATTTAATGCGCTCTCGGGGACGGCATATTGTACCCTTATCAAAACGGATCGAAGCAGATCTGGGTGAACCAGTCGACCGTTCACCTGAACAGCGATACATAAAGCCGGCTCTTGTCATTTCCTCCGCAGCGAAATTCAATTCAATTCGTTCACCCATTGCATTGAGTATTAAATTAATATATATTTTAACATTATCTAAAATATAGTCTATATAGCTTTATTTACTTTTATTACTATCTATTTATGCATGTTGTAAGAGCTGTGTTTTATTTTAATGGTATTAAAGGGGATTAAGCTATGATATTGCTAGATAAATACATATATAGATAGATAGATTAATTATACTATTTACTGACTAAAATTTAAATAAGTTTAGAAATTGGAGCTCTAAGCGATAAATATTTAAAATATCGCATTAATAATATCAGTGCGATACGATATAATCGAAGCGTATTATCAAAAACAGTTGATTTTAAGGGTGTTTAGGAATGTAATCGTTTACTGTACTGCGCCCAGAAGCTAATAAGATTAATTCCAATAACTAGGCCTGGTACCGGTAATGTAATACACTGCTATAAATGGATAATAAACCCATAGATTCGTAATGGTTGAGCTGTTCTCTAAGTAACCTATAATAAAATTGAAACGGACGCTTGGTTAATATTAATTAAGTCAGTAATACGAATTTTAATTTTCGATGCCCATAATTAATTAATAGCTACTTAACTTCAAAAGGATTAATCACAGAAAGTTCGTATGATCTGTAGAGGTGAGGAATTCAATACTAACTTGCAATACCCATGATGGTAGTTATATTAATTTCCAACGTAATAGGAGTTGATCCTCTCTCTGGTTATCGAGAAACTGTACGGGGCTGTTGAGGTAGCAGACAGACACACCATATTAAATTGTAATAATAGTTTATATATTTTCGGGTAAACCTAAAATGTGTTTACGTATAATTTATGTCACTGGTTGATGTGATGTAATGTCTATGTTCACGTTTTTGGCAGATTTTTATTTCGTTTTTATATTATAACAAGGCAACGTAACTACAAGTACATTCGATAGCTAAAACGTATTTTAGTTTCAATTTCATGTTACCTATTTCATGTTACCTATCTATACTTACGAGAATGCGCGTGCTCTACGCCCAAGTAATGAAGAAGTTTTCGCAGGAATCCAACGACTACCAAATCTGCGCGGGCGACATTGCCGGCAAAAGGTAATTTAAACCTATTTTAAGCTAAGTAAAAATAAATTAACCTTATATAGGAATTTAATGCGTAATTTTCTAAAACGGAATAACACATGTAGTAGTGACACAAGACATATTAAAGGTGTTTCCGTGTAAATAAAATATATGTATAAAATAAAAATAAAATCAATTTTGTAGTAGGTAGCTACCTAAATCACAACCAGCAAGTTGTATGTGAGACATTTGATATCTATATAAATATCATAAATGCGAAAGTAACTGTCTGTCTGAGTGTCTGTTATCTCTTTACGCTCAAACCGCCGCCGTACCGATTAAGATGTAATTTAGCATGGAGATAGTTTGAGTCCAGGGGAAGGGCATAGGCTATTAGAAAACGTTAAGGATGAGTCTGTTGAATGGTTGTCGTTGAAATCCTACATAGATAACCGAATTTAGGGCGAATGAAATCGCGGGCAAAAGCTAGTATAAATATAAATGTTAAAAAAACTACCCATAATTTGTCATTTCTTCTGTGCTAATGTTGATTGCGGATTGTTTCATCTGTTTAGAATGAGTCACTATTACCGGATAAATTGTCGGACGCTCTCCATTAAATCAGATTAAACTCTATAAGCTAAACCAATTATTTGTTCTGAGAAAATTGGATAATATCGATTGTAAATTATACTGAAATATTTATGAATTTAATTTCGCACAAGGGTTGTACCAATCAACCTCTGGATATAAAATTAATAGTACGTCTAAATTCGATTTTACTTCGGACAATATCAAAATTCCACACTTTAGCTGTGAAGTGTTTAAATTGCTTAGTTAATGTAAGTAAGTGATAACCTTGCTTTTGTACATAGTTGTTACCTGTGTATCTTACATTATTTTGTATTGTGTACAAAAACGGCCACTTTTAGCAAAAATGCCAACTACAACTCACAGATATTATTTAGAAACTAGATAAAACCTTCTAAAAATAGCTTATGACTAGCTTTATATTTGCGACATTTGGATTTTAGAAATTCGTTATCTACGAAGAGAAAATTGAGGATATCTAATGGCGGCGCTAGTGGAGTGTAAGAGGGCCCTTAAGAGGGCGATATAGGTAAGAGCTAGTTACCCTAATACAACGACGACGTGCGTTTAATTGTGCTAAAAAAACATGAGAAACATGAGATATATTTGATACTCTAATGACGCCTTGAAACTATTTAAATTCTCGTTTAGAATTCAAAGTTTTCACGGTCGTATAAATTTTTTTTTTGACTTTTTGCTACAACTTACAGATAATCAAATGCTGTTGATTTTTATAACCAATGCTAATTATTTAACTGACTTTTATTATAAGTTAATGTAATACGCGCTTTAAAAATCTCTAAAAATGTTGAAAAAATGGTCACTTCCAGAGTTATTTTTTGCAATAAATACAAGAAATAAAAATCACTCAGTTAGGTAATGCACTAAACAAAAGCATGTTTTAAAAAAAAATTTCATCGTTTAAATGTTATAGTTTAGAGGGGTTTCGTACCTAAAGGGACCCTATTACTAAGACTTCGCTGTCCGTCTGTCACCAGGCTGTATCTCATGAACCGTGATAGTTAGATAGTTAAAATTTTCACAGATAATGTATTACTGTTGCCGCTTTAACAACAAATACTAAAAAACAGAATACAATAAATATTTAAGGGGGCTCCCATACAATAAACGTGATTGTTTTTGCTCGATATTGATGACGGCAACAGGTATGCACTTGAAATATTCACAGAGTATGTTGTTATATATTCACTTTAAAAATAAATAATTAAATTAAAATAAAACAAATATTTAAAGGGAGCTCCCAGACAAAAAAAGGGATTTTTTTGCCGTTTTATATTTTATAGATAATGGTACCCTTTGTGTGCGAGTCCGACTTGCACGTGTGTCCTTATAGGATGATCGCGGTTTCGCGCGAACATCGTTTCCTTGCATAAACTATAAAAGAGGTGACGGACGTTGAAAAAAAAATAATGTTTTAAAAACTGACAAATTGGCCGTCGTGAACGTGCTTGATCATATATGGCCTAAGGGGCACATGCGCCGCGCTGGCGAAGTGCGGATTGGCTGACGTTTTCAAGCTAGTAGCCACTCAATTGTCATATGACAAGAGCCAAGACTGGTGGTTTAACATGCTTTCGAAGCACGGAGGAGCTCAGAAAACTGTACCTTAAAGCGGTTACCCTTCCAACTACTGACCACCTCCGGCATTGCTTATCTTCGCATATCGTTTCCGATACACGAATGTAACTGGGCGACGACCTTTTTAATGATTATTATCAATCAATTAAGGAATTTTGAGTATTTGGTATGTATCTGCTATGTAGGTATAAGATCATTTTTGAGATGTGTTTTTAAATTTAAAAAAAACCGGCAAAGTGCGAGTCTGGCACCGAGGGTTCCGTACGAACTTATTATATGTAGATAGCTCTTCCATCATGACATCATGTCACCTAGGTCAACGGAAAGTTCCCCAATCGTTTTGATTTATTTGTGTCACAATATGCGATAAAAATGATCGTGTTTTGGTCATATTTTTTTACAATGACTTCGAAGCTTGTTTTTTACCGTATTCTTGAGTATAAGGGTCTTGACAGACAGACAGACAAACTTTTTTTTAAAATGTGTTATAACTACAAATTAACTTACTTCGTGTCAATTTTTATGATTCTAGGACAGCTAATAAAGGTAGTAAATATAGGTTATAACGATACTCTGTGTCTTGAGATTTTTTGCAACAATACTTCACTATTTGTCACTCTTGAGACGATTTTTGTGGTCATCTTTACGTTTATCCCAGAGACATGACCGAGCACGCCATTCAATCACAATTTTTTTTTTAAATATCATTTCGCAGAATGAAAAAATAATAAGCTAATCACATCACAAATTGGCGGAGTGAGAGGGGCGCGTGAAACCTTTGTGGATCTATAGCTTTAACCGCTAGCGAATCATCACGCGACCAAATATTCGCGCAAACGAAATCAAACATTTTGGTCACGCGACCGCATAGCGCGAACGTCAGTTAGGACACTTCTTAACATCTAATAAGTATGTTTGATTTTGCTGTCGTACGACCAGAAGTCCCGCGAACTTGTGAAGGTCGCGTAGTCACGCTGGACAGCGCCTTAGCCTTAAGCAAATAAAAATATTATGGTTCATCCTCCAAGTATAGTTTTAACCAAGTTTTACGCTAATAGCCTTCGTTTCTGACGATGACTTTGTCTGCAAGGTATTAGTATGGCACTAAATATAATAAGAGAATTATTAACACAAATATTAAGAATTTAAAACAGTCTTTCATTATATATTTTTACGGCGCATGTAAAAATGTTTATACAGTTCGCAAAATATTTATCTCTTAATTACCACCATTTAATCAATAAAGTTTATCGAATATTCCTTGTAGACGAATTATCAATGTCAATCCATGAAGTGTTAATCTTAATTTTACAACTTTGGTAAAGTCTAGTGGGTTTAATTAGACGAAGCCATGAAACGACCAAATGTAAACTGTTTGCGACCGCTGCGTCAGGGCGAAGCTTTTAAACACGTGACAGGGGAGTGATTAACAAAATTACATTTTTCCTGTTTCGTACGAACACTACACTATGTATGTTTACTTTAAATTAAATCTAAACCTTTTCTCTGACTACATACGGTTTCTTTTCCAATTAACTTTTCTGGGGTAGTAAGGGCTTTTTATGTTTTAAGATTAATCTATACGAGCTAGCTTAACTTGAGTTATATATTTGTAGTTTAGTAGATTTTTAACTAATTAAGTTACGTTCTGAGTTTTATATATTTAAGTTAGGAACTTGCACTTTGCTTAATTATGAGTATGAAAGAAGAGGGCGGCAGTTTTTTTACGTTAACATAAGTGGATGACTGACATAAATTAGTGGTAGATTAAAACTGTGTTGATTAATAGTCGGTTAAGCTTTTTTTTTGGTTCAGTTGAAAAAGAGCTTTCAACTGCCGTATGTATTTAAAATAAATAGACTGTTAAAGGGTAATAAAATGTGTGCATTGAAATAAAGTAGATAATAAGCATAATCTTATATCAGTTCAGAAATAGTTACTTAGAAATCTATGAATATTTTGAAATAAGATCTAGTTTTTAGGGTTCCGTACCCAAAGGGTAATTAGCGGAACCGTATTACTAAGACTTTGCTGTCCGTCCGTCCGTCCTTCTGTCACCAGGCTATATCTTATGAACAGTGATAGTTAGACAGTTGAAATTTTTTACAGAAGATGTATTTCTGTTGCCGCTATAACAACAAATACTAAAAAATAGAATGAAATAAATATTTAAGGGGGCTCCCATACAACAAACATGATTATTTTTCTCGATATTAATAACGGCAACAACTTAAAATATTCACAGAATATTTAGTTATATAGTCAATTTAAAAATAAATAATCAATTTAAAATAAAAGAAATATTTAAGTGGGGCTCCCATATTTTTATAAATAATGTTACGGAACCCTCCGTGCGCGAGTCCGATTCGGTTTTTTTCTTGATTTCATAAGAAACTGTAGATATGTTTAGATTATACAGTGGTTTAAATTATATAGACACCTTCTTGAATAAATTCATCAAAATCGATGCAAGGACGATGAAATTCGGATAGGACAAAACTTTAAGGGTTCCGTGTTTGCCATTTCCCTACGGAATTAAAAAATAAATGAAAATTCCAATATGGTCTTAGTGTTTTTGTTTAAATACTTAGTCGTTATCACCGTCGTCTCAGTGGTAAGACATGAAGGTACCCTAACCTCAGCTCATACCTCTATGGCCCATACTGAGACGTAAGGCGACGCGACGCAGCATTTTTGAGATAGCGACACAATATGGACATTAAATAGACAAAAAGATACAAGTTATAGTGAGAGCACAAAAGTAAGATGTAGAAATACACAAAGATGCGTCGCGACTACGAGAAACGAGACGCGACTCGACGTGAAGAAGCTTAGGGATTGGGAGCTCGAGGTATCTTCGGTAGTTTGTTGCATCTTCAAGCGGCTTCACGTCGCGTCGCGTCTCAGTCTGAGCTGACCCTTTGCTTCTAGTAGAAAAGTATTGTGGAAAATAGAGCAGGAACAGGTTTACCCTCATAGTGCTGCTGGTCTTGGTTGAGGAGTTAAGGTCCAATGGCTTCCTGCGGTTCAAACCAAACCGTCTGTCCATAGGAGGCAGTCCCATACGGCGTCTTTAGTTTGCCCCATTGGTTATCGTCGGTTTAACTAATTATATGGCCTGCTAACCGAGCTATGTTGGTTACTGATTCTTTGGTTAAATTCCTCTTTCCGGATTGAATAGGCCAAAGAATCATCAAAAGTTGAAGTTATTTTCATAATTCAAAGCATTATTAAGCACATTAAAGTACTTTCATAATAATCATGCTTATGCAACTAAATAAGTTAATAACTTTATAAGAGGAAACTTCTTGACGTAGTAAAATAAGTTACGTTGCAATCAGAAACTACCAAGAGCATCGTACTACTTACTTAAAATCACTTAGCAGCTTGTAGTATACTTAACTATAATGTAAGCGAGTGCTTGACATGTTTTAGCTCCTTTGTCTAAAGAGTATACTTATCTTATAGTCTTTGACTCTTGTCACTTTAACTTGAATTAATTCTTGTAAGTACCTACATAAAACATAGTATTTTTTTATAATTAAAACGTTGTATTTTCCCATTCCTTCTCACTGTCATATTTTTATGACACTATATTTGATTTTTTTTCGAAAATTTCATCAATTTTTTATTGTTTATAATTAAATTATAATAAATAAAAAAATTAAAAAAGTGTAAGTAATAATTATTCGACTTTACTTTTTACGAAATAATAAATATTTACTATTTTGTGTTGAGAGTGATGTTTTTTATTATTTATTTTTTAAATAATGGATCCGGTGACAAAGTAGTACAAAAAGGCTTTGAATTTGTCTGCAGCATAGCATATTCCCTTCAAGTGGTAAGAATTTAGATGACATCGAAGTTACTATATTAACTCTAAATAAAGTGGATGAAATGAGTGAAGAAAGTGATGATATGGAAGTTTTGCCGGTATCGAATGTTGCCGGTCAGGTGGAATTTTCATATAAAACTGATAACGTTGAAGAAGCCCCTTCAAATCTAATCGCAAGACGATTAGTTGGCGAAAGTGTAACTCAGTTTATTCTGACATACAAAGTGAATCTAATTCTGCTAAGCAATCTTTAGAAAACTATATTACTGATTTAGAAGGGAAATCAACGGTAGATATATTTGAAAATTTTAATATGTTTTAGATTAGATATATTCTTAGTGAATGGATGAATTATTTATAATCGGTAAACAAAGATGAAACCATTCCTCTCCTAGATTTGAAACGAAGAGTTTGTTTTTCTTGGATGAGAAAATCGGAAGGCAGAACAAGTAAACCTACTACAGGATCTATTGTAGTCCTATTACAACCTGTTAGGTTTGATAATTTGGGCCACTATAGATGAAAAGAAACTTCCTCCCGCGAACTATTAAGTTGTGGAATGAACTCCTTGCCAAGGTTTTCTCCAAGAACTACAGTAAAAAAGAAGGCATTAGATTTCTGAAGGGTCAGCAATGCGCGAGTGATACCCCTGGTGTTGCAAGCGTCCAAAGGCTACGGTGACCGCTTACCATCAAGAGGACCGAGCTTGTTTGCCACCTTAGTGGTATTAAAAAAAAACAGAGGCGTTGCCAAGGAGGTTATAAAAAAAGCCTTTAACTTTTGGTGAAAAGTGTGATAAAACGCTTTGCAGTGATTCTATTTTACAATACAAAAATTAAGCTTACATAATTTTATTTTTAAAATGTTTGTGTTCATAGTTTTGTAAAATAAAGTTGATTTCCTTATAATTATGATCTTATTCAATTACCCTATATTCCCACATATTTATAGGACAGGCTGATTCAGTCAATAGATTTTTTTAAAATTTCTATTCCTTTTTCTTTTTTTTAATGAGTTAAGACCCCAATTTAAAGATTTGAACAAAAAACTTCATTATTTTCGATGTCTGGGAAGTAATGGTTTAAACTTCTTTCTTAGAGCCAAAGTATCTGGAGGACCGAGCTTCGCTCGTTTTTTTTTAACAACGCCATTTATTGTCAAGTAGCTTTAGTCATGCTGTGTCGGTAAAGATAATAGTATTACTACTCGCCAATAGATGTCAGAAAGAGTCATATTTTTCAGTTTATCATTATTTAAAAACACGGATAAAACGATGTTATCTATAAATGAAACCTAGCTAGATCGATTTGTTTGAACCACACAATCACAGCTTGATTCATACAAACGAATTTCCTACTTATTTTTACACTTAAAATCAGACACCATGAAATATTCAAGACGTGCTCTAGGATTAGATATTTAGGTCTGCAGTGTGCCAGTTTTCTATAAAATTACTAGAGGTCCCGGCGAACGTTGTTCCGCTGCCGTCCCTCTGTAACCCGGCGAAAGTTGGTTTTCACCTAAAGTGCCCGAGTCCGGCTCGCACTTAACAGATCGACATAAAAACCATCCTATCTTTTAAGATGGATCAAATAACAGATAATTACGAAGTTTGATCGAAATCGGTTCAGTACTTTAGGAGTCCATCGCGGATAAGCAACGTGACACGTAATTTTTATATATGTAGATAAAGTTTAAATGCTATACAGGATAAGGCTAAACAGACATGGATATTCGGATTGATGTATATTGGATGGAATAACGTCATGTTAGTTGGTGCAACCCAGCCTTACAGTAGGTACAGCTAAAGTTACCTAAGCTTTTATGCTTTATCTTAAATTTATGCATACACGGATATAATTTGTTTAACAAGTAATACAAACAAAATATCTCTTCCGTTGTTACTGAATACAAACATTTAGTTATTCTAAAATACGGAAGATATGTTTATTAATATCATTTATCGTTTGTACTTTGTAGTTTATTTCTATGAAAAAGTGTAAACTTTTATTAAGCTGACAAAATAATTTAAAATTATAATAAGTTATTCGAACTTACTGAGTTATTGCATACTAAATATGCAGTAAAATATTTATTAAATTGTAAGTTTATCCTAAGCAGCATATATTTTATGTTACGCAAGGAAACATTTAGTATTAGTAAATACATGTGTGAGCGTGTTTCTAAGCTAAAAATAAACTACACAACTACTAGGGACTAATAAAGTCCTAGTAAATACACAAATATTTATAGAATTAAAAGACTTGATGAATACAAGTACCTATATGAGAATAATCTTTCATGGTTTGAGAAAAAATAAGACTATATCATCAATATAAATAAACATTTTCATAGCGCAGATGCAGCCAAAGATTAGTCCTGGCTCGAGGTTAATATTTTGACTCCATATTTGCATTTATTTATATCGATAAGTAGATACAGTATCGCATTTCAAATCGAAATAGTGTAAGTGTTGCGGGAAGCTAACTCACGACACTGCTTTCTTCTCAATATTGCTGAGAATAATTACAAAATATTCATTACTCACCAGTTTATTATTTATCTCAGCATGAAAGCAATTTTCGTTATTTATTAAAAAATCCCTTATTATTATTTTATAAATATAATTTACTTGTGCCTATAAACCATGGCTCTATTAATTAAGTGAGACCAATTCTGATAAATGCAATAAAAAATCTTAGAAGCATTTATATTACCTTACATACGATATTGTATTTTATCTATTTTTATGGAAGTTGCGGATAATAAATATTGAACCTAATGTTATAACAATTTTACCTTTGAATAATTTTAAATAAATAATAAGTTATATACATAACATAATGTGACGTGTTAGTATCTTAGCCTGTCAAATGGTAGGCAAAGATTGGTCATGTGACTTGTATCTTTGTGTGAAGAGGGTCACCGGTTGGTAAGAAATTTGGCATTAAAGAAAGCAAAATCGGCTTTAAAAATAAGGGATTTTAATTTTAAGTTTAGTTTTCTAACAAGAAAATTTAAAAATTTGGTTGTTATTATTCTATGAACGTAGATGATTCCCCATTATGATTTTTTTTAATATATTTAATAAAATTATTATAAAATTTCTGACAAACAAACACCAGAATGATTTTTATTGTAATATTTGGAAAATTTAATTATTTTTATATTTTTCGGATTTTTAAAATCCATGGTTACTTCATACAGATACGGAGACACAAATAATTATTAAATACTTTGAAGGGTTATTAGTCGGAA
Organism: Apoda limacodes; assembly: GCA_946406115.1. Classification (NCBI taxonomy): domain Eukaryota; kingdom Metazoa; phylum Arthropoda; class Insecta; order Lepidoptera; family Limacodidae; genus Apoda; species Apoda limacodes. The sequence goes on along the minus strand of OX291555.1, from coordinate 19,003,256 downwards.
AATATAGGTACGTCTCAGAGAAACTCCGTGCGTGGAACATTACTGTCGAGGCCAAAAAAGTGGGTGTTTGCTTTGCTTTGAACTAGAGTTCGAAGGCCGAAACAAAGGTAATGCCGTTAATAAAACGAATCCAGCAATGGTCTCACGACTGAGACTTTTATAGATCTGTACTTAAAAACACAGGGAAGAGAAAATAGGGTAAAGTTGTTTCTTGTAAAGAGTCCAAACTTTAAATCCCGTGCTAGCGAAGTAGTCTATAATTGAATTCTAATATAGACTACTGAGCTCAGGGAGGGATTTAAAGGCACGAGACCTAAAATAATGTGCTCTCGTGTGAAACATACAACTTTTCACCTCTACTAATGCGAAAAAAATAGGTCTTCTGCAAGGAACACACTGAAGGCCATATAGAGCAAGCAAGTTTATTCTAATTTACAAACACTATCTATTATACTCTGCTCCTATCAAAAAATAAACAATAGGTACTAACTATTCTCTAAAGACAAGCACCTTTTGAAAGTCGCCAATTATTGAACAATTCGTATCCTTAAGATATTTTTTTATACTCCCGTGATTAATTTTGAAATTATGAAATCAAAATTCGTATCATATTAGTAGTCTTTTCACCAACTCGTTGCATAAAGTATGTACTTGTAACATTAAAGCACGAGCAAAGATTAACGTTAAAGTTCGAACATAAGTAAACTGTACCCCGCCACAGAATAAAAAATATGAGCCACAGGTGCAGCACACTTTCGCTAGATGGCATTGTATTAAAAATAAATGGCATATTTTTACCGCGTAATTTGCTTAAGCAGACATAACGAGTAAATAAAAACATTAATGAAATAAATATAAATAAACCTTCATCCTCATCAACTAGTAATAGTAGTACTAGTAGAAGGGGGAGGCTGAGATTTATTTTAATAACTGTAATATCCAAAATATAAGTAACAATTACTATTATAAGTAAATATTTATTTGGATAAAATTATTTTGTTTACATTAAAATCTATTATTATATTTTGTGGTCGTATAAAAAGCAGTGTATGCAATTTCACCTTGCGTACATACCTTCAAAGGAAAATAGTAACCCTTATTTATAGGATCTCTTTTTTCTCCGTCTGACTCACTGTCAAGACCCTTATTCTCAGGAACGCGTATAGGCACCGCGTTGAAATTAATACCAAAAACTAAGTTCTATAGTTCCTTGAAGCTGTTAAAAAAATCTAGGTTCTAAGTCAACTCAAGAAAATACGGTGGAAAAACGGTCATTTTGACATTCGCAAACAAATCAAAACCTATGGGGTACTTCCCGTCGTCTTAGAATCATAAAATTTGACATGAAGCAAGGTGTTATATCATGTATGTAAGAAAAATCTGAAATTTGTAAATTTTTAGTCATAACAAAAAAAAAGTATGTCTGTCGGTCGGCTATAACTGAATTTAGCCGCGGGCGAAAACTAGTTAACAATATGCCTACAAAAATGAGTTTATTAATCTTTTATTATCAAAAACTTAATAATTTAATCTGTAATCCCTATAGGAAAATTGCTTATTACGAAACAAGGAAAAACCGCAAAGGAAAATGTAGCAAAATGGTCGATTACGTTACGAAATCTCTTAAGTTTCCGATACATAGCCACGTAATTATCTTCGCGGAGGCGCCAGATGCACACGGCCGTTCCCACGGTACCGTCTGTGTGTACATCAAGTGTGATTAAAAGAAATATACGTACTAAACTTTTATACAACATTTTTTACATTATATTTTCTTATGTTTTATGGTCACGCCTCATTTCGTTGTTTGTTAACCGATATTATATCGAAGGTTACATGCATTGTCATAGTTGCCATAATTCCAAATTTTGGTGAAAATTATATCATGGAAACCAGAATTTGTTTAAAAAAAGCTGGAACTTAGACTTGTTTATTTACTTGGATCATTACTGAAATAGTTGTTTATTTTTTTTTTTTTTTTTTTTTTTTATTTTTTTTTTTTTTTTTTTTATACCACTAAGGTGGCAAACAAGCTTACGGCCCGCCTGATGGTAAGCGGTCACCGTAGCCTATGGACGCTTGCAACACCAGGGGTATCACTTGCGCGTTGCCGACCCTTCAGAAATCTAATAACTTCTTTCTTGAAGAACTCCATACTGTAGTCCTTGCAGAAAACCTTGGCAGGGAGCTCATTCCACAACTTAAGCGTTCGCGGGAGGAAGTTTCTCTGAAACCGCACTGTACGCGACCATTTAGGTTCTAAAGTGTGAGAATGAATTCCCTGCCGATGGCGAGCGGTGCGATGGTAGAAAGTAGCCGTGGGCATCATTTCGAACAATTCCTCAGAACACAACCCATTGTACAAGCGGTAGAACACACACACTGAGGCAAAGTCTCTCCTCAGACTTAAGGGCTCGATACCGCAAGTGAGTTTGGGATCGTCGACAATTCTCACAGCCCGTCGTTGAACCGAGTCAAAAGGGTCAAGCTGGTATCCGGGTGCACCTGCCCAGAGATGGCAGCAGTACTTCAGGACAACCAACAAAGTATACATAAATTACATAGCAATTACATTGGTTCAGGAATAAATTACTTAATGCTACTTTAATTACAGGCTGCCACGACATTCATAGTAAAAAATGCAAAACGAAGACTTAATATACTTAGACACAATAAATACAAAAAATCAAAAAACGCAAAGAAAAACACAAAACGCAAAAAATACAAAACATGCAAAAACACAAAAAAGAAGACAATAAGTTAATAGCATTATTATTTTATTTTATTTTTTCCTATAGGAATACAGATAGTTAGGTATATAAGGGGTTGTTAGAACAATTGTAGCGTTAAATAGCATGCAAGTAGCAGAATTCAGCCGCTTGCTATCTTTTAGGGATATGTTGTAAAGGGGACAATAGAAACAAATGAAGGGGTTTTTATCCGGACGAAAAAATCTTTACTGATATCGGGCAACAGTTTGAATTTTTCTAGGGTCACCAACACGCCAGCCCAGCGTGGAAAGTAGTAACTATGGGCAAAATCCAAAATAGTGAGAGTAGCAACAAAAGACCCTACAGTTCCTGGTAGCCCAGCTGTTCCCGGATACAGTAGTAGTTAAAAGGTGTCTGGTCGGTAGTAGTCCCAAAGTCTGAGAACCGCGAGTAGTGGCATGCCATGAAGGATGCTTATATCCAGGAGTGGATCAAAAAGTTGTTGATTTGATGATGCCTAAATTTTGTTCGTCTACTATAAAACATCGCCATGCTAATTAATCATGAAGCAAAATCTACTAAGCGTAGTAAAAGTTATTTTCAGCGGCTCCGAACACGCTAAATTCTGTTATTGGAGTTATTCCTAGGGCAACTCCGATTGATTGATGATTGATTATTATAAGAACATTTTCCGTATCCAGCTATAAAATCTAAGAATTCTGGAATGTAGTATGTCTCATCTATATCCATTTTAAATTTAAGCCAAATCAGTTTTTTTGCCATGACGTGAACGAGTAAAAAACATTCTAACACACACACTTCGTATTCATTAGGTACTAGCTTTTACCTGCAGCTTTGCTTGCGTTTTTGTTGATTGAGTCAACTAATTCTGGTCGTCGATCAATACAGAAATCATTAACTTAAACAATTAACAGTAAACAATAATTCTGCAATGTTTAAAGTAATTTGGATCACGCAATAAAAAACTTTCATACAAAGTTTAACCCCCCCCCCTCCCTCCATTGAAGTTCTTAGCGAGAAAAATACCGTCTTCAGGGTCCGTTTTATATTTATACCTAAATTTATCATAATCGATACAGCGTTTTAGGCGTGAAAACGTAACAAATAAATTCACTTTCGCAGGATTGGCAAAAAATTAGCATATTATTCAATAATATTTTATTAAGTACAATAAAATTTTCCATGTTTCAAGTTTTTACCTCTTATTGCTAAATTCCTACTAAAATATGAATAGCAAAATTCGTTGCCTCTAATTCCCTTTAAAATATGTCATACTTCGTTAGGCGATATCTAAAACCGCGATCCATAAGTAAGGGAGCAGCGCCTCAAACTTTGCTGTAAATATATTTAAGCCGTTATAGAGGTTCGGGCTTAACTGAAATTACTGTTAGGCGGTAGACACACAGGGCGCGTCGATAGTATTAATTTAAAATTGTTACTGGGGTTTAAAACAATGTGTTGCGACAAATAACATGGATTTTTAAAGGCATGGTTTATTTAAGATTGTGCATCGGTTAAATCTTTATGAAAAAAGGTTCATAAAAAAGATTACATTTGTATACATACAAAATAAAAAGCCCATAAGATATTTAATATTTAAATCTATTTTTAACCGACTTCAAAAAAAGGAAGAGGTTCTCAATTCGACTGTATACATATATTTTTTTTTTTTTTTTTTATGGATGTTCAGCCATTACTTTTTGTTTATGAACCGATTTACGTGATTTTTTTTATTAGACAGGATATACTTGCGAGTTGGTCCCATTGAAATTTTATCCAAATCGATTCAGTAGTTTAGTTTTTGGACAATTCCAAATAACTTTCACTTGAAAAATGTCATCCAAATAACTTTTCCTTGAAAAAGCACTTCGTCACTCAAAAGTAAGAAATAAAAATAAAAACTTCTTAATAAAAAAAAGACAACCGGCTTCAAAAAGATGATTTTTATTAAAAAGTTTTTATCATATATATAAGTAAGTAGATAGGATATCGAAAATCTATTCGAATCCTCACTAATATATATGTAAATGTGAAAGCCTACCAATAATTCAGCTGATTGAGAATTTGAGAGATTATTGAAGAGATTGATAAGGGCAGATCTACTTTTATCTTAATTGAGAGTTCTCACCAAAATAGATTATGACCAGGGTAATAAAGATAGCTAAATTGATAAAAAATGACATAGGAAACTTAAAAAACATTAAAAGACAAGAGCAGATAGTACCATAGATACAACAGCCTTATAACACAGCAACCCTGCTACTGCGGTAAATAAGGGGCGCTCTTACACGCTGCACATACCACGCGATTGCTCTTTTTTTCGGACGTCAGACCCGGTGGTCCCGCAAAGCACTATCTGTTGACGTCGCAAAGAATCAAATAATTGTGGTACGAGGACAGGTGTGCATAGATGGAGAAGGACGATGATACCTTTTTATCCCAATTCTTTTTTCTGCACATACAACTACAGGGTACTTGCATAATGTGCTGATGACCTAATTCTTAATACCAATTGTATCTGAATTAGCATTCACCCGCTAAGCCCATGATATAAACATCCCATCAAAGTAATTTACTATATCAAAGTAAGATAAATACCCACAGTGAATATATTTAGCCCTCAATTACTTTCATGATTTCCATAATTTCACCGAGTGTACCTCTGACTTTACACATTGTCTGACCTAGCGCAGCGGCACTATCGGGGCTTACGGCCACTAAATACGACACTACCAGTTCACTAACAAATGTATGGAAATTATTCTCTCTGCCAACACCCTACTGTTTACATTTAATCCCGGATTATAGGGGAAATTTATACAAACCTTGAAAGTTTCTAAATCTTGTATAATTTAGAATTAGCGTGTTTGTACTTGGATTTTCAGATTAAATACTTTTATTTTTTTTCAGATTAAGCTGGATTAATCCGAAAACATGATTTATTTTCGTTGGATGAGGTTTTATGAGAATTAAGGATTCCTTACCCGTATCACATAGGTATTTTGTGTTTATTTTTCAAATATATGACGGTTTGAAAAGTAATATTATTTATCGTAATATATAAAGTACTAGAGTGTAGGTTTTCTGTGTGAAATAAATGACACAACTTACTATATAACCTACTATTAAATAGACCGATATAAAAAAAACTCTTTGAAAACTACATTACTCGATGTACTATGTTGTTTTATGAAATATTTAGGGTTTCATAAGATACGGAGGCAAATTGTGACAATGTGCTACTTAATAACACATTTGAAATGGTTCTTATTCATTATTTTTTTTAAGGAATAAAAACTTTAAAATTTATAACGTACCTACTTGATAATACTCTTAATTCAAATAAACAAAATATGTGTTTAGTTTACCGGCCTATTGAATTAAAGTTTTATCTAAAATTGCCTTTTAAAAACCCCAGAATATCCTTGAGTCCCTAGATCTGAGTAATAATAAATAAAGCCATGTTATTGAATATCTAATCTTATGCACGTAAATGGCCATAAAAATTAAACGAAGAATTAAATATTTCATATAATAAAAAAAAAACTCACGCAGATTTAAAATTCACATTGAAATGGAACATTTATGGAATAATTTTTTGGCAAAATAGCATTTTCCCGTTGTTTTGGCTGGGTTACACCAGCCATGGTCACTGGTAGACGGGCGGTTGTTGAACTACCCTCACTTTGTCTTTATACTTGTCATAATCACTACACACAAAACTAAAAGTATCCTAGGGTGCGTTCGTTGATAAAACTCGAGAGCTGTATTTCCCTACGACTGGATTTTATGCAGGCGACAGTGTGTATCCAACCTCACGCTTGAAGTTCTTATGCTTTTTTATTTCAATCGCTTCGCTTATTTATACAAAATAATATTGGCGATCGGTGGAAAAAACCTTAGGCGGGTGGAGCTTAATCCTGTGGTTGGAATTAGAGTTAAAAAAAAGGTATTTGCCAAATAACGACACTTTTAATGCCGTTTTATTTTTTAATTAGTAATGGAATGCGAAAATTTAAAAACTTAAATGGTTTTTTTTTTATGGATAGATTTGTGATTTGTTCGAAGAAACAATCAACTCATATCGAAATAGAGTGTCTATTGCAATTATAGTTAGTTTAATCCACGTTTCCCTCAGCATGAAACATTTAAAAGCAATTGAAAACTCAGCATTGACTCCCTTGACATTATTAAAAACAAACATAGCGACGAGTCAGATATTACACAGTATTGCAGCAGGTGCGACATTATGTAGGGACCGTTCATACATCCACCTTTCAATATGAATGCAGTGCCGAGCGACTGTTCGCAATCTGGGACCGCGCTACGTAAAGTTGTATTGAAATGTTCGTAGGTTATTGTCGCACCAGTTTGCATAATAGCAATGTTCATATCTGTCGAGTGGCGTTCGGTGATCGAATGTTGGAATATTTGATGCAATATTCAGTATTAGTTCTGTGAAACCTTTTTGAATATTGATTTTCAGTTAAAGTGGTTACTTTACACTTTAATGGCATAAAGTTTCGAAGTGTGAAAGCAATGAAATATAAGTATGATAACTTATATTTTATTCATGAGATCATTTATTTAATATGTGAATAAAAAGTATTTGTTTGCAACGTTGTATAAATAAATCTACGTGGTAAGACTCTTTTTTTAACTTATAATGTGGCAAACAAGCATATAGCCAGCCTGATGTTAATCACTTACCGTAGCCTATGGACGCTTCCAAGACCAGAGTATGGTAGAGTGGAGTAGGTATTGCTTATGTTGCCGACCCTTTAAAATTCCTGTCACTTCCTTCTTTAAGAACCCCATATTTATGCACACTAGTGCATAGGTCTACGTATTATTTCGTATAGTTATGTCAATGGCGTTTTCATCGAGGAAAACACCGTAAAGAGATTTGCATACGTCAGAAAAATGTGTAGTCCAAAATGTGCAACTACGGCCCAAACAGCTCTTGGTGAAAGGTATGGGCTATGCCAACAGTAAATAAAAATTCAATGTACTAAGGATTTACTAGAAAAATATTAATATATTGATAAATATATGATATATATTGATACATAGTCAATGTAAAATAAATAGATTTGGCATGTGTGTTAAAAAATCTAGGATTTTTTACCGCAGTAGTTTGCATAATGTGGTGATAAAGAACTGTGGTGTGGATCAAATGTTCAAATATTTCATGCAATTTAACATTACTGTTGTAATTCAATTTTAATTATTGAATTGATATTGAAGCATAAAATTTACATGTACACGTACTCCAAGAATATAAATAACCTACTCGACGTTATAAAGTGAAGAAGAGCGGGGTAGAAGGTAAATATGATATTATATGTGTTGTAGAATTTTTAATTAATTTAGTGACCAAAAATTTTTGTCTTTCATTACTTAAAACAATTAGTTGTCAAGCAAAAAGTCACTTTTCACTTGCATAAGAATAGTACATATTTAGTTATTGAAAAGTGAATAAAAAAGTGCATGTTAGCTTCGACGCGCGACTAGAGTTTAGTAATCTTCAACGGCCCTATAACAGCTATGTATGCTCCACCATTTGATAAGATACGGAACTTTTTTCAAACTACATTAGTTATAAGCTTTTATATTTATAAAATTTTGTATTGTTCCTGAAATATTTTGTATTGTTTCTGGAAAAAGTTGTGTTGTTCCGGGAACATTTTATATAATTTTTGGAACGTTTTGTATTGTTTCTGGACATTTTGTACCCATTTTGGAACTTTCAGTATTGTTTGTGAAACATTTTGTGGTGTTTCTCGAACATTTTACACATATTGTTAATAACTTAACTGAACAATTAATCAAACTGTGATATAAAGCTTTATTTTTATAAAAATCATTTATAAATAAAATAATAATACATGCCAGCTTTTTTCTGAAAAATAATATCAAAATCACTGACGACATACGTATGGCAATGGAAAACAAGCAACTTACTATACTCACTTTGCTTGATTTCAGCAACGCTTTTAACAATGTTGATTTTGTAATTTCATTGGGTATACTATGTTCTATTAACATATCCAGCAGTGGTTGAATGGTTTCGTAGTTACTAACATGGGCGCCGACAGCGCATCAACATTAAGGATTCTTTCTCGGATTGGTGCACTGTATTTTCAGGCGTACCGCAAGGTGGAGTGTTGTCACCTCTGCTTTTTGCTTTATTCATCAATTCTGTTACTCAACGCATTTCTTCTCTCTACCACTTGTATGCAGACGACCTTTAAATATATACTCATGCCACTCTAAAAGACTTAAAAACTGCAGTAGATACTACGAATGGTGATTTACCGATAATTTCAAACTGGAGTAAGTCATATGGTCTATTAGTCAATCCTGCAAAACTAAAGTTCTAATTATTGGTAGTTCACGCTTACTTAGTAAAATCAACCGGGATACAGTAGCACCTGTTTATTTTAATAAAGTTGTGATACTATACAGTGACACTGTCAAAAACCTAGGGATTTTATTCGATCAAACTCTATCCTGGGTTGCTCAAGGTTGGGTTGGTCGGCCGGAAGATGTTCTCCTTAGTTGCCTCTTTACGTAGGTTAAAAAAATGTCTTCGACCTAAAAGTAAAAATCTCTTGCACAATCTCTCTTTCTCCCTATTCTCGACTATGCCGACGCTAGCTACCTCAATTCTCAACCTCACTGAAGACCAGTTTGACAAATTAGAACCTATTCAAAACCTATGCATTAGGTTCATATTTGGATTGCGCAAATACGACAATATCTCCGAATACCGCAGTCAACTCAAATAGCTTCCTATACGATTACGCAGGAATATTCACATACTTTCACTTATCTACTCTGTATTGTTTAATCCTTCCACTCTACTTTATTGAAAAGAGCGTTTTGAATACCACTATTTAATACGGTCTTCATCCAATCTTTTATTTAAAGTTCCTTCTCATTCATCACATTTTTATAAGAATAAGAAAATTATTGATAATAATAATTACATGTCAAAAATATTAAATATAAATCTACTTATGGTAGGATCTCAGACTACCTACAATAAGTAAGATATAAACATAGTCTGAAAAGTTAAAATTATAATAAGTTGCTATACTATGGCAACAATTTAAATATATGTCAGTTTTTAAAAAGTTCCCTCGCAGGTGAACACCACGGGGCTCCGGCTACAATGCGTACAGCACGTTTTTGCATTCTGAATACTCGGTCAACCTGTGCCGATCTACCCCACAGCTCCACCCCGTACTCCAGAATAGAGTGCACTGTTGCAAAGTAGCAGGAGCGCACTGCGTCGGAAGGCAACGTGCGCGCCACACCGCCCAGCGCGTAGTACGCACGTGCTAGCTTCGGCACCACACCATCCCAGCGGAGCGCACTGTCTATGTGAAATCCTAGAAATTTCTCGCTATCACACCGCTTTACTTCTGTGTCATCCAGTTTGACTGGATTATATTCTATGCGTCTTCCCGACAGATTAAAATACACATCGAAGGTTTTTGTAACATTTAGTGATAAACCGTTATCTGATATCCAGTGTGAGAGTTGGTTAACAACGTCAGCAGTTTTTATTTCTAACTGAGATCTTGATGGTGCAGTGACTATGGCAGATATGTCATCAGCGTACATTAAAATTTCAGCATCTTTTATCGCGCTAGGCAGATCATTGACTAGTAACGAAAACTGCAGGTTTCCCAACGCGCTACCCTGACTCACCCCGATGTCCACCGGGAGCTTAGTTGATGTTGGTTTACCGCTATCAATTGCGAATGACTTCGTACGGTTTGTTAGCATATTCATCAATAGATCTTTTCTTGGTCCTCGAAAGCCGTAGAAGTCAAATTTCTTGGCCAGGACTTCGTGGTCCGCAAGCTCAAACGCTTGGCTCATATCACAAAAGATATCTGCTACGTGATGAGCTGCCTCACGCGCTGCCAACACTACACGAACCAGCTCACGCGCCGAACTCGTCGTGGACTGACCTGGGCGATACGCGTGCTGTGATTCGTTTAGCAAGCTTTTTTCATGTAAGTAGTCATTGATGCGGTTGCATAAACCAACTTCAAAGACCTTAGAAATTGAAGGAACTATAGAAATGGGTCTATAACTTGATACATTTGTTTTGTCACCTTTGCCCTTATATAAATGGGTGAAACTTTATGACAAGTCATTCACTGTATTTTCAATCAACCTGTGGAATTCCTTACCTGTCTCTTTTAGAAAAGCACAATCACTTCATATATTTAAACAACTTTTTAAAGTGCATTCTTTAACTAATTTTTAAAATCTGCTATCTTTTAAAGCTTATCCTCTTTTTGTGATATTTAATTTCTTCAATCTGCTATATTTTTGTTTAAGTAAGTGTATATATGTTAGCATTAATTTATTTATGTATATTTAATTGGTATGTATTTTTTATGTTTGTATACATAGAACAATAATTTTAATTTAACTTTATATATTATGTTGTAATTTTAATGATAGAAGTATATATACCCAACTCTTTATTTGTATTTTCCATTAGCAGAAATCGCTTTTTGGCGAAAACACCGCCTATTGTACATCGCATTTTATAATAAGTGTTCCTTAGATTAAGTTATTTGTTACAATAAAGAATATTTATTATTATTATGTATTGTCAGGATATTAATTGATATCCCAACAAAAAGCAATGAAAATAAAAAAAAGATGGCGCTTTTATAAAAGAAAAAATGTCTGTTACCGCTCGAAACGTACACATTTTTTATTACCGATTAAACTGTCTTATTTACTCCCTAAATAAATGAATATCGATTTTTAAGTAGTAAACTACAATAAATTCTGATTCATAAAAAAATTAGATTTTGTTTCCATGACCTTGCAGCAGTTTTAATTATGTTTAACTAGCACGCCAATAACACCCGAAAGTTGACAGCTGAGAGGCCTAGACCAGCGTGGTGGACTGTGACCTAAGCCTCCTTCTTCCAAGAGGAGGCCTGTGCAGTAGGGGGTATGACGGCTGAGATGGCGAGAAATCTACTGCACAGTAAACAAGTTAGTTAAATATTTCTATTGTAATATTGCCTGAAGAAGCTGGCAACCTTTTAGCATTAGCCTCATACACTATTTGAACAATGTAAACAGTCAAGCGGAGCTGCTTACATGTTTTAGCTCTTCGTACAATATTCATTCAAACAATATCAAGCTAGGAACACAGGACCCATGTAAAGTTCTCAGAATATTTGAACCAACATTAATATTATAAAATCTTTGATAATAATTTTGGATGTGAGCTTATTTTATGCTAGAACATGATGGTATCTGAAATCACGAGAATTATGTTTATTTGATCAACTAGCTGGCCCGGCAGATTGTTCTGCCCTTATAGTTGATGCGCTGTAGCTCCATCAGTGTGCCTAGTGTGAGTTTTAACGCTACTATCGCGTTCGCGGCAAAGAAATACATGTATGGAAATGAGGAAGCGCCTCTAGGGGACGCGTTTCGAGACTATTTTTTCTCATAGGACTTTTAATTAATACGCGAACGCGATAGTTGATTTAAGAATACGCAAAATCTCACACTAAGCACACTGTTACAACCGAGGGTTATCTATTACCCACGGCTACACCCGTGGGGATTTCTATTAGATACTCACCCGATCCGGACATTTATGAGAATAAACTAACTTACACCGCCATCCGTTTGAAGTGTATGGAACCCGGACATGTTTACTTCTGTCGATAAACTAACTTAAATTGCTATCTGTTAGAAATGTATGAAACTCTTAGCCAGCGCACGCCATGTAAAGCTCCCAGTCGGCATGTTTGTATATAGACGTATTGTTTATATACCTACATATGTCAAGTTAATTTGTATTTAAACTCTTATTGCGCGAGTCCGTCTCGCACTTGACCCTGCCCGACTCGCACTTGACCCTTTTTTTCTTCCTCAGAAACCTTCCCTGGCGTGTGCATAACAACGTACCAAAATTTGATAAAAATCGGTTTCCCCTTATTGCGCGTTCCGACTCGTTTTCAGAAACATTCCCCGGCGTGATCATAATAACTTATTAAAATTTCATTATAATCGGTTCACTCTTATTGCGCGAGTCCGACTCGCACTTGACCCTTTTTTCTTTTTCGGAAACCTTCCCCGGCGTGTGCATAACAACATACCAAAATTTCATTACAATCGGTTTACCCTTATTGCGCAAGTCCGACTCGCACTTGACCCTGTCCGACTCGCACTTGACCGTTTTTTTCATAAGAACGTTCACGCGTGATGGCGTGACCAAGGGAAAATATATATATATATATATATATATACCAGAATTGGTCCAGCCGTCTTGCGAGGTTTCCTTAGTGCGCGAGTCCGACTCACACTTGACCGTTTTTTTTTTCATAAGAACCTTCTCATGACAATAACAAACACAACAGAAAAAGAATTAGCGAAATCGGTCTAGCCGTTCACGCGTGATGGCGTGACCAACGGAAATAGGGATTTATTTTTATATATATATTATAGATATACAAATAAACATATTTTTGCATATTTATTAAGGTGCGCGAGTAGGCGTAAGGCGAACACACTCGACTACCGACTTTGTCGACTATGTCGTTACATATGGCTAGTCGGGTGCTGCCCAGCCAGTCATATATTAGGTCGTGGTGTTATACTGTCTTGATGTTGTCGGATTTATCAAAGGCGATGGCCTACTTGTGTGAATGAAATAAATGTTTCGACTGTGCTCATATAAGCATGAGCTTATCCGTCAAAACAAGTATAACTGGCCATTTCATAAATATGGCGTCACTGAAAGTTCGCAAAATTAATTTAATGGACTGGATAATGGATAATATAATTAATGAATTTTTAAATAAAAGCCGTATTAGTGTTATTAATTGGAAAGCTTTTGGATTTGGGTGTGTGCGGCGATCTGATGATATGTAGATACATGTAGGTCCGGAAATTGTGATTTAGTAGCTTGGATCCTGCGTGTTGATCGGTGACTGGTAAGTTTCTTGTCACTTCTTCTATTTTTTCTTCTTCTAAAGTGACGAAAAGTTATTGGTGCATGTTTGTACTGTAAGTGAAAAAAATTGTAAATGTGTGTGCATGTTAGTTCGTTCGGAGCCCGACCGGATAGCCGATGGTGGATTGCATCGGATTAATTTTTACTTATGGTTATTAGTGTCTAATTGTAAAGTAATGAAATCGGTATCTTATTAATTTTCAGGAAAAAAAATCGGTTTAGAACTAAAGCTTGTACATCATATAGAACATATTATTAGTCTTCCTATATTGGACAATGCCGATATTTTTTATTTTGACGCAAATAAGTAGTATCTTAATAAGCATCGGTGCCTCCATAATATATGCATTTGGTTCTTTTACGGTTTGCGGAAATTTAATCATATCTTCAAATTCAGAAAAGATCGCAAATGGCTCCCTATCCGTTTTCGCCGGAATACAAGCTTACTATGTCAACTATTTATTATAATTAACAATCTTTCTTCACCAACATACTTGCGTGAACGATTTTGATAGAAACAAGCCTCTAACCAAGATCATATAATAATCTTAAGATAATCTTAAGATTGGAGTTTTACAACAAGTCTTTTACAGAGCGTGCTGTGGCTTTATGAAACGCACTCCCTCACATAATTTGATTAGTATGTGAGGGTGTATAATTGAACAGTTGTTCAATTGCAATTTTTAAAAAAATCCGGCCAAGTACGAGTTGTACTCTTTAAATAGGTTTTGCATTATGATAAAATGTGTCAAATTTTATTATCATCTACCAAAAGAACTCATGGTTTTAACTGAAAATTAAAGCTTCAATAAAAACAATATTATGTGAAAAAGCATATTATAATATTAATAAATTTTTGTCAGATAAAAATAGTTTTTAAGCAGTATTATTTTTCAGTTTAATTAAATAAATATTGACAAAGATACCTACTTAATATAAGTGTTAAATATTAGTTTAAAACAATGCTCATGTACAGCAGCTGTATATTTAGATGACTTGTTATTTCTTAACAATGCCCCTGTACAGCAGATAAATGTTTTCTGGATATAAATTTTACTTTTGACAACGCCCCTTTAAGGCAGCTAAATTTCTTGTTACTTATATTCTAATTTATATATTGTATATTGATATTAATAAGTGTACCCACTGCCTGTACCAAAATGGTTCAAATAAACGAATGCGAATTTAAATATAATGTTATTGTAGAAGTGTCTATTCTGAACATTCACAAAGTACTTAGAGCTAGATATTCTAAGTACTTTGACACTGATACTTTAGCGATAGTAATAGTTTAAGGGAATCACAAAGACCACTAAAAGAAATTGCGATAACTATTGTATTTTTCACGTTCATTCTATAAAAAAAAAATATGTATTGATTAATAGTTGCAATCAAATGATGTTAAAGCTTAAAGTGTTACGTACGTAAGTATACTTAAAATATTGTGATTCGTGGGTATGAAGTCGCGAGCACAGCAAGTGGTGTAATAAGCCCCTCTACTGAATGTGTAATTATTGTAAACAAATATACACAATGCATCCCCAAAAGTTGCATCAATGAAGTTTTGTTCTATAAAATTTGTTAAGAACATTCAAGATCTATTCCACTTTATACAAACAGTAAAATGTTTAAAAAAATAAATCTCGGCGCTGCTTACCATCTGGCGCCCAAGACCCAATCAGTAGAAACTTAAAGGCCTCGTAACATAACCGACTGGACAGGAATGTACTCGGGCATCGGGTTGTTTTTGCACCTGTCACATCTCGGACCTGTTCTCAGCGGATGTTCCGAGCATTCACCCAGTTGGATAGAGACAAACATATAAGCGTGCCGACCGAAAGAGATGGAAATACCAAAACTGATGCAAAAAAGAAAGACAATAGTAACGTCGCGTGGCGTGTGAAAGAGATCATGACAAGAATGATCAGTGATCCAACAGAGGTTGTTTTATTTAATAATCCAGTTATAATAAGAAAGGTGGCGTGTACCTGTAGGCTTCCGAAGGTGCAACAATTTCAAAGCATTACTGGCATCTTTGTTGTTGTATGGATAATAGCGATCAGTGAAGCGTAAAATATTTTTAACAATGCTGCCATTAAGAGTGTGATCGGTGCTGACAGATTCGGAAGCTTGTTTAATGTAAGCTTTTATTGTAATGGAGATTTTGCAAGAAAGATTTCATAAAAAAAATAATGACTTAACATGAAATGTTAGCTAGAACATATTTTTTTATTTCTAAAATTTGTATAAAAATCGAAATAATCAGTGGCGGATCTACCATGTCATATTAATAGTCAAATAAAATATTGTTAATCAATAAAAATCAGACAAAATTAAAAAAAATATATATTGCAAGAAACATCCTGGAACCGTTACTGTAGAGGAGTTATTGTCACGTAATGATGTGGTAAACGGTATTTGACAGAAAAATACAGGGTATCTACCTGATCCTTGTATGGAATGGATCAGGTGGAGCTTATTAATAGTCAAATATAATATTGTTAATCAATAAAAATAATACAAATATTGGAAAAAAAAAATCTAGAAAAAAAACCTGAACCCGTTGCTAAAGAGCAGGTAATTGTCACGTAATGCTGTGTGTATTCAGTATTTAACAGAAAAAAAAGTGTTGCTATTAATCCTAGTGCAGTAAAAGGTCACAGATGTTTTGTTAGTGATCGTAACTATCGATGTCTCATTGTAAAACATCAATGATGCATTTACAAACAATCGACTAATACATCGTGTTTGTCAAACTCTTTGACATGTGAACATTATTTCGCATCAAGGTAATTCTATGTTACTGTCTGGATTAACTAACAACGACAGCAAGAAATAGTGGGCGTGTGATGTTTTATCGTTTGATAGACAGAACGTAAAGTTTATCAAATTTGGTACATGAGAAAATTCGAGTCTTAATATTCTTTCTTATAACATATCAATAGCAAGGTGAACCACACAGTTTAGTTCCCATACATTTTATAAAAAGAAAAAATTACAATTTCACTGTGAATAAGTTAATTTCTACCTTTTCTTTTCCTTTTGCTCAGAAAAACTTACTGTGCGATACCTGTTGTTTTAACTTGACTTTTTGTCTTTTGTCAAATTTGAAAATTTGTCTTTTATTAAACTTGTAAAATGATACTTCAAGTGTATTCATAATAAACAAAAGAGAGTATTTAACTTGGGACTAAACAACAAATTCCACTACTTCGCTACTACCCACTCGGAAAAGTGCTGTTAAGGTTGCTACTCATCTCTTGTTTCATTTCTTTATGTTTTACCTATTATATTAACTCGTTCTTGATGGGAATCTACTGCTAGATAAAAAGCCTATGTAAATAAAAAATAATCTTGTTTTAGTTTCAAAGACGAAGAGTGGTCACTCATTGAAAAATTAGAAATAGCTTTAAATAAAAGACTTAGAAAGTTAACATTTTCAGAGTCACAATTCAGTTTTAAATTAATAAGTAATGCAATACTATATATTATACATATAATATACAATAGATATTTTTTACAATATCCTAGGCCTAGTAGCGGATGTCATGTTGTTATATGTTTTTTACAAATAGGTAGGTATATCAACATAAAATTATAGACTTACTTGAGTTATGATCCTAGTATACTCTGTAGCTCGGATAAAGGCAAAGTCTATTTTCATCTAACACAGGTTGTCAGTTTAGAACAGCCATACTTTTACTTTTTTAAACGTTCAAATCTAAATTATCGACTTAGGTTTTAATCCAATCCAATTTCACTAATAACACTTGAGCTGCTGACCGTATCGCTAGACAAAGTATATAAAAATCGGTCAAATACAAGTTGGACGTGCGCACCGTCGTTCCGTACCACCATTTATGTAATTTACGAACACAAACAAAAACAAAAGGTGGGCCTCCAAGCTGTCATCCATACAATGACCAAGCCCAACGTTGCTTAACTTTAAATATCTTTTCCAACAAACAAACTGTTTCTTTTAATATTCGCTAGATTAAATAATATAGAGAACCCTTTAATGGTCGGACAGACAGCGTTGGTTTAGTAACAAGCCTCCGAACGGCACCTTTTTGGATCCGGAAACCTAGAATCACGAGTAAATACATAATAGCTTTGACACCACTATGTAGTCAATCAGTTACCTATAGTCAAAATGCCTAATCGGTCAAACCTGAAGATGGACTAGTTAAAGCTCAACAAACTTTAGATCGAAATATAATTTCCCCTCAATTGGTGTTCAGTAGCGCCAAGCCTGTCTGGCGTGAAGCTAAGAGCCACCCTAAGGTCAACGTTCCGTTGTGATTGTACAGCTACGCAGGCACTTTGTATCACCGTCGGATATCGAAACCGCGTACGTTATGGTCTGCAACTGAATTTAGTGCCAAGCTAAAGTGGGCTAAGTTAGGCGGTAACAATGGCCTCAGATTGATTGTCTGGGCCGCCTGAGACAACCTTTATAAGAACCGTTTTTTGGAAAGAGGTTTGTCCGAGCAGTTGCTTGCACTCTGTGGGAACTGCAGGCGGTGGTAGTTGGTGGAGGCTACCGTCGCCGCATTTTATGGCGAAATTTTTACCGTGCGCGTGTCGAGGATGAAGGGGTGTTGAGTTTCTTACCTCCTTCGCTTTCTCGAATCCAGAAGTGGCAGTGTAGCATCTCCATGAAACACTGTTTCAACTCCAAATGGGCCTGCAATGGGGTTACAGACATAATAAAAGAGCGTATCAGTGTGTGTTCCAAATCCCAAGGAGGAAGTAAAAAAGTTTTGGGACGCCCGGGGTAGACTAATTTTCCAACTTTCAAGTTGAATTCTTTACACTGCCGTAGAAAAGGTTGAAATTTACTCCTGTCAGCGTAAAAATTTACTGTCAAACTTTCGTTTCAAAACGAATTGATTTTTAAACTTTACCGGGCGATTATTACTCGGCGGGTTTTGGAACATAGACCCAAAAAAGGCGACTGGTTAGCATCTACCTACAAACTACACTAACCTACAACAATAACGTTACGAAATTTCAAATTTTTTTATAACATCATTTTACAGGGTTGGTATAGTTATATCTAAATATAATTATTTTGTAAATACATTATATAGATATTTAAAGTTTGACGGATTACACCCTTTAACTGTAATATCTACACTTGTACATTAATGGATCTTTATTCGAATCCACAACGATTCATATTTTATATCCCCTATCTATAAATTAGACCAGTATTAGCACAAATGTGGTTAGTAATAATCTTTTACGATCCTCATAGCTCATAAAATTGTTTACTAGCGTGTAGTATTTATAAAAGATATAGGTATGCTATGAGTTTATTCATCAGACGATCTTACAGTTTATACCTCTTTTTAAAAAACCGACCAAGTTCGTATTGTACACGCATTAGGTTAGTGTTTCGTAGAATGAGAATTTTTGCGGATATCCAAAAAAATATAAACCAATTTTTTTCAAAACCATTTCGTTGTAAGTATTTATAAAAGTCTATTTTCGTGATTTTTTTCAGATTTTTAGAACATGTGGTTCAATAGTTTGGGTTACCAAATGTTCAACATTGGAAGCCAATAACTCCCATAGTATACTCGAACAAAGTGCGGGTGACGTTCTTTTCATTTGGCTATGGAACCCTAAAAAGGGCAGAAAAATAGTCTTTGCACTTTTTTAGTGACACGGATAATAATAATATTTAAGCTCCTTATATTGAAAATTGTAAGTAAATAGTTCCATGAAGTGTATGTATAAACCGTTTTCGATGTATTATACCTAACTAGTGCTTTAAAAGATGACATTTCTTCCATCATGACAATGGCATCTTATCATACACCTTAACTACACAAGGGATTGTTGAAGAGTTGCTCAAGAGTTTTTAAAGACCACTGAAATTCAATAAAATTGATGCTACCTCTATACTGCTCTGGCCCGACTGCTAAATCGAGGGTCCTGGTTTCGATTTTCGCTCAAGACAAACATTTATGTGATGAATATTTGAGTTTGTCCTAAGACTGACTGTTTTCTATCTATACTTAATATTATAAAGCTGAAAAGTTTGTTTTATTGTTTGCTTGAACGCGCTAATCTCAGAAACTATTGGCTTGATTTGAAAAATTCTTCTAGTGTTAGATAGTCCATTTATCGAAAATGCCTATAGGCTATATATCATCACGCTAAGACCAATAGGAGCTAAGCACCAATAAAGAATGTTTCAAAAGGGTTTTTTTCCCTTTTGAGAGCTTCCGCTGCGTGCGCTGCGTAAACGGATAAAGTTTCGCAAAAATGATGTATGAAAGAATTGTTTCCCTTTAAAATTTCTATAAAAAGGCCACCTGTGTGAAGCCAGGACGGTGCTAGTGTATAATATAATGTATTTACAAAAAATATATATGTTCTAGTATCTATAAAACAAGCTTTGCTTAGTTTGGGACCAAGGTGGCGATGTGCGTAGTGTCCAAAAATATTAATTTAATGATTTATTTAAAGAATTAGCTTCAGGCTAATGACAGACAGACAGACATGTCATCATCACATACTAAATTGGTTTGGATTTTACTATCCGGTCATGGAACCCTACTTAAAATCAAATGGATGGATAGACAGACATGACAAAACAATCAGGATTCAGATTTTACCATTAGGCTGCTGAACTCTAAAATCATCGAACGGACAAACAAACATAACGATAGGAGTAGTAGTTCTAGTAGAGTAGAGTTCTTAACCCTAAAAACGTAACTGTCAAAATCAGTTTTTTTTTTACGCAATATGAAATATTTTTACGCAATATTAAATATATGTACTCGAGTAGATCATCTCAGTAGTTATACAACTAGAAATGATGGAATTGAAAACTTTTGCTAGCCTTACTCTGGTTTTCCTGGTTCGATCTTTATTAAAATAATTGGATGGTTCTAAGGGTAGTCCCTTCCATATTCGTAAAAAATCACCCAAATCGGTTTACAAATAATGAAGTTATGCGGGAACATACATAAAAAAAATATGCGGAGACGAAATGATAACCTACTCCTTTTTTTGAAGTCGGTTAAAAATGAAGGCATTTGATGTACCTATAAAGTCTAATGGTATTTTCAGGAGTTTATTGTAACCACATATTACTTGTTTCACAAAATTTATTTAGAACATTATTTTTATGTCAAAGAATTTGAAAATAGGCTCTTTCTATAAAATAGGCTATTATTTTTCCTGGTAAATTGATTTCCACACTGAACAAAAAAATGCTAGCTTATTTTCACTGGTGACTCTACCCATAGACTTCAGGATATTTTTGAGTTAAATGTTATTGGCATGCTACTGAAATTAAAATACAAAATCTTATAAGAAGTAACACCCTTGGAACTAGCTAGTGTCATGTATTTATAACAATCCATATCCAACACACAATCTCGTTTGTTTACATTGGTATAAATTAGCGGTCTTATCGCGAAATTTGCACTATGTGTTACCAAATATTTGATTTAATTCCTAATGTAGCCTCGATGTTTGAATACATATATACATATTTAACAAAAGCAAGGCGTTGACAAGAACATATCACTTGAAGTGTAAGTATTTAATCCGCACCATTACGTGTAAGAAACTTATATGTGATACGCACCTACGTAGCTACACTTAGTAATTACAGATTCAGTAGAATGACGATTTAATGGTAACAGAATGTTACATCTTCCAAGTAAAGTCCTACTCACCATTAAAACTTGCCCTATACATAATAAAAAATCGACCAAGTGCGAGTCGGACTTACGCACGAAGGGTTCCGTACCATTTGCTATAAAAACCGGACAAGTGCGAGTCTGGAACGCGCACCGGGGGTTTCGTGCAAACTTATTATACCTATGTTGTTGTATATTATAAACAATATTTTTGTTATATGATGTAACTAAAAATTTACGGTTTTCGCAATTTTTCCTTTATCTATACTATAAGACGTTGCTTCGTACCAAATTTCAAGATTCGGAGTTCTTGGGAAAGTAAATTCAAGTTCAAGGAAAATTTCCGGAAATTTGCTGCATAAACAGCTGTATCTTTTGATTGTGTGGGCTTAGAAGTTTGATTTTTTCACAGCTCCTAGGGACAGTAGACTTGAGTATTTGGTATAAATTTTAGCTTGATACCTTCACGCGTTCCTGAGAAAAAGGGTCTTGACAGACGGGCGGACGGACGGTCAACCAAGTGATGCTATATGGGTTCCGTTTTTTCCTTTTGAGGAACGGAACCCGAAACATCATGCTTTAAAAATAATAAAATCTATATAAACTTATTTATAGTAATTACAGCATCCAAAAAAAAATGCTACGTAGTACTTAGAGCATACTTAAAAATTAAGTTTGCAGTACATAGCAAGTACTGCAAAGCTTTATTTTCTTATTGTCGTTGAAGCAGGCTTCGGTATTGTTGTTCGATGTTTTTCAAACATTTATTGTCAAAATGACTTCAGAACAGACAGAAAAATAAAATTATTTACGAATCAATCTGATAAACACAATCGAGATAATTTGTTAATTAAAATACAACATTATTTAAAACACAATAGAATATAGCTGCCCACTAATTTAGCATGAAATCGCTAATTAAAATATACTAATAACAGCGGTAAAGTAGCAAAGATCAATATGGTAGGTTGAAGCAGATTTAAAACAAGGTTTATAATTTTGAAACAAGTTATAAAGGCCCACTTCACTGCTTCCAGTTTTAAAAACAATCACAAAAGCGTGCCACAAAGATAGTGAATTAGCCATAAAAATAACTTAAGAAAATATTTCTTTTGTTTGAACACAACTTTCTTTTACATAAAATTTATTATATGGAGGTAC
Organism: Apoda limacodes; assembly: GCA_946406115.1. Taxonomy (NCBI): domain Eukaryota; kingdom Metazoa; phylum Arthropoda; class Insecta; order Lepidoptera; family Limacodidae; genus Apoda; species Apoda limacodes. The sequence continues at coordinate 18,980,685 of OX291555.1, read as the reverse complement.
GCATTAGAAGCATTATCCAATGACGCGTCATTCAACTTTCTAGTGGCAACATTAAAACTATATCATTGTACGTCAAAGAATAAAAATAAATAAAAAAGGGGACAAAACATACAGAGTCAGCGCTCACTTTTTAATAACACTAGACACTGATTACGATCGTTTGATAGTCATTCCAGCAAAGAGACTGCGTGTGAAAGAGATGACTATTTACAAAAGGAGGGGAGAAAAAGTAGGACGGGTGGCCTGTTTCAACAGTAGTCGGAGATGATGAGAAAAAAGTCATAAAGGATTCTTTTGTGTAAAGGTTGTATAAAACAATGAAATTGTGGGATTTTTTTTTACGTGTGTAGCGGTTTTAGAAGACCTTGCTACAAGGTCGGTTTGTTTACACGCGTTACGTATTAAGTTGGGTGTTTTATTATTAGCGTAAGTTTGCATATTTTTAAATAATTAACTTTCTAATGTTTTATAATTTAATAAAGAGGAATAGTATTTTATAGTACGATAAAATTAATAGAGACGATAAAAGTTAAAGATTTGAAATGGGTGAATAATTACGTTAGTGCGATATTTTATATATATTATTACAAATATTAGATAAACTAAATTAATTGCGTGGTAATTATATAAAACTTAACAAAAATATTTAATTATATGCTATTTAAAATTAGTAATTACAAAACTTTGAGTTTTAATATAAGTGTGTTATAGAAGGTATTTGCAATTGTTTTTTTGGCTTAAAAGATTTTTTTTTTTCATATTAAAGGCTGTTCCATCGCGGATATATCAGCAATTTTATCCCTCAAGGAAATATAACCATACAGACCAATATTTATTTTAACGCAGTTTTTTTAACACTGGTTGTTTAAATTTTGTAATTTAATATATTGACAGACGTAAGGACAAGGCGCTAAACGAAGATTTCTTCAAATACGGATAGTGTAAATGATGATTCATACGGCGATTTTCATACATCTTTTATTTATACATACATATTTATTTCAATATATTTGCTACTATGTAGCTTTGCCCCCGAACCTACTTGCGCTAAATAAGGTTATTGACGTGATATTCCAACGGCAAATCCTTATTTAACAGGGGTAGAACTTTTTTTGTGATTCTATGTTAAGCTTAAGTATTATATAGGATAGCTATAGCTGCAGCTGTAGGAATCAATACTATACTATAAACTATATATATAGTATATACTATAAATACGATATACTAAATCCTATATATATATTGTAGTCTCATGGCCGAAATCCGTCAAACCTGAAGATTGACTAGTTCAATTCACTAGTTCAGTTTATTTCATTCGCCGGTTCATGCAAACTTTGACTTCTCAACAATTTTTTTTTTAATAACGATACAGTATTGTTTCAAGTTTAGTTAAGTTGTTCAAATTAAAATAATATAATGTAACCAAACCTAAATCAAAACACACATTTATATATCGTATTTAAATTTGTATGAACCAGGCTTTGATCAGGTTTGATAGATTTCGCCCTTTGACTGTGACATATATACTATGCTATGTATTATGAAATAAGGTGCGTTTAATGTCATAATCCAGCCAAGTTAAGGAGACATAAATTCTGTGTGGCACACTACAAATCTTGGCTAATTCACTTTAGTTGTGTTATTGACATTAACCGCATAATGTGCATTATGTCTGTCAACAAAATGCCACTATAATTATAAATGCTAAAGTTAGTTTATTTGTTTGTATTTATCCTGATAAAGCACAGAGTTGAAGTGCCGAATAAGGACATAAGCTATTTTATCCCAGAAAATTTAAGAGTTTCTGCAGAAATAGGAACCTATAACACGTAGGCGAACTATAGCTACAGCTAAAGCATCCTTACTATAACCAAGGAGTTATCTCACTCACATCTCATCTCATCATCTCACTCTAAAATCTCACGCCGATAACCGAATTCAGCGCGGGTGGAGCCACTGGCAAAAGGTAGTTTGTTTATATTTATTCCTGTTGAAACTTAAAAAAATCCGGTATAAGATTTCCGAGTGAATTCAGAGTAAACCTAGCTTGATTCCAAATTTCAGGCGAAGGTTTTTTGCGATGCGTATATTCACTAAAGCAATAAAATTAAAATGTGAAAGATTTTTAAAGCATACAATACACCTTACTATACCTACCTACTTACTAATTTCCATTTCTGTTTTATACAAATATCAGAAAAAATAGATTAAAAAAAACCGAGAAAACTCGTAATTAGGTACAGTATTTGTCAGAACATTGATTTACGGAAAGAAATATGCTAAATTGTACACGAAAACTCTCGAGTCAAGTCTCTTCATTAAAGTTAATACCGTGGAAAGCTTAACAAAAGTATCTCACATACATTTTCCATAACATCTGCTCTTTGATTCATCTGTGCAGTAGGTAAACTCCACCTTAATGCCTCAGTGCGGTGTTAACTTGGCGCCATGTTAGACGTATTGGTGTATAATCTTTGACGCTGCCTAATTGAGCGTGTAATTTTTCGCGCGTTTTGTATTCGAATTTCGAAACTTTTCTTTATTAATTGCTTTGTGAGGACTTGTCTTTTTATTTTATTTTTTTTGGGTCAGTGAGACTTTAGTGTTGTGACATTTGCTAATAACTATATACTTGAATTTTGTGTTTTTGTTTGTTTTGTTTTTTGGACACTGGACAGGATTACTGACGTTTCATTTTAATCATTTTTCCTCATCAAGGTAAGTGATTTTCATATTTTCTAAAGCTTTTGTTTAAAAAATGTTTGAAGCTTCCATATTTTTTAAACAAATTTATATAATTTATATTTTTTGTACAATTTAAATAAATGAGTAATCTGCTAAATTGGTTCCAACCAATGTATTTTTTAGTTATATACGTACATAGTTAACTTCAAATTGCAGATAGCGTCCTGCTGACAACTTCAAATAACATTTTTATTGTTGCTATACATTTAAGTGAAAAATAATAACAATTAAGTACCTACGTGTTAAGATTTTTCTTAATTAATATTACCAAAATTATAATAGATGGCTATATAATAGATACTACGTACATTTAGAGGAATTAATATATAAGATTTGTAAATATGACATATGTATATATCTTTAAATCAGTCTGATTTAATATAATTGATTCATTAGCACCATCAAATTTCTCAATGGGTCAGAGTACTAAAAAGGGACGCAAAAGAGAAAAAAGGTTTTTTTTTTTATTTTTTTTTGTACATCTTTAGATAATCGAAAAAAAAAGAAACTATAAAGTAGTCGATATGACAAAAAAAAAACGCATCAAGTAAGAGATACTTCGAAATCCGAGATGGGTATCCAAACGCCAACTTAAAGATACACCTGATATTTAAATATCTCTATTGAATTGAGCCTTATTCTACTGAAAATAACTGTCAGTTTTCATTTGAAGGCCAGTTAAAGGTAACTGTGTTTTACTTTTTGTTAGTATGTAAACAGGTTTAGATACGTATTCGTTAGGCATCGCAATTAGGGCAGGTGTTCAATGGACCCGATGGTTTTGTTTTTATTTTTGTAAAAACTAGATGGACCACCGTAAGATACTGTAAGGTTTCTGGAATTAAAATTAAACGGCCAGTACGTTTCTCAGTTATCGTTGTAGGTAAATAGTAATATCCTAGTTAATTTTATAGTCCCTACTACATTCTTGTTTATACTTTGACACTTTTTAATTTGTCTTTATTTTTAAATCCAACTGCCAAATTTAAACCGTTACAGTGCCAGCAGCACCAAAATTAGTAACTATATTATTTTTACTGTTATATTTCACTAGTGACTACTTACAATGCAGCTTAACATACATACAATAAAGCTATGAAAAAAAAAGCTCGGACTCGCGCAAGAAGGGTTTCGTCCCATTATTTATAAAAACGGCAAATAAAATCACGTTTGTTGTATGGGAGTCCCCCTTAAATATTATTTATTTATTTTTAAAGTGAATATATAACTAAATATTCTGTGGTTATTTCATGCGTCTACCTGTTAACGTTATCAATATCGAGCAAAAACGAGCAAAAAAATCAAGTTTTTTATTTTTTAGTAAGTATTTGTGGTTACAGCGGCAAAAGAACATGCATCATCTGTAAAAATTTCAACTGTTTAACTATCACGGTTCAAAAGATACAGCCTGGTGACAGACGGACGGACGGTCGGACAGCGAAGTCTTAGTAAAAGGGTCTCGTTTTGTACCCAATGATCATGTCCATTTATTTACCATATCTACCTAATTACCTTACTTATTTTTGCGTAATCGAGTATATAGACTACTACGATTTCTTACAAAAATAAATAACAATAGGTTTATAACAAAATAAAAATTTGTCAAGTGCGAGTCGAATCGCGCAACGTGGGTACCACACCACAAAATAAAAATTGGTCAAGTGCGAGTCGGACTCGCGCAACGTGGGTACCGCAAAAATGTGTGACTATTTCTCTTAATAATTGCTAAATGGCGCTAATAGGGTAATTTAAGATGGTAATGGTTCGAGTCCGTCTCACACTTGGCCGGTTTTTATTATTTGTTGTTATACATAAGTGCTCACGCTTCGAATGTAATATTGTTTTTACGATAGAGAATACACAACGAAAACGTGTTTCTTGTAAGTGGACTCCCTTAAATTTTTTAGTTTTTATTGTTTGTTAGGTGATCCGACATTATAACAAATATGCTATGAAAATTTCAGGCTTCTACTCATTTCGATCTTAAAAATAGAGCCTTTTAATAATCGGACAGACATACAGACAGACACCGTAGGCTTAGTAATAAGGCTTTAGACTAAAGCTAGCAGGACCATGGTATCTCAAAATCAGTGGAGCAAAAAAATAGTTTTTTTGGCAAACAATTAGCAAAAAAAAAGTGTGCATAACCGAAGTAGATAATCGGTCTGGAGATATAATAGTGACTACACTAGCGTTAGTTTAAAGCTACGGTCCTGACCATGGTATTTCGGAAATCGGTGGAGCTAAAAGTCAGCTCCTTGGCAAAAGAATAGCAAAAAAATAGGACACAAATCCCCTGTTGATAGGTGCAGTAGGTCCGAAGATACGATAGTGGCGACGCTAGCAGGACTATGATAACTTGAAAACCGGTGAAACAAAAAAAAAAATTAGCAAAATAATTTGGCTTCAGTCGCATCGTGGCCTTATGATTTAGCTAGATTTAGCTTAATAGACGTGTCTGAATTGAATAAATTTCAATGCAAATATTTACACTTTACCACATTTTTGGAGTAAGCTAAATAGGTATGTTGAATTAATAATTTTGAGATCAATATGTGGCTAATGAAACCGGTATACAACTGTTGTATGTAAATAAACTTGCTATATTATCTAGATCTTTAAATCAAAAGGTTGTTTATCTTACTTGCTCTAGTGAACGTTTGAAACAAAGCACTGATTTAATTTAAATGAATAAGAAGATTTGGATATCTTTTATTTAAAATCTGAAAGAAATAAACATAATATATAAACAGGGAGTCATAAATGAAGAAAGATTATTTCCATGTTTGTATTTAAACTGTACTTCTTAGATCTATAAAGATTCTGTGCGTTTATAAGATTGATGGACTAGGATTTTATAAGTCACTAGGAGTTGTATGAAAGAAAAAAAGAAATATATATGTGTGTAGTATTACGGTTTTAATCTCAAAAAGGGATAACTAATAGCTCGATATACATCTAGTAATGTAGGGGACAGCTTTTGAGCCGCGGCTATGCCTGCGCTAATTCGATTTTCAACGCGGGTCCTTAATTATAGTAAAAAAAGTTTGCTATACCAAACTGTCGCTTTGGCTGTAGTTCATCGTCGGCTTTTAATACTATCGACATTTTTTACGATATTTTCTTGCGAAATCAAACAAATAAACTCAACGACCTTTAGTATATGGACAACAAATACTGATAATATTTAGACTAAAACAATAATAACCTATATCTTTAAGACTTCATTGTCATAATAAAAAAAAAAAACTCAAAGAAAATATTACTCAGCCTACTCAATCTATACAAACTATAAACAAAACGTTAACTCTTAATTATTAGACAAGTGTCAATATAATAACTATCAATGAACTTTCTACCTACCTAGTACTGAAATACAACTAAATTAATGATATTTTTGAACGAAACGAAGTAATATCTAAATAAACGAAACCTAAAATACTAGAAAAGTACTTACTTATAAACACGAACGCGATTCGAAGTACTGCCTACCTGTAAATTAAACCTAGAAAACTAAGAATACTAAATAACTAACAATAAAATAACGTATTCAATTAAAACTTCTTTTAAATCTAATAATTAAGTAATAATCAGTAATCCGTCACTAATCATAAAATTCCTAATCTATTCAAATCTTCGAATTGCAAATAAAACAACCTGCTAAATAACCTTAGCAAACCTCACGAAATAATAAGCGAAATCAACGAAATGCAAATAATCCCTCCTAATCCCTAGCAAACGTTTTCAAGCGCAGTAAAAGCATGTCGTAAACGACAGTAACGCGGCTTTTTTTTTTTCTGAGCTGACAATGCATTTGGCTGTTGCAGCCATTACTGCTTCACCGGACTTTTTTGGGCGAGTCTCTGAAGGAGCCTCAGCCTATATATATATAGCGCCCAACGCTCAATGGCTCTCCGCGGGGGGAGCCTCGGCTTAGGTTGTCGCTCTCGGGGGCGTCCCTTCGACCGGCGTGAGTCTCGAACCCGAAGATGAGTCACCGCCAGGAGGGGAGTTCCCCGTTACGCGGGTATGGTTGCGATTGAGTGCGGGCGATAAGCGCCCCGGCACTCTTTAATACCTCGTGTATCCTTGCGGGCGCCGACGACCCCGGGGACGTCGGCGTCGTGTATGGAGGGAGGCCCTATTCGGGGAGGTCGTAAAGACTAATCTCGTTATCCGGGCAGCGAGATCGTCATCTGGGGCCGTTAGTACGTGCCGAAGCCGCCTAACTATAGTTTTTCGACCGTGCCGAGGTCGATCGGGGAAACATGATTGGTTGCCACTTCACCATATAAGGTTATCGGAAAAACAAACATAAGCGCGTTTTTAAATACAGTCAGCGCCATCTAGCGACGTGTGCGGGTATCACCGCCAGTCTTAGTCCATTATATTTTGACCAAATTTTGAGCGAAATTAATATTTTAGTGTAATTTGTTTATTTAATTTGTGTAATGTTCGAGTAGAATAAAGTTTATCGTTCGACTATTTGTTCTTGTAAACTTGTAAGTATAAGTAAAAAGTATAAAAGCCAGTCTAGTCTTATCCAGAGTTTTCTTTAATTTTATTTATATGCGTATTAAAAGCAGAAGGGGAGGCATTCGCCCAGCAGTGGGACGCTATAGGCTAGATTAAATTAGAAGATGTGTCCCACTACGCTTGATTTTTGCAATGACAGTCGATTTTTTTTATGTACCAATAGTAGCCATATCTCTAATACAGCTGAGACCCAGCTGAGGGTTCTTCATCAGATACTTCAGACCTTCGATTTTTGACATCAAAAGAAGCGGCCCACCAAGTTAAATATATTTTTTGTAAAGGCGGTATGTCGATCGATCTCTAATATTTTCGTTGGGCTCTTGTGTTTTCTAATCGGGGTCACCAGGTACTCCAGATCTTCGGTTATCCTAGTTACTATAGTTTTCCCTTTATGTGGCCATTAAACCCTAACTCTGTACCAAATTTACCAATTCTCTCTCTTATAGTTTATGGGAAGTACTAGTTCTATTCTGATGATCATGAGTGAGTGAGTGTCATAAACTTTGCTTTCGCTTAACTTCGGAACTAAATGACCTACAGACTTGAAATTTTGGATTTTAAGTATGTGATTATAGCTTAGGATATGAAATGATATGATAGAATGTGAAAATTTCTGCGTTCTGGTCTTATCCGGAGATACTTTTTCGGTTTTAGGGTTCCGTGTCAAAATGGAAAAAAAGAAACTCTTATGCAGACTGAATATCACAGCTGCTTTTCTCAGCTACTACAAAGGTTATCGACTTGAAATTTGGCACTTCTAGATAAAGGATGTCAAATTGAGCTATGTGTAATATTCATAAATATTTTTTACAATACACAATTATTACTCCCTAAGTTATTTAAATAAATCAATTAGCAAAGTTGAGTATCTATAGAAGTGTCTATTAATTTTGATTTCGCGAAAAGTCACCTGGAAGCTTTCCAAAGCCTATTGAACTACAAACACAAATTGCTTTGTGGCCGTGTAAAGTTTGTAGCCAAAGTTTGACAAAGTTGCTCTACAAACTAGATTAAAATACAGAACAATTCCTGATAAAGTTTAATGGAAAGATTAAGCTTGCTTTTACTTTTTATTATTATCACGTAACTGGCAAATAAGTATAGGAACGTAAACGTTGCTAGCAGTTAAAAAAGTACATTGTGAATTAAGGGTGGTAAGGAGAAAATTACTAACGAAAGGCTATTTAGAAGCCAAATCCCGGGCTTTAATGACTCAAGTTTGTAATGTTAGTACTGCCCGTGCTACATACAATGTTTTTCATCACATTTGCGAGTAAATAAAAATATGAGGTGAATAAATAATTAAACTAACCAAAACATAATTGAAATGGCGGGAATAGAAGTAGAGAAAACGAATTCGGCCTTCGGCCTTAGGCTTCTATATAGACTTTCGTTGGTAATTTTCTCCTTGCCACCCTTAATGCACAATGTTTAACCTATAAAAATAGGTTTGTTTTTTATATTTTACCTTATATCGTACCAGGAGAGAAAAATCTTTTATGATATTTGTTATGATAAAATATGTTCACCAATTCTTTAAATATTCGCCGACATTCTCATATTAAGTAATTTTTGGTTAATTTGGGCAATACATAGATGTATTTTTTCATTAAAACAATTTTTTATATTGTGTTCCATTATAAAAAAATGTAGTAACATTTCATCTTCATTTAAGGCCTTAACCTTTTTATTGAGAATTACCAATAATTTTGTTGACAGCCAACACGTAAAACGCATTGAGTGAAACATAAATAAAATATTTCTGCTGTAAGAAAGCGCTGAAAGGATTTGCCGTAATATTACTTTTCGCACAATATTTGGTCGTAATATTAATACTAGTTAGTTGAGATATTTTTGTGGAAATGTGGATAAGCTACGATATAGAAATGAAATATAGGTAGTCACTATTTGTACATATGAAAGATACTTCTGAGAATCGAAAAAGATCCTGAAATTTCCTATATTAGCTACCCACGTGCTACGTTATATCTGTGCCATGACTTTTACTATACAGAAAATATGCTCAAGGAATCTTTAGAAAATATAAATAAACCTCTGCATGTGTGTGTGTAGCTATGCAGGTGTGTATGATGTAGTTATATGCTACAAACAACTCCTGGTGGCTTATAAAGTCCTAGTCTAACATCGATCTTACAAGCACAAGTCCTAGTTGGCTACGAGATGTTAAGCACCTGATATGTGGAATTTTAATAAATTAAAATTTAAAAAAACCCTACCGAAAATAGAAAAACAAACAATTAAAAAGTCAAAAATAATACTTATCATCGAGCCATCAAATTCGGTTGAATAATACCTAGATATATTTTAATTATAGAAATTGATGGACGGCACGATATGGTTTGCTTGTTAAAATGGCACTATAATGTCGCAGCGGGGTACCGCTAAGTTTAAAGCAAGTGACTTTGAGAGACCTAGTGTGGCCACGTTACTCGTCATGCCGCACGTCATGCTCCTCTTCATGCCCACCGCTCCCTGTCTATCGGTTTTTTGGCGCGAGTCAAAAGATCTAGTACGGAGAGTCGCGATTAATTGCGCGAGTAGAGCAGTGCGTGGACAGAGAGGGCAACAGACTTGAGTAGAGCGATGAGCAGCGCGAGGAGTATAGTGTGGCGGGAGGTATTATTAGTTATTCTTGAATTAGAGTTTAGTTTTGTTTTGTATAAGATCTTACAGCTGTAAGCGTTTTTAAAAGGTACAAAACGGGACCCTATTACTAAGACTCTGCTGTCCGTCCGTCCGTCTGTCACCAGGCTGTATCTCATGAATCGTAATAGTAAGAGAGTTGAATTTTCACAGAAGATGTATTTCTGTTGCCTCTATAACAACAAATACTAAAAAACAGAATAAAATAAATATTTAAGGGGGCTCCCATACAACTTAGATTTTTTTGCTCGTTTTTGCTCGATATTGATAACGGCAACAGGCAGACGCTTGAAATATTCACAGAATATTTAATTATATTTTCACTTTAAAACTAAATAATTAAATTATAATAAAACAAATATTTAAGGGGGGCTCCCATACAACAAACGTTATTTTTTTTGCCGTTTTTATATATAATGGTACGGAACCCTTCGTGCGCGAGTCCGACTCGCACTTGGCTGATTTTTAGGTTTTGGTATTTACGTAATCTATACCTTTGTTTAAAATGATTGTCATTGTATAATTAATTTGTGTTACTCATTTTTTTTTATTATAAATTTAATTTTTGTTTTAAGAATGTTAAACTTAGTTACAAAAATTTATGATAAGTACAGTTATATCAATAATATGCCCCTGGCTTATGTTATTGTACAGCTACCACCGTAGTTTAGTTTTTTTAAGAGTTTACCATTGTGGTGGATATCCTGGGTACAGCATCAGCTCACCGTGTTGCCACCATTGCATTGTATGTAGAATTAAAAATACTGATAACTTATCCAAAGAATCCAAACGAGATATAACTGCTATTATTTTTTCAAGAGTGTACTTACTGGTGTGCTGGATATCCTAGCTGCAGCATCAAAGCAAGAATTCCATAATCTTGCAAAGTTATGTAGTATACATGGGTGTTTTAAAATTTTTGGTCACACATATGTTTGAAAGTTAAGTAAATACCCATTATGCGTCTGAGATCCCTACCGCAGCTAAGAAACGAGCTGATAATTTAGAAACGGCAGAACCGCATCTAAATCGTTTCAACCGTTTAAGAGCTACGGTACCACAGACATACACACACACATAGCTGTCAAACTTTTTACCCCATATAAGTATAAGCAAAATAGAGCTTTCGTTAAGCTACTTTAAGTAGTAATGAGAACTTTTTAAATGATAGAAGCCAAGACCCAAGGGTCAGTCACGTAATGAAACATTTGCGTCTTTATTACAGGGTGAAAGCGTGTCATAAACAAAACCTAAAACAAAATAAATTCTTATGTTGAGTTGGATGGGACAGTACAGCTGCAATAATATTCTTTACAATGCTTTTATAAAAATAAAACAGTCACAATATCGTCTACGACCAAAAACAATGTAATTACCGTTATTTTGTTAATGTGAGCATAAGTAGGTATTGAGATATGCATTTTCTTGAAACGATTTTAGTAAGTTTTTATTGAAATTTTAAATTTTAAGATTTAAAATTGTGACAATCAAAGCGATGGCCATCGAGGACTAAGGCCACTAACCCCAAAATTGTTTAAGAAGTGCATTCGACTTTAAATGCAAAATAAGTAGAAGTCTTTTGTCTCTGCTTACCAGTTTGGAAAACAGGCGTTATGTTATGTATGTACCTATGTATCAATGTAACTATGTTTTTTAAATTACTAATTCTAAAGTAGCAAAATAGTAAAATAGTTACAGTGGAGCTACGTTGTTAATACCCTAACTACCCTGATACAACCACACCGAGCATCTACGCACTAAATTATTGTTTTTGTAATAGACATTAATTTAATCAATTATTTATTTTAGCCTAATTATTATCAGTGGATAATTTCCGCTCAAGCACAAGCTTAATTTTTTTTATTTCATTTAAGTTAAGGTGCTAAGATTTGTAAATGACTTTGAGAAACTTTAACGGTCAATAACTTTTTTCTTTTGCTGACCAATTGATTAAATTAATTGACCTTTTTAACGGTATGATTGGTTATTCAGAATTCCACATATGAGGTGCTAACATACCGTAACCAGCCAGGACTTGTTTATTGGTAAGATCGATGTTAGACTAAGACTTTATAAGTCGCTAGGAGTTGTTTGTAGCATATAAATACATCATATTTTCTAAAGATTCCCAGAGCATATTTTCGGTATAGAAAAATTCATGGCACAGATATCACGTGGCACGTGGGTAGCTAATATAGTAAATTTCAGAATCTTTTCCTATTCTCAGAATTATCTTCCATATGTATAAATAGTAACTACCTATATTTCATTTCTTTATTGTAAATTATCCACATTTCCACAAAAATATATCAGCTAATATTAATAATATGCTGCTCCATGTTTTACATTTTAGTAGGAATTTAAAGTTTTGTTTAGGGTTCCGTAGCCAAATCGAAAATCCAATTACCTTCTAAGCCTTCTAGAAGGTCATTCAAACAAACGAAACTCTTGTAGTTTCGTCACGTGTCCTTAGTCCGTATGTCACAGCACATCCTTATAATTAGGTATCCTAACTTGATATGCGAGAACGACACATATGATTTCGTAGGAATTAACAGATTCCATAAATACAATGTAGAGGCACAAAAACCTTTCATAAATTGCCTATAGGATCTAAATTTCGCCTTTCACCTGTAAGTGTTAAAAAAAATAACTCAACTTTTAAGGCTAATTCAACACAAATTTTTAATTAAGCATTAAAAAAACAAACATGGAACTTGAAACCAAAACCGGTTCTACAACCATAAAACCGCTATGCTGTTTAACATGCTGCTTCTATAAATTGTTACTATTTTCTATATACTGTGTACTCATTTATCAAGACATCATAAACTATTCGGTTTTATTAGATCTTATCACTAATAGATTTAGAGTTGATAATGTTTAATCAAGCATCTATTTAGCACGACCCACAGGTTCGCCTACGCAAAATTTTGTGAATGTCGCCTTACAAGGTTCCAAAATTATTATGGTATAATAACAATCATAAAAAGATCTTCGTCTTAAAAAAGCTTGTTCGATGTTTCTTTATTTTTGTTACAAGAAGTTAGAAGTAAATAGGGTCTGTTTAGTTTGGTTTGTTTGAGGTATTGTCAAAAAAGTGTTAAGTAATATCTAAGTAGTACTTGGGAGAGAGTAAGTACAAATATCATTTGTTATCTTGTAACGGATATTTTCTGCAAATGCTTTTGTTGTTTTGTATTGTGTGTATTCTAAGTTATGCTTACTTGAGCATATAATTTACTTACGCATTTTTTTTTTATTTGTTATTTTAAAATCAAAAATTAATACAATACAATTTGTTTTTAAGTACATATTGCAGAGACAACACTAACACAGTAAAAGCTGGGACTGAATTTTTAGTAGCTACTTAGTACTACTTAGTAAATTATTTTCACATAGAGAACTTACCTTTTTCGTCGATTTTCTATAGATCATACTTACCTATTGTAACAAGAATATTAACATTGGTGATGTAGCCATATATATGGCATTTATGACATATTTGCTTCTAAGACTAACCTTCAGGGAGTCATAAACGAAGAATGTCCATTACTAGTATATTTATAATTTATTTCTTAATTCTATGAAGATTTGTGTATTTGAAAGATTGTCTTACTAGGAATTTATAAGGCACTAGGAGTTTTCCACTTTATTAGCATTTAACTAACAGTGTGAAAGATAAAATAATAAGCAACTATTGTTTTAATTCGTCTTACGCCATACGAATGTTTAACGTAAGGCAGTTTACGCATTTCAAAACTTAACATTTTTGTATGAATAACACCAGTGACCCGTAATGCTTACTCTAATTATAATGCAGACACTTCTCAATTAAAAGTGACAATTTTGTATGACAAAACGCATGAGTCACGTATGAGAGGCGTTTCCGTCTGGCTAATAAAAATTATTATGAAATGACGGTGTCCGGACATTGCAAAGAGCGTAATAAAGTTGATTTTTTGAGAATCATTTTAGAATGCTTTTCATTCTCAGAAACTTTTTTATGTATCTTTTCTTGTATGTTAACACTCCGGAAGATGGAATATGTCCCAAATATTGTCATCTATATTTTATTATCTATACATATAATAAAATGGCAGGAAAGTCAAAACTGTACATTGAATATTTTTTTTAAAAGAATACTTGGGGTGAGAACTACAATCGATACCGAAGCCAAAACTATAGTTTTTAGAATTTTTATCTGTTTGTCTGTTTGTCTGTATGTATGTTCGGGATAAACTCAAAGTACTGCATGGATTTACTTCAAATTTGGCACGAATATTATTAAGAAGTTGGGTCAACATATAGGCTACATATTATCACACTATCACCTACGGGGAATGAGCAGTGAACCTTTATAGTCGTAATTAAACGTAAAATAAAAACTGCAAATCGATGTAGAGTTTAGCCGTTTGGCACACAGGTACTTTAGGGCAAAACAATCATTTTGAGCCGGAGTTCCTCAAAATATTTCCCTTATGGAGGGTTATGGTGTCATCAATGTTTTGTATAGGATTTAAAAATTTTTTTTTCAGAAACCCATCGTGTGGGGTAACATACCAAGTTTGGGCCCTTCCAGGTAGAAGACGGCTCAGTATTTTTCTCTAATATATACCTTAAATGATAGTTTATATCCTCATTTTTAACCCCCTGAAAGTAATTTGGAAAATTTTAAAATTTATTTCATTTTTTTTTGAATTTTTGAATACACTTAAATAACACCAGTAAACAGAAGCAGCGGGGTACAGTACAATTCCACATAGTCTCATAGAGATCTAAAGTTTAAGGAACCGTCTCACATTGCAATATTCAAAAATTAAAAAAAAAAATACTAAATTTTTATATTTTCCAAATTGCTTTCAGGGGGTTAAAAATAAGGATATAAACTATCATTTAAGGTATATATTAGAGAAAAATACTGAGCCGTCTTCTACCTGGAGGGGCCAAAACTTAATAGTGTGGTAATAAGGTAAAGGTAATAGTGTGGTATATTTTTAGAACCGGCTCATCAAGCCCTTTCATTTGATACCCCACACGATGGGTTTCTGAAAAAAAAAATTAAATCCTAGACAAAAAATTGATGACATCCTAAGGAAAATATTTTGAGGAACTGCGGGTCAAAATTATTGTTTTGCTCTAAAGTACCTATGTGCCAAACGGCTAAACTCTACATCGATTTGCAGTTTTCGAGCGAAATTTCCGTTGTACACCTGCCACTATTATTTCTTCAACGCAATCTGTAACAACGTGTAATCTAACGACGCATATTTGGCTGGCGTTGGCGTCGAATTAGATCGCGCTATGGTTTCGTTCACAAAAAGTGATGTTATAGTATAGCGTTCACACAGACGACGTCGCGGGCAGCAGCTAGTGACTTATAACACAAGATGTTTTGTGAAGCGTTTTTCACTATCCGCATCGCAACGGCGGTGGCGCCGGCACGGTACCGGTAACTAGTTTTTTCTTAGGTGCGTTCTGTTCACTGCTTCAATACGTTTAATGTTATAATCCATTCAAGTTAAAAATATATAATTTCTATATGATACACGGTACAAATCTTAGCTCATTCTCTTTGGTTGGATTATTGACTATAATGTACATTATGTCGGTCAACAAAACGCCACTCTTAGTGGTTGCAGGTGCCAGTAAAACATTGAAAACACACTGTATCGCTGTAAAAAACTCTAACGCATACAAGAGGGCAATATAAAATGTTTTTGGTTGCATGCTATCTACAAACAACTATACACAAAATTTAAGTTAATATAACATATTAACACATTAATAACATATTTAAAGGGTTTTCATTACTCCTTTTTCGACAAGTAAGTGAATGTGATAAGTTTTTTAAATTACATAACATACCAGTCGACTCCGCGGAAATTTCTATTCTGGTAGGAACTTTCCATCTTGATAAAAGTATTATATTTTATCTTTCTCTGGCCCTAAACCCAACCTAAACTCGATGCTACAAATAATCGCTTTATTTGTTGGGTTGTAGGGACAGTAACGATGTAAAAGTATAACACCTAAACAAATAATTTCCATAGGAAGTCTCGCTCTGTCAGTTCTTGATAGACTATAAAATCAGGATTGCATATAAAACCTCCTTAGTCTAGACACATTGTACCAGAAGTGGTTCTATTTCGATGAGCTCACCACCCGTCACACATAACTAAAGTGGTTGATGATAAGAGTTACGATGTGGGTGTGTGTCCAGCCACTGGTTACGCCCTTCTAGGGAATGAAACCGATGAAGATATACGAATGATATATGAAGATGTAGGTATAACTTGAACTAAACATTTATCTCAAATTCTTCTTTACTCGTTGCGGTTGTTTTCTGGGTTAATTTAATTACCACACATGAAGTATTGTTAAATATTTACTGAGCCCAGCGTTGAAGGTTGTTTCAGAAACTGATTACCTCTACCTTGACCATTTATTTTTTGTGTTATTAGAATTACATGCTTTCTGCTTTAATTTCATACTAAATCAATAATACTTCAATGTTTTTTGTCATTGTTGACTCTGATTTTTTTAACAAAATCAATGGTAAGGAAATACGTAGAAGAATTAGTTAACTGAAAAAGCTCAAACTATAACCACAATGTAGTTAAACTTAAATGGCAATTGCAAAGCAACACGTTTAATTGATACCCGAAACCGATACCCACGCGCGCGGCAATGTTAACGCGGTGTTGAACGTGGATGAGGCCTATGACCAGCAGTAGATGTCTACGGCTAATATGACAATAATTATTTTTTACTTAACTAGGCAATAATTTTATTTATTTATCATCTGCACAGCGCAGAGCTCAATTTAAATAAAGAAATAACCATTTTAATTTATGATCTTTATAAATATAATCAGATACAAATATAATTTATAATGATTTCTATGGTTACAAAAATTATGTTAATATAAAAGTTCACGTTAACTTGTTTCTTTACAATACGGAAATTCATCCATCATTTTTTTCCATTATCATATTAAGTATGACTTAAGTTAATGTATTTCAATTCCTATGAGATACTGTCCATCAATAACTCGAATATTAACAAGATTTTTTAGGTGTGTGTGGCAAATAAGTACCTATAAACATATTTTGGTATTTTTTCTAATACTTTATTACACGTAAATTATTTTGTAACTTGGCTATAATGAATTACGTTCTTATCATTAAGAGAAACTTCCTCCCACACACGCCAGGGTTATGGAATGAGCTCCCTGCCAAGGTTTTTTTTAAGGACTACAGTATGGGGTTCTTCAAGAAAGAAGTAGTATGCTGGCTGAGATCTGCATTTGCAATTTCACGTGTCATGCTTACCTACGCAACGCCTACAAACGGTATCCTCCTTGCAGTCTCTGGCAAGATGCCCGAATTTAAAACATTTATAGCATTGGACCGCTGAAGATTGATCCACTGCTAGAATATTATAAAATTCTATTCTTATTTTCTTATCGACAATTCTGTTTTACACTGCTACGCTTACTGCCATTATAATATTGCATGTCTCTGGCTTCTTTGTTCCGGTTCTTATGACTAATTTCATTTTTAAGTCCTCAACGAATATATTAGCCAACAGTTTGCTATTTTGTCTAATGATGGCGTCTCGTATTTTATTATTCGATAAGTATTTGGCGACGCCCTTTAGCCTGACAAGTGGATTTTTGGTTTTAGTTTCGGAGACTGTAAGGTCTGCGTTGCTTTCTTTCAGAGCTCTCCCTAGTGCCTTGCAGTCCGTCTCACTTGTGTATCCGATGACCACTTTTTTCCTACGAACCTTTCTTAGGTGATTAATGCCGATACCCATTTCTTTCACGTCAACCCCAGGTTTGATCTTTTTTATAGAATCTCGGGGTTAAGGCGATCTTAGATGATATTTTATGTCACTTTTTATAAAATGGCGGAGTGGAGTATTCGATAACTGGCCCAGAATATGATCTAGATCTGAGTATATGCTGCTTTTACTGAGGATTTTAGGTAGCTGAGGCTGACTTGTAAAATTTGAGCCCAAACTCGGGTGTTCTAGCACTAGCGGTTCTCGATTAATGGCGACTAAGGAATAATCCGGAATTCCAAGATGGCTGCTGTAGAATAAGATGTCTTAACGATTACAATGAGCCTAAACTCGGTGGAACCTGTTAGAACCGTAGTAATAAGAGTTTGAAATTTTTTGTCTAAAAACCAAGATGGCTGACAAATGTGGTTTATGTCTATAACTTTGGATCCCGGGCTCATAGAAACGTCGCGTTTGGATTCTTTTGGCCAAGAGTAATTCTTGCGATCACTCTGATGTGTCAGTTTTGGCAAAAAAAATTAAAAACCGTAGATGAATAATTTGTTTAGAATACGTCTGGCTACATCCCAAAGTTTTGCCTGCGTAGAAATGTAAAAAAAGTGTAACATAAAAACGATTTCCGAGGTGTCTATTTCTTTTTCAAGATGCAAGCTGTCCCTCTGCCGAATTTTACCAATGTCTGCTTAGCCATGACAAGGTAACAGAAAGGTAGAAGTAATCAGTTTATAGCATTTGCAATATTACTAGCTTGTGGGATATCTACAGCAACTCCTTTATAATAGTAAAAAAGATTGCTATAGCAAGCTTTAACTGTAGCTATAGTTCGTCCAGGATAAAACGTAGCCTATTTCCTTCAACGTCTCTTCAACTATCCCTGTGCCAAATTTCAGCTGAATTGGATGTTCCGTTGCAACGTGAAACGTGAAAGTATAAACAAAGAAACAAAATCACTTTCGTTTATAATTAAGTATGGATTATGGATTGTTATTTAACCGGATAATTGTTATTTTATTACAAATTTGGCATCAATGAACAGTAAAAAAGTAACGAAACTCGACGAGAAAATAATGGTCATTTCAGAAATCGACCTTCTTGGACTACGCAACGTGTAGGATTCCTTAATTACTGTGTTAGTATAGTGAAACAAATTTTCTGACCCCTTGATCTTGGGTGTTTGGTCGCTAGTGTCGATGTAAGTTCACACCATTTTAATATGGTGAATGTTGTTTTGATTTTTGATAACCGGGGGAGCAGTCCCGAACGTTAACCACAAAATACCACGTTTTAGGTTAGTTTAAGTTGGTTTCTGTTGTATTAAATCACCGGGACCGGGAGTCAAAATTGACGGTGACAGCTGACGTACATCACATAAAAAACCAAATACCTTGCTATGATCTGTGGTAATTTTTAGTGAGTTGGTTTAAGTTAGATTATTTTAGATTATAGTTTCGGGACCGTGGTTATGACGTCATTAGGTCGCGTGTGGTCGAAAATGGTCGTGGTTTTTGCATGGACTGCTCGCCGGGTCAGAAAATTTTGTTGCACTATATATTGATGTAGGCCAGTTACGTATGTATAAAACAATCGAAGAGCAATTAAAATCCTATGAAGCTACGAATCGAGTTTTAAAGCTACGTTAATTTAAAATGTGATTTCATTTCACATGATAGTGTTGCATATTTTTTATGATGTAAGTATTTGTGAATAGTATTAAAACTTGAAGTTATCCTTTATTCTGTGGTTTAGGTTTTTTTTGGATAGGTATTGAAAAATATTTAAAAATCAGACTAATGTATTTTGGATATTGCCTTTCTAGTAAAAAAAATTACAAAAAATAAAAAATGACCAAGTCTGTGTGTTACTTGCATTAACTCAAGGTTGTAGTATAATTTATTAATGGATATTTAAAAAAAAACCTTTAAACAGATGTTTAAAATATTATCTTTTATATTATTTATAGGGCTCTATTATTGTAATTGAAACAACACCTAGGGACTTATAAAATCCTAGTACATCAATCTTACAAGTAGTTTCTTCATACATATCTCATATATCATAAATTTGCAATCAAAATTTTAAGAAAGATGGAAACACAAACAGACGGCCATGAAGAAACTTTTAAAGTTTCATGTTTGCCTTTTTACCATCTATCCCTAAAAATTCTGTATTGAATTAACCCATATTTTCAACCACACGCAAAAAAAAATTATTCATTCATAATCTTTGTTAAAAACAGATTTCTCTGAAACTAATATGAGTAATTCATTAATTAATTCATCTGCCAAATACTTATCCAAACTCACTAACCCCACTGATCCCTTTGAAATTTGAATTCAATTAAGGAACAACCCCTATTACCTACAGCGGGAAATTGACAGTCGATAACAAATTGGGTATCCCCCACGGACATTTCATAGAGGATGTGTCAATAATAGGGTATTAAAATATTTACGGAATGTGCTTTTGTGCTCGACAGTGTCCACTACTGGTGCGAAATTAATAATCAACTGTAAGCTCTCATCACAGTAATGGACAAGCGATAAAGTTTTAAAAGATTAATGCCCTGATACAAATTTGTGTTGACAAAATATTAATTAAAAAAAAATAATATTAGGCATATTTTTCATTGTTTAGATTAATTACATATTATATTGTCACTACCGAAATATTTATTTCATTTATACAGACGGTTATAGCTTTTGCTAAATCCGACAACGTCGAGACAGTCATAGCGCCGCGACAAAATGCATGGCACCCGACTAGCCAAGTTGCTGTTTGCGCTCACACTCTGTCTCACCGCTCACTTTACCTGACGATTGCTCTGTCTTGACACCTTCGATAGCCGAATTAATTAAATTATTGTGTAGGCTGCGCTATTACTAAGCGTATGCTGTCTATCTGTCTGTCCGACCGTTAAAGAGCTCTATCTCTTGAAATGTTATGTTCGTATTGTAGTTTTATAGCTTAAGGCTAAAATTAAACAAAGAATATTTTGAAAAATTAAAAAGAACAAGTATACAAGAACTGTTAATACGGTAAAGTAAACCAACAAATACTAAATATATATAACCATACTAGTTTCGTAAAATAAATTAATCAATTTAAATTAATGACATGTGCCTAAAATTTAACAATAGCAATAAGGAATTACTATTATTATTTAGTACCTGGAGGACCGAGCCTCTATTTTCAAGTAGCTTTAGTGTTGCTTAACAACGCTATCTATTGTCAAGTAGCTTTGGTAATAATGGTATTACTACTCGCCAATAGATGTCAGGAAGAGTCATATATATATATATATAATATATATATATATATATAAATACATATACAAGAATTGCTCATTTAAAGGAATTAGATAAGGCTGTGTATCAAATGTTGTTTCATAGCATTTATATAATAGTATGTATATATATATATATATATATATATGTTTTGTTACAATTTATAACGCTATCCCCCATGAATGGTATTCTGTCGCAAACTTGATGGAGGTCTGCTTATCGCCTTGATAGGTCCCAAACAAGACTAATCCCTACCAGGGATCGAACTCAGGAATTTTAATGCAGCAGGCAGAAAGAAGATCAGTAGCCAAACATAAACTAGCAATGGGTGAATATCATTGTAACTCAGGTCTCTTATTTTACCGCTTATATCTGATAATTTATGACGTATGAGAAATTATCAGAAAGTAAAGAGATCATAGCTCACAAAATAAGCAAGCTTAATAAGCAATGGGATGGCCATATTTGTCACAGAACTGATGGCCGCTGGGCAGGCCAGTCTTAAGTGGATACTACGGATTTGTAAACGCATCGTGGGTCACATTGGGTGGACCGATGACTTGAAAATGACAATCGTAAGTGGATAGATGAGAAAGGCGGTGGACCGGGTGTGTTGGCGTTCATTAGGAAAAGCCTATATTAAGAAGTGTACTGTTATAGGCTGATTATTATTTTTCCTATACATTGTCTACTGGCTACCAACTTGTTGTGCCTTGATTACCATTTATACTTTATCAGTAGACAATGTATAGAAGAGGCAGAAATATTTTGCACTTTTTGGACTTTTTTGCTGTTTTGTTTCGTAATTTTGGTCACTTAATCATAGTCTCGCACTATATATAAGTACAAACCTATATTTTTTCGTGGTGCAAAAATAACTATTCTAATACAAGCTAAGCCATATTTTCTGTGCATACATATCTTAAAATATTTAAGCAAGTATAAATCTAAGTAACTGTCCTGTGGAGTAAGATAGTCATTTATAAAGAACACGAAACTGGAAAAATTGAAATTGGGAAATTGTTAATAGAAGATTATAAGACGAGGACCGCCCCAAAGATTGGCAATCTCCGTTACATTTCCTGTGCTAAGAAGAAACAGAGGCCAATTACTCGAACATTGAGTAACTAAATCGCTTTTAAAAATCTTTTGTTCTAAAGGATATTGCTTCTCCTAAAAGAAATAATTAGATGTTGAAGCAAATTTTAGTATAGGTATTTTGATTCAGATTTCGTAAAATTTATTAGTTTTAATAACTGAAATTAATTTTGTTATGTGGTAGAAATATTTTTTTTTATCTTAAAAAGAATTATGTATTGAAATTTGGATATAAGTGGCGTTGTGCACTTTTTTATGATGGTTTAAAAATGAAAAACTCGCGCAGGCTGATCGAAAATTCGTAAGGCGGAAACATAATGCCAGACCATAAATATTCTCAAGACGGAAACCATAGTGCCACGCCATAATAGGATAATTGGCAAAATAAAAAGATTGAATTTGAAGTGATAACTTCTTAAGCGGCGTTGTGCACTTTTTTTTTGTAAACAATGTTAAACTCTATAGGACGCATTAAAAGTAAGACGAAATTGGGTTAGTGAAAAGATAAAAGTGCGGATTACATATGTTAAAATGTTATATCCAGGTTGTATGTTTTTTAGTATATGGCGATTATGAGTAGAACAGGGCGGTTGGATACGGGATTTTAATTCTGACAGATTGAGATGTCAAATATACTACGTCAAAAAAGTAAATAAACAAACATTATTATTCATAATAAATAAATATGTATATTCAAGTTTACACGTCTGCCGGCACTCCTGAAGTGAAACCCGTTTTTTTTACAAAATCATAAAAAGTACATTTAAAAAAAAAACCATTCGAAAATTCCTAATTTTTTTTATTTTTCTTGTTATTGGCCTAAGTCATAATGTTTTTGATTTATAAAAATTCCAAACAAAAATTTATCTAAAACGGTGTGGTTTCATTATAATATTAGGTATTATTTTCTTGATTTGATTGTTGCATCATTGAAATAGATTATAAAAAAATTTAAAAACAACACAGAAGATACTTATGAGTTATTCAGAAATAAAAAACGTTTTATATATTCATAAAAAATAACACTTGTATGACAACTCATTCGATTTATAAATAAAAGTTTAAGAATAACAACAAGTAAGATTTATAAGTGTCAAAAATCACGATGTTAAAGGGCAAATATTGGCAAAATACTATAAAATAGGGATTTGGTGCCAATTTAAAAAAGAGTTTTTTTTATAATGTTATTTTAATACTAAAAATATTTTTAGTTAGGTTATTTTTGTATTTTTAATATACTTACAATTCATTTATAAAGAACAGTAAAATTTTCAAACATACAGTGTTAGGCAGCAACTGATACAAATATAAAAAAAACATCTACTGATAACGCCCTAGTAAGGCGAAATATTTATTTTTTACTGTTTACAATATATGAAATGTAATATTAAAATTATATATATTTGAAATTTTTATAATAAAAAATATAACATTAGAAGCATTAAAGAAATGGTGTAAAACTAATTTAAAGTTACGGTTTTGTGTCATTTATTTATCGTTTGAAAATATGAAAAAAAAGGATTGATCCAAAACTTTTTTTTAAAACAATTTGACTTACTTTTAATAGTTTTTCAGGGCGGAATATTATGTCCCCGATCTTTTTTAATAGCTAATTACTTATAGGCATACATAGGACGTATATATTTCCCATCTTTACATATATAATTCTACTGTACGTGTGTATGTCACTGTACTCTGGCGAGGAGGCTGGACCGATATGAATGAAATTTTGTATGCGTTTAGGGCGCCCTGGATGGTTTAGATTCACAAATCAGCCCGGCAGATGGCGCTGCAGTCGGTATTATGCAGGACAACGTCTGCCCGGTTAGCTAGTATTATATAAACCACAAGTGTTGCGGCTAGTTGGCGAAAAGAAACACATAATGTTATGGGTGTGTATCCATCCAGGCTCTGCTTATCCCTCTGGTTATCCTTCTGAGTATAAAAACCGTAAAGTTTTTTTTTTTTTATATACATTATGTTAAATTTGATTGTAATTAGCAAATTCGTTAACCATATTTTCTTATTATTTTCTGCATTTTCTAAATATTATTTAAAATATTATATTTCTACAAACAACTTACAAAGAAAAAACCAATATATCTTTTCACTACATGTATAAGATTGTGTAGTTAAATAAATTTGAGTGTATTTACCCGCACAGTTTTGATTAACAATATTTAGCTTTTTGTCCATACTCACCCTCTTAAGTATTTGCCACGCGCAGTCACCGTTGACATATAGACTTAATGAAGTGACAGACATGAAAGTTAATGGTTTCTTTATCACCATTTTGATATAGAATCCCGTTAATCTCATTCCTAAAACACCTTTAGGATTATAAATGATTGACTAATTAGAAAGAAAATCGAATAATTACGAAAATTAACTGATTTTACAATCGATATCCAGATCAGAAACACAATATTGCCTAATTATTTTGATTACTTTGAAAATAAAAAAACTCCGACTTGTGCTCAGGGGCCGTTCAAGTATTACGTAAGCACTATAGGGGGGCGGGGGGGTCCTTGCTTTGCTGATTTTTGATGACATGGGGGAGGAGGGGGGTCTAGATGGTGATTACGTCAGCATTCAATGGTTGAAAAAAAAAGTTATCCAATCGATAAATTATCGTTTTTTATCGTAATTGATAAAATGACAGTAATAGCGCAAGGAAAATTGTGATTTTTGTCAAATAAAATGATAATTTTTTAAAGTTTTCTTTATTTTACCGAAAATCTGGTAGTATTACAAAAAAAAATTATATATTACTAATATGAAGTATTTTAGTTGACAAATAAAACGTTTTTTTTATTTTTGTACTAAAGGAGATATGATATGGTTAAAATGGGTGTTAAACGACAAATGAAGCGACTGGATCGTTCTGCCATAAATATTTGGAAAAATATTACTTCCACAAAAAAATGATTACTATTATTTTGCAAGAAGATGAAATTGGGAAAATTTTGAGACCAACCAGAACCATTTAAAATAAGCAGAAAAAAGTTATGGGCAAAAAAAACGTTTTTCTAATTTTTTTTCAGGCCAATTTTTAGCGCCTTCTGGACTGAGGTGCTTGAAAAAAAAAACGAAAAGTCAGAAAACATGTCCTAAATATGTCCAGTCATTTTAGCCCTATCAGATAATTATTTTTTATGTTTTGGACTGATAAATTGGGTCAAATCTTGTCTTACATTTTTAGTTTTTGGCCAGTAGCGTAAAATTTATTTATTTTTAACAGCCAAATTTTGTAGGCTTTATTCCGAGCTATTATTACTTGAATTTTTTGTTTTAATTTTTCATCTGTAAGGGGATTTGGTCGTTTAAAATAGCATATTTTATGTTAACAGTCAATGATTTTTCAGGTGAAATTTAAAAAAAATGGTCAATCCAATTGAAATTTGGCGTCACCTGACATTTCGGCGATAACCTTAGCTTAAATTTTTTATTGTAGATCTCGTTATTATTAGCCAAAAAAAAGCTACGCCCAAAACTTCAGAATAAAAATCGCTATTGTTTATGCTTCCATTGAACGTTTGAAAAAGAAATTTTAATTACGTTTTTATGCATTTTTTTTTTAGTTAAAGGGTGTAATAATAATCAAACAAGCATTTTTATCTGAATTATTCTGAAAAAATGGCATTTATTTGATAATCTTAGGTTTACTTTCAGAATATTCCAAAAATTCAATCCAAAATATTAAATATTTTTCTATTTTGGCTAAAAAAGTAGTTTGGCTAATTTTTAGAGCGCTTTGGGCTAAATCCTCCTAGCCAAACTTGTTTACTTCTGAAGTTGACAAATTTCTGCTTTGACTAAAATAACTGCTTGATTTTCCAAAATAAATTATCTCCTTTTCTGTACCGTTGATCCAGTAGACACACAACATTGAGCAGCAAACATCCAATATCATCGAAAACTTAGAAGCATGGATGCGGGTCAATAAAGTTTGTTTAAATGAATATTATGTAAAACGGAAATCAGAGAATACATTAAAAGAATAAAAAAAGAATACATTAAAAGAAGAATACATATAAAAATGTTTACGTAAGCATGGGAGGAGGGGGTAAGAGCTTTGCTTACTTTTGCTGACAAAGGGGAGGGGGGGGGTAAACAATTGTAATAAATATGCTTACGTAATTCTTGAATGGCCCCTCACGATAGTTAGAAATTTCGTATATTTTTAGAAACTAATTAAAAAAAACCGGCCAAGTGCGAGTCGGACTCGCGCACGAAGGGTTCAGTACCATTATCTATAAAAACAGCAAACACTCAGGTTTTTTGTATGGGAGCCCCAATTAAATATTACTTTTTTTTTAAAGTGAATATGTAACTAAATATTCTGTTAATACCTATTACCGTTATCAATATCGAGCAAAAACGAGCAAAAAAATGACATTTGTTGTATTTGAGCCCCCTTCAATACTTATTTTATTTTGTTTGTTGTCATAGCGGTAACAGAAATATATCATCTGCGAAAATTTAACTGTCTAACTATCACGGTTCATGAGATACAGACTGGTGACACACGGACTGACGGACAGCGAAGTCTTAGTAATAGTGTCCCGTTTTTAAGCGTCTACCTGTTGCCGTTATCAGTATCGCGCAAAATCGATCAAAAGAATCACGTTTTTTGTATAGGAGCCCCCTTATATATTTATTTTATTCTGTTTTTTTGTTGTTATTGCGGCAACAGAAATACATCTTCTGTGAAAATTTCAACTGTCTAACTATAACGGTTCATGAGATACAGCCTGGTGACAGACGGGCGGACGGACGGACGAATATTTTTGTATTGTTTTGGATAGAACTGTCATTTTTTTCGTTGGCCAGCATTTTAATACGAATTATGTTATTTTCACAGAACATGTGTTATTATGGTGCATTTTAGAAAAAAAAAATACAAAAACTGAATTGAAAAAAAAAGAAATCTGTTTTTGTTGTTTTTTACAAAAAAAAAAAAACTACACCAGTAAATTAAAAAAAACAAAGCTTTTCCAAATCGTTAGAGCCGTTTCCGAGATACGCAAAAATATATAAATAAATATATATTCGTCGACCAGAAGGCGACGTTTAAATATACATATAAATATATATTACATAATAATTATATATACATTGATAGACAAAACAAATGGCCAACCTGTTAAGGCCCACCCTGAACGAGTTTCAAACTCAAAACAATTATAGTATACTTAAGCTCTTTGTAAAACGTCAAATAATTAATAACAGGGCTCGTGAATCTGTGGTTGTACAGAACATTTGGTGCAAGAGCCAGATTCGGGCTTGACAGGGTTTTAAAATCAATGCATCATTTAGTGATGGAAATTAAATAGAAATAATCGCGTTGTCGTGCTTAACTGTAACTTTAACTTCGTCGATTAATGTAAACTGACTTGATAATGTTTCTCACGGGCGCAGAGTAATCGATTTATTCGATAAACTGTTGTCTTACTCGCTTCATGGCGTCTGGATCTGGGGGCTGACTCATGACAACAATACGAATTCCAATCGTATGATAATCTTAAATTATCTTGTATTAAACAACTTTGGATACTTTACATTGTATCTACAGTTAGCAATTAGTTGCCTTTAAAAATACATTTTTTTATTTTATTTCATTTTAATTCTTTATTGTAGGTATAATAAGAAATATACATAAGGTACATAAAGAAAAACTGTAGGGGTACGTTTCCCTGCTAAAGATTTGTTGCCGTAAACCCTAATAAAGAATAGTTTACAAATTTAGTGGAAAGGCAACATAAAACGAGAAACAAGGTTAAAAATAAATACATAAATATACCTACATTCTAATATATATACATATATAGAAATACATATAACTACCTATAAATAAATAAATTATGGTAATAGATACGAATATATATATATATATATATATATATATATATATATATATATATATATATATATATATATATATATATATATGAAAACAAGATACGATGTTTGGTTGATATGTTGCAGGCAAATCGTATAATTCGCCGTTTTACAATATGCATCCGGTTGATGATTACACACAACGATCTGCCTAGGCATATGGCAAAACGGCGAATTATGGGACTTGCCTGCGACAGATATATTATTCAACTACTTGTTCAATAATGCTGCTTTAATGCATGTTAAATGTAGTAATGGACGAACTATCTCGAAGAGTGTTTGGAATAGAATTCCATAAAATTACTGCACGAATAGAGAAAGATTTATTATAAAAGTCAGTGGTATTTTTAGTAATTGTAAAGTTACTGATCTCACAGATTTATTTTGCGATGTCATAAAATTAAATTGTTCACGAAGATATGGAGGGAAACAAGGCATGTAGCGAATATTGTATAAAAGAGATAGAGTGTGAGTATTCGGTCGGAAATGGATTGGGAGCCACTTGAGTTTATTTCTGAAATGTGATATGTGGTCATATTTTCGCAAACAGTAAATCAACCGGATGCATGAATTCTGAAGACGCTCAGGTTTATTTACTAGCTTTTTGTTGGCATCTAAGTAACACACATTAGCGTAATCAAATAATAAAGGCATAAAACCTTGGATAAGGATATTTTTTGTTGTTAATGGGATAAAGTTTTGTAAGCGCCTTAAGGAATGTAAAGTTAATTGGACTCTTTTAGATACATCAGCGAAATGAACATTACACGTTAAATTAGAGTCCATAGTGAGGCTAGGATTTTTTGCTGTATTAACTATTGTAAGAACTTCGTTGTTATAAACAATCGGAGGGAAAGGTGACATAACTAGATTTGTCATATTATATCTACTGCTAAACTGTAAAACGTGACAGTACCTATCGTCGGCATAAAGCAGGTGGAAGGTGAATTTATAGATATACATAAAAAGAGAAGAGGAGAAAAAACACCACCTTGAGGAACGTCAACAGATAAGTCACCAAAATCTGACAATAATATACCGTGTGTTCCTGATAAAACAAGAATTGATAGTTGTTTATTTTCCATTGCGAGGCAAATATTATCCGTAACTTTGAGCAAACTATTTGGAATTGTAGCATAAGAAGATGTTATAAGTGGTTTATTTGATGTCAAAATTACAGCAAAATTTACGTCGAGCGTCGAGAGCTACCCCCCTGTACCAAACCCTATGTTAACACCAAAGCAATCATGAACTTTTTAAGTTTTAAATAGAAAAAAAGTTTGTCAAATACACAAAAATATGTATGTAAAACTAGATTTTGCCAGACGCGCCGCCCGCCATAAATTTGGTTTTCGGCGTGAAACTTCTTAATTATACTAATGAAGTTTGCTTTAGCAAGCTATAGCTGTAGCTACAGTTATTCCCGCGGTAACGTATGAATTTTTCGACATAAAAAGTAGCCTATGTCCTATTCTAGGACCTAACCTATATGTGTGCCAAGTTTTATCCCGTTACGCGCAGTGGTTTCAGCATGATTGAGTAACAGACATCCATCCATCCATACATATTTTCACATTTATAATATTAGTAGAAAGGATATAAAAAGGTGAAAAACTAACACAGTTGTTATTAAGTGATGTGCGTTTTACACAATTTGTAGAAGACAAATCTATATATATAAAACTCAAAGTCCTGATTCATTCATCACTAATTAACGCCCAGCCCAAACCCTTGACCCTAGAAAGCTGAAATTTTGCACAGGGGTTCCTTTTATGATTTTTACGTGGGATAAGAAAGGATTTTTTAAAATTCACTCCCTAAAGGGGTGAAACGGGGGTCCAAAATTTGTTTGAAAATCTGTCATTTTTAAAGTTAAATGGATGAAAATTGGTATATGGCCTTTCGGTTAAAAACAAAAAATGACGTGTTTTAACGTTTTTGGAAAATCATCCCCTAAGGGGATAAATAGGGGTTGTAAATTTGTATTTCCAAAAATTCAAACGACAGAACCGATTTGACTGAAATTCAAAGTGCAGGTAGGTTATATCTTGACATAAAACATAGGCTACATTTTATCTTTGAATACTTACAAATTCCCAGGGGAATAATTATAAAAAAAGAAGAAACTGACTGACTGACATATCAACGCACAGCCTAAACTGCTGGGTCTAGAGATTCCAAATTTGGTATGTAGGTTCATTATCAGGTAAAGGAGTGCACTAAGAAAGGATTTTTCAAAATTCACTCCCTAAAGGGGTGAAACGGGGTTTCAAAGATTGTATGAAAATCCGTCATTTTTAAAGTTAAATGGATGAAAATTGGTAAATGGCCTTTCGGTTTAAAATAAGAATGACGAGTTTCCCCGTTTTTGGAAAATCATCCCCTAAGGGGATAAATAGGGGTTGTAAATTTGTATTATAAATTCAAACAACAGAACCGATCTGGCTGAAATTCAAAGTGCAGGTAGCTTATATCTTGACATAACATTGAGGCTACATTTTATCTCGGAAAACTTACAAGTTCCCTGGGGAATAATTATAACTTAATGTGACTTTACTCACTCTTTCATATCGAGTCACACCAGTGCATCCGATTCAGATGAAATTTGGCATAATTTGAAAGAATGATGAAGGACAAGGTTATTTGTCCCGAGTTAAAGAGACGGAAAAGGATATAAGCTATATTAAATACTGGTCAAGAGTTCCTGTAGGAATAAAAATCCTATCGCAAAGTTTGTACGGAAATTAGTTATTTTTCAATTAAAATGGATGAAAATTGGTACAAGGCCTTTCGTTTGAAAATTATGAATGACGTGTTCCACCGTTTTTGGAAAACAATCCCCTAAGGTCTAGAGGAGATAAAATAGGGGTTGTAAAATTGATATGATAATTATCTTCAAAAGGAAAATAAAAAAGGATTGAAACTACTTTTTATCCCGATCCGGAAGTTCCCGTGGGAATAATACCATGGTAAAGTATTATGCAATTCAGCTGAAATTTGGCAGAAGGTTAGTTGAAGAGACCGGAATAGGATATTAACAACATTTTATACTGATGAAGAGTTCCTGTGGGAATAAAAACGTATCGCAACATTTGTATGGAAATCCATTATTTTTCAATTAAAATAGATGAAAATTGGTACATGGCCTTTTGTGTGAAAACTAAGTATGACATGTTTATTGTAAAGTGTTGTATGGTGTTGCATAGTGTTGCATAGTAATGTATGGTGTGGTGTGGTGTGGTGTGGTGTTGGTGGTGTGGTGTAGTGTGGTGTAGTGTGGTGTGGTGTGGTGTAGTGTGGTGTAGTGTAATGCAGTGCAGGAAGGTATAGTATAGTATAGTATAGTAATGTAAATAAGTTTGTGTTTGTGTGAGTGTGTATGTTTTTTTTTTATTTCTTTGGCGCGTTAGTTACTTATCACCTGATAAGGTAACAAGAGATATTAGGGATGTACTAAGAAATCATTTTTTCTAAATTAAATTAAAATTAATGACTTGAAATTGGGGCCAAAATTTATATGAAAATCCATTATTTTTTAACCTTCTTCTCCTTCTTAGCCAGGGGACGTCTACTGCTAAATATAGGCCTCCCCTCATATGTTTCTACAAAGAATATAAAAGAAGACTCTGACTGACTGACATATAAACGCACAGCCCAAACTGCTGATCCTAGAGACTTGAAATTTTGCACAGAGATTTCTGTAATTACTTAGGCGAACACTAAGAAAAGATTTTTCAAAATTCCAACCCTAAGAGATTAAAAAGGTGGTTGAAAGTTTGTATGTAAAATTGACATTTTTGAAGCTATATGCGTAAAAAACCGGTATTAAGCTTTTTGGTTGAAAATAAGATTGACGTTTTTTATCGTTTTTGGAAAATCATCCCCCATAGAGCGATAAAAGTCCGAATTTAACGCGGATGCGATTCAGCTGAAATTTCGCACAGGCATTGTTAAAGAGACGGAGAATGACATAGGATACTTTTAATCCCGACCAAGAGTTCCCACGGGAATATTTTTTCCGGTACTTTTTCCGGCATCCAATTGGCTTAAATCTTAGCACAGGTATAACTATAAGCCGAAGACCAAATTTAGCGCGGGCGAAGCCGCGGGCAAAAGCTAGTATAAAAGTTATTCTAAAATATTGTTTTTTCCTGTGGTTATGAATGGTATTCAACAATGACCCGAATATCAAAGTATTCAAAAAGCTTTTCTGTTTATTGCATCGTTAATTAAAAAAACCATAAGAACGTCAAAATGATAAAAAAACCTAAATACAAACATACAAACGTAGATTGCTAAAACCATAACTCTTTTGGCTTTGGAGTAGTGGGGTAAAAGGAATCAAGTTGAAGCCCTAAATATAAAGTAGGATTTTACCTATGTAGTAACGTAAGTAATAATTAAATGCCTCTTTTTTTGGATCTGAATATTACACTGTTGCAAAAATAATGTCAAATATAAGTGTTAGGCACCCCTTGTGCTTACACTTAACTAATTATAAACGCCTTAATACACCACAAGTATCTGTTATAGCTCTTGTGAGTATACATACTAAACAAGTACTTATTTACTGGGGCAAAAAAGGTAAGCAATCAGGCTGTTATACGGCTTCTTTGTATTTCTTCGGAGTTAATAAGATTTTGACATTGGAGGACACTTGAAGGGTTTCTCAAGGTATAAGATACGCAATATGAGTGCCTACAAAGGAAATTGAGTACGCAATCGGGAAAACCTATTCGGGACTTGATTTGGCTCATAATATTAAATATAAAAAGGATCTTTTATTATTGGATTTGTACTAACATAATATTGATTAATTAAAAGGAATTTTCTCCGCTGCATATTTTTTTTATCTATGATTTTGTATCCAAGATTCATTATTATCTTAAATGAATATACAATGGATTACAAGATTCATTATTATCTTAAATGAATATAAATGAATATACAATGGATTACGCATTCACCTTCATATTTCTTACTTCTATGTATAGACAGGAATCCTTTTTTTTTGTCTTTATCATAAAATATATTCTTTTTGCTGTAAGAATTTACCATAATTGATATATTACACTCGTAATTATAAACCTAATAGTGGTCCAAGGAGAGGAAATTTACAAATAAGTTTGTCGAAAAAACAATTTAAGTTTGGCTATGCAGGTAGTGAACACCATCACCGCATAGAATAACAATCCACAGTGTAGCAAGTATTTTATATTTCCTCTGTTTTGGCTTCCACTAATGATGTAAGTGTAAATAATTCAGATATTTAATCATTGAAATCATTTCCTTAAAGCCCAAATTCCATTCGAAAAAACGGATAATGACTTAGGACACTACTATCGGATATATTATCTTGTTTTTCTATTAAAAAACCTAAGAAGGACTGATATGTAAAAAAGATAAGGCACTATCCATACAGTTGTTGTTTTTTTTTTAAATGAACATGTGTTTTAAGTGTGGGAATAAGCGTTCAGTTGGTCGCACACTTCTATGCTCCTTTCTGAGAATTGAGGATGTTTAATGGTATTCAAATGTTTTGAGTGTTTATAAAGTTAGTCCGCCACTTCATGTTTTGACGTAAAATCTTCGTTTCTTTGTTGTCTTTTTCAAGATTCATTAAAATTTTGTCACAAAACTAACGATCTATATATACGAGGTGCATAAAACAATATTAAGTAATGTTTCTCTCTGGTATTCATGGTACAAGCTCTGCTTAGTTGGGGACCACGTGGCGCTGTGTGAAAAAAAAATATAGTAACATTACGCAGCATATTTTTCATATCAGATTTTTTACTCAATTCGTTAAATATAGCAGATATTGGGGTATTTCGTCATACATCCTTTATAGAATAAATATATAGAAAGAATTTTTATTTGGTATGATTCCACGGGTTTTATATATTTTTTTATACCAATAAGGTGGCAAACAAGCCTAAGGTCCATCGCCTGATGGTAAGCGGTCACCGTAGCCTATGGACGCCATATTTAAGGATACCTACCAGGGGCATCACTCGCGCATTGCCAACCCTTCAGAAATCTAATAACTTCTTTCTTGAAGAACCCCATACTGTAGTCCTTGGAGAAAACCTTGGCAGGGATCTCATTCCACAACCCAAGCGTTCGCGGAAGCAAGTTCTTCTGAAACCGCACTGTACGCGACATTTTGGTTCTAAAGTGTGAGAATGAATTCCTGCCGATGGCGAGCGGTGCGATGGTAGAAAGTAGCCGTGAGCATCATTTCGAACAATTCCTCAGAACACATATTCGGATAGGGTTAACCTCGTCTCTAACCTAGCCTCTTTTCATCAACCATTTTAGTCTTGACAGGTGGTGAACACTTTGCGCAACAAAGCGTCTGATGGCAGTGTCCCTGGACTAAGGTGGCTGTATTTATGTCTCTTACGTTATAAATACCAGGTTTATAGTAATAAGCGGTAAAATGACAGAAAAATATACTCCTTTGTCAATTTTAAGAGAGGTAGGGCACTGCAAGTACTCGCTCAAATAAGCTGCCCCAATAAATAGAGCGGGGCATAGCGAGAACTTGCTCGAATGAGCGGCCCGAACTGGGGAAGTACCTCCACCTTACAGAAAACCGCGGCCACAATAACACTAACATTGAGTAGTGCTGTGTTCCTGGCGGTGAGTTAGGTTGCCAGAGCTCTCTTTGAGGATTCACTGCGCGGACAGCGGAGGACCGGCGGTGCTTATCGCTGTCATTGCTCGGCGTAGACGCGGCGTGCTGGTTCGGCGGTCAGGGAGACCTGATGAAACGGCTGACCGCTGGCCGCCCGCAGGTTGAACGGGTTCCCGAACCCAGGGATCACTTAATCTCCGCCCTGGGAGGCTGATCCGCCAGCCTGTGTAAAGTTTCTGGAGTGGTAGTCGTGCCGGAGAAGGAGACCGGAGTGGACCCGGCTACTTCAACGAAAGGGATCAGAGGCCCTTCCGCCCGCCGTGCCAGCAACCGTATCATCTGTGTTGAGCTTCGGCAGTCTTAGTACCGCACCTTTTTGTCTTCTAAGCTGTCTGTGCAGTGAATCCTCATCCCTAGTCTAAGTAAATTTATATAAAATTGCCAGAAATAGAAAAAGGAAAAGAGTTTTTACAGCGGCTACTCCATCCACATACAATGTGGATTTTTGCAATATCAGGGGTATTCACGCAAATCTTTATGCAGTCCACCATCACCTCGAGACTGCGCAGCCGACCATCCGCTTTCTAACGGAGACGCAGATATCCTGCCCGGTCGACACATCTTACCTTCATTATCCCGGCTACAAACTCTAACACAATTTTTTGAGTCGTGCCGGTGTATGTATGTTCGTCCGGGAGGATATCTGCTGTCGTCAACTTCATAGCCTTGAAGACAGGGATATTGTGGATGCGCGTAGATCACGGCGGCCACACTCGTATCTATGCGTGCCTATTCAGGTCTCATAGCGTTGACACGGACGTAACTCGACTCTTCACGCACCTGAGTTTGACGACTGACAAAGTTCTAGAGCAATATCCCACAGCAGAACTAGTTATTTTGGGAGACTTTAACGCCCACCATTGTGAGTGGCTCAGTTCTCGAACCAATAAATATGCAGGGTTATCTTCTCATGAATTTGCTCTGACCTATGGATTCTCTCAGCTGGTAATTTCTCCAACGAGAATACCAGATATAGAGGACCATACGAGCTCCTTACTGGACCTTCTGCTGACTTCACGTCCGGACGGATACTCCGTCTCAGTGGATGCGCCTCTTGGCACCTCGGACCACTGTCTCGTTCGGACTCAAATGTCATGCACACAACCTGATCCTTCTTGGCCAACTAATTGGCGTCGTGTGTGGCACTATAAGTCGGCAGACTGGGACTGATTGCGGGAATTTTATGCATCGTACCCGGCAGCTCTGCTTTAGCTCAGATGATTCTGACATCTGCGCAGCCGTAGTCACTGAGACAATCCTCGCTGGTATGGAAGCTAAAGCTAAAATCCTTAAGCAAACTGCGTATGAGGCTTGTAATAATAATGATCTGAATATTTCTGAGTTAAAACGCAAATTAAATGCTGCCTCGAGGTTCAGTAAGAAAGCAACTGCCAGAGCAAAATTCCAATTCGTCGGCAAAATAGGTGGGCGACTCTGGGAGTCGTGCTTTCTGGTCTGGTCTGGTAAAGCTGCCCAGGAGAACTTCTGCCAGTCGTCGTTACCACCACTACGAAAGACCGATGGTGACTTGGCCATTAGTGCAAAAGAAAAAGCCGATCTATTTTGCAGTCTCT
This sequence comes from Apoda limacodes, assembly GCA_946406115.1. Lineage (NCBI taxonomy): Eukaryota > Metazoa > Arthropoda > Insecta > Lepidoptera > Limacodidae > Apoda > Apoda limacodes. The sequence continues at coordinate 18,944,374 of OX291555.1, read as the reverse complement.
TTGCCTCCAACTCGAATATGAGCGACGAAGCCGCTGTACCGCCTACTTTACCGTGGTGCGGTAAGACCATGCCGGAATTCTCTATAGCACAGCGAGAGGTCCGGCGGGCGTTGCTTTCCTTAGACGTTCATATGTCGAGTGGGCCAGACGGTATACCAGCAGCGGTGCTTAAGCAGTATGCTCCTGAGTTATGTCTTGTACTCACGCGCCTCTTCGCGCTTTCCTACCATACTAGGCAATTTCCGTCTTCATGGAAGACTGCGAATGTGCACCCAGTGCCGGTGCCCAAAATGGATCATCAGTATCAACAGATCCATCGAATTACAGGCCTATCGCTATTACCTCTCTCCTCCCCAAGGTGTGATCAACACACAGCTTTTGAGCTACCTAGAAAAACACGACCTGATCAGCGACCGTCAATATGGCTTTCGCCACGGTCGCTCCACTGGTGACCTTCAAGTGTATCTCACACACCGATGGGCACTAGCCATTGAGAGTCAGGGGGAGGCATTGGCATGTAGCCTAGACATAGCGAAGGCGTTCGATCGGGTCTGGCACCGGGGTCTTCTATCGAAGTTGCCTTCTTACGGAGTGCCCGAGGGTTTGTGCAAATGGGTGGCTAGCTTTTTGTCCGGCAGAAGCATACGAGCCGTAGTTGACGGTAGTTGCTCTGATAGCATGGACATTAATGCTGGTGTCCCGCAAGGCTCTGTGCTGTCTCCTACGCTGTTTCTACTGCACATTAATGATATGTTGGAGATCAACAACATACATTGCTATGCAGATGACAGTACTGGAGACGCTTATTACACGGGCCGTGCAAGCATCCCTCGTTCCGTTGTGGAGGAAAAACGTGAAGAACTTGTGTCTTAAATCGAGACCACACTGTCCAAGGTCGCTGACTGGGGACGGGTAAACTTGGTCCGATTCAACCTTACAAAGACACAAGTCTGCGCCTTCACCGCTAAGAAAACCCCATTCACTGTAGTCCCACAATTCCAGAACACTCCCCTCTCCATCTCCAAGAGCATTGGGATTCTTGGTGTTCACATCTCCAGCGATGTTCAGTTCCGAGATCACTTGCTAGACAAGGTAAAGCTGGCGTCCAAAAAACTTGGTGTACTCAACAGAGCGAAGCAGTACTTCACGTCGGGGCAAAGGTTGCTGGTTTACAAGTCGCAAGTCCGGCCCCATATGGAGTACTGCTGCCGTCTCTGGGCGGGTGCACCCGGATACCAGCTTGGCCCTTTTGACTCGGTTCAACGACGGGCTGTGAGAATTGTCGAAGATCCTAAACTCACTTGCTGTATCGAGCCCCTAAGTCTGAGGAGAGACTTTGCCTCCCTGTGTGTGTTCTACCGCTTGTACAATGGGTTGTGTTCTGAGGAATTGTTCGAAATTATGCCCACGGCTACTTTCTACCATCGCAACGCTCGCCATCGGCAGGGAATTCATTTTCACACTTTAGAACCGAAATGGTCGCGTACAGTGCGGTTTCAGAGAAACTTCCTCCCGCGAACGCTTAGGTTGTGGAATGAGCTCCCTGCCAAGGTTTTCTGCAAGGACTACAGTATGGGGTTCTTCAAAAACGAAGTTATTAGATTTCTGAAGGGTCGGCAACGCGCGAGTGATGCCCTTGGTGTTGCAAGCGTCCATAGGCTACGGTGACCGCTTACCATCAGTTGGACCGTAGGCTTGTCTGCCATCTTAGTGGTAAAAAAAAAAAAAAAAAATCTAGACAAACTATAAGCCGTAAATCAGAATTGTACGGAGAAAGTATTACCCTAAGTGTAAGAAATGAAACACAGACAAGATCTCTAGTAAAACTCTGAAATTTCTATTTAAAAAATTAGTGTCGGACAACCGTCCGGAATCGTGACAACTTGTGCCTTTCACTTTTTATGTCTGTCTCTCTCGCTCTTAGGCGGGCTAACCATGCCGCGTGCCTCTCACTCGCTCTCATTGTGAGCGCATAACGTGAGCGGAGCGTAACGCAGTTTCTTGAAGTGTCACCCGGCAAACCAATTTATAAGACGTTGTCACGTCAAAATCCAACAATCTCGTTGTTTTGCTTTAGAAAAGTATGTCATGGTCAAAAACTACTTAGATATGGAATTTATTACTAAAGATTTTTGTTATTATTACCTACTTTACTTATTTGTTCACACTAGTTTAAAAACAGCAGTAAAATATTTAGTATTCTAATCATGTTTTATTTTATGATAACACATTATTGCAGTTATATATAAGTCCTTTGATGCTAATTTTACTAAGCCACTGAATTTTTATTAGTCATACAAAGCAGTACTTTACAGTTTATTTTGGTAAATCTCTGTCTGTCGTATTTGTAGTTGGTTAAAACTTTAGACATATTCTTCTTTTATGTAGGCTAAATTTAAGTCATAATTAAGTTATTTTAGTATCCTACACAATTACAGTTAAATTTGTGGTCAAAACAATGTGGGTGCAGAGGGTGTGGGTTCGATTCCCGCACTGGACAAACATTTATGTCATAATTTAAACATTTGTGTTTGTCTCGGTGTATTTATGTATGATATGATATGATATGTATTGAACAATAAACAAAAATATGGATTTGTATCCGTTGTTATGGGTACCAAACCATAACACAAGCTTTGTTTACTTTGGGGACAGACAGTCAAAGTTAAAATTATTTTTTATTCAAATTAGGATATTACAAACACTTTTGAATCGTCAAAGTTATGAAATACTATTTTTTTTATGTATTTCGGTGTTGTGTGTAATGTCAAATGTAAAAACATTTATTATTTTTATAATTCAAAAAAAAAACGTCTATCATTTGCCGAAGACCAAAGTAGTCTTCATTATTTCTACATTTTACTTTACAAACTTATGTTAATGAACCCAACAAAGCTTACAGTCGTAAAAGCCTCCCAGGACACAAAACCGTAACTTTACTGCCTACTCTAAGTAAATTGTCTATTTATTCTATTTTTATTCCTGCTTTTCTCCTTGTTAGTCTCAAAGAAGCTAGTTTATATATTGTCCGTGTAAAAACGAAATGACGACACCGACACTGGCTGACGTAGGTAACGTAATTTGCATAGATACGCGCCACCCCGGTTTTAAGGAAAAACGCTATACACGGATTTTGTCGTAAGAAACAAGCTATTTGTATAATAGTGTATATGATTTTTTTTTAATTTGAATAGTATTGTTCCTATTATTGATTTGCGTTTACTAGTAATAAATATACTGTGTATGTCTGTTTGTATATGTGTGTAGGATAATTTCCAGGAATACTTACTAAACCTTTTAGAAAGAGCTTGTACATATTATGTCGTTTTAACAATAGGGCAAAAATATTGAAACTAACCACGTTTTTTGTCTTTCTATGTTAATTTAAGTATTCCTTCTTTTACAGTTTAATAGATAGAGTACTTTAATGGTCGGACGCGCAGACAGACCAACAGACAGCGTAGGGTTAGTAAAAAGCTCTGTTGCCATCCTTTAGATACAGAATCCTAAACACAAAAGTTTTTAAACATACAAATAACAGATCTAATGTGTTTCTTAATAGTTTTTTTAATTGATGGTATCTATATTGGAATAAAATTAATAGCTTTTCACTAGGCGGCTCTTTTTAGAAAAATTTTTTTAACTAAAAAAAGCAATAAAATAATCAACTGTCTATGTATTTACATTTCAAAGCAGCGTCTAGAAGTCTGCTTTGTCCTTGTGCTTTGTAGTTTCATATGCATGGTGTATAGTGACTTGAGAACTAAGTTCTTATTACTAATACCTAGTCTGTTTATCTGTTTGTAGATTTGCTTTTTATATATAAATGGATTCAAAGATAATATAACATCCTTCTTTTTATTGATACTTTTGATTCTGTGCTAAGGTGTACACCCTTTACCATGGTGGAGGCGAAGTCGAAGGTATGGACAAAAAGCTAAATTTTGAAAAAACCATGTGCATGCATGGAAGACCGACCACAAGGTGGTCAGACGATATAGTGAAGGCCGCAAGAAGATGCTGGGTGTAGGCCGCTTCCAACCATTTTCTTTGGAAATCTATGGGGGAGGCCTATGTTAAGCAGTGTACTTCTGGCGGCTGAGATGATGTGCATGTAAATGTACTAAAAATCATTACATGTCATAAAAAGTATGATTTGTTCAATACAACAAAAGCTATACTATGACAAAACCAAAAACTTATACAAACCAAAACTACGTCTTAAAAATTTCCCTTGTAGTAAAATTATTTTTAGGTTTTTACCGTGTTGCGGTAACTTTTTATTTATTTTCAGTAAATTGATGGTAAATTTCAATAATTCATTTCATCAATTTTCATGTCATACTCGTGCAAATGATTTTACCGACGATTATAACAAATTAGTGCAATAGGTACCTACCTTTTAAAAATTTGCACTTAAGTCTTTTTCCAGAATTTAATACAAATACCGAAATAAACTATTGTTTTGTTAGTATTTAGTTTTATAAATGTAATACAAAATCAAAGTCCGTAAAATTCTAAGGTGAAAATGTTACTAACGATTCCCATGCTTGTCCCATAAGATGATCTTTTTACACTACATCCACGGCCAATTGTCCCGGACAATCGGGATAGATGGCCATGCTTAGTAGGGAATAGAGATTCTATAGAAATAGAGAGAGATAGTAGATGGATAAATGTATGTAAAAGTGTCTAAAGAATTTTTACTTGAAGTTTCGTTTCTGTGGCTCAGTAGGTAGGTAGGTAGGTAGGTAGTCAGTAGTATGACTAGACTGCTAAATCGATGGGCGAAGATTCGATTCCCGTACAAAACAAACATTTATTACCTATTATGTTTGACTACAAATATAAATATATGTATTTGTATCCGTTGTCTGGTGTACGGATACATTGGTAGTACAAGCTTTTATACTTTGGGACCTGACGGTGGTGCTATGTGGTTCAAAAATATGTTCATTTATAATTTATTTATATTTTGATTAATTTTCCAATAAAATAAAAAGTGTCAAATTTGTATGTTTTGGATACTTGAAAACTGTATAGAATTTAATGACATGAGTTTCAAGTGTGAGCAAGAGAAAATAAGAGAAAGGAAAAAAGTAAAGTTTGCATCAGATTACCTTTTTTTGTTATCATCAATGTCAGATTATCTGTTTTTTTATACATGCAGCTATCTCATCCGTAAAACTTAAAAAGTAAACATACATATACTTAACATATATAATAATATTTTTGTAAATGTGTGTAGTTATTTGTCGAAGTGTGCTAAAATACTCATATAAATTTGAAGTGTGTGAATTAATGATTTTATTATACAAAGGGATTATAAGAATCTAATCAAATTAAAATATCGACTAAAACTTTTATTAGGTACTATATTATCGTCTTTATTTTATATAAATTAGGTGCCATAATGATGTGGTAGGTAGACTATTTGAATTGATTGAATTTCAAGGTCGATGAACTCGTTTTGACCGTCGAAAATATACTTATAAACGTAAATTCATTTTATTATTGTTTTTAAATATTTATGTTTGTGCTAAATCCTACACTGTTTAACGAGAAATCAATGATAGGTATACTTTTTTATGTTACTTCCCGATATTTAAAACGGTCCTAACCTTTTCCAAGAAATAAGCGACGAGCTTTTGGGGACGATGAATTGATTACAATATGAGTAATATCTAGGAATTTTGAACTTACGTACGCTGCTTTTGCGTAAGGGCGTTCTATTGAAGGAATTGAGAGTACATTAAAATAATTAATCATTTTATAAGCAATAAAAATAAATAAAATTAATTATTTTAATGCTGGTTCAAAAAAATCTTCTAAAAGGAGCCGGCTAGTGAAGAGATGTTGACTTTTATTCCAATAGAGATCCCATTAATTAAAAAACCTTTAAGGTAACACATTAGCTCTGTTATTTGTCATTATGTTTATAAGCTTTAAAAACCTATCAAACTCAAAACGAACCCAAACTACTTTGTTACCTATTATTATTATTTACTAGACTTTGACAGCGGCTCCGCCCGCCCTAAATTCGCGTGGGACTCCTTTATTTAATCACAATATTAATGCTGTGATTTACTCCTTAATTACACTAATTAAGCTCGGTTATAGTCATTCCCGCGGGAACTTTTGAATTTTTAGGAATAAAAAGTAACCTATGTGTTATTCCAGGACCTAATCTATAGGTGTGCCAAGTTTCATCCCGATCCGTCCAGTGGCTGAAGCGTTATTGAGTAACAAACATCCATACTTACAAACTTTCGCGTTTTTAATATTAATAGGATGACGTATATGCGTTTACATTCGTTTCGTATCGAAAAGATGCCTACAGGCCCTATTGCTAAGCAACGAAGCCTCGTAAGGCAAAGCTTATTTGAATTTTATTTAACTTACTAAAATTTTTTTTTTTCTTTCATTACATTATTATATTTTTATTTTTTACCAGTACCATTTACCAACCAATATTTTCTGTAATTTTGTACGTTTTAATTGTGAAATATGCTGCTTAGAAAACATTAGAATTGAGTGGTAAAAAAAAATACCTAACGTTTTGGACATTTTATAGGGGGATACGTAGATAGTATTTAAATGTAATATTTTGGTTTTCTGTTAAAGTTTTTAATTGTAAATACGAAAATTGTTTTGTTACATAGTAACATTAGACATTATTTTTGTTGAGTTGATAGTATGAGAGACCATTATATCTAGCCACTAATCGACGGTTATTATAGCTTACTGTAACTACTGCTTAGCTTAATCTCTTGCAACACTTGTTGGATATTAAAAATAATAAGAAGTAACCAGCTTAGGTTCTAGATAAAAGAACTGCGACCTACAGACGGACGAACGGTAATGGCGAAACTGAAAGAGCTCCTAGCTTGACTACGACTCCTTAAAAATGTCTTATAGTGTTACCAAATCTACTGCTTCTAATTATTCCTTACAATAAGAACATTACATTCATTATTTAAAACAGTAAAGACGAAGGCTCCCACGATTCAAAAACGTCAAGTTATTTTAGTCACATAAATGAGTTAGAATTACAGTCTGCTTTCGTAATAACAACCTACTTATTCAGTAGCTCAGCTCTCGATCTCTTGAGAGCATTTACTAGAAGCTAGCCAATTACTTCACAATTTGCTACCTGAACGGCAAATCATTAGAAACCCTCGAGTGTACCTACCTGCAAATTATATTAATAATATACGACTTAAGCGTTTTTGAATCTTTGCTCGCCTGTGACGCCTTAAGAGACGAGTATCGGCTTGAGACATGCTTCAATTTTACATGACATGGCGCTTAGGATGGAGTAATTAATTCTATAGCAATATTAAAAGCGACTTAGCTCATGAGAAATGGCAACCGAGATTGTGTAGCTCTGATTCTGCAAATGTGTTTGAATGTGTTAGATAAGAATTTTTTTTAGTAATTTCAAGAGATTTAAATAAGAAATGTTCATTACGAAAATATCTTTTCTTATCTATATTATTGTCATAAAAAATATGTGTGTGTATATTAGGGGGCACCCATTGCAACATTTGCCGTCAAACTATGCAACCATCTTATTAAGTCAACAAAGATAATAAAAAACCGGCCAAGTGTGAGTTGGACTCCGTAAAAACCTGTACCTATGTAAAATTATTAAAAATATTGTTACTATATTGTGTAACTAAAAAATTTACAGTTTTTGCAATTTTTCGGAAATTTGCCGCATAAACGGCTGTATCTTTTGATTGTTTTGGCTTAGAAGTTTGATTTTTTTCACAACTCCAAGGAACAGTAGACCTTAGTATTTGATATAATGTTTAGCTTGATACCTACACGCGCTCCTGAGAAAAAGGGTTTTGACAGAATGACGGACGGACGGACGGACAACTAAGTGATCCTATAAGGGTTCCGTATTTTCCTATCGAGGTACGGAACTCTAAAAAGACCAACCTGTTTCAAGGAATGATAAATACGCAGTATCATTGAGCGACATCTTGGTGGAATACAGTGCTGTTTGAAGGCACTTTCTGAAACCACTTTTTATTCTTTATAAATTGAGAATAGTAAATATGGTCAGCCTATACGGAGAAAAAAAAATTGTTCGAATTAAAAAACTGTTTATTAAAATGCGTTAATACTTAATTTCATTAATTTCAAATTTTTTTTCTGGAAATTACAAAACAATATATATTAAGTACATTTTATTAATTCCATAAAGTAATAACCACAAAATAGTTTTATACGATAATTTGTTCTTCGGATTACAGAAGTTTACAAATCCTATAAAACTTTCCTCAAATTTATGAGTAGGGTAGTAAATATCAGCATATAAAGCTTACTAAAGATTACAAAAATACAATGAAGGCCAATTAACGTTTAAAACTCCTTTCTAAGAATTAGTGAAGTTTACTAATAACAAAAATCATAACGTTCTGCTACGAATTAAGGTTTACGTCACGCGTCTTACATCGCGCTATCGAAGTTTCTTCAATAGTTTGCATATATACCGACATACCGAAAAGCAAGTAAAGTAGGCCAAGACCTTCTCCAGGCATAACTACTCACCTGTCGGGTGATTCCCCTTTGCCGCCGCGCTCCACCCTGGTAACCCTGAGTTGAACAGATTTGACGCACTATCCGCCGCAGCCGTTCCTTCATCTGCCTGACCAAATTTTATCAACCCTTATGCTTCTCTCTATTATTGAACGTGGGAATCAATTTGATTTGTGTTATTGCTATATTTCATGTGTGATTCATATTGATTTTTTGAGGTTGGATGTTTGATAATTTTAATATCAAACATCCAACCATAAAATAAAAATACGTTTTGTGTTTTTGAATTGATGTATTTCATTACTAGATATAAATTTATAAACAGTATCTTATTACTTTTTTAGGTTCAATTTATGTTTTTGTAATCTAAAAGTAACAAAAAATATAATTCTTACATAGAATAAAAAGTAAATTTTTTACTTTTTTAATCTTTTGATATAAAATGAAACATTTTTAATTTATATATTATCGCTTATTTATTTTTTATTATTATTATACTACATACTATTTAAAAACAATAGTAAAACAATCTAATAACATTCCGTCACTAAGCCATTTTGATCACGAAGCCAAATTTCAGAGTTTCCCAGTAATACAAGCTATGAAATACGGCTATATTATACATCCCTACAGATTTCCTTCAAATATTAATTTAAATGAGCAGTGTATGTTATATTATGCTTTACATTTCACAAACTAAATACGTAGTTGTTCAAAATTCGCGAATAAACTAAATTATAACTAAACATAATTCACAAAATTCCATACAATATCTTGATTGTGGTATATTTATCCGTAGATGGAACATTGCGTAACCTCGAAGCGCCGTTACATCATTACTCGGAGGAAATTGAACACAGCCCTGTTTGTTTTGCTAACGCGTTCTGAACAAATTTACATTCTCATTCGTTTCGCGGGTAACATAGCAATAATAAAAAATTGGAAGAGGTGTCGAAAACGTTGGAATACATTAATTATATGCTATCTGTAATCTGATATAGGTTGGTAGACGTACGGTCGGTAAAGTTACCACGGGATTTTGATCGATTTGGTGAAAAAAATACATAAATGTTTTGACGTCTCGGTTGGCGTGGAGCATTTATAATTGTCGGAAAAATAAAAAAAATTTAAGAAAACTAAATAAGATTAGCTTTATTTTGCTATAGAGCTTTTGAAACTGTAGACTATGGCCCAAATCACCCTCGGTGAGAGTAGGCTGTGCCCCAACAGTGGGGACGTATAAGGCTGATAAGGACTACTTGTGTATATTTTGCTGTTTTGTAGGACGTACCAACATTTTGAAGAATCTGAATGTATATACGATGTATTTTATTTTCTTACGATTTATTTTCTGTATATTTTCCTATTTCTATCTACACAAAGGTTGTCTGGTAGAGATCGCTTATAAGCGATAAGACCGCCTGATTGTATACCATAAGTTAATAGTAGTGCAATAAAGTATATATCTATCTGTCGATCTATAGTATCGATCTGTCGTGTATCGATGTATGGTTAATGATCTGTGACAGTCGGCATTGTTTTGCGGTTTCGAATGCGTGAAATATAAAATTCGATAATTCAATATGCAATCCGAAAAATATCAGCCAAGTCTAGGTGAATGTTAGTATTCACAAATAAAAACATAGGTACTAACCGATCTTTTTTAGAATATTAACATGTTGTATGGATGTGTATGTTACCGCGTATGTATGTATGTTTTCTATTAGCATTCGTATAGACTCGATCGGTAGTGTAGAAGTAAACCAATATTTGCACAATACGACATGGATGTCACGTAAGTAGGAGAGTATTATCAATCAGCATATATACCTTCACCCACGCCAAGGTTCCAATTCTTGTTGACAGTAGAATATACGTAAACGTGCAAACTAAAGGGTCAATTCTCATATTTGTAGAGAATATTCAGATTGTAGAGAAATACAGAAATCCTTTCAATCAAGAAACTACAGTATGGGGTTCTTCAAGAAAGTAGTTTTTAGATTTTTAAAGGGTTGGCAACACGCGAGTGATATCCCTGGTGTTGCAAGCGTCCATAGGCTACGGTGACCGCTTACCATCAGGCGGACCGTAAGCTTGTTTGCCACCTTTGTAGTATAAAAACAACAGCAAATCATTTTGGCAATTTTACTAGTACCTAGATTATACCAAGATAATATGTTATTATCATTTGGCTACAGAACCCTTAATAGTGACTTAACAGAAAGCGACAAGTAAAACTACCAAGGAGAATTTGTTAAAGCATTTTGAATTAAATTAAATTTTTTTTAATGTTTATATCATTTGAAATTTCGTTACGAGACGTTAATTAATAATGATGAGGCTTTTTAATTAATTAGATTAATTACGTTTGACATGACAAGTAAAATGGTGACGTTTGTAACTTGTCACTTTATCCACTGAAGCATTTTATGCTGCAAAAATGATAGAAACTTACAAGATTTAATATTATAATAAAAGGAAAGATTAAGAGTAATTCAGATGTATGATAGGAGATTCTTTAAAAACAGAAAAATAAAGCTATCGCCGCATTTAAAGAAATAATGTAAATATATGTATATCGTAACACACAAATTCTGGGCAACTTTTGAGTTCCTAGTCTATAAATCTTATCAACACACAAGGATCCAAAAAGTTATAATAAAAAAAAAATCTCATAGATAATTTATATAGGTTTGTACGGCTATCGGTAACCGTGATTAAGTGTTATTAATGAAAAATACATTTGTCATAAATGTCACAATATTTGTATGAGACTCCATAAGTGGAAGGTTTGGTTCATGTTTGCATTATCCGTAAAACGTCAGATGTGTGATATATGATATCATATATGATATTTATATACCTCCCGCCATGTGTAGTGCCACCCTTATATTACCCAGCACAAAAATAAAAGGAGTTTTTAAATTCGTTAAGTATCAACTAATTTCTGTATTAAAATTAAACTAGCGTAGAACTTCACTATTTTTAATCGGCAGATCAAAGAATCGATTAGTTAATCCTATGTAGGACTGCGTTTAAAAACAAAACTAAGAATCGGCCGATTAAAAAAGCAAGGCGTACATAGCTAGGCTAATAATACCACTTTCCAAATCTAAAATTAATATTTATCTTTGTATGTAATATTGTCGCGAAGAAATCTGTATGTATGTAGGGCGTCATCTCTGCAACTACTGAATCGGTTTTAAAAACTCTTTTATTAATTAAGTGCGGTTTTAGAGGAACTTTCTCCCGCGAACCCTTAGATTGTGGAATGAGCTTGCTGCCAAGGATTTCTCTAAATACTACAGTATGTGGTTCTACAAGAAAGAAGTAATTATATTCGGCCATAGGCCATTAGGCGGACCCTATGAAAAAAAGAAAGTTAAGCTATCCGTTATTACCAGAGGACATAATATATTTTGTAAAATACATTTGATTTTCAATATACTTATTGACGTAATTGTGTAAATTGTCAAATTAAGCCATTTAGTAAAAATAAATAGCTTTAACCATTAATTCCGTTCACCTTAATCATCTAGAAAATATCTGATTCAAATTTGTGTTTACTTTAACTATTCCGGCATTTAATTAATGAATTGTTTAAGCCGCTAAACATTTAATCTAAAATCAAATTCCTATTACGCAAACATTTGTAAATCCCTTAATTAATGAAATCCGATATAATTGTCTCAAATAAACCAAAACCATTGTAATTGGCACTATAATGGTGTAGCACTAATTACCACTTACTCCATTGACACCCACTTGGGAGATATTGAATTAAATTATGTCGGTGTAATGTACTGAGAAACACTACAATTCAATATACTCAGTTGTTACTGAGTATGATCATTAGGAAGCGTAGCGGTATTTAGTGAATAGATATAGTAAAATAGTATTTACTGAGAGAGCTTGGAGCTAAAAGCTCGATTTCGCTAATGAGAGAGCGATTTAAGCTACCTTTATCACGCAAAGCGGACTGTGTACGATATTTGTAGGTATATTTGCTAAGTTTATGAGAGCCTAGTATTTTTTCCTAAGTCGGTAGTCTCCTAGGGGTTTTGATTTCACACCGAGGATTTCATACTTTATAGTATATTTCACAATTTAAAAAGGGTTTTTGAATATTTAAGAAGTACAGTAGACTATATATATAAAGTATATCTCACTTCTTCCGTGATGCTAGTAGTAAAATTAGTAATATCTACATAAGAATGTGAAAAAAGTCTAAAACTGACGGTAGGTTACCTAACTTTAACAAAAGCATTACATATGCATGAAAGTCATGAAACAAAGCCGAATGAACGTTTAGGGAGCAATTGCACTTACAGCGTGGATAACGGCTAAACAGTTTCGCGAAAAAGTTGGACAATTTGTTAAATTAAAGCGTTTGATAAAAACTTAATTTTGTTCTCTAAAAGATTTTTTTTTTATGTCTGAAAATACTTTGTAATGACACCTGATTATTTCTAATGAACCAATAAGTTTTTAAAAGCACAAAAGCAACTTCGTCTGTCGATTTTGTATCTTCTTGTATTAAATGTTATCAATCGTATTATTGATGCAATTGTATTATTCGGGCCAAATTCTTTGGAGTTAAGGTAAACGCCGTATATTGTTTTTCATACAAAATTGATTTGCCATAATCTTCGTAGTTCCGTGATTTTTTTTTTGATTTTATATTTTGATTTTGCAAAAAGAACAAAAAATTAAGTGCACTCAGTTTTTGGTTTCGTGAGATTCTGAGAAGCCGTTATTTTTTCATATTTTTTCGAAGTTGCCCCATAAAAGAAATTGCGGCACCTTATTCGACCTTATCAGAATCTTGAAACCAACATTTTGAAATCAAAATGTAAAGTAAAACTTTGGAGATTAAGGCAAAATTCATTTTTATGAAAAGAAACTGCGGCGTTTACCCTTAAGGTACAAAATGGTTTAGTTAACGTTCAGTTTTTTAATCTTTAGATAGGTTTTAAAATAAGTGAAACAAAACATTCCATTTTATATTACGTCCATGTATAAATTTTTAACTAAGGACCTTCAGAAATTTAAATTAAATGTCTAATTCTACACTACTCTGTATGCGTTTTTTTTTTTAATTCTGTCAATTTATTAATAGTTCTTAAATTGTTAACAGCAGGTGATAAGATCACTCGATGTTACTAATCTTGTCAAAGTCACAATTGCTTCTAGACCTCTAACAAATCATCATTTTAACACGAGCATGTATTGTAGACCTAATGCCGACATGACATAGATACCAAAGGTCAAATAAAAAACTATATTTAAACCTATATCATAGCTTAATAAAATTAAGTCTCCAACGACACAATAATTAAAACCTTCGAAGAAAGATGGATTTAAATGCTAATTCGATATCTACCTGAATAAAAACTTGTTTCTAAAGCTTGAAAGGAGATTTTTTAATCCATACTATTATAAATGCCAAAGTAACTCTGTCTGTCTGTCTGTTACCTCTTCACGCATAAACCGCTGTACCGATTAAGATGAAATAGGGATAGGGATTGTGGACTTCACATAAGACTTTTCGATGTATATTGATTTCCTTACAATAGTTCCGTAACCAAAAAGCCAGTGGTCTAAACAAACAATGTACTTGAGAAATGAAAAAAAACGACTCATTCGTAGGTACATGCCGGGCTCGAACCTCCGCAACAACCGAAAATTGTCGAATTCTATAAATTTAAATTTAGAAAACCATTCGTTCAAAACAGACTGAAAATCAAAATTATTATTCGACATTGCTGTAACATGGGCCATGGCTTCTAACTTTTTAACTTTGCGTTACAAAAATTAAAACGAAATTTTAATGAAATACGTAGAACAAAATCGCTTTAAAAGTTTTTTTTCTAGCCCCAATAATTGAATGATTGAAGATTCATGCAGAATTCTAACGTTATAAGTGTATGACACTCACTGCCCAATTTTGAAGTGCTTAAATTTTGTTTATTTACTACATTTATTGTACAATAGCCGGTAAACAAACTAATAAACTACTTACGGTGACCAGTTAACATCAGGCGGACCGTGGACTTGTTTGCCACCTTAGTGATATAAAAATTTAAGAGCGTATGAATATTTTTTATTTTATTACGTTTCATATTCGTACATATTTGGTTTGGAGTCATTTTATTCTTAAACATTTGACTAAAATGCCTTAAAAGAAAATTCTTTTTACAAAAATTAAATGTGATGTAATTATTATATCTTTCAGTTAGTTGTAAAATTTATTGATATTCGCGTAAAAATGTATTTCTTCAAATTTAATAAATATACTAAAAGAGAGATATACTTGAAATATTTATATTGTAATCTCCAAATATTGTTTTTGCTGTTAAATAAAAGGTTTTCAATTATGTCTAATATAAAATATATTTTTTGGTCGATATTGCTTACAATTTTCTTAAGGATTGTCTATTTTATTATATTCACATAACATAATAGTAATATAGACCTCGAGATTAAAATCCATGCACTATCTTTTTTCTTGAAATGCGCTCTTGTCTCGCTATATTTACCGATGAATTTCTTATTACTGTAATTTTATTTTCTTTTAAATTTGTTATAGCATCAACGAAAATTCTATTTTTCATTTTGTTTTAGGCAAAAACGAAATTTGTAGTAGAATTTTCGTTACAAGTGCAGTGCTTTGCTATTTTTGAATTGGCGGAAGATTTTTATTTAATGTAAAGGTAATTTTCAAAAAAAAATTTACATTGTTTTGTTACCCAGCAGTGACATTGCAAGGGCGTAACTGGACAATATTGTGACGGCGAAAAATATAATAGTAGTTACAAATTTTTATAGAGCAGTAATTTATAGGAACAGGAGCATTTCAAGTTATCATCATGATGATTCTAGGACGGTAGAAATATTACTACAGGATCTTCAGACACCAAATAATCTCTCCACTCCATTGACTTGGACCCGTAATACCGAACAGACATTGTTGGCAGTCAAAAAAATTAGAAAGAGAGAAGGATTTTTCACATTGCCAAATAGGTGTGTTAAATAAAAATAGAAAATTATTATCTCTAACTGATCTAGAATTAATAGTTTATAATAAATGACAAACGTATAATAGAGCTTTTATATTAATGTAAGCGTTTCGTTTTCCCCTATAACTACGATCTCCAAAAAACCAGTAAGCACGCAACCTTATAATATAGCTTGAAATCGTAAAACCGAGCATAAATTATCACCGGTTCAGCTCCCAATTAATTTTAATTACTTTCGTGGTTTTGTTCTACTTAATCTTGAAGTAATCTAACACTCAAAAGAGTAAACATATAGTATTACGATTTGGAAATAAAGGTCAAGTTCTCCTATTATGGTTGACTCCAATTTATATTATTTTTTTATTTTAATAAATAATGATTGACATGATATAATAATGTTTATACCATCACGACACTTATTATAGGGGTGGTCAGAGATAGGTATGCTCGTAAAATTTACGTTTTACCGATGGTATATTGTCCCATAAATGTTACAGGTAACGAGTCTATCGCCTTACCAGTGGATTAACTCTTGACGCTCAATTTATATGTGATATTAGTATCAAATAGATCACTTACAGCATCTCTTTATGCAACAAAATCAAATATTATAGCCCACAGAAACAAATAGAGAGTTGAGACAAGTTTTATAATTCACAAATTGTAAAATCGGTTGTTTTTTACTAGTAATCGAACCTGGAACCTGCAACGTAGCAGCCTATCGTTCTACCACTGCAACTAGAGGCTGAATCTTGATAATTTTATGCCCACGAGGTTTTGATATCAGACGGTGACCGTGCTCTAAGCTTGTTTGCCACCTTGCTATGATGGTAATATACGATTACCCCGAAGAGTGTAAAAAGTCCAAAGTTAAATATACTATTAAAAAGAAAATGTTTGAAAAGTTTAAGTTATTATGTTTTTTTTATTAAACCAAGGTTTTCCGGTATAGCCACGAGGAACGGCAGCCCCTTTGTCAAATAATTCATACTAACTTTAAATTTGTATATACCTACGTTTTAACTTAGATCTAACTTAACTGTCTATAAGACATGTGTGTTACAGCCAAAGTCTACAGGGGGGGAATTGTTGACAAACACTGACCTCGAGCGGACACGGTCTATACATATAATGAAACTGTAAAAGAGAAAATGTCTCTACACAAAGATATTTCTTTAAAAATGGTATTAGCTATGTATGTTTAAGCTATTAAAGCGAGAGCTATTTGTTGTGTATTGTTGGTAGAAGTATCACGCAAAAAGTACTTTTTTTTTAGCTTTAGGATACTATATATACTTTGGTAGAGCTTTAGAGGTGCAAGTGTCGAATAAATTTTCCTATGACCTGGCCTGAAGCTGTGGGATTTATTTGTGTCCCTGGTTGGTTAGATTAGGCTAGTCTTACACTGTTTAGACTAGCTGCTGGGTGAAGTTTTGAAGACTTAAATTTCCTCTTAAATAGATTTTTCAAGGTACACCTTTCTAAGTTGGTAATAAAAGCGACATTTTGCAAAAATAAAAAATAATTATAAAAGCGAAATCCATATAAAATTATTCCAATTGTATTATTATCATTTGTATGAATCCTTGCCAATAGGTTATGTAGCTAACTTAAAACACAAATATAATAAAATTAAAAAAATATATCTAAGAAAATAATTACCTAAACTCTATTATGATTTCGTATGATTTTCATTAAATTATAATCTTAAATTCAATTATTTAATGAATTATGAAAACAAGGAATCTGTAGTCCCTTACAATAAGCTGTTGACTACTACAAAGAGGATAACTCTAAAACGCAATATCAGATTTTCATCCTAAAATTTATCAGAATTAATTAATTTTCATCCTTTCTTTTGAGGTCATTGACATCTTCTCAAACTATTAATTAACATCTAATGTTGTTAAATGAAGCTTCAAAGTAAAAAAGCACACGAAAGAGAAAATAAAAGAAAAAATGCGGCAGGTAAGTGCTTCGCTTTAATATTACTGGCATATCTACATTTATTTTTGAGTACGTCAGAAAAAAAAAACAGCCATGTGCGAGTTTGGCTTGCACACCTAGGGTTCCGTACAAACTTATTAGGTGTATGTAGATAGTTCTTTCATCATGAGATTAAATCTCACAGGTGTATGCCTAAATTAGGAAAAAAGAAAAACCGGACGTGCGATTAGGTAATGTATTGGATTTTCATCTTTATTTGTGATGTAACTAATGCTTCTTGCCAAATTTCATGATCCTAGGTCAACGGGAAGTACCTCACAGGTTTTTATTTATTTGTGTCACAATATGCGACAAAAATAACCGTATTAGTTGGGCAATTTTTTTTATTATATTGACTAAGAAGCTTGATTTTTTTACAGCTATAGGCGACTTTAGTATTTGATGAAAAAAAGGGTCTTGACACAGACAGACAGATGGAAAACAAAGTGATCCTATAAGGGTTGAGCCCGATCGACCTCGGCATGGTCGTAAAACTATAGTTAGGCGGCCTGGGCACGTACTAACGGCCCCAGATGACGATCTCGCTATTCAGATAGCGAGATTAGTCTCAACGACCTCCCCCAGTAGGGCCTCCCTCCAAACACGACGCCTACGTCCCCGGGTTCGTCGGCGCCCACAAGGATATACGAGGTATTAAAGAGTGCCGGCGCGCCCACACTCAATCGCAACCGCACCCGCGTAACGGGGAACTCCCCTCCTGGCGGTGAATCACCTTCGGGTTCGAGACTCACGCCGGTCGAAGAGACGCCCCCGAGAGCGACAACCCAAGCCGTGGCTTCCCCCGCGGGGAGCCCTTGAGCCTTGGTCGCTATATGGGCTGAGGCTCCTTCAGAGTCTCGCCCCAAAAAGCCCGGTGAAGCAGTAATGGCTGCAACAGCCAACTGCATTGTCAGATCAGAAAAAAATATATATAAGGGTTCCTTTTTCATCCTTTTAATGTACGGTACCCTAAAAACAAGTTTATCAACCTTTTTATAAGGTGATCTCTCACATGATTTTATGTATGATTTAATTTGTTTTGTGTTTTTATTTATTTTTCCCTTCAGATTATTTACCTGTTTATTAAATGCTTTATTACTAATTACTAATTACGTAATTTACGTACGTCTACGCCATCAAGTTATCTAAGAGTAAGTCTACAAAATCTTGACACGTCCTACAAAACACCATAATGTTTAATAATGTGTGTGTGTAGGAGGTTACATATACTAAAATTTTCTTTTAGTATATGTAAGTAAACAACAAACTATGTAAATACTAAGCCGTTTCTGCTGCTCGTGTTTTGCCGAAACATTACACTTCTTTGTTGTCAAAACTTTGTTTTTGTTGGTGGACGGAAAATATCTAGACACTTACCCCCGCGATGGTAGGTGTTAAGGGCGGGACACAATCATTAACTTCGTTCGTATATATAATTTGTGATAATCTAATGTAGGTACTATGTTGCAATATTTTATTTACTAAATCTGCTGTTTCTAAAAGTGAAAATACGTATTTTACATTTTAAGTTATTTTGACAGTACGAGTAAATGTTTTTGTGTAGATGTTTTTGTATAATGTTTCGGCGAAATACAAGCAGGAGACCCGGCTTTACACACACATACAATACGGACTCCATTGGCATCCTTTGGGTACGTAACCGTAAAAAATAATACACTTAACTTTGCTTTGCCACATATAATATAATTACTTCAGACATGCTATGTGGAGAACCTAAAGTTAATATTTCTATTATTTTAGCCTTTGTATTTCTTAGCTCAAACGTAATGCCTCGTTTACCACTTACTTTATCCAGCTCAAATAAAACATTAGATATTTTAAAAACATGACTAAAGTAATAAATATTGGTAAGCTATTTGACTATTATTTATTACTTTTTCTGTTTCAGAACACAGATTTTGTATTTATTTTCTTTCTCAATTTCACGGTAAAATTTATTGGTCTGCATAGAATTATTTTTAAAAATATTTTTCGCAACACAAAAATCTACATTCGTCTTTTGTTTAAATAGTAACTTGATAGGCTATATGCTGAATTTATGACAGCAATAGTCTAGTAAAAGTTTGTGTCAATATAAATCATTGGTTTCCTAGGTACCACTAGGAACGTAGTACTTGTCCTCAGTATTCAGTACTGAATATGAATGACCATTTTGAATAATTATTAATCATTATCCTTTACACATAGGTATATTATTAACATCATTTTCAGCACTCGTTTGAATAACAGAGTTAACCATGAATTAAAAATTTAGAATTGTTAAAACTTGAATTATAGGGCCATCAGGGGTTTTGACTGCCCAAAACACCCGCACTAAATACGCCTTAAAGTATTTTTCTCAGAAGGTAAGTCCTACAAATGTTTAACAACCTAAGTAAGAATTTGTTATGTCAATCAAATAACTTCCTCAAAATACATCTAATATACAGTGCCATCTTGTCCCAAACCACAGAATAAAGAATATGAGTGGTCCCAAAATTAAGCAATTGTTACTATTCTGTTCCGTAGCCAAAAAATGGCATGTCCGTCTGTCCGTATGTCACATCCTTATAATTCCGCCGTCTTTAGGTAGATTCTAATGACATTTTACAGAGATGTGTCTTTCGAAAACCGACATACAGGTATGTTATAAAAATTTATAAAAAACCGAGATTTGAAAAAAAAATCTCGCACCCCGTCATGTGGGCTATCTCTGGATAGGGCTTTAAGAGGGGGCATAAAGCAAAATAGCCCTAAGTAGAATTTTAAGTCAGTAAATCAAGTCTAAATATATAATAAAAAAATAGGTAGTAGTATCTACATTATTTTTATTAAATTATAATTATAATATCTGATAGGAGCAAAAACATAATGCAATAAAATTTTCTCAATACAAAAAAATCACAAAATCACCGTCATTCATCATTTGGCCAATTTTTGATTATTATGGTACATATAATTTAGCTGATTTTTTTTTAGAATGTTACTTAATAAAAACCAAGGACTGTTATTAATACATTTTTAATACAAGTAATTATATTCGAGTTATTAACATTTATAGTTTTTCACCCACACAACGTTAATTTTTCGCGTTTTATGTAAAATGTGTCTGGCTTTATACCCGCTCTTAATATGCATTTAAGATTCTTAATTTTTTTTTTTCTCTAAAATGTATGCACAATTTTTTCAACTTTGGAAGCCATCAGCTTTTAAACCGCGTAATCAATAGGATTATAGAGCATTTTAAAAACTACAAACGAAAATTGTTTTAGACAAAGCGGTTAATTGGTTTGTAAGATAACCGCAATAATTCTAAATAAATAAGTTAGTTTTTTTTATTCAAATTCGTATTCTTTTGTAAATGGAATGAAATAAATAAAATGTCATGAATAGGTTCACTAACTAAGGTATGGCGAACGTTTTTATTTATATTTATAAAGAAACAACCTACGTATTGAAAAGTCATGAGAGGTCAACGCATTAAAATAGGAAGAAGTTACAATGTAGACAATAATTATTTATGATATTAGTGCGGTAAGTTGGTTATTACAAACGAGTAGAGGAATGTTATCCCGAGACGAAGTCAAGGGTTAGCCATAGTCACTAGTTTGTAAATACCAATTCCGCACGAATGTCATACAACATTTCTAAACACATTTGCGAGAAAACAGTCTAATTTATAGGTAATATTTGTTTAATTTAAACCTCGCTTGAATTCATTATTTTGTAAATAGATATCAGTCGGAAAGTCGCAACAATCTTTTTCTAGTATAAAAACGACGCGCATTTGCAAATGGCTGAAAATTAGAATTACATCTTTCGTCTCTTTTTTTCTTTTAGTATTAAAGTGAGTCAAACGTATAGATCAATAAAGCGATCTCAAGGAGGTTCAATCGAAATAAAAAAAACTGAAAAGGATACGCACGGCACCATACAACGGAGCGTGCGGTAATACAGGTACTTATGTGAGAGTACTTATTTTACCGCACGTTCTGTTGTATGGTGCGTAATTTAAGAACAATGAATATCAGCTTCGTAAATGCATTTTTTGAGCAAATGTGTTAAGAAACCAAGCGAACGAACGAGTTCGTGGGGGTCTTTTAAACTTATACACATTTTGAGGCTGTGGGGATTAAGTGAACTTTCTACCCACGAACGCTTAGATTTTGGAATGAGCTTCTTGTCAATATGTTTTCTAAGGAATATATATGATAATTTTGTCCCGAAAGAAGTGATCAGATTTTTAAAGGGTTAGCAATGTGCGAGTGATGACCTCAGAGTTGCAAGCGTCAAGCGTCAGCATCAGGCGTACCGTAAGCTTGTTTGCCACCTTAGCGGTACGAAGAAAAATAACACTTCAAGCTGTTCATAAAAAAAGAGTGTATATTGATCCTATGTTTTTAATGTCCGTGACCACATTTCCTTTTGGTGATGACTAAGTAGCCTATTTAACGAGTTTCCTTATCCGCTCTATACTCTTTAACAGTTAGATTTCCTGCTTATTATTATAACAAATTGTCGGTTAAGAGTTTTTGATGCGTCATTTATTTATATTATTCACAGTTAACAAGGAAATAGGACAACACAAAGTACTCAGAAATTTAAGGGCTTGCTTCGTTTACTGAAACAAAATTGTATATTTTATTTCCAGTCGCCCGAACCAACAGATTTGTGTATCTAATAGAATATAGTCTTGATCTGTAGGAATAGTGCAACAAACTATTCTGACCTGGTGGTAAAAAATCAAAACTACTGTAACTATATAAAAACGGTGTGAATCCACAACGACACTAGCGAATAAACACCCAAGGTCAGAACGTCAGCCATTTTTGTTGCACTGTATTATAAAACAGTGTTTTTTTTTAATTTCGACATTTTAATGATTGGATACATCACACGGATATTTTGGCCGTAAATCATGACGTAAAGGACTTAAAACAGTTTTTGAAACACACAAATAAATTGAACCCAAAACCGAGCATTCCCACGAGTATAGTAGTATAGGGGGTCTGTGAACCTGACCAGATATCAAATTTATTCAAAGAGTATTTTAAAGTAGAATCTACGTTGTAATCGCATTCCCCAGTGCTCAAGGAAGAGCTGGGACAAGAAGTGCCAATGTATTTCAAGACTAAACACGTTAGCGAAATGATACATTGGGAGGCGAGCGGGAAGTCACCAGCCACCATAGAGAGAGAGAGAGGAACAGAGATAGAGAGTAAACTCTATTCGTGTGTTGGAGCTGACACACATACTTTTCTTTTGATTATTATCTTATTAAAGTTTTGAAAAAGTTAGAAGTTCCCAACTCACAAGCCGTATCGAACCCTTAAGTCTAAAGAGAAGAGAATGCCTAACTGTGTATGTTTTACCGCACATAAATAAGGCTGTGTTCTAAAGAAATTGTTCGAAATGATGCCCACGGCTACTTTATACCATATCGCACCGCTCGCCATCGCCAGAAAATTTATCCTCACACGTTAGAACCCAATTTGTCACATACAGTGCGGTTTTAGAGAAACTTCTTCCCGCAAATGCTTAGGTTGTGGAATAAGCTTTCTGCCAATGGGGTATGAGACTATTTACAAAATAATAATAATTAAAAAATAAAATAATAGCATTTTAACTAAAATATATACTTGCTATATAGATACTATTTGTACATACAAATATAAATAATTAGGTATATACTTAAAGTTTTAAAAATCACTAAATGTTTAAAAAAACCCTTAAATAGATGTAAATTTATAGGTTTTTAACGAATTCTACGGAATAAATGTTGTGACATATTGGATGGAATCAAACATTTCATTAATTAGTTAAATTTATGCAAAAGCTGTCAAACAGTATGTAATCAAATGTCAACCTAGTTTATTTTTTTATCTCAAATCCAGTTCAACAAAAATAATTTACGCCATTAGAAAGACTACTAAACTGGACTGTGATATAATGTAATTATAAATATTTATTTATTTATGAACTTTATTATCATAGATAACAGGAAAACCCCAAAGCATCTGTAATCAAGTTAAATTTATTTAAATATAAACCTACTAGGTACTTACTTAAAACACACACTACTACTTACTAAAACACACATTACATTACTTATTAAAAACATTAGGCATCTCACATAATGCAGAAGAGTCTCACTTAATTTGGCACTTCAATAGACCGGCACGTTCAATAATCCGGCACCCTCCGCAGAAGAGAAGCCTTTTAGAAATATTGGAGCCACAGCTATTATTTAAAAACGAATAAGTAAGTTGTGTGATATGTCACTGTCATAAAAAACGTGTAAAACATAAATAAAAATATGTACACATATGTATTCTCTTTATAAAATACTTCATTTTTATCGTTATGATTTTTTGTATACAATCCAGTAATCCGAAAATTCTAATAATCCATTACACATTATTAGTACCCTCTTGTTTTTAATAGTGCCGGATTAGTGAGACTCTACTGTGCTGATAATAATTGAATAGGTGCACTAAAGGTATTTATAGACGCACATACACATAAACATACATATACACATAAGCTCATGTAAATACACTAGCACTTTTACATGCTACTCTTTAAATTTAATATTAATTTTATATAAGCCATGGAAATCCTCCAAAAATTGCACACAAACGTTTATATCACTTAAGAGAAACAAGGATAAACATTATGACGAATTAATATCAAAGGCCAAAACATTAATTCATGTTGATTATGCCTGATTGAACTCACAAGAACAACGTCTTAAATAACTCAAGTGCATTGACTCTGGTCTTCACTCGTTTTATTTGCAGAAGCGCTGTAGGTAGATCACAACTGGAAAAACTGGAACATAGTATTTATGGGCTCACCATTTATTGGAAATGCCGGTAAGTTTGCCAAAAATGTGCACAGCTTAAATTCCACTTAAAGTGCTTAAGCTTAAGTTATTGAAAGTTAATTTTGTGAACTTTACATGAGTTTGTGGGAATTAGGACTTCGAATTTCGAACTATAGAACGATGGATATCACTCTTTATTTTTTTGCTTATGTCGCCAATTTTTTTTTTTTTTTTTTTATATGAATTGTATGAATCCAAAATTAAAAATGACAGTTGACACTTTTGGCAGTTACTGCATTAAGTGTGTTTAGTATGACCTAGTCTAACAATTTTATAATTTTTTACCGTAAAAACGTTGGTACATAATTTTGGTTGTCATCTCCTGCACTTTATGCTCTGTGCATATTTTATGTATGGCTATGGTTATATGTAGTGAGTTGGCTTAGACGATGATCTACGCCATATTTTTTAATTGACACTTATTACAGAGCTGAGAAAAATACAGAAGTTGGGGAAAGGCATAAACAAAAGGAAAAATCGAACAGATTTTGAAATAAAAATAAAACAAATCCTATTTGTTGCAAGTCTAGTAGTTATACTTTTTCTTTTATTAATCGCTAAGGAAAACTATCCTCAGAGTAATAAAATCATTGAGGCATCTATCCCATATGCTGGGCACGTTTGCATTTTTGAATCATATTTTTAAAGGATATAGGTAACTACTTAAAACTTATCTTACTTATATTCTAAAGCTACAGAAACAAAAACAAAAATATTTCAATTCAAGAACAGTTTTGATAACAGTATTTGCTCAAGTTTCTTATCCAAAAATCAGTTGTTTTACAACGGGTGCGTCTCGGCCGGGGGCGTAGCGGAATAACAAATTTTTCACTGTGGGTGCGTTCTGGCCGGGGACGTACCGGAATGGGACCCTAAAGGCCGGATTTATTATTCGCTTTTAGATAATTACTCATAATTGTGATTAATGTAAAAGACATGTTTTTCATTACAAATAATAGCTTGTTTTAATACTTTGACTGTTTGGAAAAAATAAGCCAATTTCAAAATGTGGGGCAACTATGCCACTTTTGCCCTAATAAGAATGAAAATAGTTAAACAATGTGTAACAAACGTTATAAAATTATTCAAAAAACATGCAACAATTAGTGAGGAAATTCGCCAAAAAATGCAACAACTTTTTCCTGTTACTCGGGAAACTCTTAATCGGGATAAATAGTATCACGTATCTATCTTTATCTTCTCAGCTATAACACTGCCAATAAACTTGCTATTTAAAATGCGTAAAATAATGCAAAAAAATGTTCATGTGGAAACTCTCAATTGGGATAAAAAGTAGCCCATAACCTATCTTTGTGAAAAAAATCTCGTCGATTCCTAGCTCCCATGCTCGGTTATGCAAGGGCAAACCAACAAACGCACATACACATTTTCGCATTTATAATATTATGCCATCTTTAAATCACACTACCTTATTTCAACCCTGGTTTATTACCAATCAATTTGAATCATTAATTAACATTTACTTAAACCTGTCCTAAATTATTGTGACGTATGTGGGCCCTTTTCTCATAACTACATTTAAAAACTCTTACTCGGAGTCTAAGCTCGACTGCGTAAATAGGATATGAAACGCTCGTGAGGGTATTTTTACTAGCTTCGCTCAAACAAGATCGTTGGCGTATACCCTAGTCTTAACGTGGTTTTGATGACGTAATTCGAGGTTTGAATAAAAATTATAGTTTTCTAATATACTTGCTTTTCTAATATGCTTCCGATAAACTACCTCCGTAATATCCCTACAAACAGTAACAAAATACTTTACAGCAGACAAAATATTTTTAGAGTCGCGTGAAAAATAGGGTAATTAAAATAACATGAGCGGCGAGACATCTTTCACTTACTGAATTCAAAATTAAACTTTATCCAAAGAGATGACTTTGAATGCTTTAGGTGTTGGAAAATGGAAGCAAATGTGACTGAAATTTGTTTAATTGCTTGATTACACTTTGATGCTAGTGGCCATAGATATAAAGAAAGTTTTCCGTTGTACAATCCAGTGGTTCATTTGTAGACAGGCAAAAAAGATGTCTGTAGCGCAGTGAACAAATTTAGCGAGAGGGCGAAAAGCGTGCAAAAAGAAGTAAGGCCCAGACGTTGGCAACATTTATTTAAATTTTTACTGGATACATCTAGAGTTAAAAGAGGTACGAAAATATTCTACTCTGTGGAGGATTTTGTAAATTTTTTCGCTTTTATCTTTATTATTTTAAAACAAATACTGTAATGTTTACGCTTACCCACATATATTTTTTTTCACGACGCCGACGTGTAGACGATGCAGTTGATTTTATTTTTATGTCACACACATTTTTTGTCTGTGATTTCGCTGTTTCTTGTATTTTTGCGCTGTATATACGTGCGATTTTTTCTTGCATTGGTTTTTTTTTTCGTTTGAAAGAAAAGAATATTTTAAATTAATAAAGATATAGTGTAGATATAGTGTTTTTTTTAATTTTACCAGGCTTATATTATTGTCTGCAATTATTTATATAGTTATTATCTATAGAGTAAAATTCTATACTAGTTATTACTAATTACTGTATTCGTTAAATCTTCTGTTCTTGCCAATGATGTATTATCTCAATGGCGGCTTGAAAACTAACAGTTGACTAGCCACTAGTTCGACAACGTCCGCCTACTTCTCCAAGAACAGGCCTTTAACTCTGCAGCGAGGCGTATAACGGCTGCGGTAAAAAAAGCTTCGTAAGTCATCTTAAAGAAAATATAAAACTTAGTAAAAACTAAAATTAATCGCAACTTATTTTCCATAGCAGTAATCCGCTGCCTAAAATTAGCACTTACAACAATAAGGTAAGGTAAGGTAATCAATGTATTAAAAATTATTGATTCCATCGTAAAACTGATCCAAACTTCACAAACAAAGTGCGATGAAAGACTTAGTCTTAAAATAAAATTAGTTCTTGTTTTTAACGATCAATTATAACGATAAAAATAACTATGTCTGTAAAAAGTTACTCAATAGAGACCCTCCTTTAAGATATTCGTATCGTTTCAAAGTCAATCTGTCAATCATATAATAGACGGGCTCTCTGAACTGTTAATCGAGCTTATCTCTAGGTGGCGCTCGGGTGTCATCCGACCTCTTTTCTAAAACAAACTTATCTCTGCCGTTGTCAGAAATAAAAACTAGAAAATACCGTCTGAGTCGTCATAAACTTAGTCTATCGAGCTTCTCGTCTAACTGAATAAAAGAGTTTGTTAGACTGTTTTAAGCTTTGTAGATAACTGAATGGTGCTTCACTAATGAATGACGTGGGTTTGTAATTTGCAGATGTTTACTTTTTTTCTTCAAAAATTAAAAAGCCTGACAACATTTGTGTAAAGAGCGATATCGCAGTCACTTAAGTGCTCGTTACAACTGCGATGCACATGCGTGTTTTTTATCGTTTAAAGCTCACCCGTATTGAATAGTAATTGAGGCTTTACTTAGGAAACTTAAAAGTATTTTGTAGATTTCTATTTTTATTTTAGTATCTAAGGGGGAACGTTAACTAATTACTTTTGTACGTGTACTCTTAATAAGTTTACGTGTAAAAATCTTTACCTAAAACCTAGATAGGTTTTTTTAGTTAGATAAGTATAACATTTTAACGATCAAATAATTTTTTTAATCGATGTTTATTATTTTAATATAAAAAACATCGATTAAAAAAATATTCAAATCTCAAAACATCACCCAAACAATTAACACATTAATACATTTAGGTTCATGCTGTCCAAATAGAATTAAAACATTAATTATGTTTTCTTTTCCGGAGAGAGACATACCGCCCGCTGCGACTTCATATTGATTTTATTACAATTTACAATAATTAAGACGTTAATAAGACATGTTACATTTATAAATAGCCATTGTTTATACATGACATAAAACCCATATGTCAAAACCATGAATCATTCTGTTAAAACATTAAACAAGTGTTGTGAAATATTTAGCAACTTTTTTCCTTCGCCTTGAAACTATAGGCCGGAAATCTACCACGTGTTCTAAAACCCCTCTCCAGGACTTTAAGTACGGATTCGTGAAGCAGACAACGCGTAAGGGGGCGTCATCTAAAAATATAACGCCAAATTCTAAACCAAGTATCCATACAGTGTGCGTCGGAGCAGTCACGTCGCTGTACCGAACAGTGCTCGAAATTCTTTTGTGCTGAAAAAATGATCGAAAGTTAACGTTTTCTATTTACGTTTTTGTTTCGAATTGGATTTTTTTGTCTTTGTGTAGATATTTCACATTTACTCCGACAAAGGTGAGTTTTGTTTTTTTTTTCTGCCGATAGCTAATAATTTTTCCCAGTGCCGTGTAAAGTTTCGGACGATAAAACAAAATTGTGTTCCATTTTTAAAATTTATGTGGAAATGAAAATCTGGTTTGATAGAGACTGAATAAAAGGCACCTTACAGGTGAAGTAAACATATGGTTTGTATAAATACAAAACAGACATATAATAATAAATTGTTTTATGTAAAATGGCGTAATATTGAAAATAGTAATATGTAATATAAATATTTCGTCATTGTCGCCATTTAATTGCCAACGGAAACTTTTATAATTATAATATGAAAGAACAAAGTAAAATATTAATAGTTGTGACCAATCATTTAATATTCATTTGTATTTCTTGGAATGCCTTCGAATCCGGTCTAAAACTAGAAACAGTGAAATAAAACTAGGTATGTTTATAAAAAAGCTGGCCGATTTCAATGAACTCTTTGGGTAACTTGTTATGCTTTGTATTATAATGATTCAGAAAGCTAAATATCAGCATAAACTAGTTTATCATGTGAGTTTTTGGGTTATTTAACTCACCAAGTATATCTATCATATTTTTCACTTTATTGTCATAATAGATATAGTGCCTTGCAAAACATATAATAGGTTTCTACATAGTAAACGCAAAAAACTTCTTACAATAGGTATACCTACTTCGATTTACAATCGCGCGAATTAGCTTGCTCGCTATCGCCAAAAGTAGCAACGTTCGCCAAAGCCCGCAACACAGATGCCTGACTGATTGATTACACAATTGTAAAGAACAATTTTATTCCCTAAAATCAGCAATTTAGTGACTCATTTGCCAAATCGCACCATTAAGAGTAAGAATTTAAATCGCTAAATTACACTCGCTCTCGTTAAATCGTGCGATTTGGCTGCTGATAATCGCTAGTAGCCAAATACTGGCCGATTACAATCACTGTCCAACATGTGAAAATATAAAAAAAAAACTTATTTATTTGTCTTATATTTTTTTTCATATTTAACCAACTGTAATGTAAATTAGCTCATTATTTCTTATTCTTGAGGGAAACCCTTATAGTAACGCTGACTGATAAAATAAAGGTGCCACGTTATTAAATTACCGATAGTTACCAATGTCTATACCTATTATTTGTCTCCCTATGTTTTCATTTTTCATTAAAGTTATTAATAAAGAAACGAACAAACTTAATAACTTAAAACTTAAAACTAAGCTTTCACTATAATAAAAATTCAAAAACAAGCTTTTATTATAACAATAAACGTTATTATACGCAATAAAAACCACAAGCTGAAATTTCCCGTGAAAATGCTTGTACATTACACGCCTCTAAAAGTTTCATGCATTAAAACTACCCTAGAGGAAAATTTTACATCCCTCTTAATATTATGCGTCTGTGACGTTAAAATAAAATGGAAATATGAAGTAAATGGTAACGGGCCTTTTTAATGTATCTTAAACGGCTTTATAGAAAATTTCACTGTTATTGCTTATAATATAAAAGTTTATTATTGTTTCTTCTCCACTTTCAGCAAAGGAAATATTCTTTACAGGCAATTTTTCCAAATTTTATCGTATTCTTTGAACAATTTTTACATTCACTTTTATATAAGGAGATGAAAAATTAAGCGTTTTCTAAGGTCCAATAACGTCTTTGAATTTAAAGAAAGGTTTCTGTAAAGGGAATGAATGAGTCTTAGGGTATCGAACGAAAATAATTTTAATAGAACGAGTTTTTGAGATATAAGACTTTCTTCTTCTTTGAAAGTTTTCATTCAATGCTTTTATAATTACAAAATAACAGGAGGTAACATAACATTATGAAATTATAGACTTGTTAAATTATTGTTTTTTTTTAAAGAACTTCTTTAAAATTTATAAAAAAAAATATATCGGATAAGAAATTTACTTTGCGGTACAGCCTATTTCTTATGGTAAATGCCTATTTCTCTCACCAAAAAAGCACAACTTAGTAAACCATTCCATGTTTCTGTTTTCCATGTAATATATGAGATAACAAAACATCTGTTCTTTATGTGCAAAAGTCTTTTAAATTAAATATGATTTTTTTAATGTTTACATTATAATACAATATTTTCATAACAAAGATTAATCGCAATTCGGAGCATGAACCTACAACAATACTTTCAGTCCGTGTAAGTGCTTTACCAATTGAGCTATCGAGGCACAACTATGGCCAAAAAACATCCAAAATAAATTTTTGCACGGGAAATATACTCATTATGAATGTCACAAAAATACTACTTCCAACTTATAAAGTCATAGTATATCAAGTATATATGCATATATATACTTTACAAGTCATAAGGAGTTACAAGTACACACAACGACAAGTTGAATTCAAGTCGTACTGCGATTAAGAAAAGTTTTAACCCCCTGCCACACTATGGTCCTTGCGCTGCTCATCACTTTGCTGCCTGCGCTGCCGCGATTATGCACTCTGTCTACACACTGCTCTACTCACGCAATTAATCGTGACGCTCCGTACTAGGTCCTTTCATCAAACAGGGATCATGACGTGCGGCATGACGAGTAACGTGGCCACACTACTTCTCTGCCTCCTTTCCTCGCTTCTTCCCATACCACTCGAAGAGTATGTGGCAGGGGCATAAGAGTGAGAATGCTATAATTTAAAACACACATTACATAAATGATTGATCTTTTGCTAAATAAATAAACTTGTAACTTTTGGTTTAGAATTTAATATTAGGAACAGTCAGGGTCTCGTATAACGCTTCATCAGAAAGCTTTTAGGAATAAGTAATTCTAATTTTTTTGAAGCCTTTTTTACTAAGTCCTGAGAAGTGACATGTATTTCAATACGTTTGCCGTGTGCTCTAGATATTTCGCAGTAAGCATAGGTGAAAAACATTTGCAGCTTCATGCGTCGGCTGTCCGGAACACGTCCTAAGCTGCAAACGATTCTAGTCTAAAGCTCCCTGTACACAATGGACGATGATCGACCATGCCTAACCATGTACCACGATAAGCGATTGTTCACTTAATGGTCAGTCTACCATTTAATGCATGGCTGTCGGTGGAAGATGAACGTTGAGACAGTTGTGGCCGCAACGATTTATTTACATATATTCAATTTTCAAATACAGTGAAGTGTCGATTATCCGAACTTCGATCAACCGAATGACCGCTTAACCGAACTACTACTACGCCCGCCTGTATTTAAGTCAAGACATGGCATTCATGAGCTTCAAACACAAGAGGAAAAACTATCTGCTGATTCATCAGCAGCTGGTTTATTTAAAATCACACTGTGGATTATACTAAGGAAAGAAGAATACACTCTCGAAAACGTTTACAATGCAGACGAAATTAGGCTCATTTGGAAAGCTTTGCCACGAAATCTTGGTTCACTTCTTAAATTAGTAGTGCCTGATCCTCAAATGAAGCTGCTTAACCATTTGCTCGCTTAGATACTGCCTTGCGTTGGTTTGAAACACAAGGTGGAAATTACCAGTATAAAATATCTGCCCTTATAAAAGTACGTGACCTAGCCTTTTGTAAGCTGGTAGGCTGGCCTCGGTAGACGAAGATTGAGGATTTTTTAAACAGTAACTGTACCTAGTAGTACCTGTTTTATTACAAGACTATCAGCACTTTTTTTGTTAAATTCCTATTTGTCATTAAAGAAGTTTATAAATATGTAAATAGAATAGTTCGGTTATCCGAAAAAAAAACCGGTTTTCCGAACAGCCATGTCCCCCAATTATTGCGGATAATCGACGCTCCACTGGAATGCTCTTTTTCATAAAATTTATCGAATTATATTATTGAGCACAGTCACATTTCTCTCTACAATACAGCCATGTATTCGCAGTTAACGTGTCGTTGAATGACAGGCTTTTGAGTTAAAGCCACGGTACGCCACGAACCGTTTTAGGTGCACAGTGACTGTTAGCATTGCCATTGCTCACATGGATAGGCCATTGCTGACCATTGGACGGCACTAGCCCCTGACCACAATGGCGAGAGCGTCTCGTGGGCCAACATGGTGTATTGTGTACTGGAGCCTTAAGATGATAATGAAGTAATGGAGTTTCCGATTGTACTTACATTAAACCTTTGTGTTAAAGAAACACAACGAACAAATTCCAAATAAAGATGTAAAACAAATAAATTATTTGACGACGTTATCGATTTTTGCCAAGTATTATAGTATTTCTCAAATTAATGATTCATGAAAGTTTGAACTTACTACTCTACTAAAAGTATTAATATATAATAAACCTAAACTTTTGAAGCATTTATGTATTATGCTTTGTTTCAAAGCTATGTATAGAAAAAGTATATAATAGCTTATTGCTGTGACTTTGCCAGTTTTCTATTAATTTGTAAAGTTTTTAAAATTATAGGAGATTCTAGTTTCTCATACTAATGTTCACAAATGACACTAAAAGTTAAAAAAACCATATTTTAGGATTTTGGAAAAACACCGACAAAGAAATATGCTTAAAATTATGTTTAAAAAATACACTGTTTAATTGGTAAATGAGAAAAATAATTGGGACATTAGTTTGTATGAACATGCTGCGAGACGCCGCGAATAATATTCCCTTAAAATTTTACTTTAGATTCAACGATCTCAAAGAAACCTGAATGTCTTTTATTCATCAATTCAGTAATTTTATTTTTATTATCGATACAACAATATCGAAATTTACTAATTTTATCATTTCAACGGCAATATATTATACCATTAACTCATATACATATAACATATAGAAATACGTACTAGCTCTACAACTGCAATTTCACGCGTCAGGAACTAATATCAATTCCCATCTCCCTGTCCAATTTAATCAAAATCAGTTTCTTAGTTAATCCGGGAAAAGGTAAGGTAACAGACAGAAATCTGTCTGCTTGTTACTTCTAGATCATTCACGAAAAATTCTAGTAAAACTTAAAAGGCATAATTAAAAGATAGTCTCGTAAAAGTGGTTATAGTAAACAATTACTTTGCACCACTTTTACCACCACCACAACAATTAAATTATAAAAATACCCATTTTAATACAGTCGTGGGCAAAAATCTACTCGACAGAACAAAACAAATGCTTCTGCAGATGTTTTTATTGCTATATAAATAATTGTATGATCCAATCAGGTGATCTCAGAGGCTGGGGCAGTTCATCACCCAGGGTTGCATCACTTCTATACTCTGTACGCCTATGGCTATTTTCGAGCTGAATCCGGTTCATGTATTTTCAGCTGGATTTTACGGCACTTGGCAATTTATTTTTTTAAGTATAATCACGTAACTAGGTAAACTCAAAAGTAAACCAGCTTTTATAGGAACACACAATACTGTGAAGTAGGTAGGTAGGTATATACCTATCGGTTAACTTTTAACTAACTTTTTTGTATGTGTGTTGACCTTGTTTTAGTAATTATTTAGTTCTTTTATGGAATCGATACTTTAAGACATAATTTGTCTTCCATTTTTCCCTTCCTTCTAGTTTCTTATTAATTTAGTAGTTTTATCTATTTAATTTATGTTAAGGGCATAAATCACCTTCTGGCGAAAAACAGCTTATTATAGCCAAATGGTGGTTTTCTTAAAAAATAAATATCTTAATCCAAAAAAAATATACATCATAAACTACATGAATCTTTATAATTTGTTTTATAGTATTTCTAGTGATGGAATACCGCCTCAAAGCTGTTGTCTTTCGGCCAGCACAAACTTGACTAGAACTTACTTTTACAATTCACAAAATGTAACTTTTTCTTGCTTCTATCGGGAATCGAACCCAAGACTTGTACTTTACAGTCCTATGCACAATAAATATTTAAAATAATTAGGAAATCAACTAAAATAATTTTGTAGTAACTTTATAATTATGTAACTTTATAATTATGTTACTTCTTAACTAAACAATTATCTTTGAAAAATATTAGCTTTTAAATCCATTTTTGCCAGTTTTTATACTTCAAGTCTATTAAGGGATTTTGTTGCAGGTTTCACCACTGTGTTTAACAAAAAACTATTTTAGTAAGTAAATAAAAAAAAATGTATTGTAATTCTTAATAATAACAATAGTTTTACTGTTCAATAATAACACCGCAGTTTTTGTAACAAGCAAATATTTTCCAAAAATTTATGATCCAATAGATAAACCGCAATAAATCTTATAATTTATAGAAACACGTAAACAATAAATCTTTTCATATCTTTTATAATAAGTCACTCAATCGATCACTCAGTCAGTGGAAGAATAAATCTCTACAGATCCAAGATGGCTATATATATCCGCCATTACGAATCGATCAGTCAATTAGGGAATCAACCAATACTGATCAGTTTGAATAAACATTGAATGATATATATACCTACTTTAGATATATAAATATATGATATATTAATGATATATCACGTTATTGGGTCACAATAAATATCTGATTACATTGAACATGTGACTGTCCGTATTTGATGATTAAATCAGGTACCTTGAGCATCGAGGGACGCGAGAACATATAATAATATATTAATTTCATTTAATATCTTCACGCGTGCCTAAAAAAAAGGGTCTTGAGAGACATACTTACAGATTAAGAGTGTTACCCCTGCTAACTGGCGCCGCTAATTGATATTTCTATTTTGCTCTTTGTGCAAAGTAGTTATAGGCTATTTTTAGAATGTATTTTTATGTTTCTAGGATAAAACCGCGTATTGTAGACAACATATCTGCTAAAAACGGCCGCTTTTAACAGAGGTGCTATCTACAACTCGCAGTTTTATCCTAGAAAGCGAACTAAACGTTTATAATATTTCTGTTCTACATATTTCTGTAGAAGCAAATTTTTGAAATTCGCTTTGCACAAAAAGAAAAATAAAAATATCAATTAGCGGCGCTTGTGTACGTCACGAACCCTCTTAAGGGCCCCCTTACAGGCCACTAGATATCCTCAATTAGTAGAAAACGAATTTCTAAAATCTAAATGTTGCAAATATAATGCTAGTCATAAGCTATGTTTAGAAGGTTTTATATAGTTTTTTAATAATATCTGTGAGTTGTAGTTGGCAGTTCTGCTAACAGTGGCCGTTTTAAGCAAAAATCTAATGGCGGCGCTAGTTAGCTGCTATATTCCCCTTTAAGATTAGGAATATATGAGCCATATTCATCTCAGTTGAACTAAACTCAGGGTATTGGCTATGACATAATAAAATTGCAGAATAATACAGTTTTTTTTTACTGTGTTTTTCTTGTATTTCTGTTAACAATTGTACCTACTACAAAACATTTAAATGTCTGATAGTGTCATTTATTGAAAATTGTAATCTCTGCTGTTTACAATAAAGGATAGATTCGTACGAAAGCAGCAATCCATGCACACACTCTATGTACTATCTTTACTTTGTACGTATGTTTGAACATCTACTTGCGTATGGATCAGAACACAGCAATGGCTGCCCGATTCAATCAACGCTGAATATCAATCCTTTATCAAATACAAACACCACGTCTAACACATGTTCGAGTACAGGTTAGATTCAATTTTTGTACGTACGCTGAAGTGTTTATTGCTAGTGTAGGTATCTGGAAAATACGATTATTTTTGCAATAGTTCAGTACGCACATCGTCAGCCATCTTAAGAGGTCACTTCTTTTTCTGCGCAAATATTTATTAGGAGTTTCCACGTATGGTTTGTACTTAGGGCCTAAGAAGTCACGATACTTTTCTTCGTAATGCCAATTACTGCGTTGATAGTGTATAGCGTTTTGGCGAATTGCTGCGTTTCATTAAAATAGCGCGTTGCGACTGGTAAGATACAGGCTTTCGCGCTTTAACGACTTGCTGCGTTTGTCCGAGGCGTCCAAGCCACTCAGCTATTGCACAGGGCTTTCAAAAAGCAAAGAGTCGGTCACCGCGACAAATTGGAGTTTGTATGTGTTCGGGTTAGAGCGTTCAAACGTGCCAGTAAAACACTAAAATTAATTCATGTTGAGGCCTTTACACATCGATGTACTCACTGTAGAAAACAGAAGAACCTAACTTTTACTAAAAAACAAAACATCTTTAGTCCCTGTCTGCATAAGGGCCGGTCGCAAACTGTAAGTTTCTCGCGTCGGCCGCTCGGTTCTGATGCGCGCTGGATCGCAACTTAGCCGGACGCGAGAATTTTTTCTAGGGAGGCGCATCTGACATACATTTTGTACTAGACCGCGGAGACTGTCGGAAATTTGCATCATTTTGGCGGACGTCGCTGTACGCTGTACACGTATTTTGCTTTGCAAGATGAGCGAAATACAAGATCTTATAGTCCAAATAGAGAAATTAACATTTCATTTGACTTAACAATAGTGCCAGTAACAATAACAATGACGTGGTCAGACACAACTGGACACCCAATCGCCGATCGGATCGTGTGCGAGGTGGCTCGCGGTCGATCCAGCGCGCGCTAGAATTTTTCTATAGGACATTTCTCGCAATGTGCGGTCGGCCTAAAACAATCAAGAGATGTGTCAAAATGTTTTAACCGACTTCAAAAGGTTTTTGATGGGTGTGATCTTTTTTTTCTATTTTAAGACATATTTCCGGTACCTATACTTCGCACCGGTTTTAAGGTTTTAACTTTAGCGTAGTTTAAATGTAGGTGTAGTATGAAAATCATTGCGGATTCAAATTCGTAAACAGATTTCGTTCTAAACAATGTTCTTCAAAAGTTTTCATAGAGCTTTATCAGTACGATGATATTTAGATTATTGGAAAACATGGTTGAAAAGTTAGACTGGGGTGGGACACCACATACAAGTAGATGCAACTAACACAGTAAGTTACTAAAGTGCATGAACGATACGCGCTTGGCCGATTTCGTATTCTTCGCGGATATTTGATCTCGATAATTTTTTTTATTTATAAAACTAGATTCAGATATTTTTGCAATTGAGCTCATTATTTTTATTTTAACCCGTTACGCGTCCTAGGGACCACAGTAGTCTCTGAGCGTTTTGTGTCGCGGGGGTTTTTTTTCAGGACGACTTTTATCAGACAGGCTAATTGTAAGTATTCAGAAGTGAAGCTAATGGCCTGTCCTACGTTCTAGTATGTTTGGGTGAACAATATTTTGTGCGTTTAATATTTTTTTATCAAAAATTGTTTTGGTAATTTGATCCGGCCGCCATTTATATTGCGCCATTTTGAGTTGGATTTTAGATTTTATTAACAGTAGCATAGAGTTCATTTTGACCCCTGGTAATGTGCTATATATAAAAAACTTTTTAGTAAATAAATTTATTATTACTTATTATATTTATCATAAACTTATTCTTATTACTTTTTTTTTATACTGTATATATTAGGGAACATACCTAAAAATAAATAAAGAGGAATAAACATAATAAAGTTAGGTGTATGTCCGTTTGTACGCAGCAAGGGCGGATAATTTCCTTAGTATGGGGACGCTTGACGGGTTAAGTATGTATAGTTTAGATGTAGGCGTATATCTCTCAACGTGAAAACTTCACTGTTACTGGCAGCCCTCAGTTGATCCCTCTCAAGTTCAATGCACGTTACAAATATAGATTAGAATGGTCGAACAGAACTAAAACGAACCGAAAGGCAGTAGTTCTATTCTGGAACTTGTAAGAAACTTCATTATCTCTTTTTCTCTTGAGATTTCAGACAGGGGTTTTATTTTTGTCTCTCCTACTTAGGTGCCTATCACCTTTGTTTTAACTTAGACAACTTGTCATCTATTGAGACAAGTGATACTTTTTAAACTTTTATTTAGAAGAAGAAGACGTGAAAGAGGATATGGCTATAGGCACATATTATTTGTTTCTTATCATTC
Organism: Apoda limacodes; assembly: GCA_946406115.1. Lineage (NCBI taxonomy): Eukaryota > Metazoa > Arthropoda > Insecta > Lepidoptera > Limacodidae > Apoda > Apoda limacodes. Next base: position 18,905,800 of record OX291555.1, on the reverse strand, counting down.
AAAGAAAAAGTGCATTTAGAATTAAAAAAAAAAATATAGGTCCGTTGTTAATGTTTAGTTTTGCACCTAAATGGAAAATGGTATTAGTACAGGTAAAAGAATCGTTGTAGCTATTAGGTTGGTATAATCTGTAGGTGAATAAATATAAACAACAACTATTTATTACACAACATTCTTGTAAAACATAAGTTTTATTCATATCTTTTATAAAACTGAATGTAAGGAAACATACTTTTTACCATTGCCACTCGAAAAGGGGCATCTTATCTATCGATAACAGTGAATAAACCTCACTTTTACTCATTAGAGAATAAAAACATTTTAAATTTGGAACAAGCACGAATGGTAAAAATATAAATAAACGTGTTGAAAGTACCTACAGGCTGGCTATATGGAGCTTTTAAAAAAAAACATACCCCGTCAATTCTAATTGTTTTATTTTCTATTGAATCTAACTAATTGTTAAATTGTTTTAATTGTTAGTGGTTGTTTTATTTCTTTGTTCTCTTATCACACGATAATAATTACTGAATATAAACCAAAATGTGATAAATATTAAAATAGTAACTGAAATGTAAGTAAAATATAGTACTTTTTATTTTCCCGCAGTCAATGGTAAAAATATGAGTATACAACACGTAAAAAAAAATCTAATTCTACTCTAGAATCCTTCGCTGCTCTCGAGATCCATCTTAGTCCCTCGAATTATATCCCATTTTTTTTCACTTGTTGTATAATCTACTATTTGACCCCTATATTACAATAGCTATTTAAACAATTCTAATGTTGTGTACTTTGGGTGTACACAAAAGGTTATATTTTTAAATTTCAAGCATATTACGCGGAAAAAAAAAATATGTAAGTACATCATAAATAAATATAAATATAAATAAATATTTTTGGAAATTACACACAGCACTATCTGACCCCAAAGTAAGCAGAGCAGAGTTATGGTAACCAGACAACGGATACAGATACTATATATATATATATATATATATATATACTAGTGGTCTCGGCGAACGTTGTTCCGCTGCCGTTCCTCTGTAACCCGGCGAACGTTGGTTTTTACTAAATTGCCTAAGTCCGGCTCGCACTAAACAGATCGAGATAAAAACTATCCTATCCTTCAAGTTGGATCAAATAACAGATGGTTACGAAGTTTGATCAAAATCGGTTCGGTAGTTTAGGAGTGCATCGCGGACAAACAACGTGACACGTAATTTTTATATATATTTGAAAATACATACCTATCATACATAAATACACCCAGAATCAAGACAAACACAAATGTTTATCACATAAATGTTTGTCCAGTGCGGGAATCGAACCCACACCCCCTGCACAGCAGTCGACCACTCTACCAACTTGGCTGGGAGGGAATCAAAATATAATATAGCGCCATTTCTTTGTTAACATCGGCATCAAATCAAGTTGTCAATCAGTTCCGTCTAGCGAGAGAGTATCACAATTCACTTTTTAGTACTTAAGCTCGTGTTTTAATAGTGCAAGTACATACTTTTCGATACACTTTGCTGAAATGACTTCTAAGATGATACTATTTTTGATTGAAAAGGGAGCATAAAAATTGTATAATTAGGCTTTGATTGTACATAATTATTAGCTGAATTTCTTGCCGTGCTAAAATTCAATACCAGTGAAAGCACATCCGCAAAAGAAGAATATAATATAAATGCATGTGCCTACATCCGTTCTTTTATATTATTGGGCTTTTCCTAGAAAAGAAGGTCAAGCTGACTAACACAAAAAATTTAACTGTGTATATCTATCTATGAACACAGTGTAACATGATCATAGATTATAGATTATAGAGAAGCAAGGAATAGCCATCAATCGTAATTAATTTTATAGACGCTTTTTCATCTTATGACATTCGTTCAGTTTCGTGATGATATAAAATATGTCCTGATAGTTATATTTGATATATTTTGAAGACTGGACCACCCGCATTGTCTCTGATACAGTTTCAATTTTTTTTTGTCGTGAAATAGAACACGTGCTTGCAGCCTGTAGTTGCATTAATATAATAGACATTTTAACACTTTTCAAATGCTCCTAATTGAAATTTATTACCTTGTTTAACGGTTTCTTTTTGACAAATTGTAGTTCTATTTTCTCTTAGTTCTATGTTAGAGAACAAAGATGACTTGGAATGCAATTTATTTTATGTTTGCTTTTACATATTTAATACGTAGCTTCTGGTTTATAATCCAGAAAAATATAAAAAAGAAATCTTAATAAATAATATGTCATATCGTAGGTTTTGAGTAGCAGAACATACATTTTTATTTGTTACTTGAGAGAAGGATGGGGGTGAGGTGTATTGTATGTCTTTATTATTTATTATATATATATAATACATATTATTATTTATAATTTTTTAACGTTATTCGCATTTCACTCTTTTTCAACTTGAAAACTATGCTCTTTAGACAAAAAATATTTAATATTCAAATATCCGGTCGATATACGCTTTTTGATATTTTTAATAATGTCTTGTTTTCCTGCTATCTATAATATATACATATATTAAACACCCCATAACCTCCTTCAAGTGGCGAATGAAAGGTTATGTTCTGTGACTCAAATCCTACAATTGATTTGAATTTAGTTACACAAATTCCGGCAAATTACTTATATGCTTAACTTGTTGAAGATAAATGATTGCCTGATAACTGTAAATATTTTGGGTGACTATATAAAAAAAAGCATCCTACAGGGTGAACGCAATCACAATGCAAGGTTAAAAAACTTTAAATGGTTTCACGGACTCAAATGAAATTATCTCATATATCCAGGAGACAGTAGACAGATATTATTGAAACATGTCTTAGATTTTACGGTAAACCCTAAGCTATTAATAGCTGCATCAAAATCCTTTCTGTAGTTACAATACACATACAAACAAAACAATTAAAATAAATGCTTCGGATTCAAAGTCTTCTAAATATTTTTTTTAATATCTTATGTACATATAAATAACTCTGTTATAATAGTTTGTAGATATAAAGCCTTCTAATATAATAAAGTAATGTGAAAGTTTGGATGTTTATAGGTTAGGTCCTGGAACAGGACGTAGGCTTATTTTATCCCGAAAAGTTTCCGTGGGAATCACTATAACCAAGCTTAAACAAACCAAAGCTACAGTTATAGCTTGCTATCGAGTTCGGCGCCGATAACTGAATTTAAAAAATCGGCCAAGTGCGAGTCGGACTTGTGTACGAAGGGTTCAGTACCAGTATCTAAAAACAGCAAAAAATCACGTTTGTTGTATGAAAGCCCCCCTTAAATATTTGTTTTATTTAATTTAATTATTAATTTATAAAGTGAATATAAAACTAAATATTCTGTGAATGTTTCAAGCGTCTACCTGTCGCGTTATAAATATCGAGCAAAAACGAGCAAAAAATCACATTTGTTATATGGGAGCCCCGTTAAATGTTTATTTTATTGTTTTTAGTATTTGTTGTTATAGCGGCAAAATAAATACATCTTCTATGAAAATTTCAACTGTCTAACTATCACAGTTCATGAGATACAGCCTGGTGGCAGACGGACGGACGGATGGACCGTTTTTTACCCTTTGGGCGCACGGAACTCTAAAAATGGACAAATCTAGTAAAGGTATATAAATAATATCTGCTTATTATGAACCGCATAAACTATATTGAAATTTAGACTATAAGTGTTAATAACAGAATCAACAAAAAGTTGACAGAACGACAAAAGTCCACATCCTTCCTTAGCTTAGCAGAAAAGACGAGAGAATAAAGAAGCAATAAAAGTCATAAACGTTTCCGTCCATGGACTTAAACAAAACGATTGTCTAAAATTCATGAAAAACAAACAGACATGCTGCTTGCAGACCATGATAATTAACTAAAGTACACATAATTATAAAAAGTAGGCGTTAAAATAATATTTGTCCGGCCACATGGTGTCGGCAATATTAGTTCGTAACAGAATTAAAGAACATAGAAATGGCTAGAGGAGGTGTTAATTAGTGTAATTGCTTACATGTGTTTTGTTAAGCGCTGATAATCTAGAATTCTAGATAATTAAATAATATTTATCATAGGCTAGTAGGTTATCACAAGACCTGTGATGATACTTAGTATCTTATCCAATTTCAGACTCTTCTTGTTTCATAATTAATTTTGGAAGATATATATTATATTATTAACCTACCCTACCTACCCCAACCTTTTCCTTCCTAGATGGCCTACCTACCTTAAAGGTTCTGCTAGATGATTATAGTAATTTAATATCTATTTTAATATCATTTAAATTATATTTTAAGTAAAAAATAAAAATGTATACACTATACTATCCTATCCTACTAAAATTATAAATGTAAAAGTATGTCTGGATGGATAAAAGTTTGTTACTTAATCACATAGACTATAGCATATAGACTACTTTTTATTCCGAAAATTGCGCAGTAGCATTGTTTTAGGTTAAATTAAAAATGAATAATGTATGATTTTAGTAGTATATGGGTTTCACTTATATGTAAAAGTTTACAGGTCGGCATCTAGTATACAAAGACCTCTAAAACGAAAGCTACGCAGTTGAAGTAGCGTGAAAATAAAATCTTAAGCAATGGTATTATTAAAATTGTGTCAACATTTTAAACGCAAGTTTTACGAAACTTATGCACTTACATAAATCTCATAAACAAGTTCTTCATGGAATTAAAAAACATATTATAATAAAACTGCCCTAAGTAAACAAAAAAAACATCAGACAGCCATATCTTCGTTTAAATTATAATTAATTATTATAAATTAAGTACTTAATTTGTTAATATTTGTAATTACAATTACCATTTATGAATAAACAATGTTGCTGTTGTAATTAATTATCTGTGTATGAATTCATTTCCGATAGTCACTTCTAGAATTACCATACATCTGTAATAACGGATAGAGTTTACACCACATGGCCAAAGTGTGCGTGGGACATTATTACAACGTCAACCAAAAAATATAACTTTATAACACTTTAAATAACGCCATTGCTTGTCAATTTAGACATTTTATAGTGTATGGGAATTGTTTTTAATATTCTTGCTTTATTTTAAATTAGAGATACGTCTATCCACACTTATAAATATTGTCTATAAATGCGGAAATGGGTTCATTTGGCGCTAGTAGTACAGTAGTTGAAGAGGCGGATAAGGAAATATAACAGGAATAACTATAACCGAATTCCACGTGGACATATAATGGACTTTACTATAATCAAGGAGTTGTAGGAATCCCGTGCCGGTAACTTAGCGCGGGTGAAGACAAGGGCAAAAACCCAGTAATATTAATAAGTTAATGCGAAATCAGCTTTTTGTGTAAAGATACACGAATACTAGTCGTTAGAAGAAGTTAATTTTAAATGCGTTTGTAAAATGGTAGGTAAGCCTAACTAGCTCCATTTCGTGTTTTAAGATTGCATTTAGTATACATATTATAGCTAAACTCAGCTCATCACAGCTAAACTTTGGAATATGTTGGTAAAAAATACTTTTAAAAGAAAATAAACTTACTTTAATAACTTTGTTTTACAGCGGAACGAGTGTCAAAAGCAATATTCTTGAGAATCCTTCTAATAATTATTTATTTCGAAATGATTGTAGATCGTGCCAGCAGGTTTTTTTTAAGTTTTTGATTTATTAGATATATAAATACCACTACCAACGCGTAAATTTATATTCTAATTAGACAAAAATAGACTTAATTTATTTCAAAAATGCTTATTTCCATATTTTCTACACCGCAAACTTATGTTGGTTGATACAAACTAACCAGCTTTGTTTCTTTAGTATACATATTTGGAAATAACCTATGTTTTGAATTCCATCAACATATTTGCATGATAATGTCTATTAGCATCACAGTGACGATAAAAATGATTGTTTATAGTTAATGTCCGTGTGGGTGTTTGAGGTTACGAATTTTTATGTTGATTTGTACAATGTATAATTTTTGTAGTGTGTAAATAACGTCGATTAAACAAAAGGTTGTCAGTTCTAAACTGCAAGTAGATCTAATAATTGTAAAGGAAAATATTTAGAAATTTACTTATGTATTTTATGTTCAAAAGTTTTTATTAGTAAATTCTTATTGATATACGCTAACTTTCTCTTTCGGTCAAGCAGTGTAAAGTTGGAAAGTTTTACACGGTTATTTTTAGTTTGAAATGTCATATCTTAGGAGCACCGCACACCAAATGCAATGCGATATATTATAATATTGTATGAACCGCATTTTGTATGGCTTTTTGTGTGCGGCGCTCCTTAGCTTGGCTATCATATCATATCATATTTCGATTTCAGGCTCTCCTGCTAAAATAACCAAATTCTTGAAAATGTCATATACTACCACTGATAACTTTTCTGTTATTCAAAGCACAGAATTAATAAAAAACAAAAGTATATTTTACAAAGTGACTGTTACAATTGTTTTTTAAACTTTTAGCGTGTTATAACATTATTTACTTCGGCGGCTGTTAAGACACTTTAATGTTAGAAGTAACTTGGAAATAGTTTATTCCCGAGCGCTTGAGCGGTCGAATATGTAATTTGAAGATGGAACAAACTTTTTTAAACCCGAACATTGATAACTAAAGGGTTCGAAATTTAATTAAATTTTGAACTGGCACAACAAACAGAATGCGACATTAAATTAATTTAAAAAAGTAAAAAAAGAAATCGACATTTTAACGTGGCGAATTGGCGGTATATTTACCCGAAATATTTTTATTATTTTCAATACACTTGTCGATATAATTAGTTTTTTACACGCATGTATGAGAAAAACACTATAAAAGCCTTTGCCACCACTGAGCATAACCTATAGTTATGCTGCATTTGCGGGCCGCGGCAGTAATAATATCCTAATTCTAACTTATATACATATATCTATGAAAGTCTGTTTGTTTATTATTACTTATAGTCGCAATGTAGCATCAAATTGTGAGCTGTAGGAATAACCGTAACCGAATTTAACAAGAGCTCATTACAGGTACAGCAGCTATAGCTTGCTATAGCAAATTTCAACTTTAATTATGGAGATGCCTTCCTACGGCACGCTCATAACCTAATTTAGCAATGTTGGATCCGCGGGCGAGTTCTAGTAATTATATTATAGTTTTAATAATCAATAAATTATATATATTAATTATTTCTGTTGTTACAGATATGTCACGGTGATACTTACCTCACGAAAATCTAAAACCAATGAAACAAAAACAATATTTTCAACATGCAACACCGATGTAGACCGATATGGCGGCGGAATTCAAAGGAAAATTTGAAAATGGAACGTCGCTTCTAAAACTGCGTCCGCGCCGGAGGGATGATTTAAGTTCCGAAAATAGAACGGCGCGTGTCCACACATTGGCAGGGACGTACCGGATATGGCCTGTGTTCATACGACCGGATGTTGGGGTGTGGATCCTGTTGCTTACGTGCCTGTTGATGGGTTGCCATGGATACCAGGAACAGAGATTTGCAATGGAGCCACAAGATCAAGTAAGTAAAACTTACAAAACACTGGATGAAGTTATGCATTAAAAATCATCTGGCTTTGCTTTGCGGTTTTAAAATATATTCTTTAAAAGTTAAAAAAAACTGGTTGCCTGTAAAGTCGGTATACGGGCGAAAGTTTTACGTGACAATGATTTTATGTCTGTCTCTCTCGCTCTTAGGCGGGCGCGTGCCTCTCACTCGCTCTCATTGTGAGCGCATAACGTGAGCGGAGCGTAACGCAGTTTTTTGAAGTGTCACCCGGCAAACCAATTTATAAGACGTTGTCACGTCAAAAACTATGAGCATGCAAACGATCAATGTACGGTACAGGAATAAAAAGGTAAACGTAAACGTATGTCGTATCTTCTTGAACTATATATGCTACAAACCAAAATTATTTCCATACCATTTCGACTCCCTCGTGGTTTACTTGCGTTGGTAGATAGGCTGCCTTCTGTGTAAAGGACGCGGGTTCAATCTCCAACTTGACTTAGTATATTGTGGCTGGTTTATATTATTTTAACGTTTAAAAATTCACCTCATTATCGTTACATTCTACATTTTGATTTATTAATGGCATATTCACGTCAAAATAATTATCATTTTAAAGATCACAGAATCGTTAAAATGTTATTTTTAATTATTATGAAGATTAATAAAAACTTGTTATTTTACAAGCCAAAAATATTGGCCTTGTATTTAAACTAAAGTATAAACATACACATTTCGGTATTGATAAAATATACTCATTTCAAAAAAATATTCAATATAATTAACACTGAGAATAAAATTATCAATATCATAACCAATAATTTTAAGAAAATAAAAGCTTATATTTAACAGAGGTTTAGTAGGCTTTTGCCGCTATATTAATGCTGTTTTTTCTAACTCATTTCTATCTTATTTTGTAAAGCTAAAATCAAGAAATCTATGATTTAGGCTCAAACAAGAAAATCCACTTCGGTAGAATATCGTTCAATCTCTATTTTTATTTACTTTCGTATTTTGCCTTTTTTCATGTTTTGTGTCATAGTTTTCTTAATTTTAAGTTTAAAATATAAAAAAATAGTAAAAAAAAACAGTGGGTAGCTTTTTTGTAATTTTGCAAATATTACACTATATTTGTTTTTTCATGATTTAAATGAGTAGAGTTCACGTACTGATTCGCAAGAATGTCTAAAAGTAGTTAGTACAACTTCTATTATTAAACGACTGTGAATATAAGACGGATGTAGCCCCGACATAGCGTCGCCATGGCCGGAAATAGATATATGCGAGAATATTTATATTAATAATATAGTAATCAATTTAAGACTCATATTTAGCAATATTAACTAACTAAGAGTTTTATCGCTAAGTCATAATTTATTATGTTTTGGTTAAAACTGAATGCGGCTTTGTCTGATTTAACTAAATAAAAATTATGGTGACAGGTAACAGCAATAAACTTATAATAATTTAAGCTGATATCTTCTTAAGGTTATGTCATACCCTAGCAAAAACGTGTCGTTTCGACCAGTGTACAAAGACATATTATAGTATTTAAGTATACAAAGAAATACAGTTCCACTTACGATAGCACGTGACCGCTCGTTCAAAATCTCCATTTTCTCGTTTTGTTGTCGGTATAATATTCAAATATTTATATATTAGAACTATAAAATTGGCAAATTTGCTTGGTCATAATATTAATATATATTTTTTGAATTAAGAATAAAGAGAATATCACTCTTAGTGTTCCAAACAATTTCAATAAATGCCCAAGAATGGCTCAAATGTGCTCAATTATTGTAGCCTTAACTGAATAAATTATATTGAATTTGAATTTATAAACACTATTTTATTAAATTCAAATTCAATATAATTTATTCAGTTTAGGCTACAATAATTGAGCACTTATGAATGTCACTACGCCATTGGTTCGTAAGTCTATAGGGCGGGAGACCTTGTACTGAGAAGAACCGGCAAGAAACTCAGCAAGGGCATTTCTTTTCTCCCTTTCTTTTACAGCGTCTAATTAAAATAGTGAAAAATGCCCTTTAAATTAGGCAAATTATTATAATATTAGCAAATCACTTAATTTAAGGTTTGAAGTAACACATATATTTTCACGTCAAACAGTTTACTCAAGACTGTAACAACATTAATCTAATTCTTCCAAACTTCTAGGTATGCCATTGCCTTACCTGTCACCCAAACCTTATTATTTGCCATTTACTAGCTTTTACCCGCGGCTTTGCTCGCGCTAAATTTAGTTATCGGCGTGGGATTTCTACAGCAACTCCTTGACTATAGTAAGAAAGTTAGCTATAGATTTAGCTATAGTTCGTTTACGTTAAAACTAGTAATAGTTATTCCTGTAGGAACTTTTGAACATTCCGGGATTAAAATATATATTTTTCCTGTCCTTCTCCGTCTCTTGAACTATAAGCCTGTGTAAAATTTCAGTCGAATCCTAAGTTGCAACGTTAAGTAAGGACAACAATACCAACATACAAACGAACCAATTTCCTTTTGCATTTATATAATTAGCATAGATTTTTTTTTATTTTTGTTACTCATATAATTCTGATATCTGGAGTAGCAGCTTACATGACTCACTTTTTAGACCGACTTTTCCTACGTATAATTCATCAAATGTAAAATATGTGTTCGTTATGGAGTAGTAAGTGGCTAACACACACTTGACTATCTCTTAGTGTTTTCTTATTTGTTTTAAGTTTTTCTTTGTGCCAGAAAAATACCCAGCACAGAAGCCGACGGATCACTAAAAATTACCTAAAAAGCAATAAACACACTCGTTAAATTACTTACACATGGTTCCAGGGGTGGTTTTTTTTCTATTTGTCATGATTCTATATCTTCTTTGGTATACGGTATACCAATTTCCTGCAGGAAACAACTATACGCGCTAAAAATCATTGTTAATAAAATAAAACATTAGTATAGTTCGCGACACGTGATTTGTGCCAAAATGGCGGCCGTCTGTGCAGGTATAGTATGGACAAATGTACTTACTAACGAACCGAAAATGTGTTACCGCACAGGTTTAACTTACATGCAGCGATTGATAAAAAATCGGCCAAGTGCAAGTCGGACTCGGGCACTTAGGGTTCCGTACCATTATCTATAAAAACGGCAAAAAAACACAATTGTTGCATGGGAGCCCCTCTTAAATATTTGTTTTATTTAATTTTAATATTTGTTTTTAAAGTGAATATATAACCAAATATTCTGTGAATATTTCAAGCGTCTACCTGTTGCCGTTATCAATGTCGAGCAAAAACGAATAAAAAAATCACGTTTGTTGTATGGGAACCCCGTTATATGGTTCTTTATTCTGTTTTTTTGTATTTGTTGTTAAAGCGCCAACAAAAGTACATCTTCTCTGAAGATTTCAACTGTCTAACTATCACGGTTCATGAGATACAGCCTGGTGACAGACGGACGGACAGATGGACAGCGGAGCCTTAGTATAGGGTCTTAGTTGTTTTTTTAGGGTCCCATGTTCACCCTGGTACGAAACCCTAATAAAAAACAACTGATCACTTACAAATTAAAGTACTACGGAACCCTTGAAATGTAACTAAAAAAAAATACTCAAATGCCTCCTCCGAGTTATGAAAAGTACATCTTCTGTAAGCTGATAATATCAACGTATTTCCCTGATAATAAATTAATTCATGAGAAACAAAAATTAAATAAAAATGATACACAGCCTTCTTCTAGTGCTCACTATAAACCTTAATAAACAGCTAATAACATGGCGTCATAAACTGCAGTTTATGACCATTTAACGACATTTCTCATTTCTATCAATATCAATATTAATTTACGACATGTTGGGGCCAGTAACCTTAAGCTATGCTATAATGTAACATGTCGTTATCGTATAATGTAGCTTCCTGATATGAAAGCTTAAGCGACCTATTAGATTTTTATAGGCGCCGACAGAAGTATATCCCAGTTTCGAAATTCTAATTAATTGATCAGTTATAATCTGACGTCTCATGTCAGTTTATTGATAGCTATTTGTAAAACCACTTTTTACTATATGACATTTTTTCTTTAGTGTTGTTTGATACTCTGGTTTTTAATTAAGAGTGTGTGTACTTGGAAACACTGAAAATATTTAACTTCGAATTTTATATATATTAACTTACATTTAAATTCATTCAAAATTCAAAATATTTTTATTCAAATGGGTTACTTTAAGAACACTTTCGGATCGTCCAGTTTATTAACTACAACTAATTACAATACCTACTGTTTTATTGCGTGCGTCCAATAAGTACTCTGTGTAAAATCATAAACGAAACATAATATTATAGTCAATCAACTAATAAATACATATTTTGTATTGAAACACTTAATAAAAGCGATTTACAATATAAATATTTTCATAAAAAAAAAATCAAAATTCAGGTAATATTTCAATTGCCTATTGTTTTTCAGATTGCCCCTATCACTTTGCTTTCTTACGTTTTTACTAATACCATAGTTAATGCCATGTTATTGTCCAAAAATAATAAGTTTAAAAGTATATTTATTGTTATTTTATTATTTGTCAACATTTTCCTGAGACTTTGCCCGAGTGAACTTTTGAAAAAAGAAAAGTCATTATCAGTTTACGGTTTTACTTCGAACGAGATTCTCATACAAATTTTCATACTTTGTTTTGCCTTCTAGGCGATGAAAACGTAAGGCCTGATACCAATTTTTAAGCATTAAGCTTCAAATCTGAGAGATCTCCATCCAATACAAACTACTGTCTTTGATATAGTTGATAAATGATAAACTTGGATAATTACAGTGGAATATATTTAGTAAATTATTGATACAATTGATATTTTTAATGCCATGTGAGCACACGCGTCGTTGATCCTACTATAAAGTCAAAGGTAAAAATGTATGGAAATCGATGAGTTTTTAATTTTGCTAAATCGCATGTTTAGCATAATGTGTGGTTTTACCGTACAACTTCTTACCTCCATTTTAACCTTTAGTGGATGAATTTTTTGATCCTTAGCGGAGCCCTATGAAGTAAGGACATGGCAAATTTTAAGTTCCTAGACCCGGCGGTTTTGGTTGTGTGTTAATATGTCATTGAATCAATTAGCCAATCATAGATACACAATATTATGTAGATAATATATGCATTGACCTGCAATATTAGTTACAAATAAAAATCTGTGCTTGCACTGCGTTGACTGTGAATAGTAAAATGATTAAGTAGTCAATTACTTAACTTTTAGAAAAAAAAACGTCCCAAAATGTACCTTGTACCACCATAGACTTAACAATTAGTGTTAAGTCGTCCAAAAGTTGCGTTGGTCCATACTCTTAAACCTTCTTTATCGACCGTGTTAAATTGTAAATGATAAAAAGGCAAAAATCGTGCTTATTGTCACTTCAGCCGACCAATGTCGTCAGTTATGTAGGTGCCTTTTCAGAAAAACTGTGACTGACAATCATCGTGAATATATTAAAAGAGGTAAATATCGTACTAGCAGGAAAAAATGTGGCGGCGGAATTAAGAATTAACTAAATATAACTATCTCCTTCTGTTTCAAACTTTCTGTATTATCTATTGCATTCTTTTAAGGTTAGTAAGTATAGAAAACAGCGAATCAAATTTAAATTTTGAATAATATGAAGAAGCCGTATCTTTACTTAAATATCATTGGTGACTGATATTAAAGTGTTACCAATGCAGTATTCTCTAAATTGCTACGAAAAACTAAAAAGAAATCAATATTAATGGTTTTTTTTTTGTGGGAGTAGCAAAATACCTAGGTATCTTGAATGGTGACAGATAAAATCTTTTAATTTCCTGTACAACAGAATAAACTGTTCAATCTTTTAGCATTCCATTGACAGTAACATTAAAATCATAACTGAAATTGAGATGAATGAAACGAACGAATGGAATGAAATGTCAATTCACTTGTTCTATAATATTTTTTTGTAATACCAGCATGAGTCGAACTCTTCACTTTATTGTAAGACATCTAATAATTTCATTCTTAGTTTTTTTTAAGTTAAGCAATATTTAATCTGTGGTTTAGGACCGTAATAAAAAATCTAATGTATTTATATTTTAATCGTTATTTAAATGTATCAGTTGCGAAAGAATAGGAAAAATTAATAAAATATATGAAAATAAATTTCAAGACTTTCACATCATCATAAGTTGATCGGACATTTTAAGAAAATTAATCCTCATGCATCAGGAGGTGAGCCTATGAGTTAAAATAACTATCGCATCTATTCAAAAAGAGCTGGTTGGTTCCTCGTAAACAGGGATTAAAGTTGTATTTTGAATCCCTAGGGACGCAAAGTGATTTAATTTAGTATATGGATTAATGAGAACAGATTAAGAACATTGTATGAAAAAGTAACTAGCTCTATAATAAAACTGGCTGGCCGCGCGCGGACCTAATAAAAAGAAGTTTGTGAAAAAGTAAAATCCGTGTAAAATGTATTTCGCCTTTGTAATTGTTTACTCAAATACGTATTTATGATGATACTTTTATAAAAAATTAGTGCGTTTTCCTCAAGTAGTGATAACAAAATAAATAAATGTACTATTCTTATTTATAAGTTATGCTTATCTCTTTTCTCATAGAGTAGAGATAAAAAGTAGAGTGTATCACTCGGTCGCAAAATTAGTTTGCCTCGCTATGCTCGGGATTCTACTCTAAAATCCTTCGCTCCATTTTGATTTAAAAACAGCGCCCCAGCCGTAAAAACAATTTTTGATCCCTTATGATACAATCTACTATTTCACTACACTACTATCGAGCACAGAACCTTTGACTCGTCAGCCAAGCGTTACTACCACTTCGGGCGTCAAATTTAATAGAATGGCAGTCAACTTGTCCGTGTAGTATAGTAGCATAGTGGTACATTTTTAAGAGCCTAATGGGCGGCTTAAAAACCCTGTTAGTCGAGTGGCTACTAGTTCGATAACGTCCGCGAACCCGCGTTGGGCCAGTTTGGTGGACTATCGCCTAAGCGTCCTTTTTAAAGAAGAGTCCTGTGCCCCTGCAGTAAGGCGTATGATGGCTGAGTCGGCGGCGGCGGCAATCCATACCCCTTTTTAAAAATCTTTTACGGGTTCAAAGAATAATTCTTATACAGTATGTACAAATCCTAACACAGGTATAACAATAAGCAGTAAATTTACTTGAGTAACAAATCATTCTTTTGTCTAGTTTCTGTTCTCATGGAAACTGTCAATTTTACGAAACGAGCAAGTTTCATTACTTCCTCGTCTCGTGATAAACTAATAAATAATTAGTAGAGTAATAATTTAAATTCTTCTAAATTATCTACGAACATTAGAAAAAAATGTACATTACAAAATACAGCATGGCAAATTTTCGTATGTCCATTAGGGCATTCAATATGCAAGAAATTTCTTTTGTTCAGCAATGATTTTCCAAAAAAGTATACGTATTTATATACTACAAAAACATCATTGCATATACTTTACTTGAATGAAAAATTATGTTCTTCAAGAGGCTTTCTTTAGGCTTTAGAAGGAATTAGTTCAAACCTATTAATGTTTGAAGTTTTCAAAAAACATATTTTTATCTAAACACATATTTTCGCGGCACGTCCTTGAATAAGGCAATACTATTACAATATTGACGTAAAGATATTTTCGAAAATGTTTTTGCTACTAAATAATTTTTTTTTTTTTTTCTATATCATCACATTATCTTGTAAAAATTCAATGGAGAGACTTATGTTGCTTCTTCATTTTTGCATCAGCACACTCCTAAATTGCAATAATTATGTAAGTATTTATTAAAACACACATTATCATACACTTTTTCACTTATATTAACTACCGATCAGCTATATCTACTCTATAAAACAAACCGTTAAAATATAGTTATACAAAAAATATCTTTTTGAATTATTTAATTATGATTTCTTAAATAGTTATTTTATTCAAATTTATGTCCTAACACTGACAAAACAATGAGTGGTAAATCATAAGAATCATTGTTTTGTTTCTGTTCTCAGGATAACTGTCAATTTTGTGAAATGACCGAGTATACCTGACTTAGTCTTGGAATATTCTACTAATTAGTCAACTAATTTATCTTACATCTTCTTCAATCAGTAAATAATATAGTTCAATGTACTTGGCTGACGCTTATTCATTATTAAAACACTTTCTGTTCTATAATTTTATAATTTTGGTTTATTTATTTTCAGCTATCCCATTAATATTATAAATGCGAAAGTTTGGATGTTTGATACTCAATCACGCTTCACTTCAACTACTAGATGGATGAACCGATTAAGATGAAATTTAGCATTAAAATAGTTTGAGTCCCGGCGAAGGACAATGGCTACTTTTTATCCCAGAAAATATAACAGTTCCAGTGGGAGTAACTATAACTGAATTCCACGATTAAACCGTAGCTGCAGATATACCTTCCTATATCAAACTTCTTTAGTATATATAGATAAAGAGTTGCCGTTAGAATACCAAGCCGATAACCAAAATTTAGGGCGGGCGGAGCCGCTGGCAAAGGCTAGTTTACAATAATTTGTGGTGTTATGATTCTGTACTGATACATACATAGGTAATTTTTTTTACGACCAATGAATGCCACTTTCTACGATCCTGACACACTTCGTTTACATAATTCTTTTTATACTGATTATTATAATTATATCGTTTCTACAACTGTGCTGCAACACAGACGTTAAGTATTTAAAAAAAGTTGCCAATAATTTCGTTCATGTGTTTGTTTTTCATGTGTTTTCAGAATTTAAATCGATTGAAAAATTAAAATTGGATAATTTTAAAAATTATTCACAAACATCCATCAAACAGCTTACAAATACAAAATTTAAAAAAGTAAAAGCTCAAATATTCTTACCTCTTACTATGGATTCTTTGAGAGAAAGTTGTCGCACATGGCATCATGCATCACGTATCCCAACTATGAGCTGACACCGCATAATTGTGTTTTTATATCTGACTAGACATTGCCAGCGGTTCCGCTCACCCTAAATTCGGTTATCAGCGTGAGACTCCGTTATTTAATCACAGTTTAAACACTATACTTTACTCCTTAATTAGCCCGCCCAATATTCGGTTATCGGCGAATGTGATTTACTCCTTAATTACACTAATGAATTCTGCTGTATCAAGCTGTAGCTATAGCTGTAGTTCGTTTAAGCTCGGTTATAGTTATTCCCGCGGGAATTTCGAGATAAAAAGTAGCCTATATGCTATTCCAGGACCTAACCTATATGTATGCCAAGATTCATCCCGATCCGTCCAGTGGTTGAAGTTTGAAGTGTGAGAGAGTAACAAACATCCATCCATCCATACAGACAAACTTTCACATTTATAATATTAGTAGGATGAAAACAGAGTGTTATGACTTATGTTTGTACATGGGTCTGTGGCATCGTAGCCCTGAAATAGTTGAACCTTTTCCGAGTTTTTCAAAGTCAAAGTCATTTTTTTTTATTCAAATTAGGTTTTTACAAACACTTTTGAATCTTCAAAGATATAGCATATTCGAAAGGTGACTTGATTAAAAGTATTTTTAGCTAATTTGAATAATGAATTTGATTTGATGATAAGAAAATCTGTTTAAAAGTATTTGGTATCCTTATGGTATAACGAAAACTACTATAAACTATTAAACTATTATTTTAATAAGTAGACAAAAAAAACTTGGAAACATATAATGCTGTTAAAAATATTTAAGTACAAGAGGTTGTCGTATGACAAAGCAAATTCTTCAGGATAACTTTTGTCATTAAATAAATGTAAATAAGAAAACAATATTGTGCTTTTAGAATAATATATACATAAATATATATATAATTATTAATAATATATAATAATAATTAATTTACTATAAATAATTTTACGACCGAGTAGCACAAGGCAGTCTGTCGAAGATATCGCGTTCGATTCCCCGCCAACCATACCGTACTATACCATGCCCGGAATGGCGAAAGGCTCTCTACTTGGTTGTGTGGCCGGCCGTTGTGCAGAGGATGTGGGTTCGATTCCTGCACGAGACAAACATTTATGTGATAAACATTTGTATTTGTTTTGAGTCTGGTTGTATTTATGTATGCTGTGTATGTTTTTCCAAAAAAAGTGGTATATATTTGTATCCGTTGTCTGGTATCCATAACACAAGCTTTGCTTACTTTGAGGCCAGACGCCGCTGTGTGTAATGTCCAAAAATATTTATTATTATCATTATTATTATAAACTTTTAGCTTGCCGCAAATATTAAACTTTATAATAGATATCTCTGACTACCCCTTTAAAGATAAGTTTTATGGTAGTGCGGATTTTAACAAGTTAAAACAAGTATCTACTTTCAAATATTATAATTCAATATTATTAAACAGCCATCTTTATAGTGGTGTCATGATGTTGCCAGGACACTGTCATGTGTATTAATTACAATGTGTAAATATTTAAACAATTTTATTTTTAAATATTTATTTTCGCAATAGAATTACCTGACTTACTTATATCCGGTTCAACGTGTTTACTCGTAACAAAATGTATTTATTATGTTTAAAAATTGAAGTGGTTAA
This sequence comes from Apoda limacodes, assembly GCA_946406115.1. Classification (NCBI taxonomy): domain Eukaryota; kingdom Metazoa; phylum Arthropoda; class Insecta; order Lepidoptera; family Limacodidae; genus Apoda; species Apoda limacodes. Next base: position 18,887,655 of record OX291555.1, on the reverse strand, counting down.
GTCGGGCTACAACCGTAAGTTTTTTCTTCTTAAATTTGATGATTTTTAAATAGGTTTATTAGGCATGTAATCTCTTTGGACAGGTCGAAATTGATATTGACCTATTCTATTATTATATTTAGAATTTTTTGATTCCTCTGGATCGTCCACTTCCATCGGAATTACATTTAAATCGTTTAAAATAGGTCCGGTTGATTTAGACGGCATCTTCACCAATCTGGTTTGAGCTTATGTCACTTTTCTATGCTTCTTTCTTCTTAGGTCGATAAGCACGACATCATTTTGCATTGCTGGTCAATTTTTATTGATCGAAAATGGGTTTTTGCCTGTTAGTTTTGCTATTTTTGTATTTTTGTAATTCGGTTTTTGCGTTAAAATAAAGTTTAGGCTTAAGCCTGTCAATCACAGTTTATTTTATTTAAATTATTCAAATAGTTTTGATACTAACGCGATTTGTACTGATGAGTGGCTCCGGCTCGCAGTCATTTTCACATAGTCGCGCGTATGGACACTGCCTAAATCAGAAATGGTATGTAAAATCCGGTAGCATAAATAGTTGACAAATAGTTTTGGTTTTTTTAATACAAAATATCTTCGAAAATTTAATAGAAGTGTGTCAAATAAATTATAAGCTTACATTAAAAAATCAATAACTGGTCTTTATATGAAAGCAGTATTTGATTATTCTTTTTAATTTCCAACGGCTACCATAACGTGAAGTAAAGTAAATAAATTTCATTTATGTTGAGAGTTATAGTGTAAATTACAATCTTATCTATGCTGATGGTAATTTTATGCGAAAAGATGGTCATCTAGTATACATTATTAACTGTTCACCAAAATTAATGAAGCTTCATCACACTTATCGACAATTATGTAGCAAGAAATTCTAAAAATGTCAAAATGTTGAATTTTTTTTTAGGAAATAATTTAAAATTGTAGTTATAATTTAACAGGATTTTATACTTTTAGCGCTAGTTTTATCGTTAGCATAAAAATAAGGTTCTTGGTTGATATTATTTCATAAGCTTCGTGTTTGTCATAAGCAAATATGGCCCCAGCACAGCGGTAGGTCTTTTAAATTATGATTTTCTCTGTTTTATCGTAAATTAGTACTGGTATGACTTGACATAAATCTTTTGGTGGTTTACCTTTAAAGCGGCGATTATACTATTAATAGAGATGTGTAAAATAATAATATCTATAAAATTGAACCTCCTAAGATTGGGATTAAGATTGCTTAATTATAACTTAGAACGCATCCCATTTAACATAGATGAGATAATTTTGTAAGAGGGTTATTAACAAAAACATAAATTTGAAAAAGAGGCCAAGTTTGGTACAAACGATCAGGGTTGTCGGCTATACCGATAAAAGTTTTGAGTTCTTAATCGGTGCCAAGTTCTATAAGAAACTTACTATAAGAATTTACAACATTCTTCCATTGATTTATAAGATTCTAACATTAAATACTAAAACATAGCACTATTCAAATGACTCTCTTTCAATAACTCGAGATCCATCATAGGTTTTTCCACAAAATTTAAAACTCTAGGTGCTTAGTTCAAAATTTTAAGAGGTGTTAGCAGGCTTCATATGGTCCCATTGTTGACGTATGCAGGTTTCCTCACGATATTTTCCTGCGCCGAATAGATACATGAACAATATATCTATTCACTTATCAAATTTAGTAAAAGACTCATTATTATAAATTTGGACTCGAAGGCAATATAAAACTTTTCAAAACTTGGATTATAAACTAGCGAGTCTAGATATTGATGAAAATTAATTGACTTTAAATCTGAGTTATCTAAAATCTGTATATTTTAATCTGCATAATCTTGATACTTATGCATTATCTTTTTATGTAATTCATAAATGTAATATTGAAATTTTATCAAAAGTTTTAGTTCATTTGTTAATTTAACCTTTAACTATTTAGTGGTTAAATTCCTGTTTAAATTTAAGTTTATTAGTTTTTGGGCATGTTCTTTATGACTCTGTATTCTTGGTAGCAATTATTTTGTTGCAGTTTACATGTTTATTAAAATTTATAGCTAACTTTGGTCGTCGCTATACGCTTATCGCTCGAATCACGCCGTCAAGACTGCCTTAATTTAAATTTATAATTATTTTCGCCATTTGCATAGGTATTTAGCCCATAATGTGCCGTTTTGTTTTTATCGCGTTACAAAGGATATTAAAATCATCAGGGCGTTATAAAATCATGAGTATATATCTACTAATAAAATGTGACTAAAATTGCTTCAATAGTTTATACTTAATACAATAGGATACAAAAGTCTTGGTTAAAACTGCCCTGCATGGTTTTCTGGTGATGTAACAGAAATATTTGCGTTATTTCTCAAAAGCTTTATGTTGGCTCTTTTCCTTTTGGTTTTTTCTGCGAAATAAGTACATATTATTTTGTTTTTTTTTTTACCGTAAAATTAAGATTTACAATCTCATTTAAATTCGCTTATCAAAAACCGCTCAGTAATTTAACATTCCTTGCCCATGTTCATCTTTACGCTTATTAATCGATGCAAGATTCTTAAGAAATATTTACCCACCTAATGTATTTGTATAACAATGTAAATTAATTATTATTATATATTATATGTTAATACAATTAAGAATGAATCCATTTCTTTGTCACATTTTTTTCTGTTACAAGTCCGAGGTCATTTGTTAACTCAAGGAAAAGATTAAAATACTAAATTTAAAAATGATCTAATCAAGATTATGCAAAGCTAGAATTCGTGACCCAATCACATCGGAAACAATATACAAAATAACGTAACATAGGGGTAGATGAGTCATTAAATGGGTAACAGATAGTAACATATTTTCCTAAGCTTATCTGTTCTTTAAAGGACACGTTTAACCGACGATATCCGTATGGTACAGGTACAGCAGTCGATCAGCTAAGGCAGGGGCCTATGAAAAACAAAAATTGTGATAGTCGAGACTCGTGAATTTATGTCTGCCTGGAGATGCCTGTGAGAAAGCATACGGCTTAGACATCATAGAAGAATTAAGACATAACTACTTTATTTTCAATTCACTGAGAAATTACGCAGAACCCATTGTTACAAATTATAACGTTACCGATATTGTACTGTGATTGACGGAATTTAGACGGAATACTCCTTAGTCTGCTAATTTCAGCCACTAAAGGGTTGAAGCCATGTTATTTACTAAGCGACATTTTAATGCGCAAAATATTATCCAACATGTTGCTTGCATCTACTGAGTTTCTGTGGTACTGACCAGCCCCCTTATTCGAGTCAGTAAAAACCACCTGGTTCCGAGATGACTTACTTCACGTTTTAATGAAAAAATGTGTGGAATAACGATTTAATCAGCAATGTAGGGCATAATCATCAACTTATTCTACACATTTTTTCATAAAAACGCAAGTACACTGACAATGCATGTGAGTGAGGCCGTCCTATGCTGTGTCCTGTATCACCTTATCTATGGTGACCATTTCAGAGTAATTTTTCCTAATCGTTATCATTTCGATGAACGGTGTGGCTCACCCATTGTCACTTCAGCTTCCTCATTATTCAATCTATGTCAATGGCTTGGCAATGCTTTTATTATGCAAAAAGCCTAGCGTAGACCTTCATTTATTGACTTTAAGCTTATTTAAGAGACCAAGTTTCTTTTCTATTATCTATATTATCTCAATAATGAAGAAAATAAAATAGTATGAGAGATCCTAGTAAGAGGAACAGAAGTCTGTCTGTCTGTATGTTTGTAAATACGCCTAAAGCAAAAATTACTGTATCAATTTGGGTGCGGTTTTCACAGTTGGATTACAAGAAATCCAACTGACAATTTGGTGCATGATTCATCTTGATGCGCCGCCTAGAAATAGATTTATCGAGGACTTGTCTTAGAAATTCAGCAATAGCAATCGGCTAGCAAAATATCCTAATGTAAATCCTCATCTATATATCTTATCATTTTGCTGATCAAGAAGTTTTTTTTGACAGAGTGCAACCGTGGGATCAAGGGTGACGTTACCATGTCGAGTAGAGAACAAAGTTGGAAGTTTACAATGGACAAAGGACGATTTTGGCCTCGGCACTCATCGAAACCTCAGCGGTTACGAACGTTACTCTATGATCGGGAGCGACGAAGAAGGTAACTTCAATCTTTTAATCTCTCGCCTGCCCCACTGTTGGGTACGGCCTACCCTCATAAGCGAGGGTGATTTGGGCCATAGTCCACACGCGGGCCCCGTGCGGATTGTGGACTTCACATACGTCTTTTTGTTTCGCCTTAAATTTTGATGAAATTTAGCACGCTGATACTTACCAGATGATAGTTTTATCCCAGTGGAGAGTTCTCATAAAAACAGAACTCGAGGACAGCGCGGCTTACGTAATAAAATATCATGAATCATCAAAGTATTATTTTCATTAAAATAATGTATATATATATTCAACTCTGTCAAGTACCGGGAAAAGATCAATAATACACAAAATGTTATTTATTAATTCAAATTTATTTTATCGCCTTCAAAGTATACTTCTTCAGAAACGACACACTTACGCTAACGAATATTTCAATTTTCAAAACATTTGTTAAACGCTTTTACCGGAATTGAGTTCAGTTGTCGCCGCGAATTGCCCTTTATGTCTTCAACAGAATGAAACGGGTGCTATGTAGTGGTAATTTGAGTTTAGGAAAAAAAAGAAGTCAGATGGAGCCATGTCTGGTGAATAAGGTTGGTAGGGTAGGATATTGGTAGGGTTGCTCAATGGTATTTGTTGAGCTTTTGGTTAAAAAATCGTTTACAATGATGGCCTTGTGCGAAGACGCATTATTATGGTACAAAATCCAAGAATTTTCTTTTTACAAAACCAGACTTCTTTGTCAAATTTGCTTTCTTAAACGTTTGAGCTTTCGAGATAAGAATTAACCGCTTTTGAAAGCTTTGTACCACTCATAAACACGTGTTTTTGATGAAGTCGATTCAGCGTAAGCCTTCCTTCCATTGCTGATGCATGATTTAAGACAAACTCTTTGATCGATGTTTTTGTCCATTATGAAATTCGCAATACACACTCGATATGATTTAACTAAAAACAGAACTGCATTTAACCTAAAAAACAGAAATGCAACTTAAACTCCGCGCCAAAATGGAAAATAGTTGTGCCAATATAAATACGATAAAAAAAGGATAAATTCAGGACTGAGCTGACTCTTAGACTAAAAGACATAGGTACATAAAGGCTTAATACGGGTTGTGAGTTTGGGATCATCAACAACTCTGACAGCTTCTACAAAGTTGATATATGTTAGAGTATATTGATGCTCATGTTAAGTGACTCTATTACGTCACCTCATCAATTCATAACGCATGTGTCTAAATTATGGGTATGATATCATAATACCGTGAGAATTAAGCGATTAACATTGTTATGATCATAAACTTAAGCAGAAAAAAAAAATACTTACAAGTCATGAACTATTTTTATAACGTTTTTTACGTTTAATAAATACTTTTAGCAGAAATTCAAATTCAATACTAACAGACATAATCTGCAATAGTTTATGACTATAGTCAGTATTTTCCATTTCACACATTTGTAAAAATATGCCTCGTACGAAGAAGCGATGTAAAAAAATTGTATTCAGTAACAGAAACATTCAACTTCTAAGATGGTTGATTTTTGAGATATATCTCCTAACTAACTTTCAAATGAACTTTTAAACTACTGTTTTGAAAATCCAAAATACTAGCTATTCGTTTGAAATGAATAGATATTGAACTAGAACCTAAACAAAAATTAACTTATTAGTTCACGAACTACAGCTGATCAAGTTAAGTACGTGTGTCGTTGATCTGTGATGCAAAATATCACAGCTAATGAGAAAGAGTCAGGAATCAACCACAAAGATAACTTAGTGTCTTGTAATTAACAACTTTATTTTATTTCTATTATAAAATTAGAATGGCTACGAAAATTCCAACCTAGATATCGAACATATCCATTTTTACGACTATTTGGTTTTATATCTGATATAAATAAAATATGGATTCCGTACTTCAAAATACATGATTGTGTAGTGCTCAACACTACAAGTATTATAGATATTATTGTGAAGAAAAAAAGGTCTGGGGCTCATACATAGTTGGGTTCCGTAGCTATAATGTACCAAGTACCTAATATATCCCAAAATAATGTGTCAGACGAATGGAAACCTAAACTTACTTTATCCTTAAATATATATATATATATATATATATATATATATAAATCTTGCAGGTTAGGTGTACATATTCTGGAGTCATGCATATTGTTAGACTTAAGGGAGATTTAACATCATTTTATCATTTTGACTTTTCCAATATATTATGTCAAGACTTCTGTTGAAAATACACAGTTCTAAACCTAAACACGTGTTGTGTGTTTTGTTACTCAATTATTTACCCACTGCCGCCAACGCTTTACATACGTGAGTGTCATTTTGGTGGATATTCTAAATATTTGTTAAAAATAGCAGGTCGATTCCAAATGAGTCATGGTCGGTAAAGTAAAGATTTGGAACTGTTTGCTTGAATCTATCGTTTTTATGATAATCTGAGAATTTATCTACTTGAGTATTTTAATAATAACTTTCATATGTATTCCAAAGAAATATCGATGCAATCTGACTAATTTATTGTTAATAATCGAAAGTTTATGCATTTAACTACGAGTTCTCTTGCCTGTTTACAATTTTTTGACTGTAAATAACTGACTTTATTATAAGCTAAATAACGATTCGTGTAACTTTTCGGTGATATGTATATATACATTTTATGTTCGAATATTCGAGAAATTTGCTATAGGAACCGGGCTAAAACGTAAGCGTTTCAATCAATTCAATATCACTGGATCAAACAGTTCCTCAAATCCGCCATTGAAGTCACAAATAAAAAAAACTTGAAATGAGCTATTTCTATTCAAAACAAATTTGCAATGCGATTTCAAGTAAAACTTGTATACATTTCAACAGTTGAAAATAGTTACAAAAGACAAACGTCCCATTTGCCGCACCTTACTTTCAGACTTCGATCTCCTATTCTTTAGAATCAATCCTACATACTATATATTTCTAAAAGTATGTTTGCTTGTTTGTTTATTATTGCTTAACGTCGTTACGAAGAAACCAGTGGGGGTTAGCATTTTACCGGTCACCAGAGTTCAGCACTGTGGGGTGAGGTAACATTTTAACTAATTTACAGGCGGACATTTTGAGCAGTAAAGATTCATATTGGCCTGTAATTGGTTTAAATTTTCATTTACTTCATGTCTCAGTGTTGTTCTTTTTTTCTGATGACAGCCTTGAGGCTAAGTTGGAATCCCATGTCGATAATCGAATGTTTCTCATAAAACTAGGTTAATCCCAAAATTTTATTGACAATTTTAATGATGTAAGTGTGTATGTATGTAAGCAGTAAGTTGAAAGAGTATACAAAATTTCCTATTTTCCTATTTATATTTTCAAATATTCATGACTCTTCATGACTCTAAGATAATATACAGCTTTCTTCTAGATACTGTCTAGGTTAATGTTAATACAGGCTAATAACGGCCTGTTTGAAACCTTGAAACAGTATCTAGGAAGCTGTATATTATCTTAGATTCATGAAGAGTCATGAATGCTACATGTTTGAAAATATAAATAGAGAAAATAGGAATGACTTCTGTATAAAAAACGTTACGAGTCAACGAACTCTAGTAAGTATTGTATACAGATGACGCTGGATTGACGTGCGTGGATGTGAAACGCATGATTCTAACAAATGTAGCTGTTCTCAAAAGAGTGGCGCTATGTGTTACATGACTCAGCTTTCTCCATTTGTATCTCTGTTTCCAACAACCGAAAACATAAGTTTGTTGCACTGCATACAAGGTCATTGAAATATATTTGGCAGGTCGGAAACAAAAACTAAAAACAAACTACACACGAGAAACTGGCTTCTTACATATTATTAAAACTGGCGATGAAATTTTTTTCTCGTGTTACTAGGGCGCGGTAAGCGATTAGGAAAAGTAGGTTTCAAAGTAAGGAAGGAAATTAGGTTACTTTGTTTTAAACCGTGTTAAACAAAGATTAGTATTTGTAAGATTTTGTTTAAACAACAGTTTGTAAGATTGATTACGTCATACTGTTAGTGTTTAGACTGAAAGCACTTCCCTCCATTTTGATAAAGTAATAATTTTATGGCTTCAAATCATTTTCATAGTAAAAGTCAACTGCAAGTTAGTAATTATAAAGCTTCATTTTTTTTGTATAAAATGAGAATATTGGGTTAACTTAATCTATTTTTAGTCGGCGTTGTGTCAAGTGACTGGTCATTACTGTGCAGTGCTTTTGTGCAAGAGGCCTCGATGCCGGGATACTGTTGAAACATATTTGAAACAGTACATTATATACATATATTATATTGTCTACCTATTTGTTATTATGGGTTAAAAAAGGACAAAATACTTATAAATCAAGGGGTCCTAGTCATTTACATGATATAGATCTTGATAAAAATTAGCTAAGTTACTTAATGTTATATTTTATTAAATTGAGTTTTAGTTAATTAATTTATCAAACAAGGTGCTGGTTCAGTTCTTTCTCCCGCGAACGCTTATGTTGTGGAATTAGCTTCCTTATCGCGTTTTCTCTAAAGAATAAAAGAATAGGATTATTCAAATTGCCATCGCGGTTTGTAAATAAAATTGGTCAAGGACGAATTGGACCCGCGCACGAAGGGTTCCGTACAATTATCAATAAAAGCGGCAAAATAATCACGTTTGTTGTATGGGAGCCCCCTCAAATATTCGTTTTATATATATTTTAAAGTGACTATGTAACTAAATATTCTGCGAATATTTTAAGCATCTACCTGTTGCCGTTATCAAAATCGAGCAAAAAAATCACGTTTGTAGTATTTGATGTTATAGCGGCAACAGAATTACATCTTCTGTGAAAATTTCAACTGTCTAACAGCTTGGTGACAGACGGCGGAAATCGAAGTCTTAGTAATAGGGTTCCATTAATTACCCTTTGGGTACGGAACCCTAACAAAACAGAAACAGGAGATTGCCATTTAGAATCTAAAATAAGCTAAGACAAGGGTAACTAAGTTTCCCCTTTGTATAAAAAAAAAACAAAAATAGACTCCAGCTTATGGCGCTTCTTTCGATGTGTTTGTACTAATGGTTTCTTCACTTGAAACATGGTATATTCTATTAGGATAATCTATTATGGATGTCTTAAAATCTTCTGTTTCAATATAAGGCAAAAAAAATATATAATTGAAGAACTGGGTAAATTACTCACCTTGCCTTACGCCGTTTTCTACTTAAATAAATTGACATATTGTTTGACAAAAAAAAAAAAAGGATAAAATTTACTTGGTTATTGATACGGATGATTTCAAGTGATATATTTTGTTTTAGGAGATTATTCCTTGGACATAATGAATATCACCTTAGAAGATGATGGCAGATATCAGTGTCAAGTCAGTTCAGGATTGAACGGTTAGTTTAAACTTACTTTTTAAACCTTTATCATATTTATGTTTTACATATTCGAACATTGGATGAATTAGTCTTATTTCGCAATTAATTTAATAATTCAAAATTAATTAGTTTAATTAATCCTTTGTTGTTTTATAACTAAGTTGTTCTCATTCCTATAGTTACCTATTTTTTTTTGAAATAGACAGCTTTACTTATAATTATTTACTAGTTTCTAGCGGACAAGTTACCTTTATCATATCGTATTTTGTTTATTAGAATGGTTTTCGAATCCATTACCATAGTATCGTCTATTGCCGTACGTTTATAAATTGAACGGTATCTACACAATACGTAAGCGCGAATTAATTCTAATAGTAATAGACCTAAAAAACAAACCTGACTGCAAGAACTAAAACGAAGTAAACAAGTGCACCTAAAACAAATCAAATATTTTTAACAAATATCAAGTATGTTGAAGTAACTACTACATTGTGAGCAATTTGTACTACTATTTGTTCTTGCATTTAAATGAGTCCCGCCTGCTTATAGTTAAATCTTAAAATATATAAATCTCGTGTCACAATGTTTGTCCTCAATGGACTCCTAAACTACTGAACCGATTTTGATCAAACTTCGTAAATATCTGTTAAGTCAAAGTCAAAGTCAAAATGGTTTATTCTAATAAGGATTTTACAATCACTTTTGAATCGTCAAAGTTATAAAATATTATTTTTTGAACCCTCCCACCTTCCCGCCGGTTCACAATGTTGTTGATTTCTACCGAGAAGAATCCGGCAAGAAACTCGATAGTTACTCTTTTAAAAACACTTAAATAAACTAAAATACAATTAATGTTTTAAATAAAAGATTTTTAGTCGTACAATTTTATGATACCTATGCATCCTGTAATTGAGCATCATCAGTCCCAAGGATTTTTATCATTAACATAGTCTGAAATATTGTAATATGCCTTTTTACAAAGTACCTGCTTGATAAAAGATTTAAATTTACTTATTGATAGATTTTGAATTTTATTGGGAACTTTGTTGTAAAAGTGTATACATTGCCCCATAAAAGAGTTACTTATTTTGTGTAGACGTGTATCATGCACCAACAGCTTATTTTTACTTCTAGTATTTACTTTGTGAACGTCACTTTTCTTGCTGAAACTATTGATATTTTTATGTACATATAAAAGATTTTCATATATGTACTGCGACACTAAAGTTAAAATTTTTACTTCCCTAAACCTATCCCTCAGAGATATCCTAGATCCTAATTTATAAATAGCACGAATTGCCCTTTTTTGTAACAAAAATATTGTATTTACATCAGCAGCGCTACCCCACAATAGGATACCATATGTCATTAAACTATGGAAATAGCTAAAATATACTATTTTTGCAGTGTCGACATCGGTCAATTGTCTTATTTTCTTGATCGCATACACAGCAGAGCTAAGTTTTTTGGCTAGGTTATGAATATGAGGACCCCATTGAAGTTTGGAGTCCAGCGTTATGCCAAGAAAGACTGTTGAATAAACAAGTTCTAATTGCTCGCCATTAATATTAATACATGTCTGTCTCTGACTAACATTTGGTAATGTAAATTTAACACATTTGGTTTTTTTTTCATTAAGTAACAAATTATTAGCGTTAAACCAATTTACAATTTTAGAAAGGGCATCATTTAATTCATTATAACATGTCTGTCGTCTCTTAACTTTAAAAAGCAAAGAGGTGTCATCAGCAAATAAGACAATGTCATGGTTTTTTACATTATATGGGAGATCGTTAATGTAAATAAGAAATAGAAAAGGACCTAAAATTGAGCCCTGAGGGACTCCTATAGTGACTGCTGATCCCGGAGATCTTTCACCGTTGACATCTATTTTCTGTACTCTCCTACTCATATAGGATGTCAAAAGGTCGAGAGCTTTGCCTCTAATACCATAGTGATGTAGCTTCCTGATGAGATTTTCATGTTGAACACAGTCAAATGCCTTAGATAAATCACAAAACACTCCAAGGGCGTCATGCGAATCCTCCCAGGCGTTATATATATTTTTTAATAGTGCCACTCCTGCATCGGTTGTGGAACGGCCTTTCATAAAGCCAAACTGTTTACTACTAAGTAGCTCATTAATACAGAAATGGCTTAACATTTGACAAAGTATGATTTTTTCAAAAACTTTACTGAGTATAGGTAGTATTGAAATAGGCCGAAAATTATTAGGATCTGTTGAACTACCTGATTTAAAAAGAGGTATAACTTTGCTAAGTTTCATCTCATCAGGAAACACACCACTATCAACACAACTATTAAATATAATGGCTAAGGGTTGTGCTATAACATGAATAATTGAATTTATAGTTTTTACAGAAAGTCCCCAAAGGTCTGTGGTGTTTTTAATTTCTAATGTTTTAAATGTATTAATGATATCTGTAGGACTAATGTTTTTAAATACAAAGGGAACGTTACATTCAGGAACACTAGCTTTTAATAATTTTTCTGCTAAGATTGGACTTGAGTTTAGATGTTCAGTTGTTTTGAATGGGATATTCCTAAAAAACTGTTCAAAGGCAACTGCTACCTCAGAATTTGTTTTAAAACTAGCATCATCTACAATCAACTCAAAGTCCTGACAAGAATTCCTAGCTTTACCAGTTTCATTATTTATTATGTTCCATGTAGTTTTTATTTTATTTGTTGAATTTTTTACTTTATGTCTGAGGTGAATTGCTTTTGCAACAAGACAGACCTTTTTAAAGGTTTTTGAGTATTTTTTTAAATATTCCCTAAATATTTGGCTATTATTATATGTTTTTTCTTTATATAATTCATACAGTTTACGCCTACTTTTATGAATACCTGGGGTAGCCCATTCACTAAAACTAAAGCGACTGGAAATAAGTTTCTTTTTTGCAGTAAATATTTTATTATACTCTGTAGTAATAGTGTCAAGAACAGTATTGTACATATCATTTGGGTTGCCATTATAAAGCAAATCTGGAAGTTTATGCATTAAGTTAGATTTAAATGATTCAACCCGTTTAGTTGTTATTGGTATAAATTTAATTTCCTTTTTACTAATACTATTCTTTCTTTCTAAAACCACTAACTGTCCACAATGATCTGACTCTAGATTGCTTATAATTGATTTTTGAATTGGTTTTATGTCAGTAAATATATTGTCGATGCAAGTGGCACTGGATACAGCAATTCTAGTTGGTTCACAAAACAAATTATTTAAATTAAAAGACTGAAATAAGGCAAGCAATCTGGTGCTTAATGAGCTATTTTCCAAAATGTTTATATTGAAGTCTCCACAAACAATGATTTGTTTATTAGAATTGCTGATTTTATTTAGCACTTCTTCCATAACTAATTCAAAATTATCATAAATTGCACAAGGCGGCTTGTATACACTCACAACAATGAGATGCTCAACTTCTATACAGGACAGCTCGGCAGTTCGCTCAACTGAGAGGCTCACAATGTCTTTACGTTCCTTAAACTTTAGCTGTTTATTAACTAAAATTAAAGAGCCACCATGGATAGCATTTACTCGGCTGAACGAACTTCCCACCTGGTGATTAGTGAAATTGAACATCAACTGATGGCTGCGTAGCCAGTGTTCAGTGATACATAAAATGTCAATCTTTTGGCAGTTTATGAACAATTCAATTTCTAGTTCTTTCTGAGACATTCCTTGTATATTCTGATGCACCAGGTTCAATGGAATATTATTTTTAGTATGACAAAGTTTATTGTTTTGTTTCTGTTTGCATAAAACTTGAGTAGACATAGATTGTTTAATATAATCATTATTAATGTTGGAATTATATAATATGCCAAAGTGGTCCTTTGTTGTCTGAAAATTTAATTTAAATTATTACATGTCAAATTATTATACTTCTCAATAGAAGCAGGTTGTTTAGCTAAATGACTAGCTGAAATGTCAATTACACTATTATAATTGCACTGCTCAATGGAAGCAGGTTGTTTAGCCAAATACTTGGCTGAAATGTCAATTACACTACTATAATTACACTGCTCAATAAAAGCAGATTGTTTAGCCAAATTATTGGCTGTGGTATTAATATAAAATGATAGCGACAAGGCTAACACTCTGGTACAATGGTGTGTGAGATAATATTTATGTCTTGTCCTTATATAATTATGTCTAAAAATACTGTTAGTATCTATCACATGAAAGTTATTGTTATTGCTAGACATAGTATGCAAAGCTAAATTTAACTCACATCTAAGGTTGTTTTCCTCCTGTGGCAAACCCTTACAATAGGGAAATGTAAACATTACAATTTTTTTTACTTTAAGTGCGCTTATACTATTATAATATTGTCTTAATTCACTTTTATTTACATTACCCCTTCCTTCCTTATTTGATCCAACTTAAAAGATAGGATAGTTTTTATCTCGATATGTCAAGTGCGAGCCGGACTCGGGCACTATAGGTAAAAACCAACTTTCGCCAGGTACAGAGGGACGGCAGCGGAACAACGTTCGCCGGGACAGCTAGTATTATATATGTTTTAGGTGCACTTGTTTACTTCTTTCAGTCGGTTTTTTTTTTTTAATTTTTTTTATTTACAGAATTTTAGTGTTATTATTTTATAATTTTTTTTTACTCGCACTTGACTATTTTCCTGTGATCGTCATATATTTTCGTACTTGCCTTTTAAAGCCCTTAGCATTAGCAGCAGCATTTCAACATTTAAAAAGATTTTGGTTATTTTAATTACAAACGAAAATTAAATCACTTTGCTTCTTTTTATCAGACTATACTAATAGTAATCTACAAAAATCGTGTATCGTGTAAAATTGGTTTTAATAATTCCACATATTTTTAGGTGAACCAGCCATTAGATCTCGATACGCCCAGCTCAGCGTGCAAGTTACTCCAGAGCCACCTCGGATCATCCAAGGAGCTTTTATAGACGCCACCGAAGATCAGCCTTTAGATATTGAGTGTATTTCTTCAGGTGGCAGACCAGCTGCTGAGGTAAAATCAAATACAGCTTAAAATGGAGGGCTTTGATCTCTGCCTACCCCTTTGGAAAACATGTGTGATTGTATGCATATGGATTTTATGTATGTATGCAAATGCTATTCTTTGACGTTTGTGAATTAAAGCTGAATCTTTTTTTTTTTTTTTTTTTTTATACCACTAAGGTGGCAAACAAGCTTACGGCCCGCCTGATGGTAAGCGGTCACCGTAGCCTATGGACGCTTGCAACACCAGGGGTATCACATGCGCGTTGCCGACCCTTCAGAAATCTAATAACTACTTTCTTGAAGAACTCCATACTGTAGTCCTTGCAGAATACCTTGGCAGGGAGCTCATTCCACAACTTAAGCGTTCGCGGAAGGAAGTTTCTCTGAAACCGCACTGTACGCGACCATTTAGGTTCTAAAGTGTGAGAATGGATTCCCTGCCGATGGCGAGCGGTGCGATGGTAGAAAGTAGCCGTGGGCATCATTTCGAACAATTCCTCAGAACACAACCCATTGTACAAGCGGTAGAACACACACAGTGAGAATGTAAATTTAATTAAATTCTCATATTTCTAAAACTAATGAAATATATTTTTATATAAATTCAAATGTAAGTTAAGAAATAAAAATCAACATTCATAAATGATAAGATACTAACAAAAACTTAATCTGAAATGTTCTTAAAAGTGTCTTTTAACTTATAATTTACTTTTGTTTAAATTTTTGTACTTAAGTCATTTTAAAGCTTGTAAAACTACTTTAGCTCTCAAGTCACACTTAACTAAACTTAACTTAACTCTTATAATAATACTAATAAAAATAAAGTTTAAAAAATTTGCATTTGTTTTAAAAGTTTAGAAATGTCAAAGTAGTAAATGTCTGTTACATGTAAGAAAAACATATTAGATTAAAAACTTATTAAACGTATAAAATAAACTTCTTAAAACTATATTTTTTTTAAACTAGTTAAAAAAATTAAATACAGCCTACATATTTTGAGTACACAAAAAATTTATGACAAATGTATATGCTTCAACAAACGCACTCGAATTCAGAGAGCTTGCAAACAATACCTGACCTGAATATTGAGAGGTTTGCCTGCTGATGAAATATGATTTTCAGCTTTTTGTGAGTAGTTAAAGATATTGTTTACCCAGTTTTTAGATAAGTATACTCTATATTGAGAAATAAATTTAAGTTTACAATTAACTAATTTATTTGAGAAAACATGGACAGCAAAATTAAAAAAATAAACCGGCCAAGTGTGTGGCATATGTATAAATTAAAATTGAGCCCTAAAGTCTAGACAATGAAACACCAGGGAGCTTATTGGGAACAATCTCGAGTACAATAGACTCTGGAATTCGAGAGAAGATGCATGTAAGCTCTTTCACGGTTGATAAGACCTATTTGTATACATTAGTCTCTCGAATTCCAGAGTCTAGCGTATTCGATACTGTTCCAGATGCCAGAAAAAACAAACGACTATGTCCATATATAAATTTCTAATTCAATATGCGGTTTATGTTCAATCTATATCCTAATTTATAAAAAGGTAAAATTTGTTCGGATATTTATTTGTTGGTTGGTATGTAGGGGTAATCTCTGCAACTACTGAACTGATTATAAAAATTCTTACACATATAATTTTTTGCACAGGTATAGATATTCCAAATGATATAAATACTTTTTATCCGGCTCGAAAGTTTCAACGGGAATAATTTTTTTTGAGGGCCTATTTTCTTTTACGTCGTCGTAAAAGAGGATACAATTAGCTTTATTTGTTCCACCGAGATATGTTTACGTACAAAGAAATACAAATATAATACTTTTTCTGAATCAAAAGTTCCTACAGGAATAGGTTTTTCCATGGTTTCACTAGTATTCTATATACACAAAATTTCTGAGTTTTAGATCTGCATCTCATTTTGTTTATGAATTTTAAATTAGTAATATACCTGCTCGGACAGGTGGACAGATATACAGACAGGTAAGTGACGGCAATAGGGTTACATTTTGCTCTTTAGTACGGAACCCTAAAATCGTGCAAATTTAAACCGACGTTGTGATTATTTTTGTGGTATTTTATAAATACCAACTGCCGCGAACAAAACTTCGCTTTTGCTTTATGTAGTTTATTTTAAGCTATTCTTAGTACCTTAACTGTTATTGTTAAAGTACCTACAGTTAATGAATGGATATTATTTTAGTCATTTTGTGGTATGGCAAATATAAAAAATTTTGTTGAAGTAAATTTTATTAATTGCTTGTCCATTCAGATTACGTGGCTAGATGGAAAGCAACAAGTCCTCAAGAAAAACATACAAACTAAGGTGGAACCTTCTGAAGATGGGCAGAGATTTAATACAAGGTAATTGATTTAGTGTTTCTTATACATTTCTACCCTCTTTCTGTAGTTTTAAGCATCTGATGATTAGAAACTAAGCAAAAATATAATATAAAAGCAATATGGTTTAGGTTAGATAATTTTTGATAATGTAAAAGAGGAGATAACTGAAGGAAGAGAGACTCTCCTTCTAATACCTTAGAGAGGCCTGTGTCCGTTAAGTGAGGATAAGGCAAAGGCGAAGAAAAAGTGAAGTATGCGAAGCTAGTGAAGGGCATATTTGTTTTATTCATTCTAAATTGATATAAAGGGTACATGCATGTATTTTTTTTTTTGCAATACATGGCTAACGACTTTTCTGCCAAAGATTTACTCAATGACGATAGAAAAAATCTGTAAAGAAGACAGCAATATAGAAATAACAATTCAATTACAAAATTTATTTGTCCGGTTGAAACGCCGTCATTGCGACGCGCTTCTGTGACGTTACAGTTATTTAGATAATACAACTTAATCTAAAAACATACACAACTAGCTGATCCCGAGAATGTTGTTTCTCTTTAATAATACAACTGGCGTGCCACTGAAAGGGTTGTACAAATTCAGAAACTTTCCTCGGCGTATGCCCAACAATTTACGAAAACTTTATTTCAATCGGTTTACCCATAGTACACGAGTCCAACTTGCTCTTGACACTTTTTTATTTTATGAAATCCTTGCACTAACAATAATGAACACAACAAAAAAAAGAATTATCCAATTTACTGCAGTCGTTCGGAAGTTGTGGCGTGGCCAAGGGAAACAGGGATTCATTTATATATATATATATATATATATATATATATGTCGCAGGCAAATCGTATAATTCGCCGTTTTACGAAATGCCTAGGCAGATCGTTAAGTATGGAATAGAAATTATCATATAACTGAACAGATTATTATGTGAAGCTTGGCTGGAACGCTCCGCTTGCTTCGCTCACTCCACATCTACGTTTACAAAAGAGAAACTGAACCTAACCTAATATACATGACTTATACAGAGCGATTTTTGTTCCTTTCGTTTCCATACTTCACGATCTGCCTAGGCATATTGTAAAACGGCGAATTATACGATTTGCGTGCGACATATAGATTTTATAAATTGTGTAATAGTTACTAAATAAACCATGGGAAGAGACCAAATATAAGATTATAATTACTGTATTTGTATCCAAGTGTAAGAATTATATAAGAAATGCACCTTGGTTTGGTTTTGTTAAATCTATCTAACTGAAGGTTTTGCCTTTCTTTTGTTTTTATTTCGCTTTTTTTTGTGCTTTTCAATAATTAACATTTTTAAATATAATTCTATAGCGATAAAGTTCGTAGGAAAAAAATTTGGTCTGTTTTTTTATAACATGCATATATAGGATCTTTGTAATGATAATTTTTTCTGATTAAAAGTACATTGGCAATTAAGTCCAATTTTAAATTTGAAGAAACAAAAGACCTGATAACCTTGTATTTTAATCTACAATGCAACAAACTTTTTTGATACGGTGTCTGTCGCTAGTGTCGCATACGTTCGCACCATTTTTATATGATAACTGTATTTTTGATGTTTGACCACCGGGTCAGAAAAGTTGTATAACTATAATACTAAGTAGGACAATTTATTTTTTTAAGTAATTTAAAAACATTGTATATGCCAGTAATTCTGATTCGAAATACTTTTATAGAGCAGACGGCACCCTGGAATGCATTTTGCTCTAATCTTGTAGCCAATACTTAAACAAATATTAGTTTATATTAAACTTAAAAAATAAATACAGTACTACAAAATAAATGATAAACATAGATGACGTTAGTAGTTCATATTTTATTGTAGATTTATTAATGGAAACAAAATTTGCATTCTGGGAACTCCAAATACTCTATCACAATATTTACTGCAGAATATCCTCACTGGACAATTTATAATGTTTCTATCTTGGATTTACTAAAAATACTAAACAAATCTCAACAAATAACATGGCCAAATGTTTATTTTGAAGAACTGGAACTTTGTCTATTTACGTGGTATCCGCTAGACTTTTAAATAAGCTAAACAAAAGTGACCTAAATATGTATCAAGAAGGTAATATTTTATAGAATAATACCCACAGAGAATGGATTTACAGTTGTTCACTTACCTACAGATAAAATCTTTCAATTATTTTAAGATAATGAAATCAATACTAAAGTGTATTGGTACAAAGTTCGTAAAGTTTAAACATAGAAAACGACCACATTGCATCAAGTAGGCACATACCTTTATATTCTTGGAAGTCTCCACAATGCAAAATTTTAAGGTAGGAAGGTATTCTTCGAATGTTGCTATAGCGAATAAAAACTTTTCTTTCGGATACTAGTTGTAATCAAAAAAGAACAAATTTATTTAACCTAAATTGGCTACTACGTTTTTTAATAATATGGCTTAAGTATCATTATTCTTATAGTATGCTTTGGAGTTTTATCATATTTGACCGATCATATAACAAAAATAAACTCAACTACGTATTAAAACACTTTAAAGGTTTAGGGTAAGTAGTAGTATTACGCCAACAACCAAAATATGTGTAGGGTTTATAACTTTAGCTATCTAATTTCTCTTTTTTGCAAATGTCACCAAATAATAAAGTAACTTAGTTGCTTACTGTTCTATTTAATTATAAACGCAGTGGTATAAAATATTACGGTATCAGTATGTGAAAAATCAGGTGGTGGTTCGTGACATGTTTCAACTAGTTTTTTCGGTTTTTGAATATACCAATGTTTAATAGTTACGGTAACATGTAGTTATTAGTAGTTATTTACCAAAACTACAAAATCCCCTACATAAATTTACTTAGTTGACATGATAAATTTATTAAATGTAATAAAACACCTATGATACCTAAGTAATTTAATTTCTGAGAATATATTTATGTATTTTAACGGTAATCCTAAATCTAAATTCTGTGAATATGTACACGTATGATATTGACATGCTCTTGAATTGGTGCAATATTGTCTTACATAATTAGGTCGGTGTTGCGGCTTACCCCGACGAAGGCGTACCACAACCAAACTATAACTTGTCAGGCGCAGAACATCGCTGATAGGAATTTCAGGGTGGCCAGCGTCCTTATTGAGGTGAGAATTAGTTTATTAATACAGATTATACAATTAAATTAGTATTTTAGGTCATTCTGATGAGAAACAGCTATATAATACCACAAGTTAAATAAGAGTTGGTTTCATTGTTTTTTGTTTATTGTACGTAATAACTTCAAAAGACTTCGCATACATAAAAAATATACGTACATAATATGTAAGCTTATCTCTATTGAAAGGTTTCTTCTAGCAATATATCTGAAATAAATGTCATGTTTTTTTATTATTAATTAGTAAGAAAAAGATAATTACAGTTTACTACCCTGAAACCTAATAATGGAAATAAGTTTAACGCTTAACATTTGGGTTCTCAAAACTTAGTACAAGATTGTATAAAAGATTGTTTAAAAAATACAAAAATTTGTATAAAATATTTATTTGTATTTCTTACCTAATCAAATATGTTAAAATGTTTATTTTAGTAATTGAACCTAATTATTTTCATTAATGCACATAATTCAAATTGCTAGAAATTTTTACTTTATGATTTTTGGAACAAAATCCTTTGTTAATTCTACAAAGACGCGTTGTTATAATTGTAATAATTTTCATTAAGCAAATCCTTTTGATATCCGAATTAAAGTTTAATCTACCGTTAATTAATCCACATTTTGGCTTACAAATTGCTATGAAGTTTTAATTAATTTGGCGTTGTATGTCTGTAGGTGAAATATGCGCCAAAAATAAAAATATCTGTAAAGTCGGGCCTTGTAAAAGGAAATATTCAAGAGGGAACCGAAGCGAGAATACAGTGCCAAGCTGATGCTAACCCCCCTGCTCAAATGTACAGATGGTATTTAAACAATAATCCTGTAATTGGAGACTACACTGAAGAAATGGTTAGTAACTTAACATTGCATATTTAATATTTTGAAAAGAATATGTGATATTAGACATAATTTATTATGTTTTTTACTATACAGTGTAAAAATAAATTACTAAAGTGAAAGGTTCTATGTTTAAATCAAAGCATAAGCAGTAGTAGTAAAACACTTTATTGCACAAATAAAAGAATAACATTATAAAAACTTAATAAATTCCATACGATATAGGCGGTCTCATCGCTATGGAGCCATTTATTCCAGACAATCTTTGGGTAGAGGAGAAAACAAAAGGTGTGATGGATAGAATGTGCATAGAGATATAAGGATCATATACTCGTACATACATACAGTACACATAACATATGAATACTCAAAAATATAATCAGACACACAAAAATAAATAGTATATACATATAACTACATCCATATCATATATATTTCTAATTTATTTATTTATTTAACATATTTTTTACAAATTATTACTGCAAAAAATATTGCAAAATACTTGCAAGGATTTGTCTCGATACTGATAAGTCACACCCATCACCAAAAACTTTTTTTTTAAAACAAAAACTATAAATAAAACAAAAACCATAACAATAGCTAAGAATAAAATATTCTTGGAGAAAATACACTACAGCGGTCTATGTTCAATATACAAATACAACATACGCATAATAATAAATATAATATATACTCTATATCATACTTAAAAGATAATTAAAGTAGGAAAAAGTCGGTTAATTATTTAAGGAAATGTACAGTGACCATTTGTTAAATGTCGATAGTGATTTCGCTCATCTTATGTCTGTTGGAACAGCATTCCACAGTCTAATCGTGCGAACAGTTAAAGAATTGTGATAAAAATTAAATTAAAAGTGTGTAGGGGTTTTAACCATCAGTTTCGTGGAAGGACGGAAAACAGATGATCCGAAAAACTGAGAGCGCTCTTTTGGATATGGCGTAGTAGATGGATTCAACAGTATTTTGTAAAGTAGGAACAGAATTTGAGTATTCCGGTGAAGGCGAATTGGGAGTCATTTTTGGTTACTGAATTATTATAGCTGTATTTTTTCTTTTTTTTTGTACAGTAGTTGTAAAATAACATTCTGCCGAACTGTGTTTCAGTTTGTCGGCAGTAGCTCCCGTGGAAATTAATAAATATAACTTAGACAACAAAGACAATTATCTTATCTTCAAGACAATTATCTATTCTATTATTTATTTATTTATTAGGCTTATTAATAAGTTAATTCTAAAGCTTAATGTAAATATAATCAAATATATTATTTGTATATTTAACATCATATATACTAGGTTATTTTTAACAAGTTTAGTAGATTATTTTGAGATGAATCAAAGGTTAATTAATTAATTTATTGATTTATAATATGTTGTATCGGAGTTTTTTTGTATAATTTATTTACTTATAGGCAAATAAATGGCACAGGCAAAATCATTTACCTATAACATATCGCACTCTTAGATTTAAAGTGACTATTTTCGATGTGATTTAAACTTTGAAAATGAATGTAATGTTTACAATAAGAATAATCTATTGTTATAATCTGTCATAAATGCGTCACTTCTAGAAGAAAAATAAATAATCGTTTCAGTCGCAACAGGTTAGTATAAATGGTTTTACGTCGTTTCATTTATTAAACTTGTTAAAAATACTGTTCTATTAAATAACCTAATAAAAATAAATTATACAAAAAGAGGTGAATATTATTAATATTATGACTGCAGCAAGAAAGAGGTGCATTTTTAAAAATAGTGCGCTTCATAGTTTATGCATGAACGGGTTGGTGCGGATGGTATAAAATACACTACAAATTGCTAACTTAATGCCCATTGTAGAGCAAAGCGAAATAAAACGAATTAAAAATGTAATTTTACCTCCGGTTTTGCACGGAAATAATAATTTTATATTTTACAGTTAGCTTGCTTTTGTTATTACTACGGTGAACTGGTATATAGCCAGTATTTGGATTACTCTTTCGGGTGTAGGTAATTGTTTTCATGCTAGCTTTTAGAATTTGCGGAACAAATATTTTAAATTTTTTATTGAAAATGAAACAATGAGAAAACTTTAAGTTTTACCAGGGCTATATTAACAGGTTTTATGTGTAAATAACCTCACGGTTTTAATTCCCGAAAGGAGGTAACCAGTGTTTAGATACACGACCACATTAGAATGTACGAGACATCCTCATTTCACCAACTACTTTAGTATTTGATGAGCTAATCGCCACAACACTGTATCTAATACAGTGTTTCTGCAACTATGAGTAACATATTACCAGCTTTAGAGTACTATAATAAGTAGTAAAACGAAATACCCCATTAGCTAATTGAAGTATGGGAAAGAAAAATAATACTCTAGGGATATAAAAATTATAGATGAAATTTATGAAACTAAGCTTCTTAAAATAGAACTGTTTTATTTTTTTACTAGATTATCCACTCCATAACATTATAACTTAAAAGAATCTACGGACATAATTGATATAAGAAAAATTATCCATACAAGTCATGTGATATAATATTTTATCTTCCAGTTAGTGCTAGCGATGTAATATATATTAATTGCGCCGTGTGTGTATTCGTATGAAGAGCGATATAGTGAGATATGAAGCCAGATAAAAATATCGTATATTATCTTTCTCGTGTTTGACGACCTTTAAATTAAATTAAAATTAATGATAATGTAGATACATTTGTTAGTAATATAACATCCTTGTTACAGATCATCTTCATTGTTACAGATCATCTTCAACGTAAATTAATGATAATGTAGATACATTTGTTAGTAATATAACATCCTTGTTACAGATCATCTTCAACGTAACTAGGAAGCATCACAAAGCGGTGGTTCAATGTGAAGTTAGCAATTCCGTCGGAAAAAATGAGCAAAATATATCACTAGAAGTAACGTGTAAGTATTATAAATAAAATATTATTAAATATTATAAAACTAGCTTTTGCCCGCACTAAATTTGGTGTGGGATTCTTCTGACAACTCCTTGATTATACTAAAAAAGTTTGTTATAACAAGCTATAGCTGCAGCTATGGTTTGTACGTGGAATTCGGTTATAGTTTCTCCTGTGGGAACTTTTGGATTTTCCAGGATGCAAAATAGCCTATGTTCTATTTCAGGACTTATCCTATATATATAGGTGCCAAGTTTTATCCCGATCCATCCAGTGGTTGAAGCGTGATCGAGTAACAAACAACCAAACATCCAAACTTTCGCATTTATAATATTAATGCTATTGCTGGTAATTAATGAATTTTGCCAGCGACTTCAAAAATATTTATATTATTAATGAACTTTGCTATAGCAAGCTATAGTTCGTTTATAGTTATTTCCGCGGGAACTTCTGAATTTTTCAGAATTATCACTAGCCTATGTCCTTTCCCGGGACCTTAATTATCTTCATACCAAATTTAATCTAAATCAGTCCATGTATAAGTGACTTTTATGAAGTAACAATCAGATAAACAAACAAACTTACGCATTTATTATATTTATAGGAAAAGAACTGACTCCAATATTTTTACTAGTTGCTGGCTTATAGTATTTATTTGTTATGAACCATTAATGTACATAAAAAAAAAACTGTTTTGGCTGAGTTATTAAACATAATGGCTGTTCACTGACAAATATACTGGAAAAAATCTAAGTACAAAAAGAATTTTTTTTTGTTACTATTTGTGTCTTAAGACTAACTGAATCAAATTATTTTGAGTTTAATTTTGAGCCTGTGCAAAAACTTCAAAGCAATTAGATCTAACTTCTGAAAACTAAAGCTAAAAAGTCTTTTGATTACATTGAATTATTCTCTTAGATCCACCAGCATTTAAAAAGCGACCACAGAATATAGAAGCAGAAATGGATTCGAGAGTGACATTAAATTGTGACGTAGATGGACAGCCGCAGCCCGAGATACGTTGGATATTCCACGAACCTGGCCGCATCGGGGTAAGTAATTACCATGCCTGAATTATTAAAGGGCATTGCTGTAACTGTCTGAAATACAATGTAAATTACTTGTCTAACTAATAGAATTCTTAAATGTATGCTTCATTATTTAATCGACGTTCAATGCAAGCAAATGCAATACACGCTTTGAAAAATTTTGCGAGTGTTGAAGCAATGGTCATGTTTATTGCATTAAATACAAAAATAAAAATCACTTAATAAGGTAATGAACTAAAAAAAAAATAAGTTTTATAACATAAATTTTTGCCATAGTTTACGCGACTTAGCCTATATCGTAGTCTCAAATAAATGTTATAAAATATAATTCATATCTCAGAGATTGTCAAGTATATAATATTGATTTGCCAATACTACAAGAAAAAAAAAGAAACTAAATTAAAAATAATTAACGAATCATAAAACAACAATAAAGAATATAAATAATAAAAACAGTAATGGACTGCCTATATGTAGAATGAATATAAAAGTGAAGTGAAATATTTGAATATTTACAAATATAATTTACTCTGATTTAAATTACCTTATTTTCTGATTGAAACTGAATTAAATTTGATTGTGTAGTAGGACCCATTATTTGATTGTGTAGTAGGACCCATTATTTTTTTAATAGAAAAGTTCTCTCAAATTCTGACTCTTCTTCCAATCCTGACTCATTACATAATCTAAAGCTATTGTATAATCTAAAGATACACTATATCAGAAGCAGGGCTCACCAACATTTAAATCGTGATGTTATACTTATAAACATACAAGTTACAATCAACGTCAACAGTGTTATGTGAATGTAAAATATTTTCCAGCAGGTCAAAGGGAAATCTCCAACGTTAAAAGTGCACGTAGATACTGAATCAGCTGGAAGCTATATTTGTAAAGCTACTGTTGAAGGCTATCCAGAGATCGAGTCAGAAGCTACTATATTCATAAAAGGTTTGTTATGTTCATGAATTTTAAAAAAATAATTTCAGCTTTCCCGCGGCTTTTCGGAAATTCAGTTATCGCTGTGGGATTGATTTACTGAAACAAAACCTTTACAAACACTTTTCATAAGCAGATTTTAATGTACCAATTTTCAAGTAACTCTGCCTATAGTTTTCAGAATTATCTATAAATTTTGCTTACTTTTGACCTATATTTTAATTATGTTTACAGGAACACCAAGAATAATTTCGAATAGAACTCAACTTGGTTCAGAAGGCGAAAGTGTAAGGATAGAATGTGCTGCTTTTTCAGTACCAAAACCGGATGACATTCGATGGTATTTCGAAGGTCACGAAATTAGTATCATACAGGATCCGGTAAGTTTAAAAAATATTTAATAATAATTTGCTGGCATAAGCTTTCAGAAGCTCGAAGAATTTTTATAACTATAAATTAACTTTTTTTTAAAAGTTTAGAATTCAATTTACACCAAATTACATTTCTTTAAAAGCTTATACATCGGTTTTAAAAATCAGAAGCATATCTTGATATCTGACAATAGTTTAATACATATATATTGCATATCTTTTATCAGAAATTATCACTCATTTAGAAATATGTGCTAAGCAATCGATCTCTATTTGGACAATGTACTTGTAGGAATTGATACAATCATATCTTCGAAGAAGCAGGTTAATCGTCTGAAATGTGATTGTAAATATGTTAAAAATAGATTCTTCTTTCAGGATTACGCAATCTTAGAAGAAACCTTACCAGACGGAATTATCAAGTCAGTTCTAGTGATCAGAGCGAGTCAGTCCAAACACTACGGCTTGTACAACTGTAGCGTCACTAATGAATATGGAAATGATAATGCTGCTATAATGCTCAAACCATTCAGTAAGTGTTTAAAAAATAGTAGTGATTAAATAATTAAACAATATTGATAAGTTTTTCATAGATCAATTACTGTAATCAGAACTCGGATTTTATTCTTAGATTTTTATTCTGTAAGTTGAGCCGTAAATACAAACAAAAATCTGTACCTATATCTGTATACAGAAGAATACTTTGACTGTCAGTCGTGAAACTATCACAAAGACTCCTACATACTATTTTTATAGTGCGGAATAATTTTATAAATATTGTTAAGTCAATCAGTTTTTTTAGACATAGGATTTGTTTGAGCTGCAGGGAGGCACTTCATGCATGTAGCTCGAAACGGTATGCGGTATACCTTCGATCCGGAGTAGTCATGTTGACGTGTTGAATTAGAAAAAAAATCTGCATAAATCGAGAGCCTAGCTAGCTTTAGGCCAGTGCCACAAGAGAAAGAACGTATGAAAGCTAATAGTGAATCTGTTCACTGTATCTACCTTTTATTTATCATAATATGGTGTGTTAATGTGTATTTTCTCAAACATGCTACGATATGCGTCCATAACTTGCACAAAGCTTCTTTGGGATAAATCGTACTTGCAGTACAGTATCAGAGAGCGACCCGCTATGTTTTATCCGAACGCTCGAGCGGTCAAATATGTAATTTGAAAATGGAACGAACTTTTTTAAACCCGAAAACTGATAACGAAATAGCTAAACTCATCAAGTTTTAATTAAATTTCGGACTAGCACAACAAAAAGAATGCGCCGTTAAATTAATTCGAAAAATTAATAAATTAAATCGACATTTGAACGTGGCGAATTGGCGGCAAAAGTACTTTTTTGTTTTAATGCAGTTGTCAATACAATTTTTTTTTTACGCGCATGTTTGAGAAAAACACTATAAAAGCCTTGTCAATAAGTAATCGCGACGCTTGACATACGGATTGGCTATTGATGACGCTGATGCAAATGGTTATGCTGCCCACTATCTGGTATAAGTACTTAGTGTCGTCTTAGGAAACCCTCGTCAGATTAGGGGTGTAATTCTGCTTTACCGCCAGTGAAAAGGTGCTAAATCAAGCCAATTAACACAGAGTTTCTATTTTCTTTTGCAGAAACACTTCCACTGTTTATAATACTTATTGGCGTTACGTCGGGGATTGTTGTGTTCTCTGCCTTCATTATCCTGGTAGTGGTTTGTCATAGAAGAAGAAGAAAAAGAAGTCAACAGATGAGTGAAAAACCTGATGTTACTGTTACTACTGGTGATATGTACAAAGAAAGTGATAGAAGTTCTAATATAAGCGATTTGAAATTGCAATTGCCCCAGAGTGACGGAAGCTATGTATTGGTAAGTTTATTTTATTGATATTTTGAGTAATTAGATTATTGTTATTTTTGAGTTTTTATTGATAAACTTAAAAACTTTTTTTAAATTTTGTTATTTAATTTTAAAGTATCACATATTAAATAGGTATAATAGGACCAATTATGATGTGAAGTGCATACTTTGGAGATGTACCTATAATAGATATTATTGCTATTGAAAATGGATTACTGTTTTTTAATCCTGGACTTTTATTTTGCTAGGACTACACAAGTTCCGATCGATCTGACACAAAAGCACCTGCAGGACTGCCACTCGCGGGCCCAGTTCCACTGCTCAACGTTCGTGATGACCATATGATGCAGTTTCGATACAGCAATGACTATTCCGATCCAACATATAGTGATACTTATTTTAAGGTTTGTAATTAAAACAAAAATGTATTCAAATTATGCACTCTGAGTACGTTTTAGGTTTCCAATTAAAAAGCATTCTATCTATTTTGTAACTAGTTAAATTTATGAAAAATATAGGGATGAAGATATTCTTTTTTTTCGGAAATTATGTGTCACTAAATTTTCAAAAAAAACTATTTGAATTATGATAACGGTAGTAAATTTAATTTTTTAGTAAGCAAATAAAGAATGTTAATTATATACCTACTGTTTCTGTTTGCACTTACGTCTAGCAATGCTTTTATTTCTGAATTATATAATATGGCTTTTTACCTTAATTTAAAGAATACGATTGGGAATAAAGGCATATTTTGTTTTGTTGTAGCCATATTGTATTATTACGTATTAATTATTTTTAGTGCAAAAACTTGTACGTTTCTTTTTTTACCATTATAAATTTTAAGTTTGTTTTTTTTAGAGTCCAGGAGGTTACGTGTATGAGTATCCTCAAGGATATGCTCCTCCACCACATCTGAGGGTTCAGTCACCTACACAATTAGAAGTTCCACCGTCTAGCAGGTATATTGTAATCTTAATAAAACAGTTTGTTAATTTTAACATTTTCTATGACTTTTCAATAAAGTACCTAGTAATTGCGAAAAATTTTAGGCATCTCAAATTTTACTAATTAAAATATCATAAAATATATTTTACAAATTAAACTAGTTCATTTTTTAGTTCAGCCAACATACCTATAATGTATTTTTTGCAGCACAAAGTACCTACTAAAAAGATACCTAATATTCTTAACTTAATCTAATTTTCAAATAAAACCTTTAAAACCATATTTATTTAAAAAGTTTATTGTTTAATTCTATGAAGACTTTACTATTTTTCTAAAAATCAATTATCAATCTACAATTTAGGTCACTTCAAGGTTCATTGACGCGTAGCATAGACACGGCGTCAACGCTCCCATTGTCAACAGGCAATGGATCGCAGAATAATTCATTGCAACGAACGAATAAACCAGACGAAACCGATGCTATTAACAATTTAGGACTTCCCGTTGGCAGCAGCGACGGTAAGTTGAACAATTACATGGCCTATAAAAATGTTAATCTTTTTAATTTGAATTTTTTACGGTTAAAATTAATTGTGACTGTTTTTTTAACTATCGATAGAATGGAAAATTAATTTGAATAAATTGTCAGAACTACCGTAACATTTGTTAAATTGGAACAAACTCCCAGAATTGTACTTTATTTGAATTGGTGATTTCGATCCAGTTATTTAGGTACTTTAGAATATTAGAACTTGTAAATATGACTGTTTCGTTTATTGAATAAACTTTTGTACAACTCGACTATACATCTACCATTTAATAATAAATATTATGCACTTAATTTTTAATTGCAATTTTCAATTCGAATTATTGTAAGAAAAATAGATAAAAATAAATAGAATATGAGAGGTAAAGTTTTTTTTATATTTCAGCACCGCCGACGCCAGTATACGCTCAACCTAACACGAAAAACAGTTCCGGCGTAGATCTAAGATATGCTGCCACTTACGGAAATCCTTATTTGAGGAATAGCTCGCTTGGTGAGAACTTCTTTTATTATTGTTACCATAATATAATATATTTAGACTTATTTATGTTAACTTTCCTAAAACTGTGTTTGTTGAACTGATAATAAAGTTTATAGACGGGTTTGTTTAAAGACAATAAACACAGTAGTATTTGTTCTATATATATTATGTACTTATTTTTGTATATACTATGTACATATATCAAAAAAAATAATAAATATATTAAATAGTCCTTTAAAAGATATCACCCTTTTAATTAGCCATCATCAGTCAACAACACAAATAGAATGATAAAAAGAAATAAATAAAATATTATGGTGCCAGTTAGTAGCCATCGAAATATATTTTTTGCCAACAACTATTCCTCATTCTATGACTTAAAACCTAAATAAACATTATAAAATATTTGTAGGTGTGTAACTGTGTAATGTGAGTATGTGTTTGCAGTGGCTGTAAAAAACAAACTTGCCCATTTATCCAATTAATATTGTATAAAAGCGTTTTTAAATTTAAAATTTAAATTGGAAAATTTTTGGGCGCGGTGAGACTTAATTTCTAAGTAGAATTCTTGATAGGTTTCGATAAAATGCATCTTACACGAAAAATAATACAAGCGCGAAAGAATGAAATCATATTAGTGATGCGCTTTTACGCTAATTTTTAAAAGCAAATCAATATTATATTCCTGTCTAACATGCAACTGGCATCTAAAAAATGTTACTTTTCCTAAAAGATGGCGTTGAGCTTCACTTATTTTGTGTGTAATTAAATTGCACGTGATTTTCTATTTATGTCAATATCTATGTTTTCTAAATTAATAACAAAGTTTTGAAGTTAAAGTTATTATTGTAGACTTTAATATTTATTTTCAATCAGGCTATGGAAGTCAAGTGCTCACTGCTAAGCCAGCTGCGACGCCAGCGCCACCGCCGTACTCTGCGGTCAGAAGTTCCGTCGTCATTCCTTCAGGTAAACAAATATACCAACAATAATTACACAGTTTTATAAATCAGCGTATTTAGTAAAAATTTCGATTATCAAAGAATCAGAAAAAAAACCTGATAAAATACATAATGCATTTTATTTGCTTTTCTTATTGTTCTTCTGACATTTGCCTTGGCAGCGTTAAGTCTGAAATAACTAAGCCCAAATTTCAAAAAAACCTTTTTAACATACCTAACAACTTCATTATCGAAATAAAAAAAACAGACGGGCTAATTAAACACGTCAAAAATATTCTAGAGACAGTTTCCAACGAATCTTAAGAGAACAGTACGCAAATACAATTTTCCTCAAGAAAATGTCATTAATTCAGTTATAACAGAAAATCTTTATTAAGGACGTTCATTCAGTAAATATCAGGTGCCAGTTAAAGTGAGACAAGGAAAAATAAAAATAATAAAAGATTCACTTAGTATAATTGGTATCATTTTTCTCAGGTAATGGAAACCAGCCATCGCAGGCGACCCACGTATAGCGGTAGCGATGTAATATTAAACTTGTATATTAACTAAAAATATTTTTACAGCTGTCTTTGTAGCAGTAAATGTAAAATACTGTGTTCCTACAACAAACTTTTTGACTGAAGATTGTATATATTAGAATTAGCTAATACATAGATATACCAATATGTGAAGTAATAAGTAATTACCAGAACACGGATTACAGCTTAAATATTGTCAGCTTTTGTATTACAATAAATAATTTATCTACTAGAAAATTGATGTTGTATGACGGTAAAGTTTTTAATATGTTATATTATATTATTCTATTCGGCTACAATGGCGCAATTGTAAAACCCCCAAAAAACAATGATACAACCGTAACAAATTACAAAATGTTAAATATTAATGTCATAGTTGTACTAATAATGATTCGATACATCTTAAGAAATAAGACTGTAGTTTTATACAAAATGGCCCGCAGCTGTTCTGTTTTTTAAATATAAAAGTACAGTTATGCCATTGTTTTACTGGATGAGCGCTATTTACCAGTATCTCTTAGTCCAAATTATTTATGTAAATAATTTTACTTTTGTGATTGCCTTACAAATATAACTGATATTAAACAAAAAATATTTCCTAAATTAGAAGTGAATTCCTTTTATTTTTAAAATGTGATAAAGCATGAAAAATAATTATTAGTGATTTTATTGCTTTTTATGGACTGAGAATACTTTCATTTATTATATATTACAGAATATTGATATAGTCTTTAATAGTATTTGTCTCATATTTATAAAAAAAAAATTATGTCACGAATGTTTATGTTTACGTAATTCATGCTACTATATTTTTGATGCTATATTATAATTATTATTTTATTCAAAAATGTTGTATTTATTAGGATTGCTCAAGCTTTATAATTCCATGATTTGAAAGATAAAATAAAAATAAACTTAATTAAAAATATACAGACTGAGAGAGGTAAATTATGGAATTTATTGTTTTATATTGAAATGCTTAAAGATATTATGCAAAGTAGTTATATGTAATAAATATTTGTATGTAAAGATCAATAATTGCTAAGGCTTGAAGAAAAGTAATAGAGTTTTAATAAAGCAAATTCGTTTTGTCTTTTTAATAATTATTGGTCTGAAAATTAATGAATAATGATCAATAAACAAAAAAAAGAATATTAAATACGAATTAGATAGCATGAATTTATAACTCTTATTATAGAAATACGAATGTAAGTTAGATCAAATCATCTTTTCTGTGATATATAGTATCGAGAATTTAGAAATACATTATTATAATAGTAACTTCATAAGATTTTTAATAAAATATCTGACAAATATTGTAAATTGAAACATTTATTTTTATTTTAAAGGTTTCTATAACGTTATGTTACATGGCGTTTTGTTTATATTAGGATTGCAAACTAATGTAAACATTTTTGAAGATTATGCATTTGTTTTCAAATTACAAAGTTTGCACATGGTTTCAACGAATGATGTTTAGATAATACTTAATTAGTATGACCTTATATTGTTGTAAAAAAAAACATTTAAAATATGAAAAAAAATGCATGTGGTTTTGTTCTTTGCATGCGAACATGAATTTGTCATTTACTTATGTAGAGTTTTGTTGTCAGAATAAACTTCCAGCTAAACGTTATGTTTTAATTTACTAAACTTTTATAGGTATGTATGTTCCTATAATGTTATTCTATATTATTATTAACTAGACGAAACCCGGAGATTTACACGCAGATATACCTATTTCCGTAGTAACTATCAATAGGGGTAAAAGTATTTTTCATCCTTTTTTGACCCAACACCTATTTTGGTGCCAAACATCAAGCTATGTATAACGAGCAAAATCAGTAATAATAAAAAAAGTCATTCTTATATGCTCCAGCTATATCTGCGTCAAAAATACCGTCAAAGAATAGTGAAAATTTATATTTTAAACTAAGAACTTACTCCAATTAAAACAATTTATAGCCAATGTTAATTAAAAATATTGTAGGTTCTTAGTAGTGGAATAAGAATCGGTTGAGTAGTTGCAGAGATTAACCCCCAAACCAAACAAACAATGTTTACCACTTTAAAATACTAGTATATACACATAAGGACGAAAAAGTTAACTATCGTCGGAATATATTCCACTAATATTATAAATACGAAAGTTTGGATATTTGGATGTTTGTCACTATATCACGCTCCAACTACTGGGCTGATCGGGATGAAACTTGGCACTCTTATAGGTCATGGCTTGGAATAGGACATAGGCTATTTTTTATCCCGGATAATTCAAAATTTCAAAATAAACGAATCCCACCTGAACAAACTACAGCTGCAGCTATAACTTGCTATACCAAACTTCTTTAGTACAATCAAGGAGTAGCCGTTATGCAAAACAAAAGTGCTTTTTGATTATTTTTACTTCCAAAACCTAAAAAAAGAAGCTAGTGAAAATCTTCTTCGTATTTATTTAAAGACAAGATCAAAGATAATTTACTATACATATATGTTCTTCTAGAAATAATAGGCTTGCAGCCACTGAGGCACATTAGCTGTGTGGTCATCAAAAGCTCATTTACTACTTTTTCTTACAAGAATGAGGATAAAGCAGTGAAAATATAGTCGCAACTTGACATCAAGTGAGTGATCTGGGGTTATTTGCTCTATAGACACAAACTGTGCTTCGGTAGCTTAACGATTCGATAATGATTCACATTTTTATATGGAAATTTAAATTTGTTTCTTTTTTATGCTAACCAAGCGATGCCTGCATGTCTAGTTACCTCACAGTTAATGTTGATTTCTGATGAAGATATATATGTCAAATGAAATTATATATACAATTTACATTATGTTATGTAATTATATGTATTATACATATGTAACTGGTACTTAGTGACTTATAAAGTCCTAGTACCTACAACAAGCTTACAAATCATCATAGAATTAAGAAATACACTATGAATATACATTCATATAAATAATCTTTCTTCGTTTAAGACTCCATGACGGTTAGAGTCGTAGAAAATATCAAAAATGCCATTCTTACATATGGCTACATTATTAATGTAAATAGATATTTTTATAGCAAAGATGCCGACAAAAGATTAACCGCGACCTTTGACCCAGCAAGTTTGACATTTTATTTTTTGCTAAATACAATAAATCAAAATATGCTAACAGAACAGAAGACAAAAATAATATGTTTTTTTTACAATAAAATATACACAAAATTTGAGTTTACTCGATTTTACTTACATCTGTCCCTTATAATGTGAAATATTGTAATTTGAAAAATACGCGTCTTTTAGGCGGAATAACTTCGTTTCACGTACGTCTATTAACACAAGTACATCAATAAAAATTACAGGTAAAGGAAAATTAACTATAATAGCTTCTTTCAAGAAGCATATTGACTTAATTGATCATTTAATCCACAGATAGAATTAATAATTTAGTTCAAAGATGGTAGTTATTGATAAACCAGTATGTCGACATTTCTGTAGAGACATCGGTGACCGCAAAAACTTGCGGTCGAAAGCTCCCACATTCCTGTGAAGTCAATATAGAAACCTAGGTGGTAAGAATACCTAATAGTATGTCAATAGTAACAACTATTCTGTACGTATATTTTTTACCCAACTGCCAAGGTTATGTTTTTCGCAAGTATCTTGTATGTATGTTTGTAAATTTAATTATTACCTCGTATCTTCCAAACGGCTGGATGGATTGCGACGGTTAAAGTATCGTTAGATTCATTTAAAAAAATCCAAGTGTTCTTAGATAGGTATTTTAAAAAAAAATTAAAATGACGGATTTTTGGTGCTATATTTTAATTCGTTAATAAAATTTCGAGTAAAGTATCAAAATGAAGGAGATTACATAAATATTTAAAAGTCATATAATACTCACTCATGAGGGGTCACTTTTCACGGGACTCATATAAATGCAAGTACAAATAATGCCAAGGTTTTCTAAGCAACGCGCGAGTGATACCCCTGGTTTTACCGCCAGGCCACTTACCATCAGGCGGACCGTGTGCTTGTTTGCCACCTTAGTGGTATAAAAAAAAAATTTTTTTCAGTGCGCACTTCCATGCTTTAACAGAAAACACAACGTTCACATAAACACACGTACATCACTGCCGCGGTTCGCAAATGCAGCATAACCGTAAATTAGCGGGCCGAGGCACAGCCGAGGCACGCATCACAGATTCCGGTTATGCCCAATTGTAGCCAAGGCTTGTATAGTGCTTTTCTGAACATGCGTGTACAAAAACTAATTATAGTGACAACTGTATTGGCAGTTATAAAAATAGTTTAAGTAAATTGACGACAATTCGCGGCGTTCAAACGTCGATTTCCATCAATAAATTTTCAAATTTTATATTCGTTATACAAGCGCTCCAGCAGACGTATAAAACATCGTGGGTCGATCTCTGATACTGTAATGCAAGTACGATTTATCCCAAAGAAGCTTGTGCAAGATATGGTCGCATATCGTAGCATGTTTGAGAAAAGATTTTATCCCACACGTATATGCAACTTGCAGTAGAATTATTTTAATCTGGAACCAAGATAATAGGCAACACAGCCGTCCTCGTCTCCAGGGGCTGACAAAGAAACCTCGCAGACAGTGCGATGCACTACTGGAATGAGATGAAAAGGTAAATTACAGCTTTTCTAATATGTGTACCACCACTGCTTTGTAAAGTTTCAGCATTCTCAGTAGATTTTTTCTCTAACTAGAATTTACCGTGTTATTAATATTTTACACATAAATATACACTAGAATTTTTCTGCAACCTCGTCCACTTGGATTTCAGAAAAAAAAGAAAGCTTTCAACTGGTTTGACCTACTAAAATATTAGAATTGTTAGACAAATTTCCATTCCCTATTATGCCGTCTAGGGGATAATTAAAAAAAAATGTTTTTTTGGAATATGCCTATCTTAATTTTCAACCGAAAGACCAAATACAACATTTTTATGGATTAAGCTTCGACGGGCTTACGTACAAACTTACAACCCTAATTTTACTTACTTAGAAAAAATAAAAGATTTTTCAAAATCTTTTCTTCCGTGCTTTAAGTTTCGTACTGCGCTACGGTAAATATTTTTCGAGTGTTTTGTTTGGATAACATTATTAAATTTTTAATATGTTTTGAATGGAATGTCTGATTAGATTCAGAAAGTAATTTTTATGTAGATACCGAAACAGAATTGAAAATGAAGTGATTTATTAGGGTAAAGATTATTAACAAGGTAATGTTGTATTGTTTTTACTGCCATTTCATTTAATTTGTTCTTACATCAATAGTTTTCGCAGCGCATAAGGCATTTTATAGGTAATCTTTATATAACGCAGGTTACATTGGAGTTTTTGTAGGGATCCCTAAATGTTTTGAAACGTAAATATAACCTATGTTGCAGAGTGATAACATAGTATTGTACTGGTAAAAGATTTTTAAAATCGGTCCAGTAGTTTTTGAGTTTATGTATTACAAACAAAAATACAAATATTATCTCTATAATATTAGTGTAGATGTAGTGTGAAAATATCCATTATACATATTTGGTGTCCTATTAAGACATATAAGATTCTTTTTAATGAAATTTATGTCTGTTTTCGTATTTAAAAACTGTCTGGATAAAATATTGACAGTGCTTTGTTTTTCGTTCACAATTTGATATTTAAATTTCATTAAAATTTATTTGATCACTAAGTTAATAAAACAAAAATTTTTAAAAAGATTAAAAAATGTCTTGATGCTTAAAATCAAATCCCATTTCTTTAATATTCACGTCATTTTCAATTAATTAATTTATTAAAGTTATCAAATTTATAAATGAATGCAATTAAACTGGAAATACATAGGTAATATAATAATAAGTATAATTATTTATTTATGAATATCAACTTAACGATTTTCCAGTTTCATTTTATCGTTTTTTGGGATTTTGCAGAATATTATTTTAATTCTAATAATAAAATAGAAATGCTATAGAAATAAAATAGCCAGGCCATAGCCTGGAAATTGGCCTGGAAAAAAAATTAAGTAAATAGACCCCCATAGACTAAATTCATCCCTATATATATATATGATAAAGT
Organism: Apoda limacodes; assembly: GCA_946406115.1. NCBI lineage: Eukaryota > Metazoa > Arthropoda > Insecta > Lepidoptera > Limacodidae > Apoda > Apoda limacodes. Next base: position 18,850,067 of record OX291555.1, on the reverse strand, counting down.
GGGGGTGAGCCTTTTGAGCAACAGTAATACCGCCACTAATACAGTGTAAGTGGTTTGTGATAAGGACTATCAGGTGGCTTTATATATCTCCTATAAGTCGCCCGTGACCAATTCGGACTTCTAATCGTTTGTTAAGAATTGGCAATGGAGTATATTATCCTATCCCTGGTAGATATTTTATTTTACCGCTTATTACTATAAAGCAGGTATTTATGACATATGATACATATATAAAACCACTTTAGTCTATATAGATAAACTGCTATTAAAAGCAGTGTTGTTGTAGGCCCTACCCGCACACACGCACCACATACACTGGACTAAAGTGGTTGGTAAAACGAGGTTCTCCCTATAATGGTGTGGGTGTGTACTGTGTATCCAGTCAGTGGCTAACCCCATACATATCTCCCTATGACTCCCTAGCAGCCTAGTTGGTAGTGCGGCTGGCTGCTGTGCAGAGGGTGTGGGTTCGATTCCCGCAATTGGATAAACATTAATGTGATAAACATTTATGTTTGTCTTGAGTCTGGGTATATTTATGTATGATATGTACGTATTTACAAAAAAAAATAAGTAATATATATATGTATTTGTATCCGTTGTCTGATATCCATAACACAAGCTTTGCTTACTTTGAGGCCAGACGGCGCTGTGTGTAATGTCCAAAAATATTTATTATATTTATGTATATAAGTCGTAAAACCACAACTGTTGAGACAAGTAATTAGTGGTAAAATGAAAACCTGAAACAAAATAATGAATCCCTTTTGTTAGTTCTTGAAAAGTAAGTCAGGATTGTATAAAATACACATATTGAATCCAGACCGGCGTCACTTCATAGAAAAAAAAACGTATGAAACTATGAAACCACGTTCAACTAATAAGACAGAAAGTGTTATCCTACTTAAAACAGAATCTTTTTTTAAAAACAACTTTGCATGTTTTTATAATTTGGACGCATTATAATATATTTGTCATGTTGCCATCATTCCCGTCGCGTCGTTTATGAACTGTTAGTGCTGTTATATTTTTTTATAATTGTTTAACAATTTAGCCAGTGTCTATTTTGTCTCTAAATAATGTTTTTTTTTTGTTTCAGTTGTCGGGCAAATAATGCCAACTCTTAAAATGTAGTGATTATATTGTCTTTGATTGAATCCTCATTAAGATTTCCGTGTTTTATTGTATAAGGATCCTGTCAAATACTGTCTTTATCACAAAATAAAAGAATCGCAAAATCCACAAAACACCAGATAAATAACCTGTGGTATATTAGTTCCATATTGCTAACGGAAGGAGCGAAGCACAGAACGTCGTGAAAAATTACCAACAACTTCTAACATTTTTCACCTTTCATAGCGGGAAAAGTTTACCAAGATATTATTGACAATTTCCTTAACTAGAAGTGTCATTTTTCATATATAGTTTGAAACTTAATTTTGTCCTTTAAATGCACTACCTATAAAATATTTACACTTAAATCACATTTCCAGTTATGATGTTTGTTTGATTTTTTATATTTATCTTCATTGTGTATTAATTTAGTTAAGAATTAGTTTAGTGAATTATAAATTTAACAAGTAGTTTTGGTTAGTGATTTTAAATCAATACATATATTAAATTTTTCTATTATTAAAAAAAATACACAAAGAAACAAAAAAACCAAAGGTTCTTCAAATCATGGCGCTTATCCAGAACAACAATGACATTATGTACTATATTTTATACATCAGACCCACTTATGCGCTACACCTAGTTTAAATCTATTAAGCCCATTGATATTTTACATACATCAAAGAAGTGTATAACCGTTATGACATTAATATTTAAATTTTTATATATTTTGACGTGACAACGTCTTATAAATTGGTTTGCCGGGTGACACTTCAAGAAACTGCGTTACGCTCCGCTCACGTTATGCGCTCACAATGAGAGCGAGTGAGAGGCACGCGCCCGCCTAAGAGCGAGAGAGACAGACATAAAATCATTGTCACGTAAAACTTTCGCCCGTATACCGACTTTACAGGCAACCAGTTTTTTTAAGACCATTGTAGCACCGAATCTTTGCAATTTCTACAGTTGTGTCATTGTAGCACTAAAGAAAATTTATGTACCCATTAAGTGAATATTAAAATAATTTAGAATGCAAATTTAAATAATTTCGCTGGGATTTTTTTATTTATTAAAATTTCCTATTTTCATTAGAATCCTTTCAAGACTGTAAGGTAAATATTTGTTTGCAATAACAAAAAAAAAAGCATTTTGCATATTGTTATACAATAATACATATGAATAAGTATTTACCATTTTATGGACGTCTAAAAACAAAACGACTTGTTTCTTTATCATTTCCTGTATCGTTTCGTTTGTTTCCACGTTAAAAGCTATGATTTATGAAACTCCATCCCGAACATTTCAATTAGAAGTTTTGACGAGTCATTCGACACTTAGTCTTGATTTATGTAGCTCCTGTGTATAGATTTCTTATTTACGATGCGATAACGTTAAAAGGGAACTGAAACGCTGTTCGATTTCAGTAACAGTTTTATACAGTCGAGATGAAAACCTTTCTTTATTACGTCTTAAATCGACAAGTTTACTGAAGTTGTTCAATCGTTATGTATTATGACATTTACGTATTATGTAATAGTTTTTGCCCGCGTGTGGGATTCCTACTTGCTATAGCACAATGAAACTTTATCAAGCTGGTGTAGACATAGTCCGTCCACGTGGGATTCGGTTATGATTATTCGTGCAAAAAATTTTGAAATAGGAAGTCATTGTTTTAAATTATCATTGTAACAAATTTCAGGTCAATTGGATACTCCCTTGCAACGCGTGAAAGAAGAAAACACGAGCAAACTCACTTTTTCATTTATAAAATTAGTATGGATAAGGGTAAAGTAAGCTAAGTAAATAACACCACCTATTTTAAGCATGATAGGAATAGTTCTTGTCATGAGTTTCAAGTAAAAAATATAGCTACGTACTAGTTATTAATAAATAATTGATGTCATCTTTATTATTTAGTTGGTACGTTTTCAGCTATTTAGCTCTGTGTCCTAAACAGACTAATCAATTAAGAACTATTTTATTAGGTATATGTAAATCTGTTAATTCCCTAAATAAACAATAATTAGAAGTTCATTTATGCATACCGACTAACCTTTTTACTAATTTTATTAATTAATCTTGATACTAGCTTTTGATCGCGGCTGAACTTGCTCTAAATTTAAAAATCACAGTGGGATTTTTTAGGCAACTCCTTACTTAATTTAAGATGTAGCTATAGTTCTTCCTTGGGAAATTCGTTTAGGTGTTTTTCTGTAGAAACTTTAGCTTAACTTTCAAAATTATACCTGTACTCGATACCTATAAAACCTTTAAAGGCATTTGTGTTGAAGTACAAGACAAGAGTACTTAAACATTATGTAAAATTTGTTTTTATATGATAATGACGTAATAAATTCCAACTAGATTGTTATATTCACAGCTACTTCTAATAACAAACAAAACTAAGTCTAGAAACAAGGTTTATAATTCAAAGACAAAAATGACAAGAGTAAGACAACGGAAATCTCGTTGCGATTTGTCGTAGTCGTCTCCCAACCCACCATCTGTTCCACTGTAACCGTCATTTCATTGTCTTTTCACAAAATCCCTCTATCTAGAGCTTTCAGACGTCTAAATCTAAATTGTCTTCATATTTCATTTTGTCAATTTCTGGTTTAAAATGAAGATGAAAAATAAATATATGTGCAAGTAAGTAATTATACTTGTGGTCAATGGTTATCCGTACTAATATTTTATATAGGAAAGTTAGTTTGTTGGTTTTCCTTACTTCATTTCAAAACGGAGCATCTTATTGACCTGAAATTTAGCGTAAAGACAGGTGAAGAGACAGAAAAGGACATAGGCTAATTTTATTCCTGAAAACTTTAAAGTACCCGCAGATTTGTTTTGCAATAAGAAAGAAAGATACCATGTGAAGTGGTTTTTGATCGATTAACTACCCATATAAACTAAACCTGCATGCTAACGTGTAATGTTTTGGTAATTTTACCAAGTTTATTGTCGCCAAAATGCATTGTACGCTGATGCCATGTAGCCAATAGCACTTTCATAAGTAGTACGATCTAGCCATAATCCATTTATTAAAAACGACAAAAATTTTGGAATCCTACAGCTGAAATACGAGATACCTACATGTGAAAAGATGTTTTTGCTTGAATCACTATTGCTACCATTATCGCCAGATAACACTGATCTCGTTTAACACACAACTCAAGCAGTATTTGCATCAGAAAACACTCAAGAATGTTCAAAACCTAAATTGTTTGTTGTACATACGTAATTTAAAAAAAAAAACTATTTGAAGATGGAGTGACACAAGGCTTCAACAGAATCATAAATTAAATATTTAATATAATATCTAATAATTGATAAAAAGTAATAATTTATTGTTACGTGCTGACTTTATTATACCCCTATTATTTGATTACTTTATTCAATGGTCTAGTAACACTTTCTATTCAAATATTTTAGTAGCAATTATAAAAAGAGGAGCCAAATAATTCAAATCATATAAATTAAGAGGATGGCGTTATTAGGGTTCCGTAGCCAAATTGCAAAAAAATTAACCGTTATAAATTCGTCATCTCCGTTGCAGTCTTTATAGTTTCGCCTTCATTGGGTAGGTGCAAAGAAAATTCTAGAAAGCTGTGTCTTTTATGAACCAGTTTACAGACAGATATATTATGGAAATTAAGAGAAAAAATGTTATTGACTTCTAAAGTTGAAAAATTAGTGTCCCGCCTCTCTAACTTCTAAACTGCGTGATCTAAAAAATATATATCTTTATAAATACTTGTAACGAATATTGTTTTAGACAAAATCAGTACATAAGTTTTTTAGATATCGGATATGTTTCTCAGTCTCCGAAACTAACTTGATGCGTGTACAACACGCACTTGACCGGTTTTGCTTTTTATCTGATTTTACTAAGCAATTTTTTTTCAGTCAATAACTACAACACTTACCATACAGCAATTTTAAGACAAAACTAAATATATAATAATAACTAAACTAGAAAGAGAAAAAATACAAAGTGAAATTCACAGTTAACATACAATGAAGAACTTTAAAAGAATGAAATAATAATTTTGTATGATTCTATACCATTATATTCCATTCAATTATCTTCTACTGTAAAGGAAGTGTTTTGCGTACAGTTCCTGTTAATAAGCTAATAAGAACAACGTTAATAAGCTATATTGAATTTCATAGTCAATTTATTAATTACAAACTTTCTTGGAAATAATTTGACAGCCCGTCTTATATATTGTGTAATATAAGCCTTAAGCGTTTTCACGTTTGAATACATGTTACTTGGCTTGTTAAATTCCGCAAATGGAGAACGAAATTATAGATACTACCCGATGTTTGGCCTTGTAGACAGGGTTATAATCACGTAAAAGCTGTGACATACGGATAGACGGACAGACAAACATCAAAAGACTAAAGGGAAACGAAACAACAAACTCTAAAATAGGTTCGGAGAACAACTTCGTAATTAAAGATTCCCGTGGATAAGAAAGATTCAGATCCACGTAAGCGAAGGAAGCTGTCATCACCAGAAAGAAAGTGTCAAAAAGTAAATAAGCTAGGTATACAAGCAAGTAAAAGTCGTTTCTCTGGAGACAAAACTTTAGAAGTTAGAAGCGTTAAAGTAACAATGAAGTTTTACAATTAATTTACTTTTGTCATGTTTCTCTAATTGGGTATACTTGTCTGGTAAGAGCAGGTAAAGTTTGAATATTATCTGTTTAACGTCTAAAACTCAAATTAGGTTTTTCATTACAATATTGAGTTGTTAAAGTAAAATAGCGTAACAAAGTATATGAGCCATATTTACGGCATCTTTAATTTTCTTAATATATACTGCGGAGGGTTGCTACTTAAATAAATAATTATATTTCAAATATCCGTCCCGTATATAGTTCTCATCTTTATCTATTATATTAGTACGTTGGCTAAGGGACAAAATTTAGCTCCAGCTTGCATTTTGCGATACCGCGATGCCACTTTAAACAAAATTTGTACATATCAATATCTTTCATTCCACGAGATGTAGCAAGAGATTATGAAGATTTAGAGAATGCTCTCATTTTGTGGATGTGTGTCTGTCTATATTTATCTATTTACATACACATACAACTATCATTAAAAGCAAAAAATCCCAATGCGACAGTGCAGTACAGAAAAGTTAATTAACATTTTAAACACAGAATTACATTTTATTCACTCAGAGTGCAATTAAATAGGTCTAAATCATAATGTATGGTATTCAATGTGTACAGTGCGCGCATATTGGTGCCTCACGCCATAAGTTCGCTCTCCCGCTTGGTATCATCGCCAATAGAGGCGGCCAGCGGCACCGCCACACGTACCCATCCGGTACGCATATACCTACGTGCCATAATACATACGCAGATATAGGATGTCAGCGGAAGTTCCCTTCAAACCTTTAGTTCATTATATCCTGTCATGCCCTAGATAAATAGGTTTGGATACATTAACGGGTAGAATGGATACAACCCGTACTGCTTTATGTACCTACCTTATCAATTTTATTTTGGATTCTATAATATATGTCTGTCTATAGTCCCGATTTTGCCACAGGTCTCTAGCTCGTAAACGCATTTAGCCACAGACCTGAAATATAATAACAGACACATCAAGGGCCGTCAAAATCTTAGTGTATTCGACCACGTTCATTGAGGGGTCTATATAAAAAACTGAACTAGTAAAGATCTTTAAATTTCGGTATATTTTGTTTTATAGAGTATATTATCAGCCTCAGTATTTAAATAAAAAATACTGAAGACGGTGATAAATCATTTAATTCATAAGCTTCTATGACTCAAATTGTTCAAATTTCTATTAAATAGTGAGTAAGTACATTTTGTGGTTTCGTATCTCAAATAGCTTTATTTACGCTCATACTTTGAAATCATACTTATAAACTTTAAAAATGTTGTTTTTTGCATTCTCTAAATAATTATTAGTTTTTCATTTTCATTGTTTTTCAAAGCTTTAAAATAAACTTTTTTTCAGTACAGTAGTGCAACATACTATTCTGGCCCGTTGTCTGTCGGTAGTGTCGCGTAAGTTCACAGCATTTTAATATGGCGACTGAAGTTTCGATGATCGACCACCGGGACACAAAATTTTGTTGTATTGTATAACGTTGTTCACCTGTGGTGGCCTAACTGTTTCGAGTGATGATTGGTTTACCCTAAAATTCCGTTTTTGACGAACTAAACTAATTTAAAGTTTGGAAACAAAATGACCTTTACCTAAAAATATATATAGAAATAATCATTTTTGTTTTCATTGCTCTTCTTCAAGGTGATGGAGCGTGTGGTCAACACACAGCTTCTAAGATACCTAGAAAAACACAACCTGGTCAGAGACCATCAATACAGCTTTCGTCACGGTTGATTGACTGGTGATCTTCTAGTGTATCTCACACACTGATTGGCACTAGCCATTTAAAGTCAGGGGGAGGCATTGGCATGTAGCCCGGACATAGCGAAGGCGTTTGATCAGGTTTGGCGCCGGGGACTTCTATCGAAGTTGCCATCTTCATCTTCTCTTGCTAAGAAAACCCCATTTACTGAAATTCCACAATTCCAGAACACACCCCTCACCATCTCCAAAAGAATTGGGATCCTTAGTGTTGACATCTCCATCGACGTTCAGTTCCGAGATCATTTGCAAGGCAAGGTGAAGTTGGCGTCCAAAAAACTTTGTGTACTCAATAGGGCAAAGCAGTACCTCACCTCTGGGCAAATGTTGCTGCTTTCCAAGTCGCAAGTCCGGCCCCATCGGGTGCACCCGATACCAGCTTGGCCCGTTTGACTCGGTTCAATGACAGGCAGTGACAATCGTCAACGATCCCAAACTCACTTGCCTTGCCACACTTAAGTCTAAGTCGAGCCTTTGCCTCCCTGTGAGTGTTCTACCGCTTGTACAATCGGGTGTATTCTGAGGAATTGTTCGAAATGATGCCCATGGCTACTTTATGCCATCGCAACGCTCGCCATCGGCAGGCGATTCATCCTCAAACCTTAGAACCTAAATTACATACAGTGCGGTTTCAGAAAGACTTCCTCCCGCGAACGCTTAGGTTGTGGAATGAGCTCCCTGCCAAGGTTATCTCTAAAGACTACAGTATGGCGTTCTTCAAAAAAGAAGTTATTAGATTTTTAAAGGGTTGGTAGTGCGCGTGATATGCCCCTGATATTGCAAGCATCTATATACACTACGGTAAGCGCTTACCATCAGGCGAATGGCAAGCTCGTTTGCCACCTTAGTGGTATAAAAATAACAACTTTTCTCTTTTATTTTACCTATAACATGAAAGTAGATAAAATACTGGAACAATGAAACTGTGTATAACTTATTATATGGCAGTTTCAAGAACTCCTATTTATTAAAACTTTTATGTATTCAACATATAATTTTTTTTACAAGCTTTTCAGAAGAGGAAATTAAAAATATCCAAAACTTTGAAACTAGTCAGCTGCTATATGCTTCATATATACATACTTTCAGTTATGTAGCCAATCCAGAAGCATACGAAACAAAATCCAGAGGATAGGATAGCTATTAATTAAACGAAAAGCATAATTCTGTCATCTATTGTTTAATGCAAACGTGCATCATAAGTAATGGGCGTGTTATATGCGTCCACTTCCATTAAGCACTCATATGTATGCAGGTAATCTTAATTTGCCTGGCTTGTGTCCAACTCCAGTCGTCATCGCACTGCAGCTCGGATGAGATTAATTATTCAGAATTATGGCTATGGGCCTTTGCCATCTGAAACGGGATTGAGAATGTAATTTCTTGCTGAGAATGTTTAGCGTAAAATATACAGGATTTACATTGAGTTGTGTCGTTATTATGTATATCTATTATTTTTACTACTACTAAACTTTATGTTTATTACTACCATAACTGTTATTACAAATTATAAGAACTATGTTTCAATTTTAACATTAATAACATTAGTTTAACGTAATAAATAAAAAATATTGAATAAATAACAACTTTTGCTCATTAGATCTCTAAGAAAATAAAAAATAGGCTATGATTAATTTTTCCCCTCCTAAAATTTCACTTGTAAACGGATACTTTCAACACTTGGCAAATATGTATAGTTTTGATAACGCTACAATATAATAAGATTTACAATACCTGGAGATAATCTAATTATGGTTACAGAAGTGGAAACTTTTCAACGGCTTGCAGCAGCTAATTTTTCTCGAGTTTTGGCTGATTTAATTCATCTTGATAAGAACTATAGACCTCAGATCTAACGAATTGCAAGAAATCTTAAAAATAAAAAATAAACCGTGAATCTAAATCTAATTAAAAAAATCTAATCTAAGAAAAAAAAAAGCGTTTCTTAGCAGAATAACTAACCTTGTAAACTATGGTAAGTAATTAGTTTAAAAAAATACGTACATTACAAGAGGTTGACAAAATTGAAAACATAGTATTAGGGATGTGTAGAGGTCAACGGGATTAATTAGGATGTGTAGGGGTAAACGGGGATATTTAGGCTATGACATAACATTGCTAGTTACCACCTAGTAAATGTGTGTTCAAAAAAAATGATTTTCCTTCGTGCATATTCTTCCTTAAATAATTATAATTATAGTTATGCATACGTGCTTAACAGTGTATACAGTATGATTTAAATAATAGTAAAAATATCATTATTGCCCTTATCCCTGAAGGCATGGTGTAAGTTAATAGAAACGTCAACTCATAGGAATACACACTATATACCGATAGCATTATGAGGTGGTGAGCCTTTCGCTATACCGGACATAAAACAGACTAATGAAATCTTTTACAGCACACGAGTTAAAACAATTTATTGCTCCTTGACGAAAACCTAACCCAAAAAATTCCACACGGCATATAGCATATACTAGCGCTACCCTACCAGTCGAGAATATGCATGAAATCGTGTATGTGTGTACAGAAACACGATTTGGATCCCCAGAAAAACCCAAAGTGACCCTATAATGTTATAATGTAGGGTATAAATTCAAAGTTTTGACCGGACTTATAACTTTTTTTACAACGACATTGTATTTATCCTCTAAAGGAGTTAACTAGTGACTTGCCATCATCAAAATATTAGGGAAAGCGTCTTTTGACCAACCACTCGTAAAGTGTGATTAGCCTATCGCCACAATAATTCTTCTCATACAGTGTATAGGACTAAAGAGACATTATACCCCAAAGTAGCAAAATCCCAAATGTCGTAAATACCAGCTTTACAGTTATATTATGCCAGTTCTTAACCATAACTTACATCTTAGTCAGGTTGAGACACTAATAGACAGGAGACTTGGGACATAGTTAACCGCACTGCCCAGTTCAAATTGGCACATGTTGTCGAACTAGTGGCCACTCGACTATTAATATTTTAAGCTACCCATAAGGACTCGTAACCTAACAACTACTGACATATCAAAATAATTCGTTATTAAATATTACACTTTATAATTCTAATTAGTTGTAGATACTATTTTAAAACAATATTAGTACGTATATTCATGCAGGTCCTTGTGTTATACTATGTCCCATTCTATTTGTACTAAGTCCATTGCACTGTCTGCGGTTTTCTGCTTCTCCCTTGAGACAAGAACAGCTATGTTACAAAGTGGTTGGTAATGAGTTTATGATCTTTGTTTGTCATTTGAGGTCCACGTGGGACCTCTTTTTATGACACCTGTCTGCTTACTTTTTATTTTAAAAAAGAAAATATTTTTATATTTAGTCTTGTTATTCTGCTTTGGCAGGTGTTTAAATAATAAAGCTAAGTTTCAGTATAAATAGATGAACTGATGAACTTCTACCTACTGAACCTACTGCAAAAAGAAATCTTCAACTTCAGAACATTCTATTTTCCTATACATGCATACAAGTACATAATCTAAATTAAAATATAATTTGTGTTTGATATTTTTTCCTCATTTATATTTTATTATATTACCAAAATGTTTCACTTAGTTATAGATAGATTTTATGAGTAAACACAGTTGTTAATCCTTAGGGTCGGCTCAGACCTGACCATGCAGCTCGACCAACCGATTATACCATTAGAGAAGAAATAATGAATAAATAGGTAGATAGCCGGCCAGAAATAGGAAAGTGCAGTTTAGTTTAAGCAGATTCGCCTCGTCCCAACCTGTCTTATAGAGGTGTACGCTTAACAGAATTCATGAAAAAATTAGCGTTTTATGTTTAATTAAACGATAGATAAGTAAAAGAATGTTATAATTAAGACTAATCCAGCAAAACCCTTTATAACCCGACCAAATAAAGCATGATCGCTACAGTTATAGAACACCATTTAATTCGTGTACCATTCATCTCCACCAAAGTCAAGTCAGTCTTCCGTCTGGCGTTGCACTAGGAGGGTGTATTTCGCGTTGCGGTACAAAATTTTGTTATTTTTGTGCAAATATATGAACAAAATTAGTTTAGAAAGAATATGCATAAATAACTTTTTAATTAAAACGATCAAAACGTTTGAAATTGTTCTTAATTATTTATTTTAGCAATAAAGATTAATGAATTGATCCCTGAACGGAAGTCTCAAAAACGTTGTTGATATTTTGTTACTCAATATTCACTACCTAAATTAGCATACTAGGTAAGGGAGTCACTTCTCAGCCGAGATACATCCATTGGCCAGTAGTAATACTATTTTTTTTACCGACACAACAACACTAAAGCTACTTGACAAGGGATGGCAAATATATTCCCGTATATAAAAAACAGGTAATAATCACCTATATGTAGATGTACGGTCATAAATATAAGATTAATGTTGATTTTTTTGTTAAACGAGTAATTATTTATTTTTATACACCTAGCAATCTAGCCTATCTCACTTAGTGGAGTGTAAGGATTCGATCACTACTACATATATCTAATTCGGTTAAACGTTTAGAAGTTGTGATGGTATAAGTGTATAGACGAAAAAACAAAAGTTTTAATATTCAATTGACGAAAATTATATTTTTTGAAAATCAACCTTTGTCATTCATGTTGCTTGTATTTTGATTTTTATTATTAAAACTAGAAAACTAGTTTTTTTCACGCAGCTCCACACGCGGTAAAAAGCGGTTTCTGGCGTGGGTTTTTATGACAAGACCTTGATTACTTATATTACAAACATGTGCTATTACTGTAGTAGTTATTCGTTTATAGTTTTTACCGTAGAAACTTTTCAATTTCCCGTGATAACCTATGTGCTTCTCCGTCCCTTCAATATGTTCTGTGGTAAAAATTAGCTCAATTGGTCGCTCCGGAGCGACGCAAAAAACATATTCATAAACAAATAGACTTTATCAAACATGTATGAATTATTTTGAAACGGAGCTCATATTTACGACTTATGGTCGAACAAGCCACAGGGCACAGCAAAATTTGTTTAATATTCTATTATTACATAAAACTAAAATATTAATAATCTACCAGCATTTACTTTTGAGGTCTATTCTAAAATTCAGTTTCACCCTATTATAAATGTCTTTATTTAAATAACAACTATGATGAAGCCTCTTCGAAGCTGATGCTTATAGGCAGAGATAAGTGAATAGCGATACCTTTCTCTATGAACTTTTGATCTTTGATCTAATTCCGCTACTAGACACCAGGTGGCATTAAACAATGCTGACGGTAGCTAGATGTCAGATCCTTAAAGTCATCAGTGTGTGTTCCAAACTTAAACCTTTAATCCTTAGCGATGTCGTTACAAAACCTATAAGATTAAGTTTACTTTACGTACACAAACGAAAAACATTTACTTTATATCTTTTTTCTCTGTAAAAGTTTTGTTTTCCGCCCCATTGAATAGTCTGCCGTTGGTCGACAGAATAGTCGAGCTGTGTGCATTGATACTGAAACATAAATGTTCAAAGTGAAATGCTGCGAGAGACAGTTGAGTGGGCGAACACTTGCAGCAAGCGGAATTGGAGTGACTGGGAAAATATGATGACATCATATCACACACTTCACAAAATGAACACACTTCTAGTAATTTTAGTTTATTTCAATTTGTATTATATCTATGAAATCGTTATTAACTTATCATTGTGATGAGCAGTTACTATAATGAATCCCAAAAACGATATTGCTGAATTTGTGTTTTTAAAACGTTTTAAGACCTGGGGAATCATTTGCAACTATTTTCAGAGTAATATCTGTGGGTTTGTGCGTGTGTATGTATGTATGTACGTGATCTTTTTTTTGGGATCGGGTATTTTGAGATCTAATGGACCAATTTGTTGCTGTAATTCGTTATTTAACTATAAAAATCATATTTTTGGTACATTTTTATAGCAAAAATTTTACGAGTAATGTAACGCGTCATATAATGCTTTACTTAATGAACGCATAACGAATCACTTTACCGACCATTATTGAAACATTAATGAACATTGTGCTAACTGTGGAAGGAATACTGGAAAATAACCATAAAGTTTCAAGTAGCTAAACCCTAGTAATCTAAAGATAATTAATGGCTCTGGGTTTTATTTTTTTTATTTTAAAATTTTACAAAATTTTTAAAAAAATAGACTAAATAAAAATCTTTACACTTCATATGGGGCCTAAATTGCGCCTTGTAAAGCAGCAACCTCTACCCTGACGTGAAGTACTGCCTCGCTCTGTTTAGACACCTAGTTTTTTGGACGCCAGCTTCACCTTGTCTTGCAAATGAACTCGGAACTGAACATCGCTGGAGATGTCAACACAAGGATCCCAATGCTCTTGTATCTATAAAGCCGACGTAGCCAAGTCATAAGGCCACGATGTTACTTATACCACATTTTTTTGCTAATTTTTTGCCAAAAAATTGATTTTTTTGCTCCACCGGTTTCCGAGATACCTTGCTCCTGCTAGCTTTAGACTAAAGCTAGCGTAGCCACCATCGTATCTCCAGACCTATTGCACCTCTCAACACGGGGTTTGCATCCTATTTTTTTGCTATTACTTTGCCTATGAATTGATTTTTTTGCTCCACCAGTTTCCAAGATACCATGGTCCTGCTAGTTTTAGACTAAGGCTAGCGTAGCCACCATCGTTTCTCCGGACCTATTGCACCTATCAACATGGGGTTTGCACCATATTTTTTTGCTATTACTTTGCCTAAGAATTGATTTTTTTGCTCCACCAGCTCTTTATCTCGGAAACCGGTGGAGCAAAAAAATCAATTTTTTGGCAAAAAATTAGCAAAAAAAGGGCAAAAATGTGGTATAAGTCACATCGTGGCTTTATGACTTGGCTACGCCAGCTTTATAGACACAATGCTATTGGGGATGGAGAGGGGAGTGTTCTAAAATTGTGGGACTACAGTGAATGGGGTTTTACTAGCAATTAACGAGCAGACTTGTGTCTTTGTTAGATTGAATCATACCAAGTTTACCTGTCCCCAGTCAGAGACCTTGGACAGTGTGGTCTCGATTTGAGACACAAGTTCTACGCGGTTTTCCACCACAACAGAACAAGGGATGTTTGCACGACCCGCGTAATAAACGTCTCCAGTACTGTCATCTGCATAGCAATGCATGTTGTTAATGCCCAACATATAAGCAGCAGAAACAGCGTAGGAGACAACACAGAGTCTTGCGGGACACCAGAATTAATGGCCATGCTATCAGAACAACTACTGTCAACCACGGCTCGTATGCGTCTGCCGGACAAAAAGCTAGCCACCCATTTGCACAAACCCTCGGGCACTCCGTAAGATGGCAACTTCGACAGAGGACTCCGATGGAACGCCTGTCCGCTATCGCTATGCACATGGCTACACTATTGTTTAAGGTGATAAAAACCAATAATCCAACATTTCTTTCCGATAGACTAAAGTGGCGAAGAGAAGACGATACTCGGTATATGAGAGTTTTAAACAGTGCTTTGAAAATACCACAACATCGAACTGCCGCTTTTCGAGGAACTTTCCGATACGCGGGTACCAAATGTTGGAACAACATACCTCCTCCTATTCGTGAACTTAGTAATGTCCAAAATTTTAAATTTAAACTAAAAAATTACTTTTTAACAGTCCAAAAGCAAAATGAGTCGCGCGCGAGCGGAGTGGTCAGTTTGTTACAACAATGCAGCACAATGTTAAAAGGCTAAATAGTAAAAATATCTTTAATAATGTTAATGATTTTTATATGAGTTTATTGTATTTATATTTTACAAATTTTGCCTGCATATACATTTATATTTACCTTATTTATTATTTTATATATACCTTATATATACTTATACCTATTTACCTTAAACTAGAACACATAACCGGTGCCTCACGGGCACACCTTTTATTAAGGGCGACGCTGAAAATCAGCGCTGCAGCACCTTGTTGCAGCATACGCTGAGTCGATGTCCTGTTTGGCATCACAGCACCCATATTTAAATATGTCTAGTTAGATCCGTATATTTTTGTTTTGTTTTATATTTTTGTTTTTAAGTGTTTTTTGTTTTCTTATTTTTATCTCCATTATTTTGGTGTACCTTTACGTAAACGTGTATGTAACAGTATGGGTGAAATGATGCTAAATAAATGTCTGTCTATGTCTATGTCTATGTCTATGTAGAGGCTGCATGCCAATGCCTCCCCGTGACTCTCAATGAATAGTGCTCATCGGTGTGTGAGATACACAAGAAGGACACCGACCGTGGTGAAAGCCATATTGACGGTCGCTGACCAGGTCATGTTTTTCTAGGTAACCTAGAAGCTGCGTGTTGATTATACGCTCCATCACCTTGGCCAGGGGAGAGGTAATAGCGATAGGCCTTTAATTCGATAGATCTGATGTATCACCCTTTTTGAGCACCATGAAGACGAAAATTGCCTAGTGTGGTTGGAAAGCGCGAAGAGGTGTGTGAGTACAGGACATAACTCTGGAGCACATTGTTTAAGCATTACTGCTGGTATACCGTCTGGCCCGCTCGACTTATGAACGTCTTGAGAAAGCAACAACGCCCGCCGGACCTCCCGTTGTCTTATGGAGATTTCTGGCATGGTCTTACCGCACCACGTTATAGTAGGTGGTACAGCACCCAGTAGATCGAAGTAAAGAGTCGAGCTACGCCGTGTCATCACTATGAGAACTGTAAAGGCACGCATAGATACCATTTGATCTACTCGCACCCATAATATCGACAGGTCCTGTCTTAAAGGCTATGAAGGCGGCAACAGAAGATATCCTCCCGGACGAACATACATTCACACCTGCACGACTAACAAAATTGTGTTCGAGTTTGTAGCCGGGATAATGTATATAATGTACAAGTAGAAATCAAGTAAATTTTTTGCAGAATTTTTCATAGCCAAAAAAACAAAAAAAGTTAATGTCCATGCCTTCTCAATAAATAAATAAAAGGTTATCTCATATTAAAACATACGTAAAACGTGAGGAACATAGATATAGAATACATGACATGTGGATAACTTTTTAAGTAAACCGGCCAAGTGCGATGTATATGCATCAAGTAAGGTTTCATATAATGAGAACTACTGCGAAAAACTATAAAACTTGTGACAGCTACTTATCAAACCAATTAGGTATATACGAACTACCATAATAAGTCTGATAATTTTTTTACAACATTGACAAGTATGTGAATACGAAATTTATTTTGTTTGACAGTTTATTTTTTGATCATGGATGTAATACCACATCAATCACTTATATTATTTATAATTTTATGAATTATAGTTTAGATTTATTTTTAGTTTTTATTTGATTTATTTTTGTTTTATTGTTGACATTTAAATTTTATACCTACTTTGACGTTGTTATTTATAAGGACATAATGAGAAATAAACAAGCCTAACCCTAAACAATAATAACTACTATGGACCGTAGAACAGACTTCTGTTGTTATGTCGAAGTTCTAGGCACTTTACTACTAGTGTTAAAATTGATATTGTTTTTTTCATGTCGATGAATGACAAGTTTTTCAAAATAATGATGTAAACTTAATTGAGGAATACACCAATACCAGCAGTAATAATAAAACTCTTCTCGATTTTATTTGATTTAGTAATACACTGGCCTGCCAAAGAAGGTACAACACTCATAAAAGTGACGGTAATTCCTGTACTATTTAAATTAGAAACTTGAAATAAAAAGCATAATGTTGAAAATTTAGTTTTGTTATATAAAAACTTATTTTTGACAACCTCCTTTTAAATGATGGCTGAAAAAATAGACACAAAAGAAAAACGCTCCATTTTTAAATGCTGTAATTTTTTACTTTTAGCTTTCTGCTTTTGTTTTCGCATTTGTATTGATTATTTACATTTAATTTATAAGCCAAGGTATCTTCAGCACGTAAACATGAATTATCTTGCTTCTTTCAAGTGAAGAATGTGCAAGAATTATGGCACATCTAGAAGTAGGCATCAGTATGCGCCGTACTGCAAGAATGGTGGGTGTGACATTAAGAACGGTCTTCAAGGTGAAATAAAGGTACGAAGAAATCGGAAACCATCTTAGAAGACCATGTACTGGCTGTCCCAGGTGCACTACAGCTAGAGAAGACCGATATATTGCCAGCACTATTTTGAGGAATCGTCACTTCAATGCAGTTCAGGACTAACAGCAGCTTCTCCTGATGAGGGATACTTACATTAGCGAAGACGCGGTCAGAATAAGACTTGCTGATGTAAACCTGAAGACCTACAGGCCAGCAAATGGTCCCAAAATTGAGGGCATCAGGATAACAGATTGAGGTATGCTCGTGACCGCGTACAGTGGGGTGAAGAAGAATGGGCAAAAGTCTTGTTCACGGTTGAGTCACGTTTCTCATTATTCACTCATGACGGAAGGCGAAAATTCTACGGGCGGCCTGGTGAGCGATACGTTTTGCAGAAATAGATAGTGATGAGCAAAGCAAGACCAAGACTAAGACTAGAACAGTCTTGGTCTTGGTCTTGGTCTTGCTTGTTCAGTCTTGGTCTTGGTCTTGCTCAAATCTGTCTGGTCTCGGTCTTGGTCTTGGTCTTGGTCTTGCTTACCGAGTCTTGGTCTTGGTCTTGCTGTATTTTGTTTGGTCTTGGTTTTAGTCTTGGTCTTGCCATAATTTCTTAACGAACATCTTTCAAAACATTTTGTAAACATTTAATTTTTATTCAACAAACATTTTTAAACCTAAATTAACTATCTTTAAATTAAAAAAAGTTCATTAAAATATTATTTCTTATTGTTATTCAAAGATGGATTGTGAATAGATAGTTTAAAATCAATCATTATTTTGTAAAATACTTTATTTTATTGCACTTTAAAAATTTAGTATTTAGTATTGCTGAATATAATTCTTGATTTCAGTACTTTTTTCGTTCTTTAGCAGGCGGGTATTTTTTAAATATAAATATTTTATCTCACATAGAAAAAGGCGAGTTACTGTGAAAAAGAAATTTTGGTTGAGTCTTGCGTATTTAATCTTGGTCAGGCCTAGTGCAGATTGGCGCACGTTGTCGAGCTAGTGGCCACTCGACTGTCAGGGTGTCCAAGCCACCCGTAAGACCTCTAATTTGGCTTTAGTGATGAGCAAAGCAAGACCAAGACCAAGACTAGAACAGTCTTGGTCTTGGTCTTGGTCTTGCTCAAATCTGTCTGGTCTCGCTCTCGGTCTTGGTCTTGCTTTTTCGCAAGACCAAGACCAAGACAGCAAGACCAAGACCAATATTGCTCATCACTAGAAATAGAACAATACGGCGGGGGCTCTGTGCACGTATGGGCTGGCATCTCTTCGGAAGGTCGCACACAGTTAGTGGCCATAGAAAAAGGGCACTCTGACCGGGGTGAGATATGCTCATGAGATCCTTAATGAGTATGCAGGACCATATCTGGTAAATATGGGTTATGGATCAATTCTAATGCAAGATAACGCCCGGCCACACACCGCGGTCCTACAAGAGTACATTCAGGAGGTTCGTATCAACTTGATGGCCTGGCCATCAAGAAGTCCTGACCTGAACCCGATCGAACATGGTCGGAAGGCTAGTCAGACGACGCAGACGACCTCCTGTCACCCTCAATGATAAACCTACCTAACCAGGCCCTGATGGAAGAATGGGAGAATATCCCCCAACATAGTCTTTTAAGCCTTGTCTTCAGTATGTCAAACAGACTCGAAACTGTGATCAGAGCCAGAGAAGGTAACACTAGTTATTAAAAAGGTGATTTTATTACTATAAACGCCATTTTCAGGGTTTTTTAAGTTTTTGCCAGTCAGTGAAAATGGCTCCTTTTTTTTATGTTTTATTTATGTTAAAAATATTAAGTTAAGTAAAATAAATTTATGTTCAAAAAATCTTTTTTAACTGTTTTAAATATTGTTTTTATAACAAGTCTCTAAGTTTAATAGTTTAGGAGAAAATTCAATTTAAAAACTGTTGCAGGCCAGTGTATAATATAATTTAAGTGACGCTTCTGCCTATAGATGCGATAGTGTTTTAATATTATGTTGACAGTTAATAAAGGCTATACATAACCGGCTAACTGTAAGTCGGACATGTACTCAACCGATTTTGATTATTTGTTTTTTACTTTACTTTCAAACTTGTATATATTACCGATTTTACGATACAGCAAAAACAGGAATGCAATGTTTCTTAAATTTTTGCTTTCTTTTAATACGTATTAGTAGATATGCTATAGTGACACATACTATGTATTCTATAAAAAATTAAGACTGCTACGTAATATCGAAAGATAGAGCGTTGACAAGCTTAGAAATTGGGTTTTGTTACCAGAATATGGAAACGGAACCCCGCAGGTACTTTACAACATTTAAAAGTATATGTACCTATCTTTATAAAAGCTTCAAAAAAAGAAATACAAGAGAAATTGAAACAAAAATTTTCATACTAAATTGGATGATATCGCAGTAAAGAAAAGAAGACAGCATTCCGAATTAGATTCTATTCCTATGTGATTTTTTTCCCAGCAATTTAGCGTAAAGTAACACAATTTGGATTGCAATCTCTTTTGATGTGGCCCTTTTCCCTAGAAATTCTCAACATTTTAAAGTAGGTAATATGAATTTAAATAAGTACCTACCTATATTTTCATATTTTTTTTATATCATGAATTTGAAGTTTAGAACAAAATTTACATTTATTACTTCATAGTAGAAATAAAGACAAAAATTTTAAATCTCTGATTTGGTTAAGGGTTTGTACGCATATTTTCAAGGTTTTGACCCCACGTAGGGGGTAACCAACCGCTTAAAAACACACTTCAATTGCACGACACCAACTTCAAACTGTAGATAACTTTTTTGGAAATAAGTAATAAATTTTGCCAGTTGTTTTTTTTGTTTAAAAGCTTTTAATCGCTAAAATCTGATTTTTTTAAGGACGTAAAGAATATTCTCAAGACAACTTGCTCGCGCAAGTACCGCGCTACTGTTTTAAATTATATCTTCACTTTTTTTAATAAGTGCCTAAGTGAAAATATATTTTGCATTTAGTTGTATTTTATATGCAAAGAATCATTTGTTGTAAAAACATCAAAAAAAATTTCAAGGCCATCATTTGGGCTAATTGGATTGCAGTAAATGTTATTATTTATATATATATTTATTATAGTTTTTATATTTTAAAATATTATAGGTACTTCACTGCTACCCCAAAGAACTAGACACTGACAGAACTCAAATAGTTAGCAAGCTGATATGGCAATTTTATTGAATAACGCAGAGTAGGACGGCCTCCTACCTAGACACTATATAGTGTTACATGCATAGTTCACTTATTATTTATATTATTACCATTTTTTTAAATTAACTGGACATCTTTTTTTAGGGTACCGTACCCAAACGGTAATTAGGGGAACCCTATTACTAAGACACCGCTGTCCGTCCGTTCGTCTGTCACCAGGCTGTATCTCATGAACCGTAATAGTTAGACAGTTGAAATTTTGCAGTTCACTTATTATTTATATTATTACCATTTTTTTAAATTAACTGGACATCTTTTTTTAGGGTACCGTACCCAAACAGTAATTAGGGGAACCCTATTACTAAGACTCCGCTGACCGTCCGTCCGTCTGTCACCAGGCGGTATCTCATGAACCGTAATAGTTAGACAGTTGAAATTTTCACAGAAGACGTATTTCTATTGCCGCTATAACAACAAATACTAAAAAACAGAATAAAATAAATATTTAAAGGGGCTCCCATACAACAAACGTGATTTTTTTGCTCGATATTTATAACGGCAACAGGTAAACGCTTCAAATATTCATAGAATATTTAGTTATATAGTCACTTTATAAATTAATAATAAAATTAATATAAAACAAATATTTGAGGGTTCATACAACAAACGTGATTTTTTTGCCGTTGTTATAGATAATGGTACGGAACCCTTCGTGCGCGAGTCCGACTCGCACTTGGCCGATTTTTCATTTTACTTAAAATAACACCTATATATAAAAAAATAAATCAGAAAACCCCACTGTCTCAAAAATCTGGACGATAGCCATAATGCAAAGTGATTAATCTCTTTGGGAATGATGACGGCTTGTGTTGGACGGCATCCAGATTCGATCTACTTATATACATATCGTTGTCTATTGTACATAATAGCTTTATTTCAACCAACTTAAAAAAAGGAGGAGGTTCTCAATTCATCGGAATCTTTTCTTTATGTATGTTCTTCGTTTACCTGAATACTTCCCAGGTGGTCCTATATATTAATGTAGTCAAGTTAAAACTTAAGCTTTAAAAGGAAAAAAAAAATATTGATGTTAATTTGCAGCTGGTTAAACGTTTTTTATGTTAATGACTGTACAAAACTTTATTAAGAGTATGGATGTTTTTAGTTTACGAGAAAAAAGACAATTCGTCACTTAATAGTAAAAAATAAAAATTTAAGAACTGGCTCAAAAAGATGCACTAAAAGGTAAAAATAATAACTTATTTCCAAAAATCGGATCTGAATTACAGTTCGAAGTTGGTGTAACTAACAGTTTATAACACACTTCACTTGCATGACACTAACTTCAAACTGAAATTGGAAACAAGTAATAATTTTTAGCTTTATAATGCATCTTTTTAAAACCGGGTAAAAAAAAAAAACATACATAACTTAGTTTGTTAACAGAGACCCATCAAATGACTGGTCACACCCTATGTTAAGATTAACTTATAAACAAAACAATAATAAGCAAAGTAATTCATGAAAAACGAATGCAGCTAGATTGTGAGCTCCTTTATGTATTACATATCTTTATTTAAAAATTAGTCAACACATAACTGGTTATAGTACATTGTGTATTAAGGGTGGTAAGGAGAAAATTAATAACGCGAGGCTATTTAGAAGCCTAAAAGGCCGGGGGCCGAAGTCTTTAATGACTCGAGTTTGTAATTTCCGTACCACCTTCAATACACAATGTACTACATTTTGTTTCGTCACATTTGCGAGTAAATAAATAAAAAAACAAGGTGAATAAATAACTAACTTACAAAAATACAATTAAAATGGCAGGAATAGAAGAAGAGAAAACAACGCCTCCGCTAGATAGGTAGGGAGATCTAGAGAACTTATGAACTAAAAAGTTATAGCTGAAGTTTAAACTTGTAATTGGTCGCTTTTGTTGTGCGCGTTATTCACATTTTGAACAGAGAAAATATCTATGTTTATGTCTGTATGTGTTTATGTTTATGCCTTGATAGAATAGGCGCGTCACTACCACTCGAGGGATCTGTGAGCGCGCGCTTTGCTTTGAGATCAGTAAAATCTAGAAAGAAAAAGCCCGTGGGCGTAATTATAAGGTAGCCTTTATTTGCACCTAAAGCACCCGCTTTTCCTGAATTCAAAATAATACTGCATGAAAAAAATACTTTGTAAGTATATATATTTCATAGTATTCTTCTTTTTTTCACGTCTATGTTATAAGCGGAAATTAATACAATAATAGGAAAAACAAAGTTGACAAAGTTAATAATTTAATAACAAATTGATCAGTACGCGGGTGTAATTTAAACCTTTCGTCAAATTTAAAGCAATAACATTATATTTTATTACGCACATGAAATATAACTTTAGTGTCGCTTATGTCTTAAGATGTGGTCTGTGACGGTTTTTAATATGATATTGACGGTCGTAAAGAGGCTTTGACCAATAAAACGTAACGTTACATGCCATAAAAGTGACTCTTGTCTTGCTAATGGATCAAGTTATGTTGGTAAGTGCTAAATTTATCGTGCCTTGTATCGGGACTTTACAAACGTCCTAAACTTTAGGTATGCATAGGAACTAACGTTCATTACGTACCGGGATCTTTTCTCTACTTACTTCAAACAGGGAATAACATTAATATATGCAATTTAACTTAGGTATAATATTTATATAATATGTATATAATTAAGTATAATCAATGTGGTTCACCCACCGACATCAGATTGCAGAATTAATGTCTTTTATTTCCAAAAACATGAATTAAAAATATGTGATAGCTCTATTTAAAGGAGCAAACCTTATTGTGCCATCCATCAATTTCTATAATTATAATATACATATATAGGTATTGTGACGACCCTACGGCGTGAAGTCCACAAAGTCTAGCAAACAGCTTCATAGATTCCACGTGGAGGGGAATGTCACATGGATATACCTGTATAAATTTCAGTAAAGTAGCGATTTGTCAGGGCACCACTTGCCCTATGGTGCTCAATCTAGAGCTACGGTGTAAGCTGGGTGTTAAGTGATCGCGAGTGTAAAACCGTAATTTTTCTAAGTAAAACAGTAACAGTTTGCAGCGGTTGACTTTTGAGTCTATTCAAAGCACGGACAAGCAATCGGTGAGACTAAGGCAGACAACACGCGACGCAACCGCTAAGCGAGATTCCTAAAAGGTGATATTGACGAACGTGCACGAGATCGACAGCGTGTGCAATTTCAACTGCTGTGTTTGGTAATATTTTTCTTTAAAACTAATAAAACTATTAAATAAAATATCATACCATACTAAATGCCTTTTACAAAGCTATAGGATAGGGATATAGATAGAGTCGTCACAGTATAACTCAATTGAATTTGAAGGTTCAACGTTATGTATTATTTTTTACTTATATGTTTGCTTTCTTTTATGCGTTGTGGGTTTTTTAAATTTTTAATTTAATTTTTATTTCTTAATTTTCAAAATTTTTTTGGTAACAAAAGACGTAATGATAAGTGTTAATAGCCTACCCGGTAACGCTAGAAGCAGCCAGTGTTTCGGTGCATTGTGTTTTTATTCTGTTCATGTGTCTTGTTCATTGTGTTGTTTATTTGCTTATAATAAATCAAAACTAGGCTTTATCTCAATAATAAGTATTTAGTTTTACAGTTAGTCATAATTTTCAGGTATGTGTATGTCAAAAAGTAAACGCAATTTAACATTATAGAAATGCGTTGTTATTACAAAAAAATGTGTCTCTACACATAAAATTAACTAATGCTGATGGCAACTGTCGTACTGTTAATAGAATAAAATACTGATCTAAAATGAATCCAAATACAACATAATTGCTATTTTTTATTAAGAGTGTAGTGTGCTGAATACCCTGAATTGAACTACTAGGTCTAGGCACTTGAAAATTTGCACAATTTATTTATTACTAAAAAATATTTTATGATACGCCAAGCGGCGGCCGCAAAAAAAAGCTGGCAATTTCTGGAAGGGTGAAATTTTTAGAACCGCTAATCAAAACCAGAAACAGATGGGAGTGGGGGCATTGGGTGTTATCGGGGATAAATAGCAAAAATTTGTTAAGTTATCCTGTATAATATATCTAATTATCTATCAGTGTGAATTATTTTAGATTTTTGCCTTGGTATAAAACCCCTTTCCAGGCTAAGCGAGCAATGAGTGAAGTTTATATGAAACTCTGTTAATTTTAAAGCTAAATGCATAAAAATGTTATTTCGCCACCAATTTGAAAATCATCCCCTAGCGGCCAAAAGTTTGATAAAAAATTATTTTAGAAATCCAATATTTTTGTGAGTATATCCATGAACAGGTAAAATATTTTTTGTTTTTGCCAAAAGTCAAAAGTTGTGTATTTAAGGGAGTATAACATATATTTAACATTATTTATTTAAATTTATAGTGTCGCACTTGGAATTTATAAGTCCACCGTAAAAAAAAACATGTTGTTTTTTTTTTTATATTGTAATTATTGGCTAGTAACATGACAACTCAATTAAGCAATTTTTAAATCGTCAATCAAAAATTTACAAAAAAGTAAAATTTTCTGAAAAAAATTATGTGTATATGTAAATGTGTTCCCGATACTCTTGTATGGTTCACTTTGCTAGTCCATAATTCATACCGCACAATTACCTCAGAGCAGACCGGTCAAACTATTCCAAGCACGTATGAAGTTCTATTTGCAAGATGTCTGTTTCAGTTTATTCAGTTCTGACAACACAAATACAAGTAGTAAGGAATACTAAAACCTTTATTTAGAAGTCATACAAGGCATTATCTGAAATGAATATAGAAAAAAAATTAAGCAAATATTAAAATGACCATTATTTATTATACCTATAGTAAAAGCAAAGAATAGAGCTCATTATAATAATTATATAAGTAATGAGTATATATTTTTCTATTAAAGGAATTTTTATGGCTGCTTTAAATATTTTACTCCCTCGCAGCCTAGTTGGTAGTGTTGTCGACTGCTGCGCAGAGGGTGTGGGTTCGATTCCCGCATTGGAAAAACATTTATGTAATAAAAAACATTTGTGTTTGTCTTGAGTCTGGGTGTATTTATGTATAACATGTATGTATTTACAAAAAAAAAGTAATATATATGTATCTGTATCCCGTTGTCTGGTATCCATAACACAAGCTTTGCCTACTTTGGGACCAGACGGCGCTGTGTGTTATGTCCAAAGAAAAAAAAAAAATTAAAATTTATTTATTTATATGTAACCGTGTAGCTCCTAAGCTACTCACCATATTTTGACAAATGGAGTGTAGTTAGCATTGTCATAGTGGCCCGGGTATCATATGCTATATAGCGTCATATTAAATCCAACCAGGCGGACATAGCTTGCATAGGTAATAAATACTCTAGGAATGAAAGATAATTAGTCACAATATATCGAGTTTGGTATCCTATATAATTCAAAGATTCCGGAAAGTGTAAAAAAAATATAATCTACCACCCATTTTGTTAGTAGTTCATAATAATATGTTACCATGTAGCTCCTGAGATACGCATAATATTTTGACAAATGAGGTTTCATACCTTCGTCTTAGTAGTTCAAGTGTCATAGGCCATATGTCGCCATGAAATCCAATTTGGCGCATAAAAATAGAATTAACAACTCGAAAGTAGTTAAATGTGTCGTATTTAGTATACTCGTAGAATGAAAGGTCTCTCTCTATATGCACATTTCAAATATATATACATTTGATACAACAAGTAGTTGCGCGTTCGTTTTTGAACATCCACTTGTTAATTTTACATCAAGCTGTCGTCAGCGCCCATGGACTGAGCCTGCCTGAGATTTAATTTGCAACTGGAGACAATTTCGTCTAGTTTTGTCGTGTCGGAATGGTCTGCTGCTCACGCTGGTCCACATCGGTTTTTGTATCGTCCTTCCTCTGGAAACCATCATAATCTGAACGCAGCTTATGCGAGGATACACAAAGCTACCGACTGTTTAGTGACCTATTAAATATACCTACTTACAAAAGTCCCAAAAAACTTTGTACAAACATTCAAAAATAATAAGTGCATATTGTTTATTTTCGTCCTGTGAGCGTAGGCGCCTTAACACTTGACATAATTGACATACGGACGAATTGTATCGTACGCAGCGCGGCACAGGCGCAATTGAGTTCATTAATGTTGCCAGTGTACGTACAGTTGTTATTTAGTGTCTGTATTTTTGTGTATTTTCACAGTTTATACATATGTCCGGAAGGGGGTTACTAGGGGCTAGATATACACCCACATTATAATGTATTGTATTACAGCCAATTTTTACCAACCAGTTTAGTCTTGCGTGATAGGGGTTGAGCCGCAACACTGGTTCCGAACACAGTGTATCTGGACTAAGGTAGTTTTAGTTTTATATATGTCCCATACAGCATTAATTACAAGCTTTAAAGTAGTAAGTGATAAAATAAAAGACCTTAGATAGAATTATATCCCCCCATTGCCAGTCCCTATAAAAAGTAATTCAGAATTGGACAGGGCTGAAGAATGGGAATATTAGAGAACCGTTCAAGTGCTAGTTGCACTCGCGTACTGAGGGTTCCGTACCTTCCACTGTTTACATAATTTAAGAAAACAAACAAAAACAAAAAGTGTGCCGCTAAGCGGTCACTCATCCAATTACTGACCAAGCCCGATGTTGTTTAACTTTAAATATCGTTTCCAACAAAAATGTGTTACTGTTTCTCTTAAAATTATTGATAGATGGCGTTGTACCGCTAATTTAAAGTAGTAATGGCTTGGGCCCGTCTTACGCTTGGACGGTATTTATTTACTGCAAGTTTTTTTTTATACCTCTTAGGAGGCAAACAAGCCTATGTCCCACCAGATGGTAAGTGGTTTGAAGTATCTTTACATATATAATTTTACTGTACTGTATGTCACTGTACTCCCCCTAAACGGCTGGACCGATTTGAATCATTTTTTTTATATGTGTTTGGGTGGCGCCCTAGATGGTTTAGATTCACAAATCAGCCCGGCAGATGGCACTGCCGCCGGTATCATGCAGGACAAGGTTTACCCGGTCAATAATTCTACTGTACGTGATTATGTCACTGTACTCCTCCTCAACGGCTGGGCCGATATGAATGATGTTTTTTGTATACTTTGGGTGGCGCCCTGGATGGTTTAGATTTACAAATCAGCCCGGCAGATGGCGCTGCATGCCCCGATGCCGATGGTCAGCTAGTAGTTATATATGGTTTAAAGTTTGAAGTTCGTATGTATTACTGTTTTAATAATATAGCAAAAACAACAAATGTGTGTCTTTTGTATAGGGGCACCCCAAACAATAGTGTTACTATTCTCTTAATAGTTTTGTTAGATGGCGTTGTACCATTAACTTAAAATGGTAATGGCTTGGCCCCGTCTCATACTTGGACAGTTTTTATTATTTGTAATACTTCAAAGTTCACACTATTTTTCGTTGCAAGTTTGAAGTTTGTATGCTTTACTTTTTTTACGATAGAGCAAAAACAACGAAAATGTGTTTCTTGTGTGGGGACACCCCTTAATTTTTACTTTTTTAATTTTTTATTATTTGTAGCATAATCCCCTATTATAACAATATGATAGGGTTACCACAAGGGAATAGGGGAAACAAAGTTCCGGTTTTTACCACATATCCTAAAAACGAATGATTAAAAGTACATGACGAAACTAAAAACGTTCAAATTACTTTTTAACATTAGTCTACGTATGTATATACATACCTACCGCTTATGGACAGACGGACTGATATGATGAAACTGTATAGTGGCTACCGTTTTTTATATGGAAGATGGATGAGCATGACGAAAGCCGTTTTTGCCATGTGACTACAGGACCCTTATATTTGACAAATTTAAAGAGCGTACTAAATCTGATGCGTTACGATTTTGAATACGCACCGCAACACGCTGCACGCCGCTCCACAGTGCACCCAGCCTTAGAATGTCGAGTTGACAACTAGACTGCGCGTTATATAAGTTTTACACGTATTAAAATGCGGAGCTATATTTCTATATTATTGTTTTGTTAATCTCAACCTTCACAGTGGCGCCTCCGCCAAGCAGAAATTTACATGGCCAATCTAGACGTAAAGACCTACAGAACCTCATCTAAATAATCACAATGATACAAATTGAAAACATTTTCTCATCTAACTCTAAATCTAAATCAGTAAGTTAATCCTTCCCTATACGTTAACATTTTTCAAATCGGTTTACAAATAACGGAGTTCTGAGGTTACAAAGCTAAAAAAACATATAACCGAATTAAGAACCTCCTCCTTGTTTGAAGTCGGTTAAAATTTACATTTAGTTAATTTCTAATCGTAAAAAATTAATCCTACGGATCTAAAAGGCTTTTGTACTTCTTCATTTCTTGATAAACTCACAGGACTCATATCAGTTACATACGGCAGGGTAATGATTAAAAATACGATCTATTTAAAAACAGAAAAATATTCAAGTGTATAACTTTCCTTAATCCAATTTATCTTCAAACAAGTTTCATAATTTCCGGGTCTACCCAAAAATTTAATACTTATAACGGCACACACATTTTAATAATGGCAACTCATAAACGTAACATGTCACACCAGCTAACTTTATTAAGCTCTTTAGCTTCATACAAAACTTGTCCATTTTCATAAAATTAGCTTTGTATATTCGGCTTAGCCGTTGTTCGTCCACATTGCAAGGTACAGGCCTCACTTACTACATTAATACTTAAAGTATTAATTGTAATCTGCTTAAAAGTGGGTACAGTAGCCTGCGTTTTATTTTTAAACATTTCTGACTGTCTATCTGTATACATTAAGCCGCAAAAAAATATAATAACTCTTTATTTATTTGAGTAATCCTATTAAGATAAAAACTAAATTAAAGATTAATTCATTACAAATATAGGAAGCAGTAAAACCATTTAACTTAAATTTGGTGATTGTATCAAAAACCAAAAATTTTGAATTAACAACAAATTTTAAAACATTTTTTTTTGCTTTTGTATTTGGTTTATCATATGTGTGTGTCTATCTTGTGTTAAAAAATTAAGATTAAGCAGTTTCACCATTTTTGGAAAATTATCCCGCGCAATATAAAAATATGTTTGAGAATCAAGATAGTTTATAGGTTCAATCATAAATAGTTACAATTTTTTTTTTTTTAAACACGACGCGGGTAAATTTGCGGGAATAAGCCGGTATGACATAATTATGTATCACAACTAAAGCGTAGCAAATAACATAATCATTGTAAAATGGTTGAAACCCATTATCTACTGACAACCGGATAATATTGGTGAAATTTTAAACTAAAGCTTTTCGAGATCGAAAAGCTAAAAAAAGTTTCCTGAAATAAACAAGATCACAATCTAAATTCCGTTACTTAACTTTACATTGAGCAAAAATCACATAGGGACAATCTAATTTCGTTTCCCGCTTGCCCTTCTTTATTGTAAGATTACCCCATTTTAAGCCGGAATTTTTTTCTCCATTTTGTTTTTAGCTTTAGGAATACAGCTACAGTTAAAGTAACAGTTTATAACCACAGACTATATAATACTGCATAACTTTGCACCAATATGTTTTTAAAAAGGGCAGGGGAAAATAATAAGTTAATTTTAAGTTTCAAACAAAGGTAACCAAATGTTGTTTGTTTTCAAAGTAAAAGGACACAAAGAAAGTAGGCAACTTGCTGACAGAATCAAATATAAACAAAAAGGTGGTACTCATCAATATAAAAAAACTTTTACTTCGAGATCTACTATGCTAAAGCAAAAATTGCT
The DNA here is from genome assembly GCA_946406115.1 of Apoda limacodes. Classification (NCBI taxonomy): domain Eukaryota; kingdom Metazoa; phylum Arthropoda; class Insecta; order Lepidoptera; family Limacodidae; genus Apoda; species Apoda limacodes. The sequence goes on along the minus strand of OX291555.1, from coordinate 18,819,467 downwards.
TTTTCATATGTTTTGATTCTCGAGTCTTTTAGCGTACTTGGGCCTATAGTAAAAGTTGTTGATATTGATATTGTTCTGTTTCTTATACAGTTGCTATCGGGGCCGCGCATTACGCATATAACGCTAGGTTACTCACGCAGCTTTTTTATTTCTGGCAATACTCTTATAGTTGTCATTTGTCTGCAAGAAAAAAAATTAAGAAAAATATTGTGAAATCTAAAATTTTATATTAAAATTATATAAAACGATTATACCTTATGTAGGTACTGCGTTAGTTTTTTTTGTTTTTGACTAGTGTTTGAAGTTTCCATGAGAATAAGAATTTTTGGACCAAGGGCAGTTAATTTACATTTCTACTTTTAATTTACGTTTTATGACTTGTACCCTTTTCTATGTCCTCTAAAGTTAAAATCATTGCAATTTAAGGCCCCCTTAGGACCCCTTAGAAGACATAAGACAGACAGACGTTGTCCAAATAGGTGCTACAAAAGCATTAATTGAGATAAGTAATAGCCTTACAAGTTTTAATTTGGGTTTACTTGTAACTGGCATCATTAATGAAACAATGCTGGTAGCTAGAGCGAGGTTATCGACCGACATTTTACTTACCTCCGTACAATTGTTGTACCAATCTACATTCTTAAATTTGTTCCAAACTGAACTTGATTTTGGCATTTTTCCAAAGCTAAGTGATATTGAACTAGTCTTGCTACTAGGTTAGCTAACACCAAATCATAACACTATTTCTTGATATCAGTTAAAATCTATTAGTGTAGTAATATATTGTATTGTAATATAGTAAATTATTGATATTATAGCAACAATCTTAGCCATAACATTTAATAAGTGTGTTGACGTAGGGATATTCCTAGACTTAATGAAATATAGTTAACTAATACGACTTTTTAAAAGTGGAAGTAAAGATGATCCTAATAATTTTAGACCTCTCTCTATACTGCCTGCCTTAAGAAAAAATTTTGAAAAACTTATGTTCAATCAGATTCTTAAACATTTTCACTTAAATGGATTACTTCATCCTTAACAGTTTGGTTTGAGAAAAGGGCGTTCCACAACTGACGCAGGTGTTGCACTTATACAACATATATTTAATGCTTGGGAACAGTCACAAAATACCATTGGTATCTTCTGTGATCTATCAAAGGCATTCGCCTGCGTGCAACATGAAACTTTAATATGAAAACTGAGTCATTATGGTATTGCAGATTCGGATCTTGAGCTTATCTGCTCATATTTGAGTAGTAGAATGCAGAAGGTTCAAATCAATGAAGTAAAATCCAATGGCTCAGAAGTAAAATTAGAAGTTCCTCAAGGTTCTATTTTAGGTCCTTTTCTATTTTTAATTTACATAAATGACTTGCCTTTCTTTGTAGAGCCAAGATTGTACTATTTGCCGATGACACTTTCTCATTCCTTTTATTTAAAGTTGACAGAAATAAAACTAATTTTGGTGACGTAAGTAGTGCACTTTCTCAGGTTCTTCAGTGGTTTACGGCACTACACTACTAAGTGTTTAAAATTTATGATGCCAAATGTCAGAAACATAAGTAAAAATTAACCTTAAACGGAGAAGAAATAGAACTATTAGACTCAACAATGTTTTTAGGTCTTACATTAGACAATAGGCTGCAGTGGAACTCTCACATCTCAATTCTTGCAGGGCAACTTAGTTCAGCTACTTATGCAGTTGGGAAAGTTAGGCAGCTTACAGATGTTGACTCGCTTGGTCTACTTTAGCTATTACCATTTCGTCATGCCTTATGGCATTTTGCTTAGGGGTAAGGCATCTGATATTGATACAGTCTTTATTTTGCAAAAGAGAGCAGTACGGTCAATCTATAAATTAGGACCTCGAATTTCTCTAAGAGAACTATTTAGGGAAATTGATATTTTAACTGTTCCTTGCCAATATATCTGCGCTAGTATAATGTTGAAACTGTCACTTATTTGCTAAAAATAGTGACCTACACAGTGTTAATAGAAGGAGTAAGGATAAATTGGTAGTTCCAATTAATTATATAATTTATATTTTGCAATTAGATACTTTTTTGATGGAAAGTGTCCTTCTATGAGAGGGCATTTTCCAATGTTTCAATTGGACGCTGTAAGAGAAAGGGAGAAAAGAAATGCCCTTGCTGAGTTTCTTGCCGGTTCTTCTCAGAACAAGGTCTCCCGCACTCCGAACCAACAGCGTAGTGACATTCATAAGTGCTAAATTATTGTAGCCTAAATTGAATAAATTATATCGATTGATTGATCCTTCCAAGTGCGTGTCATTTACGTATCAAGTTGGCTTCCGTAAAATAAGAATAATTGCGGATGACGGAAATACTAGGGAATCATTTTTCTTCAAAAAAATTTTGGTTAAAGGTATTTGGGTAAAGGTAATTGTGCTTTTTTTTGATTTTTAGACTACAAAGTTCAAGTTTGTGTCTTATACGACCACATAAAATAACATGCCACACATTTTTTTAACGTTTTGAGCCTATAACTTGCAGTATATATATTTAAAAAGTGTAAATCTCAAATGCATTGTCAAACGAAAACTATGGCGTTTTAAGCAAGTTCAAATAAATTTTCATCAAATTAATACATAGGCGGCAAATTTATGAGGCTATAACATACGGACGCTCGGACAGACATGATAAAACTATAAAACTAACTATGCGGATATTTTTTAAGTCGGTAAAAAGAATAACTTATAACCGCAAGAATGCAGCAATCGTGCTTCCGTCAGAGGCGGCTCGTGACAATTTTTAATGGGTGTTCACTAAAAAACAAAAACAAAAGAGGAATTGCTTATTAAATGCCAACCTTTTATTATGTTTTTACAAACTCGCGTCGAGCGTGTATGCTTTCGTGTCACATTTTGTGACCATTTGTCTTTATTACAAACTAAATTACTAAAATCTTTTAGCACTGTTAAATCACATCACAATAATTACATTTTATTTTCCTATAGTTACTTATTAAATAAGTCGACGCTAGCGCCTCTATCAGGCGATTTAGGAGTTGAAAATGCATTTTCAATCGCTACGCGTCATAGAAAGCTCCAAAATCGGAATTATGAATGACAACAATCACGATTAGCGCGCGGTTAGCAAGCCATATGAACTGTCAAATTTGCGTTTACCTTTTTAATGGCTGCAAACTGATCGCTTTCTGATTGCAAAGCTAATATCAAATTAATTAAAGACTTTAGACATTTTCAAAACATTGATTGTTAAAACAGATATCCGCAAGAAATGAATCAAAGTTAAGTAACACAACAGAAACCAGTGTGCGAGGTCAGAATACGCTTTGTCGTACCTAATACAATTTTCTGTTTAAACTAGTGTTTTGGTTAATTTTGTGTGTGTTTGTGAATTTTAACTCGCTAATAATAATGAAAAGAATACCAGAGAAACTGTCTGTGCTGATTTAAAAATTGCCAATAAAATACTGTTACCTACTAATAAAGGAATCTAGGAAGTGGACAACATAAGATTACTAAAATCGAAGAAAATTGTATGTATTTAACGGCAAGATACTGGGACCTACCTATTCATTACACCATAAATGAAGTAGGAAAACTCGCAGTTAAAACTTATAACCTAAAATATACCAAACAATTGAAGTGGTATTTGTTTGAATTGCGATACCTAACTACCCTTTCTTATATGTTTGGTTAGTTTTCTGCAAGTATACCTACCCAACGCTCACAACAATAATATTTAATCATTAGGGCAACTTAATTAAAAAAACAACTTTAAGAATTATACTGTAAACATAGGTAATCAAAGTGAATTAGAAGAAACCTACCAATTTATATATTTCTATAAGGCAGAGAGCAAATACTGCCCTACAGCATAGACTAAAGGTGTTCTTAAACACAATATTGCAATTAAAAAGTAGTTTTGGAACAAACTTAATCAGCCAATTATTACTCAACAGAATAATCATTATAAAATATTTGTTGGTCAATTCTAATTATAATCTGTGTGTGCAAAATTTCATTTCGTCATTGTCACAAACTTAAACATATTGTATAAAGCATTAGTAGGATTTCTTCCATTACTCTTTTCAAACCCTAGAATATGCTGCTTAGCTCCATGACCTACTTATTATAACTTACTGTTTACCTTAATACCATATTGTTTATAGCTAATTTTCTAATTTATTTTGCAGATAATATGATGAAGATATGTTACAAGGTTGATATACCTATGCTGTCATGATAGCAAAATGGAATTAACACCTGAATTTGTGAATACTGCAACTTTTCTGCAAATAAAAAAGGACAAAGTGTAGTCAGCAGTACTATCTATATATTAATAAATAAATGTTACTAAGGAATAAATGAAATATATACGCAACAAGCAGACATGGAATGAAATATAATTGTTACCATAATACAACGTAATACAATAAACTGTAAAAACAAACCGGCATTTTTGTTATACCACTAAGATGCCAAACAAGCTTGCAGTCCGCCTGATGGTAAACGGTCACCACAGAATATGGACACGTGCAACAACTAGGGCATCACTTGTAATAAAACTATTAACACTTACCAACAACTTATTTACAAACAAAAGTTCATAATTGTTGATTGATGATGACTTAAAGAGTGTACGAACAAACCATACACTTAATATAATGAATACACAAGGTTTTGTTGTGTTACCACATCTAGAACTTATAAGGACTCAGGTTAAATTTTAAGTGTAGGAAATCAATATTCAAAGATGGCAGTCAACACTTACTTCTCCAATAGATTATGGCCTTTAGTAAATAGCAAGCCTTACTTTAGCCGCTAGATCATCTTCAACCATGATAAACTTTTGTCAACCAGCTGCAGCTTTCACCAAGTGTATAGGTCAAAAGTGGGAAATTTTATAAAACTGTGACTAGTGCTCAGGACTGTTCACCTTATAAGCTCAAAACTGCTCTTCAGGCAATAGAAAGTGTAACGCTTGGAGATCCCAGAATCCAGAATGTTTTAGTGAAATGCTATTTTAACATAAAGAGTAATAGAAGCATAATAATTAATTATTTTTAGTAAAATCTAAAAATATTGTTTCTTAAGTAGATAATTATTTATGGGAGTGCACTGCACCAGCGCTCCTTAGGACGAGCCGCCTCTGGCTTCCGCCCGATAGTTCGTAGGTAAGCGGGGGTCAAATCAATCCTATTTTTCCTAGATATTGGAAAATTATTGCTTTAAGTAATCGACTATAAAATATACGTATGAACTTTTAACTCATTAATTTATATTATGTTCCTATAAATTAGATTATTGGTAAAAAAATATATTTGGCAAATCATTGTAATATGAGTTTTGCTACTGCCTAATTGTGTATTGTGACGCAAAGTTATGGCTCTGGGTCTAATGGGGCCTAGCTAAAGATACTAATGAGTCTTTAAGTACTACTTTTAAGTGAAAAATTTGGGCAATTTTACAATACCAAAATAATTGCTACTTTTATTTATTAGGCATTTCATTCTATAATCCCGAAAAATTTCGAAATATGTTGTGGTACGTATCAATAGTTCGCGAATAAGTATAGTAACTTCCGTTCTCTTTACTGTGCTACTGCGGCCAACTGACTATGCATTTACACCTGGTATAAATAAATTGTAGGTATTTCGTAAAAGCTTTTTACGTAAAAGCTCTTTGAACATCATGCTATAATATCCGGATGATAGTCCTAACGCAAAGTGATTAATCTCTTTGTGAATGATGACAACACGTGTTGTACAGCATTCAGGTACAATCTACTTGATTGGAATTGTCTGCGCTGTAAAAACGTGTGTTGTTTTATACTATTTACGTGACGGGTTTCTGATGAGATAAAACATAGCAAAGTCATACCTCTTTTTAAATCAGTTAGTCCAACAGACCTTACTAATTTTTGGCTCATTTCTTTACTACCTACACCAAATTATTTTTATTTAATAATACCAAATGAAATATTGAGCTATTTTAATATAAGTAAGCAATTTGTTTTCTAAGGGCTAATTTACAACTGATGCCGACGTAGTATCTACTACTAAAAAATAAGGTGAGTGGGGGTAAGATGAAAAACGGTGTAAGTTAGAAAACTAACAAAAGCGAAGAATTTTGCACCAAAATTTGGTGTTGGCAACATTGTTTTGATCGGCCTTTTATTGCGTCCCGACATTCAGATGCTGCGAGTCAGTTACTTAGTGTGGTTGTGACACTGTGAGCGATTTTCGTAAACATATCATTTTCGTCTTAATATTGTGTTTTTTTATCTTACCCCGGTATCTGTAACTTTGTAAGCAGGTAAGATAGAATTTATTTTGACTTATATTTGTGGTGATAAAAAATATAGAATAAAACTATACTGCGTGAAAGTGAACTTAATCGGTATTTTATGAGTTCTTGTGGTGTTCCATTTTGCACCGCTAATTTTGTCGGGGTGAAGACGGAAATATTAAACTTTTCATCTTACCCCTTTTCTGAAACTCATAGTAAATGTCAGGTGTTTTCAACCTGTGGATTTCTCAGTTGTTTTTATTGTGAATCATTCATTGTTTTTTTTTTCAAATAAAACTTAGAAGGTTAAGAAAAATATACCTTCTACTATTAATGTACAATTTTAGCAGATTATAATACATTTTGTGATTATATGGTGCTTCTGCTTGAATATTGTGTAATTATCTGCGTGAAAATACTAGCCAAGTCATCTAAGTTCCAGGTAACGATCTGCAGCGCTTTTAAATAGATCAAAACGACGACTGGTCCGTTATCCATATTTATTAATAAATATAATAATAATGCTTGGCGTTATAAAATTTGCAACTTTTTAAGTCAATCGAAACATACTTACTATGATGAACAAAATTAATTTGAGTTTAAATAATTTTATATTTAACAACAGTAATATTTTTTTTTTTTGTAAAATAAATTTATAAATCAACGTCATACAAGTAATTAGCCGTGCGTTGCGGCAACGGTGCTGTGCCGTTCCTGTGTGCCATAGCTGAGCTGGTGTGCATCCAGTTTATGCCTGATATCCTACGTCAATGTGACTACTTACTATACTATACTACTACATAAGTACCAAATAAAAAATATGAATAATTCGCAATTAAAGATAAAAAATTTTAACTAACTAGTGTTTGTTTTAATTTGTCACCCTTCAAACTATAAATAAACAAAGATGCTAAAAGGTTGAGAACTCCTGTCCAGTCGACTTCAAAACGGGGTAAGACAGAAATATTATTTGAAAGAACATAGTATTTTGGCGGTTTACATTGGGTATTTTTTAAATAATAATAGTAGCTTTATCCATTGGCGCCTAGCGATATAGGAATCTATTAACCAATTACACCTAGCGCTTATATAAAAAAATCTATGAACTATTTCCATCTTTCCCCCTTACCATTCCATCTTACCCCTAGCTTTTTCAGTCATAAAGTGTTATTTTAATAAACTTTATTTCATATTCAAATAATAAAAAATAGTCCTTCCGTCTTACGTAACAATTGATGTACTCACTTGGATAGAGAGTTGTTTTTATACGACATTTTGCACACGGCGCTTTTAAAAATGCACTAGTTATCTCATCAAAAAAGCATTCCGTCTTACCCCCACTCACCTTTTATTTGAAGGCTGGGTCAATCTTTTTAGACAGCTATATCACCATGGTATTAACGGCAAAGCCTTCCTTTTAACCTCCTACATGATTAGCATAGTTCAATAAAAACTTTTTTTAAGTTCAATAAAAAAGTTCAAAAAAAAATCATTGGTGTGTATGTACCTCATTAAATAAATTCAAAAAACTTAGCACTGCAATGAATTCAATAATATAATAAAAATAATACAATACAATAAATATTATGTCTTAAAAGTATGAAACTAGCTACAAGTAAATATACTATTTATAAGTTATTAGTATATCTTTGTAGTAGTAGTATATTTTACTTGTATAGTAATTAGTATACTTAGCAACTTTTATAGTTTAAAGACACAATATGGTATCGTATTGTAGGGTGGTGCTGCTAATGCTAATACAATAAATATTATACTAAAAAGGGCAGATCACAAAGTAAATACTAGACATTAAAATAAACTGTCGTTGCATGATACACGTCTACACAAAATTAAATCTTAACTCATTTATAGGGCAATGGGAACAAAGTTCCACATAATATTCAAAAACTATCAGCAAATTAATTTAAAACTGTTATAAAAAAAAATTAACAAAGAATACTACAAAGTTCTACATTGTATAAATAATAAACATCCATGGGACAAAAACGCTCTTACAGTCCAATTAGTAACAAAAATATCTTGAAATTTACGAAATTTTTGAGCCTGAAATAGCAAAGCTATATTGACGGTCGTTGATCCGGTCGTGTTTTTCTAGGTATCTTAGAAGCTGTGTGTTGATAACACGCTCCATCACTTTGGAGAGGAGAGAGGTTATTACGATAGGCCTGTAATTCAATGGATCTGATCTGTCGCCATTTAAGGTACCTGGTGCACGTTTGCAGTCTTCCATAAAGACTGAAATTGGCGAGAGTTTAAGCACTGTACTCACGCGCCTCTTTGCGGTTCCTTACCACACTTGCCAATTTCCGTTTTCATAGAAGACTGCAAATGTGCACCCGATGCCTAAAATGGAGACAGATCAGATCCATTGGCCAGTATATGAGGTGCGTATAGTAATAACAGGTAGTGCTGGTTTTTGATAATAAAGAAAACACCAGAGTACATATTTGCTCGTTATGCCTATGTAATAATAGATGGCGCTAGGTTTATTTTAGAATTGCAAACATTCACTGGGCCGTACCTTTATTTGAAATCAATGGAAATACCTGATATTGTGTTTTTTTTTTGTTGATGGGTTTTAGCTTTGTGTATTAGGAACACAAGTTTTGCTGTCTCTCATGTCTCCCTGTGCCTAAAATATTACAAAAAATATTTCAATTTTTTCCAAGGAATTTAGTAAGATATAATAAAATTCTATTTGAAAAGCCCGCTGTAAAACAAACAAAGGCAAATACGCCATTCACTTAATCGCCAAGAGAGAAAGGTACTTAATTGTTAAACTTCGTCTTAAGCGATGTCACTAGTCAAATCTCTTCGTCAGGAAATTGATTGCGTAAGTTATCTAGTTTTCCAAGTGAGAGATTTAAAATAGACATTAAGATATCTGGATTTCAATTAGAAGGAATAAACTTAGGGTTTTTAAGCAAGAAAAAGGGGCGGACGCCTGGGATAGTGTAGTGAATGTTTTAACAAGCCGACATTTTGATTTAAAATAAAGAGGTAGTTTTCTATGTTTATTTACAAAAAGAAATTAAAAAATTAAAAAATACTTTGCTTTTCCCATAAAACTTCAAAGAATAATGTATTAACGTGATGTGTGTTACTACATCTCAAGCTGTATCACAGATAAGATATAATGCGCAACCCGATATATTTTAGATTCATTTAAATCAAACTCACACTTAGAAATATGCCAAATATCGCGAAATTATACACTCATCTGTGTGTAAATTTATGTAGAAAAAAGCAATTTCATAAAACTATGGAAGTTATGATTACGTTGGAAATTTTCCATTTTTCACACAGAAACACTGGTTGTGACACTTTAGATAAAACCCATTTGTATGGAAATCGATGACAACGGTATAGCTCTATGAATAATCAAAATCTGAACAATGTTTTATATGGGTGAAATATTGATGTAAATAAATGCAAAACCGACGAATACGCAGCAAAAAATGATTTTTTCTTTCATCCATGCCTATTGTAAAAATAATGCAATTTACTCTAGAAAGTAAACATTCAGTACTTTTGAATGCTAATATAAAAACTAAAAAATGTTGATAGCTGTTAACGTGTTAACACAAAAAGCGCCGAAGTGTGCCCTTTTGTCCCATTGTATTTGATGCAACGTTCAAGAAGTAAAAAAAATAAGTAAGTGTTTAAAAAGTAAAAGTAGTAGTAAAGTTATATTATTGCATTAATTATTATGGTTCTTGAAAATTAGAGGGAAATACTAAAAGTTTTAACTTTAGAAGCTACTAAACGATATATAGTTTTGTTGGTTCCGTGGCTCAGTTTGTGGTGAGTTCGGTCGCCGCACATGACAATTGACTTTGTGTGTTTTCTATGAGCTTCAAGAAGAAGAACTTCAAGAGTGCCAACTTTAGATCACAAGCGTGGCGAGTGTTTCTAATACGACTACTGAGCACAGCGAGGGATTTGAAGGCACGAGACCTAAAATAATTTGCTCTCGTGTGAAACATACAACGTTTCACCTCTACCAGTGCGAAAAAATAGGTCTTAGACAAGGAAAAACTGAAAGCCATATTAGGAAATAAGTTTATTCTAATTTACATATACTTCCTACTATACTCTGCTCCTCAAAAAATAAACATTAGGTAGGTACTAACTATATTTATACATTAACACCTTTTAAAAGTCACCAATTATTGAACAATTCGTATGCTTTAAGATATTTTTCACGTGACTTCTCTGGTAAAAAGCTTAGTTCAGCATTAGATACTTGTTGTCTTAGCTCTTCTGGGGTTAAAGAAATATCTTCGTAAGTCGAGTCACTAGTTTTAAAAAAAAAACAATATATACGTAAATAAACAATCTAAGGTTTTAATAACTAATCAGTTTCGCGTAATTTTTTTAGACGTGCGTTCAGAAATTTACTCTATGACACTTCTTCATTTTCTTTTTTATACCACTAAGGTGGCAAACAAACTTACGGTCCGCCTGATGGTGAGCGGTCACCGTAACCTATGGACGCTTGCAACACCAGGGGTATTACTTCACTCGCGCGTTGCCGACCCTTCATAAATCTAATAACTTCTTCCTGAAGAACCCCATACTGTAGTCCTTGGAAAAAACCTTGACTCATTCCACAACCCAAACGTTCGGGTGAGGAAGTTACTCTGAAACCGCACTGTACGGGACCATTTCGGTTCTAAAGTGTAAAAATAATTCCCTGCCGATGGTGAGCGGAGCGGATGGTAGAAAGTAGCCGTGGGAATCATTTCAAACAATTCCTTAGAACACAACCCATTGTACAAGCGGTAGAATACACACAGGGAGGCAAAGTCTCTCATCAGACTTAAGGGCTTGATACCGCAAATGAGTTCCGAAATCGTCGACAATTCTCACAGCCCGTCGTTGCACCGACCGAGTCAAAAGGGCTAAGCTGGTATCCGGGAGCACCCGCCCAGAGATGGCAGCAGTACTCCATATGGGGCCGGACTTGCGACTTGTAAAGCAGCAACCTTTGCCCCGACGTGAAGTACTACTTCGCTATGTTGAGTACACCAAGTTTTTTAGACGCCAGCTTTACCTTGTCCCGCAGGTGATCTCGGAACTGAACATCGCTCGAGGTGTCAATACCAAGGATCCCAATGCTCCTGGAGATGAAGATGGGAGTGTTATGGAATTGTGGGACCACAGTGAATGGGGTTTTCTTAGCGGTGGTGGTCTTCGTATGGTTGAATCGGACCAAGTTTTCCCGTCACCAGTCAGAGACCTTGGACAGAGTGATCTCGATTTGAGACACAATTTCTTCACGCTGTTCCTCCTCAACGGAACGAGGGATGCTTGCTCGATCCGTGTAATAAGCGTCTCCAGTACTGACATCTGCATAGCAATGTATGTTGTTGATGTCCAATATATTATTGAAATGCAGTAGAAACAGCGTAGAAGACAGCACAGAGCCTTGCGTTACACCAGTATTTATGTCCACGATATCAGAGCAACTACCGTCAACTACGGCTCATATGCATCTGCCGGATAAAAAGCTAGCAACCCATTTGCACAAACCCTCGGGCACTCTGTAAGATGGCAACTTCAATAGAAGACCCCGGTGCCAGATCCGATCGAACGCCTTCGCAATGTCCAGGCCACATGCCAATGCCTCCCTCTAACTCTCAATGGCTAGTGCCCATCGATGTGTAAGATACACTAGACGGTCACCAGTCGAGCGATCGTAGCGAAAGCCATATTGACGGTCGTTGATCCGGTCGTGTTTTTCTAGGTATCTTAGAAGCTGTGTGTTGATAACACGCTCCATCACTTTGGAGAGGAGTGAGGTTATTACGATAGGCCTGTAATTCAATGGATCTGATCTGTCGCCATTTAAGGTACCTGGTGCACGTTTGCAGTCTTCCATAAAGACTGAAATTGGCGAGAGTTTAAGCACTGTACTCACGCGCCTCTTTGCGGTTCCTTACCACACTTGCCAATTTCCGTTTTCATAGAAGACTGCAAATGTGCACCCGATGCCTAAAATGGAGACAGATCAGATCCATTGGCCAGTATATGAGGTGCGTATAGTAATAACAGGTAGTGCTGGTTTTTGATAATAAAGAAAACACCAGAGTACATATTTGCTCGTTATGCCTATGTAATAATAGATGGCGCTAGGTTTATTTTAGAATTGCAAACATTCACTGGGCCGTACCTTTATTTGAAATCAATGGAAATACCTGATATTGTGTTTTTTTTTTGTTGATGGGTTTTAGCTTTGTGTATTAGGAACACAAGTTTTGCTGTCTCTCATGTCTCCCTGCGCCTAAAATATTACAAAAAATATTTCAATTTTTTCCAAGGAATTTAGTAAGATATAATAAAATTCTATTTGAAAAACCCGCTGTAAAACAAACAAAGGCAAATACGCCATTCACTTAATCGCCAAGAGAGAAAGGTACTTAATTGTTAAACTTCGTCTTAAGCGATGTCACTAGTCAAATCTCTTCGTCAGGAAATTGATTGCGTAAGTTATCTAGTTTTCCAAGTGAGAGATTTAAAATAGACATTAAGATATCTGGATTTCAATTAGAAGGAATAAACTTAGGGTTTTTAAGCAAGAAAAAGGGACGGACGCCTGGGATAGTGTAGTGAATGTTTTAACAAGCCGACATTTTGATTTAAAATAAAGAGGTAGTTTTCTATGTTTATTTACAAAAAGAAATTAAAAAATTAAAAAATACTTTGCTTTTCCCATAAAACTTCAAAGAATAATGTATTAACGTGATGTGTGTTACTACATCTCAAGCTGTATCACAGATAAGATATAATGCGCAACCCGATATATTTTAGATTCATTTAAATCAAACTCACACTTAGAAATATGCCAAATATCGCGAAATTATACACTCATCTGTGTGTAAATTTATGTAGAAAAAAGCAATTTCATAAAACTATGGAAGTTATGATTACGTTGGAAATTTTCCATTTTTCACACAGAAACACTGGTTGTGACACTTTAGATAAAACCCATTTGTATGGAAATCGATGACAACGGTATAGCTCTATGAATAATCAAAATCTGAACAATGTTTTATATGGGTGAAATATTGATGTAAATAAATGCAAAACCGACGAATACGCAGCAAAAAATGATTTTTTCTTTCATCCATGCCTATTGTAAAAATAATGCAATTTACTCTAGAAAGTAAACATTCAGTACTTTTGAATGCTAATATAAAAACTAAAAAATGTTGATAGCTGTAAACGTGTTAACACAAAAAGCGCCGAAGTGTGCCCTTTTGTCCCATTGTATTTGATGCAACGTTCAAGAAGTAAAAAAAATAAGTAAGTGTTTAAAAAGTAAAAGTAGTAGTAAAGTTATATTATTGCATTAATTATTATGGTTCTTGAAAATTAGAGGGAAATACTAAAAGTTTTAACTTTAGAAGCTACTAAACGATATATAGTTTTGTTGGTTCCGTGGCTCAGTTTGTGGTGAGTTCGGTCGCCGCACATGACAATTGACTTTGTGTGTTTTCTATGAGCTTCAAGAAGAAGAACTTCAAGAGTGCCAACTTTAGATCACAAGCGTGGCGAGTGTTTCTAATACGACTACTGAGCACAGCGAGGGATTTGAAGGCACGAGACCTAAAATAATTTGCTCTCGTGTGAAACATACAACGTTTCACCTCTACCAGTGCGAAAAAATAGGTCTTAGACAAGGAAAAACTGAAAGCCATATTAGAAAATAAGTTTATTCTAATTTACATATACTTCCTACTATACTCTGCTCCTCAAAAAATAAACATTAGGTAGGTACTAACTATATTTATACATTAACACCTTTTAAAAGTCACCAATTATTGAACAATTCGTATGCTTTAAGATATTTTTCACGTGACTTCTCTGGTAAAAAGCTTAGTTCAGCATTAGATACTTGTTGTCTTAGCTCTTCTGGGGTTAAAGAAATATCTTCGTAAGTCGAGTCACTAGTTTTAAAAAAAAATCAATATATACGTAAATAAACAATCTAAGGTTTTAATAACTAATCAGTTTCGCGTAATTTTTTTAGACGTGCGTTCAGAAATTTACTCTATGACACTTCTTCATTTTCTTTTTTATACCACTAAGGTGGCAAACAAACTTACGGTCCGCCTGATGGTGAGCGGTCACCGTAACCTATGGACGCTTGCAACACCAGGGGTATTACTTCACTCGCGCGTTGCCGACCCTTCATAAATCTAATAACTTCTTCCTGAAGAACCCCATACTGTAGTCCTTGGAAAAAACCTTGACTCATTCCACAACCCAAACGTTCGGGTGAGGAAGTTACTCTGAAACCGCACTGTACGGGACCATTTCGGTTCTAAAGTGTAAAAATAATTCCCTGCCGATGGTGAGCGGAGCGGATGGTAGAAAGTAGCCGTGGGAATCATTTCAAACAATTCCTTAGAACACAACCCATTGTACAAGCGGTAGAATACACAAAGGGAGGCAAAGTCTCTCATCAGACTTAAGGGCTTGATACCGCAAATGAGTTCCGAAATCGTCGACAATTCTCACAGCCCGTCGTTGCACCGACCGAGTCAAAAGGGCTAAGCTGGTATCCGGGAGCACCCGCCCAGAGATGGCAGCAGTACTCCATATGGGGCCGGACTTGCGACTTGTAAAGCAGCAACCTTTGCCCCGACGTGAAGTACTACTTCGCTATGTTGAGTACACCAAGTTTTTTAGACGCCAGCTTTACCTTGTCCTGCAGGTGATCTCGGAACTGAACATCGCTCGAGGTGTCAATACCAAGGATCCCAATGCTCCTGGAGATGAAGATGGGAGTGTTATGGAATTGTGGGACCACAGTGAATGGGGTTTTCTTAGCGGTGGTGGTCTTCGTATGGTTGAATCGGACCAAGTTTTCCCGTCACCAGTCAGAGACCTTGGACAGAGTGATCTCGATTTGAGACACAATTTCTTCACGCTGTTCCTCCTCAACGGAACGAGGGATGCTTGCTCGATCCGTGTAATAAGCGTCTCCAGTACTGACATCTGCATAGCAATGTATGTTGTTGATGTCCAATATATTATTGAAATGCAGTAGAAACAGCGTAGAAGACAGCACAGAGCCTTGCGTTACACCAGTATTTATGTCCACGATATCAGAGCAACTACCGTCAACTACGGCTCATATGCATCTGCCGGATAAAAAGCTAGCAACCCATTTGCACAAACCCTCGGGCACTCTGTAAGATGGCAACTTCAATAGAAGACCCCGGTGCCAGATCCGATCGAACGCCTTCGCAATGTCCAGGCCACATGCCAATGCCTCCCTCTAACTCTCAATGGCTAGTGCCCATCGATGTGTAAGATACACTAGACGGTCACCAGTCGAGCGATCGTAGCGAAAGCCATATTGACGGTCGTTGATCCGGTCGTGTTTTTCTAGGTATCTTAGAAGCTGTGTGTTGATAACACGCTCCATCACTTTGGAGAGGAGAGATGTTATTACGATAGGCCTGTAATTCGATGTATCTGATCTATCGCCCTTTTCGGGCATCGGGTGCACATTCGCAGTCTTCTATGAAGACGGAAATTGCCTAGTATGGTAGGAAAGCGCGAAGAGGCACGTGAGTACAGTACATAACTCAGTAGCACACTGTTTAAGCACCACTGCTGGTATACCGTCTGGCCCACTCGACTTATGAACGTCTAGACAAAGCAACGCCCGCCGGACCTTCCGCTGTGTTATGGAGATTTTGTGTTATGGACTTTTATCGAAAACAATCAAAAAATGCAATGCAGCTATGCCTCTCATTAAAGTAATTTTGTTTCTAAGCCAATAATCGCGTTGTTTTTATTTTTAGTATCGCAAAATTCCAAATCGTAATATTCGAACGTTGCATTACAAAAAGTAATGTATGTAGTAATCACGCTCGCAGCAAAAATCGATTTCACATCACTCTCCAAAATCAAAAACACCGTTTTGGTGTTGGAGAGGTGAAAAACATATTGTTTGTATTTTTTCTCCTAATTTTTAAGAATGCGAATTAAGAGCTTAAAGGTATCCTTCAAACTTGACCCAATTTAACTACCATACCCTTCGTTCTTTCTTTATCAGAATCGATGCAAAGAAGCGAATTTATAAAACTGTAACATACGAACGGTTAGACGGACATGACAAAACTATAAACTGATACATCGAATAACTTTTTTCCTTAAATATTTGACTAAAAAGTCATTCATAGCTTCATCCACTGCATGTTTTGATTCCAGAATTTTCACAACAAAAGAGGAATACTTACATACAAATAAGATATCAAAGTCTGATTTCATCTTTATACGTTGTTATCTCTACGAAATGTGACGAGCTGAAATTCAAATTCTGATCCCATTTGCTTTGATAATATAAAAAGAAGATATGATTATTTGCTTTAGGATAATCATATCTTCTCGGATAAATATTTAGGTAAGTTATTTTAATAAATTCTAGAAAACATATAGGTCTTACGTATCTATCTGTTTACATAGTGCAGATAGAATGACGATAAAGGCTTCGTGCCGAAAAAATCATCACGGTTGGGTTGCACCAACTAACTTTGACGTTAACCAGCCCTCAAAAATGGGAGAATGTATGATAATTTGCATACCAGAAAACTAAACCAGCCCGTCAAAGTTCAGCAAACTATTAGCTGGTTAACTTTAAATATATCTGACGATAGAAATATCCCCACAATATCCCATATTGGGCGACTGGTTAACGTCAAATTTAGTAATTGCCACCCAGCCTTTACTCTACCAAATAAGAATACTTACAGCGCGTTCTAATATTAACCACGCTTTATATTAGATTCACCTGTTTGTTTGTTTGGGTCAAATCTAGCAATCGTAATTTCAATCACTTTCTGGCTAGCTAGAATGCTTAATTTTCTCTCTCAAGTCTCCATTACCTACATCCGACGGTACAGAACAGCTACTTTGATAGTATTTTTAGGTCCTTTGAATAATTTTTAAAACACCAACAATTCAACGCGTCGTTTTGGAAATGGTATAATACCTTTTCCCGACGTTTCGGCTGGGTTACACCAGCCTTGGTTGCGGTCGTTCAAGTCGTTGAACGCACTCAAAGACACAGTTGTTGTGTCATTGAGTGTAATAATTATAAAAAAAAGCTAGTAAGTATTACGTAAGTTTCCAAAATACGATACAAAAACCAACTTGTTTAATGATTCTTTATCGAATAAATGATAAGAACATTTTTTTTCGTTATAAATTTACTAATAGTCCTTTTTTTTATTAACGTTATGTGTTTAGTAACATTCATAGAATTTAATAAAATTGTACCTGAGAATCTTGACGTAAAACAAACAAAGGCAAAAACGCCCAATTAAGTAAGTGAAACGCGAAGAGAGAAGCTAATTGTTTAAATTTATCCTCAACGACGTCGCTCATCAAATCTCTTCTTTAGTGAATAAATCGCTAAACTTATTAAATATTTTAGGGATTTAAATTTAAGTTTCGGAAACACAATAAAGTTTTTCAAGATTAAAATAGTTTAACTAATAAATAATATTTCACAGTTGCTTACTAAAAAGATTCTTAACTTTCGGAAAAAGCTTAGTTGATTAATCGGCGTTTATTTCAGCCACGTCAATTTTTTCTCAATAATTAAAAAATATGGAGAAAAAAGCGGCCGCGTACGTATTATACACGTGTATTTTTACAATTCCGAAGGATGACAATTACTCCGAGTTGGGATATTTATAAAACCTGTGTATATGTCGCAGGCAAACAGGAACACTTGAAGTGTTTAATCTCACCTACTTCCGGAGACATACAAAATTTTGCATTTTTTTACTTAAAGGTCTAGTTAACCCACTAGTTTGCCCATATCTCTTTGGTGCTTCTCTTTGTGCACTTGTAAAAAATGACGGGGGTATTCGACTAGCTAGGTTGTCCTGCTGTTAAAGATCAGATGGCGGCATATCTCCAACCATTCCAACTTGGTTTTGGGAGAATGCTTGGTTGTGAAGCTATTATTCATTCAGCTAGACTTGAAATAAAATGAAACCAACAATGCTGTAATAGTCAAATTAGACATTAAGAACGCATTTAACAGTGTAGAGAGGGATTATTTGTTATCTGAGGCTCGCGACCACATTCCTAGTCTTTACCCATTTATTTAGCAATGCTACTCAGAAAACAACAACCTTTTTTTTAATAAACATCTGATCTTATCACAGGTCGGTGTACAGCAGGGTGATCCTTTAGGACCGCTAATATTTAGCCTATGTTTACACAAAACAATCTCTTCGCTTAATTCACCTTTTAATGCTTGGTACCTCGATGAGTGTACACTCGGAGGGTCCTCTGATACCGTCGCTAAGGACATTAACATCCTTCTCCCAAATCTAAAAAATATAGGTTTAGAAATCAACACAAATAAATGTGAAGTTTTCGCTTGTAGTTCTGCAGCTTTAAAGTCTCTTACTAATCTCAATTTTTTTAATCCCAGGAATATCAATTATCGATAAGCGAAATTTTACATTACTGGGTACACCTATTTGTGCCGATACTATTTCTCCTGTAATAAAAATCCACTAGCTTTACTACATACTCATTTCTATCTGCGCATACCTCTCTAGCAATTTTACGATATTGTTTCTCTATTCCTAAGCTCACATACACTATCCGGTCGTCACCCACCTGGCTTTGTCCACATGAAATATCTCTGACAGATCATTCATTAAAGCTAGACGTAGAGTCAATCTGCAATGTAAAACTTGATAATAATCAGTGGTGTGCCTGCATCTCTTCCAATCCATCACGGTAGTTTAGGTATCCATCGTAATGAAGATGTTAGCCTTTCAGCTTTTTTGTCTTCAGCACATGGAGTGGTTGGACTCGTCTCTCGCATTCTTTCTTTACAAGGAGTTGTGTCCGTCATTCCTTTTGTTTCGGAGGCACTACAAGCCTGGACTGCTATAAATCGCAATCAACCGGCCAATCTTAAAAGCCAAAGAGGATGACATTAATTGTTTACGTTTATATAATCAACTAGTCAGTAAAGCAACGGGGACGGACTTAGCCAGGTTAAAAGCTGTTTCCAAACCTTTGTCTGGTGCTTGGTTGCATGCCATACCTTCCCCGTATATTGGTACTCCTTTAGACAATAATTCTCTGAGAATTGCAATTGCTTTGAGGCTTGGCTGTGATGTTTGTGAGCCTCACAAGTGCGTTTGTGGTTCTCTGGTTGAGTCCAATGGTCACCATGTTCTAAACTGTGTCAGATGTGCGGGTAGGTTTTCACGGCACCATGCTTTGAATGACATCCTAAAACGAGCGTTACATTTAGTGAACATTCCGAGCCTTCTTGAGCCTCCTGGCCTCAGCCGCAACCTGTCACTTCCCCCTTATTTCGATTTTGTCTATGCTATCGGACAAGTATTTAGAAACTTTCAACTTCAAAATTCTACCAAACTATTATGTGATATGCCATCACATGTTATAGTAAAAAATAAATTTTGTGTGTGGCAACCCCGTGTCTGACAGTCACAAAAAAAAAGTCGGCGAAAGCGCGCACTACGACAACATTCCAGGTAATTTACTTAAAAGATATATTTTCTGATTATTTTGCTTAGTTTTTCTGTCTGCTTTTTATGACTTTAGTTACTAGCATTCAAATAACACAAACTTCGTCCATTTTGCCTTGTCATTCGCGGCATACAACGTTTTTTTACTTGTCCGCCCCACCGGACCTCGTCAATACATTTGCAATTATTGCCTTATTTACCTTGTCCGTCGCAACGGACACTGTCGAAATACGTACTAAAACCGCGAGTTTTTAAGTTGTCCGTGGTGACGGACATTGCCGAAAAGTAAATTTTAATTTACTCATGTGGGATACCTAAAAAAACCTTATTTTCACCCACTTAGCTCTTTACCTACACCGATAACTACTTGATCAACTTGAACTGCTATAAATACCTAAAATACATACGAAAAGTCACGTAACAAATGTCGAACTTACAATACACTGCTAACACACCGTGAAACCTCTAAGTAAAACTATTTACTGATCTGTAGGTACTAAGTTATATGCCTTTACTTACCTATGCGTACTTACCTTTTTGCTATGGTGGTTTGCTGTCTTTTTTTTTGCTTCAATCTTGCCTGCATGCGCGCACAAAAAAGGTTTTGGCACTTCTTCCCAAAGAACATGCTCCATCTGAAACAGGTGATAGTTCTAACGCTGAAAATGAGCTTGAATCACCCTCTATCCTATATTCTAACTTCAGTTCACCTGCACCATCTATTGCATCTTCGTAAGAGCATTTGAATATCTTGGACAGCACCGATGAAGATCTTCCTGAAATAAATGTTCATCCCGACGACGACCTAGGCCCAACACCTTTGACTCCAATTTTACAAATCAGTAGTAGTTTTCCCAAATCAGTCGCAGGAACCCAATAACTTGAACTTACCTTATATATCCTCTTTAACCTCGTTGCCCACGCCTGTAAACAGAAGAAGAAGACTCAGGGAACTATCCGTAGTAACAAAGAAGAGCCGAAGCAAATCCAAAAGTTTTTCCTCACGTTCAAATGGAACCAGAGTAGTACCTTTTTGTACAGAGCTCAAATAGAAGATACCGTTGCAGATGATGATCTTCCAGAAATCCGTTCACCTTATGATTACTTCTTAATGTTTTTCTCCAAAGATGTAATAGCAAATGTTTTGTAAGAAACAAACACATATTCTGTGCAAAAAACTGGCCGGTCTATACATTTGACTGAGGACGAACTCCGTGACTTTATTGCAATTCAGATTCTGATGCGTATTGTATCGTTATCCTCATATTTAGATTAATGGAGCAAAAAATACAGGTATGATAAAATTGCTACTATTATGCCTCTCAAGAGGTATGAAACAACCCGCCAAATTTACATTTTACGGACAATAACTTTGATAATACTGACCGGTATTACAAGGTTCGCCCATTGAAACGCTAGGATTTGGAGCCCAAGTTGTAACTGCACTATGCCAAACCATCCGGAATAAACCAGCAACGGTTTGTTTTGATAATTTTTTTACGTCACTTGAACTTGTTTACCTGTTGCGTGAAAAATATGGTATTTTTTCTTTGGGCACCATTAGAAGCAACCGCTTCAAAGGAGCCGAAGATAAATAAGTGAACGGAAAGACCCTGAAAAAGAGACAAGGTGCTTTTAGTCAAATCATGTGTAACAAAAACAAGTTATCAGTTGGGAGATGGCACGATAACAAGGCTACTACTCTAATAAGTTCCTATACTGACGCTGAACCAGTTCATAAGACCAAAAGGTATTGTAAGGACGCTAAGAGGAAAGTCGATGTTGATTATCCTAACATTGTCAAGGAGTATAACAAGAACATGGGCGGAGTCGACTTGACCGATATGTTGATCGCTTTGTACAGAACTCCGTTTAGAAGTAAGCGCTGGTACATGACACTGTTTGCACAAATGCTTGATATTTGCGTGAACAATGCATAGGTCCTGTATCGCAAACATAAAGGCCCTGACAGTAAATGCATGTGGCTGACAGATTTCCGTTACGAAATATACAGAGGTTTGATCAGCACAAACAGAAGTGCCAACTATCAGAAAACGGAAGAATAAGGCACGTTTGCAAACTAAGACCGTCTGACAGTTCACGTTACGATGGAGTTACGCGTTCCATCCGTGAAGGAAGAATGTCGTTGTGTGAACTGCAATAATAAAACTACGGTTTACTGCCTGAGATGCGACACACGCCTTTGTTTTGTGACGGGAAAAAAATCTAGAAACTGTTTTTTTTTAGTTTTCATGTTAAATAATGCATTGAGCATACTGCATGTTTTTATTATTTCTGTTATATTTGCACTTCCATACAAATTAAAGGTTTATTTGATTCTTCACAATGTTTTTTTTTATACTAAACAGCTTGTGCCACATATTCGCTAACGTCTGCTACGGCGAACAAGTAATATTATCAATTTTTTTTCCTCAGATTTGACAATGTCCGGTGTAGCGAACACCGTTTTTTTTTTGAAATCGGTGTATGAAATATTTTTTATTTTGTTTTTTAGGGACTCAGAATTATATAGTGAACAACATTATTAAAAAACATGCTTAAATTTATCACCAACTTCTCCGTCGAAATAAGGGTTATTACTATGTTATTTTCCTTTTTTTAGAACTACATTGTACTGTTACATGTATTTATAAGTTGTATTTTTATTATTATATGTATACCTTAAATTAGGTATACATGTAATTATGTATTAGGCTGTGTATATATTTAAGTTAACATAATTTATGTATTTATTTAGAAATCTTAATTTACGTACATGTGTTACCCGCTAAATTTGCATACAGAGCTCTCTTTTTTGGGTCAGCTGTAAGAGTGGAGAGCTCTATTGTCCATGTGTAAGTCTCCTCTGTTTGTTTACATGTAAAAAATAAAAGAAAATCCTGGTAATAATCTCTTGCAAAATCTTGGAATAGGTCTAGGAAAAAAAGTGTCTATAGAACAGTTAGGATTTCTTCGTAACTGTCAGCACGCAAGTCAATATTTTTTCTAAAATTATTTCATTTACAGATGTAGGTATATATCCTCTTATATATGAAGACTTCTTGAAAATTATTTCTGAGAACTGTTAAAGCTATAAAACGATATGATTTTATTTTCTTTTTCATGTACGATGCAGGCTATGACAAAATCAGATAAAACCCATTAGTATTGTGACGACCCTTCCTATATCCCTACCCTACAGCTTAGTAAAAGGCATGACATGCCTACAATAATACATACTACAACATGCATACTATGTGAAAAGTTGCATGTTTCACACGAGAGCTAATTAGTTTAGGTCTCGTGCCTTTAAATCCCTCGCTGTGCTCAGTAGTCTATGTAAGAATCACTTGCTACGCTCGTAATTCAATTCTAGGCTACTTCGCTTGCTCGGGATTTAAAGTTGACACTCTTCTTGCGGGTATCTTCTCTTACACCCTACTGGGTGTTGAGGTGCGGGTGTCGGGGGAGGGGAATTTACCTCCCACCATGACCCGGGCAGAAGCTCAGGGGTGCTGAACACCCCCGGTGAAATTTGAAAAGGCGGCCTACTTATCAGGCCCCCTTTGTGGCTAATATATTATCGCCGTAAGCGATAAGAAAAACAGTAGGTGTTATGTAGGCGCCAGAATAAAAACAGAAAAATAAAACAAATAAAAACAAAGCAAAAGAAAAGAAAAGAAAAAGAGCGAAATTAAAATAAAATAAAAACGAAGCAAAAAACAAAACAAAAAATGAAAATAAAATAAAATAAAAGCGAAATAAAAACAGAAATAAAAGCAGAAATAAAATAGAGGCGAGATGGGCAATAAAAATGGAATGAAATGAAATGAAGTGAAGGGAGGAGGGTAAGGAGGTAGGAGGGTGAATAAGTAAACTTATTCACCCGCAGGAATAAGCTCTCGGGGGAGAGCCCTGCCTTCCGGCGGGCGGGCGTGTAGGGGTGCTATGCCCCTGAGATGTGTATGATGACTGTTGTCAGCGCGGGTAAATAATCGTTTCGACAAACCAGATATGAACTCTGCGAGTGGCTCGGTTTTGGTGTCTCTAGCAATGGTGGAGTTGCGGACGTAGCGTCCCGCGCCGGTGATAAATCTCAGCGACTTATTTTGGACTGCCTGGAGCTTAAGTTTGTTGGTAGAAGATAGAAGACCGTACCAAGCAGGGGCTGCATAGGTCAGTCTCGACCGTATGTACAATTTGTACAGGCGAATTTTGGTTCTGAGTGGCAAGTCAGAGGAAAGTACCGGTCTAAGGCACGCCCGTGACGCGACCGCGCCTGCTGACACATGGTCTAGCATTTTGCGCATGCGCAAGGGGCGGTCTATAATACAACCTAGGTACTTTACGCTGGGTTGCCACTCAATGACTTGACCTCGAAACACAAGTTTCGGTGGGAGAAACTTTTGCAGGCCGGTCAGTATTGCTGCTGTCTTGCTGGCATTAACGGCTATTCTCCACTTGTCCAGCCAGCCAGGCAAAGTGTCCAATAGTCGCTGCATTTTTTTGGCTGCTAAGCTAGCTTTGCGGGAGGAGGACATATAGGCGCTGTCGTCCGCGTATAGGGCTAGGATGACGTCTTCAACACCTTCAGCTAGACCGGAGTCACTGAGAGTGGGGATGTCGTTGGTGAATAACGCATAGAGCAGTGGCGATAGGCAGCTGCCTTGAGGTACCCCTGCTCTAATGGGTTTACATGCTGACTGTTTGTTCTCGACCGAGACATAGAAGCTTCGTTTGTCCAGAAACGAGGCTATTACTCGCCCGAGCATCGGTGGGATGTCCGTCTCTAACAGCTTGTGTAATAAGCCCTCGTGCCAAACTCGATCGAAAGCCTTCTCCATATCGAGAAAGACTCCGACTGTGCGCCTGCCCTTGTTTAGCTCGAAGGCCATGTGATGGAGCACTCGTACAAGCTGAAGAGTGGTACTGTGGCTGTCTCTGAAACCAAATTGTTCAGGCCTAAGCTGGATATGCGGGGATATCCTAAGTAATAGTAGGCGTTCGAACAACTTGGCTAAATTGGACAGCAGTGTAATCGGTCGGTAATGTTCTGGGCGATGACGACCTTTCCCTGGTTTCGGGAGACCAATGATTTTGCCAATCTTCCATGAAGATGGGAAATGTCCAGTGCGCAGTATCCCATTAAAGATACGGGTGAGTGCCACCAGACCCTTCCTAGGCAGCATGATGATCGCTGTGTTTGGAATCTCGTCGGGACCGGGTGATTTGCGCTTATTAAGCTTAGAGGCCTCCTTCCTAACCTCTTTAGGCGATATAAAATAATCACCTCTTAGTGGTGGGGCTGGGGCCGCGAGAAACTGCTCTACGCGTTCTATAACTCCTAGCGTGTGGGCAGGGTCGATAATGGGGTTCGGCTTAAATTGGCCCTCGAAGTGGTCCGCAAAAAGTTCCGCGCGTTCCGCTGCGTGGTAGTGGCGGATGCCAGCGGTATCAATAAGAGGGCAACTAGGGGCGGGAGTTCTAGTTATTTGTCGGGCCAAGCGATACAGTGCAGTGTCATCCTCACTGGCTTTAAAAATCACTTGGTCCCACGAATGCTGCCTGTAAATTGCGATTTCTGACCGCAGTTCGGCGCTGATCCTGTTTATGTCCCTCTTAGCAACTGGGCAGCGAGTTTGACACCAGTGCTTACGAAGGGCCCTTTTTTCCCTAATTTTTGCGCGGAGGTGCGCCGGTAAAAGTTTTTTACCAGAAACTGTGGCTGAGATACTGGTGGACTCCCTTAGGGCCTGTGCAATGGCAGTTGTAAAAGTACTAACTGCCTCTTCGACCTCTAAGGGAGTAGAAATGCCCCCAGCCGGGAGTTGAAAGTTTAACATGGCGCGGTGAAATAAGGCCCAATCTGTGATTCTACGTGGGTTGGGGAGCGGTTTACCAGCTGCGGACACTCCTAGGACCAATAAGATTGGCAGATGCTGAGTGTCAGTGTCGTGGAGGACCTCTAACGACATTGACCAGCTAATCTTGTGGGCTAAGGCGATGTCTAGTACGTCCGGTGCGTGACTGTCTGTAGAGGGATAGTGTGTTGGTGATCCTGGACCGATGACTAAATAATTTTTGCTCTCAGCATCTGCTTTTAGTTCACGACCCGATTTGGATGAAATACGTGAACCCCATTGTTGGTGTTTGGAATTAAGAAATAAGTGTGGGGGTGGCATCGCAAAAGATATTGTCGATGTCACTTGGATCGAAGGGGGTTGCTGGTGGCTTATATGCGGCGAAGACTTTAAGCTCCGCATTGCCGACCTTTAGTTTTACACCTATAGACCGAGTGTATGTAAAATGGGGAAGGGGTAGTAATTCGTGAATAAGGTCACGTCTAATTAATACAGCCGTACCCCTGAAGGCCATATTAGCGGGAGAAATTTCGTCTCGCCTATAGGTGAAGAAATTTGGAATACGGAGCTCATTCTCACCTCGGAGTTTCGTTTCGCCCAGTAACACAATGTGAACATCGTGTTCCTGGACTAACGTTCTGAGGGCGGCTGTCTTGCCAATTATGCCCCCAGGGTTCCAATACACAATTCTTAATTTAAGGCCCCGATGAGGCCCCATTAAATTCCCACGTAAGAATTGTGGTGAGTTGTGCCAAGCCGTTAAAAAGGGCTGGCAGGGGATTTTGGCCGGCAGCTATGGCCTCTATGGCCGCGTTTAGCGCCGCTATTGCGGCTCTGGCAACATTTAGTGCACCAGCTTGCATGCGGGGTGGGCCCTGTGTGTGTAGCATGCCACTAGGGCGGTTTGACGTAGTAGGTTGCGTCTGTTGTTTAGCGGCCGCTTGCGGCTGCATTTTTGTAATTGTTTGCGCTAACAATGGCTTAGGGGGTTGTGGGGGGTCCGCAAATTGGGGGGGGGGCATAAAAATGTATGGGGCGAACTGTGTGTCCGGTACTGTCGGAACGTTAGCCTGAACTGTTGTTGTGGGCTGGGGTGCGGATTTTTTGCGTCGAGGCCTCTTTTTTTTCCCTCCGAGAGCTTGGGATCTGTCGGTGGGGGGATTGGCGGGGGGCATTAAATTTGCGCCCGAGGATAAGTCGTACTCCTGCGGCTGCAATTGTTGCAGGGGAGTGGGTGATGGCGGGGGCAAATTTGTAGCCCGTTGGGCTTTATTACGGGGTAACGGAGGGTTAATGGTCACCTCCCTACGTCTCGCCTCGCGCCGGAAAACGGGACACGAGCGGCTGTTGGCCGTGTGCGCTTGCCTGCAATTGACGCATTTGACTGCAACCGATTGCCGATCGCAGTCAGACGCCGGGTGCTCGCCGCCGCAGCGCACACATTTAATTGGCCGGTGACAGTTCGAGGAGGCGTGGCCAAATGCCTGGCACCTATGGCATTGTGCCGGACCGGGGCGAGTACGCCAGGCCTCAATTGTTATGCCAGGCATGCTGAGCAGCTCATTTACTGTGTACAGCTGTTGCAGCTCGGCAGAAGTATGCTTGTGTTGCAGCTGGGCATAATAAATGCAGTTAGGTCGACCCCTAACTGCAGGAATTTGCCGCACGTGCGACACGGGGAAGTTGGCCAATGCGAGGTCCTCAGCAAGCTCGTCAAGCGAGGTATCCTGCGGGAGCCCCTTGATGGCAATTTTGTGTGGTCGATCGCTGTCTAAGCTGTAGCAGTACCAAGATACTGCGTGATCCAGCTTAGACAGCTCGTCTATATAGGCCACTACCGTACGATACTCTAGAGGCGATTTAGGGAAAAATCGTACCCCTTTGCCAAACGGCCGGGCGTTGGGTGCGTGGCCTAATATAGCGTGCATCTTTTTTAGGTGCGTCGACCACTGGGGGAGGGACTCTACGACTGTGGGGGGGTGGCTATTTTTGACTTTTTTGTCGTTGGCACTGACATCAACGCTAGCCGGCTGAGCGACAGATTTCGATGGTGGGGGTATAGCGGTTTGGGCGCTTATTGCCTGGGCATAGGAGCGACCGCTGGGCGGCGCTGGCGCTGGGGGTGCGGCAGGCTGGGGGGGGGGGGGGGTGACTTCGGCAATTTCCATCCCTTCAACAGGGATGGGGTCATGGGGCACCTCTACAGCGGCTTTTGAAGTCGATGGCTGAGTGGCGAGAGCCTTTTGCCGATCGGCAATGGCTTCTCTTGCCTCAAGTCGGGCACGCTCGGCGGGGTCCTTGGATGGGCTGAGAGAAAAAGGTCTCGGCCTTGTATCTCTGCTGCGTACCCTAGGGTCTCTCTGCGGCAGTGGGATTGAGGGCGGGTTGAAGTTCCGCGGGGTTGACAAAGGGGGCGTTACCTTGCTTGTACTGCCCTGTTTGGATGATGACGGGTTCGGGTCTGGCCGGGGCGGGGTGTCCTCAATTGGAGAGAGCATCGTTGGGAGGGTGGGGAGATCTTCATCCCTAAACATTTCGTCGCCGGTGTCTGACGCCGAGTATATCGACGACTGTGATATGGCCGAGGCCATAGAAATCCTAGACGGAGGGCGAGAGGGTGGGAACGCGACCGAAAAGGGCCGGTCCGCGGCAGAAATTTCGCCGGTAAATAAATTACGCGCCACGACGGCGGCTGAGGGCTGGGAGCGTAACCATACGCCCCGTTTACGTACGCCTCCTCTACGTACCGGTGGTGGGGGTCCTGGGGGTGGCGGCATTCCGCTAGATGGCTGCTACCAGCATCCCTTGATGCGAGTCCGGCTGCAGCTGGGTCTGAAGGGGTGGCCCAAAAAGGGCCGCCCTTGGAAGAGCGACAAACGACGGCGATCCGTGGCAATAAATGCCGAGAAAATACAATAAAATCGCTTACCGCTAAATCCTCCTCAAGACCGCTGAAAAAGCGGAAACCGTCTACCTTCAAGCGCTGCTTTTGTAGGCGCAAACACGCAGAACACAACAAACACCTAGTCTCGTCTGTGCACGCACGTCCGCCGTCTACAGGAATTGTTGTCTTGAAGCACATACACTTTTTCACTTGAGATAATTTGAACTTGGAGAGTATTATACACAAGGATGATGATGATGATGAGATGATAGGATGATGATAGGATGAGATGACACTCTTCCCAAACAACAACTTTGCCCACTTGTTCTATCAAGCACGTATAAGAGCTGCATCGTTGTTCTAAACACGAACTACGCGCACACTACAAGCAAGCAACTTTTAATTTTATCTTACCTACTAACTTTTAACTTCGAACAAAACTTTTTAATTCATAAATTCTTTAGATACAGTGAATGCGTCGTTTGCTCTACTTCTATTTTCGGCATTTCAATTGTATTTTGGTGAGTTTATTAATTTATTCACCTTATATTTTTATTTATTTGCAATTGTTATGAAAAACATTGTGTATAACACACAAACGGTGGTACGTAAATTACAAACTTGAGTCATTAAGGCCTTTGGCCTTCGGCCTTAGACTTCTAAATAGCCTCTCGTCAGTAATTTTCTCCTTACCATCCTTAATTCACAATGTATTATTGTACAATAATTGCATAATATTAAATATACTGAATGCTTAATACCTCATATATTTTTTGTACACTTTATTACCGAACATAATTAAGCCATTTTTTGCACCGCTAGCAATTAATAAAACCGAATGTTAGAGTCATATCTGTTTAACCTTTTTTTTCTATATATATTATTCATAAATCAAAACAAAAAAGAGGTTATAATCATAAAATTCATAAATTACTTAAGCGTAAACAAAAACTGTTACTTAAGTCAATAAATCAATATATCTTGTTTGAGTTTGTGAGTTTAGTTTCACGTAATTGATTTTGAACCGAGGAATAATAAATAATTATTTTTTTTTTTCATTTTTTATTTGTTTATTTAATAAACAATTTGATATAAACAAATTGATTTTCTTACTTTTTTTTTTAATTCGTAATTTAATTATAAAAACAGCTATGTATTATTTTTTTACGAAAAAAAATTTTTATCTATTTTTAATATTTTTATGTATTAAAACTTGATTTTTTTTTTTTTTATTTTTGATTTGTCATTCGGACACGGTAACAATAAAAATCATTTTAAGATATTAAATATGAATATTAAGGAATAAAAAATTTTTAGTACTATTGGGATATATAAATGAACACTAATCCGGAGGCGAAAAATTTTTTTGATTTTCGTTTTATTGACCCAGGCAAACTTGTAGTCGTTCTTTTTGGTGGCCTCGCGACATTGTCGAAAAAGGTGCTTATTTTTCAGGGTAAGGTGCTCATTTAGGTAAATTCTATGCGGAGTCCCAGCAATGTTCAGTGTTGTCGATTCCAAACCCTTTGAAGAGCGATAGGCAGAGATAACATTGTCCCGCAGTACCCTGGACCTTAACTTAACTATCACATTCTTCGGTCGTGGGCATTTTTGATCTGCGTGAGGCACACGGTGTGCAGATATGATGTCTGATTCCAAGATAGACAATTTGATTGCTTGTCAAAGAACTGACAATATGGTTATGAGGTTTTCTCCTCTTTTTTCTGGAAGATTGGCTATTTCTAAATTGCAGGCCTAGCCTGCTGTTCCATATTATCTGTTTTTTTCTCCAGTATGTTGACTTGATTTGTCAGGGCCGAGGACTGAGACTTATACTCCTCAGTTGCTTTCAAGCGGTCTTCAAATGAATCTTTGCGCTGAGACACAAAACAGAAAGAGTTTTCAACCTCCGAGAGACGCTTTCCAGTTTCTAGTAGCGATTTATTGAGGGCCGTGTTATCGGCACTTAATGTTTTTACACTATTATTTAAGTCTGCAAGACAACTGGTTATTTTAGCTATCTTGCTGGACATGGCTTTGGATGCAATACATCATCTTTGTGTTCCAAATTTTGAAATTTTCATCAATTTTCTTTTCTAAGGATGCAAATAATAGTGTATCATCATGCTCTGGTTCCTTTCTTTTTCGCATACTTACAAATTAAACACAGTCGATAGATGAAGGTATGTCTGGATTTGAATGAAATTGACCTGGCGGTGTGCGCTGCAGTTCCATGACGTATCTCAAGTCTTAACCGGTAAGTGTGAAAGCAATGAAAATTTTTTTTTTTTTTTCTGAGCTGACTATGCAGTTGGCTGTTGCAGCCATTACTGCTTCACCGGGCTTTTGGGGCGAGACTCTGAAGGAGCCTCAGCCCATATAGCGCCCAACGCTCAAGGGCTCCCCGCAGGGGAAGCCTCGGCTTGGTTTGTCGCTCTCGGGGGCGTCCCTTCGACCGGCGTGAGTCTCGAACCCGAAGGTGAGTCACCGCCAGGAGGGGAGTTCCCCGTTACGCGGGTACGGTTGCGATTGAGTCGGGGCGAGAAGCGCCCCGGCACTCTTTGATACCTAGTGTATCCTTGTGGGCGCCGACGAACCCGGGGACGTCGGCGTCGTGTTTGAAGGGAGGCCCTATTCGGGGAGGTAGTAGAGACTAATCTCGCTATCCGGACAGCGAGATCGTCATCTGGGGCCGTTAGTACGTGCCGAGGCCGCCCAACTATAGTTTTACGACCGTGACCGGGTCGATCGGGGGGATGATATGTTGTGGATTGCACAATTAATCGGTTTGGGTGATTTTGCGTACGCTCGAAAAAGCGGACTGCCAAGTCTTTAAAGTATTGGGGAATCGTGGGGAGTTCGAAGTCTCTGTGTAGGTCGCATTGCGGACGTACCAAGAGGCTCCAGAGGCCGCTCTGAGAAAGCGGTTTTGGAGGGTCTGGAGTTTGTGGAGATTGCGCTTGGATAACGCAAAGGCTACGCTAGCATAAGCTAGTATAGGGGCGGATGCAAGTTGTGTAAAGATTTAGCTTATTTCTAAGCGACATCTTACTGTACTTGCCTATCAAGGGATAAAGACGACGGAGGACAAAAGCGGCTCGGTCTCTGACTATTTTGGTGTGAGCGTGGAAGTTCAAACGACTATCCATGGTCACACCGAGGACCAAATGTCTTATTTTGCCATGGAATGGCACGACCGAAGCGAGAAAGGGGAGTTGGCCGCGGAGGGCGGCCTGAGGTAAAGAGGACGGCAGAGCTTTTGTCGGGATTCACCTCGATTCTCCATTTCCGAAACCATGGGACGGGATTTCTATGGGACGGGGGTAAGAGAGAGTGCCTTCAACTTTGTAGCGAAAGCTACGATTCGACAAATAGTCTCGTATGATGAGCACGAGACGATCTGGCAACTGAAAGTTGTACAGTTTAAAAATTAAACCGTTGTGCCAGACTTTGTCGAAAGCTTTCGCTACATCGAAGAAGACAGCGCCCGTGTGGCGGGTCTTACCTAACGCTGGTTGGAAGCCAGTGAGAATATGTTCCGTTATGCGGAGGACTTGATGGACGCATGAGTGTTTGGCACGGAAGCCGAACTGCTCGTCTATTAAAATGCCTCTGGAGACTATAGCGTTCCGTAGGCGAGCGAGGAGGAGGCGTTCATAGAGTTTACTAAGGGCCTTTAGCAAACTTATGGGTCGATAGGAGGAAATGAAAAATATGTTTTGTTCTTTGATTTAGAGGAGGTGAAGGTGGACGCCACGCAGATACGGATGGATCCAGCTACGAACGAAAGAGATGCATAGTAGTTGTCTTCTTTTTATGACAAACGTATTTAACACTGAATACACACGAATATCACACCAATAGTTTTAGAAATTAAAGTTATTATTGGATGCAAATGAAAATTAAATCTCTCTTATTTATTGTTATGATAATCTTTTTAATTATTTATGATTAAATATTGTTATAAATTAATTATTGATTTGGCACTCCACCTACGAGGTAGAGTGAGGCGCCTTTTTTTTTACCGTGGTCTCCGCAGTAGCCATAATCCACGGTGGTTTTGTAAATCACAACTACTCTGTCCTCGGCCTTTTTGATGGACCAGGCTACGGCTCAGCGGCTGGTTGGCTTTCTATAATAAATACTTTAGGGAGAACCGGAGAAGAAAGTGATAGAATAGATATAGAATAATTCCAAAGTTTTGTGATGGAGTGTCAAATCAATAATTTATTTATAACAATATTTTATAATTAATAATTAAAAAGATAATCATAAAAAAATAACAAGATGATTAAAAATTATTGCGAATCATTGATATTTATGTTTATTTTTACGTATAGTTATGAATACTGAAGAATGATATTCGTTTCACAGCGCTGTAAAACCTTAAATAACAAATAAATTTAAAAAATTTAATTATAAAAATTGTTATTTAAAACACCGTCTATAAAATGGTATGATTTTATTTTTCGTATAATGATTAGAAAAAAGTTTCATCGACAAATAGATTTTTTTTTCTCAATTTTTTATGGGTTTTTGCTTATAACTTTTTATTTATGATTCTACGACTAAAATTTACTGTACAAAAGTTGTAGATAATTTCATTAGCAACAAAAAATCTTTTTTTTTAAATATTTTTTTTTTTTGTGAGACCTATAGTTTGGCAGAACCCATAAAAACCATTTGAACCTCTTTTTCCAAGATGGCGGCCGTGGGACAAGGGTTGCAACCCAACAAACTTGGATTTTACTTTAAACTACAAACGCACGCTAAGCCCAAAAAAAATTAACAATTTAATGGACTAATTGAATGAAAGGACAAAAACAGACATTGAATAGTACATAATATTTACATCCATATACCTATCGTGCCAGCTTAGTGACTCTCTTGAAGCCGTCTATGCACAGGTACCCCACCTGTGCATAGCTCTCTTACCAGCAATATAAGTCACGCGACTTTTATTCTTGACTGGCTCTTGCAGGTACCGACGCCGATACATCTTTTAAAAAATTTTTTTTCAAAAGACACTGATTATTGATTGCATCAATTAGTTTCAAAAAAAACCTATTCGCACACGTACGAATCACCGCGCTATCATAAAAGTTCCAGTAGACAATTATTATTTCTTAAATTTGTTCTACTGACAGAATAAAAAGAGGAATAAAAACGCATATAAATAACTGCTTGATAGACTGAAATTATAGTTAAGTTAAGTTTTGAATTGTTCCAGATTTAACCACATATTTGTTTATTACTTTACCTAAGTCCATTCACGTTCAAAAGTCTAATCTGACGTTAAAGATTTCTTGGAAGCGTTATTGTAGTTACCTAATCTAATGTGCGGGTTACTTAAACATACGTTTGAATTTATTTTCTATTTTACCTGATCAGTGGGGTAACTCTCGACACTCAATTTCAATTTCACTGGGATTTTGGTATCATATAAACTTCTCATAGCATCTTTTTATGTTACAAAATTAGTATTCTCAAGATGACACACCTCTTAATGTAATTTCAAATTATTTCTTTTACGCGAAAATATTAATAAGTCGTACAATTGAAATTGTCATCGAAAGATAGCCGAGAAAATTGGATTTCTAAATTTAAAAAAAACTAAAAATCGGCCAAGTGCGAGTCGGACGAAGGGTTCCGTACCATTATCTATAAAAACGGCAACAAAATCACGTTTTTTGTATGGGAGCCCCCCTTAAATATTTATTTTAATTTTATTTAATTACTTATTTATAAATTCACTATATAACTAAATATTCTGTAAATATTTTAATCATTTACCTGTTGCTGTTATTAATATCGAGCAAAATCGAGCAAAAAATCACGTTTGTTGTATGGGAGCCCCTTTAAATATTTATTTCTTATAGTGGCAACAGAAATCTTCTGTGAAAATTTCAACTGTCTAACTATCACGTTTCATGAGATACAGCCTGGTGACAGACGGACGAACGGACGGACGGATGGACGGGCAGCGGAGTCTTAGTAATAGGGTTCCGCTAATTACTTATTGAGTACAGAACCCTAAAAAAGGAAACCAACAAAAAAATCATACTATGGCAGCCTCTCTAATCAAACCCCGAGAGTACTGTTTATGTGTCAACGTAAGACCCTGCTACACCACAAAGTTGATAAGTAGCAAAGAAAAATTAACGGTTTGCGTACGTTATAGAAGAAAGTACAAACGTACATGTGAGTAGCTCGCATACGAGATTAACGTGGAATTGGACTTATGAACGTAACTGGTAAGATTTATTACACTAAGAAACGTAACCTGACGTCATATAAATTATAATATTCACATTATTAAATAGCTTTTACCGGTGACTTTCGGTTATCAGCGTGACATTCCTATGGCAACTCCTTGTAAAAAGGAATTCGGTCTACCAGCAGCATTAAAAACCTTCCAATCAGTTTAGCACATCTCAAAGTAAACGATGGATACATTCATTTTGCTCCACGATAAATTGTGTACCTTTCGTCTTATTGTATTCATCAAAAAGAAAGTTAACCTAACCTTTGCTTTTGTTCTTGTTCAGAGCTTCGTATTTCTAAGAAATACCCGATTTTGTAACGTCTAAGCGATCTTTTACGCTGATTAAGTCTTCAAAGGGAAAGTAAAAATGAAAGACGTTTTCATGAAAATTATACGCTTTGTGTAATTTCTTCCGCTGTTTTTGTTTGCTTCGTTTTGTTTATCTTACGCGTTAGCTGTGTTAGTTATCAGTTTGTTACATACAAAAAATCTGTACTTACGTACTTACCTATTCATTAAATTTAATTTTGTTACAGTCCTGAGTACACATTCTGACTTGAAAAAAATATGATATAGTTTAAAAACCCTAATTAAGTGGATTTGCTAATATTATAATAATTTGGATGTTAAAACAGTTAGAAAAATAAATCTGACACTATATTTTCAGGCTTTAATTTAAATTGTTTAGAAAACTAAAAGTAATATTCTATTGATTCTTATTTCATAAATTAGATTAATATAAGCAAGTAAATGTGCTAATTTTAAAGTTCTAAATTATTATATTTATATTTTATACCAACAAAAATCCAAAAAACAAATCGGGACTTTCAACTTGCGGTAACGTGCCAGCGCCTATCGTCCGTGGAACTGTTTGTGTCTTTGTATGCTTCAATAGTGTAATATGTTTTTACACTGGATGAAATGGCACGCTTTTGATAGGGTATGCCATAGCTTTTAGCTCAAGCCTTTTTCCGCTGGCTGCCATTTTAATTGTATAGCCCAGTATAAA
The DNA here is from genome assembly GCA_946406115.1 of Apoda limacodes. Classification (NCBI taxonomy): domain Eukaryota; kingdom Metazoa; phylum Arthropoda; class Insecta; order Lepidoptera; family Limacodidae; genus Apoda; species Apoda limacodes. The sequence continues at coordinate 18,783,600 of OX291555.1, read as the reverse complement.
TGGTCACCTTTATCTCAATTATGTCGATAAGGTTATAATCGTAGCTATATAACGAGATTCGTTTATAAAAAATTTAAATAATAAAATAGTTAAAAAAAATGTAAAAAATATACACAGACAATTAAATGTAGATATTATTAGTAAACGGCAAGAAATTTTTAAAATTTGCTATTTGCTAATAGTTTTAATAACTATTAATATTAAAAAATATTTTCCCTATGTTTGTGTCTGCTTTATTATTATAATTTAAAACTAAAAGGCTGTGACAGACAAATATCTAGATAAATAAGACACAAAATCAAACTTTCGTATGGATACTCTTATGATCTTACTGAGAGAACACTGATAATGTCAAAATAACCAAATAAATATACGCAATCAACCTATCAATTTGAAATTGGGAATTATGATTTTTTCATAGCTTTTGCAATTACGACTTATGAATTTTCCCGTTTATTTTTCATCTCGTATTCGATGTAAACATTCGTTTTAAATGCTAATTTCTTTTATATCCGACATGTCACCGACTGTGGTATATCCTGTATAAATATTGGGGCTCGAAAGCGTTAAAAATAAATATTGGAAATCCTTAATTGATATCATTAACGCTACGAGTACACTGGAGATATAAATTTGAGAATGTTTTGATTTTAAACGTTTAGTCAAAATGTTTGTGGAAATTTATAAGTAATTCAAATAAATTTGAGGGACTGCAATTTCTTTATTAATAATATTTTAAAACTTCCTTAAGTGTTTTTGCTAGCATCGTTTTAGGCAAAAAACTTTAAATAAAAAATTATTATATTTTTAGTTCTAAAATTAAATTACTAGTCCCATATTGATTCGCCTATATCAGAAACTGTTCATTTTTGCCAACTACATAGGTATATGAGCTCAAAGCTCGAGTTATTAAGAGAGATGTACTTGAAGTTTCTTTACGTGACAAACCACGACATGAGGTTAAATACGTTTCGTTATCCTTCCAAAATTGCATAAAACTGAACAAGTTTGTAACCCTATTTTTCCTATTAAATATGACATTTATTAAATGAAAAAATAAATAGTAATCTACGAGATATATGGATTAACATGCTTTTACTTAAAATACTTTTTATTTTACAAAAACTAAGGAATAAACCTCTAAACTCACTCCATTTTTTTCAGTTGTAACCTTATAGTTTTTAAAAATTTTAACAAAACACTATAAAAATATATTTGCCTACCGCAAAAGCAAAGTGGAATAATTTAACTTTCGTGTTTCTTTAAATATGTTTTTATTTTTTATTGTAAATAAACAAAGCATTTTATTCGAGGCACGGTGTTAACGTGCCGGTGGTGCGGCTAATAGGAAAGAGCTCTGAAGGTCGTTGGCGACTGGACAAACCTGTACCAAAGTGGCAATGAGCGGGCCATATATATTATATGACCGATGAATGATATTTAAGAAAGAAAGAAGAATGATATTTATTACATACTTACCTACTTACTTTTTTTATTCTCTTAGCAGATGGATTTCAGAAAATTCTTCGTAAAGAAATAACTTACCTGTAACATTCTGCATTAAATAGAACACTAACATAGTAAATTATTTAATAAATCTTTCCTACTAGACTAGACTCCTCGCTTTCACTATTTTTTTCCAATATCCTATGACCATAGTTTTTTTCTCATTTAAATATAACGGCAATTTTCAAGTAGTTTGATTAATGTTTGCCATTTTACCCTCTTAATAGTAAACCACAAAAATGTAGCAGATAATATCGTACCCATCGATATGCTACTTTCATATCGATGATCGTACTGCTACAAGCAAGGCTGACGTCACTCGTCCTACATCGCGCTATCAAAGTTTCTACATCAGTTCATCATATATAAAAATCGAAGCGCAAGTTAAAGTGGACCACGGCGGCCCCCCCTCCTGGCGGTGACTCACCTTCGGGTTCGAGACTCACGCCGGTCGAAGGGACGCCCCCGAGAGCGACAACCCAAGCCGAGGCTTCCCCCGCGGGGAGCCCTTGAGCGTTGGGCGCTATATGGGCTGAGGCTCCTTCAGAGTCTCGCCCCAAAAGTCCGGTGAAGCAGTAATGGCTGCAACAGCCAACTGCATAGTCAGCTCAGAAAAAAAAAAAAAAAATACGGGAAGTCCGCATACGTGAAATAACCGAATGGACCTCGCACCGTGTGAACGGCCGTCTCGTTTACGGCAAAAATATATATAATAAAAAAAGTTTTCTATTTCGCCTTCTAGGGTATGATTTTTCAAGATTTAACAAAAAAAATGTGGAATTCCCATACAAATTTTGAACCCCCATGGTACCTTATTACATATATAGATAGATAAGATGAATATATAAACAAATGCAAATTGATCAACATTTACTAGTTGCTTAAATAAAAAATATTTTATACTCGCCAAGAATTTTACAATTTTAAATTTTAAAATAGCAAAAATAATGCTGACTTTGTGTGAATATGAGTCAAACTTTGTAACAATAATATGGCATACTATTTACTATTGCGTGAAGGTACGGAACCCATAGTGCATAAGTTCAACTCGTACTTGACCAGTTTTAAAATGACAAGAAAACTACGAACTCCAGAAATAAAAAAAAGAAATTAGAAAGCGAAACCTAAAGGGAACCCTAAGCCTATAGGTATCTAGAAATTATTTCAGTTTTAAAATATTCTTTCCAGTCTAGCTTCTCACTTCCTAAGGAGTTAAATATAAAAAAAAAATACAATTTCATTTACAAATTCAGTATAAAGGTGCATGTAACTCTCTACAAAGACTAAAACACTAATTTCTCAAACTATTAAATCTTTAATAGCTCATTTTCATTTTTGATAAAACAAAAAAAAACTTTACTCATTTAAACATTTTTAACGCTGATTAAGTCGTCGGCAAAAGAGGATCCATGAAAAGATGTTGTTCATTGAAATAACTTGCCTCGTCCTTTTTCCTTTTCACCTTGCTCTGTTTTTATTAGAGTTCCTCAGTGATGAAAGCTGTTACTAAAAAAAAATTTTTGTTAGGAAGCTGCCAATCAGGATTGATTAAATTAAATATATTGCTAGGGACGTTCAATTAAATTAAAAAAATTTAATAATTAGGTACTTACTTACATTCGTTACATTATATGACATACATTTGCAAAAAAAGGTTTTTTATTTAATAGAATTAATAACCTATATCACAGGTATATTGTGACTGGTTCTTTTTCATAAATAAAACTGACAATAGTTAAATTCTTTGGTTTTCAAAAATTTGAAGGTCTTTTAAATCCCCAATTTAACTTATGTGTCACACACCTTTTTCCTATTAGTTAGTAACTGAACTTTATATAATCAATAATATAGTTAAAATAGTAAATATTCTATGTTTCAAGTAGATTTTACCAATTAAATTGCTACTAAAACAATATAGGTGTAAGTAGCTTTTTGCATAGTTTTGAGTCATGTACTAAACTATAAAATCCGGTAGAAAATATCGTTATTGGTTTTTGAAAAATGCAAATATTAGTTAAAAAATATACATAATACAAAACCCTCAATTTCGAATTTATTTTCTGTCCTCTTTTAAACTCGCGTCACAGTTACTAATGGAGGCGATTTACATTCTTTTGTTCCTTTTTTGTACATTTACTTCATAAATCTAAGTACAGAGTCATTTTCATAATTGCTGTGTAATGACAGTCATTTTAAGCGGCTTTGTTTACTGAAAACTGATGTTCTTATTCAGAAAACGTACCAATGATAAAAAATTTAGAATTTTACGCTATTAAGCTTGACATAGTGATACCGGTATTATTTATTTATAAAGCACTTAAGTAAGTATTAAGTACTTAAACTAAGATATATATTTTTTGCTTTTAAGGCTAAAACGTCCAACATGTAACCTTGATCAAGAAATTGCAACACTTACTGAGTACTGCACTAAACTAATTAGCTCGTACTTAGATAATGGAATTCAGACAGTTGACATAAATGGAAAGCCGTCCCCAAGATCAACAATTAAATTCCAGTGTCCTACAAGGTTCTATTCTTGGGCCATTCAAATTTCTAATATACATTAACGATCTACCTGTAGTTGTAAAATTTAGTCATGATGTGGGTAGTATTGTTTGCAGATGACACATCACTTTTAATCAAACTTAAAAGTATTCTAAACAATATAAAGAGCTTCGTAGCTTAATTTTTCTACTGGTTTAACATGAACTATTTACTCTTGAGTCAATGTATTAAAAGAGTAACTTGAGGAAATAAAGTAAAAAAACAAAACCATATGTATTAAATTTTTAACAACAAAAGCTTGTCAGGTATTAGGCCTTGTAGATAAAACAGTATTCTTACGTATAACCCTAGACACAAAGCTTCAGCAGCCACATGTTATATTCTTAGCTAGATTGTGAATAAGCTAAGTTCTGCAGCATTCACGGTTAAATGGATTCGTCAACATACGGATGAAGCTGCTGCGCGGATAGTATACTTTAGATACTTTCATAGCGATATATCCTACGGTATTTTACTATGGGGACACGCAGCTGATATTCAAACAATCTTTGTGCAGCATTCAAAAAGCTTATTATACAATCAAAAATTCTTCGGTTGTCAAAATTATTTACTTGGTAATTTGTATTGATGAATTAAAATTTAAAAAAGCGACAGCTGGAGAGTTTCTTTTCGCCAGAACGCCATTTTGACTGTTCAAAGTCAAAATGGCGGTTGTACTTTTAGTTTATTGTGTAAAGGCAAGTGATAAAATATCTTATATACCCATTTGTAACAAGGCATTTGTATTTGGAATTTGAAAAGTATGAAACATTATCCGCACTTTTGACATCACAGTTGAACTGACGGTTTTGCTATTTTCAATTTCGCCCATATTTATATATAGCTATAAATATATAAGCATATATATGCTATAAATATGATATACCTATATAGTTGTGAATGAAGGTGTCTTTGTCCTTACGCTGACGTATTTAAATAAATGTTGGGTATGGCAAACGAAACATTAATGTAGAATTAATTTTGTGAAAATTAGAACATTGAGAGCTTGACCCTAAATGACAGACAAAGAAATAGTGTGATACGGGAGTATTGCTGTGTGAAATAAAGGGTGGTGATAAGGAAAGGTAGTTTGGGCGTTTTGAGAGGATGATGTGCGAAATAAATTTATGAGGCAAAAGTAATTGAAAGGGATGTGACTCGATCACATTGAGTCTATTCGCAGATAGGGTGAGGTCAAGAGTACTCTAAACCGTCGCACATATGTGAAAGCATTAATGCATGTAGATGAAGCAAAAGAAATGGGCTAGGATCGTAGCAAGTCTTTGCTGTCTTCTCATCTAGAAAATAACCGTGGTGCTATGTACGTATGTTTGTATGTATGTAAGTGTGTTATAAAGAGATATATTTCAATTTCACTTAATTCATTTTTTAAACCAATATGTAAAATTTAAATATTTAATTGTCAAAAAGGTTTGAAATATAAGTATATCGCAAGAAATTACTTAGGAAAAATAAATCTTTATCTTTAAATGTGACAAATTCTGTAAAGAACATTTTTAATAAAAAATAACTTGAAGACTGCCTGTTTTACGTTCTTGGAGTTAAAATCACGCAGGGATTAAGGATGGAATCTAATTTCAGTCCACGTCTGTCCTTCTTTATTGTAGGATTACCCAATTTAAAGTCAGGACTTTTATCCCCATTACGTTTTTTCCTCTAAGAATATTCATATAAAATAAATATAAAGGCGTCGGTAATTGAGAATGTACCCCGAGACTTTAGTAACAAGGTCAGGCGACGTGATCTAGAAAGCATAATGTAATTTAAGTTTTACAGTCAATTTAAACTTTTTGTGAAGAACGACACGCACCGAAAATGCTGTATTATAAAAAAAGTTGTTAAAGAGAGCTTTGACGTTTTTGAGCATGACACGTTTTGGTTTTCTCTGCGCTTAAACGTACCGAAGCCGACTAGCGGTGTAACCTCTCTTCGTGAAAGCGTCGCGCACTAACGTTTCTATTGCAGTGGCACAATTTATTTAAGACAATCAATTTGTAGTTAATTAAATAATTTTATTTAACAATAAAAAAAAATGTTTTTGTTATGAGTTAATTTTTCAACTAATTAGAAATCATTTTTTTCTAAATAATTCAGTTTTATGATTTTAAGGCGGTAAACAAATTACTAAAATGCATTTTAATGTTTTTTTACCAAAACTACTAGATTGTGGTATATATTTGTCGCTAGTGTCGCGTAAGTTCGCAGCATTTTAATACGCCAAATGAAGTTTTGATGATTGCCGCAAGATCAGAAAAGTTTGCCTTATCGCCTCAAGCCAACCAGACCACAAGCGCTCTCCAGCCGTGAGAGACACGGTTTTTGGTAAGTAGTGAATTGTTCTGCGCTATACATAAGCATGTACGAGCCTCGCATGTAACTAAATGTAAATAGAGTTTTTAAGCTTTGAATTTTATGTTTTATTGAAAATGTTTTCTAAGTTCTAATTTTTTATTCTGTGGTATGGTAAACAGGTGATAAAAAAATAAAAATACAGTATCATACAATAAGGCTTTTGCTGCAGTTCCAAACAATCTCAATGGTAGAAGGAGTTTTATCAGAAAAATGGGTAGCACATGAACGATAAGAGATTTTCACCCGTCGTTTCGGCTTGAATATAGAATTCATTGTGCCGCAACGAAAAACAAGCATGTTTTTTGTATTGATATTATAGTACGTACTTGTTATATAAGTACACATATCAAAATATCGATTTTATTTTATTAATCTTTTTATCAATATTCTTCTGTATAATATATTTCCGTTTAATTATACTTCCGTATAATTCAATATTTTCGAGAAATTTAATTGTAATAACTTGGCATGGTGACCGATATAACTAGACCCTTGAAACTTCGGCTAAAGGTCTGCAGTAGCAGAATATTTACTTTTCAAATGAGGCTCTTGAGTCAACCTTGTTACGGCACTGACCCCGTCTGTTGAATTAAGTAGCGAGCACGCAATGATACGCAATTGTATAGAGCTGTTGCAACTTTAATTTTGTTTTGATACAACAAAATATTTAGCAGTCACCGTAGCCTGAAAAACGAGGGTGTTTCTGGAGCTCCTCAGAAATCGCACAGTAAAAAACTATTCAGATTTAGGGTTTAGGATAAAATTACTGCCAAGGGTTACCACCTAATGGTACCATTGTATACCCTATATTAAACTGTTATCAATGCCATAGAAAACAGTCAAGGCATTGTATTTCGGTAGTTTCAAAGATCATAACCGCATGTGAGTTTTGGGTCGTCAATAATTTGAACTACACCTAGATGACATAAGTTTTCAGTTTGGAACCAAACTTGCGACTTATTAATATTGCATCAATATTCGCCTAAACGAAGCAGTTCTTCAGTGTACTGTGCTTCTTTCTGGAACATTCTTCTAAATGATTTCCTTTTTTTTTTTTCAAACTTAAAATGTATTAAATTTTTGCTTAACCCTGTGGCCAGACTGAGCTCCTTGCACTAGTTGCTCGATGCTATCCTATGTATCTATAACATTGGAAATTATATTAATATTATCCTCGCTTTGACTTTGATCACTTGACGCGGACTGTGTACTCTCGAGTATACGAAATAGTTTGTGAATCTTTTGCCTCGCCCACAAAAAGTTAAATCATTACCATGGCAATGCACATGACGAGGAGCAGCGGTTCTATACTAGTGAGCTCAGAGACCATATCAATCACAAAAACGTAATAACTCAAACAAATCAGCCTTTTTGGCTATTTGATTGTGTAGTAACATTTTTATGATCCTTTTCAACCGCATAGGTTATACTGTTGACCTGCCCTGACCTTGAACAAGGACGATTTGGGCCATAGTCCACACGCAAGCCCAGTGCCAGTGTTGTAGATATGTAATAAACTTATAAAATAAGTAAAACACTCAATGGTACACGATGGGCTCGAACCTCTGCCCCTTAGAATGCAAGGCAGACACCGAAACCTCTAGGTCATCACCCCGGCTCTACTACTACGATAATTACCGCCCGAACGTGTATAGTTCCCCGTTATGAGGTTGCGGTTGCGATTGCGATTGAGTGGGGGTGAGAAGCGCCCCGGCACTCTTTGATACCTCGTATATGAGGTAGGTCCGTGCGTTCGCCGACCAACCTGGGGACGTTGGCGTCGTGTTTGGAGGGAGGCCCTATTAGGGGAAGTCATCGAGACAAGACTCGCTATCCGGATAGCGAGACAGCCGTCCGGGGCCGATAGCACGTGTCGAGGCTGCCTAACAATAGTTTTTCGACCGTGCTGGGATCGGTCGGGAGAATGATATGTTGTGGTTTGCATAATTAAACGGTTCGGGTGATTTTGAGTACGCTCGAAAAAGCGGACTGCCAGGTTTTTAAGGTATTGGGGAATCGTGGGGACCTCGAAGTCCCTGTGTAGGTTTTTCTAGCGGCCCTGCTGCCGGCGGAAATCTGCCTAATAGACTTATTTCTACATGGTATGATACCGTTTTCTTAAGATATATCATAATAGTATAAGTTTTCAAAAAAATTAAGTAGCTATACGTACGTGGTACATCGCATATTTTCACTTCACAATGATGTTTATACAATGATTCAATCAACTGTACATTCTCACATTCCTTTTTTCATTCCTCATTGAATGTCTCCAAAATAATGGAATATGTATATATACGTACATATTTCCACCTTTATGTGATGATCAAGATAATTCAAACAAAGCAGCGTGCAACAGCTAGTAATTTACAAATGTATGTATCTATAATATCGCATTTCATATTCCATACGGCTTATTTTAAAACTATTATTTTTTATCTTAGAACTAAAGTACTTTTTGAATACTAGAGTATATATAATAGAGTAGCTCGCCAAACGGTTAGCATAGTGCCCAAACAGACACAAAGCGGGCGCGGGTAAGCGCGGCGAGTGACTTCATTCAGGCGACTAGGTTTCTCCCGTACAATCCGCCTGTATCGATCACACCGGATGGTGTGTATAGACTATTTAGTCGCTTATTCATTACTGGTGGGTGACGTTAACCATAAATGGAAATAAATACGAAAGAATTTATATCATAATCTTTTGACTATTTTATTTAAAATGTTATCTAAGGTACCTACTTATTCTTGTATAATTATAAAAGTTCTCAGGATGCAACCTTCAATCATCATAAATAGTGCTGAATTTTTCATATTATGTATTCCAGAATGTACATAATTCATTTTCCATTACAGTTATGAATTTTCCAATAACAAAATGTCTTCTTTGTCCATTATATAAACTGTCCAATGTTTTATTACGTCTGACCCGCCAGTATCTCGAGCGCCGCATTTTTTTTGAGGCTTGTATTGAAGTTAATCTTCTTACTGGTGTGTAATACGTACTTTGCCAGGACTTTATGTCCTCTAGAGCGCCCATATTGAACTTAGTGTAACTTCACATAGCCTATAACCAGCGAATCTTCAAGACGCTTCGAACGGTTGGTTTTGCCGTGGTCGGGTAAAAAAATATGTTAGACATACAACTATCTAATGATTTCTATGTTTTCATACGATATAAGAAAAAAAAAAGAAAAAGTACATATGTTGTAGCAACTCTATAAAGGTTCTTCAAGTGAGGCAAAAAATTTCTTCTCCCAATTACGAATTTTACGAACACCAAGCAGATTGTCGAAGAAATAGAATAGCTTAATTTTTCTCGCCTTTTGACCCCGATAAGTTTTCGATGTCATCCAATTTTCTTGCTTAGTTTTTAAAATTTGTTATCTGTCCAAGTTGTAACTGTTATTGTTAAATTAAGAAAAAATATTTTTCAGTAGCTACCTACCTACACTTAATTAAGGCAGTGTTCAGAAAGTAAGTGTACTGTAAGAAAGTAAGGAGAAAAAGAATAAATTTAGTCTTAGAATTTTACTTTTATTGTGGGTCCAACGCGTCTTCAACTCTTTGCCTTGGCCTTTCTGAGTAGGTACATCTACGAAATAGATACATTTTACGATCAATTTCATGAGTAAGTAATTTGCGGAACCCAGCTTATCTGCTGCTTACAGAGGCGAAACCATAAATGCCTTCTTTAATATCTAGGTTTCCCTTTACTTTACTACTGGTTCAAAATTATTTTAATTGAATAGTTGAAACTGGAAAAGGCCAGTAAAAAAGTAAATAGTAAAAAAAAAGATTTTTTCAGGGGCGCAAAACCTACGCAGCATCCACAACAAAAAATATAGTTGAGATTATGGAACGAGCACAGAAAGGGGGAATCTATTGTTTTGAGTTCACATTGAACCTATGAGGATTAGAAATAGCAAACATGTGTGATGAGAATTTGTGAATCTATAACCGAAAATATGTTAACAGCGGTCGATTCGCCTCCGCGTGACTGCCTTACGGTTAAGACAAGAAGTTACTATAAGGGTGCAGGAAACGAAATTGCTAAATTTGTGATTCCTTTATTTGACACTTGGAGAATCATTTGCGACTATTTTAGAGTGATGTGTGTGTGTCGGATCATGGATATCTTGAGAACTTCTACACCGAATTGCTTCGACATCACAATCGATTCCCTTTAACCTGAAATCGAACAATTTTTTTCGATATTGATGAATTTTAGTCTGGTTGGTCCTGAAAACCAATCTTAAATCAGTTTTAAAATTGAAGATGGCGTTCTATTTTGGAAAATTCTTTGATTTCTATTAAATTAATTTCTGTTGCGTTTTGAAGGTAGGAAGATGGCGGATTCAATAAAGCGTCCATTTTATGCAAAAAATCTTTGATATCTACACAGATAGAAGTTAGCTTGCAGCCGGACCAATTTTATTTAAAACAAATGTACTGTGAAACATACTTATTTTTTTTATCAATACCCTATATTGGTTAACAGTCTCAATGTACTACACCATACCTCGTCTTCTGTTTTTCTTACTTACTTTCAGTTTGGGCTACTTTTTTCATAATCACAATCATGATTTCAGTCATTGGTAGATCCGGAAATTTAAATTGGGTTAAAATAATTATTATTCAAAACCCGTCAGTGTGAAACGAATAAAATTTTTATTTCATAATTCCCAGATTAAATGTAGCGTTAACAATGTGCTTGAAAACTATCAGTGCGGAAAAAGGTTTTCAATGAATTTAATAGAATGATATATAAGTTTTCAAATTTTAACGTTTCATTACTATTTAAAAAAAAAACGGGATAAATTGCGTCGTTATTTGGCAAAATACCTTTTTTCCGACGTTTCGGCTCGGTTACACCAGCCTTGGTCACGGGTAGACACAGTGCATGGAATACAGTCATGAGGGTAATACAACAGGACGCCTCCTCTCGAAGCCGAAGACGCTGCGCAACGCCAGTCTACACGTGACCAAGGCCGGTGTAACCCAGCTGAAATGTCAGGATACAGGTATTTTGTCAAATAACTACGCTGTTATTTCCATTTTATTTTTTAAATAATATATAAGTAATTAAACTTTTTTAATTTATCAAAAGAATTGAAATAATTAAAATATTGTTTTAGTTCAATTGAAAAACGAAACATATATCTATATGTTATATATACCACTTACACTTAAGTCACATTTTGTCATTTACACACTATTTGTTTTTATTCGTGACAGCTAAATTTCTTTGTCGTCCACCTAATGAACGAGTTGCTCAGTAAGATCCTAAAATAGAAATTGCTATGTTTGTGTTTTCTTTACGATTTGAGACCAAGGCAATCATTTGCGCCTATTTTTAGAGTTATGTCTTTGAAAGAGTATATGTGCGTGTATGGTGTGGTTTTTGGGACCAGTTTTTGATATCTCTAGACTAATTTGCTTTATCTAAATTTCAATCAATTCCCCTTCACCCGGAATGAACTTATTCTTATAGAAATAAGCGGTTAATTTTGTATTTTCTTTTTCAAAAATTTTGTGCTATTGGGTTTCTGAGCGTGCTGAATTTAATATCTTATAATTTCGTATAAATTCAAGATCCTTGAAAAATCATTGCATCGCATCCGCTTCTTAAAAAACAGTTAAGTATTAGATGGACTTGCGCAACAAGGGTAACGTACTTAATATAATGATTAAAAGTATAATTTACAACTTGAAGTGGCCTCAATGTTAAAAAAATGTTTTTTTTAGTCATAGTTCGTTCATTTCGTGGATCTCGGTTACAGTTACCCCCGGTATTTATATTTTGCCAGCGGCTTCGCAAGCCCTTAATTCGGTTATCGGCGTAAAACTCCTAAATATACTAATGAAGTTTGCTAGAGCAAGCTATAGCTGTATAGCTCGTTTAAGCTCGGTTATAGTTATTCTCGCGGAAGCTATTTTTCGTGATAAAAAGTAGCCTATGTGTGTCAGCCACCTACCTCCATACCAAATTTCATCAAAATAGTTCCAGCCGTTTGAGCATAAAGAAGTAACAAACATACAAACACACTCACAAACTTTCGTATTTATAATATTAGTGTGATGCAATGAATGCCTAATTAAAAAAAAAACATTAATCATTCCTAGATTTTACGTTTAATAATACTAATTATTGTTATATCTGTGGTTAATTGTGTTGCTAACCCTTTAATATCGACTGCAATCACATAACAAAAACTATTAACTATTACGTCGTAAAAACTTAGCTTGTGTAAACCTAAATAAAGAAAATGAAATAATAAGAAGATTCTTAACAAATTGGCTGTGGCAGACGGACAGTCAAACGGACACAACACATACAAATTAAGTGATCCTATAAGGATTACGCCGTTTTGTATTGAGATGTATGAAACACTAAAAACCTTTGATTTTAATGAAATTAATTTCTATTTTATTTCTTGTACACTATGGTTTACGAGGATGCTCGATTCAAATATTTTATTAGGTTTTTTTTTGATTTCCAAGATGGCGGATCCAATATGCAAAAATAATTTTAGTGTAGTCAAGAAAAAAGTAGTTGCGGCTGGACCATTTTTTATTGAAAAATATACACATATAAAAGCTACTTTATATATTTCATTAAATAGCCTGTCGTCTTGAAACAAATTGTATAGAGAGTTGCTTTTCAGGAACCAAAAGCATTCCCAGCTTTTCATATTCCCGCTTGGATGGTAGCGATGAGTTGGGCAGTGGGCGAATTTCATACTTAAGAATTATGGCAGAGATGGCATATTGTAGAATCAATAAGTGTACAAGTTTTAAAACTGAATGTGTGCTTAATATATTATTGCAGGGACTAAGGCCTGTCTTTGCATATAATTATTTTATCAAGCATTGAGCTACTCCTGTAGTTGTAGTAAAACCATTTTATTAGACGAAAACAACAGAATATAAATATTAGAACTTAATAAATAGCATACACCATCTGTGGTTTTTTCCTTATAGAGCCATTTCGTCCAAATAATCTTTGAGTAAAGGAAAAAAAAGGAAACTATAGGTCCGGAGATACGGTAGTGGCTACGCTAGCTTTAGTCTAAAGCTAGCTGGACCATGGTATCTCGGAAACTCGTGGAGCAAAAAAATCAGTTCTTAGGCTAAGTAATAGCAAAAAAATAGCAAAAAAATAGGATGCAAACCCCTAGGTCCGGAGATACGATGGTGGCTACGCTAGCTTTAGTCTAAAGCTAGCAGGACCATGGTATCTCGGAAACCGGTCGAGCAAAAAAATCAGTTCTTAGGCAAAAAATTAGCAAAAAAATAGCAATAAAATGTGGTATAAGTCGCATCGTGGCCTTATGACTTGGCTACGCCAGCTTTATAGACACCGATTTTGTCATGCAAGCCCACTTGAAAAATTTGTAGCATAGAATATTTACCTTTTTTTCTAACAAACTATTTTAGTTGTAAGTAAAAGTTATTCAAACTACAAGAAATTTAAAAAATTATCTAAATATCAATAGCAGGGTTGTCATACGTCCTCCATATACGGGTCTGTTATCATATTTGAGAACCTTGTCCTGTACTGCTATTTTGTCCCATTAAATGTATGTAACAATACGACTGACACAAGTTATCAATTTAATAAAAAAAATTTGAGAGGATATATCAGGCTGCTTTCCCCCGTTTCTTGCCTGGATTTTGTCGTTAGATCTATGATCTATGATGGATATACACAGTCACTAGGTCTGTATGCTTTGCTTTTTTTTTTAAATGCTTTTGCTTTTGTTTTTCAAACGTCGCTGCACAAATATTCAAACAATTTTTTAAGATAACAAAACATATACATGTCGGCACCTAAGTTTAGCAATGACCTTTAATGCGCAGAATTCATTTTTTAGATGTAATTGATGTAGGGACGCGGGGTGCGAGGGGTGCCCTTTCTTTCAAATCATCACCACTAGGGGTCACAAAACTGGTTTTACCGAAATTGAAAAAGTGGGTAAACCGGGTTTACACACATTTTTCTTTATATTTCTTTTATTTTGAATCATTTATTATGTTTTAGATTTGTCAGAATCGTATATTATTCTATCATACATTACATTTCCAATTTTCTTTTACATGTATATAAAAATGTATTTTTTTTTTGTTTGTTTTTACAATATTTATCTAACTGCCCTGAAACCTTGGTGACTTTTAGTGTATATGACAAAAATTCCAAAGAAACTAAATCCTGATTCACTGCATTAAAATCGTAATACCGTTTTTTAACATACATCCGGTTTTATGACCTCTAGTTATGACGCGTTATAGACCTCATCATAATATGTACTGTCGCGGAAACAAATTCTTTCACATAAAATTATCATGCCAGAGAATTGTAGTCTTAATATTTTATTTAATAGTGTGTGTTGTACATACTGTGTTTTCCAGCTAAGAGAATGCGTTCGTGATCAAATGGTCTTTATGTAGCCTTAAAAATGGGGAAATACTTACGAATAAAATGCTTTTAGTTGTTTATATGTACTATTACAATAAATTAAATTAAATACTGTACTATTGTGTCATAAACAAAATATGAACTTCCTGCCATTGGAAAGCTGAAAAGAAAATTAGCAGCTGATATTAATACAGCAGCTTTATTTTGCAAAAGAGAGCAGTATGGCCAATCTATCCATTGGGACCTCGAATTTCTCTGAGGGAACTATTTAGGGATTGATATTTTAACTGTGCCTTGCATATATTAACGATTAAAATGCTTTAATTTGTATTGGAATTGGTGCATTTGAAATAATTTTATTTTAAATTAAAACATAGTATATTATATTATGCTATAAGGCTATATTGTATTTTTGGTATGAAGTTGAAAAAATATAAAAGATTAAATGCTGAGTTTCTTGCCAGTTTTTCTCGGTAGTAAATCATTCCGAACCGGTGGTTTTTTTATTGCACATATTCTCATTGAGCTGTCGTATGATGTGATTAACATACAAATACGGTGGAAGCTCACCTAGAAGTAATATCTATAATTAATAATGATTGAAATTGAAAAATGATTGCCGCTCTGGTCTAATTTTTTTATCGCGTTTTTCTAATGTGTAATATATTTTTACAAAGAATACATAAAAGATTATAACAAAAATATCTGGTATCATAAATTTATTAATATTTTCTACGCGACAGTACTCATGCGCAAACATCCCCTCCACGTTTCGCTTATCGCTAGACTTAGTTGCCGCTGCCTATACATGCATAACATTTCGTTCAATGACCGGACACTATTTGTCTCTGTTGCAAGCGCATAATATTTGCCGTTGCGCTCCTCTATGACAGAGTTCATCGCATCTGTGCGAGTGCGACGGCATATGATTATGCGCGTGCAACAGAGACAAATAGTGACCGGTAATTGAACGAAATTCTTCCTGCTTAGCGTCCGTGCTATAGGTATAATTAGCCCTAGGTGCAGTTGGCCCTATCGCACATCAGTGACTAGGCCCGGGTCTTGGCGTGGCAGTAATTATATTTTCAAATACTTATGTGTGTATCCGCTTGATTGAGTCTAATACTTTCTGTTAAATGGCACCAAAATATAGTTTTTTTACACTAATGGCTCTTCTCAAGAGACATGACTTTATACATTTCTTAAATTTCCCAACAACCAGAAGTATTAATTAAATTCATGAACTTGATTATTGCAATAACTTAGGTACCTCTACAATGTATTTTCTAATTTTGGACCGCACTGTGTCTATGTTTTTTTCTTCAACCTGCGCTTAATTTGGTTTTTGACATAGGATTCCTATGGATAATCCTTGAATATAGTAAAAAGAAATTTTTCTACAAAAAGTAATAAAAAGCTGTTAAAAGTTATAATCAAATTAGTCCACGTGGGATTCGGTAAAAATTATTTCTGTGGAGACTTATGAATTTTCTAGTATGAAAAGTAGACTATGTCTTTAACATATTTTTTTAAGAATCTCTTTAATTAATTAGATGCTCAGTTGCAACTTAAAGTTAGTAACTTATGTGCACCTTATTCTGAAGCAAATCATAAAACACAGCAATTAAATATTAATTAAACCTTCCTTATCATTATACAATATATTAAATCACGTCAGTATTTTAGTGTCTGCTATATGCTTATATTAAAATCTATCACATATTTTATGAATATAAAAAACCTTTTCTTTCTCCATCTATATCAGCGTTACGTTTCATCACCAGTAATGCATCAAGTAAGTCCGTATGTCTCTTAGTCTTATCCTTGACATCTTCATTTTCTCTTCGTTCTGCAACACTTTTGAAAATACTCCTCAAAATGTCAATAGATTTTTTTGGGAAAAACGTAAATCTACAAAGTTTCATCGGATTAGTTAATTATTATGTTAATTATAGTAATTGAATAAATTTTAATATGGATTTCATAATATAATAATAATAATTTAAAACCTACTAATTTATAGTCAAATTTTGTATTAATAGTTTTAGCTCGTCAAAAACTGGCAAAGAGGGTATATTACTACTTACACTACTTATATAGTTTGTCAAGAACTAGCAAAGAGGGTATATTTTTTATATTACCAACTTATAGTCCGTCAAGAACTGGCAAAGAGGGCATATTATTTATATTACCAACTTGTAGATTGTCAAGAACTGGCAAACGGGGCATATTATTTATATTGCCTACATTTAGTTTGCCCAGAACTGGCAAAGAGGGTATATTATTTATACTTTTTATATAGTTTGTCAAATACTGGCAAAGGAGCATTTTATTTATTTTACACAAGTAAGTAAGAAAGAACCCTTTAGTTTGGGCAGAGACTTTGCTTCTCTGTGTGTGTTCTACCACTTGTATAATGGGATGTGTTTGGAGGATTTGTTCGAAATGATGCCCACGGCTACTTTCTACCATCGCACCGCTCTCAGGGAATTCATCTTCGCACCTTGGAACCTAAACGGTCACATACAGTGCGGTTTCAGAGAACCTTCCTCCCGTAGGCAACGCGTGAGTGTTGCCCCTGGTGTTGGCGGACCGCAAGCTTGTTTGCCACCTTAGAAGAATAAAAGAAAAACGGCAGAAACAAATTGATTGTTAAATAGGCTATACCCCATATAAATTATGAATGGGTCCGTCCAGTAACATAGAAAATTGAAATTGATATACATAGATATTATAAATATTTCTTAATGAAAATAACTTACATAAAAATATTTGCTAAACTTGGACAGAATAATGTGCAACCCCAGGATATACCTCGCATGAAGTCAAATTTCATAAAATCTTTCGTGATAAGCCTTAAGGCACTATGACCTGTAAGAGTAGCTTCACCGGCTACACCTAAGGAGGCGACACCAATGACCTCTGTGCTAAAGTCAGAGAACATTGATTGAACTATTATGTATATTATTATATTTATTTCAATTTAGATATAAAAGCATATATATACGTAGCTTTTCACAAAGTTAGTAACTTACCGTTAAATCAATTGCGATTTCTTTTTTAGTTTCTATCTCAATTCTTCGAACTAACTCATTGGCTTTGATTGCCATTAAACTTCGTATATTTTTTAGTTTTGAGGCTGTAAACATAGGACTGAAACGTTTTCTGATTGGCGACACTTCTGGTCCCTAAAATTAAAAAAAAAACTGGTATACCGTAATAGATAGAATAATGGAAATAGCAAAGAATTCGTTTTAATATGAAGGATTTCTATAGACGCACCATGCTGTCTGTCTGTCGGGTCACAGACGAGTGAGTTTAATACGAACCAGTAAAAAAATATTGAAAACCCCTTTTAATATTATAATGAACAAAACACACGTAGCAAAGGGATATTTCATGTAAAGAACTAAGTTGACTCCCGAAAGTAACGAGACTCGCAAACTACGAGTGCCGCTGCCATCTTTGGACAGGCGCATCCAGATAACAGCTTGGCCCATTTGACTCAGTTCAGCGACGGACTCAGAGTATCATCGACGATACCAAACTCACAAGCCATATCGAATCCTTAAATCTGAGGAGAGATATTGTGCCCTTTGTGTGTTCTACCTCTTCCAATAGCTACAACTGCACCTAGGGCTAAATGTTTCCAACAGCTACATTTTACCGTCGCACCACTCGCTATCGGCAAGGAATTCATCATCACAATTTAGAACCCATATGGTTCACGTACAGTGCGATGTCAGAGGAGCTTCCTCTCGCAAACGATAAGGTTGTGGAATGAGCTCCCTGCCAAGGTTTTCTGAAAGGATGAGGTTCTCCAAGAAACGAAGATATTAGATTTTTAAAGGGTCACAAGGCGTTAGTGATTGTTGACCCCCTGGTCTTGTAAGCGTCCATATGTTGCGGTGACCGCTTACCATTAGGCAGACTGTCAGCTTGTTTGCAACCTTAGGGGTATTAAAAGGTGAGCACATGATTCAAAGGTGCTACATAATTTTTTTTACGTGAATTCAATGAACGTCTTCCTCATCATATTGGGCTCACCAATTCCAGGAATATTGCGACAAAAAGACCTGAAACATTGTGAATATAGATGTGACGACAACACAAAAATATGTTTGACTAAAAGCAAGGACTATATAGACTCCCGGATTGTGCACTGAAAATGAGGCGTCAGGCGGTTACCGCTCAAACAAAGCGCGCTAGCATCTAAACTCTTTTCTTAAATTTAAATAAAATAAACAGAATTTGAAATATTTAGATAAACCCTGGCAAAAACGTACCGTTTCGTTCAGTGTAAAAAGATTTATTACACTATTGAAGCATACAAAGAGGCGCAGTTCCAAGTACATACGATAGACGCTGGCACGTGACCGCACGTTGAATATCATGATTTTCTCGGTTTTTTGTCGGTATGAAATTCAAATATTTATTTAAAACTATGAAATGAGTGAATTCGCTCAGTCAAATTAAGTTATATTTTATGAAATAAGAATCAACAGAATATCACTCTTTTTGTTTTTAAATAATTTGATGTGAAAGCCCAAAAATAGAGTGTCCAAAAGTTAATTAATTAATTCAGCAAAACAAAACTGAAAAGGCGGGAATAGAAGTAGAAAAAACAACGCCACTGCCAAATGGAAATATCTAGTAAATTTATTTATTAAAAAGTTACGGCTGAAGATTAAACCTGTAATGTCTTGCTTGTAGTGTGCTCGTAATTCGTATGAACAGACTGCTTTTTATACATATTTTATAGAACAGGTGCGTGATTGCCCGTGAGATCTATGCAAGCGCGCTTTGCTTTCAGAAAAATAAAATTTTCAAAGAAAAAGCCCTTGGGAGTAATTAAGGACTAAGCACCCGCTTTGCCTACACGTAATGAATTTCTTCTGGGTAAGATAGGATGCTTTTGAATCGTCTTTAATTATTTTTAGACAAAATCAAAACTTACAGAGAATTTATCGTTGTACCATGTTCCGTTTTATTCATATAACTGTCATTATTTTTGTAAAGGTTTTCTTTTGTTATAAAAATATTTGCTTTTTTATCGAATATAAAGTAATTAAGTAAAGAATAATTCTTATGAAAAACTTACGTTTATCATAGCTATATTTAATTTTCCGATAGCATCCTGATCATCGGCACCTATATATCTATCTCTAAAGTTATCAAAGTCTTCAATCAACAATCTTCGGGCTAAATCTGGTGATTGTACTAACAATGCGGGCTTCAAAAATACCCACATACCGAGATAAGGCTTACGATATGTTTCATAGATTTCACGAAACCACAAAAACTGTTGACAACAAAAAAAATATTACACTTCCAACTTTCTTAAGCAACAAAATAATTAAAAAAAAACTCAGCGGAGCCTTACGCCGAGTAAAGAACCCACTTGTCAAATTTTAAGTTTCTAGACCCTGAGGATATTACATTGAGTCAATCATTCAGTTTCTTCTGTTATCTATACATATAATAAAATGGTAGGAAAGTCAAAACTGTACATTGAATATTTTTTTAAAAGTATACTTGGGGTGTGATCTACAATTGATACCCAAGCCAAAAATATAGTTTTTAGAATTTTTGTCTGTTTGTCTGTATGTATGTTCGGGATAAACTCAAAAATTACTGCATGGATTTACTTCAAATTTAGCACGAATATTATTAAGAAGTCGGGTCAACATATAGGATACATATTATCATGCTACCACCTACGGGGAACGAGCAGTGAACCTTTATTTCTTCAACGCATTCTGTAACAACGTGTAATCTAACGACGCATATTTGACTTGCTTCTTAATTATTAAATATTCTACTCACACATAGCCATTTATTTTATGTTATAAATCGTGTAAAGTCATAACTTAGATGTGTAATAATAATAATTTTTCACCATATAAAAATGTAATGTTGGCGTCGAATTAGATCGCGCTATGGTTTGGTTCACAAAAAGTGTTTTTATAGTATAGCGTTCACGCAGACGACGTTGCGGGCAGCAGCTAGTACCCAATAAACAGATTTAATTTTAAGTGGTATCTTAATCAAGTATTAATCAACAAATCTTAAAACTATATTTTCTAAGCTAAATATGATAATCAATCACTCAACCAAATAGTATTTGTTTAAGTAGGTTTCTCAGAGTACTGTTGGTGCATGATACACGTCTACGCAAAATAAGTAACTCTTTTATGGGGCAATGTAAACACTTTTACAACAAAGTTCCCAATAAAATTCAAAATCTATCAATAAGTAAATTTAAATCTTTTATCAAGCAGGTACTTTGTAAAAAGGCATACTACAATATTTCAGACTATGTAAATGATAAAAATCCTTGGGACTGATGGTGCTCAATTACAGGATGCATAGGTAAACCAAATTAAAATGGAAATAACATAAAATTGTACGACTAAAAATTTTTATTTAAAACAGTAATTGTATTCTTAGTTTATTTGTATTATTGATAGTGTTTTTAAAAGAGTAACTATCGAGTTTCTTGCCGGATTCTTCTCTGTAGAAATCAACAACATTGTGAACCGGCGGGAAGGTGGGAGAAGAAGAGAATTTTATAACTTTGACGATTTAAAAGTGATTGTAAAATCCTTATTTGAATAAACCATTTTGACTTTTGACTTTTTTTGACTTTGACTACTTTTGTCAACACAATCTAATTAACAATTTTAATTTCTGCTCAGAAAAGACGGCAAGAAACTCAACTATTTAAATTAATAATACAATAGCCTGTTAATCAACGAACAAAGTATAGAATCTTTATTGAAACAGTAATATACTCGTAAATAAGTTAGTAAAGCTACCAAAAACAAAGTTGTGTATACACATGTTAATTATTATTTTTGTTTTGCAGGGTTCCGTACCCAAAGGGTAATAAGCGGAACCCTATTACTAAGACTCCGCTGTCCGTCCGTCCGTCTGTCTGTCACCAGGCTGTATCTCATGAACCGTGATAGACAGTTGAAATTTTCACAGAATACAACAAACGTGTTTTTTTTGCTCGATTTTGCTCGCTATCGATAACAGCAACAGGTAGACGCTTAAAATATTCACACAATATTTATTTATTTAGTCACTTAAAAACTAAATAATTAAATTAAAAATAAAACAAATATTTAAGGGGGGCTCCCATACAACAATCGTGATTTTTTTGCCGTTTTTATAGATAATGGTACGCGAACACGTACTTATTTCACGAGTCCGACTCACATAATTAACACCTTACGTAATTCAGATGTTGCCATCTCCGAGAAATAGTCAATTCAATATAAAAAAATCTGTTTTCCTGTAAGGTTAGATAAAAACTATTGAATTGAAATTCATTTAAAAATTATCGTGTAAATAGCTATATATATCAAATTAATAACGACAGCATTCTTATTTTAGCATACATGTCTAAACTTTTACAAAAACATATCGACTTACAGCGTTTTTCCTCGCAATGAATGTTATGTTACCTAAAAATGGGTACGGAGGTATAAAAGGTACTTTATTCCTTGCCCAATACCCTTTGGCATATGTCCGCCATACTCGAAAACAGATGAAATAAAGTAATACGAACACAGACATCGGAACTGCTAACATTTTTCTGTAAAAATAAGTTAATAAAAGGTTAAATAGTTTTTTAAATTAAACTATATATTTTAAATTATTACTTTAATAGTTTATATTTAGTTAAATTATTACTTGCATACTTAAAAATATTTAGTAAATTATTTTTACTACCAACATAGTTAAATTATGTAACCGAAGTTATGTAACTTTATTAAATATTTCACAAATATAACACTAATGTATGTTTGATATATATATAACACTAATTAAGCTTCATAAATGTTAATAGGTATTTAATATCATATTTTTTATTAGATATACACTTTAATTGATTACTAAATACCACTATCAAACAAGCAAAGCTTTATTTCTTAATGAAAATTATTTTAAAAAAAACTAAAAAATACAAAAGAGTTAAAGATAAAATGTAAGGTATTTTTTCACCAAATAATTACGGTAACAACCTACACAGCGCTGCAAATTTGAATTTGAGATAAATTTAAAAGTTATATTTAAAGTCAAGAACATTTATAATAAGTACCTAATAACGGATTTATTGTAATACTTTATAACTAGGCTTATCAGCTTTATATTTTATAAGGCTGGGGTAAAAAAAACAACTATGTAATGATTTTATCAACAAAAATTCCTTTTTCACTTGCAAATGAAAACTTAATTACTAGTGTATACCTCGCGAATATCGGGCCACCCCATAGGATTTATGCAATTTCCAACGAAATGATTCCTTGATGAATTGGGATAATATATAGACCTCTTCTTTCCCCCGGCCCAATCCTGACTTAACTTTTATAGTTCTTTAGGAACTGGAAACCTACCACTTTTTACTTTAAATCTAGCAATTAATATGGGATGGATGTGAATCCACCTTAGTCCAGATAGAAACACTGCTATCACAAGCAGTGTTACGGTGTTACATAAACAACAACCATTTTCATACCACAGTTTTTTTTTTAATTTGAATAAGAGACATTTTGTAGTTTTTATAAAACCAGCCAATGTTCCTAATTACTTTAATCTCTGTCGAGTAAAAATCACCTGTGACAGTTAACTTTCATGTTGCTTTCTTAAACAGCCAAAACGTGATTTTTATTTTCTGCTTTTTCTTTCTGGTTCCAAATTATTTGTTGACTAGAATATGCCAGCAGCTACGCCCGCCCTAAATTTGGTTATCGGCATTAGATTCTACCGACAACTTCTTATACTAAAGAAGTTTGTTATAGCAAGCTATATCGCAGCTTTAGTTTGTTCAATTAGTTACTTCGGAGGAAACTTTTGAATTTTACGGGATGAAGAGTAGCCTATGTCCTAATCCGAGACTTAAACTATATGTGAACCAAGTTTCATCCCGATCCGTCGAGTGGTTAAATCGTGACTGAGTAACAAACATCCAAACTCTTAGCATTTGTAAAATTAATAAGTTAATTAGTAAATTTATAAGCTTTTGCCGCCCTAAATTTGATTATCGGCGTGGAACTTCCTAATTAACTCAAATTAATTAATTAATTAGTTATACTTATGAATTGCTATAGCATGCTATAGGTGCAGCAAAAGTTCGTTTAACTCTGTTAGTTATTCCCGCAGGAACTTTTGAATTTTTAGGAATAAAAATGCTATATGTGCTATTTCAGGACCTAACCTATACGTATGCCAAGTTTCATCCTGATCCGTCTAGTGGTTGAAGCGTGATTGAGTAACAAACATCTAGGCATACATACATACTTTTACGTTTATAATATTCATAGGATGACCCCTGTCAAAGAAGAGGTGTTATTCTACACGCTAGTCGGTAAAGAAATTGTACTTTTCTGAGTGTCTGTGGTAAACAAATAGTTATGCCCTTCTTCGTTCTTACATCTATCTCTGTGATGAATAATCAGGATACCTTTCTGCTCCGTCGCAGCATGATAAAATTCGGTATGACCAAAAATCTTTTCCCATAGAAATTTAAAAACGGCAGTACCTTTAGCTATATCTGTAACAAAAAACAACTTGACTGGTTGTTCAATTTCCCTTTCTTAAGCCTATGAAAGAAGTTATTAGATATTCGAAGGGTCGGCAATACGCGAATGATACCCCTGTTGTAGCAAGGCTCATAGGCTGCGGTGACAGCTTACCATCGGGCGGACCACAAGCTTGTTTGCCACGTTAGTGGTATAAAAAAAAACATGTCACTTCAGAGCCAATAAACTATCACTGTCCAAAAAAAATATGCCGATGCGTTGCTCCTTTGCCGAGGCAAAACAACACACTTTTTTTTTATACCACTAAGGTGGCAAACAAACAAACACTCTTGCATTACTGATAGCAAACTGATGGCAAATGCTGCGCTGGCTCTCCACACTCTCTCGCTGTAAGCCATAGACCTGACAAGGGCCGGCAGCGAGAGATCCGCTCCTGCTCCTGAGACCAGGGTCGCACGCTTCTCCGCCCACGAGGCCTACAACTGATATCAGTTTCAATCGTAAAATCCTACGGCGGTCGAGAAATCTACTAAATTGGTACTCTTGAACGTTGTTGTAGCGCTCAATCCAGAATGGAATTTGGTGGCCAATTTCGGAACTAAAATCCTATACAAATATTAACAATCGGTACTCTTTGAGCCATCGGATCGAGAGTGAAATTAGGTACGATAATATGTGAAAAGAAATGTCAAAATTCTAAATCAACAAAATTAAACTATCGCTACGAAGATTTAACTTTCCGTTTAATTTTTATTCGATTCAGTATTATTTTTATATTTTGTGATTTGTGATTTCGAAATGTGTGCAATCCCAATTTCAATCTAATTGCAATTTGGTTTAGGAGTACCGATAGAGATCGAGTTTAAGCTTGCCACAGAATTGGATTGAAACTGGATTGGGATTGAAACTGATATCAGTTGTAGTCCTCCAGGCCGGGAAAACCTCCACCGTGTGCTGCGCCGTGTCATCAGCGCAGCCGCAGTGTAGGTAGCACTCGGCCGTCGGCTCACGACCCATCCGGTTCTGATACTTATTACAAACCCTTAATTATCATGTAACAGAAAAGCTTTTCAAATATCATTCGGTAATGAGGGCTATCGTTTTTTGTTTCATCAGATGGCGCCACTGTAGCGTGAGGTCCTAAACTACAGCTGTCAAAGTTCGTATTACGAGCGCCAAAACTTGTATCTTCATTAGATGATTATATTAGATCATATTTAATACCCTAGAACTAAAATGTAAACGTATTGGCCATGCCACAGTGTTGCGCAGTTCCGTTTTGCTCGGAAAAGAAAGGCGGACATAAGTTTCCGAAAGATAAAAGTATCTCAAAGCAGTGGTTAATAGCGATTCGCAGGGTCAACTACGTCCCTTCTCAACATTCACGTGTTTGTAAAAAGCATTTCAACTTTGACGATTATATATTACCTAAACAATCAAATACAGAAAATCGTAAGTACCTAATGATTTTTCTTATTCCTAAATATCACCATTTGATGTTCCCGAACCTTGAAACTGAGAAGTTTAAATACCTACTTTGATTTTTTGTTAAAACATTTCAGCTACTCCTAAACTGAAACCAAATGCGGTGCCTAGTCTGTTTTCCTGGAATCATGAAAGTGAAGAGAAAGGAGATTAAAAGAAAACGTACCGAAAGAGCTTATCAACGTATTATTATCATATTATTATTTCTATCATAGTCTTGAAGCCTGTAAAAAGAAAAACACAGCTGTAATCTGGATAAACAAGCCAACTTTAGACAAGAAATTGTTTGTAAATATAAAAAAACTAACCTCTGAATTAGCTGTTCTTTCAGACTGTTTAATTTTGCACCTCTTTTTCTTAACTCCACTTTTAAAGCACTGACATTCATAGATCCGTAATCTGTATTTGCCATAATTAATCTAAAGTATTGTTAATACTCGCAATATTCATTTAATTAGAAATATAAAAGCGCGCGCGTAGCCAACTCGTAAACAAACAGTGACATTTGACGTTTCGAAGACCTCACGCTACACAAGCGCCTCTAGCGGCGATTTTATACGCGATAGCCCTCATTATAGTAGTCGCCTGTACCTTGGACTGATTCCTGAAACATATATATTATAAACCACATGTTTAGTGTTAGATACCTACTTAGAACATTTTATAAAATACCTAACTATTTATTTGTATTGAATACATTTGTAGATATGAGAAATCAATAAAGTAAATTATACTGTCTCTACGATCACCCTTAGGTGACGGTAGACCGTGCCCCAACAGTGGGTACATTTACCCGAAAAACATTGCCCTGCATAAAGATTAGTCTATCGATCAAGTCAAGTCAGGTCATACTAATTTACTCATCGCACTGATAGTGCTGGACATGTATGTCATCTGTGGGTGCACCAAACGGTGAAACAACAAGATGGAGCCTATATAGATGGTAATTGTTAGTTTCGATTCTCGGTATTTATTTTAAGGGACTATTGTTTGATATACGATTAGGTACTAATTAGTTTTTCATCACACTTACTTGTAAAGAGTGTCATTACGTTCAGGTAAAGCGGTTGCTAAGACGATGGACCTCATTGGGAACAGTCTAGAGCTATTCGGACTCTAGAATTCGAGAGAAAAACGGATGCTACATTTACGGGTCTCGAGAGGTAAGTCAGACTTTCATACATTTTTGTCTCGAATTCTAGCGCCGCCACTTGATATTTTTTTACTACTCTTTATACAAAGCATTTACTAATTAAAAGTGGCCACTTTTAGCAAAAACGATATAGTTAACTCACTGACATATTTTAAACACAATATGAAATGCGAAGTGTCTAACCTGTTGCCGATATCAATATCGAGCAAAATCGAGCAAAAAAATTTTTATTATAATTATTATTTAAATAAATTATGATAAATTGTTGTATGGGAGCCCCCTTACATATTAATTTTATCCAATTTTTTATTATTTGATGTTATAGCGGCAAAAGAAATACATCTTCTGTGAAAATTTCAACTGTCGACAATCATGGTTCATGAGATAAAGACGGACGGATGAACGGACGGACAGCGGAGCCTTAGTAATAGGGCTCTCTCCAGCATCTCGCAATGTCCGTCCTTGCACTTAATTAACGTTCACAGAATATTATTAACTGACACTAAAAGGATAAAAAAATGTGGGTAATTTAAATACTACATCTTATGTCATTTAATTTTTGCAACAAATATCAGCTGCTTGATGTTATTCGTTAGCCCCAGAACAGACGGTGAAACGCAACTGCAACGAAACCCTTTTGAAATTAATGGTTGGAAACTAGTTTCAGACGTTATCCATACACGGCGCAACCTAAATTGTATTTAGGTTGCGCCGTGTATGGATATTGTATTATTTTAGTTTCTTTGAGAAAAGACGCGTGTAGACATTTTACAAGTGATGAAGAAGTTGTGGTTATGTATTTGTATCTTCATTGCTTTTCCAATTTCTGCCCATGCTTTATGAGTGTCAGTTCTGCTTGAGTAGCTCGGTAGTGTTGTATTGTAAAAACAAGTATACTTCTCAACTTCCAATACAAATAGAATGTTTTTATTTTTGTCATCAGCCATTTTGTTGCATCGAAAAAAAACCGCGAAACAATGAAACGCAAACATGAGTTTTCAATGCGACTGATTGAACCTGGTTGCGTCATGTGTAGTCTCAAAGGAGTCCATGGCATAAACTCAAATGAAACTCAAAAGTAACTAAGAGTTGCAGTTTCGTCTCTTTTGCGTTTCACCATGTGTTCTGGGCCTTAGAGGTACAGTAACAATGTTTTTTTTATTTAAATCGTAAAAAAACATCAATATATATAAAATATAACTTAATTTAAGCAAAAAGGCTTTGGTTTGTATGGTTTAAAGCCATTTAAGTGAATACGATTCGCCGTATCTCTTAGTTTTTGTCACTACACTGAAAAAAAAGGATAACAAAACTGGTTCTATTCGAAATTTACAAAATTTTGTTATAATTAAACAACTGATTTGCTGCACATACCTCAACACTTTATCTACTATTAGCAATTTAGTTTAGCAGTCCCCCAGTTATGTTACCAGTAGATAAAATTTGTGTTATTGTTAGCTTATCTTTTTTTTCAGTGTAACAGATCAAACACCACGAAATTCTGAAGGCGTGCTCTAGGGTTAAATATCTAGGTCTGCAGTGTGCTTCTTTTTTATTAAATTATCAAGTTTAAAAGCTATGCAGGATTCTAGATTCAGATTCTTTTCATACAAATGAACTCGAATAAGATTAAAGGTTAAGAAAATCTTTTTTAAGATATTGGAAAACCATAGGCATAGATCATTTCACAGTATTTGATCAGTAAATGTACAAAATCCCGCGAATCGTATCCTCTTAAAAACTTACGAATAATTATGGATGCTGACCTCACTATAATGAAACAGCCGGGCTACACTAATACTGATAACAGTTTTGGTATACTTAATAAGATAATAATAGTAGAAATAATAGATAAACTTTTATAATTTTGTTCTTAGTAGTAAGTAGTTGATCTACTTATTTAAAAAGTTTTATATTGCATTTTGTGATTAATCCACTGATTTCGATAACATTATACACTTCTCAATATATGTTCAAAATTATCTTCTATGAGGTCCAAAATTAGTTTCTTATCAGATTGAATATATGTTTTAAATTAGCTTTTATCTTGGCTTTTTAAATTAGCATTTATATTAGCTTTTTAAATTAGATTTTCTTGGCACAAACTGGACAGAATGATTTTTTTGTGGCGATAGTATCAAGCTTCTTTTCTCATAATTACGCTGCACAGGAGTCAAAAGATCCGAAAGTGGACGAATTTTAAAATTCTTTATGATATAAGCCAAAGCGTTGAAGACAACTAGATGTGCAAATTTGTGACCTAAAAAAAAAGAATAAAACTTAACAGGGAATTTTCGACGATACATATCTTATACTGCAAACACTTTCAAAATACATAATAGTACACAAACCTATTAACAAAAAAAAAACCAACCGACTTCAAAAAGATGCCCTAAAAATCATATTTACTTATTTCCAAAAGTCTGATGATTTTTGAAGTTGGTGTCATGCAAGTGAAGTGTTTTATAAACTGTTAGGTACAGAACACCATTCAAATTTTTGAAAATAAATTAAAATGTTTACCTTTTTAGTGCATCTTTTTGAAGCCAGTTGTTTTTTTTGTTAACTTTTTTTTATTTTTTACTTATGAGCGACGAATTGCAATCATTTATCGTACACTTAACACAGCCATACTCGTAACAAAATTTTGTATAATCAGAAACATAATATGCGTTCCAAAACTGTAGGTTTTAAATGCATTAATATGGGACGGCCTAGGAAGTATACTCTTTTAGAAAAGTAAATATTATAATACATAAAAAGAATATAAACATCCGAATTCAGAACCTCGGTTAAAAATCTTTTGTCTACTTCTCTTTCAAAATGTTCCAAATTTTATGACAACTATATCGAATTGATTTTCATTTTTCCATCTTCATAACGAATCTGATAATTTAAAAAAAAAAACTAGGCAAAGAAATTTACCCGTACAACCAAAATATTTTCATGCATTAAGAAATTCTATAAAGATAAACAAAGCGCGGTGGGCAATAATATATGAACTTGCAAACTTTCTCCTAATTTTTAGCCGTTTTTACTTTTACTATAGTTTATTTATTAAAAAAACGTATATTAACCACGCAGTTAACGTTGCCCTTGGTAATACAAGCTTCTATAGGCTACGGTGACCGCTTACCATCAGGCGGACCATTACCTTGATTGCCACTTATTGTTTGTTTGTGGTATAAAACACCTAATATGTCTTTCTTACCAATACAATTTCTCGGTCCATCTCCAAAAGCTAAAAATGGAATAGTATTTGCGTTATTTTTGTTTTCGTGTAAAAATCTGTCGGGGTCAAATATTTCTGGATTAGGAAAAAAAATTGCATCAGATTGTATTCCAGCCATATTTATAAATACAGGTGTTCCAGCTGCTATGACTAGGTTATCATCAAGTTGGTAATCCTTTGAAGCTACTCGATCTAACCATCCCAAAGGTGGACATTTTCGCAGAGATTCTGTTCAGAAGGAAAATATTTGTAAATTTAGTAATGGTTCTTTTATATCTTTATTCATATTAAGTAAATATTAGTCGGCTCCGTGGCTCAGTGGGTTTTATGTATTTGTATCCATTGTCTGGTATCTGCAGAACAAACTTTGCTTACTTTAGGACCAGAGGCCGCCATGTGTTCAAAATATTTATTATTTATTTATATATTAGCAAAATTTATTGAAAACTGCAAAACCACTGATTATGAATATCATTTATTAATCTAAAATGTTTCTACAATAAGGAAAAAATCTAAATGATTGTCGATTGGTTAATAAAAAATTAAGGAACAGAATGTTTGTTTATAATTTTGCTTAAAAGATTAATAGTAAAATATTTTACCTTTAATGACACAATTAATGTAGGCTGAATTTGGTGGTATTATAAATTTTTCATTATTGACATTACAAGATAGAATTTCTTCATATATTTTTTCCTTAAAAAAAAATACATTCGTTTTATATCCAAATTAAGAATGACTTATGAGATTATCTTGATGATAGCTTACCTGTACATGGGGAACGAATGCTAATTCATAGATAGTGTGTGTTAAAGTCAAAGCAATGCTTTCAAAACCTGCTTCCAAAAACACAACAGCTTGCGCAATCAGTACTTCTTCAGCTCCATCTACTAATGAAGTAAAGAGAGATTATATAGGTGACCTATGTCAACATTTGTTTTTTATGCATATATAATGTTCAAGCTTCATTTTTTACCTTTCGTACGTACGTTATCCTTTATATTCGTACGTACGTCATCCTTTATATTTGATAAAGCTCCTAGTAAATCTTCAAAAGTCTCTGACGAATAAGGAGGTTTTCTTTGAGCTATTGTTTCAGTGAGAGTCTTTTTTAAATAACATAAAGACGATTTTGGAAAGAATGTCATTCTGTTGAAGTTGTAAAAAAAATATCAAAACGAAATCTTCAGTCTCAAATCAAAACTAGAAGTAGGAAATCATTAAGGTGGGTGATATGTACTTAATTAACGTAAAAATTATTAAATCAATTCTTACAAACAATGAAATAATAAAACATTTGTTTCTATAGGAAAAAACATGCGTCTTTTGGATGCCTCAAAATAATTAAATTTTGAAATGCAAAACAGCGAATAATAAAATAATTGATTTATCTTTACAAAAAAAAAAAAACTTAATTAACCAACAAAAAACACACACTCTTGAACACACACAAATAACCGTTTAATA
This sequence comes from Apoda limacodes, assembly GCA_946406115.1. NCBI lineage: Eukaryota > Metazoa > Arthropoda > Insecta > Lepidoptera > Limacodidae > Apoda > Apoda limacodes. Next base: position 18,751,868 of record OX291555.1, on the reverse strand, counting down.
GAAAAACATTTCTCACATAAAAATAAAAAAAAAAATTTTAAACACTAAAATTTTTAAATGAACTGGGCAAAATTTTGTGTTGTTCTAAAATCGCGTATGGTGTTTAATGTACTATCAAAATTTATAAAAAAAAAGTTTTACCTACAACAGTAACATTTATTCAGGTGCAAATTTTAAAAGAAGGCAAATAGATAAAACTGTCAAAAAAGTAATTAAAATAAATATTTTATTATGTATGTTACCTTAGTTATGTGAAAAACGTGTTTCCCAAAAGCATATTAAAGAATGTACTCGTATATGGGGATTATCTTTATAAAAACCACATGAAATTAATTTATAGTCGAATTTTACGACAGTTCCTAAAACTTACCCCAAATCCCGCGCCAAAGATGGAAACAAAATAATGAAATTCCAACACAAAGCTCTGTACTTGTCAAATTTGTTAAATTCCTTGGTAATATCTCTCAAAATACTTTTACCTCCTAGTGTGCCGTTACTTGGGATTCCAAATAATACCAAACTCACAACATCAGTCGAAAAATCTGAGAACAATGGCTAATAAAGGCAATGGTTAATTTATCAATATAAAACCTAATCCGGTAAGAAACTGAAAAAGAGTTTTTACATCGTGGAATCCAACCAAATCTAAATGAGTGGCATTTAAAACAACTACGCCATATTTTCTCGTCTAAAACTTCTTAGTTCTAAAAGACGAAAGTCTTCAACCAGTGTGTTTTGCCGGTGATGATCTGTGTTTCTAAGTCCAAATCCACTGTTGGCCTAACACACAAGCTCAAAATCACTCATCATGGGTTTCGGAGTGAGATGTAGTTTGATTTACTTTACGTGACAAAAACTATAGCGCGGAATCACGAAAAAGTTTAGTAAATTGTGGAAAAATTTTAACAAATTATGGGAAAGAAGGAAAATACTGATGTTCTTACTTACTGAAAAGTTACCAAGTTTGCCGACATATAAATTATTTATAATTTTTAAAATTATGTAGCTTCCCAATATATGTAACGATTAAAATAAGGTTTCATAAAAATAACGAAAACTGTCTTACCCTCAATTCTATAAACTTATTTTCATTTACTTCAGAATTGATGCGCTGAATTAACTCGTCTGATTTTATTTTGATGAGATCTTGAAATTTTTTGAGTTTTGTTGAAGAAAACACAGGCGCTAAATGCCTTCTCAATATGGACCATAGTGGATTCTGTAGGAAATTAAGATTTTAGTGAATTTCAAAAAAAAAACCGTTTTTTATACTACAAACCAGCTTTTGTCCGCGGCTCTGCCTGTACTAAATTTAGTTACGCGCCTGAGATTCTTATGGTAACTCTTAGATTATGAGTAAGTAGAAAGTTTTTTATAGCAAGAAATAGCTGTAGCTATAGTTTATCTATGAGGAAATTATCTATTCGTTATTCCTGCAGGGATAATTTTTGTGATAGCCTTCTCCGTCTCTTCAACTATCTCCGTGTCAATTTTAGCTTAATCGGATACTCCGTTACGACGTGAAGGACAAACAAACGAATGAAATAAATCACTTCCGTATTTATAATATTAAGTTATAGAATAAAATAAACTATAAGTTTAGTATGGATATATACATACTGCATATATTTGGTAATACCTATCCACTGCAATACAACAAATTTAAACATTACTCCGACTTGTAAATTATAGGTATTTCATCAGTTTATTGAGAGAACTATTATAAGTATCTTCTTTGGGATTAATTCGTCTTGCCGCCGCAAAACATAAAGCGGTTTTAGAGAAACCTTATTCTAGCTAATTTCTTCAAGAGGTAGTAATTGGATTCTGAAAGGGTTGGCAACCCAATAATGACCAGCCATCTGATCGTTAACCGCATATATGGAAAGTTCTTGCTGATATGGTTTGCATTAGCCTCTCAGATAAGTGTATAAGAGCGAAATAAAAAGAGTAAGATAAAAACAGACAGTGAAACAGAGAGATAATGAAAAAATTTTACTACTAGGAACAAATGAAAGAAGATTCGTCTACTCTATATTAATCATAGACACAACATTTTTTTTTGTTTAGTAGACGTGATTGGTTAAAATTGGTTAGTTCTCTATTTGCAATTTCTTACTTACATTAACCATAACAAGATTTGTAGAGCTTATGATATCCATTTTACCTCCACTAATGAATCTATTATGAAAAATATCGAAATCGTTTACTAGTACACGACGAGCCAGTTTAGGACAGTTTATTATTATAGTGGGTTTCCATAAAATCCAGACGCCAATATATGGTGCTTTGTATTTATTATAAATCTCACACAACCAAGTGGACTGAAAAAAAAATACAATTTAGATTTTAAATAAATTTCTTTTTAAATTTTCAAAAATGTTGTCAGGATAATTACCGTATTTTGTTTGAGCATGAAGCTAAGATTGCCGACAATTGGAAATGGTGCAATGTAAGAAATATTTCGTTTCTTCCAATATGTTTTCACTTCCATCCACCATAAAAATAGTACTAACGGAATGCACGATGCCAAAACTAATAAAATACCAAGCATGTTGCTTTGCGTTGCACTCTGAAAACAAAAAAGTATTAATTAAAATAAACATTACCACATAAAATTTGTTATGACGCAGATTTTCGACAGTATTTTTCCAAGGTGTTTGGATACTTTTAGAGTTCCGTACCCAAAGGGTAATTAGGGGAACCCTATTACTAAGACTTCGCTGTCCGTTGGTCCGTCCGTCCGTCCGTCCGTCCATCAGTCTGTTACCAGACTGTATCTCATGAACCATGATAGTTACACAGTTTAAATTTTCAAAGAAGATGTATTACTGTTGCCCTTATAACAACAAATACTAAAAAACAATAAAAAAAAATATTTAAGGGTGCTCTCATACAATTTTTTTTGCTCGATTTTGCTAGATATCGATAACGGCAACAGGTAGACGCTTAAAATATTCACAGAATATTTAGTTATATAGTCACTTTAAAAATAAATATTTAATTTAATATAAAACAAATATTTAAGGGGGGCTCCCTTACAACAAACGTGATTCTTTTGCCGTTTTTATAGATAATGGTACAAAGCCCTTCGTGCGCGAGTCCGATTTTTATTAAAATTAACTAATTGTCTTTGAACGGTCTAACCATACATTGCTAGCGTTATTGTTATAATTCAAGCGTTAGAAATAATATAATTCATAAACCAATCACATCAAATTTTACACAGTTCGCGACCGAGCAGCAAATTTTCCACGTGTCCTTATAGCAATTAATTATTAATAAAATATCAATTGTTACCAATCATTTGAATAACCAATTATTCTTTTATTTGACTACTTATCTAATTAGTTGTCTCTTTAATTTACGGTTTGTTTAAATTTTTTTTTAGTTATGAAGACCGGTCAAGGTCCATACAAAATTTACTCAGTCCCGGCGCAAACAAAACCTATCTCATATATTCGTATAAATTATGTCTACAAATTATCCGTATTTAACATTATGAAAAATCATGGCTAACACATTGATATTTTACAGGCACAATATTAGAATGTGTTGATATCAATTAAAAATATGTAATATTTATCATTACAGCTTTATGTGCATTGTTTTTAATGCAATATTGTTTCTCCCTAGTCCTAATATAAACTATTTACAGTAAAAATTACTTATAACGGTATTATAAGGTTTATTCTGCGTTTAAAATCGCGCTGCTTCGGTGCATACCTTTTTATGTCAAGTAACTGTTGCTGTCTTAATTTAAAAACTAAATATACACACAAGGCACAAAGGGTGATGACGATTGACTATATCACGGACGCGAAGCAGGAAGAATTTCGTTCAATGACCTTTCACTATTTGTCTGTGTTGCATACGCATAATTATTGAAAAGGCCTTGAGTGTTCCAGCTATATGTTACAGCTATTTTTTCAGCAACTACAAAAACTATCGACACGATAACACGAAAAACTTTTTGTACACATTTATAGAAGATAAGAAAAACTAGAAATTAACTTAATGGTTACTACACCCTATCAGCAAATGGGTTTTATGTGAATGGACTTTAATTGCACATATTAAAACTTTCTTGACGTACAAATGTGTATATCATTTCCCATACTAAATTTGCTGCTACCCTTTTTCTCCTCATAGGGGCTGAATTTTTAAAAACCCAAAAGGACAACGTATTTTAAGTGTCTAAAAAGCATATTTACCCAAACTCTAAGTAAATTGACGATAGACACAATTCATCCCACACAAACTACCTGATTTCTGAACACCGTAGGAGTTGAATTTTAAGAAATAAAAAATAGCTACGTGTTTTACTATTTGTGATGAAGAGCATTATTATTAGTAGCATTATAAGTTACATTACTTAAATTTGACTTCAATAAATATTTTTAATATTATAAACTGCGTCATACCCTTTCTCCTGTAGAGGGTTCAATTTTGAAAAACACTAAAATACTTTTTTTTTTTAATTGTGTTGTAGCGAATTAATATTGAGATTAAAGATATAATATATCTATTTATTAATTATAAATAAATTAATAATTTATCTAGAAGTCAATATTTTCTATACAAATTGTGCCGCTCTTTTTGCACTTTTTAAAGGGTGGAATCTAAAGAAAACTTAACAAAAAAATAGCTTAGCAATTTATAAATTGTGTAAAAGCATCCAAGTCCCAAGTTAATTCAAACAATCAAATGTTATTTTACCTTACAAATTTTGCAACCTCACTTTACTGCCAATTTTAATAAACACAAAAATGCTTGTTGTGTAAAGGCAGGTTTTAACTGTGAGAAAAGTAATACTAAAGTTTGACTACTAACATGGTATTTCCCAATCACAAAGATACTTTAACCTTTTGCCCTTCAGGGTTGAATTAAAAAAAAACTCTGAAAGGCGCTGTTCACAAATTGTAAAAAAAATCAAATATTAAGCTTCGACTAAATTGAACCAAAAAAAAATGTTTAAATTCAAGCTTTGTCACCCTATATTTTCCAAAAGCGGCTAATTTTTGTAAAAATACTAGTTTAGAAAACACTGAAATACTTGTATAATTGATAAAATTGTGTTGAAGAATATGTATACAAAGTTATAAGTAATAATAATATTTCTCATACAAATTTCTCCCTTGGTCTAATTGAAAGCATTCATACCTAGTTTCAAGTTAATTTGCTTAAAAGCATATTGTTCCTTAAACAAAATTTAGTATAGTAATAGTTTTTCACCTACTTAGGGGTTGAATTTCGAAAATTTCTAAAACTCGTAATTTTTTATGCGCTATCCAATCTCATATATACTAATATGGCTAAAATGGCTTTAATGAGAAAATTAACCGGATTCCCATTCAAAGTTTCTTCCCCTTTTTTACCCCCTGTAAGATAGATTTTCAAACAAAAGTAATATGTGTCATTCTTAATTTGTAGTCAAAAAGCTGAATTCCAATTTTCATAGATTTAACTCAAAAAATGACGGATTTTCATACAAACTGCCAACCCCTTATTCACCCCCTTAGGAGTCGAATTTTGCAATTTATAATAAACTCTTTCCCTAAATTTTAAATTTCTATCCTTAGCGGTTTGGGCTGGGCGGTGATGAGTCAGTCACGTCATTGCTTTTAACATATACAGATTGTTGGAAACGCTCGTTCATTATTTATAAAAAAAACTAATCGGTGTGATTCTAAATGAAATGAAATTGATTGAAATTTCGATGAAACAAATCACTTTTTATTCTTAAGATATGCGATACCAAAAAATGCTCACGCACAGACACTACAAATAGTCGCAAATATTTCTAGAAAAGATATCAATTTTCGGACCTACCTGAAAGAGATGTTAAAAAAAACTACATAGGCAGTTTACAAAATAATATGATTAAATATATTTGTGGAAAAAATTACTAAATTACAACCAACGAACTATTTAATGCCGAAAATGTATTTAAGCCCCAATACATAACGTTTTAAAATATATAGATACACTTTTAAACACTTACAAGGGTCAGGATCAAACACACACAACGTTGTAAGGTTCTTCTAAGACTATAGTGCTTACAGCCACTAGGTAACTCATAAACTTGTTTCTTGATAGACGACTGTAATTATACTAAACATATTGCTCACTGAAGTAGTAGATCTATTAAAAACCATAGAGCAAATGCATGTGACGTATATGGTCGGAATGTATGTACATCACAATCAATTATTGTATTCCAAACGTTATACGTAATGGTTTCTGTGTGTTTTTATCATGTCCAAGTTTTTTTTATGTTAAAACATTTATTTTTTGTTGTTAATGTTGTTTTTGTCAAGTTTTTATTTTAATTACACTTTTTTATTTTTATTTTTTATCACATCTATTTTCAAAGAGTTGGTTAGGTCTTCGTAAACTAAAGTAGCTCTTTAATACCTAAAGATTAAAAGTTATTTCAATTTGGAATGTAAATGAAATGTTTTACATTGGAGTTACAGCAATAGTTAGTAATACATTCTTAGTCCGTGTAGTCTCATTATTTAGAAATTCTCATTTAATGTAACTTACGAGACTTTTTTGTCGGTTGCCTTATTAGTTACATTGTATAAGTATATCCACTAAGTACCTAAAACAACACAAAACTTAAATTACGATAATTGTCTGAATTTCGTTGCCTCAATTTTTGGATATCTTCTATTGTTTCTAGTTTTTTTTTAAGGTTTAAAAAAAAATTATAGGTTTCAAGAATGTGTGTGTGTGTGTGTGTGTGTGTTGGCGTGTTTGTGTGTGGGTGTGCGTTTTTATCGTAGCCTAGTTGTTTCATTACAAAAATGATGGATCTTGTCAACATCTTTATTTCGGTTGACAGCTGTTAAATTATAAATAGTTTTGTGTCTAAAACTTTTGATCTAAGACTAGTTATTTATTTACAGAAGTGATAGACTAGTAATTGATCTAAGCCTAGTAATTTCTTTACAGAAGTGATAGATTATTTTTAGATCTTTATTTCGGATGACAGCTGTCACACTATAAAGGGCAATATCTCTGAAACTATTGATCTTAGACTAATAGTTTCTTTACAGAAGTGATAGATCTCCTTTAGATCTTTATTACGCAAAGCAAGATAATTGGGTATTTATAAAGCCTAAGCATAAGAAGAATAGCGTTATAATAATGTATTGCCTATTTACTATTTTTACTTCTTTCTATGTTATGTCTTATTGTTCCTAATTGTATGTAACTAAATAAACTACTGTTCTTTTTCATAAGTTGTACTTACATATTTTCTCATAAAGGGCGATAAAGAGTAGACTGTACCAATATTGTACCACTGTACCACTCAGTCGTCAAATTATTTCACCTCTTGCGCCGTTCTTTACATCCGTCGCTACGCTTAATATTCCACTTAAGAATTGCTCAGGAATCTACTCTAAAATTCTTTGCTTCTTTATGGATTTAAAATAGCTGACTAACTAAAACAAATAATATCTACTATTTTACAACTCCTACTTGAAAAAGCATATTTTATTTACCGATTAACGTGTTAAAAACGCATATTTTTCAAAAAGGTTTAATTAAATTTAATAGTAACGAGACAACATGTTTTGTTTATTGATGAGTGAAGAGTTCATTTCAAAAAGAACTATTGAATACAACAAATATGCAGACAAAAAGGAGAAAATTCTGTGTTATTTTGAAAATATAGTGCTATACGGTGGCAGCTCAATTAATGGTGTGAGCAGGGGTATGTTTGGTAGCTCGTACGGAGTTGGTGGTAATCGATGGAGGTAACATAACTGCTGATCGGTATATCAAGGAAATTTAAGAAGAATACGTTATGCCTTTTGCCACCTTTATTCTTATGCTGTTATTTAGTTACTCATAATGAAAAGGAAAAAAATTGTGTAACACGGGCAATACGAAAATTACAAACTCGAGTCATTAAAGCCTTCGACTACTTGAGCATGAGCTACTAAAAATAGCCCCTCAATTGTAATTTTCTCCTTACCACCCTTAATACACAATGTACTATTTTCCTTTTTTTATGCCACTAACTTGTGGCAAACAAGCTAGCGTTCTGCCTGAAAAAACTACTTTTAATAAAATGCTCCTTTACGTACTCGAAAATAGTTTCGAAAATCGAACTTTCTGGTCGACACCGGTAAAAAATGACTCACAGGTTAGTATGAAATACTAGTATCATTTTTCTTTAACTTAAACACCTATTAATACTTAATATCTATAATAATATGATGTCTTAAATTATGTGATATTTCTTCATATTAGGAATCAATTCCATATAAATATTTTAAATACGAAAGTAACTATGTCTGTCTGTGTGTTACCTCTTCACGCTTAAGCCGCTGTATGGATTTAAATGAAATTTAGCATAGAAACAACTTGAGGCCCAGGAAAGGACATAGGATACTTGAAAACGTCAAGTGTGAGTCTGTTTTTTATATTTTATAACAATTACCGAATTCAAGGCGGGTGGAACCGCAAGCAAGATTGGCATGGAGATAGTTCGAGGCCCGAGACCACCTGAAAACGTCAAGCGTGAGTTGTTTTTTGTCCTAAAATTAAGGAGTTGCAGTTAAAATCATACTCTTACCAAATTTCGGGAGAAAAAGCCAGTATCACAAAAGTTATAGAAAATCTATCACAGTTATTCGCTATTACATTAGCCAAGACGATAGCGAATAACTGTAATAGATTTCCTCGGTAATAATTATATTTCCACTACCAGTAAATAAGGAGCTATTTATATTCATTCATAATGTATATTCAAATATGCAAAAACAAAAATCACTAATTTTCTAGTAAAAGAATCTGTAAAGGTATATTATACTTTTTTCCGTTTTGAAAATTGCAAAGGATTGTGAAGTAGCTCAGCTCACGTGAACTTACGTAACTTTGGTACCTACCTACAATTATTAAACAAAATCACAAGAAATATCTCTACGGGTCATTCTAAGTAAAACTTACCTAGCATGCGTAAAAAAATTACCAAAAAAAACCTTTACTTGATGGCTTAACAGTAATTACGTGTCAACAAAAGCAATACAGAAACGTAATTTTATGGCGAAGTTAAAAAACAGCCAAGTGCGTGTCATGCACGCATAAAACGTTCCGTAATATAAAAATTATTGCGGATATCTCAAAAAGTTGTGAACTAATTTGACAAATAATTTCGTTTTTTTGTTTCTTTCTTTCAATTTTTCAAAAACTCATGGTTGAAATGTAAAAAAGGGACACAGAATTTACGATCTTATAAGCTTATTATTTTCAATAAACACATATTGTGTTCACTGAATGCGTTCGTTTAGCATTGGTGTCAAATAACAAAAAAACAAGCGGTTGTTTACAATTATTTATTATTTTTGTCACTTTTGCTGCCCAAAACTAATAGGTTTTGGGTGTAAATCTACCTAATTGCCTTTATATATTTTTTTGTGTGTATGAGTGATATTCAACTTCCTGTAAATTATACACACCAAAAACTAGTAAACAGAGTATCATTTCAGCCGAAAGACGTCCACTCCTGAACGTAGGCCTCCCCCATATGTCTCCACAACGGCTGGTCCGGAGCTTGCGCCCAACCGCTTCCTGCGGCTCTGACCAGATCGTCTGTCCACCTGGTTCCTACCAGGCCGACCCTGCGTCTTCCAATCCGTAGTTGCCACTCGAGAACCATTTTTCTCTATCGGTCATCGGTTCGACGAGCGATGTGGCCTGCCCATTGCCACCTCAGCTTGCTAACTGTTTGATCTATGTCAGTAACCTTAGTTATTCAGCGAATTTCCTCGTTCCGGATTCTATCGCGCAAAGAAACACCAGGCATAGCTCTTTCCATAGCTCGCTGAGCGACTCTGAGCTTCTTTAAGAGTCCAGACTCTGAGCTTCTTTAAGAGGCCAACAGTAAGAGACCATGTTTCTGTACCATAAGTCATCACTGGAAACACACATTGATTATAAACTTTCGTCTTTAGGCACTAAGGTATTTTGGACGAAAAGATGCTGCGTTGTTTTCTGAACGCTGTCCAGCCGAGCTGGATTCTTCGGTTAACCTCTATCTCAAAGTTGGACGTACCTAATTGGACTACTTGTCCTATTCGTCAACAACTTCGAGAGTAGCGTTTCCAAAAACAACCTGTGTAGGGGCGACATGGGCATTGAACATCACCTTCATTTTATCCATGTTCATTATAAGGCCAACCTGTTGGGAATCTTTGCTGAGGTCTTCGAGCATCATGCCAGGTCCTCCAGCGATTCTGCCATGACCACTATGTTGTCGGCAAAGGTGAGTGATATACTCGCCATTTATGTTGACGCCACGTCTTCCAACGCTGTTGTGAACAGTTTCGGAGAAATTACGTCTCCTTGTCTCACACCTTTCTGCAGATGGATTGGTTTCCTTGTAGTCGGACGGACATCGTGGCTCTGTTATACAAACACTTCAGCACTTCGATGTACCGATAGTCAATGTGGTACTGCTGGAGAGACTGTAATCACGTACGTGAGCTCCCTTAAATATTTATTTTATTCTATATTTTAGTATTTGTTGTTATAACGGCAACAGAAATACATCTTCTGTGAAAAACTTTATAAACTGTCTTACTTTAACGGTTCATGAGATACAATCTGGTGACAGACGGACGGACGGGCGGATAGCGGAGTCTTAGTAATAGGGTTCCGCTAATTACCCTTCGGGTACGGAACCCTGAAAAGGTCTCTCGGTATGATTCATTGAAATCATTAGCCTTTAAGATATTATTACGTAATCTTTTTGATGAGAATATAAAAAAGAAATACCAATTACGCTGATGACGTCACGCAAAGTAATGATCGACTGAGTTTGTGATGTTTTTATGTGATCGTTCAAGCAAATTAAGTTTTAAGTCTATTGCATACCCTAGAAAACGTACGCCGTTTCGGCCAGTGTACAAAGACATAACATTATACTATTGAAGCATACAAAAACACACAGTTCCACGTACGATAGGCGCTAGCACATGACCGCACGTTGCAAACCTCGATTTTCTCGGTTTTTCGTCAGTATAAAATTCAAATATTGATTTAGAACTATAAAATTAGCCAATTCACTTCGTCATATAAATATATATTTAATGAAATAAGAATCAAGAGAATATCACTCTTAATTTTCCTAACAATTTGAATTAAAGCCCAAAAATTGAGTTTTTTTGTTTTAAATATTTAACATCTTTTAATAACACTAAGGTGGCAAACAAGCCTACGGTCCGCCTGATAATAAGCGGTTACCGTGGCCTATGGACGCTTGCAAAACCAGGGGAAGCACTCGCGCGATGCCTATCCTACAAAAATCCAATAACTTCTTCCTTGAATAACCCCATATTGTAGTCCTTAGAGAAAACCTCGGCAGGGAATAGCTTATTCCACAACCCAAGCGTTCGCGGGAGGAAGTTTATCAGAAATCGCACTATATGGCCCTGACGATGGCGAGCGGTGTGATGGTAGAAAGTAGCCGTAGGCATCATTTCGAACAATTCCTCAGAACACGTCCCATTGTACAAGCGGTAGAACACACACAGGGAGGCAAAGTCTCTTCTCAGACTTAAGGTCAAGTGAGTTTGGGATCGGCGACAATTCTCACAGCCCGTCGTTGAACCGAGTCAAAAGGGACAAGCTCATATCCGGATGCACCCGCCTAGACATAGCAGCTATACTATGCCCCGACGTGAAATACTGCATAGGTCTGTTGAGTACACCAAGTTTTTTGGACGCCAGCTTCAACTTGTCTTGCAAATGATCTCGGAACTGAACATCGCTGTAGATTTCAATACCAATACCAAGGATCCCAATAGTCTTGAAGCTGGCTAAGGAGACGGAGAGGGGAGGAAGGGAGTGTTCTGGAATTGTGGGACCATAGTGAATGGGGTTTTTTTAGCGGTGAACGCGCAGACTTACGTCTTTGTAGCGTTGAATCTGTAATAGCCTTCTTTTTATAATATTAGCAAACCCACTTAATTAAGGTTTACACTATATATAGATATATTTTTTTCCCCATAAAAAGTGCGCTCAGGACTGTAACAAAATTAATTAAATTAAACTACCACAGTCATGGTATTCATCATCATACCATATACTTATATTTTACACGGAAAAGAACTGCATATATGTTTGTTTGGCGCTTTTCAACAATGGGAGGGTTGATTTAAAACGTGGGACGGCCTTTTACCATATCCACAGACAATGTGGTACAGGACCCGCTGTAGTGAAAATATATAGGGAAGCCTACAATCAGGAGAAAATGTATTTCGCCTGAGATTACGACATACACGTAGCTCTTTATTTACTGATTATTTCATAAGTTATAAAATTGTGAAAGTTAAATTGTTTGTTTCTTTGTAATTCCTTATAAATTTGGCACAAACTTTGTTAAAGATACGGAAAAGAAGAAATAGAATACTTTCTATCCTGGAAAATTCGTAATTTCTTACAGGATTAACTAAAAACAATTTCGAAGTGGATGATCTATAGCTAACGATAGCAAACTACCTTAATCAAGAAGATATCTTGATAATAATTAATCCGAATCCAACGCCGATTACCGAATTTAGTACGGGCGGAACTGCAGGCAAGGCGGCTTTGTTAGCTTGCCTATATAATTTTCAACATGGTTTCAAAACTGAAAAACCATATAATTAGCGTTAAATAGGCAATAGTGTAATAGGCGAATTAAAACAATTTATATAAAGTTACAGCCGCGAGGATACAAAGCTTTTTGTACGCCTAATGATCGATATTGTATTTAGCATACAAATAAGTTTTACGTGAGCAAACAGGAATACGTAAAAGCTCGTTTAAATATGCAAATATGTGAGAAAATTTAGACGAAGTATTTCACGCTGATCGCTTATAAATTGAATTTCTTGTGGAGTGAAGAAAGGTTCGTTCCTAATTCTGTGTGAAGTAGCATGTAAAAGAAACTTCTACTTTCAACAGTCTTCAAAACTAAATATTTATGTAGATTTTCGTACATAAAACTTTTCTGTTTAGAAACCGATAGTGAATATTAGTTGAATATTGAATGTTGCTGGAACAATTCTGCAGCCAACAATGCTGAAATTTATGTTGCGCTAAACTCCAACTGGGCTCAAGTAAAGATAAGTTATGTAATTTCAAGCAGGTGTTGTCAAGGTAAGTCAACTGCTCTGTCATAAAGTTTGTAACTTGCGCTTTGACTTCCACACTAATGAATCAGCTAAAAAAGCGCTAACACAATCCGGTTAGAAAAAAATCAAGTAAATGTAAGTTGAACCAAAATGGCGTCCGTCTGCGCAGGTACAGTACGGACAATAGTACTAACGCACAGAAAAAGTGTTACGGCGCAGATTCTACTTACGTGCCGCGATTTATACATGAAGATTTCTGCCCGCGGCATCGCTCGCATATATATTTAAGATATGTACAGTTTTTTTAATCAACAAACTATAAATTTGTGTACCTCATTGTCACTTTCTCATGGTTTGAAATTCAAAAGTTATCTTTTACTTTCGATACTTACAACATAAAATAAAACCGTAATCTAAATTTATTATTTTTATCCTTGGAAATTAGAGTTGGACGATGATAGAAAAAATGCTATGCCCCTTTCATGCTATTATTTGAATTTAATTTGAATTTTGGAAAAGCGCTTACATAAACAAATGTATCACATCTTTCCATACAAAATTTTCATACACTTTGAGCGTAAAGTTATATTATTGATATATGCACGCGGTTCACACTCTTACGGGTTAGTTTTTAAAATCAACCGGTGCTCTAAATCTTCTGTCCTTAGCAATTTGGTAATGATAATTCAGTCAGTAATTTGATTTTTTGTTCACAAACTTTGCCACTCCCTTTCTGCGCTTTTGACATATTTCATTCATTGTGCTGAAGAACATGTACCAACATACGAGTATGTATAACAAGTTTTAATAAAAAGTTAAGCATAAAAACATTATTTTTCAAACAAATTAACCACTGCTCTTCTCTCCTTAAGGATTAAATTTTAAAAACCCTAAAAGATATGTTTGCTTAATTGTGTTGGATAGCATTATTACTGGATTTTAAGTATATTTTAGCATACAAAAATTACTTTTTCAATACTATGTTTGCCATCTCGGGTTAAAGTTTTAATGTCCATGAAATACACAATTAAGCCCCAATAACCCCACTCATATAACAAAACGTTTTTTAATTGTCATAAAAAGCATGTTTACCCAAATTCTAAGTAAATTAAAGATAGAAATATTTCATCCGAGAAAAAAACGCGTTTTACTATTTGTGATGAAGAGCATTAACGAGTTACTATTAAATTTGACTATAAAAATATAATTTACATTATAAATTACGTCACTGCCTTTTTCCCGTTGAGGGTTGAATTTTAGAAAATACAAAAATGCTTGTTATGTTAATGGGTTAAACTCTGAAAACATTAGGGTTGCTGCTTTACAAGTCGCCAGTTCGGCTTCATATGGAGTACTGCTGCCATCGCTGGGCGGGGTGCACCCCAATACCAGTTTGTCCCTCTTGTCTCGGTTCAACTTGTTTGCCACCTTAGTGCTATAAAAAAAATTAAGGCTTTAAGCTAACAAAATAAAAGTACCAATAACCCAAAATATTAAATCTTAATACTTGACGTTATAAAAATAGGTAAAGTAAACTTACGAATCTTAAACATTAACGCAAAAATTAATTGCGAAGTATACTTATCTAACTCCCGATTCATTGATGTGGGCTCTAGCCACGAATATTTTAAACCAATAGCGCGAAAATGGTTGCTGTTAAAATGAACGTGGATTGGAGGTAGCTTATATATTATAAGAATGACGTCACAATCCATATATAGTTTAAAAGGTATCTTTATCAAGATCAAATTCTGTTTAGAAATCTTAAGTTAAAAATTTAAACGGCTAACAGTAAATCAGGAATTATTGTAATAATATCTGCCATAAATTTTGTCTATTTTATTTCTTTGTTAATAACAAACTGGTAATTTAAAACTTTGACTTTGATGAATCTAATCTAAGCATAATAAAAATGATATTCCAAGTTAGATTATTCTGAATAAATTCACAGATTTTGTACACGACGAGGTAAAGTTTTAAACGGCCTCATTTCAGTGTTGCAGAGGTTTCATCTGAACTTTTTTATTTGTTCTGACCCGGCTACCGGTAAAATGAGGAGGTAGCGAGTGTTTGATTTATCTCTGTGCCATGCGCCACTTAATTTTCGTTATATCTCTGACCACTGCATTTGGTGTTAAGCAAGTATTGATATTGACTTGAATTTTATAAAACGTTTTTAATTTTATGTATTTTTTGTGCCTTAGATCTCAGAAAATATAAAATGTATAGCATGATTAGGCATATCAGCCTTAACCAAGATACCTGAGGGTTGTCTTTTAAGACTTTCGAAGGGGAGAGGCCTTGAAAGCAGTGTCTAAAAAGGTCTTATTTCTTTTTTCGCTGTATAATATAACTCTAGATCAGATCAAATCCAAACAATTTTTAAGCGATAAAAAAATCTTGTCCCTACCCGTAGTGATGTATAAAAATATACTTATCTACTTATAAATATTGATTTTTTTTTACGTTCCACGACTGATTTCGGAGAAAAAGGCTGCGAGATCCACACGGGTCATTTGTGACTGAACAGCCACGCTCACATTAACAGGGGGTGCGAGAAAGGGCACTTGCCCCGGGCAGCGAAGACTAGGGGCGGGCGGCAAGCTACGAGTTAGTTCACTACGCTATAAAATTTGCTTGGAGGACGGCAAAGCGGCACTTTGCCCCGCCTTTTTAAAAATGTAAATTCGGGACTGCCAGGGAGTCAATAAAAATTCACAAAACAAACCACTAAAGGCCAACCTCGGACTGTAGGTTAGTATTTCCCTAAAATTTGCGACACACAGATTGCGTACTTTGACACAGCAAGGCGAGGCAAATCAAATGACCCTGAATATCATGCCAGAACAAAGTGCTTGTCACGACGTATCTAACGAGCCCTGACTCGATAAGGTTGCGTTGTTTCATTACAAAGTTTCTTTGGCTACGTTTTGGCTTTATCAGGACCTGAAAATCATGTTAGACCAAAGAGCTTTTCACGACGAATCAGACGAGCCCAAACTGAATGGGGTTGCGTTGTTTTATAACAGAGTTCCTTTAGGGTACCTTCCGGCTTCATCATCAGACCCTGAATATCATGTAAGACCAAAGTGCTTTTAACGTAAAATCAAACGAGCTTAAACTCAATGGGGTTGCGTAGAAAACTAGCAAAGTAGTTCTTTAAGAAATGCATTTATCATTATAAGGTGGTAATAAAGCGTTATAAACGTATCTCTTACGACCATGTGTTCTATATTAAGTAAAGTTAATTTAATTTTTCCGACTTGCCATAATATGACACTCGTACATAGAGACCATCAAGAGAGGGAAGATGAGTGTGTATCGCTCCGTCAATTTTTTTTATTTACATCCGTAATAGTTTTAAACAAAATACTAAATTTTTTATGAATAAAGACTGGACCAGAGCGTCAGAGGGTACTTTGCGCAGGAAGCGCCGCCTTCAGCGAGGTAGAAATTCATAAAACAAATGAAGAAACACAGCTGAGTTAGATTTTTTATCATATTTTGAATTGCGGTATCAAATTTACGAATCCAAAGTGGAGCGCCCGTGGAATTTTATATGAAGTCATAAAAATCGTCTATTATAAAATTCATATACCTTCTGGTACTTTTAGAATACGTAGGTAGGTAATTAATTTTATAGTTTAATTATGGTTCATACATTTTTTCTATCCTACCCCATCCTACCTTAACAACTGACATTATTGGTTCGAGGCTCATCCGTCTAGCATCACTTTTGGTGAACTAAACGCGAAAAGTTCTTAGTTTCGAGTGCCCAGCAAATCAGTCATTCGACAAGGAGACAAGAAGACAACCTGGACAGGGTCCACGTTTTCAATTAACGAGCCTTATTTCGAAACAGCGACGTGGCGAAGAAAATTCGAGGTACATAACTAAATGTCAGTCTGTCTTAAGTTTTTATTTTCCACCTTCTTTTTAATTGTCAACTTAATTAAGACAATACATTCAAATTTATCAGAGGAAATGTTTTATTTGGTCCCAGTGATTGAGTGAAAAAAAAAAGAAATAAAAAGAGGGCTCTGTAATTTGTACAACTCGTAACAAAGGTAATAAATGGAAACCTCAATTAGCTACAGTACCATTACAGCAGACAAATTTAGTGGTTATTCGGTAACGTTACCGTAACAAACTGTTATTGTTCCTATAACAATAAAATAACTCACTTGTTTGTATTTTACCCACATGAAGATATCGGTTTTCAATGTAGGAAATAAATGTTTTTCATCTGCAACAAAGTGGAAAAAAAAATATTAAATTTTCGAGAACGAGCTAGGAGCCCTGTCACTTTTGTTTATCGAAGACGATAATCGAGATCAGGCATTGTCGAGTACCAGGATGGGCCACCGCTTTTTTAGATCTTCCGTGCTAAGAAGGCACGTTAAACCGTAAGTCCCGCATGGTTATCACCAATCTTGCGTGAGCAGTGCAAGAGCCTCATATTTCGCAATAATGGCTGTCAAACACCAATTTCGAATTATGAAGCAGCGTCCGCGATGCAAGTAGCGATAAGTCGACGCTAGCGCCTCTATCAGGCGATTTAGGAGTTAAAAATGCATTTTCAATCGCTACGCGTCATAGAAAACTTCAAAATCGGAATTATGAATGACAACAATCACGATTAGCGAGCGGTTAGCAAGCCATATGAACTGTCAAGTTTGCGTTTACCTTTTTAATGGTTGCAAACTGATCGCTTTCTGATTGCAAAGCTTATATTTATTAAATAAAATACTTTAGACATTTTCAAAACATTGATTGTTAAAGCAGATATCCGCAAGAAATGAATTAAAGTTAAGTAACAAAACAGAAACCAGTGTGCGAGGTCAGAATACGCTTCGTTGTAACTAATACAATTTTCTGTTTAAACTAGTGTTTTGGTTAATTTTGTGTGTGTTTGTGAATTTTAACTCGCTAAAAATAGTGAAAAGAATACCAGAGAAACTGTCTGTGCTGATTTAAAACCCAAAATTGCCTATAAAATACTGTTACCTACTAATGAAGGAATCTAGAAAGTTGACAACATAGGATTACTAAAATCGAAGAAAATTGTATGTATTTAACGGCAAGATACTGGGACTTACCTATTCAATACACCATAAATGAAGTAGAAAAACTTACAGTTAAAACCTATAACCTAAAATATACCAAACAATTGATGTGGTATATGTTTGAATTTACATAC
Source organism: Apoda limacodes (assembly GCA_946406115.1). Classification (NCBI taxonomy): domain Eukaryota; kingdom Metazoa; phylum Arthropoda; class Insecta; order Lepidoptera; family Limacodidae; genus Apoda; species Apoda limacodes. Next base: position 18,733,532 of record OX291555.1, on the reverse strand, counting down.
CTAACTACCCTTTCTTTTATGTTTGGTCAGTTTTCTACAAGTGTACCTACCCAACGCTCACAACAATAGTATTTAATCATTAGGGCAACACAATTAAAAAAACAGACTAAGAATTATACTGTAAACATAGGTAATCAAAGTGAATAAGAAGAAATCTACCAATTTATATATTTCTATAAGGCAGAGGGCAAATACTGTCCTACAGCATAGCCTACAGGTGTTCTTAAACACCATATTGCAATTAAAAAGTAGTTTTGGAACAAACTTATCAGCTGATTATTACTCAACAGAATAATCATTATAAAATATTTGTTGGTCAATTCTAGTAATAATCTGTGTGTGCCAAATTTATTTCATCATTGTCACAAACTTAAACATACTGTATAAAGCATTAGTAGGATTGCTCAGCTTTAGGACCTACTCTTTATAACTTACCGTTTACCTTAATACCATATCGTCTATAGCTAATTTTCTAAATTATTTTGCAGATAATATGATGAAGATATGTTACAAGGTTGATAAACCTATGCTGTCATGATAACAAAATGGAATCAACACCTGAATTTGTGAATACTGCAACTTTTCTGCGAATAAGAAAGGACAAAGTGTAGTCAGCAGTAGTACCTATATATTAAAAAATAAATGTTACTAAGGAATAAATGAAATATATTTTACTGACTACACTGAACAAGCACACATGGAATGAAATATAATTATTACCATAATACATTAAACTATAAAAACAAACCAGCATTTTTTTTTATACCACTAAGTCGGCAAACAAGCTTGGGGTCCGCCTGATGGTAAACGGTCACCGCAGCCTATGGACACTTGCAACAACTAGGGCATCACTTGTAATAAAACTATTGACCTATCACTTATCAACAACTTATTTACAAACAAAAGTTCATAATTGTTGGTTGATGATGACTTAAAGAGTGTATGAACAAACCATACACATAATATAGTGAATACACAAGTTTTTGTTGGGTAACCACATCTAGAACTTATAAGGGCTCAGGTTAAAATTTTATGTGTAGGAAATCAATTTTCAAAGATGGCAGTCAACACTTCTACAATAGATTATGGCCTTTAGTTAAAAGCAAGCCTTACTCTAGCTGCTAGATCATCTTCAACCATGATAAACTTTTGTCAACCAGCTGCAGCTTTTGCCAAGTGTATAGGTCAAAAGTGCGAAATTTTATAAAACCGTGACTAGTGCTCAGGACTATTCACCTCATAAGCTCAAAACTGCTCTGCAGGCAATAGAAAGTGCAACACTTGGAGACCCTTTATAGAGTAATAAGAGTGCTTGTAGAACTTATTAACAACAGAGAAAGAAGGTTCTTGATTAGAGACCGTAGGCATAAGAATAATGAAAACTTCTTCATCCTCATGCCACCATCAATTCCAACTCAATGTGGCAGGACCAAGTGGACTAACAACCTAGAGGCTTGTCCTAGATGAATTTAAGTGGTACAGACGGATTTGTTTAAGAAATACATGGGATACGCCTATGTCTAGCAGTGTTTGTAAGGCTGATATGTTGAGGAAATCATCAAATGGTTCAGCAGTTCACTGAAATAATATGCATTAGACATTTTGTTAATGATAAACAGTTATGAAGTGATAGGTTTTAGTTAAATAATAGCACAAAATAAATTGAGAAGAATTTTAATTAAAAATTTTATTACATTATTTCAATTCTTATACTTAATCTAATTCTACTGTGGTATCCCGCTACAATGTTTGATCCATTTAAAGCAGGAATTATCTTTTTGTTGATGTTTTCAGTACTTGACTTTTGTAATACTTTTACTAATAGCGCCTCTTCAGTTCACATTCTTAAACTTGCATTTCTAAGATTACTGAAACAATATAAAAAACATTACTTAACTGGTTGTGATAGTATTTCAGGCAACCTGAAATAAAACATCAACATTATCTCTTTAATATTGAAACAACAAAAAATAATAAGATATTGGTGGATTGATTTTTAAGAATTCTTTGGTACTGACTTTATTTGGACACAGACCTAAAATATGCATTACACATTATACTCAGCAACAGAAACTATTCTTTACTGGATAAATTACATAATGAAGTACATTTTAAGTGTGGGCAAGATATTAAAAGATACAATTTTAATACCTATTATTTAGCGCTGTTTTCTCCAGACTTGTCAATCAAATAAGTGCAACTATACATATATTAGGTTTAATCAAACTTAAACTATGATAGATATTTGGCATCATGTTAAATAGGTCATCCCTGTTCGAAGAATCATGTTATGTGAGTACTACAGATGAGTAGCTCTCAATGCTTAGAATACAATTTCAGTATAAAACTGGCATTAGATAAACAGCAGTATAGAGGCAGGCTTATTTTAATACCACAAAATCATGAGATTACCTATTTATTTATCACTTGTATTTGCAGCGTATGTAGGGATCTAGGGTAGGAATTGGCTTTAAAGTGTGACAATAACTAAGATTTGTTTACATACCTTCGATTGGAATCTAAACTGTTTTCCAGAGTACCTATGCCCTCAGGTACGACGTGATTTTTTGGAAGATACCACAAAGATTACATTTTTAGATTGATAGAATAACACCTTCTACATCTACTATAACACCAACCTTCCTCCTGGATTTCGTAATTGTTTACTTTGAAGGTACTAGGTAAAGAAAAGTAATACAAGACGACGAATCAATGTACCTTTTTTATTTTACGGCACAGTCTCAGGAAATTACTTTTTGAATTTCTAAATAACCTTACTTTAAAGATTTCAATTTCAACGTAAACAAAGCAGTGTTACCAATTACCAATCAAAAATTTCATAATATCCCAAAATGTAAAATATATAAAATTTATTGTTTCTAAAAACTATCTACAATATTAATATGTAATATTGTTTGTTTATGACAGTCATTTAAAAATGGACATTACATATCAAGTTTCTCAAAATATGAAGTTCTTTTAGTTTTATTAATAAAAAACTATGTGTAAAACGATCATAACAGTTTACAAATTCCAACATTAAAGGGCAAAATCAGAAAGAAGGAACACTGACAACATTTTTAGTTAATACCGCTACTGCATAATAGATGGTGTTAGTTCTGTACTTTGAAAATGCACTTTCAACCTGTGTTCAAACATTTAATATGCTGTAGAGATATGTAACGTAACAGTAGAGATGGGAAATACGATTTTGTGTACGACAGAAAGAGATAGTGCGATACTTCAACAAAATATTGTCAATTTTGGAACAAAGCTGATCGCTGAGCGTTTTCGTAGCCATCAGTACGCGATTTCCGTACATAATTCGATGTCTTAAACAATACCGCGAACTGCTGGCGCAGGCAACGCGCGTTAACAATTTCTTGCTAACTCATTGTTAATAAGGCAGCCGGTTGTGTTCTCATATGCCAGCAGTCGTTTACCCAAAACCGTTTTTAAGAGTAAAAAAATATTATAGTTTATAGCAAAATGTCTCGAAAATGGGTGAATATTTTGATACTTATTGGGCATGAGCTACTTTTGCATAAAAAATTTTTAATTGATAAAGAAGCATTTCCATATACACAAATGAAATACAAAAAACGGCATAAAAGAATAGTTTTAGAACAATAAATTTTCAAAATTAAAATATTTAGGCTAGGTTAGGTTTGATTTTGTTCTTTTTTCCCGAGCGGAGCACAGTGGAGCAAGGTCGGCCCGGCCCACACAGGGGTGTGTTTAGTGATTAACAAGCAAAATTTTTTTAAAAATACAAACGAAAAAAAAATCCCATACAAGAAAATATCGTTTCCGCCGATTTTTGCTTTGTGTTGGTATGTTAGGGAATGATTCTTTATCGCTTAAGACTTTTTTATGCAAAAATAGCAAGCGCCCAAAAGGTAAATATTTACCCGAAAATGTGTGAATAATCGCGACAATTTTTGTTTCATTTGTCAGTGAAGTGATATTTAGTAGGCAAAGGTGTTCTATATCGCCTACAATAAAAAAGCCTATTTTTACTATAAATTTTTACGAAAACATAAAACACCAGGATAAAAGCTGGGTTCCACATTTCTGTTGCAATCCATGTGCTACAGTTTTGAGAAATTGGCTGAATGGCAAAAAGATATCATTTCGATTTTCAGTGCCGATGCAGTGGCGAGAATCGACTAATCACGCAACTGATTCTTATTTCTGCCTGACAACTTATGTATTTGGAAAACGAAGGGGTGTTTCTAAAAAGAAGAAGAATGCCATTGTATCCAAATCTACCATCTACACGTCCTCCGCCACACAGCGATCTCCACATGATTTCGAAACGTCCTCACATTGACGAAGATTAAATCGCAATTACTTCAATGTTAGAATACGAAGAAGATAACTTTGACTCGGTTCTAGAAGATACAGAAAAATAAGCCTGGGATGATTTTCGCCTTGTCTCACTAAACTGGGTTGCAACATGTCCTTGAAAATCCACTTTTCACATTCTCACTTGGACTTCTTTCCAGATAATTGTGGAGCTTTTAGCGATGAACATGGCGAGCGCTACCATGAGGTCATCGCAAACATGGAAAAACACTATCAAGGACAATGGAACGTTTCAATGTTAGCGGATTATTGCCGGACTGTTTTTCGAGCCGGAAGCAGAATTCAAGAGGGCCGCGAAAAACCAAGTCGCAATTCTACTGAGAATTGAAAAAACATAATAATATCTGTTATTTTTTTGAAAAATAGTTTTTTTTATTGTAATAAGGAATGTTCTAAAAATTTTAATATATATTAATTATTTTTGTATTCAGTACGTGAAAATGATCAAAGAAAGTTACTTTATATAAGGAATTCTTTTTTAAAGTCAAAATTTGTAGACCAATGATCATATCATGTTTTTATAATGAATAATGATTTGTACACTAGAATCGCACTCGCGTCGAGAGCAAACTGACAAATAGATAAGGGTCTCTAGTCAAGTCGCAGTCAACAAATGGAAAAAAGGCCTAAGTCATCATTGGCAACATAGGTTATAGACGTGGTTTATCAACAAAAATAATGAATTGAACCAAATTATGCTAACAACGGTCCCAGATCAACACATTAATTTACTTTATATGACTTTGTGACTAAAGCCTACACGCAAGCGCTTCGTAAATCATGCTAAATTAATCACTAACATTCAACACGGTACCGCTACCGGTGTGAAAGCATTTTGATTGCTGTAATATATCTTCTAGGTTCCACAAATGCTTATTGTCCCTAGTTTAATTTGCTTCAATACTTCATTCTATTCCTTTTGTCTTGGTTTCAATCTAATAGACTGACAATTTTTAGTTTATATCCATAAAGAGGAGCTCGTAGATCAGTTGCATTCATTTATTGAAAACCACAAGTGAAGTTAAGCAGCGTTGGGAGTTATTAGTCTTTGGATAGGTGACCCCTTAGTGGCACATTTTTCTTCTGTGTGTTAAATGACAATTTAATCGGTTCTGCGTGTTGTCATATTACAGCAGTTGTTATGCCAAGCCCGAGGCCTATAGAGGGTTTGCTAGAGTATGGACTAAGCCTATTTTCTCTAATAAGAGGCCTGAGCTCCTGTAGTTGAAACAAACAACTGCTGAGACAAAATTCATTGAGTAGTAGTAGTAGTGACATGAGGATAATCCTTGGGTAATTGAATATATCAGTTATGGTTTGAAAATCCTCATAAAGTAATTATGTATTTGTGAGAGACTGTTTGTTTGTTATTGCCTAACTTCGCTATGGAGCTACCAGTTGAACTGAAATTTGGGACAGATTGTCAAAGCAACGAAGGAAGACAGCTTCTTATTATCCTGAAAAATTTCAGGCAGGAATAATTAAAACTGATTTATTGGCCTAGTTATTGTAGAAGGGACAATAAAGAACATACCTAGGACTTTTTATTAAGTATGTATAGTATTTTTATTTGTATGTGTCGAATAAAACTATGACTCACTGCTTATGGTTATTAAGGTTTTCAATTCGGTTGTATGTTTTTTTTAATGTTTGTTACTTCAGAACTTCATTATTTATTAACCATTTAACCTCACTCAAAGTAAAACGCACATGGAACATTGAACTTACGGTTTTTTTCTCCTTGAAGTCGAATGGCAAAAAATAATTATATCATACCAAATTTTTGGCATTAGACATAAAGGAGACTGCTTAATGTTCCATGTTTGTACTTTTCATTAGGTTTTTGAAGGCGGTGTATAGTTTTATAATCAAAGTTTGTTTTTAGTAAAGAACTTACATTATATAGATACTAGAAGCACTGTGCTACAGAGAAAACGATCTACGAAACCGAACCCAGCCGATCTAAGCCGAAATACTTCTTTTCTGCTCGACGACGTGCTAAATCAAATGCCGATTACTGTACAAAGCGTATACTTTGGCGTGTCCGTTTGCAGGACGGAAAACTGTAATAGGTGTTTCATGTGTTTATTGCGAGAATACGTGCGTAATTTTACTATTAATTAGTTTTTTTACATATTTGCTCTAAAATGCATTTGCGAAGCTTTTGTACATTGTTCGGATGTTCAAAATTAAGCACCATAAAACGAAAGGTGCGGTAAAATAGTTACTATCACATAACTATCTGTTTTACCGCCCGCTTCGTTGTATGGTGCTGTATCCTTTACGGTTTTTTTAATTTCGATCAAACCTCCTTGGAAGCGCATTTGATCTATACATTTGACTCACTTAAATACTAAAAGAAAACAAGAGATGAGAGATGTAGTTCTAGTTTTTACCATCCGCATGCGCCATTTGCAAATGCGCGCCATTTTCATATAAGAAAATGATTGTTGCAACTTTTCAACTGATATTTATCTATAAAATAATGATTTCAAGTGTGGAATCCGATATTAATATGGAATCCACTCCACTTGAAATCTTAAATGAGGCGCAAATTGCAGAAAATGAGCTCTTACCGCCAAAATCGCGAGAGCCATATTTAATATCTCACAATAATTTTATATCATGGAATACTCGCAGAAATATTCAATCAGTCTTTGAAAATGTTTTAATGGCATATTTCAATGAATTACGTGTGATGTATAAGCCGTCCTCATTATGGTTAATTAATATATATGATGTTGAAAAGCACTCTTGAAACCAACAATGACATAGTATTAACCAAAGTACATAAAGTTACACATATTTTTGAAACGACAGTCAGATGAGAATTAGCTAACAAAAACGTAAGCGATATTAAAAAACACGGAAATTTATTGCTTATCAAGATACCTGACACAAAAACTAAAATCCCTCGTACGTTCACCATACGTGATGAGTTGTAAGCAATTATCAAGAAATTTTAAGCTCTAAGAATTACAAACGCAAAGACTAACAGATTCTCTCAGAAGTACCAAAACGGTAAATGCATGCGGTAAGTGTGGCAATTGCGGCAAGTCGTTAGCGTTTACAAAATCGAAAGCTAACCAAAAGAAATAGCCACGTTCTTAAAATTACAAAATCCGGCTTGTTATACTGATCACAGTTTTAGAAGAACCTCTGCAACATTACTGGCGTATTCCGGAGCTGATATTATTACACTAAAATGCCTCGGAGGATGGCGCTCCAATAACGTTGCAGAGGGTTATATTGAAGGCTTGGTGCACTATAAAATTGTAATCAGCGACGAGATATCAAATTCTATAAATATAAATAATGCTCTAAAACCGCGCCCTTCCACCTCACGTGATACCGTACAGCAACCACCGGCGCCGCTGCAAGCTTCGCCGCCACCGCCGTCGCCCATGATCTTCCGACGTTTATGCCTTATTCTCCCGTTCAACGTAATATGTGTAAAATTAAAAATGTCAGCCTGTCAGCTATGCTTACAAAGCAGTAAGTATCACTGAATTTCAATAATTGTTCCAATTTTACTATTAATTTCCAAAAGTAAAGTAAAAAAAAGTTTATTTAATTACCTACAAATTATACTGTTTTCTAGCAAATGTGTTGAAAAGCGTTGTATGACATGCGTGCGGACTGCGGAATTGGTATTTGTTTACACGTTTGTAATAACCAACTTACCGCACTAATATCATAAATAACTATTGTGGTCATATTACTGAACAAATCTTCGTAGATAAGTGGCGTGATAGTATTATACCATAAAAGTAAATACGAAAGTAGTACGTAAGTTTTAAAATTAACAGCAAAAGTTACAAAAGCAACTTGGCAATCTACAAACCTGGCTATGCTTACAGTTTATTTATGTGAGAAGCTGGAAAGAAATCCCTAAGTATTACTTAGGAGAAACAAAGTAACGGTTTACAAGCAGTTAGCTCATTAAACTACCAACATGAAGTAGCAATGAAATGTAAAATTAAATACTACATGTATTGCTGAGTAAGCTTATATAATATAATTAGTTTATAGTATCGATGTATTGCTTACGTGGAAATCCATGCGGGTGTGTAGATAGGTACGTTTATTTAATAATTAGTTTACAGTATCGATGTATTGCTTACGTGGAAAACCATGCGGGTGTGTAGATCGGTAAGTTTATTTAATAATTAGTTTATAGTATCGATGTATTGCTTACGTGGAAATCCATGCAGGTGTGTAGATAGGTAAGTTTATTCAATAATTAGTTTACAGTATCGATGTATTGCTTACGTGGAAATCCATGAGGGTGTGTAGATAGGTAAGTTTATTAAATAATTAGTTTACAGTATCGATGTGTTGCTTACGTGGAAATCCATGCGGGTTGTGTAGATCGGTAAGTTTATTTAATAATTAGTTTATAGTATCGATGTATTGCTTACGTGGAAATCCAAGCAGATTTGTAGATAGGTAAGTTTATTTAATAATTAGTTTAAGGTATCGATGTATTGCTTACGTGGAAATCCATGCAGGTGTGTAGATAGGTAAGTTTATTCAATAATTAGTTTACAGTATCGATGTATTGCTTACGTGGAAATCCATGAGGTTGTGTAGATAGGTAAGTTTATTTAATAATTAGTTTACAGTATAGATGTATTGCTTACGTGGAAATCCATGCTGGTGTGTAGATAGGTAAGTTTATTTAATAATTAGTTTATAGTATCGATGTATTGCTTACGTGAAAATCCATGCGGGTGTGTAGATACGTAAGTTTATTTAATAATTAGTTTTTAGTGCCGATGTATTGTTGAAATCCATGTAGGTAAGTTTATATAATAATAATAATTACAAGGAAAACATATACAATAAAATTTAAAACTACAACTATAACCTTATTACAAATAAAAAATGTCTTAATATTATTTATATATTATAATAATTAGTTTATAGTATCGATGAATTACTTACTCGGAAATCCACGTAGGTATATAGGTTAGTACATACTAATTACATAATAATTACAATATAATAAGTTCTGATGGAACAAAGATTGAATTCGCAATAGAAACATCGTTAGTTATATTAATAAATAATATGTATTTTTTGCCTCGACTTTATAGGTATTACGATTTTTTCAAATGGACTCGAATCCAATCTCTCAATACATTATAATAATATACTAATATTACGGCTACAAAAACGCTTTTAAACGTACGTTTTTTTACCAGATACCGGTTTTTTGCGTTAACTAGACCTAAAAAAGCAGACGTATGCAAGTAAACAATTGTTACAAAAAGTTGTACATATAGAGATGCATATAGAACGTTAGAAATTGATAAGTATGTGAGTACGGGGCACAAGTGAAAGTCAAGACGGCTGTCAACGCACTGGCGTTTATTTCAAAGTAACCGTTTTGCGGACGCAGCCGCGTCTATAGCTACCTAGTTATAGCTACATATATAACAACCCTCCCCTAACAATTTGGACTACATACTTAATTCTAACATGACATATTACAAAAATGGATGATAGTTCACACAGGGGCGAACACGTTTGGACCTTTCCGGGAGCACAGGTTTCTCCTCGGCGGCCTCTATGTCTTCAGTGTTCTCTATGTCAAAGAAATCATCGTCATCCTCTGAAGGTGGCCGACGAACTCCTCTTGTTTGGGTGACATGAGACGATGACAGTGACGGCGAATTTTCTGGCATCACCACGGGCTCCGGAGATGCGGCCGTGGACGGCGCTGTGTCGTTTTCTCCCTCCTCCATTGTGGTGGTATCCGTTGTATCACTACCATCATAGGTATTTGCTACGCCGTACCCCGGCATCAAATCGCTTACATTCGAATCTTTATAATGCCACATTTGGTTTTTATGTTTTTTAACACAAACAGAAGTTTGACAGTTTTCTATTAGGTACATCATTTTCCCTAACTCCTTTTTTACAATTCCTTTAACCCAATTAAACTTGTTGTTACTGAAATATTTTTTGTACCAAACATATTGTCCCAGTGCAAATGATCTCTGTTTCCCTCCTTGAACTTCAGTTTGCAAACACTGTTTGGAACGGACACGATCAGACAGGGCGGCGGACGAAGGTGACGGTGGCATCGACGGGCTCAGCAGGTCCAGCCGGGAACGCAGCTTGTGGCCAAACACTAGCTGAGCTGGCGATGTGCCGGTGACCGAATGAATGGAATTACGATAGTCAAAAATATACTTTAATAATTTCAGTTTGCTTTCTCTTACGTTCTTACTAGTTTGTAAACTAGAGCGGATTCCACGTTTAATTATTTTAACAAATGACTCGGCTTGGCCATTGCTGGCAGGATGGTACGCAGTTGACGTCATGTGTGATATACCGTTCAGGTTGCAAAAATAATTAAACTCTTGTGAACAAAAAGATGTTCCGTTATCTGTTACAATAGTATGAGGTAGGCCAAATCTAGACATAAAATCATATAACCTATCTATGACCGCAGGTGAGGTACTAGTTGTATTCATGTCGTAAACTTCTACCCATTTAGTGTAGGCATCTACAATGACTAGGTACATGTGTCCATTGATCGGGCCTAAAAAGTCTAGATGTACCCTATAGAAAGCCTGCTGGGGATAGGGCCATGGGGAGATGGGTGCCCGGGGCGGCGATGGTCGCAGCTGCACACACACTCCACATTGTCCTATCATACGTTCTATCGCTTTGTCTATGCCGGGAAACCAGAAACGGGCGCGAGCTTCGGCTTTTGTTTTAACAATGCCTATGTGTGAAGTATGCAGCTCTGACATAATTCGTTCACACAAAGACCCCGGTATAACTACTTTATGGCCGCGCATGACGCATCCATGTTCGTAAGACAGTTCTAGCCTACACAAATGATATGGCTTTAATTCAATATTAGTGACTTTTTTTGGCCATCCGTTGTATATATATTGAATTACTTTAGTCAGAACGCAATCCTTGTTTGTTGCGTCCCGTAACTCGTGGACAGTTACCGGTAGCGCTCCTTCTACAACAAAGCATACATAAGTGGCGGGGTCGCACGCTTCGTTCGTGGGTTGTGGCGGCCCCGTCACTGCGGCACCTGCACCGACGTCCGTTATCTCGGGCAGGCTTGCGCGCGATAAATAATCTGCGCTGTTAGATGCACTTTTAATATATTCAATGGTATAATTATAACCACTTAAAAACAGAGCATAGCGTTGCAACCTATTTGCGGAGACTTCTGGTATTCCCTTGTGTGGGCCGAATATGGATAGCAAAGGCTTGTGATCTGTGCGCAGTACAAAAGGTGTTGATCTACCGTATAAATACTGGTGGAATCGCCAGACCCCAAATATTATGGCCGTAGCTTCCTTTTGGATTTGAGAATAACGACGCTCTGCACTATTTAGAGTACGCGAAGCGTAAGAAATTGGCTTTTCTTGACCATCTTCACCTACTTGCGATAAAATTGCCCCTAACCCGCTGGGCGACGCGTCCACTGTTAGAATTATCTTAGCATTCTGGTCGAAATGCGTTAGAACTTGTTCCGAAACCAAAATTTTCTTAATTTTTTTGAATGCGTTATCTTCTGAAGCACTCCAACACCATTTACTGCCCTTTTTTAAACGTTCATACAATGGACTCAGAATACTAGATGCCTCTGGAACGAAACATCTGTAATAATTTACCAACCCCAAAAACGATTGCAATTGGTTTATGTTTTTTGGTGTCGGTGCATTTAAAATTGCTTTCACCTTCTCTGGCGATTTTTTTAGGCCGTCTTTATTAATCACATACCCAAGGTAACTGATTTCACCGGAGAAAAAAGAACATTTTTCCTTTTGCAAGGTTAACCCTGCGTCGTGCATCCTGTGTAGAACCTCATTCAACCTATTTAGGTGCTGGCTACGATCAGGGGCTGTAATTAAAACGTCATCAAGCAGGACTAACACGCCGTTGATGCCTGCCAGTAGGTTTTCCATTGCGCGCTGAAAAATAGCCGGCGCGGAGGCGAGCCCGAACACGAGACGCGTATAGACAAATAGCCCACGATGCGTGTTGACACACGTTACCTTTTGCGACTCGTTATCTAAACAAAGCTGGTTATAAGCCATTGACAAATCTAATTTTGTGAACTCGGTCCCCCCACTTAGCTTAGAGAACAGTTCATTAGTCGTAGGTAACGGGTACTGATCAATAGCCAACTGTTTATTGATACTAACTGAGTAATCGGCGCAAATCCGTACAGAACCGTCTCTCTTTAACACCGGTACGATCGGTGACGCATACTCTGAATGTTTTACCGGTCGAAGCACCCCTAACTGGACTAACCGGTCTAGCTCATTTTCAACTTTGCCCCTTAACGCAAATGCTATGGGACGTGCTTTGCAAAATATGGGATTTGTCCCTTCCTTCAAAGTTAATTTAACTTCGTATTTATTAAATTTTCCTAATTGCCCTGAAAACAACCGAGGGTATCTAAATTGTAACGATTCAACTAAGTCATTTGTTTGTTCACAATAGCGAATTGGACTAATCTGTAACTCGAACTTAGCAATAAAATCACGACCTAGCAACGACGGCCCGTCACCGCGCACAACGAACACTTCAAGGACGCGCGTGCGCCCGGACCAACACACTGACATACGTACACACCCTATACAACGCAGTACCTCGCCTGTGTAACTAACTAATTTTTTTGTTGTTGTGTCTAATGAAAGATTTTTGAAATGCAACCTGTACAATCTTTCTGAAATGACGGTCACCGCTGAACCACTATCGATTTCAAATCGTAATTCCTTTCCATTAACATACACCATCTCAACCAATGGTTCACCTTTAACTGAGCGAATATTAAATAACTTACCGTCGTCATCGTCGCCCTCGTCTACCACATTTGCAACAAAATTCAATTTTTTGCACATTCGGCGCAAATGTCCCTTGGTATTACACTTTTTACACGTATAATTAGCAAAACGACACGATTCCGTTTTATGATTATTATAACCGCACACAGAGCACTTTACTTTTTGACCACGGTCGGCGTCGCGACGCTGGTTGATCTTGAACAGCTGATCTGGCGGCTGGTCGGCAACGCCGCGCGCTGCGCTCGTCACGGCGGCGCGCGCGCTGCGTAGGCTCTCTGCTAGCTCCACGGCCTTGGACAACGTGAGCTGCGATAGCTCCTGCACATACATTTTTTCCTTTTCGGCTCCTGGAAGCATGCCCATAATAAACCGGTCGCGCAACGCTTCTTCAACGTTTAAAAACGCGCACTGAGCTGACAAACCCCGCAACCTAGCGGCCCACTGTGAAGGCGTCTCCATCGGTAGTTGGGTAGCGGCATAAAACTGATGACGCTCGCTGAACCCAACCTGCTTGGGCGTAAAATGTGTGTCTAGGAGAGATACGATGTCATCATACGGCACGTTTTGCAACTCCTTTGGCAATGCAAGATTCGCCGCGAGCTTGTACGTATCCTCACTGAGTGCGCTGAGAAGTATAGCCCGCTTCTTTACCGCCGTTGAGTCCTTTTCTGCAGTCACGTCGTTGGCGATGAACCATTGTGTCAATCTGCACTTAAAGGTCTTCCAAGTGTTTACATTGTGGTCGAAATTTGATAAAACGGCGAAATTTGCAACCGACATTTTGTTTTTTTTTTTTTTTATACAACCGCGTGGGTGTCGTCGCCACTGATAAGTATGTGAGTACGGGGCACAAGTGAAAGTCAAGACGGCTGTCAACGCACTGGCGTTTATTTCAAAGTAACCGTTTTGCGGACGCAGCCGCGTCTATAGCTACCTAGTTATAGCTACATATATAACAGAAATCATTAAATTAAATAGCAACAATAGATCGATTTTTTTATGTTTTAAACAGGGCAACCTTAAGCAAAAGCATTACTATAAGGAATAAAGAACATTTATTGATTAAGAAACCATTAGTAGCAGCAATAACGAATAAGCTGAAAGTAAGTAATTGTCTTAATACAAAGAATGTTCTCCATTTGAGTTGATTATGCAATATCCATAACCCGGCAACTGCAAACTATCCAAATTAAGTACCTGAACATGGCTGCTTGTCAGACCGAACACTACCATTAATTTAATAATATATGTATAATACTTAATATTTGCTAGTTATTTTTTGGTTGTCTGAATGCTGTTTATATGCCCTACTCTGGAGTTTAGGTTTCAAGATCCAGAGAAGAAATAAGGCCTCTGGCTTGGATAATGACTGCTGTTATGTGACAACACATCCCAGTTAGTTAGTTTTATTTGACATCATAAAAAGTGAATAGTAAAGTATTAAAACAAGTTAGTTTAATAATATGTTATCTAATAATTATCATTCTTTGTGTCATTTTAAAATAATTTGATATATATTTTCGTAGTTTTTATATAGTTTTATTATAAGTGACATTTTAAAGTTTCATTTTATAAAGAACTACTGAACCCACCAAACTCTATATAAACATTTTTTCCTTGAACAATAGGTTGTGTGGCAGAAATCAATTCTTGACGATAGCACCGCCTATTGTACATTTCATTTAATAATAAGTGTTCCTGTGATTAAGTTATTTGTTTAGTGTACAATAAAGAATATTCGTTATTTTTATTACTGAACGAATGCAAATGCAACATTTAAACTATGACAATTACTCACTAAAGACAATAACGGGGATTCAAACATTGTCAATAACATTGCTAATTTGATATAAAATTTGATTAAAAGTCATTGATTGCGATGGTTCAATAAAAAATTATAAATGTAGATAAATGGAAGCAGAAGTAGACAACTACGACTAAATCAGTTCGGTGTGACAGGCAGTTTTTGATCTGCAAATGAAACCAGCCTAGATTAGAAACTTTAGCTGTTTCGAAGTGCAGTTTGTTCAGTAATACGTACGAAAGTTTACAGTGTTCCAACTGTTACTGGAATAGATACTCTGCAACACAAATTTGTTTCTTGTACTGTTTTATTTATATAATAATTTATATGGTATGTCAATTTGCAAAAATAATTATTTGTTTTTTTTTTTAGTTTTATTAGCTTCTCTAGAGAGAAGTAATTATAATAGGTCCGAAAATCGAAATCGATAAGGTTCCGTTTTCTTTACCTTTTGAGATCTGGAGAATCGTTTGCCATCATTTTTAAAGTGATGTCTGTGTGTAGGTTAGTTTGTTTTTATCCCTCGATATCTCAAGAACCAATGGACCAAATTGCTCTGATCTGATGATGACCGTATCAATCGATACGCCACGTCATGACTTAGATCTTGTTTTGTATCGCTGAAAAACTATTTTTTTAAAAGACGCAAATTATTCTAAGGAGCTGTTGCTCGTGCGGGTTTGACACCAAACTAATTTTTACTTTACTACTATTTTAAACAAAAATAGAATACTTAGTGATTGTGTTTTACGATGTTAACGTCTCTCGTATATAATTAATTGTGTTTATGTCTATGGCCAGATAACCTTATTGTTTATTAAGTCACTTCTGACTTTTAGAGTGTACTTGCCTCAGTCATTGTACGTCTTCACTTTAGGGACTCAGGGCGATATAAAAAGAAGGCTTAGGCCCTAGTTCATGACGCATGACACTGGACCACTGCTGTTAGCGATCTTTGTCAAGCTAGTTGTCACTTGACTGTCGAGATTTTAAGCTGCCTTGAAGGCCTTAGACATGGCTTATCGACTGCTGTCATCATATAATTGCACCTAGTCCGTAAACTATTGTCGTCATGCCATTCTTTATTTTAATTTACTAGATTAGGTAAATTTAATACGGGCAAAACTTTTGCATGACATTTTTTGTTATACCACTAAGTTGGCAAAAAAGCTTGCGGTTCGCTTGATGGTAATGGGTCTCTGCAGCCTATGGACATTTTTAACACCTAGGGCATCACTCGCGCGTTGTCCACCTTTCAATAATGTTATAACGTTTTTCTTGAAGAACCCCATACTGTAATCCTCAGAGAAAGCCTTGGCAGGAAGTCCTTTTATAATTTTGAAATTTCTAGTTACTTTCACCTTAGTTGTTCTAACTTTTGATTCTTAGAAGATTCTGGAGCAAACGGCCAGAAAAAAGCTTTGGAAAAATTGCCCTTTATTTTGCTTGGAGTACTATTTTTTCAAAATCTGAAAACGCCAGGCGAATAAACCTATGATGGTTTTTTTTTTTAATACTACGAAGGTAGCAAACAAACTTACGATCGGCCTGATGGTACCGTAGCCTATGGACGCTTGCAACACTCGCGTGTTGCCGACCCTTCAGAAATCTAATAACTTCTTTCTTGAAGAACTTCATACTATAGTCCTTGGAGAAAACCTTGGCAGAGAGCTCATTCCACAACTCAAGCGTTTGCGGGAGTTGGTAGTAGCTGGGTCCACTCCGGCACGACTGCTACTTCAGAGACTTTACACAGGCCGGTGGTTCAGCCTCCCAGGGCGGAGATTAAGTAATCCCTGGGTTCGGGAACCCATATAAACTGCAGGCCGCTGGCGGTCAGCCGTTTCATCAGGTCTCCCTGGCCATGTCTACGCCAAGCAATGACAGCAACGAGCACCGGCGATCCGCCGCTGTCCGCGCAGCGAACCCTCGAAGACCTCTGACAACCTTACTCACCGCCAGGAACACTACACTACTCAATGTTAGTGTTATTATGGCCGCTGTTTTCTGTAAGGTGAGGTATTTCCCAGTTCGGGCCGCTCATTCGAGCAAGTACTCGCTATGCCTCGCTTTAATTGTTTGGGTGGCTTATTCGAGCGAGTACTTGCAGTGCCTTACCTCTCTTAAAAATTGCAGCAACAATTATGATGTATGTAGAATAATTATAGCTAATATTAATATAAATATTACCAAACGGTGAAAAAGATCCTGGGTTCGATTCCTAATAAGATCAACCGATCCTAATCCTAAGGAATATGTATTTTTGAAAGTCTGTTTTTAGGGTTCCGTACCCAATGGGTAAAACGGGACTCTATCACTAAGACTTTGCTGGCCGTCTGTCACCAGGATGTATCTCATGAACCATGATAGTTAGATAGTTGAAATTTTCACAGAAGATGTATTTTTGTTGCCGCTATAACAACAAATACTAAAAAACAGAATAAAATAAATATTTAAGGGTGCTTTGATACAAAAAACGGGTTTTTTTAGCTTGTTTTTGCTCGGTATTAATAACGGCATCAGGTCTACGCTTGAAATATTCATAGAATATTAAGTTATATATTTTCTTTCAAAATAAATAATAAAATCGAAATAAAACAAATATTTGAGGAAGACTTCCATACAACAAACATGATTTTTTTGCAGTTTTTATAGATAATGGTACGAAACCCTTCGTGTGGGAGTCCTACTCGCACTTGGCCGGTTTTTGTTAATGCATGTAACATCCCAAAAGGGCATTCAATTAAGCTATTATTTGGCACAGGTATAATCGAAAAGTTACTTTTATGCTGAAGGAGTTCCCACGGGAGTAACTGAAACCCACGTGAACGAATTATAGGTACGGCTATAGCTTACTATCTTTCTGACTATAAACATGGAGTCGCTGTATTATAGGAATCTCATGCCAAAAACCAAAAGCACAAGCGGAGTCATGGTTAAAAGCTAGTATTGTCATACTTAAGTATTTTAGGTGTCATTTTGACTTTCAATCTCTATAAAGTGTATTGGAAAAATAATATCTATTATTCTAAAATTAATGATTAATTTAAATTTATTTGTTTAAAATTTATACCTACGTACACGATTGTGCACTACCATTTTTATTGTTCCATTTATCTCTAATTGGCTATTAACATAATTGGGTCAAGAAACGATTGCAAGTTATTATATTATTATTTACAGTCATTGACGTAGAGGTTTTTAATTGCAACGCAATTTGTTTTTAGCGAGATGTTATAAATTGTAAGGCCTAGCCTACACTGAGAATAACAATTACTGAAATAATTGTGAGTATTGTATTTCACGTATCTACGATGTATAACTGCTGCGCATGCTTGCTATCGAAATGAAAAACTGTTTTTATATCGATTGTGTTCGCCCATAACAATATGGTACCAAAATACGGTGGTTTACAAGGTCGTCTGATTTTGATAATTTTGTCCTCTTTATATTATCTACCTGGATTTCAAAACACTTTCGTAATGGTAGCAATAAACGCAATATTTAAGGAGATAATTTCATTATCCTTTTTTACGAGTACAATGTTAGGGACGCCACTAATATTAGCGTTTGTTTTTCGGTTTAAAAAGATAAAAAGCGCATACTTTTATTTTTATATCTTTGAAATCGTTAAAATAATATTTCACTGATGATTATAATGTAACAGTGACCTTTTAATTTCGTATAACAAATGAAAGCAACTATTAGGGAAAAAATCACACGATTTTTGTTTGCAGTGTGTTGCAGGCCTAAAAGTAATAACTAACAATCATAAATACTTGTAATGTAGATATTAAGGGAAATATTTCAATGTTAGTTGATAGATGATACTGAAATTCACAGACAGTATTATTTTATATCATGAACAATTAAAATAAATAATAATATTTATAATAATAAATATTTTGGGACATTACACAAAGAGTCGTCTGGCCCCAAAGTAAGCAAAGTTTGTGTTATGGATACCAGACAACGGATACAAATACATGTATATTACTTTTTCTTTTGTAAATACAAAAATATTATACATAAATACACCCAGACTCAAGACAAACACAAATTTTTATAACATAAATGTTTATCAAATGCGGGAATCGAACCCACACCCTCTGCACAGCAGCCGGCCACACTACCAACTAGGCTGCGAGGGAGTAAGCTATGGCAAAAGTATGTTTTATGAAATTTATTTTTCAATCCATCAAATGGTGTAATTAGTAAGTAAGTAGCTTACAAGCTAGTAAGATAAAGGATAAAATATGTGTGATTTACGTGATCTAACTTATATCACCCTTAAGAGGAAATATCAGACCAAAATGAATACAGATATTTATGTATTTGGAATACAATTTCTATCATGCTAAGACATCAGCTAAGATACCGACGTGCGATAGTGACAACTGCACCTCGGCCTAATTATGACTTGGACCACGGCTCGTAATAAAAAAGACTCGAATAATTCTGAGTTAAAACGCAAATTAAATACTGCCTCGAGGTTCAGTAAAAAATCAACTGCCGGAGCTAAATTCCAATTCTTTGGCAAAATAGGTGGGCGGGTGCTTTCTGGTCGCTTGCTAGCGCGGCCGAAGGGAACTTTTGCCAGGTGTCGTTCCTCCACTGCGAAAGACCGATGGTGACTTGGCCCATAGTGCTAAAGAGAAAGCCGATCTACTAGGCAGTATCTTTGCCTCAAACTCGATTATGAACGATAAAGGCGCTGTACCACCTACTTTACCGTTATGCAGTAAGACCATGCCGGAAATCTCCATAACACAGCGGTAGGTCCGGCGGGCGTTGCTTTTCTTAGACGTCCATAAGTCGAGTGGCCCAGACGGTATACTGCAGTGGTGCTT
This sequence comes from Apoda limacodes, assembly GCA_946406115.1. Lineage (NCBI taxonomy): Eukaryota > Metazoa > Arthropoda > Insecta > Lepidoptera > Limacodidae > Apoda > Apoda limacodes. Next base: position 18,713,679 of record OX291555.1, on the reverse strand, counting down.
TAGCAGTGTTCCTGAGTTATGTCTGTACTTACGCGCTTCTTCGCGCTTTCCTACCACAGAAGGAAATTTTCATCTTATAACATGGGTCGTGCAAACACCCTCGTTCCAACACGGAGGAAAAACGCGGTGAACTTGTGTCTCAAATCGAGACCACTTTTTCCAAGGTCTCTGACTGGGGACCGGAAAACTTGGTCAGATTAAACCCTACAAATTCACAAGTCTGCGCATTCACCGCTAAGAAAACCCCATATACTATGGTCCCACAATTCCAGACCACTCCCCTCTCCATCTCCAAGAGAATTAGGATCCTTGGTGTTGACATCTCCAGCCATGTTCAGTTCTGAGATCATTGGTAAGACAAGGACAAGCTGGCATCCAAAAAACTTAGTATACTCAACAGAGCAAAGCAGTATTCACGTTGGGGCAAAGGTTGCTTGCTGCTTTACAAGTCGCAAGTTCGGGCCCATATGGAGTACCGCTGCCATCTTTGGGGGGTGCACCCGAATACCAGCTTGGCCCATTTGACTCGGTTCAACGACGGGCTGTGAGAATTGTCGACGATCCCAAACTCACTTGCCGTATCGAGCCTTTAATCGGCAAGGAATTGATTCTCACACTTTACAACCTAAACGGTCGCATTAAGTGCGATATCATAGAAACTCCGTCCCGCGAACGCTTGGGTTGTGGAATGAGCTCCCTGCCAAGGTTTTCTCTAAGGACTACTGTATGGGGTTCTTCAAGGAAAAAGTTAGCATACAACCCTATAATGTGTAACTGTATAAAAAATGTCAGATGTGCAAACATAAAAAATCTAGGTGTTATTCTGGACAAAAATCTTTCATGGTATCCACAATTAAACTCAGTCGCAAACCGATCCAGAAAACTAATTTGGATATTCAAACATCTGCGAAACTTAGCCGACACAGAATTTATTAAACATTTTGTTGCAAAATTTTGTCGGAAAGACAGTTGTATATATTACGGTGTATCCTTAAAGTTCATAAAACTTATAAACTTAAGCATACTTCTCGAAATAAACGTAATTACTCGATAGTAGTTGAAAACATTGAAACAGAAACAACATTTGCCTCAAAACAATTTTACTCAGTAACCTTAATATATATAACTCGCCTTACTTGTAAAATGTAACTTATGATGCAGCCAGTATTAGTTTCCATCTAGTTGCATAAAAGTTTTCTGCTACGGTTGTAATGTATAAAATTATTATAGGATGAAATTTATACCATACTATTACTACAATGTACATATTGTTGATCTGCTGGAAATGGCGGACTACCCTAACACAGTTTTTCGAACTTAACTGGGAAGTCCCGTAACTTTAATTCACAAATTTGTAGTTTAATTAATAAATTTTGAATTTTTTTGAATTTCATTACATTTTTGAGCGAGTGATATTTGTTTTTATAAGAAATAGTTTACATAATAGAACACAGCACGTTGGAAAATGTTATAAAGAAAGGGGCTATTTTTTGCGCTTTTGCAGGTCCCCAGCAGTTTCTTACACGAATGGCATTTAAAAAAAACATACAGATATATCTATCTATATGAAAAAATGAAAGGTCTAATGCCAAAATCCAAGTCTTGGTCTGATTTTGATGAAGTATAAGTTTTATTAGTTTATGGTCGATTTTTTACAATTATATACTTAACTTTTTAATTATTTTAAGGATTCTAATTTATTTTCATAATTATATTTATTTTTGATGTAGCTTTATAAATTAAAGTGTATTTTGTATACAACTTAAACAACAGTATTATAATAAAGCATTATTTCTTAATAAATAATGCACAATTAATACGCCCTTTTAAGTTTAATAGCATTTAATAAGGGCAATTAGCTTTGTTTTAAGGGTAAAAAGGTCCGTCTTTAAAATGATTCATAACGATCCTTCTCGCCAAAGTGATTTATGGAAGGGATATTTAACTGTAAAAGATTTTCATATTTGTTTTAAAGAGATAATTATATTTAGATTCGCTAGTTTTTGTTGATATAATTACTAATATTTTTCATAACTTTACACCTATTTATAAAGTGTGATGACTAATATTTGAATTTAAAAAAATAACCGGCCAAGTGCGAGTTGAACTCGCGCGAAAGGGTTCCGTACCATTATCTAGAACAACGGCATAAACATCACGTTTCTTGTATGGGAGCCTCCCTTAAACATTTATTTTATTTTCAATTATTTATTTATTTTTAAAGTGAATATATAGTTAAATATTGTGAGAATATTTCAAGCGTCTACCTGTTGCCATTTTTAATTTCAAGCAAAAACTAACAAAAAAATTACGTTTATTGTATGGGAGCCCACTTAAATAATAATTTTATTCTATTTTTTTAGAATTTTGTGTTATAACGGCAACAAAAATACATCATCTGAGAAAATTTAAATGTCTATCACAGTTCGTGAGATACAGCCTGGTGACAGAGGGACGGACAGCGGAAGCCTTAGTAATAGCGTCCTGTTTTGTACCCTTTGGGTATGGAACCCTTAAAAGGCTCATGAATTTCGCCAGCAATCTATCAGAAACGATATTCAAAGTTAAATATCGTTGGGCGTGGTCAGTCATTGGATGTGTGACAGCAAAGATTTGTATTATATAACAAATCTTGCAAAAAAGGCACAATTTGACACTACATTATATGATTATCAAGGCCTTTTACTGGACACAGAGTAATACAGGCCTCTCACAATTCAAATTCTTGAGTTGTTGGCAACCTAAACTTTGCCACAATCAATTCTAATTCAGAATATAAAATTCAACCCCGTTATTAAATTCTCACCAATTCCTTTGTTCCAACTTTCACCAAAACAATATGCTGAATTATAGTGATATTTCGATTGCGAACTTAAGCCAGTAAAGTCCTTACAGACAAGTAAGTGGGTGTTGCCTTTGACGAGGGTCTGGTAGGTAAGTCAAGATAACACTCCGGGCCCAGGTGCTTCGAATTACTTCCGTTACAAATGACGCCGTTACAGCATAAGAAGATTTACAATAATCTTGTAAACTGATTTAAGTTGACACATTGTAGCCACAAAATGGGAAACATTATAATTTACAGGATAGAGACAACAATTCTAAAGAGATCCTAGAGAGAAAGATTGTTTAATATCTTTGAAACATTTCTTGAGTTAATGAATTGTTTTATGTTTCTTCAGCCTATCTACGTTTCAAGTACAAAAGAACTGGCCTCTTCTGTAAGAAAGAGGTTAAGGCCAAAGTCCCCCGCGCTGGTCCAAACCGGATCGGTAGAATTTGTCGAGGTAGCTACTCGAATATCAGAGTTTTTAAACCTAGCATTTGGTATCTGATTTGGCTTAACGACCGCTATAATATAATAACAATCAGGACCGGTTATTTAAAATGTTGTGCCACTAGAGCCCTCACCCATCCAGGTACTGTCTACGCCCAAAGTTGCCTAACTTCGTATATAGTTTCCGATAGCCAAATGTCACTGAGCCACAAGTTCCAACTTTTGCAGACATACCGTTTATACATTACTATTGTTAGAGACCCGAATCCAAAATTTGGCTACATTTTAATAGTAAAAACGGAACTCCTATAGTTTCATCATGACCGTACGTCCGCCTCTATGTTATAGCCTTGTGATTTCATCAACTTTGCATCGATTCTAGTAAAATGTACATAAGATAGGTACCTTCGTTCGATGCAAAGTCGTCGTAATGAGGATATTCAATACTAAAGGCGAACGGAAATGACGATTAAGGGTAGCGTCTAAAATTCAGTTGAAATACAAATGATAAGGGTAAGGTAAGTACCACTGAAATTGATACCACCTGAAGTGGTAAGTAAACAAAAACTAAATTAAATTCATACCATCTGAAGTGGTAAGTAAACAAAAACTGAAGTCAAATGATACCACTTGAAGTGGTAAGTAAATTAACCTGAAGTAAATTAAGTTCCGTATAAGTGATAATGAAGTTGTTTAAATATTTTTTTTGTAACTATATGACCACATAATGTAGGCAGTGCAAAAATACCAATAAGTCAAAATTTATTAATATCTTGTAAAATTCACATCAATAACTAAAAGTAATAAAACAAGATGCACCATATATTGAAAATATTTTGCTTAACAATTTTTATGACTGGCAATATAGAAAGTTTGCATTATTACCCGTACAAAAGTGTTTATTTTCCTGAGTTTTAATAACCACTTATCTCATCAAATGTAATAGAAGTGGTCGACACATTCTTTGGTTTTAAATTGTTTGTTGATTTTTTAGTTTGAAAATAAGTTTCTTTCTTTCTAGATCGTCCATCTCTAAATTTGGCTTTGTATTTCTGGCGTCTTTCTTCAGAAGAAAGTTAATATGCAGTCATTTTAAATATGTAAACCTGCCCAATCCTGAATAACTAGTTAAAAGGGACAAGACGATTAAGCGTAGTTCTTCATACATTAAACTTAGGAATAAAACCACTACAATTCAGTTGAAAAAAAAAATTGTGTATGAACCACCAACTTTGGCCATTATTAAACTTTTATTAGCCTTTTTAGTAATAATTACTAGCTGGCCTAAAGTGGCTAAATTTGATGTGCTGTAGCGCCATCTGTGACAGCAAATGGGTAGTTATTACTCACGGCTCTACCCGGGCAGATTTCTATTATTATGTCGATAAACTAACGTACACCGCCATCTGTTAGGAGCCTATGGAACCTGCACATGTTTATGTCGATAATCCAACTAACGCCGCCATCAGTTAGAAATGTATGGAACTAACTCTTAACTAGCAGACGCCATGTAGAGTTCCGGCATGATTTTTCGTACATCTTAAACAAATATTTCAACAAATTTCAACAAAAGTTGACACAAAACAATATTAAACTATATGCATAAAACCGCATTAAAATCCGTTGCGTAGTCAAAGCGTACATCGCTACAAACGGCGGGAAGCGACTTTGCTGAATACTATGTATACTTTGATTATGACAGGTTAATAATCAAAGTATGTATAGATCCCGACAGTGTTCCGTATAAAATATGAAAATGTCCTATCGGGCATTTTTTTTAATTTTTGTGGGTCAAAGAAGTTGTTTGAATAGAAACAATTATAATCTGTAACTATATGATCACTAACATATAAAGTAATGTAAAAAAAACATAAAAAATTAATAAAATCGTGAGAAATTCACAACAATAATTAAAAGCGATAAAACAAGATTCACTATATATTTAAAAATCTTTTGCGTAACAATTTTATTACTAGCAATAAAGGAAGTTTTACCTTATATCCTGTTTAAAAACGTTTATTAGTTTTAGTGACCATAAATCTCATGAAATCGGATGGAAATTGTCGACACTTTCTTAGGTTTGAATTTGTTTGTTGATTTTTCAGTTTAAAACAAGTTTCTTCCTTTACAGTACGTCTATATCTATTTTTGTCTTTTATTTCTGTCATCTTTCTTCAAATGAAATTTATTACGCAGTTAAAAGGTTTTGTTAACCATAGACAGATTACTGCCCAATCCTGACTTTATAGTTACTAGGTGATTTTAATGCACATCTCAGTATGCACAGTTTGGTTTTCGGCCTGGCCTTTCAACCGAAACAGCCATTTACTGCCTTAAGCACACTGTCAGGTACTATACAGATAGAAAAACACCAGTATATGCATGTTTCTTGGATCTTTCTAAAGCTTTTGATCTGGTAAATTATGATATACTGTGGAGAAAGCTATCCAATGAAACAAGTGTACCAAAGGAGTTGATATCAATATTTAAATATTGGTATCAGCACCAGACCAATTGTGTGAGATGGGCAGGTGCAACATCGAAAGTGTACAGAATGGAGGGTGGAGTGAGACAAGGGGGGTTGACGTCTCCTAGACTTTTCAACTTTATATGAACAGACTGATTGAAGGACTCAATAGCGCATCTGTCGGATGCTTTATCGATGGCAAAAGTGTAAATAACATAAGCTATGCTAATGACATGGTGCTGCTGAGTCCATCAATGAGTGCCTTGAGAAGACTGGTTAGAATATGTGAGGAGTACGCTGAGACCCATGGCCTCCGATACAATTCACTAAAAAGTGAAATAATGGTGTTTAAGGCGGGAAATAAAACCTATGACCAGGTCCCTTCGGTAATACTTTCCGGCGCGCCTCTTAAGAGAGTTTCCCAATTTAAGTACCTGGGGCACTGGGTCACAGACACTCTAAAAGATGACCTAGACATTGAAAGGGAGCGCAGAGCACTGTCTGTTAGGTGTAATATGTTGACACGTAGATTTGCTCGATGTACGCAGAGTGTTAAAATTACTTTGTTTAAAGCATTCTGCCAATCGTTTTACACTTGCAGTCTATGGGTAAACTATACGCAAAAGGCCTATAGTGCTCTGCGAGTTCAATATAATAATGCATTCCGGATACTGATGGGGCTGCCGCGCGACTGTAGCGCATCAGCAATGTTTGCTGAAACTCGCACGAGCGATTTTTATGCTATCATGCGCAACAGAACGGCCTCACTGCTAAGCCGTGCGCGTGGCAGCCCGAACAGGGTCTTGGAAGCAGCTTCCAAAAGGTTTGATTGCCCCATTTTGCGAGAGTGTGTAGGTGTTCATATAAGACGACGTATGTGAACACTTGTCACTCTCGCAAAATAAAATAATAATAAAAAAAAATATTTATTTAGTATTTTGTTATATTATCTGTACAACTAACATAGTTTTTTAAGTGTATTGGTTACTAACACACTATGGACCAAGGTCTGAAATAAACATTTATTATTATAACCATTATTATTATTATTATTATTATATTATTTTGTACCAGATTTTTGTTTTACCGCTTATTATTTTAAAACTGGTAATTTAAGACGTGTATAGGTATATCATCAATATAAATAAAAACTTTTATAGCAAAGATGTTTGACCTGCGACCCTTACATTTCGCGGAAGTGCTCTACCACTATAGCTATCGAGGCAATTAAAAATACAATATTTAGACAAAAATATTACTCTTTACAGAAAATATAAATACCTGTGTCATCGTATTTTTACTTCCAAAAATAGCAGTGACAACAAACTTAAATTACAGACTACTCAAAAACAGGATAATTTAGTGTTTACCATTAGTAAAGTACCTAGCCATAATGTTTTTGCCAGGAAAACTCTGAAACCTTAATGGTCACGTAGGTACTGTGTTTCGGCCTCGGGGATGCTTTCTCCCGCGAAGGCTTGGGCTGTCGAATGAGCTCCCTGCCGAGACAAGTACGAAATTCTCGAAAAGGAAAGTGATTCGATTTTTAAACAGCCAGTAGTCAATAAAGCAAGTATTGAAGAAGAAAAAGAAAAACATTTATTTGACAAATACAATATACATACATGGTTATAAATCGCTGAAAGTTAGCCACAACCTTAGGGTGATATAAGATTTACGTATTATCATAGAAGCAAGGCTATTTAGCCTTTTCAGGCTTTGTTTGCCATGTTTAATTAATGTATACTGAAATTACCACTATACTTAATTTATTATTTATTATTAGATAATATTACTTGATTGGAATTCCACTTAGGAAATTGAAAATGAACTAGAAAGATGTGTTGTTTCGAAAATTTTATTAGTAATGTCCCAAAACTTATTTATGTAACTCGTTTGGCACCTTTAACTGTAGATTATATCGATACATGTTAGATAGTCGTTTAACTACTTATTTAGCAAAATTAATATATTAACTTTATCTTTCCAATATATTTACTCTTGTATAATTTATGTAGGTATGGAAAAATTTGAACTATTTGCTTAATATAGTGACCTACACAGTGTCAATATAAGGAATAAGGATAAATTAGTTGTTCCAAAATGTCGACTTTAGAAGGTAGGTCTTTTATAATACAAAGTTTATACATTAAAATTTTTTCAGTTCAGGCAAATTAACCTCCAAATACACTTAAAATGTATGTTAAACATAGTAAGATAGTAAAAAAGTTATTACAAAGTTGATGAATACATTAATGATAAAAATGCATGAAAGAATTGATGAATTATATTTCCAAATCAAAACATAGTATATTATGTCAAACCCGCAGGAAGCCAATGGGCGCGGGCGTCTCAGCACATGCCGTTGTGAAGACATATGGGGGAGGCCTACGTGCAGCATTGAACGTCTTCCGGCTGAAACGAACGAACGACAACTACTTTATAACCTATTGTAAGACTATACTGTATTACTAGCTACTGCCAGCGGCTCCGCCAGCCCTAAATTTGTTTATCGGCATAGGATTCTCACGGCAACTGCACAAATATAGAAAAAAAACTCACTCTATCTCTCCCTTAAAAATAATAAATAAAAACTAATTAACTGTCAAAAACTAATAACCTATGGGTTAACCTTGCGATCTTGGTGCTTATTATACCTTTGACTTTTGAATAACTTTAAACTATATGTGTGCCAAATTTCAGCTTGATCCGTCTAGTGGTTGGAGCTGTGCGTTTATAGATTAGTCATTTAGCAATCGAGCAAATGTATACGCTGTGCAAGGTGACACTCGGAGCTGAAATATACTCTTCAACTGACTTTAAAAACGGAGGACGTTTTATGTTTGATGTGTATGTTTGTTTTTTGTTTTCTATGGTTCCATATAAATTTGACGAGGATCAGGTCATTTGTAGCGTAGCTATGTAGGATGGAAACTGTGGCAATGGAAACCTTATGTCCTATCTGAAAATAAATTATTAAAAATAAATACACACCAGGTAATTAGATTAGAACCGACCGAAGTTCGGGTTTTGTTTAAGCAGGGTTTGCCTTCATCTCGGCTGAAACAAGCGTTTTTGAGCTGTTTATGATCAAAATAAATTCAGTTGCCTAATTTATAGTACGTTGTTCACCGAGGGGTGAAAGTAACCGATTACGCAAACGTACTTTCAACACTGTACTTTTAGATATGCATGAAGGTTCTTTCCGAGTAGGTGTGGTACAAAATACAATACAAACCAGTTTTCAGCACGTAAAAAATCTGTAGGCAACTCAGTGCCACAACTCCAATCAGTGCTTGACATATTATATACACAGTAGAATCCTAGGATCGATCTTCAAGGTTGCGGAGGTCCCAGAGGTTCGTTTCGTAGAAACTTAAAATTAGGCACTAAAATATATTTGAGGCACACATATCAGTCAATAATATGTAAATGAAGAATAATTTTAATTAATATTTTAAATTATATGGTAAATTAATTAATATTTTAAATTAAATTAACATATCGTGCTGGAAACCAATTAAAAGAGCTAACTGCGATTTTGGAAAAAATAAGGTATTCAAGAAATTATAAGTCTGATTACATGACACTCAAGTTACCTATCACCTCTATGTAGTTACTTACTATGTACATAAATTGATAATTATTGTAATTAACTTTAATTCACCTTGATTATAATCTCGATCCAAATAAATATTAGTTTACAGAACACGGATTTTCGTTAAAGCATCTTTTCTAAATTAGTCCAAAAGGTGACGGGTAGAATTTTAAGGTAACATTATAAGAATAAATAATGAAGTAGCCCTTTGTACCCTCTCAATTAACGAGAAGTTAAAATTAATTTATTCTTCCCAGGGAATAAGGTCTGGTTCAACTATGAGCGTAGAATTTTGCGATATCTTTTTAGGGTTCCGTTTCCTATTACTAAGACTTCGCTGTCTGTCCGTCCGTCCGTCCGCCCGTCCGTCTGTCACCAGGCTGTTTCTCATGAACCGTGATAGATAGACAGTTGAAATTTTTACGGTATGTATTTCTGTTGCCGCTATAGCAACAAATACTAAAAAAACAGAATAAAATAAATAATTAAAGGGTTTCCCATTCAACGAACGAGATTTTTTTGCTCGATATTGATATCGGCAACAGGTAGACGCTTAAAATATTCACAGAATATTTAGTGATAAAGTCAATTTCAAAATAAATAATTAAATTAAACGTGATTTTTTTGCCGTTTTTATAGATGATGGTACGGAACCCTTTGTGCGCGAGTCCGACCCGCACTTGGGCAATTTTTCAAAAAACTGCTTACAAAATGGCTTCTTAAAAATCGATGTCAGTAAACTTGTTTGATTAATTTGTTCACCTAGGAATATATGTTGATAGGCAGTTCATGAACATGGTGAGGAAATGAGGATACTTAAGTTGATCTGATTCACATAACAAAAGTCGCTCAGTGAGCTACATGAAAAGAAAAGCTCGGAGTTTCTTTGAAGGATGATTAGCTCTGAAGAGATCCGAAAAAAGCTACCGACACAGCCCACAGGTTAAGTAAGCTGAAATAGCAATAGGTAGACCATCAAGAACAATCGTTGGACGTTGGGGTAGATGTAGAGTTGAGACCACGAATCGGTAAACGAACAGTGGTTCACTTCTCAGTCAGGTGGACCCATCGATATGAACAACCAGATATCCTCAAACGAAATTTTGTGTCACTACCTTAGAATGCATTGCTTCTAACTTAGCTTACGTTGTTTTGTTGTCATTCTCGTCACAGGTCCAGAATGAGTACTTCTAGCTTATCATGCCTTCATACCTTCACTATCCCGGCTACAAACTCGAACACAATTTCATGAGTCGTGCCGGTGTATGTATGTTCGTCCGGGAGGATATCTGCTGTCGCCGCCTTCATAGCCTTGAAGACAGGGACCTGTCGATATTGTGGGTGCGCGTAGATTACGGCGGCCACACTCGTATCTATGCGTGCCTATACAGGTCTCATAGCGGTGACACGGACGTAACTCGACTCTTCACGCACCTGAGTTTGACGACTGACAAAGTTCTAGATCAATATCCCACAGCAGAACTAGTTATTTTGGGAGACTTTAACGCCCACCATCGCGAGTGGCTCAGTTCTCGAACATATAACTATGCTGGGATATCTGCTCACGAATTTGCTCTGACCTATGGATTCTCTCAGCTGGTACTTTCTCCAACGAGAATACCAGATATAGAGGAACATACGAGCTCCTTACTGGACCTTCTGCTGACTACTCGTCCGGACGGATACTCCGTCTCAGTGGATGCGCCTCTTGGCTCCTCGGACCACTGTCTCGTCCGGACTCAAGTGTCATGCACACAACCCGATCCTTCTGGGCCAACTAATTGGCGTCGTGTGTGGCACTATAAGTCGGCAGACTGGGATGGATTGCGAGAATTTTACGCATCGTACCCGTGGAGGCAGATCTGCTTTAACTCAGAAGATCCTGACGTCTGCGCAGCCGTAGTCACTGAGACAATCCTTGCTGGTATGGAATGTTTCATTCCTAACCTGCGAGTAGCTGCCGGCGTCAAAAAACGACCGTGGTTTAATAGGTCTTGCAGAAATCTAAAATACTTAAGCAAACTGCGTATGAGGCTTGGACCACGGCTCGTAATAATAAGGATCCGAATATTTCTGAGTTAAAACGCAAATTAAATGCTGCCTCGAGGTTCAGTAAGAAAGCAACTGCCAGAGCAAAATTCCAATTCATCGGCAAAATAGGTGGGCGACTTGCGAGCTATCCTTCTGGGAGTTGTGCTTTCTGGTCGCTTGCCAAAGCTGCCGAAGGGAACTTCTGCCAGTCGTCGTTACCACCACTGCGAAAGACCGATGGTGACTTGGCCCATAGTGCTAAAGAGAAAGCCGATCTACTGGGCAGTCTCTTTGCCTCGAACTCGAATATGAACGATGAAGGCGCTGTACCACCTACTATACCGTGGTGCGGTAAGACCATGCCGGAAATCTCCATAACGCAGCGGGAGGTCAGGCGGGCGTTACTCTCTCTAGACGTTCATAAGTCGAGTGGGCCAGACGGTATACCAGCAGTGGTGCTTAAGCAGTGTGCTCCTGAGTTATGTCCTGTACTCACGCGCCTCTTCGCGCTTTCCTACCACACTAGGCAATTTCCGTCTTCATGGAAGACTGCGAATGTGCACCCGGTGCCCAAAAAGGGCGATAGATCAGATCCATCGAATTACAGGCCTATCGCTATTACCTCTCTCCTCTCTAAGGTGATGGAGCGTGTGATCAACACACAGCTTCTAAGATACCTAGAAGTACACGATCTGGTCAGTGACCGTCAATATGGCTTTCGCCACGGTCGCTCGACTGGTGACCTTCTAGTGTATCACACACCGATGGGCACTAGCCATTGAGAGTCAGGGGGAGGCATTGGCATGTAGCCTGGACATAGCGAAGGCGTTCGATCGGGTCTGGCACCGCGGTCTTCTATCGAAGTTGCCATCTTACGGAGTGCCCGAGGGTTTGTGCAAATGGGTGGCTAGCTTTTTGTCCGGCAGACGCATACGAACCGTAGTTGACGGTAGTTGCTCTGATAGCATGGACATTAATGCTGGTGTCCCGCAAGGCTCTGTGCTGTCTCCTACGCTGTTTCTACTGCATATCAATGACATGTTGGACATCAACAAAATACATTGCTATGCAGATGACAGTACTGGAGACGCTTTTTACACGGGTCGTGCAAACATCCCTCGTTCCGTTGTGGAGGAAAACCGCGGAGAACTTGTGTCTCAAATCGAGACCACACTGTCCCAGGTCTCTGATTGGGGACGGGTAAACTTGGTCCGATTCAACCCTACAAAGACACAAGTGTGCGCGTTCACCGCTAAGAAAACTCCATTCACTGTAGTCCCACAATTCCAGAACACTCCCCTCTCCATCTCCAAGAGCATTGGGATCCTTGGTGTCGACATGTCCAGCGATGTTCAGTTCCGAGATCATTTACAAGATAAGGTGAAGCTGGCGTCCAAAAAACTTGGTGTACTCAACAGAGCGAAGCAGTACTTCACGTCGGGGCAAAGGTTGTTACTTTACAAGTCGCAGGTTCGGCCCCATATGGAGTACTGCTGCCATCTCTGGGCAGGTGCACCCGGATACCCGCTTGGCCCTTTTGACTCGGTTCAACGACGGGCTGTGAGAATTGTCGACGATTCCAAACTCACTTGCGGTATCGAGCACTTAAGTCTGAGGAGAGACTTTGCCTCACTGTGTGTGTTCTACCGCTTGTACAATGGGTTATGTTCTGAGGAATTGTTCGAAATGATGCCCACGGCTACTTTCTACCATCGCACCGCTCGCCATCGGCAGGGAATTCATTCTCACACTTTAAAACCTAAATGGTCGCGTACAGTGCGGTTTCAGAGAAACTTCCTCCCGCGAACGCTTAAGTTGTGGAATGAGCTCCCTGCCAAGGTTTTCTGCAAGGACTACAGTATGGAGTTCTTCAAGAAAGAAGTTATTAGATTTCTGAAGGGTCGGCAACGCGCAAGTGATACCCCTGGTGTTGCAAGCGTCCATAGGCTACGGTGACCGCTTACCATCAGGCGGGCCGTAAGCTTGTTTTCCACCTTAGTGGTATAAAAAAAAATTTTGATGTGAACACGTTTTGGTGCGGCGACAGTATGGAACGACAAGGATAGATATACACTTTATTGCACACCAAAAATAAAGTCTTAACAAATTAAAATTAATAACTAAACTTACATTATACAATCAGGCGGTCTTATCGCTTATAAGCGATCTCTACCAGATGACCTTTGGTTATATAGAGACTGAAAAACATGTAGAAAAGGTAGTTAATGTTTAACTAAATTAATAACTAGGTATTTATATAGAACATAATATAAATAGTGTTTTAACCTGGCTTTATTTTAATATGCCATGCGTCTGAGTAGCTGGTCGGGAGGAGTTACGAAAGCGATGGTTGCCCCGGCTTAGTTAAAGTTGTTGATTACCACATTTTTTATGTTTCAATATTATTTAATTATTTATTCTGTTATTATTGTAGGCCACCTTACCCTCTGTGTGACGCACTTGAAAATAACGCACACCACCGGGTTAAACTGTAGATAATAGTCGAGGAAAATTTGAAGATAAGTTGGTTTCAGAATATTTAGATTAAAGCGTTTGGACAATTGATTATGACGTCATTTGGTCATCTGTGGTCGAAATATTCGTTCGTTTATGCGAAGACCGATAACCTCAGAGATAGCCGTAAGTGGCATGATTAGCAAGGACAAAATTTAATTGGCAGTCTCTTCAACCCTTTTTGAACTCCAAAAACCGCACGTCATAACTTAAAGCGTCCTCTGATTTTAGAATAGGTAGTACATGAAAATGTTTCCGAGTTTAATGCAAACCACATCTCATTCGTTATGAATTCAAACCACTCACTGCAACTTTACTCTTTAGCCAACTGTCCCCGGGACTACCGTAGCCTTTATGTAGTTAATTCACCATTAGCCCGGAACTTTTGACATCCGGGTAATTATTTTTGTTTGACCTACCGAAAAGTTGTAGACAACTTTACGTTACATAAAAGCTTAGTTTTAACATAACTTTCTATTCCTGTATCTTTTTGATATAGAAAATAAGTTTCTTGGAGTAAATATAAATGAATCTTTTTTATCTCATGTATTCAAAAAGAGCTGGATAGGTTCCTCGTAAACAGGGATTAAATTTGCACTTTAACCCTTAGGGACCCAAAGTGATTTCAATTTGGAATGTCGTCATTGTTAGTAAATGTTCCAATCACCAAAGTCAAAATCAAAGTCAAAGTCAAAATGCTTTATTCAAATAAGGATTTTACAATCACTTTTGAATCGTCAAAGTGATAAAATATTATTTTTTGAACCCTCCCACCTTCCCGCCGGTGTCATTAAACTATAGAAATAGCTAAAATATACTATTTTTGCAGTGTCGACATCGGTCAATTGTCTTATTTTCTTGATCGCATACACAGCAGAGCTAAGTTTTTTGGCTAGGTTATGAATATGAGGACCCCATTGAAGTTTGGAGTCCAGCGTTATGCCAAGAAATACTGTTGAATTAACAAGTTCTAATTGCTCGCCATTAATATTAATACATGTCTGTCTCTGACTAACATTTGGTAATGTAAATTTAACACATTTGGTTTTTTTTTCATTAAGTAATAAATTATTAGCGTTAAACCAATTTACAATTTTAGAAAGGGCATTATTTAATTCATTATAACATGTCTGTCGTCTCTTAACTTTAAAAAGCAAAGAGGTGTCATCAGCAAATGAGACAATGTCATGGTTTTTTACATGACATTGTCTTATTTGCTGATGACACCTCCAAAAAGACCAAAAAGATCGATCAAGAACATTGTATGAACAAATAACTAACTGTTTAATAAAACTGGCTAGCTGCGTGCGGACCAAATAAATAAATGAAAACAGTGGCACTCGGGGCTTGCCGTGGTAAAGCTATTGCATAGCATTTTTTATCAACTTATGCAATTTTGCAGTATTTTTTTTTCTTTGATATTAATTCAAGTTAATGATCGATAAGAAAACAATTTTTTTTTCTTTTATTGAATTAATGTGAAGTTAATATCGTTTAGAAAATTTTCGTTGGCGGCAGCGGGGTGGGCGCAACAAAGTTGTACGCAGGTGCTCTCGATGAGGCGCTGCGGCCGTCTGATGGAAAGCAAGAGCCGCGTAATGGCCGGCCCACACGACGTTATTTATAAAATGTATTTTTTTAAGCTACAAAGTAACACTCTTTCGCAATTAAAAAAAAACCATAATCGTCTATAGTATTAATTATGGAACACGTAGACGAAATTTCATTGAAAACAGTTATAAAACTAGCAAATAAAACTGTTTTCCCCGTAGAAGTATCTCTCTAAAAGTGAAGATTTAGAGAAAACTTTGCGATTTTATTGTATCGAGTCAAGTTTATTCAATCGTGTTTCGACTCTCATAACCTTCTAACAAAACTCCTAAACTTATGATTGTCATGAAAAAAATATATAAAATTCAATTGTTTTTCTCCTTTTTGATTTTCCGTATAGTCAAGTTTGCCGTTGTTAGGTTTTTTTCGTTACAAAATTTCTTGATTCGGTCGCCGCGCCCAGAGCCCGCGATAAAAGCTATGCAATAGCTTAAAAAAAGGTTTATAAAAATGTAGAAACCGCTTGGAATGTATTCCGCCTTTGTAATTGTTAACTCAAATTCGTATTTATGATGATACTTTTATTCACACAAACTGCTTTTATTAACTTTGATAGTTTAATAAATATTTTATGCAACCATTTGCTAAGTTCTCTAGTATTGAGTGATTAGTGTATTCTGTCCGTCCGTCCATTCGTCAGTTTACCCATCTATCTATCGACTGGTGACCTTCTAGTGTATCTCACACACCGATGGGCACTAGCCATTGAGAGTCAGGGGGAGGCATTGGCATGTAGCCTGGACATAGCGAAGGCGTTCGATCGGGTCTGGCACCACGGTCTTCTATCGAAGTTGCCATCTTACGGAGTGCCCGAGGGTTTGTGCAAATGGGTGGCTAGCTTTTTGTCCGGCAGACGCATACGAACGGTAGTTGACGGTAGTTGCTCTGATAGCATGGACATTAATGCTGGTGTCCCGCAAGGCTCTGTGCTGTCTCTTACGCTGTTTCTACTGCATATCAATGACATGTTGGACATCAACAACATACATTGCTATGCAGATGAAAGTACTGGAGACGCTTTTTACACGGGTCGTGCAAACATCCCTCGTTCCGTGGTGGAGGAAAACCGCGGAGAACTTGTGTCTCAAATCGAGACTACACTGTCCCAGGTCTCTGACTGGGGACGGGTAAACTTGGTCCGATTCAACCCTACAAAGACACAAGTGTGTGCGTTCACCGCTAAGAAAACTCCATTCACTGTGGTCCCACAATTCCAGAACACTCCCCTCTCCATCTCCAAGAGCATTGGGATCCTTGGTGTCGACATCTCCAGCGATGTTCAGTTCCGAGATCATTTACAAGATAAGGTGAAGCTGGCGTCCAAAAAACTTGGTGTACTCAACAGAGCGAAGCAGTACTTCACGTCGGGGCAAAGGTTGTTACTTTACAAGTCGAAAGTTCGGCCCCATATGGAGTACTGCTGCCATCTCTGGGCAGGTGCACCCGGATACCAGTTTGGCCCTTTTGACTCGGTTCAACGACGGGCTGTGAGAATTGTCGACGATTCCAAACTCACTTGCGGTATCGAGCCCTTAAGTCTGAGGAGAGACTTTGCCTCACTGTGTGTGTTCTACCGCTTGTACAATGGGTTGTGTTCTGAGGAATTGTTCGAAATGATGCCCACGGCTACTTTCTACTATCGCACCGCTGGCCATCGGCAGGGAATTCTTTTCACACTTTAGAACCTAAATGGTCGCGTACAGTGCGGTTTCAGAGAAACTTCCTCCCGCGAACGCTTAAGTTGTGGAATGAGCTCCCTGCCAAGGTTTTCTGCAAGGACTACAGTATGGAGTTCTTCAAGAAAGAAGTTATTAGATTTCTGAAGGGTCGGCAACGCGCAAGTGATACCCCTGGTGTTGCAAGCGTCCATAGGCTACGGTGACCGCTTACCATCAGGCGGGCCGTAAGCTTGTTTGCCACCTTAGCGGTATAAAAAAAAAAAAAAAAAACCTCTCTCCACATTATCCCCTAAATTAGTAATTAGGTTTTTTTTCCCATAGACTTTAACAGCTATCGGGACACACGCCATGCATTATAACAATAAACAATATTCAACAATACTGGCACATACACACATTATTATTATTAATAATACCTGACCATTCTTTGGTCAATATTGTGGTTTTTACAGATTGCACAAAAGATTACCTAAACCTTTTAATGCTTTGAATCATTTTTAGAAAGCTTTATCCTGTTTATTAGTAATTAAACAAAAAAAAGTAGACTGAAACATGTCCAGCTATTACAGTTTTGGTTCTAAGTTTATTTTACAGATTACAAAAAAAGATTACATAGGTGCTTTATTGCTTCGACATATTTCTACAAAGTTTGAGTCTGTGTGTTCAGTAATTAAACAATAAGGTAGACAAGTTAAAATGTAGAAATGACAAAGTTCATTACAAAAAATTTAAGTTGTGCGATTTTTTTTATCCGACTGATGGTAAGCGGTTACCGCAACGTTTAATGCTTCGACTCATTTTTAATAAGTTTTAACTTGTTTATCAGTAACACAACATCAAGGTATAGTATAACATGTTCAGCAACTCCAGTTATTACTTAAAATTTTAACTTGCAGATGACAAAAAAGATAACATATGAGCTTTAATGCTTTGAATTATTTCTACAAAGTTTATGCCTGTTTATCAGTAATTAAACAACAAGGTAGACTGAAACATGTTCAGCTGTTACAGTTTTGGCTTTAATTGTTGCGGCAACAATTATCATTAAAAGCCCAACCCGTTTGTTACAACCTCTAAACTTAGTTTTGAAACATCGTAAGCTTTGTTAGAGGTAACATTGTTATCCAGTTAAAACTCGATTTGTGTATCATGAAAGCTACAGTAAAATTGTAGGTGAGTTTGTGTTTTCGGATGGTAATTGTTTTAAAACCACTTTAGAATGGGTACGTAAATATGTTATTTGTGTATCCAGATACATTTTTCATCCTATCTATTCAAAACATGTTGATTGGTTCGCCATAAGGCGGAAGCAGAGTGCTCTAGAAGCGGGTAATAATAAATTTGTATCAATTTCTGATAAAAAAAATGAGAACTGCCTTCTTGTTCGCTACTCTTTTCAACAATTGTTTGTTAAAATTTATTTCAAAAATGTCAAAATGGTTTAAAAGTAAACATAAATTTACAATTAAAATTAATATTTAATCAACTCTGAAATAGCATTTATAAGTGAGGCTACAAATGCTTGGTTAGTTGCCTGCCCAAATACCAATTTACTAAGTGTTCTTCGATCGCAGAAACAATGAGATAAGTCGCTTTGTCAACTGGTATTGTATATCTACTCCAAACTTCGTTCCTAAGTTCACCAGAGCGTGCTCGCCTGCTTGCTGTTTCTCAGTGGGAGTCCAGACAGTGGTTGCTGGCTTTATCGTCTAAAATTATTGCAACGTTGTTGGGTAACACAGCAATTCGTTTATCTTCGTGTCTACGTCTTGGTGCTAAATTTGCTGTGCCTCTTTTTTGTTATTGTGAAGAGATGGTTAATCAATCTGGTCATCATGGACATTCAGGTGTTCGTAGCGCAGGTCCTTGGACTCGCCATACCAACATCAACGCTATTATCCGTCGAGCCCTTGTGAGCTATACCCGCTATATTCGAGCCTAAACATATGTTTCGTACTAGATATAAATAGAAATCGATACAAACACGCTAAACTTGGAAATGGATACGTATTTGTGCAGTTTACTGAGGAGACTTTGGGTCCATGGGGGCACTTGTGAAAAAAAAACTTTATAAACACATCTCATTATCAGCGGGCTGGCAGCTATTTAGCTCAAAGGATTAGTTCAGCTATTCAACGAGGAAACGTTGCCAGCCTTCTGGGCACTTTTTCACATGGCAGTTCTTTTGATAACGTTTTTTATTTGTAGTTTTAGTAATTTTTCTTTTAGTTTAAGATTTATTTTTATTGTTTTTTGCAATTGAGTTTGTTGAGTATTATTTGTTTTATAATTATTCTAGATTATGGTACTATAATTATTACTATGTAGAATTTATTTATAGATCAGATAAAAAAAAAAAAAAAGATTATATATAATATAGGTAATATATTTTTGATTATACTTTTTTATAAAAAAATTTTTTTTCTTGAGTTGTGTCTAAAAGCGCCTTTGATTTCTTTTTTTATGAAGGGGGATGAAAAGTAGAGTGTATCACTTAGTCACCAAATATTTTAGCTCGGGCGACGTATATTAAATCCCTTACTACACTAAGGATTCAAAATTGCGCCCTCTTCATAAAAATACTAATTAGGTCCCTTTGTTCTTAATACCATCTACTATTTTAAGACACTTACTTGCAAAGTGTTATTCATTGCAACGCTATAGCAACACCGATATTCGATAAAATCAAATGGACAAAAGATATTTGACGAATGGAATACCATCCATATATAATTAATAATAACACCGTCTCCTTTGGAGATGCTATTTGTCAATTTTTGTTGTGTGTATGTTGTAGAGTACCCCATATTTAGACAGTTGCATAAATTATTTTAATCTCAACAAAATGTAGGGCGCTGGCGCTTTCGCTGACCAGTGTGTTCTTTAGCGTCCTATTTTCCACAAATATTCACCTGTACATAAAGTGTTGTGTTATGTGGTTTTTGCATATGCAAGAATGTTAAAAGTTTTCGATTGGTCACTCACTTGCATCATCCTACTCATATTATAAACGTGAAAGTTTGGATGTTTGTTACTCAAACACGCTTCAACCACTGGACGGATCGGGATGAAACTCTGCATACATATAGGTTAGGTCCTGGAATAGCATTTAGGCTCCTTTTTATTTCTAAAAATTCAAAAATTCCTGTCAGAATAACTAACAGAGTTAAACGAACTGTTGCTGCACCTAAAGCATGCTATAGCAATTCATTTGAACAATTGATTAATTAATTAATTGGAGCTATTTAAGGAGTTCCACGCCGATAACCGAATTTAGGGCGGCCGGAGCCGCTGGCAAAAGCTTATAAAATAATCTTATAATTAACTTATTAATATTACAAATGCGAAAGTTTGGATGTTTGTTAATCAGTCACGCTTTAACCACTCGACGGATCGGGATGAAACTTGGCTCACACATAGGCTTAGTCTCGGATTAGGACAAAGGCTACTCTTCATCCCTTAAAACTCAAAGTTTTTGTAATTTGTCAGCAACTGGCAATGGTGGAATTTTTACCACTTATATAAAAAGCGGGTAATAAATTACGTATGGGGACATATATTAAACCACCCTAGTCCAGATATACTGCATCAGAAGCAGTGTTGCAATGATAGGCTCACGCCAGGTGTCACACGGGACTAATGTTTTTGGTAAAACTAGGCTGTACCTCGCATTGTAATGTGGGTGTCAGCCACTGGGCCCCTTCTGGAGAATAAAACCGTATAGATATACATATATATTTATATTTTAAATTAATCTGTCAATTAGTCATGATAATTTACACCCGGAGCCGAAGTTTACTCCAAAATAAAATAGGTTACGTATAGCTGCTGTGAGAAATGTGTGGTTATTTACTTTTATTACTCTGCGAGTGTTAGAAGTAGGAACCTTATTTGTACATTGATCTAAGAATAAAATTGTTTAAGTAACAATAAGGGAGGTTTTTATACGTTTAAAAAAACAATTGAACCCTTGGAACTCTATTATTATTATTTAGTTACCTATAAAGAATACGTACACAAAATCATAATTATGTAAAATATTAAGTGCGCATTCTTTTTAGCGTACTTTAGAGCATCCTGGTAAAAACAGGGATCGTCCCTCTAAATTTCAAGACTTTCCAGGTCTATGATGGATGTCCTGAATGTCAAACCAGAGAAAAATGGAACTGCCGGGTCATTGCGATTGTTTTTATTGGAATATCTTAGCTCCGTAGTATTGACTGCGATATAACGTTCGCTAGCCTTTCTACTTCTATCGAGAGGTCGTAACTTCTACAGTACTTATTAAACTGTCGGTACTATAGTTCTTAAAATATAGAATGAGCTCTGCGACAGCTGTCATTAGAATCACGTCTATCAAGTTTCGTATTTTCTGACGTATCAATGTTATTCTACACTCGCGAGCATTTAAATCGACTCAAGCGCTACCTCTGCATTCAAACATTGTTTTAAGTGAAAGTATACAACATTTTAATAAAAATGATATGTCATTTGAAAGCTTAAAACTTCAGCTTTTATGAGATGTCATCATTATTAATATCCATGTATACTTTTTTTTATTATTGGTGTCTCAACTTAAATGGGGGAAAAATGGGATTTTGGGTAAAGAAGTTGTGTTCAAAATTGACACAAATAAATCACGTTTTTTTTCTTAAGAATTGTAAAATTTATTGCTTCAGTATTTGGTATTGCCACTAGCCCTAATTACAGCCTGTAGTCGGTTCTTCATCGACCTTATTAATTTTTTGACGGTGTCTTAGGGAATACTTTCCCACTCCTCTAACAAAGCTGCCTTCAAATCTTCAAGGCTCGAAGGGGCTGGATTTCTTGCTCGCACCCTTCGATTGAGCTCATCCCATAAATGCTCGATGAAATTTATGTCTGGAATGAGCGTAGGCCAGTCGATTGTGCGCTTCTCGAAGAAACTGCAGAGTAACGCGCGCTGTGTGGCACCGAGAATTGTCGTGCATTAGGATGAAGTCTTCGCCAACAAATCCTGCGTAGGGCACAAAATGTTCCAGGAGAATATTTGTTATGTACCCATCAGCTGTCAGTCCTGCTCCTGGGCCTCCCCCAGGCACGAAAACGAGCTGGGTTTTACCCTCCAACAAGATACCAGCTCACATCATGCAAGAACCGCCACCATAGGCAACGGTTTCTGCGAAGCAGCATTGGGAAAATCGCTCTCCCGGACGCCTGTAGACCCGGCCTCTCCTGTCACTGCCATGCAGCCACATCCTGCACTCGTCAGTGAACAGGACCGACCGCCATTGCCCAGTGCTCCAGTTTGGATGCTCTCGAGCAAACTGTAGCCGAGCTAGCCGGTGGCCTGCAGTCAACTTGGGGGCCGTTGCAGGCCTTTTTGGAGTCAGGTTGGCTTCCTTCAAACGTCTTCTTACTGTCCTCTCACTGACAGCTATACCTCAAACACGTTTCAGCTCACACTGCACGTCGATACCCGTAAGGTGCCGATTTCGCAGGGAGGTTGAGACAATGAAACGGTCGTCTCGTTCAGAAGCACAACGGTGTCGGCTAGTTGTTGATCTCCGAGTGAATTCTCCAGTCTCTTGATATCGTCTGTATACTCGGGATACAGCAGACTGACTCAAGTGAAGCTGGGAAGCGACTACTCGCTGACTGAGTCCTTGTTGCAATAAGGCAACAACTTGAGCGGCTTCTTGAGGTGTGGTATCCATGGGTTTTTGAAAACAATGAATGCAGGTTGCGGAGATGTGTATCGGTCAACTGTTGATAAGCGACTGAAAATGGTTGATGAAGTTTCCTTTTCTCGCGTATTAGTTCCTGTATCCACACCGGGATAGGGTTTCTCCCACCACAGTATGAGACGGTGTGCGATGTTTTATCTAAGGGGCTTCGTATGTTCGTCGACAAGGATGCGGCTGCTCTATTGACCTCATTGGCGTTGGTCATAGAACCGAGAGAAGTGGTGTCCTGTAAGACTCCCTGGAAAATATCCCAGTCTGTTTTCCGGCGCGTGCGCGCCGTGACCACTCTTGCAGGGAGCTCATCCAGGGTGAGAAGAACGGACTGGTGGTCTAATGAGAGCTGTTGTAGGACTTCTTGAATAGGCGGTGTTCTTAGGCCTTTGTAGACCACGACAACCAAAATATCCGCACCCGTTCGCAAGTAATGGGTCGGTTCTTGTGGTCCAGTGACGTCATATTGGTGGCCCACTGAGTCTTGGAAGAGGAGTCGTCCTTGCGGGCAGATCCTACTGGAGTTTCAGGAGAGATGCTTGGCATTGAGATCGCCGGCAACAATAGTCGGCAATGCGGACTCTAGCAGACTCCTTACCTCTTGTAATTTGAGTTTCAACTTGGGCGGTCTGTATGCTTCGTAGAGTCTGACTATTATCTCTATACCCAGGGCTTGCATAGATGAGAGGATTATCTGCGGTAGTGGTTGATGGACGACGCTCCTTTTGACGAACACCGCTAAGCCCCGCTTGGCTCGTCCTTGCTCGTTCTTCTCGTCCTTCCTGTAGCTGATGTAGTTTGGGATGGCATATGGATAGTTTTCCCGGAGGTGAGTCTCACTGATAAGTGCAACATCCACGCTATGTTTCTCCAGTAAAAGCTGCAGCAGGCGTCTTTTTCTCTGTCGAGAGCAGGCGTTCCAGTGAATTATACTCAGAGGCTCACTTCCCATGGGTTCCCACGAGTTGGAGTACACCTCTGAGGGCAATGGCTTCTGCGTTTCCGCCCGTCTTGATTGCTTGCAGCAATTCCTGGATGACGCTGATGGACGTTTCCAGGTAGCTTGGATCATTCTTGGCTGCTGTAGGGGCTGAAGTTTTGTTACTCCCAGTTACCTCTTCAGCCGCAGTCGGCTTTTTCCCTTTTACCCCTCCTTTTCTTAGGCTGTGATGTGGTAGTCTTGGGCTGTGGGTCGTTTGCCGGGGCCATAAGTGAAGCTGGCGCTGACTCTTCTACAGTTGTCTGCGCCACCGTTGTTTTACCCATATTAGTGAGCCGTCCGTCCTGACTGCTTTCTTGTTCATCATCAGCATCTCACGGCGAAACACAGGACAGGTGGTGTTGTTGGTTGCGTGTGGGCCTCCGCAGTTGACGCAAGTCGGCGGCGCGGGTTCGGGGGCATTCGTGGGCTTGGTGGGGGTCGCCGCGTCTTACGCAGGCCAGCGGACGATGGCAGTTATGCGAGGAGTGCCTTAACTGCTGACATCTATGACACTGCGCAGGTCCTTTTTTCCCCCTCCATGCTTCGATGATGACTCCCGGCATCAGAAGAAGCCCGTCGACTTCAAACAACGCCAGCAGCCGGTTTGGAGTACGCTTTAGCTGCGCGAAGAAAATGCAGCCTGGATTTCCTTGTCGCGCTTGGATGCGTTTGGCGTATTAGGCTTCGAATCCGCGGTCGTTAAGCTCGGCGACAATCTCCTCCGGGTCTGTGTCTGCTGGGAGGCCGCGTATCGCAACCTTGACGCTCTGTTCGGCAGGCAGTGAGTAGAAAAACCAGCTGATTTTCTTCTCTTGTTCGTGCTGTATATAGCGGTACTCCTTTGCGCTGGCTGTGCTTAACTTGACTCCTGCACCAAAAGGTCGGGCGTTCGGTCTATGGCTTAGTTCCTTCGCTATCTTCTTAAAGTGAGCCGCCCACTGTGGTAGACGTTCTACAATAAGTGGTGGATAGCGTGGCTTCTTGGGCTCTTGTGCTGTGACTGCGTCCTGTTGAGTCGACGAGCTGGCGGAGGCGGCTTCTGTTAGCTGTGATTGGGCCTTAGCGTTAACCGACTAGGCCGTATGGACGGTCGCCATCGACTGTACTGGCTTGGCGGATTTTGACCGCGCAGGTTGGGCGGGCGATGGCATCTTCGTGGTCGCCGCGTATGACGTCGGTGTCGGCGTCGGCGCTGGTTTCTGCGTCGCGGCGGTGGATTTTGAGCGACTCTTTTTAGGGTCCTTCACGAGAGCGGGGTCGGTGCTTTCTTTAACCATTGCTTGGTGTGTGTCTTAGTTTTGTCCGACTCTGAACCTCTGCAAGAATGTCGTGGAACAGTGTGGTTACGAAAGGGTTATAACGACAATGGTCACGTTCCAAAGCAATCCTCTGAATTGTGAGATTCCTCTGAGTGAGAATAATGAAGAAATAAGCAGGACATGACGCGCAATAGCTGAGGATCTACACTAAATCTCCCGCCCTAACTTGGAACATGAAAACGAGGACGCGCAGTAAAGCCCGCGGCCGCGACATGATACAGCAAGATAATAGACATTGACTCTGGCAAATACATAATGACAATGGTTTTCTTAGACCGTGCGAGCCCGTTAAAATATATATAAAAAAAAGAATAAATTTTTTTTTTCTGTTTTATCCGAATATCTATTATTTTAAAATATTACGCATCCACAGTGTTTCGTAGCTTCAGGATTTTGTATAAAGCCGTATGGCGAACGAGCCTCGTTTCCGTCAACATTTGTCATCGCAGCACCCGGCTCACCGTCTCCATGATAATTACGTGATTTAGTATTTGCGTTGGTTGTTTGTTCTGCAAATTTATTTGGGCTGAGGATATTTCAAGCTGACTTCTTTTTGAAGAATAAGGACACTGCGTTTTCTTTTCTTTAGTTTCTTTAAGAATTTAAATATTATTATAAAAATTAACTACCTTTTATGTGTCAATTTTAAAAGTGTTTATGAAATGTGTATAATACCAGCTTATTTTATGGATAAGGTTAGGTTTTTCATTTTAAAAGAGACAGCCTTAAAATTTATATAGTTTTACCTACAAAAATATCGGTTCACTTTTAATTTATTTTTGCAAAGATTTTGAACTTGCTAGGAGTGGTACAGGGGTCTTATTAAACTGGTGGTTCTGGGTAATGGAGGTACAGTGGAGACGTCTTATCGCTACCGCGGTCCGAGTGAGAAGCAATCTTTCTATTTCATATAGTTTTAGAGAAAATAGGAAATTTTTTTTTTTTATTGAAACTCAAACTCAAACATTGTTATTCAAATAGACATTTAAACAGCACTTTTGAATCGTCAGTTTAATTATTAATTTAAAAAAAAAACACAAATTATGTTTGGAATATATAACTTTTTGGAATGATTTATTACCGGGAGGAACCGGCAACAAACTCAGCAGTTCATTTTTTATATTTTATAACTTAATATTAAAATATAATATAGCCTTACACTAAGTAATAACATAACATACAATGTTTTAATTCTAAAAATATTACAAATGCACTAATACCAATACAAATCAATTATGTTCTAATTTTTCAAGCAAATTTATCATTTATGTATTCATCAACTTTGTAATAGCTTTTTTTCATTAAACAAGCTACATTTGACATATATTTTAAATTTATTTGGAAGTAAATTATCCGCATGCTCTGTAATTTTATTTTAGAAATATATACTTTGTATTGGGAAAGAGCTATGTACTTTCTAAAGACGTGAATTCGTTCAATTTAGCAAAGAACTGCTGTAGAAATTTAAATGATTTTTACCACTTGGAACACGAGTTTGACTTGCACTTGAACGGTTTCCTTTTTTGTAATTTAATTTTAAAAAGATCTCGTCGGCGCTGACGGCAGTTTTTACCGTGCCGGTGACGTTGTCGTTACCATGCCGTCCAGTCGTAAAGCAGCCAATGAAAGTAACAAAATAACATTGAAAGCCGAATAAATTTGTGAAACTGAAAACGATTACCTAATCACAAATTTATCCAGCCATTAAAATAGATTAAACGATAATCCATTGTTTGTCGGGAATATAAACCCTGATTTCCCGAAATAGATATTCCTTTCACAAAATTATTGAGTCTTTAAGTGCCACGTTTAAGGGCCCGATTTACGGATTTCAGAAATTTAATATCTTGATTTCAATCATTTAGTAAAATCAATCTTCTATTATTGTTTGCAAAAGCCATAATAAATGATTACTTTAGTTATATATTTTAAATTTACAAGTCCATTCCTGCGTAGAATTTGGATTTAAATGTAGATTAATATATTTATTTCCACTCTTGTTCGAAAAAGTACCTACATTTTCTTCGCTGATTAGGGTAAGTATATGTTGTAATTGGGTTTTTTTTAATCAACAAGTTATTATTATTAATATCATTTTGTTGTTTAAGATATAACAGTAAAACGTAAGTAAAATAGAACCAACAATTCTCATAGTCCACGTTTTTTATAACCCTTTGTAGAAGAAGAAATAACCAATATCTAATGGCGGCGCTATTGTATATATAGTATATATAGGGCCTTAATACTGAAAAACTATTCCATGGCTTGTAAATATAAAATTGGCGTGTTCTTGAAAAATTATTCCCTAGGGGTAGAAACAGGGAATGAAAACTTGTATGAGAACTCTGATATTTTTTTAGGTAAATACATTTAAAAGTTTTCTTTTTCAAAATGCACGCGGACAAAGTCGTAGAAAAATGCTACTACACCATAAAACTACAGCGAGTCAATTATGTTTATGTTTTTCAAATAACAAACATGGGAGAATTTATAAACAATAACATAGTATAGAGTTTCAGGAAACGCATCTTTCATTCTCTCGTGAGATGACACCAGTTTTTTATTGACAATATAAGAACTATGGCGGAAGTAACATATAAGCTCGATTGTGTTGTATCACCGCTGTCACTCACAAGATGTATGCCGATGATGGATGTGCGTCCAAAATGTTATCTCAGGTGTTTCTACACCACTTAAGATAATGAAGGTAAAATTTCCAGCTTGTTGAAAAGAAACAGTTTTTTTTTTATAAAAGGAATGGTTATAATACCTACCTATAGTTTTATATACCGTGTTAAGAAATTATGTGCCTGGAATGAAATGGAACAGAGAATCAAAAATATTCATGACAAAAAAAAAAATTCATAGCCCTGATCAACTACACTGAGAAAAAAATGCTACTTAAAGGCCCTAAAATAATAATGGTATTGTTGCAAGCTACTTAACACGTGTACTACAACAGTAATTTTGGTGCTGCTTCCGTAATAATTGAACAACATACTTACGCGTTGATATACAGCACCACCATCGTAATGATATTTCAGCGAATTACGTACAAGTATGCTGCATCTTTAATAATAGTGTTTCTTGATGAACTTACGTAGGTTGTCCACAAACCGTAAGCGATATGTACTTAACTGAGCTGAACTATTACACGTACGTTATTTACCTACTTGCATACATATTCGGCTAGCGTAGATTCATGGTAAGGTAGATGGGCATTATTGTAAGTATGCTGACTACTTATACAAAGGTAGTTGCTACGTCTAGAGGTTTAACCTACGTCTATAACCAAGACAGCCCCATTATGTAAATACTCAGTGTTTAGTAAAGATTTATTAAGTTGGACCGCGGCGCGTGACAAGGTTAATAGGATTGTCACTACTCTGGGTGGACCGGCATCTCAGTCAGTCACATATAATTTTTTGACAGGTCGCAGCGTATGTAGATTGTTTTGATTGTGATAATTGCACGCCTCATAAGCTGAGCGGTTGCACGCCTCATAAGCGGAGCGGTGAGGTAGTGCTCTACTCTCGACATGTCAAAAAACCCAGTCTTTCGAAAATTACATGACTTTTTTTTTTTAATATAACACTTACAGGATAATATGAGTGCACTAATATGAAGTTAAATAATCTGTAGCACATATGGTACATTTTATAAACAATTAATTTGTTTAATATAATAAATAATAACATTAAAACTAATCATTCTTGGACGTCCGTGAGTCTGTGTTTATGTGACCATGTATGTGGCAGAGAAATTGGTCGAAAAATTCATCTTACCGGAATACTTTTGTTTTTAATATATAAAGTATTACACTGTGCTGATTCCTAATTAATATTAGCGTTCTAAGTACTGTCGTTTAATTTTAATTAATAAAAAACTAATATACCACTGTATACTGTATATCTATATATATATTTTTTATTTTTATTTTATAGTATATTTTTTCCTCACCTTATTTGTTATTTTATTTTAAAAAACTTGAGTTTTTGTTTTAGAATTTTTTTTTTAAATGTGAATGACCGCTATGAGGCGTGCACTTTTGGATTTTCTAAATTTTTTCATAATTAAGTTCAGTTTGCGTGAAAAAACCTACACATACACAACATATACAGACACCACACCACATATTCAGACAAAAACGTTATACAAATCTATCGCCAAAATTGGGTAAGTCCATGCAATTTTTCTTAAGGCCTACGTTGGCCCAGTTTTTACGATCCAGTTTGTTGGTAGACAAAAGCGTCGGTTCTGTTTTGGTTAGTTATTTGTTTTCGTATTTGGGTCATATTACGTCGGATTTAAAGTAAATTACAATTTAAAAATTCGTGACGTCGTATAGTTTACCGGTTTTATCTCATATCATCGCTCGTCGGACATATTAATTAATTACAGACCTACATTTTTTTTTTTTGTTGGAAATAAAAATAGACTTCGATATTCTACTGTGTGTTATATTTGTTATTACGGATTAAAAGATAATGTATTTATTTGTGTAATTGTAGTTGGTTTTTTTTTTGGATTTATATACATTTTGTTATACTTATCACGCTATCGTATTCGCTGCTGTATATATAACAAATAGAGTCGTTTGTTTGTGTGTCTGATTTAGTTTGGATTGTTTTTTTTTTGTGTGTTAATTTAGTTATAAAATACGACGTCATCGGTCAAGGGGTTCAGGGCTATTATAACGAATTTAGTGAGATGGTTTTCATGTTGTTTAGTGCTCGTTACACGGAAGGATTGCATTAAGGCAAAGAGCTATACAGTTTCCGACAAGAGTAAATGAGCTGGAACAGGCATACCAGGGTATCTTATCGTCAACGGATGACGAAACTATCCTAAAGGCGGTAAATTCTGACTATGACTTTTGTATGTCAGTAGTGGACGAGGTAAACGAGGCTGTGTCGAAATTAGAGACTAGCCCGCAGCTGGCAAGTAGGAAGGTTTCGGAACAAAAATGCAACGAACGGTTGCCAACTTTGGATATTCCTCATTTTAGCGGATCATTGGATGAGTGGACTAATTTTATCACACTTTTTGATAGCATTGTGCACCGACGGACTGACTTATCTGACTCACAAAAATTAAGTTACCTGTTGACATCTATCAGCGATGAGCCCCTCTGTTTGATAAAACATTTGGACATCACTGATGTCAATTATAATATAGCCAGGGAGTTATTAGTAAAGCGGTACCAAAATAACCGTCGCATTGCGGATACACATGTAGCTGCCATTTTAGGTATTCCACAACTGTCTTCGGTTAACCAGCTGCGGTCGGACCTGCTTAACCCTATTTTGGTAGCGACGAATGCGTTAAGAGGCCTAAAATTCCCTGTATCAGAGTGGTCATTTTTATTGTTTCATATTGTTTTAAATAAATTGCCCAGTGACGTCAGAGCTCGTTTCGAACAGTTGCACGGAGGTGACTCGGCGTCACATATACCTACTTTCGACACTTTAGTGTCATTTTTGGAGGATCAAAGCTCGAAAATTTACCCGCCGAGCCACAATCGGGACCGTCACGAGTGTTGGCCCCATCTGGACCCCGTCAACAAACCCAGTCTGGACCCCTTCAACAACCTCGTCCCGGGACATCGCGAGGTAACGGGTCGTTTCGGCCCCCCAGAATTTTGACAGTTGAACGTACTGAACGGTGTGGGGTGTGTTATGAACCGGGACACACCATTCTGGATTGCCACAAGTTCAAAAAATCTGGGGTGACCCGAAAACGATTTCTGACCCGTAGGCTAGGCCTATGTTTTTATTGTTTGGGGGAGCACCTAGCCAAGTACTGTCTGCTGCCGCTGACTGCCGCTACCTTGTCTAAAGTGTGGTGGGGGTCACCACCCGGACTTATGTATGCCCATCCGAGAGGATGGTCCTCGGATGACTCATGGAGGTGTGTCTACGGCTCGCACGGGCGGGGGTTCGTCGCCGCCGAATCGAACCCAATAGTCGCCGTCCCCAGTGCGACATCTTCCGCTCAGGTAGGTATTGCGGAACGGGCACATTATGCGGACTATGAGCCTCTGCCCCCCTATAGCGGAGCGTCCTCCCGCTAGTAGCGGCCGATGGCACGCGCGTCTCGGCAGCCACATATGCCCACGTGGGACCCATATGCTTATACGGGTTCAAGTGTGGGACATTATGAGCCACAGGAGCCCCGGGGCCAAGTACGGCGCTCGGGTCGGGCCAACGCCCGTTGACTTGTGGCAGCCGCTTCACCAGTCTCTCCACCACCTGTCACAACAGTTTTGCCCATCGCGCAGGTTCTTGTTCATTCTCCGCGCGGACCTAGTGTGGTTGTGCGCGCCATTTTGGACTCAGGCGCTCAGGGGTGTCTAATGTCGTTGTGGCTGGTAAAGCGTCTCCGCTTACGGGTAAGTTCGCGGAGTCGTGGGATTTCTGGAGTAGGGGGTCTACGGGTGGACAACGTTGTGGGTACAGTCTCGTTTTCCTTTTCCTCCTTGTTCCATCCTAGTATGCGGTATCAACTAGGAGCTGTTGTCCTGAGGGATATTTTAGGTCATCACCCTCAGGTACCCCTGCCGACGGACGTGCTGGATCTCTCGTCCGGCCTGCAGTTGGCCGATGAAACGTTCCACCTACCTGATCCTGTGGAACTTCTGCTTGGCGCTGATGTCCTTGGATTGCTTGGACTGGACAAGGCCATGTTACTTCAGCCAGAACGGTTGGTCGCTGTTCCGACTGATCTCGGATCTGTTATAATGGGCCCAGCACATACTCTCGCCGCTCAGGCGTCTACGGGTTCGTCGGTGCAAGTGGGATTCTCGCTCGCTGACTCCCTTCAGCGTTTTTGGGAAATTGAAGAGCCCGGCGTCACGGACTCGACCAGTCGATGACGAGTGCGAGTCATATTTCGAGTCGTCTAAATTCTGGCCGGATTCTCGTCCGCGCCTGGGTGACTCCTGGAAAATGCGTCGTGATAAAGAATTCCGCACAAAATACTTGGATTTTATGCGCGAATAAGAATCTCTCGGTCACATGTCGGTTTCGCAGTTCGAGTTGGAAGGCAACGAACATTATTTTGTTCCACATCACGCCGTCTTTAAAAATGGTAAGATACGGGTGGTGTTCGATGGTTCGGCGCCTACATCTTCGGGTGTATCCTTGAACGACTGCCTGATGTCGGGACCTAAGCTTCAGGTAGACATCTCGGACATCTTGACTGGTTTTCGTCGCCACCAGGTTGTATTTGTGGCTGACATTAAAATGATGTTCCGTCAGGTTATGATACACCCAGAAGATAGGCGGTTTCAGCTCATTTTGTGGAGAGAGGATCCGGCCTCTCCATTGGTGGTTTATGAGCTGAACACCAATACCTACGGGCTAAAGTTGAGCCCGTTTATAGCCATTCGCTCGTTGCTTTACTTGACTGATCGTGAGCGTCTGAATTTCCCACGCGCAGCGTCCCTTCTGACGCTTACGTAGACGATATTTGTACAGGTGCTTCGTCTGTGGAGGAGGCGTTTGTCCTGAGGGATGAGCTAATCGGCTTGTTACGGGCAGGTGGTTACGAACTAAGGAAATGGATTTCCAATTCACCTGCAGTCTTGGAAGACTTACCGTCAGAACATCAGTAGGAGCCCCACATCTTCCAGAATCCTGAGAATCCTGACTCCATCGCGGTCCTCGGATTTCAATATCGGCGAGTTCAGGATATCTTCACCTACTCGGTTGAACTGTCGGACACAATGAAGAGGTGGACTAAAAGGCTGGTTCTGTCCACAGTAGCGCGTGTCTTTGATCCCAATGGTTGGGTGGCTCCTGTAGTCTTTTGGGTCAAATTTTTCCTACGGGAGCTCTGGATTTCTGGTCTCGACTGGGATACCCCGTTGACCGGAGACTTGTTGTCTTACTGGTTTCTCCACAACTTAAGGAACAGGACACAGCCAAGGACGTCTTCAGTCTTGTCTCCTGAAGAGCGTCATGATGCTCTCCTCACCTGTGTTCGACTGGTACAGGCCCAGTCGTTTGGGAAGGAAATTTGTCTTCTTCTTTCAGAGAACGGGAAATTGCGGGGAAGTGTTGTTCGTCTTGATTTGTTTCGGGACGAGTCAGAGTTTTTGCGAGTGGGTGGTAGGCTTCGTAACTCAGAATTGCCCTATGGGGCACGGCATCCTCTCTTGTTGCCCAAGAGCGGTCATTTTATTGAGTTGCTGATCAGGGACCGCCATGTTAGGATTTGTCATGCCGGTCTCAACGCATTGTTGGCTTGTCTGCAGCGAGACTTTTAGATTTTGTCCGCCAGACGAGCAGCTTGGAGCGTCATTTTTAAATGTATCCCTTGTTATAGGTTAAAGGGAACCTTGACTCAGCCACAAATGGGTGACTTGCCGTCCGATCGTTTCCGGCCCGCTCGACCTTTCGCTAAAGTTGGGTTGGATTTCACGGGTCCGTTTTTGGTAAAGACGTCAAGTATTCGCAATGCCAGACAGGTTAAGGCCTATTTATGCGTCTTCGTCTGTTTGTTTTCCAAGGCTGTGCATCTGGAGCTCGTTTCAGCCTTGTCTACGGAGGCCTTTGTCGCATGTCTGTCGCGGTTTGTCAGTCGGCGTGGTCTCCCTCATTTAATTCGCTCAGACTGTGGCACAAATTTCAAGGGTGCAGATCGCTATCTAGAGGAAGTCCTTCAGTTTTTGTCGGAAAATCACACGTATATTGATTCGGAGTTGTCTAAACGGGGCCTGACTTGGATTTTTGATCCTCCCGGCTATCCTTCGTGGGGCGGTATTTTCGAAGCAGCTGTCAAGGTCGCCAAAACTCACCTCCGCCGTGTGACTGGTGAAACGGTACTTACGTTTGAGGAATTACAAACGGTATTTTGCAACGTCGAAGCGGTATTGAACTCACGACCGCTTTGTCCGATCTCGTCGGATCCTATTGACCTGGAAGCGCTAACTCCAGGCCATTTCTTGATCGGTAGTTAGACAGTTAGACAGTTAGACAGTTATTTATTTCACATTACACAAAGAAAAATAACAAAAAATAAGCACATAAAAACAAGAACACATAAACATATCACAATTAAATATGAGTTTTTGTATCATGGGTGTCGTAGTGCAATGTGCAAAATGGACGCCGCTCAGCATGTGCTGCAGCTTACTAGCCACAGCGCTGATTTTCAGCGGAGCCCAATTGCGAGGCTTAGCTCGCGGCGCAGTCGAACTATTTCTCATATTATGATAGGTATATAATTTGTATTAAAATTAAAAGCAATAAGTAAAATAGACGTAAAAATATTATTTAGGTTTTTACAGTGATATAAGTTTAAATTTTTTTTTTTTTTTTTTTATTGCCTTATGTTTAAATTATCTTATTACTAATTTAAATAACTCATTTTTTTAAAAATTTTAATTTATTTACATGTTATATATTATTAATATTATATAAAATATTTAGTTAATATTGCCTTATATTATGGTTAAAATTTATTTCAAATACGCTAGGGACTATAGGTATGTTGTAATAACTCTGCCGCCAGCAGGTATATCCTTTTGGTAATTTAATAGCATTGTTTTATATCTTCTTAAGGGTGTTACCGCTATTTAAATATGGTGTGATGTGAGTCCTTGGAGGTATTTTGTAGCAGAACCGTGCACAGGCATTTTGAACTCTTTGCACAATTCTTTCCGTGCGCGCTAACAATCGAGGGCCATAAACAACGTCTGCGTATCCTAGCAAAGAAAGTATTAAAGAGTAACAGAGTCGAACGCGATGATCTACGCTGAGGAAGTCACGTATGCGATACAGAATTTTAAGTCGATAAAAAGCTC
This sequence comes from Apoda limacodes, assembly GCA_946406115.1. Classification (NCBI taxonomy): domain Eukaryota; kingdom Metazoa; phylum Arthropoda; class Insecta; order Lepidoptera; family Limacodidae; genus Apoda; species Apoda limacodes. The sequence goes on along the minus strand of OX291555.1, from coordinate 18,678,676 downwards.
TCTGACATAATTCGACAATGTGACTTTCAAAATTCAGATCCTCGTCCATCAAGACCCCAAGATTGCGCGCTTTCTCCACTTTAACAATTTGAGTACCTATTATGGATACATTAGGTGCTAAGGCCAAGATTCTGTCCCTTTGTGGCTTCGATCCAAGGATCATATATTTTGTTTTGCTAGCATTAAGCACTAAGGTGTTATCATTGGACCACGCAGTTATACGCTGCAAATCACTGTTTAGTTTGTTTACGGCATCAGTAGCATTATTTGGATGGAAGGAGATGTACAGTTGTATATGGAAGGAGATGTACAGTTGTATATCATCTGCGTACATGTGATAATGACAGTGCTTGATCACGTCAGAAACATCAGCCGTGTATAAAATAAACAGAACTGGTCCCAAAATAGATCCCTGCGGAATTCCTCTGCGAACGTTTGCAGGTTTTGACTGTAACGGGGTGCCATTTCCATCCATTAGCTGTACAGTCTGAGTACGATTACTGAGATAGCTGGCAAACCATTGGACTGCCGAGGGTTTGAAGCCGTAATATGTCATTTTAGATAGCAACAAGGAAATGTTAATTGCATCAAAAGCCCGCGAGAAATCGAGAAGCACCAAAATAGACCCCTTACCCTGATCACGAGCGAATAAGATGTTGTCCACTATATCTAAAAGAGCCGTAGACGTACTACGATCTCTCCTAAAACCTGACTGCCGTACTGTTAAGATGTTTTTATTTTCTAAGTATTCTGTCAATTGCATACAAACTATGCGTTCCAATATTTTTGAGATACATGGAAGTATATTGATTGGTCGCAAATCCTTAAACTCAGTAACATTACCCGTCTTTGGTAAGGGTGTGACTAGAGCCGACTTCCAAGCATCAGGGAAAATACCGGACGTAATGGATTCGTTTACAATTAAAGTAATAATACCTAGAGTTTGAGGAAGGGTTAGCAGCAGCATATCAAGGGATATATCGTCTGTGCCAGTTGCATTTGACTTGAGGGACTGAATGACTTTAAGAACAGTGCATTCATCAACCGTTTTAAGCTGAAACTCAGTGTCATTGAAACGATGATATTCGTAATAAGTAAGCCGTGACATTTCAACTTCTGTATCCCCTGGAACCTTTAAAAAGTGCGTATTAATAAGGTCGGGATGACGTAAGTGGTCTGGAATCTCAGAGTCGCGGTTACTTGTTGAGATATCAATACATTTTTTTAGGTTTTTCCAAAGAGTTTTAGAGCTACTGGAGAATTTATTTATGTGTTGGCTAAAATATGCACGCTTCTCAAAAAACAAAGCAGAGTTTACAGAACTTTTTAAATCCTTGTAGTATTTTTTATGTGTTTGCAAGCCTGATTTCCGATATCTACGCAATGCCTCGTTACGCAGCTTAATCATTTCCCTTATTGTGTAAGTGATCCAGGGATAGCTGTGCTCTTTAATACGAACGCGTTTTTTGGGAGCGACGATGTCAAACAGTGATAATATACAGCTATTTAATTTTTCAACCATTTTGTTCACGTTCTGGTCACTACATAAACTGGTCCAGTCTATAGCATCAGCGTAAGTACAAAACAGGTCATCGGCGCTTTTTATCGGGCGAATCATGGACCATATTGGTGTAGGTTTTCTTTTTTTTAAACTTAACTCACCGCAAATAAAAGCGTAGTCCTTTCCTCCTCCTCCTTTTTTAACCTCCTTGCCTGAATACCCCTTCATCGATGTGTCAGCTAATAGGTTATCGCGTTTTCACTTGCTTCAACAAATTACACAATTGCTCCACCGTCGGTGGTCTTCGGAATATTTACATTTGTTACAGCAACGGGTTCGGTGGACGGTTAAAACCAACCCCCCGCACGTCGGAGACCTTGTCCTATTAAAGGACTCAAATTTACCGCCCTTGCAATGGCGTTTAGGTTGCATCGTGCAATTATTCCCCGCTTCGGACGATATCCCGCGGGTCGCAGAGGTTATGGTAGGGGATTCAGTGCTAAAGCGTGCCGTCGCGACGCTTTCTCGATTGCCAGTAGATTGAGGCTCTGGCTCAGGTTATCCTCATCCAGACACGGTCTGGGTCGGGAGTTTGTTTAGTAAAGATTTATTAAGTTGGACCGCGGCGCGTGACAAGGTTAATAGGATTGTCGCTACTCTGGGTGGACCGGCATCTCAGTCAGTCACATATAATCCTTTGACAGGTCGCGGCGTATGTACATTGTTTTGATTGTGATAATTTATAATTAAGTTCGGTTTGCGTGAAAAAAACTACACATACACAACATATACAGACACCACACCACATATTCAGACAAAAAAGTTATACAAATTTATCGCCAAAATTGGGTAAGTCCATGCAATTTTTCTTAAGGCCTACGTTGGCCCAGTTTTTACGATCCACTCAGTCTCCCTTAATAATATTGCTGCCTACGTAAAATACGTAGTCGGTGCCTTGGCGCACACGTATTCCGATCTGTTGTAAGAATGCTACCTACTTATACAAAGATTTTTGTTACGTCTACTAGATAACCAGATCTATTGTGTAAGTATAAATATTTTAGCTACCTATGTAAAATACGTAGCCAGTGCCTTGACACACAATTTTACCGCACTATTGTAAGTATGCAGTTTACTTATGTAAAGCTTATAGCTACGCCTTCATCGTAGTTAATACTATTATGTAAGTACCCACACCCTTTACACAATCTTGCGGCCTACTTATAATACTTAGACGGTGTTATGATGCGTCAATATAGCGGTTAATTGTAAGTATGCGGCTTACTGATACAGAGGTTTGGGTTACGTCTGTAACGTATTTCTTCTCTTTACATACGTATGATACACCTAGATGTACTGTATCCACTCTCGTATAGTAACGGTGCGGCATCTTTTCATTCGAATGGTACATCATGCTGTCCTGTACCCACACCTGTACTGTACCGGTGCTGCATCTTTACATACGAATGGTACACCATACTGAACTGTACCCCCACCGGTACTGTATCGTTGTTGCATCTGTACATACGTATGATATACATGCTGTTATGTTTTCACATCGGTACGGTCACAGTATGGCATCTTTACATACGTATGATACATCGTGTTTTACGTGATCGCAGGCACTAGCCTAGCTAGCACTTGACTAGCGGGCTACGTAAAATGTCAATTGTAAGTATCTGGAAGGACCACTATTAAATTACGTAGCCCGATCAATGATAGAATTCAGGATACGGGCTACGTAGTGCCATCCCCGTACGCGACATTGAGCCGGCTCCAAACTTAATAGTGGTCCTTCTGCCTATTGAAATTCCGTACGGTTCCTACGTTTTCAGTGTAAACTTAAAAAAAAAATAAACACTTGTCATGTCTTGATACGATACCAAAATGCGTAGATACTATGTCAAACTACATAATGCAATAATTGCTTAGTTCTCGGAAGCTCGGAAGCTGAAATATTCAATATCAAATTGGAACGTTTTCATAGTAAAAGGGCTAAATATGTGCACATAAAAATAATAATAAGTATACTTACTTATAAATTCGTGTTATACATTTTTGTTTAGGATACTGTTTGTGTGACAGGGTTATAAAATTAAATAAATAAATAATGCTATTACATACAGTTATTCCGTGATGTAGTGTTCATACTATTTATTTATTTTTACCATTGCCACTCGAAAAAGGCCATTTTATTTATCGATAACAGTGACTAAAACTCACTTTTTCTCACAAGAGAATAAAAACATAAAAGTGAATAAAACTCACTTTTACTCACTAGAGAATAAAAACATTTTGAATTTGTAACAATTGTTAAATTGTATTAATTGTTATTTTGGTTGTATAACGTCATTGTTCTCTTATCACCCGATAATAATTACCGGATATTTTACTAAAATTTAATAATAGTACTTTTTATTTTCTCGCAGCCAATGGTAAAAATTAGAGTATACAGCACGTGAAAAAAAATCATCTCGGTCCTTTGTAACCCTCTCTCCGCTCAGGATTCTACTCTAGAATCCTTTGCTGCTCTCGGGATCTAACTGAGTCCCTCGAATTAAATTTTCTTTTTTTTTACTTGTATAATCTACTATTAATTTATCACCAACATAACGCACACTGATTCATTTCTTTATTTAAGAATACTTTAAACTAGGTATGTGTAATTATACTAACGAGTAAATCTTAAAGTCTTATTAAAGTAATCTTAAAGTAAATTGTTTAACATGCACAAAACTGACATGCATTTCACTCACTTAGGCTACGTTCCAATTCACCTTTACTCTGTGCCAAGTGATTATTGACGGGTAAAGCTGATTTTGCATAACTTTTGTAACGGGAGTTTCACAGTTCATTTTTCACTGACATGAGTGTCCTCCAACCGTATCTATGGGAATGTAACTAATTCAACTTGACACTTGGAAGATTACTCTAAGTTAGGCGTTCCTAATCCACTTTTTAGGTTTCCGTGCCTGAAAGGTGATTAGGAACCCTATTACTAAGGCTTCGCTGTCCGTCCGTCCGTCCGTCTGTCACCAGGCTGTATCTCATGAACCGTTATAATTAGACAGTTGAAATTTTCACAGAAGATGTATTTCTGTTGCCGCTATAACAACAAATACTAAAAACAGAATAAAATAAATATTTAAGGGGGCTCCCATACAACAAACGTGATTTTTTTGCTCGATTTAGTTCGATACTGATTACGGCAACAGACGCTTTGAATATTCACAGAAATTTAGATATATAGTCACTTGAAAAATAAATAATTAAATTAAAATAAAACAAATATTTAACAAACGAGTTTTTTTATAGATAATGGTACGGAACCCTGCACGAGTCCGACTCGCACTTGGCCGAATTTTTTTTAACTTCTACGTTGTGTTTTGGAACGTTTTTGTTTTTGTATAATATCTCGAATAAAAAAGCGTAGTCTTCCTAAAATCTTCCTACTATAAAAAAAAACGAAATAAACATAATAAAAAAATTATGTTTATACATATTTCGTAAATTTATCGTTTAATACCTATTTGTATTTTAATTATTCCGCCATAATCACTTAAATAAATAAATAAATAAAATAAAAAATTAGCATAATACCTATTACTCTTAAAAGAGAGCTGTCATCAAACAAACCAAACAGCCAAAAAGCGTTGTCTTAGTAATAAAGTATCATTGGCAACTTTTGAGTACGGTACGGAACCCTAAAAATAAATATTTTCATGTCACAAATTATCTTGCACAACAAAAAGAGCATCGTTTTACGATACCATAACTTAGCTATAAGATATTGTGCTTGCAGATGCTAAGTTTTTAATCTTTTAATCTAAAGTTACTTCACGACTGCTGCAGCTGTTCTTAACTTAGTCTAGATATTTCTACCATATCATGCCACTGCTTAACAATACTGATGGTAGTTAAATATTCAAATAATATGTTTGGCACATGTTATGAATAGTACATTACTGACGAGGCCGCGAAAGCAGGTCTTTGCTGGATAGTAGAGTTTATACGCACCCAGCAATGGATTTATGGCCGAGACTTGTATAGAGCTATATTCAAAAAGAAAACAGACATAATATAAAAGAGTAGTGGGATTAATAAAAGTAAAAATGGTTAAAATTAAAGATGAAGATTTTCTTTTAGATCCATCGATTAAACTGGCCACTTCGATAATTCAAAAAAAAAAAAAAAAACTTGTACGTACTATTTGTGCACGAGTGCGTGCTTTATAACGGCCCATGCAAATAATATCGTATTTGAATTTACTGTCGCCTTGTCTGTCCTGAAAAGTATTTTTTTTTATTTTTTGCAAGCAATCTAGCATCTATGTCCTTCCTGTATTCTTTTTTCGAAAATAATTCGAACTTTTCATGTAGTTTTTGAGAATAATACATTAGCATTTGTAACAGTATGCTACTTATTTTATTATTTTCTATATCAGTTATAAATTAGTATGTAACGTCACACTTTTTATTCACCGAAGGGGTCACCTAGTGGACTTATGCCCTACCCTTACCACTTTAGTCCTGCGTGACAGATGGTGTACCCATGGCCGCATCACTACTTCTGATAGCAGTGTATCTTGACTAAGCTGGCTGCATATATGTATATTTCATACGTCATGAATACCAGCTTTATAGTAATAAGCGGTAAATTGAAACACCTGAGACAGAATAATATACCCCATTGCCAATTCTAGACATATTAAAAGAAGTAGGTCAGAATTGCACACGGGGGTAAATTTTTAATACTTTACCGGAATGGTTATTTTAACTGTTCTGTCATTTAACAAATTACCTATTTAAGTTATATTTACTTACTATACTTACATTTTTATCTAGTATATAATATTTGAATGTTATGAAACTCAATAAATTATAAAATTAACATGCCAATTGATTTACGATACAGTTTTAAATACATTTTAACAATTACAATTTTTGTATTTTTATTTTTAGCAATACTTTTTATTTTAAATATAACAACTGCAATGAAAAGGTAATGGCAGCCAAAACGAGAAATCCATGTCAGCTAAATTAACCTAGCATTGTTCGTTCATTTCAGAGTTGTAGTTAAAACTCTAGCAATTTTATTTCCAGTGTCCACTAAAAATTACAAACAAGGAACTGATTTTACTGCGTTATTTATGTATAGATAGATTGGTAGATAGATTCAAAAGTTATGCTTGGTATAATTAATCATAAATAGTTGCAAACAAGCGAGATCGGAAAACAAAACATTTGTTTAACCCATGTTAAACGAAAGTTGTAACACTATGAATAACCTCACGTGTTTTTAGTTACAAAAGTTTTTGTAAGCTTAGGACAACATAATTTGTTATGGACCAGTTCAGTCAAAACCCCATTAAATTAAAAATATTAAACAACAAACAATGTAAAACTAAAATGTGATTGGAAATTCAGCCCAATTACGGTCAAGTTCTAAGACGTTTTTGTTGAAGTTATAATGAAAGTTTAACAAACAGTAACAAGAGACAACTGACGAACCCAGTAATGTAGGATTGTATTCAACAAACTACGCAACATAATAACACATCTGAAATATTCATGCAGTCAGTCAACGCCGTTGATAGATCCGATAACGTCGAGACAGCCATGGCGCCGCGACAAAATGCATTACTGGCATTCCTGTCTGGACATTACCCGACTAGCCATATGAAAGGACATAGGCTAGACGGGTGTGTTCGTCCCCTGGCTCGCTATGCTAAGGTCACCATTGCCCCCAAAACGACATTGATGGCCGACTACCTGAAATATATATTTGGTAAATAATACTTAGTCATATTCTTGTACTAGTACATAAAATATTCGACTGTATTAATGTATGGCCCGATGGTTTGTGCAAATGGATGGCTAACTTTTTGTCCGGCAGACGCATACGAGCTGTAGTTAACGGTAGTTGCTCTGATGGCATAGACATGGTGTTCCGCATGGCTCTGTACTGTCTCCTACGCTGTTTCTACTGAAAATCAGTGTCATTTTGTCAGTCGACAACACACATTGCTATGCAGATGACAGTCTTGGAAACTTATTTACACGGGCCGTGCAAATATCCCACGTTCAGTTATGGAGCAATATTGCAAAAAAATTGTGACTTAAATCAAGACCACTGCGTCTAAGGTCTTCGACTAGGTATAATTCAACGCTACAAAGACACAAATCATTGCGTTCATCACATCGAAAACGCTGTAAACTCAGGTCCCACAATTCCAAAACACACTCATATCATCTCAAATAGCACTAGAATCCTTGAAGTTGATTTAGAGATTATTAGACAGAGTGGAGCTGGCGTCAAAAAAACAACGTCAACGGAGGAGCTTGGTCATTTTGACTCGGTTCAACGACGAGCTGAAAGAGTCATTGACGATCCTAAATTTACAAACTATATCAAACCCTGAAATCTAAAAAGAGAGTTAACCTCACATCATGTGTATTATACCGCCTATATAATAGAATATGTTCTGAGGAATTGTTCGAAATTATGCCCACAGCAACTTCCTGCCATCGCACCACGAATCAATTCTTACACATTAGAACTTAAACGGTCACATACAGTGTGGTTTCAGAGGAGCTTTCTCCCGCGAACGCTGAGGTTGTGGAATGAGCTCTCTGCCAAGGTTTCTCTTTTAAGATCACAATATGGAATAAGGAGACAACGCGAGGGTGTTGCACAGCTTGAACAGGCAGCGGTGATCACTTGGCCATGCAAACGGTTAGTTTGTTTGACACCTTAAACAAATTAGTAGAAATCCTGTTTTTAAGTATTTTTTTCAACTCATAAACTATGTATACACCATATTCTATCTCATACTTGTTTAGGTCTCAATTCCTCTTAGTGAAAAGGACACAGATTTTCAGTAGCAACAGCATAGGAGACAGCTCAAAGCTTTTGCACAAACCATCAGTCAGTCCATAAGAAAGCAACTTTGATAAAAGACCCCAGTGCCAGACCCGATCGAACACCTTCGCTTTGTGTAGGTTACACGCCAGTACCAACCCCGGACTCTCAATGTCTTATGCCCATCGGTGTATGTACACTAGAAGTTCGTCGATTGAGGTGAAAAATTTGCCAGCAAAGCAGCCCATATCCTATATTTTGCTTAGATTTAAATACGTAGTACTAGGCCCATAACTTAAAATAAAAAGCACGCGTGTTCCATAGGCTGCATAATACACTAATGCTTCATTTTAAAGATTCTACATACACGTACCTTAAAAAATCTATATCACAAATGGCGAATGAACACAAGGTGATCTATTAGGGTTTTTTTTTTCTACTAAAGATTCGGTACCCCAAAAATACTACAATACTATTAAGTACTATTGTTAAGGTTGCTGCGTTACAAGTCGCAAATTCAGCCCCATATGGAGTACTGCTGCCACCTCTGAGGGGTGCACCCGGATACCAACTTGGCCCATTTGACTCGGTTCAACGACGGGCTGTGAGAATTGTCGACGATCCCAAACTCACTTGCCGTATCGAGCCCTTAAGTCTGAGAAGAGACTTTGCTTCCTTGTGTGTGTTCTACCGCTTGTACAATGGGATGTGTTCTGAGAATTTGTTCGAAATGATGCGGCAGGGAATTCATTCTCACACTTTAGAACCATAATGGACGCGTACAGTGAGGTTTCAGAGAAACTTCCTCCCGCTCGGGTTGTGGAATCAGCTCCCTGCCAAGGTTTTCTCTTAAAACTACAGTATGGGGTTCTTCAAGAAAGAGGTTATAAGAGATTTTTGAAGGTTCGGTAACGCGCGAGTGATACCCCTGGTGTTGCATGCGTCCATAGGCTACGCTGACCGCTTACCATCAGGCAGCCCGTAAACTTGTTTGCCACCTTGGTGGTATAAAAAATATATATGTATATTTAATATCTCACGGTGACGACACGTTTAAGGGATATCAATCATGCAGATATTGACAAGGACGGTGCGCAGTCACTAGGCAGATTGATATGCTTCGCGTACGCCTCGCGAAATTGACAATTGAAAGAAATTGATGGCTGACGGTATGTGATGGCACTTTAGGAGAAGATAAGGTAATACAGGAGGATATTTTATGTGGTAACAAGAATATGATCAAATATGATTTATCTATCTACGGTTATTTATTTTGGGCGTTGCAGCACAAAGACTTTGTGTACAATATATTTGATTTATTTACATGAGATTAAGATATTAACTTATCCGACTCCGAAAATATATAATATATAATATTTATACGGATATGGATTTTACTGGGAATTGGAATTAGTTTAAAGTCCAATCGAGTTTCCATTGCCACGTCCCTATGCATTGTGCAGCATTCAATATACGAATCCGCACGGCAATGGAAACGTACTAGTATTAGATTTGAAACCGATGACGTAACTAGTGGAGTTACAAAATCACTCGATACTAATAAAAAAAACACTTAGCGCTCACACAAATATAAATACGCGGGCTTTTAAACAGATGTGACAAATTAATTGGTGTAGGTATGTATGTAATTAAGGGAAAACTGCAAGTGCAACAAGTTTCATTGATAAATTTTCATCACATTTTTTACATATAAATTGACATAGTCCGCTTTCAGACACGTATCAAAATCAAAATACTTCGTTTATTCTCCACCGACCAACTGAACGGCACATCTAGTTGTGCGTTTTTTAGGACAAAAATAAATGTGTTGAATATTCAGGATTGAGCAAATATCTTCATGTTCATTTTATGACTGAAATTCAAATGTGTTTTAATATAAACAATCGCTAGTTCAAATAAGCAATTTCTACAAGACGTGAACAACATAAGTACTTTAAATTCATAAAAGTCTTAAACGTCATCAAATCCTACAACAGAACAAGCACTTCTAAAAAGGAAGCCAGTGTGTGATGCATAAGTCTCTTTCGGTATTGTCTGACTGTCTGGAGACTGTTGCTTGGAAGAGAAACATGCATGAAGTACTTTGTTCAAGAAAAGTGTTCTAAATTTTGACGTAATTATGCTAAGTAGTATGATAATTAAGTATGTTATTGTAGGTAATGTACTTATAAATACAGATAAGACACAATTATTTCAGTTTTCAGCCTTGATCTTAATCGAAAACTATTGTAGCAATAGGTACCTAAATTATTTTGAAATACGAAGAGAATATAAGAGCAATTAAGAAGTAGCCAAAATCAAACCACTGAATACTTGATCTTAAAAATCTTTTTAGCAAAAAAAACCGGGTTCAAAAAGATGCACTTAAAAGGTAAAAATTTACAGTAATCTGATCTGAATAACAGTTTGTTTTACGCAAATGAAGTGTTTTATAAACTGTTTGGTACATAGAAACCAACTTCAAACTGTAATACAGATAAGATATTTAGAATTTTTTTACCTTTTTAGTGCATCTTTTTGAAGCCGGTTGTTTTTTTTTGTTAAAAAGTGTTTTAAGATCAAGTATTCAGTAATTTAATTTTGGCTATTTCTTAATTGCTCTTATTTTCTCTTAGTATATCAAAATAATTTACCCATCGTACGATTATTATTTAATTTAGATCACGGCTGAAAACTTAAATAAATTTGTCTTATCAATATTTTTAAGTGCATCTTTTTAAAGCCGGTTGTTTTTTTTTTGGAAAAAGGTTTTTATTTTTACACTTTTTAGTGACGAATTGCTTTTTTCGTACACTTAAAACATCCATACTAGCAACAAAATGTATCATCTGAATAAAAATTAAGACATATGGCTTTTCTTATGGATGTCATTGTCAGAACTAGACCAAATTTAAATGGGACCAAACGGGAAGCACCAACTTTCAAATAAAAAAATACACTCCTTTTTTGAAATCGGTTGAAAATACACCTGTTTTGACGATACCAATATTTATGCCTTAACATTTTTGTAATGCAATGTTTTTATTCAAGTTTTGTAATGCAATGTTTTTATTCAAGTTTTGTAATGCAATGTTTTTATTCAAGTTTTAGCGCGAAGATTTACATTAGTAAACAATTCTCAATAAACTTACTACCTAAAGCCAAATGCATCTTTAAATTAGAATGGCGCGTTTAAATATACAAGTTCAGTAATTTTATACATTAGCTGAGAAATTATGATTTATTTTATGAAAGGTTTGTAGCTAACAAAAAGTTGAATAGCGATGACTCAAATGTAAAATATTACATTATATACTTACTTATCATAAACATCAACACAAAATTAATTGTTAAATGTAGGTAGTAATCTAACTCCCTATTTATAGATTCGTCCTCTGGACAAAATGAGGTTGCGTAAGTTTTGAACCAGTGGCGCGAGTATGGATGCTTTAAAACGTACTGTGATTGGATGTTTGATTGATGGTAAAGTGATATAGAAATGGAAGCACGTTTCATATGCTCTTTAAGGTAGTTTCAGAACTTTTACTCGAATAAAATTTTATTCAGGATATATTAAACATAGGATAAATCGGAGACCCTCTAGATAGGAGTTGTTTTGTTATCCGCGGTTTTCTTTTCTTATTAATTTTATTGCCTTAGTTAAATAATAATTCTACTGTTATTGGAAGTTTTATAATGTTGAATATAGCCGCGGAAGTTTAATTTACTTAGAAATTTTATAATATTGAAAACACCCGCGAAACTTACCTAAGTGCGTCGTTTAACCACCATTAGGATAGCCTCGTACAATAAAATTTTTGACAATGATAAAAGGGTAGTTGTTTTGGTTCTCACGTGTTCCGTATAATGGTATGACTTGTTAGTTTATTTGAAATTACCCGGGGTTTGTTAGAACTTTACGAACATTTAGAACATAATATTAATATTTTATTAGGATCCTATTAATTTAGGGTAATTAGGCCGTTTTATCTAGACCGTTCATATTAATCTAGGACTCAATAATAGTACCCCAACCAACATAACTAGTATTATACTTAAAAGATATTCTTTTTTCTTTGTTAAAATTAATAAAGGCCGTACATCCGTCCGGAATCAAAAATAGGGTGGGGGTGTTTGAAATGTGGAGTGTGAAGGTTGCTAGAGTTGGGTTAGTGGTGATATAAGTGCGTTGTCCTATACATATAAAACATTCAATTGCCGTCGTTTAAATTGTCGAAACGCTGCCCGATCAATAGTCCATAGTTTACGCTTGAGGGCCACTACAAGCTAGGAACTACGTGGAGTTTAACTACAGCTAGGTCGTGCCACCGTTACTGGTAAGTAAATACTTTTATATTAGAAGTTACAGTGAAAATATTGTGTGTTCGTCGTGAAATTCTTTAGGTTGTATTTTAAAAATTTCTAAATTAATGTTAAAACATCAAAATGACGGGCCCTCTTTTGCCGGTTAGAAATTTATAATAGAAAAAAACCTCTAATCACCTTAGTAGAAAGGAATATATTTACGGACCTTGTTTCTAGGACATTTTCAGCTAGGTAAAAAAAAATCTTATATAAAAGTAGGAGTGGGAACTAAGATTATACCAGCCATAATAATTATATAGCCTACTAAAGAACTAGGTCTGCCAAGAGATACAGTAATTACTATGTGTAATCCATGTCCATCCTTGGCGGCGTTAGTAGGGTTTTTCAATTTTAGCTGGTTAGCTAGTGTAGGTGAGCGGGCGCCCCTTTAACCTACTTTCAGGTCGCAAGTCCTGAACGCTTAGCTACCTGGTTGCCACTCTACAAACGAATGGATTAAGCATTCGTATAGATTTTAGTTTCAAATATGGAAGTAGCATCAATTAGGGTTCCTTTGCGTAGGGATGACGGAAAATAATATAACTCTTTAGTACCTGTGTCCTTTTGTTCTGATATTCGAGTATTTACTTTGTTTAGGTGTTTTTTTACAGACTTTAGAAATAGTAAAAATTCAAAGTGGACATTATTTATGATCGTAGATTTAGCTATATTTATTTCTTGATTATTTTCCTTTACGCTTATTTGTATACTATTGTATGCTTTATTACTCTGACGTATCTCTAAAACAACTGGGTTACTACTTATTTAACACAACGGTTTTCGGGTCCTACCACTTTTGACGATCACGCTGGGCCAAATAAGATGATTATCTACATCATTTTAATTATTAGATTCTTTTGATTTCTCTCGTTGAGTGATATCGGCTGCGTAGTTTCTTAGAATATTTTATTGTCTCATTATATTAATTTTTTTGATCTAAAAGGGGGTACAAAAAGGGGGGGCGTTACACTGTGTTATCAAAGTATTTACTAGACAGATCATACCAGGTAAAACTTGATAGTACCGACTGTCTATTACAATACGAGTTAAATGCTAGGTACCAATTATTGTGTTGTCACCAGCGGGTCGATTCCGTAAAAGATTGCAAACCTTTTTTGAAAGAAATAAGATATACATTGCGGTTTCGCGACAATCGATGAATTTCATACGTCATTTCAAATGCGCAATGTATATCTTATTTCTTTGGATTTCAAACGAGAATTGTTAGCTGTCATTTTACGGAATCGAGCCTCAGAACAATTAGGTTTGTGAAGTTTGAAATTGATACGGCAGTTATAGAAATTAGTTAAGAGTGGGTTGTGTTGCTGCATTTTCTAATCTAATATTAAGTTATGTAATTAATAGTACAACATAGGACGCAAAATGGTAATTGCAGGTCAAGTGTGAGTTTTAGTGGTATGAGACTGGCAATGCAAATGAAACATATACCTACAAGGAAATTAAAATAGATTTCTTATGTAATAAAACTAATTGATATTAAATATAGCAGGCCTGCAATGGCTTTTAATGCAACGTTGCCGACGCAGTTTTTGTTCCATATTCAAAAAACACCCGGCGTAATGGATTTGGTTTTGCTGTACATGTAAATACGGTACTCCGCGTGTTCTTTTTTCAAAAGTTATTAAACTTTTCTTCTAGACAGTACCGCAACGCATGTTGGTTTATGTAAGTTGTTTACCAACGTTTATAGTCATGCAGTACTGTGCAGAGCATGTATATTTACCACAATTGCAATGTGTCTACACACATGGGTGTTTTACGGTTTCTTAGTCAAACATGAAATCTTTATAGTTTCGTCAAGTCTGTCCGTCTAAAAACTACTTGATGTGACTTAAAAACTGTTTAAAAAAAATTAAATAGTTTTTCTTTAAAATACCAATATGTATGAGACCGTTATTTATATAAAGTAAAGTAATAAATATAACTTTCAAAATCTGCCCATAAGTAGTATATTGTGTAAGCAAAGCCAACTTAAAAAAAATCATAAAAAGTCTTGAAATATTTTTGTTGTACTTTAAATGTTTCTATTTTGTATACAAAATAAAAACATACAAAAATGGTGGTTTACAATAGACATTATTTTGTAAATTATAATAATCGATAAAAGAACGGCGGCGGAGAAATCACCTTATAAGAGACGGATATGACATAAATAGTGTGGGATTCCGTAGCCGATAATATTTTTTAAGTTAGGTCGGTTATATCTCAGAAAACTCACTTTGGATTAAATAAGTCGTATTATATTTAATTTTATTACCATCATAAAACTTAACCCGGTGTAACGTACGTATGCTTGTAAGGGCAACGTTTCACCTATCGTATTCCGACATTGTACCGGGCACAAACCAGGGTCGAGACAAAATTAAAATTTACGATTTGTAACAATATTGGTGGCTTTTACCCAGGATCTACAACATGGCAGCTCAACGTTTTACTTCTGTGACACTAGGTCCTCTTAAATTTATGTCTGAAATATACAGAAATATTAGGTTGTTCATAACAGATTATGTACATTGAAACCAGGGTGGTAAAACGTCCCAAGTTCCAAATATAGATGTAATAATAACGCATATTTTTTGTAAAATATGTTTGCTAGTCAAAGGATTTGTGAGATTAAAATAAATTCAGTATAAGCTCAAGCGAAAAACTTTAAGTGCTCGCATGTTTACTGCACTTCATAAGCTAAAGCCAAGAACGTGGATTCATTTCCAGATCCACGAGATGTATAAATCTTATTTAATTTTCTAAGAGCAGTTCTCACGCAAGTTGGTAATAATTAAAATTCATATTTGCAATTGAGCATGTAAATACGGTTTACTTAATAAGTAAAAAAGTAGTAAAAAATTAAATATAAATTACGTGTAAATATTATTATAAATGTAATATTATATATATGTCTTAATTAATTTCTACTACATAGATATTTGTGCTATATACCCCTTGTTGTTTTGAGGAAAAACATATAGGATAACTTGTGTCTAAAATCGAGACCTTTCTGTCTAAGTATCCAAATGTTTTCTATGCAAATAACATATTAGTTTTTTGTTATGCCCAACGCCTTACGATACAGGTACAGTAAGAAATAAAATTTTGTTTTTGTATTTTATTAAAACTTATATGTACTTCCTGAGTTACGATGCCTCCAAAGAGTTTAGATAAAACCTCATTCGTTGTGGTTTCAAAACATCAGAACACGCCCCATAACATCTCTAAGACATAAGGAATATTGTTGTTCAGCGACATTGACAAAGATAGTAGATTATTAGAGAGAGATTATACAACAAGTGAAAAAAGGGAATTTATTCGATGGACTAAACATAACACACAAACAACAAACTAAAACAATTTAACAATTATTTCAAGTTCAAAATTAATGCACTTAGTGAGTAAAAGTTAGTTTTATTCACTGTTATCGATGAATAAAATATCCTTTTTCGAGTGGCAATGGTAAGAATATTATTTTTGCTGTCGATTTGTTTTGACCTTATAGGGTCACAGGGAGTCTTAACCTTTTATGTGATATTCCATTATTAATAAACAAACAACAAGAATTATACTTGACACAGTACAGCTGAAAAAATGTGTCTTGTTTTATTTAGAGCAATGGGATGTTCCTACAAAACCCCGTGACAAATTATGTGCCATCAAAAGTTTGAGATTCCCCAATTGCGTACATTTATTTTGTTGTAACCTAACAAGTTTGCTGAATCCGCGACACAGCTACGAGATGGAATTGTATATAAATTGCTCGATTTTTTTCTTCAAAACAATAATAACTTGGAATCTGTTTTGTTATTTCTTAAATTTGTTATTTACAACCTACCATCTGTGACGGAATAATTATAGTCGCTCACGTTTATAACTTTTTTCGTTTGTTTTTGTCGGAATCTTTGTAATGCGGAAATAGCCCTAGAGTTGTTTTTTTTTGTTTATAGTTGAGTTGCCGTTTCTGTTTCTGATGAAAAACAATTAAATTATGAGTGAATATGAGTTTTATAAAAAAAAAATACTTGGTTGCAAAGAAGTCCTTTAAAAGGTGCGAGCATACACACTCAATTTGAAAATTTAAAACCAGCTAAAAAGTGAAAAATAAATATCTTCATTTTCCAATAACAAACTAATGTATATTTATTTTAATATTACAAATTTGTTCTGAAAGTTATCAAATTTCTCTTTAAAAAATTTAATAACTTTATGTAGACGGGTGTCATGACCATCAGTTAATTTTTATTTCGAGGACCTATTTAATTTTGTGAACATCGCTTATATTGTACTGAAAAAGCTAAAACTTTTATGAACATGTAAAAGTTCACAACCTACTATAAGTATAATAATACTATGACGTAAGGTTGACGTCCAGTAAAATTGTTTACGTCATTAAAATACCCTGTGTCCTAATGTATAAAAATAGCTTGAACCGTCCTTTCTGAAACAAATATTGTATTTATATCTAGGGTAGTTCCCAAAATATGAAAAACCCGTATGTCACCAACTATGAAAATAGCTAAAATGTACTTACTATTTTTGCAGTTAGCGAAACTGTCTGTACTGATTTGATCGCAAAGCTAAGTCTTTCGGCTAAGCTATGAATATGAGGACCCCACGGAAGTTTAGAGTCTAGCGTTATGCTTACGTTATAACTTATACACAATCTGAGGTTATTACCAGAAAGATTATAGTTACCCATTTATATAAACAATAGTTTGGAGTTGAGTACCTTGCGAAAGGTAATTTTACACATTTGTTTTTGTTTTATAAACTTGCAAATTATTAAGACTAAACCAATTCACATTCATTCAATTCGTCATGAAATGTCTACTTTTTCAAATAAAACAATGATTTTTACATAATGTGGGAGATCATTTTCATATGATAAATAGAAAAGGGTCCAGAAATGATCCCTGAGGGACTCCCATAGAAACGGTTGACCTCGGAGATCTTTCATCGTCCAAATCTGTTTTAACCTATGTTACCTATGTGATAGGCCTAGACGCCAAGAGCTTAATCACTGATATCGTAGTTATATTTCTCTTAAAAGAACTAATACTACAATGTTCACTGTATTAGCCTCAATGATCTAATAACTAAAGCAAAAATTTGTCAAGTACGAATTAGACTCGCGCACCGTGGGATCCGTACTACCATATAATTTACGAACACAAACCACAACAAAAAGTGTGCCACTACGCGGTCATCTCTTCAATGACTGACCTCGCCCGATGTTGCTTATCTTCGGATTTCATTTCATAAAAAGTGTAACTGTGTCTCAATATGAACTAGTTTTGTCGCTAGATTGCGCTTATATGGTCATTTGAGAAAGTAATTGCACGAGCCTGTCTTCCACTTAGCTGGGTTTTTATTGTTTGTTGTTTGAAACTCCCTGTATTTACGATAGAGCAAAAACAATGAAAAACGTTTTTATGTAAATTTTTACTTATTGATTTTTTTATTATTTGTTAGGTAGCCCGCCATTATAACACATTTTTTGTTAAAAAATTCAGGCTTCTACCAAAACGGTGTCAAACATAGAGCGAACAAAATATTCGACGCACGGACGAATGATCAGACACACATACAGATAGGCTCATTGGAACTCTTTGGGTACGGAACCCTAAAAAGAAGATAACAATAAAAAGTGACGCATAAATAGAAGATAAAGGATCATCCCTGCAAAGTTACTATCTAGAGACTAAGTGATGAACGAATAAACTAATCACGGTTGCGGTAATCAGCTTAATGTAAACGATTTAGGATCATACGTTGTGGAAATCACGTAGAAAAGTTATATTTATCAAGAAATATTAAGAGACTCAGCTTCATAACATTGTTTTTATTTTTGATATACGTTACGCAGCCGCCGTGTTCCGTTTCTTTCTTACAATATCGTTGGAATTGTGACACGGTTATGAGAAGGAATTCCTTATAAATTGCTCACAATTTATCTTTGAGAACAATAACAATTTCTGAATTTGTCTTAGACATTGTGGCAGTCATTTTGTAGGGGATTTGTTTGTTGCTTAGGTTAATACAATTTTTATGTTTTTTGTTGTGGAAAAATGTTAATAATAGAATTATTAAAACATCTTTGTAAGCAGCTTGTAAAGTAACTAGTAGTAGTTATTTATTTTAGTATTATTTATAATAATTTAATTTTGAAATAGTAGTTTTTTGACTGTTTAAAGTTTTTTTTTTAAATTTCACTTTGAGTGCTCAAACCAACAAAATTTCACTCAGTGACTCTCCCGTTTTCAATCAGTAAGTTCCACCTTTTGGCTCTATCATAAGCACTACAGAACTAAGCACTACAACTAAAGAAATAAGACCAAACTCAACTGTGCTACCATTCTAGAGATTCAATGATCACCTTAAGAGTCTATCATTAGGCTATTTTCATTATGTGCAATAAAAACTGATGATGACAAACAAACAATCCTATATTGTTTTACAAATACGCGTTGTAAAATTTAATATAAAAGAAAACTTAAGTGTCCTAAGGCTCAACTAGAAATTTTGGATTGAAGTATATACGATCTATAGAACTTTATGGTAATTGCACACTCAAACGAGTTAAGTTTGCAATAATTTGATTAATTTTTTACAGTCCTGAGTACACTTTTTGACGTGAAAAAAAAATATGTTATAGTTCAAACCTTAATAACTTGCTAATATTATACGAGGCAGTACTTCACGTCGGGGCAGAGGTTCCGCTTTACAAGTCGCAAGTTTGGTTCCATATGGAGTACTGCTGCCATCTCTTGGCGGGTATACCCAGATACCAGCTTAGCTATTTTGACTCTGTTCAACGATGGGCTGTGAGAATTGTCGACGATCCCAAACTCATTTGCCGTATCGAACCCTAAAGTCAGCGGAGAGACATTGCGTCCCTGTGTGTGTTCTACCGCTTGTACAATGGGATGAGTTCGAAGGAATTTTTCAAAATGATGCCCACGGCTCCCTTCTACCATCGCACCGCTAGCTATCGGCAGAGAATTCATTCTCACACCTTAGAACCGAGGTGGTCGGGTACAGTGCGGTTTCAGAGAAACTTCCTCCCGCGAACGGCCAAGCTAATTTTGACTAATGTGTAAAGTTTGGGAAGTTAGGGCTTTGTAGAGTTAGGGCGTGTAAAGTTAGAAGCTTGGCTCTATATGAAATAATGATGTTGATGTTGATGATAATGATGATTGATGAAATGGTGGTCTCGTCTTGGCAGCATTTTACATGAAAATATTTTTTTTGGGATATCACTTCTTTTTGTAAGTTGCTTATGACAATATTTTTTGTTTATTTTTCTTTCTTTTTTAGGACGTATTTCTTGCACATCAGAGGTGCCATTTTTTATAGTCCACTCTCTATCTTTGCCTTTTTTTGTTTGTTGGTTTACTGTTTATAATAAGCGATATATCAGGCCAATACTTGGCTCTTAGGTGTTTATTCTCGACTATAGGTGATTGTTGTGCTTTAATAATACTAAAGTCAATATTTTTACTTTGTAATTTAGTCCCTTTAGCAAGAGACTACCTAAGCTTGCCCACAAGAGAAAGTGGATGACCCAATATCAATGGGAGCATTATTTAAACTTAGCCCTTGGCCTTTATGTATGATGATAGCATGTATACGAGAGACATTTTTTATTTTATAACAACTGGAGCCTACACCATTGTAATTTACCATCCCCATAGAAGTTTTATTTTGTAAATATTTGTGACCACATTTTAATTTTTAACGAAAAAAATAAGTATAGTAATATTATTCGTATAATTTTGTAGTAATATTTTCACCCCTAACTTATGCCCCATTTCCACTTCTATCCCCTAATTTAAGGGGTTGAGAAATGACTTTCTTATAAACCTGAAAAATGTATTTTTTTATTTGCAATAAGAAGTCTGTGTACTTAAATAATTTTCAGATCTCTAGCATTAAATTAAATTCGTATGGGTAAAACCTATACAAACTTCCATGCCCTTATTTAAAGGATGAGGGATTTACTAAAAATCCTGACATATGTATTTTATTATTAAACCTATACAAACTTCCATGCCCTTATTTAAAGGATGAGGGATTTACTAAAAATCCTGACATATGTATTTTATTATTAAACCTATACAAACTTCCATGCCCTTATTTAAAGGATGAGGGATTTACTAAAAATCCTGACATATGTATTTTATTATTTTAACGAGGAATCCCTATAGAATTTTCAGACCTATAGCATCAAATTTTGCGGAAATCTCATATAAACTTCCATTCCCTAGTTTAATGGGTAACTTTTACTAGTCCGAAGTTTTAATTTTTTTGTTGTTGTTTTTGTACTAATACTAGTTTACATACCAAATTTCAGCTTTCTAGTATTTCAAAAAGTACCCTGAGAATTTTAATGATCAACAGTGAGTGAGTCAGTGGCGAAATCGGTGTTATTTAGATATCAATAACATCTAAAGTATAAGAGCAGTGCAATTGAAACTTTACATGTTTAATAAGTCTACTATTGAAATTAATAATTCTAGAAAACTGAAAAACTACTAATTCCTTGTTTCTTCTTTCAAAAAATTTTACCTAAACGGTTTAACCAAAGATGATTGACCAATAAGTTCAATGCTTTGGCATCTTTCGAAGTCCACTCTTCTTATTTGTCATTTACTTCTTCATTATAAACTATTCCACTGGATTCTCCAACACTCCAAAACTCTCCAACCGACTACCACTTTTTGCGGAATTTGAATAATTTCTTAATTGAAAAAAAAAATTCAATTCAGATAAGGCAGTCCTTATCAAAACACCTTCAAAGATTTTGTTGATTCTTGCTCCCGCATTTTTTTTAGCAAAGGAATCAATGAACTCTCTATAAAATGGCAAAATTGCATAGATCACAGTGGTACCTACCTTGACTTTGATTGATTAAATAAAATATGTAAAAAAAAATAGTTTTGCTTTTTCCATAAAAAAACATCAATTTCGTATGTATTATAAAAGGACCTTATATAATTCTAAGTTTGGCGTAGGATGGAAGGGGTCGTGCGTTGACGGCCATGTTTGAAAATGCGTTTTGACTTATATCTTCTAAATAATTTGTATATATCCCAATCTTGTATATCACGTGAACAAAAAAAAATGCCCTGCCTACTGGAGTCCTATTCTTACGCTTATGTAATTCACCTAACCAGGATAAGTCTTTACAAGATATTCTCCGGTTTTTACTGGTTAAATATACTGTGAAAATATGTGAAATTCAAGATTTAATGCAATTATTCGTTCGGTGAAATGTTGTTAAGAGGAATGAATTAGATCATTGATTGCTTTGTAGGCATTTCAGCTTTGTTACAATCAAAACCCTTATCTTGTGTGACCTTTTATTACCGCCTCTATCAGTTGCCCTAGAGCATTAGTAAACAGGGTCCTAAACAAACAAACGAACCCCAAAAACTTGTTGTGTGTTCATAAACATGTTTGTTTTGTTAGTTTTCAGTTTTGCTAAACTAAATGGTTAGTAGAAGTGATCATAGGAAATTATATTCAAACAAAATATTGTATAAGAAACGGTTTGTGTGTTCATATATTTGTTTGTTTGCATCCTTTTTTTTATTGTTTGTTCCCTTTCTTATCCAAATCTTAAGTGTCCATACATAAAAACATACACACAGTATATTAAAGGTTAATTTGCCTGCGTGTATTGTGTCTGGATTTTCTCTATCATTTGTTGTGCGAGTTTAAAATATCGCTTTCGTAGTTAAGTAGTTTTCTATGAATACTTTGTGATACCAACAATGTAAAAGAAAAAAGTGCTTACCTTCAAATTATTTTAAAGTAGGTACTTTTATGTATACTGTATATTGTTTGATTTGACTTATATTAATAAATTAAATAAGAAAAACCTCGTTTTCAGTAGCTGGACTACATGTCTCGATAAATGGTTATCAAAATGGAAAAAAACAATTACGCGTATTTCTACTATCAAGTAACCCAAAAGGCGGTCCAGCTACTGAAAACGAGGTTTTTCTTATTTAATTTATTAATATAAGTCAAATTAAATCAAACAATATTTATTCAAAAAGATTTCTGGGCACACTTTGAATCGTCAATACAATGTAAAAAATGCTAATTTCTGCCAAAAAGAGCTGGCAACAAGTTCTATTTATTTATTAATTTATGATTTATTTATTTATTTATTTCTTCGGAACAACAAACGGTTATACAATATGATTTACTTACTTATATTAGATACATCAACATTTTTACGTAATTGAATAACCAACAACGTTATCCACTAATTAACTAATGTAAGTATTTATAATACACTAGCTGGCCCGGCAGACTTTGTTCTGCCTGTAAAGATGATGCACTGTAGCGCCATCTGTTACAACAAACGGTAGGTAGGTAGCTATTACCCACGGCTACACCCGCGTGGATTTCTATTAGATACCTAGCTGACCCGGCGAACGTAGTTTTTTTTAAAACAACTGCCGCACCAACCTATTGTGAAAGGGTTGTACTAATTCAGAAACCTACCCTAGCATGTTCATAACAACTTACCAAAATTTTATTAAAATCGGTTTACCCTTAGTGCGCGAGTCTGACTCGCACTTGACCGTTTTTTACCAATGTCAATGAGTTGTTTAGAGAATATGTTTACAGATTGGTCATTTTGCAACTCGACACGCATATTCTTGCTTAAATGAAGTACTTTGACATGTTTCCACAAATTGGAGGACTTTAGTACATTGACTAATAGCAGTCGTAAATAAAACATTCATCATTGCTTGGATGTACTGAATAAATTCGACCAATGGCATCGGTGGAATACACATCTGGGTATCCTTGAACTTGTTTCCCTTGTTTCCTTCTTATAAATCTCCTTGAGGATTGATTCCAAGTATAATATTTTTGCATTTCAGAATATAGCAATTTTTGTGCAAAATCATCGTTTTGGCATGTCTCAAAAAAACTGGTTAATGTAGTAGATGGTGGCTGAGCAGCTCTTTGTACTGCGTTCTGTGCTGTAAAATACACTCTTTGTCCATTTTCTAAATGCACAGCTAAATGAACAACAGTAGGGTGTCCCTCATGAATAGGAAAAGAAAATATTCGCCATACTGCTTCATTACTACTAACATAGCGGCCCATTTGGTATTGTGTAACTTCATCATTGGAATTCTCTCCACCAATTCCAATCACAGCCATATCACTCCCTAAAAGTGAATGAATCATCCACAATCCAACGATTATCTATTTCATATCTTGTTGATTTAATTTTACAATTGTTGATCTTCCATTGTCTGCTGTCGATCGTCGACGATACAGTGGATAACCGTCATTACCAGTAATTGTTTCCGATATTAATGTCCGTGGATATCGTTTTGAACATTTCCCATCCATCATACATCGTGAATTTTGATTAAGAGTTCCACAGGGACCATGCATCATATTTTTGATAACTACCTCATGCAATCCAGAATCTACTTGTACATTAGGGATTTCTGCTATCACTGCATCAACTTCATTTGGCCTTATCTTTTCAACCAACCAAATCAAAATGTGTGCATGTGGCAATCGTCGTTTCTGCCACTCCACAGAATACATCCAGCAATGTTTTACAAAGAATCCATTAAAGATTTTAATTTTTGTCTAAAGACTCTTGCTGTAATATCATGACGATCAATGGGTGATTGCCTAGGGAATAACTCCTGCTCGATTTCTATCCATTGTGGATTGCATGTAAATGTGATGAACAAATCTGCTGTACCATATTGACGAACATACGACATGGCATCTTGAGCATATTCATGCATATGTCGAGGGCTTCCGATGTATGTTGCTGGAAGAATAGTCATCCGACCAACATTCTGTGCATTTCCATCAGTATTAATCGCATCTCGAAGGTGAATATACTCTTCAGATCGGAGTTTGGTCTGATTCAACCTGATGAATGTTAATCTCTCCGTTTCAATTTTAACATACATGTCAACAATATATTTGTGATATAATCGCCGCCATTTCAATATGTGATTGTCTTCGTTTTCCCGAACCATTAGGCGGTATTAATAATAGTTCATTGAACACACATTTTTGTTCGTTTCAGAACTTGTAAATAGATTTTGTTTTAATAACATTGTTGAAATATAAAATTAAAATACTTAATATAGTTACTAAGATATTATCGCCATAGCTAAACTAATATTTTAATTACCTGTAATAGGATTTATCATTTTTATTGAGAAATCATAGCCATCTTCACCTTGCCAAAATATAATGGGATATTGCAGTGCATCATATGAGCGGTGTGTTTCCTTTAAACGTTGTAATTGATCATTCCAACGATGTAAAACAATATTACGGGATTCCAAGTTTTCTTCAACTACAACGATAGCAACTTCATCAATAGTTGGTGCATTAAAACGTATTGCATGTTGGTGTTTTATCAGCTCTGATTGCAATTTTGTGATTATCTGATGGCATCAGATCCAGGGCAGTTTTAAACAATATAATCAATTGATTGTGTTCATGAAATAAAGTTTGTAATTGTTCTACAATAGACCTTTTTACTAAATTGTTATGTGCACAACGCATATTAATTTATTGTGCTGAATTGCCCATAAAATAAATTTGCAGGAATTTGTAGTAGCTATCTGACACTGGTAACAGTGAACCGGCTCTGTGATATATTTGGCCTTGTATCTGTAAATTAGAAAAATATTATTTTTGCACCAAACTCTATAAAATAAAATAAATAATCAATGTGGGGTGTACATTTTTGGATTGTCAGTGATCAAACTTAATTTTTTTTTTCTTAAAAATTATATCTATCTCCTAATTAGTTGTAACTAATATCTATCATCAAATAATTATATTGTGTTTAAAATAATAAAAGTGTTGCTACAAATGAATCACCAAATAATATGATGACTAAGTGATGATTATGATTAGTGACACATCTTAACTTAGGTGACAGAACATATTGTTTGCTAAAATAATTGATTAACTGCTATAATACATACCTTGAAAGTTGGCATAAAATTTTCCCGAACTACATTTGTTGACCCAAATGAAGTCATTTGAAAGCAATTGTTATATTGTTGGATATTTGTCAAAAAGTGTATGAAATCTGTTCCTATTCCTGAAACCAATGAGTACAATGACTCTCTTGGTGGTTCCAATGGTATCAATTTCACTTTACCATTTGCGCAACACAATCCATTAGCTTCGTTTTTATATTTCAATGCCTTACAATGTGAGCAAACCGAGTTCATCGAACCAATAACAACACATTGGTAGTTACTGTAGTCAATTGACACATCGTACCTGAAAGCAGCTCGATTCAAACTTGCGCGATTATTAGTTGAATGTCGCGCTCGCGCTTCACGCGTTTGTGATATCCGAATTCTTTCACGTTCATTTCGGCCGTTACGTTCTTGTGCAGCATGATTAGATCGGTAATTAGCTTGGTTTGTAGCATTTCGGCTTCTTCTACCTAAATTGCTTCGTCTAATAGGAGGAATATCTATATTATAGATTATTTTGTCACATGCAATAATTAGCGATCATAGGTAAATAAACACTACACAAAACACTATATAGGTACGAATTTGTTTCGTGTATTAGTTGACAAAAGCAAACTCATTAGAGTAGGTAACCGACTTTCAACTTTTTTTAAATTTGATATGACTTGGAATCAAATCCTTCAAGCCGTATTTAAAATAGGGATATGAAATAATAAAAACTTAAAATAATAAAACACTTTTGGTAACGCTGTTTTTGTTTGACTGATGTAATGACTTGAAAACTGATACATTTTAAAGTAAAACAAATGAAATAATATCGCGAAGCCGACCAAATGGAACTATTCGTTTTCGTTTTCTTTTTTTTTTGTTTATCTGTGCTCCAACTCACACTGGTTTGTTAGATATGATTGAATTTGAACTTTGTACAGAGGTAATAAAGTGCAAATTAACTCTTTGACGTTAGGAACATACCTACATTGTTTAAACAACAGTGAGTGCTTGTAATTCAATATGAACTTTATACAATAGCAATAAAGCTCGTTTTAGTTAGAAAACGTTTGTATGGGAAAAGAAAAGGGCTGTTTTTAGGGGTTTTTAAGCTGAAATTATCTAGCAAAGTATCACATAGGGAATAGTTAAATTTAGTTACTTTTTTTTTTCTTGGTGATTGTTATAATTTTTCATTTTGGAAGGCTTAAAAAGACCTTATTGCGTATACAGTAATTTGTTAGTCTATCTAAATTACTTTCAAATTTATAGCAATCATCCAAACTACGTATTGAGCAGAACGCTTTGAGGTCGTCAGCATAAAGTTGAAATCTACAGTGCTTAAAGCATTCTGCAATATCATTTATATAAATAATAAATAACAGGGGTCCTACAATTGATTCCTGAAGGATTCCTGATGTTGTATTTATTATTTTTGATTCATATCCCCTAATTACAACTTTTTGTGTCCTGTTCGTTATATAAGATTGAAACCAGCGAAGCAGACTACCCCTAATTTCATTAAAGGCAATGGAATAATATTACATGATCTATCTTGTCGAATGCCTTTTGAAAGTCGGTATATACTACAACTACTTGTGTGTTATTGTCCATTGATTCGAATAAATGCGTAGTGTACAAAATAAAGTTGGTTACTGTCGACCTATTTTTAACAACCCCATGTTGTTCTACGAGAATAGTGTTATGAATAATAGGATAAATCTGATTATGCACGAGTCTTTCAAACAGCTTCGACAATACAGACAAAATTGAGATGGGACGATAGTTTTCAACATCTGTTTTGAGTCCTGTTTTAAAAAATGGGATGACAATTGCAGTTTTCCATATTTCAGGAAAAATGCCATCAGACAGACTACGATTGAATATTTTATATAATGGTTTGCATATAGAGTTTGCAGTTTTTACGAAGAACAAGGGAGGTATTCCATCTGAACCAGCTCTTTTATTTGGATCCAATTTTTTAAGTTCCATAAGAATATTGTCCATAGTTAGTGACGTGGTTAATATAGATGTTAGAGAAGTCGGAATGCTGTAAGTCATTGTGATTGAAAGAAGTATGATGGTTCGTATACAGAGCTAAAAAATGCGGCGAATAGATTACAGACATCATCTAGAGATTGAGACTGTCTTCTGTCTTGTTTATAGTAGACATTTTGAGTTACGCTCTCATTGTCATTGCGATTCGAAACCAAAAATGTTTAATATTTGATTTGACGCTGTTTTCTAAGTTATTAATATAATTTGTGTAGCATTTTTTGCTCTCTAGTTTAAATCTGTTACGAAATATTGAAAAAGTCTCATAGTCGCTTATGTTTTTATATTTTTTCCATTTCGTCAATGCTTTTTTTTATTGTTAAAAATATGAATGAGCGATTTAGAAAACCATATCGGGAAGTTTGAAGACCGTTGTTTTTTATCGGGATGTACAGTTTTATTATTCCGTAAAGGGTTTCATAAAGGTGATGTACAGCTTCTTCATCAGCCGATAAATTACATAATTGGCTGTCCCAGTCAGTACTGTTAATAGCCGAATTAACTTTATCGTAGTCAGCATGATGGAAGCAGTATTTGGGGACACTCGTCTTTTTCAATGACTGAGAGAGATTTAAAATAATAATAAAATACTTTGATAATCAGCTAACAACTATACAATATGTATGGCAACACTTATTATGGCAATAAATAAGTTGAACAAAGTCACACATATTATTTTTTGTTTTTATGTAGCATAGGGGGCGTACCGTGTGAAGCGTAAAATATTGTCAATTGTGTGAAGGGATTCAGATATTTTAGTACTAGTGCCATTAGCACCATCATAATTATATTCTTGATCAATCATAATTATGTATACATATACTTAAAGCTATCCATACTATCCATGAATATAATAAATATTTTAAGTGCGAATGTAACTCTGTCTGTTGCCTCTTCACGCTCAAAATGCTATACCGATCAAGATCAATTTTGCATAATGATAGTTTGAGTCCCGAGGACATAGGTTACTAAAACCGTCAAGTATTAGTCGGTTTTTAAGGGATCCGTACACAAAGGGTAAAAACGGAACCCTATTACTAAGACTCCGCTCTCCGTCCGTCCGTCTGTCCGTCTGTCACCAGGCTGTATCTCATGAACCGTGATAGTTAGACAGTTGAAATTGTCACAGAAGATAGATTTTTGTTGCCGCTATAATAACAAATACTAAAAAACCGAATAAAATAGATATTTAAGGGGGCTCCCATACACCAAACGTGATTTTTTTGCTCTTTTTTGCTCGATATTGATAACGGCAACAGATAGGCGCTTAAAATTTTCACAGAATATTTAGTTACATTACATATTCACTTTATAAATAAATAATTAAATTAAAATTAAACAAATATTTAAAGGGTATATTGTATGGGGGCCGTACAACAAACGAGTTTTTTTTGCCATTTTTATAGATAATGGTACGGAACCTTTCGTGCGCGAGTCCGACTCGCACTTGGCTGAGTTTTGTTTTATAATTGAGGAGTTGCCGTTAAAATCCTACACTGATAACCCAATTTAGGTCGGGTGGAATCGCGGGCAAAAGCTAGTATATTATAAATGCGATTGTTTGTCTGTTCGTTTGTCCCTGCATCACGTCACAGCGGAGCATCCAAGTGAGCTTAAAAATTCGCACAGGGATAATTGAAGAGACGGAGAAAGACGTAGGCTGAACTTTTGTTCCGTAAAAATAGAAGTTTATGCAGAAATGACTGAATTCCACTTGCATGAACTATAGCCACAGGTAGAGCTTGCTATTGCAACTTTCTTACTATAAATTCGGGAGTGGTCGTAGCCGTTGGCAACAACTAGTAGACATTTATAAATACATACATAAAACACAAACACTGTATGAAAAATTTATACTACTGGAATAAATACATATATATATATAAACTTACATAGGTACCAGTATAATAACATAACAAATATAGTATTTATAACCCGCTGTAATTCACCATCGGCCGCCCGGCACCAGAGAGTCTCCAAAGGCGAGAAGGCGCATCACACAAACGTGCACTCATCCCCATATGCATACACAATACTCACAGACGTTGTATATCACGAAAAGCCCAAAAAAACTAATTCATACCATTTAACGTACTGTTACTTCGGAAACAAACCTAAGGGAAGAAGTGACAAAGATTTCTTATCTGTCTTATACATAGAAGTAACAAACTCATAGCTATGTCACACAAAAACACCTGAATAAAATCTTTTTATGGTCTATTTTCAAAACAAAACTGACAAACAATTTTTTACAAACTTATATTGTTTCTTTGAATTTAATATACTGTTAGGTGCGGTCGAGCAATATGATGCCCTTGTACTAGTATATCGATCGTTAACAACGTATCATGCATGAGGAAGCAGGTGTGTCAACGTTGATTGAAAAATATGGTTTAATAAGATTTCGCTCCAATTTTCTCTGAAAGAAAACTATTACATTAGCTTATTACTAGGTAACCAATATATTAATAGTATTTTAAACTTGGGAAAATATAGATTAAAATATATTAACGTCATATACGTTAATGATCTAAGGTTATATAATGGTTGTAAGGTAAAGGTACCTACGACGCGCGTGGGTGTTGAACGACAGTCTGTCCTTATATCTAATTTAGGTTATTGTATTAATGTGTAGTCTTTGACTCTATCAGAAAAGGGAATAATGTGTCTTTAAAAATAACTGGTAGCACAGTGGTTATGACAACTTACTTGCTGTGTATTACCTTAAAGAATAGCCTGATGCTAAAGTAATAATACGTTAATAATAATCAATTTACCATTAATTCGTTTCACTACTAAATTTAAGTCTTCAACTATAGCTAAAAAAAAAGAAACAGAAAGACTAAGGATAGTTAAGTTTATCATAGGAAGTAACTTGATAAAAATCGAGAATTAAAGTGGTGATAGTATCCCACCCTGAGATACGCTAGATTCAAGATTTCACTAATGCGGTAATTGTCAATTGATGCTGGTAGCTTGCTGGTGACCTCGTTTATGCGATGGAAACCGGCTTAGTGCTTCGAAAGAGATATTTAAGTAATCAAGGATACTTCGCAAAATATCATGATCAACGGTATTAAAGGCATTAGAGAAGTCTATTAGAACTATTGTCGTGAAAAATGCATTTTCCATACCGTCACAAATGTTCTTCTTAGTTATTTTTAGTTAAGTGCTGTGTCCTAAACAATACCCACCTAAAGAGAGGTTAAGCTTTTTTTTAAAGACGTGATTGTTATAGTAAGTTGATGATGAATCACTGATTTAAGAATCTTAGACAAAAAGGGCTTTAGGTAACGGTCTAAAATTATTAATAGTAACCTGATTTGACATTTAACGTTAGGGCTAACGTTAACTTTACGCCATACATCAGGACAAAAACCACTAACCGATAAGAAATTTATGACTTGTGTAATTATAGGAAGGACATAGTTCATAGTATGGACAATTTTTTTTTGTAGAAAATTTGTGTTATAGAGATTGTTTTTGTGTTGCATAGCCAGTTTCTTGAAAAAAGTTATAAAATATATGACTTTACGCTGCTACCCTGAGGAGTAGAGCAGTGACCATAATCGTTAACCAATACGAGAGACCCTAGAAGTTTTTCGACATCAAGGCCTACTGCCATGGTCGTCTTCATGCGTTTAAATAATGAACCCTAAAAAATAAGAATCACGTCTGACACCTATTGTCAGGCATTACTTTAAGTAGGCTTACTTGCTGAATAGGCAATTATAAAAAATATTGTGCCATTTTCATACGCATTTGCTTTGGTGCATAATACTAAGACCTACTAGGTTAGAATACCCAAGAGGTTATAGATTATTGTTATTATTTTCTGGTGAAAGTGTTTTATGGGCAACATGTCAGTACATAATTTTGATTTTCTTGTGTTCTAGTCTAAGAAGATTGTGGGTCTTCAGGTCGAGTTTTTTCTCTTTCACTCTTTATCTATAATTCTTTATTTTTAAAATAAAAATACCCAAATCGCTTCAAGAGTCTTTCAAATAAAAAAGAATTTTTCGAATCGGTCAATGTGTCTTCGAGTACATCCAGTAGTTTGGGAAAATACATAAATAAAAAGATTCCGACGAATTGATAACCTCCTCCTTTTTTTGAAGTCTGTTAAAAAGACAGGAGTACTTACGAGCGGTAACTTTGAAAATTTCACTAAAATATACCTATGTCGGGTGTAATAAAACATGGGTCAACCGGTATCCTCAGTAAGTGTTTTATGTATGTAAGCATTCAACACAGAGCTAAGATTTTAAGGTTTAAATTCTAAACTTTCAAAATATATTTTTGTTTTGTAAAAGAAGTGACAACCCTACAATAAGCTGTAAGGTTTATGTTTTTCGAAAGAGTTATGATAATGTTTGTATCAAATAGTGTTATGATGGTCTTTTATAAACGGTTACATACTTTTAAGGCTTTCTGGTGAGGCTATATACCTACCCCTATTTTACAATCGCAGATTACTTTGATGATAGCTCAAGCGTCTGAACTAACTACTCGTTCAATCTTATTGCTACCTATCCACATTTATATAATGACTTAAGAGCCAGTATCACTCGGCAGTAACCGTAACTGAATACAAGAATGACACAATTTGTAAACAACCGTGCGAGTACAGTCATCTTAACTCACTGATATATTTATTGAAATACAAAATATAGCTATAAAAAAAATCATTTTGTGTGTTTAAATAAGTAACACAACTTTGCTTTGCCAGAGTTGTAAGGAACGTAAGACTTTAAACATTTCTTTGCTAAAAAGGGAGTAAAAAAGTGACAAAGTAGAATTCTTTTGTCAAACAACAGTACATTCTGTCAGGGTTTAAGTCGTTTCCTATAGGAAACGGTCATTAAATTTTAGTCGGCTCTACAGAGCGGATCTAAAGGGAACCTTGCCGAAAAAAATGTAATTTAGGTAACACTGGCCCTTACCTATAGTTTATCTTCAAAGCACAATTTCTTATAAGTGACGTTAAAATATTATATTCGTAAAGCCCATTTTCCAGCTATCTAACAAAATGTAATCTTCTGCTTTTATAGGACACGAGACCTCGCCAATGTAAAATCTTTCTACTGAAATCTTGTTCCACATGTTTTATGCGACGTTACTATGAAATAAATCGCTTTTAAGCTTTTATTTATCTTTTATACTAGATTTTACCAGGTTTTATTCACAGTTCCGGCTACATAGACTTTATTACGTATTTTGATTTCTTTTTATTAGGTTAACAAGAACGCGTAGTGGTTTGATGTATTGTACTGTATTAGACAATAAAGCAATAATTTATCATATTCAATAATACATTAACCCCACCAGCTTCATATATGTTTTTTTTTTTTTTTTTTTTTTTTTTTATACCACTAAGGTGGCAAACAAGCATACGGTCCACCTGATGGTAAGTAATCACCGTAGCCTATGGACTATGTAACTCTAGGGGTATCACTCGCGCATTGCCGACCCCTTAGATATTCATTACGTATATGTAATACCATTATGACATTTATTCCTGTAGGGATGGTCAAACAGGTTAGTTACTAGTAATAATCACTTTTTACCTATATTAAAGTAAGGTAGAAGACCACAAGAAGTACCGCACAATGGAGGTGGCTTATGTCCAGCAGTAGACCAAAATAAGCTGATATGATAATAATGATGATGATAAAACTAAACACGAAACAATTTACAAATCGTAACTTTTTGTACCCGTTACCCGGAATCGAACTCGGATCTAGCAAATGTTCCTAGCTCCTAACTCAATTGAATCAAAATCACGTTACTTCAAGATGGTTATCCATTATTCATATGATTAAAATTTTAACAATATCACATATACCTTTAGACTTGTGGTGTATAAGAGGTGGCGGTTTGTTTGTCTGGTCTAGTTTTCATTAACTTTTACAAGATATTAATAAACATACGAAAAAAAGATTATTTTTTATGGTTTTCTTTTCAAAACTGTACACTAGTCTGTTCAAGACTGACCACATTTTTTAACATTTAACTTTACACAATTGCAGCAATGTGTATATATTTATTAAGAGTAATGATTACATATTCGCTCAGCCAAAATATGTTGAAATATATATATTAGGGCCAATGAGACATTTTTTCGAAGGGATATCTCAGCTTAATATTAAAATTTCTGCGACCCTTAACGGTCAGCTATAGACAAAAGGGAAATGAGGTAAATTTTTTATGCAAATTAAATGTCAATCACAGCAGAATTTAATTAACAAATTCCAATGAAAATTCACCATAGGGTCTTATATAAAAAATAACGAAGGGACTTTATTATATGTAACCCGATTTTGAGGGTCGCTAATTTTTATATGAAATTTGTTTTATAAATTATCAACTGTCAGAGGGTCATTGTGTCAGGTTTTGTACATTTTAAGAAAAAAGCATTTTCTGTAAAATTAAAGTTTTATATTTGTCTATGTCTGTTAGATTTAATGTTTATGTTTGTCTATTTCTGTTGGATTTAATGTTTATATTTGTCTATTTCTGCTAGATTTGAGTATCTATAGTTCTATACAAATCTATGTCGCAATGTTTTACATTGCTGATAAAACGTACCAGAAGTGCAGATCTAAGATTAAAGAGTATTAATCTATAGATATAGACGTAGATCATTAACGTAACCAATAGATGTATGACAATTAAACAATATCTTAAGTGGATAAGCAATTATACTACGTTAAAGGGCGGGTGTTCCTAAGTGTGGCTCCTTAGAAATGAACTTTCCGTGCCCTATCGGAATGAAAAGAAAATAATTACATTCGGCTGTAAAGGATATTTAATTTTATCGAATATTTTTTTCTTGTACTTTCAGTAGTATCATAATTTCATTTTCAATTAATATGAGACGGCGCAAAACTCTGTAGACTGACGATCTACTGATGATCACTGAAAGTTTTTGGATTAAAGTGGCTCGGGCCATATGTCCAGCACCGGATTTTTTGTAGCATATACTCGAACTAGAATGCTATACGTTTTGTGTTGTTTATAGTTTCACAACAAAATAAGCAAGGATACTTTTTAGTTAAATTAGAATGTGATCAGCTCCCTTATTCGAGTCAGTAAAAACTATCTGGTTCTAAGGTGACTACGACATGTATTGTCCATTCTCTAACATTGTTGATTAAATCGTTTTACTACACTTTTTTTTTTGCCAACTACAATCAACAGATATTATCTAGAAACTTTGTAATCGGTGTTGTAAAAGTTTCTTCTGTAAGGTACATAAATGATTTTTGATGGGACAGGTTTTGTAGCGAGATTGATGACATGGATGGACGGTTGTTATTCCTTCGCAGCCTCAAACGTCCCCACTCTTGGGATACGGCCTACCCTTACCTTGGGCGACATAAAAACAGTTTGTTTTTGGAAAGAACGCTATTCTAATTTCAATTTGGTTCGTATATTTTAGTTTCATTATTATTTCATAAAATTGGTTAAAATATAAATCGTTCAGTAGATTAGTTTATTTGTTTCATGAAAATATGACCTAACATCGAACGGGTTTTCAAGTCTATTTTTATATTGTATTGTCGTTTAAAACTCTGTTTTGAAAAGTAGGTGTGGATATTTTCTTTCTTCAAGTGCGTTGAATATTTTATTTTTGTAGGAAATGATAACATTGCAAATTTTTGCCTACGTATAGACAGAAAGTAAGTTACCTATTGATTTTCTCACATGCGATAAATGGAAACTATTATAGCTTATTTGTTTCTGTAAAATAAACAGAAGTCAAAATTTTGCTATTGCTAACGTCAATATTAATTCCAGAAACATAACCCCTTTTCCTAAGGATAAATATTTATATATAAAAATACCTATTAGTAAATCTATTTGTAATACTGTGTGTATTTGAAATAATGAATAAGGTACAGTTAAATACAAATACTGTAATGTCTGCTCGAAAGTGAAAACCAAAACTAGCTGCGGGAGACATTTCTCACAAAGACCCAATAATCCATCTCGCCTGTATTAACTCATCACTTCCAACGGCAGCTTGGTTCGATAGATAAGCGATTGTCTCCATTTGTCGGTGCTAATAATATCTCGCCTCTCCGAGACATTGACAAATGAAGTTACGAATGCTGTGTGATATCAGCACGTTGTAAGTTGGGGTGAATAGAACAACCTTTTCTTGTACGTGAGACTGGCGGCGGCGCAACCTTTGTTTTGATGTATGAAGTTGAAGAAAAATAGTAGTTCATGAATGAATTTTCTTTATTGCAACATTAAAAAAGAAATACAATAAAAAGCTAGAATATAAAAAAAAAAAGTACAAATAGGCGACCTTATCGCTAAAAAGCGGGCTCCACCAGGCAAATATGTTTTGGTGTATAAATGACTTTTAGTAGATCAAAAAAATTAAGTTAGGTGTGATGTTAGACCTAATTATGAAAACGTAATCTTTTTTTTAACCAGTGACAGATCAGATTAAGATCTTAAAAAAAACTTATTCGTGTTTTATTAGTATGAAATCTATACTAGCATAAAAATATTTTTTTATGTTTGAACGCACTAATCGCTGGAACTACTAGTCGTACTATTTGTAAAAATCGTTTTCAATTTTTTTTTTGGAGATTGTATGCTATTTAACATCATACTACGAGCCGAGCATAAAAAAAATAACAGAAAGAACCCGAAGTAATAGCGGTGCGACGAAGAATAGTAGCAACGGAAAAGGCAGAACATCGTCTGCCAGTTGAGCTAGTAAAAAAATCTTCATGTCAAAAGAAAAAGTTTACACTATAGTTTCTTCTTTTATTTGTAAATTTTAGCACTTGCTCCTTGAGAAACCTAAACCCGTTATTTAACATAACGCTACAACCCTTAATAGCCAAAAATAATTGTAGAAAGATCTCTAAGCTAAAATGAAGTAATAGCATGGGCGAGATTAGGGTTGAGCAGTTTTGAAAAATATGGGTGTCGTGTTGTTGAGTTTGTATGTTTTTACCCGTACTATTATATAGTGTTACTTATAATAAATAAGATTTTTTTTTAACCAGTAAATATCAACGTTCCTGAATGTTTGAATAAATTAATTAAATATAGCCAGTAAAATAAGGTACAGTGCCTGTAATTAAAAAAAATAATATAAACATATTAAAATAAACATATTTTCAAGCATCTAGCTGTTGCTGTTTTCAATATCAAGCAAAACGAGCAAAAAAATCACGTTTGTTATATGGGACCCCCTTAACTATTTATTTTATTCTGTTTTTTAGTATTTGTTGTTATAGCGGCAGCAGAAATGCATCATCTGTGAAAATTTCAACTGTCTATCTATAACGGTTCATGAGATACAGCCTGGTGACAGACGGACTAACAGCAAAGTCTTAGTAATAGGGTCCCGTTTTGTACCCTTTGGGTACGGAACCCTAAAGCACAAAAAATATGCGAAAATTGAAATAGCAACCGTCAGTTTGATTGTGACCTTAAAGCCTGCGTCAATAAACACTTTAGCACATGTATTTCTTATAGTATTATTACACTTAGGTAATATACATTACTTGTACAGTGGTTTTTGGTTTCTTGCCATGGTTTATTTAGTAACAGTTACAAATTTACAAATAAGTATAAATAAGTATAAAGTTTTAGATCAGATTTTACTGTTTATGACTTTCGTGTCTAAAAATGCACCCAACAATGGCGGAGTTGAAGTTAAGTTAATTTAAGTTTAATTTTTAAATATGTATTTTCATACTAAATATAGC
Organism: Apoda limacodes; assembly: GCA_946406115.1. Lineage (NCBI taxonomy): Eukaryota > Metazoa > Arthropoda > Insecta > Lepidoptera > Limacodidae > Apoda > Apoda limacodes. The sequence goes on along the minus strand of OX291555.1, from coordinate 18,641,150 downwards.
AATTTTTACAGCATTGTTTGTTTGTTTATTATAAAATAGCAATATTTGCAATTGTTTACTAATAAAAAAAAACATGCAAAGGTATGTATACCCCATTTAGCAATCAATTATTTGAAGCAATTAGATAAAAAAATGCATATTACTTGAAATTTACGTAGTGTTACCTAAATTACAAAACGGACCTTATTTATTTTAGTGACTTTACTTATGATGAGGATAAGTATAATATGAACTAAACTATGCTTCATATTGATTTATTCTAAATCATTTTAGTGTCGTTTATTATTTCTTGAGCTTAAAATCTAATGTTTGCATATAGAAAACATTATATTATCCACAAAATTTCATAATTTAAACTTACAAAGCTGAGGCGCGTATGCACTGATTCAAAGCAAATGCTCAAAATTCTTTGCTCACGATGAGAATGTACAACGCATATTATGTCCTATATTTATATATATATCGGCTTCGTGGCTCAGTGGGTAATGATCCAATTGCTGAATCGAGTGGTGTGGATTCGTTTATTTTATAAGACAAAAATTTATGTTGATGTGATGAACATTTCTGTTTGTCTTGAGTCTGGATGTTTTCTGTATAGGTGTGTCCAAAAAAACCAAAAAAAATATATTTTCGTGTTTTTACCGTTGCGTTGTCTAGTATCCATAGTATAAGCTTTGCTTGGGTGGGAAGCAGATGGTGCTGTGTTTAAAGTCCAAAACATATTTTTTATTTATTTATTATTATTCTAATACATACTTAAATGTCTTGAAAATACACGATTTTTTTCTAGTTAAATGGATTGAGAAACATTAATATAAACGACATCTCTTAAGGAGTACACCTTTCCTGATTTATGTTTATTTAGCTCTCTAGATCTCAACAGCTCTATGGTACACCATGATTCATATTTCCCACTTATAACTTGATTTTCTAATTTAGAATCCTGAAACGTTTAAGTCACGTTTTACACTTTATCTTTAAAACAGATGGCTATAAGATTTGCAATGTTTTTCATATTTTTTTTATACAACGAAGGTGGGAAACCCGTCTGATGGTCACCGCAGCCTATATAGACACTTGCAACACCTGCTCAGCTCACTCGCGCGTTACCGACCCTTCAAAAATCTAAATCTCTGAATAACCCCATACTGCAGTCCTTAGAGATAACCTTTCTGCAGCCGATGGCAAACGGTGCGACGGAAGAAAGTAGCCGTGGGCATCATTTCGAAAAATTCCTTTAGAACACATTCCATTATACAAGCGGTAAAACACACACAGCGAGTTTTTCCTCCGATTTAAGGGTTCGATACGACTTGCGAGTTTGGGATCGTTGATAATTCTTACAGCCCGTTGTGGAACCGACTCAAAAGTGCAAACTAAACTATCAATTAATAGCGAAATTTGCACAAAACAGATTTTTTTAAATTACTTGCATTTGCTTTGTAAACAACGATTTTGCGGTTGATCTACACTGCCGCCGATACACTAGGTACCAATTACGAGTAATATAGCGCCATATATTGGCCTACGTCAATGCAGGGGTGGCCACTTAAGAAAAAAACCGCTTAAAACTGAAAACTCGTTACCATGAAAAGGCTTAGCATGAGCTTACGATTAAAATGTTAGTTCTACTTACACCCACAGATGGAACTGTTCGTTGTTGTCACTTAACGTAACCATTTGAATATAAATAAGCCTTCTGGTAACAATTTTTTCTATGAAAACAATGAACAGTTTCATCTGTGGGCCATATGTAAGTAGAACCATAATGAAAAAATCCTATGTCTATGAGTACAACTAACACTTGGCTTAAGGAATATAATTTCGTATCATTTTTTTAATACACCAGCTGTACATCGCTTCCACATACGTGTCATGTAATATAGAAATCCAGTAAGTATAATATAGATACGTGTATAATTAAACTCTAGAATCAACCTAATATCTCCACCTATTATCGATATATAGATTTTAAATTTTTTTTTTTTACCGCTATGGTGGCAAACAAGCGCATGGTCCGCCTGATGGAAAGCGGTCACCATGGCCTATGGGCACTTGCAACAACAGAAGTATCACTCGCGCGTTGCCGACCATACATACTATAATGCTTTAATTTAATTTATATCTAAGTTTACATGTTTCAATTAACCTCCCTAAATTTTAGTCAGCTACTGGAATTGAAAGGCTTTTTCATTTTATTTATTTTCTTATATTTTACTTAAAATAATCTAGAAAGTACAATATACCTATATATATTTAATAGTTTTAAACAAGTCAGCTTCGCCATTATTGTATTATAAAAAATTGACAAACAAGCCTTTCTTCTTTGTGATATTAAAAAAAAAAAATTAAAGAGAAAGAGGATTTTTTTTTTATTTAAAGTTAAGGGTTATTTACACAAGAATAAATATTCGTATCCGTAGGAAGTAAACTTGTTAAAATGTACAAAAATAGAAAAAAATTAAAAAGCTTTTTATTTTGAATTAAATGAACAATATCAAGGAAGTATTATTGAACTAATTTAACTTGTTGAACATTTAAATAATATTATATAGTAGTTCAATATGCCATAACTTATTTATGTTTTAAATTCATTTTCACTCTCTTACTTGAGGTTACTACATAGACCTAATTATTTCTACAATATACGGTTTCGCATTCAGCAATATTCTGTGATACTGTTTAGATTATCCCTACACCAGTTAAGTCGTCTGGTACTTTTTCGTTCAATTTTCTGATTAATATTCTTTCTCGGTTGTTAATGGTTTAATAAGCTGTATGGTTGCATGTTAGTTGGTCAAAAGTCGGCGAGGGCTTTGATTTCAACTTGCGTCCTGAGTGTCCACAAATAAATCTTTTTCCTAATTTCTCAATCTCCACTTACCTTGATTATTTACAACACTGTCTTAGCGCTGAAGGTATACCTACATATTAAGAAAATCTACATATGTCAAAAAAAAAATATATGTGAAATCCACAATACGCACTGGGCCTGCGTGTGGACATGGCTCAAATCCCTCTTGGTGAGTGTAGGCCGTGCCTTGACAGTGGGCTGCATTCATAGAGAAGAAATTAAAAAGCCAGCAGTGACTTACTTGTAGATACCTAATGAAATACATTGAATTTACACTACTCATGCCCTGAAAGAACCTTCATGCATAGTCAAAAATAGGGTTGAAAGTACGTGTTTGCAGAGATTATTACTTTCTTGCCCGTTTAGAGGGTAAAAATAAAAAAGCACTTTCTATTTAAAAGCTGACGAAACAATTAAATAGCTTATTTTTATTTAGTACGGTGCCATCTGTGATTATAAAAGCGAACCAATGTCACTTTGTAAAAATAACTCACTATTTATAAACAACAGAAAACATAAACGTAGCTTGTAATTATTCGGTACAGCGCCATCTATGTTTATACAAGTGAATTAATATTTGTTAAGTAAATTAATACTTTAGTTAATTATATTTTATTATCCTCGCATTTGTAGTGTAAAGCACTATGTATAACTCGAATGAAAGACGATTCCCACCTCGTGTGTTTTAAGTACACCCTCGTCGGCAATCAGTCACTTTCACCCTTTGGTGAACAATGTACTATTTTTTTGAAGATTTTTTTGTACTACAGTATTTAAGATGATTGTGTTTACAATTATTTTTTATTTCATCAGAGAGCACAAAATATAAATCAGCTCGCTTGCTGCTCATCTCTTTGTGTTAAAAACCTCATTTCCTCGTTTCGTAAATTAAGTAACAAAAGCTAAGTAATTATGCAAGGAACGAAACAATCTACAAGGCGGTGATAGAGAAATAAAATTAATGGATACGTTATATGTTATTTTTACTCGCGAAGGCTGGCGGACTAAATAGAGAAGGTATATGCGTTTGGTGTGAAATTTTGTTCGTATATATGTATGTCTGTTACCATTTTTTAATAAACTACTAGACCGAATTAGATGAAGTTTATTGCATTACACATGTATCACCTCAGAGCAGGTTCTTAGTCATGTTTTGCGGATATAGGCCAACAAGGGGCCTACAGAAGATGTTTATTGTGTAGAGAATAAAATATAGGACCAGTTTTGATGTGGTTAGTCGTATTACAAAGTTATCACCTTAGAGCAGGGTATGGTAGTACGGTAGAAGACCATCAGAGGAAGCTGCTCTAGACATTTTTTTTTAATACGCTTGATCTTATTTCTATGTAGTTTATTGTATTTGGCTATAGGGTACCAGAGGCCCCGTTGTACAATTATTTATCTAAAACAGCTAGGCCAATATTTTCTTTTAGGTTCTTTAAAATTTAATTTTTATCAGTCGTTTGGGTAATTTTATCAAACAAACGAATCAACGAAATATTCAAAACAATAATTTGACTCTAAAAATCTTCTAGCCAAGATAATATGGATCTGAATGTTTTCTCCTTGCTGTCGAATTCCAATAAAAAAAAATCCTATCTTAACTAAAAATATTTGGCACCCAACCTCAAGTAGAAATACTTCGTTCAATGTTTTGAGTGATTTTGAAGCTTACTTTTAGTGTATTTTTTTCGAATTGGTGTAGTATGGCCTACACCTCCTTCGCAAAAGAAGCCTATACCCCTGTGGTGAGGCATACAAAATCCGAACCATGGGTTTATCTGTATAACCTTAGGTTAGCGTATACAGAATTCCATATGACATTTAGCTCGCCATTGTACATTTTGTCTGTTAATAAAGAATAAATAAATAATAAAACTAATGTCGTATCTAGAGCCACAGAACTCTATGTAACAGTGTTATTTTGCTAGTGACATCAGCGGGTGTGGGTTAATTCCATTAAAAGATTAACAAGACGCAGTTCCAGACAAACAATATATAGTTGTAACGTAAAACAAAAGACAAGAGCTTCTACTATACGTTTAATTTTATTTACATAGGCCTTATTTGCATCAAGAATAGAGAATCTCGTGATAAATACATTCTACGTAATTTGTAATGGATAGTGAATTATTAATTAATTATAATGTAAATATAGCTAATTATATAATAAATTTGCTTTATATTAACACAATTATTATGGTTTTTATAGGGTTCCATAGTTAGAACACTGATTGCTCCGTCATGTCCATCTGTCCGTCCGTCCGTTTGGCGTCTATCCGTCTGTCTTTGCACCAAAATTTTTTTAAATTTATTGAAATATTAAAATTATTTATTATTAAAATATTAACTAAATGTGATCTTAGCGAACTTATTACAACCACTTTAAAATATTATTAAACTTCAGAAATTACAGCGACTTCACGGGCGGCGTCATGTCTATTTCCATATTCTCCATTATTACTATATTTATACAGTTCTAACTTGGAACTATACATATATATAGGTTTGAGTTAGGTATACAGTACCCTTCTATTCCTTAAATTAAGCATAGAGGTGTTTGCTCTTTGCTAGTTGCAAATTCGAAATACGTTCCATTTTTTTAGCTTTTAACATTTTGCACAAAACTTAGTTATTGAAAAAGGTACTAAATGGTATATCGCAGCCTTAAAAATCATAAAAAGCCACAAAACCTCAATTTAATTGTATATTTTTTTGTTAACTTTGATAAAAATAAATAAATTCTTGATACAATTTACATTTAAATATATTTTTTATTAATGTTTCCAAGCAAAAAGTAATAGACTTTTTGCTTGGATATAATAAACTGGCTATGAATTAAAGACTGACATATATGCCTTAATCGTAGTAATAAATTTATTTTATCTCCTCGATCTGGGTCACAGGATGCTCACTCGTGGCCCGAAAGGAAAAACTACAGGAGGAAACAAACATGGCATTTTGATTAACGCAACAGGTGACTGTAGCTTGTTAGAAGGAAAATTAAGAAGTTTATTTATTAAATTGTCTTTTTTCAATCAATCACATAAAAGTCTTACAATTGCTCGACATTAGCCCCAACATACCCCACTACACACTATCCTTTGCCTTCCCCATCCAGCCTTGGGTACCTTTTTCAGATAATATAATCGGTCTACCTGGACCTACGCTGCGGTAACCGCCCGGATTTCCAATTTAAGGCTCGTCCTCCTCAATTAATTTAGCAATTACTAATCTAGCAATAACTTGTATTAAAACTAGATCAATTGGAATGTATAACTGTTTTTTTATAGAATTATCTGCTTAAGTGTTAACTAAAACCGTAAACAGTTACATGTATCAGTAGGTAGGAAGGAAAAGAGTTTGTTAAAGGTAAAAATCATTACTTTTATTAGTGTTTTGGTTTCGTATCTTAAAAGAAGAATAAACAGATTTAGTTCACTTTGATAGATGTTATTAATAATACTACTTAACTAATACGACTTTTATTATTTGTTATTATACTAAGAGCTTACAATATTTTTCACTGCAAGTTTGAAGTTTGTATGTATTACTGTTTTTACTATAGAGCAAAACCAACGAAAATGTGTTTCTTTTATTGGAATACCCCTTAAATTTTAACTATTTTAGCTTTTTTTTTGTTAAATTATGCCCCATTATAACAAATTTTCAGGCTTCTACCTATTTTGGTCTAAAAGCCTTTTAATGGTTGGACAGACAGACAGACAGACAAACGGGATCCGTTGGCACCATCTGGGTATGGAACCCTAAAAACGAAAATACCGTCGTTAAATTCCAACGCCAATGGTATCAATTTGTATTACGATGTCATTTACACCCGATATTTTGGGAATTATTGGCTTCTAAAAAAATAGTCGCCTAAATTTTACACCTCATAAATTAACCACGATAATAGGGTTTTATTTATACCTATTACCAATGAAAAATTACTTTGGACAAAATCGGTTCATAAGGTTTAAGATTTTCGATAATTCTCATTCTACGGAACCGTTATCTAACGCTTGTACGACATCATGACAGGTAACTGCATGCTAAATTAATTGAGGACGACGAGCTTTAAATTGGAAATCCGGGATCGGTAACCGCAGCGTAGGTCCAGACACGGATTATTACCTGGAAAAGGTGCCCAAGGCCACGTTGACCGCTCACCATCAGGCGGACCGTGTGCTTGTTTGCCACCTTAGTGGTATAAAAAAAAAAATGCTCTTAACCGGTTTAATACTGAACTTTGGTTGGAATGGTTTAATTTTTATTAAATTACCTTAAAATTACGTATTTAGTTAGAAAGTTTCTTTTTCCGCGGCGAATTAACATATTTTGTATGTACTTGTAGACATTGGATATCAACATTTTATAAAATTAATCAGGAGAATATTGACAAAAGGTCATAAACAGATTCACAATGAAAAACAAAATTGACGACCCATCCCCAATTTACATTCAACTGTGATTGTATAACAAAACATTTTAGTTAATATTTAAATGTAATCCACACACAATCATCAATCATAAAAACGGTGACAGACAATGGCTTTAATGTTTTCAAATTTTCAAAGGAATTGTCATGGTGCAAATATGTTTTGAATATTTGGAAATTATTTCAGCTAAATCAAATTTGAACCTTATTCTAATACAAATGAGTTATGAGGCTACTTTATAAACTTTATCTGTGTCTTGCCTATTTATGTAACTGCCTGAAGAATTCACTTAGGTCTGCCCTATCGCAACAAGTTCAACTATGTTCAACGTTGTTTACTACCTTTGCTTCTAGCCACATATATTTTGTGAAAAATAAATGTTTTTTTATAAAGTGCCTAAGGTGGCAATCAAGCTTGCGGACCGCCTGATTGTAAGCGGTAACTGGAGCTTATGGACGCTTGCTACGCCTAGGGTATTACTCACGCGTTGCCCAAGAAACCTATACTGTAGTTCTAAGAGGAAACCTTGGCAGTAACTCGTTCCACAACCTAAGCGTTCTTGGAAGAAAGTTTCTCTAAAACTGTAGCCGTGAGGAATAACGGCTGAGGTAACAAAAATTTATTCATGACTTGTTGTTATACATTAGTTGACTAAAAATGGTAATATTTCGTAGTCCAAACTATATTTAAGTACTGTGATCTGGTTGGTGCACTCAGACGCCATTTGAATTACTTAGTGAAATTTTCTTCATTCTCCGTTGAATTTTGACTGCCATTCTAACCACGTGACTTGTAATTTGGCGAACGGAAATGTTATCAGGTTGAGTTTTCTAATAAAGATTTGTTTACATTGAGTAGAGTCCGTTTGTTTAAGCATATGAGAGATACTATAATTATTTCACCTTCAATATGTTCGTTAAGCGTTGACGTCAGTAATACATCAATATTTCAAATAGTTTGATACAGATATTCATTTTATGGTTATTTTAATTAATGTGGCCATCGGCAGATGTCACTTTGGAGTCTAGGTATGTAGTTTTAGTATTAACCTGTCTAAAAAAAACATTTAAAGCTATCAATAATCAGGTAACTAACATTTTTGTGATACTGTAGCAAAGATATCCAAACAAAATATAAGTGAAAAACATGAAATTGTCAAAAAGGCTAAAAATATCAAACTAACAAATTTTTTTTTCCAAAATGAACAGGCTGTTGACTAAACCTTTTTCTGACCACTGAACAATAATATTGTTGAGTGTTATAAAACTGACAATTATACAGCAATGACTATTCATAATTAAATCATAAATTATAATTATTTGTTAGTCCAAGTAATCACCAGTAAAGAGAGAACATTGCCTTCTGTAACACAGACAAATGTTTGTCAAATGTTTGGTACCAATTTTTGCAAATAAAGATTATTATTATTCCTATATCGTCTAAACACACCTTTATTTTATCTTTATTCAGCTCACGTAAGACGCTGACTTAGTAAGAATGCTTTTACCTTCTGTGGCTCCAGAGTACCCGCTGCATTGCATGACAGATGTAGTAGTCTTTAGGATGGCAATAAAATATTGTAGTTTGAAAATGGATATCGAAAATTTCGAGTTTGTCTTGAGTCTGGTGTTGATATATATATATATATATATATATATATATATCCGTTGTCCGGTATCAATATAGTACGAACCTTGCTTAGTTTGCGACTGGATGGCGTTGTGTTTTGTCCAAAATTATTATAATTTTAATATAAAAGAGATTTTTGAGACAACAATAAAACAAATAAACCTAACATAAAAAATAAAAACTAAAAGATAAAAACCTCAAACTAAATTGTGGCAAAGTGGCTAAAAATTTTCGCGTTAATTAGCTGAACTTAGGCGTTGAGCTTTAGCTGCCAGCCCTTTGGTCTCTACAAACTTTAACTAGGCATTTTGAAATGTCCTAAAATATGCAGTGAGCATCTCTGAGTGCTCAACCGCAAACGGCTTAAACATGTGTGTAGTTAATAGTAATTATATAAAAGTAAATATAATAGTAAAATAATAATTATTGTATTATTTAAATAGGTGTAGAGAAAAAAAATGTTTGCCCTTCAATATTCAAAATATAATTGTTTCTAATTTAAAATTAGACAGAATTGTATTTTTACAAAAAAACTTTTCAACAATAATAACTTACTTTTTACTTATGTTTAGGTATGTCAAATTAAGTCACATATATTATTCCCCAAAGAGCTATTGTGGCCTCTTTTCACCAACTCCTTTAGTCCGTCATGACAGGTGGTGAGCCCATTATGTTTTAACACTAATCCTGATACAGTGTTCTCAAGTTCAGAATTGTGGTCTTCTTCTTCTACATGGTGGTTGAAGTATAATTAGGTACTAATATTTCGTCAATTTTAATCTCGGCAATCATTTTTTTTAACCCCTACCCTGGGTAACAGGACGCTGTCTCGTAATCCGACAAAGGAAAATTCTTAAAGGAAACGAGCAGGGCATTGAGATTCACCCTCTCTAGCTTGTAACTTGGCTTGTAAAAGAGAAAACGCTTCATGTTTTTATTGAACTAATATTTTCGCAACACAGTTTTGTTTATTCTAATAAGTCTAACAAAAACATATTTCTCATACATTTTCAAAAACGGTTAAACTATTCGCTTTTTCATTTTCATCATATATTCCACATTACTTACCTACCTAAAACTTAACTTCAATCAGCAACCCTTACATTCCGTGTAAGTTCTCTATTTATATTGATGATATAGCCATACCTATTATGGCATGTACATATATTTTTTTCTTAACCTTTAACCTTCAGGGAGTCATAAACGAAGAAAGATTATTTCTATGTATGTACATTTATATTGTATTTCTTACTTCTATGAAGATTTTATTTGCTTATAAAAATGTATAAATTACTAGGAGGTGATTGTTAAATAAAATTATTTACAATTTAATTTTTTTTGATATTGTTTTTTTTCCATAATCATTAATTTAATCCTAACAAATCCATACCAATATTATAAATTTGAAAGAGTCTTTGTTTGTCTGTCTGTTTGCTAGTTTTGCACGGCTAAACCTAATAATACCTTGTACTATGGTTAAAGGACATACATAAAATGTCAAGTGTGAGTTAGTTGTTTTACTATAATCAAGAAAATAATCGATTTTAGGGTGGGCGGAGCAGCTGGCAAAGTTAGCACAATTATAAATGTAAAAGTTAAATTGTTTATTATTCCTTAATATTGCAATTGACCTGATTGTACGCATAATGATAGTTGTGGGGATGGAAAAGGATATAGAATGCCTACTTTCTGTGCCAATCGAGAAGATAAGCTAATAACAGAAAGTTATGTAGTATTTATGCTAAAAGTGGCAGTTGTTACAAGCTGAATGCAACTACATATTTATTGCAAGAATTATTGCTTTGTAGTATTCTAATAATATTCAATAATCTAATTAAGTGTTATCTGAGAACAGTTTTTCATTAGAGCGGACAAGGTTTCTTTCAAGAATTTCCTTTTGTCAGCTTACAAAAACATCGGCCGGCCCGAGGCGAGGAGATAAAAGAAATTTATTGCCAAGATTAAACAGGACTGTCACCCGATTGTTTGGAGCACTGTCAATCTGGTCCAAGGGAAATGTTCGCCTCGAGCGAATTTCCTGTATTAGTGCTATTTTCCGTAACTTCGGTTTCCAATAAACTTACTTTATTAGATTTATATAGTTAAAATAAAACTGAAACAAACATATTTGAGTTTTAGGATAAATGGTTACTACGTGGTAGAAGTGGTAAATAGGCAGGGTATTTAAGTTTTCAAGTGAGATTTTAATAATACTTATTAATATATTTGGGCATATATCACACAGCGCCGCCGTCCAACAACGGATACAAATACATACAAAAGAAAGCATCCATCCGATAAATGTTTACCATGCGCGGGGATTGAACCCACGCCCCTCGGTCAAGCAGGCACTCAGTTATTGTGGTCACAGTTCAAACAAGGACTTTAATAAGATTTTTCTTTTGTTTATTTATATCATCAAAAGTAAATATTATGTAATAAATAAAAATACATAACTTTGTTAATAAAAATCCTGTATTTATGGTTCCAGATAATATTCAAACGGCCCCGAATCACAACACAGCATAGGTACATTTTTCTGAAAAAGTCCGTAGAGTTATTGTATAAGTTAAAAACAGAAACTCTTTACTATATGTATAGCAATTCATATCGTTAGACTTCTCCGCTAGCTTCGATTGCAATTTCAAATTGCTGTTTATTTGAAATAAACTAGCTACAGTCAACAAGTTTTTCAGTAATCGACTTGAAAATTTCTTGGTTTCGCTTAAAAGTTAAGCTCCAGGAAATACTCAAGTGCATATTTCAAGCATCGATTCAGTTTACCTAAGCTTGGAACTTAAAAAATGCTTGTTATTAGTTTAAAAGCAATTGGTAACTAATCGCTAAAATGCTGGGAACAGTTTTAAAACTATAAGAACTTAATTCCAACTTTACCTGTAAGAACAGACAATTATGTCTTATTATTTAGCTTAGAATACCATTCGTGCTATACGAAACACTAAAAAACGATTCTGAATAGTTCTAATTTATCCTGATTAAAAACCACATACAGATTTTTGTTATTTGGACATTTTGAGAAAATTTGTGAGTTAACGTACGTTATCTTTAAAGAACATACAAAATTAAACCTGAATTGAACTAGTTACAAAAGTTAGCGCACAGAGTTTAAGCAAGGATGTTCAAGTTAAAATTTTAGGGGTGCATAGCAGCTATCTAGCGTCACCATTAGATATTTCTAAAAAATCGAAATTTAGAAAATATCATTGGCTATTTTTAGAACCTTTTTTCTAGTTTGTAGGATATAAACTTAGATATAATTTTAAGAGTAATAGATAACGTTTTAAAAATAGCATACGACTAGTTTTATATTTTCAACATTTGGATTCTCGAAATTCGCTTATATCTTACGTTCATTTCAAACACACTATAACTGTTTGCAATTCTCTTCATTAATTGAATCACTTTTCAAACTCACTTTTTTTCATATTGATTGATTTGTTTCGATTGATTATGAATCATTTTTGTTTGTCTTTATCGTTCGAAATAAACAAGCTGTCACGATAATAAATAGCTGAAATCACTTGTTGCTTCCTTACACCCGTTTCATAACATCCGGATATGTCGCATGAGCCAAGAAATAGGTGTGAGGGAAAATTCACTGTGATAGATAATTTTGGTTTTGTTGTGGGTAAAACAGCTAGAATGATGGTGATATATTTCAAAGAGAACCTTATAAACTAGTAGGTACATACAAAAAAACTGGTTGCCTGTAAAGTCGGTATACGGGCGAAAGTTTTACGTGACAATGATTTTATGTCTGTCTCTCTCGCTCTTAGGCGGGCGCGTGCCTCTCACTCGCTCTCATTGTGAGCGCATAACGTGAGCGGAGCGTAACGCAGTTTCTTGAAGTGTCACCCGGCAAACCAATTTAAAAGACGTTGTCACGTCAAAAATAAGTTCAAGAACTAAAACTTGACTACAGAAAAATCACGTTCTAAAAATATAAAACACGAAAATATTCTCATCTGAAATTGTTACGTGCTCGTACAAACTATTCAGTATTTATCGTGTATAAAATAAACAACTTACAAGCAATGTATTAAATAAATATTTAAAGTGATATTCAGAGGATAGCTGTGGTTACCGTAGTAGAAAAAAAAGGAAGTAAGTAAAATAAAAAAGAGTGTAACAAATAATTATATAGTTCTAGCGAAATCCTGAAGTAACGAGTGATTCGGAGATTCGAGATGAAATTATTTTTTCACGAACTATGTACTATTATTTTACTTTTATGTTAAGACAGATGTATCTCAAACAAGTAAATTATATTGACAAAAATAGTTTTTAGTAACAAATACAGAATGGTTATTTCCCTGACTAAAACCATGAAAAATGGTATATAATCTTTAAGTTGCATATATCAAATGATGTTTATCAGCATTTTTAGAAAATTATCCCCTGAGAGGTCAGAATAGGGTAAGGAAAGTTTGTATCGGTTCAATTACTTGATATGATGGGAAAAGTGAAATCGGGAAATTAAGAATAGTATAAATAATTTAAAAATCAAAAATGTGTGAGTTGTCGACGTATTAAGGTACGGTTACGTAAAATGAGAATTATTTCAAATATCTGAAAAACTTACGAACCGATTTTATTCAAACTATTATAAAGCCCTCCTTATCAGCCTCATACGACACTACTGCTGGGGCACGACCTACCCTTAGTGAGGGTGATTTGGGCCATAGTAAAAATTGTGGACTTCAAATATATCTTTTTGAGATATTAAGAAAAAGATATAAAGACAAGCTGAGGTCGAACCCCTGCCATTCAGGACACAAGGTTTAATCGAAAACCCTCGGCCACCACTGACTGGAAGACACCTAAGCTCACGACATATAAATATAAAGCCCTATTTTCGTGATTTATTTTAAAATTGTTATAAACACGCAGTTTAGAAATTCGATGGGAGAGTACAAATATTCATTTTTATCCCTCATTCGATCAATTGGAATGGCTACTCCTTAATATTTTTTTTTCTCTATTTCCATAATTAATCTGTACGGTGGCTTACAGAATCATTCTGTTAAATTTTGTTAGAATCAATGAAAATACTTAAACTATAACGGTTCCGTTTTTGCCACTTGACTACAAAACCCGAACAAAATGATGAATTTAAACTCTAAACTTTATTTTAATTTTTTTTTTTTTTGTTTAATTTTGCATAGCTCGCGATATCAAAAAATACTGAAAAACTTGGTATCTAATCAAAAATAAAATGTCTATTTTACACACTTTTCTGAGGTTCCAGGGGGCATCCAAAACCGAAAAGCCGAAACTACAGCCGTCACCTAGTTTATTATAACCTTGTTTCGTACGCAAGCGTTTATTCTTTCTAAATTGACAAAGATTCTAAATGTCGTATGAGTCCCCCTTGATCTCAGCAATAAATTTCTTTTATCTCTTTGCCCTGGGCCACAGGACGCTGTCTTGTACGTAACCTGACAAAGGAAAGTCCTGGAAGAAACGAGCTGGGCATTGAGATTAACTCGCGACGTGACTGTTTACCAGTAGCGAGGAAAACTCTTTACGTACACAGTTTTTATTTTTACTAATATTTTTGATAACATCAAAGAATATTTTTTTCTTGAAAATTATATTGTGTTTTGTTTTATGCAGATATACTGTAATCTGATTCCTGCATCTGTAATATAATATTATTTCTGAGAAAAACTTTTGACGAAATTACGTTACTTTACCCTTTAGTCACTTAAAAAAGAATTGTGAAATTTTTGAAATACAATTTGTGTAAAAATGTAGAGGATTCCGCAACACACTGGAAGTATATTGTTTTGGAAATTCCTTTTTTATCCTCCTTTATGTTTATTTACAAATTAATTCAAACATTCGAATGGTTTTCACCCATATTCAAAACAAAAAAAAAATCATTTACACTCAATACAATGAGTTTACATTCATATTCATTAAAAAAATTTGTTTGTTTTGTTTTTTTTGTGTCTATCCTATTTTTGAATTCTCAATATTAGAACTAATATACTAAACAAGGGATGTATGATTTTATTCATAACTCTATATGAATTATATAGAACATGGTTTTTTCTTTGCTCCCTGAAAAAAAAATCGTTTCATATATTCGTTTGGAATATACACGTTAGTGGAATGTCTTGGCTTTAACACAATATTGTCATTTCCATTTTTTTGGTTTGGAAAATTTAATTTTGTCAATTAGTGTTATCTGAGAACAGTTTTTCATTTCGTTAAAGAGTTTCCTTTTGTCAGCTTACGAAAACATTCGGCTGACCCGAGGCGAGGAGATAAAGAAATTTATTGCCCAGATTAAAGCGGACTGTCACCCGATTGTTTGGGGCACTGTCAATCTGGACCAAGGAAAATGTTGAGAATTTAGCCTTTAGCAATTTCCTGTATTAGTGATATATTCCGTAACTTCGATGTTATCACTGGATCCTTTTAACCCAAAAGCGTTTACACAAATAGATTACACTATAACCAGTTAAATGTAATCATACGAAAGTGTTTAATTTACACATTTTGATGATTTATTTTTTTGATAAATTATTTAGCGCTGTTGGCGACCTTAAAATAAATAACAACTATTCCTTCAGAAAGTTGTAAAAACAAAAAATGGACAAATGAGAGTCTGACTCGAGCTTTGAGGGTTTTATACAAACTTCTTTCAAAAGATAGTCGGATCGAAGATCAAATTTTGTGTAAAAATGTTTTCCCATTCATCAATATACATCACGGTTGATTCTCTAACAGTAATGTAATTTTAAATTAGAAAGAATATATTTATTCCGATTTTTTTTTCTGTTATTTCTATTGCGAGACCTTGCTTCTTGATAAATTTTAATGGTTCTAAGTCATCAGGAAATATGTTTTGATTTATTAGCTAGTGTCAAAATAAAGGTTGTTGAATTGAATGTGGCATAAATGGCCATATTTTTTTAATGCGATAATTAGAAGCTTGGTTTCTTTTTAAATCTCCACACATTTGGAAAAAAAGGTGCAACACATTGCGGTACAGTCTTTATTTGCCCCAAATTTGCTAGTTACTACCACGTGACTACTTTGAACCGACTTCAAAAAAGGGGAAGGTTCTCAATTCGCTGGTATGTTTTTTTAATGTTTGTTACCTAAGACGTGCAAACTTATATATGATGCGAACTCCTGTTACCTACTTAGCATTCTGGATGCACTGGGGTGCGTATTCAAAATCATAACGCATTAGATTATGTACGCGTTTCGAATTCGAATTGATGGGAATTATTGGCCTAGAAATTTACTAACAGCATACGACTTGGCTATCCGTTAGATTCAAAAAAAAACCTGCAAAACGCGTAGTATAACGAAATTTTTATCGCCGTTTCGAGTACTACGTACTACGTATTGCGGCTATCAACGGATTTTTTTGCGTTGTGCGTTCGGTTTCATATACCTACCTACTTATTTTCATAGAGCGCAAAACTTCCGCGTGGAAACGCGCCGCAACAAATCTGCTGAAAATTTCGTTTTGTAATTAACACTATATATATAAATATTTTTGGTCAAACACTTTGGGCCATCGTGTGCCAAACTAAGCAGAGCTTGAACTATGGATACCAGACAACGGATAGAAATAAATATAAGGACATATTTTTTTTTAAATATCTTAATATCATTTAAAAACACAAATTCTTAAGACAAACACAAATGTTTATGACATAAATGTTGTCTTGTGCGAAAATCGTAATTTTTCAATTCAAAGCGCGTTCAATCGTCAAGAAGAAAACGACAGAAAATAAATTAGGAACAAATAGTGTTGCCAAATCTCTTTACAACCAATATGTATTTTTTTAATCAAAATGTTTATTTGCTACAATAAAACATCGCACTTAAAAATGAATAAACCTGCACCAGAAACAAAATGGCTGCCTTTTTTCCTATTTCATTGTTTCGGAAAGTCTATAAACTCATTTTATGTGCAAATGCGGTCTCTCATAAACGCACTACGTGATACTTTGACAACAGCTGTTACTTAACTCTGACTTTGTCCTTTTATTGAATTTCAAGTGAATAATTTGAATAATTTCACAATCTAATCACATTTTCGCCTCTAGTTGTGAACCAGAATAAATTAATTATAATAGGGTCTGTACCTATAAAATTGCCTTTCTGTTCGTATATTATAAAGGCTAACTGTTTTAAATTTAGCTATCCACGTTTCATGTAGAATAACATTGTTATTTCTTATAAATAAACAACACTGTAACATTAACGGTAATCAATTGACGTTTCTCGAAATTGAGTCCGTGCTCAGAATAGAATAGATACTTTAAGCCGTCAGTAACTTGTATGAATCGCATTGATGCGATGAGTTGATAGATTATTGCCCAAATTTCATAAGTTGGGTGATGAGAACTTGGAGAACGATATTATGGTCAATATATATTAGTAATTAAATTTTCACTTAATATTTTAAATTCCACCCTAATGTGCACCTTCAGGTGCGATCCCTGCATCTGCCCAGAGGTGATAACATCAATGTGAACATAAAAATCGTGATCTGCGACCGTCAAAACCACCGGATACCCATTTCGATTTTTTTTCAATTATCACCCCCGCCCCTCAGGTGCACCCCTGGTACAACTCTGGGAGGGGGTTGTTGGTCAAAGTAACTGTGGAATATTGTATTGTCACCCGGGGTTAGTAAGTATGCAGAATTTCATCTAAGGTTGATAACAGGAAGTATGTTTAATTAAGATTGCAAGATTCCACCACAAGATGGAAGAAAAAAAAAAGCAAACATTGTGAGAAGCAAGTTAAAAAATGACACGTTAAAGAAGTTGTCAGTAAGTCAATATTCTTACTTAATTATTCTTACTCTTACATACAATCAGAAAAATAATCTTAATCGAGTCAGACAATGTAATAATACCTATTAAATGTATTAATACAATAAAATCTTTTTCGTATCCATCGTATCGTGTCTTATAAAAGCGTATCGTATCGTAACCTAACTGTTTTTTACGGTAGAATGGTAATATCATTAGGTTTTAAGTCCACCTTTTTTTACCGTAGTACAAGAAAGTTTATTTTTTTTTATTTTACCTTTGATTAAAATAATCCCGAGATTTTGCCTTTATCTTCCCCTTAAGTAAATACACCATCACAGTTTATAAGCATACAAGTATCTAAAGCTGATGTGTAACTTGTTGCTTCCTTCCTGAGTGATAGATAGCATACGGATGAGCCTTGGCACAAGGATTACAACGAGCCAATAAACACGACTGCGAGAAACTGTGATGAGTAGCAAGAATTTTATTAAACAAGATAGTTAACATTAGTGGAATTTAGAAATGCGATTACAGGGACACAAGTAGGGTTGCCAGCTGTACTCTAAAATAGAGTATTGTACTTTATTTTATGTAGGTGTACCTTATAATCTATAACATTTATAGAGTACGTTAAAAAACTCTACTTAAGAGAATACGATTCGGAACCCTTCGTGCGCGATTCCGACTCGCATTTGCCGATTTTTATTATTTGTTGTTATACTTTAGAGTTCCCACTAATTTCCAATGCAAGTTTGAATTTTGTATCTATTACTGTTTTTAAGATAGAGCAAAAACAACGAATTTGTTTTTGTATGGGGACCTTAAATTGTTAATTTTTTAACTTTTTGTTATTTGTTTGATAATCACCCATCATAACACATATTCTGTGAGAAATTCAGACTTTTACCTATTTCTATTCTAAAAGACAGAGCCTTTTAATAGTCGAACAGACAGACAGACAGCGTTGGTTTAGTAATGGAGCTCCGTTATCACCCTATGGTCACTAGACGCAAAAAGTGCAAAATTATCGATTTAGTCTTAGTAATATAATCAGTCTGAGCCACGGATTCTCTTATTACATCCGGGACCATAAAACATACATTGTTTTTATAACATGCCCGCTTTTAGTAGGAGGAACAGATGAAAAACTAAACTTAGTAAAATTTACTGCTAAAGAGAACTTATCCCCCCACAAAGCAACAAGCCTCCGATACATAAATTAGCACAATTGAGGATATATCACGATCACACAATGGTGGATGACGGTGACATTGTCTCGCACACGTTATTTCTGTTCCTGTTATACTAACTGTTTTCACTCCGCTTCTTAGAGCTATAGCGTGAAGATATATAACGTATAACCTTTCTCATTAACCCTAGATCACTAGTTTTATTTTAGAACGCTTATAACTAACCTTCGTCGTTTCCACTACGGCGTATCTAAGAGTTTATGGAATAAAATATTTATACATGTTTTACTTATTATAGTATCAGAAACAATAGTACAGTTTTAAATACAACTTTAGTAGTTTTAGACATCAATGCATTTAAACAACTCTTTGGCTTTATAAAATAAGTATTCATTAACAAATAAGGTATATCAACTTAATTATATATGGTTACTTATACTTTATTGTATTTTTAACACTTCAGTTTTACAAAGTCCATCTAAATTACGTATCAACTAAAATGACGTAAAGAGACTTCCAGAAAATATATGTTGATTTTCGTATTTTCGAAATGCTATAAAAATGACATTTTCAATGAAATATATATATATTTTACTCTCCCTCGCAGCCTAGTTGGTAGTGTGATGGACTGCCGTGCTAGAGGGTGTGGGTTCGATAAAATTTTCATTTAATATTCTCCTTGTTTCTATAGAACCAGAATTTTGATAACACTTTTGTTAATTAAAATAACTTAATGTAGGTAGCATATTTTATCGATTTAAAATTAAAACACGTCATATGAAAATGCAGTGCACTTTTTAATTATGTAGAACGTTTTTTTCAACAACGTTTGAAAAAAATACAAAAATAGTATTATTTTATAATTCTTTGGTAGCGGTAGCCTGCGCGGGCGACGGGCAGCGCAACGGTTACGGCCTCAATGCTGAGTGCATGTATCGTTTTTTCCTAAAATTTGCAGCTGTGCCGACTAAAGTTTTCAACTGCGTGAAATCATTTTTTTCTGTAATTTTTTTTATTTAATTCAGCGAAAGGACGCATTTTTATTTGTGGAAAGACGTATTATTTTATTTAAGTAGTTAATTTATTTAAAATAAGTAATTTAAAGTTGTTAGATGATTGTGGACATTTTTTAAATGAAAACTTTTTTAGCGGCGTTATGCACTATTTTTGTGATGGGTAAAAAATGATAAACTCGCGTCAGGCTGATCGAAAATTCGTAAGACGGAAACCATAATGCCACGCCATAATAGGATGATTGGCAAAATAAAAAGATTGATTTTGAAGTGAAAACTGCTTTAGCGGCGTTGTGCACTTTTTTTGTTATGGGTAAAATATATTAAACTCTATAGGACGAATAAGAAGTAAGAGGAAATTAGTTTGATGAAAAGATGAAAGTGCTGATTACACATGTTAAAATGTTATATCCAGGTTGTATGTTTTTTTATTTTTAGTATATGGCGAGTAGTAATACTATTATTTTTATTGACACCGCAACACTAAAGCTGCTTGACAATAGATGGCGTTGTTAACAATTTTTTTTTTTTTTTTTTTATGAAAATCTCAGTGAATTGCGCTGTTGCTGAAATTCTTACGCACGCTTAGTTACATATCGCGTCATCCTTGTATTTACTCTCACGTAAAACTGACTGTATGTCACATCACTTAGTTTTAACTAATTTTTATGGTTCCATAGTCCAATAGGATTCCTTATAAATTCACCATGTCCATCCCTCTATTCGCCTGTTTGTTTGTCTGCGGCTTAGCTCAGAGACCATTAGTACTAGAAAAATGTAATTTGGAATGGACATACATATTAATTTAGTCAAAATAATATGTATGTCCATTCATAATATTAGAAATTACACATAAAATTAGAAAAAAAAAAAATCTTAG
The DNA here is from genome assembly GCA_946406115.1 of Apoda limacodes. Classification (NCBI taxonomy): domain Eukaryota; kingdom Metazoa; phylum Arthropoda; class Insecta; order Lepidoptera; family Limacodidae; genus Apoda; species Apoda limacodes. The sequence continues at coordinate 18,620,332 of OX291555.1, read as the reverse complement.
CGTACCTACCCTACACGTAAAGCGGGAATAAAATTTTCTTTTCTAGTCTATCCCATAGTGTATGGTGTCATTGGATAGCTCATTTAAAAATATTGAGGGTGTGCTATGACCATTTTTAAATTCAGATCACACCGATTGTATGTAAGCTAAATTTATTTTTTACCACTAAGGTGCTTACGGTCCGCCTGATGGTAAGCGGTCACCGTAGCCTATGGACGCTTGTTACACCAAGGGGATCACTCGCGCGTTGCCGACCTTACAAAAATCATTTATATAATTCATAATAACTTTTTTCTTGAAGGACCCCATATTGTAGTCCTAAGAGAAACCCTGGCAGGGAGCTTCTCTGAAATTGCACTGTATATATATACATACCATAACAAGAAATAATTAAAACTAGCCAAGTGTGAGACGGGCCCGAGTCATTTGCCATCTGAATTTCCCGTTACAGCGCCATCTAGTTATTTTTAAGCAGAACAGTAACATATTGGTTTGTTGGAAACGATATTAAAAGTTAAGCAACGTAGGGCTTGGTCAGTAATTGGATGAGTGACCACTTAGCGGCACACACGGATTTCAGATGGTAAATTGCTCGTGCTCGTCTCACACTTGGCTGGTTTTTATTATTTGTTCTTAAACTTTAGAGCTCACACACACTATGACCACTGTAATATTAAATGTGTTACTATTTTAACGATAGTGATAGAGCAACAATAGAAAAAGTTTGTACCCTGTACCTTATATCGCCGCGCCCGAATTCGAACGTAAATATTATTATTATTTTTTTAGTGTTAGTTTTTAGAATGTTATAATTTTATATTTCTGTAATGTTACATGGTTCATCAACTTTTATTTAATACGTGTTTTACACAAGTACCAATTTCATCTAAGTACCTTTTGTGTAATATGTATTATTTTTTTTTACTTATCCGACTACATTTTTAAGTTGGTTGACTATTACTATTCAAGTTGTAAAGCCTACTTAGCTATGATAGTTTTCCTTTTAATTTCGTCACATATGTAATTCCCATGATCTTTCTACACACCCAAGAATAGCCATTTAGCTGGTAGTAGGGGAATACTGGGCTTTAACAAAAATTTGCTTTTTAAAGCTTAATATTTTGCAAAACCTGAATCGAAAAATGGTTGTTTCCTACTCACAATATTAAAGATAGAGATACATGATAGAAAAGAGAGACAAACGAGCTATCCAACGACACCCCACACGATGTGGTAGTCGAGTCGAAAAAAAAATCATCCCTGCTTTGCGTGTAGGGGAGGTACCCTAAAAATAATGTCTTTTTCTTATTTTGTTTTAATCACTTTGTTATGTTTATCCACACCAAATTACAGCTTTTTAGTGCTAATGGTCTGTGAACTAAGCCGCGGACAGATAGACAGATGGCAGACGGACGGACGGACATAGCGAGACTATTGATTGACTATTGGTTGACTACGGATCCCTAAAAATTGTGCCTCTAAGCGGTCACTCATCCAAGTACTGACGAAGCCCGACGTTAGATAGCGTTGTACCGGTAAATTCAGACGGTAATAACATGGCCCGTCTCACACTTGGCCAGTTTTTATATTATTTTCATACTTTAGGGATGATACTATTTTTCACTGCAAGTTTGTATGTATTACTGTTTTTACGATAGAGCAAAAACAACAAATGTGTTTTTCGTATGGGGACCCTGCTTGAATTTTTACTTTTTATCTTTTTATTATTTCTATTAAACACATTTTTACAAGTTTATTATCGTGATTAGCCGTGGAAATGAGCTACCGATATTTGGGTGCTGTTGCAAGCACCATGATCGCGGGATGACTGGCGTACTTGCGAGTTTGTACAAAGTCTATGGGCAAACATATCTAACTACCCTCTTTTTATGATACAGAACTATTAGTACTCATTCGAAAGTCACTACGGCAATATATACTCACTTTGTCACTGCGTTTTTCGGAACTTACTAAATTATGACCGTTTTTAGGGTTCCACAGCCAAATGGCAAAAAACGGAACCTTTATAGATTCTTCATGTCTGTCTGTGCGTCCGTCCGTATTTCACAACCACTTTTTTCCGAAACTATAAGAACCATACTGTTGAAACTATAGATGTATTCTGTGAACCGCCTTAAGATTTTCACACAAAAATAGAAAAAAAACAATAAATTTTTGGGGTTCCCCATACTTAGAACTGAAACTCAAAAATTATTTTTTCATCAAACTCATGTGTGGGGTCATCAAAAATGATATTGAGGTTTCTAATATATATTTTTTATAAACTGAATAGTTTGCGCCAGAGACACTTCCAAAGTGGTAAAATGTGTGTCCCCCCCTGTAACTTTTAAAATTAGCGAAAGATAAAACTAAAAAAAATATATGATGTACATTACCATCGCCAAACTTCCACCGAAAATTGGTTTGAACGAGATCTAATAAGTAGTTTTTTTTAATACGTCATAAATCGTAACCGCAATTTACCTTTCATTCAATCAACTCAAACATAAAAATATTTTTGTTTGTGTTTTTAGATTACATAAATGATGATAGGTACGGAACGTTCGGTGCGCGATTCCAACTGATTTTTATTATTTCTAATACTGGATTCAACGTATTTACAATTTAAACTCATCTTTCCTATTGAAAATTTTATATTTATTAATTTCAATTGTCTTTTTAACTAGTACATAGTACATACACTAGGTACATAGTGGCGTTCTGTCGACAGTATTAGTTTATTGTGGAATTCCATCCAATAGTTAGTGCCAGTTCTTTATTATTATTATTTTTTAATCTCGGATAGACTGACAGCGAAGGCTTAGTAATAGGGATCCGTGGACACCCTCTGGGTACGGAACCCTAAAAAAGTATTACTCTCTAGCTCTACATACAAGAAACACATTTTTGTGCTTTTTTCTCCACCTACCGTTAAACGGTATTACCTCAAGCTTGAAACTTAAAAAAATCAATGTTTGAAAATTAAAAACTAGTCAAGTGCGAGTCGGGCTCGTGTATTCTGTGTTGGCGCGGAACACTGGGTGCGCGAGTCCTATTTTAACTTGGCCAAACTAAAGATGTCCATTGTTAAACTTGATATTAATTCATTCAATATTATTATTTTAGTATTCATAAATCAACAATCCTTCCAAATTGAGACACAGTTTGGAGGCAGACATTGAAGGACATAGTATAATGTCAAAATTGACGGCTTTGAAGTGAAGCGGAGCCTATTTCCAATTTCCATAATGGCCGATTCCTTCTTGCATAGGTTTAAAACATAAGCTTAAGCGGGCTTATAAACTTCTAATTTCTTTTCTTATGCTGGTAATTGACAATTAGAAAAAAAAAACTTCAAAACATAAACGGTAAGGATTAACTGAAAACAATGTATTGCTCTAAGATAAAGATCAATTTTTTTTTCATAACTCAATAAGTCTTTTTTAATAGAAATAACTTGGGAAGTTTTCATATTGTTAGTACGTGATATAAATAATATATTTTATGATATTGAGAATAAGTATGATTTAAAGCGAAATCTACATATATTGATTTTTAAGTCTGTTGCCTTTTTTATTCTTGAGCGTTTTTTAGCGGACGAAAGTTTCCATGGGACCTAATTTACTGAACTGGCCATTTAAGAACCTTTATTTTGATACCCAACTCGAGGGTCTTGAAAAAAAAAAATCTGCACATAAAAGTGCATAAAATCCTCCATTTTGATTTTTAGCAATATTAATATACCTGATTTCACTAAGACAATCACGACGAATCAAATGACATCTCACCTGTCAAAATCCGTCAAGCTGTTCAGGCTGTAGGGCGTGCCAAACAGATAGACATACATACATACGCTCGAAAACGTTATAATCCTTTCTTCGGCAGTCGGGTAAATACTTGTTTTATTGAAAATATTGTCAAAATTCATGCTCAACGAGGAGTACCCTATAGGTTTTGATGAGTGAGTTTGCGAATGCTTTGGCCAGGTCTTTATATCTATTAAAACTTGGACCCGACCAAAAGTGTTACCTTAAAAAAGAAAATATTTTGTTTACTATATGGGTACCCAATGGATAGATATAAATACTTAGTTTACCCTTGAAGGTTCAAAAACTTTAGCAAGTGACGTTACTTCTATCTTTTGCGATGAAAAATATATAAAACGTAGTAACGAAATAACAAATACAAATGCTTATAAATTGAGCCCAATATCACTTCTATGACATAATTTAGGAGCGTGAAAGCTCGAGTAATTCTGAATACACAAGTACACTGAATTCAATGAGAGTGTTTCCATCAACTCAGAAATGTCATTTTATTCCATTAATTCTGTGTGACAAAGTGTAAGTAAATCAAATATTGAAACCACATTTACCTTCTTGGAATAATGTCAATAATAATAATCGTACCAAAAGAAGAGTAAATCATTTTTTGCTGCTAATTTGGTTATCGGCGAGGGATTCCTAGATGGTAGAAGCAACTCCGTGGTAGTCAGACTTATTCTTTACCTACGGCTCTATCTGCGCTAAATACTATTATCGTTTTGGGATTAAGAGGAACCATCAGACCTAAGTGAATTCACAAATTGGTATTTGGACTCCCCCCTGGGAGCCAATTCTCACGCGATCGAATTGATCACGAATTCGAAATAAAGTACGAATTTAAACTTTTCTCGAACGAAAATGTAGTTTAGCAATTCTGGTAATGTCGAATCCGACATTTCTCGAACGCAAGCCGCTCGAACTGCTTCGAGTGGTCGGAACCGTTCGAGACTACATCTCGCATTCGAATCATGAAAAATTAAGTTCAAAATGATTGGGTTCTAAACATTAATTCTACTCTTAGCGTGAACTATATGTTCTAAAATCTAAAGTAAATGTCTAAAATGTAGGTCAGAGTAATTAAAAGGGCGGAAAAAATTACTTATATTACCAAATATGATATTTTTTTACCTTTATTACTTTCATAATACATTACTAGTCTTTTCTCAATTTATTGATTGGCCAATTTTTGCAATTATCAAAGTCTCCCATGACAATAATATTCTTCTATTTCTATTGATTTCCATTATAACAAACACTAGATCACATACACAAAAATGTTTGAGGTGCGGCACCGCCATCTTTAGTGCTGCGTAGTATTTTGATAATACTAAGTGGTAATTTCATGTGAAAAACATTTAATAACCATAATTACACCATTGAAAAATAAGAATAACCTAAAATTCTCAACCAAATAAACAAATAAAACACACAACAAAAACAAACAGAGTTTTTTTATTTATGTCCAAATGCGTTCCGTTTAAAGATGAAAGCAATTTCGCGAAATAGGGATTTAGATTACAAACTTAGTTATATTTATTATTTCCTCATTAATAATGATGAAACACAAGTAAAATGTTGCTTCAAACATTTTGTAGTCACCGAACCCTTTTTTAATATATCTAAAGAAGCATATTAGAATAGGCGTTTTTAAAAACGCTCTATAACTGTGCAACGGAACGTACCTCATAGCCTAACCGGTTTACAATGGCAACATTCCACCGCTTCGAACGACATTTTGTTCGAAGGTTGTTTCGATTGATAGTGAGAATACAACAAACGCGAAAATGATGTCGACGATCGAAATTTTACAGTCGAGATAGTGCCGTCCTGATAATCTCTAATACGAGATTATCTCGGATGAAGTGAGAATTAGGTCCCTGGCTCTGACTCAACTTCGAAGCTCACGCTGGTCGAAGGGACGACCCCAAGAGCGACAACTCAAGCCGAGGCTCCTCCCGCGGGGATCCCTTGAGCGTTGGGCGCTATATGGGCTGAGCAGTAATGGCTCCTTGCGAGTCTCGCCCCAAACGCCCGGTGGAGCAGTAATGGCTGCATCAGCCAACTGCAGTGGTCAGTCAGAAAAAAAAGGTATTTGGAAATACAATTTATTGCTGTCGTGCTAAAACCCGAGCTAAGATAACGATGTGCGATAGGGACAACTGCGCCTCGATATAACTATACCTGGTCACAATCATCAAAATCGATATTTTGTATTCCCCATTTGTTTCCTTCAAGTCTTAACTGAATTGCATAGATCTTATTTTATAAAAATTATTTATTATTATTATTATTAATTATTAAACTATGTATGTTTTGTTTTCTTAGTTTGAAAATTTAGTTTAGAACAAAAATTAGTTTGAAAATATCGTCAAAAAGAAACAAATTGTAGGACTTTTGCACGTCCCCCAATTATTTATACGAAAGGCATTTAAAACAAAGCAAAAAATACAGACATAGTGACTGTTATTAGTTATTTTATCTATCATATATAAAAAAGGATGGGTATAATGCTAAAATCCATGAAAGAAAAAGAGGAATATGTTAGAAAAAATGGCTTAAAATTATTATTTAAAACATTGATTAGAGTATTTTTTTAATTATTGAATTATTATTAATTGCAGTATAACAGTTTATAAACCATATCACTACAATACATTTAAAACACATATATTTCAAAAACAAAAAACATATACTTCTAAATCTTACATTCGTCTTTCTAGCTTATTCTTGCACTTAGTCAACTAATTTGCTATGTCAGACTCGAACAGGTCAGACTATAGTGCTGCTGCAAGCACGGAGTGGAGTAGAGCGTATAGGCTTGTACGAGATATACCTTTCCTAAGCAAAGGACCGGAGTGAGATCTAAGATATAAATCAGGCGCAAATAAGTTTAATAACTTACTTAATAGATCAACACTATCAATTTTATTCCTATAATATGTTGGACGAATTTAAACAAAGACAGTGACCTCCTTATTTCTAGAGAATCAAAGCCTAGCTGTTCCTGTAGAAATCGAGTTGGAAATAAATATGGATAATAGTAAAATTTATTTTTATATAAAATTCTAAGGAACTTTTTAAACACGTTCCATCATGAGAATATATTTACTTCCATGACGACTCTATACCACTGAATTCGTCTCTATAATACTTCGTACTAGAGCTGAGTATAGCGCGCAGGTGGCTTCAATAGAAAGAGGGGAACAGTTGCGTATCACAAAACCTAACCGCTGAGACGCTGCTCAAGTAACTTTCTGTACGTGCTTTCGGAAAGTGAGGTGTGAGTCAAAGTTAACACCTAGGTCTCTATCCTCTTCTGCTTCGATGATTGCCTGGCTTCCAATTTTATACTCAACTTTATTGGAGGTTTTAATCGCCCGTACGTCATATTTTCGCATTTGCTGATATTAAACTGTAACTTATTTTCTAAGCTCCACTTATACATCGCGTCTAGATCGTTTTGCAGCAACTTACAATCGATAGAGGAATTTATGGTAATATGTACTAATTATGTTGTTAACTAAATATTTTTTTTTTTTAGAGAACTAATCGAGTTTTTTTCCGGATCCTTCGCGGTAGAAATCAAAATTTGTGAACCGGATTTCAAAAAATATTATTTCATAACTTTGACGATTCAAAAGTGTTAAAAAAACGTAATTTAAAAAGAAAATTTGAATTTCACTTAGACTTTATGGGGGAAAGCAGCCTAAGTCATTGATTATAGTATGTAGAGTTTACTATAATTGTAGCTATAGTTCGTCCCTCTGGAATTCGATCGCAGTCACTCCTTTAGGAACTTTTGAGTTTTTACGGATAAAATTTATAGTCAACGTGTTGATTGAGGATTCAGTCGTTGCGGCGTGAAGAAGTTACAAACAGGCTGACTTCGAACCTTCGTATTAATAATATTAGTAGAATAGGATTAATGCATATCTAATCACTCGACAAAGGGTTTCCTAAGCTAGGGGCCCAGAGAAACGCTCCTGTAGATAAAAACAAAGTGTGCTATCAAAAAAAAGAAACGTGACAGCTTAGATCAAGTTGTAATTAATATCAAATACTAAAGTCTACGCTTATTTAAATAAGTAAAACAATCAAGCTTCTAAATCAATGCAATAAATATATATATATATATATATATATATATATTTATCTCAGGATATATATATATATCAGTTTTTAAATTGTTTTCCTATGTTTGTGATTTAACATTTATTTAGTTTTTATTTAGTTATATAATAATATATATATAAAAAAATATAAAAATTGTGACACAAATAAATCAAAACCTATGGGGTACTTCCCGTTAACCAAGAATCATGAAATGTTGCAAGAACCAAGATGTTAAATCACAAACATAGGAAAACAATTCAAAAACTGATACTTAATGCATATGCATTTGAGACTCGATCTCATGATGAAAAAACTATCTATATTATATAACTAAACTATATAATAATATATATATAAAAAAAATATAAAAATTGTGACACAAATAAATCAAAACCTATGGGGTACTTCCCGTTAACCAAGAATCATGAAATGTTGCAAGAACCAAGATGTTAAATCACAAACATAGGAAAACAATTCAAAAACTGATACTTAATGCATATGCATTTGAGACTCGATCTCATGATGAAAAAACTATCTATACATAATAAGTTAGTAATGAACCCTCGGTGGGCGAACTAGACTCGCTTTTGGCCGGTTTTTTCATGTCTTTCATTTTTAAAAAAACAACTACTGTTTATATAGAAATTATTTACAGCTGATTTCTTTTATTACTTAACAATATCTAATTGATGTTTTTAAAAAATAATAATTTTTCTGAAAAAATATTTTTAATTTTTTTTTATATACAAAGATTTATTTCTTAATGCTGTTCGATTTTTTTATTATGTCATCACTTAACCTCCATATTTTTTTAAGACTAGTAGTATATGCCACTTCTTCAATCTAGAACAAATAATGTAGACCGTTTTGGAATATAAGAAGGGATTTACCAAAACATACTGTTTTTTATAAACCTGTGAGGTTAAAATACGAACAGTAAAGCATACCTCTCAATACTCAAAAATGTACGAGTATTTATATTTATTTCAAAACACATAAATCTGAAATGTCACAGATATATTCCCATATAAATAACCTACACTAGTGAAGGTATCCTAAATCCGTGCATCCTGCTCATGTTTCGCCGAAACATTACACAAAAACAATTACACAAAGCACGTGTTGCCTCCTGCTTTGATATTGTTGTTTAATGTTTTTAAAAACATTTATTGTCATAATGACTTTAAACGTAGAAAAAAAAACGAGTTGCACTCCGGGAGTGCCGGCAGAAGTGAAAACCTTTACACACGATTCGCGCTTAACACTCAAATATGTCACAAGACATGTCTTTGACATTGTCAAGAAATAATAATGTTTGTTTAATTACTTTTTTGACGTAGTATATTTGACATCGCAATCTGTCATAGAATTAAAATTCCATATCCAACCTCCCTGTACTACTCATAATCGCGAATACTAAAAATAAAAATTATAATAGGCGTGGCATTACGGTTTCCGTCTTACGAATTTCCACGATTAGGACACGTGACCTGACGCGAGCTTATGATTTTTTACCCATACCAAAAAAAGTGCACAACGCCGCTAAAGAAGTTTTCACTTCAATAAAAATTATAATAGGCGTGGCATTACGGTTTCCGTCTTACGAATTTCCACGATTAGGACACGTGACCTGACGCGAGTTTATCATTTTTTACCCATACCAAAAAAAGTGCACAACGCCGCTAAAGAAGTTTTCACTTCAAAAATCAGTTATAGAAACAGTAGATTTAGTAAATAAGATTACCGCCACAAAGTACATTAATTTGATTACCACTGATTTTATAAAGGAACGAACTTAACAATTTTGCCCCGGCCCCCTACTCTCGCAGGGCTAAGTATTAAGATGTGTTCCGTCGAGCGTGGAAAGCAAAAACATTGTTACCATCATCAAAAACAAAGTTTTAACAACAACCATGTGTAGCGTCGATAACAATGTTTTGTGTACATGTTTTTTTGTAATGTTTTGGCGAAAACCGAGTAGGAGACCGAGGCTTAAAATATATCAGTTTCGAATAACTGGAAACTCCGTTTACAATTGAATAAAATACATTTTATATTTTTCCATTCGAACAATGAAAACTTGTATGGGGGCTGATTTTCTATTTAATACAACTAACAATAAAAAAACCGGCCAAGTGCGTGTGGCTTTACGCGTAGTGTAGGGTTCCGTAGTTACCCGTCACAAAAGGCAGACTTAGAAGGGGGCGTTCTATTTGAAACCATGAACATATTAATTTAGTTTACGGTTTTAAATTAATATCATGTAAAAACGGGCCACGTGACGATGGTAACTGAAGAAAGAATAAGTTATAAAATTCAACTTCAAAACGGTAGTTAAACGCTGCCCCGCCGCAGCCTAGGCCAATTCGTTATTAATTAAGTAAATATTAGTATTTAAAATAATATTATTTTTCTTTAATGTTACATGGTTTATTTATTTATTTATTTATTTATATTTTAAATACCTGTTTTACACATGTACCACATTCATCTAAGTACCTTTTAATCGCAATTGTACAAAATTTTTGCTTTTCCGATGACATTTTGAAGTTGGTTGACTATTACTCATTAAGTTGTAAAGCCTACTTAGCTGTAATAGTATTTCTTTTAATTTCGTTATATTATATTATATGCCATGATTTTTATACACACCCAAGAACAGCCATTTAGCTGGCAGTAAGGGGGCTCTAACAAAAAAATGTAATTTAAAGCTTAATATTTCGCAAACGCATCGTCTAATCGAAAAACGGTTATCACATACCCCCAATATTTTGAAACGAGCTATTCAACGACACCCACACTATGGGGAGACGAGAAAAATTCATCCCCACTTTACGTGTAGGGAAGGTAGGTACTCTTAATTTTTTTTTATATTTTTTACCATTTTTTCGGCGTAATTAATATGTATACCTATGCCAAATTACAACTCTCTACGTACTAATGGTCTCTGAGCTAGGCCGCAGAGACAGACAGACGGACTGACGGACGGATGGACATGGTGAATCTAGAAGGCTTCCATGTTGACTACGAATCCCCTAAAGAAGTTCTTAATTAACTTATTTTATTCTTATGAAGTTAATTTTTATTAAATTTAAAAATGAAATACCTATTAATAAAATATTAACAACATAACCTATCGAGTCAACTTAAATATGTATCAAAATGGTACTTTGGAACTGTCCGCTGATGGAGTCCAAAGGTGTCCATAGAAACTTCTCATTTACACAACATAGCCCCTTCGTTTTTTTTTTGTTGGGTTTGTCTTCACCTTAACCCAGGTTTTGTCCAGCGTCTGATGATAGAGCGGGAAGGCTTATATAAAAAATATTTAACTTAACAATACAGTTTAATCATGTTTTGGTTCGTTGGAGTATTGACCGTATTAACAAGTACTGTAGCCCTAAATGGTGCCCAAGTTACAGAAATTGCAGAAATGTGGGCAAGGGAACTCCTTCACTCAAAATAAGTGGTAGAATAGTACCAATACTCATAAACTTACACAAACATTTACTCTAAGACAATTTGTTCTAAATTTAACCTGATTTAAGTGTTTACATGAAACTAAAATATGTAATATTATAAAAGGAAAAATAATTACGGACTTGTTTGAATAAGTTGAATTTAAATACGACTAAATACTCCTTTCATTAGCATCCTATTTTAAAATCTCTGACTATTTTGAATAATTGATAAGAAAATAAAGAAAACATCTCGGACTAGTAGCTGACTAGTCTCGGTCTAATGAGCTCTATTTTTGTAAAAAGTTCAGCTTCAGAGGACTTCATTCAAAACGTGCTTTCGAAAGGAAACAGGAAAAGCTCTCGATGGAAACGGGAACTCAGTCGCTGCAACAATTTTTGAGATAAATATTTTATAATATAGCTTATAATATAATTTTTGATACATGTTTATGATAATATCATAATAATAATTTTACGTATAATATTTTATCTATGTATGTACCTATAACTTGGTTTATTTATATGAATGAATACATCATTTATTTGCCAGGAACATGGTTTTTTTACATAGATGTTTCCTTGAATAGTATGAGTATCACATAGTTCCGCCCTAACAAAGCATGCAAAAATTTACGAAATATAATTATTCTATAACTACACACACATTTTACGGACAGTACATTTTACACATAGTTTGCATTTTAGTCTACAAAAGCATTTATTCAATAACCAATTTTAGGGTTCATACAAAACGTGGCCCTATTACTAAGACTTAGCTGTCCGTCCGTCTGTCCGTCTGTCACCAAGCTGTATCTCATGAACCGTGATAGTTAGACAGTTGAAATTTTTACAGATAATGTATTTTTGTTGCCGCTATAACAACACATACTAAAAAACAGAATAAAATAAATATTTAAGGGGGCTCCGATACAACAAACGTGATTTTTTTTGCTCGTATTTGCTCGATATTGATAACGGCAACAGGTAGACGCTTGAAGTATTCACAGATGTAAGTTTTAGATTCATAGGTTTAAGTTATACATTCACTTTAAAAAAAAATTAAAATCAAAATAAAACAAATATTGAAGGGGGCTCCCATACAACAAACGTGTTGTTTTTTTTTTTTTGCTGTTTTTATAGATTATAGTACGGAACCCTTCGTGAGCGAGTCCGACTCGCAGTTGGCCGGTTTTTTATACAGTCGTATATTTTTTTAACAACTGTACATACAGTATTAGACAGATCCATCGTAATGTGCAGTGCGAGGCAAGACAGCGGACATAATAGTCCCGACCAGCCTATATCTTCACATATGCCCATTCTGGAGCCTATGTTTGGTGGCGGCCCCATGACTGTCTAGACGTTTTCAGTTTTTTTTAACATAAAATGCAACGCTGGAGTTAAATAAAAGTTTAATCTGTACCACAACGAAAAATAAAAGTCTGCATAAGCAAATAGAAAATGTTACAGGAGAAGTCGTGTGCTTTTGCTAGTGATTAGAATAATAACATTTATTAGACACTGTTATTGTCACCTCGTTGTCTTACCTTTAAGAATATAAACCAGCATAAATCAACTTGAAACTTTAAATAACTTTGATCCTAGGCGACATTCCGTAAGTTGGCCACAGTTATCTAGTTCACCAGTAAATTAAATTGAAATCTCTTAACTCCACTTAAGAGTTTGACTACAGGGAATATTCAAGAGACTTTCAATATCAGTTATTGCATGAATTTCCTTAAAGTGTGAATTTACAATCAGCTTTCCTTAAAGTTTGAAGACAGCTTTTCTTACTTTTTGATTTCAAAGCTCGATTTAACCCAGTTCCTGTATTTTTTCCTGTTCCTATAAAGGTAGTACAAAATTATTGTTGGACCTAAAGACATTACTTATATTTTAGGTGACGTCTCCTGTCATCCATATATTAAAAATTGTGTAGGATACAAATGTGTTTGACTTTGGTGAGAGCCGCCTCTCTCGACCGTTTTGGGAAACCAAGAACAAGACCATTTAAGCATATTCAGATCCTATTGGGATGAAATTTAATGATCTTAATACAGACGTAGGAAAAATTATATAAAGTTATCCGAATAATAAAAACTACAGTACGATCAACATTGTATTTAAACACAAACGAGGCACACTCGCACAAGTGATTGACTACAAACGAAGCATCATCACGATAGAGAAGCGCAAGAAACAGCTGAGCATAGTCAAACAAGAGAGGCTTGCGTTATCAAGCTGTTGGCTGTGCCTGATTTAAACCACTGCACGCGTCGATTTATTTAGCTGCCGAGGGTAACCGGGAAGGTGTGTATAGAATCTTTATACTAACGAGGTGGAATTTAATCGAAGGTGGCCAGCACATACTGGTAATATTATTATATTATCGTGAGTTGCCAGCTGCAAATATGTAAATTACCCACGAAAAACTCTTAAGTAAATCTTGAGGCAAACATTAATATCAGTAGAAGTTTCAATTTGCTGACATTTCTAGTAAGTATATGTATACTCTTGCCTTAGTTGGCCGCCTAGAAACTTTTCTCATCCTCATAAATAACTAAAAGGAACTAATAAAGATTTGTAAAAATCCCCTTTTATTTGTTGATAATACAATTTGTCAAACTCTGTGAATGCCAATCAGAATATCTTAAAAAAAATTTATGAACAACCTTCTAAGACAATTTTAATATTCGCCGTATCGGAAAGACAACTTTCAGTAAAATAAATGAAAACCATAAATGTTTGTGTGCTTTTAGAAACCCCCCCTCCATTGGAGTACCTATCTCAGAGAATGCGTAAATATTTTAAAAGCAATATATAACTTATATTATGCAGATAAAGTCACATCAAAAGGTTACATATTAGAAATTAAATGTATCAACACCCATCACCCTTATTTCAAGAAAGTGTGTGTGTGGAGAGTATTGACTATAAATCATTTTCTATTTCATTCTTCACCGGATAGTGGTGTGTCAGAACCCTTGTCACTATCTGTAAACGGCACGAACATATAGCAGATTTTTATCTTTTGGTACAGATTATAGAGGCAAATTGCTATACATTTGAGGGATGTGAAATCGGAATGTTTCCTTCCTGACTAAAGGAAAAATTCTCCTTGCAATGTCATTGCCTGGGGAGTTTTATAGATGTCATGAAAATATTGTTTTTCAATATTTTTGGTTTCAAGAACTGGATTTTCTTTTAACAATTACGTACTTTTGGTTATTTTTGAATTAGATTCAAATATTTACCTAATGCTGTCAATATAAAAACAGTGCTACAAAGCATTAAACTCTCCATTTTGAGGAACTGAAAAACTGATAAATGATTCGAATATCATCAATTAAATAAAAATAAAAAAATGTTGAAAAAAAAACTAGACACAGAAGACAAACATTTATGTTATAAACACTTGTGTTTGTCTTGAGATTGGGTGTTCTTTATGTATGTACTTTTAAAAAAGTATAAATATTTATTTTTATCTCATATTTGGTATCCATAGTACAAACTTTGTTTTCTAAAAATATTTATATTATTAAATTAAGTACACTTAAAACCCCAACGAAAATGAATTTCATCAAAATTTAAGATTTTTCAAAAAAATGAACACAGGATTGGATTCGCTATTTTGAATTTAAGAACTAATAAAAGATTTGGATTTAGAACTCCCAAAAAAATATGAACAAAAAAAATATTTGTAATGTATTAACAAATGAACCTCTGGTTCAACTCTTTTGAATATCTTATAAGTTCGATAAACCATTTCACTTTATTAGTTTTCAAGTTATGCTGTCCCCAAAAAAGCTCACACACAGAGACACAGAATACATAACATCGTAAAATTTATAAAATATAATTTGCGATTACAGAAAATAGTGGCAAAAGTTTCTCCATGTCTCAAACGTAAATAAAACACAATTTCAACAATTCTGGGACCCATTATAGTAACTTCGCATTTAAAAAGTAGCTAAAAAGTCGGTTAAGTGCGAGTCGGACTCGCGCACGATAGGTCCGTACCATTATCTATAAAAACGGCAAATAAATCACGTTTGTTGTATGGGAGCCCCCGTTAAATATTTGTTTTATTTTAATTTATTTATTGATTTTTAAAGTGACTATATAACAAAATATTCTGTGAATATTTTAAGCGTCTACCTGTTGCCGTTATAAATATCAAGCAAATTCGAGCAAAAAAATTACGTTTGTTCTATGGGAGCCCCCTTAAATATTTATTTTATTCTGTTTTTTAGTATTTGTGTGTGAAAATTGAAACTGTCTATGTATCACAGTCCATGAGATACAGCCTGGTGACAGACGGACGGCCAGCGAAGTCTTGGTAATAGGGTTCCGCTAATTATCCTTTGGGTACGGAACCCTAAAAACCATTCTTTGTTTATGTATTTATGTAAATTCTTAAAACTAATTATAGATACAGTTACCGGGTGGTAACTGCTATGCTGTACGTATCCAATAAAGCTATTCACTATTATATTTAGGTAATTGTTTAGACTTTAGTGTAGTGGAAAGATGGCAGAATGGGTGTAACATATAGACGGATGGAGGAAATTAAAAGGGTTCGGTTTTTGCAGTTAGTCAGCAGAACTCTAGAAGTGTGATATTTGAACATTTTCTTCGTTATACTAGCCATTGAGAGTCACGGGGAGGCATTGGCATGTAGCCTGGACATAGCGAAGGCGTTCGATCGGTCCTGGCACCCGGGTCTTCTATCGAAGTTGCCATCTTACGGAGCGCCCGAGGGTTTGTGCAAATGGGTGGTTAGCTTTTTGTCCGGAAGACGCATACGAACCGTAGTTGACGGTAGTTGCTCTGATAGCATAGACATTAATACTGGTGTCCCGCAAGGCTCTGTGCTCCTTTCCTACGCTCTTTCTACTGCATATCAATGACATGTTGGACATCAACAACATGCATTGCTATGCAGATGACAGTACTGGAGACTCTTATTACACGGGTCGTGCAAACATCCGTCGTTCCGTTGTGGAGGAAAACCGCGGAGAACTTGTGCCCCAAACCGGGACCACACGGGTAAACTTGGTCCGATTCAACCCTACAAAGACACAAGTCTGCGCGTTCACCGCTAAAAAAACCCCATTCACTGTAGTCCCACAATTCCAGAACACTCCCCTCTCCATCTACAGCGATGTTCAGTTCTGAGATCATTTACAAGATAAGGTGAAGCTGGCTTCCAAAAAAACTAGGTGTACTCAACAGAGCAAGGCAGTACTTCACGTCGGGGCAGAGGTTGCTGCTTTACAAGTCACAAGTTCGGCCCCATATGGAGTACTGCTGCCATCTCTGGGCGGGTGCACCCGGATACCAGCTTGGACCTTTTGACTCGGTTCAACGACGGGCTGTGAGAATTGTCGACGATCCCCAACTCACTTGTCGTATCGAACCCTTAAGTCTGAGGAGAGATTTTGCCTCCCTGTGTGTATTCTACCGCTTGTGCAATGGGATGTGTTGTGAGGAATTGTTCGAAATGATGCCCACGGCTACTTTCTAGCATCGCACGGCTCGCCATCGGCAGGGAATTAATTCTCACACTTTAGAACCGAAATGGTCGCGTACAGTGCGGTTTCAGAGAAACTTTCTCCCGCGACCGCTTGAGTTGTGGAATGAGCTCCCTGCCAAGGTTTTCTCTAAGGACTACAGTATGGGGTTCTTCAAGAAAGGGTCGGCAACGCGCGAGTGATACCTCTGATGTTGCAAGCGTCCATAAGTCACGGTGACCGCTTACCATCAGGCGGATCGTGTGCTTGTTTGCCACCTGAGTGGTAAAAAAAAAAAAAAATGAATGGGAATTTTGTTTCATACTGCTATTTTCTTGGCGGATTGAGGTGTCAGTCGATAGATATTTTTTTTTTCTGTAAGTCATTTCTATTACGATATAATAGATCCAGAACCTTCAAAAAGCTACATTATAGTTAAAGAAAAATCAAATAAGCGAAGAGTATTTTCGGAAACTTAAGAGTAAAAATTGTACTCTCACATCGATTTTTGCGTGGCGTCATTGGAAACTAGATAGGAAAAATAAAATAAAACAAAAAGGTAATGAATGGAAAATTTTTAATAAACTTATATCAAAAGCAAGTAAAAAACACTTACAACTTGTACATGCAGCCTTTACAAAATCACTCTAAAGCGAATGGAGATATCTGCGAATTTTAAGAAGAATTTATTACATTAAAACAAAGCATTATGACAATATTAACACCATCTATCTTAGATACGGAAATAAATATGATAATATAATAAATATGATCACATTTCCGAGATTCATGCTCAACTTAAGTGGCTCCCAATTCGACTTCGCAGGAATACTCATATTCTCACCCTTTTGTATAACGTCCTTAACAATCCATCTGCACCCCATCACCTAAAAAAGCTGTTAAGGTCAAAGGTAGAACGAACACTAACAATAATGTCTCACTCCACTACTTTTTATGGAAAATCGTTTACTGTAAAAGCAGCATTACTGTGGAACAATTTACCATCGGATATTCGTTTGTCATTGTCTATTAACATTTTCAAAACCAACTTGACTTGACTTTTTGACTTTCTCTCTCTCTCTAACTACCAGTTTGTACTCATATTTGTATGTATATGATATGATATGTTGTTATATATATTTATAAAAAAAATAATTATATATGTATGTTTATTTAGTTAATTTATTCTTCATATTATGTATTATTATTTTCTTTTTATTTTGACTCTACCTACATAAATTTAATTTAATAAGCTTTTGGAAACTCCCTAAGGTTTTTGCTCCCTATTTGTTGTTATAGCAGCAACAGAAATACATCTGTGAAAATTTCAACTGTCTACCTATAACGGTTCATGAGATACAGCCTGGCGACGGAAGGACGGACGGACGGACAGTGAAGCCTTAGTAATAGGGTTTCTAATAACCTTTCAGGTACGGAGCCCTAAAAAGTACAGAAAACTTCAATCCTTCCTTAGATTAAAATAAAATACTAACTCATGCTATTAGATACGGTATATGCTGATACAATGAAAAAGAAAAAACGAGCCGGGCAATTAAGGGATATCACAACAAGTACTGAAATTATAACTAAATCACCAAATAAAATACTAAGATATATCCAAAGAGTTGTTGAAACGAAATCATTACAATGGCTAACTATTATCCCAACTATTGCGAATAATACTGATCTAACAGCTACCCAATTTAAGGAAGCCCTAGCCAGACTTTATGCTTATGAACCTATAAATCTCCCTCAAACTTGCGACGGATGTGGAAAAAGTGATTTTAACCTTAAAGACGCAATTAACTGCAAAAAGGTGGTCTTAACACCACAAGATCGTAATCAACATAGAGATGATTGCAAACATTGAGCTGAATTAGGCTGGGGACCTAGTACAACAGAACCTATATTTCGTGATGAAAATCAACCAGAATTGATAAGTGACTTATTATTAAATGGTATTTTCCTGCTGACGTTTACAGCAACTTCACCTGGAAAAAACAGCACAAAGACATATTAGAGAAAAACATTTCAAATATGATCTTGCCGTTGAAGACTTAAGATAGCGTCACTCACCACACTAATTATCTCATGTGACGTAGCCCTAGGTATTGAATATAACAGGTTCTTACTATAACAAAACCGCATCTAAACTAAACGAGAAATGGAAAAAAGCATACTCTCAAATAATTTACTGGCCGAGAGTGAAAGTACAAATATCTGTAATTAGAGCAGTCTCCATAAGGATAAGAGGCACAAGGAGACAAATTAGATCCCATGGTTGTGAAGACGGAGCCGGAATCCTTTGAAGAAAGCAATGGAGCATTAAT
Source organism: Apoda limacodes (assembly GCA_946406115.1). NCBI lineage: Eukaryota > Metazoa > Arthropoda > Insecta > Lepidoptera > Limacodidae > Apoda > Apoda limacodes. The sequence continues at coordinate 18,601,091 of OX291555.1, read as the reverse complement.
TTAAACATATTTAACTATGTATTTATTTTATTCTTATTCATAATAACTTATCTTATCTAATAACTTATCTAAATAAAATTATATAATATCCTTTTTTTAGTGTTGTCAAAATATGAATTACTGTGACACATTATAAGATATAAAAAAAGGCTCATGTGAAACCGGGATTTGCATAACAACTATAAGTTTTAAACTCACCCCCGTGGTTTTCGTTAGTGACTTGAAACGTACATTATTTATTTACACTAGTGACCAATGACAAATACAGTCCAATTTTAATCCTCCCTCAAAGCTTTCTCACAATGAAACTTCTACAAAAATACTTTCAGAAATTTTTGTTCATAGGAACCGCAGATTGAAAGAAATCGCAATCACTACAACTGATTGTACCGCTACTTGGGTAGCTCGAAAGATCTATATGCCATCGTCGAAAGAAAGGCATACAAAATTTATATTCCAGTTAGACCCTGTTATCAAGATCATTAATCATAAATGTTGTAACCTTGTATCTTAGAGGCAGTAACTATTATTTTTTAAATTTCCTAAAACGCCATCATGTAGTTTCTTTGCGTGCACTTCCAATTTGTAACGACTGAAAAGGTAACCCAAAAGTGCCATAAACCGAAAAACTAATATTTCGACGTGAACATTTTCTCACATGAGAAATGCGACTTGGCTGACATATAACGGGGACTCCCTTGTGAATTTTGGGTCTGAACCCTTTGCATTTTATGAGATATTCTCCACTAGGGACAAGGACTTACTTCAGTATCGTAAAACCTGTGCCGCACATTTCTCAAGGTTTATTTTGGGGCAAAGATATGTTGTAAATGAACCTAAAAATAACTGTTTAAATTATTTTAAAATTTTTATCTTTTAGAAAAAAATAACATACCTGTCTACACTTAGTGGTAACTTTGTTTAATTTGTGCCAAACCCTATCTATCTATACAAATATATAGACTTGACTTGAGTGACTGATTGATTGTCCTATGGATTTATCAGCGCACAGCCACCACCACCTAATGTTGCACACAGATGTATTCTATAGCGTTTTGCTCTATTAAAAAAATACAAAAAAACTATCGGCGTGAAACACGGGTTAAAATTAACTAAAAAGTCCCAGATGGAAACGTAAAATCGCCCTCTAGGTGGGACAATGAAACAAAGTCTTTGTATTGAAATTCAGTTATTTTTGTAAATAAAACTATAAACATTGGTAGGTATCTAGACTTTCAGTTCTAAAGAAGTTATAACGTGCTTCAGCGTTTTTGGAGAATTAAGCCTACTTTACTATACGTTTATAGCAAGAAATTTATTTAATACCTAGCTTATGACTTGATCAGGATTGTTTTCAGAAACAAATATGTATAATAGCTAGACTTTTAAAAGTAAGTTTCTAGCTAGCCAGTCTATAATAGTCTAGATCTAAATGTGTTCTGGTTCTTTGTGTCCATTTCTTAGGATAAACAGATTAAATCAGAAGTGTGACTTTTTTATTTAATATTAATATTGAACACAGGTTAGGAACTCTGACCTTACGATGATAAAGTATTTAGGGTACAAGGAATTAAAAGCGAGTGTGGGCTGCCCGGGTGACACTTGGCGACGTAATGAATTTATTAATGCACCATACCATATGTTAATGGTTCAACACCCACGGTAGATCCTTTCATGTGCGTCAAAACGTAATTTATTTCTTTACCATCTAGCAAGTTTTAATAAAGTATAGTTTAGGATCACGAAATTGAAGGATAAAACGTAACCTGAATATAATTATACAGATTTAAAAACCTCTAATAATAAATGTATTTTCTCAAACATGCCACGATATGCGACCATATCTTATACAAGCTTCTTTGGGATAAATCGTACTTGCAGTACAGTATCAGAGTGCAACCCTCAATGTTTTATCCGTCCGCTCGAGCGCTCAAAAGGTCAAATATGAAATATGAACATGGAACGAACTTTTTAAACCCGTACATTTATAAATTTAAAGAGATAACTCTTAAGTTAAAAAAGTAAAAAGAAATCGACATTTGAACGCGGCGATTGGCGGCAAAATTACCGAAACTATTTTTATTATTGTCGATTCAATTATCAATATAATTAGGTATTTTACACGCTTGTTTGAGCTCTATACAAGCCTTGTTATGCTGCATTTGTGGGCCGCAGCAGTAATGTTACTATACAACGCAATGCTCATAAAATAGATATGCTTAAGAGCTGATCATACTTAAAACTTCTCTGCCATTTGAATGACTTGTTTAATGATAAATATGTTCCTAAACTTCTCGGGCATGTGTTATTTTCCTAAAACCGGGAAAAAAAAATTCAAACTTTTTTAAATATGACCAAATCTTGGCACTTTTAATTCTCATTTAATTGAGACTTATAGAAATTTCCTATATTATGGAAATTCCATTCCTAAGACAAAATCCTAGTCAAATATTCTTTTTAGATTAAGCTAAAAAACATAAAATGGCCAATTTTTGGATTTAGTCGTCGCCTTTTCCTATGTGAATTCCAAAGACTTCTTGGACATGTATTTTTTATTTCAGGATCCAAGGAACACGGACAACCAAATGCGAGATGTTTTTAACCCCTGTACCACACAGACAGGGAAGACACAGACAGAACACATTCACTCCAACGAACTAGTATTCGATGAATGCGTGCTGAATCAGATGCATTCGGTTCCGCATAACGGTCGAGAATAATAGTTTATGCGACTACGCTAAGGACTATATCAATATCAATGATTGTTTTTAGTTGGATTATAGAAGTTTACACGAAAAGAGCGAAAATACTTTTTGGCGTGGTAGGTTCGGGCGTCTATCTTTAACTCGTTGACAGTAAATGTGTTAAATAAGACACTTTTATCACAGGCACTTACACACTAAATCTTAAGAGTCATATTTTAATTTTAATATCCAGACTAAAACATATCTAAAATGTCAACGCCCATTAACGTAAATCCTTTTTGAGGGACTTCGTGCAAGATATTGACTATAAATCATTTTCTATTTGATTCTTCACCGGATAGTGGTGTGTCAGAACCCTTGTCACCATCTGTAAACCGTGGAGGATAGTGCTGATTTTTCTTTGTTTAGATTATAGAGGCAGATTGCTTTACACAAGAAGGACGTAAAATGCGAATATTTATATCCTTACAAGTAGAGTTCATTTGCTTCAAATTGCAATTTTTTTAAGTTGATTTTGGATTTTACTGATACTGAATTTCAAAAGATAACAAGTACATTTTCAGAAAAGTTTCCTAGACATTTTACAATTTGATTTAGGAATTAGGGCTAGACCGAAAGAATCGACACCTTTTTTAGTGACGGTTGTATTCTTTTTATAGAATAATAGCTGTTGCCCGTGGTTTAATCCTCCCTAAATTCTGTTGTCGGTGTAGGATTTCAATTTTAATAGAAAAAATATTAATTATTATAGAAAAAAACGACTCACACTTGACGTTTTCAAGTAGCCTGTGTCCTTTCCCGGGACTCAAACTATCTTAATGCCAAATTTGATTGCGGTTCCATCCGCCCTAAATTCGATTTTCGGTGTAGGATTTCACCGGCAACTCCTCAATTAATGAAAAAAAAAACTACTCACGCTTGACGTTATCAATTAGCCTATGTCCTTTTTCGGAACTCAAACTATCTCCATGGCAAATTTCATCTTTATTGGAACAGCGGTTTAAGAGTAGAGCGGTAACAGACAGACAGGCGGACGGGACGGTAAATTCTTACTTTCATTTATAATATGCAAATGCCGGAAAAGCAGCGCCACATTAAATATGATATTTTAAATGTAACATTTTCATTTTTCAAATTTTGTAATTCCATAATTACTTCTAACGAATCTACGTTTAATTCATAATTTTTGGATATCTCACTGTTTACTATGACCTTTATGTCTAAATTATTTCATTCTTCATTTTCTTTAAAAAAATTCTGTGGTGGAAGTATTGACAAGAAGCCTTTCTTTAAATCCTTTTGGTTTTAAGCTTGCCCTTGCGACGCGTTTTTTACCTTCTATGTAATTTGTCGTTTCCAAACCACAAATTTCTCAATGATTGAAGTCGTGGTATCTGATAATAATGGAGTCGCATTAAATGCAGCGAATGCTGTTTAGGAGAACTCAGTGACAAACCGACTGGAGCGCCACCTACCGGGCCCAATTGTATTATCAAACCTTACAGGGACCCACTTAAATGTACACAAAAAATATCATGAACATTGTCACTGCCGTTTAGGAGATTAGTGGCACACCGACTGCAGCGGCTACCGGGTCCATTTGTGAATTGGTCTGTTTTTTACCATTATTAAATTTTAATAATTTAATAAGAAGCTATACCTACAATACATCCGAGATTTAAGTTAGTATAATTATAAAAAAAATAACAAATAAATAATAAATTTTACCAATAACGTTTTTTACTTGACAATCATAAACAACAATGGACTTCAGTTTTTAGACTAAATAAAACTAAACTACAGAAAGGCAGTAATACATACTTAAGAACAGAGTAAAAAACTTTTCTGACTCGGCGTATGAACGATAGTGTCATGTAAGTTCACATCAATTTAATGTGGTGACTGTAGTTTTGGTTTATACCACCGGGTCGGAAAAATTTGTTGCAGTGTAAGATAAACTGAATGCAGAGAATATACCTAAGAGGGTCTGATAAAAATCACATACACTACTACAGTAACTTATATATAATCTGTGCTTCTACGCACATTATGAAAAAGAGGGTAGATAGAAATATATATTTCTGCCCATAATCATCGTACTGTTCGAAAAAATGACAGTGACTCTGTGATTAGTTGTGTTACTTGTAACATCATATCAGGAGCACAAAACTATTGACTTTTCACTATAATAATAACCCTGTAAAATATCTGTTTTTATTTCTTTATAGTTTTGCAAAATAAATGCCTTGATATGTATGTGGCACAGGTTTAACGATAGTAAATATAGTCTTTGTCCCTAGTGGAAAATAACTCATAAAGTACAAAGGGTTATAACCGAAAATCCACAAGGGAGCCCCTATTACATGTCAGCCAAGTCAACAGACAGACAGACTGAGGGAGACATTTCCGCACTTATTATATTAGTATATACGCAAGAATCGCTAAAATTTACACAAAATATAGAAATCCATAAAAGTCAATACTAATATTATAAATGCGAAAGTTACTCTGTCTGTCTGTCTGTTACCTCTTCACGCTTAAACCATTGTACAGATTAAGATAAAATTTGGCATAGAGATAATCTGAGTCTCGGGAAAGGACAAAGGCTACTTAAAAACGTCAAGTGTGAGTGGTTTTATTTTAGGTATAATTCTTCTGTACCTGTATTTGTCATCTTACTCCTCGTAAACGGCTGGAACGATTTGGGTCAAATTTTGACTGAATATGACACTGGGTTCTTAAATGGTTAAAAAACACAATTTGACATTTTATTATCTATGTTTGAGTGAGTCCTTGCATAGTTTGAAAACATAATTGAACCCGGTAGGTCGCGCTGCAGTCGGTGTTGAATACACAAATGTACCCGGTAGTTGGCGCTGCAGTCAGTGTGCCATTAATCTCTTAAATGGCAGTGAAAATGTTAATGATATTTTTTGTGTACGTTTGAGAGTCCGACTAGCACTTGACCGATTTTTATCACTAGTCAAAGAAAATACCTTCACGAACTGAGTTTATAACTTCCGAAAGTAAATATTATTTACGCTCATCTTAACTAATCAGCTGCTTGCTTTCTAGTGTAATCAAATGCATTACACCTAGTTATCTATATAACATTCTATTTATATATTCTTATCTTATTTTTATAAATTTTTTTTAGTGTTTTATTTTAATTATTTTTGCATGCTGAATATTTAAAAATATATGTTTGCCTAATGGCACTCATTGGCAATTTCAAATATATTCTGCGTCGATCAGTCTTAAGTAGATTTTTGGTAATATTCACGAAAACTTCTGGTATTAGAGCGGTTTAAATTGTTTAACTAATGACCAAGCCGTGCATTTTAATTTTAAAGCATTATGCACGTCATCTGTTAGACTCGGTTTAATAAAGATCACAGACTTTCCTCAAATTAACTTTTTAAATTAAAATTAAAAATTACGAGTCGTCGCCTCAGTATTATTTTTCCTATCTACCATTGGTAACATTTTACAGTAGAAGAGTTTATTTTGCTCTTTTTAAAAAAAACCGTTTAGTTTTTAGATTCAAAGGCTTTTCTTAATATTAAGATTTGAAGGCTTTTCTTAATATTAAGAGAAGCCTTAAAATGAAGAAACTAAATTTTTTTTTTTAAATAGAGCAAAAAACTACTGTAAAATGTTACCAATGGTAAAATAGACAAATAAGCACTGAGGCGATGGTATGTACGGATTGTACGGTAGTTTACCATACAATCGTTCACCTACGGTTTATATAATAATTCTTGGGCTCATAAAAAGTTGTTTAACTAAATAATTACTGAAACCAGAGTATGTCGTATTAAATATTTTTTTTGCATATAAGCATCTGATACATAATCAATAATGTTAACAATATATAGAATTCCTATATTACATTAAAGGAATGCTACCACACTCGGTTCTCCACCTTTCTCATCCAAAAACCCTCGGCTACCTTCTTTAGGTCAACGGTCTACCTGGCTGAGGGTTGGACCCCGCTGTGCTTATCTAACCGTGGTCTCTACTCGTGAACACGCCTGCCCCAAGGGCAATCGTCTTCTTCAGCTTGCTTATTCTTTGAGGTACGTTGGTTACTTTAGTTGTTCGTCAGATTACCTCTTTTTTGATAGTATTTTTTAAAGGAACACCAAGGATAGCCATCTGCAAATCTCGCTTAACGACTTTTAATTTTTGGATCAGACCTGACTACGCAAGACGCATTGATTGAAGACCTTCGTCTTTAAAAATTGAGGCATAGATGACGTAAAGAGTTGACGTACGTTTCGAAATGCTACCCGACCCAACTGTTTTTTTCTGTTTGCTTCCCTATCAAAGTTGTTTCTACCTAGTGTGATTGTCTGACCTAGGTAGACTTGTATGCGAACAGCTTCAATAATGTAATTTTCGGCAAGTCATGCCTTAAGTTAACATGTGCATTGGACATGACCTTGGTCTTGTATGCGTTCACGACCTTCTTCGTTTACGACCTCGTTCAGCATATCCTGCCAAGATTCAACCATTACTTCGATGTCTTCTGAGAACCGGAGGTGAGAGATAGACGCGTCGTTTATAGATATGACTCGATTTTTCCAATCCAGTATCTTAAAGACATCCTCCAGTGCGCTAGAGAACAGTTTCGGAGATATGACATTTCCCATATGCTATTTAAAAACCACAAGTCACAAATAAAAATAGCCTAGTACATATTAACTTAATACTAACGCACCTTGCGTACATAGGAACTCAAAAAATCACCGCTCGTCGCTTCACTGTGATAAATCCGAGTACATTATGAGTGGATTTTGTGTCTCATCATCTCAGCTAGAAGGCGTGTAATGTTGGGCGTAGGCTTTCCTATATAAATAAATATTTTCAAACCTTATGCACTATCTGGTCCCAAACTAAACAAAACTAAACTTTGGATATCAGACCACAAATAATTATTTGTATATTTTTGCAAATACAAACATAGAAAACACCCAGTTTCAAGATCAACACAGGTGGGTGCAGGAATGGAACCCACGGTCCCCGATTCAGCAGTCGGGTCAGTCACTGAGTCACGGAGCCTATATTTTTTACAAAAAAAACATCAAACCATTGCTCTAAGATCATATATATATACCTATATACCTACTCGTATTAGATAATTCATTTCGACGTAGGATAATTTCATCAAGCCAACTAAGCTAGCCAGATGCAATGTTCTAGTTGTTCTATAATCTTTGTAGAATATCTTTAACTTAACTGATAGGCGTCGAACGTAAAACAGCGATTAGAATTTAATATTGTGACATAAATAAAAGAAATCCGAGATTTTGTATATTTTTGTCATAATTTTGAATTCTGATTGAGGTTTCATCGACAAATGATTAACAATTCAGGGAATGGGAAGCAAAGTGCGGCCCGCCCCAGTCACGCCCTAATGAATTAATTATTGCACCTTACTGTAAATGTTTCAGCACTTACGGTATATCTTGTCACGTGTGTTCAGATCGTATTTTATATCGTTATCACGTAATAAAGTTAAATTAACTATGAATACACGGGTGTTAAAGTTAAATCTAATTATTTTCATCGTTCCTACAGTATGACTTCGTTCTTAAGAGGGTTTTTGACGTACTCTAGCGTCGCCAATTAATATTTTCAATTCTCCATTTCTACGAAGCGAATTTTAAAAAGGTCATTTACAGAAATATGTAAGTAGTTATAAGCTACTAGCTTTTCGCCCGCGGCTTCGCTCGTATATACTTTAAGATTCGTAGAATTTTTTTCAATCAACAAACTGTTAAGTGTATTCCATATTGTCACCTCCCTAGGGCTTGAAATTCAAAATTTCCTTTCTACAACGATGCTTACAATATAGAATGAAAATATACACTAAATGTATTATTTTTCTCCTTAGCAGTTTAAGCTGGGCGATTATGGTAGTCATTAAAAAAATCGTAATGCGCTTTCATGCTCATTACTCTCTATGTATCTAAATTAAAAATTATTGCTTTGCAGCTGCACATGGTTCACGTCCACTATTTTCAAAACTTCTTTTTTTTTCACGTTAAATCCCAAATTTCTATCCGTTGCCATTTGGTGATATGGGTTCAATCAGTCAGTACTTGTTTTTAGGGTTCCGTTCCTCGGAAGGAAAAAACGGAACCCTTATAGAATCACTTTGTTGCCCGCCCGTCCGTCTGTGAAGACCCTTTTTCTCAGGAACGCGTGGAGAGAGGTATCAAGCTAAGATTTATATCAAATACTCAGGTCTACTGTCCCTTGGAGCTGTGAAAAAATCAAATTTTAAGCCAAAGCAATCAAAAGATACAGCCGTTTATGCCGCAAATTTCCGTAAATTTTTGAAACTAGTAAGGGAATCAAAACCTACAGAGTACTTCCCGTGAACTCAGAATCTTGAAATTTGGTACGAAGCAACTTTCCATAGCACAGATAAAGGAATATTTGCGATATATATATAATAAAAATATTTTTAATTATTTTACTGTTGTATTAAATTGAAACTCATAGCAAATACTTATAGGTCAAATAGGTCAGATAGGTCTATAATACCTTTAAGCTGTAACAAAATTAAACTTCTATGTCAACGCAACCTAAAGAAACAGCAATTTAAGCCGTATATTTTTAAACTGGCAAGTACCCACTTATATACCTACAGGTTTGTGTGGAACCCTCAGTGCGCGAGTCCGACTCGCACTTGGCCGGTTTTTTTTGCACAAAAAACAGTGGCAACACTCCTTCTCTGTGCTTTGGATATGTTTCATTACCTAATTTTGATGAAGAATATGTATGTATGTTTACTAAGTTTTAGGTAAAGTTAAATATAAAGACATTATTTTCCTAGCAAACGGCCCACTGCTCTTCAAAAGGGTTAAATATTGAATTTTCAAACCCAAAATGAAAATCTTTGATAAATAATGTGTCAGTTAGCATTAATCCCGGTTTTATTCATGAAATAAATTTACTCAACTTTCACAAGTTTTATCAATTAAGTAGTAGATCATGAACCCATAGCTTTAAGTAGACTTGACTATGAAATATACCATTTCCTATACAAAAATTGCTACCCCTTTTCTCCACATAGGGATTGAATTCTGAAACACCCTGAAACGCGATTTTGATATTTGTATTGAAATCTTATTATCTCAAGATTCAAATCAAGTATTCTATCCCATTTAAAATACAAAATTTTCATCCCTTTCTTCCTTTATTGCTTTAAAAAATCCATTGAACCCAAAAAATTACGGGCTTTCATACAAACTGCCAACCCTTATTTCATCCCCTTAAGAGCCGAATTTTGCAAAATCAGTTCTTAAACGGCGTATTCAATATATAACAAACCCTTACCCCAAATCTCTTTTCTTAGCGGTTTGGGTTGGGCGTTGATGAGTCAGTCAGGACACTGCCTTTATTATAGAGGTATAGATAGATTTTAACTACTTTTTGTAGTGTTTCTAGGATAAAACTTCGAGTTGTAGATGTAGACTAAAACCATTTTTAGCAGAATCGCTATCTACAACTCGCAGTTTTATCCTAGAAACATAACAAAACATTCTGAAAATAGCTTATAACTTGTTACTGTAGGAGCATATTCTTTAAATTCGCTTTGCACAAATAGGAAAATAAGAAAGTCAATTAACGGCGCTAGTTAGCAGTGGTAACACTCTTAAGTTCCGCAGTTCTATAGGGAACTTTTGAACCCGATTAAAATTGAGCTTCCTAAAGCACGGTTAGCCTGTCCGCATTTAAGTTACATTGCCACTCACGAATGGCCCAAAGAAAATATAATCACTACGAACTGGCCAAACATATGGACAAACAAGTTCAAACAAGTTCTGCATGTTACGCAGACGCAGCTTATAAATTAATGAAAAAAGTTGTGATTTTTCCAATCTTTAAAGCAAATGTATTTAAAATACATTCTATATACGATACGGGTACATAATTTACCGTACATTTTAAATGTTTTAAAGGATTTCCTTTGGAAATAGGTATAACGATGACCCAAATCGTATTTTTAGAGTACATTTATAACAATAGCCCACCTGTTTCTACGCAATTTATGCTCCGCACATTAATCAGGCTGAGCTTTTTCATTTCAGCTATATTTCTCTCAATAATAAGCTTTTCATCGCTTTGAAATTTTATGACCTAAAAAAATTTTACAACCTTACGGTTCTTACCCTAAATAGTTAAAAGGGTCGAGAAATTGTTTGCTTTGTACCTTTATATTTTAGGTTCCTTGTTTTAAAGCTACAAAGAATACTTTGACACTATTTTCCGTAACGGTTTTGTACCCAAATGGCGGGAATGAAAACATGTCCATATCAGTATGCCACAGCCAAATAATGCCATCTTTGCTTGGATTTTGATAAATTTTAATAGAAAAAAATTCGTAAGTTAGACCGATTTTTAAAATTCTTGTATGGAACAAATCTGTCGCGATAGAGCACAACGCTAAGGAATAAGTTGGAATCATATTAAATTAAAGTATTTTATAATACAAGTTAGTTAGGCTGCTCATAAAAGACGCAGTTCGGTTGTAGTTTATTTAGCAGAGCTTACAAATATCATACGACTTCTTACAATGCACTTAAAGACAGTAAATACTTATATTAGTGTTAAAATGTTATAATAATTTTTGATGGAATCTGATAATTTTGATATGTTTTTTACAAACACGTTGGATTTCTTTTTTAAAACTAAGAACTTGGTTCATGGGCATAATTCCTTGCTAAAAACGCAGTAACACATTACCACAGAAGTAGGTACGTAATGGACGCTGTTAAGAAGCTTAAATCAGTGCAGTAGAAGCTGCTTTATGAGCAAGTGTGTTATTAGGTTACTTTGTGATTTGTGTGTACTTGAGGTCTGTGTATCTACGGAAGTAGATTTTACTTAGAAAATTGATATAAGATAGATTTTCTACTACGAAAGCTGTGTTGTATTGAAATTGAAACAAACCCAACAGTGAAAACAAACCTCTTTCGTAATGATAAATTATTTTACAACTACCCCACTTGTCACAAAAATAAAAAAAAAAACTAGTTGCACTCCGGGAGTGCCGGCAGAAGTGAAAACCTTTACACACGATTCGCGCTTAACACTCAAGTATGATACAAGACATGTCTTTGACATTGTCAAGAAATAATAATGTTTGTTTATTTACTTTTTTGACGTAGTATAATTGACATCGCAATCTGTAATAGAATTAAAATTCCATATCCAACCTCCCTGTACTACTCATAATCGCGAATACTAAAAATAAAAATTATAATAGGCGTGGCATTACGGTTTCCGTCTTACGAAGTTCCACGATTAGGACACGTGATCTGACGCGAGTTTATCATTTTTTACCCATACCAAAAAAAGTGCACAACGCCGCTAAAGAAGTTTTCACTTCAAAATACATTTCCTTTATGGATATTGTGGCTGTAAAGTGTACCAGTCTCTTGGTACCGAGAAGATTTAGAGCTTCTCACATAAAACTATGCTGCAGTTAAATTCAAATTCCTTTCCACACTTCGCAATGCAAACCTCATGCGGGTTATAAACGAGTCGACTTCCCATAACTACCTACTACTTGTTCGTTTTGTAAAGGTCAAAGACCGTTATATTCGTTAAGCTAGTAGTTTTAGTTCAGTCATTGTTTCATGTTGATGCGATAGGCGTTGTTGGACCACTTTACAGGCACAGAGCTATTTTTTTTAGAGAAAGTAGGTTTAGGCCTTAGTGCACCGCGCTGGTCTACCTATTGTTAATTTGTAGATATTTTCAAGCTAAGGGCTTGACTTTTAGAATTTGAAAAAAACAACCCGTTAGACCTCTGACTTAGATTAACGACTGCTTTCATATGGCAGCTGCCACGACGGAGGACTACATTAAATGTGCTAATAGTATCATCCAATAACTAACCACGGCTAAAGTTACGAAGCTTTGCATATCGTTTATGATAGACAAATATTAGTGAGTACCAGGTGTTTACATTTTAAACACAATCCTGTCTAAAAATCTGGACATAATAAATATATCAGTATTGTTTATTCAGACCCTATATTTCAGTAAAGTAGTAAATCATAGCAGGAGCATAAAACTATGAACATAAATGTTATAACGAATTTTATTTACGCACAAGTCGTACCGGTTCGTGGACCTATGATTTATTGTGTCCCTACGTACACCTGCTTTGCCGACCACTAAATATTGGAACACGTTATATTGAATTGTAAAAAAAGACCTAGATTTTTTTTGTTATCTGTCAGATATTTGATTAAATTTGAAATATATATTCAACAGCAGGTTTACTGATTATTTGTAAAATTAAACTTTGATATTTAAAAAAATATATACATACACTATATTAGCTAGTATTTTATCGAAGAAACCAATTTGGCTGGGCAACATTTGGGAAATAAGGTAATATAAAGGTAAGGTAATATAATAGCCCTCTAACTAGCCTAATAATTTGACTCCCTCGCAGCCTAGTTGGTAGTGTGGCCGACTGCTGTGCAGAGGGTGTGGGTTCGATTCCCTCATAGGACAAACATTTATGTAATAAACATTTGTGTTTCTCTTGAGTCTGGGTGTAATTATGTATGATATGTATGTATTTACAAAAAAACAGTAATATATGTATTTGTATCCGTTGTCTGGTATCCATAACACAAGCTTTGCTTACTTTGTGGCCAGACGGAGCTGTGTGTAATGTCCAAATTTATTTATTTTATTTATAGCGGTAATATATTTTCGTCCTAAAAGACTTGGTGCAAAAACTACAATTATTTTTAATGAAATTATATGCTCAGTACCTTGAGAGAACACCGTATAACTAGTGCATATCGTCAGTAATGATTTATGGTACAAAATTGTAGCCTCTTGTCACAAGCCTCTCCTTGGAGAAAGGAGCCTTAAGCCATAGTCCAACACACGGATTGGCAGATGTTACCAAGCCGTTGTTCACTCGACTGTTAAGTGTTTCCTAAACCGTAAAAAATGTTTTACGGTAAATGTTTATCTGGGAGCCTTTGGACTTCAAAGTCGCACAGCAAGCTAAGAAGACAGAGAGACAGCTATGTTAGATGTTTCTTTGCGCGATATTTGTGGGTAATGAAGAGACTTTTAATGAATTTCATTACAATTTTTTTAGAAAAATTACTGGAACGTTGCAAGTATTTCAGTCGTTTCATTTCACCGTCGAATTGTTATTTCTCTGTAAGCAAATTAATGATATTGTTTGGTCAATTATTAGTTTAATTAGTAGGCGCCGACCTAAAATTTGTTACTGATATTTAGTTTTGGAGTTTAGTCATTGATTTTAGAAATGTTTCTTTTATTTTTTGCATTTTAATTTGTTTTATCTAATGGGTAGGCCAGCACATACAAAAATGCTGCTCGTATCAGAAAACAATATTTAGAATAATTTGATTATAATGTTTAAGGTTTTCACCAATATAACTGAAATAAGTCTACAAGTTGGCTACTGAAAGCCATTTTTACAATACTTTTCTACCGTGACTTTTTTAACTTAGATTTTTTTTCGTTAGATACCAGAATTGGTTTTCTACTTAATACTTGTATTTTATAATTTTATTTAATAAATCAAAATATTAATTAAATGTTGATTTTTTATGAAGTGCCTAATAAGAAATCCAATTTTCTATTTTCTATAGATTTTAAAACTTATGTTTGTGGAAAAGGCACTGGAAAATATAAATCCGTAGAACTTCAGACACTTGTCACAATTTATACTTTCCTGTTCTACGTTTGAAAGCTTTTCTTTGACTGGAGCTTTCACGGATTTAGACAACAAGGAAAGTCTTAAAAATATTTGATAGTTTCAGTATAGAGTTGTTAATTTAAGAAATATTAAAAACAAATAAAATTTGCAGATTAATATCATAAATAAAATTTGCAGGTTAATAAAATTTGTTAAAAAATAAAATAAAATAAAGTTAAAAAATAAAATAAAATTTGCAGTTTAAGTTATAGTGAAAGGTAAAAAGTTTTTATTAAAATTTATGTTACCTATGTATATATAAAAAAGTAAATGTTGATATACCTAAGAATAAGATTGATGAACTCCGATACCGTTTAACCTATCATCATGAAAGTTGACAGATCGAACTGTTTATCATGTAGTAGGTTCCTTGTTGTCAATTTTACTATTACTCGCCACTAAATGGCTTTTTAAAAGCAAAACAACGTCTGCCAGTCCAGCTAGCATTGTATAAATTTGATTATAGTCTCCCTTGTTTTTATTTATCTTAATACGCAATCGGATACATTTATATGAATAATTAAATAAATAAAATATAATTTTTAAAGCGTTGTACCTAAAATTAACAATAAGTGTTTATATGTGTGTGTTCGTGTATGCGTGTATGTGTGAGCTACTGTATGTGTTGTAGAAATATTATCGATGTATTCCAATTGTTTTTACAGCACTATTTGAGTTCTTAAACCATTGGATGAGCTCTGTGACAGCTGTTTTTGGAATTGTTTCTAAATGGAAGTTTCTTTTTTTCGGACGGCAATGCATAATTATTATATGTATTATTCGATATATCTCGATTACCCTACATTTTCACGTAATAAAAAACAAAAACGGAAAGTTTTTAAGTTAAGTTGTATTTTTTTAAGGTATGAATACGCGGTATATTTTACAGAGTTATCCTTTTATAAAGATTATTTTTATTGGATTAATATTTATATATTTATAATTTGGCAGTGGTGCCATTTAAATTTAAAAAAAAAGTCATCCCCAAGACCTATATAACAAGTGAAATAATATTCATTGAACGAGTGAAAGTAGCTTAGCATCCCTTTTAATAATGTGCTTTATAAGAATCAATATTTAATATGTTAATTTTATAAAAAAATATTATTAAAGACACGGACGAAGTAAAAGACGAATGCTGGTATCAAACGGAACCCCATTGCTAGTATTGCTAGGGGCGTATTGGCGTCAGGAATCGGTATTCAAATTGTATTATTTTTTTTTATTACTAAGCTATCATCAAACCAGCTCACGGCCCGCCTGATATTGAGCGGTCATTTCATTACTCGCGTGTTGCCAAACCTTTAAAAACTATAGCTATAGCTATTTTCTTAAAGACCCCTACACTGTCATCCCTAGAAAAAACTTTGGCAGGGGCCTGATTTCACAACTTGAGCATTCGCGGGAGGAATATTCTCTGAAACCACACGTGTTTGTCATTAAAGTGTGAGAATGAACTCACTCCCAGCCGATGGTGTGCAGTGCGATAAAAGAAGCCGTGGACATCATTTACAAGTCTATTTACAAGTGCATTCCCATTTATTAAGGTTTTTAAAATAGTATCATTAAAACAATAAGCAAATGTTTAAAATATTTCGTTTACCATGGAATACCATCATATATTTTCAAGTATTTTTTATTGATATCAAATAAGTTCAAAGAATCATTGCAAATTGATGCACATCATATTGCATGCACCATATTGAATTATAAAAACTGATAAAAGAAACTACCAAAATACCCAAAAGAACCAAGTTTTTGCAAAAAAAGTAAGTAAAAATAGCTTTCAGTCTGATTCGAGGATAAGGCAAAAAGATTGAGAGATCGATGAACCGATTCGGTCAACTGACTGGTCCTCAAAATATCCGGCCACATAAAAAACTTACATAATTATATAATTTTCTTCATGTCCCTTTTTGGGGTTCCGTACCCAAAGGGTAAAAAACGGGACCCCATTACTAAGATTCCGCTGTCTGTCCGTCCGTCCGTCCGTCTGTCACCAGGCTATATTTTATGAACCGTGATAGTTAGACAGTTGAAATTTTTACAGATGATTTATTTATTTTGCCGCTATACCAACAAATACTAAATAACAGAATAAAATAAATATTTAAGGGGGCTCCCATATAAAAAACGTGATTTTTCGGTTGTTTTGCTTGATATTAATAACGGCAACAGGTAGACGCTTGAAATATGTTTACAGAATATTGAGTAATTTTCACTTTAAAAATAAACAATTAAATTAAAATAAAACAAAAAGTGATTTTTTTTTGCTGTTGTTATAGATGATGGTACGGAACCCTTCTTGCTCGAGTCCGACTCGCACTTTCGCACTCGCACGTCCGGCCGATTTTTGTAGACTCCAGAATAACGACTTCGACGATGTATTCAAATTCATTCAAATAAGGACACGTCTTTTTCGCAATATTTTATTGTACTTACTTATAGAAACTAAGTGAATAAGTTATTCATAGATTGTTATTGTAATGTTAACAAAACAATTCCTGAGAGAGACTTAAACAAAATGGCCCCCAAAGTTTGAGCTTCACCACTCTTCAAAACATTGATAAGTAGATATTATTACAAAGTAGTAATTATATTTCCTTGTGATATTATATATAAGTACTAGATATTCGCTGCTCAATTCTTATAGAACTATTCCCTACTATTCCCTTAATTAGTCGGTGGTGGTCGAGGGGTTTAAATTTCACTTCACGTCCTAAGTGGCGGAGGTTCGAACCCCGGGTCGGCGTTTACCAATGAGTCTTTTTTTAATTTCTCATGTACACTGAGTTATTTATTCACACCACGGGCTTTTCGGTGAAGGAAACATCGCGAGGAAACCTGCATATGTCAAGAAAAAAAAAAGACGTATGTGAAGTCCACAATCCGCACTGGGCCCGCGTGTGGACTATGGCCTAAATCACCCTCGCTTATGAGGGTAGGCCGTGCCCCAACAGTGGGGACGTATTAAGGCTGTCGAGATTCCCTTAAGGGTTCTAAGTTAGGAAAAAATCAGAAATCCATTTTTTTATATAGTTGTACAAAAAATATTTCCTAATTAATGTCGCTTGATTAAGATTTTGTTTTAAAAGAAATTGAAATAAGTTAATATTTTGGGGTACCGTATTCAAAGGGTTATAACGAGACCCTATTACCAACGAAAGCCTACACTGTGTGTCTGTTTAAAAGGCTCTATTTTAATAATATTTGTAAATAATTTACTATTTTTGTGGTATTAACTAAATAATTATTCCTATTTCTTTTTCTCTTTTTATACCTACTAGATTTTAAAATATTCAAGTTCAAAGAAAGTAGTAATACATATGCCAGAAACATGTTAACGTCCGTCTGTATAAACTCACCTTGACCTTATACCGATAAAATATTAACGGTTCCTGGAATGAAAAG
This sequence comes from Apoda limacodes, assembly GCA_946406115.1. NCBI lineage: Eukaryota > Metazoa > Arthropoda > Insecta > Lepidoptera > Limacodidae > Apoda > Apoda limacodes. Next base: position 18,583,196 of record OX291555.1, on the reverse strand, counting down.
CGAGTATGGGCCGCCCAAGTCACGCCCTGCCCTAATGAATTAATTATTGTACCTTACCCTACACGTTTAATATGTACGTAGTAAATCTTGCTGCTGGTGTTGAGAAGTTTAAGATTAAATATGAAGTTATTACATAAGCACACGTCCGTGACTTCGACTGTGTATTATAGGGCAACCTAATTTTCAGAATGACACATCTGTAACCAGTCTTCTTCCACTTAGATCCATGGATCCACCTGAAATATTTCATCTTAAAAATATTGAAATACATTTTGAAACAGTCCAGTAGATGGTTAAGATAGCTTGACTAAACGATTTATATTAAGATATTCGTCTATAATTTAAGGCTAATATTCCCAAAGGGAACAAACCCGTAAGAGAATGAGATGGACATTAAATGTGATATTAGTTTTGTCCACCTGCGTTAAAAGATTTCTGTTTAGTCCCTTGGTAGAGGATACAGATAATTTTGCAAAGGTGTTCTAGCATATCTACCATAACTACACGGAGAAAAACTTATTGTTCGAATTTAAAAACTGTTTATTAAAATGCGTGTTAATACTAAATTTTATTAATTTCAAAATATTTTTTCTGGAAATTACAAAACAATATAAATTTAAGTACATTTTACAACAAAATAGTTTTATTCATTTCGTAATTAATAATCTGTACTTCGGATTACAGAATTTTACAAATCCTATAAAACTTTACTTGAATTTATGAGTAGGGTAATTAATATCAACAAATAAAGCTTACTAAAGATTACAAAAAGCTTCATTAAAGTTGGTTCATAAAACACTTCTTGTCATGTGACACTTGTACAGTGAAGGCCAATTAACGTTTACAAACACCTTTTCTAAGAATTAGTGAAGTTTACTAAAAACAAACATCCTACCGTACTGCTACGAATTAAGTTTGACGTCACGCGTCTTACATAGCGCTATCGAAGTTTTTTCGATAGTTTGCATATATACCGACATATTGATATGCGTGTATGATGGCGGAGGATTCCACTTTACCGCCGTTCCACAAATGGCAACTTGCGCTGAACAGATTGTGATGCCCTATCCGCCGCAGCCCTCCCAACAGCCCTACCAGGTACATGTCCAGTGCTTCGCATTACAAAGCTTCATCAGGACCATCTAATCGTATCGGTGTAATTAAACGCTGATTGTAAGCATGTTATATCCGTCTTTTGCATTCCATTAAATTTTACTTGTTTTTAGTAAACAACAAGACTAGTTTTATTTCTGTTAATAAATAAAATAAGTAAAACTCATTGGTAACCGTCAGTGTAATTTACTTGTCCTCGAAATTACTAATATCTTAGTGTTTATTAGTATTATTTACTTGTAGCTACTAAAGTTTTTTCTCCGTGTTCTTCACTTAGGATTTTAGTCTTGAACTTTTCCCAGTGAGATTCACTTGTATGAAAATCGCAATTTTTGCTTGTTTTACAATAAACTGTTATTGCTTTATTCATTTTATAAATAAAATAAAGTAAAAATCAATATGTTTATATTTTTCGGGCTTACCACGGTCACATTTGTTGAGTTCTCGATATTTAAGCCTGACACATATAAACATACAAATAACAACTGCGCAAGTTTAAAAATTTATTTAAAGTAAAAATATTTTACATCTTAACCAACTGAATCTGGCAAGCGTCGTCCGAGGCGCTCTGGGCATTTGTTCCCCTGTACAAAAAGTAACCTGTGTTGCCAGGAAAAATTTCCTAAAGTAGCTAAATTACTAGAAATGATGACAGTTATTTTTATTATACTTCCTAAAACCTCAAGTTACACATCTCTGAACATGTTTCAGTAAAGCGATGTAAATGGCAAATATATGGGTAAGTCTCTACTCTCTAATTTAATGGCGAGCGGTGTATCCGAAACTTTGAGGGCCATTTCGTTAAAGTCTCTCACAGGAATCGTTTCATTCACCTCTGAATGAAGATACATGATCAAAGTTTCTGTTTTGCCGTAGCAAGTTAAATGTTCGTTTATAAAAAAATGGCATGGCAGTCTCGTTACTGATGAATTTAAAAAATTAGTAAGTATAATGTTTAGGGTTCCGTACCCAAAGGATTACTAAGCCTACGATGTCTGTCTGTCCGTCTGTCTGATATGTTGTTGAAAGAAATGAATTGAAATGTTAAATGCTTTAAGAGTATAATGGGGGATTATCTAACAAATAATAAAAAGTTAAAAAACTAAAAACTTAAGGGCATATGCACACGAAACACATGCAAAGCATACACAAGAAATACATTTTTATTGTTTTTGCTCTATCGTAAACAGTAATTAATAAATTTCAAACTTGCAGTGAAAAATAGTGTGTGTTCTAAATTATAACAAAAAATAATAAATACCGTGAAAAAGTTGAAAACGGACCCGGACCATTTATCATATTAAATTACCGTTACAGCTATTATTAAAAAAAAAGTAACACTTTTGTTCGTAGAAAACGATATTCCAAGCTAAGCAACGTCGGACTAGGCCAGTAATTGGATAGATGACCGCTTAGCGGCACACTTTTTATTTTTGTTTATGTTCGTAAATAAAGTACTATTTACAGTTTACATATGTATCAAGTTTTATTATTATATAATTATTGTACGACCGAGTGGTTCATGAAAATGTTGAACGTCCTAGGTATTCCCGACAGGGTCAACTAATATGGTTACGATTTGTCCTAAGAATGGTTTGTGTCCGGTTTAATAAAAGGTTTACAATTTGTTTTGGTTTTGGGAAAGAATACCATAACGTACAACATACATCACAAGGCACAAAGCAATGTTGGTGAAATGTCTTTTACCGGGATATTTAAAACAAAGAGAGAAAAAATGGGCACTAGCCATTTAGAGTCGGGCGGAGGCATTGGTATGTAGTCTGGACATAGCGAAGGCGTTCGATAAGATCTGGCACCGGTGTCTTCTATCGAACTTGCCATCTTACGGAGTGCCCGAGTGTTTGTGCAAATGATGGGTGGCTAGCTCTTTGTCTGGCAGACGCATACGAGTCGTAGTTGATGTTAGTTGCTGTGATAGCATGGACATTAATACTGGTGTCCCGCAAGGCTCTGTGCTGTCTCCTACGCTGTTTCTACTGCATATCAATGACATGTTGGATATCAATAACATGCATTGCTATACAGATGACAGTACTGGTGGCGCTTGTTGCACGGGCCATGCTAACATCCCTCGTTCCATTGTGGAGGAAAAGCGTGGAGAGAAAGTCTTTATACGGTTACGTGTATCTAATTATTTTTTTTGATTTGTACGAATTCTAAGAAAAATTACAATTCTAATTTGTAAAAAGAAACACAACCCAAAGATCTGTAAACACAACAAAAAAATTAGTAAATAAATGAGTAATATAACTGGATGAACTACAAAACGAATGAGAAGTTTCAAAGGCTAGTTTAGATATAATACATAAAATAAAGATTTTTAATTTTTTTTTTATTAGAAGGCAATTTACTTCACTATATACTTACTCGATATTTTTAGTCTAGGGTCTATTTTAATTTATTAAAAATATCTCACGTCTTTTTTCCCACTTTAAAATCTTGATAAGCTGAGTTTAGCCTTTTTACAACTGAAATATATTAAAACGCCTAAATTATTAATTTGTTTTTATTCTGATAAAGTTTGGGATCCCCAGAGCGCGTCTTGCCGAAATTCACATAGGAATCCTATGATAGACTATCCAACACAATAGTTTTTGTCTTGAAAAATGGAAACGTCTCTGAGGAATAAAGAACTTACTTCTAGTTGAAAGATATATTGCTTTCCTACGTGTCTTAATAATAAATCTACGTTCGCGTTGCCTAGTTTTTCTGACGTTAAAAAACTTTGAGATTTTTGATACAAATAATTTACTAATTTAATTTAAGTAATGAACAATTTAATCACTGCTATATATGAACTTAGAAATATAAAGATTTATCATTTCTGAAACAATGAATACAAAAAAAATAATAAAATATGTGTACTATATGTTACTTCAAGATAATTAAGGTTTTAGATTCAAATTACTTAACCGCTACTTACTTGGTAGTTTTCGTTTAGTTACCTCTAAGTATTTTTGTTGCCTTGACTAATTTCCTTTACCCAACTTTGCCAGATAGATATCGCTGAAAAATTGGATAATTGTATTAAATTGTTTTCATAAGTCTTAGAATAAACTACGCAGATTATTATGACACTTATCTATAATTTTTTTTCAGAACTTTAATAAAACAATGTTCTGTGTTCAACAGAGCGTGTGTTTATTTAAATAATATCACAATGTGTACAGAGTAAATAATAATTTCTAACTAGCTTATGTATCAACGCGCAGCCCATGCAAACTATTGTGTCTAGAGTGAAATTTCTCACAGAAGTTGTTATAATAATAGTGTAGGCTTAGTAATATTCCGCTTTGAGTGTTGTCCGCCTTGTCGTGCATCGGACAATCCAGTCCGGCGTCAAACTAAGCGACACCTACGAAAGACAATGTCGGTAACTTGCCGACTGTTGGTTGAGTGGAGCCGCCAAACCACTCCAGATGGCTGCTCCAAGTGGCCTCAGAGTCCCGTTTTGGATGTAGCGAGGGCGCAAATCGTAAACCCGTTGCTGGAGGTCACTGCCTAATTTATGGATAGTGACACCTAGCGACGGGAACGAGGGGTTTTTGCCCCCGAGGAGAAAACGTCTTTAAAAATCGGACAACGTAGAAGAAGTGATATGATGTAGTAAAACCAACATGGATGCAGTATATACAAAAAAAGTCCTAGGTAAGTTACCGGCGGAGTGAAGTTTTGGAGGACGAGAAGGAAAGAAACACGAAGTGAGAGAGGAGATGGGAATGGTCGAGAGTCAATTGGGGAAGTCGGATGGAGATGGGGATAGCAGTGTGAGTGGGTTTTGGGGTGTTGGTTGGGTGGTAGTGTGAATGGGGGACGGAGTAGGATTAGGGATAGAAATGGAGCTGAAGAAGAGGGGGAATATAAGGAAGACACACCAGGTAGTGATGCTGTCAGATACTGAGAGCAGCGCCGCAAGCATGGTGTCAGTGCCAAGCGTGAATGGTCGAGAGCCGCTCCACAGAAGTCAGCTTCTTAGATCGGCTTGTTGAAAGGGGAAAGCAGGGTTCCCGATCGGAACCTGAGAACGGTAGAGAAAAAGAGGAGAGATGAAGGCAGTGTCACTCGGCCAAATGAGGAAGAGGCCGTCCGGCGACTATTGCTAAGGCTAAGGCACATCTAGTCCTTACCTTGACCTTGAGCCAATCTGTACTCATTTCCCACGTCTACGCTTGGACTGACAGCTAGATTGTGCTCGCATGTCTTAAAGCTTGTATCCATTCATTAGAGACCTTTGTGGTGAATAAGGTTTCCAAGATTTTGGAGTCTTCAGCTGCCATTGAGTGGAATCACGTCCCAGGGAATCGAATGCAGCTGACATTGCTTCCCGTGGCCGCATGGCTTCTGTTTTGGTCGATCATCTACTTTGGAGGGGACCTGAATGGCTTTTTGGACCAGAGTCAGGGTGGCCTTCTTCTAGTCTGTAGTTGGTGGATTCTCTTCCAGGTTTACGCGTCCTGGCGGCAAAGATTGACTCGTAAGCATTATTAAGTAGTTATTATTTTTTACCCGACTACGGAATGTTGTGAGTTTAGCGGCCTATGTATGTATGTTAGCATGTTAATATGTTCCCGTTTAGCTCTAAAGTTAATGATCATATTTTGAGAAAAAGTCAAAATATGTGATTATAAAACGCTAAAATCGATAGATTTCACACAAAATATAAAAAGATTCATGGCGTGATTATGGTATGGCAAAAAATAATGTGTCATTATGCGTTTAAGCCGTACTTACCTCCAAAGTAAATATTTACTTAGCTGAAGTAGTTATTGAATAACTTCTACTTTGATGCAAGTACCAAATGTACTGGTATGTACGTCCCTACTTACTAATTTAATGGCGAGCTGTGTATCCGAAACTTTGAGGGCCATTTCGTTAAAGTCTCTCTCAGGAATCGTTTTGTTCGCCTCTGAATTAATATACGCAAAAAGTTTCCTACTAAATCACAGTCATTACAGTTTTAGTTTACAACGAGGTGACATAAAATCATTACAGATTATTCACTTCATATAGAAAAAAAATAATTTAATTAATAGGAAAAAAAATAAATTAATTAAAGTCATTTTTTTGTGAGTCGATCTTTATATCGTATAGCTTTAGAGTAGGTAAGGTAGGTATGATAAAATAAAAAACCAGTGACAGAATAATATCCCCCCTTTAGCTAATTGTAGTCAAACTATCATTTTTATTCTTTCTATTTATTTCAAACAATGTCAATATTTGTAACAATTTGTACTTAAAACTATGTTAGTAGTATAATAAATACGGGTGCATTTAATTTTAAATGTTTTTCAACACAGCTCCATAATCCCTGGCAGATAATTTTTTAAGAGACTGTTGGCATAAGGCCAGTCAGGCAATCTTAATAAAGAAATTCATGTCTATTTAGCCACGGGCATGAAACAATAAAATATTTTTTTGTACTCAATTTAAAAACGTCAGAAACTACTGAGTAAATTCCGTTGTAGCAACATTAGAGTGATAAAGAATTTTCTCCCGCAGTATTCATCAATTATTTAATATCATGACAAGGAAAATCTTTCCACAACTTTTGCCCACGTTTTCGTCTCAGTATTAGATGATTTCTCAGGGGACAGTAAGTAATGTCGGTTTGACCGTAGTAAACGTTTAATTTTTAATGCAAGACGTTCCTTCTGTTTGAGGTATGGAAATGCATTATGAAGAGTAAAACTTATGTGTTTTATACCCATAAGAACTTATTTTTATAGTAAATAAATTTGCCAGCAGTATGGGAAACTCGTCTGCAGTGATCAAGAACCAAGTATCACACACATATACTGGAGTGTACAGATGATTTGGTTAGATGGTGGCCTTAAGCAATAGTTTAAGTTACTTTTTAGTCTACTGGTTTCCATGATGATAAAATTTAATGCTTTTTCGCCATCATACTACTACTACCTACTTTAACTTCTATAACTCATCTAAAACAATATTCCTAGCACTGAAGGAACTTAAAATGAGTCATGATAATTTACTTAGAGTTATTTGGTATGGACTCATCATGTAACCTGAAATGTATTTAACCTAAATTACTAAACGTAAAAATTACGACGGCAAAATCACTATACGCAGAATAATCAAAGTTCGCGTTGCACCCATGCAGGTTGTCATAGTACTTTCCTAATTTATTTATTATTATGCTATGTTCTAGAGTAATGATGTGTAAAGTTTTCTTGCAAGATTGTCGTAAAATATACGAAAATTCAGTGTTTGCGAAACTTTTGAGCAAAGGTAATTGTGTGTAAATAGATCTTTTGCTGATACCTGTTCCTGAAGCATATTTCTATCTAAGTCAGGAAAATTGACAGTAAACATTTTTACATGAAATGCAAAATAATCATTTATAGGTCAAATGCAACAAGCACAAGTGTTGAATGTGTGTCAAATTAACAAATATACATTAATATCATTATTTTGTTATCAATAAAGCCCAAAAAATATAATATTTTTTTTTCTGTATGACTAGTATAGTGTTGGCTGTGCTATAGCTACATATGGCTGATGCAGCCATTACTGCTCTACCGGACTTTCGGGGCGAGACTCTGAAGGAGTATCAGCCCATGTAGCGCCCAACGCTCAAGGGCTCCCCGCGGGGTTGCGTTGTCGCTCTTGGGGTCGTCCCTTCGTCAGCGCCAGGAGGGGAGTTCCCTGTTACGCGGTCGCGGTCGCGAGTGAGTGTGGGCAAGAAGCACCACGGCACTTTTTGAAACCTCGTATATGAGGTGAATGTAACTATGAGGTCTATACAAATTAAAGTTGCTGATTCTCTTATTTATTGTTGTTTCGTTTCAATGTCGTAGCTTCTTCAAATGTTTAGTAACAACGTCGCCCGTAGGATAGTTTAGTAATCTAGGGCTAAATCAAATGCTGTTTTATAAAAGTAAACTGGGCCAAACTATTCTCGTTTGTATTGAAACGGTGGCGAAGTAAATTTGCTCTTATCAAAGTAATAATCTTTGCCCATATATATCTTCATTTTAAGATTAATACAACGGGTCCTAAGGGAGACGTCAACAGAATGCCCCTCAAAGTTTCTGTAACATGTGATAAACCATAGATATCTATAGGCATTTGATCTTAACGTAACTGTTGACCTTTATCTCTATATAGATTAACAGATAAGTCACTTAAAGTTGTATTAAAAGTCTACTGAATAATTTTCAGGCATTTTATTTTTAAATTAGGACACCATTAGACCAAGTTAATGCAGTTAAAAAAAAAAATGGGAAAGAACAAAGGCAAAAATTTTATTATATTTTTTTTTTATATTTTCGCAAGACACTGTGTAGCAGAATGATATCACACGATTTCAAGTTCTTATACGAATTTTCACACTTCTTCCACTTTCATTTCTCCCGCCATCGTTTTATTCTGTAACAATATCATTCCCTTCAAAAACAATAACTCGAGTCATAATTACGTTAGTTAAATTTTATTGTATTAAATAATATTATAATTTATTTAAAAGTAATTATAAACAGAGTATATTGAGTAAGTTCTTTTTCGAACATCATGTCCGGTCAGTGCTAAAAAAGCAAGATAGTCTAGACTAGAGTCGTCGCAACCTGTCACACTTACGCACCGCTGCTTTGATAATAGAAGGAAAATAATAGTTTAGCTGGAAAATGCTAAGGAAGTGGAAATATATACTTACCTACACTAATAAAAACTTCAGCATTCATATGAAATATTCCTACCCACACCTAACTGTGGTACAAACGCAATTTGTGCCATAGTTAATCTCACGGGCTCAGTGCGGATTATTATTGACTTCACATACCTCTTTTTGGCGTATGCATGTTCCCTCACATTATTTTTCTTCACGAAATAAGGCCCGTTGTGTGAGCTAAACTATGTACATAGCCACCACCAACCTATACCTATACAACAGTAACTACAAGTTATAAAAATAAATTTAAAATCGTTTTTTTTTAAGGTTGGTAGAAAAATGTCTAAAACAATAGTTTCATGTCAAGAAAACCACACATTTTGCGTCAACTTGCAGTGCAACAAACTTTTCTGACCTTCTGACCTTGGGTGTCGCTAGTGTCGTTGTTTTTCAACATTTCAATATGCCGACTGTAGTTTAGATTTTTCACCGCCGAGTCAGAGAAGTTTGTCGCACTATACCCATGTTTCTCGTTTGAACAAAGGAAAGTATTCGTTTAACAGAAGTGTTTGAAAGTTAGAGTACGTTTAAATAAAACAAAAATGTTTTACTAACGAGATTTTAAATGATTAAAATGATTTACGACGTACAAATAATCTAACGTGGCAAAAAAAGTAACACATTAAGTACAGAGTAAGAAGAGCTAAGTGAAAAGAGCAGCTTTGGCGGCTCTATGAAAAAAAATAGCGGGTGGGCTGTCTAAGACACGATTATTGTATGTGAAAACAGAGTCCTACTTTGACTTGACCGGTTTTTTATTTTTTACTATAGAGTTTACACTATAACTGTTTTAAGGTAAAGGCTTATATACGTTACGTATTTACGATTGAGCAAAAAAACAAAAACATCTTTCTTGTACGGACACTTTTAAATTTATTCATTTTTTTTATTATTTTATAAACCCCAAAATAACACATATTCTCCGAAACTTTCTTTGGTATAAAAGAAAGAGCCCGTTAAAGGTCGGAGAGTCAGACAGACATACAGAAACTTGGGCAGACAGAAAGATAGACAGATGTTAAGTTTAGGCTTAGTAATAGGGCTACATTGGCACCCTTTGGGCACGGAACTCTAAAAACGTAACTTTGCTACATTTTGGACTACAGCAACCAGGGGTTTGTTTAATGAATTTCCGTATACCCCCACATCTGCTTTCAGATTTTTCTTTGTCAATCGATAGCAGCGACTTGTTTCTATGGGCGCAGCTGTTCAGTGGCAAATGACCCGTGTGAATATAGCAGTCTTGTTTTTCAACATCGTTTGTGATTTTTTTTTTCGTTCGTTCTGACTTATAATATTTTACCGAAGGTCTCTTATCACAAATAGGCTACTTCTAATTGGGCTTTAATGATGTTATTGACAAAAACTCCGTTATACGTAATATTAACGTTTTCTTGTTAATGAAAGTCAACGTAGAACGTTTCGCAATGATAAATAAACTAATTAGTTTAACAGAATGCACTGGCTTAACGCCAGAAATTTCCAACTTTTAGCTCTAGTTAATCTAATTCCGAGCGGGCGGCGAAGAATTTTTTTTCAACAGTTTCTGGCAGGAGATAAAACCTTCACGAACTAATTACTTCAATCTAAAAACAAAGAAAAACAGTAGTGTTGCGATAAAACATTTGACGCTTTCACAAGGCTATTGCGCTTTGCTAAAAGTATCCCGTACTTAATTTCTTAAGTTCACACGTAAAACATATTTATTTTTGGATGAATATTTTATTTATAAAAAAAATTTATTATTACAGACTCTTTCTATTATTTTCTATTTTTTGTGTTATATATTAGGACAAATTTAATTAAAAAACAAATATTTAAAATATTTCGACTAGGTATATTTTATAGTCATCAATTGGCTGATGACTACTTTAAAATATAGTCAAAAGATTTCAAATAATTACGTTGGTATTAGTTAAATTACCATATCTAATTATGTATTACTTTAAATACTATGACGTGGAAGTCTTTCTTACACACTTCTTTACATGAAACTTCTTTGTATGTACAAATTTCATTTATTCACCATAGACGCAAACATAATATTTATCAATACCGTACCAGTGAATATAGCCAAAGTTTTAATTGAATTTTATCTAATACCTTTAAACGATCAATTCTTGTATAAATATATTTATATATTTGTATAATCTGAATCTCGGAAAGGGCTCACGATTTTCATAAAATTTAGTATGCGGGCGTTTCGGGGGCGATAAATCGATCTAGCTAGGTTTCATTTTTAGAAAACGTCGTTTTATCCGTGTTTTTAGGCAATGATAAACTGAAAAATTTGACTCTACCTGACATCTATTGGCGAGTAGTAACACTATTATTTTTACCAACACAGCAACACTAAAGCTACTTGACAAAAGATGGCATTGTTATCGGTCTCCTGGTATTATCTGTTTTGTGAGTTAAAAAAAAACTCCGGCTATCTAATAGTTTACTGACATGTCGTGCATTAGCAATTTGTCTAAAGCCAGCTCTATTCCGTAGGGACGTATGGCTATTCAAATTTCAGGACGTAATCTCCATTTATTATCAAATATTTTTTATGATTAATTGTCTCCGATGATTTCCATAATTATTGTTAAGGCTCAAAAAGTTTAGCAGATAAAAATTATCTTTTAAACAAAATTAACTGACTATAATAAAACTTTGTAAATTAAACAATCTTTTGTAAAACGGCACTCAAAATTTTATCTGGAATCCATAAATCTTCTATTACTTTTCACAACAAAGAATTCTCCGTAAACATAAAACGGTATCAGTAAAATTTGTAAAATTGAGCAGTAAAGTCTTTATTTACTAAAGATTTATGGATGTGCTCTTTTTTGGTTAATATTTCAGACAATTAGCAACTTTCAAATCTTCAATAAGTATTTAAGTATGCATTGTTGCAAAATTAAGTACTTTTTAACATGCACTGAGTTTCGTAATAGCATAGGACGAGTGTTAAAAATTTCATGCAATTGCATACAATGATTTTTATATGACCAAAAAAAATATAATAATTATAAAATAATTAGTACCTACCTGGTCTACATTTATAACATTTTGAACATGAGCATAACGTTTATGTTTATAATCAAAGAATTTTTATTTCGTATGATAGCAATTTTGTGATTATGAAACAGTGTTGCCAACCTTTACAAAAATATTCTCCCAAAAAAATTTTACAATCTTCCTAAAACCCCTAAATATATTACTGTAATGTTCTTTGATGGGTTGTACCTAACACGATGAGTTAGTAAGGTGCTGTCTCTCTAATAGTCACAGAAAAGTGACTTCTTGAACCTACTGATTTTTTCGAAGCCTCAAACAAAAAAACCCCAAGAAACTTCTGCCCAAAAGTGTTTAAAGGGGAATTGCCCATTAAACACTTTTTCCACCTAAGCTTGCAGAAAATCCTCGCTTGTCCCTGCTTCACGTCATAGCACACACAAAGGTATAGCTTGCTATAGTAACTTTTTTACTATAACCAGGAAGTGGTCGTAGAAATCCTACGCCAAACCAGCGCGGCCGGAGCCGCTAGCAACAACTATTATGTATGTATAGTAAGTATTATTTGTAGTAAATACAAAAACACATTTTTAATGTAACCTACAATAATTAAATTGATACTGCATTTTTTCGCTGTCCAATACTGGCTCATTTTATTTGTATGGTTTGTCAAGGACTGGTAAAAGAGCCATTATTCAGAGCCAAGTGGTTTCACTAGTTATTGGTCTAAAATCGGTAATTTTTGACTTAAGGGATAAATGTAAAGACACCTTAGTCGAAATATACTGTATCAGTATAAGTTTTGCAGCAATGGGCCGCCACCTGGCACGCAGAACTAAAGTGGTTGGTGAAAAGTGGCTGTGCCCTACTTTATGACATGGGTGTATATTTAGCCACTTTGGCTGGCCCCTTTAGGGATAAAAAGGTTTTTTTTTTATGACTAGTACAGAGTGGCTGATGAAGGACGGATCGCGGTACCAGGGGGCTCCGGAGGCCGCTCTGAGGAAACAGTTTTGGAGGGTCTGAAGTCTATGGTGATTGCGTTTAGACAACGCATAGACGACACTGGCGTATGCTAGTTTGGGCGGATGCAAGTGGTCAGCTTATTTCTAAGTGACATCTTACTGTACTTTCCTATCATGGGATATGGGATAAAAAGGTGACGTTATACGTACACACTATCACTACCTATGAACATATTTAATTTTTGTTTGGTTTCTTTGCGCAAAAGGCAGATAAAATTGCAAATATTATCAAGTATTGAAAAAATATATGTTTCAATACTAACTTCAGCCTAGTGATGATCGTTTATAGTATTAAGCACCTTTTTGACGTGACAACGACTTATAAATTGGTTTGCCGGGTGACACTTCAAGAAACTGCGTTACGCTCCGCTCACGTTATGCGCTCACAATGAGAGCGAGTGAGAGGCACGCGCCCGCCTAAGAGCGAGAGAGACAGACATAAAATCATTGTCACGTAAAACTTTCGCCCGTATACCGACTTTACAGGCAACCAGTTTTTTGAATATTTAAAGGGTGCACTTGTTTGCCATAAAATGCAATTTTATTAAATGAGTTGTTAGCCTTTTTTTTTTGGATCGTCTTTTTATATTCAAAATATAAAACATGATTAGAATGAGAATTTTAATGTATGTTCTTTTTATATCATCTAATAAATATGACTTTAAGCCGTGAATTCCTAATAATAAAAGCAGAAGTTTTTTGAGCGAATTTTTATATGAAAATCGTTAATGTAAAATGTAGATCAAATTCAATTTAAACAATTTTAACTAGGCTGTATAAAGCCAAACTATTGAAAAATCGGTCTACCCTTAACTTGGGTAATGGCGTTTTGGGATGTAGGATATGGGTCCACTACTTTATACACGTCTTATTTGACATATACAGGTTTCTCACGTTTTTTTCATTCATAGAAAAGGTGTTTACGAACAATGTACGTAAAAAACTCATAGGTATAGATTCGAACGCTTGTTCCTCAGAACGGGAGGTAGATGCTAAGATCACTCGGCCAACACAGACTTCTATTAAATTATCTACAAGCAATAGCAGAAGACAAATTATCTTGACAATTTCTTCGCTTAGATTAACAACGTAGCAAACAATCGCTCAATATCCTTTCTTAATCTCGGCCATAATTTTCTTATGTCTTATCCGCTTTGGCAAAAACATATTTCCTTGTAACTTTGCAGATTAACTGTCTCAAAGAAAATGCTTATCTTGCGTTTTAAAACCTTTGTCAAAGGAGCTGAAAGAACTCCGATTTCACTGACAATTTGGCAAACCGTTTACGCCTAGGTACATTTGTGCAAATTTTGTTTATTTACAGAATAATCTTCGTAAATTTGAGCCGCCACATCAAGGTATATGCTAACTTATTTTTTGTACTTCGATAGCATGTTTAAAGTATGTTAATTTAACATTACATTACATATTGTCATTTGCTTGACTATATTTTTGCAGTGTATTATTATTATTGTAATAGAGTAACTCAATGTTGCATAAAGTTACTATTATTAAAAAAAAATTATAAAGGTTTTCAACACATCATGATGTACTGTCCATTACGGTTCGGTGTCATATTACTTTACTATACGTACTTAACATTTACCATTGTAACTTAGTTTCAAAAGCGGTCAAAGGATTTTTATTTTCTTAAAATGTAATAAAGTAGGTAGTACAATTTTAAAAAGTGCGTAAATATATCTTACTACACACACACACATATACATTTTCTTTATGGGTTTTTAGCCGAAACCAACGATGGTGACTTAAATAGACTACATTTTTCTTTGACAAAAGTATCTTTTACAGCTTAACGTCAAATCAAAAATAATAGTTGTTTATGAAACTGTTGCATAATAAGGGGTTTTAAATACGAGGTCTGTACGGCTTACGGCTTGGTTTTTAATAGTATCACACAAGTATTTTAATACCTAGTTATGTGCAGTTTCATAACTACTTTATCTTCTCTCATACATGTAACGATGTAGCCTTTTTTTTTTGCATTTTCCATGCCATGAAGTCGTGATAGCATTGATCATATATTTTTTCGACTTTACTTGTCATAGATTATATGGCAAACAGAACAACAAAATGTATGTATGGCCCAAAACCCTGCACATCACCGAGTATACGCTTTAGCGGGCGCTCCGAACATAAAAAAAATTATGGAATCTGATTGGTAGGATTTTTGTCCTGTATCGTATTGATTGTATTATAAAATTATTTTGTTAGCGAAATAGTGTTATAATATGATTCTGTTTTTAAATTTTTGTATTGTGTTTGAAATGTCTGTCGATATTAACTTATGAAGTTTATAATTAGAATTTTCGATAAGAGAGTAGATAAAATACTTTATTACAATTTATATCCCATCTTCACTAATATTATAAATGCGAAAATTGGGATTGATGTTTTTTACTTAACTACGCCAGAACAGCTAAAAGGATCTAGAAGAAATTTGGCACAGACATAGATTATTATTCGGGATAGCACATCTTTAGGCTAATTTAATACCGGAAAATGTAAAATTTTCCGGGGAAATAACTATTAAATGTATTAATATGAAATAAATATAGAAGTTACGTTTTTTTATATTTCTACTGATATCTAAAAACAAACAACAGCTTTTAATTGAATGTATAAAGGTATGGTATTTTTTTCAAGATTAAAACTAATAATAGGACAGTGGAACCGATTCACAACCTACATACCTCTCGCACCGCTCGCCATCGGCAGGAAATTAATTCTCACACCTTAGAACCGTCCGTTTAGAATGGTCGCGTACAGTTCAGAGAAATTTCCTACCGCGAACGTTTGTGTTGTGGAATGAGCTCTCTGCTACCGCTTACCATCAGGCGGACCGTATACTTGTTTGCTACCTTAGTGGTATGGAAAAAAAAAAAGAACCTAACAAACAGACTATCAGAAATATATTATTTTGGGTATTTCCATCAAGCTACGAAATACATGTCAACAAAACTGAGACTTAAATTTGAAACTGGAAGCTGTAAGAAAACTTAAGCAGCACTTTTAGATAGCACGGAGGCTAAACCCTCACTGAAACCTTTTCAGGAATCTTGACCTAGATTGTAGGTCTTGTTACAAGTCACAAGTCACATTACCACAGTTTAAATTAAAACCGTACTTTCATATAACAACATCTTTTTTCATCATCTTCTCTATTTTACGGCGAAATTAATTATCTTTTTTTGGTCTCTTTTTCATATTAATATTTTACATTAATCACATACTGTATCTTTTTCATTAATATAATCGTAACTTCATAATAATCTATCTCCTCATACTACTTTTTCTTTAGGAAAAATCATTATTCGCTCTTTTTAACCGATTTCAAAAAGGAATCTTTTTTATGTATGGTTCCCGATTACTGGAAGGCGCCTGGACCGATTTTTTTATTTAAAAGAGTATACTTACTTTTTTATATTAATGTAGTAAAAAGGTAAAAACAATTTCTTATTGTCAAAAATCTAAGCTGAATTTGAAGTATATGTGTATGTACTTACTCAATTTTAAATTTAAACCTGACTCAAAATCTATTTGCAAATCTTGTCAACATAACCTAACTTTACTTAATGTTCACTTTTTCTGGTAACTTAATCATAAATCATTAAAATACTTACAAGATTACCTTTATTGTCACATTCTTTAACTGGTTTTCAAATCACGCCACTGATTTAATATAAAATCTTCAAAATTCCGAATTTACGATGAAAAATATTATACGTATTTATGTATATTTTGCATAGACTAACAAAGCGAAAGACGCGCTTCAAGGTCTTTTTGTTTAGCCGAATTGCAAATAGATTTGAGTCAGGTTTAGAAACATTTAGAAAATTGCGAAACTTTATGCACATATACATCGAATCAAAAAAGTTTAAATTGACAATAGTCGCTTTTATTCTTTCCTCAATCATAATATCGCTTTAACTTATGACTTACACTTACAAAGTGTAAATCATTCACACTCTCGTGGTATTAGAAGTTGATTTTGGTAAACTTTGCTTTTAGCGTCGATTCTGTTTTACGTGTGGGTTTCATATTGTACGAGGAATACTATAAGTAATTTGTTTTGAAAGTAAAATTTTTAACAGTAAATCATAAAATCAAAGTACACATCTTAACCGCTGTTAAATCATGTGGATAACGAATTTAATTTGGAAAATGTGCTTTAAAGTTAGACTGATTACGTAAAATTCTCTTTTGTTATTTAATCGCTTTTCATTCTTTACAAGATGTTTTTAGGGTTCCGTACCTGAAAGGTAATTAGGAACCCTATTACTAAGGCTTCGCTGTCCGTCCGTCTATCCGTCCGTCCGTCCGTCCGTCCGTCCGTCCGTCCGTCTGTCACCAGGCTGTATCTCATGAACCGTTATAGTTAGACAGTTGAAATTTTTACAGAAGATGTATTTCTGTTGCCGCTATAACAACAAATACTAAAATCCAAAAAAAAATATTTAAGGGGGCTCCCATGCAACATACGTGACATTTTTGCTCGTTTTTGTAGATAATGGTACGGTTTCGATCACAAATTACACACACACACATCTCTTGCTTTTGATTCTGGGTTATAAAACGTAAAAATTTGGTCCAGCACTTGATTGCTGGTTTGATATCAATGACTTTTCCAGGCGCATAATATAGGTATGTAGATCCGCCATTTTCAAAAAAATTACAAAAATGGCTGCACCCTATCTCAATGAAGTTTCCTGCTAGAATTTAAAATCAATTTCTTTGTCCTAATGCAAGTTACAAACAACACATTATTTAACTAAAAAGTTACTGTTTTGTTTCTAAAACTAATAAAAATAAATTCCGACAATCTCGTTTTTCCATTTTACAAAAATACTATATTATATATACTATATATTATATATAAAAAAAAATATATTACTCCTTATCAACTATGTAGCAGCGGCAAAATAATTACCACAGAATGTTAAGTTTAGCAAAATACTAATTATTTGATTACCGATTATACGCTAAACTGCCATCTAATTTTAAAGATATTTTTGCCATAAAAAATTAACTTTATTTAAGATTAAATTTGTCGATTATAGCTTAACACAGATTTCGCATTTGTTTTTAATATTTACTGCTCAAACATAGAGAAATTTCGTAAACATGTAAACATAACCTTACGCTAAATATTTATGTCTGTTTTTTTCCCAAAACCATGATTTTTTTGTTAACTTGAAAACCTCACCATTTGTATGAATATCAAGAATCCTCTATAACTTTTAACCTATACAATTTAATAGAAAACAGGCACACTGCAGACCTAGATCATCCTAGAACATGTTTTTAAAATTTAGAAAGTGTCAAAAATAAGCAAGTAATTCGTTTGTATGAAGCACGCTAGGAGGCGCCGCGATCAACCTCGTCACTAACCGTTTTTCTAGCTTAGGTATTAACAGAATCCCTTACACGCAACTCGCACTTTATAGCTTTTCATTTATTTTAATTTTAGTTACAAGTTTTATTTTTTGTGCAAAAAAACATACAAAATTGTAAAAAAAATCATAAAAATTCTGTTACACCTAATACTTTAATTTAAGTTATATATGTTGTCATATATATCCCTGTGTAAACAATACCCAAAATCCTTCGGAAATTTATTGTTTCTAAGCAAATATAAATGTTTTATTAATACATGAAAACCTTAACAAGAAATATAAAAGGCAAAATATTTCTCAAACATAGTCTTTTATTGTTATTTGTGCCTTTAACGTAACTTATACATCTGTATTACATTTGTATTCGGTTTAGTAAAGAAAAAGGGTTTTATTTTGTATATATTATATAAAATTCATCAAGTAATCAATGCATGATAGTTGGTGGATAGGTATAGTTCGCGCCACGTAAGTTGAACTAAGATGGCGGCCGTCTGCGCAGGTACAGTACGGACAAATGTACTAACGAACCAAAAATGTGTTACTGCGCAGGTTCAACTTACTTGGCGCGATTTATACTTTATGTATGATGATAGTCTAACCCGATAGAAAATTTCGTTCTTTTTACTCAATATATTTGGGTATTTTAGGTGCAGTCCGTCATCATTCATTAACTCCCTCGCAGCTTATTTGGTCGTGTTGCCGACTGCTGTGCAGAGAGTGTGGGTTCGATTTCCGCACTTGATGAACATTTACGTGATTAAATATGTGTTTGTCTTGAATCTGGGTGTATTTATGTATGTATTTACAAAAAAAAGTAATATATGTATTTGTATTCGTTGTCTGGTATCCAGAACACAGCTTTGCTTACTTCGAGACCAGACGGCGCTGTGTGTCCAAAAAAAATATATTTTTATTTATTATTATTTATTCTAAGACATTTGATTTACCTTGTACACACAACTTGTACAAAGAGTTATTTTACAATTGTATCCCGAAAGTTGTAAATTGTGAAAGAAAACATACCAAGAGTTATTTAAACAATAATTCGTAAAAACGTTTAAACTCAACATTGTCAATCTTATACCTATGTGAGTCAATATATTTATAGTAATATAATGTTTTTATAAAGAGGGTCTGCCTATACCAAACAGAAATACTGTGGCAATCTTGTAAATTTAATAAATAATTCCTTTTAGTTTATGTTTTTTATTTCTTCACAACGGCCGAAATTTTCTCAAAATTGGTTTTATCACGTTGTGAATACATAAAGCGGGGGCTACGTTCAACAGTGTCCAGTTCTAGCTGAAATGACCACTTATCGTTAGAATTATCTTTAAATCTATAAGGAATACCTTTATATAAGTAATGAGGACATTACCACCCCACGCGTCTGGGCTCCCTATCAATATGTGTAAACTGATCCCGCATTGTTATCTTAAAATCAAGCTTTGATACGGAATATAAATTTCTGATTATCATTACAATCTTTCTTCTAATACATGATCATTAATATTACACTTGGGTAATGTAATACTACATTTACGCTCTTTGGTTGGAGAACTAAATCGTTTAAGTTAATTATGGCTTTATCTTTTGACTTTAAAGTTTAATTTGATAATATAGATTTAATAATTAAATCTCAATACCAAAGCCCAATTTAGGGGTCCATAGTTAATGTAAAACTTCATATAGTTTCGTAGTAAAATTAAAAAAATACCTATATTTTTCTAAAGGTGGATGACCTTCCCTTTTTAATGCACCCGATGTTGGATATTAAGTGTTTAAAAATGGATTTTAAGTTCTTGAGTATTTTGTTTGCCAAGATATATATTTTCCGAGCTATTGGCTTTCAATTTTTTTTTATAAGCGTTGTGCAGTCACCGCAGCCTATGGATGCTTGCAATATTCCTATGGATGCTTGCAACACCCTTATGGACGCTTGCAACACCCCTATGGACCCTTACAACATCCCTATCAACGCTTGCAACACCCTTATGGACATTTGCAACATCCCTATAGACGCTAGCAACACCCCTATGGACCTTTACAACATCCCTATGAACGCTTGCAACACCCTTATGGACATTTGCAACATCCCTATGGACGCTAGCAACACCTCTATGGATGTTTGCAACACCTTTTTTGCATAATTGTTTTTAACTATAACTTTTAAAATCTGAAAACAACCATATTAATAATAACTTCTATAGTAAGAACTTTAAAAGATAAGTAACACGTCAAAAGTTTAGTTTGTTCGCATGATATTATTAAGTTTTACGAATTTCGAATTCTTGGTTCCATCTTTTTTAAATAACTGTAAATTATATTTTCCTTTAAATAATTTTTGAACCTTATTTTTGATATTTAAAGCCAAGTTACGTAAAACTACAGACTATTAAGGGAAGTACTTTATATTTGTATCTATTATAAAAGTACAGGATAAAAAAACAACCAAGCGATTGATGTAAACGGCGGTAAATGTTTGCCAGATTTAGTTTTAAGAGCGGTTGCCCAAGCTGAGGTTCTTGTCTTGGACATCCTTGACCAAACTACTCCAACTTTTCGCAGCTGAGTGCAAGCAGCACCGTAGCAAAAGGTATTCCGCTTGTGGTTGTAAAGGCTTTATGCGTTCAACAGCAAAAGTTAAAAAAAAAACAATTTTCTTACATACTTTAGTTTTAACAGTACTTAAGGCTAAAATAAAAAATAAGGCTTTCACGCATACCTATAGAAGCTTGATTATCTTTATCTTTGATAGATCGATCGTATCAAATATATTTACCTTTAGCTCTTCTTTAGAATCTTTTTTTATCTTTAATCAATACTTATTTATGAATAAGAAGATTTGAATAGATATAGATAAGTACTCTTCTACTTCTGTAACGTATTCTTTTGTAATTGATAAAGTGATATAAAACTAATGTGGGTGTTAAAGGTCAGTGTAGGATGTCTCAGGCAGGTGGGTTGACGATTTCAGAAGAAGTTGTATTTGTTGAAGTATGTTGGATTTTTTTGTTTGACCCTGGATAAATGTGAAATAATAAGCTTTGATAACTTATTTTAATCATGATAGGACTTAAAACCGTTGGTCCAGTATATTATGATAGCAAATTCGTAATGCTGATAGTCAAGTGGCCACTGGCTTGACAATGTCCGCTAACCCGTCCAAGGCCATCGTGGTTGTATATGACCTAAGCTTCCTTCTCTAAAGAGAAGCCTATACCTCTGCAGTAAAGTGTATAATGACTGAGACAGCAAACATGATTTGTTCCCACTGCTGCTGATCATATTTAGAGCGCTGGTATAATGTAAAAGTTATTTTTTACGTCCTATATTGAGAAAACAAAGTTCGTTTGAAGAATATCATATCAATCCATCTTAATAGTTATTTTCTAAAAATAAAAGGAAAAAAGGAACAAATATTATGGATTGGATGGTTTAGTAAATCTTTTATTTATTTAATACCTTAAAATAAGCTTATTAAAAGGAACGGCCTTACAAGTGCTTTATAATAGCTTTATAAGGCCGCATAGAAAGATTTCTAAAAATTGTTACTCATAACTGCATTTAAGCGTTAAAATCCCTTAATAGCAGTCTAATAAGGTGTCAGAAAGTTAAAGTAGCCTTGGACCTACTTTACCACGACTACAAGCATTTGTTTAAATCCGCCAAGTGCGAGTCGGACTCGCGCACGAAGGGTTCGGTACCATTATTATGTATTTTTTTAATTGAATATATTACTCAATAATCTGTGAATATTTCAAGCGTCTACCTGTTACCGTTATCAATATTAAGCAAAAACGAGCAAAAAATCACGTTTGTTGTATGGGATTATTTTGAATATTTATTTTATTCTGTTTTTTAGTATTCTTTGTTATAGCGGCAACAGCAATACATCTTCTGTGACAGACGGACGGACGGACGGACAGCGGAGTCTTAGTATTAGGGCCCCGTTTTTTACCTTTTGGGTACGGAATCCTAAAAAATACGGCATTCTAAAATTACAAAGACAGCGATAACAAAGCAAGCAAAAAAAAATGGAGCTTTAATGAATAACATTTACTTTGAAAGGTTCTATAGGTTTATGTTCAAACTATTAAACGTTTTAAAGCTACTTTAAGATTTTTTATGAATAAAATCGTACCAACACCGAGTGAGGGGACACATACACGTAGGATAGCAATATACCTATGTAGGTAGGTACGCATGAGAGGTTTGACATTTGCCCTTATACTTGGCCAGTTAAGAAGTTCGTAGCCCAGCTGCTGTTCCCAGTCAGCGTTCGTAGTCTGCGAAAATCGCTTACCAACAGGCTGATCGTTAGCTTGTTTGCCACATTAGTGGTATAAAAAATTATGCAAAGTTTAACAAGCTTCGTGCGTGGTCAGTGATGGATGGGTGATCGACGCTAGTGACATATTTTTATGTCCTTCTTCGTACTTTGGAAGGCACGTTAAACTGTTTCGATAATTATTTACGTAATTTGAAAAGTCTAACCGCAAAGTGGCCAGCATTTTAACAACGTCAGCCAATTTGTACTGAGACCAGTATAGTGCACTATAACCTAAACCTACTTTGCAATTAAGACCTACGATTGCTGATGTAACAACCTGTAAGGCGGCTTTAAAAGTATTGTTGAATTGCGTTTGTATGATATTGTTAGTATTCTGTACCTACTAAATGACAGGTTAGTCACGTTACAATGCAAAGTTTTCTGACACTGTGGTCAAAATTCAAAACTACACTTGCCATTTGAAAATGGTATGAACTCACACGACACTAGCGACCATAAGCCGGGTCAGAAAAGTTTGTGGCACTGTTGTACCCACACATCCCAAATCTCCATCTTATTTTACAATCCTGTCGTTTAACAATAGATTACAGTTCAACAAACTTTTCTAAACCAATGTTTCAAAAATAAAAACAACAGTCGCCATATAAAAATGGTGTAAACTACTACGACACTAGCGACAATACACCGTGTCAGAAAAACTTGTTGCACTGGGTAAAATTTTAAGCGCGTCACTCAAGTCTCATTACTCATTTCAGGAAATGTTCAAGTGAATTTCCTATTTGTTACATTCTCCGAAAATTTCTTGAGGTAAAGCTAGATAGTGAATATTTCAGAAGTACAACTCACATTATACAATATTTACTATTGTAGTTGCTTTATTTACGTACTAAATTAAAAGTAAACATGTGAAGTTTGCTTTAGATTTATGTAAATCATGAAGGATGTATGATTATAATATCTAAGAGGTTTCAGTTCTCCTATTTAGTACATGGATCTAAGAAATAATTTGAATATCATGTACTATTAATGTATGAAGAGAGAGAGAAGAAAAGTACTAACAAGAGTCTATTTAGAAACCTAAGGCCAAGGGCTTTAATGACTCAAGTTAGGAATTTCCGTACCGCATGTTTTACCTACAATGTTTTTATTTCTTATTTTAATAAATAAAAATATAAGATGAATAAATAAATAAATAAAGAAACTCACCAAGACACAATAGAAATGGCGGCAAGAGAAATAGACAAAACAATGCCACCGCCAGATATATATCCAGATCTAAAGAATTTATTATTTAATTTATTTTTGAAAAATGAATGAAATTTCTCGCTTAATGTGTGCGTAGTTTATAATTTAAACAAACAGACAACTTTTAGACATAATTGATAGTCTATTATAGACACGTCATTACCGCTCGTGAGTTCTATGAACACACGCTTTGCTTTTAGAAAAGAAAAACTTACAATGAAAAAGCCCGTGGGATTAATATTAATATCATAGCAGCCGCTTTGCCCGCACGTAATGACACTGTTTTCGAGTAAGTGTAATTAATAAATAATTGATAAGCTTATGCTAAAGTAATAGTCTAAATAAATAATCACTTAGGGAAAGATATGAAAAAAATGACTAAAAATTTGGTAATTTCGGGTAAAAAATACCTCGATAAATGCAAGTAGACAGACGCAACGTAAATATATAGCGGTAAAAACACCCTTAAAAGAAAAATCCTTAATAATAATAATTTAAGAAGCTATACTTCCTAAATTTCATATTATTGCAGATGTTTGTCGCATCCGTTGAGCAGATCCAACTAAAATTTAATGAATGTGTTCTTCAGAATATAGTTTTAATCCCAAACTGACCCCTTTATACTGTTTGGCAAACGACTTCAATAATAAGTGCTATTAGTTTACAACTTTGCTAAATGTATAATTGTTCAAAAATATTCTTTGTAAGAACTTTTTGTAGTGAAAGCTTATTTTATAAAGCGCTGTAATTTGTAAGAACAACATGTGTAAACGTCAAAGAAGCTTTCTCATGAGATTATTAACGCTCATGTTGTTATATTTTTCTGCATTAACCACCTCATTATTTATGGTTTATTATTAAAAAAATTGGTTCGGCAGCGCCGTACATGCAACTTCTCTTGAGAAAATTCGAAATCAGCACCCTCGAAAACCCTTTAATACCCTTCGAATGAAATTATACATGAAATTAATGTTGCGTGCATAAAAAACGAACCACTGGACTGATTTATTTCAGACTCCTTTCAGATCTAAGTCATGACGTGGCGTATCGATTGATATGTCATCAGAGCGATTCGGTCCAGTGGTTATTGTGGAATCGAAAGCCAAAATATGTCTACATACATCCATACATACGTAAACACACACACACACACAGACATCACTCTAAAAATGCAATTGATTCTCCAAGTCTTGAAACGTAAAGAAAACACAAAATTTTCGATTTCTATTTTCGGACCTATTCCAATAACTTCTCAAGAGAAGTTAAAATATGTTTATTGTTTGTTCTGAAATGAAAAGTATATTTGTCATTTACATTAACTTCAGAAATTAGTTGTTTACATGCATGTTATTGATTTACTAATGAGTAGAATACATCGCATGCATCGTGTTCATGTTAAATTTAACTTTACCTAAGAACAGCTTATATATAAAGGTCCTCTAAGAAAAAGGTAACTTTGATTAACAATGACTTTGAGTTTGACATTCCTGCTGTAGAGGTTGTAGCGAGGAGGGAGAGAACGAATTTGACAGACGTTTTTCTAAAGTTTTGTTAAATTAAATAAATATTTAGGTATTTCAGATATAAGAACTTGTATTTGTTTTGTAGAGATAGTGTGACTGATTTTTAAATTTTGCTTTGGACTCTGGACTGCAAGGCAAGACCTTTTTGCGGCCGTTTGACGAAAAAAACTTAGGTTAGGCAAACTTAGGCTTAATAAGCAGGTATACAACGAAAATTAAGTAGTGATTAAATTGCATATTATCCACTTTTTATCCCTATCGAGAGAAATTTGAGCTAAATTCTAATAAAAAATGTATGAAAGTTAAAAAAATATCAATATAGACGTTTTTTAACAGAATTGATGGAAGACGTGTTTCGTATTTTATTGAAATTCATCCCCTGATGGTGTAAAAAGGGGTAGAAAGTAATTTTGGCGGTCATTTGCTTTGAAGTTGATATCAATACTCCTTAGTGCTTTTGATTTAAATTACATTTTATTTTGAAACATGATTGAAAACTCTATCCGATTTTATTCCAAAAAGGTTGAACTCACTTAAACCATTAGCATATACTTTCTAAAATTCGAATTACTCGAAAGTCAACGTACTATATTAGTACCTCATTGGAAGGTTTGTAAGCTTAAAGAGGTTATGCACTTTTTAGGTGTTTGATTTTTGTGTATTATAATAATAATACTTATAGTTTTCTTTTTCTACCTCACTATAAAATGCTTTGTCCTGAATAACTGACAGCCGGATAAAAGCACAGCCTTAAACCGGTGATCGTAGAGCCTTAAACTTGGAGGGTGTGTTCTTTGTATGTCGTAGGCATATGATAAGAAAAGATTTTCCGGAAAGGTCAAGACTATAATAAAATTTTGGTAAGTTGTTATACAGACGCCGGAGAATGTTTCTGAGAAAGAAAAAAAGGGTCAAGTGCGAGTCGGGCTCGCGTTATAAGGGTAAACCGATTGTAATGAAATATTGGTAAGGTGTTGTGCACACGCCGGGAAAGGTTTCTGAATTAGTACAACTCATTCACAATAGGTTGGTGCGGTAGTTGTTTTAAAAAAAAAAACAAATTTCCCCGGGTCAGATAGTGTTTATATATAGTCATATGTATAATAGTATGTACCTGTATATTTACGCAAAAAGGTATAATATAAGTATATTTGTATCCGTTTTCGATATCCATATTACGGGCCTTGTTTACTTTGGGCCCAACTTGCTGTGTGATTCGTCCAAAATATTATTATACTTCCTAAGCGAATTCAGAAAGCGATATTCAAAAATTTTGCGTTAAAATCAGTCACGTAAAATATTCAGTGCTTATAATAACGGGATTTGTCAAGTTGTGTGAAACATGACGCGCTTTATGATAGTAAAAGTAACTTGTTGTCCCCAGTCGTGAATATTTCATAACTTACAAAGGGCTGACACCCACAAGGGAAGCTTCAGTATGTATTGGTGTCAAGTTACGTTTTTTATATATAAGTAAATAGCAATATTGATATGTTTTTTAATAATGTAGCGATTTAGGAAATAAATCTTTTTCTAAACAGAAAAACTTTTTCTGATTAAATTTGAAAAATATCTAGATATTGTCACCGTCTCGCAAGTTGTATGTTTTTATTTAATCACTAGATTTTAGCCGCGGCTTCACCCGCCCTGAAATTGGATATCGGCATGGGATTTCTGCTGCAAAATCATGATTGTTATTGCATAGTGGTTGGTATTGGTATAGTTAATTTAAGTGGAATTTTCCGGAATACAAAGTTCCTATGTGCTATTCCATTCTCTGTGCCTAATTTCATCCAGATCCGTTAAGCTGTTCTGGCGGGATTGAGTAACAAACATCTCTCTGTTCGTCCTAACTTTTGCATTTTCTTATATTATTAGTATAGATTTACCTAAGAAGAAAACGTAATGCAACGTAGCGTAAATCGAATATTACCTTTTGGAATTATGCGACACTAAAAAAAAAACAACGCGATGATTGGTTAAGAAACAAATTTATATTAATGAAATGCATAACTACATTGCATTTTTGCATTGTTAAAGTACTCAATAGTTATGTTTTATAATACCTACTAATAATTAATAGCGTTTATTAAAAAAAAAAATGCTTTCTTATCGATAAAAGTTTCAAAGACTAAATTTCTGAACGCAAGTCTAAAAAAAATCGAAACTAATTAGTTCTTAGATTTTTTAACGCAAATATGTTTTATTTTTAGAATAAATGAGTAAATCTAATTATAAAGATATTTCTTTAACAACAGAAGAGCTAAGGCAAAAAGTATCTAATGCTGAACTAAGCTTTTTACCAGAGAATTGTTCAATAATTGGCAACTTTCAAAAGGTGCAAATGTTATCACATATCAGTTCTTTTATTTCCTGATATAGTATCCTTTATTTTTTGATAGTAGCAGAGTAAAGTAGGTAGTGTTTGTAAATGAGAATAAAATTATTGCTTAGTTGCCTTCAGTGTGTTCCTGGCCTAAGACACAGTTAAATGTTTCACACGAGAGCAAATTATTTTAGGGTCTTATGCCTTTAAATCCCTCGCTTTTATCATGATTCAATTCTAGACTACTTAACTAGCTCGGAAGTTAAAGTAGGCCTTCTTCACAAAAAAAAAACTTTGCCCACTTGCTAAACAAATAACTATTTTCATTCAGAGTAATATTGACACATATTTTAATACTTTCTTTATTAGCTGCCTCTTATGTTTTAAAAGATAAAGCCTTTTGAAAGACACGCAGACAGGCAGACAAATAAGGTAAGCTTGTTATGTAGATAACCGAGGGAACTATAAAAAAGCGGTATTGGGCGGCTTAAGTTCGAGTTTATACAAACAAAGCAGCAAGCGAAAGCTAGTTATATATATATATTTAAAATATGCTAATAAAGCCCTTTCATTTGATATCCAACACGGCACATTTAATACATATTTATTTGATACAGAAGTTTATGTCATCTATATTGAACGCGTCATATTGAACGTAGTGTGACATACATAGCCTTTAACTAGTGGAGTATTAAAAGTGCTTCTAACGAGTCCGCCTTTGTCAAATTACAATAGGTAGTTAAGGAAATATGAGGGAACAGATGAACATATACAAATACCTTCGCCTTAAAATTCGGCTAGAATACATTAAATGAAAAGTTTTGAGGTGTCATTATGGTATAAAGTAAATATATGACATTTTTAGTTTAGTGCATTTACATTAACATCGTTAATAATACAGAAATTAGCTTTCTAACCGATATTGCCCTATGTAAGTACTTTATGTAGATAAACTTATCGCTAAGTTGCTTGACTTACGCCTTTACTTATGTAGGTATCTATAAAATATTAACACTCTCAAAGTAAGTGACGTTGACTTTGTTAAACTTTGCTTTTAGCATCGATTTATTGTTTGCTTGGAATTTACGTTACCGTCTTTGGCGGCAGAAGTTTACAGGTGTAGCCGAGATTACTGGAGGAAAGGTAAATTATACTATACTAGATCTTGCCAGATGGCGCTATGTATTTTGTGCAAAATATTATTATCGTACAATTTATTTAACTGTTTTTGCATTTTACCCAATGTAACTAATATCATAGTTACTATCAAAATAATTACATCAAATAAGTAAAGTTTATTAATTATTACGTTAATATAGATAGGTACCTTATAGGCACAGTGCATCAAACTTCTCTGACCCGGTGTTTGGTCGCTAGTGTCGCACAAGATCAGACCATTTTATTATGGCGACTTCTTTTAGATTTTTGACCACCGGGTCAGAAAAGTTTATATATTTGTATCCGTTGTCTGGTATCCATAACACAAGCTTTGCTTACTTTGGGGCCAGACGGCATTGTGTGTAATGTCCAATATTTGTTGTTTATTTTATTTGTAGATGGAATTCGCAGAATAACAATCGCCAGACAGCCTCCGGCGTCGCTCTGAAATCAGCCTAATAAGTAAAATGAACCAACATTATTTAAAACACATATATAGTAGGTGCCACACTACCTGACCTATAGTCCGTTTTTCTAATTTGTTTTATTTTGTACACTTAAAATCAAGAAAACTATAAATTTTGCTGAAAATATATAAAATGAGATATGCACAAATGATGTATGATGATATGGATGGCAAAATTGGCAAGAATATTTACTTTACTAGAAATCACTAATCCCCCACTAATAGAATAATAAAAATAAAAATAAAAAATTGATGAAGATGCCAAACCCAAATGATGAATGCTACCCTAGCACAATCAGATAAAAACAGTGAGGTAGAACTATTTCCTTACCTCATTGTTTACCTTATTTGAGCCTAGAACATAGTTTTCTTGATTTTAAGTTTACAAATAAAACAAGTAAGAAAAAATTGAGTATCTATACGTATTCGCTTTGTCTGTCGCCTAAAATATATTTGTATTCGTCAGACAAAGTAGTGTATATTTCATTGCGTCAAACTATTGATAATGAAACGTAGGTACGTTATTTGTTAAGATAGGCCAGAAACTTGGCATAGATTCCTAAGTCTCAGAGTTCATACATTTTTCTAAGATCATAAACCAAAATGTATCACAAGAATTTGGGCTGTTTAGTAAATTAATATTTTTTTATGGGCATTAATCCTTTTATTAGCCAAGATTCAAACTCCAGCCTCCTTTATTAGGTTTACCAGATGATCATCTAAATTAACACAGAAAATAAATATTTTCAGACTAAGCACAAAATGTACTTGTAGAAATATGTACTAAGAAAACATATTTTGCAATATAGGACCCCTAACGAAAAACTCAACAGATAAGAGATCTTTGTCATTTGTTGTTAGTAATAACAACCTACCACTCGTGTGGACATTGATAAATGAAGCTCCAAATGTTGCCAACATCAACGAGCCAGGGTAAATAAATCGCAATATTTTTCTTATTTTGCGATATGCAGTGCTATTTCTGTTGTTTATTTTCACTTGACAATATTACTAGGATGATTGCTCAAAATGTTTTAAAAGGATTTATTTGGAACTTAACCTGTTCAAAATACTTTGAAGTAGCTTACTTTCTATGTGTATATAAAAAAAGAATTTATGACATATAAACGCAAAGCCCGAACCACTCGGTCAAAATATGTGGCTTGGCCGTTTCGTTTCTTCAAGAACTATTGTATAACAGAAAAGTTATGTGAATAAATTATTTACCTTACGCCCATGTGACGGTAGCGAAACGGCCAAGCGACATATTTTGACTAAAGTGTCGAGTTCGTGAAGTTAGGGCTTGTAGAGTGAGGGCGTGTAGAGTTTTGGAAAGTAAGTGTGATTTTTAATAATCGATATCTTATTTAGAAATATTACCCATTTTTGAACAAGCATGATCCATAATATTATATAAGCTGCCTAGCATATGCATCCAAAATCTTTAAATATAGCGCAAATCGCTATTAGAAAGCTTTTAATACAGTTTTAGTTCATTCAGTTAACTACAAAACTATTGTACAATAGAAAAGTAATAAACAGTGAATAAATTAATTACCTTAGGCCCATGTGATCAGATAATTTTTTGTCAGTGCGAGCCATATGGTCCTGTCTTGGCAACATTTTACTCGAAAATGTTTTTGGTGGGATTTCACTTCTAGTTTTAAGCTGCTTCCGTTCCGTTCCGTTCCGTTCCAGCGTCTTACCAGCCAGCGTTCCACTGCAAGGACTCAAGGAACGGGTCACATAGGAAAAGAACTGTAGATGAGAGGGTTCTGTAGAGTGCTCAAAACTGCGGGCTGGACCAGCGCAAACTTTCAAAAAGGTGGTAATTGAAGAAACGGAGGGTCCTCAACCACTGGAAGGTATGCGGCGCTTCCAGTCCGCATTTGTGAGTGATTCTAGAAGTGTCCCGTCCATCTCATGGCATTCCTATGTGTGCCTATTACCTCTGCCCAAGACACCAGTAAGACGGAGTAGATAGGGCAGGTAGTGTAGGACTTCGCAGTCTGGAATGTGGAGGGGGAAGGATAGATCCGACCGGTACCAGCACCCTTTAGCCAGCAGGATGATAAATATATACAAGTATTAATATATACAAGAAGGGAAAAATGACTGCTTTGCCGTTTGTGGTCTGCTTGTTGGCTTCTAAACTCTTCTGTGTTCTGATTCTTTTTTGATGGTATTCATTTGCACCAGCTTATTCGGTTTACATCAACGTGGCGTTAGAAGTTTCCAATTAGCAATACAACTCTTGTTCCTTTGATGCTTGACTGGCGTTCCAACTTATGCATTTTATTGTCTTGTAATGGTATTCAGTTTATGTCGTTAATAAGGCATTTTCCATTAGTTTCCGTTATCACTAGGTTAAACATAAATTTAAATATTCAGTGAAGGATTGTTTTACTGTTGCAGTGTTCCAACACTTGTGTTTTATTTTACCCCAGTGGCAGTGTTTGTTTTTAGTGACTGGTTTCCTGAGCTTCAGTTATTATTCTTAGATATACCTACCATAGTACTCGTAGTTCGTAAATGAACATAGCCAGTGCAAAAAAAATATTTTCTTCTTTTGTTTTCTTAACTTCAGCAGAGATTGTGGGCGGTTGCAGTAGCGGTGGATGAGCCGGATTGACTTTTCTGTCCTCGGAATAAAGGGCTCGTGGGCGGTGACACGTCCTTGCTCGGATGGATTGATTTAACGTCCAGATTTTTTATACTATTTGCGCTGTTTAGTTTCAGTGTTCTGTTTCCATAGCTTTACTGTTCTTAGGTGTCTATAGGCGTAAATAATAAGTTGACTCCGCAAAAGTGTCGGAAACTCGTAGGAGATTGTAGGCGGTTGCAGTAGCGGTGGATGAACTGGATTGGCTTTTCTGCCCCCGGAATGAAGGGCTCGTAGGCGGTGACATGTCCTTGCTCGGATGGCTTGATTTAGCGTCCAGATTTTTTTATACTATTACCGCTGTTTAGTTTCAGTGTTCTGTTTCCATAGCTTTACTGTTCTTAGGTGTAAGTTCGTAGGTGTG
Organism: Apoda limacodes; assembly: GCA_946406115.1. Classification (NCBI taxonomy): domain Eukaryota; kingdom Metazoa; phylum Arthropoda; class Insecta; order Lepidoptera; family Limacodidae; genus Apoda; species Apoda limacodes. Next base: position 18,550,895 of record OX291555.1, on the reverse strand, counting down.
TACTTAAAATAGGATAGTAGTTCCATCTTTTGTAGCGTTTTTTTTTATTTCTTAATTGACAGTTGTTCGTTTTTCTCGTTCTGTTCCCATAATAGCAGTTACTTTTTAAGGCGTACCTAATTTTTAAGTAAATCATAAATGGATGTTACCATTGTTTGTTCGTTCTTGCAGCGGCCTTTCAAAACTCACGTTCCAGTTTATTATAGCAGTTTTCAGTTTTGGTGTCCTTTTTCCAAAGCTTCATTTATTATTGTTCGTACTTGCTAAAATTAAAAGATAAAAATATTTAATGGCGTAGCTCAATTACATTGTAGCACAATTTCAATAGCTGCATTTTTTTTTTTTATTATTTATTGGCTTTTTTTCAGTTTCTTTAACCTCTTATCGTAGCTTCAGTTCCTTTTTAAAGCGTACCTATCTAAGTATTATAAATGGAGTTAATTATTGAAGTGTAACGTCGGTCTTTTACGGAAGTATCCACGACATGCGTTTTTATCTGTTTATCTGTAACTTTCAGCTTCGTTGTCCTATTTCCCGTATCTTTTGTTACCTTTTTTTTTAGGCATACCTAATAAAATCATAAATTAATATAATCAAGATTTTTTTTGTTTTTAAGGAAGTATTTCAACCATTGAGTTTTTCGTTTCTTTGTGTTCAGTTTCAACTTCCTATTTCTATAACTCAGTTACTATTTTCATACATATCCAGTAAAATAATAAATGGAAACAGTAATGAAGTAGTTACATTCCATTGTAGCTAACTGTAGTAGACAGATCCCAACAATTGCATTTTTAAGTAGGTCATAGATAAATTTAACTAAGAAAACAATTTCGTTGTTTTAAGGGAGTACGAGTGTTTCATCCATTTAAGTTTTTGCTTCTTTATTGGCAGCCTTCAATTTCAGTGTTCTTTTGCATGGCTTCAGTTACTGTTTTAGGGCGTGGTACCTAAGTAGATTTTAAATGAAAATCACTATTAGAGTAACTTAATACTTGTAAAGAGAACGTCAAACTCTTGCGTTTTTTGTTTCTTTGTTGGCAGTATTCTGTTTCAGCACCGTATTTCTATGGCTTCAGTTATTATTTTCGAACATATTTTAATTAAATGATGAATGGAGATATTTATGCAGTAGTTTCATGCTTTTGTAGGTGAATCCCAATAAACAGGTTTTTTTTTTTTTTAAAGGAGATCATAAATGTATATAACCAATTAAATAATTTCGTGGTTTCAAGGGAGTGTTCCAACCATTGACGTTTTTGTTTCTTTATTGACGGTGTTTAGTTTCGGTGTCCTTTTTTCATAGCTTTAGTTACTGTTTTCAGGCGTACATAAATAGATTATAAATGGAAATTACCAATGAGGAAATTTAAATCATATGAAGCGACTGTCAAAACTTTGCGTTTTTTGTTTCTTTATATGGCAGTATTCTCTATTCAGTATTATTAACAGCTCTCAATTACCTTAGTTACTATCTTCAGGCGCTATCTTCAGGCATACCTAATAAATAATAAATAGAAATACTCATAAAGTAGTTTTATTCTGTTGCAGCGGAGTCCCAACGATTAAGTTTTCGTTTTTTGTGACTTTTTTCACTTCAGTAACTTTTTTAGGCATATTTAAATAGGTGTCAAAAAGTAGAGTGATGGAGTTTATTTATCTTATAGTAGACTTACTTACATTTCTTTTTATTTTATTATTAACTGATTTTTTCTCGTGTTGTCATAGCTTCAGTAACCTTTTTCAGGTGTACTTAAGTGGATCATAAATGAAAATAAACCGTGAATTTATATCATCCTTTTGTATGTGTTGTCATATTATTTCGGTACTTTTTGAGTAATTGGGCTACTGCCTAAGGGAACGTAGCCGTCGTGAGGTACATATGCAATTATTTTTTTTAGGCGTACCTAAGTTATTCATAAATAAAAATAATAGTCATTTCGTTCTCACAATTTTTATTTGCTTTATCATTGGTGGTGATTAGTTTCGTAATTAAGGTAGTAGTCGTACAGCTTCTTTATAGGTGTATACTGATCAACGGTAGATTTTGATGCAATAGTTTGTATTTTCCGGTGCAGTACCTAGTTAAAGTCATCTTTGTTTTTTAATTTATTGGTGGTATTTGGTCCCGATTGGGCCGGTCGGTCAGTATACGTTCTGTGGTTGGTTTTAGTGTAAATATAGCATAAAAACTATTGCTTGCTGTGATAGTTTTTTTTTTCCTCCGGCAACTTTTGAGTGTTTGTCTTACTTCTGGTTTTTTTTACATGCGATATTCAAGTACCCATAGCATGAAAAATAGGAGTATCCTCTATTCTGTACACCTTTTATGCCGATTCTTATTTTTTGTTCGGTTTTAGAATCATTTTTTTTTTACAATTCGTTTTAAGGCTATTTTTTAATTCTGTTTTGTTCTTTGGTTCTAGAGTTTGACAACAAAGTATTTTTTCCTCTTTTATTAATTGGAATCAATCCCCGATCTTCCCGTTCAATAACCGGCCTTAGTTACCATAAAAACCTTCTGAAAACTACTGAAACTCGTGGGGATGCAATACTCTGTAATTACCCCAAAGCTCGCGAATGTGTTATTTAGTTACTCGCAGCCTCCATCGCTTGGTGTAGCTCCGTAAAAAGGACTTTTGTGTCGCATAATTACATAAAGAGCAAAAAGCCAGGTGTTAAATAGCTCAAAAAGAGAAATATATGTCACCGATAGGTACAAGAGTACGTATTTATATGATTATCAAGAATAAAATACGTAAACTCAAAAGTGTAGTCGAAAAACAACGTCTTTAAATATTTAAATATAATAAAAATACTCACAGTACTCCCCGCAGTTGCACCTATGAGCGTGTCTATACCGTGTCTAGAGATTAGATGTATTCAATGTATTGAATAATGTTATGGGTGACAGAGTCGTATGATCACCGCGTGTCTTTCTGGTAGTGTTGCGATGCCTTAATTTATTGCTTTCATTGACATGTTTATGTAGATATGTATCATTTAAATCAAGTATAAACGCTCATTATATCAAATAGTGTAGATATCTTGTCGTTGTCTATATGTTTAATACCTACTTACTTATGCGTCAGTCTAATCGTTGCTTAAATTTACAGCTAACATAACAGCTTTAATGCCTGCATGGTAGTGGAATGCAATTTCTGATTTATAACGTTAGTTCATAAGTTTATATTTTATAGTCACTACGTCCTTGCGTGATAAAAAAGTTGATTGAGATTTTATAGTTAGCAAATTTAACCGCAAGACAGATCTTCGTTTACCAAATTTATCGGTGTGAATTTGTCACAGATCTCCGCCCTAATACTTTTGAAGCTGGCTGCCCGCCCTCCTTGATCAAGCTAAGACATTGCTCATTCAAAATTTCGAATGTAGTGCGGCGACACCGGTTCTGGGTACTATTTGAGTAACCCAGCACTTCTAACCCGTCTTACAATGTCCTGTGGTTACACTTGTTACTTCTAGTTTTAAGCTGTTTATGACAATATTTTTTATTTATTTTTTGGTGTGTATTTCTTGCACATCAGAGTTGCCTTTTTAATAGCCCACACTCTATCTTTGCTATTTTTCCTTGTTGGTTTACTGTTAATGATAAGCGATAGATCAGGGTGATACTTGGCTCTTCTGCTATTATATTCGGCTACAGCTAACTGTTGTGCTTTAGTACTACTAAAATCATTATTTATAAGGTGAACACTTGTTCCCTAATTTAAGGGGTTGAGAAATGATTATTTTTAAAAACCTGAAACACGTATTTTTTAAATTGTAATCAGAAGTTAAGTGAGTGGTACAACCTGAAAATCTCATCAGGAAGCTACATCACTATGGTATTAGAGGCAAAGCTCTCGACCTTTTGACATCCTATATGAGTAGGAGAGTACAGAAAATAGATGTCAACGGTGAAAGATCTCCGGGATCAGCAGTCACTATGGGAGTCCCTCAGGGCTCAATTTTAGGTCCTTTTCTATTTTCTTATTTACATTAATGATCTCCCATATAATGTAAAAAACCATGACATTGTCTTATTTGCTGATGACACCTCTTTGCTTTTTAAAGTTAAGAGACGACAGACATATTATAATGAATTAAATAATGCCCTTTCTAAAATTGTAAATTGGTTTAACGCTAATAATTTGTTACTTAATGAAAAAAAAACCAAATGTGTTAAATTTACATTACCAAATGTTAGTCAGAGACAGACATGTATTAAAATTAATGGCGAGCAATTAGAACTTGTTAATTAAACAGTCTTTCTTGGCATAACGCTGGACTCCAAACTTCAATGGTGTCCTTATATTCATAACCTAGCCAAAAAACTTAGCTCTGCTGTGTATGCGATCAAGAAAATAAGACAATTGACCGATGTCGACACTGCAAAAATAGTATAATTTTAGCTATTTCCATAGTTTAATGACATATGGTATCCTATTGTGGGGTAGCGCTGCTGATTTTAATACAATATTTTTGTTACAAAAAGGGCAATTGGTGCTATTTATAAATTAGGATCTAGGATATCTCTGAGGGATAGATTTAGGGAAGTAAAAATTTTAACTTTAGTAAAATGAAAATCTTTTATATGTACATAAAAATATCAATAGTTTCAGCAAGAAAAGTGACGTTCACAAAGTAAATACTAGAAGTAAAAATAAGCTGTTGGTGCATGATACACGTCTACACAAAATAAGTAACTCTTTTATGGGGCAATGTATACACTTTTACAAGTTCCCAATAAAATTCAAAATCTATCAATAAGTACATTTAAATCTTTTATCAAGCAGGTACTTTGTAAAAAAGCATACTACAATATTTCAGACTATGTAAATGATAAAAATCCTTGGGACTGATGATGCTCAATTACAGGATTCATAGGTAAACCAAATTAAAATGGAAATAACATAAAATTGTACGGCTAAAAATTTTTATTTAAAACATTAATTGTATTTTTAGTTTGTTTGTATTATTGATAGTGTTTTTAAAAGATTAACTATCGAGTTTCTTGCTGGATTCTTCTCGGTAGAAATCAACAACATTGTGAACCGGCGGGAAGGTGGTTAGAAAAGAACCTACTCCACCTCTAACCATTTTTTAATCATAACACCAACAAGTCATTTGATATAAAAAGTCATATTATCAGTGAGTATATAGGCTGCCTGCTATGTGGTGGCCAAGAGTTGGATCCCCGTACAGGACGAACATTTTGTGTTTTGAGTTTGGGTAGTATTTCATATTTGGGTAGGAGTATTTACAAAAGTAGCAAACAAGTATTTGTATCCTTCATCTGTTGCCCAATAGTACAAAACCTTGCTCAGAGTGGAACGAGACGGCGCTGTGTGGCATAACCAATAATATTCATGTATGTACAAGAAAAGTCGACATTGTTTTAGGCTTCCCTCTAAAACGTCAAAAGGGTTTTGTTGTTTTTAGGCTATAATTTCCTAAATAAATTGAATGCTAGCCAACTAGATTAAAGTTAGAAGCTAAAAGTTGGCAACTCCTGGCGCGAAGCCAGCGCGCTCAGCGCGACGGATTTATTTACTTGTCGAAGCGAAATGTTTAGAAGTCTTTGCTTCTAATGGATGCCTTGTATAGCTAAATGAATGACCTAAATCTTTTTTTAAAGCTTTCTAATAGCGATTTGCGTAATATTTAAAGATTTTGGATGCATATGCTAGACAGCTAGAATAAGATTATGGAGCATGCTTGTTCAACAATTGGTAATAAGATATCAGTGGTTTAAAATCACACTTTCTTTCCAAAACAACTGAAACAAAATTAGGTATATTTCTTTTAGGGTGTTAAAAGATTGGCAATATTTACGCGAGTTAACGTTTTAAAAAAACATAATTATTGTTTTGTAATAGTTTTATTTGCAAATAATATTAGTTTTTGTTTGTTAACGTAAAAAAAACTGATTTAAACTGCACTATTTTTTTTTTAAATAGTGCTGTTATAGTAATGCAAGTATTTGGACTTTTTTACAATTAAAGTTCCTTATATCTTGTTATGACAAAACAAATTTTTAACATTGCTACTCGAAAAAGGGCATTTTATTCATCGGTAACTGTGAATAAAACTCACTGTCACTCACTGAGTGCATGAAAACATATCAATGAATAAAACTCACAGAGTGAGTTTATGTTAAATTAAAAAAAAAAATTTGGAAAAATTGACAAATTGTTTTAATTGTAGTTGTGGTTGTTTTATGTCATTGTACTCTTATCAATCGGTAGTAATTACCGAATATATACTAAAATATGATATACTAAAAAAGTACTATCTTTTTATTTTCTCGCAGTCAATGGTAAAAATTACAGTATTTCTAGAAAAAAATCATCTTGGTCCTTTATAACCCTCGCTCCGCTCAGGTTCATACTGTAAAATTAGTTCGCTGCTCTTGGGATCCTACTTAATCCCTCGAATTAAATTCCCTTTTTTTACTTGTATAATATACTATTAGATAGATGGATAGATAGGTAGAAAATTATTTATTGCGCTTAAATATCTATTAATATTAACTTACACAAAGGCGACATTAATGCCTCTTTGTATATTTTTTTCCGTTAACCTCACGGTTATGTTGACAATACATAGGTGGTACTATATGCACCGTTTATGTAGATAGATAAATAAACAAATGTGGCGAGAGTCAAATTTTCTCCTTAGACTAAACGGCTCGATACGGCTTGTGGGTTTGAGATCGTCGACAGTTCTCTCAGCTCGTTGTTGAACCGAGTTAAAAGGGCCAAGCTGGTATCCGAGTTCTTTCCCCCAGAGATGGCAGCAGTACTAATACACATATAGGGCCGGATTTGCTTCTTGTAAAACAACATCCTTTGCCTGAGGTAAAGTACTACTTTGCTCTGCTGAGTAGGTACACCAAGTTTTTGAAGTGAAAACTTCTTTAGCGGCGTTGTGCACTTTTTTTGGTATGGGTAAAAAATGATAAACTCGCGTCAGGTCACGTGTCCTAATCGTGGAAATTCGTAAGACGGAAACCGTAATGCCACGCCTATTATAATTTTTATTTTTAGTATTCGCGATTATGAGTAGTACAGGGAGGTTGGATATGGAATTTTAATTCTAAGACAGATTGCGATGTCAAATATACTACGTCAAAAAAGTAAATAAACAAACATTATTATTTCTTGACAATGTCAAAGACATGTCTTGTGACATATTTGAGCGTTAAGCGCGAATCGTGTGTAAAGGTTTTCACTTCTGCCGGCACTCCCGGAGTGCAACTCTTTTTTTTGATGTCAGCTTTAACTTGTCTTTCAAATGATCTCAGAACTGAACATGCACTGGTGTGCTCTGAATTGTGGGATCTCAGCAATTGGGTATTTTTAGCGGTGAACGCGTAAATTTGTGTCTTTGTAGGGTTGAATTAGACCAAGTTTTCCCGTCCCCAGTCGGAGACCTTAGACAGAGCGTTCTCGATTTAAGACACAAGTTCTCCGTGGTTCTTCTCCAGAACAGAACGTGGTATGTTTGCACAGCCCATAACATAGGCGTCTCTAGTATTGTCGTCTGCATAGCAATGCATGTTGATACGAAAAACAGCGAATGCACAAACATAGTAATAAGCTTAAGACTAAAAATAAGATATAATTACAACATTTACACAGATAATTGTGTTATAAAATATTACAAAAAAAACTTAGGTTTCCATTCCGGTTATAAGTTTTATTTTGCCAGTTATAGAACTCGTGCCTGATTTAGATCCTCTTATATCACCATTATACACATTTAATCTTTAAGAAAAGCTACAAATTTCAATTGTGGATTTGTTGGAATGGTAGGTATACCGTCAGTATTTTTATTCAAGTAATGTGTATACATATTGTGTGATCTGCTCTATTTTTCAATCCGTTTTACCTTTTTCATCTTTCCAGCCATGTTCAAACAGGCGTCAATAAACAATTACCTAAGCTATTCAATCGACTCTCGATTCGGAGATTACTATTTCAATTTTTTCCATCGCAACTAGAGCAGTAAAAGATAAAAGGCAAATATAAAAGATCGGAGAGCGAGCCACCGAGCGGAAAATACACTATTATCCTACAGAATAGAAAGATTTTGGTGCTCCGAACAAAATCAATTATCGTCGACGTTGTGAAGCTAACGGAGCTTGGGGATAAATATCCCAATATTTGAAAAGACTGTTACGGTTGCCAATTTAGTAAATTTAGCTGAAAAGAACCCAAAATGTTTTGTGGTACTTACGCCTTGTTTTTATTAGGGTTCCGTACCCAAAGGGTAAAAAACAGGATCCTATTTTTAAGACTCCGCTGTCCGTCCGTTCGTCCGTCATCAGGCCGTATCTTACGATCGGTGATAGTTAGAAAGTTGAAATTTTCACAGAAGATGTATTTCTATTGCCGCTATAACAACAAAATAAAATAAATAAAATAAATATTTAAGGGGCTCCCATGCAACAAACTTAATATTAATAAACTCGATATTAATAACAGCAACACGTAGACGCCTTAAATATTAACAGAATATTTGGTTATATATTTACTTTAAAAATAAACTATTTAAGGGGGGCTTCTTTACAACAAGCGTGTTTTTTTTCCTGTTTTTATAGATAATGGTATGGAACTGGAGTCCTACTCGCTCTAGGCTGATTTTTTTTTTTAAAAACTATTTTTACTTTAGGTGTTTTAAAAAGTGTTCCTTAGTTTCTTACCTTTACTAAAACATTTATGAGAAGGGTGGTTGGAAATAATGATACAAAACATATACAGGTTGCAACATATTTCATACGTGTATATAATTATGATATTTATAATACATTATGATATTATTGGGCTACCAATAGCAAAACATAGAACTTTAATATTGAATTTATGTTTGTCTGCCCTTTTATGTGTATGTCACAGTCCCATTGTCTCTGCAATCATTTCATCTATACTAAAAGAAATTACATGAATAAAAATGAATTCAAGATTAAAGTTTGCCTTCATCCAGGGCTTTAACCGGGTGATTTTCTAACATTAATGAATATCGTTTTTGAACCCAGTTATTTTACCACGCGCGAAAGTATTGAATGGTGCACAACACTTACTTGACTTGAAAACGATTACCAATAACGTTAGAAAATCAGCCTGCAGTTACTTGTCCACCTGGTAAGTGGATGTCTAATTGTGGGTTCCGAGGTAGCTTCTCGAAAACCTTCCACCTATCATATTTTTTTTCTGATATTTAATATTATTTTTTTTGGGTATATTTCAGTAACTTCCACGTTAAGAGGTAATATTATAATTTTAAAGAGAAATGCGAAGATATTCGAGTAAGTTTTTACCTATATAATGTGAGCGGGTATTATATTTTGCACCTTGGGTTGTATTTTAAGCTACACAGAACACTGATTTTTTCATAGTTTAAAAATAGTGCTATTTTAAAATTTGATGAAATTAGTTAAATTACAGTATAACTTTCGCAAAGATACGACTAAGCCGTAATAATATAATCGAAACATTTACGTATAGTCACACATGTAAAATAACTTAAATTAATACACTACTCTAGCTTAAAATAAAACGGTTAAAACTTGATAGTGATTTGCTCTCAAAGATCACAGGAAAGTTACAAAGAAGAGCAACCTTTTAAATATTATGCTTACAACATGACATACTTAAGGCTAATATAAATTCATGCTTGCAAAAGAGAACTTGGCAAGTCCTTACAAAGGCCAAAGAAAACTAGCATTATGCAAAATGCAGGTTAGTGCTAGAGATGGAAATGTGGAAATGAAGATAAGGAATAAGACTTGAAAACGGGTATTATCTACTTTTCAAATATAAGACGTAGTGAAGTAAAGTAGTTTTGTACGTAGAAACATTTTTGCACTTTTAGAGCCAAAGGAAACTTTTATTTTTAAAAAGTTGGTTAAGCTTTGTCATAACCGAATGTTAAGTGCCAGAAAAGGTATGATAATACTTTGAGTTTGGTTGCTAGTTTATGTAGAATGCAAAGAATATATCAGCAACTAAATTCCAACTGGTCTGTGACTTCATGGATATAACCAGTATTACAGTATAACTTTTACTGTTGTCGAGTTTTTTTCAATAGTGCGTAAAATATACAGGGTGAAAACGCTAAGTGATCTCTCTCGGTTAATTCTTAACCGTACACGATAGCGAAATAATAATTTATTTATCCTGAAAGTCTCTTACGAGCTCTATCCATCGGTGTTAATAATAGTTTATAAAATAAACTGGATCTATAAGAAAATTTGATGTTTTCAGCTTCCATACATTTAGTATGGTGACATTAAGTAAAATATTTTATTTAGATACGTACTTAAAAATATATTATAAAGATTTTATTATATTATGCACTTAATATCTGTTTTAATAATTGTGATAGATAGTAGGTACACACGTCTCCACTCCACATGTTTACACTCTACTTTTCCTACTTTATACTCAAGAAGTTCGCTTTAGTAAGCTATAGCTGCTGTTATTTATTGCAGTCGATTCTAGCATAGTTATTCCCGTGGAAACTACTCCGGATTATTTTGGGAAATTGACCGGGATAGTAGCCTTGCTTCTTCTCCGTTTCTTCAACTATCTCAGTTTCAGCCCAATTTGATGCTCCGTTGTGACTTGATTAAGTAACAAAGGTTGTAGTTATTCCCGCAGGAACTTTTGAATTGTCTGGAATAAAAAGTCTGTCTTCTTCTATGTCTTTTTAACTATATCTTTGCCAAATTAATTCATCTATTTCATATTCCGATGCGGCAGAAAATAATAGACAAACAGACAGACACTTTTGCAATAATAATATTATAGTTTATATAGTATAGATAGCATAAATTGTTTTTATAGACTTACCTACAAACATTTTTATGTAAATAAAAATTTCGTTTTACGAAAAAAAACACATCTGTTTTTATATCTCAATCGAATTAATATTTTCTATTTTACTAAATTTACATATCTCTATTTTTTACAGAACTTACAAATCAAAAGAGTAAAACAATCACAAAAAAACACAAACTTAAAATAAAACCGTATCAACGGGACTGTGATGTTCTCCGACTTTCTTACTTAAAGAACACGGGAAAATAACAAAGGAAAGTAACCTTTTATGCTTACAACATGACATACTTAAGGCTAATATAAATTCATGCTTGCAAAAGAGAACTTGGCAAGTCCTTACAAAGGCCAAAGAAAACTAGCATTATGCAAAATGCAGGTTAGTGCTAGATGGAAATGTGGAAATGAAGATAAGGAATAAGACTTGAAAACGGGTATTATCTACTTTTGAAACATAAGACGTAGTGAAGTAAAGTAGCTTTGTACGTATCTTCTTTACGCTTGTGACAGGCACTATACGTATAGCTTTGTTATTGTGAATAAATACCTGGTTAATTTAACTACAAAAAAATCATACCGCCTTCAAAAACCCACTAAAAAATAAAAAATACTTGGAGCATTAAACTTAAAAGTCTTTTCTTCTCCTTGTAGGCGAAATTATTGTTTAGCATTAGACTTCAAGGAAAAGCAAAACGGTTAGCTGAATGCTACAATTATTTCGTGGATTTTTGAAGATAATGTAATTTTTTTAATAAATTTTGTTAATTTTTTAGTTGGTACTTTTAACACACATATATCAATAGATCACCCTTAATAATTAAAAATTAAATTTAATACAGAATCACATATGTATACGAATAAAACGCGTCGAATTGGATAACCTCCTATTTTAGGGTTACGTACTCGAAGCTCCCGAAGTCCGTCCTTCGTCTGACACACAAGTTATACAGCCAAACGTTTGGAGCTACAGTCATTATATTTTCACGGCAAAGGCATCTTGTTGACTCGAAGCCATACAAGTGGCCAAGAAATATATAAAAATTTTATACAGCTAATCGGGGGAATTACCTACTACATCGAGTGTGGTATTGTTGTTTAGAGCTTGTTACTTTATTTTTTTGTTTTAAAAAATAATTAGATAACAAAGGAATTAGAAGCAACCAAAGTCAGCTTTTTTTAACAAAATTTTGTTGTGAAGAATTTTCAACTCCATTGACCTGCCTTAAGAATGAAGATTAATTCTTTAATTCAGACAACTTATATTCTACATTTAGACCGGAACCCTTAATGTGTGAAGACACGCACTTGGCCGGTCTTAGAATTTGGTTGAAAATAAATTTGCAGAATAGATTGAATCTGGTACCAGTTTAAGAATCGGAATACTGATTATGAGTTTTTGTGGGAACAAATAAAATATCCCTGCTTTTTCTGGATTCTACACAAAGCCATTGGTAAAAGCGATTCCTATAATATGTGTTGTCTATACTAAAACTATCATGAGGTTAATGTTTTTTGTCGGAGGAAGTAATCTATGCAATTACGGAACCCATTGTAATATTTATTTCACTTATAAAATCTACACTATCCTTTACTAACATAGTCTATAAAATCTTTTGATTAGAATTAGTTGTTAGTTCGAAATATCTATCAGAGAGGCAATGAGAAACTCAATTTTGGCGCAGTGTTAGCTGGAGGGATTTAAATCAATATAGGATCTTTAGTATCACAATCTAGAGTTCCCACAGGATTTTTTTTTGTGGTATACTCTTTTCACGTCTTAAATTTGTCACACTGTTTTTGATGCAAGGTTGAAAAGTATAAGGCATGAAAGTTATGATAAAAACGGTTTGTTACTTGAAACATGTTCAGTTGTGCCTGAATGATCTTTTGTTTGGTTCAACTATTTTTTGATTCATAATTTATATCATAAATGAGGTCTCAAAAAAGGTCCCAAGTGTTATAGGGTACATAAAATAATCAAGCGCGAGTCGAAAAAAAAGTAAAAAAAAAGTAAAGTTGTAAATAAAAATAAATAATTAAAAAAACAATAAACATTAACAACTAAATAGACATAAAAAGGGGAATTAAAACAAACTAAATATTTAACTACTAGACTTTTCCAGCGGCTCCGCCCGCCCTAAATTCGGTATATAGCTATAGTTCGTTTAAGCTCGGTTATAGTTATTCCCGCGGGAATTTCGCGATAAAAAGTAGCCTATATGCTATTCCAGGACCTGAATATGTATGCCAAGCTTCATCCCGATCCGTCTAGTAGTTGAGGCGTAAAAGAGTAACAAACATCCATCCATCCATACAGACAAACAAACTTTCACATTTATAATATTAGTAGGATAAGCAGGCGGGACTCATTCAATGCTCGAGTTGCATAATTTTGGTCTCTTCTTTTATAACATGATCGATAAAACTTGACCACCGTTGCGGTGTCACCAACTGTAGCTCATCACTAAACAATTGCTTAATTTTTGCCATTTAATTTTTTTTTTCCAGGTATGTATTAGCGATTCCAGTTTATTTCTCTTCTACTCTAACTTTCCGCTCCTCTATTTGCGAGCCGACCCTATATACACATAGCATTTATTTAATTTTTAATTTCTTAATTATAACAAGAACAGCTTATATGTTAAGGTCGTCACAGACGTAGCTATAATAGTTATATTAATACGTAAAACAAAACATTTGTACCCCTTTTTACAAACATTACCTACGAAAGGCACAGTTAAAGATCATTTGGAGAAGAGTGCAAAGTGCAAAAGCTAATATTTTTACATAATATGCATTAGAAATAAATTAAATTCATAAGGAAACATTACACACACTACCATGCGTTCGACACACACACACCACTCGTGTAATCCTACTAATATTATAAGTGTGAAATGGATGTTTGTTTCTGAATAACGCTTCAGCCACTGGACGGATCGGGATGAAACTTGGCACACCTACAGATTAGGTCCTTCGACCTAATTCTCACTTCATCCGAGATAATCTCGTATTAGAGATTATCTTGAAGACACCATCTCGACTGTAAAATTTCGATCGTCGACATCATTTTCTCGTTTGCTGTATTCTTACTATTAATCGAAACAACCTTCGAACAAAATGTCGTTCGAAACGGTAGGATGTTGCCACTGTGAACCAGTTACGCTGCGAGGTACGTTCCGTTGCACAGTTTAAGGGCGTTTTTAAAAACGCCTACTCTAATATGCCTCTTTTGATAAATTAAAAACGGTTTCGGTGACTACACAATGTTTGAAGCAACATTTTACTTGTGTTTCATCATTATTAATCAGGAAATAATAAGCATAACTAAGTTTGTAAATTCAATCCCTATTTCGTGAAATGGCTATAATCTTTAAACGGAACGTATTTGCACATAAATAAAAAAAACTCTCGTTTTTGTTGAGTGTTTCATTTGTTTATTTAGTTGAGAATTTTAAGTTATTCTTTTACTTTTCAAAGGTGTGATTGTGTTAAATTTTTCTCACATGGAATTTATTATCAAAATACTACGCAGCACTTAAGATGGCAGCGCCGGACCTCAAACATTTTTGTCAGTGTATGTGATGTAACCTGGTGTTTGTTATGATGAAAATCAATTGAAATAAAAGAATATTATTGTCATGGGCGACTTTGATAATTGCGAATATCGGCCAATGAATAGAAATGAAATGAATGGAATAAAGGTTAAAAAAATATCATATTTAATTATATAAGTCTTTTTTTGAATTACTCTGACCTACATTTTAGTCGTTTACTTTAGATTTTAGAACATATAGTTTACGCTTAGAGTAGAATTAATGTTTAGAACCCAATCATTTTGAATAAATTTGTCATGATTCGAATGCGAGATATAGTCACGAACGGTCCCGACCACTCGAAGCAGTTCGAGCGGCTAGCGTTCGAGAAATATTGGATTCGACTTTACCAGAATTGCTTAACTACATTTTCGTTCAAGAAAAGTTTAAATTTGTACTTTATTTTGAACTCGTGATCCATTCGATCGCGTGAGAATTGGTTCCCTGAAATAGCACATAAGCTACTTTTTATCCCGAAAAATACAAAAGTTACCACGTGAATAACTATAACCGAGCTTAAACGAACTATAGCTTTAGCCATAACTTGCTGTATCAAACGTGTACTTTAAGGAGTTAATGAGTTAATTAAGGAGTTCCACGCCGATAATCAAATTTAGGGCCAACTTTTACCAAATTTTATTGGGTAAAAGTTGGCCAATTGGGTAGTCACAACAAGTGCTTCGTTGAACCACAACTAAAACACTATGCACTACGCTTGCAACATTTGAAAAAAAAAAGGTCGATTGCAGCTGTCATTTTTGTCTATATAATTAAAAATCAAAGTTTGGATTTGTTATTTTACATAACGCCATTTCGTTGTAGAAACGCTGTTTAATTTAGTACATCACGGTTCACGGTTTGAAGAAAGGTCTAAAAATGTAACACATTTTCACAAATTAAACAAAATTTTTAATCAAAAATGTGCAAATATTGTATTTATGTTTGAAATAATGAAACTTTTTGTAATTTTTTTCCTAATATAGAAAGATTCCTACTTTCAGAAAATAATACTCGGTCTTGTTTTTAGATGTTACGTTTAATATGTTGTTCTATTAACAGTTTTTGCTTATTATTTATTATATTTATTAACGGCAACGTAACGTAAAACGTTTGAGGTAACAAACTCGTTAAGATATTTTAGATAAAAAAAAAAAACTTTTTACGAATGAAACGAAGACAATTTTCTGGTTCAGATGGAAAACGAGTTAAGCCGTTAGAGAATTGGAATAAAATAAGTACAGACTTGGACGTAATTCATTTAGGAACTGAAATACAATTTTGTTCTGTCAAGGATTATATTCTTCTAATGTACATAAATAGACCCAAATAAAGTCCTAGGTTCAATATCTAAGTCACGTTTGCAAATTCAATTAGTTACAAAAATATTCCGTTTTATTTAATCTTCACAAAAATATTAGGACGTTTTCAGCGTGATAAAGAGAAATACTAATAATAGGCTATTTAGAAAGGACTGATTCCGAAATTCGTAATTCAAGTACCGCCCATGTTACACACAATGTTTTTCATCACATTTTCGAGTAAATAAATAAAAATATAAGGTAAATAAATAAATTAACTAATAAAAGAAAAGGAAACAACACTACCGTCTAACGGTACCCATCCAGATAATTTAGAAATAAAAAAGTTTGCCTAAATTTAAAACTTGTAATTGCTGGCTTGTAGCGTAGACTTAGTTCATATTTGCACAGACAGCTTTTATACATACTTGATAGAATAGGCACTTCATTACTGCCGCCCGGGTGTTCTATAAACGCACCATTGGATTTGTAAAAATTAAATTTATAAAGAAAAAGCCCGCAAGAGTAATAAGGTCTTAGCACCCGATTTACCTGGTACGTAATATCACTGTTTACGAGTAAGTGTGATTAAAACTTGGTTATATTTGGTGCGTTTTGCTTGCAAATATTGAATACCCAACTTGTGCAAATGCATAATTGTGTGCGGATTTGAGATGCCAAATATATATGAATGCGCTCCGTGCGGCCTGTAGCGGTACTTCCTTTTGATATCCTTTCTATGCCAACGTAACTTCATATTCTAATTTTACCTACTGTATGGGGTGGCCTGAATTAACTTGTATAAGTAATAGTTAAATAAAGGCCACAAGGATGCCTTCAAACCTAAATAAATTATTTTAGTTTTCTTTTATATTATTAAAAAGGGTCACGCAGGCGTCTGCAATTGTAATAGATAAAACTACAGTTGACCTCAAAAACTACATTCTATAATTCACATGATCAAGCCATCAAACAACCTTTTCATAAAATATTAGAAAAATAAAGTCTATTGCCCATGTAATAAGCATCAACATTGCTTGTGGGATGTAGAACAAACCTTTGCTGGGTTTATTATGTGACATTACAATAGGGTAGGGCAAGGAAGGCTATTTATGGGTAATTTGTGGTCCATTGACATTTCATGTATCATGGTGATGCTAAGATACAATTGTGTTCGTGTTATGACTATATCATAGGCATTGTATATATAAATATTGTATGTAATAAGTAATAATAGTAAAAACATATTTTTATTTCTTATTATAGCCATTTTATTAAATATGATACAAGATATTATTGATAGTGCCTCCCTTAGGGAGGCTAAATTAAATTATTTGATTTTAGTCAGAGGGCCAGTTTTAGAAGAGCAATAGCAAATCATAATTTTCGTTGGCATCATGTAGCCAACGGTTGGTAATACGTCACCAACGGAAAACCATTTTCCCAACCGACATAAACATTAAGCATTACACTCCACAAATTTCTAAAAACCGGCCAAGTACGAGTCGGGTTCTCTATAAAAACGGTAAAAAACGGTTTTTTGTATGGGAGCCACCCTTAAATATTTATTTTATTCTGTGTTTATTTGATGTTTATTAGTTTATTAGTTTTATTAGTTTTATTCTGTTTTTATTAGTTGTTATATCGGCCACAGAAATACATCATATGTAGAAATTTCAAACGAATAAATAAATAAAATATATAGAGAGACTGCGAATATTATTCGGAGTGCATATGAAACCTATAATGACTGCAACTCTGGTTTTTTTAGTTTATGGAAAACACCAAAGGTAGAGGAAAAAATATTTGTTACTTATTTATTTTTATAAAAACTATATTTATTTGCACTTCTCGCATTTTTATAAATTTTTTGGTCTCAAATAAAAGTATCATATGTTTTAGTAAATTCCATTATTGAATTAATGTAAATCAAAAGCTCATTTTTTATTAATGAGGTACTACATCTGTTTCTTTCTTCTCGCCACTTTGAATTCATAACCGAAAATATCCTTTCTGTGAATGCCGAAGTGGCGGGAATCGAAAAACAAAACAAAACAAAAATATAGTAGACCAATGACCAAACATTCGTTTGAATTTGTCAATTTGACATTGACAAGTTCGAAATGCAGTAAGATAGATACGTTCGGATCCGCTACATGCTATTGCATCAGCCAAAAGATGATAAAAAGGCACGTTCAAAAATAAAAGATTTGTTTACGTTCTATCAGTATATCAAAGTAAGATACTTAAAGGAACCTGCTAGTAGGGGTACATGTCTATAAGGTTAGAATTTGTCAGGATGTGATGTGATCTATAAAAGTAATTTAATAACAAATAAAAAGGTATGCTTAGAATAATATGTTTGCGTTGAATCGACATTGTCTATTTATTTACTGCTTACACATTGTTGAAATCCCACAAAAAACATGTTAAAAAGGAGGTCAAAACTACCGGCCAAGTGCATGTCTGTATAGGTTTCCGTAGTTTGAGTTTATTATTAAAAACTTAAAATTGTAAATATTTGAAAAAATTGTGAACCTATTTTGTTTAAATTTTCATTGGAAATAGGTACTTATGAAGTTCAGAATTGTGACTCTTTTCAGATTCACAATTCAAAAGTTGAAGAAACATTGTTTTAACTTTGAAAGCTAATAACTTGCAAAGTAGGCAAAAGAGAACTTGAATATATTTTTAAAGACCTTTCCAACGACATCCCACACAAGGGTGTGCGAGAAAAAAAACTGATTACCTAATTATTGTAGGCACATACACATATATAAACTTTAACATACAAACATTTCAATCTGTAGGAACGTACTCGCATATGTTTTTGTGACAACCCTGACAAATTTTCGGTGTCGAGCCGTTTGTCGGAATTATGCGCCGAGACAAAGAAGTTCGCTCACTATGAGCGCGTTCGTTCTGGGATTAAGAGTTCCCACGAATGATACTTTTCACACTTTTGATAACGCCAGTTTTGCCACCGACACCTACCGTTGGTTTAGCTTTGAAACGTTACTAACAAAATTTTTGGTTACAAAACTTGCAAAACGAACGGTTGACGTACACACACTACTATAAAAATCACACACACTACCATAAACAATGAATATGTATAGGCAGTTTGACAGATTAACACAAAAACCCCACCTCCAGACATGGGTCTAAAGTTTCATTTTTCGGTGGCAAAAGTGACAAAAATAACAAAAATATCGTAACCGAACGCATGACAGTTTGTCACAGATGATACTAAAATTTTGATATTTTTGATACCAACGCTAAACGAACGGATGACAGATGGCAAAAGTAATGAAATTAATGATTCTGCATCCCAGAACGAACGCGCCCTATTAGCACAAGACTAAATAACCATGTGCTATTAGTAGTTATTACACTATGATGTAGGTATATTGGTAGTTGTGGACGTTACCAATTTTCCATGTCTGAACTCTGTTAACCCAATAAATTATCTCGATTTAGTATTTTACATTTAGACTTCGTACAATATAGATAAAACAAAAATCATAAATTTACAAAGGTCAAGCTTATCTATAGCTTACCCTAGGGATTGAGAGCTCTACGAAGAGAGTGGGCGAAGTAGGGTATATAGGTACGTAAATACATTTGTTATATATACAGACATTCAAGCCCACTACTAAAACATAACAGGTGTTGTAGTGCAAAATATATATTTTGGATTTTTTTTATATAATATATGTATATAACTAGATTTTGCAAGCGGCTTCACCGGTCTTCGGTTATCGGCGTAGAGTTTCTACGTCAACCCTTTAATTATCCTAAAGAAGTTTGCTATAGCATATATATATAGCTGTATAAAACTATCCTCTGTCCTTCCCCGGGACTCAAATTATCTCCATACTAAATTTCATCTAAATAGGTTCAGCAGTTTAAACATGAAGCGGTAACGGACAGACAGACAGAGTTACTTTCGCATTTATAATATTATTATGAATAGTAACTAGTTAGGGATGGGTTGATGTAATTATTTTATTTTTAGTAACACCGTTTTAGGAGCATGTTTATGTTCATGAATAGAAGCCTTTTAGTATTCCTCGGATAGCGGTCTAATGAAACCTTTTTTTCTCAGCAATGGATAAAAGTACTTATTTGAAATTTAAGAATCTTCTTTTATTTTTGAAGTTAGCTAAAAAAACCATAAAAGCATATACCACAATGTTATTTTAAGCTCCACTGAATCTTAAGTCTGACTACTGTAATATAAAATTATACCTTTAAGGGCAATTTTATTTTTTATGTAAATGAATGGCATATCTGCAATGTTTATTTTTGTAATTGTTTTACAAAACATTGCTATGGCGATTTTAGTTTACTAGTACTTATACCAGAGCACTGTGTCTGTATATACATATCATAAATAAATACATCTTACTCAAGATAAACACTAAAGTCTATCACATAATTGTTTCGAAATTCGAAGGGAATCGAACCCACACCCTCTGCTCAGAAGCCGGCCACACTATTAAATAGGCTGCAAGGGAGGGAGTTACATCTTAATTACCAGTTTTAAAGTTTTAAGCGGTAAAATAAAAGACCTAGACGGAATAATATACCGCCGTGCTCAGTTCCTGACAAACTATAGGAAGTTAGTCCGTATGGGGCAGGATGAGAGATAATAAGCATTAGTTTGATATTTAGACAATTAAGTTTGATATTTAGACAATTTATTTCGATATTTGGATACTTTAGTTTGATATTTAGACACTGTATTTCGATGTTTAGACACTTAAATTTAATGTTTAGACACAAGTTTGATATTTAGACACTTAAGTTTGATATTTAGAAACTGTATTTCGATGTTAAGACACTTATGTTTGATATTTAGCCACTGTATTTTGATATTTAGACACTGTATTTTGATATTTAGACACTTTAGTTTGTTATTTAGACACTTGATTTTGATATAAAGACACTTTAGTTTGGTATGCAGACAGAACTTTAAAGTTTATTCTGAAAGGCTTCAATTTATGCGTTTTTAAAAAGACCTTAAGATTTTTTTTTAGTAGACCTATTGTTACGATACCTTTTTTATTAAATCTTTAAAATGACAGGCTATTTCAGGATATTTTCGCAACTTATCTATAATATTTTAATCTTAATTTACTCTTTATGGTACGGTCCGGTACAGCTTTTACAAGCTATTAATCAGTACACTGCAGCCCCTGTGTGCTGCAGTACCCTTTACGTACGAAACCCTAAAAAGAGAACCATTAAAAAAACATTATACAACTGTATAAGTTAGGTGTATGAACTATACTAACTAAAGATTGTTTACAGTAAACGGAGGTTATACTATATGCTTAACGATTTCTGGTATTCGTTTTCTAGATGTAAGTTTTATTTAACTTCATAAAATCAATCTGATTGTAGGTAAGTTATGTCATTTATGTCAGTAGCAAAGAAAGTTTTTGTTTTTTTAACTGGTCCCAAACGAATCAAAGATTGTACTATGGATACCAAGTAATACAAATACTTATATATTTAATTGTAAATACACATAAATAATAAAACAAATCCCAGTTTAAAGACGAATACAAAATATTTATCTCATGAATGTTTGTGTGGGGATTAAATCAGCTCCTCAGGTGGTCGGGCGAAACGGATTTAGGTCAAAATTTCACACCAATGCAAAGAAGCCAAGGGAAATGCACTTACCAGATCAGCCGACTCGTCCTCCCTATTGACTGCACTTGCAAGGCAGCGCTGGTGAAGATGGTAACGAGTCCAGGTAGTGGACCACAGCCTTAACGGTGAACTGTCTGTGGATTGATTCACTTCACATATACGACACTAGCGCGAATAAGGATTAGATATGTCCCCAAAGTTGATGGAGTCCAATAATTATGATGCGAGCGATATTTTTAGTCTCCTTCCAGCAGCGCGGTGGCGAAGACAATGCAGCAGTAGCTCCAGACGCTGCTGCTGGGTGCGGTGCTAATTATGGGTAACTTACCGTACTGATTGGTTCGTGCAAAAACTTCCTTAGATGGCATTACATGTGGTGTGAAACTTATATGAAACGGCGTAAACATCAGGTCTTCAGGCAGTAGGTGCTGCTACCAACACAAAGTCAAAGTCATTTTTTTTGTTCAAATTAGGTTTTTACAAAAACTTTTGAATCGTCAAAGTTATGAAATACTACGCTACTACGCTACTACGCTACTACTACACAGTCACGGAGCCGCCTTTTTTAATTACTCTTTCGTATGGCATTATACTACACTCTTTACTATTTATTGGATTCGTTTCTGTAAGTTTTATTTTACTTAATAAAGTAAATACGATTTTAGGTAGGTACTGATGGATATCAAGTAATACAAATATTTATATATTTATTTGTAAATACGCATTTATTTTACCTAGAAAATCCCAGACTATAGACAAACACAAATGTTTGTCTGTATGGGGATTGAAGCTGCTCCCCTCGGATAGGTACACAGGCAATAGGTGCTACTACCAACAGAGCCACAAAGCTACTTTTTTAATTACTCTTACGTACACAAAGAGGTGGGGCGCGTCAAGGCTATCGTTAAAATTTTTTGAACATCCGCAGGTACTACACGTCTCATATTGCTCTGTGTTACCATCACTCAAGCAATTGTTTTTTAGACCACTAAGGTGGCGAACAAGCTTACGGTTCTTAAAATTAAACTGCAAACACGCATCAGTTGTAATTACATTTATGTAATAAACATTTGTATTTTTCTATAGTCTGAGATTTTCTAAATAAAATAAATTTTAATTTAGAAATAAATATAATATATATAAGTATTTGTATTACTTACTATCTATCCATAGCACAAGACTTGCTTAGTTTGTCCATTAATATTTATTGTGATTGCAATAAAACAGTTTTTTTTTTTTTTTTTTTTTTTTTACCACTAAGGTGGCAAACAAGCTTACGGTCCGCCTGATAGTAAGCGATCACCGTAGCCTATGGACGCTTGCAACACCAGGGGTATCACTCGCGTGTTGCCGACCCTTCAGAAATCTAATAAGTTCTTTCTTGAAGAACACCAAACTGTAGTCCTTGGAGAAAACCTTGGCAGGGAACTCATTCCACAACTTAAGCGTTCGCGGGAGGAAGTTTCTCTGAAACCGCACTTGACGCGACTATTTAGGTTCTAAAGTGTGAGAATGAATTCCCTGCCCATGGCGAGCGGTGCGATGATAGAAAGTAGCCGTGGGCATCATTTCGTACAATTCCTCAAAACACAACCCATCGTACAGGGAGGCAAAGTCTCTCCTCAGACTTAAGGGCTCAATACCTCAAGTGAGTTTGGAATCGTCGACAATTCTCACAGCCCGTCGTTGAACCGAGTCAAAAAGGGCCAAGCTGGTATCCGGGTGCACCCGCCCAGAGATGACAGCAGTACTCCATATGGGGCCGAACTTGCGACTTGTAAAGTAACAACCTTTGCCCCGACGTGAAGTACTGCTTCGCTCTGTTGAGAACACCAAGTTTTTTGGACGCCAGCTTCACCTTATCTTGTAAATGATCTCGGAACTGAACGTGTCAACACCAAGGATCTCAATGCTCTTGGAGATGGAGAGGGGAGTGTTCTGGAATTTTGATACTGCAATGAATGGGGTTTTCTTAGCGGTGAACGCGCAGACTTGTGTCTTTGTAGGGTTGAATCGGACCAAGTTTATTCGTCCCCAGTCAGAGACCTTGGACAGCGTGGTCTCGATTTGAGACACAAGTTCTCCGCGGTTTTCCTCCACAACGGAACGAGGGATGTTTGCACGACCCGTGTAATAAGCGTCTCCAGTACTGTTATCTGCATAGCAATGTATGTTGTTGATGACTAAAATGTCATTAATATGCAGTAGAAACAGCGTAGGAGACAGCACAGAGCCTTGCGGGACACCAGCATTAATTTCCATGCTATCTGGGCAACTACCGTCAACTACGGTTCGTATGCGTCTACCGGAAAAAAAGCTAGCCACCCATTTGCACAAACCCTCGGCCACACTGTAAGATAGCAACTTCGATAGAAGGGTGCCAGACCCGATCGAACGCCTTCGCTATGTCCAGGCTACATGCCAATGCCTCCCCCTGACTCCCAATGGCTAGTGCCCATCGGTGTGTGAGATACACTAGAAGGTCACCAGTGGAGCGACCGTGGCGAAAGCCATATTGACGGTCGCTAATCAGGTAGTGTTTTTCTAGGTATCTCAAAAGCTGTGTGTTGATCACACGCTCCATCACCTTGGAGAGGAGAGAGGTAATAGCGATAGGCCTCTAATTCGATAGATCTGATCTATCGCCCTTTTTGGGCACCGGGTGCACATTCGCAGTCTTCCATGAAGACGGATTTTGCCTAAAGTGGTAGGAAAGCGCGAAGAGGCGCGTGAGTACAGAACATAACTCAGGAGCAATGCTACTAACATTAATTACATAATATGAACAATTAGGAGAATAGATTTTAATAAGTAAAATAAAACCAACATCATAAAAAACGAGTTCCAAAACTCGTATAATAAGCCCAAATATAGCCTCCGTTTTGGAACCTATAACACAAGTCAACAAAAAAAAACCTTTTTTTTGTGTTTATTATTGAATGACTATAGTCTGATTTTTTCATTGAAAATAACCAAAAACTCAATTTATAAAAAAAATGTTTGCTGTGTTTTATAAACGATGATAAAAAAATACACGATTTTGCCAAATTTTTAGAGGTACTTAATAAGCAAACTTTATTTTTTCTTTTATAAATTAGGTAGAAGAAATCGAAACGGGTACACAGAACTCGGGCACGAAAATCGTGTTGACTTGTGTTATCATCTTTATTTGGAGTTCTGTAAAATATTGGTGATAATAAACCTTTTTAGTAAGACTTCGGTGTCTGTATGTACCTAACAGATGTTTTTTTAGCAACTTCCAATTCTTATTTTACAGTTTTTTAAGAAAATAAAAAATAATTTTTCGCAATTCCAATTAAATATCTAAATAACTCAAGGTGCGCTAATCCAGATCACACTTGACTGATTTTAATATATTTTGTAGAGTTTGATTTCCGAAGAGGTGAATAGGTAGTAACTAGGGACGACAGAAATTTGAATATACGGATTTGGCTAAGCGCCAGGATTCTCGAATACCCGTTGGATACTTTCAAGGCTATACATATAAAAAGGTAAATTTTGCGATAAAATAAGCACTAAGAAGGTAAATTAAGTTTATATATTTTATAAGATAAACCGCTATATTTTTTCTTTCAACTACGTAGTAATGTCATCATTAATCACTACAAAACCGATCACAAAGGACGTATTTTTGTTTAGAACCAAAACAGTGCAGAATTGTTTTATGAAATCTCATGGTTGCACAGCTTTTCTGTTTTTTTTTATTTTTTAAATAGATATAAATTTACCACAGAGGTTAAATGTCTTCTATTAAGTTTATTATAAAATGTATGCATTAGATCAAAAAGGTACTAGCTAAAAATAAAAATCAGATGAATAAAACCGACTTGGTGAAAAAATAAACAAATGGCAAGCATTTTGTACCATTTTAAAACTTTGATACTCATTCTTAGCAAGAAAGAAATAGACAGCGATAGCGATATGAATTCTACTCCAGAAAGTATAAAAACAGATGCAAATAAAATTGTTAATAATATTGAAAAGCTTATGAAAATTTTATTTAGTGGAAAAACGAAAGACGTGATGTGAAATCACACTCACTCACTCACACTATAAAAGAATGCTCTAAATTAAAATCGCTTCTGAAGCGGCTATTAGATGGGTATATGAGTAAAAAGTCGAAAGTGCTCACCGCTCAGAATATAGAAACATTTTTGAATGAAGCATCTGACAATAAATATTTAGCAACAAAGGTAAGTTTCAAGTATAATCCAGACGTTGACGCATTATGACCGGTATAAACACTGTTCAGTGCAAGTGTTCAATATAAGCACATTGCCGGCTAAGTAGAACATGTACTTGCGACATGTTTGAAGTTATTCTAATTATCCGGCAATGTATTTATACAAAATACTTACCCTAAGCAAAGTATTTACCGGCCATTAATATTATTATCATTAACTTGAGTTTTTATTTTGTGTAGGTACATTTTATCACGCTAGGTAGTTTGGTAGTTAAAAAAAAAGTACCTGCTAAAGTGAGTAATTCATTCACTCGTGTCAATTTTGTGCCCTCGTATGCACTCGGGCACCAACAGAACACTCGTGCATTAATAACTCATTTTGCGCTCGATGCAACAATCTACTATAAATCTCTGAAGTGTTTGAAATCACGAACTTTTGTGAGTTAATGCATTTTTATGGTTGTAGGAAAACCCTTTTATACCTATGTCGGGACGTCTTTTGCTAAATAATTTTCTGATGTTTTTCTATATTTGAATTGAAATGAGAATAAAAGGATTAAATACAACTAAAGATATATCTATATACGTGAGTCCGTATATCCTATAGCTATAGACTAACTAGTATAAATAAATGGGTACGTTTTGCTATCGGTTTTGGATTCGAAACACGAAGGCCTTAAATCAAGACATTCAGTTCTGCTTAAATTGAGAACATCAGAAATCCTTTGAATTTGAAGTCGGTTTAAATATTTGTCCAAAATATTATTTAGGGATTTGATTAAAATCACATTTATAATAGTCGAGGGAATCTGTAATAATACATTCAATATCAAGTATACAAGTCAAATATATATATAGATAATATATATACACATGGCAGGTCGTCTATACTCGTAACAGAATAAAATAATTAAAGTTATAATGTCATTTAATTATCTCCAGAGCTACGACACCTATTCTAGAAAAACCCTCCAAGTGCTAGTTAGACTCACACACAATAGGTTTTTCTGTATACTACCACAACAGTCATAATAAGTACATTATATTTATTTTTCTTAAAGCCTACTAAGTCTACTTATATTATAAATGTGAAAGTTTAGATGGTTAGCTGTTTGTTATCGCGCCTCAACGGCTGAACGGATCTAGGTGAAATTCGGCACAGCGACAGATTAAAGTCTAGAATAGCACATGTGCTACATTTATCCCGGAAAATTCAAAAGTTTTCACGGAAATAACTTTAATCGAATTGAATGAACTTTAGTTTTAGCTATAAAGTTTAAAACAAATCATTTCTTGTGTTTTTTTATACTTACCGTATAAATCTTTAAAATATTCTTATTTAAAAACATAAATCGATTGCTGACCGATTCTTCAAAAGCTTGATCTGAATCTTTTTAACTTCTGAAACGATTTTGATGAAGAATATTTATTGTTCCTTAATTTAAAAGGTCATACGTGAACAACATTAGCCGAGACAGAAAAAATGGCTCAAGGGAAATTATGCCTATACGCAGCAGCGAGTCGAAACAGTTTGATGACGATAATGAAGTTGAAAGATATCTATGTAATTGTCGATGAAAAAAAAATTGAATCCATTCAGTAGTTTCTAAGAAATTCTTTAACAGACCATATATATATGCTTACAAACATACATACATATATATATACACACTACTTGTTGAGAAGGCCTAGTGGATAACATATGTGAATATTATTCATTTAGTCATTTTCATTAATACAACATACCATCTTTAGTAAAGTGTTAGGTAAAGGGCGGCGAATATTATTTTGCGCAGAGCGGCTAAATAGCTGGATCAGGCCCATTAGGGGCTTCTTGCGGGCCATTAGGGCCCATAATAGTTAACCAGAGAACCACAACAAGGCCGCAAGAGCGACATATACCCCTACCGGGGTATGCTAGTTATATTAAGTATTTGTAACTAAAGCATGGAAACTATCTATCCCAGGTTTTCCTTGCCTGAATTCCTCCGTCATCGTTACCAGTTCGCAAGTCAAATTCACAGGAATTTGAGCGATAGATTTCGGCCTCAACCTTGCAAATAATGTGCTAATTTTGAAATCTCATATGTGGCTTAACTGATAACAAAAACAAATTATCCTAAATAGTATGGTTAGTGTCATACCTACCCGTGATTACAGAAGGAAACATCTTAGGGGATCGTAAAGGCCTGTGATAACTGCGTGAGGATCTTATTAGCACGGATGCTTTTAAGTGAGGGGTTACACACAAATAAGCCAAACCGAAACTTTCTATAAACGGGATTAACTATTATTTTCTGAGAGGGGTAAAGGGATACCGCAGGGGGTTAGGTCTAAGCCTTACATCTGGAAATTGTCTTGAGGGCCTAGAGAGCTTAAATCCAGTCTGTCATTGCTTACTCATTGTCTGAAAGGTCGAGTTGACTAATCTTCTAACTAACACTTTCCAATAATAAAAGTAGAAAAATTTATCTTTAAAAAAAAAAAAATTAAAATAGTTTTTCTATTTGTCATAAATGTCAACTACCTTTATGTAACTGACACAAAAGGTTATGGTCCATATAAAACGTAATTCCAGATAATATACAAAACGAAGGTCCATTTTAAACTCGATATACCTACATTCCTGACCCGTGACACAACTTTGAATAGCTTTTACGGTCGTTTGGTTTACCCGCACACCTTAATAGACTTTTGGGATGCGTAAAGCATTGTAGTAGAACTATTATTTGTTGTTATAAGGACGTAGTTATACGAAAACTTTTTAACACGTAAGTCACAGAAAATTGAGATTGTATGATTGACATTACGACTTTAATTACTAACGTAACTCACAAACTCAACCCTAATACATATATACAATGCAATCAAACTAAAGATTGGAATGACCTCGCGCCGCAGGTAGGGTGTGCAAAGAAGGCAAGTAACAAGATGAAAAATAATTAAGAATTAGATAAAATGATAAATATTTTTTACAATTTTTTTTAACTAGGTTTAGTCTTAATACATACGCTTATTCTTAAATTGTCCACATTGATGCCAGCCTGGATCCAAAAAAGATTCTTTGTTGGATTAAACATATAGCACATACAAAAACAGAACTGTGGGACAGCATAACTGAGTTAGTGGTAGGTAATATTGGTTTTTTTAAATGTCTAGGTTTATTAACAAAGAAAAATAATTAAGAGGGAAAATAAATTCTGTTGTATCTATTTGTAATTTTATTGCCACCCAAAAGAGATATAATATTCTATATTTGAAAAAAAAAAAAAAAGAATTGATCGTACTTTTGATGTTAATGTCTAGCAGCCGTGGTTATTGCCTTGTCTTAATTAGATCTCAATATACCTACTTATATTAGTATATTCGATTTCGATTAGTGCATTATGTTCGATTTGTATTTTTTTGCATTACTATTGGTGTTTTGATTTAAATCCACCTAAAGAGTGAAAAGCAAGAAATAATATTTTAATTCAAGTTTTCAATTACCCTTCCCTATATTCACCTCTCCACGGAGCTCGCTTTTGTACATGGATATCATTAAAACGACAGGGAAAAAATACAAATCTGGGTCTCTTTGTAGGGTTCCACAGGCAAATGGCATGATTTGAATGTTATAGTATTTAATGAGTTATACTAATAACTATAACATTTAAAACAATTTTAGCAAGTCAATTTATAGTTCAATAACTGTTTTTGCCATTTGCCAACGGAACCCTAGAAAGATTTGTATTATTGTACTTCCAGTTAATTAATGTAACTTAAGTTGGACATAGATACGTTACCAGCTACTTCTTCACCAGTACAAATCTAAAATCAGCAATACACGAATAAATACTCCTTTAGGTGTACATCTCAACTTCTAAAGGTAACAGTAACCGCTCAAAATAAGGTGGACCACATGCCTGTTTGACAAATAGTGGTATAAAATAAAAAAAGGATTTTGCATCTTGAATTTATGTAACGTTGCGTTGTAAATGTTGCGGACAGCAAGCTTGTTTGCCAGCTAAGTGCTATAAAAGAAATTGCAAATTTAATGTGCCCTATAATGTGAACAGTATGTTTTAATGATAAGTCTTTTACACTCCAAACTGAAACTCGATTTTGTACTGGCAGTAAAGAAAGTTGGAAAAAAAAGAAAATAAATGATAAATCTACGTATTGAATGAAAACTAATAAAAACTGAATACAATTTAATTTCCCATAAAATAACAAAACGTTTTGAAACATAATTAAAAAACTATTTATTTTTAATTTAGATTCTAATAAAACTCTAAATTTTGTTCGATTGTTTGAAGGAGTTGGATTTTTACGGCTCCAATGTGCCGTCACACATAAGAAAGTTCAGTCGTCAAATGAAAAACCCTATTGCGAAAAACACATAAAAACACGATAACCTTTTTACTATCTAACTGAACAAAACTTGGACCTATATAACTGCTATATAATTCACACGACTTAAACAAAGAAAATAAATCTATTTGTGTCCGATTGCTTTCTATCTTATCGATCATCGATACGTTGCATCGGAGTAAAAAAAATTTGTCAAGAGTGTTGGGGTTTATGCTGCATTATTGTCAGGCCGGAAAAAGTTTAAGATGGTCGACTTTTTTCCGGAAACTATTTGATTCTAGTATGTCGTTTGTATTTTAGTATGTTTGCTAGTATTCTATTTTTTTATTTTTATATTTTTGTATGAGTTTAGGTTGACATTTTGACCGTTGACACAATCCTAGTCCAAAATAGGCATTTTCGAGTTAAATATTTAAAAAAAACGCGGCACTTCATAAACAAACATTTATAAAATATTTTTACGTGCACCAAATGACAACAAAAAATGTGGTCTTAATAATTTAGAAATTAAATGACTGCGAAAACTGAACGGACGTACATTGGTGAAACTAGAAGTTTCGAACCATGGAACGGTATAAGTACATTGAAACAAATGATAAACATTTGATAGAGGCATTAGCCAACACACCATTGTTGGCTCCAATCTTGGTGCCATGTTTGAACACCTTACAAAAAAAACTTGACGAATTTATTTCGTATAAATTGTTGTTTTTATCTGTTCACGCAACCACAAATGACTCTATCTTAATTCAATTGTGAATACATTCTTTGTACATGTATAAAGTCATATCATTCTTACACAACTGGTGCTGCATATGAAAAGTATTGCATGTAGCGTTATTTATACGTTACAGGCAAATAACATATTCTAAGCGCATTTCTTTATTTTAAATTATCATGAATAATAATAAGTGTAAATAAAATATGATTTCATGCTTTGTAATATAAAAACTTCAATGCAACGTGAACGAATTAGAAAAATATTACCACGGAAACTGTTGACGTAGATTAAAATTTTTATATAATATTTTCCGTACTTTACCTATCTTTGCGACAAAAATCAAGTTGCCCTTGATCCGTCATGACTTATGACACGAAGGAAAAGTGCCTAATAGATCTTCTTTTGTTTTCCTCCAGCTAGCTCTGGGCAAAAAAAATAAAATTGAATGCTCTATTCCATTTGCAAGGTTAGACAATGACAAACAAACAAACAAACAAACACACACACTTTTCCTGTTATACTAGCTCTTGCCCACTCTTGTATGTGTAAAATATGCCAACCTATGTGTTAGTTAGGCTATTATCTGTATTAGGGTTGTGCAATGAGCTCCTTGTCGAGAAAGAAGTTTTTAGATTTTTAATTGGTCGGCAACGCGTGAGTGATGCCCTAAGTGGTGCAAGCGTCCAAAGGCTGCCGTGACCGCTTACCATCAGATGGACAGTAAGCTTGTTTGCCACCTTTTGGTATAAAACAAAAATCCAAACATTAGTCAAAGCGGTGCACTGTTGTGGCGTCAAGATGTAACAAACATAGTAAATTACAATCTTTCGATTTTCTTATATTAGTAAGATTAGTTCAGACTATGATCACACAATGAGAGAGAAAATAAAATAATGCAACACTTTCTTAGTCCCGTACTTGGATTAAAAAGCCACAATTCCAACCGCATCAAATATGTAATAACCGTCTTCATTATTACAGTAGCCGTAATTTTGTATCCAATGTTTTTGTTCACATAAAAAGTGATGCCATGAGACTTTTATTTTATAGTTTGGTAAACAAGCAGGCGGGCCATTTATTTTAAGACAGTGAAATTTCAAAATACTGATAAAATGATGAATAATAACGCATACTTTTGATTTTGAAAATAAGCTATATATCAAAAACTTTATTTGAGTAAGGATAACTCATAGGTTTGCATAATTATTATGCAGGTACGTATATTGGTTATAAAAAGAAACAGATAATATTTTAATTTAAAAGACTGGAAACGAAATTTAAATGTAACGTAATGTACTTACTACAATATTAATTGTTACATGAAGTCACACAAAGTATAATATATATTAATATATTCTTAATATTAATAATTAAATATGTTCTCGCCTACAGCGCAGCTGTGAGGGAGTCGGGAGGAAGATAATAAGACAGAGTTTGGATAGAGCAGCTTGTGGCCTTTCCGTCTAAGACGTTGAGCTAGGTCGGGTTTGATAATTATAATAATAATAATAAATATTTTTGGACATTAAACGCAGCGTCATCTGGTCCCAAAGTAGGAAAAGCTTGTGTTATGGATACCGGATAACGGGTACAAATATTTTTTTTGTTGTTGGAAATAGATGGGCGACCGCCAGTGGCACAGTTTCTTGAGATTCTCAATGCTTCAGAACACGCATGAAACCATTTTAGTTCTCTCGTAGTTACCATATAAAATCAGGTGTCAAGTCACGCCAGTGTCTGGTATAGGCGGTTTATAAATATGACAATAACTTGGCCACTGACATACTGACAAAGTCTACTCTGAGGTCAAGACTAGTCTTTCCGTACTGATGCTGAAGTCTAGCAGATAAGATAAGCAGATAATCAAAGACAAATATACATTGTGAAAGTCCATTGGTTAGGTAACCGTCCCAATAGCAATACGGAAGGGGTTATGAAAAGAATAAAAAAGATAAATTCAAACTGATCTTTCTACATTTTCATTAGCCATATGGAGGCACCCTGCTTTGAGTTTAGGTAAGACCCTTAGTCTTTCAAAATTTGAAAATACCATTTAAAATTTGGAAATGTGATGAAAATTTCAATTGTTTCTATAGGGGGAGGGAGATTAGGGTTAAATTAGGTCAGGTTAGTTAGGGAGTAAATGGTTTGTATGCGAATTCCTTTAATACGCCATATTCTGTAGGGAAAACATAAAAAAAATTACCCGTAGTTAATAATTATGAATCTTTACGAGGGATACAACTTAAAGTGGTGTAGGTAAAAAATATTCATCGATCATTTTTTTTCTAACAGTGTAATTTGGGACAGCTGATTTTCGAACGCCATTAACACTGGTACCTAGGTCTAGAAGTTATAAGGTATTAAGTTTCGTTCGGCACTCAAAGTTTTGTATAGCTATGCTATGTATGCACATATATGTGTGTGACACAAATAAATAGGTAGGTGTACCTATGACTCACAACCCCATTATAAAGTTATTGACATAAAATATTCATAACTTCCAAGAACGGATAGGTAAACTTTTATTGTGGTAACTTAGTACTTATTATTTTTTTGCTTAATAATAAATGTATCTAATTTATCATGAATATGACATATGTAACATAAAGTTTCGAAGACTGTTCTAATTTCACTATAATTTTTTAATATTATAAAATATCTAATCTAATACTAATTATAATATAAAATGATAGCTATTAATACTATACTACTTTTTATTTTTTCGCAGTCAATGGTAAAAAGTACACAACTTGTGAAAAAAAAAATTTTTCTCGATCCTTGTATCCCTCGCTACGCTTGGGATTCTACTCTAGCATCCTTCACTCTCTCGAGGTCCAACTTAGTCCCTCGAATTAAATTCCCCTTTTTTGTCGCTTGTTGTGCAAATAACCTTTCTTACTTGAGCCTACATCATTATTCCATTAATAAAATTAAGTAAGACAAGTAAAAAAATATTTTATCCAGGTCACATGCGTGTCGTACAAACATTAGTTAGTATTCTGCAGAATGTCAGTTTTAGCGGATATATAAAGAACTGAAACCTATTAGAATAGTTATATTGTATTTAAAAATAGCTGATGTCAGATTATCCTCCCGCCCTAGATTTGGTTATCAGCGTAGGATTCCTACGACAACTCTTTTGTAATATTAAAGAAGTTTGCTATTATAGCATGCTACTCATGCTTTAGCTCTAACTATAGTCCGTTCAAGATCAGTACGTTATTCCTGTGGGAACTTATGAATTTTCTCCGGAATAAAAAGTATTCAGAGCATAGAGGTGCCTGTGCCAAATTTCAGCTCAATTGGATACCGCGTGACGGGGAACTCCTTTCCTGGCGCTGACTTATCTTCGGGTTCAAGGCTCACGCTGGTCGAAAGGAACAATCCAAAAAAAGCGAGAACCCAAGACGAGGCTCCCCTCGCGTTGGGCGCTTTATGGGCTGAGACTATTTTAGAGTTTCGCTCCAAAAGCCCGGTTGAGCAGTAATGGCTGCATCAGCCAACTGCATAGTCAGTCAGGAAAAAAAAAATCTTTTGGATGATATAGTTTTTACGAGTAGCTATAGTTCGTTCAATTAGAATACGGATGTGATTATTCCCGCGGAGCTTTTGAATTTTCCGAGATTAAAAATAGCGTATGTATTTCTCACTCTCTTCCACTATTTATGTGTCTAATTTTAGCTAAATTAGAATCGCCGTTGCGGCGTAATTGAGTAACAAACAAACTTTCACATTTATAATATAAGTAAGATTAAGCATATCTTATAAATTACTTGACAATTTCAAACATGATCTTGTAACATCGACAGAAAATTAGACTGTTTCATTACAAAACACAAAGAAAGAAATAAGCCACGTATTTATTCCATTTTCGCAGGTAAAATTTCAGAGATTTTGTAGAAGAAAAAACTTTGATTAGAGACATAACTGAAAAAAGTATATTGTTGGTTTTGTTTCAGAATAAGAGCCGCCTTTTCTGAAATAAACTAAATCAGAATTGAATTTGTTTTTTTTTTGTACGGATGCTTTTGAAGCTTAAAAATCAATAAAATTAATTAAGGGTTCTAAATAGAATGAGCCAAGGTTTTCTCTAAGGACTAAAGTATGGGGTTCTTCAAGAAAGAAGCTATTGGATTTTTGAAGGGTCGATAACGCACGAGTGATACCCCTGGTGTTACAAACTTCCATAGGCTACGGTGACCGCTTACCATTAGGCGGACCGTGTGTTTGTTTGCCACCTTAGAGGTATAAAAAAAAAATCCAAATAAAAATAAAAAAAACTGCCAAATATGTGTCGTACACGCATTAAATTAGTATCTCTTATGAAGGTATATAAATGTATAAAGTCAAAGTCAAAATGCTTTATTCAAATAAGGATTTTACAATCACTTTTGAATCGTCAAAGTTATAAAATATTATTTTTTGAACCCTCCCACCTTCCCGCCGGTTCACAATGTTGTTGATTTCTACCGAGAAGAATCCGGCAAGAAACTCGAAGCTAAAAACTTGGGAATCAATGTTATATAAAAAAAATCATTTCAATCGATAGTATTAATTTTTTTGGATGACGTGGTTAAGAAACTCAAAGGAACCCTAACATAATTCATTTCAAGTTCAGGATGTAATTACTCATGAAATATACAATTTAAAAAATATTAAGTAAACTGAAATGAATTTTAAAAGATGGGGTGCGAATAATTTTTTTTTTCTACTCCAATGTATGGAGAGCTACCTGGAATTTTAATTAATTGATATCAATATCATGGTAAAGGCTGAATTAAGGCTGTGAAATTTTGGCGATGCTTAAGTAACTATAGAGATTCCATTTTTGCCATTTGATTACGGAACCCGAAAAACCTAAATTCAAATAAAACACACAATAAGTAAGGAACCCTCAGCAAACAAGTCAGACTAGCATTTGACTGTTTTTTTTTATTTCCACCGACTTAACCAACATATAACAAAAAAAAAACTTGAAACTTTCTACATTTTACTAAGGATCCACTTTTGCCATTTAGTTACGGAACCCGAAAAACCTAAATACAAGCTATACATAAAAGCATTCCATATTTCATGGGCACAAACAAGCTACGGATCCCTCAGCAAACCAGGAAGACTTGTATCTCCACTGGCTAAACCAACATAATAGAAAAAAAAAATTGAACCTTTCTACATTTTCCTAAGGTTTCACTGTCATTTTCCTAAAAGTTGATAAAATTTTATATATAAAAAAGTTACCTAGTGAAAATTCTTTATCCCTCTTTTATGCTTCTATCAAACATGAACCATATTTAAGACTCCGTACACATTCCAACCTCCTGATCCCCTGCGCATAAATTTTATATCCCCATTTGGGTAACCCGTCGAGCTTAACGGGCTTTTGTGATCTACCGGGAATATCGCATAAAGTTTGTGCGAGAGTAAATTACGCCCAATTAGTTTCTATAGCTTGACAAGAATTTGATACCGTAAATAACGGTTAAGTTAAACCAATGATAGGTCACTTTAGTTAAGTAAATAAAGTAGTGTTAAAGTTATAAAGTTGTTATTTAGGACTACGTATACATATGGTAAAATGGTTTCCGTTGTGATGAGATTCGGTGTCTGTCTGGCTGTAACAGTCAGAAAAATCGGCCAAGTGCGAGTCGAACTCGTGCACGAAGTGTTCCGTACCAATATCTATAAAAACCCCCCTAAACCCGCCATTGGTGATGTATATGTCTGTGAGACCGGTTAGTTCGATAAAATCGAATACTCATTTCATCGTTCATCGAATTGCCTTATTCGATGCCTCCTACCGCCAGTCTACTCCGCGAGAGCGACGGCGGCGCACTTTACAGAGTTTTGACGCCAACCCGGTCCGTGAGACCGGCATCACTAATCATGTAAGTCAATTAGGCTGAAGAATATCTAGAGTACTTTATAAAATTTTTTTTTTGGCTTAATTAATACCTGTTTTTGTTTATATTATAAAAGTTTCTTAAGTCAAATGACTGACTGTGGCTGATTTAGTTATAAGAATATATAATTATTGTGTGATTTTAACTTTTCAGTAACTGATATGTAAAAACAAGGTAATTTTTGGTGTTCTATGTAAAATCGTTTTCTGTGTATAAATAATAAAATAATCGAGCTATGATTTATGAAATACCTTTGTTTTATTGTCAAATAACATACATTTTTAAAACCAAACCATATGTAAGTAAAATAATTGGGAAAATCTTTGGCTGAAAACACCGGTCCCTAGGCGTTACTATTTATGTAAGTCAAATTGACGTCACCCGTGGTGGGTTAAATATGTTTTATTTTAATTTAATTATATTTTTAAATTAACTATATAATTTAATATTCTGTGAACATTTTAGGCGTCTACCTGTTGTCGTTTTCAATATCGGGCAGAATCGAGCAAAAAATCACGTTTGTTGTATGGGAGCCCCCTTAAATATTTATTTTATTCTGTTTTTTAGTATTTGTTGTTATATCGGGAACAGAAATACATCTTCTGTGAAAATTTCAACTGTCTAACTATCACGGTTCATGAGATACAGCCTGGTGACAGACGCACGGACGGACGGATAGTGCAGTCTTAGTAATAGGGTTCCGCTAATTACCCTTTGGGTACGGAAACCTAAAAATGACCACGAGGACGACAGGTACCCTCTAATACAGTTAAAGTAAATTTAAATAAAGGCACCAATCCTACACAGTTAAAACCACAATGTTTAGAGTTCAGTAACCAAAGAACGCCAACGGAGCCCTATTACTATGCCTGTGCTGTCTGTCTGACCATTAAAGGGCTCTATCTTTTAGGATGAACAAGGTAATAGCATACAGTTTTAATAGTTTATTGGCCAAAAATTTTTCATAGTTTTTACAATATCGTACATACAGTATTGCATACAAGTTTTAAACTTGGAGTGATCATAGGTGTACACTCCAAAGTATAATTACAAATAATAAAAGACGGCCAAGTATGAGACGGGCTTTAGCCATTACTTTCTTTTTTGTCGTATCAGAGCCAACTAGCGAAAATATTTCAGTGTGTTAAGAGACTATAGAACCTAAATTTCATTTTTTTTGGCGAAGGTTTCTCCAAATGCAGTGAGCAGATCCGATTAAAATTTAATAAGATTCAATCCCTGAAAGGGAAATATACATATATCAACTTAACAAAACTGTTTGTTTCTTCATGAAAAAATCATTATAAATAATATATTTTGCCTTAAGTAAATATACCTTAAACTTTAAAATAATTTTACACCAAGAGTTCGGCTTCTTCAGTCAACAGAGTTTTTTTAACCGACTTCAAAAACGGAGGAGGTTCTCAATTCGGATGTTTATATATTTTTATGTATGTTCGGGCATAACTATATCATATATAGACGTATTTGCAAAATTCTTTTTTTCTTTAAAAGGGTACTTCATCATACAAAATAATAAGAAATGTCAATGTCATAAAATAATAATAAAAAATAAAATTTGAAATTCGCTATCAAACAGACAGACGATATCAAAAACAAAGTATTAGTTGAAAAATCGGTCATGTGCGAGTTGAGTCAGACTTGTGTGACAGAAAACTTGAGTAAAAACAAGGATGACGCGATATCTAACGAAATGTGCGTGAGTAGTGCATCTACATCTCAACTCAATGTGATTGTCATTGAAATAGAGTAAATAAATTAATAATTTATCACATCATAGTTATCAAAAAATGCTTTGTCTCAGGGTTTAAGGCACTATCACGGCTGTATATATATATATTTAATTATAGTGTAATAATATAGTTTTTTTTTTTTTAAATTTTTAAATTTTTACTTACTTAAGACAAAATATATTATTTGTAATGATTTGTTCATGAAGAAACAAACAGTTTTGTTAAGTTGTGTTCGTACTTTTAGCTCAAGCAATATCATAAAAAAAAGTGTGACCAAAGAACTGTGTTCCAAGTGTGAGTATTTAACGCTACTATCGCGTTCGCGTCAACGAAATATAGGTACAATACTAGTCTGTGATACATGTATGGAAATGAAGGAGCGCCTCTAGCGGACGCGTTTTAAGACGATTTTTTCTCATAGGACTTTTAATGAATACGCGTTCGCGTAGAGTTACAAAGTTACAAACACGCAAAAACTCATACTAGGCACACAGAACACATGTACAATGTAATAAATTGACAGACAAACTAACTTTCGAGTTATTAATATTAGTAAAACAGTATAACCTACACATGTTTAACTCTCACAGTCAATTTTATAATAACTCGTACAATTTTTAAGGTACTATATAATAGCTAACTAATTACAAACAATTTTGGAAAACTATATAATTGGTTTGAAATTACAGAAAATAGTTGTTTAAAAATTTATACTTATTAATAAATAAGAATGTATGTTTGTACATTTTTTAATCTTTCATGCGTCGTGTCAAGGGGGCCGGTCAGGGAGCTTATAGCGAAGTTTTAAGTATGCTAGACTTGGCATTTCGTAAGAAAAATGTAAACAAGTAGGTCTTACCCCGCGCAAGCCGTGAATGCAGGTACTTCCATATATTCCCGAGTCTGGCGTATTCGAGACCGTTCCCAATATGTACTAGTTCAGATTTAACAAAGCCAGAGCGAAGAAATTAGCTTAGATTTTTTTTAAATAACCCTTACTAAAAATTTTTTTGTAAAGTACAGAGTCTTAACAGGAAATTTATCAAAGTAAAATTAAAAAATGTATGTTCCTTTTATTTTCTTTCTTATATTTTAAGTAGAAGAAAACACCAAGCATAATGTTTTATTTATTAATTTTATGTGGGTTTGTAATTTTTTATTATTATTATCATAATATTTGGTTCCGACTTGGGCATACACTTTTCACCTTAATTAAATTAAAACTATGGGGTTGCCAACGCGTAAGTATTTCCACTTGCGTTGTAAGGTCAAGCGGACGGTCTGCTTGTTTGCCACCTTAAATCGGCCCACAATTAGTAAAGATTTTTCCGCTTTAGAGTTCCGCCGTTAAATTGACGACGCGTTTGTCTAGTGATTTACAGTTCATATCTTAAACCACTTGACTAAGTTTGTACTCAACCAATCAACGGTATGATACAGACAATTTGAATATATTCATCTAATAATCCACACAGGCAGAACAGCGGGAATAAGCAAGTAAAATTTATTTAACGTTTAAATAAAAAAGAGGTCAAACGTAGACTTAGCATCATTTAATGTACGTCAGATTCCTAATTAATTCATCAAAGCGGATCTGGCAACATGCCGAGTTTGTAATTTTTTATCAAACGAAAAGGGTATGTGGAAAATTTTGCTTTATATTCATAAAGCTTACATAGGTTTCATATCACCAGAGTTTAAAAAGAATTCAAAATCAAGATATTAATACAAGCTAATATAAGAGTTACTTACAATAAATTTGTACACTTCTATGGTTATCGTTTTTAAGTCTATTATCAGTACTATTGCCGTACGCGTAGATAAAAAGGTAAACAGGCGTAAGATAGAAAACCAGAAAAAATAAAAAAGGACATAAAACCATCAAAATGACAGCAAAACTATCGCCCAGCTGGTGTTTAAATACACAGAAAATAATCAAATAAAACTTGTAGAGTGGTGTAAATGTTAGCACGTAGGTATGTAGATCAGAAAATAAAATAAATAAATATATATATAAATCTTCACTACTGCATCGCAGACAAATGTAGGCACGTAGTGACAAAATCGCATGTACTATTATATACTGGCAACTCCTAATTAAGACAAGCTGTTACTATAAAACTTACGCATAAGTTTCTATTGTAACTTTACTACAATATTAAGTATATTTTAAATTAAATAAATATACAGTATTAAATTGTTCAGAGATTATTATTTTTTTACTTCAACCTGCTGCTGGAAAAGATTACGACCACTGTCGTTACAAACTTATATAACATGGTTGACATACATTTTTCGGTACTATGCTACACTTTTATTGTATGCGTGATATCGTGGGACATTTTTCTTTAACAACGCAACAGAAATAGATTAGGTCACCTTGACTTTTGGCCCAAGATAATTTAAAAAGCTGGAAAAGGACTTTTTACTATTTATTTTTTATTTCAATTGCGGGCAAAAGATAATTATAAACATCGGCTTCGTGCCTGTGTAATGACCCGACTGCTGAATGAAGGGGTGTGGATTCGATTTCCGCACAAGGCAAACATTCATTATTTGTGTTTTTATTGAGACTATTATGCGACGAATATATATGTATTTGTATCCGTTTTTTGGTATCCAAAACACAAACTTTGCATACTTTGGGACCAGATGGCGCTGTGTTTTGTGTCTAAAAAGATTTATTATTTATTATTAAAAATGGCAGGTTCTAAATTACAATCTTCTTTTGCCTGCAGCTCGTTATAATTAAAGCTGCAAGAGAGAAGCTGCTAGCAACAACTAGTATTTTTGTATATTAATCTTTCTTTAATTTAACCTTATCCTTCTTTTATATACCCTATTAAATTCGGAGTATATTTCCGAGTAAAGGAATACAAATTTGATCCTTTTCGTCCCTGGCATATAAATTTTATATCTCCATTTTGGTAACCCGCTGAGGCTAACAGACCCTTTTAATATACTGTGTATATCGCAAGCATTTATAGCTTGAGAAATTTACTAACAATTTCTCTTACATTTATTTACATTAAAACCACGAAAAATTAAAATTAAGAATAAAGCTAATTAGATGGGATTCCTACTATGTGTATGTCCTTAAGCTTTCTTTATTTTTAATGTTTTCGATAGTCTTATTGGATTTCATATGCAAACGTTGCTACGTTGGATTATTCCCACCTTTGTTGGCTTAAGTATCCTTTGAGTTCGGTAATTGGAATTTAATATAGCGTTGTTATATACAAACAAAATAAAATAATAAACATGTATCTTTAGCAGTAAATACAATATTTTAAAAAAAGCTTTGTGTTTCTTTGTCTTCTTTATTGTTGGCCGCAGGTGGCCTTTTACTACACTCGGTTAAATTTTTGCGACGGTGTTGCTTGCACTAAAAGTTGGCGCAGTGTGTACAAGGGTGTCCTGAACACGAAACTCGGCTTTTGCAACAACTCTTAAAACTAAATCTGACAAAAAAATAAGAAAAGGAGTTCTAAGAGAAGAAACTACAAGAAACTCGAACTAGTCAAAACGCCCATATTAGTGTTCCTAGTATACCAATAACAGGTGGATTGCACTTAAAAGAATGGTTTGTCTAAAACTCCGCCACCGCCGGCGGAATTTGTGTAAGCTGT
The DNA here is from genome assembly GCA_946406115.1 of Apoda limacodes. Classification (NCBI taxonomy): domain Eukaryota; kingdom Metazoa; phylum Arthropoda; class Insecta; order Lepidoptera; family Limacodidae; genus Apoda; species Apoda limacodes. Next base: position 18,508,935 of record OX291555.1, on the reverse strand, counting down.
GTTCTAAGGCGCGGAAGGCGTTTGAGCAGCGAGCGTCTGGGTGATATCGTCTTCAGGGTCAATAATTGTGTGCCTATAAATACCCTATCTAAGGGGTCCTATTGCAAGCCTACCTAAGTAGGGGTTGGGGTGGAGGACTGCCTTCTAAAGTAGCGTTTTGACGCGTCTTTGATAAAGGCTTTGATGATCGGTAGCTCGAAGTCTCTATAGAGATTGAGATTTTACATATAAAGCGGTACTTCTATGCGCTTCGCATAAAGCGGTTTTGCATACATTAAAGGTATTAGTTTTATATGTAAGCGAATACTAAGCTTGCTTATGTCATTATAGGCAATATACAAATTTTGAAAATCGTCGCCTTATTATTTTGCTTTTCTTGTATAGCATCGGCTTAAGACGACCGTGTACGAAAAGGCTCGGTATCGCAGTTTTTTAATGTGGGCTCTGAAGTTAAGAGGACTTTTAGATATTTGAACGAACTGACATGCAACTTTTTTTTAAATAACTAGCTTTGGCACGCAGCTTCACTCGCGCTAGATTCAGTTATCGGCGTGGAATTTCTAAGGTAAGTCCTTTATTGTTATTATTTTAAACAAGCTATAGCTATATCTTTATTACGTCGACGTGAAATTCGACTATATTTATTCCTGTATGAAATTAAACGTATCCTATGCCCCTTCAACAATTAAAGTGACAGGAATCAGAGAAACTTCCTCCCGCAAACGCTTGGGCTGTGGAATAAGCTTCCTTCAAAGGTTTTCTCCAAGGACTTCAGTAGAAGGGTTCTTCAAGAAAGAATATTTCTAAAGGGTCGGCAACGCGCGAGTAATAACCCCTGGTGTTACAAGCGTCCATAGGTTACGGTAACCGCTTCCCATCACGTGGACCGTAAGCTGGTTTGCCACCTTAGTGGTATTATTATTAAAAAAAATCAGCTCAATTTGTTGGTCTGTATCAACGCTAAGTAATAACTAACAAACAAACTGTCTTTGAAAAATATTATTATTAGTTAAGATTAGGATTACGACTACCAATAAGTGAAAAAAATCTATTGTTATATTGCACCAGTTTTTAGCGGTTTTAGCTTTTTTGAAGACACAAAATCTTTGAAAAATATTTGGTACGAAAATTAGCTTTTGCCCGCGGTTTTACCTGCCCTAAATTCGGTTATCGTAGCAGGATTTCAACAGCAACCCCTCGATTATAGAAAGAAAAAAACACTTGAAGTTTTCAAGTAGCCTATGTCCTTCCTCGGGACTCAAACTATCTTAATGCCATTTCATCTTGATCGGTACAGCGGTTTAATCGTTAAGAGGTAACAGACAGACAGACCGAGTTACTTTTGCATTTATGATATTTATGTATTATGTATTAGTTATGTTTAAGTATGGTATATCAATACAATGTTGATCCCTAAAGGGCTCGGTAGATATTTACGTAATAAATTAATGAAAATGACAATGTAACATGAGGTGAGCGGGTGTGCCTTTTGCTGTTGTTAATGCACAAATACATCTCAGGACTGTCGTTGAGGCTGGGACTTTAGCGGAATAAACAAGAAAAATGATCGAATACTTTAAAATGTGAGTATATACAAGAATGTTAAGAATATCCTGAAAGTTTTTAAGATGAACTTTTGAGGCGTATGAAAATGAACTGAATGAACTTATACTTTTTAAGTTCTTTATACAATCAAGAAAGATCATAGGAATAGAATTTATACTATGCTTGACAGCATAGAAAGGGGTTTGATAGAAGCACCCAATTAATATTTAGAGAAGTTATGTTAAAGGTCAAAATTGCGATAATGATCACCGAAATTCTTAAGAATATAGAACATAAAAAAAATTAGTGTCGGACAACCGTCCGGAATCGTGACAACTTGTGCCTTTCACTTTTTATGTCTGTCTCTCTCGCTCTTAGGCGGGCTAACCATGCCGCGTGCCTCTCACTCGCTCTCATTGTGAGCGCATAGCGTGAGCGGAGCGTAACGCAGTTTCTTGAAGTGTCACCCGGCAAACCAATTTATAAGACGTTGTCACGTCAAAAAAGAATTTAAGACTTTTAATTTTAGTTCCAAGAATCAATCCTGGAACTTTTAGGTCAGTAGATGGACACGCAACAACTATTTGATCTCTTTGCAGAACTGAAAGTGGTAGCAATCAATATAATTTTTAAATAATCTTTCATCAGATTACTTTTCATTATACTTATTACCAAAATAAAATAGTCTTTGATAAGTTAGTCACTGATTTGCCAATGATAGTTTGATATTATTTATTAATCGATGATTACTAAGGCAAACAACCTTACGGCTATATCGATATTTTGTTAATTACCGTCCAAACTGTATTTAATTTGAAATTAAATAATCAGACGAATCACAGATTTCTCTACGTATATGAATGAATGTAGTAAATAATCTAAGGTTGCCGAATAAGTATCGAATAAAACTTAGATCGACTCTCATCTATGAAGGATTGAATAAATTGACAAAATTTCAATTCCGTAGCTAAAGTTATCTGATAAATATAGCCATGAACTGTAGATTATATTATATAAATATAGCCATGAACTGTATATTATATTATATCAAGTTCTCATGAAAAATATCCTTCGTTATAGTAAGTTACGGTTAAGTTATTTCTAACCATATATCTTGCCGACATCACAGCTATATTATAAAACTGTGACTGACTTGAGGATTTTGAATTCATCTAAAATACAGATGAAAGGGTATGTAAAGGAATTTATTTGTTTATAAAGAGTTAAATCTTGGGGTCCGTTCGTGTTCACCTTTTTGACTCAACATTAAACTATGTTATCTTTCGATATTAATTTTGTAACTGTGACAGATTTCGTATTAATTAATATGTTTTAAATTTAAATAAGGTAGGTAACGGCAAAATCACAAAAAAACGAGTTCGAACAGACTTTAAGTGAAATGGTAACTTTTGTAAATAAATATACATTATAATAATATAAATTAGATTGAATATCACAACATCAAGAAATAAACTAAAAATCCAATTTCTCATTTCCTAAGATAAATCCAATGTATTTTGCGGAGAAATTCAGAACTTCGATAAGAAGCTAAATTTAAGAAAGGAAATTGTTGATTTCGGAACCGATCGGCTTTTACTTGTCAAGTATTCGAAATCAGATTGAAATCGAAATAAATTTCGTTACGGACGCTTTTGTAACCCCAAAGTCAATAAGGCGAGTTACGAGATAAGATATTTTTAGAGACTTGATTCTCAAAGATAAATAAATGAGGAAGTAAATGTTGAAATACGTTGATTAAATTAGATTTTCTAGGATTTAACCACGAAAATAATTCTTTCAATAGGAATTTTTAATAGAGCAATTCATAAACGCAAATCAACTTAATCAATAGTTACTGCAGTAACTATGGCTTGTAACCGTCTGGGGTGCTGTCGGTCTTTCATATATTAATTTGGAAATTATTTTAATTTAATTCCAGACCGATATTTACAAATACCAATGCAAAACTTTCAAGGTTTCCGGCTACCTACCGGGTTCAATAGCTCTGCCTTTGCACATACAGGGTACAAAGTTTAAAATCAGATCCAAATAAAAGTCACTGTAACATTGCCTCACCAGCTGCCTCTCGGGTAAAAATTTCATTGACTTTGATTCTCGTGGAAATATATGTTTTTAACCAAGATGGACCCTATCATATTCCCAGATGTCTTAAAAATCAAATCAATGGTTAGCACTGGCACGGTAACAGACGGACAGGTGGAGTCACTTGCTTTAATTATGTAATTTGGTATAAATCATACGATTTGCAGTAGGTTTCTGATGCTTTTGGAAAAAACTATTTTTCTACAAAAACGTAATAGTTATGTAAGTGTTGGAATCCTAATTACAAAAAAAAAACGGTTTTGTTTCTTAAAAAATAAATTATCACGCAATTTCGAAACTGTCCATCAGCACATACTGTATATGTTACCCATCATACGTAGGTTCCTTAATTAATAGATTAAGGCTGAAATGGCAGCGTGCTGCTGCCGTAATTTTTTATCAGAACGGAAAACGGATGGAAGAGGGTTCGCTTGATATTTGCAACGGTTTTTTACTTTTGATGTTGTTAAAGCAAATACGGTTTTTATCCTTTGAAATTCAGAATGAAAATTGAAACTGATTTTTTTAAATCATTAGCTTAAATAATTTATAAATGAATACTCTTGAATTATACCGCCCAATTGCTCACTTGTTCATCATCGCCGATTTTTTCATGACAGTTGAACATGATAGGGGACAGTCTTCTCCTTAGAGAAAGGAGGCTTCGTCCATAGTCCACCCCGCTGGCTGACGTTGTTTTAATCCTCTGCATTGGCTTAATGACTGCTTCCATTTTGACAACAGCCTACATGATGTTATCAAAATAGTTGTGACCAGTAGATCAATTATTTTGATTACTCCGATATAAAAAAAAAAAAAATTATAAAATTAATAAATTAACGTATCGAAAAATAGATACTTTTATTTTTATTTTTATTAGTTACACATCATCTGCGTTACGTCAAAAGGTTATAAAATTCTCTATTGTCGCTTCTCAATCACTGTAGCTCAGCGGAGCGACGTAATCTCTTGTGTACATATCATAAACTTGGAAGCGAGAGTAAATTACTTTCAATATCTTAATTATTTTCAGTGGATTGAAGAGAATCAATATTTTTTAACGCTGTGATATTTTACCGCAAGATTTATAAATAATCGGCGAGGAATATTCAAGTCGGTGTAAATCATTTATTTTCAAAATTATTACATTGCTGCTTTACATCTCCACCCGATGACCTTTTAATGGAGTAATTCCAGCCTTTGGCCTAAAACACTTGAGGATTCTGGGTTCAAATCTCGGCTACAGTATAGATGGTTTTCTGCGTTAACCGTCATTGTATAAATATTATATATGCATTATTCATACATATATGTATGTTTATGTATAAATTATCTATAGTTTATCCACCTTCTTATTTACATATCATACTTTATGATATTATTTTATACTTTCTTTTATTACGAAATCTATTATCATTATTGAAGCTACTACGATCAATTACAACAAACCCTGCAAAACCCCTTATTTATGTCTACATGACCAATGGTTAACTGGTAGAAAATGCCTAAAGGCATTAAGTTAGCCTATGTAAAAAATAAGTACAATAAAGAATTTTATTATTATTATTATTATACTATTATTATTGTTGCCATAACCCAACTAGCACATTAATGATTTTAACAGCTTACCTTACGGCTTTTAGTTCTAAATAGGTAGTATATCAGTGTCAGAAAAATCTTTCAGTTGTAAGGTGGTCTCGACGATGCAAATGAGTACTTAAATTCACCCGCAGTTGCATATGTATGTATTTAGCTTCCCCTATATGTCTTGTGGTGGCATACAGTCAAAATTTCTACCATTAACTGTAAATAAGTTATACTTGCCACTAATGTAGCACCAGTGGTAGCAAATAAGGTCACTGATATGCAACTTTTAGAAATAAGTTACATTAAATCCCAATATGGCACTTAAAGTTTCAAATAGGTGGTGTAAAGGATTGTCCTGCCACCTGTAGTGCTAAACTGGGTTATGTTCCGGCTCTTTTAGAACCTATAGTTGTTGTAACTCTAAGTTCTACTGTGCACTGATGAGTCGCCCTAACGCATAAATAAGTTTCAAAAGGCCAACTTAAAGAAACAAAATAAGCGATTATGACTTATTTTGAACTACTAAGGTGCTTTTAGTTGTAAAAATTACTTTTGGTTTTAACATTCACTCAAATGCATTCACAGTATGCCAATAGGTGATTTTTAAACCTCATGGTCCTAAATGAGGCGTAAATAAGTGAGGATTAGAACTGTAAGATGCAAAACATGTCTTCAAAATGAAGTCTTTAAAATTGTGACAGTTTGGATACGACATTATGTTATTGACACCTAACTACAACTGTGGTACTTGTAACTGATGTGATTTGACAATATAATAAAATTTACATAACCAAAATAACTTGTTTTGAAAACCAATAAAAAAGTGAGGTTATAATCATATATACTTTTTAATTTATAATTCTAATAAACTTAATCTAATGAAAGGCGTGTGAAAATCTATAAAGAAATATCATATATAATTCACATTAAAAAATAAATCGCAACGACTTTTATGCTAACTAAATGCTAAAACATTAAAGTTACCTAATAATAACTAGAAACACCATAGGAATTACCTAATTACACACGAGTCGCACTCAAAGTTACTTTTGGATTTTATTTTAAATAATTAATAATTAGATTTTGCACTCGAACATTTTTTTAGCACTTATTTATCACTTGATGAATGAAAGAAATCGTTTTTCATTCATTACTCATTTGCTACGCAAAACTTACACCCACGGTTCTAATTTCCACTACAGATTATAATTTAAAGTATTAAGGAACCTATTAAGAACCGAAAACAGGCTGCAATTTTTCTCCTTTTTGTGCTATTAGCATATGGGTTGTCTGCACCTATATACCACTTAAGACTGGCTGTAACTTTCACCTTAGGTAATACTCGGTCCTAATATATAACTCATATGTCACCTGTTGTGTTAGTTGGGAATAGAGGTATTTCTTCATATTATTAGGGCCAATGCAAACTATGCGTTTATTTGGTTTTGATATTTTATTACATGGTTACTCTATAATAAAGGTCAATAACGTAAAAAAACTCACGAGCTATGTTTATTTTAATCATCTCAGCAAATGTTGAGTAAGTCTCGACTTTCAATTTCAATAGAATTTTGGCATCAAATCAACCTCTTATAACATATTTTATGGCACAAAATTAAATGGTATTATTAAATTACAAACCACTATGATTTGTAATTATTGTACTATGTGATTGCAATGTAAGTACTTTTTATAAAAGATATTGGCTTTTATTATCGTAATAATAAGGATCCTAATAATTCTGTGTTAAAACGCAAATTAAAAGCTGTCTTTAGATTCTGTAAGAAAGCAACTGGCAGAGCTAAATTCCAATTTACCGACATAATAGGTGGGCGACTTGCGGGCTATCCTTCTGGGAGTCGTGTTTTCTGGTAGCTTGCTAAAGCTGCTGAAGGGAACGTTTGCCAGTCGTTACCACCACTGCAAAAGACCGATGGTGACTTGGCCCATAGTGCTAAAGATAAAGCCGATCCACTGGGCAGTCTCTATGCCTCCAACTCGAATGTGAACGTCGAAGGAACTGTACCACCCGCTATAACATGGTGCGGTAAGACCATGCCTCCATAACACAGCGGGAGGTCCGGTAGGCGTTTTTTTTTTAGACGTTCATAAGTCGAGTGTGACAGATGGTAGACCAGCAGTGGTTCTTAAGCAGTGTGCTCAAAAAGGGGGATAGATCAGATCAATCGAATTACGGCCTATCGTTATTTCCTCTCTCCTCTCAAAGGTGATGGAGCGTGTGATCAACACACAGCTTATAAAATACCTATAAAAACACGGCCTGGTCAGCGACCGTCAATATGGCTTTCACGACGGTCGCATGACTGGTGACCTTCTAGTGCATCTCACACACCGATAGGCACTAGCGATTAAGAGTCTGGGGGATGCATTGGCATGTAGCCTGAACATAGCGAAGGTATTCGTTTGGGTATGACATAGGGATCTTCTATCGCAGTTGCCATCTTACGGAGTGCCCGAGGGTTTGTATAAATGGGTGACTAGCTATTTGTCTGGCAGATGCATAACAGCCGTAGTTGAAGGTAGTAGCTTTGATAGCATGGACATTGATGCCGGTATGTCGGTGTCCCGCAAGGCTATGTGCTGTCTCCTGCGCTGTTTCTACGGTATATCAATGACATGTTGGACATCAACAACATACATTGCTATGCAGATGACAGTTCTGGAGACGCTTATTACACGGGTCGTGCAAGCATCTCTCGTTCCGTTATGAAGTAAAAGCGTGGAGAACTTTTGTATCAAATCGAGACCACACTATTTCAGGTCTCTGACTGGGGGCGGGTAAACTTGGTCCGATTCAACCCTACAAAGACACAAGATTGCGCGTTCACCGCTCAGAAAACCTCATTCACAGTGGTCCCACAATTTCAGAACATCACCCTTTCCATCTCCAAGAGTACTATCGGGTTGATATCTCCCACGATGTTCATTTCTAAGATTAATTGCAAGACAAGGTGAAGCTGGCGTCCAAAAAACTTTTTTGTAACTTGGTGAACTCAACAGAGCGAACAGTAATTCACGTCGGGGCAGAGGTTGCTGCTTTACAAGTCGCAAGTTCAGCCTCATATGAAGTGCTGCTGGCATCTCTGGGCGGGTGCACCCGAACACCAGCTTGGCCCTTTTGACTTGGCTTAGCGACGGGCTGTGAGAATTGTCGACGATCCCAAACTCACTTGCAGTATCGAGCCCTTAGGTCTGAGGAGAAACTTTGCCTTTTTGTGTGTGTTCTACCGCTTGTACAATGGGATGTGTTCTGAGGAATCGTTTGAAATGATGCCCACGGCTTCTTTCTACCATCGCAATGCTAGCCATCGGCAGGGAATTTACTCTCACACCTTAGAACCGAAATGGTCGCGTTAAGTGCGGTTTCAGAGAAACTTCCTAGCGCTAAGGTTGTGGAATAAGATCCCTGCCAAGGTTTGCCTTAAGGACTATAGTATGGGTTCTTCAAGAAAGAAGATTTTTGAAGGTTCGGCAACGCGCGGGTGATATCCCTGGTGTTGCAAGCGTCCACAGGCTACGGTGACCGCGTACAATCAGGCGGACCGTAAGCTTATTTGCCATCTTAGTGGCATAAAAATTAAATAATATTGTAGTACGATTAAAATTGAGATTGGCGTCGAAAGCCAGTGCTCAGATTCGAGTCGCTTTATCATCTCGGAACGATATGACTTTTAAACTTAATTTTATTGCTAGGAGTAACATTAGATATATACTCAGAATATAAATAAAAAAGTAGTTCTGTCTGACTGTAACATTTTCACTTTGAACCGATATTGACAAAAGCCGGCAGATGGCAGATGCATAAAAGCTTGCACCTTGAAGAAGGACATAAACTCCCGCAGGAATAAATTCTATTTCAGGTGGAACCGTGGAAAACAGCTTGTTTTAAAAGTTAAATAACATTATATTATATGTACCCCATAAATCTTACACCGGGTACAGGTGATACTTACCTATTTTAGCCATGTAACTCGTGAATGCGGAGAGAAAACACTTATAGTAGCATAAAATTGACGTTAGTTCGACAATTGACTTTGTTAATAAAATATAATTCGTTTCTTATATGTGTTTTTGGCAGTTTTTCTGTTATAACGTTGGTCATTTCTACGGTAATGGTCAATAACTAAAGCGATATTCGAGGCCCAAACCTATCGTTTTCGATAGTAAATAGTTTAGCAAAATATAGCTATTGACTTATATTCGATTTCATTGTTTTTGAGTTGCTTTTACCACGACAATGTAGCGAACGGAGACGTTTATATGTTTGGGGTGGAAGTTTGTTCGACTTTTGGAGAAACTACTGGACCATTTTAAATGAAGTTTGTTTGCATAACATTGATGTTATTTCGGAGCAGGTTTTTAATCATGTTTTATGGATATAGGCCAAGAGAGGGCGCTACAGTAAATAAGTTTTTCATTTTAAGGCACATTGCTCAGCAATTATTCACTTAATTGAATATTAAAATTGAATTTAACAATTCTTGTTGTCACTTTTTTTTCTCCATATAAAACCTATATATAAACATAAAATAATATAAAACTCACGGAATTTTGATATCTCTCCTCATTAGGTGATGGCATGACCAAACGATTTAAGTTTGCAAAATTTGATTAGTTCTGTTACAGTCCCGAGTACACTTTTTGACGTGAAAAAAAAAATATGTTATAGTTCAACCCTTAATTAAGTGTATTTGATAATATTATTATATTTTGCCTATGAAACATTTAAAAAATAAATATTCTGTTACTGTAGTTTTGGGCTTTAACTGAAATTATTTGGAAAACTAACAATGATATTCTCTTTTTTCTTATTTCATATATATGCCCACGACAATTTGCAAATTTCATAGTTCTAAGTAAATTATTGAATTTTATACCAACAATAACCCGAGAAAATCGAAATTTTCAACGTGTGGTCGCGAGCACGTGACCTATATTGTACGTGGAACTGTGTCTCTTTGTATGCTTCAATAGTTTATTATGTCTTTGTACACTGATCGAAACGGCACACTTTTGCTAGGGTATGCCAAATCCTTAAAAAGCATGTTTAGGCTTCCGTACCTTAAAAGGAAAAAATAAGGTATTATAGGATCACTTTGTTGGTCATCTGTCTGTCTGTCTGTCAAGACCCTTATTCTTAAGTTAAAATTAATATCAAATACTAAGGCTTGCAGGTGTAAAAAAAGTTATCAATCATTAAAAAAAATTCAATGAAAATAAAATACGGCCGAAATTACGCCATTTTTGTTGCATATTTTGGCTTTCACAAACAAATCAAAACCTATGGGGTACTTTCCATCGTCCTTGAATCATGAAATTTGACACAAAGCAATATGTGACATCACAAATATAGGAAAAAATTCAAAAACTGATCATTAAGACATAGCCCTGTAAGACTTGATGTCATGATGGAAGAACTATCTTCAGATAGAAGTACTTTTAGTAACAAAAGTTGCCATCAAATGACGTTATACATGAAATTATATTGCTATATGGTTTTCTTGCCGGCCACCGATAAGCGGGCGTGTATTACGTGGCACGATTTGGGCAAAGTTATGACCCCCCTTCCCCCTTTGATGAGATGTCATGAGATTTGGCTCGAACCCCTCCCCTGCGACCCTAGTATCTTATGTCAAGTTTTCTCAAAATGCGTATCGTTAGTGTAAATATAAAATAATAATTGCCAACACCTAACAATTATGATGAGGTAATAGAGTTTTGTAGTACTTCAAGTACAGTTCTATAGGAATTCCAATGTTTATGTTAAGACACGCAGTAAAATTAAAGTAAGCGGTGAGGAAATAGAGAGGCAAAACTATCTGTAGTTAACCCAAACTTTTGTTTATAGCGTAAACAAATGTGATGGAACCAACTCTAAAAACACGCTGTATCTTTACGAGTTACGGTATTTGCACATAAAAACGAGTTTATGAGTTTTGTGAAACATTGCTACATAAAAAGGGAAACAAATGGTAATTTAACCTGACTGACTGTTTTAGAGTTTTTTTACAACGAAATTTTTTTAACCGTGTTTCTTTTGGTTTCAATTGTTTATACATTAGCATATTATATACGCTCTTTGACCCAATAATGACCTGCCTGTTTGATTGAGGGGCGTGGATTCGATTCCCGCACTAAACACACATTTCTATAAGATTTATTTTTGGCATGAGTGTAGGTGTTTTCTATGTATGAATATACATATATACAGTAATTGTACACTTTGTCTGGTCTCCATAGCAGTAATCTGATTGGTTTGTAATTTTCTAGTTTAATCAGTTCATAATGTCAACGACTTAAGGTGTTATTAATTAATAACAATCATATACATATGTTTATTATTAAAATTATACAATATTTAATTATCAAAATATATAGGTAACCAATTATTAGGATTCATGGTCAGGCATATTATTTAAATAAGTGATAAATATCCGTTGCATTACTGAATGTTTTAAGGCTATGGCATACCCTACCAAAAGCGTACCGTTTTGACATATGACAGACATAGAACACTATTGAAGCATACAAAGAAACACAGTTCCTCGAACGATACGTGACCGCAAAAATTTGAAATTTTCGACTTTTTAGGTTTTTTGTCGGTGTGAAATTCAAATATTTATTTAGAACTGTGAAATTAGCAAATTCCATTGGTCATATTTATATATATTTTATGAAATAAGAATAAAGAGAATATCACTCTTAGTTTTCAAAACAATTTCAATTAAAGCCCAAAATAGAGTGTCAGAATATTTTTATTTTCTAAGTGTATTACTAAGAAAATTATTATTATATTAGCGAATTCGCTTAAATAAAGTTTAAACTATTACATATATTATTTTCACGTCAAAAAATATACTAAGGATGGTCATACAATTAATCAAATGCTTGCAAACATAACTCGTTTGGGTATGCCATCATACAGGATTTTTTGTTAAAAAAATCGGAGTGTTCAAAACCAGAAAACGGATACCAATAGTTGTATATACATATATGTATTATATGTATTTTGTAAATACACACATATGAAATGTAGAAAACACCCAGACTCAAGATGATTAACACAAATGTTCATCGAACCCGCGCCCATTTATCTGCATGTAGTGCTACTACCAACGAAGCTTTCTTAAACTTCTTACTTTATGACTTAGGTAGATGTGGAATAACATGTAAGAGCTTTAATAAAAGTCAAGAATATGATTATGATGACCAGGTCGCAGATAATCATACCTAATAAGTTATACTTCTTAAACTGATCACTTGTACATGACATGGTATGCTGCAAACGTTAGTACAATAAAGAAGTTATTAGATTTCTGAAGGGTCGGCAACGCGCAAGTGATACCCCTGGTGTTGCAAGCGTCCATAGGCTACGGTGACCGCTTACCATCAGGCGGGCCGTAAGCTTGTTTGCCACGTTAGTGGTATAAAAAAAAAAAAAAAAAAAAACAAGTAAGAGTGATGAACAAGTAAGAGGCGACTCTGTGCTTACCAGTTTTGTGTTTTGTGAAAAAATCATGGGGATTTTGGCAGAAATTAACATCGTTTACATTGTATCGACGATTCAAAAGTGTTCTCAGAAACCTATTTGAATAAATATTGTTTGATTTGATTTGATTGAACGAAATTAAAAAGAAAACTGTCATATGTATTAAGTAGGCTTTACAACCTTATGAGTTATAGTTGACCAACTTAAATATGTGGTCGGTTAAGTAAAAAATACGTACAAATTCCATCAAAGGGTACTTAGATGAAGTTGTTACTTGTCTAAAACAAGTATAAAATAAGTTTTTAAACTATGTAACATTACAGAAAAATACAATTATAATTTTCTATTACTTACTAAATTAATAACAATATTTACGTTCGAATTCGGGCGCGGCACTTGGCGGTACAAACTTAATAATCTAGTTGCTCTATTGTAAAAACAGTAAGACATATAATCTTGCAGTGATCATAGTGTGTGTAAGCTCTAAAGTATAACAACAAACAATAAAAACCGGCCAAGTGTGAGACGGGCCCGAGCCGTTTCCCATTTTAAATCAGCGTTACAGCGCCATTTAGTTATTATTAAGCGAAACAGTAACATATTTGTTTGTTGGAAAATATATTCAAAGTTTAGCAAATTTGGGCTGAGTCAGTAATTGGATGGGTGACCGCTTAGCGGCACACTTTTTGTTTTTGTTTGTGTCTGTAAATTACATAAATAGTGTTAGGTACGGAACCCTGGTTGCGCGAGTCCGACTTGCACTCGGCCGGTTCTTTTTTAACGAAATTACCGTCCTGAGTTAGCAGGAAGAAGCATATAGGTGGGATTACGGTTTGTGAAGGTTTTAAATAACAATCTTCATTTAAACCTACACTACTGGACATAGGCTATCTTCAATATCTTTTCTATAACATACGGTCCAAAGCCTCTTACAACCAGCAGCTTTTTTTTGACTAGCCTGGAATTCGGGCCAATATAAATCAGATGATTTGAGGTGATGAGCAACCCTGCTGTTGTATAACGGTTTATTCGTTTTCACTTTTGAAAACGATAAGGAAACGAGTGGTTTTATTGACTTGGTTCTTGGTTTTAAGCCATTGGTAAAAGGGCTACTCTACACCGCGTTTTTATGTATGTTGCAGTCTAATGCTTTATTTTTGTTGCAACGGCTTACCATTTGCTTACTTTACAAACCAATTTAGTTACTTTAGTATCGCTTCTGTACTGAATAGAAATTTAGTCATATAGAGAAATTTCAATGATAGCTCGGCTTGATTCATAAAATGGTGAAATTTGGAATAATTAACAAATAAAAGAAATTCCAAAAATTTTTTTAGTCAAGGATAATTTGAGACTGTTTTACGTTTTTTATGCTTGTGCTTCTAGTATAAGTTAGGATTTTCATTGGAAAATCCGTTTTTTATATTAACTAGCTTGACCTTAACCAAACTAGTAAGTTTGAGCTTAAAGAAATGGGAAATATTATATTTATTATTTAAACAGAGAAGGAAATTATCTAGGATTTGTAAAAGAAACTCAAAATCATAGGCCAAAGTTTCTTTTTATTTAGAAAAGTAATTTGTACAGTATGACTAAATTTACAAGTAGTTATCTATTTTACATTCTTTACTTTTCTCTATCTACTTATTTCGTTATTACACAAAACCTATCAATTTACTACATTTAATAGACTTAAATATTTTCAAAATTGAAAGCTTTACAATAATTAAATTTTATATCAACATAGTATATCTTAACAATTTCACTCATTGATTTAATATAGAAGCTATAGTATTTACAAAACATATTAACCTATGTATCACAGAAATTATAATTACATACCTAGCTTGATAATTTGAAAACTTTACATTACTTAATACATTTCTTTAGAGATAAATAATAAAGAAAATATTATAAAATAATGTTGAAAATAGATACAGTTTTTATGAATATAAGACGATAAATCTCCAAAAAAGAATTTTTGTTATAGTTTTTTTGTTAAACTAAAAAATGCAAGCTTAAAACAAAATCCTACGTAACAGTGGAGCGGGAAACAAAAAGAGTGTACAGAGTGCCTAGGATAATTTTAAGTGTTAAATTAAATTTGAGACTGTATGATAAAACAGTTTTGATGTAAAACTTAAAATAAATGAATAAAAATCACGTTATTTCATGTAAAAAAATCTTTAAACATGGTCATCTAGGGCCACCACTATGTTTAGCTATGAATTTATTTCGTTTACGTCAATGCGATAAAAAATACATAAAAAAGTGGAGTCAAGAAAAATGTACAATATAGTATAGCAACATTCTTGTCAGTGCAAATATTTATCTTGGCTAATATCAATTGTTAAAACTTACGTCAGTCGTACTATACCATATCTGGTTGTTTTACGCTCTTTTTTTAAGATAAGATTCTCTGAAGGTCTTATTAGAATCCCGTTGATCGTTTTTAATTTAAAAGGACAGTATTTTTTCAATCTGACAAACATACAATCAGCAATTTTAAAAATATATCGTTAATATATATAACATGGTATACCTAGTACCTTTTTACTCAGACAGGTGATTTTTCAAGCACAACGATAATGTTTTTTTTTATTTAATATTCACATTGGCAAAAAAAATGCGAAAAACTGGCCTTGTATTTCTATACCCTATTAGAATATATTCAAAAACACACTTATTCATTTTATAATAGCTGTGATAATTATATATAAATTACAAATTAGGTAGTAAAACAAGACAATTACAAAACATTAACATTTACTGAGGTTTCTCAATAGTTTTTTGTAATTGGAAAATAGAAAGCAATATAAAACAATAACATAATTTTTAAACTTTATTTAAAACCTAAATCTATTGATAAGAGAGATGAGATGTAATTGACGCAATAATATGTATGTATAAATATGTCTTACTTTGTGTAAAGATATAAAATTATTATACTACTTGATATACAATACTTTATAAGATTTTACTAGATTATGTTTATTTTAGACCCATATTTTTGAAATAAAAAAAGTTTTTTTGTTGTACAACATAATATTCAAATTAAATAACAATTGACTTTTTTTGACATGTATGTATGATATATGATTTCATATTATTTTGATTCAACAAAAGTAGTACCGACTTACCTACTTTTTCCTTATAGCTAGTGGTTGACAGAGAATTACTTTTTGTATAATATATGTAATTTTTACGTACAATACAATATTAAAAAACGACATACATAAGAGTAGATTAAAATAAAACTGAAACTATGTTAACAATGAATTGGGTATCTTCATTCATCCACAAAAAGACATATAGGTACATGTTTCTCATGCAAAACAGTAACTTACTATCCTAACTAATATATATTTGTGAAAGTCTATTTGTTTTTTACCCGAGATGATTTTTGGTACAGAGTTTGTTAAAGGGACAGAGAAGTACATAGACTACTTTAGATCCCGGAAAAGAAAATATTGCGATAGCTATAGCTCAGTAAAGCAAACGTTCTTACTACTAGTATATTTTCGCGAGTGATACCCCAGGTGTAACAAGCGTCTATAGGCTACGGTAACCGCTTACCATCAGGTGGACCGTGTGATTGTTTGCCACCTTAGTGCTATAAAAAAAAATATTTAAGGACTTGCCGTAGAAATCCCACGACGATAACAAACTGGGCGCAGGCGGATCCATAGTTAAAGGCATAGTTTATGATATAGACTCAACAAATTAACCTAAAACCGAGTCAATCAATGTAATTGGATTGAACCACTAATTCTAACACTGACGGTCACATTAACAACAACCTATCAATCGATACAGACGACGCTAAGGCAAAGCGTGTAATTTGAAACTAGAATTGACATTGACAGGTGTACGTAATTATTTTAAATGAATTTCAGGCTTTAATATTTCATTATTTTCCGTAGTAAAAGCTTCTAGACTGGTTTCGCTAAGTTTCTAATTACATTATGAAATTACAAATTGGCAGAACAAATTTTGTGGCTTTGGCAAAATTTTACTTTAAATAAATTTGTTTAGCAAACAATGCCTTTTTAAATATCAGTCGCGATAGGCTTGACTTTATATGTTTAGACAAGATGAACTTTATGTTTAACTTTGAAATCCTTACACGATTAAATTTAATAATAGTATTAGAAATCAAAATGTTCTTTATATAGGACTATTAGTATAATTTATTTGGAAAGTAAATATCTAAATTCATTATCTGTTAGGCCAATAACTTTTTATATTCCATTTTTTAGATTTATAGTTTTTATAGTATCATACAGCTACATATTTCGAAAATTTAAAACCGGAATTCCTACTTTTACGGAATAACTACTTAGATATGCATTGATGATTATTGAAACTTTTAAATAATTCTTTCGTTTATTTTCTAGTAATAAAATTGAATTGAGGTTCTAACTCTAACAAATTTATTTATATAACTAATATTAAAAAAATAAGTTAAATTGCTGAAGTGACTCTTTCCGATTTCCTATCAAGTTGTAGATAAACAAAATTTTCAGGTAAAGCACCAATCGCCAACTGAAATTTATGTAACAAATTTTTAAAAATTCAATTTATATTATATTATTTTTAACAGAAATACATGTGTCATGGCATGGTTAATATTTAGGTGTATAGAAATTGCATAAAAAACAAAAACTTCAAGCAATATTTAGGCATGTTATTTAGATAAGTCTAATCAGTCTTAGATCGAGATTTCGCTGTAAAAAAATGTATTTGTTGAGCAACATTAAGCCGTACTTGTAATGAAATGCAATAAAATTTTCAATAAAGGAGTAAATAAAAATTTGATTATATTTTTCTATATGAGTATTTGAAAAAATATATTTAATTGAAGATTTGTGCTGCGCGTAATACCTATGTATGCTAGGATATATATATATATAATATTTCGATCGACAAAGATATGTGTAAGATATGAAAATGGCACAATATTTTAAGACAACATTATAGAAATTAAAGCTTAATTACTACATCTATGTGATAAATATTGGTATCTAACCTGTCACTTATACATAAACATTCAATAAAATTGACTTACAACAAAAACACACCTAATATTTATGCCACAGTAAAATAGCTCAATTCGCCATTTGACTATCTAAATGACGTCTAATCAGTTAATATAATTATTGATAATAATTATTGACCGGTTAAGATTAGTGTTGTGATAATAAAATGCGCAGCCAGTGAAGCTGACGGAGCACCATATACCATTTTCTATAATGAATGAAACGAAATCAAAACAACTTAGATTTTATTACAGCTAAAACAAAATCTAACATTATTAAAAAATGTATGCGGCGGCACCATTCGGTTTGGCTGGGACCTAAATCAAACTACTGAATGTGTCGTTGAAGCTAATAATTGAATTGCGGTAAACAGTAAGACATATAATCTTGCAGTGATCATAGTGTGTGTAAGCTCTAAAGTATAACAACAAACAATAAAAACCGGCCAAGTGTGAGACGGGCCCGAGCCGTTTCCCATTTTAAATCAGCGTTACAGCGCCATTTAGTTATTATTAAGCGAAACAGTAACATATTTGTTTGTTGGAAAATATATTCAAAGTTTAGCAAATTTGGGCTGAGTCAGTAATTGGATGGGTGACCGCTTAGCGGCACACTTTTTGTTTTTGTTTGTGTCTGTAAATTACATAAATAGTGTTAGGTACGGAACCCTGGTTGCGCGAGTCCGACTTGCACTCGGCCGGTTCTTTTTTAACGAAATTACCGTCCTGAGTTAGCAGGAAGAAGCATATAGGTGGGATTACGGTTTGTGAAGGTTTTAAATAACAATCTTCATTTAAACCTACACTACTGGACATAGGCTATCTTCAATATCTTTTCTATAACATACGGTCCAAAGCCTCTTACAACCAGCAGCTTTTTTTTGACTAGCCTGGAATTCGGGCCAATATAAATCAGATGATTTGAGGTGATGAGCAACCCTGCTGTTGTATAACGGTTTATTCGTTTTCACTTTTGAAAACGATAAGGAAACGAGTGGTTTTATTGACTTGGTTCTTGGTTTTAAGCCATTGGTAAAAGGGCTACTCTACACCGCGTTTTTATGTATGTTGCAGTCTAATGCTTTATTTTTGTTGCAACGGCTTACCATTTGCTTACTTTACAAACCAATTTAGTTACTTTAGTATCGCTTCTGTACTGAATAGAAATTTAGTCATATAGAGAAATTTCAATGATAGCTCGGCTTGATTCATAAAATGGTGAAATTTGGAATAATTAACAAATAAAAGAAATTCCAAAAATTTTTTTTAGTCAAGGATAATTTGAGACTGTTTTACGTTTTTTATGCTTGTGCTTCTAGTATAAGTTAGGATTTTCATTGGAAAATCCGTTTTTTATATTAACTAGCTTGACCTTAACCAAACTAGTAAGTTTGAGCTTAAAGAAATGGGAAATATTATATTTATTATTTAAACAGAGAAGGAAATTATCTAGGATTTGTAAAAGAAACTCAAAATCATAGGCCAAAGTTTCTTTTTATTTAGAAAAGTAATTTGTACAGTATGACTAAATTTACAAGTAGTTATCTATTTTACATTCTTTACTTTTCTCTATCTACTTATTTCGTTATTACACAAAACCTATCAATTTACTACATTTAATAGACTTAAATATTTTCAAAATTGAAAGCTTTACAATAATTAAATTTTATATCAACATAGTATATCTTAACAATTTCACTCATTGATTTAATATAGAAGCTATAGTATTTACAAAACATATTAACCTATGTATCACAGAAATTATAATTACATACCTAGCTTGATAATTTGAAAACTTTACATTACTTAATACATTTCTTTAGAGATAAATAATAAAGAAAATATTATAAAATAATGTTGAAAATAGATACAGTTTTTATGAATATAAGACGATAAATCTCCAAAAAAGAATTTTTGTTATAGTTTTTTTGTTAAACTAAAAAATGCAAGCTTAAAACAAAATCCTACGTAACAGTGGAGCGGGAAACAAAAAGAGTGTACAGAGTGCCTAGGATAATTTTAAGTGTTAAATTAAATTTGAGACTGTATGATAAAACAGTTTTGATGTAAAACTTAAAATAAATGAATAAAAATCACGTTATTTCATGTAAAAAAATCTTTAAACATGGTCATCTAGGGCCACCACTATGTTTAGCTATGAATTTATTTCGTTTACGTCAATGCGATAAAAAATACATAAAAAAGTGGAGTCAAGAAAAATGTACAATATAGTATAGCAACATTCTTGTCAGTGCAAATATTTATCTTGGCTAATATCAATTGTTAAAACTTACGTCAGTCGTACTATACCATATCTGGTTGTTTTACGCTCTTTTTTTAAGATAAGATTCTCTGAAGGTCTTATTAGAATCCCGTTGATCGTTTTTAATTTAAAAGGACAGTATTTTTTCAATCTGACAAACATACAATCAGCAATTTTAAAAATATATCGTTAATATATATAACATGGTATACCTAGTACCTTTTTACTCAGACAGGTGATTTTTCAAGCACAACGATAATGTTTTTTTTTATTTAATATTCACATTGGCAAAAAAAATGCGAAAAACTGGCCTTGTATTTCTATACCCTATTAGAATATATTCAAAAACACACTTATTCATTTTATAATAGCTGTGATAATTATATATAAATTACAAATTAGGTAGTAAAACAAGACAATTACAAAACATTAACATTTACTGAGGTTTCTCAATAGTTTTTTGTAATTGGAAAATAGAAAGCAATATAAAACAATAACATAATTTTTAAACTTTATTTAAAACCTAAATCTATTGATAAGAGAGATGAGATGTAATTGACGCAATAATATGTATGTATAAATATGTCTTACTTTGTGTAAAGATATAAAATTATTATACTACTTGATATACAATACTTTATAAGATTTTACTAGATTATGTTTATTTTAGACCCATATTTTTGAAATAAAAAAAGTTTTTTTGTTGTACAACATAATATTCAAATTAAATAACAATTGACTTTTTTTGACATGTATGTATGATATATGATTTCATATTATTTTGATTCAACAAAAGTAGTACCGACTTACCTACTTTTTCCTTATAGCTAGTGGTTGACAGAGAATTACTTTTTGTATAATATATGTAATTTTTACGTACAATACAATATTAAAAAACGACATACATAAGAGTAGATTAAAATAAAACTGAAACTATGTTAACAATGAATTGGGTATCTTCATTCATCCACAAAAAGACATATAGGTACATGTTTCTCATGCAAAACAGTAACTTACTATCCTAACTAATATATATTTGTGAAAGTCTATTTGTTTTTTACCCGAGATGATTTTTGGTACAGAGTTTGTTAAAGGGACAGAGAAGTACATAGACTACTTTAGATCCCGGAAAAGAAAATATTGCGATAGCTATAGCTCAGTAAAGCAAACGTTCTTACTACTAGTATATTTTCGCGAGTGATACCCCAGGTGTAACAAGCGTCTATAGGCTACGGTAACCGCTTACCATCAGGTGGACCGTGTGATTGTTTGCCACCTTAGTGCTATAAAAAAAAATATTTAAGGACTTGCCGTAGAAATCCCACGACGATAACAAACTGGGCGCAGGCGGATCCATAGTTAAAGGCATAGTTTATGATATAGACTCAACAAATTAACCTAAAACCGAGTCAATCAATGTAATTGGATTGAACCACTAATTCTAACACTGACGGTCACATTAACAACAACCTATCAATCGATACAGACGACGCTAAGGCAAAGCGTGTAATTTGAAACTAGAATTGACATTGACAGGTGTACGTAATTATTTTAAATGAATTTCAGGCTTTAATATTTCATTATTTTCCGTAGTAAAAGCTTCTAGACTGGTTTCGCTAAGTTTCTAATTACATTATGAAATTACAAATTGGCAGAACAAATTTTGTGGCTTTGGCAAAATTTTACTTTAAATAAATTTGTTTAGCAAACAATGCCTTTTTAAATATCAGTCGCGATAGGCTTGACTTTATATGTTTAGACAAGATGAACTTTATGTTTAACTTTGAAATCCTTACACGATTAAATTTAATAATAGTATTAGAAATCAAAATGTTCTTTATATAGGACTATTAGTATAATTTATTTGGAAAGTAAATATCTAAATTCATTATCTGTTAGGCCAATAACTTTTTATATTCCATTTTTTAGATTTATAGTTTTTATAGTATCATACAGCTACATATTTCGAAAATTTAAAACCGGAATTCCTACTTTTACGGAATAACTACTTAGATATGCATTGATGATTATTGAAACTTTTAAATAATTCTTTCGTTTATTTTCTAGTAATAAAATTGAATTGAGGTTCTAACTCTAACAAATTTATTTATATAACTAATATTAAAAAAATAAGTTAAATTGCTGAAGTGACTCTTTCCGATTTCCTATCAAGTTGTAGATAAACAAAATTTTCAGGTAAAGCACCAATCGCCAACTGAAATTTATGTAACAAATTTTTAAAAATTCAATTTATATTATATTATTTTTAACAGAAATACATGTGTCATGGCATGGTTAATATTTAGGTGTATAGAAATTGCATAAAAAACAAAAACTTCAAGCAATATTTAGGCATGTTATTTAGATAAGTCTAATCAGTCTTAGATCGAGATTTCGCTGTAAAAAAATGTATTTGTTGAGCAACATTAAGCCGTACTTGTAATGAAATGCAATAAAATTTTCAATAAAGGAGTAAATAAAAATTTGATTATATTTTTCTATATGAGTATTTGAAAAAATATATTTAATTGAAGATTTGTGCTGCGCGTAATACCTATGTATGCTAGGATATATATATATATAATATTTCGATCGACAAAGATATGTGTAAGATATGAAAATGGCACAATATTTTAAGACAACATTATAGAAATTAAAGCTTAATTACTACATCTATGTGATAAATATTGGTATCTAACCTGTCACTTATACATAAACATTCAATAAAATTGACTTACAACAAAAACACACCTAATATTTATGCCACAGTAAAATAGCTCAATTCGCCATTTGACTATCTAAATGACGTCTAATCAGTTAATATAATTATTGATAATAATTATTGACCGGTTAAGATTAGTGTTGTGATAATAAAATGCGCAGCCAGTGAAGCTGACGGAGCACCATATACCATTTTCTATAATGAATGAAACGAAATCAAAACAACTTAGATTTTATTACAGCTAAAACAAAATCTAACATTATTAAAAAATGTATGCGGCGGCACCATTCGGTTTGGCTGGGACCTAAATCAAACTACTGAATGTGTCGTTGAAGCTAATAATTGAATTGCGGTATTTAGTCAGCAAACTAGACCATTAATAGAATAGCTAATTTAACTAGATGTTTGCCACATACTATATGTAAGACCCAAAAAAACGTTGTACATCTATTACATATTCGCAATTCAAACAGGTATTTTAAACTTTCTTCTTAGTAAATGCCGTAGTAAAACTGATAAATAGTAGGTTTTTAACCTCCAATGCAACCTTTACTAGTAAAAGCATTAGAGGTTAAATGAGCCAGTTTTCCACTTAATAGTATTCTTCTGGTGTCCTACCATTAAACTACTGTAATCAACTTTTAAGACTAAATTTTTAGCAGGAATTGTTTTAGTAAACTTTAACAAATGTGATAATAATTATAATTTCGATATGTTACAGATTAGTACTTATTTCATTTTAAGTACCTAAATAGTAAATAACATGTTTGAAAATTACATGAAAATATCCAATATTGTTTATGTTTTAATAAAATTTTAAATGATACGAAATTGTTAAAGTACAAACATGATATGAATACATGTAATACCAGTCTAGAAAAATTTAATTGACAAACTTTCTGTGAAGTTATAACCAAAAATGATCTATTTTAATTTAGGTGGGAAATTTCGTTTGTTTTTGCCATTTGTATTTTTCACAGCTTTTGTACAACCAGCAAGTAGGTATCCTCGTTCTTTCATAACATATTTTTATGCCTACAACATTTTTTTTTTAAATAACCAAAACAAAAAAAGTAATCATGCAAAACGTCATAAGCAAGTTATCATTATTAACCATTGACTTATAAAAACATTTTAATGGATTTCAAATACAGTACAGTCATTTCATGTTAAAATGTTTTAACATAAATATGTGTAAATATCTGGAAATTGTTATATTATTACACATGTGTAGCAAGTGGCTGTTGATGACCATTACCTGCAATGTATAAAATGTTAATTAAAAAAAAGTATTCACAAAGTAAACACATTTAAATATCAAAATATTTTACATGGTATACCTAATCGGTTGTTGGCGTATCCTTCATACTAACTACATACCTATGTATTATACCGTAATTTATAATTAAAATATATATATCAATGTTATATTATTGGTGTGTCCTAAATTTAAAACTCTTGATGTTTTGTTTCGTTAACCCACAGATCTAAATCTAAATAGATAACGCAAGTGGATGTATATATTTCGCGTGTCAAAAGGGAGAGCAATGGTCTTCCTTTGACGCTGTTTAATTTAGTCTGTGCTTTACCGTTATCGGCATTGGTCGTCAACCGAAATAAAGAAAAATGCCTATTTGTGCTGTACTGAGCTATAACAAATCTACAAAAAAAGTTGGTTGAGATAATGGAAACGTTTCCTGTGTGTTATGGCGTCACAGTAGGTGTAAAAAAAAGTGGCACGCTTGGTTTTCATACAGATAGAGGGACTTACGTTATCTATTAAGATTAACGTCTGTGCGTTAACCCGTTTCAACTTCATGTTGTTACTAATGTTTTGGTTAACCAATTTGAAATTTCACTTCGATACACAAATAATTTTTCATACAAGCTTTAACACCCCAATTCACATAATCAGGTATTATTTTTAGAAATTTTCTTTCCTTATGCGGTTCATTCGTTGATAATTTCAGCTTTCTATCTAGTGGTTTTAACTGACTTTCCGTTTTGCTCGATCTGAATAACCTAACAACATTATTTAGTTTTTTTGCAAGTCTAGCGCTTTCATTTCATACCCTATCATATTTTGTTTAATACTCACGCTATTTTCAAAGTAATAAATATGACATATAGATATACATACACATATACATACAAATGTTTGTATTTTTGTATATACGCAAACACATTTCGCGATATTCACACTATGCCTATCTATTAGCATTTATGTTCTATAAACAATAAAGCAATAGAATTGTAATTGGAACGTTTTTGCTTGGTTGAAAAATTCCATATAAATACATTCCTATACAAACCTCAAACAATATAAAAGAAACATACAAATAGCTCTACAAATACAAAGAAAGACTTATTTCAAGCTAAAAAGAATATAGAAAAATACATGAAATTGTATATCTATATGGATAACCATTATAAGACGGAAATAACAAATCGATAGTTCCAAACTTAATAGCACCATTAAAACGCCTTACCTTTCTTGGTGACAGTAGCGTTCCCTATAATTCTATTCGACGGAGCCAATATATAATGGGCACTCGGTGACTGTGGCGTAGCTGACGACGTCGCCACACCCGTCTAGAGAGAAAGGACATGGCATTTAATACAGTAACTGAGCCTTTGGAATACCTTTTTATTCTATAAGGTAATTTAGTAGGGATAACACTGCAGATATATTGCTTAAATTAAATGTTTTAGTTAATGATGTTTTTAACTTAGGGTAATTTTTTTGTAAACAATTGTTTTATCTGGTCAAATTAAAATTCTAACAACTGACATAATATCTATATTAACCAAGAAGCTTTAGTTTATTAAATAGAAAATGCCATATAAACGTATTGATAACTAGTATTCGTACTTACTATTGGTTGTGTGCTATCTGTTGAAATAGTTGAAGTGGTGATAGGACTTGTTGCACATGGTGGTGATGCAATACTCGTAGGTGATGTGATTGAATGTGATGAATTACCTAAAGAAAATTTAACAAACATGTAATTTTGAAATGTAATACAAATAAACAATAACATAATTTTAAAATGTAATAAAGTTAAAACTAAAATAAGTAAATATGACGCTTCTTTAACTTGAGAATACTGACCTGATGGCATTATAACAGAACTTCTAACAGATGAGTAGGGTGGGGGAGCTGGAGTGGATGCAGGTTTTGCCGTGTTAACAGTATTTGCAAACCCTAATCCTCCACCAGCTCTCAAATGTGGGTTTCCATAAGTTGCTGCGTATCTTACATCTACGCCTTGGATTATTCCTCCATTAGGTACTCGATTTGCTGTAACAAGTAGTGATTTCGTCAGTGAAATATATAAAAGAATTTATTAAATTAGTTAATCTAAATCATAGAATTCTCAATAATACTTGACAGACAAAATTTGATTTTAATATTTTATGTTATATTCAAATATAAGTAATGCTTCTCACTTAAGTAATATTTCCATTAACAATTATTTAAATTTATATTTTGTCTAATAATATGATCATCTATTACAAACATTAATAAGTGATTCTTTTTTTAGATTTCTAAAATAACATATATTTATTTTTTTGTATATTCCAAATAAAAGGTCACAATTTGTTACTCACCTTCTGCAGTAGGAAGTCCCAAATTATTCAAAGCACTACTGCTGTCTTGTCTTTTTGTTGACCGTTGTAACGAGTTATTTTGAGACCCATTACTAACATTATACTGTACAGTAGATCCTGTGTCGACGCTTCTTGGTAGACTACCATTTACCGACCTACAAGTAACAATTTTAATAATCATATACTTACATAATTTGATTACTATTTCAGGTTGATAAAATATAAATTGAACATTACACAATGTTAAAAATAAACATGGCGCGAAATAAAATTACTCAAGTGGTTAGGTGGGTCCGAAAAGAAACATGTACTGAGTAAGTAACTGTCATAGTCAAAAAATATGTCTACAAAATGTTTTATAATGAAAGAATAAATTACCTATTTGGTGTTAATTTGTCACTTCCTAGGGTAGGTGATTGTACTCTAAGTGACCCTGGCGTGTAGTCGTGCCCATAATGGACATACGTCGAATATCCATTACTATAACCGTTCATCTAAAAATGAACACACACCATTAAACATATACTGATAAATAAAATGGAATCTATAGGAATACTTAAAATATTTTTAGATTAAGAATAAAGATTTAGAGAAGTTAATATTTTAACTTACTTACTAGGATTTAAATTTAATAATAACAAAAATAATATAAGCGTGGTAGTAAAAAATAAATTTAATTTTATTGATATGTTGGATAAAGCTTTAAATTGCAAAAAAAGAAAAGCAAATGATTATTTTATTAATTATATAATTTATATATTCTAAAATGTCTATTTTCGTTCATATGACCATACAGAAAAAAGCATGGCTGCGTATATGGAAATTTAAAGTAATTTTTAAAATTTGACCATTCATACCTTATAACAATCCGTTGTGTAGGCGGGATCTGTGTAATCATTACTATATCTATATGGCTGATATGTATTTGTCTGATTTATAGATGATAGGGGAACGGTACCAGCTAATGGGATACCACTTCCTAATTTGGCATTAGAACATAACGTGCTATCAGATCCAGTATTAGAGTAATCCTACAACAGAAAAAAAAACATGACATAAGTTGTTAAGTTAAGCGCATTGCAATGATATAACTAATTTTGATAGAAGCTAAGCTTCTTATGAGACTATCGCAATAGTTTAATACATAAAAACAGGCTAGAAAGTATATGTAACTATTAGTCAATGATATATTCAATTTATTTTAAGTTCAATGTAGCACTCTTGGTCGATCAAAGTATACGATTTGAGAGTACATAGTATTCTCATTTACCAGGAATATAATAAAAATTTATTAATCTAGGAATTGTTATGTCCCAAGAAATATAATTTCGTTACGATATCAAGTAGGTATATGAAATGTGTGACACTTTTCTTTAAGAAATCATTATACAATTACCACTGATCACTTTGAAATCTTTCAAGTTAAACAAAATATGGGCATAAATGTAAATAAAGTCATTTATTTACATGAAAATTTTGTAGTGTAAGTAATGGCAACAAAAGCTTTCATTACGTGTTTACTTAACTAATAATAGTTACTTACAACTTCACAGTTCCCATTAGCTTGTCGAAGTTCAAGTTTCATGTCACTTATATTAGAATTCCTGTCATTTTCCTTGTATAGTTCCTCGGCAGTGACAGTGACGTCAGGTTTCTCTGTCACTTGATTCTGTTTACTCTTCCTTTGCTTTCTTTGACAGAGTATCACAAACATCACCAATGCAACTACCATTATTGTTCCTGATGTAACTCCAAATAAGATTATGAAAAGTGGAAAAGTTTCTGAAAAGAAATGTTTATTTCAATTTACATATTTATTGTAATTTGTTTTCACTTGGTATTTTAGTTTTGGATTGGAGTTTGATTAAAAGTTTTATTTAGGATAAGGACCAAGTGATGCAGTAGCACAAAGATGAACTGCTGGGTCGAAGGTACTGGGTTCGTTTTTAATCTGGTAGGGGCAAGCTTTATTGTAACAATTTGAATATTATAAAGTTGTCTTCACTCTGGTTTATACTCGATAGTACGTAACCAATGGCGGAGGTGACAGGGCCACCACCTTAAGGGGGCGGCAAAATCTCATAATAATTAATAATACTATTTTGTAAATATTTGAACCCTTTCATATTTTTGTCGCACCTACGATTCAGACCGAATAAAATGAGCACGGATTTTTCCTTTACATACATTGTGACGAAATCGGGAAGTCTCCTTTCTTTAAATGAATGTATAATAATGACTGTATTGACTTGCAGGGATCTCTCGTATTTTATTATGTGCTTGGATTATTTATAACTAATATTCAACGAGAAAGACTTCTATCATATAAACAATAGTGTAAAATACTGAGACTTTGCTTTTAAAATAAGTAGACAAATAAAGTTTTAGTCAAAGCCAAAAGTTTTGTTTTAATTTTAACAAGTATATTATTTTTTGATAAAAATATAAATAACCAATATCTTCCTAGTTCTAACTGGAATTCGATTTGCGTTTTATATTCATTTGGCTAATAACTTAATTTGTTGATTGTCAAAGTATAATCATAAGTGTTCTATACCTGTTATATCAATGTAGGTGGCATACATGTAAGAAATATATGTGACTTTTTTTTATTTACTAACTGTTGTCTTTAGAATTACTCTATATATTTAGCCTTTTAAATTGAAACACCTAAATAAAAGGGCGGCATAATTTTCTTTCACCCCGGGCGGCTAACACTCACGCTACGCCACTGGACGGAACACAATTAGTGAAACGTGGATGTCAAATGTTACGAGCATAGGTTTGTAATATCTTTCACCGCCCCTTCAAGTACAACTGTCGTGAAGATAGATTACAATAAGAGTTATTTAAAGTATATAATATAAAAAGTACCTAAGTACACAATGTAAAATAATTTCGTCGTAAATTTCTTATTGCTGATATATTTAGGTCGTACATCTTCGAGACTTGAAAAATGGTAGGTTATTTTTAGGTTAAAATTACTTTAGGTGCTTGAAGTAGATACAATTTCGATAGTAGGTAGTGATGTACGGCCTATAAGTGCGGGACGTAAAGTTGGAATGGTGACATATTTACGATAATGTGTAGTCGTTGTGGCCGTAATAGGGGTTCGACAAAGTCTGAAGGATAGTATAGATATCCCCAGTGAAACTTGTGAAGTTCTCGCAAGAATATTTTTCTAAAATATATAATACTAAACTTTGCCAGCGGCTCCGCTCGCCCTTAATTCGGTTATCGGCGTGGGACTCCTTTATTGAATCACAGTATTAATACTGTGACACAGTGACACAATACTGTGATTCACTCCTTAATTACATTAATGAAGTTTGCTATATCAAGTCTAAGCTCGGTTATAGTTATTCTCGCGGGAACTTTTGAATTTTTCGGGATAAAGAGAAGACTACTTGAGTTGAAGCGTTATTGAGAAACAAACATCCATCCATACAGACTTTTACATTTATAATATTAGTAGGACTAAAATTATACATACAGGTTATACAAAAGTATTTGTTGGTGACTAAGAGAGACTTAAAAATGATATTAAATTACCTTCAAATTTACTTTTTTTTTTATTATATAAGTTGCTTGAATATTAAAAGGATAATATCATTTCAGAAGTTCAAATATTTAAACATAAAAAGCAAAATTAAAATAAATTCATATATTTGATAAAACGGTTTGAGGAAGACATCCGTCATAATCCATCAAGTCAACGTCAAATTTTAATAAAGCATGTTTTATTGCAAAAAAAATATGGTATTACGACTTTTGTAAGCCGTATAATCTTTTTAATGCTTTTGCCGCGGGAACAGAGATTAAAGTGTTTCAAACATACAATATATTTACCTAGATTCGTTTTACGCCAATTCTGAAAGTTGAAACTTTCACATTTATATTTATAAGATATTTACTAGAAAACATTACTTATAGATTTGTAGAATACTAAAACGAATGAAGTTCTAATGAGCAAGGTGACTTCTTATTAGACCACGATAATATCTTAATACATATAAATCTCGTGTCACAATGTTTGTCCTCAATGGACTCCTAAAGTACTGAACCGATTTTGATCAAACTTCGTAAATATCTGTTATTTGATCCAACTTAAAAGATAGAATAGTTTTTATCTCGATATGTCAAGTACGAGCCGGACTCGGGCACTATAGGTAAAAACCAACTTTCGCCGGGTACAGAGGGACGGCAGCGGAACAACGTTCGCCGGGACAGCTAGTAGTTTTATATAGACCTTCTAATATACCTATAAATACAATGAAAAAGCTTACTTTTTTTTGTTATTTTCTTACAAAACTAAGGCACGAATCAGCTCCTATATTATGTAACAACGATTGCGATCGATTCTTGACGCAATGCGATTATTTTAATAAACATACATTTCGCGTCGCAAGGGATTTGACAAAAGACTAACAAACCAAATATAGTTTGTAGTGCACAATATACCACAGAAATTATATCCAAAAATAATTTATTTTATTATGTGTAAATTTAGATACAGATATTTCGGAAAAACAGCTGTTTAACCTCATGTCATATTTTTACTGTTTAACTTTTTTATTAAAAATACTACTTTGTTTCTTACGTTTATATTTTAATTACTGCCTTGCAATTTATATTCCTATTACTGTTTCGAGTTAAGCTTTTAATAAATCGTTCTGTCAATCAGGTTTGGAATGATACAAGCTTTCAAAAATATTGTATTAAAACAAATGTGGTTGAATAATTATGTTAAGTACCATACACACGTTATATAGTTTCGCATCTTACGGTTTTTTTTTTGGCAAATGGTGTTGTGATTGATGCTAACATATGAAAAAGAGAATTTTAAGGTGAATGTTATAAAACACCCACCACTGTAGGAATCAGTAAAATTTGCATAGATTCTTAATTTTTTGGGGTCTAGTCTGGCTGAAGTTGAGTTGGTAGCGGGGCTTATTTATCAGTTTGTATCGTCTCTACAATCCTGACCTTTTTTTAAAGAAATAATAATGGTATTTAATAACGTAACAGTAGCCATTAAACTAAAATAAAATAAAATAATATAAAGTTTTGAACGTGTTGTTCATTACGTTTACTACGTTAAGATAATAAAGCCAAGCATTTTTTATGTTATTTTTAATACTTTCAGAATAGTACTCATAAATTTTGTAGACATGCGGTGTTACTTACCATAACTTAACTATTTTATTGTGTTTTTTTAATTATCCATTTCAACTAAACGTCTCTTTCATAACATCTTAAACCAGGAAATAGTTAAATTAAATAACACATTATATAAAACTATTTCACCTGAAATATATTTCTGTGAATCCTTTATATCTGTAGGTATTTTAGTTTCAATGTTTTGTATCTCAATTAAATCTCCTTACTTTTCAAAGATACGATTATTTTTATCACACTTTAAAGAGTGTCATTACGTGCAGATAAAGCGGGTGCCAAAACCTAAATTACTCCCACCCACGCGGGCTTTTTCATTGTGAATTTTACTTTCTTCTAAGCTTTTTGCTTCATAGAACCCACGGGCGGTAATGACATGCCAATTATATCAAGAATGTATACGAGCTGTATCGTTGTTCAAAACACGAAATACGCGCACACTACAAAACTAGTTATAGTCGTAGTGCTTAAAACTTTATACCAAACTTTTTAATTTATAAATTCTCTAGATATTGATTTTCGCCATTTAAATTGTATTTTGATGAGTTTATTCGTTCACTTTCTATTTTTATTTATTTACACGCAATTATGATGAAAAACATCGGTTTTTGGCTATAGGCTTCTAAATAGACTCTCTTTAGTGATTTAATCCTTAACACCCTTAATACACAATATACTATTGTCATTGTTGTAATACATTTAAAATCCTTCTCTTATTTAAATATTTATTTGAATATTTTTTTATTTTAATTGTTGCATTAAAAATAACAATAATACTTCTAAAAAGTGGTATACTTACATGAAATAAAACATAAAAGTCGGATTTTTTGCTTTGTTATCCGGTAGTAACCAGGTAGTTAGTAACAAATGCTGCTTTAAAATACTTTTTGTTTGTTTTAATAAGATAGAGACTTAAAATTTGCTCAAACCCATTAAACTGTCCGTTTTATGGGTTTCATTTTAAAAAAACAGACGTATTTTTGATTTCTAAAATTAATTAACTTACAAATAAAACTAATTTAATTTATAAGTATTTTGTTTAATATCCTACAATATAATGCAATATAATGTTTCAGTTAAAACATTTAGTAACATTTAAAATATTAACACATATAAAATTATATACCAAAACTTATTGCCGAAGGGGTGGTCAGAGATGTTACGAACGTAAGCCCGTAACATCCACGTATTACCGATGGTATTCCATCCCACAAACGTTGGCAGCGACAGTATCACCGTGCCGGACACAAACCAAAGTTGATACAACCTCGCAAACAGATTGTAACAATATTGGTTGCCCCTAACCGGAAATCGAACCCACGACCTTTGACATGACAATCGAAAACTCTACCACATAGACCGGGAGACAGTGACACAAAACACTGGGTCATTTGTACCAGTACCAGGGGTCTAACTACGTAATGACGAAAAGAAAAATGATGGTCATAGCGCTGGTACCGGCGGCGGCCCAATCGCGTGGGCGTGAGTCGAACGTGTCGGATAAATTACGATGTCGAACGATTTGTTCCACAAAAATCCTTATATATAAAAAGTAGGCGGTAGCGTAATGCCATACTTCTCCGGTGTGACTTACAGCCCGCCATACCGACGCGAACACATTAATTAAAAAAAAAAACAATTCAACCGTTTGTAAAAGGCTAATTTTTGCACAAATAATCATCGTCGAGTAGCCATCAACGAACACCACCATGCCATACTTTTCGGACCGTTCCAAATGGCCGCCATAGCCGCAAGGGAGTTAATTTTTTTTTGCAAAACGATCATTTTTCTTTTCGTTATTACGTAGTTACCCCTGACGAACCGCCATACTGGTACAAATGACTCAATATTTTGTGCCACTTGCTCCTCTTATAAAATTATAAGTATAAAATATATACTTACTGTTAGGTTTTAATGTTATCTCGATGGAATCACTCCCGTATTCATTTGAAACATTACACCTGTAAACTCCAAAGTGCTTAGATTGACTCTCTCTGACGATAAGAGAGGAGTTGATTATACCTCCAGGCTGCATATCTTCAAGGAAAGCGAAGTCCTAGACAGGAAAAAATGCAGCGTTTGTATTAAAAACAATATTTATTTACTAAAAGCGTACTTAAAATTTAAAAATATACTGACATATTTTTTTAGTATATAGCCTACAATCATAATTAATAATGTTTACAAAGCCACAGGAAAAAGTAAGATCATATTTAAAACATTAAAGGTCACATTTAGGAATTGAATAACGATTGCTTTAATCGAGTGAGCATTTATTATTGGTCGATGTAAATTGTGACCGACCTTAAAACAACGTTCGTCCAAAAATACAATGAAATACCAAACTTTATCGTCAATTCATTGGATTTGGTTTAAATTTCGTTCCTGTTATAACATTAAGCTTAACTGTTATATCCTTTCTCAAAGTCACGGCGTTTATATTTTTTCATTACATTAAGTAATCAAACCACATAAATATCCTACATCCGTCCTACACAGTCATTTTTCTTACCTGATCGTGAATAGTATCAATCTCTCTTCCTTCGTAACTCCACAAGATATTGTCTATTCTGGGCACGGCAAAGGCAGCACACTCTATCTTTACACTGTCCCCTTGGGATCCAAACTGAGTGTTGTTCGATAATATCTTTGGAGGACCTGGGAATAAAAGGTTCACATTCCAAATTATAACGTTCAAAGGAATCTTTCTACGGTATTGATTTTTCACAAAGCTTCCGAGGTAGTGATTCATAATAAATATGTATTTTTGTAAGTGATAGTTTTTTTTTGTAATAGGCTTTATTATTGAGATTTAACTTTTGGATATGTTAAAGTTGATACCAAAAATCCTTTGTCTTTATGTATTATTAACATCATAAATATGTATTCTTGTAGGGGATAGTTTGTCTGTATTTAGTTTCGTTATTTAGGGTCCTTAGTGTCTTCATTGAAACTTGGCTTTTGGATTAATAAAGTTAGATACATGTTTTTGTAAAAAAAGGAAAATATTTTTATTTACTTACGTAAGTTTTGTAAGTATTGGTATTTACTATGAAAGTTTTACTTTACAATATATACCTATATTCACGTTATGAATAACTCGAAAGTGGTGTCGGAATTTTTGTTTTGTGTTAACAGTCTTTACAAAAAAGCCATAAGGAATTCATAGATTATGATTTATTTGAGTAATTAGTAAAGTAATTAATAGAAACATTCACAACGTCAGGCAGGCATAAATAACTAAAAAAGTAATTTTTCATTAATTTCACATCATTTCTCACCATAAGGCATAATTTTATGAAGAAACTACATTAAATCATAAATACTTAAGACTTTAATAAACATAATCTATTAACAGTTTTAGGTAATAACGTCCTTCCTCTCTTTATCAAAAAATATGTAGAAGTATGAAATATAGAGAAAATATAGTAAGACATTGCAAATGGTACTTTACCTTTTATTAACAACGAAGCTTCAGCCTCAATCTCTGGGTATCCTTCTACTAATGCCTTACACAAATACCTCCCCGCAGTATGTGTGTCCAAAGTAAGAGTTAAATTTGCAGTTTTCCCAACACGCTGCAAAAATATAAAGATATTAAAAAACTACAAAGTATAAAATAAGTCTTTCGTAACATTTGTCTGTCTTTTTATCTGTGCATTATTTTCTGCGTCAACTGTTAACGGCATTTATTCGGTATTTCTTTATTGAATAAAGTGTTTCAAATGAAAGTTTGAGGTATATCAATACACTTATGTCAAGAGGGAATAGCAATAAAACGTTCGCCGATTACGCTATATAAAATTTCATAGCTGGAAAATGTAATTGAAATTATTGCAAAATTATTTTTGTTACATTATAACAGTATGTTCTTCTATGTCTGTTTAAGCTTTATTTTTTTATACCATTCATATTTTGGAACAAATACATATAAATGGGAAGGTTGTAACCAACCGAAACTACGCGAATTCTTGGTTTATTCAGAACTACAAAAAGCTGACAAACTAACTAACTAACTAACAATAGACCTCATCCAAATCGAACTGTGAATTACCTTATATCTGAATACTGATAAACTATTAGACAGAATCAACGATTAAAACTTAGAGTAAAATTATTGTACATTCCTAATAATTAATGCCAACTTCGGGAGTTCCTGGAATAGAGCCTAACTACCCTTTTGAAGCATATTTTGCTTAATTTCTCAAGTACCACTAGACCATTTGGACTAGAAGCAGCTTTTTAAAAAATACTTTACGTAATAAATCTTCAGGCGCTGAACCTAAATTTTACCCTCCAAGATTTTTAGAAATATGGTTTTGGTTGTAGGGAAATGTTAAAGATTTCATTTATTGATAAAGTTTTCATTAATAGCGTTTTACTAATGACTGTATTGTTACTCATGCTATGATCTCTTCGAAGAAAATATTTACACATATAAAATAACCTGACATCTATATTTGGTAAATGAAACAGTGAGACAAATGTTCACGCGCACTAAGTCGGATAACTAGATGGTATGAATAGAGGTCACTGTTTTCGTGCAAGAAATTAAGCGCGATCCGGTTTACTCTTTATACTGACATGACAGTTAGCTTCACTGTGTTAATAATTCAATTTTACTTTTAATTTGCATATTATTTAATTATTGTTTATTATCATTATCCTGATAAACGTTTATTACTCAATTCCTAAACAAAGATAAAGGATATGTACTATGCCATTAAAAATGCTGACTATATTTCGGAACGTGCTAATTTTGACTTCGTAAACAAATTCCTTCCTTCTGATTTTTTTTCCGATAAAATTGTGGTTGTGTTTCTGATTCTTAGCTTTTATTTGTGTTTGTTTTTTATCGTAGTGTAGTGTCAAGTTGAAAGTATTTAATTGCAATTAAAGATTAATGTAACCATATTCTAGTCAAAGTAATTGAGGAATGTTGCATTGTTTCACTGAATATGGTTTATGGAAGATGTTACTACCTTACACACGTCGGCATGGTTTAGTTTATCGTTTGGCCTAAAAACCTATTGAAGTTGCATGTAGCCGTCTTAAAATACCTAAAATTACAAAGATATATATGCGTGTGTGTTTCAGTAACTTCATCATTCATAACTAGATGACGCTACTGTGTAAGGGAAAATAAATATTACGGAGAGATCCGTCTATTTCTAGTTAACATTGTAGTCTTTAATGTAACTAGAGACAGAGAGGAACGGTCATGACAGAGAGGTATTCATTCCTTTCGAGTAACCTAACTAACTAAACCTAACCTTATAAGTAAACAAATAAAGATAAACTTTATCTTTAATGAAACAATGTTTTCACAGCTTTGTTAACAAAGACAAGGGGACAAACTATAACGGTTCACAGAATTTCACCGTAAAAAGGAATAATGACTGCATTGTAAGGGAAAATCTTGATCGCTTACAAGTACTCAAGAATACATTGTGTAGGAGTTCCTATATTTGGGAGTATGGTGACACAAGAGGTTTGGAATTTAAATAAAGACATTTATTTTATTTGGACTGTAAAAGCTTTGGCTGCTTAAGTCGATAAGATAAAAGTAACCGTGGGTGAAGTCATTTATTTCATTGAACAATAAAATATCATATTTTAATATGGATTCCTTTAAAAAATAAAAACGATTAAATCGGATGAGTCATGTCATGTTGTAACTTATTGTGTCGAGCAAAACATATTTTAACTCACTTAACTGTACTTTATAAACTTTTAATGATGTTGACACCATTAAATTCAATTAAAATCGATTAAGATGTCCTATCTAAATTTACAAACAAACTAAAAAATGAGAAATGAAAGAATGCTATAAAATCTATGCTGTTAATAAAAAAATAATAAAACACTGAAAATAATCATTAATATTCTGTTTGTATAGATAGAAAGCCTATATACTATTTATGCCAAGAGAATTGAGACAAAGTAAGTTATCGAAATTCGAACCGTATTTCAATAGCAAGAGGAATTGTATGGGACATTTCCTCTATTGACGTCGTTTGTAATCGCTTATTTATTCAATTGGGTTGTCAGTCTTTATACATTTCAATTCTATTGGCGATCGATTAGCGATTGAACTGAATCAGAGGCCCTGAATAGATAATTCTTCAAATATTTTTAATCTCATTTTGAATATGCGGATCAACCTATTTAAAGTGATACTTCTCCGATACGCTTAAGATTCCTAAGAAATTCCTACATTTACTTGTTACATTACATATGTACTTACAATATTTTGATCCTCTTCTAGATGCAGCCATCGTATCTCAGGTACTGGATAACCTTCAACATCACAAGTAAGGGTCACCATGGTACCCAGTTCTGCTTCTACATCTTTAGGACGGTTTCTAAATGTAGGTGCATCTGAAATTTGTTTAGTTGTCAACAATCCATGTAGCGCGGGCAATTTATTTTACGAATTCTTTATACCTCCTTTTAGTGAATTAGGAATACCAAAGTTATCAATCGTAATTAGTTAGTTCGTTCTAAGACTAGGATTATTTCTTAATTAACGTACGTACGATTTTGCAATTAAAATTAGTTATAAGAATGAATATGCAGTTCACGTTTGTTTAGTATTTATTTATACTTATAGTATGAAGAGTTAAAATTTGTTGTTGGTTCGTAGATATTGTTCTAAAAATTATGATTAACACAGTGCTACGCTATACCTAAGTAACAGATTCAAGTTAGCAAGGTAGTTATGTAAGCAATTTGTTGAATCGGTAAATTCGTCATTGAGCTGAGAGCTAATATTAAGATATGTCAGACCATTGCTAATGATACGCATAAGACGTGTTAATTTGTTAATGTGGGCTAGAAACTTAGAAAAGGTTCCTAATTATATGAATACAGTGATTTTTCTTTCAGATTATTAATGAAAATGTATCACGACATGTATTTCTTCCTTTTTACATTTATTTTATTAATGTCTCTAGGTTTGTGACGTGGTCTAAACTCATCATTATAAATAATAGACTTACAAGTTATTTCTAATGTTACAGATTCCTCCGTTTTGCCAACATCATTGAAAACTTCACATCTCACCGGTACATCGCTGTATTTTCTTGTGACATTTGGAATAACCTGTGGATCAACAATGCATACGCTTACTGTGTGATCTAGTTTACCGAAAAAAATTGTGACTGTAGTTAATTTTTATTCTAATAAGATAGAACTAGTATTGATTACGTTAATAGTAATTTAGTATATTTAGTTCTTACCAACTCAGTTGTAAAATTTCCTGTAACTGCTTCATCATTAATATACCATTTATATGTTAGATTTAAAGGGTTGGCGTCTGCATTGCAAGCTGAAAATGTTAAACAATTACTCGTATTAATATTTTGTTGACTGAAACGGTTTATATTTAACAACAAAGTTATAAATTCAATACCTATAACTAAATAGCCTCCTTCTGGCACCCTGCCATTGACACCAGATTTGATGAGCATTTTTATTTTGGGTGCATATTTTACCTGTGAACAAAGTTACATAGTTTTTTATTCAAATACAATAATAAAAATCTTAAAAAATAAACTAACTTTCAAAACAAGCCCCTGTACTTTGTGGTAGCACAACGTCTATCTTCGTAAAGTAAAAGTAAATTTTTGAAGTTTTTTTATTACAATATAGGTGTTAAAAAAATCTTACGTCAAAAACCCATTTTTACTTTAATTAAAAAGAAAAGGCATAGCTTAAATTGAAGTTGTTACTTGAAGTTCAACTGAAACTAAATCTTACTATTAAAACTATTGCTGTATCATCTAAGTAAATAAACAATTCATAGAACCGAGTTAATTTTTTATACCTAACCTAATAATTATGACCTAATAATTTAAACGAAACCGTCCCAGAAGAATAGCCTATTCATATGACAAAAATAGTATCACAATCGGCAATTTTTATTAAAAGAGAGTGTGAATTTATTTGTTTGTATTTTTATTTTTATGTAATGAATTTTATATTTTGTCATTTTTCGTTCTAACAACTTTTTTTTTATTTAACTTGTTATGACTTATAACATATGTTACGTTTATTCAATTTGTTACTTTAAAGTTTTTTTTTAAGTACAGTTTATTAAATATTTGACATGTAATAGAGCCTGTTTAGGCCTTTTTACCTACAATATAAATGATTTAGATTTTTTATATATGGCTGGAAGGGAATTCTAAGGACTACTGGACAGATAAAAATTATTTGTTTCAAATTTTTATTGACTTAAATTTCGCCGCGGCTATGTTCTTGTATCTTACGGAACCCTAAACTTTTGATCTAAAATGTAGCCTACATTGCAAAAGCTTAGAGATCCGTAAGATACAAAAACATAGTCGCGGCGGAATTCAAATTACGTATTAATATATATAAGTATGATGTCTCATTAGGAGAAAGTTAGAATATCCCGATGACGCTCGTTTGCCAGAATATTGGTTTGGACTTATTTGGGTTAATTAAAACAAAATTATAAGTTTTAACTCATAATATCTACAAAGCAGAAAAAGTGACGAATCTTTAAACGCATTCATGTATTCATAATACATTTGTGCTACTTTAAGAACTATTTTAAATACATCCTAATCCTAACTAATATACATAAGCGAAATTTATTTTATTTGTTATTATTTTACGTCGTTACAAAACATACACCCAATCTCATCTTAGGCACATAACTAGCTTGAGGGATCTAGAAGGATCTATACTCTTATCCCAAGAGAATTCCCGTATAAATCCGCAGACGGAGCCGAGAAAAAAGCTTATACTAAAATAAAACAAACTATTTAAAACAGACCCAAAGTGGAATTAAGTTTATTAAATCGGTTCTATTATTATAATGAACTGTTTAATCAGTAAACAACTTTCTCTATAAATAAAGTTAACTGCACTATAAACTTTAAAAAATGGGAAATGAAATGTCAGGAATAGCAGTAAAACTACCAAATAATGTATGGGTCAGTTTTCGTAACGTGAATACAGACACTGGGTGTAATCTATTGGCAGTTTAGGCTTTGTTAAAAGTCTGGTTGTAGCTTTAACTCGTGACTTAATGTTTTTCGCTATTGTCAGTTGGCGTTTTTCTGTTGTTTGTTAAAAGTATTTTTTCAAGTTTTAAGTTTTCAGTCAAAGTCATTTTCTCGTATTATACCTACATATCGTGTCAACTCCATGTCCATTCATTGCTTTATTTAAACTTTTTCTCCCTTTTTATAACGAATTGAACAAGAAGATTATACAGCATAGTCTAAAACAAGTGCTTATATTGTTTTTCAATTGTAATTCATAAAAGGGATAAAAGGAGCTTTTTTCGATGCGCTATTGTTTTATATAAATGTTTTGTAAAAAGGTAATAAGACTGCCTGAAATTTTTAGGGTTATTCGTACCTATCACGTATACTTAGTCTAGGTTTTTTAAGACCTCTGCATCTCGTTGTATAGTCTTATTTGGCCACAGTTGTCATAAAAAAAATCAGCCAAGTGCTAGTCGGACTCGCGCACGAAGGGTTCCGTAACATTATCTATAAAAACGGCAAAAAAAATCACGTTTATTGTATGGGAGCTCCCCTTGAATATTTCTTTTATTTTAATTTAATTATTTATTTTTAAAGTTGATATACAACTTAATATTCTTTGAATAATTCAAGCGTTACCTGTTGCCTATATCATTATCGAGCAAAACCGAGCAAAAAAGTCACGTTTGTTGTATATCAAGCCTACTGTATAGGAGCCTATACTAATGTATAGGAGCCTACTTAAATATTTATCTTATTCTGTTTTAAGTATGTGTTGCTATAGGGGCAACAAAAATACATTTTCTGTGAAAATTTCAACTGTGTAACTATCACGGTTCATGAGATACAGTCTGGTGACAGACGGACGGATGGACAGTGGAGTCTTAGTAATAGTATCCCGTTTTTACTCTTTAGATACGAAACCCTCAAAACGAGGGTGGTGAGAAATTACTGAGCCTTAAATCTGTTACTTCCTATTAAACCCTATCCTGTTGAATTTGTCAACGTGACTTATATTTTATTTTTGGCCATTGGACTAAAATTTAAATATTCTTCAAATCTTATTATTTCATCTCTTGATCTTCCTGAATTAAATTTTTGATTTAATGCTACGCTAGAAATATAAACCAAAGCAAAAGAACTTGAGCCAATAAAAATAAATATGATGACATTTATGACACCTGAACCGAGAAGCACAAAATGGGTTCATGAGTGAAGATATAAGTCACGCGTGTATACGATGTAATAATTTTCAATCTAAAGAAACATCAGCAATGAAAATTTATATACACCGCAATGCCGTTAGGAAGTATGAAATAGGGCTTATTTTTCAGTCTCTTCTACACTGAAGTACCTTCTCATTTTCTACTAAATAAAGGTTTG
Organism: Apoda limacodes; assembly: GCA_946406115.1. Classification (NCBI taxonomy): domain Eukaryota; kingdom Metazoa; phylum Arthropoda; class Insecta; order Lepidoptera; family Limacodidae; genus Apoda; species Apoda limacodes. The sequence continues at coordinate 18,466,974 of OX291555.1, read as the reverse complement.
TAAGGAAGATTTATAATTATTATTTATGTATATGACAATTTAATTTATTTTATTACAATACATGCTTTTGATTGAAGTGTATTTTGTTTATATTTTATTTATAATTTCCGCATAACAATACAGTCATAATATGAAATTTCGAAAGTTATTTTATTTATTTTCCTAATCTTTTATTTTTTGTTTCGCCAGGAATCTTCATAGGCGTACGCTAAACAACTCATCAAAGTTTGATATCAATGGAATAAATGGCTTAGAAAGGCATGAAAAACAAACAAACATTCATTTTTATACATATATAAGATGTGTTTTTAAGTCTTTAAGATTAAATTTTAGCACTAAAAACGTATAAATTTAGAAACGAAAGTTTCTCAAAATCACAAATACCAGAATAAGTATTCGAGTGCAACATAGGTTTAATATAAAATATTTCATGAATCACATGACCCTTAAACCTATCCATGCATCCTCCCATTTCGAGCAATGGCAACCATCACAATATGAAAGTAATATCGTCGGCCATCACTGGCCATAAAATGTAATTGGGTTGCCAGTAAAAAGGGGTTCTTATTTTATGGCCGCAGGAAAAATATGCAATAAGCAAATTGAGTGTTTTTCATCATAAGTCCAGAGTCGACAAGAAACACTTTTGTTTATCAATGAAAGATATGTCTGACATACATACATAAACATACACACACCCAAGCACACCAACATACACACAGTCATACACCTTCTCAAAATAAAATAATTAATTACGAATCAAAAACACAAGAAGTCGTCAGACGCAAATAACTCAGGGTTGTAAAAATCATTTATGGAGCCTAGATTTGGCAGAGGACTCTAAGAGCATTCGGATCTTTGGTGTCAACATCTCTGTACAAAACATATAATGCATACAAGGGTAATAATAATAATAAATATTTTTGGACATTACACATAGCGCCGTGTGGCCCCATAAAAAACGGATACAAATACATAAATATAACTTTTTTTAATAATTACACCCATTCCGTATCATAAATTAATACATCCGGACTCAAGACGAACACAAATACTTATATAATTAGATAAATATTTGCCTAGTGCGGGAATTGAACTCACACCCTCTGCAGAGCAGCTGGCCACGCTACCAACTAGGCTGTGTGGGAGTCGAATATTCTTAATGTGAGTTCTGCTATCAACAAAAAGTGTAAGTAATATCTGTGAAACTACGGCAGTAATCAAATATATTAGTGGCTCAGAAGAATTCGGCTAATTTGAAGTCACGCAAACAATATGGCTTAATTAATCAACAAAATGTAGTGCTAATCAAATATGTGTTTATTTGATATAAATTAAAAACGTAATTACTAACATTTCTTTAATCATTACTATAGTACGAGAGACTACGGTCAAAATCGTTTTATTTATTGCGTTTTCAAAATACGCTCAGGCCATATTTAACCGACCTGTACTATAGCAACCCAGTTTATTTGTTTTTTTTTACTCAATTTTATATCTAGACAGGATTACCAAAATATCGTTTTCAGACATTTTCAATGATATTCAAAAATAACTCCAAAGGCTTAAAAAAAGTTAAGCATAAAAAGTGGAGGGGTGGCATCCCCATAAAGCTTTGACATTATTGACCGTTACTGCCCACCTGGTCAGGTTCAGTGTGACCTAATCTAAGAATTCTATAAGTTTTGTAATTTAAGAATTCTATAAGTTTTGGCCGTAAAACGATGATAGATACATGATTATAGTCGCAGTCTCTGGGACCACTACTGTTATTATAAATGCGAAAGCAAACTTGATTGTTTGCTCTTCCTTTACATCCTAGAATCTAATTAAGCGGAACTTTGGCCCAGGGTTGGCTGAAGACACGGAAAAGTTTCCACAGGAATAAATAACTACAACCGAATTCTTCATGGACGAAAAATAGCTACAGTGTTAGCTTGCTATAGTAAACTTCTTAACTATAATCTAAGAGATGCCGTAGTTATCCCACTTGAAAAGGTAAACGAATTTAAAAAGCAAAAGCTAGTTATGGCATGATATAATTTTTGCATGATACTAATGAATAATCTCGTTTGCATATTAATGATACTTTCTAGCCCGAACACGAGTTTCCATAAGAATAAGTTTTCCCGCGTGACAATATTCCTTCAAGACGTGTCGGGGTGACCTGATCTGTGGCCCAGGAACAGCTGGAGTGACGAAGGACGAAATACGACACTTCTATCAGAACCCCGCGCAGGCGGAACCGTGGTGAATAGCTAGTACGTAGATAAAACATAATAGGTATAATACATTCGCCTTAACATATCGATTGTAAACTTCAAAAAACATGAAAATGGAAAAAGAATTCAAAAATTATTATTGAACGGGTATACAAGTTCCAACAACTGGTTACCGTGTTCGGAATAGTAATTTCTTTTTAACTGACTCTTCATTCGAGAGTGTTTTAGTGTGAGTGTACCGTTGGTAGCCATTGATAGGGAATGTATGTTTGGTAGATATACGTGGGTAAGTTTTTGTGATGATAAAACACGTTTATAATTTTTCTATTTGTTTGTAATGAAAAACATTTAAAGCTAATTTATTTGAGTTTTAATGGGTGCTTGGCTTGGGCTATTATCGTTTTGTTTAAATTTAGATTAGGCTATCAATATTTTAAATCACAAAATACTTAATAGACGTATGAGGTTTTGTAGAAGACACACAAATACATATATTAATAGTAGATTGCACAAGTGTAAATCCCATGGAAGGACCTAAAAAATCAATATGCTAACCGTACCCGCATAAAAATTATGCTATCTTGAACGCAATTTCACTATGCCCTATACAGAGTGGCCGATGAATTGCCGCCTTACCGCCTTGTATTATATTAAGGGGTAATCGAATCACTCTAATAAATGTTCTGCCTAACCTCATACCTTAAGGGCCCTCTTACAGCCTACTAGCACCGCCATTAGATATCCTCAATTTACTCTTCGTCGAAAACGAATTTCTAAAATCCAAATGTTGCAAATATAAAAGAGTTTTTAGAAGGTTTTATATAGTTTCTAAATAATATCTGTGAGTTTTAGTTGGCATTTCTGCTCAAAGTGGCCGTTTTTAACAGCTATATGCCCCTCAATATAGTGTAACTAAATTTTACATTTAAACGTCACTTCATCGGCCACCTTGTTTATAGCTATAAGAATCAAGTATTATTCATTATGACGACTAACATTGTTTTCCCAACACATTGTATGTAAGTGATTAATGGTTCCTTGTGCCAGCTCATAGGTTTCACACTGACTTCCTGTACGCTAGAATACATACGACAAATATTGTCAAAAACATAGAAAAACTAAATTTCTTTGTTGCCTCAATGTTTGCCACTGATTACCTATTTTGGCTTTAACACAGAATATTGTGACGGATTTGCGAATGCAACTTATTCACGCATCAGCTCATAGAACACACCAGAATAGAATATTTTGGTACGGAGAACCGGTAGTGAAATTCAAAGTTTTTCTCAGCACGAAAGATTTACAAAATTAATATTACTTTGTACGGGGCCCCACATATTATTATACTAAAGAAGTGACAACGGTGCATCTTGGAAATCAGCACATATCAGCTTTTTTTTTTCTGAACTGACTATGCAGTTGGCTGTTGTAGCCATTACTGCTTCACCGGGCTTTTTTGAGCGAGACTCTGAAGGAGCCACGGCCCGTATAGCGCCCAACGCTCAAGGGCTCCCCGCTGGGGGAACCTTGGCTTGGATTGTCGCTCTCGGGGGTGTCCCTTCGACCGGCGTGAGCCTCGAACCAAAAAGTGAGTCAGTTGCGATTGAGTGGGGGCTAGAAGCGCCCCGGCACTCTTTGATACCTCGTGTATCCGTTCGGGCGCCGACGAACCCGGAGACATCCGCGTCGTGTGAGGGGATGACATATCGTTGCCAACTACCAGTACTATCAGCCTATTGAAGAAAGCGACTCCACAAATTCAAATCAATTCCAGTCCACATTTTACTCCGCTCCTAAGTTCTGTATTTATAATTTCTTATTATACGACTCGGTCTTTACAGACCAAAGCCTTTTTTTTTTAAAAAACTAAAGTATTCAAAATGTTAAATGAAACAAAGAGATTAGTTGGTACATTAACAATTAGAAATTTCAATAACATAATAAAATAAAAAAAAAAATTATTGATAATGTTTAAAGTGCTAAATTTTTTCGTAAAGTTAATAAAATGTATTGTTCGGACTAAAACATTAACAAAAAAATAATCAGGTTTGAATTTGTTTTCAAGCAAAAGTAATTTATTACATTATATTTATTGTGCCAGAAGAAGAAACTCGATCGCAAACCAATTCCCTCACGACTTAAAAATAAAAGAAACGTCTGATAATGCATTGAAAGAATAATAAAAGAAGCCGGAAATGTCTTGTATATGAGTAAACAAACAGGAAAGGAATAAAAAAATACTTTAAAAGAATGAATTGATATTCGAATTTATAAGCTTACATTTAGGAGTCATGTAGCAGCTAGTAATAAATATTGTAGCAGCTATCGAATTTCCTCTGCTTTTGTCTGATGTTGATATAATAAAAATAAAAAAGCAAATCTAATAGAACACATATTCCTACTTGTGTTATAAATTCGAAGTTTATGAATGCGTGAGGATGTTTTTGACTCCTTGGAGCTTATTTCGAGAAGTCTGTAGTCATCTAGTCTTGTGTTCTCGAGAGCAAAATGTATAGAAGTAGATATTGGCTTTCGAAACATACAAGCTAAGTGTAAAAGGGCAAGTGAACAGATGTTGTAAATGGAATGGAAGTCAGACTTTTTGCAATAAGCTCCCTTTACGCCACAATATCTAAACCGATTTGACAAAAATTGAGGTAGCTAATACCCTAGATTAAACCATAGGTAATATTTAGGCAAGAACATTCAAAGTTCCCACAGGAATAACTGTAGCTATAGCTCACTTCCTTATTATAATCAAGTATTTGCCGAACATCATATTACAACTCTTAGTCATTTTTTACGGGGTTCCTATCATGACTTGACATGTTGAGCATCAGATATTTCGATTATGTCGCAAGCCCCATGATCGCCGAATCCCGTAAGAATATCTAATTATGTATTCTCTGGGGAATTAACTCTGCCGTTTTGATAGCCTCTCACAGCAAAACCATTGAACGGGTCTTTAGCAAGGAGATGTTTTTAAATTTAAAGCGCTGCAATGCAAATAAGGCTCAAAGTAAAACCAAGTAAAACACATGCCAAAAACCTACAGCACTAGAAATAAACAATCGCTAATAAAAACCATTCTGGTTTATTTTTTTTTAAACAGGATGTAAGTTAAGGGATGTTTAATATGTATGCGTTACTTTTTTATTTATAAATGTAAACCACGTTTCTAAAAAAGGGTAAACGTGTTTTTGTATATTAAACATTACCGAGAATGTCGCCCTCAATGATTTGCTATTGTAAAAACTTTTAAACAAAAAAAAAACAACCGGCTTCAAAACAATGCACTAAAAATGTAAAAATAATTACTTATTTCCAAAAATCTGATCTCAATTACAGTTTGAAGTTGGTGTCATGAAAGTGAATTGTGTTATAAACATTAGGTACAAAGACACCAAATTCAAACTGTAATTCAGATCAGATTTTTGGAAATAAGTCATTATTGTGATATGTGACTGACGAATTGCTTTTTTTTCTCGTACATCACATCTCGTAAAAAAATCGATACTCGTAACAAAATTTCATACAATCATCAACATAAAAGGTGTTTCACCAGTTCCAAATAAACACCAATAATTTTTTTTTACCAAAAATTTTAGTTTTTAAATAACAACATTAATATAAGACCACCTCGGAAGTATACCCATTTAAATAAAAAAAAAGGATTTTGAAAATCTGTCCATAAATGGCGGAGTTATGCCCGGACATACATATATATATAAAAAATACAAACTTCGGAATTGAGAACCTCCTCCTTTTTTGAAGTTGGTTAAAAAATACTGTTCTAGTAATTTAAAACCAAACTTATGCATGTACAACACTGCTCCGCTGGCAAAAGCTAGTATATTATACATTGAATAAATAAATGCCATGAAATATTTTACTATGTTCTCTAAAAATCGTCTTTGAATGTTACATTTAACACCGCTCCTAGCAGTTTTACAAAAAATAAATCCAAATATTCACTTGAATTGATTATGTCGTATAACCTTCTTTATGTCAGGTAGGTAAGGTACTAACTTCTATTTGTATGCTAGCAGCTCTGTACGCCCTGTCTGCCGTATTCTGGGCTTGGCAGGTAAATGTTTGATTGTGATGTTCTTGTTTGGGCGTCATCTTTATCCTCGACCTGTGAAAAATGTACAATATTTATACTGTTTCTGTTTCGTAGTTTGTCATGGTATAATTATTCATTTCTGATATTGGTTAGTATATTTTTTTGTTTTTATTATTTATTATGGTATAATTATTTATTTTTGTTATTGGTTATAGTATATTTCTTATAGTTATTTGTCATGGTATAATTATTTATGTTCATTATTTTCCTAATTTGTCATGGTATATATATTTATTTTATATTTAGGTACCTTTAAATATATGATTTTGTTAGTAAGAATGCATGAAAAAAAAGCAAGATAAGTAAATACAGTAATTGATGCATTATAAATCTAATAGTATAATTTCTATTTATAATGTTGGAAAAAATATCGAAAAAAAAATTCTTAAAAATTAATGGCAGATTTTTTCACAAACTCGACGATTTCTTTGGGCATGGGAGACAATATTACATTTAATTTGAAAATTATATAGATGAATAGTACTTCATTTTGAAATTCATGTTTCGCAGAATAAAGGGGAAATGCGATCCGGGCGAAAAGAGCCGCGGTGAGTCTTATCGTGGTTCAAACAAACGACTACTGTTTAATGCAACAAACTTGTCTGACCTATTGACCTTGAGTGTTTGGTCGCTAGTGTCGTTGTAAGTTCACACTATTTAAATATGGCGACTGTAGTTTTGTTTTTTGACCGGCGGGGTCAGAAAAGTTTGTTGCACTTTACTCATTTTTTGACATTTATTGATCAAACTCTATAATTGTTTTGTAGACATCATCCAAAGTCAAATGTAAGTCTGTGGTTTTCCTGAAAAATGTTTTTACTAACTTAAAATCTTAGTTAAGACCATTTGTATGAAAAAATTAGAGTTCTGTATAACTTTCAACATATATAATTTAATAAACAACACAGACAGACCTAAACATTTTTATTCATAGAACGCGTCTTAAAAATTTCATAGTGTATAAACAGTAATTATCAAACGATAATTTACGTTAGTAACGATTATCGGATCGATACTCCTAAATCTAATTGGAAAACTGAGACATTTAGTAAAATGCCTACTAACTATACGTTTGCTCGATCGATATTCGCTAGCGAGTGTAGTTATGATTTCTTTGAAAAATTTTAGACATACGTAGGTATAATAAGCTCAGTGGATAACGTTAGGTTGATGCCCACTGCTACTTTCTACCATCGCACCGCTCGCCATCGGCAGGGAATTCATTCTCACACTTTAGAACCGAAATGGTCGCGTACAGTGCGTTTTTAGAGAAACTTCCTCACGCGAACGCTTTAGTTGTGGAATGAGCACCCTGCCAAGGTTTTCTCTATGGACTACAGTCTGGGGTTCTTCAAGAAAGAAGTTATTAGTTTTCTAAAGGATCGGCAATGCGCGAGTGATACCCCTGGTGTTAGAATTCAGTGTAAGGTCTTGCAAGTTTAGCTAATAAATTGTTACTTATTTTTGTAAAGAAATTAAATCTGAAATATACAATGGCAAAAGTAAGATTAAAAAAAACTGCCTTCTTTATATTTCTCTACAAAAAATAGCATGGGCAATTGTACTAAGTAATACTGTTAAGAAATTTGGTAGTTTTAATGACTCTCATTAGGTTTCCTTGCAAAGACATTTATATTTAGCCTATTTTTATCCCTGTTTATATAAAAAAAACAGTTCATTGAGAAGTAGTTAGTTTTATATCTCAGGCTTTATGTGAGTCTTTCTCGAGTAGTGGAAGAGCGCTTTGCGAGCGACAGCAAAATATTGCCGCATAACTGCATCTAATACTCGTAAAAGTTTTTAGTAGTGCAGTAGACGGTATTTCTACAAATGGCAATTTGCCAAACCGCAAAGCTAAGTGAAAAACTTGACCTGAACACATCAATTTAAGAAATAACTAGAAGAAATTTTAGATCAAACTTGTTGGGTAAGCTTTTTTAAAGAAATTTTTCTTCAATAACCGCCTTCAGCTTAACTCGTGTCGTAGTAACTTTGCTTGTTATTCCAGTTAAGGTAAGAGCACACTGGGCATCATATCATGGGGATTTGCGTTAGTCGATTCCCCGCTGTGCAGCTAGTCATCAACATAATCTCCTTTCAAGGCTTATACCCATTTTAGTCACCTGCCGATATAAGCTACCGGCCTGGACGAATTGTTATTTAACCAATATATTTCGTTGATGCGGCTAGAAAATATATAGGAAATTGACCCGTCTAATCTTATGCCTCAAAGCTATAGCGCGTGTACTACTAAAATTAGTCTGTCACTTTATATCAATCAACAAAGAAGAGGTGACAGGCACAATTTATTTAGATTTATGGCTGCATAAATTCATTTTGAAGAAGCCTTTTTTTATACAACTAAAGTAGCACTCAAACGTACGTTTTGCCTATGGACGCACAGGTATTCAGTTACCGGTTCTTCGAAAACCAATTCTATTTCTCTTGAAGAACCAAAAAAGTGAAAAAGTAGTGTAGACCTCGACATGGGCCCATGCCATGATCTAAGCGCATACGGGAGAAAGTTTGTCTAAAACCGCTCTGAACTAAACCATTTTAATCTAAGGTGTAAGGATAAACTTCCCGGGCTATACTGCTATTAATTATTATATTTCCGTTTCCACAAATGTCATCGTTCACAAATAAGTTTTATTACAATTTTTTAGGTAATAAAAGTACCTAAATAGAATAACAGCAACACAAAAATATTCGTTGACCGACTGGCGCAGCTGCAGTACGGTGGACTGTCGCAGCAGAGATTCTGGGTTCGACTCCAGGCGCCTGATTCTTGTGCTAATGGAGATAATCTCGAATTCGAGATATGTTTAATTGATTTATTTACTTATTAATCGCGGTAACTATTTTAGGCGATAGATCGAGTAGTTTGAACTTACTATGTCCCAAAAACTTGGCAGGTATCATTTGCAAATAGTTTTTGGTATTATTAGAATCTTTGCATGGGCAAATGTACGCTAGCGGTCCACATGCATCAACTGGCAGCAGTAGAAGCACGAAAAGTGTTATGAAAGGGAGTCAGAATTAGTGAGTGAGGCCTTATTTAGAGGAGTCATCAAAGTCATTAAAATAGGGATTTATATGAACCCCTTTTTAAAAACAGAGGGGATGTAAGAGGGGTTTTGTGGTCCCTAGTTTTGTAGGGGAGTCATCATAAAAGTCATTAAAATGGTGAATCATATCGACTCCTTTTTGAAACAAAGAGGGGTCGTAAGAAGAATTCTTTGTGACTCTTCTTTTTTTTAAGGGGAGTCATAAGCGTCGTTAAATTATACTTCACGTCCCAAGTGGCAGAGGTACGAACGCCGGGGTCGGTGTGTACCAATGAGTCTTTTCTTCAAGTACTCTGATTCGGTGAAGGCAAACATCGTGAGGAAACCTGCATACGTCAAGAAAAAAAGACGTGTTAATTCCATAATTCGCACTGGTCCCGCATGTGGACTATGGCCCAAATCACCCTCGCTTATGAGGCTACGCCCGTGCCCCAATAGTGGAGACGTATGCAGGCTGGCAAAAAGAATGACTCCCCTAAAATAAGAGCGGTCTAAAAAACCCCTCTAGCCGTGATAAACAAGCCACGAATAAATCAATTAAACATTTCTCGAATTCGAGATAATCTCTTTCAGCATGAGTAAGGTCACAGGTCAGGCACAACTAATCATTACAATATCTGTATTGCAAAAGCCGTGTCAAGTACAATTTGCGGAAAGGTAGAAATTATGACGTGGAAGTTTGTAATATATATCATTGACCGATCCCTATAAATTTTGTAATTCCTTATGGTATAGTAACACACAAATAAGATACTTCCATAAAGAATTATGGGATATGTGTTCTGATTGCCTATGAAAACCTATTTAATCAGCAGTACATAACAATACTTTACATCTTATCTATGAAAAAGCATTATCTGACAATATTGAAATAAATTACCTTGCAGTAAATCTTTGACCATCTGCAAGCGGTTCTACGATGTAAGTAACCCCTTGAGTTAGTACACCGGCGTTGCTGTCCACCCAAGTGATCTGTTTAAAAAAAAAGCTATGGTGAAGCATGCGTTTACAGTGTAACCAACTTTTCTGACCTTCTGATCTTATGTGTTTGGTCGCTAGTGTTGTTGTTAGTTCATTCTTACATGGCGACTGTGTAGTTTTAATTTTTGATCACCGGCTTAGAAAAAATTGTTGCACTATACGATCCTAGTACTTCTTCTTTATACTAGACACAAAATAGCGCCATCTGTTATTGCTTTTGACTACTACGTTTACCTCAATCTTTAAAATACACTTTTTTTTCTTCTTTTAAATACTTAATTTAGAACCACCGAGGCGACTATATTATTTTAAGATTAATAACGCTGTTGACTAAAGATTTGGCCGAAACAAACTTCTAAGGAAGCAAAACTATGATTTTTTTTTTTATACTGACACTTGTGACATGTAAGGATGTAATTAAGAACGCTGACAGCATTACTTTACTCGCTGTATAGTAAAACTTTTTTCTTGCAAAGTACCTATGCTGCCAATCTTAACTCTTTGATAAAATTTTAGATCAAAAAATTTCTTTGCCATTCTAAATACTTGTAATTAATATACAATTGTATAATAGGTGTTAATTCGCGTCGTTAATTAAACTCAAAACTAAATAGCATATAGTATTGTGATCACAAACTGTGTTAATAAAATACTAAAAGTGTAACTATATAATAGATTAGAAAAGTAACCTATTGTATTGTGTATTAACCAAGTGGTAAATAAAAAACTTTTTATTATAAAAAAGTTAGTTAAACTGTTATGACTAATCTTCACTTTTTTTAAATCGATACTGCAGTTAAAAGTCTACTTACGCGTTATTAGTTGTGCTCAAAAGTAAATAGTATTAAGTTAAAACTCGATTTTGGCAAAATATGAGTTCGTCGAGTCGTTCAATGACGTGAAATATGACTCGATATATCAGCACTTATCAAGAAAATATAATGGCTCAATTTTACTTTGTTAAGAGTATACGATTCACGTCGCCGTGCAGCGTGTGTCAAACAAACAAATTTCCACTTATTTTTGACACCTACCATTCAAATACCAAAAAAAATAAAAGTAAAATTAAATGAGTGTTCTAGTAATAAATATCTAAGTCTGCAGCGTGACAGTTTTTTATTTAATTGTATAGTTGAAAAGTTATACAGGATTCTAGTTTTTAATACAAATAGTCTCAAATAAGATTGCAACTTAATAAAACTTTTTTTTTTTGATTTTGGAAAACAACAGACATATATATTCGGCTTGATATCATATACTCAAAATTTCACAGTATTTGATCAGTAAATGTCAAAAACAAGTGGGAAAGCATGCTGCGAGGCGACACGAATCGTATTCTCTTAAGTCGACACTGCGGTTGAAAAGTACAAGTGTGTACATCAACCTTAACATTATTCCTTAATCTTGCAGGTATAAAACTGGACTTATTGGCACGCCCTTGTTACCTGCAGGGATGGACATAAATACTTAAAACTTTTCAATCGTTATCGAATTATTCAATTTGTATTAAAGTTTTCAAATATCCCTTGTAACCTTTTATTATGAAAACTCTTTACAACATTGTAAAAACATGAATCTCTGAGGGGCCTTTCATTTTCGTCGCTACATCGCTTTCAATTTAACCCCTAATTGCATCTGATCCCAGGAGTAACATAGCTATTCGCTTTTCTCTGACAGATGAAATGAAATATCTATTAAGCTTGTGGTCATCACAGTATATAAACTTTCTTTGAAATTGGCTCAGAATCAAATAAATTATGAATTGAAACATAATCAGATTTCGTCTATAATGTTTTTATTAAACAATTAACAATTCCTTAGTTTTTGAGTATTTTTTTTTTATAATTTATCGTTTAAAATTTATTTTTTTGCGTATAATTTACGAAAAGGTATACATAAAACTGTATACAATAAAGATTTTTATTCATATTGCTTACAAAAAGTTATATTCGGAACTAAACAATTCAAACCAAAATAAATCAAAACATTTTGATTTGATTGTAATCATTACCTTTATAATCGAATCATTACCTTTATAATTAAATTCATTTAAGGCTAACACTTAAGTGAAGACATAACTCGTGTTGATGATCTTACTTACTTCTATCTTACTTATCTATTACATGAGGAATTAAAAAAAAAGTGTAAAAAGTATTTGAGTAATTTACTTGAAACTGTAGTTTATATTTTAAAGAATAGACACAGCCTTTTATTATATGAATAACATGTAAATTTATTATAATTCATGATTAGAAGCAAAAAAAGAAAAAATAATACAATTCAAGTTTTCTAGTTTTCCAAAAGAAAAATACTCTCTTAATATTATAATCTTAATACTTCGCTTTGAGGGTTACTAAAAATAAACTTCCATTGAGTTGTAGTTCTTAAAAATACTGAGAAGCTGCTGGCACCATTTGTTATTTTTAATTTATAAGTGGAACTTACATGATTACTAAGCTCGATCAGTAATTTTTAACTTTTCACTCAATCAAGTCATGTTCCATAACTCCTGGGTATTTTATGTTTTTTGTGGTGGGATTGAACATTATAGACGATGGTATACTACAGAAAAAACTTTTTAGAAATATACATTAAAAAAAATAATCAAAACCGGTGTCAGATGAAATAAAAAAATTATGCATACATATCTCCTAAGCTCCTTTTACTATAATCGCGGAACATACATACATTTGGTAACTCCTCAATATAGGGCACCTAAATTATATATTATGACGTCACGTTCCCGGCTTACCTGTTTAATAAAGTTTGTAATATATATAAAGTATAAACTTCAATATAAATAAATATTTTCATAGCAAAGATGCAGTCAAAAGATTAACCTCGAGCCAGGACTTAAACCTGAGACCCTTACATTCCTAGAACGACGTATATAAGATTTTTTTTTTTCTCTTTTATTTTTGTCTTGTGTGTTTCGTTTTTATAAAATGTAAGAAAATAATATTGTAACGAATTGGTTTTCTGAACTGTAATGTTGCAATTCATATATTTAAATAAATAAATAAATAAATTCCGTGTAAGTGCACTACCACTGAGCTATCGAGGCACAAGTCCGGCTGACAAAAATCCCAACTACGTCTTTGCTTGGTCACATACAACTCCCAGTGACTTATAAAGTTCTAGTACATCCATCTTACAAACACACACAAAATTTCATAGAAGTAAGAAATACAATATAAATTACATACATAGAAATAACCCTTCTTCGTTTATGTCTTCCTGAAGTCTTAGAAGAAAATATATAGATTTTGTGTTTGTCCGTAAGATTGATGTACTAGGACTATATAACAAGGAGTTAAAATATACATTTCATTTTCAAGTATTTTAGGAAAATATTTTACAAAAAAAATTAAAGTTTCATCTTAGATAATACATATTTTACGTAATAGATATGTCTAAGTACATAATATGTGTGTAAGACTATCAACAAAGCTAATGTCTACGAATTTTAATACGTCATCAAGGCAATTTAAGCTCACAATCCAGAGAATTCTTACCTCAGCTGGTGGTTTCCCGCCGATCGACAAGCATTCCAATTCAATCTTTCTGTCCTCAGTCGTAGAGTAGAAATTCCCTTGCAATATCTTTGGTGGTTCAGGTGGAACTAGGACTGTGAGTTTGGCGTACCGTGACCTAATTGCTGGTTCACCTGAACAAAGGACTTTAATTTATTTTAGAATGAGACTCTAAGTACGTACTGACATGATATGTAGTTTTTATTAGAAACGTTGGGTCTTATTTCTGCTAGAATGTTGACGAGTGGCTACATGATAAGCGAAGTTAAGGGGCAGAGATAGACTAATTATAACTAATTAAACGGTTCTTACCACGATAGGTTTTTTTTGGTCGCGGAAGGACTTATAATGTTACACCACCACAAAAATACTAGTTTAAAAGAGTGAATTATTTTGGTAAATATGGAATTATTAAATTGTGTTAAATTTAGAAGTAAAGAAAAAAAAGGCTTTTGCCTTGTGCTTTTCAACGTATATTTTATTTAATTTTTATTTATGACTGACGATGGCTTAAAATTAATGTAACATATTTCAAAAACAAATAAATTTATATTTATGTATCTTTATTATTATACGATAATTATTTTGATTATATTAAGAATATGCATGAACATTATTACTATGCACAGCCTTATAGGCAACTAGCTTTTGCCCTAAATTTAGTAATCGTCGTGGGATTCGTACGGCAAATTTCGTTTTTATTCCCGTGGGAACTCATAAATTTTCCGAATTAAAAAGAAGCCTAGACCCTTCTGCGTCTCTTTGTGTTGCAGCGTGATAGAGTGACAAACGAACAAACTTAAATACATACACATTTACATTAACATTTATAATATTATTAATATTAATAAAGTAAAATTTTAAAATCATTACACATTTGAAGAGTAATCTACTTTACCCACAGAAATAGAAATGATGAATTTAGTAAGTATTAAAAGTTATCTGATATTGATTCAAACAAGTTCAGTAAAACCGTTCAGAATATGAAATTGATAAATTACCCAAGTTTTGAACTCACAGAACTGGGCGAAGTTCCGGTTTGCCGACTATTTGTTATGTGATAATGAGTTCACAGAGAAACTTTTAAAAGTAAAGTTTAACTCTTAATTTAAATTTTAAATTTTAAAAGTTACTATTGTTCTCTACCGTTTTTGTTTTTTGGATCAACACATAAAATTGTTTTGTTTTCTTCAAATATTAGATACGCTTTGTTTTATTTGTTGTGTTCAAATTAGCAAAATATCAAAGCTTTGTGTCTTAACAGAAATCAATAAAAATATTAAAAAATATAAAATAGCTCAATTTTGATTTGATAAAACGAAAACAAAAATAATTATATAGACCCAACGGAGCCCAATTACAAGCATACGCTACGCACAGACCGTCTGTCTGCCTGTCAGTCCAACCTTTTTAGTATAGGTGATTTTATAGCAAATTTTAACAAATAATAAAAAATATAAACAGTACAAGTTAAGGGGTCCCTGGAGGGGTTTTTGGAGCGCCAGAGCGACTCGGTTTTTTATATTGCGTAACGTGTTTGAAAAATACATGCCAAATTGTGGCAAGATCTGGTTGACTTAAAAAATTTGACAGATAGTTAAAAAGTAGTATTACGTGACAGAAAAGCAGAAACAAGAATGGCGCGATATGTAACCGAGCGTGCGTTAGTAGTGCAGCTACATCGAAATTAACTGAGATTTTCATTGAATTAAAAGAAATAAATTAATAGTTTATTTCACATAATTGTTATTAAAAAATACTTTTTGATAGGGTCTAAAACACCAACACGGCTATACTTTAGCAAAGTTTTAAACTAAAAGCACTTAGAACCTTAGTAGATTACTTTGTCAAAAATTAAAAAAAAAGTGAAATTTTAAGAAAATTTTTTTTTATTGATCAAGAATTTATTTATCATGTTTTCACGTTTTTCATGGTTTCAACCATTCCGAAGAACAGTCATTAAATTTTTGTCGGATCATTTCAACGGATCTGCAGAAACAGTTGCAAAATAAAATTAGGTAGAAGAGCCATAGCAAGATAAAAAAAGGCTTTTGATAAGACTAAATAAAATAACGCAAGAATTTTTCGTAATATGGCTATTGTCTCTTCTTACCTTACTTTTGGGCTTCCAAAACATAGTAAAAAAATTATTAATTCTTTGCTAGCACACAGTCAAGTACGGGTGAAAATTCAGTAAGCATATTAATTAAACTACGCTAGTTTAAAATGTAAATTGTGGTTGAGTTCAGAAAGTTTATATCGACTCAAAGCGAATTGAAGCGCAAGCAAAGAAAGAAAGATAATGAAAGTTAGAAGTTCTCTTTAAATAGTTTTCTACTAAGAAAACGTGGACCTGTAAACTGACTTTGTAGGTTAAATTAAATGCCATGAAGTTGTGAAAAAAAAAATATATGTTTAGTGCAAATAATCTTTCGACAGTGGGGTTTTTTTGATTATGAAAAAAATAATGTATGTGTATGTTAAACGTGTATTTGTTTTTAATATTAAACAGATCAGGTCATTTTTGTAGTTTACGAAAATAGGAAATTGTTGGTTAATTTTCAGGATCAATTTCACTGTTCTATTTTATGTTTAAAACTGAAAAAAAAAATACCTTTATACGTTCGTTATTTTTAGATTTTCGTAGAGAAAATAATTCCCGAACCTCACAGTTTTTTTTAATTTATGTTTTAACTCAGGAGTTATTGTATTAAAAGTTAGTAAAGTAACTATAAAAAATTCTAATTATGGTTATATATTTATATAGCTTGTCTAATATAATTTTAATAAATAAATTTCCAATATTATGTAAGGTTGTCCTCCAATTTGATAATCATTTTCGTAACTAAAAGCTATATAAACAGCTATATAATCAATCGATTTATCGGCTAAACGATTCATATTATGACAAAGCCAGGCCCGACAGATTAACGCGCCCTCCATTACACGAAGGAACTCAAAAAAATGTACCAAGAGGCGCCACCCATCCGGGTACTGAACACGCCCGACGTCGCCTAACTTCGCTTATATAGTTTCTGATAGATAACTGTGACTGAGTTACGAACTTCTCGCCTTGGACTTTATGACAATTATTTAACTGAAACTACCTTCTTTATTAGCTCAGTCGAGTGCGAGTTAAAATTTTCTTTGAGACATTGATGAAATAACTAGAGTTAAAAATGTAAATTGTGGTTATGTTTGAAAAATTTAGATCCACTGAAAGTCAATTGGAGCGCAAGCAAATGAAGACAATAACAGTTTCCTTTAGTTAAATAGTTCAGTAAGAAAACTTTTAACTTAAAACTAACTTTGTGGATTAAATGCATAAACTTATATATTACTTTGTAAAGAGCGGTTCAAAAGTGTAAACCGGTAAAGTCCGGTCAGTGGCTTTAAGATCATGATAGCAGATGTTGCTAGTTTTGCCTGTTTGTCTGTCAATTCATCTGTATATCTGTCCCTAGGTATGTCACAGTCATTTTATTCAGAAATTTGTATCAGCACTATATTTTATTATATAACTGAAAAATTATACCTGCTAATAAATATGTATTTTTAGAATAAATTATTATTATTATTATTTTTTTGGCAGACCTTCAATGCTACTAAGGTGGCAAACAAGCTTACGGTCCGCCTGATGGTAAGCGGTCAACGTAGCCTATGGACGCTTGCAACACCAGGGGTATCACTTTCGCGTTGCCGACCCTTCAGAAATCTAATAACTTCTTTCTTGAAGAACTCCATACTGTAGTCCTTGCAGAAAACCTTGGCAGGGAGCTCATTCCACAACTTCAGCGTTCGCGGGAGGAAGTTTCTCTGAAACCGCACTGTACGCGACCATTTAGGTTCTAAAGTGTGAGAATGAATTCCCTGCCGATGGCGAGCGGTGCGATGGTAGAAAGTAGCCGTGGGCATCATTTCGAACAATTCCTCAGAACACAACCCATTGTACAAGCGGTAGAACACACACAGTGAGGCAAAGTCTCTCCTCAGACTTAAGGGCTCGATACTGCAAGTGAGTTTGGAATCGTCGACAATTCTCACAGCCCGTCGTTGAACCGAGTCAAAAGGGCCAAGCTGGTATCCGGGTGCACCTGACCAGAGATGGCAGCTTGCTGGAAATTCCTGGACATCCCACGCAGCGCTATTTGGTCCCAGGCCAAGCAGATCTTGTGCCATATGGGTACCAGGCAACTGATACCAATATGTAGATATATGGGTATATGAACGTACATTTTTTTCAATGCATTACATACATTAAATATTATACATAGAAACCATGAATATTTTGGGTGAAAATAAATATTTAGGACATAAATCGAACCTGTGCTCTCGATTGAGTAAGTAGAATTACTTTCAACTGAGCCAGTGAGCATTCAAAACTGCAGCGCAAGCAAAAAAGATTTAGAGGAGTTTAAAGATGCAAAGTTGTAATCAAAAGGCAATAACGTGTCTCCAACCCTTAACATGGTCCGACTTTCAAATAAGAAATGTATACAATTGAAAATATTTGGTAATTTTGGTATATTCCTTGGCGTAGGCATTTTTTTTTCTTTTCAATTATCACATTAATTTAATTACTGAACTTTTAAATTATATATTTAATTGTATATCTATACAATGAAAATGCAAGTTAGAAAATAATTGATTTAATTTTTGGTTTATTACAATGCTTATTAATTAATTATGTGCATTCTAAATTAAAATTTTAAATATATATAAATATATGCAAGGGACTAAGTGTAATTGCGTTGTAGAATAAATTACTTTTTTATTTTTGTTTCAGTTTCTTTTATTAGGTATATTCAGTTATATCTAAAATGATAAATAAAGTATTTTAAAGTGATAGGTAATGTTTGAAAAGAAAAAGTTGAAAGATGTAGATTCAGATAGTTTTCTGAGAAAACACGCAACTGTAAACCTTGTAAGTTAAAGCCCGTAAAGTTGTGAAATATTGGTATTCAAATTTATTTGCCTTACTCGGCCAGTAAGACAAATGTGCATAAATTCAGTTTTAGTAAAAGTTTTATTTTGAAAGTGTGAATAATGTAATGAATTTTCATATTGAAAAAGATACTTTTTATTACGCATTTGTTGTAGGCATTATTAATTTTTGATCAATATGTAATTTTTGCGTTGACAAAAAATGTAGATTTAATTAAATTTTAAACTATAAAAAAATTATGTTTTAGAGACATACTGAAACTAACTTGCGATTTTTAATATTTTTTTTTTAAATATTCTATAAGATTTCTAACCAAAAATTGTTAAATATATAAAATTAAAACGCATAAACCATCAAGAAGTCAAATACATTTTTGTAAATAGATAACATGCAAACTGTTTATAAATTCTAAATAACAAACTTACAATTGCTATATAGGTATATAAAATTAAAGCGGATTTCCTTTAGATGCCTATCTTAAAGCATATAATTCTGCCTAAGGCATCTTAAACAGAAAGCAAATTCATCAAAAGCTTGCGGAGACACTCTGAAATTCACAATGAGCTATGTAAATTAATTTCATAGACCTTTTCGTTTGCATCTGAATAGAGACTTACCACTTGACTGTTATATTGAAGCACTGGAAATTCTTAAGAAGGCTTATTACGAACGCGCACAAATAGCTCTTGACAAAATCCTTAGCAAATTAATTTGTTCCAATGTCAGAATTCAAATTAAAGGGGTAAACATTTGAATAGAAATGGAATCATTCATATGAAATTGCTTTTGAGCAATAAAACCAACAAAACATCAAAATAGAAAATGAGGCCGTAATTCAAATATGGTCTGGAAGCTGTAATTGAAAATCAAATTTATGTATCGTGATAAAAAAAAATATTTTTATAAGCAAGTCCGTGAAATGGATAGATGGTGAGAAAAATATTTAAATTAAAAACAAATTACCAGACAAAGTAAGGGAAACTTCCATTTAGTAATAGCGACGTTGAAGAATCTACACAAAAGATTGAAGAAAACCCTGAATAACATTTGGCCGGAGGCCGCAAAGAGCTTCAGAAAGATTTTCAATTTATTAAAAGCAAATACAATTTTGCAAGGCTCCGTTAGAGAATGAAAACAATTGGTACTTGTATATCCGTATATACAACATATTTTGGTAAATGGTCTAAAAATATCTTAAATAAAGAACAAAAACCTTTGACTTCTAAAGCGGAACTCGGAAATCCATTCTTCGTACAATTGAAATATTAGTGAACCACTGATTTTAAATGTACCTTATAGTTTGCAACCATTATCATTTTTCTGTATCAGTGATAGACAATAATAAATCAAGAAGAATTAATATACAGAATAATATAACTGTCCATTTATAAAAAAAATCAAGTTTGAGTTTTACCTTAATTTACTAGTACCAATACGGCATTAAATAAATAAATAAAAAAATATTTTTGGACAATTGTTATTAACACACTATTTCTCATAAAATCTATTATTCTTTCTAGAAATAAAATTAATCATAAGGAAATCTGAAACCACTGAATATTTTTTACTTTTATTTTTGTATTTTTTAAAAAACCGGCCAAGACAGAGTCAGACTCGCGCACGAAGGGTTCCGTACCGTTCTTTAAAAAACTGCCAAAAAATCACGTATGACAGTCCCTCTTAAATATTTGTTTTACTCTAATTTAAAAAAATATATATTTTATTCCTTTTTTTGTATTTGTTGTTATAGCGGCAACAGAAATACATCTTCTGTGAAAATTTGAACTGTCTTAATATCACGGTTCATGAGATACAGTCTGGTAACAGACAGACGGACGGACGGACGGACAGCGGAGTCTTAGTAATAGGGTTCCGCTAATTACCTATTGGGTACGGAACCCTAATATTTTCAATTTTGTAATTAAATAAGTAATTTATTTTTTTATATTTTAACTTTGTTTTAAAGAAATCTCAAAGTGCCCAAAATACCCCATTAACCCCCATTTGATTATAATAAGACAAAAACAAAAAATAAAACGCTGACCACCCGTAACTTAACGATTTCCTGAAGGTTATTGTTTTTGTGCATATTGTTACCAAAAACGATAACAAGAGATTGTTTGAACAGGCGTTTCATATCGTACTTAATTGTATACTTACCCGTCGATAATGTATACTTTAAATTACACTTAAGTACTTGATCGTGGGATGTAAACTGCAGAGCTTCGGTATAGGTTAAATTTTGGTACATATGTATTGTAAGGGACTTAAACATAAAATGTATGGTAAGACACAAGTTCTGGACATGCATTTTGAAAGCAAAAGTTTACAATTAATTTGATAAAATTAGAAGATATATGTTTTTAATTATTTTTCAAAAATAAAAAATATTTGTTACTATGATTATGAAAGTGTAAGTAAATTTTTTTTGTTGCGATCAATATGATGCTTTATGCAATAAGTCGGCGAAAAAAAATAAGATTCTCAGACGAATTTTAGAAGACCTATCTAATGACTCGTTGTAAAATATAGTACATAATATAAAGATCGCGTTTTTGCCCTATAGCTACGGCCCCAAAATGTCCTGATTCAAAAATTGTGACTTTTTTTCGACTAAATGCTTAATTTATTTTTTACCATTGCCACTCGAGAAACGGCATTTTATTCATCGATAACCGTGAATAAAACTCACTTTTCCTCACATCGTGAATAAAAACATTTTAAATTTGGAACAATTGTTAAATTGTTATTGTGGTTGTTTTATGGCATTGTTCTATTATCACCCGGTAATAATTACCGAATATATACCAATGTAAGATAATACTCAATAATTTTATAAAGTCTCCTCTACCCAAAGGTTGTCTGGAAGAGATCGCTCATTAGCGATAAGACCGCCAATTTGTTATTACTTTTAATGTTTAATTGTTTTGTTTTCTATATGCACAATAAAGTATATTATTATTATTATTATAACTACTTTTTATTTTCACGCAGTCAATGGTAAAAATTACAGTATACAATACGTGAAAAAAAAAATACACCTCGGTCCTTTGTAACTCTCGCTTCGCTCAGGATTCTACTCTAGCATCCTTCGCTGCTCACGGGATCCAACTTAGTCCTTCGAATTAAATATCTTTTTTTTTTAATTTTTTGTTTTATCTACTAATATGAACATATTTTTACACACCGCTTGTTCCCTTTTTTAGTCGTGCGTATAAGTAAGCAGTATCGTGGTATTTTACTTAGGTAAAATTAATTAAATGTCGTACCTTTTACACCAGAGCTGACCTGGCATTGGTATTTTGCGTCATCGTCTAATGTAACATCTCTGATATCCAAAGAATAGTCTCCTGCAACAAAATAAATATAAAGATTACAACTTTTAAAAAAAAAACGTTCAAATATATTTCAAAAAGTTTATCAGATTTGTTTAAATTCGAAATATAACCAAGTCCCAAGATTATAATTGTGCCTAAATGTCTTAATAAAACGATATTAATTATATGTATGCGAATCTGGAATCTGAAAGAATAGCCTGCAGAAACTTCGCTCGCTTCGCTTGCTCCACATCGCATTATTATGCAGCTTTTTTTTTCACAATAATATGATTGTTTTCTTGTAACAAACGTATGTAATACGGAACTTTATTTTGAAAAACTTTAACATTTTTCAGCTCATATCTCAAATTTTTAATGGATATATAGCACGTGTTCCTAAATTCAAACCAGCATACTGGACAGTACGGTGTGACGTCATATTTCGGATCAGTACAGCAGTATGACGTTAGATAATGACGTCACACCGTACTAGCCAGTATGCTGGTTCGAATTTGTGCATAATATACAAGCAATGTCTTTACCAAACTAAAGTCAACTAGAACCGGAGGTATTCGGTAGTATGTAGATTTGTTTGTTTAAACACAATCTCAACCCACGTTCAGAGAAACAACTATTTCACTTAATCACCATTTAGTTTTAGCATATTCGGTGGTTTATCTGCACATATATCTTAGATTAAAAGCTGTTGGAAGTGAGATAACCCAAATAGCAAAATAAAAAGCTAATAAACCTCTCAAACTGGTCACGGATATTAATGAATAGCTTCAACATTGTTCCGACACTTCGACAGAAATTTCTTTTTATTCTTCGAGCTCTTTATTGATTTTAGCAATTTTTTTGCTTATTTTGTTGATTTTTCCTGTCCGTGAGGGTGGATAACGAGGGCGTAAATGGTAACGACCTTCCTCTTGTCACCATTGTTACCGACCTCGGTAAATTAATAAGTGAAAATGTCAATCGAATTGATTTTTTTGTACGCTTTTAATCAGAAAAAGCTATATATGAGGCCTGTTTGGTTGATGGCGATGTCAGAACATGGTAAGTTTAAAAAATCTCTATCCATCCTATCCAGACTAGACTTTACATTAACCCAAAATGATCCTGGACTCGATATAAATATATACGCGAAAGAATAATATAGATAAAGAAAAAAGATATACTTAATTACTAACCAAATAGGTTCCACTTTAATGGTAAAACGTAAAAATATGGAATTAAACACTTACGTAGCTCTTACTCTTTGTTTAAAAGATAAATACCTAACGTATACATACATAACGTAATTTTATTTACGTTACTTTTAGGATGTATCTTTTAATATTGTTTTTTTTTTGTTATAAGCCCTAAAATAAAAAACTCAATCTATTATGATTTCCATCAAGCATAGAAACAGCATCAAATTGAGAAAAAGTAATCAAATAAAGCAGCATTATTTTTAATTAGCTCTAGAACTATTTCTAATTAAGAAAACGAAGATAAGAAAACTTCTTTAGTATCCATTTTCCTAACAATTGAGTGGGTATTTCAGTATTCTTAGTAGTCTGTAACTAATTGGATTAGGACCAAGTTCACAGGACCTTGTCAATACTTGGAATTAAGTAACGAATTACATTTTTATCTTCTTTATTTTTGTAAAGTTTCTATGAGACGGTTTTCAAAAGAAATAGGATTTGTAAATGTTATATTTCTAAAACAGAATTGTAAAAGGAGAATGTTGTATATACTTATAACTTCATTGGTTCTTATTTATACTTTACGGGTTTTGAAGTAACTAATCTTGTATTCATTTGTACCTGGCAATTTTGTGATTGTGTAAGTAAATTAATTATTTTATTGTTCTAACGATTTTTCTACTTAAATACTAGTTTATTGACATTACAAAAGAACTGGACAATCAAGATTCGTCGAAAATTAACGCCATCTATCCACAAATAGTGTTACTTATCTTACTAACACACAGCGGCTCAATTGTGTACCTTCCAATTTCAAACACATACTAAGACACATATACATTCACATACGTGCAAACACACGATTAGTTAAAAAAACACAGAAAAGTTAAAAAATGGGTGTTCGAATACAAAAAACTACCATACTTGGCAATTTTCGTAATTTCTCTTAATTATTTATTTGAAAGCCGTGCAATCCCGGGTTCAATTCTCAATAGCAAACTAATTTGTTTCGTGTGCTAAAATGAATTAAAAATCTATTAGTATCAAATAGTATCTTTTATATTATTGGTAGTATAAAACACTAATATCAAAATTATTACTTTAACAAACATATTTTAATTTAGTTAGCATTAGAACTGCACTTATGGTATAACTCTTTTTGTAATTGTTCTTATCTCTTACGTAGTTATATTCCTTTATTTGTAAAATAACAATTTCTAAATTGCAGCTTGATCCCTTTATTTATAGACAATCTCGTTGTGCGCGCGTTTGGACACGGATAGGGATTATCGTTAGACTATCCTCTACTATTTGTTTAGTTGGTAACTATTTTTTTAAAAAAAGCGTTTTTTTTCACGTTTCTGTTACGGAAATTCATTCTCACACTAAAGAATCGAAATGGACGCGTACAGAGCGGTTTCAGAGAAACTTCCTCCTGCGAACGCTTAGGTTGTGAAATGAGCTCCCTGCCAAGGTTTTCTCTAAGAACTACTAGTTATTAGTTACTAGTTAGTAACTAGTTATTGGAATTTTGAAGAGTCGGCAACGCGCGAGTGATGTCCCTGGTGTTAGAGGCGTCCATAGGTTACGATGACCGCTTACCATCAGGCGGACCGTAAGCTTGTTTGCCACCTTAGTGGTGGTAAATGTATTTTTAAACTTATCATAGCTAGTCATAGCAACATGCCAACAAATGTAAAATCCAAGTCGACAGGATTACATGGACAAAATTGTTTCTCCTGTACAGCGAGACTTGCTTGTTAGTTTGTCAGACCTCCATTGGTTTTCTTTACTTATAAACATATCTTTGTAAAATGATTATGTTGATGCAATAAAGTATATTATTATTTAACTTCTTATTACTACTTCATTTGGTATTACTTCAGTGTTTTAGCGATGGGCCTGTCTATCACCTGTCATGCAGAACCAAAATGGATGGTGAAAAGAGGTTGTGCCCTATACTTTTTATGATGTGGGTCTGTATCTGGTCACTGGTCACCTCTTGTAGGGATTAAAATTGCGACGTTATTAATAGATACATAAATATTACAAACATTAAAATGCAGCGACAGTAGTGTTATACTACGCCGCCTTATTTTAGTAGTACCTCAGTAGTAGCCTTTACGCCTTCACGATTTTAAACTATTTCGCCTTCTCCTCAGCCGTTATGTGACCCAACTGCAGGGGTACAGGCATCTCCTCGAAGAAGGATGCTTAGACCATAGTCCACCATACTGGCCTAGTTGGCGACTGCTGTCTCATGTTACCACCACTGCCACGTTACAAACTATGCTATTAGTGATAATATTAAGTATGGATACACACCCTCTTCATCACTTCCGATCATCTTGTATCTGTCGTATCCGCTGAGATCGCGATGTAGCCCCAGTCCGAAGTCGTCTTTCGTCCACTGCAGCTGGCCGACTTTGTTCTCTACACGACAGGGCAATGTTACTCTAGATCCTATAACAGCAGTCTGAAGAAAAAATAAATAAATTAGTGCATCTAAAAAGGAACTCAAATCGAATAACAAGAATATACGTAAACATCATTTTTTCATAGCTAGCTTTCATCAGACCCTTGTTATCGTTTAAGACCAGATTACTTGTCAAGACAAATCAAACAAGCCCAAACTCGATAGGATTGCGTCGTTTCGTTATAGAGCTCCTATGGCCACCTTCCGTCTCCATCATCAAACCAGCTCCATTATATCATTGTATTGCATTTTCATTTAATTTACGTGTCTACTTCAACTCAATCTATCACCGGGAAATGGGTCAAATTTAACTTACAAGATTTGATTAGAGACTACGGGACAGGTGAAACTAAATAAAAGCATTTAAAAAAGAAATATAACCCTGTTCGCTATTTATTACTTGATTTTTTTAATTTTTTTTTTTCCAAAAATGTAAACTACTATATTTTTTTAAGGAAAAATTACTTTTACCAGAAATTGCATACCCATAAAGGACCACTAGTGCACGCCTGATGTTGAGGGGCTACTGTAGTCTATGTGGTATTACGGAACCCTTAAATCGGTATTTTTTAAAAGATAATCTAGTAATAATAATTAAAATACCTCCATATATCAAAAGCAAAACTTATCTTTCTCAGAATAACTATCTTAAAGCGTTACGTTTAAATTAGCGTTTGAAGCTTAAATGAAATATCAATTTCAGCTAGCTACGAACTTTCAAAAGCACATAACTGAGATAGGTGCATTTCACTTATTACTCGCTTACGGTGAGTGCTTTGAAAGCTTAATTATATTTCTATAGATACGCAAAGTTTTGATAAGCTTTCATATAGTAGCAGATTTAAGCTAAGCGGGTGTGTTTGATGTTGTTCGAATTAATTTAGACTATTAAGGAAAATTAAAGTCTTATTTAACATATCTTTGTTCTGGCAAAGCTCTTTGTGCTTTGAAAATGCATATTTATTGTAATACGAATGCGTGTTCAGGTCTTTTAATTAAATAAATAAATAAAAACAAAAACTGCACTGATTTCGTATCATTATAGTTGTGTACAAATAAGTTGTCCTAACATTGCTTAGCAACTTTATTTCAGAAATTAAATTAAAAAGATATGGTCGGGCCCACACGTAGGTTTTATTCTGGTATTTTTAAGTTAATAATAGTCACGTTGCATAGGTTAAGTCACAACTTAACACGCTAATTTTATAATGGCGTTTATAATGTCACTAATGTCTATATTATAAATCCTGTTACAAATTTTACGCGCTATGTCGTGGCTTCACCATAATTATCGGGACTAAGTCTTGCTATGGCCTTAAAATTGAAAATAAAATAAAATAGGTGAAAATTTTACCTGATCTTGGGGTTCCATAGCAAACTTTTGTTCTTGAAAACCATCACAAAATCCAAATATATCAGAAAACACTACAAAACTAAAAAATATTGTTCGCCGAGTCCGTAACAAGAGGAACAGTGGTTTGACACCTCTACTAGTAACCCTCAGTCTACATTTACAGTTCACCATTATTCACTATAGTCACTCAACGACTACACAAAGTTGTTTCCGGAGCCCGTTGCCAACATAACAGGAATATCCGGGGTTCTATTTTTAAAATTTCACATTTTAAACGGAAGCCTGGCTTCCCCTATAGGTATCAATTGTGCTCGTGGCATTCTATTTTTGAAATAGACTCGTTGAATTTAAGCGCCGCCATATTTATTTTTAGGCGCTTTTTAACTATATGATGAATTGATGGTATGGTTTAATTGATGCGGTCTTTTTGTAAGCATGTGAAGATATCTTCGGTTCTGTTTCGTTATCTGAAACAAAAAGAAAAAAAAATTAGACGAAATTCAACTCTCCTTTCAAGAAAGAAGGTTTATTTGGCAAATAAAATAAACCAACGAAACGCTTTTCTTCGCTCATTTAAGGTTTCTAAATTTAATTAGGTCAATTTGATCGACTTTTGATAACAGTTAAAGATTTTATACGTTGAATCAATTTAGCTGCTGTCTGTACCTACTCATATAAAATAGAATCCATTTATTTAGATGTCGTATCAAGATACGAATTCCAGTTTCATCAGAATAACGTTTTTTTTTGAGTCATCTCTTGTTATTGTATATTTAGTCGCAGATAAAAGAACTACACTACTAGCTTTTTCCTGCAGCTTTGCTGGTGCTGAATTTGATCATCGCTGCGAGACCAAATTAAAAACTAATACTACAATTTATTCTTACCACCACCACCACCACCAGGCTGTATCTCTTGTACCGTGATAGTAGACAATTAAAAATTTTCACAGATGATGTATATTTGTTGCCACTATAACAACAAACACTAAAAAACAGAATAAAATAAATATTTAAGGGGGCTCCTATACAAAAACGTGATGTTTTTGCTCGATATTGATAACGGCTCCAGAAAGGCTTGAAATATTCACAGAATATTTAGTTATATATTCACTTTAAAAATAAGTAATTAAATTCAAATAAAACAAATATTTAAGGGGGCTCCCATGCAACAAACGTGATTTTTGCCGTTTTTATAGATAATGGTACGGAATCCTTCCTGCGCGAGTCCGACTCGCACTTGGCCGTTCCTCCAGCTACCCCTTTAATTTGTTTTTTGGTTTGTCACGGTAGCTTTTACCTCGGATGAACGAACAGTATGGTAGTAGTATCCCAAATAATTGTACCTATGTTATTTAGAGGTTGCAAGCAATAGCTATCTCTTTATTGTTTTTATCATCATTTTGGAAATTTAGCACTTAGACAAAATTTCTTTTATGACAATACAAAAAACTAACTCATTTTTTTTGTTTTATATTTGTTTCGTTTTATGTAAGTAGGTATATAAAAATTATATAATGAAATTAAGGCCTTTTAACAATAAAACCATCTGATTATTCCAAATGTATTTTTTTTGCTTTTAGTTATATTTCTAACATTATACATATTTAAATAGTTCAAAACAAAATAGAACAAAATGATAAATTGTCGCTAAAACTTATTGAAAGAACACCCTTATTTGTTTTGTACTAAACTGGAACAACTACCAAACGACAAATCTAGCTTTATCACAATAATATTAATTTAAATATATGAATATTTGATATTTGTACGTACGTTGGTTCGACTTCAGTTCAAGACCACGAAACCAATCCATATCTAGAAAGGTGTGAGACCGGGAGACTGGGGCAAATGGGTTTAGATACACAAGTCCCATTTCGAGAAAGAGGTAAGTCAAATGATTCACCTCGGCTTAGCAGCACAGCGTTCAAGAAATTAGGTAACATTCTCTTATCCAATAAACTTACCTTAGTGCCTAAAGACAAAAGTCTATAACAAATGTGTTGTCAATTATGGCTTATGGTATAGAAACGAGTTCTCTAATTGTTGGCCTCTTAAATAAGCTAAAAGGCGCTCAGGAAGCTATGGAGTGACCTTTTCTTGTTTTCTTTTGCGCGATAAAATGAGAAGATTCGCTGAAGAACCAAAGATACCGACATAGCTCAAATAGTTAAAATAACTGAAGTGGCAATAGGCAGAATGTTGGATAAGAAAGGTTCTCGAGTAACGACCACAGATTGAAAAATGTGGTGCGGGACATAAAACTGGACTTGGTCAGATCCGAAGAAAGCCGATGGATGCAGGCTGAGGCCTACGGCTAGCGTAGGACGTATTCCGGCCGAGACGATGAATAATATTTATTAACAAAAGTTCACAAAAATTCTATGAAATCACAAAGCTTACCAACCGGATAAAATTCTCTATAATTTATTTCCACAAACAAGAAGACAATATACAAACATTGAATTGTAAGTAATTAACCAAAGTAAAATTATTGTGTTGAAGACGAATCTTTAACGAACTATCAAATGTATAAAATATACCAACCAGACGAAAAAAGAAGTGGAGGGATTTAAATATATTCCAAAAAACATAAGTTATACTTTAATCGCTTAATGAACACTTTCTTATCATTAAAAACTTAAGTTCCATCATTTAAAAGCTTAGCCCCACAATTAAGTAACTGACAATGTGCTCATATCTATGGTGTTATCTTTTTAACGTTCAATAGGATGAAATTTCGGTATCGTCTTTTTTTATAACAGTTATCATTTTGGACAAAGTAAGTGATTTTATCCAGACTGTATCTTTAATCTTTTAGATTTATCTCAATCGGTGCCACGTGTGGCCTTAACTTTATAATCTTTGATATAATACAATTATTTTGTATGTCTATGTATGAATGTATATTATGAATTCAAATATCCTTTTAAACTAGTCATATTTCGTTAAAGGCAATCAACTGTATAATAAACTGTAAGTGATACTTACAACGCAACGTAAATGATAATTTTTTTAATGACTGGTTTAGGTAAGTGTTTGTGATGACACATAAAGAGGTTCTGCTAAATCTAACCACAGATGACAAACTAACGGACTTTTCACGATGTTTAGGCATTTAAAAAAATAAATGTTTTAAAATGTTCGCGCTAAGTGATAGATTTGAGTCAAAATCAAATATTTTTTTTTTTTATTCACAATCTGACAAAGTATATCCAATTGTCTATTTTGGCTATTTTTAATAAACTTAATTAAATTTGAGTGTAATTTCCAAAATTGATTTTCTTAAAATTGCCTGTTTTCATGCATCTCCTTTAGCATTAAGAAAACAATAACATTTTAGTATGGAGAGAGTTATATTATTTAATTAGGAATATAATAAACCAGTTATTATAGCCCATAAATGCGCATCCTGTATTGCATCTTTACCGTTGTTTTGAAATAATAACTATATAAGTATCGTGGTACTCATATAAGTATTTTATGACACGTGTTCACTTAAAATATTATATAAGTAGGACACGTTTTATAATATACTCATCAAATTTGTTAAGAATCAAAAAAAATCTCACCCAAAAATATAACACCCAAATCTCAAAATCTTCTATAACAAAAATAAACTTTTCCTAAACATAATCTATTAAAACTTAAACATTCACGACTTCACCGCTTCTCAACCAACGTTGAGGGTAACTGACTAAGCGTCTAAACTTTCGAACATTGTGTATTTTTAACTTAGCCCCCCATGTTGATGGGACATGTCTGGTTCAAATTCTGTTACGGTTCTGACTAATAAGGAGCTCAGACTTAAACTGAGTAGATAAATACAAACTAACATTTTCATTTCCTTTATGAAGAAATAAGTAATCTTCTCTGATCTACTCTTACCTATATTTATCTTCCCCTTTTAAATATAAAGACAAGTATAGAGAGGGGGAACGCTTTTATATACAGTTATGTTTGTTGTGTTATGTTTAAGTCATAATAGTTACCATCCATTGCCTGTGATTTTGTTGCGCATGGGCAAGAGACGATATAAATATTTTTAAATCCTATGTATTTTGACTACCATTTGTGATTTTTGTGTTATGTCCGAAAAAACATATAGACTGAAAAAAAAGCCAAAGTTTGGACAACCACATTGTGTAGTTTAGAAGTTTTTTGTTATGCAGAATTAGCTCTTTCACAAGTTTTATACAACGCTAGATGTGCCCTGCAGTTTCACCCGCAGAGAAATCTGTTTTTTTTTTTTTAATTTTACCCCTTTGGCAAAATAATTATTACTTTGATCAATAACTTTTATCTATGTTTACTAAATATTTGATTTAACCCTATTTAACTACAAAAATACTCCAATCTTATTTAACAGATAAATAGCCCTGATTTAGTTTTAATCTTTTTTTTTTTTTTGCTTTAGTCATAATAATTTATTGTAATTCTGATAAGATTAAATCCAATTGGTTATTTAGTAATCTAAATGGTATAGGGATATCAACTTTCTGGGTTAATATATTTAACTCCGCTGAATATAAAACAAAGCTTTGTATCGTAAAAAATAATACAATCGTAATACATAACAATGATATAATACAATAGACCAGCTAGAATTTTCGTTCAAAACCCATTTTCCTCGATTCGTTCGGGTGGAATTCATTAAAAACATTTGATTCACTAGCGCGAAACAACTGGAAATTGACGAGGACACCGCGACCGATAAGTTTGATATTTGTTCAATGCCTAAAATATATGCCAAAGTATAAAATATGCGCGACATACATATTTGGAAGTTTAGAAAAAATAAAAAAAATAAAAATGTATGTTATGCATAGTGTATGGGATCCGAATCGAAATGACACTTTGCTGTCTGTGTGTCAGCTGTTTTTCTTAGCAAATATAAATAATATCAAATAAATCTGATGTACATGTGGAATTTATTTGTTAATAACATATTGCAGATAAAAAAACCACTATCCATAAAGGAGTGTTCTGATATTAAGGCCGTCTACAGACTTCTCTTACTTGTTTCAACTTAGGTTACAGTTGAGAAACTGGTTTTGTTGCTAATTTGGATAATTTTCCCTAGATGGCAGTGATTATACTTAAGTCTTATTTTTTTTAATTAACGCGAACACGACTAGCAGTTGGCTGGTTCATAAATATTAATTATTTTACATCAAAATTTGCTGCAAAACCATTTCAACTTGTAATTTTTATAATTTTTTTACAACAAAACATTTTGTAAAACATGTTTCTTATACAGTAATTATTTTTTGCTTTTTGTTGTTTTTAAATTGGTAAAAAATTCATGTGTGTAGTTAAGGAACCTGCATTTTTAGTGGATATAAGTTTTTAGAATTGATACTTGTTAGTGATTAGTCATTCAATGCCTGTACCAGTTATTACTACAAGCTCACACTTTTTATACAAATTCTTAACTACACTCGCTAGCGAGTATCGAGTTCGCAAATGTATGGGAGGCAAACTGAATTTCACAATACTCATTGAGGCTAAAATGGGTCTAATCATATTAAAGTGCCTCGGATTTCACGAGGGTAATACGAATTCGAATCCCAATTGCAACACAAGAAACATTTCAAAGTTGGAAATAAGCCAATATTACTTAAAGTATTAAGCAGTTGCAGCAAAAATGTGACATAAAATTTATATATCGTTCAATATTATTGAATATTCAAATTACGATATATTTCATTAAAGCAAGGTACCTCATCACTAGATATAATGAAAGTTCTGCTTATGTTAATAAGAATTATATTATCCTAATAGTAATTAAATTAAAATTCACAAACCCGGTATGAATGCCGAAATAAAACGGATTGTAAACAAATACAAATTAAATATCCTCTAACTGGTCATTACAAAATCTAGTTAATTATACGTTGTTTGTAGAAGACGGTATACAAAAAAAAACTATGACGATTCAAAACAGAACAATATGATGAAAGGCAAATAAAATTACTATAATTTGAATAAACTACCCGAGTATAAGTTTCGAATGCACATTTGTATTCATTCTAAAAGACAATTATATTATTAAAGCGAAACATACACGTAATTTTCGAACGCAGCGCACTTTCATACAATATACAGTATATCTATTTAACAAACAATTTTGATTTTATGCTAATAAATAGTATTTATGAGAATATAGGCATATTTAAATAAAATGTACTATTAGAACATACTTGCAAACACACTGAGACACATATACACAGACGCATACATACACACCACACACATATATTTAATTTTATGTATGTCCAGAACATTATTATTATTATTATTATTATGAATATACTAATACTACTATATACTAATATCACACAGTTTATATGACAATATATTTTTTTACTAGTAGTGAGAGTTAATTAATTTTAGATTATTCGGCATAATAGATTCCTTGCAAGACAGTTATAATTATAATAACCTTAACTAACAACACGATCACCCGTAAAACTTCTTTACTAAACTAGATCCTAAAACCGATTTCATAACGGTGAATCAATTATAACGATTTATTATCTTAAATTGAACTTTAACTGAATAATTACTACACAATTATTGGCTTTAGTTCGCGGCGCAATCGGTCTATGAAGCGATAATTATTTGCTAGGTCATGACATGATCAATTTGTTCTGCTCACCGTTCTTTGAGGCGGTGTGTCCGAGACTTTTCGGAGTTTTTGTACGACCTCAATCCTTCTGGGAACGGATGTAACAGGCATCCGTTTAATCATGATCAAGCCGAACGGGTTTAATGACGTGCTTGGTGAACTGGCGGAGTTTGTATTGAATCTTTTTTTTTTTTTTTTTCTCTTAATCTGTGGTTTGGTGTCTGACATATTAATGAACCTGACTTTATTGAAACCCTTTTTTGCATTATACAAAATTTGTTACATTTACATTTTACTTTAAAAATTGTTAATATTTACCCAAAAATATTAAAATTGTTATTAATTTAGATTTCAAAATTAACCCAAAATGAATATTGTAAAATAATTTAAAAGTAATCATAAACTTAATAAAAATAATAGGGTATTCGAATTCCATCCCAAAGTAGTAGGCCAGCCTAAAAATCGACGTTTACTGAAAAAAAAAAGTCCAAGTTAATAATTTTTTTATCGAGAACCCAACAATTTAATTCTTTTATAAACATTACCGTACCCAAATTATTTCTGGTAGTCGAGCTAAGCAAAGTTGATTTACGCCGATTAGTTTCACTTAACATCCAAGCGTATAATGTTTGCTCACTTCATTTCCATAGAAAATGGTTCATTTGTGTTGAAATGTGTCGCAAGGCTGATTCTGGGTGTAGAGCTAGGGTTAGGAAATTTCATTACCGAGGGTCACTTTCAATATCCGTCTCCTTTTCGTGTTGAGCCATGAAAGTGACAGTCAAATTTTGTTATGTTTACTAGGTACCTCTTTCTGTGAATATTTTTCTAGGGTTGTTTTTGTAAGTTGAAAGATATTTTTATGTCTACAAAATTTAGTTTCGCTTTTTCGACCCTTGCCCTTATTTCCTGATCAACGATAAATGTTGTGTTTTTAGGGTTTTTGTTAAGGGCGGAATTTTATGAGAACAGGTTTTTTTTATCAACGATATTTTAGTATATTGCTCAGAGTATTTTTATTATAGTCCCAATTTTATTTTATTAATGGTTTTGTTTTTAGTTAATTTTATAAATATTTTAAATAGGGGTCTTAAAACATTGATGACCTGAAATAATTCAGTCTCAAGACAATTTTTAATTTTTTTTTCGTACTCATTTTTTTTAAATAAACTAAAACGAGATTTTACACGTTATCTGTGGTAAAATACCTTTTCTCAAACATGCTACGATAGGCGACCAAATCTTTCACAAGCTGCTTTGGGATTAATCGTACTTGCAAAACAGTATCAGAAAGCATCCTGCAATGTTTTATATTTGACCGCTCGAGCGCTCGAGCAGCGGTCAGATATGAAATTTAAAAATGGAACGAACTTTTTTAAGACCCAAAAATTGATAACTAAAGAGATCATGAAGTTTTATTTAAATTTCGTACTGGCACAACAAAATAAATGCGCCATTAAATCAATTTAAAGAAGTAAAATAAGTGTCGACATTTGAAAGCGGCAAAATGACCTAAACTATGTTATGTATTGTCTGTACAGTTGTTAATAGAATTATTTTTTACACGCATGTATGAGAAAAGCACTATACAAGCCTTTTTTTATACCATTAAGGTGGCACATAAGCACACGGTCCGCATGATGATCGCAGCTAAATCAGATCAGCGGTTTAAGCGTGAAGAGGTAACAGACAGACAGACAGAGTTACTTTCGCATTTATAGTATGGACTAGTGTGGATTACTCACTTTGGTTTCTTTTCAAATAAGCCTTATAATATACTTACCGTACCGGCTATTCCGGTTTGCAATTAACTATTTTTTTATTTTTTATTTATTGACATTTACACACTTCAGTTTTATCAAATAAAATTTGGAATGTCAAAAGAAATGTATTGCTGAAACATCAATTGAATATCAATTAGGGGCACCTTCTCACCGATCCCTCATCACTTCTCATCACAAATTATGTGTCAATACGCAGCCTCTCTTCTGATTTCTATTAACACGGAGGTCTCTTATGGATTTCATTAGCATATTAATTTAAGACAATTTCAGTGGCCGCTCTCCAGCTGTTAAAGTATCAAAACAAATCAATCGATGGTTAATCGAAATAGCTGATGATGGTTTCAATATTTTCTAGATGGGAATTGATGCTTTAGGATATGTCTTATGTAATTATTATAAAGTGAATTGAAAGCTTTTGGAGGTTTTGTTTAATACGGTACAGATATACCTATATTCACAGCTGTTTTTTTTTTAAATAAAATAATTTTTTTATAAAGAAAAATCCAGGACGACAAAACAATTTTATATTTCAGTATTATTTATTTGGCGATTTGAATGGTATGTACGTGCGTTGTGTTACCTTGTGTGTTCCAATCCACTTATTTATTAAAGTAAATAAGTGGATAAATTTTGTACTAATTTAAGCGAATAAAGACCGAGGCGGTAAGTACCAGACCAAAAGTAAATAATAAAAGCGGCTAAGTGCGAGTCGGACGGATGGACGGATAGCGGAGTCTTAGTAATAGGGACCCTATTTTGACCGTTTTTTACCTTTTGGGTACAGAACCCTAATTATAAAAGTAAAATATAGTCAGTTACCCGAGAGATAAAAGTAATTTTGAAAAACCGGTCCAAAACAAATATGCATAAAATATCTAAAATGTTCGTTTTATATTCACCGCAGCAGTGTGATAATAAATGAATCTGTGTTTTACATTTGTATGTTACGGTCACATAATTACATATATCGTTTATTTTGTACAAAACAATCTCGACCGGCTACACATTATAAATATCCAATTAAAAATAAAAATGAGCCAAACGTATTAGTTGGGGCAATGAACCGAAAAATTAACCGGATTTTTGATTTCGTTTATATTTAGAAAGAAATGCAGTTTATACAAGTTTAAATGTTGAGTGGCGCTGAGTTTATTTGAGAGTTGTAAGTTAAGATAAGTTGTTACCACTAAATCTTATTGGTACTTTATCTGCATTTTTGTTTATTACTATACCGTAAACTTAAAAAAATTGCCTCTATCCACCTAAGGTAATATAACTTTAACAATGTTTTTTTTTTAGTCCAGTTGCTTAGGAAATTATCTCACACATTAGTTTACAAGCAAACAAAAAAAAATCACACGTGTTTAGTAATATAAGTAGCGATTTTTAGATAATTACCGGGTCTTAACGCGCCGGTAAGTGTACGGAAACCTTTTTTTTGAGTGGTCCGATTGAGAGACAGTGATCGAATTATCTGAAATAAGTAAAAGACGCAAAAGTCTAAAATTAACTATTAATTCCGATTTCACCGTTTTTAATAAAATCTTAGTCTTTGTTACTAAATAAACCAGAAATTGTGTTAAAATCAAAATAATCGACAGCTATATTATTATAAATGTAAACACTTTAAATCTACAAACACTTAATCAACTTTTTCTTCGTCACAAATTTATAAAAAACCATCTTGGTCTAGATAAATTTATCAGAAGCAGTGATTGTCACGCGGGCTTAAAGTTGGTGATAGATGTCTCCCACATTGTTGATCTTCGGCGGATAAAAACCGTTACGGTTGGGTGTTCACGTACAATTAAAACTAAATTGTCACACCAGTGTAAAGATTTTCACTGTTCGGTAAAAATATTCAAAGAAACATTAAGTCGTCAATAATAAATGTAAATAGACACCTTTGAGCCTCATACACGTCTCCTATTTAGCTAAATTTTGACTTGAAAAAGATCTTTAAATACACTTAACTTAAAATACCTACTTTGACGTAAATAATTAAGGATAACTTCTTTGCAATAAAAATAACCTATTACAAGGGATTT
This sequence comes from Apoda limacodes, assembly GCA_946406115.1. Taxonomy (NCBI): domain Eukaryota; kingdom Metazoa; phylum Arthropoda; class Insecta; order Lepidoptera; family Limacodidae; genus Apoda; species Apoda limacodes. The sequence continues at coordinate 18,429,297 of OX291555.1, read as the reverse complement.
TAGTAATATTGACTTTGATATTAGTATCCACTAAAATATATATATATGACGATTTGAAACTAGTGCCAATTCTTTTGTTTGTAACTGTTCTGTTACGGAATCCAATAAACATATAAAATTAAAAAATAAACCATGTTACATACAATAATCTAAAATAAAAACTTAAAATAAACAGAAAATTACTATAAATAATGAGTTTCTAATCAACTGGCTTCTGCCAGCGGCTTCGCCCGCCCTTAATTTCGTTATCGGCGTAGGTTCTTGCAGCAACTCCTCAATTATAGAAAAAAAAAAAAACAAACAAATCTTTCCTCTTTAATGGCATAATAAATTCGTGTCTGTGAAACCATGGAAATACACATACAAAATTTCAACCCAATCGGTCAAGCTATTAAGTAGTTGACATACCGACAGCAGTGCCACCTACCGGATCCAACTGTATTTTTAAATCATCCAGGAAACCATCGTAATACCCATTTCAACCCAATAGGTTCAGCAGTTTAGAAGCTATGTGAAAAAGATAAGTACGGAAGGATAATTCTTACTACCCGTTGTACTATTACCTGTTTTCCCGTAGGAATGAATCATTTTCCCAAGATAAAAAGTAGCCCATGTTTATCAGGGATAATGTTGGCTTCTAATAGTAAAAAAATTCAAATCGGTCCAGTAGTTTCGGAGCCTATTCAATACAAACAAACAAACAAACAAACAATCAAATATTTCCTCATTATAGTTTTAGTGTTATATTAGTGTAGATAAAAATATGGATTAAAATAAATATACATAAATATTTATTTTAATTCAATTGCAACATTGACTCAAACTTAAATATATAATAAAAATAGACAATGAACTAAGATTTGTTACAGTTCAACTATTATTTTATTTTGAAATTAAGTTAACAGACAGTTAAACACAATAATAAATTAAGTTCAGTTTAATTTAATTGATAGAAATGACATAAAATGATTCGTTGCTTTTTAATTTTAGCATCTTTTACTTTGAGAAGAAACAATTGTAAAAAACTATTTCAAATTAAAACTAATTTTACATGAAATATTTACACTCAAGTTCAAAAAAATAAAATCCATTATATTTCTTAGAAACACTTTTAGACAGCAATTATCAATTTTCAAATGGCAACTTTAAGTAAACTTAGTACCTATTTACATTTTTATTAAATTAATAAGTTTAGAATTTCAAATAAAACCTCTGAAAGCGAATGTCATTCACGAAAAGTCTTAAGTTACTTAAGCCGTGACAGCTACGTGCTTAGGTCTTTCATTTATCAAAAAAATGTCACGCTTGTCTTTATTTAGTGACCAATTTAGAGTACGTCTGGTCACCGCACCCGTCGGTGACAGTGCGGTGACCTTCTTGACGAATCTTTCACTAATTCAGCTTGGTTTTTTAAAAACCGTAATAACGAAAAATTCTGTCCATTTAGATTTTTTAAGAAGCATTATTTCTTTTAGTTGTAAAACCAGTTCATCAAATTTAGTACAAAAAATATGCAAAGTCAACAATATGGTTGTAAAATTAACTAAATCCTGTTTATGGCTACTATATCTATTTAATTATGAAAATAAAAATATCGTAGCCTTCACATAAAAACAAAAGCAGAATTTAGTTAAATTTATAATAGGAATTTACATTTTTTGTCATATTATCAATATTTCATTTTCAACCCACGAGCAAGCGGGTCAGAAATGTAATTAGTTAAAACTAGCTTTTTTCCGCGGTTTCACTCACCCTAAATCTGGTTTATCGGTGTAGGATTTCAATTTCAATAGAAAAAATATTAGTTAAACGACTCACATTTGACGTTTTTAAGGACCCTATGTCCTTTCCCGGGACTCAAACTATCTACATGCCAAATTTACCCGCTGTTCCACCCGCCCTAAATTCGATTATCGGTGTAAGATTTCAACGACAACTGTTCAATTATAGAAATAAAACTGACTCACGCTTAACGTTTTCAAGTAGCCTTTGTCCTTTTTGAGGACTCAAACTATCTCCATGGCAAATATTATCCTAATTATCACAGCGGTTTAAGTGTTATGAGGTAACATGCACACAGACAGACAGAGTTACTTCGCATTTATAATATTAGTATGGATTAAAGTAAATTTACTATAAAAATCGGATCTGAATACAACGCACGATAGGACCCGATTTCTATGATAAAACGATTGAAAAACGCAAAAGTGTTAAATCTGCTCCCGACCGAAAGCTAATCGAGTTTTTAATACTGCCAATTTAAACGTGAAAATTTTACTAGCAGCTTTTTGCATTTAAATTCAAATTATTTAATTTATATATTACCTACTTATTTCACTAAGAAACATTGAAAAAAGATTTAAAAAAAAACTAGGTAGACGTAGTCACGGGAAAAACTGGTCAAGTACAAAATACAGATATAAAAGGATAAAATCCTAATCGAATTTCAATGTGGGCGATCCGCTATAACTATAAATTTTAATGACTTACTTATGTTAAATTTTCAAATGTTTAACAGATAGTAAGCTGGCTATCTAAGGAGGTCGGCCATTTTGAAATTATCCAGCATCAGGGCCACAAACAGTGTTTCGATTCAAAGCAACCGGTTGTGTATCCGCCGCGTGCACCTGTCGTCTCGTGTAAAGCTACCTTTATTTTTATTTATCAACTTAACCAAACACATTTACGTTAAGTAACATGCGGGAAATGCAACTCTCAAATGTTTTGTAATTAGGATGAATTACAACTGAAAAAAAAAATTAAGAAATAAAATAATATAATTAATTTAAGTACTAATAAAAAATGGGAGATATATAAGTTTTATCTTTAAAAAGGCTATAGGTAGTAAATATAATAACTATTTTTTTGAGGTCAATTTGAATTCTTGTTTATAATTTGAAAAAATTATACGTCGAATTGTATGGGCCCTCAGGTTAACAATAATTAAACGCAAAAAAACTGACTATTTATTTAATATGCTAATTAAAACACAAATTAATTGGTATTTTGAGCAGCGGTAATTAAAATATCGATAATATATTATGAAAACTTATCGATTGTTGTGAAACTAACTTCGATGTGTTCAAGCTTAATCATAATTTATTGAATTGAAATAAATGAATTTACTATATTAATCACGATAACGATAAAAAGAATCCGCCAAAAGATATAACTTTATAAATAAAAGAAATGGAAGACATTTTGATTACAATATTTTTTCATTAACTATTATACTCGTGGTCATAGACCTACCGCATTGCCCATTTCAATCAAAAAACATGGTTCTAACATAATGGACAAATATTTAAAATGATCATTGAACCAATTTAATAATAAAATCTAAGAATTGGATATAGTAGTTAACAATAAATAGAATAACTCGATTCGATACGGCAGTAATTTCATTCCAGTGAAATAATTTGTGAATATTTTGATGCTATTTGAATAAGTAAAATTAAAAACAGGTTTGTCGTTTTTGTTTGACATACTGTATATTAATACTGTTTAGAGATAGAAAATAATACATTGTGTATTAAGGGTGGTAAGAAGACAATTACTATCGAGAGGCTATAAGAAGCCTAAGGCCGAAAGCCGAAAGCTTTAATGACTCGAGTTTGTAATTTCCGTGTTTTGCTACATTTGCTTTCATTACATTTATGAAAAAATGAATAAAATGTAATTAATGTTGATGATTAATAGTACATTGTTTACCGAGAGGCAAAAGTGAGCGATTACCGATGAGGGTGTAGTTTGACTTAATACACACGAAGCGGGAACTGTATTTATACTCGAGTGATAACATATTTTTTTACACTACAAATTAATCAAAGTTTTAATTTACTTAACATTTAATAATTTACTTTTATAAACAAAGATGGCGCTGTACCAAATAATTACAAGGTATGATTATGTTTACTGTTGCTTGTAAATAATGAGTTTTTTCAAATTAAATCTGGTTCGCTTTTATAATTACTGATGGCACTGTACCAAATAAAAATAAGTTATTATAATTTTTCGTCAGCTTTCAAATAGAAAGTGCTTTTATTACTTTCTTGACTCTAAACGGGCAAAGCAATCTCTGCAAACACGTACCTTCAACCCTATTTTTGACTATGTATGAAAGGTCTTTCAGAGCATGTGTAGTGTAAATAAACACAATTGAAATGGTGGGAATAGGAGTAGAGAAATTATCACTATCGCGAGATATATAGAGAATTTATGAATTAAAAAGTTTTGGTTGAAGTTAAAACTTGCAATTACTCGATTATAGTGTAGTTCATATTTTGAACAGACAGCTTTTATACTTATATATTTAATGAAAAAGGCGCGTCATTACCGCCCGTGAGTTATTTGAATAAGCTTTACTTTAAGAAAGTAAAATTTACAAAGAAAAGCCCGTGGGCGTAATTAAGGTCTTCAAACCTGCTCTGCGTGCACGTAACGACACTGTTTACAAGTAGGTAAGTGTAATGAAAAAAAAAAATATTGTATAAAGTTATTTCAAGACTGGTCTTTGCCCGATAAACGGCGGTAATAAGCCTCACCTCCTGTGTAGTCGGATAGAATATAACACGCGGTAAAAAGTTAATTTTGTAAGCATTTTTTTATGCCACGAAATTTGAAATATCTTTTATAAACCCCTTTGGGAACAAGTACTGTCGTGGTTTTTCTTTTTCCTTTTATGAATGAGTGCGGTTCAGGATCTCCGTGCAGATTGGTAAAAATTACGTGCCATTTGGTAAAATTTATGACACGCAAGATTTATCATGATGCTTTCACTTAACAGATAGTATGTGAGAAAGTTTGTACCTAAAAGAAAATCCAGAGGAATGGATCCGGGTACGTATGCCTACCACCCTCAGTGCAGCACTTAAAGTTTAAGCGATGAGCAGACACGATTAATATTAATTTAATTTAATTTGTAAATATTTATTCATTATTATGTAAAATATATTTAAATTAATACTTATACATTTCCGTTTATTTGTTCATCGGTCACGACTTAACGGAACCTCCAACTGCAGAAATATATAGAAGACCAATTTGAAAGTTCTTGCAGGAATATCTATAACCTATTTAGCTTGTTTGTTAAGCAAACTTTTTCACTATCCTGGACTTGCCGTAGAAATTTCAAGCTAGAAAACCGGGCAAAAGTACCTACAAATAAAAAAAAACCACTTTTATGAAAAACTACGACTAATACACTTATTCCCGAAAGGGTTAGCTATTAAGATCAGGCTGTTATCGGAAACTTTCAAACTGTTTGGTACTTTTGACATAATTTTTTTTAAGACGTTTACGTCCTTTTACATTATTACGGCAATCGTTAGAATTGGCCGAAGAGCATTCAGGACTTTTCTGTTTTTTAAAAAGTGGCCATGCATAAAACAATCAATAGCTGGCATTAATATAAATATCAGTTTTTTAATAGACTTACTTATGTCTAAGTGGAGGTAACGTAATATTTTAGAAGATTTTATTTCATACAGTCTTGTTTACTTTGATGCCAGATATTGATTCATACAGGTCTATGCATGGCCGCTGCTATAACCCAGGCGAGGCGCCATTCTAAAATATTCAAACCCCTTTATGCAATGACAAACCCCTATACGCAAACAAAAATATCACGCACGCGATTTAACTCTTTTGAAGTCTCGTACTGCAATAGCTACTAGAGGGCCATCAGTGCGCACTACAATACGGGACATAATAAATATCATTATTTTTTTATTTTATTCCCCTTTTTGGAATAAACTTGGTCTTTTGAGACAGTTAGTGAAAAAATTCTAGTTGGCAACACCTGCTACTACTTTTTATCTATATATTTATTTTGACTGATGACGCCCTTACCGGCGAAATATATCTTAATTTATTATATTATTTATATACATATTTACATTTAAATATTTATAAAATAAGACTTGATATTAAATATTTATACCTATGTTAGTAACTATCCAACGTCTTCATTCTTACTACTTTGGCTCAACAAATAAACGTTGCTATTCTATTTATGGTTAAAATATCTCTAGAAAAGAACACACATTGCAATAAACCCGTTGGGAACAAGTACGTTACGCGTGGCGCAGAACCTAGAATAAAGAAAACCTAAACGCCTGATTAAGCTCCGGTTAAATCGAAGCTTAAAACTACAGCACACAGTTAAGAAAGCTTGCTTTGAAAACTAGCAGTTCGCGTGGCTGTTTTCCTGTTGTAATTTGGAAAATGTCGTATTAATATTATAAATGTTAAATGATCTTGAACTCTAACTTCTAGGCAAAAAAGTTCAAATTTTAATGAAACACAGTTCTTCAGTAAATTACAACCTACAATGTTTTGCGATGCCGCAAACCATTGGCTACCAGTTTTGCTTCGAGTGCGTTAAACTCGTTGATTTACGTTGATGTACCATGTTAGTTACGATACCGTCAAGTTTATGGTTCGAAATGTTATCTATGGCTTCCGTTTTTTCTTGCTTTATGAGTTTTTTATATATTTTTATTGATAAAATGTTTCCTATTTCGTACCCAAGTAATTTTCAATTAGACTTTCACTTTATCTGTAATTTTTTTCCTAAATTGATTTTGCCGGCAATAAATTTAGTTTACATTTGAAATAGTACTAGTGATAATATTTAATTGGGAAAAATCTTTTAAACCTTGAAACACAAAAAACGACATTTCTACAAGTACAGGTATTATTTAAGCATTTCCGCTATTTGTATGTCCACTAAACAATCAAAAACTACTTACGTGTGCCAATGCATAATGGTGGAAGCTAGATGTATACATACAGAATTTACTGAGCAAGAAAGGGACCAGTATAGTGCCTATTTCAAAGATGATGCGAAAATATGAAAAGAATTGTTTAAAAATTAGTGGCGAAAGCATATTTTTTAATAATTTGAAGCTTACATATTTTAATAGGTAACCCTACATCTAGACTATTATTATATACAGAAATGATTTGATTTTTCGTATGTTTGTTTTTAGTGGAGAAACTTTAAAAACCACGTATCCGATCTAAAACTTTTAGAAAGCAACATTATCAGCGAGTAAAATAGAATGTATAGAATGTATTTTAATTTAAAAAATTGAGGTCCCTACGAAAATTGTAATAATGTAACCAAGGTATTAAAATTTGTAATAAAATACATTATTTGGCGTGCGTTGCAAAAGCTATTGATGGTACATTTGATAATGTATTACATATTTATAGTTCTCATATCACCTACAAAAAGTCACGGAGTCTATCTGTCTAACTTTTATAGTTAGGTCACTATAACGCTTTTTGGTTAAATTAGTCAATCAAAACACGCGTAAAATCAAAAAAGGATGACATTCGTTTGTTGGAAACGATATTCAAAGTTAAGCAACGTCGAACTTGGTCAACAACTGGATGGATAACCGCTGAGTGTGACTTCGGTGCGCGAGGCCAACTCGCAACTGGCCGGTTTTTTTTTGTTTTAACCGATAAAAGACTTAAAAAAAAACTTTCCGTGCGACATCCCATCTCTACTGCTACCGACCTGCTCGCTGCATGTCGACCGCTAGCGTACGACATATGCCTAAAGAGAGAATCTAAGAATATGAAAAACTATTTACAAACGATTTCCGCCATGTTTTTTCCACATATCTAGTTCTAACTAGTCGACTAAACAGTTACCACGTTGCAGTGTGTGTATTTTTTTCAAAATCAACGGATTTGACTCCTGGTTTATTGATTTTTAAAAAATCAGATGATGCAGTTTTAGTTTCCGTCAAAATCGGGCCCAAGACTCCTTTGGAGTCTTACTTAATACTTTTCGCTTTCCGCATAGTTTCGGATTTGACCATACACACCTACTAGAAAAAAATCATAAAGTATACTCTATTTTATTGAGGTTTTTCAGGAAAATATTAGAAAATCCTAGCTGGAATACGGAAATCCATTTTTCTCTAACTAACTGACATAAGGAATTCAATGCTTAAAATATTTTATTAGCACTTAAGCGTGAATATTTCAATTGTAAACATTCCAAACGTCCAATTACACACAATAATCTAATAGAAGGCGCAAAGAATTTCAAACAATATAAAACACAACCTGTGATTACCGACAAAGAAAGATATTAAAAACAAGCGAAAGCGAGAAACATTGAAATATAAATTCTTATTTTCATCTGGCAACATTAAATTCGATTGTGTAGGTAGCAAAATATAAAACGGTTACCAAACAGCAAAATTATTGGTTGAATATAACCCAAGTCTTTGGATGCGATAAAAAACCGTTTTTATTTTATATCAGCCAAAGCCAAACGTTTCTTTCTCTCGGACCGCAAAAACCTGTTGGGCTTGAATTTATCTTTTACGATACGTATATATTTTTTGTACACTACGCCAATATTTTAGCTGAATGGGAGGCAAAATCGTAATTCATTTATACGAGCTATAAACGTCGAAGTTTTCCTTAAAACTATCTGGTTAGATAACAGTGTAGCCGTTTTTTTCGGACTCCCGAGTAAAATATGCCTGGTTTCCTTATTGTATTTACACTTATAAATCATCAACCCTGATAGAGGGTCGTCTCTTGGGCGAAAAATATCATTAAAACGAAATTGGTTTTCAAAAAGTGTTTGAGCGTAATTCTATGTAGGTACATTGTGTTCTCACTCACATACAACGTCCGTACATTTTTCTACTAAAGCTTGTCTGTCGCAGCTGACATGATAATAAATCTGGTAGGTATCTATATATTTTAATTAATTTATGTATATCATCATTTCTAATACTCTTTGTATTGTTAGTAGTAGTGATTGCCCATCGATCCGATGGACGCGGGTTCGATCCCCGCACATGTGATGAAGTTTGTGTTTGTCTTGAGTCTGGGCTTTGTCTATGTATTTACAAAAAGTCTCTTAAGGTTAATCTTCTTATTGTATCCGTGGTCTGTAGACCTGTAGTGTAGACATAATGTAGATGGCTCAGTATGTAAAATAGTATTTATTTATTACTAGCACTGTACCGTGACCTCGTCCGCGTGGACTTTTGGGAAAAAGAAAGCTTTTAACTATTTATAGTTGTACGTACAGAAATATCAGAATTCTCATACAAATCTTCATCTCCTGCTTTGCCCCCTAAAGGATCTCTTTTCAAAAACTGGAGACCACGCTAATCTTTATTTTCAACCTCAAGGTCTATTACCAATTGTAAATCTTTGTAAAATTCTTTCATAGTGGTGCCCTAAGTCAATTAAAAAACCAACATGCCAAATTTCAAGTTCCTAATCCCAGTGGTTTGGGCTGTGTTCTGATATGTCATAGAATTAGTCAGTTAGTTTCTTCTGTATTTTATATATACAGAAGATTAACCTTAAGTGATATTTTAAATCATAATCATTTAAGTTTAGGTAAAATATTTATAGCTTATTTCATGTAAGCATAATATAAGGCAGTCTTGGGCTAGAAATAATAATATTTCATGACTTTTTATGCTATAATATTATAATGATACTAACGCATTAAAACTAATATATTTGCCTAAGATTGGTTACATCTCAGTTATTCATCTTAAAGATTAGCAGCGTGGGAGGAACTCTTTGAAGATCGCATTATTATGTATTCCACACCTCAAAGCCTGACCATAATTGGTATTTCTTAGAAAATACGAAATTACGCAATTTATTTCACCATCTTATATTTTCAGGCTAGAAGCCGTCACCGTATAGATTCTTAACGGCAGGTCGCAATATCTTGTACCAAAAATGTCTAAGTCTAATTAGAACCACCGGAATAAATATGTTTGTTGGATGGTTTCCATTAATTTTGCAAGAGGTAACCATTCTACTCAGAAATATCTTGAACGTATATCGCTTGTTTGACGGTTGTGGGTGGACATTTAAATATGGTCGTATCACTTAGAACCCTGTATCAATTTATTTCAAAGTAATTCTGATTTATTATGTTACTTGTATTCTTAATAGAGTTTTTATACAATTGCATACTATATTAATGCAGACACGAGAAATCTGGTTTTTTAATAAAAATAAATTATTAACATCCTAACTTTTTAAAAGCAGGTACATTGTTTGCGTAAAAACTATTTATTTTAATAGTTAACGGTCCCAAAGGCTGTGTGTGACTGGAAAAACGACCCAAATTCATTAATAAAGGCGGTGTACTGGCAGTAAATATGTGAGTAAAAAATTACGAATAAAAAACTTTCTTATGACCGTTTTTGAAATTTAAGTATCCGTTTAGATTTAGTTTAATTTTGTTTTTTTGAATAGATGAAAAAAGAGACCTATTTACAGTGCAACTAACTTTTCTAGCCTTCTGGCCTTGGACGTTTTGTCGCTAGTGTCATTGTAGGTGCACATAATTTCAATATGACGACTGTAGTTTTGATTCAAGATCATTACCGGGTCAGAAAAATGTGTTGCACTGTACGGTTTATCAAATTTGGACTGAAATTTTTTGAAACGCATGTTATAATTTGTCTCGTAGCTTTTACGTGATTATTACTTGCTAACGAACCAACGGATAGTTCTTTCTTAAATAGCAGTTTGTTAGCACATAGTCAAATGATGCTAAAACCATTTACAATGTACAGTACTTATCATTTTTACAATTTTATATATATAGTAAAATTAGCTGATTTTAAATTTAAGTAAGCTTTATACCTTTCGAAGATCTCCTATATTTAATTATTTTTCTAAAGAAAATAAATAAACCTCATTTTAAAAATCTTTAAACAGTTTATCTATGTGCATAAATAAATAATAAATTTCTAACTAATCAGTTGTTACAAAACTGACGTAGTTATCTTTATCACTAACTACCACCTAATCTACGGTTAAGTTTAACTTAACATATGTATGGTATTTAAGATACTTCTCAGGCAGGTTCTAATATATTTCATAGTCATTTTTAGCTTTGATTATTTTTACCATTCTGTAAGCTTGGTTTGTACTTAGTTTGTATCATTAATATATATATATTTTTATTTTATTTTCGAATTCTTGTCAAATTAAAATGACTAAAGAATCCACGACATTGCACGTATGCACTCTTGACTTTTTAATCTTAGTGACTTTATGAATCAACGTCAGTTATTTAACTTTTTAATATTTTTTTCACTGAAATACAATCATATAATGATACAGATATTAACAACAATTCTCTAGCGTATGTTACACACAGTCTTTAACTTTCATCTAATCATTAAAGAAAAACAGAAACACAACACCTATTTCTTTACCCTCGAATACCTATCAATATCATACCTATAATGCTCATAAAACTTTCTATTAAGCAGAAGCTTGTTGAAAAACTTTCTCGCAAATAACAAGTTATACCGGGAATATTTCATTACTCACTACGTTCAAGCAGTTATTATTTGGCTCAACCGATCAAATTACAAATTTTCACGCAACCACTCCGTTCTTTTACTGAATGAATACTTTAAGCTTTAGTTCGTTTAGCGAAGCGTGAGTTAACACTTTTTTGTTTGTACTTGTGAAATCCGTGGGTGTCTAAGTGTTTGATTCAGTAATTCCTCTTTGTTTATGATAAAAATGTTTGTTATTGTTTAACAAAACAATTATTTTTACCTCTTCAGTTCATCTCTTTGAAGCCGGTTGTTTTTTTGTTAAAAAGTTTTTATTTTTTAGTTTTGAGTTACGAATTGCTTTTTTTTCTCGTACACTAAAAACATTGATACTCGTAACAAAATTTTATACAATCATTAACATAAAAGGCGTTTCGGCAGTTCCAAATTATCACCAATTATTTTTACTGACCGAAAGTTTTAAATTTACTACATTAATATGAGACCACCTCGGAAGTATCCCCTTTTAAATAAAAAATAGTTTTGAAAGTCCGGATATATGACGGAGCTATGCCCAAATATATATAAAAAAAAAACAAACATCTAAATTGAGAACCTCCTTTTCTTTTGAAGTCGGTTAAAATGGGTCTGATTTTTGTAATTGTGTTTTCGACTATTTATTACGAGTATCTACTATGTTTTTTATGCAGATTTATCGTATCGACACAGATTTGTAGATATTATTCATGTTTTGAATAATTAATTTGCCTAAATGCTTCCCAATCCTGACTTACTTCTTAAAGTTCGTCTGGAACTGATAATGGGGATATATTATTCTATCCTTCGTCTTTCATTTTATCGCGTATTATTTTAAATCTGGTAATTTATGACGTAATTTTATCACTCACTCTATAGCGCTGATGATCGGGGGCGTCGCGGCAGGACTAGGAACCTAGGCGTCGGTCTGTGTTTATGTTATCTAAGAAGGGGCATACTCTAAAGGAAGGAAGCTTACTTTAAAACAATAGGAAACTGCTACAAAATTGGCAAGACAGTTGTAATAAAAACTTTGAATGCGTCACCGTGGCGGTTCCTCGTACTACTGATGCTCCGCGCAGCTATCCAGGTGCATAGTCTGATCAAATTTCACTGGTAGTGTTCAGATTTGAACTATGAATTCACCAAGTTGCGTTGATACCATGACGTTGGTATTTCCGATCGAACGCGGGATTTAATTAATACGCGGGCAGTACTGTACACACCAAGTGAATGTCGATGCGTCATTGTTTATCTTTACCGAACATACAGGGTGGAAACACTAAGGCTGGGTTGCACCAACTGACTTTGACGGGCCGGTTAAGTTCAAAAAAAGGTGCCTAAGCAAATTTTCATACAATCTTTCATTTTTGACGACTGGTTAACGTCAAAGTTGGTGCAACCCAGCCTTAGTAATCTCAATCGATTATTACTAAACTATACACGATATCGAAATACTAATTATTAATCCTGAAAGTGCTTTATGAGCTCTATCTAATGTTATTAATAATGATTTATAAAATAAACTGGTTCTATCCGAAAATTTAACGTTTTCAGCTTCCATAATGCATAGTATGTATGGAATTCAAATAAAATCATCAAATTTTTGGATAAATCCAGTTTATTTTATAAACCATTATTGACACCATTGGATAGAGCTCGTGAAGCACTTTTGAGATCAATAATCAGTATTTCGATAACGTATATGGCTTAGAAATAATCGAGTGAGATCTCTTAGTGTTTCTACCCTGTATAAATAAAGCCAACACATCAAAAGCAGTTCTGTCATGCAGGACTAAATTAGTTAGTAAAAGGAGGTCGTCAAATAAATTATTATACGGGTGTGTATACAGCCGCTGGTAACTCCCGTCTTTGGACAAAAACCGTTAAGATATATATAGATTAGGTGTGGATGTGTGGGCAAAGGATTTTAACTATTTGGCATTACATTTTCCAAAATCACTGAAATATTTGGGGTTTTCTTGTATATCGATTTTTGAAAGCTGTCGGCTATACTTTTACTGACAAGCATTCAGTTATACAATATCGACAGCACCCAGCTTTTATACAATTAATTATACTTTTATTTAAGTATACTTTGTCATTTCCATTGCCTTATTTGACATTTTTAAAGTAATCTGTCTCTAAATTATAGCGAATTTTTGACATTAACATATTTTCATATTTATTTTTATGTTTTTAAAAACTTAACTTCTTAACTCTTAGCTGTAAATTAATAATTTTATTTATCGCTAAATAATATTCAAGATTAGGAGTATAAAATAATATAATGAACTAGAAATTGAAATCAGCGCAAAAAATTAATTACATACATGTTACACGTACAATATATTCTTGGCCTAGAAAAACATGTACACAAACCGAAACAATTCTTTGGTATCTCATTTTATTGCAGCTCAGAGTTAAAATTCAAACCTTTTACGAGAGTTTATTCACAGCATTTGTACAAATATAGTGACACAAAAGCTGCCGACCCCCAAACCAAACAACCGGCCGGGACAGTGTGGGCGGACTAGATCTTTTCACTTTAAGTGATGCCTCTAACGGTCCCACATTTCGCAATGCGCCGTCAGTTGAATACAAAAAAGTATATACATACGTTTTAAAGGCTATAAGAACGTCATTTTACAAACAAATATAGTGATGTAAATTTTGGTTCGTATTTTCTGGGACACAACTTATATTACACGAAGTGTTTAGATATATGTACTTATATAAGTACAAATATAACATAACAAAAGGCAAAAGAGTTCTGCGAGTATTATGCTATAGAATTAGAAATATGGTGGATATCTGAATACTTGCTAATCGAGTTTGTTTAAAAACAATTTTAGAAGTTTTTTAAGTTTTTTTTTTTTTTGTATACCACTAAGGTGGCAAACAAGCTGACGGTCCGCCTGATGGTAAGCGGTCACCGTAGCCTATGGACGGTTGCAACACTAGGGGTATCACTCGCGCGTTGCCGACCCTTCAGAAATTTAATAACTTCTTCCTTGAAGAACCCTATACTGTAGTCCTTACATAAGATTAATTAGAGTTTTTTTTAGATTCATAGAACACGCGGTTTCAAAGTAGGGCAACTATTTTAAACTTGGGGAGTCAATAACTCGCAGAAAGCATGTTTATTAATTGCATTTTTTAATACATATTTAAGGATATACCAAATGGGAAGCGTGATAAAAAAAAATCCCCCGGTTCAATGTATGGATATATTATTATTTTGACGTGAATTTGATGAAACGTCTTTAAACCGCAGACGGGGGTCGTACTTTGGGCGCCTTAGATCTCAGAAACTAAAAGAGATACAGCAACGTAATATCACCTTAAATTTGTAGGTCAAACTAACTCCAAAGAGTTTTGAATGACACAAACGGCTCATAGGCCTGTGATAGTGTATAAAAAATACCAAATAATGTATAAATATAATTAATTACAGGAACGAATAAAATTTCACGACCTTTTCGACGAAAAAAAAGGTTGCAAAATCTACACGGATCACTTTCATCCGAACAACCGCGCTAACATCTGCAGAAAGAAGTCGTCGTTATCGATAAGTAAAAAAATCTGATATCAGACCAAAAATCTGTACACAAAGGGTGCCATCCTACTAATATTATAAATATGAAAGTTTGTATGTCTGGATGGATGTTTGTTACTCAATCACGCTTTAACCACTGGACGGATCGGGATAAAATTTGGCATACATGTAGCTTAGGTCCTGATATTGTATATAGGCTACTGTTTATCCCAAAAATTCAAAAGTTCCTGCGGGAATAACTATAACAGAGTTAAACGAATTATTGCTGCACCTATAGCATGATATAGCAATTCATTGGTATAACTACTAAATTAATTAATTGGAGTTAATTAAGGAGTTCCACGCCGATAACAGTATTGATGGGGGGCGGAGCCGCTGGCAAAGTTTAGTGGAGCCATATATTGCTAAACCTAGGTTACCCGTTTTTCTGTGTAACTGTCTGACTTTAAAAGGGGTCTATCTTTTAGGAAGATTTTTTTTTTTACAGAATTTGTGTCATAAATTACTAATAAAACTTGCTACGATCCTGGCACACTTATCATTCTCCATCCACTCGCGGCAATGGTTTGTAAACACTCTATGTAGTTTTTTTTTTTATATACCACTAAGGTGGCAAACAAGCACACGGTCCGCCTGATGGTAAGCGGTCACCGTGGCCTATGGACGCCTGTAACACTAGCAAGGAGCTCAATCCACAATATTAGATAAACACACAAACAAAAGTAAATAGAGCGTCGTATAACTAACTCATTTATCCGTTTTAATTATCTTTTTTCGACTACCTACTGTTAAGGCGAGTCTTGTGTCAATTACTTTTAGAAGATAAAACGTTTTTAAGGGTCGTTTTACCTTTCGGCAAAGACAATTTCACAGAATTGGGTTTCATTTAGGCTGGCTCCAGTACACTTTTGTGTCTCCAACTGTTTTTCTCATTAATCAAGATGAGGAACTGAAATTCATTATTGTTGTATCAAATTCTATCTATTTTTTTCTTAGCTTTCATTCAGTATAGGGTAACTGGCGAACAAACCATATAAATATTATAAATGCGAAAGTAATTCTTTCTGTCTGTCTGTATGTCTGTTACCTGTTCACGCTTAAACCACTGTCCGATTAAGATGAAATTTGGCATGAACACATTTTGAGTCCCGGAAAAGGACATATGGTACTTAAAAACGTTAAGTGTGAGTGAGTTTTTTTCTACAGATAGATAGACTTTATTGCACACCAAAAAGAATTTATAAACAAATTAAAATTTAAAACTAAACTTATAGTATACAATCAGGCGGTCTTATCGCTAATAAGCGATCTCTACCAGACAACTTTAGGGTAGCTATAAAAAAATATATATATATACAGAAAAGGCATGTAATGCTTACTTTAATTAATACCTAGGTATTAACATATATTTATTAATATATTACATATAAATACACATATTAACATATATTTGCTAAGATACATACATTAAGTTTATTGAACAAGATTGCTGTAATATGATTTAATTTGATTCCTGAAAATATTAATTAGATTGGCTTTTTTTATGGATAAAGGCAATTTATTCCACATTTTTATTGCATGTACCGTAAATGTATTTCCATAAAAATTTGTAACGTGCGTTGATAATTTAAGTAGAAGATGAGTAGAAGGCTAAAGATGTGGAATAGAAATGCCTATAAATGGCTCTTTTAGGTATATAGGATATGACGGATACAACAAAATGCTGTACAGAATACATATAATATGAATATTCCGGTGAATGCAAATTGGAGGCCACTTGAGCTGTTGTTGAAAATTGGCAATTAAGGAGTTGCCCTTAAAATCATACACTGATAACCGAATTTAGGGCGGATGGAACCACGGGCAAAAGCTAGTTCAATTAAAAATTAAAGGAATATATATTATACACTTAAAATTAAAAAATAATATTATAAACGCAGAGTTGTTGTATAAAATTTCAGCTCTATCTTAAGTCCATAAAATTAAACATTTTTTGCCAAAATCAGCAATTAATTTGCAATCACTTCCATCTACCAAACAGCTCTATCATAAATTATTCAAATTAATTCGTCTACGATACACACATAAAAGAAAAAAATTGGATTTTTAAACATTAACGCCGACATATTATACTATTAAGAATGAAATTAAGAATTCTGATTCACTTAGTTTATTCTTCGAAAGCTTTTCACTTTTCCAAACAAAAGTTTAAGCCAATTACTGTATCTGGGGCACACGTTTCCATACCTACCTACTACGGTACGAGGAATACTTAATAAGGTGTGCCTACCTATATTATTGCCCTACTTACAAACTATTCATGAGCATGGCGTGTTAAAGAATTTAAGGTTGATATTTTACATCCAAGAATTTACTACATAAAAAAACTTAACGAAGTTAGGTTTGCAAATATTTTTTTTATACCATCAAGGTGGCAATTAAGCTTGTAGCCTGACTCATGAGTGGTCGACGCAGCCATTAAAAAAAAATGTATTACTTATTAGTCTTATATCGAAACCTATGGACGCCTGGCAACATCAGGAAATCCTAGTGCGTTGACGGTACTTTAAAAATTGAATTAATGCCTTTTATATATTCTATCAACACAGTTTTTGTGGTATTATTTGTCTAGTGCACAGCAATGAATCTAGTCCTGTGTTGATGGATATAAAAAACTTGATTGAAACCTTTCTTATATTTTTATATATGTCCGAACCATCTTAAGTAATAAAAAATCGAATATAAATAAATTATAGACATTTTAATTACTGTTCCAATTTGCTTGATCCAAATAATTCTATTCGCCCCATATCAATGGTCTTTAAAAAACATGTTATGTCTTAATACCTGTATGTAATTTTAAATGATTTTTTAAAATACTGGGCAAAATTATCCAAAAGAATACGATATAACTAATTCTTGCTTTAAAGCAAAGAGTAATCAAAATTACGTACCTTACAATTGGCGCAAAAACTGCCGTAACCGTATGCCTACAACTTGCGAGCGTTGCTGGTAATTAAATAATGAATATAGTAACAGACACTGGGGGCAAGGACAAAGTTTTTTTTTTAAAAAAAGGCCATTTCTAATTTTGATCCAATGCGCCCGGTGATTCGATTCACCTCGGTCTAACCTGATTCTTTTTGTCTTTTGTTCGTTATTGTTAGAAAAAGGTTTTTAAGATAGAAAAAAGGGTCAAGTGCAAGTCGGACTCGCGTACTAAGGGTAAACCGATTGTAATGAAATTTTGGTAAATTATTGTGCACACGCCAGGGAAGGTATCTGAATAAGTACAACCCTTTCACAATAGGTGGTGCGCCAGTTGTTTTGAAAAAGAAAAACAACGTTTGCGGGGTTAGCTAGTATTTAATAATAATAACTGCTTCTGATACAATGTTGCTGCGTTGGGTTCACCACCAAGGTGGTAGTTGGTTAAAACATTATGATGTGGGTCTATTTAACCGCTGGTTACCGTTATTTGGTTTACTGTAACTATATTCATATATAAGCGTTCGCGATTTTTTTTGCCGTAGGTATCCAGTCGCTAGATCCTATTCTTGACCTAACCGTTGTTGAAAATGGATTAAATTACATCCGGATACGTTCAATGAGGTCTGCTTCTATGAACTCCTACTTACTTTTTCCTTATAAATTTGTTTCGTATATTTTCTTTGAATATAAACACACTCAAACCACCTTCAGGAATCTTAGGACATCAAATCCTTTAATTTCGCGGCGGCCTCGTTTAGTTTTTATTTTCATTCTACCATTTCGGGTCACGCCCCCTTAATTCTGAATGCTCACATCTTTAAGTTAAAAAATATCCTTAGTAATTGTAAAAAGACGGAGGACATGGGCTACTTTTCATCCCAAAAATTTCTCGCAGGAAAAAATACAACTACATTTTATAAGGATTAACTATAACTGCAGTATAGCTTGCTTAGTCAAACTTTTTGTTATAATCAAAGATTTGCCGTAGCAATTCCCCACCTAAAACCAAACTTGACGCGGGTGGAGCCGCGGTCAGAAGCTAGCATTACATACATATATATATGCACTTAAGTAAGGGTTAACCGATAGAATACACTCTCATTCATGAAATGTAAACTGTTTAAATATTTGCCCCTCGCGAGTCCTTTCGTGGAAGCCCTCACGTAACATGCGTTATCGGACTACTATTATTGCGAGCCGAACGAGCTTTTACCATTTTCTCTTTTAAGGTAAAGCTCTAAGGGCTTTTTCAAGAGGGAGTGAGGCTTAAGGCGCTCTTACCGACACGGAAGGGACTAATGTCCCGCAAAGTGATCACTCATCCGTGTAAAAATGACGGGCTGTGGACAGGCGTCAATTTTTTTTTCGTAGCTTCTTAATCAAGCTTATCCAATGTGTATGCATCATTTAAAATATTCATCAAAGTTGTTAAATGTTTGTTGTTTCTAGTTATGCCTTAACTAAGTAAAAGTTTGGTGAACTCCATTTAAAAATGTAATGCTAATCTTCACTTATCATTGTTAAATTGAAAAGTTATTTGAATTGCAAAGTTTGAGTTAAATTTTGAAGGATATGAAAAAAAATAACGATTTCAATTTGATCAATAGACTTCAGAACGTTTAAAACGGGCACACAACTCAAATTATTACAGAAGTTACGAAATCACAATCCTTGTAATTCCTTTTAATGTACGAGAGTTTTCTTGTCTTAACTTTTTTAGGGTTCCTTACCCTGAAGCATATATGCTGTCAGTCTGTCTCTCCGACCATTAAATCTATCTTTTAGACCGAAATAGTTTTTGAAATTTTTCCACATAATATATGTCATAATGAGGAATTATCTAACAAATAATTAAAAGTAAAAAAAAAACAATTAGGGGATTCCCGTACAAGAAAAATATTCTTGGTGTTTTTGCTTGATTTTTAAAACCATTAATACATACAAACTTCAAACTTGCAGTCAAAAATAGTGTGAATGTGTATAACAACAAATAGTTAAGACCGGCAAAGTGTGAGACGGGCCCAAGCCATTACCATATTTAATTACCAGTACCATGCCATCTAGCGATATTATTAAGAGAAACAGTGATTCATTTGTTTGTTTGCAATAAAAAAATGTGTACCTAACTATTTATAAAACCCTTAATCATATAAGTGCTCTATCGTGAAAACAATAACACATACTAGCTTTAGTCTTGCAGTGATTATAGTGTTTGTGAGCTCTAAAGTATAACAACATTTTTTCTAGCTAGACAGACGATTGGTTCCGTATCACAAATATTAGAGTGCAAACAAGATCGGAAATTTCACGCTATACGAAGGACGCACTAACAGAATAAATAAAGTTACTATAAAGAGTCAAAATCAATTTATTATTACACAAAATATTTTCCGTTAGCGTAAATACACTATTTCATAATAAACCAATTTTGAAAACATTTATGCCACTCCTCCGTAATGACTCGGAAAAATGTTTTTCATACTCTTCGACAACCTCGTCTGGTATTGAAAATCGTTGACTGCGTAACTGGTTCTTAATTTTTGGATACAAAAAAAAGTCATAAGGTGCCAGGTCGGGACTGTATGAAAGATGGCTATAAATAATCGTCTAGCATGGTGTTTCATTGCTAAAAACAGTTTGAAGCCCAGCAAAGCTCTGGCGAGCTGTCAAATTACATTTAAAATCCTACGAAAATGGTCACGAGTTAAACCCATAGTGATGTTGAACTTACTTTTGATTAGGGAGGTTTGATACCAGTAAGCTACTACAGTGTTCATGTGGAGTCTGGTTGCAGTGATTCCCGCTGTACATTTTGCTTTTTTCAAAATAAGAAGTGACCTACAAACTAGAACACCTTTATCTTCTCCCTCTCTTCAAATATTTCAGCTCCATTGCATGTTCTGTTAGGACGACAAGAAAGGGAATTCGAGCAAATAAACTCACGTCAGTTATAAATCACTGCCTATATCAATACATGAGAACGTAATTAAAATCCCAGCATAATCAGCTAAAATACGGAATCAGAAACAAAGTTCTGCATAAGTATCGTTTTCAGCCAACGCAGACTTACGTGACTTTAAGTAGAACATTCTCAAGTTACTGACCGCTACTTATGAAGTCATTTCAGTTTCTGATAACAAGTTAATGCATTATAAAGTGACTTGGAATTGATCCGCTTCGAAGGAAACAATGGAAGTAAATAAAAAAATGTGAACAATACATCGGTTCCTTATTAGATTCTTGATGATATGATTTATTGCCTAACAGTAGATGATAAGATAATGTACTGTGTGCCTAACTTAAAAACGAAAATAGTTTTACAAAGCTTTGATTCCAGTATTCATAGAATTCCAAATAATTTATAGTTTTTAACACACTTGCTCATAGATCAGCCTTTACTGTACCGTTTTTAGCTTCTTAATAGCGTCCATTACGCATTATGAGTCTTTTTCTTCACAGATTTTGTTATAAGTTTTTAGAAAGAAGAAATTAGTATGCCAGTTAATTAAGTTCTTATTTTACTTTTTACATAATCTACACTAATATAAGTATTGTCCGTCATTCAAGTGTGTTGAAAATAGCCGTAAAACACTCGTGAGGTCTGATCAATACACACTCGGCTGAAATCCGCCCTTGCCTTCGGCTCACCCTATCTTACTTGTTATTGCTTTACGTGAGTGTCTAAATGACCTTATTTTTAGCACATATAAGAAACGGAGAAAGTAATAGGATTTTTATCCCGATCAAGAGTCCTCATGGGAATATATTTTCCCGTGATACCTACTATGAAACACAATTTTTTCACGTGTTCCAACAAAGCAAACGAGGTGATTTGAGTTTTGGTACAAACATACCTGAAAGGACTGAGAAGGTTAAACAATACCGTATATACCGCTCAAGAGTTCCTAAGGGAATACATAATTCTACTTGTGATACTGAATTACGAAATGAATGATCAAAACTTTTATTGTAAATAGTATTAAGAGTCCAAATTCCAATTGTTTAAAAATATACAGTTAATAAACTTATGACTCTCTGTGCATTTTGGTGACCACATACGCTTATTCATTATAAAATTTATATATATATACAATATATTTGTATAGGTATGTATTAAATAGGATACGGCTTCTAAATCTGAGTCAAATTGACTCCCTCGCAGGCTAGTTGGTGGTGTGACCGGCTGCCGTGCAGTGGGTGTAGGTTCGATTCCCGCACTGGACAAACATTTTTGTAATAAAAATTTGTTCTTGATTGTGGGTGTATTTATGTATAATATGTATGTATTTACAAAAAAAAGTAATATTTATGTATTTTTATCCGTTGTCTGGTATCCAGAACACAAGCTTTGCTTACTTTGTTAACAGATGGCGCTGTGTATAATATCCAAAAATACTTATATATAAAAAAAAAGTAATTGTATCTACACAACTTTTATAGAGCGTATGTATGTATGAGTGAGATATGATAATTTTGTAATTGCAGAGACTCACTTCAGCAGAGATCAGAGGTAGAACAAGTTCTGTCAACAGGTACAAGGTGCTGTGTACGACCAGCCAATTTGAATAGCATTGAAGCAAACCCTTGTGCTAATTTTGCAGGCAGACTTTGTCAACAGTTGCTACATTGAGGCATAGATTGAACAAGGCAATCGGTCGAATGACAAACAAAGTGTAGTATAGTCCAGACGTTTCTGGAACGAACTGTTTACCTGGTGTCTCACTCCAGTCGGAATGGGAATCGGTTCCAAGTCCATAACCATTGCCGCGCACGTAGGTATTGTTAGCTACACAAAGCTTACACGCCTGGCAATGGATTTAAAACAGAAATGGTCTCCATTTGCTTTGATGGTAGACAATCAGAGGGCAGTTCAGCGTATGCCTTTTCAGTTAGCTTGTAGACATTTCTGTTTGAACTTTGTCTCTAAGATTCGGTGTAATGTTTGAGTTTTATTTCAGACAGACATTATTCGGCCCTTTACGTTGTTTTTATGCTGTAGCGACATCCCCTGACCGCATATTTGCTTTATTACTTCGTTTTCGGTTAGCGTTCTTTAATACTTATTTTCTTTCTCTTGGCTCCTAACGTCCTATCGTGATGTTATATATAGCCTTTAAACTTAAACAAAAAAAAAACGCATTAGCTTTATAATAATATTTGTATAAACATAATTTTTAAAAAAATGGATTTAGGTAGAGCCTCAGAAAGCAAAGTTTTGAGAAAAATTAGAATAGATAAATCTAAACAGCTTTTTTAATGAAAAACCAAAAGTGGCATTAACAGCATTTTGAATTTGAAGGCGTTAGAAATAGCATGCTGCTCGAGTATTGTATAAAAATACTGCATATACCGGGAAAACGGGTAAAAGCTCCCCATTGGACGAGGACTTTTATACCATTATCACTTTTTTGTCCTTAAATTAATATTTTTGAAATTGGTAATAGGAAACCTACTTGTATCTACCAAAGAAACCTGAGAACCCCATGGGAATGTCACGATTGGATTAATAGAACGTGCCAAGTGTTAATTTATTAGAAATAGTACAACAGTGCAACGTAGGAATAGTTATCGTCACAATTATTACCTCAACTTTATCGGACTAACCGAGAAACAGTGCAAGAAACTTTTTTGACCTCGCGGTCAAAAATTCAAACTACAGACGTCATATAAAAATGGTGTTAACTTACACGACACTAGCGACCATACTACGGGTCGGAAAAGTTGTTTTCACTGTACAATATTGATCCTTTATCATCGATAAGTATTCGAAGCACTTACATTTTCACTAGAGTGGATTAAGTTTTTATCTTTCGTGTAAAAGAGAATATTCCTACGCCCGTTGAGTTTTGGAAAAGGCATTTGTTCTATTAAGGCGTTCCGGAAGTAAATATACATGACAGAAACGTAAAGTTACCTCCATTAAAAAACCGTTAAATTTTTACTTTCCAACTTTTTTAATATTCTTAGATAATCCTTCATTAAAACATATATTTTGTGAAAAATTTAGGCTTCTATCTGCTTCGCTTCGGTTTAAAAGGTAGAGCCCTTTAATGATCGGATAGACAGACAGCGTAGGCTAAGTAATAGGGCTTAGTTGGCACCCTTTGGATACGGAACCCTAATAACAGTTGCAAGATTTTGTTGCTGTTCTTTAGAAGTTACAATTCTGGTTTGCTTAAAGCGCTAAATTAAAACACGTAACAATTCTTAGACGTTTTTAAATGCATTGTAGTCAGGTCAGAATTGTTTTTGCTTTGAAAATGTTTATTTATATTATAAATGTAATTTAAACATATAATGAATACTCCGTAGAAAATAACACATTTAAAATTTGAGTCTATAAAAAAGCTAGATTACAAAATGATTCACACATTCACTATATTATTAATGCACTCAGTTGAAAATGAAATATAAATCAGAAATTATTGAGAATCACTAAGGTTTTTTAATAACATTTTCTCGCCTCATTGTACTACAAGTTTAATATAATGTATTTATTACAATTAAAATACAACTGATCAGAAGGCGACTTAGCATAACATCTCAAGAACTATAGTAATTCGATTTTATTATAAAATTTCAACCATCGTTATTCAAATTTGATTTTAAAACTTTTCTTATATAAAACTAAAAGGTTTAAACAATTGCACTTAGAGTTGTAATGTATTTATTTAAAAAAATAATAATAATTAAATTATATTTTCTGTAATTAAATTAAGTGATATAGAAAACGTAACGTACTATATTATATCATCGCCTCAGCCATTGTTTGTACCCACTAAGGGGGCACAGGACTCTAAGAAAAAGGAGGCTTGAGACATGTAAAGATAATACCGAAAGAAAATATCCACATATTAAAGCAGTTAAGAATTCACAAAAAAACTATTTGACATAACAAAACGTTTAGTTTAATTTACACTACCTACTCTACTTTGAATCGAGTGAGTTGTTCAATAGTAACCCGCCAAAACTCTGAAGTAGCAGAAGTTAAAACGAGTTTTTGTACCGATCCCAAAGCTGGGAATAATTGACCAACAGGTGTGGCGCTACTTCTGTTTATTTTTCTTTTCCCAAGGGCAAAGCGGGATCCTGTTTTTGTAAAACCCTACATTAATAATTAGGGTGAAGAATGAACTCTACCTGATCGTTTTTTTTTCTGTTTTCGACGAAATTTGTGCTCTAGACTTTTTTGTTAATATTATATGGAAGTGAGAATAAGTTACTTAATAAATTCTATTTTTTCTTACAAACTTTGTTTTTGATACGGGCAGGGAACCCAGTTTTGGCTTAAACAAAAATCAAAATATATGACTAGTAATTAACTTTTGCTTCATGGCTTCACCTGCTCTAAATTTGGTTGTCAGCGTGATATTTCTACGCCAAACCCTTTATTTACACAGTCAATCATTGCCTTTGATAAATCTAAAAACGCCGTCATAATTATTTTTACCAAAACAAGTAATAATTTCATTAAATTAACTTTGAACTGAAAATTAACAAAACTTACGTTCAATTCTATAAAAAAATATAAAATGTTTAATTTTCATTTAATTAGCTGGGAAAAGCTTTCTCAAAAAAAGGGAAAGGCGATTTCTTTATAATAATAATATGAATGAAGTATACATATAATAAGAAACAGATACAGTATTCCTTAAAATGTTATCTTGTTGAAATATATCTGCGAAGGTTATTAAACTAAAAATTTAAGAAAGTATTTTAAAGCGATCATAAAAAATTAGGTAGAAGTAATAAAATGAAAGTAGGTACCGAAACAGTAAAACATCACTTTGCACAGGTAGCCCAATTTTCTTAATCACTTGCCCTCAGACCCGAAAGCTCGACAAAAGCTCTGCGTCGTCATAGTGCTATAATTTATAGCTTATATTAGCTGGGACGTAAAGCTCGCCGTATGCAAGATTTCATCAAGAGGCAGGGCACCTACCTTACATAATTACACTTTAGTAAGAAATGCAAAGATTTGTCTACATTTTTGAGTCCTTTTGATATTATTAATAAAAGATTGAGTATTATTTAAAAAAAAAATAAAAGGGTTGCAATCCGGGAGTGCCGGCAGAAGTGAAAACATACTAGCTATTTACTTTCCATTGCTTCGTATACAAATTTATTAATTATAAATAATAATGTTTGTTTATTCACTTTTCTGACGTAGTATATCTGTCACAGAATTAAAATCCCATATCCAACCTCCCTGTTCTACTCATAATCGCCATTACTAAAAAACAAAACAGCAGGCGCAAGCATACATTTTCGACGCACGGTAGAAAGAGGAGAGGGGGGATACGTTTTACGAATTTTCGATCAGGTCACGTGTCCTGACGCGAGTTTAACTTTTTTTACCCATCACAAAAAAGTGCACAACGCCGCTAAAGAAGTTTTCACTTCAAAAATCAGAATATTTAAAAAGTGATGTATTGCAAAATAAAGTTCACATTTACACAAAATGAACCATATTAAAAATCTTAAAATAATAAGTTTATACCACTGTACAGTTTAGTACAGACTTGCTAATATGTATAAACAATTATCTAAATTATTCGTTTCGTACCGGAAAAAAATATTTAGTTAGATATAAATGTATATTTAAATACACGATTTGAATATAATATTCATACAATTATATATATTTGTAATATAAATGATGACAAAGTTCATAGAGAGTAGTTAACATTATATTTTATATTCATATTTCAGCACTATCTTTTTTTTTGTGGATTACTGTACTTTTACATTTCTTTATTCAAAAGTAGACATAACTTCTTTACGATAATACTACCTATTTATGCTTTTAGGATTTACAATTGTTTTATTTATTTGTTGTCCAATAAATTATATAATTTCATTCATCCAAGTGAATGTTTTTGCAAGTTCAAGCGAGCGTTATAAAAATAAAACAAATTGTTCAAATTTTAATGGTTACCTAGTAATTTCGATGTATAAATGTTATACTGTTTTCATATCTAATTACTAGAAATAAAGTCATTTCGTTTTAATTTAATATTCCGTTTTAGAATTCTTTGAAGGAGTATATAATTTACTTTTCGCCAAGCCCTCGAATACCACAAAACGAAGCCAGTTTTCTTTCCCTTATTAATGAATTAAAGAAACAGTTTCATTTCCTCAATTACTTCGTACAAGTATTAATTCGTTTGATTATTTTTGTATTTGTTCGTTTATATTATTATTATTGTAAAAGTAACAAGAAGCCATTTATATTTGATATTATTTTGATTTCAAAATGATTGTTTACAATTAGTTTTAGGTAACTGTATTAATTCTTACTGCCGTAAATTTTAAGTTGAATGTAAAATGTTTGTGTTTTTAAATTAAAACATTACTATAACTAATTTAAAATTCATTTAAATACAAGAATACACTACCTATTAATTCACAAGTTCACAATTAAATAATCACTTAATCCATGCATGTCAATAAACACCACAAACAATTAACAATCAGGTCTAAAATCGCTCCAATTTCACTGAAAATGTCTTTTCATGCGTTATGAAAATAATATATTTCGATGCGGAACTAAACACCTGTAAACATAGTTTTAATAAAAGTTTTTATTTTTTATTATATTATGAGTTTTTATGTATTGCAACACTGAAATAAAACTAATACGAAATTAAGTAACTGTTTATTTCAATTCCTCATTCGAATTTCAATGTCCAATGCGCGCTTATAGAGCGTCTCGTAGACGTACTAGCGTATACAGCTGCGTAAGGTACGCCGGTGACTGAGGGTGTTTGTAAGCTCTGCTTGGCCCGGCCAGTCTGGACGGCAAATACTATAAAATGAACAGAGAGGACAAAATTTGCTCACAGGACCTACTGTAATATTACGTTTAAATTATTAAAAATAAAAATATTGTTCTGCATTTAGAAGTACGCAGAAGTACATCAATTTATTTCCTTTTATGTAAAGTAAACAGTTACCGCAAAGTAAATTTCAATATTTTACTATAAAAAATTGATATAATATAAAATATTGAGTAGCAAATTAATTTACAAATATTGTCATATAATTGAATTAATTAAGTCCTTGAATATAATTAAAACTATTTACTTTTTTCATAGGTACGTATTTCTGACAGTAAACCACCACGTATGTAATGCATACATATGACATACATTTAATCTTGGTTTGTAAGCATTTATTATCCTTAATAAATGCGTTAAAATAAATACAGAATGGTTTTCTTAAAATTCATTTCTACAATTTTCCGACTTTCATTATCTTTGACACACAACGACCTTAATCTGAAATCCCTTTTCAACTCCTCGCTACGCTCATTATTGATCTCTTTCACTCTTCACTACCGGTGCAATGATGTCACTGTCACTATCTTACACCTACGAATCATATATACCTATCTCTTTCACGCATCACTGCAGAGCCTCAAAAACGAGGTAGAGCCTCTGTAGTATTCGAGGTGAACAATCGTAACAAGACGTTTTCCTTTAACATTTGCCACAGTATAGAAAAGTTTCAAGCAATCACTCTTATCTACTGTAGCTTTTCTTAAAATTTAACATATAGTTTACATAGCATGTGGTGCTTTAGTAGCGTAGTCTGTACGCGTATTATTCTACCTACAGAATAAAGTTTTTTTATAAATTTCTTTAGAACAAAAAAGTAAAAAAGAAATAGGGCGGAAACAAGTCGTCTACTTTTTGTTCTGTCTCAGATTGGTTTAGTATTCTCGGACCGAATTCGATAACTGAATAAAACATAAGAAACAGTTCGAATGAGACAGTATTTTCAATTGAATCTAGTTGTGATACCATTTATTATACTGGAAAGATATTGTAGCTATTTATTTCTTAACGGATTGAAGGACTGTAGGTATTAATTTTGATTCAAAACGTAGTTACAAACGATTTTTACTACGTTTATAGACTTTTCTTTATCGATAAGTAAATCAGGCACGTAAGGGTTTTATAGCGTTTTTGAGTGGTCTTTCTTTTAATTTCTAATTTTGCAAGTGTAGTAATAAAATGATAAATCATTTATACTTACTAATCAAGATGTAGTATATATAGGTATGTTTGAATAAGGACTAGGTTTTTAATTAACCTATATTAGGACACACACACACCACAATGATTCCTTATCATTCGTTAACCAGCTTCGTTTCACCAACCACTTCAGTCCTTCGTGATAAGGGGTGAGCGCCTATCGCCGCGCCGAAACCCTGCTTCTGACATAACAGTGTAACTGGTCTAATACTGCCTTTTTAGCGAAGAGCGGTAAAATAATATACCAGAACAGGGAAATATACCCCTTTTGCCAATTTTAGACTAACTATAAGACGTTAGGATTGGACTTGAGGGTGGCCAAGTATTAAATTATCAAAAAAGCTTAAAACAAATTTATTGACTAATAAAAGGTGATGAAACATATTTTTGAGGTAGTTATTTAATAAAACCTGAACACGTACAGAAAATGGAGGTTTTTTTACGTAGTATCTTCCATATGAACGTCACACACTTTTAAAATTGATTTCTTCTGTTTAAATTAATTAGCGTATTCTTGTTTTTTTCGTTATGTCGGCTTTAGAATTAATAATCAATCAAATTCTATAATTCAGCTAAACAATGAAATATAAATAAGGTCAATATTAGTTTCACTGATTTGATATTATCTCTTAGTAGATAAAGACATTATTGATATTATTTGGATAGAGTAATAAATTATAGCATTAAGGCATTGAAATTGAATGGCCAGTATTTCATGTGGCAGATAAAGTTTTTTCACATGCCTTTGCCAAAGATTTTCCACTTTTTAAACATAATTATATACTTTTACATACCTTTTTAAATGCTGGTGAACTCACATAGAAGCTTTCTTCCTCTACTATTGAAACCCATATTTGAAACACGTCAAACCAGTCTAGTTATATTTACAATAATAAACTGGGCCTTCCATGCATAGTTTAATCTTCTATTTTTAATACTAATTTCTAAACTAACCCATTTTACTCCCCTTGGAAATTAATTTTGCAAAATGCTTTTTTAGTGGAGCGATGGTCTTAAATCAATGCTTTTGTTTAAAGTTTCAAGTTTCTACTCCAAAATTTCGCTATGAATGTTGGAGGCACCCAAATTCAGAGCGCACTCACCGAGATAAGTTAGAAGAATTAAGTAAGAAAGTTTGATTTAAGCCAAAGCATTTTTTTCCATAAGGAGTAGAACAGGGTTATTTTAGAAATTTTGACGTGAATGCGCTACGCTACGACGCGACGTGTTATTTCTAAGCGATTGCGCTAAGACCGCGTGCCGGCATTTTCGTAAGCTCTAAACCTAGCCACGTGGTCGCGCTTGCCACGAGATGACACCGCACTGACCAGTTCATTGTATTATAATGGTTATCATATTCACATAGGGGACAAATTAGCTTGCATCAAATGAATTTCATGATTATAGGTATATTTCGGTAAATATTATACGCGTTTTGTACGGAAGCTGATACGAGTGAGACTTTAGTACAAATATTAATTTTTTCGTGTTAAGTACAAGCGGTTTAAGCTGTGCTTTAAAAAAATAGTCCACCAAGTCAACAATTGATATGTACAAATATATTATCGATGAAAAACAAATATCTTGTTTGTGTAGTCAAATTCTCGAAAGAAAATAGAAGAAAAAGTTTTGCGTAATTTTTCAAGATTTTTGTATTACCTATGTATTTAATACGAGAATGAATAAACACACATTTGGATGAACACAACAGTACTATAGTTGTATACCCAAATACTTATAGGCAAGCATACATTTATACACACATACACGCGTAGAAAGCTAAAGTCAAAAGTTAATCCTTCCTTAACTTTAGCATTGTCGGATAAAATCACACCGAACAACTTATGAGCACAACAAAACCACATTGTAAACTTAGCGAAATTGCTTTAGCGTAAAGCAGTTGATATTGATACTTTTATTTCGCAGCACGGTTTATTTTAAAATTGTGGTTTTAAAACTATAATTATAATTATATTTCAAACACACCGTCCCAAACTAGGGCTTTTAATATGAATACTAGTCAACGGCACAAATACGTATGTATACATATTATAAAACATACAAAACACCCAAAATCAAAGCAAATACAAATTCATGACATAAATGTTTGTCCTGTGTGGGTATAGAAACAACACCCATCGGTTCAGCAGACCGATCATAAGCCCTGAGCCATACAGGCCTATTAAAAAGTATATTTAACTTATACTTCATCATATCAGCTTGGTCCACTGCTGGACCGAGCCGAGGAGGCTTACATTTTTGTGCGCCATATCTATGTCTTCTGGATTCAGCCACCGATGCTTTAAAGGTCGTCCGTCTACTTGTCATCCGAAGTTTCTCCTTCCTAAACGCGGTCTTCACTCTAGGACACGTCTGCTTTATCTGCCATCGGTCTTACCACAGACGCGACCAGCCAGCTGCCGCTTAATACTGATTCTGCAAGCTGTGTCAGTGAATTTAGGTGGCAAATATCCTCATTTTGGTTTCGATCCCTTTGAGATACTCCGAGCATAGCTCGCTCTATCATGCGCTGTACGACTTTGAACTTGTGGACCAGCCCCGCTGTAAGTATCCCCGGTTCGGTAGCATAAGTCATGACAGGTAAACCACACTGGTCAAAGACTTTCGTCTCCAGACGATCAACGATCTGCGTTATAGGTGACGTGAGGACTTGACGAAGCTAACTAAATACTGCCCACCCTAGCTGGAACCTATTATCGGCTTCCTTCTGAAAGTTGTTCCGGCGTTTTCTGTCACTTCGAGAAAAGTACCGGCGACGTATGCTGTCATTGGCACGATGTGTTGGTTGAAGATGACTTTTGTCTTATCCAAACTCATGCCGTTTCTTCGTCGAGAGGTTTCATCTAGGTTTTATATTCATTACCTATAAGAGATAGGATTTTCAACTGCTAAATTTTTTTTTTTTATGGAACTTTCTTTTAACTTTCTTTTCAACACACTTGCTCATAAGTAGCCTTAACTGCACGGTTTTCAGTATCTTAATACCGTCTATTATGCACTTTTTTTTACTTTTACTTAACAGTTTTCTTTTTATTTAAATTAAGAAAAACTTATGCTTAAAAAAGTTCTTATTTTTGGAACAAAACCAATGTTTTTGTTAAAAACATTTCGAAACTTTAGATTCTATTAAATATTGACTTTCTATAACATTTTAACACTAATACTGATATAAGTATTGAAAACAGTTGTATGACATACGTGAGCTCTGCTGAATAGTATCATAATGTACTAGTTTGTACTTACTAGGTAAGAAGACCGTATTTTAGTGGATTCTATATGAGACATCGCGTGTTAAAAGTAGTATGAAAGACAGTAAAATAAAACGGTGTTTTTAAGTAAAAACCGGAAAAGGCAATCGACAATTTAAAATGCACGCTCACCCCTCAGTCCAAATGTCATATAAATGTCAATAGTTGACATATGAATAAAAGGTTGTCTGTACTTCGCGACTCAATTGTAAGGGTGCATTTACTGTTTATACCTAATCGTTTCTTTAGTTAAAATTTCAAAGATATAGCTTTTTCCAGCGGCTCCGCTTACGCTGAATTCTGTTATCGGCGTTGGATTTCAACGGAAACTTCTTGATTATAGTAAATAAGTTTGCTGCAGAAAGCTACAACTCAAGCTGTAGTTCTGCGATAAATTAAGTTATAGTTATTCCTGTAGAAACTTTTGCATTCTCTGGGATAAAAGTAGCCTATGACCTTCTCCGTCTTTCAACTATCTCTGTGCCAAATTTTAACTCAATGGGATGCTCCATTGCATCGTGGAAGAATGAGAAATAAACAACTCACTTTGGATATATAATCTTAGTATGGATTAGCATAAGATTCTAATGAAGATCCCGAAAATATCATCATCTTCAATTCAATAATTTTTAGCTGGTTTAGCTTTAGTTAAATTAACATAACTGTCTTAGTTATAATACTAAAAACATAGTCTATTTAACTTTATTACTTTTTAAAGTACAAAGTAGGATGCATGGCCAAGTTGAAATGACAGACTTAAGGATTGCCCGTCAAAAATAATATTTTTGTCCTTAATTGTGAACAGCTTTCGATTCGAGTTGAGTATAAGGTATTATTAGGCACTTCTCAAAAACTCTTGTCAGCGATGTTACTGGTAACATGCTAGGTATAATAATCAATTACACAATTTACATAATGGAATCAAAACAGATTGTAGTTCCGACAAGTACACCCTCTAATTCAAGTGAGGCGCTAGAGGCTTTGTCTGCTCTATATTTCATTAATAAATGACCTAGTTTTGTGTATTTTCCACTCGAATAATAAATAAAGTTTATGTAACGATTTTGGTTGTTCAAATAATGTATAATGTAATAAATAATAATGTATGACACTTATCAGCAGATTTACAGAGATTGATTTATTGAAAGATCACAAGGTGTCACTTCCATTGAATAGCTAATTTTTTTTAATACACAAATTGCATATGCAAAATTTGTCACTCCACCGGAAATTCGCGGTTTTAATTTACAAATGAAGATTTTTTTTGATACCACTAAGGTGACAAACAATCTTACTGTCCGCCTGATGGTAATCGCTCACCGTAGACTATAGACGCCTGTTCCACCAGAGGTATCACTCACGCGCTGCCGATCCTTCAAAAATCCAATAACTTTTTTCTTGAAGAACCCCCAATACTATAGTTCTAAGGGAAAACCTTAGAGGGAGCTCATACAATAACACAACTGTTCGCGGGAGGAAGTTTCTCTGCAACCGCACTGTATGTGACCATTTCGGTTATAAAGTGTGAGAATGAATTCCCTGCCGATGGCGAGCGGTGCAATGGTAGAAAGTAGCCGTGGGCATCATTTCGAACAATTCCTCAGAACATGTTGTGCCAATTCAGTCTTTATATTATGGCTAACGTGTTTAATATGATATGAATAAGACTACTAAAAACAATACTTATACTTAATGTATCGACTTTGGATTTATTGATTAGCTTCCCAAACAGCTTTATATAAAACCAATATAGAGGCACACACTCTTAAATGCTAAAAGAATCATCCGAAGAATCATTCATTCACTCATGAACGAGAAACTACCACTTTTTAAAGTAAGTTTTAAAACAAACAAAAAATCAGTTTTACAATAAATCGTATACCTATGAATATTTAAAGCATCACACGTTTTTGTCTTAAATTTCGGCCACACAATTTGTAAACGGAAGTAGGTTGGTAACCTTTTTGCTGACCTTTTCCCATTACAATAAATAACTAGTACGTCATGTACAACAAATTAGTTTTTGCCGTCCCCTTACACACGCTGTCAACAACTTAACACGCATAATTAATTTCCCTTCTAAAGAAACGTTACAAAAAAAAAGGAAAATTATAACAGCGCTGGAAGCGCTATTGTGTTGTATGCAAAGTTTTCTTTTCTTTAAGTAACCACTTACTAAGCATTGTTATTAATAGCGTAACACTTTGTGCAGTTAACAGCCCTAAGTCTCCAAGTTAACTTGGGCTTAATTCACTCCCTGGAAAATTCAATTCTAATATAAGCAATTTACTTTTACTTAACATACCGTTCTCAATCTTTAGCACTGTATCTTCTTTCAATCCACAACATTCTCTTATCCTTTACTATTATCAGCTCTTGCAGATGTTATTATGCTTGGGTTGTGGTATGAGCTCCCTGCAAGGTTTTCTCTAAGGACTATGGGGTTCTTCAAGAAAGAAATTCTTGGATTTTTGAAGGGTCGGCAACGCACGAGTGATACTTCTGGTGTTGCAAGCGTCCATCCAAAAAAATTGTTTTTCAGACGGCAAAAAACGTCCAACACAAATACTAGTCGAATCCCGCGGTTTCACCCGCAGAAAAACTCGGGATAAAAGTAATATACTTATCTTTGTCTTCTGTCCCTACACTTATTTTGGTGCCACAAATAAATCGCTATGCACGTTACGACACGAGAAAATTACATGACAAAAAATGACCTGGGGACTCTCGTGTTTGGAATAAAAAGAATTTTATATAGGTGCTTTGGAATCCCTCTGGATATGCATACGCCAAAAATAAGTTTAACTCATTACTTCGTCGCAACAAAAGAAATAGTGCCGCTTTTACAAACATTGATATTTCTAGCTAAAACTTATTCTAATAAAAAAAAAAATAGCCTATATTACTCAGGAATAGTGTATAATTCTATTAGTAAAAGATTTTTTATAATTGGTTCGGTAGTTGCAGAGATTACCCGATACATACAGACTAACAAATTTTATGTCTTATAATTATATTGCGCTCGGTCCGTTTCAGCCATTAATCCCAGCGTCAGGTGAAAATACGAACGACTACAAGGGCTATCTCAGGGTCATGCCATACATATGCTTAATGCTGTAATATTTCTATTCTAAAGTCTCACCAATCAACGACCAATAAACGTAAATGAAAGCTTGTTATACATTAATATATTATAATTAATGTAATATTTTCTCAAAAATTAAAAACTTTTAAAAGATTAAACATTACTGGTGTGCACAGACCTTTGGTCTATAAAATGGACGTAATAAATATGCATAATTACGTAATAATTATTAAAATACGGAAAAATATTACAATACTATTCGCAGATTGCTTATTTTCATTTCAGTGTCACTGCAAATATCAAAGATGCATAATTATTAACTATATATAATAAATAAAAAAAAATCGAATTTATCATTAATAATATTATAAATATTAACTAGGAAATTACATCAATTTTGAGAAAAGATTGAAACTTATGATTATAAGTGTATATTGACGTCATATATTTTTAGTTAACAGCTTTTTAAAATTATGAAAATAGTAAATTCAAAAGTTGTCTCATCTAGATATTACCCTAAATATTACCCGCTCTAAAAGCAGGCTTTAAGGAAAAGTACCTTTAAAAAAGGATTAGTACCCTAGTTGATAGTGTGGCCCGCTGCGGTGCAGAGGGTGTGGGTTCGATTCCCGCACTTGACTAACATTTATGTCATAATATGAACATTTTGTTTGTCTTGAGTTTGAGTGTATTTATGTATGTATTTACAAAAAAAAAAAAAAATGTATTTGTATCCGTTGACTGGCACCCATAACACAAGCTTTGCTTTCTTTGGGGCCAGATGGCGCTGTGTTTAATGTCCAAAAATATTATTTATTAATAATCATTTTTTTTACTTAAACGCACCGACTGATTATTATGTAAAAATAAAAAATATATTAATTTCGGTTTAATAAATATTACAAATCCATTTTAAATAAGCGGACACATCTGTGTCACGTAATTTATCGCTATGCACAATCTCTTTCAACGTGCTCCAGAACGAACCGCTCGATATAATCAGAACGTGAAAACAGTGCGATTACAGTGTCGTCCAAAATATTTAACAAGATTTTTTACTACAAATCAGCAATAATAACTAATTAATAAACTAAAAATGTATAACTAATTAATTAGTCAAGTGAAAATTAGATAGGTGAGAAAATATTTGATAGTTTTGCCTTATGTGTTTCAGCTTTATGATTTACCAACTTACAGAGTAACTACTGCTCTACATTATTGACACATTAAAAATAAGAGTTAAAACCACCTTCAATGCGGTAAACATAAAAACTCACATCTAACCACATTTATATTGAATTGGCTCTCTGTGTTTTAACCCACGATTAAATCTAACGTCCTTGTCAAAAATAGATAACAATTAAAAAAATCGTTCATTTTATTCCAGTATTATTATATGTACGCTAATGAATTATGAAATCCCTTTCAGTTGTTTATTCCTACTTTGGTAAAGAACATTAAAACCCCATAAAAGCTTTCACATTCATAATATTGGCAGGAAAATATTTGTTAATAAATTGTCCAGGAGTGTAAACAAGTTCGTTCAACGACATATTTGCAATACGGTGGTAGCTGCAGACGTGTCAAAGGAAACCAGCCGAGAGGTGCGGCCTTTAGAAGCCCCTTCACTAACATAGGAATTTCGCAGAAGTACTAGTACTAAATTGCCTAGCTTTGAAATTTAGATGAGAACGGCTTTGAAAACTTGTTAGGCTTACATAAGGTGTGTCAGTAAGACCTTTGAAATGAGACCCTGCCACTACTAAGTAAGTAGTTGACTGTAACTTATTCTAGGACTTAAGTTCTAAATGTTTGAACCTCACTAAGTTATTCTTGTATTTTAAAGCTTCTTACTATGTACCAGATGAATGCGGGCGATATATTTGAAACTTATTAAAGAATATTGTTTAATTTTAGTATCGTATATCTTGAGGACATTCTATTTCATCAGGCGCTCTAATTGATAGTTAGGTAAATTTATCGTTTAATATCACTGTTAATTTTTTTCGTATATTTTTGGTATAAATCATACAAAGTCAGAGAGCCACTTTCGAACTTCCAATGCGTAGTATACATAGGAAGATTTACAAAAGGCATTGAAGAGTTCTACTAACTACCTCTTGGTTCCATAATCAGATCAGCTCGATGGAACCATATTAATGTATTGGCATCGATTTAGGTACTACAATGATATTAGGTTGGTTCCATTTGACATCCAAGATTTGCTTACAAATATACATATAGGATGGTTCCATTTGACATCAAAGATTTGCTTACAAATATACATACTTAGTAAGTTGCGAGTAAAGCTAATGTAAGCGTTTTAAAAATGATTTTGAGTTTCAGCTTATGGCAACAAAAATCGAATTCAGTTTTGCCATTGAATGTTAAGTACGTAAAAGTAAACACTTCCTTAAATAGTTCAACAGTGAAGCAAGTGAAATACTCATTATGAAAAAAACCCGTGAACCTTAAGACACAACAATGTATTTGTCACGGTTTGCTAATACAAAGCCACCATTCTATGAAATCACCTTGTGCACAAAATGGCTGACCGTATTTGTGTTACGATTATTGTTCTTCTTAATGCCACAATAAATGTCAAATTGCAATCGTTGCTTGTAAAAATTACGATCTACGTTTTTCCCGGGCTACGTGTTCCGAACGAGTAATTAGGGAATTTTATTCTGCGGCTGTTATTTTTTCTCGTTTTCTCGTTTTCCTTTAGATTTATTACGGGCACCGTAAGTGCTGCGTTCGATACAATTTTAATTGTATCATTTTGCTTATTTCTACCCTCTTGATAAACATTTTCATCTCAAAATAATTCCCTAATAAATACCTATTTCTTAGGTAATCATTTATCTTGGGTAAGTAAAATATAAGACATATTATATCTACTAAAATAAGATTTACGTTTGAATCAAAGATAACTCATCTTTGTTTTGAATATATAAATAACAAGTACTCACTTTAATAAAATTTTGCGCTTGTGGGTTCTTATCAAAATATTTTTAAATAAATATGTTTATAGCAAAGATGCAGTCAAAATATTAACCTCGAGCCAGGACTTGAACTTGTAAAAATCCTAACATTCCGTGTTAGTGCTCTACCAGTTGAGCTATCGAGGCAAAAGTCTGGTCAATGAAAATCCCAACTACATCTTTGCAATGGAAATACGCTGGATACGAACGTTACAAGCAACTCCTAATGACTTATAATGTCCTAGTATACCAATTTTACAAATACACAAAATCTTTATAGCATTATGAAATACAATATAAAATACCTATACATACACAGTAAAAATCTTTTATCGTTTCTGACTCCCTGAAGGTTAGAGTTTCTGAAGATTATATTTCATACATGCCAAATATATGGCTACGTCATCAATTTTTGAAAAAATATTTTCAATATAGAGCCCTTTTAAGGTCGGAAAGACAGACAGGCAGCGTAGGTTTAGTAATGGGGCTCTGTTGGCATTCTTTTGGTACGGAACCCCTGAAAACCCACCAAGTGCGAGGTGTAAGTGTATTAAGTTCAGTTAAGGTTCCGTAAAACGAGACTTAGGGATTTTAAAATCTTGGGACCGAATTTGTATACTATAATTTTCGCTAAAAGTTTAGTTTTTTTAGGTTTTACAAGGGAATAAAATTTAGACAGAGAGGAGTTGGCACAATTTCCAATATTGAATGATAATAAGTAACACATAAACCTGTTTTATTTCTGCTAGAACCTACTTTCTATAATACTAACGGTGTCAATGTAAATGTACTAAAAAATCATTTCACAATGTCATATACATTACTATGAAATGTTTTTTTTTTATGTTTAGTAATTTTGACCATAATGTCGTCTTGAAATCTTATGTTTAGAGTTCCGTACCCTAAGGGTAATTAGCGGAACCCTATTACTAAGGATCCGCTGTCCGTCCGTCCGTCCGTCGGTCCATCTGTCACCAGGCTGTATCTCATGAACCGTGATAGACGGTTGAAATTTTCACAGAAGATGTATTTCTGTTGCCGCTGTAACAACAAATAATAAAAAACAGAATAAAATAAATTTTATGGGAAAACGAACATGATTTTTTGCTTAATTAAAATAAAATTAATATTTAAGGGGAGCTCCCATAAAAAAACTGATTTTTTTGCCTTTTTTATAGATAATGGTACGGAACCCTTCGTGCGCGAGTCCGCCTATATCGTAGTTTCAATATGTATTATATCCTTTGCTGTAGTTGGTAAAAATAAGCAATTTATTTCACTCAGCTACACATTAGTAAATAGATTGAACTCAGCTATTATTTTCAAAGTGCTCTAGAAAACTTTAGATTAATTGTGTGCTGATAAAATACAATTCAATTAATTTGCAACATCCGTTCAAATCTATAAAATTCTTAGCAATTATTTATAATAACACGTCATACACTAAGTGGCAGGTGCGAGGCAGCTACTCTTGCATGTTTTATCATTTCCGGTTGAGAAATACTTAGCAACTATAAATATGATAAGTTAGTCTTCTAGCATATTTCTAGTTGCTAGGTATAGAAAAGGAATCAGGTTTTAAGGGCCTTATCTCTGCTAATTATCGAAGCCAAAAGACATCTTTGATTTCCTCTTTGTGTAAAACTAATTTTAAAAAGGCTGTTTAAGTTATTTTTTTTATAATAGACAGGTAAGTTGTAGATAGCACTTCTGCTAAAAGAGGCTGTTTTGATCAAAATTTCATGTATATTTCATAGCACATTTTTAAAATTTGCTATATTGTTCTTTACCCCAGTCTTAGCACGCTAACTGCAGGGGAACAGATCTCTTCTTGGGGAACGAGGCTTGCTCCATACAGCGCTGGCCTAGTGCGAATAGGCATACATAATTCCAGTTAGCGGCCAGTTGGCTGTCATAGTTTTTAATACGCCCTGTAAAGTCAACAACTCGGCTCAATTACTGCTGTAATATGACATCGACCAGTATCAGTGGCGTACTCACATTTAGACACAACTGCGGCTTGTTAAATTCACTAATAAACACTAAAAAGCTCATCTGGATAAAAAATTTTCTTGATGCTTTAGTTAATATTTGGATCTAGGTTTTACTTTATACGTGATACGATCACTCTAAGAATTACCAAAGAATAAATATTGTCAAATTCCAACACGAATAGAGATTGGTTTGAAATCTGTTACTATAGCTGCAGGCGTAGGTATTAAGCACCATTTAATACCTGCGCGCATCGTAATGGTGATGGGCATGGAACAGATTCCTATTCCCCCTAATGTTAGGAATGGGGAAAACGGATCTTACGAAACGAATTTGTATACAAACATTTCACTGTTAACTAGAACATAATTGTTCTTCGACTTTTAGGATTCGGCATCTCATAATACAAAGAAAAACGGAGCGCTTATAGGACTACTTCATTGTTCGTCTGTCTTTAGGTCTGTCCTAAGGTTTACAGTTTCTTGTAGCTGTAAACTGATCAAGCTTAGAAGACTATATACGCAGTCAAAAAATACGGCGATTTACAACGAGTATCTTAATTTTTTATTACGTATAGTTAGAAAAAATACATCAATATAGTACGTAAACTTATTGACACGTAAAAAACCCATTGCAAGAGTAAAATTTTATGTAAGCGGGTGCTTGCTGTTTATATTCAAACGTACAACATCTTATTTTAGTAGGCACATTCAAACTCAATTTCAAATGTAACCAAATAGTGTTGCATTACCAGTCGATATGTATCGAAACGGAAATAATATCGACATTCCACGTTATCACATTCGAGGCGGTAGTGTAATGTAACCGTCACACCTGCGGTCTCCACTAGTGGTGGAAACCAAAATTTAGAAAAGTTTTGTCGATTTTTCTTAATCTAAGGCGTAGCTTCTTTTATTTCAGTCGTAATTAAATTGTTTTTTTTACAACAGGCAGATAATCGGTGGTATAGAGATGGTAGTTTAAATTATGTGTTGCCGGGCTGTTGTGTAGGGGCTGGGCCACTTTCGGGTGTGCAACGTCTGTTTGAATGTGTGTGTGCATATATGTATATGTGCGTATTTGTGTGTAGCACCCGCTCGTGTTCGGAGCCCTGCCGCTATGGGGCGGCCGAACGAGGATTGAATCAGATAGGACCCATTAGTTAATTTACATATAGTTTTATATATATATATATATATGTATATATGTACGTCTGCTGTGTCATACTTGTCATACGGGTGCCGCCTGTGGAGGCTGGTCTGCTCTTGCAAACTTCTTGCAAACTCCTTTGTATTCTTAGTATATATTTATTTGTATATGTATGTCTGCTGTGTAATATCATATGTTAAATGAATATTTTTTTTGTGGGAGTTACTTTAAATCCCTATGAAAAACAATAGGCAATTAAAATAGTACCTAAATTTTGATTGTTTTTTAAATCAAACTATTTACATTATAAATGTTATGTTTATGTTATGTTTTTAATAAAAATTACGAAAAGTATATTATAGAATTGCTTTTATTATATATTACAAATAGTGTATTTAGGTATTTATTTGTCAAGATCTTCATGTGGAATAATTTTGAGGTAAAAAATATTAATATCTAAAATTTTGCTTTGTTGTAAAATATTGTGTCATCAAAAGAAACTAGATGATTAAAATCAATTTAAGTTGATATCGATATTTTAGCCAAAAATAATAATTCGACCCCTATTATAGTCACATATTTGCAATTACCAGAGGAGTAGCTAACAGCAAAACGTGTTTCGTTCAAACGCAAATTCTAGTAAGAACATACATATTTGTATTTAATGACATCATACACAGCATTTAATGAATAATATAAAAAGAAACTGAAATGTATGAAATAAAACCAAATAATAAGAGCAACATATAAACAAATAAACAAACACATAACTATTAAATATTTGTAGCGTTTTGATACACAAGATATAAGATTTCGATAGTGCTTTTACGAACTAATTGCCAAAGAAGCTTTTAATATAACTCATTAACAAGATGGCCACTCACTGGGCGGTGACGCTTTGCTTGCTGACATCGCGTTAATGGACGGACCTAATTACACTTATATAAAATATATGTTACCTACTAACATATATATATATATATATATATATGATTCATTTAATTCCTACTCATATAATTGTCATTATAAAGCATATCTACAATTTGCAGGGTTTGGGTAAAACGGTGAAACCCTCCCTGTGGTGAATGTCACAGTTGATTATTGCACGCACTAACTAATAATACTGCTACACTTAATTGGCACAGTTGTAGGTGTGAGTCCGACGCATGCACTAGGGGTTCCGCAATATATCACAAATACTGAATCTTATGTAACAAAATTGATTTAATTTAAGTTTGTACTTATAAGGGTAAAATGATTAGTTTTCATCAATGATCTGATATAACTTAAAAGAAATATTTCAAAATTATTAAAAAAAAATTATGATCGTTTTACGCGACCCTTATACCTTAATAACAGGTATAAAACATTTTATTTCGAGAACGCTATTGTGTGGCGAAAGTCAATAGGAAACCCTTTCTTAATCTTAGAATATTTCTAAGCCTTTATTTTTTATTGTGATTGTTTTTTATACTTGACGATCTTTTTGTGAATTGGTTATGTATTATTATTTTAATGACATAATGTAATTTTCGATGAGAAATAAATGACCTACCTACCTACCTACCTAAACTTTTTTTTAATAAATAATAAATAAATATTTTTTGG
Organism: Apoda limacodes; assembly: GCA_946406115.1. NCBI lineage: Eukaryota > Metazoa > Arthropoda > Insecta > Lepidoptera > Limacodidae > Apoda > Apoda limacodes. Next base: position 18,386,279 of record OX291555.1, on the reverse strand, counting down.
ACATTACAAACAGCGCCGGCTCCAAAGTAAGCAAAACTTGTGTTATGGGTACCAGAAAACGGATACAAATACATAAATATCACTTTTATTTCTTTTTGTAAATACATACATATGATACATAAATACACCCAGACTCAAGACAAACACAAATGATTATATTATGAACTTGTCACCACCAATCAATCAAACCCACACTCGATAGAGGTTGTGTCGTTTCAGAGTTCCTGTAGCCACCATCATAACATTCGTAGTACTTTCCTGGTGGTTAAAAATATAGGTAGCCAAAAACACAGGCTAATTAATTTTCTGTCAACCAAAAGCTTCTGTTAAATAATGCTACAGAATAAACTATCCAAGACAAATTAGTAGCAGATAGGAAACACGTCCACGACTTGAAACTGGCTGACAAATTACTAAGTCTATCGATAAAAAGAAAAAAGAAATCATTAGGTTAAAACAATGACACGAAATAAGGTGACAATGGCAGGCCAAGGAATCGAGTTGCACGCAAAGCTTCGCATAAATGCGGAAGGGGCTAATTTACAAAATTGCCGTCCCGTTCACAATCTCCAACAATCTGACAGGCGATGTATATTTTTTCCAACTACACTTTTTGTGTAATTCTTTTACTTATTTTTTATATAAAAACATATTATAATTTTTCTCTTAAGCGCTTTTGTGTGTTAAGGAAACAGTTCAATGGTTGAGTTGGTTTGATTATACATTAAATTTTATATATATCATATTTCAATTCAATGCTTTTGATATAGCCAAATAAATAATATTTATTTTTATTACACCAATATTATAAAAATATAAAAAAGTGGATATGTTTGAAGTTTTTAGGGTTCCGTTGACAAATGAAAAAAAAGAGCCCCTATAAATCGTCCGTAAATCACAGCCTTATGATTCCTCCACGTATGAGTAGATTCTTATGAAATATTGGAGATGTGTCTTTAGTTAACTGCCAAGTATTTGCGATTTTTTTTCTCTTTCTTGGTTAGCTAGTTCTTGGCTTCCAAATTTGAAAAAAATGTGTCTCTTCTCCTCTCTATTTACTTTTAATCCACATGATCTAAAACTAAAAAAAAAAATAGTTCGGCAGCCTACGGCACGAGCAAGTTTTCTTGGAAATATCTTTTTGCGCTTTTAAAAAAAAACAGTTTTTGAGCAATAAAAAACAAACCGCTAGATCGATTTTGCTCAAACTCTTTTCAGATTTAAGACATAACGTGGCGTATCGATTGAGATGGTCACGAGATAAATTTGTCCCCTGGTTCTTGAGATATCAAGAAGCAAAAAAAGCTAACCTACATACATACATCACACAGAGGGACATCACTCTAAAAATGATGGCAAACGATTTTCCAGGTCATAAAACGTTAAGAAAACGCAAATTTAGCTATTTTGATTTTAGGACCTATTATAATTTAATAACTTTCCTCAAGTGAAGGTTAAAAATAATTTTAAGTAGTAGTAGTATTTTATAAATACCACCAACAAAAATTTGTATGTACAAAATAGGTTCATAAGTTTTTAGATATTTCTAATTCTTCTCACTCTACGGAACCATAAACTAATGCATTTACGACACGCACTTGGTCGGATTTTTACCTCAATTATATACAGGTAGCTTAATGGATTTAGCTGACATTTGACTCATTGGTAGCTCATATCCTGCATAAAAGATAAACAAAAATGTATTGCAAACGATACATTTTGCACAAATAGGATTTGAAGAAAATTTTATATCAACCGTAAATAAACAAGTAAGCTCATCGCTAATTTGACACTACATTTACTCTTCCACGCTCATTATGTGCAACCAAAACTTTACATGTGCAACGGAAGCGCCACCATATGTTGAATAGCTTATTTTATTCTTTTTTATTCTAAAAATCAAATGCATTTGTTGTTTTCAATGCGCGCAAATGAAACGCAACTATTCCCACTTCTACTATTATGCGAGTAAAGCCATGGGCACCAACTATCGTTGAATGTCATGTTTTTTGACAGAAGTCTAGACAAGTCCATACGTAATACAAGTCTGTAAATTTTTCTCAGAAATTAAAATTTATTTTTCTATAAATTTCTTAAAACAATATTTTTTTTAGTCAATATTGCGTAATCGAAAAGAGATAAAAAAACTTTAAACAAGAAACCCAATTAGTTACTTAGTATTAAACAAAAGTGCCTAGGGACTTTAACAATTTCTTGTTAATTCCTTCAAGTTTGTAAACTTTGTAACGAATTTTACTTAAACTAATTCTATAAATCTAGTTTTAGATATAAAAAAAAAAACCTTAAATGTCAACAACAACAAACAGTTATCCAAATTCCTTTAAAATTGTTTTTTTGTATTATATATCTCATTGGTTCGATTTGTGTTTAACATATTATTTTTCGATTCTACAAATGTGGGAAAAGCTATTGTATCTTTGCAAGTGACCTTTTATTTCAAATTACTTTTTGATATCTGATTTCAATCGTTGCTAAGGCAACGTCACATATAAAAATACGTTTTCACCAAAGATTTTAACGGAATATTTTGAAAACCCACCCAACACCCAGCACATTACTGGATACGAAGACTACAAAAATAAGTTACCTACTCATTCTTTTAAATTTCTATTGCCTGTGCTGAAGAAGTTTCACTACTTCAACTTGAGCTTTTGTTCGTTGGTTCCTCTGCAACTTTTTTTTTGATTGCTGCAACAAACCACATCAAAATTAATTCAAGACTCAAGACTGTGATAATTATATATTTATTTCATTTCATAATTTATTTAATTTAGGCTAATTTATTTTAAAGGGCTAACTTATTCTGTATTAATTTTTAATGAATGAACCTGTTCCAAGTTGTAGCTCAACTATAATAAACAGCAACTATGGGGGTTTGGACCAGGCGAATATGTTTAAATGTGACCAAAGCTCACAGCCACGTTATTTTAAAAGCAACAGAGGTTTGAAAGTTCATAAGGGTAAAGTTCATAAAAATTCAAGTAGAACTGACCTATCAATTCCTGATTCCTTTATTTCTTCTTATTTATCTAATTCTATAGTGACCAATGAACCTTTTTGGAAACAAATAAGTCGACTTGAAAATTCCGTACCAGTTATAAAGAGAATTCCCCGTGGCGCCCGTCTATCTGTAGCTCAAAAATTGTCACAAGAAATAAATTCAGCGGTTACTGAAAACTCCAAACGTGCTTGGGAACATTTATTGACTTTTCCATATTGAGTCTTGCATGTTGAGAAAGAAAACTCTGATAAATCTTCTCTTACTAACAAAATTAAAAAAAAACTGTCACACATTTCAGCCTATTTTAGGTAACTCTAATTTATGTTCATTTGGCAAGAAAAATATCACCCGTTCTATTGAATCGAAACTCGCTAAGGGAGATATCAAAGGTGCTTCTCGTTTAATTTTTACATCTGATGTTTGCTCCTGATACTACTGATACTCTAATTGAGCTCCGCTCTAAGCACCCTCCTGCATCTGATAATTTGATTTTTCCAGATCCTTTTGACTTATCTAGTCCATCGCTCCAGGTTTCTTCTGAGGATGTTTTAGAAGCTGTTTATTCATTTTGAAGCGGCTCAGCAGGTGGTATAGATGGGCTCACTCCACAACACCTTAAGGATTTACTGAGTGTGAATACAGGTTTGTCTCTCTTGGATGAACTAACTTCTCTAGTAAATTTAATGCTAGATGGCCGTATAGACTCGGAGGTTACTGATATCCTTTATGGGGCCAATCTTTGTGCTTTAAAGAAAAAGGATGGTGGCATTAGGCCAATCGCTATTGGCTATTGGTACAACATACCGCCGCCTTACAGCCAAAACTTGTTGTAAAGAAACATTTAACGTTCTTAGTGATTACTTTCAACCTAATCATTGGGATTTGGTTCGAAAGGAGGTTGTGAAGCCGCAATTCATTCTCTAAGAACATTTTTACAAAATGAGAAAAGTGAGGTTGTGCTGAAAGTGGACATTAAAAATAAAATTCCATTTGCATACAAGTTTATTTATCGGTGTTATCATTCCCCATCAAAATTGGTAATCAAACAAAATCTTTTGGCATCAGAAATTGGTTGTCAACAAGGTGACCCTCTCGGGCCGGCAATATTCAGCCTTGTCATCCACCCTATCGCGCAAAAAATAAAATCGAAATATAACGTCTGGTATTTAGATAACGGTACGTTAAGTTGTGACGCAAATACGGTTTTAGAAGATTTAAATTATATTATACAAGAGTTTCGGAATATTGGTTTAGAACTTCTATTAAAATGTGAACTATTTCTACGTCAAAATGATAACAATTCCTATATTATTAAGAGTTTTCAGTCTGTTGCTCAGAATATTAAAATTGTTGATAATTTATTATTTTAGGTTCCCCTATATTTGATGAATCTTCATCTTTTGTTCAAGAAAAAATTCATCATTTTCAGTCTATTCTAGACAAACTTTTAGCTATAAATTCTCATGTAGCATTTTTAATTATTCACCATTGTATATTTGTACCAAAATTTACATTTTATTTACGTTCATGTTATTTTTGGAAATTTTCAGACCTTTTGTCCAGTTTTGACAACGTTATTAAAGATACCATTTCAAAGATTCTAAATATTAATTTCAATGAACGTACGTGGCTACAGGCAACCTTACCTGTAAGATTTGGTGGCTTGGGTATTCGTTTAACTTCCGCAGTAGCCCTACCAGCTTGTTTATCTTCAGTTCATAGTATTAAACCCCTATAAACAAAATTCTTTTTCCTCTTAGTAGTTTCGAGATCTCATTTTTATATGAAGCTAAAAACACATGGAGTCTTACCTCACTTACCCCATCGTTGTCATTGCGGCGACATGATGGATTCCCTCGGTCACCATGGCTTATCATGTGTTCGAAGCGCAGGCAGAACGTTTCGCCACAGCAGCCTCAATGACATTATACGTCGAGCTCTAGTGAGCATCAACACTCTTGCCATTTTAGAGCCTGTTGGTATATTTAGAGATGACGTAAGAATCCTGATGGCATGAGTCTTGTGCCGTGGAAGATGGTTCGACCATTAGTTTGGGATGCCACGTGCGTCGATACCCTTGCCCAACTTATCTTCCTCGTACAGCTTCTGTGGCGGGAGCTGCTGCCACTTCTGCTGAAAACCGCAAACGTAGAAAATACACTACTATAAGTAATAGTTATATTTTTGAGCCGTTTGCGGTTGAAACCTTGGGGCCATGGTCGCCGGGGACTCATCTTTTGTTGAAAGCGATTTCTAAGCGTTTGGTCGATGTGTCTCACGACAGAAGGACTGGCAGTTATTTCGCTCAAATAATTTCAATTGCAATTCAATTAGGAAATACTGCCAGCCTTTTAGGTACACTGCCCCATCAGGTCAACATGGAACAGGTTTTTTATTTCTAGTTTTTATTTTAGTTAATTAATAGTTTTTAATTTAATTTTAATTTTATAACTTCTTGACTTTGTTTAGTATTTTTAGTTGTTAAAAAAAAGTTTTACCAGTTGAACTTGAAACTCTAATAAGAAATCGAAAAGCAATTAATATTTAATTGAAATCAAATTTTATACCTTTAATAAAAGCTACAAGCAAGAAATATGATAAGTCATCTAAACAAAAACAGAACAAGAAATCATTAAAAAATCACTTAGCACTGATATAACGCCTAATGAACTATTAATAGGAAGAACATGTCTGATATTTTATATCATTAATCTAAACGTTAATTATGCCGGTCATAATGGACGAATAGAGTGTATAGTGCAATATGCAATGGTAAGTGCACTTGGAAAACAATGAAAGTCACTATTCATTTTGAATTTTATGAGTGATAATTTATTATTAATTATCGCCTTTAGTTACTTTCTTACATTTATAACCGATGTAATTAAAACATTTTTTTGTTATAGATTGTTTACTGCAATTATAAATGAAAGAATAATTTGTTATCCACAATACACATAAATCAATTTAGAGAGGTACACGATTAATTTTAAATGTTTATTTTTGGACCAAATTCCTATTGCTGATTTTCCTTTGTGAACTGTTTAGACTTTACTACCTGAGAATCGATTTTTATTTACAGCCTCTGGTGCAACAATTTTGTCGTTAGTAGAATTTGATTTCGAACGTTACTATGTTACGCGTAACACAAAAAGCGTTTAGCAACGATCCACTTCGTGATGTCTAATTGAGCTAAAATTTGGTAAATCTTTATAACCTTCTAACAAACAATGCAAAAATATAATAAGCTGACCCAATGATGGAACCAGAAGGTGGCCATAGGGCACCCTCATATTTCAATAATCCTTTTGCTGATTATTTTTATGTTCTGAACTTAAAATTTGTATTTTTTTAATCAGTTTACCAGTTTTTACAAAGTTTTTATCAACAATACTTAAGTTATCGTTTAAGTAACATACATGACACATTTTTACAAATTTACATACAATTGTTGATTCGGCCCCCTGTTAGCGGCTTGCTTAGCTCGTTTGTTTAATAAACAACAGTTAATACTTATATATGATAACTCATCTGTCTATTGTCTTCAAAGAAAGTCTCGAATGCAACATTCGAGAATAACAATGTGGCTCATTACATCGCGAATAATACAACGAATCTCTTTGCGATTTATCCGGGTAATAATACTTATACCGTTTGTCGATCGCCACTGTCAATGAGACATTTAATACCGAGAACAAAGCGACGTTGCCGAAGTAAAGATTCATATATTTTAACCGTTTCTTCACCGCCACTGTCACCGAGTACGAGATGACCTAGCTGAAGTGAAGATACATACAGTATAAACATTTCTCCACCGCCACTGCCACCGCGATGTCGGTCACCGAGATCAAGATGATGTCGCCGGAGTAAAGACACATATACAAATAATCCGAGCGCCGTTTTTCTGGTCGTTTAGATTGCGAAAATAGGTAATACGTAAAGAAGCATCTGGCACGCAAACGCGAAATGACCAACTGTATGCAACACCAAACAATAAAAATGCAAATAATAACACATCAATAAAACAAAAAAAAAAAAGTCAAAGTCAAGCTTTTTTTTTGTTGCCGACCCTTCAAAAAGCCGCTGGCGAGTGGTGCGATGGTAGAAAGTAGCCATGGGCATCATTTAGAACAATTCCTCAGAACACATCCTATTGTAAAAGCGGTAGAACACACATAATATATCAATCATAATTCTATTAAAAAACATAAAGGAACTACATAATGAGAGGACGATTTTCGCAATCAGAAATTTCAGTGACGTTTTGATGACGTAATTGTATACGAATGTGCCAATACAACACATGCAAATAGATCCCAATTCCCGGAATTCCCAATGAGAAAGTGACATTTACCTTCCAAGCATCTTTTAAATATTACGTAGGCGGAGCCTTTAACATCAACTAGAATGAAATACATAATTAACTTGTTTAAACTTAGCAACTCAATATTAAGGCAAACTGAATCCGCAAAAGAGAAAAGCGTCTTCATTAAAGCATAACGCCCGTAAGCATCTTGTTAGTAATTAGTAGATCAAATCGGTAACCTGTAATCTGTGTAAACATAGAGTTGGATACGTCTGGAATAGTCAATATTTAAAAATATCAAATATATATTTAGATGAAATTTGGCGTATTTGTCACTCACATTTACGACAATATTTTCTAAACAAGCTCTATGAATTCAAAGGAACATAAACCGTATTCAATCATTTATTCAATTATTAATGTGCAAAATTAAATTCTTATTAATATACATTTTATTCCATGAAGCTATCTTTATTAGTTTATAAAATATCGTGTTATTAGTTATTTTTGCTTGTCAGTGTATCTTGAAAATTAACAAATGGCAAAAACTAGTAAAACACATTACTGTACAATATATACTGAAACTGCATTTTCTTATACACAGCTCAAAGCTACAAAGCTCTTTATCGTATTTCAGTAAACATAATATAACTTATATGTTTTACGTTTCTTATCAAATTTGTACTTACCTGTTTATTTGTTTCGTAAAGGTTAATGCAAACCAGATAATTTAATTGACTTTTTCACCCTGGTAAAGCTTTTATTGTGAAAATTGCAACAAGGTTTTAAGGTAGGGTAATAAAAGAGTGAAAATTATAATCCTTTGGCTTGGTTGGAAAGCACGCCACGATATTTCGTGGTCAAAGTGTTACCGGTAAATTAGATTTTTGGGTATAGACTTTTATAGCTCTTTATATATACGGAAGATGTATGTAGCTATTTGAGGAATAACGACAAAAGTGGCAAAGGCCTCGGATTCGATCCTTTGTCGCAAAAGATAATAAATTGTTTTATGGGTTTGGTAAAAATTTTCTTGCTTTATCAATACGGTGATAGGCTGACCCCTTGTTACGTTGCGTTGGGACAAAATACTATTGGTGAATAGTGGTTTTTAAGAATATCCAACACTTACTTATCACCAATCACGACATATACTGATACTTTAGCGATAAGTGTCATGATGATATGGTATACATACATCCGGACGGCAAATGTCCTCAGTACAAAATATTCAGTTTTGACATGTTAATCTTAAATGTGCTTAGTAACCTCAGTAATTATGAACCCATAAGGACGTCAATTTATTCCTAACTCCTAGCATACAAGTACCTACCTATACAGACAAAAACAAGACGCATTTTTTAACTGCTCTGTCTAAAAGTTACTAATTCTGTAATAAGCACGTTTGTCTTCTAGGCCTCGATATAAATATTTTTATTTCAGATAAAAAAATATTTTCTTGTATAGTATTACCAATCAATATTATTTTAAAAATATTGACAATAGTTTTGTCACATCCATTTTTATCACAATTTGTGTCAGTGACAGTAAAAATAAACAACAAAGTGTTGTAATTATTTGGCTATTACAATTTAAATACCTGCGTAGCAGAGTGATTTGGTACGGATTATGCAATTATAATTGAACATTGTCGGCTCATTTAAATTATTTGTTGATGATATTTTTTTTCAGTCAACGAATATTTAAACATTTTTAGGGTTTCGTATGTCCAACTGAAAAAACGGCTGAACCCTTATGGAATCAATCATGTGTCTGTCTGTCACAACCAGTTTGCGCCGAATCTACAAAACCGAATAAGTTGAAATATGGTGCTATGGGTTTCTGTGATACAAACACGGACGTGTAATGAAAATAAATGAATTATGAAAATGGGGCTCACTTCGGAAACTGTATCGTGAGGGCTTATTTTAAGGGGAATGAAATAGATTTATTTTCCAATATTAAAATAAGTAGATTTGAAGTTGTTTATAAGAAAATAAATGAAAATTGTCATTTCTCTTCTTATATCCAAAAGTACTGAGTCGAACATTAAAAAATAAAACAGAAAATAGATCTTTGCTTATAGAACACATTATAACCTACTTATGAAAAGTCTATTGTCTTGAAATAATACGACAAGTCGTAGGTGCAAACTTACGAAATCAACAGTTTTTGGATAATTAAAAAAAACTTTTGAGAATATTAAAAAAACTTTTGAGAATATAAAAAAACCTTTTGAGAATATTAAATTTTTTTTTGAAAATCCTACGAAGTACGGAACCCTCAGTACGCAAGTGCAACTCGCACTTGACATTTTTTTTGCATAAATCTAACCAAAATAAAACACCAGTCATTAGGGTACCACACACAAACAAGAAACCCTTAAAGTCCTCCAAGTTCATTTATTTTATTCACAACCTATAAGCACTGGAAATTGGTATACCTCCGTGATTTTTATAAAAGAGCGTGGCGCGGTACCTTTGTGAATTGTGGTATATTTTTTTGGCTCGGTAGGTACCTTCCTATCTGACAAAGTATAATTAGAGTTGGCGTATACAACAAGTTGCATTGCTTTTTACTTTCATATAACTTCTAACTTGGCTTAACGACTCCTACCTGTCGTCTAAGAACCATCATACTATAAAATATACAAAGTACTTAATAAAAATTTCTAATAGATGCTTCATCAGCCTCATACATCCACACTGAGAACCTTAGTAAGAATGATTTGGCCCACTCTCCGTGTCCACACGCGGGCTCAGTGTGGATTGTGGACTTCACATTATTATTTTTTTAGACGTATGCAGGTTTTCTCCCGGTTTTTTCTTTCCACCAAAGGCCAGTGGTGTAAATTATCAATGTACTTGACAAATTAAAAAAAAAAGACTCAATGGTACACGCCGAATTTGAACCTTTACCACTCAGCCACCGTATGTATGTGGGTCTGTCAGTTTCATAAGCCTATTATTCTATAGCCTAAACATCTGGGCCAATTTCGATGAATGAGGTCTCAAATGAAAGGTATTTATCTCCCGTAGGTACATAAAGAGTATGTAAAAAAACCAAGAACTTAAAATAAAAAATTAATAATTAAATAAATAGAAAAACCCGACTGCAAAAACATTAAGAACTAAAAATAAATAAGTAAATGCACAAAAAACATACCAAATATTTAACTTTAAGCAAGCGCGACTCATTGCCATGCAAGTTCTAATAGTAGTACAGATTGCTTAAACTACTGTTATAGTGTTTACCTTAAAATAGTTCCGTCTGCTTATACATATTTTAATATTTGCTATGTTTTAGGTGCACTTATTTATTTCTATTTGTTTTTAATGTTTTTGCAGTCGAGTTTTTTTATTTATTTAAATATTTATTGTCACTAAAAATAAAACAAACAGCGTAACAATATAAACAGAGATCCGTTTCACTTTCAGGTAATTAAGTTCAGCCACCATGAATCCTCAGCTCTGCTCATATTCCTTATTCTGCATAATTTAAAGCTATTCTCCACGTATCCTTTATCCACCACATCCACCTGTATTAATACTAAACACTGCATAATAAATCCTATCTTAGTCGAGTTCACAAACAGATTAATCAATTTGCCGCCATTAGCATTCCGACCGCCTACTACGGAAATTAGTTGTGAATGTGAATAACTGCCTATATGAGCTTAGGGAAAGGGTGACGACATAACAAAAGCGGAAGCGGAAGTGAAATTAGGGTTCATAAATGACTGTCTTGTAAGCTGATTTAAAACTATACGTCAACTGAGATTAAAATGCCTGTATTTACCCTAAAGCCATTGTTTAACCTGAGTTTTTTTTTATAAATAATTAGCTTTTGCATGTGGAATCGCTCACATGAGCTTAAGAATTATTTGAAAGTCAATAAGCGACTTTATTTAAAATTTGTTTCCAGCAGTGTGAAAGTAGCTCAAATACGAATTGAACTGTGCTCTTTTAAACAAATACATTTACAACAAAATTGTGCTTGCATTTTTTGTGTGAAATAAGTGTAGCTAATCTCTGGATATAGAAACAATATTTCTTATAGAAATTGCAAATGAATTTAATGCATTTTTTTATTTTAAAAGTTTTAGGTTATGTATATAACTTTTTTATCGCTAAAGTTGTATCACTGTAAATTGACCTTAAACACTTTATTCTAGTATCGATTTATTCAACTGAGTTCATGTTTATATCGTAGAAACTATATTGTTACTCATTATTTGGCTTACATTATTTTCCGGCGTAATTTTTTTTTTTTCATGTTATTTGGCATTTCTTTGGCAAGTTTTACTGAACAAGATAGCTTAAGTAGTTAGTAGTTTTAAAATTAAAATATAATTAAATTTAAAATAAAAAGAAAAAAGCAATTTCAAATTTACAGACTTTTGTGGCAGAGGCTGCATGCACTCTTAATTTGTTTTTAATCCAAATATTTCCGTTTTAGTACTTATAATTAAGAGTAAAGTCGACTGTCGTATTTATTACGTTATTAACTGGGAATTAGTAATAATTATTGTTTCAATATTTAGCGCACATCAATAGTGTAAGATCATCTTAATATATATAAATCTCGTGTCACAATGTTTGTCCTCAATGGACTCCTAAACTACTGAACCGATTTTGATCAAACTTCATAAATATCTGTTATTTGATCCAACTTAAAAGATAGGATAGTTTTTATCTCGATATGTCAAGTGCGAGCCGGACTCGGGCACTATAGGTAAAAACCAACTTTCGCCGGGTACAGAGGGACGGCAGCGGAACAACGTTCGCCGGGACAGCTAGTTACTTATAAATAATTAAATAATAGGCATTTCGGTACACGGCGCGCGGTGCGACGTCGGAGCAGCGGGATGGGAGCGCGAACCTTGACGCGAACGTGTCGGAGCGAGTGGCAGCCGTGCTCATGCATGAGCGCGAGCGCCGTCTTGCTGTCCGGTTGTCTCTCGATATCTGACCTATAAGGTTGCAATTTATGCTACGAAATTCAAAGGTTTTCTTAAAAAATACCTGTATATTTGTTGTTATATTATTATTACAATTCCTCTAGTAAGTAAGTATGGTATAGGCAATAGTTTAAATCAAAAATTAAAAATAATTTTAGTATAGTTATTAGAGTTATAAGTAGGTATGTATACTTAACTCTGAATGAGTTTGAGAATGAGAACTTATTGGTAACAAATTGATTTTCTTGAGAATTCAATAGATAATAGGTAGTTTGTTCCTTAATCGTCTTAAATAATTATCTTTTAATAACGTATTTTGTACTATGAGTTGTACAACAGAATTACGGGTGGGTAACACACTTACCTTACACCGAATTATTCTAATGCCTCCCGATGGAAGCTGCCTATTCCATTCGATTGCATATTCTTTGTTTGAGTATAGTAATATACAACAAACAAATAGGTTGCATGAGACTACAGTAGAGTATGTATGTCGTAAACGAAGGAAAATACAGTAGTTTAACAAAAACCATTTGGTATTAATTTTGTTATAAATAAGTACCTACTAATAATTTATGTACAAAAAGTAATGAAATCATATCAAAAACATAAATGAGAAATGAGAGCCAAGTTCAATATTATGATTTTATGCCTTGGATGTCGACTTCAACGATAAAAGAAGTGAGATCTAAATGGGTGCCAAGTTCAATGGTCAGACCTGAAATTTATTTATAACAACATAAAATATCATTTCTTCTTATAACTTAGGATAATATATTGTAGCTTGAGGTCTGACTTGGCTAGTTTCTCATATACGAATTATATTATAGCCTTCGCAAGTTCTAAACCTGTTACTTGTCGGTTCTAATTTTATTATTCCGAAAATTTCGCTTGCTGGTAGAAACTAGCCATCGAACATAATAATTTGTATATGAGAACTATCCAAGTCAGACCTTAGGCTACAATATATTATCGTAAGTTATAAGAAGAAATTATATTTTATGTTGTTATAAATAAATTTCAGGTCTGACCATTGAACTTGGCACCCATTTAGATCTCACTTCTTTTATCGTTGAAGTCAACATCCAAGGCATATAATCATAATATTGAACTTGGCTCTCATGGACACCAACTCCGTCGAACCTGCGTCGAGTTTGGTTCACTTAAGTCAACATTAGGTTAACAACTACAAGTTTTTGAACGACCTCCTGCGAAAAGTTTTGCACAAGCGGGTCTCGGACAGAAACTTCGGCTTGAGCAACAGTTTTTTTAAATTAAATCTAGCAAAAATTTTCCATTTTGCGTTCTGAAGAGAAGAAACGGCAAGAAACTCTTCCGCCGTTGCCTTTTATAATTATTGTTAAAATCTAACTAGTCAAAAATAGTATCACGCTTAAATGGTGTGTCTAAAGATAGTATACGTATTTTGTATATGTATGTTTAAGATGTGTTCGCGGGCGTGGAAGCCGTTTGAGCCGCGAGCGTCGTGGTGATATCGACGTTAAAGTCGATAATAGCGTGCCTAGGGTATTTAAAGACCCCCATTTGTGTGCGTAATCGCAAGCTTGCCTAATTAGAGGCTGGTGGAGGAGGGCTGCCTTCTTGTTTCGTCAATTTACTACTAATGCAATATTTCCTTGAAAACCTATAGCAATAATTTTACAGATAGGTAAATATAAATTCACAATTCAAAAATATCTAAAAATAAAATCTTTATTAACTCGGTTTTAGACAATATAATTGTACGAAATCAGGCTTCGTTAATTTTATGAAATTGAAGTCAACTAACAAACATTTAATTGGAATTTGGTTGAGCTTCTTGTGATAACGGAATTGCTGGTGTCAGATTTTGTTTACTTTGTTGAAAAGGTTAAAGGGATTCTATAAATTTCTTTATTTTAATTGGAATAAGTAACTTATTTAGGGAAATATTTTTGAGGGAATATCACGATTAATTTTAAAAACTTATCAAACTGTTTATTACATACATGAATACAAAACTATACTTTAAACAACGAACTCTTCTTTTCTAGTATCTCCAGCTTTTGCTTGCAGCTCTACTCTAGCAGCACAAGAAGTTCGGTGATCAGCGAGGGATTCCCTGAGGCAACCCTTTGATATTAAGAGGGGGCATAAAGGTAAATTGCCCATAGTGAAGTGAATTTTCAGTGAGTATGAATAATAAAATAAGATGACGTAGGTACGTTACGGTATACTGCATTATAATGCAATATCGCTGTCAAAATCGGAGTGTTGATCTGTCGTTTTCGAACAACAAAAAAAACAATCTTGGTACCATTCTGATATTATACGTAGAGGCAATAAACTATATTTAAAGTAAATAAAGAGCTTTACCTTTAATTTAGATCGCGTCTGAAAGCTCCAATACCAACTTGTTTCTTGCCCTGGTACCCATTTCATTTATTTTCTAGGAATACCATTGTGCTTAAAAGGGATTCGCAGTGAATGTGAATTATCCTTTATTTTCTTGTCACTGTAGTTATTACTGGACAAATTCTGCATCGCAGCGTGGCCAAGCAGCACACCTGACGTGGTGAGCAGCCATCTGGGCGGCCACTATGATAGCACCTTGTCCTGGCAGCGTTAGCTGTCCTGCTCGCCATCTAGGCGACTCTATAGTGACCTCCTACTGTGTGCTTGTGCCGCACATCTATAGCTGCGTCCTTTGTGCCAACTCCTGGAAAGGGGGGATCTGTGAGCAGCAGGCCTTCAGCCCGAAAAGTCTGTGGATAGGTTCTTTTCTCCAATCGGTGTAGACTTATCTGCGCAGTAGTCCGATAGACTTCGGAGGTATCTACAGCCGGGTCGATGTCAGCGACGCTTTCACATCGTGAAGACACCGTGGAGGCGGGCTGTCAGGATCAAGCATACGTTTAGCTCGTGCCATAGGCTAAAGAGCGGACGCCGAGTGTCCCCGAACATAGACCAAACTAAAGACTTTTCTCCTATCGATTAGAATAGGCAGGCTAACGGCTTATTAGTTATAGGTAGTATACCGTACCGTAGTACCGTTATTAATATTTAATGTTTTTCGCCCATATAATGTTTATATTCCACGTTGTATACAGAATTCAAATCGACTGGCTTTATGCCTTCCCCGAAAGGAAGTTTGATATACCTTTAGCTGTAGTTCTTCCACGTGGAAGTAGAATAGTTATTCCAGCAGGATCTTTTAGCGCGAAAAAAGGATAAAAAGTAGCCTATGTTCTTTTCAGTTTCCGTCACTAACTCTGTGCCAATTTTAAGTTCCAAGGAATTAAACGAAAAAAAAAAAAAATTTTTTTTTGAACTGCTTAAAAATATTTATAACAAAGGAAAACGTTATGAATATCTCATATTTTTTATCACGAAATTTTCTTTATAATAAATAACAATATTTTAAACATCATGATTCGCAATGGAATTGAATTATGAGGGTAAATAGTTTATTTGAAGTAAATCAGTCACCGTATAACTGAACAATATCGGACTTCCAACAATAATTAATAAAATTTCCGTATAAAATGGCACGCCGCAGTGCTAATAAAACTAATTAAATTTACCAGGATATTGCAATCGTGAAAGTTTTGATTAATATTTAATACACTTAATGAAACAAGGTCAGTCTAATTTTTAATTATTACAGCGATATTATTACATTACAAGCAATTAAACTATCGTATATTAAGATGGTAAGGAAAAAATACTTACGAAAAGCTGTTTAGAAGCCTAAGGTCGAAGGTTGCAGGCTTTAATGACACGAGTTTGAAATTTCTGTACCACCCGTGTTACACAAAATGTTTTTCATCACATTTGCGAGTAAATTAATAAAAATATATGGTGAATAAATAAAGAAACTCACCAAAACACAATTACCTAAAACGGCAGGAATAAAAGTAAAGAAAACAATGCCACAATGAAAATAATGTTTTGGATGAACTTAAAACTTGTAATTGCTTGCTTGTAGTGTGTGCGTTGTACGTGTTTTGAAGAGTGGAACCCATCAGTGGAACCAATAGACTGTAAGGGAGATCCTTTACTCTTTTTCATGTAATGCTGAACAAAAGACTTCCTGACACACTATATATTCTTAAGCAGATCGATGAAACATTTTACCTTGAATTTCGTAATTTTAACCTAAACTAACAATGTGTTATCAACAGCTAAGGAAAAAAAAATCAACAACATATTGAAACATAAATCTTGGAAAAAAAAACAGGACAAATTTTGTACTAACAAGCAATAGATATCATATCGGAAAATGTTCATAAAGCACCCTAAAGAAAAAAGCGACATTTAAGCGACGAGATATTTATCATAATTAAATTTAATGACTTCAGGGACTACGATGACCTCATTTGTTACATGACAAGCCAAGTCACATAATTAATACGCGTGCCCATTTTAATTTAGTCATTTTCCTGTTTTGACAAAAAATTAAAAGGAAATGTGTCCATAGCAGGCGGAATGAGGTTAGAGGTTTCTTTTTAATGACATATAATTACATAGCACAGACTATCATATTTTCTTTGAGGCAAAATATAATTATACCAGTTTTGTTGCTCGGAATTCTGGAATCGGAGTGGGATTTGTGCTGAAACTATCATAAAAGTATCCCTTTTTTCAGCGACAATGAGAAAATTTTAATGATAAACGCTGGCTTCAAACTCGCGCCTCTCAGAATGTATGGTAGACGACGAAACCACTAAGCCACTCACGACCAAGTTCATGAAAATAATATAAACGATAAATAAAAACTTAATTGAAAAAAATATTAACCTTACACTATTTATACTTTTTTTGTTTAACACTTTATTAGTACCTAAAATTGGATTGTTTACATATATTTGTGCATTTGACCCACAGTCTAAATATTATTATAAACTAAAGATATTTGAAGATTGTTTTTAAGATAATGAGTTCTATATGAGCAATTAGGTACACCGGTAAAATATTATTTAAGTTATTAGTGAATTGGTAGGTAGATTCGTTTACCACCGTCCGAACCAGTATCAACTGTGTCTCATTCATGGTTTCCACTTAGTATCTTATATACTCCTAAATTATGTATTTATGTAGATCTTCACGGCTTTTATCCCCAGAAGGGCGTAATTAATGGCTGGATACACATACATACTAAAGTGGGGGCAAACTCTTTTTTTACTAACCACTTTAGTACTTGGTGACAGGTGGTGAGCTCATCGGTGCAACACTGCTTTTGGTACAGTGTATCTAGACTATGGTAGCTTTAAATAAGTTCTATAAATTGTAAATTATCATTTACAAATAAATATGGACATGGAGACATAATGGACGGACGACGGAATCACGAAACTATAAGGGTTTACATTATTGGCTTTGTCCACAGAACCCAAAAAGGGTACATTTTACTTTTATTTATTATTTTACAGCTTACTTGCAACCAATGGACACCCTTCTTTACATAATTGTATTACGCGTTAAATGGGGTAAAACCTTGTAGGTATAAAATAGCTTAGACGTAAAGGTTGCCAAATTCTAAACCAAGTCTCGTGAGAAATCTAATCTGAAGGGGGCATTACACTTACAAATAAAAAATGGTGATCACTCCCAACAGATAATTAAGGGAACAGTACCTGCTCTAGTTAAATGGTATACATTAGCGGGCGTTAATATATTGTAAGTGTTCCGTTGTAAGTGATCACTTTTGGTGGCGTACTTAGTGATAAATGAAGCGACAGCGATTCGATAACTATATACATAACATAACATCTAGATTTTTAAAATTTGCTTTCTACGACGATAAACTTACAAATACATAGCGACAGTTAATGTAGATACATGATTTTTTTTTTAAATAAGTAAGGGAGGTAAAGGTGGGAAATGGTTTAATTTTTTAATTTGGAAGCCAATGCAATCTTTGGGGACTTAAGTGGATTTTGAGAGCCCTAAATGTTGAAAGGGTGCGTAAAAAAATTATTGTCTAATGTACGTAGAGCTACCCTTAAAAAATCAATTCCCATAAAATATCTGAGTGGTGGTTTACAATAAACTCATCTGTCTAATATTTCATTAGAAAGTAACTACAGATTGCGAAACTATAAGGCTGTGTTTTAAAGGCCGTCTTTAAAGCACAGCCTCCGAACGAACATGAATTTATTCTTTTCATGACAAATAATAATTTATACATAAAGCTTTTTAAAATATAAAAAAAAATGTGAAAATTCTGGGCGGTTTTACTATGTAATGACCTTTAATACACTCTAAACACCGCCCGTATGTGAACGATATTTATCATTAATGATTTTCTTAAGTGATGTAAGTTCTTATAATATCCAATAACCTTTTGTTTAATTTAACGTTAAGTCTGTTAAGAAACCAGCACTTCTCGTATTGTTAAAAGGCAACTTTTCTGTTGTAGAATATTACTGAAAACAAAGTAGATTAGTCCACGGGACCCTATTACTAAGACTCCGCTGTCCGTCCGTCCGTCCGTCTGTCACCAGGTTGTATTTCATGAACCGTAATAGTTAGACAGTTGAAATTTTCAAAGAAGATAACCAAATAAAAAAACATAATAAAATAAATATTTAAGGGGGCTCCCATACAACAAACGTCGATATTCATAACGGCAACAGGCAGACACTTGAAATATTCACAGAATATTTAGTTATATATATACTTAAATAATAAATAATTAAATAAAATAAAATAAAAAAAACAAAACAAATATTTTAGGGGGCTCCCATACAAGAAACTCGATTATTTTTGGCGGTTTTTATACTCGGCCAACCTGTACCAATCAACCTATAACGAGCGATTATATAAGAGTATATTACTAGCTGCTGTCCGCGGGTCCGCTTACGCTAAATTTGGTTATCGGCATTTCAACAGCTAGTCATTGATTATGTAAGAAAGAGTCCTAAAGCAGGCTATAACTGTATTTATAGTAACTCCACGTGAAGTTTGGCTATATCATGTATAATTTTACCTGCAGGATAAAATGTAGATTTTGTACTATGCGTAGTCCTCAGCGACGCAGGGCGATAATTATCGGCAATTTTTAGTTATTTATTTTACACTACTGAACACATTGGTGTACTTGTCGGGCTTAATGCTATATAGCATTTTCTATCAGCCAACCGTAGGGTTAAAATTGAGAAACTGTTGGCGGTGTAAATATTTAATTTAAATGTACTTTTATATTATCTGTCCAAAAAAAAAATTAACATACATACACAAATATAATATACTTAATACAACTGTATTTGAAGGTTAGTTATGTACTTGCCTACGATTTTTTTTTACGAAATTAAATATAAATACTAATAATTAGTGTTTATAAGCTAACTAGCTTTTGCTAGCGTCTCTGCCCGCCCTAAATTTGGATATCGTCCTGACATTCCTCAGGCAATTCTTTGATTATACCAAAGAAGTTTACTATAGCAAGCTATAGCTATATATATAGGTTTATTCAAGTGGAATTCGGTTTTAGTTATTCTCACGGTAACTTTTGAATTTTTCGGGATAAAAAAGAAGGCTATTTCCTTTTCCGTCTTTTCTACTATCTCAGTGTCAAATTTCAGTTAAATTGGATGCTCCGATGCGGCGTGATTGAACAACAAACAAACACACATATACTTACTTTCACATTTATAATATTAGTAGGACTAGTAGGACAAGTTTAATAGGAATTTATTAGCGTAATGGTTAATATTATTCAGTTTATGTACCTTCATCAGGATTATTGACTAGAAAAACGTTTTTCTTTTTTTTTACCTGAGTTGTTCATATTTGACGAATGACATTGTTTTTTTGAGACGTTTCTAATCGTAAATATTAAATTAATAATTAAATACCGAAATTTAGAGTTTAGGTAAGTACTATATTTTGCCAGGGGCTCCGCCCGCCCTAAAGTATGCTATAGCAAGCTATAGATGTAGCTATAGTTCGTTTAAGCATGGTTATAGTTATTACCGCGGCAACTTTTGAATTTTAGTATAAAATATTCTAGGACCTAACCTATATGTGTGCCAAGTTTCATCCCGATCCGTCCCGTGGTTAAAGCGTGATTGAATAACAAACATCGATCCATCCAGACATACTGTCACATTTATAATATTAGGATTTTCACATTAGTTTTTGGTCTTCAAGCACAAGTTCCACCTGATCCATCCAATAACTTCTTTCTCGAAGAACCCCATACTGTAGTCCTTAGAGAAAACCTTGGCACGGAGCTCATTCCACGCGCGTTCACGGGAGAAAGTTTGAGTTAAATTAAATTAAAATAATGTTTTAAAATAGCTGCAAATTAAGGGACATAAAACGCTACAAAACACATATATAATTATAGCCATAAAAATTAAATATAATATACAGACAGGCAGTGGTCCACTTTACGTAAACAAATGACTATTTCGACCACAGATGACCAAATGACGTCATAACTATGGTCCACTTGGTTTAATCTAAAAAACATCACCTTAAACCAACTCAGCTACAGTTTAACACGGCCTATAGCAGGGTTTTTACTTTTTTAAAAAAATATTTATTTGTCACTGTTAATTTCAGTTGCTATTGAAATTTTTGAGCTTTGTGCGTTATCTGTTTGATTCATATTTGCTTAAAAATCACAATCAAAAACCAGAAAACCTTTTAGCATCAGAAATCTATACTTTACGGAAAGTAAATGAACTATAGCTGTCACTGTCAAATTTTCACAACTAGTCCAGATGTTTAACTACAACAAAAACCATCTCAACTACAACCTAACACGTAGTATTTTGTGCTCGTTTGCTGGACCATAGCAACAGCAGGTATGACTATTTGTAATTATTTTTGTTATAGTATTCATAATATAATAACTTTTATCCTTGTAGGTGCTTAAATAATTTATTATTAATTAAATAACTTAATTTATATTAAGAAACATATTCGTTTTTAGATCCTTAATTTTTTTTTTTTTAATTTAATTCAGTACTAGTATTATTAAATTTCATTATTTCTCATACTTAAGTATATAAAACAAACAATTTCATGGTAATACCTAAACAGATACAAAAACATAAAATTAAGGCTTTTTTAATCTTTACCAAACTCTTTCATTATCAAGAGATTCTTATCAAATTGTTATTTATTATCTGATAAAGTTTTACATTTAGAGTTACGTCTCTTTCCTTTTGATATACACTTTTGACAAGTGATTGTCATATTGTTAAATTTGATGTTAATACGAGTCATTTAGAAGAATATCAATGACTTCAATCTACCGTTAATTGTTAAGAACCTTCTTAGGCTTTCTTAAGCGGATTATCTGACCATTTACTTAAGTTGTTAAGGGGAAGTGAATACTTGCATACATTTTTCGACTCTGTTAGTTTTTGTAATACATGCCAATTCTTTGTAGTATTTGTTGTGTGAAATAACTGTATCTGGTTTTTGTAGCATTCAACATTTAAATATTATCTTTTCCTTCCCGTTCAAAGATTTTTTTTTTTATTTTTATAAACGTTTTAAAATAGCTTATTACAGATTTTTATATTTATATAGAAGTAGGTTTTTGAAATTTGGTTTTTACGATGATAAATCAAAAATCCATTGGTCGTGATATTGCTTATAAGTACAACAAACGTAATATTTATATAAACAGTAAATATTTTTATGATAGGTAATAGACAAAGGTTTCGAGATTGGCGATCGTGGTCTGAAAGACGTAGTGTAGGACGGTCTCCTACTAGGCCAGACGTGGACGGACCTTTTTAGAGCTGTTGAATCAAAATAGCGCCGCCAATTGATATTTTTGGTTTACTCTTTGTACAAAGGGAATTTTATAAAATGTGCTGTACGGAAATATTGAGCTAGTAGTTATACGCAATTTTTAGAACATTTTTATTGTTTTTACGATAAATCTGTGAGTTGCACAGTAACGACGAGAGAAAAAGTACAGTACCAATAAAAATATTACTGTGGGAACTCCCGATCAGGACAAAAAGTATTATGTACTTATCCTTTGAAATCCCTCCAGCTATCCCCGTGCCAAAAACCAGTTAACCTCATTGTTTTATTGCCACGCAAAGAATTTTTTTCATACGAATTGATTTACAAATATTGATTTCTCAAACTAAATAGGTACTTATTCTAATCAAACATTTTATACGTATGTTACTCATTTACTCCCTTCTCTACTATGTTACTCAGGGACAGCGTAGCTTTCTATTAGTAAAATCATTTTTACAATCGGTTGCAGACATAGGTAACCTCCTACTTCCTGGAAGACCGAGCTGCGCTCGTTTTTTTAACAACGCCATCTATTGTCAAGTAGCTTGAAATTTTGATTATATAAATATATATATATATATATATATATATATATATATATATATATATATATATATATATATATATATTGCTCGTTTAAAGGTATTAGATATATACTCGCAAACAAACAAATAAATTTTACCTGTTTATATAGTAGTATAAATAGAACACATAATTTATATCTCAATACTGCTCAAAAGCTCCAACCGCCACTTGACTGACGTAACACATGTTGTGCGTGCTGCAACAAGCTTCGGGTGGTTTCACTGTCCTCCCCTTAACCCATATACAAACCACCGCATAACCTGTTACGGGCGCCGCACCAGATCGATCAAGAAGCTAATACGCGTTAACGGAGTATGTTCACGATACTATCTCCGACAAGAGCTTCGAAACAGATTATTTCAGATGCGGTTTGTTTTGAACCGATATTAAAAAAGGAGGTTATCAGTATGACTCGTGTGTTTGTTTGTATGTATGTATGTTTGTCCGCGATTATCTAAATAATCGGCTAAACCTATTTTGATGCGGTTTTCAGAAAAGTATCGGTTACATTCTGGAGATGATTTTGGTACACAATAAATGGATACTCCGTGACGTCGTCCGCATGCGTTAGTAATTAAGCGACATATTAGTTCAACTCTACTGATTTTTGTTGATGCGCTTTATTTTGTCGGCAATATTAAATTTTGGTACACTTACTAGCAAAAATAACTAGTCACTTACATAAACGACAGTATTTTCGAAACAATTAGTATATTAAAAATAGTTTTATTATACTCATAAATAATTAAATACGCTTCAATGTTCTTTTGACTGCACACAGCTATCATGAATTTTTTAGGAAATAATGTCTTCTATTTAAGTGACTAGTTATCAATAAAGAAGGGGGTTCCCAATTCGTCGAAATCTTTTTTTATAAATGTTTTCTGATTACTTAAAGACGCTGTGACCAATTTGAAAAATTCTTTTTTGTTTGAAAAGGTACTTCCCAGGTGGTCCCATGGTCATCAGGTCAGGAGATAATCATGGGATTATGAAATACTGAAAATTTTCAAAATTTTTATAGTCACACTTGAAGAGATAAAGGTATGTTTTTTAGTGAAGAAAATAAGCCAATAGTGTAACTTAAAAGTAAAAAATAGAAACTAACTTCAAAAAGCTGCACTAAAAAGGTAGGAATTATTATTTAAAAATCTGATCTAAATTACAGTTTGAAGTTGGTATCTATTTCTTTAAATGTTTAAAACACACTTCACTCGCATTACACCTGAAAAGTCTTTTTGAAGTCGCTTGTTACTACTTTTACAATTTGACTAGATGTTATTCCTATTGTCGTGTAGTGTATAGCCAACAGCAGTTATTCCTAATTAGCCACCAATAAGCTATGTAATGCAATCTTTTGACTAAGGTTAAGGCAAACAGTAAATTTAATCAGTTTTTCAATCCTATTACCTATACAGTAATCTTAAATCAATTATTTAGTTATTTACACCATTAACTTTGGTAAAAGTCTAAAATAAGCCATTTCGCAGTCAAATAGCTAAAGCTTAAAATTTCGTCATGTTCGTTCGTCTATAATATGTCACAGTCGGTACATTTATTCTGATAAAATTTTACAAGAAGGTTTCTTAAAACGTAAAACAAATTACCGTTCCTAGATTTCTAATGAAATAAAAAAATATAAGTGTAACTTTCTTTATTTTAACTAAGGGATGAAAATTTTTTTGTGTTAAAAAATTCGTTTGAGGTTTTTTAGTAACTATTTTGCTATCGACCGCTTACTTTTAAACTGTAAATAACCCCTATTATTCTGATTCAACGAAACCCCAACCAAATGCGTATACAAAACGAACTTCATCAGCTTTAATATTACACCTAAAAATATCACAAATGTCTTAAGACTAAATGTAATTGTAATTTCACCTATTTTAGATTAGTTACAATAATTATTATGAGCATATCCAAACATTTTTATTTGTTTCTCAGATCTAAATACCAGTGTACCATCGAGTAGCAAACGACTTGCCGGACTAGTTTGACAAAATATTTTTTTGTCGAAGTACCACATCTGCGGTCAGAATTGGATATTTGAAACTCAAAAATTTATAGAAAGTGCTCGGGGTATCAGTTTATTTATTATGTGTGACAATAGTATGAGTTTGTGTGCTTATGGTATCTACTTAGTTACCTACTTGAACATTCACTTTATGTATTTAATTTTATGTTTATGTCAATTTATAATTTGTAAATAAACAAGAATATACTATATAAAAACATATTTTGAGTGACGTCATACTCGTATGTCGGAGACTGTCAACCGTGTTGTTTGAAACCTTGCTCTCTTTGAGGCAGTTTTATCTTAGTAATAAAAAAACGAAACTAGTATGGGAAAATCGTAAAGCCGTGTCAATGATTTACTTATCTTTATTGACACACCACCATTCCCACATACTCCTATATATAAACTTCCATGCATAGCAAAATACAATATGAGCATCGATTGATGTGTCCATAATAAAAGGCTTCTTTTACATGTCAATGTATGTTAAAACAAACAACTTCTAGTAACTTATAAAGTCCTAGTACGACAATCTTTTTTATGCACCTTAGCCTAATTAATCACTCTGGTTTTAAAAAATTCAAAGGTAGACTGGAAGAGATTCCTCATAGGGATAAGTCCGCCTATTGTGTAATTACTTCTGTTTGTTTAATATGTTAAAGTGTAATTTTGTATTTTAGTTTTATGTGTTATGCAATTAAGTGTATATTACTACTACAAAGTACTACAATCTTACAAATTTACAAAATTAAGAAATACGATATATACAACATACATATAAATTGTAATAATAATTACTGGGATTTTCATTGGCCGAACCTGTGCCTTGATAGCTAAATTGGTAGAGCACTTACACGGATCGAAGGATATTGCAGGTTCAAGACCTGGCTCGAGGTTAATCTTTTGACTACGAAAATGTAAATTAATAATTACATTAATGATGTTAAAACAAGGGATATAAGTAATTCATAAAATATTGAAACTAATTTAGATGCGTTAAATGAAGAGTTTTGGATCTGTTCTTTAAAATCCTGTTCGGATAAATAAGGTAGACCATAATGGGCCAGGAGGGTATGAAGAGTAGAGTTAAGGCGTTTTTTTGTTGCTACTTGGAAATACATATGTCATTAGGAGATTACCCTAATTAATATAATGTAATTCTTCAATAGTGAAAGAATTAGAGATTAAAGGGTCGGTAACCTGCGAGTAATTCCCCTGGAGTTCAAGGGTCCATTGGCTACGGTGACCGCTTAGCATCAGGTGGGTCATACGCTTGTCTGCCACCCTAGTGTAGTGTTAATGGGTGGTGGTAATGGTTTACGATTGGCGAAGATATCGCTGACTGACGACGTGTGTTTTCTAGTAATAGGTGGTACGCTTAAGACTTCATATGTTGAAAACTTTAACTATGTACATAATAGATTTTGATAAAACTTTTACTTTTTCCTAAGTTGAACGAAACTTAAATTAGTAAATAAGAAATGTTGCAATCCGATTTCTAGTTTCTAAGAGATACGTTGTCAAAATACATTCACATACTGAAGAAACTGATGTATTTAAAACAGTGCCGTCATTTATCGCTGATAACGAAGAAACCCACAAGCAGGTCAAAAAATATGTAGTATATTTTGTTTATTTATGTTAACCTAGTAGTATTTACGTACTCTTATAGGCCTGGCAATATTACTTTTCCTAAAACAGTAATTTGTACGGTATAAAAAAGTAAAATTGGACGAAAAAAAGCAATAAAAAGTATCTACTATGATTTTTATCAGGTATATCAAACAAAAGATTGTAATCTCTTCGTCACGATTTTCACATTCAATTGCTCCACAATATTAGTTTGAGGCGTACTAAACAAAACACTATCGACATAATCTAAGCGGCATCTATCGGATGCTTTGTTGATGAATTAAACTAAGGATGTGACACACTAAGGAACTAGGTTTTCAGTTTTAGTCTGATATATAATTTAACGTACTCTGTGGTCTGACTCTTAACTAAGATACAAGAAAATTTTTAATTTTCCTTTATAATTAAAAAAAAATTAAACATTATGTTTAGTGTCACCATTATTTTTGGGTTCCGTACCCAAAGGGTGCCAACGGAGCCCTTATACTAAGCCTACGTTTTCTGTCTTTCTGTTCAATCATTAAAAACATTAAAATCTTTTAGCCCGAAATAGGTAGAAGCCTTAAATGTCGGCGAAATTTGTGTTATAATGGCCGATTATCTAACAAATAATAAAAAAGTTAAAAAAGTAAAAATTTCGTGGGACAAGAAACAAGTTTACTTGTTTTTGCTCTACCGTTAAAACTGTAATTTATTCAAACTTTCTGCAATCACCATAGTGTGTTCTTAAAAGTATAAAACAAATAATAAAACCGTACTGATCCATTACCATATTCAATTACTGTATTATCGCCATCTACTGATTATCAAGAAAAACAGTAACTCATTTGTTTGTTTGAAACGATATTAAAAGTTAAGCAAAGTCGGGCTTGGTCAGTCATTGGATGGGTGACCACTTAGCTGCACACTTTTTGTTTTTGTGCGTAAATTACGTAAATGGTCGTGCAGACATACAAAGCGCGATTCTGACTCGCACTTCACCGAGTTTTTTCATTTAATTTGCCGTTAGCATAAATGATAAATAGTAGATTGCACAACAAGTTACAAACAGACTAATTTCAACCTGGCAAACATATCTCAGAGTTCATCCCTAGTCTAGGCATAGCTGTAATATTAGATTTCTAATATATTTTTAAAGTAAGATTCTGTGCTGCTCGCGTAGAATTTTCTTAAAGTACTTAGTGTACCTCATACTTAACATTGAAATGTCATTACCCTGTCAATAGTACCCGTCTTGTTCATGATAGGAAACGCCTACCGGTAGCGCATTCACCAATTAATCATGTCTGCACCAAGCAATAAAACTAATATAATTATAGATACGCCACTTTGTAAATGAGCAAGTTGTCGAACGTACTAGCTGGATATTGTTAACTTAATTCAATTAAATAGGTATTTACAACCTTGATTTTGCGTCCTGGATCGAGTTTTGTACGAGAAAAACGTTTTCAATCTGACCAATAATATTAAATAAAGTAATAAAAAAAATACAATACGACCAAGGAAAATAATCTGAACAAAATTCTATTAAATGTGACGTTTTATGTAATTTGCATTTTTTGGGTGCATTTGTAGTGCATTGCTTATAAACCTTATTAGCGCTTACAGAAAGTTAATTCGTATTATTCTTTGACTTTTGTAATACTGCGGTAGTTTTTTATAAAAGTTAGTAAACTAAGTATGAACTATAGTAACTAAGTCAATTAATATAATTCTATTAATACCTCCTGTTTCATTATAATTACCGCTTACAAATATAATTGAATAAAAGTATTATATTTGTCTTTCTCTGCCACTGAGGGTCATATTGTTGTAACAAATAAATTCAATTGAATGGGCTGTTACAACGTAATAAAAAGTAAACCACAAAAAATATTTTTGAGATAAAAATATCAGTAAAAGAATTCTTACAATCGGGTCGGTAGTTGCAAAAATTACCACCTACATACAAACAAAGTTTACCTCGTTATAATATTAATAACTTTTGTATACTTTAAATATTGTAGACAGATTAAAAAAAAAACAGTCGGTAATATTCGGTCATTCAAAGCGTCCACAGCTTTATCAAATTACGTATCAAAAATATATCACAGATAGAAAAAAATAAAATGATTTCTTTTCTGTCATTAAAAAATCAACCATATCGAAAATTATGTGTTCAAAAAATATTTTTTATTATATATTTGGGTTTTCATGATGACAGCTGCTATAACCTACTACTACTCATCTAAAATTAATAATAGAAGAATGATGAGAGAAAAGAATGGACAGCACTACATATTCATTTAAAATGGTACCTAAATACTATAGTAAGAAATAAAATTTAGTAATTAATTTGAGAAAAATATTTTTATTTAAATAATGGTAAAAACATAGCCCCTTATATAAGCAAAACAATTTTTTTTTTTTAATTTTCCTCACTACAATAACGCCTATATAGTTATTGAATAGGCTTTAATAATAACAATAAATAATAAATAGGTATTTTTGGACATTGAACACAGCGCCGTTTAGCCCCAAAGTAAGCAAAGCTTGTGTTATGTATACCAGGCAACGGATACAAATACACATATATTACACATAAATACACGTATGTTTATCACATAAATGTTTGTCCAGCGGAATTGATCCGGCTACACTACCAACTAGGCTGCGAGGGAGTCATTTAATATATGAGATATATGCTATTTAAGTGCTAGATTTATCAAAATATAGTAAATGTTTTTATAGTCATTAGGTTATCTTTTCACATTAATGATTTCGTTGTCATTATAACTGTACAACGAAGCTTTGTAAGTAAGTAAGTTTTGTAAGTTTTAGGTATACATAATTACATGCACACAGGTTGTTTCACCATAATGTAATGTAACATTCCGCAAGCGAAAATATTGCGATGAATTTTAGTCACAATTTTTACATAGTTTATTTACTAACAATCAGGATAGATGGCCTGTGGCTCTGTTTTTCTTTAGTCTCGCACTGGAGTTTTAATACTTTTCATTTTATTATAAGTACCTGGGCGAGCAAACTTTGCTCGATATTTTTTTTTTTAAATTTTGAATTTGAATCGTGTTTTTGTAATTGTTGCTTTATCTTAATATATATAAATCTCGTGTCACAATGTTTGTCCTCAATGGACTCCTAAACTACTGAACCGATTTTGATCAAACTTCGCAAATATCTGTTATTTGATCCAACTTAAAAGATAGGATAGTTTTTATCTCGATATGTCAAGTGCGAGCCGGACTCGGGCACTATAGGTAAAAACCAACTTTCGCCGGGTACAGAGGGACGGCAGCGGAACAACGTTCGCCGGGACAGCTAGTTATTAATATATAATTATGAATGAATTGTATATTTACTTAAGTTAACAATTTAGGTTTACAAGTTATAATTTTAATATATGCGAAATATTAAACTATATCATTACATAGACTGTAGAGAATTTTCTTTCACCTCCGTACTAGTTGGAAACTGTGCTACGGAGTCAATATCATCGTCCACAATTATGAATTATAGCAATTTTTGAAACATAAAGATATCGTCCTTAATAATAAGTGAGCGACAAAAGAAAATAAGAAAAAAAAAATTTACAAACATAATTATCCTATATATGCAAAATAATTATGTACAAGAATTGCTCGTTTAAATATATTAGATTATTATATTACATACCTACCAACCTAACACTAAATTTTCTATTAGAATATTGAATTGAATGCTTACGTCAGTTACACTTCGGTGTAACAGAAGGCCATTGTTGTTAGCAAACCCACAATTAGAACAGATTTTAACTTTCCAAGCTTAATTTTAAGTTTTGAATGTTTATAGTACTTAATCACGCACGATTTGGCAGCTTTCATTATGCCCACATAGAACATAATTATTTTAGACGTACACTGCATACAATATTGTGTTTTTGGGTGTACTACTAATATTTTTTACGCGCCTACAGAGGGTTATAAATTTAGGAGCCTATGCATGTTTGCATGTTCATAAGCTTTGATAAATCAGGTGTTAGCTTCGTCTTAGTGGTCCGAGTCTTATAGGCTGCGTGTAATCATTAACATGGCGGATATAACTTACATTAATTACACATTTAGTATTAAATACAATTTACAAATATATCGAGTTTGATCTTAAATAAAAGGTCTTATTCGTGGATTTCGAAAATCTAATACCTTTAATCAAGCAATTCTTGAATATATGTATAAATATAGATATAAAATCTGAAACTCCGAAAATGGGTCCAACGATTTTCTTGAAATTTTGCATGCCGAGGGTTTCGGGGACGATAAATTGATTTGCTAGGTTTCATTTCTAGAAAACGTCGTTTTATCCGTATTTTTAAAAATATCACTCTTCGCGACATCTTTTAACGAGTGGTAATACTATTATTTTTACCGACACAGCAACACTAAAGCTACTTGACAATAAATGGTGTTGTTAAGCAACACTAAAACTCACTGAGAATATATAGCGTTGTTAAAAAAAAAGAGGAAAGCTCGGTCCGCAGGTACTGTATAACTTGAAAAAAGAAATATTATAAGCTATATATAAAAAGTGAAATACCAGTTACTCTAACACTAATTTTCGCCCTTTTCCCTGTAGCTACTAAGTTAATTATCATCTATAATAGCAAAAAGAAAAAAAAAACAGATATGCGATGAGAGCGCAGATATACAAAAAGATTTTTTTCAATCCGACTGATAGTTACAGAAATTTGCGCGTTCAAACAACGGAACAAAAATCTTTTTAGCTTTACTATATTTTAGACACTAAAAATAATTTTATTTTGGACATATCACCCAGCGCCATACGGTCCCAAACTAAGCAAAGCATATATTTTGGTAACCAGACAATGGATACAAATACTTATATACTTTTTTTGTAAATAAATACATAAATACACCCAGACTCAAATGTTTATCACATAAATGTTTGTCCTATTCGGGAATCGATTTGTAGGTCAACAAAAACTTAATTTTCGTGTAGGCTTTACTACTACTTAAAATTCATTCTCTCTACCAAATTTCATTCAACTCCGATCAGCTGTTCTGGCCTGATTAAGTAACAAACATCCATCCATCCGAAATTTCGCGCTTATAATATTAGAATAGATAAAAAATACTACAAACTAATATATATTACGCAAAGAATAGAATGCAATTACCAAATATGTGCAACATAAAAATTGAGCCTATAGATACTGACCCCAAATAACCAAGCAGGTTTATCCTCCCAAAAGCCCTTTAGCCAAATTAGTTCAGCTCATAAATATATTTTTTTATTTTGAAATCAGTTATGTTTCATGACATAATCATAGCGAATCATTTTATAAAGCAGTAATTAAGCAGAAACAATTATTTATGCATGAATTAGTAGTACAATCGCTGTACTAAACCGGCCCATATCTCAAAGATCGCTCCTCGAACATCCCACCATAATACACCGTTACCAACAACTTTAATGTTCATTATACACGCGATACATTCCATGCCACTAACTGTAATTGTGTATACTTTATCTTGGCTTTTTACACTTGTAGGTACACTTTTCGTTTCTCCCACGGCGTTAAGCAGAGCGCAAAGTTTCCAGTAAAGTTTTTTAGTGTTTTTAATAGCAGATGTAATATATAAAACGATTTTGTTAAAGGATGCGGTATGTATCTACCGTTGATTATTTTTTACTATTTATATTTTATGGTTTTGTAGCTCAAACTAAAGTTAATAACTAATAACCCAAAATATATGAATCTGATTACTAATCTATTTGAAACAATCATTTTTTCTTAGAAATAATGTCGACGTTATGAACATATGATTCAAAATGTGTGGATATAACTAATCAAAAGTTTTTAAAAATAATTGAAAAGTTGTAGAGCAAAAGTTTTTGAGTTTTAAAAAAAAAGGCCTGAATTTGAATATTTGGCTATCAATATCTTGTTTTCTTTGAAATTCAATTCAAGTTACTTTTGCCCCCAAATCTATTCGCATAAGAACTAGCTACATAATTATTACAAGTTACTGTTTTTTCAATGATATTTATTAACAACATCTGTACAAATTTGGTTAAATTAAATTATATTGAAATGGCAGTAAGCCTTAATTAACACTTAGACTTCATTCCATTTATTCCAGAAAATACAAGTGTTTCTACAGGAATAAACAAATTCCAGTAGTAACAGCTTAAGCTTGCTTTAGCAAACTTCCTAGTTGTAATAATCAAGGAGTTGCCGTAGGAATCCCAAGCTGATAACCAAATTCAGCGCAGGCATAGCCGTAGGCAAAGCTAGTGGAAAATAAAACTACAAAAAAATTTCAGCTATTAAGCTTTGCCACCATATTTTTAAAACATACCTTCTTCATGTTCCGTTAACAGTTAACAGTGGAAAATATAACTACAAAAAATTTTTAGCTATTAAGCTTTGCCACCATATTTTTAAAATTAAATAATAACATACCTTCTTCATGTTCCGTTAACAGTTAACAATTCCATGTTCCTTTGTAAACAATTGAACAGACTGTGCTGAATTCTTAACTAATGCATTGTATGTTCCCGACCTTGCATTGTTCTTTATAAAGTTAATCGCTATACAAAACATTTTGTCCCAGATGTGGAACGTTTATTAAATTATGATAAACTATTTTGTGTGTAGAAACTTTTATATTACACTTTGTAAAGTTTTAGCGAAAAATAATTTAAGCCCGATGTGTGATGATGAATTATAAAGTCCATAGGCTCATTTTTTACATAAAAAATCATAGGTTCTGATTCTGTATAGAATTTATTACCATAGTATGTGGTTCTTTATGAAATAAAATTATTATATTTTGAAAGTGTCGCTATCTTCTTGTCCATATACTATCTTGAACGCTCAACATGGCTCTACGACGGTCTGAGTGCTTGTTTGCCGCCTTAGTGGTAAAAAACTGGTTGCCTGTAAAGTCGGTATACGGGCGAAAGTTTTACGTGACAACTTGTGCCTTTCACTTTTTATGTCTGTCTCTCTCGCTCTTAGGCGGGCTAACCATGCCGCGTGCCTCTCACTCGCTCTCATTGTGAGCGCATAACGTGAGCGGAGCGTAACGCAGTTTCTTGAAGTGTCACCCGGCAAACCAATTTATAAGACGTTGTCACGTCAAAAAAATTTTTTTTTTTTAAATTCTTATGATCATAGTCTGAGCTAGTCCGAAACAGTTACTTACTTAACCAAAGGCATCCAAATGTTAAAATACGAGTTTTATTTTGGTTAAACTAAATTTTAGTTCTGAATTGGCTGATTGATTTAAAAAATTGAGTTACATTATCAAAAAAGAATCACCACTTAAGCATCTTCAATATTTATCAAACATAAAATAAAAGCACTTAAACATGAAATTTAACGACAAAATTTTATATGGTATTTTTATTCTAGTGATTGAAAATGGAAACAGATGTTTATCTGTATTTATATAAAAGGCAACCGTTACTGACTGACTGATCTATCAATGCACAGCTCCAACCACTGAACGGATCGACCTGAAATTAGGCACACATATAGCTATTATGATTTAGGCGTCCGCTAAGAAAGGATTTTTCAAAACTCACCCCCTAAAGGGGTGAAACGAGGGTGTAAAGTTTGTATGGAGCACCAGGATCGCGGCGTAAATCCATTTATTAATCTATTAGTTTATTAGTAAATTAAATAATCATGTTTATATTATTTATTATTTTTGAGAGAAAGAGAGAAAACGCAAAAGTGAGTGGGTTTTTTTCTATAATTAGGGAGTTGCCGTAAGAATCCTACGCCGATAACCAAATTTAGGGCGGGAGAAGCCGCTGGCAAAAGCTAGTAAATATAGAAGGAACTGGTTGCTGAAAGACATCATCCGCTATTTTAGAGACCAAATCACCTGGGCGTTTAAGTTAAACAATAAAGAATATATTATTTATTCATTTATTATAATTTTATTAGATATAAATAGATACTAAAAATTAATAAGTATATGTTATAATTAAATAACCTACACTAAAGATAGAATAATAATATCATATGACGTATAAACAATAAAATTCCTATATGAGTAAACAAACATGCCTTACTCTATGTAAAATATAACAAATACTCTACCAAATACCATAGAGCATACTACCTAACATTCCTTAGTAAAGGAATCTTCTTCGAACGTCAAAAAAACCTATTAATTAAATTAAGCATACTTACATAACTTTATTATTGTAACTGCCTTACATTTTAATAGTGCTTCGGCTAAAATTGATTGGAGCTTAACTGAAAAAGGAAAAAAAACCCGTTTGGTTTTCGAATCACGTACTGAAGGAAGTTCTTTTCCATCGAGAGTAAACCTAACTCATTATCCGATATAATTAATTGGAGTTCAGTAGAAAAGTTTTCAAAGTTGTAGGATTCAGGAAATTTGGTGGTGCCGATATAAAGATTCTAAATGGTATATAATTGTATTAGATATTTTATATGTTGTAACCAAGTTCAATATATTTATTCACGTGATTTTGACATATCCAGGATGGTAAATTATAAAATATAATTCAGTAGCAAGTACCGCACGAGAAACTTCTCTTGAGAATATTTTTTTTATGTTTAAGAATTTATACATGAAAATTATTATAGCTTCTTAGAAAACCACCTAAAAAGTTGGACCCGCGCACCTAGGGTTCTGTACCTACCTCCATTTACAAACACAAACAAAAAAAGTATGCCGCTAAGCTGCGGTACTGACTTTAAATATCGTTTCCAACAAACAAATGTATTACTGTTTTCAGATTGTTTTTTTGTATTTTAATCTTACTTCTCAGTGTGCGTCCCCAAATCTTTTGTGCCTTCTATCGGTTTAATAAATTTAACAAGAACTCAACTTTCAACTACCAAGCTTATATCCGACTCTGGTTATAGTTTCATACTTGTTAATGCAAATCAAACAAGCCCAAACTTGATGGGGTAGTGTCGTTTCGTTACAGAGGACTTAAGGTGACCTTAAGCCACCATTACGTTTTATTTATTTTATTTTATTTTTTTGGGGTTTATAAACAATTACATTCACACGTCAGTCCTTTTAAAAACCTATTTTATTAAACGTGATCCAGGCATACTTCTAATGATTTTTAAGTAAGTTAGATAGATTATAGAACGTTAGAATCCTTGAAGGTGACGACCACCACCACGACCACCAGCGACGTTCACTTTCGAGATTATCTGGAAGACAAGGCCAAATTGGCATCGAAAAAACTTGGTGTATTCTACAGGGTGAAGCAGTACTTCAGCTCTGGGTAATTGTTGCTTTTTTGCAAGTCGCAAGTCCGGCCCCATTTAGAGTACTACTGCCATCGCTGGGTGGATGCACTAACATCCAGCTTAGTCCTTTTGACTAGCTTCTACGACGAGATGTCGACGAGCCCAAACTCACAGAGTAGGTATCAAATATGACTGAGGACTTTATCTCCCTAAATGTGTTCTACCGCTCATACGAGTGGCTATGATGGCTTGTCTTCTGGATATATGTTGTTCAGAATTATGTCATAAATACTTTTTATACCGTTCAGAAACAGAAACAGAAATACTCTTTAACCTAGGTTTTCTCTAGTGACTACAGCAGGAGGATCTACATGAAAATAAGTTATTAGATTTTCTAGGGTCGGAAAAGTGAGAGTGATTCTCTTAAGCCTCTCCTGTTCAAGCATTAAAAATAGACTAAATTTGACAAAATATATACATACCAATATGTCACTGGTTTTAGGCTTCCGTACCCAAAGAGTGTCAAAGGAACCCTATTTCTAAGCCTACCCTATCTGTGCAGCTGTTAGTTCGACCTTTAGAACCCTATATTTTAAACCAAACGAGGTATACGCCTGATTTATTTTCAAAAATTGTGTAAGGATGGCGGATTACGTAACAAATAACATTTTTATGATTTCAAAAAGTAAAAATTAACTGTGTCCCATACAAAAAAACACGTTTTCCGTTTTTTTTTACTCTAAAGTTATACATACAAACTTCAAACTTGCAGTTATAGTGTAATCGCTAAAGTATAACAACAAATAAAACGTGCCAAGTGTGAGAGGGGTTAGCGCCATTGCTATTATTACCATATGAGCGCCACATAGCCTAAATAGTCTCGCTAGGTTATTTAGACAAACAATTACACAATTATTATTGGAAACGATATCCAAAGTTAAACAACGTCATTGGATGGGTAACCGCTTATCGGCACAGTTCTTGTTTTTGATTGCGTTCGTAAATTGCGTGTCCTGCTCGCACTTGACCGATTTGTTTTAAATTTAATTGCATTAATTGAACATGTCTTTAAATATACGTTTAAGATTCCTAGTTAATTTTTATTATCTTGACTTTGCCAACAATGAAGCTCTTCTAGTATAGATTATATTTCGTGGATTTGATCAGAACGATATTGGATTGTGACTTGAATCTATAAGAAAGTTAGCTTAAAAGTTTTTCTTCAATTCCAAAAACGTTTCAAACCCAAAACTTAAACTTAACTGTCTTAAATGAACTTCTTGTACAAGTTAAAAATCTAATGTCTTTTTTAGATACACATTTTAATATAGTGTCATTTATCTCAACATCTTTATTAAGTTAAATCTATCTTTGTTAAGAAAACATCCATCAATTTTTTTAAGTAAAAAAATATCGTAGTCGAAAATAGAAATAAATTTTATAGTAAAATAATTAAATCAAAATTTTTAAAAAATAAAAAAATTAAATCAAACCTTTTCTAAAATATTTCCTTGATTGTAAAGAAGATTTGCTGCAGGAAGCTATAGCTCGTCCACATAAAATTCGGTTATAGTGAATCCTTAGGAATCTATACTATTTTCCAGGATAAAAAGTAGCCTCATTCCTTTTCTATCTTTTAAAATACTCTCTCTGTACCAAATTTCAGCTCAGAGGGATGTTCCGTGGCGATGTACAAACTCACTTTCGTATTTATAATCTATAGTTTAAATTAAATAATAAAGCTATTATTGTTATTCAAGTTAAATATTACATTTACAGAAGATTTATATATATATGTTATTATTATTTATATCTTAGTTATTGATCAAAGGGATATTGTTAAATAAGTCACACACTATAAATGTTTTACGTTGAGATATTGAACGTGTAGTTGCAGGTAAAAGGTCCGATGGCGCAATTTACTATTAAATTTTATTAA
This sequence comes from Apoda limacodes, assembly GCA_946406115.1. Taxonomy (NCBI): domain Eukaryota; kingdom Metazoa; phylum Arthropoda; class Insecta; order Lepidoptera; family Limacodidae; genus Apoda; species Apoda limacodes. The sequence goes on along the minus strand of OX291555.1, from coordinate 18,348,812 downwards.
AAGGAAAAGCGTGTAAAATTTGCATTCTTCATATATTTTTTCACCTTTTGACATTGACATTTTAACTCGCAGAAAAACATAGGTTACTTAAATATAATCAAAGAAGTTTTACATTTTCTACAGATATGTTACTGAAAGTTGAGGAGCTTGACCATAAGACCTTCTTATGGCCACTTCCCGGCTCCATCATCAGACCCTAAATGCCATCTAGGTCTATAGTACTTGTGAACACAAATCTAACAAATCTAAAAACTACCAGGTACTACTACATTATGTAAATGAGAAGTTCCTTTGACCTCCTTTGAGCTCCATTATCAGACCAGCTCTATGGTACCATACTATTGCATTTCCACTTAGGTTATATATCAAGTTTAGCTTAGTAAGTAGGAAAATTCCGGACATACGAATAAAGTTAAATAAAAGCATTTAAAAACTGATCCTAACCGACAGACCGACGCCAAACCGAAACTTACAAAAGTTTCTAAAAAGAAAGAAGATAAAAAGTTTACTACAAAGACACTCCTTGGCATATGGATTCTTTATAAGATATGGCTCGATTAAGGAAGCATTAAAATCGATTGACACGTTTTATGTATTGCATGTATTTGTATTAGCTTTTTTGTTTATCTACGCAACTATTACTGTAGAAGTCCAATACAATCTATAAATAAAAAATCTATAAAATCCCATCTATCTATTAAATCTATATCTATATCTTGTATGTTTTCTAGCAGATACATGACTTTATAGAAAATATTGAAATCAGCATTAACATATACGAGCTATATTTTTAATACACTTTAATCTATATTAAAGGACCTAGTGACACAGTGGTAGAACGTGCGCCTGCCATGTTGAAGGTCCTGGGTTCGATTTCCGAAAGAGGCAACCAATATTGCTACAATTTGTTAATTTTAAGGTTGTCTCAACTCTAGATTGCGCACGGCACGGCGATAGAGTCACTGCCTATCACGTTTGCGGGGCTGAATATCATCGGTGAAACTGGAATGTTAGGGGTTCGTTATACCTCTGGCACCCCTTCGGGGAAAAGTGTCGTGACGGTGGTTTTTTTACCGACTACAAAAAAATGAGGTTTGACCCGTATGCTTGTATGTTTGTCCGCAATTTGTTATCTCGCATTTGACTTAATGGATTTTGATTTTAATTTTTTATTTTATTTTATTTATTCGGTATACCAACAGTTACAATAAAACTTACAATCTAATCACATTTTAAAAATTTCTTAATTAAATGCACAACCAATTATAGGTACACACCACATGTCCTAAAGTAATCAATGATATGCTTACAAACATTATGCTACCAACATATTAAGCGGATAACCATGGTCCTATGGTCATCAGGTCAGGATATATTGATGGGATCCTGGATAAATCAAGGGAACTCTTAAATTTTTGTAGGCTCACTTGAAACGTTTTGGGTATTTTTTTATACCAGTAAGGTGGCAAACAACCTTGCGTTCCGCCTGATGGTAAGCGGTCACCGCGAGCTATGGCAACACACGATAACACTCACCAGCGTCAGTTTTATTTATATGACCTCTGTTATGAATTAATTTACTTTAAATAACTTTGGTTGAATTTAAAATATTGCATCTCTTCTGGAAGAAGTTTCTAATAACAATGTATGTCAGCCGGGATAGGGCTTTTTATATATGTATAAGGTATTTAAGTGTGTTAATATTGTAGCAGTATTATATGATATATATATATATATATATAGTTTATCCGCTATAACAAACATAGCTGTCAGTGGAACTCGAACCCAGAACTTACTCATAAATATCCAAATAATGTGAAGACGGTGCTACGCTAACTAGTAACAAATATTGTATACTTTCTTCATCAGAAAAACATATAACTGACCCTGAAAAAACGTCACAGGTTTATAAACGAGAATTTCTTTACATGGAAACTTTAGTCGCATTTAAATATATCTTATTTTCAAATATTTTACTATCACTTAACCGCATATTTAACCGGCTTGAATCCATATTTTTCATTCCGAATTTAAGTTAATTTAAAAACAGATAACTAAAAGTTATTTTCTCCCTTGTAAACTCGATACATGGGTTTAATTGATCATTTGTATTACATATTTTACTTCATAATAAATAATTATAATCTATAATACGCAAGGTATTATCTGCATGCCTATTCTAAAACGAACTATTTGTTTTAAAATAACTAGACGGTTATTAATTTAGTTTCTTTGTTTTCTCTTTCTTGCGTAAAGATGTTTTGCTATACTGTTAGCGACCTCGGCGATTGTAGGTTACGTAAGTTTCTATAAAGTTTCTATGATCGCTGTATATCCGTCTGCCAACGACCTAAATTTTTACACCTACGCGAATTGTACAAGGCATTCAGGGTAATGTTTATATTGTTGCTAGATCATTGAGGATAAGACACGAATGATCAGACGAAATATTTTTAATTTTACTTACATAATTTTGTAATGTAAAATGTAATTTTTGCTGTCTGATTTAAAACCAATCAATATATTGATTTCGTTTTGGTTAAAATTCTATTATTTATTTTTATTGTATCAGTTTAAAGTTACATAATTATTTTTTGTTACACCAAAAGTTTTGGTCTAAAACCGAAACAAAATTAGAAAATTATTGTCCTTTTATTTATGTTAACATTGATAACAGTAATAATTTCAATTCTGAGAAGACAACAAAAAAAAATTTTAAGTCTTCGGGGTACCTACTATTATTTATCCTACAATATATGTAAATATAACTATCACGAAAAATTCAATTTGAAATATTTCTGTTTAATGTATAAATAATTATATATTCTATATACTAAGGTCTTTAAATTATTTACAATTTGGCGGAAATCATATCGAAAACATAGCGATTTTTTCTGGAAGAAATTCTGATGGTGGATTAGAATCAGACATTTAGGTAGTAGAAAAAGTATCGTAAGTACCGAGTTCTCCGACTGAAAACATTTAACTAACTTCGTTCCTCGGGTAACTTAAAGGGTGATTTGGTACTCAGTCGAAATATAATTTTAGCCTCTAAGTGAACACTACAGAAAACTGATAAAATATTCAAATTTAGATCACCTTAAAACACCACTTAAAAAACAAAGAAAATACACATAACTTTTAAAAAAAAAACAAAAAAGCTAAAATGGTCTTATCCATATTATTCCAAACATTTGAATTAGCAACAAGTTTGTCGACGGCGCATGGCGCCAGCGACGCTTGCGCAACATTTTAACAGACTTACATTTCCAAATTCGAATGAAATATTGTATGGCAAATTACATTAAAAGCTTTATTTGGGTTTTCTATTGTTATTTAAGTTAAGCTGTTCTAAATTAAAACACCGAAATGTGAGATAAATTTATTTGCAGTTTCATTTTTGCATTTATTATTTCTGTTGTGTTACATAATTCTTTGGTAACTAAAACTTACACATTATACCTATTTTAGGTATTTAGTTCGTTTAAGGAAGAAACCCATGCTTTTTTAGGATTCCGCACACAAAGGGTGCCAACGGAGCTCAAATACCAAGCATACGCTGTCTGTCAGTTTGTATGCTTTTACGTCCTTTATAAAGCTTAATATATATTAGAGGAAAGCTATTACAAATTACGAATTTATTCTCATACTTTAGAACCGAAATGGTCGCGTACAGTGCGGTTTCAGAGAAACTATATCTCGCGAACGTTTGGGTTGTGGAATGAGCTCCCTGCCAAGGTTTTCTGTAAGGACTACAGTATGGGGTTCTTCAAGAAAGAAGTTATTGGATTTTTGAAGGGTCGGCAACGCGCGAGTGATACCCGTGCAGCACCAAGCGTCCATAGGCCACGGTGACCGCTTACCATCAGGCGGACCGTGCGCTTGTTTGCCACATTAGTGGATTAAAAAAAAAAAAAAAATACAACCCTGAATTTTTTTTATCGGATCTGTTTATTTATTTATTACACAAAGACCAATGATGACTTGGCCCATAGTCCTAAAGAGAAAGCCGATCTACTGGGCAGTCTCTTTGCCTCGAACTCGAAAATGAACGATGAAGGCGCTGTACCACCTACTACACCGTGGTGCGGTAAGACCATGCCGGAAATCTCCATAACGCAGCGGGAGGTCAGGCGGGCGTTGCTTTCTCTAGACGTTCATAAGTCGAGTGAGCCAGACGGTATACCAGCAGTGGTGCTTAAGCAGTGTGCTCCTGAGTTATGTCCTGTACTCACGCGCCTCTTCGCGCTTTCCTACCACACTAGGCAATTTCCGTCTTCATGGAAGACTGCGAATGTGCACCCGGTGCCCAAAAAGGGCGATAGATCAGATCCATCGAATTACAGGCCTATCGCTATTACCTCTCTCCTCTCTAAGGTGATGGAGCGTGTGATCAACACACAGCTTCTAAGATACCTAGAAGTACACGATCTGGTCAGTGACCGTCAATATGGCTTTCGCCACGGTCGCTCGACTGGTGACCTTCTAGTGTATCTCAAACACCGATGGGCACTAGCCATTGAGAGTCAGGGGGAGGCATTGGCATGTAGCCTGGACATAGCGAAGGCGTTCGATCGGGTCTGGCACCGGGGTCTTCTATCGAAGTTGCCATCTTACGGAGTGCCCGAGGGTTTGTGCAAATGGGTGCCTAGCTTTTTGTCCGGCAGACGCATACGAACCGTAGTTTACGGTAGTTGCTCTGGTAGCCTGGACATTAATGCTGGTGTCCCGCAAGGCTCTGTGCTGTCTCCTACGCTGTTTCTACTGCATGTCAATGACATGTTGGACATCAACAACATACATTGCTATGCAGATGACAGTACAGGAGACGCTGTTTACAAGGGTCGTGCAAACATCCCTCGTTCCGTTGTGGAGGAAAACCGCGGAGAACTTGTGTCTCAAATCGAGTCCACACTGTCCCAGGTCTCTGACTGGGGACGGGTAAACAGAACGAAGAAACAGAGCGAAGCAGTACTTCACGTCGGGGCAAAGGTTGTTACTTTACAAGTCGCAAGTTCGGCCCCATATGGAGTACTGCTGCCATCTCTGGGCAGGTGCACCCGGATACCAGCTTGGCCCTTTTGACTCGGTTCAACGACGGGCTGTGAGAATTGTCGACGATTCCAAACTCACTTGCGGTATCGAGCCCTTAAGTCTGAGGAGAGACTTTGCCTCACTCTGTGTGTTCTACCGCTTGTACAATGGGTTGTGTTCTGAGGAATTGTTCGAAATGATGCCCACGGCTACTTTCTACCATCGCACCGCTCGCCATCGGCAGGGAATTCATTCTCACACTTTAGAACCTAAATGGTCGCGTACAGTGCGGTTTCAGAGAAACTTCCTCCCGCGAACGCTGAAGTTGTGGAATGATCTCCCTGCCAAGGTTTTCTGCAAGGACTACAGTATGGAGTTTTCAAGAAAGAAGTTATTAGATTTCTGAAGGGTCGGCAACGCGCAAGTGATACCCCTGGAGTTGCAAGCGTCCATAGGCCACGGTGACCGCTTACCATCAGGCGGACCGTAAGCTTGTTTGCCATCTGAGTGGTATAAAAAAAAAAAATAATGAAAAAACAGCAAGAAAGAATTTAAGATGAGTGTCCATGCAATAAACATGTAAAAACGGTAATACAAACGGTAATAGCTTCAAACTCAAAAATATGATTGATTAAAAAGTTAAGTTCTATAGTAAAATAAATAAATAATAAAAACCTAACGTTCTTAATTAATTGGTTTAAATAAAAACAGGCCCAGTCCGAATTGGACTCGCGCACGAAGGTTACCATTTACGTATTTTACAAACACAAAAAAGGTGTGCCGCTAAGCGGTCACCCATCCAAGTACTGACCAAGCCTGGCGTTGCTTAACTTTAAATATCGTTTCCAACGGACAAACGTGTTACTGTTTCTCTTAATGATAAACTAGATGGTTCTGTACCGGTAATTTCTTGGGCCCGTCTCACACTCGGCAGGTTTTTATTTTATTTTTTATACTTTAGAGTTCACACTAATTTCCACTGCAAATTTGAAGTTCGTTTATATTTCTGTTTTTACAATAAAGCAAAAACAACGAAAATGTGTTTCTTGTATGGGGACCCCCTTAAATTTTAACTTTTAATTATATGTTAGAAATCAATTTATAACACATATTCTGCGAAAAATTTAGGCTTCTACCTATTTCGGCCTAATAGATAGAGCCTTTTAATGGTCGGACAGAAGAACAGACAGACAAACAGCTTAGTCTTAGTAATAGGGTTCCGTTGGCAACCTCTGGGTACGAAACCCTAAAAATTACCTATCTTAGCATTAGGTTTCCATTTAATTTAAAAGTTCCTAGTAATAACTTGAAACGTACGTTATGGAGAACAAAATTATAAAACAAATGAAAATATCATTTTAATAAAATAATCAGAACGAAAGAAAAACAAAATCTTTCTTCTATAACAAGAATAAAATTTAATTATGATCCTGAAATATAAAAATGTAATGAGAATATTTGATACAGCCAAGAGAAAGTAAACAAGTAACGAAAAAGTTTTATACCAGGAGTGCAAAGCTGCGTAGAACAATAAAATATCGCAAAGCTTTCAGCAGTTTTTGTACCGTTATTAACAGGAAAATACGAAACTTCACGTAAAAGTCGATATATAGGAACCGTTACTTTCCCCTAATGTTAGTGCTAACGACTCTTACTTGAGTAAGAGTATCTAATTACAACTTGTAATAAAATGTAGGTAGGCAGAAGTCTTACGAATGGAGTAATTACTTCAGTTTTGCCAAATACTTTCGTAAATAAAATGTGTGGGTGTAAATGTGAAAACTTGTTTATTATAATATACACTTATAACAGGACAGGTTAAAGCAGTAGTGCCTTGTACCGAATGCACCGGCTAGGTGCTCAGAAGGAGGAGAAAAGATAGAGGGAGTTCAAAGGCGAGTAAAGAAACACTTTTCAAGGGTAAGGCGGGTTATATTAGTATACTCTTTCATTATATAGTAACAGCTTTTAATGCACAATATCCTAATTACATAGGGTAATTTTTAACACTTAAATATCTAGATCACAGCTACCTAATTCACAATCATATAGGACTACCTAAATAAATAGAAAGATAGCCAAGCGCAAGCCTGCCTACCAAGGGCGTACCCAGGATTTCAGCTAGGGGAGGGCAGCTCATACCTGTTTCGAGAAGATGGTTGGTCGGGGTATATTAAAACAAAAAATCATGAAAATTGACTTCTATTAATTAGTTTGATAATGGCACAAAACAAAATATTATACATATATAAGGTGCTACAAAATTAACTACAGATATTTTAAGAGATGAAATAGATTGTGATTCTAAGCAACTTTTGTCAAATAAACTTTTCTCGAAAATTAAAAAAACTTTTCGACTTTCCATACAGAACTTTCCAAATATAACTATAAAATCTGCTTAGAGTATGACAAGTAAAAAAAAAATTTTCATTTCCGAGAAAAGTTTATTTGACAAAAGTTGCTTAGAATCACCATATATTTCATCTCTTAAAGTATCTGTAGCTAATTTTGTAGCACCTTATATAATAATCATAATATATATATTAATTTAACAGTAATCTTCTTGGATTTGCCGAAAATTTGTCTATGACAGTCTTTTGAATAAACTCACTGTTTTCTTTTAAATAATTGCGATGTACGCTCATCAGACATAAACCCGTAAGCCTTTCTTCACCCATGGTGCTTCTAAGCCACGTTTTAACTCTTCGAAGCGTACTGAAGGACCGTTCTACGGTCGCCGTGGTGCATGGGATAGTGCTTAAAATAATCAATGCCTTTCTGACAGCAGGGTAAAAAATGTTGGCTTCGTTGAACAGATCAACTACTTCTATGTCCCTTAATTGATCATCTGATAAAGATTTCTTCACCCATAAATTATGCCAAAGGTTCAGTTCTCCAGTGATATCCAGGTTATAAAATTTTTGGAATGATTCTGCGTTCTTCTGTAAGTCTGTTACGCTGGTTTTGGTCATATACAAGGGATGTAGATTACTTAAAGCAAACGCCGGAGTATTTTCTTGGGAGAATCGAATATTCAACGATGAAATGAGTGAATCAATGTATGGTATAATCAAGGAACGCCGCCAATATTCGTTATCATTATCTGATGGCGGATTACTTCTATGTGTTTGCTTGTGAGCAAGACGTGGAACCGAAATTTCTATGTTCAAATCCATTGCAACAGCTCGCGCGTTTTGAAGCATTTCATTACTTATTTTATCAGGAAACTCGCAGTCATTTCTGAGAATTTCTTTGATATTTTTGATGTGTTCCCCCACCGAGATCGTGTCGATCGATTTAGCTTGCAGTGCATTAACTACTGGTTCTAAAACTGCTGAATATTTGGCTATTGTTTGTAGAGCAACAATAAACACTAGTTTTGTAACGGCTGAATGCAACTGATATGCAGATTTTCTGGTGGCATAATTTCCCTCTACGGATAACGTTTCTAGAGATTTCATAAGCTCTGGGAAATGTTGAGAAAACTTTCTGATTGATTTATATTTTTCAGACCATCTCGTCTCACACAATGGTGAAAGGTTTGGAGCGTAGTTTCGACGAGTAGTCGATTCTCTAAAAAACGTTATAACATCCTTTACAGTGGCGACAGTATTTCTAATTTCTGGCACTGCGTTCGCATCATTCACAACTAGGTTGAGTTTGTGACTTGAGCAATGAAAATATAAAGCACGAGTATATTTTTTTCTCAAAATGGCTTGTACGCCACCTTCTTTCCCTGCCATTGTAGAACAGCCATCGAATCCAAACCCTACGCAATCTTCGGTTGGGAGGTTAGAACTAATCAAGAAATTGTCAATTGCTTCGGCAATTGCTGAAGCATTTTGTGTTTTTAGTTCAACGAACCCTACAAATTCTTCTCTGATTTTCCTTTTGCTTTCGTCGTAGAACCGCACGCCTATTGATAGCTGTTCTTTCCCAGCTACGTCTGCTGTTTCATCAGCTAAGACTGCGTAAGCCATGGTATTCTGAACCTCACTTATTTTATTCTCCTTAATAACTTTGCCACATAAATTAATCAATTCGTTTTGTATTTTGGGCGATGTGTAAACTGCATTGCGACGGCACTTTTCCAGGTGACTCTTTAATTTGTCGTCGCCTGAATAGATTCTCAACTTCAATAAATCTAATAAAACACCCTCATCTGCTTGTTTTCCCCTAAGAGGCATATCATGTGTACCGCAAAATACTATACAAGAAATAATTGATGACAATATTTGTCTGTTTTCATCGATTGCTTTTCGGTGTCCACTTGGGCGGAGGGAACAAAACACAATGCTTACAAAGAGCGCCTTTTAGTCGCTTGGAATATACTAGCCATGGTGCATATTGATCCAACCAAGCATGATTAAATTTTCTTTTCAAATGGCTTGCATCACTTTCAAAATCATAACTTCTGGGCGGGATCCAAGGATTTTGTAACAACTCCCTCTTCTTTTCTGTCGATAGCTGAGTAGCCAACCCAACATAACGACCCAGATCATTTTCATGACAGTCATCGTCCACTATAACTTCAGGATCGACGTTGACGTCATAAGTTTGTTGGGATGTCGATGGAGAAGAATAGTCGGTAACAGATATATTTACAGGTTCTGCTGGAGAATGTGACACTTGTGCAATGTTAGCATGCAATGATCTTGGCATTACCTGAGTTTTATCATGGTTTTCATTTTCATTGCTTCCACTGCTACTTTCCCGACCTTGACCTTTTTTTCTTTTTTCGCGTGTTGTACCTAAAAAAAGGATACACAAACATAATTATTCTTACGCTGTTTAGGCATTGAACGAAAAAAAAATTTAATATAAGTACCACGTTTATAATATAACGGACTAAAAAGTATAAAATAACGGACTAAAAAGGACTAAAAAATAATGGACGTTAATGTAACGGACTAAAAAGTATAAAATAATATTATTCTGACCTACAGTCAAAATTTCAAGTCTCTAGCTCATCGGGAAATCGGGAAGTTAGTTAAAAATTAATTGCCAGATTTGTACCGAACAGACAAGAAAGCTACCTAATAAAACTTGGTAATAAATAAACATAAAATTAAAAATTAAAAAAAACCCCGACACAAAAAAAACACTAAAAAGTAAAAAAAAATCAGATCCAAAACACCATAAGAACATCCGTTAACCCGTTTAAGAGCTAGGGTGCCACAGACAGGCACACACACACACAGACACGTCAAACTTATAACACTCCTCTCATTGCGTCGGGGTTAAAAACATCACATTCAAATATCATTTACTTCCTATACCTACACTTACAAGAGAGAACACTTTAAGGGGTTAAACAAATCAAATAATCATATTAGGTACATATGTGTTTTGTTTTGACTCACCTCTTCCAAAGAATTTCCTGATATCCATTTGACGGAGTAATGTTTCCAGTTGTTGCGCAGTTAACGTAAAGCTCGTATCACCGCAACTAAACTATAAGACACTATTATGGCGCATGAAATATTTCTCTTTACTGGAAAAAGTATTTTCGAGTGACGAGTGTCGTCCGTGACTAGATAGCGCTAGCGCTAAATGTTGTTTTCTCCAAATTATATTCGGCTTTAATCCTAGATGGCTCTGATTATCTCGTCGGGAGCGAAAACTACGAGATGCGTGATGCGACGGTTTCACGGGAGATTTAAATTACATTGCGTCGCTAACAGTATACTATATCGAATGTTGTAGAATATTTAATTATAGATAAAAAATATTAAATCAAAATAAAATATCTGACTGAAAAGATGTTTTGTTTCCAATACTTCATTTTGCGCAGAGTAGGTAGGTAACACGTTTTTAATTCGCACTTGCCAGGAAAATTGACGTTTATTTTATCTTCTAGGGGGGGGCAGCTGCCCCCCCCCTGCCCCTACCTGGATACGCCCTTGCTGCCTACACAGATTTTAAGTGTAGTTTTTAAAGCTTTTATTAGGGAACTAGTACACTCAGGTCTCTTCGGCCTAGAGCCCGATTCGATGTCTTGCTCGCTGTAGGCACCCCTCAGGTCAGCACCGGCGTAGAAAGAAGACGCGGACGGGACTGATTTTACGTGGCCTAGCAGCGTGTGGTGAGTAGTGAATATGCCGCCCGTGGCAGGCACATGGTCAGGCCGCACGTGGCTAGCACAGTGCAAGACCGCACGTGAACGTATCTCGCCAGTAGCTTCGGCGTAGAGCAGGTCGCCCCGTAACCTTCGTGTGTAGCGGTGTTCAAGATAGCACCCCTACTGCAGAGGCCGAAGGTTTGGAGTCAAGGAGACTCCGGGCAGCCCGAGGATTTGGAGTTTAGTAGACTCCGGGCTTCCCCAGTAAAAGAACAGCAAAGTAGCTGCCGTGCGCCGTCGTTAGACAACAAATGTGCACCCGCATACAAAGACGTCTTCTCACGGACCTCAGTTTAGGCGTAGAGCCGTAGTAAAGCAATATATATACATAGTAACCGTACTGTCAAGGAGAAAGAGAAATAGATTAGCGACTTACCAATAACTCACAAAACACAGAACGAGAGAAAATAAATATACAAAATTACCGAGGACGGTTTTCTTTTATAGCATAGAAGAAGATATGCAGCAATTTGTAATTTAATAATAGAATCCGTGAAAATAATAATTATAAAGAAAACGGTCGTTCCGTTATACACTGTTTAGACAATAGTTTTAAGTAAATAATAGTCACATAGTGCTGAATAAAAACGAATTGGGCTATGTTGATCTTCAACTTAATATGAATAACTACAGAACACATTTGCCTAATCCTCTTCTGTACAAAGGCAAAATAACAACTAAAAAGGAATCGTTGAAGTAACTTGAAACGTTAAAAATAAAATAATTGTACTGTTGTTGAGAGACAATCTAAACACATTTTAATAGAAAAATCGAGGAGGTCGATGTTGCTTTACGTCCGTAGGAAGCACCCTAAGATACCCTACTCGTGACCTCCGCGTGGTGCTAAAAGAGAAACAACTTGGCAGCTGCACTGTTCCAAAGGTAATTATGAATGCGAAACGAGGCAATTTTAAAGGCCCCGCCTACAAAGGATGTTGGACCTTCTGTCCACATCTGCCAAATCAATATAGAAGGTATCAGCCGATCAAAATCTGATTGTTTAAGTAAAATTATCAATGATCTTGACATTGACGTAGTACTACTACAAGAGACACATACTGCAGATGAAATACAACTCACCCGTAGAGGAGAGCTCGCTGGATACAACTTAGTAGCAGCCACATACCATGTTAAGTACGGCACTGCGACGTACGTCCACCATTCAATTTCACAGTCCACTGCTGTCATCTCCAATAACAAAGACCAAGAGAACATTGCCGTGACCTAAATCGAAGTAGGCGAAATTAAAATCTGCAACATCTACAAACCACCAAAGAGTCGATGGCCAGAACCTGCGCTACCAGAACTTCAACAAACCTCCGTGTATATGGGAGAATTTAACAGTCATCATACCTCCAGGGGCTACAAGGATATTGACGAGAATGGTAAAGATATCACGGAGTGGGTAGACAAAACAAACGCATATCTCGTCCACGATAACAAAAGTAGAGGCTCATTCAAGTCAGCCCGATGGGGCAAGACCTACAACCCTGACCTATTATTTATCTCTAAAGATGAGAACGGTCTCCCAGTTCCAGCGAAGAATGTCAATACTTAGTGATTTCCCAAATAGCCAGCACCAACCCATAGTTAAAGTAGTAGAGTTGAGTTAGATGGATCAAACCAGTAACAAGAAACTACGACCGCTTCAAAGAGCTCCTTATCTCTACTGCAAAATAGTACGTCCCACGGGAATATAGGAAACAATATGTCCCGTGCTGGGATAGTGAGGCCGAGGAGCTATGGAAGGAATTTCAAGAGACAGCTGACAGAAATACGGCCCATCAACTAATAAGGTCTTTAGATGAAGCTCGTGAGGCAAAATGGGAAGAAACCGTCAGGAAGATGAACTTCACGCACTCAAGTCGCAAGGCCTGGCACCTCTTGAGAAGGCTAACTACCGGGCCAACGTCTCAAAACAGCCACCCGGAAGTAAGCCCAAACGCTATTGGAAACCGGATAGTGGAACTCTCGAAAGCCCCGAGTTACAGACTTCATCGTGAAATACGCAAGAAACTGACACTCTTAAAGTCTGAAGCCACCCCAGATGATTAATATAGCGGCCCCATAACCATATCCGAGATAAGTTCTGCAATTAAACATATCGCTGTTAATAAAGCCTGAGGAGAAGATGGCATTTTTCCCGAGTTCCTGAAGCACTGTGGCCCACGGACCCGGTCATGGCTAGCGGCATTCTATACCAATATAATAGAACTTGGCAAAATACCGTAAAATGAAGTCTTCTAAAATTATGCCCTTACTTAAGCCTGAAAAACCCGATGACAGAGCAGACAGCTACCGGCCTATTGCCCTACTCAGCGTTTTTTATAAATTACCGCAACTTTTGATCTACAACCGAATATCGGAAACCATCCTCTCGAAAATCCCAAACGAACAAGCTGGTTTTCGGCCGAAACGGAACTGTTGTGACCAGGTCCTCGCCCTCACTACATACTATGTATGTACTTATTAAAACCTTTATTTCCATTTCGATTTTCGTGTACCGTTTAAGTGAAATGGAAATAAAGGTTTTAATACCAAGATTTCCTCCGTGGACTACAGTATGGGGTTTTTCAAAATGGAAGTTTATAAATTTTTGAAGGGTCAGCAACGCGCGAGTGATGCCCCAGGTGTTGCTAGTGACCGCTTAGCATCAGGCGGGTCGCAAGCTTGTTTGCCACCTTACTGTATGTAAAAAAAAAAAAAATGAAGCAATTGGCATGGATAATGAAGTTGTACCAATTTTGCCGTGACTATATCATCCATATTATTTTCACGTCCATTTTAGATAATTGCACAACGCGCTCAGCACCTAAAAAGCGCTTACCATAACGAAAATTGCACAAAATACGCGCGTCTCAAGCCTGCTATGACAACATACCCAAATATGTTTGTTGTGGTACAAGTAAGAGTATTTTATGTATCCACTAAGAAACGGGTTTCTTAACGTCTGTATACATGCTATGGGTAAAAAGTTATGTGCATGTCTGTATGTCTGTTACCATTTTTCTCAAAAACTATTTCAATTATTTCCCTGATTTCAGTTACATTACAATGATATTACTGTAGAGCAAATCGATTGACATTTTTTACGACTAAATGCTACTATGTAAAGCATGTTGCAACCACAGATGTATGTTTTTAAACTTATTTGCGTGTGTGTGTGTGTGTGTGTGTGTATGTGAGTAATGCCCTGATGTTGCAAGCGTTCCACAGTCTACGGTGACCGCTGAACATCAGGCGTGCAGTAACCTTGTTTGCCACCTTAGCGGTATAAAACAATACAAAAAGCTTTTAAAAATAGTACCTAATTCTCTTATTCTAGCATTCTAAAATTTTGCGCAGTTACTGTGAAAGAATGCCTTTTGAACATATTACCGTTGAACATTGACCTTTTTTAGTATCATAAATTTCTTTAATTTCCCCTCTTTCAAGTCTACGGTACATAATCCCCACAGACATTATTCGACTCCAACTTGTTTTGCGACTTTTGAACTTCTCGATGTTTACGCGTTTGTCGAAAAGTTTTCTCATTTATTCTTTCCCACCGAGGAGCCTACTTTGCAGCGTTCCATTTGTCTAATTTGGCTTTTAATATTATTTTTGCCTGAAGGGTGTCATTATCCTTGGGACTTTATAAATGAGAATTTTGTGAGAAAGATATTTTGTTCAGGTGCGTGAATAAATATGATTATTTTCATCTTATACAGACAACAAGAATGTAACTTCTTGTTTTAAGATAACAGTGGCGGAAAAAAATATTATGATTTTTCAAGTATGTATGTATCCATTTACGGTTTCCCCCTTAGGGGGGTAACCAATGGTTGGACACACACCCGCAGTCTAATGTGGCAGACAACGTCGTTTCACTAACCACTTAAGCACTGCGTGACAGAGGCTTGCCTATAGCCACAACAACACATTTTATACATTGCATCTGGACTTGATCCAGTGTTCATACCCTATGTTCACGGGCAAATTGAAGACTTATTCTGCGGTGACACACTTTTATTATTGGGCCGGTTACAGCCCTCCGAGGTGTCAAATTTCGTTCAGCCGACCTTCTTCTGTTCGCGCGGCTATGCTTCTTCACGTTCTTCGCATTGCTGCGCCTGCGATATGTTGAGACGCCGATTCCTCAATACAATAAAATTAATGTGTCGATCATATGCAGAGGTTGTGGCTCACGGCTGGTCAGTCCCGTGGTTTCGATCAAAGGTTCCAGTCTCCTGATATCTTCTATAGACGTGCTGCATCAATGAGCAATTTATTCTTAACATTTGAGAAACTTTACGTTGAGTAAGGCCCGACTGAGGTAACGCGACATCTTGGGTAGCTTCCTGATGCATATAGTATCCATATTTAACGAAAGAGAGCAACTGTAATTTTAGGGCTAAGGACAATCAAACCAACAATGACTTAAAGTTATAAAAATAATTTTGACTTTTCACTTTTTTACACACAAATCATAAGCAATATTTTTTGGTATAATATTGACAAAACTTTCATAATTTAAGTCTTCTATCAGAACGGAGTAAATTTTTGTCTTACACTACATACATACCCTAAAATTAAAGCCTATGAAATAACCTACCCTCTGGTACCACTTGAATTGGGAACTTTCACTTGAAAGGAAATTGCATTTTAACTCGAGGATTGATAGTGGCCCGGTTTCTTTGACTGCCAGTAGTATATCAAAAACACTGCGTACTGTATCAATAGTATATATATATATATTCTATCGTTTCAATTATTGGCCAGAAATAAAGTATTGATTGATTTGTAACTAGTCTTCAGTAACAATTGACTACACACATTACTACATTACCCAGAGTAGAGGTAACTTTGCGAAAGGCCAGCAATTTGTTAATAGAGAAGTGTAATTAGGTAGTGTTTCCATCATGGCACTAGTAACAGGTTACGAGATGGGTGGTACTACGTATATATACATGATTATACTTGTTTCTCAATAACGCCAATACATTATACGTTGTGCATGTTTCTCGTTAGGGATAAAAGATCAAAAACTTTCGCTATGATCATGGATTTTGGCACATTGCCTTCCTTTATCCACTCGCTCGCTCGTCATAATTTCAGACATGATTTATTCAAGTGCCAAATTACATCCGTATTAGTTCATCTGTTACATTCCATTTTAGATAGCATGGTGTGGGAGATACGAGAGATTTTAAAATTTGATTTTTATTTGATTATTATTAATAATTCATATAAAACCGAACCAACCAAGTGGCGCAGCAGTCTCTACCAGTTAGGTTGCTGATTCCCTGGGTTCGATTCCCGGTAAGGGCAACCAATATGGTTAAATTGTAAGGCTGTCCCGACTCTTGTTTGTGGCCAGTAGGTACATAGGCTCACCACCTATCACGTTTGTGGGACGCAATACCATAGGTGAAACTTAACTGTTGCGAGCATACGATGGTAATACCGTTGATACCCTAAATGTCGTTATGGTATTTATTTACACATTTGTATACAGTGCTTCTGTGCCCTGCTCAATCCTGACTTATAGTTCGTCATGAACATGCAATGAGGTATATTATTCTGTTACTGGTCTTTTATTATACCACTTAGTACTATAATAATGACATATGATACATATAACAAACCTTAGTCCAGATAAACTATATCACATTTAGTGTTGCAGCGGACGGTTCACCCCCTGTCACACATGAGTAAGATGGTTGTTGAAACGATGCTGTCACCCACATTATGATGTGGGTGTGTGTCCAGCTACTGGTTACCTTCTTCTGGGGAAAAAAACTTTGAAGACATACCTAGAAACAGAACTACCCTATATTACGTTCCATGCTATAAAAAAGTTATTGCAAACTCTTACCTTTATAATACGTCAGTAGGTAGCATATGTAAAGAGTATTTTTTTTATTTTATAATAGGAAAGAGCTTTTTGATGTAAAAAATCCACCGTCGAAGTTTTATACAAATTCTAAAGCATAATATGCTAATATGCATAAATGTTTTTTTTTTCAACAAGCAAAGGTATTATTAGTGATAACAAATAAATATTCCTGGATATGATGCACCATTAGGTCTCAAACTAAGCAAAACTTAAAATAAATAGTATTACACTTTATACATAGAACACCTTCAGGCTCAAGACAAACACAAAATAATTGTTCTTCTCAATGTTTGTCCTGTGCGGGGATCGAACTCGCGCCCCTCGTTTCTGTAAACAGTCATACTATTATCAATAAAGCCACTGAGAGAGCAGTCTTATATTGATACTGATATAAAATATTGATAATTAATTTAATCAAAGCTAATAAAAAATGGAATTTCTAGAATTTAAGTAATTGCTGGATTAATTTTGAACTTTAAAAATACCTTTTCCCTATCGGTGGAAAATAATTATGGAAAGTTATTTGAAAAGAACTTTAACGAAGCAAAGTTCAAGTCATTAATTCAATTAGTAGGGAAAATTATTGAAGTGAGGGTAATGTTGGTAAATTAGTGTTATTTTCAGAATTACATTGTCGGCAAATTGTACGTACACAGTTGCAGTGTTCTTAACTAAGTAGGCTGCATTTATGTATAATAAATATAAATATATTTGTATAAATATCGAGGGCATCATAATAAAGGGGCGTATTGTATTTATTGTTATTTTACAGGAGAAACAAAAAACTGCGTAAATTTAACATAATTTAATGTATTAGGTTTTGTGTAGTAGTATATTATTAAGCTCATCAACTGAAACTTTTATTTACTAAAACTATAAAAAAAATGGCACTTGCGTCCCTATGTGTCGTTTAAAATACCCAATAATACTATATACTAACTTGAGACAAACGACCAAATAACGAAGGCAAAACTTTGCGCGTTCACCGCTAAGAAAACCCTTCACTGAAGTCTCACAATTCCATAACACACCCTTTTCATTTCCTAGAGCATTAGTATCCTTGATGGTAATATCTGCAGTGACGTTTTGTTTTATTTGTTTGCAGAGATCATTTGCAAGACAAGGTGAAGCTGCCGCTCAAAACACTTGGAGTACTCAACAGAACGAAGCAGTACATCTCCACGGGGCAAAGATTGCAGTTTTAGAAGTCGCAAGTCCGGCCCCATATGGAGCAATGCTGCCATCACTGGACGGGTGCACTCGGCCCTTTTGACTCGGTTCAACGACGGGCTGTGAGATTCGTTGATGATCTCAAACTCACAAGTACTAAACCCTTAAGTCTGAGGATGGACTTTACCTTCCTATGTATGTTCTACTGCTTGTATATAATATACATGCACGCCATTCTTGCGATTCGACGAATATCTGGCTGAGACTTAATCTATACATAACATTAATGCTTTGACCTGAATATGTTTTGTATGTTTAAGTATTTATATTAATCCTTTGTTGTACAAAAAAAATAAAAACATATCAAAGAAATAACAAATTTTTAAAAAATAGTACAAAGGGCGTACATCTCTGCCACATATTTCTTTTCGTGCAGACCCAGAGAAAGAATAAATTTACAAGTATAGGCCCCGGTACGAGAAGGTGTAAATTTTGTAAACACACATAGGGGTTCGCTACTTTTGGATCAAATAAAAAAAAACCAAAAACAAAACAAACGCAATTCAAAATGGCGGCCCAAATGTTTACGTTCCATGAGTCAGATGCGTTCCAGTACCACAAAACATTAGACGAAAGCGCTTTATATCGCTAAAATATAACCCGACCAAGTACAATTGCGAATTAGTTTCGTATTACACGTATGTTACTTTGAGTTGATTGAATTTGGGATTATTTGTTGTTGACTGAATTATCGTTACGTGACTTAGTAGAAGTTCTTTATTTACAAAATTTACAGCTTTTCATGACGGGGCCTATAGTATGTTTCAACTTCAGCCAAAACTTTTTAATTCATAAATTCTATCTATCTAACGGTGGCGTTGTTTTCTCTACTTCTATTTCTATTTCTTTATTTATTTACTCGCAAATGTGATGAAAAACATTATGCGTAACAAGGGGGGACACGGAAATTACAAACTCGAATAATTAAAGCCTTCAATCCTCTATAACAGGACAGGTTAAAGTAGTAGTGCCCTGTTACTGAGTGCACCGGCTAGGTGCTCAGAAGGAGGAGAAAAGATAGAGGGAGTTCAAAGACGAGTAAAGAAACACTTTTCAAGGGAAAGGCAGGTTATATTAGTATACTCTTTCATTATATAGTAACAGCTTTTAATGCACAAAATCCTAATCACATAGGGTGATTCGTAACACTTAAATATCTAGTTCACAGCTACCTAATTCACAATCATAAAGGACTACCTAAATAAATAGAAAGATAGCCAAACGCAAGCCTGCCTACACGGATTTTAAGTGTAGTTTTCAAAAGCTTTTATTAGGGAACTAGTACACTCAGGTCTCTTCGGCCTAGAGCCCGATTTGATGTCTTGCTCGCTGTGGGCACCCCACAGGTCAGCACCGCCGTAGAAAGAAGACGCGGATGGGACTGATGTTACGTGGCCTAACAGCGTGTGGTGAGTAATGAATATGCCGCCCGTGGCAGGCACAAGGTAAGGCCGCACGCGGACGTAGCTCGCCAGTAGCTTCGGCGTAGAGCAGGTCGCCCCGTAGCCTTGGTGTGTAGCGATGTTTTAGATAGCACCACTACTGCACAGGCCGAAGTTTTGGAGTCAAGAAGACTCCGGACAGGCCGAGGATTTGGAGTTCAGTAGACTCCGGCCTCCCACAGTATAAGGACAGCAAAGCAGCTGCGGTGCGCCGTCGTTAGAAGACAAACGTGCACCAGCCCACAGAGAAGTCTTCTCGCGGACCTCAGTTACGGCGTAGAGCCGTAGTATAGTAATATATATACGTTGTATATATAAACTAAGAACCGTACGAGGACGGTTTTCTTTTATAGAAGAGAAGTGGATATGCAATTAATTTGCAGTTTAGAAGAAGATCGCACAGTTTACTATCCGTAAAAATAATTAGTAGTAGAATTTTTACAACCACGTCCAGCAGAACGTAAAGTAATCTGTTTTTTACTTACCGATGTCAAACATCTAGAGATTCTTTGATCTCTAAATTTAAATTACCACAGTGGTAATGGACCTAAGAGCGAATGTCCAGAAACTTCTATCGTTTCCTACATCATCCGGTCCTTTACCGGAGACGGACTACCGGAAACGGTCGTTCCGTTACAGTGTCCCCTCCCGTGTTTCAAAAATTTTCCATGAGACCAAGTCTCGTTGAAAATTTTTCTCCTGAAGACACTTTTCTTCAATGATAAAAGATGGCTGATGAGTATGTACAACTTCTGGTATCACTCACTTTCATTCAAACAAACAGCAACATTCAAAATCCTTTCAAAGTTCGCTTTTAAATTGTCTGAAAGTCTCATCATGAACTTTCAGACCCTTACGTACGTTGGTGCTGAGCTACAATCGCCAGTTCACCAAGTGAACCCAAAATATTTAATTTATAATTAGTCTCTTTGTTAAGTTTCAAAGACACTATTTAAATATTTACCGACAGAGTTACGAGTAGCCTCTGTATTAACAACAAGTAGAATTAGTTGTTCTAAAGTTCAAAACTTCAGATTGCAGATTTTGTTCATATTTGACATAAACATTATAGAGTAGTAGTATCTTATGTCAATGAACATTCTACCATAGATAGGTAAAATGATTGACAGGACAGTCAACCTTATTACAGCTTACGAGTCGCTGAAGAAGAAAATCAGACTTGACAGTTGTCAATCTGACAGCTGACCATTGTTTACAAACAAACCAAAGGTCAAGAGCGAATCGTTTTCACTTTACGTGAACACGTCTTTCATAAAAAAAATCTTTTGCTCAATTAGCAACGCTTTGTAAATAGAAAATGAATGTGATGAATAACTACGTTATCCTAACCTAATATGAACTTTGTACAAGTAAAACAATACTATATTACAAATAACCATATAAATGACTAATGCCGGTAATTAAGATTAATTACCTTTGCATTTAAAATCTTTTATATGCCAGCGGCCAATGTTTTTGTTATTCTCATCGACCAGTTCGTAAATTAGAGGAGATATTTTATTTACGACTTTGCAACGAGAAAACTTTTTAGCCAACTTAGCCGAATGGAATTTATGTCCAACACTTTGGTTGTAACACCTTTTCCAGACATAGTCACCGACGTTGAATGACATGTCTCTACGACGTAAGTTGTAATAAGCAGCATTACGCTCGTGGGCGTTCCACAACCTTTCCTGCACCTCGTCGAAGATAGGGGAAAGAAAGCCAACGTTATCTGCGAACTCGTCCCTAGGAGACATAATGACTTCGTCAGAATTTTCGTTGTTTTTATAGATAGAGCCACAAGATACCAGCTCTCTTCCGAACACCAAGAACGCCGGAGTGTATTTAGTAACCTCATTTACAGATGAGTTAATAGCGAACTGAATCTTGTGCATATTCAAATCCCATGTTTTATGGTCTTCCTCCACGAAACATGCGACTGCCGTACCAATGGTCTTATTTGTCCGTTCAGTAGTATTCACTTGAGGAGTATAAGGAGTAGTAAAGTGAGTTTTCGGAACATTGTACCTTTTAAGCATGTCCACGAACTCAGTACTAGCGTACTGGGGACCGTTATCCATGATAACCGTTTCAGGTACACCATACACAAGAAAAACTAAGTTTTCCATGACATGATTTAAGACGGAAGAAGTTGCCTTTTTAATAGGAAATAGGAGAGTGTATTTAGAGAAATGACACATCACTACCAAAATATATCGATTAAGCTTTCGAGATAAAGGCACTGGGCCTATTAAATCAGTTGTAATACACTGAAATGGTCTACAACATTGTTTAGGTTTACCCATTAAACCAATAGTTTTAGAGTTTTGATGTTTGTAAGCAAGACAAACATTACATTTTGCTATAAACTTAGCAACGTCAGGGTACATTCCATTCCAAAAATAACGTAGGCGTATTCTTTGGTAAGTTTTTTGTATCCCAAAATGAGCACAAGTAGGAGGAGAGTGATTTTCAGAAATCACTTGTTCTCTCACTTCGTTTGGTATGACTTCTTTCCAGTCATATTCAGAGCACAAAATAGAGTTAGTGCGACAATGTTTATACAATTTGCTATCCCTTATTAGGTATTGAGGATATGCACTAGGGTTAGCTTGAATATTAGCCTTAAGAGCATTATACCAGGCATCAGTAGACGATGTGCTGTTATAAGTGATTGCATTCACCATGTTAGCACGAGACAAGAAGTCAGGTATCACATTGTCGGAACCTTTCGTATAAGGAGATACACACGCTACAAAAGGACGTTTAGTATCGTAACCTTTCGCATCAGGAGATACACTCGCTACAAATGGACGTTCAGTATCCAAATGTACCAAGTTAGAGTTTATGCAAGAAGGCATAATTTGAAAAGCTTTCCAGAAGTCAACACCAAGTAGTAGAGACTGTTTAACTTCTGGTATAACGTAGAAAGTTAAAAGCTTTCGAATTCCATTGAATTCGACAGGTAATTCAATCGATCCGATAGAAGACATTTTTGTTCCGTTTGCTACGGAACACTGAATGTTATCGCAACGATTTACACTTAACCCATTCTCGCAGAGTACGAGATGTGAATTATTGCCTAAAATAGAGATTGCGCTACCGCTATCTAACAAACCACATAAAGTAAGATTATGTACAGAGATATTTACATAAGGATGTACAAAATCATTTTCTTTAAAGAGAACCGAATCGACTTTGTACGATTTCGAAAAGATTTTTACCGTTTTAAGCCATGCATCCCACTCGCCTTTATCAAAGAAGTTGATATGTTGAGTGACAGATTGCATATAAGATTTCGAATTTTTATGTGTACTATCTTTAGCACAAAAATCGATTTTCTTAGGGATCAACCTTTTATTTTTCAAGTTTGAAAAACCTTTCTTTGAAAGGTGATTTGGCTTAAAATCAGTATTAGAATTAGGGTTCTCTCTTACAAGTTTTTTTGGATTTGAACCTTTAGTAAAAGTGACCTTTTTTCCACCAGTTTGTGGTTTAAAATGGTTGTACTTTCGAGCAGGTCTAGATGCACTAATTGTCGAAGAAGGAGAACAATTAGGACAATCGATCACACGTACGTCTCTACGGCCACAGCCGAAACATACAATGTCACGAGAGTTACATTGTAACGTAGTGTGCGATTCAGAGTTACATCTAAAACATAGGTTTCTCTTGTCAGTTTTAGGAGTAGACTGTACGAGACTAACCTTGTTTTCTATAGAAGTAGAAAGAATATTATTATTAGAAGTATTAAGAGAGCTAGTGCTAGGAATAGAAGTATTCATCGCAATAGACGTTTCTAACCATTTACAAGCTTCAAACAAAGAATCAATTGAAACAACGTCCGATTGTCGCAACTGTATTGCAAAATTAGGGATTAAGTTTCTGCGCAAAATAGAAACAATCTCTGATTCTGACATTGGGGACCTAAGTTTTCTGCAAAGAGTTTGCACCTCAGTTATAAAAATTATGGCCTTTTCATTAGATTTTTGTTTTCTGGCCTCAATTTTTTTTCTTAATAAATAGTCAGCATCAGGAACCTCAAAATCCTTAAGAAAATCGGTTTTAAATAAATTCCAATTTATTAATACATCTTTTTTGTTACGGAACCATTCGAGTGCTGGACCGCTCAACATTTCAAACAAAAGTGAATACAATTTGTCATCCGAAACAGACTTAAATGAAGCCATTTCAGTAACGTTTCTTAAGAATTCAATTGGACAAGATTGACCATCGTATTTGAACTTTTTAAAATCTAGAAGAGGAGAGCGTTCAATTACAACTATTTTTTCAGTATTAGTAGGAGAAGAAATACAAGGCTTAGGATCAACATTTTCGACAATGCCCTTGCAAAAATTCAAATAACTTTGAGAAATCTTTGTATAGTCTGACGAAAGGTCTGAAAACTTATCTATAAGAGATTCATCCTCATCCTCGTCAATATTGATCCTAGAAAATCTAAGCATTAAGTGCTGAAAAATAGCTTCAAGATCAGCTTTAGATACAATTCCACTAGAAATTGTTAAATCAACTTTGGCTTTCCAGATTTTAAGCAATTTAGATATCTGATCGATATCTTCGCCACATTCCAATGGGCTTAGATCAGAAACAACAGTAGTAGAAGGTAGTTTTTCGTACTGATCGCGCATCAGATCGATTTTAGAAGCAGGTTCTACACCTCTGAGTAGCAACTCATACTGTAGAGCCTTTTTAGGCAGAAACCTAATTAAATCGCCTGCCATCTGGAATGCCTCTGTTACACAAAGATATCAGATAGATTAGATTTAGTAGTAGTAATCAGTTAAATACAATGAAATAATAAGCAAAAGACGTTAGTAACCTAGTATATGGTACTCGGCTTACCACCGACACGTTCTATAGAAATTATTAACACCTTACCTAGGGTTAGATATAAAATGAATGAGTATACCGCTACGCTAAAATACAATTTCATAAGAAGCTGAAAAAAATAAGGATTAGACACCCTAAAATCTCTGAACCTTGCCTTGAAAAATCTCTTTACTTTAAAGAAAGTAGAATACCTCTAAAACCCACGTGAAAGGGCGCCACTATAACAGGACAGGTTAAAGTAGTAGTGCCCTGTTACTGAATGCACCGGCTAGGTGCTCAGAAGGAGGAGAAAAGATAGAGGGAGTTCAAAGGCGAGTAAAGAAACACTTTTCAAGGGAAAGGCAGGTTATATTAGTATACTCTTTCATTATATAGTAACAGCTTTTAATGCACAAAATCCTAATCACATAGGGTGATTCGTAACACTTAAATATCTAGTTCACAGCTACCTAATTCACAATCATAAAGGACTACCTAAATAAATAGAAAGATAGCCAAACGCAAGCCTGCCTACACGGATTTTAAGTGTAGTTTTCAAAAGCTTTTATTAGGGAACTAGTACACTCAGGTCTCTTCGGCCTAGAGCCCGATTTGATGTCTTGCTCGCTGTGGGCACCCCTCAGGTCAGCACCGCCGTAGAAAGAAGACGCGGATGGGACTGATGTTACGTGGCCTAACAGCGTGTGGTGAGTAATGAATATGCCGCCCGTGGCAGGCACAAGGTAAGGCCGCACGTGGACGTAGCTCGCCAGTAGCTTCGGCGTAGAGCAGGTCGCCCCGTAGCCTTGGTGTGTAGCGATGTTTTAGATAGCACCACTACTGCACAGGCCGAAGTTTTGGAGTCAAGAAGACTCCGGACAGGCCGAGGATTTGGAGTTCAGTAGACTCCGGCCTCCCACAGTATAAGGACAGCAAAGCAGCTGCGGTGCGCCGTCGTTAGAAGACAAACGTGCACCAGCCCACAGAGAAGTCTTCTCGCGGACCTCAGTTACGGCGTAGAGCCGTAGTATAGTAATATATATACGTTGTATATATAAACTAAGAACCGTACGAGGACGGTTTTCTTTTATAGAAGAGAAGTGGATATGCAATTAATTTGCAGTTTAGAAGAAGATCGCACAGTTTACTATCCGTAAAAATAATTAGTAGTAGAATTTTTACAACCACGTCCAGCAGAACGTAAAGTAATCTGTTTTTTACTTACCGATGTCAAACATCTAGAGATTCTTTGATCTCTAAATTTAAATTACCACAGTGGTAATGGACCTAAGAGCGAATGTCCAGAAACTTCTATCGTTTCCTACATCATCCGGTCCTTTACCGGAGACGGACTACCGGAAACGGTCGTTCCGTTACACCTCTTAGTAGCCTCCCGTTGGTGATTTTCTTTATACTTCTAAGGTGGCAAACAAGCACACGGTCCGTCTGATAGTAAGCGGTCACTGTGGCCTATGGACGCTTATAACACCAGGGAGCCAATTCTCACGCGATCGAATTGATCACGAATACGAAATAAAGTATGAATTTAAACTTTTCTCGAACGAAAATGTAGTTTAGCAATTCTGGTAATGTCGAATCCGACATTTCTCGAAAGCAAGCCGCTCGAACTGCTTCGAGTGGTCGGGACCGTTCGTGACTACATCTCGCATTCGAATCATTACAAATTTAGTTCAAAATGATTGGGTTCTAAACATTAATTCTACTCTTAGCGTGTTCTAAAATTTAAAGTAAATGTCTAAAATGTAGGTCAGAGTAATTAAAAGGGCGGAAAAAATGACTAATATTAACAAATATGATATTTTTTACCTTTATTACTTTCATAATACATTACCAGTCTTTTCTCAATTGATTGATTGGCCGATTATTGCAAGTATCAAAGTCGCACATGACAATAATATTCTTCTATTTCTATTGATTTCCATCATAACAAACACTAGATTACATCACATACACAAAAATGTTTGAGGTCCGGCACCACCATCTTTAGTGCTGCGTAGTATTTTGATAATACTAGGTGGTAATTTCATGTGAAAAACATTTAAGAAACATAATTACACCGTTGAAAAATAAGAATTACCTACAATTCTCAACCAAATAAACAAATAAAACACACAACAAAAACAGAGTTTTTTTTTTATTTATGTCCAAATACGTTCCGTTTAAAGATGAAAGCAATTTCTCGAAATAGGGATTTAGTTTACAAACTTAGTTGTACTTATTATTTCCTCATTAATAATGATAAAACACAAGTAAAATGATGCTTCAAACATTTTGTAGTGACCGAACCCTTTATTAATATATCAAAAAAAGCATATTACAATAGGCGTTATTAAAAACGCTCTACAACTGTACAACGGAACGTACCTCATAGCCTAACCGGTTCACAATGGCAACATTCCACCGCTTCGAACGACATTTTGTTCGAAGGTTATTTCGATTGACAGTGAGAATACAGCAAACGCGGAAATGATGTCGACGATCGAAATTTTACAGTCGAGATAGTGCCTTCCAGATAATCTCTAATACGAGATTATCTCGGATGAAGTGAGAATTAGGTCCCAGGCACTCAAGCGTTGCTGACCCTTCAAAAATCCAATAACTTCTTACTTGAAGAACCCCATACTGTAGTCCTTAGAGAAAACCTTAGCAGGTAGCTCATTCCACAACCTAAGCATTCGCGGAAGGAAGTTTCTCTGAAACCGCACTGTACGCCACCATTTCAGTTCAAAAGTGTGAAAATGAATGGCGCGATGGCGAGTGGTGCGATGGTAAAAAGTAGTCGTGGGCATCATTTCGAACGATTCCTCAGAACAAATCCCATTGTACAAGCGGTAAAACACACACAGGGACGCAAAGTCTCTCCTCAGACTTAAGGGTTCGATACCGCAAGTGAGTTTGGAATCGTCGACAATTCTCACAGCCCGTCGCTGAACCGCGTCAAAAGGGCCAAGCTGGTATCCGGGTGCACCCGCCCAGAGATCGCAGCATTACTCCATATGGGGCCGAACTTGCGACCTGCAAAGCAGTAACCTCTGCTCCGACGTGAAGTACTGCCTCGCTCTGTTGGGTACACCCAGTTTTTTGGACGCCAGCTTCACCTTGTCTTGCAAATGATCTCGGAACTGAGTATCGCTGAAGATATCAACACCAAGGATCCCAATGCTCTTGGAGATGGAAAGGGGACTGTTCAGGAATTGTGGGACTACAGTGAATGAGGTTTTCTTAGCGGTGAACGCGCAGACTTGTGTCTTTGTAGAGTTGAACCGGACCAAGTTTACCCGTTCATGTCCATGCTACCAGAGCAACTATCGTTAACTAAGGTTCGTATGCGTCTGCCGGACAAAAAGCTAGCCACCCATTTGCACAAACCCTCGGGCACTCCGTAAGATGGCAACTTCGATAGAAGACCCCGGTGCCAGACCCGATCGAATGCCTTCGCTATGTCCAGGCTACATGCCAATGCCTCCCCCTGACTCTCAATGGCTAGTGCCTATCTGTGTGTTAGATACACTAGAAGGTCACCAGTCGAGCGACCGTGGCGAAAGCTATATTGACGGCCACTGACTAGGTCGTGTTCTTCTAGGTATCTTAGAAACTGTGTGTTGATCACACGCTCCATCACCTTGGAGAGGAGAGAGGTAAATGCTCACTCGACTTATGGACGTCTAGAAAATGCAACGCCCGCCGGACCTCCAGCTGTGTTATGGAGATTTCCGGCATGGTCTTACCGCACCACGGTATAGTAGGTGGTACAGCGCCTTCATCCTCCATATTCGAGTTTGAGGCAAAGAGATTGCCCAGTAGATCGGCCTTCTCTTTAGCACTATAGGCTAAGTCACCATCGGTCCTTCGCAGTGGCGATTACGACGACTGGCAATAGTTTCCTTCGGCAGCCTTGGCAAGTGACCAAAAAGCACGACTCCCAGAAGGATAGCTCGCAAGTCGCCCACCTATTTTGCCGATGAATTGGAATTTTGCTCTGGCAGTTGCTTTCTTACTGAACCTCGAGTCAGGATTTAATTTGCGTTTTACCACAGAAATATTCGGATCCTTATTATTACGAGCCGTATTCCAAGCCTCATATGCAGTTTGCTTAAAAATTTTAGCTTCTCTGCAAGACCCATTAAACCACGGTCGTGTTTTGACGCGCGGGCAGCTACTCGCGGGTTAGGAATATAACATTCCATACCAGCGAAGATTGTCTCAGTGACTGCGGCTGCGCAGACGTCAGGTTCTTCCGAGCTAAAGCAATCTGCCTCCACGGGTTATGTATGTTATGTACTATTAATTTTATTGTTGGTACGCCAGCCGTAAAGAGCGAGCGTTGCATTTTTATGCATTTTTACAGACCACAAGCTCATTGCATTTGTTAAACATGAGTTCGTTAATTAACTATCAAAAAATGGTACTTTTACAAATACAATTATTGTGTATAAAAGTAGGTAAACTCAATTCACCAAATACGGTTGGTAGTATAGTAGAATATTTTTTTCCGTGAAAGTCGCTGCAATATGGGAGCTTATTGGGAACAGTCACGAGTACCTACGCCAGACACTTAAGTTCGAAAAATAAATATATGCAAATTACCCGAGACCCGTAAAAGTACTTTACACTACTCATGCTCAGAAAGAACCTTCATGCATAGTCAAAAATAGGGTTAAAAGTACGTATTTGCAGAGATTATTACTTTAGTAGTAGTAGAAAGTAAACAATTTCTATTTAAAAGCTGACGAAACAATTAATTTCTTTGGCTTCTTTTTATTTGGTACAGTGCCATCTGTGATTATAAAAGCGAACCAATTACTCTTTGAAAAAAAAAACTCACTATTTATAAACAACAGAAAACATAACCATAGCTTGTAATTATTCGGTACAGCGCTATCTATGTTTATAAAAGTGAAATCATATTTGTTAAGTAAATTAAAACTTTAATTAATTATATTTTATTATCCTATATTTATAGTTTCAAGCACTATGTATCACTCGGGACGAAAGACGATTCCCACCTCGTGTGTTTTAACTACACCCTCTTCGGTAATCAGTCACTTTCACCCCTTGGTGAATAATGTACTATTTATTCATTGTAAATTTTTCTCTTTATTTTTTTACTTGTCCGAAAGTAGTAGATTTGAAAATACGTCCACTTATCAAACAATGTCCTTAGTTTTTTTCCTTTAAAGTTAAGATTTCAGTTTTTAATTTTTTGTGATTTAAATAACGGGTGACAAAAACATAGACCGTATGCAGTAATACATATATACCTAGAAACATGGCGAGAAATGAAAGACAAGTGGGAGGAGGGCCTTATTATTGCGGAAACTTGTGTGACGTAATTTACGGATTGCCCTTGGTAACATAACAATAACAGAAACTTCCTCATCCTAAAGGTATAATTACATCAAGCGGTCCTTGTACTAACGCAAAAGGAAGTAATCTTTTGTCTAAACATCTCTTTAAATGACGTACAAGACACATTCTCAGAATTGTATGAAAAAGACAATTGGTAGGAACTTCTTTTGTACCGTTTTAATGATGTGTACACTATACTATACAACATATTAGTACTTACTCTTTATCATAGCTAGACTTACATAAAAACATAGCGTTATGCATTATTTAGACCCTTAAAATACCCTTACATTTAGGATAATAGCTGTAATTAAGGAGAGGCCTGTGACCCTGCAGTGCGATTTTTTGTGAGGCACAAATTTATTTTTATTTTATATTACTTTTTTTAAATATTTATCATCGTCGTCTTAGCAGAAATATGTCCAGGGTTAAAAATAGTTTTTCGCTGTGTATGTCTCCACGCCGGCTGATTCTGAGCAAATCGCTCCCTAGGCTTCCTATGAATATTACCAGATCATCTGTCTACCTCGACAGAAATCGTCCCACACTGCGTCTTCCGATCCGTGGTCGAAACTCCGTAACCTTTTTACCCTATTGGTTATCGGCTCGACAAGCGATGGGACCTATCCATTAAGGCCTTACTATTTGTGCTTTATCCGTAACTTTAGTTCTTTAGCGTGTTACCTTATTCCGGATTGTATCTCGCAAAGAAACAACCAGCATAGTTTGCTGAGCAACTAGGAGTTATAATAACTATGCAAAGATCAAGATGCCAGCAGTTGGAGATCACAGTTCCGTACCGTAAATCATTACAACAAGAACAACAACAGACTGTAGACATTTATCTTCAGGCGCTAAGGTATATTGAACAAAAATATTGCTCATAAGTTTTTACTCATCAATAAACATCGTTATAAAATTTAACTATGGAAAGCCCAAAAGTATCTTATGTATACAATTTTATCCTACAACTGTTAGTATCAGTGCTTATAGAGAAACAAATTGTTTTTCGACGTAAACCCTAATAGCCGTAGTACAATTAATATCAAAGAAAAATATGACATGAAATATGAACGTGTATAATAATATGCCTTGTTAGTTCACGCAACACTTTTTATAAAAAACACAAAGTCAATTATATAAGTAAGTCTACAACACAATACAACTTGAAAGTTATACACTTAATGGCCAGCGAACATTGTAACAATCAATTTACATAAAAAGCTTTAACAAGGTGAGTTACACGCTCCTTAAATTAACATTTATACTTCATATTTTGTTCCTTTTATGGTTTCGTACCCAAATTCTGTCCATGGAGCCCTATTACTATCCTACGCTGTCTGTCTGTCTGTCCGATCATTATAGGGCTTTATCTTGAAAGCTGCACTATTTGTAGGCCATATGTGTTATTATGACGCATTATCTATTTAATAATAAATAGATAATAAAGAACAAAACATCCGGAAGGTCCCAGTACAAGAAACACGTTAAAGTTGTTTATAGCTCTATCATAAAACTGCAATACATACAACAAATAATAAAAACTGGCCAAGCGAAAGACGGGGTCAAGCCATTTCCATCTTTAGTTACCGTATCAGAACCATCTAGCGATTAGTAAGAAAAACAGTAACAAATATGTTTTTTGGATGATATATTCAAATATGATGGTATTCAAAGTTAAACATCGTCGGGCTTGGTCAGTTATTGGATGGGTGACCGCTTAGGTTTTTGTTGGCTTACCTTTTGTTTTTGTTTGTATTCGTAAACTACGTAAATGAAAAAGTAACCCACAGTGTGAGAGTCCGAATCGCACTTGACGGATTTTTTTCAATAACTCTAGACTTTGAACTTCATAAAGTATTAGTTTAATTATCCTGAAATTATAGTTACGATATTATATTACATTTTAATTTAAGCGCTTACGATTTACATGAAATTTTATGTATCTACTTATAAAATATTTCGCTACACTTAAATAATAATAATGATAATAATAATTATTTTTGGACATTACACTCAGCATTATCCAGTCCCAAACTAAGCAAAGCATGTATTTACCATGGATACCGGACAACAATGTTACAGGACACAGGACAGGTATGGTACATAGAAAACACCCAGACTCAAGACAAACACAAATGTTCATCACAGAAATATTGGTGCGGGAATCGAACCCACGCCCCTCAATACAGCAGGCGGGACAATAGCCATGGTCATTTACATTACCTACCTACATACATTTTTTAAATTGACCGGTAAAGTAAAAATATTTCAGTCTAGCCCTGCCAGACACTCGTCGAATGATATGGGCAGAAGCGAGGCAAGAAGGCAAAGACGTAGTGTGACCACGTTACTCCTCATGCCCACCGCTCCCTGTTTTGTCGGTTTTTGGGCTCAAGTCAAAGGAGCTAGAAGGTACGGAGGGAGCGTCGCGATTAATTGCGCGAGTAGAGCAGTGTGACAGGCCATACTGTACTTTACCTCCAACCACATATGTAAAACAATATTTATGATCCACATACCCACTTTTAAATATTTATTTATTTATCATTTTTTATAAAATAAAAACATAGGAACTCAAAGTACCTAAAGTAAATTAATATTTTCCTTTTAGATCCAATCCCGACTCTTCTTTTCGCAACATTGCCTTCAGCCGTAAGAAAGTAATTAACCCTTAGCAACGGACTTAAGCAGATGGTTTGTGTTTTATTTCTGAGGTGTTAATTTTGCTGGGAATCAGATTTATGTTGTCTTTGAAATTTATTCTTGTATTTTCTGTATTTTTCATATTTTGTTAAAACTTCTTTCTATTCTACTGTAGGTATTTACTCTTATAGATACAGAGGTGGTATTAAGTTTTTTGTGTACCAAAAATACCACAAATACTTTTTTTTGTTCTTTGCTAACTAGTACATTTAAAAACCGGCCAAGTGCGTGTTTTACAAGCATTAAGTTAAGGTTCCGTAGAATGAAAAGTATTACGGATATCTAAAACTTGTGAACGAGTTTTCTTTAAGCTGTATTGTATGTTATTGTTTTCATATTTTAAGAACTTCCAACTCACAAGAATTTTCTACTTTGAATAATTTACAAAGTGTGCAATAGAGGAAAAACAAATTGAGTACCTTTAACAATTTTTTCCAAATATGTCCCATGATAATTCAGGCAGTGGGAAGCCCAAAAAAATCATAAATTAACTAAAAGTCAAACTAAATTAGAAAATGAGAAAACATTGATTAGCCGTAGCCAAATGGCAAAAAAAGGAACCCTTATAGATTCGTCATGTCTGTCTGTCTATCCATCCGTATGTCACACCCACTTTTTTCCGAAACTATAAGAACTATACTGTTGAAACTTGGTAAGTAGATGTATTCTGTGAACCGCAATATGATTTTAACACAAAAATAGAAAAAAACAATAAATTTTGGGAGTTCCCCATACTTAGAACTGAAACTCAAAATTTTATTTTTATAAAACTCATACGTGTGGGGTATCTATGGATGATAGTGAGGTTTGTATGAAGCCCGCCGCGAAGTGTTTCCTCTTAATACAAAAAATCGCAAAGTTACCTCTAATTTTTGCCAATTTTCGATTCATTTCTAATGTATAACAGTACATACAATTCAGCTGAAATTTTAATTATAATATTGCTGAATGCAAAACCTAGAGCTGTTATTAACCAATTTTCAATACAAATCATAATATGTATTCGAGTTACTAATATTTAATGTATATATATACCACGTTCATATTCCGCGAAGGATTAAAAAGTTGTCTGGCTTTATGCCCACTGTTAAGGGTTTTCCGACAAGTTGGAACATCTCAGAAAATAACAAAACGATATATCAGTATTCTTTACAGTATTAACATTTACACGTGCCTTTTCAAAAAGAAAAACAAGAAAATCCACGATTTTTGAAGTCAATCAGAATTTTTGAACCCTTCGCGTGCTGATCGGATTAGCAGTTGACCAGTTTTGAAGTTGCACATATCCTTCAAGATTCAAGAAATTAATTAATATCTTGGTTAAGATCAGAAAACAGATATACTTTCTGGTCAAAAAGGTTACTCTTTTTTTGGGTTCCGCACCTAAAAAAAAACCTTTTTTTTTGCTTTGCCGTAGTTTGCCGTGTAAAAATATCAAATTATAGAATTTTTATTAGTTCTTTTATATGACAGTAATTTGAATAGTCTCCCTTTAGGCTCTATAAGTAAATTCAATAAAGGATTCTCTATACAGATTGAACCAGAACCGTATGTGGATCGCACGTGGTGTTTGAGATAAAAATAAAGTGGCATGAGAGTAAGAAGCAGCTGACTGACAATAAGGTCAAGTGGCAAAATAGATTTAGGAATAAGTACTTAATATAACCACTTCAATCAATCCAAAGTTATTTTTATATAAAAGGTTTGTGTTCTCATATAAAGCCGGTTCATGCAGATTAAGGTTCTATTTGTTACATTAAAGTTTTGATCTCTTTATTACTATCTCCCTTTGCAAATGGGTTACATAAAGCACTAGCTTTCGCCCGCGGTTTCACCCGCCCTAATTTCGGTAAGCAGTGTAGGATTTTAAAGACAACTTCTCAAATTGTAGGAAAAAAACCGACTCACACTTGAAATTCTCAAGTAGCCCATGTCCTTCCTCGGGACTCAAACTGTTTCCATGCCGAATTTTATCTTAATCGGTACAGCGGTTTAAGTGTGGAGAGGAAAAAAACTGACAGACAGACAGAATTACTTTCGCATTTATAATATTAGTATGGATATCTTATTTTTGTATACATGCGAACTAGTACTTACTAGAAATGCGGATTATTGATGAAACAGATGGTTTGCCCATTCGTGTGAAATGAAATGTTTTCATATTATCACACACACACACACACATCTTAAAACATTACTTAGTTTAAGGAACCTGATGTTCGCTTTTAATATTTTAGAAGTAAATGGCAGAATATGCGATTTTCTTTAACAAAAATACTCAGTCAGCCTTAAGGTGAGATTTAAAAGGAATTCCTTTCCACTCTGAAACCAATCTCCTTAAGTAAACGAAAATATTACTTGGGCACAGGTAAGTCCTGAATAAGTAGTTGCACTTCAATTTCTCATTTTCTAAAGATAAAACTTTAATTTTCTGTACAAAAATATAGTTGAATAATACATGAGTCTAAATAATAATACTAGATTTCGCCAGCGGCTTCGCCCGCCCTTAATTCGTTTATCGGTGTGGATTTTCTACGCCAACTCCTTATGAATACTAATGGAATTTGCTATAGCAAGCTAGTGCTGTAGCTATAGTCCGTTTAATCTTGGTTATAGTTATTCCCACGCGATTTAGGCGTGAATAGGGAATAGACAGACAGACAGGCAGAGAGTTAGATAGAGTTACTTTCGCATTTATAATTTTACAATGGATGATAAAGATACTAAATGTTATAATCATGTTATACGTATAACGATGTATTATTATGATAAATATGCGGTATCGACACCTACTTAGCTATAGATCTATGCCAAAGGAATAATACAATCATTCTTTTAGATCTGTCCTATTCTCCTCCCCTCCTTTTCTCCTTTAATAGCAAAAAGTTTTTTAACAAAAAAGTATCAAGTGCTCATCATCATATCAGCCACTGCAGGTCATAACCCTACCAAGTAAACACCCTTGGTGGCTCAATTGCATGTCTTGCTGCCTCCTGAGCTGAGGGCGTGGGTTTGATGACCGCTTAGTAAGTACAAATAATAAGTGATTATCAAAATTGTGTTTGTCTTGGGTTAGCTGTTTCACGTGACGGTATAATATTTACCTATTTAATAACAAAAAAAGTATACAAGTATTTACAACAGTGTTTAGGTACCCATAGTGCCAGCCTTGCATATATTTCCACTAGATGGCACTGCGTAAGATATCCTGGTAAATCTATATAGATTTCCAATGTATACAGGGCTAAGCTTCTTGCATTCAGCAACTCATGGGCTTAACTAGCTTTTCAGTTGTGCACCTACTAGCTGGTAGTTGGCTGGCTAGTAGTTGTTTTACACCGCCTCTTTCAGATCGATGTCTCCTAACCTTGAAGCCAGCAGTTGTGGACCAAGGTCAAAGGCCAAGTAAACACAAGAATACAACCTTTACTCTTCCTTTAACAAGACAAGCGATCCAGACTTTGGCTTTTAAATATTTGGCTACGCAAGCCAAATATTAAAAGGAAGAGTTTGAATTTTATTTGTTTATTTGATAATAAATTGGTGTAACTCGATTAAAATTAGACAATTAGACAATTTCAATCGAGTAAAATTATTCATTTGAACCGTATCGAAAATCTTATTTTCAAAATTAAAAGTGCCACGTTAAATAAACGTTGGAAAATATTTAAAAGCAAGCAATAATAATCTTGTAAAACATTCGAATTTAGTGCACTCGAAGTATTTTGATCTAAATTTTAAGCTCTTACTTCCACGGACTGAACTATTTTCGCATTCAAGTGGATTATGCAGCGCAGCGAGAACAGTATATAATGCAAATTAATTAATGCTCTTTGTGGTGCACTTAGTTCTGATTTTCAAGTATTATGTTTCACTATGAAATAATAAGTTGTGTTAATTATTCCATGCGCTTTATAAGAATTATGTTATTGTTTCTTATTTCTTCGTAAAAGAAAAAAAAAAGTTTTTATTTACACGATATAACAATGAACTGTTTTAAAAGGGCTCCCAATGCGCATATACATTTTCGTTATGGGTGTTAAGCTAAAATCGACGTTTTAATCTCAAATAGAGTTTATTGTTGTTTGTGGACAAAATATCTTACAAAGTGGAAATTAATTATTTACAATTATATAACATAAGATATAGTAGAAATTATGAAACAGTAATTCTCTAACTTTGTAGGTTGATGAAACAAATTTTGTTCCCGCAGAATTTAGAAAGAGCCGAGAGGGTCGACCGTTATTTTTTTTTAGCGATGTCTTAACAGATATTTTAAAACAAATGCAGTAAGTTTCTAGATAAACAATTTATAAAGGCACGTAATTTTTTTCCAGTCTAAAAATTCTAATACAAATTTCACTGAAATCAATTTTTAAAAACTGCACAATTTGAATAGTGTGCAGCCTTAACTGACTAAATCCATTTCAGCTGTAAACTTGATAGCCTATTTGCTTTCTTTTATGGAAAAAATCGGCCAAGTGCGAGTCGGACTCGTGCACGAAGGGTTCCGTACCATTATCTACAAAAACGAGCAAAAATATCACGTATTTTGTATGGGAACCCCCTTAAATATTTATCTCTTTCTGTTTTTTAGTATTTCTTGTTATAGCGGCAACAGAAATACATCTTCTGTGTAAAATTTCAACTGTCTAACTGCAAAAGTTCATGAGATACAGCCTGGTGACAGATGGTCGGACGGACGGACGGACGGACGGACGGACGGACGGACGGACGGACAGACGGACGGACGGACGGACGGATAGACGCACGGACGGACACCGAAACCTTAGTAATAGGGTTTCTAATTACCTTTCAGGTCGG
Organism: Apoda limacodes; assembly: GCA_946406115.1. Lineage (NCBI taxonomy): Eukaryota > Metazoa > Arthropoda > Insecta > Lepidoptera > Limacodidae > Apoda > Apoda limacodes. Next base: position 18,311,374 of record OX291555.1, on the reverse strand, counting down.
AACCCTAAAAATATTTAGAGATTGCCTCTTAACACTGTACATTTTTAGATAAAGATGTTGAAAATTTGAAATTTGGAAATAGATCTGCTCTAATTGGTGATACATAAGAAAAAATTATAGAATACATACCCACTAAAAAGATATATATCATTGCCGTGTCATCAGAATATATATACTTTTTAACGTCAACTAATGGATATCAGCCTTCTCTAATGGATGCCGTTATACTTTGTCCTCTAATTTTTGTTTCCAAATACTTCTCGCTTACATTTCAGATGCCCAACTTCTATGAGAGGCGGTGGATGTTGAGGGGATTCGATTTTACCTTGTGTCCTGTGTGGCGAAGGTTCAAGCCTGGCGTGAACCTACTAATCAGTTTTTTTCTAAATTTCCCAAGTGTATTGATTATTGACACTACTGGCTTTTCCGTGCAGAAAAACATCGTGAGTAAACCTGCATACGTTAAAAAAAGACGTATGTGAAGTTCACAATTCGCGCAGGGCCCGCGTGTGGACTATGGCACAAATCACCCTCGGTGAAGGTATGCCCTGCCCCAACAACCCACTGTTGGTTTTACGTATGTGAAAAGAACTTCTATAAGATACTTCATTGAATACGTGATCTCCTTTCCAAAACCTGTCTGCGTCAACAGATATTTGTTCTGCGAATTTATGTGTATCTGGATACCTTCATTATGGATCATATTGTAAAGTAAACGACCATACATTCTATTTAAGACCCGGTACTCCGACTAGAAATTTAAGGATTTACCCGCCCACTTCATATGACAGTTTGAAACACAGCTATCTAATATCATGTGCACTTGAGCGAAACAAAAGACCACAGCGCTTTTCAGTATAAGTAAACGTGAGCGTCAAATCGGTTTTTAGGTATTTACTTGAAAACTAACTCGATTTTTTAGATTTCGGTAGAAACAGCCATGAACTTTCTAGTTAGCTAGCCATTAATATGATTTTAATGTTATATGTTAATGAATAGCGGTTAAAACCAATTTAAAAAAAGTAAGAGGTTTTTTACAGATTTTGTTCTATCGAGACAAATTAATGCTGTCGTGTTTTTGGTAGCACAAGACACACCATTTTTAAACTAAAATATTTACTACAAGTATTGATTTTTTCCATTTTAAAAAGCGTCACTTGGCGTTGGTCAGCATCTTAACCCGCTGTCACCATTTAGGTAATCACGCTACATTCATTATGGTGGTGCCGAACTTCTTGAGCTACTTGGTATAGATAGACGATTGAATGTAAGCAGTTTCATACAAACGGACAAAGTATACAATATTCATTACAGAAAATACAATCGTGAATCAGTGAACTGAGTTGCCGAATTAACTCTTCTGTGATTTTAAAATGCGGGTGTCATAGCGTTGCATTGTCCCAAAACAACATCGCGTAACGGGGAACTCCCCTCCTGGCGGTGACTCACCTTCGTGTTCGAGACTCACGCCGGTCGAAGGGACGCCCCGACAACCCAAGCCGAGGCTCCCCCCGCGGGGAGCCCTTGAGCGTTGGGCGCTATATGGGCTAAGGCTCCTTCAGAGTCTCGCCCCAAAAGCCCGGTGAAGCAGTAATGGCTGCAATAGCCTAATGCATTGTCAGTTCAGAAAAAAAAAAACAACATACCTAGTTCAAACAGATCTCGAGAAAAATAAGGAAGTCCGTTTTTGGTACTGGTACAGGGTAATCTGACTCGGAATTTACCAGTTTTTAGTTATTTATATAGAAGTTTGTATTTGAAGTCGGACAATAATAATAGTAAGCAATTGTCAAGCTACACAAAATAAAATTGTCAATTTTGATACAATTAATAATATTCATATTTTCATTCATTGTCACAGATTAAACATAATTACCTACTTCGTGTTGTCACAATTGAACATTTTAAAAAAAAGATACAGCTATTGCAACCAATTAAAAAAAAATATGCAGAAGTGAATAAGAAAAATGTTTGCATCATCTATACCTAAATCATAAACATCAAAATTTTCACGGCCTGTGATATAGCTGGAACACTTTTTTGGGGTTCCGTACCTCAAAAGGAAAAAAGGAACCTTTATAATATCACTTTGTTGTCCGTCTGTCTGTGTGTTTGTCAAGACCCTTTTTCTTAGAAACGCGTAAAGGTACCAAGTTAAAATTAATATCAAATACTAAGGTCTACGGTTCCTTGAACCTGTAAATCAATCTTCTTAGTCAATGCAATAAAAAAATACGGCCGAAATAAGTACGGTAATTTTTGTGGCAAATTGCAATATAACAAAAATAAATCACAACCTATGGGATCGTTTCCTATACCTAGAATCATAAAATTTATCAAGAAGCAAGTTGTTTGCTATGAGACTTGATCTTATGATCGAAGAACTATAAACATATAATGAATTTGTGCGGAACCTTCGGTGTGCGAGCCAGACTCGCCCTTGGCTGGTTTTTTTTTTATAGAATTATATGCAATATTGCATCTGGGTAAAAATATTGTCATATGCACTACTTCCTGTGATGAACTTTGATGATTGATTATGATTTATTTTCTTCAGACCATGAGTCACATCGCGTCAAAGCGTAACATATTCATTATTAAGAATGTAATGCAATTGAGCTGAAGCATATCTAAAAGATCTAATATGTGATGAACGTCTCTATGAAAGAATTCATTAATTAAGGTGTTCGCTTTCACTCTAATTAATGAATTCAGAAACATATCAAAGGCACATTTGACATTAAAATAATAGAAGTTAACTCATGACATGTGTAAATGAAATATTGCAGAATATTCTTTATTAATTTATTAAAAACAGTTTCGTCTAAATAAAAAAATCACAAGGTATACATAGATCTAAAATAACCGATTTATTTCCATCAAAACAATAAATTATTAGGAAATGTCTGCATTGTGAAATGAGTAACTTTTCCTAATTAACTTAAAAAATAAATAAAGGTGGAGATAAAACATTACAACAATTTCGATTTTGACATCTTAACCAAAAATACTCGAGCATCTTATAAATAACACACTTGTAAGGTATTTTGAAAAACACTCTCTTGTTTAGAAAACCAGTTTGGTTTCCATAAGGAAAAGTCGACGTCGGATGCCGTGTCAGGTCTTACCAAATTTCTTGTTTGTGACTTAGATCAAAAGAAAACCTGTAAAAGAATTTCTTCAGTTACCACCTTTTTGAACGTTTACGTTCCAGCCCGCAGTTTTGAGCACTCTACAGCAGCCTATAAATGCTATGTTTGACAATATTACTGATAACAAAAAATAAAACATCTTGTTACTCTATCGTATTAAAGTAAAAGAAAAACCAAGAAACACATTCGATGAAAAAGTGAGATTAATGATCAGTGATCAAATTGGCAGTGACCAATATGTTGCGAATAAAATATAAGGCTACTGTAGCAAGGACTATTGAGAAACGAATTTCGCTTTTTGTCCTTCCAAGTTAAATATAAGCAGATTTTTCATTGTCGTGTATAATATCTTGTGTGTATATGTGTAATCTTTTTGAAATATAAATTTGATATTAGACAGGAAGGAAGAAATTTGATATTAGAATATTAAAACACTGAGCTTAAGGAAAGAAATATTTTGTATGTGTAAATTTATTTATGCTCATATTGTGAGTAGGTTCAATGTGTTAAATAGGTTCCTATTTGACACTAATAAATAATTTGAAAAATATTTCAAACCTACGTTGTTTAAGACGTTAAAGAAACTATTATTTCATTTACATTTATTATTAAGTAGAGGAAGTTTAAAAAAATCATAGTGAAACGATTTACAAACAACCATATACAACACATACGGTTAGATGATAGTCTATCCGATTGGTGCTATATCACTGCCGGTGTTCCACAGGGTAGCGTGCTGTCACCACACCTGTTTGTTCTTTATATCAATACTATCACTCTTAAATTAACTTCGCTTTACTATCTGTATTCAGAAAATGTCCTAATAAACACATGAGTCAATTGACTATATTAAGAATGCCACCAAAAATATTAATTATGACCTTAACACAATAGTTGAGTGGAGCAAGAACTATCGTCTTTAGATTAATCCTCAAAAGTCACCAGCCATAATTATTGGTAGCCCTAAGCTATTACTTCTTATTAACTAGCAAAATGTAATCCTGCTAGAATTGGACGCCGTTACTGCTCCTTAAAGAGATTCATTAAAAATCTGGGATTAGTCCTTGATAGTGCACTTTCTTGAATGCAACAGATAAAACAAATGAACAAGGAAATCGCCTCATTTGGTACTTTAAGATGATTACGTAATCGCTTACCTGTTTCCAATAAAAAAACACAATACCTTAATTCTCCCTATACTTGATTACGCTGACGGTATACAAAACTCTAAATAAGCTTGAGGGTCTCCAAAATAACTGCTTTCGGTTCATATTTGGACTTCACAAATACGACCAAATCTCCGATTATGGAGTTCAGCTCAAGTAGCTCCCAATTCGCCTTCGCTTGAATACTCATATTCTATCACTTCTGTACAATGTGTTTTCAATCCGTTACCTAAAAGAATCTTAATCTTCGCTCCTCTACTAGTCTCTTAGAACACCTGAACACAGCACCAACTTTTACAATGGGTCATTTACCGTCCAAGCGATTCAATTGAGGAATATATAACCTCAGCTGTTAGAAGCTTGCAATGGGCTACTATTTTTAAAAAAAACATATAAAAAAAACAAATAAAGAATTACTTTTTAATAGTCCAAAAGCAAAATGAGTCGCGCGCGAGCGGAGTGGTCGGTTTGTTCCAACAATGCAGCACAATGTTAAAAGGCTAAATAGTAAAAATAAATTTAATAATGTTAATGATTTTTATATGAGTTTATTGTATTTATATTTTACAAATTTTGCCTGCATATACATTTATATTTACCTTATTTATTATTTAATATATACCTTATATATACTTATACCTATTTACCTTAAACTGGAACACATAACCGGTGCCTCACGGGCACACCTTTTATTAAGGGCGACGCTGAAAATCAGCGCTGCAGCACCTTGTTGCAGCATACGCTGAGTCGATGTCCTGTTTGGCATCACAGCACCCTTATTTAAATATGTCTAGTTAGATCCGTATATTTTTTTTTTGTTTTATATTTTCATTTTTAAGTGTTTTTTGTTTTCTTATTTTTATTTCCATTATTTTGGTGTACCTTTATGTAAACGTGTATGTAACAGTATGGGTGAAATGATGCTAAATAAATGTCTGTCTATGTCTATGTCTATGTCTATGTCTATGTCTATGTCTATGTCTAAATACGTTTTCTAAATTTAAATTCTTAGTTTTTTTTTTTTAGTTTCATCGACACAAACACAAAATAACTTTTTGTTGATTAAATTAATCTGTATATTCCTTTCTATCAAGATATATGAATTTTTTTTTTTTTTTGAATTTATGTAATGTTGTATTTTTTATTTCATATGTCTATTTTTATTTTGTATTTATTGGTATAAATTTTATGCCAATGTTAATTAAATTTAATAAATATTTACCCATTAATTTCTCGGTGGGGACATTCAATATTGTTACAATTTAAAGTAGGCTGAGAAGTCTCTTCCATTTTTGAAGTCAGTTAAGAGCAGCGATTAAAATCATTACAAAATAAACTATTGAAAAACAGGTATTTTAGACTTAAACTTCTGCCAAATTCACTTAAACAAAGTGTCTTTCCTCGTACCAAACTTGGTTATATTCTAAGTCGCGCTACTATTACATCTTTAAGAAAACTTCTAGGTAAGTTTCTATACAAATGATAAAACTTAGCTTACTCTACATTACTTTACTTTTAGTGCTCCAAAGTGAAAATAACAAGACGCAATCAGCTGTGGGTCTTTTAGACAGAATTAAAAAAAAAATGTAAAGAAGTTAGGTGAAAGAAATATTTGTCTTGTTTCAAATGGCAAGGATAAAATGTGAATGAAATTTCGATAACCTAACTGGTATTGGACATCAAACCAAGAGACAGATAACTTCTTCTTACTCTTTGTTCCGTTTCTATCAGGATCAGTTACGCCTAAGAAAAGATGAACTAAAGGAAATCACACTAAAGCTCGGATTAGACTGTTCTGTTGCAAGTTTTCAAGGCGCACGAAGTGTTCTGGATGACTTCTCTCATATAAAAACTCCGAGGGAAAACGTAGCACTAGTGTCCACCGAAATTTACAACTGACCATGAATGGCAGAACCACAGTGACCGTTGTCAAATGCGACTTGACCTCTAGTTCTTTATAATACTATACCTACGTAGACTAGAAAAGCTTTTAAAAGCTTGGCGTGCATAAGAAATGCTTTTCTGGTACATGAATTTTAATTGATTGATTGCAATAGTACATTTTATCAAAACGCGTGCGTTAATTCGTCTGTAATGGGTTGAAAAATCGTAGCTTTATGACTATTATTAAGTCATAGTAATTGCTATCACATTTGACGAGTGTTTTAATATTTTATTGAAATTTATATTTCAACTCAAACTGGTGTTTTAATATTGTTTTTTACTGTCCCATTTTAATTTGAGTTTACACCTTAAGGAAAGATTTTCTTTTAAAGCCCTGTAAGACATTTTATAGGTAGTAAAATCCGATTTCGAGCTTAACAATGTTACGAGTATCACAATAAGCATTAAATAGGTTGCTTGCAAGATCAGATCCACCTCCTGATGTTCTTCGGTGACAATGCAATAATAATAAGTACTTATATCTATATAATAATTTTGACAACGCTGTTTTTCAGTACTGCACCTCATACTGCATCCTGAGAGAAAACCTTGACAGGGAGCTCATTCCACAACCCAAGCATTCGCGGCAGGCGGTTTCCCTGAAACCACATTCTACGCGACCATGTTGGTTCTAAGAATTAATTCCCTGCTGATGTGTAGAAAGTAGACGTGAGAATAATTTTGAACAATTCCTCAGAACACATCCCATTGTACCAGTGGTATAACCATACAGGGAGAAAAGTCTCTCCTGAGACTTAAGGGCTCGATACGGCAAGTGAGTTTGGGATTGTCGACAGTTCTTACAGACCGTCGTTGAACCGAGTCAAAAAGGCCAAGCAGGTATTCTGGTGCACCCGCCCAGAGATGGCAGCAGTGCTCCATATGGGGCCGTACTTGCGACTTGTAAAGCAGCAACCTTTGCCCCGACGAGAAGTACTGCTTTGCTCTGATGAGTACACCAAGTTTTTTGGACGCTAAAGGTTTTTCTTAGCGACGAACGCACTAACTTGTGTCTTTGTAGGTTTGAATCGGACCAAGTTTTCCCGTCCCCAGTCAGAGACCTTGGACTGACTAGTCTGGATCTGAGACCCAAGTTCTCGCAACTATCATCAACCACGGCTCGTATGCGTCTGCCGGATAAAAAGCTAGCCACCCATTTGCACAAACCCTCGGGCACTCCGTAAGATGGCAACTTAGATAGAAGACCCCGGTGCCAGACCCGATCGAATGCCTTCACTATGTTCAGGCTACATGCCAATGCCTCCGTCAGGAAATCACAATTCTTAGACAATGATTTTTGATGCACAATTCTACATCAAAAATATATACAAAAAAAAACATTATAATTCTAAACAAAGATATCCATTTTAATTAACAAAATATACTTTTTTATTTGTATATAGTTATATTTTTTGAGGCTCCATACCTCAAAAGGAAAACGGTACCCTATAGGATCATTTTGTTTTCCGTCTGTCTGTCTGTCTGTCTATCAAGACCGTTTTTCTCAGGAACGCGTAAAGGTATAACGTTGAAATAAATATCAAATACTAAGGTCTACGATCTTTTGAAGCTGTTAAAAATTCAAGCTTCTAAGTCGAATCAGTTAAATCAGAATCATGAAATTTGACATAAAACAAGGTTCACAGTTATAGAAAAAAAACCGCAATTCGTTAATTTGTAGTTATAACATATTTAAAAAGAATGTTTGCCTATTTGTCAAGAGCCTTTTACTTAAGTTTTTCAAGTTGAAATTAATATTAAATACAAAGGTCTGCGGTAAAAATTGATTTTTTTACCGCAGACTACGTCAACGCAATAAAAAAATATGGCCATTTTTGTTGCATTTAGGTATTCAGTTATTTACAATAAATCAAAACCTCTAGGATACTACTTCCTGTTGTCCTAGAATAATAAAATTTGACACGAAGCAAGGTCTTTCATCACAAATACAGGAAAAAACCGAATTTGTTAATTTGTAGTTATAACACACTTAAAAAAACGTTTGTCTGTCTGTCTGTCAAGACCCTTTTACTCAAGAATGCGTGGAGGTTTCAAGTTGAAATTAATTTCAAATAGTAAAATCTACGGGAACCTAATGTTGTAAAAAATATCAAGCATCTAAAGCAATGTGGAAATAAATATGCCCGAAATAGGGTATTGTTTATCGCATATTGTGACACAAATAAATTAAAACCTACGGGGTACTTTCCGTTGGCTTAGGCGACTTGATCTCATGGTGGAAGAGCTATCTGCATATAATAAGTTTGTACAGAACCCTCGGTGCGCGAGTCATACTCGCACTTGGTCAGTTTTTTTGTTCCATATCAGTCACTATTCTCGGTCAGTAATGCCTTATCAACCAGTGCAGTGCAGATGACTTTCCAATTAACCTCCTCGTTGCATAATTGAATGGCCTTGGGTATTTGAATACAACTTAAAATCTTAATTATGCTACTTTTTTTTCTTATATGTGAGTTTTCATGCTAATTATGGAATAAATAAATATATTTTCATTAATATAAGATAAATAAATATTATCACAGCAAAGATGTAGTCAATGATTTACCTCGAGTTAGGACTGGAACCTGCAACCCTAAGATTCCGTCTTACTGCTTTACCAATTGAGCCATTAGGCTACAATTCCGACTAGTTTAAATCCAAACTACATACTTGCTTTGAAAATACGCTCGTTACGAACCTCAGAAACACATAACTACAAGAAGGGGCTTATGAAGTCCTAGTACATCACTCTTACACAAATCTTTTTTTATGTAGATTTATCATGTAGATTGATGTACTAGGAATTGATTAGTCCCTAGTACTTGTGTGTACTTTATGATTCTATAATAGTAAAGAGAAGTAATAAAAAGCCAACTCGCCTTCATATGTATAACTAAAGTACATAAAGGATATTAATGCAAAACACTCCAATTTAAAAATACTCTGGAATCAAACACAAACGGCAACACCACACAACAAACGGGCTATCCAATTATTACGAGACACTTGACAGGTAACCTTAAGCTACTGTATAAGTTCAGGTTTTGACCTTTTACGGTAAAATATATTCAACAATAGAATTGAGCTTAATATATTACTGTATATCGAATTCACTGTCATGCGAGACTCCGATCAAATAAAATTTAAATTATTACATATGAAGTAAAACTTATTTAAATGTGTATTGAGAGTTAAATTTCAGGGTCTACCTTAAGTGAAACCTAAATATAACGTTTAAAACTGAAAAAAAAAATGATTTAAAAACAGATAGATGAACGTGAAAAAACAAGACAACTGTATAAACTCTGTCAAGGTACCCTTCTTGTTCCCCGTGTATACTTCCAGTACGTGTCATAGAAAATTCATAAGTTACATGTCACTTCCTTGTGTATGAATGGTACGGCATGGTACTCAGAGGAATGCGTAAAACCACATTTTAAACCTTTTCAACGTACCACGTTAAACCTGATATTCTGAGTTGATGACTTCACTTTGGTCAAAGTAAATCTTTAAGATTTTATTTTGAGTTTAGCATTAGGAGACCCGACAGCATGTTTGCCACCTTAGTGGTATAAAAAAACACTTATAGAAGATACTATAGAAGTAGTAATAATAAAGCCTATGGTCGAGTTATCGCAGCGTACTTCAAACAAACGAATTTCTCACTTGTTTTTGACACTTACTACTCAAACACCCGAAAATTTGAGGGTGTATTTAAGGAATAAATATCTAGGTCTCCAGTGTGCCAGTTTTGGATAAATTGTATAGGGTATAAATATGCAGGATTTTGGAGGACCTCAGACTTATATATTTGATATTCGGCTTATAATCATGTCTACCTATACATGTCACAGTGTGATCAGTACAGATCTTAAACACATTTTCTATAAATAAAATAATATTTGGTTTATAACAAACTCCGTTAAACTTGATTGCTCTTAAGTTGATTAACACAGCTTTCTAATTATCTTAGATGGAACGAAAAGGGAGGAAACGGATTACTTTATCTTTAAATGAAATATACTAAACCCTTCCATTTCATTTGTCAAGATCTGTTTTTCGTTATTTTGTTAACAATCCTATTTACGTAACATAATTTATTTATTTGCACATAGAAGATTTATCACATTAGCACACGTAAGTAAGTAAGTTTATTATTAAACATATTATTATTATTATTAATCTATTGACAGTATCTTTGCTCTAAAAGTATTTATTTATTGATGATATAACCATAGATATGGCATGTATAATATATGTTTTTCTAAGGGAGTCATAAACGGTGAAAGATTATTTCTATGTATGTATATTTATATTCTATTTCTTAGTTGTATGAAGATTTTGTGTGTTTGTAAGATTTATGTACTATGACTTTATAAGTCACTAGGAGTTGTATATATTTATTATTAAACATTTTAGATTACAAATAGTTGGTAGATGGTGAATACTGAATTTTCTTCTGCCATGTCTGATTTTTTTTATTTTTATTGAACCTTAATTCATTGTCACTTGGTGCTCCATAAATTTGTTCCAACTTCACATCTATCATCATAGTATAGGCCACAGCACTTAATCCGCCACACTTTAGTATCGACCGTATACCACTCCTATATTACCGCTCGTAAATAATATTTTTGTAGTTTTAGTAGTTACTAAAACCCAATTTTTGTATGAAGTGTCTAAAATGTGCTATCATTACCTTAACTAGTTCAGTGATGAGTTGTGGAGAAGAAAAGACCAGAAACTTAATATATATATATATATATATATATATATGTGTGTATATATATAGCTTTGAGAATTCGAATCGTTCAAATTACACAATTACAAGCATAATAAAGTCGGTTTAGCTTTTCAATACTTTTGCGTTGTATAAAAATATGCGAGTATTTAAAACCAAAGAATTAAGATTCAGCAGGCCAAAAGCCTTAAATAATTTTTAATTCAATGTTTTAAACATTTTTCGTAGCTCCATTTGCTTTTTGGTAAATCCCTCGGCACAAGGGGCAGCCTAAAATTTAGTAACCGCAGTGCAGAAGGGTTAACTCGTCTGTCTCTTGGGATGTTTTTATTGTTTAAAGAGAGCCTTTCTATGTAGCGTAAAACGAGAAACTATGTTTATTACCTAAATATTACTACATAAGCTAAGTAAAATGGTTATTTATACATTACTCATAAGGTCAAGGATAATAGGTAGTAAAGTGTTTTATTGACTAGTTTGGCTATATTATCGGTTATGAATTCACTCTGAAAATATGGCGGGTCATTGGAATTTAGGAAATAGGTTACTTATTTTTTTTTCCTTGGCTTTTACAAAACGAAGTACCTACTGATAAGAGCAATGGTCTTATTACTGGTCGAGGAAAAGAGATCGAAATAACCAAATCAATTCATCTTCCTCGTTTTAACAAATGAACAACAAAGACACTCAAGGCCGGTTTTTTCTTCAGAGTCTCGCCCCAAAAGCCCAATAGAGCAGTAATGGCTGCATCAGCCAACAGCATAGTCAGTTCAGAAAATAAGGGCCGGTTTTGCATAGGGTTGCCTGCTGTGCAGAGAGGGCGGGTTAAAACCTCGCATCGGACCAACATTTATGTAATGAATATTTTTATTTGTCTTAAGGATGTTATCTATGCCATTACAAGAAACAGGTATATAAGTATTTGTAACAAACTGCTGTTTGAAACTACAGAGCTTTGAATCATGTTGCGCTGGCCGCGCACGGAGCCGGGTAGCGCCAGCACCCAGTTAGTGGCAGGTGTACAACGGCAATTTCGCTCGAAAATCGCAAATCGATGTAGACTAAACTCTACATTCTATTTTTGAAAATTGCAATGTGAGACGGTTCCTTAAACTTCAGATCTCTATGAGACTATGTGTTATTTAAGTGTTTTTATAAATTGCTTTCAGGGAGTTAAAAATGAGGATATAAACTGTCATTTAAAGTATATATTTGAGAAAAACACTGAGCCGTCTTCTACCTGGATGGGCCCAAACTTGGTATGTTTTGAAAATACTTTTTGAATTTTAAGAAAAAAAGTAACCCAAAGGTAATAGTGTGGTATATTTTAAGAACCGGCTCATCAAGCCCTTTTATTTGATAAGGGAGATATTTTGAGGAACTGCGGCTCAAAATTATTGTTTTGCCCTAAAGTACCTGTGTGCCAAACGGCTAAACTCTACATCGATTTGCGGTTTTTTTTGCATACACCTAGGACTAAGTATTTTTCGCGCCACGTAAGTTGAACTAAGATGGTGGCCGTCTGCGCACGCACAGTACGGAAAAATGTACTAACGAACTAAAAATGTCTTACTGCGCAGGTTCAACTTACGTGGCGCGATTTATACTTGCTTTGTGTTTGGTACCCATAGCTTAGTTTGGAACCCGATGGCGCTATCAGATATACAGGATTTATAATTATTATTAATTAATTTAGTTATCGAAATCTTATTTTTACGTACTTGTCTAATGTTTACATCGGAATTTTGACGTCAAAAACAAAAAAACTTTGATTTAGTTGCAAGTAAAAACCACTAGGTTATTTATTTTATAGTTATTATAATAAATCTCTCATTTTGTATTTGATTGTGTATTACGCTTGTCTCATATTAAGAGCCTAAGACATAGTTTCATCGTTTTTGAGGTTAGAATTTTGTTTACAAAGTAAGGCAAGTAAGAAAACACAGAGTGTAGTAGCATTAAAACTATTATAAAAACAACTGTCAGGGATTTCAGTAGTTTACAGAAATGCTATTGTCAACTTTTGTTTATAAAAACATAACACGTAGATAAAATTTATGTGTGTACGTGACTTAATTATGCAAATTAAAGTTCAAACGTGAGGGTCTTCCCATGTTTTATTCTAATGAATTTCATCTGTCGGAGCTACCTTTCTGCTACTGAAAATTTGTGATGACGTATGAATTTATTTTAACACTTTATTACTTTTTACCAAATCACCTATGTATACATATATAATAAGATTTTTTTGTTAAGTTAAGGTGCAACTATGAGTCAGATATACATTTGATAGTCTAATTCTTAAGGAAGGTTAACGCTATTTCATATCACGCTACGACATTTGGAGCCGAGCAAAAAGTAAAAAGTCAGAATGAACCCTCACCAAAAAAGATTTAAAAATGCAGGCGAGCGATGGGGGATATCAGCAAAGTAAAGGACAGAACAATGTCAGTTTTAAATATTTGTTGCACGAATGAAAAAAAGCATGGAAGAAATCCAAAAAATAGTAGCACAATGGACAAACTTTTTCTTTAAAGTAACCTAAGGCAGTAAGACTTAAAGGAAAGAGATTCATCTGTTAAAAAAATTACACAGATAATAATAGAAAATAATCTAAGGTTAAGGCATTTATATGAAAAAAGCTACGAAGATATTTATAAGTGCCGGGAATCCAACAACGTGTCAATAACATAACTCTCAGAGAATGTGTTATTATTGGTTTGGTATAAAATATTTACGTTGACGAAATATTTTTTTTTAATCAACTATTTTTTCTTAATAATATATGTCTTCTATTCTTATATCTTCTCAGGTGTAAATAAAATCTTGCAAGTTGCAATAAACTGGTTTTTTAATCGTGCTGTTTCGTAACGCAAAAAATGTGCTTAGTTTGCGGTCTGTGTTTTCATTAAATTCCTTCTACACATATACGAATTAAGGAGTTTGTTTAGAAATGATGGGAATCATGCTGTGCAAGACGTTGCCTATGTCAAGCATAGTAAAGGATGCTTTAGTACATTCCCTCGAATGGGGCATCTTTAGGCAAGCATTTTCAAATTAATGTAGGTTTTCATACTCCTTTAGTTGCTTCGACATTAGGCGGAAGCAAAGTGGGTGTTTGTCCGTGCTTTTGATCAATTTCTGATAAAAAATTCGCACTGCGTCCTTGTTTTCTTTTCAACAATAGTTCATTAAATATGCCATTTCAAAACTGTCAAAATGTTTTAAATGTAAATATAAATTTTCAATATTTTTTTGCTTGAAACATTAATTATATGTTCTTACTTTTATATTAATATTTTTTTTTTCATGAGTTGTGTCTAAAAGCATCTTTTATTGCGTTTTTCATAGTGGGGGATAAAAGTAGAGTGTATTACTCGATCACAAAAGATTTTAAGCTCGGACGACGTACCTATATTGAGTCGCTCACTACACTCAGGATTCTAATTTAGAATCATTCGCTACGTTCTAAATTCAAAATTGCACCCTCGCCGTAAAAATACTATTTTGCTCCCTTGTAATACAATCTACTATGATTACCTTTAAATTGGGATCCATAGGTAAACAAAGTATGTAGAAATTATAACGCTTGAAGGGGTTCCTTATTTTTAAACCAAGTAGTCCTTAAAATAAGCAAAAGATATAGAATTTATTGCCTACTAAAAATTTTCCAAGAATTTATCGGAAATTTCAAAGTGTTTAAAGTAATTTTAATTATTTATTTCCTCCTCAAAAACGCTTAAAGCATGTTGCGCATTTCATTTTTGCTCCTCTTGTAGCCACTTTCAACAACACTATAAAGCTATTTAAATATTCAAGGGCCCTTTACAGTGTAGTCGAGAAGCTTTTGTCAGAGGGCGGTATTGTTCTACAAGCCTTTGTGGTTTTTCAGCTCGACATTAAAGTGGATTCGTTTAAATGTAGGTTAAGCGGTCACCTGACCGACACAATGTTCGTTGGGGGTTATGTTGCGTTAGAACACAACAAAATTTGTTTAAAGTTATAGTACGCATATAAAACTATATTAAATTTTATATAAATAGTCACCGTTAGTAATAGTACATTGTGTATTAAGGGTGGTAAGGAGGAAAACTAACGAGAGGTCATTTAGAAGCCTAAGGCTGAGGTCCGAAGATTTTAATGACTCAAGTTGGTTATTTTCGTACGCACAATGTTTTTCATTACATTTGCGAGTACATAAATCAAAATATAAGGTGAACAAATAAATAAACTCATCAAAACATAATTGAAATGGTGGGAATAGAAGTAGAGTAAACAAAGCATCCGAAATATCTTGAGAATTTATGAATTAAAAAGTTTTGTTTGTAGGTAATTGCTCGCTTATAGTGTGCGCGTAGTTCGTTTTCGGAACAACAATACAGCTCTAATACATACTTGATATAACAGGCGCGTCATTAACGTCCGTAGGTTATATGAACGCGCGCTTTGCTTAGAGAAAATAAAATTTACAATGAAAAAGCCCGTGGGAGTAATTAAAGTCTTAGCACCCGCTTTACCTGCACGTAATGACACTGTTTACGAGTAAGTGTGATGAAATAGTACATTGTGTTGTTGTTAAGGGTGATAAGGAGTAAATAACAAACGAGAGGCTATTTAGAAACCTAAACCCGAAGGCTTTAATGGTTAGATTTTGTAATTTCCATGCCACCCGTATTACACATAATTTTTTTCATCACATTTACGAGTAAATAAATCAAAATATAAAATGAATAAATAAATAAACTCACCAAAACACAATTGAAATGGCTGAAATAAATCGTCTTTAAATCTGGAATGATCCTCTTAAATTTTCATGCAGCTGAACGGTGTAGCATTTGTTAAACACAATGCTTCTCGGTATCCTGTCAAAGGGAGCGTGAAATAGAGGAAAAGCAGCTATTGCCTTGTACAGGTTACTGGTGTGCTTCGTTCCCGTGTTATCTCTCCATGGGCCTGCCTGCCTCAATCTCAGGACCGCCATCGTCGCCTCCTGTTGAATATATAGGTGGAGTGGTGGGAGCTCTAGTAGGATTTCTAAGGCTACCGTGGGAGTTGTTCTCATACATTCAGTTATTGCCACACATGCTAATGTCTGGAAACTCTGTAGGTTGAGTTGCCCGGTGCTTAGCGTTGTCCTTGGCCATTAGACGATGGCTCCGTAAATGACTGCTGTGTAGTCTTGGGATTGAGGCCCTAGTTCTTGCCCACCAGTATTTTACACTGCCCGAAGGTTATACTAAAGTCAAAGTCAAAGTCAAAGTCAAAATGGTTTATTCAAATAAGGATTTTACAATCACTTTTCAATCGTCAAAGTTATAAAATATTATTTTTTGAACCCTCCCACCTTCCCGCCGGTTCACAATGTTGTTGATTTCTACCGAGAAGAATCCGGCAAGAAACTCGATAGTTACTCTTTTAAAAACACTTAAATAAACTAAAATACAATTAATGTTTTAAATAAAAGATTTTTAGTCGTACAATTTTATGATACCTATGCATCCTGTAATTGAGCATCATCAGTCCCAAGGATTTTTATCATTAACATAGTCTGAAATATTGTAATATGCCTTTTTACAAAGTACCTGCTTGATAAAAGATTTAAATTTACTTATTGATAGATTTTGAATTTTATTGGGAACTTTGTTGTAAAAGTGTATACATTGCCCCATAAAAGAGTTACTTATTTTGTGTAGACGTGTATCATGCACCAACAGCTTATTTTTACTTCTAGTATTTACTTTGTGAACGTCACTTTTCTTGCTGAAACTATTGATATTTTTATGTACATATAAAAGATTTTCATATATGTACTGCGACACTAAAGTTAAAATTTTTACTTCCCTAAACCTATCCCTCAGAGATATCCTAGATCCTAATTTATAAATAGCACGAATTGCCCTTTTTTGTAACAAAAATATTGTATTTACATCAGCAGCGCTACCCCACAATAGGATACCATATGTCATTAAACTATGGAAATAGCTAAAATATACTATTTTTGCAGTGTCGACATCGGTCAATTGTCTTATTTTCTTGATCGCATACACAGCAGAGCTAAGTTTTTTGGCTAGGTTATGAATATGAGGATCCCATTGAAGTTTGGAGTCCAGCGTTATGCCAAGAAAGACTGTTGAATAAACAAGTTCTAATTGCTCGCCATTAATATTAATACATGTCTGTCTCTGACTAACATTTGGTAATGTAAATTTAACACATTTGGTTTTTTTTTCATTAAGTTAAATTATTAGCGTTAAACCAATTTACAATTTTAGAAAGGGCATCATTTAATTCATTATAACATGTCTGTCGTCTCTTAACTTTAAAAAGCAAAGAGGTGTCATCAGCAAATAAGACAATGTCATGGTTTTTTACATTATATGGGAGATCGTTAATGTAAATAAGAAATAGAAAAGGACCTAAAATTGAGCCCTGAGGGACTCCTATAGTGACTGCTGATCCCGGAGATCTTTCACTAGCTTTGGTTTACTAGCTTTGGTTAGTTTGTTTTAAGTGATTGATCTAGCTCAGCTTGCTGTCTAGGATTACCCCAGGAGACCTCCTGTGAGAGAGACAGACTTGTGCCAATAAATTTGGAAGCAATTGCTTTACTGCTTTTTATTCTGTTAGTAAAAATAATTATTTCTGTTTTGTTGGGGTTCACCGCTAGCTGATATTAATTGTACCAAATTTCTACTTTTACCAGAGCTTCTTCCATGAGGTTATTAAGTATGCCTTCATGTCTGCCACTGATAAGTATGGACAGGTCGTCAGCATAGCCCAATGTATAGTAGCCGCTTTCATTTAGTTTGGCAATTAGGTCATCTACAACTAGATTCCACAGCAAGGGTGACAGCACACTTCCTTGGGGGCATCCTTCGCTACTATTCCCCTGGTGCTGCTGTTCACGGTGAACTGTATTCCTCTCTTTTTTAGCATATTGGTTATCCTACTAAATAAGGCTTCCCTTTGCGTTTGATGAAGGCTCGGTTTATGCTATTAAAAAGCGTTTTATCAAATGCACCTTTAATGTCAATGAATTCATCAAGTGTAATTTGCTTATCTGCCAGCGCTCTTTCTACCATACATAACACAGTGAAGGGCTGTTTCTGTAGATTTTCCAGCTCAGTAAGCGTGTTGGCCCCAGATTTTTCGATCTTTCTTTTTTTTTAATTTTCTTTTCTTTACACACCAGATAAATGTGATCAACAAGCTGTGTTCACGGCTCTGCTTGCACTTAAGTTATTACTTTGAATTTTCCGGAATAAAATGGTAGACCCTATACAAATAAAATGTAAATAGTAAAACCGTTGTTAATATATAATTGTATAAAAGTGAATTCTCAATATTTTTGTACTTTTATCCTTTTTTATAATAGCTGCTTTACTAGCTTACTTATGTATACTTACTTTCTTATTTATTTAGCTGAAAACGTAAAATTTTATAAAAATGGGTTTCTAAGAACACTTTTGAATAGTCTAGAGATTTAAAACTAATTACCATACCAACTGGTGTATTGCCAGCACCCAATGGTTGCCTTTTTTTGTATATCTATCTAACCACCTACCAACTTAAAAAAATTATGTTATAAAATCATTTTTAGTTTTTTATCGCGTAGTTCACGTCTCGCTCTAGGCCATCTTTTATTTTGTTATATATTTTATACCTATTATATTTTATTTTATATTATATAGTATTTTATATTTTTTTATTAATAAACTATTTTATATCGAAATAGATGAAAGCAAAAGGAGTACATTTTTGATTAGAAAACCCGCTCACTATGCCTGGGCACTCATTCAAGTTAATCAAAAACATATTAAAAAAACATTAGCAAACAAAATTCTTATCCCAGAGCTATCACATTTTCTTAATTTTGACTTTTCATAAAATGCTAGCTCTACAACAAAATGTATTATTTTATTATTAATTCTATTTCAATAGCCAAATATTATGTCAGCTGTCTGGCTCCGTGACTGTAATACATATCTGAATAATAAAAATCAAAATAAGAAAATGTTAAGAACCTACTCTCTTGAAGGTTAGGTACTACGTAATGTGAAATATGAATTCTGAATTCTGAATTCTGAAGTATTGAAAGCGATTTTGAGAAATCCAAAAAAAAAAATGAAGACACATATTGAAACCCAAATTTTTCTTTCTTTCCATATTTTACAAACAAAATTCTAAGCTCAAAGACTTTCCTTATTATACGGTAAATTTTAGTTTCAAATAAGAAAAACCACTAGGTTAATATCAGTCTAAAATATGAAAAACCACTAAATAAATTTTAGGCTTAAATATGAAAGCCACTAGGTGAATTTCGAATTAAAATTGAAAAATCACTTGATGAATTTTAGACTTTAATAAGAAAAAAAAAGAAAACCACTAGATAAATTTTAGGCTCAAATTAGAAAACCACTAGGAAAAATTCGATTTTTGTGACAAGTTTAGTTATTACATTTTAAATAAATTTTAACCATTGTAAATACCTACTAATATTTAAAAGTTAAAAATGTACTGTTTTGACCACAAGTAAATACCTATTGATAATGTTTGTTTTGTTGTCTTATCTATTAATATTATAAAAGATATTATATATATTAATATTTAGGTTGAGAAAACCTATTATTTTCTCATATTCAATGTTAAATAGAATGATTTTGAATTGAATCACTCACTCCGCTGAGGATACTACTTTAAAACCACTAGCTAAGCTCGGGATTCAACTATATACTATTCTTTGCTTCTCTCGGGAGTCTAACTTAGGTTCTCGCAAGAAATTTGCCTTTTGTACATAGGATATGGTGCAATCTACAATTGTTCAAATAAAAAGAACAATATAATAAAAATGCCTCTTGTTGTTTATGTATGTATGTATATTTTATGTTTCATAAGAGGAAAGCCTGTTTATTATTCAACTTTGAAAACAATTATCGTTTAAAAGCTCTTTTCTAAATTGCTTCGTCCAAAAAAAAAAAAACATTTAAATTTGGGCAATTTTATGTGAAATAAAATAGACAGTAGAAATGAAAGCACCGCATTAAGCTTTTAACATCAGCTTTCAGGTAGGGTTGCATTAAAAGGGCTCGCAAGAAATGTTGCCGATTCAATTTTGTGTATTTTATTTGATTTCATGTCATTTGGTATGGTTAAAAGAGGATCTTCAAACATATTTCAAATACATATGTAAAACTGTCAAAATGTTACGAATCTATGAATCAATTCTTCTTTTTACAAATTAAGATGTTGAGCAAATACATATATTTAATTAAAAATACAGTTGTTTGAATTTTGATGGTGAGTCCGTACATATATACCTTCACACCAAACGTAACTAGATTCATACTTTTCAGTCAACTGATTTGTCGAAAAATCAAAATATCAAAACTTTTATGATATACTATAATTAGCTTATTCCTGGGACTCCGTCCACGTAGACTTTAAGGGAAAAAAAGGATTTAAATTGTTGATGGTTTTACCTACAAAATATCGGAATTCTCATACAAATTTTCTTTCCCTATTTTGTCCTGTAAGGTATGATTTTCCAAATATGGTAACATACTTGCGGTGACTTATAAGAATAAAAGGCTTAACCTGTATTTGGCTTTACCCACCAATCCACCAATAAAAAATATCGGAACCTCATACCAAATTTCATTCCCTATTGTGCTCACTAGGGAATTGTTTTCCTAAAACGGTGAAACATGTTAATCTTTATTTTTAACTTAAATGAACACTTCCAAATGTAAACTTACACATTCATTTTACTACCTCACGGGCTAAATTTCGCAGAAAAATCTCTGAGTCGCCTACATTATAACAGAAATCCTAGTGCAAAATTTAAAGTCTTCAGTCACAACAATATCGGAATTCTCATACAAATTTTCATCCCCTATTTTTTCTCCAGAGGATGACTTTCCAAAAATTCAATTGAGGCACAATATCGCATCCTCGTTACGTAACGTAATACTGAGCGTTGTTTCGTTTTATATGCATTACGTTACGTTATACATGCCATTAAGCAAGCTGTCTAGCACTTTACCTATAATAATAGCCAAGGAGCTGGGCTATTTAATTACTCTTATCTGATCACTTGTGGTGTTTTTATATTATTGGTACAACCACTGTTTTCATACACTCGTCCGGTAGGTACGAGTGTCTTACACAGAAAGTATAACACATACATAGGACCCTCAGCAGATGAAATTTATCATTAATTATATATTTTGTATATATTTATTAGTATAAATTATTTTATTTTGCTAGAAGGTGTAATACATATTAAGCATTATGTTTCACTCGGGGTAAAATGCGATTCGTACCTCGTGTGTATTAAGGTGGTTGTGCTCGAACTACACCATCGTTACTAATTGGTCGCTTTCACCCCTCGGTGAACAATTCACTATAAACACCACAGTAATGATACGCTACCATAAAGCAATGGACGTTTTTCGACTGAGACGACAAATAGTATATGCAATCACAGATTTTTGAGGATAAATAAAAGAAGCGACCTCATGATTATACTACAAACGTATACAGTCATTTTAACCATAATAAGTACTTAATGTTAATCTTTTTTTATGAGGCTCTCAATATCTTAATAATAATGAACTTGAAGGGAATTAAAAATATGACCGATTTACGCCGCGAAGACATTATTTTGACTTATGTAGCTGTGTATATTTCGTACCTTTAATTTATGTTTATTTAGAGAGCTCTTTTAGCACCAAATCTTACTCACTTCACCGAGTAAGGGTAGAGATAGAAAAATATCATCATAAGAGCTCCTGCATGATAAACACCATATGCCAGCTTCGAAGTCATATTCATCACAACAGAACCTCTTTTGCCAGTTTTTGACTAACTAGAAGAAGGAAGTCAGGATTCTGTCAAAAATTAAGCGATTAACGCCGCGTGAATTAACTAGCTTACCATATAATGTAAACATAAACAACAAACAAGAAAAGATTAATTTGAAATACACAAACAGTGCGTTTAACAGTCGGAGAAAGCTAATTATCCTCTGTCTCAACTTTACCAACAACTTTGCTTACAACTTTCTTAATTATTTCCTCCTGGCATATTTTCATTTTACTTCTCGTAAAAAGTCTTAAAGTTTCGAAATGAGCCATAGTTTGTAACGCAATATTAAGTTGGTATAAATGACAAATTGAGTCAGTCGATGTTTGTTTTCACTACATGGGAACCGGTTTCTATTTAGGAAAAGAATGCCCATAGTTGGCAGACTACTCTATTCTTAGAATTTGTAAGCATAAGACCTTGGACTTGGCTTATCTATACTTCTGTCATATGACAACAGTCAGGACCCCCCTCACCCCAAATCAAGGAGGAACTTAAAAAATATGCCACTAGGCACCCATCTTTGCCTAACTTAACTTCGTATATCGTTTCTGATACACCAGTGTCTGCGGGTTCCGAGCTTCTGAACGACATCTTGATTATCATAAATATACGTATGCTAAGTTTTTATTTTCCAATTAGAAGTGTTATGACAATATAAACTTTAGTTTTATAAATGTTGTCCGGGAAAACTTTGGTATATGTTCTTGAGCTTATATTAATGCATGAATACTTTATGACTTCAACATACTTACTTACTTCTAATAACCACCCGAACGATGTACCGCAGTGATATTCAACACTTATCAATCAATCATTATTTTCTTTGTAACACCTACATCGCATCATTACTTGCAACTTGGGTTGCTAATGAGTCAAAAATAAAATAAATATATTATATATATAAAAAAACTGAATTTAAAAAGCTTTTATTTTTTTAAAAGCTTTAGGCGAAAACAGGTTTTTTAAGAAAAAAATAAATCAATTAAAAATAATTATTTATTTACTTATTTTTGAGACTTACAAATCAAACACCATGAAACTTTGAAGACGTGCTGTAGAAATAAATACCTAGGTGTGCAGTGTGCCAGTTTTCTATTAAATTATAAAGTTATAAAAGCTATACAGGATTCTAGTTTTTCATAAAAATTATCACGAATAAGATTTAGAGTTAATAAAATTTTTTTTTTAGGATTTTGGAAAACCGCGGTCATAGAAATTCGGCTGATATGAGATCATGCCTACAAAATTTTATAGTATTTGATCAGTGTCCAAAACAAGTAGCAAAATCATTTAGTTGTGATTAGGTCGATTCATAATTCAACCAAACTAAAGTTTTATGTAAATCGCCAACAGATGTCACTAATAACATTAATTCACGCTATGATTTTGTGTTTATTTTATCATTTTTTCATTATTGCTTACTTGAATTCCATTTAAAAAATAGGTAGAGGTATGTAAGATATATATGTGTGCATGTATTTCTTTGAGGGTTCCATACCCGATGGGTAATTAGCGGAACCCTATTACTAAGGCTCCGCTGTCCGTCCGTCCGTCCGTCTGTCACCAGGCTGTATCTCATGAACCGCGATAGTTAGACAGTTGAAATTTTCACAGAAGATGTATTTCTGTTTCCGCTATAACAACTAATAATAAAAAACAGAATAAAATAAATATTTAAGGGGGCTCCCATACAACAAACGTGATTTTTTTTTGCTCGATTTTGCTCGATATTGATAACGGCAACAGTTAGACGCTCAAAAAATTCACAGACTATTTTCTTATATAGTCACATTTAAAATAAATAATTAAATAAAGATAAAACAAATATTTAAGAGTGGCTCCCATACCAACAAACGTGATTTTTCGCCATTTTTATAGATAATGGTACGGAACCCTTCGTGCGCGAGTCTGACTCGTACTTGGCCGATTTTTTTATAAATCAAAGTCAAATTTAAAAATATAAAAAAATGCGAACATAATAGATGTAGGAATTAAAAAACACTTAGCTATACTTTCTGAATAGAGCCCTCGCAAAATAATCACAGAAAACAAGTTTCAATTTCATAAGACAAACATTAATTTTGTGCTGGGAAATGAGCGCAAAGCTGTTCTTCTCGTTTACCATAAAGAACTTAGAAGTAAAAATTTTGTTAGTTAATATTTTTTCGTCATTATTCGTTTGTTTATAGAAGTAAACAATCAGTAAGTATATCTGCAAATGACGATATCGGTTAAATAAAACCAGAGTTGAGATTCTTAAAGCTTCGGCAACGCTTTTGTAATGTGTTTGGTGTTGTGTTGTCCATAGGCTTTGGTTTACCTTTAAAACATCACGCGGGCCGTAAGCTTGTTTGCTTGGTAATAGAAAGATATGATATAAAGAACCTAAGTACTTAATAAATTTATCATCAACTATATCTCAGCCAGTAGACGTCGACTTCCAAACTTTGGACGTTCGGGATCATTTTTGGCATATTTTTATACTTCTAAGGTGGCAAACACTCTCACGGTCCACCTGATGTCCGCCTATAGACGCTTGCAACACCTGGAGCGTTCCAAAGAACCCCATACTTTAACTTTCCTATAATTGAGAAGTTACTGTTGAAATCCTACACCGATAATTGAATTCAGGGCGGACCGGGGGCAAAAGCTAGATAGTTAATAAAGTCGCGTTACGTAAATTGAAGGTACAGTAAGGCTTGAGTAATACCAAATCAGATTTGTTAAGTGACCTTGACTGATTTGGATTTATCACTTGAATGATTCCAGAGAAATGTCTTCAACGCCGTTCCCCCATTGTGTAGCTGACTTATCGACTCCCTAGGCACAAGTTACAGCCCGCATCAAAAGACCGCTGTTTTGAAGAGGGTTGACTTTGTATAAATCATTTTTCTTCTAAATTATAGTACAAAATATTTTCTTGTTTAGCCATAAAAGTAATAATTTGTCCTCCAAAAATACATTATTTATCAATGAACTGAATAATATAAATATTGAAATAAATACCTACTTTATAAGAAGTGTATAATATTTCACCCTTTTAATTTATTTATGATAAATATAGGTTTTTTTTTAAAAATAAATAATTTATGAAATAAAAAGTTTATTTTCATTGAAAACATTGTAATTCAGGTAACAAGTTGGATCCCGTGGTTTCACCTGCGCGTGTTTCGATCAGCAAAAATAATTATATTCGACTGTCCCTAAACCTAACCATGGTGCCAAAAAAAAGAACTATTCAATAGTATGCACTGTTATGACGTGAGAAAAAGTATATCAAAAAAAATATTCTCGTTGGAACTCTTGATAGGAATAAAAAGTATTTTATATCCTTTGAAATCCCTTCAGCTTTCCTTGGGCCAAAAACAAGTTTACCTTATTACTTCGTTTAGTAAGGTAAGAATTTTTACATTCGGTTTAGTGATTATCGAAATTACCCCTTAACATATACAAACTAACAAACAAAATTTACTTCTCCCAGTATAAAATTAGTACCTAAACAATTTTAAGTGTACAAAATTGTCAGAAATTAGAGGAAATATTTTTGTAAAAAATGACACTCTACGTATTGAAAATAGATCACTCTTGCAACTTATTGGACTCATCTCTAGATATCTAGTCATTTTATAGATATATGTATATCTAAAACGACTGTAATTTTGGCTAATTTTTTTATTGCCTAGACTTAGAACATTGATTTTTTTACAACTTTAAATGACCGTTCACTTTAAAGTATTTGATATTAATTTCAACACTTTTTTGAGTAAAAGGGTCTTGACAGACAGACGGACAAACTGTGTGTGTTATCACTATAAATTAACGAATTTTTTTCTATATTTGTGATGTAAGACCTTGCTTTGTGTCAGATTTCACGATTTTATTACAACGGGAAGTACCCCATAGGTTTTGATTTATTTGTGAAGTCAAAATATGCGACAAAAATGACCATATATTTTATTGCGTTGCTTCTAGCTCGATTGTTTTTAAAGGTTCAAGGGGCTGTAGGCCTTAGTATTTGATATTGATTTAAACTTTATACCTTCACGCGTTCCTAAGAAAAAGAGTTTTGACAGACTGACAGACGGACAACAAAGTGATTCTATAAGGATGTTTTTTTCTTCTGACTTACGGAACCCTCAACACCAAGCCACTGTTTTAAATTGCACCTTGTAGTTTTCAAAAAAAAATACTTTCCTGACAAACAATAAGGTTGACCTAGTAAATTGACAATCGAAAAAAATACGCGGTTCCAAATATAAGTTAATGTATAAACACACTTACAAGTTAGTTTTTCTTGCAAATGAACGATCAGTGCATTACCCTGTGTATTGTACAAAAAAAATCGGCCAAGTGCGAGTCGGACTCGCGCACGAAGGGTTCCGTACCATTATCTATAAAAATGGCAAAAAAAATCACGTTTAATTTATAGGAGCCCTATTCAAATATTTGTTTTATTTTAATTTGATTATTTATTTTTAAAGTGACTACAGAACTAAATATTCTGTGCATATTTTAAGCGTCTACCTGTTGCCGTTATCAATATCAAGCAAAATCGAGCAAAAAAATCACGTTTGATGTATGGGAGCCCCCTTAAATATTTATTTTATTCTGTTTTTTTATTATTTGTTGTTATAGCGACAACAGAAATACATCTTCTGTGAAAATTTCAACTGTCTCACTATCACGGTTCATGAGATACAGTCTGGTGACAGACGGACGGACGGACGGACGAACAGCGGAGTCTTAGTAATAGGGTTCCGCTAATTACCCTTCGGGTACGACACCCTAGAAACCTGACCCGGTGGTCATAAATCAAAAGTACAGTCGTAATATTGAAATGGTGTGAACTTACTACGACACAAGCGACGAAACATCCAAATTCAGATGGTCAGAAAAGTGTGTTGCACTGTATTGACATATAATAAGTACCATAGATTAATACACAATTGAGAAAATTCAATTTTAAATTAAGCTTACTGTTCTGACACATTTTTTCTCAGACGAAACGAAAAACGAAAGAAAAGTCTAATTTGCAAGTTCTTTATTTGAAATGAAAAGAAATGCCTCCGAGGCTTGGTTCGTCTCCTAAAAGGAAAAATAATGTTTGTTTAGCTAAATTAAAACTGTCGCCGAGTACGCGAAGATATATAATCATACGTAACCTATTTTATTACTATACTTTTATTTTTAAATATAGTTGCTTAAAAGGCAGTAAAGTGGGTTGAAAGTTGCACATTCCGCGCTTGACTAGTAAATTTCCACACAAGTTAAAATAAATTTATTATACTTAATAAAGCAAAAAGCAATCTAAATTAAACCATTATAGTACTCATGAAGCAAATAGAATCAAATTATGGGAGTACCTCCTAAAAAGGAGGTAATATGTTTTAAACAGGTATGATCGTAAGTTCATTTGTTCATCTTCTTCATCTTCTAAACTACTTATCGTAATTTGACAAACGAGGTATCGTTAGAAGCGTTTAACTATCAATTAAAAAAATTGTTGTCAGTTGGCATCTACCGCAAAATTCTGGCCGCGTTGCCTCGTTGAATTGCAATGCTAATTTTAGGCAAGGTAAAGGCAGGAGTTTTTGACACGAGAAGCTTCAACAAGACGCGAAGTTCAAGTCCTAAATATTATTATTGCACTTTGCCTACCACCGTCCCAATGTTCGACTCCCAAAGGCTCTAATATATATCCACTGTCTAGCTATATATTAACTATATATAATATGCTAAAAAAATTGCGCCTTTTGCTGCCATCTATAGGATCAGCGCCCGCCTCAGCCCTATTAGGTAATTTTGCACCTTGAAATAAATAAGAAAAAAATAACAACTCCATTGTGGACTTTGTATTTGGTACTAGGTATGTCACTTATGTAGTCAGTATTTAATTTTATAAACATCTACTTCTTTCAAATCATCAATGCCGTTATATAGCACGTATTTCATTTATTTTAATTAATTTAGTTTTATAATACTGAAATAATTAACTGCTTACGAAACAATCAATATATATATATATATATATATACTAGCGGTCCCGGCGAACGTTGGTTTTTACCTAAAGTGCCCGAGTCCGGCTCGCACTTGACAGATCGAGATGAAAACTATCCTATCTTTTAAGTTGGATCAAATAACAGATAGCTGACCCGGAGAACGTTGTTTCTCTTTTTGAAAACAACTGGCGCGCCACCTATTTCGAAAGGTTTGTACTAATCTGGGGTTTCTGCCCAGCGTATGCTTGACCAAAACTCAAAAACCTTCCTCGGCGGTGTGCACAACCATTTACCAAAATTTTATTATAATAGGTTAACCAGTAGTGCGCGGGTCCGACCCCTACTTGACCCTTTTTATATCATATAAACCTTGCCCTAACAATAATAAACACAACATATTTTTAACATAGCACCATCTATCAATCAATGAAAACAGATATCGCCATCTGTTAGAATCGTTTGGAGCTAACAGATAATTGTGACACGTGGTGGTTCTACTATTAAATTGAAGCTCTTATGAAACGTTTGTATTCTTAAAATAGCGCTATCTATTGAAGAATCGTTTGGAGATAACAGATAATAGACAAATAATTTGCAATAAAATAATAATGCAACTATAAATTGAGATGTAAGCTATCCTATCTTTTGAGTTGGATCAAATAACAGATAATTTATCAAAATCGGTTCGGTAGTTTAGGAATCCATCGCGGACAAACAACGTGACACGTAACTTTTATATATAAAGATATATAAGGCAATTTCCTGACTGGCTCATCAAAGCCCAGCCCAAACCGCTAAGGAAGATATTTGAAATGAACGGATTTTGCAAAATTTGACTCCTAAGAGGGTGAAATAGAGGTTGGCAGTTTGTATGAAAATACGTCATTTTCTATGCGAAATCTACGAAAATTGGTATTCAACCTTTTGACTAAAAATAAGGAACGATACATTTCACTGTTTTTGGAAAATTATCCCACAAAGAGGAAAATAGGGAACTTTGTATAGGAATCCGGTTATTTTTTCTAAATAAAGCCATAAAAATTTATGTAATTATATAACGCAGCATATAACGAAAGAAGTGTTTAGCTTTTTTCAAAATTCAACCCCTAAGCGGGTGAAAATGCGTGGCAAAGTTTGTATGTAAAATAATGTGTTTATTCGTAAATCAACTTAAAACTAGGTAACTAGGCTCTTCCGTGCAGTCAAAGGAACACATATTTCTGAGTTTTTCAAAATTTAACACCTAAGCTGGTGGAAAAGGGTGGCAAAGATTGTATGAGAATTATTATTTTAACTGTAAAAATTACTTATTACTTTGTATAGGTACATGTTATTCAACACTATTAATAAAAGAGTTTCAGAATTTGTAAAACTTAGGCCCTTAACACACAGTTACATAATTAACCTTATTTAGTATTTTAACTTAGGCTGAACTTAGGTTGTTAGAGTAGGTCGGCTGTGATTTTTATAGTCTATTAAAATATCATAACTAACACTTGAGGCGGTCAAACTTTGGTCATCCAATTATTGGGTATCAAACGCCTTACAAAAATAAACTTTAAGAGCCCTTACTTAGATACTAAGAAATTTTTTTAACTTATAGGATTGCTATCATCTCCCTCGCCCAATCTTTATTTTAATACACTTGCAACACTAGGACATCGCTTATTAGTCAATTACTTAGTGTAGGTAGGTACCTTTAGATACCTTTTACCACTATTAACATAATTATGATCTTAAAGTAAATACGACGTACCTACCTATTTCATTATCATCCTTGCTGGTCTCCGTAACAAGATAAATGAATGTTAGCTCAGAAACCTTCTCCTATACGTACTATCCTAAACCTACCTACTAAGGAATTGAGCAGATCGCATCAATGATTGATTAGTTTGATTACAGATGGCAAATACTCGTTGACCAAAGTATAGCATTGTTTTGTATTACCGACCGATTTGATCCGATGCTTTTGGTATTTACCCTATTCCATTACAATCAATGAAATTCTTTGATGTCTATAACTTTTGCGCAAGTGGAAGCAATAAATTAACATAGTTTTATCGCAATCGGCAAAACAATATGGTCGCACATAAAATGTATATATTTTATGTGCGACCATATTGTTTTGCCGATTGCGATAAAACACATTAAATTTTATGTATTATTATATTATTGTGTGTGTTAATTACAAAAAAAATAATGGTGATAATTCATTTATACTTTGTTCATGTTCAAAATATAGTAGTTTTGGGTGAAAGTCATTTCGCTTAATAGAATACTGACGCTCGAGCAATCCGACAAAATCATACCAGGATAACGCGCGCGCGCCGCGGGAAAAAGGGTCTCGAGCCCGCATTTTGTTTGATAGGGACAGCAACATTCTTGTACATGGGTTGCACCAACTAACTATAACGATAACAAAAGGCTGAAATACTCGGTTAAGCAAAAAATGGAGTGCACCTTCTTACAATTGTCAAATTACGTCATTACTTTAACGTTAACAATAACCAGCCGAAAATGACTTGTTATAGTTACAATTGACAAGCCGCTAAATGATCATTAAATGAGGTTATTTATGTGAACAAATTTGAATTACCTGGTGTTTTGAATATTATGTAGCATTGCGGTAATTTTTAACCATTCTGCACCACGTCATTTTTTCTTCATAAAAATGATTTTAATGGATGAAGATGCATCCCCTTTTACCCAAATTGAATGCAGAAGTCGGAGGGCAATTTTTTTTTTTGGTATGGATTTTTTGAAATAAAAATTTATATATGATTTTCTTCGCGGTTAACAACCAACGTCTTTCGAAGTTTTTAAAATACAACATTTGAAGAGAAGAATTTTTTTTTTTAATTTATTTGGGTCAACAAACAATGTTCACAATAAGTCTTATAAAATAAATAGTTATACAATGTTTTTATAATTTTGCCACCAGCACCGTTAACCACGGATTTAAAATTAACATGGAAAGAAAATTAGAAGTGGTTGTAAAACAGAAAATATACATAACTAAAATACATGTACTTATCATAAAATTAAGACTAATTAGCAACATTCAGGCTTCAGGGTGTAACAAAGTATTCAAAATTTGTAAAAATTAAAAAGGCAATGTGTAAGTATATGACTCGTATGTTGTGTTGAATTGTTGAATGTTATGAATTATGTTGTAATAGTGTAGTTTATTATATTATATTATATTATATTATATTATATTATATTATATTATATTGTATTGTATTGTATTGTATTGTATTGTATTGTATTGTATTGTATTGTATTATGTTATATTATATTATATTATATTATATTATATTATATTATATTATATTATATTATATTATATTATATTATATTATATTATATTATATTATATTATATTATATCTAACCGAAGTAAGACGTACACCACATAGTTCGTATACATGGCTACTAATTTTTTTCTTTTTTGCAAAATTAATTGACTTGCATTCGTTTAAACTTAGATTTAATTTATTAATAGTACAATAGTTTGAGAATCGGTCTAAGTCCTGTTGAAATCTATTGTGGTCTTCAAAATTATCTATGGTATGAAAGATTTTTAGGTCATCGGCGTAAAGTATAGTTACAGAATTAAAAGCAGTTATGTATGTCATTGATGAAGAGTACAAATAAAAGAGGACCTAGGATTGAGCCTTAGGGAACACCAGAAGTTACAGAAACAAAATCAGACTCATAGCCGTTGATTACGACTTTTTGTGCACGGTTTGATATGTATGATTTAAACCACCGCCACAAATTACCGCGAATACCGTTAAAAGCTAGCTTTTCTAATAATATTTTGTGGTCCACTTTGTCGAAGGCTTTTTGAAAGTCAGTATTTTTTTTTTTTTTTTTTTTTTTTAATACCACTAAGGTGGCAAACAAGCTTACGGCCCACCTGATGGTAAGCGGTCACCGTAGCCTATGGACGCTTGCAACACCAGGGGTATCACTTGCGCGTTGCCGACCCTTCAGAAATCTAATAACTTCTTTCTTGAAGAACTCCATACTGTAGTCCTTGCAGAAAACCTTGGCAGGGAGCTCATTCCACAACTTAAGCGTTCGCGGGAGGAAGTTTCTCTGAAACCGCACTGTACGCGACCATTTAGGTTCTAAAGTGTGAGAATGAATTCCCTGCCGATGGCGAGCGGTGCGATGGTAGAAAGTAGCCGTGGGCATCATTTCGAACAATTCCTCAGAACACAACCCATTGTACAAGCGGTAGAACACACACAGTGAGGCAAAGTCTCTCCTCAGACTTAAGGGCTCGATACCGCAAGTGAGTTTGGAATCGTCGACAATTCTCACAGCCCGTCGTTGAACCGAGTCAAAAGGGCCAAGCTGGTATCCGGGTGCACCTGCCCAGAGATGGCAGCAGTACTCCATATGGGGCCTAACTTGCGACTTGTAAAGTAACAACCTTTGCCCCGACGTGAAGTTCTGCTTCGCTCTGTTGAGTACACCAAGTTTTTTGGACGCCAGCTTTACCTTATCTTGTAAATGATCTCGGAACTGAACATCGCTGGAGATGTCGACACCAAGGATCCCAATGCTCTTGGAGATGGAGAGGGGAGTGTTCTGGAATTGTGGGATATATACAGTCTGTTTGCTTAAGAGCTTCTAGGCCGTCAAAGAGGTAAGTAATGTATACTAATAAATTTGTAGTTGTAGAACGGCGCTTCACGATCTCAACCGGTAAATGTGAAAGTAATAAAAAATATGTTTTGTCTTTTGATCTAGGGGAGGTGAAGGTGGACGCCCCGCAGATACGGATAGATACAGCTACGCACGAAAGAGATGCATAGTAGTTATCATCTTTTTATGACAAACGTATTTATCACTGAATACAAACGAATATCACACCACTAGTCTTAAGAATTAATGTTGTTATTGGATGCAATTGAAAATTAAAAATAAGAAAATAGCTGTTACACTACCACTCCCAATGCAATCTTAACGTTGAAGAATGTGTAAAAAAGTATGTTTGTGATTGGAAAATTCCATGTTTGTTTTCAGTTTTTTAAAATTTGACCCAAAGCGGTTGAAAGAGGATAGCAAGATATATATGCGAAATAATATTGTTACGGTCTAATTTCCTTAAAAATGAGTATTATTGCTCTGTTACACAATCAATATAATCGATAATAGGAGAAAGGCGTGAGAAATTTTAAAATAAATAAAATACTTGATTTGAAACTTAACATATTGAAATTTCAATAGAATTATTGAAAAAAAGCGTTTCAGGGTATTCCAAAATTTAACCTCTGAAGGTAGACAGTGTGTTTCGAAGTTTGTGTGGTTTATTGAAATATATATTGTGTATAA
This sequence comes from Apoda limacodes, assembly GCA_946406115.1. Taxonomy (NCBI): domain Eukaryota; kingdom Metazoa; phylum Arthropoda; class Insecta; order Lepidoptera; family Limacodidae; genus Apoda; species Apoda limacodes. Next base: position 18,278,158 of record OX291555.1, on the reverse strand, counting down.
TGTTTGTGAAATTATAATAATAATCCAGTCAAATTTACATCAAAATTGGTATCTATGTTTGCCAACATATTCATAAAATACGATTTTGGGTTTATAAAAGACCTATGAGGGTAAAAAAGGTGGCAAAATTTGTATAGAAAATAACATTTAATCGGTCAAATTTACTTAAAACTTTGTATAGATGCTGTCTTACACAATTTTTAAAACTTTTACTTTTTTTATAAAATTCAACCCTGAAGAAGGTGAAAAAGTGGTGGTATAATTTGTATAGAAAATAATAATAATAATTAGAATATTTATTGTAGTGTACACCAAACAAAAAACTTGACTTTAATTTGAACCTTAGTTTTAATGCACAATTAATAAAACACGTATTTCGGTTTTTTCCACAATTGAACCATCAATGTGGGAAAAGGGAATCACAGTTTGTAATGGATATAATATTTGTATGGTCCAATTTAACTGTAACTTAATATTAATGCACTTTGTCACAAATAGGATTTTGTTGTTTCTTATAATTTTACTAAACTACTCAAATACAAAAAAATAAAGAGGGAATCAGAGAGTTCGTCTGGGATAAAAATGTAAAATATGGAGTATGTGTTTTTTTCTTTTTTTGACTGACTATGCAGTTGGCTGATACAGCCATTACTGCTCCATTGGGCTTTTGGGGCCAGACTCTGAAAGAGTCTATGCCCATATAGCGCCCAACGCTCAAGGGCCCTCCACGGGGGAGCCTCGGCTTGGGCTGTCGCACTTGAGGAAGGGGTAGGTAGTAAATTTTTATAGGAAATGATATTTAATAGTCAAGTCTACTTAAAACTCGGTGTAAATGTTCTTTCACACAATTGATGAACTAAATGTATTTTATGGACATTAAAATCCGGTAATAATGCTATCCAACACAAAAAATCAAACATGTCTTTCGGGGTTTTTAAATTCAATCCTTAAGGGGGAGATGGGCAATGGGTAGTTTGCTTGAATAATAATATTTTAATGATAACCTAAAACTTGGAAGAAATAATTACTTGTTCTGCAATACAATTAATAAAAAATGTCTAAAGCGGAGAAAGAAAGTAGGAAAGTTGTGCGGTCGTGTTCTAGAGCGTCAAGTGCTCTCATAGTGCCCCGTGCAGTGGTGACTCAGCTGGTGCGCATTCCTGTGTGGTGTTTTGCCTCAGCGCTGACGACCTCGAATTGTTGTTTGGTTAATTGCCCGCAATTCTTGGAAAATCGGCCTGAGAGTTGAGCGCTGCTCGGCAGTGTGTATTGGCTGGGAAATTGCATCTCGGCCCGCTCTGAGTGTGTTTGCGCGCTTTTCAACGCGCCCATAACGCGAAGTTTATCGAAGCGATACTGTGTGTTTTTGTGCGTGAGTGTGTGTTCTCGTAGTCGCGGAACTACTACGCATAGCGGTGACCCTCGCTTGCCTCTTTGACTGTTACTGGTTCGACCGGTCTGAGTCCGGCTTTGTGTTAAATCGCTAGTGTAGTATTTCCGCTTCAGCGGTTCGCCGCTCCGCGCATTCTCACGTTTTAAGTATCGATTGCGTTTAGTTTGTAGAAATCCAGTTCCGAGTGCTCAAGGGCTGGTGGGTGAGATCGTATACCCCGGCCGTAGGAGTAGGAGTTAGGTACACACCAGGCAATCCGTAGAACTGCGGGGCGCCTGGCCACACTTAGGTATTCTTGCTCCTCGCCAGCAATGGTGGGGAGTCACTAGGCACTCACAACCTACACCTCGGCCACTCCCGCGATGGCCGAAGTACTCACTGGCATGTTCCGGGACCAGATAGGGGAGATCATCAAGGCTTGCCTTCGTGATCACTCAGATCTAGTCCAAGCCTACATTTCCCAGGCTGTGGCTGACCAACTAGCGTACGACAAGTCGGTTCCCTTCCTGTGCTCGCGCACTCGTTCGCGCTCTCTCTCCCGCGAACCCCGCTATCGCGACCCGCGTGTCGCTCGCCGCGCTCTTCGGGCTCCTGTGCCAAATCGTCCCCCCACTCCGGTAGCCGATGAGACCCTTTCTCGGTCACTCGCTACCCCGCCCCCCGCAACCTCCGAAACCGCACCCCTGTCTCCGGTAGCCGTAACGTCCGCTGAGTCGGCGTTTTCCGAGGACGACGAAGGCTTCAAAGTGGTTGGCCTGGGGACAAAAAAGGGGAAAAAGCGGAAGAAGTCCGCCAAGTCTAAAAAGGCTTCGGCGGCATCCGCTCAGGAGTCTTCTACTCCTCCTCCCTCCGACTCCGAGGCTAAACGCCTCAAAGCGCCTAGCACTTCCCCCTCTCCGCCATGGACACAACCCCCGCCGCCACCTCTTCGCAGGCCGACCGTCCCACTTCGGGACGGAAGGAAAAATCTCCGCCCCCTATTGTCATCAAAGACAAAGGGGCCTGGTCAAATATAGCTAACGCTATGAAGGCCAAGCGTATAAATTATACGCACGCCCGCAATGATGCCGAGCGCGGCATCAAAGTGCAGGTCCCGACACCGACAGATTTCCGTAATCTGACGGCTTTTCTTACGGCCCAAAAATACGAGTACCATACGTACTTGCTGGCTGAGGAACGCGTTCTCAGGGCAGTCATAAGGGGAGTCCCTAAGAAATTATCCGCTAAGGCTGTCCAGGACGACTTAATCGTCCAAGGCCTCCCTGTAAGGGAAGTACATCGAATGTACAATGGCCGTAACAAATCAGAGAGCTACGACATGGTGCTCGTAGTGCTCGATCTGACTACAGAAGGCATAGCCATCTTTAATATTAAAGATGTGTGCACCCTCAAGGGCGTCCGGGTCGAGACTCCGCACAAGCGGTCGAACCCAGGTCAATGCCACCGATGCCAGTTATATGGCCACGCATAGCGCAACTGCAGACGCAGACCGCGCTGCGTGAAATGTCTGCGCGATCACGCCACTCCGGACTGTGATCGCAATCGCGATAACGCATCCGACCCGGTCGCTTGCGTTCTCTGTGGGAGCGAAGGCCACCCAGCGAATTACGGCGGGTGCCCCAAAGCTCCCAAACAGAGCTCGCGTAAGCCCAAACAGGGTAAATCGCGCCCCTCCCGCCCCCCGCCAACAGGCTCCGCTCGTGCCTGCTCCCCTCCCTGCTGTCAACGCCTGGAGCTGTCCTCCAGCGCTAATTAACGCAGCCAAATCAAAGGAGACAGACAATCTTCTGTCTGCTCTCCCTGGGCCCGTCTCTGTCACGGGTATTCCCTACCCCGCCCCTCTCATGTCCAGCGCCTCTCGCGCAAACGCGTCTTGCCCCCCCGCGCCCCTCTCTCACGCTGCCCCGCAACGCCGCTCAGACGGCCGAGCAGCAGCATTTCGGCATTCTCGCCGAAATTTCTTGGGCCTGCGACCCAGCCTACTTCGAGATCGTGTACGCCGAATACGTACAAATCACCGATCTCAATCAAATGCTCAGCTTCATGGCTAAGCATCGCGACTTCTTCGCCGCCCTCCGCAGCGTGGCCCCAAAACCCTAAAACCAAAATGGATTGCACAACCGCGCGCGATAAACCCCGGTCCGTCTCCTTAGGCTATGTTAATGCCAACGGTCTTCGTAACCAAAGAGAGGAATTATCGCAATTCCTCTCGTCCGAAAAACCGGACGTCTTCCTCATCCAGGAAACGTTCCTAAAGCCCGCTGTCCGCATCCCTTCGATCGCGAACTATCGCACCGTCCGTAATGATAGGACTGCCTCCAATCTCGGAGGCACTCTTATCTATTACAGGCGCTCGCTGCATTGCTCCGCTATCGATCCTCCACCACTTACGAATTTAGAAGCATTCGTCTACCGCTTAGCGATGACCGGCCATCAGCCGATCATCAATGCATCGGTTTATCTCTCTCCCCTAAAAGACTTGCTCGAGAGCGACCTTCAGTCGCTCTTAAATTTAGGCGACGCCGTCATTCTTGCCGGCGACCTAAATTGCAAGCATCGCCGCTTGAACTCTTCTGTAATTTCACGGAGAGCTTATTGGCACTTAGCCAGAGCTCTAAAATCAGACACCGCCAACTCTCTCCCTCCGTTAACTCGTCCAACATCGTTCCCGCGTTCGATGACGACGAAAAAACGGATTGCTTAGCGTCTAGCCTCCAAGCCCAAGTAGACGGCGAAGTGGAGCGCAGAACTTCTCTGCCTCCACAAGACCCCCTGCCCCCTGTCACTGTCGACAAAGTCAAACAGGTCATCAAAGACCAAAGCCCCCGTAAAGCCCCCGGTGCGGACGGTATCTCTAACGATATCGTAAAGCGCCTCACTCTTCCCCTTCTCTGCCTTCTAGTAGCGATTTTCAACGCTGCTATCGAAAAATGGCACATTTCCTTCTCAATGGAAAGATGTAATTGTTATAGTCCTCCTACCGCCCCATAAGTTTACTAAAGGCCCTTGGTAAACTCTACGAACGCCTTATCCTCGCTCGCCTACGGAACGCTATAGTCTCCAGAGGCATTTTAATAGAAGAGCAGTTCGGCTTCCGTGCCAAATACTCATGCGCCCATCAAGTCCTCCGCATCACGGAACATATTCTCACAGGCTTTCAACCAGTATTAGGTAAGTCCCGTCACACGGGCGCTTCGACAAAGTCTGGCACAACGGTTTAATTTATAAACTGTACAACTTTCAGTTGCCAGACCGTCTCGTGCTCATCATACGAGACTATTTGTTGAATCGTAGCTTTCGCTACAAAGCTTCTACTTTGCACTCTCTCTTCCCCCCGTCTCATAGAAGCAGGAGTCGCGCAAGAGTCCGTGCTCGCCCCTACCTTTTGTACACTAACGACATCCCTAAAACGATAGGTACCCAATTAGCCCTCTTTGCGGACGATACCGTTATCTATACTACCGATAGTCAAGTGAGTCGAATCACTAAGAGATTCCAACCCGCTATCACCGCCCTAGGCGAATGGTTTCGGAAATGGAGAATCGAGGTGAATCCCGACAAAAGCTCTGCCGTTCTCTTTACCTCTGGCCGCCATCTCCCCTCTCACACTTCGGTCGTGCCATTCCCTGGCAAAACAAGACCAAATATTTCGGTGTGACCCTGGATAGGCGTTTGAAATTCCGCGATCACACCAAAATAGTTAGAGACCGAGCCGCTTTTGTCCTCGGTCGTCTTTATCCCATGATAGGCAAGTACAGTAAGATGTCACTTAGAAATAAGAATTAGAATTAGAAATCTTTACACAACTTGCATCCGCCCCATACTAGCTTATGCTAGCGTAGTCTTTGCGTTATCCAAGCGCAATCTCCATAAACTTCAGACCCTCCAAAACCGCTTTCTCAGAGAAATGCCACGATTCCCCAATATTTCAAAGATCTGGCAGTCCGCTTTTTCGAGGGTACACAAAATCACCCAAATCGATTAATTGTGCAATCCACAACGTACCATCCCCCCGATCGACCTCGGCATGGTCGTAAAACTATAGTTAGGCGGCCTCGGTACGTACTAACGGCCCCAGATGACGATCTCGCTATCTGGATAGCGAGATTAGTCTCAACGACCTCCACCAATAGGGCCTCCCTCCAAACACGACGCCGACGTCCCAGGGTTCGTCGGCGCCCAAACGAATACACAAGGTATCAAAGTGCCGGGGCGCTTCTCGACCCCACTCAATCGCAACCGCACCCGCGTAACGGGGAACTCCCCTTCTGGCGGTGACTCACCTTCGGGTTTGAGACTCACGCCGGTTGAAGGGACGCCTCCGAGAGCGACAACCCAATCCGAGAATTCCCCCGCGGGGAGCCCTTGAGCGTTAGGCGCTATTCGGACTGAGGCTCCTTCAGAGACTCGCCCAAAAAGTCCGGTGAAGCAGGAATGGCTGCGACAGCCAACTGCAATATCAGATCAGAAAAAAAAAACGTTAAATTACCTTCGCTTCGAACTAAAGGTTTCATTCATCCTGGCTCTTGGATTGGGATTTTGTACAAGGCGCGTACAGTAAGTAGGCTTCGTTAAAAATCAACCCGTAAGGGTGTGAACCGCGTGCAACTGCTAAGCAATATTATAACTTAAGCAAAAACTTTATTTACCCTATATTGTCACCTGCCACACACAAACAACACGCAACACACAAACTTATTAGTTTGTTAATTAAAAGAACTCTTCAAATCTTAAAGTATAGGTGAGTGAAGCCGCGGGCGAAAAGCTAGTTATAGGTAAATTTAAATAATATTGGTTGTTGAGATGACAACAATTGAAGCATTAATTGGTAAACAAAACAATATTACAATAAAACATTGTCTTAACTCTATTGTCTTGGAATTGCCTTTTCTTGTTATCTGTCCATTAAAATAATCAAATTATGATTTTGTCCTTTTGTTGGGGTAATAGGATTAAAACCAATTAATAATTAAGTGCGTGTAATCCGATTAAGGTTTTCTCTAACAACAAAACTTATCTGAGCAAAATGTGCAAATCTTTTAACTTAAAATATGTAAACAAAAGCGAGTTAATGACTTGTTTTGTAGTATGGGTTAGTTGTTTATGGTATGGTTTAATAAAAAGTAAAAGCCCTAGCTTCACCTGCGTGACGCTTAACGACCAAGTATCGGATTAATTACTGTGCAATAAATGAAGCACTAAACTATGCACTAAATCATTTAAATTTTGTGCTTAACTTCTAGCTGTTTTTAACGCATTCAAATCAAGATGGAGGGTGATGGAGGCGGCACGGCTGCTCTGGTGTATTTCATGAGTGTGAATAACTTTCATTTGAATTTATTCTGTTAAAGCTTTCCAGAATACCCAGAGGTAGCCAGAGGTAGAGGTCTAGATAATTAAACGGTAGAAAAAACATTAATTATTATTATTATTATTATTATTAATTTATTTATTATTAATTGCAGTATAACAGTTTGTAAACCATATCACTACAATACATTTAAAACACATACATTTCAAATACAAAAAACATATACTTCTAAATCTCACATTCGTCTTTCTAGCATACTCTTGCACTCAGTCAACAAATTTGTTATGTCAGACACGAACAGGTCACACTGTGGTGCTGCTGCGAGCATGGAGCGGAGCAGAGCGTGCGCGCGTGGGACCGGTGACCGTGCGTACAGGCTTGTGCGGGATATAGCTTGCTTGAACAAAGGACGTGAGCGAGATCTCAGATAGAAATCAGGCGCAAATAACTTTAATAACTTACCTAATAGATCAACACTATCAATTTTATTCCTTATAATATGTAGGACGAATTTAAACAAAGACAGTGACCTCCTTATTTCTAGAGAATCAAAGCCTAGGTGTCCCTGTAGAAAACGAGTTGGAAATAAAAATGGATAATAATAAAATTTCTTTTTATATAAAGCTCTAAGGAACTTTTTTTGGACACGTTCCATCATGAGAATATATTTACTTTCATGAGGACTCCAGACCACTGAATTCGTCTCTAAAATACTTCGTACTAGAGCTGAGTATAGCGCGCAGGTGGCTTCAACAGAAAGAGGCGAAGCATTGCGTATCACAAAGCCTAGCCGCTGAGACGCTGCTGAAGTTACTTTCTGTACGTGCGTTCGGAAAGTGAGGTGTGAGTCAAAGTAAACACCTAGGTCTCTAACCTCTTCTACTTTGATGATTGCCTGGCTTCCAATTTTATACTGAAACTCTATTGGAGTTTTTGATCGCCCGTACGTCATCTTTTCGCATTTGCTGATATTAAACTCTAACCTGTTTTCTAAGCTCCACTTATACACCGCGTCCAGATCGTTTTGCAGCAACTTGCAATCACTAGAGGATTTTATTACTTTAGCCAGTTTTACGTCGTCGGCAAACAACAATACTTGTGAATATTTGGCAACTTCCGGGAGATCGTTGATCAGTACAATAAATAAGAAGGGTCCTAAATTAGAACCTTGACTTATTCCTGACAGCGTAGAATATTGATAAGATTCGTAAGGCCCATACCTCACAAATTGTTGCCTTTCGCTGAGGTAGCTTGACAAAAGTTTAAGAAGTTTAGGTACAAAACCTATCTTACCTAGTTTTAATAATAGCAGGTCATTGTCTACTCTATCAAAAGCCTTTTTGAAGTCCAAATAAATAACGTCTACCTGATTCCCTGCATCGACTTCGACCGACAATAAGTCGACCAGCGTAATCAAATTAGTGGCAACAGATCGTTTAGGTAAAAAAGCATGTTGTGCACCGGTGACGTAAGGCTCACATTGATGTAGTAAGTCAGTATGAAGGACCACCTCGAATAATTTTGCTAAATCAGATAAGTTAGCTACAGGTCGATAGTTTTCAACCATGACTCTAGGTCCAGATTTTGGAATAGGAGTGACACGTGACATTTTCCATATAGTTGGATAGACTCCGGTACTAAGAATCTGGTTGAAAATGAAGACAATAGGGTCAATCAACTCGTCTATACATCCCCTGATAACATACGCAGGTATACCATCAGGACCTGGGGAGGCATTTGCCTTTAACTTTTTGACTGCGCGACGTACATCATTAACGGTGATAACACTTATATCAACGCGACGACAGTCGGCGGAAGTACTTGAGCTGGCTACTGTAGGGTCGAGAGAAGGCTTATCGGATAAGAAAACAGATTGAAAATAAGCTGCGAAAGCATTGGCTGCCTCGGGGCCCCGATACTCGTTATCGCCTCGTATTACTAATGGTTCGACACCGCCGCGACTACGTAAGGTGTTGACATATTGCCAAAATAACGCTGGTTTAGTTTTCAAATTAGCAGAAACATCCATAACATATTGTTTATGAGCTTTATGTGTATCGCAACCAATTGGCATCCCCGGTTTGCTTCCACCGACGATGACAGCTTGCTTTCGTTTGAATGTCACGGATTATGCTTCTTGTGTAAAAGACAGGGTAAGTTCGATTACACGATTGCTTCCGTATTTTTTTTGGAATACAATGGTCAAATATAGTATAAAGAAAACTATTAAAACGATTAACAGCGGCATTAACGTTCCTGCACTCATAAATAGACTTCCAATCAGTATCTCGTATACAGCAATATAGTGTATAAAAGTCTGCGATACGATAGTTCCAATCTTTAGATCTATCTATGTTTGAAGGTTCTAATAATGTTGCATGCTTATAGAAGCTATATTCTACACAAACAGCGAGAGGTGGATGATGCCCATCTATAGCGATTAATGATGTCATTAGTAAATTAGCGCGCTAACACCCGGCGATATCTGCGTACTACATATGTCAAAGAACGCGCTAGTAAATGGCATTACAGGGAGGTATAGCCCTAGCTTTAGAGAACACGATTCGAGGCATCTTGCAGTGTGCTTAATACAAACTAATTACTCATTTATATTTGATGTTACTATTCAAATTCTCAAGCCAAATATATCTGTATTCTATATGTATTTCCAAAATCCCAATAAAAATGTTTTATTAACTTTTATTCTTATTTGAGATCATTTGAATGAATAACTAGAATCCTGTATTTTTGAACCATTCCATTTAAGAGAAACTAGCACTTCCAGACCTAGATATGTTTATTACAAGAAGACTATTTCAACATTTCATAGTGTTTGATTAGTAAGTCTTATTTTATTTTCGTTATAGTAAAAAAAATAAAACGAAATTAGGTACTGTAGAAATAAAAACCATCAAAAAAATGTGCCATAAATTTAAAATGCAATCTGATAGTTAGTTAGTTTCTTACACCAATGTACTTACCTATCAAATCAACTGTCAATCATAGTCAAAACACACACATCACATCTAATTGTAAATAAAATAACCTAATACATTATATTATTATAATAAATATATTAATTAAGTATTGACAACGACCATTAAACGTCGAAATATCTACATTACCTGCTTTCGTTTTATTTATTTATATACTACTAGCTTTTGCTTTTGCTAAATTTGGTCTTCGACTTATAGTTATTCCTGTGCTAAAATTTGTGCCAATTGGATGCCGGAAAAAGTACCGGAAAAAATATTCCCGTGGGAACTCTTGGCCGGGATTTAAAGTATCCTATGTCATTCTCCGTCTCTTTAACAATGCCTGTGCGAAATTTCAGCTGAATCGTATCCGCGTTAAATTCGTACTTTTATCGCTCTATAGGGGATGATTTTCCAAAAAACGATAAAACACGTCAATCTTAATTTTCAACCAAAAGGCTTAATACCGGTTTTAACGCATATAGCTTCAAAAATCAGAGCGTATATACACAATTGAGTGCACAACTATCAGACTTTCAACATGGGTTTAGACCGGGCAGAAGTACCACGAGTAATCTTCTTACCTACATGACTGGAATTCTACCAATAGTAGATAGTGGGGGTCAGATTGACGCCGTCTATTTCGACTTTAAAAAGCGTTTGACCTTGTAAATAATGATTTGTTGCTTACAAAGTTAGCAGGAGTTGGTTTTACACCACAGTTACCTAGTTTTTTTGCAAGCTATATGAGAGAGCGGCAACAATATGTAGAATATGCGGGGCACGTATCAAAACCATATCCCACTAGATCAGGGGTAAGTCAAGGAAGTAATCTTGGGCCCTTACAGTTCATAATAATGATCAACGATCTGCCCAAGGTAGTTGAAAATGCAACTTGTTTGTTATTTGCCGACGACTTAAAGTTGTACTTTCCCATACGAAACTCTGATGAATGTTACAAACTGCAAAATGATATACACAAAGTGGTTACCTGGAGCAAAAATAATTTATTAGACTTCAATACCTCTAAGTGTATGACAATAACCTTTTATAGAGCTCCTACTCCATTCCAATACAATTATTTGGTTGACGACACGCCGATGGTAAGAGTCACAGAAGTCAAGGACTTAGGTGTGTGTTTAAATACAGAAATAACATTTCGTAGTCACATAATAAAAATCTGCAAAAAGCTTATCGAAATTTAGGATTTGTCCTCAGGGAATCTAAACATTTTACAGATATTCGATCCATTATCGCCTTATATAAGTAAGTTAGAGGCCAAATGGAGTGTAACTCAGGTATTTGGTCTCCGCATGAAACTAAATATCGTTTTATGTTAGAACGAATACAAAACAAATTCATTAGTTTTCTGTTTATGAAGCAGTATGGTGTATACCCATACTAACCGTTAATGTATCCAACCCTATTTGTATTAGGAATGGTTGGATATAATCAACTTCAAGTAAGGAGAGAAGTATCGCTTGTGTCCTACATTATCAGGTTAATTAGAGTTATCATTTACAATCCGGATATACTGAGGCAAATAAATATCTACGTTCCGGATAGGTATGTCTGGCGTCACCGGCAACCACAGCTACTGGCTGTGCCGCGCGGAAAAACTAATTTGCTGAACGAGGCACCGCTGACGCGTGCGCTTCGCACTTTAAACACCGTTGCTACAGATCTGGATGTGTTCTGTTGCACTGATGGTGAATTCACAAAAATAGCATTATTTGTTGTGTGTTATAAGATTTAAAAATGTAATGTAAAATTTAATGTAATGTAATATCTGTAATGTAATATTTGAAATGTATTGTAATGTTTTTAATATAATGTCATATTTGTAATGTAATGTCATATCTGTAATGTTATGCAATGGAAACACTTGCTGTGCTAATCGCATTAGGTTCAAAAACCTGTAATGATAGTGTAAAACGTTTTTAAAATAAATAAAAACAAATAAATAAATCAATTAATGAATGAAAACATTTCAAACTATTTCTGCGGTTAAACCTGCAAGAAATAGCTTGTGTAAATAATGCCGAAATAAAAAAAATACAATAAAGAATCTGTGTGTAACGTACAATTTTAAATATTATACAGTATACGGTAATAAACAAACTCACTTGGTTTCAAATTAGTTTATGTAGGTACATTTAGGAGTCTTTGGTATCTTCTTCTTTTTATACTCAAATTGCAGTTACCTACCTTAACTAATGAACTAACCTATAAAACTTAAATATTTAGTCCTACCACACAACAATTACAAACCAACACACTTGGTTTCCAATTCGTTTATGAAGGTACATTTTATTTTGGAGTTATTGCTATCTTTTTTTCACATTCAATTGCAGTTTCCACTCCATTTGCAATAATCATTTCGTCGTTAGCGAAACCGACACTGTGAGTTGATAGCAATATGTCACGGAACTACCTAATAAAAATCGTATTATGGCGCAAAATTCGCGTCATTGCAGAAATCTCTCCACAAAATGGCGCCTTTTATTATGCGGTAGAACAATGAAGTACTCGTGGACAAGTGCTCCAACATGCTGAAGGGTCCCCGTCTATACGCTGAAGTATTAGGAAGGGAAAATTTGCTTAGAAACTACATTTTTGGGTGCTTTATTGCAGAAGATTATGTGATATATTAACGAGCTGTGAAAATCACGTTTTAACATGAAATGGGATGTTTAAATAGTGAATTGTGTAAAGAGAAAATTACAAACAGGAGGCAATTTAGAATCTTCAAGGAATAGAGTTGAAATTCTTATACCACCTTTTGATGTCATCACTTGTCGAGTTACATATAATGTTTTTGATCGCGTTTGCGAGTAAATAAATAAAAATATGGGAAATAATTTCACATTCAGAAAGCTGGTCAAGTACGTGTCGTACACGCATTAAGTTAGGGTTCCGTTGGGAATTTTTACGGATATTTGAAAAACTGATTTTGTTTAAACAACCTGTACCGCCAAGCGCTGCTCACTTCAAAGCGTTATTCGAACATTGTTATTAATTTAAGAATTATTGTTATTAAGTATCCTTATCAGCCTAATACGTCCCCATTCTTGGGGTACGCACGTACGGGCACGGCCTTCCCTTACCGAGAGTGATTTGGGCTATAGTTCACACGTGGGCCTAGTGTGTATTGTAGACTTCACATACTTGTTTTTTTACGTATGCAGATTCGTTCACGATGTTTACCTAAACCTAAAATTATCAAGTAGGTGTTAAGCTTTTATTTTTGATTCTCACAAAAATTAGCACTTTTAAGCTTAATATTTCGCAAATGGAAAAATGTTTTTTACACACCCGCAATATTTTTGAAGGACCTACCAAAAGGTAACACGCACTATGTGATATAAGAGAAAAGATAAAAAAACAAGATTTATTTTACCACTTTGTTGGAGTGATTAATATGTATACTCAATCCAAATAAGCATAGCTTTCTAGCAGTAATAGTCTTCGAGTTACATCGCGGACAGACAGATAGACTGATGGACATGGAAAAACTCTAAGGTTGTTTTGTTGACAACAGAAACCTAAAAAGAAGAAGGGCAACGCGATCCACTATTTCCTTAAATCCTCTCAGCAGTTTTAAAAGAAAATTTAAGATTGGAAATAAAAAGAATATTAAAAAAAAATTAAACGTAGAATATAACCCCTCATACCTGCTGCATCAAGGAGTGAAAAAGCTTTTGCTTGATTTACGATAAAACTTAAAAAAAATCAGACAGGAAACGAAAGTTGCTGACCTCATAAAGGAAATTTGTACCCTAAAGTGGCGTTGGACTGGTCAAATGATAGGGATGAAAAAGTTGAACTGGGTACGAGTCTACAGTATGGTACGAAAGAGAGGAGAAACGACTTTAAGGTAGACAGATTAAGAAATGGGAAGAAGATCTACCAAAGGGCTGGATGTGTACACATTAGGGCAGTGAACTAGCATATTATAATGCAGGGGAAAACTCGACCTTAACGATATTGATTCGAAATTAAATTATATATATTTTTTTCATTTTTATTTCAGTTTATATTTCAAATAAAAATATAAGGCAAAAAACTAATAATGCAATATGTTTTAAGCACATTAGTTATACTTTTTAATTAATATAATTTTTTTTTTCATGAGTTGTGAATGAAAGCGCCTTTATTGTCTTTTTTCATAGAGGGGGGTGAAAAGTAGAGTGTTTCGATGTACTCGGTCACAAAATATTTTTAACTCGGGTGACGTATATTGAATCCCTCACTACACTCAGGATTCTACTTTAGAATAAAAATCTGTAGTTTAAGAACAGCCTTTGCGAGTCAATTTCCTTAATTTTGTCACTTAGTCACTCACCTATCATCAAAATTCTAAGGTACTTCTAGCAAACACATCAGCTTCAAATTTTAACACTTAGCGTTTAGCCTACAACACTAGGAAAATAGTAAGAAAAATGAAATCTTACTCCAGTTTTCCAACAATAAAAATAGCACAAGTAACTTTGTAATCCGACATAAACCAATGCAAATACAAATTAACTTTTGCAGTTCATACAAATTTTCGTCCCTTACACACAGCAATGGAATGTACATATAAAAAAATCTACCTAATACAAACGCTCTGACCGTTTTCTTTTTGTTTGTGTATGTAAAAATTTGGCTCGCTAGCGCTATGTTAGCACTACTTAAAATAGTAGATTATTCTTTTGTGATTTTTTTTTTCGAAGAATTAAAGATATTTTATATGGACACGGTCACTATGAAATGTTGTCAGTTAACTTATTAGGTAACAATTTATGACAAAGTTGTTGGATAGATGCATCCATAGATAGATATGTGCTGGATACATTAACCGACTTGGTTTTACATTATATCTCACAACTCTTTGCGGTAGAACTGTGTTGCAAGACTTACATTTTTGTACATATTATTATGTTTTTGATGGGATAAGTCCACCTTTTTGACGACAGCAAAAGCTTAAGTTATTTTTGAAAAGCCAGTTATCAGACACCGAGACGTAAACATATTTTTTGCAGAGCTTTATAGAATAGAAGCTGTATTCCTTTTTTTTGACCTTAATATTAGCCAATAATATATGCTATCATTACCCAAGTTTCATCAAATCAAACTCCTGTAGTTGTTTACGTGTGAATACACAATTTTTATAGTAGACTAGCTTTTTCCAGTACCGCCGTTCGCCTTAAATTTGGTTATCGGCTTGAGATTTATACGGCAACTGCTTGATTATACAAAAGAAGTTTAGGGGAATTCAGTTATAGTTATTTTCTTGGGAACTTTTATAACTTTCAGCATAAAGAAGTAGTAGCCTATGCTCTTCTCCGTCTCTTTAACAATCTCTGTGCACCTCAAAAATCAGGTCGATTGGTTTCTCCGTGGCAACGTTAAGCAATAACAAACAAACAGATTTTCACAAATATATATTATTTTGAATAGTATGATTAGTAGTATAGCTGGTTACCTGCTGTGCTAATCATTTAATTTCGAATTTCTCGTCATAGCCAGTGAGGAAACGCAAACACAAACTTTCTGACCTTATTTTACTACGTTAGGTTTTGATTTTCCATTCTAAATCCAATGTCCATTTCCCAAATTTCTATTTTTAAAAACAGTGAAATACGCCATTCTTATTTTTTTACCTCAAGGCCAAATATTAATTTTCATGGTTTAAAGTTTAATCATGAAAATTAATATTTTATTAAAAAAAAAGTGTAGATGTCAGCTCCGACACGCGACTGGAATTTTCTCTCGCTCTCTCGGTTTCGATCTCGGTATCGGTCTTACATATATATTTTCCCTTTCTGCTAATATGATGGTAACTCATAACTCCCAAAAACATAAGTTACAATGTTATTCCTTGCAGTTTCCTTGCAATCTTAATTGAGATTACTCGTCACTAAATATTATTGCAACGTTTGCATTTAAAAGTGGTTAATAATTGGATGGGTAAACGCTTAGCGGGACACTTTTTGTTTTATTATGTAAACACTTTAAGAGATATAGCCCTTTTTAGATTAACGGCTGTCATCCGACATAAAGGTTTTGATGAGATCTAACATGTCTACAAAGAAACTGCTTTTTGTTTTTAAGTATTTTCAGATAGTTTTTTAAACATGACAGCTAATATCATAATACAATTTGATCCCAATACAGAAATTAATTTTAGTGCATTCTCGTGAAAATCAATTAATTTTCATAGTGTTAGAGTTTGAAACACAATCGCAGATTTTATGGCTTTAAAAAATTAATCAAAGCAATTCAAACTCAAACTATCTCAGCGGTCTAGATGCCTACGTTCAAAATCTCTTCTATTAATTCTATTTAACTTCGCTCAAAGCGTGAGCAGACTAGACAATTCGATCTTCTATATGAAGGAAAGAGAATGCTCTGCTATACCCCAGGCAGAGTTAATTCTTGAACAAGCCCCAGCTTAAGCCTACACGTTGAATAATGCAGGAAAGCCTCTTGCATTGCGTTTGTTTGCGTTTAATTTCAGCTTCGTCTGCGTTACTGTAGCTATCGCAAATACGGTCATTGTTGAGTTGATAGCTAATTTAAAAGATAGTGAATCAATTCAATCTCTTGGAAAAACGTAAAATGTAACCCATTTTTTGTAAATTATTAGGTCAGCTAGTTTGCACAATTATAGAGCTTTAAGTCGGTGATGTCCTAGTGTTTTTTGCGTTCGCCTCGCTTTCTGAGGAGAGGGCGTTCGAGCTCTAGTGTGTACTAAGCAGCTTTATTTTTTTTAAATTCCACTTTTTGATTATCGATTAATTCGGTGACGGAAAACATCGTGAGAAAATTTCAATGTATGAATTAAAAAGTTTTGGCTAAAGTTAAAACTTGCCATTGTTTGCTTGTAGTGTGCGCGTAGTTTTGAACAGACGTTTTTATACATACTTTATAGAATAGTCGCGTAATTACCGCCCGTGAGTTCTAAGATCGCGCTCTTCTCAGTAAAGTAAAATTTACAGAGAAAAAATCCGGGGGAATAATAAATGCCTTAGCACCCACTTTATCTGCACGTAATGCCACTCCTTACGAGCAAGTGTGATGAAAAAAAATTTGTTGTTTCCCACATAGTAAGTTTCTCAAAAATTATTAAAATCAAACCAATTATGGTTTAAGGATTTATTTTCAGCAGTAGACGTATACCCGTGGTACCTAGTGGCACAGAATTAGGAATAGTGTTAGTGGCCGAAAAAAATTCAAGAACAGTTTAAACCTGTTAACCCTGTTGAGAAAATTCAAAGAAATTCATCTTCAGGTCACAAAAGGACATTTTATGAGTTTAAATTAAATATTAAACTGTTAGATGGCAATGAAATTTTATGGTAGCACACAATAGCAAGTCGTTGACGACTAACAATGTATTGCTTATACGCTGTTCTTTCATGAGAAATAGCTACTTGTTTTCTTTTACGATGGACATAAATTTTTTACAATCAATATACATGGACGTGGAATTTAAAGCGTAGATTTATTTTGTTTTTAAATTCATAACTGTCAATATATGGTTTCTTTCTTGAATATTATTTAAACAGTTGTGAAGTAGATTGTTTTTGCCATTTTTTAGATTTTTTCAGCTACAATGGAAAATATCTATAATTTGTTAATTAAGTTTGACAAATGAATTTTTAACTTATTATTTTCAGCCTATTTTTACTAATTTTTTTTTACTAGTCTTTGAGATAAACAGTTGAATAACCGGGCAGAGCAGATTTTGCTTTAGGGCATGAAATCAGAAGTGAAAAAAAGTGTTTTGAATGTAAGCGATTGATTGTAACCGTATGATAGCAAGAGTTTATAAATACATACAGTATATAGTTGCTGATATTTTAAAACTGCTAAAAGTTATTTTCTTTGTACCCTGTTCTCAAAAAAAGATCGCATCGCATGGAACCAGCTAGCTAAAATATATTGAAAAAGTTGGTTAAGGCTTACAATTATTTTATCCGTGGCTCAATGGGTACTAAATGAATGAATACACTTTATTGGACACTTTATTAAATACATAAGAATTCAAAGAACAATTTTGAGACAACACAAAGTGGTGGCCTTATCGCTAAAGCAATATCTACCAGGCAACCTTTAAGTAGAGAAAACCAGATAGGAGTAGGTAGATGGTGCAAATTAGGAATAAATAGATGAATACTAATTTTAACAATTATATTAACATTGGCATAGAATATATACCAATGAATAAAAAATAAAAATAAATACATGAAATAAAAGAATAAACATTAATACAGTTTGTATATATATAACATACAATACATAACAAACAATAAATTTAGAATAGAATATACTTTTATTGTACACTAAGTAATTTAAACCTAAACAATCATACAATCTTATATATTTGGAGTACAACTAGACGGCCTTATCGCTTTAAAGCGAACTCTTACAGGTAACCTTAGGGTACAAGTAATAGAAATAGAAGCAAGATAAGTAGGTGTCACAGAAAGAGAAAAGTTACAAAGAGCAAAAAAACAGGATACGAATGTATTACATTATTCTAAGTTTATTCAAATTGAACTAAAGTATTAATAGAGAGATCAAGACAGAATTTTTACATTGGAGTTAAGATAGTAGATTTTAACCCATTTTTTAAAAGTGTCGGCGGATTGTGAGCGCCTGATGGATAAAGGTAGACAGTTCCATAACTTTATTGCATAAACAGTAAACGATAAACTATAAAAATTGGTACTATGACTGGGTATTTTTAATATTATTTTAGCTTATAAACTAGAAACTCTCCGTTATGTAGATTGGGGTTGATGGATTGAATAGTACGTAATATAAAAGATTTAGAACATGAGCATCCCGACGAAATTGGATTGAGAGTCACTTAAATTTAGTGCGAAATTTAGAAATGTGGTCATATTTTCGAAGTCCAAATATAAACCGAATACAAAGATTTTGAAGTCTCTCAAGTTTGTCAAAATGCTCCTCTGTAAGATTAGTACAGCAAGCGTCAGCATTGTCGAGGATAGGAAGGAGCAAAGATTTTGCAAGCAAAATTTTAGTGGGAACCGGTAGACGATCACGTAGACGTCGTAGAGCTCCAACTGAGGCAAAAAAAATTGGCTAATTTAATTTACTTGTGGAATCCAAGCAAAATTTATATCTAACTAAGCTCCAAGATTTTTAACTGTGTAACTGTACGAAATAGGAAATCCATTGAGGAATTAAAATTTGTGGCCAGTAATTCCAGATAACCCTGAACGTAAATTATGGACTACCAATAATTATGGCTTGTGATCTTGAAGGATTAATTCTAAGAACATAGCACTCACATCATTCCAAAATATTCTCCAGGTCAGAATTTAATGACTTCATAACAATATGGTCTACAGCTCTACTTGCATAAATTTGAAGATCTCTTGCATAAAGGTGGTAGGGAGAAGAAATTTCAAGAGTGAAAAGAGCAAATAGGCGCAGGGACAACACGCGACCTTATGATACGACGGCAGTAAGGTTGCACCAGTCAGAAAAATAATGATCAAACTGGTTACGTTTCCGGCCACCGCACAAGTTGAAGATATGTTAAGTGATATATAGCATCCCGCCCAACAAGATATCAAAGTCTACTGAATTGAATGAATTGGCTAAAATCTAAGAGTGAAAGAAAACTTGTTTGGTATCTATACTTAAGCAAATATCATCAGCAACCTTAGCGAGTGTTGTAACTGTACTATATCCAGGTTGACATTCCGATTGTAATGGATTCACCAGTTCATTCAGATTGTAAGCCTCTAATAGAAAAAGGTAGGGCTGTGTTAGATTCTCTGCAGCGATGTCGTATAGACTGGCGATATATTGAGGTGCTACGATGTCTTTACAGCGCTACTACGATGACCGTCCAGTTCCAGGACCATAGGACAGGTGCTATCCCGCTGCGTAGAGGTGTAAGACTGGGGGACGTTATATCCCCGAAACTGTTCACCAATGCGCTAGAAGATGTCTTCAAAACCTTGGACTGGGCTGGGCGGGGCATAAACATAAACGGCGAATACATCGCACACCTAAGGTTTGCCGACGACATCGTTATGATGGCAGAGTCATTGGAAGGACTGAGCGAAATGTTGCACTCCCTAGATGAATCCTCTCGACTAGTGGGCCTTGGCATGAATTTGTATAAGACAAAAGACATGTTCAACCAACACGTCGTGCTAACGCCAGTATACGTCGCGGGTACCTTACTCGAAGTTGTCCAGGATTATGTGTACCTTGGACAAAAATCCAACTGGGCCGGAACAATTTTGAGAAGGAAGACGACAGGAGGATCCAGCTGGGGTGAGCAGCATTTGGTAAACTTCATCAAGTCTTCACGTCGCCTATACCGCAAAGCCTAAAGACGAAAGTCTTTGACCAGTGCGTCCTACCAGTCATGACTAACGCCGCCGAAACGTGGACACTTACAGCAGGACTGGTCAACAAGTTCAAGGTCGCACAGCGCGCAATGGAGCGAGCTATGCTCGGAGTCTTTCAAAGGGATTAAATCCGAAATGAGACACTTGGTCCGATTCAACCCTTCAAAGACACAAGTCTGCGCGTTCACCGCTAAGAAAACCCCATTCACTGTAGTCCCACAATTCCAGAACACTCCCCTCTCCATCTCCAAGAGCATTGGGATCCTTGGCGTTGACATCTCCAGCGATGTTCAGTTCCGAGATCATTTGCTAGACAAGGTAAAGCTGGCGTCCAAAAAACTTGGTGTACTCAACAGAGCGAAGCAGTACTTCACGTCGGGGCAAAGGTTGCTACTTTACAAGTCGCAAGTCCGGCCCCATATGGAGTACTGCTGCCATCTCTGGGCGGGTGCACCCGGATACCAGCTTGACCCTTTTGACTCGGTTCAACGACGGGCTGTGAGAATTGTCGACGATCCCAAACTCACTTGCGGTATCGAGCCCTTAAGTCTGAGGAGAGACTTTGCCTCCCTGTGTGTGTTCTACCGCTTGTACAATGGATTGTGTTCTGAGGAATTGTTCGAAATGATGCCCACGGCTACTTTCTACCATCGCACCGCTCGCCATCGACAGGGAATTCATTCTCACACTTTGGAACCAAAATGGTCGCGTACAGTGCGCTTTCAGAGAAACTTCCTCCCGCGAACCCTTGGGTTGTGGAATGAGCTCCCTGCCAAGGTTTTCTCTAAGGACTACAGTATGGGGTTCTTCAAAAAAGAAGTTATTAGATTTCTGAAGGGTCGGCAACGCGCGAGTGATGCCCCTAGTGTTGCAAGCGTCCATAGGCTACGGTGACCGCTTACCATCAGGCGGACCGTAGGCTTGTTTGCCACCTTAGTGGTATTAAAAAAAAAAAAAAAAAAAAAAACGTAAAAAAAGAAAGTAAACTATTAAGGATTTCCAGATTTTTTACAGAATCACTTAAAGGAATACCGACGCCGTCCAATTCAAGTGAGATAACATTTTGCCAGTTAATACGTTGTTATATCTTAGGAATACCAATAATTATGGGTTGTGACTTAGGAGGATTAATCTGAAGACTTTTAATAGAATTATCTATTGTGTTTAGATCATAATAATATTTTTAATGGCATTTTTAATATTGTCAATTGAAGCATGAATATAAATTTGCAAATCGTCTGCATACAGATGGTAGTGAAAAGTTTTTTTAAGAGTGATAGTATTGATGAAAAGATCAAATAGGAGTAGAGACAACACGCCACCTTGTGGGACATTGGGAGTGATATTGCACCAATCAGATAGGGAATCATCTAATCGTATGCGCTGACAACGGCCACACAAGTAATTATGAAACCAGTCAATTACTGTTGGATATATGTTAAGAGAGCTTAAGATGGCTAACAAAATGTCAAAATATACTGTATTAAAGCGTTACTAAAGTCAAGAAGTGATAACACAGTGATTTGTTTACTTTCCACGCTGAAGCTAATATCATCTGTAACCTTAGCAAGTGCAGTAACCGTACTATGACCAGGATTAAAACCAGATTAGACGGAATTTAATGAATTGTTCTTGGTACGAAAATGCTTTAATCGTTGATGAACAAGTCGTTCAAGAACTTTGCTACGGAAAGGTAATATGGAAATTTTTCAAACAGTTGGAAAAGTACTGCTAGAAATTGAAAAATGCCCCGACTGCTGAAGAGGCTTGTATTCGTTTCCCAGACAAGACAAACATTTATGTGTTGAACATGTGTTCGTCCTGAGACTGGGTGTTTCTTATGTATATGTATGTACTTACAAAAAAAGTATACATATACATTTGTACCTGTTGTCTGGTATACATAGTACAAGCTTTGCTTATTAGGAACCAGATGGCGCTGTGTTCAATGTCCAAAAATATTCATTGTTTATATATTTTATTTTTTTCATTTTGATATAAATAAATATAGTTGTGACCTGTATTGTGTGCTTTAAGGATATCAGTTGATTGTGTTTTGAACACAAAGCTCTCGTTTGTTGTTGCAAGTCGTTGATGTAATCAAATGGAATAACATTGAATACAAACAATGGTTGATTCTATTGAAATACGATATGGTATCGTTCTAGCATTGATTGCATACAATAACTTTTGTTAAAGAGAATTCAATGATTTTCGAAGGATTTTGTTTGGAATTTTACTATAGTATTACTATTCGATGCCAGTCATTTCATTCCCGTGGACCCGTAAAAAATTGCGGGATTAGACCTATAATTGTGCTATTATACAGCTATTGCTTGCTTATAGCAAACTTTATTAGTATAATTGAGGAGTTGTCGTATCAATCCCACACCGATAACTAAATTTATTGCGAATTAAAAAGGGTGGCTAAATTCGGTATAGAAAACAGTGGGATTTGTAATTTTCTTTGATATAGGAATTGACAGAGTGACTATTTATTTTAATTTCCTTAAACTTTCAGAAATATTATAGTTAGTCAACCGCAGTGAATTGGTTTCGGTAAAGTGACTGAAGCAAAATTTAATACTTAATTAGAATTTCCTCTTGGAATTAGATAAGCAACCTTCCTAACAAATTTTAATGCAAACTAGTCAGTAGATTAGGCGTAGTGTTCGGTCAAACGGACAAATAGATAGCTTTATAATTAAAGTTCGCCAAGTATAGTTTTAATTAAGTAATAATTTAATAATTTCAATAAATATTTTTTATATATCATTCCTTTTAGTTGTAACTCCTGAGCACAAATTCGGAAACTGATTTTTGGACATGTGGAACTACCTACTGTATGATTACATGAAATAGAAATATTTTTCTAATCTGCTTCTTTTGGTTAGAGAAAAAATATTGACTATTTATCATTAAATTATAACATTTGGTTATAACCTTTATCATATAATTGAACCCTCTTTTTAAAATTGTTTTTTAATCTTTCAAGAAACTGCAAAACCGACCTTTCACTTTGTAACAAGTGATTGTAGGAAAAATATTACAACTATAAATTTTACTTCGGCACAGATCATAAGCTATCGGCGTTTTTATCATTTGAGTAATTACAAAGCACATTATTTCTCCTTACAATACCAAACACATAATTTTTAGAATGCTCACCACCCTACTATATGTGTGCGCGTATAAAAACGTACCTTATAAATTTAAATGCATGATTTTTAACTTATTCGGATACTCTTCAAGAAAGATATTATTTTCAATTCAGAATGAAATATACATACCCGAAGGATGAATTTAATCGACACATTTGGGCTCAAAATAAAAAAAAAACTATTGTTTGGCAACGCAGTGGACATAATATTTGAAAGGCCATTAGGACTGGTAACGCAGTGGTAATCTGAGTACCAAATGAGACTTTCTTTTTTAAAAAACCTATGAGGGTGAAGAAATTCATAATAAACATTGAGGCCCGGTTTAGTATAACGTAGAACTACTAGAAAAATATTTCGAGATTTACACAATTTTGTAAAGCGTTATAAATTTTCATCTCTATACATCTGACTATACAAACATTTGTATGTATCCTATTCTTGAAAAGAAAAAACCAGCATTACAGGCTTAGTTGACACACTAGCTTCATATAATTTAGTTATTTAGCTAAAACAATTACAAATAGGTAATTGATATTATTAGCAAATTAAATATTCTCATAGTTATCTAACCTAACACTTAATATAAATATTTAGTGATTAAAAAATAAAATAATAATTATAACAGCCGACAGTACATGACCTAAACCTGCTATTGTAGATCCTTCGGGAAAAGGCCTTAAGCAATTTTGTTGGGTCAAGTGCGTGTATTTTATTTGATTGCACGTCATTTGATATGGTTGTAGCCGAGTATTTTACGAATGCTCCTACTATAACACATTTGGTCTATAATTTCAAATGTGTGTACATAAAAAAATTAAACAAAATTGACAAACACTTCAAATTTAATGGTAAATTTTACAGGTTTATTAGCTACGCGATTCATGCAGTACTAATGTTTTAATTCTAAGTTCCAAGTAACACAAATTTTCTTACTAGCTTTTGTCCGCCTTAAATTTGATTATCGGCTTGGCATTCTTGATTATACTAAAGAAGTTTACGATAGCAAGCTATAGCTGCAGGTATGGTTCATTCGTGGAATTCAGTTACAGTTACTCCGGTGGGAAATTTAAAATTTTCCTGGATGACCAATAGCCTATGTCCTATTCCAGGACCTAACCTATATGTTGAGTAACAAACAACCAAATATCCAAAGTTTCGCATTTATAATATCAATGGGATAGCTGGTTTTTAAAATAGCTGGTAATTAATGAATTTTGTTCGCGTCTTCTCCCTAAATTTGGTTATCGGCGTGGGATTCTTACGTCAACTCCTTAATTATACTAATAACTTTTTAATTGTACTAATGACTCTTTAATTAAAATAATGAAATAGTTCGTTTAAGGTCTGTCATAGTTATTGCCGCGGGAACTTCTGAATTTTTCGGGATAGTAACTATCCTATGTCCTTTCCCCGGGGGAAGTCAAACTATCTCTATACAAAATTTCATCTAAATCGGTACATGTATGAGTTACTAATAAAGTAACAAACAGACAGATAAACAAACTTTACTTTAACCAATAAATATTCAATTCCATTACTTACGAACCTAAATACCGACCCTGCATCTCCCATTCCATCCTTCTCCATGCCACCATCGTCTGGGTTATTATTATTTAACCCGTGAGAAGGCGCGCCTAATTTTCTTACACGAGTAGGCGCGCGCGAGCGAATTGCTCACACTATCATAAATGTTCATATTTTTAGTGTTTCTATATTTATTGGCTAATAATGTATTGAAATAAATAACACAAGGTTTAGTAAGTAAGAAAACAAGTATTTTAATCAAAACTATTAAACATAATAGCAACTCCTAACGCAAATAACAAAACAACCTAGTATTAATTAAATTTTTTGGCACGTTTCATAAAAATCACAATAAAAACTGTTACATAACAAAAACTAAAAAGTGTTATTCATCCATTAAATCTACACTAATGTGCCTCTCGAAACATACTGAACACATTCGTATTGTATTTTACATGTTCGGTGCAAAGTAATTGCTTGAAGTACATGGTTTTTTTGGCCTTTTATTTTTACGTCTAGGACATATTGCACAAAATCCGCTTGGTTCTGGCTCCGCAACAGGCAATGGAGCCGGCACAAATCGCTTCATTAGAAATTTGAGATCTGAGGATATGTTCTCCATGCGAATCCGGCGTGAAATATGTGGTTTCACCAGCTCGAGAGCTTGTAGTTTAGTTAAGTACACATTCGTGTACAGGACTATTTTGTCTGTCATGGTATCATCCACAAACAATGAGAAACATTGTAAAGGCTCTTTGGCATTCTTAGCTACGTTTTTTACTCCTGGCAGGTGGATAACTATGTTATAACTCCTAGTACGTACGTTACGTAAAGGCTTGTGGATAAGCTATTTTGTGGAACGATCTTTGCCAATATAGTATGGGATCCTACCTCTTTGTTGTTGAGTCGCGGGAGTAGAAATATCAGCATCGTTTTCATCCGACGATTGCTCCGTATCAGTTTCATGAGGACTACGGATGACAGAACTATTGCTTTCTATGGTGTCAACACGATATTGTTCCCCATTTTCAAGATCTGCATCCAATTCATCACCAGAATCCTCTTCCAACCACGAACGAATTAGTGCTAGCATTCGATCGTCCATTTTGTATCTGTAGTGTAGCTAGAAGAAAAATAAAAATAATAACATTACTACTAAAGAGTTTTTACATGATAATCAACTAATATAAATCAAACAAATGAAATTATATGGCAGAAATAACAATCTAACTTTTTTAAACCACAAAAATAAATACTTACACGGATGGGCGCGTGATGAGCAAATTGCCGCACGTTGGTACACGGCCTCCACAAACGCCTTGCTGCGCGGTCGCAACGCCTCTGAGCAGATCGAGAATTGCGTCAGGGGAGAGGGGGTGAATATTTAGGAAGGTACTTAAGTGCTTGAATTGGTGTGGCAAGGGAAAGACAAAAAATTTTTGAATTAAATTTTTGTGTGAGCAAATTGCTCATAGCGCGCCTTCTCACGGGTTAAGGTTTTTATAAAACTTATCTATAAAGTTTATAATTTGCGAGTAATTGGCTTCCAAAGTTGTACAATACCGAAAACTATTTTTTAATGTGAATCCATGATTATATGATAAAAGGACATTGTACTTTGTACTATAAACTTGTAGCCCTGAGCAAAAACATTAAAGAAAATATTTTACTCTAAAACTATTTTTGTTTTTTAATAAGTACAACCATTTATAAATTAATTAGTACAACCATGAATAAAGACGGATGTAGTTTGCCTCGCTCGCTCAGTTATTACGTGGTTAATATAAAAAAAGTATTGTGTGTCAAGTTGATACAATTGTATAGTACTCATTTTTCCTTTTTTCTATTGTGTATGACTCGGAGAAGGAATAAAGACGCAGTAGAGACGACAGCTTTCCGCACGTAGCACATGCGGCACACATGTAGCACACATGACGACTTTGATCGAAATTGGATTGGCCAGTGGCCTTGCAAAAAAATTACAGACCAAGGCTGCCTTGCAAGGCAAACGTCGCTCGGCAAACGTCTGATGCTGCCTCGCAAGGCGATCGTTCAGTCAGGACCCGGCTATAAAGTAGCGCACGAGTTCTCTATACAGATTAGTACTACACACTGTGCAAGTAGTCGATCAATAGCTACTGCATAACTTTTGTATGTTCCAACTGCAGGAACGTAGGCTTCTTCTGGGGAAAATACGTCTTAGGGCATAGTCTACCACGTTATAGCTCAATATGGATTGGCAATATTTTATAATAACTCAACTTTCTAAATTTTATAGCCACTTCTAAGGCCTGTAACTTGTCTTAGCAACTGCTATCACATGACTAAAACCAACGACTTATATTTATCAATGTTTTTTTTTTAACTAAGTTTTAGATGATCACAATAATAAAATACAAAACAACTGTTTGGAGCTCAGTCTGAATTTACAGATTTAATGATCTTACTCGTATTTGCTGTAAAAATGACTAAAAGGAATAACAGTTTTGAACAAAATAAAGCTCATATTGAAATCTTCGCGCTACTTTTGCGGAGCTTTCTTATAAAAGTGATTTCAGCATTGCAAATATCTTAAGGTAACAGTAAAATCGACGGAAAAATTTAAACTTTAAATATTAGTTTACACTTTTTATTTAGAGATAAATTTATATAAAATTAATTTATCTTTTAGGTAATTTTGTAATTAAAATGCACTGTTATTTGTTTTAATTCATAGCTGAGTAAAAAAAATACCAAAACATTAAATAAAACTTATGAAATTAAAACATTATTGTCGTCTTTTTTTGTATTATGTCTATCAAACGTCCACACTGACGAGGCACAGCCATCTTTTTGCAAAAAGAGGCTTAGGCCGTAGCCCGCCACTGTAGTCACTCGAACATCTCAGCTGCTCATAAGGTCTCTGACTTGGTTTCCTAGAAAAATGTGCTACCTAGTCCGTCGTTTATTCAATGACTCACCACAGCCGACGTGAGCTTAATTTCGCATAATGTTTCCCTTTGTGCAATTTCAACTTACCCACGAAATTCTCACTACGTTAACATTTCAGCTCATATTGGTCCGCTACTGGACATAAGCCTCCTCCTTGGTACGCAATTTTCCCCGGTAAACCTTTCGCATTCAGCCAACACCGGCCAATCTTTTAAGGTTCACTGGGCTGGATGACATCCCATGCTTCGCCTTCCCATACGCGGTCTCCACTCTAGGACACGTCTGTTCCATCAGCCATCGGTCCCCCGACAGACGCTAGACGTAGCCAGCCCACTACCACTTCAGCCTACAGATTCTGCGAGCTACGTCAGTGACTTTGGTTCTCTTCCAGATATCGTCATTTTGGATTCGATCCCTCAGAGACACTTTGAGCATAGTTTGCTGTAAGTGTCCACGTTTCGGGGGCGTAAGTCAAGTCAAGTCAAGTCATGAGTGCGTCCTACTGCACTGGTCAGAGCCTATCGACTTTAGACTCTGCTGTACCTATAGGCGATTTGAAGACTTGGCAAACTAACCAAATAATGCCCACTCTAGATCACTGTATAAATAGTTTCAATTATAAAGTTGTAGAATTTTCTTTTTAAAACGAAATCTCTTGATATTTTGTACTATTTATGGTTAGTTTATTATCGTTATACAGCCCAACAAAAGATGTCCATTTGATAACACATTTTGTAAAGTAAGAACCTCGTATCGAAAGATGCTGTAGAAGATATTCTCCCACCAGAGAAATTTAATAGCAGCTTACTCCAACTTACTCTAGATTAGTATTTGAATCTAGTTATCTTGCTACAATCGAGAAGTAAACCCTATTTTTCTATCGACGAAAACTAAAAGGAGGTTCCCAGTCGACACGTATACTTTTTTGCTTATGTATAACTATTTACACAGTTTGATGACGCTTTTTTTATTGGATAGGATATATATCAAAGTACCCACTTAAGTAAGAAAAAAATCTATCTTGATTTTACACCAACTATGTTTTCTTGTTCGAGCAGCATTTTTTGCAGGCCTGCAGAAATCTGTTCGACACAAAAATAAAATAAAATAAATTTTTTTTTACTGAAATTCAACCGACGAAAAAAAAACTAACAATAAAAATTAATCTTTTTAGTCTTAATAAATAATTCTACCTGACAGATTTACCTTTTTATCATGGCACAGATGAAGAACCGCTCTTAAAAGCCGATTCGAATTCGTAAATTGCTAACTTTATATTCTGAATTTCTCTTAAAACTACAAGAACATTTTAAAAATGTCATTGAATAAAGTCAGTTTCGTTGAATTTTATTCAAGGCATAGGCAGCTCGGTAAGTTCAGTAACATTATAAAATAGAACAATAAACTAACTTAGTTTGAATTAAATTACCAAACTGTGTCAGGAACTAAAAGATTGTCTGAATTAAATTGATATTGCTTTTGAATGTTTTAAAGTAAAGGCTAAGACTTGACAATAGTTTGTTTAACTTGAAAAGAATACTTAATGTTTTTCTTTTTAACATTTATTAATTTATCCGGAATGAAATAACAAAATTTAAGGTTTAATAAACAAATTATGGTTCATATTTTTTTATTTTTAGCAGCCATTAAATAATTTACACTGTTTTATAAAATCACCCATAGTTAATAAAATAAAAAGATATTAATTTAAAGTACCTCTTTTTGCTTTGTTTTACTACTAAGTTTTTTTTTAAGTTCTACATAGGATTGCGCCGTTAACTTTAAAATTATTAAAAAAAACTGTATAAGTGTTGTACACGCATTAAGGGTAGTATTGATGGAGTTATTGCGACTATCTGTAAAACTCGTGGACTGATTTTGCTAGAACAAATTTTCGTTCAAAAATCTTTGCGTATTTTATAACACGTAGTGTTTTCTTTTTTTAACTTCCAAAGCCAATAACTGGCAAAATATACATCTGAAAAAAGTTTTTAGAAAACTCAGTCACATTTTTAAATGCCCATTTAACGATACTCACACGATTCTTTGAAAAAAAATCCAATAATAAATAATCAATATACAGGATGAAAGCTCTAAGGGGTCTCACTCGATTATTTCTAAGCAACACACGATACCGAAATACTGATTATGATCTTGAAAGTGTTTCACAAGCTATATCTAATGGTTTCAATAATGGTTTTTAAAATATACTGGATATATCCAAAAAATTATGTTTATGGCTTCCAAACATTTAGTTTGACAACATGAAGTAAGATATTTTATTATGATATTTTGCACTTATTCTGTATCAATTATTTTGACAAATAGTTGATACTATTGTACAGAGCTCGTGAAGAATTTTCAGGATCAATAATCAGTATTTTAATATCGTGTTTGGTTAAGAAATAATTGAGTGGAGTCACTTAGCGTTTCCATCCTGTATAGTCCTTAAAAAAATCTAAATTTTAATATAAAATTTGTGTAGTTGCCCTTTGCAAAGGATATGGAAACCTAATTGTCGTACTAGGTACAAAAAAACGCTATATAATTAGGATAAAGCTAGGACATACTTCATAAATACGTATTTATAGATTCACGCTAGTAAAGATAATTCATAAAAACAATAAAAAAAATTATGACGTCTGCAAATTTTTACTCAACTAGAAAAAAAAAACGAGTTGCACTCCGGGAGTGCCGGCAGAAGTGAAAACCTTTACACACGATTCGCGCTTAACACTCAAATATGTCACAAGACATGTCTTTGACATTGTCAAGAAATAATAATGTTTGTTTATTTACTTTTTTGACGTAGTATATTTGACATCGCAATCTGTCATAGAATTAAAATTCCATATCCAACCTCCCTGTACTACTCATAATCGCGAATACTTAAAATAAAAATTATAATAGGCGTGGCATTACGGTTTCCGTCTTACGAATTTCCACGATTAGGACACGTGACATGACGCGAGTTTATCATTTTTTACCCATACCAAAAAAGTGCACAACGCCGCTAAAGAAGTTTTCACTTCAAAAATTGTAAATGTAATGTAGTAAAAAGTAAAGTGTAAATGTAACGACGAGATTAAGGACAAAGAATGCTCGTCCTTAGCAAAGTTCTTGATGCTAGTTATTACAGCTAGAAGTCGAGGACCCTCCAACGCGTTGGGGCCCTTGTCCAGAAGTACTTCATTGTTTCACTGCATAATTAAGGCGCCATTTTGTAGGGAGCCTTTTGCAATGACGCATTTTTGCGCCATTATACGATTTTATGAGGTGTTATAATTCCTTGACAATTTGTTATAGGCTTATGTTTGATTCCTAAAATGTCTTGTGTAACTGAACAATTAGTGAAATCTGGTAACTTAAGTGAGATCGCTTATAATTTATATTATTAGTTAGAATTAGTGTCTTTTAATATTAAATTTAATATTATTTAAATAGTTATTTGTTATGCAAGGCCGGAAAGTTACTTTTTGGTGTGAGTGCCTTTAAATGGCTATATATTGAATACCGAGTAAAGCGAGGGATTTTAAGGCACGAAACCTAAAAAAACTTCTAGCCGTGCGAAACACACAATATTTCATCTTACTACAGCAAGATACATGGAGAGAAAAGATATTATTCGAATTAAAAACCTGTTTTTTAAAATGCGTTAATACAAAATTCTATAAATTTCACATTTTTTTTTTTTTTCAGAAATTACAAAACAATATAATTTTAAGTACATTTTAATGATTTCATAAACTATAAAATAAATACAAAATAGTTTTATTGCTTTCTGAAAATAATAATTTGTACTTCGGATTACAGAATTTTACAAATCCTGTAAAACTTTCCTTGAATTTATGAATAGGGTAAACAATATCAACAAATTAAGCGTACTAAAGATTACAAATAGTTTTATTACAGTGGGAAGATAAAACATTTCTTGTCATTACAGTGAAGGCCAATTAACGTTTACAAACACCTTTATAAGAATTAGTGAAGTTTACTTATAACTAACATCATATCGAACCGCTACGAATCAAGGTTGACGTCACGCGTCCTACATCGCGCTATTGAAGTTTCTTCGGTAGTTTGGATATATACAAACCGAATTACAAGTAAAGTTCCCATAGAAGCAGGAGCCCCGCAAGGGTCCGTTCTCGCCCCCATCTTGTACCTTCTGTACACCAACGACATCCCTAAAACGATAGGTACCCATCTAGCCCTCTTTGCGGACGATACCGCTCTCTATACCACCGATAGGCAAGTGAGTCGAATCACTAAGAGACTCCAACCCGCTATCACCGCCCTAGGCGAATGGTTTCGGAAATGGAGAATCGAGGTGAATCCCGACAAAAGCTCTGCCGTCCTCTTTACCGTAGGCTGCCCTCCGCGGCCACCTCCCCTCTCCCTCTTCGGTCGTGCCATTCCCTGGCAAAATAAGACCAAATATCTCGGTGTGACCATGGATAGTCGTTTGAACTTCCACGCTCACACCAAAATAGTCAGAGACCGAGCCGCTTTTGTCCTCGGTCGTCTTTATCCCATGATAGGCAAGTACAGTAAGATGTCGCTTAGAAATAAGCTGAATCTTTACACAACTTGTATCCACCCCATACTAGCTTATGCTAGCGTAGTCTTTGCGTTATCCAAGCGCAATCTCCACAAACTTCAGACCCTCCAAAACCGCTTTCACAGAGCGGCCTCTGGGGACTCTTGGTACGTTCGCAATGCGGACCTACACAGAGACTTCGAACTCTCCGCGATTCCCCAATACTTCAAAGACTTGGCAGTCCGCTTTTTCGATTAATTGTGCAATCCACAACGTATCATCCCCCCGATCAACCTGGGCACGGTCGTAAAACTACAGTTAGGCGGCCTCGGCACGTACTAACGGCCCCAGATGACGATCTCGCTGTCCGGAAAGCGAGATTAGTCTCTACGACCTCCCCGAATAGGGCCTTCCTCCAAACACGACGCCGACGTCCCCGGGTTCGTCGGCGCCCACAAGGATACACGAGGTATCAAAGAGTGCCGGGGCGCTTCTCGCCCCCTGTCTCTCAATCGCAACTGTACCCGCGTAACGGGGAACTCCCCTCCTGGCGGTGACTACCTTCGGGTTCGAGACTCACGCCGGTCGAAGGGACGCCCCCGAGAGCGACAACCCAAGCCGAGGCTTCCCCCGCGGGAGCCCTTGAGCGTTGGGCGCTATATGGACTGAGGCTCCTTCAGAGTCTCGCCCCAAAAAGCCCGGTGAAGCAGTAATGGCTGCAACAGCCAACTGCATAGTCAGTTCAGGAAAAAAAAACTGGTTGCCTGTAAAGTCGGTATACGGGCGAAAGTTTTACGTGACAATGATTTTATGTCTGTCTCTCTCGCTCTTAGGCGGGCGCGTGCCTCTCACTCGCTCTCATTGTGAGCGCATAACGTGAGCGGAGCGTAACGCAGTTTCTTGAAGTGTCACCCGGCAAACCAATTTATAAGACGTTGTCACGTCAAAAAAAAAACAAGTAAAGTCGATTAAGGCGTTCTCCAGGCATATCGGCAGGGGATTTCCCTTTACCGCCGCTCCACATTTGGTATCCTTGAGCTGAACAAAATAGACGCACTATCCGCCGCGCAGCCTTGTTCATCTTTCAGGTACACTGACCAGTTATCCACCGCACACTTCGCATCACAGAGGTTCATTAGGACCTATCGGTATAATTAACGCTTATTGTAGGCGTATTACGTTATTTCATTCCAATATTTTTTCTTGTTTTTAGTAAACAACACTTGTTATTCCAACAAGACTAGTTTTATTTCGCTAAGTAAATACAAAAAGTAAAACTCATTAGTAACCGTTAGTGTAATTTACTTGTCCTCGGAATTACTAATATTTTAGTGATTATTAGTATTATTTACTTGTTGCTACTAAAGTTTTTTCTCTGTGTACAAGAAAAACAATAATTAGGGTTTCATAACTTAAGAATGGAACAAGTTTACATATTTTAAATAGTTTCATTAAGTATTGATAACATGATAACAACATTATAAGTCCCTGAAATAGAGAGGTACTTACCTATTTTTCGCGGGTAAACTTAGGTATTTTACGTCACTAGTGGAGTGACTCAAGGTTTTTAAATTATTAAGTTAAAGATTATTTAGTAAAAGTAATATGTTCATAGTAAAAGTAATATGTTCATAGTAAAAACAACCAAAATGATGTACCTACTACGTAATTCCAAATAAATTCTTTTACTCTTTACTTTTTTTTTAGGTGCCGCCGAATTTGCACCATCCCGGTTTTTAAATTCTTATAATTTTACTTTAAACTAATTTATGCTTGTTGTATTTAATAATTTAACATTTAAAAAAACCATTATCTTTAATGCAATAGTATCAAAAATTAAACTTAAGTGTTATTAACGGATCACTAATGTATAAAGTAGTAAGGACGAACCGCATTTCCGACGGTTTCATTATGTTTGTTTTTGAAGAATTTAAAAAAAAATCGTTCGAATGCAAGCGGATAAAGTGAGCCTTTCCGAGCCAGTGAGATGAAAACACAATTAAAACGACGATCTACGCCGATTTCTCAAAAAAATCTTACTTATTCTAGATTAAAGAAGTGGCCTTAATTACAGAGCTGAGAATAAAACAAGACCGTAACTAAAATCATGGGATTTGAGGAATTACTTGCTTTTACCTGCGGTTGCGTCGGCGCTAAATTCGGTTATCTGCGTAGGATTACTAGGGCAACTCCTTGCTTAGTGAGGAAATTTGCTTTAGTCACAGCTATAGCATAAATTTAACAGCACCACCCTACTAAAAAAACAAAAACTTGTTCCCGTGGGAACTCTTAATTGGGATAATAAGTATCACATAAACTTTTCAGTTATAACTATGCAAAAAATCTTGCTATTTGGGTGCTTCGGTACGAAATATTGGAAAACAATGTTTATGTGGGAACTCTGAATCGGAATAAAAGTAGCCCATAAAATATCTTTGTGCAAAAAACCTCGTCGATTCCTAGCTCTCATGCTCAGTTATGTTACGACAAATCAACAAACGTAGAAACACACAATATGGGTCTTTAAATCACACTACCTTATTCCAACCCTGGTTATTACTCATCAATTTGAATAATAAATTAACAATTACTTAAACTTGTCCTAAATTATTGTGACGTGTGCGGGCCCTACGCTTAAAAACTTTAACTCGGCCGCGTTTTAGCGAGTGTAAGCTTAACTGCGTAAATAGGATATGAAACGCGCGGGAGGGTATTTTTACTAGCTTCGCTCAAACGACCTAGGTCGTTTGTGTATACCGCAGTTTTAACAGCATAAATTTATTTTTTTACTCATTACTTAGCCAGCAATGTTATAACAGTGTTTAACTAATAAAAATAGAACCTGACACCTTAAAATAATTTTTTGACACCTAGCAACCATTTATATTATTTAAGGAGGTAGATCCTGCTCATTTCTTTATTCAGAAAATGCTATGTCATCCACTATCCTTGGTATCATCACACACATCGTGACTAAAATTGATCCTTTCGTTGTAAGATGTGGGTCGATCACGAGCTTTAATCATATTTCACTAGACCTTCGTGACACTTTTTTTTAAAGTGTAATATTAGGTAATTTTTCATTTGCTCTGTAGTAATATTCTAGATATTAGCAATTTTCAAGTAAAAAAAATAATAATTAAATAGATAAATTCAACTTTTTGTGGCACCGATATGAAAGTAAAAAAATATATATGAAATCATTATAAAAACAAATAATAAAATCATAAATAATTAAATTAAAAATTACACTTTACATTCAAATGCATAGTATAAGGATTGTAAAAAAAATATTAGAAATTAATATGAGATAGGAAGAAAAATAAAACTACTACAAAATAACTTTGAAAAATCCAAGTTCTTCGTAATACTCAATAAAAATCAACAAATAGCGTAAAAATTACTAAACAATATATATAACAATATACAAATTGAATCTTTCGTTATACCACATTTTTATTATAACATATGTTTCGAAAATATAACAAAAATCTTCAGTAGGTACAAAAAATTGGTATAAATTGGTATTAAAACATTTTATTTTTATGAATAAAAATAAAATGCTTTTGAACGCCTTAAGAACATTTTTTTTTATATTTATCTAAAGATCCCTAAATTAACCAACGCAAAATAATCTCCAAAGTTCGAAACATATTATATTTTCATTTTGGTACACCTCTTTCATGGCTGTTATAAACTCTATAGATATAAGTTAATTTTAAGGGCTTTCCACACCGTACCGTGTCACGTGGCTTTTGTCTGGCAGCGGTATTGTTCCGTAATCCTTTGTTTTTTTTATAAAACAATACAAAGGGACTTTGGCTTTGTATGGAGATTTGATATGTTTCTGGAAAAGATTAATTAACTGTTAGGTATTCATGTCAAACATCGATTTTTTATTTAGCGCTTTTATAAATTGGACTTGTGTAATTGGCTCGCATTGTAATGTTTTGATTTAAAGTTTTTCGAATTCAATACCTTTCTGTGTCTGAATACATTTATACTACAATTATAAATGCGAGATTTGGTTGTTTGTTAGGTAGTCGCCAGAACAGCTGAACGGATTTGGTCTGATATATTACATAGGTATCATTTACTAGGCAATCAAAAGCTACAATTTGTGTATCGTAAAAAGTTGACTTGACATTAGTTTGTACCTGGTTCAGCCCCTATCACGCCCCTATGAATATCATGTTTGTAACAAAAAACGAAAGATTTTTCTTTTTTATTTAAAAGACCTTCATACTGCCAAGATGTTTATACCTACCTACTTATGTAGATTCTGAATACCATGCCGTCGTCAGACACGTGATAATTGCCTGGTACAGTTGACATTCCAGTATTTTCATTGAACGCTCTCGTTGAGTTCTGGGTTGTTTTTAGTTTCGGCCAAATGGGTTTTGGAAAACGACCTAGTTACAGTTTTGTGTTCAAAATTCTGTCTTCAGCAGTTAGCTTCATCAAAAGGCAGAAATCACAACAGAGACGAAAAGGAACTAATCGTTTTTGTCTTATATATTTTCTCTTTTGAGAAATATAAAGAAATGCATGTTTGTTTAAATAACGCTGCAATGTTTTGAGACGTTAACACAAAGCTTTCAAAGGATGCAAAATAAGCTTTGTCAACTGACGTTGCTTTCATATTTTGTATAAAAGCATACAAGTTGTTTTTCTAATTTTATACGAAACACGTCAGATGGAACTGCAAAACTAATGACATTGACTATGAAACAGTGTTACTGTTTTTCTTATATATCCAACAATATTTAAAATAATATCAGTAAACGATATTGTATATCGTTTAAATTCATCAGTATTTTACCAAAACTTGTGGATTTGAGCCTTAAATATATCCAAAGACATTACAAAAACCTCATCATGTTGTTAATCTGTTTACATAGTGAAAGGTCTGTCTGATGTCCCTGGTGTGGCGTGTGGTACCACACCATAGAAAAAGATTTTGAAGTTTGGGTTGTATGTAAATCTTCTACGCACTACCTCTAGATAAAGAAAACCTGTGCAATTTACTCAGCAAATCCTTATGCACCGATTTCTCCTATGCAATCCAGAGGAAAGTTGCTGGCCGACACTGTCAGTCCAAACTCCAATATAAGCACACAAAGCGTCTTTATCACAGAATAGTCAAAAATTATACTCTAAATATAGATCAAGCACAAATACGTTTGTAGGAGGTGCGTGATTGGTTTTGAAAAAGCAAAATATGTGAAAAAGCGTGCTGCGTGTGTTCACACAGCGAGTTCATATAATAAACACTATAAACGTTATGCGATTATGAATATGGACTGCAGTTCACGAATCAGCGACACAATAATTTAGTGAGATGTTAGCGCCAGAGGGCACTACTTACACTATAAGTATTGCGGCGCAACCAGTCCCAGACTGCGTTTACCGGATAGCGGATGTCGGATATTGTTTCACGAAAATTGTACTTATCACTGTTTATTTTAGATTTAATCATTTTGAAACACATTTCTGGTATCATTGCTCAATTTAATAGGGTATACCTTCAGGGTAATGTAAATTAAGGTAAGATCTTCATCGTTTATCGTTTCAGGTGGAAGACGTCCACTGCTGAACGTATCCTTCCCCATATGTCACCACAACGGCCAGTCCTGAGCTGCCCGTGACCGTCCGCTTCCTGCGGCTCTAACGCGGTCATCTTTCGACCTCGGTAAGATCTTAAATAAGAGAAAATGACAAAGCGCGTGTTTATTATAATCATAATGTATTAAGTGGGTATCAACCAATTTCTGTCGTAAAAATGTATTATGTTCAGTTTTGTGACACTGCGGAAAACTCTCCACTAAATGGCACCTTTATGATGCGGTAGAACAATAAAGTACTCGGACAAGAGCTCCGGCGCGCTGGAGGGTTCTCGTCTGCCAGCTCAAGTAGGTAGCATGAAGAAATTTCCTTAGGAAGTACGTTCTCTGTCATTAATCTGGTTATTTAATTCAAAAAAAATATCATGTAAAATTTATATTTGATACGTATTTTAAAGAAAAACTTTGAAATACATTTCAATATTGATATTGTATGATATACATTTATTATTGTAAAAATATCCTTTTAATAAATCACTGGTGAACCCTAAATTTTGTTAGGCGGACTATGTGATGCTTTTTATTTATTTTGGTATATGTACCATCATGACAAAGTACAATTATGCACTTCATGTACGTAGTCGGTATATAGCATTAATTAAACAGCGCAATTCTAAGCGGAACTTGTTCCGTGTTACTCAATTTCTTGCACTCATTGTCTAAAGTTTAAAACTTAAATCACTCCCTTCCTGAAGAACCCTATATGTTTAACTAGATTTTGCTAGCGGCATCACCCACCCTGAATTCAGTTATCGGTGTAGAATTTAAACGGCCACTCCTCAATAATAGAAAAAAAAACCGACTAACACTTGACGTTTTTAAGTAGCCTTAGTCCTGTCTCGGGACTCAAAGTAAGTCTACAGTACAGTGGCTTAAGCGTGAAGAGACAACAGACACAGTTACTATCGCATTTATAATATTAATATGAATAAATAAGGATGATCCCTACTGATCTGTAGAACCCGAAAGTATGTATATTCAAATATCAACTAAAAATTTTAAAATATTATTAAATTACAAAAATATTACACTGCCATCAAAAATCACTTAAAAGTAAAAAAAAACACTTTACGCACATTGGACATTCAGCTAAATGTTTTCTTCTCCTTGAAGTCGAATGCCAAAAAATTATTGTGTCGTAAATTTGTAACTGTGGTGTTATTTAAATGTTTTAAATTTAACAGCGCAGAAAATGCAGAATGTAGCATAAACTTACTTAGGTAATTCGAACTGTTAAGACGTTGCCTAAACTTAAACATTCACAAGCAGTATAAATCTAACTTAACCTGCCCTAACTCCTGGCACAGTTTGTTAACTTAATTCCAACTTAGCTAGTTTATAACTCTATTTTAAAGGGTTACCGTACCGTGAGTGTTTACTTCTTCTTCTTGGACTGAATATTTATTTTATTTTTAAGTTATTTAACGTAAAAGTAATGCTCAGTTTGTGAAAAAATATAGAGTGTTATAAGCAGAACCTAAAAAATCATGTGAAATGGATATTTAGGATGTATTTATAGTTTCTTCTATATAGATGCATAAGTGGTTATATAGCCCGGTAAAAACAAAAATAAACTTGAATGGAGATTTGAGTAAGAGACAGCACTATTTACTTTACTGTCAAAGTCATTCAAATATACAAAATCTAAAATTAATATTCAACCAAAGGCCATATACTAAGTTTTGTGGGTTAGCTTCAAAAACTTTTTACCCCTAGTTTACCCCTTTAGGGAATGAATTTTGCAGAATCCATTCTTAGTGGAGCCTAAAGTCACATAAGGAACCCACATGCCAGATTTTAAGTTTCTAGACCCCGCGGTTTGGACTGAGTTTTTATATGTCATTGAATCAGTTTTTTTAGGGTTTCTCCCTGAAGGGTCCAAGTGGAGCCCTATTGCTGTTACTCACGTGTCCGTCTGTCTGTCGTCTGTAACACAGGTTTTACAGCCAAACGGTTGGAGCAGCAGTCTTCAAATTAAGCATCTTGTAGACCCAAAGACATACAAATTGTCAAAAAATATTTTTAAATGTTCTTAAGGGATTCTTATCTACACAGATAAAGGTGGATGCAAAAAAAATTTGACCTACCGCATTGAGTAAAGTAGTGGCCGGTTCTAACATATAAACAGACAGAAATGAATGGTAAAGTAGATATAAATTTTGTATAAATAAAATACAAAATTTACCTTAAGTATATCATTCGCTGATTTCCTTTTTCAGTCATAAGATAATAATAAAAGTACCAATCACTAAAATGTCTTAAAATAACTATCATTACTTTAACCTCGATAATAAATGATATTATTATACATTATGAATTTGAAAATAAAATAAATAGAAACAAAATTTGTATCCGAATCAAAATATCAATGTACTACCTTTGTAAGGAAATTTTCCTTTAGTCCCATTCTCATGTAAGAAGCTATAAAACTGTGATCACTACAACAAAATTTAACATATTTTTTATGACTCGTATATGGGGTGAGCGTCCGGGCTGAAGGTCCGTGCGTTCGCCGACGAACCCGGGAACGCCAGCATCGTGTGAAGGGATGAGGAGCTACTAGGGGAGGTCGACGAGACTAGTCTCATTATTCGGATAGCAAGATCGTCGTCAGGGCTGTATCCGGATAGCGAGATCGTCGTCAGGGGCTGTTAGTACGTGCCGAGTCCGCCTAGCAATGGGTTTTCGACCATGCGGTGCTCGGTTGGGAGGGTGTTAGTTTGTGGTTTGCACAATTAATAGGTTCGGAAAAAAAATTAACATTGATACGAGTAGAATGTGAAGTAAACAAGATAAGCCCTGACATATCGCCGGCGGCGGTCAGTGAAATCCTTTTCAATATTTTTTTTTGAAGTAAAAACTTCTTTAGCGGCGCTGTGCACTTTTTTTGTGATGGGTAAAAACTGTTAAACTCGCGTCAGGTCACGTGTCCTTGTAGTGTACTCCAGTCTACCCTAGAACAAAATTATGTCTAACTACCTATATAGCGTACCATTATGTGGGATTTAATTGAATACTTAATATATTCATAGATAAGTAGCTATAGGTCTAATTATCTGTTGGATATACAAAAATAAGATAGTCAAACATTATAAATAGATAAACATAAATTAAGGTTCGAAATAATTGCGCGGTAAAAGATAAGACAGCGCTGCATTGGATATATGTCTATTGTAGATTTTGTTTCGTTGCATGGTAAAGTAGCTTAAAACAGTACAGCGGTGTTAAAATAATAATAATACTTTACGCTCGAATCGTACGATCGTCACGTGACCATGTCATGCGATGACGTCACAAAACCTGTTTGAAGACTAAATAAAAAAATACAGGAAATAGGGATATTTCCTAATTAGTGTGTGTAAAAGAGATAAAAAAGAAATCGTTCGCTCGCTTGATTTTGGCGCCACGGCGCTGGAGGCTGTCGTGACAGAGTCCTCTCTCTCCCATTCGAAATTCAAAATTCGTGAGTGACGCGCGCGGTTTTGCATAATGGAGTGTTTCCCGCCTTTTTTGAGTCGAGTAATACGGAAAGCGTCCCACCTCCCGCATTCTTAAATAGAGTTTTTACAAATATCGGCTAAAGACTGTGCTTCCCGCGTTTTTCTTAATAAATAGTGTTTGCAATTACAAAGTGCAAATGTGAATAAATAATAAAACTTTAAGTGGTTATTTACATTGAATTAACATCGAACCGTGTACCCGTGTGTAACCGTGAAGGTGTTCGGGATTGGTGTCGTCGTCGCTGTCGGCGTCTTCCCGCCCATTGATAATTTTTCTGAGTGAGTAGATAAGTTTTATTTCTCAGAGGAAATAATTAAAGCATTAAAATTCAGAGTACAGCTATTTATCTAGAAATTCATTTGAAGAGTTTCTATATGAATTGTTGTTGGGTAGGTAAACTATTAATTATAACCATTGTTTTAC
This sequence comes from Apoda limacodes, assembly GCA_946406115.1. Lineage (NCBI taxonomy): Eukaryota > Metazoa > Arthropoda > Insecta > Lepidoptera > Limacodidae > Apoda > Apoda limacodes. The sequence continues at coordinate 18,236,390 of OX291555.1, read as the reverse complement.
TTTTCTTGTGTGATCCCAAAATATGTTTCGTATGTGAAAATTGTAAATTAATACCTAGAGATGAGAGACAGGTTATGTGCTGAAGGTTTAGGTACACAAATCACATACTGATGTTGTGGCAAACCGTACATAGGATATCTAGAGTTTCACTATCTCATTTTAAGAATTTTATTGAATCATAAGATTTAATAGATAACTACTTGAATTACTTAAAAGGTTGATAAAATGTGCATAAAACGATACGAAACGTTGACGATTTTAAAAACATGGCGCCGGGTTTAATTATTATTCTCGAATTTTACCTAACCGTGATAATTGTAAATTACCATTTTGTACGATTTACTGGGCACTCAATTTAGTGCTTTACAGATTGAGTAAAGATTTTCCTTTATAGAGTTATAACCTACTATACGGCTTTTTATGACAAATATGTATTAGGTTACCGATATTTGAATATTCGGATTTGTGACTGACATATCGTTTGATATGAAGGAAAATCAGGTCCGGAGGGCTATATCCAGGAATCAGTGGTGCATCTGAGGCATGGACAGGTTCTGAACCTGGGCAGACATGTTTCAGATTGAGGGAAAGTAAAAGCATTATGTAAAAAAACACTTAATACATTACCATAGGGTTGGGGAAGGGAGTAGGAAAAAAAAAAAAATTTATGTATTTGATATTTAATTTTAGCGTAGGTCTGTTTGAAAAGGCTTCAGGCGGCTTTGTTTGGTCCAGGGTAAGATGCTTGTGTTAGGGGCAGTATCACGTTATTTAGTTTGTAAGGTCAGGGACCTGGATCAGCAGAGTGAAAAATTTATGGGGACTGATTATTAAATTTAGGGGGGTGAAATGTTTCGGAAAATAAGCCTGAAGAGAATGTAAGAGTGGAAAGAACATATTTTGGGACATTTGCAGCTAGATTTATTTAGTTAATAAGGGGAGGGAGCTTTAGGCATAGTAGGTATAGGAAAGAGAGTACGGCCATAAGATTCCTTATACATGAAGTGTTTTAGTTTAATATGCTTGCTGATTAAAGGACATTTTTGTTTTCCTTCAGGAAAAAAAAAAATATATAAAATAGAATTGAAATAAACCTAAAAATTCAGAGGGAAAAAAAAAAGAGTTTGGTGGACCGACGGTGCCGGGTTCGTCTAATGAACCTTGCAACGCAGGGCCCTAAGTCCATCCTTAGATGACTTTTGGCCTAATTGGAGAGTCCAGAATTGCCAGTTTATTATTTTATTTTCTTTTCAAGGAATCTTGGCCTAATAGAGACCTAATAATCAATTAATGGGTACTCCTTTAGGGCTTGAGAAGGGTTATACACACGGCTCTATCTCATTGTCTCATTCAGTGTGTTAAAAATCGTTACCACCAGCAAATGAAAGGACGTTAGTAATGGCAGGTTAAAAAGGGGCCGTTGTCTGTTTAGGTTGGGGGTAGGCATTGTTAGTACACACACACTAATTATACATTAGCTAAAAGGCCCCTCGACCGCTGTCACTGCTTTTATTTGCAGGTATACATCCCTAGTGAAAAGATAAATCATTTCTGTTGAGAAGAACGCTTTGATAGAGGGTTTAGAATAGTTGTAGGTCTGTTCCCATATAAGAACACAGAACTAGGTGCAGTGTAAAAAAAAGACAAATAGATTAATTAAAAGGAGAAGAGTGTATGAGTGAGTTTAAGTGTTTCTTTCGAAAGTAGTTAATGGGACTGTAAGGTCACAACCCTTTGATGATAACGCTTCGTCAACAGACCTAGGGATGTCGCGGTTATAGTAAGATCTCTCCATTTTTAATATCAGTATTAGAACAGGAATGGGTAGTAAATAAGTAGAGCAGGTCTTCGTGTGACGGCGAGGCTCGGGTGCTAGGGTGTGAGTGGAGCTGGTTTACTTTTAGGTCTTACTAGCTCAGCTCCACCCTACTCCAAGAAAGTTAAAGAGGTAGTTTAAATTTTATGAGTTCTAATCCGGATCAGAGGATATAAATGATAAAGAAGAAATTTTAATTTTGGTGTGTCTAGTAGGTAGTGGTATGAGATACCTATTCAATACTTACCTATCTAAACTGTTAGCATTAGTTGTCGGGATACAGATTACTCCTTCCTTTTGGGAAGTTCGTTTTATTAATAAATAAATCACTCATTATGGAGACGAATAGAATAAGAATTATATATCTTTAGATTTTTGAATTTACTTCTTTATATTTTACTACGTCATTTTTTTAAATGTAAAACAATTAAGTTATGCCAAAACAATGATAATAAAAAAATATATATTTTAGAATTGCTTTCTCCTTTTGATATAAAAAGAAAGAAAAACATTAACGGTAATCTTACTGAAACAATGACTGAACCGGGGTACGACATAAGTTAAACTTTGACCGAACATATTAAACATGGATTTGTTAAAGGTGACATTAGTTGTTCTAGGGTCTGTCCAATTCTTCTTCATAGAAAATCCTATTATCATAGCGTATTATTATCCAGGTAGGGCCCCCCTTAATAACTGATGAGCCGGGGGGGGGACCCCGACCTACCGGCGAAACGCGAAGGTTCTAATCACTCAAGATGACTATTGTTGATCTGACTAAAGTGTTAGATTTTTGAGTGAGCAATGTTTTCATTACTGACTGAATAGTAGGAAAGTACCTACTAAGACGGGTTACCTACCCATGTAAATTGGCGTTCTGTCGTCATAATTATCTTAATTGACTGTGACAAATTATTAAAAGAAACTCTATTTAATCTTTACGTTATTCGCAATTTGTTCCATATTTATTTATATTATGTATCTTAATATCTCAAGTTCGTAAGAGAAAGGTTGCACATGATGTCTCCTTTATAAGTTCTTGTACCTACGCAAAGAACTGAATTATTCACTGTTATCTGTAAGATGTATAAATACTGAAAATTCCACGTTTACTAAGAGATTTTGGTTTGTAAGAAGAACTACCATGAAGACTAAATAGTACCTTGGTAAAATATCTTATTATAGGGCCGTATGGTTGTTTACCACCTTTACAGCAAACAAAGGGAATTATCTTCAGGGTGCAGAAATATTAGGTTATATTCAATCGATCGTTCATCGACCAATTGGTGTAGTGGTTATAACGTTAGACGACCATACGAAGGGCCGCGGTTCGATCCCGACCCTACAGACATTTGCTTTTTGTTTATTGTCGCGTACTGTAAAGGAAAGCTTAATTTCTTATGTTCGTTTTACTGGCATATTGTAAGGTTAAATAAATAAATAAAGTAATAGAAACTAAATTATGAAAGGCTTACTCTTTGACAGAATTTAAATAGTTATTAATTGAAAGTAAATAAGGGTAGTTATGAGGAAGGTTATTGTGTTAGAAATCTACTTATTCAAGGTCAGTGTGACGATAATTTAAATCATTATCAGGACGTATTATAATAGCTATCTTAGATTGGTACATTACTCGTGTGCGACAAGTTAGTTAGGGCTTAGATAGTTATATTATGAAGAATTTAATCTTAAAATCAAAGTTCACTCGCCATGCTAGTGACTGACTAAACTCATACCTTCTTAGAGTCAGGGTTACTTAGGTTCACAATGTACCGGTCCATGATCACTCCATTAGGACTTATTCTTCATTTAAAGGGGGGGAGTTTCTACATTATGTGTTGCCGTTACCAGGATAGGTTATAGGACTAAAATAGACTTGTAAAAGCCTACATTTTGTTGTTGTGAAATGGATGGAAGGTCATTAAAATGAGTTTGGCCGGTTATTGGCAGGGAAGTGTGTTTGAAATTAAGAAAACAAAGATTTGATTAAAGCTAATACGTAATAATTTATTTTTTTAAGTAGACATTTTAGTGACTTTAATAACAATAATACTGTACAGGTTGAATGAGTTCTTAAGGTTTTATGAACAGCGACCCTCTGGTTGGAAAGCACTGAGGTGAGGACATCGTTCGGCTAAAATTTGTTACGAGAAATAGTTACATTTAGGACATTGGATTCTAAGTAGTATGTATTGATTTAAGGAAGTTACGTGTGTATGTTTGTAAGTCATGTGATATCTCTATTATTGATTTTAGGAAGTTATGTGTGTGTGTGTGTGTTCGTAAGTCATGTGATATCAGTTAAAGGGTAAATAGAGGTTAAAGACTAACTAAGAAACTATTCTTTTACTTATTTTACGTATACATGGTTATGTGGTGTGTACAAATGTTTCCCTAAGTAAATAATACAAAGATAATTATAGAATTTTATTTAACGTTATCAGGTGAATTAATACCATACAGGTACATTTACAGTTAGAGGGGGGGTTTTAGAATGTAAATTTTTGTAAAGTCTTCACTTTAAGGGGGAAAGGGTGGTTATTGTGTTACGAAACTCTACTTGTCGTTATTGAAAGAAAGTAATAAATAGTTTTTTATTTTAGTTTTTCTTAGATTTAATTTTGACCTTTTTTTTTATATAAAACTTATATATACAATACTTTGACAATGTGTTTATGGTTTAGAAATATTCTGGGAAAGGGGGAATCTATGTTAAAATAGTATGAAATTTGTACGATCAGAGTCCTATGCAAATGACACACATAGTTACACTTTTATTAATATATTTTCATAGGTAATAATAATCTAAAATGATAGGGCATGTTAGTGGGCAATTAGGGCTACTTAGAGCCGATGAATAACATGATTTTTTTTGTTAAGAAGGTGAACAGAGAAAAATTTAATAAAATTTAAAACAGTTTTAATAGTCTCATCTGAATTTAAAATATACATTTACTGTTGCCGAGTGGATGAAACTTCGAGGAAAAAAAAAAGAGGAGAACCCAGTTGGGTTATAGGTTATGAATAACTAGGCATTTCGGTCGACTTCGTTCTTAAATCTACTGTATAGGTATAGGTAACAAACTAAATTTGATTATTAATAAGAATTTGGAATTTATTCTTAGAATTGGATTTTCCGTAGAGATCCAATTTCGAACCAAATGAGTTATCTTGGAAACCAATGACTGATACTTTAAGAGGATTAATCAACGTAAATTGGAGGGGGAAATTTTATTTATTTAATCGGGTCTTATTTTTTTATAAATAACCAATGGGTTTTAAACTTACTTAAAAGTAATGTTAAGATTTTTTGTGCTATGTACCAGTTCAAGGATTTTTACAGTTTTGGTGTTTCTATGTTACAAATAGATCTTGAGCTCACTGAGAAGAAAGAGCTGGGATGTATGTGTGAGGTAGCAGAGTGGTGACTTTACTGAGTTGGTTTTCCCCCATTGCTACACTAGAGTTCACTTTCGATTCATGCGAATCATGCCAATTTAGTGATTTCACTATACTGATATTTCTACGGTAACAATAAGTCTCGAACTCACTTAGAAGAAAGAGTTGGGATTTATGTGTGAAATAACAAAATAGTGGTCCTTAGTACAAGATATATCTCCGCGTCGCGTCATACTAAGACCTTGTGACCTCTGGCACAACATTGGAAACAAGGTTGACATAAACAGTGGATTGGAGTATGGAGCTGACTTAATTGTTTAGTGGAACTTCATTCGTTTGGCAACAGCTTGATAAGGTTAATAATATCCTACTATGTTTTGTTCCTTTTTGTTGCCCTTGGCCGCTTTGGATCATGGCGTTGCTGAGAGCTGGACTCTGTCTATATATGGCTAGACCAAGCCGTTGAAACAGTGATGAAGTTTTTGGTCGCTGCCAACAGTCATATGTGTACTGGAGTTTATTGGGCACTGGACTCTATCTAAATGGTTATGACGGCCACTGTGATTGTGGATAGTTCAAGTACGACACTTACATGAGCTTATTTGTAGGTGTTTGCCTGCAACTAGACTATATCTATTTGGATGTTATTGACCGTGGTGATAGTGATACGGTGAACTTAAACTGAAAAGGCGAATAGGTCATCATAGCATATAAAGATAATTGCTGTGTCGGATTATGGCGTTGCTAAAGACTGTACATCGTCTATATATGGCTAAGTCAAGCCGTTGAAACGATGACGAAGTTTTTGGTCGCTGCCAACAGCATGTGTAATGCTGGAGTCTTGAGTGCTGTACTCTACCTAAATGGTTATGATCTGGACTATCAATCGTGTTTAAGTAATTTGAAGTTATTTAATAATTTAAGAAATATGTATGTACACAAGTACATACTTTCCAAAATGTTTTATAAAGATGTAATAAATATTGCTTTTTCCTTTTAATTCAATTCAGTTGGTTAAATTGCTTCTGTTGTTTTAATAAACACTCAATATTATGTGCTATATAATTATATGCACGAAAGTCGCTTTTCTCATAGTTTCAAAAATTCGAATGGCTAATGATATCAATTTATATCGTTATTCGAGTTTCCTCTTTACAAATAATTTTGTGGTGATGTCTGCGACTGATTAACGTCCAGTTGATGGTCATTGACCATGGTGGTAGTGATGAAGCGCCTTGACTGAAGATACGAGCGATTATCTTAGGGAAATGTGAAAGGTATTCCACTAATAGACATCAACATGGATGCTACTATGTATATATGTTAGGTCCATTTGATGGTTATGATTATTCATATCATGTTAATAATGGTATTGCAACTCATATTTAAGTGCAGTGATGCAGTCACGTCTATCCGGATGAAATTGAAAATTACAAGTTATTATATTTGCCATCAGGTATGGTCACATCTGTTCAGATTCTGGTATTGGTATTGCGGATTATATTTACCATATATTATGGTTGCATCGATATGGATGTCAATACTATTACAAATTATAATTACCATATCTTATGGTTGCATCAATTTGGATGCCAGTATTATTACAAATTATATTTGCCATATGTTATGGTTGCACCAAGTTGGATGCCAATACTGTTACAAATTATATTTACCATATATTATGGTTGCATCGAATTGGATGCTGATGCTATAACAAATTATATTGACCATATATTATGGTTGCACCAAGTTGGATGCCAATACTGTTACAAATTATATTGATCATATTTTATGGTTGCATCAATTTAGATGCCAGTATTATTACAAATTATATTTGCCATATGTTATGGTTGCACCAAGTTGGATGCCAATACTATTACAAATTATATTGACCATATTCTATGGGTGCATCAATTTGGATGTCAATGCTATTGCAGAATATATTTACCATATTTTATGGTTGCATCAAATTGGATGCCAATGCTATAACAAATTATGTTGACCATATATAATGGTTGCATCAAATTGGATGCCAATACTGTTACAAATTATATTTACCATATTTTATGGTTGCATCGAATTTGGATGCCAATGCTACTGCAATTTATATTTACCATATATTATGGTTGCATCGATTTGGATGCCAATACTATTACAAATGATAATTACCATATATTATGGTTGCATCAAGTTGAATGCCAATACTATTACAAATTATATTGACCATATATTATGGTTGCATCAATTTGGATGCCAGTATTATTACAAATTATAATTACCATATGTTATGGTTGCACCAATTGGGATGCCAATGCTATTGCAAATTATATTGACCATATATTATGGTTGCATCAAGTTGGATGCCAATACTACTACAAATTATATTTACCATATTTTATGGTTGCATCTATTGGGATGCCAATGCTATTGCAAATTATAATTACCATATATTATGGTTTCATCAATTTGGATGCCAATACTATTGCAGATTATACTGACTATATTTTATGGTTGCACCAATTTGGATGCCAATGCTATTACAAATGATATTGACCATATTTTATGGTTGCACCAAATTGGATGCCGATGCTATTACAAATCATATTAACCATATGTTATGGTTACATCTGGATGGATGTTGATGGTGTTAATGCAAATTATATACAATATTTTATGGTTTTATCTATACCATTGTTAATGATCATACTACAATCTTTATTTACCATATACTATGGGTGCATCTATGTTGATGTCGAAAATGATTATACCAACACTGTTAAACTTATTATAACTACGCATATGTTTGAATCTATTATGATGTTGCCAACCTGGCTGAGTTGATGGTAGCTTACAAAGCTGAATTATGAATTTTGATCTGCAACAATTACTGATTACAGTTGAAAATCGTCTTAAGTTTACACTGGCGCAATGCAATATTTTATATGCTCTTCGGAGTGTGCTCAACACGAGGCGTGCCTGTTTTCTGTTCCCTTGACATTGGAAGCGGAGGGGTAATAAATGCTCTTGACTAAATGTGTCATACCCGTTCCTTTGCAAGTGGTTTATTTATTTGGCCTATATGACGTCTCGCTCTTCGGAGTGTGTTGATGCACTGTGTTATCTTCTGATTGCGTCAGGTGTAACTGGATATTACCAATCATAACTATTAATAACCCTTTATAAGTGGGTTGAGGATTTATTCCTTATTTTTATTTACATTACCAAGGACAGCTGTCCTCGAATATGGATATTGAATGATTATACTTGCACTTTGGTGCGTGCTTGACACGAGAGGTGCCCTTGTATTATTGTATTGACACTGGAATTGGATTTGGCTATATTGCCTGAAATTATGATCGTCGTATCCGTTCCTTTGTATGTGGTTTAATGGGCTGTAATACCTCTCTCTCTTCGGAGTGTGTCTGTGCACAGAGCTTTCTTCAGAATTTTTATTTTTCAGCTATTACTATTAATACAAGGTTTGTTTAGCCTGGAATATCTTTCACAAATGACCCTATTAAAATTTAATTGTTAAACAAAATATAAATTTTTTGATTTTGAAATCGTCTTGAGTTAACAAACTTATTTGAATTTAAATATATATTAATAAACTATAAACCAAATAAATGTTCACACCTTCTTAATGTATGACATGTTTAATAACAAATTTTGTTACACTATTATTATTTATAATAATAATGTGATGCTTTTCATGGTTTTATATTTTGATTACTTAATTAATCATATCCAGATTGACCCACTAGCGTACCTGATCTTTGATCTTTAACTTGTTTGGTAATCTTATGATCATAAATTGCCGGTAGTAAATTTGATTGTTATATTTTAATTTGGATGTAAATAAGAATGTATTTACATTCCAAGATTAAGTGTTGTGTTAGATTGCATAAGGACCAGGGTAAAGTTATATGGGTTATTTATAAATATTGAATAATATTCTTTTATTTGCTATATCTTTTATATGCTAAAAGACTACTAGTTCTATTCTTGGTAATAGGGGATAAGAAATATTAACAAAAATAGGTTTATTTCTTTGGGATAGTCTATGACTCGAGAGAATTCTAAGAGAAGTTTTCATTATGCAGGCGTAGAGATAAGTAAGGGTAATTGTTAAGTTGAAATTACTTCATTACAAGGTTAGGGTCAATAAGAGCTGTAAGTTGTAAGGTTTAACATTTAAAGTAGCTATAACAATAGGTATTATTGACTTTTTAAAGCATGTGAATGGGTTTTCTTTAGCTTAATAAAAAGGAAAAAAAAAGTGGAATTTGATGAGGATGTTGTGAAGTGTGAGCTGTAAGTGAATATATGGAGGGAAAGATGTTAGGTGTTGGATGGATACTAAGAGTGATATGAATTGTGTTAATAAGGATTTTATTAACAGGTACAAAGGTCTACTTAGACATCACTATAGTTCCAGTTAGATACTTGCTGATTAGGGGCTCAGTAGGTTAGCGAAGTTCTAAAATCCAACAAGCTAATAGTTTTGTTTTTAAGGATTGAGAATCATTTTATAGAGTCAACTTTCTAAATAATTGTAAAATTGATAAAATCATTAATATTGGGGTTTGATAGGATTCAAAACCATAAGGTAATATTGAAAATGGAACCTACCAAAGTTGAGTTTACAATAACGCTTAATGAGACTAATGTTCATTTAAATTAAATAATTCAGGATGTGATTTGCATACAGGGTAATGAGTTGATTGAACTTGCTGTACATTTATCTGGAGATAATTCTGAGGATAACTTTTATGCAGGATTAGAAATAAATTCCGTGAGTAAAAATAATTTTAATATAGTGAATTGCTTTCCGGAAGATTAGGTCGCGCGAATTATTATACCTATTCAATTAAAGTGAAATTGGTAGAGACATATTAAATTCTTTTTCAAAGTGTTAGATATATTAGTAACATTGATCTTAACAATGCGTAATTTCAAATTCTATTTTTTTTAAAGACAATATAAGAGATACTGGCTTAGCTTTTCGATAATTTCCTGTGAATTATTTAGTTGATTGAATTATCCTTATAAATTGAGATTTGAAAGAACATTTAGAACATCTAGATATAATGCTAGAGAAACTACAAAAACCGGGTTGGCTTGTGATTCAACCAAATGTTATTTGTTTGTACTGAAATTAAAAATTTTAGGGCATATCATTGATACGAAAGGCATGAGAACTGACATAAGAATTTTGGGATATTGTAGTAAATCGTCAAAGGGGCCTGAGTTGAGATGGACGGTTATTAAACAAGGAATATGGGTTGTTATATGTGACATAGGGAAATTTGAGACTTATTAACTAAAGTGATAATTAAAACTGACCATAAAGAGCTGAGATTTATGAAATATTGTAGGTTATTCAATAGAGAGTTACTCGCAAATTTTTATATTTAGAGTAATTTGTTTATACAATTGAACACATGAAGGATAGATATAACTTAGTTACAGGCGTGTAGTCGAGATATATACATATCTATAGGAAAGAAATATAAAGATTTTTATTTTGTTAAAATGAGAGCGGTAATACACCAGTGAATTTATTTTGTTTCTAACAATAGACAATGCGAATTTTAACAATGTTAACTAGATCTAAACGTCGATGAAAATTCTAACTGTATAGTGCAACAAGTTCCAACTGATAGGTGTACAGTTGCAACTTGTTAGGTGGAAATTGTAGTGTACTCCAGTCTACCCTAGAACAAAATTATGTCTAACTACCTATATAGCGTACCATTATGTGGGATTTAATTGAATACTTAATATATTCATAGATAAGTAGCTATAGGTCTAATTATCTGTTGGATATACAAAAATAAGATAGTCAAACATTATAAATAGATAAACATAAATTAAGGTTCGAAATAATTGCGCGGTAAAAGATAAGACAGCGCTGCATTGGATATATGTCTATTGTAGATTTTGTTTCGTTGCATGGTAAAGTAGCTTAAAACAGTACAGCGGTGTTAAAATAATAATAATACTTTACGCTCGAATCGTACGATCGTCACGTGACCATGTCATGCGATGACGTCACAAAACCTGTTTGAAGACTAAATAAAAAAATACAGGAAATAGGGATATTTCCTAATTAGTGTGTGTAAAAGAGATAAAAAAGAAATCGTTCGCTCGCTTGATTTTGGCGCCACGGCGCTGGAGGCTGTCGTGACAGAGTCCTCTCTCTCCCATTCGAAATTCAAAATTCGTGAGTGACGCGCGCGGTTTTGCATAATGGAGTGTTTCCCGCCTTTTTTGAGTCGAGTAATACGGAAAGCGTCCCACCTCCCGCATTCTTAAATAGAGTTTTTACAAATATCGGCTAAAGACTGTGCTTCCCGCGTTTTTCTTAATAAATAGTGTTTGCAATTACAAAGTGCAAATGTGAATAAATAATAAAACTTTAAGTGGTTATTTACATTGAATTAACATCGAACCGTGTAACCTTGAAGTTGTTAGGAGTGGTCGAGCTTGGTGTCGGCGTCTTCCCGCCCATCGATAATTTTTCTGAGTTAGTAGATTAGTTTTATTTCTCAGAGGAAATAATTAAAGCATTAAAATTCCTTCTGAGTACAGCTATTTATCTAGAAATTCATTTGAAGAGTTTCTATATGAATTGTTGTTGGGTAGGTAAACTATTAATTATAACCATTGTTTTACTTTTCTTGTGTGATCCCAAAATATGTTTCGTATGTGAAAATTGTAAATTAATACCTAGAGATGAGAGACAGGTTATGTGCTGAAGGTTTAGGTACACAAATCACATACTGATGTTGTGGCAAACCGTACATAGGATATCTAGAGTTTCACTATCTCATTTTAAGAATTTTATTGAATCATAAGATTTAATAGATAACTACTTGAATTACTTAAAAGGTTGATAAAATGTGCATAAAACGATACGAAACGTTGACGATTTTAAAAACATGGCGCCGGGTTTAATTATTATTCTCGAATTTTACCTAACCGTGATAATTGTAAATTACCATTTTGTACGATTTACTGGGCACTCAATTTAGTGCTTTACAGATTGAGTAAAGATTTTCCTTTATAGAGTTATAACCTACTATACGGCTTTTTATGACAAATATGTATTAGGTTACCGATATTTGAATATTCGGATTTGTGACTGACATATCGTTTGATATGAAGGAAAATCAGGTCCGGAGGGCTATATCCAGGAATCAGTGGTGCATCTGAGGCATGGACAGGTTCTGAACCTGGGCAGACATGTTTCAGATTGAGGGAAAGTAAAAGCATTATGTAAAAAAACACTTAATACATTACCATAGGGTTGGGGAAGGGAGTAGGAAAAAAAAAAATATTTATGTATTTGATATTTAATTTTAGCGTAGGTCTGTTTGAAAAGGCTTCAGGCGGCTTTGTTTGGTCCAGGGTAAGATGCTTGTGTTAGGGGCAGTATCACGTTATTTAGTTTGTAAGGTCAGGGACCTGGATCAGCAGAGTGAAAAATTTATGGGGACTGATTATTAAATTTAGGGGGGTGAAATGTTTCGGAAAATAAGCCTGAAGAGAATGTAAGAGTGGAAAGAACATATTTTGGGACATTTGCAGCTAGATTTATTTAGTTAATAAGGGGAGGGAGCTTTAGGCATAGTAGGTATAGGAAAGAGAGTACGGCCATAAGATTCCTTATACATGAAGTGTTTTAGTTTAATATGCTTGCTGATTAAAAGACATTTTTGTTTTCCTTCAGGAAAAAAAAAAATATATAAAATAGAATTGAAATAAAACTAAAAATTCAGAGGGAAAAAAAAAAAGAGTTTGGTGGACCGACGGTGCCGGGTTCGTCTAATGAACCTTGCAACGCAGGGCCCTAAGTCCATCCTTAGATGACTTTTGGCCTAATTGGAGAGTCCAGAATTGCCAGTTTATTATTTTATTTTCTTTTCAAGGAATCTTGGCCTAATAGAGACCTAATAATCAATTAATGGGTACTCCTTTAGGGCTTGAGAAGGGTTATACACACGGCTCTATCTCATTGTCTCATTCAGTGTGTTAAAAATCGTTACCACCAGCAAATGAAAGGACGTTAGTAATGGCAGGTTAAAAAGGGGCCGTTGTCTGTTTAGGTTGGGGGTAGGCATTGTTAGTACACACACACTAATTATACATTAGCTAAAAGGCCCCTCGACCGCTGTCACTGCTTTTATTTGCAGGTATACATCCCTAGTGAAAAGATAAATCATTTCTGTTGAGAAGAACGCTTTGATAGAGGGTTTAGAATAGTTGTAGGTCTGTTCCCATATAAGAACACAGAACTAGGTGCAGTGTAAAAAAAAGACAAATAGATTAATTAAAAGGAGAAGAGTGTATGAGTGAGTTTAAGTGTTTCTTTCGAAAGTAGTTAATGGGACTGTAAGGTCACAACCCTTTGATGATAACGCTTCGTCAACAGACCTAGGGATGTCGCGGTTATAGTAAGATCTCTCCATTTTTAATATCAGTATTAGAACAGGAATGGGTAGTAAATAAGTAGAGCAGGTCTTCGTGTGACGGCGAGGCTCGGGTGCTAGGGTGTGAGTGGAGCTGGTTTACTTTTAGGTCTTACTAGCTCAGCTCCACCCTACTCCAAGAAAGTTAAAGAGGTAGTTTAAATTTTATGAGTTCTAATCCGGATCAGAGGATATAAATGATAAAGAAGAAATTTTAATTTTGGTGTGTCTAGTAGGTAGTGGTATGAGATACCTATTCAATACTTACCTATCTAAACTGTTAGCATTAGTTGTCGGGATACAGATTACTCCTTCCTTTTGGGAAGTTCGTTTTATTAATAAATAAATCACTCATTATGGAGACGAATAGAATAAGAATTATATATCTTTAGATTTTTGAATTTACTTCTTTATATTTTACTACGTCTATTTTTAAAATGTAAAACAATTAAGTTATGCCAAAACAATGATAATAAAAAAATATATATTTTAGAATTGCTTTCTCCTTTTGATATAAAAAGAAAGAAAAACATTAACGGTAATCTTACTGAAACAATGACTGAACCGGGGTACGACATAAGTTAAACTTTGACCGAACATATTAAACATGGATTTGTTAAAGGTGACATTAGTTGTTCTAGGGTCTGTCCAATTCTTCTTCATAGAAAATCCTATTATCATAGCGTATTATTATCCAGGTAGGGCCCCCCTTAATAACTGATGAGCCGGGGGGGGGACCCCGACCTACCGGCGAAACGCGAAGGTTCTAATCACTCAAGATGACTATTGTTGATCTGACTAAAGTGTTAGATTTTTGAGTGAGCAATGTTTTCATTACTGACTGAATAGTAGGAAAGTACCTACTAAGACGGGTTACCTACCCATGTAAATTGGCGTTCTGTCGTCATAATTATCTTAATTGACTGTGACAAATTATTAAAAGAAACTCTATTTAATCTTTACGTTATTCGCAATTTGTTCCATATTTATTTATATTATGTATCTTAATATCTCAAGTTCGTAAGAGAAAGGTTGCACATGATGTCTCCTTTATAAGTTCTTGTACCTACGCAAAGAACTGAATTATTCACTGTTATCTGTAAGATGTATAAATACTGAAAATTCCACGTTTACTAAGAGATTTTGGTTTGTAAGAAGAACTACCATGAAGACTAAATAGTACCTTGGTAAAATATCTTATTATAGGGCCGTATGGTTGTTTACCACCTTTACAGCAAACAAAGGGAATTATCTTCAGGATGCAGAAATATTAGGTTATATTCAATCGATCGTTCATCGACCAATTGGTGTAGTGGTTATAACGTTAGACGACCATACGAAGGGCCGCGGTTCGATCCCGACCCTACAGACATTTGCTTTTTGTTTATTGTCGCGTACTGTAAAGGAAAGCTTAATTTCTTATGTTCGTTTTACTGGCATATTGTAAGGTTAAATAAATAAATAAAGTAATAGAAACTAAATTATGAAAGGCTTACTCTTTGACAGAATTTAAATAGTTATTAATTGAAAGTAAATAAGGGTAGTTATGAGGAAGGTTATTGTGTTAGAAATCTACTTATTCAAGGTCAGTGTGACGATAATTTAAATCATTATCAGGACGTATTATAATAGCTATCTTAGATTGGTACATTACTCGTGTGCGACAAGTTAGTTAGGGCTTAGATAGTTATATTATGAAGAATTTAATCTTAAAATCAAAGTTCACTCGCCATGCTAGTGACTGACTAAACTCATACCTTCTTAGAGTCAGGGTTACTTAGGTTACAATGTAGCGGTCCTAATCACGCCATTAGACGATCATTGCCTAAAAGAAATTCTATTTTTAGTTTTCCGCGGTAGTAGCGTTTAGTAGGTAGGTGTAGGCAAACACGAAATATTATAGGGGGGGGTTTCTACATCCTGATCGAAAATTCGTAAGATGTCACTCGCGTTAGGACACGTGACCTTTATTTACATTAGGTTAGTTTTTTATTTTTAGTATATGGCGATTATGAGTAGTACAGGGAGGTTGGATATGGGATTTTAATTCTATGACAGATTGAGCTGTCAAATATACAACGTCAAAAAAGTAAATAAACAAAAGTTATTATTTTTAATAAATAAATATGGATAAGAAGTGATGGGAAGTAAATAGCGAGTATGTTTTCACTTCTGCCGGCACTCCCGGAGTGCAACCCGTTTTTTTTTTTTTTGGCAACAAAACTCTCAAATTGCTTTTTTATCTGACCAGTATTTCATTTAAATGCATATTATATAACTATCGATTACTGGCAAGAACACTGGCCATAGGGTAGGACATAGAATCCTTGAAAACGTCAACCGTCAGTCGGTTTTTTTTTTCTAAAATTGAGGAGCTACTGTTGAAATCCTACACCGATAACCGAATTTAGGGCGGGTGGAACCGCGGGTAAAAGCTAATTTCTAATAATTAACAAAATATTATTTTCTATTTTGGTCACTTATTAAAAAATGGTAATCTTGGTTTTCTTAATTTCTACGTCTGGACGGTTCCGTTTCTTTGGCCTCCTCACATGTTACGGTTCTTTGTAGAGATCCTCAAGGCATTTTCAAGAAGCACTTGTCGAAAGTGCCTTGAGATCTGAAACTCTGAAGCCTTATAAAGCGTAAGAGAGGATCTACGTCAGACGTCTATTGGTTTTGCTCTCTTTGTGTGATGTATTCCGTAACAATTCGCACTACTTAAAACATTAGCAAGTTAAATTATACGCCACGGTTTTTTGACTAATCTATTTATTCAAATTCAAATTCAATATAATTTATTCAGTTTAGGCTACAATAATTGAGCACTTATGAATGTCACTACGCCATCAGTTCGTAAGTCTACAGGGCGAGAGACCTTGTACTGAGAAGAACCGGCAAGAAACTCAGCCAGGGCATTTCTTTTCTCCCTTTCTCTTACAGCGTCTAATTAAAATATTGGAAAATGCCCTCCCTATCATAAATGCTTGGTAATTATTTATAATTAACATTTGCCGTAGCTGCTCTACTTAAGAGGATACGATTCGCGGCGCCTCGCAGCGGTCTTCATACAAACAAATTTCTCATTTGTTTTTGACATTTACTGATCAATGACTGTGAAATTTCTTAGTCATAATCCCAAGCCGAATACCGATGTCTGTGGCCTTCTAAAATCTTGTAAAATGCTTTTATTAACTAGAAATATGTTATGTATGAAAAACTAGAAACCTGTATAACTTTTGAACTATAAAATTTAATAAAACAAAGGCACACTGCAGACGTAGATATTTATTACTAGAACATGTCTTCAGAATTTCGTGGTGTTTGATCAGCAAGTGTCAAAAATAAGTGCGAAATTCATTTGTATGAAGCACGCTGAGAGGTGCTCCGAGTCGTATTCTCTGAAGGAGCTAAGTTGCGCCAATATTAGTTTACATGTTTTTGGTTTTTGCCATAATACTAAAAGTTAATATTCAACCCAGGGGTGTTGCAGATATTCGTATTGGCCAATTGTGAACCATAAACATTGATTCAGACATCTTCAGGCGGAAAAATCCATTTTGAGATTTTGCAGATGCGGGTGTAGGGCTTGGCACTTCAAATTACTACTACTTACTTACTTCAAGTATGACAAAATGTACTACCGTCTATTCATATGCTCTCGTAACTTATAGTCGAAAGTATAGGTAATATCGTCCCGTAGACCGAAAATTAAATAACTAACAAATAGTGACATTTGAGATATTGTAACTTAAATTTTAAAAAAAAAAAACTTTTAAATTTGGTGTTTTATTAATAACTTTTGAATCGCAATTACCTGTCTTCTTTGTCTGGTGAAATCAGTTTTGAGAAAAACCTTGTTACTTGAGAGTAATTTATACAAAATTACTTAGTTCTCGCCCTCATGAAATGTTATACTTTAGAATGTTTAGCTAATGTAAGTTCCTTTAATGAAATATTGCTTAAAATTTACGTAAATTGTATTTTACTTGTATTTTTCTGTACAAATCTATGTTTCGTATCTTGAGTTGTCAACCTTTTTTAATAAATAAGAACTTTGATGTTGGACTGTTTAAATTAATAGTAATACAAAATAAATGAATTTAAACATCTTTATTAAAAACTATTACAAAATGATATAAAAATTATTAATTAAACATTATTCATTAATTACATCTGGGTCGCCTATTCTATCTACTGCAAAACTGCTAGTAAGTAGGGAATGGTACCACGGATGTAACTCAAGGGGGCTCAAGGGCTTATTGCAAAGACCTATTAGGTCCTTCTTCTTAGCCTCTGAAATAGGAGGTGCACTGGAATAAACCTTAGGAATAATAAACAGTTTTAAGGTAATGGCGTCTCTGTTTCTTTTACGTTCGTCTGTTTGATTATAAACTCATTGGAATGTTTTGTAATTTGATCTTGTTTTTTTTTACTGTAACACATAGTCCTTAGAGGAAACTTTGGCAGGGAGCTCATTCCATAACCTAAGCGTTCGTGTGGGGCAGTTTATCTGTAACTGCATTGCACGTGACCATTAAGGTTCTAAGGTGTGGGGCTGAACTCCCTGCCGATGGCGGGCGGTGAGATGGTTGAAAGTAGTCGTGGGCATAATTTCAATCAATTCCTCAGATAAAATCCCATTATAAAAACGCACAGGGAGGCAAAGTCTCTCCTCAAACTTAAGGGTTCGATACGGCTTGTGAGATTGGGATTGATTTGGGACGATTCTCTCAGCCCGTCGTTGAACCAAGTTAAAAGGGCTAAGCTTGTATCCAGGTGTACCCGCCCGGAGAAAGCCGCATTCTTGCGACTTATAACCCAGCAACCTTTGCCCCGAGGTGAAGTACTGCTTCGCTCTGTTGAGAACTCTAAGTTTTTTGGACGCCAGCTTCACATTGTCTTGAAAATGATTTCGGAACTGAATATAGCTGGGAATATCAACACCAAGGATTCCAATGCTCTTGGAGATGATAAGGGGTGTGTTCTGAAATTGTGGGACCTCAGTGAATGAAAACCTTCTTAGCAGTGAACGCGCAGATTTGAGTCGTCGTAGGGCTTTAATCGAACCAAGTTTTCCCGTCCCTAGTCTCTAGACCTTGGACAGAGTGATCTTGATTTTAGACACAAGATCGCCGCGCTTATCCTCCTTTACAGGTCGAGGAATGTTGCTACGGCCTAGATACGGCTTCACTTGTTCTGTCATCTGCATAACAATGTATGTTGTTATTGGACAACATGTCATTGATATGTAGTAGAAACAGCATAAGAGACAGAACAGAGCCTTGCGAGACGACAGCCTTAATGTCTATGTTATCATAAAGCAACTGCTACATGTATGCGACTGCCGGACAAAAACCTAGCCACCCATGTGCACAAACCCTAAGGCAGTCCATAGGATGGCAACTTCGATAGAAGATCCTGGTGCCAGACCCAATCGAACGCCTTCGCTAGGATTCCAGGCTACATGTCAATGCCTCCTCCTAACTCACAATGCCTAGTGCCCATCGGTGTGTGTCACCAGTCGAGCGAACGTGGCGAAAGCCATATTGACGGTCACTGACCAGGCCGAATTTTTCTAGGTTTCTTAAAAGCTATGTGTTTATCACACGCTCCATCACCGTAGAGGAAAGAGGTAATAGCGCTTGGATTCGATGGATCTAAACTATTGCCCTTTTGGGCACCAGGTGCACTTTCGCAGTCATTTCTTAGTGTGGTAGGAAAGCGGGAAAAGGAGCATACAACGTGATAAGTCTATGTTCTAAAGAAATTATACCTCTTGAGTTGCATCCGTGGTACTATTCTCTACCTACTAGCAAATCTACAGTGGATGAAGTAGGCGAACCAGATGTTATTAACGGAGAATGTTTCGATAAAACGGTTCATTTATAATTTTTATCCATTTCAAACAAGCAAAGATTTCAATTTAAACTTATACCGGCACAAAAGGCTGTACTGAGACCTTATTGGGAACAGTTTGGAACTATTCGGATTCCAGAGAAAAATGCAAGTAAATCCAGACTTCTATACATTGTTGTCTCGAATTACAGAGAAACTGGTCTCACGAAAAATAGCCCCGACGTATTTCAGAAAAGCAATAACTAGGTATATCGCATTCGGGAGCAGTTATCTGCAATTGCTCTCTGCAACTCATCAAAATTAAAAACTAGGAAAAAGATTTTATATATGCTTAAATAAACCTATTCACACATTTTGAATAATTATTTACTTGTTTTACGGTAAGTTTTGTCCAATTTAACAGAATCATATTCGTATATTTACTAAAACGACTTAGTCAGTTTTCGCTCTGCTAAATTTGTTTTAAGTCAGTTTTTGGGTCACCAAAATCAATTAGTCAATTTTCTTTACGAGTCCAGTAGCGATAATCAAATGTTTCGGAGTAAAACTAACTAAGTACGCTTAGGCAATTTAATATCATCTGTCATGAAAATTATAATCACTAAATTCAATTAGTTATTTTATCCCCTCATGTGTAGGGTATAATCGTTGCATTAGGTGAGTTTTGACATTTCCTATCTCAGTCATACAAAAGCTAGAGCAACGGTGATAAGATAAAAAAATAAAGAAAAAAATGTTAACAGAGTGAAATTTCAAACTCATTTTCGTTAAAACTGTCACATAGTAAATTTTCGCTCTATGGGGACGATATTCTGTGTTTCAGAAACCGGTGCCTAACCTGTTGTACTATTGTTTTAATTAAAATATGTTTTTAATGCTACAAAACTCAAATCCTAATCCACAAAATTCACAACCACAAAAACATATTTAACTTGTTGAAAATGAAAAAATATCATAAAATTACAAAAGGTTTGTTTGATTGTTGAAAAATTGATTTTCGAATATCAAATCCTCTTCAATGCCGTTTTCATGCTGCAAAGGTAAAATAGTTATAACGAGTGAGCAAATTTGTTTTTTGGCGTGAGTGCCGTCTTTAAATTCCGAGCTAGTGAAGTAGCCTATAACTTAATAACGTGTGTGGCAAGTTATTGTAATGACTACTAAGCACAGTGAGGAATTTAAAGGCATAAGACCCAAAAAGAAAAATTGCTCTTGTATGAAACATAAAACTTTTACCTCAACCAGCAAGAAAATATTAGTTTTAGGTAAAGTCACAGTGAAGGCTATTTTGACAATTATTGACAATAAACCTATTACAAACAGATAACTGGTATTAATTCTAACTATTATTTATTCAAATTGCGTTTCTTTGCTTTTGCAGCAAACATCTTTTACAAAAACCACCCTTTTCGTGCTGGAGAGCTGAAGAAAGGTTTGTTAGAAAAACTCGTAGTCTAGTTGCGTGCGTATATAAAAATCCTTGTGGTTATGTGTATACCTCATAATACAAACGTAAAATCATATCGGTTGATATTACAGAATAAGTGAGAGTTTAAATGGGAAAGAAATAAAAAGGCATTAATTTTTCCAAACTTTTTAATGGTATCAGACAAAATAGTTAAACCCATTTGATATCTTATCAGCTTATCATTATTTTGATAATTAAAATTAAATTTTATGAAAAAGCTCAATCCTTTGGATTAATTGACAATTTAATAACTATAATAAACCCTAATTTGAAACTACGAAATAGGCCAATATTTTAACTAGAAATAAAATAAATTTCTACAATATTTCGAATTAGTTTACATTTTCAGTCTTAATAAAAGTTAAAATCTAAGCACAAAATAAATAGGTACAGTAGAACTTCTAAATGCTAAGCAATCTTAACCTTCTCCCCGCAAGCTTACGTCGCGTACAAGTAAACTCAAAGAGTTTCAGAGGAATTTACATGGAGAAAATGCCTCATCACTGTGATGCGTGGCGGTAGGTTGATAGGTACTCAAAATTGAGTTGATACTTACATTATGAGTAGACCTTCTGTACCTATTTTTTGCGCTGTAAGACATACAAGATACTTTAAACTAAAGGTTTAGAGACTTTTAAGTATAAAATTTGCTTAAAACAATAACTTTGATATTCACATTTAAAGCTTTTTAATTTTAGGCTCATTTGATATTTTATTCACACTATCGTAAACTATCTAACCTAAAGTATACCTTTACATGTGAGTATTAAGGCTCACATTACTTTGCCCACATCAACAATTTATATAAGAAAATAATAATTGAATACTCCTTTAAGTTAACTTAATTAAACGAAAAAAATTCTTAAGTAAGCTTTGATTGGAAGTATTATTATGTGGTCCAAAAATAATAATACAATGTGAAATCTAATTTGTTTATTTATTGTTAAAAGAATAACATTTATGAGTGAAGATATAATAAGTAAAACACATAAAAATAAAATATGAAATGTTGCGAAAATAAAACAAATATCTGCCCATAAAGAACAAATTAAATTAAACTATTTACTAAAGTAAATTTTGCATTTAGATTTGTTTTAGGAAATGTTGAGGAAAAACAATGATTTCCCCAAAACAATTGGCATAAGTACATGTAAAAAAAGGGCTTAGTGTCTCGATATATTTTATTTAATAGTAATAAATGGGAAATGGAAATAAAATAATTATAATTAAAAGATCAAAATAATATGAGATGATAAATATTTAATTGAACACTTTAAAAATGTCTTAATCAAAACAATTTATCGTAAAAAAACTCAAACCAAGTAATAAACTTAACTTTAATTAGAAGTATCGTTATAACAGATATTAAACAAGATTATTTATGTGATTTTATTATAAAAAAAAACAAAGCAAATAACAGTAACAGAGATCATTTGATGTAACGTGATAAGTAAAAAATTTAAAAAAAAATTGTATTGACAAATATAAAAAAACAAAAAAAATATGCAATAAAGAGGAAATAAAAGTTTGTAGTAAAATCTTAAGGCGCACCATAGATTTTAATATATAATTTGTTCACTACTTTTTTCTATATCAACATCTTTACACGTGAGTTCCAGTTCTTAGCTTACCTGTGAAAGAAGCAATTATTACTAATTATTTTTTTTCCTATTAAAGCGCATGGAAGTGCGTAGGTCAAGTTCTGAAAACGCAACACACATCTTATACACTTGCAAACATTAACGAGCTATTGTGGATCACTGATGGCTCATATCTAGATAAAATTTATATATACGTAGAAATTATACTGCAAAAAGTAGCTTTAATGGGTCATTGGCTGTGGACTTTATATTGACACTTCAGCGTCATAAGCAGGTACAGCTAGAAACAGTATGGATGGATAACTTTATAATTTATTTATTTTAAGAAATTAAAATCTGCCACGTTGCTTGGTTAAACCAAAAGAGAATAAGTGCAATCTACAATATTACGTTTTGAGCGCCAAATTGTCTTATCAGACTCATACATTACCACTGTTGGAGCACGGCCTACCCTCATCAGGGGTTATTTAGGTCACTGTCCACATGCAAGCCCAGTGCGGATTGTGAACCTCACACATGTTTTTTTTTTTATGATTTTTTCCTTCACCGAATGCCAGTTGTGTGAATAATAACGTACCTGAGTAATTCAGAAAAATACTCATTGGTATACGCCGCGTTTTAACCTCTGCCAGTCAGGACACAAGGACAAAACTTAAAGATATTAAAATCCCCTATTTTATATTATGACTGATTTTACATCTACAAGTTTTTTGCTTTCTTTTTTAGCAGCTTTTAAATTAAAACCATCTGTATTTAATATATAAGGCACACAAAATTTTAAAAAATTAACTGACGAAACAATAAAAGGAAATGGGACGAATAAAATAAACTTTTTAGTGTCAATAACTAACCTCCTGAACTAATACGGATACGAATATAATACTGGAATAAATCTTTCAGAGGGCATAACGTATTTTTTAAAACAATATTAACAATATTTCAATAAATATGTCTATAATAATATGTGCATTTTATTTACCTTTAGTAGTAATTTGGGTGGCTTGAAAAATTTGGCTGGACGGAGGATACGAGGCTCCTGAAGATTGAGAAGATAGTTTAGGCACCTGCGAAATAAAAGTTTTTTAAGAAAGCATTTGAAGTACGGATTGCAACTTTTTTAAGTACGAAGCTTTAGTAAATTATTAATATAGTTTTACAATAATATATCGTGTTGTTCTAATTTTTGTTTGTAGCACAAGTCTGAAATAACTAATTATTTAATTGTGTCTTGAAAAATGTTTACTGATTTTCGAATCAATTAATGCAATTTATTTGCAATGTATTGTTTATTTATAAAACCAGGGATTTCAACATCTTTATTTCCTCCTTTTTTCGACCACACCTATATAGATATTTTAGATTAAGTTTTCAGTTTTATTTTGAATTTTTGTAATTTTCTTTTAATATCAAACAACAATTTTTGACATTATTAAATTGATTATTTCTAATAACTTATAATGTTGTTATGATTTTTGATATTCAGCATTTCTAATAAATAATAATAATGTAACATTTTTTAACTTAATGAGTTTTTGAAATCGAACATGTCAATAAATAAAAATAATGTAACGGATTTTTACTTGATGCATCTTTGACTCTGAACACTCCTTACAAATAATAATAATTTAAATTGTTTTAACTTGATGAGTTTTTGACATTGACCATGTCAATAAATAATAATAATGTAACGTATTTTAACCTGATGAGTTTTTGACATTAAACATGTCAATAAATATAATAATATATTTTATCTTCATGAATTTTTGGCGCGGAATATTTGTAATTGAAAATAATAAAAAAACGCATTTTTACTTATTAATGTATTTAAACTTAATTGAATAGAACCCAGTATATGTATTATAAGAATATTGAGTATGTAAATTTTAATTCATGAAAAGAGTATGAATATGAGTATTAAAAAATTCTGATAGATCTAAATTTTGGTGAAGACCTTAGGTATACCATTAGAAATAAAGTATCTAAAGTCCCCATCGATCCCATGTGTGCTTAAACAGTTTTTTAGGGGTCAAAGGTCAAAATATTTGTAGATCATTTTAAGATCTATAATTTTTGGTTGTGTTACTTTTTTGATAAAACTTACCATTTTCGAAAAAAAACCAAAAACCCTTAAATTTTGACCTTTGACCCCGAATAACTTTTTTATTCACATATGGGAATAATGGGGACTTATGCCACTTTATTTCTAATGGTGTACCCAGGTCTTTGTTGTGACTTCAGTGGGCGGAGTGTTTTGCATGTAATTTTTTTTAAACCTTATTTACTGTTAAGGAGGCTCATGAGTAATTTATCGTTAACTTAGTTTTATAAAATATTTTTAATCCAATATCCAATGCTACTTGCCTTACAGTATGTTAAGCGGAAATCACTTTGTTCTTGTGTTGTTCTATACCAATTTCATAATTAATGAAACACTTCGGAGCAGCTATTACTATCCGTTAAGTTCGGCCATTAAGCACAGTGATTGGATGGCTGAGAACTCGAATCATAGCGTCCAAAGTCCACGATACCGTACCGTACGAACAGAATGGTACTTGCCACAAATGGAAACCCACAGGGAAGCTATTTAATTTCCACTGCAGAGTAGCTACACACCGAATAGTAACAATTTAGTTTCTTATCAGTCAAATATTTAAAAGGCAGTATTGAAGTTATTTGCTTATTAAGTAAGTTAGTTATTTTGTGTATATATTGTTTCTTAGATAACTTACTTGAGGCTGAGCTCCACTATTCGTTGAAGATGATGAAGCCTGAGGGCTGCTAGCAGGCTTTGATGATGATGACGAAGAAAGTGGTGTCAGTGGTGGCACTATCAGAAATACAATCATGGAAATTATTATACTACTGATATTTACTACTATAATAATTCTAGTAAAGATTAGTATTAAACATATCTATAAAAAGATTTTTAATTTGTATATGCAATAACTACTTAATTAAAATACAAATATAATTTAGAGGTCTTTTTGATTGAGGTGATGATTCTATCAAAGAAAATTAAAGTTATCTTGTTTTTGGTAAAAAAAAAACCATTAGTTATATGTTCTGTATTATAATTAATTTGTAACCCAAAATACTAAAAGTCTAACTACAAGGATTTATTTTTTACATTTTAAAAGTGTCACTTATGCGTAGTGACCTACTTTGTTCAAACTATTACACGTGTGTATTTTGTAGGAGTTTTTAGAGTTGCATACTATTTTATTTTTTAAGTATAAATAATACTTAAAAAATAAAATAGTATGCAACAGAAGAAATTACTTGGAAGAGGGAGATTGTTACTACGAGTTGAGTAGTACGGAGGTGGCGCTTGCGTAGTTGAGGAAGTCGATGTATTTATTTGTGGAACGTACGCTGTAAAAAATTACAAATTTTAACCAAACTGAAAAGATATTGTGTCATTATTCTTAAAAAAAAATATATATATAGTGTTGTAACAGAAGTCACATAACGAAAGTAGAAACGGAAACAGATGTTTTATTTTATTTATAACGGAGGCAGAATTAGTGAACGAAGTACAATCTTATCAATAATGTGAAATTTAAAGATACAAAAATAAATAAAAAAAACAACGCTCTTGCAATTTTATGCTAGTCGCATGCAAAACATTGTTTCGAAACAAATTGCAAATTAGACAACTTATTACGTTCTTGCAATGAGCGTCGAATTTTATGTCATTATCTTTTAAAACTAGACATTTTGAAACCAACCATCCACCAGCCAGAAATCGAGAAACTAGTAATACGCAGATGTAAAATTTTTTGCGGAACTTCCGCTAAAATTTCAGTATCATCAGATAGTTCCGATAAAATACATTTTTTTATGTTTTTATATTTTACTTACACAAAGGTCCACTGCCTCTTAAATATGGATTTCCATAAGTGGCTGCGTATCTGACATCTAACCCACTACTGAGAAATACTCCAGAATTCGTCATCGGAATCACTAAAAAATAAGGAATGAGAAATATAAACATACGTTTTCTCATGCTCATGGCAAAAAATAAAATGATAGAAAATATCTGTAACGTCTATATAATCATAAACAGATTCTCAATTTTGTCTGCGAACAAAATCTCTTAAATTTTTTATTTGAGTTTTATTTAATCCGCCTTTTACCTTAATTATATATTTACTTTAGTAGTATTTCCATACTTACCATCTGGTCCTACAAGACCACTCAGTCTCCCACAGCTCGATTGCCTATTTAAAGGTTGACACGGCATGGAGTACGTTGAACTATCAATACTTTTAGAAAGAGATCCATTTAATGAATCATTTAATTGAGCAGGAGGTGCATAATCTCTGGTATAGTCTACGTAAGGTACATAACCATTATTGTGACTGTGAACCTGTGAACAAAATTTATTGCAATTATTATGATCCTATGACAATGAGTATATTGCCATAGGATTGTATGATGACGTAGGATTTAATTTTTGACGCCTAAATAACATATATTAAAAGGTTAAAGCTGAGAAAAAATAAAAGACATTGGGAAGTTTCTGACCCACTTTTCAAATACTAGCGGACGAAAACAAAACCTGTCAAAATGTTTCAAGTGCAATACCTTTTTTTTTTCTTAAGCTTATGGAAATTCCCAAAAATACGGTAATTAGATTTGTTAATACACACTTATCTACATTTAAATTTTACAAAAAAATATCTCACAGCCATTGTACGCTCTACTGCAGGGACACAAGCCTCTTTCTTAGAGAAGGAGGCTTGGGCCATAGTCCAATGCAATAAGCCCACTGCAAATTGGCCGTGTATAATTTTATTGTGAAACCTACATGGGTTTTTCATTTTCTTTCATGAACAACGGTTTTTACTTCTTTTCCCATAAACACCCATTATATAAATAAGATAAAAACAATAATAATCATATATTATATCATCAAAAAAATATACTTCTAGAGTGGTACGAAGCCCACAGCTGTCCTCACGAGACGTTGCTTATCTTTGCATGTAGTTTGTCTTTCTCCTAGTTATTCACAAACATGCAGAAACCACTTTTGAAGTAAAATCTAGAAAAAAACTTGGAAAAGCGACAATAACATGACACATATTAGGATAACATAGGGCATAATAGTATAAAATATTATAAAATAAAGTTTTTCTTATAGTAAAGTTCCCAATGTCCTTTAAAATAATAATTCAACCAATAAATAAGGATAGAAATAGCTTCTTATAGATGGTAGACCACGACTATAATTATCAATTCAAATGCTTACACACAGAGAAGCAGAACAGATAAAAAAAATCTCAATTGCATTATTTTATGTATTGGTATTTTATGGTTACTCTTACTCACTTTAAAATTCAAACTGCTGGCAGTGTCATTGAAGTCTCCACTATATCTATGGTATTGTTTTATTAGTTCATTGTCATAGCCAGCATCCGAAAGAGTCACCGGACCTGCCAGTGGCAGACCAAGGTTAGAAGTCAAATGAAGACTTGAATGGAATTCAGTATCTGATCCTTGGTTTAAATTTTCCTGAAATGGTACAATTTTATTGAAGATTTTTAATATTATTATTGTATTCATAAGAAAGATATTCTCATGTTTTACCGTCTATTAATTTTTATAATCAAGGAACAATACACTATTAACTATGTATGTGATCTTACTTTTTCTTTTTATTTTGATAATACACTATTAACTATGTATGTGATCTTACGTTTTCTTTTTATTTTAATAATACACTATTAACTATATATGTGATCCTACTTTTTCTTTTTATTTTAATAATACACTATTAACTATGTATGTGATCTTACTTTTTATTTTTATTTTAATTGTTTATTCGTTAGTGTACGAAATAAGGTACAAAGAAATGTGTCTCGGACTTCGGGTATAGCACAATTCAAAACTATGTGTGTAAATTAAAATGAACACGAATTGTACTGTAAGCTGAAAAAAAACGAATTTGGTATTTCGTTTTTCACAGTTTTGGCACTGTATTAAATAAATGTGCGCTAAGAAGTTTGCAAAAAGAGTCTTAAATTGGTTGCTATAATGCTCTAATATCAAAGTATATATATATATATATATATATATAATTTAATACATATAGTTTGAACTTTGATATTAGAGCATTATAGCAACCAATTTAAGACTAAGCCTTTTTGCAAACTGCAAGCATACATATATGTATATATATTAATATATTAATCAAAATTGAAAACTCACCATATCACAACTTCCTTCAACATGTCGCAATTCTAACTTTAAATCACTTTTATTAGAACTCCTGTCACATTCTATTCTATCTTTAAACTGATCAAGGCAAGTTTTTCCAACGTCAGTTATATCAGGCTTATGAGCAAGTTCTGTTTTCTTAGATTTCCGGTGGCAAAGCATTACCAGAAGCAATGCAATCAACAATAGTATAGCTAACGATGCACAAGCAGATATTATCAAAATTAATGGGAATGATTCTGAAAAAAGTGTTACAAACAAATAAGAACTCGATAATCGTAGTCTTCGGATTATAAATGACAGCTTAGCAAACATTTTAACAATTTCTACGACGCACATTTTTGAAATATGCTTTTTATGAAGAGTAATTAAAATTGTTCGCCAATTGGAGACGAGTTTCGTTTTATAAAGTCCCGTTAATTAACTTTAATATAAAAAAAATATAATATTAATATATATCAAATATAAAATTAATTAATTGGTTGACCAAAACAATACAAAAACGGCACCCAGCTAAAGGTCATCGGTCACTGCAAGCCAAAGTCGTATTTAAGGTGGATACTCCGATTCTGGCTGACAGTATTATGTGAGTAAAACTATTTCTTTAATATATATTTTATTTAAACTCGACATATTCGGTAACATACACATTTGATTTTAATAAAACCTTGTAGTTTAACCATCATACTCGATTACTTATATTAATTTATTTTACTCTAAAAAATGTAAATTGATACTCTTTTAAACAAAACTATTAGCAAAAACCTTGGCAGTTTTATTATTATTTTTTTATACAACATAAGAAACAACTTAAAAGGTATAAGGAAATCGGTTCAAAATTCAAAGATTATTAAAATAATACCATACTAGGTATATTAAGTAAGAAACGTTTAACATCTTCTCGTTAATATCGATTTTCTATTATGGATAGAATTAATTTTTTTTTGCAAATTTTTTTTTTTCTATTTCATTATTATTACCTAGAGTTTTAACATACTTACTGTCAGGTAATAAGTGTATTTCGACACTGTCCGTTCCATAAATATTTGTGACACTACAATTGTATGTCCCAAAGTGGACGGATTTACTTTCTCGAATAATTAACGTAGATTTAGTGAATCCATCTGCTAAAGTCTCTTCCAAAAAAGCATATTCCTGTAAAAATATAATTTAACAGTATTAAAATGAAAAATGTTCTTTTTTAATGGATAAAAGCTATTTAAATAGATATAATGGGTATAATTGAAATAAGTTAGCAATGGTTAATAATATTTTATTTCAACATGAATAAATAATTACCCTATCATTAAAAGAATTGATTTCATAGCCTCCAAAACTCCATGTTACGTAGTCGGGTTTAGGTATTGATAGTGATATACACTCTATTCTTACACTGTCACCCTCCATACCATATTGGCTTAGGTTCGTAGTTATTTTTGGTGGACCTTAAACCAAAAAATAAAATGCAGAAAACCAAAAAAAAAGGACGGACAAATTAATTTACACACTAAATAATGGAATTTATAATTAAACAAAACTGTCATGTATTAAATATCCACTAAACTTATGAACAAGGATAGTGTATATATAATTAACTAAGTTAGTTAAGGTGAATCAGAATAAGATATTTTTATACAAACTGCATAACACTGTATCTTTATCTATTTCGCTTCTAAAAAAGCGATACTCTAATGTATCGTTATTAAATACAATCACAAAAGTCACATTCATCCTTAAGATATCTGTGAATTAATAATAACCAGAGATTTGATTAAATTAATTTAATGTTTTTAACAAAAAATTAACCCTGGTTGCCTAATAATTCAATGACATTTAATGAATGTATATACTTTTTGCGATAACAAAGCTAAACTTATATAACTTTAACGCATATTGAGTGGTAAAATGTTTTTAGTTATAGATATATATTTAGTGACCTAAAGTTTGTATACAAATAATTAGATTCGCCTTAAGTATACAAACTAATATTCAAAAACAAATAAACAAACCCTTAAAAACAAAAAGGAATATTTAGTGTTTGAATTATTTGATGCCGAAAGCTATGTAAAACTAGAATAGATTTTGGCATCAGCTAGTTCTCTCTCTCTTATTTGAAGTCCTTTTCTGTAGCTGTGTGTAGTTCAGCTTACCATAAATGTTGAAATTTATTACATTTTGATAATTACAGCTTTTAACACCAATTTTCGTAACAAACTTTCAACAAAATGGCCACAAAACTTGTTACTTGAATAGTAGACTGAATTAGTTTAGTATACAAATTACTATGTAACTACTTTAACTAAGAATAGTTTTAAACTGTAGGGCAGAATTTCAAGTGAAACTATTGCTAGCAACTATATAGTCTCTAATTTGAATTTAAAGTTAACTCAGCAAAGTCAACATCATTTTACGTTTAGAACATTCTGACATTGTGTAAATTTGGAAAGATAAATTTACATACCAGAAATAATTATTAGGAAAACTGATATAATTTTACTTGTTGAAATTTATATGTACTTTATTTTCTGCATATAAAAAAAATATTACAAACCCTCATTTTGGATATCAAATTTCCTTGTCCATGCGGCAAAAGGGTTCTGGCTACAATTTATTATTGAAATTGTAATAATTTTCTTTTTTAATTGTTTAATTAAGATAACATACGCAAAAACCTTGTACACAATGTTTTGCCTAAAATAATAAAGGCAAAAGTGAAAATGTATGTTACCATACTTTTTTAAAATTGATTTTTTTTCAACACATCAAGATAAAGTTTACCATTCTCAGAAATTTTGAGAATTATTATTATTTTAACTATAACTTAAACAAATTGTGTTCATTTACAGTATTTTTTTTCGTAAAAACACATTTTTCTTAAAAAAAAAATCATTCAATATTGTATGATACACACCTTTTAAGTACACAGATGCAAATGCTTCCACATCTTTGTACCCTTCAACACTAGCTCTGCAGACATATTGGCCAGTGGATCGCTGGGACACAGTGACTGTAAGGTTTGAACTTCGTCCTACTATCTAAGCAAACAAAAAACAATGATTAATATTAACACGATAACGAACAAGAAACGACCGAGCGCGTGCCGTACACAAATTAAGTTTGGATTCCGTAAAATGAGAATTATTGCACGAATATCTAAAAAAACGTATAAACCAATTTGTCAAAACTGATTTTTATTGGTAGTATCTGTTTATAAAGCCCATATATATTAAGAGTTGGGGGGACACAAAAAGTTTTCAACTTTGGAAGCCACTGCAATGCAACGTTTAAATTTAAGTGAAAAAATATTAACAAATCGTTCAAATGCATTTTCAAAGCACTATCCAACAATATCGCACATAGTGGGGTGCGAATAAAGAAATCTCGTCCCTTGATTCAATGGAGAGCTAACGCCAAAAATTTTTTTTTGCTCAATTTCCACAACATATATTCACAAAAGACACATCTCTGAAAAATTTCATTAGAACCTACCCAAAGATGTCGGAATTATAAGGCTGTGACATACGGGCGGACGGAACGAATTTATAAGGTTTCCGTTTTTTGTCATTAGCCACGAAACCCTAAAATTATTAATTATGTTTATTCATTATATGAACTTTAATAACTACTTAGCTTTTTTAATTTAATTAACTAATTAATTAATTGAATAACTAGTTATATTAACTACTAAGTTATATGTATGTACTCTTAGATATAAAATACACTTACAATCACTCGGTTATGTTCATATCTGTGCCATAATATTTTCGGTGCTGGATTGCCTTCAACGACACAGTTTAATGTTACTACGGAACCGATTTCAGCTTCCACATTTTGTGGACTAATTTTAAATGTTGGACCATCTAAAAAAACAAAATCAATTCCTTTCCATAACTTTTGATTTTTTACTATGATTCAAGTTTCAAGTGAAACAACAACATAATGAAGATGAAACAAGTCAATTCTACTTATATTTAATAATAAGTTTATAAAGTTTGAAATAATTTGTTAAACTAAAATGTTAATACACAAAATGATTTTAGTTTCAAATAAATAGAACAATAAAAGTTCTTACATGTTACTTCCAAAGTTTTAGTGTCAGCACTTTTGCCAACAGAATTGTAAGCTTCACACTTTACTGTGGCTTCATTGTATTTACGTGAAACATTTGGCAACACCTGCAAAACATAAATCATGTAATTTTTTTTCATTACATCTAAAAATATTTTTATATCCGAGTTTAGCCAGAAGGATATTTTCACAATTAATACAGTTCGAAATAGCAACCTCAACATATCTATGTCCCAAAAAAAAAATTAACAAGTACGACATTTTAAACAGAAAGATAAACCTCCTTAACCTATCAAGTAACATAATTTCAAATAAATATTATAACTGGGGTCGGCGTTAACCAAAGAGTCTTTTCTTAATTTCTTAAGTACACTGATTAATAATTCACACCACTAGCGTTTTAGTGAAGGGAAACATTGCGAGAAAACCTGCAAACGTCAAGAAAAAAAAAGACGTATGTGAAGTCCACAATCCGCACTGGGCCCGCGTTTGGACTATGGCCCAAATCACCCTCGCTTATGAGAGTAGGCCGTGCCCCAACAGTGGGGACGTATGAAGGCTGGCAAGGATTATACTAGCTTCCAGTATTAATATTATATAATGGTAGATTAGCGATTTCGGTACCAGAATGTCACCCAGTGAGTCTGAAGTTCAATCTTGGCTGAGCTGCTATCATATTATAATCTTTAACCCCTTAAACCATTAGTTGTAATGATTGTTAACTAAATTACTATCATTGATGATAATAGTCTAAATATTATGATTTTGGCTTCATTAAATAAATTAATCCCTACGATTGTGGCCTTTTTCCTTGACGTATTTTATTATAATGTGGTTACTTCTAGTTGAAAGACTTATCTTCTTGCTGGTATGCAATTATCATATTCTTGAAGCAGAGTGTTTCTCGCTTTATACGAAGAATAGCTAATGTAAAATGCATATTGCAGGTGTTTTGTGTGCCAAGAGGAAATTTAAAAATTTCTTCACTGCAAGCATATTTTATAAGTTCTTCGGTAGGAGTGAGGATAAGTTACTTTTTCCATATAACTTAAATCTGCGTTTTCATTTTATGGTATTTTGCGTTTACAATATTTATATATTTGTTGACAAATTTTCAAAAATGAATAATGTATTGAAATCAACTTATTCTAACTTAAATTTTTTATTTGATTTTTTTAAATTAATGATAAGAGAATGCAATACTCGGTACAGTTTCCAGTAACATTGTGTAAACAGAATTGACAAATATACTTATAACCTCTAAAAGATACCAGAAAAAGATCCTAATGAAAAAAGCTATGTTTTTTTGATCCAGAAAAAAAAAATACTGAACAAGTATTTTTATAACGCAGGGGCGAAGTTTCAAAGTAAAGAAGGAACTAATATCTTAAAAAATAAAGGTTAAATTGAAAAAAGTTAACAGGACTTTGCAACTTTTGTGCGCAATGTTTTAAATTAATTTTTGGTGTTCACGGTCCGTCGTTAATAGGTCGATTTTAATACAAATTTGCATTCTCCAAAGCTTAACTTACAAACTTACAATCCACTAGCTCTGTTAACAACATCATATCAACGAGAGTTAAACAAAGAAAATTTTCAGTTCATACCTTTCAGATATTCTTTGACTAAACTGTCGTGTCAGAAATGTACAGACTAACTTACTAACAAACAAAAGCAGCTTTAGCCAAAGTTGATAAAGACGTAAAACTTTCAAGGTATTTTCCTTTGGTAGTATAGGTGAGCACTAAGACAGACATTCCTAATATTCATAATTTAAGGGGTTAAAATTGGGGTCAAATATAATATATGAGTAGAATATCTTGAAAATTAATAAAGCAACGTGTAATATGATTTTTTGTATATCCGAACTTTGTGATTCAAACTAAACCCCTTCAATATTCTTCCCCTAACTTTAACCCCTTTCTCTTACTTAGAAGCTATTTACTTTAAGTGTACATGGATAAAAAAAATTGTTCGAATTAAGACACTGTTTATTAAAATGCGTTAATACTTAATATTATTAATTTAAAAAAAATAATCTGGAAATTACAAAACAATATAAATTTAAGTACTTTTTATTAATTCCATATAATAATAACAACAAAATAGTTTTATTTATATCCGTAATTGATAATTTGTACTTCGGATTATAGAATTTTACAAATCCTATAAAACTTTACTCGTATTTATGAGTAGGGTAATTAATATCAACATAAAAAGCTTAGATTACAGAAAGTTTTATTAAAGTGGGCAAGATAAAACACTAACTACTTGTCATTACAATGAAGGCTAATTAACGTTTACAAACAACTTTCTAAGAATTAGTGAAGTTTACTAATAACAAACATCATATTGTATTGCTACGAATTAAGCTTGACGTCACGCGTCTTTCATCGCGCTGTCGAAGTTTTTTCGATAGTTCGCATATATACCCACATACGGAAATGCAAACAAAGTATTACAAGGCGTTCCCCTGTACCGCCGCTCCACAATTAGTTAGTCTGAGCTGAACAGATTTGACGTACTATCTACTGAAGCCCGTCCTTCATCCACCTGGTACACTGACCAGTTATTATCAACTGTACGCTTCGCATCACAGAGCTTCATCAGGACTAACTTGTATCGGTGTATTTAATCGGTGATTTTATTCGCATTCCATTAAATTTTACTTGCTTTTAGTAGACGACACTGTTCCAATAAGACTAGTTTTTTCCTGTTAGTAAATACAATAAGTGAAACTCATTGGTAACCGTCAGTGTAATTTACTTTTCCTCGGAATTACTAATATTTTAGTGGTTATTAGTATTATTTACTCGTAGCTACTAAAGTGTTTTCTCCGTGTAGGAAATAAAAAAAGTTAAGTAGCTTACCAATTCACTTTTGGAATTCTCAATAATTGGTTGGTTGTTAATATACCACTTATATACCAGATCGTTGGGATTAGCATACGCTTGACAACCTGAAATGTAAGTTCATTGAATTTTCTCTTACTTCAAGAAAACTTTTAAAAAACACTTAAGTAAGTTATATAATTTACTAACCTAAATATTAGTAAATATTTCAAAGAAATGTTTATATTGGTGTATGCGTTAGATTTGCTGTGTCGAAGATCCTGAGTTCGATTTCCGCTAAGAGGTAACAAATTAATTTATGTATTGTAACAGCGGACTCGTTTGAGACCAATCGCTGTAGCTTACAAAGCTTTACGGTTAGGAACGGAAAAGCATCGATGAAAAGGTTTAAGTGTTTTGATTACTAAGTATTTTTAAATAAGATTGTAAAAACCTAATCTTGAAATAAAATGAAATGAATTTTCTGTTTTGCACACCTAACAAAAGAAATGCAATAAAAAGCTATAATAAAAAAAAGTAAAAATATGCGACCTAGCCATGTCTACCAGGTAAACCTTCTAATCTTTATACTCACCTAAACTTAAGGTTTCACTTTCGGAAACTCTAAGTTTTCCAGCACCTGATGTTTTATAAATTCGAACTCTTGGAGCATATTGGACCTGTAACAAAACAAACACATTTTCTACAATACAATTAAACACATGGTTATTGTCATATGGCAGTCTGTAGTCACTGTCATATGTATTAAGGGCAGCTTAAAAACTCTGACAGCCAGGTGGCCACTACCTTAACAACGCCTACCCACACCCTATGCCAGCGTGGTGGACTATGGCCTAAAACTTTTTCCCCAACAAGAGGCCTGTGCCAACGCAGTGGGGCGTGAACACAAAAAAATGCAATGTATTTATAAACATTTTTATGTGTCCCTAGTGCGTGTTTTTGTGCATAGTTAACTCTATCATCGCGTTCGCGTATTCAATAACAATCCTATGATAAATAATTATTTTAAAACGCGTCCACTGGCAAAGCTGCTTCATTTTCATACATTTATTTTGTTAAGTTTGGCAGTCAGGTAAAAATTACACACATTCTAGTAATTCTGATCTATGATAAAACGGATTTTAATTTCGATTTGATTTTATAATTCAAGTACCTTAAATATATATATATATCCATATAGCCATAGATATGGCATGTATACTATATTTTTTTCAAAGAGTCTAACTTCAGGGAGTCTTAAACGAAGATAGATTATTTCTATGTATGTGTATTATATTGTATTCCTTAATTCTATGAAGATTTTGTGAGTGTTAGATTTATGTACTAGGACTTTATAAGTCACTAGGAGTTGTGTGTATTAAATATATATAAATATAAATAAAACTGCAATTTGCGACTGCGAAACAGAAAACGTTATAAAATAACAAACATCTGAAGCTAAGCCACAGACAATTCCCTTCCAGAGAATTGTTCGATAGTTCGTTGTCCGTTTCCTTTGCAGTGACACAAACTTATGGTTTCTTGCGAAGAATTAGAAATAGAATCGATTTGTAATAGTATACAACAATGGCAGGATAATACTATTTATTGGTACCCAACGACAAGGATTAGAAACCACTTGAATTAACTTTATTATAGCTATATATAAGGGCTTGTATTTAAAAATAAATCTCATATAAAAGAGCAAGAGATTCATAAGACCCAGTCCGTGGAAAGTGGCGTACCTTTAGAAGCAGATGCCTATACCCACCAGTGAAGTGAATAGGGTTGATGAGGATGAGAATGAAAAAGAGCATACTCAAAAATTATGTACCTGAGTGTAAATTGTAAGTGTAAGTTATCTACTATTGGCTCTAGATTTTGTATTTTAACAGAACAGAAATACTTAGTTTAAAAATGAATTTAATAAAATAAAAATAAACTAAATTGTCTTCGTGGAAAATGCTTACTATAAATGCTTAGCAAGTTTTATAGGAATACTATTTTACTATTGTCGTTGTAGCCAGATATAAATGATACAGATACAATCGAAATAAACGTACTGCAAGCCATGTTGGGTGCTAATAAAAATAAATTATAGGGGAACAACGAGACTGTTGGAAATAAAAATACTGAACTACAATTTTACGTTGCCTCAATGCTGGAAAAGTTGCCAATTCATAAGTCGCGATTCTGTGGGGCAGCGTTTTGAAAACGTGCTTTTAGAAATCACAAAATAGTGCGTTATTTTCGTATGCAATAAAAACAAAACCATCCAAGAGCATGTCAGACCGTGTGATCTAAAGAGTTCCTTAACCATTGCTATTGAAATTTTTGTTTAAGTCCTGTGTTTTTTTTTAAAATTATTCTTGGCTAGAAATAAAGATAAAATTCCTACCGAAGATAAATATTTTAATAAAATGAATCATGTGAGTCGGACTCGCGCAACGTGGGTTCGTTTCCACCATCTAATTAAAGAACAAAAAAGTACCTCTAGGTTGCTTTAGGATTAACAAATATTTCTAGGTCACAAATATTTTTCTTTTCATAATTTGGACTGTTCACGCTAAAAGGCGCTTATATGGTAATTTATTGGGTTCCGTTCCTAAAGGGTAAAAAACGGGACCCTATTACTAAGACTCCGCTGTCCGTCCGTCCGTCTGTAACCAGGCTGTATCTCATAAACCGTAATAGACAGTTAAAATCTTCACAGAAGATGTATATCTGTTGCCGCTATAACAACAAATAGTAACAGAATAAAATAAATATTAAAGGGGGCTCCCAAACAACAAACGTGATTTTTTTTGCTTGTTTTTGCTCGATATTGATAACGGCAACAGTTAGGTAGGTAGACGCTTAAAATATTCACGGAAGATTCAGTTATATCGTCACTTTAAAAATAAATAATTAAATTTAAATAATACAAATATTTAAGGGGGGCTACGATACAACAAACGTGTTTTTTTTGCCGTTTTTAGAGATAAATGGTACGTTACCCTTCGTGCGCGAGTCCGACTCGTACTTGGCCGATTATTATTTGACTGCCGTGCAGAGGGTGTGGGTTTGATTCCCGCACTGGACACACATCTGTGTTTGTCTTGAGTCTGGGTGTACTTATGTATAATATGTATGTATTTACAAAAAAGAAGTTATATATATGTATTTATATCCGTTGTCTGGTACCTATAACACAAGCTTTGCTTACTTTGGGGCTAGACGGCGCTGTGTGTAATGTTTAAGAATATTTATTTATTTCTTTATTTATTTATTTATTTATTAGTTGCTATACTCACATTATTTTTCACTATTCTTCACTGCAAGTTTAAAAACTGTATGTATTACGTTTTAGCGATAGAGCAAAAACAACGAAAACATCCTTCTTAAACATATACAATATATATATTTTAGTCCTTTTATATATGTTACGAATAAAAACATTGAGCTCTTTAAAGATTGCACAGGCAGCCATGCATGCTGCGTTGGCTTAGTAATGAGAATTTGTTGGCACCGTTGGTGTACGATTTGCCTTAAATGGGCAAAATTTGATGAGATTATGATTACGCATGATATACTAATATTTTTTACATATAGGGAAGGTAAAAACACTAAATATTTTTTATAATTACCTAGATCTGTAGAAAATTTAAAGTTCTTCGTCTTATTAAAGACAAAATGAAACAAAATGGCTGCGACCCGATAATCCTGACTAACTACGAAAATCCAAAAAAGACTATGACCATTTTTCGTAAATTATGTAATAACTAATTAAACACACGGCACTTAATGAAATAGTGCTTGGGTTTAATGTGCATTAAAACACGTATGTATTATTTTTTTTATCGAAATCGAAACGTCACTCGAATAAACCAGTAAAACTCCAAGTTTTCAAAATCTACAAGTTAGGTACTCAAATTTAAACTTGAAACGAACGCTCTTATTTTTTTCTGTTGTGTCTATTGTAACTTAAATTTATCTATAGTTAGAATAACAAATACACACAAACAAGTTTTTATAAAACAAATAACATAAAAAAAAACTATTTATTATTCGTTAGGATATCGTTTATCACGGTTCAAAAAATAGGAAAATCCCTTAAAAGTTTTTACCTTAAAAACCGGGTAAGTTCTGTTTTAGAATATATCTCATAGCAAGTAAGATAAGTAGATTTTTTTAGTTTATTTCTGTTACAAATAATAATCCTTGCGTACACAAATTAATATAAATATGTGTGAACAAAATTACGACTGGCGAATTTATCCTAATCAAAACAATATGTTTTTCTAAATGTAAAACCTCGAGGCTCAACTAGTGCAGAATAATAAATTGAATTCTTTGTTATTTTAATATAACTCCGATGAAGCCTCTCTGAGACAAGTTTTATTGTCACTTCAGAGACAGGCTTTGTTAGTTTAAGCCCTCAACTCAGTAGGGCTTCGTCTAGACTTAAAGCTTCACTGGCAACTGAATAAAGTATACTTTATAACTAGTGTCTACCGAATAAGCCAGCTTAATCTCTATAGATAAAGTATTTTTTCACTATTGTCATGCCTATAAGTTATTCTGAATCTACTTTAATTTTGAAGAGTCACCTCAATAACAACGTCCTAACTTTTTAACTTTCTGCATCAGAAAAAAAGAAACACGGTAATATTGTTCATTATGTCAAAAAAAAACAATAATTTCATTATGTCGGCTATCATAGTGACAGCTTTGCTCAAAGTTACGCATGATATTTTTCGAATTCTTGATCTTTCAGATTTTAGTAGTACCTTTAATTCTGTAAACTATGACATTTTAACAGGCATACTTGCTTTTCTGAACGTATCTGATTCAGCCATTAATTGGTTCAGTTCTTATCTTCGAGGACGCTCGCAATGTATACGAAACGGTCAATTATTTTCAGATTGCTGTGATTTATCAGCTGGCGTACCTCAAGGTGGTGTGCTCCTCTTCTATTTTCTATATTTATTAATACCAATTCTTCTGTTATTTCTTCACTCCACCATCTTTATGCGATGATTTGCAGCTTTACCGACACTATCACGTCATTAATATCTCTAATGCTGTGAATCTTATAAATAATGATATGCAAAACATATTTATTTAGGCTAATTCATTTGATCTGCTTGTCAATCCATCAAAATATAAATGTATAATTATTGGCAGTAGATGTAGATGTAGTAGATACATGACTAATATCTCTATGCCAATCACTCCAACAGTGTATAATGATAAAGTTATCTCAATAGTCGACATAGCTAAAAATCTTGGCCTTACAATGGACTCCTACTTATCTTGGAATGCATATGTAGTTGATTTATCTAAAACAGTCCATTTTTCTCTATACTCATTAAGGCGCTTGTAGAACGTTATCCCCATTTCTATTAAAATTACACTAACTCGAACTCTAATACTTCCTATTTTAGACAACGCCGATGTATGTTACTTGGACGCCAATGAGAAGCTACTGAACAAATTTGAGCGTCTTCTAAACCTATGCATTCGCTATATATACGGTTTACGTATATGACCATATCTCCAATTTCAGAACTGAACTCAAGTGTCTCCCAATCCGTTTCCGACAGTATACTTATACTTTATCCCTGCTTTATTACATTCACTACAAGCCTAGTAGTCTTTTACATTTACTAGCAAAATTAAATTTCATGACTTCTTTAAATCAACCTGTAAGACCAGTTATCTTACAATTATTGAAAATACCACGCAACGTTACTGAATTTTAATAATACATTTTCTGTTCAGGCAGCTATTCTGTGGAATTCTCTTCGCATATGCTTAGAGATAGTTCATCGACTGAAATTTTTAAAATACGCTTAAAGGAGCACTATTTGAGGAACACTTGAAAATATAAAAAACTAGCGGTCCCGGCGAACGTTGTTCAGCTGCCGTCCCTCGTTAACCGGGCGAAAGTTAGTTTTTACCTAAAGTGCCCGAGTCCGGCTCACACTTAACAGATCGAGATAAAAACTATCCTATCTTTTAAGTTGGATCAAATAACAGATAGTGACGGAGTTCATTGCGGACAAACAACGTGACACGTAATTTTTATATATATAGATTAATTTATTACCATCGAACGCTATGTCAGTTATTTTATACCATCTTTTTTTTATTAATTTATTCTTTATTTAGTATAGAATTATGTATAAATGTTATTATTTTATTTGTTTTTAAATGTATGTGTATATGTAATTTTTTTTTTATTAAATTTCATATGTTATTAATTTAGTATGATGTAGAAAAAACTTTGTTGTACAAGCCCTTGCCTCCTTTTTGTGTAAATTTATCTTTTCTCTGTGTTTGCGGGAAGAAAACTCTAGCAGCCCTTTGTTCTATTTTTCTAGAATTATATATTTTTTTTGTACAATAACGGCTTAAAATAAATATATATGATGTTCTTTACGAAGATATTGTATTTTTGATGACCCTACAACACGCAAGTGATGCCCCAAGTGTTCTATTGGTTGCAATTACTGATGCTTAACATCAGGCAGACAGTTAGATTGTTTGCTACCTTAGTGGTATTTAAAAAAAAAAAGATTATTTCGGAATTAGATAATTTTTTTAAATTTCATTTATAGACTTTTTTTCCAATATCTATTTTTTTTGTTGTTTGTTAACCCCAGCCACGGGATAACTCCTTCTGGGGATAAAAACCGTTACATAATATATGTTACATAAATACAATTCTAAGAATTTCAAAAAATTAAAATCAAAGATAGACCCGGAATCCAACCATAGCTTTCAACATAAAAAATTTAAACCTTTTAACCACTAAACTGCCACAAGTTAGTAACTTCACATTGTATTTGTCGAGTCAAACACTTGGTCCGCAAACAGCACGACTGATAGACTCGCCCTGATTACTGTTGTTCTGGAAGCGAATGCAAATTGCACTAATCACGGAAGTAATTACCCCAATTCGCTATTATGTCGCCGCATCGCACTCGTCCATAATGAAGTTCCAGCCTTCGAAATGCGGTAAGCGAATAACGATCAGGACTAATTAAAAGGATATTAGAATTGAAACTGGTAGTTTATGAGACAATTTGTATCGAAAATTGTTCATTGTGTTGTCAATTTGTCAATTTTCATGTATTTTTGATTAGCTTCTGCCAGCGGCTTCGCCCGCCCTACATTTCGTTATCGGCGTAGGCTCCCACGGCAACTCCTAAATTATAGAAAAAAAACAATCAATCAAATAATTCGTCTTTAACGGAATTAACTATTCTTTTGCAAGTTTCAGACTGAAAAAAAATAACATGGCTGTCTACATTCTTTAACTAGGAAATTACTGTATTTGTTTTAGGATATCTGTAATAACATCGCTTTACAAAAATAATGGCCGAACCTCTTGTTTTTCTATTTTTAACAATCCTTATCAACTAGTAGCGGGAACATAATTTATTTTATGAAATGTGAAGTAACTATAAAGTTAGAAAATTACTTTAATATAATTTTTATATCAATGTAATTGAATATAGTCCACTTTTTACGCTTAGACTTCGCCTTTCTATAATGTATTTTTGCTACTGAAAAATGAGTTCTATATGAGATTAACATCGTTGATTTCAGCTTAACGCTCATAAAGCAAATGTTTATGCGCATTGGCCCTTTTTAATCAGTAAAGTAAAGCTGCGTAAAGCTAAAAACGAAACTTCTAGAATTGTTCTAGAACGACAAGTGATGTATTTTAGTTTTCTGCTCCTAGGGGAAGATTAAAGTAGATGATAGATGGTATGCAAATTTGAACAATGGTTACAAAGGTTACTTCGTGGGGTGCCAGCTATTAAGAAATAAGTATGAAAAGTAATATCTGCTTTATTTGAATAGCTTCTAGTAATTTATAAAGTCCTTGTAATCTTACAAATAGATAATAATTATATAATAAAGAAATAAATTACAAACTAGCTGATCGGGCAGACGTTGTCCTACATGATACCAACTGCAGCGCTATCTGTCGGGCTGATTTGTGAATCTAAACCATCTAGGGCGCCACCCGAACGCATACAAAAAAAACATTGAAATCGGTCCAGCCGTTTAGGAGGATTACAGTGACATACACACGTACAGTAGAATTATATACATAGAGATGGTAATCTTTTTAGATTATATTGACATTATATAATTATATATTATACATTATATATTATAATGAATTTCTCAATTCTATGAAGACTTGTCTATGACTTGACTTTATAAGTCACTAGAAGTTGTTTTTATCTGAATGGGTAATAGAAAATTGGCTTCTACGAATACTTTATAGCAGTTATTACAGACCTAGGATTTCTACGCTTATTCTATATCTATGGCAGGTACTGTCGATTTCTTGTTTAATTTAAATGGGAAAGTTTTTGCATATATAAATTCAAAACAAATTTTTTAAATATTTCTATTTAATGTTATAAAGACGTAATTACCGCTTTCCGAAATTCCCCTATCCTCTCCAAATTAGACGTAAAAGTATTTAAGCTTGGCGTTTAAAGGGAAGTTTCCTCATTAAATTTTAGATAAATACCGACTTAATCGTCTTATCAAATTATCTTATTTTTAAAGAAAATTTCGGTCGCTAATACAAAGAAAGTAACCGTAACGTAGTTAAGGCGAATACTGATAATAAGTATTAGAAAGAGACACAATTCTTAACTGATTTTTAGTCGGAAGAAGCGTTTAAGATTTTAATAAAAGCGTATTTCCAAAGGCTTCTGACTACTTTCCTTGTCTCGGTATTCTGTAGCTTTATAATTTTAAAGATAAGCATCAATTTATGAAGCTGGAAATATTCTGCAACATTTTTTTATCTTATTATGAACAACATAATATAAGACTTTATAAATAATGAGCATGTATTTTATTCTGACTGACAAATTAGCATAATGAGCTAGTGCAAAGCTTAGGCAATCCACTAAGGTTGTATTCCAAAATACAATATT
Source organism: Apoda limacodes (assembly GCA_946406115.1). Taxonomy (NCBI): domain Eukaryota; kingdom Metazoa; phylum Arthropoda; class Insecta; order Lepidoptera; family Limacodidae; genus Apoda; species Apoda limacodes. The sequence goes on along the minus strand of OX291555.1, from coordinate 18,191,701 downwards.
TTTAACTACTAAGAGAAAAAATTCCCTAGTTAGTTCATTCTGAAATTCAACAAGATTAAAAAGTTTGAAACACTTTTCTTTCACTAATTCTCAAAGTTGTCATTAAAATATTTTATTTAGTCAGTAATATAAATAACCTTAAAAGTGTTTTGGTAGTTTTAAAACCATTGGATGGATAAAGTGATTTGCAATCTTTATCTAGGCTTAGTCTGCGAAAAGTCATCTTTATGCTCTAAGAACGGTGATAAGACAGGTGCTTTTTAACCGACTTCAAAAACTGCGTTACGCTCCGCTCACGTTATGCGCTCACAATGAGAGCGAGTGAGAGGCACGCGCCCGCCTAAGAGCGAGAGAGACAGACATAAAATCATTGTCACGTAAAACTTTCGCCCGTATACCGACTTTACAGGCAACCAGTTTTTTTTAATGTTTGTTACCAGATTCTCGAAGACACCTGGACCGATTTGAGAAATTCTTTTTTTATTTAAAAGGTTATACTTTCTAGGGGCTTCCATATTATTACAGTGAGTTTAAAACTTAAACTTTTGGAGAAAAAAAAAATTATTGATGTTAAGTTGGAACTGGTGAAACGCCTTTTATGTTGATGATTGTATAAAACTTTGTTACGAGTATGGATATTTTTAGTGTACAAGATAAAAAAAGCGAGTCGTCATTGAAAAGAAAGAAAAAAAAAACTTTTAAACAAAAAAAAACAACCGCCTCCAAAAAGATGCACTAAAAAGGTAAAATAATTACTAATTTCCAAAAATCTGATCTGAATTACAGTTTGAAGTTGGTGTCTATGTACCTATGTTACAGTTTATAACACAATTTGCTGACATGGCACTAATTTCAAACTGTAATTCAGATCAGATTTTTGGAATTAGTTATTATTTTTACCTTTTTAGTGCATCTTTTTGAAGCCGGTTGTTTTTTTGCTAAAAAGTTTTAGTATATCTACAAAAATAGGATACAATATCACTTTTTTGACGTCAGTATAATATGCAAGGAATTCATAAACTACTGCCGTTTTGGAATCAAGATGGCGTTCTGGAGAGAAGAAACAGCGAAAGAAACTCTCCAGCTGTCGCTCTCTTCAATTTTAATTATAACGATTGGTACATTTCCAAATATAAGTACTATAATAACAACATTTGAGTTATTCCCATGCGTTTTTATCTATAAGATAGTCTTTGATTAAATGGCAAGCTTTTTTGACAAGTTTCTGTTTAACAAAATTTTAAAACCTTTTTAAATTCAGATTACATACTTCTGCAGGGATTGTCTTGTAAAAACGGACACATTGTCCTTTAAATGATTTATCAATTTTTTCAAGCCTTGTGTGGATCAGAGCCTGTTTGTGGCTATTTCTTGTATTTAGATTATGAACATCACTTTTTTTTTTCCTTTTAATTTTTACAAAACCTGTATTAGAAGAAGCCCGATCTTCCGACAGTTCAGTATTACACTTATATTTAATTTTGCACATCTTCTTTATATATATAATTCTACTGTGCGTGTGTATGTCACTGTACTCCTCCTAAACGGCTGGAACGATTTGAATGTTTTTTTTTGTATGCGTTTGGGTGGCGCCCTGGATGGTTTAGATTCACAAATGTGTGTGTGCCTGCATGTGTGCAAGGTGTGTGCGTTTATCTTTGAGTGTGACTGTGTGTGTGTGTATGTGTGTGTGTATGTAAGTGCCTTCTTAAAAGTGAATTTACATACTGATGTAAAATATATAAATGTATTTAATATATATAAAATAGTAAAAATATAAATGAAAACTTTGGAAGTTTACCTGTACAGTTATCGTAGAAGCTCTGTAAGCTCGATCAGCTGTGTTCTGCGCTTGACAGGTAAACGTCTGATTGTGGTGATGTCTTCTTGGTCGTAGATGTAGCGTAGATCTAAACGAAAATTAGAAAGGTTTATAAGAGAGATAGTGATACAAGAAACAAATACTGAAATTTTGTTTGTATGAGTGTGTTTGCTATTTATTTCATCATTATTATATGATAAGCTTAAAACCTTAGTTTTTTTTTTATTTTACTAAGGTAGCAAACAAGCAGAAGGTATGCATGTTGTTGAGCGGTTACCGTAGATTATGGACATTCATCATTACTCACGTGTTATCGACCATAAAAAATATTGTACTGGAATCGCACTAGGTGACCAGTTATTGTAAGGTGTCAGGACGAACTCTTTGCTGATGGGGAGCAAAGTCGTGTTAAAAAGTAGTAAAGGTTTTGACAATAATAACTTAAGCTTTACTTTTTAAAATTATTTTAAAACGTTTCTAATTATTTAAATTTATATCGTGTAAATCGTATTTATTTTAAATATTTTAATTGTAAGCTTCTCTAAGGAAGATTACAGGAAAAACAAATACTTTGGTAAAGGCGAGAAGATAAAATATTGAATCGCTTTTCGTTGGATTTAGATGGTAAGCCAAACGCCTCCGAAAACACTTAAAAGAAGATTTTATTGTTACAGGTAAGAAATTGCTCTAGAGGAAACTCTTTTCGACAATCACTTCGGAGGAAAACTACATGTATATTTTAACGATTTATTTTGTACTATAGTTGATATATTTTTTAAACAATACACGTTATATATAATATTATTTATATCTTGTAAATGACTCTAGGTTTACATTTTCGTGTAAATTTTAATAAATTAGTAGCTGAAATGGCAAAAGTTGTTATGCTATTTCCCCTCTGCCCTATAGACCTAATAAATAGCCTCAGTCCATCTAGAATACTTTACATTTCAAATAGTTCTAGAGTTTTTTATCGGTACAAAGGTTTCGGAGATTAACCTCCATATACAAAAACAAAATTTAAAAACCTCGCTCTATATATTAGTAGAGAAAGCATCTATATAGAAGGTATATTTTAAGCTTTTTGTTAACTACATTGCCCCAAATTGAACTAAAAATTTTAATTAACTATATTTCCAACTCTAAGTGACTTATAAAGTCCTAGTACATCAATCTTACAAACACACAAAATCTTCATTGAAGTAAGAAATACAATATAATATACAATAACAATACAATAAATTTATATACACAGTAATAATCTTTCTTCGTTTATGACTTCCTGAAGGATGAATTTGGGATTTTCATCAGCCAGACTTGTGTCACGATAGCTCAATGGTATAGCGCTTACACGGAATGTAAGGGTTGCAGGTTCAAGTCCTGGCTCGAAGTTTTAATCATTTGACTGCATCTTTACCATTAAAATATTCATTTATATTGATAATTAACTTTTTAAAAATACTGTTTGAATTGTAAATTGATAATCTATACTAATATTATAAATGCGAAAGTTTGAATAGATGAAAGTTACTCAATCACGTCAAAATCTGATTGAAATTTGGCACAAAGATAGATCTGGTAAAAGCTAGTTTAGTAAATTTGGATGAAATTATACGATTTTCTCTTTACACTCTTAATACCACAATACAATCAAATAAATACGAACAAATTCAATTAACGATAGTATATGATAATTCAGCGTTAACACATAAGAAATATATTTTTCATGCAAATTTGTAAGGAGATCCATGACTGGCTAGATACGATGTGTGTTACCAAGTACATAAATAAATATTTTCGTAGCAAATTAGGGATGATATACTAGGACTACATTAGTCACAAGGAGTTGTTTATTAGAAATTAATACATTAATCTATATGTTGTTATTACCAAGTAAATTATATTTATAAGGTATGGCTGTGGGAATATTATAAATATAAATAAATGAATAAATAGACTTATCTGTTTGGTTGCATATAAAAGTAATCCTTATAAATATTATGAATGACAAAAGTAACTCTGTATGTCCGTTTGTCTGTCTCTCCGTCTGTCCGTTACCTCTTCACACTTAAACCGCTGTACCGATTAAGATAAAATTTGGCATGGAGATAGTTTGAGTCCCGAGAAAAGACATAAGCTACTTGAAGACGTCAAGTGTGTGTCGATTTTTTTCCTATAATCGAGGAGTTTTCGTTGAAATTCTACACTGACAGCCGAATTTTGGGCAGGTGAAACCGCGGGCATAAGCTAGTATAGTATATTTTTGTTCTTAACTAATTTTTTTAACTGAAATTTTATTATATTTAATTTTATATAACGAAAGGTTTTTTTTACTATCTTACCTTGCTGTGTATCTCCGTTCATCAGCCAAAGTTTCAACCGTATAGGTAACACCTTGAGTTATAACTCCACCTTCATGGTCCACCCACGTTATCTTCAACAAAATTAGGTTTGTTATCGCATTCACACAGAACAAAAGCGTTATAATAAAATCAAAAATTTGTAGAAATAAAAATTAAAAATGGAATCAGTAATTAACTTTTAAACTATATAACCCAAGAAAATAGTTTGGATGTCAGGATGTCAGTTCGAAAAACATTAAATTATTTCCAAAGAACAAAAAATATATCTATGTTTCTCAATTTTACCAAATTGGTCTTAAAACCTTACCAAATTTGTACTTATTTCAATTTAAAAGTTACGAAGAAGCAATAATATAAAAATAGTCGTTAGGGCTCATACGATTTTACCCTGCAGGGTTATATATAAAGGACAAGTCATGAACTGCTAAAAGACAAATTACCTCAGCTGCTGGTTTTCCACCAATAGAAACACACTCCAAATTGACTTCTCTGTCTTCTACTGCTTCTAGAACAGAACCTTGCAGTATCCTTGGAGGCTCTGGTGGCACAAGGATGATAAGCCTAGCGTATCTGGATCTGATAGCTGGTTCACCTGAAAACAAAATGACTATCACATGGTGCCAATTTTTTTTGATCGAGTGGAAGAATTACGAGTGTTTCATGGAATCAATGTTTGTTTCAGTTCAGATAAAGCTTGTTTAGGATATTAATGAATTTGTTTGTTTAATATATATATATAATACTCTTAGGTTATCTAAATATTAAAAAAAAAATTAAAGTTTTTTTTAAAGTATCTAAGTAAAAACTACAGTTTTATTAGAATTGGTTACTATATACCTGTGCTTTGAGCGTAAGTTTTTAAACATTTTATTCAACCAATAACAATGGGGTGGTAATAAATAATCATTAATCAAATAAAATAGAGAGCCGTTGGTGGCCGAGGGGTTTAAATTTCACTTCACGTCCCAAGTGACATAGGTTCGAACCCCGGGGTTGGCGTGTACCAATAAATCTTTTCTTAATTTCTCAAGTATATTTTATATTTATTTATTCACACCACTGGCTTTTCGGTGAAGCAAAACAAATAAACTGCATACAAGACATTTCAAGAAAAAAAAGACGTATGTGAAGTTCACGAGCCGCACTGGACCCGCGTGTGGACTATGGCCCAAATCTTGCTTATGAGGGTAGGCCATGCCCCAACAGTGGGGACGTATGAAGGCTGGCAAGAAGAATAAGAAATAAAATACACTTTAACAAAAATATCATATATTTTTATATAATGTCTATTGTTCGGTAAAGATAAGCGGTGACGTCATTCCCTTTCTCGGAGTTCGATATTGACTGCGAATACATAGTAATAATAATTTCGCTCTCCTCTTTGTATCGATATACCCTAAAAGTAAACTCCCTCTTACAAGTTAGGCCCCTACTGACGATAGGACAGACGGACTGTCAACCCTGCGTCGAGACGGCTGACGGCCATAAGATTAGTACCAATTAGATATGAATCTCAAAAAAGTCTTTCTAGTCCAAAAATTTAAAGCAAAAATGATATGAAATTGTACTACCCTCACTAAACATTCCCAATTTGGTCAAGTAAACGAAAGTTCCCAAACAAACTCACTTTAACCCACGCAAAGTTTTCAATAGAGTTGTTCAGTTCCCTTTGTGTATGGGAAAATTATTGGCAGTTGCTTAGATTCATTCAAATAATAGTTATGAGTTTTCGTTTTATTAAATTTGCATTTAGACGAAAACTTTCTGACGAGGGATCCTATTGTGATATATAAAAGATGGCCGAAAATACACAATAGGAGGAACAAAAGTGGTTTAGTTTGATGTGAAATGTTGAGTGTTGACCGTTTCGAGTAGTTCTTAAGTCTATTCCGCTATTCATACTAATATAGAAATATATTTTTATAACTGGCCTGTTTAATTGTATGGGTAATATAAAAAAAACACTTCGCAAATTGATGTGCCTACCAATTGTCATGGTTATGTAATTTGTCTTAGTGTAATGTTTTCATAAAACTTTACTATTGTAGTTAATAAATAAATATTTTTTGGACATTACACACAGTACCTTATTTTTTAACTTAATTATTTGAACACTTGTAGAACAAATTTTACTTAATTTAGTGTACGATAACTCTAGCCGACTTTCATCGGAACATTCATTACTTTAATATTTGTCTTGTGCGGGAAGCGTACCCACGCCCCTTGATTCAGCAGTTGGGTCATTACTTACTGAGCCAAATCATTACTTACAATCAGATTAAACTAATTCTGGGTAGCGCACTTTTTACTAATTAAGTAATAAATATATTTTTAAACTTAACTATTACTAATTATACTAGATTAGCAAGCATAACAAATAAAGGTTTTTATGTGTTAAATACTTATCACTTAAAAACCTTAGCTAACACATTGATTCACATAATTTCATATTAACAATTATTGTTAAAAATAAAAATGTAGAGAAAATAGATAAACTCTATTTTATAAATAAAGCGCAAGTAGACTTTATGAGCTAAAATTTTAATAAAGCACTCATCTTTGGTAGCCTTAACTTTTATGAAAAAAAAAACAGTTGAGTGGCTCGATACTGAACGCTGGTAATACAAAGGGGTTGAAATGTACTTAGTTCGTGTAAGCATCACTCAATGCACGCACGTCTATATGGTTTCCAGAATTTGGTTAAGCACTCACTGCCGTATTATATTAATAAACAGACAAAAATAATATTAAAATGGAGTATCTAATATTTGTATCACGAAAATATCGAACACAACTGTTTTTGTTGCCGGTGAATTACAAGTAAAGCCAAGTTGGTATACCTACTTGTAGCTTGTAGCCCAGTCGCATTTATCTATCGAGTACGATAAGCAAAGTGAAGCAGCGTGAAGCTTGGCCAGGACCCGAACAGGTGACCGCCTAGTACGTTAGTCAATTCGCACTAGGTCAGCGTGATAGACTATGGCCTAAGACTCCTTATCCAATAGTTAATTAGTCCTGTGCACCTAAAGTGGAGTAAGTAATGGCTAAGGTAAGATCTGTTATTAGTTTAGTTCATATTTTTGTGTAACGAGTAGAGACATTGATACCTATAGAAATAAAAGACACTAAGTTGTCTTATAATATAAAACATCTTTTCCGCAACAAGTAACACGAATACAAAGTCTTGTCACGTACTTGGTACAGTTTTCATGTAAATAAGCAAAAAACTTTACAAGATTTCGATTAAACTTTCTAATAAAGTTCCTGTGGCACAATATAAGTTCCAGCTTAAATATTCGCGAAGGTAGGCGAAAAACATCTCATGAAAACCCTAGTGTACAAAGATATAGGTAATACCAATTAACCACCATGAGGTGTGCAACTATGGTTGATGACTATTTTACTTCAAGTAATATCTGTCATGTAATGGCGAGAAGGATCAGTAGTATCAGAAATACCAGTCCAACGTAAACTTAAAAGTACCAGCTCGTTGGAAGAGGAGCCTTTGGGTCAGACTGTTCGGGTGGGCTGCACCGCATTAACTTCGTATTCAGAAATCATCAGCAAATGCAACTATGGGTTCGTTTGCGCAACCATCTGATGATGTAACCCTATACCAGGCGGGTTGCACTCCGAAGCTTAGATACGAATGCGTATCTACGACCTTTCTCTTTTTTGCGCCGCGATAGTCTTTACCTCGCAACCCTAGCAGCGTGCCGTATGATAACAGCTTGCCGATCGGATTAGTATTATATGGTTCTATGGGCGTAGGAAATAATTTCCGTACCCAGAGGGTGCCAACGGAGGCCTTTACTAAGACTACGCTGTCTGTCTGTTTGTCCCTCTGCCCGACCATAAAAAGGCTCTGTCTTTTAGACCAAAATAGGAAGAAGCCTGAATTTTTCACAGAAATCATTTTAAAGTTATGGTGGGGATTATCTAACAAATAAAAAAGGAAGATTTAAGGGGGATCCCCATACAAGAAACAGATTTTCGTTGCTTTTGCTCTATCGTCAAAACAAAAAACCAAACAAACTTCAAACCAGCAGTGAAAAATAGTGTGAGCTCTAAAGTATAACAACAAATAATAAAAATTGGCAAGTGTGAGACGGGCCCGAGCCATAACTATTTTAAATTACCGATACAGCGCTATCTAGCTTATCAATAAGAGAATTAGTAAAACATTTGTTTGTTGGATTGGAAACGTTATTCAAAGTGAAGCAACGTCGGACTTGGTCAATACTTCGATGGGTGACCGCTTAGCGGCACAATATTTTTTGTCTGTGATTGTAAATTACGTACAAAAAATTTTATTTTCTATCACTTGATCCCAAGAAGTAGCTGCTGACGGGAGCTACCATTCCCGGGAAGATAGATGATTTGTTCCCCGAGCGTCTCTCAAGGAGGAGGAGAAGTAGACTTTCATTGCCTTTTCTCTCCCGAATCCAGGAAGAGGGGGAATTTTATGAGGGGCTTGCGACTTGTATGTCGGCTTCATACATAATCCAAAAGTCATAGTGGCAAACAAAGCTATTTTGGAGTTTATATATAGGTTTTAAGATTTTAACGTTTACAGGTTTTAAGTCTATGTACTTTCATGTTTCAAGATTAATTTTACTGTTTCCTATACAGTGGAAAATAAAGTATGACATATTTATATTAATTTTTTTGCATATATTATTTAAAACCTATACAGTAATACTTTCTTTCTAATTATAGTTTTATTTTATTTGATTTTTTAGATTATTTTAACTGTTTCCTATACAGTGGAATATAAAATATGTCATTAATATTTTTTTTTGCATATATTATTTAAAACCTATACAATTATTCTTTCTTTCTAATTACAGTTTTATTTTATTTCTAGAATTGTAGATAGCGTACCTAAAGGACAATATTTAAATAATATTAATATTTATAATTTCTAGCCACTTTTAGTTATCTTAAGTCTGTGTACATCGTAACGACTCTTGAATAACTAATATAAAAAGATAACAGCTTCAAGGTGGTGTCTCTCTCATTGTCTTATCTGACGACTTACACGAATTTTATTTTTCCTTTATCTAGGTGGGTTTTTTTGGTTTATTACTTGTTACCAGCCACAATAATTTTAGTTAAGAGAAAATCGAGAATCGCAAAACGAAAACTAATGAGCCTGCTGTTGCTGGGTCCATGAAGATTGCATTTTCTTTGAATATGTTATAAATTTATAAATGTGGTATTAAAGAAAAAAAACTGGTCAATTCAGGCCAGTCCAGCGGCCAAACCTGGCGGGCCAGTGCCGGAGGGTTAGGCTTCAGAAATAAACGTCACTACTCCATTTAAATCCGGCGGGCAACTGAGCGAGTTGAGAAGGGTGCCTCCACCATGCCGCCGGGTAAGACATGCGGCCCAAGCTGCCGGCATAAATGTTTCAAAATGAGCCCGGGGTTGCCCGGTTACCCGGCATTAAGGCCCCTGTTACAGAATTGAGTAAAATTTTGCAGTTTTTGAAAGGCTTCTAGTTGGTTTCAAAAACTTCAAGAAATATATGAACATTATCAATTCCTCTACAATAATTGTGACATTTGGTTTTTTTGTAACTTGCTTCGTTTTTAAATTAAAAATGAAAATACAATGCAGTTTTTTAAAGTTAAACTCGTAACTACTGCTAAACGGTTGCGACAATTTTTGCCCCTTGTCCCAAAATATGAAAATTAAAGAAAACCTAAATTACGGGTTGCTGAAAACCAGCAGGTCCCTGCGCGGACGCGGGCGTCATAGTGTTGCAAAGGTTCCCGATTTTTCGGGAGATCTACTGATTTTGGCTATTATCTCCCGATATCCCGATTTAGCTTCCCTTTCTCCCGATTTACAGTTATATGTAATATAATATTCAATGTACAGAAAAACTAAGTGAAACCTGGGGCCTTAGAAAAGTCACAATCGAAAAATCGTGCAGTATCGCGTTAGACAAAGCGTTTTTAAAACGATCGTGGTAGACTTGTATCGAACACGCTATTTCGTGGGCGTTGGCTGGAAAACTACATTACGAGTATCTGTGCCAATTATCGAAAATCGCCTTTTTTATTTATACTATGTAATGTGGTGTTTCATTATTACTTTTATTTACTGGTTATTGGTTTTAAAATAAGGAATATAGGGATTTATTGTATTGAATATAAATGTTTTCATGTTTTAAGTCTAGTTTGTCCTAAATAGGTATATTGTTGAGAAAATATTAAGTACTTACGTATAAACATTCTAGCTTTCTAGTAACGAAAATCGAGCCATGCAGTTACTATGAATCTGTTGAATTAGAAAACAGACTAATACTTAGAACACAGATTTTAAATAATACCATAATATTTAATTACAAAAAAAAATAATTAAGAAGTTTAAGCCCCCTAGTAATAAAAAATCCATGCACGGAGAATTCCTGAAATTTCTTGCACGATCTTTTAACCTTGCAGCATGCTAAAGCAGATTGCACTGAAATACCTTAGAGTTCATTTATTATTGTTAAGTGAGTGTACGAGGGGAAGTTCTGTAGGAAAGTTATGGCCACAGAACACATATAGTTATGGCGATCCTTATTAAATCGATTTGAATTGAAATATAATTAATAGATTCTCAAAAAGTACACTATATTATGTAAGTTTATATTGACGAGAAAATGTTTTTAAACTAACACGTAAGAGGTGGTATGAAGATAAAAAGTAATAGATAAGTAGTAAATCTCCCGATTTCTCCCGATTTTTAACTGGCAAATTTCCCGATTTAAAATTTTTCACTTTTACAACACTGTGGCGTCAGTGTTTCGCTAGCATGCGGACGAGGAGGCTATGTCTGACGTCGTTCTGTTACGTTGTCCAGTATTTCGGATACACACACACACGTCCTTTATGTTTGCCTACAGCAATTCTTTGTGTGTGTGTGTGCGTGCAAAGAATTTGCAATAGAGAATAGAATGAATTGTTTGATATTGTGTTTTGCGCGTAGACGCTTTAGGTTATTATTTTAGTTAGGGACTAGTACCTACCTATAGTTCATGATGTCGCGCATGAAGAGTATAGGTACCAAAGACGTTTAGATTTTTCTGAATTTGACTTGACAACTGATTATATTTCCATCGTAATTTGTCTAAGCCAGTCTAGTGTTGAGTAAAATGCAGAATTTACCTATGTTATACATATAGATGTTACGCGCACTATAGCTGGAAAACGTGCCGTTATCAAGGGTATTGAAAAGCGTACTTTGGTTGAAAATTTTCTGCGTTACAATTTTGTTCTCACATATTTTTCTCTAAAAGTTTTAGAGTAAAGTGTGTAAAACACATATATATATATACACCTATATATCTCTCCCACGCCTCCCCTTTCGAGTAGCTAGTAAACAGTGATCTGCTTCTCAAAACCTACAGTTTAACTTATGTTTTATTTCATTGAAATTTATTTGCATATACTGTAAGTTGCATTATAAAAAATCTTCGAAATGTGTCCTTTAATGTTCCCCTCATTACCGTTCGATGATACGCACGTCTATGTTGTCGCACCCCGCTCAGTAAAGTCGAAAACAGTCATCTCTTTACTGTCGGGCAAGGCACAGGTTGGAAAGACATTGTAATTACAAACATTATAAAAAAAAACTTAAAACCATTTATCTCATTACCGTTAATTACCTTCTAGATATATCGAATGGTAATGAGAAAACGCAAATGGTAATAAGATATCATGTGTTACATTCTATAGTGGTTACTTAATACACAATGCTAAAATAAATCTTTACACCATATATCTTGGTATGTTGAGGTTTAAGTACATATGCTGTAAAAGCAATTAAAATATACATACTCGAAAAGTTTGGCATATAAGAGAGGGTGGCGTACCTTAGGACACGTATAATTATATTTATTTTAAATTCTGGTTAATTTTCGATCCTAAATAACTATCAAATAATACAGCAATAACTTGACAAGATAGTAGACGTGCAATATTAAGCGGTAAGCCTAGCATCAGGTGGACAATTAGCTTGTTTGTCACCTTAGTGGTATAAAAAACTACATATTTTTTGTCTTATTTATGTACGATTTTTTATAATTAGGTACAAGTGGTTCCCAAGGCATTTGCATGATTGTACCATGGGACACCACAACGTTTATCTTGGGGCTTTATAAAATAATAAAATAAATCAGGTAATTAAATTTATATCAAATCATCATCCAAAACATTTACTCCAAATAATATTTGTTAAGGTCAATATAGTAGGTAATATTTTATTTTCACGCCTCGTTGTCCCTCCAATCTTTCATTATATGGCGGCTAGATACCAAGGGTTTTAGGGCTCCGTAACCAAAGGGTAAAAATCGGGACCTTATTACTAAGACTCCGCTGTCCGTCCGTCCGTCTGTCACCAGGCTGTATCTCTTGAACCGTGATAGTTAGACAGTTGAAATTTTACATACAACGAATACTAAAATACAGAATAAAATTAATATTTGAGGGGGCTACCATACAACAGACGTGATTTTTTTGCTCGTTTTTGCTCGATATTGATAATCGCAACAAGTAGACGCTTGAAATATTCACAGAATATTAAGTTATATATTCACTTTAAAAAAAAATTAAATTGAAATAAAACACATATTTAAGGGGAGCTGTCATATACAAACGTATTTTTTGGTATTTTTTGCCGTTTTTTAGATAATGGTATGGAACCCTTCATGCGCGAGTCCGACTCGCACTTGTTTTTTCTTACTAAGTCACAAATAGAGTTTTTTAATTTGGTGTCTAAAACATCCTACAGTAGCCATACAAGTTTCTGCCTTTTATATGTACTATAAAAGTCTACTTGGGCATCACTTTAGATATTAAATTGCAATGGCACTCACATATTTCTGTCTTAGTTCGAAAACTTAGCTCAGCCGCCTATGCTGTCAGAAAATTTGCTTGACGTTTTCAAGTAGCCTATGTTTATAATATTTATATTGTTCATGGATAGTATGGATATGGTATACATATGATTGTGCAAGAATATGATTGTGATGGCGCTAATGCTACTAGTTCTATTAACTATCGAAGTAAGCTTAAATATCTGAATTTTTTCACACGATTGACGATATCAGTGTTTCAATACATATTGTATAGCTGTTAGCTGATTATCAAAGTATTGTATACTTTAAATAGAACTTCTTGCCTTGCTTGCTTGTATAATGCAATGTGTTTTGAGGAATTGTTCAAAATGATGCTCACGGCTACTTTTTACTATTGCGCCGCTCGCAATCGGAAAGGAATTCATCCTCACACCTTACAACATAAAAAGTCACGTACAGTGCGGTTTTGGAGAAAAGAAACGCTTAGTTTGTGGAATGAGCTCCCTGCAAAGGAGCAAGAAAGAAGTTATTAGATTTTTGCAGGGTTGGCAACGCGCAGATTATGCCCCAGGTGTTGCAAGCGTCCACAGGCTGCGGTGACAGTTTACTATCAGGCGGACCACAAGCTTGTTTGCCACCCTAGTGATATAAAAAAATCTAGATAGAATAATCATCTTAAGTATGCCAATATATACTTTACTTAAATTTCAGAATTGTGTAGAACCTTTATTGTAATGCTTTGCAAACTCTCTTACTTTAAATTATCTTCGAAAGCAAAAGTTTTAAATTGTTTTGGATTATACATAGAAGATATTTTTTTTATTGTGTTCAGGCTTTGAGAGGCTAAAATAAGGCTTATTTTATACTTTATTTTTAATTTCAATTTATTGAAAAATTAAAGCAAAATCTACAGTAACTTTCCCTTTGTTATAATTGACAAATACTTGTTGTACACTATATACATATACATATAATCTGTAATACAAAACACGATAAAAACACGAATCAGTAAACTTTTTTTACCATTCTCTATAACGCTAAATTTGCACGAAGTGAAATACTCACTTTATGTGTATCAATATGAATATGGTATTTAAATGAAAAAAGAGTCTATGACTAGGCAATAATCTGTGAATTGTTTGCGTTCTGTGACATGTATACTCTTTGATACGTTGTCTTAGACGCGCCGTGTCGAGTATCGCGATGTTTTACAGCGGGTGGAGGGACGGGATTTGCTAAAGACTGCCCACTCCCTCAAGGTCGTTGGCTGCTACATAAAGGTAGACTTTCGAGCCGCGAGCGATCGCGCTCCCACTACCATAAACGAAGCTCTCTTCAACGAGTTACACCGCCTTGTAAGAACCGCTGTAGCTAAGCTTCGCTCCCAACGTTTCGGTGGTTTAATGGAGAATATGTTTACTTCTCATCAAGCTTATTGGCGCCTAGCCAGAGCGTTGAAATCAGACACCTTCAACCCCCTACCTCCGCTAGCTCATCGTCCCAACAACGTTCACGCGTTCGATGACGACGAAAAAGTGGATCGTCTTGCATCTAGCCTCCAAGCCCAATGTATCTTAAGCCCACAGCCTTTCGATCCCGATCAGCATCCTGCCCCCACAGGATCCTCTGCCCCCGTCACAGTCGACGAAGTCAAACAGGTCATCAAAAACCTACGCCCCCGTAAAGCCCCCGGCGCAGACAGTATCTCGAACGATAACCTTAAGCGCATAGGCAAGTGAGTCGAATCACTAAAGGACTTCAATCAGCAATCACCGCCCTAGGCGAATGGTTTCGGAATTGGAGAATCGAAGTGAATCCCGACGAATCTGCCGTTCTCTTCACCGTAGGCTGCCTACTATTCCTTGGCAAAACAAGGCCAAATATCTCGGTGTGACTCTGGATAGGCGTTTGAAATTCCGCGATCACACCAAAAAAGTAATAATGTTTATACTCCGCATTACTTATAGAATCGATTTCTGAGCACCCAAATTGTTCAATTGCTTATCCTTTCCAAGATAAAAGTTCTTTCCCGACATCTTGTCTCCGCGCGGCTCGCGACAATCGAGGAACGGCCGCGCCCGGCTATGGACTGACGCTATAGCCGGCGGCCGCGCGCGACAGTTACGCGGGGCTCGAAAGCGGCGTCATACATTTTCGTATGTGACTATAGCTCCGCATGGCTGCGCGCGTCAGACACGCGCGTCTGACGCTTTGGCCGCGAGGCTCGAAAGTCTACCTTTAAAGCCTTAAAGTTAGAGTTCCGTTAAATGAGAATTATTGCGAATATCTGAAAACCTTGTGTACAAATTTTCTTTTAAAAATTTTGTTTAAACGTATTTGTTTGTAAAACTTTAGTTTCTTACCATATTTTTTTTCTGATTTTTAAAACACGCAGTACAAGAGTTATAAACGGACACTAAATTTTCTGATATGAAGCTAATAGCTGTTGATAATTAGTACCTATACCTATAGTAAAAAAGTGTTATATACCAAGCTGTAGCTGGAGCTATAGGACTTTGGTTATCTATGTATTAACTCAGGTTATAAACTATCTTTATTCTCAATATCAGGCAAATGCCGTGGACTTTGAGTATTTATACTGCTAAGGTCATGAAGAAGTAACAAACATTTTAATTTTAAAAACATTTGCTTTTATACAGAAGAAGAAAAAAGCTACCCTAATAATCAACATTGTAATTGACAGCAACTAACCCTCGTGTCATGTTCGTGTTAAGTATCCTCATTTGGTGATACTTCTAAGACTTCACACATAATATTAAACTAAAATCTAAGGTTTCCTTGAAACTTTGCTTTTAGTCATAAAACATTATTCAACATCTAAAACCATGCCATGGCCGCCGTTAGTTCTCACTCAATAAAATGGCAAATTCTGATAATTAATCAGGAAACAATACAGCTTCGGTATTCAAAGCACTTAAAACAGGAGACTTAACAGCAATAATTTATCATTTAACAAGAAAACTTTCTAACTTTGCAATTTGCGGTGAGGAACTTTGGAGTCATAATCTAATTTATTTGTCACGATCTCAAAATTTACTTTGACATCAAATATTACTTTGTGTTAAAGTGACTCGAATTTTAATTTCCTTGTCATTATTTTCTTTTTGTTTGAATTATTATCCTTTAAATGGTAGATATCTTGTATACTTACATTAGAAAAGTTATTAAGAAATTTTGATGCCTAAAATTGTAACAGCAATGTTTGAGATAAAATAGCCCTCTATCTTTCCAAGTAACATTTAAAAATAAATTACTATAATGCGATTACTTTTAATAATATATTTTTAGAGTTTATTATTCTAAAATTAGATGTAAAATTCTAATTTTATAAACGTAAAACTACTGCGTGGTATATTTCGTATGACAGGTGACCTTTGCCACTTTTACAAAATCAATAATCGTCTAATGTCCATCTAGAATACCTAAGCATCTTTATACTTGCCTTGACTGACTAACCTTTCAATGCTTTAAAATTCCCTAACGAAACCCATTTGTTTCTTTACACCCATTTTACATAGAGTAAGGTACCTCACGTTTCTTTGACAATTTTTTTTTCAAATCGGTAATGCGTGGTTTAAACTAGCTAGGTATTTAATTAAGTAAACGTCTGCCTACCTACTTAATACAGTTAGACTTGGAGGGCGTTCATTCTGGGATATATGAATAATAATCATAATCTTTTGATATTACAACACCTGTCATCCGTTTTCTTAGTCAAGCGTTTATTAATGATTATTTTGTTATTTTTGATACTTTTGTTAAAGAAAAAATAAACTTTAGACCCTTTTTTGGATTTCGGGTTTTGGTGTAAATCTGTCAAACTGCCTATTCATTTTCATTGTTTACTGTAGTCTGTGTGTGATTTTCGTAATGTGTGTAAGTGAACTATTCATTTTGCACATATTGCACGACAGTAATTTTATAAGCAAAATGTCAAAGCTAAAAAAAAATGTCAGTGGCAAAACTGTCGTTTCTCATTTTCAAAGCACAAAAAGCGCATTTCCAACTACATGGTTAAAAACGGATAAAATGGCCAGTCGCAAGTCAGAATTGTGCTCGAAGAGTTCCGTACCATTATACAATGAAAACACAGTCTTAAGAAAAAAAGGCACTTAAGGCTACTTTATATAGACAGGTCGCGTACATACGCCGTTTTTGTCACAAAACTATAGCATCTGAGTGATCGAATAAAATATATGTTATAAAACTTGCTTTAATCTATTGCATTACCTTATTGAGTGATTTGAATTTATTGTATTTAATGCTGAAAAAAAATCTGGAAGTGACTTTTGCGTGTATAGCGTATGTTTGTGATAAAAGTCAATTAAATAATTATAATTAATTGTTGCTATTTAGTGCATCGGCTATAAATTTTAGCAAAACGTAAAAAAAGTGTGACTACACAACGATAAAATTAATAAATGAATTAAAACTTATTTAATGCGTTATTTGTATAATGTTTCAAGGTGTCATTTTGGTAAAAATTACTTAAAATTATAAAACAAATACATCAAAGTATGTATGACACTTGTTAGTTTTACAGAAATAGCTTTCTGGCCTTTAACGCCCCCTTATGCAAAAAAGCACTAAAATAATAGTGCCTGACAAATAGTTACGGAAAATTATTTTTTTTCATGGATACTATTTATTTTCTCATTACTACGGCTAGTATAATATATATATATATATATATATATATATATCTAAAGCTGCTGAAAAAGATCTATTCAGAAAAAAAATCAAGTGGTTCAAGTTTTAAATCACACATACACAAATTATACGGATGGAGCAGCGAAAATACCCATCAGTTATAGGGTCCCATTTAAGGCACTAAACCCTTTTAAACAAAATAAAAATAAGTAAAATAAAAAGATACTTTTTAAAGAAATGAAGTAGATAGCAAATTTTTCATGACACTGAACAGAGATAGGTACATGTTTACGTTGTTGTCTTGAAGTCTTACTACCCCTAAGGCTACGTCCGCACGTGCAAAGAAAACTTGTGTGTTACTCAAAGGAATATTGCGAGACAAGGCGCTTACCCTTTCCCCCTTTGTATTAGCTCTGTACTTTGTGTTCGCTGAACCATATATTCTGTATTGTCATTTCCAATTTAACCTTTAATGTTGCGAACACTGGCTTTGTTTATTTTTTAGTCAAGTACGTTGCACCTACGAAGTTTGTTCCATCTTGAAACAGTATTGGACTAGGCCTGAGTAAACATTATTATATTCTTTTATATATATCAATATTATTAACTAGCTTTTACCCGCGACTTTACCCCAACGTCAAACTTTGAAGTGAGATTAATGGTGTTGTCTACACTAATATTATAAAGAGGAAAGGTTTGATTTTTTGTTTGTTTGTATTGAATAGGCTCCGAAACTACAGGACCGATTTTAATTCTTTTACCATTAGAATCCGACATTATCCTTAATAAACATAGGCTCCTTTTTACCGCAGGAAAATGCTTTATTCCATTTAAAGGACAACGGGTTGTAAGAATTATCCTTCCGTACTTATATCTTTTTCACATAACTTCTAAACGGCTGAACCGATTGGGTTGAAATTTTATATGGTTTTTTGGATGATTTTAAAATACAATTGATCTCGGTAGGTGGCGCTGCTATCGGTATGTCAACTAATAAACAGCTTGACCGATTGGGTTGAAATTTAGTTTTCACAGACACGAATGTACTATGCCATTTGAGAGCAAAGATTTGATTGTTTGTTATTTTTCTATGATTATGGAGTTGTCGTAAGAACCTACGCCAATAACGAAATTTAGGGCGGGCTTTTCTATGATTGAGGAGTTGCCGTAAGAACCTACGCCAATAACGAAATTTAAGGCGGGCGAAATTGCTGGCAGAAGCTTGTTATATATATTCGAAAACTACATAATAGTACATAAAAATTAGTTAACTTTGTTATTGAGATTTTCAACTGATCATTTTTCTTATTTTTTTTTATACCACTAACGTGTCAAACAAGCTAACGGTATGCCTGATGTGAAGCGAATACCGCAGCCGGATGCTAACAACACCGAGGGCATTACTCGCAAGATGGCCGATCCTTTTAAAATCTAATAACTCCTTTTTTGAAGAATCTTATGTTTAAGTCTCTTTAGAAAACAGATACAAGAGTTTAGAATCGTCAACAATTCTCTTAGCTCGTCATTGACCAAGCTGATATCCGGGTGCCACAGCTGAGAGGTGGCAGCAATACTCTATGTGAGGCCGGACTTGTAACTTGCAACGTCTGCTCAAAAGTGAAGTACTGCTTCTCTCTTTTGAGTACACCAAATTTTTGGATGCCAGCTTTACCTTGTCTTTTAAATGATCACAAAACAGAACATAGGCTGCCTTCAGTGTCAAAACCAAATTTTTGATGATTTTTGAAATTTTGAAATTGTGGGGCCTCTGATAATGTAGGTTTTGAACCGACAAATGCGCATGCTTGTATCTTCGTGGTTAGACGATTAGAATTGGATGAAGAATTGCTTTCGACAGTCGGAGACTTTATTTTCGACACATGTTCTCCGCGAGGAAACTCAAGTGATGTTTGCAGGACCCCTGCAATAAGCGTCTCCTGTACATGTGCAAAGCAATGTATGTTGTCGATAAATTATATATCATTAATACCTTTGCAGCAGAAACAGCGTAGGAGACCGCAGAGATATTTACGGGACGCCAGCATTAATATATTTGCTAACAGAGCAACCACGTCAACTACGGCTCGTATGCGTTTGCCGGACAGAAATATAATCATCCATTCGCTTAAAACCTCGGGCAGCAGGATGGAAACTTGGACAGAAGACCCAGATCGGTGATAGACGCGATCGAACGCCTTCGCTATGTATGGGCTACATGCCAGTGTCACGCCCTGGCTCAAATATCACATCATTTGTGAATCCCTGACATGTGTCGAAAATAAAGATCACCAGTTCAAAGTCTCTTATATCTCTTATCTGATATCTAACTGATTGCTAAGAGCGTGTCACATGTTTGTTCCTGCTCCCCTCAGTCAAACGTAGGTACTTAATTTTGATAATTTGACATTCATACTGCCCGGACATTGTAAATAATGCCCTCATTACTTACTTGGTTCATAACGTATATAATATGTCCAATTTTATCGTATATAATAGTTTTCTATTCATGCCCATGTCCTTCAGTGGATATACTTGTATCTCCACATAAAAGTACAAAAATTGTCAACCATGTCACTAAAGCTTTGGCTGATCTCAAACTTATTTCACAAAAGCTACTGACAGACAAAATGAATACATTTTGTATTCAGCGTTGTGAACTCACACAATGGAGCTAAATATTCAACGGCAAAAGTTCTCAAACTACATGTTCAGTTCAGCCCACACAAAGTTTCCACTTTGTGCCAACGTGAGAAAATCACTGTCAGTTGGTATTGTTGTTTTTGTAATTCGAATTGTGAGTGGACGCTTCATCGATTACACGATTTATTTCAATGTGCTTTTTTTACTTTATTTGCAACTATGTATTTATGTAATATATTTGTTACTAGATGATCTTCCATTTTTACAAGTAGATAGGTCCTACAATATTTTTAATTTAAATCAATAAACATTCAATCTTCAACATGCATGCGCGAAATATCAGTTTTTAGAAGTTAATTTAAATATTTTGTTTTAGAGTTGATCGATATCGATCATTGACATTACATACAATGCAAAGTTTACAATAATTGATTAGAATTTAGTGGAATTCGACTTCAATATTTGTTTACATCCATAGTTAATTGAAAATTAAAATACCTAACTGCAAAGAAAACCAACCAAGCAAATAAAACTCATCAATAATTTATAACTAGTATTTGTAACAATTAGACATATTTTTAGAATCACCATGACGACCCATTTTATGGTCGCCTACTGAACTTTCTTGTCAAGTTCTTTTATTACACTTGGCCTATCACGACAAATACAATCGGTAGCTCAATGATCTAAATCCATTTAACTGTTTTGATAATAATTCTAAGAAATAAATAACACTACATACATAGATCATGAGAAAATATCCATTTCAGTGGAGTAAAAATATCCAACATCAAATTTACAACCAACTTCCCTGGTTGATTAAAACGCAAACAAACAAATGATGCAGAAGTTGGCTACCATTTCATAATGGCACAACTTTCATCGCCAAATTTAAAGTTCATAATTTAAATTAACAAAAGGTGCTGGTGTAAGCTTCGTAATTGCTACACAGAAAAGGCTCCAGTAAAATCCTATACTTCTATTTTTTTTTAGCGTGACCTGTTTTTTTTTTAAATCTATCTCATCTCGATTAATAAAGGGAACAATTCTTATTTGTCCATTTAAAAGCTCAGCAAGCAGCTTTGCAAGCCTTTTACCTACGTTTTTGAGTAAAGCTCCATACAAGTCTCGGTGGTAAGGCCATTGCTGGATTCGTATCATTAACAGCCTTGCCTTCGGTTCGGCCTTCAAACTCTTCTCATCGAGTAAAGGCTTAATTTCTTGGCTTTGACAGTAATGTACTATTGTAGTAAGATACAAAAGTAATTACCTAGATTTTTATTTAAATGGGAATGGAGTAAAAAGATTTATGTAAATTAAAGTAATTTTTTTAACTATTTTCTATTGAAAAAATATAAAAAGAGATAAAAAATTATGTTAAAATTCAAAATAAAACAATCTTAAAACTCAAATATATCATTTCTTACGAAATAAGAAAAGTTTTTAACTTTACAATTTGCGATGAGGGACTTCGGAGTTCTAACCTAATTTATTTGTTAAATATAAGTTTTGAATATGATTAAACTCTAAATATTACTTCGTTGTCAAGTGACTAAGAATTTATTGTTCTTGGCCACAGTCTTCTTACAAACTTTCTTCAAGTCCGTTCTCGTAAGAATTGAACAATTTCAGGTCGTAATTTATTTTACTCTTAGAAAAATCTGTTTAATTCCATAAAATAAGTAGTTTTGTTTAAATTTATGAATCAATTTAGATATATTAACACTAAAGTGTTAAGAGTCTGACTCCTAGTGCATTTCAAGCTTTATACTATTTTCCAAAGAAAAAAAAATATCTAATAAATCGAGGTGCATACGAGAAGGATAATAGACATACATGATGCCGGTTGAACATGGCAAATATATGCAGATACCTAATTCAGAAGAATTTAGATTAATTAAATCATATCTAAAGTGTTAAGAGTCTGACTCCTAGTGCATTTCGAGCTTTAAATTATTTTCTATAGAAAACAAAGAAAAAAAACTCATTTTAATTTCATAAAATAATTAGTTTTGTTTAAATTTATGAATGAATTTAGATTAATTAGATCATATCTAAAGTCTTAAGTGTCTGACTCCTAGTGCATTTCGAGCTTTATATTATTTTACATAGAAAACAAAGAACGAAATCTCCTTTAATTCCATAAAATAATTAGTTTTGTATAAATTTATGGATGAATTTAGATTAATTAGATCATATCTAAAGTGTTAAGAGTTTGACTCCTAGTGCATTTCGAGCTTTATACTACTTTCCAAAGAAAACAAAGAAAAATGGATGAACACGGCAAATATATGCAGATACCTAATTTAAACAATGATGGTTGTAACCAAAGGATTGCCGATTTTGCTAGAATATTTGGAATTTTGCACATTGTTTTACTAATTAATCAAATAAGTATAAAGTATTTATTTGCTTAATAAGAATGACATATACTACCACTATTGTTATTGGTTATGGTTTGGTATATGGAGGCTGCCGTATACAGAATACATATAATGTAGCAGTATACAGAAAAGAAATAATATGTCTCGTAGAGATGCAGCAATTTTTATTAATTTAAGACTATTAACGCAGCCAAAGTAATTTTAATAGTAAACTTATAGAATTGCAAAATTGTTGTTACATTCATGGAAAGGGAATGGTAGCACCGTCGGATTTTCTTGGGTTAGTAAATATTTTAATAGGTAGGTGAATATGTGTGATATCTCTATTTGATATATAAGCTGAGTCTATAGATACAGCAAAAGAGGTATCTCTCTTCTACAAACATATAGGTACGAAAACGTAGGAAGGACTAATAAAGGTCATAATTAGTCGTTTATATGAAATTCCGTTTTCGGGCTTACTAATAATCTCACGTGTTTACTACCGTACTTAGCTATTAAGTAAGTGTCACAAACCGCAAGTCAGTTTTCTTAAAATCTAACTAATAAGAATGCTCAAGTTGTCACGTTGTATTGTCGAGGCGTTCGATGGTGTTCTATGTAGTAGCTGTAAACTATCGTTTGATATTCCTTGTGTTAGGAAAATCATAAGTCTCAATGGAAATGTATCTCTTGCAAAGCAGGTTTAAACTTGCCAAGTACACCTTCCGGAAAAAGAATCAGCCTAAAGTTCACCTATTCCAGTATAGTTTCAGAAACATTAAACATAAAAATCGAATTGTTGCCACTAAAAACACTAGTAGATGATGTCAAATTCTTAAAAACTGATATAAAGGATCTTAAAACCTCAGTCGAAATGTTTTATTTATTGATTAACTATTTTACTCAAAAACTAAACTCAATGGAGTCAAGGCTTAGATGCATTGGAAAAGGCCAAATGTGAAATTTTAACGCTTCAAAATAAAATTGACCAACTAGAAAATACACTAAACGACAAAGACCAATAATATGGTCCCGTAGAAACTATGTGGAAATAAAAGTAATACCGTCTACCAAAACAGAAAACCAAAAGAGAATTTTGTTGCTAAAAATTGGGGCTCTAAAATTAACTGTCTATTATATTCAAACCAAATTAATTTTGTTGCCAGGGTTCCCTAGCGATCTAACGATGACACTAAACTTATTGTAGTGTCCTTTAACAGTTAATACTTCAAGGAAGTTTTTTTTCGTCGGTAGTGTTTTCTTAACCCCCACTAATATAGTAGGTCGTCATCAGACTCGTTCCATGGATACCTGTGTCACTCTCGATTTTAATCAATATGACTGAATCCAAAATTTAAAACCAAAGAATTTTGGATCTAGTGATTTCTAATCGTGTTATATCTAATTAATTATGTGCAAATCCCCTTGTGTCTGAAGACAGTCTTCACAAATCTTTGCATACAGTATTAAATGACTAACTACCTATCTTCTCAACCGAGAGAGAAAAACATATACAGCAAAAGGGATTTTTCATCGATATCATATCTTTATTGTCAAATGGTACAGTACTAAAATTTTTGTAACAGGTGACTTTAACATTGACATACTTAAAACGACTTGACTGTCAAAGAATTATAATATGACTCCATACATAAATGTTCCGACTAGAAAAAACGCGTGAATTGACCATATTTTCAGTAATATTCAGTCAGCTTTGGGGTCGGTAGGTACACTAATTACAACTTTCAGACCACGAAACTGCTCACACTCTGAAGTTTCCATTCTGTTTAAAAAAGAAGGAGGCTCTCGATTTGTCAGTATGTTTTTTATATTTATCTTTCGTTACTTTGCTAAATCTTTTTAGGGTTACGTAGCTAAATAGCAAAAACGGAACCCTTATAGGGCCGACTTATAATTCCGCCGTCTTTGTATCGATATAAATGATACTTCACACAAATTTGTCTTTTGAGAATTGAGATTGAGAATATTTTTTTTTAGGGGTAGCTCTGCTGTCATTATGTACCCCCTTCCACAACTTCTTAACCACGTGTTGTTACAATCTGTAAAAAACCACGGTGATAGCGCTTTATAAATACTTTCAATAATTTTTTTTTTGACTAAAATCAGTTTACCTTTCGTTTTATAGATATTCGCAATAATTCTCATTCTACAGGACCCTAACTTAATTCGTGTCCGACACGCACTTGGTCAGTTTTTTACCTGTTATCCTTCTGGTGTTGTTTACCTTATTTACATATTGTTTAACTAGGTGGAAAAATGAAAACTAAAATTCAGCACACAGCTCGCATGGGCCTAAACATTACTATGGTTATTATATTAATAAGAAAAAAACAATTTTAATACCTTCGTTTCCCTTTGCCTCTTCTCTCATTCTCTTATTAGGATAACTTAAGTCAAAGGAAAAGTTCAGGGACCTTATTGGGAACAGTCTCGAGCAATTTGGACTCTGGAATTAGACAGAAAAATGTATGCAAGTACTTACATTCACGGGTTTTGAGAGGTAAGTTCAGAACTTCATACATTTTTTTCTCGAATTCCAGAGTCCAAATAGCTCAAGACGTTCCCAATAAGGTCCCAGGATTACATCGGTTCCCAATTCATGTTCCTAATATTTTGACACTATGTTAAAACGTTTCTTTAAGAAAATGGAGAGGCCATTTTTTTATAATTCGTGGGCCAGTATTGGACACACTCAAGTCGGCAGAGGACAAAATACATGAATAAATCTCATACAGTTTCAAAATTCTTAAATACATATATAACCAATATTAATACTGAAGACCAAAATCGATTTTTAATCTCAAATATCTTGTTACCTCGTCACTAAAGACTTTTTATAATTTGTGGGACTTTCTGTGTATATGTCCTATGTCAATTGCTGTCCCCTATGATCTGCAAAATCAACAAAGCGATATGCGAGTAAAGCTGTGGGTATAGCCTAAAATAAAAATGTTGGTTATTTTGATTGGCTAAACGAATCAGCAGTATAGGCTAAACAGGAGATATAAGAATTACAATCTGAAATTCTGGCAAATTATAATGAGAAAGGAGTTAAACACAGTTTGTAAAACATTAAAAAAAGCCAAGAACATTAAATCTTAGTCACTTAACAACTAAGTAATATTGAAAGTTTAATCAAATTTAAAACTTATTTGACAAATAAATCAGGTTACAACTCCCTCATCGCAAATTGCAAAGTTGGAAACTTTCCTTAAGAAATGATAAATTGCCCTTGTTACAATTCTTATTCTGCCCTAAAACAATAATTTCCACCTTGTTATATATTCTACCTAACTTCTTTCAGTAGTACTATTACCATTCAACTACAATTATGCTTCTATGAAACTTCAATGAGTCTAATAATCTAATCGCACTGCTAATATTCTGCCTGAATAAATAAACTATTTTGTTCAGTATCTTTTTCTAATAAAAATAAAATTATATTCCTTTTCAACTCAAAATATAAAAAAAGAATGCCTTAAGGCATAAAGTGATATTTTGCAAAAGAAAGATGTACCTACGTAGATTTTAACAAACCACAAAACCTTTGCTGTCCGAAAGGATAGTATTTTTTATTCGTATGCACTAATTCATTAATTGTACATTCAACTAATATCTACATCTATTTCAATTCAATGAATTATTATTCAAGATTTTATGTTAAGGTAATTCATATTTTTAATATTATTGTTGTTAAAAAAAATAATTAAATAAACAATTTTTCTAAAAATGTAATGTCAACAAAAAATAAACGTGTTCAAAACTTTTGGATGAATTTCCAGTTTGTCAAAAAAAAGCTGAGAAAAATAATATATTATAATTATATCTTATGAAATACGTAGGGGTATTTTTTTTTACCTTTGTACAAAAAATATTTTCAAATAAAACTAAGTACTTTTTTTTATAAATTTTATAGTTCTTACGAAACACGTGAAGATATTTTTTAATAAGTTAATATATCTAATAACTTTAAACAAGCAATTCGTATACCATATAATCTAAATCTAAATCTCAGAGACGTCTCCAACGATGTTCATGAACTTCGGGTAAACTCCAACGAATTTCGGGTTTTTGGGGGTGATAAATCGATTTAGCTAGGTTTCATTTTTAGAAAACATCGTTTTATCCGTGTTTTAAGGCAATGATAAACTGAAAATTATGACTCTTCCTGACATCTATTGGCGAGTAGTAATACTATTATTTTTACCGACACAGCAATACTAAAGCTACTTGACAATAGACGGTGTTAAAGAAAAACAAGCGAAGCTCGGTCCTCCAGGTACTTTCTAATTAAGACAAAAAATTCAAAACAACATTGCTTACTCATATTAGTTGACTGAAAATTATAATAAACATAATAAAGTAAATAATATCATAAATTTAAATTTTAACAAAACCCCGACACAGAATACTTCTAAAAAGTAAACAAATAATATGTGTTTGTTGACCCTGTAACTTTATTATAAGTACCTACCCAGTATTTCGATCCAAGAGTCGTCGCGTCGGGGGTCCGCTAAGTAAATAAAATGCCCCTCACCCCTCTTCTTCTTGCGTCGGGGGTTAAAAAGACACAATCGTTAATAAATTATAAGGTAGTGTCAAAAAGTGAGTGTCGTACACGTACCACGCACTTAGAGTTGTGTAATAAAGAAGGTGTAAAGAATATATTTAAAAAAAATATTTAAGAAACTAATAAGTAATTTTTAGCGGTAGTAATTTTTTTCTTAGATTCATAGAACTCGTGCTTAAAAAGTAAAAGGGAGCAATATTACAAAAAAAAAAGATTCATACTTTGGAAAAATGAAATAAATATGCACCTAGAGAGGACGAATTGTACGCTAAAAATAATTGCACATCTCCTTTTTTATGTATGAAAAGCTACCTTTAAAACTTTTTGTTACCCTTTTTCGTCACAAAACAGTATGGTGGTTCACAGAATACAGCCTGCTAAAAATTTCATCTGGGTAAAAAGATGGCAGAGTATTAAGTAATTTATAACTAACATACAAATTGCTTACGATTACGTTACGAATACTTTTTCGATAGTGATTCGTGCTTGAGGTACGGATCTTACAAAACTATAAACGTTTTGTTTTCTCATATCACTACAATACCTTAAAACAGTCGGTACCGTAAAAAAAATCGGCTAAGTGCGAGCCAAACTTGCGCTCGAAGGGTTCCGTACCACTATCTATAAAACCGGCAAAAACATCACGTTTGTTGTATGGGATCCCCCATAAATATTTGTTTTGTTTTGATTAAATTATTTATTTCTACAGTAAATATATAACTAAATATTTTATGAATATTTCAAGCGTCTACCTGTTGCCGTTATCAATATCGAGCAAAAATTATTTATTGGCTAATCATATAAAAATTATTTAATATCATAAATATTGGCGTTATTGTATAGTTTTGAAAGTATGTTTATTTGTTATAGCTCAACGTCACTGTTTAACAACCAATTGTCATGATTTTTGGCACAGAGATTGTCGAAGGGATGGTGACGGACATCAGCTAGATTTATTCTGAAAAATTTAAAATTTTCTACAGGAATACCCGTAACAGAATTCTACGTTAGCGAACTTTAGCTACAGCTAAAGCTTGCTATAGCAAACTTTTTTACTATAAAATCAAGAAGATGGCGTGGAAATCCCCCGCCGATAACCGAATTGTTGTTATATTTACTACTGTAGCAATCCCATTGAAAAAAATCACAAATATAAAATTAAGACTTACCTCTAGGTCCAGAACTGACTTGGCATTGGTAGATAGCGTCATCATCTAGAGACACTTTTTGGATGTCAAGAGAATAGTCCCCTGCAACAAAAATTATATAAACTTGTCAATCATAAAAAAGTATTCAATCGCAATGTAGGTAATGTTCTACAATTGGTGACTACATAATGCAATATTGATGGTATGTACAAGCTTTTATAGAGGATTTAATATCGTTTTACAAGAAGGGCATTAAGCTTTATTCCCAAGCTTTCACGACATTGTAAATCAATCAGGGCAGTATTTTCGCGCCCATGGAACCTTTTTACGATGCACAATTGACACTTAAATAGATTTAATAGAAGCTTTTATATCTTTTTTGACCTAAATACGCAACTGTTTCAAAACTAATTTAAAATAAATGTAGGTTTACCTATTTATTTTTATAATTGAATTTATTGTTTATTAAAAATTGCAACTTTAGAGTTTTTGTAAACCAAATAATTCATTTTGATAATTTCTGAATAAAATGAATGTGTATCTTCACAGTTCTGTTGCCCAGAACAGGGTAAGCAGTGGCTGGACACATATCTGCATTATAATAGATGGGAGAGCCTGTTTTGCCCATTAACTTAAGTCCTGCGTGAGAGCTGGTGAGCCCATTGCCGCAACACTGCTTCTTAAAACTTAACTGTTTTTAAGTAATATCCTACTAAAATTGTGAAAGTTTGTATGTCTGGATGGATGTTTGTTACTCAATCGCGCTTCAACCACTGGATGGATCGGCATAATACTTGGCATTTATATAGGTTAGGTCCAGGAAAACCATATAGGCTACTTTTTATCCCTAAAAATTCAAAAGTTCCTGTGGGACTCACTATAACAGAGTTAAAGAACTATTGCTGCACCTATAGCATGCAATAGCAATTCATGGGTATGGAGCCGCGGGCAAAGTCAAGTGTGTTATAAGTGTTAAAATTGAATACCAAGGACATACCTACTATACCCCCTTGATTGTATAAATAACAACTTAAATTGTTTTCATTTAAGTATTATAATGATTAGCCGAAATTGAAATTATAAGTATCCTGGATATGTAGGTAACCAAGTTGTCATAAGTTAAAAAAAAATTGAGAACAATTAATTTAAAAATAGATGATGATTTAATTATACATATATATATACATACAATTATATATCTGAATAGAATTTAATTCATTTATGTTGCCTTTAATACATTACAAAAATAATACTTATAAATTAATAAAAAGCTACTTTACCAACTCGATTGCCTTCCTAAAACATGCACCCTACATTTTTTGTACTTACCTTCATCGTCACTACCAATCATCTTATACCGCTCATAGCCAACAAGATGCCGATGAGTTCCAAGGCCGAAGTCGTCTTTGGTCCACTGCAGCTGACCAACTTTGTTTACAACCCTACATGGCAGCGTCACTCTCGATCCAATTACTGCACTCTATATAAAACAAATAAAAATATTAAAACGCTTGTAACTGAAACTCAACTAAAAATTATAAGTACACATAACTCAGGACATACATGTGTGTTACTTTTTTTTCAATAATCTTTTTTCTGAACATGCTTTCATTTTACTCAAGGTACAAACTTTTGTTAAAGATAAAATTAGAAATAACAATTACTCTACTATTGATATTAAAATATATCACCTACAATAAAATCATTAATATGAATTAAAAAGTTACTACAATCATATATTTATTAATTTTAACTGAATGGCCAAACCCCAATTTTCATAGATAAATCGATTGAGCATTAAAAAAAAGGTAATTTCTTACAAATCTAAACAACAAAGAAAACAAGTTAAGAAGCAACTCGTACATATTAAATTTTATTGATAGTTTAATAAAAATCAGCCAAGTACGAGTCAGACTCGCGCATGAAAAGTTCCGTACCATTATCTATAAAGACGGCAAAAACATCAAGTTTGTTGTATGGGAGCCCCCCTTAAATATTTGTTTTATTTTAATTTAATTCTTTATTTTTAAAGGGACTATATAACTAAATATTCTGTGAAAATTTTAAGCGTAACGAGCAAAAAAATTCACGTTTGTTGTATGGGACCCCCTAAAATATTTATTTTATTCTGTTTTTTAGTATTTGTTGTTTAGCGGCAAAAAAAATACATCTTCTGATAAGATTTCAACCGTCTTACTATCACTGTTCATGAAATACAGTTTGGTGACAGACGGATGGACGGACGGATAGCGGAGTCTTAGTAATAGGGATCCGTTTAAAAAAACAACAAACAAAGGGTAAACCTTTGGGTATGGAACCCTAAAAATCAGAATGTTTTGCAGTTTGTTTTTAAATCTACATTACATGTGGGCAAGCAACTTCTACGACATTAAAATTCCAAGTCCTCAGTGATTACCGCTATAATCCACGAGACCGAAATATTTAGGTATGGAACCCCAAAAATATTATATTTGAAGGTTAACAAGTATTAAAAACAATGATAGTATACTTCATTGCTCACAGCATTATTATAGGATTTTATAGTAGTATGTTTTGATAACATAATTTAAAGTTTAGATACCTATGTTTAAATAATCTCTCATTATTTGTTACCATTTAAATAAATCTCATAAAAATTTATTAAAGATAAGTGTGAGAACCCATGTATATATATGTTCCCATCAAGCAGACACCAGACTCGAGGTACCTTACGTATGTATATTCTTACTGCTTCAATCCCCCCAAACTAGCTATCCCCGCCAGCCTCTAAACACACACCTCTTTTTAACAACCACTTTAATCCCGTGTGACGTCAACCACTTTAGTCCAGGTGATGAGCCCGCCGCCGCAACACTACTTATGATGAAGTGTATCTGTACTAAGGTGTCTTTATAATGTCGGAGAAAAAGTCCTTTCGCATATAGTATGTATAAACTTGTAAAAAAATCTCCTTGGCTGTACTATTTGTTCTGGCTAGTTTTTATGACATTAAAAAGGTTACATTTCAAAATAAGAAACAAACTAGTAAAATTTCGTTTCCCACAATTTTTATTTGTTTTTCTTTCTGTCAAAATGATGAAAGGAAGAAATTCGATACATTTTAAAATTTTATTACAAAAGAGGAAAAAATGTAACGCTTACCGTGAAACAAAATTGTGACGTTTATGGACCTAATGCAGTGTCAGTAAAAGTAGCACGAATTAATCCGGAAACTTTGATGTCAAAGATGCACCTGAGTGACAGAGTAATATACCCTTTTTGCCAGGTCTTGCGAACTATAAACTTCTGGCAATCGAACCTTGGTACACATATATACTGTAGCATGCACCAATTTGGTCGTACCTACTATGTAAACAAACAACAAAATATCATTATTATGAACAATTGTTATATATACATGTAGTGTTTGTATCTAATCATTGATACTATATAACGTAATAAGCAGAAGACAACCACCAGAGATGACAGTGTCATGGTGATAACGAGATACAGACGCGCATTACGGGCGGCCTTTAAGCTTGGTGTGTTGTGATGTGCCATTTTGTTATTTCCAGATACGCAGAATACAGAAGGCGATGTAAGTTCTACAGTACATATATATGTTAGGCTAATTATAAACTGAAATAAATAAACTGGCCATTACAAAATGGATAATAAAGTAACTCAGAACTGCTGAGTCTATTGCCGGTTCTTCTCGATAGTAAATCATTCCGAACCGGTAGTAAAGTTTTTAAAATTAACAATCAAACTGAAGATTTAAAAGTGGTGTTTAAAGGTCTAATTGAATAAAAAAAAGGTTGAGTTTGAATATGAAAAGAAAACAAGTTATAAAAAAAACAATTGTTTTATTTTCATGGCGATGTAAAAATGTAATGTTTATATAATAACATTTTCGCTATGTTATGTAATTAAAGAGAAATTCAAAGAAAACATGAGCTTTTCTGCAAAATTCTTGAATTCTGTTCTAATCTATCAACGAACGAAGCTAACGAAAAAACATAAGCTAAAATAAAAAGCTAAGCAAATTTTTGCATTCCTGATAAAATAACATTTTTCGTATCATATAAGAGTATTTTCTACTAATGAGGTTTCATAAGTGTGACATAAGCTGAGTGGGTAGAATGTATTTCTAGCGACCTCTTTTGTGAATCATCGTATCGTTATGTTGAACATGATTCTTTTGATTGATAGAATTGCTTTCAAGATTACGCTGACTTTGAAGATATGATACTTGTACTAACAGCATGTAGGAACACGTACATATGAGGAAAACGTACATAAATGATTCATGTTACTTTGATAATAAATTCAAAGCTTGTGGAAGGTTACGAAAAGCTTTGTTTAGGAAAAATAAGGCCCAGTTTAGTCCAAACTTGATTCTTATAGATCAAAGGGAATCGATTACTCTGTCCCAGGTCTATTATATATGTCGTAGGATAATCGAAAAAAACGGATCATTTAAAAAATCCTAGGACGTTTGCAAACGACTGTATGATTGGAAAATATCAATCAGTTATAGGATTATTGCAAAACACCTTTTAAAGTTTCGTAAATCATGAGCACTAATTGGCTGCTATAAAAGTAGTAAACTAACAAAGGGGCTTATTGGTTGACGACTACATTCCTGTTTTATTTATTGTTTATGGTTTCATTAATGTTTCTTTATTAAAAAAAAAAACAATAGACTGTTATGGCGAACTTGCTTTGGCTGTTATTTGTTACTACTACAGAGCCTTTTCTTAAAGAAATTAGGCTTAGGGCAAAGGAAACTATACTGACTCAGTACGAATTGGCAGACGTTGCTTAACTAGTGGCTTCACTCGTAAGAACTTTTAACCCTTATGAGCGGCCTTTGACTCCGCTATTGTTCGCCTGTTATAGCCAGGCCCTATTGTTTAGTGTGAGGTGCTCTCCGAAGCATGGAGGACGTTAGAAAAATATGCTGTTAGGGAGTCACACAACCTCCTACCTACTTAATTAAACGTAGGTACCTACCAACATATTTTATAATAATGTACTCTAACTAAGTTGCCTTGTCACTTCCTTACTTTACCCACTCCATAGTTCTTTATGAAGAGATGACCAGACCAAACAAATAGAAGATGTTTCGTCTTAAAATACCTACAAAAAAATTTGGAACATAAAAAAAGGATATTAAATGCATCCAGTTGATACAACATAACAGCTAATAAAAGTGATACCGGGGTCACACCATCATCCTACGTTAACAACAAAAATAGAAACATATTTAAATATATATAACCAGTTTTTATGTCATTTAGTCTGTCTGTCTTACCAACCCTTTACAAAAGTGTGTATAACGAGTTTACTAAAAATTTTAAGTTACACATGTGTATATATGGAAATATTATATCAAAATATCATTTAATTTTGAAAACCTCAGAACTTAACAACTATCATTTTAAACATGATTCAAAAATTAAATATAAACAGGTTATATTTAAAGAAGGTAAAATATAAACAGGTAAAAGAGGTTAAAAATACGTATGCATTCTAGGGAATTTTGTATTCTATGTGTCTGATACCAAGACATCAAAGGTTTATAGTTTGTACAGGGTTTTCTACGTGTTAGACTTTTTCTTTTTGTTACATTGCTTGCCAATTTTATTAAAACTTGCTTTATATCTACAATATGTATGTTGTGTATAATTAATAACGGTTTTAAAAAAAAATCATAAATAAGTTTTTGTCGGTATCTTATTTATACGTAAAACCCTTTTAAAAAAAGGTCTTTTGCAAAAATTGGCCACCATATTAGATCCGCGATCTAGAATTTTCAAAAACAGATAAATGATTTAAATTTATACGCTCGTTAACCTAACACTTACAAACTATATTAATAAAAATAGTAGAATGTTTAAGGTAAAATTCACGAATAAAAATATCGTTTGTCAAAAACAACAAACCACTCGTTAAATATTTCTGAGACGCCTGTCAGTTCGATTTCAGGAAAAGGCAAAGCGATTAATTCTTTAGAAATCTGATCAAAACAAGCCTAAAATAAATGTGAGAAACGGAGTGTACAGTGCATAGAAGAGTGTATTAGGCTACGTAAATGTGAATACTTTGATACACATTTTACAAAAATTTGTCGTACTAAGTTTAATAATTATAAACCCTTCAGAAATTTATTATAAACAAGTAAAAAAATTGAAAAGTAAATATTAACTGGCTCTTTCAAGTGCTTATTAAAATGTTTCTTCTAACGATCTTGTACTTGTACTATCTACGTTTTACCGATGAAATTCTGCTTATACACGTCATAATTTACGAATTGTAATAATATTTGTTTGACTTCTAAAAATCGAACCTGAGACCTGCGATAAGGCAGCCTATCCTTCTATCACTGCGCAACTCTGTTACACAAATAGTGTATAATTAGTGCTTAACGAAACCTTGGAAAAACTTTTTTTTACAATTTATTCGTAAAACCCGAAAAAAAAATTGGATAGCACCTAATCTATTTAACTTGTAGATAGCTGCTTTTATACATTCTAGGAGCCTTTTAGTGTTAGTCCAAGGTTCAGTTCCTGCTATTTAACCAAAAGCACTTTTTTAAAACTGTCTCCTCATCATCAATGTTCATATTTTATCACCACTTATGCTGCGATATCTTGCTTAGTGCCAAATTTTATGATTAACGGTATGAAGGTTTTGATTTATTTGCATTTGTTAAAATATGAAAATGGCTGTTTTCTATTGCGTTGACTTGGAATTGTTTTTAACAGAGGCACTGTCTGACAACAAAGTAATCCTATAAAGGTTCCCGTTTTTTAGAGGTACGGAACCCTAAAAACAGATCAATTAGTAAAAAAAAAACGCTTTTTAGTAGACATCATAGACATAGACATAGACAACACTTTAGCGGCATAATAGACACAAGAAAAGACAAATACAGATATAAATTCACAAATAATAAACAAAAATAAAATTTGAGATAATTAACATAAAACAATTAAAAAAAGAAACATGTATAAAAGTACAAACAAAAACAAACAAATAAATTTAAAAAGGTTACTTGCGTTGTAGCACGATTCCAAATCGGACCCACTCGGCATTTGCATTATTAGAATTTTAGTTATCATTTTTCAAGCGAGTCACAAAAATATTTTCCGCGCTTTACAAGGAAATATATCCTCTACAAAATTTAAATTTTATTACCATAAAAGCGCTGCTATTACTACTAGTTACTAAAAATTACTGATTTTTTTTGGTATAATGTTTTATATAAAAATTGACTGTTGTCAGTCAACATACGAAAAAAGATAAGACCAAATAAAACATGTTTTACATAAAAAAATATATAATATCGACGTCAATTTTGCCAACAACTTATTGAATCCACTCGTAACGATACGATTTCACACAAAAGACATCGTTAGGAAATATATTCCGGCTTCTTGACTTCCTTGCTACTTATAAGATTATTAGTATAGATACCTACTACTATTGAACTGCGTAATATATAATTCTTATAAATATTAAATAAAAAAATGGGCCAAGTGCGAGTTAGACTCGCGCACGAAGGTTTCCGTACTATTATCCATAAAAACTGCAAAAAAATCACGTTTGTTGTATAGAAGAATATTTGTTTTATGTTAATGTAATTATTTATTTTTAAAATAAATATATTACTAAATATTTTGTGAATATTTCAAGCGTCTACCTGTTGCCTTTATCAATATCGAGCAATAACAAGCAAAAAAATCACGTTGTTATAGCGGCAACAGAAATACATCTTTTGTGAAAATTTCAACTGTCTAACTATTGCGGTTCATGAGATACATCCTGGTGTCAGACGGACAGACAGACAGACAGTTTTTTACCCTTTGGATACGGAACCCTAAAAAATCTTCTCCCGGTAATATTCAACAAAAACTGTATTATGTTACATGGATTATGGTCATTTGACTTTATTAGAAACTATTAGATATGGGTAGTTGACTTTTTTTTATGGGTCCAAAAATTTAAAATACTATAGAACACTGGTTATTTTGCACTAAAAAAAATGATGATCGAGTCTTTAAATGAGAGAGTTACCATATTATAGGTTGAAATGATTATTTAGCACCATCACAATGTTTCTAAAAGTTAGGGTTCAATATTTTGATCGTAAGAAGAAACAAACAACTTAAAAGAGCCAGTTAATATTTACTTTTCAATGTTATTACTTGTTTATAATGAATTTCTCAACGACAAATTCTTGTAAAATGTGTATCAAAATATTCACATTAATGTAGCCTAACACACTCTTCTATACACTCCGTTTTTCACATTTATTTTAGGCTTGTTTTTATCAGATTTCTAAGTAATTAATCGCTTTACCTTTTCCTAAAATCGAACTGACAGGCGTCTCAGAAATATTTAACGAGTGGTTTGTTGTTCGTGAATTTTACTTCAAATATTCTATTTTTTTTATTAATCTAAGTGTGTACGTGGTAGGTTAACTTTTTTTTTTACTAATTGGTCTGTTTTTAGGGTTCCGTACCTCAAAAAAACGGGAACCTTTATAGGATTACTTTGTTTTTAGACAGTATCTCTGTTGTAAAAAACTTTTCCAAGTCAAGGCAATAAAAAACATCCATTTTCATATTTTGACAAATGAAAATAAATCAAAATCTTCATACCGTTGACCAGAAATCATAAAATTTGGCACTAAGCAAGGTATAACAGCACAAGTGGCGATAAAATATGAATATTGGGTTGGTTAAATAACAGGAACTGAAACTTTGACCAACACTAAAAGGCTCCTAGAATGTATAAAACCAGCTATCTACTAGTGAAATAGTGATTGAGGTCTAATCCAATTTTTTTTTCGAGTTTTACGAATAAATTCTAAAAAATAGTTTCTTCAAGGTTTCGTTAAGCACTTATTATACACTATTTGTGTAACGGAGTTGCGCAGTGATAGAAGGATAGGCTGCCTTATCGCAGGTCTCAGGTTCGATTTTTAGAAGGGGCAAACAAATATTATAGCAATTCGTAAATTATGACGTGTTAAAGCAGAATTCCATCGGTGAAACGTAGATGGTACAAGTAATACAGTTTGTAATATCTCTGACTCACCCCTTTAGTGATAACTGTTGTGATTGTATATTTATAATTAAATAATATATTATTTTAAACAATTTCGATTTTAGTTAAACTAATTTTCTTATATTATTAAGTAAAAATGGATAACACAACGATTGAACAGGTAAAAAC
Organism: Apoda limacodes; assembly: GCA_946406115.1. Lineage (NCBI taxonomy): Eukaryota > Metazoa > Arthropoda > Insecta > Lepidoptera > Limacodidae > Apoda > Apoda limacodes. Next base: position 18,154,024 of record OX291555.1, on the reverse strand, counting down.
AAATTGGCATGTTTGATAAAGGCAAGATATCAACATATTCACCTCCTAAAAATACCTGTGTATTTCATGAGCAGCGAAGGCAAAGGGAAAATTTGTTCTCGATTTATATAGCTACGTCTCTGTAACGAACATCAAAGGGTTGTTATGTGTATACATTGTGTAAATTTTAAACGTTTTTCTATTTAATTTTTTTTTAAATTTGCTTTTGTATTTTACTTAAGTACAAACGCCGCAATATGTACTTAGTTTATAATTAATGCATAATTGCAAAAGATTATACATATATCAGTCGGTGGTGGCTTAAGGGTTTCGATTTATCCTTGCGTCCTGAGCTACGGAGGTTCGAGCCCATCGTCTACCAATAAGTCTTTTTTCTTAATTTCTTAAGTAATTCATATCTATTCTATTCACACCACTGGCTTTGAGATGACGAATAACATGATGAGGAAACCTGCCCATGGCGAAAAAAAAAAAAATATATTTGTATTCCACAATCCGCTATAACAGTAAGGACGTACGAGGCTGATCAGGTATACATGAAACCAGCCTAGCAGAGTTACAGGTGAAAAAGTGCTATATATTTAAACACTACAGTATGGAGTTCTTCAAGAAAGAAGTTATTAAATTTCTGAAGGGTCGGCAACACACATGTGATACCCCTGGTGTTGCAAGCGTCCATAGGCTACGGTGACCGCTTACCATCAGGCGGCCCGTAAGCTTGTTTGCCACCTTAGTGGTATTAAAAAAAAAAACGGTAATGGTTTTGCATTATTTTATACCACCAAGCCATCAGGCATATAGTTTTTTAAGGCTCACTTTTGCCATCGAATAAAAATAATATTAATTTCCTGACAAAAAATAGTGAGAATTTCATACCTGAGCTTGCAAAAACTTACGTTGAATTATAACCGAAATCATAATGATTAAAGAAAAAAGTAGCCATTTTGTACAAAAACTAAGTATGCAAACGTGCAGTTTCACTGCCTATGCCCGAAACATTTATCCACAGACATGTAATTGTTGTACCTACTTACGGTTATTCGCCGTATTTTTTATTATTATTTTATTTATACCAATTATTATCCGTCGCTTTTTATATTATTCATAACCACACTCGCTAGCGAGTATCGACTAAGCAAACGTTTGATGAGGGGGCATTTTACTAATTACCAGCTTTCCTGTTAGACTAGACAAATGTTTGATTTCCCCTTTATAATGAAGTATTATGTATCTACGTATATACGTTGTGAATCAAGGTAAACTTGCCTCCTATACCCAAAGAAATCTCCTCTTTTCGCGCAGAGTGCGGATGTCTCACAGATTGTGCAGCATTTGCCGAAGACAAAAAGCGGCCGCATAACCCAATTAAACAAAACACATACATATATACATCAATATTGTTCTAAATATTTCGAGATATGCTTATATATGCTTCTTGTGAATATACCTAGTGACCTAATATCATATCTTTGTTATTTTTTTTTAAAAAAAGCTATTTTTTCTGTTAAAAGGAACACCGTTTTTTGCGTAAGTCACTTGAAGATTATAAAATAAACGCTGTGACTTAACTCAAAGGCTGCTTTGAATACTAAAATATTTGTTATTTCGAAAAATACACACTGGAAACAAAGAAAATCGGAACAGAATTTCACGGAAGTTACGTTTCAATAGAACTTTTGTAATATATTTTCAGCTAGCAAGATACAGAGAAGATGTTATTTCAAATTGTTACGATGAATATCGTTATATTTTGTAAGTTCAGTAAATAATTTATCCACGTCAAAATTTTCTCGAATATTTAAATCAGTTTGAATGCCGGAATTATGATTCTGGATTTTTTCTTATATTTTCAATGCCTTTCTAAAAGATTTCCTCTTAAAAGAATGGGGAGCTTTGGAATAAGATGCTTGGGTAACGTCATCAGCATAAATGACGTTATAAATAAAGTTGATGAGACTGTTCGTTTATAGACTCTAACCTCAAAAACGACCAGTCTTGTTTGATAAATTATTATTGCGAAGGAACACCATGTTATAAAGGAACTTTAAAAGCTATTCAACACTAGCTGTTCCTGCGGTTTTACATGTGCTTTATTACTGCACTGGGTCATTTCTTTAGGTTGCAGAGTAAGTTATCTGTTACACCTCCACATTCCTTATCAGCCTCATTCGTTCCTACTGATGAGGTACGGCCTACCCTCACCGAGGGTGATTTAGGCCGTAGACAAAACGCGGATCCAGAGCGTTTTGTGGAGTTTACATATCTGTTTTTTTTTACATATGCAGGTTTCCTTCACAGCTAAGTCAGTGGTGTGAATAATCAATGTACTTGAGAAATTAAGAAAAAGACTTATTGGTTCACGCGGTGCTCGAACCTCCGACACTCAAGCTCCAAGGTGAAATCGAAATCCCTAGGCCACCACCGATTAATTGAAATCTCTAGGCCCCCACTGACTCAAGATTAGCTTTTTGCAAAATTTTCTTTATGCTGTTAGGCCGAAATCAACGATTTTGATCCTAAATAGTAGAGTTCACTTTCTATAACAAAAAAATGATTTATCTTTCAGGCTGATATTTCCTGAGATTGGCGCGTTCAAATATATACGAACTTTAGTATTTAGAGCAACATATTACTAATTACCTGATCCTGAGGTTCCATGGCAAATTTCTGCTCCTTAGTGCTCACAGAACTAATTAGCAGGCTAAATAATATTAATTTCCATACTAAAAGGTAGTTTATCCTTAACAGCAGGAACAAAACATTGGCACATCTGCTTATCGTTTTTCTTCTATGACTCCTGTAAGTCTTATGGGTGCACTTCAATGCATTCTTATTTCTTGAACCATAGGGTTTAGTATTCATTGTGAAATCTGTTATCTCATTATTTTGTTTGACATCAACATTATATCTATTAGCGTGTAGAAGATACCCATTTTTATACTCCATTTTGCATTAGGGTTCGGTTTCTGCGCGGACGCCATGTGAGTGGGCCATGTGTGGCTTTTTTTTAATTTACTGGAGCATGATCTGAAACAAGAATTATGTAATTAATAATTATGACAAAAAAAAACTATGTGTCAATTCTATTTATTTTTATTGTTATTTTATTAGAATGGCGACTAACAATGTCGTGATAATACATTTTTGTGTGTATAAATCTTTTTATTTATAGTTACTTAATTTATTATCATCTACTATATAGTACCTTCAATCAATTATCGTCTAGCTCAGTGGATAATGAACCGACTGCTGATTAAATAGGCGTGGTTTTGATTTCTGCACAAGGCAAAACATTTATGTGATGAACATTTGTGTTAGGTATTTATGTTTAATGTGTAATGTTTATAATATTTACATAAAAAAAGGATAGGTAAATAAATTTGTATCTGTTGTCTCGTATTTATAGTACAAGCTTTGCTTAATTTAGGCCCAGATGGCGTTGTGTGTATTGTCCGTGAATATTGATCTATTTATTATATGTTTTTTAAAAAAAAATTAACAAAAAAGCAACCGGCTTTAAAATTATCCACTAAAAGTTGCAAATAATTACTTGTTTCCGAAAATCTAATCTGAATTACAGTTTGAAGTCGGTGTCATGCAAGTGAAGTGTGTTATAAACTGTTACGCTGTGACACATAGATACCAACTCCAAACTGTTATTCAGATCAGATTATTGGAAATAAGTATTTATTTATACCTTCTTAGTGCATCATTTTGAAGTTGGCTCTTTTTTGAGAAAAAAAAATGTATTTTGAATTACACTAAAAACATCAATATCTACATAAAAGGCGTTAATAAGTTTTATTAGTTCAAAATTAACATCAAATATTTGTTTCTCCAAAAGTTTAAGATTTATATTTACTACATTAATATGAGACCACTTGGAAAGTATACCCTTCAAAAAGGAAAAAGAATTTCTCGAATCGGTCCAGGTGAAAAAAAGATTCCCACTAATGAAGAACCTCCTTTTTTAAAGTCAGTTAAAAAAGGAAAAAAATAGCAAACAAATTGGCAGACCAACTGAAGTAAATCTAAAAGTGGTTTGTTTTAAAAAATGGTTAAAGTACATAGGTATCTACTCAAAATTCATTTCACTCAGCAATGAAGGCAAAAATAAAAAGATTTTGCCAAGAAACACACAGTTAATTCTTCAAACAGAGCTGTTATCTATAAAGTAAAACAACATAAAGCTTTGTGAAATACGGAGCTTTTATGAAATACATAAAGAAAATATTCTTTACTTAATGAAGAAAAACTTTTGTTTATTTATTTTACAGCAGCTTGAGATATAAATCGTATCGTTACGAGCTGAGATATTGAGCATAATAAATAAGTAACAGTAAATCTTTTCAAACAAAGATAGTATCTGACTCTTTGTAACTGTAAATAGTTCAAACTGTAACTTAGAGAATACAGTTGAAAGCGAATTTGGTCACGTAAATTTTATATTTTGAACTAAAAATAATAATTAAATGTTAGTCTGTAACACATTCGTTTCAAACTGTCGAATAAGTTGAAAATACAAATATTACCATTGTTTTCATTTTTCTTTTTGTGTCCTCATAAATTCGTTTTGACCCCTCTGTTTGCCTTCCTTTTGTTGGTCTGTGTCTTTTCATCTGTCTGTATTCGTCTGTCCGTCTTACGTTCTCTCCAACAGTCAAACTGTCTATCAGTGCGTTTGTCCGTCAGATTTTTTTAATTTAAATAGAAAATTGACACTCTTTTTATATTTTCTGCATTTACCGTCATAAAATCGTTTTTTGCGCCTGTTCGTCTTTCCGTTTGTTGGTCTATTCGGCTCTTCGGCTCTCCGACAGTCTGACAGTCCATTTGTCCGTCACAGGCATTGTTATCTGAGCATTTTCGCTTTAATTTGATCCCAATTGCAATGAATAAGTCTTCTCTTTTCCCTTTGTAGTTGGTAGGTAGTACGTTGATATAATTTCATTTCCGAAACTTTTGCAGTTCGAACTCAAAGTTACAAGAAAATGAAATAGCTTTTAAAACAATGAATTTTAAATTTTTATGGTTTAAGAATTGTTAAAATATAGAAAATACCTCGGAAATTTCATATATCACGATAAAAGGAGTAATATTCTCTCGACTGCTGGTAGATCTCTCGGCAGCTTCCGATTCGACCGTGGAATATCCAAATATATCAAGTTTTATGACATTTTAACTATCGACAATTCCAGCAGCTTATTGTATTGCAGACGGGAATATTCGTGATTTATGAAATTTGTTGTATGTGTGTGTTTTCTCCATACATACGTACATAAGTAAGTTATATTGATAAATTGTACTCTATGAATGTGAATAATGTAAGATTGACATTAAATGTACATACTCATATTTCAGTATTGTATTTAATTAAGAAACCTTGAAGTAAATTTTAAGCCTTATTTTATTTTTAACATTTTAGTGGAGTATTATAATCTGTGTCATTTTTCATTATAAACTTAAGAGGGAAGTTATTATAATAGGTCTAAAAATTTAAATCGCTAAATTTGCTCTATTTTTACGTTTTAAGATCTTGAGAATCGTTTGCATCATTTTTAGAGTGATTTCTGTGTATGTATGTATGTAAGTTTGCTTTTTTGCCGCTCTATATCTTAAAAACCAATGAAGCAATTTGTCTTGTGACCATATCAATCGATATGCCACGTCATGACTTAGATCTGATAAGAGTTTGAGCAAAATCGGTCCAGCGGTTTGTTTTTATCGCTAAAAACTGATTTTTAAAGACTCAATAAACCATTACAATAAAGTGGTTGTCGAAAAATCAGTGAACAATGTGAACATACCTCCAAAAAAAATACATAATAGTCGAACACACAACCTCCTCCTTTTTTGAGGTCGATCAAAAATAGCTTTCAAGTTTAGTTTCCAATTTAGAACATATTATAGTTTTGTTTGTTTTATGGCACTATTTTCAAATTTAGAATGCAACCAAAACAAGGAGATTTAAACAAGTAATAGCGTAGACACAGTAGGAAATGTTGATGTATGTATGTAGCAGTGTAGGGAACTGTACTGAAATTAGGCTAAGAAAAAGAAATATTTAAGTAATTTATTACAAGAATTAGGATAATAAGATCGTACCTAAACCTCTGTAGTTAAGTAAGACCAACCCAAGATTTGATTTAACTTTCACAAGTTAAGTGCGAAAAGAAATCTGCGTTGTACAGTATATACATATTTATCTACTTAAGTTCTTGTGAAACCTGACGAACTAGTTGGTAGAATAATTATAATATACGATGTTCTCAAAGTAAGTGCAGTTTATACTAGACTGAAGTTGCCAATTATCGGAAACGGTAGTCTGAATCGGAGAAAATAGCAATGAAGGATAAAATTATTGGTTAGCGAACTAAATCAAGAAGAGATATTTTGCAATCAGTTGAATTTGCATTAGTAAGTGGATAACTGAATTGAAGTAAGTACTTTTAGTAGTTTATAGAGTGTGTTTAGACCGTCAATTGAGTAAACGTTAGCGAAGGCGCGCACTAACCCGATTATTCAATCGGCCGATCGATGAGTGTCTCAACTATGCAATTTTATTTTTTACAATCTTTTATTCAGTTTCACGTGTACCGTGCGTTGTCTATAATCAAATCTTGCATGGTTAAATTTGACCCACTTACCGGTGTTAGATTGAGTTGAAATTTTGCAGACACACGTAAATCGGACGACAATGTAATATAATGATGTCATAGAGCTGGTCTAATTATGGAGCCGGAAGGTGGCCATAGGACCTCTGCAACAAAACGACGCTCCCCAACCGAGTTTGGACTTGTTTGATTTGTCTTGACAAGTACTCTTAAACGATAACAAGGGTCTGATGAAAGCTTTTTTGTAAGAATTTTTTTACGTATATTCTTGTTTTTACTTTAGGTATATCTTTTGTATTGAATTGCGACATCATTTACGCGATTACTACTTTATCACTTTTGCTCTTATAACTGAGCTTAAACGAACTATAGCTATAGCTACAGCTTGATATAGCAAACTTCATTAGTGTAATTAAGGAGTAAATCACAGTCGCCGATAACCGAATTTAGGGCGGCTAATTAAGGAGTAAATCACAGTATTATTACTTGTATTAGTATTATTATAAGTATTATTACTTGTATTAGTATTATTATTAGTAGTATTATTAGAATTATTACTGTGATTAAATAAAGGAGTCCCACGCCGATAACCGAATTTAGGGCGGGCGGAGCCGCTGTTAAAGTCTAGTAACTTATACTATAATTGCATTTAATTGTTATATTACAGTTTTTAAGATAAAACAAACTTAAGAATAACGTCTTTCTTCTTTAGAATTTTTAGTTTTTTTTTCTTCTTGTTATTTATTAGGAAATTAGTTATAATAATATAAATTTTCCAAAAAGTCAATCGTCTACGATTTAAACTTTATAAGGGTTTTACAGAAACGTAGGCATAATTAAAAAGTCCCATTGGCACTCTTTAGGAATGGTACACTAAAAACTAGTAAATGCTACAAAAAAATCTGTTCTACAACTAAACTAGATACACAATACCCAGTTTAGAAAAGCGTTTTTAGCCAATTCTAAATGGAACAGTCCAAGTTTTATTTTTAAATTAAAACCCTGCGATATTTCTAGATTTAACTGCCTAAATATTAACACATGGAATAGCGAATATCTGATTCATATTATTCTGTCTCTAGAGACTGTTCATTTCATGCTTTCCCAGATATAGTTTTGTAACATGTGTTCGACATCAGCTGTTTATTAATAGCTTGCATACTCTACAAGATTTAGATCTTTGAGAGTCGGTTTGTTATTTAAATTGTAAATTCTTATTGTTTGATCTGAAATTTTAAGATATACCTACCTATATCGATTCAGTTTTTTTTATTTATTTATTGATAGTATAAATTTAAATATGTCACCGAGTTTTTACTTGCAGTGTTATTATGAATCTAAATAAACTAGTGATCCACAAACATTTTATAGAAATCGGTGCAAACGTTTTGGAGGAGTTAGGCGGCAACTCAACAGCAGCGCAACCTATCAGATCGTTTGTGATTTACCTATTCGAACTAACGTATATTGTCATTACGAGTTATTTTGCTCCATTAATAAAATAAATATCAATAACAAGACCACAGCGCAACCTACCGGAACCAATTTTATATCTGAACCATCCAAGGTCAAATCGGTGCAGCCATTTAGGAGTAGTTCAGTGACTATACTATTTATACAAAGATAATAAAATTAATAAACACTATATTTGACATATTTTGCTATTAAATTTATTGACTCTATAGTTTATTCTATCAGATTTGTTAAAGGGCCTTACCATAGACTTTAATAAGTCTATGATTGGGCTTTGTAAGGTCCAACTGACTCAGTGGTACTAAATTAGTACCAACGTGGCAAAAGAATTTTCTAGTTAATTTATTTGCTACATATGTATATATTATTTTTCAAAAACATATTACTTTGTTTAAATGCCCTTTTTGTAATACGAATATAAACGAGGCTACTGGGCTAAGCTCTATTAAAAATATGTTATTATTAATGAAATACGAAATTGCAGAATTTCCCTTGTTCTTTTTAAATAGATTGCCTTAAAAAGAAATAAAATACGCTCATTCACGCTTTTGGAAATAATCCAAGAACGGTTGGAGCGAAATAATTGTATCAGAAACGAAATTAAATGAAGAGTGACTTTTGTTTTATCTTTTTTACTCGTTTTCCGCCATTTTTAATATACGTAGGTAGGTACCTTGAACTGTGTAATATATATCTAGTAGGTGTCGTTGTTTTTCATACTTTGGTTCTCACCATTTCAATTGTGTTTTAATGAGTTTATTTATTTTTTCACCTCATATTTTTGTTGACTTACTCGCAGATGTGATGAAAAAAATTATGTGTAACGCGCGCGGTACCGAAATTACAGACTCAAGTCATTAAATAATTCGTTAAATACTCTCGTTGGTAATTTTCTCCTTAGCACTACTTTTTGTATTGTGTACAACCAATATGTAGTACATAAACGGAATGCATATCGAATTATATAAATACGAAAATAAGTATGTTTTATCTTTCTCCACGTGTCACTACAGCATTTTTTAGCAGAAGGATAGTTGAAGAGACGGAGAAGGACAGAGATTTTTATTCCTGTAAAATTAAAAAGTTCCCTCAGGAACGAACGAACTTCACGTCGACAAACTATAGATACAACTATATATCTTGCTAAAGTGAACATCCTTACTATAAATATTCAAGGAGTTTCCGTAGAAATCCCACGTTGAATATCGAATTTAGCACGGGTGAAGCCGATAGCTAAAGCTAGCAATAAAACAATAAATGTACCGATAAACGGATTCGGAAACAATATGCGAAGTTACAGCAATGTCGAGCGTGGTTACTTGGTTAGTAACTAAATGGTGGCACGTTTTTCGACAAGTGTTTTTTTTTTTCGCATGTAAAATAGTCGCTCCTTGCTGTTGATGTCGGGGTGACGGCTTAAAAACTCTAAGTCGAGTTGCCACTACGACAACACTTAGCCAGCGTGTTGTACTACTGCCGAAGCCCCCTTCTTCAAGGAGCGGTCTGTGCCTCTAAAGTGGGGCGATGCGCATTGCAGCTGAGGTAATAACCATTGGAACACAATTTAAAACTAAGCCGACCGATTGCCCGGTTTTTACCTTAAAATTACCGTGATGCGTACGATCCATAATGTATATCAACCTTAAAAGATCTATCTCAATTGACTTGTATTTATTGTATACGGATGTCGTAAAGTAAATTTTACGGGATGTATTAATAAGACACCGTATCCTGATATTTATTACTTTTCCTGTCATATAATGCCTATCATTTTATATGATCATGCAAAAGGGATATTTTAAGAGCAATCTGCTCTTTCGATTTATGCAGATTTTGGATATAACAGGTATCTTATATTTTTCCTTACCTTTATTTATATAATTATACAGTTCTTATTTTTAGCTTTGACTATTGTACTTGTTTTATCTGTTTAAATCATTCAAGTATTAATTAAGCTTCTTATAAAAGTAAACAGAAAAGGAGGTGAAATGAACAAAATATGTAGGTTAAAGATCTGTCAGTGCGTCTGCTTTAGAGGCTCATTCCGTGGCTCAGTGGGAACGACCTGACTGTTGAAACGAGAGGCGTGAGTTCGATTCCCGCACAAGACAAATATTTATTATTTGTGTTCTTGTGAATCTTGATACTGGGTTAGGTTAGTTTGGGACCAGACGGCGCTGTAAGTATTATCCAAAAGCATTTATTTATGTATAGGTGAATATATTATAACAGAACACAATTATATTTAAATATGCAAGAGAACCCGAGTTACTGACAAAGCTAGAAAAGTCAGCAACTTGAAGTGACAGACAACTGGCCACATCTGTTGTAGACGACATGAGAGTCGATGGTTTCCTAGAGTATGTATGTATATTTTAGTTTTAGGCAGCTGGAGCAGTCGTGTTTTAGAATAGAAACCTAAGTTCTGAAAGACAACACGTTGTATGCCCTTTAGCTTAATGGGCCGATGACCTTAAGAGGCTAGCTGGTAGTAGCTGAATGCTGAAGACCGCAAAAAGGCTTGTGTTGTGTCCAGCAGTGGATTGACATTGGCTGATGAATATAACTGCATATTTGACTCCACACGGACACAGTCATGGGTAAAAGTTAGCATAAACTAACTTAAGACATTTTACATTGAACTACATATGCCTTTGTTGTTTTATAATCATAATTATCACAATGCGGCCGCCCAGATCATATTATTTGCTTGTGTTACCTTGCAAGTGGCATTCCGAAAAGCCAGGTGCAGGGTAAAGCAATTCCCATGCAGGAGGGAATTTATCCTACGTGCGACATGAGTCGAATGAAACCCGTTCTCTGTGAGAGCTTCGTAATTTTATAGCAAGCGCTTTTGATATTTTGTAAAGATTTGAGATTTCTGTAAGAGATTTCTCATGTATTATCCGTGGTGTAAAGTTTATTTATATTAATTAAAATTGATTTAGTTTGAAGTAAATAATTATGTGAATACTTTGAGGTGCATAGCACGAATGATGATATACGAAAAAAGGCAGAACCAAATAGTTAGTCACAAGTCACAATCAATTTGTATGTTTTTTCACTAAAAATATTTAAAACATTATGACGACAGTTATTCCTGAAAGGGTTGTCAGAGATGTTACGAATTTATGCCCGCAATAAACACGTATTCCGTCCAACAAACGTGATAAGTGGTGAGCATATCTTCGTTTTAAGCAAAAACCAGAATCAAGACAACTTCACAATTAAGAAATTGTAAAAATATTTGTTGCCCTTTGCTGAGAATTAAACCCAGGCCCAAATATTTCATAAAATAAATTTTAAAAGGATTTCTCACAATTGGGTAGGTAGGTACCTACTTATTGCAATCTGCAACCAAAAAATAATATTTAACAGTATAGGGAAAGATTGCGATATATTTATGTATAACTTCAATATTACCAGTCTAAAGGTAAGCATGTCCATATTTGGTACATTCAATGCAACAATTTTGTAGCTGTTAAATGGTTTTTTTGTAGTTGGAGCAATTTAAATTGAAGGTTTCAATACAGTGACAGAGAAAACAACGGTCAAATTTTCAGTTTTTAGTTTTTTAAACCTGATTGCTGGATTTTTTTAATTATTTATTTAATCTGAATCATAGAATGAGAATGGAATAAGAGTAATGCGAAATCAAATCAAATAAACATTTAATTTGAAGCATGTATTACTGTTTTTACGATATAGCAAGACAACGAAAATTTGTTTCTTGTAAGGGACCCCTATAATTTTTACTTTTTATTATTTTTTAGATATTTCGCCATTTGGTAAAAAATTCAGACTTCTACCTATTTGGATCTAAAAAATAGAGAAATGGTCATATAGACAGACAGACGGAAAGAAAGAAAGCGTAGCCTTACTAAAAGAGCTCCGTTTCAATCTTTTGGGAAGCGAACCCTAAAAATCAAATGATATCGATAAAGAAGGCACATCAAGAGAATTTAAAAAATGAAAATAAAGTCAAAGGGAGGGTCAGGAAAGTTCTGTTAGATCTAGTCAAACGTATCGTTGATTTAATTTAGTATATTCTGAGAAAATTATATTTCGTACAAACTTATATGTTACTGTACTGTAGGTCTCTGAGATCATGAGATCAAGTCTCCTAGGTCAACGAGGTTTTGATTTATTTGTGCATAACTTAATACCTAAATATGCGTAAAAATGGTGGTATTTTTTTATTGCGTTAACATAGAATATTGATTTTTTTACAGCTTTAAGAGGCCGTGGACCTTAGTATTTGATATTAATTTTAACATGATACCTCCACGCGTTTTTAAGTAAAAGGGTCTTGCCAGACAGATAGATAATATTTTTTTTAAATGCGTTTTAACAACAAATAAACAACTTTCGATTTTTTCCCTATGTCTGTGATGTAAGACCTTTGTTCATGTCAAATTGCATGATTCTGGGACAACGGGAAGTACCCCATAGGTTTTGATTTGTTTGTTAATGCCAAAATATGCGACAAAGGTGGCCGTTTTCCCGCCGTATTTTTTTACTGAGTTGACTAAGAAGCTAAGATTTTTTACAGCTTCAAGGGACCGTAGACCTCAGTATTTGGTATTTCCTTCAACTTGATACCTTAACGTATTCTCGAGAAAAAAGGTCCTGACAGACAGACAGACATACACACAAACAGACGGAAAACAAAGTGATCCTTTAAGGGTTCGTTTTTTCTTTTGAGGTACGGAACACTAAAAAAGAGGTCAAGAGTATCAAATTCTATGTAGCAGTTGTGCCAGTGGATTGAACAAAACAAGTGAAATAGAATTAAAGACAAGCGAAAATCTTTTCCACCTTTCTGCCCCTGAAAGTTATCAGCTGTTGTTAGGTTGGTGATACGTATGTTTTATTCTAATAAATATTTACCAGTCCTGAATAAAATTCTTTTATAATTCTTAATAAGTAGTCTTTTACTTTGTACTACTCCGTCAAATATTATTGTTTTAATGAAATTTGGCAGAAACATAGCTAGCATTTTGCAGATAGCACTTAGAAACAAGACAACACTGCAAGATCAAAAGTTTTTGCATCACCGATAAATTCGGAATCGACTTCACTAACATTTTCATGTCTATCCAAGTGAGAACGGAGGTACCAAATAGCCCTTGTAATTACATAGATATTCCCGGAATTGTCTAAAGCATCAACCTTGTCAATAATAAGATCTACCTTTATAAATTCTACTAGACAAGCGGCTCTACATGTCCCTAAGACTCCAAAAAAATGAATAAAACGTCGTGATTGGTGCATCGCGGCAGGTGCACATACGGATATCGAACCGCTACACATCTCACATCTCGAATAATCTCGTATTTATAGGATGTTCTTAATTATTGTTTTACGTATTTAACTATTTAAATACAAAGCATTATACATTATTTATTTGTTTTACACTTAGAGATAAAATTTTGGTGATAATATGACTACGGTTGACTGTGTGATAATAGGCACGTTCCTTCTAAAAAAACCTGATTTTAGCACAAAATACCCGTACCGTCTAAACGCAACTGATAATTTTAGCAGCGCTTTTATTGTTTAAACGAAACGCGTTTGCCACCTGTCAAAAAGTAGCGCAAATACCCACCTCCCAACATAAGTTTTTGGTAGCAATATTTCGTAGCAAAACCACTTAGACAAAAGGCTAGAAAACAACATAAACGCAAACCGCTATCAATTCTGCTACGAAGAAGTTTGATAGAACACCCTACATGTCTCAACGTATTACAATTAACAAATTCTACACACATTTTTGTAAAAGTTATAAGTTTGGTTTAAAAAATCACGAGTAATCATGCTGTACTTGACCTACAACTACAATACCAAACGTTTACTGCTACATGTTGAATATTAGATAAGTAAGTATACTAAAATAGAAGTACATGATAACATATTGTGCCAGGAAACATGAGTGTTTGTTTAGATTCGTCAGGAGTCACTGTCCAGTGAACTGGAACTATGCTGATAAAATACTTGGCTAAGTGCGTGCCGGGGCAGGGTTTCGTTGCTATTTACCTTTTCATACATTACTCTAAATGTTTTCTCAACATAATTAAAATAATCTTCATCCAATGTGTCTACCTCGCTTTATGAAACTTCATGGGTAAATATAATTTTTATGTTGAATATTTAGTGGAGAAATTGCATGGAGAGATTGTTAAAGACTTAAGCAGAGTGTTTTATAAGATAAAAATATTTTGCTTGAAAACAGTGTTTTATTAAAAACATATACAAGTGCATTGTAAAAAAAACTATTTACATCTAGGGAACTATTTTTATATTTTATCGAAAAATCACATATTTTTCGGTCTAATAATTAAAAAAAAATTGATGCCATGACACATCGAGTCGGAAGGGTGGGCAGACAGAACAATCTTATAAGGTGACCATATATAAACCACGGAACCCTAAACACCTGATGTTTACTTAGATAAGTTTTGAAATAAAAAAAATATGTGTTACTTCTAATTGCCGAATTCAATTTAATACTGTTTAAAGAGCTTTACTTACACTCTTAGCACTTGTAATTTACACTCTTAGCTAATTTAACACGCTTAAAGTTAATACTGGTTGCGCTCAAAATGTAAACATGATCCGTTATGGGAAACCTCAAGTAAGTCGTGACATTTAAACCTTTGCACGAAGAGTACTTGAGTATACGTCAAACACGTAAGGCTGTGTAAGTACCTACCTGCAATGTTCTGACAAGAGGTCTGAATTTATTATTTGTACTTACAATTCGCACGGAATTTCAAGCTTGCTTCTGGTTTACTTCCTAAGGTTTCAAGACAGTTTATAATGGTTGCTTTGATTATTTGGCGGGAATTTAAAGATGGAGATGTTTTTTTTCAAAACATGATTTCGCGGAATTCGTTGTCTAATTTTTCGCAATGGAAAGAATGAGAATTGAGAAGATTAAGCAAGTAGCGATGTACAATGTCTGAAGACATAAACCCCAAATCATCCATTTTAGGACTTGAAGATGGCGACTCACTAACCTTTTTGATACACAAACTGCATACTGACATTTTGCCAATAGATATAAGTACATGAATTCTTTATTACATTACACTGGAGCAATGATATGTAAATATGCGAAATCTAATCTCCATATTTAGGAAGGAATGAATATGAATATGGTCTTTTAAGAATGTTCATTTAATCATTTTATCCTGAACATGCAAAAATTAAAGTAAGTACATTGTAGCGCAGCAAATATTTAAAAATTAAAATATTGAATGTCAAGTACCTTTAAGAATTCGAATACATTAAAATCAATATGCTGTGAACAATATAAAATATTTAAATATTCAAGAATTAAATGTTCAAATATTAATTTTAGCTGAAACATCCGCAGAAATATTCAATAGAGCACCATCAGCTATTGCAATATTAAAACTTAGTAAAACGCTATTTTATTCTTAAACCGGTTTATACAGTTTAAAGAATACAGATTTTTATAATTCTTTCAACCACATATTATTTTAAAACACCCTGTAATTCTTATGCGTAGAACCGCCAGCTATCTATAATTGATAAGGTCGTCTCGCTCGCACCAGTTTATTGCCCTCTAGAAAAATACTCACATGCCATCAACTAGTTTATTAAGACACCACTTTAACAACAACGTTGAAAATTTAAGAGGTCAAGGTAGCTGGTTGTTCTTAGAGGATCATCCAATCCAAACTTCAATCCAATTCTATAAATCCAATTTATAGAGCTTTAGTTGTACTAAATTTGCTATTAATGTAAGGGTTAAGGTAAAAGTTAAGTTTGGTTGGTTAAGGATGGAGCGACAAGTTTATAGTCGATTGCATTTTCTAACATATCGCAGTTTACTATAAAGCCTTTTAATATTCAGTTACTTCTTTTTGTAATTATACACGTAACTATGGAAATGGTTTTGCATGTTTTTAGGATTCCGTACCCAAAGGGTAATTAGCGGAACCCTATTACTAAGACTCCGCTGTTCGTCCGTCCGTCTGTCACCAGGTTGTATCTCACGAACTGTGATAGTTAGATAGTTGAAATTTTTACAGAAGATGTATTTCTGTTGCCGCTATAAAAACAAATACTAAAAAAAGAATAAAATTAATAATAAAAGGGGGCTCCCATACAACAAACGTGAATTTTTTGCTCGATTTTGCTCGATATTGACAATGGCAACAGGAAGACGCTTAAAATATTTACAGAAATAAATAATTAAATTAAAATAAAACAAATATTTAAGGGGGGCTCCCATACAACAAACGTGATTTTTATAGATAATGGTACGGAACCCTTTGTGCGCGAGTCTGACTCGAACTTGGCCAATGTTTTGTCTTTCTAATAGATGCGTGGTTATGATACAAATATAATTGATATACTAGTAAAAGTAAGGTGGTTTCTTGTGAAACGATTTGAATGAAATTTATTTGTATCAATGTTTTAATATCGCTTACAGCATCAAAGTAAGTAGGTGATAGGTAAATATGAAAGAAATATTTCTTATGTCTTAAATAACTTTAACGAATGACCTTTTCAAGATATATAATTCTTATTTAAATGGTACTCAACAATTTAAAAGTCATTATTGATAATTTGCAATACTTTTCGAAACCTTTTCCAGTCAGTTGAGGCCATTTTATAAACTTGCTACTTATAATAATATGTTATTAGCAAAGTTATGGTCACACCGGTTTATACTTGGACACGCAAATATAATTTACTAGCTGTGCTATGTGGCTTCGCCTGTGTGAAACCTCTCTTTCCATGCAAACTACCTAATGTTTCGACCTAAAAACTCACGTCATTGTACACTTGCTCAATATTTTTATTTTTGCGATTTTGCAGAAATTTGAAGTTCTCTTCATTTATCTAACGTATTGCTGTACCTATTTTATTTAGATATATCTTATTTTCTTTAAATGTGTTTATTTGTTTTCCTTGTTGGGGAAAAAACTTGTTCCGGTGGGAACCCCCAATTAGTACTTAAGAATAACACTCACCTTTACTCTCTGTTGAATAACATTTTAAGTTTGGAACAATTGTGAAATTGTTCTATGTCATTGTTCTCTTATAACCCGGTAATAATTACCGAATATGTACCAAAATGTGATTATAGTACTTTTTATTTTCTCGCAGTCAATGGTAAAAAATAGAGTATACAACACGTGAAAAAAAACTATCTCGGTCCTTTGTAACCGTCGCTCCGCTCAGGATTCTACTCTAGAATCCTTCGTTGCGCTCGGGATCCAACTTAGTACCTCGAATAATTTCCCTTTTTTTTTCACTTGTTGCATAATCTACTATTTTTCCTCCGTCCCTGTGCCAGAATGCCAGAAATCAGGTTAATTGAACCCTCTGTTGCTACGTTAACCATGCAATAACTATAAACAGAATTTAAAAATTAAAGTCTGTGTGTTTGTATATTATTTACGATAAGAATATTTTTAAGACTTTTTGTTCTAATGTATGTTTATATTTTTATGGTTCTTATTTCCTTAAAAAGTTTACCAGTGGCTTGATACACAAACACCTAAATCATACTACGGAGGATAGTATATTTCCATCAACCACTTTAGTCCTGCGAGACAGTGGGTAAGCTTGTCGCTGCAACACTGCTTTTAATAACATTTATAAATATTCTTGGACATTACACACAGTGCCGTCTGGTCTTAAACTAAGCAAGCTTGTTCTATGGATACCAGACAACGGATACAATTACATATATATTTTATTATGTAAATACATACATATATATACATATATACATACATAGAAAACACCCAGTCTCGAGACAAACACAAGTAATAAATGTTTGTCTTGTGCGGGAATCGAACTCACGCCCCTCGATTCATTACCCACTGAGCCACAGAGCCGACCTGTAGTGTACCTTTACCAAGATGGCTTCATATACGTCCAATACGTCGTTAGCTTTAAAATAATAAGCGGTAAAATAAACAACCTGGAATGGAATAAATAACACCGTTCTCAGTTCCTGACATACATATAAGTAACTTAGGATTAGCTAAGAAATGGATTGTACGATTTATGTTTCAGGTTATTATAACATAATATAATTATCCTGCCATCACCATCATCATCATCACACTTTAATTAATCACTTACGTAATCTTTAAAATTGGTACTAGGTAGTGATTTTAATATTGAAAGCAAAAAGCGATTAGGTACGTTTGAAATTGGTTTCGAAAAACTTATTGATTGTATTGTTGCAATAATTAGTCTGAAGTTAGAAGGAAGTAACATGCATTACTCTTTGGTTAACTTTAAACCATACAGTATGAGTAAATTGTAGACAAGTAATCACTTCACTACTTGTACAGTAAATGTCTACCGTGCACGGAAAAGCGTGGTTACAATATTGTTCATAAGTACAGTATAATTTATAAGTAATATACTTCATAGTAATCTAGCAAAATACAGTTATAATTTATTTTGTAGTGCAGCTAAAACAGTTAGTACGGTTAGAAACAATTTTTCTTTACCGTAAGATATCACTGGCAACCCAACTCCCACATCTAATGATGTGGGAGTTGGGTTCAGTAAAATGTGAATTATTGCGGATTTATAAAAACGAATCGTTAATCTATACATATTCTATGTATATGAATAGTAAAACAATTTTGGTTAAAAGTATTTATTAAGTTTTACTATCGTGATAACTTTTAGATTTTACGTTGGAGGCGAAGGAAGGGGGGGCATTATTTAACTTTGGGAGCTAATAACTTGCAAATTATATATGTAGTAGATACCTACTTAAGAACCTTAAATTTATTTTTAAAGGGAACAATGAATGTGTCGTGGTTTTTTTTGCCGCAATCGATGCATGAAATTCTACCCTTAAAATATCTCAATTTTAATACAAACCTGTGAAATTAAGATCGACCAAAGAAGCGGAATTAAAAGGCATGCTGCGAACGGACAGAAATTACGAAATTATATGGGTTACGTTAATGCCGCAATGCCATTTGGCTACGGAATCCCAAAAAGCAGGTAAAAAAGTCTTTTTTTTTTAATTTTAAAAAAAATTTGAATTGTTTAAAATCAAATAGAAGAACAGGATTCTTTAGTTTTTCTTTTTTTCTTTAAAATGGCAGTCAAGACAAAAAGGTTTAAAAGGACTTAAATTTCGTCATTTGATTATTACCGCATCAAAAACGACATAACAGAAATAGTTACAAAATTACGCAACTATAAACTCTCTTGATGAAGGCAAACGAACAAATTGCACGTTCTTTTCCAATTGAATCCTACATTGCTGTAAACCATTTAAACACCATTTATTTCCCACACGAACTACTCGTTTTCATTACATGCTGAACCTAGGACTTATGTCAGGCTACCTAACTATAAACACAGCCGGCGGAAGGCAATTCCATTCATCGAATACCTTAAACTTGATAATAGGAGACTTCCATTAAAAATCTTCGTCGTAAATAGTATTTGATTATAGACGTAAGAAAGAAACACGTTTATCTTTAGCTTCCTACAAAAAATCTTATATCGTTAAGAGTGTCATTTATTATTAGTTTTAAAAGTAAATAATGGCTTTATCCGGTTTTTTTTGGGGTAGGTTTTGCAGTCAAAGTGCGAAATCTGTCAGAGTCAAACCTGAGGATTAACTAGTCAAAGCCAGGTTTATACAAACGTTAATATGTTACGAAAAATGTTTAAATTACGATATGGTAAGTCTCAAGATAGGTAAGAAAAGTTGTTACCATAACACAACGTACCCTAATCCAAATTAACGTACTTTATATATAACTTATACTTTTTATTTATAACGTATTTAAGTTTGTATGAACCGGGCTTTGACTAGTTAATCCCCAGGTTTGATGGGTTTAGCCCTTTGACAAAGTATATAGTGACTTTTGTCTATTACCTAGTTACATCCAGGTACGCTTTAATATTTTACTGTTTTATATATACTTTAGTAACATATACATACAAACATATACAAATACATAAATATTTGAGTAGCGACAAGTGATAAAATTTAAATTTTGAGAATATTAAAACTTAGTACGACGAAATATCGGCCTTACTGTTTTAGATACACAAATAATTCAACTACAGGGCCTTTGGTGCCCTAGAGCCGCAAAACATCTAAGGCAACGCCCTTTGGTGGCCTTTAACCGTAAGAGATGACTAAGAAGTTGCTCTGAAATAATACTATGTAATACAATAAACCAAATCTAAAAAGGTCTAAGTGTTTTGAAGAAACGCATCTAGTGCAGCGCCCTCTGGTGGTTTACAACCTTAAAACATGAGACACAACCCGTTCTAATGTGATACCTATGCAATACAATTTTGATTACCATTATAAAATTTTGTTTAGTATTTTATTCCAAACACATCTTCTGTAGCGCCCCCTGTTGGCCTATAAAGTATCTATCACTAGTAATCTACTCTGAGGTAAAACCTATGTCATGCAACAAACCGCATCTAAATCGGTCCAGCAGTTTCTTTAAATTATTGTTACAGACATGTTATAAATACGCAAACAAACATTCACCTTAAAACCATAAACCGTCGCCATATGATCCGCTATAGTTGCGAATCAAAATGTGTTATACAAAGGTATTTTAAATACTTCGTTTAACATTAAAGTTAAGTAATTTCATGAAAATCCTTGTTAAAAGCTCTTTAAAATTTAATTTGAAGTTGCTTTATGAAGCTCCAACCTTTGCTTTTATGTACAAAGAGATTTTTAAAGGGGATAAAAATAATGAGCCCTCTATTTTAGTGTTTTAAATTTTTCTACATAGTATGTATATTAAATAGTTAAAATTTTACAAAATTAGGAAAAATATATTGTGTTCTTTTTCCATAGTTATTCGCAATTTATTATGCGCTGCTTGCTCAGAGTTTTTTTAGTCACTTACCTACTTAAAAAAGCTGTCTTCGATAAGTAGTTTACTTTGAATCATATAGTCTACTAGCACTGTCCCGTGACTTCGTCCACTTCCTTTGAACTCTTATCTAAAATATCGGAATTATTATAGGAACTTGATTTTACCCCCTACGGGATTATATTCCAAAAACGGTAATACACATTAATCCCTCTTTTCAATCGAAATTACAAATACCAATGCATTTCGATTCAAAAAAGACGAAATTTCATACAAAATTCCAACTCCTATTTAACCCCTAAAGGGTTGAATTTTTTTAATTCCTCTTTCTGTAGAATCCACCGGCAAATTCCAAGTTTCTAGACACAGCGTTTTGGGCTGTGCGTTGATATTTTATTGAATCAGTTAGTTTTTTTTTTAACTATTGTCTACTGTTGTTGGCCGCAGATAGCCTTGACAACTATACGCGGACCAACTTTTGCGGCGATGCTGCTAGCACTCTGCTACGAAAAGTTGGAGCGGTTTGCACAAGGGTGTCCTGGACACGAACCTCGGCTTGGGCAACCGCTCTTTAAACTAATTATAACTAAATTTACCGCCGTTTCGAAAAAGCAAAGGCGTTCTGAAGAGAAGAAACAGCAAGAAACTCTTTAGACCTCGCCTTAAATCTATCTAGTCAAAGGACCCAGGTATATTAGTGAATCTAGTATATCTGGTATATCGCTCTTTAGTGATCTGTCTAATGTTCGCGACGCATTCTGAATATATTTGTGGAAGCTGTTTTCTAAAGAGTCCTAAGGCCCCGCTATTAGGGGCCTAATCACATGCGTGCCTGACAAGGGTATTGGGGTGGAGGGTTGCCCTCTCAAAGTAGCGTTTTGACGCGTCTTTGATGATGGCTTTGATGGTCGGTAGCTTAAAATCCGTATGGAGATCGATGTTACGCATGTAGTACGGGGCGCCGACTGCACCTGCACGAATAAATCGATTTTGTAAGACTTGCAAGGAAGTAGTTTTAGTGTGACCAAACACTACGCTTGCAAATGTGAGTATGGGCCGTATACAAGTTTTGTAAAGCGTCACCTTACGTAGGACAAGTTTCTTCTTTTATAGGTACGGATTGAAAACTTCAAACATTAAATCAGCACTCTTTCAAAAATCGTCTTACATTTTGACTAAACACAACTCCCTCGCCGCCTAGTTGGTAGTGTGGCCAGCTGCTGTGCAGAGAGTGCGGGTTCAATGTTAACATGAAACATTACACAAGCACTGACTACTTTATCAACCTATATAAAAACTGATGTTGCGATAATAATTAATAAGAATTAAGTGTGTTGGTTTGTTATGTCGAACTAACTTTTTTTTACTCCCTGAAGGTTAGTCTTCTAATGAAGCAATGAATAGTGACTTTAAAAATCAAAGCAAAGCTCGGGGAACAAACTAGTACAACAAAATCTCCTGTCTCAACTGATCCAGTGAAAGACTTAGTAACTGCATTTAAATAACAACGTAAACAACACGTGTTCTTTAATAATATTAGTTATTAAATTACGTTGTGTAAGGATATACGAGCTTTATCATTTGAATGCGTGTGGTATTCTATCCACATGCTAACACCACGCCCTACCTAGACAAAACATTACGTGCCTGCTGTGATGGTCTACATTAAGTACGACCTTTCATTATTATATAACTTTAATTATTTTGGATTTGGATGTTTCTAAAAACTATACATAGACTCGTACGTTCGTGTACACAAAAGAAAATATTTTGCTAGGCGAGGGTTACCACTAATGTGGCAAACAAGCTTGCGGTCCGCCTGATGGTAAGCGGTCACTGCAGTCTATAGACGCTAACAACACCTGGGGTATCACTCGCACCTTGTCAACCCTCTAAAAATCTAATAACTTATTTCTTGAAGAACCCCATACTGTAGTCCTGAGAGAAAACCTTAGCGCTCATTCAACAACCTAAGTCTTCGCGGAAGGAAGTTTACCCCTGCACGGTAAATTCCCTTTTATTGTTGTATCAGCTTTGTCTATATTAACTTACCCCTACAATAGTTACAGATGGTAAGTTACATGCTAATCTCGGGAACTAATAATACGGAGTATTACAGAGTTAACACTAAAAACAGACTTCAAAGCTTGACTACTCTGTTGTTAACGCAATAAGGAACAATTTCGTTTAAATGTACACCTAGCTAGTTACGCGATAACCATTTATAAAGAACCATGTCGCGCACAAAACGATGCCGCCGAAGAGCGCTTGTGGTCTGGTAATTTTGGTGCGATAAAGCGTGTATTGGGAATCATCAAAACTAA
The DNA here is from genome assembly GCA_946406115.1 of Apoda limacodes. Classification (NCBI taxonomy): domain Eukaryota; kingdom Metazoa; phylum Arthropoda; class Insecta; order Lepidoptera; family Limacodidae; genus Apoda; species Apoda limacodes. The sequence continues at coordinate 18,130,738 of OX291555.1, read as the reverse complement.
AATTGCCATTATAAAATTATGTGAACTTACGCGACACTAGCGATAGTCATATGCTGCATCCCATATCTATCTGTAGCACTAAAATAAGGACAAGAAAGTTAAATAGCTACCGCTGAGATGACTAATCCAATTAGAACAAAATATTAATACCCTAACTTCCCCCGCAGTTTCATCATCGCAAGCATCTATGAATTATAATTATATATATTATAAATATTATATAGTAATTACTATAGCAATTCAGAAAGTTCAATGTACTCTGGGTGTCGGTCTATAATCATTTTATTGAGGAGTTCCTGAGTTGTTAAGCGAGAAACAAACAAACAAACAATTTCCTTCTATATAAGGATATCATTATGTATCTACAATATTTTATCTTACCTACAAAAGATTGGATTATGGGCATCACTTAAAAGCAGTTGTTTCAGTGACATAAAGATAATTAAGTTAACAATAGATTATACTTAATTAGATAACAATTAAAAAAAACAGTCACCTATCGTGAAATAGCTTCTACTATTCTAGCTAAAGCGAAAAAAAAAATTAAAAAAAATAATCCCTACATCTTGTTCGGTTGCATTACATCACAATATCGCATCGCAGCAAGGATATGATTAAGCATAGCTTATCAAAATGCTTATAATGTCAGATATCGTCTACAAGCTGTGATAAAAACCCATTATGAATTGTTAGTCTAAACGAACACAGGTAGCAACAATTCTTTGTGTAAAAAACACATTGGAAATCCAAATCACGTCGGATGACGTTATAATGGCTTTTGTGATAGAAAAGAACCGCATGTAATGATGGGTTGGGATGTTAGAGCATTAAGGTTGGGATACGATTCCCGGATTTCGAATGCTTTCTTACTTGATAATCATCTTGGGGTTACAGAATGCTCTGATTTGTTAGTTCCTGTTTCTTACTTCAATGTTTACTTTTTGTGTTTAAAAGTATATATAAGTTTTTATATTTTTATTTATAAATTTTATGATATATTTATTATGTAAGCTGGATTGAAAACGGCCCCATTTACTACAGTTCATATGTATATTTTTCTGCGTATGTCATTAATATTCATGTCATAAGTATATGGGTACTATAAATGCGAAAATGAGTTTGTCTTTTTTTCACGTTGCAACGGATCATCCAGTTGAAGAGACGGAGAAAAGCAAGAGCCACTTTTTATCCTAAAAAATAATTTATAACCGGTCGTGGAAATATAGCTACAGATATGGCTTGCTGCAATTTTCTTCAAGGAATTTCCCAAGGTATCTGACGCCGATAACCGTATGTGGAGCCAAAGGGCAAAAGCTAGTAAGTTCATAAAAGTTATATATTTCGTAATTTCCGTTCGTCCGTCCATAAGTCACGGCCTTATAATTCCGTCAATCGATCGATTCTGATGAAATTTCACAAAAAGATTTCGTGTAGCCTTTTGTATGAGGTATATTAATATAAGGCCTTTGAAAATTCATTCTTAATAACTTTTTATACCTAAAATATATAATTTTAATAAAACCTGGTGATGAGTTTATACGGTTTTTAACGGTCATTTTTATTCTATATCTACGCCTCTTTGTACATACCGTAGTGTCGGTATAATGAATTGCATATTATCATGGATAATAAAACCAGAGTGATAGAGCACGTGTGTACTTATACGGTCAGCAAAGTTACAGCAATTATATTATTTAACTATAAGAAGAATAAGAAACAACACTGGTTTTAACACGACTGCCCGAGAAATTTAAGTGTAATGTTTTGTTTACTGTAATCTGTATACACATTTTATTTTAAAATTAAACTCTGTTTCATAAAAGCAGTGTATCGGAGCACACGTAGGTATACTTTAACGGTAAGTTAAGTTACAGAAGATATATTATATAACTTTAAGAAGAATGAATATAAAAACTGGTTTTTACACGATTACCCGAGGAAAATTAGTGTAGTGTGTGTAATGTATTTACATTTTTTTAAAAATCAAATTCAATTTGATTTTGTTGTACCTAAGTTCTGATAAGATTCCGAGGATAATGATTTCCAATGTTTTATTAGTTTTTGGAAAATTCATGATGGTGGCTCCAATATGGCGTCGAGAAAAAATCTTTGATTGGTATCAAGACAAACACACAGAAGTTGCTCGTGCCGTAGTTGCTGCGGGACAATTTATTAAAACCGAAAATTGGTAGAGTAGTTTAGCTTTACAGACCATATTGCTCGTCGAACCGATAAAAGATGTTTGGAATAGAAATGTTCTGAAGTGATAATGATATGATATAATAACTGCACAGGCAAAGGCTCAAAAAAAAATCGTGTCAGTACCAAAGAATTAGTAATTGAAACGTTAAAAAAAGTTATTTTTATTTCATTAATACTCGTACATATATCGTTAAAACAAGTTTTTAATGATCTCAAAATTGTTTCTTTGAAATCACAATTAATTTTAAATTTAAACCAGAACCGAGTAGATAACTAAATAAACAGATCAATAAAATTGAAACAAGATTAGTTGAACATCTGTTGTGCGGGCTATACCAAGAACGGTTGGGTATTGACCGGCAATTTACTGGTTTTATGCTTCGAAGACTCATTAAAACGTCCTAACAAGCTTTCTAGAAGGAATTCTATGTTTCTTGGATATTTTATTTTCAGGGGTTCATAGTTCACTGACTTTCCAATCTTAATCCACTTTTCATAGTTCGTCAATGGTGCTATTACTTGGTTCCTCATGTAAGCCCTTTTGGCATGATTTCGCAAAATTCATCCTTACTCCTTAAAACATAAATGGTTAAGCACAGTGCTGTTTTAGGTTTTAATTACCCTCCAGGGAATTTTTAGGTTATAGAGCTTTATTTGAGGTAGAACAATATGGGGTTCTTGAAGAAGGAGGAACAAGAAATGCGTAGTAATATATAAAGTTGTATTCTTGACTTTCTTTCGTTACAACGGTATGCAATATACGCTTTAAAAAGCGACCAAGTGCGTGTCGTACACACAGTTGGCTCTCCTTAAGCTAGGGTCCCTTAGAATGCTTTTCCGAAGTTATTTTCAGTAGTAATAATAAAGTAATAGCAAAGTTACGAAAAAGCCCCACCCAATTATTATACCCCACTTAATGGAGTGGTAGCTATCCTTAAAAATATTATGTTACTCAATCTTCATAACATTATATGGAATTTCACGAAAGACACATTCCTGTAAAATTTCATTAGAATCTACCTAAAGGCGGCAGAAGGCTGTGACATACGGACGGACGCACGCGAAGAATTTATTAGGGTCCAAGTGTTGGAACAACAGTGAATACAATAAATGAAAATTAAGTAGTAAAATAGTTTTTTCGATCCTTCAAAGCTATAGTTTTGCTAAAAAATTTGCACTAAAGCTATGCGTATTTACACAATCCACACTATATTGCCTTTACTTAGATCTCTAAATATTCTGACTTGGATTAGAATCATACAGTACTAAAGTAAGAGATTAACAACATTTTTTATAAAAGAGCTATTAAACTAAAACTGTTGTATGTCATCCCGATAGTAATATATTAATGTCTAAACTTTATTTACAGTCTTTTCGTTACCGACTCGCACCGGTATCTGCCCTAATAAATTAAAAATCCTCACGTAACAGTCAATTTAATGTAATTAAAAGTAAATTAATTAGATAGTTAAAGTGCTTTTAATTTAAGGCGATTTTAGTTGAATTGGTTTTAGTTGACGTTTTTATTGAAACTAAGCTACTTCAACGTTTTAAAATTGAAATTGAAAAATAAAACAAATTAAGATATTATTTTTTTTATACCACTAAGGTGGCAAACAAGCTTACGGACCGCCTAATGGTAAGCGGTCACCGTAGCCTATGGACGCTAACAACACCAGGGGTATACTCGTGCGTTGCCGACCCTTCAAAAATCTAATAATTTTTTTTTGAAGAACCCCATGCTGTATTCAGACTTATGTCCCCACACACAACACATTATGCACACACACTATTCCTTTCCTATATATCAAATGCCCGAAGGCATCAAGATAAGCAATCCTACTAATGTTATAAACTAAAGCTTATACCCGCGACTTCGTCCGCATTCTCATACAAATTTTGTCTCAGAAATTGATTTTTGCCACATACTTTTTAACTTAAAGCTCAAATACTACTTTTTATGCATGTAGCTTCAAAAATAACGTATTCTCATACAAACTTTCAACACCTATCTTACAGCCTCTGGGGATGGTTAGGGTATGGCCAACTTTATAACTGGGTCCTTGTTGCAAAATTTTAAGGCTGAACAAAAAAAATTCGAAATTTTATAGAAATTTTTACCTCTGGTTATTCCCTAACGGTAAAATGTGCCATTCTTTGCAAAATCTCTAGTTTTGTACATTTAACATAAAGGTGACGGATTTCCATAAACACTTTTCATCCCCACTTTCGGGGTTAAATTTCGCAAATCTGTTTTTGGTACTCGGGTACGTCATAACAGAAACCTATGTGCTTAATTTCAAATCTCTACACAAAAATATCGAATTTCTCAAACAAATTTTCATACCCCATTTTGTCCTTTACGAGATGATTTTTCAAAAGCAGCTATGAGGGCTTATTTTCAACTATGAGTCTAAATACCAAGTTTCATGCATTTAGCTTAAAAAGGTGGATTTCCATACAAACTTCAAACCCCCATTTCACACCCTTAGGGGATGAATTTCTCAAAATCTTTTCTTAGTGGTCGGGTATAACATAACATAAACCTCTGTGCTAAATTTCAAATCTGTAGACACAGAAATATCAAAATTCTCATACAAATTTTCATCCCCTATGAGAAATCATAATTTTCTACTATGAGGCTACATATTAAGATTCATGCATTTAGTTAAAAGAATGACGGGCAAGTATACAAACTTCCAACTGCTATTTCACCTCCTTAGGGGATGAATTATCAAAAATTCATTTAAGGAACGCTTGTACAAAATTTCATGATTCTAAACCCAGTGGTTTCAACTGTTCGTTGGTCGATCAGACTGTCAGCCAGTCAGTTCCTTCTTTTATATATATAGATGTAAAAATTTGGATCTTTGTTTCTTAATCACGCAATAACCACTGGACGGATCGTGATGAAACTTGGCACATATTATATAGGTTATGTCCTGAAATAGGACAAAGACTACTTTTTATCCCGAAAAATTCAAAAGAACCTGCGGGAATAACTGTAACCTATCTTAAATGAACTACAGCTACAGCTATAGCTTGCTAAAGCAAACTTTATTAGTATAATTAAGGAGTTGGCCTAGAAATTCCATGACGATAACAAAATTTAGGGCGACTGTAGCCGCTCGCAAAATCTAGTCAACACATATAGATGATGAGGATGCCATAATTATGTTGGTCTGGTTTTGGGTTTTCTTTTTTTCAATCCAACCGATCCTCTACCTTTCTCATCCAGCCACTAGCGGATATCCTTTTCAAGTCATAGGTCCTTTTAGGTGGTGGTGGACTACGCTGTGCTCACGGATCCGGAGTCTCCACTACAAAACTCAGCTGCCCTAACTGTTACCAGTTCTGGACTTCAATGGGCACATTGCAATTTTAGCTTGCCAATTTATTGAGATAGCTTATACAAAAATTTCTTAAACAAAAAAAGACCCATATCGACTACTGCTGCCATCTGTGGGCGGGTGCACCCGGGTACCAGCTTGGCCCTTCTGACTCGTTTCAGACTCGGACCCTAAACCCACAAGCCGTATCGAACCCTTCAGTCTGAGAAGAGAGTGCCTTTTCTGTTCTAACGCTCGTATTCCTTATTGGTATGTGTTCTCAGGATTTTTTCAAAATTAGGCCCATGGCTACTTTCTACCATCGTGCCGCTCACCATCGACAGGGAATTCATCCTCACACCTTAAAACCTCAGCGATCATGTACGGTGTGGTTTCAGAGGAACTTCTTAGTTCCTGGTATGTGTTCTCAGGAATTGTTCAAAATTATACCCATGGCTACTTTCTACCATCGCATCACTCGCCATTGACAGGGAATTCATCCTCACACCTTAAAAGCTCGGTGATCACGTACAGTGTGGTTTCAAAAGAACTTCCTTCCGTGAACGCTTGCTTGAGGAATCAGCTCGGAGCCAAGGTTTTCCCTAAAGACTACCATAAGAATATGTTTTTAAGGTTTTTAACCGGTCCGGTCAACGCGCGAGTGGTAAAGTGACCGTCCATCAGGTGGACCGTTAGATTTTTTGCCTTACTATTTATTACTTGTTCTATGCCTTTATACCACATAAAACTTGTGTACAGATTCTTTGGGTGTCCTAGGCCTAGTAATAGTTTGGACTGTGTGTTGATATAGCAGTCACTCTGTTAAGTCAGTTTTCCCGTTCATACTATGCATATCGGCTCCGTAGCTCAGTGGGTAATGACCTGACTGCTGAATCGAGGGACGTAGGTTCGATTCCCTCACAAGACTAACATTGATTATTATTTGTGTTTGTCTTAGGACTGGGTGTTTTCTATCTGTTATATGTTTGAAGTATTTGTATCCATTGTCTGGTTTCTATAGCACAAGATTGGCGAGTTTAGAAAAAGACGGGGCTGTGTGTAATGTCTAAAAATATTAATTATTTATATGTAGATGTATACAAAATACATTAAGAGACCTTTTTACACTTACCTGTTTAGGCCCTTGTGCCCCTTCAAACAATTAATCCTTGATCGCCTTCGCTGATAACATATGTGCATATGCAAGTAGAACTTAGGCAGTAAAGGTGACTAAGCAATGTCCTTTATGATTGTTTACGGTGTAAGTACTGTAAGTTATCCTAGCTTTTCTACTATAATTTCATAAGATATTCAAGTCAACATTTAAAGTGAACGAAATCGTAGGCAGACACTAGTACATTATAATATTGAACCAAACGTGCAAACACACGCAAATAGTAAAAAAATCGGTCAAGCACGAGTCGGACTTGCGGACGAAGGGTTTCGTACCATTACCTACAAAAACATTTCCAAAAAATCCGTTTATCGTATGGAAGCCCCCCTTTAATATTTTTTTTATGTTAATTTAATTATTTATTTTTTAAGTGACTATATAACTAAATATTCTGTGAATATCTTAAGCAGATACCTGTTATCAATATATAGCAAAAACATCACGTTTGTTGTATGGGAGCCCCCTTTAATATTTATTTTATTTCGTTTTTTAGTATTTATTGCTAAAGTGACAACAGAAATACATCTTCTGTAAAAATTTCAACTGTCTAACTATCACGGTTCATGAGATACAGCCTGCCTAATAGGATTTCGGTTATTACCCTTTGGGTACGGAACCCTAAAAATAAAAAGAATAAAAAATAAATAGAATTTATATAAGTGAATTATGTATGTTGACTTATAATGTTGAGTAGTCACTAAGGTTGTACTTTAATAATTTTATAATAAAGGAAAAGACTTTCGGAACGTTCCTTAAAAAAACACACATACATATTTACACACATATATTAAAAAAAAACAACTATTTTTATACTTTTATAATTAAGAAATATACTTTTATAAATAAGAAATATACTTTTAAATAAAACTCAATATCTTATAAGCACACATATCAAAATAAAACAGTTTAATGGTAACCAAAAAAACTCCCACCATTAACAACTTTGTAAACGTCATCCATTTTTTGTTTTATTTCTTTAAAACGGGTTAAGTGTCGGTCTTGGGAAAGGATTTTTTTATTGACAACAGGTGTCGTGCTCCCGAACTTTTTTAACTAAACTTTTTTATATTTATTGTTAAAGTATCGTTGATTTAGGACGATATCGAAACTGCAACTAAAGTATAAAAAACATTGGTATTGTTACACTTTTATCTACACTAATACAAAATATTTGTTTTGTTTATAAATTTTTAAATGTATGTATGTATATGAATAGCGTTAGGGTTTTTATTCCCCAAAGGGGTTAAACAGTGGCTGAAAACACACCTACATCATAATGTGGTGTTCCAGCCGCTTTTCATCAACCCCTTTAGTCCTGCGTGACAGGGGGTTAGCCCATCGCCCCAACTCTGCTTGTGATAACAGTGTATCTGGACTAAGATTTAATATATGTTCCATGAGTATTATTACCAGCTTTATAGTAATAAGAGGTAAAATGAAAGCCCAGGGACAGTATGTTATTTTAGTATAAAAATATAAACGCAAATATAAACAAGGTACATAGGTACGTATATATTGCTTAAAATTTTTTAATAATTTTAAAAAAGGTTGAGAACCTAGTTTTTACAATGTACAATATATTAAGGTTAGTTTTTTCACCATTGCCTTAGATAATATTCGAATAAAATTTATGTTGGTATTCTCATTTTTAACGCTGCGTGGTGTGAGGCTACCTGTTAATAGGTAGAGCTACAGAAACCATAAATGAATGTAGAAATTGCGACTGTACAGTTGATAAAATAAGTATATCTATTAGGCTATATTCCAGTAAGCACTTTCTAATTAATGCCTAAATATCAGGTAGTATTAAATACTTGCCTTAATTAATCAAGTAATGTAATAAAGTCATTTTTTTTCTATTTCATTACACAAAAATACAAAAAATGATAAATACCTACGTCTAAAACAATCAATTTAACCCTTATCGTGTTTATGAACCATCAATTATCTTTCAGCCGTCTAAACAAATACAATAAAATTATGTTAATCTATGAAGTCATACATTGTAACGTTATAGTTCTCACCATGAAAGGTAGCCATAAAATCCGATTGTACTTCGTTACACAAATGAATGTCTGTACTGAAAACAAAGCAACATGGAGAAAACTTAGTTCAGTAAAAACTAATTTAAAAAAAACTTAGTCAATAAACACAAACTGTTAAAGTCCACTCGTGATGAAAAATTGTATCTATTTATGTAAAATAAGAAGAAACTACGTGAACATGATTTTATTTCGTTTTTTATTTTCTTTTCTGATACCGATATACGATAATAATACAGCGATACGTCTGCGAGCCATGAAAACCGGCAGGACACTGTCTGGGCGAAAATGTTTTCCCGCCCTGCAGGCAAAGAGTAGTTAATTGTGCGGAATCGACATTTAATTGAAATCCGATTATAAAATTAAATAAAAAAAAAACAAAAGAATAAGGTTAGTCTTACAGTTGTTATAGAGATATGAGTTTGATGAAGTCACTGTCGCGTGGCTTCATTTATTTAAGATCCTCTTTAATAAATGCATCATTTGATCTTTAGCCCATCTGTTTTCTTTTATTAACAATTTTTAACTGTTTAATCAATAAACTTGCCTACCTACATATATCGTATGTTTGTTCATTTCTCAACGAAAGCTTATATATAGTATACAAGCTTTTCGCCCGCGGCTTCGCTCGTATATACTTTAAGATTAGTACAGTACCCCTTATTGTCTTCTTCTCAGAGTTTGAAATACAAAAAAATCCTTCTCAAACGATGCTTACAACATAAAATGTAACCGTACTCTAAAATTATTATTTTTATCCTTATCGGTTTGAGCTGGGCCATGATGACAGTTAATAAATAAATTGCAATGCCCTTTCATCCTTTTAGGAGTTAAATTTTGGAAAGACCTTTACGTAAACAAAAGTATTACATCATTTCCCACAAAATTTTAGTAAACTTTGAGCGTAAAGTTATATTATTGCTTTGCAGCTGCATGCGGTTCACGCGCTTAGGAGTTAACAATCAAAACATTTCCTTATGTAACGGTGCCTACAATACAAAATCAGCCCGTGCTCCAAATCCGAAATTTCTATCTTTATGTCAACCCAAAACACAACGTTTTTTAACTGCCTTAAAAAGCATATTTACCTTAATTTCAAGTAAATTGACGATAAAAATATTTCATCCTAGAAAAACTCTATTCTATTCTGTCTTCTCTCATATCTACGTGTTTTACTATTTTTGCATTAATATTGAGTTACAATTACATTTAAACTTAGTGGCTAATTATTTAAAAATCCTGAAACGTAGGTATTAAATTAATTGTGTTACTGAGCAAGAATACCAAGTTTCAAGTCAATTGGACCATGGAATTATTATTTCCCCCTAATTTTGCCCTCCGTTATATATATATATATATATATATATACAACACAATTATTTCAATGTCTTTGTATAGGAAATAATATTTGACATTAAAAATATTATTTCCTATACAAAGACATTGAAATAATTATGTTGTGTTGAAGAATATGTACTTTTACAAAGTTATAAGTAATTTTGAAATCTAAAATAAATATTTTTCATACAAACTTTGCCAACCCCTTTCTCCCCCTTAATGGTTGAATTTTAAAAAATGCTGAAAGATGTGTTCCTTTAATTGCAATAAAGAGCATTTATTCCTAGTTTCAAGTTAATTTGCTTATAAACATATTGTTTTGTTGTTATTGTACACTTTTTGAACCCACTAAGGGGTTTAATTTCAAAAAATGCTGAAAATTGTAAGTCTTTATTTGCTAGCCAATTGCAATGCAAATGCAAAATCCGTTCTTAAATTAATACGTATCAAACTCTTTCCTCAAATTTGGGCTGGGCGATGATGAGTAAGCCAGGACATTGGCTTTTATATAATATATAGATAACACCGTTTTTTCTGTAACAATACAATTTATCTTTTATTAAAAAGTTATACAACACACTCGTACACGTACACGTAGTAATGCAAAGATATATTTGGACAAAAAGTGACGTTGAATAATTGTATGGTTTTTTATTTTTCACATATGCTCAAGTATCCCAAGAATTAGTACATTTTAAAAAAGGTGGCGCGCAAATTGTTGTAATAAAGAGAAACAACGTTCGCAGGGTCAGCTAGTTTTTAATGAAATGGAGCAAATCAACATTTAATACACAGAACGTTCCTAATTATATTTAACACATATATTGCAAACTTAACAAAATATGTTTAGTAATAAAACTAACCATCAAACACCTTATAAAAACTATACTCATAAAATAGGTCAATAATGATATTATTAGTGACAACCGTGTATACCAACTTAGTGAAAATTACTATTTCTCAGAACGGTATAATTGTTTGTATTGCGCCGCTATAGATCTTTTAAACAATTACTTAAATGAATGATTTAGTCTTTGGACTCCATTAAAATTTTTAAACTGCCATATATGTACTAACACCGAAGTCATTACAACATATATAATTAAACAATATATTTAAACTATCCATACCATCCTTAAGTAGTCACTTTTCATCAACCACTTTAGTCCCACGTGGCAGGTGGTGATTCCATTGCCGCAGCACTGCTTCAGATTTTAGACACAATTAATCTGGAGTAAAGTGGCTTTTTATATGTCCGAAAAGTCGAAAATTACTTTATTTAGAGTTACAATACTAAAATGAAAAACCAGGTTTTTTTTAATAAAAATTATAAGGAACTAGTACCTTACTCATTCCTACTACGCATTCTTATGAATAAGATGCTTTAAAATATTTACCTAGAACCAATTATACCAACATAACCACTTAAATAATTTCTTAGACTCATATTATAAGGTTACAAAATCTCATTAGGGGTGATTAATTACGGAGTAGTAAAAATACGTCCTACGCTGTTTTTTTAACCTTTTGTACTAAGCTTCTCATGCATTAATAAAACCAGTGGGTTGTTTGAATAACATTTTTAACACTGAAAAACACTGCTCATTTCTTTATAAAATAATACGAATTTTTATAGTCAAAACGTATGTATTTCGCTAAGTAAATTTTATTTAAAACTGTGTATAGGCTTACCTATCGACTTTTTAATAATGAATTTAGCAACACTCTGTATATACCTATGAATGAATGTAGGTATGTATATCACGGTTTTAACTCCTAGGAAAAGGTAACCTTTGACTAAATACACATTATAATGTGGACACTCTTTTAGGGTTCCGTACTTAAAGGATAAAAAACGGAACCCTATTACTAAGACTCCTCTGTCCGTCTGTCCGTCTGTCACCAGGCTGTATCTCAGAACCGTGATAGTTAGACTGTTGAAATTTTTACAGAAGATGTATTTCTGTTGCCGCTATAACAAAATAAGTAATGTTTCGTTGCTCTCAACTCTTATTAATGTTTACGTTCATTAATAACAAAACAAAATAATCATTCAAGAATAGTATTCACGAAGTAGCATTCGTTGCACTTTTAAATTCTTCCCATTAAAAGCAAACAATACCTGGTTTTTTAACTAAACTAGAATAAAATAAATATGTAAGGGGGCTCCCAGACAACAAACGTGAGTTTTTTGCTCTATATTTATAACGGCAACAGGAAAACGCTTGCAATATTTACAGAATATTTAGTTATATATTCACTTTAAAAATAAAAAAATAAATTAAAATAAAATAAAACAAGTACTTAAGGGGGGCTCCCATACAAACTTGAGTTTTTTGCTCTATATTGATAATGGCAACAGAAAAACGCTTGAAATATTCACAGAATATTTAGTTATATATTCACTTTAAAAATAAATAATTAAATTAAAATAAAATAAAACAAATATTTAAGTAGGGCTCCCATACACCAAACGTGATTTTTTTTCCGTTTTTATAGATAATGGTACGGAACGCTACGCGCGCGAGTCCGACTCACACTTGGCTGATTTTTTTAGCAATCACTTCAACAGGTCATTGCTGCAACATTCCTTCTAATAAAGTGTTTCTTCAAAAAAATTGAATATGTTTCATATGTCGTAAAATATACACACCGGCACAATTAGCGGAACAGAAAAAAAAGTGAGACTATGAGATAATAACGCATATATTTGACGAAAATGTAATTAGACACAAAATAACAAATTGATTAACATCTTTTAACAACGACTTTGAAAAGTCTTCGTTATTTTTTATTGAAAAATAAATAAAATTTGAAATAAGTGAAATTTTTAGATGATTATGAACCATCACAAAAAATAAAAAAAAGGAAGCATTAAATGATTTAACAATAAAATTAAAGCAAAATTAGTAACGAGTGTTTCCCCCTCTTGCTCTGATTACGGTTTCCATTCGTCTGGGCATGCTACAGATTATGTTATCGATGATTTCTTAAGGCAACAGCTCCCACTCCTCAAGTAATGCGTTTCCAAGTTCATTCAGATTGTTGGGGGGTGGCATTCTGGATTTAACCCTTCTTTTTAGCAAGTCCCAGACATGCTCTATCGGATTCATATCGGGGGAATTTGCTGGCCACTGCATCACCGGTATACCTACGTGGCTCAGATATGCCTGTACCGATTGTGCACTATGAGCACGAGCATTAAATGGTACAACATGTTCTTCTAAAATGTCTCTGATGTATCGATCTGCTGTCATGGTCCCTCCTGTGACTATCGCGACCTCCCAAACATATCCCTCCCCAAATCATAATCGAGCCGCCACCATAAGCCACTGTGTGTTCAAAATTAGACTGTATGTGGCGTTCTCCTTTGCGTCTCCATATTCGCTGTCTCCCATCGATCTGTTTTAAAAGAACTCTGCACTCATCAGTAAAGAGAACCTGCTGCCATTCGTTCAAATCCTTTTTTTATGTTCCGCTAATTGTGCCGGTGTGTATATAATGTTCTGCTGGACAAGAAAGGAAAGACCTCATCAAAATCGGACGTATAAATTTTCTATGTATAGCTTTGACAAACAAACAGACGAAAATAAAATATTAAAGGAACTGTGTATTTCTTCAAGATTTAGTAATATTTCATTGCTCTCAACTCTTATTAATGTTTACGTTCATTAATAACAAAACAAAATAATCATTCAAGAATAATATAAAAAAAACTCGAAAACTTTTAAGTAAAAAGTTCATGGTTGGTAGCATTCGTTGCACTTTTAAATTCTTCCCATTAAAAGCAAACAATACCTGGTTTTTTAGTGTAAGCATAAAATGTACCGCAGCAGTTCTGGATATTGAAGCCTTGTCATGTAATCTGTCTCTTTCTGGCTTTTAAAATTATATTGCTTTCTCTTTCATTTAACTGCTTATCAAGCTTTCGATTCCGTACAGGTGCATTCATAGTATATGTGCAATTTATACATTAAGAAAACTTTTGACCTATTTTTTAAATTTTACAATTAAAAGTGCTTCTTATAAAAAAAAAAGTTGCTGAAGCAGATTTTTATGAAAAACTGTTGCTTTTTGGGATTTTTAGAGCAGTTAGTGTTATTAAGAGAGTCACTTATAACACTTCGTTTAAGGTTAAGCCCAGTTTTGTAAAAATAAGGCAGGTAATTACTATTGTATGTTACCGTCATTAGCCTAACCGCGCACTGCCCGATTTTTTTATCGGCCGATAGTTTTGTGTCTAGAAACTGTACGATCTATAAGCCGACAAATGGTCGGGTGGTGCGCAAAGTGCATTATAATATACTACATTATATTCGTTTATATTCGTACGAATTATATTCGTACAGTAGTCGTAGCTTACCAAATCGAGTGCGCAGTAACTAAATAAAAATGTTTTGGTTACCGTTTACAATTTATAAAGCACATTAATAACACAGAAATGGTGTACTCCGTTTCCATATTTCCAATTTGATTGTACTAATGAATGTTAGGTGTATAAAATCTTTTTAAATAGACATGCAAGAAGCTTTAGGAAGGTATGTTTATAGTAAAATTTTATTTATTTTATTTTGTTGTTAAGATGTTTAGTTTTTGTATATTTAAAAAAACATACGAAATAAATTAATTTAACACAATGATAACGATATATGTACTGTTTGTTTAAATTTCTTTATAACAAAATAGGTATCCTAAAATGTACCAACTTCATAATAAAATTTTATTTGATTTGATTTGATGGAAAGGTACAATCCTCCTTCTCGATAGAGTAACGTTTATAAGTTTTTACTTACAGAATGTTAATGAGATTAATAGATAAATGATTCACTAATAGCGTGAAATAAAGCTTATACTATTAATTTTATCGTATCCACTCAATATGTTTTCTTAGGACAATTAGCTAAAGATTTTTATTTACTTTAATAACAAATATCTCGTTAATGTTATATCTTTCTGTTTGCCGTGTACTGTATTTTTTTGCTGACCTTGCCCAACCACAAAGGATCAAGTTTTTTATTGGAAGACGTTCAAACGATACGGCCCTTGTTGGTGTCACGCCTGACAGGTTTGCGGGATCAGGTTACTTATTATCTTCAGAGTAACGAGTTTTGTATCAATGTAGCTATGTACCTAGTTGTGTGGCAAGAAAAGTGTTACCAGAAATGCCTTAGCAACTAGTGTCTAGGACTAGGAGCAAATCTGACTTACACACCTTCTTAGGAATCTGTCTGATCCCTATATAGAAAATATTATATATCATTCTTATAGAAAACACAGAGAATTTATTTAATGGGTTTTTTTTGTTTGTCGTTTAAAGCATAGCATCGTAGCGTTTTAAAGACAAACTTTGTTATTCAAATATATTTTCATTTCTCATACTCGGAAAGTACGCTTAAGTAACCTAAACCAAAGTATCTGCAGTGTGTATCGCGCGGTCTTTACGTACTTTGCCTAAACAGAGTACTGAAGACACTACTTCACGTCCTTGGGGAACAAATTTCCCTGCTGTCAAATTATTAAATATGACTTTATTCTTATATTTTACTTTTCGCTAAATTATTATTTAATTTCCATAGATTTCAGTTAAATATTTACCATCTTTGATCTTTTTTTTCTGTGGCAATTTTCCAGCCAGCATTGTTTTTAATCATTAAAGATTATATAATATTTATTATTATTAAATATAATATTACCATATTCAAAATCTTAATCTATGGAAACATGGCGCGATGTCTTAACAGACATTTTATCATAATTTATTTAGTTGTTTCTTAGACTGATCCTTCCCAATTAAAATGGGATCAATCTGCGTGTTAACCCTTCCATGTAGCAATTTTCCAAATCAGATTATAAATGTCGTAGTTCTGAGGTAACTTAGAGTAACGTGACAATAAAAAAGAAAGATGATGTGATATGTAACTAAGCATACGTGAGCAGTGCAGCTACATCGCAATTCACTGTTTTTTCATGACATAAATTAATAGTTTGTCACACATCATTGTTATCAAAAAAAAAATAGTTTTTGAAGTGAAAACTTCTTTAGCGGCGTCAGGTCACGTGTCCTGATCGAAAATTCGTAAGATGTCACTCGCGTTAGGACACGTGACCTTTATTTACATTAGGTTAGTTTTTATTTTTAGTATATGGCGATTATGAGTAGTACAGGGAGGTTGGGTATGGGATTTTAATGCTATGACAGATTGAGCTGTCAAATATACAACGTCAAATAGTAAATAAACAAAAGTTATTATTTTTGATAAATAAATATGGATAAGAAGTGATGGGAAGTAAATAGCGAGTACGTTTTCACTTCTGCCGGCACTCCCGGAGTGCAACCCGTTTTTTTTTTTCAGGGTCTGCAGCACTATCACGGCTCTGCTTAAGCAAAGTTGTAAATTAGCACTTTTCTTTCTTTACCAAAACTTAAAAAAAAAAAAACAGTGATATGTTTAGGATTTTTTTCTACTGAACAAAAGTTTATTAATCGTGTTTTCACGTTTTACAGGGTCTACACCATATTTCGAAGAACACAGACATTAATTTTTATACTTCATAGTAAAACTTAGAATTGTCGATGGTGCTGACTTCTTCTTACTGGTCTTCAATCAAGTTGAGCGCGATTATGCGGTTATAAAGGAAAGGTGCTAGCAAAGGAGGAAGTTAAAACTATTGCGAACATTATTTAAACAGGCATCAACAGAACTTTTTATAGATAGATAAGTATTAGTTTTTATGTAGAAAATAACTGTTTTTATTTGGTTACAATAGTTTTGAAATTATTTTTCAAAATGAAACCCTCTTTGTGCTTATTTACCAGACACTTGACGTTTTTGAGTAAACAAGCCTCGTTTAAGACTTAATCTTTTTAAGTCGGTTGAATAAGCTTTGATATTTTTTTATTAGTAGATACGAAAATCTCAGTGCACTAATCCAACTCACACTTGACGTAACGAAATTAAAGTAACGATATCCTTCTCCAGTACGCTATCCCCACACCAAATTTGAAAATTTTTTCTTTGTTAAATTTCTTAGATATCGGTTCAGCAGATCGGTTAGCCGTAAAAAGGGAACGGACAGATACAGTTTCACAATATCAGTCAATATTAGTATGTGCAAAAAGCATCAAAAAATTTAAAAGACATAGAAATATTCAACGTCAAAAAAGAAAAAACCCCATCTGCACTACATGCATGGCTGTCAAGTAAAATTGCTTTGACATTAAAACAGTCGGCTAAATAGCAACGTGCCATAAAAAAAATCATTCCAAATATTTTGAATTATTTCTTGATTTCGTCAGTCAGCCAACGTTTATCATACAAGGGCAAATTCATACTTAACCCATTTTACCCAAACAAAGTTAATTTACAAACTAATCCTTTCCGAGGCCATTAATGTCGCGCACAATTTTAAACGCCTTTCGCATCTGCGTTCTAAAATGCAATAAGGATCACCCTAGCCGCTGTAAGATGACTCTTCTTAGGGTTTGGAATAGCTGCACAATATTCTAAAGCCCACTGTTAAAGGAAGGTCTTAGTAATTTGGTCTTATTCTCTGGAGGAACATTTTTCCTAGTTTAGCAGCCTTAACAAGCTACTTTAGGAACATGTGTGTGGCTTTTATTAGGCTCAGGCTGCCTTTGGATATTGGAGCAAACGTTTGGCCCAACATTTGGTTGCATACATGTAAGGGTAAAAAATAGTAGATGTATCACAAGAGATCAAAATTATATTTTACGGCTAGGGCGTTATTTTGAATCCAGATTGGAGCGAAGAATTCTCAGGTAGAATCCGGAGCGCAGCGTGGGATTCAAAGGACAAAGAGGAGATAAGTCTATCTTATAAATAAGAACTGCACATTTATTTATTTCATTACTTGAAATTTCTTAAATACAAATTTAAGTAAACGATTACAAAGTCGGAATACATTTTAGGCGGTTTTACTTTTTCACATACTTTTTTTTTATTTGATCCGCGCGGTATACAGCTACTTAAGATAAAAGGCCCCAAGTTCGTGCTAGTACGTTATTTCGTAAGTTTTCTTTCTGGCGTTAATATAAGCAAATCAATTTTTTTTTTCAAAATGAAACATTTCCACAAAATCTTTATTATTTAAATACCTGTCTAAAAAATCAACTACCGATATTTTGATGTCGAAAGTTGCATGAAACATGACACCTGTAACTAATTCGGCAACAAAGAGCTGTACGAGACCTTCGTATTCCTTAAAACCGTAAGGTCAAGCAGTGGACTTCTTAAGCTTACTGAAAGGCAAAGGTAATTAATTTGAGATATAACGTAAAATACGGTATTTGTTAGCATAGAATTCATAAAAATTAAGGTAAACTGACTGTTATATCCTACTTTAATTGCACTTTAATAACTTTAACTTTTTTACTATAAACATTATATGTCAATGCATTTAAATGCTCCCAAGAAACCAGTCTTTACTAAACAAAAGCTTTTAGACTGATATTATATTCAGGAAAAATAGGAAAATTAATAAATTTGTAAATTCGTTAAGATGCCGAAATATGAGACATTTACTGGTTCATACAATGTTCTTGATCGATCTCTATAATCCACATTCCACATTGAAATCACTTTGCGTTCCTAGGGATTCAAAGTGCAACTGTAATCCCTATTTACGAGGAACCAAACAGCTATTTTTGAATAGATGTGATAAAATAGTAGATTGTTAACTAAGGGATGAAATGCGCATTTCTCCCGAATTAAAAACACTTTTACCGTTTTAAATTACCGTTACAGCTAGCTTATTTAAGAGAAACAGTAAGATATTTGTTTGTTGTAACGAAATTCAAAGTTAAACAACGTCGGGCTTGATCAGTACTTGGTGACCGCTTAGCAGCACACTTTTTGTTTTTGTTCATAAATTACGTAAACTAACATGCGTATTATTAACATCGCTTTTTTTTCTTTTCTTACGCGCAATAGAATTATTTATTAATATAACGCCAGCCAGTATTTTACAGTTGTAGTTATTGCTAGTTGATGAACAGAACTTACTATTATAAATTAAATTTAATTTGTCATGATCTACCTAAATTACTTTAAACGCGGTTTTCCGGTACTATTAAGCCACATATCTGGCATAACCACGTATCCTAAATAACATCACAAACAATAAATCTACAACATCTACTTTGCCTAATGTATAATTTTTCTTTGTTTACTTTTCGGCCCTAGGGATACTTCCCCACCGCTTTTTAGGTAATATATAGTCTACTTTCAGAGTATGAGAGATGTAAAAGTTTTTTTGACCTTAGTCAAACATTTCTGGTTCAAAGGTAGGCATCAACATGCGGAACTAAGTGTAGCATACGGGTTTTTAGCCGCAAAACCGCGAACAGTTTTGTTCAATTTTCTAGCGTGCATTCGGAAATAGCTAAGTTAGAATGAATATAGCTAATAATAAAATAATCTTTTTGTCTCTGAATTTATCATCATGAAAACAATCTGAACAAATGCGAGTAAAGCTTGCTCCATGAAAACCCCTTGTTGTTTGAGCCGATGTATGTCCTCGGTGCAAGGTACCGGCCTCTTTTTGGGAAACCACCTACCTCAATTAAATTAATCAATAGATACATATAAAAAAAACTGACTGACTGAGTGATACATCAACGCACAGACATACGTAACTATATACTGGGTATAGGAATTGACATTTTACACAGGGTTATGTAACGTAAGAGAGCACTAAAAAAGGATTTTGTAAAAGTTCAATGTACCTAGTAAATACTAACAAAATACATTTGCAACTAGACTTACTACTAAATTGTGCACTATATCTCCCTCGTATATTTGCAACCCAAGAGACCCTGAGACGGACAGTGAATAATATAAATTGGATTCCATTCGGAATTTGTAGATATAAACCTATACAGCTAAACACTTGCAATTCTAGTGAAAGTAATATTAAAAATAAATAAAGGAAAGGGCTAGTGGCTCGTGAAATCTACAGTACCTACGTATCACAGATACCATGGTGCCGTCAGTGTCTTGTGTTCTTTAGTTTGCAGTGCATAATTGTAGTCGGTACAGATGGTATTTTATTCATGTAAAAAAAATTCGTATCAAAATTTTATTCATAAACTATACCTATTTTAGTATTATAGTTTCGTGAAATTAATGCATGCATTGTGAAATTAGACACTCTTTATACTGTGACACTACATTAGTCAACAGTTCAATCAGTATACCTCTAATTAATCCTTTAACCAGATTTATATTACAACAGTAGAACTTCACTAGTGTGTCACGAAAATAGTTTTATGCCACAATTTTTATCACCAGTTTCACGTATGAACATTTAATTTCATAACACATGCGTCGTAAATTCGTAGTTTCGTAATGTAAATTTGTAAAAAAAATTAGACATACAGACAGATATGTCCAAAACTATAACGGATTGCGTTTTGCCAGTTTCACAATACATCAAAAACAGTCACATGTTATAAAACGTAGTACCTACCTAAAGATATTTTATTTTATCCCTTGACCTTACCTTACCTGAGGGTTAGGAACATTCAGCAAAATCATATCTTTTTACTTTCTCAGAAGAAAATGGGAACCTGCGCAAACACACTGGAATAAAATTTTGTCTTATTTTTCGCTAAGTCAGAAAAACTCGTTTCCGATCCTAGTCATTATGCAAAAAGTTGGACCTCTCACCTCATAAACGCTCAATATTACGCGCAAAAACTATCATAACTCAAAGTTTGCTCCGACTGTGATTTTCCTTTCTTCTTTGATATAAGTAGATCTAAATATATATAGACCTTACATAAATTAATCTGTACTGACTAATATCTTTTTTTAATTTTCAGCTATATAAACGAAGTAAATAAATAAATGGCTGATGCTAAGGACATCTGTTGACACAACTGCTGTTAGTCGAACACAGATCTGTGATGTTTTGAGGCAAGATTTTTTTTATTATTTTGGACACACTTGCTCATAAAGCAGCCTTTACCTTTCACCGTTTACAAATACTTCATAGCGTCCATATTACTGCACAAGTTCCTTTTACCTACAATTATTTCTATAATTGTTATTAAACACTCATTAAACACTCTTTTCATTACCGTTAAATCAAGCGGAGAACTCCCATCAATATTTTATTTAAGAGTATAAGTCCGTTTTTCTTTGGGAAAAAGTGTCATGATGGTATTTCATTTCCAATTAAAAGTTTCCAAAAACAGTAAAACACATCATTCTTAATTTGCAACAAAAAGACCAAACACCAATTCTCATAGTTTTAACCTAAAAAATAAGAGATTGTCATACAAAATTCCAGGACCTATTTCAATACCATAGAGGTTGAATTTTGCAAATCCTTTTTTAAAGGTATAGGCTGCGGTTTGATGAATCAGTTAGGGCAATGTTTATATATGTATAGATACATAGATCAGTTTGCTTAATAGTAGAGACTATTAAAATTTATAAACTCGTGTCTATTAACTTTCTAAACTCTATACACCCTCAGTTACAGTTGTTAAACAAACGAGAGCGAAAAGGCACATTGTGTCCAATTTGAGTCGATTTGCGACCGCGACCTTTTTGTGAACAAGTGTCATAAAATATTATTTTTATCCGTTGCAAATGTAACTTCAGAACTTTCTATAATGTAACGATTTTTTGGATGAACTTTTGTTTTAAGCATCAACGGAAAGTTTTTTTCAGAAATATATATAAAGAGTCTTTTTGGAGTCATATAAAAGAGTGGTGTATTGATTGTTTTTTTAACTATTTAATTTAAAACTACTGAGACCCTTGTGCGTGAATGGTTCTACTCCGCGTATTCATAGTTTGTAATTTCCGTCTCATTTATTATATTACTACAAAATTTCAATTATGTGTTATTGCCAGCCTAACTAAGTGTTTGATGTTTCCCGTTTGATGGTTTATCTATTTTATTTGTTTTTTATATAAATAAACTGTATAGTAAATATTTATTTTTTCCCTTTTTGGCGTGATTTTTTACATGTTTAATCATTTTGTATTCCGTTTTGAACGAATAAAACTGAAAAAATAACAAACGAAAATAATCAATTACTTAATGAAGCTAACATTTAAATCAACATACTATATCGCAATTAATATTTATATTTTTATAGATTTTTATAGATATCCTAAAAATATTTTAAGCATATGTATATATGAAATTTTATCTAACTCAATTGGATTTATATGACCATATTTTATGAAAATAATACCATAAAAACTGTGTTATTAATTAATATATTTAAATCGTTTTATACCTTTGTAATTGTATAATATTTTTAAAAAATAAAATAAATTAGCCAGTTCCCTTCGGTGTTACCCGCGCGATATAACTTTTTCCGCTTCATACAAACTTCCTTACAGTAACCTTTCTTACCCTATGCGAATTCTGAAACACATCATTCTTAATGTGATTGTAAGTCTATATACCAATATTCATGGTTTTATCTACAAAACGTACAAAGTTTCATCCCCTAGGACATGATGTATCTAAATTGTTAGTTAAACCCAAAGGCATTTTTTTTGGATATAACTTAAAAATGGCGGTATTCCAAACGAACTGTAGGGCTTAAGCCTTTTATTATAAAAACATCCTATGTCTAAAATTCACATTTCTTCAGTAATTTGATTTCGGCGTTAGCTAGTTAATCAGACCATTCTGGCCCGAGATTTTTTATTTTGTTATTATTATAAAACCAAGAGCATGTCGGGTTATGTTTAGTGTAGGGTTCCGTAGCAGTTACTAGAGAGTTACCCCCTAGAGAGTTAAAACCGTTACGCCCATCAGAGAACCATCGCCGATGAATAACAAACCCTTTGCAAAAAACTTATTTTAACGAGCGAAAAATATTTATTGCAGCGCCCCCTGGCGACTAAGTACATAAAAACCTATCTAAAAACTCTGGCGGTCTACAGCTGTAAAACATTTATATATGCCTGCTCTGAAATATATATAATACAAAAAACCGCATCGGAACCGGCTGAATAGTTTCTGAAAAGCTCTCAAGCGCCAAACATCCTGGCTGCTGCAACTCCCCCTGTTGGTCTTCAGCTGTAACCGCATGTCTTTAAACCTTTTAAATGCAAAAAACCGCAATAAAATCGGTCCAGTAACTTTATAAGAAAATTGTTATAGATATTCATACATACGTACGGACAACCTCTAACCCTAAACGCATATACCGCCTACGTTCCGTTCTGCCCGTCCGTTCCGTCCCTCCATATGTCGCAAAATATAAAAAATATAATAAACTATATAATTTACATATATATTTCATGCTCTACTTAGCCTCTCATTTATATATTATTATATATTAATGAAATAAAATATAATGAAATACCTTTAAAACGATCTTACAATCTAGTTTCGTAAGCAGCAAAAATATTCAAACCTTTCTTACTTAAGGTAGCCGAAAGCGAAAAGCGAAATGGTCTGCGTCCTGAATACTTTATGACGGTTATAAACCGTACATTTTGCAGTCACCCTGGAGATCCTAGAGAAGTACTCGACCCTTTCCGGATCGGAATGGATATGCGAAACACGACCTTTACTACGTGTGCTTTTCTAAATTTTTTGTTGGCATAAAAAGTGGCAATCAGAAAATTTATGTATGAATCGTTTGATTTTGGCCGCGGTTTTTCTCGTGTAAGTTTTTGTAATAAGCATAATAAGCAAATAGCAGTGCCCAGGGTTCTGATACTAAAAAAAAAATTAATTACCATGGGAACGCCTATCAGTATTGGGACGCGTTCCTCTAAGACATGTAAATACAACCACGAAGTAATAGGGAGCAGATGGCCTAAATTTCTTCTTCTAATCCCAACACATCGTACAATAGCACATTTTTTTTGAATAGCCAACTGCAATGACAATCTTTGAACATTGGCACCGTCATCAAAACGAAAATTTTGTTCGAAACTAGCGTTTGTGTTCCGCTTTTTTATAACGTCATGGTTCAATAAGTGGTGAGGCCACGTTTAGATATATATTCACAATTTGGTTATCAGTGTGATACTCCTACAGAAACTCTGTGCTTATACTGTAGAAGTTTGTAATTTTTCCCACATGAATTTTTATTATTCTTCTCCGTGTCATTAACTATTTTTGTGCCAAAATTTGGCTCAACTGGATCCTCCGTAGCGGCGTGTTTGAGTAACAAACAGACAGATGGACACAGACAATTTCGCATTTATAATCCTACTGATTTCTTCTACTCTGAAACTGTAAGTGATTCTTATACAAAAATACAATTAAGTTATATGCAATTATGTTTGCCAAAGGTTTTTATCAAAACTGACTAACCTGAAATTACGTTCTGTAAAGTTATATACACACTACCATTTTTCCGCGCCTTCATCCACGTGGACTCTTAAAAAAAAGATTTTAACTGTTTATGGTTTTCTCTACAAAAATATGAGAATCCTCATAAAAATTGTCACCCCTGTTTTGCCCAGTTGGGGATGATTTTTCAAAAGCAGTGAAACCCGTTACCCTTTATTTTAAACGTAAAGGTCAAAAACTATTTTTTATACATTTAGCTTTAAAATTGACGGATTTTTATACAAAGTTTACCAACTTTTATGAATGATTTTCGCTAAATTTCCAGTTTCTTGACCCATTGGTTTGAGCTTTGCGTTGATATATGGTTAAATCAGTTCTTCTTCCTCTTCATATATCTGTGTAAGCTCTACTTATCTTAAGCTTAAAGCGCATCCACTTCGGTTATACATCTTCGTAGCATTGTCTGACATACTCGCCCTTTGGGTGTTTTTGATGTCAACTTGGCAATTTATTCCGATAAGAAAAACGGCCCTTCGTAACTTTATGTAAGTTACTCGAAAACAAAGTTTTGTTAAACAAAGACTTCAAGTACAATTTGACAATTCTGAAGTTTTTGTTAAGTATTAAGCTTTTTATTTTTGTTCTACATATTTTGTTACTGTGAGAAGATTTTCTCTGAATCTGTTAAACCTATTAATTGACTATAATAATCAAAACCCGGTTTCTGCAACAGAGAATGGGTAAATGTATATAGAACCTGGTCCAAAAAACGTAAAGTTTAGTTACTTAGTATCATCTTTAATTTATAATCAAGTTTAGAATGGCCAATGGCTAGTGAATATATATATATACTGTTGTATGTATATTTACATATATTAAAAAATAATTTTTGGGATTATAAATTTAATTATTTCATTATAAATATTCACTAGCCATACTTCTATATATATATATATATATATATATATATATATACTATATATATATGTATAAATTTTCACTTGTCATTATTACGGTCCCATACAAAAAATATGTAATTAAGCTAACTGTTACTAATAAAATACTTATGTGTCAACCCAAGGACAGACGTCTTCCCCGTTCGTCTCTCCAAGAGGAGGGGGAGTAGCGTATTTGCCTTTTTTACCATCCCGAATTCAGGAGGAAGGAGGTAGCCCCTGTAATGTAATAAGTTATGCCAGTACTGAAAAATACTTTTATAGTTTATGAAATGTAAAATAAGCCCCTGTAATGTAATAAGTTATGCCAGTACTGAAAAATACTTTTATAGTTTATGAAATGTAAAATAATTTACTTGTTTCATTGCTGTTATTAGTCATACATCGTACACACATAGTTTAGAATATTTACATTCACATATTTACATTTATCTGTGTATAAAACTTAACCGTAATTTTGTTAATAAATAACATAATATGATATGTTCCTAAATTTACCGTCCACCTGTGTGTTTAAAAATCAGTTTCAATTTCGATCGACCTTGTTAAAGGACATCAATGTAAGGGATTGCAGAAGAATGTAAAAGCGTATACATTAGTACCACTATCTGTTTATTTGTGCAGAATCTATAATTGAATTAATGAATTAATCATTCTTAATATCCTAAAATCTGACGAGCGAAAATAACTAGTCACTTAAATCGACGACAATATTTTGCGAGTTAGACTCGCGCACCGTGGGTTTCATTCCGCCGTTTACGTAATTTAAGAACACAAACAAAAATAAAAAGTGTGCCGCTGAACGGTCCAATGACTGACCAAGTAACTTTATATATACAAATGTGTTGCTGTTTTCCTTAATAATTTAGATTTTTTTCGCTAGATGGCGTTGATAAGGTAATTGAAGATGGTAATGGCTCGATGTCTGTCTTAATTTTTTACTTTTTGAATTTTTTTCTATTTTTTCTGACAATGCATTAAGGGTTATCTTATCCAAACCAAAAATGGCCGCTAAGGAGTCGATTCATATTTTAATAGCTAGTATAATTTAAGCGCTGTAAATGATTTATTAAAAAAAACTAATGCCATCACGACACTTGTCTCCAAAGCGGTGATCACAGGTGTTACAAAGGTATGGAGTCGAGACAACTTTACAATTAATAATTTGTAATAATGTTACTGGGAATCAAATCCGGGACCTTTGACATGGCAGACGTATGCTCTGCCACTACGCTTTAAACTTAAAAGGTAAGGAAGTTGAATGACCATTTGCCTATTCTATTACTTTAAATAAATAAATATTTACATAGCAAAGATGTCATATATGACAATCCTTGAGCATGGACTTGAACCCCAAGATACACTAAGGCGTGCTCTACTACTGAGCTATCAAGGTACAATTCTCGTTACGAACGTCATAAGCGCACAGCTACTATACTTATAAAGTCCTGGTACGTCAATCTTACTAATACAAAAATCTTCACAGAATAATAGTTAAGAAATACATGATATTAAATTAATATAAACATATAGTCAGTACATAATTGTCATTCAAAGACATCGTTACCGTAAATATTCATAACATTTAAGTAAAGCAACATTAACGAAAAAAAATACTAAGGAAAGTAAGCTTTGATAATTCACATTTACTTAAAACACATTTACTTAGAACACCTTTATTATAGAACAGTAAGGCTTGCTTGTGTAAAACATTATGAATACAAATACCTCATTTGCATAATTTTCTTTGAATTTGAGAATAGGATATTAGAACATTTTTGATAAGGACGCCATATTTCATGATTAAAAAAGTTTTTTTCTGGTATATTCAAATTTTTTACTGTTAAAATGCCAAGTAGTGTACTTGTAGGTGTAACATTAGATTTTGTGATTTTTTTCTTTTAAAACAAAGTTGTTAAGAATTTTCGAAAGAAGGAATGTTATAATTATTAAAAATAAAATCGGTCAAGTGGTCGGTCATTATCATAGGGTTCCGTAGTATTTTAAATATAATTATTTAGTTTTATTATTCGGGTTTCTCTTATTTAAACTTGAACAATGCCATTTGGGCCACTATGGAGTCCAGCGGTTATTTAAGTAGTGATAATAAAAAAAAAAAAAAAAAAAGTAGTTATTAGACATATGGGGGATGCCTACGTTTAGTTTAGTTTAGTCTACGTAAACTCTTACACATATATAACAGATTTATGTCCGTGTATATAACAGTCACATAAATGATGAAAGAAAAAGAAAAATTAAAAATATTCCGTTAGCTGTTTTTAAAAACATACTTACTTCAAGACTTACCAATGTCTGTAAGAAGTGCGTTCCAGTTTCTATTAGCTAGAACAATAAAGGAATTAGAAACCAATTAATAATTATTTATTCGTTTCTAATTCCTGAAATAATTATTAATTAAATATAATATTAATAAATAAATAAATATTTATTTATTCGTTTCTAATTTTTTTATTTAGTATTTTTAGAGTTCCTACGTCACTACTCTTTACAGAAATACTTACCTATGGATTTCTAACGTGTTTATTTAATATGTAGTAACTAATATAAAAGGAGTCTTACCTCCTTGCTTATGGATGGCCTTGTCATAACAAATCAAATGAGCCCAAAGTCAAAGGTTTACTACTAAACATTAAGGAGTTGCACTATATTCCTTTTGGCTCCATCATCAGACCCTCGCCACCATGCGTAATACAAATGGCTCGGAAAAACCAATCTAACGAGCCCAAAAACGAAGAGTTAAAGTCAGCCATTGAATAGTTCCAGTATCCACCTCTTGGCTTCATCATAAGACCAGCTTAAAGTTGCCAATTCATAGTATTGACATGTAAACCATATATAACTGCAAAGTTTCAAACTGACAGGACGATCCAACTCGGAAACAACGAGCAAAAATTCATTTTTTCGAAGGAAAAAATGTTTACTGCAGTGTCCCGCCCGCAGTAATTAGTTGCCACCGTAACACCTAACTAAGAATCAGCACCAATCACCCACGAAGCCATCACTAAAAACCGCATCAAAATCGGACTATTCGTTTTGGAGATAAATGGCAACATTGGTTTGCACAAAAAACTACAAACAAACATCTTTCACCCTAAACGCATTCTCGCTTCTCCGTGCCGTCGTGGGTAAAAATGAATGCTTGTTTCCCTTGGTCACGTCATAACTTAGAACGGCTGCACCAAATTAGATAATTTTTGTTTTTTTGTGGCGTGTCTATCGTTGTCGTATGAAAATATGAATCAAGTGCAAGTCGCACTTGCGCACCTACTAAGGGTAAACCGATTATAATGAAATTTTGGTAAATTGTTGTGCACAAGCCGGGCAGCTTTCTGAATCAGTATCCCGATAAGTTCGCCGAGTCTTCCCCTACCGACCCTTCCAATCACTTTTGCCTCATAAATTTGTTTCGTGCATCTATTTTCATTCTTCCTCTCAACATATAGCCGAAACCACATTTACATAACGTTTTTAAATTTTTTTGTTACTACACTTTTATTTCACACCGCAATGCTCCCGTACTACAGTATCTGGGTCTGTATCAGAATCTATACCTACTAAATAGAAATTAATGAAATATGTATATTGATAAATTCTAAATTTTTAATTAGTATTTTCAATACTATTGTTGATAAAAAACTTTTGTCATTCCTACTAAGTACAGACCCCTCCGTACGCCATTCCAACTTAGATTTTACCTAATAAGTACAGATCCCTTGTTACGCCATTCCAACTTACATTTTACCTAATTAGTACAGACCCTTCGGTACGCCATTCCAACTTACATTTTACCTAATAAGTACAGACCCCTTGTTACGCCATTCCAACTTACATTTTACCTAATAAGTACAGATCCCTTGTTACGCCATTCCAACTTACATTTTACCTAATTAATACAGACCCTTCGGTACGCCATTCCAACTTACATTTTACCTAATAAGTACAGACCCCTTGTTACGCCATTCCAACTTACATTTTACCTAATAAGTACAGACTTCTCGGTACGCAATTCCAACTTACATTTTACCTAATAAGTACAGACCCCACGGTACGCCATTCCAACTTACATTTTACCTAATAAGTACAGACCCCTCGGAACGCCATTCCAACCTACATTTTACCTAATAAGTACAGACTCCTTGTTACGCCATTCCAACTTACATTTTACCTAATAAGTACAGACTTCTCGGTACGCAATTCCAACTTACATTTTACCTAATAAGTACAGACCCCACGGTACGCCATTCCAACTTCCTTTTTGCCTAATAAGTACAGACCCCTCGGAACGCCATTTAAACTTAAATTTTACTGATTTTTATACAATAGCTAGGACTATTAGTATTATTTTACAATTTACCTGTGACATAGATCTGTTAAATATATGGACATGCCTATAAAAATAAAAAGGCAAATTATATATTTTATAGTTAATACAAAGTTTGTTATTTTTGTAGGCACTTTGATAAAAAATCGTTTATGTTATTTATGAATGTAATAAGTTAGGTTAAGATTTCTGAGTTTGGCTCACAGAGTAAATTCTTATATACTGAAATAGAGATTTTACTCATTTTTTTTGTTAAAACCTATACAAGGCCATCTTTTATTTATTGCTATACATTAGATCGCCTATACATAGATACTTTTGTAAAGGTATGTAGTTTTATCAACATATCTACCTACTTACTTGAGGTGTTACTTTTTACGAATTCTAATGAGTAATTTATACGAAGTTTCGAATTCGATAGCAACAATTATGTATGTATGATGTAAATCGACTTATGGGTGTCTGCCAGCATACCAGCACAAACTAATATGCTAGTAAAACGAAAATCTCATAAGTCTGCAAGCGAATTCAAAACTTCATATTACTCTAATAGGTTTCATGTATTTTAGAATCTATGAAATAAAACAACATATATGTTTTACACTTTAATCATTCCAAACTAAATTTTTTAACAAATCACCGACTTTGACAACAAAATCAAATTAACTAAACTAACCTAACGTATACAGCACCTACACAGTAACAACAAGTATTTTTAACAACACTGTAATTCATTGAACACTAACACTGATTCCAATTTTAAATGTCCGTCATAAACATGTTCACCAAAAGCACCGATAAAATCACCACAAGTTTGTGTACCACTTTTGTTTTTTCCACGAACGCATTATTGCTATATTTCAGTTCCGCAACCACCTCTAACAAATTAGTATAAATCACGTCAAAACATTATAGTGAAATAAAAAGGGTATTACTTACTTTGTAATAAGTTAGTACCTGGAGGACCGAGCTTCGCTCGTTTTTTTAGCAATGTCATCTATTGTCAAGTAGCTGAACAACCGCCATCTATTGTCAAGTAGCTGAACAATCGCCATCTTTTGTCAAGTAGCTTTATCGTTGCTGTTTCGCTAAAAATAATAGTATTACTACTCGCCAATAGATGTCAGAAAGAGTAATATTTTTCAGTTTATCAATACCTAAAAAACGGATAAAACGACGTTTTCTGGAAATGAAACCTAGCTAGATCGATGTATCGCCCCCGAAACCCCCCAGACACTAAATTTCATGAAAATTGCTGGAGCCGTTCCCAAGATTCAGATTATAAATATATATACATACATATATACAAGAATTGCTCGTTTAAAGGTATAAGATAAATTGGTTTCTTTTAAAAGCTTTTACTTAACATAGCTCACTGTCGGTCCGATGTAGTTCTACATCAAATCCTTGAAGTCAGTTTTGACCTTTTGACAAACATTGTGCTACAATTGTGTTGACGTCAGAATACAATATAAAAAACCGTCCAAGTGCGAGTTGGACTCCACAGAAAAGTAAAAAATAAGCCAAAAAATTATTTCCAAAAACAAAGACAAGTAAAGATTTTTTTTTCTGAACTGACTATGCAGTTGACTTATGCAGCCATTACCGCTCCACCGGGCTGTTGGGGTGAGACTATGAAGGAGCCTCAGCCCATATAGCGCCCAACGCTCAAGGGCTCCCCGCGGGGGTAGCCTCGGCTTGGGTTGTCGCTCTTGATGATAGATAGGAAAAAGGTTATGTTGGTATCAGACATCAAAGCAAAAAACTATAATTATGTAGCCTGATGTTTTTTCAGTATGTCCGCTTTTTTTTGTATTGGCAATCTTTTTGTTTGTTCTGCTATATAGGTCTGCTTAAGGATAGTATTCACTTTTCAGTGCATTTGCAGTCGAGTTACGAAAATAGTTTATTTTTTTCCACGTTTCTGTTAAGTCACTTTCATGAGAGTCGAATCATTAAAGCCTTCGACTTTCGACCTCAGATGTAGTTGAGTTGAATATAACTAAAGAAATATCATTATTATTTATTATAAACAATGCTATATTGACAATTAATAAATACGAAACCGAATTTGTTCGAAAACTAGTATTTAATAACGTTGACGATTCAAAAGTGTTTGTAAAAACCTGATTTGATTTTGACTTTGATAAAAAAAACCAAAAGTAATATAAGTCGAGTTGTACCACTTTTCACTGAGGATACAAAATTATGAAATATAAGTCGAGTTGTACTACTTTTCACTGAGGATACAAAATTATGTAATATAAGTCGAGTTGTACCACTTTTCACTGAGTATACAAAATTATAATTTTAAATTCGTTTATCGTTACCTCATTAAAAAATGTGAAACTTGTTACTCAATTAAAATCGAGTTACTCGATCTGTGTCTTCTGTTACTGGAAGTACTCTTACATTATTTTTTAAATGTTATTTTAAAATAATGATGAAGTAAATATAATCACGATATTTATCCCTGAAGGCGTGTCAGAGATATTACTAACGTATATCATTATAAAATAACATTTTGACCCAGTGGCGCCGTGGTAGAAAGTTTAGGCTGCCATGTTGCATCTAGTTTTATAGGATGTGAGTAGATTATGTCCAGAACTTAAACAGGTGAAAGTCTGAAAAATATAGATTTAGAAAGGGAATTTATTTTTTGTATAGGTACGTGAAGATTTTTCTTATACAAAAAACTTTAAAAATCGGCCGAGTGCGAGTCAGACTCGCGCACTAAGGGTTCTGTTACATTATCTATAAAAACGGCAAAAAAATCACTTTTGTCGTATGTGAGCCCCCCTTAAATATTTGTTTTATTTGAATTTTTTTTTTTTTTTTAAAGTGACTATAACTAAATATTCTGTGAATATTTTAACCGGATACCTGTTGCCGTTATCAATATCCAGCAAAAAAATCATGTTTATTGTATGGGAGCCACCTTAAATATTTATTTTATTCTGTTTTTTAGTACTGGGTACGGAAGCCTAAAAAGTAACTAATATGAACTCGTTAAATCGCGAGTTCGACTTAAATTACCCCGTTAAACCCCGTTTCATTTGTAGTTTTACTAGATAAATCAATTAAATCAATTTCTAGATACACCGAGTAGCAAAATTAACTAGTCACTTACATTTACGACAATATTTCCTAAACAACTCATTTTAGCTCTATTGAGTAAAAGGAACATTAAAGCGTATTTAATAACCTATTTAATTATGTGTAAAATAAAATTATTTTTAATAAACTTTTTGTTCCATGAAGCTGTCTTCAATTGAATATGAAATATCGTCATTATTGTAAGTAACTAGTTTTTTGACTAGTCAGTGTAGATAGATAATTATTTTGTTAATAAATAAATAAAGTGTGGAAGAACAAATAAAAAATGCCTAGACCTAATTACGGGAGCATTGCACAGCGGGAGGTCCGGCGGGCGTTGCTTTCTCTAGACGTTCATAAGTCGAGTGGGCCAGACGGTATACCAGCAGTGGTGCTTAAGCAGTGTGCTCCTGAGTTATGTCCTGTACTAACGCGTCTCTCCGCGCTTTCCTACCATACTAGGCAATTTCCGTCTTAATGGAAGACTGCAAATGTGCACCCGGGGCCCAAAAAGGGCGATAGATCAGATCCATCGCATTACAGGCCTATCGCTTTAACCTCTCTCCTCTCAAAGGTGATTGAGCGTGTGATCAACACACAGCTTCTAAGATACCTAGAAGAACACGATCTGGTCAGTGATCGTCAATATGGCTTGCGCCACGGTCGCTCGACTGGTAACCTTCTAGAGTATCTCACACACCAATGGGCACTAGCCATTGAGAGTCAGGGGCAGGCATTGGCATGTAGCCTGGACTTCTGTCAAAGTTGCCAACGTACGGATTACCCAAGGATTTTTGCAAATGGGTGGCTAGCTTTTTGTCCGGCAGACGCATATGAACCGTAGTTGACGATAGTTGCTCTGATAGCATATTAATGCTGGGGCAAGGCTCTGTGCTGTCTCCAACGCTCTTTCTACTGTATATCAATGACATGTTATCCATCAACAACATACATTGCTATGCAGATGACAATACTGGAGATGCTTATTACACGGGTCGTGCAAACATCCCTCGTTCCATTTTGGAGGAAAACCACGGAGAACTTGTGTCTCAAATCGAGACCACACTGTCCAAGATCCCTGACTGGGGACGGGTAAACTTGGTCCGATTCAACCCTACAAAGATACAAGTCTGCGCGTTCACCGCTAAGAAAACCCCATTCACTGTAGTCCCACATTTCCAGAACATTTCCCTCTCCATTCCAAGAGCATCTTTGGTGTTGACATCTCCAGCGATGTTCAGTTCCGAGATCATTTACAAGATAAGGTGAAGCTGGCGTCCAAAAAACCAGATGTACTCAAGGCAGTACTTCACGTCGTGATAGAGGTTGCTGCTTTACAAGTCGCAAGCTCGGCCCCATATGGAGTACTGCTGCCATCTCTGGGAGGGTGCACCCGGATACCAGCTTGGACCTTTTGAATCGGTTCCACGACGGGCTATGAGAATTGTCGACGATCCCAAACTCACTTGCCCTAAAGTCTGAGGAGAGATTTTGACTCCCTGTGTGTATTCTACCGCTTGTACAATGGGTTGTGTCCTGAGGAATTGTTTCAAATGATACCCACGGCTACTTTCTACCATCGCACCGCTCAACATCGGCAGGGAATTCATTCTCACACTTTAAAACCAAAATGGTCGCGTACAATGCGGTTTCAGAGAAACTTCCTCCCGCGAAGCCTTGGGATGAGGAATGAGCTCCCTGCCAAGGTTTTCTCTGAGGACTACAGTATGGGGTTTTTAAGAAAGAAGTTATTGGATTTTTGAAGGGTCGACAACGTGCGAGTGATACATCTGATGTTGCAAGGCTACGGTGACTGCTTACCATCAGGCGGGCCGTGTGCTTGTTTGCTACCTTAGTGGTATTTAAAAAAAAAAGCACGCATTTCTCGCCCTGCAGACGGTGCGACATCACAAGTAAGGCGTGACATATTTAGCATCGGTGTGCCATCTTACCAATATTTTTATTTATTTACTCGCAAATGTGATGAAAACATTGTGTGTAATACGGGTGATATGGAAATTATTTCGAGTCACTAAATCCTTCGCACTTCTAAGTAGCCTATCGTTAGTAATTTTCCCCTTATCACCCTTAATACACAATGTACTATTATTTGTAGTAGCGAAATCCGAGGTAGGTAATAACAATCATAAGTTGCAAAAAGCTGATATGAAAAATCTTAAGAAAGAAGCAAAGTGCCTTAAACTTACCTCCTTTAGTTATTTTTTAAGCATAAAAATACTAATAAATGTTAAAGAAAAGAAAATAAAAATCAAATTTGAAATTCAATATATATAAAATTTCTTTTGGCATTTGGAACTTTACCGCTTATTACGATAAAGCTGGTGTTTATGACTAACGAAACATAGGTGTATAAACCTCAATGCAGGCAGATACACTGCTATCAGAAACAATGCTGCGGCGATATGCTCACCTCTTGTCACGCAGGACGCAGTGGTTGTTAAAACCAGGCTGTCACTGGTTAACCTTTTAGCGGAATACCAACCGTGACGTTATAAGAGAAACAATACATATTTTGATAAACGTGCGCAACATAGAATCTCATATAGAGAATACCAAAGTGTTGTTTACAACAATGTTTAATAAATATTATATTTCAATGCAACTGCAAAAAAACTTAACATCTTCTTTTTTTTTTGATAAATGTTTTTGCTTGCAGGTAAAAATGTATTTTGAATACTTTTTTTTCGGCATATTGCCAGTAAGTAGCCTTGCCAATATTAATGTTAAAATGGAGGTTTCAGACGAAGAATCTGGCTCGACAATAACAGCTACAGGTGATGATATCAGGGATGTTGTCGAAAAAGATAGAATTTTATTTGAAATTGACGACGAAACATTAAAAAAGGACATTGAAAAAGAATATTGACGTAGACCTGATAAAGTATTTGTTAATAACCCTACACCTTACGGAAACTTTAGCGAACATAATTTCACAGAAGTCAGGAAACGAACTTTTCCCTATAGCCCAAAAATTTTTGGCACTAAATCCAAGCGTTTGATTGTTGCTCAGCAAACAATAACTAACAATAGCAAAAAACCTGTATCTTCAGCTATTACCATATTCGACTTTATTGATACTGCTGCATCGAGTAACTGGAGCGAATCAGTAAAGTTTTCAGAAGGCAACAAAACATCATACGAGGTTAAATTTGTATCAGCTGGGTTTTCGTTAAAATACGCTTTGAATTGGGGAGAAGAAAAAGTAAAAAGTGTACCGAGAGAAATTAGTTATATATCTACAAAAACGGTATAGGTTATAGAACCTGGTGAGACAGTTGTGGTGAAATTAACAGCTTCGATAGGTAGTGTAAAAGCAGAAGTACATTATATATCTTATTTAATTGGAGACGTTTGGGTGAATTACAAACAAATCTACAAAGATCATCACTTTCATGCTCGTCCTTTAAGCAAATTACACAAACCTAAGTTAACTGAGCATATTTTTTCTGAAGAAATGATTTCAATAAAGTATAACGACGATTTCGATGTCACAATTGAAGAACCAAACACTCAAAAAGATAACCAGAAAGATTGTTAAAATTGGAAGAAGTTACATTCTTATTTTATTTGTTAATTTAAAAATATGTATCGTGTAAATGTTTAATTATATTACTGTCACTTTAAAACTTTATAGATATAGTTTTACTAACAGCAAATCAAACATATTGCTTGTGCACGAACAAAACTTGAGTAAAACACCAAAACTAAGGTATGTTTGGTCGCCCAATCAAAATAAAAACCCTACCGTGTGTCAAACAAATATGAACTTAGCACATTTTGGTTGAAATACCTACTTGTTTGATGTCGTGTCGAATACATTCCATGCACGTTACAAAACGTAAAAATAATATTCGAAACGTACAAGTGACAGCCCTAGCAAAAAGCTGTTGCAAAACTTACGCGACAACCGTCCTTGTGAAAAAACAGCACTACCGGTATCTTGCGTGCCGTTGCCGGTTAAAAAGTTAATTTTTTTATTCACTAACCACTAAAATATGCTCCAATTAAGCCCGTTAAATTTAAACATCAACCTGCACTATGCTAACTGATGAAATTAAGAAATTGCAAAACAAAAAGAACCAGCCTTATCAGCGTTATACGCTATATTGTTGCATTGTCCACACGCGGACCCAGTGTGGATTGTAAACTTCACATACGTATTTTTTTTGTTTGACGTGTGCAGGTTTTCCTTACGATGTTTTTCTTCACCGAAAACTCAGAGGTGTGAATAATCAATGTACTCGAGAAATTAAGAAAAAGACTCACTGGTACACGCCTGTCTGGAACCTCCGCTACTTAGGACACAAGGTGAAATTTAAACCCGTCGGCCACCACCGATACTCAATGAGAACCAGGTTAAGGCGAAATTCAAATTAAATCGAACTGAAGATTACGAAACCGTTGCAATAAAGTGTGTAGGGATAAGCAACGACGCCATATTCAAAAATCTGTTACGAATGGTGATGATCTAAACTTTAGAAATTGCCAATCACTAGGAGTTGGTAAGTACCGCAATAAATTCTCACGCAATGACATTAATGTTGAGTTCCTTAATCAAAATTTTTCTTCCTGTGCTACCATTGGCGGTTCAATGATATTTCTTCACGCTCAACTCTTCTTCATTTACCTTCAAGTTATTCTCCTATTGTGATATTAAAAAGAGTATTTTTGCAATGTCGTTTAAAGCAGCTTTTATTAATAGCATTGTTATTACCTCTCACCTTAGTTTCTAAATTGTATCCTACGGCATGAAAAGTTGCGCATATTATACCGCTTCCTAAGAAATTCAATCCTTCATCTTTCCCTGTCTATTTATCTGTATCTATCCGTCCTTTCTTGTTCAAACTACTTGAGCGTTTAGTACAATCTCAACTTAGCCATTATCTCAATAAAAACAACCTTTTAGATCGTTGCCAACTTGGTATTCACTAATTTCACTGACGATATCCACATCGGTATTATAAATCAACAGCTTACTGTTCTTACTTCTATAGATTTTAAAATTGCTTTTAATACCGTTGATTTCGATATTTAATTAAACATTCTTTACTCTCTTCTCCATACTACCTTTATGCTGACGATCCTTAAATTTATGGACAATGTACGTTTAAAGAATTCTCAGTTTCTACCGATGCTTTAAACAATGAATTTGTCTATTAATCAAAATGGAGCTAAAACTATAGTCGAAAAGTTAATCCTTTGAGATCATAGGCTATATTCTTTGGTAGTTCTCGATTGATTTTAAAGTGAGACTACGAATCTCTTCTACATATAGTGCTGAATGGTGTGCTAATCAAATTTAGCGACACAGTTAAAATTTGGGTATCAAATTTGACTGCACTAATATATACATTATTTTGATTGTAATACGTGTAGATTCATAAAATAAATAAATAATTAAATTACAATAATTTGAGCTACTTACATACATAACCATACATAATAAAATTTAACACTGTATTTACAACAGTAAAAATACTCCTGTATACAGCAATACAAGTAATTAAACCTATTAATTAATTTACAGATGAGGTAGGTACTTATTTTTGGGCATAAGCCTCCTCCAATCCCTTTCACTGTTTTTCCCTTTGGCTTAGCGTGTCCAGGTCGGTTCAGCTACCTCAACAGTGTAGTCACACCAGCTTCAACGCGGGCGGCCATGCACTATCGTCGCGTTGTGCGTCGGGTACCAATGTAGCACTTTTTCGCTCCATTGGTGGTAATTTGTTCTTGTTATATGGCCAGCCCATCGCCATTTCAGTCTGTATGCTAGTTTGACGGCATCTGTGACACTTGTTATTTTACCTATTTCACTGTTTCTTCTTTTTTCTTTCCGTCTGATATTTGAAAAACATTAATTTTTTGAACGATATCCTTGGTTAACGTCCAGGTTATCTTAAGTGCTAAAATAATAAAAAAATGCAATGAGCAAGACTATATTCGCTGCTTCTAGTTCATTGAGGTGTCGACAGAATTTTCAACCCATACTTACTAGCACAATCTCGACTATTCCCAATTCTGGACTATGCTGACATCAACAAATAAAACTTGCATAGCGCCTTCAAAACCTTTGCATAAGATCTATTTTTGGATTGCGCAAATATGATCGGGCTCAGAATTTCGGGCTCAGCTCAAGTGGCTGCCTATTCATTTTCGCCGGGATTATCATGTTCTTTCGCTTCTATACAATGTTTTATTCAATCCGTCAACATCTCCTTACTAAAAGAACGCTTTGATTTTCATGGCTTTGGTGTTTCTAGTTTTTGCAACTCCACTAATTTACTATTAAGCACTCCGACTCATAGTACTAATTTTTATCACTCAAATTTTACAGTTCGAGCTATTCATCTATGGAACGCCTCCTTACCTCTAAAAATTAAACATGCTTAATCTTTAAATATTATTAAAAAACAAAGTATAATTACATTTATTTTTTATTCAAGTGACTAAATTGTTTTTTGTGTGTGTGTGTCATTTATATTATTTTATGTATTTATTTTTTATCGTCTTATTCACGTCCTTTATATTGATTTATTAGTTTGCACCTCCAACAAATAATTCAACTTTTAGGAATTGTCCTTTACCCAAAGCTTGTCTGGAATGCGCTTAATAGCGGTTAGACCGTCTTTCTTTATCATTTATTTCTATACGTTTTTTTCCCCTGTATTTATGTGCAATAAAGTGTATTTTATTCATTCATAATACCTACATAGGTATTCTACGTTTCCTGTTTCATCATAGTTAGGTAAGTATAGAATTTCGTGTATTATCACAGCTATAATTTTGTGTAGTAATACTGATGAAATTTCAAGCTTGCAGTCAACTTAATAGTTAGTGGTTACCACAGCCTATGGACTCTTGCAACACCAGAGGCATCACTCGCGCCTTGCTGACCCCTCAAAAATCTAATAACTTCTCTGTTGAAGAACCCCATGCAGTAGTCTTAAGAGTAAAACTCATTTATCAACCTAAGCGTTCGCGGGAGGAAGTTTTTCTGAAACTGCCCTGTACCCGAATATTTTAGTTCTAAAGTGTGAGGATGAATTCCGTGCCGCGATGGCGAGTAGTGCGATGGTAGGAAGTGAAATTTGGTTATAGTTTCCGCAGATAAATTTTGAAATTTCGATAAAAGATTTTTGCATTTATAATATTAGTAGGTATGGGTAGATGTGTTTTTACCATTGAGCTTCTTACTGTACTTCATACAAAATATATGTTCAAAGTCATAGTCAAAGTCAAAGTCAAAATGGTTTATTCAAATAAGGATTTTACAATCACTTTTGAATCGTCAAAGTTATAAAATATATTTTTTGATAGTTAGTAAGTACAATCAATTTGACGCGCATTTTCGTTACGTAGGAATGTACACTGATTACTTCTGGCATTCTACCACTGATTTCCATGATAGCTTTTCTGTCTGCAAGGTAAATATTGCCTTTGTTCTAGGTATCTACTTTTTTGTAGACATTGAGCAATAAATTATAAAAGTGTTTATTTCCTACGTTATCGTGATGCCGCGGTCGTCCACGGTAAAATCGTATCGTTAAGTTTGGCGGTAAATCATAAACGCGACTATTCTGAGATTGCAGCCGACTATACTCTTTAGTAGTTAAGTATTTTGTAGAATAGGTAAATCGGTAGTTCTCGTCGATTAAAGAGTAAATTGCTTTGTACCCCGCTTAGACGGTTCTTTATCTTTAAAACATAGCATTACGGCAACAGCACAGGTATTTGAAATTTTTCTAAATAAACAAGTAAATGTTTCTACTGCATATCAATGATATGCATATCAAGTATATCAAGTAAACAAAAAGGTATGAATCCCTTCTTCCAATAAAATAATAATAATAAACGCTAGTAAGTTGTGATGTTAAATGCTTACAATATTGAGCTGTGTATGATAATATCGCTGCCAGTTTTGCTAAACACTCTTGTGCAAGTTTGACCAGCAAAATATACATTATTTTTAACTTTCTATTGGTCAGCATACAATTTTTTATTACAACAATAACTTGTACCATAATCAGTTTATAAAAAATGGATAATATATTTAGAAAATGGGCTACCCGTAGGTCTTTTAATCTATCTATGTCTTCAGGTTACACAAGGACTCTAAGACCGCACTACTCACGGCAAGCTTGAGGTTCTGAATCACATAGTTTAATGTAATGAGCTAAAATGATACCTGCATAACCCTATTACAGGTAACAGGTGATCAGGTATAGATTGTAGAGCTACCTATGAATCATGAACATACTTATTTAAGATTTGGTCACAAATACGAGACTCCTAAAACTAAAATGCACGTTTTAATTTTGTTTTTTTTTAGATGTTATTTAGTATAATTTTGTTAGTATATTTCGAGTCACGCAATCTACCACTGTACCACTGTGGATTGCACAATAATTTATTTTACTATGAAATATGTTTATTATTAAGTTTCATTCTGACAACTTTTGGCTATCCCCAATGAAGAAAATAAATAAAAAAAAAGAACAAATCTTTTATAATTACTTTGTCTGGAAGGATATGCTCGATATTCAATTTGTGTAAAAGTCTCATTTCAGCATGGTTAGAGTCAGTTCTGTACACCTGAAAAATGTCATTCCATTTATAAAAAAAATATTTTCACATTTAATATTATTCGTGAGAAAATTATTTTGCAAGCCCTTTATTTAATGAGGTGGATCATGAATGACACAAAGTGTGTGTCCATCTAAGGCAATAACGTCATCTGAAATAAAATTTAATCACATTTCTTATGGAAAAGACAATATGTCAATCGCTAGAATTAATTGCAGTTATATCAAGGTGGAAGCTTAGGTTTTACTTTAAAGTAGCTGCACCTCAAGAAACAGAGATGAAATATCCAGCTACATTCATTATAATACAATGGACTGCTCATTAATTAAGATCGCAACCACATTTCATGGTAGAAACATGGGAAAGTTAACCTTAACCATGATATCTCCTGCACGAATTTGTTCCCTCCGTGTATAATATTCTTGAGGACTCTTCAGCGCTGATTGAAATGCCGTTCCTTGATCACAAATTATTGCAATTGACAAGAGCCCTGTATTTCCCACAGCAGTTACCATATCCTCAATTCTGTTTTTAACTGTATTGGTTGGTGTCGTTCCTTAGCAAAAGTAATAAGCCAAGGGCTGCTCGTCTTACCATAAAACCAAGTGCATGGTCAGCAAAGTCACTTGTTTTTTATTGAAAATTAACAAGCCCATTTATGCAATCCTTGTTTGAATCATAATTTATGGCATCTAATAAGCTAACATCATCGAACATTACTAAGCAATACTTTTTATTCTCATCCCAGGTGTCAACCTGAAACAAAATAAAGAATAAGAATTAATTTTAATCATCTTTATATCCTAATTTTTTTTAGAATCAAATCGTTTATTGCCAGATTGTAAGAGGTATGACAATGCAATATAAAAGGTTTTAAATATTAGGAATGTTCTTAATATCGTGGCATCGAGCTTGTCAAATTACCTCCTTCTTCACTGCTTTTATTACTTTAGTGTTAATTTTATCAAGATATCAGAATTGTTTCTTGATTCGATATTTAATTCAGTGATCATTTTAGGTATTCAAAGTAGACGTTTTCTTTATACAGCTTGATGCATTTTGGTGTTAAACCTATTTTTCGGATATCAAACGCTTTTTCTGTACCAACAATTTTGGTGAAGAGGGAACAGAACCTGCAGAAATAAAGTTGGAATTTCTAAATATATACCAAAATCATAGTATTAACAACACCATTAACCTAATTATTCATTACTAGATTTTGCCAGCGACTCAGCCCGCCCTAAACTCGGTTATCGGCGTGGAATCCCTAATAACACTAATGAAGTTTGCTGTAGCAAGCTGTAACTATAGCTATAGTTCGTC
Source organism: Apoda limacodes (assembly GCA_946406115.1). Lineage (NCBI taxonomy): Eukaryota > Metazoa > Arthropoda > Insecta > Lepidoptera > Limacodidae > Apoda > Apoda limacodes. The sequence goes on along the minus strand of OX291555.1, from coordinate 18,088,031 downwards.
TAAACTCGGTAATAGTTATTCCCGCGGGAACTTTTGAATTTTTCGGGATAAAAAGTATTCCAGGACCTAATCTATAGGTGTCCCAAGATTCATCCCGATCCGTCCAATGGCTGAAGTGTTATTGAGTAACAAACGTCCATCCATACAGACATACTTTTACATTTATAATATTAGTAGGTTTCCTCTTCACAAATCTTCGGTTAAAATTGCTCTTAGCAAGAAACTCTACTTTAACTAAAATGATAAGAGTATTTAAGTTTAAAAAAACGAATTTTATAAATTAAAACATGTGACAGGATTTATTGTGCATTCCATTTCTCTGCATGATACGCTAGAAGTAAAAGGTTAGTCAGACACAATTGAAGGGAGACGTGCAAGAATAAATAAATGTCTAAAATAATATGTATTATAATATTTATATTTATTATATTCATAATAATCATTTTGGAGAATTATATTTTTGGACAATCACTACTTTTTTGAAGGCATGTTCAATATGTTAAATTTTTGTAGGTAATTGCGTCACATGTAAAGTTATTAAGTCTCACTCTAAAAAGATACAGGCTCAATTGCTTCTAATTTGTAAAGTATCTTACCCTTAGGATACGATTGATGTAGATCCTACAGGTAAGTTCAGTGGTAAAAGAGATTTAATCTTACTCAAAGTGACTTTGTTTTGATAACAAATGATACAAGAAATCAAACGAAACTTGGATCCTAAATATCGTGGACCGTTCAAAGTTAGAAGATTTTAGATGGCGATCAATATACTCGACGGCCACTTAACTCGAAACGTATCTATAAATATGTCCATGATCAATTGAAAATTATGCCAAGTGATCAACGTAACATTGAGGAATTGTTTTTGTTAATGTTAAATTGACATTGTTTACATTGTAACAACGATTCAAAAGTGTTTTCAGAGACCTATTTGAATAAATATTGTTTGATTTGATTTGATTTCATTATCAGTATCGTTTGTTGCTAAGCTCCTTTGTTTGCAAAAGGAACATGAAACATTACTGTTAGTTGCTTTACAGGAATAATAGATATCATCTTTTATTTTGGATGCCAGTTGTCAGACTACATACAGTAGTATATCTCTGAAACTATCAATAAAATAGACAATAAGTGAAATAAAAATAATATCTATTTCTATGAAACATTTTTTTTAATACCACTTAGGTGGCAAAAAAGCTTACGGTTCATCTGATGATAAGCGGTCAATGTAGCCTATGGACACTTGCAACACCAGGGGCACTCGTGCGTTGCCGTCCCTTCAGAAATCTAATAATTTCTTGCTTGAAGACACCCATACTGTAGTCCTTGGAGAAAAGCTTGGCAGGAAGCTCATTCCACAACCTAGGCGTTCGTGTTTGTTGACGGAAAATTATTATGAAATACTAAAATATGCTCAAAGAATATACTTCCTGATTTGATGTTCTGTTGTGTGAAAACGCGGTCGTGTCCATGACATAGCCATTCCGGGCCAAGGCACCCCTGAAGGACACCCCTGGGGGTGCCACGGGAACTTGAATTTGGACCCGTGGCACCCCTAGGACATTAAGTATTTTAATTTTTTTCTTTATCTGTACTATAAGACGTTGCTTCGTACCAAATTTCAAGATTCTGAGTTCACGGAGAGTACCCTGTAAGTTTTGCTTCCCTTGCGAGTTTCGAAAATTAGCGGCATAAACGGCTGTATCTTTTGATTGCGTTGGCTTAGAAGTTTGTGTTTCACAGCTCCAAGGGACAGTAGACCTGAGTATTTGATATAAATTTTAACTTGATACCTGTACGCGTTCCTGAAAAAAAGGGTCTTGACAGACGGAAAGACAGAGGGACGGACGGACAACAAAGTGATCCTATAAGGGTTCCATTTTTTCCTTTTGAGGTACGGAATCCTAAAAATACGCAACTGTCCTAATATACCAAATTACCTTTTTTTGCAATAAGACCGAAATTTGTCTGTGTTTGTTTTTTTTATTTAAATGAAACAATGCCACTACTGACCAGCGTTTCGTTTCATCGTTTGCCGACTTGAGTTTTGCTTACTACAGTATAGTACTACAGCCAGTCCTGTATCAAACAAAAAGTACTGTAAGCCCTAAATTATTGTGCTTTTGCATTCAACAATCAAAACATTATTGTTTATTGTGACAGAGACCAAATTATTGTAGAATACAATAATTATTGTATATCTAACATCCCTGTATCAGACCCTGGTTACCCTAAGACCAGAGTACTCGTCAAGACAAACCAAACTTGATGGCATAGCCTCGTCTTGTTGCAGAGAACCTATAGTCACTTTCCAGCACCATCATCAGACCAGCTGTATGACATCCTTATATTGAATCGTTATCCGATTTACGTGCGTATGCAAAATCTCTCAATTGAACTTCGGGAAGTGGGTTAAATTTAACTTATAAGATTAGATTACAGACATGAAAGAGGTAAATCTAAATAAAAGCTTGTGAAATAGAAGCTTCTGCAGCAGATTTGATAATGTACAAACTGTACTTGAATAAATATTCATTTATTTAAGGCTGAAAAGAAAATAGCTTACGAAACAACACTTTTCCATTTTAACTACACACTGACCACGTTTATGTAGAAAGCAACCAAATTTTGCACTTAAAACTAACTAATTTGTCCCTGACTCAATTTAAAACTTTCTGAAAGCTTTTCCTGTGGCAAAACTAATGTGAGTAAACTGACCAACGCGTAAAGTGTCAAATATATAACGAAACTATAATATACGGTAGAATCATAATATATAACGGAACTGTAATATACGGTGGAATCATAATATACAACGAAACTATAATATACGGTGGAATCATAATATACAACGGTACTATAATATACGGTGGAATCATAATTTTCGTCTCCTTTTGTATGCATGTATATATGTAGCTATAACATCACGGGTTTAGAACCACTATGGTGGCAAACAAGCTTAAGGTCCGCCTCATGGTAAGCTGTCACCGTAGCCTATGGACGCTTGCATCACCAGGGGATCACTCATGTGTTGCTGACCTTTCAAAAATCTAATAACTATTTTCTTGAAGAACCCCACACTTTCCCTCCCTCGCAGCCTAGTTGGTAGTGTGGTCGTTTGCTGTGCAGAGGGTGTGGGCTCGCTTCCCGCACTTGACATACATTCATGTGATAAACATTTGTGTTTGTCTTGAGTCTGGGTGTATTTATGTATAATATGTATGTATTTACAAAAAAAATATTCATATATATATTAATTAATATATATCCGTTGTCTGGTATCCATAACACAAGCTTTAATTACTTTGGGGCCAGCAGGCACTGTGTGTAATGTCTAAAAATATGTATTTATATATTGACCAATGATCTATTAGTGCATTGAGTGATATGATCGAATAGATGCCTCTAAAGATCGGTCAAGTGTGCCCTACACGCTATTTTTTCTATTGGTTCTTACTTCTTGTTCTTACCAACGTTATATTATTTGCAATCGTGAGAATTAATAAAATTATGTTACAACAAAAAGGCCTCCAGGGCCTCCAATAAAAAAGCCGTTAAGAAAGAAGATATCTCTGATCTGATCATACTATAAACTCCAAAGATCTTGATAAAATAAAAATAAATGTAAATCTATTTAAAAATATAAATAAATATAATATCTAAGTAGCTATCGGTATAGAAACATTATCCGAAAGACATATCCCACATAGACCTGATACATAGATTTGTGTGGGACAAACAAATATCCAATACCATGAATCAATCCCAGTCCCTGGGATTTAGCTAGCAAGATCACGACAAACTGTGACAGTGGAAGGCCTGCGTGTTATTGCTTATACTACAGTGGTTAGTCAAAATAGTTCGATGATTATTAACTCACCCAAATTGGCAACATTTGCCATAATTATTTACTATTTGTTACCGGTACCAGTTTGTTGCCGATACCTTGCTCGATGTGGTCTAGGATTATGTGTACCTTGCACTGAAAATACAACTGGGCCGGAACAACTTTGAAGAGGGAGGCGATAGAAGGATCCAGCTAGGGGAGGCAGCATTTGGTAAGCTTCGTTCAGTCTTCGCGTTGCTTATACCGCAGAGTGTGAGGACGAAAGTCTTTGACCAGTGCGTCCTACCTGTCATGACTTACGCTGCCAAAATATGGACACTAACAGCAGTGCTGGTCCACAAGTTAAAAGTCCTACAGCTGGAGGGAGCTATGCTCGGAATGTCTCCTAGAGATCGAATCCTCAAAAAAATTAGGCTATACGGAAGAGAAAGAGAACTAAAGTCACCGGCAGATATTGCAGAATTAGCAAGCTGAAGTGGCAGTGGACCGACGACCTTCAAACAGTGACCGGTGTTGGCAGACCATTGGGGAAAATGTCGTGGCATAGAGGCTTATGTCCAACACTGAACCAATATGAGCTGATATGATTATACTATTTATAGTTATCAACATAATTACTAGAAACTTATGTGCTCCTACTTATACACAAACCTTTGTGGATATGTAGAATACCTAATAAATATACAAACATAATAATAGAGTTTTATACATACAATAATAGTTATAACAAGCACACAATAGTTTTCACTACCTAGAAAGTAGACTAGGCTAAACATTTTTGCAGCTAATTATAGCCGAGATAACATCAACTCGAGAGAAGAAAAAAAAAAATTTTTAAATAGGTGCTATTTGGGTGCTTTTTACCTCGCCTTTTTTTAGGAGCCATCAGGTTTTTCCAACATGTAATTATAAAAGCACGCAATAAGTCACTTTATCAATAACCCACAAGCTTTTAACAATGAAATCAATAACTTTAGTTCTTTAAGCTAATTTTATTTATTCTAAGATTACATAAGACCTGACTTTTGTTTACAGGTCAAACTCAAATAAAATCGAAATTTCGTTAAGATAAGATTTTAAGGGTTCCGTAGCCAAAAGGCAAAAAAACGTAACCCTTAGAAATTCATCATGTCCGTCCTAAGTCCGTATGTCTCAGCCAAAGAATTTCGCAGTATTTGAGAAGATTCTAATGAAATTAAACATAGTTGTATTTTTTGTAAGGGTAGCACTCCATGCATTTAACCGAGGGATATTAATATTTTTTGGACCCCATCATGCAGGATATCATTGAATAAACGTTAAAAAATCATATACAGTTTTAATAAAACTTTTCCGGTGAGCTCACCAGCGGTCCGAAGGATTCAGGAGTATAGGTATAGTAAAAAGAGGCTACCTCTCTACCTCTTTCTGTGGTAAAAAAAACTGTGATGTTAGCATGGAGCATGCCGCCCAATGCGTGCAGCTTGGCGGCATTGCTTTGCGCAGCCCAAAGTTCAAAAAATCAGTTTGCGTACTCTATTTTTCAATATAAGTGTCTAAAAAATAGCAGTACAACCGTTTGAAGCATTGCGAAATTATTATAAGAAATATTAACTGAAAAAACGACTTATTACTAGCGTGGTCTACCGTAGCCTGAAATTGGTAACAAAAATGACGTACCGCGAAGCGGACAGCCTTCAATCTTCGGTAAAAGTTTCCTGTGCAAAAAAGTTTCCATTCTAAGATTTAGTTAATTATTACCACGAGTAAAGTTATTTGTAGAAGGCGAAAGGGGGGCAACATGGGGTGACCGCAAGATGGGTTAATAGACTTTTTAGCTTTCTAATCGATTGCACTAGCCTAGAACAATAGACCGTTGTGACTTCAGTCAGTGTTACCTGAATATTGAGATATATCACGTATTTTATTTTAGAGGAAAACTGATATTTGTTATGATTTTTTATTTAACACTTAGAAGTCTTTATCGCATATATTATGATATTATATTGTATATAATATCATTATATATCATAAATCAAAATTATTACTGTGTGTCAAGGATTATACTACAGGTAAGAACTTGTTTGTCTTGGTAGCGTTTACTGTTTTCCGTAAAAACATCCTAATTGGATTTTGTATCATAGGACAAGATGGAGTAAAAGACTCAACAGCACCATTAAAAAAAAAAGTCGCTGTTTTTCTGAAAATTTAATATTAATAATACCAGATATTGCTAGTACATTGAGAAGAACACTAAAAACATTGCGCCTTAAACCGGAAATATTATATGATGATTAAGAAAAAAAACCTTTGTGTATACCTTGATTTTGGCTATAGAGAAAAGACTTAATTAGCTTACATTAAAATATTTTAGGATGTGGTATCCAAAACAGCAGGTAAAGCGGATTTGTGAAAGGGCAACATTCACATGTGAATTTTGCAAAAAAAGTCCCATTACTACATCTTAACATGCCTATGGTGCAAGAAGGGTTTGGTGGGGCTTTATTTACTTTTCATTTGATTTTTTTTATGTTCTCATTGTTTTTAAACTTATAGAAATTTGACCGACTAATACCCGAAGAAGAAAATAAAAATGAAAGCGGTAATATGAATATAATAGTTTCAGTTTTACTGTTTTTTAAAAACATCAAGTACCTACCCTATCTTGCCTCTTTCTTCTATTTGCATGATAGTCAAATTTCATTTTCATATCTTGAAGATTTACTGACCAATGAATAAATAGATTGGTTAAGAAAACTCAAAAAGAAAGGAAATTTGCAATCCAATAATGGTCCTCTTTTAAAATTACTCTGGCAATTAATTGGTAAGGTTATTGCCTTATTTGAATAAGCGGCTAAAAAGTATTGAATATACAAATTTATTGCAAGGGATTCGGATATTTTGCTTGCACAAACCCTTTCTTTAATGGGATTAAAAATGAACTAATAAAATTGTACTTAACAATTTAAACTTAATATAACATAATAATCTTTTTAAAAAACCGTAAAACACATCGTAGATGCATTTTTGGATATTTACGATTGACGCGCCTATTGGATGAAGTCTGTTTAACAGCTGTCTGTTAAAAATATGAACTAAGCGCACACTTCAAGTAAGCAATTACAAGTTTTCAGACATAACTTTTAATTTATTAATTCTATATATATCTAGATATCCAGCGGTAGCGTAGTTTCATCTATTTCTATTTTCGCCATTTCAATTGTGTTTTGATGAGCTTATTTATTAATTCACCTCCTATTTTTATTTATTTACTCGCAAGTAGTGAAAAACATTGGGTGTAACAAGGGCGGTATGTTTATTCGTCTAGTTTATTGAATACTCTTCTATCTTCTCCTCTTATCTAAATTTTTTTAAAAGCAACTATGAAACAGTTTTAAGTGCAGAGTACGTGTGTTCGCCGTGTTATGTTAAATGTAAGCTTGTGTTAATCTCAATATGAATCGGATTTATATTTTTTCTTCCTTTACTATCGTAGTAAATCGTTTTTTTTTTCTGAACTGACTATGCAGTTGACTGTTGCAGCCATTACTGCTTCACCGGGCTTTTTTGGGCAAGTCTCTGAAGGAGCCTTTTTTTATACCACTAAGGTGGCAACCAAGCTTACGGTCCGCCTGATGGTAAGCGGTCACCGTAGCCTATGGACGCTTGCATCACCAGGGTTATCACTTGCGCGTTGCCGACCCTTCAGAAATCAAATAACTCCTTTCTTGAAGATCTCTATACTGTAGTCCTTGCAGAAAACCTTAGCAGGGAGCTCATTCCAAAACTTAAGCATTCGCGGGAGGAAGTTTCTCTGAGACCGCACTGTACGCGATCATTTAGGTTCTAAAGTGTGAGAATGAATTCCCTGCCGAAGGCGAGCGGTACGATGTTAGAAAGTAGCCGTGGGCATCATAACAATTCCTCAAAACACAACCAATTGTACAAGCGGTAGAACACACACAGGGAGGCAAAGTTTCACCTCAGATTTAAGGGCTCGATACCGCAAGTGAGTTTGTAATCGTCGACAATTCGCACATCCAGCGTTGAACCAAGTCAAAAGGGCCAGAGATGGCCGCAGTACTTCATATGGGGCCGAACTTGCGACTTGTAAAGTAACAACCTTTGCCCCGACGTGAAGTACTGCTTCGCTCTGTTGAGTACATCAAGTTTTTTGGACGCCAACTTCACCTTATCTTGTAAATGATATCGGAACTGAACACCGCTGGAGATGTCGACACCAAGGATCCCAATGCTCTTGGAGATGGAGAGGGGAGTGTTCTGGAATTGTGGGACCACAGTGAATGGAGTTTACTTAGCGGTGAACGTGCACACTTGTGTCTTTGTAGGGTTTGAATCGGACCAAGTTTACCCGTCCCCAGTCAGAGACCTTGGAGAGTGTGGTCTCGATTTGAGACACAAGTTCTCCGCGGTTTTCCTCCACAACGGAACGAGGGATGTTTGTACGACACGTGTAAAAAGCGTCTCCAGTACTGTCATCTGCATAGCAATGTATGTTGTTGATGTCCAACGTCCAAGCAATGTCATATGCAGTAGAAACTGCGTAGGAGACAGCACAGAGCTTTGCGGGACACCAGCATTAATGTCCATGCTATCAGAGCAACTACCGTCAACTACGGTTCGTATGCGTCTGCCGGATAAAAAGCTAGCCACCCATTTGCACAAACCCTCGGGCACTCCGTAAGATGGCAACTTCGATAGAAGACCCCGGTGCCAGACCCGATCGAACGCCTTCGCTATGTCCAGGCTACATGCCAATGCCTCACCCTGACTCTCAATGGCTAGTGCCCATCGGTGTGTGAGATACACTAGAAGGTCACCAGTCGAGCGACCGTGGCGAAAGCCATATTGACGGTCACTGACCAGGTCGTGTACTTGTAGGTATCTTAGAAGCTGTGTGTTGATCACACGCTCTATCACCTTTTAGAAGAGAGAGGTAATAGCGAAAGGCCTGTAATTCGATGGATCTGATCTATCGCCCTTTTTAGGCACCGGGTGCACATTCGCAGTCTTCCATGAAGACGGAAATTGCCTAGTGTGGTAGGAAAGCGCAAAGAGGCGCGTCAGTATAGGACATAACTCAGGAGCACACTGCTTAAGCACCACTGCTGGTATACCGTCTGGCCCACTCGACATATAAACGCCTAGAGAAAGCAACGCCCGCCAGACCTCCCGCTGCGTTATGGAGATTTCCGGCATGGTCTTACCGCACCACGGTATAGTAGGTGGTACAGCGCCTTCATCGTTCATGTTCGAGTTCGAGGCAAAGAGACTACCCAGTAGATCGGTTTTCTCTTTAGCACTATGGGCCAAGTCACCATCGGTCTTTCGCAGTGGTGATAACGACGACTGGCAAAAGTTCCCTTCAGCAGCTTTGGCAAGCGACCAGAAAGCACGAAAGGATTGTCTCAGTGACTGCGGCTGCGGCAGACGTCAGGATCTTCTGAGTTAAAGCTGATCTGCCTCCACGGGTACGATGCGTAAAATTCTCGCAATCCATCCCAGTCTGCCAACTTATAGTGCCACACACGACGCCATTTAGTTGGCCCAGATGGATCGGGTTGTGAGCATTACATTTGAGTCAGTCAGTCTGTCAGAACGAGACAGTGGTCCGAGGAGCCAAGAGGCGCATCCACTGAGACGGAGTATCCGTCCGGACGAGTAGTCAGCAGAAAGTCCAGTAAGGAGCTCGTATTTTCCTCTATATCTGATATTCTCGTTGGAGTAAGTACCAGCTGAGAGAATCCATAGGTCAGAGCAAATTCATGAGCAGATATCCCAGCATAGTTATTGGTTCGAGAACGGAGCCACTCACGATGGTGGGCGTTAAAGTCTCCCAAAATTACTCGTTCTGCTGTTGGATATTGCTCTAGAACTTTGTCAGTCGTCAAACTCGGATGCGTGAAGAGTCGAGTTACGTCCGTGTCACCGCTATGTGACCTGTATAAGCACGCATAGATACGACTGTGGCCGCCGTAATCTACGCACACCCACAATATCGAGAGGTCCCGTCTTCAAGGCTATGAAGGCGGCGACAGCAGATATCCTCCCTGACGAACATACATACACCGGCACGACTCAAAAAATTGTGTTCGAGTTTGTAGCCGGGATAACGAAGGTATGATGTGTCGGCCGGGCAGGATATCTGCGTCTCCGTTAGAAAAAGAATGGTCGGCTGCGCAGTCGCGAGATGGTGGTAGACTGCGTTAAGATTTGCGTGAATACTCCTGATTTTGCAAAAATCCACATTATATGTGGATGGAGTAGCCGCTGTACAAACTCTTTTCTTTTTCGTTCTCATGGCCATTATATATAAAAAAAGTTACTAAGACTAAGGATGAGGATTCACTGCACAGACAGCTTAGAGGACAAAAGGTGCGGTTCTAAGACTGTCGAAGCTCGCCACAGATGATACGGTTGCTGGCACGGCGGCCGGAAGGGCCCCTGATCCCCCTCTGTTGTAGTAGCCGGGTCCACTCCGGTCTCCTTCTTCGGCACGACTACCACTTCAGATACTTTATACAGGCTGGCGGATTATGTGATCCCTGGGTTCGGGATCCCGTTCAACCTGCGGGCGGCCAGCAGTCAGCCGTTTCATCAGGTCTCCCTGACCGCCGAAATAGCACGCCGGGTCTACGCCGAGCATGACAGCAACAAGCACCGCCGCTCCTCCACTGTCCGCGCAGCGAATCCTCAAAGAGGTCTAGCAACCTTACTCACCGCCAGGAACACAACACTACTCAATGTTAGTGTTATTATGGCCGCGGTTTTCTGTAAGGTGGAGGTACTTCCCCAGTTCGAGCCGCTCATTCGAGGAAGTACTCGCTATGCCCTGCTTTAGTTGTTTGGGTGGCTTATTCGAGCGAGTACTTGCAGTGCTCAACGCTCAAGGGCTCCTCGCGGGGGAAGTGTCGGCTTGGTTTGTCGCTCCCGGAGGCGTACGTTCGACCGGCGTGAGTCTCGAACCCCGTTAAGTTACCCGTTATGCAGGTGCGGTTGCGATTGAGTGGGGGCGAGAAGCGCCCCGGGACTCTTTGATACCTCGTGTATCCGTTCAGGCGCCGACGAACCCGGGGACGTCGGCGTCGTGTGAGGGGGGAGACCCTATTCAGTGAGGTCGTAAAGACTAATCTCGCTATCTGGACAGCGAGATCGTCTTTTGGGGCCGTTAGTACGTGCCCAGGCCGCCTAACTATAGTTTTACGACCATGCCGAGGTCGGTCACGGGGATGATACTTTGTGGATTGCACAATTAGTCGGTTTGAGTGATTTTGTGTACGCTCGAAAAAGCGGGCTGCCAGGTCTTTCAAATATTGGGGAATCGTAGGGAGCTCGAAGTCCCTGTATAGGTCCGCATTGCGGACGTACCAGGAGGCTTCGGAGGCCGGTCTGAAAAAGCGGTTTTGGAGGGTCTGAAGTTTATGGAGATTGCGCTTGGATAACGCAAAGACTACGCTAGCATAAGCTAGTATGGGGCGGATGCAAGTTGAGTAAAGATTCAGCTCATTTCTAAGCGACATCTTACTGTAAGTAAATCGAAGTTTTATTGGAGTTGCTTGAGTGTGTCATGCTCTCTCAGCGTCTAGTCTAGTGTAGGATTTTAACGGCAACTCCTCTATTATGGGGGGGGGGGACTTCTTTTTTACTTTTTACTTTCCCTTTTTAATATTTATTATTATATTCATGGATAGTATGGATAGTTTTAAGTATATGTGCATACGATTGTACAAAAATATAATTATGATGGCCCTAATGCCACTATGACTATTAAATATCGGAATTCTCTTAAATATCTGAATTCCTTCACTCGATTGACGATAATTGACGCTTCATATGGTGCCCCTATGCTACATAAAAACAAAAAAAAATTTGACATGTTTGATTTTGTTTTTAGTAGCATACTAACTTTTTATTTATTACCTAATAAGTGTTTTTGTACATATTGTATACTCTTTAGCTAATTATCAAAGTATTGTATTATTACTTTAAATAGAACTTCTTGCCAGCTATGTTTGGCAGAAATTAACATTGTTTACATTGTAATGATGATTCAAAAGTGTTCTTAGAAACCTATTTGAATACAGTTTGATTTGATTGAACACCGAATTTTAATGTATTTTTACTTTTCAAAATCTTGAGTATGAAAACTGTAATAAATTTTGGTTTAAATATAGTAATTCTATATTTATTACTCTAAAGTTTTTATTGGGCAAGAAAAGTAATTTAATAAAATAAAACTCTTAAAATTTCATTATTACTGCTACACAATTGTGATATTGATGTGTTCTTCAGTAATACATGCAAGATACTTGTACACTCGTGACACACCCTATTACTAGGGTTCTTGTACCCTAAAGAAAGAAAAAAAGATATTTAGTTAATAATAATAGGGAAAGCCCAAAAACTGTATAGTGTTATAGTTTCACGAATAAAATCACAAACAATATATACAAAAGCCCACAACTATGTCCATTTCCTAATGAAAAGTTCTAAAGCTACACAGTTTCATCATATTTAAGAACGAAAGGACCGTCACGTCTCGTATACAATCTACATAATGGGCTCACGTACTAACATACAATTCATCTGCGTGACACGTTTCTGCAAAGTAAAATACTGCAATATTGTATAAGGTACAGCGTGGTAAAGTTTAAAATCATATTGTCAACCACCCTCATGCAATTACTGAGGTTACCACTCATGTATTGCCGCATTAAAATCCGGGCAAATCGGATATGTTTGATGAAGTAAAAAATTCAGATAAAATCGAGAAGGAGTGTCTTGTTAATTTTAACATTATTTAAATTATAATCAAGTTTTAGATAATATAAGAAAAAATAAAGAAACTGTAACATTCAATCCAAGTTTAAAACGTACTAGGTATTTCAATGGTTTGATATAGTCGGTGGTGACCGAGGGGTTTAAATTTCACTTCACGTCCCAAGAAGCGGAGGTTCGAACCCTGGGTCGGCGTGTACCAAATAGCCTTTTCTTAATTTCTCAAGTACACTGATTTATTTATTCACACCACTGGTGTTTCGGTGAAGGAAAACATCGTGAGGAAACCTGCATACGTCAAGAAAAAAAAAGTATGTGAAGTCCACAATCCGCACTGGGTTCGCGTGTGGACTATGACCTAAATCACCCTCGTTGAGGGTAGGCCGAGCCCCAACAGTGGGGACTTATGAAGGCTGGCAAGAATTTAAATGGTCACCAAATTTCTAAAACCTATAATACCTACTGCTAGGTAAAGAAGAAAATAATTGTATGATTTGTATCTTTCTGGTCTTACCAACCTCCTACATCCCCACTGTTGAGGCACAGCCACCAGCTGTTCAAACCTCCCAGTTGGTGGTATGTCAAAAACTATTATAAATTGTTTAAAGTTGTCTGCTACATAGCTAAAACAACAATAACAAAACAAAAAATACTTGAAATATTTTTAATGTTGAGACTGGCAAATCTTACCTCCATAAAACTGAATATGGCCTAGAGGTCAATCATTAATTATGCAAATGATTTGGAACATAACACTCAAATTAAAGCAAACGGAAAATGATAATGCCATTCTTAAGATTAATAATGATTTCAATAAATGCGTTATGCGTATTCTATTCTATTTTCAAAGTAGATGTACCTACCTCGCATTTCTAGATTTTGAATCAGAAACAAAAAGTTCATCAAAACTTAAAAATAACTAAATTATAATAACTACTATTGTATATATAGCCTTTAAAATCATCATCGTAGGATTAAATTACTCCGATGTAAAGTGTAGGATTAATACCTCGCGGTTTTACTCGCATTAAAATATTTTTGGCGGGATAATTAGTATTTTATAACGGTTTCTGTCCCTACACTTGTACCTGTACAAAAATCAAGTCACTATGTTATACCCTTGTGACGTCGGGGAAAATGAACAGAAACAACTCAAGCCGAGGCTCCTTCAGAGTCTTGCCCCAAAAAGCCCGGTGGAGCAGTTATGGCTGCAGCAGCCAACTGCATGGTCAGTTAAGAAAAAAAATTAACAGACTTTTGATTTAATAATTTTACTTTTGAAAAAATAAGAACCTACTCTTTATTACAATTTATAAATTTCGTGGAAAACAGAGAATATGATCTCAGCTAAATCCCAAAATAACACACGACACGAGTTACAAATCTACTGAAAATAAAATAAACCGTTTGGTGTCTGATTTTTTTAGCTGTAGCCCAAATGAAAGTTATGACAGCAACTGTGTTTCATCAATTTAAAGTATGAAGGACAGTCACGTCTCTAGTTCAATTTACGTAATAGCTTGAAGTACTTAATTATTATTCATCAGCCTGCCGCATGTACACCAAATAGAATTATTTATATTGCACTGGACCTGCATAGAGGTACACTGTTTTTTTTTATTTTTAAAAACTATAAACAGCAACAAAAAGACACCAACCCCTAAATAGGTGTGTACCTATGTATGTATGTATGTATATATATAAGTAAGTATGTATGTCTTTATGTATGTATGCATGTATGTATGTATGTATGTATATATAAAATCACGGTTACTATTCCAAAAAGAAAGAAACCAACTACTTTAGCTCTGTAAGACAGTTATACAAAAAAAAACAGAGAAAGTGATATAACAAAAAGAAATTGTTATTAGTTTCTTTCGCCTAGAACGCATTGTTTTATACAAAGCTCTCTTGCTTGAGGTCAAGTAACTTGTGGCTTACTGCTTTTAAGTCTAATTCTGATTTCTAGTAGTGTCTAACTACTCCTTATGTGTACGAGTCGTGTAGATTACTATAGTATTTCTGCGTGTACCCACTACAATGAATTTCCAAAAACGGTAAAATACGTCAACCTTAATTTTCATTGGGTTGAAAAAGAAAAAAATCGGCCAAGTGCGAGTTGGACTCGCGCACGAAGGGTTCCCTACCATCCTACTAATATTATAAATGTGAAAGTTTGTTTTAATGGATGTTGACGGATTGGAATGAAACTTGGCATACATATAGGTTAGGTCCTGGAATAGCATATAGGCTACTTATATCCCGAAAAATTTCAAAGTTCTGCGGGAATAACTATAACCGAGCATAAACGAACTATAGCTATAAAAAAACTATATTCGTATAAGTCGATTGGTTTACTCTGTCACCAAATTTTGAATGACGACCAACCTCTGATATAGCTTATTACGATTTTTATATTACAACAAACGGGTTCTACACCATTGTGATTTCCCATCCCAATAGAAGTTTTCTTTTGTAAATACTTGTCACCACATTTAAATTTTTATCGAAGTACAAAAGTATAATAAAATGATTTGTATAATATAAGTATAATAATGTAGTAATAGTCTGAAACCTGACGAAAGCCCCATATACACTTGTATCTCCTAATTTAAAAGGGTTGAAGGATATTTACAAGTTCCAAGTTTTGATTTTTTTTGTTGTTTGTGTACTAATACTAGCTTACATACAAATTTCAGCTTTCTAGGGCTTCAAAAAGTACCCTAAGAATTTTGTTGATCATCAGTGAGTGAGTGACGAAATCGGGATTTTTTAAATATATATAAAATCAAAAGTAAAGGAGCTATGCAATTAAAACTTTACATTTTTAATGATTCTGCCATTGACATCATATCTTAAGAATTTTGTTTATCTGGTATAATCCAAACCCAAGTTATGAATGTTCAAAAAAACGACGAAGCGCTTCGAGAAAAGGTATGTAGTGCCCTTGGGCTTTGCTTGGCTCATCTTGGCGGGGAGCACTACTTACTATAACTGAATTCTTTATTTTCTAAAACCAAGGAAAAAGTATAAACAAAAACTTGAAGTAAAATTTAGATATATGTGATTTAAAAAAAATCAACTGTCATCTTATATCTTTGCCCCAAAAATTTTGTATAGATACTGCCTAATGCTTGCGATATTACATATTGCATTATTTATTGTTTCATTTCATTATTTACTTTCCAAATAACTACCAAATACCCAGCGCTACTGCTTTTGATCCATCTGTGTATAGTATAGATAAAATTGTAAAAAATAGTCCATTAGAAGGGAATACACAAACGCACAAACTCACAGTTAGAGCTATTATAATTTGTGTTCCTAAAACACAATGTAGGTATAATTTTTCTGGAAAACGAAGTAGGCACAAAATGTGGTTCGAATAGGTGAATAAAAGAAGGAAAAAAATGCAAATAATAATTTAAAAACGCAAATAGCGTAAATAATAATTTGTGTGCAACGAAGCCATTAATAGTCATTATGTCCTACAAACTTAGCAATTTGCTCAGCTTTGTAAGTTTTCTCGCGTGGTGTTTATCTGATTCTTGTGAAAAGTTTACGAGAAAGAACTAGTTAGATGGGAAAAGTAGTTTATAGTACATTGTGATACGAGATTGTGGGCAGAAGTAGTAGATTGTATTACAAGGAAGCAAATAAGTATTTTATGCCAAGGGCCAATTTTAAACACAGATCATAGCGAAGGATTCTAAAGTAGAATCCTAGTGTAGTCAGGAATTCAACACATCGCTCGAGCCAATAAAAAATTGTAACCGAGTGATACACTTTTAACCCACTCTAAAATAATTTATTAAAAATTTATATTTACGTTGGAAACATTTTGACAGTTCTGAAATGTTATATTTAATGAAATATTAAAGAGTAAAGAACAAGGACGCAGTTCGCATTTTTTTTATCAAAAATTAACGTTTTTCGAATAGATGGGATAAAAAGAATTTTTTTACTACCAACAATAAAAAGCTCCGTACATTCGGAAATCAAACTTTTTGAGACCTCCAGGTAACTTCTAGGTCAGTTTGGAAAATCGTATGATATTGTATTGGTACTCAATGTGGCCAGTAATATTTTTAGTGGAAGAAAAATATGACGTCGCCAGCAGGCGGCCGATAGACCGGTAAGAATGATGCTTGCCGCTTCGTGTCACATGGTCATTTATTCTTATAAAAAACATACATTTTGGTGGGAAAATATGTCAATTTCTTCTATCTACTAATTTTTTTAATAGTATATTGGACTTTCAGGTAGTAGAAAAAGTAACATTCGTACCTAGTACAAAATGGCTTTTCTTACCCTCGAAATAAAAACTTCCCTCAGGTAAGAAAAAGCGTCATTTTGTTCTCGGTACGAAATATATATAACGTACTTTTTACCAGTTCACAATGTGCGACATTCAAGCCATGTTTACTTACTGCTTTCGAAAGTAATACCTTCCGAGCAGCTGCATTGAAAACGTATTTTGATATTTTTAACCGACTAAAAACCAGAGCTTGTCTATACGTTGCACTTGTAGAGCTATGAACATTATTTTCTTAAGTGACAGATATATTTATTTTCACTAGCAGCTCGCACTGACTTTGTCCAGGTTGAATAATTATTGACTCGACGAATTCCTTTGCTGAAACGGCTGGCACGCTCTCATAGGTACTGAACACACAAGTTTTTAAATGGCATTAGCTGTAGATATGTTTTTTTAAAATAGGCTAATGAAGCAGTTTCGTTCGATATCCAACACAGCGCATTAAAAAAAATTTACATGACTTTGTCCTCTAGACGCCATATTGAACTAATACGTTTAAATGTGACGTCGCATAGCTTATAACCAGCGGACTATAAAGGCGGTTCTAACGATACCTCATTTGTCAAAATATTATAATACTTAGTTTAGTAGATGAACATACATATACATACCTGCTAAAAACATATATCTTTTTGGCTTTGCCGTAGTCAGGTTAAAAACAGAACTGATTTCCTTAAAATCTTAGATACTTAATAGTTCATGCCAAGAGCTTTAACTAAATACAAACAATAACCATGCAATAGGCCCTGTTTACATCAAAGCCATTTGAGAAGGCTTGTTTTCCTTTCAAAAACATGAATTTACAATTATAATGAAGGCAATTAACGATTTCGCAAAGCGATGGGAGGATCTTACTAAGTCTCTATTCACACCAACTTCCTTCTGAATAAGCAAAGAAAAATAAAAAAATAATTGATCGCATTTAAATGTCTTGGGTTTCAATTTTATAGGGCTAATAATAATTTGAATCTAGAAAAAGCGACTTTGTCTTTCGTTATTTGAAATAAATACGTAATTTTTTTTTATACCACTAAGGTAGCAAACAAGGATACGGTCCGCGTGATGGTAAGCGGTCACCGTGGCCTATGGACGATTATAACATTAGGGGTATAAGTCGCGCGTCGCCGACCCTTCAAAATTCCAATAACTTTTTTCTTGAAGAACCCCATACTGTAGTCCTGAGAGAAAACCTTGGCAGAGATCTCATTCTACAACCCAGCGTTCGCTGGAGGAAGTTTCTCTGAAACCGTTCTGTACGCGACCATTTCGGTTCTAGAGTGTGAGAATGATTTCCCTGATGATGGCGAGAGGTGCGATGGTAGAAAGGAGCCGTGGGCATCATTCCGAACAATTCCTCAGAACACATCCCATTGATCCCATTGTACAAGCGGTTGAACACACACAAGGAGGCAAAGTCTCTCCTCAGACTTAAGGGTTCGATACGGCAAGGAGTTTGGGATCGTTAACAATTCTCACAGGCACCCGCCCAGAGATGGCAGCAGTACTCCATATGGGGCCGAACTTGCGACTTGTAAAGCAGCAACCTCTGCCCCGACGTGAAGTACTGCCTCGCTCTGTTGAGTACACCTAGTTTTTTGGACGCCAGCTTCACCGTCTCTTGCAAATGATCTCGGAACTGAACATCGCTGGAGACGTCAACAAAATTGTGGGACCCCAGTGAATGGGGTTTTCTTAGCGGAGAAAAAACGCTCAGACTTGTGTCTTTGTAGGGTTGAATCAGACCAAGTTTAACCATCCCCAGTTAGAGACCTTGGACAGTGTGGTCTCGATTTGAGACACAAGTTCTCCGCGGTTTTCCTCCACAACGGAACGAGGCATATTTTCACGACCCGTGTAATAAGCATCTCCAGTACTGTCATCTGCATAGCATCGCATGTTGTTGATGTCCAACATGTCATTGATATGCAGTAGAAAGAGCGTAGGAGACAGCACAGAACCTTGCGGGACACCAGCATTAATGTCCATGCTATCAGAGCAAATACCGTCTACTACGGTTCGTATGCGTCTGCCGGACAAAAAGCTAGCCACCCATTTGCACAAACCCTCGTGCACTCCGTAAGATGGCAACTGCGATAGAAGACCCCGGTGCCAGACCCGATCAAACGCCTTCATTATGTCCAGGCTACATGCCAATGCCTCACCCTGACACTCAATGGCTAGTGCCCATCGGTGTGTGAGATACACTAGAAGGTCACCAGTCGAGCGACCGTGGCGAAAGCCATATTGTCGATCACTGACCAGGTCGTATTCTTTTAGGTATCTTAGAAGCTGTGTGTTGATCACACGCTCCATCACCTTGGAGAGGAGGCCTGTAATTCGATAGATCTGATCTATCGCCCTTTTTGGGCACCGGGTGCACATTCGCAGTCTTCCATGAAGACGGAAATTGCCTAGTGTGGTAGGAAAGCGCAAAGAAGAAGTACAGGACATAACTCAGGAGCACACTGCTGGTATACCGTCTGGCCCACTCAACTTTGAACGTCTAGAGAACAACGCCCGCCGGACCCCCCGCTGTACTATGGAGATTTCCGGCATGGTCTTACCGCACCACGGTATAAAAGGTGGTACAGCGCCATTAATAATTATTGCTTAATTTAGCTTGTCCTAAATGTTATATGGTATATTTTTAAATGGTATACGTACGCACCACATACATACACACATACATTCATACATACATATATGCACATACATTCATACATACATACAGGCATACACACATACATTCATACATACATACATACATACACACATACATTCATACATACATACATACATACACTACATGTGAGTTTTAATTGACATTCGTACCATAAATCCATACTTAGTAGCCTAAATAAATTATTTATAATAACTAAAATAAATATTCATCCTTATTGAGTAAAGATGAAGGTAAAATAATTGTTTTTATTATTATCACTGATACTTAATATAATTAATTATAAGAGACTAGAAACTCATTGTTAGAAAAGTTTAATCTATTCTAGTCAGATTTGTACTTTATTTTATTATTTACTAGCTGGCTAGTCAGACGTTGTTCTGTTCTTTAAGTTGATGCGCTGAAGCGCAACAAAGGGGCAGCTATTAACCACGGCTCTACCCGCGCGGACTTACTTACAGCGCCATCTGTTAGAAATGTATGAAATCCAGACATGTCAATAAGCCAACTAACATCGCCATCTGTCGGCATGATTTTTTCGACATCTCGAAAAATTATCGTCATATTTCAACAAATTAACACATTCCATGTGTTTTATATCTTTCATGGTCTGAAGTTTTTTTATGGATTTGAAAAGAAAAAATATTTTAAATCTTTTGATGAAGAAGTGCAGTTTTCCGACAAAAGGATGACGATTGTACTTGGCGGGAACAAGTCAGAGGTCGAACCATTTGCAGGTTTTTTGTAAATAATAACTAACACATTTATTTTTGTTCATTGACGATTGCGGCACAAGTTACTTAAAGGACTGTTTCAAGCAATTTTTCGCAAGCGAGTGGTTTGGTACGCAGAGTGCGGGCTCCTCCAACATCGTCATGGCGATGATTGCTAACAGGATAGACTGCTCGTATATCCGACACTGTTGTGAAAAACATGTCAAATACAGTACAGGATAGGACGGACAATATATTATTATTATTATTAACAATTGTCTCCTTTATCATAATTATAATGTTTTGAATATGAGTCTTGTAACTTGAATAAAATTTTTTTTTTTTTTTTTATACCACTAAGGCGGAAAACAAGCTGATGGTAAGCAGTCACCGTAGCCTATGGACGCTTGCAACACCAGGGGTATCACTTGCGCGTTGCCGACCCTTCAGAAATCTAATAACATCTTTCTTGAAGAACTCCATACTTGCAGAAAACCTTGGCAGGGAGCTCATTCCACAACTTAAGCGTTCGCGGGAGGAAGTTTCTCTAATTAATTATAAATTATATTATTTGAATTTATTTTTTAACTCCCGACGTAATAACAAACGGTTGCTATAAGTTTTAGAGTTTATTTATCGAGGGTTGCTGGGTCAAACCGGTTAAGTATGATATACTTAGTTTTGAGAAAAACAGTTATAAAAGTTTATGGGCAAGTAACAATTGTTTTGATAAATAAATAAGTAGTTCTTTTACAGGTTCCTTACCAGACATTATTTAATCCAGATAACGTTTTTTTCTGTTTAGATATCTACTGCATTTAGTTTCCCTGTAAGAATTTTTTTGTACCAAGGGGTGTCGACTTCCCGGGTTTATGCAAAAACAAAAAAAGCTATTTTCATTATTAAAATGTTTTGATAGAATTGAAAACATAAAAGATTATAAAGTTTAGATGTAAGAAAGATATTACTCTTCATCGGAATCATGTGGCGCATTGCCAACAAATGATTTAAAAGACCAACAGTAAGAGACCACGTTTTTGTACAATAAGTTATCACTGGCAACACACTTTGATTATAGACTTTCGACTTTAGGCACTCAGGTATTTTGGACAAAAAGATGTTACGTAGTTTTCCGAACGCTGCCTCTCGAACCTCTTTCTCAAAGTTGCACCTACTAACTACTTGCCCTTGGTACAACAACTTCGAGGGTAGTGTTCCTAACAACAACCGGTAAAGGCGCGACATTGACATTGAACGTTACCTTCGTTTCATCCACATTCATTTTAAAGCCAACCTGTTAAGGGACTCTGCTGAGGTCATTGTGCCTAGATCTTCCAGCGGTTCTGCCATGACGACTATGTCGTCGGTAAATTGAAGGTGAGTGATGTACTTGCCATTTATGGAGACGCCACATCCTTCCCACTTCAAAAGATTAAACACATAATTTCGGTGAAATAACGGTTACCTCTCTTACACCTTTCTGGAACAGATGGATTGGTTTCAAGTTCTGGTCTTTTAGTCGGACTGACATCATGGGTCTGCTATAAAAACACTTCAGCACTTCGATGTACCGATAGTTAAAGTCACCGATAACAATAAAACGAGAGTGCTATTTGCGAAGCTATTTCCAGGCCATTCTAATCTCATACAAGCTGACGTATGTTTTTAATGTATTCTGCTTTTTATTAAAACTCTTTTTGAAACGAATCTTACTTGAGTGAAACCCGTTTAATACTAGTAAGCGTTTCTACATTATGTGTTAAGTCAAATTTTGTACAAATAGCTTTGCACTAAATACCTATAAATACATTTTATGTGGTTCTTTCTCTAAATAATGCAAAAATGTTACGCCCTAAATACACTTATATTTTTTGTACTAAAATAAAAGCTAATATTAAACACTTAGTGGGTTATGAACTTTGCATATTTCAGTTATACCTATTAATACTGCTTATCTATTTTTACCATTGAGTCGACCGACGAAAATTTATAATGGACTTATAGATAAAGCTAGTTTCAACAATCTCATTTTTTGTCACTTATTGGGTTTTACCCGGTAACCCTCGATATTATGTATTTACACAAAACGTGATTGTTTGTTCACCGATTTTGACATATTTTATATTTTGAGATAAATTTATCATTAGAGTTCCCATTTAATTCCAGCAAGGAAGATCTTCTAATTTCGAACTATTAAGATAATGTTTAGGTTAACAATGTGTTTCTAAAATTTGCTTGATTGCTTGAAAAATTAATAAAATTGAAAATTTATTAAAAACAAAAATTTACAATAAAAAATTAAAAAAAGGAACATTTAAATGTTTATCTTTAAATTTTGCTTTTTTCTTTTTTTAAAAATCTGTCAGATATTAAAAGCTACAACAGGTCAAAATTTTTTACAAAAATCTTTAATTAGTTTTTTTAAATATAAGATCGCGGATCAAATAAGGCTTCAATTTTTTTTTGCATAAAAACTTGGATATCAGTACAAGGAAAAGTTGCTCGTGCAGTAGTTGCTACCGGACAGTTTATTGAATTTCTAAATCTATATAAGTACAAGCCAATTTATTAAAAAAATTGTTTTTGATTCCAAACTTATTCTGAGACACGAAATCACAAATGAATACGTAAAGATTACATGTGACACCTTTTTATTAATTTAACAATTAAATACTACACTTACAGTCTTACTTAACTCATTAAAATTACTTGTATTATCTACAGTAAGCTTTCTCAATGCAACTTCGACCACGGTCATTTTTCATGTGACATCAGCTCCCAACAGTTCACAGAAGTTGGTAACGAGCAATGAATTGCCCAATGTGAAGTTTGAAATAGTTTATCATGCAAGAAAACACGAGTAAACTATCTAAACTATTTTAGTACCAATTTTTACTGCGTTTTGGCATGCTATAGGAAAAGAAAACGTTCTGTAAAGATATTCTGTTGACGGACTAAATTTTAAATTCATTATTTATAATAAACTCTTTTTTTATACCACATTTGCTTATTTCAGCTTCGTCTGCGTGGCCTTTTGAAAACCGTCTTTTTACTTAATAAAATATTAGAATTGTTCTACAAATTTTCTTTCCCTATTTTGTCCGTGTGAATTCCCATACACACTTCGAACCTTCATTTCATCTCTTAAGTAAATGAATTTAGCTAAATCCTTTTTGTAAGTACTCGCCTACGTTATAACAGGAAAACTGTGTAAAATTTTTAGTCTTCAGACTAGACCCAGTAGTTTGGACTGTACGGTTCATATATTAGTTATTCGAGATGGAAATAGGTTATATATTATGTACATAAGAGAGAGGGACTATAGCGAAACAATAATCGCCCGGCCTGGAAATGGCTTAGAAAATTAGTAACACAACTTAATCTTTTACCAATTTGCATTTGCTACCTTTAAAACTTTTAAAAAAAATCAACAACCGACTTCAAAAAGATGCACTAAAAAGGTAAAAATAATTATTTCAATAAATCTTATCAAAATTACAGTTTGGTGTCTATCTCTCTAACAGTTGAAAACAAAACACACTTCACTTGCACGACACCAACTTCAAACTGTAATTTAGATCAGATTTCTTGAAATAATTATTTTTACCTTTTGAATGCATCTTTTTGAAGTCGATTGTTGATTTTGTTAAAAAGTTTTTATTTTTTACTTTCAAGTAACGTATTGGCTTATTTTCTCGTACACTAAAAAATACCCAAATCACTTGAAGTGTGCCCATTAAAATTTCAAGAGTGCCCTCGATTTCTCCAGGATCTATTTATTATATGCTGAACTGATGACCATGAGACCACAAAGGAAGTATACCTTTTCAAACAAAAAAAGAATTTTCCGAATCGGTCAAAGGCGTCTTCGAGTAATCGGGGAATATACATAAACAAATTTTTAAGCCTATTCGAGCGACAAAAATCAGCCATCATAAAAGCTGGAACAGCGGCTGCAGCACAAAACCGTTGTTAAATAAAATGCCAGGTTCAATGGCATTTCTTATGAAACAGTTTTCGACATTGTATATTTTGTATTAGTTTTATAATTCACGACTATTTCGTATTTAATAAAATTTTACGACTCTAATAAATCTTTACGACACACTTTGCGAACTTCATGACTCGGCGGTTTGCTGCAGTTCGTACTTTCGTACCCTCATTATGAACTTCAGAAGTCATTACTTTACGTCGAAATAGCAGAGGTCGGAAGCTTTAAGCCGCAAGCTACTTGAGTCGAAGAGGGCTTTGTACAATGCGTCATGGCCGGAAGAAAGTAATATTTCAAATGATTGCGTTGAATATCACTTTTACTAAATTTTTTAATTAAAAAAAAGGTTGTAGCATGTTAGGTAATTAGGTTTACGTTTTTCTGTTTATAAAATTGTGTGAAAACAAAACATTTCTTATATTACGTCCGCGGTCATCGAGTTAATTTTATTTGCTACGAGATTTAAAATTTAAAACTGGTGTCAAGGGCGAAAAAACTTTGACGCAGTCTAGTTGCGGATTGTTAGCCAGATGGGCGAATTTTTGTCATAAAAATATCTCTTATCACTGTACTTTGATTGTCATAAAGATAAATATTACGGCTTACTGTTTCGTTGAGCAACTCTCGATTGATTAATTATTAATAAAAAAAATTCTTCTAGATAGGTAGCAGTTGTACTGGTACACCATCTAAGCGCCTATTATATAAAAACTTTTAACAAAAAAAACAACAACCGGCTTCTAAAGATTCACTAAAAAGGTGAAAATAATTACTTATTTTCAAAAATCTGATCTGAATTACAGTTTGAAGTTAGCTTCATGCAAGTGAAGTGTGTTATAAACTGTTAGGTACATAGAAACCAACTGTAAACATTTGTAACAAACTAATAAGAAAATATTTTTTCAATTATTGAATAAATTCTTTTTATGTAGTTCTCTATACTTGATCATCTAAAATGATACAACTCAAGACATTTTCTTACCTAACTCTGATTTTCTTGGACCGATCCTTACCATATAAAATAAACTAATATCATAAAATTTATCAAGCAATTGAGTGCAATGCCAACATTTCGTTTATTGTTGCTAGAAATATCGCAACACCATACCGAGAAATAATTATATAAGCAATTAGAAGAATATAATTGCTCTACTGCCTCCGGCAATCATTGCCCAAAAAATTGCCCCTGTATAACTTTTGACATTAATAACTCTCTAAAGTCTTAAGTTGAAGTCTCGTCTGACTTCATAATTCTGACCTTTAATTTCATAAGAAGTAGAATATAATGACAATTTTTCAATTTTTTAATATATAACAATAATAATTCAATCGAGAAGTGATGCTCGAATCTTTGGTAAACACACGTGGATGTTAAAATAGATACAAACGATTCGCACTTTCTTTATTTTTAATATAGTACAAACCTTAAGGGGCAATTAGGTATGTTTTTTTAATCGACTGCAAAAAAAGAGGAGGTTCTCAATTCGTCGAAATCTTTTTTTATCTATGTTCCCCGATTACTCGAAGACGCCTGGACCGATTCGAAAAATTCTTTTTTTTTAAAAGGGTATCCTAATTTAAAACTTAAACTTTTGAAGAAAAAAAATGATCTTATTTGGATTTAGATTTGGAATTGTTTTTTGCAAAAAATTAATGACACTTTACAATGCTCGTATGCTGATGATTTTTTGGAACAAGGGAAAATTTTAAAGTTTATGAGTTTTGTGGGATTAATAAAGCAATCGATCAATTTTGATTGTAAATGAGTCTGACTAATGTATTTTGTGATACTGGTGCTAATGTATTAGTTGGACAACTATTTCTTGGTAGGTTCATTGGAGTTGGAAAAGAAAATAATGGGTCTGAAAAAGTCGCTGAATGGGAAAATTTAATTTAAAAACTTACATTGATATGCAAAAATACTCCACAAACAGCTAATACTGCATTAAGTAAAGCAGTTAAATTTTAATGGTCATTTTTACAACGAGTTAATGGTACTAAAGCAGATTTTATTCCATTGCACAAAATGTTGATAGATAAATTCATGCATGAGCTCTTGGGTGGTGTTACGACCGAGGAGGATGCAATATTATTTTTTTATTACCTGTCAATAAAGGTAGTTGGCCATTACAAATCCTTCAATGATGGCTGATCTCAATTTTGAAGTATCTAAAGGAAAAAAAATACTTAATTTTTGCTACACTATGTTATTCAGATGATGATTAGAATCATCATTAGGTTCCTAATATAGTGAAAAAAAAGTGAAAATGAAAACCAAAGAAAAACAAAATTGCAAAACTGGAGACTTGATTTCAAGGTGCTATAACGAAGTAATATATCTTTTCTGTAAGTTATGTTAATATGCTTGGGGAAAGAATGTTGAAGCACCAGTGATCTCAGAAGATGGTGAAGGCCTGCGTGCTGATATTATAACGGAATTACTGCTTCAGATTTTCTGAATCCGGTAAATGATAGTAGGATGCAAGAAACTATGGAAGTTTTCAGACATCCATTCCTTGTTCTCTGTACATACACATGGTTTCAAATATAGAAATCGTTTTAACGAATGACGCTAGGCGTCATTACTCATTACTTCTAAATGTCGCTTTGCGTTATATCAAATTTTCTTGTAACGTATTTTCAATGACGCTGAATCTAAGTAGATTATTTATATTAACCTGTTAAAATAAAGCTAATATATGTGCTAATCTAAAATATGCATGTATATCTTTTCAGTAACGGTTTTCTATTTACCTTACGGCTCTTTGCCGTAACTACTATCTGGGAGACGGCTGTCCATCTCAATCGCTCTCTTGGCCGTCGCGCGTCCTCTCTCGAGTGACGTCCGCACTGAAGAGGAATCTGGAAGTTTCTCTATACTCCAAATCATCGGCCTGAGCGTCAGCAGAGTCTCGACCTGAGCAACACTGCTCACCTCAACTATGGGGCGAGCATCAGCTTACCCGCGGCCTGAGCAAAACTGCTCAACTAACCGCGTAAACCTACTCTGGCGGCGGATACCTACTCGATGTGGACGTCGTCGAAGATATCGTCGGTCGGGCTTTAGACCGAAGAATCTGAATGACTTTCTGTCCTAATATATATTTGCAAACCTTCTATCTAGAAATCTGAGTAGGCAGGCTTACGGTTTTCTGTCTTTCTGTATAGATAGGTAGTTACTAATATTGTAAAATTGATAGCTCTAATTTCGAAAAATAAAGGGTTACGAATCGCCTTAAGTGATAATCATTAAAATCGGCTAAAGAGGAGAAGAAAAGTAAATACACTTATATTTAGGAAATAGTTAATACTACCTTCACTCCAATTGTGATATCATTAGATGGGTTTTCGGCTCCTGTACAAATTCTTTAATAAAAAAACTTATGTGCAGTCCTATCAGGTCGATGACAAAAACCTATAAATATTATTTTGAATTGGGTTCTCCCAATACCTCGAATAGCTTTCGCAGTCATTAGAGCTAACTCAATGTGAATTTGTGGGAAAAAAAAGAAATTTTAGGATTTCAATATGCTGCAAAATTTTAAATTGTTTGTAATTTTTTTTGACTTACGTTTAGCCTCATGTTGGTCTAATTTGTGATTACTTTTTCAGATTTTACGAATTGCTCCAGTAAGTACCTACTAGTCATGATTTGTAAGAACGCAAAGTGTCCAATGTAAGTAGATACTTCGCTTTATTACCAGTCAGTACGCATTTTATCGAATTTCGGGTTGTTACGATAACATATAAATATATATATATATATATATATATATATATATAAAACAGAAATAATACAGTAACTTTATATATCTTTAACCTAATAAAATATATATTTTCAAGATAAGGTTTTGTAAAATTCTTAAGCTCTCATAAATAATGAACTGGCAATTATTCTTTCGTCGAATCTTAATGAAGATTTTGGCTTATACATACAGTGGACAAAATCTGCGAGCCTCCGTCCATGTAATGGACGAATAATTGTGTTAACACAATGTTTTTATAATTAAAATAATATAACCTTTGGCTTAAGTTTAATATAACGCTTGGGTTGTGGAATGAGCCAAGGATATCTCTAAGGACTACAATATGGGGTACTTCAAGAGAAAATTTATGAGATTTTAGACTGTTCAGTTTAGATTGTGAGCTGGTTTTCCACCTTGGTGGTATAAAAAACCCATAACAAGCTTTAATTAACTTCCATACAAGATTTAAGACAAATATTAAAAAAAAAGATTTCAACTAAATTTCAAGTCTATTTTTCAATAGAATAGGTATGTGTTACAACTTACATTTAATTATTGTATCATGGTAATATACATCTAAATCATAAACTTTTTAAAATATATTTTTTTTTTAAATATAGTAAAACTTGATGAAGTACCTACCAAAATAAAAAAACAATGGTTAATTTCTTACAAAACTACATCGTAAATAATGAGAGCATAAACACTTATTTATAAAAATCATTTTTTATCGAAGACACCAACAGCTAATATTTATCTACAAAAAATCTATCATAAATATATAAGAAGAGAGAGCGGATTTCTTAAGTTTATTTGTGTGAAAAGGGTAGGTACCACTGAACCTGTTTGAGAAATTATTTACTTTTATAAAATTATTACTTACTAGAAAGGTACATTATTCGAGATGGAAAAAGGTTATATATTATGTATATAAGAGAGAGGGACTATAGCGAAACAATAATCGCCCGGTCACCTAGTTTTATTGAAATTTGATGAACTACAAGTCTGTATGTCACAGATATGACGATAGATTCTACCACTTCCGTCAGATTGATTTACGAAGAGCTTTTAATTATCGCCGGAGAGAATGAAAGGAATCAATTCTGAAGTAACAGCTGAGATGTATTGAAACAGAGAAAGTAGTTTTTCCTTCTGCTATGGGTATTAGTTATTAGGCAGCAGGGTCATTAACTTAGTCAACACTTACTTCTTTTTTTAGTCATGTAATAAAATATATGTCCACAGTTATAATGTATAATATAACTGTGGACATATATTTTATTTAATATATATATCCATTTTAAGGAGTGCCCGAGGGTTTGTGCAAATGGGTGGCTAGCTTTTTGTCCGGCAGACGCATACGAACCGTAGTTGACGGTAGTTGCTCTGATAGCATGGACATAAATGCTGGTGTACCGCAAGGCTCCGTGCTGTCTCCTACGTTGTTTCTACTGCATATCAATGACATGTTGGACATCAACAACATACATTGCTATGCAGATGACAGTACTGGCGACGCTTATTACACGGGTCGCGCAAACATCCCTCGTTCCGTTGTGGAGGAAAACCGCGGAGAACTTGGGTCTCAAATCGAGACCACCACTGTCCAAGGTCTCTGACTGGGGACGGATAAATTTGGTCCGATTCAACCCTACAAAGACACAAGTCTGCGCGTTCACCGCTAAGAAAACCCCATTCACTGTAGTCCCACAATTCCAGAACACTCCCCTCTCCCTCTCCAAGAGCATTGGGATCCTTGGTGTTGACATCTCCAGCGATGTTCAGTTCCGAGATTATTTACAAGATAAGGTGAAGCTGGCGTCCAAAAAACTAGGTGTACTCAACAGAACGAGGCAGTACTTCACGTCGGGGCAGAGGTTGCTGCTTTACAAGTCGCAAGTTCAGCGCCATATGGAATACTGCTACCATCTCTGGGCAGGTGCACCCGGATACCAGCTTGGACCTTTTGACTTGGTTCAACGACGGGCTGTGAGAATGGTCGACGATCCCAAACTACCACCAGCTTTCCCAAGGTGTCGTCGGGTTTATCGTCCGCAAGTCCCTCGTCAACAATATCATCAAAGTTGACAGTGTGTCGACCAGGGTAGCGTACCTGATACTCAGAATATCAAAACGCGCCGACTTCGACACACCCAGACGACGTAGTGGAGGAGATTTATGAGGATATTTCTAAAGCCATACACTCCTCCAAAACACACTATAACGTCGTGATGGGGGACTTCAACGCGAAACTAGGCAAACGAAGTGGCAAATGAGCTGAGAGTGGGGCAATTTGGATATGGACAACGGAACTCCAGAGGGCAGATGCTCACCGACTTCATGGAAAAGGAAGGCCTCTTTATGATGAATTCCTTTTTCAAGAAGCGCCCCCACAGGAAGTGGACCTGGATGAGTCCGGATGGTACGAAGATTGAGATTGACTTTATCATGTCGACGGAAAAACAATGATGTTCAATGATGTCTCTGTGATTCGCACGGTCAAAACCGGGAGTGATTCGGTGGAAACATGGGCAGTGCTACAGGCTCTACAGAGATGCCGTATTGATAATAGGTATATCGAAGAGCTAAAATGCTTGTACTTTAACGCCACCATGTCCGTCTCCAGGACCAGGACTCAAAACCGATCCAACTGCAGAGAGGTGTGAGACAGGGAGATGTCATATCTCCGAAATTGTTCACAAATGCGTTGGAAGATGTCTTTAAGCTTCTGGACTGGGACGGATTTGGCATCAATGTTAATGGCGAGTACATTACTCACCATCGGTTTGCCGACGATATTGTGGTCTTGGCAGAATCGATGGAGGACTTCAGCACAATGCTCGAAAGCCTCAGTAGAGCTTCCCAACGAGTGGGCCTCAAGATGAACATGGACAAGACGAAAATCATGTCGAATGGCCATTCCAATAACTGTTGGGAACTCTACACTCAAAGTTGTTGACGAATACGTACACCTGGGACAAACTGTTCGATTAGGTAGGTCCAATTTCGAAAAAGAGGTTAATCGCCGAATCCAACCCGGTTGGGCAGCGTTCGGAAAACTGCGTACTATTTTCTCGTCTTTAATACCCCAGTGCTTGAAAACAAAAGTTTTCAACCAGTGTGTGTTGCCAGTGATGACTTACGGCACTGAGACGTGGCCGCTAACTATGGGCCTTATACGAAAACTCAAGATCGCTCAGCGGGCGATGGAAAGAGCTATGCTCGGAGTTTCCCTACGTGATCGAATCAGAAATGAGGAAATCCGTAGGAAAATTAAACACCACATAGCTCACCGAATTGCAAAGCTGAAGTGGCAATGGGCAGGGCACATAGCTCAAAGAACCGATGGCCGATGGGGGAAGAAGGTTCTCGAGTGGCGACCACGAACCGGAAAGCGCAGCGTGGGACGGCCCCCCGCTAGATGGACAGATGATGATGATATGATGAAATAGTATTGACGATTCAAAAGTGTTCTTAGTAACCTATTTGAATAAATATTGTTTGATTTAATTTAATTTATCAATTGCAGAAGAAGGGTACATGTCAACATTTTTTCGACGGTCTTACTTACCTACTTTGGAATTTAAACCACTTTATTCAAGGGTTCCGTACCTTAAAAGAAAAAAACGGAACCCGTATAAGTCCCACTCCTATTTCCGTTCTTCCGTATGTCACATTTGTTTTCTCGTACCTAACGTGATCATCGCAAAATTATTGCTTGTAAATAACTTGGTAAAAAATATTTTATTCCATACTATCCATACGAACATTATAAATGCGTCAGTAACTCTGTCTGTCTGTATGTCTGTTTATCTGCCTGCCTGTTACCTCCTCACGCTTTAACCACTGTACGGATTAAGATTCAATTTGGTATAGAGACATAGGCCACTTGAAAACGTCAAATGTAAGTTGGTTTTTTCCTACGTATAATTCTTTTATACGTGTGTTTGTTATCTAACTCCTCCTAAATGGCTGGAACGATTTGGGTGAATTTTGTCGGAATTTTTCAAGGGGGACTTCAAAAATTTGAAGCAGGCTCGTCTCGACGCGTTTACGACATTGTGCCAGGTGAAGAATTCTGGATTTATCAATACGATCCAGAAACAAAGCGTCAGTCGACAGTTTGGTTGTTTCAAAACGAACCAACGCCTGAAGCGATCCAGAAGCGCAGGGAAAATTTTGATTGCTACTTTCTTCACTTTGACGGGGTATCTGGTTTCAAATCCAATACGAGACCAAAGCAGAAATACGACATCAACGCCGAATGGTATACCGCAAAATGCCTGCCAGAAGTTTTGTCTGCATTGAGCAACAAGCGACCGAACATCGGACTCGGCGGGGTACTGCTTCACCATGACAACGCGCCCACGCACTCAGCGCTCAAAACGAGGGACTTCCTGGACACCACACCGGTCAGAGTTATGGGTCACCCTCCTTACAGTCCTGATTTAAAAATATATATTATTTAAAAATATTTATATTATTTAAAAATATATATATTATTTAAAAATAAGTCAACAATTTTGCCTATAGACTATTTTTGTTATTAAAGTACGGAACCTTTGATTGTGCGAGTCTCACTCGATCTTACTTGGTTTTTATTAATTATTATGAAACGCATATTTTTTTTAAAAAAAAAAGCAACTTTTTTTTATTATAAAAAGATTCAATAATATTAAATACCGCTGACACCCGAAAAGCATTTCTGGCCAATGAGTTAGATGTAAAAACCAATCAAATTTGGAATCCAACAATGATCCCCTCTTAAGATGACTCTGGCGATAAATTGGTTTTGTAATTGCCTTATTTAAATAAACGGATAAAAGGCATTGAAAACACAAATTTATTGCGGGTGATGAACGGAAATTTTGCCATCATTAACTTATTTGTGAGGTATTAATGGGTATTAGTGGACAAAATTGTAACAGCATTGTATTAAAATTTTATCTTCAATTAATAAATATTAATAACGTACATTTTTTAAAAAACGTATTGACGTTCTCTGTCTTACTATTTTTTTTTGTAGTACTGACGGCCATTTTTCTTTTTGGTTTTTTTGTTTGATAAAAACAATTTTTATTACAAGTAATTTCAATACAGAAAACCATAATTTAGTGAATCAGCACACACGATGCTCTTAGCATAGGCAACTGGTGACCAAGGTCGTAATGTGATAAAACTTCAGACGGGACGGGGACGTGACATGCATCAATCATAAACAGAACGTGATCTTAATAAATACATATCGCACTAGCTACTACTAAATCTAGATAAGTTTGAAAGTACCTGTTTTTTATAAGTACATTCTTGATGGAACAAAATTTCTTTTAACTAACCTGTCTAACCTAATTTTTCAATTAAGTACAAAAAATTTGTAAATTAGTTTTTTGTCATTATCATCAGTTGGTGGTGGCCCAGGGGTTTCAGTTTCACCTTTTGTCCTTAGTGGCGGAGGTTCGACTCCGGCGTTTACTAATAAGTTTTTTCTTAATTTCTCAAGTTAATTGATAATTCACACCACTGGTTTCTACAACATCCAAACATCATAAGGAAACCTGTATACGAGAATAAAAAGACGTACGCGAAGTCCATATTCTACACTGGCCTCGTGTGGAATATGGTCTGTTGTAGTATGGACTCGTTTGTATATGGCTCAGATCACCCTCGGTAAGGGTAGGCTATGCCCCAGCAGTAAGGATGTTTTTTTTTAATACCACTAAGGAAAACAAGCTTACGGTCCTCCTGATGGTAAACGGTCACCGTAGCCTATGGTCGCTTGTAACACCACGGGTATCACTCACGCGTTGCCGACCTTCCGAAATCCTATAACTTAGAACCCCATACTGTAGTCCTTGAAGAAAACCTTGGCAGGAAGCTCATTCCACAACCCAAGCGTTCGCGGGAGGAAGTTTCTCTGAAACTGCACTGTACGCGAACATTTCTAATAAGGGATTATCACCCACGTACCCTACATAACACAACACTTCTACTACGTCCTAAATTAATCTGGATCCACATGTTAGGGGGCCACTGGGCCACTGAGTGATGACAAAAATGGCGATCTTACTGCCCTAAGCTGTTGCTTTATTTGCCTCAAAAACTAGTTATCGTGGCAAAAAAACGATAAAAACGATAACGCAAACGCAGACAGACCAACCAACATGTTTCGTACCACTGAGTTGCCTCCTATCATGTGAATCCAGACTCAGTAATTTAGGAGATCGTTACTAAATTTATTGTGATCTCTTAGCATATTTGTACGTAGCAAGTCAGTCACCAAAACGCATTGTAGCATCGATGCACACGCAAAATCGTCAGTTGTCGAAGCCAAAAGTATCGTATCTGCTTAGGCCTTAAATGTCGCTTGGATTTAAAAAGCAGTACAAGGCCAGTAATGATTTATTGAAAAATAATAAAGTTTATCTTTGAATTTAACCGTTACTGGCATGCATTCAAGTATTTGCACCAATATCAATCTCAAATCTATTTATTTCTTGTAAATAGATATTTAATTTTAAAATTGTGACATTTATTTTAAATGTTACTATTTAGCAAGAATATGTGTCTAGAGTTATGTGAAAAATGTCTTATTTTATTTGGTGTAAATGCGGCAGGCAGATAAATTGTACTTGAGTACGTGAAGCCAGTACGTAAATTGAACAAGAGACGTGACTGTCCTTCATACTTTAAATTGATGAAACACAGTTGCTGTCAGAACTTTAATTTGGCTAGAGATTCTTGTATTACTTCAGTCATTATACTTTTGACTTTACTCCATTTTACACAGTTCATTAACCTACTAAGCTAGATTGTAATAATATTAGGGTACAATATTTTTAAGGATATAAATTTTTGTAAACTAGGAATAACAAAAAAAAATACCTACACCAAACTTCTTAAAAAAACCTGTTTTACTTATCTTCTATTTGTAAATAGTATCGGTGAGCAAGAAAAAACATAACAAGAAGTTAAACAAATGTAATTTGATCAAACTAAAAACGATGCGTCTGCGATATTACACCATAGAGTGATCGAAATAAATAAGCTAAGAATTTCATAAAATAATTTCAAAACGTGAAAGACCGTGAATTAATAAATGAGCTGAATAAAGCTATTAATATTCATGATGTCAAACAACTGAGTAATTTGCGCTGCTTTGAAAGTTTTCTCGTCTAGCGTTTATCTGATTGTAGGAGATGCAAAAGTGTAAAAAAACGGTTTATGAGCTAAGGCTAGTGAAATGAGGCAGATTTATATATTAGGCAAATTGGATATTTTCACTAGCATTTAAAAATGGATTTTATGCGTTATTTATTATATTCGGAACGTACCGAACCTATAATAATGTACATATAACATTCTTAAGCGATACTATCGCTAAGCGATTGTCTATTAGTGTTAAAAAATAAAATCTATATTTCTAAATATCTTATATCTAAATATTTATATTATAGACTTTTGAGTTTTGATGCGAACTTGCGGCCTGATTTTCGTGCTGATAAATATAATCTCGAATTCGAGATATGTTTGTGTTAGGGGTTTATGTGTAGGACAAAATTAAAATTTTAGTCTATTTATAAAAACGTGGTATATTAAAAAGATTTTTTTCTTCTTTTTAGTCTTGTCTGTATTTATTTGAAAATATATATAAATTATAAATATTTTTTTTTTGTTGAAATTTGTTTTGATGAAACCGAAAACGAACTATTGAATATTACATAGTCATTGGGTTTTGTTCTTCATATAAAGTTTCTAGTCTAGCTTACCGGAAAGTTGGTTAAAAATCAATGGCCAAGTTGGTACCGAACAGACGAATTATCAAGAAAGCAAGTTATTATAAACGTGGCAATAAAAAAGCGGAGAAAATGTTAAATTCTTCTGTAAATTACAAAAAAATAAAATGTTGTTTTCAGTCATTAAATCACTCAACTCTTTTTGTTATTTCTCTTAAACTTTTTCTCATAAACCTTTTAGGCTTTTTCATCCTCTTCATTCTAATAAACAAAACGAGAAAACTTTCAAAGCCACGCAAATTGCTCGGTTGTTGGACATTATGAATATTAATGGCTTTGTTTAGTTTAAGCTTAACTTAAACTTTAATTTATTATTTCACCAATAAGGTGCCAAACAAGCTTGCAGTCCCCCTGATGGTAAGCGGGCACCGCAGCGTTTGGACGCTTGCAACACCTGGGGCATCACTCGCGCGTTGCCGATGCCAACCCTTTAAAAATCTAATAACTTCTTTCTGGAAGAACCCCATGCTGCAGTTTTTTTGTACAGTTGCCACAGGTGCCGCACCTTACGCACGGAACGAACGCAACCTTTGTTTTGTTTTCTGGCAACACTCTAATTTGTGGCTGTCATTAGTCTGCACGAATTAAAATTAACCAATTGTAAAAACATAAAATTCGTGTCTATTTTAAAATATGTAAAATCAACTTGGTGTGTATGTAGTACAAAAGTGCCAAAAATCATTAAGTGAGGATCCCACGGACTGCAAGGAAGTTATTTACAGTTCTACTTTAATTTACCTACGTTTTAGATTTTGTCCCTACCTTTTATATCCTCTAAATTTGAAATCATTGCAATTTAGGGCTCCCTTAAGTCTCTTTAGAAGACAGGACATACAGAAGAGGTCCATTTAGGTACAATGGTACTATATAGGTTAGTAAACTTATTCCAGGCAGCTTTGATGTAGGGTTTTACTGTACCTGTCATCATTGATAAATCTGTAGTCTTTAGACAAATCCTTGGCAGGGAGCTTATTCCACAACCTAAGCGTACGGGGAAGGAAGATTTAATTTAGGGTTTAACTGTACCTGTAATCATTGATAAAACAGTAGTCATTAGACAAATCTTTGGCAGGGAGCTTATTCCACAACCTAAGGAACGAAGTTTCTCTGAAACCGCACTGTACGTTACCAATTAGGTTCTGAGGTGCAAGGATGAATTCTCTGCCGATGGCGAGTGGTGGATTGTAAAAAGTTGCCATGGGCATCATTTCGAACAATTCCTCGGAACGCATGGGATGCAAGCGGTAAAACACACAGAGAGAGGCAAAATCTCTCCTCACACCTATGGATTCGTTGCGGCGTGTGAATTTGGGAACGTCGAAGATTCTAGCTATTTATCGGTATACTCGTGAAATATGTTTGTTTATACATCCATGACAAGTTTCATAATGTAAACAGTTTCATACCTGCAGTTTCTACTTCAATACTGTATGCAGGCTTAAGAAGTTTTTTGGGTCATTCAACTCGCTAGTGGTATTCTGTCCTTAACCTAATAACCTCTGCCATACTATGCTCCTCGCGCTGCTTATCGCTCTGCTCCTCGCACTGCCACGATGTAGCACTCTATGTCCACTCACTGCTCTTCTCGCGCTATTAATTGCAACGCTCCGTACTAGGTTCTTTGACTTTGCCAAAAAACCGACAAAACAGGGAGCGGAGGGCATAGCGAGTAACGATGCCACGCTACGTCTCTGCCTCCTTTCCTCGCTATTTCCCATACCACACGACAAATGTATGGCGAGGCCAATAGAGGTAAGCCTATCGGCATTCACTTGGCACGATCCAGACTCATGACAGGTTTGAAAATACCCCATTTGTAACTTAGGAACCTACTATTATTACAAATGTAAAAGTATGTATGAATGGATGTTTGTTACTCAATCACTCTTCAACCACTGGGTGGATCGGAAAAAACTTAGCACACGTATAGGTTATAGATACTGGAATACGACATAGGATATTTCTTATCCCGAAAAATCATAAAGTTTCTGCGGGAATTCATTAGTATAACTAAGAAGTTCCACGCCGATAACCAACTTAAGGGCGCATACAAAATATGCGCATGTAAAAATTGAATGTGAACATTCCATAATTAACCTAATCGAAGCAAAAAGTCTACCAATTCGCATTGAAATAGGATAATATCCATAACGAGGAAAGCGTAGAATAGAGACTCAGTAAGATATTCGACTGCTATCTCTTTGTAAAATCATTAATTACCTTCATTTTAATTGTACATTTATGTTACTGAATCTAGCCTTCACATTAATTATGAAGCTGTAAATAAGCGAATTAATTATTGTAGACATTTGTTAACTATATTTTTGAATGATACTGTACCAGTTATAAAGCATAAAGATAAGTATGACCAAAATTAACTGACAAATATTCCGCAATAAAATAAATGAAATACTATTTTATAGTATTACTTACCTTTCTAATCAATCGTTGGCTGAAGACTGAATATTTCAGATAGAAATATATACAAATATCTTATTTATTGAACTATTAAACAGTAAATATAAAAATTTAATTATTTTAAGTTATTACATAGTTACTTGTGTGTACGTGTTTCACAAACAAATTGTAAGTTTTAAATTATATGTCACAGAATACAAACCATACAGTACTCGTAATTCTGTATTGGCGAAAGAAAATGAAGTATTTACTACATTTCTTACACAGTTATTAGCGGCAATTCCTTACGAGAACGAACGAAAGTTCTGCTTCTTGTGCTATTAAATAATTTTCAGAAGCAGGTGAAATTAACTGCAAGAAGTTTTTGACAGCTAAAATAGATATAATGTCCAGATGCAGTAGATTACTTAACTTAAAAATCATATTTTTTTTCTTAGTAGTTCCGCTTCCGTTCATTTTGTCGTTACCTTACGTAGTATTTGTTTCTACTATTGTCTTTATTTTACCATAGTTGATGTTGACACAATTTATGTATAGTACTATAAAAAGTAGATATTATTTAGAAAAAAAAATTATGTTAATTATTATAATGAAGGACCATACGACGCGGCGCGGAACGAAGCGCCCATATTTTTCTTTTACGGCCGCGCTAAAAATATAACTGGCCACATCGAGTACGAAACGCAATTTCATACGGTTTTTCGAACTGATCTGGGAGTTATGTCGCATTGGGCTCTCAAAAAGTTCGATTTTTGAAACTGAGTACGTTTGGAAAACTAGAAAACTATATATTTTTCTTAGTCGCTCTGCTTAGTTCCGTTTCGTAGTTACCTTATGTAGTAGCTGTTTCCTCTGAGGTTATTATTGCATTATACCGTGAAGTATGTCACTGATTGGCCTTTGCTACTGCTCTTATTTTGCATTTTTTGAAAAAATGCTAATTTAGCTTAATTTAGTTCTTTCCCGTTATATAACCCGTTCGAGGTGCTGCCTACTTTGCACTGGACTACTTGGAGTTAATTGTATATGCCGCGACCATGCCCAAAGAGGACCTAGACAAATAGCCCCTGTATGTTGTGATTAGTCACCTCCTTTACCATGTCCGGCTTGGCGATATGCCTCAGTTTCTTCTGAATGCCACGTGCCCAAGGACTAGAAGCTTTTCTAAATTGTGCAGCTTCCATCTTGCTACGTACCCAAAGTATTTTAGGAGCCGTTGCATACAGATAGTCAAAAGACGTGTGTCAATTCTATAAGTTCGTTCAGTATGGAGGTATTGGATCTCCGCGCCGTGGACGTATTTGTATTACCTAATTTAAATAAGCTGGATGTGTAATTAGAAAGTTTTGAATAGATGCAATTTATATCCCTTGTTTTAACTTGTTACTAAGTATATTTCGATAAAAGTTTACGATTTCTTATAAAAAGGAGTTCATTCTTTTTTTCATGCAACGTTAATTCAGCACTGACCCTTTATCACTCATTAAGTTCAACAAGGCAGTCATTTGCCCTGCTTCAAAACTTTTCTCATTCTCTATTTATCTCACCCATAAAGAATACTGCAAAGACGGAAAAAGTTTGAAAAAGTTCAAAGTATTTAAGAAAACATTTAGTAAAAAGAATTCTTTGCAATAAAATAATATGGAAACCAATAGGTACGTACATAAATATATGTATTTAAGGATTAAATTCCTTCTCCCAGGCTCTGACTTCCACAGTGTAAAGCCCTGAGCTGTTTGCATTCCGAAAATTTTGTGTATAAAAAAGGACAATAATTTTTCTTCAACGACTATAGGCAAGTTCCATTGCTTGCTTGGCCCACCAATGTCCTTGTTATTTTACGAGGTATCTTAGCTAACTTAAGTTAAGAAATTGTAATCAC
Organism: Apoda limacodes; assembly: GCA_946406115.1. Taxonomy (NCBI): domain Eukaryota; kingdom Metazoa; phylum Arthropoda; class Insecta; order Lepidoptera; family Limacodidae; genus Apoda; species Apoda limacodes. The sequence goes on along the minus strand of OX291555.1, from coordinate 18,047,865 downwards.
GTGAAAGGCTCGTGTATTCGAAACAGTTCCTTCGAATTTCTTCGAACTTTTGTGAAATTTGCAAAAGTTTTCTTGTGATAGTAAAATCTAAGAGGATTTTTCTTATATTTGAAGTCTGCTGCTTGAAGCATGTAGCTATCAAAATCGAAACTTTCTTTTACTTACGATGTCGAAGTAGTTTTAAATACAAATGCATTTTAAAATCCAAAATGCGCTAAACTTTTTTTTATCCCTCAGTTCAATGTACCCTTAATTTTGTTTCTCAATTTTTCTATAGAGCTGTATGGCGTTCTTCATAAGATACCTTTCTCTAAATAAATTTCTTACATTCTGTCGTTTTACTAGATCTTAAGTTATCTTTTATTTTTTCTTTGTTTTTACACTAAGCAGGTTGGCCAAATTTATGCATTTTTTTGTTATTTTTAATTATACAAATACTATATATTTTTATCTACTAAATTAAAAAATATTTTACCCTATCAAAATTGATTCAAAGACGGAATCATACCTAGGGCTGTGACCTGTCACATACGAACGAGCGGACGAAACTACAGGGGTTCCGTTCTTGTAATTTAGCTGCGGAACCCTAAAAAGACTACAGTTATGTAGATTCCTATAAAGAGAGACCTAATAAAAGATAGCGCTAACCTCAGTTTCAGTACATATACTTGAAAAACTGTTTTTTTATAAAAATGAAATGCAAATCTAAATGCAAAATATATTAATGTTTGTATTTCTGGTTTATGTCTGTTTATATTTATGAGCAATACCGTAAAATATTTCGTGAATAAAACAATAATATGCAAATAGATCATAAACAATTTTCCGCAACAATGACTGCACTGGCACACCCGTGAAATGAAACAAAATTCCTCTACGTATATAATAATTTATTATTTTTACTATTATCTATATTAATATTATAATTGTGAAAGCTTAGATGGGTGGATGTTGGTTCCTCAATCACACCAGAACGGCTAAACAGATCTGGATAAAATTTGGCACAGAGATAGATTATAGTCTGAAGTAGCATATACGCTACTACAATAACTACAACAGAATTCCACTTTAATAAAGCTACAGCTAAATTCTTTGGTATAATTAAGGAGTTGTCGTAGTAATCCCACGCCGATAACCGAATTAAGAGCGGGCGATACCGCTGGCCAAAGCTAGTGAAATAATAAAATTACCAATAAAATTCACTACCTTTGCTTTTGGTAACACCTGCCGGAAAACAAATAGGTTCTAGGTATAGGAAAGGATGTTGAACGTACCGTCTATCTGTGTGCCAAATCTTTATATATATAATTCTACTGTACGTGTGTATGTCACTGTACTCCTTCTAAACGGCTGGACCGATTTGAATGATTTTTTTGTATGCGTTTGGGTGACGCCCCGGATGATTTGGATTTACAAATCAGCCCGGCAGATGGCACTGCAGTCGGTAGCTAGTTTTGTATAAATTCGTTCTATTCACACGTGATCCTGTCCCAATCATATAAATTAAATTTAGAATGTTAGTGTAATGTATTAATGATTTTGTTTAATATTTTACGCGAAGCAAGTGGCGGAAAAATGAGGTATGAAACTATTACTAAAATAAAAAAAAAAACTAGCACTTTCATTTGACACGGACAATAGGGATAAAAGTTTTACGTCCGATTTCGATTGAGTCAACAAAGTTTGATACAGTAAATTGTTTCATGTGAAAGAAGAATATATCTGCAAAGCGGTTGTTACTTTGTATAAACACTTTTTTTAACCGACTTAAAAAAAGGATTCGGATTTTTATATTTTTTTTTATGTATGTTCGGGCATAACTCCGCCATACATAGACGGATTTGCAAAAATCTTTTTTATTTAATTAAGCTTCTGAGGTGGTCCCATATACTTCAACTTTTCGTCAAAAATTATTCGTGTTAATTTGGAACTAGTGAAGAGCCTTTTATGTTGATGATAGTAAAACATTTTAATACGAGTATAGATGTTTTAAGTGTACGAAGAAAGCAATTCGTCACTCAAAAGTAAAAAATAAAACCTTTTTAACTCAATAACAACCGGCTTCAAAAAGATGCACTAAAGAGGTAAAAATAATTACTTTTTTCCCAGAATCTGAACTAAATTACAGTTTGAAATAGGTGTCTATGTACCTAACCGACTTTACTTGTATGAAACCAACTTCAAACTGTAATTCAGATCAGATTTGGAAAAAAGTAATTAATTATTTACAGATTAAAAGTTTGACGTCTAAATTGTATAGTGGGTTGCGTTGGTTCGATTCCTGGTAAGGTAGCAAAACAATATATTGTGTGTGTGTATTGTAAAAGTTATTCAAGTTTAGTTTTTATTCAATTAAATATAGATATTAAGATCTATTTAACGAAACAGTTGATGTGCGCAATATATCTTCAACGCGTCTTCGAAGTTCACTTTTAAAAATAAAAAAATCATCTATGACTTTATCTACTAATTATATTTTATTTAAAAGTTTACAGTGATCATTTATTTCTTGTTTTTTTGCGAACTATCGCCATGTTTTCATATTGTGTACTGTAGTGGTGCGTTCATAACCTTTGTTAGATTATAAACCTAAGTACGCGTTCGATCTTTGACCTTAATTTGAACAATTAACTCATTGTTATTTTAAAATAAACTTCGTTGTTAGTTTAAATTTTAAATTTTAACTAAATACTAATATCAATATCTAATTCCAGACATTCAATATTGAATTCAATGATCCAACTGAATGAAATTATCACTTATTAATACACTTTATACACAAATATAACCATGGAGTGAGTGTCATCACTCTATTTCTTCAAAACTCTTTTTTGAAACTCTTTTGCTCTGGTAGTCCCTCAGACAAAAATTAGAAAAATTTATAAGCAGCAGAAATTCTAATGACATTACTTATGACTTAAGCCTCCTTTCTTCTAGTACACACCTTTCCCACTACAGTAGGAACCTATAACTGCTCAGGAGACGAACCTAATAACTTGGTTAGACTCCCCAAATTTATAAAGCTTCGGAACTTTTCTTATAAACTTTTTGCATCCTCCATCATTTAAGCTTTTCATGGGTCTGATAAATAGGAAATGAGAAAAGTTGTAAAGCAGCAAATTACAACGTTGTTGAGCTTAATGAGTAACAAAGGGGTTGAGCTTTATAAAGTTTATGATCTTTTACGTTTTATGATTTTTTTTTCCTTGTAGACTATATATTTTGAATGACAAGTTAATTCAGAAGCAACAATACTTTTTGCATCTTATTTAAGGTTCATACCCGACGGGCTAAATGTTTCTGCTTTAGCAGTACAGAATTACTATTTGGGCCATGAAATTAAGGTTTTGCTGGATAAGTGGAGTTTGAATATAACTAGGTCAACTGTACTGTATTTTTATGATAAAATAGATCAACTGTAGAAAAGTTTCTTATGCAAATATGCACACTTAAAAAGTAACATTGTAGTTTATACAATTTTACATCAGTAATAACTTAAAACAAAGAGATTCTACTTAGTTTCTTAACTGCTAAAATTCTTTATGAGTAAATACACCAATGTGTTATATCAGATTTAGTGTTATAATATTGTGAGTTGACACTAAACCCTCAGTTCGCAACTCCGTTTTTTAATTTAAAATAATTTAAAATCTTATGTTATGACCAATTTTAATAATGAAACAAATAACAACGCGTCATAAAATCACAACGCTTAAGTAAAGTAAGTAAGTAAGCTTAAGACTAAATTATTTAATTAATTCTCTTCAGTAAATGCAATCTCGCATGAGATTGCCTCCAGTTAAATTGTTAAAGTTTATTGGTGTGGATTAAGTGAAAATAACTTAATTGTGCAATAATGTTGGCTTACAGTTAAACTTATTCCGGATATGCTAATTAGATTAGTATTTAGTGTTAAATTTAATATAGTAATCTCATCCCTGGTGTTTAATGAAAATTACAATAGGCGTTCCGTCCGGTATATTGTAATCCTGCGATTACAATCGGATAAATTAGAGATGCAATACTTTATAACGATATTAAACAAATAAATTTCTGAGACAAATGAAAAAAATAAATCATAATTTCAGGCACAAAACATGCACAATTAATTGATATTTTAAGTGTAAAGTAGTGTTAAATGAGGCTTTTTTAGCAGAAATATATATTACAATTCACACATACATTCTAAAAACAAAACAAAACAATTTCAAAACGACCTTATGACCTGTGTGTCGATTACGTAAGTCGCGACAATCGATGAATTTCATACGTAATTTTAAATGCGCAATGTATATCTTATTTCTATGGATTTCAAACGAGAATTGTTAGCAACAACTTTACGTAATCGACACACCGTTCTATATTTACAACAAACAAATTGCTTTGTCCGAAAAGGAATTCAGTAATATCTAATGGCTGTGCTAATTAAGCTATCACAGACAACTGCGGCCTGCGCCCGTCAAACTTCAGTGACGTGATAGCGGTTTACATCACCATTTGCTATAAATCATCATAGAGCGTACATGTTGCCACCGCCGCGCCATGGAGAGAAGAAAGTATAAGTTTTGATATCGCTTTGTGAAGACGAGAAGAAAGTTTTGAGAAGTTTTCGTATATGCTTGGTAAAACATGCATATTTTTTTAGATAAAGGGAAATAAGATTTTATGATTGCGGTGGTGGCTTACTTACTTACTCGGTCCACAGAGTAAGGATTAGATACAGGGCACCTGCAGACTCTAACTAGCATCAGATTTGTCAGATCTATTGCTACGTTGTTTATTTTTCTACCACGAAGGTGGCAAACAAGTTCGCGGTCCGCCTGATGATAAGCGGTTACCACAGCCTACGTTTATTTTACTCTGCTGCTGTCTCTGTATGTGTTCTACCGCCTGTATAATGGGATTAGTTTCGAGGAAGAGAGAGCCGTGGCAACCGCTGTGCAAGTGCTGTCACTAACGTTAAGTTTTCGATTTCTACGCAGCATATGGTTTCTACCTTCTTGAGATTAAAGTCCTGAAGATATACATATATGTATATATATACACATAGTAACTTAAAAAATAACTTAAGATATTATTATTTTTAATAAGATCAAGCCCTGTGTTACGAGAGAGAAAGAGTGAGAGTGTCAGAGAAAATATATAAAGTTTTGGGCGCTAAGCCAAATTGTACAGAATTATTGTATAAAAATAAAGGAACGTTAACTTATGGTTTTCCTTAGTTTACCACTATTATATTTACTGCTGATAAAAATCATCTAAGTGTAAATCAGATTCGCGTGCTGAGAATTTTGTGTCAAAAAAAATAACCGCTTACCATCAGGCGGACCTTATGCTTGTTTGCCACTTTAGTTATATAAAAATTATAATTATGTACTTAATTACATCATCATAATAATTTTACAAAAATAAATCAAAAAATGGAGAATAGGTGGTCTTATCGCTATAAAGCAATCTCTTCAGGAAATAATAAAGTTAAATGTAGTATAGTAGGTGTGTGTCAATACAATTATTAAGAAATATCTATCCAATAAATATTATAAATTCTAAAGTTTGTTTGTCTGTCTGTCCTTTTTTCTTTCTGTATGTTAATTAAAAAGTCACTCATACATGGACCGATTTAGATGAAATTTGGTACAAAGATAGTTTGAGTCCCGAAAAATTAAGAAGTTCACGCGGGAATAACTATGACTGACCTTAAACGAACTAAAGCTTGCTATAGTAAACATAAAAGTATAATTAAGGAATTGACGTAATAATCCTACACCGATAACTAAATTCAGGGCGAGGCTGGCAAAATTCGTTAATCACTATCTATACTTAATTACCAGCTATCCCATTAATATTATAAAAGCACAAGTTTGGATGCACTGATGGGATCGGGATGAAACTTGGCACATATATAGGTGAGGTCCTGAAATACGAAATAGGCTATTTTTCATCCCGGAAAATTCCAAAGATCCCACAGGAGTAACTATAACCGAATTTCACAAACGAACCATAGCTGCAGCTATAGCTTCTTTAGTAATATTAAGGATTTGCCGTAAGAATCCCACGCCGATAACCAAATTTAGGGTGGGCTTAATATGTAAGTATTAGTATATGTACATGTCATAGGTTACCTTTAAAAAACATTTTTTACACATTTGCATAAAAAATGTATTTACAAATCTTGTAAACATTGTTCGAAAGTTCAAAATTACCCACCATACAACAGAAGGTGCGGTAAAATAGGTACTCTTACATAACTACCTACGAATCACCTTGAAAGCGCACTTAATCTATAAGTCACTCACCCTAATGAATAAGAAAATGAAATAAAAGAAAAAGAGATGAAAGATGTTGTTCTTTATGCCTCATTCTTCCGTTAAACAAAATACATGTAAAATTAAAAATGTCAGTCAGTCAGTTATGTTTCCAAAGCAGAAGTTTGACTGAATTTAATTAATTATATTTTTATTATAGAAAAAAACATACTCAAACTTGACGTTTACAAGTAGCCTATGTTATTTCTCAGGACTCAAACTATCTAGAAGCCAAATTTCATCTTAATTAGTACAGCGGTTTAAGCGTGAAGAGGTAACAGACAGAGTTACTTTCGCATTTATAATATTAGTATTGATTATATAAAAAAAACATGTTACTATAACCAGAATAAAATTATCTCTACAATTTTTATTATGCTATGATTTAACGACTATTTTCCATTTATTGTTTTTGTATAATACTGTTTTTTCAATGGTCGGGTTACCACTGATTGCTCGAAATTTGGGGATTTAACGACTTATATATACTAATTTATACTGTATTTATAATAATATAAACTACATCTATACTAGTTTATACCATATCTGTATTAATATGATGAATCTAAAGCTAAATAAATAACAATAAAAAACGGTAATTTGGGTTTAAAACTTTTGAAAGTTTTCAACCTCAGAGGTTGTAAATTAAACACAGCCCGTTTGTTACCCATTAAGCTCAACAACCCAGTAATTGGCGCTGCTTTACGACTTTTCTCTTTTTTATTCAAAAGACTCATAAGGAAGCCGGGCGTGGCTTGCAATAAAGTAAAAGATAATTTTTACACATAAAAAGTGACATAATGTAGTTAATACTGTGTCATTTGTGACTTTACAACTTTATTATATTTTATACAAAACGTTGAATTTTATTATAATTTGGTCTTCTTTCAGTAGACCCTTTAAAGATGTACGCTTGCAATAAAGTAAAAGATAATTTTTAGACACAAAAAGTGACATATTGTGGTCATTTGTGACTTTATTACTTTAACAGTGTTTATTCTTTATAATTATTTAAATAAGGTGACTTTTCGTGAAGTCATTTTGTCTTCTTTAGACCAAATAAAGATGTATGAAAGTCCCTAAATGACATATTTTATTAATATTTATAAAAGCGACATTAATGTCATTATATATTCTTTACCTTATACCGGTCATAACAAACTAGGGAAACTCAGCAGGCATCCCCAATTAAGACATGTATAAGGTATAGGTTATACTGCAACTGAAAATTAACTAAAATTTACTCACTAACTACATTCAGAAGTAAGTGCTTATGAGAATATCACTACTACCCTTATTTTAGATGAAGTATGATGTTCAACTCAAAATCTAAGCTAATTTGTTCAGTTTAACTGGTGATATGATGTATATTGTTATATATCACCTGCGATATAATGGAGTGGGGAAAAGAATGACTTCCTTCTACGCGGTAGCAAAAACTACGATTTCTTAGGAAGTCTTATAGATTGATTACAAGAAGGTCAAGTATCTCGAGGTTGAACGGGTTGGTAATTAAGCCGTTATACCAGACTTTGTCGAAAGGCTTCGCTACATTAAAGCAGAGGGCTTCCATGCTAAATGGCTAGAGTCCACAAGTAACAAATAGTTGAATTTTTATTCTTGTTAGCTGCCATAATGAAACAAGTGCGACTCGGACTAGCGCACGAAGGGTTCCGTACAAAAATATCACGTTTATTGTATGGGAGTCCCCCTTAAATATATGTTTTATTTTAATTTAACGATTTACTTTTGAAGTGAATTTATCACTTAATATTCTGTGAATATTTCAAGCGTCTATCTGTTGCCGTTATCAATATCGAGCAAAAACAAGCAAAATATCACGTTTGTGGTATAGGAGCCCCACCTAAATATTTATTTTATTCTGTTTTTTAGTATTTGTAGTTAGTTATAGCGGCAACAAAAATACATCTAGTATGAAAGTTTTATCTGTCTAACTATCACGGTTCATGAGATATAGACTGGTGACAACCGGACTTACGGATGGACGGACGGACAGCGGAGTCTTAGTACTAGCGTCCCGTTTTTACCCTTTGGGTACGGAACCCTAAAAAGTATATTGTAAAAAAATATATATTTTCGATTTTTTTTAAATGTTGTTTGTGTATTAGTTATGATTTTTGATAAATATCAGATTATACCATACAGTAGAATCATGATTTTAAATTCGACACATTCCCTTTAAAGAGAATTCTTCAAAGATCTTTAATACAGCGTCAATATTTGTAGTTTTGAAGTGTTCGTAAATATCTCTGTGAGGCAATTGTTTAAGAACACGTACGGTACGTATATTTGAAGAACCTGACTTTGCTATTTGTCTGATCTCTGCACGATCAAGTTAAACATAACAATGCACTCCTGGCAGCAGATGTAAATAGTAAATCAGTTTATACAGCTCTAAAGCTAAACAAAATATTTTTTACTAAAAAACGCTATGAAAAGTTCAAATTACATTCGAAAAAAAAGAACACAGGCAGGACATAGAATTAATCAAAGAACTCTCGACTATCTCGGCGCAGGTCATTAATAACTTTGGGTGATATGCCTCACCTTGCTGTATCTAAAGCTAATCTGCGTGTTACTACTTCTTACGATTTCATAGAATACTGGCTGTATATATAGAGTCAGCAGTTTAAAGACGTTGCATCAAATTCACGTCAAAAAAAAAACACTATTCTGTAGAAGGCTACAGTTAATTCCTTAACATATTTTTTTAATGGCCTTTTATTCTTTTTAAATGTATGTTTCTACCTATTTTTTATTATCAGCCAGCGGCTGAATACATACCTACATCATAATGTGGTGGATAGCACCTTTTCCCCTACCACTTTAGTCCTGCGTGACAGGGGGTGAGCTTATCGCCGCAACCCTGTACAGATACAGTGTACCTAGACTACGGTGGTTTTATATTTGTCTCACGCATCGTACCTACCAGCTTTAAAGTATTTGAAATTTTAGTTAAACCGTCGCGTTGGGAAAAAACGTAATAATTTAACACTATAAACACATATGACGTGTGTATACGCACAAATGTGTAGTTATGCTTTGAACTTAAATAATACTTTTAAAATGTATGTGTTGGGGAAGACATTGTAGCCTGTAACACAGTTTTAAACTACCACAGGCTGCAGGGCTTCAACAAATTTTATTGTATATTTTTGATAACATTAATAAATAAATAAATAAATAAAATAAATGCTTGGTATAAACCTTCTAAAAAAAAAAAAAAAATTAGTTTCTGTTAAAAGGATGTTTTATTTTCTCTACGTATTTGGGTAACGCTCTTTGTTCTCGGCGTTTTTCAAAGTCTTTACCGTTAGGCCATTGCGTTATTATTACCGCGGATTATGACAGTTGGTCTAATAAAGTTTCAAATTATCTAATTATATTTTTTTTTTATCTAACCTTTAGAATACCTATAAGTATTTCCAATATATTATATTTAGACCGACGACGATAGCTTTGATTAATGTTCCTTTGGCTATTAATCATATTATTGTACTTTGAACAATAGGTTCTATCTTGAAAGGCTTTGACTAGTAGTTCGATGTCTGGACAGCGTTAGCAGACTAACATTGTGGTGACTTAGTATTACATTTTTCATATTTATTATAATGAGTGTCTCAAAACCTACTTAAAGTTAAATTTTTAATTTATTTGTAAATTTGTGTTTTTATAATTTATTTGTTAGTTCTTTGAAAATTTGTGTGTTTCTAAGATTGATTTACTAGGACTGAATAAATCCCTAATAGTTTTATTTCTATATGTACCTAACAACATAATTAACACGGTATGTACAAAATATTATAGGTTCGCTTCTGCGATTATTTTTAAATTATAAACATTAAAGTCTTGACACATTTCACTTTAATTAAAGCATCTTCAGTTATTTCCAATATATGACTATTTAATTTTTAATTCAATCGGTTCACCCACGTTTCAGTCATTAATACAGACACCAACAAATATTCTAACTTTTCGTCTTTATCATATTAATACGATAAACATTAATATTTACTTTCATATAATGATTGCTGAGATTGGATTGTATTAAAGCAAAACAGGTAAAATAGAATTGAATCTGATAAAGGAATTATTTCTTATCCAGTTATATACGCAGCAGTTTCCTTACCTGTACAAAACCCGTATTACAATCCACTTCTCTTGCGATTCAATTATTTTTTACGAGCAGGTGGAATAAATGGCACAAAGATAAAATGGGGACAAAACCTACTACTGCAGATCTAACTTCGGACGATTGCGTTACTGGCAAGGACGAAAAATTGGCGAAAATAAATATATTTAGTTCATAATCAGGTATTTTACATAGGAGGTCGGTACTGATGCCTATGATAAGTTTTAAATAAGTATGTCGTAGTTATTTTCAAAGTGTAAACATAGAATCAGTGATGCGTTTAACAGAAAAATAAATATGAGCACAAATTTGTTCATTTGTGTATGTGATCATTTAGGTTCAAAGTAGCCATGGGCATCATTTTAAACGATTCTTCAGAACACATCTTATTATAAGCGGTAGAACACAAACTCTCTCCTCAGACTCAAGGGTTCGTGTATACGGCTTGTGAGTTCTGGATCGTCGACGATTGCCTCAGCCCGTCGTTGAATTAAGTCAAAAGGGCCAAGACATCCGGGTGCACCCACCTAGAGATGGCAGCAGTACACTATATGGGGCCAGACTTGCAACTTGTAAAGTAGCAACCTATGTCCCAAGGTTGCTACTTTACTCTATTATATAGTTGAATTTACTCTATTAAGAACGCCAAGTTTTATGGACACCAGCTTCACCTTGTCTTTTAAGTGATCTCGCAACTTAAAATCGCTAGAGATGCAGCACCAAAGATCCTAATGCTCTTGGAAATGATGGAACCACAGTAAATGTGGGTTTCATAGCCGTTAACGCGCAAACTTATGTCTTTGTAGGGTTGAATCAGCCTAAATTGTCTCGACTCTAGTCAGAGACCTTGGACAGAGTAGTCTAAATTTTAGAAACAAAATCTTCGTGGTTTCCCTTTACAACGGAACGTGGGATGTTTGCACGGCCCATGTAATAAGCAGCTTGTCAATTGACAACATGTCATTAATATGCAGTAGAAACAGCGTTGGAGCCTTAATAAAATAACTTCTATCTTGAAGAACTACATACTGTAAGGGTTAGAAAAATCCTTGGCAAGAAGCTCATTTCGCAACCTAAGCGTTCGAAGGAGGAAGTTTCTCTGAAACCGCACTGTACCTGACCATTAAGGTTCGAAGTTATAAGGATGAATTCCCTGCCGATGGCGAGCGATGCGATACTAAAAAGTAGCCGTGGTAACTATATAACCGGTAGAACACACACAGGGACGCAAAGTTAAACTTAGGTTCGATACGGCTTGCGAGTATGGTATCGTCGACAACTGTGTCAGCCTGTCGCTGAACCGGGTCTAAAGGGCCAAGCTGGTGTCCGGGTGCACCCATCCAGAGATAGTAGCATTATTCCACATAGGATAGGAATCGCGACTTCTAAAGCAGCCATCGTCTCTGGTATCTATCTTATCTAAAATCTTAATAAAACCTAATCCAAAAATAAATTTAACTTCTTATTGCCGGTCTGGTGTAGCCTACGTCTCGTATATGTCTATATTTTAGCACTAAACACTAAACTTAGGGTAGGGTGAAAAACAATATGAGACAAGCGAAAGATAATAATAATAATAATAATGTTTATTCATTTTGTACATAGGCGAACTTAATGCCTTGTGCAGTGTTCGTTGTAATAGATTGTAGTAGCTTCAATAATGATAATAGATTTAGTGATAAAAGATAGTATATAAGAATAATATCATAAAGTATAATATGTAAATAAGAAAGTGGATAAATTATAAATAATTTTATACATAAACATACATATATGTATATATAATGCATATATATTTAGGCATAGTTCACTAGAAAGCGCTAATACCTGACCAATTGTAACTAACCCCCCCAAGAACAAATATATACTACCTACCCTTAACGTACCTACCTAACTAACAAGTATGGACATAAAAGATAAAAGAGAATATGAACACGAAACTTGAAAATTTAAGTATTAATTTTTCGAAGGTTTGGCTATGTGATCGTCTGAGTGGTAGGACCTTATTGTGTAACGTAGACCGCAGGTTCTTTAAGAGAAAGACTGAAACACCGTTCTAGTAATGAAAATAGTATCCTCTACCCCTATGCGCTTTTTATTTCTGTAAAAAAATAAAAAGGCGGGAAGCTCCACCCAGCGCTTCCCACGGTACGTGTCCATACCGAGGCTAACTTAGCGCACATCCCCCGTAGGAGTAGAGGTGTGAAATCATAAATGGTATAACCATTAAATTATCGTTGCAGCCGAAGCTGAATACCGAAGTCTAAATATGTAGTTTCAGGAACAAATCCTTGTTTGTGCATAGCACAAACACTCAGCCTTAGGCCAAAGAGTATGACATCCGTTCGCACAGACACAGCCATGACATTGTCAAGAGAGCACGCCTCATGTTAAGCACACTCCGAAGAGCAGGACGCAATAAACCCCACTGAACCATTTGTGTAGGTACTAATTATTATGTACTAATGGAACAGCCATGGAATTCACCAAGAGGGCACGCCCCATGCTTAACACACTCCGAAGAGCAAGACCCAATAAGCCCCACTGCATCCATGTAACTTCAGTCGTAGATTATAAATGATATATTTCGGTTTTCAAGCCGGCGTCCACACCATACATGATCAAGGATTCATAACCAGGTTAAATGTATAGGTATATTATCAGTTCAAGTACGAAGAATTATAGTTTATTTGATCGATTAACGATAGAATAAGTGTGAGTTAGATTATTTATGTAATATTCAGTATCGCAGCTTTTCAGGAATTTAGTCGCGAGCCAAATATGATTCCATGAGTTGTTACCAGTCGCGTAGGTGAAGTATCACTGTCGCCTTCGCGTAATCAGCGTCCGACTCCCCACAACTTGGCAACGGTTTACGTGTCAATTTAAATAAAACAACAATTGCCTTCTTTCGCAGTTTTTCGACTCTGACAGACAACTCGGGGCAAGGACCTTTACCCTTCTACACTGTGTAATCTGTTGTCGTCGTTCAAGTCGCTCGGCACTGAACTTACATTCATATTTGACCCAAACAAACGGATCGAAACGTTAGGCGAGAGATGTTCAAACCATCTGTGAGCTCAGCCGATGTAACTTAAAGCCACTAACGAATGTTAACGATAAACATTCTGAGAGACCAGTAGGTTTTAAGCTTCCGATCCCCGGGCATGCCTCCATTTCATCTCCTTGTCTCCTCTTTACTTTACTCAGGCGAGGACTTTTTACCTGTGTAATATAGAAGCATTATAAACGATCAAACCTCAGAAGCAACGTCCATCACTAATACAAGCAAAGGAGTTGCATTCCAATATTCAAATCGCTACAAGACTTCTCCCTATTTGATGTCACCAGTCGCGTAGGTGAAGTATCACTGTCGCCTTCGCGTAATTAGCGTCCGACTCCCCGCAACATGGCAACGGTTTATCTGTCAATTTTAATAAAACAATAATTGCCTTCTTTTGCAGTTTTTCGACTCTGACAGACAGTTCGGGGCAAGGACCTTTACCCTTCTACACTGTGTAATCTGTTGTCGTCGTTAAAGTCGCTCGGCACTGAACTTACATTCGTATTTGACCCAAACAAACGGATCGAAACGTTAGGCGAGAGATGTTCAAACCGTCTGTGAGCTCAGCCGATGTAACTTGAAGCCACTAACGAATGTTAACGATAAACATTCTGAGAGACCAGTAGGTTTTAGGCTTCCGATCCCCGGGCATGCCTCCATCATCTCCTTGTCTCCTCTTTACTTTACTCAGGCGAGGTCTTTTTACCTATATTGTATAGCAGCAGTATAAGCAATCAATCCATCGCTTAATCAAGCAAAAGAGTCGCATTCCAATATTCAGTTTACTACAACACTACCACCTTTTTTAGCCATCAGAAAGGTACATAATTCCTCTCATATTAGAATGTATTCATATTTTGCATATGCCCACCTCATACGCTTTCTTTATATATTGTGGCCACGCGACGCTCGCCGCTGCCTATGTATGTCTACGTAAACTTATGCTGTCCCGGGTGTTCTAATAATGAAATTTATTTTATTTTCGAATTTAGGTTTTTAACTACATAAATGTGTTAAGCCCGTCTTTAGAAAGTCTACAAAAATATTAAAGACCTCCACCGCCACGATCCTGGCTAACTTTTTCTAAGACCTCGATCTTCCACGATCTTATTTAATTGTTATTTTCATCATTATGTTAGTTTTATATAACAATTTTATTTTATATTTTTTTTTTCTTTTTTTTTATTATTTTATTATATTTTTTCTTAAATTTAATATTATAAAGGACGAAGATGGCTTGGTAGACGGGTAGGCTTGGCAGATGGGTACATTATGTATTTTGGATGTCGATATAGTACCAATGCAGTAAAGCAGTAAAGTTGAAGCTCTCTAGTGACTTTGCATTACGAATATTTACTGGTAAATTATTCCACAAACGAACTGTTGTGACCGTGATCGAATCCGAATAAAATGTCGTACTATGCGTAGGGGTACGGAGGAGATTGGAACGGCAAAACCGTGTCTGTCGCTCTTGGGAACCCAAGAACTCAAATCGTTCTATTAAATAAGGAGGGGATAAAGGGTTATTAAGAATGCCATAAATACATGTTAGAAGATGAGTATTTAGGCGAAAACGGATATTGAGCCAATTTAACTGTGTACGATATTGGGAGACATGATCATACTTCCGCAAGCCGAAAATATAACGGATGCATAAGTTGAGAAGGCGGTCGAGTTTGTTAAGTAGTTCTTCAGTTATGTCGGGATAGCATAAATCTGCATAGTCAATTATGGGAAGCAACAGGGAGTTAACTAGCGTAACCTTGGCTGATTGAGGTAAAAAGTGTTTCATTCTTTTTAGGGAATGCATCGTCGAAAAGATTTTTTTACTTACCTCCGTGACATGATGTGACCAAGAAAGATCATTTGCCATTATAAGGCCTAGATTTTTTACCTGCTGGAAATAATTTAGTTAATTGATACAATAACTGAGGCTGCGTTGACATGCCTAAAGGCTGATGGTGATGATAGAAAGGAATCTGTTGTACTTCTCATGTGTCCACCGTAAGCCAGCTTCCACAGATAACTCTTAACACATTCTCAGCCGAGGATCTCAGTCAATGGGGCAGCCACATAAATTTGTTAGACTTTCTAGTCATCACTCAACAGATCTAACTTTTCTAAAAGCCAAAAGCTAACCTATCTTTTCTTTCCTCTAAGTGGTGAGGCTTGGTCCCTTATTTGCCCCTTAATTATCATACATTCTAAAAAAACGGTATCAAAACAACCCTAGGATAGCTGATGCATATGTATCAGCCATAATGTCTTTGCCCATTATACTAAATATTTCTCACCTTCGTAGTAGTCTGTACTGTAGTCTTACATTGTTCTTAGCAAACTCCCTTCTGACCCGGAGGTCCGCTATGTACAGCATTATGAAGGGGACACAGTTTTTTACTTTTCTTCCTTAACCGAGCTACTCAATATCTTATATAATCAGTGTACTCTCGCGGACAGCATCGGTTCCACACTTACTTCTACTCTGGCGCATCGGCCATATCAGACAGGAATCCTGTTTCAAGAGCCAGTTCTTTCACCAGGTCTTCTAAAGCTCAATAACGGCAATTCTATATTTCTATAGTAGTTTCTGAATGGCTTGAATGTTCTTACTGTAATGTAGGCACGTGTACTAATGAGCGTGCTGCCGTCACCTGGAAGCAATAACGATGCCATAACACCATCGGTCTACATTTTCTTCTCACCCCTGCCGACACTGTAGTTCAACAAAAGCGGTGCCCACCATTTTAAGCTCCGTGCGTACTCCCCTACGGGGGGAGGGGTTTCGGGATGGCGACAATCAGGTTCTAACGAGTCGCCTCCTCATCTATTCCACAAAATGACTTATCAGAGGAGGTACAAATTCGTCCGGAGCTACGCTAACAGATAGTGCGTCTTCTATCCAAGCAGCCCTCATTCTTAGAGACAAGCTCATTGATATCTTACACCCTGAAGGATATGAACTTCTGAAGTGATCGCTACACCAGCACGCCGCGTCTACGCCGAGGAAGGACACTATGTACACGCAGCGAAGCCTCATGAGCTCTGGCAACCTTATTCACCGCCGGGAACACAACGCTACTATATGTTAGAGTTATTAAGTCACAGTTTTCTGTAAGACTTAGGTACTTCCCTAGTTAGGGCTGCTTATTTGCTGTGCCACACCTCTCTTCTATCCAGATACAGTCAACGTTATACGTACATTTTTCAAAACCAATAGGAAAAACATTGATACTTCACTGTAGAACAGTGTTTTATACGTTTAAAAAGAGTTATTAATAGGTATAACGTCTCAAAAAATAGTCATGTGATGAAAACTTTACATTAATTTAGTTTTACATTGTAAGGATAAACTGCAGTAGAATGAGTCATTAGTAATTTGTTAACTTACAATAAGAAAACTAAACCTACAGTGCAATAAGTACTAATGTACAGTAATAGTACATTGTGTATGATTACTAACGAGAGGCTATTTAGAAGCCTAAAGCGAAAGGCTTTAATCACTCATTTACATTTTTTCATTTCAATCGGTTTACCCTTAGTATCCGAGTCCGACTCGCACTTGACCAATTTTTTCTCACTCAGAAACCTTCCCTGGCGTAGGCACAACAACTTACGATTTCATCACAACGGTTTACCTTTAGTACGTAAGTCCGACTCGCAATTTACCAGTTTTTTTTCTCAGAAACCTTCCCCGGCATGTGCACAACAATTTACCAAAATTTCATCAGGTTTACCCTTAGTGCGTGAGTCCAACTCGCTCTTGACCCTTTTTGTCTTACACATAAAACTTAACAACTACAATAAAAAAGATAATTATGCAAATCGGTCCTGCCACTATCGAGTTTTTGTGAGACTTACGAACGTCAAATATTTTTCATATGTATAGATGTATCTACTTCAAATTCAATTAGAAGCTTTAACTTTAAAACCCTTAAATTAATTTTAAGCCCTTTTTTTCTACTTAAGATTAACAATTCATAAATTTGCGAAGTTTTACAACTTTATCTTTTTTTATTTATTTTACCCATGAAAAAGCTGCAGAAAGTTTGCGTAAAAGTTTTTAAAAGTATCTATCCATTATGTAAGTGCCAGGCACTTGTTGTTGTAGCTGTTGTCATTTTATTTCTCCTGTCCAGTGCTAATTTCTTCACTCTTTTATAGGTGTCTTTCTTTATATCCTCTTTCATTTGGTTTGTATACTTTCTTTAGGTTTCCAATTCGTGACGTGTCGTGACGGATTAAATGTCCTATCATATTTCTTCTTCTTTTCTTTATATGATGTAAGATCTGTTTTTCCTAATTTACTCCAAGTAGAACTGCTTCATTTGTTACTTTTTCTCTCGGCGGAGATGATGACCATCGGCAAAGCGGAAGAAGTGGATGCGGCAATGCCACAAGGACAACAACGACTCGATCCTGACTTGCATCAGTAGTAACTGTCAGTACTGCGTAAAGGCAAAAACATGGCTTTGTAGCTATTTTTTTGACCCTTAAGGTCGCAACTAAATTTTTTATGTTAGATTAAATAATTAATTATTATTATATAATGTTATTGTTATACACATGTATTTAAGTTAGGAATATTAATTTAAAAAATGTGATTTAGTTTCTGAGATATTTGATGTATATTATAATATACATTGCTACCGATACAAGCAAAATTCTAACATTTTGTAAGAAATAAGATTTCAGGAATAAATATTATGTTATTGGTGCGGGAAGACAATAAAAAATATATAATAAGGAAAAAATAAAATGTATTGATAAAACGTATTGAAAAAAAATTATTTCTTGTGGTATGCGACAAAACAATTTCATTTTGATGCATAGCATAAATTTACTTTTGCATTTGGTACAAGTGCTAGCCTGCCCTTGTTTACCATACTTGCACCTCTGATATTTGGCGTATTCCATCCAACAATCATACCTGACCGTATCAACTGGTCTTTCAGCTGCTGGTTTTATATTTTTTTTCTTCGGCAACCAAATTACGTATAGTTTTTGCCATCTGCTAATATTTTTTTTTATCAAACCTGCATAAACCTAGTACCGGAACTGCTTTTAGTGGTCTTCTTTTTTTTAATATTTGAAGATTTGTAATGCCGACGACGAAGGAGCCAGTCGTTGTTGATACAGATATCTATTATTTGGTAAGATATGTTTAGATACCACCGATGAGTTTTCATCCTAGTTCGATATAGAGCAATGAGCATATCGGCGAGATCTACGCCACCCATATGCCTGTTATAGGTAGTGTTTAACTATTTGTGGGCAGGGTATATCGTCATGTATCTTAGACTCTTTGCTGAATCTTTTCACTTTCGATTGGAAGAGAATCAATTTACGACCTGACCAAGATAACAGGCTTATTATCGTACCATTTGACAACGGCTACTTTGTTCTTGTTTCAGGTTACCTGGAAATGTGCTCCACGCCCTTTTTTTAAGTGTTTTATCTGAAAGCAATAAATGAAATCCTGTATGAGTATTTCTGCTGTTCATTGTAATTATCTTTCTGGCCATTGAAAAGACAATTTGAGCCTTTGTGCTTTTCGTATTTCAACTTTTTTGGCAATAACAGTTGAAGCCCTACGTTTTCTTTGAATACGTCTTGATATTGATTGTGGCGTAGACGGTGACGGTGACAGTTGAATAGATTGCAAGGAGGGTAGAGATAATAAAGTAGGTATACCATTATAATCGCATTGGTAATTAAATGGAAAAACCGTTTCTAGTATAGGAGTGAGTGGAGTTTGAACTTCAGAATATGGTGCATTGGGTTAAGAACTTGGAGTTCCTAAGTGTTCTAAGTCTGGATGAAGCAACGATAGAGAATCTTCAGACGAGTCTTTACAGGAATCATCAGATGGAACTAGGCTATCTAATAAACGACTCATTCTAGCGATGAATTACTTTGCTTTTACTTTTACTACTTCACTTTCATCGCTTGAGCCATTACTGACTTCGGAATTAGCAATAATCTCTGGTACAAGGTCTTATATTCGCCTACATCGATCTCGCTGTCCAAGCTACAACAAAATATATACAGGCATGCATAAATAGGAACAAAGCCAACACAAAGCAGAAACAAGGGAGTATGAAACAAAAATTGAAACAATAACAAAACAATACACGCAACTTAATATAGTTTGCATTATGGTTTAATTATAGGGTTACAGGTTATAACTTAATTTATTATAGTAATTGAGCACTTTATTCAGAGTGAAAACGTTTTCAAGTTCTAAAGAAAACTGACTTCTGTAGCGATAGGCATGTTAGCAATGTATAGAATACCATATCATACACCCAAAATCAGACATTGTTGCGAGCAATCACATGCAATGTATACTATGCTATACATCCGAAATGCAGTGGGAAAAACACATGAAAGCAATATTAGTAGAGCGATATTTTTGCATTAGTATAAGCTTAGCACATTTATATTTTGAATTTTCAAAACGCATTCGTGATTTTCATTATAAATAAGAAATTATATGTTATCTTGCCTTAACAACCGCAACATTTCGTCACATTGTTATGATCGTGTCACACAACTGTCTAAATTTCCACAGATAATGACAGTTTATTTATTTTTTCTTGAAGACGAACATTCGGAAACCACTTCCAATTAAAAAACAATATGTCAAAGGTTTTAATTTACCTCATAGAATTAAATGTTAAGTATGTATATTATACTGTACAAAAATACCTTAAGGGTCATATTTATCAAATATAGTAAAAATTAAAAATTAAGCCCCTAAAGCACACTGGTATGTTTAATTCGCCTAAAATTCGATTGCCAAAAATAAATACGATTAAAGATAGGTTCTGTTTTGTTGGCATCTGACATTAAGGCAAAGAAACTGTAGCTTAATTTTGTGTCGGTATGTCTGCTTTACCAATGCCCAAATTGGCATTTTACATGACAAGACGAATAAAATATGTAGCTGAATGTTCTGTCAATAATCCCTAACACAAAACAAGAATAAAATAAAATAATTCTGTTAAATAAACTAAAAATCAAAAAAAGCCCCGACCCAAAAAACATATGTATCGATAGAACGAGTGTAAGTAGTTTAGAAGCCCTCATCAATTTATCGTCATTTTTCTTTCCTGCACCATCATCAGACCCTGAGAACTATCTATCTATAAACTATTTTTCTCAAACATACTACGATATTAGACCATATCTTGCACAGGGTGCTTTGGGATAAATCGTAATTGCAGTACAGTATCAGAGAGCGATGTAACATATTGTTTTATGCTACTTTAAAAATAAAGATGCAAGTAAATATAGAGAACTGAAACTTTGCTAAATTCTTAGAAACTTGAATTGTTTCCTTAAGTGAATAGGTGCTTTCATTTAACACAGTCAAATTCTGTCTATGTTGATAGACAGAAATGTCGAGTGTTTAACAACTTTAAACACTGTGAGAAAATTACTTAATCTTTAAAAAAGGATCAACTAAAATTTGGTAACTTTAACTATAGAAAGTCACGTACTCGAACTGTATTTTGTTTTCATCTCTAAAAGATATACAAATACGGTGTAGTTTCATTTTGTCACATAATTTGTATAACAAAGAATACAAATTGTTATGTTGAATAGCCAGTTTTATTGGATCCATGAACCGCGTGAATGCATAAAAAAGGGCGCCAGAGCCGATAATCGGTATAAAGGATTTTCGAGGAAGCAAGCGGGAAAGAAGTTGGGGCAGTCTGCAAGAGAGTTCTCTAGAGTACAGTTGTGGAATTTGATAATAATTTGGACGACGGAAGTCAATCAGAGAGTGTACGGAAGTTCAGATGTGTATAATAATTACTTTATAATATTTAAATTTTTTTTTAATTTTTTTTTAATTAGTGGTTTGTGTTCTACAAAACAGTTCGGTAAAGTAGTATCATATTATTAATTTTTATAATATTTCCTTTTTTTTTATTATGTCTTTGACAGGTTTTCTTCAGATTTTGGTTAATTTCTTATGTTGCTAAATGGTTATGACAGTTGAATGAGATGTATGTTTTAAAGGTGAATGTATGTTTTATTGACGACAAAGGTGCGGAATATGTATAACAAAGAGAGTTGACGTATGAGATATTTTTTAGAAGTATGATACTAGAGCAAGACAAAATCTTAGTCACTCTTATTTATATCTTTCTATAAATGTAAAGTTTGACATAGAGAACTATCACTTCATGTTTTTATAACTCAACACAGTGAAAATATATTGTGATACAATGAACTGAAGGCTTATTTACTCTATCTACTGTATTCTACTGTTAAATAGGTAATGATTATGCAAATTCGACGAGATTCTAACTACTATTTGTATTTATAACATCTTCGTGTAAAAGCCTTTTATCAACAGTTCAAATTATTAATCACAAAATAACAAACGACAAAATTCACGTTACATAAGAAATTATGTATTTGTAAAAATACCTATTGTACACATTTTCATGGTATTTCAAGAGATGAAAGAACGAGTGACTATTTTTGTCTTCCCTAGAATATAGCACATAGAACATAATACATTATATATATGTATTTTATACAAAATTCCTTGTCCTATGCTTTTACATGGAATATTTAAATTTTCTGAATTTTTAATTTTTTTTTTTTTTTTTTTTTTCGTCAAGTACATAACACCTAGGTACACAAATTACCTACCCTTCGTACTAACATATATGCCTGAAGGGCTGTTCGTGCAGGTAGATAAAACAAATGATTCTGGGAATCCTACACTTACATACATTTAAGTATTACAGCACATACTCGAAAAATTTACAAAACTATGAACTTCGAAACGAAGTTCTAAAGTTCTCAAAAGTAAGATCTCATAATATAAAAATTGTGAATTCCAATTTTATATACATAATATATATTTTATACTACATATATACATTGTAAATAACACATAATCAAAAAATTAAGGCGGTGTATGTTGTGTATAATGAAAGATGCTTTTATGTATCGAGATTTTTGATGAGATTTTGAATGATGAAGAGTGTGTACAGGAATGAGTTATATTTTTTAAGAAGTAATTTTGTTATTTACTTTTAATTAAATTTTCCTTTCAGCTATAAATGTTATAATGATATGGTATCTTTATTCATTATTTTGTTTTTATTTGTCATGTTTCGTGAGTGCTCGTCCTTGTCTGTCCGACGGGAGTTTACGGAAATTATGCAGACATCGTGTACCTGTGGAACTGGAGATACTTCAGGACTAAAATGCTGAAATTCATAAAAGCTGAGTATATTTAATTACTATTGTAGTTTTCCACCTTGCATGGCATTACTTTAATTCTATTCTATCATATAAATATAACGTAAGAGATTATTTACTCTAATTACTTTGATTAAATACTTAGGTATTTTATTGTACTTAAGTAATGCCCGATTTCAGTGAAATTCTAAAATACAAGAACCAAACACGAGCTCACTGAAAAATTGCTTTAGGCCACTTTGTTTTCTTTGAGAAAAGTTCAATTAATCTAGCTTACTGTTTCAATCACTTATGTACTTTAATGTTAATTTATTTCAATGTGTACTAATCTAATTTTCTTTCAGCGCCCCTTTTTTTTCATGGCTTATAATAGGCCCATCATAACTCGCTGACAGTTAAAATTAGTACATCCCAAACACTCAATTTGAATTTCTTGCTTCTCTTGTTTTTTTTTTTTTTTGAGTGTTTTAATTTTTGTTACGTAGTAAATAGAGTCACTGGACAGCCTTTATGTGTAGAGATCTTAAATAGATTGCGGTTTTTCTATTTAAAAATCTCGAGGAGAGGGCAACAGATATGATTGGTCAAATTATCATAAGATGATTACAAAAAAGCAGAATTAATTATATCTGTTTGGAGATAAGGATAAAGGGTCCAAACAATTAAAAGTGCAACTATTCTAATTTGATATTTGTAATTTTATTTGTTGATTTATAATTTCATATTTTTTTTTATTTTTATTTTCTTTTAAAAACTAAGATTCTGAGAGAAAGGTTGTCTGGAAGAGATCGCTTTAAAGCGATAAGACCTCCTTTTGTTTTTCTCTATTTGTAAATATGTTTTGTTTGTAAATTTTTTATGTTGATGCAATAAAGTATAATAATAATAATCATAATAATAAGATTCAAAAATCTATATTATTAATTATTATGAATCCAATATATACACATTTTTAATTTCGAATTCCAGGAGCGGATAAGCGAACTCAGCGTGGTGTGAGCATGAACGACAAGCGAGAACCTACGAGCATACTCCGGTTTCACAACAGCGAGTTGGGACATTAGCTAAGTCATAAACTCTAGTATTTAGGATATTTATATTTATAATTTTTTTTTCAAATTATATTTTACTAAATCAATTAAAGTCTTTCCTGATTCATATCCACGGGAGATTTTACAGCGACCCGCAATGTTTTATACGTACCGATCGGATATGAAATTTAAAAATGGAACTAACTTTTAAGGCAGAACAAAGATAACTAAAACCATAATTTATCGTGTTTATTTAAATTTCGGACACGGCACAACAAAAATAATGCGCCATTAAATTAATTTAAAAAGTATAAAGAAGAAATCGACATTTGAACGCGGCGAATTGGCGGCAAAATTACCTAAACTATTTTCATTATTATCAATACAGTTGTGTCAGTACAATTCGTTTTTTTATACGCATGTGTGAGAAAAGAACTATACAAGCCTTGACCACAACTGAGCATAACCGGGCTCTGTTATGCGTGCCTCTGCTATTTCTCTGCCCGCATACTCACGATCGCCCGGTTATGCTGCGTTTGCGGGCTGCGTCAGTAATGGACTATATAGAGACCAAATATGATACCTCTACTGTTACTCGGTAAGAAGTTGGGTATCCTGGAGATACGACGTGACTTTGCAGCATCCGGCCATGGTTACTTTGTTATTGCAATATTTGTAGCAACTGAATATCAAATTTCGAATAGATCAGACCTCTGTAAGTTGATATCCCTTGATCAACTAGAAAAGACCTGATAATCTTAAAATGGCTAAACAGAAATTCTTGAATCATAGCTAAAAACACTATCGCTCAAGCCACCTTTAAAAAAAAGTATATCAAAATTGGTTCATTCGTCTGAGCGCTACGATGCTATAGACACAGTTACCATGTTACACTTATAACACCCCTCTGTTTTTTTCGGGGTATTGAATGACATACGAGCAAGCCCTTCAATGGTGTTTTAATGGTATAACATCGTCGATAAAGTATAGGTATTAACTCAAAATCTTAAAAAAATAAAAATCACTCAAGTAAAACTTTATCGAATACCAGCTTTTACCCACGGTTATACCCGCCCTAAATTATAGAAAAAAAAAACTGACTCACACTTGACGTTTTCAAGTAGCCTATGTCCTTCCCCGGGACTTAAACTATCTCCATGCCAAATTTTAACTTAATCGGTACAGCGGTTTAAGTGTGAAGAAAAAATACACAGACAGATAGACAGAGTTACCTTCACATTTATAATATATATATATATATGGATCTGTAATGTAGTTAATAGTAATGCGTCAAGCTCTTAACTTATTGGTGAACATTCTTCTAGCTTAGTCTTTAGGTAGTAATAAATTTCGCGAACCCTAATCCTCTGGAATTTCACGATAAACCTTTTAACCTTTATTTACTCTGGGATTCTAGGACATTGCGTTAACAAATCCTATTATGTAGCTTTTAAGGATACAAATGGATTTAATTTTATGCAGGTACTTTAGTTTATAAATAAGAAAAGGACGAGTTAGAGTTGCGCATTAAAGGTTTTGTACCACTGCACAATACTTTATCTTATGAAACGTAACAGTTTGGTTTTACTAAGGTTTTACACTACAATCACTCTTTGTTTTGAAACTTTCGCTTTTAGTACACATTTAAAAAAAATAAAGAAAGACTAAACACGATTGGTGTAAGTCGGTCATAACGTCGATAAACAAAAAAATGCTACTTCGAATATATTTTCTATAAAACTATGTTTAGACTTTTATGATTTATTTTTTCTCTGAACTGACTACTGCAGTTAGCTGATGCAGTCATTACTGCTCCACCGGGCTTTTGGGGACGAGACTCTGAAGAAGTCTGAGCCCATATATCGCCTAACGCTCAAGGGTCCCCCTCGAACCCGAAGGTTAGTCAGCGCCAGGAGGGGAGTTCCCCGTAACGCGGTTGCGATTGCGGGAAGCGCTACGGCACTCTTTGATACCTCGTATATGAGGTGAGCGTGTGGGCTAAGGGATCGTGGGTTCGCCGACGAACCCGGGGAGGATGGCGTGATTTGAGGGGGGGGGCTACTAGGGGAGGTCGTCGTCTGGAATCGTCGATAGTACGTGCCGAGGCCGCCTAACAATAATTTTTCAACCGTGCCCTTTGGGGGGGCTGCTTTTATGGAGTGCCATTTCTATTATACAGTAAAAATAATCATGATTTTTTTTGTTTGAATCTCTCTTATTTATTATTTAATACATTCAACATAATTACACATTTAGGTATTATGTAGCAATTCAAACATTCTAACTATAACGATTTAAAGTATAGGGCACTTTTAAAGATCGCACAGACAGATTGATAGACTTACAGACGGCGTTCGCTTAATAATAGGGTCCTGTTGACACCATTTGGGTATGGAACCCTAATGAATACACTAACCACGTGTGTGCATTGAACTTTAGGTTGTCCAAGTTCAGTTTATTATGAAAAATGTTCTGCTTTAAATTTGGTATAAAAGAAAAGTATGTTGTTTAGCGTAAAATTTTTACGAAATTAATTATTGTGAATTTTCTTACATGGCAATCCTAAATGGCACTGTATATCGTCATCCATGTTTACAACCTCTGACAACACATCACCCTCGCGCAACCACCTGGCGGCCAATGTGAACAAGAACACGCCAAGATCCCGCGTCCGCCGCCGCCCCAGCCCTGACCTGGACCTAGACACAAAATTTAAAAGAAATTCATGCAAAAAACATTTTTGAAGATTTTTACTTTTGCTTCACTGTACACATGTCACAAAATAAATATAACCAAAATTTTAAGTAATGTTCTTAAGCCATACAGCTCAGCGTTAAATAATTATTAAGTTCCTCTTGGCAGAAAAGATGGGAAAGTATCTTTGTAAGGGAATCCGGTTAGTACCGACTTTAAAAAGGAAAATTTCAATACGAGGGGTCGTATTTGGTTTTGTTGGAATTACACAATATTTGTGTATATTAGGTAGTCCATGTAGGTTTCTAAGCAGGTGTGTGTCATAAATTAGGAATTAGATTGTAATAATCCTTTTATTAATAAAGTGAATGTCCTTAGACAGCAGTTTAATTTTATCACAATCGGTTCAATTATTCTAGGTTCAAATTGAAAAAAGGCCTTTATATAATTGTTGCAACAGTAAAAATCAAATCACGTAGGAAAAACGGCTAGTTAAATCCAGACAGTAAAATGTACAAAAATATTCAGATAGAGAAATAATTTCTTATCCAGTTATGTGCGCAGCAGTTCCGTAAAGGTACGGAACCTTTATTATGGTCCGTTTCTCTTGCAATTCAATTATTTTTTTACGAGCAGGTAGAATAAATGGCGCAAAGATAAAATGGGGTAGAACGTCTGAAAGATATACCTTCCGACTATTGCGTACTTTGTAGTAACGACAAATTAACTGATTTTTTCCGCACCGACTTCAATAGTACATTATGATACAAGTGAGCTAGTCTGGTAGCTGTCGAATCATAGATCGCCCGTTTCATACGACATTTTTAAACTCATTTGCTTGTCGAAATAAATAAATCTACACAACAATTTGGTTTACACTACACTACACATATTTAAAAATACTACCCATAAGTATTTAAAATACTACTAGCACGCAGATTGCTTATTTCGTGGTCGTACTCGTAGAAGTAAATATTCACCTTCATTGAAGTAAACTGGTCTGCAATTTAGTAAAGAACCGGTATTTTGTGCAAATATACGTACCACTACAGGTATGGTAAAGTAAAAAGCACGCGTATTTTATGAGCTGCATTATGATCCTAGAACCTACAACTAGAAGCTAAGAGTCACTTTACGAGCAAGCATGTTAAAAGAATAGTAAAGCTTTGCATATTCTAAAAATATTTTAATAAATAGGTAAGTAGGTACACGTTATAGTGAAGAGAATAGTCATTATTATTCAGCAGTAACTCATACCAGTACGTGATTCCCTATATCCCCTTAGTTTATTCTTGTTGCGTGCGGATGGAATACTAAGTAACAATTATTTTTTTCCACCGAGACCACTGAGGTTTCAAAAATGAAGTTTTAACGGACCCTATTTTGGTAGAAACGTAAAAATGGCAAATTGCACATTACATATTTTCGCATATACTCCTAGTAAAATTTGTCCATCTGTCTGTGTGTATTTGTAGTTATAAAGGAAGTTGTCCACACTATAAAAGTCCTAAGTTCGGTGTATGTGCCGAACGTAAACCTAAGTTTATTTTGGTCGAGATTTGCCAATAAGGTTTTCTGCAAGGACTACAGTATGGTGTGCTTCAAGAACGAAGTTATTAGATTTCTGAAGGGTCGGCAACGCGCAAGTGATACCCCTGGTGTTGCAAGCGTCCATAGGCTACGGTGATCGCTTACCATCAGGCGGACCGTAAGCTTGTTTGCCACCTTAGCGGTATTAAAAAAAAAAAAAAAAAAAACCTGTAAAACGTCTCTGGAATCGGCTAGATGAGAAAGACGAAGGACCAGGTATGGTTACGTTCATGGAGCTGTAGGTTGATATAAGAGTTTTGTACCTTAAAAAGATAAAACCAAACACTGTTAAGATCACTCAGTTTACTGACATACAGTGGACTGAGTGCCTGTCACATTCATATATTTCATTAAAATTAGTGACGCAAAAAATTGGCATAGTTGGATATTATAACAGTCCTTATAATCAAGGAAGTTATTAATGCTACATGCAGGTTTGGAATTTTCAAAATAATATATTTGAGCTTTTAGGAATAGAAATATTAAATGCTAAAAAAATGTTTTCTTTTCTAAGGACTACAGTATGGGTTTATAGATATTTCCCTGGTGTGACAAGCGTCCATAGGCTACGGTGGTCGCTTGCCATCAGGCGCACCGTAACCATGTTTGCCACCTTAGTGCCACCACAGTTTAAATGATTAAATATATCTAGTAGACTTTGTTTGCTCTGCACATTCCAATTCTTTTATTTATTTATACTTTTTGTTTTTACCCACGACGACGCGACGGCGAAAATATCCTTTTTTAACTTGTATATTCGTTCTACTTTCTACACAAGACTAAAACCAAATCTTACTACCAACATGACCGGCCAACTAAAGTTCAGTAACGCACGTATCATTAAACCGTCTGACTATTGAACAAAAAACACTTTAAGTCATTAAAAGCTTTTATTTACAAAGATTTATGTCAAGACAACGTCTCAGATTTTATCAAATGGCCAAAATGTACTTGTATTAAAATAAAATTACTTAAATTGAAGTAAAAATATTTATTGTGAAGATCTAGTGGATTAGGGTTTGTGAAATGAATTGCTATTAAAGCGTGAGCTAGAAGAATGTTCGGCAATAACTCAAGAGCGAGACGCTCTCACCCTATTGGGCGCTTTTGACAAAATATCGGTGTTCCTAACAAAGTTTACTTTGTTATTTATCTAGTCATAATTAATTTATATTCAATTAAAAGTATGTTGTTAAATCTGGTTCTGAATTACAAATTAAAGAGGTGAGATGGTAATTTTCGGTAGGTTTTGAGCCAACATACATACAATTAAAATAAAAAAAACCCACATCAAAATATCGGCCTAACTGTAATTATATAGCTAAGTAAAACAATGAACTGCATTTGAAACACATCTTCTGTAGCGCCCCTTGTTAGCCTAAATCCGCAAAACATGTCTAAGAACCTGCTTTGGTGTGACTCCTATGCCACGCAATAAACCGCAATTAAATAGGTCCAGTAGTTTCTTAAACAGACATATATAAACACAAACAAACTTCCACCCTAATATACATATACCGTCTTCGTTCGCTCCGCCGCGCGCCAAATATATAAGATAGAAAAAGCATATTTGCCAAAAGCGGCCACTTTTAGTAGATGGCTATCTGCAACTTAGAGATATACTATTAGAGATATATAGTATTTTTAAATACTGTTTCTACAAGAAGTAAATAAATAATAAATATCCAATGGCGGTGCTAGTGGGCCGTAGTGGTGGCCTTAAATTTAATTATGTTTCCATTTCTTATAAGAATACGTGATACGCATATGAAAATTTCCATTGCCTTCAGGTTTTCACTTTAGTTTTCAAACCTGTGTTCTTAAAATCAATAACAATAATGTAACTTTCTCAATAAACTTGCTTATAACAACTACCTACTCCAATCTTTTGAGATACCTGCAATAAGGCGTGTGCCTATGTATGCATGTTTTTCAAAGTAATCTTTTTAACATCGTCAAGGTCCTAAGCGAGATTTATATCAAAACTCAGTCCCAGATTATGTCAAACTAGCAAAATATACCTACACAAACTTAAGAAATAAAAGCACTCAAATTACAGTAAAAATATTTATTGCAAAAATCCAGTGGATTACGGTCCGCAAAATAAATTGCTATCTAAAGCTAGAGCCTGAAGAATGTTCAGCGATAAGTCAAGAGAGTGACGCACACCCTGTTGGATACTCTGAACCAAGTATTAATGTTCTGAATTGAGTATTTTATATTTATTATCGAACTTAAGGCTCAGTATAATGCACACTAGCGCCGTCACTAGATATGACGCCCGCACTAAATTCGGTTGTCGGATTAGGATTCCTACGGCAACGTCTTGATTATACTTAGGAAGTTTGCTGTATTTTTGCTTATCATCTCTGCCCTAATACGACTGATACTTAGCGTTTTAAGAGCAGCCATGTAATTACTTTCCCCTTCATAAAATCTTAATAAAATCAGCTCAGCAATTTAGTCTAATTCCTTTAACCCTTTGTGCGCTAATCCGACTCATTATTTGACATTTTTTAAGTAGCATACAGCGATCGGGACGATCGCCTCCCATAAGGACGGCCGAGAAAGAAATAAATTGTAACATTTTTTTAAATATAAATAAATACTTGGTGTGACTTGGGCTTATATATTATTAACTGCACGAGCTGGGTCGTTTGGGTAACTTACGTTTGCAGATTCAAAGTTCAAAAAATACCTTCAGATCTTATTATCCCCCCCGCCACCTAAACTTTAGTTCTGGATCCGCTCTTGGAAGCATATGTATTTCCCCCAGGTGCAAGCTACCAGACTATCATCCAGATTGGTTGAACACAAATGGACAGACGGACAGAGAGACGTTGAATCTTTATAATACATAGGCACAAATGTCTTATAGCCAAAATACTCTTCGTCGTCGTCTGTTTCATATGTAGAATGGTATTAGTTCTTATCTTTCTCTCGGGATTTTTAATGTTCACAGAGTTTACCAAGAGTTCTATTAATAGTTAATGCTCATTAGTTTCTTGTTATATTCTTGTAATATTTTTAAGGGATCCAATTTTTTATATCATTAAGGTGGCAAACAAGCTTACGGTCCCCCTGATGGTAAGCGGTCACCGTAGCCTATGGACGCTTGCAACACCAGGGGTATCACTCGCATGTTGCCAACCCTTCAAAAATCTAATAACTACTTTCTTGCAGAACGTCATACTGTAGTCCTTAAAGAAAACCTTGGCAAGGAGCTCTTTCCACAACCCAAGCGTTCGCGGGAAGAAGTTTCTCTGTACGCG
Source organism: Apoda limacodes (assembly GCA_946406115.1). NCBI lineage: Eukaryota > Metazoa > Arthropoda > Insecta > Lepidoptera > Limacodidae > Apoda > Apoda limacodes. Next base: position 18,016,528 of record OX291555.1, on the reverse strand, counting down.
ACCATTTCAGTTCTTAAGTGTTAAAATGAATTCCCTAAGGATGGTGAGCGATGTGATGGTAGAAAGTAGCTGTGGGCATGATTAATATTAATAATATTTAATTTTATAATTTATAATTAATTTTCTTCGCCTAAGGCATCACTATAATAAGATATTTGTAACATGTTGAAACTGGTCAATATTATGTAGGACACCTTATCTAATGATTACAACAGCCTCAGTTAAAAACTGTTTGAATTTGATTCAGATTTGTTTAAAGACCCAAAAAATAATCATAATAAACAAGTCACCCATAAAGCTCCTAATTGCTCCGTGTCATGGCTTCAAAGGAAATTCGCTAAGCGACTTTTCTTGTACCGGTGACTGTAATTGTAGCAAGCTTTGACGAAGCGGCCTGTTGCGTGCTTTTAGACATTCTAATCGTATTATCATGTTAATGTAAAGAGCCGTGCATATTACGTTAATTTTGATATGGAGAACGTATTTCTTAATTACTTTGGGTTACATTACTACCTTAGACTCAAATTTTGTTTGTACAAGAGTTATTTCTTTATAAGATGAAAATTAAGGTACCTTTCATTTTAGAGGCAGCTAAATGTAATAAATTGTCGTTTTGATTGTAGATAACTTAATATTTAGGTGTTATGGTTCTAATGAAATTTTACGTAATGGTGAATGAATGGGAACCACTTTATAGTTTTGCAATAGAAAACAAAACATTTACATTTAACTTGTATTATTCATATTTATTTTTTAATTTTTTTGGTGTTTTTTCATTATTGGTGTTTTGGTGATTTAAGATAAATTGAAATTTAGAATAAATTGTTCTTTTCGAAATGAAACATGAAAAAGAAAAAGTTTTCTTTTCATTTGTACAGGTTCCATTCCCGGCTTCAACACATAATTAACCAAAATCTTTTAATGTAGTTTTACTTACCAAAGAAAATCAAGGTAAGTTTCTTTTTAGTAAAATTTGTCATCATCAATAAATTAGGGAACTTTTCCACCAACGCACTAATTTTCTTCTCCGTCCTGAATACCTGGGCTCAACTAAATTTGTAAATTTGTACAAAATGTATGGAAATGAAACCATTTAACAAAGTTTATGTATACTCATACCTTATCAAAGCTACACTGTTTTCAGACTATGAAATTAATTTTCGTTTGTGTAATGAAAAGGTAATTTGTACAAGAGAGCTTTGTTGAGCTCAAAGGAACAATTTGTGTGGCGATGACACTTTTGGGATACTAACAACTTCGTATGTTAATATTAAAAAAATTATAAAATCAAGGAAGAGATTTAAAAAAAATATATTTGTTAGTCCACTACATTAGCCCTTTAAGTGATGAATCTGACATATTTGTTTGTATGGCTAAAATATTTCATAAAAATCTCTCTGTCACGATGTCTACTGACATCTAAGCTATGTTTTTCAATAAATCGAAGCTTAGGCACTTTAATACTTTTTAAGGGTCTGCGTTACTAAAAACATAATAAGCGTGCGTGAGTAGTACAGCTACATTTCAACTCACTATGATTTTTTTTTACATGAATTAAATTAATAGTTCATTATACATCATTGTTATCAGAAAATGCTTTTCTCGGGGTTTATATCACTATCACGGCTATGCTATAACAAAGTTGTAAACTAATAGCACTTAGAACTTTGAATATTTATTTACCAAAACTTAAAAAAAAAATGAAAAAGCGGTGGGTCAGTTTAGGATTTTTTACCGAAAAAAGTTCATCAATCGTGTTGTTACGTTATTCAGGGTTTGAACACAGAACACCGAAGAACGCAGTCATGAAATTTAAGTCGTATCTGATCAGCGGGTCCGTTGAAGTCTGCCAAAAAAAAAAATGGGCGAGTATGGTCTTTTAAGCAAAACCTACTAAATAAATTTTATAGAGCGCTCGTCAAAAAAATCTATCGAGTTAAGTATACGCATATTTGAAGTGTCTTAGCATTCATAATCACTTAAAGTTAAAATACTTTATTAACGTTACTATTCGTTTTAGCGTATTATTAAAATAACTTAGTTATTGCGTGTTAGTACAATAAATTAATGTATGAAATAGATATCAAATAAAATATTTACAAACTAATAAATGTAAAACTTCTAATACAATTAAATTCTTCTAAGTAAGAATAATGTTAGAGTTAAGTTACTAGTAAATTTATTAATAAACAGAAGCACTCAAATAAGTGTAAAATACTTATTGAACAAACCCTAATCCAAGGGGGATTAGGGTTTTCAAAATAAATTGGTATCTTGATCTAGCTTGAGCTAGACGAATATTTGGTAAAAGATCAGGAGACGAATAACAGTTCATCAGCCATTATGCTCAGTAATAAACCATTAGCTAAGTGTAAGCTATACATATCATACAAGTAATATATATATTTATTCCTTGATTTCTATTCCAAATACTACATAAAGTTATAAAATACTTGATTTCGTAAGCGGCTCCACCTGCTTTTAATTCGGTTATCGGCGTGAAACTCCTTAAAAATTATAGTAATGAAGTTTACTACTAATGAAGTTAGCTGTAGCTATAGATTTTTTAAGCTTGGTTATATTTATTCCCGCTGGTACTTTTAGATTTTTCGGTATAAAAAGTAGCCTCTGTCCTGTTCCAGGACCTAATCTAAATGTGTTTTCGGTGAAGGAAAACATCGTGAGAAAACCAGCATACAGAAAAAGGATGTATGTGAAGTCCGTAATCCGTGCCCGGGTGTGGTCTATGGCACCGAACGCCGTCGGTGAGGGTAGGCCGTGCCCGAACAGCAGGGACGTATGAGGTTGTTAAAAATATACATACATATATAAATTAACTCACACCTATATGTTAAAGCTGCTAAAGATAATAATAATGAGTATCTATATAAAAAAAATGTTTATTAAACATAGAAATTAAAATCCATCTAAATAATTAAAATCATCACTTGACACAAATCGTCAGACCAAATGTTGCGTGTGGTTTATGCAAAATCTCTTAAAATGTAACAGTGTCCGGCATTTTAAATGTAATTTGTCACAGTTTGGGGTTTCTTTAGGTTACTTTAATATTTATGCTGTAAGAAAAGCTTGAGCTGATTGAACTATGTTTGAACTAATTACCTATTTGGCCCATATTCCAAGCATTCCGAGTATTAATTAGTATGTAGCGGATCATGTCGTAACGCTACAAGCATGGCTAACGTCACGCGTCCTAAATCGCGCAATCGAATTTTTTTCGGCAGTTCAGCATATATATCAACCTAAGCGCAAATTAAGTGCCCGGGGCGCTTCTCGCCCCCACTCAATCGCAACCGCACCCGCTTAACGGGGAACTCCCCTCCTGGCGGTGACTCACCTTCGGGTTCGAGGCTCACGCCGGTCGAAGGGACGCCACAGAGCTACAACCCAAGCCAAGGCTCCCCCCGCGGGGAGCCCTTGAGCGTTGGACGTTATATGGGCTGAGGCTCCTTCAGAGTCTCGCCCCGAGAAGCCAGGTGAAGCAGTAATGGCTGCATAAACAGTCAGAAAAAAAAAATTAAGTGGACCACGGCGGTCCCCAGGCAGAACACCTTGCCTGGCAGGAGAACTTCTCTTTGCCACTGCTCCACAATATATATATATGTATATATATATGATACCTAAATATATTTTGTCTTCCATGTTTTAATTTTTTTTTTGATTCGAAGTAGAGTTTTATAATTGAGACTATCGTTATTAGAAATATGGTGGCGTTTGGTATTTTAGTTTTAGACTGGTCTTTTTTCATATAACCTAAGTGACGAGGTCTATTCTTTTCTTCATCTATACCAAATAAAAAAATAAACCATTCAGTTACAAGCTTCTCACAAGTGTTCACAATAAAACATGATCGTTCTTTTGTTATTCACAAGATTGTCTACTAATCTAAAATACACAATGGTTTACGAGCATAATTGATAGGTGCAAAACCGGAATTGCTGAGGAAACAATAGCTTGCTATTCCGATACACTGTTTTGTTGTAGAATTGATGTTTCTGCAACGTTGCAGACTAACCGATATCGATACTTGTAAACTGTATTATATATTTTTCATTTTTGACATTCGTTTAACTTACTATTTATTAATATTTAAGTTTAAGTTTGGTATGTTCCAGTAAATACGCATGTAAGTTGCTAGTATAGTTTTGAGTGAACATAACGTAATTTTTTATTATCACCTAGTGGAGGTTGATAAGTAATTGTTCTGTGTCGTCGTAGTTTAAGGTTTTGAGCCATGAAACGATTGTTTTTTTTTTACACTGAGCATCTGACATGGAATATATTTTTAATTTTCTGTTTAATTAGTTGTAAAAAACGAAAGACCGTCTCCAGTATTGTTTGATTGCAAACGTTGTTCTGCAGATATTGTGTCTGATAATATTTTGAGACCCTCGTTTCGCTAAGGTGTTGTTATCCAAGACTATACTTTTATGCCTTTTTAAGATACAGTTGTAAATGTAGATTTACCTAACCGTCAGCACGTCAGCTTGTTTATAAATATCAGTGGTGTTAGTTATTCTGTTTTTAGAAAAGAATATCGTTTTTAGAAAATACCTTTGTGCCCGCTGGATCTTAATAAATTTAGTTTTAGCCTAAATCTTGTAAGGAAAATTAACGTAGGTAAAATAGATGCAATTTAGTTTATTGAGTGCTACGTAGGGTCTCCTTCTTAATAATTTTGTAGTCAGGTAGTAAAGAAATAAATGATTTTAAAGTTTCACCGACTTTACTAATTTCTTTGAAGAACTACCAATACCAATAAACACAAACAGCACTTTTGGGCGGTCAATTAATTGAATATTTTTCAGCAGGTTGAATTGTTTTTGGAACTAAAACAGCTAGCCAAAAGCTCAGCATTTACAACTATGATAACTATGTCATTATGATGTGCATTTGTAGAACTAGGTGGTAAGACTTGGTGAACGTTTGCTTCACTGTAGCCCCCTATCCCGTATAGCAATCTCCTTTGTTTCTCCCATCCTCTATCCCGTACTTCTCCCTACCTCTGAATTTACCCCGGAAACACGGAAACGCTGCTTAACTCGAATTGTGATTAATGGTCTTAAGTTATTACAAAAAAAACTCATTATATTTTTAATTTTCCAAATTTTTCAATAAGGTCAATATTTAAATTTTTTTATATGTTTATAAATCTTATTTGGAGTATTAAAAACATTAAAAAAATAAGCAAATCGGTCCAGTTCTCAAGTGATGTAGGCACATAGTGATGTGCCTACCAATGAACAGTATTTAATTTTTATTTATATACATAGATATTATTTTACTTACCATTCAAATACACTTCACGGTTTTATTAACTTAGGTTCTTATTCTTTTCATCACTTTTAGCATTTTTTCAACTAAATGTGGATTATGTATAGCTTAAGACACTTTATTCTGTGGAGATACCACTTCAGCTGTCTGACTCGAGAGGCTCAAAAGTGCTTATACATCCTCTAGATCTAAGCACTTTATTGTTCTTTCGTATAAAAGAGAAAGGCCGTCTTGTGTCCTGTCTATATATATTAGGTTCATAATTTTGCATAAATTTAACTTTTCTCTTAGTACTTCTGAGTGATAACTTATTTCGGTGTGATTTACAGTCTAACCGTTCGCTCATATTAATACTTTACTAGCTTAATTCCGCGACTTCCTCTACGACTGTTAAAACAGAATAAAGTTTTTAACTATTACTAGATTTATCTACAAAAATATCGGAATTCAGAATGATTATCCAAAAACGATAAAACACATCAAATTTAATTTTCTATCTTAAGGTCAAATAGCAATTTTCATTTATTTACCTCAAAAAATTACGTGTTTTCATATCAACTTCAGACCTCCATTTTAACTCTAGGAGATAAGCTTTGCGAAATGCTTTCTCAGTGCTCGCAAAAATCCAAGTTTCTGGGCCCAGTAGTTTGAGCTGTGCGTTCTGTATATCATTGCCAATCTGATTATTCCCTTATAGTCTAACTTGTGTAGCTATTGACATTGATTTAATATATTATTACATTATATTAACATAATATTATATTAAATCAGTGTCAATAGTTACACAAGGGGCGTAGGTTCATGTTTAACAATCGTATCACATCACCGACGACACGTAACAAAATACGTATTTCAATAATGTAAGGAAAATCACAGTATAAAGATATGGTAATAATATTCGCTATTCTTTTCATAAAAAATACGAGTCTCGTGCTCCACATATAAAAATGAACAAATCGTATTTATTTTTCTCAAGATTAGTACTACCTACAATAATACGTGGGTGTTTTGAATAATGTGAAATAAAGTAGTAGGTATATTACGAGTTATGAATTAAAAATGGAAAACGAAAAGCAATGTTTTTATAGATTTCTAAAAAAAAATGCAGTAAATTTATAGGAAAAGAATATATATGCAATGATATTTTGTATTTCCAGTATAAAACTTGCAAAAGGACAGTGGAATCTACTTTAAAAACGAGCAGAAAACTGCTCATTTGGAATGGTAAAATATTTACTTGTAACTTATCACAAAGGCTTTACCTAAATATCATATAAATTTAACTACATCCACTGCCATTGTAGCTCTTTTTTGCAGAAAAAGCGCACCATAAACAGTCTTTTCCTTTATTTCCATGTAGCCCATTGGTCACCGACATGTTTGGGCCCAACAGACCTGTCTTAATCTAGATATATCCACTCTCGAATGCTTATAATTTATAAGGTTATATATAATTGTTGTTTGACATCCGACTTCAAAATTAGGAAAACATGACGTACTGATAGATCACGTCTGCTTTGGGGGCTTTTTTGTACTTTTTAGTGGTAGTTTTGAAGTCTGTTTGATTATATGTTTAGTTTATAGCATTCTCGTTTGAATGTACAGCGTGGGATGGCCTCCTGCCAGATGGAGAGATGTCCTCTTGCGTTACACCCGAAACGAACCAAGATGACTGATATAATAATGACAGTAAACCATGGAACTTAATTTTAGAGTGTTAGCAGTGGTTACCATCATGCAGAATATTGCTATCTCACCACAACTAGTTGTCCATTCCAAAAACATCCTAACAACACGCTTGTATTATATCAATGATACCACATTGGCAAAGTTTGATCCATTTGCAGATTATCTTTATGTGAAAATGTTTTTTTACAACTTCACTGTGATTTGAGAAATTCGATAGCTCATATTTTTTTAAATAATTTGAAATAAAGAATTTATTTACTTACGTAAGTAAAAAAAAATGGAAATTCTTTTTTTAATAAGCCTTCATATTTCTACAACTGTTCTTTAAGAACTGTACAATTCGAACAAGATCATCTACACTTATATTTTAAGGAGTTAAAGTTTAAATGTAGAAGGTAATCTTATATTATTTTTATTGGTAAATATTTAAAAAGCGATTTTTAAAAATTTACCAATATAAATAATATTAGATATAAGAATAATATAAAATAAGATATATAAGAAAACCTATAACGATAGCCAAATTCAGCTCGGGCGAATAATATTCCTAGACTAACGTTTTTTATTGTATTTACATAAAATATAAATGTTAAAATTGCAGATGCATAACAAACACAAATAGCTTTATTATTCCCCTGAGCCAACTAAATGTTTACGTTCACGAACGAGGTCAGAAGTAACCATCGTATATTTTTTCACACAACAGAATGAAAAAGGTATAATTAAGAGTATTTTTCTCTGACCGATAAAATCGTTGACGATATTGTTGGTCACACACTGACATCGTTAAATGTCATGCATGGGTTTCCAATCGGAAGTCAATTAATTCACCAACACCAGAAAATACTACTGAGTTGTAACTATAACTCAAACTTCAAAGCTTGTCGCTTACCTAGTTATAGTATGATACATAAAGCATTGAACCGCAAGGCTAATGTGGTATTAAAAGAACCGTGTTGTTTAAAAAACCAATACGGCCTAAGAGCGCTTTTGGCAAACATCAAAGCTACACTTACTATATAAAAATGTCTGTGACTTTACGTGACACTAACGACAATCGTATGCCTCAACTCAATGGTTTTTGTACCTCTAAAATAAGGTGGATGGCTCAGATTGAGTTAAAAACGTTTAATAAACCGACAATACATCGATGCCGACACTCGTTTTTTTTTGCGTTGGAAATCCTCATGGATACCCAGGTTATGTCGGACTCTTACCTACTACAACCAACGGTGTTCCTTCTCGCACCTCTACGGCGGGGCCACAGGAACTCTTAAGTGCGTCCGCGACTCCGCCAGCAGCGTTACCTCTACGCCTCTGGTGGTGGCACCACCTCCGTGCCGACACTCCTGTGTTATATTGTATAGGTTCAAATTGTAGGTATTGCTTAAAGAATTTTATATGTGATGGTGATACCACATTTAAACCTGTAAAACCATTTTCAAGCATAAAATGATTACGTACTCAACCAAATCCTGGTAACCCAAACTCGCGAAAAAACTCAAGTCTAAAATTTATAGAAGAGCTGTAAATTGCCCGCCACCTCGTTTTATTCCTGAAACATCTGGCTTGAACAGCTGTTCTCACTGGACGAAAGCGGTTATTTCTGGTCGTATACAAAAAGTTGTAACTTCGGCATCCAATTGTGTGAAGACATTAACTATGTATCTATACATACATTATGAACGTTTATTTAATGAACATTTGTGTTTGTTTTAATTCTAGGTGTTATCTATGTCAGATATCTATTTATTACAAAACAAATGTTTTCTTATATGTATTTGTATTCTTTCGATCCTCCAACTATATTTGTTAACAAATTTAGCTAATTTGGAAGCTTAAAATTCTCAAAATATACACTAAAGAAAACAAAATCCTTAAAACACTTTACAAAATTTTAAAGAACTGTCTCTCGACAACTCCGCAATGGAATAAGTAAAAATGGAAAAAATCGTAACTCTTTCTAATCTAAAACAAAAAAATATTTGAAGAGATACTGTATTTTACTAATTTTACGCCTTAGGTGACTCGGCAGTACAGAATCTGAAACGAAAGAACATGTAGAAAACCTGTACTAGCCGACAAAGCTCAAAAAAAAAGTAAGTTAAAGTGACTATAAGTTTGTTATATACCTATTGGTCCAAGGTTCCCGATGATCGCGTTCTGGAAAACGCAGCGTTACAATATGTGTTCTAACGATGACAGAGGCTTGGAAAGTAGCTTCAGATCTGCATAATATCGCGGTTTTGATCCTCGGAAGGGGGTAATTAGGGGCTGGATAACCACTAAACCCACACCCACAGTGTTAAGTATTGAGTATTGAGTATCATAATAATGCCTTTGCTGAGTTTCTTGCCGGTTCTTCGCAGTACAAGGTCTCCCGCCCTATAGACTTACGAACCGATGGCGAAGTGACATTCATAAGTGCTCAGTTATTGTAGCCTAAATTGAATAAATGATTTTGATTTGATTTGATTTGAAGTGCTTCCCATACTGTGATGTGGCTATATATATTTGTCCCATAAGCAATAGATAATGAGATGTAGAGTAATAAGCAATATAAATAATAATATTAAAGAGCAGGATGCCATATGCCAGTTCCTGACGAACTATAAGTTAGGATTGGGCATAGGAAACACCAACAACTTTAATCCTGCCCCTGCGTGACAGTTAGTAAGACCTTCGCTGCAACACTGCCTCTGATACAGTGTATCTGGACTAAGGTGGCTTCATGTATGTCCCATAAGTAATAGTTTGCAATCTGTAGACTAGTAAGCATTTTAAGTAATAAAATTGAAGATCAGGAACATAATAATATACCCCATTTGCCTCTTCCTGACAAACTATGAAAAAAAAGTCAGGATTGGGCAGAGGGAAACAGCCAATGTATATTCGAAGAAATATTATTTTACTAACTTCTCTTGAGGGAAGTTATTGTAAAGGGAGGGCGAGGGAGATTGATAAGTTTCCGAAACGACAAACTGGAAAAAAAGATACGCAAAAAAAAATATTACATTATATTCTGGCATCTTTTCAAAAACACAACGCCAAATTTGAATTCAATCGTACTGACGGAATTTGTATAAGAGGACCTAGAACTTTCGCTGTCGTGATTTTGTTTAAAAAATGGAAAGTAACGTAATTCTTGCGGTGATAAAGTTTTACGTTTTAAAAGAGGATATGTAAATATCTTTTTTCGTTTGCGCCTACTGATACTTTTTCTTAAACATTTGTAGGTTGACTGGTAGAAAGTGCTGATAGCATTAAGTCCAGCTATTGTACAATTTTGGTGTTCAATAAAGAATATAACAAAAAAGCACCCCGGATTAAAGCCAAGCTAGACAGTGTTTAAGGTAATTCTGCTCCTTCATTGCTGTTTAACCGAGATCCTTCAAGTTTTGGCGACGTTATGTTACTGTAGATGAAACCCAGATACATCATTATATTCCTAAAACGAAAGAATAATCTTAGATGAAAACAAAAACAGTTTTCTCGGCCGGCAAAGTGATAACGACTGTTTAGTAGGTTATCTGCAAAAGGAAAAACAATAAATGGAGAGTAATACGCAAGCTTGCTGCAAAATTTGAATAAAGAAAATCCGGAAGAAACGACCTCATTTGGTCAAGAAAAATGTTTAGTTCCACCATGACAACGCACCTGTACACACGTCAATTGTTGCAGTCGCCAAACTCCATGACTTGCGGTTCGAATCGCTACCGCATCCACCCTGTTCCCCGTGCGACTTCCACTTATTCCCGAACCTGAAGAAATAGATGGCCAGAGATTTTCATTAATGATGAGGTCATAGTTGCCGTGGCCGAGTATTTTATGGGGTTGGTAAAACATTTTATCAAACTGGTGTAACGGCATTGGAAAAGCGCTGGACTAAATGCATCGAGGTAGAAGAAAACTACGTTGAGAAATAAATTTGTTTTAAATATATTCTTATAGTTTTTCTTTTTCGTTTCGGAAATTTATCAATCAGCCCACGTAGGTCCGAAAATCAAAATCGCTAAATTTACGTTTTGAGATCTGGTGAATCGTTTACCATCATTTTTAGAATGATGTCTGTGTGTGTATGCAGGTTACCTTTTTTTGCTCCTCGATATCGCAAGAACCAATGGACCAATCTGTTTTGTGACCATATCAATCGATCACGTTTAATCTGATAAGAGTTTGAGCAAAATTGATCCAGCAGTTTGTTTTTTATCGCTTAAGAACCCTTAATTTTAAAAAACTTTAAAAAATATTAAGAGAAGTGTGGTGGTTACTTGCTACCAAACTAATTTTTCTTTTATTTTTTATCAAGGTTTCTTTTTGAAAATTACCTATAATTAATAAAAAATAAAAATTCATTCCTTACGTGACCAATCAAAATTGATATTTAAGCAAAAATGTATTACCTAGTGCAACTTAGTCACTTATTATACATTTATATACTACATAATATGTTGTATTGATAAGCTATTTCAAAAAAAAATAATTAGGTATTTGAAATGGTTGGTTGGTGGATGATTTTAAAGAAAAATAACCTCATTATTACTTTAAAATTTTGGAATAGTAACTTCAAATTGTTAATCAGATAATGGAATGTTTACTTGTAATAGAAATTCACTGCACAGAAAGCGGTTAAAACTACTAAGTTAAACGAGCAAACTGTCGGAGAGTCGGACACTTACGCTTAACTTAATGGTTTTGATTAACCTAATGTAATTTGTGAATATTAAAGAAGAAATTAAGTTAAACAAGGTCATGATGTTTGTCTACGACGTTGTAATAAATAAAGGAATGATAGATGAGTTGTTAACGCTATCAGCTAGTAGAAAGCTAAACTATATTTTAACAATAACAGTATTCCGACTTCAAATCCACTAAAAAGTAAATAATAAGCCCGTTAAGCAGACTAATATGAATATGACAGAACATTCAGTTCTATGGTTTATTCGCCTTAAAGTCGATTGCCAAAAGTAAAGACAAGTAAAGATATGTAAAAAAGTTCTGCTAGCAGCAAAAAAAGGCTAGTTTTTGTGACAGTATGTCTGCTTAAGAGGCATTTTAGGAACCTTGGCAATTACTTAAAAAAAACATATAACCGTATTGAGAACCACCCACTTCTTTGAAGTCATTTGTGAAATAGAACCGCCCAAATATTTTCTAAATGTTCCTTTATCTAAGCCTAAATGTCACATAGAATAAAAACTGCATCTGCCACAAAATAACGAGCAAGGTATTTTTCATATGAGCGCCGTATATAATACTAATTTCGTGCAGTTGCATACAAGATTTTATTTACAACTGAGAAAAGAAAAACTGGCTAATTGCGAGTCGGACTTAGCACATTTTGGGTTCCGTACCAAATGTAGAATATAAGCCGTCCGAATGGCAAAATTATTCATAGGCAGTAGGTGAGTGAATCTCTTCTACGCTACGCATTTGAGCGTAGCATCAAGTTGGTTGTATTAAGAGAAATGAGGGAATTTCTGGGAAAAAATCTAATTTATCACTTTATTGAGTTTTTGTTAGTAAAATATACGTAAAAATAAACATAATTGCAAAATTTCAAGTCAATGGAAAAATAAGAAATTCTTTGGAACAAAATTTTGTGAAAAATGCTGACTTTGGTGGTTTCTTATTAATTTATTTTCCAATATTTTTTTAAACAAAAAAAACAGTATTTACCTACTTAACGACTTCTAAACAATTATACCGCATTGGATAGGGTAGGTTTCTCGCCCTTCCCCTTTATCTGTATGGAAGTCCCCCTTAAAAACATTTAAAAACATTTTTGCATGGCTTTGTACCAACAAAATGCTTTACTTTATTTATTTATTTAGATGATTACTGTAAAAATTTGAAGAATGTAGCTTCAACCGTTTAGTTGTAAAACTTGTGTGACAAACGACTGCCAGACAGAAGGACAGACGGACTCGTGAGTGACAGCAATAGGGCTCCATTTCGACCTTTTGGATACGGAACCCTTAAACCAAGAAAATAAGTTGCTTAGAAAAATTAATATTTTGGTTTAACATACCTTCTTAATATTAAATATGCTGTGACATTCAGGGACCATAACATAGCTGCTTTAAGTTTAATAGCACATTCTTCAAAATAAACCAATTAAACACTAACCAAGAAAGATGCTATTCGCACATTGATACGTAAATTTCCTCCACTTATAAAAACCTTGGTAGCATTTTTCAGATAAATGCGTGGATTTTACCGGAAGCAGATTACTTCTGGCTGTGATAACTGTCACCGTATTATTTGGAGGTGTACATTTCATTCCCTGTCACTGTCTGACGTTGATATATTTAATAAATTAAACAAAAAAAATCCTATCGTCAATATGTATGTATATACTGAAAATAACACTTTTTTTCGAGAAAGCGCGCATGAAAGTTTATTTATTGGAGTCTTTTGTGCTTTTAGGTTTTTTATATCAACATGTTTGATAGTAAATCGTTTATGACAGCTTTTACGTTTAATTTGAGACTTTCCGGTGTTAATATTTCACTTTCACTGCTAGATTCATCTTTCATTTAATTTGTGTGAATCAAATTAAAATTGTCTGTTAAATTAAAGAGTTCTCGCTTTTTTTAGTTTGGTTAACCGCGTCGACAAGCGCTTTTTTTTTATTACCGCCCAGGACATTATGAAAGTGAATTGCGTTCAAACTTTAATTTAAATAGTGTTCCAAATTCAAAAGATACGATGAAAATATATTAAATTATATCAATTTTAAACCCTGATACAAGCATAAGATGTTGAGCCGAACCTGCGACTCTCGATACAAGTATACACTGGACAACAAAACAAAAAAAAAAAACAACAACCATGCAGACGTAATTGAGAACCTCCTGTTTTTTTTTAAGTCGGTTACTAAGCTAAAAAAACAGCCTTTTAGTAGAGAGTAACTTAAATTTGGTACCGAAAATTATTTTATTATATTTAAATTCCTAATCTTTAGCAGCATATACTGACATTGTCAACTATCTTTATATTTTATAGCCTAGTTGGTAGTCTGGCCAGGTACTGTGCAGATGGTGTGGGTTCGATTCCCGCACTGGACAAACATTTATGCCATAATATAAACATTTGTGTTTGTTTTGAGTCTGGGTGTATTTATGTATGATATGTATGTCTTTACAAAAAAAAATATTTATCTATATCCGTTGTCTGGTACCCATAACACAAGCTTTGCTTACTTTAGGGCCACACGGTGTTGTGTGTAATTTCTGTTAATAGTATTTATAATAAATAGCGAAATATCTAAAGACTCACTTTTATTATAATCTAAAATATAATTAAGAAGCCAATACTCAAGCTTATATTTGAAATAATTTATTTTGAATTATTGAAAATTTTGTTTTCGAATAATTGTAATTGCCGCTCTGCCGCTTAATTCCTCTGATTTCTTTGTGATTTTCTTATTCTTCTTAAATTGAGATTTTTTGCTCTATATCCAAGAATGGGGTACATTTTAACTAACAATGGGGTATATTTCTTATTTTTGGAAAGAAGTGATATATTTGAAAACAACAGAAAACATCATCAAATAATTGAATCCTTTTAGATTCAAAGTAAGCTACAAATATTAGAAATGGGCGCCAAACCGCAATGGCTTAGGTAACAATAGCTTGCGATTCTGATTGATTGTTTTGTTGTGAAATTGATGTTTTAAAAACGCCTATTTTATAAAAGTCTATCCTTTTAGATTGTGTAATAATAAATAAATAATTATTTTTTTACACGCAGCGCCATCTAGACCCAAAGTAAGCAAAGCTTGTGTTATGGGTACCAGACAACGGATACAAATACATATATATAACTTTTTTTCATAAATACATACATATCATACATACACCCAGAATCAAGACAAACACAAATGTTTATATTATAACATAAATGTTTGTCCATTGCGAAAATCGAACCTACACCCTCCGCACAGCAGCTGGCTGACACTACCAACTAGGATGAGAGGGATCTATATATAAATAAAAACACACACAATTATTCCTATTTATCAGAACCCTTTAGGGTAGATAATAATTATTATGTTCTGAATTTAATTACAAAACTGTTGGGCGTTTCAAGTAATATATGTTCTGTCCGAAATTTAAATATTAACTAAATGTGATGGAATCACCCCATTTACACACAGGGACGTTCAAACGATTGTGTTGCCAATGTTTTTTCCACCTAAGCCCAATAAGATATGTACGATTTTTAAAAAAAGTTACAAAACAAATTTCCTAGTAGAGAAAACTTACTACACAATCAGAGAGTACTTAAATGATAAGTTGTAGAAAAATGTGTGAACATAATAATATATCATTAGTTAATTCATTATATAATTAGTTATTTCATTATATTGTAAATTGTATTTGTACGCCTTCTATGAGATAGGATATGGTGCTTCCTTATATGCTTTATTTTAACATCTTTTATGTACCCATATTCACAAATAAATGTTTTTGTATTTGAATTTATTTGTAAAAGTTGGTATATATAGTTTCGACACAATTCTGTAGTAATCAACAGTGAATGGACATTGTAAATTTCACCTTACAATAAATTTGAAACTTCAAACCCAAGAAATCTAGCTAATATTCACAAAATTATCAAGTTTGAGTAGCAAACTTCAAGCAAAGGACCGCTCATAACCATTTCAAGCCGGTGTAAACTGGTCTGATCCAGATGTTACCAAACAAATATTCAAGCGGTTACCACTTTATAAGTTTCTGCTCGGTGAATATCGATTTTCGTATTTCTGCCATTGGGAACTATTAGCCAAGTTTTTTTTTCTTACTCATTACGATTAATGGAAACTAAATGTGCGTTATATCTTTGACTAACCCTTAATATATATAAGTGTTGTGATAGTAAACATTTCCTTAGTCATAACTTTTATCTAAATTCATATTTAAGTAATACATGTATAAATTTATACCTATGTTATGTATACACTAACTTTTGCCCGCAGGTTCGCGGCGACGTTTTGCCATAGGATTGCTACAGCCACCCTTTTATTTTAACCAAAATAATAGTAGATTGTATAACAAGTTAGAAATAGGAATACTAAGTTTAATTCCGAGGGCAACGAAGGTTACTGTTGTTGAAACCCGAGAGTAGCGAGTGGTTTAAGAGTAGAATCCTATGGGAAACGAGGAATTCTAGGGTTCGAGATGAAATTGTTTTTTTTACAAGTAATAGAATAGAATAGAATAGAATATACTTTTATTGTACACCAAATAACTTAAAAATAAACATTCATACAATCTTATTTATTATAGTACTACTAGGCGGCCTTATCGCTATAAAGTGATCTCTTACATGCAACCTTAAGTTACAAGTAATAAAAAAGGAGAAGGATAAGTTATGAATGAAGTTATGAAATCTGATTTTTGCTAATTACATAACATAACAGCCAGTCGTTACAAATCTCTTATCTAGGTACTCTCTGTTAAGTAATGTCGTCCAGTAGAGTTGACTTCCTAGTAGACGTCGCGTTGCGATGTGGTCTGAAAGGGTGATTTTCATTTTTTGCCTAATAGAATACATTGGACTGCATCCTTCTTATTTTTATTTTACACCGGTGCTTAGTTTGAATTTTGTTTTTACCCATGTTTAAAAAGAAATTTGTGTGTGTGTGTGTCATTATTTTTGAAAATCAACTAATATTATTTTCGATTGATCACGCCATTTATGACATTACTCAATTTTTGACATTGGAAATTTCTAAAAAATAATAATAATTATGTATTTTGTTAACTTTTTGTTAGCATTATTATTTATTTAATAATTTAATTATTACTGCTTATTTACTCTCTAGTGTTTCCCACTGCATACACACACAAACAAGTTCCTCTGAAAACCTCACTGAACGTGATCATTTCGTTCTAAGGTGTGAGAATGAAATCCCTGTCGATGGAGAGCGGTGTAATGGTAAAAAGTAACCGTGGGCATCATTTCGAACAAGTCCTCAGAACACATCCCATTGTACAACCGGTCTCTCTTCATATTACCTACAGAGAGAGACCTACTCTTTATATCTGATCTATGTTTATTAATAACAATAAATCAATCTTAACTTAATATATAAAAATAAACTTCTTGTCCATGTGGCACCAACGCAGGCTACGAATACATAGTATTTTATCAATGACTTTTATCTAAACCGCTTGCTGTTTTTTGCACAAAGTCGTCCCTGTCCCTCTAGATGCCCCATAAAGAGGAGTTAGGGCTACTAAATTGATCACCTTATATTTTTACAACTTTAGAATAAAAACAATTAAATAATTTCGTTTCTCATTTTATTTATTTATCAAATTTAAAAATATAATAAGTAAGGTTTTGCTTACAAACTCTTGCATTTGACTTTCATAATACCTAATATATAATTTCTTATCTTGTACCAGCACGTTCCTCATTGTCTTTCCTTTGTGACTTCCGCCATTTGCGTCAAGCTGTTCCGGAAGAAACAATTTAGCGCCTTGATAAGATTTTTATGAGCTATTTTTGTGGCGTCATGTTGTCTGCTCATATTTCCCTTTTGTTTTTATGATTATGACATGGATACTGTATTAAATACCGCTGTTCTATACATTTTTGGAAGAATTCTTCTGACTTTCTTTAATAAAAAAAAACCGCTGAAGTGCGAGTCTGATTCGCGCACTGAGGGTTCCGTGCAAACTTATTATATGTTGTTTATATATTATTAAAAATATTATTATTACATGATGTTACTAAAAATGTAAGGTTTTCGCAATTTTTCCTTTGTCTGTACTATAAGACGTTGCTTTGTACCAAATTTCAAGATTCTGAGTCCACGGATGTACCCTGTAGGTTTTGATTCCCTTGCGATTTTCGAAAATTTGCGGAAATTTTCGGCATAAAAGACTGTATCTTTTGATTGCGTTGGCTTAGAAGTTTGATTTTTTCACAGCTCCAAGGGACAGTAAACTTAAGTATTTGATATAAATTTAAGCTTGATACTTCCACGCCTTCCTGAGAAAAAGGGCCTTTACAGACGGACAGACGTACGGACGGACGGACAACAAAGTGATCCTATAAGGGTTCCGTTTTTTCCTTTTGAGGAACGGAATCCTAAGAATTCAACTAAGGGTGCATTCGATATACAAACATATCTGTGTATTTAATGTGTATACCATTATTTCTCGTTTAAAAAAACTAAAAATCAGTCAAGTGTGTGCCGTACACGCATTTAGTTAGGGGTTTAAAGATTAAGATTTATTGTCAATATTTGAAACACTTATATGTTTATGTGAAAGGCTTCCTTATCATTGGATAAATTTTATAGAAAGTGTTAATTTTAACAGAAACAGAAACAGTACCTTTGTACCGTAAAAGAAAAAGTGCCCTGATCATTAGTGCTCAATTTAGGTTTATATCCTAGGTTTATTTACATCGCTCGAGCTATTCCTATTCCAAAAATCAGAAATGTGGGCTGCTCTCCTAATTTCAGAAATTCATGATCCTGTGGTAACTTCCCATCGAGAATACATGTATATTTTATTCTTTTTCGTCCTTCAAAGTATCTATGTACTAAAAATCAAGACACCTTGTGTCTTGTGTGTGTGTTTGAAAAATAGTGTAGGTATAATCTACAGAAAATCTTTGCCGTAGGTACTTACAATCGGTAAATAAAAAGTATTTCTATACTTCTACGTGTCTTCATATATACGTGCGATATCATCCACAATAAAATGATTCCAGTGGTAACTAACTATTGGGATAAAAAATATTTATCTCCAACGTACCTTCAAATACCCCAATGTCAAATCAGGTCAATTAAATCACTGGATGCAGACTAGTTGAACGCGCGAAAGTTATTTCGCTTTAGCTCCCTTTCCTCCTTGCTTGTTAATTTTTTTGGGTTTGTACTAATTCAGAAACATTATAAACAAGTATTTTATTATTTTATTACAGTCGGATTAACGGTATTCCCTTAATGCGCTAGTCCAACTCGCACTGAGCCATTTTTTTATTTCATACAAACCTTGTCCTGGCAATTACAAACACACCAAAAAACTTTCGGCCTTCTGACGTAAAAATCTCATAACAGCAGGTATTTTTAGTACAAATTTTATGCCCCTAACTTTTAAAACATGTTACTTCCCTGACGTAAAATTTTTATAAGAATATATGTTAATACAAAATATATGCCCTTAACATAGAAAATACACGGTTTTCATACAACTATGCAATGACATATCGTCCTTCTTAATCCGTCCCAATCGTTAAAATCTTGTGGTAATATGTATTAATACAAATTTCATGTCCCTCACAACAAAAGCAAAGAACTTGCATATAAATTGTCAACCCCCTTTTAACCCATGAGCTTGTCCCGGCCTGTCGTAAAAATTATATATTATAAAAACTCCTAACATCGAAAACATACGATTTTCATACGAACTTCCGACCCCGTTTTAACCCGCTTATTTCGCTCATGGTATAACAGGACAGGTTATAGTAGTAGCGCCCTGTTACGGAATGCACCGGCTAGGTGCTCATGAGCAAAAGTTTAGGTAGAGGGAATTCAGAAGTAAGTAAAGAAACTACTTTCCAAGGGTAAGGCAGGTTATAATCGTATACTCTTTCAATGTTATCTCAACAAGATTTAATAAACAATATTCTCCTAATCACGTAAGGTGATTCTTAACCCTTATATAACTCTATCGAAACTATCTATTTTACAATGGTATAGACTACCTAACTAGATAGAACGACTTAGAGACGCAAGACTGCCTACACAGATTTCAAAGTGTATATTTTAAATAGTTTATTAGGGATCGAATTACAATAAAGATTCTTCGGCCTAGAGCCCGCTCAGGAGTCTTGCACGTCGTTGCCACCCCGCAGGTCTCCACCGTCGAAGTAGGTAGACGCAGACGGGACTGAATTAGGGTGACCAGCTGTCGTTCGCAATAGTTGAAGATGACCGCCGTCTTGCAGACTTCAGTCACGGCACAGAGCCGATAGGAGTATTTATAGTATTAACTATAAAAAAAAACCGCACGTAGTACGATACGGTTTTTACGTTAAGGAAAGACACTAGGCAACAGCGTTGCAGAATATAATGAATTTCATTTAATTTCGTATTCAAGTAGAATTTTAGCGATGTACGTTGAGAAGAAAAACGTACAGAACAATGTTTTGATTTATCAATGTCAAAACCATTGAAAAGATTCTATAATCTCTTTATTTAATTCAGTTATGCAGATATTGACCTAGTAGTGGATGCCTGGAAACTTCCATCGTTTCTTACATCATCCGGTTCTTTACCGGAGCCGGACTACCTGAACGGTCGTTCCGTTATTTTGTCCCCTCCCGTGTTTCAATAACGAGTTTCCCGTGTTACTAGGCGCCCTTTCACGTGGGTTTTAGAGGTATTCTACTCTCTTTAAAGTAAGTATATTTTTCAAGGCAGGGTTCAGAGATTTAAGGGTGTCTAATCCTTATTTTTTTCAGCTTCTTAGTGAAATTTTATTTTAGTACAGAAGTATACTCATTCATTGTTAATTTAACTCTAGGTAAGGTGTTAATAATTTCTTTAGAACGTGTCGGTGGTAAGCCGAGTACCATTTACTAGGTTACTAACGGATTTTTCTCTTGATTTGTATTTTATCTTATTCTATTACTGTTTATCTATGTATAACGGAGGCATTCCAGATGGCAGGCGATTTAATAAATTTAAAAAATTATATAAATATATAAAAGGCCATAATTTTTATAACTGAGGTGCAAACCTTATGCAGAAAACTTAAGTCCCCAATGTCAGAATCAGAGATAATATCTATTCTACATAGAAACCTACTACCTAATTTCGCAATACAATTACGACAATCTGACATTGTTTCTGTTGACTCTATGTTTCAAGCTTGTAAGTGGTTGGAAACGTCTATCGCCATGAATACTTCTATTTCTTGCACTAACTCTATTTTGTGCTCTGAATATGACTGGAAAGAAGTCATACCAACCAAGGTGAGAGTACAAGTGATCTCTGAAAATCACTCTCCTTCTACTTGTGCTCATTTCGGGATACAAAAAACTTACCAAAGAATACGCCTATGTTATTTTTGGAATGGTATGTATTCTGACGTTGCTAAGTTTGTAACAAAATGTAATGTTTGTCTTGATTACAAACATCAAAACTCTAAAACCATTGGTTTAATGGGTAAACCTAAACAATGTTGTAGACCATTTCAGTGTATTACAACTGATTTAATAGGCCCATTACCTTTATCTCAAAAACTTAAATGGTATATTTTGGTAGTGATGTGTAATTTCTCAAAATACACTCTTCTATTTCCGATTAAAAAGGCAACTGCTTCTGTCTTATATCATGTCATGGAAACCTTAGTTTTTCTTGTGTATGGTGTACCTGAAACGGTTATCATGGATAACGGTCCCCAGTACGCTAGTACTGAGTTCGTGGACATGCTTAAAAGGTACAATGTTCCGAAAATTCACTTTACTACTCCTTATACTCCTCAAGTGAATACTACTGAACGGACAAATAAGACCATTGGTACGGCAGTCGCATGTTTCGTGGAGGAAGACCATAGAACATGGGATGTGAATATGCACAAGATTCAGTTCGCTATTAACTCATCTGTAAATGAGGTTACTAAATACACTCCGGCATTCTTGGTGTTCGGAAGAGAGCTGGTATCTTGTGGCTCTATCTATAAAAACAACGAAAATTCTGACGAAGTCATTATGTCTCCTAGGGACAAGTTCGCAGATAACGTTGGTTTTCTTGCTTCTATCTTCGACGAGGTGCAGGAAAGGTTGTGCAACGCCCACGGGCGTAATGCTGCTTATTACAACTTACGTCGTAGAGTCATGTCATACAACGTCGGTGACTATGTCTGGAAAATATGTTACAACCAAAGTGTTGGACATAAATTCCATTCGGCTAAGTTGGCTAAAAAGTTTTCTCGTTGCAAAGTCGTAAATAAAATCTCTCCTCTAATTTACAAACTAGTCGACGAGAATAACAAAAATATTGGCCGCTGGCATAAAAGATTTTAAATGCATAGGTAATTAATCTTAATATACCGGCATTAGTCATTTATATGATTACTTGTAATATAGTATAGTTCTACATGTACAAAGTCCATATTATGTTAGGATATCTTAGTCATTCATCTTCTCATTACAAAGCGTTGCTAATTAAGCAAAAGTTTTTTTTGTTTTAGATAAGACGTATTCACGTAAAGTGAAAACGATTCGGTCTTGACCTTTGGTTTGTTTGTAAACAATGTGCAGCTGTCGATTTGACAACTCTCAAGTCAGATTTTGTGTTT
The DNA here is from genome assembly GCA_946406115.1 of Apoda limacodes. Taxonomy (NCBI): domain Eukaryota; kingdom Metazoa; phylum Arthropoda; class Insecta; order Lepidoptera; family Limacodidae; genus Apoda; species Apoda limacodes. The sequence goes on along the minus strand of OX291555.1, from coordinate 17,994,212 downwards.
TAGCGACTCGTAAGCTGTAATAAAGTTGACTATCTAGTCAATCATTTTACCTATCTATGGTAGAATGTTCATTGACATAAGATACTACTACTATATTATAATTCTTATGTCAAATGTGAACATAATCTACAATCTGAAGTTTTGAACTTTAGAACAACTAATTCTACTTGTTGCTAATACAGAGGCTACTCATAACTCTGTTTGTAAATATTTAAATAGTGTCTTTGAAACTTAACAAAGAGACTAATTCTAATTTAAATATTTTGGGTTCACTTGGTGGACTGACGATTGTAACTCAGCCCCAACGTACATAAGGGTCTGAAAGTTCATGACAAGACTTTCAGACACGTCATGAACGTAAAAACCTTATCGTACTACGTGCAGTTTTTTTTATAGTTAATACTATAAATACTCCTTTCGGCTCTGTGCCGTGACTGAAGTCTGAAAGACGGCGGTCATCTTCTACTACTGCGAAGGCCGGTGCGCGTCAGTCGTCTGCACCTAGGTAGGCCAGGAGTTCTACTCCATATCCCCGGCCTGCCTGGAGTACCCAGTGCTCCAAACCTTCGGCCTGTGCGGAAGCTGGGCTGCAGCCTGAGCACCCACACTCCACATCAAGGCTACGTTGTGAACTGCGGCCACGTACAACTTGCATTGTGCCTGCCACGTGCGGCATACTTTACAGTACTCACCACACGTCAGTAGGTCACCCTAACCGCGTCTACCTACTTTGCCGGCGGAGACCTGCGGGGTGGCAACGACATGCAAGACTCCTGATCGGGCTCTAGGCCGAAGAATTTTTATTGTAATTCGATCCCTAATAAACTATTTAAAATATACACTTTGTAATCTGTGTAGGCAGGCTTGCGTCTCTAAGTCGTTATATCTAGTTAGGTAGTCATTGTAAAATAGATAGTTTCGATAAAGTTATTTAAGGGTTAAGAATCACCTTACGTGATTAGGAGAATATTTTTTATTAAATCTTGTTGAGATAAAAGTGAAAGAGTATACTAATATAACCTGCCTTACCCTTGAAAAGTGTTTCTTTACCGACCTCTGAACTCTCTCAACGTAAACTTTTACTCCTGAGCACCTAACCGGTGCATTCGGTAACAGGGCACTACTACTATAACCTGTCCTGTTATAATGGCACCAAAAAATCTTGCCACAAAATTTATTTACATCACATTTTTAAGCTTCGTATCAAATTGTGTGATTCTAACATTAAAAACATTATTTCTCAGTGGATGTCTTCACACAAAAATGAATTTGCTCGTATATGCCAAATATTAGGTTTTAGTTTAAATAGTTTTCGAAATTAGTACCCATTAAGCTTTAAAGTGTTTGTGTGGATATGTGGAAGAATTTTGAATCCCTCGCAGCCTAGTTGATAGTGTGGCCGTCTGCTGTGCAGAGGGTGCGGGTTCGATTCCCGAACTGGTAAAACAATTATGTGATAGACATTTGAGTTTGTCTTGAGTCTGGGTGTATTTGTGTATGACTAGACTTTGCCAGCGGCTCCGCCCGACCTGAATTCGGTTATCGGCGTGGAACTCCTTAATTAACTCCAAATAATTAATAAATAAGTTATACTAATGAATTGCTATAACATGCTATAGGTGCAGCAATAGTTTTATAGTTATTCCCCCAGGAACTTTTGGATTTTAAGGGATAAAAACATAGATACAAACATTCACATTTATAATATTAGAAGAATATCTAGGTATTTACAATTAAAAAGTATTATACTACATATAATACATATATTTGTATCCGTTGTCCGGTACCCATAACACAAGCTCTGCTTACTTTGGGGCCTGATTGCGCAGTGTGTAATGTCCAGAAATATTTAATATTTAAAAATACTCGGTAGTGGTATAGGTAACGAAATTACTAATAACACGAAAGGAAAACTATCGCAGCCAAGTAAGCTTTGGGGGATGTGTGTAATTGATATTTAAGTAAACGCAGTAGATCAAAGCATAAAAAACGTATATTGTGATGAGTTATTGTAATAATAATTGAAAAAATTATTTGCATTATCGACATTACACACATAACATTGATACCCCTGTTTTTATAACCAGCCAGCCGTGACATTTCAGCTTGGCGTGGAAGCTTTTTCGTTTCAACACCCCCCCTCACGACTGGTCTGTCTGAATTCCCAAATCAGGAAGGATCTGCTAATAACGTCTTGGTTAATAAGTCTGATTCAAGATCCTCTGATTTCGTGTGAGCCAGTTTAATAAAGCCTTCGTTGACTACATTTTTGGTATCTTATGTTGATATGCTTTGACTTTCTGTTGACATGGATTTTTAGTATGATTACTGAATCTTGATCAAATCCAATACCTTTACAAAATTTTAGTAGATGTAAAGCTTTCTTAGCAGCTTCTGTAAGTGCCATATACTCGGCTTCAGCTGTCGACAGAGCTACGATCCTTTGTTTTCTGGATTCCCAGTTTATGATGCCATTTGCGAATTTAAAGCAATTTCCAGTCAATGCTGCAAGCACCCCAATCCGCATCTGCGTAGCCTTCTATTGGTTTTTTAGTTTTTGAAAATGTGTTGCCCAAATCTCAAGTTCCGTTCAAATACCTGAAAATTCTTTTAGCCGCCGTCCAATGTGTTTTACCGTTGCAATTATTAAATTGACTTAAGTAAGATACAGGTAAAGAAATGCCGGGTTTGGTGGAAACGGACAAATACATAAGAGCCCCTATAAGATTTTGATAAAGTAAGTTTCAATTTTTAACGTTCAATTTTTTTTTATAATTTTAATCTCTTTGCAGTCTTCCATATTATAGATTGATAAAATTTTCCCGATGTATTCACTTTGATGTATTTTTATTTGTATTTACCCTTTTATATGTTAATTCCCATCCCATCCCAATATTTTATGGGCAATTCTTTTCATTCAAAAGATTTCATCAAAAGTTTCTTGATGTTATTCCAATCGCTATTTTTCGTATAAGCTATTATATATACCACCCAATTGTCGACATATATTACAATCAATATTTTTTCTCCCCCTTTCGCATTCAAAATGTAGAGGTATTGATCTGCATTGGAGGGTACGAAGTTTAATTTTTGCAATACTTCAGCTAGTTTTTCATAACACTTTCGTCCAGATTGTTTTCATCCGTAAATTGTCTTTTTGAGTTTACATCCTTTTCGCTCCATACTTCTTTATGTCTTCAAGCGTTTTCTGAGCCTTTTCGCATGTCTCTTCTTCTACATCAAACACTTAGGTATTTTACAAGGTTTTTGTAAAATAAAATATATACTTTTAGATTTCCATTTATCTATGCTGTTGCTCTAACAGTACAGATAGAACTCATTTTTGAAACAGGTACATAAGTTTCATGAAATTCAATTCCAGCTACTTGTGAAAAATTCACGAGCAACTAATCTCGCCTTTTTTCTTTTGACTTTTCCATCTGCACTATATTTTTCTTTTAGAATTATTTTATTAGTCAAGATTGTCTTGCAGTTTTTGTCTCTTTCTACGATTTTCCATAGCTTTGATTTGACTTTTAATAGCTTTTTCTCACATGTATTCCTCTTTATTTTCATCTTCACAAAAACTCATTGCAACTCATATTGTTCATCATCACCTGTCTGTAATTCCATTTCGTATTCTTTCGGATTTTTACTATCAGGACTATTGGCTCAGCATCATAGTCCGCATCACGTTCAATTTCATTTTGTTCGTAACATACTTCTCGAGTTGATGACTGGATGATTATATTATAACTTTCCTTCCTGTGGTCACTCATTTCGATATCAAATAAATAATTTGTATTATTTTCCACTGGTTCTTAAATAGAGATTAATAAAATAACTGTTATTTACATCTTCATAAAGATATATATATAACTTATTTATTTGTTGTAATTTTTTGTTTTTATAACTTTTTTAACACATAGGCCTTACTTTCAAATACTTGTAAGTGATAATCATTCCTACCCATCGCTCAAATAGAGTTTCATTATTAATACTTTTGCATATGCTTCTATTAGATAGATAGTTTGCTGTAAAAACAGCTTCCGCCCAAAGTTTCAAAGGTACTTTTGCGTCCAACATCATTTCATTTGCAGTTTCAATCAAAGTTCTGTATTTCTCTCAGAAATACCGTTCTGCTGAGATATATTAGGACATGTTAGTCTCCTTTGTATTCCATGTTGTTTAAGGTAACCGTCAAATTCTGTATTTACTAACGTATTCACCCCCATTATCTGATTGTAAGAATATTATCTGGTCTCCAGTAAAATTTTCACAGAACTTCCGCTATCGGTAATTTTTCCAATATCAGGAAGAAATAATTTATTCAATAAATTTGTTTTGCTTTCCTTTAAATTTAAGGTAACTTTATCCTTATCTTTAATTGTTGCTATGCTATTTTCGGAGGCCATTTTTAATTCGTCATAAATTAGTTTCTTACTTTGCATATATTTCTCTTTGTGTGTAATATGTGAATTACAACCACTTAAAATTACTTTCCTTTTCTTCGCTAGTAATAAATAACAATCTTGTACATAGTCATTTGGTTCTTTTCTCGAGCAAAATGTTTTTTGTTCGACATTCATTTGTTTCATGGCCTCGTTTTTCACAGTTTTGACAAATAAAAGGAAAAATGTCGTTTGTTGTCGTGAAATTTCTTTTTATAAAAATTTTTGGTGTAAAATATTTCTTGCACGTTTTTATTAATTTCACCTTCCACTACAGCTTGTAGTCTGCATGTCTTGCATTAACTTCTTCTAGTATCTTTTTTTAGCTCATTCCAGTTTTGATAAAATATCTCTCTCTTGATGCTATGAAAATTCTAAATTTTCAAAGTTTTGTGACAGACTGTATAGCATCATTATTGTAAGAGGGTCGTCATGTATTTCGATGTCCATTTCTCTCAGTTTAACAAAGATGTTCATAAAATTATTTAAATGCTCCTTTACGCTGTCGCCATCTTTTAGTTTAGAGAAAATTAATTGTTTCAAAAGATGTGTTCTGTTTGCTGGCCCCTTACTTTGAAATATTTCTTGGAGCCGTGTCCATATGTCTTTAGCCCAACCACTTTTTTTTATTTGTCTTATTTCCAATGGAGAAATTATTAGCAAAAGTTCGTATTTTGCGAGTTGCTAACCATCTAAATATTTTTCCTTTTCATCACTTTTTAAATCTCAGCTGGGTGAACCTTTAATATAATTCCATCATTTTGTTAAAAGAGCTTCGGCGTGAATTTTCTACGTATCATAATTATTTTTGCTAAGTGGATCTATCTGGTATGATGTTCCTATGCTGGGCATGTTTTACTGCTTTCCTAACCTGTGTGTTACTTGATATTTAAGTAAACGCAGTAGATCAGAGCATTAAAAACGTATTATGTAATGAAATATTATGTTAATATTACATTTTTACTATCGAGATGACACACATCTCACAATAACATTGATACTCCTTTTTTTACCACAAGCCAGCCGTGACATTTCAGCTTGGCATAGAAACTTTTTCGATTTAATACTTAAAACAGACCCTGCAATGTTTACTGCTTAAAACAGCAATCAAAAGCTACTGTAGTAATCAAGTAAATACATTTAGAATACTAACTCGGAGAAAATAGCAAAGAAAATGTGTGTGTGGCAAACATTACTTGCACATTATCAACCGCTTGACTTTGTTAAAAGATAAGATAAATAAACGTGTACCTTATTGGGCATCAGCAACTTTAATCGTAATTTAAAAGTAAAACGGGATTAAAGCGTTGTTTGGCAAAATCATGGAACAAGACAGTGTACTGTAACTAAATTTGTCTACCACACTCACCTGCCTAGTTTTTACCAACGTAAACTTAACCAACAATAAATTAGGTTTTTTTTCGTTAATAAAGCAAATAGTGTAAAAATAACAAAGAAAATCAGTCTTAATTAATATAGGTAATAGTATCTCAAAGATTCTGACTTCCACCCTTCCCAATCAACATTAGAGAGTCTTTCACAAATCTGTTAATTGATCACGTGCCGCTACTTGATTCAAGGGCTGTATGGGTCAGGGATGACGAACCTACGGTACGAGTGCCACTAAAGGCATGGCAGAGTATTTTCATGGCACATAATTAAAATTCAAGAAATGATTTATGTAACGTATTGAAAACGGGTTTGGCAAATTTTGACAATCTTTAAAAACAGATCAAAGGTACGAAAATAGATTATGCCACAAGTATAAAAATAGATTACTACGTAACTGAATGGTCGAAACAACAATAGACTATTGAATTCTTTGTAAATAATGATAACAAATTCTATAATATGAACCTCAAGACACCAAATAAAATTATTCATGATTTTTATTTATATGTGCCTACCACCAAAAATGTTTGCTAGTCCTGAAAGCACACCTATGCCAATCTTGACTCAATAAATCATATATTTTTTTTACTTCTAGATTCTTCTTCATATATTTTCCTTTAGGTGATATTGCTACTAGACAGACTTACCCCGTGTTAGCAGGGAAGTCCGTCTACTGGCGTATTTGTAACAAAAGTGAAAAGTAGTTTACTGCATCGAAAAAACATTACTGTCATATTTTAGCAAGTTGTGTTTAGTAGCTCTTGAAATTCCACATTTTTTTATTTGTATTCACTCTAGCTTTCTAGTGAGAGAAAATAAATGTAAGGCATTTTAACTTTGCGAAACTCCCCGGTCTAACCTGTTTCTTGTCCGAAGTTTAATTTTCTTATTTATTTGTCTCAAACACTTATTGTGATTTAAATGGAGATCCTTAGAATTTGACTTACTATTTACTGGTAATTTAATTTGGTATTTATCGGTATGTACTTATATGAATGTATTTCCAACCAGGAGTTTATTTGAAATTATCATTATTTGCAAACCGAAAACCACATCAATTAAGCGTTCCAAATACAAAATATAGTTACATTAATTATTTCACAAAGCAACTGCTGTAGCGGCGCTTCTGCAAATATTTCAAAATAAACTTAGCTTTGATTTAATTCGTAACCAATTTTGACTTTGATAACGAAATTAATTATTCAATTAATTGTATCAATAAAATGATAAAGCTGTGAAGGCGTTAACATTTTTTTATTAGAGATATTGTAGAATAGAATATCTGTGAGAAACCGGTTTTCGCAGAAATGCCTACAACAACAAACAAAAATATTTTACAAACAGACTTTCTTAAAATTGCATTGCATAACTAATATATATTTTCAAAGGCCAATGAACCCTTTAGCTGCAGTTTTTTTTCTCTGCGCCAGTAATGAAATGAATGCCATAATTAGAGAACTATATAAGAATTTTATATAAGGAAAAATAAGGTCTCTAACCCGTAACCATACCACAGTATAACGGGCTGAATAATTGCTATAATTTTTTTGCAGATATTTTATTTGATTGGAATTAACTAGCTTTTGCCCGTAACTTTTTCCGCGTTGACTTATGTATATACCCTATATCTATCCTCGGATGCTAGTTAATTTCCCTGCTAAGTTGCATTAAAACCAGTTCAGTGATTTAGCTGTAACAACGTAACTAATAGCAAATGGACTAAAAAAGGAAGTAGGGATAAAAAGATTAAGTACTTGGTAATTTTACGTTTATTAAGTTCCGCGGTTCAGTAGGTAATGACTTGACTTTTTTAATGTCCACAAATATTTATTTATTATGTGTACATGGTGTGGCGTAGTTTGCTATTGATTGCCTGCCGTTAGTGACCTACTAAATAGGTATTGCTTACATTTTTTATTTTATTGTACTCATGTGATGCGTATTCGTAGCTTCATCGCGCAATACAGCGCCATATTGTGCGTTTTAAGAGGGTAGGAGACAAAGTTACACTGATAACGTAAACCGCGCACAAAACGATGAATGAATAGTGTGGAATGGAATGGGGTACCAAATTCTTCTGTCAATACTGACCTGTCTTTGCAGTTTATGTGTGTACGATAGTTTTTATGACTCTGCTTACCCTACTGGACTTCGTTAAAGTACGAATTCGTACTTTATTACCCGCGCTAAGTTTTTTAATCGACGCTCATATAAAATGACTTTCATTTCGTGAAGTTGCATAAATAGCTTTCCTAGATCCGTTTGAGAAATATTGAGCTTTAAAGTACTAATTATAGTCAAGTGTTTTAGCAAAATAAAAAAAAGATAACTATCACTGCTAAATAGGCTTTACAAGTTAACGAGTAATAGTCGACCAACTTATAAAATGTATTGGTGAAACCCACGAAACCCTAAGCAGGGTACTATTTTATGTTGTATCTAAGTATGTAAGTGTAGCACGTATTGTATTGCACGCCTCATAAGCGGAGCGGTGAGGTATTGCACGCCTCATAAGCGGAGCGGTGAGGTAGTGCTCTACTCTCGACATGTCAAAAAACCCAGTCTTTCTAAACTTAAATGACGTTTTTTTTTTAATATAACACTTACAGGATAATATGAGTGCACTAATATGAAGTTAAATAATCTGTCTAGCACATATGGTACATTTTATAAACAATTAATTTGTTTAATATAATAAATAATAACATTAAAACTAATCATTCTTGGATGTCCGTGAGTCTGTGTTTATGTGACCATGTATGTGGCAGAGAAATTGGTCGAAAAATTCATCTTACCGGAATACTTTTGTTTTTAATATATAAAGTATTACACTGTGCTGATTCCTAGTTAATATTAGCGTTCTAAGTACTGTCGTTTAATTATAATTTATAAAAAACTAATATACCACTGTATACTGTATATCTATATATATATATTTTATTTTTATTTTATAGTATATTTTTTCCTCACCTTATTCGTTATTTTATTTTAAAAAACTTGAGTTTTTGTTTAAGAATTTTTTTTTAAATGTGAATTACCGCTATGAGGCGTGCACTTTTGGATTTTCCAAATTTCTAATACTGTACTGATCTGATAAACGCAGCATCTGCACCATATTTCGCGTGGCCCAACATCGACTTGGCCGATTTTTTATCCTACCAGCTATGTTTCTAGCAAAAATCTAGTCGACTGTGTGCTTTGTTACGGCCTAATGGAATAATAACTCGAAAACTTTAATTCAGTGGGAACTTTTATACGGATAGGAAATAGTTGGTAGCCAATGCTAAAAAACTTTGTGCACAAAATCCTCTACTATTATTATACAAATTACAGATTTGGATTTCATGAACAATTAATTTATCTTCGTTGTTTTAATTATTACACGTGATTCCATTTCGTGCGACCGCAACCACCTCCATTAAGCGTTGATAGATAATATATTATTGTTATGTCATTTTATTTTTATTGTTCAATAAATTATATTATTGGTATACAAAACAAATGCTTCTGTCATTTATGAGTACCTACTGTTTTAGTTGGTTTGTACCTACTGTTTATTTAAAAGTCTGTGTATATATTCTTTTATACAATAAGGTCTCAGCAGACTTGCAGAATTTGCCCCTAGATCAATTCAAATCAATGCTAAAGGAAAAGTTTTTCATAAAAGGTTATATCTGAGCATCTAGATGAGAAAAACCTTTGGGATTGACCTACTCAGCTACGATGGCGCTATTTTAGGTTTTTTATTTCATAAATTTTATTACACAATCTAACAATGAAATAATTATTTTAAATGGTCACCAGCTCCGTGTTTGTCTAAATCAATTAGAATGGTAATCAAGTCCAAGACTATTACCATCAGCGTAGTTATTGTGTACCGATAACAATAAAAATAAAATCGGCCAAGTGCGAGTCGGACTCGCACACAAAGGGTTCCGTACCATTATCTATAAAAATGGAAAAAAAATCACGTTTCAAAAGCCCACCCTTAAATATTTGTTTTTTTTTTTTTTTTTTTTAAAAAGTGACTATATAACTAAATTTGTTATGAATATTTTAAGTGTCTACCTGCTGCCGTTATCAATATTATGCAAAATCGAGCAAAAAAAACACGTTTGTTGTATGGGAGCCCCCTTAAATATTTATTTTATTCTGTGTTTTAGTATTTGTTGTTATAGCGGCAACAGAAATACATCTTCTGTGATCATTTCAACTGTCTATCACGGTTCATAAGATACAGCTTGGTTACAGACGGACGGACGCACTGCGAAGTCTTAGTAATAGGGTTCCGCTAATTACTCTTTGGGTACGGAACCCTAAAAACGATATCTAAGTCCGCTGCAATGGAACTAAAATAAAGGTCGGCGTTCACTGACAGGACGGAACTGTCGTTCCAGCATATCAAGGAATTTTATCAAGCAGAAATTTTAAGTTTTACTGTAATAACCTCGGGATGCTGTAGTATTCAGTAGAGTATGACGTGCACTGTTAGTAAGCAAAGTCCTTGATAGACTTGAAACAGACTATCATATCCAATGAAATCAAAAAATCTGTGCCCTATCTGCTTTACTGTGTAGAAAGAAACGATTTTACTACTTACTTGCAGCTACGAAATGCATTGTAATGTTTTCTTTGGTGTAAAATTAACGACCGTAGGAAACGTAGCTAGAACTTTATCATTATCAAACCAAAATAATTTTCATCACTAGCAAATACTGTTATACCGTAGGAACGCGATACAGCGATATCGATCAAAACTGTTAATGTTGATCCAGCCAAAAGGCTGCAATTATCAGAAAGCATGTAAAAATTTATAACATAGAGACGACGTATTCTATTCACTACGGGCGAGGAGGATGGGATAGGAGTAAATGCAGTCACGAATTTCACCCTAAATCAGCAAATAGAACACATTTGTAGTACGCCTACAAATATATTAATTATGTGGTTTATAATAATAGATTTCGCATTTATAATTTCATCCTATGTTGTTTATATTAAAACATTTTATGTTGTTCGTTGATGGAGCCACTAGGTTACATAAAAACCGAAGTATGTTACAGGAACCTTAATAAGTGCTACCATCAACTTATTCGGCGGATAATGGCGGGTATTGCAATAACAGATTTCATAGAGATCGTAACATATACGAAAAAAAAAAACCAATAATGTGTATTTCAGTAACTAAGGAGTGTTCGACAGGACATTAGGGTGTTACACCCACTAATAAGTCCAGGCGTCTCATCGCACCCGTGTTTTTTTGCACGCGTGCTCTGCCGTATATGTGCCAGCGTAGACGCTGAGATCGACGCTATACTGCGGCCGGTGTCATCAAGCTAGTCCAAGTAAGGCAGACGGGGCTTTGAGGATATATGCAGACTATTTATGATCGATAGGTACCGAGTTAAAAACTTAAGATTTGCTTTATAAATTAGGTAACGAAAATTAATACTGTTCCAAATCAGACTCAGACGTCCAAGCCTATAGCTAAGTGTTGCTCGATGATACGAATCATTTCACTGTAATAAACAGTCATACGGTTTCTTTTGGCCCAGGGAGGTAATATTCAACCCCTGATGTTTACACTTCTTAAAGGATTATTCCTAATATGATTTAATTCTTAGATAATTTTTAACTGTGGGGAAATACTTAGATACCCACTTAAAAGTTTTGCATTAAGTATTTTCCATGCTCAGCAACAGTGGTTTACAAATTAAGAAAAGTAAATGGATACTTTATGTTAAGTAAGTTTATTATTTATTTCGGCGTTCACTGACAGGACGGAACGACACAGCATATCAAGGAATTTTATCAAGCAGAAATTTTAAGTTTTACTGTAATAACCTCGGGATGCTGTTGTATTCAGTAGCGTATGATGTGCACTGTTAGTAAACGAAGTCCTTGATAGACTTGAAACAGACTATCATATCCAATGAAATCAAAAAATCTGTGCCCTATCTGCTTTACTGTGTAGAAAGAAACGATTTTACTACTTGCAGCTACGAAATGCATTGTAATGTTTTCTTTGGTGTAAAATTAACGACCGTAGGAAACGTAGCTAGAACTTTATCATTAACAACCCAAAATAATTTTCATCACTAGCAAATACTGTTATATCGTAGGAACGCGGTACAGCGATATCGATCAAAATTGTTAATGTTGATCCAGCCAAAAGGCTGCAATTATCAAAAAGCATGTAAAAATTTATAACATAGAGACGACGTATTCTATTCATTACGGGCGAGGAGGATGGGATAGGAGTAAATGCAGTCACGAATTTCACCCTAAATAGAACACATTTGTAGTACGCCTACAAATATATTAATTATGTGGTTTATAATAATAGATTTCGCATTTATAATTTCATCCTATGTTGTTTATATAAAAACATTTTATGTTGTTCGTTGATGGAGCCACTAGGTTACATAAAAACCGAAGTATGTTACAGGAACCTTAATAAGGGCTACCATCAACTTATTCGGCGGATAATGGCGGACTGAACTGAGTATTGAAATAACAGATTTAATAGAGATCGTAACATATACGAAAAAAAAAACCAATAATGTGTATTTCAGGTACTAAGGAGTGTTCGACAGGACATTAGGGTGTTACACCCACTAATAGGCCCAGGCGTCTCATCGCACCCGTGTTTTTTTGCACGCGTGCTCTGCCGTATGCGTGCCAGCGTAGACGCTATACTGCGGCCGGTGTCATCAAGCTAGTCCATCAATCTGACTGAGCCAGTCCTTTAGTCATCGTGCGTAAGGCAGACGGGGCTTTGAGGATATATGCAGACTATTTATGATCGATAGGTACCGAGTTAAAAACTTAAGATTTGCTTTATAAATTAGGTAACGAAAATTAATACTGTTCCAAATCAGACTCAGACGTCCTTAAACAATCTATGTCTACTCAAGTTTTATGCAAACAGAAACAAAACAATAAACTTTGTCATACTAAAAATAATATTCCATTGAACCTGGTGCATCAGAATATACAAGGAATGTCTCAGAAAGAACTAGAAATTGAATTGTTCATAAACTGCCAAAAGATTGACATTTTATGTATCACTGAACACTGGCTACGCAGCCATCAGTTGATGTTCAATTTCACTAATCACCAGGTGGGAAGTTCGTTCAGCCGAGTAAATGCTATCCATGGTGGCTCTTTAATTTTAGTTAATAAACAGCTAAAGTTTAAGGAACGTAAAGACATTGTGAGCCTCTCAGTTGAGCGAACTGCCGAGCTGTCCTGTATAGAAGTTGAGCATCTCATTGTTGTGAGTGTATACAAGCCGCCTTGTGCAATTTATGATAATTTTGAATTAGTTATGGAAGAAGTGCTGAATAAAATCAGCAATTCTAATAAACAAATCATTGTTTGTGGAGACTTCAATATAAACATTTTGGAAAATAGCTCATTAAGCACCAGATTGCTTGCCTTATTTCAGTCTTTTAATTTAAATAATTTGTTTTGTGAACCAACTAGAATTGCTGTATCCAGTGCCACTTGCATCGACAATATATTTACTGACATAAAACCAATTCAAAAATCAATTATAAGCAATCTAGAGTCAGATCATTGTGGACAGTTAGTGGTTTTAGAAAGAAAGAATAGTATTAGTAAAAAGGAAATTAAATTTATACCAATAACAACTAAACGGGTTGAATCATTTTAATCTAACTTAATGCATAAACTTCCAGATTTGCTTTATAATGGCAACCCAAATGATATGTACAATACTGTTCTTGACACTATTACTACAGAGTATAATAAAATATTTACTGCAAAAAAGAAACTTATTTCCAGTCGCTTTAGTTTTAGTGAATGGGCTACCCCAGGTATTCATAAACGTAGGCGTAAACTGTATGAATTATATAAAGAAAAAACATATAATAATAGCCAAATATTTAGGAAATATTTAAAAAAATACTCAAAAACCTTTAAAAAGGTCTGTCTTGTTGCAAAAGCAATTCACCTCAGACATAAAGTAAAAAATTCAACAAATAAAATAAAAACTACATGGAACATAATAAATAATGAAACTGGTAAAGCTAGGAATTCTTGTCAGGACTTTGAGTTGATTGTAGATGATGCTAGTTTTAAAACAAATTCTGAGGTAGCAGTTGCCTTTGAACAGTTTTTTAGGAATATCCCATTCAAAACAACTGAACATCTAAACTCAAGTCCAATCTTAGCAGAAAAATTATTAAAAGCTAGTGTTCCTGAATGTAACGTTCCCTTTGTATTTAAAAACATTAGTCCTACAGATATCATTAATACATTTAAAACATTAGAAATTAAAAACACCACAGACCTTTGGGGACTTTCTGTAAAAACTATAAATTCAATTATTCATGTTATAGCACAACCCTTAGCCATTATATTTAATAGTTGTGTTGATAGTGGTGTGTTTCCTGATGAGATGAAACTTAGCAAAGTTATACCTCTTTTTAAATCAGGTAGTTCAACAGATCCTAATAATTTTCGGCCTATTTCAATACTACCTATACTCAGTAAAGTTTTTGAAAAAATCATACTTTGTCAAATGTTAAGCCATTTCTGTATTAATGAGCTACTTAGTAGTAAACAGTTTGGCTTTATGAAAGGCCGTTCCACAACCGATGCAGGAGTGGCACTATTAAAAAATATATATAACGCCTGGGAGGATTCGCATGACGCCCTTGGAGTGTTTTGTGATTTATCTAAGGCATTTGACTGTGTTCAACATGAAAATCTCATCAGGAAGCTACATCACTATGGTATTAGAGGCAAAGCTCTCGACCTTTTGACATCCTATATGAGTAGGAGAGTACAGAAAATAGATGTCAACGGTGAAAGATCTCCGGGATCAGCAGTCACTATAGGAGTCCCTCAGGGCTCAATTTTAGGTCCTTTTCTATTTCTTATTTACATTAACGATCTCCCATATAATGTAAAAAACCATGACATTGTCTTATTTGCTGATGACACCTCTTTGCTTTTTAAAGTTAAGAGACGACAGACATGTTATAATGAATTAAATGATGCCCTTTCTAAAATTGTAAATTGGTTTAACGCTAATAATTTGTTACTTAATGAAAAAAAAACCAAATGTGTTAAATTTACATTACCAAATGTTAGTCAGAGACAGACATGTATTAATATTAATGGCGAGCAATTAGAACTTGTTTATTCAACAGTCTTTCTTGGCATAACGCTGGACTCCAAACTTCAATGGGGTCCTCATATTCATAACCTAGCCAAAAAACTTAGCTCTGCTGTGTATGCGATCAAGAAAATAAGACAATTGACCGATGTCGACACTGCAAAAATAGTATATTTTAGCTATTTCCATAGTTTAATGACATATGGTATCCTATTGTGGGGTAGCGCTGCTGATGTAAATACAATATTTTTGTTACAAAAAAGGGCAATTCGTGCTATTTATAAATTAGGATCTAGGATATCTCTGAGGGATAGGTTTAGGGAAGTAAAAATTTTAACTTTAGTGTCGCAGTACATATATGAAAATCTTTTATATGTACATAAAAATATCAATAGTTTCAGCAAGAAAAGTGACGTTCACAAAGTAAATACTAGAAGTAAAAATAAGCTGTTGGTGCATGATACACGTCTACACAAAATAAGTAACTCTTTTATGGGGCAATGTATACACTTTTACCACAAAGTTCCCAATAAAATTCAAAATCTATCAATAAGTAAATTTAAATCTTTTATCAAGCAGGTACTTTGTAAAAAGGCATATTACAATATTTCAGACTATGTTAATGATAAAAATCCTTGGGACTGATGATGCTCAATTACAGGATGCATAGGTATCATAAAATTGTACGACTAAAAATCTTTTATTTAAAACATTAATTGTATTTTAGTTTATTTAAGTGTTTTTAAAAGAGTAACTATCGAGTTTCTTGCCGGATTCTTCTCGGTAGAAATCAACAACATTGTGAACCGGCGGGAAGGTGGGAGGGTTCAAAAAATAATATTTTATAACTTTGACGATTCAAAAGTGATTGTAAAATCCTTATTTGAATAAACCATTTTGACTTTGACTTTTTGACAAGCCTATAACTAAGTGTTGCTCGATGATACGAATAATTTCACTGAAATAAACAGTCATACGGTTTCTTCTGGTCCAGGGAGGTAATATTCAACCCCTGATGTTTACACTTCTTAAAGGATTATTCCTAATATGATTTAATTCTTAGATATTTTTTTATCTGTGGGGACATACATAGATACCCACTTAAAAGTTTTGCATTAAGTATTTTCCATGCTCAGCAACAGTGGTTAACAAATTAAGAAAAGTAAATGGATACTTTATGCTAAGTAAGTTTATTATTTAAGCGGTATTCAAAATGGTTTATTCAAATAAGGATTTTACAATCACTTGTGAATCGTCAAAGTTATAAAATATTATTTTTTGAACCCTCCCACCTTCCCGCCGGTTCACAATGTTGTTGATTTCTACCGAGAAGAATCCGGCAAGAAACTCGATAGTTACTCTTTTAAAAACACTATCAATAATACAAATAAACTAAAATACAATTAATGTTTTAAATAAAAAAATTTTAGTTGTACAATTTTATGTTATTTCCATTTAAACTTGGTTTACCTATGCATCCTGTAATTGAGCATCATCAGTCCCAAGGATTTTTATCATTCACATAGTCTGAAATATTGTAGTATGCCTTTTTACAAAGTACCTGCTTGATAAAAGATTTAAATTTATTTATTGATAGATTTTGAATTTTATTGGGAACTTTGTTGTAAAAGTGTATACATTGCCCCATAAAAGAGTGACTTATTTTGTGTAGACGTGTATCATGCACCAACTATTGCAGTAGATAAAGATAAAATTGATCGATTATTAGGTAAGCCATCACCAACAAGTATTTCTTAACTAAGATCATTAATAGGGATACATAATATTTATGAGAAAATTAACATAAAGCTAAAAACAAGGAACAAAATGGTTTTGGGGTGCATGACAGTCAAGAGCGTTTGAAACTGTAAAAAAAATTACTATTAATCAGGTTTCGATTTATTTTTAAATGTCAAAAAAACCATAATTACATTGTGACGCAAATGCAAAAGGACTTGAAGGTACTTGGGTCAGCGAGACCTAGTTGGCCAAGAGTGAGTCGTCGCTTACGCATCGGGCGCACTGACCCCAGCAGAAATCCACTACAGTTAAGTATGAGACGGACTTCGCACATTTAGGGTTCCGTACCAAATGTATAATAAAAGCCGTGCGAATGGCAGAATTATTCATAATACACAGGTGACTGAATCCCTTCTGTGCTACGCATTTAACCGCAAAATTATGTTGGTTGTAATCGGAAAAATGATAGAATTTCAAAGGAAAGTTCTGATCTATCATCATATTTGTATTTGTTAGTAAAATATACGTAATAATAAACTCTTTTACAGAATTCCAAGTTCATAGGTCAATGCGAAAATTCTTTGAAACGAAATTTTATAAAAAAAAATTGAACATAGTGGCTTCTCATTCCTTTATTTCCCAATATTTTTTTAAACAAAAAATACAATATTTTTGTACTCAACAATTACTTAACAACAATACCCCTCGATGGGGTAGATCAAAATTTTTTTTCGCACTTTTTTTCACTTTATTGCTCCCCTTAAAAACATTTAAAATCTATTTAGCAATTTGTATGGCACTGAGGCAGAAAGATGCTTATACTGCGAAAATTTTATGACTGTAGCTCTAACCGTTTCCGTTAGCTGTAAATTCTTCTTGACAGACGGACGGGCGGACGGACACGCAAGTGACAACAATAGGGCTCCATTGGATCCTTCGGGTACGGAACCCTAAAAAAGGGATTTCTTTTAATTAATATAACAAAGGTCTGCTTATTACTTTTACTTAATAAATTAGTAAACACTCTTTCAAATGTTCTTCTAATTCCAAACAATTTTCTATATAATCCTATTCCGTATCACAGACGCTTTCATATTCAAGGCAGCCGTGCGGCCTGTCAAGTGTCTGTGTAGTTGAGAAAGCCTTTATTCAAGTCTATTTATCAAAGGAATTATTTAAATATAGGTATTCCGCATGCTTATGCCATAAACTTGGAATGCTTGCCGAAGACACAGAAGATTAAGTGTGTAACAGAAGTGTTAAATATAAAATTATGCGTCGGTGGTCGCCTAGGGGATTTGTTTCCACCTTGAGTTCTCAGTGGCGGAAGTTTAAACCCGGCGTGTACCATTGAGTCTTTTTCTTAATTTCTCAAGTACATTAATTATTAACACCACTGGCATTCGGTGCACGAAAAATCGTTGGAGAACCTGCATACTTTAGAAAAAAAAAGG
This sequence comes from Apoda limacodes, assembly GCA_946406115.1. NCBI lineage: Eukaryota > Metazoa > Arthropoda > Insecta > Lepidoptera > Limacodidae > Apoda > Apoda limacodes. Next base: position 17,976,027 of record OX291555.1, on the reverse strand, counting down.
TATGTATATAATTATTCCCGCAGGAACTTTCGAATTTTTCGAGATAAAAAGTAGCCTATATGCTATACTAGGACCTACCCTATGTGTATACTAAGTTTTATGCCGATCCGTCCAGTCGTTGAAGCGTGATTAAGTAACAAACATCCATCCAGACATACAAACTTTCACATTTATAATATTAGTAGGATTTACCTTAATATCTTTTTAACTTTAAAGACCCCTTAAGAAATTGTTTACAATCAGACTTTGATGTCTCTCTGTTTTAGGAAATATAATAATCATCATCGATCTATAATCATCAGTCATGAAAAATATTATTACATATATATACTGGGATATATCGATCTAAAATGGAGATCGCATGATATTAAGTTCACATGACATTAACGTGCTCTGTTCACACTTTCCATATTCTTTTTTTAAAATGGTTTTTGACTTAGGGTGAAGGTCTAAACTCTAAACACTTTGCTGCTTAAAATGGGTTATTATTATACATTGCTATTTACAGACATAGTTCTGCTCTTTCCATTGTCGCCATTTCGCAGCGCTCGCCCGCGGTTTTACTTCGTTTTAGCTTTTGCTTTGGTCGTAACGTGATGTTAAAAAAATTACAATAAATTTATTCCTTTAAAATATTTTTTATATGTTAATTTTTTTTTTTAAATCTTTTTAACATATATTAAATAGAGTGAAATAAATAATTATAACCTTGTGTCGTAATTCTAAAAGTAATTTTAAGCACAATATATGAATAAAAAAAAAAAAATTTATAAGAGAATACTTACCAGTTATAAGTTAAAGCAAAAAGCTAAGTTGAAAAAGGACTTGTGTAACCACTTCGAACCGGTGTAAACTGCTCTGAGCCAGATGTTACATGACATGATAAATAGTTGTGCGGCTAGCAGCTTCAAAGTTTTCAGTAAATCTTAGTTTCTACATTTACACCTTTACAATAAAACATAGTTTAATTTCGAGTATTAAAATATTGATTCCTTTGGGCTTCGGGAAGTTGTTACACTGGAATTTCTTACTCTAATCTAAAACTTAGTTAAAACATCTATTGACTACAAGTTGGAATTGCAAATTTAAAATCTCAAACGCTTAGCTTAACACTGAAATCGTTTAACTACAGTTCGGTGCATTTTTTTACCTTTTCTGTTTATCTTTTTAATCTTATTTCAATCAAAGGTTCCCTAAATGATGAAGTTATCGAAATTTCTGTACTTCATTCATTCTTCATTATTTTACATGAATTTTAAAATATTTAAAACTTTACGGTTCACCTGATAAACAAATCAGACAATGCACAGAGAAATAACGCACCCAAAAATTTTGCGATGGGTAAAAAATGTTAAACTCTATAGGACGAATAAAAAGTAGGAGAAAACTTCAAAAACGGACAATTCATAGAAAATGCATAAGACGGAACTCGCGCCAGATTCATTTACATTAGGTCAGTTTCTTTTTTTTAGTATATGGCGATTATGAGTAGTACACGGAGGTTGGATATGGGATTTTAATTCTATGACAGATTACGATGTTAAATATACTACGTCAAAAAAGTAAAAAAAAAACAAAAATTATTATTTATAATAATGAAAGTGCGGATTACACATGTTCAAATGTGATACGATACGATACGAGGTGAGATAAAAGTCATTGTCGAGCATAGCTTACGTTACACTGGATAGAAGGTATATCTATGTGTTGACGTGCACAATAGGTGATTTTATAAGAAAATAAATAAACAATCTTTATTTATTATGTTAGGTTGTGTAAAAAAAAATAGTCGAAAGTTAGAGGAGTTAAGGACGTGTGATAGGTAAGGATAGAGTGCCAGTTCCATAGTAGTAGTGGCATAGTAATATATTACGTTTAGTATAGCTTCAGGGGTCAGTTTTGTGTCAGGGGTATTCATTTCCCAATAAACGGGTACGCGACCCCGCCCTATCGAGCTACTACTAATTCTCCCCATTTCCTTCCAACAGTAGTATCTCCCCCTCCCCCTTTTCAACGTATCCCACTCATAATACAATATCCATTAAATAATCATCACATCCCAACCCTCCTTCTAGTTCCCTTCTACTATCCGATAGGGGGATAGGGGGATGTCGGGCAGCAGCGACCACCTATAACACTAATGCGCTTGCCAACCCGCTTGCCAGGCGTAGCGAGTATGGCAAACCCACCAAGAAGATACGAACGGCACAAAGAATAAACGGCCCCTAGTCCCCGGCAGCCCTGCAAGTTCAGGCTACGATAGCGGCCTTGGTAACGGCGGGGCAGGGGGTGAGAAGAATCCCCGGCAGAGATCCGGCTACCAACACCGACGACTGGACCTGGCGACCTACAATGCACGTACGCTGAAGACCGACGAGAAAATAGTAGAACTGGAAGAAGCTACAAACAAGTTACGCTGGGACGATATAGGGCTATCAGAGGTCCGAAGGGACAGGACACGATTGTTCTCAACTCTGGTAACTTGATACACACTATAACGTCGTAGTGGGGAGCTTCAACGCGAAACTAGGCAAACGAAGTGGCAATGAACTGAGAGTGGAGCAATTTAGATATGGACAACGGAACTCCAGAGGGCAGATGCTGGCCGACTTCATGGAAAAGGAAAGCCACTTCATGGAAAAGGAAAGCTTCTTTATTATGAATCCCTTTTTCAAGAAGCGCCCCCACAGAAAGTGGACCTGGATGAGTCCGGATGGTTGCACGAAGAATGAGATTGACTTGAATGAGAATGATGTCTCTGTGATCCACACGGTCAAAACCGGGAGTGATCACCGTATGGTAAGAGGCACATTGAACCTCAACATAAGGCTTGATAGGGCTCGACTGATAAAGTCCACGCTCCGACCCACAACCGTTCAAATCCAAAACCCAGAAAACTTTCAGCTCCAACTCAAAAATCGCTTTAAATGCTTAAAGGAAGACGCATCAGTGGACGATACCAACGACATGTTTGTAGAAACTGGCCATACGGTTGGGTCTAAGTTCTTTAAAACCCACCGTACAAATAGAACAAAAAGACTCTCGGACCAGACTCTAAGACTTATGGGCGAGAGACGAAACCTTAGGCTGCAGTCTTCGGATGATTCATTGTCATATCGGCGGCTTAATAGACAGATCTCAAAATCACTCGCACGCGACAAACGCCACTTTAATACATTGCGTATTGAGGAGGCAATAGAACGGAACAAAGGTTCCAAAGTGTTCGCAAGAGATCTGGCTATTGGGCGAAGTCATCTGGCAAGGTTGAAGACGGAGGACGGCAGCATTGATTCGTCTGGACCAGAGATCTTGGATGAGATCGAGAAATTCTGTGGACAGTTATACACGTCGACATCGAAACCAGTTGGCAGTCCAGCTAAAGACCCTAGAGCTAGACTGACTAAACACTATACCGAGGACATCCCGGACGTCAGCTTGTACGAGATTAGTATGGCTCTGAAACAGCTTAAAAACAATAAGGCACCGGGTGATGATGGAGCTGGATGACTGAGCTTCTGAAAGCGGGTGGAAAACCGGTACTAAAAGTCCTTCAGAAGCTCTTTAACACCGTCATACTAGAAGGCACTTCGCCGCAAGCATGGCACAGAGGCGTGGTGGTGCTTTTCTTAAAAAAGGTGACAATACACTTCTTAAGAATTACAGACACATCACTCCTCTGAGTCATGTTTATTAGCTGTTTTCAAGAGTAATTACGAACCGTCTCGCTCGCAAGCTCGACGACTTCCAGCCTCCCGAACAAACCGGTTTCCGAAGAGGCTATAGTACCGTAGACCACATACATACGCTGCGGCAGATTATACAGAAGTCAGAAGAGTATATTCGGCCCCTTTGCTTAGCGTTTGTGGACTATGAGAAAGCCTTCGATTCAAACAAATAAACAAACAAAATTTTTATTTAGTCAACACATACAAAATATTATAGAAAAAAAAAGACAAAAATAAAAGTGCGTGTAGGTACAATACTGATTTTCAGTGGGAGCCCTTACTGCATCACTTCACGGACATTAGTGAAACAAAAAGAGTAACCAAAGGACCTATAAATATTTTATTACTATACTATACTAAAAATATTTAAAATGCCTACTGTTTAACTATCAATGCGCGCCTTTGGTCGCCGTAATAAGAAAGGTATGCAATCCCTATACGGTAATTACGGCGCTTGCCAACTCGCTTCGACGGAGGAGGGGCGACGCAAGATGGACTTTGGACGGAAGACAACGCGCATCATTAACATATAGTTGTACTTGAGTTCGTTGTTTTACGATCAGTCATTTCACCTGTTCTTTTTTATTATTTATTATATTTTACCAGCGTACCTTGACGAAGTTTATTTTCCAATAATCCCTGGACCAAAGGAATAGGGAATTGGAGCAAAACATTGGTCCTTCGAGAAAACACTGTGAACAGGACTTTTTTCGCTGATCTGCAAAAAGACGCTAATCAAGACGATACCATCCTACGCCATAGCAAATACCTATCACCAATCTACAGACTTCAAGAGGAAGACTTCAATTTGGTGGACAAGCGTTACTACTGCTGAGGCATTGGACAAAAAAAAATACCTACTTAAATCGTATACTTGCAACTACGGCGAAAGAAAAATCAAATTTAGGGCATTTGGACAAATCATACATTTTCATAAAATATTTGGATCGTTTTGGATGTGAAAATTGTGGTATTGTTATATGGTGGTGATATTGTGTGTAATTTCGGAGACTCGTTTTGGCTTAAAATTGGTGAGAACGTTCTGATTTTATTACAATAATTACCTATACAAAAACAATTACAGTGTAACGTAAATCATAACTTTGCATTCTTTAACAGCTAAGGTAAACATTTTTAACCATTCAAACTTGTTACCTATGATTTGATTCATCAATTTTGTCTAGTCACCAAACATTTTTTTACACACACGTAGCAAATTATCTACCTTCGGTACAAATATATTCAGTGCCTTCAACCTTTTTGAAGCAAATCTTCATTGAAGCAAACTGTTGTTTTTATAAAGCAATATTTACTTTTACTAATGCCTATTAATCTTAAAAAGCAATAATTTATTTTTATATCAATAACGTGTTAGCTAGTAGTGTTAGTTTAAATTTCTTACAATAATTATTTTTAGGGTTCATCATGACTGAATCATCATCAGCAAAACTCCTTAAGGAGTTGGTAAAGAAGCGTGGTACAATCAAAGCCAAATTAACTCAATTTAGTACGTATTTTAACTTAATTTGTGCTGTTGAAAATTTGAGTGACGCACAATTATTAGAATTAGATCTTAGAATTAATAGATTGGAAAATTTACAAACCGCTTATGATGAATTACAGACTGAAATGGAGACGTTGGCGGACGACCCTACCGAGTACTATTCGGAGCGCGAGCAATTTGAATCTCAGCTATACAGTCTGATTGCTACGAGTCGCGCTTACTATCAAGGAAAGCAGCGAAAGCTGTTACGTAATGACAACATGTCCGAGGTAAGCTCATGCCATGCCAGATGCACAAATGTACATTTACCTAAACTTCAATTGCCTACATTTGAGGGTGGCTATCATAATTGGCTCGAATTTAAAGATGCATTTATAGCAGATGTTCATAAATCTGATATGGACAATATTACCAAATTGCGTTATCTTCGTGGGTGTCTTAAGGGTAGTGCATCCTTAATTATTGATAATTTGCCCACTATTGGGGATAATTATGAATCTGCTTGGAAACTACTGTGTGACAGATACAATTCGACAAGACTTTTAGTTAACAGCCATGTTCAAGCGCTATTTAATATTGAAAGTATTTATAAAGAGTCCAGCAGGGGTCTACGTAATATTATAGACTGCACTAACAAGAATCTTCGCGCGTTAGCCCAGTTAGGGGAGCCCACACAGCATTGGGACACTCTTATTATACATATAATGTCTGCTAAATTAGATAACGTCACTATGAGGGAGTGGGAGAGCTATAAAAATACGCTAACTAATTCTCCTACTCTATCCAGTTTTATAAATATTCTCAGCAATAGAGCTGACTTATTAGAGGCACTTGAGGAGTCTAAAATAATAAAACACAAGGTCGAATACACTCAACCAAACAAAAACAAAAGTTTTGTTGTCACAAACTCTATCGACAATAAGGCTGATGGTGTTAAGTTTAAACAGCCTTGTCCCATGTGCCAACAAAAACATTTCCTTTACGTCTGTCCATCTTTTAGGAGTCTTACCATTGACGAAAGGCGGAAAAGGGCAAAAGAGTACAAAGTGTGTCTTAATTGCCTACGATTTGGTCATAGCGACAAAAAATGTCGTCTAAGTCATTGCAAATATTGCCAATCTAAGCATAACACTCTTTTACACATCGATAGTCCTTTGCCATCGGAGCCTACTATTCATGAGAACGTGGCCCTATCTGCTAGTCATAAACAGTGTCAATCTAGCTTGGTGTTACTTTCTACAGCGATCGTTAAGGTACTGGATAGCAGTGGAAAGCCACATACAGCTAGAATGTTGCTAGATAATGGCAGCTCAGCAAACTTCCTTACACAGGAACTTTGCAATAAACTAAATCTCAGCACTTTTTCAACAAAGTCTAAAGTGGTTGGCATCAACAATCAGGTATCCAATACTTCACATTCTTGTTCTCTCGTATTTGAGTCTTACAATGGGAATTATCGGACGAACATTGATTGCTACGTATTGCCAGAAATTACATCAAAGTTACCGAACACGTATATAGACACTCATAATTTACCTATTCCTTCAGGTGTTTGTCTTGCCGATCCTACTTTTTATGAGCCATCATCTATCGACATTTTGGCTGGCGCAGAAGTCTTTTGGAGCATTATAGGCACAAACCGTATTAGTTTAGGCAAAAAACAACCGTCATTATTTGAAACAAAGTTAGGTTGGCTTATTTCTGGTGTTATTTATCAATCGAATTCAAATTATTCTATGTGTATGTTTACAAATTTCAATGAAGAGCATACCGATCTTTCTCGTTTTTGGCAACTAGACACTATTCCTTCCAAGCATAACTTTACAACTGAAGAGCGTGCTTGTGAAGATAATTTTGTCACAACTACTCAACGCACTTCTGATGGTCGTTTCTTGGTCACTCTACCTCTTAAAGAATCACCTGATGCTTTGGGTAATTCATATGATTTAGCCAAGAATAGGTTTTTGTCATTAGAACGTCGACTGGAAAAGGATTCGTCTTTTAAGTCTCTATATGTCGACTTCATGGACGAATATCTCAGCCTCGGTCACATGAGTAAAAACGATGACCAAACTCCTCAAAGAAGTTCATCTTATTATTTGCCTCATCATGGGGTCTTAAAGGAATCAAGTACGACAACGAAGCTCCGTGCCGTATTCGATGCTTCGGCTGCAACGACATCAGGTAAATCACTGAATGATCTCCTTATGGTCGGTCCGACTGTCCAGGATGATCTTCTATCTATATTGCTACGATTTCGTCAGCATAAATATGTTGTGTGTGGTGATGTCGAGAAGATGTATCGCCAAATATTTATACGTGACGATTACCGCAAGCTTCAGCAGATTTTGTGGCGATTTGATTCTTCGCAACCGCTTAATAGCTACACTTTGAATACGTTGTCTTATGGTACGGCAACTGCTTCTTTCATTGCAACTCGATGCCTTGTAGATATTGCTAAAGAGTGTGAGAACCCAGATGCTCAGCGTGCGATATTACACGACTTCTATGTTGATGATTATCTGTCAGGTAGCAACACTATTGCCGAAACCATAGCTCTTTGTCAAAATGTGTCGGCTGCGCTTGGTTCTGCACAATTTAATCTTAGAAAATGGCAATCCAATAGCAAAGATATCTTATTAGCTTTGTGTCCTAATGTCTCTTCATCAGATTTGCTCAATTTAAGTGCTAATGAATTATCAAAGACGTTGGGTCTTAATTGGAAATGTTTTTCGGATATCTTTTCATATTCCATTAACATTTCATGTGGTAAAATCATCACAAAAAGACATATTTTATCCACCATTGCCCAAATATTTGATCCTCTGGGTCTAGTAAATCCGTGCATTGTAGAAGCTAAGATCATCATGCAGCAACTGTGGATACATAAATGTTCTTGGGACGAACGTGTTCCAGAGGATATTCGCAGGTCTTGGACTAAATTTGTGCAAACATTGCCATATTTAAATTCCATCCAAATACCTAGACGGATTTTGTGTGATTCTCCTTGGTCTGTTCAGTTGCACATTTTCACGGACGCATCGGAGAAAGCGTATGGTACATGTATTTATGTACGCTCTACCCATACCGATGGTAAGACTCATGTCTTTCTTTTGACGTCAAAGAGCAAGGTGGCACCTATTAAGGCGAAAACAACACCGCGCCTTGAGTTGTGTGGAGCATTAATGGGAGCTAGGTTATGCTCAAAAGTGCTATCCTCATTGACAGTCACATTCGATCAAATAGTCTTCTGGTGTGACTCCACAATAGTACTTGGATGGCTGTCGTCAGCTCCAAATCAGTTAAAGCCTTTTGTACGCCATCGAATTTCGGAGATACAGGAAGGTTTTCCATCCACTATGTGGCGCTATGTCCCGTCAAAAAATAATGCAGCGGATCTTCTTTCGAGAGGCTTGAGTGCTGATCAGATAGCGTCCTCGTCTTTGTGGTGGTCAGGGCCCGAATTTCTTCTTTTAAACCAAAATGAATGGCCTATCTTTCCAAACTCTCAGAAAGTACCATCAGATTTGCCAGAAATGGTGAACACATTTCACGTTACTCATGATGCAGATAATGAACCAATTACGGCATTGGCTGATAAATTTTCTTCTTTGACTAAAATTCAGCGTATCTTATCGTACGTTCTAAGATTTATCAACAAATGTCGTCGGATGAAAAATGCATCAGACCTGTGTCTTACTACAGACGAATTAAACAGTTCATTACATGTTTTATTAAGAATCTCTCAAAAGGAATCATTTCCTACAGAATACACAATACTTCAATCAGAAAAGGCTCTACCGCCTAAAAACCGGCTTTTGCCCTTATCGCCTTTTTTCGATAACAGTGGTCTTATTCGCGTTGGTGGGCGGCTCAGCAATTCATTTTATGAATATGATGTTAAACACCCCATTCTGCTTTGTAGTAAGCATCAACTATGTAGACTTTTGTTTGAAATGGTCCACAAGCAATTGTTACATGCAGGACCTCAGTTAATGCTTTCTACTATCAGACATAAGTATTGGCCTTTAGGAGGTAAGAATCTTGCAAAAAGGGTTTTACGTTCTTGCGTTAAATGCTGCAGATTTAGTGGCAAAACCATACAGCCCAAGATGGGTGATCTTCCACAGCAACGAGTGCATTTAGAATATCCTTTTCTTGAAACCGGCTTAGATTATGCCGGGCCAATTATGATAGCAAGCCGGAAAGGACGTGGATGCACATTGCTAAAGTGCTTTATATGCGTATTTGTGTGTTTGGCAACAAAGGCCCTACATCTAGAGCTTGTTTCGGACATGACAAAAGAAGCTTTTATAGCGGCGCTCAACCGTTTCATAGCTCGTAGGGGTAAGCCACGTACTATGTTTTCCGATAATGGCACGACCTTTGTGGGTGGTTTTAATGAATTGTCAAAATTATTACTTGCACAAAATGCTGATATTGCTTCTGGCATGATGGGCCAGAGCATTAAGGTTAATTTCATACCTGCTTACACACCACATTTTGGTGGAATTTGGGAGTCAGCGGTAAAATCGGTTAAGCATCATCTTCGCCGAACCTTAGGTTTAACGCACTTAACGTTTGAAGAGCTGACTACGCTTTTAGCTCAAATTGAAGCTATATTAAACTCAAGACCGCTGGCTCCATTAAGTGATGATCCTTAAGATCTCGCATCACTCACCCCAGCTCATTTTCTAATCGGTCGTTCGTTATTGCTCGCACCTCATCATCATGTTTCAAGTACTTCAAACATATCATCCTTACAACGATTTCAGCGTATAGAATGTCTGAAAGAACACTTTTGGCGATGGTTCTCAACCGAGTATATAGTCTGGTTACAGAGGAGGACCAAATGGTTCAAGTCAACCGGAAATTTAGAAAATGGCATAATGGTCCTTGTGAAGGACAAAACTCTTCCACCTCTGCTCTGGTTGTTGGGACGAATAATTCGTGTATTCCCCGGTAAAGATGGAGCGGCTAGGGTTGCAGATATCCAGACGAAGAAGGGAGTATTACGGCGATCCTTTAATAACATTTGCCCTCTTCCCAAAGTTGATTGAAGATACTTCAAGGTGGGGAGTATGTTTAACTATCAATGCGCGCCTTTGGTCGCCGTAATAAGAAAGGTATGCAATCCCTATACGGTAATTACGGCGCTTGCCAACTCGCTTCGACGGAGGAGGGGCGACGCAAGATGGACTTTGGACGGAAGACAACGCGCATCATTAACATATAGTTGTACTTGAGTTCGTTGTTTTACGATCAGTCATTTCACCTGTTCTTTTTTATTATTTATTATATTTTACCAGCGTACCTTGACGAAGTTTATTTTCCAATAATCCCTGGACCAAAGGAATAGGGAATTGGAGCCAAACATAAAAAATAAAAAACAAATATAAAAAATAAAATATTTACAAAAGCAACAATTTGAGGAGAACAAGAGAAAAAAAAACAATAAAGGCAGAAGAGGCTGTACGCACTAAGACTTTTGCCTCTTCAATGGAGGTTATATTACAATAGATACATAAAACATAAAAAAAAATATATTATCTTGTATACACAGCAGTGCTGCCACCTTAGCGCTTTCGGATTTAGATCTAGCGCTTTCGGAGTTAGATCTAGCGCTTTTTTGGGACACATAGCGTCGTAATTTTAATATTAACTCTTAGCGGAAAACATAGCTCATTTTTATGACCAAACTTAGTTGTAATCACGTCGAAATCTAGCCAAAAAGTAGGAATAACGCAGCAACACCGTAATTAGTTTAGCTTAGATTCGGTGGAAACATGGGCAGTGCTACAGGCTCTACAGAGATGCCGTATTGATCATCGGTATATCGAGGTGCTAAAATGCTTGTACGATAACGCTACCATGTTAGTCCGTCTTCAGGATCAGAACTCGAAACTGATCCAACTGCAAAGAGGTGTGAGACAGGGAGATGTCATATCTCCGAAACTGTTCACAAATGCGTTGGAAGATGTCTTTAAGCTTCTGGACTGGGACGGGCTTGGCATCAATGATAATGGAGAGTACATTACCCACCTTCGGTTTGCCGACGATATTGTGGTCATGGCAGAATCGATGGAGGACCTAAGCGCTATGCTCGAAAGCCTCAGTAGAGCTTCCCAACGAGTGGATCTCAAGATGAACATGGACAAGACGAAAATCATCTCGAATGGCCATGTAGCACCCACTCAAATAACTGTTGGGAACTCTACACTCGAAGTTGTTGACGAATACGTATACCTGGGACAAACTGTTCGATTAGGTAGGTCCAATTTCGAGAAAGAGGTTAATCGCCGAATCCAATTCGGTTGGGCAGCGTTCGGAAAACTGCGTACTATTTTCTCGTCCTTAATACCCCAGTGCTTGAAAACAAAAGTCTTCAACCAGTGTGTGTTGCCAGTGATGACTTACGGCACTGAGACGTGGCCGCTAACTATGGGCCTTATACGCAAGCTCAAGGTCGCTCAGCAGGCGATGGAAAGAGTTATGCTCGGAGTTTCCCTACGTGATCGAATCGGGAATGAGGAAATCCGTAGGAGAACTAAAGTCGCCGACATAGCTCACCGAATTGCAAAGCTGAAGTGGGAATGGGCAGGGCACATTGCTTGAAGAACCGATGGCCGATGGAGGAAGAAGGTTCTCGAGTGGCGACCACGAACGGGAAAACACAGCGTGGGACGGCCTCCCGCTTGATGGACAGATGACCTTGTAAAGGTAGCGGGGAGTCGTTGGTAACAGGCGGCACAGAGTCGCACGCTGTGGCGAAAGTTAGGTGAGGCCTGTGCCCAGCATTGGACGTCGATGGGCTGATATGATGATGATGAATATAGCTTATTACATTATTGAGAAATATAGGTAGGATATTGCTTAAAATATACAATATACATATTTGAGTATTAAGCGCGAATTGTGTGTAAAGGACATTGGTTCCCTACAATTAAATATGACGTTGAGTCGTAAGTTGTGTTTTATTTATAATTAATAAATATGTATACAAAGTGATGGGAAGTAACGCGAAGTGCAACCGGTTTTTTATTTTTTATTTGTTAGTGAATCCGCAATAATACGAGAGTACCTACATACTCTGTGAAAAATCGAGACTTCCTAACTCCTAGGTACGGACAGAATTAAAGAGTCCACTTCAATTTTGTCATACAAACATACAGCCTAGGCTAAGTGATAGGGGTCCGTAATTCCCGTAAAAGAGCCCATAAAAGAGCCTCTTCTAAGAACCGATGTTACGCAAAACAGCACTAAAATCATCTTAACCATTTTAGATAAAAAAGTTTATTGCAGCACCTTTTAGTGGTAGGTATAAAAATCCAATGGCGTACATAGGGGGGATTAAGGGAATCAATCCTCCCACCGCCCCACCCAAGACGACGAAAATTATGACAAATTTTTGGAAGAAAAAATTATGGTAAATACCAGCAATCCGATCGCAAAAAGCTATCTTCTACGTCACTGATGAGGTCGCGTGGTTTATGTAACTTTAAGTAACTTTATGTAACTTGCATATAATAAACATGTATTAGTTAGGCAAGACATGCACTAGAGTCATATTTACACGACTAAGTTACCGTGTAGTTGAGAAATACCCCTAGGGAGTAATAAACCAACTTATGTTTCACAGAAGATTGCTTCTCATGCATGTGCAATGTAGATAATAATATTTTATATAAGGTACATGAGCTAAGATAAAACTATATTAAACAGATACTCGAAATAACACAGGTCCACAAAATATACAATTTACAAAAAAGAATTCAGCCTTGATTTTTTTTATCAGCTACAGTTTTCAATACACATTAGGTTAAATAGTCCAAAAAGCACAGGTTCTTTTTATTATATTTAAGTCACAGAAAAGTTTAAATTTAGTGCTTCAATGATTTTTGGTAAAGACCTATGATTTTTCGCCATATTTTCTAATCGCTTCTAGAACTAACCAGCCTAAAGTAATTTGTATGGAAAAAAGACATTTTGGTAAAATTTTGATAACTTCGGTAAAAGTAAAAGGAACTGTACCACTGTAACAAAGTTAGGAATATCAGAGCTCTACTAGTAATTAACTACCATGTTATGGAAAATGGACACAAATTTTTTTTTCACTTACAAAATGTTGAAAATGGCTAAAAATTGACAATTGTCTACGATTAGATCCCATTTACCTTAAAAATATGAGCTAACAATAACGTGTCTTGGTTTTTATCGTAAATTATTGACTAAAATACATGCAAAACAAGGAATTTGTTTATAAGGAAAAATCCTTGTTGACCAGTAATAATCACAGTGCTAGATCGTTTCCAGACGTGACAGTCTTACCAGCCTTCTTTACACATTAACAGCAACTATTGGAAATAATTTTGTGAACATACATAGTCAGTTTTTTGTACGTATTTTCCTACGCATATTAAGTTAAAATACTTGCAAAGGTTTTTTAAACAAACCGAACTACTTCCACATTATAGCCCTGAAGCATTGTTGTTGCTAAGAAGGGACAGGGTTAAGCACCCTCTTCCGAATGCCCATGCAGTTCATCGCCTTGAGTATATTCAAAAATATGCATGTTCATATTATATAATCATATATAAAATATATGTCTTAATTCTACGAAAATTTGTGTTTTTGTAAGATTAATGTACTAGGACTTTATATGTCACTACGAGTTGTTAGAATATATGAAACATATGTAAGCTAAGAATCTTAATAATTTAAATATATGTTAAAACGTTTTAAAGAAATAACTAATTATGAAGTACTATAAATAAAGTGATTTGCCAGTATAATCTACCAATTTTGCTATTTTCATTCATTGTTATGAAACAACTAAATGATAAATGGATCGGAAACAGTAATGGCTTAATGTAACAACGCTAGTGCAATCCTACTTGACTGTTTTGTAGCAAAATTAATGTTTCTACAAAGCGCAGCCATACCACTTTGTCACCAACGTTGTTTTAGTGCATAATTTGGAATAAAACACTTTAATCGCCACAATGTTATTTCTATTTACTTTATCTAAGTAAATTTTATTATTTCGACTTGTTTAGGATGTTGAAGTGGCAATGGGCAGATCATTTGTGTATTTGTAAGATTCAGGTAAGTACTAGGACTTTATAAGTCACTAGGAGTTGTTTATAGTTGAGATGAAGGTATGTAACTATTCAAAATGTATGTTATTTAGGGTTTAAGGTTTCGTTTTATCTTCCTTTTATTCTAAACTTAGCGACATACAAAGCAATTTTAAGCTTATCTGCTTAACAATTAGATGTATAATCTTAAAGTACCTCGAAGACCGAGCTATTCTCGTTTTTGTTTACCCCGCCTAGTAAGTAGCTTGAGTGTTGCTTAACAACGCCATCTATTGTCGAGTACCTTTAGTGTTGCTGTGTCGGTAAAAAATAGTATTACAACTCGCCAATAAATGTCAGGAAGAGTCATATTTTTCAGTTTATCATTGCCTGAAAACACGGTTAAAAATATTGTTGGAACCGTTTCCGAGATTCAGATTATAATATATATATATATATATACAAGAATTGCTCGCTTAAAGGTATTATTAGATTCATTTTATTATAAAATTCTTCGGAAAATAATGATTTGACTATATCGACATTTTGACATCAAAATTCAAAGAACTAGTTTTATGATTTCATTATAATCAGTCATTTACTTTACAAATAAAACTTAACTGCATATTTTATATAATTTATGTAGTTAAAAATGGAGATAAAGGCCAGTTTTTTGATTGGTTTATATTTTCTTTGTTAATTTATTAGTTTTTAGTATCTTTTATTGTTTCAGCTGTATAGAATAGTTTAATTATTTTTGGTTATTTATGATTTATAAGTAATTAATGAATTATTATTGTTAAATATGCATCACATATTATTCGTGTTGATAGAAATTAGAAATTAAATGTCTTAGTATTTAGAAGTAGAATTTTCAATTAAATTAATTCGAATATTTCATTTGATTTTAATGATGGGAAGTAGAATGAGCTTTCACAAGCCCTTCCCAATCTTAGCTAGAGTACCTTCTCACTCTCTCTCTCACTTCGCTAATTGGTCACGCACCGCCACTTAAAATAAGGGCTAAGGGTTCGAGTTACGACACTAGGCATTGTCTATATGTTTGAGGTACTTCCAGAAAGTTCAAAGGGTAACTGAAGTATGTATATTAAGTTTTGGGGAGTAAAAGTTTACAGGTAGGTAACATCAAATTACAAATCTATGCATATTAATGTATTCTCTGGTACCCAAATTAGGATTTAACTTGTGTTTTGGGTGCCAAATAAATGTGCTATGTCTTTTAACAGATAGAATCTAAGTTACTTAAACGAGTAGCTAAGCAACCGACTAAGGGTCACATGTCACATGTTATTTAGGGTAACCATAGTGTAGATAGACTCATCACCTGTTACACAGACTAAAGAGGCTGTCTCCCACATAATGATATGGGTTTGTATCCAGCCACTGGTTTGTATCAAGCCGTGAACAAACAAACGTACATATATAGAGTTATTTTTTTATACGACAAAGGTGGTAAACAAGCTTGCGGTCCGCCTGATAGTAAGTGGTCACCGTAGCCTATGGATGCTTGCAACACATGGGGTTGCACTCTTATGTTGCCTACCCTTCGAACATCTAATAGCTGCTTTTTTGAAGAACCCCATACTGTAGTCCTTGAAGAAATCCTTGGCAGGGAGCTCATTCCACAACCCAAGCGTTCGCAGGAGGAAGTTTCTCTGAAACTGTGCTGTACGTAACCGTTTAGGTTCTACGATGTGACAATGAATTCCCTGCCGATGGCGAGCGGTGAGATGGTAGAAAGAAGCCGTGGGCTGTCGAACAAATAGCATTATTTTTATTTATTTGACTTTCCGTTACTAATATGTATGTTTCAAGAATATCTGAGGGTTTTTAATATTCAGAAGTACATCGATGGAATCAAAGGATACAAAAAATACATACAATATCCATTAAAAGCTAATTGACATATATGACAGCTACAGCTCACCTCCATTATATAAACATTTAAATTGTTTATGAGGTTAAAGGTCAAATCCGTACTTATCTCAAAAGATATTCTCGTGCTTATGTATAACCATGCCCTGGATGTGATTATCAAATTTTTATTACAATAAATAGGTCGCCCTTTAAGCTTATCATAAAATTGTGGTAATTAAATCTACATTGATTATTTTTATTACTAATATTATTATGAGGTAAATTTTGTAAAAAAAAAGAACAGTGGCACTCGGATAAAGCTATTACATAAACATTTTCTTTTTCTTTTATTGAATAAATGATAAGTTAATATCGTTTAAATAATTTTCGTTGGCGGCAGCGGGGTGGGCGCAACAAAGTTGTACGCAGGTGTTCTCGATGAGGCGCTGCGGCCGACTGATGGAAAGCGAGAGCCGCGTAATGGCCGGCCCACGCGACGTTATTTATGAAATGTATTTCATTTTTGGTACCAAATGACACTTTTTCGCAATAAAATAAAATCATAATCGTCTAAAGTATTTCTTATGGAACACGGAGACGAAATTTCATTGAAAAAGTTAAATAACTAGCAAATAAAACTGTTTACCCCGTTGAACTTTGCGATTTTATTGTATCGAGTCAAGTTTATTCAATCGTGTTTCGACTCTCATAACCTTCTAATAAAACTCCTAAACCTATGATTGTCATCAAAAAAATATATAAAATTCAATTTTGTTTTCGCCTTAAAATTGATTTTCCGTACAGTCAAGTTTGCCGTTGTTAGGTTTTTTTCGTTACGGAATTTCTTGATGCGGTCGCCGCGCTCAGAGCCCGCGATAAAAGCTATGCAGTAGCTTAAAAACAAAGAAAACTTTTATTCTGATCTAAAGTTACCACAAAAATTGGGTTTTTCTAGAATAGTCTAGTAAAATAAAAATAAAAAATAACTACATTTCAAGTTATAAATGCTGTTTTATTAAAATAAAATGACGTACCAAAGTTTTAAAAACCGAAATACTAAATTGATGCCCAACGAGTGCCTTATTTGTTACTTAATTTCCTTTTCGAACTTTAAATTTTTAATGTTAAAATCCAATTATTATTACGAACTATTTTAGTTATTACAAATACCCACTTTCAGAGTTTTTGCTAAATAAGGGCTATTTTATTGTGCCAACAATCTTTGAATTATGTGTTCTTAGAATATTCGACTGCCACTTCCAGCATTCCTGTAACTCAACGTCGATCATTTTGGATAGCCCGCGTTAATACGGTCTGCGATCATAAAATTGGCGCGTGCTCGGATAACGAAAACAATGAGGCACCTCTTATTCACCTCCCTTGTACCATAACAGTCCACTCAAATGGGAAATTATTTCACCACAAATTATTTTTATGAAAGGGATTCCTATTTTAGATATTAAATTTATTTAAGTCTATTGGAAACTTGAGAAAACTTTATTACAATTACCGTATTTTATATATCATCACGACACTTATCTTCGATGTAGTTAAGCACAGATATTGCAAATGTTAGCTGTCATGATCAATGATAAATAGCAGACTTCAAGGGTATCTATACCTTCTTTCTATTTTGTTACAGCGTCTTTATTATCAGCCAGCGTTCCACTGCGAGGACTCAAAGAACGAGTCACATAGGAAAAAACCGATCGATGAATGGTAGAGTTCTTAAAACTGCGGCAAGCGTTCAATAAGGTGGTAATTGAAGAAATGAAGGGTCCTTAACCACTGAAAGACTGAAGCCAGTGCACATCGGTGATTAATTTACAGACACAAAACGTTTTGCGATTCACATATTTCGATTTTTTGACAGTCTCTTTTACCAACCACTTTGTTTCTCTGTAACATGGGGTGAACCCATCGCTGCAACACTGCTCCTGCAGTCTGGACTAAGGTGGCTTTATATATGTCCCATATGTCGCAAATTACAAGGCTACGTTTTTAAGTTCACGGAATGTGTAGGTGGTGATTAGTGGGGGTGTCGCTGAATTAGGTACTAATTGAGCAATTCGTTTAAATACCGGGTTTTATCGTAATTTTGTCATTAGGGTGCAACGGAGCTTCTTTTAAATTTGTTTATTTGTTAAAGTGATAAAGTGTACGGACCAACTTGTTTAGGATTTCTAGCCCCATAGATGGGTGCCGAGAATGCTCATGCCGCCTCAAAACATCAGCGCGTGGAGTGTTCTCGTGCATTTTTGGACCTCTGTAGGGAAGACAAAGATGGAGCCAAGATGAAACTTGGTTCATTATGAATATGAGTCTAAACAGGACTCTATGCACACCACTGCCGAAGAAGTTTAAGGTGTTTCAATGCAAAACAAGGTAATTCGGTTTGGAAAATCATGGCGACAGTCTTTTGGGACTCAGAAGGAATTCTGCTGATAGATTACGAAGATAACCGGATATTACTACGCTCTAATCCTAGAGCAATTAAAGGGAGCCATCAAGGAGAAAAGAAGGAGAAAATTAACCAAAAGTGTCCTTCTGCACGACAACGCGCCTGTTCACAAGAGCCGTGTTGGAATGGCTACCCTGCAAAAGGTGGGCTTCGAAATTTTGTCTCACCCACAGTTCTAACCTGGCTCCCAGTGATTATTACCTATTTTCAAACTTGAAAAAAAGAACTACGTGGGCAAAAGTTTTCAAGTGACTTGTTTGTTTGTTATTGCTTAACGTCATGTGGAGCAACCGATTGAGCTGATTTTTTGCACGGAAATCGTTAAAATGACGGAGAATTACACAGAATACTTATTACTTTGGAATATTCAAAAGTTCCCGTGTGAGAGACACTAACCGAATTCCACGTTGACAAACAATAGCTATAGCTGCTATAGCTTGCTAAGAAAAATATTTTTGACACTATAATTAAGGAGTTGCCGTAGCGATCCCACACCGATAACCAAATTTAGCACGAGTGGAACCGCAAGTAAAAGCTAGTAGATATACATAGGTCCACAAACACACAATTTATTTCCTCGCAGCCTAGTTGGTAGTGTTGCCGACCGCTGTGCAGAGGGTGTGGGTTCGATTCCCGAATTTGACAAACATTAATAATTGATAATAAAAAATGTCTTAAGTCTGTGTTTATTTATGAATATTATTTTTATATTTAAAAAAAAAGTAATATATATGTATCTGTATCCGCTGTCTGGTATCAATAACACAAGCTTTGCTTACTTTGGGGTCAGACGGCGCTGTGTGTAATGTCCAAAACTATTTGATTTTTATTTAATTGAACATATCATAAAATGGCTCAGTTAAATAGGAGTTAAAAGCTTTTTGAGATTTCCCAAGGTTTTGTTTGTAGGTAAACATATTTTATCTTAAATGTGAAGTTTTTTTATAGTTAGGCAGCGGGTCCTCCCGCCCTAAATGTGGTTATCGGCGTGGGATTAGAGCAGCGATGTAAATTAACGCGGGCGAAACCGCTGCGGACAGCTAGTTTTTATATAATGATACATATAACACGCATCATAGAATAAAAAGCTTATTAACTTTATTCCTACAATTACGTACCAAATCAAAATCAATCGAGAACGTTAGAGAAGTCATTGGATTGAATGCAAAAAAGGCGTACAAAGCTATGCTTTATAGCACTTTTATAGCAAATTGTTTTCTCTCACGCTCACGTTCATTTACGTTAGCAGTAACAGAAAGTAATAGTTTGTTGTTAGGATAAGTATTGTTCTTAAACAAATTGTTAGAAATTTTATTAAATGCCTTATTTAATGAAATGCTTTATTTCTCAAAAATAGTTTATTATTACTTTTTCTTTTAGTCAATTTACTACAATCTATCACCTTAATGGCGTTCTGGCGCAGTCACATCACCATTTTGAATCTTAAAAAAAAAAAATTTCGCTCTATGTTTCTAGTTGGACTCGATCACCGAGGATTCCGTAGAACTAGAATTCTTATAAAAATTATTAACTTTAAACAGTTAATGTAAAAAGTAAGTAGTAGATATATCACGCGCTATATTGTGAAATTAACATTGTAAATTTTTTATGTAATCTTTATAATTAGAAAACTATTTTCTGTATTTGTCTCAAAATTTTAGGCTTAGTAGTTCTAGAGATCAGGAGAAATGGTCAGCTGTCATCCATTTTCTTAAATAACTTTGTAGCGAACCATATACCGCTACAAGCAAGGCTGACGTCACGCGTCCTACATCGCGCTATCGAAGTTTCCTTCAAAGTTGAGTATATAAAGAAACCGAAGTACAAGTTAAGTAAACCCCCCAGTCCACCTATATGGCCAACCCATTCCGTGGGTTAAAAAGGTCAAATATTTAGGGGTCACTTTAGACTCTCGTCTTAATTTCAGAGCCCACATTAAAAGAGTAAGAGATCGAGCAGCATTCGTTCTCGGTCGTCTTAAGCCAATGTTAAACAAGTACAGTAAAATGTCTCTTAGAAATAAGGTGACGCTTTACAAAACTTGTATTCGGCCCATACTCACATATGCGAGCGTAGCGTTTGGTCACACCAACACTACTTCCTTGCAAGTCTTACAAAATCGCTTTATGCGAGGCGCAGTCGGCGCCCCGTACTATATGCGTAACATCGATCTCCATAGTGATTTCGAGCTTCCGACCATAAAAGCTTCATCAAAGATGCGTCTAAACGCTACTTTGAGTCGGCAGCCCTCCACCCCAATCCCCTAATTAGGCAATCTTCCAACTATGCCCCCATTAGAGGGGCCTTAGGACCGTTTAGATATCCGAGGCACGTCTAATTGACTCTGACGATGATATAACCAGCAGGCTCAAAGCTCAAGCGCCTTCAGCGCCCGCGTCCGCGAACACAGATTATAGAAATATATACAGAATACGTCGCCGCCGGCGGCGACGGAACATTAGACAGTTTAGTTTTAACACACACACACACACTCGAGCGCGCGGGTATACTAGGTTCACTAATATACCCGGGCGCTTCGACTAGTTAGATTTAAATAATAATAGGCGAGTGCTGAAGAGTTTCTTGCCGTTTCTTCTCTTCAGAACGCCTTTGCTATTTTCCGAAACGGCGGTAAAATTTAGTTAGATACAAATTTTAGTTTCTAAGAGCGGTTGCCCAAGCCGAGGTTCGTGTCTAGGACACCCTTGCGCAAACCGCCCCAACTTTTCGCTGAAGAGTGCAAGCAGCACCGCAGCAAAAGTTAGTCCGCGTGTAGTTGTAAAGGCCATCTGCGGCCAACAACAGTAGCCAGTAGTTAGAAAAAAAAAAAAAAAAAGTTAAGTAAACCACGGCGGTTCCCAGGCATAACACCTCGCCTGGCAGGAGATCTCCTCTTTGCCGCCGCTCCACAACTTTAAAACTATTTATTCTAAAATTATAAAAAAATGTGTGTGAGACCTTCTAAATAAGAAATTTTAATTCGGTATGTCACACGGTACAGTTTGCAAAACTGTTTTTTAATTTCCTTATGAAACCCCTACAAGAATCCGAACACCACTTCGGATGTTGAAAATTCATTTATAAATATTACACGTCCTTGTTCGGGGCACAAAAACTCACATTTGCAAAAGGTCCAATAGATTCGGCAGAAAATGGGCTGTGGCAGACGGACAGACAGACACACGAGTGATCCTATACTTAGGCTTGTCAACGTAAGTGCAAGGATTTTTGTGACATTTGCATTCAGAATGCAAGACGTGGCTTAAACAGCGGTAGCCAGGTATCTAAGTATAATAGGAGTCGAGTAATGCAGATAGAAATCAGATTTAGCTTTTAAATTGCAAGGTTTTAATAAACACTAGGCCCCCTCACAGAATGAGTTCTTACTAGAACTCTACTACTAGTCCTGTTGGCGATTCCGTTGCGACGTGAAAGAATAATGGCTTGCCGTTTCACCCGCGTAAGAACCGTTAAATTAAAAAGTATATACACTATGTCCTTTCGTGGCTATGTGCCATAAACCAAGTCACTATAGATAGGTGAAGAATTGGTTTCATGCTGTTTAACTAACAGTAAAATCTGTTCCTTATCCGTCTCTTCAACTATCAAAAATTAGGTCATTCCAATGATTCGCTGCAACTAAAGAAAAACTTACATGCGATAATTACAAAACAAACCAAAAAACATTCTGCTAGAAGGTACATATTTTACGCGTTCTCTAAAGCTCTAGAAACGAGACGTGCCGCGATCGCCTCTCTTTATAGAAACTCCATTGGTTCCTATGTTTTTTTATACGGACGTAAGGAACCCTAAAATTTAAAATTTATCTGTACCTGTGTATGTATGACATTTAAAAGCCTGTTATTGCTGATAACCTGTATCGTCGTTATAATAATATGCCAAAATTTTAATAAACTACGGTTTTCAAAATTTAATTGGTTCTCGGAACGTGATTTTAATTTCTGGGAGCACTTTCGTGTCAGAATATGACAGTCCATGAATAAAGGGAAGCGTACATTATTAATGAATATTGAGTTGTGATAATTAATGAAAATCATTAAAAGACAATGCAATTACGTTGCGTGTTCCGCTATGGAAATTCTGTGGTGCGAATTTTGTACAATCACAACAGGATTTTGTTTTGGTTAATTTAATTTGAGCAATAATTTATCAAAAGTTTGACGTTGAAGCTATAGTTTGGCTTTGAAAATCAAAGATTCATTGGTAAGAGATTTAGAACACTTATAAGTAATTTTTTTTTTGTTAATTTGTAGCAAGTTTAAATAGTATTAAAAAACATGAATGGGATGCAAACAGTCACAAGTAGTGTGTGTGTTCTAAAGCTTGTACAATGGGATGTGTTCTGAGGAATTGTTCAAAATGACACCCACGGCTACTTTCTACCATCGCACCGCTCGCTATCGGCAGGGAATTCATTCTCACACTTTAGAACCAAAATGGTCTTGACTTGACTTTCTCCCGCGATCGCTTGGGTTGTGGAATGAGCTCCCTCGCAAAGTTTTTCTCTAAGGACTGTATGGGGTTTTTCAAGAAATAAGCTTTTGGGTTTTTGAAGGGTCGGTAACGCGCGGTTTTACATAGCGTCCATAGGTACGGTGACCGCTTACCATCAGGCGTATGCTTGTTTGCCACCTTCATATATATTGGCAAACAAACATAAGGTCCGCCTGATATATATATATATATATATATATATATATATATATATATATATATATATATATTTAAAAAAAACAACAAAGTTAACAAACTGGCGTCTATGGGATCCAAGTGAAGACTATATATTATGATTAATCTATTAGGTCAGCATTGAAATAATCGGCCAAGTGCGAGTCGAACTCGCGCACGAAGGGTTCCGTTCCATTATCTATAAAAACGGCAAAAAATCACGTTTGTTGTATAAGAGCCCCTCTTATATATTTGTTTTATTTTTAAACTTAATTATTTATTTTTAAAGTGAATATATAACTAAATATTCTGTGAATATTTCAAGCATCTACCTGTTGCCATTATCAATAACGAGCAAAAAAATCACGTTTATTGTAAAGGAGCCCCCTTAAATATTATTTATGCTGTTTTTTAGTTTTGCTATTATAGCGGCAACAGAAATACATCATCTGTTAAAATTTCAATTGTCTAACTATGACGGTTCATGAGATACAGCTTGGGGACAGACGGACAGACAGCGGAGTCTTAGTTATAGGGTCCCGTTTTTACCCTTTGGGTAAGGAACCCTAAAAATGACTTTAAACGTTGCATGTGTAGACTTTGTTACAAGGTTGACAAAATTAGCAATTTTATTTCTTAACTCTCACAGCCCACTTGCGCCGCCATTTGATATTCTTAATTTACTCTTCGTAGAAAACGAGTTTCTAAAATCCAAAATCCTAAAAAAAAGTGGCCATTTTTAGCAGAAATGCTAACTACAACTCACAGATATTATGTAGAAACAACATTAAACTTTCTAAAAATAGCTTATGACCAGCTTTATATTGAGTATATCTAATGGCGGCGCTAGTTAGCTGCTATATGCGCCTTTATTCTGTTCAATACAATTGGGTTCGAAAGTAAATAGTCAAAATTTTCATCGACCTATTCTGAAGTAGAAAACTACTAGCATGATGTTGATCAGCTGTTTTACAACAGAAATATCCAATTGGTTGTGTTGTGTGTCAAATAAATATTATTAAATGAGTATGACATATATTATTAATACAAAGGCTTAAATATAGTTCATTACATTTTTAAATGTGCAGTTATAATTAGTATATAAACAGTACTATTATTAATATTAATAAACATCAAAATTAAAAACAGAACAATAAATAAGGTTTATTTGAATTTTAGACAATTATAAGAAATCTACCACAGGATTAATTTTATGGGTCAAAATTCTTTTTGAGGCCTATAAAAACGTCCTTTGTTTATTTTAACGCATATTTTATTACTTATATGGATAACCTTCAAAAAACATATTATTTTCTAATTCAGAATGACATACGCATACCTGAATGATGACTTATATCGCAATATTTGGGCTCAAAAAAAACTTGTTTAGTAACGCAGTGGACATTATTTTTGAGGGGTCATGGGGACTGATAACGCGGTGGTAATTTGAGTACCGAATTGGACTTTTTTGTGATAAAAAACCTAGTAGGGTGGGGAAATTCATTAAAAACATTTAGACTCGGTTGAGAAGTAACGTAAAACTGCTAGAAAAATATTTCGAGACATTTACAATTTTGTAAAAGTGTTTATCAATTTTCATCCCTATTTTAGGCACTAAAAAGAATTGAGGCCCTTATACCACTACTACAGCGGTACAATACACGCTTCAAAACTCTAGTCACAGGAAGAGAAGCATTGCAGCCCTCAAAGGTTTTTTGGGTACACACATTTCAGAAGTTTACGTTTTGACTTTTTTAAATACGTAAATTATGTAGGTACTACTTTACTTATAGCGCCATCTGTTGTCGAGTAGCTTTGAAAATGTAAATTTCAAGTTTCCTTATTAATATTTTCATTTGTAAATACAAATAAAAAACTATTGCATGTACAACATCGTTTTTTATAATAATATTATAAATGGGAAGGTAAGTTTGTTTGCTTTACTTCGCAACGAAGTATCCAATGGAGCTGAAATTTAGTACAGGAAGTTCAAAAATTCCCAAAAAAAGGTACCTACTACTGCCGTTTTGGAAATTTTTATTTATCGAGATACTCGAAAAAAACACTCCATAACAACACAGCGTTAAATTTTTGAAAAGCATTATTTGAGATTTTTTTGGAATTTACAAAGACTGAAACTGAATAAACTAATAACTATAAATAGATGAAAATCTACAATATAAAAAGAGGAAGTGATACAGCGCCGCGTTGCGACATAAGTCAGAACATTCAGTCTCGTATGAAACTTTAAAAGTAGATAGAAATATGATGGCAACGCCAAAATTTTTTTGTTTTTTTTTGTCTATGTGAAGAAAGAATGTAGCGTTTTTTCTTTCATAATTTATCCTGTTTAGGCATCACTAATTAGAACTTGTAAATATTATTATTTTAGATTATAGTGTCCCATGTTAGCAATACCATATTTAAATCTTAAACATTTTTTGATTGCCCAGAGAGTGATCATAAAATTGGCACGTGCTCGGAAAATAAAATCAATTGAACAACCCCTGCCATAGAAATATGCTATGCAATCATCCACTTGTACTGAAAGTGAAGTTGTTTCAATACAAACAAAAGTCACTTTAGACTAAAATAGTTATAAAACGTTATTTGCATTCAAACTGTTATGTTAGCATTTTTAATTAAAGCTAGGGTATAGGCTAGACCGCGAAAATACGCCGTTTTTGTGCAAATTTTGTGACTAAACTATAGCATCTAAAGCATTGAAAAAAATATATGTTATAAAACTTGCTACTGAATGATTTTTGTTTATTGTTTTTAATGCAATAAAAAATCTGGAAGTGACCGTTGTTTCAACACTTGTGCCAATTTTTAAAGTGTGTTATGCATTTGCTTGTAATAAAAGTTGGTTAAATAATTAGAATAGCTTGTTATTTAGTGCATAGACTCTAAGTTGTAACGAAAAGTCAAAAAATGTGACTACAAAACGGTAATAACGTTAAATTCCATACAAAAAATTAAAAGTTTCAAGGCGTCATTACGGTATAAATAATTTAAGAAGTATATAACATATATATATATGTTAATAGTAAATTAGTATATGACCTTATCTAATGATTTATAGTACATTTACATACACAACGTTAGAATTACAGGAATTAGCTTTCTGGCCTATATCGCTCTCTTAAAAGTATTAAATATTTATCAAGGGGTGAAGTCAGATAAAATTCTTGTCAAATATTTTTTATGTATTTAATAAAAATGGAAAATCTATGGACCTAACTTTTATAACGGACTAGCTTTTTTATACATTTTATATTTTATATATTTAATAAAAATGGAAAATCTATGGACCTAACTTTTATAACGGGCTAGCTTTTGCCAGCGGCTTCGCCCGCCCGCCCTAAATTTGGTTATCGACGTGGGATTCTTATGGCAACTCCTCAATTGTAGAAAACAAACTTAGAAGATGAAAATATTTTTCAATAAAAGATACCGCCCTTCCCCCACATTACTGCCCGCCGGCCTTGCATATCATAAATGCGCGCGCAGTACTTGATTATTATTTTGCTGATGTGTTATTTTAAAATAGCGATATCTCCTAAAATATTCATTGAAATCGAATGATGTAAAGGGAAATTTCGTTATTAATTAAAGACTGGTGATGACGTATTTATTTGGATAAGGATTAATATCATGTTTATAGAAAAACCTTTATTATTTTAGAACAAATTTGGTTAAGGAGCCAACCTTAAAAGATAGAAACATATGCTGTAGCGGAATTTTTGAAGAACTTTTAAAGAGGAACAATTCTGTCATACATGATTTTTGCGAAACTTTAACCGTTTACGCAGCGTACGGAGCGGAAGCTCTCAAAAGGAAAAAAAACTCCCGATTTTGAAACATTCTTCATTGGTGCTCCACTTCTATGGGTCTTAGCGCGATGATATATAGCCTATAGCCTTTCTAGATACTATAGACTACATGCATGGCTGTAATGTACTCTACCCAAAGTGTACACAAAGTTAGCGTCTGGAGTGTAACGTGCGATACGAAACTTCGTACCAAATATCTATTGGTCCTAGTTAAAGTACACAAAAGGAAAAAAGCTTATGGTGTACTGCGAGTCCAATATAATAATGTATTCAGGATACTGTTGGGGCTGCCGCGCGACTGTAGCGCAGCAATGTACGCAGAAGCTCGCACCAGTGGTTTGTATGCCATCATGCGTAACGGGACGGCCTCGCTGCTCGCGACTTGTGCGTGGCAGCCCGAACAGTCTCTTGAATGCAGAATCGAAAAGGATCATTTGTCAAATTTTGCGAGAGTGTGTAAGTGTTCAAATAAAACGCCGAAAATTTTATTATAATTTAAGTATTTATATTTTATTAAATTTCAGTGATTCGCCCTTTGAGATTACACTTTAATTTTCTTGTAGTAAGCACGCGCAGGTTTCGTGTACGTCTTTAGAATCGAGTAATCAGGAATATGTAGAATATGACGACCAGGTGTATACGGACGAAAATAATTTGTAGGAGGATTCGCGAAATTAAGGTACCCGTATCTATCTTATCCTATACTCTTCTTACAACGGTACTGCGAGTACGTAACGCCTGACCTTGGTATACTTACCGAGTAAGTAACAATATTATGAATGCAAATAATCTACACTTTTGTGCATTGAATATAGTCTGGAAGGCTATACAGACCTACTATTTATACTCCAGTTCAATCCGCGAGATTGATCGACGTATAAATAGGACACATAAATTATTCTTAAGTATAGTCCGGGAGACTAAGCCGTGAATACGTGGTTGGCATGGAAAGTATGCAGAACCTCTCACATTCAGGACTTTAAACTATATAAAAATAAAAAATGATCCCATTATTCTATTATTGGTCTCTGGCTGAGGAATTCCAGTATCGAACGGTGTTACACAATTTAAGTGTCCTAAAATTAATCCTGAATCTGCAGAACACAGTGGAAATTTAAATAAAGAGATTAACGAACTCATGTGTAGCGGTGCAATACGGGGATGTGAACCTCGTGAACGGCAATATTTATCAAGTGTTTTTCCTTATCAAGAAAAGCAATTTCATAATAGGTTCATTATAAATTTCAAACCCTTAAATAAATTTATTTTCGTTCGTCATTTTGAACTTGAGGATTACAGAACGGCTATGTAGCTGTTGTACCTTTCGTCTTTACCAAGTTGATGCGGGCTGTCATGCATTTCTTGCGTAGTTAGGGCCTGATATGGGTGATTCACTTGGACGATTTGCTATTATTTGAAGTTTCGTACTCCACACAAACAGTAACTCGTACAGCTTATATAAATTAACAAAAACGAAAGTACTACTCAAATTGTTAGGCTTCATTAATAACGAAAAGTCTGTGGATACACCCAGTCGTCAGTTTTTTTTTGGTTTTGTTTTTTAATTTAGCTGGTTATACAATCAACATTACATGCAAAAAAACTGAACTTTTACACATTTATTTTATTAGAAGTTGTATACTTTGTAACTTGCACATTTGATAGAATTATTGGTTTCGATATACCATGCGAGGAACGGTGTTTGCTTATATTCGGGTCATACAGTAGTTCCAGTGATAATTATAAGGTGGAAGCAGAATCTCGCAGAATACATGCTGACATAGAATGGGAACTTGCGGATAATGCGTATCGTTGATTTGCAAGCCAAATAAACAAAAAAATTGTTGCTTGCCACCGCGACCCCGACGCGTTTAAGGTAGATAATAGGTAATATAAGTATTAGGAAAAATTATAACAGATATAGCAAGGTGTATTGTTTTGGTGCCATATTGGTCTACACAACCCTGGTTCCCTCTTTACGAGAAGTTGTTGTTGGAGAAGTCTTATGGAATACACTTTTAATTTTAGGCAAAAAATATGGGGCTATCAATACCACTTTCTATTATTATTAATAATACTTGTAATTAGATAAAACGCTTTATGACAAGCGTTTACAAATTGAGGACCGCAACTCTGCAATATATTTATACTTGGGACCCATCAATTGTTTTAGATTACTTAAGTAATTGGTACCTAAACGAAAAATTTAATTAGAATAATTGACTAAAAAAATTATGATTTTAGCTCTGGTCAAAGAACATCATTCGCAAACTCTATTGTTGATTAGACTAGGTTATATCCATTAATCTGATCAAAGAATATAACCGACCCAGTAAAGACCTCCGCTGTTAATTGCTGTCATTGTATTTACCTTATTTCATTGATCGTCCTGCCACCTGCCTAGCAAGTTCCCTAGAAAGTTAGTTAACGCTATTAGAAACGAAACGCTAAAGTAATTGTGATTTTCTAATAATTTTTTTGTATGAAACCTTTCATAACGGTGTGTTCACAGCATGTGTGTGTGTGTTCAAGACCACCCTAGCAGATAGTGGGATTAAAACGTCATTTTTAGTGCGCACAGCACGAGACATACATCGATTTCTGCAGACAGCAGGCTGGATATTAGTGAAGATCTCATTAAAAGAACCATTGTGTAATCGAGATGTGGTTGTGGACTCTAATGAGGCATTTGTCCACCCTTTTTGTACAAGGTACCTTAGGTAAAACATTTAACAATAAAATTATTACTTACTCTATAATATGTTTTAAGCTCACAATACATTGTGTCCATTACTTCGTCTATTATATATTCATTAATCCACCTTTTGCCAATGCAATTTCTTGATACTCTAAACATCCTTTAACAAGTAAATTAAAGTGTAATCTCGAAGGGCGAATTACTGAAGTTTAATAGAAAATGAAACGAACTTACCTGTAAGTGACGTTCGATGACTATTAAACGATGTGATTTGCCCGAGATATTACAACCCTCGCGACCCAAACAAGATCTTGTCTAGGGTTTGTCCTTCACTTTTAGACTACGAAATGGCACAGAACACACATGGCCTGTATGGGGTAAACGTATATGAAATGCCTGGTGGTAGTAAAAATAAAATTTTTTGTTATCAAATATTGCTCTAAAATGGTGTACGATGGCAGCACCTGCGCGTGCTACTGCAAGTAAATTAAAGTGTAATCTCTCGGGAAAATCACATAGTTCAGTAGTCATCGAACGTCACTGACAGGTAATTCGTTTTATTTTCTATTTTATTTGTACGACTTAAATAGTCTTAAAATGTCTTTGTTACCACGATCTGCAAAAAACATTATTTGTTATTATAAATTTTAATACTGTCCTTACCCTAGTGATTTAAGAAGCTCTACATTTTTCAAACATTAATTCGAGTATGTGTTAAAATTTAGGCAAAATACTTGAAAAAGCACTTGACGTGTATCGTAAAATTGAAGAGCTCTTGTTCTTTGGCAAGTCTTTAGGTATCAGGTTTTTCAGTCCACTGCGTACCAAATCGTTTAGTTGCGTAGTCATTGAATGGCTTGCAGGTGAAACATAAATATATAAATTTGAATTTTAAAACATGTATCCGTACTGAAATTTTAACATTCAGGAGATGTTTAAATTATAAATGAAATAACCCTTAGACATTGAAAATTATTATCTGATAAATAACTCCTCTATCTTGAAAGGGTAGACAGAGACTAGCTTTAACCTACTACGATCCTGGCATACTTCTTTTGCTTCAACCACTCGCATCAATGCGGAAGAGAACTAAATTTGATCAATATACGTCTAGTCAAACGTATTACTTCTTTTTTGAAGCTTCCATTTAATTTTGCCTACCATTTTTTCCCTGCATCTTCATTTACTCGTCCTTACCCAAAAATACCCCATCCCCATCTTAACATACTTATCTTTCTTAATATTTTTACATTGCACAACGCTCTAGTACCAGTTACCATTTCCTATAACTTATCTCCTGTCTATGCAAAGTTTATATGGTTATCGGCATAGAAAAAACTCTTGATAAGTTGTATATAATTCCGCGACAACTTTTACTCTCTCATTTTGATCGCCTAGGATAATGTCCATGAATAGGTTTAAATTTTTTACACCGCAACAAAAATAATATCAGATCTGAGTTGATTTTAATTTTTTTAAATCGCAAAATGAATAAAATTTTCATTTCTTAAGTAACTTGCACTGAGCAGGCATTTTGGTGATTGTAGAACATCAGAAACAAACAATCCAGTTAGATAAATACAACTTCAACATAGAGGTCAACAGACAAATCCAATTTGGCTTAGTAGCATTCAATGCTATAATAGCAATGAATAACTAGATTTTGCCAGCGGCTTCACCCGCCCTAAATTTAGCTATCGGCAAAAGATTCTTACGGAAACTCCTAGATTATACTAAAGAACTTTATTATAGCAACATAAAGTTCGTCCAAGTCGGTTTCGTTGATAGTTACTTCCGTGGGAACTATTAAATCTTTCGAAAACTGTAAACTATGTCCTTCTCCGTATCTTCAACTATCTCGTGCAAAATTTTAGCCTAATGGGATGCTCCCTTGCGGCAGAATTGAGTAACAAACATTATAGTTATTCCCGCGGTAACTTTTAAATTTTCCAAGATGAAAAATACTATTCCAGGACCTAACCTATATGTGTACCAAGTTTCATTCTGATTCGTCAAGTAGTTGAAGTGTGATTGAATAACAATAAAATAAAATTGGGTAAACATAAAACTTTCACATTTGTAATATTAGTGGGAGTGGGATGATTCTAAAACATGGATGTCAAACATGGAACGTAATTAATGAATGTGTCAACAATGCTATTGATGGTAGAATATAAAAATTAAAGAAAATTAAAGTTACTAAACGTAACCTCTAATTATGCTCAGAGTATCTTTTTGAGATACCTTCAAGTGAGGAACTCTGTAGCAGAGACTAAGTTACTAGTTACTAAGTTAGAGACTACGTTCTCATAATTAAACCTCAGGTGTTCTGCAAGTGCATGCGTAGAAAAATCAACACAAAATTACCATAAAGCCAATTCTGACACTGAGCCTGATAAACTGATGTACCTAGAAATATTAGCCGTCAAATGTCGAAGAAACCAAACTACTAGGTATTGTCAAATTGCAACTTGGTAATCATAAAGCATGAAGTAGGAAAACCTTCCTGATCTGATTAGGACAGAGTTTTTCTTCCCGCGAGGACGCCATTTTGAATTCGAAATGATAGTAGCTTATAAATTATTGACTAAAAAATAATGTTCAATTTGTGAGAAATAAAACATTTCATTTTATATTGGAAGTCGCTGGATAAAAAATTTACCGTAAATGTATCGTAGGTACAGGACATATTGTGTCGTAAAAATCATTAAAGAAAAATCTTAAAAAGAGAACACAAACAAAAAAGTCAGTGATCTATGAAATTTATACTATTCTTCATTAAAAATGTGAGTCCAACTTCGCTTCTGTCAGTTTTTCTGTAAGTCTGTGCACGATGGTTTCCCTAAATACTTAATTCCTTTTATTTGCTTCCGACGCATTCGGTTGTTTTTAAAAAAAGGGTTTAAGATGAAGGATAATACAATAATCATGGTCATTTTTAGGGTTCCGTACCTAAACGGAGTCTTATTGCACTCACTCACGTGTCCATCTATCCGTCGACAGCAGCCAAACAGTCTTCAAATTTCTACAGTTTAAGCATTTTGTTGACTGAAAACCATACAAATTGACAAAACTCGAAATTTGGTGATTATTTTTATTATTACAGATATTTTACAGCAAATACCAATATGTTGTTAAATTATATTTTTTCTGTAAAATTCCATTATTTTTCTTATTACAACTAACTTGATTTTGCGGTTAAATTCGTAGCACAGAAGGGATTCACTCACCTACTGCTTATGAATAATTTTACCTTTCAGACTGCTTATATTCTACATTTGGAAAGGAACCCAAAATGTACGAAGTCTGACACGCACTTGGCCGATTTCTCTAGTGTAGGTTATAGCCACAACATCATCCAGGTCGGCAATAGCCTTTCTTACACTTCTTTATACTTTAGCATACGTAGAGCCTTTTATATGGCAATGGTAAGTAAATTGTATTGTAAAGTTAGCTTTACGTTTGGACGTTTGTAAACAATTCATTGTACAATTATATATCTTTTTTCAAATTTAACCATGTAAACAAAAGCTTGGAAAGAATCATTATAAAAACGTATCAAATTCCCGTATTTACTAGAGCAAAAACGTGAATGCACTCGCAAAGTAATTGGCTTGAGTAACAGCAACATCCACGTTAAAGGGTTAATTTAACGGTAGCTGGTTTTACTGAATGCTTGCTGACATCTGGCGAATTTAAGACTTACAACTGCTAATAGTATGTGAGAGCTTTATCAGTTTAATGTTAGTCTTACTGTTGAAAAAAACGTTTTACGTTCATTTATTAGTGATTGTATCAAGTTGGCTTTGTTTACCCATTTGTGGTGTAATATGATTGAGATAGTACGTAGGAAGGTAAAGGATTAGTATGTATTACCCATAGGCGATGACGACTATCTATATCTGTTTAATTTTGGTGAAGATTTGCTTGTTATGTCCAAAAATAACATTATTACTACGTTTTAAGAAACGGGATTTCCATGCTAGGCAACGAAATCAATTTAACAGAAATTTTCACTCGACAATGCAACCAACAAACAAATATCGATCCTTCAGACCAAGTGGTGGTGTGTTTCTGTGTGTTTTTTTTTTTTTCTGAGCTGACTATGCAGTTGGCTGTTGCAGCCATTACTGCTTCACCGGGCTTTTGGGGCGAGACTCTGAAGGAGCCTCAGCCCATATAGCGTCCAACGCTCAAGGGCTCCCCGCGGGGGAAGCTTCGGCTTGGGTTGTCGCTCTCGGGGGCGTCCCTTCGACCGGCGTGAGTCTCGAACCCGAAGGTGAGTCACCGCCAGGAGGGGAGTTCCCCGTTACGCGGGTACGGTTGCGATTGAGTGGGGCTGAGAAGCGCCCCGGCACTCTTTAATACCTCGTGTATCCTTGTGGGCGCCGACGAACCCGGGGACGTCGGCGTCGTGTTTGGAGGGAGGCTCTATTCGGGGAGGTCGTAGAGACTAATCTCGCTATCCGGACAGCGAGATCGTCATCTGAGGCCGTTAGTACGTGCCGAGGCCGCCTAACTATAGTTTTACGACCGTGCCCGGTTCGATCGGGGGGATGATACGTCGTGGATTGCACAATTAATCGATTCGGGTGATTTTGCGTACGCTCGAAAAAGCGGACTGTCAAGTCTTTGAAATATTGGGGAATCGTGGGGAGTTTGAAGTCTCTGTGTAGGTCCGCGTTGCGGATGTACCAAGAGGCCCCAGAGGTTTTGGAGGGTCGGGATCGAAAGGCTGTGTGCTTAAGGCACATTGGGCTTGGAGGCTAGACGCTAGGCAATCCGCTTTTTCGTCGTCATTGAACGCGAGAATGTTGTTGGGACGAGTTAACGGAGGGAGAGAGTTGGCGGTTTGGGATTTTAGAGCTCTGGCTAAGTGCCAATAAGCTTGGTGAGAAGGAGAAATGTTCTCCATAAGATCTACGAAACGTTGGGCGCGAAGCTCAGCTACAGCAGTTCTTACACGGCGGTGTAAGTCGTTGAAGCGAGCTTTATTTTCGGTAGTGGGAGCGCGATCGCGTGCGCTGCGGGCCGCGTTACGCTTAGTCATTAGCGACCTGATGTGCTGAGGCAGGATTAGGTGGTGATAATCACCAACCGGCACCTGTCGTGAGCACTCGCCAACGGTGGCGGTCAGGTGGCTAGTGAGTGAGTCGATAGCTACGTTTAGGTCGGTCGCGGAAGAGATTACGTTGGGAACGCGGTCTAGATGTGGCGAGTTGGGATTTTCGAGCAATTGCCCAAATTTATCCCAGTCCGTCACGGTTCTAGTGTCGGGAGGAGAGTCCGAAGGGGAACCTAATCGGAGGACGACAGGGCGGTGGTCCGAGTCAAGTTCGTCAAGCACCTCTATAGAGCGAAAGCTTAGCCTTACATTCTTTAGAAGTGCTATGTCCAGTACGTCAGGGTTGTTCCTAGTATTGTGGGGAAAGAAAGTGGGCGTCATAGGAGCGATGATGTCAAAGTTTAGTCTGTCAACTCAATCGTCGAGGAGTCTGCCTCTCCGTGAAGTTACTGAAGAGTTCCAGCGGCGATGCTTGCAATTTAGGTCGCCGGCAAGAATGAAGGCGTCGCCTAAATTTAAGAGCGACTGAAGGTCGCTCTCGAGTAAGTCTTTTAAAGGAGAGAGATAAACCGATGCAATGATGATCGGCTGATGGCCGGTCATCGCTAAGCGGCAGACGGATGCTTCTAAGTTCGTAAGTGGTGGAGGATCGATAGGGGAGCAATGCAGGGAGCGCCTGTAATAGATGAGAGTGCCTCCGAGATTGGAGGCAGTTCTATCATTACGGACGGTGCGATACTTCGCGATCGAAGGGGTGCGGACAGCGGGCTTTAGGAACGTTTCCTGGATGAGGAAGACGTCCGGTTTTTGGGACGAGAGGAATTGCGATAATTCCTCTCTTTGGTTACGAAGATCTTTGGCATTAAAATAGCCTAAGGAGACGGACCGGGGTTTTTCGCGCGTGGTTGTGCAATCCATTTTGATTTGAAGGTTTTGGGGCCGCCCTGCGGAGGGCGGCGAAGAAGTCGCGATGCTTAGCCATGAAGCTGAGCATTTGATTGAGATCAGTGAGTTGTACGTATTCGGCGTACACGATCTCGAAGTAGGCTGGGTCGCAGGCCCAAGAAATTTCGGTATGCACGGTTACGAAGCTGCAGGTAAAAATAGGTAGCGTGTTGAGTATTGTACTTTCTTTCTCCCTCACTCATATGATAATAGACTGCAATAGGGAAACAAAAGGAATGGGTCTATGGGTAAAAAAGAGAAAGACTGTCTAAAACTTTAC
Organism: Apoda limacodes; assembly: GCA_946406115.1. Lineage (NCBI taxonomy): Eukaryota > Metazoa > Arthropoda > Insecta > Lepidoptera > Limacodidae > Apoda > Apoda limacodes. The sequence continues at coordinate 17,939,869 of OX291555.1, read as the reverse complement.
GTGTCAAGTCTGGGTCATTAAGTCCTTAGGCCATGCCTAAAATAAATATCACAGGTTAAATGCACACCTTTGCCCCTTTACGTAAATACCTATACAGTTACGGTAAATAGTATGGTTAGGGCGCAAATTATATATAAACTTACTAAATACAATAGCTTGTACTTAAGCAACACGTACATATACGAGAAAAATAAAAGTATCACTAGATACCTCTCCCAGGCACCTAACGAGATAGCTAGGTTTCATAGAGGTAACTCCAAGCCCTGAAGTACAGGAGCCTGAGAAAAAATCTGAAAACTTGTATCTCCTATTTTTCATGACGTTACAAACGGACAGACACAAAAAATACTGAAAGTTATGTCCGAATTTTAGAACCATTTACTGAGATTTAACACAAAGTCTGTTGTCGTTCAGTACAGGTTGAAAAACCTGAGAGCTAGATTTCCAGCTCTTCTTTCACTACGGTCTAACCGTAGACAGTCGAACATACTACTATATGTCATTAGAACCGCCTGCGAAAGCTCCAGCCTAGGAAACCTAAAACAACATTATAGCTCCTACCGTTTGGCTATAAAACATAAAAACGTAAACCAACGTTATTTTATAGTCGAATCACGAATCGTGTGACTGTACTGGCAATAGCCCATACTTTTGATATATGTCTGTATCAATAACTATATGATATTTTTCACTAAGTTTGTATGAGGGCTAGATTTTCAATCGCCACAGTAAGTGCAGTGACTTAAGCACTAAATCTAGAAGATTCCATGGAACAACCCCTCCCTCTGATGGGGTTTTTTATTTTTATATAACGTAAATGAGTGTAAATTGGCAATTAGTTTTTATAAGTAAGGTTTCTGTTAGTTTATTTAGTTATTGTAATGATTAGTATGTACTTATATATGTAATTTTTGAACAAAACTAGACAATTATCAAAAATCTAATGCGTATTTTGGTCTTTTAAATTAAAAGTCTAATATTAGTTTATTCTTTGCTTTTTATTGTGTTTTCTTTTTGGTTTTTGTTTCATCGGTTTTTTGAAGTCGGTTATTTTTTTTAAAAAAAGTTTGTTTACTTTTTCCTTTTTGGTGAAAATAATACGTAAAACGCAGTCAGAGAAAACTACTTCATCATGTGTTATACATTTAAACTGCATTATATCATAGCAGAACTGTGAGTTGGGAACCCGTCGTTTACAAATTAATTTACTTTAGTATGACTGGACGGTTTATTTAATTTAGTTAGGGGATTAGTTCATTTCATTATAATCTTATTCATTAATTTAAATTATTAATATTTTCAAAGTTTTCTCGAAGGTTTTTCGTTCGTATGTTTTTAAAAAAATATTCAATTTTATCAGTGGTTATAGTAAGGTTTCTATCCGTTTATTTATTTATTGTAACGATTATTATGTACTAACATGCGTTATTTTTTAACAAAATTAGACAATAATGAAAAATCTAATGCATATTTTGGTCCCTTAAATTAAAAGTCTATTTATTAGTTGATTTTTTGCTTTTTAATGAGTTTTTTTACGGATTTTGTTTCATCTGTTCTTTGAAGTCGGTTAATTTTTTTTTTAAGTTTGTTTATTAAGGCTACCTCACACTAATATTCACTATGGTTTTAGATTTTATTAAACTTTTATTTTATTTAAAAAACTATCGTATAAACGTCAAACCCAATCACCCACACTTCCATAGGATATCATTGAATTATAATACATGTGTATTAACCAATACAGAGTCCTGACCTGGCTGGAGCGAGCGAAGCGAGCGGAGCGTTCCATCCAAGTTTCATTTAATAATCTGTTCAGTTATATGATAATTTCTTTTCCATACTTAACGATCTGCCTAGGCACCCAATTAACGAAATAAAAAAAAAAAAAGAATGCAGTTGCTGTCTGGATTCGGAACTGTGGTCCAAACAATATATCGTATTAATGCAAGTAACCAGGGAAAAGTTTATAATGCGATTGAGAGGTGTGAAATACATTCAACGCCATCTGCAGGTAAAAGTGAAAGAGCAGCATTTTTCAAAAAGTTTTTTTTTAATTCAAAAGTTCCTGCGGGAATTACTATCACAGAGTTAAACGAACTATTGCTGCACCTATAGTATGCTTATTTTTTTAAATTTCGTAATCGATATAACACTTTACCAAACCACTTATTTTTTCTTCACACATTAAAATCGAAAACACAGAAAAAAAAGACGTTCACTACAATCGATACATAATACATAAATTGCACCTTCATTATAACCGCATTACCTGCGTATAATGTGTTAAGCCTTTATATCGCATTATAATAAACAAACAAAGACTGTAATGAACTGTCATTCACTCCAGCAATTTTAACGATTTAATTGCTTTTCAGAAAGTTGATTTTATTTGTACAAAAGTCCGCAACACGAACTGACAGCCGCTTGCAATAAAGGAAGCTTGCAAAATTAATAAATATTATGTTTTGACCGCCAACACTGCTTAATTAATGTTAGTGTTGTCAGTTCAACAAAATAATTAAAATCATCGAATTAAATTAATTAAAGAGGCTTTTTCGCTTTTAGTCAGATTGCTCTATTGTGTGAGAGAGAAATAAATTTCTGCCAAAGGATTTGCCTTTAAACAACCCAGGTTAGGTTACCTTATCCTACTTCATACCACACCGAAATTAAAGTTTTTTTCCTTTTTTATCAAACTCATTCTATTACCATAATAAAAGCGACATTTGACAGCTGGAGATAAAAGGAGAAGAGTTGGGGCAGCAAACTCGAATGGGTTGCGTCTTTCCGTTACAGTATTTCTGTAGCCACCAACCGGCTTGATTTTTATACTACTGAGGTTACAAACAAGTTATCGGTCCGCCTCATAGTAAGCCAACTTGATAACTGCTGTATTGTAGTTCTTTAAGAAAACCTTGGCAGGGAGCTAATTCCAAAACTAAGACGTCAAGTCCATCATCAGATCAGCTCCAGGGTACCATATTGTCACCGAATTATATAAGCACACATTTCAGCTCAATTAGACACCGAAAGATTAAAATTAACATAAGGTTCTTCATAAAGTCAAAAAACTTAGAAATAATTTATTTTCGTTCAGGCTATATTCATTCCCTGAAAATAGGTGTCATCAAAGAAAAAAATATCATACAGTACCACGGTAGCTCAATTGCCAGAGCCATGAGATGGATTCTAATGGTTTTAGCTTCAAGTCCTGGTTTGAATATAAATTTTTTGTATCTTTACTATTTTCATATTTATTTGTATTCATAACAAACTTACAAAAACTAAGTATAACAATCAGTAAGGTAACTTTATCCAAGTTCCATAAAACACCCAAAATTACACTGGAGTGTAAAGTTATATTTCACAAGTTTCTGCTGATTCAAGCCCATAAAATATGCATTGCAATGAAATACGAGACAATGCTGCAAGTTAGTAAGTTGTAGACTTAAGAACTTGGTAGACTTGACTTAAAAAGAACTGAGTCACTATAACTTACTGATTTAATATTAAGAAAAACATTTTTTTGTATTTTATTTGTTTTGTCATCATTTAAAAACGGTTAAATTCATTTGATTTTTTCTCATTACAAAATTTTGTTTCTCTAAGGACCTGTTTCTTCTTTTACTATGTTTTGCGGTTTTATTGTTATATATGTACATTGTATTTGTTTATCCACCTATATATAGGTTCTCGCTTTTCATTCCCTAAAGGGGGTAACCAGTAGCTGGATTCAAATACACCTACATCATAAAGGATAAAGGATAGATGGCGTCTCCTCCACAGTTTGGGATACAAAGTACCTATGTTGAAATGGCTTATATATGGATTATTGGTTAAATGATAATGACAGCAAAGCCCAAAGCCAAAGCATAGCCATTTTATAGTTCCTGACCAACTTAACTAAAACTAAACTAAACGAGAATAAACTAAACTAAATATGTGCCTAACAGAATAAACAATTATAAAAAATTAAAATGACTTACTTAACTTTGAATATTGTTTCCAACAAACAAGTGTGTTACTATTCTTTTACTAATCGGTAGATGGCGCTGATACGGTAATTTACCGTTGCAATGGCTCGGGCCCGTCTCACACTTGGCCAGTTTTTATTATTTGTTGTTATACTTTAAAGCTATATTCATGGCAAGTTTGAAGCCTTAATGTATTACTGTTATAACGTATAGCAAAAACAACAAAACGTGTTTCTTGTATAAGGACTCCTTAATTTTTTACTTTTTTAGCCTTTTATTATTTCTTAGATAATCAACCATTATCACACGTATTCTAAAAAAAAAAAAAGGCTTCTACCTATTTCGGTCTAAAAGATAAAGCCCTAAAATGGTCGGAAATTAACAGCCTTTGGGTAAGGAACCCCTAAAAAAAGATTCTACGTAACAATCTAGTAATGTTCTTGTATGCATTAATTCAAAAAGATTCTCATAAAGAGAAATATGAAAATGTCTCTGGGCATGTAAACAAATATCGTATGCACGGTTATGAGCAACGTTCTTCATATAAACTTGCTATAAGTTCCAAAGCGAAGAGTTGTATCTAAAGTTAACATATTTATTTAAGTCTTATTCACACTTGACAGAATTTTATTATTTGTGTATTTTCCTTAAATTTGACACCATAATTTTCAGCTTGTATCTGTTTACTATGTCAAAGCAAAGAAATATTTAAAAAAACATGTTTCTTTCATATCCTTTTTTGACTTTTTTTTGATACTCATATCTGCAAAACTAACAAGAATCTTGGCTATCTTGGTTAAATTTCTTTAGTGTTAAAAGTCTAAATTTTATAAAGAAACTCTTGTCACAAGATATTCTGCAAAAAAATGAGCATTTTCTAAAATTCGATAAAGTAAATTGAAATTCCAAATCTTGGCTTGAGCTCGGCAATGTCTGTACTATGAAAATAAAAATATTTGATGATTTTGATGGTCAAAGGTAATTCAAAATCTATCGATAAGTAAATTTAAATCTTTTATCAAGCAGGTACTTTGTAAAAAGGCATATTACAATATTTCAGACTATGTAAATGATAAAAATCCTTGGGACTGATGATGCTCAATTACAGGATGCATAGGTAAACCAAATTAAAATGGAAATAACATAAAATTGTACGACTAAAAATCTTTTATTTAAAACATTAATTGTATTTTAGTTTATTTAAGTATTTTTAAAAGAGTAACTATCGAGTTTCTTGCCGGATTCTTCTCGGTAGAAATCAACAACATTGTGAACCGGCGGGAAGGTGGGAGGGTTCAAAAAATAATATTTTATAACTTTGACGATTCAAAAGTGATTGTAAAATCCTTATTTGAATAAACCATTTTGACTTTGACTTTGACTTTGACTATATATGGCTTGTAGCTTTGATGAAAGGCTTGTTTATTATCCTTCTTTGAAGACGCCTACTTTTGGAAGTCTTAAACCTTTTTCTTTGCATATTTATATATTTATACCTATATTTATTATTCAAGTATCTTTTCTTGATTGTATAAAGAACTGAATGTTAATAAGATTTGCGTACTAGGAACGCATGAGTCGCATAGAATTACTCGTTTATAAAAAAATAAACAAAATTTGTTTTACTAAACGAAATATTCTAAACATGTTCTAGCATCAATGTTCTCGCTTGACGATAAACAAAGACGCATGGATATTGCTCCACATAAATGCACTCTAGGGAGGTAAGCAGAATGTTATGCACGAACTACAAGCTACATATTCCGTGGATATGCTCTTAAATAAAATTTAAATATGTTAGTTTTTTGTGTTCTGTAGTAAAACAAGGTAGGTACCATTATAGAGCAGCCATGCTTTTTCGTCCGTCTGCATGTTACAGTCATTATTTAAAACCTATTAAGACAAAAACCAATAAGATTTAGTGCACATACAAAAAGTTATAATTATATACATGTTTTTTATAACATTTTTTTTCGGAAATTTAGATCATTGTGAGGATTTATATTTTTTCAAAATTATGCCCCGTTTTTTTTTAAAATATTCGGTTGCAAGCTGAAGTTTTTCGACTTGGTTCGTGTGGGTTTAGCTACTGCCCTTAACGCAATGTCGCAAACCCAAAATGTGGAATGTAATTACTTTTAGAATTAATTAATTCAACACAAGATATTTTGCGAAGTACCATCCAAATTTTAAATTTGTGAAGCAGCAACTGCAAGTTATTATTGCAAGTGTTATGTTATTAGCAAAGTCCACGTTCACGCTTATCGCTATTAGGGGTAGTTAAAACTGCACTTATCAATATCACTTATATTACACTGATTAAAGATTAAGACAATTTTGACGATTAAAAAGGGTTTAAAAAAACCGTCATTAAAAAAATAATATTTGACTTTGACTTTCACATATTAATACTTGAGTTGGCATCTGCGGTCTAGTTAAAAAGGTTGTGACCAATCACTGAGAAAAGCAAGACAAAGAATCACACGTACATACAGTTATAGACCGACGATATATTTGACTTCCCGGAACATAAAATGCTGATTATTTTAAATCACATAACGTATTTATTTCAATACGTTATATGCCTAGTATAAGTTCATCCAGCCATTGCAATGTTGTTCCACTGAAACGGAAATAACCTATCCAGACTAGAATAATTGAAATCCTGTTAGTCAGTGTTTTGGTGAAACAATAGATGTTCGACATTGAGCTCCCAATAACAGTTTTATCTAAAACGTAATATTTGCAGAAATCCTGGAGCGTCAATATTTGACTATTCAGTACGAAATATGGAAATGTACTTATGATATTCTTGATAGCATGTCTTTTAACTATTATACACACGAACGCGAAATGTAACCTTATTACAAAGCCCATTTCTAAATCAAGGTCATTTCTAGATTATTTATTGTTCTAAGAAAAAGGTAATGTAAGCTCCTACCTTACGTCATCTTCTTAAATCTTCACCATCATCTTAGCCTGAAAATTAATTAATTGTTTGTTTTCACTAACGAACTTGCTGTAAAATAAAATAAAGGTTCCACTTAATTATATCCTAAGCAGACATTCTGTGTATTAAGAATTATTGATGAAGTAAAATTATGATTGTGTTAAATGATATGGTTAAAAGTGCTTATATAAATTACACATATTACGGTAACATTAAACAGATAATCCGATGTTTGTTACGCAATTACGCTTCAACCACTGGACGGATCGGAATGAAACTTGGCATACATATAGGTTGGGTCCTAGAATAGCATAAAGGCTACCTTTATCCCAAAAAAATATAAACTATAGCTGCAGCTGTAGCAAACTTCATTAGTATTATTAAGGACTTAATTAAAGAGCTCCACGCCGATAACCGAGTTTAGGGCGGGCGGAACCGCTGGCAAAGTCTGGTGTAAATATAATGGTTTCGATCAAGGATTGTTATACTAGCAGTGTTCCGTTTGTGAACCTATTTCCGCAGAAATTCTTCCTCGATCAGGATAAGTAGTATCCTCAGCATTTAACTACATCATTGTTTTCACACACAAGAGGCTAATTATTGAAGAATATTTTCCTTTTATGATGAAGGGCTCCTCGGCTAAAAAGTATGTAAGGATTATATGGGCTGTAAAATTTTCAAAAGATAAATCTTTTTTTTTTAACTACTTAGAGATGTTATCAATAATCACTAAAAATATTCACAAAGGAAATATTTTTTCCCTAGAACCAAAACAATGAAGAAATTTTTTCATTAATTATTAAATATTATTATTTAGCAAGAAAAGTTAAAAAAAAATGGAAATAGTCAGCGACAGCTAGATAAATAGATAGATATAAATTCAACTCCAGAAAGTATAAAAACAGCTGCAAATAAAATAATTTAATAACCTTTTGCCGTAAAGTCACGGGATAAATATTTAAAAGCTTATGAAAATTTAATTTAGTGCAGAGACGCAAGGCGTGTAAAATCACTGCCGGAAAGTGTGTTTTTAATGTATTTTAGTGTGATGTTCAAAAAAATGACATTATCTTCATTGTGGTCTATATATTCAATGTTAAAAGGCACAGTTAATACTAAGCACAACGTGGATATAAAAGTATACTAAATATTAAAATCGCTTCTGAAGCGGCTATTAGATAATTAATTATATGAGTAAAAAGTCGAAAGTGCTCACATATAAACATTATTGAATGAAGCATCTGACAATAAATATTAAGCAACAAAGGTAAGTTTTAAGTATATAATCTAGACGTTGACACATCATGACCGGTATAAACACTGTTCAGTGCAAGTGTTTAATCGAATGGTGAATGAAAAAACTAAAATACTGTATACAGAATTATACTCTTAAATTGTCTCAGGATCTTTTGATCATATTTAATACTTACACAACGACAGCCAAAACGATTTCGTTCGTCTCAAACACTCTCTCGAGAGCTGAGAATATCATGCACGGTTATAACCTGCATGGTTCCTTACTCTGTGGTATTGGTAGTCTGTGGATCTCTTAGTACTATTAATGCCGCCAGTTAACCATACCTATCAGGGCAATAAAATGCATATTTCTGTAGCATTGTTAAAACCAACCAAACAAGTTCATTTCCAATAAAATAAATTGTTCAGTTTGCACAATTTTAAAGTTTAAGAACATAGAATGTAGAATTGTGAAGTATGCATGAGCCACGTCTGCCATGTTTTTTCCGCAGTGCCATAATATGTTTAGTTTGTAACGTTGCCAGACATGGTACTATCTACAACCTCGGATCCGGAATCGCGGGTTCGATCCCCGCACAGGACCAACATTTATTTAATTAACATTGCATTTGTGTGTTTATGATATAAAAAAACATATAATTATTTTTATCTGTCTTCTACTATCCATAGTACAGCTTGCTTAGTTTGCGATCAGATAGCGCTATGTGTCCAGTATTTTAGCAATATTTTTAAGAATGAATGAAACATAAATTAAAATAAGTTCCGAGTAATATTAACATTCTTATAGGGCGCTGTCTTAATTTTTATACACCACACTTCATGACCCATTCGAGGACCTCACATATACGCTAATATGCCTAGGGAAATTTCAAATTTTAAAATTCATTAGAAATTACTACGTAAGTTACCAAAGGACATTTTTGTTTAGTGTTTTCTCTAATGAATTTGTTTGTGAAATCCTAGACAGATTTCAAGTGGAGGGTATGTTACTGCATGCAATAGCTTCCTTCCATCTTACTATCCTATCTTTAAAATATATAAATGCCTGGCAAATAAAGTAAAACAATTTACCTACATTCGATGACCAATGCTAATTTACGGAGAAGTGAAGAAAAATAAAAATAATACCAAGATGGCGATTATCATAGAACAGTAAAAACGTGTTGGGTGTAATGTAATTTAATTCTTACCTAATTACGAGCTCGCTAGTGACAAACAATATAGCAAAAGTGTTTTATAGTATATAATTATTATGTGATTTAAGTTAAATTAATAGACAAATCATATAGACATCTGCATTGTCGCAAAAGGCCTAAGATGTGTGTGACGCCTTCAATCAACTAAAATGTGAGTCTTTTACCTACCTATTCTATTTGTATGTTGATTCTATTTCTTTCACTAAAATCATGAGCGAAATTAGCGAACAAATATCTATCTGTTCCAGGTTTTATTAATTAAAATTCTCACACGTAGACACATGACGAGGAATGACCATCAGAGGACGTAATTTTACACATATTTTTTTGACCTATACTAAGTGGGGATTTTTTGCAATTTCTATGATACTGGTGGGAGGCTGTTTTCCCGAGCTCACCATGTACAATGCTAAAACTTGTTAGAAAAGTTAAAATTCTTTACAAGTAAACAGAAGTTACCTTAACGCACAATTCGGTAAATATTTACTTCTCTGCAACACGACATTTTAACCTGAAAAAATCTTATTCGATAGAGTAGCGCTCCCTGATATAGAAATGATATATGAAAGTCGGTGCCAAAAAATAGTTTTCGATAAAGAAAATATTTACTGCCAGATTTTTTTTTCCCACCAAATGGTCGACATAACATATAAAATTCACTTGCTCGGCATTATAGCAGTTCAGATTTCTTGTAGTCCAAATCATCCTTTACACACTGATAAAATTAAAAAATAGGCTAAACACTTTTTTTTTCTTTCACTTTTTAAAATATTGTAAACGGATTAATAAGAAAAAGGAAACACGAACACTTTTTTTTAATTGCAATGTTACCAGCCTGAAAAAAAAACTCCCAAATAACCGATAAGACAATTAGATTAAATTACGTACTACATAAAATAGAAAATAACATAAATACAACTTACGTTTTTTGACGTGACAACGTCTTATAAATTGGTTTGCCGGGTGACACTTCAAGAAACTGCGTTACGCTCCGCTCACGTTATGCGCTCACAATGAGAGCGAGTGAGAGGCACGCGGCATGGTTAGCCCGCCTAAGAGCGAGAGAGACAGACATAAAAAGTGAAAGGCACAAGTTGTCACGATTCCGGACGGTTGTCCGACACTAATTTTATTATACAGAGTCTTGTTAAGTTTACTGCCATAGACTGAAATAGAGCTTATGGTAAAACATGGAAGTAAGTGTGCAAAGCTGAATGAAGCGTGCCATGGCTACGGTCGGCGAGTGACAGAACAAACTTGTACTTATTAAATGTAGTCAGTCAGGGCGTCCCACTTGTAAACTTGAAAACTGGCACGTAAAACGAAGCGGAGCACATTAAAATTAGTGTTTTTTATGACTTTATTTACGAACGGTTATTAACTTTGACAGGTTTTGGACGTATTTATGCCTTATGGTTTTATGTACATCTATGAAAATGCTGAAGTTGTAAATCCAAATTTTAAATTAGTATTTTATATTAAATATTTATTACTTCGGGAAGGGAAAAATATCAATGCTCTCTCCTTCTCATTTTACATCCCGAGAATTGTGCGGTCGCATTGAAATAGGTAACCACAAAAATATTAGGAACTCAATCTAGCGTCAGTATTTGGGAGTACTTTTTTTTGTATTTGTATGGTGTAAAATATTACGTTAAATATTTTTTTAAGGTAAAATTAGCGTTTTGCACCAATTTCTGAATATCATCTGTGTATTAAGGGATTTTTCCCTGTCCATTACAATTTTTTTCATGTAAGATTGTTGTGTTGCAGAGAAGTAAAAAAATACCCACAATTCTTATATATTTATATAATAGGTACCTAATTATTTTTTACAGCAATAATTATTGCAATTATAAACAATCTAGAGTCAGATCATTGTGAACAGTTAGTGGTTTTAGAAAGAAAGAATAGTATTACTTAAACGGAATTTAAATTAATACCAATAACAATTACACGGATTAAATCCTTTAAATTGTATGGCATAAACTTCCGGATTTATTCTATAATGGCAACCCAAAAAATAATACAATACTGTTCTTGAGACTATTACTACAGAGTATAACAGAATATCTTCATATATATAATTCTACTGTACGTGTGTATGTCACTGTACTTCTCCTAAACGGCTGGACCGATTTGAATTATTTTTTTTGTGTGTTTGGGTGTCGCCCTGGATGGATTGGATTCACAAATCAGCCCGGCAGATGGCGCTGCAGTAGGTATCATGCAGCACAACCTCTGCCCGGTCAGCTAGTTTACTATAAAAAAGAACTTATTACCAGTAGCTTTAGTTTTAGTGAGTGAGCTACCCCAGCTATTTATAAAAGTAGGCGTAAACTGTATGAATTATATAAAGAAAGAATATATAACATAGCCTAATATTTAGGGAATATTTATGAAAATACACGAAAACCTTTATAAAACCCTCTCCTGTTGCAAAATCAATTCACTTCAGAAATAAAACATTCTACAAATAAAATAAATACCAAAAGGAAACCACAAGGACTGAATGATAATATTATGTCATTAAGCAGTTCTAAACGACGTATAATACGCATTATAATAGTAATATGCATACCTTACCTTAGTAAGTCTTGTGTCTGTAGCGATCACTATTTAAAACGATACATCACCTTCATTTTAAATGTTGTACCAATTTTTTTTAGTTTTTTTAAAGTCATATAAAGTTCCGGTATAGCAAAACTCGTCAACAGAATATATGCTGTCTGTATTCCGATAGCTTTCATTTTATTTTTACTGCAAGTTCGTTAGCTACGTAGACGAAACTCGTTTCGATGACACAGTTTCAATAAATAGTTTTCTGGTTGTTTTAAAAAAGCAGGTAAAGCCCACACACGAGTACAAATAAACGTGTAGGCAATTTTGATTTTTTTAAGCATATGTTTCTACATATTTTAACAACTTACAATGTTTAAGCACCAATTCATTGTTTGTAAGCCGTTAACAACGATTTTTTTTTAATGGTTTAAAAAACAAGGCATAGTTTTAAAAAAGTAGGTCTTAGATTTATTTCCTCCTTAGGATTTGGTCTTAATATATGTCATAGGTTAAAAGAGTAACAAAGAAACTACAATGAAACTGACAAAATATCAGACTTACAATTTACTTCTGCCTCTACTTCATTTTTTACTGCTACTACACTGCACCGACTTCAAACAGTCGCGTTGTCTGCCTTTGCTTCAAGAAAGTAAGAACACTAAATTTCCTAACTACTAAAGTGGCACTGTAATGAAACATGTCGTATGAAACGCATAAGCATTGGCTACTGCACACTTTCTTCCTTTATGGTCATTTGGCCTGGTATGGCGCCTCAGACTGCAATCCAGTCTGAAAGACCAACTGAGCTCCATTATGTTTTATTACTATTTTTAATATTAAGCAAAGCAGCATAATACATTTAAGATATAGGTATGTCTTTAATACTGTTTGTGGCAATTATATTTTATAACATAACTATCTAAAGCAATTAAAATTATACAAAATAAATCTAATAAACCGTTGCCAGTTGGCATCGTTCCCAAAATGCTGGCCGCATTGCCGCGTTGTATTGCAATGCAAATTCTTAGGGCAAGGTAAAGGCCAGCATTTTTGTAACGAGAAACTTTAACCAGACGCGAAATTAAGCCGTATAATTTTATTTTGAACATCTGTCCCCACGGTCCTAATGTTTCGACTCCAAAAGGCTCAAATGTATATCCACTGTCTAGGGCAGTATACTAGCGCCTTTTGTTGCAGAAGGGAATCACATAGGTACCTACTATACATTATTGAGTTGTAATGTAGGTAGCACTACTCACACATTTAGCAATTTATGCAATTGTAAGTACTTTTTAACACCAGTAATAATTTCTTGCAATTGCATACGATCTATCTAATACCTTTAAACAAGCAATTCTTATATTTAATTATATATATATATATATATATATATATATATATATATATATATTTAGCAGCTATGTACAACTCAATAATGTATATATATATATATATATATATATATATATATATATATATATATATATAATCTGAATTTCGGAAACGCTCCCAACGATTTTCATGACAATTAGTATGCAAGGGATTTCGGGGGCGAATAATCGATCTAGCTAGGTTTCATTTTTATAAAATGGCCTAGCCGGGCATGGGCTGGCATATTTTCGGAATAATTTATTTAAAAGTGTACCTATTCGGATCTCTCGCATTTTTTACTGCTACTACACAGCACCGACTTCCAACAATCGCGTCGTTCGTTCAACCTTCCGCATGTGAAGAGGTAAATAAAAAGACAATTCGTATGTGTTTTGATGTTAAGTCGTGTTGGCGCGCCATTGATTTAGTAGTTTGTACGGTTGCCGCTACAGGATCGCGTAAAGGTGCGTACAGATTATTTGCAACACAACATACAATGCAACACTTCCTATACATTTTACGTGTTCGCGAACGCACTAAAATAAACTGCGCTTTCGCTACGTGCTTTTGCAGGGCACGCGTTGGTTCCCGCCAATTGTTGGTTTTTCGACGAACGCTTTGAGAGCGCGAAGTGTAATGTGGACGGTAAATTTGCGGCGGACCTGCCTCCTGCTAGCGGTATTTGAATTGTCCATTGTAAAAATGGATGGCGATGACGACTGGTATTTTTTTATACACTGGGGTTATAAAATAATTAAAACACCAATATAGTCATGTACACTTCAAATCAAACGGCAGCATGGCGTGCGCGCTAAAACACTGCCAGGAATGGCCGTTGTTAATGCGGACCGACTAATGTATGTGACATTAGTGTTGCGTTGCATGTTGTGTTGCAAATAATCTGTACCCACCTTAACAGTCAACTGTACGTCAAATCTTTCACGAGTAGAGAGGTAGTTCCTCAGTATTGGATGATGTAAGGTAGTGTTGACACGCGATCACTTTATTTATTATCTACCAATGTTTGCCCCCAGTTCCGCCCGCCCGAAATTCGGTTATCGGTGTAGGATTTTAACGGCATCTTTTCAATTTTAGAAAAATCTGGCTCACGGTTGACGGTTTCAAGTAACCTATGTCCTTCCCACGGACTCAAACTATCTCCATGCCAAATTTTCCCGCGGTGTAGTATTTGAACGGCAACTCCTCAATTATAGAAAAAAAACGACTCACTCTTGACGTTTTCAAGTAGCCTATGTCAGTAAAATAGACAGACAGACAGAGTTACTCTCGCATTTATGATATTAGTATGGACTACTTATCCCAGAAAGACCAGGTAAGAGCAGTGCAGTATGGACGACGTAAAGACGTGACGAAGCTTCCTAAATCCTGCCCAACCTAAATGGACCCTCCTTATCGGCTTCCCTTTTGAAATGGTTTTTACCCAACTGCACTATGTGGTTAATATCATCGTCACAAAATTGTAGCTGTGAGATTTACTTGCTTCATTCATTTATTAAGACTTAAAGACATCAATGTGATTGTGAACAGTTTCGAGGACATGACATGCTCCGTTTTACTCCTTTTTGTATCTTTCATGTTTGACTGATCTGTAGAACTGATTTTGTTGTCTAATCACACAGAAATCTCAAATACCTCGACGTGTTGCCAGTCAACTTTTTTCTTAGTCCACAGAGGCTTGACCCAAAACCAGGCTGGGTTTGGGTCAAGCCAGTTCAGTTGATTGAAAATCGTACAAGAAAGAGTAGAAGATTTCCAATCTATTCGTGATAATGTCCCTCGAAATAGCTTATAAACGGGGCCAGATCTGGCAATAATTTCTAAGCTAAGTGTTATGTCCCGTATCGAAAAATAGGATCAAAATATCATGTATCAAAATAAAGAGCAAAAGTAGCTCCACACTTCTGGAGTTCTACCATATGAATAATAATGGAGTAAAGTGCCTACAATTCCATTTTTCATTATGAAAACAACATTTTGTACCAAGTCTGCTTCCCCCGAGTCCAAAAGCTGGCTACGCCCTTGCGTACTAAACTTAGCATAACATGGTATTCTCACGTGGTACCGGTGCTTGCAAATTGATAACTTGTAAATTGGCACAGAGATTGCTACAACTACAGAGAAGTTTAAAGAATACTTTTATCCTCATCGAGAGTACCCACGGGAATTGATTTTCTGCAAACGAAACCCCGGAGACCACCTAGTAAAATGATTTCCTTACTTTAACAAAGAGCAAACTTGTTATTCATTGAAAACTTTCAATGATTTTCTAAGAAATTCTTCGGCGAATGAAATGCAATTAAGGAATGTTTGAATAGCTGCGTAAGCTATTCATAAATAAAACACTTTATCAAGCTATTCTGTAAATAAAATATATGCATTTTAGTAAGCAATATGATTAAAGTTTCTAAGATTCTAAGAAGATCAGTATTGGTATTCGTTCGTATTATTCGGGGGTTATTCGTAAAAACCTACCAAAAGTAATTAACTTTGTTTTCTACGAGAGCAGTTATATTTTACACAAAAAAGTTTGTTTTTTCGTTTACAACTAAGCAATATATTATATACTTAGAAGAACCTGCGTAAAAAAAACAATATTCGTTTGTTAATTTTTGACACACTTAGAAATCATGTCATTAACTACTAATCCAATCAAGACTCTTTTTTACTACTAGGAAACTACTATTCTGTGATTCCAAAATTCTGGGAGACGCCTCTTGCCATCTCTAAAAATAGAGTATTACGGTCTTTAATAGATATCTCCAGTAGTGTTCAGATCCAAGAAGATAAGATCAAACTGGTGTCAAAGAAACTTGGCATGCTCAATAGAGACAAACAGTATTTTTATGGTAATTTAAACACCGCAGAACCTAATTGGTCACAGCACCCACAGCAACATGGCACAGTCATACTATAGAGGATCTTTCTGCCGCAACCCACAAACAATTAGGTTGTAGAATGAGCTGCCTTTTTAGGTTTTGCTGCTGACAAAAATTCTAACCATGTCTCCGCTCTAAACCACGTTGGTTGTGAAACACAACACAACATCTTGGCAGGTAATATGCTCCTAGTTGGTATGATCACTTTGAAGAAGTTAATTAAACATGGAGAAAAATTGATACCTATAATGTAATGTAGTGCCCGATGGCCTGATGGGCTTGGGGCCTACTGTCCATCTAAAACCCTCGGTACAGGGTTGCACTAGAAGGTCGTTATCTAAGCTAGCTCAGGGGGTGCCCCGAAGTTAGGGTAGTAATTAGGCAAATCAGCAATGGACACTTAAAATATAATTTATTCACGACAGTTTACTAAACATTTATCATTTGCAGAACTTCTCGGACCAAATGCCTAACCCTACCTGCTACTCTTTATTATAGGAAAGGATACCTATAAGACAGACCTTACCCCAAGCCGCGCCAGACTCGCCAAAGATGCCCGATTCCTATAGCAGCACTGAGACCCCAGGCTACCCGGTTACCTGGCAAGGCTGCTAGCCCAGTTGTGAAACCCGAGTGCCAATTCACCACCAATGGAAGGTTTTAGTGGTGAGTTGGTCATAAGGGGTCAATACACAGCTTATAATGGCTCTATTCTTCTTTCATCATTTGGAACTACCAATAATATAAATTAAACTTGCAATTATTCATCTTTGTTCGGAATGAAAAACCGTGAAATCAATTTTAATGCCCAAAGATTGATATATTGTGAAGTGACAAACAGTCTTACAGCCCTGCTATTGTTTTTCATCTCAGTAGTTGTCTCTTTGATTTTGTTTTCTTAATCTTTTTTAAAGAATAAAACATTAACTTTTAATAGTTTTAGAAATATTTGTGAATCAATATTTTGTAGCAACAAGTAAGTATATTACCGATTGGCACCAATTTAGTTTTTTTATTTGTTCCAAATAGCGCTTGCCCAGTTTTAAATTGTTATGAACTACAAACCATTAATTTTTGATCAAGTTTACGAACAATGCAGAACGGTTTAATAATAAACTATATTCTTTGCTTGCAATCGATATGTTGCTATTAAAATATGCAGTGAATAGCTTCTTGTTATTCTTCTTATATTATTCAGTAAGGTTTATTTATATTATTCAGTAAGGATTATTATTCAGTAAGGTTTATTTAAATTTAAAGTTTCGCTGCTTTATATCGACATTCTTCTTTATTTATAATAAATTTATGATACATTCCTTATAAGCAAGTTTTATCGACAGCTTAATAAAAAAAAACCCGGATTAGAAAAATGTTCAGAGACGGAATGACGTACACCGTTGCAAATAATTATATAATACTTTTTTATTGCTATTAAAAATGCAGTGAATAGCTTCTTGTTATTCTTCTTATATTATTCAGTAAGGTTTATTATTCAGTAAGGTTTATTTAAATTTAAAGTTTCGCTGCTTTATATCTACATTCTTCTTCATTTATAATAAATTCATGATACATTCCTTATAAGCAAGTTTTATCGACAGCTTAATAAAAAAAAACGCGGATTAGAAAAATGTTCAGAGACGGAATGACGTACACCGTTGCAAATAATTATATAATACTTTTTTATTGGATATTGTTTATTTTGTCTTAGTTTGAATAATATGTGAAGAGTTAACTTTTACAGAGATTTAACTCGTTATAAGCTATTTTTAAAACATTCTGTAATATTTTTAGAATATATCTGTACATTGTTAATAAAACATTTGCTAAAAGCTATTGCTTATAAAATATATTAGTAGGAGTATAGTGGTCTTAATGAATACTCTATTAAAAATATTTTGAATATTCGGACTCTGGAATTCGAGAGAAAAATGAATGCAAGTACATTCACGGGTTCCGAGAGGTAAGTCCATACATTTTTCTGTCGAATTCCAGAGTCCAAATAGCTCTACAACTATTTATATATTTCAGGGCACTGCAGCTTGGAAGCATGGTAATAAAGACAAAGGCAAGAGTTTTAAATCGCCATTAATACTGTTTCTCAATCTTGGAAACCGAGAACAAAATGCAGAATTTTTAAGTTCCCATGGTGCTGGTTCTTTAGATTACATTACAAGTAGTCATGAAAATCCGCAAGATGATGATATGTATTGGTTGTATAATGTGCTAAGAGTAAGTAAATTTAAAATTATACATTTATATTTCAATTTCATTAATTCTGTTTCATGCAAAAATAACGACTGCGTGCCTGATTGATAAGTTGGGAGGTCTGAAGATTGAATCTATGTGTTTTGATCCGAGTACGCTGGATTTAAAAAAAATAAAATTTAAAGGTAAGACGATGGGGTCCCATTTTATTCATAATAGTGCATAATAAAAACTGCAAGTCAGACCCCGCGCCGAGACGGTTACGATACAATAGTGCAAATGGTGAAAGCGGGTCACGCTTTCCGTCGTCGTAAGGGTTTCGTAGCCAAACGGCGAAATCGAATTTAAATAAATTTAAATAAAACTTATAAATTCGTCAAGTCCTTCCGTCCGTCCATTTCTATAATTCCCCCATTTTCACATCTATTCTAATGAAATTTTACAGTAAGGTAAGGTATATTTTATAAATCGCCATACCTATATGATATAAAAATTGAGAAACATCTCCTCCTCCATACATTGAACCATGCATGAAAAAAATTTCTCGCACCCCAAGAAACTTTTCTTTAATTCATATTTTGCGAGATAATAAAACTTAATATGAATAATCACGATAAATAGAGCTGTATAAATACTGCCAATTAAAATTGTTTCGAACAAAATCGGTTCGTAAGTTTTTTAGATATCCGCAACAATTCTCATTCTACAAGTACTTAAGAAGTGACACTACGTGGATGAACAGCTACATCTGAAATCACTGAGATTTCCATTGCATCGTTATCGTAAAATGCTTTTCTAAGGGTTTAAAGCACTATCACGGCTAACTTTTAGCAAAGTTGTAAACTAAAAGCACTTAGTACTTTGAAGTTTTTTTTCCAAAATATAGAAATAAACAATGAAAAAAGGTCAGTTTAGGATTTTTTTTATCGAACAGATGTTGGAACACATTTTTTTAACACTGTGATTGACAATAAGCAATGGTGTGCAAAGTAATATTAAAATTCACATAATAAATAATCATTCCTATAATAATTAACATAAATCGGTTCAGCAGCAAGTACCGTACAAGCAACTTCTCTTGGGAATATTTTTTTTTAATGTTCCGATAAAAAATGAACCGCTGGACCGATTTTTTTCAGAATCTTTTCAGTCATGATGTGGCGTATCGATTGATATGGTCATCAAACAATGCGGTCCAGTAGTTTTTGAGAAAACCGAGCAGAAAAAAGTACATATACATACACACACACACACACACACACACACACGCACGAGCACACGCACACACACACACACGCGCGCACTTCTTCTCTCTTCTTTTATTTTATTATCGTAGTATATTATCAAAGACACGGAAAAAGGGGTTACTGGTTGACGTTTCGTTTAAAGATATCAGCTATTGTAGCAATTTTTATTTTTAGTTGCTGTTTTTTTTTTTAATTGCTACATCGTGCAAATTTCATTTCTTTACGAGGAGCGTTGTAAATCGCTATGCACATTGTATGTGCTTGCCTCGAGAATGAGGACGTATGTGTACCAACATTAAGAGCCAATTTGTCTGGATAGCGACTGTGTCTGCTTAATACATCGCAAGTTTTTTTTAAATACGTCTGAATTACACTTAACAAAGACAGCAACTTCGAGTATATGCATACAAGGCAACGTAAGAAGCTTACAAAAGTTAAAAGGGTCGGCAGTACATATTACTCTAATGATTTCTTTTTGGTACAAAAAAGGCTTTAGTTTGCTCTATAGAGCTCCCCCAAATAAGTGTATAGTATTTTAATTTGGACGCCACATTACCGTGATAAGCGGCCAATCCACTTTCTGGGTTAGTGGCTTTTCGAAGTTTACGCAGCACATATACAAATTAATTGATTTTGTGACCTATTTGATCAATGTGACCTTTCCAATTGCAATTTTGATCAATTGATAGGAAAAGACAATTAAAACTGCCTACTTCTTTTAGTTTCTGGCTCTTAAAATTTATATTAAGTCATTTTTTTTCCCACCATAATTATGGAATTGTATAAAATTTGTTTAGTTTAGATTTACTTTTATATTATTATTTTCATGCCATTCAAAAATTGAATAAATTGTTTTATTGATGTCATATTCATATTTTTATGTCCTTATTTTTACATGTCACAATTACTGAAATATGCCCTGTGGTAAAACATATTAGTTAAAATTTGTTTTAGACTTTTTAAGTTAAGTGTAAGTTTTATTTTAAGTTTTATTTGATACCATGTGTACAATGGATATGTTTTGTATCTTTATATATTCTGTTAAATGTCTATTATTTTATTACAGACAGCTCCAGTAAATAAGCTCCATCCGAATATGGCAAAAAGCATTTTGAACACGAAGAAAGTGTTAAGACAAGCTTTACGAATTCGCTGTAAGAAACTGGATTCCTGTAAAAAACAATGCCCCAAGAAGAGGAAGAGTTGTCCCATGAAATGCCAGAAAACTACGACAAACTTGATGCATGTGACTCGCCACCTCCAGAAGCCAAAATGTGGGCGGACGATGCCTTCCTATTTTATACTTTGAATACGGAAAGTTTATAAAACTATCAGTAAACTATTTTTTTTACTTTTTTTAAAAGAAAATTTCTAACCTAATTAGACCTGCATAGTTTTGAAAAAATACGTATATCTAGTACAACACTCCTTCAAATGCATTTTCTGTCTGTTTTCCTGATCTTCCACAATTTTCACGATATTAGTAGTCACTGATTCGGCGATGAGCTCAGGCTAATATAGGGGACTTTGTGATGTGGGTGTGTATCTAGCCACTGAGTACCCTGTGGATCGGCGGCAAAGAGGAGAGGTGTTATGCCTGGGGACCGCCGTGGTCCACTTATCATTCTGTTCGGTTTCTATATATACTCATCGACAGAAGAAACTTTGATAGCGCGATAGGACGCGTGACGTCAGCCTTGCTTGTAGAGGTATGATATGATCCGCTACATCACTCCCTTCCCAGACCGAAGATCGATAATTCTCGCAGTGATGCTTGCGTACGATCTTGAGAATGCCGAGTATGCGCCGTACAGTGAGTCGGGAGGGCGTGTAGTGCATGCCGAATATCAGCAGTCTGCGGTGAGTCGAGACTGGTACGTTGCGCTATGTGTCTGCAGTGAGTGGAGACACTGGTGAGTGCCGGCATGGAGGTTGCGTATGGCCACGGTGAGTCGGATCCATAGAATGATTGGCTGTGTGTCCCTTTGAATTGAGACACTGGCCTGAATTAGCGACAGAAGCGACGAGCAGAGAATGCCACGCTGGAGTAAGAGTACTCGACAGGGTGGTTTGAGTACAGTGGAGGTGCCAAGCTGGAGTGTGAATCCTCAACAGGTTGTGGTGGAATGCTCTACAGTTGCGTCGCCGGAGAGGAGCTGCAGGAACTAGGAAGCGCTGGAGTGCTGCGGATAGGTCCTGATGAAAGCTCTGAAATGCGAAGCAAAACTGGTCCGTGTACCTGGTAGGAAGGAATAGGCTACTGGCTGCGGAAGGTGCGTCAATGTTCAGCTCGGGGTCACCAATGTGGAGCGGCGGCAAAGAGGAGATCTCCTGCCAGGCGAGGTATTATGCTTGGGGACCGCCGTGGTCCACTTATCATTCTGTTCGGTTTCTATATGTACTCATCGAAAGAAGAAACTTTGATAGCGCGATGTAGGACGCGTGACGTCAGCCTTGCTTGTAGCGGTATGATATGATCCGCCACAACCCCTTTTGAAAGCATTAAACCACAGCCTAGACATTAATTTCATTTATACAGTTGTCAATCGAAAGAGTCTAACCAGAGCAATCGTGGGTAAGGTGCACGGCAAAAGGGGGTGAGTGTACCCAACGACTCGTTGTATTTTTTAATCGTAGGCTACTTACTACTCATACAGGAATACCTGCCTGCTGAACCCAGGGGGTGGGGTTCGATCCCCACAAAGTACAAACATTATGTATACATATATATGTTGGTATTCACAAAAATAGTAAATTAGTATTTTTATCCGTTGTCTGGTACCTATATGTAAAAGAAAAAAAAAGAAATTAGAAATTTATCGTGCCCTAAAACAGTCTCATGCGGTGTACCTCATTGCAGTGCACTAACACCATTATTATTCTAATTATTCATAAACAACTTCTCCAAAGCATTTCATTCTTAAATGGTTTTTTTTGCTAATCAGAGCACAAACCTATTAAAAAAACAACACAATAGGAAGAACAGAAACCGTAACATGGCTTAATAATAAATTTAAAGAAGTCAAAACTGATGCATTTTTACCAATTCCTAATCCAACCCGATATTGAAACAAGCTATGAGGATATCAAACTTGACAATGTTCAGACAACTAAGTTCTTAGGACTCCTAATTTATAGTCACTTGTCTTGGAAGTCTTAAATAAATGAAATATCTCAAAAAAAACAAGGATTATCCACGTAGCACTTTAAAATTTGTCCAAAAAAGTTAACCTGGAGGCAGTACTCACATCTTACCATGGTTCTGTAGTATTAAGAACAACTAAAAAGGAAGCAGTTCTTAAAGCCCAAAATGCAATGTATTACAGCAATATATCTCATCTAAAAACAAAAGAATGTTGTGTTTCCACTTTTAAAGCATTAAAATACTGACACTTCGCTGACTGTCTTTTTTCAAAATTTGTATCTTTGTGAAATGTAATCTGTCTCTTTTTGTTAAATGATCCGAAGAACGTTTTAAACCTACACGAGGCCAAAAAATTAAATAAGTTGTATGTATTAATGTAAAAGAGTGCTGATGAGTAAAAGCTTTTATGGAATGGCTCCACTTATATACAACAGTGTGACAGTCTATTCCCATCATCACGATTAAACAATAAATTATAGCTAAGCAGATGTTGCACTATCGTTGATACAGCTTAATATTTTCTTTGACCCTATCCACAATTTAATCTGCTATCCGTCTCTATGGAATCGGGTGATGTCGCTTTAAAATATATAATATATAGCATGTCTATAATTACATCATCAATGTGAATAAATATTTTTATAGCATAGATAAAGTTAAAGGATTAAGCTCGACTTGAACCATCCTTACAGTCCTTATAAGTGCTATTAAGGCAAAACTCTGGCCAATGAACATCCCAACTATATCCTCGCTCTAGAAATACACTCGTCACAAACAACTACTAGTGATTCATAAAGTACATCAATCTCACAAATACCCAAATCTTCATAGAAATAACAAACACATATTTCATTGATAAGATTAGAGAGAATACACATATAACACTACATAATAACACATCCAGTACTAAATTAACTTAATTGACACTCCATTTGCCAGTGCCATATGGCAACACCGAAAAATATCCAATTTTAAGATGTGACGGTCGATAGCTTAGTGATTAATATATCAGTCATATTCAAAAGGTTCTGAAATCTAAACACCTCAAGCGCCACTGGACTACTACCACAGCTACCATCCATCGTCTTTGCAACCTACAGTAGTTACCAGGAAGAATAATATAAAATAAATAACAAACGTGACAATATTATTAAACATTTAATTATAACGATGAATTATAATATCTAATAGGCGATGTTCTACAACCTTAAAAATACTTAATAAAGATCTTAAATACTAGTCGAGAACCATTCAGAGCTAATTAAATCAGTTTATATTTGTGTGGATGATATTAAATACAAGCCTTGAACCATTTCTCATAAACTTAAGATATATTAAGTGATTTTAAAATTTCATTTCAATTTCAATTCATTTCAATTTAAGCACAGCCTAAAAAACCATTTCATTCATACATTCTCCCGGTGTCGGTGCGCGGCATTATGGGGAGCGAGCGCATCCGACTAGTCTAAGGGCGCGTTCGTTTTGGAATGCAGAATAATTATTTTCATTACTTTCATTCGTTGTCTCACCTGTCATCCGTTCATCCGGAGATCTTGTACTGAGAAGAACCGGCAACAAACTCAGCTAGGGCATTTCTTTTCTACCTTTCTCTTACAGCGTCCACTTAAAGTATTGGAAAATCCCCTTTCTATCATAGAAGAACACTTTCCATTACAAACATAAAAAACATAAAATGCACAAGCACAACATAAAAAAGTATCTAATTGCTAAACATAAAGTAGGACAGTTTATGTACCTATTCATCACTTAGAAATAATCAATGTCTTACAGTATTGATAAACAAAACAAAAAAGTAAGACTAAATACAAGGATACAAAGAAGTTTGCAAGAGCAGACCAGTCTCCACAGGCGGCACCCGTTCACGAGTATGACACATGAATCAGCCATCGCTTCGCTTAACCATGTTTTAGGGCACGCCCGACCTATGCCCGGATTTAATCTTCGCGACAAAGTCTATAATAAGGAAATACAAAAAGTAAGTAGAACAATCGATAAAAGGTTAGTTATCGGAAATGGCTATGGGTATGACACATTATAGATAATAACGCATGGGAATAACTAAAATGATGCTATCATAGTACTTGAATTTGGGAATGTACCAATCGTTACACACATTGTAACTAGTGAAGTTTTATTGGAGTTGCTTGAGTGTGTCACGCTCTCTCAAAGTGTCTTTGCGGTGGTAGCGTGTGTGTTCGAATTGAATTATTTACAGAGAAAATAATTGAAATGACGTTGCCGAATTTATTGAAGACGATGACTGAATTTATGAATGAAATGAATATTTAGGCTGAGCCCTTAGATTCTTAACTTTGTCCACGAACCCAGGAGCTGATGCTGAATATGTTTAAATATTTTTATCTTCTAGCCCAGGAGCTGATGCTCAATATGTTTAAATATCTCAGTTCTGAAAAATCTGGTGTCAGTGACATCTTAGATTAGAGAGTAAGTCCGCAGCTACGTAAACTTGTTAAAAAAGTTTATAGTTGTTTAAAAAGTTGCTAAGCGGCTTTGGAGAGAGCTATGCCCGGATTTAATCTTCGCGACAAAGTCTATAATAAGGAAATACGAAAAGGAAGTAGAGTAATCGATAAAAGGTTAGTTATCTAAAGTGGCATTGGGTATGACACATGACACAATGAGCAAGTTAGGGCCGCTGAAAACAGCTGGATGCAATTTGAAATCTAAGAAGGAGGCCTATGTCAATGGGCAGTGCGAAATCTAGCGAATGATATAATAAGCCTGTGGATAGGTAAAGAACGTTAATAAAATTCCTAACTAATAAAGATTTATAAAAGCGAAAGTATGTTTATTTGTTATTCCGTAATATTAAACATTATTATCCTGGCTACAAACTTGAACAAAATTTTGTGAGTCGTCCCGGTGTATGTATGTTTGTCCGGGAGCATATCTGCGCCTTCATAGCCTTGAAGACAGGGACCTGTCAATATTATGGGTAGATCACAGCAGTCACACTCGTATCTATGCGTGCCATCACAGGTCTCATAGCTGTGACACGGACGTAGCTCGACTCTTCACGCACCTAAATTTGACAAATGACGTTCAAGAGCAATATCCCACAGCAGAACTAGTTATTTCTCAGCTCAGTTCTTGAACCAATAACTACGCAGGGATATCTAGTCATGAATTTGCTCTGACCTATTTTTGGGACATCTAAATACTTTCCATCGCTTTTATTAAAGCTAATTTGACCCTCTGTAGTGAAACATAGACTGTAAGCAACTAACCGTTCGATCACCTGCCAAACTCATAGAACAGATTTTAAAACGTACTCAAGCACTGTATTTATCTAGCACCTAAGAAAACTACAAGTTGGTCCTATTTGCAATGTAACATATATGTTGTCACTATTTATGTTTTATTGTGTTTTTTGTGTGCAATGAATGTCTTTTTTTTTAATTCCATTTTGCCCTCTTTTTGAATTTTTTTAATTTTTAGAAAGTAAAATTTTTAAATAATTAAAAAGGGTTAATATATGAATATTAAGATAAATATAATAAAATTTGGAAAATCCAAAAGTGCACGCCTCATAGCGGTCATTCACATTTTTTAAAAAAAATCTAAAACAAAAACTCAAGTTTTTTAAAATAAAATAACAAATAAGGTGAGGAAAAAATATACTATAAAATAAAAATAAAATATATATATATATAGATATACAGTATACAGTGGTATAAAAGTTTTTTAATAAATTATAATTAAAGGACAGTACTTAGAACGCTAATATTAACTAGGAATCAGCACAGTATAATACTTTATATATTAAAAACAAAAGTATTCCGGTAAGATGAATTTTTCGACCAATTTCTCTGCCACATACATGGTCACATAAACACAGACTCACGGACGTCCAAGAATGATTAGTTTTATTGTTATTATTAATTATATTAAATACCATTAAGTACCATATGTGCTAGACAGATTTATTTAACTTCATATTAGTGCAATCATATTATCCTATAAGTGTTATATTAAAAAAAAAAAACGTCATTTAAGTTTCGAAAGACTGGGTTTTTTGACATGTCGAGAGTAGAGTAGACCGCTCCGCTTATGAGGCGTGCAAAATAATTTAAGAAGATCAAGGAATTAAAGGTAGTTAAGTTTCGTATACGATTTCCAACCAATTTGACTAAGATGCATTATCTAATAAGATTTTGACTATGGTACCTAATCATTAAATCCTTATTCTTTTTGTTGGTATATATTAATGATGGTTTTTTTTTGCATAGAGTTATTTGGCAAAGTTATTAATTTAATAAATCCTTATTCCGTTTGTTTTACATTATCAAATAAGCCAAGTAACAGTAACAAATATCAAATAACCCGAAGAGGACGTAGAGGCCACAATAGAAAGATTTTACCTACCATTAAAATCCTTATTGTGGTCCTGGAGTCCTCTCCAGGTTTATTTAGGCCTACCTGGTGAGATACAATGACGAAAAGACATGGTGCACGCTGGTAAGGACGGTGAGCGGGAACATTCATTTGACTTAACTCCTGTACGCGACAGTGGCACCACGAAATGGACAGATTGGACTCTCTCACAACCCGAAGAGGACTCCAGACCCACAATAAGGATTTTAATGGTAGGTAAAATCTTTATATTGGAACGTATATCACAAAATGTAGAATATATTGTAACGTATGTCACACATAAGTTAAAAATAAAACGGGATTCAACGCATCTTTTTTTGGCAAAATATATCACTTTTTTGAAATTTAGACTTACGTTGTTATAGTTCTATCAAAGGATTAACATACTTATTCTTTGATACTAAGATTCAAATACGAAAAAAAAGCCGGGAGCCGGGTTTATCATGTTGCAGCTTTGATAACATCATTTTGATAACATCCATTTAAGGCTGCTTTGGGTACTAGTTATAATACAAAACTTACTGTATTTTTTGCCAAAACCTGTTCTTTTAAGAGCATATACAGAGTTTTTACTAGTTTACTTCTTCTGCATAAAAAAATACTTAGGTTCATCTTTTTCAGGTTATTTCTCATAACGTCGTAGTAGGTATTTATTTTACGCGTATCGTTTCACCTGAACATTAAATTCAATCGGTAGCAAATGTTGAAATTTAGTGTAGGAATATATCTTGTCTGAATTATGACACACAGTCATAATTTTATAGAGTTTGCAGTACTGCCCTCTTTTCCTTGTTAACATTTCTTTCGTTTGTGCTACTGGTAGATTTACGACTTTGCGTGTGATTTCCCGGGCTCTATCGTGGTGATATGAGTAATAGTGGCCCATATCAAGAAGTACTTTGCAATCTATAAATGTCAAGCTATTCTGCTCTCCTTATTACTTCACTACAAATATAAAGTTTATGCATGGCTAAGTCCATTCTTTAATGATGTCAATCTGTTTTGGTTTGTAACCTCTTTCACTCTTTTCTTCTTTCTTGCCGTCTTTTATTAACTGTAACAAAGCATATTTAGTGTTAGAGTTTTACCTGTTTGTCATGTTAAGTATTTCATGCCTTTTCCGCATTCGGCTTGAGACTTCTTCGTTTGTTACACGTTCCGTTTCTTAAAAAAATAATATTCTGCGGTAAAGTCACAATCAGAATGCAACGTCAAGACAACCGTCTGTCGTGTATTGGTTTTTTCCAAGCTTCCATACTAGAGGGTAGAAGCAAAAATAAACTTGGTACCATCTAGATTATAAAAACTATATCCAATTCAACTTGGAGTTGGTCTGGTTTGGGAGGACATCTGAAAGGCGTAAAGTAAATTTCAATAGAGCAACAAATCAATTTTTATGTATTTATTCTATTTTAGCATAATTGTCGTACTTAACAGTAACATTAGATAAAACTCCTGCAAAAAGATGTTTCCATCTTACTTTGAAAGCCTGTTTAATAATCCTGCTGTGTATTAGCTAATTATGAAAAAAAATATTTAAGGTCCTGTTATTTCTTCTCATAAGTGAAAGAACTTATTTTATAGAGCTTTTACAACATATTTTGATCTTGATTTTATTTATATTTCGTTTGTTTGACTAGCTTTTACTTTTGTTCTCCCCTTTAACATGGGTCTGCCATTCATTTAGTACAAAATTTGGAGTTAGTCATGAGTAACGTATAAGATATTTCTATTTATATGTTAGTGATAAAGTTAACGGAACAGTCGAACACTGACAATAGGAAAAATTAAATAAATAGCTTAAGAGTCATTTCATTCAATATCTGCTGATAAATGAAAAACATCTGTCGTTACATCCACCTTAATATTGTACTTCTCATAAAATGTACCATACATTAAAAAAAAAGTAAAAAATAATGCGATTTTTATTTACGTAAGGTACCTTTTTTCAAGATTACCTTTTTATTGACAACAATCGATGGAGCAGAAAATTTGCAGTCGAACTGTACCGTACTGTAACTCAATTTCGCAATTTTGGCGTTTATATTAATTCATATTACAGGTGTCGATAATATAATAAAGATATTATATTAGAAACACCTAAATTATTATTACGATATACATTCCTTTACTGGTACTAATAAAAGATTCAAGGTTAGCTTAGTACTTCTAGGTAAAATTTGTCCTTGTACTTTATAATTCATAGCAACAGATTAAGTAATAAAAGTTAAGCACACACGTATTCTTGATTAAATTAATAAAACTGAAACCGGATGCTTTAATTTTGTAAACATAGTTGATTAAAAATTTTTAAGCATAAATTTTGATGAATTCGTGAAAATTCGATCAATTCCATTCATATTATTCGTAGTCGCCGACAAATAGACACTCAAAAATGGCGTCTACGAAACCGAAATTACGATCCCTTTTAATAAAATTATTATTTATTACCGTAAGTATTGTTTTTTTTTTTCATATTATTGAATTAGTTATTCTTAGTTAATTTTAACTAGCTGCTGCCCGCGACGTCGTCTGCGTGAACGCTATACTATAACATCACTTTTTGTAAGCGAAACCGTAGCAAATAGTAAACATTTTTATATGGTGAAAAATTATAACACATCTTAAAATTTATGGCTATGTGTGAGTAGAATAATTAATAATTAAGAAGAAAGTTAAATATGCGTCGTTAGATTACACGTTGTTACAGAATATGTAGCATTTATGTTGACCTGACTTCGTAATAATATTCGTGCCAAATTTGAAGTAAATCCATGCAGTACTTTTTGAGTTTATCCCGGACGTATATACAGACAAACAGACAAAAATTCTAAAAACTATATTTTTGGCTACGGTATCGATTGTAGATCACATCCAAAGTATTCTTTTAAAAAAATATTCAATGTACAGTTTTGACTTTCCTACCATTTTATTATATGTATAGATATGCATGTTAAACTAGCCTAGCTACTGAATTTTATTATTTAGAAGCAAGAGTCCTGAAGGACTCCTTCAAGGGGCTAAATTATCCCAATAATCTGTATTTACAAGAATTGGATGGACTCAATATATGCATGGCTCAATAAGTTAAACTTTAAAAGAATATGCCTAAATAAGTTATGCAGAACCAATCTATATAGTTTCTTTATCACCGACTTCAAAAAAGGGAAGTCATTAATTTGGCCCGTAGAATAGAATAGAACTGTTAACTGTATGCCATCACTAGAAAAAGTCGTCGTGTGTCAGTTTAACGCATGGGTAACGCGATACTTTCTGCGTGATATCTTTATGGATTGTGGGCATAGATCAATACGGCATGTGAGCCGTTTTTATATCAATGAGATGGCAAACAAGCAGACGACCTGATTTGGAGTGAGTAGCGAGTTGAGTAACCGTAGCCTATGGACATTTGTAATGCCATCCAGGTGCATTACTCAGGCAATTGCGACCCTTTAAAACTGAAACTTCCCTACTTAGAGTAATTCCCTATTGATAGATATATATATACGTGTGTCCTATTACCAACCAAAAATTTTAAATTCAACAAAATAAAACAAAAAAAAATACACTGAAGGTAAGGAATTTAACTAAAAATAAACCATGGAACATTAAGCTAAGTGTTTTCTTTTCCATTAATTTGAATGCCGAAAAATAATTGTCTTGAATCTTTACTGCAAGTTTTTAGCATTAAATTAGACTTTATTTATTTAGAGCATCACCCCTGCTAACTACCGCCCCCAGTTGATATTTTTATTTTCCTCTTTGTGCAAAGCGAATTTCAAAAATGTGCGTTTACAGAGGTATGTAACCAGTTATATTTTTGAATGTATTGTTATGTTTCTAGGATAAAACTGCAAGTTGTATGTATGCGAACATATAACTAAAATCGGCCACTTTTATCTACAACTTGCTGTTCCTCCTATCTTAGAAACAGTACCAAACGTTCATAAAATAGCTCATAACTGGTTACATGTTATTGTAGAAGCCCATGTTTGAAATTCGCTTTGCACAAAGAGGAAAATAAAAATATCAACTGGTGGCGCTAGTGGACCTCAGGAAGCGTCTCGAGCGGAATATGATTATGAGATTCTATTACAAAACTATTGCTAGTTAATTTTTATCTATTTTTTTTGTTTTGTTTTTATTTATGTTATAGTCAAAGGAAAAATCTATCAATCCTAAGAAACTACTACTAAGTAGTAATGTTCACGAATATTGTTTTTATTTATATGCTAACCATAACAATAAACAATTTTATTTCAGAACTTCAGTTTAGTATTTAGCGAAGACAATGTAAATATATTGTCTCATTTGTACAAAAAGTCCGTTGATAACAACAAACCGATGATTTTAGTGTTAGACTCTGATGCATTGGTATCAAATTCATTAAGTTCTTCGGGAAAGTCACGCAACAACAATGAGGCTACCGGATTGGACATTGTGTCACTGTTACAACAGTTTGACAAGGTACTATAACAAAAAATATATTAGTAGATGGACTGACAAATATATGAATGCATAATATTTAGAAGACTGACATATAAATTTTTAGTCTGAAGGGACCCAGTTCAAGTAAAATATAATGTTTTATGATAATCTTTGCACAGTTTTATCAATTTTAATATTTAAGACAAAAAAAAGGGAAAAATTGATTTTCTGGAATAACTACGACGGACAAAAATTTTACTAACATTGTATCTGTACACCGAATAAGTAAGCAAGTAATGAACTTTTACTTACTTATTTGGTGTTGTAATTTTTTAATTTGCAAATTTGATAATCTACATAATATTTTTATTGATTAATTGATTTTTAGACGCATTGTATTTCATGATGTTGGTCACAGTGTGATGGACTTAAATCGAATTTAAACTAGCATCTTTATTGTAATATTTGCCCCATTTTTTATCAAACGACTTCAAAAAAGGAAGAGGTTCTCAATTCGAATGTTTGAATTTTTTTTTATTTATGTTCAGGCACAACTCCGTCATATATAGAAGGATTTTTAAAATTCTATTTTTGTTTAAAAGGGTATAATTCCTAGGTGGTGCCATTTTAAGGTAGTAAATTTAAAACTTTAATTTTAGTCAAATAAAAAATAATTCGAAACGCCTTTTATGTTGATGATTGTTTAAAATTTTGTTACGAGTATCGATGTTTTTAGTGTAAGAGTAAAAAAAACAATTTGTTAATCAAAAGAAAAAAAATAGTTTTTAACTTTTGAACAACAAAAACAACCGGCTTCAAAAAGATTCACTATAAAGGTAAAAATAATTACGTATTTCCAAAAATCTGATCTGAAGTTTGAAGTTGGTGTCTATGTACCTAAACTGTATAACACACTTCACTTTCATGACACCAACTTCAAACTTCAGATCAGTTTTCCCAAACATCATAAATGTGTATGAAAGTGTAAGTTTAAGTTGTCGTTAAAATCGCTATTTTTTTGTCTTGCTTAAAACTTTGGTAGCTCTACGTATCATGGTATATCTTAATGTAAATTGCAGGATTTAGACAAAGCAGACAGGGTTATATTTTAGGAAAAAAAAAATTCGCCCGCACAATACGAACATCGCCATTGAATTTTATTTATAAATTATCTGAATCGAAAAATATTTCATATTATACTCTGTCCCTCCTGTAAGCCGAAACTAAAAATAAGAGCACTGAAGCATAGTCACAACGTGAACGAAAAGTTCCCTCGCAATATAAACCGTGTAGAAGTCTATTTCCGTGGGATCTCTTAATCGGAATGGTAGTGGTCCTTTGTGGTCTTTTCATGTATCCTTATACCAAATATTAGTGCAATCAGTATAATTACTCCGTTGCGACGTAAACGACCAAAAAGAATCTGTCTTGCGCATTTAAATATCAGTTAGGAAAATAAAATTTACATATCAAAAAGTAAAATTAAATATGGATTACTTGTTGCATTTCAGTCCGAAAAAAGAAACAAAATTCGTGACAGAAAACACCGTGACTTAGATCTTTGGATTCCTGAAGTTTCGGACAAGAAACATCACAAAGCACACTACCGGGGCGATATGGATAGAGATTCTAAATTAGATAGACATAGACAAAGAGAAAGAGACCACCGTATGAGAAAAGAATGGACCTGGGACGACAGTAATAGAAATGGCCGTGACGAGCGTGACCGAGATGACATGTCTTCAATGTACTGGAGCAGAGATGATGATGATCATAAACATGACAGGGATTCAAGATTACACAGAGAAAGACATCGCAATAAAGTACACCGTTACAATGCGCTTAAATACCGTTTAAGTGACAAGGAAAATATTTTGCAAAGCCGTCTACAGCAAGAGAGGAAAGAACGTAAAAGCGTTCTTCGTTCACCTATTGTAAAGGGCTTGTTAAGTTTACGGAATAGATTGGCGTGTGGAGCTAGAGACCAGTGCCAAGATAAATGCGGTGGTAGTAAAACAATGCGTAACAAATGTGAAGATCAATGTGATAAGAAATTTGACTGCGAAGAAGAAGAAGAAGAATCAAGTGGTTGCCCAAACGGTACTTGCGAAGATAGTGGTGAAAACGATCCTCCTCCCTGTGGCAAAAAAGAAAGTAAATGCACTGGCAGTACCAAAGCTGAGCTGTTTGAAGATGATGAAGGACCTTCATGTCCAAAATGTTAAATAAATTCATGTTTACATTGATATTTTATTCAATAATTTTTTAAATCACATATTTGAAACTTAAAGAACCCCCCGCCCCCTCCACTCTTTAACTTTACACCTACTAACAAATAGCTATAGCTACTTTTACCATAACTACTATACTATAACTCATTACAATTGGTCTATTGGCTTAGGAAGACGATTCACGCAAAGCGATACATAGATGATTTATTTTGTTAACTGAAGAGTGGCTGCTTAGATAACTTTCATAGCATTTACAGAAACATGGTGTTTATCATTGCCTAAAAAGAAATAAAAAGATCGTTGATGAAAAATCTAAAACCTTTAGACATACAGTGTATAAGAAGCGTACTAACACTCATGGGTATAAATTCAACAGAACCTCCGTTCCCTTAAGGCAAGATTCCCTTCGGATAATTCAGGTGTATATAAGAGAGACTGCGGTCACGACAACTCATGCATTCAATAAAACAAACGCCACATGAAACAAACAGAAAATGGCTGCCAAGAACAACGACATACCGAAAACGGTCATCGCTGAAGATTGAACTGGAGTTGAGGGATAATCAATGGATCAATCTACGAATATTGTTAATACAAAGCCACCATTTACGGTAGTCAAAAATGTTTAAATTTTTAAACATGGAAAATTTTAATTCAAGTTGTGTTTAAGGTGTCGAATGCGTGGAATCTAGTGGTAGGACCCATAAAAACCGGTAACGTGCGAGTCGGACTCACGCATTGAGGGTTCCGTATCATTTACGTAATTTACAAACAAAAACAAAAAGTGTGCAGCTAAGCGGTCACCCATCCAATTATTGACCAAGCCCGACGTTGTTTCACTTTAGATATCGTTTTCAACATTTTTTTTCTAATTCTATTTTACGACTTTGTCGGCCTAATTATTATGTATATCCATAACAAATTACAGCTTACTAGTTCTAATGGTCTCTGAGCTAAGCCGTGGACAGACAGACGGACAGACATTAAAAGGGTTCCGAACAAGAGTTAAAGAAGTGCTTAGATAACTACGGAATCCTAAAAACGGTCTCAAATTATATTTGGTGTCTATGTACCTAAAGTGTATAACACACTTCACTTTCATGACACCAACTTCAAACTTCAGATCAGTTTTCCCAAACATCATAAATGTGTATGAAAGTGTAAGTTTAAGTTGTCGTTAAAATCGCCATGTTTTTGTCTTGTTTTAAACTTTGGTAGCTCTACGTATCATGGTATATCTTAATGTAAATTGCAGGATTTAGACAAAGCAGACAGGGTTATATTTTAGGCAAAAAAAAAATCGCCTGCACAATACGAACATCGCCATTGAATTTTATTTATAAATTATCTGAATCGAAAAATATTTCATATTATACTCTGTCCCTCCTGTAAACCGAAACTAAAAATAAGAGCACTGAAGCATAGTCACAACGTAAACGAAAAGTTCCCTCGCAATATAAACCGTGTAGAAGTCTATTTCCGTGGGATCTCTTAATCGGAATGGTGGTGGTCCTTTGTGGCATGACAGGGATTCAAGATTACACACAGAGAAAGACATCGCAACAAAGTACACCGTTACAATGCGCTTAAATACCGTTTAAGTGACAAGGAAAATATCTTGCAAAGAGGAAAGAACGTAAAAGCGTTCTTCGTTCACCTATTGTAAAGGGCTTGTTAAGTTTACGGAATAGATTGGCGTGTGGAGCTAGAGACCAGTGCCAAGATAAATGCGGTGGTAGTAAAACAAACCGCAACAAATGTGAAGATCAATGTGATAAGAAATTTGACTGTGAAGAAAACGAAGAAGGACCAAGTGATTGCCCAAACGGTCTCAAATTATATATATTTCCTAAAAGAAACGCAGTGAACAGTTAATATATATGTATAAAATAATTTTCATGCGTGTACCAGTATATTCAATACTAGCTTGCCTGTCAGACGTTATGCTGCCCATTCTATTACTGTCATCCCCGTGAGCCCCAGTCGCTCGCCCGCTCTATTACTCCGGTTTTGCTTTAAGGTTATTATTGCCTTATGTCTTTTTACTCGGCTCCTAACGGTCGTAGCGTGATGTTAAATAGCCTATAACCTTCCTCAAGATTCGGGCTATCAATTGCAAAAAAAATTTTTTTAATTCCGACTGGTAATTTCATAAATTAGCGCGTTCAAACAAAAAACAAACAATCTCTTTAGTATTATTATATTTATAACAAATAAATGATAACCATTTAAAAATAAAGATGATAGACAGATATACATACTGTTATTTGTCATTGCTATCGTTAAAAGTTTAAACAAACTAGCAACAACACCACAATCGAGTTTTGCAACTTCAAATACGGGTTAAATTTTTTTTTAAATAATTACGGTAATTATAGGGCCCTCATACCAAAGAACGCGCCTTTAAGTGCATATAACATACTTACACTTTTTTTCCATTTACATTCACTTACATCTTACATTTTTCTCTAAATCAAATCAAATCAAATCAATTAAAATCAAACAATATTTATTCAAATAGGGTTCTGAGAACACTTTTGAATCGTCGATACAATGTAAACAATGTTAATTTCTGCCACAAAGAGCTGGCAAGAAGTTCTACTCGTATTTTAAGTAATAATACAATACTTTGATTATCAGCTAACAAGTATACAATATGTACTGAAACACTTAGTAGGTAATTTAAATAAGTTAATAAGCTACTAAAAACAAAGTCAAGCATGTCAATTTTTTTTTTTTTGTTTTTATGTATCTTAGAGGGCGCACCACGTGCTGACAAAAAATTTTGGCTGTTTTACAGATATGTTAAAACAAATTACCTACTTACAGTTTTTTTTTTATAGTAATAGTACTTTTTTTAGTTATGTTACTTTTTTTAGTTATGTTACTTTTTTAGTTATGTTACTTTTTTTTGAATTTGAAACTTGGGACTTATAGGACAGAACATACACATAACCGAATCAGATATTTTTTTTTGTTTAGTAGGTAAATGTTTAATTCTTATTCAACGTCATAATATGATGACGAAAATCAACGAGCCCTTTAAACCTCCAAGTACCAAATTTGGGCTTATGTTATTCCCCTTTTATTGACTCAGACATTTTTTTTGTGCACACTCGAGATTGAATAGACTTCACTGGTGTTATCGTCCGAGTTGTATATCACAGAACATTAAGCTACGTGTGTTATTTACTTGAAGTTTATTGAAAATCTGTAAATAGATATATATTTATATATCTATAGAATAGTATAGAATGTACTCTGAGCCAAAATCATTCTATTTAATTGATGTCTCTTTCTATATCGACAGTATCATACATACATCGCATACAATATATCAAAATTCAAATGCCTCCGGAATGGTATCAGATGGAAGAAGTGGTAAAACTGCTGTTGGGCCCACAATTCTTATTTTAACCTTTATTTAAGTGTACCTATTCTAAAGACTTTGCTTTTCGCCATATATGTATTTCGCGTCCAATGATAGTAGCATCCCAGGTGTGTCCTTGGCACACACACACATTTAATTACTAAGTGTAACCTTACCTTATCTATGGTTAAAGACCAAGGACATTATGATTTATTATAGGTTGAACAATGCTACATAGACGAACTTTCCTTGTAATCTTTTCTTATGATGTCTGTGTTTTTTGTGCAGCAGAATTGTTCCTCCGTGTATCTTGATAAAATTTAGATCCTCATTTTCTGTTACTATATATTGCTACACAATATACTGACATATTATTTATTAATATTAAAATGCTACGACACACTTGAATTTGATTGCTGATTTCTTATTTTAAAATACAATAGAGATACGTCGACTGTTGCTTTTGATTAGAAGTTTCAGCTTTAACATATACCCTACATTCAAAAGCACAGCTCTAAATGTCTTGGGGGTGTCACGGGTCCAAATTCAAGTTCCCGTGGCACCGGAATGAATGATATCGAGCACACGTTTTGAAATTCATGTCTTACTTATAGTGCAAGTTCACATCATCGCTAGTGTCGTTGTAACTTCACATCATTACCTTATAGCGACTGTAGCTTTGATTTTTGACCACCGGGTCCAAAAATAATGTTGCTTGTTAGTTGTATGTATAAATTATACATCAAAATTCTATATCTATGCACCTAACCAGGTCATGATTCGATACTCAGTATTTATAATCTGTGGCTATGAGTCAAATTACATTTGATTTGAGGTTAAACTCTAATTAACAAACTGACGCAGATAAATGTAAACAATGTTTTTTATTCGTCACACTACTGATACAATATTTATTAATACATAATACGTTCAAGTGATAAATGATTTATTTATGCAGTAGGTATTTTCTAAGTAAAGATTCCTCAAGAGAAAACTTAATTTTCGTCGTGAATGTGATGTGGACCGTAGCTTGCGATAAGCCCTGAATCCTGACGGGATTTCATTTTCCTTATCTTCATAATGTCATTCCTATTTTATGACTTCTTCGCCTTCTAGAGTTAAATATTTTACTTTAAATGTCCATCCGTGGTGAGGTAAATATAAAGATTTCTCAAATTATTGTATTAATTTTTTGGCAAGTTACTGTAGTTTTCTGAAATTAGTTTTAGCTTCCAATAAGGACAACTGGGTGAACTCTAAATATTAAGGCTTCTCTTTAGGTCCCTGACTCAAAGAAATAAGCTTTCAAATTAATTAACCATCTTGCAGCATGTTTGATTCTTACGTCAAACGATTTTTTGTAAATCTTTACTTGATGTCAAAAACGGAACTCGTTACGAGACATCCGGAAGAGCTTTAAATTAAAACAAATCCGGAGAAATTCAGTCGGGTGATAACTGAAGAAACCTTTCTTGTTTTGTTAGTTAGAATATATTGAACGTGGAATATTGTCTTTAGAGGAATTTTAAATAAGTTTTTCAAGAAACTTTTAAACACGACCTTAATATGTTTTTTTTCTCGAAAGTGAGCTACGCGTAAAGACCACAATAGAAGATTTGAACACCTTTTCAGTCGTCAATTTACCTACTTATTTTTCTAAAACAAAAAAAAAATTGACATGTTTGACTTTGTTTTTAGTAGCTTACTTACTTATTTTTTATTACCTATTGTATTGATACATATTGTATACTCTTTAGCTAATTATCAAAGTATTGTATTACTACTTTAAATGGAACTTCTTGCCAGCTCTTTTTGGCAGAAATAAACATTGTTGACATTTTATTGACGATTCAAAAGTGTTCTTAGAAACCTACTTGAATAAAGTTTGATTTGAGTTTGAGTTTGAGAAAATTAAATAAAATGTGAAAATGATTTTTCTAATTTGCGATGCGCTGGCAAGAAACTAGGTAAATTCACATACATATCGGTGGGTAAATTACTTATAATGAGTACCTACATTCCACTCATCGCATAATATGCAATGATTTATCAAAAAAAAATATAAGTATGCCTCACAATTTAAGTATAGTTCTAAATTCTTGTCCATAAAATGGTTTAGATGAAGGTAAAACAAATACCTATAGAGAGAATGATGTAAATTTAAAAACTTATAAAAAAACAGAATGTTATCCCAATTCAAGACAAACTATAGGACGTTAGTTAGAATTAAATATAAACACCAATAATTATAATATGGAAACAAAAAATTATATGTATAGAAGAGTAAAAAATATACAGAACAAAAATTATATTAAACATAAAATATTAATTAACCGTGCTCAGTGTCTGCTAAATATATTTTTTACGATTTCCAGAATAAACAGACACCCAAAAGTCCTTCAATAGAAGATGTTAGTATTTATTATTTATGTATGTTTGCAACTTTGAATATCCAATCCAATTGTAGAATAATTTTAGTTAATGATAAAATAATCTTTGTAATTATGATGACTAGATCATTATCTGATGAAAGCATGGTCTCTACCTGTTGGTTTTCTAAACAAGGCCAAAGTTTAAGTTAAAGGAAATAAGTTTTTTTAAAATAAGAAAAATCGTAAGCAAGCAAGCTTAACTGGCAAATGGCAGGCTAAGTTGCTTGCTATACCCAACAGTAAAGAAAGAAAGGGTATCGAGTGGTGACTACGCAGCTTGGGATGGTCTCCCATCATGAGGACAGACGATCTACACGTAGTTGTAGCCGCAGGAAGTCAATAGATAGATCAAAAGATCATATACAGGGTAATATACAGGCTGTTGATTTTCGTTTAACTCAGTCTACAGGAGACATTAAAATAGAATTATGTTAGAGAGTGATAAAAACAACAGGTAGGAAAAGGCTAGTAGAAAGCACTAGGACAGTAAACTTACCATTACTAGTACAGTATTATATAGTCTGTGTAATTGTAAACATTTTTGTAACTAAATAAATTAATGGTAACAATTAACATGCACATGTTAAAAGAAAGTAAAAGGAAAACTTGAGAAAACCGGCAGAAACCAATACCGAAAGTATCCTCTAGAATCTCATGTTAATTCGTATTTTCGTAAAGTATATTTTTAGGTGGTAAACAGTGAAATTTTTAACATTTTATTCTTGATAATATTTTTAGGATGATGACGATATATCTTTGTACTCATTAGAAAAGGGAATATCAAGGTATATTCAGCAGAGTGACAGCACGTTTGGTCATGAATATTATCCAGGAGTCGAAAGAATTGACTATGACTTTACTCAAGAAAGACTAGGATTAGTCACCCGGCCCACCAAGTTAGTATTATCTTATATACATATGCCTAATTTAACAGTATTATATTGTAGAGACTATCTTTTTCCTGCGATTTCATGCGCAGATTTCAAGAATCATTTTGTTTTACTCAGAAACCCTATTATATTAAAATTTCCTTTTTGAGGATGATTTTCCAATTTTTAACTAAAAAGATTAATACAAATGTCTTGGTTCTTGTAAAATAATGAAATTCCCATACAAATTTTATCCCTCTATCCTTATGAAAATAATGTTTTTAAGCAGTAAAAAGTTTCATTCTCAGTTTTCAACCAAAAAGATATACTGATTGACATTAATGCATGTCCACACCTTAAAAATTTTAATAAAAAAATTACATAGACTTGAAAACATTCCTAAAAAAACATAAACGCTTTACCTTTTTTGAAGTCAGTTAAAAATTACGGATTTTCATTCACAGATTCCAACCCCCTGATAGACATACTTAGAAAAAATATGTATTTGTTTTTGTTTATACCAGTAGGGTGGCGAACAAGCTGACGTTTCTCCTGATGGTAAGAGGTCACCGCAGCCTATGGACACTTGCAAAACCTGGGGTAACCATATTGTAGTCCTTAGAAAAAGCCTTGGTATGTTTCTCTGAAACCGCACTGGACGCGACCATTTAGGTTCTAAATTGTGAGAATGAATTCCCTGCCGATGGTGAGCAGTAGAATGGTAGAAAGTAACCGTGGGCATTATTTCGAACAATTCCTCAGAACACATCCCATTGTACAAGTGGTAGAACTCACACAGGGAGGCCAAGTTTCTCTTCAGACTTAATTCTTATAGTGGAGCCCTAAGGAACCATAAGGAACTTGCTAAATTTCAAGTCCATAAACTTAGCAGAGGTGGGGCCTGTGCGTCAGTGTTTTGTATTTCAACTCCAGTGATACTATTAAGTATGTGGATTTTGTTGGAAAAATAGCTGCGTATGTCATCTGAACAGATCCTAATATTCACATTGCATTGGACTGGAAAACGCAGCGTGGGACATCTTCCTACTACGTAATCAGACCACCGGGTTAAAGCCGTAGTAAGCCATTGGATGTAAGCGTCTCGTCCGGCCATTATGAATATATACCAAGATGGCCGACTTTCAGAGTATTTATTTTGTGCTTGTGTCTAAGCTTTCTACAAAGGACCGTAGACCTCAGTATTTGATATTAACTTCAACTTGATTGAACTTGACAGACAGACAGACGAACAACGAAGTGATGTCATCTGGTTATGAGGGTACCTTTTTTCCTTTTGAGGAACGGAACCATAAAAACTATCTTTACATGTCTTTGTGAATCAAATTTATTACTACTTTATTATTTTTATAATTATTTTTCAGTTTAATAGAATCTACCAGTCACTTGATTAAGAGTTGTCTCGGAGCAGGTATTTTCGGCATGCACGAAGCATTCATGCACGGTGGGCTGTGGTCTTCAATGGCTGCAGGAGTAATCATTGGATTTATCATGTCATATTCTATGTATGTAAGTGCATATTGTACACCATCATTCTAAATTACTTTTTACTTTAACTTTTACATAACATTTAAGAGAATATTTTAATCTTTAAAGTTTATATATTAGATATTTGTTTCACTTAAACTCGCAAATTAAGTCAATAGATTGACTTGCAATTTTTACATGGTTGTATTTTTTATATATAAGAGTGTTCTATATATTTTGTATCGAAGTTCCTACATGAATAGGATTTTGCGAGTAAGTTACAGCAAAGCGTTATCGAGTTTTAATCGTTGATATGTTATAGCAAAGGGACAATAACATTAAAAGATAAGGTACTTACATATTTAACTAAACCAAAATAGCACCTATGAAAAAAGTTTACATAAATACTTACATTCGGTCACGAGAGGGAAGGACGGTGGGCCCAGTTAGCTCTGCGAGATACCATGTCTTGCGGCTCATACGCGCGGTCAGATCCCTCACTACGCAGCGGACGCAACCGACATTGAATATGTTGACTTTTTTCAGGGAAAAAAACTTTGAGGGTAAAAATAGGTTTATGGCTAAAAAAAAGGCCACCTGTTGATAATTGGTTGATATGATCCAATTTATGTAAATGAAAATAAAAACAAACCGTTAAGGCCATGGCATACCCTAGAAAAATGGTGCCCTTTTGACAAGTATACAAAGACATATTACACTTTTGAATTGAAGCATAGAAAGAGACTACCACGTACGATAGGCGCTAGTACGTGACCGCACGTTAAAAATCTCGATTTTCTCGTTTTTATGTAGGCATAAAATACAAATGTTTATTTAGAACTATTAAATTAGCAAGTTTAATTGATCATATTTATATATATTTTATGAAATGAGAATCGAGAGAATATCAACAATTTGAATTAAAGCCCAAAATAAGGTATCAGAATTATTTTTTTCTAAATGTTTTAATAGCCTACCTAATTATTATAATATTCGACAATATTATAATAATTAGGCTAACACAATTCGACTTAATAAAGTAAGGTTTTAACTATAAAATATATTTTTTTCACGTCAAAGAGTGTACTCAAGGGGCCATTCAAGTATTACGTAAGCAGATTTATTAC
The DNA here is from genome assembly GCA_946406115.1 of Apoda limacodes. NCBI lineage: Eukaryota > Metazoa > Arthropoda > Insecta > Lepidoptera > Limacodidae > Apoda > Apoda limacodes. The sequence goes on along the minus strand of OX291555.1, from coordinate 17,896,707 downwards.
AATTATTTACTCCCCCACCCCCCTTGTCAGCAAAAGTAAGCAAAGCTCTTACTGCTTACATAATCATTTTTATATGCATTTTTTTTAATGTATTCTGTTTTGTCTTTTTTTAGGATTTCTCTGTTTTCCGTTTCACATTATATTCATTTAAACAAACTTTATTGACACGGTATTTAACATAAAGTAAGGTACAAATATTATTATCTTAAGTAATATTACGAACAAAACAAACTTCTTTTAAATTTTTAGTTTAATATGTATATTAATTCCAATAACAGTCTTCAGTCCATGACACCCAAATCCATGATTCTAAGTTTTTTTGACAAGCATTACATGGGATCGAGAAGTAGAGTAGTGGATGCGCTATCAAATAATGAACGGCCATATTGTTTGTTTACATTTGGTGAATAGAACTATTTCAATGCCTATGCGATGTCATAGCTCTCAATGCCGTCAATAGAACGCATCTTAACTAACTACTGCTGACGTAACAACCATCTAGACCCCCCACCACCATGTCATCAAAAATAAGCAAATCAAAGACCCTCCTGCCCCCATATAGTGCTTACGTAATACTTGAACGGCCCCCAAGACTGAATCAAATTCTCGCAAAAACCTTATTTGTACTAATTTTAGTGTTGTTATTTTTAGATGCTGGTGAAATCCGCACAGAAAATGTATTTAAGACTTCGAGTGCCGAGACTCACTTATCCAGATCTTGCAGAGGTTGCTTTAGCCACGGGTCCATTGAAGCGTGTAAGGCGTTACAGTAAGATTTTCAGGTAATTTTTTATTACAGTAAGATGGCAAACAGACATCACTGCCTTGACTGTTTGTAGAACATATCTGTAAGTAGAAGCCGTCTCTGTTTAAAATGGCTGTTTTTACCAGAAATGCTGAATTCAACTTGCAGTTATTTCTCGCCTCAGCCGTTCTCACTGCAGGGGCACGGTCTTGGAGAAGGGGCTTAGGCCATAGTCCACCGCAATGGACCAGTGCGAATTGGCTTGAGTTAGTGGCCACTCTACTGTGATTTCAAGCCGCCCTTTTCCTCTACTGTCATTTTAATATATGACACGTCACAGCCAGGACCGATGTCTTAAGATGCCCTTCAAAGCACGGAGGATCTTATGTGCCACTAGGCAGTCACCCACCCAAGTGATGACCACACCCAACGTTTCTTAACTTCGCTTGTAGTTGCCGATAGACCTATAGCGATTGGGACACGAGCTTTTTAATATATATGCAGATGTAAAGAGAGATAGATTCTACAATCAGGACAAAACGTTCTAAAATCTACAGGCGACGCTAGTTAGCTGATATATGTCCCAAAATAATTTCATTTTCTATTTTATTAGAGTACAGTAAAGATTATTGACATTTAACTATTAATTATTATTACAGATACACTGTAGATTGCTGCTTGTTTTGTGAGCTCTGTGGAGCATGTTGCGTATACCAGATTATGATTGCTCAAATCATCAAACGGGTTAATATGTCACTTCTATAATACTTATAACTAATACATAAATGCAGGAGTATGGCATAATCATGCAAGTGAATATTTCAAGAATTTAATCAATTAACTACTATTGAAGCTATTAAAACATCATTATTATTATTATATATTATTATACCGATAAGGCTGACAAAATCGAGATTTTCCAACAAGCGATCACATGTTAGCGCCTATGGAACGTAGAGTTGTCTCTTTGCCTGCTCTAATAGTTTATAGGTCTTCGTACACTGGTCGAAAGGCACGTTTTTTCTAGGGTATACCATAGTCTTAACGTCGCAACGGATTAACCAATTGAACAGATGTTTGGCAGTTTTACATAGTTAGATGGACGAAAAAGTACCTAGAATATTTTTAACCTAGACGAGAGTTCTCACAATACCAAATTGCATATCGTAGTGAAACCGTAGCGCACGTCATAACCACAGTCTAATAATCATCTCATTCAGTTGGTAGTCAAAGGCTAGACAGCAGAGCAATCAAGCAAGGTGAGTGGCAAGACGGGCGCGAGCGCACTTGACTAGTCATAGACTAGCCTATGTCATCACATATGGCTAGTCGGGCTTTATCCAGCCAGTCATTTCCTTTTGCCATCTCGTCGCGGCGCGGACGCCATGACTATCTTGACGTTGACGGAATTATCAAAGGCAATGACCGACTGTATAAATAAAATAAATGTTTAGTCTGTGTCACAAAGTAACAATAGGAATGTAGGAAGATGGCTATGATGACATTCTGCATGGGCTAAGAAGGAAAGAAACCAATGTTTTGGTCATTAACCCAGTAGCCCAGGGGTTTTGATTTCACCTTGCACCGTGAATGGAAGTTCGAGCTACGTGTGTACCAGTCTTTTTCTTAATTTCTCAAGGACATTGATTATTCACACCACTGGCTTAGCGGTGAAGAGAAATATCGTGAAGAAACCAGCATATGTCAGAAAAAAGAGACAGTAGTCCACAATCCGCACTGGGTCTGCGTGTGGACTATGGCCTAAAACACTTTTGCACCAGTTTTTGTCACCAGTGGCATAAAAACAATATCAGTTTGTACATATTTTATTAATTCTCTTTTAAATTTTTTGAAACAAATCTATTAGGTTCACCAACAGTGGTTTTAAGATTAAAATGCCAAAATATCAACTACTAGGACAGCGTGTTAGGTTAACTGTCAAAATATTATTATCAATTTAACTATAATGTTGCAATCAACATGCTGTTTTTCCTTATTTGAGAAATCCTATTGTATTTCAGGTCACTGAGTTTACATCATGGACGTTTCCTTCAGATATCAGGATACATATCCTGATTGCAACTGTGCCCTTACTAATATTATGTATGATAAAAAGTCTCAAATATTTAGCCCCGCTCTCATTAGCTGCCGACTGCATTATAAGTAAAGTAAATTTCTAAATATTTTTTACGAACGTAGGTATAAAACAGCCGCATTTTGATGATAATAAATGTTTAAAACTTATTTTAACACAGCTTTTGTGCTTAAAAAATGGTCAAAAGTGATCTTTTAAATACCATTGAATAAAAAAATTAAATTAAGATATTTCTGCACATAAACACAGCGCCATCTGGTCCCAAATTAAACAAAACTGGTACTATGGATAACAGACAGCAGATACAAATACATATACATTCATTTTTTTGGAAATACACACATATACAAAGGAAACAACCAGTATCAAGACAAACACAAATGTTCATTTCATAAATAATTAAGACAATCATCAAGTGCAGAAATAGAACCCGCGCCCCTCAATTAAGCAGGCAGATTATAACTCAATGAGCCACGGACCCGGTAAAAAAGGTTTTAAAGAGAAAAGGGTTTTTTTATGGATGAATAATGGATATAACTTGAGAAACGCTAATTGATGTTAGGCGATAACTTAGACATAACTGAGAGCAAAATAGAGCAAGTTACATAACTTTCCCAGCCTTTCCCGAGAAGGTTATGTATTTGAAGCTGCTAAATTGACGTATATAGTCCTAGTACGACTGGCTAAATACATACCCAGATAATAATGTCTGGGGAACAGCCTCTTCTTCCCCAACCACTTTAGTCCTGCGTGACAGGTCGAGAGCCCATCCCCGCAGACCTGTGACCTCCTTTCTTCTTCTTCTTGAACTATAAGAAAGAAGTCAAGACTGAACAGAGAAATGGTGAACAAAATTAACGGTTGTAACAAAAAGGTTGATGTTATAACTCTCTATAGTCTTCTGGAGTGTCGGGGTTTAATCCCGGAATCCATGCCTATGAGCAAAAAATGAAAGTGAAAATGAATCCACCATTCCGTCAATGTGCGCCAAGTTTTGATCTATGGCGTAGGTACGGTACAAAGCAGTTGTAAATCAGAAATAAGGATGCAATTTTAATTTTGTAGATCGAGGTTCAATAACCGTGATATTGTCAAAAGTCTAATTATTTTTACGCAAATATATTAATAAAATATGACCTTTTTTATTTCAGCCATATGTGTACTGTTAATAATAGGCTACAGTTTAACTGTTGTACCAAAAATATCCGAACGTGCCCCTTGGAAGAGCCTGCGAGGTTTTTTTCGCTTTTGTGGCATGTTTATTTTCAGTATTGAAGGTGTTGGCGTAGCATTACCTATTGAAAATAACATGAGAACGCCCAAGTTTTTTCCGACAATAATGCAAATTGGTAAGATTTCAATGTTTTTTTAGGTTTTAAGGACACTTAGTTTCCTATACAGCGAAAAGTTAAATACTATAGTATACCTGACTCAAAATCTATTTTCAATTCGGGTTAACAAAAATGACCTTGACGAGCGTCTTTTGCTTTGTTAGTCTATGCAACATAAACATAAATACGTATAATATTTGTCATCGTAAATTTGGAATTTTGTGTTATTTTAGGTTTAATCAGTGTCGTGATTTGAAAACCAGGTAAAGAATGTGACAATAAAGGTAATCATGTAAGTATTTTAATGATTTATGATTAAATTACCAGAAAAAGTGAAAATTAAGTAAAGTTAGGTTATGTTTACAAGATTTGCAAATAGATTTTGAGTCAGGTTTAGGTATGCATCACTGTGCGTACATAATGTACAGGGAAGCGTCATTTATGGAATTTAATTAAGATTTGAATAATTGTCCGTACCCAAAGGGTAAAAAACCGGAACCCTATTACTAAGACTTCGCTGTCCGTCCGTCTGTCACCAGGCTGTAAATCATGAACTGTAATAGTAAGACAGTTAAAATTTTCACAGAAGATGTATTTCTGTTGCCGCTATAACAACAAATTTCCGTACCCAAATGGTAATTAGCGGAACCCTATTACTAAGACTTCGCTGTACGGCCGTCCGTCCGTCCTTCCATCCGTCTGTCACCAGGCTGTATATCATGAACTGAGATAGTAAGACAGTTGAAATTTTCACAGAAGATGTATTTCTGTTTCTGCTATAACAGCAAATACTAAAAAACAGAATAAATAAATATTTAAGTGGGCTCCCATTCAACAAACGTGATTTATTGCTCGATATTGATAACAGCAACAGGTGGACGTATATAGTCACTTTTAAAATAAATAATTAAATTAAAAAAAAAAACAAATTGTTTAGGGGGCTCCCATACAACAAACGTGATTTTTTTGCCGTTTTTATAGATAATGTTACGGAACCCTTCGTCCGCTAGTCTGACTCGCACTTGGCCGATTAAGTAAAGAAAACAAATGGGATCTTTTCATTTTCTTTTGACTAAATTTACTTCGATTAATTTGTTTTTCAAAAAGGTGGACTAGGAGCTTCGAATTTACCTTGCGTCCTAAGTGACGGAGGTTCGAGCCTGGCGTAAACCAATGAGTCTTTTTCTTAATTTTTATCAAGTATAACAAATAACTTTTTGGTAAAGAAAAACAACGTGACAAAAAAATGTACGGTCCAAATTCCGCTCAGGGCCGGCGTGTGGAAGTTATGGAATATATGGCTAATCGCCCCTTGGTGATGGTAATCCATGCCCTAGCAGTAGAGACGCATGAGGCTGTTAAGGAATGTAATACTTTAAAATAACTTAATAGAATTATACGTTAATTCCAGCAATGACTGTCGTCGTGATATCAGTAATCATAGTTGGCTTTTTTGGTTATTGGGCATGGGGAGAAAATTGCAAGAGCCCTAGCATTGTGGACTTGCCACTGCAAACGTATGTATGTGTTTTATTTTTTTGTCACCATATGCTTTTGCTTTTAATAGTTATCTTGGCTAATCAATGAGCTACTTACAGCTGTGACGCTATTCCGTCTTGGCTGATCCGCGAGCAAAGTTAAAGCTGAGTATATAATCAATATTATCAATCTTGTGCTCGTCTCTTCATTCGCCTTCAATAGGTGACCGGGAAAATACCATATTCAACCAGTACAACATAAAGTAACATGCAGTACAGAAAAAAAAACTCAGATTTTTTGCGCCATATTTAAGAATATTGAGTAAACTGATCTTCCCTACTTAACAGACATCACTAGCAATACAAGCTACGTTAAAACTCAAAACTTGAAAGCTTAGTTAAGCTTTGCTATCCGGGTACTAAGGGTGCTTTCAAAGATTTGCGTATGTATGCGTGACGTTTTCTTTTCATATATTTTGCACGCAAGGTCACGCACGTAAGACGCGGGATGAAATAGGCACCACGAACCCGCGTGCGTGACGAAACACGTATATCTCTGAAAACACCCTAACGGTACATAATGGGGTTAAATATAAATCGCGATGATTTTAAAAAACAAAATATATTGTTGCTTATAATTTATATAAACCCTTATATTCTAAATTAACAATGGTAATTTACGAGTACACACTATTATTGACACTGCAACATTTATTTGCCTTATCTTTTTTTATAGGTCTGTAATACTAATTCAGTTATTACTGGCATTAACGCTTTGCGTTACATTTGCGTTAAACTTTTGGGTTCCGGTGAGAATAGTTTGGCGCTATTTAGGAAGAAAGCTAAAGAGGTAAGAGATAAAGTAACATTTTACGAAAACGCTGGCAAATATACTGGTTACGCAAGCTGAACCGTATCAAATTATATTATAATAGTAACAAATGCTTACAATATATTTGACCTGTTTTTACTATACCTACATATACATATAACATAGGTATACCTACTGATATTTCAAAAGCCGGAGTCGTTGTATACTTATTTGTAAGCTTACAAAAGTGCACATAGAAAAATAAACTATGACAATTATGCAGATGGTGAGCTTATCCGTTTCAGAGATCTCTCGCACTCAACCTTTTGAGTAGTTTAAAACCAATAGTGAATATTCGGGCATAGGCACATAGAGTGAAGACCTTAATATCATAAGAGAGATTTTTTACAATATACAAGAAAATAAATTTTCAAAGATACACACAAAGATCAAATAGATATAAACACTCATGAATATCGAAAAAAAAAATTTGATTATGGTAGATCAGTTATGTATATTTATGTAAATTGTATTAGGATTGATATTGAGTTCTCAAGTTACCAAGGTAAGATCAAGGAGAAGCTTGAAGTTATATTGCTGATAGCGGGTAACTGTGTCTAATTTCGTAATATATTAACATAATAAAATTGTAACTGGCTGATGTCTCTGCATAGGAGATTATCAAGATGGATCTTTATAAGAGCAATAGAAGCCATAACAATGATAGTTTGATTTTTCATTTGTTTGTCTGTCCGTCGGTCTGTATGGTTGTATCACACAAAAACTACTGCATGAAATTGGATGCAGTTTTGACAGTTGTGATGCTGGAAGTAGACTGCTTTAAGTAGACCACTTAAAATTGGTTGTGTGTTTCATATGGACACACCGACACGCCTAGAATCCGAGTTATCCCTGAGAAACCTATTTACAATAATCAAGGAATTGCTGTTTCTAGGGATTCCACGCCAATAACTGAATTTAGCGCGGGCCAAGCCACGAACAAAACCTAGTAAGAATTACAAGAAAATCATTACACTAACATAAATTACTTGTTTCAGAAAACGTGGCTATTGGGAACGGTTCTACCGAGCAATGCATATACTCCTGATCACAGTCGTTTCGATAGCTTGTCACGATGTTGGCAATCTTATGATATTTGTGCGTACGCAATGTTTTTATAGCTTGAAAAGTCCATAGTACAAGTAACATAGTTACTTACATATTTTTAAGTAGTACCTGGGGACCGAGCTTTGCTCGTTTTTTTTAAAAACGCCATCTTTTGTAAAGTAGCTTTAGTGTTACTGATTCGGTAAAAATTAATAGTATTACTACTCGCCAATAGATGTCAGGAAAAGTCATATTTTTCAGTTTATCAATAAAACACGGATAAAACTACGTTTTCTGAAAATAAATCCTAGCTAGATCGATTTATTGTCCCCGAAACCCCTTGCATACTAAATTTCATTAAAATTGTAAAAGCCGTTTCCGAGATTCAGATTATAAATCTACATGTATGCAATAATTGCTCGTTTAAAGGTATTAGATGTAAAGATAACAGACAGTCAAACAATAAGGCTGACAGATATAAAATGTTGCACTTCCCATAAACGAACTACTTGTGAATTTGGAAAATACATTCTTTATATCATATTTCTGATATTTAACCTGTACGCAGGTAAAATGGGAATTAAAATCGTGTAGCAAAATCTGAATTGCGTAAGAAACACCAGGGCACTGCACAAGTATTTTATATAGAATTAGTTGTGCACCGCGGGGGGACCTGCGTGCAAATCAAAAAGTTTTCCTACGAGTAGGTAGGTCAGTTTTAGATCAATCCGTTAATTTATTTATGAGTAACGAAGAAAAACAAACGAACTTACAAACTTATTTTTAATTAGACAAGCCAACGACAGTAGCTTATGTCACTTTGTAAAATAATGTTGCCATATTTAAAGTAATAGTGATGCGTTCAGTTCCCATTCAATCAGATGAATGAACAATGAGTGTTGTTTTATACATACATAGTCGTTGAAAACTCGTTGGTATGTACAAAGCACGACTAAAATTTGAACCCCGTACCCGATATCGGCAGTTCGGCACACTAACTTCATTCATTCAGGAGTTTTTTCAATCATTCACTTTGTCACAACACTATTTTTATTTCATCAAAAACTGACAACACAGTAAACGTCAGCTGACTTCGTCTATTTAAAAATACGACTATAGACACTCACCTAACAAAACAACTTTAAAAAATATCAAACAGATACCTGTATTTTGTCTTCAGAGTCTTCAATTTTATTTTTTTCCCCATGCTTAGTTCAAGTGGAGTCATTCTTTTATAAAATTTTAATTTCAGTTGGGAGACGTCTTGATTGCTGTAACGGCCTTCGTGTTTCCAGCTTTCATTGAGAGTCTCGTCACGTGGAAGGACCGCCGAAGAGGGTGGATGAGGTAAAAAAGCTTCTGAATAAACCATTTCAATGTTAAAAGTTGTCATAAAAAAGTTCACAAGAAAATTAAATTATCTATTTTATTTAAAAAAATAATGTAACTTATAATAGTGATATTATTGTTTCAAAAACCTATGTTAAACTATAAAATGTATCTTCACGGTTTTATTTCTCAGAAGGGGAAACCTGTAATGTAGGTGACAGCTTTTTTCACCGACCATTTTTGTCCTGCGTGACAAAAATGGTCGGTGGTCACTGCAACACTGCTTTTAATACAGTTTATATAGCTAAAAATGTCTTTATATATGTCCCTTAATCCGTGAATTTACAACTTTACAGTAATTAATAGTAAAATGAAAGACTAGGGACAGGATAATATAACCCCTTTACCAGTTTATTACAAACAATAAAAATAAGTCAGGATGGGGCAGGGGGACATTAAGGCGCAGTGACTACCTAACTAGCGCCGCCAAAAGGTATTCTTTATTTCCTCTTTGTACAAAAAACATTTCAAAAATGTTACAAACCAATTATTGAGAACTAGTTTTAAGCGGTTTTTGGAACGTTCTGTTTTTTATCTGGAATAAACCTGTGAATTGTAGAACTGCCACTTTTAGCAGAAACGCTATCTACTACTCACGGGTAAAATTGGTACGATGTTTGTACAAAAAGTGAAAGAAAAGTGAAAATAAAGAATATTTTTTAGGGGCGCTAGTTAGGTAGTTACTGCGCCTTAAAAGTAAAGGTAATTAACATATATCAATAACAGCTTATACAGAAAGGTGGGATTTTTATTTTTGAAATAGATTATCCCACTAATTGTGTGTTATAACTGTGAAAGTTTGTGTGTGATTTAGTATGTTTATTAAATCTTCACCGAATTTAATTTTTTTCGAAATTTACAGAAACTAAACCGATGTAGCTGGAATTTAAAACTTAAATCAGCTTAAATATAACTACGATTAACAAAGGCTACATTTAATTCCGAAAAAAATAATTTTAAAGTATAAAAGAATAACTATAACTGATTTCTCATAGCTACAACTAAAGCTTGTTGTAGCAAACTTTATTATAATCAAGAAGTAGGAATCTCACTGATAACTGAATTTAGCGCGGGCGGAGCCGAAAATAATAGCTAGTTAAAAATATTGTTTGTCAATTATAGTTGAAACAGAGACATTTGTAAATCTGTTGGACTTTGCTGGAAATTAAAACTTATAATATGTAATGAAATTTTTTTTTCTGATCTGACAATACAGTTGGCTGTTGCAGCCATTACTGCTTCACCGGACTTTTTGGGGCGAGACTCTGAAGGAGCCTCAGCCCATATAGCGCCCAACGCTCAAGGGCTCCCCGCGGGGGCAGCCTCGGCTTGGGTTGTCGCTCTCGGGGGCGTCCCTTTGACCGGCGTCCTTTTAGATCATGGGAAGGTCCAAGTCCAACACTGGCTAAGACGGCCAATATTTATGACCCTACCAAATTGAGCATCCATTTTAATAATGATTCAGACAAACAGACCGTTCTTTTAATTTTCCGTTGTGATTGATTTCAGGTGGATTCTTGTAAAGGATGTCTTCATTATTATGTTTGGCTTAACGTTGAACTTGGGTGCATTTTTTGCTTATTGGTACAACTGAATTTACCAAGACCTAGCTATAAATACATCAAATTAAAACCTAATGAGTTATCAAAGATTAAAAGCTACACGATAATATTTTATTCTATTTTATTTATACCCTCTGGTAGGATCAATAATTTTACATCTCAAAAACCACTTTACACAAGTTCTGCATATCAAACTGACGTGAAGGACTGTATGGGCTTTATCCAGTGTAGGTATCTTGAAACTAACGACGGACTCATAGGGTGTGGGCGTGTCTTGCGTTTTGAAGGCCCTGAGAACAATGTCGAGTACGCCAGACTCAGGAATTCTGGACAAAAATGTATGCAAGTAGGTTTTATCACTCGAAACCCGTAAAACTATTTGCATATATTTTACGTCCGAATTCACGAGTCTGAAGTAGCCTCGTGGCTGTTCCCAATAATAATAAGTTCTCAAATGCTGGGTTTGATTTCTGGACAAGGCAAATTTTCTTGTATATGTACTTTGTACTGTTGATGATTATTTACCTAGGTCAAAAAATAAACCTACGAGCAATTTTTCGACAAAGCCCGTTGAAGTTACCTCGGATCAGCCTATTTAAGGACTCTCTCGCAGCCTAGTTGGTAGTGTGGCCGGCTGCTGGTGAGGGTGTGGGTTCGATTCCCGCACTGGACAAACATTTGTGTGATAAACTTTTGTGTTTGTCTTAAGTCTTGGTGTATTTATGTATGATATATATGTATTTACAAAAAAAAGTAATTTATATGTATTTGTATCCGTTGTCTGGTATTCATAACACAAGCTTTCCTTGCTTTGAGGCCAGACGGCGCTGTGTGTAATGTCCGAAAATATTTAATTATTATTTATTATACCGAGGACATCCCGGACGTCAGCTTATATGAGATTAGTATGGCTCTCAAACAGCTTAAAAACAATAAGGCACCGGGTGATGATGGAGTAACGACTGAGCTTCTGAAAGCGGGTGGAAAACCGGTACTAAAAGTCCTTCAGAAGCTTTTTAACACCGTCATACTAGAAGGTACTTCGCCGCAAGCATGGCATAGAGGCGTGGTGGTGCTTTTCTTAAAAAAAGGTGGCAATACACTTCTTAAGAATTACAGACACATCACGCTTCTGAGCCATGTTTATAAGCTGTTTTCAAGAGTAATTACGAACCGTCTCGCTCGCAAGCTCGACGACTTCCAGCCTCCCGAACAAACCGGTTTCCGAAGAGGCTATAGTACCGTAGACCACATACATACGCTGCGGCAGATTATACAGAAGTCAGTAGAGTATATTCGGCCCCTTTGCTTAGCGTTTGTGGACTATGAGAAAGCCTTCGATTCGGTGGAAACATGGGCAGTGCTACAGGCTATACAGACTTGCCGCGTTGGATGCGTTCGAAGATGTCTTGAGGCTTCTGGACTGGGACGGTTTTGGCATCAATGTTAATAGCAAGTACATTACCCACCTTCGGTTTGCCGACGATATTGTGGTCATGGCAGAATCGATGGAATGGCCATTCCAATAACTGTTGGGAACTCTACACTCGAAGTTGTTGACGAATACGTATACCTCGGACAAACTGTTGGATTAGGTAGGTCCAATTTCGAGATCGCCGAATCCAACTCGGTTGGCAGCGTTCAGAAAACTGCGTTCTATTTTCTCGTCCTAAATGCCCCAGTGCTTGAACACAAAAGTCTTCAACCAGTGTGTGTTGCCAGTAATGACCTACGGCACTGAGACGTGCCCGCTAACTATGAGCCTTACACGAAAGCTCAAGGTCGCTCAGCGGGCGATAGAAAGAGCTATGCTCGGAGTTTCCCTACGTGATCGAATCAGGAATGAGGAAATCCCTAGGAGAACTAAAGTCGCCGACATAGCTCACAGAATCGCAAAGCTGTAGTGGCAATGGGCAGGGCACATAGCTCGAAGAACCGATGGCCGATGGGGGAAGAAGGTTCTCGAGTGGCGGTCACGAACCGGAAAGCGCAGCGTGGGTCGGCCCCCCGCTAGTTGGACAGATGACCTCGTAAGGGTAGCGGGGAGCCGTTGGTTACAGGCAGCACAGAGTCGCACGCTGTGGAAAAAGTTAGGTGAGGCCTATGTCCAGCAGTGGACGTCAATGGGCTGATATGATGATTATTTATTATTATTATCATTTATAATAATTTACTTGAACATATTTTCATGCTATAAAATAATCCTCACTGTTATATTATAGGTAAATTTTTTATTTTTTTGTTTGTATGTAGGAAGTCTCTGCAACTACTGCACCGATTCTTTAAAAGTTCTTTGAATGAAAAGCTAGACTGTCTACCGAAACGACGCGCTTAATCCCGTTTTATTATTTTTAAATTAATAATGGAACGCGTAAATTTAAAAACTTATAAAACGATTTTTTTTAAACAGCAATATTTTGTAAATCAAGCCGGCGCGGCAAGAAACACGACGCAACAATGAAGCACAATCCTTAAAAAAATGACATCTAATATCTAAGCAACCACAGAATGGTCATGCACAATGCCGTTTCAGTGGAACTTCCTCCCACGAAAGCTGAAATAGTGGAATGAGATCCTGCCGAAATTTTCTTTAGGGACTGCAGTGCTACAGTTCTTAATACCCCAGTGCTTGAAGACAAAAGTCTTCAACCAGTGTGTTTTGCTAGTGATGACTTACGGCACTGAGACGTGGCAGCAAACTATGGGCCTTATACGAAAGCTCAAGGTCGCTCAACGGGCGATGGAAAGTGATCGAATCAGGAATGGGGAAATCTGTAGAACTAAAGTCGCCGACATAGCTCACCGAATCGCAAAGCTGAAGCAGCAATGGGCAGGGCACTATGCACGAAGAACCGATGGCCGATGGGGAAAGAAGGTTCTCGAGTGGCGACCAAGAACCGGAAAGCGCAGCGTGGGATGGCCCCCTGCTAGATGGACAGATGACCTTGTAAAGGTAGCGGGGAGCCGTTGGTTACAGGCGGCGTAGAGTCGCACGCTGTGGAGAAAGTTACTTGAGGCCTATGTTCAGCAGTGGACGTCAATGGGCTGATATGATGATGATTTTAACTGCAGTGTGGAATTCTTCAAGAAAGGATTGCTTAGATTTTAAATGGGTTGGCAAATGGTTTAAGATATAATAGATTAAGGTGCCCGCTTAACATCAGATGAACCGTTAGTTTCTTTGCCACCTTAATGATATTAAAGAAACCAAAACCCACTTTTGCATGACTCGTGCACACTGATACTTACATAGATAGGTAAAGTTTTTTTTAGTAAAGAAGAAAGATTTGTGTTTTTGTATGTTACTATATAAATATAAATAAACTCAATAACTACTGGACCGATTACAAAAATTCTCTCTCCATTAGAATGCTACATTATCCCTGAGTAACATAGGCTATATTTATTACGAGGAAAAATTAGGGATTCCTACTAAAACTTCAATAATGTAGCACAAGGTGTAAAAAAATTGCTATAAAATGCCTTTCATCGCATGCACTGCGGGAACTATTGATGATAGAACCAAAAAAATGTTTTACAATATTAAAGAACATATTAATATCTATAAAAAAACTTCGCAATACCATATGTCCAACTATTGTAGTTATTAACTACTTTTTTACATTTAAAAAGTTGATAGAAATGCAGACCAAAATCAGACCATTTTATTCATATGTGTTAATCCCTAACTGAATAAATCATTTCGTATTCAAGACTGTTTCAATACCTATATATTACTTTTTGAATTATTCAAATCAGAATATTCCATTCAAAAGATATTACGAATTTAAAAAAGTCAATCTAAACAAAATACTACTAGAAAAATAAACGCCGCGCCGTGATTGGCTCACGCTCCTCCTACGCAGCGGACGCAACCGACATTGAATATTTTGACTTTTTTTCAAGGAAAATATCATTGAGAATAAAAATAGGTTTATGGATAAAAATATAAATTGTAACTTGAAAAAAAAAACATTTACTCTACGTTTATCCCTAAATGTTTAAATAATAAAAGTCCACCTGTGTGAAGCCGGGATGGACCGCTAGTATAGTATAAATGCAAAGAATCTTAAAAATCACCTACTATTTATATACTGTGCCAATGTTCATTCACCTACTGAAGATCTCTCATGCAATAAGATACGAAATCTTAAGGCTATGGCATACCCTAGCAAAAGCATGCCGTTTTAAGTACAAGACATATTACACTATTGAAGCATACAAAGTGACAGTTCAATGTACGATAGGGGCTAGCACGTGACCGCATGTTTGAAAATCTTAATTTTCTCGGTTTTATGTCTGTATAGAATTCAAATATTTATTTAGAACTATGAAATTAACCAAGCTCGACCTTGAAATTGACATGTCGTTTCCGATAGATGAATGCATGTATGTCATGCATGACCTTAAGATAAAAGATACTTAGAATGAAAACGTAGAAGACATGACATGATCCAGAAATCTTATCACAATTAATTTTATCAAATGTTTTTGAATTGAATTCAATTACTTTCCATTAAAATTAGCAAATACTTGTTGATATCGATGGCGCGTTCGTTTTTTGATTGCAAGTTCCCAAGTATGTCATGCATGACCTTAAGATAAAAGATACTTAGAAGGAAAACGTAGAAGACATGACATGATCCAGAAATATTATTACAATTAATTTTATCAAATTTTTTTGATATGAATTCAATTCCTTTTCATTAAAATTAGCAAATACTTGTTGATATCGATGGCGCGTTCGTTTTTTGATTGCAAGTTCCCACGTTTAACATTTTCACACTTTTGATAACGCCGTTTTTGCCACCGACACCTGTCGTTAGCTTTATAACGTTATTAACTTTTTTTTTTTGCAAAACGAACGTTTGACATAAACACACTACGAGAATAACACTCATAGTGCCATAAACCATAAATGTGTATAGGCAGTTTGATACATTAATATTAAAACCCTACCTCCAGATATGGGTCTAAAGTTTCATTTTTCTGTGTCAAAAGTGACAAAAATATTTATTGTAAGCGATCGCTTGACAGCTTGTTACAGACGATACTAAAACTTTGATATATTTGATACCAATGCTAAACGAACGGAAGACAAGTGGCAAAAGGAACGAAAATAATGATTCTTTATCCCAAAACAAACGCGCCCTCAAAAGTCTATAACTACTCCACTAGCTACTCCACTTAGCTACAGACTTACCAAGACCACTTGCCAAAACGCAGCAAAGATACGAGACAATTATTTTTGGGCAATTAAAATTTAAAGATGGCAAAATTTACCTTAGGGAATGCATGGAAGTGCTGAAAAAAAATACATACTAAAGGATGAATTAAATTTATGGTTTCGTAATGAAAATTTAAGCATTTAAGTTCTTTGTAAATTTGATCAAACTAAATTAAATTGAGCTTGCACAAAAATTAGGATAATTTATATCGTGGCTCTAGTGGATACTGACGGCCTACTTCAAAAGTGCCCCCACACAGCGTGAGTTCTATTCGTGCACAGGACAAACATTTATTTGATAAACCTTTGTGTTTGTCTTAAGTCTGGGCATATTATAAGAAATAATTCGCAGACCCGATGGTCTGTATATTTTGTCAATGGCCTGGGTATTTTCTTTATAGATTGTGTGTACTTAGCTTTACGGCTTTAACCCCATAAGGGGTTACCAGAGGCTACTGCTGGGTTGCTGCTGCCACCTCAGGGCGGTTGTACCCGGCTACCTTAGCTGTAGCTTAGCCCTTTTGACTCGGTTCAACGCCGAGCTGAGAGAATCGTCGACGATTTCAAACTCACTAGCTGTAATGAAATCTTAAGTCAACCTGTGTGAAGCCGGGATGGGCCGCTAGTATAGTATAAATGCGAAGAATCTTAAAAATCACCTACTATTTATATACTGTGCCAATTTATAAATTATTTATTAATTTAGTTGTACATTTGTATGTTCTCGGCAGACTGATAAACAAACTCAATTTAAACATTATTATTACTACTAACTACGCCGTTAATGACACCAAAGGCTGGACATACTCAACATAGCGTTTCTACAGAGCATAAGCCTACGTTTTGTTTTATCTCTTGGTTATCATGTCCCTTAGGCCCCAGGCCTACAAAGCCACTGTAGCAGACTGTAATAAACTGGGACAAATTCAAGACGGCTCTTAAAAGAATCAGCTTACCACAACTAGATCTCATCCCTGCTCTCATTAGATTTATAATATAGTTGTGGTCATCGAATCCGTTACCCACCAGTCACTCGCAAGCTACTATTAGCAAGTTCATAAAATAAAAACTAGTTTAGAGCAATCATAATGAATTTGGAACAGCTTATAAATGTAACAGCTTAAAAATCGTTGTGTTAGTGTTTTCGCCACGTCAAAAAATGACGCTCCTGTAAGTATAAATGTGCTCCGTGAAATCTGTGATGCAGTGCCCCTGTTGCCTAAGATCCGAAATGACTTTGGCGAAGAGGGCTTTAGTATCTATGAAATTACGTAACAGTGATAGTTGTAACCGTTAATGAAGTTTACTTAAAGCGTTTAGTAAACTAAATTATCTATATGACGAGGGCTTAGAACGTTTTTACCCTAACTACGGCACGAAAAAATGTTGTTCGACATCGCCCCGTTCAGAACACTTCTTAATATAGTAATCACAGGTAAGCTTAATTTTGTTATAGGTAGAGAGGCAAGCGATGGAAGAGCGCATCTCCTTTTGACCTCACTGTCTACCGGTTTAGTGCTAAGCAAGCGTTACGACTCTAAGTTTTTTCTAAGCAATCTGCCTTTTAGTCGTCGTCAAAAGCAGGGATTAAATGAAGGAAGGCATAGCCCTCAGGGTGTCTACTTCAATACGACCCAGCCATACACATTATGTCACATAATGCATTTGCCTCTTTCCTCCCCTTTCCTTTTTCTATCTTTCTCACCCTCTTATCTCAGTCTCTCTCTCTCTCTATGTTTCCCTCTTGGTAGTTTAACGGAATAAATCTAAATAAATATTTAAACCATTTTGGAGAAAACAAAAAACAAACAAAAATAAATATCGGCAGCAAAAAATAAATAATTTTCTTCTTAACACTGGATTACAGCTAAAATACTAGAGATACAATAGTAATATAAAGTAGTATGTATGTTTTTATATACATATACATTTTTTCCATATCAGTAATAGTTGCCGAGATATAAGCAAAAAAACTAAAAAAGGGTCAAATTTGGCTAAGATGGCGGCGCGAGCGCAACAGCTATCGATGGGGACTCTTAGTATGTTTAACGTGAGGTTTAATGAACATGTACACCAAACTTCAAAACTCTACCAACTAATGTTTTTTTAGCAAAATGTATCTAATTTGACTGTACTATTAGTTATACAGCGTATTTAATAACGAGTAACTAAGGAACTACATTGAACATTTAAAACTTAAAACTGACTAAGTATATGTCAGCAATCAGTAATTATCACTTACATAGTTCTCTCAAAGTTTTGCCACAATGATAGAAAGGATCATCAGACATGGAGCTACGAAAATATTTATATATTATTATTACAAATCTTAAAGAAAGTTATTTCTTCATATTTCTGTGCAGAGATTACAAAATATCAAAGTTTTACATCGAGTCCAGACGTCAATCTTTTGATTTTTTTGGGCCACACTTGTTAAGTCTATACTTCTTAAGTTCACGCACAATAGGTGTACTCGCAGTAGATATAAATAGTCCACTATTATTTTATTTTTCATTACTTTGTTTATTTTATTCAGACGGTATTTTTTTATTTTATTCGAGGTGGGACGTGCGTGATATAGCAGCGTCTAACAGCTCGCATTTGCAATTTAGGCAAAACTGAAACATGATGACAATATTTAAATTTTGTGACTAGTTCAACGAAAAGATTCTTATTTTACCTTTTTTTGGTAATCAAAGTTTAAAGAATCTATAAGACAGATTAATTTTAACATAAATTACTATCGCGGCATAAATATTACATGATAAGAATTTTTTTAGGTATTTATTTACTTTTTCTATGAAAATAATTCAAATCAATTAAATACACATTGATATGTGTATTTAATCACAATTTTCACTACAGAAGAGACTATTTAACAGTAATTTTTTACATTCCTTTACCGAAAAATCAATGATGAAAGAATTAATTCATTCACCAGACCAAGACGGGGATTAGAAAGGGTAAATGATTTCAGCCTCATGATGTGCCAATATTATTATAATCGCATTTTCATATAAATGGGTATTGAAAGAGCAGTATAGTAATGTTATTGCTATACATTATAGGCTGTGCATTATGTATTTTTTTTTATACCACTAAGGTGGCAAACAAGCTTGCGGGCCGCCTGATTTTTGCCGCATCCAAAAACTTTTGTTTGTTGTACTTACTACCAGTGTTGTTCCGCGACATTTTCTAAACGTGCCTCAGTCAGCAAAGCCGCAAAGTCCAACTAGTTTGAACAGGCTGCGGTAACGTAAGAGCAAAGTTTTACAGTGGACACTAGATTTACGTATGAGTGCCGCTAGTAATTTACTAAGTTTTACCACACTTAGTTTGTCCTATATAGCGAAAAGTTAATTACTATAGTAGGTATACAGCACTGTACGTACATAATGTACAGGGAAATGTCCTTTATGATTTGAATAAATGTCTCGGCTCTTTAGGGTTTCGTACCCAAAGGTTAAAAACCGGGACCCTATCACTAAGACTCCGCTGTCCATCCGTCCGTCCGACTGTCACCAGGCTGTATCTCATAAACCGTGATAGTTAGACAGTTGAAATTTTCACAAAAGATGTATTTTGGTTGCCGCTATAACAACAAAAACTAAAAAATTAAATAAAACCAATATTGAAGGTGGCTACCATACATTAAACGTGATTATTTTTTTTGTCGTTTTTATAAATATTGGTACAAATCCCTTCGTGAACGAGTCCGACTTGCTCTTGGCCGATACTTTATAATCTAGACACGCGCTAGCCTGTCAAGCCAAGTTCAAGTAACAGAACTGGCGAGCAGCACCGTGTGTAATATTACACAAACCATTTGGAGCCACTTTTGACCCCCTCATAACTCAAAACCTATTTCACATAAACGTGTCAAACGTAGCTCATATATTGAGACTTGCGAAATACCTATGTGCTCCAAATTTCATAAGCACATCTTAAATGGTTATTTAGATATTAACGTTAAAAAATCGTCATTTTTATCACTGACTGACCTATAGATCAAAACTCTGTTCCAGATGACATAGAAAGTTCAAATTTGGCATGCAGATAGGTGATTAGGTGAATACAAAGAAATAAATCAGAAACTAGTAAATTTTTATCATTTTATTATAATTGTTTCACTTAACCTTTAAGCGGGCGAGCGGTTATTTGTAACGGTAGCGGTCGCGCGAACCCTTAATGACCGTCAAGGTTTTTCTCATATTCGAATCATATTATAGCCTCCGCAAGTTCTAAACCTGTTACTTGTCGGTTCTTATTTTATTATTCCAAAAATTTGGCTTTCTGGTAGAAACTAGCCATCGAACATAATAATTCGTATATGAGAACTAGCCAAGTCAGACCTTAGGCTACAATATATTATCCTAAGTTATAAGAAGAAATGATATTTAATGTTGTTATAAATAAATTTCAGGACTGACCATTGAACTTGGCACCCATTTAGATCTCACTTCTTTTGTCGTTAATAATAATAATATTGAACTTGGCTCTCATTTCCAGTTATGTTTTTGATGGGATCATTATAATACTTGATGGAGGTGTCGTGGTTGCCTTTTAAGAGTTATGCAGCCAATTAATGGTCAAAACGGATACCATGAAATATCGTCATGTGAGTAACCCTACCGTCTTGCCTTATTAATACCGCCATTTTTTGATCAGTTTTGATTAAATTTCTAACATTGTTGCTAAACAAATATTAACATAAAAAAATCCGTAATACTAGTAGAAAAGGGTATTATTTATTTAACTGAAAAGAATTACTAAAATACAAATATTAATTTAACCTAATTAAAATAAAATTATGCTTAATTGAAAAATTATAGCAAAACAAAAATAATTAACATAAATGATAAAGCTAAAAGCAGGGCAATCTTCATGCGAAAGAATGTTCAGAAGGCTGGCAGGGTTTCACGTTAGATAGTAATAAAAATCCTTTGTGCAAAATAACTTCTTCGAAGCATTCGATATTCGGAAAAAAAATTCGAACATTCTTCGTTCGGTCGTTACGATTGAATTAGTTTGAATAATTTTCCAAATTGTGAGTTCCGCGATAACAAACATTAATAAAAACACAACCAAATCAAGAACCTCCGCTTTTTCTTGGGGGGTACCCAAACCACTATAATAATAAAAAATAATGTTTGGTAAATAACAATATACATTCCATGGTAAAACGCAGTTTTTAATCTGTGAAATATAACTTAAACCGTCAAAAAAAATTTTTTAGAAATTTCTTGTATGATGGTGATCCTGATTCTCCTTAAATAACTTCAGGTACACACGGTACCAAACACAATTTGTGTCCACCCACAATACACCCACATTATATCGGTCTCCATTCGATCAGATTTGTAGTTTTAATTCTTAGTACTGACGCTTAACCTAAAATAATTATAGATTTAATAACAAATATTATTATAAAATCAAATCATTAATACGTACATTTGCTGTAATATTTTTACAACAATTTACAGTTCCAAATAGTATAATATTTTGTGATAGTAATTTTAACCTTTTAATACTAACAATACAGATATTTAAATATTATATTTTCTTAATTTAACAACAGGGACAAAATTGATCGACACCTGAACTTTTAAGTGTACTGCAACTAGCGCCATTGTTAAACTTTTAGTAGTTTTCAGTCAGTAGTAGTATTCAATTAATATGTAGTAGGTATTCTAGTAGTTTTTATAATAAAAGAGTCGGTCGGTGGTGGTCCAGGGATTTCGATTGCTTTTGTCCTGAGCAGTAGTGGTTGGATCCGGTGTCTACGAATAAGAACCTGCATACGTCAAAGGAAAAAAAATCGTATGTGAAGTTCACAATCCACACTGGGCCCGCGTGTGGACTATGGCTCAAATCACCCTAGTTGAGGGTAGGCCGTGCCCCAGCAGTGGAGACGTATGAGGCTGATAAGGAATAGAAGTAAATTAAGGACCTGATATAGAATAATATACCCATTGTCATTGCAGTTCCTGACGAACTATGGGAAGTAAACCAGGATTGGTTCTCCCGTTTATTAATTCATATTACTACTTTGACATAAAACTGTGATTTAACAAATCGTATATATAGGTTAAAAGTTGAAGAGGAGTCTATTTTTTTAATACAAATGGTCTCAACTAAGATATTAAATTGATAAACACATTTTTCAGGATTTTGGAAAACCGCAGACATAAATAGTCAGCTCGAGATCATGTCTACAAAATTCACAACCTACCCTATTACTAAGTGTCCGCTGTCCGTCCGTTGTCCGTCCGCCCGTCTGTCACCAGGCTGTATCTCATGAACCGTAATAGTTAGACGGTTAAAATTTTCACAGAAGATATTTTCACATATTTCTGTTGCCGCTATAACAACAAATACTAAAAACAGAATAAAGTTAATATCTAAGGGGGCTCCGATACAACCAGAAGTGATTTTTTTGCTCGATTTCGATTGATGTTGATAACGGCTACTAGTCCAGTAGGAATCGGCGCATGAGTACCGAAAACTATTCGACCTCAATTATTTTATGCGATCCTCTTCAAATTGCCCTTCTAATGATATAAATGCATGTTGCCATGGCGCAACCCGGTGCTATATTGTTTAAACCGAAATTGTTTAAACAATTGCAAAGAATTGTTATTTTTCAACCGCACAAATTTTTTTCATATTCTTTATTGAAATACCAATAAAAAAGGTCCTATGACTTTTAACGGTAAAGTTAATATTTTTAAAGATATTAATTTTTAAAGGTTCGAAAAATCTCAAATTTGGGTACTTTCGACCCATGAAAAATATATTAAAAAAAACATAATGTCTAAGTAATATTTTTTTTTTAATTCTTTATACAATTGTTAATAATATTGTTAAAAGAGATTTTAAAAAATTTCATTGTTTATATCTTTTTTTTAATTATATACGAAGTAAAATAAAATATAAAAAAAAATGTGACTTTTTCTGTGAAGGGGTTTAACAGTAAGTACAACATGCAATATATAGGTAGTAACTCGTGACATGCATGCCAAAGTAAGATAAAAAAACCGGCCATATGCGTGTCCTACACGGGTAAAGGTTCCGTAGAATGAGAATTTTGCGAATATCTAAAAACTTATGAACCGATAACAAGTCGCAAGTTAGGCCTCATATAGAGTACTGCTGCCATCTCTGGGCAGGTGCACCGGGATACCAGCTTGGCCCTTTTGACTCGGTTCAACGACGGGCTGTGAGAATTGTCGACGATCCCAAACTCACTTGCCGTATCGAGCCCTGAAGTCTGAGGAGCTAGTACAATGGGATATGTTCTGAGGAATTGTTCCAAATGATGCCCACGGCTGCTTTCTATCATCGCACCGCTCGCCATCGGCAGGGAATTCATCCTCACACTTTAGAACCGAAATGGTTGCGTACACAGCGGTTTCAGAGAAACTTTCTCTCGCGAACGCTTGAGTTGTGGAATGAGCTCCCTGCCAAGGTTTTCTCTAAGGACTACAGCATGGGGTTCTTCAAGAAAGAAATTATTGGATTTTTGAAGGGTCGGCAACACGTGAGTGATACCCCTGGTGTTGCAAGCGTCCATAGGCCACGGTGAACGATTACCATCAGGCGGACCGTGTGCTTGTTTGACACATTGGTGGTATTAAACAAAAAAAAAAACGATTTTCGTTTGATGATTTAGTTTCGCAATTTTGCCCAGATTTTCAAAACACAAGGGCACAAATAGTCCAACTTTGAAATCGAATAAATAGAAAAATATATAGCTTAGAGGACAAATTTTTCAGAAACCTAAATTGCATTTTAAGATCTCTTTCTAACCATTTTGTATCCCCCAATGTATGGAGAGGTATCCCTAAAATAGTATATTTCGAACCGAGTACAAAATGACGCTTACTCTTACCCGAGGGAAAAAGCTAGTTTCATTGAGCTGAAGCCGAACGTCGAAAGCTATTATTTCGAGAGGAAGAAAAGCTATTTGAATTAAAAAAACAAGTAAGATATTTATTAAAAATATAATTAGAAGTTACAGTTTATTAGAATGAATGACCATGAGACACGAAGCGGCCAGCATCATTCTTGCTGGTTTATCGGCCACCCGCTGGCGGACGTCATATTTTTCTTCTACTTCCGCGCTAAAGGTTCTAACTGACCACAACTAGTACGAAATGCAATTTCATACGGTTTTTTGAACTGATTTAGGAATTATTTCAAACTGAGGTCTCAAAAAGTTTGATTTTCGAAACTGAGTATGTATGGAACTATGGAACTCTTTATTGCAGGTAGTAGATTTATTTCCATTTTCATAACGAATCTGTACGGCAGTTTACAACAGACATCATTTCATTAGGATAAATGAATAGATGAAGGCTATAACATACATAACAAATAAAATCCTCTAGTGGGTGCAAGATGCTGCAAAACAATCTAGACGCGGTGTATAAGTGGAGCTTAGAAAATAAGTTAGAGCTTAAATGTCACCAAATACGGACGGGTGATCAGAAACTCCAATAGAGTTTCAGTATAGGATTGAGAGCCAGGCAATCATCGAAGTTGACGAGGTTAGAGACCTAGGTGTTAACTTTGATTCTAACCTCACTTTCCGAACGCACGTACAGAAAGTTACTTGAGCAGCGTCTCAGCGGTTAGGTTTTGTGATACGCAACTCTTCCCCTCTTTCTGTTGAAGCCACCTGCGCGCTATACTCAGCTCTAGTACTAAGTATTTTAGAGACGAATTCAGTGGTATGGAGTTTTTATGAAAGTAAATGTATTCTCAGGATGGAAAAATGGAGGTTTATATGAAAAGAAATTTTACGATTATCCATTTTTATTTCCAACTCGTTTTCTACAGAGACACTTAGGCTTTGATTCCCTAGAAATAAGGAGGTTTAAATTCGTCCTACATATTATAAGGAATAAAATTGATAGTGTTGATCTATTAGGTAAGTTATTAAACTTAATTGCGCCTGATTTATATCTGAGATCTCGCTCCGGTCCTTTGTTAAAGGAAGCTATATCTCGTACAAGCCTGTACGCACGGTCGCCGGACCCACGCGCGCTCTACTCCGCTCCATGCTCGAAGCAGGACCACAGTGTGACTCACATTGCAAATTTCTTGACTAACTGCAAAAGTATGCTATAAAGATGAATGTGAGATTTTAGAAGTATATGTTTTATGTTTTTGAAATGTATGTGTTTTAAATATATTGTAGTGATATGGTTTATAAACTTTTATACTGCAATTAAAAATAAATGATAATACGCACAGACAGACATATAAGGGTTTCGTTTTTGCCGTTTTGTCTACGGAACCCTAAAACTCGGCTTCTTCAGGAACTGTCTTATGTATTAGACCTTCTAAGAGGTAATTTAATTACTATAAACTCTTGTATTGTCTACTTAAGATACTGATCTATTCCACGATAAGCTGTGCCAGGTAATAACAGCGGCACAACTTTTCTATCACACCAGTTAGTATCTTAATAATTCAGTCAAAATAGACAAAAATAAGTTATAAGTGGTGCGGAAATGTTTGCATATTATGTAAAATATGAATTTTCTAATTATTAAAACCGCGATATCTCACGAATGGTGAAAAAGTTTTTCTCGTAAGAGAAAAAATTACTGGACAAATTTTGTAGAGAATTGTACGATCTACAACTTTTGTCTGACCTATTTTCATGATAAAAGTTACCGTTTTCAAGAAAAGTCGAAAAAACCTTAATTTTGTACGTTTGAACTTGAATAAGAATTTTTTCAGATGTAGGATCGATGTGGACTTTTAATATTTTATTTTTAATGATGTATTTAACGTCTCTGCCAATTTTCAGCTCTGTGCGAATTATGTCTAAGTCAAATGTCTATTTTGACTGGACTATAAGTTAGTAGATTAAAATATGAATACCGTAAGTTAGTAAGTATATTTAACTGTTTACAAACGTTTCGGTGTCAACCTGTCAATCTGTAATGTAAATAAGTAAATGAATAAATGAACGAGTGAATGACTGAATGAACGAACAAACAAACAATTGAATTTCTGATGATACTCATTCAGTTTACGAGCTAGAGAACCAGCACCTTGACATTCGGACATTTCGAAAGACAGCAATGTGACAGCAACACGCCACAGTTATCCTTTTTTGGGTGCGGAACCCTAAAAACTAGTCATTGCACGAATAATACGATCTTTAAAATTTTTCTTTCTTTTCTTTTCTCTATAGCAGTAAAGCTTACAGTCCGCTAAATGTTAAGCAGAAACCGTTGCCTATGGACGCTAGCAAAATTGAAAGCATTACTCACCTCACGAATAATCACTTCTTTCCTTAAAAAACCCTAAATTGAAGCCCCAGGGGAAAACCTTGGCAACCACCTTGACAACTTAAGCGTTCGCGGAATGAAGTTCCTCTGAAAGCGCACTGTACGTGATCATTTAGGATCCAAGGTGGATCCAAGGATAAATTCCTTAAAAATTACAAAGATAATGTTTTATAAAATGGATATTGTGCAAGAGAAACTGTATTACGTAGATTGTGACTTTACTGAAAGTTTCTGGAACTTGCCAATTGCGTGCTACGTGCGTTACCTTTCTATGTATATAATACTGGCCATTTAAATTTTCAAAACCAGTTATTTGTTTATTGATTTTTTTTTTTGTTTACATCAAACTTGAATTTTTTTCCTCATATGGATACGTTAAAATTACGAGTAGGGAATTATGGAATTAATACTGTGGATCGTAATTTGTAGAATTGCTTGAGAAAAGAGCTGGTCACTGTTTGGTGGTCTAAGGCCACTGCGCCAGTGTGATACTTAACAGCTTCTTTCTTACCAAACGTCACAAGTATTACTGTGGATGCGTTCTGTGAAGAATTGGTACAATGCACGTGTACAATGATGGAGAAGCTGGATGGAGATCTTCAGCCAGCTTTGGTCGTTCGCGCTGCTCCTGCACGACAGCACACGACCCCTATTAGACCCAGCTACAAGAACTAGTATTGGAATATCTTCGTCATAGACCTTACTCACTGCGAACCGAAACACTTCTACTTATTTCAGAATTTGGACAACTTCATGGTAGGAAAGAAGTTAATACCCCAGAGGCAGCACAAAATGCCTTTAAAGACTTTGTTCCCCGGGAGGCATATGACGTCTTAAAGAAGGACAACCATAAAATGCCACTGCACTGGCAAAGATGAAATAATAGGATGTACGAATGTCTACTGACAATATACTTCTACTGATAGATAACCTAACATTAGGAGAAAAGGCTTTTTTTTTTTTAATTATATTACTCTTTAGGTACTTAGTGCGCGCTCCTAGTTGGAGCCCTAGCCCTACATTCTACAAAAATATACATACAAAGTTGAAACTTTCGAAATTTCATTGATTTCAGCTTTGTCAGTCTGTCAATTTATTTTTGCCTTACTATACTATTTATGTACCTATATAAACTTTTGAGTTGTGGAATGACAATGTATGGTAACATAATATTATCTTCGTTCATTCGCAAGCTTAATCATTCATCATTGAAGCAATAAACGTTGACAGTGAATGATATTCATTCATATCAAAACCATTGATGCAAATACACTCAAGGACATTAATTTAAAATACACGGACATACAAAAGTAGTGTTATTATGACAACTTTTGTAGCTAATTAAAAAAACCGACTGAAAGCCTGAAATCACGTGACGTGGTTTCTTAATCGGTCGAGTCGGTATAGAACTATATTGACCTGGCTGATGGTCCTTATTTTCCATATTATAGCATTTATTATTAGTTTATGCAAGTATCGATTAGGAAATTGTATTTTTATCATGTTTTGACAGTTTATGGCCGCCATGTATATTTTACTAGATTTTGCCAGTGGCTCCGCCCGCCCTTAAGGGAATACGATTCGCAGCGCCTCTCAGCGTGCTTCATACAGATGAATTTCGCACTTATTTTTGACACTTGCTGATCAAACACCACGAAATTTTGAAGACATGTTCTAGTAATAAATATCTAGGTCTGAAGTGTGCCAGTTTTCTATTAAATTTTATTGTTCAAAAGTTATACAGGATTCTAGTTTTTCATACAAATGGTTAAAAAAAATATTTCTAGTTAATAAAATAATTTTACAAGATTTTGGAAAACCACAGACATAGGTATTTGGCTTGGGATTATGACTAAGAAATTTCATAGAGATTGATCAGTAAATGTCCAAAACGATTGAGAAATTCGTTTGTATGAAGCCCGCTGCGAGGCGCCGCGAATCGTACCCTCTTAATTCGGTTTTCGCTATAGAACTCCTTCATTATACTTAAAGAGCTTGCTATAGCAAGCTAAAGCTGCAGCTATAGTTTTTTTTAACTCAGTTATAGTTATTTCCGCAGCAAATTTTGAATTTTTCGGTATGAAAAGTAGCCTATGTGTTAATCCAGGGTGTCAGCTACCTCCATACCAAATATCATCAAAATTAGTCCAGGCGTTTTAGCGTGAAGAAGTAACAAACATACAAACACACTTACACATTCACAAACCTTCCCCTTTATAATATTAGTGTGATGATGACATCATGTATATGTATAGCACTTCCAGAATCAACACAAACCTAAGACAACTCAGTTAGTAAAATCCATCAAGCCGTTTAGGTTACACAAAGCGTCAAAGTTATGAACATACTTACATACTCGTACATACATACACCCGAAGTTATTACCCTCTTTTTTTGGCATTCGGGTAAAAAATGTTTAACACGATCCTTGAAATAATAATTTTTTTTAATTTTCCTAACAAATATTCGCCATAATAACACATATTTCGTTGAAATTTCATAATACTGCTTGACAATACGGGTTTTTTTTTAATTAATATTTTGGACATTACACACGGCGCCATCTGGTCTAAGTAATAAATAGGGGTTTGATTACATTTTTAGGTACCTATCTAGTAAATTCTAATTCTAACTTCTATGAAGATTTTGTGTGTTTATAAGATTGATGTACTAGGACTTTATAAGTCACTCGGAGTTGTATATATCTAGTAAATTATGATGAAAACTTAACACTCTTAGATAAACCCTATTTTTTTAAACTTGTCTTATTTTATAAACACAATTCTAAACTACTCGAAAGCTGTAAGTTGGCATGAGTACCTACTCATAAACATACTTATATTAATCACGCAGACAAAGTGGTAAAATAAAACTAGAAATCAAATATTTATAGCGTACCTCCCCATGTAAAATAGGGTTTTTTCTTGTCTTTACCATGGTGTCTATATCGTTGGAAACTGTGGTTGAAAAGGTCATTCGAAAATATTGCGGCTGTGTAAAGACCATTTTTTTTCAATTCAGGGATCCGTTTGCAATATATTACTAATTTCTTACATATTATAAGAAAAGTACACGGCAGTAGAATCGTACAGCAAAGATAAAAAGAAACGAGTAATAATCGCCCACCTTATTAAATTTATCTAGAGAATTATTACAGGCAACAACGGAACCCTAAACTGCGCGGAGCCTGACACGCACTTGGTCGGTAATTTTTTTAAGTAAAGCTGAAATGCAGTCCAAATGCATGCACCTACAAATAACATTTATGAAATGTACTGTGAACACGATTTCAATTAGCCTATGTCCTGCCCCTGGACTTAAACTATCTCCAAGCTAAATTTCATCCTAATCGGTACAGCGGCTTAAGCGTGAACAGACGAGGTTAAAGTTTTTTAAACGATACTCAAAGAAAACGATCCCAAACTCACTTGCCGTATCGAGCCCTGAAGTCTGAGGAGCTAGTACAATGGGATATGTTCTGAGGAATTGTTCCAAATGATGCCCACGGCTGCTTTCTATCATCGCACCGCTCGCCATCGGCAGGGAATTCATCCTCACACTTTAGAACCGAAATGGTTGCGTACACAGCGGTTTCAGAGAAACTTTCTCTCGCGAACGCTTGAGTTGTGGAATGAGCTCCCTGCCAAGGTTTTCTCTAAGGACTACAGCATGGGGTTCTTCAAGAAAGAAATTATTGGATTTTTGAAGGGTCGGCAACACGTGAGTGATACCCCTGGTGTTGCAAGCGTCCATAGGCCACGGTGAACGATTACCATCAGGCGGACCGTGTGCTTGTTTGACACATTGGTGGTATTAAACAAAAAAAAAACGATTTTCGTTTGATGATTTAGTTTCGCAATTTTGCCCAGATTTTCAAAACACAAGGGCACAAATAGTCCAACTTTGAAATCGAATAAATAGAAAAATATATAGCTTAGAGGACAAATTTTTCAGAAACCTAAATTGCATTTTAAGATCTCTTTCTAACCATTTTGTATCCCCCAATGTATGGAGAGGTATCCCTAAAATAGTATATTTCGAACCGAGTACAAAATGACGCTTACTCTTACCCGAGGGAAAAAGCTAGTTTCATTGAGCTGAAGCCGAACGTCGAAAGCTATTATTTCGAGAGGAAGAAAAGCTATTTGAATTAAAAAAACAAGTAAGATATTTATTAAAAATATAATTAGAAGTTACAGTTTATTAGAATGAATGACCATGAGACACGAAGCGGCCAGCATCATTCTTGCTGGTTTATCGGCCACCCGCTGGCGGACGTCATATTTTTCTTCTACTTCCGCGCTAAAGGTTCTAACTGACCACAACTAGTACGAAATGCAATTTCATACGGTTTTTTGAACTGATTTAGGAATTATTTCAAACTGAGGTCTCAAAAAGTTTGATTTTCGAAACTGAGTATGTATGGAACTATGGAACTCTTTATTGCAGGTAGTAGATTTATTTCCATTTTCATAACGAATCTGTACGGCAGTTTACAACAGACATCATTTCATTAGGATAAATGAATAGATGAAGGCTATAACATACATAACAAATAAAATCCTCTAGTGGGTGCAAGATGCTGCAAAACAATCTAGACGCGGTGTATAAGTGGAGCTTAGAAAATAAGTTAGAGCTTAAATGTCACCAAATACGGACGGGTGATCAGAAACTCCAATAGAGTTTCAGTATAGGATTGAGAGCCAGGCAATCATCGAAGTTGACGAGGTTAGAGACCTAGGTGTTAACTTTGATTCTAACCTCACTTTCCGAACGCACGTACAGAAAGTTACTTGAGCAGCGTCTCAGCGGTTAGGTTTTGTGATACGCAACTCTTCCCCTCTTTCTGTTGAAGCCACCTGCGCGCTATACTCAGCTCTAGTACTAAGTATTTTAGAGACGAATTCAGTGGTATGGAGTTTTTATGAAAGTAAATGTATTCTCAGGATGGAAAAATGGAGGTTTATATGAAAAGAAATTTTACGATTATCCATTTTTATTTCCAACTCGTTTTCTACAGAGACACTTAGGCTTTGATTCCCTAGAAATAAGGAGGTTTAAATTCGTCCTACATATTATAAGGAATAAAATTGATAGTGTTGATCTATTAGGTAAGTTATTAAACTTAATTGCGCCTGATTTATATCTGAGATCTCGCTCCGGTCCTTTGTTAAAGGAAGCTATATCTCGTACAAGCCTGTACGCACGGTCGCCGGACCCACGCGCGCTCTACTCCGCTCCATGCTCGAAGCAGGACCACAGTGTGACTCACATTGCAAATTTCTTGACTAACTGCAAAAGTATGCTATAAAGATGAATGTGAGATTTTAGAAGTATATGTTTTATGTTTTTGAAATGTATGTGTTTTAAATATATTGTAGTGATATGGTTTATAAACTTTTATACTGCAATTAAAAATAAATGATAATACGCACAGACAGACATATAAGGGTTTCGTTTTTGCCGTTTTGTCTACGGAACCCTAAAACTCGGCTTCTTCAGGAACTGTCTTATGTATTAGACCTTCTAAGAGGTAATTTAATTACTATAAACTCTTGTATTGTCTACTTAAGATACTGATCTATTCCACGATAAGCTGTGCCAGGTAATAACAGCGGCACAACTTTTCTATCACACCAGTTAGTATCTTAATAATTCAGTCAAAATAGACAAAAATAAGTTATAAGTGGTGCGGAAATGTTTGCATATTATGTAAAATATGAATTTTCTAATTATTAAAACCGCGATATCTCACGAATGGTGAAAAAGTTTTTCTCGTAAGAGAAAAAATTACTGGACAAATTTTGTAGAGAATTGTACGATCTACAACTTTTGTCTGACCTATTTTCATGATAAAAGTTACCGTTTTCAAGAAAAGTCGAAAAAACCTTAATTTTGTACGTTTGAACTTGAATAAGAATTTTTTCAGATGTAGGATCGATGTGGACTTTTAATATTTTATTTTTAATGATGTATTTAACGTCTCTGCCAATTTTCAGCTCTGTGCGAATTATGTCTAAGTCAAATGTCTATTTTGACTGGACTATAAGTTAGTAGATTAAAATATGAATACCGTAAGTTAGTAAGTATATTTAACTGTTTACAAACGTTTCGGTGTCAACCTGTCAATCTGTAATGTAAATAAGTAAATGAATAAATGAACGAGTGAATGACTGAATGAACGAACAAACAAACAATTGAATTTCTGATGATACTCATTCAGTTTACGAGCTAGAGAACCAGCACCTTGACATTCGGACATTTCGAAAGACAGCAATGTGACAGCAACACGCCACAGTTATCCTTTTTTGGGTGCGGAACCCTAAAAACTAGTCATTGCACGAATAATACGATCTTTAAAATTTTTCTTTCTTTTCTTTTCTCTATAGCAGTAAAGCTTACAGTCCGCTAAATGTTAAGCAGAAACCGTTGCCTATGGACGCTAGCAAAATTGAAAGCATTACTCACCTCACGAATAATCACTTCTTTCCTTAAAAAACCCTAAATTGAAGCCCCAGGGGAAAACCTTGGCAACCACCTTGACAACTTAAGCGTTCGCGGAATGAAGTTCCTCTGAAAGCGCACTGTACGTGATCATTTAGGATCCAAGGTGGATCCAAGGATAAATTCCTTAAAAATTACAAAGATAATGTTTTATAAAATGGATATTGTGCAAGAGAAACTGTATTACGTAGATTGTGACTTTACTGAAAGTTTCTGGAACTTGCCAATTGCGTGCTACGTGCGTTACCTTTCTATGTATATAATACTGGCCATTTAAATTTTCAAAACCAGTTATTTGTTTATTGATTTTTTTTTTTGTTTACATCAAACTTGAATTTTTTTCCTCATATGGATACGTTAAAATTACGAGTAGGGAATTATGGAATTAATACTGTGGATCGTAATTTGTAGAATTGCTTGAGAAAAGAGCTGGTCACTGTTTGGTGGTCTAAGGCCACTGCGCCAGTGTGATACTTAACAGCTTCTTTCTTACCAAACGTCACAAGTATTACTGTGGATGCGTTCTGTGAAGAATTGGTACAATGCACGTGTACAATGATGGAGAAGCTGGATGGAGATCTTCAGCCAGCTTTGGTCGTTCGCGCTGCTCCTGCACGACAGCACACGACCCCTATTAGACCCAGCTACAAGAACTAGTATTGGAATATCTTCGTCATAGACCTTACTCACTGCGAACCGAAACACTTCTACTTATTTCAGAATTTGGACAACTTCATGGTAGGAAAGAAGTTAATACCCCAGAGGCAGCACAAAATGCCTTTAAAGACTTTGTTCCCCGGGAGGCATATGACGTCTTAAAGAAGGACAACCATAAAATGCCACTGCACTGGCAAAGATGAAATAATAGGATGTACGAATGTCTACTGACAATATACTTCTACTGATAGATAACCTAACATTAGGAGAAAAGGCTTTTTTTTTTTTAATTATATTACTCTTTAGGTACTTAGTGCGCGCTCCTAGTTGGAGCCCTAGCCCTACATTCTACAAAAATATACATACAAAGTTGAAACTTTCGAAATTTCATTGATTTCAGCTTTGTCAGTCTGTCAATTTATTTTTGCCTTACTATACTATTTATGTACCTATATAAACTTTTGAGTTGTGGAATGACAATGTATGGTAACATAATATTATCTTCGTTCATTCGCAAGCTTAATCATTCATCATTGAAGCAATAAACGTTGACAGTGAATGATATTCATTCATATCAAAACCATTGATGCAAATACACTCAAGGACATTAATTTAAAATACACGGACATACAAAAGTAGTGTTATTATGACAACTTTTGTAGCTAATTAAAAAAAACCGACTGAAAGCCTGAAATCACGTGACGTGGTTTCTTAATCGGTCGAGTCGGTATAGAACTATATTGACCTGGCTGATGGTCCTTATTTTCCATATTATAGCATTTATTATTAGTTTATGCAAGTATCGATTAGGAAATTGTATTTTTATCATGTTTTGACAGTTTATGGCCGCCATGTATATTTTACTAGATTTTGCCAGTGGCTCCGCCCGCCCTTAAGGGAATACGATTCGCAGCGCCTCTCAGCGTGCTTCATACAGATGAATTTCGCACTTATTTTTGACACTTGCTGATCAAACACCACGAAATTTTGAAGACATGTTCTAGTAATAAATATCTAGGTCTGAAGTGTGCCAGTTTTCTATTAAATTTTATTGTTCAAAAGTTATACAGGATTCTAGTTTTTCATACAAATGGTTAAAAAAAATATTTCTAGTTAATAAAATAATTTTACAAGATTTTGGAAAACCACAGACATAGGTATTTGGCTTGGGATTATGACTAAGAAATTTCATAGAGATTGATCAGTAAATGTCCAAAACGATTGAGAAATTCGTTTGTATGAAGCCCGCTGCGAGGCGCCGCGAATCGTACCCTCTTAATTCGGTTTTCGCTATAGAACTCCTTCATTATACTTA
Source organism: Apoda limacodes (assembly GCA_946406115.1). Classification (NCBI taxonomy): domain Eukaryota; kingdom Metazoa; phylum Arthropoda; class Insecta; order Lepidoptera; family Limacodidae; genus Apoda; species Apoda limacodes. Next base: position 17,862,179 of record OX291555.1, on the reverse strand, counting down.
AAGAGCTTGCTATAGCAAGCTAAAGCTGCAGCTATAGTTTTTTTAAGCTCAGTTATAGTTATTTCCGCAGCAAATTTTGAATTTTTCGGTATGAAAAGTAGCCTATGTGTTAATCCAGGGTGTCAGCTACCTCCATACCAAATATCATCAAAATTAGTCCAGGCGTTTTAGCGTGAAGAAGTAACAAACATACAAACACACTTACACATTCACAAACCTTCCCCTTTATAATATTAGTGTGATGATGACATCATGTATATGTATAGCACTTCCAGAATCAACACAAACCTAAGACAACTCAGTTAGTAAAATCCATCAAGCCGTTTAGGTTACACAAAGCGTCAAAGTTATGAACATACTTACATACTCGTACATACATACACCCGAAGTTATTACCCTCTTTTTTTGGCATTCGGGTAAAAAATGTTTAACACGATCCTTGAAATAATAATTTTTTTTAATTTTCCTAACAAATATTCGCCATAATAACACATATTTCGTTGAAATTTCATAATACTGCTTGACAATACGGGTTTTTTTTTAATTAATATTTTGGACATTACACACGGCGCCATCTGGTCTAAGTAATAAATAGGGGTTTGATTACATTTTTAGGTACCTATCTAGTAAATTCTAATTCTAACTTCTATGAAGATTTTGTGTGTTTATAAGATTGATGTACTAGGACTTTATAAGTCACTCGGAGTTGTATATATCTAGTAAATTATGATGAAAACTTAACACTCTTAGATAAACCCTATTTTTTTAAACTTGTCTTATTTTATAAACACAATTCTAAACTACTCGAAAGCTGTAAGTTGGCATGAGTACCTACTCATAAACATACTTATATTAATCACGCAGACAAAGTGGTAAAATAAAACTAGAAATCAAATATTTATAGCGTACCTCCCTATGTAAAATAGGGTTTTTTCTTGTCTTTACCATGGTGTCTATATCGTTGGAAACTGTGGTTGGAAAGGTCATTCGAAAATATTGCGGCTGTGTAAAGACCATTTTTTTTCAATTCAGGGATCCGTTTGCAATATATTACTAATTTCTTACATATTATAAGAAAAGTACACGGCAGTAGAATCGTACAGCAAAGATAAAAAGAAACGAGTAATAATCGCCCACCTTATTAAATTTATCTAGAGAATTATTACAGGCAACAACGGAACCCTAAACTGCGCGGAGCCTGACACGCACTTGGTCGGTAATTTTTTTAAGTAAAGCTGAAATGCAGTCCAAATGCATGCACCTACAAATAACATTTATGAAATGTACTGTGAACACGATTTCAATTAGCCTATGTCCTGCCCCTGGACTTAAACTATCTCCAAGCTAAATTCCATCCTAATCGGTACAGCGGCTTAAGCGTGAACAGACGAGGTTAAAGTTTTTTAAACGATACTCAATTCAACTCAATAGAAAACTACACCTTTAAAGTGCAAATAACAAGCTTATCTAGGTAAAGCTAGTTCAAGTAGCAGGCGCAACACTTCGATTCGCTGTCGCCTGGCCCCTCTATACTGTAAATATAGTTATTAATATAGTAAATAACATTACTTTATTAGTAAGTATTCAGAATATTATAATTTTGTTTTACCATAATGCCACATGGTTCATAAACTTTAAGTAATACCTGTTTCACACAATTACCAACTTCATATAAGTACCTTTTAATGGAATTCGTACCTTTTTTTTTTCGACTCCATTTTCGACACACCAACACCGAGGATTTTGTCTGCCTGTACTGTTGCTTAGCTTACAATATCATTGAGATATTAATCATTGCGTATAATGGATTCATGTTGTGTACATTGTTGTATACCTACCTGCAGTCATTGCTAAATAAATGGTTAATGATCATGTAAAAAAAGTCACGTGCAACACCTAGTAGTTCTGTGATCAAGAGAGTAATATTTACGCACAGTTAATTTTTACCGTATGTACAGTACATGACATAAATGTAATTTATAGGTATAAATATTTGGACTGATTGTTGTGTTTGTATGTAATATTTTTTTGATAATAACAAATTTTCCATAGTCTTGACATCTGAGCACTACTTTGCAACCACTCCTAATTTTAGTGTAATCTATACTCTATACTAATATTATAAAGAGAAAAGATTTAATTGTTTGTTTGTTTGTGTTGAATAGGCTCTGAAACTAGTAGACCGGTTTGAAAAAATCTTTTACCATTAGAAGCCGACATTATCCCTGATGAACATAGGCTACTTTTTACCGCGGGAAAATACTTAATTCCTACGGGAAAACGGGTAATAAGACAACGGGTAGCAAGAATTATCCTTCCGTACTTATCGTTTTCACATAACTTCTAAACGGCTGAACCGATTGAGTTGAAATTCTATATGGGTATTTCGATGGTTTCCTGGATGATTTAAAAATATAATTGGACCCGGCAGGTGGTGCTGCTGTCGGTATGTCAACTACTAAATGGCTTGACCGATTGGGTAGAAATTTTGTATGTGTATTTCCATGGTTTCACAGACACGAATGTATTATGCCATTAAGGAGGAAAGATTTGATTGTTTGTTTTTTTTCTATAATTGAGGAGTTGATAACGAAATTTGGCAGAAGCTAGTGTGCGAAATAAAGAGGTTCACTTTTTAAATATATTTCCTTTAGAGGGCGATATAGGTCAGGAAGATAATTTCTATCATAATCACGATGTGCTGTAAATTTTCTAAGAATAATTACACAGTTTTATAATAAAATGAATTTGTTACATATACTTACTCCGTAATTTATACCATAATGACTCCTTGAAGTTTTTAATTTTTTGTACGGGATTGAACGTTTTTACCGTAGTCACATTTTCGACATTTTTTTTTTTCTAAAACTTATAGTCGTCTTGCTTTTGCCCATGGTTTCACCCGCCCGGAATTTGGTAACCGGTTTAGGATTTCAATGGCAACTCCTCAATTATAGAAAAAACCGACTCATACTTGACGTTTTCAAGTGGCCTATGACCTGCCCCGGGACATAAACTATCTCCGTGTCAAATTTCATCCTAATCGGTACAGCGGTTTAAGAGTTAAAAGGTAACAGACAGACAGTTACTTTCGCATTTATAATATTAGTATGAATGCACTAGGTAATGACAAAATTTACTGATTTCACTTACTTTCATTAGTTTTTTTACAATCATATTATGTAATATAGGCACAAAAAATTGCACAAGAGTTGCACCAGGTCGTTAAAGTATTGTTCGGTAGTCTGGCTTCTGGCGATTAGCCTTATTTAAAGTGAAGTTTCTCTTTTTTTCTATAAGTATCATCTAATATTTATGATATTCCATGTCATGAATAAACATTAGTGTTATATGTATATTAGTGGGAATTTACATAATTGTCACGTTTACAGGTTTATCATATTTATATTTTTTGAGTATACGCGTATTCAATATTATACACTGCAACTTTATCGGTTGCTTACGTCAAACTATAGCGGATTTACCTTGACAATAAATTTTCTTATAGAAGCTATAACACCGACAAAAAACGGTAGCTCACTGTGACATATATAGGACAATAAAACAAAAGAGTTTGTTTGTATGTTTGTTTGAACTCGCTAATGGTCCAGAATGGACTACTAACCACCGGTTGATTTATATCTTTTTGCGCTGATAGTCCAATCCTTGAGGAAGGTTGTAGGCTATATAATTTTACGCTATAGCCCTTATGAGCGGATCAATAAATTAACGCGCGTGAAACCGTTGGAAACAGTAAGTTTATAACATAGAAGCGACTAAACTAATACCATCTGGCAAAGTTTGTGTTGTCAGTGATGACTTATGGCATAGAATCGTGGCCTCTTACTGTTGGCCTCTTAAATAGGCTCTGAGTCGCTCAGCGAGCTATAGAAAGAGCTATGCTTTCATCAAGTTGTATCATTTTGGCAATTTTAAAGATTCTAATTGAGAAACACCTATGTGGCAGACGAACGAACGGCCCTAATGTTTTTATGAGGGTTCCCTAAAAAAACCTTAGAAATTGTCAATTCGTAAACTTTTATTTGAATATCAAAAAGCGAATAGTTGTATCGAAGAAACAGCGAATTTTTAGGTATGGGTATAAAAAAAATTAAAAATACTTTGTTAACATTACAAGGTTAATAAATAGTATTGGTGTCGAGCCACTCCTTTAAATTATAAACATAATCTCTGTAAGTATAAGTCCGATCTTTCGCCAATTCCATATTTTACTTATAAATAGCTAAAATTAAAGCAAAAGACGCACTAGACGACATAAAAGTCAAGGCCAATTGTAGGTAAACGACCGATAAGTACCTAAACACCATATATCACACAAATTTTATTCAAAGTAATATCAACAAGTAAAATAGTGACTTCTCTTATAATCAAATTTACTGATCAGTTGACATAAAAACACAAGGCAACTTTATCATAATAAAAAACAGAAAATTCAGTTACGGTTGTTTTCCTTGACTGTACAAATCAAGGTTGAGTTGGCGACGGAGATGCCTCGAGTAATATTAAACAAACTACAATTTAAGCAAAACGAAAGTCAACTCCTAAGGAGACGTGTTGTGTGTTGTGTGTTTTTGGAAAGTGAATAGAAATGGATATGGAATTAAATTCCAGTTACGTGAGTATTTTTTTAAATTATATTGTAATATTCCAATATTGAGTTCAAGGATTTTTTTTCTATTTTATTTCACTTTTTAATAAGTCTCCTTTTAACACATGTGAACCCAATTGTTTATCATTTAATAAAAAGGTTTGGTAAATTATTGTAGGATATTGGTTAATGGTATAGTGATATTATTGGCAGATATTGTATTTGTTTTAGATTTTTATGTACTTTTTAAAATTTTTGCGTTTCATTATTTATTAAAATAGAATAAAATGGGTTGTTTACTTGTAAAAAAATATTTAATAATTAATTAATACCTACATATATACGTATTGAACACAATATAGCCTATCTGCTGGTAGTTTTCTAATTAATTTCACTAAAAACTTTTAAACTTATACTTACATTTAGTCTGTTCTGCAAATTAAATTTCAAAATGGAGATTTATTCATTTATCTTAATTATACTGTGGGGCGGCGGCAAAGAGGAGATCTCCTGCCAGGCGAGGTGTTATGCCTGGGGCCCGCCGTGGTCCACTTATTTTTTCACAGCCATTACTGCTTCACCGGGCTTTTGGGGCGAGACTCTGAAGGAACCTCAAGGGCTCCCCGCGGAGGAAGCGTGAGTCTCGAACCCGAAGATGAGTCACCGCCAGGAGGGGAGTTCCCCGTTACGCGGGTGCGGTAGCGATTGAGTGGGGACCGAGAAGCGCCCCGGCACTCTTTGATACCTAGTGTATCCTTGTGGGCGCCGACGAACCCGGGGACGTCGGCGTCGTGTTTGGAGGGAGGCCCTATTTGGGGAGGACGTAGAGACTAATCTCGCTATCCGGACAGCGAGATCGTCATCTGGGGACGTTAGTACGTGCCGAGGACGCCTAACAATAGTTTTACGACCGTGACCGGGTCGATAGGGGGGCCACTTAACTTGCGCTTCGATTACTATATATACTGAACTGCGAATGAAACTTTGATAGCGTGATGTAGGACGCGTGACGTCAGCCTTGCTTGTAGCGGAACGATATGGTCCGCTACCTACATCACTTACTTCCCAGACCGAAGGTCGATAATTCTTGCAGTGATGCTTGCGTACGATCTTAAGAATGCCAAGTATGCGCCGTCCTCAGTGAGTCGGGAGGGCGTGTAGTGCATGCTGAATATCAGCAGTCTGCGGTGGGTCGAGACTGGTACGTTGCGCTGTGCGTCTACAGTGAGTCGAGACACTGGCGAGTGCTGGCATGGAGATTGCGTATGGCCACAGTGAGTCGGGTCCATAGAAAGATTGGCTGTGTGTGTGTCCCTTTGAATCGAAACACTAGCCTGAATTAGCGGCAGAAGCGACGAGCAGAGAATGCCACGCTGGAGTGAGAGTACTCGACAGGGTGGTGTGATGCTGTACAGTGGAAGTGCCAAGCTAGAGTGTGAATCCTCAACAGGTTGTGGTGGAATGCTGTACAGTTGCGTCGCCGGACAGGAGCTGCAGGAACTAGGAAGCGCTGAAATGCTGCGATAGGTCCTGATGAAAGCTCTGAGATGCGAAGCGTACGGTTGAAAACTGGTCCGTGTACCTGGCAAGAAGGAGTGGGCCTGCTGCTGGGGATGGTGCGTCAATTGTTCAGCTCGGGGTCACCAATGTGCAGCGGCGACAAAGAGGAGATCTCATGCCAGGCGAGGTGTAATGCCGTGGTTCACTTAACTTACTGAACTGCGAAGGAAACTTCGATAGCGCGTTGTAGGACGCATGACGTCAGCCTTGCTTGTAGCGGTACGATATGGTCCGCTACAATACCAATAAATCGTACTCTTACATGTGGCTATATTAAATTTATTTTTATAAATGGTTTGTATGGTGTTTGTTTGAAATGGTTCAACCGTTTTTGTTCATTTCTTTTTAGTTGTGTTCGTTATTGTCAGAACAAGGTTTTTAAAAGAAAAATTCGGTCTAGTGAAGTCAGACTCGCATACTATAAATCATTTATCTGATAATATAATTGTAATTTTAGTAGGTTGTTCTGCAGACACCACTGGGAAGGTTTCTAAGCTAGCACAACTTTTTGAGAATGTAAAGAACGGTGAAGTGCTAGTCGAACTCGCGTACTAAAGGCAAAACATTTATCCGAATGTAATGAAATTTTATTACGTTCTTGTGCAGACGCCAGAAAAGAAACGTTAGAAAGGTTTCTAAATTAGTAGGTACAACACTTGACGATAGCTAAAAAAAACGATCTAACGATCTAAGATCTAAGTGAATCCAATAGGTGGCGCTGTAATCGAGTTATTAACTATTGTATTATAATCATTATTGTAACTGCGTATTGTACACGCATTAAGTAAGGGTTCTGTAGATTAAGAAATAATTGCGATTATTTTAAAATAAACTTTATTTGTTCTGTTGTTGCCATTTGGCTTCGGAACCCTAAAAATAAGCAGCAGTTTATATTTCCGAGAAGAAAAGGGGGAAAGGGACTAAAGCGAAACTTTTGTCGCGGGCTCAGCTAGTATAAAATATATCTCAAAATTAAAGTAATAAAATAAGCTATATTTCCTATTTAGCTCATGGAGTATTCCATATAAATAAAGAAGAATAGACGTACAAAATATTTCTTTATTTTTCCTATGTTTCTTCTTCAGCCTTTAAATACTCGGAACAATTATGAAACAACAACAGTGGTTTGTCTTTTACTTCAGCCGTTTGTATTATTTGTACGTCATTTATATACCATACTCTTAAATCCTTATCTACCTTTCCAGTTACGTCCATTGCTGAAGGTACCTTGTCCTCTCTCTCTTATTGATTTTTGCAATTCACAGTTCACATTTCAAGAACCTTTCCTTTCTTCCCTTCTCTAACAACCGTTATCGGCAAGGCTTCCCCACTGCCACTTAACACTTTAAAAATCGGCCAAGTGCGAGTCGGACTCGCGCACGAAGGGTTCCGTACCATTATCTATAAAGGCGACAAAAAGGTCACGTTGGTTGTATGGGAGCCCTCCTTAAATATTTGTTTTATTTTAATTTAATAAATTATTTTTATAGTGACTAGGTATCTAAATATTCTGTGAATGTTTTAGGCGTCTGCCTGTTGGTAATTTAATTCTGAGAAATTCCTTGATAATTTTCGCTAAAACGTAATAAAATATCTTTATTTATTTTGGAAGGAATTTCTGTTATAAGATTAATATAGCCTATATAAGGCTATATTAATTTTACCTCCGTTTATCTCTCATAACCTTGTTATAATATGACTATCTTCATTTCTTGTTTGAATTGCGTTTATTTATTTAGAAGATTAAGATTATTTCTTATCACAAAAACATAATTATACATATTTTTTACTAAATAATTTAATATAAAAAGAAAAACATTCAGGCCTTGTGGAAAATGTCATTTTAAGGGTTCCGTACCTACCCGAAAAGTGCCAACGGTTTTTTTAGAAAATCACCTTCTAAAGAAAAATAATTGGGAAAAAAGTTTGGATGGGAGATCCGCCGCTTGTCACAAGTGGCTGTAATTTTTATAGGACAGTAAATCCTGCGGTTTTCTTTACAGTAATATTATAAGAAAAAACAAACACAGTAACAAACACCGGCTTTAGCGGTAACAATAAGTACCTACATATGTATATGTAAAAACAATACATTGGTCGTTCGGTCGTAATCTACAACTTTTTGTGAGGTTAGGCGCGTTTTGTCAGAAACAGGTCTAACGGGTCTTTATTTTGGTTCTCAGTAAGACAGCGTGAAAACATATTTTCATATTTTTCTAAACATTTTGCTGGTCGAGCGAGAACTTTAAATTCAATTAAAATTATAACCTGACAAAGTTTTAGCGCCAAGAAAAATATTTCCGGTATTTAATTACATTGCATTTGGTGCGAAATATGCTACTTGTATAATATAATATTATAATTATTTTATACCTACACGTTATATTATTTTTCACTGTTCCAATTAACGCTTTTTAGGGTTCCGTACCTTAAAAGGAAAAAAGAAACCCTTATAGAATCACTTTGTTGTACGTTTGTCTGTCTGTCTGTTTAGCAAGAGCCTTTTTCTCAGGAACGCGTGAAAGTATCAAGTTAATAATATTAAATACTCCCTTTGGAAGAAATACTCAAAATGCGTGGGGGTATCAAGTTAAAATTAATATCAAAAACTAAAGTCTACGGTCACTTTAAGCTATTAAAAAATTAAGCTTTTAAGTCAATGTAATAAAAAAATATGTCCAAAATACGGTTACTTTCGTCGCATATTGTGACACAGATAAAACAAAACCTATGGGGTCTTTTCGTTGACCTAGAATCATGAAATTTGGCAAGAAGCAAGATGTGACATCACAAATATAGGCAAAAACCCAAAATCTGATAATTAAGGCATAAACCTGTGAAAATTGATCACATGTTGAAAAAAAACATATGCATATCCGAATGATGACTTTTATCGAAATATTTGATTTATTAGTGTTGCTGAGAAGGAACAAATTCTGGTAAGTAATGACATACGGAAAACTTAAGGAAAGTTTTAGTTTTAACAAATTACTTTTTATTTTCTCAGGTTACCCTATACCTATGAATAAAATAAATAAATAAATTAACTTAGAGAGGTACTATCTGTTGCAATCCTTGTTTGGAAGCCCGACGCCGTGCCGCTGGCAGAATGACGTGTAAATCGATTTTATTTATAATTTTTTTTTATTTCTATTTAATATAGTCACAAAGTTAGAGAGGGATACAAAATCAACAAATACAAAGCTTATTACTTGCAGAATGAACTTACACCTGCCAGTTAAAGTCAACTTGAATGCTGCGTAGCGACTTCCAAGACAGCCAGTTACTTGTTTTACATATCAAGATAAAATTGTTGCCAATATCGACGTACCTGATTGCAAAATTCTTATAATCTACAACTAAAATTTAAAACTGGTTTTAAGTTATGTAAATAAAAAAAAAATGCGAAAGTTTGCTCAAATTTTTCGGTCAAAGATTCTCTATAGGCCCGAGAGCAACATAGAGGTAATAATAAATATTTTGGACATTACACACAACACCGTCTGGCCCCAAAGTGTGTAAAGCTTATGTTATGAGTACCAGACAGCGGAGACAAATACATAAACATCACTTTTTTTTGTGAATACATACATATCATACATAAATACACCCAGACTCAAGAGAAACACAATTGTTTGTATTATGATATAAGTGTTGGTCCAGTGCGGGAATTGAACTCACACCCTCTGCACAGAAGCTGGCCACACTACCAACTAGGCTGCGAGGGAGGTGACCAACGTTAGCGAAAAAATATTAATAATATAAAAAACAAAAAAAAATTAAAAAATAAAAAAAATAAAAAAAAAATTGGTGGTACTTAGAACTGAACTTTTTTTTTCATCAAACCCATACGTGTCGAGTATCTATGGATAGGTCTTCAAAAATGCAATTGAGGTTTCTAATATCATTTTTTTCTAAACTCAATAGTTTGCGCGAGACACACTTCCAAAATGGTAAAATGTGTGTCCCCCCCCCCCCCCCTGTAACTTCTAAAATAAGAGAATGATCAAAATAAAAAAAAATATATGCAAACTTCCACCGGAAATTGGTTTGAACGAGATCTAGTAAGTAATTTTTTTTAATACGTCATAAATCGTAAACCGCAATTTACCTTTCATTTAATCAACTCAAATATAAAAAAAAATATTTTTTTGTTTGTGTTTGTAAAGTACGTAAATGGTGGTAGGTACAGAACCCTCGGTGAGTGAGTCCAAGTCGCACTTGGCCGGTTTTTGACATATCATATAGTAGCTTACACGTAGATATTAAAGGTGAAGTGACGAGATACCCATCCACCTCGTAACTTTAGTGGACAGCCTACCAAACACATTAGTTCTGCATGGCAGGTGGTGAGCTCATGGCGGGCCACGACCCTTTTCAATATAGGTACTTTATCTGGGCTAAAATGACTTTATATCTGACCCGTATCCCAATGGTCACCAACTTTAGAGTATTAGTGATGAAATTAAAATAACTGAGGCACAATAATAATAACATTATTAGGTAATTCGGCGTCCTTATCATTTAAACTCCCTTCTCTAAATACTTTTGCTTACTTATATCATTACAAAAGGACGGCGTTTAGAGACAATTCTATCCTACATTTCTGCTTTAGACGTTTAATCTTAATAGTCCCGGTTCAAAACGAGCAATGCAGGTCATACGCCGTCTCTGATCCAGAAGTGGCTTTGCTGATTTGGAAACGGGCCCCGATAGTTAATAAAAGAAAGTTGTATGTTGATTCGGGAATGGAATTTTCCACGGGTATGAACGGGAAGAAAGGCAGATTGATTCAGTAGCTCAATATGTTATGAATTTGCTCAATCAATGGATCGTTTGTTCATTTATTCATATCTCAGTATTAGACGTCACCGATGTAATTGAAACTGATTCGTATCGATATTGATATTCTTGGTTGTAGCAAAGTATATCGAGTAAGTTCTCTTTCGAACATCATGTCCGATCAAGGCTAATAGAGCAAGATAGCGTTAGATTCGTCTTAACCTGTCACACTTACGTTTTTTGCATCTGGCCGGATGCTTTGATAATAAAAGTCTATAAATCCATTGTATTTTATTTTCAGACTAACAAATCGTATGCACAGACGGAGACTCCAGATCCTGCACTGAAGCCCCCACCTCCTCCATACTCCAACGGCTTACAATCAAAGTACGCAGTCCACAGTGACAAAGAACCGTACGATTTCGTAGCCCAAAGATGTATTAAAAAACCTACAAAGTAAGTTAAAGGTACAGCCTGCCTATTTAATATTTAATATGTTATTCAATTACCGTTGAGAATTAAATAAATTATTACCGGGTTGATTCATATTGATAGGATTTCCATGGACATAGGATTTTTTCACTACCTGTTATGCAAATCGGTCTTAGATTTATTATTTGACGTTACCAAATTTTTATTTAGACTACGTTCCAAAACGCAACGTGAAAGTTGAAAAAGTGGTTTTGGAACACTCTGGTCTGGTCTGGTAATTATTTACACACCCATAGATACGTTTGGAAATCAGTCCTGTCAGTGTGCAAAATTAACTGCAAAACTCCCCTCCCAAAACGGGTGAAAAATCAACTTTACTGGGTGGCAGTGAACTAGAACGTAGCCTTAGATATCAAAGTAACCATGTGTTACTTTACTTTACTGTGATAAAAATTCAGTACTTTATGTGTATAAGATAATTTAAAACTGGTTTAGATCCCTACATACGAATACCGGATTGGAAGCGGTTTCAATTAGGCTCAAAGTTTATTTAAAAAACTTGATTGGTAACGGGTTTTCCTTAGATATCGCGATATCACCATTTTTTTTCTTTGATTTATAAATAAGATAAATACATTTATATATGTTTAAATTGATACTCCATTGCCTTCTTGAAAGGATTCCGGATCTGTCTTCATAACCAATCTAATTTGTCTCTTTCCTTGTGCCTCTTATCCTTATGGAGAATTCTCTTATCAAAGATATTCGTACTTTTATTATCAGCCAGTAAATCATTTAAGAGTATGCTTTTCCCCATTTCTCGTTTAGTTTAGATGCAGTTTTTTTTTTAAGAAGCTGTTTTATTTCATGCCTAGGATTATTAGCAATTATTAGTTAATAGAAAAATAGGCCTCGTGGGCCTAAATTAAACGTTTATTACAAAAAGTACATATTTAATATTGTCACAACGGGTTCACTAGTATTAAAGGTGTGAGCTTACCTGAAATAAAACTCACCTTTATGGACTAAACTAGTAAATAAATCCAGTTATATTATATTATGATCTAAGAATAATAATGATTTGACAAAAAAAAGAAAACATAATCATTACGTTTGCAAGCAATAAGATCTTTGGACTTGTAAATTTTGATATTTTTAAAGAATGTTTTATTTTATTATTCTTCAAAAACTGATAATTTTTTATTGTAAATACAAAACCATGAATGAGTGCAAATATTTCTGATTTCCTTAGGAAAGGTGCTCTTCATTTGTTCACAGTTTTTATTGTACATATTGACCATATTTATGTCATATGAAATTTTGCTACGCGTTTCTGATGCATTTACAATAACATTAACGCATTTACAATAACACTGTGACGCATTTACAATAACACTGTGACGCATTTACAATAACACTGTAACGCATTTGCAATTACACTGTGATGTATTTACAATAACACTGTGACGCTTTACAATGACACTGTGAAGCATTAACATAACCAGCGCGCCGTGATAAAATAATTAAATCAATTTAGCAAATATTAATTGAATTTACAAACATTTTTCAGTGCTTTAGAGTCTACGGGACACCTTCTAAAGGGATGTCTGGGTGGAGGAATATTGGGCATCCATGAGGCTTACATGAAGTGTGGATTATGGACATCCTTCGTGCTGACAATTGCCTTCGGAATCTATGTTACGTACTGCATGCATGTAAGTGTCTGTTTGACCATTATGTATTTATCAGTCTACGTCAGCATTAAGGGAACATAGACGCCGTTAACCTTGCTCAGGTATAAAGCAAGCCAAAACCATTTATAGCGTGCTTTCGTAAGGTTGAACTTTGCAAATTACGTTATATGTTACTTACGCTTAGCGCGACACATTTTTGGCTGGATTTCTCTTTTTTTAGGGATCGGTAGCCAAATGGCAAAAAACTGAACCCTTATAGATTCGTGATGTCTGTCTGTCTGTCCGTATGTCACAACCACTTTTTTCCGAAACTATAAGAACTATAGGTAGGTACTGTTAAAACTTGGTAAGTAGATGTATTCTGTGAACCACATTAAGATTTTCACACAAAAATCGAAAAAAACAATAAATTTTTGGAGTTCCCCATACTTAGAACTAAAAGTAAAAATTTTTTTTTATATCAAACCTATACGTGTGGGGGGTGGGTATCTATGGAAAGGTCTTCAAATATGATATTGAGGTTACTAAGTTCATTTTTTTCTAAACTAAATAGTTTGCGCGAGAGACACTTCCAAAGACGTAAAATGTGGGTCCCCCCCCTGTAACTTCTAACATAAGAGAATAAAACTAAAAACAATATATGACGTACATTACCATGCAAACTTCCACCAGAAATTGGTTTGCACGAGATCTAGTAAGATTTTTTTTTACTACGTCATAAATCGTAAACCTTTCATTCAATCAACTCATATATAAAAATATTTTTGTTTGTGTTTGTAGATTACATAAATGGTGGTAGGTACGGAACCCTCGGTGCGCGAGTCCAACTCGCACTTGGCTGTTTTAAATTTATTACAAAAAAATAGGCTTTATGAGGAAATTCTATCCTTTTTCTTTTAAAATAAAACCATACCTAATTAATGTCTTTAAAAAATAAGTACCCCGGCGACCGGTTTTGGTTTAAATTGGAATAAAAAATAATAGGGTTCTCTGACTAAATATCGAGATCTATGACATATAAACTCATTGTCTGGCATTTTGGATAAATTATTTTAGGTTTTGATTTTTTTTTAAATACCTATTGTTTGAGTTTTTTGTTTTATGTCTTTCCTAACTTGTATGATTTAAAGATTTATTGTAGTGTGTGCCACATCCTTAATTTAGAGCAAGTAAAATATTCGTCATACTCCCTAGAAACCCCGCCCCGTAATCTGTTTTGCTATTTATAAATACGTGACGTGGTTGTATATAATAGACCGTTTTGGATATTAGGGTATTTTATCGTCTTAAGAGGTACCTGGAGAAAACTTCACGCCAAGTAGGTAGATATGTGAAAATCTCTAAAATATATATGTATGCTTACTAGTTTTTGCCCTCGACTCCAATATCGTGTAATTTAGTTAACACAGAAGCAGTCCTATAAAAATTCCCGATCAGGTTCAAAAATATTATGGAAACTAAGGTCACTTTTGGAACGTTCTTGAGCCTTAGGCCCGAATTATCGTAGAGTCTTGCACAATGTCCTTACACAAGTTGGCTGCTAGATCAGGCCGCCATCAAACATCATAGGAAAGGAGTACGCAATGTATTGCAACTCCCCGACGCGCTTCCTAGACAAGTCACAATAGCCTACGGGCGGATGTAATGTATAGTGATAGGTAGTAATGAACACCGGATACCCGCAGAGCCTATGTGCTCAACCGCGGTTGCTCTGAGGCTCAGTGTTGCAGCTGCTGCTCGCCCCGAGATATCGTGCTCCAGCAGATCGTCAGATTTTTTATAGAGTAGACGTTTTTCCAGAGTGGACATCCAGTCTCTTAGACTGATATTATAGTTATTAACGCCTATGCCCACGGCATATGAAAATTGCAAATTATTAGTTGTCGCTTTCCGAATTTAAAGTCTTGCCTAACAAGAGGTGTCTGTCGAGATTTTGATTTTTAGGGTTCGTTATTCAAATGTATAAAAACGACCACGTATGCCAGAGTGTCGAGAAACTTCTAAGGTTTCTCATATCACTTGTCTATCTTCCTAAGGCTAAAATTAGAACAGGATGTTATCCTGTTATAATCAAGTGTGCGTTCCGTTTCCGTCTCTCCTGCTTTATCTGAGCAAAAATCGGATGCATTGCGTGGGTATATTACAATTTGGAAAGCAATCCGAAAAGAATAAACTAACTACGTGCAAGTGAAAGTTTCAAATCAATTCGGTTAACCATTCTTGAATTACTCTGTATATTTATTTTTTTTTAATTTATTTTTATGGCCTGTCAATTAATAATTTTTAAAACCTTCGAGAGGTAACCTTTCAGTTTAAAGATCTAATGAATAACGTGATCGAAAAAAAATCTTTATTTCAAACTTAAAACTCAATTATCTAAATAACACATGGTTCTTTTATGCTAAAATCTAGAGAGCCAAAGAAACTAAGTGGCCTCGTAAGCAGTAAGTAGTACCACTGGGCGGTTAGCATAAATAATTTTAAAAATAGCCTTTAATACAATTCTCCAAATTTTCATACTTCAGACACTGAAAATATGAGCCAAAGGTTAGTTGCCATTAAAGTGGACTGAAAACGATTCCAGATACTGGTGAAGTCTGCACAAAAGCTCTACACGAGGCTACATTTAACGGAGATGTCATACCCAGACCTCGCTGAGGCGTCATTAGAAGTTGGACCTTTCCCAAGTCTGCGGAAATACAGCAAATGGTTTAGGTAATATTGTAGTTTTATGTTATGATGATGTCGTTTCTATTTTTCTTATATATATATAATAAATAAAAAGTTACAAAATGAAGTATGGATTCGCTGAAATTTGTCATACTTCGTTAGTGTAAGAATAACTATCATAGTATTGTTTAAATAGCCTTAGAATTTAACTTATTTCAAATAAAAACTTTAAAGGTAATAATATTATATAACAGAAAAACTGTTCAATAGTTATGATTGGTACAGATTTTCGAAAAATTGTGGCAAGGTGAAACGAAATTATATTTTTTTCCATAAAAACTTTATTGCGTTAAACTTTGAATATTTCGCCACTCGAACTCCCTCTTGTTGTGAGACCCGCGCTTCAGCCATTTTGTGCTTCACCGCAGGAGCACAGACCTATCCTTAAAGAAGGAGGCTTAGGCCATGGTTCGGTAAAGACATCGGGCTTAGATCAACGCGGCCTGGCCGCGCTACGCAGGAGAAGGGTTTTCTTAATCGCCAAGTTTGCAACACTGCCACGTATCAGCTGTCACTGTGACCGTGTGATTATACTTAATTTATTAACTTTTCTGAATTTCTTAAAATAACCTATCTTTTTTTACATGCTATATTCTGATTATAAACTGTAAACTTTCCGAGTCGTAAAACTTACGTTAATTTCACTTCGTCTTAAGAGATTCGCACCGAACTGAAAGTTGAAAGTTGAGTCTCATTAAGAGAGGTGCTTCGTGTTGTGTTCTTTCAAAAAAAATAAACCTACCCGAGCCAAGAAGGTTTTCTTCACAAAGATAGACCACCACGCTGGCCTAGTGCGACTGGCGGACGTTGTCGATCTAGTAGCCACTCGACTGTCAGACTTTTCAGGCCACACATAAGGCCTCCAACTTCGCTTAGCGACTAGTGTCATATGACAAACAGCCATTGTGAGACCCTTCTGTTACAGATTACGACAGAAACATTTATATATATCTAGAATCGTTTGCACAGCCTTAACATTCATTTCATCCACAAAGAAAAAAAAAATTCAATAAAGCACTTTATTAACCAGAACTTTATTGCAAAAATAAAAGAAATATTTTAAGTTAATGTAATACGATTATTACAGCAATACAATTAAAATGATTGGCATAAAAATAATTGCAATAACCATTTCAATATTGTCAAAAGCAGTAAAGTTAGAATTATAGGTCGTTCAACAAAGCAGCTCTTCATTTTAAAAAAAAATATGTTTAAATTAGTCAAATAGGGATTATTGTTGATGCAATATTATGATTATTCGTTACAGTAAGAAGCTTTATAAATATTAAAAAGCGCTTTATTGTTTTAAGCATCATGTTATTTATGAATTCAAAATAGTACTATGCTCTGTCAATAAAGTACTTTATTAATCTAACAGGTACTTCATTAATAACAGGTAATTTCACTATTGAATTGACAAAGAAAAATATTAGCATCGTAAATGAAGTTATTTAAAATAATAAACCAATTTTATACTTTCTGTAATTTTGTTGGTTAAGCGATATTGCATACAGTAAAGCAGTTTAATACAAGCTACAATCAGTTGGCTAACGTGACGCACCCTGCATCGCGCTATGAGAGTTTTTTCGTATCAAGCATATATCACTTGGTCCGTAACATGTACAAAGTAAACCATGTAAAAATGAACAATGGCAGGCAGCACACCTAGCCTGACGGGAGATCTCCCATCTTCCGCCGCTCCATAATTATTAACACCGCGCTAAACAAATGGCATCTTCCGCAGCAGCTTCCTTCATCTACCAGTACACGAACCAGTAGTCAACCGTACGCTTCTCATCACATAGCGCAAGATTGTGAGTGCGCAAGCATTACTGCAAGAAGCATCGACCTTCGGTCTGGTAAAAGGAGTGTTATAGCGGACCTCCTTCACACATTCTTGTTAATCGGAATAAAGTAACTTTATAGTAGCAACAGTACACCTTTTTATTAAATAAGCAGATTTGTACAAATGGGAGCTACAATGCGCCTTTTTAATTTCACACAAGCAGCTTTATATAAGCTACAATGAATCATTTGAATTTTAAATAAGATAATTGATGAAAGTAAAAATGTTCCTTTTCATTTTAAATAAATGGCTTTATACAAACAACAATATACATTTTTAATTTCAAATAACTGACTTAATAAAAATTACAATAAGAATGTTTAGTTTCAAATTAGCAGCTTAATTGACCCATTAACAATTTTAAGTTCATACCTAATTGTTGAAAATATACTTTATAGGCTCGTATTTAAATAAGAAAGTTGATTGCTGCTAATAAGATTTTGTTTCTATCAATCAAGTATTTCTTTCAGTGCGTACAGTCAATCATTGCATTTTATGTTAAAGAAAAATCCGACCACGTCTAGACGGTCATGGCACTGCGACAAAACTATGACTGGCTGTACAACTCACAACTAGCCATATGTCATGACAACACAAGACAAGACAAGACATGTCGCCCGTCGCGCAACACACCTTATCATTGCACTTATCATCTGTCTAAATACCGTGACTGTATGAATGAAATCTTGTTATACAAGACATAAATGTATTTAAATAAGAAGGCGAATACGAAAACTACTTGCGACAAACTGTTTCGCAGTTTGGCAGGATTAAGTTTAGGCATTTGAATAAAAAAAATTAAAAAGAAATATTGAATAATATACAAGCCAACGTGTTTCATTGCCTTAAATGTATGCAAAGGACAACGGTCATCCTTCTGAGCGTAATGTTAAGATTCGGTAAATACAGAAAATACCGTAAACATGACATTAAGCCCTCCAAGGTACACCAATATGAATGTGCAGAAAGTATAAAATGAATAAATATACTTTCTTCACAGACAAAGATCTCTAAATTTTGTAGAATATTGTGGGCCTAAAAAGTGTTTTCAGTTTTAATTTTTGAAATGAAATTTTTATTTTTATTTTTGTATTGGTTCAGGTATGGTGTAGACATAGTCATCTGCATAGACCTTTTCGGAGCATGTTGTGTGTACCAGATAATCATTGCCAAGACTATACAGCAGCTCATACTGAACACCAACGTGGAGGTGATCTCCACGGACCTTCCACACCTGAGGCTCTACATCCTGGCACTGATTGTGCCTATTCTTCTACTCTGCATGATCACCACGCTTAAATATTTGGCACCCTTCACTATTGTTGGAGATGTGATTATAGGTTGGTTTTAAGAATTATGTAGTGTAAGTCCCGGGCAAATAGCTATACTGAATACGAGGTCGTATTACCGGGAAACCTCGAAGGTTAAAACTACAATATCCAAAACTTTGGATATATTTTATATAAATTATATATAAATCTTGATTCCAAAAAGACGTGAAATTTACAAAAAATTGTATCCATCATCAAAACAAAATTACCTTTGACTATCTCTCCCAGAGCGTTCGGGAGTGATAGCCATAGGGGAGAGATAACCAGTTTTTTTTTTTTTTTTGCCGCAGTTCTGACACATACCTTCGAACCCCGTGCAATTTCTAGGAACCAAAACAAAATCAAAAGTTACATGGTTGCTAGTTGAGCCGTATAGTAGATTTAACAACAGCTGCAATTGTCTTTGCCTTGATTTTCATTTTTGCTTTCAGAGGTATAGATTTGTTTTGGAACTGCTGTCTAAGGCTTTGCTTATGTTATTCCTCAAAAGTCATATTAAATCTGTTCTAATTTGTTATGATTATCGCATAATCTTTTATGTGTTTACAGATTCTCTTTTCATAGTCAGCTCCAAACGTAAAAAATGAACCCATTTATCGGTCTCTTTACGTTATATTTCAGTTTGAATTATTGTTATTATACTTTTCTAGGCATACTACGGTTAATGGAGGCCCTATACACAACGTCACATTATTGACTTCTTTCATGGCTTTTTTTAAGTTCCCGTCATCCCTGATACCTCTTATGGAACTGGCTTCCAAATGGCTATCTCTTTCTGAAAAATTAAGGTCATCCATCCCGATTTTTCGGTACAGATAGACATACCCATAAAAAATTAAAATAACGTGGATCATTTTTACTTGCTTTTATTTTACTCACAATGCTTCCTCTTTTGTTTTTTTTTCCTTCCATCTTGTGGTGGAATCTTACAAGCTTAATTAAACATACTTCCTAAGCTCGGATGACAATACAATATTTCACAGTTACTTTGACCAACAACCCCCTCCCAGAGTTCTCGCAGATCACGAATGTAATGTTCATTTTGATGTTATCACCTCTTGGCATATGCAGGAAGTGCAACTGAAGGAGGACATTAGGGTGGAACGAGAAAAATTAAGTGAAAATTTAACTACTAATTTATATTGAACATAATATCGTTCTTCAAGTTCTCATCACCCAACTTATGAAACTTGGGCAATTAACTGTAAAAACGCCTTACTTTTTTATATTTATTTTGAATTTAATTTTTAGTACAATTTTCTGTTAGATTGAATTTTCATATGATTCTAATGTTTTAAGAAAAGCAAGATTTAAAATAAATTTTTTTTATTACGTTAGAATACCCAAAATAAACTAAGTAAACAAGCACATTATTGAAATCATTTTTAACTACTTAATTTGTCTCTTAGGTATTTTATATTTGTCAAACGTTTAAAGATTTAAGTGAATTTTATTCACTTTAAATTATTGTTCCGTGATTAAACTTGATGTTGGCCTTCAGCTGAAGCAAACAAGATAATCATAAAAGCCATCTACTTAATAAAGATAATCATAAAAGCCATCTACTTAATAAAGATAATCATAAAAGCCATCTACTTAATAAAGATAATCATAAAAGCCATCTACTTAATAAAGATAATCATAAAAGCCATCTACTTAATAGAGACGAAATTTTTCCTATGAACTATCTTTACCTGTGCAGCTATCTTCCCAGCGTTTACCCTACCCAGGGAGTGCTAACAGGTCCTATTAGCTACTAGGGCTACTTTACGCCATTATCTTTAAATGGCTCTATATCTTAAATTGTAATAGCAAAGTACTTAGAGCGTGCCTCGCCCAATTTCTAAAGCTTTACAGAATATGTTTATATAGCGGGTTTCTTAACAAAAATTAAAAGTATAAATTTAAGGGGGACCCAATATACTAACTTGTATTTTACGAATAAGTACCTACAATTTTTTTAAAGAATTTTAATTTTTTTTTTTATAAAACTGATATATAGGTACACTTTTGTTCCTTTTTAAAAGGACTTCATAAGTAAAAGAATAAAAAAAAATATCTGACATCCCTTAAATTTTTCACTGAGAGTGATTTGATATTTATTTTAGTGAAAAAAACTACAAATTTAATCGCTGTTTTAAGGGTTCCGTAGCCAAAAAGAAATAACGAAAAGTTTTAGTTTCGTCGCGTCAGTCTGTATGTCCATCCGTAACGCTTGGGTTGTGGAATGAGCTCCCGGCCAAGGTTTTCTCTAAGGACAACAGTATGGGGTTCTTCAAGTTCAAATTTCAAGTTATTAGATTTTCGAAGGGTCGGCAACGCGTGAGTGATACCCCTAGTGTTACAAGCGTTCATAGGCTACGATGACCGCTTACGATCAGGCGGACCGTAAGATTGTTTGCCTTAGAGGTATAAAAAAAATTTTAATCGCCGCCAATCTTTACATTATTTTGATAATATTTTACAGGCATTTAAACTGCCGTACCCAGTTGATAAAAATTTCAAATAAATATTAAGGGCAGCATTATCCATGAAAAATTTTGTTCAGGAGTCTGCGTCATCGCAACAGTGGTCTACGGCCTTAAAGTGGCACCTCCAATATCCACGGTGCCAGCTTGGAAAAATTTCACTGGTTTCTTCGAGTTCTGCGGCATTGTGATCTTTAGTATGGAAGGCATAGGAGTCGCACTTCCAATTGAGAATAACATGAAACAACCAAAGCAATTCCCTAAAGTCTTATGTGGTGGTAAGTAGATCAAAATGAGAATTTAAGTACTAAAGGGCATTAATATCGACGAACAGCTAAATTTGGATGTACGCATTAAAATAATTCCAACAAAAATATTAAAATTTGAAACAGAATATATGACATACCACATATCGTAGTCTCTACACCGTACAAATTGCCAAAACTTCCAAATCGTTGCTAAATCTCGATTTTTTTTATAAACACTGTATTTATTGTAATAATAAACACAAACAAATGGTTAAATTAGTTATTTAATACCTTTAAACGAGCAATAGTTGTATATATTTATAATATGAATCTCGGAAACGGCTCTAACGATTTTCATGAAATTATTATGCAGGGAGTTTCGGAGGCGATAAATC
Source organism: Apoda limacodes (assembly GCA_946406115.1). Lineage (NCBI taxonomy): Eukaryota > Metazoa > Arthropoda > Insecta > Lepidoptera > Limacodidae > Apoda > Apoda limacodes. The sequence goes on along the minus strand of OX291555.1, from coordinate 17,840,084 downwards.
GATCTAGCTGGGTTTCATTTTTAGGAAACGTCGTTTTATCCGTGTTTGCTGGCAATGATAAACTGAAAAATATGACTCTTCTGCCATCAATTGGCGAGTAGTAATAATGTTGTTTTTAGCGACACAGCAATACTAAAGCTACTTGATATTAGATGACGTTGATTAAAAAAAATCGAGCAAAGCTCGGTCCTCCAGGTACTTAATAATGATAAGAAAGAATAATGATAAGACTTGTCATAGGACATGCGACGCGAAGGCTCGCTTATTTTTTTTACAGTTATGATGATTTTGCTGTCATCTTTTTATGTATGTAGCCCAAGGAATCAGGATTTACTTACATATTCTCAAAAATTAAATATACTGTATTTGAACAAGTTCTTAAAAACTGTATGTATATTGTAGTTTGTGATATGTGTTCTTATCTAATTGCTGATCTAATTTTAAGTTTCTATCCCATCTGTGCCGCAATGTTTCTAAGAAGCAAAATGTACGAGAATTCCAGCGCACAAGACGGATTATCGCTAGACCGTTTTAGTCTATCAAATCATATATAACGTTCCTTCCAAGTATTATAATTTTAAAAGCAGATGCTGCTTAATAAACACTTTCTTAAAATCGCAACAGAACAAAGCGGTGACATGATTTTTGCCATAGGTATAATAATAATAATGTATAATTGGATGTGTTCTGAAGAATTGTTCGAAATGATGCCCACGGCTACTTTCTACCAACGCACCGCTCGCCATCGGCAGAGAATTTATGCTCACACCTTAGAATCTAAATGGTAACGTTCAGAGCGGTTTAAGAGAACCTTCCTCCCGCGAACGCTTAGCTTGTGGAATAAGTTCCCTGGCAAGATTTTCTCAAAAAAGGTCTTCGGATCAATTTTTGGAATAATCAAATTTAGTATCCTTACAATATAAAATCAACGATATCAAAATGAAATCTTCAGGTACCTTGCAAAATTTAGCAATCGAGCCTTCTTTGAAAAAAGTTCACTTCAGGTTAGAGGCATCAAATCCATAAATCTTGCACTATTACCCATGTACTTAGACGTAGTATCACTTATGTAAAAGAACGTTCCAAATTTTTTAATTTAGAAGTTAAAATCATATAAATGTGGTCTGTATCGTTGATCATATACTTGCAGGAATGGTTCTAGTGGTATCATTTGTAATGATGGTGGGTTTCTTCGGCTATTGGGGATTTGGTGAAAACTCAATATCACCAGTGAGTCTCAATTTTCCAAATGAAGTGTAAGTAATTCTTTTAAAAATGTATTACAAAAAATCAACTCTTAAGAAAACCGTAAAGGTATTCCCCACGTCTCTTAAAAGCTTAAAATACCTATCGGACAAACTGACAGAGTTTTATTTAATAAAAAAAACTACTAAATTGTAAAAAGTAAGGCCTCCATGTTTTCTCTTGAAATGTCACATGGCAAAACAATGCTCTCGTGCCTGCAAGTGGACCATGTAAACTCAGTTTTTTCGACATTAATGTACTAAATCCATTATACTACATTTTAATACATATAGGTATACAAGTCCCTGGTCCAATTCTAATTTACTTCTTATAGTTAGTCAATAACTTGCAAAGGGGATATATTATTCTGTCCCAGGTCTAACATTAACCACTTCAAACTCCCAAATATGGTGGTTTACGATGAGGGAACTCACTTTAGTCCAAATACATTGCTATCAGAAGTAGTGTTGCAGCGATGGGCTCACCCCCTGTCACCCAGGACTAAAGTTATACAGTTAATGTAGGACTAGTACATTATACAGCAGCTGGATATCCCCTTCGGAGGAATAAAACCATGAAGATGTACATAGAATCAATATTATTTAAACCATGCGTTTTTCAGATTTCCAACAATCTTGAAGGGATTGGTTGCTTTGATGATCTTCATCACATACGCTATCAACTTCTGGGCGCCATTTAACCTGGTCTGGCATTATCTGAGCAAGTATCACGACCCAAAGAAGTATTGGTTCTGGGAGAGGTTGTACCGCGCCTCTTCTGTTGCCATCATCACAGTTGTTGCTGTGGCCTTCCCCAATATCGGCAATTTGATGGGTTTGGTATGTGTTTGTTTTGAAGCTCTTTCGTAGTTTATTTCTATGCATAAGACTCCACACGAATTCAATATTGTTCTGCATATTTCTACTTTACTATTCATTAATACGATGTAATCAACATGTATAATATAATATTATATTTAACTTATTTATGATATTGGTGGCAATAAGGGATGTATGCAATAAGGCAATGAGACCATTTTTTGATCGATCTATTTTTTTTATTTAGCAGTAGTATAAGTAAAACATTTTAGTGCACAAACATAACAGAATAAAAATGTTAGATTTTTTAGGGTTCCGTACCCAAAGGGTACAAACGGGGCCCTATTACTAAGACTTTGCTGTCCGTCTGTCACCAGGCTGTATCTCATGAACCGTGATAGTTGGACAGTTGAAATATTCACAGATGTAAGTATTTTTGTTTCCGCTATACAACAAACGTGACTTTATTGCCTTTTTAATAGATAATGGTACGGAACCCTTCGTACGCGAGTCTGACTCGCACTTGGCCGGTTTTTTATTCTATTTTAGAAATTGTTCCTAAGCATTGGTAAGCATCTCAAAATGCGACGCTAGCCCTTATAAGTATTGCATACGAAAACAGCCAGGTTTGACAGTGCTCTTTAAAAGGCGATGGAGCTAAGATAAATGTGCCACTAGCGGTCACCCGTCCAAGGACTGCAAACGCCCGACGTTTTCAACTTTGCATATCGTTTGGAATAGACGAAAGTAACATCACCTCAACAATAACATTTTTTTTTAATATGAATTTATTATATTCACAGTTGGGTGCGTTCTGTTTGTCGAACATGGGATTCATATTTCCAGCTTTAATAGAACTCCTTGTCGTTTGGGAAAAACCGGGCCTTGGAAAATATAAATGGCGCATGTGGAAGAATATAATTTTATTGGTCGTTGGAATATTCTTATTTTTCGCCGGAACTTACTCTAATTTAAAAGGCTTAGTACAAAATTTATAATTTATCAAAATTATTAATACATTACAGTTAGGTATTTATCAAAGGTAACATAATATAGTATTTTTGTGATTTTATTTTTAAGATAATAGTGATTTATATACATAAGAATTTATGCACGGTAAAAGTGTCAAACTCATACTATTAAAATCGTGTTGTGTTAATTTTTTTAAGAAATAAACTTATAAATTATATAATTATTTATTATTATTATATAATTTATAAAACATTTTTGAAACGTGTTTTGTGCAAAGAGGGCATAAATCATTTGGCGGCCCTAATTATATAAGTAGGCACTGCGCCTTAAAAACTGGCTTTTGCCCGTGGCTCCGCCCGCGCCCTGAATTCGTTTCTTGCCAGTCTTCATACGTCCACACAGTTGGGGCACAGCCTTGCCTCATAAGCGACATAAATTTGGGCCATAGTCCATACGCGGACCCAGTGCGGGTTGTGGACTTCACATTTTTTTCTTTTTTCTTGACGTATGCAGGTTTCCTCACGATGTTTTCCTTCACCGAAAAGCCAATGGTGTGAATAGATAAATCAGAGTATTTGAAAAATTTAGAAAAGACTCATTGGTACACGCCGACTCCGGGGTTCGAACCTCCGCCACTTGGGACGTGAAATTAAATTAAAACCTCTCGACCACCACCGTCTTTGAATCTGAATTCCGTTATCAGCGTGGGATTTCTTCGTCAACTCTTTGATTATAGTAAAGAAGTTAGTATAGTTATTCCTACAGAAATATAATTATCTAGTATTAATACCATGTGTTCGTCTTCGTCTCTTCAACCATCTTCAAGCTAAATTTAGGTTCAATGGAATTCCTAGCGACGTGAAGAAAGGACATAAAAATTTACTTTCGCATTTATTAATATTAAGTATGGACTATAACCGTGTTAGTTACGGTTGAAATTTTTGTTTGTATTTCTGTAATCTATTTCTGTTGCCGCTATAACAACAAAAATACTAAAACACAGAATAAACAAACGTGATTTTTTTCGGACGGAGTCACTCCGCTTAAGTATTTGCTGGAGGAAGCTTCGTTGTAACCGCACAATTGATGAGTCTTTTAGGTCCCAAGGTGTGTGAATGAATCTCTTATTCCCAAGCGTTTTTGAACAATTCCTCAGAACAACAGGAGGCAAAAGTGGAAAAGGTCTTCGCCAAACATTTGCCGATATCGCCCTAAATTGTCATGGATTGACTTTGCTATACTTAACTATACTAAGCAAGAAACTAATAACACGGATTTGTTGTGTTTACTTGTTGAGAAAGAGACGAAACTAATAGCACAAATGTTGTGTTTACTTGTTAAGATACAGAATAAACTAATAACACGAATATGTTAACTTGTTGATATAGAGATGAAACTAATAGCACGAATATATTGTGTTAACTTGTTAAGATAGACATAAACTAATAATGCAAATTGTTGTGTTTACTTGTTGAAATAGAGACGAAACTAATTGCACGAATATCTTATATTAACTTGTTGAGATAGCAACAAACTAATAACACGAATATGTTAACTTATTGATATAGAGATGAAACTAATAGCACGAATATATTGTGTTAACTTGTTAAGATAGACATTAACTAATAACACGAATTGTTGTGTTTACTTGTTGAAATAGAGACGAAACTAATTGCACGAATATGTTATATTAACTAGTTGAGATAACAACAAACTAATAACACGAATATGTTGTGTAAACTTGTTAAGATAGAGATGAAACCATAACACTAATATGTTATGTAAGTTGTTGTTCTTTTAAAATAAACATAAAAACTATAAGTTAATAATTTGAAATATATATTTTTGATAATAACATTTACAATATTAAATACAATTGAAAAAAATATATTCAAAAAAGCAAAAAATATATCTAATAAAAAATAATTCGTGTAAAATAATAAAATAAAAAATGCAGAAATGTTACAATTTGTATATTTTTACAATGTAACCAACATTGTAAAATTTAATTTCAATGTGGGTAAAATTGAAAATCAGTCGGACAAACCGATTTGCGTGATTTAGTTATATCATAAGTTTAATAAAATTCTTTTTTTGGATATTAATGTACTAATGTTACTTAATATCCACACAAATTTGTCAACTGTTTTCAATTAAACTCTTTATATATATATCTAAAATACAATAAAATTATATAGAATCGACACACATCTCTGTATAGATAACAATCATCACACTCAAGAACACATAGAAGATAGGGTCGATAGTGACGTGGATATCTGTATGGGGCGAGAAAGTGTACGCTGTGACCAAAGTCCCGCTTTGATGCTACTTTAATTTGTTCAGCGATGTTAGGGCCAAAATCTTTAGAGACCTTTCGACTTAGAATTAAACTTGTAGAACTTTTTGATACTTTTTATTCAAAAGAAGAGATTTATATAAAACGGTTCTTTGATTTGAAGTAACTGGCATTAATTTCTTATAAATGCCATCATTCATATAAATGTGTTTTTTTTTACAACGTGTGATTACGACCTCGCATCTTTTTAATTTAATCTTAAGCAAAGGCTAACGTGAAATGAATTAATGCTTTTGAAACAAATCAACAATTCTTAGATAGTAATTAAAGAAAAATGACCACTACAATCCTCATGAGTGTTGCAAATTTAAATAACTTAATTTACACTATACCAACGCGATATTTTATGTACAAATATAACCAACTCTACAAATATAATCGGCGCTTCCTCTATTCCTTATTTTTTTCAAAGAAAGGTTTAAAGAGTGATATTAAAGCTATAGTAGAACTCAAAAATAATATTACTAATCCAATCAATATGAACAAGATTCCTTTCCATAACCGCCAATTGCATCTTCCCCAGCCGGGTCGAAGTCGCACAACGGTAAGTTCGATTATAAATGGCCAAATAAATGCCATATGAGATAAACAAAAGGCTCCAAGCTGTAATAAAAATATCAAACATTTATGCTGCACACAGCGCACGGATATATATATTAGCTTACACAAAATAGCTTAGTCTAATAGCGTAATTGACAGACAAACTGGGAGCTAATTCCACAACTGTAAAGTCTTCTTGAACCGCACTGTGCATTAAGAGTCGAAGGTATGAATTTCCTGCCGATGGCGAGCGGTGCGATGGTATATAGTACCGTGCCGTGGGCATAATTTTGAAGCATTCCACAGAACCCAGCCCAGTATACAAGGTATTGGTAGATATTAGTCAAAATATACTTACGAATCCCATTACTTGATTGATACGAGGAAAAACAATAGCTGATACTCCAATTAGAATCACAAAAATTGCTCGCCAAAAATATTCCCACCTGACTTGAGTCTCTGGTTTACATTTTTTCTGAATATAATAAAAGCAAAGATTGAAGGGAACCCAGAAATTTAAAGAATGTGTTATATATATCATAACAGCAGTTGTACCCTTCAAAATTTTTGGATAACTGAAACAAAAATACTGCTATCAAAAAATTACAAAAAAGTGACAAAAATTTAGAAATTGTGACAAAAGAATGAACATGTACAGAAAGCGACCTTTTCTCTAGAAATCCATTTTTTCAGCTAAACATAAAAGGGGTTCGCGGCCATATTTTTTGAGTGGTTACAATGTATACAATACAGTGAATTCCACGCGTATTTACATAATGAACTAATATACAACTAGTAAATGATGTAATTACGTATTCATTGAATACTTACAATTATATTCTATATTCAAAAGTCAGTTTGTTTGTCATTTTATCTGGAATATTTGAAGACGCGAAGAAGCTACTTTTTACCCTGAAAAATACAAAATTTACCGAGGAGTACCTATAACTGAATTCCACGTGCACCAACTATAGCTATAGCTATAGCCTAGCCTTTATTTCCTTCTTTGTCTCTTTAGCTATCCTTACCAGCACTTTGCGACCTCATTGTTGTGGTACAGCCTACTCTCACCAAGTGCAAAACTCCCACGCAGACCCAGACCTGATTGACGGTGAACGGGTGCCGCCTGTGTAGGCTGGTCTGCTCTTGCAAACTTCTTTATATCATTGTATTTAGTCATACTTTTTTGTTTTGTTTATCAATACTGTAAGACATTGATTATTAGTGATGAATACACAAACTCTCTTTTTTTATATATTTTATAATTAGATACTTTTTTATGTTGTGCTTGTGCGTTTCATGTTTTGTATGTTTGTAATGGAAGCATGCTGGTTTCCTCACGATTTTTTTCTTAACTGAAAAGCCAGTGGTGTGACGAATCAAAGAACTTAGGAAGTAAAGAAAAAGACCCATTGAAACTCAAAGGACTCACACGCCGAGCTCGAACCTTCGTCCCTCAGGGCTTAGGCCACCACCAACTTCAGCTATCCCTGTGCCAAATTCAGAATTGAATACTCGTAAATGCTTCATTGCGTCATGAAAATGGGGCGAACCAACTTGCTTTCACATAAATAGATAATATTATAAGTATGGATTAAGGTTATGGCATACCCAAACGAGTTAGGTTTGCAAGAATTTGATGAGTTTTGTTAAAGTTCTCAATACACTTTTTGACGTGAAAGAAATATATATTATAGTTTAAACCCTGAAGAAACACGTATTTGGAAGACAAGTGTAGTGAAATAGAGACACTAGATAGATGTCATGACAGCTTGAACATGCACAAGAAAATTAAACAATTAACTAATACAGATAGAAAGAACAAAACATCGAAACTGGTAGATGATAGCAATAAGCTTATAATAGATAAAGAGGAACAACGTAAAGTCTGGGCAGCATATATTTGCAAACTTTTTAACGACGATAGATCCCGATGGACCGAGAATATAGAAGGATAAGAAGAACAAGAAGGACCACCGATTGTAACAGATGAAGTAGAAAAAACAAATAAAGTCTATGAAAAATGGAAAAACAGTGGGCCCCGATGGAATCCAAGTTGAAATACTAAAACTTTTAGATAGAGACTTTTAGTTCAATTGTTTAAAAAAAATTATAACACCGGAAGACTCCCAAAGAATTGGTTACGATCCATCTTCTTACCCTTACCCAAAAAACTTAATGCGAAGACCTGTGGATACCTATGAGTCTAATGAGTCACGCACGTAAGATATTACTAAAAATAATTCACTGTAGCGTATACTACAAGAGACAAACGTAAGCGAAACACAATTTGGCTTTAGAAGCGGTTATGGAACAAGGGAGACTCTTGTATCTAAATAAGAGTTGTTTTATATACATATGTATGTAATTTGAACCTAGCACGCTTACATAGGCGTATATTGTGACTCAAAATAGAGGACGCACGCTTGTGTAGGTTAGGTGATACATACTAAATGGATCTTTATACATGTTTTTGTACCTAAACATGATTTTCGTGTATGTATGATCATTCAACAAGGGTTTTTTCTAAATTTTTAGGAATACCCCTCAAGGATGACCAAGTCGCTCAGATTTTAGCAGATGGGAATGACTCCGTAATTGAGGAATTTGCCGATGATGAGGAAGATATTGTAGCGAAAGTCTTAGATCACCTTGAAGAGAGTGGATCTGGTTCTGGCGATGAGCCCTCTGAAGTGGATGAGACACCACCTCATATTCTAACATCCAGAAGAAGGGGATCCACTAGAGGCAGATCAGGCAGGAAAACATCAAGAGGGCTGGCTAGTGCAAGGGATAGAGGACAGGTAGAAGAAGAGGACAGGCTAGTGGAAGAAGAGGGAGAGTTGAGAGAGTGTGGGTAGAAACTGTCTATACAAATAAAGCTCATGATTACACTTCGCTTCCGATAAATCAAGTCCGATTGATTATTTTCGTGACTATCTTGATGATTCATTCCTGGAAAAAGTTTCTAGGTGCACGAATCTATACCACTTGCGCAAAACTGGCATTGAACTCAAGACTACCGGTCTGGAAATAGCAAAACTCTTTGCTGTTCATCTAATCATGGGCTGTATTCCCTATCCAAAACTACCTATGTACTGGAAAACTGGAATGACACTGGCATTGGTTAGCGACACCATGACCAGAGACAGGTTTCTAACTCTGCGCAATGCACTTCACATTGTAGACAGCGACACGCCAGCAGAAACTGAAAAAGACAATGCTCTGTGGAAGGTGCAACCCATGATAAAAAAGATCAAAGAAACGTGTAATCGATTGGAGAGAGCCCCCGGATACTACTCGATAGATAAGCAAATGATACCCTTTACTGGTCGATGCAAACTTCGTCAAGTAGTCAAAAATAAACCAAGGCCAGTAGGGTTAAAAAACTTTGTTTTAACAACCAGTGAGGGCCTAATGCTGGATTTTGCCATCTATCAAGGGGCTAAAACAATGTTCTGCGATACAACTCTTGGGATGGGCCCGTCTGTCATCCTCCATCTTTCTTAGACTATTCCACCTGGCAGTTGTGTGTACCATGACCGATATTTCACGACTGTTCTTTTGGCTGAAGAAATGCTGAAGCGCAACCTCCACAGCACTGGCACAATAATGGTAAACCGGATTCCTGAATGTTCCACAATCGATTTTTAAAAGGATAGCCAGATGGCTCGTGGTTAAACTCAGCAGTTCGTCTGCAATGACATTGCAATCGTCAAATGGAAGAATAATAAATCCGTATTGATGGCATTTAACTGCACGGGAGTTGGAGAAGCTACACATGTGAAACGTTGGGACAAAAATACTAAAACCTATGTCTACATTACGGCTCCAACAGTAGTCGAACGATACAATCAGAAGATGGGGGGCGTGGATGTCCTAGATCAACAAATAGAATATTACAGGACGTTCATCAAAACCAGAAAATGGACTCTCAAAGTTTAAGTACATTTTATAGATCCCACTTGTGTAAACGCGTGGAGGCTTTATAAAAACGACTGCACAGCTAATGGTTACCGCCGAAAGGATACGCTGGCCTTACTAGACTTTCGTTTGGATGTAGCAGAATACCTGAAGTGTCTAATTAATTTAATCTTAATTTAATATTAAAACATATCCCCAACCTCAACAAAACTCACATTTCAAGCTATCTCCTAAGCCCCACGATCGTGAGGGTAAGTTTTCCGGAAACCAGAGACTTAGACACCCATGAAAAAGTCATGTGAATTTCAAAAAAGTCTAAGTAAATTATTTTCTTCGGTTGTAAAGGGTTACAGTAAAGACCTGTATCTACTAAAAAACCTGTACTGGAAAAAACTGCACATATTAAAGTTGGATAACAATGCACAGAAGAACTAAGTATATGAAAAGGGTTTAGGCAAGGATGCTCTTACCTGTTTTATTCAATGTGTACTCAGAGTTTATCTTCAAAGATGCGTTGGATAGGCTTGATGTCGGTATAAAATCTTACGGAACCAAAATCAAAAACATAAGGTATGCTAACGACACAGCTAAAATAGCTGTGGGTATGCTATAGCCTTAAGCCTAAATAATTCTGAATTAATGTGTTAATACTAACATAGTCATTGGAAAATTTACAGTGATGGGAGATTCACAATGATCCTGATATGCGACGTATCCGGAAAATGCTATCGTAAAAACGAAGCAAATGATAATTGTCATCCCTGCAATAAATATTTTAAAGTGATTGTTCGTTCAAATTGATGACTCTCTTTTTAGGGTTCCGTACCCAGAGGATGCCAACAGAGCCCTATTATTAAGACTACGCTGTCTGTTTGTCTATCCGACCATTAAAAGACTCGTATCTTTTAGACCGAAATCGGTTTAAGCCTGAATTTTTCACAGAATATTTGTTATAATGGGGCATTATCTAAGAATTAAAAAAAACTAAAATTGAAGGGGGGTCCCCATACAAAAAACACACTTTCGTTGTTTTTGCTCTGTAGTTAAAACAGAAAGACATACAAACTTTAATCTTGCAGTAAAAAATAGTGTGAACTCTAAAGTATAATAACAAATAATGAAGACCGGCAAGTGTGAGACGGGCCCAAGCCATTACTATTTTAAATTACCTGCACAGCACCATCTATCATTAAGAGAAACAGTAACACATTTATTTGTGTCATTTGTCAGTACTTGGATAGGTGACCGCTTACCGGCACACTTTTTGTTTGTTTGTGTTTGTAAATTACGTAAACGGTGGTAGGTACGGAACCGTCGGTGCGCGAGTCCAACTCGCACTTGGCCGGTTTTTTTTTTAGAACTGTAACCAATCTGCCATGATAAAAATCAATACCGTTTAACAAGGTAGATGCTACATTATCCGTTATTTGCAAAGATCTGTTAAAATGTCTGACAATAAGATAAAGCATAAAGAAAAACATTAAATAAAAATTTTGAGGTTCTTCGTGTGGTTTGAACTCTTGTAATTTTTTTATTTAGTATAATATAATCTAATTTAAAGGAACATTGGTAACACGTTTTGCCTAAAAATTAAACTAGCTATCTATAACAAAAATATAATTGGGTATGTGTTGTGGCATCTACCTTGATGATTGGCAAAAAAAATTTCAAAGCAACTTTACGAAATCAGCGGTATGAATTTAGTTTCATGTCACTAATCCGCATCTTGATATTTTTTACTTCTTCTAGATAAAAAAAGGAGAATCTACTAAAAAATAAAACTAGTTAAAAGCTATTTAAAAAACTTTTTGTATTGTTGCTAGATGTAGTGACTTAGTAGTAAGTTGTAGAAAGCCATTCTGCTGGAAACGAAAATAACACTCTCATATATACTTAATTTAGAATTAATACAAAACTCTACAGTAATTTTTTGTATAATGCTTGTAACAAAAAGGTAATTAAAGGTATACAGTGCGGGGAAGCTAGTCGAAAGGGGCAGCAGTCTTAGCGGCTCTAAACCCATTAATCCGACTTCAAACTACCACTAAAAATTATGTGGATAAGAAAAGTAAACTATTTAAAAATATATTAATAACCGTGTCCCTGTTAATTAGCTCCGCCAATAGATGTTTTTAATTTTCTCTTTGAACAACGCGTATTATTTTAAAAAAGTACTTCGAGAAAAATCGAACCATCTTTATAACGCAATTAATTATTATATTAAGCTTTGTTTAAAACGCTTTGTGTTGTGTCTGTAATAGGAACATCTTGTTGTTGATTGCACTTGCATTTCTACTAAAAGTAGCAAGTAAAGGTAACAGAGCTCACCTTAATTTAAAAGCAATACAAAACATTTTAAAATACCTCATAACTAGCTTTATATTTCTGTAACTATTCATTTTTCAAATAGGCTTTATATAAACAGAAATAAAAGATATAACAACAGTGGCGGAGTAAGTTCGCAGAGTTAGCTCATATTAAAAATTTAACCGATTCCAATTGTAAAAGTAAAAGATAAATAACATACATATATAAGATAGAATTAAACTAATTGTACTAGGTTAGCTTAGTTTTTTAAATACACTTAATTAATAGGTAATATAAAATTCAATAATACAGTACCAATAACTAGGACCATGTCAAATTTTTTTGGATCCCTCAAATTATTTTCCACTGGTATAACGACTCCAGCACACGACATACTAAATATCTGCATGCCAACGTATTCCAAGTACGAGTAATAATTGGTATAATATTTAAGATTTTTTAACTTGGGGTTTAATATTACAGCATAGTACACGGATGTCCCAATACAAACAACTGATAAAGAAAAATACTGTGTTAGTACCAAACATACATGCAACTGTCACATGTTGACAGTATAATGTACAGTAACTTGCAAAACTCCATATAAAATAAGCAAACCTTATCACTCACACAGTTACAGAAAAAACGAGTGACGAACCCGTGAATATGTTGATTAATACTCTGTAGATACTTTAACACACATCGTTCGTCGCATTCCTAAGCAAATACTTACCCAGCCAAAACCCTTTATAACTAAGAAACTATTTTTATTATTATTATAACTTTCTAACGAGATTTTTGTATTTTTCAAAATTAACTAAAAAATTAAAAACAGCACCACCATATAAAAAAAGCTAGGTTTCTAAGGGTTTTAGCTACGTTTTGCGATAACGAACTCTATTAACTGTTCATAATTAATAATAGTTAAAAAAAATTACTTATTACCAAAAATCTGAATTACTTACGCTTACTAACGCTTAATACACTTTGAAGTGAAGGGTGTTATAAACTGTAAGGTACATAGAAACCAACTTCAAAGTGTAATTCAGATCTGATTTTTGGAAATAAGTAATTATTTTTACCCATTTTAGTGCATCTTTTTGAAGCCAGTTATTTTTTTTTTTGTTACCAAGTTTTTATTTTTACTTTTGAGTGACAAATTGCTTTTTTCGTACACTAAAAACATCGATACTCGTAACAAAATTTTATACTATCATCAACATAAAAGGCGTTTCGAGCTAAGTTTTGATTCACTACATTAATATGAGACCACGTCGGAAGTATACCCTTTTTAATAAAAAAGAATTTTACAACTATGCTTGGACATACATAAAAAAAAATATACAAGTAAATATTTGAATTGAGACCCTCTTCCTTTTTTGAGTCCATTAAAAATCGATAAAAAGTATACTAGGGCTTTATAAATTTTTCAATGAAAACTATCTATACTAATATTATAAAGAGGAAAGATTTGATTGTTTGTTTGTTTGTATTGAACTGGTATGACATGCATTTAACCGGTAAAGAACCGGTGCACATTCAAACATCGATCTGCTGGACAGAGTTTCTTTTTAGTTTTACAATTTATTAATTTTATTACAAAAAATTTTATTAAAATAAATGTTGTCTTTATCAAGACGCACATTATAAATAAATACCTATAAGGTCACATCGATACTAAAAGATCTATGAAAATTACCCACTTATATTTTAAACACATCCGCGCTACATAAGATAATTAAAAAGAAATACTAACCTATAATTAAATTGGCTGCTATAGAGAAAGGAGCAAGCATCTTTAAATGCCTTATCATACATATAATAATTACTGGCACGATCATTAAAGCCAAGTAGACCCTTATGTGAGGATAACCTATAAAAAATTAATTGTATTAGGATATGGTATTATATGTTATAACAATAGAATTCTGGTAAATGGCGCTTCTAGTACATAATTCCTATAAACACACAGTTCTTAAGAGAGAGTCGTTTATAAAAAAAACTACAATAGTTATCAAAAAACTGGTTAGAGCATATTAAGATATTGTTATTAAGATATTTTTGAAATAATCGTGAAATAGCATTTAGTTTTAAAGGTTTTTACTAAAAATAAATGTATCGAGTGAAAAACGATTAAAGATTAAGAGGTCAAATTTCCTGTGTCAAAATATTAAACTCGTAGATAACATACAAACTGTGATCTAGATCGACAAGCATGACCAATTTGACATATACGGACTCTTAATGCAATAGAAAAAAAGACTTAGTGCCTCGATGGCTCAATGAGGTATGTTTGTGCATGTAATAATATTTGTTGCTATGGAAATATAATTACAACAATATTTTTATATTTAAACCGTTAATAATTATGATTATTGGATAAACAAAAAATATGAGCAAAACTCAAAAAAGCAAAACAATCAGTTCGATTGTGACGTCACATTGTGCGTCAACACATTAGCAGGTGTATTTCTCATAGTATTCTTCAACTGATGTACTATACAATACTTAGTTTTGGGTCTCTTACAGAGGTTAATTTAGTTACAATAACAAAAAATAAGCATAAATTTTACTGCTGTTTTCCTTAGCGATTGATTTTTTATTGTTATTTAGCAATGTTGGCAATTGTTTTTCTTTCTAAAGATTTAGTTCTAGTTCTTCGTTATGTAAACCTCCTAGCCTACTAGTTCTTCTGATCAAAAAAGTATTTTGTGATTAACTTCTAGCATAGGCTTACATACCCGGAGGCTTAGGCACCTTCCTCATTGGGTCGGTATGTTTTAATTTCGGTACCGAATGTGTTATCCTTAGTAGGTATACAATTTTATATCTTTTGTTTATCAATATATGTAGGCACATTAGATACCTATTCGAAGAGTCTTCAAAATATTATGATGTAGCCAGAATGTGTATTGCTTGTGAGCGCCATCTCTTGGCTGACGGAAATTTTATGATGACGACAACGGCACTAAGTATTAGCTGTTTCATAGTGATACAAATAATTATCGTTAGATGGCACCTATTTAATGAATATTATGACGTCACGATTGCCAAAATTTTCTACGTAGTATCGCCCTCTCAAGAGGATACGATTCGCGGCGCCTCGCAGCGGGCTTCATACAAACGAATTTCTCATTTGTTTTTCACATTTACTGAACAATCACTGTGAAATTTCTTAGTCATAATTTCAATCCAAATACCTATGTCTGTGGTTTTCCAAAATTTGTTTCCAAATTGTTTTTATTAACTAGAAATCTTTTTTGAAACCATTTGTATGAATACTACAATCCTATATAACTTTTGAACTATAAAATTTAATAGAAAACTGGTACACTGCAGACCTAGATATTTATTAGAAGAACATGTCTTCAGAATGTCGTGGTGTTTGATCTGCAATTGTCAAAATAAATTCGAATTGTTAAATTCGTTTGTATGAAGCACGCTGAGAGACGCTCCGAATCTTATTATCTCAAATATCGAACTTCATTACAACATACTAAATTAATCTATTTTTTATTGTTTAAAGTACCGTTCGAATGCATACAAGTATAAAACTGACAAGGTTTTCCTAATTTTGCCAGTCCTGGCATAGAACATGACTATATTAGTAGTTGTAACGACTGTATGGCGCCCACGCGAGTTCCAACCTGCCGATGCTGCATTGCATTGCACATTAGTTCGCTGTTGACGCTTTACTTAAAAAGAAAACGGTAATTACGTGCCGGTCGGAGTTTTTTCTCCCCGATGCAAAATTATTTTTTATGCTATAGGTGGTTGTTATGACAATTACTTAATCGGTCGGTTGGCCATCGCCCTAGTCGTGCCACCCGAGTGCGGTGCACGACTTGCAAGCCCGCTTGCGACGGGCCTGAGTAATGTTAGAACAGTAGGTAATACCCCGATTGACGCGAAGGATGTGTTCCGGATTAAATCGCGTTAACCGAAATTCGCGTATAACGGGGTATGATGAAATAATAAGCCAAATACATAATTAAAGTGCTTTTTTTTCAAAAACAAAACAGAACCAGCGCATTGATTGGTACAGAAAAGTCATAAAATCGCGTTAACCGCAATTCGCGTATAACGGGGTATGATGAAATAATAAGCCAAATACATGATTAAAGTGCTTTTTTATCAAAAACAAAACAGAACCAGCGCATTGATTGGTACAGAAAAGTTTTTACTTATTTAATCCTTAGAATTAATCACTGAGAAATCAATATCTAATATTTTTTGAGAACCATTTTGTTTGCGTTCTTGCAAAACTCTCAAGTAGCAGACTACACTGTTTTGTATTTTCTGCCAAACACTTATAATGCACTTTAATACTGTTGCGCAAAGCGGAATAAATTAGCGCGAATATCATAAATCGCATTAGGTATAACAAATTCGCACTGTGCTAGGTCGCGTAAATCGGGGTATTACTGTATATGAATAATGCCGCCAAAATACGGGGCCATATGTTAAAATTTTCTATTATACAAAATACTGTGAAAAATTAATGAAAAGTTGTATTGAAACAATATAAGTTATCCCTGCAGGGAATCATGGGATCTTCGACTTGGTAGATCGAACTACTACTTGCGCCACTTAATCATTTCTAATACAAACAATGCTTGTTTAGTAACACTTTAAATATATTTTACCTTCTTGTCCCTCCAAAGGCGTTGCTTGAGTATTTTCAACAAGTTGTTTGATAGTTCTCGCAATGATTATTTGATACGTAGCACATGACCCAAACAACTCCAAGCACACTATGAAATCTATCGAATATCTACAAATAGACAAAATATTTTATTATCAACACAGTCCACCTTTTCAACATCTTTCCGCGGCGCGGCGGTTGCGGTAAGGATCTCTATTCTTAATCATTTTCATTGCATCCATACACAGGATAAGAAAAAGAAATTAATTACGGTGAATATCACCACCATATATATATATATATATATATATTTTGGAAACACCATAGATAGACGAGACGCTGAACCAGGTAAAGCGCGGGAAAATTTAAAAGTAGAATTTTCAATTTGTAGATTAGTTATTTTGAAATTTAAAGTTAATCGCTACGATTTGAATTAGTGGAACGAGCCGACGAGGCACGATTGACCCCGCTGTGGGGCGTGTTGCGTTGATGATGAAGTTTGTTGTGCCGTTCAGAAAAAAAAGACATTTTAAATGAAAATAAATAGTGTTTCGGCAAAAAAATTACAAAAGCATTGTAATTTTATGCAATATCTCTATTAAAAAAATTACAACTTAAAAACTTCTTTCTAATTACTTATAACTTTTATTACGTTCAAAACGCTTGTGTCGTGACACTGGTTTTAAATATCGACTGACATACTTAGGTTGGGTTGCACCATCTAACTTTGTCGGGCCGGTTAAGTTTAAAAAAGGTACCTAGGTAAATTTTCATACAATCTTCCATGTTTGACAGCTGGTTAACGTTAAAGTTAGTTGGTGCAACCCAGCCATAATGGCATCACAAATGTCAAAATAACGTTTAATATCCTCCTAATCTTTTATCAGGAAATTACATCATTCAGGTATCAAGGATAAATTTAGCTCCCAGCCTTCTAAAATCCTATTTGAACAACAGAATGCAGATAGTCGCGGTCAATGGTACGAGATAGACTGGGTCTACGGTTAGCATGAGCGTGCCACAGGGGTTGGTTTCAGGGCCTTTACTGTTTGAGGTTTATATTAATGATATACCATATCTTAGACAAGATAAGCATGAGACTGTATTGTTTGCTAATGATACATCTTTACTATTCAAACTCAAGAGACAGGGAACAGTTTTTGAAGATGTATGCCATCTCTAAAGAAGTTCAATGGCTTTCAATTAATAATCTTCTTCTAAATAAGAAAAAAAATTATTTCAAATGTTGACACAAAAAAAACGAAGAATACAATCCCGATTTTTATGCATCACTTTAGATACCAAACTTGAATGAGGTCCTTACTAATTCATTCTAATCTAGCAAAAATACTTAGTTCTGTTCGTTTTCGGTTAGTGTGAGCTACAACTTAGGATCATAGTCTGAGACATGTTTACCTGAAAGCGTTTCTACATTTTTGGACTTTTGGATTAGGATGACATGAGAATGCTGCTTCACCAAGATCTGGGTACGACATTGCAGGAAATTTCGTTCTACGGTATAAAATTTGGGCATTCTTGAGTAAGGTCTGTAACAATTTAATATCACGGCATTATACATAAGGTAAGGCCACCATCTAGGTAACATATAATTTTTATCATATAACATTTCAGGTTTATTATGAAATTCAGGTGCACGTATACCAAATCTATTTCTGGTATTTTTGTAACCAAATTCAAAAAACGGAGATTATTAATTTGACCTGTAGGTAAGTAATATTGTTAGAATTGCACAAGATACATATGCATGCATAAACAAGATACAACTATGTCAATCTATGTGGGTTTGTAACAGATGTGGCAAATTTCATAAGTGTTACTACATATGTCGTATGTTTGTTTTTTCCGAAACTGGTGATCGCATGGCGGTAAATCTTTCTATTGGATTAGGTACCGTCCGATTTAGAGAACAGTGCAAGTTTCAGTGAGTGGGTACCAATCACTAGAAAAACACGTCGTTGGTTTACCGTATTGTTTTACGGCACAAGCAGAACTTATTGTGATCCTTTTTTACACCTCTAGGGTGGCTAACAAGTAGACGGTCAGCCTGATGTTAGGTGGCCGCCGTAGCCTATGGACGATTGCAACGCCATTCAGGGGCATTACTTGCGCATACGCTGCCACTAAAATTTCAAATACTCCCTTCTTGAAGAACCCTATACTTTTTTTAAATGAATAAGGGTGATCCCTTACTGATTCCTATGCGTATGTTCAAGTAGCAACTAAAAATTTATAAAAAAATTACACCGCCTTCATAAATCCAATAAAAAAGTAAACCCACTAAAGTCAAATGCCAAATATATTTTTTACTAAAAATTTGCATACTGTATTCATACTAATATTACAAATGCTAAAGTAACTCTGTCTGTCGGTCCGTTCCCTCTTTACGCTTAAACCGCTGCACCGATTAAGATGAAATTTGGCATGGTGATAGTTTGAGTCCCGAGAAAGGGCATAGGCTACTTGAAAACGTCAAGTCTGAGTCCGTTTTATTTCTATAATTGAGAAGTTGCACATGAAATCCTACACCGATAACGGAATTTTGGCCGGATAGAACCGCGGGCAAGTTTGGAATGGAGATAGTTTGAGTCCATAAATTACTTGAAAATGTCAAGTGAGCGTCAATTTTTTTCTATAATAATTAAGTTTCTGAATCCTAATTTAGTAGTAAGGTGAGTTTGCGGTCTAAAGTTTTATATAAATTAAAATAAAATATACTCACGTGAAAGCAATATGTGATATAAACTCCAAATATAAAGTTACAGGTGATTCCTACCGCAAGGCCCGCTTTCATATAGGCCACGTGCGCACTTAAAATACCCGCTCCAAGGGCCCCTTTTACCAAGTGAGCTACAGCACCAACCAGCCTACAAGAACACACAAGTTGATTCGAAAAACATAACTTATAATCATAAAATCTGAGACAAAAACCATTACGGGACCATGAAAGAAGCTAATTTCTCGTCGTGCCACTGCAGCTTATCAACCAACATGTTTACAGAGGTTTGTGCATTATTGCTAGGAATGTATAATTATTTTTCAATTAGAATTTTGGTTCTTTTGTCTTTTTTATTATTATTTCCCAAAAAATCTCCTGGATTGGAGGAATTTTGCCATGTCGTATGTCGGCAACTTTTTAAATTAATGGTTACTGGTATTTGGAACCTGTAATGGTAGTAAACAAGTAAGAAAAAAATTAGTCAAGCATTTTCAACGAAAACATTCCAATGCAGAGCTAAATTATTTTTTTGCGAAAAGCAATTTCATTATTTTTTTCTTAATTATATTAAGACCCTAAGGTCTACGTATCAAGACAATGACGACCGCGGTTAAAACTAATGTTATTTATGGACTCTGAATGTTTCAAATGGCAAAAACCGGCCAAGTGCGAATCTGGCGCGCGCACCGAGGGCTTCGTACAAACTTATTATTTGTAGATAGTTCTTAGAACTTAATTCTTGTAAGACACGCACTTGGCTGGTTATTTTTTTGGTAATTTTGTACATTGAACAATTATTACCAGGCAGAAAGTAACTTAATAAATTCCTTCTTTTTCCGTCCTTTTTTATTTCGAATAACAGCTGTCAAACTAGTAAGATATCTATCTACCTAACTATTGATCGTTGGCTAGTAGTTTCTCTACAGAAATGACAGATCTCATCTAGATCTACATTACGGAAGATAGCCGTCAAACTGAACAAAGAAAAGAGTACCTAACATAGCCGAACTTTTTTGTATAACCACCATGGTGGCAAACATGCTAAGGGCGCGTCTGATGGTGAACGATCACAGTAGCCTATTGATAGACACTTGCAACACCCCTGGCATTATTCGCGCGTTGTCACTCTTTCGAAAACAACGAACTTCTTGAAGAACCCTAAAGTCTCTACCTTCTAAAAATAGACACTTATAAAATAAGTCTACCTTATAAAATGGACACATAAGTACCCAAACATAGAAATAAGTGTAGGTTCGATAGTAGTTACATAAATAATATATTATAGCCACCAATCTATGGTATTGGGTAGTATTTGCGTAGAAGAACTTGCAAAAATCGACGACTGTAGTTTCTAAAATCATTTATTTGGGCTTTTTAACTCTGAAAATGTTAATCGTGAAAAGTAACGCGTAATGAAGATTCACGTGAAATTAAACTATAACTAGCTGCTGCCCTCGACGTCGTTGGCGTGAACGCTATACTATAACGTCACATTTTGTGAAACCAAAGCGCGATCTAATTCGACGCTAACGCCATCTAGTTAGCAAATAGGAAAAAAAATTATATAGTGAAAAATTAAAACACATCTAAGTTATACTTTACACGATTTTTTTACATAAATAAATGGCTATGTGTGAGTAGAATAATTAATAATTAAGAAGCAAGTCAAATATGCGTCGTTAGATTGCACGTTGTTACAGAATGCGTTGAAGAAATAAAGGTTCACTGCTCGTTCCCCGTAGGTGATAGCGTGATAATATGTAGGCTATATGTTGACTCGACTTCCTAATAATATTCGTGCCAAATTTGAAGTAAATCCGTGCAGTACTTTTTGAGTTAATCTGAACATACATACAGAGGAAACAGATAAACAGACAAACAGACAAAAATTCTAAAAACTATATTTTTGGCTTCGGTATCGATTGTAGATCACACCCCAAGTATTCTCTTAAGAAATATTCAATGTACAGTGTTGACTTTCCTACCATTTTATTATATGTATATATAGATATTTAGTGTTGGATAAGATTATTTTTACGAACGGAGTTGGTTTAGCGAGATGCCTTGCCTCGACGAGGTCAAAAGCATCTTCGTCTTCCTGTTCCTTCGAAAGAACCCGAAAGTCCCCAGGGCTGCATGGAATCTCTTCAGGTTCAGCTTCCTGCAAAAGCATATAACTATATATGATTATATAAATATACACAAAATTTAGGCAACTCATTTTCTGCCAGTACAAACCCATAAACCCGTGTCGCCATATTTTAAAAAATTTTCATGCGCTAAAAACAGAAATGCCTTTTTTCCACTTAATTTGCTAATCACTTTCAATAAAAAATACGTGTTAAAAATTCCTTTATATCATTCCGAATCGAAAGAGCTATCGCTCTTATTTTTAAGAGCTTTATCACTTACTAACACGTTTTTGAACTTGTGAAATAGACTAGGAATGTAGATAAACTTTTGTATGAACAACCTTCATTTCTTGAGCTATCGTTAAACGTCGTCAAATTGTTTAATACAAAATGAACTTTGCTATAATCTCCGAAGTTCTCTAAATTGTACTTTCGTAATTTAAAATCGAAATATAAGGTATAATTCATAAAACTTCGAAGATTATGGCAAATTCTAAATTAGTGTTTTCTGCTTTTCGTTAGATATAAAAAGGGTAAGTAATTTTAAAATTTCTAAAAAATGATCTTTTAAAGGTGTAAAATAGGTATGCAAAACTTAAGGGTAATCCTGTTATTTTTGGAGTTATTGTGTATTATAATATTTATGTATGCACATTTTAACGGTTTTAATTCCCAGGAGTGGACATTCAGGAGCTGAACACTCATCCACATCATTATGTGATGAAAAGCCTCTTATTACCAAGTAATTTAGTCCTGCGTGACAAACTAGGGTTGAGCACATCTCCATAAAACTGCTAATGATGCATGTAGTTACCAAAGTAGCTAAATATGTCTGGTATATTGTAAATTACCAGCTTAAGAAAGTGGCAACTAAGTCTCATTCTTAATTTCCACTAGTCTTGTCACTTCATTGTGGAGTCCACAATCCGCACTGGCCTCGCGTATGGACTATGTCCCAAATCTCCCTCGGTGAGGGTAGGCCGTGCCCCAACAGTAGGGACGTATGAGGCTGATAAGGCAGAAGCAAGGAAGGATTTGCAAGTAAAAAAAAGATTGAAATGAAAACATGGCTATACCTACTATATTTATGCTCTGTGATATCCCTTACCTAACAAAAAATATCATCTTTTTATTTAAATTTTTAATAAAAAGTAACTTAGGCTTAATCATAATTATTTCAAATATAAAATACAGTAAAATTTACCTTAAAGCCAAAAAACTGTAACATTTTCAGCAAAATAAATAAAAATGGACATAAAAAGTAAGATACATAAAATAGTTATGTATGTATATAAAAAAACACGTTTCTGTTGAAAGTGAATAATAAACAGTATGGAAGAAAAACTTTGTATATTACTTTATTTTTTGATTGACGCACGGCAGAGTTCCGCCCTCAAAGAATTTTTAAAAAGGTAGCTATGTTTTCCGCTTCTATGTTCTTATAAAAGTAACGCACTACCTACTATGTAACTACGTTCAAAAATACTTTATAAAGCATGTTTGCAATCTAAATACTTTGTACTTTGTGCCTTGCGGGTTCATCTGTACGTTAAATACCTATAAATTATACAGCTATCTAGAACATATAAGCTACGTCTTCATAAAAGTATCAAATCATCTGTTTGAACATTTCTAAGTTATAAACCGACTAACTAACTTAAACTTTCGTCTTCATTATGTCTAAGTTTGACGATATAGATCTGAAGAGTTTGTTAGTTAGTTTGAACGCGCTAATCTCTGGGACTACCAGTTGGAATTGAAAAATTCTTCAGGAAGGTGGCCTCTGAAATGACGGGCATATTTAACTAGATCGATTTCAACCCAAAATAACCCGTTTAAGTACCTACAACTAAACATCAGCGAATTCTTCAGAGCTGTATTACATACCAGCTAGCCAGCTATTACATACTAGCTAATTGTTTCCCGCGGTATTTAACTTTTGAAGTCCCATACCAGCTTTACACCCCCTTTTAAATCCTATCCTGTATTAAGGCTTACAGGTCACAATAGTCCGGACATATTCAAATACATACGGGCGATAAACTAACCCTCCTTCTGTGTTAAAATAGATCAACAGTTTTTTTATTTGAAAAAATTTAATGACGTGTTTCAGCAATTTTGGGGAATCTTTACCTAGAGGCAAAATAAGGGACGCAAGTTTGTATGGGAGTTCTGCCGTCCCTGTCAGCTTAACTTTGTAAATAATATTTTCCCATGGATAGATTCATGCTCTGATTCTGGAGCCGTGGATCAGAGACAACAAAATCTGTGGCCTCAACAATATAGGGGGTTAGTTACCACTCAACACAACTAAAAAAAACCACGCTCATGCATATACATACCCGAATGCATACCAGCTGTGCTACTAATCCGATTCTGTTTCAGACACCTAACATCTGTTAGAATCAAAATGACGCAGCCCATCCTCGCTAGTTATCGCATCAGTGTACATGCCGATTGACGGAGACATTCCGTCACATGAAGTAGTAGAACTGGGAGCCAATTCTCACGCGATCGAATTGATCACGAATTCGAAATAAAGTACGAATTTAAACTTTTCTCGAACGAAAATGTAGTTTAGCAATTCTGGTAATGTCGAATTCGACATTTCTCGAACGCAAGGCGCTCGAACTGCTTCGAGTGGTCGGGACCGTTCGAGACTACATCTCGCATTCGAATCTTGACAAATTTAGTTCAAAATGATTGGGTTCTAAACATTAATTCTACTCTTATCGTGAACTATATGTTCTAAAATTTAAATTAAATGTCTAAAATGTTGGTCAGAGTCATTAAAAGGGAGGAAAATGTGATGTATCCTAGTGTTTGTTATGATGGAAATCAATAGAAATAGAAGAATATTATTGTCATGGGCGACTTTGATAATTACGAAAATCGGCCAATTAATCAATTGAGAAAAGACTTATAATGTATTATGAAATGAATAAAGGTAAAAAATATCATATTTGCTAATATAAGTCTTTTCTTCGCCCTTTTAATTACTCTGATCTACATTTTAGACATTTACTTTAGATTTTAGAACATATAGTTTACGCTAGAGGAGTAGAATTAATGTTTAGAACCCAATCATTTTAAACTAAATTTGTCATGATTCGAATGCGAGATGTAGTCTCGAACGGTCCCGACCACTCGAAGCAGTCCGAGCGGTTTGCGTTCGAGAAATGTCGGATTAGACATTACCAGAATTGGTTAAGTACATTTTCGTTCCAGAAAAGTTGAAATTCGTACTTTATTTCGAATTCGTGATCAATTTGACCGCGTGAGAATTGGCTCCGTTAGGACATTTTATTATCGATATATACCTATATAATATCAATACTATTATTTATAAAATTAATGATTCTTGAAATAGCTCATTTATTCATATTGATACCGCGGAACTGTGTTGGTTTGAGTTTCCTTAGAAACATCAGAAGATACTATGCAGTTTTTTTACTATCAAAGCTGCATCCTGATTGGAATGTACCGACCTTCTGCCTAGACGAAGAAACATTTTTTTATATGTTTTTTTAACAGCTGACCGTCAGATTTTTTTGTACTGTTCGGATACTTATCGAGCTCTTGTGCATTAATTTACTTTATTTATTAAAAAATTAACTGTGATTGAGGACTGAAGGTGTTCTCATAGTTTTGTGTAAAATCTACGTGACAAGACTTGTGCACCAGCAGAATCATCGAGCCACACACAAGGAGCTGCCAAAATCCAAAACACATGAAAACCCCAGGGACGCTCCAGGCGGCCGGCAGCCATGTGGGTCACTAGTTGAGATTCTGCAAGAAACTGGGTTGGCTGCAATAGTTGGCCATCCGCTACGCACAAAGCCACCATCTATATGTGTGGCAGGTGCGAAAATCAGCCCGCCACAAAAACAGTTTCAAAATCAAACACGCCTTTATAATCGTGCACTCTGTACAGTCGCCATCGGCAGCATTTGCTGTAGAACGCGTCCTATTATTTGTTCGCAGCTTAAGACTTAGTTGCCAACTCTTCACTTTGCACTTTTTTTTTTATGCAGAATAAAGAGTGCAGATTGGCAGCTCTGAATCGTAGAATAAGCTGTCCGATTGTCATAATTTTGGTTAGAGGCAGTCGCGCCTCATGCTGAATATTCCATGGGATACTTAGCGCATTTAGTGGCACGTCGGCTCCGTGGCTCCTTGGGTAAAATGACCCGACTGTCATTTGTGTTTGAGAATTGGATCCTATTTTCTATGTATGATATGTATGTATTTACAAGAAAAAAAAGATATATATGTATTTAGATCTGTTGCCTGGTATCCATAGCACAAGCTTTGCTTAGCTTGGTACCAGATGGCACTGTGTTTTATGTCCAAAAATATTTATTATTATTATTATTTATTTATATTATTTAAGTTTATACAATATAAATAGAAAGTTCCATCAATAATCAATCAATAATGCATGAATCTAAATTCTTCTGTTTTAGCTGTTCCTAAATTTCGTACTGGATCGTGAAATTCTCAGTTAAGTAATTAAACAACATATTTCTTTATATTTATTTATAACATTTTAATTATGTATTAAAAAATATCACAATGTAATATAAAAAGAATTATTAGATTTATTGTTAATATTGTAAATCATTAAAAAACTTTGACAAAATCAGCATCTGAATTAAAAGCAGGCATACTTTTTCGTAAATTTTAAAAACACTGAAAACTTATTAATAATTTTACTTAGAAAAATCTCACAATAACTACATTTTTTAACTAAAAAAAATTAATTTTATCATTATTGCAGTTACAATATTATAATTTTTTATAAAATTTCACATGGTTTAATATACTTATGTACTATAATTAAGACTGGACTAGATCACTGGCTGCAGATGAATAATGTGTCGCTGCCGACCCTAGCTTTGTTAAGGAAATACTTTTGGACAAAAAAAATAAAAAGCATAAATAACCGCCTAAAGCAGGGGGTACCTTAGCCGTTTGGTCGCTAGTGTCGTTGTAAGTTCACATCATTTCAATATGGTACCTATAGTTTTGATTTTTGACCACCGGGTCAGAAAAGTTTATTGCACTATATGTTGGTTAATAATAATAAGCGAATCTACTCAATTTTAATAATAATCTTTATTTTCAGACATACTTGAAGGTTTATACAAGAGTATACAACTCGCGCACGAAATGTTTCGTACCATTATCAATAAAAACGACAAAAAAATAACGTTTGTTGTATGGGAGCCCCCCCTTAAATATTTGTTTGATTTTTATTTAATTATATATTTTTAAAGTAAATATATAACTCTGTATATATATAACTGTCTATTTCATGAGATACAGCCTAGACGGACGGAGCGAAGTCTTTGTAATAGTTTCTTTAATGGCTTTGACAATAAAATTCTATACACCATTTTTCTCACCAGGTTTTACTGCGTACCTAAAGTTAATCTAAACTTATGATAAATTTAAAAGCACTGTTTTGACTAATGTACTTGGCTTTTCGGTAGATGACGTGACTAATGGCCAGTGGGCAGACGCGCAACACATGTCAAATTGCGTCATTTGAAAAACACATTTTAAAGATAAAAGACGTAAAAAATAGAAAAACCGGCAGACTAATTAACCTATTTAGGTACATAATAAATATATTATTAAAATTTCAGATAGATATCGTATTGATATTGTAGTAATATTTTATTAAAAATAAAACCATAAACACAAACTTGGTAGAAATAGACGGAGGCCTTAAAAGTAATTTCTATAAAAGGATTTTGTCGCATCGACACTTGACATGGGATGAGTCACATTACAAACTAGCAAATCGACACTTGACCTGGGATGATTCACATTACAGACTAGCAACCAAACGTTATTAACATTAACACATTCAGTAGGACAAGTGAGAGGAGATAGAAAAGAGACTTCTGTTTACGCTCTCTTCTTATTCTTTCCCATTTATCTATCTCATTCGGTTGTTCTTTCTTTTCTTATTTGCCATCCCTTTTAGGTCGAAAGCATTTTATTAAACCTTTGCATTAAATCAAAATTCAATCCAATCCCGTTGAAAGAAGTTTCTCTTCCAAAACAACTCATTTATTCACCGGAGAATCGATATCAGCTCAATGAAGTTAACGGTAGAACCGCAAAATAGTAGGAAAACACCAATCGTCATCAGGCCAAGGGCCTTCCACAGTCTCCAGTTGAACTTTCCTAGACCAGGACGTTGCCAAACAACGAACAAATAGATGAGGTTTGGCCAAATGAAAGCCATATTAGATAAACAAAATGCTCCAAGCTGAAACAAAATTATTACTTAAATAAACATATATCTCGTGGCTCCGTTTTATTCGTCTATTGGAATTAATATGCGAAGCTAAGCAACGTCGGGCGCAGGATACCAGGATATAAGAACGTCTAGTGGATAATTTTTCTAAGCTTTTCCGTGTTTAACATGTTTATGTTTCACAGCTTTATATTTATTTCCATTGATTCTGATAACATTGCATAGATAGGTGTTATATCTAAGCCGTCATACATTTTCGTTTATAAATTAAAATTAGCTCTGCGTACTCTTGGAACTGAGAGGATAAACGATTTTTATGTGACCTTACTTTATATACCTACATTTTTATAGTTATTAGTTTCCAAAGTCATAAATTTTGTGTTTTAAATACGATTTACTTTGTTATACTTACAAATCCCATCAATGCATTGATATTCGGGAACAATATGGCAATCACTGAGATCAATACGACAAATATAGCTCTGTAGAACAATTCCCACACTAGAAGCATCTTCTTCTCATGGTATTTGGCAAGGTAGTGGAAACAGAGGTTAAATGGTACCCAGAAGTTCAGTGCATGGGTTATGTAAATCATGACAGCAATTCCAATTTTTAAAATTTTTGGTAATCTGAAAACAAGTTACAAATTTATACTAATACTACAGAGAGAGCGGATTTTGTGAGTTTTTTTTATATGTGGTGATTATTCCGGCACCATTGGTCTGATTTGAAAAATTTTTTCACTGTTAGAAAGCTACATTTTTTAATTTCTCCATATGGTTAAAGTCTATGTTTTGTTTGATAAGTCAGGTTCCGTAAGATACAACGGGAAGCAAGATATATGATATGAGCGAAGTCCGTAAAGGGTGCATTTTCGACATTGCCCAGTTTAGTTCTGGACATTTACAGCACGGCAAACCTAACCATAGGATTAATATTTTTTTTATGCCCCACCCTAACAGAGCCAGCATTGCCCGGGGATTGCGGCAGATTCCTAATACTAGACAGTATACCCCTACACCTTTAGATCCAATAAACCCAGATCTCTCGTCGGGAAAAAAGTATCATATGTACATGATTTATCAGTGTGTTATTGATTAAAAACATCCAAACCACTATATCATCATTATCATATCAGCTTATTTTGGTCTACAGCTATAATTAGCCTCCTTCGTGGCACGCCATTTCCTCGATCCTCTCCATTTCTGATCCAGCCACCCTTTCTAGGTCTTCGATCCAAGGCGATGGCGTCCCACGCTTTGCCTTTAGTGCTCGGTTTCCACTCTAGAACACGTCTGCTCCATCAGCCAATCCAGATCCACTTCAGCTTGTTTTCTGCTTTTTGCCATCTACATGTATGCGCCGCCCAGTCTATCATTGTTTTGAAAGCATCTTCTAGATTGTAGGTGTATATAGCTTAGTACAAATTGATCTCTGTGTTTATTTTGTAAAAAAGTAATTGAAATCATGATTACACAAAACTGATACTAACATTCCCATAGGAAAATTGACAGTAATAGGCGTTTCACACTTGTCCAAAAACGCAGCGTAGCCGAAGAATGAGACGCTAAATACACATCCGATGTTAATAAACATACCTGAAATTGATAAATTATTAAATTCGTAAAACATTCAATGACCGCAGGCCAGGGCTCGAACCTGCGAATATTGGCTACAGTCCAAATGCTCTACCTACTGAAGTTCGGTGACTGGCTGAAAAAAAACCCAACTTTGTTTTTGTTGGATGTGATTTTTTTGACAAGCTAAACGCCTAAATCTTTTTTTAGCTCTTCTAAGTAAAAAACAACTTTGAAAAGAGATAGTTTTAAAAATAAAATTTAAACACGTATTTGATTGATTGATTTGAACCCCTGACGAAAATAGAGGGATGTTATAAATTTGACGTGTGTATCTATTTGTGTTTATGTAAATGTCATTAGTGCCCAAACGGATGAACCTATTTTGATTTAGTTTTTCTTTATATAAGTTAATAACTTGATGAAGAGTGTTTTCAGCTATAATTCAAGAAAATCTGTTCAGTTGTTGCAAGAAGAAGGGATTTGGGCCTCTTCGACATGCCATTTGATTTGAAATTTGGTATCCTATTACTTCAATGAAATAAAAAAATAACCTTTAAAACTTTGTAATAAAACAAGATAACCTTAACCTGGTGCTGCAGTATCACCTGAAATCTGCAGGATACCTCCTTCCCAACTTACAGCAAAGGTACCATGTTATGGCTCATAGGAATTGTCTCCATGAATATGATATATATAGATTATCATCAGGGTCTCATGATGGATCAGGAAATGATTATATTGATAAGGGCTTCTAAGCTGCTTCTACTAGTTCAATCGATATACACTTTATTTGGATCGGGGTTTTTTTTTTTAAATTTAGATGAATTTATTTTTTTAACTCATTTTAAATAACAATTAGGTCTTAACGCAACGGTATGTGTAAAAAAGATAAATATAACCTAACCTTTCAAAGACGTGGAATCTAGTGATTCAAAGGTTTAAACCGCGTGGAGGTGATATTAGTGGTGAACTCAAAATGGACACTGTCTTTATAGTGTGTAGGGAACATATAGATAATGTGTAGGGAACATATGTGAGGGTAGTGCTCGAGCGGCCAGAAGCTGACGCCGCGCACAACAGTCACTCATGCCGTGGCATAAGGAGGTGCAATCCTCCTCCACATACCGTCGCGTTGAGACCCGATCAATATTTAAAAAAATAGATAATTTCACTTGCAGTCGTAACTGATTTAAATTAGACTTACCAATAAAAAACACCCAAGGGTACTTCTTGGGGTCTTTCATATTATTTTCAACAGGCAATGCAACTCCTGCGCAGGACATACTAAACACTGCCATTCCCATATACTCAAACAGTGGATAAGCTGACGTAAAAGTCTCCATGTTTTGGAACTTAGGGTTTAGGTTAAAAGCGTAGTATACTGCCATTCCTGTGCACAGCACTGCAAGAAAAAAGATATCAATGACTGTTAAAGACCGCCCAAGCAGATTCATGGTAGACGAACGAAGGCGAACAAGCCAACATGCAGTGCAGTCAGTTTAAGTGTAGAACTGTGGACTCTAAGAAAACATAGTTAATGCTCATTAATCTGAAGACAAAAACTGGCAACGCTTATCTAAAGCTAAAAAAGCTTATCTAGAGGCTGGCAGTCTCGAGAAGGAAAAAATATGTACCACTCAGTTGGGAGGAAGTAAAGGCTAGAGAAGGGAGAGAAATACTAATCAACTGTACCATGGCCACAGTTTAAGTAATAGCACTTCTTCTGTAGGTAATTAAATGAATGCTAGAAAAATAAAAGTTGGTACATAGATACTTCCGTGAGTCGTACCTCTACACCCGCTAGCGGATGACTTATGATCCTGCAATGTAGTAAGGTCTTAGCGGACGATCCGGCTATAATTACTTTATCAAAATTTAAAAAATCTGGCCCGTCTTCAAACTATATGTATTAAAATAGCATATAGCAGTAGTATTCAAATAGTTCACACCTGAGCTGTGTATTTATTTCCTTCACAAACACTTTTTTTTGTTAGATGAACTATTTATTTTTATCTAGTTTCAAAACATTACTTTACCACCAGTCTGGAAAGTTTTTTCTACATAGAAGAGTCGGTTTATTATTATATAAAGGGTACGAATTGTGGACAGAATATGACTTACCTATGACTATGTTTGCCATCACGGAGAATGGTTCAAGCCACTTGAGATGTGTTATCAAGCATATTAGTATGAGGGGTACGATCATCGCTGCTAGGTACACCCTAAGACTTGGATATCCTGAAAAAGTAGAGATGACAATGAGTGGCTACCATTATAGTGACCAGAGTTAAGCACCAAGGCAGGCTAGTATTCACGACAACTGTTGAAAATTCCGCCTGTGATTGGTTTATAATATAAAATGATCGATATAAACTTTAAATCTACATGATCGACATATTTAAATGCTGACCTGTATTTCATCTCTAATTGGAGTCTTTAAGAATTGTGTTACTACTAGGTGGTAGATTACTACTATCTCCACTTTTTTGCCTTGAGAGCAGTGTTTATCACTACTCAACAGTGGAATGGCTAAGGCTCTGCTGTATTGGAGGTATTTCATAGCTAATCTTTAGGTGACAGGCCATTTGTGGTTAATTTTAATTTCCAGCATATTGAATATGAAGTCACCGACAGCGCTCAAAAGTTAGCAAGTTATAGTGGGAATAGGCAAGCTACATTGCTTTTAGAACTGATAACAAATGCAGGAAATTTAGAGGCGACTAAGGACTGGAAGAAGTCCGTCTTTTAGGCCTTTTATCACGTGGATAGACTAGTTCTATCAGGTGGACAGATGACGGGCCTAGTTACAAACACAGGAAACTGGTGGTTGCCGGTGACTTAAGATCGACAATTACTGTAGAGACTTTTAGAAAGCCCTTCGTTCAAAAGAACCAACTTTCTGGGTTTCGTTCGGTTACTTTGTTCTTTAATACCATGACCAGTCCTATCACTATATATATAAGCAATGGTCACTTGACATTTGTGACCTCAAACAGGAAAGCCCTGCTAGGGGTAGGTATTTATTTTGTTAAAATTTCCGAACGACTTAGTAACACAACACCACAACAACATTGGTGTTAATATCCGAAGAGCCCCTAGGTATTCAAACATGACGTCCAAGAAAGATAAATAACCCCAAAATGATTAGTTTCTTAAACTGACAAATCTTGGATAAGTTGATGGATCTGTGAGTGATTATTTAGATTCCGAGCATTTAGAATAGAAACTAAGCTCTCCAATAAAAACCTTCCCGAAGCTATAACCATGGAAGCACGGAAAAAGAAATTCTGTAAATTCCAATGGTATTAGAATATTACGGATGATTACTTTTTAAACACGTGTTTTTTTAGTTTCACCCGTCACGTTTTGACCTTTGAATTTGATCTACTTTCCACTGTTCGATTGAGTTGAAATTCTGCATACACACGTAAAGCGGATGACAATGCAATATAATGATGTCATAGAGCTAGTCTGATGATGGAGTCGGTAGGTGTCTAGGACCTCTGTAACGAAACTACGCTATCCCATCGAGTTTGGACTTGTTTGATTCACCTTGACAAGTACTTTGGTCTTAAACGATAACCAGGGTCTAATGAATGCTTGTTTGTAAAAAAAAATTAACATGTATTCTTGTTTAACGTTTAATATTCACCTGCAATACCAGCCATTGAAGTTTGGTGAGTATCTTCTACTAATTGTTTAATAGATTTAGCTATGATAATTTGGTAGGCAGCGCAGGAACCAAAAAGATCAATACATAAAATTGCATCTATTATATACCTGTAATATTAAAGATACAAATTTAAGAAATCATATATTAAAATCATCGCAGCTGCGTATCTAATTATTTTGAACTAGCTGGTTACCCGTGGTGATACCCGCGCAATCTACTAGTAACTTTTTCCATCGTATTACCCATACCCGTTGGACTCGTTTCTTCTTTGTTGAAACGACTGGCGATGGTCAAAGTATGTACTAACTCAGATACCTTCCCCGGCGGGTGCACAATCACTAACCAAAAAGGACGGTCAAATGGTTAACCCTTAGTGCGCGAGTCCAACTTGCAGTTTACCAGTTTTTTTTTTCTTTAATATACACTTTTTTGGTTAAGGTTGTGTTGTTTGGTTGTCCTGACAATTACAAATGCAACCGAATATAAAAGGGAAATTGGTCATGCTATTCTTAACTGATGTTTCGTCATACACGTGACAAATGATTTATTTATATAGATAATTTCTTTGCAGTAACGTATATCCAAAGAAGATTGTAAGCAATTTTATTTCTAAACCACTAAGGTAGGAAACAAGCTAACGGTCCGCCTGATGGTAAGCGGTCACCGTAGCCTATGGACACTTGTGACTTGCAAAGCAGCAATCTTTGCCCCGACGTGAAGTACTGCTTCGCTCTGTTGAGTACACCAAGTTTTTTGGACGCCAGCTTCGCCTCGTGTCTTTGTAGAGTTGAATCAGACAAAGTCCTCAGTCAGATACCTTGAAAAGGGTGGTCTTGATTTGAGACACAAGTTCTCCACGCTTTTCCTCGACAACGGAACGAGGGATGTTTGTACGACTCGTGTAATAAGCATCTCCAGTGTCAAACATGTTATTGACATGCAACAGAAACAGCGTAGGAGACAGCACAAAAGCCTTGCACAAGCATTAATGTCCAAGCTATCAGAGCAACTTCGGTCAACTGCCGTCTGCCAGACAAAAAACTAGCCACCCAGTTGCACAGACCCTCGGGCACTCCGTAAGATGGCAACTTCGATAGAATAATCCGGTGCCAGACCCGATCAAACGCCTTCGCTATGACCAGGCTGCATGCCAATGCTTCCCCCAGAGTCTCATCATCAATGGCTAGCGACCAGAAAGCACGACTCCCAGAGGGCTAGCTCGCAAGACGCCCACCTTTTTGCCGATGAATTGGAATTTAGCTCTGGCAGTTGCTTTCTTACTGAACCACGTGGCAGCATTTATTTGCGTTTAAAATCAGAAATATTCGGATCCTTAATTATTATTACGAGCCGTGGTCTAAGGCTCAAATGCAGTTTGCTTAAGCCACTCACGATGGTGGGCGTTCATGTCTCCCAAAATAACTGGTTCTGCTATGAAATATTGCTCTAGAACATTGTCAGTCGTTAAACTCAGGTGCGTGAAGAGTCGAGCTACGTCCAGGTCTCCTGTAAAGGCACGCATAGATACGAGTGTGACGGCTGTGATTTACGCGCACTCATAATTTCAACAGGTCCCTGTCTTCAAGGCTATGAAGGTGGTAACAGCAGATATCCTTCAAGTCGAACAAACGTACACTGGCACGACTCACAAAATTGCAAATACTTCCCCAGTGCAGACTGCTCATTTGAGCGAGTACTCGCTATGCCCTGCTTTTATTGTTCGGGTGGTTTATTCGAGCAAGTGCTCGCTGTGCCCTACCTCTCTTAAAAATGGAACCCTTAAAACATAAGCAAAAAAATTGCGAATGATTTTATCGTAAACGTAAACGCCTAACGACACCATAAGGGAGAATTTTATAAAATTGACAAAAAAAAAAATTTTTTTTTATTATTATTATTAAGAATTAAGAAAAAATTGTCAAAATATTTTACGGTAAAAGCCAAGTAATAATCATAATAAAATATCATAACCTTAAATTCAGTGCTCACGCCCAAAAACATTATAAATGCTGTTATAAAATTTGCGGGCTTTCGTGACACCCGTGTTATGTTTTTATTAACGCTATAATTAACGGCATTAAACCGTAGTGTGGCCAACAATAACAAAAACTTACCTAAAAGTTTTAGCGAATCTAGATATTTTAGGGTTTGGAAAACAAGCAACTGACGCTTCGCCGACGTCTGAGTACGACATAGTGGGCACCCTGGTCCTCTTATACAGCATTTGTGCTGAACTAACTAAGATCTGAAAATATGTAATATATACTATCATGACACTAACCTCGAAAGGGGTTGGTAAGAGATATTTTAGATATAAATAGATTGTCTTGACAAACAATGCCGGAACCATAAAGGGAAAACTCTATTATTATTTTCTTTTTGTTGTAGTCACACAGTAAAATTCAGGGAAATTCAATTACTGTGACAAAAATAATTTCTACCACTATTTGCTACTTGAATTTAATGAAGTAAAAAAGTGTCCTACACTTATTAAGTTTGGATAACATAAAATGAGAATTATTGTGAATATCTAAACAAAATTGTGAACTGATTTTGACCAAAACAATTTTAATATATAGTATTCATAAAGTTTTATTATCGTAATTCTTTTCAAATTTTTTAACTGAAGTTTTTAAAAGTTAGAAAGATGGCGAACATCTAAAATAATTAATTTAAATTCAAGTGTTATGTTTAAAAAAACACTTACATATAAACAATAAGCAATATAGGCTCCGAAAAAGAAGTTTAGAGCTACTGCAGGTGCAATTCCTGACTTCATGTAGGCTACATGTCCGCCCAACAAACCTCCGCCAAGCGCTCCCTTGACGATATGGGCAATCGATCCAAATATCCTGAAAGAAAATTTCATCATTATCTTCCTATCGCTCATTGACTTTACTAAAATAATGATGTTAATCTCTAGGTTTATTCTAAATTTAACCATTTAGGTGTAGTCATACATTACCCGGATGGTTTAGGGTTGTTCCTATGCGCTGCGAAGTCATACTCTTCTTCTTCTTGTTGCGTGTGCGCAACAACCTTGAAATTGCTTACATTGCCCGTCGATTTCGGGCCTTTCTAAAGTAAAAGGAGAGAAAATAATTTAGTGTCTGACTTCGGTTAAAATAAGTTTTTTCAGTTTTTTCACGCTGCTCGCAACGTGGGAATTTTTTCTCATCTTTCCAATGATATGCAATATCATTAGATAATTTTTAAAAAATATGAAAACCATTTTTGGATTCGACGATCCATTTGCGAAATATAAAGCTTCAAAGTGTTAATTTTTGTTAGAGTCAAGTGACCACCCTACCCCTGCCAACTAAGTGGTTGTACTTTAGTATATTTTATTACAAAGTAAAAAGGAAAACTAATACATCTAATTTTAAGTAAGCTTTTAAGTAAACAAGATATAATAGTCGAGCAACTTATTAAAATGTACTTGTACCGGGCAACTACGGAATCCGTGCGCTTTGCCCGGCTCTTGGTCGATTTTAATTGAAATTCAAATGCTTTATTTCTTAAAAATAGGGTATCATATCACTTTTTCGAAGTTAATAAACTATAAGTTACTAGTTAATACCGTTTCAAAAGGGCGTTCTGGTGAGAAGAACCGGCGGAAGAACCTCTCCAACGGTCGCTCTTTTAAGTTTGATTAATCAATACAAATTTTCAAGTAATAATGTTAACAAAAAAAATATTTAATACCATGCATTTTTTCATTAAGGTAGTCTTGAAATCTCTATTCTTTTTAAAGCAATCAATATTTTTATGAACATAAATTAAATTATCTAATATATACTAAGACGATAAGATCAGGACCTTGCTTTCCTTAAATATACCTATTAAAGAGTGTCTATGGGATAGATTGTAAATTGGTGGAACAACCCTCTTCTGTACAAAGATTGTTTGAATATCAGCTGCGTGTCCCTATAGTAAAATACCGTAAAACATCACGCTATGAAAGTAGCTAAAGTATACTATCCAGGCAGTAGCCTTTTTAATCTCGTTTCCTACCAAATTTTCTATCTCGCACATTTATAAACCTAGTCATATAAAATTATACACAACAATAATATAAAGTTTTAGGTTAATCAAATTGTATAACTAAATGATAAATTTGTAAATTTTACGAGAAAAAAATTACATCTTTTGAGCCTAATCTTAACAATAGATTAACGTTAACTAAACTACATTATACTTTTTTTTCTTCACTCTTATTTTTTAAATAAAAAGGTTAACACATCCAGACCGATGAAATGCAAAAATACATCAGTTCAAAATTTCTCACTTCATACCTAAAATATAGGTACAACAAAAACTCCCAAAATATATAAAAAAAATACTTGCCTTAAAGACGTCGAACATTTTACAAAGTATTCAACGACTCAATTCAAAAATGAACTGAACTTATAATATAGTATCCATAAACCAAAATGTTGTGAACACTAATTGCCTTTACAAATTCGCCTACTGATCGTGATCATCATATAACAACTCATTCCATATGTCTGTATGTTACACATTTGTGACACCATACTTAACTTAAATAGCTTCGTTTAATCACAGTTTACGTACTTACACATCGCGTATTTACTTAACGTTTTGTCCAGAGATGTATTTCGAAAAGCAGCAATGTATCCTATTATCATTTGGATCTATGTAATTTTTATTTAATTCGGTTACCTAGGTAGACCAATTGGCACATTATGAGAATATTAAAAATAAAAGATTTTTTTTTTCTATAATTCATATTTTAATACGTTTAGTAGTATTGTAATAGGTGAGCTATGTAGGCACAACTAGTATGCAGTGCACAAATATTTCATCTTAAACAGAATATCTACTAATTTGTTTTACAAATTGTCTGTCCGTATATGACATGTGAAAATGACAATGAATAGACTCTTAGTCACTCACTACTCCACACAATAGATTTTAAATAAAAACGTAGCTAGACGATGCGTACGTCACATATATAATAACAAATATAAATAAACCAAAAAAACTATTTCTTAAGTCAAAGTCAGTGGTCAGTACCTGGATGGGGGATTTTCTAAGCTTCTTCGTGTTTAGGGGGACATGTTCAACCGTAGTAGCTATTGTTATATCTATGACAGCAATCGTTAAGTCAAGCCTTATTGGTGGGTTGGGAAGTCTGAAGGTCGAATGGCAACTAGCTCGACAACGTCCGCCAACTCGCACTAAGCCAGCATGCTGGACTATGACGTGAACTTCCTTTCTAAAGGAGAGACCTGAACCCCCTACAATGAAAGCTACAACTCAACATTACACTTGTGTATAGTATAGTATAGTATTGTGTATAGTATAGCTGTGCTGATGATAATTTTGATTTAAAAAGTACTTTATTTTTATCATAAATGTTTCTTAAAAATCGGCAAAGTGCGAGTCAGACTCACACCATTATCTATATAAAAGGCAAAAAAATCACGTTTGTTGTATGGGAGCTCCCCTTAAATATTTGTTTTATTTTAATTCAATGATTTATTTTTAAAGTGAATATATAACTAAATATTCTGTGAATATTTTAAGCGTCTACCTGTTGCCGTTATCAATATCGAGCAAATACGAGCAAATAAAATCTAGTTTTTTGTTGTATGGGAGCCCCTTTAAATATTTATTTTATTCTGGTTTTTAGTATTTGTTCTTATAGCGGCAAATTCAACTGTCTAACTATCACAGTTCATGAGATACAGCCTGGTGACAGACGAACGGACGGATGGACGAATAGGGACCCGTTTTCTACCCTTTGGATACGAAACCCTAAAAATGATGGTTTTGTACAGTGAAATCGTGTAAAAACTACTCGCAGAAAAGACTTGATGATTAAAAAAACCAAACACTTACATATGTTTTAAATTGCACGTGCAAATTAAGTTTTCAATATAAAAAACAAACAAGTTTTTTCTATTGAGAAAGGGTTTGGTTAATCGATTGTCTGCACATTCAATGTTATGCTTCAACTCTCGTGCTGGCAGCTATACACCCTGTATAAAAAACATAGCTAGGCAGAAAAAAATAAACCAGAATCTCATAAACCACGAAACATCCTCAAAATCTATAACACCAAATTGCCCAATAATCATATAAATTCAGCTCACAAACATAGATCACATTCGATATCAAATTATGTTTGTGGTTACGCAGAAATCCTTCCAAACCCACCTTCATTAAACTACCATACCTGCGCGGTCATAAAACCTTTACCCTCAGGGTGTAATGTTCCAAAATGTAGTAATTCTACAATACGGGCAATTTACCCACCTCAGCCATTTTACCCGTACACACTACACCGAGCACATTTGTGCGGAAGTGAGCTATTTTTCTAGATTAAAGGCTGTAATGTCGAAATGACTTTTTTTTTTTTCCAATAACGAGAACAATAGTTTATTAACTCAGGTACGTCATCAAAGGTAAAGCAGGAAATGGAAAATTGTCAACGATTTTATTATCTTAGTAGTCAATATGCTTCTTGGTTCGTTATTAAGAAAATGTATAATAAATAAATAATAGTAATAATAAAAATTTTTGGACATTACACACAGCGCCGTCTGGTCCCAAAGTAAGCAAAGGTTGTGTATGATCCATAATACTAGACAACGGATACAAATACATATATTCCTTTTTGTTGTGAAGAAATATATATTATACATAAATACACCCAGACTCAAGACAAACACAAATGTTTATCACATAAATGTTTGTCCAATGCGAAAATCGAACCCACAACCTCTGCACAGCAGCCGGCCACACTACCAACTAGGCTACGAGAGAGTATCTACTTCTTCAAAAAATTTCTTGCTTTCTTGAAGGACCGCATTTTGTAATCCTTAGAGAAAATCTTATGAGGAAAGGTTCCACAACATAAGCGTTCACGGGAGGAAGTTCCTCTGAAACTGCTCTGTACATGACCCTTTGGGTTCTAAAGAGTGAGGATGAATTACCACTAGCCATAGTAAATTCTAAGCTCTTCCCTCACGTGTAAGGAAACTAAACGATAAGTATTAACATGTATTTGTAACCCCGAAAGCATCAAAAAAATATATCGAAAACTTCTGTATACATGCACCCGATTACTATATATAAAAAACACTTTTGCGGACTGGACCAACTTAACTAACATATAGATATATTCAGTAATTCAGTAGCAATTTTCAAAAAATCTTTAAGAAAACGACTTGATCAACTTAACCATCTACTGTAATTTCACTTAATTTTTTTCTAATGTAATGTTATATGCAGATTCTGTAAAAGCATATTAGTACCTACCTACCCCCTAAACATCCCAATGTCAATTCCTTTAAAAACTTAATAATATATTCAAACAAATTAAAAAGTAAAATAAAATTGCTTTATTCAGGATAAAAGTAAACAATCTTAAGTAAATATTTTATAATATTGGATTTAATTCTTACCACTCACAGTGTTAATAAAAGTACATATACACTTTGTAATTATTCCTTTATTTCAGCTAAGTAAAAGGTACTCGTATGCTTCTAGACCCTATTGTAAATACGATAACCTCTTTCAATCAATAATTTATACTTACAATAACAATATTTTACTATCTTATTTTATATAACCTAAATTGATTCTGTTTCTTTTATTTCAAAATATAAATGAATCTCGCCTTGTGCTTAACTACATTGTCTCAACCATGTACTTAATTATAGCTGTTACGGAGCACACCTTCACAACGGCGTAACATAGTATATAAGTAGGCATAAACAATTGTTAGTAGGTATGTATGTATGTAAGCAAGGTTTGTATTGTATAAATAATTTTGTCTCATGTTCATAAATTTAATATAAATAATATTAATATAAATTTCATAAATATAAATAATACGTATTAAAAAGTAAAATGTATTGTATCGTTAAATACAAAGTATGGGCACGTTATTTGCTTGTACATTCCATTAGAAAGTGTCTTAAGCCTACATGTGCAAGCGTGGAACGTGCGGGGTGAGAGGAAAGATGTCTTGTGCAGATGTTGTCAGAAAGAGGCCCTGGACCAAAGGGCGGCAATTCCACAGACTAGTATTGTACCTAACGGTAGGCAATTCTACGCGATTCACGCACAATGCATCACCTCTCTTCTGTGGTGTAAAATTAGTGTACTGTACCGTTGTCACATTATAAGTTGTGTACATATTTTCCATAGTTTCATTCCCTCGCACCAAAATCTACCCCCGCGCCAAATTATTACTTTACAATAGCTCTTAATAAGTATCATAATTAATCATGTAACGATACTATAGGTCTAATTAATGAAATAAAATGTATTGTTTTTTTCACTCTCTGTAAATGACCGTTTGTTGTCTTAAAATAAATAAATAAATATGCAAGCGGTAGACCACACAGGGAGGCAAAGGTTCTCCTCAGAGTACAAGAAAAACATACTCCTTCTTTGTCTTTTATTAACAGGTCTGCCCGACAGAAAATAAGACTTGATTGATATATTTAGCCCATTAATAAATATATACCTAAGGTGAATAAATAAATAAAACACAAATGAAGTGGCGGGAATAGAAATAGAAAAAACAACGCAACTGCCAAATGTATATTATCTCAAGCATCTATATATTTAAAAATGAATTGATGTTTGTTAGTCTCACAAAAACTCGACAACGGCTGGACCGACTTGGATGATACTTTTTTTGTTGTGATCATTATAGAGCCAGATTTATGCGTAAGAAAAAAAAGGGTCAACTGCGAGTCGGACTCGCGCACTAAGGGTAAACCGATAGTAATGAAATTTTGGTAAGTGGTTGTGCAGACGCCCGAAAAGGTTTCTGAGAAAGAAAAAACTGGTTAAGTGCGAGTGAGATTCACGTACTAATGGTTAACCGATCTAGAGAATTTATGAATTGCGATAGCGTTGTCTATTCTTCTATTCCCGCTACTCCAATTGTGTTTTGGTAAGTTTATTCATTTTTGCACCTTACATTTTTATTTTTTACTCGCAAATGTAATGTAAAACATTGTGTGTAACACAGGTGGTACAGAAGTGACAAGCTCGAGTTATTAAAGCCTTCGCTCTAAGGCTCTTTCGTTGGTAATTTTCTCCTTACCACCCTTAATACACAAG
The DNA here is from genome assembly GCA_946406115.1 of Apoda limacodes. Classification (NCBI taxonomy): domain Eukaryota; kingdom Metazoa; phylum Arthropoda; class Insecta; order Lepidoptera; family Limacodidae; genus Apoda; species Apoda limacodes. The sequence goes on along the minus strand of OX291555.1, from coordinate 17,797,773 downwards.
ATACTTTTCTTTAACAATAGACATTAATTAACTAACAACGCAAACTCATGAGAGTAATTACCAAAACGAAACCTCTTTTATTAAAATAGATACGTTTACTTGTCAAGCTGATAGAGCTTTGATGGTTTTTTGAGTTTTAGCGGGGCAACTAGAAATAACTATGTAAAAAACACCCCATCAAATGCATGGTTGCCCTTTGTTTGAGCGCCCCAGCTCTATTTAAAGCGACACTATTAAACCTAAATTAAAAACAGTATCAAGCTCACACTTCGATAAGGTAAATAGCGTAAACATTAATCAGACTTACAATGTTAAATGGACTTCTTTGATAGTTTACGCATGCCGTCCAAAGTAACTATCACAAATCGATTTAATGGTCTGAAAAACGCAATCATGACATTAAATCTACATACGTAGGGAGTATTATTAAGAATCTTAGCACCATGGTGTAATCACTTAAAAATATCAGTGTTAAAAATAATGTTTATAATAGAAAATCTATTATGAATATTATGAATTTACAACTGTTTTTGTTTACTTACTTGTTTGTTATATCTACTAATTGTTTTGTTACAGGAGCTAAGGTAACTTGTTAAGCTATTGTCACTTTTTTAGATTTTATTTTGAATGCTTTTTTTTGTATTTTCTTAATAAAAATATTGAATCATCTCATTTCCACTGAAACGTAAAATAAGTCTCATTAAATAAATTTACGCTAGATTTAAGGGTTCCGTACCTCACTAGAAAAAAATAATAGAACAGATAGAAACGGAACCTTTATAGGATCATTCTGTTGTCCGTCTGTTTGTTTGTCGACCTGTCAAGCGCATTTTTAACAGGAACGCGTGGTGTCATTAACCTAAAATTTATATCAAATATTTAGGTTAATCGTTCCTTGAAGCTGTATAAAAATCAATTACGAAACGCAATCAAAAATACAGCGATTTGTGCCGCATATTTTGACACTTACAAATATATATAAGGTAGTTCGTAACAATTCCAAGTTTTCCCCGTTTATTAAGAGGGCCCAAACTCCGGAAAATTCCAAACGTCTGATAATCCTACGAGGAGGTCACTTAAATGTGTCTGTCGGTTACTCTGTGATATTACCTACAATTAATTTATGCATTCATTTTGACCAATTATTAATTAAAAATATTTAAAATGTTAACTATTTATAGAAAAACTTTTTCCATTCAGTGAATAAAACTTTTAATAAAATTTTTAAAACTAAAACAATAGATGCAGTTACAGGCCTTAATTAAGCGATTGGGCTACAAAAGGAATTAAAATAAGCAGAGATAGACTTTATGAATTGATTATCTATACATATAATAAAATTGTAGGAAAGTCAAAACTGTACATTGAATATTTTTTTAAAAAAATACTTGGGGTGTGATCTTCAATCGATACCGAAGCCAAAAATATAGTTTTTAGAATTTTTGTCTGTTTGTCTGTTTGTCTGTATGTATGTTGGAGATAAACTCAAAAAGTGCTGCATGGATGTACTTCAAATTTGGCACGAATATTATAAAGAAGTCGGGTCAACATATAGGCTACATATTATCACGCTATCACCTACAGGGAACGAGCAGTGAACTTTTATTTCTTCAACGCATTCCGTAACGACGCATATTTGTCTTGCTTCTTAATTATTAATTATTCTACTCACACATAGCCATTTATTTTATGTAAAAAAATCGTATAAAGTCATAACTTAGATGTGTTATAATTTTTCACTAATAATTTTTCAATATTTTCCTATTTGCTAACTAGATGGCAATGGCGTCGAATTAGATCGCGATATGGTTTCGTTCACAAAAAGTGATGTTATAGTAAAGCGTTCACGCAGACGACGTCGCGGGCAGCAGACAGTATTCACTAAAATGCGTGATCCAAGCCTTAATGAACATGTTAAAAAGTATTCAAAATTTTTTAAATCAGTCATGTTGCAAAGGCTAATCGTATAAGGAAAAAAAATAAAATCATCTGATAATATGATCAAAGCTGTTTGGAATGTTATTAATAATGAAACTGGTAGATCAAAGGCCCGTGAACTGAACTTCAATATCAAAACAGACTCTAGTTTAATTGATGATGCAGAAAAAGTTGCGCAAATATTTGAAAATATCTTTGGTGAAATACCATCAAAAATAACTGATTCCTTAACTTCATCTTGCCAAGCTCGACCGTAGGACAATCTGCATCCCTTTTATCGCGAAAGAATTCTTTCGGGAAATATTTACAGGGCATTATTGTTAAGGCCGTAGTGGAGCATCGAATTGAGTTAACTTTTGGCATAAAACGAAGATGGATATAATATAATACCTTCTATCTCGACTAAGTAAGGTTAAGGTCACATACGAGGCAGATACTATCAAAAATATATATCCGTCTATCTTCCACTATCGCTTTCCATATAAATCAATGGACGTGCACAAACGGGGCGGATAATATATATTTCATCTTCCAGCATCCGCGTCTGAGCGGCTGAGCTATATTGAGAGACTCTATCTATTTTTTGCAAATAAATGCAGGGTGAAGCATTAATTGACCACGCAGGCGTGCCAATATTAACCATTTATTTTCAACTAACGTCAAAAAAGAAGGTTTTGTGTTTTTTGAGCGCGCGGATGTATCATTATTTTTAACCGACTTCCAAAAACGAGGAGGTTCTCAATTCGAATGTTTGTATTTTTTATGTATGTTTGGGCATAACTCCGTTGTATATGAACGGATTTTTATAATTCTTTTTTTATTTAAAAAGGTGTACTTCCGAGGTGGTCCCATATTAATGTTGTGAATTTAAAACTTAAGTTTTTCGTAAAGAAAAATAATTGGTGTTAATTTGGACCTGGTGAAACGCCTATTATGTTGATGATTTTATAAAATTTTGTTACGAGTATCGATGTTATTAGTCTATGAGAAAAAAAAGCAATTCGTCACTCAAAAGTAAAAATTAAAAAATTAACGGGTTTTAAAAAGATGCACTAAAAAGGTAAAAATAATTACTTATTTCTAAAAATCTGATCTGAATTACAGTATGAAGTTGGTTCTATATACCTAAGTTTATAACACACCACTTTCATGACACCAACTTCAAACTGTAATGCTTACAACATGTGCTTACAACAATTGATAGTAGACTAGTAGTTTCTTCACAGAAATGATAGATCTCATCAAAATCTCTATTTAGGATGACAGCTGTAGAACTATAAAGGGCTATTTCTCTTAAAAATATTGATCGCAGACTAATAGATTCTTCATAGAAGTGATAGATCTCATCAAAATCTTTATTTCCGAAAATATTAATTGAAGGCTAGTTGTTTCTTTACGTAAGTGCTGGATCTTGTCATGATAATTGTTTTGAATAAAATCATAAAAGGCTAAATCTATTCGATAAATTTTTTTCAATACATAGAAGTCAATTTTTAGATATTTTTTTTTTTGATTTTTTTTAATATTACCTACGATTTTTTATTTCATATTTAGTTCGCGGCTCCACTCGCGTTTAATTCGGTTACCATCAGCGTGGGATTTCTTTGGCAACTCCTTGATTATAGAGAGAATTTTTTCTATAGCAAGGTATAATTATATTGTTTTGAATGTATATTGCCTTTTTATATAATTTCTAAAGTTTTTACTATGGAAGCCCATACATAAAACTGCAATATTTAAAGACATAACTTGAACATTGATTAAAGTAAATATCCATATGCAACGCTCGCAGACTTAAAAGTATATTATATGCCTCGTATGTGACAAGCTAATAAATTGTGGATCACTCCTTCAACAGAGAAACCATTGAGGAAACAAATACTACATACGTACGAACTGATTTTATAACAGAGTTAGGTGGCTAGAGAGACTGAAAAAATACTTTTCAACCCCTACAGAAAGATCCCTCAAGGTATTTTGAAGTAAAAACTTCTTTAGCGGGTTTGTGCATTTTATTTTGTGAAGGGTAAAAAATGTTAAGCCCGCGTCAGGTCACGTGTCCTAATCGAAAATTCATAGAAAATTCGTAAGACTAAACTCGCGTCAGATTTATTTACATTAGGCTATGACAGATTGAGATGTCAAATTTACTATTTCGAAAAAGTAATAAACAAACATTATTATTTGTGATGGGTAAAAAATGATAAACTCGCGTCGGGCAGATCAAAAAATTCGTCAGACAGAAACCATAATGCAACGCCATAAAAATTGCAAGACGGAAACCATAATGCCACGCCTATTATAATTTTTAAGTGAAAACGTCTTTAGCGGCGTTGTGCACTTTTTTTTCTGTTTAGTTAGTTTTTTATCACACTTGCTCGTAAACAGTGTCATTACTCCCACGGCTTTTTTCTTAGTAAATTTTACTTTACAGAAGTGATAGATTTTATCAAAATCTTAATTTCGGATGACAGCTGTCAAATTAGAAACGGCTTTATCTCCGCAACTTTTGAGCGTAGACTAGTAGTTTCTGTACAGAAGTGATAGATCTCATCAAGATCTCTATCGTATGACAGCTGTCAAACTAAAAACGGCTTTATCTTTGTAACTTTTAATCGTAAACTAGTAGTTTCTTCACAGAGGTGATAGATCTCACCAAGATCTTATTTTTTTGCGGTACATTGAAATGAATGTATGGGTACCTGTTGAATAGGGATTCAAAAATGGAATTGGGGACTTGAAAAAACTTTTTTTGAAGTGAAACTTCTTAAGCGGCGTTGTGCACTTCTTTTGTGATGGGTAAAAAATGTTAAACTTGCTTCATGACACGTGACCTGATCTAAAATTCGTAAGACGTATCCCCCTCTCTTTCGACCGGCGAAAATGTATGCCTGCGCCTGCTGTTTCGTTTTTTTGTATACGGCGATTATGAGTAGTACAGGGAGGTTGGATATGGGATTTTAATTCTATGAGAGATTGAGATGTCGAATATACTACGTCAAAAAAAGTAAATAAACTAACATTATTATTTTTAATAAATAAATATGTATACGAAGTGATGAGACATAAATAGCTTGTATTTTTTCACTTCTACCAGCACTCCCCGAGTGCAACCCGTTTTTTTTTATCCCCGGGGCACTTTGTATTGGTGTAACGGAATATACAACTGATTTAGTTTTTGGCCCAGACAATAAAGGATAAAAAAAGACTACTGCCTCGATGAGTTCCCACGGAAATAAAATTTTCGGGAGTAATTCTAGAGGCACTTCTTTTTTACTTGCAAAAAAACTACGAAACGGAGTGACCTGATCTTTGGCACAGCTAGAAGAACGAAAAAAGACATAGAGTAGTACTTTTGTATCGATCGACAGTTGCCACAGTTATAGATTTTTCCTTGGTTATAACCGCGGTGAACAATTCTTTCACGTTTAAAGGTGCAACAACAAGTGACTTAATATTTAGCACAAAGGTTGCTCGAGTTTATCCTGATTCATCAAGGAATAGTAGTAATCTTATGGTCAAAACCGGATTCCGCGCAAACATGGATAGAAGCTTATGTAACCTAAATTTTGTAATGAATTTTTAGTGAAAATAAAATAAAACCTGGGGCAAAAATTGGGTGCTATTGTAATTTTTGTGAGTTGCATACAAATGAAACCATTCGGTGCGCAAGTCAAACTCCCGCAAGACACTGTTTTCATTTATTTGTATTACTGGTATAGACTTCTAATCTGATCCAATTTCAGGGTATAACACTTAGCTGCTGTTTACAACCAAATCTGTTAATGAGCCTATTAGAATCGATTTAGAGTTGTAAAATCAAATAACAAAACTGAAACTCTGCCTGCCTATCCGTATATTGCACATATATAACATACATTTTTAGATGAGAATGTAATTTTGCCAGTTTTTCAAACTTACAGTAGTAGTTTTCTGCGGCCTTACGAGGTCGTCGGTTCACCGCATGTGAGATCGTCCCACATTGCATTTTCCGAATCTAACGTAGACCGTACTTGACCCACCACTGTTCATTAGTTTTACAAGTTATGTGGCTTGCCTATTGCTACTTGAGCTCGCTAATGACGTTATGTTATGTCAACCACTATACTTTTCCGGTTCTGCACAAACGCCAACTGTGGCTCTTTTTACTGCTGAGTAAATATAGTAAAGCTTATATTTTGATTACAGAAAAACGGTTCAAAACCTAAAACTACTATAATTGATACTAATGTAGAATCTTATACCGTACCAGTTGATATTGTTGTAGACAGTAAACAAGAAAATGAAGGAGTTGGTAACACAGATAATATAAAAGATAGTGGGCTTAGAAGCAGTAGTTCCAATTTGGAACCAACAATCAACAATGATTACGGAGTGGTGCAATCAGACCAAAACTCAAATATTGGTAGACTTGAAGAAAAAGAAGAATCAAAAGACCGAAAAAAAAAAAATAACAAACGAACAAAAACCCAAAAAACACCTCAAATATTAATGAATAATGAACAAACAAATCATTCTCAAATTGAATTGGTACCTAAGAAAAAAGTTGAAATATTATCTAGAGTCGGAAATAAAACTGATGAAATATCTGGGTTCCTCGAAGCAGTACAACGACTTTTAAAAGCTAAAGAAGAACTTAATACAAAAAATGAAACAAGTTTAAAATATAAAGGTAGTGGAGAATCTACTGTATTTCACGAGGAAAATTTAAATACTGATACCAAAAACAAAGACTTAAAAAGTACTATTTTAGACAATATCAAAGTAAATGGTGAATCTGCCAGTGGTAAAGATAGAAGTGGTAGTTCAGAAAACACAAACATAGATATAAGAACTGAACCAAGTTTTTTTGAAGAAAAAACAAATAAATTCATGGATTCTGTAATATATATTGAGCCTAACCCAGATATCACAAACTATGCAAATCCTAATATAAATGTCGCAAATGCTGACGTAGAAACTGAAATATCCACCATAAAAAGTTACGAAGATGAAACTCTAGGGAGTAAAGCAAGTGATGAAATTTTGAATGAAGAAGATAAAACTAACACAAATAGTTATTATGTTCAAGAAAATAAAATTAAATGGACTACAGCTAGTACCGACTTTCCATTTTTTTCTGCCAGAAGAAAGATGTCTGATGGAAATTCGGATGTAATGTTAGATACAAAAATGAGATCTGGTGGTCAATTAGCTGCCGAAGCTGTTGTTGATTTTAAATCTCTTCCTCCAGATAAAACTATTAAAACGTTAGGAGAAAGAATAAGTAAGTTATTTTGTTTTCAGACTTTCATTTTATATTTATTGCATAAGGGCGTGTAGATATGTAGCTTACTTATGTATTTAAATTTAATTTTATGCCAGACTCGTGAATTCGTGAGAAAAAGATGTACTTTCAAACATTTTACGCCCGATTGCATGAGTCTGGCGTACTCGAGGCCTTTCCCAATAAGCTCCGGCGGTGCTCGTTGCTGTCATTGCTCAGCGTAGACACGGCGTGCTGGTACGGCGGTCAGGGAGACCTAATGCAACAGCTGACCGCTGGCCGCCTGCAGGTTAGACGGGTTCCCGAACACAGGGATTACTTAAACTCCGCCCTGGGAGGCTGAACCGCAAGCCGGAGAAGGAGACCGGAGTGGACCCGGCTACTACAACAGAGAGGGATCAGGGTCCCTTCCGCCCTCCGTGCCAGCAACCGTTTCATCTGTGTTGAGTTTCGCAGTTCTAGTACCGCACCTTTTGTCCTCTGAGCTGTCTGTGCAGTGAATCCTCATCCTTAGTCTAAGTAACTTCATATAAAATGGCCAGAAATAGGAAAAGGAAAAGAGATTTTACAGCGGCTACTCCATCCACATATAATGTATCAGGTGTATAATATCAGGGGTATTCACGCAAATCTTAACGCAGTTCACCTCCACCTCTAGACTGCGCAGCCGACTATTCTCTTTCTAACGGAGACGCAGATACCCAGCCCAGCCGACACATCATACCTTCATTATCCCGGCTACAAACTCGAGCATCGTGAGGGGCTCAGTTCTCGAACCAATAACTATGCAGGGATATCTGCTCATGAATTTGCTTTGACCTATGGATTCTCTTAGCTGGTACTTCCTCCAACGAGAATACCAGATATAGAGGACCATGCGAGCTCCTAACTGGACCTTCTCATGACTACACGTCCGGACGGATATTCCGTCTCAGTGGATGCATCTCTTAGCTCCTCGGACCACTGTCTCGTTTGGACTCAAGTGTCATGCACACAACCCGATCTATCTGGGCCAACTAATTGGCGTCTATAAGTCGGCAGACTGGGATGGATTACGTAAATTTTATGCATCGTACCCGTGGAGGCAGATCTGCTTTAGCTCAGAAGATCCTAACGTCTGCACAGCCGCAGTCACTGAGACAATCCTCGCTGGTATGGAATGTTTCATTCCTAGCCTGCGAGTACCTTCCGGCGTCCAAAAACGACCGTAGTTTAATAGATCTTGCAGAGAAGCTAAAATTGTTAAGCAAACAGCGTATGAGGCTTGGACCACGGCTCGTATATCTGGATCTGGATATTTCTGAGTTAAAACGCAAATTAAATGATGCTTCGAGGTTCAGTAAGAAAGCAACTGCCAGAGCTAAATTCTCATTCATCGGCAAAATAGGTGGGCGACTTGCGAGCCAGCCCTCTGGGAGTCGTTCTTTCTGGTCGCTTGTTAAAGCTGCCGAGGGGAACTTCTGCCAGTCGTCATTACCACCACTGCGAATTACCCATAGTGCAAAAGAGAAAGCCGATCTATTGGGCAGTCTCTGTGCCTCAAACTCGAACATGAACGACGAAGGCGCTGCACCACCTACTATACCGTGGTGCGGTAAGACCATGCCGGAAATCTCCATAACACAGCGGGAGTTCCGGCGGGCGTTGCTTTCTCTAGACGTTCATAAGTCGAGTGGGCCAGACGTTATACCATGGTGCTTAAGCAGTTTGCTCCTGAGTTATGCCCTGTACTCACGCGCCTCTCCACGCTTTCCTTTCACACTAGGCAATTTCCGTCTTCATGGAAGACTGCGAATGTGCACCCGGTGCCGAAAAAGGGCGATAGACCAGATCCATCGAATTACAGGCCTATCGCAATTACCTCTCTCCTCTCCAAGGTGATGGAGCGTCTGATCAACAGACAGCTTCTAAGATACCTAGAAAAATACGACCTAATCAGCGACCGTCAATATGGCTTTCGCCACGGACGCTCGACTGGTGACCTAGTGTATGTCACACACCGATAGGAACTAGTCATTGAGAGTCAGGGTGAGGCATTGGCATGTAGCCTGGACATAGCGAATGCCTTCAATCGGGTCTGGCACCGGTGTCTTCGATCGAAGTTGCCATCTATCGGAGTGCCCGAAATTTTGTAAAAATCGGTGGCTAGTGCTGTCTCCGACGCTGTTTCTACTAGATATCAATGACATGTTGGACATCAACAACATACATTGCTATGCAGATGATAGTACTGGAGACGCTTATTACACGGGACGATCAAGCAACCCTCGTTCCGTTGTGGAGGAAAAACGTGAAGAACTTGCGTCTAAAATCGAGATTACTCGGTCCAAGGTTTCTGACTGGGGACAGGAAAACTTGGTCCGATTCAACCCTACAAAGACACAAGTCTGCGCGTTCACCGCTAAGAAAACCCCATTCACTGTGGTTCCACAATTCCAGAAAATTTCCCTCTCCATCTCCAAGAGCATTGGGATCCTTGGTGTTGACATCTCCAGCGATGTTCAGTTCCGAGATCATCTGCAGGACGAGGTAAAGCTGGCGTCCAAAAAACTTGGTGTACTCAACGTCAGGGCAAAGGTTGCTGCTTTACAAGACGCAAGTCCAGCCCCATATGGAGTACTGCTACCATCTCTGGGTGGATACTCCCGGATACCAGCTTAGCCCTTTTGACTCGGTTCAACGACGGGCTGTGAGAATTGTCGACGATTCCCGACTCACTTGCGGTATCGAGCCCTTAAGTCTGAGGAGAGACTTTGCTTCTCTGTGTGTGTTCCACCGCTTGCAAAATGGGTTGTGTTCTGAGGAGTTGTTCGAAATGATGCCCACGGCTACTTTCTACCATCGCACCGCTCGCCATCGGCTGGGATCATTCTCACACTTTAGAACAGAAATGGTCGAGTACATTGCGGTTTCAGAGAAACTTCCTCCCGCGAACGCTTGGGTTAAAGAATGCTCCCTACCAAGGTTTTGTCCAAGGGCTACAGTATGGGGTTCTTCAAGAGAAAGTTATTAGATTTCTGAAGAGTCAGTAACGCGTGAGTGATACCCCTGGTCCAAGCGTCCATAGGCTACGGTGACCGCCTATCATCAGGCGGACCGTAAGCTTGTTTGCCACCTTAGTGGTAAATAAGAAAAAAAAAATCACAATAGTACAATAACTGATTTTCGTTAGTGGAATTAGTAACTGTATTTCGTTATTGTATAATTTGTGAGAAAAATACATTTTAGTTGTTCTTATTCAAAACCTCTAAATTAAACAATGTGCATGATAACGAACTAATTTTATGTTAAAATTAAAATTTATATTGAATCTCTTTATTTTAAATCGACCTAAATTTAATTAAAAATACAAAACAAAAATAAATTAAAACAGAATTATTTAGATCATTAAAAATTATATGATAAAAAGTTAATCAGTTTAATTAAACTATGAACCCTACCTGTCAAAAAAATACGGTAAATTTGGTTTGGCTGTACTGATTTGAGTCGTGGCACAGGATAGTTTGACCCTATTATTGTTTTACGCTGTGGTTGTGTGAATAATTTGACGGGTTACCGTGGCTATCTAATGGGTATTCTTAAATAAAACTTTTGCAGCAGTTTATGATTTCAATCATAAACTCCAAATCGAGCATGTTTTTTCGCTTATCGAGAAAGTACATTTTGAAATGTTCTAACCTTTAAGTGTAGAATATTTTTTTTGCTAATACTATTTACAATATGCCACAGAAATCTTTTTTGTACCCGTTCCAACCTTAGCGACTGTGGTCTCCCAACTACACTACAGTATTCAAGAATATTACGAAGTAGGCTGTTGTAAAGTAGAATCTTGGTGCTTACTTTGTGAAAACTTTTCCATTTCTGATTATCACTCCTAGCATGATAGAAGCTTTTTTGACAGTGTTGTCGATGTGTACCACAAATGTTAGTTTTTTGTCAAAAATCACTCCTAAATCCCTTACACTCTCCACTTCCTGAAGAGTCGTGTCTTGAATGTGATTTATTCATGCAACTACATTCTGCTTGTGTGTAAATATTTATGTGAAGACATTTTTTTAATATTTAGTTGCATATTGTTTACTGTGCACCAATTTACTAGATAATCTAAGTATTCCTGCAACATCTCAGCGTCTTAAGTAGAATCCACTGTTTTGGCCAACTTTAAATCATCAGCATACATATAGGGTGTAAAGTGTTTGATACAGTCAGTAACACATTGACGAATATATTGAACAGGACCGGCCCCAGATGCGATCCTTGTGGTACACCTGATGTTATTCTAAATTCATCACCACGACGTGAAACGACCGGTTACTTAAATACGATTCAATCTATTTTTAAACGGAATCGGTGAAGCCATAAGATTTAGTAACAATATTTTGTGCAGAACTTTATCAAAGGCCTTGGAAAAGTCAGTGTAGATCACATCATCCTGTTTACGCGCATCTATTTCCTCAATCAAAGCCTCCAAAGATACCAAATTCGTACATGTTGATCTATATTTAAAAAAATCTATGTTGATGAGTGACATCTTGCTTTATATAATTATGAAAATACAGGCATATCAAGGTTTCAAGAACTTCCCAAATGTTGATGGTATAGAGATTGGCCTGTAGTTGTCAACCAGAGATGTATTATCAGACTTATGAATAGGTACCACTTTCGATATTTTCCAATCATGTGAAAGATACCAGACCACAATGATCTATTAAAGATTATTTAAAGGAAAATTTTATCCGGTCTAGCACCTTTTATAAGCCAATCTCTTCATCTGAATCCAAGCTCTATAGTCTAGTTATTTGTTATGCAAGTCAGGAAAATAGCTTTTTGGCGTATTTCCTTGTATTGAATACCGAGCAAGCGAAGGATTCAAACATTGAATCCACGAGCGAAGTTTTAAAAATTGAATCCTGAGCAAAGCGAGGGATTCTAAGGCACGAAACACAAAAAAAATACAGCCGTCCGAAACACATAATTTTTCATCTCACTACAGCGAGAAAAAAGTTTTTAGAATTTAAAAAAAACCTTTTGCGCGCCAGCTGATAAATTAGGCTTTTCCACGCAGATTTAAACGACAAAGTAAACCTTTCTGAGCTAGTGAGTGAAACCTAAATCACGTTACTTTTAGAGTGAGATTTTTGCCTAAGCATTTTCGGTGGCGGTTGCAACTATCGAGCGCCGACTCTATTTTTTTAAAATAAAATGTGACATGTGTCACTCAGTAATAATTTAGCATTCTACTGGTGAAAGTATTTTTAAATTTGGTCCTGTAGTTTTTGACTCTATTCATTACAAACAAAAATACAAATCTTTTCTCTTTATAATATTTGTGTAGATAATGTAGATAGATATTCAATATATTTTTCTGCCATCGCGAATAAAACTATAGACCTATGTCCGCAACAAATATTTTTTAAACCTAATTCTTTTTAAGTCTTCTGTGTCATGATTAATGGCTGGTTCCATTTTATACTTTTTATTGACACTAAAATAAGTATTATTGCGTTAAATCTTTACTGTGGAGTACTCAGTGTTCCATTTATGCAGCCGAGGTTGACCGTTACAAGTCGAAACAAATGATTTACTCCTAAGCTACTGAGATCTACATTAACGACTATTTTGCTTAAGTCAGTTATATAAATGTATAACTACAGTGGACTTATATGTTGTACCTTTCTATATATACACATATTCTACCACCTACATATTATGTATTCTGACGCTTAATAGATCTGGGTCATCTCAAAATGTTATGACATCGACACGCTCTGTGTGTCGCATCAAACTATATTTATGTTAATATCAAAACTAAATTTACATTACAGGTGTCGCAGAAATATACCCAAAAATAAAAATGATCGACCCAAATATCCATGATCCCTTTGCAATAAATAGTCTTGGACGTGGTTACAATTCCAAGATCTTCCAAACAGCTTCAGCTATTCCAATAATGAACCTATTTGAAGATGAAATAACAAATGATTATGACGGTGATGACCTAACCTACCCTAAAGTTATTGATGAATATGAAGCAGATGTAACCAAAAACGCATATCTATTTGTACCATCACGAAGAACTAAACCAAAAGTAACAACACAGAAACCATTACCTAAGCTACGATCATCAAATTTTGATGCAATTTTCGCTAAATTGGCGCAGGCAACTCAAAGACCAGTAAATAGCATTTCAAGGTATCCGGTGCAATATCCGAACAGCCGACTTTTTAACTCCAACTATGCTATTCCTGACAGTTACAACCCATTTAGTTTGTTAAGAAGAAAACGGTATACAACAGGAATAAAAAAACTGGAAGGCGTAAACTTTATTATCATACAGTAAATGTAATCTACAAGTAGAAATATCTTTAATTGTTCAGTGTGTCCTGTTACTGATATATTAATGGATATATATACTATAACACAAAATGTACAGAAGGAAAATGAGAAGGTTCGTCTAATCTTCATAAATCTGGTTTGCGGCATAGTTTGAAAAGATAACATACACTTTCAAGATGTTAAAGGAATAAATTTAAGCTGATGAACTTTTTTACTTTTGCTACTGTACAATATTTTTTTATATAATTGTGATGTTCGTTTAAGTTAATTTTGGACGAATAAAAAATAGTCACCAGTGTATTTATTATTTTCTATCACAGCTACCCCTACTTTTTAGTGTTTCGAAAAAGGGTTTTTTGGGGTTTCTTTCATAATTTGACTTTACGGATAAGATTCTTTAAGACTCTCTCTATGGCCCTTAATTAAACAACGTAGCTTAATAAGGACCACATCAAAACACATTTCCTTTGAGACCTTCGAAGGGGAGAAGCCTTGCAAGAAGTGTCAAAAAAGATTTTTCATTTTGCTTAAACGGCTTGGTAACTCTGAAGGTAGGAAAGTTCCAACCGAGAGAGAAGGTTTGTTTCCGAGATGGTGTGTTAGTTATAAAAAGGTATCATTAATTACAGAAACGCAAAAAAAAACCAACAACCAATTTACTGCGAGTCATTTGCGACTGAACACCCGCGTTCTCATCTCCAAAGAAAAGTCGCCGCTATCGATCAGCAAAGAAAATTATAATTAAATTAAGAAATTTATAGAACAAACCACTGGCAGCCGTAGTCCATAATACAGCCCAGCCAGATTATTAGGGTTCCGTAGGAGCCGTTTTAAGAGCCGTAAGCCCTATTACTAAACTTACAATATCTGTCTATCTGCTTGTTTGTCTGCCTGTCTATCAGCCTGTCAGAGCTTTTAAGGGCTCTATCATTTAGAGCGAAACAAAATATGTGCAATAATGGGGGTTTTCTTAATAAAAAACGGTCAAGTGTGAGTCGGGCTCAGGCATTGTCTGATGGTACGGAACTCTCAGTACGCGAGTCCTACTCCCATTTAGCCGGTTTCTTTTTAACATACATTTAACTGCGCAAATTCATAAATCTCCAAAGTTAAGCGGGGTGGGCTCCGTCATAGCTATGTCATAGCCCACCCCATGTTTTTTGTATATTTAACTCACTAGCCAAGCCTGCATTTCGGCGATAGCGATTGCTGAAAGTATTATTTGTGAGCCGGCTTTAACTGTTTTTGTTTTTTTTTTTAGTTTGATTAAATTTTAGTACTAGAATACTTTCTAAATTTTATCTTTACTAATATTATAAAGAGGAAAGATTTGATTGTTTGTTTGTACTGAATAGGCTCCGAAACTACTGGACCGATAAAAAAAATTCTTTTACCATTAGAATCCGACACTATCCCTGATGAACAAAGGTTACTTTTTACCGCCGGTTTTTCATTCCTACGGGAAAGCGGGTAATAGGACAACGAGTAGTAAGAATTATCCTTCCGTAATTATCTTTTTCACATAACTTGCTAAACGACTGAACCGATTGGCTTTTATATGGGTATTTCGATGGTTCCCTAGATGATTTAAAAATACATTTTGACCTGGACCTAGTGCTTTCGGTACGTCAACTACTAAACGGCTTGACCGATTAGGTTAAAATTTTGTATGTGTTTTTCCATGGTTTCACAGACACGAATGTTCTATGCCATTAAGGAGGAAAGATTTGATTATTTTTTTTTTCTATAATTCATCTCAAAATGTTATGACATCGACACGCTCTGTGTGTCGCATCAAACTATATTTATGTTAATATCAAAACTAAATTTACATTACAGGTGTCGCAGAAATATACCCAAAAATAAAAATGATCGACCCAAATATCCATGATCCCTTTGCAATAAATAGTCTTGGACGTGGTTACAATTCCAAGATCTTCCAAACAGCTTCAGCTATTCCAATAATGAACCTATTTGAAGATGAAATAACAAATGATTATGACGGTGATGACCTAACCTACCCTAAAGTTATTGATGAATATGAAGCAGATGTAACCAAAAACGCATATCTATTTGTACCATCACGAAGAACTAAACCAAAAGTAACAACACAGAAACCATTACCTAAGCTACGATCATCAAATTTTGATGCAATTTTCGCTAAATTGGCGCAGGCAACTCAAAGACCAGTAAATAGCATTTCAAGGTATCCGGTGCAATATCCGAACAGCCGACTTTTTAACTCCAACTATGCTATTCCTGACAGTTACAACCCATTTAGTTTGTTAAGAAGAAAACGGTATACAACAGGAATAAAAAAACTGGAAGGCGTAAACTTTATTATCATACAGTAAATGTAATCTACAAGTAGAAATATCTTTAATTGTTCAGTGTGTCCTGTTACTGATATATTAATGGATATATATACTATAACACAAAATGTACAGAAGGAAAATGAGAAGGTTCGTCTAATCTTCATAAATCTGGTTTGCGGCATAGTTTGAAAAGATAACATACACTTTCAAGATGTTAAAGGAATAAATTTAAGCTGATGAACTTTTTTACTTTTGCTACTGTACAATATTTTTTTATATAATTGTGATGTTCGTTTAAGTTAATTTTGGACGAATAAAAAATAGTCACCAGTGTATTTATTATTTTCTATCACAGCTACCCCTACTTTTTAGTGTTTCGAAAAAGGGTTTTTTGGGGTTTCTTTCATAATTTGACTTTACGGATAAGATTCTTTAAGACTCTCTCTATGGCCCTTAATTAAACAACGTAGCTTAATAAGGACCACATCAAAACACATTTCCTTTGAGACCTTCGAAGGGGAGAAGCCTTGCAAGAAGTGTCAAAAAAGATTTTTCATTTTGCTTAAACGGCTTGGTAACTCTGAAGGTAGGAAAGTTCCAACCGAGAGAGAAGGTTTGTTTCCGAGATGGTGTGTTAGTTATAAAAAGGTATCATTAATTACAGAAACGCAAAAAAAAACCAACAACCAATTTACTGCGAGTCATTTGCGACTGAACACCCGCGTTCTCATCTCCAAAGAAAAGTCGCCGCTATCGATCAGCAAAGAAAATTATAATTAAATTAAGAAATTTATAGAACAAACCACTGGCAGCCGTAGTCCATAATACAGCCCAGCCAGATTATTAGGGTTCCGTAGGAGCCGTTTTAAGAGCCGTAAGCCCTATTACTAAACTTACAATATCTGTCTATCTGCTTGTTTGTCTGCCTGTCTATCAGCCTGTCAGAGCTTTTAAGGGCTCTATCATTTAGAGCGAAACAAAATATGTGCAATAATGGGGGTTTTCTTAATAAAAAACGGTCAAGTGTGAGTCGGGCTCAGGCATTGTCTGATGGTACGGAACTCTCAGTACGCGAGTCCTACTCCCATTTAGCCGGTTTCTTTTTAACATACATTTAACTGCGCAAATTCATAAATCTCCAAAGTTAAGCGGGGTGGGCTCCGTCATAGCTATGTCATAGCCCACCCCATGTTTTTTGTATATTTAACTCACTAGCCAAGCCTGCATTTCGGCGATAGCGATTGCTGAAAGTATTATTTGTGAGCCGGCTTTAACTGTTTTTGTTTTTTTTTTTAGTTTGATTAAATTTTAGTACTAGAATACTTTCTAAATTTTATCTTTACTAATATTATAAAGAGGAAAGATTTGATTGTTTGTTTGTACTGAATAGGCTCCGAAACTACTGGACCGATAAAAAAAATTCTTTTACCATTAGAATCCGACACTATCCCTGATGAACAAAGGTTACTTTTTACCGCCGGTTTTTCATTCCTACGGGAAAGCGGGTAATAGGACAACGAGTAGTAAGAATTATCCTTCCGTAATTATCTTTTTCACATAACTTGCTAAACGACTGAACCGATTGGCTTTTATATGGGTATTTCGATGGTTCCCTAGATGATTTAAAAATACATTTTGACCTGGACCTAGTGCTTTCGGTACGTCAACTACTAAACGGCTTGACCGATTAGGTTAAAATTTTGTATGTGTTTTTCCATGGTTTCACAGACACGAATGTTCTATGCCATTAAGGAGGAAAGATTTGATTATTTTTTTTTTCTATAATTGAGAAGTTGCCGTAAGAACCTACGGCGATAACGAAACTGCAATAACACTTTGCCAACAGATATGTACATAACGCTGGAATAATAATATGCAATTATGCGAAACTGCTCTCCATATTTAAGAAGGAAGGTAAGAATGTCATTATTTATCTACTTTATATATAAAAGGCAATGTATTGACTGTCCCACAAGAAGCTTATATATGGATGTCACTGGAGTGTGCTCTACGAACTACTTTTTGACCTTTCTGAGTGGGTTGTGGGCTACCAACATCCCGACATATTCATTGTGACATCCATATATAAGCTTCTTGCTGACTCATCATCGCCCAGCCCAAACCGTTAAGAAGAGAAATGTTAAATTAGTTTTCGTACGTCGTTTAAGAACGGATTTTGCAAAATTCGCCTTCTAAGGGGATGAAATAGGGGTAGGCAGTTTGTATGAAAATCTGTCATTTTTTGAGTTCGAGTGAGAGAGTTATAAGTGAGAGAGTCACGACACCAACTTCAAACTGTAATTTAGATCAAATTTTTTGATATATATTTTGAATATGCTTTTTAAGAAGGTAGGTAGCAAATTTGGTATTAGAAATTATATTTTTATCGTAAAGTCTGTTTAAAACATGTTCTTTAACACAATTGATGACACGTAATGTATTTTTTCATGAACAGTAAATAAAGTTGTACGCTAAGGAGATGGCAATATTATTAGGATAGTGTGGAAAATAAATTTTTTTTTATGATAAAATTTACTTAAAATCCGTTAATAATGCTATCCAACACCATAATCAAACTACGCTTAGACGGAAAGGATTTTTTGTGCTAAAATGAGGTTTTGCTATTGAATTGTTACGCAGCTCAGAAGGTACGCATTTTAACATAGAAATAGAGAACTGGATAGTATAGCGCATTTCCTGCATTTCCTACTCAGATGTGGAAACAAATGGTGGCAAAAGTATGACAGAAAGAAAGCAAACGTGTGGTGTATTGTCTACGAGAAAAGATGCCATAGGCTAATTTTTTCTCTTTCTAAGATGTGGCCAGTTTCGTGAGCCTATCGCGCAGTCCATAAGACTAAGACAGATCACAGAACTCGAAATTTTTGCAATGATTTTGCTACTAAAAACGAAAGAAACGCAAAACGAAGTATTAAAGTTAGATGGAACGCTTACCAACACTCTTTAGTCTGTGGTCATTATTAAAAAAAAATTTCAAACATACAACAATAAAAAAGACTGGAGCGAAATATTTTACAAATTATGATAAACGTAAAGGTAATTCTTTACTTTCCAAGAACGCTTGGTTTTTACGGAATAAAAATTTCTATTGATAGAATACCACATTTATATACGAAGATGAAATTCAGAAACTCT
Organism: Apoda limacodes; assembly: GCA_946406115.1. Lineage (NCBI taxonomy): Eukaryota > Metazoa > Arthropoda > Insecta > Lepidoptera > Limacodidae > Apoda > Apoda limacodes. The sequence continues at coordinate 17,778,762 of OX291555.1, read as the reverse complement.
CGGAGGACACTAGTTTTTCCGGAAAAAAATAAATAAATTTCATACAAAAACTGCCATTATACAACAATAAATATCTACAAAAACAAAACACATTAAAAAAATAAAATAACAAGTTTTTTTTAAAAAAAAGCAATGTTGTCAGTATTTAACAATCGAGTACTTACTCTGTACAGTAATAATCGATAAAAAATAGGCCGGCGAAGTGCCAGAAACAAATTGTTCTAATTTAGAATTGTTTCATATTCAAAAAAACAACGTTGACAATACTTACCAGCCTAAAGAAAAATACCCATATGGCAACCCACTTTGGAACATGAAACCTTGCGCGCGAAACCAAGCGGAGCACATGAAAGTTAGCGCGCGAAGCCGAGCGGAGCCGTGACTATACTAAATAAGTAGAAATTGGTTGCCGTGACTATACTAAATAAGTAGAAATTGGTTCTGGCGCTCGCCGACCGCTGCCGCGGCACGCTCCGCTCGGCTTCGCGCGCTAACTTTCATGTGCTCCGCTTGGTTTCGCGCACAAGTTTTCATGTTCCAAAGTGGGTTGCCGTGACTATACTAAATAAGTAGAAATTGGTTCTGGCGCTCGCCGACCGCTACCGCGGCACGCTCCGCTCGGCTTCGCGCGCTAACTTTCATGTGCTCCGCTTGGTTTCGCGCACAAGTTTTCATGTTCCAAAGTGGGCCGTCAGAAACAAATTGTACCTGTGTCACTTAGATCAATAAACCGGTGTCTACCCTGCCCCCCCTAACCCTGTCAAACGATTTTAAATTAAAACAATTTGTTTCTGGCACTTCGCCAGCCGCTGCCGCGGCACGCTTCGCTCGGCTAGTGCGGTGTTCACCATGTAACCTAACGGCTCGTCGGTTCGGTTTGGTATGGATTCGCTGCCAGTTTTTTGATTTTAATTGAGTATACATATAAATATGCTTTTCTATCGATTAAAATTAGAGAAAAGTAAAATCGATTGAATCTTGTGTTTATTTTTTTCCTAAGGCTGGCAATTATTTTTTTGATAAAAAAAATTTTGTATTTTTAAATGTTGGTGTGTAATGGCGGGTTTTGTATGAAATTAATTTAGTTGTTTTCGTGAAAATCTAGTGTCCTCCGAGAGTTTTTAAATTTCATCCGTGTGTATAAATGTAGTGTTCTATCAGTTAAAACCATCGTTACGTAAAAACCAAGCGTTCTTGGAAAGTAAAGAATTACCAAACTATTATCCATCAAAATCATGGGCAAAAGATATTACTGTGAGTACTGCGATAAGACTATGGTCTCTTCACCCTCAATGGTCAAGATTCACAACAAGGGAATGGTCCATCAAAAACTTGTGTCTGACCACTATCAGCATTACAAAGGTTTGTATTTAGTAAGTTGCTTGATGAATATTTGTTAAAAATCTTAAAACGAGTCGCCTTAATAGGGCGCAAGTTATGGTCAAAAGGTTAAATTAGTAATGAATAGGGATGTAGGTACGTAATTAAAGTTGTGGCTCAGCTTTAGAACAAGGCCTCCTCGCTAGCTCGTTCAAACTTTTATGGTGGATAAATATGATCCCTTTGAACTCAAATCTGAAATTTCAGTTCATGGAAATGAGTTTTTGAGTTATACATTTTTGAAAATCGTGAAAAAATGCATTGAAAGTATATTTGTTTAATCTGTGGCCCGAGATTGTTTTTAGGGACAGGAAAAATGTATCAATACTTTGGGTAGTCGAGTACTTTTTTGATTTTGGTACCTTTCCACAGCAGTATTTTGTCAAGAAAAGAGTGAAATGCAAGTGTTTTTCAAAACCATAAAACTGGAACTTTTATATGTATGCCGTAAGCATTATAGTAATAATAATTATTATTACTATTTAAATTATAGACAAGCAGCATGAGATGCTGGTGTGTCTATCTAAAGTTATGGAAATGTCTTAGTCCTTTTCACTGAAATATTATTCACTTAATATGTCATTCTTGTAAGTCCACACAAATCTTTAAACCATTTGTCGAGTCCATTTTTAAAAGAGTTGACAGAATCAGCTGAAACTACACTGGCCGGCAATCTGTTCCAAGTTTCCACAACACAATACTCAGAAAGTGGTGTGCAATATTGGTTTCTGATGTCATGTCATGCTGTAATTGTCCTGATTGTACCAGTGGGTTACCAAAAAATTTACCATCTGTCCCCACCATGTCTGCAAAGAAGTTGGCTGAAGATTTTAGTTAATTAAATATTTTTAGACTCAGATTTTTACTAATCCATTGTTCAGATTTCGATTCAAATCAATTTACTTTGATCTTTTTCAATTATCATCTCTGCTACATTGCAAAAGCCGGTTTTTATAAAAAAAAATTATGCAGAACCAATCTGTCAACCCTAAAATGCCGTGGTCTTGGTCTACCCTACCACTAGAGTGTTGTTTAGGGTCGGGAGGGGCGGACGAAGAGCAGCTCCCGCCCACTGTAACAAAGGCACAGCTACTGCGCGACTTGTAGCGGCTAAGGATTGTCGGCGCCTGAGGTGGTGACCAATAAGCCAAAGCTGCGGAGGGAAGCGTGACTGCCTGTGAGTTAGTTACGCAAGGGTGGAGGGGCTGCTAGTAAAGATTTTTTTAAAGTATAGGCGGAAGTAAAGGTTTGCAGAAAAAAAAATTTTTATTCTTAAAATTAATGGCCCCCCCTAAGGTGGGGGAGGGGCAGTAAGAGGGGGGAAATTCTGCAAACCCTCTTTTTTACATTTTAACATGGTTTGTTATGGATCTAATGGAATAGATATAAAAAATGGAGTAGTTAGGTAGGAACCTTTAATGGTCCATATTTTCGAAACTATTAATCTCCGTGAGGGCGGACTGGTAGGGGTAATACCTCTCCCCCCTTCAACCCTCTCCGTGGGAGGTCTTATTCTAAGGTTCTTCAATTAACTTCACTTCTACCTTATCTCCGGTGCTGCAGATTAGCAGCCCCTCTGCCACTGCATTACAAAGACATAGGCACTAACCCTCCTTTTTGCAGCTTCGGCTTCGTATGGGTCGTGCGTGCCTGTGCCTTTGTTACAACAGGCAGAGGCTGCTCTTCCTCCGTGCCTCCAGTTTCATAAAAAACACTCTAGGGGTAGGGCAGACCAAGACAACGGCATGTTGGGGTTGACAGTCTTTTCTGAATTCAAGTTTTTTATAATAAATCTAGAGTTCTATCTTTACATCAGTGTCCTAAGGTGTAGCAAAGTTGTCGAATAAACCCTGATAATATTCAAAGGTAGCACATTCATTCATGTAAACTCAGAAGTTACAGAATGATTTTTTTATTCATTGAAAATGACTGGCAACAAGACCATTAGCCTGGCTATATACAATAGAAAACGATTAGTATCTGTGAGAAGAGACTAAATAGCCGTAATATCAACAACACAGATTTAAAAAAAAAAATCCATAACCATAGATTACCTCAAAATGGCGGCCTTTTAAGATGAGCGTGTTGCATCTTTTGATATTTTTATTGCAGTTATCAATTATCAAGTTTCGATAAGGTTCAAAGTAACAATAAGATGCAAGTAACTGTCATGTTTCAGCTATGTCAAGTCTGAAACTATATAAAGAAACTTGCTCTAAGTTTCATGCTCAATGAGATGATGGCAAACTGCCATAAATTATGCAATTTGGCAGGTCTAGGGGCTACCCTTCCCTACCCACTTCATACACATTCCTTGCCCCTTCAAGGGCATGGGCCCACAGCTACTGTCTACTAACGCCCCGCTATCCACGCTCCACTGGCAGGGTGTAATCCTCACAAATTCAAAACTAAAAGGTCACGCTCAGTACAGTCTTATAAGTTTTTTTCCATAACCATTGTGCAATTGCCTCCCTGTCGTGTTCTTCCCTGGGGACTAGTATGGAATTCTGGAAGAAGAAGTTACTAGATTTTTAAAGGTCAGCAACACCATACTACCAGACTGAAACCAGAGGCGGCTCATGACAATTTTTAATGGGTGATCACTAAAAAACAAAAACAAAAGAGGAATTGCTTATTAAATTTTAAACTTTTATTATGCTTTTACAAACGCGCGTTGGGCGTGTTAGCTTTCGTGTCACAGTTTTAGCATTTTTTAATCACATCACAATAATCACATTTTATTTTGCTATAGTTACTTATAAGACAATAAACAAACTTTTATACTTATTTAATTTATTAGTCAAAAACTCGCACACAAACTTAAACATTTGTTGTGATAGGTAAGAGCGACAACAGCGCGCCCGCGCTCCGGTCGGACTGCCGCGGGGGTCAAGCTGGCAACGGGCTAGGAGCGGCGTGCCACATTTTGCTAATTTTTCATACAAAATCTTCTGTTTCACATGTGAGACTGTTTCGAACTTTCTCTTTCATACTCTTGGATTTTAGCTTTAAGTCTCTGTACTGAAATTCGTTTCATACAAGTGCCATTGCTAGGGCTCCACTTAGTAACACAGTCTCCTCAGTGCAATTCCATACTAAATCTTTAGTTAACCATGTGTGTACAGAATGTTTTAGTGAAATGCTATTTTGACATAAGAGTAATAGAAGCATAACTTTTAATTATTTTAAGTAAAATATAAAACATATTGTTTCTTAAGTAGATAATTATTTATGGGAGTGCACTGCACCAGTGCTCCTTAGGACCAGCTGCCTCTGATGGTAACTTCTCAATGCGGACTTCATTAGTGTAATTAAGGAGTAAATCACAGTCGCCGATAACCGATTAATACTGTGATTAAATAAAGGAGTCCCACGCTGATAACCAAATATAGGGCGGGCGGACCCGCTGGCAAAGTCTAGTTATAAATATTTAAGGTTATGAAGTTTGTATGGATAAAGGGTCGGTTTCACCTAAGTTTAAATGACAGATCTAGCCAAAATGTTGATCCTATTGATCAATGTCATATGTCAAAACCATCGATATACTACAAACAACCAAGGATATCGCACGCCGAACAAATCGCTACGAAAATTGTGGAACAACACGAAAGTGCTAACTAGCCAGTTTTAACTACTTCAATACGTGTGACATTCAAAGTAATTTTTATTCTTTGACAATCTCATAAGACTCAAAATTAATTGTAAGTATTGAGTCATTTTTCAATGCAAACTTCGCTACGGGCGCGCTTTAGCGGAGTTTTAGATGTGCCATTAATGGATTGCTTATGCGTCATCCTTAGGTAGTAAATCGATGGTCAAAACACACAATTTTATATTTATATGAATGACATCTTTATTATGTAGCACTAAAGTGTGCACATGTATTTACCATATTTAGCTAATTAATGGTGTGAATTAACAAACACTTTTCGTTCTTAACCTTATTACCTTACTTTATTGCAGATGCGGAAACCATATTATCAGAAGAGAGCTTCAAAAGGCCATGCATCAGATTTGTCAGAGGCGAGTGTAATTTTGGAAGCATATGCCGTTATTCCCACTACTCTAAAGAGGAGATAGCAATGTTGCAAGAATATGGTAAGTCATACTAATATTATACCTCTTCACGCTTATGCCGCTGAACCGATTTAGATGAAATTTGGTATGGAAATAGTTTGGATCCTGGGGAAGAACATGGGATAGGTTTTAACCCAAAATATCATAAGTACCTTCGGGAATAACTATAGGCGAGCTGAAACAAACCATTGCTACAACCAAAGCTTCATCAGTATAATTAAGAAGTTAATGTAAGAATCTCACACCGATAACCAAATTTAGTGCGGGCTTTGCCGCTGGCAAAACCTAGTTACTTTATTAATTGACTAACCTACACTGATAATGGTGTGTAGTGTAAGGTTTTTATCCTATAATGCAATCTCCTGACTAATTGATTGATTGGCTCATCGACGCACTACCTACCTAAACTGTTGATGCTAGGAACTTGACATTTTTAATATGGATTTCTTTTATGACTTAAAGCTCTTTGAAGCAACAATTTTGCAAAATTCATTCTTGTAGTATGTATGTACAATAGGGGTCGAAATTTTGTATGAAAGTTAATCATCTCAAATCCATGAGAGTAAAACATCAAGAATAACGTGTTTCACCGTTTGTAGAAAACCACTAACAAGAAAAAGTTGAAGAAGTTTGTGTGGAAATAATAGTGCTTACTACAATGACAGGAAAATTTAAAAAGTTTTGTTATTTTATTAAATAGTCTCTTAATAAAAATAAAAATCTCTTAGCCGAACTTTAGCCACAAAGAAGGCTACTAAGACTCAAGAAACAAAGTTATAAAACTAAAATTGAGCAACTGCATAATGAAGTGGCTTATGTGGATTTTAATCCTTTTATAGACAAAGAAATGCACGGCTGCAAATAAAGTTAAAGTTCATTGGCAGAGCTTTGTGGTTTAATTTGGGGGGGTTAAGTGCTACTATGTCTTGTTTTTTACTGGAACCTTAACACTATTCAAAAACTTAAAAGTTTTTTTTTCTTTCCAGTTGCAAATAAAAAGAAGTCTAAAATGGATGTGCCACAACCCTCATTCGAAGATCTATACCAGAAACTTCAAGATGACAAGTTGAAAAAGCTCCCAAATGCAGATGAAGAAAACACAACAATGTATGATGAAAATGGAGTTACTTATGTTTTCCCTTGGACCTACAATTCCGTACTGGATAGCTATGAAGAAAATCTTCCTCCAAGTATAAAAAGAATTAAATTGGAACATTTTTCTAATGTCAATTTTGTGGATTGGGGATAAAAAAAAAAGATACTTGTAATAGTTTCTTATCATTCATCAAATTCACACTCTAGCATCAAGAAAAGTAAAAAATAGGATCGCTAAATACATAATTTTAGACAGAACCAAATTATCACTTCTTTGAATCACCATTTAGTATATGTTTAGTATATTTGGGCTAATAAGTTTCTCCTCTGAAAAACACATTTTTCTTGTTTAATATAATTTTTACTGAAAAAAAAGCCTTATCATCCCCACAACCTGCCGTGTAGTAAGAGAGTGATTTTTACCAATAAATATATTACATTCATTGCTTGTATAGTCGTAAAGGATACTTCGTATTAAATAAAAATTTTGCCATTCTCGGCATAGGTAAATCTTAAGTTACGTAATTTTTTTATTGATTCAAACATTGTATTAATCAGTACAGTTGATTGCTGTAACTAATAATATACATGAATTATGGCCGCGGATTTTCACGACAGCTACATTTTTAATATGTGGTTATTTATTACTTGGACGTTTTTTGTTGTAAGTTCTTTTTTTTACTAATTTTCCTTTTTTATTCCTTTATCTCCTGTAAATCTAAAGTTCTTTCGTTCAACTTAGGATAGTAATGTTGTTTAGACAACAATCCTATTAGGAGGTATCCATCAATTACGTGAGATAAAAATGGGGGAGGGTTCTAGCAAAATCTAGTCTTAAGGAGGGTACTTCGTCAAATTAGGGAAGATGGTATCCCAGTGTAAATAAATTTCATTAGAGTACATCCCAATGCCCCCTTACGTTGGATGTGTTTATTTCAGTCATATATGTTGCCTCAGCTGTTGTTTGTACAACGCATTTTATAGAACCGTTGTCGGTCAATGGCATGTTACAACGCAGTTATCAGTTACAGGCACGCAGCAACGCATTTAGAGTACCAATCGTTGTCGGTCAACAGTATGTTACAACGCAATCTAATACCTTTAAACGAGCAATTCTTGTATATATGTATATATATATATATATATATAATCTGAATCTCAGAAACGGCTCCATCGATTTTCATGAAATTTAGTATGTAGGGGTTTTCGGGGACGATAAATTGATCTAGCTAGGTTTCATTTTTAGAAAACGTCGTTTTATCCGTGTTTATAAGGCAGCTATAAACTGAAAAGTATGACTCTTCCTGACATAAGCAACACTTAAGCTATTTGACAATAGGTGGCATTATTAAGCAACACTTAAACTACTTGAAAATAGATGGCGCTGTTTAAAAAAACCGAGCATTTGCTCGGTCCTCCAGGTACTTATTGTACAGTTAGTAGTTAAAGGTACATAGCAATGCATAGAAGTAATCAGATAAAGGGACACTATAACGCATAATAGTACAGTACATCATTAAACGACATGAGTACAATAAAATTTATATTATTAATAAAATATATTAGTTATATACAGTTAAAAGTTATTATGTAAAGAAAAATAAACTATAACTTAAATAAGTGTTATTTTCAGGTTCTCTTGACACATGCAGTCAACACCACGCGATCAAGATTACCCTCTTCCGAAAATAAGAACTTAAGTAACTATTTTGATGGTGAAAAACTTATTATAGTTTTAAATCCTAAGTTGAACGATGGGACATCCGACACAAGGGATTTCCGACGCAAATTGCATTCGAATAAAGTAGTAGTATTCGGTAAACCAAGTAGCCACACGTTAAACGACGAGGAAAAACTAAAAGCGGCACTTGTTCATAGACAACATGCCCGAAAAGTGAGAGAACTAAATGAATTCATGGACAAAAAGTACCTTTCAACCAATTACTTCTATGATGAAATGCGTAGAATAAAAGACCAAAGAGAAGTTAAAGATGAGTTGAGGCAAATGATCGATTATTTAGAAAAATATAGTCATTTGAAAGCTGAAGTTTTAAAATGTTATAAGTTAGCTCGAGCAAAGAATTTATATGGACAGGCAATTTGGCAACATAAAACAAATAATTTAGTCATTAATGCTATAAAAAAACCTGAAACCGATGGAGTTGTATAATAATTAGTTTTGAATTCTACTTATAAATTGTATTAGTATAAAAAAAGTGTAAGTTTTTTTGTATGTATGTGCTGTATTTTAATCCTAATATACAAAGAGAATGTATTTTTGTTTGTTATTTTTGAGCGTAGCTTAGTTACTCGTCGAATGTTAAAGGGGCATGAAATGCTTTTAATCCTGACCAAGACTTCCCACAGGAACATTTTTTTCGCAGGTATACCGCAGGACACTTTTAAACGAAGCATTCAATGTACTCGATAACCAGGGCAAAGAAAATAGTAAGTTCTTACCCGGGTCGAGAGATCCCACGGTAATATTTTTTCATTATATATATTATTCAGTAGTAAATCTTATCTAGCTTGCCGTCGCCATGTTAGTAGTTAAGTTTTATGACTCAAGGACGCAAGGGTATGGGGCCTTTCGAATATACATCTTTATACAAAATAGTTACTAACTCACTTATTAATAATACTTGTAGGATACTTCCCGTAAAGTGCAAGTTCTATGACTAAGGGTTCCAGCGTGTAATATGCGTAACACTATTTCGTAAAGACCAAGATTAACGCAACTGCAACACAAGACATTTAAATTCTGTAAAAAACTAAGAGCTACTATATTCTTATTGCACGAGTCAGATTCGTGCATAGCTAGTTTTTATTATACCTATTGATGCTCACTACAATCAAGTAAGTAATTATAATTTTGTGCAACCGTTATGCGGCTGAAGTTATAACCCCCTACACCGAGAGATCGACAGACATAGGCCTAGGTCTTGTTGGCACTCTTTGAGAACAGAAAAAAATTAGGCTGAAGCCAAATTCTTCAAGAAGGGTCATGTGCCCCTGCAGTGGGCTGCAGCTGCATAGAAGTTCTGCAATCCAGACGCGGTGTGGGTAATTTTTGTAAGGCGATACAGATGGACGGATAAAAATATTATTTATTCCAAACGAGGGTTACCACGGTAATATATTTTTATGCAGTTGGTACCGCGGGGCCCAATTCCTTTACGTCACAACAGTGCTACGTAGTATATATTCTTTTTGAGTGCTACGCATACGTAAGTATGACATGCACGCGCGGTTAGACACAGACAGCAATCTTGTTATTTTGTTCTCATATATTAGCTTGCTTTTCTCACTTTTTTTTATTTCATTTTCGACTTTAGATCTTTTATGGTTTGACGTGAAAAATTATTATCAATATTTTGTTGTCGTTGATGCGCCAATGTTAATAGGACTTTTAGCGATGTAGTACCTATGCAATTGCTGGTATCTATTTTCGTCTTTAAGATATTTCCATCGGCACTACTTACCCCTGTCACTTCCAACCCCACGCTTTTATTACATTAATTATTTTGTCATATTTTGATTTGGTAAAATTACATGTAAAACAGTCAACATGTATCTACTTAGGTAATATTTCACGATTTATTGTGCTGACAATACCTTTGAGTAAATACCTTGTCACTCTGGGCCGTGGCCTTTGACAGAAAAACAATAAGAAAACTGTTAACCGATCAATAGTTCACGCGGCGTTAGGTTTTCTACGGATAAAAGCAATACTACAGCTGTCGGGACGGATAAAAGCAATACTACAGCTGTCGGGACGGAAGCTCTATACTTTCTATTCAATTACGCTGTACCGGATTCTTCTAAACAAAATGCAGGAGGGATTATTTGTGAGTTATAGTAATTACTTTAAACTTATTTTCGTTACGACAATTATAAACGACTATCTTATTCCACGCGGTGTTACCCACGTCATATAACTTTCGTATCACTCATCGATATATTGATAAACTTTCTTCGCTTGTCTTCGCCATTACTGCGTTTTCACTTAACGTTCTTTCTGACCTTTATCTTTTTGGTCGGCTCCTGAGGGTCGTTCGTACCGTTATGTTAAATTACCTATTCATAACCTTCCTTGAGAATAAGGTTATCAAAGGCAAAAGATATTTTCAAATCCGACAGGTACACGGAAAAAAGGGGAATATTTGGACCAAGAATACCTATGAATATTCTTGAAAATATTGTTTAAAAGTAAATATTTTCTTAACTTTAGCTATATTCTTGATACGAGAAACGTGTACTTCTTGGATCAAGAATAAAATACTCTTGAATTATATTCTTCAACCAATAATACATGCTTAACTGAAGAAAACGATCAAACAGAAAAACCAACAAACTGTTTAGCTGTATTATATTAGTATTAGCTGGCCTGCCATACGTTTTTATGCCCTTTCAGTTGCCCACTGCATCATACCTATCGCTCACACGCGTTATTACTTTTTGTTTAGCTGCTAAGCGTCGTAGCGTTGTTGTTTTAAGTGGCAAACAAGCTTACGGTCACTGAGGCCTATGGACGCTTGTAACACCTGGGGCATCACGATACTGTAGGCCTTAGAGAAAACCTTGGCAGGAAGCTTATTCCACAACCTAAGATGTTAAATATCCTATATTCCTAATAAAAATGGGTTTTGGGGGTTCAAAAAAAAAAAACAAACTCTGGCTCTGGCTGATTGGATAAGTAGTAAAGCTGTAAAGCTGCAGTCTAGCTGTTCACGTCACATAATTTTAGTCGTAATAAGTGAAGATTTCAGATAGTTTTTCAACTGACTTCAAAAAAGGAGGAGGTTCTCAATTCGACTGTATTTTTTTATGTTTGTTACCTCAGAACTTTCGACTGGGTGAACCGATTTTGATAATTCTTTTTTTATTTGAAAACTGGTGCTTCCCTTGTGGGCCTATTTGATGATTGTATAACATTTTGTTACTAGTATGGATGATTTTAGTGTACGAAAAAAGCAATTCGTCAGTATAAAGTAAAAAATAAAAACTTCTACTGTAATACAGATCAGATTTTTGAAAATAAGTAATTATTTTTACCTTTTTTAACAATTATTTATACAATATTTTATTTTATTAGACTTGCAACGACAATTCGACTGCTATTCGGTATTCGGCCTATTAAGCTACTTTTATCCTTTTCTGTCGAATACCATATATCTAAACCTGACTCAAAATCTCTGTGCAAATCTTGTAAACATAACCTAACTTTACCGAATATTCACTTTTTCTGGTAATATAATCATAAATCATTAAAATACTTACATGAGTACCTTTATTGTTACATTCTTTAGGTACCTGGTTTTCAAATCACGACATTGATTAAACCTAAAATCTACAAAACTTCAAATTTACAATGAGAAATATTATACGTTTTTTTGTATATATTGCATAGACTAACAAAGCGAAAGACGCGTGTCAAGGTCATTTTTGTTTACACGAATTGCAAACAGATTCTGAGTCCGGTTTAGGTTCTATTCGACCGAATACCGAATACTTAAGATTTTTCCTTGTAGTAAGATGATTGACAAAATAAAAAGATGGTTTTTAGGGTTCCGTACCTCAAAAGGAAAAAAGTAACCCTCATAGGATCACTTTGTTGTCCTTCTGTCTGTCTGCCAAGACAGGTCCTTTGTCACAGGAACGCGAGAAGGTATCAAGTTAAACTAATATCAAAGGTACTAAGTCACAATAAGTCAAAACATAAAAAATACGGTTATTTTTGTCGCATATTGTGACACAAATAAATCAAAACCTGTGAGGTGATTCTTGTCAGCAAGAATCATAAAAATTTACTAAGAAGCTTGATATTTTTGCAACTTTAAGTGACCGCAAACTTTAGTATTTGATACCTCCACGTGTTCTTGAGTAAATTGGTCTTGTCAGACAGGCAAACTATTTTATTTAATGTGTTATATCTACAAATTGACGAATTTCGGCTTTCCCCTATATTTGTGATGTAAGACCTTGCTTCGTGTAAAATTTCATTATTCTAGTACAAGGGGAAGTATCCCATAGGTGTTGATCTATTTGTGAACGCCTGTGAAATATGCGACAAAAATGGTCGTGTTCCGTTCGTATTTTTTTATTGCGTAACCTTAGAAGCCTGATTTTTTTACAGCTTAAAGGGATCGTAAACTGTAAAAATTCAACTAGATACATTCACGCGTTCCTGAGAAAAAGGGTCTTGACAGACAGGCAGGTTCTTTTTTTTTTCTTTTGAGATACGTAACCCTCAAAATAATAAAAATATTTATATATATTGTAGGTATATCTTTGTTTTGTGAAGATAGAACGTGAGGATAGGTAAAATAATTATAATTGTCAAAAAATGCTTGGAATAGTCCAAAATACAGATCCAACAGTTTTTTAAGTTTTATAATTTTTGTTGGAGTCCAGAAAAGCTGGACTTCTGGTGTAAATAAAAGTGTACAATCAAAAAAACTTTAGCTATATAGGATCCCAAATATAATTTTGTTCAGAACACTTATACTAACATTTTGCCCTGGGTCACATCAAAATCAGTATCTGGAGACGAAATTCCTGGTTTAAATGCTTTATTTACTTGACTACTTACACGTGTTTTCCTTACAGGTACTAAGTATTTTTTTTAATTAAATGTATAATAAGGGTATGAAATTTTACTTATATTTTTAGTGTCCAAAATTAAAATTAAGTTTAATGATTGCATTACTCTTCATATCGATGCATTACTCCGACAATCAGGTAGTTCACACTAACAAAATCGCTTTGACCTCATGTGACCTCAAGAGTGGGCGAACGGGATAGATAGTGATTGGTGGCGGGGACAAAATAAGAATTCAAGTTGAGATATTATAGACTCTTAATTTATAAAATTTCTTCTTTATTATTAACAATGTATAAAAGTCTTGGTGACACTTTTTTCAGTGAGGATACCAGGTGATACAGTTTTGATTCCGGCATTATATTTGCAATCACAGTGTCCTGCGAAATAAATTTTGTCAATATTAGAATAAACCGTAAGTATTACCTATAACAGTGTAATACATACAACTAAACTACGACTTACCTACAAGAAAGGATCAAAAGCGAGCGAATTAAAACAATATTTATTTGGCATAGGGGAAAGTTGGCTAATACCGAGCCCCTAAGGGAATCATCCTATAACTAAGCTCAGGTTAGGCTAAAATAAAAACGAAATATAATAAAAGGTGGAGAATTTATCTGATTACACTAACGAAAATTTAAATTTATTAAAAAACAAACAAAAACAATAATACGAGCGAATAATTAAAAATTGGGAAAGCGCAGTATTATCAAACTGGTCTAATAATATCGTGCCCCAGGTAGGTAATTTCGCACTGGGTCTAATAAAACCGCGCCATAAATGACAGTGAAATCATCACACAATGTGTCAGTCAGAGGGTGGAAGCCTGGAGACCGAATTGGAAATACGTACAGACTCTAGCTTTCACAAAATGTATTAGCCTGAATGATTGACAAGTACAACTATTATTATTTTACCTAGTAATTTTACTTAGGTATAAATACTTACACTTATAAGTAAAACATACTAACATATTCTTTCAGACATTTATAATAATCACAACCATATCATATAGCTGATCATTATGACAACGCACCCTACGCGCGGTATTATCAAACAAGATCATTTTATTTTGTAACCTCAAAAACATAAACCAACAAATAAAAGGATTAATTTAACGTTATTGTATACATAAGTTATACATTATTTTTACTCTATAAATGAGTATAATTTATTACTTGGTGTGAAATATTCATTGACCTCTTATTGAAATTACCCAAAAAAATATATCGATCGCGTGGGAAACCTGCAAGCTCGCGGCCTTGCCCTCTGGGTACTCGGTGGCAGCTGGCGGTGCTCGAGCGGGGTAGCGGATGCATAAAGCTATGATTATACTAATATTGCAGGGGCGTATTGTTGATTGGGCGCGGGATTATCAACCGCGCGGTATTACCCAACCCTCCTCTAGTGGCTTTTAAAAAATGAGCATTTTTTGTCACAACGTCGATTTCTACCGAGACAAACCAGCAGGAAACTTGTCAAAACATTATCTTTATTATAATTTGGATATAGTGCGCGCCACGTAAAATAAGACTTGATGAGCGTTAGAAGTAGGGTGTTTGCGCAGCTGTCCAGTCACTAACAAGAATAGTTATAGATTTATTAGGGTGGGGCAACTACGGCGCAAGCGCTGTCGCCGAACCTCGCCCTGCCCCTTCGCCCTCTGCGTAAGGGACCAATAAATAAGTGGTTTGCGAAGGCTCATCTAACGTAGCGCACGTTATATCTGTGTGTTGACAAATCAAACTATTTGATTATTTATTGTATAATAACTGTTAGGACAAGTAATTATCTATATTGTGCTATTAATTAGTAATTACTAATACTTGGATCATATATTAAGTACCTGGGGATCGAGTTTTGCTCGTTTTTTATCAACAATGCCATCTATTGTCATGTACCTTTAGTGTTGCTGTGTCGGTAAAAATAATAGTATTACTACTCGTCAGGAATAGACATATTTTTCAGTTTATCATTGCCTCAAAACACGGATAAAACGACGTTTTCTAAAATTGAACCTAGCTAGATCGATTTATCGCCCCCGAAACCCCCGGCACTCTAAATGTCATAAAAATCGTTGGAGCCGTTTCCGAGATTCAGATTATATATCTATTAGTAAGGTACCTGCGGGTAATAAGGCCTGTCGGCTAATAAGGACTACCCCCTAAATTTTTAAATTTGAAAAGTGCATAAAATATCGCAATATGGGAAACAATCCTGAAATGATATTTAGTCTAAGAAACAAGAAAGAAAAATCAAAATATTACATAGATCGTCAACAAAAAGAAGACTGGATAGTAATAAAGCCTACGTGAATCATCCAAATTTTTACGTCACTCGAAAGATTATTGATTTCTATGATAAACACATTTGTAAGTAACTTTTTTAGCGCCAGTCTCTTTCACTTTAAATAACAAAGCGTAATTCTAAGAGTCATCACAGGATCTAATTAAATTTAACGAAGTCATTCTGTTATTTATTGAAACATAGGCTTTATTACACACCTAAGGCCATATTTACCGCATCTGTTTCAATTTCTTTGAATTCATTTAGAAATTTAAAATAACAAGGTAAAAATATATTTTTCTTTCGAGAAACTACAGTTCCATCATAACAATACAAAAAATGTTGGAAAGACTAAATAATGGATTAAATAAATAAATTTGATATTACATAGGCCTTATTACCCGCAGGTACCTTATATATACATATATAAAAGAATTGCTCGTTTAAAGGTATTAGACTGAAACCATATGTTCAATTTTTTGTTCATATCGCTCTCGCTCGACTCACTTCTCTTTCCATCCAATTCTTTGGCATTATTTTTTGGGTAAGATTTATAAACATTAATATTTACATTTTACATACCAATTTAGGCGACTGTTTTTTCTTTAAGGCCTGCTGAAAAATTTACAGAAAATTTAGCTTAGCATGATCACAGAATAAAGAATAGATAGTATCACACGTTCCTATTCTGACGAAAAACAACAATTATCTGTGAACAATAGATATTACCAGAAGATATCTACTAGCAGAACACGGCAAACGTTGTTTCTCTTTTTAAAACAACTGGCGCGCCACCTAAACCTTCCCCGGCGTGTGCACAACTCACCAAAATTACATTACAATCGGTTTACCTTTAGTGCGCAAGTCTGACTCGTACTTGACCCTTTGCCAAATGGCAAAAAACGGAAACCTTATAGATTCGTCATGTCTGTCAGTCTTAAAACTGAAAGGATCTCAAAATTTTTTTTGTTTGTGTGTATGAATAACGTATTTCATAAATTAGTAAAGATAGCCTAATGGACAAAAAGTATATTAAAAAGAATTTTATTTTACACATAAATAATTAAATACGCTTCAATGTCCCTTTTACTTTATAGAGCTATCATGAGTTGTTTAGGAAATATTGTCGTCTACGTAAGTGACTAAGTAGTAAATTTTCATATCTTTAACCTATTAAAAATGTAGGTAAGTGGTACTTATTACTTTTCTATATTTCTTCTGAGTTCTCAGTATTGCTTCTGGGTTTACTTCTTCTTTCCATACGCCATCCCAATACTTCTACAAATATCATAAAAAAGCTAAATATTATAATAAATGAATAAAAAAGAAATGAACTTATTTCATTCGGTTAAACAAATAAAATAAAACATCCCACTAAGCCAAACTTGCAATGGCGTCGCTAAACGTGACATTTGGGCCTTGTAAGTTTATAAATGCAAGGTTGCAACCACGTTGCAACAATCCAGTAAACTTCCAGCAACCCCTAACAACCGCGCCAGAAGTAAATGCTGTAACATGCCTAGTCCTGATTAGAATTACAGTCACTTATGTTAGCAAAGTGACAGTAATTGCTTCGATATTGCGCTTCTAACATCACATTTAGTATAAGTAGGTATCTACCTATTGCAACAATGTTAAATAGTAACAACTCAATAAGTTTGTGAGATATCAAAGTTCATTTATAAACTTTCATATGTATAATTGCATTTACATGAATTAAGTTTCGATGAGTTTCAAAGTCACAATGAGATGCAACTTATTGCCATGTTCCAGCAATGTCAAGTCTACAACTTGCAAATGTGCGATATATAAACTTACCAATTCTTGCTGTAAGTTTCATTCTCAGTGGGATGGATATAATAAATTAAAGTTAATTTAGTTTAGTTATTACATGATTTAATTACAAAATTTACATAGTACAACAATATGTGTAAAGCACTAGTCCCTACAATAAAACAAAAAAATAATATATCTATCTGGAGGAACGAGGTCTTTATAGGCAGTAAGAGTAGCTTGATTTGCATGAAATTTAATTCGAAGTCGCAACTTTTCCTTGAAGTACAAAGTGAAGAGTTGGCTATATGAAAGACTCTTACTATGATTTGCGGCGAGAAGAGTTGTCTGCCTCTCTCTTCACTTCCTTTCACCAAAATTAGTTCAGTAGTGAAAACCTAATGACAGATAGACCACCCAAAAATTTTAAAATTGTAAATTACTTTGTTTTTACCAGACTGCGGCAAAGCCCAAAAGGACCTGTATGTATGTGGGACTCTATGTTCCCTCGTAACTAAAAAACGGCTAAACCGATTTTAATGAATTATACGTGGCTAGTATAGTATTATATAATCTGTGACGTGGTTATATTCGTCTTAAACACAAGAGTGTCATCATATATTAAAATTATTGGATATCAAAATGGCGGATTTTTGGCGCCAAATTGCTTTTTTTGCTTTTCAGTTACTATGATACCTTTTATTTTTTAATCCGCAGTTTTTTTATGTACTTTTAACATGTTCATAATGTTTAATACAAGCAATAAGATTAGTGTAAGTTTTTTTTTTTATACCACTAAGGTGGCAAACAAGCACACGGTCCGCTTGATGGTAAGCGGTCACCGTGACCTATGGACGCTTGTAACACCAGAGGTATCACTCGCGCGTTGCCGACCCTAAAGTATAATAAGATTCATCAAAACTTATGTATTTAATTTTCATAGAGTTCGGTACTGAACCTAGGTAACCCCGTGATTTATCCAAACTTACCCCAGTTCGTAAGCTTTCTTTGTTAATTAGTTCCTCTGTGGGGTTAATAGGCTTTGAGTCTTCGAGTAGCTTCGACTCTTTTGCAATAGCTAACACTAAGTCACGAGGTGCCTGTAAATTATCAAAATATACATTGACTACAAACTACAATATTTCTTTCAGAGTGCCTGCCTACCACTGCTTATTGTTAAGTTTTGGAAGGAATTAACGATAGTTTATTATTAATTTATTATTCTCTTATAAGGAATTAACGAGTAATATCAGCGGAACATGTGCTTTGAAACTATTGTAGGCTGAGCTTTAACCACAGCTATCTTCTGTTTTCAGAACTACCATCCCCCCGACCGACCACGGCACGGTCGTAAAACTATTGTTAGGCGGCTTCGGCACGTACTAAAAACCCCTGACGACGATCTCGCTATCCGGATAGCGAGACTAGTCTCGACGACCTCCCCTACAATGGCTCCTTCAGAGTCTCGTCCCAAAAGACCGGTGGAGCAGTAATGGCTGCATCAGCCAACTGCAGTAGCCGGTCAGAGAAAAAAATCTTCTGCTTTCTTTATTGCATTAAAAATTCAGATTTTCAAATCAATTAGGGATACTCTGTTTTTATTAACTTTGACCCCGCTGGTGCAAAAATTAAGCACTTAGATGGGTCACAATTGTTTTTATTTTTACAAAGGGATCTGCGAACGAGCTAAGACCAATCTTTAATTACATACATTAAACAGGTTAGTAAGTAGTTCTTAAGAGGTAGGTAGATAATATGTTGAAAAAATCTTACCTTTTTGGGAATTATGCTATTTCGATAATATTCCTGACTCTCTTTATGGTTCTGTAAAAATTTAGAAGGATTTAATTTTACAGATAATTTAAAATTTTAATTTTTAATAAATGAAAAATTTCATACCCAAGGGTGCCAACGGGACCCTACTCTTCCTACCTACTATTTTACGGTAGCGTTCCAGTAACTGCGCCGTGCCGGCCATCTCGCCGCCGTACGTGGCCGTACCGCACGATCCACTTTGATATAGCCCCCGGAACAAGTTTTTAAAACTTTATGGATCGGATCTGATGATGGAGCAGAAAGGTAGCCATAATAACTCTAACAAAACGACGCAACCCATTCGAGTTTAGAGCTTGTTTAGTTGCTTTTGACAAGGGCTTTGGTTTTAGATGATATCCAGGGTCTGATAATGAAGCCAGAAGACATCAGGAACTCGGTAATGAAACAACGCAACCCCATCGAGTTTGGGCTCGTTTGATTAATCGTCACAAGCACACTACTCTGAGATGATATCCAGGGTCTAATACGTATTCAGTCGTGTCCTTTTTATTTAAAAGAAAAGAGTTTGCACAGCGGCTACTCCATCCACATATAATGTGGATTTTTGCAACATCAGGGGTATTCACGCAAATCTTAACGCAGTCCACCACCATCTCGAAACTGCGCAGCCGACCATTCTTTTTCTAACGGAGACGCAGATATCCTGCCCGGCCGACACATCATACAGTGAAGGTATCCCGGCTACAAACTCGAACACAATTTTATGAGTCGTGCCGGTGTATGTATGTTCGTCCGGGAGGATATCTGCTGTCGCCGCCTTCATAGCCTTGAAGACAGGGACCTGTCGATATTGTGGGTGCGCGTAGATTACGGCGGCCACACTCGTATCTATGCGTGCCTATACAGGTCTCATAGCGGTGACACGGACGTAACTCGACTCTTCACGCACCTGAGTTTGACGACTGACAAAGTTCTAGAGCAATATCCCACAGCAGAACTAGTTATTTTGGGAGACTTTAACGCCCACCATCGCGAGTGGCTCAGTTCTCGAACCAATAACTATGCTGGGATATCTGCTCACGAATTTGCTCTGACCTATGGATTCTCTCAGCTGGTACTTTCTCCAACGAGAATACCAGATATAGAGGAACATACGAGCTCCTTACTGGACCTTCTGCTGACTACTCGTCCGGACGGATACTCCGTCTCAGTGGATGCGCCTCTTGGCTCCTCGGACCACTGTCTCGTCCGGACTCAAGTGTCATGCACACAACCCGATCCTTCTGGGCCAACTAATTGGCGTCGTGTGTGGCACTATAAGTCGGCAGACTGGGATGGATTGCGAGAATTTTACGCATCGTACCCGTGGAGGCAGATCTGCTTTAACTCAGAAGATCCTGACGTCTGCGCAGCCGCAGTCACTGAGACAATCCTTGCTGGTATGGAATGTTTCATCCCTAACCTGCGAGTAGCTGCCGGCGTCAAAAAACGACCGTGGTTTAATAGGTCTTGCAGAGAAGCTAAAATTCTTAAGCAAACTGCGTATGAGGCTTGGACCACGGCTCGTAATAATAAGGATCCGAATATTTCTGAGTTAAAACGCAAATTAAATGCTGCCTCGAGGTTCAGTAAGAAAGCAACTGCCAGAGCAAAATTCCAATTCATCGGCAAAATAGGTGGGCGACTTGCGAGCTATCCTTCTGGGAGTCGTGCTTTCTGGTCGCTTGCCAAAGCTGCCGAAGGGAACTTCTGCCAGTCGTCGTTACCACCACTGCGAAAGACCGATGGTGACTTGGCCCATAGTGCTAAAGAGAAAGCCAATCTACTGGGCAGTCTCTTTGCCTCGAACTCGAATATGAACGATGAAGGCGCTGTACCACCTACTATACCGTGGTGCGGTAAGACCATGCCGGAAATCTCCATAACGCAGCGGGAGGTCAGGCGGGCGTTGCTCTCTCTAGACGTTCATAAGTCGAGTGGGCCAGACGGTATACCAGCAGTGGTGCTTAAGCAGTGTGCTCCTGAGTTATGTCCTGTACTCACGCGCCTCTTCGCTCTTTCCTACCACACTAGGCAATTTCCGTTTTCTTGGAAGACTGCGAATGTGCACCCGGTGCCCAAAAAGGGCGATAGATCAGATCCATCGAATTACAGGCCTATCGCTATTACCTCTCTCCTCTCTAAGGTGATGGAGCGTGTGATCAACACACAGCTTCTAAGATACCTAGAAGTACACGATCTGGTCAGTGACCGTCAATATGGCTTTCGCCACGGTCGCTCGACTGGTGACCTTCTAGTGTATCTCACACACCGATGGGCACTAGCCATTGAGAGTCAGGGGGAGGCATTGGCATGCAGCCTGGACATAGCGAAGGCGTTCGATCGGGTCTGGCACCGCGGTCTTCTATCGAAGTTGCCATCTCACGGAGTGCCCGAGGGTTTGTGCAAATGGGTGGCTAGCTTTTTGTCCGGTAGACGCATACGAACCGTAGTTGACGGTAGTTGCTCTGATAGCATGGACATTAATGCTGGTGTCCCGCAAGGCTCTGTGCTGTCTCCTACGCTGTTTCTACTGCATATCAATGACATGTTGGACATCAACAATATACATTGCTATGCAGATGACAGTACTGGAGACGCTTTTTACACGGGTCGTGCAAACATCCCTCGTTCCGTTGTGGAGGAAAACCGCGGAGAACTTGTGTCTCAAATCGAGACCACACTGTCCCAGGTCTCTGATTGGGGACGGGTAAACTTGGTCCGATTCAACCCTACAAAGACAAGTGTGCGCGTTCACCGCTAAGAAAACTCCATTCACTGTAGTCCCACAATCCCAGAACACTCCCCTCTCCATCTCCAAGAGCATTGGGATCCTTGGTGTCGACATCTCCAGCGATGTTCAGTTCCGAGATCATTTACAAGATAAGGTGAAGCTGGCGTCCAAAAAACTTGGTGTACTCAACAGAGCGAAGCAGTGCTTCACGTCGGGGCAAAGGTTGTTACTTTACAAGTCGCAGGTTCGGCCCCATATGGAGTACTGCTGCCATCTCTGGGCAGGTGCACCCGGATACCAGCTTGGCCCTTTTGACTCGGTTCAACGACGGGCTGTGAGAATTGTCGACGATTCCAAACTCACTTGCGGTATCGAGCCCTTAAGTTAAGAGGAGAGACTTTGCCTCACTGTGTGTGTTCTACCGCTTGTACAATGGGTTGTGTTCAGAGGAATTGTTCGAAATGATGCCCACGGCTACTTTCTACCATCGCACCGCTCGCCATCGGCAGGGAATTCATTCTCACACTTTAGAACCTAAATGGTCGCGTACAGTGCGGTTTCAGAGAAACTTCCTGCCGCGAACGCTTAAGTTGTGGAATGAGCTCCCTGCCAAGGTTTTCTGCAAGGATTACAGTATGGAGTTCTTCAAGGAAGAAGTTATTGGATTTCTGAAGGGTCGGCAACGCGCAAGTGATACCCCTGGTGTTGCAAGCGTCCATAGGCTACGGTGACCGCTTACCATCAGGCGGGCCGTAAGCTTGTTTGCCACCTTAGTGGTATTAAAAAAAAAAAAAAAAACCACTAAGATGGTAAACAAGCATAAAGCCCGCCTAATGCTGAGCCGTTACCGTAGGCTAAAGACGTTCTTGTAACAAAATTACTGGCATCTCGCCTAGACCCTTTAAAACCGAACTTGCCAGGTAAGTTTAACCCGTAGATACCTACTTTAGTAGTATATTCATATCTTAAAATGAGGAACAGGCTATCTAGAAATAATTTGTTATTACCAACTTTTTTATTTTTCTTCTGAGTTCTCAATACTGCTTCTGGATTCACTTCTTCTTTCCATACACCATCCCAATATTCCTACAATAATCACGATTTCAAAATTAAAATCAAGATTAAAGATCACTTATATCAAAATATTGCAAGAAGGAATAGTTATCAGAAAACTTCGTGCTGTAGGTAACCAAAACAATGAACTTACCCCAGTTCGTAAGCTTTCTTTGTTAATAAGTTCCTCTGTGGGGTTAATAGGCTTTGAGTCTTCGAGTAGCTTCGACTCTTTTGCAATAGCTAACACTAACTCGGAAGGTGCCTGCAATTATCAAAATATACATACATTGATTACATTATTCTTCTTAGGATAGTACCTACCACCAGGTACTTCTAAGAATTAAACAGTAAGTAATACTTTTGATGGTGGCCTCATGGTTTAGGCTTCGGCCTCGCAATCTGAAGGGCTGATGTTCAAGACCCCGGCATGTACCACCGACTTTTTTTTCTAAATTCCTGCGTTAGGGGAATTGTGCTTAAGAAGACATACTTAGATAAGATGACATACGCCACAAGCGCCTAAACGTCGTTTACACATTGGCTCAGAGATGGCGGCACCGCTCAAAAATCCAGCACCCGCTCGCTAACGCTAACGGTCCGCATATAAAATGCAGACGAATGAGAAATCTATTTTTTATTCAAAGGCGAAGCGGTGAGAATCGTACCTACTGTTTGCAGGAGATACTTCTACGTAGATAGGTAACTACTATAATGCATACCCGGGTAACAAGCGCGGCGGCTTACTTTGATACTAATAACTAGAGATGGGTCGTCGACGTATTAATCATGAACGAAACTAGTCCGTCCATTTTATCGACTAATTGAATTTTTGGACTAGTCCAAATTGTCGACTTGTCGAATATATCGAGTAATCGTCGAGTCAACTTTTAGTTTACGAAGACTTTGCGTTGCTTCCCAAGTAACACAAACTCTGTATAGTAAAGAAACCAAAAACCAGTATATGTCTCCAAGTCTTTCAAAAGAAACATAACGGTTTCCGGAAAGGATATATTCTGTTTAAAAGAATTTAACAAACTTTATAATTCTTAAAATTGTATAGTGCTCTAGATCAATGTATTGCTAAGCAATGAGTTGTAATAAAGAATTAATATATTTTCCTTTACAACTTTTGTTGCAGCTTTAGGTATTCTGTAATAACTATAGCCTTATATACGAATTTGTGGCAGCAACAATCCTTTGAATAGCTTTGCAAAATTCTCTAATAAAAATCTCCAATATATAAGAACATTTAAAAGAGTTATAACTATTTTAAGGTTAATGTTAATGCCCTTTTGATGCCAGCTGTACGTAAGCAATGATAAAATAATTAATAAAGCCTTTCCTCCTCATCCTTCATAAAAGGTCCCTTAGTAAGGCCTTTAGCTATATAGTAAAGTACACAGAAGTATTTTAAAATGCCAATGGTTGAAATAAGACCTTATTTTTGGCTAATAACTATATTACTTAATTAGCCCTACTAATTATTATTTTCTTAAATTATTTTTGCGAACTGTGCAAATGTATCGTAAATCTTGTAGAAAACTTAAATAAACTGTTGGTTTCAAAAGGAAAGTGCAAAAAGAATATGGAAATATCACTAGTAATGTAAATAGTCAAGTTTCACAAGCAAGACTCTAACAAGCTGTATAATAGCACGTGTTTTATCGCTCAGAATGCTTATAGCATTACTAAATACTCTCTTAAAGCTGCAATGCAGCCTATCCCGTTAAGAAAGTAATTAATACGGCAACCAATTGCCCTCAAGCTGTTTTTTTCAGGTTCTATCTATACTGATAGCACTTTAACGTATGTTTATAATGTCTAAGGCTTGTGAGCGAACTGCCACCATTTCCTTTTATTTCCATAATATAAATATACGATTTAATTTTTATATTTTCAGAATGCTTAAAATAACACAGTCTATTTTACGTTATGCGCTCCTTCATTTTGACCGAGATTGTTTACTAAAAATAAGAATATCCTTGAGAAAATACAGAAATATGTTTTGATTTTATCGTATTTAAATATATTTAGACATTAAATAGCTCTTATATCGTGGGCGCGTGAAATATCAATAAAAATATGTATATACTTTCACAATAAACTGATATCCGCAACAATATTTCACAATTATCTACTGAAAGAGAAGTAAAAGTTTCATTCCCAATTATAATTTTTCCTGCACGTCGACAACCATTACACTAACTTTTAACTTAATACTGAATAACTTTAGTTGGTAATTAAAACAGTAAATAATACAAACAACATTTGCAGATGCTAATATTTTACAATTATAAATAACTCAGACTGGGTAAGCGCTATTCAAAAGACATATTTTGGGTCGAAAGCAGATTTGTCAGCCCTTATCAAGCACTTACAATTCCGTTATATAACAGTTGTAATGCTACAAAACAGTCACTCTAAAACCAAAGTCTGTATTATTTGGGGCCCAAATTGCACATATAAGAGCTGGCTAAGCGCTTATACAACCTTCTTATACAGGCTTGGGATGGAGCAAATTCTGTTGTACATCTATTTAACAGCTTCATTTTGTTACTTGGGTTGTCGGGTGACAGTTAAGGTTAGGTAGTTGGACTGTGCATTCAACTCAACTAATTATAGGATAGAGAGAGAGATTTTTGCACAATAATAATTTTAAATAAATTAAATGGTCACTCAATGGTACCAGTACATAAACAAAAGATCGATTACGCAATAATAATACCTAATTAATTAAAGTCTGAACTACTGACCTTGAGTGCAATTCGTCAAAAACTTAATTCAGTGCGGTTCTCTCTTTCGTGCTCGCCAAGTTTTATCAGCATCATCCTACTATTTAATACAAAAATAAAAAGCTAGTGAAGCTAACTCACTTCAACCAGAACTTTCAATTATCAACTTATCAATAAGTTATTTAAAATTCAAATTAATTTGACCATAGAGCCATGTCAACCGACGACGACGGAAGATCGAACGAATTATTCTACAATGTTCAGTTGTTCTCGTCGCATGTGGCGTCGATACTGATATCGTTGATTCTCCATTTAGCCGTCTAAGAATTCAACTAGTTGATTCATAGACTGTGGACCGTCGAAGCGTCGATTAAACGTAGACTAGTCGATTCTACTAGTTCGTCCATTCGACTCTCATCGCTACTGGTAACATTGTCTTACCTTTTTTGGAATAATACTGTTGTGATGATATTCCTGACTCTCCTTATGGTTCTGTAAAGAAATAAGTTTTATTAGTAGGTACTAGGTACATAAAGATAACAAACGTCTTCCTTATCTTACTAGTTCCAGGGTACCGTCCGCTCCCAAAGCAACCCACAGTGTGCCAATGGTTAGGTACCTACAGTACACATGTTCACATGAAAGCTGAAAAATAATTACTTGCCTTTTTTTGTTTCAACTGTCGAGATTTTTTTCTTTTTTGAAAACTCTGTACAAACACAATTTACTACACATTACGTCTGTATGACACAGTATACATGTTGACATGAAAGCTAAAAATATTTACTTGCCTTCTTTGGTTTCAACTGTCGAGATTTTTTTCTTTTTTGAAAACTCTGGAAAAACAAAATTTACGGGTGAAAATTAAATAAAGATGCTTAAAAATTTATAAAAAATACTATACTTAAACAAGTATTAAGCAGACGAAAGGAATGTTACATGGTGCTGGACTTTCGGAACGCCTAGCGGCTTATAGACCAGCTTTGATGACCCCGTAGAGCTATATGGGTAATATAATAATATATATATATATATATGGGTATATATATATATATATATATATATATTATGGGTATATGGGTAAGTCAAAATAATCGACTTAACCTTTTTTATGTTATATCAAGGTATTTCAAGTAATAAATGTATCTAAACATTTTTTTTTGTTAATAGTAAACATAGAATAGAAATTCCTTTATTTGCCAGAAATATAGTACATTGAGGATGTTACTTACATGTTGACCAAGCATATTTCGCCAAAATATTGGCATGCAAATATTAAAATTTAATACTATACTTCTAATATCTGATTAATAGGTTTACACATATCATTTTAAATAACATTACAAATTACATAATATTAAGCAAGAAAAAGGCATTTCAGTAGTGCAAAGTAACGAATTATACACAAAAAAATATAAAGAAAATATCATAAATTTTAGTTCCATACAAAACGAAAGTGTCTTCCCGCGTAATGCAACGTATATTCATGACCATGTACGTACTTTTCTAGATGGCCTGACCCAGTCTGAAGAGCCAGGTTTTATACCTTAGATTATACTTTGTTTACGCATTTTTATGAGCTATGAGCGTTTGTCGATGTTCATCATCAATCGAATCGAATCATCATAAATGTAAACTTAAAAAAATAGATATAAGGGCGCGTTCGTTCTGGGATTAAGATTTCCCACGAATGATACTTTTCACACTTTTGATAACGCCAGTTTCGCCACCGACACCTACCGTTCGTTTAGCTTTGAAACGTTACTAACAAAATTTTTGGTTACAAAACTTGCAAAACGAACGCTTGACGTACACACACTACGATAAAACACACACACACTACCATAAACAATGAATATGTATAGGAAGTTTGACAGATTAACACAAAAACCCCACCTCCAGACATGGGTCTAAAGTTTCATTTTTCGGTGGCAAAAGTGACAAAAATAACAATAATATCGTAAACGAACGCATGACAGTTTGTCACAGATGATACTAAAATTTTGGTATTTTTGATACCAATGCTAAACGAACGGATGACAGGTGGCAAAAGTAATGAAAATAATGATTCTGCATCCCAGAACGAACGCGCCCTAAGAAACAAAAACAAACTTAAACTGCACATTAGTAAAATGCTCTAAAACGTCTTCGAGCCGAGATAATTGATGTAAAAGTTCTTACTTATGAGATGTCTAGACCCCGAGAAAATCGTTTAAAGTTTTAAAACGTAGGCGACTCAGGCTCCATACGAAAATGTCCGAACCCCAATCAGCATATATATTTTATGCTTATTTTAACTATATATTACCCACCTTCTTTGATTTTGATTTTCGTGTTCTTTTAGGTGTTTGCTGTAAAAGTGTAAAACATAGTCATAATTAGCAAAAAGAAAAAGTGTTTGTTTGTTTGTCGCTTGTTATTGTAACTTAAGAATGGCTTATACTATACTTAGGTACGGTTTGTGTCAAAACTTTCTCACACCACTGATAAGTTTACGTTACCCTTACGCAGCAACTGAAACTGCTGGGTAGCTAGATCTTTTTCTAATACCACTACATAGGCCAAGCAGCGGCCGAAAAAAAGCTAACATAATTATAGAGATTGAAATTTTCTAAAAATCTAGGGTTTATAGCACTATTGTCATGAACCCTAGCTTTAGCCTGGAATAATTGCTTAATAAGAACCTGAAACTTGTCTTTATTGTAACGACGAAATCTAGCTTTTCTGAAGAAATTATCCTTTCAGACATTGCCAGTATTTTTGTGGGAGCTGCGGCGCCCCCTGTTTGGCCTATGCGGTGCTTGATTCCTAGAAGGTATTTAAGCATAGGTAAAGCTCGCCTTATGTTAAGCAGTTAGCTAGTAGCCTTTTAGTATTACTCCTGTAACATCAAGATAATATTATTATCGCGAGTGGCCGGCATCTTCTTTCGAAGAATCCTATAGGTGCAGACTGTCCGTTCTCTAGCGCAGGGACCTCATTACCTAGTCTATAGGTTCGTTCGCAGAAGGAATTTTCTGATACTGTTGTAAGCCTGATTAAGGTTCTACAACCAAACAACATACGTATGAGTAAAGGTAAGCTAAGTCCAATTAAGGCATTTTACTCGAGTAACTTGCAAATGTAAATATAGGTGCTTCCACGCGTGTATATAGGTACATGGTCCTGGCCTAGCATCACCAAATGCGTTTGGAGTAAGTATGTGTAATGTGTTAGATTAATCTGATTCGAGATGATAAAAGATTTACAAGCGATTGGAATCGAGATTGATGTCAAGAGTAAAAGCCCCTTCCCCAGATTTTACATGAATAGATATTTTATTATCTAGACCTGAAAAAGTGTGATGAAAACAAACCTGTAAATTTTTCTTAATACCCTCCACATCATTTTCATCCTTAAAAAAATACAAAGCATCTTTAACTTACTACATTTTATTTATTTAGCACTAGCTTATTCTCGCGTCTCGGGCCGGGAATACAATAACCCAAAATAAAAAAGGCTGTTTTATCTATGGTGGACCCTCTACGTCGTAATAAGAAGCTTTAGATAATTTAGAATCTATAGATAACCGCGGCGGTTTAGCTGTGGGTAGATAAATCAGCCAGTCATCCAGTCAGTCCAGTAAATACTTATATATTAATCTATGCAGTCAGTCACCCATTCAGCCAGTCAGTCAACTGCGTAAACAGTATAAGTACTTTGTCTTAGTTAAAATAGTCGATAAATGGGTAAAGATATGTTTAAAATTTATGAAACTCACTTTAACTTCAATATAAGGATACTGTGGCACAAATCTTCTCCCGTAATCCTCGAAAATTGATGGGTTATAGTTGTCAGGGTTGGTACCAAATAAGTCCGCCATGCTGCCTGCTTTTACTTCTGCGTCATATATGTTTTCAGGTATTTTCTAAAATGACGTACTTCATTAGATAATGATAAAAATGGCTATAGAAGAAATGGTCTGGAGGGGAAGGACGATCATTTGAAAATTAGTTGATTATATAAGCACCTACCTATTCTTTCGGAGTAGATATAGTATATGGCTTATTTTTTACCCTTAAAGGGAAGCAAGGCCCAGTGCTATTGTCGAAAGACATCAACCGCTGAACGTAGGCCTCCCCATATGCCTCCACAACGGCCGGTTCTGAGCCGCCCGCGCCCATCCTTTTGGCGCTCCTCTTCTAACAAGGTCGCCTGTACAACGGGTAGGAGGCTGTCGCACACTGCGTCTTCCGATCCGTGGTCGGCACTCGAGAACCTTTCTTCCCCATCGGTTATTGGTTCGACGAACGATGTAGCCCACCCATTGAAGTGGCAATGGGCTACAGCTTGATAACTGTTTGAGCTATAGCGGTAACTTTAGTTTCGACATTTATCACGCAAATAAAACACCAAGCATAGCTCTTTCCATAGCTCGCTGAGCAACTTTGAGCTTATTTATGAGGCCAACAGTTAGAGACCACGTTTCGGTACCATAAGTCATCACTGATAACACACAGTGGTTATATATGGACTTTAGGCACTGAGGTATTTTGGATGAAAAGATGTTGCGTAGTTTCCCGAACTCTGCACAGCCGAGCTGTATTCTTCGGTTAACCTCTTTCTCAAAGTTGGACCTACCTAACTGGACTACTTGTCCTAGGTTTGTGTATTCGTCAACAACTTCCAGAGTAGCATTCCCAACAACAACCGGTTTTGGCGCGACATTGACATTGAACATTACCTTCGTTTTATCCATATTCATTCTAAGGCCAACCTGTTGGAAAACTGTGCTGAGGTCTCCGAGTATCGTGCCTAAGTCTTCCAGCGATCTGCCATGACCACTATGTCGTCAATAGTTTAGTATGTAGGTAGAGTTAGTTAATTAGGTTTTGTGAGTTTGTGTAATATGTATGCACACGTGTACACATACATACACATACATAACAAAAAGGATTCTTA
Organism: Apoda limacodes; assembly: GCA_946406115.1. Taxonomy (NCBI): domain Eukaryota; kingdom Metazoa; phylum Arthropoda; class Insecta; order Lepidoptera; family Limacodidae; genus Apoda; species Apoda limacodes. The sequence continues at coordinate 17,748,269 of OX291555.1, read as the reverse complement.
GGTTGTGGAATGAGGCAGTGAGGCAAAGGTTTTCTCTAAGGACTACAATATGAGGTTCTTCAAGAAAGATAATAGATTTTTAAAGGGTCCTGAACGCGCGAGTGACCGCTTTAACATCAGGTGGACCGTCAGCTTGTTCGCTATCTTAGTAGTATAAAAAAAAAACAAAATTAATCATCACCAATCAGGCTATAGCAATCCACTGCTGGACAATGGCTTTACCTCCACATATCCTTTAAAGAAATTCCGAGCATATTCCATCCATACTTAAAATTGGAATGACGTCTTAAAAATCTTAAACATAATTCAAATTCACTAATAATGAATTAGTATGAGCATGTATTTATACTAATATGCAAAAGTGAGTTTCTCCACCCTTCACGTCTCGCAACAGCGCATCCAATTAAGCTGTTAGAATGGAAAAGGACATAGGTTTCTTTTTCTCCCAAATGCAGAAATTCTAGGAACAGAAAGGAGTTGCTACAAAAATCTACGCTGACAAGCAAATTTAGCGCGGGCGGGGTCACGGGCAAAAGGTAGATTATGATATGTGCACAATACTAGGCGTTTTTTTCCTACCTTGTGATCATTTAATTTTTTTAGATTATTTGTTCCAAACAATTTGGTATTTTCGACAGAAGAAGGATCTGACAAATAGTCTTTTCCATATGCTAGTGGATCAGCATCAGTAGAAGAAGCAAGATCTTCTAATTCAAGCAAACACTGGAATGATGGGTTATTTTTGTCACACTTCTCTGCACGTGTATTATCGCTAAGATCTGACGTATTTTCACTTAAGTCTTCTTTTTCCTTAGAAGAATCCGAAACTCCGTATGAATTTTCAGCACTGGTCAAAGCTGTGCATGTCTGAAATAAAAACGGTGACATTCTTAATTTAACTATAATTTTTGAAGTAAGAACTTTAAGGTCGAATTTGATGCAACGTTTTTATGGACCTGTAGGTATACTGTAATGCAAAAACTGTTAGAAGGTATTTTAGGAGATTTAGAATGAAAAGATTTTTTACCTTTTTTTTTTTAATATTTTTTTTTTTTAATACCACTAAGGTGGCAAACAAGCTTACGGCCCGCCTGATGGTAAGCGGTCACCGTAGCCTATGGACGCTTGCAACACCAGGGGTATCACTTGCGCGTTGCCGACCCTTCAGAAATCTAATAACTTCTTTCTTGAAGAACTCCATACTGTAGTCCTTGCAGAAAACCTTGGCAGGGAGCTCATTCCACAACTTAAGCGTTCGCGGGAGGAAGTTTCTCTGAAACCGCACTGTACGCGACCATTTAGGTTCTAAAGTGTGAGAATGAGTTCCCTGCCGATGGCGAGCGGTGCGATGGTAGAAAGTAGCCGTGGGCATCATTGCAAGTACTGCTTCGCTCTGTTGAGTACACCAAGTTTTTTGGACGCCAGCTTCATCTTATCTTGTAAATGATCTCGGAACTGAACATCGCTGGAGATGTCGACACAAAGGATCCCAATGCTCTTGGAGATGGAGAGGGGAGTGTTCTGGAATTGTGGGACCACAGTGAATGGAGTTTTCTTAGCGGTGAACGCGCACACTTGTGTCTTTGTAGGGTTGAATCGGACCAAGTTTACCCGTCCCCAGTCAGAGACCTGGGACAGTGTGGTCTCGATTTGAGACACAAGTTCTCCGCGGTTTTCCTCCACAACGGAACGAGGGATGTTTGCACGACCCGTGTAAAAAGCTTCTCCAGTACTGTCATCTGCATAGCAATGTTTGTTGTTGATGTCCAACATGTCATTGATATGCAGTAGAAACAGCGTAGGAGACAGCACAGAGCCTTGCGGGACACCAGCATTAATGTCCATGCTATCAGAGCAACTACCGTCAACTACGGTTCGTATGCGTCTGCCGGACAAAAAGTTAGCCACCCATTTGCACAAGCCCTCGGGCACTCCGTAAGATGGCAACTTCGATAGAAGACCGCGGTGCCAGACCCGATCGAACGCCTTCGCTATGTCCAGGCTACATTCCAATGCCTCCCCCTGACTCTCAATGGCTAGTGCCCATCGGTGTGTGAGATACACTAGAAGGTCACAAGTCGAGCGACCGTGGCGAAAGCCATATTGACGGTCATTGACCAAATCGTGTACTTCTAGGTATCTTAGAAGCTGTGTGTTGATCACACGCTCCATCACCTTAGAGAGGAGAGAGGTAATAGCGATAGGCCTGTAATTCGATGGATCTGATCTATCGCCCTTTTTGGGCACCGGGTGCACATTCGCAGTCCTCCATGAAGACGGAAATTGCCTAGTGTGGTAGGAAAGCGCGAAGAGGCGCGTGAGTACAGGACATAACTCAGGAGCACACTGCTTAAGCACCACTGCTGGTATGCCGTCTGGCCCACTCGACTTATGAACGTCTAGGGAATGCAACGCCCGCCGGACCTCGCGCTGTGTTATAGAGATTTCCGGCATGGTCTTACCGCACCACGGTATAGTAGGTGGTACAGCGCCTTCATCGTTTATATTCGAGTTCGAGGCAAAGAGACTGCCCAGTAGATCGGCTTTCTCTTTAGCACTATGGGCCAAGTCACCATCGGTCTTTCGCACTAGACTACCAAAGCTTAGGGTACTAAGTAATAAATAATACGAACAGACGGCTTTATATCTCTTCAAACAAAGCTGCAACCCCTTCCTGCAAGAGTGCGCCCCTCTTAGTACCTACCTACTTTCGCTGCAATACCTAACTACCTAGCTACAATAAACAAGAAAGTGTCTGTCTGGTATCAATATCTCAAAAAATAAAATTATGACAAATGTCGGTTGTAATACCTACTACTGAGTGGTCAAACAGCACGTCTCAGAAAGAAAGCTGTAGACTACCAGTTTTTTTATCTGTGGTTTAGCGGCGACAAAAATGATTTCATTGAATTCCTCAGCGTCCCTCGTTATACACGCAACCCAACCCAAATTGAAGCTACTACACTACAGTGTATTTTTTATTATATATCGTTTCTACGACACGATACGTGTGCTATATGGACAATTTCAGGTCTTTGAAGTTAGCATACCATTTTTTGTTGGCAAAACAAAGAACCTATACTTAAATTTGCCGTTAGGCTATTGTTTGAGAAAAGCCATGGTCGGCTAACTTCACTCCTTAGCCGACCACCTATGCAAAATGTGATATGCAAGGGTGATACGGACCTGTGCAAATAGTATAAGTATATACAATAATAATGTAAATAGTTTTTTTGCATTAACTTAGAAGCTTGAGTTTTTTACAACTTTAAGTGATCGCAGACTTGAGTATTTGATATTGTCTAATTTTATGATTCTAGAACAACGAAAAGTACCCCATAGGTTGTGATTTGTTTGTGAAAGCCAAAATATGCGACAAAATGGCCGTATGGTTTTATTGCTTAACTTAAAAGCTTAGTTTTTACAGCTTCAAGGGACCATAGACTTTAGTATTTGATATTAATTTCAACTTTATACATTACAGACAGACATTCCTTTTTTCCGTTCGAGGTACATAACCCTAAAAACCGAACAAACCTACAGACATAGTGATTGTGAATATAAAATAATAGCTCTTATACCAAAATACAGAGTGTGCGGACAGACCCTTCGATATCTGTGGCACAAGGTTTTGCCCGTGACAAGGAGTTTCTTCTTAGGCGCTTGAGATATTAAAACGCGTATATGCACACAACAGACCGATTTTATTTTTTAACTTATGCTTCTAACTTAATTCTAACACATATTTACATATTTTACTTTAAACATTATATATTGGTATCTGATGGATACTTTTTGAAGCTTCTTGATTGACTGAATACAAATACAAAATTTGTTCTATATTTATAATAAAAATGAAAAACCCCATCAGAGGGAGAGTTTGTTTCAAAGAACCTTCTAGATTTAGTACTTAACTTATTGTACTTACTGAGGTGACTGAAAATCTAGCCCACACAAAAACTTAGTGAAAGACAACATATAGTAGTCGATATAGACATATATCGAAAGTGTAGGTATATCTACCTAGCTATAAATCGCTACTGACAGTTGGGGTCTCTATCGGCTATTGTCATCACAGTCACACGATTTGCGGCTTGACTATAAAACTGTTTTACATTTTTAGGTTTTATAGCCAAACGGTAGGAGCTATTATGACGATTTAGGTGTCCTAAGATAGAGCTTTCGGAGGCGGTTCCAACGACGCATAGTGGTATGTTCCATCGTCTACGGTTAGACCGTAGTGAGAGAAGAGCTGGAATTCTAGCTCTCAGGGCTTTCTGCCTACACTAGATGACTACAGACTTTGTGCTATATGTCAAAAAATAGACCTAAAATTCGGACATACCTTTCCGTGTTTTTGGTGTCTGTCAGTATGTTAAATTATGAAAAAATGTGTGATACAAGTTTTCAGGATTTTCCTTGTGCTCCTGTACTTCAGGGCTTAAAGTTAACTGTATGAAACCTATTTATTTTGATAGATGCCTATGAGAGGTATCTAGTGATATATATTTATCTTTATCTTATATAACCCGGTTTCTGAGTTATAAGCTATTGTGTTTCATAAGTTCACATGTGTTTTGCGCCCTAACCATACTACTTATCGTAACGGTGTAGATACCTATGTATGGGGGCAAAGGTGTGCATTCTACCTGTGATACTTACTTTAGGCATAGCCTAAGGACTTAATGACCCTAGCCACGTAAAGTTTCAGACAGTCTTTCTCTTTTTTACCCATAGACCCATCCCTTTTGTATCTCTATCGCAGTCTATTGTTATAGGCGTGAGGGAGAAAGAATGTACAATACTCAACACGCCAACTATTTTCACCTGTAACTTAATTACCGTACCCACGGTCTATATAGAACTTTACATAGTAGTTCTGTACATTTTTGCACAACAAATGGCATATGTTTTATATACATATATTAAACTAAATTTCCCGCTTTTTTGGGGATAGTCGTGCGTACAGGGTCGACAACATGTCGGTTCTCACACAATATTATTTTTGATATCAACAAATAGTAAAGAGGGGAAGCGAAACAAACCTACTCTACTTTTACCTAACTTAATACAATTTAACACTGATTGTTCTTGCAGCGGTGATAACACAGAGGAATACTTTTATTAAGGGAAAAACAGCTGGATAAATTGTATAACATGCAACAATAAACTGTATGGCAGTTCATACAATACACTTGCCTACATCAGAATCGATAGAAAGATGCCAGAATTATGATACTGTGACAAACAGACATGTCAAGTTGGTCTTTAAGTGTTGTTTACCTTTCCTAAAGTAACCTCTAGAATCTTCATCAATTTTTTTTTTGACGATAACAATTTTCCTTTCTTGTCCCTATATATAGGTAAAGGGAAATTGTTATATAAGTATAGCTATATACGAATAGAATTGACTTGAGTATAATCGGAGCGTGGCTGTCCACAAAAGCATGTATTCAGTTGATAATTATAATAATATTTTTTTGTTTATTGTTTTAAATAAAACATTTGTACTTACTTTATGTAAAACAGCAAGAAAAACAAAAACCGACCTAAAAACCAAAAGGTTATTCATGTCAAATAATGAAACATCTACTCTATACTGCAGATTTAATTTTTGACGTACCTAAATTTTAATTTGAAATGTTAATTGAATACGATTTTTATGACTAAATACGTAATGATACTTAAAAACACAAATTCTTCTTTACTTTCGAATTTTAAAATTCAATTAATAAATATATTGTGTTTTTCGCTATTCATTGCCTTAAGGGATGAAATAGGGAATTAAAGTTTATTTGTATAAAAATCTATTACTTTCAAAGTAAAATGTCATGGATTATGGTTTTGGTATTTGGCCTGTTAGTTGAAAATTAACTGTTAACTGTTGTTGCGTGTACTAGTCGTCCCCTGTAGGGGTTGAAAAAACTTGTAATTTCACGGCTTTATATGACGGTATTTAAAGGAAAGCATGTGTATGAGTTTGTATTGGATAGGGAGTTAAATCGCGCGGGAAACACCTTAAGAAATTACCTATGAGTATAAGTAGATTTATATAAATCTAAGACCACACAACACATTTAAACAACAATATCATACCATATTGATGTACCTATTGCTTATTACGGTGCAACAAACTTTTCTGATCTTGTGACCTTGGGTGTTTGGTCGCTTGTGTCATTTTAAGTTCACACCATTTGAATATAGTCCAATCAACTTAGAAAATGGTAAAAACATTAATTTTGAATTTTGGTGTACATGTTCATTAAGACCTTCCGTTGTTCATACTAAAAGTCCCCATCGATACCTGTTGCGCTCGCGCCGCCATTTTGGAAAAAAGGTACTCTTTTTTCAGTTTTTTGATTATATGCCCTCAGTGCCCCCTCTTTGGATCCGCCTTTGCCTGAAAGTGACAGACTACTTTTATCCCCATAATTCCACGGGATATGTTTTTCGCGGAGCACTATTTCTTAAGTCGTAATGGAGCATCGATTGACTTAATTTTTTGGGACTGACAAACAGAGAATTTATATAAAACACTTTTTATCCTAATTAGGGGGAAATATTTAAATGTTTAAATTTGGGAATATATTTTTTTGCAAGTAATACCGGGGGTATTATTTCTTGACGTCCCAACGGTTCAACAACAGCGAGACTTTTAAGCAGCAGGGTAGCTAGCTGGAGGGACAGATAATACATAAATCCCAATTCATTTAAAAATCATATCGTAGGAAATTGTCGGAATCATATGGCTATAAAAAAAATCCACTGTATGCTTATAAACTTACAATATAAATGTTTCAATTGAAATAACTTACGGATTTGCACCTGTGTTATGAGAAACTGAAAAATTAAAAACACTGTACTGTACCAGGTTGCCTAACAAACAGCAGTTTTTTGTAATATAAAGCTATTGTAGTATAGTTGTTTCAAATTTATACGAACCGTGACCCTACCACACGAGTATATGCTAATAAACTTGCAATTTAAAAGTCTTTGATTGTGTAATAAACACTAATTAGGTTCCTGCGACACGCTGGTTTAAAGACGAGTTGAAAGTCGAAAAACAGTACTTACTGACTTGAACCCTCTCATAAATATCTTCCTCAACCTCTATAGTATACAAACACTGCAGGTCTGGGTCATACAAATTTAACTGCACCATTTTACGACTACTAGTTTAACGAATATATGTTCCAAATCACGCCGAGTAATTATCGCCTGGTAAATTTGAAAAATCAACTCGTTCTGGAACGGGCGTTTGACAGTTAATTTTCACACTGACAGGAGTGATTTTGAACCTTTTCTATGCCAGTGTAAAGAATTCAACTTGACAGTTGGAAAATTACTCTACCCCGGGCGTCCCAAAACCACTTTTTAACTTCCTCGTTGCGATTTGGAACACACCCTAAAATACAACAAAATTCAAGTATTTTTTACGCGCTGATATTTGACAGTGACAGATAAAAAAACTAAAAAAAAAAGAAAAACCAAGCTATGAGGGGTGGTTATTTGTATTCAGTTGGTTTAAGTTGGATTATTGTAGATTCTCGTCGTGGACCCTGGTTGTGACGTCATTTGGTCATATTTGTTCGAATATAGTCGTGGTTTATCATACCTGGACCACACTCTAAATGAGCGTGAAGCAGCGTGTTGCCAATTTAGCGACTTTTTGACATGAAAAGCGACATTTTTATCGATTTTTCGAATTTGTCATATAGGAGTATCTAAAACTACTAAAAACTGAATTCCACTTAAATCAAATGCACCTTAAAACGATTGGAACAAAACATGTTTTTGGTACCTAGTATTAATAATTTGACAATTGTAACTGCACTATACTCTTACTTACTTGTTGAAAAAGTCTAGTCATTAATAGCAGTGTGATAACAAAGTTACTGGTGTATCGAGTCTTATAATAGAGGAAAAAATAACTTATAGTCAGTGCAGGGGTGTGAGAAGTTGGTGTGGCCACGATGAGTCGGAACTGCTAAGTGATTTTGTAACTCTACTGGGAATTAAAAACGGTTTCAAGTGTCACTAGCGTTTCCATTACTGCGCACGTAGGTATTGAATGCTGCACAATACATAATCAAGTGGCGATGGACACAAACTGGTGTTGCACTGTTTGGTCACAATATAAAAACATAAATCTTTAATTTGGATGGTTGGTATAAAAAAATTTGTTCTATAGTAATAATAATAAAATATCAAAGTACCTACATTTGGAAAATAGTATGTGTGATTGAAAGTCACTAACAAGCGGTGCCGCTCTCCCACCCCTTGAAGATGCCGTGCTGGGAAACCTAATATAACTACATGACTATTTTAACGGGCGACTTCCTTTTCATAAATAAATATTGGTGTTAAAATCAATTAGCAAATCAAATTCAGGGGAACTTTAATCATCTAGCGACTTTTGGACATTCTGTCTAGCGACATTTGCTCAAGTCGGGTTGGCAACACAGGTGTGAAGTGGTTCTAGTGGGAATGTAGAATTTAGAGTAATTATTTATTTATAATCTAATAAGTGTTTATTATTATCATAAATTATTTCAAAGTATCGTATTCCTATCTATATTCAAATGAAATCAATTTATGTATTTTAGATTACCAATGTAAGAATCTGACTCTGCACATCTTACTAGTTTCTAATCATTATAAGATGTTTGGAACACCGAGATGTCGGGAATGGACACCTTTGGCTACACAGCAACTTCGTTTGAGAAGCCTGCTTCAGGTAATATTCTATGTAAATTATTCTGCTACTCTATTAGTTAGGTAGCTGACTCATTTACTGTCCTTTATAATGGTTTACTAACAAACGCCTACACAATACATAGAACAACATATGACTAGGTACATTGGTTAGATGGTCAGAGTAACTGTAAAGAAAACCAAGTTTTTATTGAAAGCATTTTGATATTTAAAAGCATTATAATTTTTTTTTTTTTTTTTAAATAGAACTGTCTTTCCACTGGTTGAGTTTGAATTTTACCTCATTTGTAAATTATCAATTTTAATTCACTTTAAGGGTGCGTTCCAAATTGCAATGAGAAAGTTAAGAATGTGGTTTTGGGATGCCTGAGATAGAGTACTTTTCCAAGTGTCAAGTTGAATTCCTTACACTGCCATAGAAAAGGTTGAAATTCACTTCTGTCAGTGTGAAAATTAACTGTCAAACTTCCGTTCCAGAATGGGTTGATTTTTCAACTTTACTGGGCGATAATTACTCGGCGGGATTTGGAACACAGCCTAAATATAGCTTCTGTATGCATGTGCCTGTGTAGTTCTGTGTGTGTTTTTATTTTTATGCTATTTTTATTTCAGATAGTTGGTTATAACATTAGGCCTCCAGAATGGTGCATGACTCCATGCAGCTTTTATTTGACACTGCATCACACAACAATGTCAGCACCATTTTATACAAGCGAGAGGATCAGCTCGCCGCATCCCAAATGGAAGGAAATTGATCCAGGTAATCTTTCTCTAACCAGTGTGATAAGAAAATTGTAATTAAGCAGACCACATTTTTTAATGGTATTTGTAGAGTGAGAGAAACACAAGCAAAGCAATAGTGTGTTTGTTTGTTAACATGAAAAATATTGAGTGTTGTAATTGAACTTATGATAGATTTATGTTAGAGCCGTGACGAGTTGGCAAATGTGTCTATTATTAAGAGGAGAAATCCCAAATAAGTTAATACAGAAATAAGTATTTGAAAAACATTTGCTGTTATGCTAGGACCCAGGGCAAGATACCAATGTTTGATAGGGAAAGCAGCTTTGCGACGACATGGTTGATTTTACCTAGGTACAATAAGTAATCAAAGTGGGGATATCATATTCACCACTTTCCTTTTCTGAATTTTAACTAAATTTAATAAGGATTACTTCACTATACACTACACACAGGTAATAAATTATCTGTCTATGTTGTCTTTTAAAAAATAGTTTACACATTCATACAGCATACAACTGAAGATTTTATATATATGATAGCCATAGCAGCATTTACTCATCACGCATTCGGTTAATTAGTTAATTCATACGCCTTAACCCCGTAATGGGACTTAGCGCATGCGAGGGGAGCCCAAAAGCTGATGCAGTGGTTTTTGTAATCTTTTTAAATATGGCAGCGACACCGTGATAGTGTGACCTTGTAACTTCAGCAATATATTTCTGTGTAAAATACTCCTTTCTATTGAAAACAATAATGTTCTTTTACTGTTATATATCGCAACCCTGATCGAATTTTCATATAAACACATTAATTTGTTTGTTTATGTTTGTGACACCTCAATATTTAATGGGTTAAATTTCATACAAAAGAGTGAAGCTTGAGCTTTTACAAATGTGTAGTGTCATTCTTTATCATCTTTATTAAGGAGTTGTTTCAATCCTTTGAACATGTTACCACCATCCTTATTTTGTAATAGGATCACAGAACCACTAACAAAACCATGAAGGTAAGTCCATCTCAATAAAAAAAAACCCCTTAAGATTCGGTTCATAAATAAGATCAAAGCAAGCAAGATCAGTTACATTTTTTATAGGATTTTAAGTTTTAAAGATTCTGGTTAACATTGTTGGTAAAAATTCTTTGTTTGTAAATAGTACCTACTGAACTAAATAACTGAACTTTGATTAGTTGGAATGACTCATGAAGTAACATTCATAAACTGCTAATAGGTATATAGACCAAGTAAATGGGTCAAATAATAACAATCTATATCACAAACTGTACTTGGTTGATACTATTGTTATATTGACATCCTTCAATCAGCCTACAGCATTCCACCATACCATTTAAAGCCACCACACCTGGTACTCTGCCTTGCTCAACCAGTCACTCCCAATTACTTTTTCGTTTGCTACTTGCTGCGCTTGCCAATCTGTGATATCAACTTTGAAACTTATCTGCCCAAACGGCCATTGGTTCTGCGACACAAACGAACTGACCACTGCTACATATTTTGGTGACTAATTCTGAATTCCTTATTTCAAATCATCTTCAAAGAAACTCTGAGCATAGGTACTTCCTTACATCCTTACTAATTTCTTAAAACTAAATATCATTTCTTTGTTTTGTGATCTATATGTCTAAACCTTTGAAACTGGTGTACACTGAAACATTAAGTCTTAGGAAATAACTAAATGTTTCTCAGAAGAAAAACAAGCCTTGGTTTTTTGGCGAAAATCCTCATTAAAGATTTTAAACAGCTTTACATAGCTCATATTTATGAGGCCAATAGTTATAGTGACGATGTTTCTGTACTGTAATAATAGTGACATAATTTAAGGCACGCCTCACTTGAAGTTAAGTTGAGAGCCTAGCTGATTCTGTATAAAGACATACTAGTAACTATGACAGTGGCCGCACTGCGAGTGACGCGTTTCGCTAAGTTACCTACCGAGTCGCCTAACGTAGCACCCAGCTAATGACTGCCGCTCTGTAAAGGGACTACGTAACGCAGGGGCTGATTTATTTATTTTTGCGGTTTTCAACTGCCTGAACTTAATCAATAAAAAAAATGAACAAGAAAAATCTAAACCGCAAAAATCTACGTAACTTATGGAACTCCCTGAGGCGGGGTTGGCCTCTCACTGTGATACCTGCACCCCACCCAGGAGCGGGGTTGGCAGTCCATGGGCTAAGCATTTGTATGTGGCCTCAGCCTAACAGTTGATTGAGTGATTTGACGGGTGGAACATGAGCAAGACTGCATTGCAATTGTCACCTAATAAAAAAAATAGGCTGGTAAGAGCTTTCGCGACTGTTGCTACTGCCCCCCACCCACTATTTTGCAGGCGACCGCTCGGACCAACCACCAGTGCGCCAGGGTACTGTCTAAGTAGCACGTCGCGTGCCATTATCGCTTATTAAATTTTACTTTTACTAAATTTGCCCATAAGGGGACAATAAAGTGTTTGATATGTTAGTATACGTAGTTTTGAAAATACATATTATATCTCTATTATTTATATAATACTTTGTTTAAGAATACTATGCAATTATATATTTATATTTAGAAACAAAATCACATTAGTCTACGTAACATGCTATGTGAATTGGAATGTCCTAATAAATACTTCTGAAAGTCTTACTTGAAGAATTCTATACAATACTTGCTACTGCCATTAGTCATATTTACCAGATTTTCAAAAACAGAAAGCCATTTATGAGAGCCATAGAAGAAAAATTAATTTCGGTGATCGTAAATGGCTTTCGTTTTTTTGTATCTAAAATTCTATACTTTTTTTTGTTAACAGTGGTTTTGTTTATCGACAATGCTGTATGGCTTGTAACCTTTACCTAAACCTTTACCTGTAGTAAAAAACTGGTCGAGTGCGAGTTTTAACTTGCGCACCGACAACGGTACCGTAGGTACTTATGTAATGAAATTATTTCCTCACCCCCTCGCACGTCTCCCATTTGCTGATGAAAGGGTTTTCATAAGTTGTCGTAAGCAGCTAGAGAAAAAATAATTCATAGATATTTGAATCCATAGTTTATTATTATTAACACATTACGTGCTTAGACTATCCTGAGTAAAGGAAATGCGTTACTCAGGCTTAGCTAAGAAAAAGAGCATGCTTAGCAACATATGTGTGTCTATGTGTGTTTTTTATTACATTACCTTAAACCGACAGAATAGTCATACTTTATCCCTTCTTTATAACATTCTTTATAAGCCTTGTAGTTCTTTATATTTACGTGAAAAATTTAATTTCATGACTTCTTTAAATCAACCTGTGAGACCAGTTACTTCACAATTATTGAAAATAACACGCAACGTTACTGACTTTTTAATAATACATTTTCTGTTCAGGCAGCTATTCTATGGAATTCTCTTCCGCTTACAGATAGTTTTTCGACAAAAATTTTTAAAAAACGCTTAAAAGAGCACTATTTGAGGAAAACTTGAATGTAAAAATGTATACTTTTACCATCGAACGCTATGTCAGTTATTTTCTACCTAATTATTTTAATAATAATTTATTTTTTATCTAGTATATAATTATGTATTTATTTATGTATTTATATAATTATTTTATATTTATATGTTTATGTCATTCATTATATTGTTATCAAAATTTCATATGTTATTCATTAGTATTCTGTAGATAAAACTTTGTTGTACAAGCCCTTGCCACCTTTTTTTTGTAAATTTATTCTTTCTCTGGGTTTGCGGGAAGAAATCTCTGCAAGAGATACGTACGCCCTTTGAACGTACCTACTGTTTTTCTAGAATTATAATTTCTTGTTATGTTTTTTTTTTGTACAATTAAGGATTATAATAAAAATAAAATAAGACTGTCCTAGCAATAAGTAATACTTTGTCTAAGCAACGACTATTATATAGGACCTCAGTTATGTTTGTTGTTGTATTTAATTACATTACGCTACTAAGTCTCTGTCTGACTATTAATCCGGGCCTAGTGACCACAATGAGATCTATGTAGAAATGTGTGTGCGTGTATACAAATAGCGCGATCGCGCGCGTGCTTTTGTTGACACAAAATAAGTATGCTTATACAGAGTGTAACGGAAATGCCCCAAATCCCTAAAGGGGGCAAGAGTGCACCTACTCAACAATCACTATTCAAAGTTTAACGCTGAAAATCGGAATTTCAGTTTATCATACTAATTTTATAAAATAATTTTACGTTTCTGACTTGACCATGAAGTTTAATGAACTTTAGAATATGCCACCCGCTAATTTATGAGAATCTAGTACTTTTGAATTCGTACGACTCCAGTTACACAATTATCTACCTACAACGTGCACGACGTCCTGTCGTTTATGTGTTCCTGGTACTTTTTTCGGCGTAGAAACGTGAATTTGTGCGACGCTACGCAAAAATAAAAACAGAATGGCTAAAAGCTACCTACTTAACTAAAAAGCTTCAGCAACAGCTAATTCACTAAACTTTTTCACTAAGGACTGCATTAAAAAATTTCTGTTTTAACAACAATGGTTCAATGACAGGTACATTCACTAACACTGTACTTATCTTCTTTTTCAAACATTAACTACCTATGTAGCTACCTATCTTAATTCACAAAATGATTCAAAGTAACCTTCATTTACTAAAACACTGGATTAAAACCCTTTTCAACTTCCCATTTTAAAAATTACCTAGGTACGTACGCACGTACGTTTTCACACAAGCGGTTCAAAGTGAACTGAACACTAAACAAAAAAAAACTTTTGAGTATTTTAATTTATATTTCAAACATTTGCTTCCTTCCACTGTACTGTAGCATTTCCACTGTTATAAAGTTAAACGCGACTGTTATTCTCTTCTTCACACCGTAAAAGTAGCATGTGCCAGCCACAGCACAGCCGCAGCACAGATAATAGTATTTGTAGCCGCAGTGACATGCTTCTGCAGGCATCAAATGACGGAAACCTTTGTTGCTTGCGATGGTCACCCGTTGATAAAACGCTCTACATACATATCTTGCCCTCGACTCAAATCGTTATTTTCAAAGACACAGAATCATCTTGTTGTATTTGCTAATGAAATTCACCCATTTTATTAAAAAAACAACTTAATTAACGAATTTTACTCATATATAATTCAAACAAAACAATGGCTTCACGTCAAGTCGCGTGCCGTCGGCTTTTGACTGAAGATTTTGATCGATAGTAAATAATACATGTAATTATTTATGAAGAACCCTTTAGATAAAATATGTGCAGAAAAGAGAAAAATCTTCCCTCTCACTCTGCACAATTTTTGATATCCGGGTTCTTCAAAGGATCGCAGTAGCGACAATGACTAAGTTTTTATTGCAATTAAAATTTATGATTACACAATTTCAACATGTTGCATGTGACGTGGCTAGTAATTACTAGACCAGTCTGCACTAATATTCTAAATTGAACATGCATATTAATAAATTTAAATAACGAAACATGTATCTTTATTAGCGATAAAAAACCATTTTACGATGTATAAATTATTTATTTGTAAATAATTTTCTTGTCATTTCACTCATAAATTTAAAAATAAAAAGTTAAGGCAAAAGGTCTTAAACTACTTTTTTGTTTATTAAATTACCCTCACAGAGACATCACCTGTAGGTAAAAATAGAAAAATGATTCAGATATTTTATCACAAATTTTGACAAAATGACCGGTTTTCGACCCCCACTTTTCAAGCTTTCACCAAATCTCTGAAAGCTGCGGATGCTTCAGGTTTATGATTTCACCCTTGGGTCCATTACTAAATGCTTGTGTACCGGATACCCTATAACCCCTTAAAGGGATTTTGGGGTATTCCGTTACATATTGTATAAACATACTATACTATTCTGCGTATACTATGGTCAGGCGTTGTGTATCGAACTTTCTCTTGCTGACGGTTACGAGATAAGAATGAGTCATATGGTACTAAAATAATTCTACATCCTATAGTATAAAGTATTTTTTCTCTAAGTAAGTTATATTACCTAGCAACAAGACTAACTGTGATTGCTAAATAAAAAAACGAATTCCTGTAAACAGTAGGTATGTCACTCTTGTGGAATAAGAAGTATTGTGGCAAATGGGTCCTGCCTTTTATACCTGATTGAATAAATGTTCAAACATAATTACAAACTTTCTCAAATATTAGTGGGATGAATATGTCTTATGAAGCACAATAACAATTTTGATTTTTTTCGAAAATTCTACAAATTTAAAAAATGTTTTCTTGTACTTTGTTTAAAAAGTTTCAAGTATATCAGAAATACTTAATGATAATGGGATACATTACTTCATCCTTTGTCAATATCTTACCAAATTACTGACAATCCGTATGTAAAGTAGTAGAAATAAGCTGAAGAGCTACAGCTTGCTACAGCAAACATACTCACTATAATCAAGAAGTTGACGTAGGAATTTCACGTTTATAATCGAAACTCGCTTAGGCGGAATCGCTGATAAAACTAGTATCCTATAAACGGTCAAAGTTCGAGACGTAATTTATATAATAATATAAACTAGTAAAAAAAGTATTCGAGTTAGTTATGTACATATTAATAGTTTCATGACATCATGCTAATATAATATGCACTTTGTGATCGTCACATTGATCAAACATTATCATTAGTTTAACATAATAAATATGTAATATAAACATGTCATCTTTATAATCCAAGTTCATTGATAAGTAATGTTTCATGTAACGCATGCTGAATTAGCGTTATCAACTGCATACTTGTAAACAACAATTGCATATAAAAGATATACCTCTGGAATCTCTCAATGAGCAATGAATAAGCAAAAGAGAATAATAGTGTAAAGACGATTAGTAATGCTTTTAGCATCCATCTCTCACCAACGTGTTTTAAGTCCAACGTGAGGAAAAAACCTACCGCTGTTTATTAGGTTAGGCACAAACTGGACTTCTAACAAATTTTACGACACAATCGTAACTTTTGGTGCTCCTACCGGGAATTTAACCCAAGACCTTCGACTCTGCAGTCTACCTATATCTATAGTCAAGTCTATAGTTCTACCTTAAGAAATATGTGAGATGTCAGTACTTTCTATAAAGATTACGTACGAGTAAACTAAAATAAAGAAGTTATTGAGTGAATCTCCTGGTTTTGCAAGCGTCCATAGATTGCGGTGACCGCTTACCATCAGGCGGGCAGGTAGCTTTTTTAGTGGTATAAAAAAAATCCTTGTTTAATAACTAATTAAAAAAAATAACTCAACAGTTTAAAATTACTAATGACAAATAACGTTTATTACAGAAATTACTCAACGAATGTCTTCAACTAACGTAGTGATAAGAATATGGTGCCACCTTCTTCATCCCTATAAAGATATGGATGAACAGTATGATAGGCCACAGGATGCTGTCATACAAACATGGGGTATATATTTCTCTGGGCTAAGGTATATTGGGGCCAACCTAGCTTTGAATTTTACATCAGATTCCTTTAAATCAAACACCTTAGTGTTCCAAATGCATGGAGGATATTTTTGTTCCTACAAAAGCCTAAAATTAGACGTAATTCCTGCAGAAAATGAATTGGAACATGGATCACTTTCATCAGACTCCTCTGGAAAAACTAATCTTTCTAGAATTACTTTGGAATCCAAATTTATCCAAACACACAAATTAAATAAGGAATCCAGATCAATATCACCTTCAAAAGTCCCTAAAAGAAATGAGAAGGAATATTCCAAAAGCCAAAGTCCAGTTGAGAGAGGTTTTAAACAAAATTATCCACGAATGAAGACTTCGGCGAGTTTAAATATTGAAAAGAGTCACAGAGAGGGCGTTAGACATAGAGAGCAAAACAGCGAAAATAAATATGTTGATAAGAATCATATTTTTGAACATGTGCCGGAAAATTTAGATGTTAAAGAATTTACTTCTAGTGATATAGACTGTGATAGTTTAAAAAACGCATCTACTGAAGAATTATCAGCTAGCAAAATTGATCTAAGTGAAACTGCAGAGAATTATGATTTAAGAAATGAATCGGATGGTATGCCAAAATATCGATATTTGGCTTTAAACTTTTTGAAGTCTGAAATCAGGCCAAGTTACAATGCTGCCAAATTACAAAAACTACATCTTCTCCAATACTCAATAAAGAAGAAGCAGGAAGCTGTTCAGGAGATAAAAGAAAGAATATTTAAGAAATCAGCTCTATGCACTGATACTTTTATGCAACCTAACTTTTATGCAGCTCCAGCCAGATTGAAAAGTAGATCTCAAAGAAACTTGTTTTCACCCGAAGAAGATCAATGTTTGTCTAACCCTAAAATTTTGCCAACTGAAACTGATGTCAATGTCAAAAATGGCAAAATAAATGGACCAAGACTGACTTTGAAACTTAATGATCTCTTATCTTTTAAGGTAATATTTTGGGTTAAACTCATATTTAATACCCTTATATATCTTGATTATTTTAAAACTGCGTGCAGGGGTCTATTATTCAGACGGCCTCATTTGTTTGGTTCATTTGCATGGTAAACTCCTTTGCGCAAGCATTATTTTAATTACTATATTTTTTTAAAGAAAATTGAAAATTAAGTTGAAGTTAGTCCAAAAAAAAATGTTTTTTGTTATAAATTCTTATGTAGTTCCTTAGTTTTTGAATGTCAACTTCTCAAATAGCGTTGCATGGCTCTTATGAATTTGAATTTACCGAAATAATTTTATTTCAGTCTAAACCTTCGCCCTTTCAAAGGGCGGAACACGTGCGGTTGACGAAACAAATAGAAATACTGAGGTTTAAACGAATAATACTGGCCGACGAAAGGGACAGCAAACTAGCCAATATAAGAAGATTAAAAGAAAGGCATGCAAAGTTGTTAGAAGAAAACCAAGATGTCGGTTTGTAAAATTAAATACTTACAACCTTTATATGTATATAACATAGCGACACTGTCCGCTCAAAGACGGTAAAGACTACGCTGATTGCATAAAATCAGTAGTAGCCTTGGCCTGCCATCAGTGACAGCCAGCACCGCTATTTTGTATGGCTGTTCAAAGAAATTTATTTTTAACTGGATACAGCCTTAATTTGAAAAGCGAAGCATTTATTATATTATTTTTAATTTAAGAAATAGTAAAGGGTTTAGAAATATGTAATGTAACCTATTTATGTTTGCTAACGCTAAATACGTTACGACAAAAGGCTTTTTAGAAATATAGTGATTTTGTACTATTTTTAATTTAAATGTCTATGCCGAAAATGATTGTGTTCCTAATTATAACATTACTTGATTTTTGGTCAATGCGAAATATGTTTATAATATAATATGTTTTCATCCATTTTTAGGGTCCGAACTAATGGAAAATTACCACAACTTGTCTCGACGTAACGAAGACCTTAAAGAGAACAGAAAATCTTGCGCTGCGTTGTTAGAGCTCGCAGCTAGATCTCACACCACTCTGGCTAACCGAAGGAGCGAGCTGCTTACGCAACTACACCAGATATTTTATATTGAACAGGTAAAGTTGATTGTTGTTGATAAAATTGATATTTTAACTGTATGTAAAAGATAAAATGTATGTACGCAAGCAGGGAATTTATCCTTACACTTAGTATGTTATCAGTATAGAATATATGTATAGTTTCTATCTACCATTAATAATATTGGTACTGAGATACTATCCTGGACGAATTTCTATATATTTATATATTATTTTATATATTCCCTTTCTACACTTATTTAAAAAATATTTTGATTGGTGCTAGGGCGGGAAGAACGGGAAGAGGAAGATGGGCGGGGGTTCATCATCTATTACGGTCGAAATGTTTATCAGTACTTTATATCTTTAGGTACTAAAATTTTTAACAAAGAAACTAAGTCAACCTATATATATTATAACTTTTGCCTTTTTACCACTCGGATATCGTAAGATTATAACTTTGCCTTTCAACAAATACACTGAATCTACCACTCTGATATTATCTTAAATAAAGTACTCGGATTTAGCATAATTTTTGCCTTTTAAGAAGTAAGTTAACACCCTGGTATATTAACTTTTGCTATTCAACAAATAAATTAAGTCTTTAACAAGTAACCTGAGTCAATTACTCTGATATATTAAATTCAATTCAATATAAAAATCTGTTTAATATAAAATATTTGCCTTTCAAGAAATAAACTGAGTGAACCACTCTTATGTTAACGGGGACTCTCCTTCGGGTTCGAGGCTCACGCCGGTCGAAGGGACGACCCCAAGGGCGACCATTTTGATATATCAAAAGTTTTAATAAATAAACTGAGTCAACTGCTGATATATGTTTTGCCTTTTACTAAATAAACTAAAATAACTTAATTTATCCGCAGAAAGATGAGATAACATGGACGATATGCAACGTTCCACTACCTATATGCGGCGACGATAGCCCACGAACATTAAATCCTGTGACTGATTCAGTTGCAGCAGGATTCGTAGCTCAAGCCACGTGTTTGAGCGCAGCTCTGCTGAATCAGCCGCTCCGATACAGCATCACGTTATTGGGGTCTGCGAGCAAGATATTGGATATTACACCGGATTTGCCTGATCCTAAGTAAGTTATTACTGTCATATTTTAAAGACAGTTATGTAATGAAATTTGGATTGCAACAGTGCGATTGGGTAGTTTGAGTTTTGAACAGGGATCGCTGGTGGAACAAAGAATAACATAAATAACTTTTTCTCCCGGTTATCAAGGGATTACCGTAGTAATCCCACGGCAATGAACGAATTAAGCGTTGGCGAAGCCGCGGTTAAAACCTATTACCAACATGAAAGTTAAAAAACTAAATTGTAGTAGTAATGTGACTATAATTCTTTATATACGTTTTGAGACCTGGAGAATCATTTGCCATCATCTTTAGAGTGATGTCTCTCGCTCTCTCTTTCTCTGTGTGTGTGTGTCTGTAGGTAGGTTGGCTTTTTTTGCTCCTTAATATCTCAAGAACCAATAGACCAATTTGTCTCCTGACATGATCAATCGATATGCCTCCTTATGACTGATCTGAAAAAGTTTGACCAAAATTGGTCCAGCGGTTTGTTTTTTATCGCTAAATAGACGCAAATAATATTCTCAAGAGAAGATGCTCGTGCGGTAGTTGTTACTGAACAAATTTTTATGTACTTAATTTATAAACATTTCAGTATCCCGCTTTTTGCTCGTGGTGGCGACGCAACGTTGTTCCGCTACGCTATGTTCCTGCTGAACAAGTGTATTGCTCAACTGTTGTGGGGCCGCAGCCTACCTGTCACAGACATGCGTCCGACTCTCGCCAACTTGCAGCGACTCATGTCCAAACCTATTAACTTGTAAGTAACAACTGCCTATTGTTTGTATTTGTGGACTATTTGCTCGAGGTACACTCCCTCTACGCTAAGTTTTCACTGAATGAAGGTATTGGTCAACCATTGTCTCCAACTTGCAGCGACTCCTGTCTAATCCCACCAACTTATAACTAATGACAGTTTTTGGGGAATTTATGGGAAAAATATTTACGTTATATACATTTAGTGTCATATAGCTGAAAATTTCTTGCTAAAAACCTCTTTTAGATTCAGTATGCTTTAGACTTTAGGCTCTTCTCCCTATTTCAAGTACAGATAGCACTACAGCACATATAAACTACTCAACGTTTTAGTGAGTAGTAAACTGACCCTTATTTCCTAGGACTGACACATCAAAATTGTTTGGCACTTACAAATGGCTGGCTGATAATCGTTGCCCAAGAACTCAGTCGCTGCGCAGTATGGTCGCTTCGGAGAGGGGGAAATATAGGCAGTTTAACAGGTTTAAGGTAAGATTTAATTTTAATCGTTCGTATCTTCAACTCAATCTAATTAAATACCTAAATAATTATATGTAGATTTATTTTATAAGTAGGTATGTATGTCACGAAAATCCTCCTAATCGGCTGGTCCGATTTTGATAACGTTTTGAGTGTGTTTGAGTGGGTCCTTGGATATCTTGACAGTTCGTAGGTGGTGCTGCAATGGGGTTCTGCGTTTTTTCTTTTGACAAATCATCAGCGCATCAACTTCCATAAAGCAACAAAAAGAACTAAGCAATATCTATTGGGCCATAGAAGTAAATATGTATGTTTGTTATATAGTTATTGTAGTACTACTATAAAGAAAGTAGAAGATCTTCTTACAAGCGTAGAATAAGCACGCGCTGCTATCTGTCCGCACACATACTATATATTACTGCACTCCCATGTTATCCCCTGTACAGTGGCTTGCGATAGAGATACAAAATTCAGAGCAGTTTATGTGCGAGAGAAATAGCGAATTATTGTCTTAATGACCTGACGCCCTAATGAGTGCCCTTACTGGTTGTGCTAAAGTCGGCGCTTAGCATGGCTTCACATAGTGGCGCGGAATATTGTAGAAACATGTGCAGTTTGTCGTCCGATGTCGGGTTTTGAGCGCACATCAACGCGTTTAAACGTATACCCTGCCACTCATTTGTATGACGTCTAGTTGTGTGTGCGTATTTGAGCGAAACGGTAGTTTTTGTGAAATAATTTAACATGGACTAGGGGAACAGAAGTGTTCTTAAATTTATTAAGCAAATGGAGTATGGGTCATAAAAATCTCAGGTTTTTTTATTTTATTTTTTGCAAATGCATTAAACAATTACACAGACATACATACCTGTGTATAAATATGTGCTGCAAAGTATTCAAACGTGTGCACACATATTTGTAATCGTATCTGGCGTTGGCTTAGTACCAAGCTTTAATGCCTTTTAGCTGCGCCAAAGACCTATTTTACAAGTTTAGCTTAAACTATTGATTAATTAAGCAGCGGGCTTCATAAAAACCAATTTCTCATTTGTTTTGGACATTTACTGATCAATCACTGTGAAATTTTTTTAGTCATAATCCTAAGCCGAATAACTAGGTCTGTGGTTTTCCAAAATCTTGTAAAATGTTTTAATTAATTAGAAATGTTTTTTTTAAACCATTTGTATAAAAAACTAGAATGCAGTATAACTTTTGAACTATAAAATTTAACAGAAAACTGACACACTGCAGACCTAGATATTTATTACTAGAGCATATCATCGAAATTTCGTGGTGTTTTATATATATAGTGTCAAAAATAAGTGAAAAATTCGTTTGTATGAAGCACGCTGAGAAACGCTCCGAATCGTATTCTGTATATATTATCGTATTGTAATTGTGTATATTAAGTGTAACAGACTTTTCTGTCTTTGGTTGTTTAATCTCTAGTGTCGTTCTCAATATATATATATATATATATATATATATATATATTTCTTTGTAAAGCACAAAAAATATAAGCAAAAATTTATTGTGGATTGTTCAAATTTTAGCATAAAACCTTAAATCTTTTCATGAGATGGCAGAAATGTATAGATAATAAAGGTAAATACTTTTGATAGAATTTTTCAATTAAAAAGCTACATTTTGTATGATCGGGAAAACCCAATTAGCTTATATACATCAGTTTCATCATCTTCAAGGTAGCAATGTGTTTTTGTCTAAGTTTCATACAATTATGGAGATATGTTTGTGTAATTTGAGTGGCACGTTTTCCAGGAAGAAAATAATGTATTAGCAATAGAAATGGATCAAGTTTTAACAACTTCAGTGCTGAATAGTACCAGAGAAAGTAATTCCCAGGTAGTAATTGATTTTCGTTATATGATTATGCGTGCTATTTTGGGAATTTTTGTTACTGCCACATGTTTGGGTCTTTGCATGTTGTATGCTTTTTCTCAAAGCGATATAAAGGGTGTAAGGAACATAGTGACGAAAACTGAAACCATAGGTTTAGTACATGATTCTGAACCCTATAGCGTTGGAATTTTACGTCGGTTTTTTGGCGTTTTTCTTACTGATAATGACTATTACCGTGTATCACAACCCCATTTTACCTAAAAAAGTAATAAAAAACAATAAGTTTATTATTTTCACCTGAAACTGCAATGTAAATCAAATTTAAAATCAACTGTTAGGTACGTATAAAATAAATAAGGTCAACGTACCTTCACAACAGCACACAATAGGCACAAGCTCACACCACGGTAAAGATAAAGCAATAGGCATCGATGTGCGGCTCTACCTACATTCTGTGTCCGCGCGCACGTTAGTAACACGTATTTGCAATACATTGCGCGCTTTCACACGATACAAAAATGACAAAAACTATAATTTACCATTTCCGAGATAATCTTTTTTGTAATTTTTTTATAAACTGAAAATGCTACTTTTTGCCAAAGTTGTTGTCACGGTGTCTCTTACACGGTGTATATCTACTTCCTTTGTTTTTATAATTTATGGGAATAAACTTCTTTTAGTGATCGATGCTATCTACTATTTTAAGACTTTTGTACTTTTGAACTGTGATAACCAATGAGGATTGGTGGTCCTTGCATACTTAACGAGGTTTTCCTTCACTGAGTCAGAAGAAAAATAATAATGATTATTATTAGTACGGATTTGGCTAGAGCTAAGCGTTAAACAAAAAGCCTTTCACAACACCAAAAGCGTACTGCTTAAGTTTGTGAATGTAATAAAAATTATGAAGTGAAATTTCCTAGCATGCGCATGCACTTTATTCTTTCATAAAAACACTTTACTTAAAAAAAAACGGATATATATTCTAACAAGGGCGACTTGGTTGTGTAAGAGACAATTTGATTAGTAAACCTAGCCAAAAACTTGTAAATTATTCATAGAATAGAAAATCAAATGACTTTCTACAACGAAGACGGGTCGAGTCCTGTGACTAAAATTAAATGTCATCACAATACAAATTCAAACAAAATTAGTCAGAAATAAAGTATAAAAAGGGAGACCTCTTTTACACTTACTACGGACTGAAAGGTTACATATACAGTATCACCAAGTTTATATGCTTGCGAATGGCCCTGGGCAATATACTTATTTTGAGAACGTAGCGCAGGATGCTTGAGTCGGTTTCACGGAGCTGTAGTAGGTCGCAGCCTGTTTTCTTTATTCGACTGTGCTTAATAAATTTGTCTACTTGCCATAATTCTGGTACTAATGTTATACAAGTCTAGTTCCATAACCGGAGGTTAAAGCTTCTTTCTACTTCGGTGCTAGTGGTGTTCATAAGTTAATTTCCATTTTTCCATCGTCTCGAAGTCTTATATTTATACTAGCTGACCTTGCTTATGCTTCCTTAAGAATTGGGCTATCAAATGCAATCAGATTTTTTTTAAATCCGACTGGTAGTTTCAAAGATTAGGGCGTTCGAATAAAAATGCAAACAAACTCATTAGCTTTATTACATTGTATACAAATATTAAATATTAGGTCCTTACTTATGAAATTGATGTTTTATATGGGAAAAGCAAAACTATTTTTTTTTACATTTTTCTTATTTAATCAATCAAAGTAGGTACCGTTGTGATCTATGCACTTTTGCCATTTTATAGGGAGTTCATTGATTCCTTTGCTGAAAAAATTGCGGGAGCGAGAATCAACAAAATCTTTGAACGTGTTTTCAACTGCCTCATCTAAATTGAATTTTGTTCCCATTAAGAATTTATCCAAATTCCGAAAAAGTGGTAATCGGTTAGAGCAAGGTCCGGGGAGTATGGTGGGTGATGGAGACATTCCAATCCTAGCTCCTCTAGTTTCGCCACCGTCTGTTGTGCAGTGTGTGGTCTAGCGTTCTCCTGAAGCAGCAGTGGGCTAGAGCGGTTGACCAATCTCGTCTGTTTAACGGCTAGCTTTTCTATCAGGGTTTCCAATTGTTGGCAATACAGATGTGCCGTAATCGTCTGACCAGATCTTAGGAAGCTGTAGTGGATGACATCAACGCTGGTCCACCAGACACTAACCAGTACCTTTTTTGAATCAACTTCGCTTGGGGCAGGATTTAGCCGGTTCTCCTGGATTTAACCACAGTTATCAACGTTTCCGATTATCGTATAGGATCCATTTTTTTATCACAAGTAATGATATGATTCAAAATCCCCTCGTTATTGTGACGGTGTTTTTTGGTTCGCTTCACTTAGTTCATGCGGTACACATTTTTCCCTTCTCCGATTTGTTTCAAATGATTCAAAATGGTTCTATCACTCACACCGAAGCCTGCAGCTTACTCTGACGTGGTTTGCGATGAATCCGATTCCACGATCACTTTCAATTCCTCAGTGACAACTAGGGTCTAAAACCGTCCACGAGGTTTGTTCTGGAGGTCAAAATTTCCAGAACGAAAGCGTTGGAACAAAAAACGGACTGTGTTTTCTTTTACAGTAGCTTCTCCGTACACATCATTAATCCTTCAAGCTGTTTCTGCAGCGATAGTGCCACGATGGAATTCGTATTCGAAAATAATGCGATATTTTATGTTTTCCATATTGAACACAGAACGGTGTCAAAGCAAAATTTAATGACGCGACAACAAATTAGTTATTACATTCGGAACACAAATAGACAAGCTTAAAATTTAAGTAAATTTGAATTTGGAATTCTTGACTAAACGCCGGCTTTTTGGGATCAAAGTGGCTAGTTCTATAAAACATCAATTTCATATGTAAGGACCTAATATAATCGAGTTTTTACTTAATCCCACGTGCATTATTCTAATGGTCATCATATTGTCAGAACTGAGTTATAAGCGTTAAAATGCAAAATAAAAGAAAAATAGTTTCGATGTCCATTCTTTCTGTAGGTCGTTGGCAGAATCATTTCCATCGAAGGTCTTTCTCCCGATCGTTTGTTTAGCTTTTGATAATCTCTTTCTGACTTATTCTGTTTCAATCATTACTTTTGTTATAAGTTAATAAAATAATTGCATCTTTACCAATTCATTGCAAACAGTTACCAATGTGTCTCTTTGTTTGTTCTTGCTTGGGGATTTCACACATATGGATCAGTGATATTGATATCTCTTGACTTTATAGCGGACTTCGTCCTCTCCAATGGATTCTAATTTAGAGTCAATTTTTTCTAAAAAATCTTCGATATCTAGATGAACAAACACAATTCGCTTGTGCGGTAGTTGCTGCCGGACAGTTTTTTTTTTCTTGTTTATTTCGACATCTAGTTTTTAGAATCCAACCACTATAAAAACTTTTTGTTTTGTTTGACAGCTAAGAAAGTTCATAGAAGTATAAGAAATAAATGATATCACGACTCTTATTCTCGAATGGAGATATTACAAACGATTTATTATATTATTCGTATACAAATCAGTTTAAATAAGGTTAGTTTTGGTTAGAAGAGTTGTTTTTCACCATATAAAGTACAAAATATGTGCCAAAATAAACATAGACAGATTTTTCTCAAATATATCTAAGCCTAAACTTGTTTGTACACCCTTCAAACAACAGCAAATGGTTTGGTTTAGGCAAAACTAGGTTGATTTGAAATAGGGTTTGGCCCGTAACTGTACGTAACTACTTTGATAAATTCTTTAGAACCATAAGTTTTGACAAGGGTAAATACTTTATTATAATGCTTCCAAGTGTAAATGTTTGTGTATATTTACGTGTATGTTTCTCTGAACTGCTACTGTGCTAGCTTGCGGGTAGTACGTATCTATATTCATATATTATTTAAGTCTAAGGCCATGGATTCAAGGATGACGGCTAATCGTAATTTTTTTATAGCGACGCCATCCTGAAGGATGTATGCTCTACAATGACAGCAATAGGACATACATTTGTATGTATGAAGATCTTATGATACGTACCTATAACGAAATCTTATAGTACGTCAACTACTTTGTCGAAGCGTAAAATATCTACAATTGCGCATAACCAATTGTTGACCGTGTGGTGTAGTGACAGAGTAGAATAACACTGGTACCACCATACATGACGACAATTGGCCCTGGCAACGTACAATGCACGCACTTTGAGGAATGACGAAAAGATTGTTAAGCTGGAAGAAGAAGACAAGCTGCGCTGGGATATAATAGGGCTGTCTGAATTCCGAAGACAGGGGGAGGATTCGATGTTGCTCAAATCCGGCAACTAGTTCTACTTCCGGGAGGGCGAACAACTATCCCAAGGTGGAGTCGGGTTTATCGTCCACATGGCCCTCATCAACAACATTACGACCATCGAGAGTGTGTCAAGGGTAGCGTATCTTGTACTCAAAATCACCAAGTGATATTCTCTATGGGTGATACAAGTTTACAATATACAGTTTTCTTTGGCATATCTAGATGATGAGGTTCTGGGTGTGTATGACGATATTGAAAAAGCCATACATACCTCCCCAATACGCTTCACTGTCATCATGGGGGACTTCAACGCAAAACTGAGCACTGGGAATTGCAATGAGATGAAAATGGGGAAATTTGGATTAGGGCCACGAAACCGTAGAGGCCAGTGATTGGTTGATTTAATGGATAAAGAAGGACTCTAAATGATGAATTCTTTCTTTAAAAAGCCACCTTACAGAAAATGGACCTAGATAAACCCTGAATTCCGACAAGCGAATATTAAGCGATGTCTCTGTGATCAATAGAGTGAAAACTGGCAGCGATCACCGCATGGTAAGAGGCACGCTGAATATTAACCTCGAATTTAAAACAATTCGTTTGATAAAGTACGCGCCGTTCAACGATTGTCTTCATACAGAACCCCGAAAGTTTTCAGGTCGAACTTCAAAATTGCTTCCAGTGCCTAGCAGATTGCGACAATGTGGATGATTTAAATGACAGGCAGAGGAAAATGTCAAAGCGGTTGGAGCTAAGTTCCTAAAATCTCGCCGCAAAATGAAATTGCAGTCTTCATCTGATAGGTATACACGCGGCTTAATAGACAAATCTCAAAATCCATACGACGCGATATACTCCACTTCAACACATCACGTTTTGAAATGGCTATAGAGCGGAATAGAGGTTTGAAATTTGTTGTGGTGTCTGTGAATTCAGAATCTGTCTATTGGGCAACGACAGGTGACAAAGCTGAAGACCAACACTCAACCGATACTTGAAGTCCTTCAGAGGCTCTTTGATTCTGTTATTCTTAAAGCCAGAACCTTGGAGCAGAAGCTCTGTCATACTTTTTTTCAAAAAAGGAGACTTCACCTTACTGAAGAACTATAGACCTATTTTGCTTCTGAGCCATATCTATAAGCAGTTTTCCAGGGTCATAACGAATCGTCTCGAACGCAGGTTTGACGAATCCCAGCCTCCCGAACAAGCCGGTTTTCGAAAAGACTTTAGATCCATGGACCACATACACACGCTCCGCCAGATTATACAGAAGACAGAGGAGTATAATCAGTCTGTTTGCGTATGCGGGGACTATAAAAAAGCCTTCGATTCTATCGAGACCGGGCGATGTTACAGTCTCTCCAGCGGTGCCACATTGACTATCGGTACATCGAAGTGCTGAAGTGCTTATATAACAGAGCCACGATGTCTGTCCGACTACAAGACCAAAACACGAAACCAATCCATCTGCAGAAAGGTGTGAGACAGGGAGACGTCAATTCTCCAAAGCTGTTGACTAATGCGTTAGAAGATGTGTTTAAGCTTCTGGAGTGGACAGGATATGGCGTCAACATAAATGGCGAGTACATCACTAACCTTTGATTTGCCGACGACATAGTGGTCATGGCAGAATCGCTGGAAGACATAGGCTCGATGCTCAGAGACCTCAGCGGAGTTTCCCAACAGGTTGGCCTTAAAATAAAAATGGTCAATACGAAGGTAATGTTCAATGACCATGTCGCGCCAATACCGGTTGTTGTTGGGAACGCTACTCTGGAAGATGTCGACGAATACATACCTAAGGCAAGTAGTCCAGTTAGGTAGGTCCAACAGGTTAACCGAATTAAGAATCCAGCTCGGTTGGGCAGCGTTCGGAAAACTACGCAACATCTTTTCGTCCAAAATACCTCAGTGCCTAAAGTCGAAAGTCTACAATCAGTGTGTGTTGCCAGTGATGACTTATGGTACATTAACGTGTGTAACTGTTGGTCTCTAAAATTAGCTAAGAGTCGCTCAGCGAGCTATGAAACGAGCCATGCTCGGTGTTTCTTTGCGCGACAAAATCCGAAACGAGGAAATTCGCCGAAGCACCTAAGTTACCGACATATTTCAAACAGTTAGCAAGCTGAAGTGGCAATGGGCAGGCGGCCCGCTCGTCGAACCGATAAACGATGGGGAAGCAAGGTTCTCGAGTGGCAACCACGGCTCGGAAGACGCAGCATGGGAAGTCTTCAACCAGGTGGACAGACGATCTGGTTAAAACCGCAAGAAGCCGATAGACGCGGGGGCTCAAGACCGGCCGTTGTGGAGACATGGCCTACGTCCAGTAGTGGACGTCTTCCGGCTGAAACGAATGAATTCTTGTGTATTGCATTCGCAGGAGTGGATGTGAGATTTTTTTTGGCTGCGTAGCGGCTGGTTTGGTACAGCGCAGGCGTGCGGGTAAGAAAAACGCTGCTTGTTCCCGTACATGCCGCACCTCATCATTGTTCTGCCGGCTGAGTTAACTCGCTATTAGCTTTTTTGGATACATTTGTACTTGGCTTCAAACAATCAGATGTATGTCCTATTGCTGTCACTTTAAGGTATGATTAATCAAAGCCGCTTTACAAGTCTTTCATTGAAGGCCTGATACGATGTCGAAAACTAGTCCTGCCTGAGTCACTTTATGTAAAAATATGCTCTTTCTTACCACAGGATGCAGTAGACGGGCAATCTCCACAAACTGTAATGAATTTACGAAAACATCGCCATTCTAGAAGTGTTGGTAGTTATGACGATCGGGTGAGTTTTTTTTATACTTTACTAGGCGTTAATTGTTAGGGTATTATATTGTGTTGTGTTTTGCATTTATTCAACAAATAAATTATCCTAGGATTTCTAATTATAAGTCATTGCTTTTTTAATTTTGGTGCGGTGGAAGTCGGAACTTTAAACAGAAAACGAAATAGACTGTCTGAATTTTTTGTTAGTTATTGATTTGCTGAAGAGATAATATTTTCATCTCCGAATGCAATGCATGAGACAGTATGAGGATGCGATAATTAAATCAACGCAACGCAGATACATACTGTCTCCATATTGACTCATATGCGACTAAATTATCGCAGTTATTTCTTTGTTACATCGGTGGTTACGTTTCCTTTTGTAAAAAATTATCTCAATGTTTGCACACGGAGAGCGTGGTAAAACACACAAACAAAAATACTTTCTTGTCTATAACATCTTAGAATAAATAGATTATCACTCAGATGAAATTGATTTTCATTTTCATTTGAGTGATAATTGTGGTAAAATGTTAATAAATAGTAAGTTTATTTCTTCATATTTTTGTAGTTAGAAAGTATGAGTAGATATGTATTATATTTGTCTCTATTTTTAACCCCCGATAAAAGCAGCGGGTTGGTATTAGTTTGACGTGTAGAACAGTGTATCTGTCTGTGGCGTCGTAGCGCCCAAACAAATGAACCTATTTTAATTTAGTTTTTTTTGTTTGGAAGATGACTTGATTAAAATTAGTTTTCTTTCCTATAATTCTAGAATGTGTTTAGCCGTTTGAAGATCATCAGCTCTTTTCCAGTTGATGAAGGGATATGATCAAATTCCACTTGTCCTATCGATTCGAAATTTGGTATCCTGTTACTTCAATGATATCAGTAACCTGATACTGCAGCATCTTTGGATTCTGGAGGATACCCCTTCTACTACTCATAATACTCCTTACTATGTTACAGCAGAGGTATTATATTTAGGCTCATTAAAATAGCCTCGATGCATAGGTTATAAAACGATGGTGATCAGAGTCTGATGACGGAGCAGGAAAAACAGAAGGAGGATAAATTGGTCCAGAAATCGAACTACTTACACTCGTTCAATTGATATTTTTTGGGTCGGGGTTTTTAAAATTTTAGATAATTTTGCGAATCGTGTAGTAATATCTTGATGAAGCGCAAAATCACTGTAATGTAAACTTACTGGGAATAATTTTTTTTTATTTTTATATTTTGTATTTTTATCATTTCTCTAATTACAACCTTGTGATATGTACTTTTCAACACAAATATTTCCACAGGAACTGGCAGTATTTGATACATCGACATCATCGATAATGGGCAGCGAACCTAACATTTACAACACAAAACTTACCCAAGTTAATTCATCTGAACTACCAATAAGTTTACTCAAAACCCACAATTCAGATTCCGAAATATCAAGACTGGCAGTTGAACAACGAATTAACGAAAGCAATTCCGAACATAAAGTAATTTTTACTCTAGGAGACGATACATATCTTACAGATTTTACAACTACAGAGAAATTAGTTAGAATATCAACTAACAACGGAGATGAATGTTGTTCAACGTGTTTAGATGATAATGTCGAAAGGATATGCTCAGAAATTAAAAGTTTCTGCTCAAATAACGGAAAAACGGTAGTCGAAATTAACGAAGGATTTGATGTTGCTAGAAGTAATATAGATATAGTTGAATATATGGAGAAAAGAAAAGCTAGTACTGATATAGAAGATGAAGTATCTTGTACGACGTGTGAACATAACAAAGATGGTGTATGTGACATAGATTGTGCCAAAAATGTTAAAGATGTCATAGTTATACCAAGTGCAGAGGCAATTTTAGATACTGGTCAAGATGCAGATGAAGATCAAAAGGACCAATTTTAATAATGATGAGAATGTATTTTAAAATTAGCCAATTGTCTAGTTGTAAATACGTTTTATACGAATGTCTTCGTAAATCTAAAGATTTTGTGTTGACTTTCAAGTTTTCAAAGAGAGAATATAGAAGGGAAAAAAGTAAATCCACTTTAGTCCTGCGTGACAGTTGGTAAGTCCATAGCTGAAACACAACTTCGGAGGCAGTAAATCTGAACTAAGGGGGCTTTATGTATGCCCCTTTTCGCAAACCATCATCTTCAGAAAATTAAATGATTAAACATAAGACTAATGACAGAATAAAAGAAAAATACGGATTTTTAGTTTAATACAGACTTGTTGTGGTGAGATTATTTTGAGCTCTTTATGATGACTGCTTTTATTATAATATTTAAATTTTGTTTAATTTTGTATGAATTATAAATAAGCAAGTAATTTATAAATACCTATTCTATACTATTATATAATTGTAATGTATGTAAATAAATTCGAACTGTTTAATTTAATACATTTCAATTATTTTGATATTTACTGTGATGAACATGTGGCCTTTATTTATCGTCACTTTATGTATATTTGTTAGTGATTCTGATTCGTTATGATAATATTAAAATGTTTATTTAATTAGGTAAATTCATTTGAATGTAATTTATTTATGTTTAACACTTCAATAATGCGATTTAAATGTCTTTTTTTTTAATGATAATAATTTCTTTTGTTAGCAAATGAAAGAAACTTGGGCCTGATCTTAAGTTGCTTGTTCTATATTCTTGCTTTGTTTCATTATTCTGTTCTTTAAAGCTTTAACTGAGAAATTGTCTGAAGTCCTTCCTAAATCTGACTAATAAATAAAACCGGCCAAGTGCGAGTCTGGCTCGCGCACCGAGGGTTCCGTGCAAACTTATTATATGTTGTATATTATTAAAAATATTTTTATTATATGATGTAACTAAAAATTTACGGTTTTCGCAATCTTTCCTTTATCTGAACTATAAGACGTTGCTTCGTACCAAATTTCAAGATTCTGAGTTCACGGGAAGTACCCTGTAGGTTTTGATTCCCTTGCGAGTTTCGAAAATTTGCGGCATAAACGGCTGTATCTTTTGATTGCGTTGGCTTAGAAGTTAAATTTTTTGACAGTTTCAAGAGACAGTAGACCTGAGTATTTAATTTAAATTTTAGCTTGATACCTCCACGCATTTCTGAGAAAAAGGGTCTTGACAGACGGACAACAAAGTAATTCTATAATGGTTCCATTTTTTTCTTTTTGAGGTACGGAACCCTAAAAATAAATATTAAAAAAGCAAAGTATATTAGGCTAAGCAGATTAAATGTAAATACACGCATGTGTGCGAAACACATACATTGAAATCAATAGTAAGCAAATTGAGCATTAGCGCATAGCGAAACTGTTTAATTGGATCACATAAATAAATAGGACTAGAAGAAAAGCGCACAACTAAGCAGAACAAACAGGAACCTAATATTCGAACCTCGGAACTTGAGGGTTTCAAGGTCGTCAGCGATCGTCTCTTTTTCACTATTTGGTCCTACACCGCCAATGCGTTTGCTCGTGTTCACCGATTGGTTATCATTAAAATGATATAAGCTTTTATATAGATATAAGCCTTGCATTTATACACTGTTATGACTCAGTGTGTTTGCGAATCATATGACCTTAAAACCCCAAGAGCTGTGGTTCGAATATAGCCCGCCAATTACCCGCCGCTGTAAATGAAGAGAGGGTATAAAGGTGGTCTAAATGGACCATAGTATTATTGAATTTTATATGAGTAAATAAAATTCAAATACATAATAATAAACATTAAGATACATTATATATCATACACTGCATTTTTACTACATTACAATAAAAATGCAATAGTTTTTACAAGATTTGGTATCTACGATATGCATGCTTTCATGGCCGGACCGTGAGTTTAGGGGGCCCTGGGCTAATACTACTTAGGGGCCCACCTAATAACTCAAAATATAGAAAAAAAATGAGACAGTAAAATATTTGATTCATAGTATAATATATTATGCCTTAGTGTTATACAACCGTAAATAAATTGACAAATTATAAAGCAACCTTTCTGCACTTTGCTTTGGCAAATTCTTAAATTTGCTCCTCACATTCTAGGTTTTTAGTTAAATCAACATCTATGGACAAAACGGATATATGGTTAAGTCGTGGGTTTGACATTGTCGTTCTGTATTTATTCTCTATATATGCCACCCTGTAAAAGGAGCCTTCAGTTTCACAGCTTGTGATTGGTAAGATTAAATATATTTTTTTCAACATTGTATAGCAGTTCGAGAATACGTCAACAACCTTCTTTTCATTAATAACAGTAAAAAATTCTACGCAAGACGAGTAGGACTCTGTTGACTGAAGCAAATAAGTTTTTAATTGGATGCATTCATTGACTAAATATTCATCCACATCCTCTGGATAGTAGTCAATAACCTTATTTCTAAATCCATGTGTTGCATGTTTTTTTCTTGCAAGTCCATTTAAAATTATTTTTTTGCTACATTTCTCATATATTTGACTCCTTTGATTTAAAACCGTATTAAGTTTATCCGTGCAACTTTTAGCGTGTCCATTTTAAACTGATGTGCGCCGTGTACTGAAACTTTTTCTGTAGAATTATCAGAATACTTTGATGTAATGCGTCTCTTAGTTATATCACTGATTCGCACAATTTTCAAACAAAGGCACCTAGAACTTGAAACTTTTGACTTTAAATAACTGAAAGTATGGTAAAAGCCTTTGCAATTAAGTTGCCTTTAATACATAAAAAAGCTAAAGCGTAAATCTTCAAAACTATATTAGTAATTAAGGAAAAACCAAACATTGGAAGGTTGTGCGAATGAGCCCCCACCATGGGGCTCATTCATACACACTATGGGGCTCATTCGTTCAAGTTGGGGCTGATTCGAACATGAGAATTAAAAACACAATTAATGTAGAGAGAGAATTAATGTTTCATGAAATAGGAAAGGTATAAAAAATAATTTACCAATTAGTAATAATAAATGATTTTTAAAACTTTTATCAGAAAACAAAGAACAAAACTATTTAAACTTCACAGCGCGTGATTTCTTATGAAGTCGACGACAAAAAAAAAAAACTAAACAATTAAACTTCAATAATAATATAACAAATTAGTATTTTTACTGCCCTAACATATTATTTACTCAGTACTCAGCATAAATAATTACTTAAGAACTAATATCTACTTAATCTTATACCCTCTCAGTCTTCTACTTAGAAAGTTAAGCCAATTCGCACGTTCGAATCAGCCCCATACACCACTGTGCGAATGAACCCCGATGAGGTATTTTTTTAAAAATCCAAAAAATCTATTGGTTTATAAAAAGGTTTAATAATAACGCACTGCCAGAGCAATTACTGTTAACCACTAAATGTAATAGTCAACAGACACTCAATATTATATCAAAGTTTGACTGTTTTAAACACCGATAAAATATGACGAAAATAATACTCACTCCCGTTACTCGTGAGGAAAATGGCGTGCCGGGCAGGTACAAACGCCTAGTACAACACTTTACACTAGTTTGCGTAATTTTTGCGATAGTAGCGGTGAGCGAATGAGCCCCGTGAACGAATCAGCCCCGCTCCCCCTAGTTAGCTTGCACATTTGTACTTAATTTTTTGGCTTCTTCGTAATCCTTTTAGCTTCTGATCTGATTGTTGCCTTATGTTGCTAACAAACTGTTTTAATGACACGATTAACTTATATACTTCACAAATATCTAGACCAGGGCTCTGTATTTTTTTATTAACTAAATTAAATCTTTACAAAATTTGTTCCCAAAAAATAATCAAAATTGCAGATTCGAATTTTGCCAGTTTATTAAATAAATTTCTTTTCGGAAATCAGCTTTTTCCTTTTAATTTTCGCTTTAACTTTTCAAAATTTTCATAATGTAATCATAGTTATTTTTAAAGCTTTGACAGCATCGTAGTGGCCAGACCATTTAGTTTAAACTTTCAACGAAAATTTCAATTCTGTTTCACGATTTAACAATTGCCATCCATGGGTTGAAGCAGAAAAGACATATGTATATTTTTTGCACTACTCCAAAAAATTTTACGATTTCGGTTCCAACTAGGTTAAAAGAATGTGCAGCACATGGCACATTATTAGCAGATATTTTTTTTGTTTTAGTAATGCTTGTACACCATTGTAGCGACCCGCCATATTAGCAGCGTTGTCGTATGACTTCACCTACAGGTATCCAAGAGTAATTATTTTTTTTCTAAAAAGTCTTGAAAAACATTAAATAAATGTAAGCTAGTATGACTACTTATTTCAATGAACGATGAACGATGCTAATCCACTTATACTTAAAAAAATTACTACTGCAATTATTTGAATTAAATGAATTGAATGGGTTTGATTAATCGTAGGATTCACAGGGCTGCAAACTATACGATCTGTTTAGGTTAATAAGATTATGGATGCTTTCGCATTATCGTGTAATTTTGACTTTGACTTGAGCTAGCGGGGGGCCCCTTGAATCCACGGGGCCCTGGGTTGAAGTCCAAAAAGCCATATGGTAGATCCGGCCCTGCATGCTTTCATTTCCTTTACTGTGAGATACCTAAACTGTAGGTACTTTTAATAGGTACGTATATTTTTTTCTTTGATAAAGCGCTTTTCTACTAGTTTAATTTATCCATGTGGTTGAGCTGAATAAGAAAATCATTAAAATTAGGCCGCTTCTTTGACATCCTGTCTTGTTAGTTACTACCTTGAAAATAAACTTGTGATTTTGCGTTCACACGTGTGAATAATGTTAAATAATATTAAATAATACAGCAATATTACGCGTACATATTTGTTTTGTGCCTATAGATTTATATTCTTACGACATTCTGTAAATTAATGTAATTAATGTTTTGTCCATTTGTAATTCGTCTTACATTAACATGTAATCAGATATTGTTAAATAATATATATGTAAAATAAAATATTTATTTAAATCTGATGTAAGTTTAATTTATTTATTTCTCCAACGCATATAAAAAATATATGAAAAATAGTGTGGCTTTTGAAGTAGGCTCCTATAAGTACGTAATAATCAGGACAAAAAAGTAGTTGCCTTGTATATGGTGGACAATGAGAAGGTACTGAAAAACTAAAAACTTTATTGATTGGAGCCCCGTGCTTAGGGGGTCGGTTTTTGATTCCCAAAGAAGATAAAAAAAAGTCATGTTTAGCCTAAATGATTTTTTTTTAATTTTACCAAATTGACAAATAATCTGGAATGGTGTTAAATGTCCTAATATAAAATATTTGTCCTTAATTTTTATTGATATGAACATCACAACCTTCTTACCCCTATTTTACCTCCTTAGGCGGCCATTTCTTATGTAGCCCTGTCATTTCTGAAACTCTTAGTTCGGTTTGGGCATTCACGTTAACACGTTCACTGTCCCCATATATAAATGTTTAGGATGACCTGGTAAGTCCAACTTTGTCCATATTAAATCTGTTCCATAATGTACGTTAATAAGTAATAGTAATATTATTTACATATTTAGTCTTTTATCTATTTACATTATTAATTGTTTTAATTTAAATTAGTTTATAAATAAAGTTGTACTTACACTGCCTCTTACTTTTCTATGTCTATTATCTGTTACACACTTAGGTTTGCTGTAAGAAATCTTTTGTGAGGGATAAGCTCGCCTTTGTACGTATAACACACACGTGTGTGCTAATATGTGTTGTATTATACAATAAAGAATTATAGATTATTTGAGAAATTTGAAAAGAGACTATAAAAGATTATCTAGGAAATTTTAATAGTTGAGCTTTTAATGTATTTCATTAATTGCGATAGATCAGACAGCTTGCCAGGGTTCAGTCGTAGATATATTTATTTCTCAGACAAAATGAACCTAGACCAGCGCAGCGTGAGCTCTTTAGAGTTGGCACCTACTACTTGCTTGAGATCTTGCGGATCTCTAAATAGACTGGTTGTTCTGTATCTTTCCCAGCAAAAGTATTAATAGCAAGCGACCGGTGCGTGCGCGTTCCCAATTCGAATTCAGTGTCCGGCGCTCAATCGGCCCGGACCTGTTTTAAAAATCGAATTCGAATTTTAAATGTAAAGTTCGAATTCCGAATCACGATTTCGATTGGAAAGGCCGCCGAAAATTTCTAATAGTAAGATAAACTGTGATTTGTTTAGAATTTTATAGAATAGTGGTTTGAAAATGTGCGATTGTGAACAGTGTGTACAGCGCTAAGTCTGCAATAAGGATGTCGCGTTGAAGCATTTCGGTAAGTAATAGAAATTTAATTTTAGTCAATGGTTATTTGTGGGATCACAATGAGAGCGAATGCACGCCACATACCCAATTTTTATCGAGTGTATCGATAGCTCCCAGTAAGCATTCTCAACTAAATTATCTTGACATGTCTGGCTTGCGTCCGCCCTTACATACATATATCTTATTACCTGACAGTAGTGACTCGTAGGTATGTTACCACATTGT
This sequence comes from Apoda limacodes, assembly GCA_946406115.1. Taxonomy (NCBI): domain Eukaryota; kingdom Metazoa; phylum Arthropoda; class Insecta; order Lepidoptera; family Limacodidae; genus Apoda; species Apoda limacodes. Next base: position 17,709,625 of record OX291555.1, on the reverse strand, counting down.
AGTAAGTTATGTAATTGGTAGATATTCATTAAGTAAATATATATATATATATATATATATATATATATATATATATATATATATATATATAAAGACCAACCTTTAAAAAAGGAACTTATAGTTATAGAAGTTTAACTCAAAATGCAATCTATCGTTTAATAGTTTTTTAGTATCAACATACCTATAACCAAAACTTAGAGATCTATATTTGCTTTCATCAAATTAGCTTGCATAAAATATGAAACCATAACCATACCAATAATTAATAAACCAAAATAAATATTTTCATAGCAAAGATGCAGTTAAAAAATTAGCCTCGAGCCAGGACCTAAACCAGCAAGTTACGGCATTTATGATATTTTCTTCGAAGACCAATCTCAGAGAGTCTCAAACAAAAAAAGATTATTTTTATATATGGATATATGTAATGTGTTTCTTAAGTCTATGAAAATTTGTGTATTTGCAAGATTGATGTACCTACTTGGACTTTATAAGCCACTATTAGCTGTCTCAGATTAACTACCTATATTTGATAAGGTAAAGTCAATCAGATTCAAATATAATATACTCTTTAGCTTTACTTGAAGTTAGAACTAAGCTCCAGGAAGTTCAACAAATGACCGGTGAGCACTAAAAGCAAGTAGGCACAACTCGCGCGCGTTCAGAATGAAATGCGGTGTGCTGATGGCCGCCAGCGGTAGCGACAGGGAACTCGCGTCATATTTGTTTAAGTGATTGTAAAAATAATGACTTTAATATTAAATCATCTTTGATAGCTCTACTTCACTTGTAAGAAACATGTTTGATTCACTTCGACAAGGTTCCGTCCGATTTTGAACTCGCGCGGATCATACACCAATTTTGTACGACCTTTAAAACTCAAAAGAAAAAAAAAACGGAATCATTTTAAGATTTTTATGTTACGCTATAGTTCAGAATTAACACGTAAATTTATAAATATGTGGTGTGCTACGGGACTCTAAGTGCATGAGTTCAACTCGCACTTGACTGCGTTTTCTTTCTCAAGTATATACAAGAACTCGCTACCTTTATAACTAGTTGACCTTGCATACATAACATATAGCCTGTGCCCGTCTGGAATAATGTACGTTTCTATTAACGAATAAAAAATGTGCAGTGTTTCCGGATTTTACCCTTCACACATAAACAAACCTACAAAATCAGCTTTCTTCCTTTATGTATTAGTAAAGATTCCGACGCATTTCTGTCCGTCCGTTCATCTAGCTAAGAGTTAGGTCACAGCTTATATAATACTATGTTAGGTAGACTTATGCGGGCACGCAAGTCGATAGAATTTGTAGTTGCTGAGAAAAATAGCCTAGGTATAGGTTAACCGAATTGTCTCTATTTGCCATTTTTAGTACAGAACATTATACCCTTGTCTTGCTTTTTTTGTTACCTAATTAATTTCTTTTCCCACTTCGCCACCCGTGCTTTTCCAAGTAACGTAAAGTCAAGTCAAGAACGCACACAACGCTCAGATTCCCATTCAATCGGAGTTCAACTATAATTTGAGATCGTCCGAAAATCGAAATTGCTAAATTTGCGATTTCTTAACGTTTTGAAACATGGAAAATCGTTTGTCATAATTTTTACAGTGATGTCTCTCTGTGTGTGTGTATGATGGTTTTTTGCTCTTCGATATCTCAAGAACCAATGGACCAATTTGTCTCGTGACCATATCAATCGATATGCCACGTCATGACTTAGATCTGAAAAGAGTTTGAGTATAATTGGTCCAGCTGTTTGTTTTTTTTCGGTAAAAAACTAATCACAAGAGAAGTTGCTCGGGCGGTACTTGCTACCGAGCTAATTTTTATGATATTTCATTTATATTAAAATATATAATTAAATTTTATTGTAGGTAACAATATCACACTATGCTACGTGCGTGCCAAGCTATACGTGACATGGATTAGAATTACCTTATATTTATCTAATCCATAAAGGATAAACTCTCAATATGTTAGTTCTTTTATCTTTTTTACAATAGCAAAAAATAAGCAATTTTTTTACTAAATACTTATCTCATATTTTTAAAACTGCGACATCAATATTACCCTATACAACAAATCCGAACAAAAAATCCATAGAGAATAATCAGTCTCAGTTTTTTCAGTTGTGCAGGGTTTGTTTCTTTAGGTTTAGACCAGGCCTGTCAAACTCAAAGTAATCGTTGGGTCAAATAGATGAAGATCGGAGCATCAGCGGGCCGCAAACCTCATATTTTGACGTGACAACGTCTTATAAATTGGTTTGCCGGGTGACACTTCAAGAAACTGCGTTACGCTCCGCTCACGTTATGCGCTCACAATGAGAGCGAGTGAGAGGCACGCGCCCGCCTAAGAGCGAGAGAGACAGACATAAAATCATTGTCACGTAAAACTTTCGCCCGTATACCGACTTTACAGGCAACCAGTTTTTTTTTGAAGTGAAAACTTCTTTAGCGGCGCTGTGCACTTTTTTTGTGATGGGTAAAAACTGTTAAACTCGCGTCAGGTCACGTGTCCTGATCGAAAATTCGTAAGATGTCACTCGCGTTAGGACACGTGACCTTTATTTACATAAGGTTAGTTTTTATTTTTAGTATATGGCGATTATGAGTAGTACAGGGAGGTTGGATATGGGATTTTAATTCTATGACAGATTGAGCTGTCAAATATACAACGTCAAAAAAGTAAATAAACAAAAGTTATTATTTTTAATAAATAAATATGGATAAGAAGTGATGGGAAGTAAATAGCGAGTATGTTTTCACTTCTGCCGGCACTCCCGGAGTGCAACCCATTTTTTTTTTATTATTTTTATGAGCCCTTAAAATTGGAGCGGGCAGCAGACGGATGCATAGAGAGCCGTAAGCCGCCTGCGAGCCGCTAGTTTAATATATCTGCTTAAGACCAACCTTTAAATAGGAACTTATAATATTCATCTACAAACCGAATTTGTGATTTGATTCATCCATCTCTATTGACTAAGCAGACTTGACCACAACTAAACTATGCATGACTTCAGCTGGAATTCGAAGTAAATTTCCCGAGGGGCCGGCCATTAGTCCAGTCCAGTGCTGGCAATACGGGAAACTTACTAAAAATCCGCTCTATACATTGTCTTCGCGCGTCAGTTGCTAACGGACCGGTGCGGCAGTATGACGCAAACATTTTCTTTTATTCAATCTAGATAGTTCCTTTGTTGTTTTGCAAAGTTTTTGTGTCTTTTATTGTGATTGTGTGAGTGTAGTTTTGATTCTTTATTGGACTACGGTGTTTTTGTGTGTTGGGTTCAAACTGAAGGTGGGCTTTATGACCTGCGTGCAGAGGGTTGGTTTTTTTTACTTAGTGCAGTTTTGTTTTGGAGTTTATGTGATTTACTGCGGTTTTCTTTGAATGCTATTTTAAATGTAACCAATAATGTATATTCAAGACTTTGAGTTCCATAACCAATCCGTATGCCTCATAATCTGCCTTCCTTACATCGATTTTAATAAATATAAACCGACATACAAATTTGTAATAAAATGAAAAATAAATGAATGGTAGTTCCCCATACATTGAAATAAGGGATGAAATTTTTTGATGCTCAAACTGTATTGTAAGGTTTCTTGGATAGGTCTATAAATTGCATTTGTTGTTTGTGGTTTTTTTTTTCGCTAAAATGAATATTTTAAAGTGCTAAAGTTGAAAAATTTCCCCTTGCACTCTTAAATTTCAAACTGTGTGTCAATCTATCAGCCTATAGCAGTCCACTGCTGGACACACATATTCATTTCTTAATAAAGAGCGTTTCTTAAAAAAAGGGGTAAATCGGCTTAGATTTTGATTATTTGAGAATGAACTCCCTGCTAATGGTGATCAGGCATTATTTTGATAATATGTTAGTATTAACCGCGACTTTCTCACCGTATTCTACGGGACACTAAATTTCTTTACATTGTTTTTGGTTATTTAAGTTGATCTGGAGTAGGGAGAATGAGCCATATATCAGCCCCTAACTTATTTTTCAACTTTAAATGGTTACTACGTTCTCATTATAAACAATAACCTAAGACTCTTACTCGTTACTTGTAGCTTGTAATGTTTAGTTTCCATTATTATGCATAAAAATGACAAGATACTAGTAAAACTATTAAAAAAACATGTTTTTGTGAATTTTGTGGTATTTTCCAAATATCAGCCGCCTTGGATGTAATAACAGCATCATGCGTACCAAACATCAGCCTAGCATTTTTTCGTGATTTAGATGCTTATGCTCTAAGATTTGATAGAAATATTTTTAGCATACATTTAGGCCATGTGATTCGTTGCTAGTGGCAAAGAAAATTCATACTACTTACTACTAACTTTCATACGCTACTTCGCCTGCGTGGGATTCTTACTTGAACCTCTGATTTAACAGAGTTAAAAAGTATTCTGTGCTGTAAAAAGTGTTCATTACTAGCAGTGTTGCGGTGATAGGCTCACCCCCTGTCATGTAGGACTAAAGTAGTTGGTGAAACTTTAGTTCCGGTACCCAATTTCAGCCACCCCGGCTGATATATGGCACGCCATACAAACAAATGGACCAAACGTCAGCCCTCTATTTAATTCTAAATCCAGGAGAAAATTAACTTAATTTTTCTAAATAACTGTACAAAATATTCATACTTGTTCCTCTAAATCATAAAAATATACCTAAGCATCAAAGTAAGTGAAATATCGCTTACTAAGCGTCCAGAAAAATCACGCGTTTTTGTTAAAATTTGCGTGTGTTGGCACAACAATCTGTAAAATGGAGATTAAAAGAACCCTAACTAAGGGATAGGAACGATAATTGGAAGATTACGTCGGAAATATAAATTCTTTTAAAAAATAGACCATAGGTGAAGATACTTACTTCTTATTTATCACAGAAAAAAGCATGCCCGGCTGATATTTGGGGGGAGGCTGGTAATAGAAGCATTCACCCTACCTGAAATGTTAAAAAAAATTAAATCGGTCTAGAAGAGATTATCCCTATCAAAACAACATACTCAGTTTCTCTATATTACATCTTTTCGTTTAATATCTTAATACATAAATGTCCAGTAAAATACATACCTATAAATATATATGAGTCCCAGCGAGCGTTGTTCCGCTGCCGTCCCTCTGTTACCCGGCAGAAGTTGGTTTTTTACCTGGCCGAGTCCGGCTCGCACTTAACAGATCGAGAGAAAAACTATCCTATCTTTTAAGTTGGATCAAATAACAGATATTTACGAAGTTTGATCGAATTAGGATCGAATTAATTTAGGAGTCATTCGCGGACAAACAACGTGACACGTAATTTTTATATATATAGATTTATTGAAATCTTTACTAATATTACAAATGCGAAAGTAACTCTGTTCGTTGCTTCTTTACGCTTAAACCATTTGGCACGGAGATAGTTTCAGTCTTTTTTTTTTATACCATTAAGATGGCAAACAAGCACACGGTCGACCTGATGGTAAGCGGTCACCGTGGCCTATGGACGCATGAAACACCAGAAGTATCACACTGTGGAAATGACGTAGGTGACTTGAAAACGTCCAGCGTAAATCGTTTTTTTGACGTGACAACGTCTTTTAAATTGGTTTGCCGGGTGACACTTCAAGAAACTGCGTTACGCTCCGCTCACGTTATGCGCTCACAATGAGAGCGAGTGAGAGGCACGCGGCATGGTTAGCCCGCCTAAGAGCGAGAGAGACAGACATAAAAAGTGAAAGGCACAAGTTGTCACGATTCCGGACGGTTGTCCGACACTAATTTTTTCTATTATTAAGAAGTTGCCGTTGAAACCCTAAACAGATAACCGAATTTAGGGCGGGTTTTGTTTAGCTAGTGAATGCATTTTTTTTACCTATATAAAGTTTTGGTATAAATAATGCGATATTTTCTTTTGTAAAACAGACCGTAGAGTTTACTTTATTTAATAAATACTTTCAACATAATTGTCCGGGAGTGTGTAATTTGACCCAGAATATGTTGATATTTAATTTAAACGAAAGCTTTGACCTGAGTATTCACTAACGACACCCAGATTTTTTTGATAACGACATTGTCGCTCCTTTGACATTTCCCCTTACAAAAAATAATTTAATTAATATAAACAAGCCATTCTCACGGTTTCGTTCGCTGTTATTAAATTTAAATCACTGACTACGTGCGGTAATGTAAGTTTTTTGTTTTTTTGTTAGTTTTAGGTTAGGATTTTGTATCTTCAATATGACGGAAACTAAAATATTGCTACCCATCCAAATAAAATAAATTATGTTTTATAGAAGATTCTAATAAAGGATAATTACTTCGACATATATTTATCTCAGCATTTATATCAAATTATTAATATTAGATTATTATTAATATCAGATTGCATTCGTATTAGGAATCATACATGTATAATGTGCTCAAAAATTGGCAATTATTTGCTAAAAATACCTACAAAGAGTTAATACAATATTATATATTAAAATAAGAATAAATAGGTAGATCCAAAATGTCATCTTCAGAAGGTACATAGCTCTTTTGCAATACAAAGTATATATATACAAATAAATTCCAGATCATGTGTTTAATAATTTACCTCCAAATAAATTTAAAATATATGTCAAAGTTATATAGTTTCATAAAAAAACTCTTAAAAATACATTAATAATCAAAATGTTTAAAAATTAGAAATTAATTAATTAGGAACCATATGTTATGTTTTTTTAAAAACGTCGTATATTATGTTATTATCTTCGGTAAGACTATATTGTTGGAGTTTACTTTTTAAGAATCGATATAAGGCATGTGGCCCAAAAATATGGGAAGTGAATTCGAGCGTTATTCTTTCATGAAAGAATTCAAAATAATGATTATTGTCTGTGTGTGTGTGTGTGTGTGTGTGAGTGATGATTCATAAGTGTTATTTAAAAGTCTCCTTAAATAAAAAATTGTGAGTTTACCTACTTACAAGAGTTTTCCTAATAACATATAAAACTAAAATAAACAAACACTTAGTGCATGACCTGTTTTTCAACAGTGTTTTGTTTTAATTTAGAACATGGCGAAGAAGCTATAAATCTTCTTAAACTTAGTTATTCTTCTGTAAATAATACAAGCGGCTGCCTGAATTTGTGCCGCAGCTACATCTTGCCACTGACTGAACTAGAAAACTTTTAATAACTTTTATTGGATTGTTTCTTTGTATAAAACAAAACCACCTGTTACCCGCGGCTATGTAGCTATAGTTCGTCCATGTAGAATTCGGTTTTAGTTATTCCTGTGGGAACTTTTGTTACCGTTCCATCAACAATCTCTATGTGTGACGCTAAGCAATAACAAACAAACAGACTTACACGAATAGGATAGGGATATTTTCTTATAACTATTTTCTCTACACACACACACTTCCCGCGTACACTTACCCTTGAATACTAAATTGACAATGAATGCTCGTAAAATAATAAGTAAGATAAAGAGAAGACCCTGAAAATAATTTAGGCACTATAAAATTATCAATAATACAAGTCTTTATTTCATAAAGCTAGCTCCAATATCCTGAAAGCTAATGAGGTTTTTGTTACCGACCCAGTGGAGTTGACCACTTGGTCTTTACTGAACCCTATAACACACTACCTCTCCACACTCTCCGTTCTGTTGATACAAGAAATGTGTTTACTTCCTTACTTACCCACTGCGCTCAGTTACCTCAAATTACTGTATATTAAAACCTAAAACGCTATTAAGCTAAATTTTATGTTAATAATGTTCTTTTAGCACTGCGCTGCATGACTTACTTAACAAATACCCTATTCTGCTGCAGTTACAGCATTACACTGACTTCATTATTTCGCCAGATTTTGCCTGCGACTTCACTCGCTTTTCTTTCGAATCTTAAGCATATGTTGGTAGTGAATATACTTTACGCATGGTACATTTAGTAAACGTGTTTTCTACTTGAAGTCGGATGCTGGATAAATAATTGTCGCTGCAAATGTTGCATTTCACTTTAAGGAAAAGTAAATACTTTACCTTTAGTCTGGTCAACATGTACCTTTTTGGGTGAAATTTTTGTATAGTCTCCGAAAATTACGATCAAGGTGTCATTCGATTCGGAATATTATGTAGAAAGTTTAAGAAAAAGTTCCAAAAGGGGCCGATGAAAATTGCAAAAGTTATAAACAATTTAAAAAAAAAAAAAGTAGGGGTTTGTTTTTTTTGAATATCACAAAAACTATCAAAGATATTCGAAATTTGAAAAAAGATCTGAAAAGAGGAGGAAATTTCTTAAAAAAAGTCCTGCCTCCCGGAACTGTATCTTTAATATTTATAATTTTTACGGGGCCCTGAACATAGCGCTAAAAGCGGGTAGTCTGGCTTCCGCTCGCGATTTGTCATTCGGACACGGTAACAATAAAAATCATTTTAATATATTAAATATGAATATTAAGGAATAAAAAAAATTTAGTACTATTGGGATATATAAATGAACAATAATCCGTAGGCGAAAAATTTTTATCCCCATTTTTCCATTAGTTATGCATTAGTTAATTAACTACTTTTTCTGAATAGAATGTTAACAGAAAAAACCTGATTATTATTAAACTACAACCCTAGGATTTTTTTCACTTCGTGGAGTTATTCTTAAAAGGCATTAAAATAGATCCCCGTTGGAAAAATTTAAAAATGTTAATTTTCCACTTTTTTATTAACAATCGAAAATATTAAAAAATTAAAAACTGCATAAAAGTTATTAAAAAAATTTTGTTTTTCAAATATTTCAAATTTTATGATTTCTAACGGTTAAAAGTAACATGAAAATATTTTTTTTTAATTTTTTACCGCGATTGTTTAAATAATTGTTATAAACAAATGCATTGTTTATAAGATAATCAACAATTTTTTTTTCCTAATCTACTTGTTGATATAAATTATGATTTTTAAGAAAAAAATTATTCCTTAAAAAAATTTATTTATTGCTATAAAATGCATTTCTTAATTAACAATCGTTTTTTACCACTAAATATAAATATTAAGGAACCATTTTTTCTCTAAAAATCATAAATTCTATTGTTTTTAAATATTCTGGAAAAAAAAATTTTTTTTTTTCATTTTTTATTTGTTTATTTAATAAACAATTTGTTATAAACAAATGGATTTTCTTACTTTATTTTTTTTTTAATTCGTAATTTAATTATAAAAACAGCTATGTATTATTTTTTATGAAAAAAATTTTTTATCTATTTTTTATATAACTTTTAATATTTTTATGTCCTAAAATTTGCCTTTTTATCTCGCTCTTTTTCTTTTATAATGGGTATAACTTTTTAACTATTATATATACGACAATTATACTTCAAGTCGTTTTTATTAACTATAAATCAATGAACAATTTAAGCTTTTAACTTCAGCTCTAGCTCTATTATTTATGTTAATTATTGACAATTGTTTATAAAAAATAAACCGAAAAAATTCTAAAGTAATTTTAAGAATCTTAGTTTGGAAAGATTGATAAAAGAACACTCGTTAAAATGTAATTAACATAATGGAAAAGTTTTAAAATTTTTCGGGAAAAGTCTATGCAAATACGATTGTAATCAATTTTTAATAACAGCAAATTAGTAAAATGCAAGTCATCAAAGGCTCATAATTATAAATTTATGAACATTTAACCACGTTTTGGAATAGAAAAACAAGAAAAAAAATTTTTCGGTTTATTTTTTATAAACAATTGTCAATAATTAACATAAATAATAGAGCTAGAGCTGAAGTTAAAAGCTTAAATTGTTCATTAATTTATAGTGAATAAAAACGACTTGAAGTATAATTGTCGTATATATAATAGTTTAAAAGTTATACCAATTATAAAAGAAAAAGAGCGAGATAAAAAGGCAAATTTTAGGACATAAAAATATTAAAAGTTATATAAAAAATAAATAAAAAATTTTTTCATAAAAAATAATACATAGCTGTTTTTATAATTAAATTACGAATTAAAAAAAAAAAAAAGTAAGAAAATCCATTTGTTTATAACAAATTGTTTATTAAAAAAACAAATAAAAAATGAAAAAAAAAAAATTTTTTTTCCAGAATATTTAAGAACAATAGAATTTATGATTTTTAGAGAAAAAATGGTTCCTTAATATTTATATTTAGTGGTAAAAAACGATTGTTAATTAAGAAATGCATTTTATAGCAATAAATAAATTTTTTTAAGGAATAATTTTTTTCTTAAAAATCATAATTTATATCAACAAGTAGATTAGGAAAAAAAAAATGTTGATTTCTTATAAACAATGCATTTGTTTATAACAATTATTTAAACAATCGCGGTAAAAAATTAATAAAAAATATTTTCATGTTACTTTTAACCGTTAGAAATCATTAAATTTGAAATATTTGAAAAACAAAATTTTTTTAATAACTTTTATGCAGTTTTTAATTTTTTAATGTTTTCGATTGTTAATAAAAAAGTGGAAAATTAACATTTTTAAATTTTTCCAACGGGGATCTATTTTAATGCCTTTTAAGAATAACTCCACGAAGTGAAAAAAATCTTAGGGTTGTAGTTTAATAATAATCAGGTTTTTTCTGTTAACATTCTATTCAGAAAAAGTAGTTAATTAACTAATGCATAACTAATGGAAAAATGGGGATAAAAATTTTTCGCCTACGGATTATTGTTCATTTATATATCCCAATAGTACTAAATTTTTTTTATTCCTTAATATTCATATTTAATATATTAAAATGATTTTTATTGTTACCGTGTCCGAATGACAAATCGCGAGCGGAAGCCAGACTACCCGCTTTTAGCGCTATGTTCAGGGCCCCGTAAAAATTATAAATATTAAAGATACAGTTCCGGGAGGCAGGACTTTTTTTAAGAAATTTCCTCCTCTTTTCAGATCTTTTTTCAAATTTCGAATATCTTTGATAGTTTTTGTGATATTCAAAAAAAAACAAACCCCTACTTTTTTTTTTTTTTAAATTGTTTATAACTTTTGCAATTTTCATCGGCCCCTTTTGGAACTTTTTCTTAAACTTTCTACATAATATTCCGAATCGAATGACACCTTGATCGTAATTTTTGGAGACTATACAAAAATTTCACCCAAAAAGGTACATGTTGACCAGACTACTTATGTTTCATCTGCCTAGTTTAAGGAATGAAAAATGTCAAAATGTAAGTTTTAAGCTGTCCGTCTTCAAACCGTGATTTGCTAAAATGAACTTTATTGCTAGAGAAATAAGGTGGTATTGTTACTGTCGTCGCAAGAGATCGCCTCAAAACGTAAACCTTTTTAGAACGGTACATAGTTGTGGTACGACTCAAAGTTTTAGACAGGAATGTAAACACACCCCAGCCTGTTCAAAGAAACCTTCACAGTTATTTCATAAGTTGTTGGAAACTAAAACGTGATATTTTACTTTCGTCATTTGTATCAAGTGAGGTATTTTTTCGGGTATCTCGATTTCTGCATGTTTGGCGTTAGGTTATTTGTGATGTCGACAGTTGCGTTATATTTCACTCAAGTATTGTTACACGTTATAACTTTATCATAAACACTATTTTTAGCGTTCCGTACCTCAAAAGGACAAAACGGGACCCTTATAGGATCACTTTGTTGTCCGTCCGTCCGTACGTCTGTCCGTCTGTCAAGACCATTTTTCTCAGGAACGCGTGGAGGTATCAAGCTAAAATTTATATAAATACTCAGGTCTACTGTCCCTTGAAGCTGTTAAAAAAATCAAACTTCTAAGCCAACGCAATCAAAAGATACAGTCGTTTATGCCGCAAATTTCCGCAAATTTTCGAAACTCAAGGGAATCAAAACCTACAGGGTACTTCCCGTGGACTCAGAATCCTCAAATTTGGTACGAAGCAACGTCTAATAGCACAGATAAAGGAAAAAATGCGTAAACCGCAAATTTTTAGGTACATCATGTAAAAAAAATATTTTGAATAATTTTTACAACATATAATTAGTTTGCACGGAACCTTCGGTGCGCGAGCCAGACTCGCACTTGGCCGGTTTTTTTTTATTACCTACGGCAAATAAGTTTACCGTCCGCCTATGTCAAGCAATCACCGTAGCCAATGGTTAAATTAATATCGTTTTACGTAACGAGTACAAAGCGTAATAGTCTCAAAAGTAAAGTGTAAGGTACTAAAAAAATTATAAATTTAGCAGAGTGCGTAGAAATAGATAGTGTTATGTGTTATCGAATTAATGTACCATATTATGTGGTGCGGTCACATATTGTAACTAAAGGTAACTTTCAAAATAAGTATCATTGTATTTTATTTAGATTAACGAGTAAAGTTTAATTATTCATAAGTGCACGCTCTTGGTGCCCGCTCGCTAGAGAATTAGCAGACAAAAGATCGAGTCGGGCCAAGGTCTTTTTATCTAAACCCTGCGCCTCATAAATCTTGCAAAAAGAAATATATAGCAGGAAAATGTAGCACATAAAAGCACGAATCTTTTCAATGCTATGCTAGAACACCATATGTCAAGGATTAAATTGCTTATTATATTATTTTAGTAGTATATTGTGTTGACGCTCATGGTAGGGTGACATTCGTGGGTGTTATTGGGCGTAAATAGTGGTGTACTGGGGTAGAGCATAATATGGCTGTAACAAAATAGTAGCGGCGAATCTTTAATTTGAGGTGCGTTCTGTTGACGGCATTGAGAGATATGACATCGCTAAGGCATTGAAATCGTTCTGTTCACAATATGGCCGTTCACTATGTTGACAGCGCATCCGCATCTACCTCCCGAGCATATGCAGCCAATGCGTTGAATGTGGTCCGGAAATGACGTCATAGCGCATTAATTTTTAATCAACAGAACGATCGAATGTGCGCATAGAGAGTGTTGAGCGCATTCAATGCGCATAATGCTTGTCAACAAAACGCCCCTTTGGTCTTTAACTATAAAAATATGTATATCCCGATCTATGGACTTACAATATAACTGTTGGACTGAGTTTTAACTACTAGGTATTACTTATTTTGTGGTCTTGAGTTGTGAATTGACGTAATTATTTTCATGTTGAAATTTGAACGGGTACGCCGCCGTACAAATTTTTCAATGTGTAATCTGTCTCGAAATGACGCACCTCGGGGCGTATATATAGTGTGTTTGGACTGCAATTTGAACCGTAGCCCTGGTCAAACAACTGAGCTACTAATAGTACTCACATAGTAGCAAACAAAATAGTCAACTAATGTGTCGGGAGGCACATAAAAAAATCTTTTTATACGATTTGCATTATGTTAAGAGGGGTATAAAGGTAAATTGGTTATAGTAGAATTGAAAAATAGAAAAAACATATAGATACTTTATTCGTCTGGCTTTATGTCCCCTCTTAATGGATTAACTGAAGTGTAACAAAATGTTATTTTGCATATATGCACCTAAGTTTAACATGGTGCGCCGTGTAGCTGGTGTCATGGACTTCTGTACATGACTGTTATTGTATGTCAAGGTTTTTACGTTGCTATTTTTTCATGAACTAAGACTCAGAACAATGTCTAAAAATTACTTTTATTCCCTTCTTTCTTCGTAAAAAGCTAAATATTATTAAAAAAGGAAAAATAAATCCCTATACGATGACACCCGTGTCTGTCAGTTCGAATGTCACAAAAGTTTTTCTCTATAACTAAGTAACGAAGAAACTTGAAATTCGGCATAACCTTGACGTCGTCGTCGCTTGTAAATAATTGCTTACACATTTATTTTACTTTAATGTGGAGATCAGTTTGGGACCAATAGAAAAAGCCTCGACGTAGTTATCAAATAAAGGAGATGATGAGAAGAAAACAATAAGATTATAACTATATTTAAAATCCAAAATGGTGGACATAAAAAAATTGCTTCTTCACAACTCCCTCGACATGGGTATAAAATGAAAGGTCATGACTAGTAAAGCTTGTTACGTTATTCTAAATCCGAAATGGCGGATAACCTTTTTATTGACTTAAAAAATCATATAAAAGTTATGAAGCCTTAAAAAAGCTTAAAGGATACTAAAAGGTAGGAAAAAAAATTAAGAAAAACTTTTCAACAACCACGTTTTTAAATTAGACTAAAAATTAAGTAGTAAAAGTAAAAATGGTTTTGAAAATAATATTAATAATACTAATTAGATATGAAAGATTTGGTATTGAAAATATTTGGTTAATACGGTACTTCAATAAGAATTCAAAGTAAGATAGATAAAAAAAGTCTTTATGCGCCTTAAAACGAATAAAATAACTACTCCGGAGGTCTTGCTGACACAAGAGGCAATACACACATAAAACACACGCCACCACCACATACATATTTACAGGTGAACTCGAAAAACTTGGGGCGCATCTCTACTACTTTAAGCAATCTGCCTTAAACAAACTTTTGAGAGAATAGCAATTCTTTTCAATTTGTTTTATAATATACTGAAATTTGAGCATAAAAGCTATGATTTTAATATCGTTAAAAGATTCGCCCCAGTTTTTTTAGAGTCTACCCATAAGCAGGTACGTGCGGTGGTTGCCTCTTGCCATTTTAACTATATTTTGACTATTTTATCCACATTAAATATACTTCATATATGAGTACATTTGTATAGGCACTGTAAAAATGGTTATTTACATTTTTTTATTTATTATAAATATTATAGTTTTTAGCCTATAAAATTATCTTCCAATGTTGTGGTAATAATATTTTAGGTTATCGTTTTCAGTGTTTTTGTGTCACGTTTATGCGTGAATTGAGTCCAACAGACTGTAAAGTAGAAAGAGAAGAGGGGGCTATATTGAAGCAAAGTGAACTGGATTAGTTAGGAATATTCTTTGATATCAGTCTGAGTTACCTCCATAGCAGTTGCCTGATCGCCCTTATTGGCACGTCTCCCACCGCGCCGTGCCAGGCAAGGGTAGCTCTATTTATTTGCGACTTGCTATTTAGATTGACAGCTTCAATTTCAGGGGATAAAGCTTTGAATAAAGATGTATATTCCTATTTCCTATCGTTTTTCGAGTCCGCATTAAAGCTAAGCTTTGGCCAGTTACTGCCCGATTTTTAATCGGCTGATCAAAGAATCGATGAGCTATGACTGCTATATTATATCTCTCTAATTCCACGTTATGGTGATTCAAGGGAACATTATCTCATACATAATATTAATGGTCGTGGTGGTATAGATAGTCAGTATTTTTTTTATTTTGTAAAAACCGGTCAAGAGCTCGACGGGTCATACTTATCATAGGGTTCCGTAGCCTTTTCTATTTCTTATAGTTTTTGAGTCCGCTCAAAAGGTAAACTTTGGCCGGTTGCTGCCCAATTTTTAGTCGACCGATCAAAGAATCAATGAGCTATGACTGCTATATTATATAGGGCCTTGGGCACTGTCCGATTAATTATCGTCCGATAGTTTATACTGTTCCCAGACACAAAACTATCGGCCGATTAAAAATCAGATGGTGCGCGGCTTAGTCTAAGCCGTGTTATTCGAAGTAATACCTAACAAATTTCTCCGACAGCGCGTTAAAGTAGGACTTTACTTCTATACCTACGTGTATATAAAAATTTGATGCTCCTTGTAAGAAAAAGAATCACTAGAGAGCGGTTGGACCAGACCTCTTTGACTAATATTTAAGAAAGGAAAGGATCCCGTAAAATTGGGAAATACCGGAAAAACTGAACGTGCTTTTTAGGGTTTCGTATTCAAAGTCGTCATCTCGTATTCAATCTCGAATCTCGTATCAAATCGTATCTATTACCACATTATTAAGCCTACGCTATCTGTCTGTCTGACCATTAAAAGACTCTACCTGTTAGACCAAAATAGGTAGAAACCTAAAATATTTACAGGATATGTGTTATAATGGCGGATTATCTAACACATAATAAAAAGTTAAAATTTAAGGGGTTATAAGGGATACAAGGTAATAATACAAGAAACACTTTTCGTTGTTTTTGCTCTTTCATAAAATCTGTACTTAATACATTCAAGCTTCTAACTTGCCGTGATTTTGTGAGCTCTAAAGTAGGTACTCGTATAACAACAATAAATAAAAAATCGGCCAATTAGCACTTAACCGATTTGGTCTATGGAGTTTTTTTATTCAGTTAGATTCAGTTGTTTATTTCAGTTGTGTGCGCCAATGACGTTTAATAGCTGATTATTTTGCCTTTACAAACATACGAAAGATATTTACATCATCCATTATGAAAAGTCCATTTAGAAATAAATATACGGTTTTCCGATTGTGCAGTTATCAGATACTGCTCAAGTTGTTTTTTTTTTGGTAGTTGTGTTGCGGAATCATTATTTATTCATTTGCGCTTAACTGTACTGCAGTAGTTATAGTTAAGTTATATAGGTAGTAATAGAGAAACTCGGGAGGACATAAACAGTTGATATAAAATCGTTTTAGAAAGTTTAAAAATTAAAAGGTCTTTATAAAAGAAACACGTTTTTATTGTTTTTGCCCTACGGTAACAACAATACATATAATAAGGTTCAAACTTTAAACGAATATATTGTACCTAAGGTCTATTAAAATAACAAAAAATTAAAACCGGCCAAGTGCGAGGCGGGCTCGTGCATTCTGTGATAGTACGCATGGCCGGCTTTTTAGAGTTTCGTAGCAAAACCAACTAGGCCGTAATGTGAGAGGATGAATTGTTCTACACTTTTTAACAATTATTAAGAACATAACCCATTATACAAGATATAGAACACACACTGGGAAGAAGTCTCCCCCAAGCTTACATAAAGTCTGTAGTGTGTCAAATCATGTCATCAAACCTTTCTTATCAGGTTTTTATATTACTATAGAATAACTTCATAAATTATACAACCTAATACATTACTCTTAGTGACGACGAGCTTTATTTAATGGCACCCCAATAAAACGGGAAATTCTAGAGTTCTAATAAGGTAACATTTTAATTTAATACTCCAAAATACATACCTACCAAATCTCGCCAGCCTTCATACGTCCCCACTGTTGGGCACGGCCTACCCTCATAAGCGAGGGTGATTTGGGCCGTAGTCCACACGCTAGCCCAGTGCGGCAAAGCAGTGTGGACTTCACATACGTCTTTTTTTTATTGACGTATGCTGGTTTCCATACGATGTTTTCCTTCACCGAAAAGCCAGTGGTTTGAATAAATAAATCAGTGTACTTGAGTTATTAAGAAAAGACTCATTGTTTCACGCCGACCCCGGGGTTCGAACCTAGAACCAAGACACGACGTATTTATTTTCTTTTATTTATTTCGAGTTACATCTTGTTCCGTATATTTCGATATACAGAACCCTCAAAAGAATATACTGATAAGATCACAATAAGAAAAGTCTTTTCTAATCTCCTCGAACGCTTTACGCTTAGTATTTGACATGACCCAGATTGATTTCGGCTGAAGTAAACAAGTCTACGTTTATCGTAAAAACATTTCGAGATTAAAGAAAACATGGTGACTTACAGAAAAAACTGTCTGGCTCCAACTACGTCCTTGTCTGCTCATAATAAACTAATGATCCTCTCTGGTTTTGTTCGATAAGGTTTATTTATACTATATACCTACAGATTTGTTAAGATCTACTATTTTCTTGTGTCTGGACGCTTTTGTAACAAAACTATTTTTATGTACCACTAAGGTGGCAGATAAGAATATTACTTGCACAATGTGGCATAGTTACTTGATATTAATAGTCTGTAATAGTAACTTCATATTCTATCATTAATTGTAACTATTGCGACCCGAAGAGAAGTCTTTTGGGGTATTTATTCCTAAGATTTTCGTCTTTTCCATTTGACTACAGAAAACTAAAAAGGCAAACAGGCAAAACACATTCACCGTCATATACGCTAACGTAAAAAGGAACAAGAAATACGTAAAAACATAAAAGCTCTCGTCAGACCCTGGTTATCGTTTAAGACCAGAGTACTTGTGAAGACAAATCAAACAAGCCCAAACTTAAGGGGGTAGTGTCGTTTCGTTATAGAACTCCTATGGCCACCTTCCATCTACATCATCAGACGACCCACCAGATCGGTCAAATGTAACTTACTATCTTATAAGATTTGATTATAGACAGTGGCACAGGTAAAACTAAATAAAATCTTGTAGATTAGTTTGAGGAGAATTGGAGTATGCAACATCTGATCTGGCATCTTGTATTTTAAGGTTCTCAGGGTCTGAGGTCGGATCAGTCAACAGATCTCCTTCTTCATATTTTCCATAATCACTTCTCCTCAACGCTTTGTCTATTTGTGAAAGACCCTCTGATGAAATCGCAAAATAATTATGCATGTTCATTAAAAAGTTAAAACTTTGGATGGTATTGTAATTAAGTAGGCGTAAGGGATTGATATACCTATTAGTCATTAAATTCTTAACTTATAAGTTGTGAAGGGCATATTGCCCTCTAGGAGACCTACAGACGTAATCTTTTGTTGTTATTGTTATTTACTCAGCAGAAATCGGATAACTCCTACGCTAAACTTAGACATATTACGTGAGCTAAAGCGGGTTGTAGAAAACTGGCCAAATGCTAGTCAGACTAGCACGAAGAGGGTTCCTTATTACTACAAAATGCACAAACTTGACTCGCATTTGATAGTTTTTTATTATTTGTTGTTTTACTGTAAAGCTTACACAATAATTGTTTTAAGTTTGAAACGATACATGTTTCCGTTTTTACTATAAATAAAAAGCAACAAAAACATTTTTCTGGTGTGAAGATTTCGTATTTTTTTAATAAATCTGCTATACTAACCCATATTCTATAAATATTACAACTTTGGTCCAAAAATAAAGAACCCTTTATAGGTCGGACGAACAGACAGCGTAGGCTTAATTAATAGGGCTTCGTGGCACCCTATGGGTACGGAAACGTATTTTTTTTTGTATATCTAGGAGTCTCTTACCTTTTACACCCTTCTTAGTCGTTTTCCAATTAATCTCAGGTTAAAATTTATCTCGCCGTTGAATAAGTTAAGATTTTCATACAAATTTATTTTTGCCGTAATCTCCGAAGTTCCCTGACTTTTACTTTATATTTTGATTAAAAAAAAAAAAAAAACAGATATTTTAACTTTCAAGTGATTCTGATAAGCCATTTTTCCATTTTTGCAAAGTTACTGGAATTTCTTGTATGGAGCAACTTTAAAAAAAATAATGGCTAATACCGTTTAGTCCAACGTGTGGACCCGGGGTAAAGCTTGGTTAAAATATCTGTCAAATACTTATAGTTTTAAAAACTAGTTTATTTATTTTACAAAGGCACAAAAATGATAAAATTATGGCATAAAATTTTATGCGAATCAATAGTGAACGTGGCCTGCCCACCAACATATAGTATTTGCAAAGCCTTTTCGTAGCATTTCTACGAGGATGCTACGCTGTGCTACGAGTTCGTATTTCTATTACTCATGGAGTCAAAAGTTGTAAAGAATGCTACGTGGCCTACGACATACTCGTAGCTTGGTCCTACGAACTCTACGACTTCCGATTCTGTGTCTAGTGTAGAGCTAATACTCAGGCGTGTAGCCAGGATTTGTATTCGGGGGGCCTGAGGCTAGTTGCCAAGTAGAATAGACACGTTTTAAATTGCGTTAAAATGGGTTGCGTTGTGAAATTTCACGGCGTACAGTAGGACACCGGGTTTTAACATTGCGAAATTTTTCGAATCTGATTATTTATAGGTCAATCAATCAATGCTTAAGTGTGTGCACAATCATTCTCACTTACACAGGATGTTGTAATGGTTATCATTGATTTGTAAAGTTAAAAACATTCAAGAGAATATCTTACTGCTAACGTAATGATTACTTTATGGTACCTATTAACCTTTATGATTACTACGATGTTGTATGAAAACCTGGTAATTCTTGCAATAAAAGCCTTTGTTACAGATTTAAAAAAAAAAATCTTACAATAACAATTCAATATACTATAATATTAACCAATGAATACTCAATAGCGCCAACCCCGTAAGACGTTGGTTCAACATTGTGTTCCTTAAATAACCAAATGAATAACTGACTCGCTCGCTTTTTTTTTTCAATTATTTTCTAGCCTCATTTTGAAGCTCTGAGTGTCTGCTGGAAATTAGATCCATTTAGCCTAACATAAATATGCCATCACGCCAATAATGGCGCCAAAAAAAACTTTATTTGTCGGAGCGTTACTTGAAAATTTTCACAACTTTGCTTGCCGTTACTTGCTCATTGTTTTCAATTCATCTCTATATGTCTTCGATGCATAATTTTTCACAGGTCTTCAAAACACTGATGAAAGTCGTCGAATCCTACCAGACGTATTTCAAAAATAAAGAAGCAAAAACACGTCTCTATTGTTTAAATTCGCACTTAACCCCCCTGACTCGCTCGCCTGACAACCAGGGTTGCCAGGTATTTGATATTGCACTCCCTTGTTCGGTGTTCGGTATGCCAAAAATACCGAAATAGTAGTGGTTCTGTTCTCTTATTTAATGTAATCTTATTTAATTCTTGCTATGTTAAAATCTAACAGTTCCTTGAGGTTTTTTTGCATTAAACTCTGCAAATTAGCCTAAAATGCAAAGGTATCATTAATATTTTGCTTCAAAGGTAAAAAAAAGGCTTAAAAATAATACAAATCAGTATTATTGGTTGAACATAGTGTTTTGATTCAATGTAGTTGAGGATCCGTTAAGGTAAGTAAATGTAGGTACTTACACCGTAGAAAATAAGTTTTTCCCTTGTTTGGTATTAAGTTCATCTGGCAACCTTGCCGACAACGCGAGGCTTGCGTGCGGCACTTGTAGGTATCGGACGGAAACGTTCGGCGACAGGAGCCGATCGTGACACCCGCCGAAGTAAACCTAAAGGGGCGACCGACCCACGAGAGTGTTTCGGCATAAGCTAAGTAGTAGTTTAATACACAGATCTATGTCTATCCGGGCCAGTCCGGGGCGGCGATGACGGTGGCGCAGCGGCAAGGTTCGAATGCGCCGAAATAGTGCATCTGAATATTTTTACTTTCAAAGATTTCGGGGGGGATACGACACCCAAATCCCTCCCTCTGTACGCGCATGCTAATACTAGCGTGTGCGTAGTTTCTAGTAAATTCTTAATGTGCGTACAAAGCATTCTAAAAATAGCTTTTGAATAGCTTCTTTTTATATATGAACTTTTTTGAAAAACGCTTTTACGAAGTGAAAATTATAAGTATTAATTGGCGCGTGGCATTTCTAAAAATTACTTATATACAACATTATATATACATTTTTTTGTAAATACCCGATATAACCCGAGTAATAAGCTCTACATTACTTTGATAATGTGCGTCTATAAAATAGTGTGCAAGTATGTTTACGGAACCCTAATTTGGTCCCACCTAGCATCTAGGGCAGGTTCGTGGTATCGACTTCAGTACTTGTCACTACTGCCTATATGATATTCCGCGCATGTGAAGCTGCGAGAATAACAGTAGTTTAGCCTTAAAAGGCAGTGCAGTTTTTAAACTTGTGCAAAAGTATAAAGCGCATATATTCTCGTTTAAAATATAACTTTTAAAATATGTCAGGGTTTAATGTTATTTTATGCGTTAATCCGAATTTATTGAAAGTTATAAAATGCGACTTTCAAACGTTATAGGTTTTGAAAGAAGCTTTTAAGACGTTATTCAGATGCAGAAAACTTGTTAGAAAACTAAACCATTTCAAGTCATTAGGGTGCCGTACCTAAAGTGTGTAAACGGGACCCTATTGCTACTCTGTCTATCCGACCTTTAAAGAGCCCTACGTTTTATCGTAACAAGGAGAAGGCTAAAATTTTCACAGAATATGCGTTATATGACGGATTATGTTGCTAACAATAAAAATTCAAAAAAAATAATTTAAGGTAGTCCACACACAAGAAGCAGCGTTGTCTTTGTTTTTTAAACGACTTTAAAAAAGGAGAAGGTTCTCAATTCGGTTGTGTGTATTTTTATGGTTCCGTATATAAATGGCAAAAAACGGAACCCTTATAGATTCGTCATGTCTGTCTGTCCGTCCGAATGTCACAGCTACCTTTTTCCGAAACTATAAGAACTATACTGTTGAAATTGGTAAGTAGATGTATTTTGTGAACCGCATTAAGATTTTCACACAAACCCCATCCTTAGAACTGGAACTCAAAAATTTTTTTTTCATTAAACCCATACGTGTGGGGTATATAGATATAGGTCTTCAAAAATGATATTGAGGTTTCTGATATCATTTTTTTCTAAACTGAATAGTTTGCGCGAGAGACACTTCCAAAGTGGTAAAATGTGTCCCCGTCTCCCCCTGTAACTTCCAAAATAAAAGAATGATAAAACTAAAAAAAATATGATGTACATTACCATGCAAACTTCCACCGAAAATTGGTTTGAACGAGATCTAGTAAGTAGTTTTTTTTAATACATCATAAATCATAAACCGCAATTTACCTTTCATTCAATCAACTCAAATATAAAAATTTTTTTGTTTGTGTTTGTAGATTTCATAAATTCTGGTAGGTACGAAATCAGATTTTTCGTAATAGGTAATTATTTTTACCTTTTTAGTGCATCTTTTTGAAGGTGGTTGTTTTTTTGTTGATAAGTTTTTATTCTCCATCATAACCATAACAACAAATAATAAACCGGTCAATTGTGAGACCGGTTCGTGCCATTAACATTATAAATTACCAAATAAGCGCCATCTAGTGGGATTAGTCTAGATTATTAAGAGGCACAGGTACAAACTTATATAAATCATGTCCTTCCTTAATTCAAACTACCCAGCATCATTTGTTTATTAGAGACGATATTCAAAGTTAAGCAACGTCGGACTTTGTCAGTCATTGGATGGGTGACCGCCTAGCGGCACGCTTTTTGTTGTTGTTTGTGTTCGTTATATGGCGGTACGGACCCACGGTGCAAGAGTCCGACACGCACTTAAACGTTTTTTATTATTTTTTAAAATTTTATGAATCGTTAGACAGTTTGTTGTTCTTATGGTGATACGTATACATCGACAAACAGTCTAGATATTCTTATTATCTATTGTCATTGTGAAAGAAACAATACGTATTTAGTCTAGTATTGTGCTTAAGAAACCTTTCAATTTATATATAGCCCGTCCTTGACTTTAACATAGCCACATTCGTGTTTGATGCCAATAAATATTGGGAGAGACGTAGGTATTGGTCCATTTTATGATGGTGCCTATAAACTTTACGCTGTTTATGTCACTATATTACATTGGATCACTTGTAGCACGTCTTTTGCTGTAGGTATAGGTATATTATAATTCAAAGTTATATGTTACGTACTCAAACTCAAATTTACTCTCGGCTTCGCCTCTAAAAAAATCCGACTACGCTACCTGCATAATGCTTATTCGGACTCGGTTTATTGGGAGTATAAGTTATAACTTTTACTTTTCAAAGACCCCAAGCTGTATGAACCACAGGCAATTTTTCTGTCCCTTACGTTTCATTTTTTTTATATTAAGATTGGTATAATTTATTAAATATTATTGGTTAGAAGCTTGCACCAGTAACCATAATTTACGTAGACTATCAGCCTTATCAACTGCAAAAGCTAAAAATGTAAAAATTTGAACAAAAGTTACTTTTATGACAAAAGGCTCCGCTAAGAAAGAATTTTGCGAAATTTATCTCCTGTATAGGTGAAATTAGGGTTAAATGTTTCTATAAAAATCCGTCATTAGGTCATTAAAGTTGGTCTTCGGCGTATATTCGTTGAAAACTTATAATGTTATGTTTACCGTTTTTGGATAATCATGTCCTAGGAGATGAAACTTCGGATGTCGTTATTCTTTAAGATTAGATTAAGAATATACAGACACTTACTTGCAACAGAATAACGTATTTCGGAACATTTTGCCATATGGTATGAAATTTTCTATATTTTATACCATATTTCTATAGATTCCACCATTTATACGACACGGGAAGAGTGAAAATGCGCGGGTAAGACCGCAGGGAATAAGCCATATATTAGCATAAATTACTAAACCATGTAGTGCTATCAGTGCTGCCAATTGGCGGGTAATTACCCGAAAATCGGGTAATTTTGGGCGATTTTATGATGACGGGTAATTTTGTTAAGTATTTGATCTGGCAATACTAACATT
Source organism: Apoda limacodes (assembly GCA_946406115.1). Classification (NCBI taxonomy): domain Eukaryota; kingdom Metazoa; phylum Arthropoda; class Insecta; order Lepidoptera; family Limacodidae; genus Apoda; species Apoda limacodes. The sequence continues at coordinate 17,685,473 of OX291555.1, read as the reverse complement.
TAGCTATATTTGCTTACATTATTGTGTATTACCTATAAGATCCCCGTTTTCTCAACCTGGTCCTACCCCGGACATATTCTATTACCTGTGCTTTGTCAATAAAAAAAGCATTTGCAAAAAAGTATCATCATTTCCAGCTCTCATTGTGCATTAGTAGCGAGAAGCAGGTATCCCAATAGCAGGATCGTAAATTTTTAGCCCATAATTAAAATATTGTAAACAAAATTATGGTCTTCTGACTCGTCTGAGTCAGGTCCTAGTGGAAATTAGTTACTTTTGGAGGTTTGTTTTAATGCCCATTGTTTTGATGACTAATTTCAATATAATTTACAATCGTTTAAAAGAACAGACTATACTTTTTTTTATGGGGTACCTTACTTTGTTGTAAGAAAAAAATTAACTCGAATTAAGTATGTATATAAAAAATATCCGATTTCCGAATATTCTACTGCTGGCATGTTGGCAAAACTGTTGTTTTGAGGATAATGATCTGGTAAACAAACAACCCTAATATATCAGCATTATTTCTATGACTTATAATGCGACTAAATTAAAATCTACATAGACCTATGTTAGTTCTAAACCCTAATATATCAGCATTATTTCTATTACTTATAATGTGACCAAATTAATATCTACATAGTTTCGTTTCGTTTATTGTATGGTTTTTAGGGTTCCGTACCCAAAGGGTAAAAATCGGGACCCTGTTGCTAAGACTTCAGCTGTCCGTCCGTCCGTCCGTCTGTTACCACGCTGTATCGCATGAATCGCGATAGTTAGACAGTTGAAATTTTCACAGAAGATGTATTTCTGTTTCCGCTTTAAGATCATATACTAAAAAACAGAATAAAATAAATATTAAAGGGGGCTCCCATACAACAAACCTGATTTTTTTTGCTCGATATTGATAACGGCAACACTTGAAAAAATTTACAGAATATTTAGTTATATATTTACTTTAAAAATTAATAATTAAAGTACAATAAAACAAATATTTAAGGGGGGCTCCTATCCAACAAAAGTTATTTTTTTGTCATTTTTATAGATAATGGTAGGGAACCCTTCGTGCGCGAGTTCGACTCGCACTTATTTTTAATATTTGTCCTCGCCACTTTGGCCTGCCGAATGGTGCCATTCTATTTGTAGTATTACCTTGTGAGTTAACTAATTAATTATTACTCCGATCTTTTAATTGACTAGTTGGCGCCTAAGTGAGTTGGTTTAGATTTTATGTTCTTTATCATCCAATATATCAGAGCAGGATTGTCGTTTTGATTTCACTAATATCTATATACTATATATGTACTATATAACCTATAGACCTATACTTAGAGATTTAGAGTGATACCCCTGGTGTTGCAAGTGTCCATAGGCTACGGGGACCGCTTACCAACAGGCGGACCGTTAAGTTGTATGTCGAGGTATAAAAAAAAAAATTATAAAAATTCTCTCACTTCCGTTACAAAATGGTGAAACCAGAACACTCAAAGTTTGTTTCGCACGTCTGTTTCTTTCTATCCTCTGTAGATATATAAACTGTAGTTTTTTTTTTAGTAAATATCCTTATTGGTAAATAGGATTGATTTTTTTTATTGTGAAGCCTTATCTTTTTTCTGTTAACCATTTGACATTAAATAATGCCGCAAACCTGACTGGACGAATCTTATCAAAGGTACTTAAATGCTAGGAGTACTATAAAGTAAAGATAAAGCGCAGGCCATATTATGTAACTATGTAAGCTAACTTAGCACAGCTTAGCTCACGTAGCTACAATTTTTGGTTCCGTCCTACTGTGCCAACTTAAATAATCAAATCGACGCCTGAAATCAGAGTATAATAAAAAGATACCGCTAATGGCTCGCGGTATTAAAATATTTTACCTATAGGTCTATGTGTGTAATGCAGTGCAGCTGTATCTCAACTCAATGATGCCTTCATCATAATCCAAATTGTTATCATCATTGCATTGACGCGAGCTTTTGAACGGACTATGCTGGGAGTTTCTTTGAAGGATATGAGCAGAAATAAAGAGATCCGACGAAAAACCTAAGTCACCGACGTAGCCTATAAGCTGAAGTGGCAATGGGCCGGTCATATTTGTCACAAAACCAATGGCTGATGGGGCAGACGAGTCTTAAGCCACGGATTGGAAAGCGCAGCGTGGGTCGTGGACTCGTGGACTCGACCTGAAAAAGGTAGCCTGAAGTGACTGGATGAGAAAGGCGAAGTAACGGATGTGGTGGCGTTCATTAGAAAAGGCCTATGTCTATCAATGGACTGCTATTATAGGCTAATTAATGGACACTATAACGAAATGCCATATTTTTAAAGTTTATTAATTATGTTTTTAAGTCAGTTGTAATTATATCTCTTAGAGCAAATTTAACGAAATCCTTGCTTAACATATTGTTATTTACGTATACGTGGTTCTTAATCAACAGTTACCATATTTCGTTGTTCTTTGATACAAATGAAACTCATTTACTATCATGTGTAGGGTTGCCAACTATATTTAGGTAAAACAGCACCTACCGACTATTTTATCGAATTAGTGTTTTTTTAACTACGTTAACTAACATGCTACGATATGCGACCATATTTTGCACAACCTTCTTTGGGATAAATCGAACTTGCACAGAGAGCGGCCCGCAATGTTTTATATTTGAAAATGGAACGAACTTGAACCCGAACATTGATGACTAAAGAGATAACTCATCAAGTTTTATTTAAATTTCGGACAACAAAAGGATTAAGTAAAAATTAATTAAAAATTAAAAAACGAAATCGACATTAACATAATTAGTTTTTTACACGCATGTTTGAGAAAAGTACTATACAAGCCTTAGCCACAACTCAGCATAACCGGACTCTGTGATAGCATAACTGGACTTTGCGATACTCAGCATAACCGGACTCTGTGATACTCACACAGAGTTGGTTTATTTCCCGGTTATGATGCGTTTGCGGGCCGCGGCAATAAGAACTGTATTGTTTTTCAAAACATGAACTACGCGCAAACTATACAAGCGAGCAATTATCTGCAAGTTTTAACATCAAACAAAACTTTTTGATTCATAAATTCTCTAGATATGGCGGATGCGTTGTTTTCTCTACTTTTATTCCCGCCATTTCAATTGTGTTTTGGTGATTTTATTTATTTATTCACCTTATAATTTTTATAATTTTCTCGCATATCTGACGAAAAACATTGTGTGTAACACGAGCGGTACGGCAATTACAAACTTAAGTCATTAAAGTCTTCGGCCTTCTCAATAGCCTTTCGTTAGTAATTTTCTCCTTACCACCCTTAACACACAATGTACTAATAATTTGTTAAGATTATTTGTTTGAGCATTCTTTTATGTTTTAATTACTTGATTGCATTGATATAATAATAATATGCAATATAATTCTTGGTGAACCAACTCTCAAATTTATTCACATGGTTGTATTATTTATAATATTTTAACGTCGTTTAATTTATAAATTTTATGTATATACAGATATTGATGTATATAAATAACATTTTGTAAAGCCCTAGCAACCCAAACGGTGCTTGACGATAACAAATTACACCGATATTTTTCCTTTTTAATCAAGTCTTTAGAGACTAAATCGTATGAGCTCTTTAGATGAGTTCACCGCTATTCATTATTATTTCGAATCGTTTGTTATATAGTAAACCTAAGAAAAATAGAAAAGTATAATATTATATGTAAAATAAAAAAATAAAAAATACAGTTTTGGTCACTCTAATTCTTTGTGAATTCAGCCAGTATTTTCCATCTTTTTGTTTACATGTCTCGCACGTATTGTCTACGTACCTAAACCCTTCCACATTTTTCTATCCTGGGTACATTTACTGCTTTAATTTAATTTAATCTATACTATAAAGTCGGAGAGCTCCCATAAAATTTTATCGCGGGTGACTTAAGTTTTTGTTCAGGGGTAGCTGGAAGGACAGAGAATAACATTAATGCAATCCCAACCATAACCATAATAAATAATAACCGCAACCATACCACAACTATATTTTTTTTGTAATTTTTTAATTTAATAAAAATACTTTGCAAGCGCAGATAGAGCGTGAAAGCATATACACACTGGTGCAGTAGGTGTTTGCGTTTTTACTTATTTTAAAAACCTACAGTATAAATGGGTAAATATATTCGAGGGTAAGTCTAGGATAGACGCCGCAGTGGGATAGGTGGCTCGAAATTCAAAACACGTGGTTGATGCTTGAGATCGCCAAATTTATTATTACACAATGAAAGGCCCTTTCCTTACACACCTATCATCTTGCGCGACAAGGTGCTGCGCGGTTTTTGCCCTTCTCGATTTTGACACAAACAAAAAACTATGCTAGAGACGTTAGTAGTGCTGTTACTTTTTATATGGTAAGTAAATAGTTTAGGTTTTTGTTGTCGACGGGTAGTATATATAATGTACTCAGTGGCCTTATTTTCCGTTTAGATATCTATGTTATACATAGGTATGTTGTTGAAGTAGGCATTTATCCTACAAGAAAAGGGTTTTAAGGCATAAATTAGAGGCCGACTGCATATAATATACCTACCAAACTGTGCTATTAACACGCCAAATTTTTTTCTTATAAGGCATCTATTGTCTTGCTAGATTTAACTATTGGGGCAACTATCCGGTATGGGGCATATATCCAATAATTATTAAAAAAAAATTTCATACGTTACATAACTGAGAGACTAATGTGATTTCCAAAGGTAGGGCATCTATTCTAGACTTATCCTATAATACTACCTTGTACGGTAATACACTAATATTGAAACTCGTAGACTACGAGCATATCTCATGTTTTTTTTTATACCACTAAGGTGGCAAACATGTCTATGGTAAGTGGTCACCGTAGCCTATGGCCGCTTCCAACACCAAGGACATCACCCGCGCGTTGCCGACCCTGCAGAAATCTAATAACTTCTTTACTTTTTATGTACTCGTAGTATTCGTTCGCTAATACACGTAGTTCGTAAATAGCTGTAACACACAACCCCCTGCTTTAATTTAACGTCGCGTCGGTCTTACTTATAATATATAACTCTTTTAACTGACGTATACTTTGTAATAAAACGATTTATTCTGCAATGATTTTTTTTTTTAATTATCGCGTTTTTCAATCAATTATAAACTTATTGTAGACTAGCTGTCCCGGCGAACGTTGTTCCGCTGCCGTCCCTCTGTACCCGGCGAAAGTTGGTTTTTACCTATAGTGCCCGAGTCGCACTTGACATATCGAGATAAAAACTATCCTATCTTTTAAGTTGGATTAAATAACAGATATTTACGAAGTTTGATCAAAATCGGTTCAGTAGTTTAGGAGTCCATTGAGGACAAACATTGTGACACGAGATTTATATATATTAAGATATTATTGCAGGAATAAAAACGGCAAATAAATCACGTTTGTTGTATAGGAGCCCCCTTAAATATTTTTTTTTATTTTAATTTAATTATTTATTTTTAAAGTGAATATATTACTAAATATTCTGTGAATATTTCAAGCGTCTAACTGTTGCCGTTATCAATATCGAGCAAAAAGGAGCAAAAAAATCACGTTTGTTTTATGGGAGCCCCCTTAAATATTTATTCTGTTTTTTAGTATTTGTTGTTATAGTAGCAACATAAATACATCTTCTGTAAAAATTTCAACTGTCTAACTATCACGATTCATGAGATACAGCCTGGTGACAGACGGACGGACGAACAGCGAAGTCTTAGTAATAGGGTCCCGTTTTTACCCTTTATAGGTATTATAAAAGCCCCTTAAAATATTTCGGCATAGTAGAACCTTAATTAATTTTGGACATAACGCAGACAAAAAGGGAAAAATAATGATTTGCTAAATGATCACAAAACCATAATACAATCTCAGACATATTTTAATGAAGATTCCTAAATTACAATTGTATCTTGAACGAAAGTTTTTTTAGGTAGTTAAGCGTTTAATTTTTTTCTTAATTTTCTGTTTCTAAGTTTTAGTTAATCTGAGTTATAGGCACTTAATTATTGATGTACTGGTATATAGTTATATATTTAAGTAAATTTTAATTTATTTTAATAGTATTTAGTTTTACTTACTATATTATTTTTTTTCCCTTTCAGATATGCATTTGAAACGGAATGGTCTGGTGTTATAAATATTTTTTGAAAAAAACTAACTGAATAAATTCCAATATGGCGGAAGCTGAAGGGGGAGCGAGTGAGCAAGATGATGTTTCATTCTTACGAACGGTGAGTGTTTTATTTCCCTTTTTTCAGGATTCCGTAGGAAAATATCAAAAAACCCTTATAGTATCGTCTTATCGTCAGCCTTATATTTCGTCTGATGAAATTTTACAGGAACCTTAAACCGTCGTAGAATACAGTACAGTACTTATTGTAACAAAGTTCGGTAATAAAAATGTTAAGGGTAATTTCCTAACCTTAAACTGACTCATTTTGGTGAAAACATGATAATCTATGGTGCACTATGGATTGCGGGATATCAATCGATGTCTTCAAAAAATCAGTAAAGGTTGCTAAGTATCTTTTTCTCTCAATTGCATACTTTGCAAGTTATTAGTTTACCGTTACGTTACTTACCGTGAGTTCTAAAAATCTGAAAAATACTTTTAACTAATTTGTCTAGAACAAAATCGGTGGTCAAGGTTTTTAAATGTTTGCATAATTCTTATTCTATACGAAACCTTGACTTAATACGTATACAACACGCACGTTTTCTTCGTATGATTGAAATGTTTATAGATTCATCCCCAAAACTTTACTACCTACCTACCTTTTAATATCTAAAATGAAAAACAGCCGGTATGTATGTAAATAGTCGCGTACAGTGCGGTTTCAGAAAAACTTCCTACCTTGAGTTGTGGAATGAGCTCCCTGCCAAGTATTGTTCTAAGGTCTACAGTATGTGGTTCTTTTTTGGTTTCTTAAGAAAGAAGTTATTAGATATTTGAAGGTGTCGACAACTCGCATGTGTTACCCCTGGTGTTGCAAGCGTCCATAGGCTACAGTGACCACTTACCATCAGGCGGACCGTAAGCTTGTCCTGTACAATGTCAAATATACTACGTCAAAAAAGTAAATAAACAAACATTATTATTTCTTGACAATGTCAAAGACATGTCTTGTGACATATTTGAGTGTTAAGCGCGAATCGTGTGTAAAGGTTTTCACTTCTGCCGGCACTCCCGGAGTGCAACTCGTTTTTTTTTTTTTTGAAGTGAAAACTTCTTTAGCGGCATTATGCACTTTTTTGGTATGGGTAAAAAATGATAAACTCGCGCAGGCTGATCGAATATTCGTAAGACGGAAACCATAATGCCACGCCATAAAAATTGGTGAGACGGAAACCATAATGCCACACCTGTTTGTTTGAAGTGAAAACGTCTTAAGCAGCGTTGTGCGCTTTTTTTGTGATGGGTAAAAAATGTTAAACTGTAAGACGAACTGTAAGAGGAAATTGGGTTGATGAAAAGATGAAAGTGCGGATTACACGTGTTAAAATGTTATATCCAGGTTGTATGTTTTCACTTCTGCCGGCACTCCCGGAGTGCAACCCCTTTTTTTTGTGACGGTGTGAGCCCTTGTCGACTGCTTCAGAAGCAGTGTATCTGGACTAAAGTAACTTTATAAATGTCCCATACTTTGTAACTTACCAGCTTTAAAGTTGGATATGGTCAAAAAAGCCTGGGGCAGAGTTAAACCTCTATTTCCAGTTTCTGACGAACCATAAGAAGTAAGTCAGGTGTGGACAGGGGAAGGTTACACCTGTTCAGTATGTGGGTCACATGTAGATTCAAGTAGGTTATATAAGTAAAGTTTGTCTATAAACTATTGGCGGTATACAGATAATATATAGCTAATTATAAATATAAAGTTTTGGCTTATATACTAAAAATACTAATGAAATGAATAGAATGAAATTATCGTAAAATTATTAAAGATATTTGAAAATATAATGACATAGTATTTACACAAGTTTCCTTTGCGGGCAGTACGTGCATCAGTATAATGTATATGAATAAATTTACGTCAAAAGCCAGATGTGAAGGTCGTTTTTAAGTCTTAGACCTCATTATTGAGGCGTGTTTTAAATCGCATCGAAGTTAGAAAAGTGTTAAAACGCCTACAAAAGGGAAATTTTTCAATTGTAAAGTTGTATTAGTTTACCTCACCATAGATTTGGTTAGATAATATTATTCTCTCCTGTCGATATAAAAAAATCCTGTCAAAGACTCGTTCCGAAAAACCAACTTTACCGGGCGTCATTTACTTGACAGAGAGTAGAAGTAAATTGTAACGTGTCCTAACCGTATCTAATTCCCAGGTAGCTATAATAGTTACACAGCTGACTATATTTATGTGAGCTGTCATTCCCGGGTCGTGATAAAGTCATAGAATTTGGCAGCAGTAGATATGTGCCGAAAATGAGATCAAGCTATTTAAAGGATTTAGAACTGGCTAGAACTGACTAAGTATGTCTGTTACCCCCCATCCCCTCCTTGGTTATTGACTTGTTGATTTTTTATTTGTTTATAATAAACGATAAGTAAATACTATAATAACTTGTTTCTTGTAGATTTAATTGGCTACCTATTAGGCCATTTGTTGATATACGTGTTTTCACCGTAACACAGATCAGCAGAACATGCGCATATGCGCATACTTGTGTGGTGCATAAATACTCGCTGGACCGGCTAACGGCCCGTATACATACACGAACTTAGGCCATGTATTCACGAGGCAACAATTTGATGCAAAACATGTGTCTCAACATGTTGACGAGCGTTACGTTTTGCGCGTCAGTTGCCGAATGAATAAAAGCCTTCATTGTAACCGATATACGTAACCGTAATAGCTTATTTTCATCATCAAAAACGGACAAGGTTGTGACGGAGAGTGCGGTGGCAACCGATGGCAACACAAGAGACTTTATCAAGAAAAGATACAACCCTGTGATATACAACAGATTGACGGCGTAGAAGTAGGGTAACAGGATCGTGTTGGCACAACAAACCCCTTAAAATAGCAGAAATAGCTTGTAAGGGTAATTAGATAAAATTTGGAGCAGAATAAAGAAAGAATTTATTTCAAAAGAATTTAATGAAAAGCTTCCGCGTGAATAGTAGCAGTAATTGGACTCTGCGACCTCTTACTGTTAGGGCTGCCACCAGCAAGTAAAGTTTGTGACAGTTTATAAATAGAGAAACTTTTTATGTAATTTTGACTTCAATATAACATTTTGAGTCTTAGTCTTTTATTTTTTTAATAACTGTTGTCCTGAATCGTAACGTAGCGTTTATGTAGCGTGTGATCAACTCATAGCTTCGAAGATAGATCCTTATAAAAACACTATCTGGTAAGCGGCCGTGAGTTTAGTTTTCACAACGTCGCTCGACCGGTGACATTGTAGTGTATCTCACACACCGATGGGCACTAGCCATTGCAAGTCAGGGGCAGGTATTGGCATGTAGGTTTCAGAAGAATTCCCTGCCAAGATTTTCTCTAAGTATGGGTTCTCCAAGAAAGAAGTGATTAAATTTTTAAAGGTTCGGCAACGCGTGAGTTATGCCCGCAGTACCAGTAAGCTTGTTTGCTACCTTAGTAGCATATAACAAAATTATTATGTATTCATTGCTTGACGTTGGAATGATTAACCGTTTTACAGTTTTAAGAAAACTTATATGATTGACATTAGTTATTTAAAAGTAATTATCATTTTTACGTCAGTATTTTAGCTCTCATTTAATATAAGATATTATGTGCTTATAGTTACATCCTATATTTCAATACTATAAGTATGTTAAAAGTAATTCTTTCTTTTACAATCTTCGTAAAAATATAAATTAATCTTAGGAACATTAAATTGGTAAATTACAATAAATACATGGGTATTAACAAAAAAAAAATAAGATAAATTGCCATATTTAAGAATGCAAAGTAAGATCGGCAATAAACAGAAACGTAAAGTTGTGGTATTGGTTGAAAAATAATAACAATAAGTATTTTTTGTATTCAACGAAGTCATTTAAGATAGATCACTTAAAAGTAATCAATGAATAAATGATTACTAAATACTGTACGAACTTCTAAATCCTACTTTTCTTTGTAACAAACGATAATAGTGACAACCCTAAATGGATATGAATGGGTCGTAATTTGTCAAGACTTCTCGAGCGTACCACAAATGAACAGCCAACAGCTTTTGTATTATTTTTATCGGCTAAATTGTAAGAACACTCCATTTTTCACCAGAAATCGATTTCCGTTGCCTTTTAAAGTTGCATTTTTTTATCTTCTTGTAAACTTTAGTAAAAATTTGTATCCTACAAGTAAAAGAAAGAAAAAGTACCTAGTTTTATTCTGGTTCCACATTCCCAAATTTTTTTGACAGCCCTATATGGAAAACTAGTTTAAATTGTTAGACTATGACATTTGCATTAGGTAAGATGGATTTTTTTATGAACTTATCAGAGCCAGAGAAAAAAAAGAACTCTTAACTTAACACTTAACTTGTGTCTGCAGTTTCTGTATGAAATCGGCAGGGGGTTTGGAGGGGATACTTTAGGTCTTGGTGACGCGTATATATGATTACATATTTATGATTTTCGAAACTTAAAAAAGTCTTTAAGGTTTCGTATCTCAAAAGAAAAAACGGGACTCTTATGGACTTTGTTGACCATCTGTCTGTTCGTAGGTCTGTGAAGACCATTTTTCTTAGGAACGCGTAGCGGTATCCAGTTGAATTTTGTATCAAATACTCATATCTATAGTCCCTTAAATCTGAAAAAAGACAAGCTTCCAAGTAAACGCAAGAAAAAAACACAGCTATTTGCATATTTTGCTGTTTTTTTTTTTTCAATTTTGCAAATTGGCTGTATAAGTAATTAAATTAAATTTTATCAAAATTAGTCCATATTCAAAAGTTCGCCAAAATGTAAAAAATAATCGTCTGAAGCGGAAACACTTACAGAGACATTTGGGCTATGTGTTTAATTCGTCTATCCAATCCCAATAGGTAATATTCATAAACGATAATAAACAAGGAGAAGGTTCTCTGTTCGACGCGTATGCTTTTTTACAAGCTGTTATTTAGCTTCACCTGTCCCGTTGTCTGTAATCAAATATTGTAAGTAAAATTTTACCCACTTCCCGGTGTACACACGTAAATCGGGTGACAATACAATATAATGATCTTATAGTGCTGGTCTGACGATGTAGCCGGAAGGTTGCCATAGGATCTCTGTAACGAAACGACGCTATCCCATCGAGTTAGGGCTTGTTTGATTTGTCTTGACAACTACTCTGGTCTTAAACGATAACCATGGTCTAATGAAAGCTTTTTAGCTTATTTGTAAAAAAATAACCACTGACCACCACGTAACCGATTGGCTTAATGTATTTGATGATTATGGCCTTAGTTATGGATAGATTATGGAACCATCCATACATATTATATAAATTTTAAAAAGATTAGTTCAAACGCAACGTCTTTGCCAAATGTGAGCCAATTTTGATGAAAGTTACCACCTAGCTACAGTCGATGTAAGTAATAAAACAAAAAATTACACAGACTTCAAAACCCTACTTAAACGTGAAAATAAACCTTCCGCATATCAAATATTGCGCTTACTATTTTCTTCTCCTACAAGTCGGATGCCAATAAAAAAATGTCTACTATCTTTACTACAAATGTGTTTAGCAGTTTTGTTTAGCATACTTGAAGTGTTTTGATGTCGGTGTAATTTTTAGGGTTCCGTACCTGAAAGGTAATTAGGAACCCTATTACTAAGGCTTCGCTGTCCGTCCGTCCGTCCGTCCGTCTGTCACCAGGCTGTATCTCATGAACCGTTATAGTTAGACAGTTGAAATTTTCACAGAAGATGTATTTCTGTTGCCGCTATAACAATAAATACTAAAAAACGGAAAAAACAATATTTAAGAGGGCTCCCATACAACACACATGATTTTTTTGCTCGTTTTTGTAGATAATGGTACGGAACACTTCTTCCGCGAGTCGGACTCGCACTCGTTTTAAAGCGAAGAAACCATGTAACGTAGCTCAATGCGTTATCAGTATGTTTTCCTCTAAGGCTTATTTTTTACACTATAATGGATTTATGAAATCGAATAATGTTTTTGTTAAACAAAGTTGCTACTTACTACTTACTTTTGCATATATACGCGTAGGTAAAATAAATTCCCGTTTCCACACGGGTGAGACGAGGTCGTAAAGTTTACTGTTACGTGAAACGTTCATGTAAAACGACGTAAATGCTTGCCTTTTAATGTCTTAACGGTTATGTCTTCTGTAAAACATATAAAGTGAATTCAACATAGTAAGTATTTACTTACCTATTTTTTCGTGTTAAAAAAAAAACACAGAGCGTCGATCGACCAAAATGAACATGTTTCAGATATCCGCAATAATTTTCGCACTACGTAACTATTAGCGTTGATGCGAGTTAAGCGAGTTGAATCACGCACTTAATTTTTTTTTGAATCACCACTCAATACCGCACATTCAATTCTACTTTACTCAAACTCTTCATAACTTACTGAATGTAATAAGTAGCATTTGTGCAAAAAGAAGATTAAAATGTGTATTTATGTATTTTTAGGAAGATATGGTGTGTTTGTCCTGCACCGCGACGGGGGAGCGAGTGTGTTTGGCTGCAGAGGGGTTCGGTAACAGGCACTGTTTCCTGGAAAACATCGCTGACAAGAACATACCTCCGGATCTGTCGCAGTGTGTATTTGTGATTGAACAGGTACGTAAGTATATGAGATTTTACAAAAGGTCAGGGAGCTTATTGCGAAAAAGTCTGGGGTTCTTGGGTTTCGCGCCAAAAGAGGCTAAATGAAGTTATTTGATAAACGATAAACATCCATAGGATTAGAGATGCATAATTTCTGGCAGCTTCGGTGACATTTCAAAGAATGTCAACGGTATTGGAATAAAAGTACCTTATATGAAAAAAACTTGGTATTTAAAATTTTATGGCCTAAAATAACAACAAATAATGTTCAAAATGTGTTTTTCTTTAATATTAATTTCTGATTGAGATAAGGATTTACGCAAATGGGTCCGCAAAATTCCCAAATTTGTTTTCGTTTTGAGATCTTGGGAGTCATTTGCGGCTCAAATTATTTTCTCAATGGTGTGTGTGTTTATGTACTAGTATGTATGTACTTAAGTCAATATTTCTAATACTATGGCCTAGCAAGTCATTTATTGTAACTAGTTGTACGCACTTATCGCATCTAGTATTGGCTATATTTTGGTTTGCAGGCGTTGTCAGTTAGAGCTCTTCAGGAACTGGTCACGGCTGCGGGATCTGAAACTGTAAGTACTGCAATATAGCTTTTTTTACAACAGATTATATGACCTATTCTATATATACATATGTATCTATGATTAACCATACCTTTTCCAATAAATAATATATAAATAAATAATTTTCTACCTTTAAAAACCAATATTTAAATAAATAATATTTTTTGCCCCTTAAAAGGATTTTAAAAATCAAATCTCTTGATTTTGAGATTTTTGTTTAGGGGACGATATATGCTAGGTCGCGTAAATACGCAATTTTTGCGTTGCCGTTGCGGAGACATATTAGGAGGCCTTCGTTAAGCAGTTCGATTGAAACGAACGAACGATATGTGTATGAAATTGTGTAACGATTTTGAATATATTAATATACACATCGTTATTATTACAGAATTTATATAGTTTTCTGGCCTATATCGTCCTTTCAACGTACCATGTATTTCCTTCCTTCTTTGTATTTAACGAAGTTTACAATTACCTTTTGTGAATAATATGTTTTCTTCTTATGTAGTGCTTTCGTGTTTAAATTTTACAGGGCAAAGAAAATTTAGTAAGTATTCGTTTTGCGGTGAATTGCATGACTGAATTCATTCCATGGTTATTCTAAATTTGAGGGAATGGCATATGTGTTTTTTTTTTTACTTTTAATTTGAAGGTTAAAAATAGTATAACGATCTATAAGTTTAATTTAACAATGGTCTTAATTTAATAGCTAAAAATTTTAGCATGTTAATAGAAGAAGATAATTATAACAAAATTTAATCATTATTTTCGTTTTTTTTTTATTAATCCTAAAATATATATATACATTATATCCAAGATTTGCAAATTAGTAAATTTTGAGACTTCTAACTGAATTTGAACTTAGTACCTTTGAGTCAGTAATCCAAGGCACAAACATTGCGTCAGTTTAGTCATCAAAATATGAATTAAAACAAAAGTGCCCTAAATGTGTAACCGAGGTGTTTACATACGGTGACGAGCGATATATTTAACGTTGTGTTTCATATACAAAATTCTAAAAATGCTAAATGCGATTTTTACGTCCACATTAATCAGTTTTACATTTTGACTCATTCTTTATAAAATCTCAAGCTATTAAATTAAGATCTTATACATTTTTGATGCAGTTGCCTTCCCTATAAAAAATCTAAAGTATAAAATAGGAATAAAATTTATTAAAAGTTACAAGTGTTAATTATTTAAAATTCAAAATTAATCTATTAACAACGACACACTTTTTCAATATAGACTAATTTGTATTGTATATATCTATTTTGGTACAGTCGTCCACATAAATACTTGATGTGAGAAAAGTGTACATGCCAAGTGCGTTGATGGTTACGTAGGATATTAATTTTATTAGAATTGTCGGCCTCGAAGATATGGGTAATAAACATGCCAATTAAATTAGGCATTTAGTAGATTTTAATGCGTAAGCTAGATTTATGTAGCTGTCGTAGACACTGAGATCTCATCTGAGATTTAATTTTTTTTTTTTTTGTTTAGTGATTTTTAAGCTAAGAAAAACGCATTTACATTTTATCATTTACAAAGTGTTAAAAGATTTTTTTTAATATGTATAAAAGTAACAAAACTACCAAACGACGAATATAAATCACTTAATTAAATTGTAGCTAGTATTTCAATGACAAGAAAACTGCAAACTCGATGAATTAGTATCCTATTAATATTATATTATGTGAAAGTTTGTGTCTGGCTGGATGTTTGTTACTTAAACACGCTTCAACCACTGGATGGATCGGGATAAAACTCGGCATACATATAGGTTAGGTCCTGGAATAGCATATAGGCTACTTTTGATCCCTAACAAATTCAAAAGTTCCTCCGGGAATAACTATAACAAAATTAAACGAACTATTGCTGCACCTAAAGCTTGCTATAGCAATTCATTGGCTTAACTTATCAATTAATTAATTGGAGTTAATTAAGGAGTTCCACGCCGATAACCGAATTTAGGGCGGGCGGAGCTGCTGGCAAGGTCTAGTAAATGTATAAAAAAAGCGAAGTTAGGCGGTTTGTGCACGGAAGCCTTAAGAGAACACTGACCCACTGGCTAATTGAATAAATGGTCTGAATCGCTTCTGCAATAAACTTCTAGAAACATTGCCTATCTAAGTTTCTTGCTAGTTTTAAAGATATTTTTATAGTTTTCCTATATTAAGTCAGTTTTTATCTGCATTGTACAATTTGTGAACACTCCCAATAAAATAGTTTTATGCTTATTGCAGTAGTTTGAAAGTTTGATTGTCTAGCCTTCATAATTTTTATTATCATTTTGCGGCATGACATTATGATGAATAATGGCTGGCCCAGGTCTTTTTTGGAACGACACAATTAAGTGAAATTAATATTTACAGATACTTATTTTAGGCATAAACAAATAGGCCAGATAGATATTCGTTTTCAGAAACACCTTTACCTAACGTTACCTACACAGTATTAAGTTTTACTTTCCTTTCTTCTTAATTATCTATCTAAATTATGATCTGACAATATGTGTTCTTGAGTTAGAGAGCAACCAAATAATAAAAATTGACTTTAATAATTTGGACGATTCATAAATGTATGTAAAAACCTAGTTTTAATAAAAATAAAATTGACTTTGACCATTTACTCAATTTACAAACACAAACAAAATTAAAAAGTATGTCGCTAATCGGTCGCCTATCCATTGACTAACTAAGCTCGACGTCGCTTAACTTCGTATATTGTTTCCAATTAACAAATGTTTTACTGTTTCTCTCAGTAATCTAAATAATTTCCGCTAGATTGCGTTGATAGTTTAATTTAAGATGGTAACCCAAATAACACAATGAAGTTGTTAAATAGATGTGCAACAGAATTTGCTCCATCCAAAGCCTGTATAAAAAGGCTGTAAGAAGTCTGTATAAACGCTAAGCCAGCCCTTATAAGTGCAATTTGGGCCCCAAGTTATACAGATTTTGGTTTTAGAGTGACTGTTTTGTATCATTACGACTGTTGTATAACGGAATTGTAAGTGCTTGATAAAGGCTGACAAATCTGCTTTTGACCTAAAATATTTCTTTTCTATAGCGCTTACCCAGTCTGAGTTATTTATAAGCGTAAAATATTAGCATCTGTTAATGTTGTTTGTATAATTTACGCTGTTTTAATTACCAACTAAAGTTATTCAGTATTTTTAAAAGTTAATATAATGGTTGTCGTGCAGAAAAATTATAATTGGAAATGAAATTTTTACTTCTCTTTTAGTAGATAATTGTCAAATATGGTTGCGGATATCAGCTTATTGTGAAAGTATATACATATTTTTACTGATATTTCACGCGCCCACGATATAAGAGCTATTTAATGTCTAAATATATTAAAACACGATAAAATCAAAACATATTTCTGTATTTTCTCAAGTATATTCTTATTTTTAGTTAACAATTTCGGTAAAAATGAAGGAGCGCATCACGTAAAATAGACTGTTATTTTAAGTATTCTGAAAATATAAAAATTAAATCGTAATATTATGGTAATAAAAGCAAATGGTGGCAGTTTACTCACAAGATTTAGACATTTTAAACATACGTTGAAGTGCTATCAGTTTGAGAAAACTTGGAAAAACAGCTTTAGGGCAGTTTGTTGCCGTATCAATTACTTTCTTAGGCTACATCGCAGCGTTAAAAGAGTATGTAGTAATGTTAAAAGCATTCTGAGCGATAAAACACGTGCTATTATACAGCTTATTAGGGTCTCGCTAGTATAACTTGACTATTTACATTACTGTTGATATTTCTATATTTTTTCGCACTTTCCGTTTGAAACCACCAGTTCTTTTAAGTTTTCTCCAAAAATTAGGTCTTATTACAACCATTGGCATTTTAAAATACTGCTCTGTACCTTTTATTAATGGATAAGGAGGAAAGGCTTTACTAATTATTTTATCAATGCTTTCTTACAGCTGGCATCAAAAGAGCATTAACTTTTACCTTTAAATAGGTATAACTCTTTAAAATGTTCGTATATATGTGAGAGTTTTATTAGAGAATTTTGCAAAGCTTTTAAAAGGATTGTTGCTGTAACAAATTCGTTTATAAGGCTATAGGTACTGCAGAATACCTAAAGTTGCAACAAAAGTTGTAAAGGAGAATATATTTATTCTTTATTACAACTCATAGCTTAGCAATACATTGATCTAGAGCACTATACAACTTTAAGAATTATTAAGTTTGTTAAATTCTTTTATACTGAATATATCCTTTCCGGAAGCCGTTATGTTTCTTTTGTTAGACTTGGAGACATGTACTGGTTTTTGGTTTTTCTATTATACAGAGTTTGTGTTACTTGGGAATGGCTCGTGTCTTTGCCAACTTATATTTTTGAAAATTTTTAAGCTTCTACATACTTTGGTCTACACAGACAGACAGTGGCTTAGTAATAAGGCTTCGTTGGCACCCTTTGTGTACAAAACTTCAAAAAAGGGGTGGTTTTTGGGTAGTAAAACGTCACCCGCGTACAACCTCAAAATATATTTTTAAGGTTTTATAATGTATGATGATAATTCCGCTAACAGCTTATGAAAAAAAGATATTATTAGGTTCTTCATGTAGTATTTTACTGAACCGGCTGGACCTTGTCTATGGTTTTACAAACGGCGACCCTATAATTTAGGTTACCAAAGGTAATACGGTGTTCTATTAGCCAATCTGATTAGAAAACTTACAACTATGAGCAGTACTCACTCCACGTAATGTGGTGAAACATAGCACCAAAAGTACTAGTGCACTACCCGGAATTATACAGAACTAAGGATGTAACAAGAAGAAAATACTAAGTTAAACTTTCTTACTATTTTAGTGTTTTTTTTACTTTTAGTTGCTTACACTTTTAGTTATTTTTTTAGTTTTATTATTTTATTAATAATGCCAACGATGTGGAAGTAAAAAAGACTAGGAAGTTACCATTACTATTTTTAATTCGGATTTTCTCCTAAAATTTTTCCCAGCACAGCTGTCTACTGTAAGCTAAAATAATCGTTCCAGTTTTCAAACGTTATAAATAGCTGTGTGGGCGACTGTACCGCTGCTGTTAGCTTGTCTGCGGTTCATGAGCTTTTGCACTTTTTATTTATATTTTAACCAACTCATCAACTGTTTTTGTCTGAGAATAGACAGGTTTACTATCGCACAAATTTACTAAGTTGATTTTGCTTAACACTTTAGTCTTCTAACTTTTTGATTCAAATTAATATTATTGTAGAACAATGCGAAATAAAAATTATGTAGTATTTATTATTTTTACTCTCATATGTTCAGTTCTGATGCAATTCCCATTAGTATACGCATACACATACATATATTTACATTTGTTATATATTACTACCAAAGACATTAAAGTAGCATCGACTGCTGATGATTCGGAAAATGTATGTAAATCACATCAACCAGTTTACGGGGAAACGGGGCGGGAGTAGTACTGAATTTTATACCATTGGTGAATTTTAACCAAAAGCGTAATAGTTGCGTACAATGCAAGGTTAAAAATCTCTTATAGGAATTAAGTAGTGCTGTGCAAAATCAAAGATGATGGATACATTGACTAAGCTAAATCCGAGTCCATATATGTATAGATACCGCTGCGTGCGTGCGTTTGTGTCATATATGCTATATGTATGCATACTGCTTACCTGTTTTTTTTTTCTGTTTTAAAGTCGCAAAAAATATTTTCTATAGAAGTTGCTCGTGCGGTACTTGCTACCGAACTAATGTTCTTGAAAATATTTTATGACGTAATGAAAATCTGAATAATAACAATACACAACACTTTAAATTTAGTACGTAAATAAAAATAATATTATTTTTTCGTGGAACAACACCTGCCACTGACATTTAATACCTATGTTTGTGTTTCTTAAACGTCTAGAAAAAAAATTGTAACATACAATACTACAGGAAGGCATTTTATTTTTAAAAACTTGAGACCATTCTTGGTCGAACGCAGAATGAGGAATGCCGTATCGGCTGGCATTCGGCGATGTCGCCGATAGGGTTCATACATTTTCGCCTACTTAGGCGGTCTATGCTACTCGAATGTCTTTGATTTAGACATACACGAATTAACTTTACTTTATAAACATGGGCACAGTTCATAACCACACATTCCTACGCTCACTTACACACATATTTCTTAAACACTTTTAACAGTCAATATATTGGTCACATTAGGTATATACCTAGGTGTCCAAGACATTTAAACCAATCATACGCTAACATATGTGATTGGTTGAAATTGAAATGTACCTTAACGGTCCTCTATCTGAGAATAAGCCATATTTTCGGGGAACATTAAATGCCGACGAAAAGCGCACCTGAAAAAATACAGCGTTCAAATGTAAATGTCGTAGCCATCTAGTTAAATTAGCCAGCTAATTGGACGCCTAGGCCGTTCAATTAAACCATTTAAACGGCTGAAGAACAACTAGCCAAGTCATTGAGCGCAACGTTTAACCAGATGCCCGAATGTCGTGTCTTTGAGTGATTATATTTTTATTAACTATCGGCATGGGCATCTAATTGGATGCCGGCATTTAATGAACGGCCTAGGCGTACAATAAGCTGGCTAATTTAACTAGATGGCTGCGACATAAGTACTACGCCGAGGCGTAAGTCGTTCAGTTCATATTTTACTTGATTATAATAAGTATGATCTACATTGCTCGTTTCTTTCATGTTTAAGAATAAAAGTGCTGACTGATTAGAGTGTAAAGCAGCAATATACATCATATTATAACCATTTAGAAACTATATTATTATTTTTCATTATTTAATATAGTGACTTGAATTAGATAAATAGGCCACAGTGACCGCTTACCATCAGGCGGACCGTGTGCGTGTTCGCCACCTTAGTAGTATGAAAAAAAAGATGTGATTATAACTTACATTGCGGCCTTACATCCTTAGTCGATACTTTCATGCTTAAAATAACAAGAAATGTAAATCATCATTATAATAGATTATAAACAATTACTAAATAACTTTCACTGTTGCAAATTTTTTTGTTCTGTTGCTATTAAAATTAACATTTCAGACACATCTTATCCTGTTTCTTTAGAGGCTTAATTCTTACGGTTAGCTGTCCTTTTTATACTAAGTAAGTTTTGTTACCTAATTTCAACTTCAGAATATTATGAAAATAGATAATGATTATTATACTGTAAAATCAATTTATGAAGTTAAAAGGAAACACAGTAATCAAATATATTTTCAAGCTTTACATATGTTACATATATTTATGTTTTTTTTTTTCAGGGTAAAGGCACTGGATCTGGTCATAGGACACTACTGTACGGCAATGCTATACTGTTGCGGCATCTCAACAGTGATATGGTACACTTAATTGATTTAAAATAGTAAAAAAAATAATTTTAATTATTAGTTGGCAGTATAGACATAAACATATTACTTTGTAAGGACCGGGCTAGTAGCGACTTCAAGTGGACGTAGCTCTTTGTTTTGGCGGTGTCAAAAATTAACATCACCTCTTGGTCATGCTTGACCAACGTTATTTCATATTGTATATTATGCGAGTTTCCAATGTTTCAGGTAGATTTCAAAAGTAATAACAGATGGCGCTATTTTTTCTAGGATGAAAATAGTATATTTCGTACTGAGTACAAAATAACGCTTTTTCTTACCCGAGGGCTTTTATTCCGACAGTAAGTAAAGCCATTTTGTACTCGGTACGAACCTTACTTTCTCTACTACCTGAAAGACCAATACTATTAAAATAAATAAGTAGATAGAAAAAATCGACATGTTTTCCCCCCAAAATTTATGTCATTTATTACAATGAATTTGCATGCGACGCGGCGCGGCACGAAGAGGCCAGCATCATTTTGCCAGTTTTTCGGCCGCCCGCTGGTGACGTCATATTTTTCTTTTACGCCCGCGCTAAAAATATAACTGGCCACACCCAGTACTAAATGCAATGTCATTTTTCGAACTTACCTGGGAGTGATTTCGCACTGGGGTCTCAAAAAGTTTGATTTTCGAAGCTGAGTAAGTATGGAACTTTAGAACCTTTAATTGAAATTAGTAGAAAAATTGAACTTTTAACATTTATTTGGCTATATCTTTAATTATTTGGTATAAATTTAGAATAAAACAAAAAAATATGAATTTTAAACTGTTGTCAATTTTTTTTCACTATTTTTTTCTTGTTTAGTACCGTAGTAGTACCTAAGTACCTAAAATTAATACAAAAATTTTATTGTCGTAGTACCTGGCTTGCTTGTCGACATCATCTTCACAAGACAAGTTGGCGTTCGACGTGGGTTTGCAAGAGCATTCGCAAGGCGAGGCTTGCTGGTGGACTTTGCATCCAGCCAGCAAGCAAAGGTAACTGCAAATAAACACAACCTACTTATTCACACTATCTCAAAATAATAGTGAATAATAGGCTAAATAGTTTAGAAAATCCCTATACCTAAATATGCGACACTAGCGAACCTGAAACTCTGTGTGCATACAGGCGTTAAAGATTACAGAAAACCAAGTCGTGCGGTTCATTATACTCGATAGAAGTAAAACTTCAGCGCCATCTTCTTATTTATTTATCTGAAATAAGTAACACTACAAAACTATGGAAAAGGCTTCCGTTTAGCAATGGTAGTCTTACTTCTACTACTAACAACTTCATTTCTTATGTTTTGACGTTAATGATATTTGTATGTATATTGGGCTCGTACACAAATAAATCTATACCGTTCATTCGATTATTTTTATATATTTATCAACGATTGAGCATTTAATTAAAAATAATACATTTTTTAGATCAGAGGGGGAGAAAGTACGCGTTGGTGACGACTTGATTCTTGTGTCTGTTGCTACTGAGAGATATTTGGTAAGTCATAAAGATAGTAGTTGGGTATTAAACAATTCGTTTGGTTTCTAAGTGCCTACTATGATACTGGTCTAATCGCAGTATTATTTTTAAGTCTAAAAGCTACATAATATTCTTATAATTACAGCATACAGCAAAAGAAAATGAAGTATCGATAGTAAACGCATCATTCCACGTGACGCATTGGTCTGTACAACCGTATGGTACTGGGATATCGAGGATGAAGTACGTGGGATATGTTTTTGGTGGTGATGTGTTGAGATTTTTCCATGGGGGTGACGAGTGCCTTACCATACCCAGCACTTGGAGCAAAGAAGGTGGGCAGAAGTAAGTATCTGCTAGATCAGCTATAGGTTAAAAAATATATGGTGTTTTGTTTGAAATGATTCCTTAATATTGCTTACTCTTATTGTTTTCAATGTATAATATGTATGTATTTACTTACTGAAAGGGCGTTCATTTTTCTATTTCTAGTATCGTGGTTTACGAAGGTGGCTCAGTGATGTCGCAGGCCCGCTCACTGTGGCGTCTTGAACTGGCCCGGACTAAATGGGCGGGCGGTTTTATAAACTGGTCCCATCCCATGAGGATCCGTCACATCACAACCGGTCGGTACCTCGGTGTTAATGACCAGAATGAACTTTATCTAGTTAGCAGGTGAGAAATGTGTAAATATTATAAATTTAATTAATAAAAAACGAATATGCATTCTGTATTTTTTATGTGATATTCAAAAATTTTAAACATTTTTTAGGTGTTTAAAATCGAAATCAATCTAAATATCGGCCAGTCGCACAATATATGTTTTTAATTCTCATTTAAACTATCCAGATAAAGAAATGTTTTTATTTAAATTACCCTAGTAAAACTAGCATACAATACAACTCTGCTACAATACAACCATGCCACAACTTTGAAAATATATGGTGTGTGTAGACCATAGACATAAAGAACTAGACACCACATTCCCTAGCCAGATGTTAAAAAATTTGATAGATACGAAGCGAAACTGTTGTGTCTTGTATAAGAGAAAAGATACCACAGTTTAATTTTATCTCTTTTTAAAGTGTGACCATTTTTTAAGGCTGTAGGACAGATTACAGAACTTGAAGTCTATGGTGTAGACCTTATCGTCATACCGCACTTAATCGTTGCTCTGTCGAATGGCTAAGTTGACTCGCTTTAAGATTTTTTTACACGTGTTTTAATTGT
Organism: Apoda limacodes; assembly: GCA_946406115.1. NCBI lineage: Eukaryota > Metazoa > Arthropoda > Insecta > Lepidoptera > Limacodidae > Apoda > Apoda limacodes. The sequence goes on along the minus strand of OX291555.1, from coordinate 17,662,003 downwards.
TTGTGTAGGAACGAAGCTACAACAGCCTCCTGTGCTTTTTGTCTTCGCTTAGAGAAGGACGATCTAAAAGTTGTTTTAGAGGACAAAGATCTAGAAATCATCGGAGCACCTATTATCAAATATGGTGACTCCACTGTCATCGTGCAGCATTCTGAAACAGGACTCTGGCTTTCTTACAAGGTAATTCCTCCTATAAAAGATAATTTACACTTTGGTAAGTAGCAACTCTACATAACAAATTAAAGGTGTAATAGTATGAAAAAACCAACTTATAATAACGGATTGACTGACTAGGATTTTAGCACATTTACATTGTTGTTAAAATGAAACTGTATGTTTGAAACTTTACTTATCAGCTACTCTATTTGACATATCACTTATTACTTGCACTTGTCACCTGCTGTTTTTACTTAACAACGTATAAATGAGCCTTAAATCCCTCTCATTTGACACATGGCAGAAGTAAAACAGGAAACGAAATGAACAAATAACTATTTTACGATCTTATTTCTCTTCTTTAGTCATACGAGACGAAAAAGAAAGGCGTGGGGAAGGTAGAAGAGAAACAGGCAATATTACACGAGGAGGGGAAAATGGATGACGGGCTCGACTTCTCCCGGTCGCAAGAGGAAGAGTCAAGAACCGCTAGAGTAATCAGAAAATGTTCTTCCTTGTTCACCAAGTTTATTACGTAAGTTGTTTGCCGTGCAGAGGGTGTGAGTTTGATTCCCACACTGGACAAACATTTCGAGTTTGTCTTGAGTCTGGATGTATTTATGTTTAATATGTATGTATTTACAAAAAAAAGTAATATATATGTATTTAAAGCCGTTGTCTGGTACCCATTACACAAGCTTTGCTTAATTTGAGGCTAGACGGCGCTGTGTGTAATGTCCAAAAATATTTATTTATTTTATTATTTATTTATTTCTTTTGATAAAGCGCCCTCTAGTAGCAATTTATAGCAAAGTTGACAGTACAAACCTTTTCCATAAAAAACAGTTCAATCTGGTGTCAAATTTATGGTGATCAGTGAAATGATCGTTCAAACGGAATCGGAGTGCATCGATCTTATACATATATATAAACTCGTACCAACATCTATTTATATTTATAGAGTATCCTACCTGTTACTGTCAAGCATTCAGAGGTTCAAACAATTTCTTTTTCAGAGGCCTAGAGACATTACAAGAAAATCGCCGGCACTCCATGTTCTTCGCTTCTGTGAACCTTGGCGAAATGGTCATGTGTTTAGAAGATCTCATTAATTACTTTGCACAGCCTGACGAAGACATGGGTAAGACAGATATTTCTGATCGCCCAGTAATAGAAACTTAGACAAACTCTTTATTTTGCGTTTTATTAAGGATCACGTCAACACCCTGCTAGATGTACAAACTACCTGCAGAAGATAATTGAAACTCAAAAGCATAGAATTGAGGAACGAGTATTAATAGTTATTAGTTGTTGTACTATAATGTTAAAGTCTGGTACCAATTATTATTTCAATAAGTCATATACCAATGAATAATTCTAAAATATATCTACCATTGTTTCGAATAAGACTAACGGTAAACCCAATTGGTGACTAAGATGATTACCGCAGGCTCGCGTGCCTTTTTATACTTGCTGACAACAGTAGGGTAGCTCTAGATTATCCCAGACACATCAAGGGTCGATCATGTACTTCGTTTGTCTGCCTTCTCTTTGTAAACTTTTTACGATCCAAATAGAATAAACCCTATTTCAACAGCATAAGGTTCAATTTTAACATTAACGTGCAATTCTGGTGACTTCTTAAGTCCAATAGAAGACCAGTATAATGCTTATATTTTGTTGTTGTTTGTTTCCTGGAATGCAAGCGTCTAGAAAGTTACTGGTGGAACACTATTTACCCTTTAAATATCTCTTTTTAGAACACGAAGAAAAACAGAACAAATTCCGTGCTCTTCGGAATCGACAAGACCTGTTCCAAGAGGAAGGTATACTGAACCTGATATTAGAGGCCATAGACAAGATAAATGTCATTACGTCTCAAGGGTTCCTGGCCGGTTTTTTAGCTGGAGACGAGTCAGGACAAAGCTGGGACATGATATCGGTGTATTTGTATCAGCTGTTGGGTAAGTTTTTGACAAAAACTCAAATTTTATTAATTACCTTTTGTCTTAAAACTTAAAAAGTAATAACTTGCATTGTCATTAAATATTTTGTCTATGTTCATTTATATTTTATTTTCTTTTACTATATGTGGGTATTTTACAATTTTAACAGCTGCGATAATCAAAGGGAACCACACAAACTGTGCTCAGTTTGCGAATTCGAACCGTCTCAACTGGCTTTTCTCTCGTCTTGGGTCGCAGGCATCAGGCGAAGGTACCGGAATGTTGGACGTACTGCATTGCGTCTTGATCGACTCTCCGGAAGCGCTTAACATGATGAGGGTAAGTCGAAAATAAACATTTTGCAATTATATACAATACATATTTTACCTGTGCTCATATAAAACTTGTTCATCTAATTATTATTGCATGGGAAAAACCCGAATAAATTTCCACACACTTCCTCTAGTAACGATCATAATGCTTTATCTATGCTACTGCGCTCATCAAAGTACGTATTACAACTTATATTTTGATTCGATTATTTGTTTACAGGACGAACACATAAAAGTGATAATATCTCTACTCGAGAAACACGGTCGTGATCCTAAAGTGTTGGACGTATTGTGTTCTTTGTGCGTTGGTAACGGAGTTGCAGTAAGGTCGTCCCAAAACAACATTTGTGACTACCTGCTGCCTGGCAAGAATTTGTTACTGCAGACACAGCTTGTAGATCATGTCTCTAGGTATGTTTGTACATCAATCTACTACATAGTCATATATTATTTTTTTTACTTTGCTACATACAGTGCCTAAAATTGTTATTACGTTTTTATTAGATATACTTAGAACAGGGTCCATGTGAACAAAATAATTAAATAAACATAACTCAAAAACCGCTAGCATTCCTGGCAATGTACGTAACAATTTTTAAAATATATGTTTATTTATTGAGGACAACCAACAAAATATACAATATCGATACATTTAAGCACTACTTATCTTAATTTAGTTACACAGCCATGGTTTTATCCCCCAAAGGAGTAATCGGTGGCTGGGGAGCTACATCATAATGTGTCATTGTAAGCCCATTGCCGCAACATTTTGATTCCGTGTATATGGATAAGGGTGGCTTTATATATGTCTCACAACTAGCAGATTTGAGAATTTAAATACAATTTAAATCAAAATGGTACAAAGTTTAAGATTTTTTTTACAGTGTCCGTCCTAACATCTTTGTGGGCCGCGTAGAAGGATCGGCTGTGTATCAGAAATGGTACTTTGAGGTGACAATGGATCATATAGAAAAAACAACGCATATGATGCCGCATTTGCGAATCGGATGGGCAAACACCACTGGGTAAGAATTTTATTTCGTTAATATTTTTACCATTACGTAATATATGCAATTAATATACATTAACCAATATGTATATGTTTTTTCATACAGAGATTAACGTTAAAATTTCAGGTTATTGTAGATCAGACAGCTTTATTGTATTCTAATTCGTTAAGACACATTTGTCGTGTAACTCTGTGTTGCTCGATATTCAAACAAAGTAAAAATATAAAACAAATAAAAATCTTTGGTCCTTCGAGCTGGATTAGAAATATGATTTTGATTTTAGATACGTTCCATATCCGGGTGGTGGTGAAAAATGGGGTGGAAATGGAGTAGGTGATGATCTCTATTCGTTTGGCTTTGATGGTGCATACCTCTGGTCTGGGGGACGCAAGACTCCCGTAAATAGAACCATTGCAGAAGAGCCGTATATCAGGAAAGGTAAAATATTTACTTTAAAAATAAAAGCTTAGTAGTATTACTTTTACTCATATTTTATTAAGTTTTTTATTTATTGTATTAATGTTTTAGGTGACGTGATCGGTTGTGCTCTCGACTTAACAGTGCCGATAATCAACTTTATGTTCAACGGTGTAAGGGTCACAGGATCCTTTACTAACTTCAATCTCGAGGGCATGTTCTTCCCAGTCATGAGCTGTTCTAGCAAACTTAGGTAATTCAATTAATTTTAAATAAGTTAAATATTTAAGCTATTGAATAAACGATGACGTACAAAAGTTTGAGGCTCAATATGATAACGTCAAATACATTGGCCTTTATCGTATTTTTTGTCTTTTTAGCTTTAGATTCGTTTCATAAAACCGTTGCGTAAATTTGACCTTGCAATTTTACACTCAACGCCCTTAAGGCGTATATAGCAGCTAAGTAGCACCGCTATAACATCCTTTTACTGTCTCTTTGTACAGAGCATTGAAATTTTAAAAATGTACTGCTTTGAAATTATGAAACTACCTCTTTCAGCAGATAAGTTAAGTGAAGCTCACAGATATGTTCCAGAAACTTGCTGAAATGACTAGTGTTATAATTTTTACATAGAACATTCTCAGTATACGCTTTGTACAAAAAGGAAAAAAATAAAATTTTATGGCGGGGCTAGCAAGCTGCTATAGAACCCTAAAAAAGTATAATTTCAAGAATAATTTGTAAATAGAAAAAAATATATAAATCTATTATTTTTACAGTTGTCGTTTCTTGCTTGGAGGTGAACACGGTAGACTTCGCTACGCGGCTCCCGAAGGATATTCTCCTTTGGTGGAGTCACTGTTGCCTCAACAAATACTTAGCTTGGAGCCTTGTTTCTATTTTGGAAACTTGTCCAAACGCGCCTTGGCTGGCCCTCCTCTAGTGCAAGACGATACAGCATTTGTACCGACACCCGTTGATACTTTACTAGTAAGCATCATCTTCTTAATAGAAATTCATCTTAGGTAGGTTTGTTTGTGTCCGCTAATTATGCAAATAAGTTTATAGATTGACTTGATTTTTAGGGTTCCGCATCCAAAGGGTAAAAAACGGGACCCTATTACCAAGACTCCGCTGTCCGTATATATATATATAATGATGTATCTTATAAAACGTGATAGTTAGACAGTTGAAATTCTCACAGATGATGTATTTTTGTTGCCGCTATATCAAGTACTAAACAACAAAATAAAATGAATATTTAAGAGGGCTCCCATACAACAAGCGTGATTTTTTGGCTCGTTTTTGCTCGATATTGATAACTACAACAGGTAGACGCTTGAAATATTCATAGAATATTTAGTTATATATTCACTTTAAAAATAAATAATTACGGGGGACTCCCATACAACAAACGTGATTTATTTTACCGTTCTTATAAATAATGGTACGGAACCCTTTGTGCGCGAGTACGACTCGCACTTGGCCGTTTTTTTTTTAAATAATGTCGCATTTGTATGTAAGAGTGTTTTTTTATATGAATATTTTTGACCTCGAAGTTTCCATGGGAACGGGCGTTTCATGAGTATGTATGCATGATTGTATTGCATTTACAAGGGATCAATAAATATTTATAATAATTTATTAATAAACCGCACTGTACTTATTTGTCTTAACGATCTGTTTTTTCTAGATTACCCTGCCTACGTATATAGAACAAATTAGGGACAAACTAGCAGAAAACATACACGAGATGTGGGCAATGAATAAGGTTAGTAATTACTTAAGTAACATAGATAGCTAACTTTAACTTACTTATGAACACAATATATTTTGTACACACTAGACTGTCTAACTTTGTTTTTGTTTAACTTTTCTATCGAAGTTGTAAAAGTTTACAAAAACCGATGAAATGTCGTTTTCATGCAAGTTGTTACCGATGTTACACATGAGAGCCCATTGCGGGTATGCAATATACCTTATGAGATTTTCCGGCTTCAAGATACATTTCTGCCAATTTACTATATCAATTATTATTCCAGATCGAAGCTGGTTGGATGTACGGGGACCAACGTGAAGACCTTCACAAAATACATCCTTGCTTGGTACCGTTTGAGCGACTTCCGCCGGCTGAAAAAAGATACGATATACAACTAGCTGTGCAGACGCTGAAGTAAGTTATATGATGCGCATGTACACTAAATCGCGTAACTGTTACAAATTTAGATTATATCTATATTAATTTACATGTCACATGTCGCAATAACATTTGATACACAATCTATAATAATTACATTAATATGGGAATATTAATTAAGCCTGCTTTGTCAGGTGCAAAATAAAAAAGAAGTGACTAAGGCTGTTTTTATCATTTTTATTTACAGAACAATTCTTGCTCTTGGCTACTACATAAGTTTGGACAAGCCGCCGGCCCGCATTCGTAACGTGCGCTTGCCCAACGAGCCTTTTATGCAAGTAAGTTACGAATAAATAACTGTTCTTTTTTTGGATACAAAATTCAAGTAGTTTATAGATAAAACACAAACACACATGTTATTCTTATGGAGAAGCTATTTGAGGGATAATGTGAAAAATATTACTTCCATTTTACATTCTGTTAAGGAGTACTACGAAAGAAACCTTTTTTTAAACATTCTACGATATGCGACCTTATCTTGCACAAGCTGCTTTGAGATAAATCGTACTTGCAGTACAGTATCAGAGAGCGACCTGCAATGTTTTATATTTAACCGCTTGATGAATATGAAATTAAAAAATGGAACGAATTTTTTTTAACCCGAAAATTGATAATTAAATAGATAACTCATCAAGTTTTGTTTCAATTTCAGACAACAAAAATAATGCACCATGAAATTAATTTAAAAAAGTAAAAAAAGAAATCCATATCCATCCATATAATCAATCCATCCATAATCCATCAATATATTTAAGTGTATACTGAAGCTGTAAGCTTTCTAAGCTACTATTTACCCTAACAGTCGAATGGCTACAAACCAGCTCCGCTCGACCTGAGCGCTGTCACCCTGACACCGAAGATGGACGAACTAGTTGATGAACTTGCGAAAAATACTCACAACCTGTGGGCCAGGGAGCGCATCCAACAAGGCTGGACTTACGGACTCAACGAGGTATTTTGACTTATTCAATGATTCACACGTTTATTGCTTTAATTTTTACATTATATACCTAACAAGCTTTTGCTTGCTCCGTCCGCGCTATACTCCGTTATCGAACTTGATTATAATAAAACTAACTACTCACACTTTACGTTTTTTAAGTAGCCTGTACCCTTCTCCAGGTTTCTATCTGTCATAATACCAAAATATATCCTAATCGATTCAGTGGCTTTGGCGTGAAAGCGTAACAAATAAACTCACTTTCTCATTTATAATATTAAGTTAGGATGTATAATTTTATTTATATTTATGTAAGAAATAAACATCTCTTTATTGTTAAGTGTCACTCACTACTTTATAAGAGCCGACAAGAAACTTGATTGTTACTAGTAATTATACAATAGTAAATTATTAACCTGTATTTACAGTGATTTGTTTATGTGTATAGAATTGCGAAGAAAAGAAAGAAGGTCCAAAACCCAGCGGCTGTGACTCTCACGCTTAATATAGAGTCAGTATTACTAGGTGTGAGGGTCACAGCACGTTGTGTTGTGGGATCGCTGCAGTGCTGTGTAAACAGAAGAGGAGTTCAATAGAACTGTTGTAGTTTCCCATGCAAAAGGGTTTTTTGATATGACACTTTTATCCAATTTTCCGTTTTAGTTTCGATAATTTCATTTCATTTCATTTTAGTCATGTGTATAATAAAATCTAAGATTTCTAACATTTTTGTAAGCGCGCGAAGTACCTAAAACTTTGAGCAAAACTGAGTAATGGTACTAACGTACCGAAGTCTCACTTTTGTCAGCACCCATAAAAACGGCGTAAATATCTTCAGAAATATTTCGAACCGTCTTAATCTGTAAATGAAGATACTGTGCTTGATCTGTGATGTGAGAACATTTCTGTATAACCGACCGTGTCAGAGCAGATTTACATTTTTTGCACTAAACGAGAAAAATACTTATACGGGATAGACGAGTCCTCTGGCGAGAAGGTAATAATGTTACTTTTGACTTGTGCGAGTGGGACAGCACGACGTTCATAGATGAATTGAGGGTATATCCACTGATACCTGCACCAAAATTATGTGTCGCGTCATACTTTATAGCAAATTTACGTAAATATTGAAGGTGCAAGATAAACTGAAGCGTAGTTGATTTCTATTTCAGAATTTTAGCGCAGCAATGATAGTGTACTGTAATGAACAATTGTTTACTTGTATCTATTCCAATTGTCTACTTGTATCAACTACAATTGTCTACTTGTATCTCCTACAATGTCTACTTGTGTCTCCTACAAATGTCTACTTGTGCCCTACAATTGTCTTATATCTATAATAGGGTAATTTGCATAAAGGAGATATCTATAAAATCATAACTTCATACGAAAATAAACGTCTTTTGCAATTTCTATTTAAAGATAACTTTTTTGTAAAATAAAAAATGCTTATTCTCACATAACATCAAACACTGAATTAATTGCGTTATGTCTCATCTTCATCGCGAATTCATTAAAGTATGTGGACCAAAAAAAAAATAACAAATTCGAATCAATTGAAATCCGATCAATTAATTAAAAACTATAAATACATGTTCACTAGCGACGCCATACTAACTCACCGGAGGGCTGTTAAGATAATTAACATACGACAGAGATGGCGCAGTGACACTACCCCGATTTAACCCTGGTAATAATATGTGCCGTATGGAAAAAAATCGACGTCAAAAAACGTTAAATTGACTTTTGCTTGTATAAAATGACAGGTGCAAGAAAGTTTATTATTTGGATATTCTCGGGTTATGAAGTGCAATGCTTTAAATGCAAAAAAAAACTGGTTGCCTGTAAAGTCGGTATACGGGCGAAAGTTTTACGTGACAATGATTTTATGTCTGTCTCTCTCGCTCTTAGGCGGGCGCGTGCCTCTCACTCGCTCTCATTGTGAGCGCATAACGTGAGCGGAGCGTAACGCAGTTTCTTGAAGTGTCACCCGGCAAACCAATTTATAAGACGTTGTCACGTCAATATATCTAGTAATATAGGTTTTTAGTGAAAATAAAAGTTTTGTTGGTTTTTATACGTGCCCAAATTACATAAAATAGTTTTTGTAACTTTTTCTACTACCCTATTGTCTACTTGTATCTTTTACAATTGTCTACTTGTTATCTATTATATATAATTGTGTACTTGTATCTATTAAATAAAAATTGTTTACTTATATCTAATACAAATTGTCTGCTTGTATATCCTGCATTTAGTCTACTTGTACGACTTGTGTAGCTTTACAAAATTACTGTACAGCTTAAAAGTTACATCTTAATAATATTTTCATAGGATCCAGACATGCACCGTTCACCGCATTTGGTCCCGTATCCAAAAGTAGATGAGGCCATAAAGAAAGCGAACCGCGACACTGCATCAGAAACAGTTAGGACATTATTGGTCTACGGATACAACTTGGACCCTCCGACTGGAGAGCAGCATGAGGGTAAGTACCATTAAACTTGACAATAATTGTCATTCATTGAACAGTGTAAATTCGTCTCTCTTTTTCTAGCCCTAATCCTGTTTTTGTCTTTTTCGTAACAACGGGGTAAGGTTTAAGGTAGGGTAGGGCTTTCAGGCATAGAGATAGCTCGTGGGATAGAGCTGGACAGATGATAGTTTTTATCTACTGAGTAAGTAGCAAAGCTAGTATTTCTTTTTGATTTGTTTTAATAATTAGCATTTCGATAATCATATGTTGTTTTTTGCAGCATTATTGGCGGAAGCTTCAAAACAAAAGCAGGCTGACTTTAGAACGTACAGAGCGGAAAAGAACTATGCAGTCGGTTCAGGGAAATGGTATTTTGAATTTGAAATTCTTACTGCTGGTCCAATGAGGGTAAGTTAAATGAATTCAAATTTAATCTTAACATTGTGTTTCTCTGGCTAAGTTTTTGATAAATTATATGAAATGTCTAATCTTTTATTTTAATGAAAATAGAAATATTGACTGTTATCTTTGATTCAAAAGAACCACGTCTTACCCATGTAAAGATTTGTAATAATTAAACTAGCTAGAAACTATTTTATTTTAAATAATGAATTTACAATGCTATTATTTTGCAAAAATATAATTTAAAATTGTATTGATTTAATATTTATAGATGTTTTGAATGCGTATTTCAATATGTAAGTCTTAATGTGTTTATCAGATTTGTGTAAAGTAAGGTTTAAATTATGAATGAGGCCTAAAGTCTTGCATGAAGATTTTAAAGCATTGATTTATGTTGTGTTACCCTAAGTGATATATTATTTTAGGTCGGTTGGGCCCATGCTGATATGCCCCCAGGCATGATGTTAGGACAGGACGAAAACTCTTGGGCATTTGATGGATATAATGTAAGTAAACGCAATTAATTTTATGTATCTTAACCAAACTATTCTAAGCAAATTTTGAAAAGTTGCAGATTTTCATATTTTTCATTCAGTTTCAGAACGTCCTTAAAATAGAGATCCATTATTTAATTTGAAATATGCATAATTACACTACATTTTTGTGTCTATTATTATTTTCTATTATTGTGTATAGTTGAGGAAAAAAAAATATCCAGTACTTAAGTTTGAAGAAATTTGATTGAAATTGTTAATTTTTGAAATTAAATTTTATCAATAATTAAAATTTATTCTAAGACTAAGTTACAATGTCCGTTGTCAGGCAATATAACTTTATTGATGATTTATTTGTCTTACGTTAGTAATGCCTTAAATTTGTCTACATAATATTTAATTTCAAGAATTCAAAAGATTTTAGATTTTTAAGATTTTTAAGAATATAAAATGAACGCAGTCGCTAAAAGTGCACGGTGGGTCGAGCGACGCATTCGGTCAACAGTTGAAAGTGGGCGACATTGTGGGCTGCTTCCTTGACGTTACGGATCAAACTATTAGTGAGTTACCACACTTAGGGAATGTGGTGTTGCTCTGATAATCTTTACGACGTAGTTTTTTAATTTCATTAATTGTTTCTAATTGATAACTAACTACATTTTGTGATAGTACATTACTGTTGAGGAAATGAAGGTAAGGCTAAGCAAAGACTGGATAAGAAGTGTTAGAATCGAAGGTAAGGCAGTCAATAATACGAATCCAGCAATGACCTCACGGCCGAGACTTGTATTGAGCTTTATTTAAGAACGCAGACTATTAATGGAATACTTCTAAATCGCGAATTAGAAATTAAAACACATTAAATTAATGAAATTAAATTGAAAATAAAAAGATAAAAAACTTATGGTATCATTCATAATCATCATCACACTGGGCAGTTCGATGTTTAAAAAATAAAGAATTATTTTCAATTGGACGAATGAGGATTGTGCGCTTTGATAAAAAATGCGTTAAAACGGGTTTTAGTCTTCATTTTGTAAAAGGAACCAATTAACATACGATTAATTCCTAATGACTATTTTTTAAATTGTTATCAGGGCAGCACCAAATAAACTTAATTTAAATGCATTTGTGGTTCACTTGTGGTAACAAAAGATATTTTCCCTTGAAATATTCGTACCTTTGTATAACGTAACCAATATAGATTAGACCCATCATAGATTAGTCGTAACCTTGCGGTGATGTAAAATGTACCCTTATATTTTTAGATATAAACCACACTATAATCACAGCCAATCATTTCATTCATTCACTCGGTCATCTCGTTCGATTTTGAAGAAAGAGTAAACAACTGTCCGGACAGCTCCCGAATGGCTATATGTGTATATATAGGCTAGTCGAAAGCGTTCAGTCTTACATCTTGCCGCGCACCGCCCCGTAAGATTGGGCTGTCTAGACGCTGAAGATGGCTGACTGCATGAATGAAATAAGTTTTGAGGCAGTGCTTTTAACATGAGGAAATAAATCTGTTAAGACTACAGTAGAGTTTCTAATACTTTTAAAGGAAGAAAAAGTATACAGCGGTAGTTCGGAATCGTTCGGCAAGCAATGGGCTGTCGGTGACGTAGTGGGAGTGTTCCTAGATCTGATCGATAAAACGATAAGTAATTATCACGAAAACGATAACATAGCTATTATTGCATTTAAGCAGGAATATGTTTCTAGTGTGATCTTTTTAATACTAACACTTCTACCTAGTTATGGTGGAAATTTGTGATTGAAGTTAAAGTCATTGACATAAAAGGTTATAACCAATGACTTTGAAAAGATATTCATTAACCTGTTTCAAATTTCCTATTATAAAGGCTATGGCATACCCTAGCAAAAGCGTGCTGTTTTGACCAGTGTACAAAGACATATAACAATATTGAAGCATACAAAGATCTGCAGTTTCACGTACTAGAGGCACTAGCACGTGATAGCACGTTGAATATCTCGTTTTTCTCGGTTTTTTGTCAGTATAAAAAAAATAGCAAAATAATAATCAAGAGAATATCACTGAATTCAAACCTAAAAGTAGAGTGTCAGTTTTTTTTTTCTGTTTTAATAAGCAAATTACTAAAATATTAGAAAATCCACTTAATTAAGGTTCGATCTACAACACATTTTGACAAGTCAAAAAGTGTAACAAACAAGATAACATTAATAAAATTCTTGTAAACATCACTCGTTTGGGTATGCCATCACCTTAAAACGGAATGGCACAGTTGATAAAAGAAATCAAACTTTAAATATGTTCCCGTCTATTTGCTTTGCAAACTAAAAGTGAATGTAGCTGCTAAATTAATATTCTCAAAAATTATAAGTTTTGCTTAAAATTGAGCTTGCTTTCCTCAAAAAATTATGTAATATCATATAGAATTGTACATTCATTGTATCTTCTTCGTCACTAACATAGCATGGATAGTTAACCGTTATTTAATTATTAGAAAATCTAAATCAATTAAACTTACTGTTGAAATTTAATCACGGATTTAAAGCCACTCGTGTAACAGTGGTCTATCACTTCAGGTAAGTATTAAGAATCATTTAATTTTTTTTAACATAGAACTCTAATGGTGTAAGTAGTTGTACAATGTTTTTTCATACGATTTTTAAAACTAAAGAAAACAAATTTTTTTGTTGAACTAAAAAATATTTCACCCCAAATGGCATCATGATTGAGGGCCATGATCCTCTTAAGTACAATTAGAGATTAAAACGTTTAAGAAATGGCTGGAACATTATTTTATTAAAAGAAACATAATATTTTTATGGTTTTTTTTTTAATTTATTTATAACGTCAATGGTTAACAGTTTTAGACGATATACGAAATTTCCGTATTCTAATTTTAATGTAAGTAGTATAACATAATGGACTACATATTGCAAGTTGCTTGGTTTTTGACAATTCATTTGTAATTTGCTTGTATTTTTTTTATGACAATAACTTAATAACTTAAAATCAACTTGCTAGTTATAGTATCGATGTTTGTCACTGCTGCTTTATTAGGTCTCAGGGTAAGTAATAAGGCATTTGTTGTATCACAGAATGTCAGCATATCACTTTGTGTAAGTACTTATGTGTAACGTGACGGCTAACCAGTGGCTGGAAACACATCCTCAATGTAATGTGGGGGACAGCCTTATTCTTTGAGTAAATTCTATCCAAATCCATAGTCTTTACCATAACTGGTAGTTTGCAGATAAGTGGCATCGTTTACCTCCCCTATCTCGAGAAAAAGGTTCAAAGGTTTGTTTTTATCTCCTTGACACTAGGCGAATGCACATTACTCGTATGTCGTGTCAATTACTGAAATGTTAAAATGAAAATTAAATAGGAACTAGGCTTTTTTATCAGATGTACAAAACTCAGTTTTCAATTTTTTTTATATTTTTATTAAAATATCTCTTTAGAATACCTTAGTTATTCTCACATCAATACTCTTGCTTTACTTTGCTAACCCATGCATTGCTAAAAAAGGCCAATAATTGCTAACGACAATTGTGCTTAATGTATTTTTTTCTTATTCACATGCTTCTTTTGTATCCGTATTAGGTTTTTCTCTGAACGGCGAATTGTTAATGGACGCATTGGGAGGTGAAACTACTTTCGCAGAAGTTCAGGGTAACAACTTTGTTCCTGCCTGTACTCTTGGTGTGGGTCAGAAAGCTAGGTATTATAAAACTTGAATTGTATAACAATTTAACAATAAATGTTTTATAACATAAATAATATAGTTGATTTGATGGTTTATGATTTTTAGGTTGTCATATGGTCAAGATGTAAACACGCTCAAATATTTCACAATGTGTGGTCTTCAGGAGGGATACGAACCGTTCTGTGTGTAAGTTTTTTGAAGTTTAATTATTGTACCTACACATACCTGTACCTTAGTGACATAAAGTTATCTACATATTTCTTAACTAGATCAATAAATTATCCTTCTAAAAGGAATAGTTTGCTTCAAAATAGATACTTTCATGACTTTCGCTTAAGAATAGTTTAGTGATAGTGTTTTAAAAATCTAATAATTTCTTTCTTGAAGAACGCCATTCTGTAGTATTTAGAAAAAAACTTTTACAGGGACCTCATTCCACAACATAAGCGTTCACGATAGAAAGTTTCTCTTAAGCTGCGTTGTGCGTGACCATTGAGGTTCTAAAGTTTTAGGCTGAATTCTCTGCCTATGGTGACCGGTACGATGGTAGTAAGTAAACGTGGGCATTATTTATATCAAATCCGCGCTTGCGCTTTGTAGGTAGATAACGTCTTTTCTGTAAATACTTATTTCGTGGTTCTGCCTGAGATAATTCCAATTCCCGTGAAAACTCTCGTTCCGGATAAATAGTTTCCTTTGTGTTAATGTAGGATATGCTTTATTTATATCATATTTATATAAACGGCGTAACAAACACCCAGACATGTTCACTAACATTCACATTTATACTATTAGTAAGATATTTTAAGGTCTATATTTAATTTGATACTTAAATCTGTGAATTAATATTGATAGCAATATGAAGCGTGACGTCACTCACTGGTATACTAAAGACCAGCCAATCTTCGAAAACACCGATGAAATGGCAGACACAAGAATCGATGTGACAAGGATACCAGCTGGATCAGGTATTTTTAATTATTTTGTATTGCATGAACTAGGTTTAAATTTGAAACTTAAATCGAATAGAGAAATGTATTAATGTACTTTCAATTTTGCAGAAACTCCACCGTGCCTAAAAATATCTCACAACACGTTTGAGACAATGGAAAAAGCGAACTGGGAATTCTTACGATTGTCGCTACCTGTCATATGCCATTCGCAGTTCGTAGAGTAAGTATTATAGAATTTCCTGGATCAAAGTCGAAAATCTATCCAGAAATGTTAACTGGTATAAAATTTTTACTAGAAAACATGAGAAGGGAATAATATTTTAACAAGTCCATTCTTTGTGAAAATATTTTTTTAAAAATTCTGTATGAACTAAATTATCTGTAATATTATACATATAGTATATTATATTGTAAATTTCAAAATTACAGTGAGGCAGAAAAGTCACGTCGATGGATAGAAATTAAACATAGACAACAAATCCTGATGAAAGAGGCCGCACAAGCCCAAATGCCAGCACATATAGACCAAATAATGAGAAGTGGATTCACTATGAATGATATCAAAGGTATCTTGGTATTTTTCATAATGGTTTTTATTTCTATTACGTAACTCCTGCAAATTAAATCCTTTACTGTAATATTGTGTTTGCTATCCTTTAATATTGTATTTACCTTTTTAATTCAGTTATTGCTTCTTTGAATGTAACTGACAACCTTATTATAATGCATTTTAAACAAGCGATGAAAGATTTTAATTATAACTGACCCATTTGGTAATATTTTATATGGAATTCTCAATTCTTCGTGAAATTTTGATATTTTTTGTGTAAGATGCTTTTTAGTAATGGTGGAAATTTGTTGCAAACCGTTAAATCATTCTGTAATTTAAGTCCTTAAATCTAATTTCGTCTGTACATATTCCTTTGCTAAGAAAACCTTGTGTGATTAATGCTTGTTTCTTTATACCCTGCGCATGTAAGGTCTGCACTACGACGAAAACCATGAAGATATTCAACCGAGTCCGAAATCCAAGCGACAACCTTCGAAACCCCCCAGAAAGGGGTCAATGACCCGAGCAGTTACTATACAGGACTATTTACAGCCAGGTTGTAATAATAAAACATTTAGACTTGCCTTCCATCTTTATCTCTTCTCAAAAATCTTTTCTGTGCTTTGTAGAAACTTTCTCATGCTCGCTTATTATAAATTAAATTAAATTTAAAACGCAACTTTTCGTTGGTTAGTCTAATATTCGTTTATTTAATGCTGGTTTTAAATTTATTTGGTGAGTTTAGCTATAAATATAGATAGATAGGTAAGCTATGACTAAAATCATTTTTTCGTCTTCGGCGTCATCTTCGACCGAACATACGTAAATCCACATTTACGTACCAACCTATATGTTTTAAGTAGACTGTGCGTAAGTACTGAGGAAATAACTTTGTAGAGGTCATCTTTAACATTCATTTTTAGTGCATAATTTTTCTCTTATTTTGTCTTAAAATTCTCTTATTTTCGAAAAAGTGAGTTTACAATTATAGTTGACGTCTTGCACAGGTCAAGTTAACGGTATGCATCGTTCAACAAGCGAGGCTGAAATGGCGAAATACGAATTAGGGGCACATACTGTAGCAGAGGATAAAAAAGATAAAAGAGGACGTTCACCTTTCAAGTAAGTAGCTTTGTTTTCTTTTAAATTTATAATTTAAACGTAAACTATTTACTTAAAATCTGACTTTTTTTTTTTTGCCAGATTTTTCAGAAGTAAACGCGGAGAGAGTAGTGACCGAAAAACTCGTAAATCGAAAACGCCCGATCCATTCAGTGATACGGAAGTGTCTCCGGAAAGGGGAATGAGACGACCTAATCCTCAAATTAGAGTTTCACAGGTTAATATTGTCCTCGTTTTTACACTTGATTGGCAAACTATAAGATTTAAGATTTCCAAATTTATAATTTTTTCCTTGCATTTTTTTTTATTTTATGTGCACCCTTTTTGGACCTTTTTAATTTATGAATATACCTGTAGGTACCTGAAACGCATGGATACATTCTATTCATTTTCATTTATATTCTATTTTCTTTGCATATTTTGTTTCCTCTCCTAAGGCAAATCAAAGGTATGAAGGATCGCATGCTCGACCTAGTCGCCCCAATGTGTTTGGAAACCTTGACGGCATGAATGTAAGTTCTAATAAAAAATTTTTTTTTTTATTCAAATGGTATTTCTTGTTTGTTATAATTCAATTTTCATATTTATTTTGTGCCAATGACCTACTTTGCTAGATTTTTTTGTGCTACTGTTAAAATGTTGTTATTATTAAATTAAACCTGTTTGAAGATGACTTTAAGGCAGTTACTTTTAAAAACAATCTTATTTATTAATTGATTTCACTAATGATACAGTGCCAGTTACATGGTCGAATTTTTGTTATATACTCGTATTTTTCAAGGAAGTTCTGAAAATTGGGAAAGCAATATAATATTGTAACAAATAATAGCATTAAAGAATAAAATAAATAAATATGAAAATAAAGCGTTTTTTAGGGCAACTTGGCATTGGCGACCCCACCTCAAGAGCGCAAACAAATGACAGCCCCGGCGTTGTCAGCTGTTACTACGGAGACTATAGGAAATGAAATATTTGACGCTGACTGTCTTAAACTCATCAACGAATACTTCTATGGTGTTAGGTAAGACAACAAACATTTGAAAGGTTAATGTTTCAATCCACGATCTAGATCTGATGGCACATCAAATTTTAAAGGGAATAGCTGAATATGGAAATAATCAGATATTAAGACATTGAAAACCATGGCTATTTTTTCTTAAGTTGATTCTGATGAATCTGATGACGAATCTGAGGATCGGACTTTTAGGTAGTAGAAAAAGTAGCACCGAGTACAAAATGGCTTTTTTAAACCTTAAAAAACTAGCTTTCTTTCTCAAATTCAAAGTTATTTTTTTTATTTAAATTAGGTTTTTACAAACTCTTTATTTCTACCGAGAAGAATCTGGGAAGAAACTCGATAGTTACTCTTTTAAAAAATATCATAAATAATACAAATACAATTAATGTTTTTTAAGCCGTACAATTTTATATTATTTCTATTTTAATTTTGTTTACCTATGCGACCTGTAATTGAGCATCTTCAGTCTCATGGGTTTTTTATCATTGACATAGTCTGAAATATTGTAGTATGCTTTTTTACAAAGTTGTTATTTGAAAAAAGATTTACCTTATTGATAGCTTTTGAATATTATTAGGAACTTTGTTGTAAAAGTGTATACATTGCCCCATAAAAGAGTTACTAATTTTGAAAAGACGTGTATCATGCACGTTACCTTGAAGGGTTAGCAATGCGCGAGTGATAGGGATAGTGTTACAGGCGTCCATAAGCTACGGTGGCCGCTTACCATCAGGCGGTTGTTTGCCACCTTCGTGGTATTAAAAAAAAACCTCGGGAAAGAAAAAGCGTCATATTGTATTTGGTACGAAACATACTATTCACACGTGAAATATGTGTTACTCAGTCGTACAAAATTGATTTTTGGCACTGGAATTGAAGTTTGAGACGAAATATAATTTAAAGCAACATGTGATCTTTCTATATATTTTTTTATATCTTTCTATTATTCTTTTGAAACAAAGGTAATTAATTCATTTTGCTAATAAATTACGATGATACATCTTTGTAGAATATTCCCCGGTCAAGACCCAACGCATGTGTACATCGGCTGGGTGACGACACAATATCATCTGCATTCTAAAGACTTCAATCAGAGTAAGGTGACAAAATCGTCCGTTATTATTACCGATGATTACGACAGAGTGATTGAAAGGTAAGTAACTTGTGTTCCATCTTTTCCTTTTTAGGGTTCTGTACCTCAAGGGTTTATAGGATCACTTTGTTGTCTGTTAAAACCCTTTTTCTCGGGAATACGAGAAGGTATCAAGTTAAAATTAATATTAAATACTAAGATATACGGTCACTTGAATATAATAATGTGACACAGATAAATCAAAACCTATCGCGTACTTCCCGTTGACCTAGAATCATAAAATTCGGCAAGAAGCAAGATGTTACATAACAAATATAGTAAAAAATCCAAAAATTGACCATTAACCAGTGAGACTTGATCTCATGATGGAACAACTATCCACATAAAATAAGTTTATATGAAACCCTGGGTGCGCGAACTAGGCTGATTTTTATAATTTTAATTAGCTGAATTTGTATAAAGCTGAATTGAGCCTTTTTTCTGGTGAAAAACTAAGCTTGTTTTTATAGGACTGCTTCTTTCTTTTCTTCTAGGAACTTAACAGTTCACTTTGATATCCGTCTACCTTCCTGTTTTTTGTATGGAATTCTAAGGCGTGTCAGGTTTATCTTGGATGGTCTAACATGTGCTTTAAATGTTTTAGAGTAGTTTTATTAATTTTTAAATCTTTATCAACTACTGTACCATTTCTCCTCATAGTGTGAACCGCCAGTCTTGCTACGTGGTACGAGCAGATGAGCTCTATAACGAAGTGATGGCCGAAGCGACCGGGAAAGGTGCCTCTCAGGGCATGATCATTGGCTGCTCCGTAGATACCAGCACAGGAACAGTTTCTTTCACTTGCGAAGGAAAAGATACTAGTATTAAATTTAAGGTTAGTTTCCGTTCCTTCCAAAAAGAATTTGTATTATATTTTATTCTGTCAGGCTTAGTAATATAACATAACAAAAATATATTCAGCCATGTGCTTACCAGATTTTGTAAATGTGGGTTCTATAATTTGATAAACCATGTCTGTCAATGCAAAACAGATGGAGCCAGAAACTAAGCTATTCCCAGCAATATTTGTGGAGGCTACATCAAAGGAGATACTGCAGATTGAGCTAGGGAGATCGACCACAAGTCTTCCACTGAGTGCTGCAGTGTTACCAACTAGCGACAAACATGTCATACCGCAATTCCCGCCCCGACTCAAAGTGCAATGCCTGAAACCTCATCAATGGGCGAGGGTATGTTTACTTTTAACTCATGTAACAACACACTTTGAATATTTTTCAAACTAAATGCTAAGCTAGAGCAAACTCCCATAACTTTACTTGTATGGAGTCTTTCTTGGTTTAACGATTACATTATTGGGTGCTAATAATAATTTTTTTAAATTTTATCCATAATTAGACGTCAATTTTTTTATATATTAAACACTCATACCTTTTGAAATTCTCTTAATGTAAGTCCTCTAACTTAGAATAGTTTTTTTTCAATTTATTCTAGTTCTTTGTGATTGTGACTTTAAGAGAAAAATCAGCATAGTCGACAATTTGGGTGTAATTTGTCAACAATATGTCCACTAGTTGCATTCCGTGATTTTTACAGGTACCAAATCAATCTCTGCAAGTCCACGCTCTCAAACTTTCTGACATTCGCGGATGGTCCATGTTATGCGAAGATGCCGTATCAATGCTCGCTTTGCACATTCCTGGTAAGTCATACAATTTTGCTTTAATTTTTGAAACTCCTTTGACAGTTTTTCTTTATTTTTTCTGTCACGTCGGATACGTATTCCTTGATGCAGAGTTTATGATGGCTGGCTATTGACTTGCTAATTTGACTGTTTTGGATTAGCATGGGAATATTAAAATTTGGTGATTTGGGCAACCTTATACCTTATAATGAAGTTCTTACATCTGTTAAACGTAGGTATCCCAATGCTGGCTCATTCCCATCGGGGTCAAGAGTATATAGCCAGCCGCCGTTAAGTTAGTATCAAGGTGTAACTAATTTAAATTTTGTGACTATAATTTTTACTATATTAACACGTCTAAATTTTAACTTTTCTGGTATTACAGAGGAAGATCGTTGCATCGATATACTAGAGCTGATTGAAATGGATAAGTTGTTGAGTTTCCACTCACATACTCTAACTCTTTATGCTGCCCTGTGCTACCAAAGTAACTATAGGTAAGTTTAATTTTCAGCTTCATACTTAAAGTCAGAATATTTGAGTTTCGGTAGGCTTTTAAACAATACCTTTTCATTATTTATATTTTTATATCTAGACTTTATCGCTTACTTGTCATATTTTTTTACTGAGAAACCTAATCAGAAGCCATAATTGTGTGTATTAGAAATTCACGACGATCAACATAGGAGAGGCTTGCTTTGAGAGCAGACATGTCTAAGACACAAAAATAATAATAATAAAATATATTATCAATGTACATAGTACCATTAAGTTTTAGGGTTAAATAACGGACCCTTAATTATTTTGCCATGTCATGCCAATTCGAAAAATATTAAGACTACAGAGATGAAATTTGAAACTGTTATTAATGAATACACCCACAATCAAAAACATTTTGGAGAAATATTAAATGTTTTTTTTTATTATTCTACCCTGTCGATATCCAGAGCTTTTGTTAAAAAGGTAATGAATAAGGGAATAAAGCCGACTAAGCTTGGCTTTTTTGTGGACTTAATGACTTTAGTTATCCCTGCTACTGAAACAATTAGGCAGGGCCTAGCATGTTTGTGTATTACTCTTGGCCATTTTTTTTCTGCTGTTGAAGAGGAGTATAATATTTACCTCAATTTTGTTTAATGACTTTCATTGTGGACAGGGCAGCCCATGCTTTGTGCCAGCACGTGGATCAAAAACAGCTGTTATATGCAATACAGTCACAATATATGTCTGGTCCATTGCGACAAGGATTTTATGACTTACTCATAGCATTGCATCTTGAATCTCACGCTACTACGATGTAAGTATATTATTATAACTTACCCTATTTGATACCGTAACAGCTTCGCTTAAAATATTTTTATATACGTATATAAAGATTTTTTACACAAATAAATATTGAACCGTTATATGACACTACTAAATAACTACTGAATTCGTAAATTTTGAGTAAGTGTAAAGAATACTCGATTAAAAGTATCGTCACAGAAAATTCGTTTTTGTGGAATTTTAGTAAGTTCTTAATAATTGTTTTCAATGAGAAGTGATTTTTACACTGCATCATTGCTATTTCTATTTCTTAACATAAGCATATATTTTTTTTAGGGAAGTGTGTAAGAACGAGTTTGTAATACCTCTTGGGCCAGAATTAAAATCATTATATGATGAGCCCGATATGAAACACAGCCTGAGGTCATTGCAGACTGAAAGCGTACGGCCTATGATGAAAATGACTGATATTGCGTAAGTATTACAATGTTGCTGTGAAGCAGTTTATGATCATTTTGCTTTAAAGGTCTACATTATATAGTCAGAAATGTAAACGTTGTCGTGAATAGATTTGAGAAGCAAAAACGAGTTCTGTCATTATTTCGATTGTTCTATTCTATGATTACATTTTTCTATTTGTTGTCGTAACATTTATATTTTTAGAGCAAAGACATGGTCAAAAAATGATGATATCTGGCCAGGACTTGAACCTGCGACCTTTGAAAACTGTCGTAATACTCTACCAACTGATCTACAGATGTTTATGTTTTCTATGAAGAAAATAATAAATCGTATTGATAAATGTGCAATCTTCGGTTCTTTTTGAAATGCAATATTCTGTAGCATTTTATATTCCACAGTGAAAGTATATCGGACATCAGCAACCTGTACTCCCCTTACTTCCCCTTGGAAGTTGTTCGCGAATTTGTGATGCAAGCCCTGGCTGAAGCAGTAGAGACGAATCAAGTCCACAACAGGGACCCAGTGGGGGGCAGCAACGAAAACTTATTCTTGTAAGAATTTATATAGTTAAAAGTTTTTTTATTTTTATAGTTAAGAAAGGTAATTTGTGGATCATATTTGTAATATATTTGTATTCCTTCCTCAACAAACTAAATTCATTAATAATCTAAAAAGTGCTAATAAATTTTCAGGCCTCTCATAAAGCTAGTAGACCGCTTGCTCTTAGTGGGAATGATGCGAGATGAAGACGTGGAAAAACTGCTGATCATGATCAATCCTGAAACTTGGGACCCTACGTTTAACAAAGGTAAAAAAATTAATTGAAACCATAGTCGAAGCAAGCTATTATAGTAGCATAGTAACACAAAGTGACCCGACGAACGTTGTTTTACTGTGACTTTTATACACACAAATTGCTGCTAAACTCTTTAAAATACACTGATTTTTTAAAACAACACTCAAACCACGTTTTGTTAAATGGTTGTACTAATTAAGAAACCTTAATAGAGGTCTGTTATAATTCACCAAAGTTTCATCGCTATAAAATTAAACTTTCATGCCTGTGTAACATTCAAAAGGTAGGATTTGCACACACAGTTAATTTTGACTACTGGGTTAGTAAAGAGTAAAATTTTCTTGTCTTGTGTAGCAAAGCTGTTAAAACTAACTAGCTAACCTCTTTTGAATATGATTTGATTGTCCCTATTATAAAATCCCTTCTCAGAGTACACCTCATCTGCCAAATTCAGCTGTTTTGAAATATTTTATTTTCTGTGTAGAAGGCAAAGACGAACACAGAAAGGGCCTTCTTCATATGAAAATGGCTGAAGGAGCTAAGTTGCAAATGTGTTATCTGCTGCATCACTTGAACGACATACAACTGCGGCACCGTGTCGAGTCCATCATAGCTTTCTCTCACGATTTCGTCGGGGACTTGCAGAGCGATCAGTTGAGGTAACTCTACTTTTACAATGCGTCCTACCGCGACCGCTGGGTTGTGCCTTGCATGCGTAAGACGTTAGGAGGACGAAGAACGAATTCACATGAGATCGATACTACAAAATAAACTTTCCAAAGACATCGGTTACAATGTTGTTAAAGTAACATCTATTTAAATTTATTAAGTAAGGTAATACAAGGTAGTTCAATATTAGTGCCGTGTTCTTGCAGATCATTTTTTTTTTATTGTACTCAACTTTCTATAAACATTAATCAGTGCATACTATGTGTTCTCTAAAGGTGGCCAACGTATCAAAAAAATGTTTGTTGATGTATTAGATGTCTGGAGATCCATCTTCAGATATTGTATCTCGTCCGCAAATGACTTACACGGCTACTCCATCGCCGCGTCTTACTTCGCTTTTCCTAGAGCGCAGTGTGGCAGCTACAGTGAGCCAATAATTACATTTCCACCTGATCTTTAAATCCGCGTCTAATATAATTATATTGCTCTGAAGTTCATCGGCAACTTACAGAGTGATCAAATCATATCGTATACAACGTAATATTTTTTGCTACCAAAATGAGTATTTTTGTTTTCAGACGGTATACTGAAATCAAGCAGTCAGACCTGCCGAGTGCTGTTGCAGCAAAGAAGACCAAAGAGTTCCGTTGTCCGCCGCGAGAACAGATGAATGCTATACTTAGTAAGTGTATTTTATCTCTTACATCTTTGGATTAAAACATTTTAGTCATATTTTCATTAAAAATTAATGTCTTCTTTATTAGATTACAGGTTAGTGTTTGCTGTTAAAATAAATGGCTGTAGATGTTTAAATTTTTGTAATTATTTCAAATCAGGTTTTAAACACTTGGAAGACGAAGAGCCAGAAAACTGTCCATGCGGTGAAGAACTTATCGAACGCATGAATGATTTCCACGACAGTCTCATGGTCCACGTGTCGCTTAACGCGTTACAGGAGCCTGATCTAGATGTACGTATTAACAAAATCAAATAAAGTTGCTTTGTTGCAACAAAGTTACTTCCAACAGCAATTCAAATAAATACATAAATTTGAAGATTGTAAAATAAAAATACACAAAAATAAAAAATAAAATGAGTCACCTTTCCCTGTTTACAAGCTTAAGTACTGAGCATGCAAATGCTCTAGCAGATTATAGTAAGAAGGTTAGCAGCCTTGAAATAAATAATAAACACGCAAATAAGTGTTAGGAACCAATAACAAACATATATTTTCAGATATCATCTGAGCTAGAAGTATTATGAACCAATAACAAACATATATTTTCAGATATCATCTGAGCTAGAAGTAAAGCCTGGTGCATTTGGAAAATTGTACAACATAATCAACACTGTAAAGGAACTAGATGAGGAACCCAAAGTAAGTTTTACACATTAATATATCAATACTTCAGAAATTCGTGTTTAAATTAACTTGAAGTTTTTTTTGAAATAATAGGCTATCGAGGAGCCTCCAAAGAAATCTCCGGAGGAAAAGTTCCGAAAAGTACTTATACAAACCATCGTCGGTTGGGCTGAAGAATCACAAATCGAAACCCCGAAATTGGTCAGAGAGATGTTCAGGTAAACAACAACTATTTGACAATTAAAAATGAAATAATATTAATATTATTTACGCAAAACACTTAATATTGGCTGTCCGTGTTAGGATAACGGTCTTTCAGGGTCATAAGATGTCCATTAGCACCATCTTGTATTAATGAAGAATCTGACTTTCTCACTATCATAATTATTTTAATCTAAAAATCTTAAGTGTGTATGTTAGTAATACTTACATGCATAAAATTATTTACTTCAAAGATTAATTGCCATCAAAAAAATGTTAAAAAAAGCTACAAACAATATGAATAAAAAACATATATTCAAATATTAGGAGGCACTTTAATACTTTTAATACACAAGGTTTTAATCTTCGTTTAAATAACGGAAAATATTTCAATTCCTGGGACAGATCTAATTCTTACCCAAAAATATATAATACTGACATTCATCAACGAAAGCGTATCTAAAGAGTTAATGGGTTAGTTGGACTTATGTTTTTCGCACTTAGCCTCATGATGATAATACTGTTCTTGACACTACTTGAGTATAATACAATATTTACCACTAAAAAGAAACTTATTTCTCGTCGCTTTAGGTTAGGTGAATGGGCTACTAGATCTAAATACTTATAGATTAATTGTAGTTAATGTTGAATAACATCTGAAATTTTCCTCTGAAAACGATACTTACATAGGATTCCCTAAAATTTAATTATTTTTTCCAGTCTATTAGTCCGTCAATACGACGCGGTAGGTGAATTAATACGTGCTTTGGAAAAGACATACGTAATAAATGCAAAGACAAAACTAGACGTGGCAGAAATGTGGGTGGGGCTGAGTCAGATACGAGCACTACTTCCTGTGCAAATGAGTCAAGAAGAGGAGGAGCTGATGAGGAAGAGACTATGGTAAGACACGAGAGTTTTCTGGGACATGACTACAACGAAAAATCTCTAATCTAGTTTTTGATGCTACGGTTTGGACAAAACAAAACTTTATTTTCAATTTTATTTTGATATAATATGATACATAAAAAATAATCGTGAAGCAATTTTTGTAAACAAAAACTGTGTGTTAGTCTGGTAAACCACGACTGTATCAGCATTGTCAAGGTTTATGCGGGTAGCTCTGAAACCTTGGAGGCGAGGGATATTTAGGCGATAGGTCACCACGCGAATCTATTGCATATTATTGGTTTTAAAAAACTTGTTTTTGGAGTCGTGTTTTAAACCAATGACTTCGAGCAAAGTAAACGTAAAGTTACAATCTGCGTAATATCATATTGTAGGAACTAACACTGTTCCTATTTAATATTCTTTTATATTACTCGTATGTAGGTAGGTACTTAAGACATTGGTACAACTCATCTCATGTTTTAGGTTTGATTTTTCCTCGTTTGCCATCAGAAAGTCCAAAGTTAGCACACAAACAAGAAAGTCACCACTTATAAATCATTTACATAGATCAGGAAACCAGGATACAAAAAAAATACTAACTTTAACTTCGTTTTGCAGGAAGCTAGTCAACAACCACACATTCTTCCAACATCCTGACTTGATAAGGTAAGAAAATTCATAACTTCACAATTTCCATATGTTTTTGTAGTTATGTACCTATTATAAGTATATTATAAAATATATTATAAGTATATTTTCTTCCCTAGGGTACTTAGAGTGCATGAGAACGTTATGGCGGTTATGATGAATACGTTAGGACGACGTGCGCAAGCACAATCAGATGCACAGCCTGCGTCGCCGCCCGCACCTGAAGAAACCAAGGAAAAGGTATACGTATGAAGAAAATGGTTACAGAACACAAAATAACTTTTTCTGAATATTTTTATTATATGGAGTAGCGAATTTTCAAGGAAACAAGACTAAAACCCATTTCATGATTTATCAATGCTTTACAAAAAGTTTAATAGTATTTGGAAGACTAAAGAACTGATGTGAAGATTTGTAGCAAAATTTATATCCCAGGAATAGCTTGAATAAAACTACCGTAGACAATTTGCAAAAGTAACATACAATATCCTTTTTATCTTATATGTGACAAAGTGTGTGCCATAAATAATAACAAATAAGGAAATAATGTATATTCCTTCTCCATAGGACACATCACACGAGATGGTGGTAGCTTGCTGCCGCTTCTTGTGCTATTTCTGCCGCACGGGTCGTCAGAACCAGAAGGCCATGTTCGATCATTTCGACTTCCTTCTCGAAAATTCTAATATCCTTCTGTCGAGACCTTCGTTGAGGGGTTCCACGCCCTTAGATGTCGCCTACTCTAGTCTTATGGAAAACACTGAACTAGCGTTAGCTTTGAGGTAACACACCTATTCTTTTCATCAGTTTGTATTTCAAATATTTTACACAGTTTTTTCAATAATTCAAAAATACCAATACTTCATAACCATACGACGAGGTAACTAAACAGACTCAAGACCCCAAGCTTCCCGAGAGCGCAAAATATTATTGTACTCTACTATAGCAAAGTATTTAAAGCGTGCCACGCCCGGTAAGTACAGTTACCACCGATCCTGGGGTTTCAAAGTCTGCGCAGATAACAGTCTCATATTCACTTATTGTTGCTTAGCTGCGCATGCGTGTGCTTCCTTTCACGGATTGGTTTTCATTTGAACCGGAAACCGGAAAAAGGTTATTGGCGAATTTCTAAGTACACAGTAAAAAAAGTAATATAGACATAAATTATGTTTTTAACACTTATGTGACTGCCCTGCCCTACCTTACAAAATCTTAAAACCCTAAGAGCCGAGATTCGAATCATCTTACATACTGTCGACCGTTCACAAGATTTCAACTCAAAATACGGCCCTAAGTGTCTAATATAGTTATGTGCCAAAAATGTAAACATAGACAATATATCATGTCAACCAGTGACATAGTATCGGGGAAAGCATCCCTTTTCCCACCACACTTTTGTCTCCTATTTTTCGTTAAGATAAATTTATGATATTTAATATTACTTTTTAGTTAACAGTAATGACAACTGAAACGTGGCCTCTAACTATGGGCCTTATAAGTAAGCTCAAAGTCACACAACAAGCTATGGAGAAAGCTATGCTCGGGGTTTCTCTACGAGCTAAAAGTGGCAGTGGGCAGGGCACATAGTACATAGAACTGATGGTCGATGGGGCCGAAAGGTTGCCACGGACTGGCAAACGCAGCGTTGGAAAACCGCTCACAAGGTGGTCAGACGACATAGCGAAGGCCGCAGGAAGACGTTGGATGCAGGCCGCTTCCAACCGTTTTCTTTAAAAATCTAAAAGGGAGGCCTATGTTCAGCAGTGGACTTCTTGCGGCTGAGATGATGATGAATATAACTTTGTCCACTAACCAGTGGCGTAGATAGGGTGGGATTAATCTTAATTTTATTTAGTTAATCCAAAACAACGAACATCCCCCCCCCTTCTCCTACAAAAAGTTATCTACGCCACTTCCACTAACTTTACTAAGCTCATGCAAAGTGGTATGCGTCTGTAAAAGGTCGCACACATATAACTGCGCCATGTACTGCGGTGCGACAGAATAAAGCTTGGGGTCTGTTCGGTTGCAGAGTCCTGCAACTACGATAATAAGATTGTTTTTTCATCATGCTCCGTGTTTTGGGCTGAAATTAACATACCTTTTAATGGTATAACTAGTATCTCTTCGTGACAAAGGTACTTCTTAGTTTCAAAGAAGGCAATAGGATATGTTTTATACATCGGCTTTTTCTAAATTT
This sequence comes from Apoda limacodes, assembly GCA_946406115.1. NCBI lineage: Eukaryota > Metazoa > Arthropoda > Insecta > Lepidoptera > Limacodidae > Apoda > Apoda limacodes. The sequence continues at coordinate 17,633,016 of OX291555.1, read as the reverse complement.
AATATGTTATGTTAATTGTTTTTGTATATGTTAATAAGGGAGCACTATTTGGAGAAAATCGCAGTCTATCTGTCCCGTTGTGGTCTGCAAAGTAATTCTGAACTGATAGAGAAAGGATATCCAGATTTGGGATGGGACCCGGTCGAAGGTGAAAGATATTTGGACTTCTTGCGTTTCTGCGTATGGGTAAGTAGTTCTTACATCTGTCGTTATTATAGCATAGAACAAAATTTAACAAAAATCATAGGTCGTCTTTAAAATGAACTAGGCAACTAGTTAGTTAAGCTATTTCTTATATAATTAAAGGAGCCTAATCTAATCAAGGGCTTCATAAAAGTCAACAGTTTATTTTTTCATTACAGGTCAACGGTGAAAGTGTGGAAGAAAATGCAAATTTAGTTATAAGGCTGTTGATTCGGCGACCAGAGTGCCTTGGGCCTGCGTTGAGAGGAGAAGGAGAAGGGCTTTTAAAGGCTATAGTGGATGCCAACAAAATGAGTGAGAGAATAGCCGACAGGCGGAAATTAAGGGAAATGGAACAAGAGGGAGATGTTAATGTTAGTCGTTTATAGTACCTATTGATATTATATTTTAGTATTTGTTGTAATGAACTATTGAAGTCCAAATCGTAATAATATGTTGCGGAAAAGGTATCCAGCCCTTGATTACCTCTATGAGGGATTAGGATTTGGGAAGCTATACATTTAATAATATTTCATACAAAAATTTAAATTTATTTATTTTCTCTAAATTAACTTCTGAATTCAAAATCTATAAATTTTACAAAATAATAGTGTTGTGAAACTTTTTTTTCATATTTTTAATCAAAGTTAGTATAAAAACTACTATGATAGGATTTAATCTGTAGTAGAGTGAGTTATGTTAAATAAAAAACGTTTGAAGACTGATATCGGAATGTAGTCTTTCTTAATAAATTGTCGAAAATGAGTCAAATTGGAATCGGGGTAGTAATAATATAAGTCTACCTGTGTTTTTTAAGCATTAAATTTAAACTTTGTCAGATTATTTATATTATTTTATAGTTCAGTCATCCGTTACCGGAATCTGATGAAGACGAAGATTACATCGACACAGGAGCGGCCATACTAAACTTCTATTGCACGTTGGTTGATTTACTGGGTCGCTGCGCCCCTGATGCGGGTGTTATTGCACTGGTTAGTGGCTAATCAATGGATTAATATCCTTCCTTCCTCCGGTCTCATCATCCTCATACGTCCCCACTGTCGGGGCACTGCCTACCTTCACCGAGGGTGATTTGGGCCACTGTCCCGGGCATCGGGCCCAATGCGGATTGTGAACTACATATATCTACGTCTTTTTCTCTGACTTATGCAGGTTTCCTTAAGATGTTTAACTTCACCTGGTTTCACGATGTTTTTATATTAGTATTTCCTTAACAATTCAAATTTTGAACGCGCACTAGTTGCAAAATAATGTTAGATTCAAATTTTTAGGTAGCTATAAATTTATGTATGCAACTTTGTCGACTTAGGGCGTAAGATTGTATGGGTGACTAGGATAAAGTTACTATCAAAAAAATTATACTCATGTATGGAATATATAGAATGCTATTTTGAATGTTATACAACATTACATAACATTAGTTGTCGTTAAACTGGGATTACATGGCGTCAAACTCGCAACTGCAATATGATTCCAGATATTCTATATAATTTGACAAAGTTACATAGGCTGATCGTATTTACACACAATCACTACATGCTGCAAGGTCATTATTATTATTTTTAACCGACTTCGAAAAAGGAGAAGGTTTTCAATTCGGTTATATGTTTGTTTTAATATTTGTTACCTCAGAACTGCGTCATTTATAAACCGATTTCTAAAATTATTACTTACAGGGAAGGATTAAACCACAAATTGGTCCCATTTTAATTCAGTAAGGATTGGTCAATGCTTGAAAATGTTTTGAAGATGTATCATTATTTAGATGAGCTTCTACCGGTCTCTACGTCTAGACTGGCCATGTATATTTCTGCGTGGTGGAGGCACCACTGTGAATGAGATTAACAAACCAATATGCGATAGAATTATCACTCCGCATTTAAATACGTGCAAACCTAATGACGCGCACTCTAGTTGTCAACTCGACATTCTAAGACAGGGTTCAATGTGGCGCGGTGTGTTGCGGTGCAGTATTTAATATCGTTACGCATCAGATTTGTTGCGCGCTTTAAATTTGAATTGAACAGAATATGTATTGGCCTTAGAATTCACTAAAACCATACAAGTTGGAGGCTATCAGTAAAAATAATAAATCCCCTTTATCTGTAAAACGCGTAGTATCAAGATTTTTTTACCGCGTTTTGAGCACTATTGCGGCGATATGGGATGGTTTTGCGTAGTGCGTGGGGTTTAATATACTTAAGTGCAAAAATTCCTACAAAATCCGCTACAAAATCTGTAGCAAACCACAGAAATTCGCATACGACTCTATCTCGCAGTGAGCACAATTTCGTTGTGACATTTACATCACACGCCATACAAATTTTAAACAGAAACGCACAGCGTTGTACTGAAGAGCATGGTAGGCATAGCAAATTCGATGACCATTTTTACATTTTATGCATTTGACATTGCTAGAAAAAACTGATTTTGACTTTTTCATTTTTAGGGTTCTGTAGTTGAAACCGAATAGTAGTTAAGACTGAATGTTATGTAGTTAATCTATAGCTTAGTAAAATCTGTGTGTCAAATAACGAAGGGTTCCGAAGTCTGAATTCCTTCACTCGATTGACGATATTTGACGCTTCACATGGTACGCCCCCTATGCTACGTAAAAAACAAAAAAATAATAGGTTTGACTTTGTTTTTAGTAGCTTACTAACTTATTTTTATTACCAAATAAGTGTTTCGGTACATATTGTATACTCTGTAGCTAATTATCAAAGTATTGTATTATTACTTTAAATAGAACTTCTTGCCAGCTCTTTTTGTCGATTCAAAAGTGTTCTTAGAAACCTATTGGAATAAAGTTTGATTTGATTTGATTTGACATGGCAAAAACAGATTCCGTCATGTTCATCCGTTCTTCCATTTGTCAATTTAAGGGTAAAAAACGTTTGCCCTTATACAGTTTCGTCATATCGGTCCATCGGTCCTTAAGCGGTAGGTATTTATATACCTACGCAGACAAACGTTAAAAAGTAATTTGAACTGTTATAGTTTTGTCATGTATTTTTAATCATTTGTTTTTAGGATTTCGTAGATAATTGGTAAAATCTGAACCCTTATTTTCTTGTCATTATACCGAACTCGTGTTATCGTTTTTATCCGAATGACTAACTTATGGTTTCGAAGAAAAATAATTTTATAGGATCAACTAAAAAACTGAAAATTAAGAAATATTTTTTTTTAACAAAAACATAAACCGACTTCAAATCCACTAAAAAGTAAAAATAAGCCCCTCAAGCAGACCTATTGACAGAACATCCAGCATCATGTTTTATATCGCCTAATTTATGTTATATACAAATATAACTTTTGTCAAATCACAAATGCCAGAAGTCAGTCAAGAATTGGTATAAGTACATGTGGAGTTTGCTAGTTATTGTCGTTTAAACCTACAGTCAGTATTTTTGTCATTAACTTTATTCCTGTTTAACGGACAGGGCAAGAACGAGTCATTAAGAGCACGTGCCATCTTGCGTTCTCTTGTTCCACTAGAAGACTTGCAAGGAGTTCTCAGTTTGAGGTTTACGCTTAACAACCCTGCTGCCGGTGAAGAAAGACCAAAATCTGGTGAATCCTTATTTTTCTTACACTATTATTTATAATTATGCTTTATTTTTCTAGTCCGGATTAACACAGGTCTTTATTAAGTTTCGACACAAGTCACTAGTCAAGATTGTATACCATTTGTCATTAACTATCAAAAACAGTTTATTAAATATAATTCTCTTCAACCAAAGTAAAAATAGAATCTTGTCATTTATAACTTAAACTATTTCAGATATGCCTTCCGGTCTGATCCCGGGCCACAAACAAAGCGTGGTGCTATTCCTGGAACGTGTCTACGGCATAGAGACCCAGGAGTTGTTCTATAGGTTGCTTGAAGAGGCTTTCCTGCCAGATTTGCGAGCTGCGACTATGCTCGACAGGGTAACTTGGTTATTTTTTTTATTTTATCTCATTTTAACAACAAATAAACTAAGAAATGTATTTTTCAATTAACACCAATTATCCCGATTTCTATGTTTAACAATTTTGGAACAATTTTGATGTAAAGTAGTTCCAAAACTGTAAATTTTTCGCAAATGCAATTCTGTAATAACTATCAAAAACTAGCAATGGGGTATGTTACTCTGTCCCTGGTCCTTTTATCGCTTATTACTGTGAAGCCAGTAATTAATAACGTGTTGGACTTATACATAGCCACCGTAGTTTAGATGCTTAGTAGTAGTAGATAGGCTCTGTCCCTTTCACGCAGGACTAAAGTGGTTGGTTAAAAAAGCGATCCCCTAGATTATGTTATGGGTGTGTATCCAGCCACTGATTACCCCTTCTGGGGATAAAATCGTTTGATATATAGAAAGATTTCATTTGAAATTTAATAATGGTGACGAGACGAACGCGTGCACGAAAGGGAGTCAATTGTTCATTCAATTACTATTGTGCCAAATTATGGACAGTTTTATAAACTTAACATAACAGCCTAGTCGCTAGTGTCGCCAGCTGCTACGCAGAGGACGTGGGTTTGATTCCCGCACACGACAAACATTTATGTAATCAAACATTTGTGTTTGTCTTGAGTCTGGGTGTGTTTATGTATAATATGTATGTATTTTCAAATAAAAAGTAATATTTATGTTTTTGTATCCGTTGTCTGGTGCCCATAACACAAGCTTTGCTTACTTTGGGACTAGACGGCACTGTATGTATTGTCCAAAAAAAATATATTTATTCCCCATTTTTTGCACTTAGAACGATGGCTGCGAGTCAGATATGGCGTTATCAATGAACCGTTACATCGGTAACTCTATTCTGCCCCTACTTATCAAGCACGCCTACTTCTACAATGAAGCAGAAAACTATGCGAGTTTGTTAGACGCTACACTCCATACTGTTTACAGGTATATTCAAAGTATCCCTAACATATAACAAGTAGATACAGTATTTCCTAGGTCTTATTTAGTTTCTGCCGGAGCGGTTTTTCTTCTTAGCTACGAAAATAACTGGGAGAATACTGTATCATAATTATCAACACATTCATTAAAATTGCGTAACATAATTTATGATTTGAATGTCTATATGAGCTTTGTTCATATTATATTTACTCTTTTGTGCGCTTTGCCTGTTAGTCGTAGAAATAAAATTTTCCGTCTCAGAGGTATGCTGGAGAAATCTCTTATTGGAGAGCTATAACTTGCGCTATTATAAATTATCTCATCATTTACAATTAAAGTCTAAAATTAAGAAAAAGTCTTAAGATTACACAAGACTACAATGAAAAATTTAAAAAAAATGTTCAAATTCATATAAATTTTCTCAGGTTGTCTAAAAACCGTATGCTAACTAAAGGACAACGTGAAGCTGTATCAGATTTTTTGGTAGCGTTGACTTCAGCGATGCAGCCCTCGATGTTGCTGAAACTTTTAAGGAAACTAACTGTGGACGTCTCAAGGCTATCGGAATATACAACTGTCGCGTTAAGGGTTAGTACTTAAAAAGCTTAAAGAAACTATCATATTATTTTTTAATATAAGTTAACTACATCTTATTTAAAAATACATTGGATGGCATCCAATGTTTTGTTAAATATGCCTTGTTTACTAGTTAACTAATCTGATATAAGATTCTTTTAAATTTTAGTGATATAAATTGGGATATAATTAAAAAAAAATCTACTGTTTCGCCTGCTGAACCAAAGGGTGTGGTTTCAAACCCCACACAGGACAAACATTTATGTGATGAACATTAGTGTTTGCTTATATAAATAGTTCATCATAAAACTTATGTGGAAACCCTTTACAGCTACTAACATTGCACTATGAACGATGCGCCAAATATTACGGCAGCACGGGGGGAGGAGGTCAAGGGATCTATGGCGCTTCCTCTGACGAAGAAAAGCGTCTAACGATGATGCTTTTCTCCAACATATTCGACTCGCTCAGCAAGATGGACTATGAGCCCGAACTATTTGGGAAAGCCTTGCCTTGTCTGATTGCAATTGGTGAGTTTTGGTCACTTATCGAAGGTATACCTTACTAGCTTTCTAGCACTGTGCTTGAGACTAGCTCGCGCACTTTATTGGCCGTGTGTAGCTAGTTATTTTCAACGACATGCAGTTACAATATACAAATGGCATTAAATTTCAAAAGGAGGAGCTAGTATACCCCATAATACAGGTCTGAGGCCTACGCTGTATCGTGCGTGCGCCCGCTGCAGGCGCACTCAAGATATAGCGTCGCAGTGTCACGCGAATGGTGTATGTATAGTACAGTCGACTCAATTATAAAATTTTACTTTTAGTACAAAGAATGAACATGTACTTCACATTCACATTTTTTGAATTTGCTAGAACTTAGAATCAATGTACTAGATAACAAGCTATTCTAATTATTTAATCGTATTTCATAACAAGCAAATGCAATACACGCTTTAAAAATTTGCATAAGCGTTGAAACAATGGTCACTTCCAGATTTTATATGTGCATTAAATACAATAAATGAAAATCATTCAAAACACAAACGATGTATTTACGCATTCTAGCCTATACCTATCGCAATTTTAATAAAAGTAAAAATATACATGTTATTAATAAATAAGTAGGTATATGATTATATATGTCGTGATTATATATGACTATTCAAGTGTTTAAATATTTTTCAACTTTGTTGTTCGTGGTTATATATTTTATAAAGTTTATAATTTAAAATTACTTTGTTTTAGGTTGTGCTTTGCCGCCTGACTACTCTCTGTCAAAGAACTACGATGATGAATATTATGGCAAAGACCAAGCCACAGGTGATATATTACATGATATTTTTACTAATAAAATAAAAAAAATTCTCGAATAAACCTGTGAAAATATAAAAGTGGAGCAAGTGAAGCGAGCGTAGGGTTTAATTGTTTTAAAATTTCCTGATCTGATTTAATACTTTTGCAATGATCATTTTAAAACATCCAGGAAGATTTCAATTTTTTTTTTACTTTCCAATCATCTGAATTTTTGCAATAGTCCTACAATTTTCATAATGATTTTTTTTTGATCATCTTGCAACATATAAAATAAATATTGTAGATGCCTTAAATAAATTACACAATTTTATTTCAAATATTTAAGGTTTTTAGGTTAATTTTATAAAAAAAATTTTTTTGGGAAATAGTATTTTTAGGTTATATTTGTGGACTCATCTTAAATATGATTTATAATTTCACCTCCGTGTCAATCGTAGCGATCGTGTAATCGCTTCTACGCATATTTAGATGGCGTTCACTATGCTTTACACGAATTGAAACACCATAAACCTAGTGTACTTCTGCGTATCCTTATCATTCTCATACTTCCCCACTGTTAGGGCACGGCCTACCCTCAACGAGGGTGATTTGGACCATATTCCACACGCGGGCCCAGTGCGGATTGTGGACTTAACATACGTCTTTTTTTGACGTATGCAGGTTTCTTCACGATGTTTTCCTTCATCAAAAAGACAATGGTGTGAATAATCAATGTAATTGAGAAATTAATTACCAAAAACACTTATTGGTACCCGCCGGGTCTCGAACCTTCGCCACTTAGAACGCAAAGTGAAATCGAAACCCCTCGGCCACAACCGACTTCTGTATGTGTTTAAGGTACATCGACTATCTCAGGCCTCATTATGAGAACACTTTCTCTATTTCAGTCGGTTGTTCGATACATGTTTTGCCGTGCCGCCAAAAATCGACAATAATATATTTACGAAGACACTTTTTAATTACTATATTAATGACTTAATTATGATAATTAATAAATAAAAAAAAGTATAAAAAAATGGACAGGTGGCCCTGACAATCCTCAGTATGACCCGCAACCAATCAACACATCATCAGTAGCCCTCAACAACGACCTGAATACCATCGTCCACAAGTTTTCCGAGCATTATCATGATGCGTGGGCCTCCAGGTATGAACTTGTAACCGCATCTAAAAGCATATTTACACTAGTCCCAGTATTCGATTTCTTATTTAAATAGTTTTTTAGGGGTTGCAAAGAATTGTGTTTTAAAGTAATTTTATAAAGTGCAAGCTATCTTCTAGCCAAATTTCACCAAGGTCAGTTTAAAGGCTTAGCCTTTTTCAATGTAACATATGGACAGAATCATTTTTGCATTTAAATTATTAATCCTTACGTAGGTATTATCGATGTGAACGAAGCCATAAATCATGATTAATTGCCTAGCTACTAATTAAAGTACAAACAATAAGACTTTGCCAGCGACTCTGTCCGCCCTAAATCGGATTATCGGCATGGAACTCCTTAATTATACTAATAAAGTTTGCTAGCAAGCTATAGCTGTAGCTATAGTTTGTTTAAGCTCGGTTATAGTTATTCCTTTGGGAACTTTCGGGATAAAAAGTAGCATATGTCCTTTTCCAGGATCTAAGCTATATGAGTGCCAAGTATTATTTCGATCCGTGTAGTAGTTGAAGCGATGAGTAACAAACATCCATCCAGAGATACATTTATAATATTAGTAGGATACATATAATTTTCATATCTTCGTTTGTTGTACGTTTGATAAAAAAAAGATAATTTTGTCCAAATTATTGAAAAAATTATAATACTGCTCTGATATTTCAGATTGTAACTTAAAGCTGAAATTTTACTTAAAAGATATTTCTTAACAGGAAAATTGAAAATGGTTGGATATACGGCGAATCTTGGTCTGACAGTCAAAAGTCCCATCCTCGTCTCAAACCTTACAATATGCTCAATGACTATGTGAGTATTCTATGCATTTTTATTTCTACTTTCTTTATTGAAAACTAACTTACCCGGTAAACTTAGTTTCCCTTTCTCTCCCCTTATGCTCTATATTCCCTACACAAAAAATACCCTACTCATGAAATATTTTTGTACATATATATTTATATGTATGTTTTAGGAGAAAGAACGCTACAAAGAACCTGTAAGAGAATCTTTGAAAGCTCTTCTCGCTATCGGCTGGTCAGTGGAACATTCCGAAGTGGACATACCAAGTACAAACAGGAATTCAATGAGAAGGCAATCGAAGTCTGGAGGCGTAAGTAGTATAAATACAATATATATAGTATAAAACAAAATACAAAGCGGAAACTTAATAAACATGTAGTAAAACGTTATTTTAAATATATACTTATTGTAGCAAACTATTACGATTTCGATTGAAAAATCAAAATACCCAACTGCCTAAAAAGAATATTGGGTTAGTCTTGTATCGAATAGGTATATATTTTCAGAATTAATATAGCCTTATACATCCTTTTATGATACCTAAATTGTAGGATTGAAAAAAAAACAAATCCATAAAACGGTCTTTTATGGCAGCTATTTCTTTTTTTAAATGTATGTTGCTACGTCACGAAAAATCCAAATGTACCTTAATATCCAAATACATTTAACTTAACCTTCGGCTAAAAAGAATCTAAATGAAGAAAGAATATATAAAATCATTTCAAAATGTTATGTCTCTTACAATTTGTAAATACGCCCTTTTTTTCTTAATTTGATATTGATAAATACTTTGTCATGATTCATAAAACTAAGTATTTATTTTAAAATATACTTGTTCTTATATGTTTGCATGCAAGGTGGATGAGGAAAACATAACGGTACATCTTTTTTAATGATAATTCACACTTCCTTAGAAATCCGCATGCATTATGAATTTATTTTCATTAAATTTCGCCAAAATTGTGTCTGTTGTTGGAATAAAGGCTGTTTTTTGGCAATTAAACTCATTTGTTGAAATAATGGTCCTTTGAGTCGGATCAAAAACCAAAACTGGTTTACACTAACATTTTTTTTACTAACCAACTATGATTGCAGTTTAATTTCCAGAGAATTACAAATTTTTTGTCTGGTAGTAGAACAAAGTCTGTTTTAAGTATTTAAACTGGTTCGAAATAGTGATCCTTCGATACAGATAAAAATTACTAGTTTATACTAATACTAATTTCCTTAAAATAATTTACAAGCCTTTTGTCTTCTAGTGGAAAAAAGAATAAAACTTATTTGTTAAAATAATGGTCCTTCAAGTCGAAAACTTATCGATTGAGAAACCAAGAATTTGTTAAAACTAATATGATTCTACTGGCTGATGTACCTTGGATTGCAGTAAAATTAACAGAAAAAATAAAAAAAAGTGCGCCCGCTAGTAGAGTAAATTCTGTTTTCATTGTTTAAACTCATGTTGTTAAAATATTGGTCGTTCGATACGGATAAAAAATAGAACTGGTTTACACTAATACAGATGCGCCTTTAATAATTTCCCTTACGTATATGTTATTCCCAGAAAAATTACAAACCTTTTGTAAGGCTGTTTATTTAGTCTTTAAACTCGCATCTTAAAATATTGGTCCTTCGAGTGGGATCAAAAAAACAAGAATTACTTAAAAACAAATACTATTCTACTTGACAGATGCGTCTTAAATGATTTTCTCTATTTTATATTATATTGAATTCTAACTTTCATATTTTTTTTTATTATCTGCGCAACCGTTCCGAACCCAGCGTCTTGTAGATATTGTGGTAAGTTTGGCGAATGTGCTGACTGCTAGTGTGTTACTAGGTTTTTTAATTTACTTTATTTGTTTCTTTATTTTCCACTATTAGTCGGTTTTAATAGTTTTAGTTAGTTATAGCAAAAGTTTGAATTACTTTTTAATTATTAATTTATTTGTGGCCGTTTTTAAATAGTTTTAGATTGAAATTATCTTTTGCATTATGAAATGTTAAATGTGTTTTTTTTTTTAATTTAATAATATAATGGACTCAAGCAATTTTTAAATTTATAGTAACAACTGGCTTCAAAAAGATGCACTAAAAAGGTGATAAAATTACATATTTCCAAAAATCCGATCTGAATTACAGTTTGAAGTTGGAGTCTATGTACCTTAAGTTTATAACACACTTCACTTGCATGAAACTAACTTCAAAATAAAATTCAGATCTATTTTTGGAAATAAGAAATTATTTTTACCTTTTTAATGTTAATTTTTGAAGAGGATTGTTTATTATTGAATAAAAAAATCATTTTCGTATCTTACTTACTTACTAGGTACCTATATCTATTTTGCTGATAGTGTAACTAATTTAGCCGGTATTGCAGTTTTTTTTTACATACAAAATAATATATCTTTGTTCTTATATTGCTTACTTTAAAAACAAAACCTACTACGCACTACACTACAAAACTAACTACATATATTATGATAATAATACTTCTTCTAATGACCTAATAAAATCTAAAGTAAAAGTGTGAAGTGTATGGAGCTCGAATCTTGACAGATATTAAAAAAAATCGGCCAAGTGCAAGTCGGACTCGCGAACTAAGCGTACCATTACCTATAAAAACGGCAAAAAAATCACGTTTGTTGTTTGGGAGCTCCCCTTAAATATTTGTATTATTTTGATTTAATTATATATATTCAAAGTGACTATATAACTAAATATTTTGTGAATATCTTAAGCGTCTACCTGTTGCCGTTATCAAACTCGAGCAAAAAAATCACGTTTGCTGTATGGGAGACCCCTTAAATATTTATTTTATTCTGGTTTTTAGTATCTAATATTATAGCGGCCACAGAAATACATCTTCTGTAAGAATTTCAATTGTCTTACTATCAGGGTTCATGAGATACAGCCTGGTGACAGACGGGCGGACGGACGGACAGCGGAGTCTTAGTAATAGGGTCCCGCTAAGTACCCTTTAGGTACGGAACCCTAAAAATGGCATTAAGTTTATGTTATTAAACTGAAGGAGATTTAATTTTAACCATCTATAATTCAACAAGAAAGACTATATTTTTTAATATTCTAACTTATATTGCGAAAAAAAGACTGTAATAGACTAAGATCGTATCTTAATACTAAAATAAAAAACATTTTGCAAATCGTACGTCTCAAATACCAAATTTGAAACCTTTTTTTTTTATTGACAAATTATAACTAGATAAGTTTATGACGAATTATAACTAGGTATGTGTAAAATACCAACTTAGTTACGCAATGAACAATGATAAGGTGGCTTGAGATTTAATGAAGCGCTGTGTTTATTATTAGTTACTTATTGAGGTTTCCTTCATTTCATTTTTTTTTTTATTTGCACTCCGGCTTCTCAATATGTGTCCGTTTTTACACCTATTTCGGTCCATTATTTGAGAGCGTCTTTGTTTGTTCTTATTTATAGAGTGTGGCACGTTTTCCATTAGAATGTACACAGGTACAATTGCAGTATCACATCAAAGATGCATAAACGTATTGTAGGGTGTTGCAAATGCAAATATTAAATTATATAATTTTGCAGATTTCTCTTTCGGCCCGACTCTGAGTAAGGTAAAAGATGTGATGATAAGTTTTGTAAGAGTATCCAAAAATCTAAGATTTTTTTAACGTTATTTATTTATATTTTCAAAGTTAGAAATAACGATCTTAATAATATATAAAAACTAGCCACTTATATAAACTATGACAGGTAGAACATTTGCTATATTAATCAATTTGAAACGCTGCAACCCCAATTTTTATACATAAGTGGCTAGTTTTGATTGTTGTTTCTAGTTTTAAAAATAAAAGTAAATGATATAGAAAAAACGTAGTTTTTGGATACGTTCACAAAACTGATCAAAGTGTGCAACCTCTAAATATTATCTAATCTTCTTAAAATTAGACATATTAATCTTTTACATTACTTTAACTTGGAGCGTAGGCAAAGTCATATGATAATCACGTCGTTGGAACAATAAAACACCCTATAATACGCTGTGTTGCCCCTTTCTCCTTGTTTCAACTCGGTCAAATTTGGATATAGACGGATTCTGCTACTCCGTTCAACTACAACCCGCACCCTGTGGATATGACCAACCTTACTCTATCGAGAGAGATGCAGAACATGGCTGAAAGACTTGCAGACAACGCGCATGATATATGGGCCAAGAAGAAAAAGGAAGAACTTACGGTCAACGGAGGTGATGTTTTGTTTACTTACTTCAACTTGCATTTTCCATTTTAACTTTCAATTAATTTTTATTGAATCTCTTCTAAGTAAGTTTTAAGTCACATATTGTCTTATTTTCTAGAAATACAAATATGTTTTGTTAAAATAAAATGTCTTGTTGCTTAAAAATAGGATATGATATATATTTTTTGAAGTCAATGCACCATTATTTTAAATGGTACGTGTTTTTACTACTACTACTTATACTTACTATTTATATCGTTTTTATTAAATACTGTTCAAATGTATTTGTTTATTTTATTATAGGCTTTAATACTATTGTTTTGTGTCCCAAGTCAAAATTTTACGTAGGTAATCATTCTGATACACGTACTACGTACTACGTAATCATTGAAGAGCTCTCTTAACAATGTTTTACTTACCATGTTTTTTTTTATTTACTACGGCAGGTGGAATCCATCCTCAACTAGTACCATATGACCTTCTAACCGACAAGGAAAAGAAGAAAGATCGAGAAAGATCTCAAGAATTCTTAAAATACCTTCAATACCAAGGATATAAATTACACAGACCAAGTAAAGCGACTCAGAATGATACAGAACAGACCACTACGGGTGTCGCAATAGAGCTCAGATTCGCTTACTCTCTTTTGGAGAAATTAATACAGTATATAGACAGAGCCACAATTAATATGAAACTTTTGAAGCCGTCAACTACTTTCAGTAGAAGAACGAGTTTTAAGATGAGTACGAGAGACATCAAGTTCGTTTCAAAAGTAAGTATTCTAATGAAACCAAACATTATAATAATTTTGATAAACCTAATTTTATTTACTATTGTTTTGCCGAGTTTCTTGATTATTCTTCTTCTCTTGAATGTATTTTTGCATGTTCTGTTTAATTTTCGCTACTAACTTGTTTTTCTTATTTAGTATCTGCCCATGATTAAAGCTGTGAGTGATACTTGATTCTAAGAATATTTTTCATTTCTTAATTATGTATATAACTTTTCACGCAATTCAAGAAGGAACTGAAGTATTTCAAAAAGGTACAAGTATCTGAATTTAAACGCTTAGGTCACTTAGTACCATTTATCATATATCGTCTCAAATCATTTCGACAGTTTTTTCAAGTTCTGTAATCTGTCCTATGGACTGCGCAATAGGGTCATAAAATTGGCCACACTGCCACGAAGAAACCCTGTTGTATCTTTTCTCAAGACACCATCGTAAAGGAGAAATCTGTCACACTTTTGCAACCATTTCATTTTCACAGCTGGCTTGGAAATGCGCTGTCCAGTTCTCCATGTCTATATCTAAAACTACCTATTTTGATCTCATATCTTTAAAATTCTATTGACATTTGATTGTTTTTTCAAATATTATTGAAAAACAATTTAAATAATAACTGCTTCAAAAACGTCTCGATATTCTTAACGTGTTATAAAAAAATATGTATTCCCTTAACATTTTACACAGTTTGAATTTAATTACTTACAACATTTCCTTGCCAAGTAAATTCATTCTGACCAATAACCACTTTTGATACCTTAGAACTTTTTTTTGAACTCAATCATATTTGATATAACCTACCTAAAAATCAGTTACCAAAAATCATATGTCATTTGTGCTTCGAAAGAATATGTTCTTAAAACTATTGCAAACTAGTCAAGTTATTCAACTCACAATACCAAAGTGATTGATCAAATGCCGTGTTTCAGGCCTTAATAGTAATTTTCATAGAATACATACATACCTTGTAGAAGTCTAAAAACCTGGCATTGATCATATAGTTAACATCTTTAATTTCTTAGGTCGTTCTGCCACTAATGGAGAAATACTTCTCAACGCATCGCAATTACTTTATCGCGGTGGCGACGGCGACAAATAACGTTGGAGCTGCTAGTCTAAAGGAGAAGGAGATGGTCGCAGCTCTCTTCTGCAAGTTGGCCAGCCTGTTGAGATCGCGGTAAGTAGTCAGAGTCATCAGTTAATAAATAAATGACCAAGGAATATCCTGACGGTCACAAAAATTGTCAAGTCAGTGTATGAATGTATTCGTGAATGGTTTTTTTTTATTTTATTCAAAACAAATTGTACAAGAAAAATGAAATTCGAAATATGGAGAAAGTGCCTGTTACCAACTTGTTAAACAAAACGTCTCTTGTATGCATTTTTGACAAGGTGGCCCTGACAATGAACTCGAAGCCTTACACTAGTGTCTTTAAATAAAATTTACACAACAAACACAAACAATCTAACAAATATAGTAATACATAGCTTTGACATATTTAAGGGTTTTTTTGTTTGTTGCTGTAGCGAAAAACATTAGGATTTTGAAAATTTTAAATATTCCGACATCTTCAAACTCGTAGAATGAGTTTGATAATTACTTGTATGTATTAAAGTTCTACTACACAAGATGACGCCACACAGTATTTCCTTTTTTCCAGTTTGGCAGCGTTCGGTCCAGATGTGAGGATCACGGTGCGGTGTCTTCAAGTGCTGGTGAAGGGGATCGATGCCAAATCTCTGGTTAAGAACTGCCCGGAGTTTATAAGAACATCTATGTTAACTTTCTTTAACAATGTAGCCGATGACCTTGGGCACACAATATTTAATTTGCAAGAGGTAAATTTAATAAAATCACTTGATGTGGGTTCTGTACGTCGCGTCGTAAATCCATACTTAATGTTATAAATGCAAAAATAAGTTGTTTGTTAGTTTGTCTTTCTTTTATGTCACAAAGTAGCATCCAAATTTGGCACTTTTACTTTTTATACCGGAAAATATAAAAGTTGCCAAAGTAACAACTACCGTATTCTGCGTGAAAGAACTGTAACTACAGCTATAGCTTGCTATAGCAAACTTACTATAATCAAAGAGTTGCGGTAGGAATCCCACAGCGATAGCTTAATTTAGTGTGGGCAGATCCGCGAACAAAACTAGTCGTAATATAAATGTGTTTTTCAACCCAAATTTGAACTCGGTTACACGTTGATTTCTTAACTGTCAGGAAGAGTTTATATATTTAGTGTTGGTTTGGTTTGCTTATTTGGTTACTAATATATATATATAATACTATATAATATACATAACGACACTAACTCCCAAGGGGTGGTCAAAGCTGTTACGAACTTCAACTACTGGGAATCGAACGCAGGATTGTCGACGCGCCAGATCAACGTACTCCTCAATTTTTTTATATATATATTATGAATAATAGTTGATTTTGACGTCGACAGGGTAAATATGCTCACCTCCGAGGCACTCACTTAAAAACGTCAACATCGTTGGGCTACATCAATGGCGTGCTACTGCCTGTACTGACAGCCATGTTCGACCATCTTGCTTACTGCGACTACGGCGCAGATTTGCTTTGTAAGTAGACCTTTCTTTATAACCTACTTTTAGCGCTGCGCCCTACTTGAATGTGAAGTTGTACGCTCGTTTTTAAAATCAATTTCACTGTCCTATTGCAAGTTTCAGACTGGAAAGAAAAATATCTTTCGACATTCTTTTACTAGCAAATTACTGTATTGCCTTAAAGATATCTGTTAAAACATCGCTTTTAAAAAATAACGGCGAACCTCTCGTTTTTCTTTTTTTAATTCATAACTCCTTATCAACTAGTAGCGAGAACATAAAGCTAGAAACATACATTACATTAATTTTATTTTCTATTTAATCACTGTCACTGCTACTGCTGCTACTGTCGCTGTCACTGTCGCTGCAATCTGAGCTAGACTTTCCGCTGTACTTTGACTTATACACTGCCTTGCATCTCGATTTGCAGTTCCTCCGAAAAGCCTTTTTCCTGCTGTGACTGCATGAGTATTTATTGCAAGCAATATGAAATGCTGTCATGCAGGCAGCTCTGCATCTCTTAGTCGAAGCCTTCTGACACTTTTTCTCGTAACGGTCTCTTAGAATGTTAATTTTGTCTACATGTTTGTCGCCGGTGGTCGTATTACGAAGCCTCGAAAATTTATTGTTGTATTTCTGTAAAAAGATATGCAATTTAGGTGCGGTATCTTATTTGTATGTTATTTATTTACAAAAATATCTTTTATATTTAAACAAGCAATTCTTGGACATTCAATATATATATATACATATATATATGTATATATTCATATTTGTAAAATTTGTATCCTTTGTCTGGTATCTATTGTACAAGCTTATATCTACAATATTATTTTGAGTTAAATTCTTACTGGACAAATTCAATTTATCGAAACTTAATAATTAATATCATTTGACTAATTGCATTTGACTTATTGCATTGTTTCTTCATTTTTGCATTTTAAATTGCATTTTTTTCTTCATTTTTGAGCATGTGCTTAACACTTGAAAGACTGGCCCTTGGTTGGGGTTGGGGTAAAAAGACCTCTTTCTTTTAACCCATTTTGAAATTTAGCGTTCAATAATTTAGAAACTATTTACGTTAAAATAGTTTATATTTTATTAAGCCATTAAAGTTATTGTTATATCATTATCTAATAATAAATAACTAACCTACAAAGACGATGCGGGGTCAATTGACCCATCTTGTATTTACTGAGTTTAACAATATCCAATTAAAGGTATGACATAATATTTATATAATACTGCGAATAATCTGTGACAGTGTGGTATCATCAGGAGAAGTGTTTTGGAAAAGAATATCTTGAAACGAACCTGAACTGATTGGTCGGCTTTGTGGGTTAGTGGGTAATGACCCGACTGCTGAACCGAGGGGCGTTGGCTCGATTCCCGCACAAGACAAACATTTATTATATGTGTTTGCGTTGAGACTGGGTGTATTATATATATAATATGTATTGATGTATTTCCAAAAAAAATAGTATATGTGTGTATTTGTATCCGTTTTCTGGTAACCATAACACAAGCTTGCCTAGTTTGGGACCAGATGGCGCTGTGTGTAATGTCAAACTTATTATTATTATCAAATCAAAGTTAAGTTATCCATATGGTGTTAGTAACAAATATAAACTTATTGACTAAGGTTAGTAGCATACACATTATTTTTTAAATATTTTGAATTTTTATCATTTCTAATTAACTCCGGTAAGACCGGTTACAATTGCGTATGCATATGCACCCAGTGCTTCTTCAACGGACAGTCCAGCCTGTTAGCAACCACTTGCAGTTCTTCTTTAAACATATTTTTGTGCTGTGCTTGCATTGATGTTCGTAACAAGCACTTTTCATTGCTAGTAGGCAGGCAGTCTTGCATTTTCTTGTTGAAATTTTCTTACACCTTTTGTCGTAACGGTCTCTTAATATATTAACTTTGCCAACGAATTTGTTGCCAGTAGACAATATATTATTCATACGAAGTTTAGTGTCTTTTTAGCTGTGATCTTAAAAGGGTATCTTAATGTTTAGGGGGCCACTCATATAATTCCCTTAAGTCACATAAATTTCCTGCTACTTTAGTATGACAAATATGACTGTTATTGACGTGACAACGTCTTATAAATTGGTTTGCCGGGTGACACTTCAAGAAACTGCGTTACGCTCCGCTCACGTTATGCGCTCACAATGAGAGCGAGTGAGAGGCACGCGCCCGCCTAAGAGCGAGAGAGACAGACATAAAATCATTGTCACGTAAAACTTTCGCCCGTATACCGACTTTACAGGCAACCAGTTTTGTTATATAGGTGTGACCAAGGCCGGAAAGGATCTTTAGTAGGGGCCTGTCATAGAATTAACAAGTATTCTTTTCTATGTACGTTCTGTCATGTGTCAATCAAACATGTAAAATTCTTAAAGCTAAATAAAACCAAGTTTCCTATTGGTTTTATCTTATTTATGTAACAATTTATTTGGCTTTAAATTATGTCAGAAGAAAAGATTACGGTGCCAAAAATAAGTAATGTATTATCTCAGTACCTACGGCCAGAACGATTTGATATCGACCCTACACTACCGGAAGCAAATTCAAGGTGGGTGCATTGGCGATTTACATTTTCTAACTTTCTATCTCAACAAGTTACTGATACGATTTCTGATTCAACAAAGCACCATTTGTTAGTGAATCACCTATCCTCTAAAGTATTCACATACATTAAAGAATGCAACGATTATACTTCAGCCATCGCTCTGCTTGATAAAATATATATTAAACCCAAAAACGTAATATATGCACGTCATGTTCTGTCTAATAGAAAACAAAAATCAGAGGAGTCAATTGATGATTATGTCCGTGCGCTAAAGCTACTAGCACCTGACTGCGAATTCCAAAGTGTCACAGCAGAGCAACATAAGAGCGAATTCATTCGAGACGCATTCATTGCTGGAATTTTATCACATAAGATTCGCCAAAGATTATTGGAAAATTTTGAATTAAATCTAGATGAAGCTATTAACCAGGCGAATACTCTTGAAATGGCTGAAAATAGTTCGAATGTTTATGCAAATAGTAGTCAATCGACTTATCTCAATGCGTCATCTGCTAACCAACTAATTGTTGAACAGTGCTCTCCATCAACTTCGAGAAAATTACCTTATTTATCAGCAGCAAATACACAGAAAAAAAAGTGTTTTTTTTGTGGTGGCAATATACATCAAAGAGTTAAATGCCCTGCTTTAAATGTCACGTGCCAACTGTGCTCTAAAAGAGGACATCTTGCTAATGTATGCCGGAGCGCAAAAGCTGCCAATGCCATAAATTTAGAATCTGCTGAACTATCTGCCATATCAGCTGCTTCACCATCTAGTTTACATAAGGCTACTGTACCTGCATTTATTAATAATATACGAGCCGATGCATTAATTGATACTGGTAGTTCTGTGAGCTTTATTAACAAAAGATTTGCTCACACTATGAATCTGGAAAAGAAGCCATGTAGACAGACTATTACTTTGGCATCGTTGAGCCATATTTCATTTGTTGAAGGAATCTGTTTTGTTACCTTAACCTTGAATAAACATACTTATAGGCAACGTCCGCTTTTTATTGTCAGCAATCTGTGTGCAGACGTTATAATTGGACATGATATATTAAAGACACATAGTTCTCTAGAGTTTCAATTCGGAGGTGACAAAGAACCGCTGCGTATATGCAACGTTATGAAGGCTTCTGTACCACCAGCATCTTTGTTTACCAATTTATCACCGAACATTAAACCTATAGCTATGAAATCCAGACGCTATAGTAATGAAGACAAACAATTTATTGAACAAGAAGTATCTAAGATGTTAGACGACGGAGTAATCGAACCTAGCACATCTCCATGGCGAGCACAAGTGCTGATAACAGGTGGTACAACACATCGCAAGCGGTTAGTTATTGACTACTCTTTAACAATCAATAAATTTACACAACTGGATGCTTTCCCTTTACCTAATATGGAGACTATTGTTTCACAAGTGGCTAAATACAGCCTTTTTAGTCAAATTGACCTCAAAAGTGCTTATCACTAAGTGCCGATCCTAAATAGTGAAAAAATATTTACTGCTTTTGAAGCTTGCGGTAATCTTTATCAATTTACTAGATTACCGTTTGGAGTGACAAATGGAGTTGCTGCTTTTCAACGAACACTAAATTTTATCATAAAAACGGAAAAATTAAAGGGAACGTTTTCATATTTAGATGACGTCACTATCTGCGGAAAAGATATTTTAGATCATGATCAGAATCTCAATTCATTTATGGACGCTGTTAAGAAGTATAACCTTACTTTGAATGAGAGTAAATGCGTATTTAGAACCGACAAGATAAAGCTGTTAGGTTACACAATTCACAATGTAATTAAGCCAGATGAAGATCGATTGAAACCGTTAATAGATCTTCCAATTCCAAAAGATAAAGCATCACTCAAAAGAGCTTTAGGCTTATTTGCTCACTACTCAAAATGGATTCGTAATTTTTCAGAGAAAATGAGCCCATTAACAAATGTTACGAACTTTCCTATAGATAAAATGCTTTTAACACATTAAAATTAGAGATTTCCAAATCAGCCCTAACAGCTATTGACGAATATGAAATATTCACCGTTGAAACTGATGCTTCAGATTTCGCTATTGCGGCTACACTTTCACAAAATGGACGCCCAGTAGCATTTTTTTCAAGAACTCTATCAAATTCCGAGCGTAGGCATTCATCGATTGAAAAAGAAGCAAGCGCAATTGTTGAGTCAATACGGAAATGGCGTCATTATCTTTTAGGGAGACATTTTGTACTATTAACTGATCAGCAATCAGTATCGTTTATGTTTAATCAAAGCCATTCTAGCAAAATAAAAAATGGCAAGATAGAAAGATGGCGTTTGGAGCTCTCCTGCTATAAATATGATATTATTTATCGTAGTGGAAAAGAAAACATAGCAGCTGACGCCCTTTCACGTGTATGTGCTAATATAAATACTGATAAACTTTACACTTTACACAATTCTCTTTGTCATCCAGGTATAACGAGAATGTATCATTGGGTTCGGTCTAAGAATCTGCCTTATTCAATTAACGACATTCGATTAGTCACAGCTTCTTGCCCAGTGTGTGCAGCAATAAAACCTCGCTTCTTTAAAACCACTGGTCAACTCATAAAGGCTATGGCGCCTTTCGAACGATTAAACATTGACTTCAAAGAGCCTGTCTCATCTCATACTCAGAACAAATATTTGTTAACTTTTATTGACGAGTATTCAAGATTTCCTTATGCTTATCCCTGTAAGGATTTGTCAGCAAATACTGTTATAAAATGTTTGAGAGATCTTTTTTCAGTATTTGGGATTCCCTTGTACATCCATTCTGACAGAGGTTCTTCGTTCATGTCTGAGGAATTAAAGAATTTTTTAACATCCGTTGGAGTAGCATGTAGCAGAACTACACCTTACAATCCACAAGGAAATGGGCAAGTTGAGCGGTTAAATGGAACACTGTGGAAGACCATTCAGCTGTGTCTTCGTTCCAAAGATTTACAAGTAGGTCATTGGGAGCAAGTCCTACCTATGTCGCTGCATGCTATACGTTCACTATTATGTACAACAACTAATGAAACTCCTCACGAAAGAATGTTTAGACATACTAGACGTTCTGTGAATGGCGAATCTTTACCTTCTTGGCTTATGACGTCAGGACCGGTATTGATGAAAAAGAATGTTAGAATTTCTAAATATGACCCCGTAGTAGAACAAGTGGAGCTTTTAGAATCAAATCCCTCTTATTCCTATGTTAAAATGCAGGACGGGCGAGAAACTACCGTGTCAAACCACCGTTTAGCTCCATGCCCATCATTTTAAGTCGATACAGAGATTCAAAATGTCTCCGATGATGATGCTGAAAATAATAGTACAGATAATGCTGAGTCGTCGCAAGCAACTGAAGAAGGTCTTCGCAGGACACCGAGAATAAGGAGATCCCCTGCTTATCTTCGAGACTATTTGGTGGAATAATTTAAAGGGGGGTGATTGTCATAGAATTAAGAAGTATTCTTTTCTATGTACGTTCTGTCATGTGTCAATCAAACATGTAAAATTCTTAAAGCTAAATAAAACCAAGTTTCCTATTGGTTTTGTCTTATTTATGTAACAGGGCCAACATGATGGGACCTTATTTCTAAGACTTTTCAACCGTATGGGTAGTTAAAATTATATTTAATACGTATTTACATGATCTGTTATTAGCTCTATTACAATAAAAATCAACAAATCCCACCATAAACGCCAAACCAAGCAAAAATCTTTACACATATTTCTAAAAATGACGTGTAGGTAATCAAAGAATAATTCAGTTTCTAATATGTGGTAATACCATAGCCATAAAAATTCATTTAATTCATAGGGTCAGTCGTCTTTGATAAATCTGACAATGTCAAGATAGTCACCAACGCCGCCGTGACCAAATGTATGACTGGCTGGATAGCACTCGACTAGCCATATGTGACGTCATAGGCTAGTCGAGTGCACCTTACCTCACGATTTCTCTGTCTAGACACAATTGATGTCCGACTGTATGAATAAAATGATTGTTAAGACTGTGGTGATACAAAGTTCGATTATTTTATTTTGTCAATCCCAGTTAATTTATATTTTCACAAAGACTTAAGTTTATAAAGATTTTTATGTAAAGATTTCTTATCTACAATTAATATTTGTATACTTACGTAAAAAATATAATATTAAATACGTACCGGTAGTTCAGCCTGCAGACTTGGATAACATGTTTCGAAAAATCCTTGCCTTGTAAAATCCTTATATGTACCTTGTACACCTTAAAATAAAACAAAATTAATTGTGTTTAAGTGAAGTCTATACTTATGATTATTAGAAAAAAAAGGCTAACAAAATCTCATATTTTTTGTTGATTTGGGTCAATAACCATGGAGGTATAAGTCATTAAGTCTGGTTTCAGAAAAAAAATCGAAGTGAGGGTTTAAATTAGAAACGGAATCCAAATCTTGCGTGTTTTTCACGCATTAGTTGATTATATTCTAAACTTTAATAAATAAATAGTAAAATAGAATTTAAAAAAACCGGCCAAGTGCGAGTCGGACTTACGCAGGAAGGGTTCCGTACCATTATTTATAAAAACGGCAAAAAAAAATCTTGTTTGTTGTATGAGAACCCCCTTAAATATTTGTTTTATTTTAATTTAATTATTAATTTTTTCAAGTGAATATATAACTAAATATTCTGTAAATATTTCAAGCGTCTACCTGTTGCCATTATCAATATCGAACAAAAACGACCAAGAAAATCACGTTTGATGTAGGTATGGGAGCTACCTTAAATATTTATTTTATTCTTTTTTTTAGTATTTATTGTTATAGCGGCAAGAGATACATCTTGTGTGAAAAATTTCAACTGCCTAACTATCACAGTTCATGAAATACAGCCTGGTGACAGACGGACGGATGCACAGCGAAGTCTTAGTAATAGGGTTCCACAAATTACCCTTTGGATACGGAACCCTAAAAATAGACAACAAGATCAATTATTTAGTTCCAACATTTTCGTCTTCCTGTGGTAAACCCAGTCAGCTACAGTGTATTCACCTTGATGGATCACGTCCGGCGTCGTCAATTTAATCGGACTTTAAACAAACGGGGAAACCAGGATGCGCGCCACGCTGGTGATGGTGCCACAAAAATCAAATTACCCACAACATACAAGTAAAACAACCCGAAGATAAGTATTGTTTTAAAATGGCTTCACATTAAAAATACCGCCTTACTTTGAATTATGTAAGGTAGTAACAGCTTAAAACAGCTGTAAAGGAAATTCAGTTATTAGAATCCGGTTTTTACTCTCCTTGAATCCCGTGCTGATAACAATTTGCATCACCTATTTTTACACTACACAAGCCTAATGGAAACTGTTGATTTGTCATTAAGAACATAATTGCAATAATTTAACTAACTTAATAGCTTCGCTGTGGCTCGCTGGCGAAATGCCTGCTCCCGTGGGAACTTAGAGTTCAAAAGTATATAATAATAACACTTTAACATAAGCATGCCACATTGTGTAATTTTTTAAGTCATTTTTTGGATAAATTTTCCGCGGACACAAACAGGAAATTTTTATATCTAAAGATGTAAATATAAATAAATATTTTTGGACATTACACTCAACGCCGTCTGGCGCCAAAGTAAGCACAGCTTGTGTTATGGGTACCAGACAACGGATAAAAATACATTAATATTACTTTTTTTGTCAATACATACATATCATACATAAATACACTCTGATTCAAGACAACACAAATGTTTATATTATATATTGAACATTTTAAGAAAAGTTGTGGCTCATCCTTAAAATTGATAATAGAAAGAAATACATAATGTACATTATGGTTATATGGCAACTCTAAACACATAGGAGTCCCCAATTGCCTTAAGCTTACCTTGTAAAGTTTGTTATCTCATTATACGAGTGTCTAGACCGAAGATAACTACGTTCCCATCCTCCCTTGAACTTTCCGAGATCTGTCAAGAAATTGACTGTAAAAATGGAAGTCAGAAGCGGGCAATAAGTGGAAACTACCTACTTTGTAAATTTTAATTTTAAAAGTCATTTTTATAGGTTTAAAGGTGTGATTAGGACAGCATCAACTCGCGTACTGCTGCATGCAAACTCTTATCATCTTCGGTCAAGACACTCATATAATAAGGTATCAAACGTTACAGCGCAAGTTCGTTTGATTCTTAATTATGCTTGGTGTGAAGTTATAACTTACAGTCTTTGCTGCCCGAGATGTTGGTCGGATGTATAACTGAATTACTTCTTGAATTGACACTTATTCGCATGGGGGTTTACCTTTTTCCGTCGGCGGTTTGATAATGCCTTTTGAAGATGGTGATATAACTTCTTCGACTCCTGTGTGGCCTTGAAATTGTTTTAAGCATTCCAACTTTGCGTTTGATCTGAAGTGCTCCTTAAAGCTGCTTTTACATCCAGAGCAGCTTTTGACAGCTTTTTTGCACGCCTTAAAATGAAAAAAAAAATTATTAAAAAAGTATAACCGACTTCAAACACCCATTGCTAGGCCAAAGACTTAAAGCTAGACGTTTTTCCAATTTACTTTAACTCTCTGTCGAGTAATGAATAGTTGATAATCCAACTGCTTTTGAACCACTTTGACAGTTACATTTTGAACCGACAAGAGTAGAATTGTATGTAAATACGATTAAAAATTTTGTTATATTTTATTTTTAGTTTTTATTTGCTAAATAAACTCTTAGATATATTTTAGTAGAAATATTTGTGGAGTCTGCAATGAATGCAAAAAATATACAATGTAGAGCAGTGCAGCGTAGTTCAGTAGCTAATACCAATTTACTTTAAAATTTTATAAGATGGCGTCAATCATTTTAATTGTTGGTGTAGAGGTTTCCAGTGATGCCTATTTATTTTTGGGCCGATAAAGTTATAATTTGGCACACATATGAACTTCTGTGGGTAGATAAATCAATTTTTAATTTAGGGGTCACTTTAGGGTTAGGGTTGCCAGCATCGATGTGGTACGCTTGTATACCTACTGCTGTCAAGTCAGCAATTAAATGATGATTGGTAGGTAGGACTATTTTTTTATTTTTGAGATTAATTTTATAACAAAACTGTGATTTATTAATAAATAATAATTAAAAAACAACTTTAATGCCTAAACCGAGTTCTTTTTTTCTCCGGCTTTAAATGGTATATCTGACTTTTTAAAAGATACGATCAGCTGTTGTTAATAAGGCCTCTATAGCAACTCTATTTAGTGGCAAATTATAAACTAAAAAAACAGTTTTGCAAGTTGTACCGTGTGACATATTAAATAAAAAAGGCTTGTTGCGAGGGCCTTAAATGTTTTAATATTATTTTATAATTTTGAAATAAAAAAAAAATTAAAAAATCATCTCCAAAAAGTTTTATTACAAAACTAACATAAAAAAAATAGAATATACTTATGGATTACAGGAAAACCTATACGTATAATGTGGTAAAACTGTTTGCATACTATTTAGTATGTGCGCGGAATCCTTTCTTCGTGATTTCGACTCGCAATGTTTGTTAGTTGGTTGGTTATTTTTTTAATCAAAACATATTAAGCCAGTTTTTCGTTTTATCGTGAAAATTAGACTAGGTTTAGGGTATTCGCGATTAAGAAGTTAAATACTTTACTTACCTTAAAACACTTCCTGATAACAAGTCTTGCACAGGCTGCTCCGTACTCGTCTCGAAGTATTGAAGTCCTAAGCATCTCTTGCTTATCGTCCTCTGATTCAGACTGTGACCCTTCCTTCAACGTAGTTGATAAATAAATACATCATTGCAAACACAAGATGGTGTTCATCACATCTAGGTGAGGGTAACTTTGCTGTGTCTTCATTACTAAATGAAGCCTTGATGCAACTTCACCAGCATCAAGATGATGGAATACCCAAACGAGTTAAGTTTGCAAAAGTTTGATTAATTTTGTTACAGTCCTGAGTAGTTGTTTTTCACTTTGACGTGAAAAAATTATGTTATATTTCAAACCCCTATGAAGTGGATTTGCTAATATTTCAATTTCTTTGGTTATTAAAACAGTTACCAAAAAAAAGTTCTAACGCTCTATTTTTGTGCTTTAATTTAAATTGTTTGAAAAACTAAGAGTGATATTGATAATGAATCTTATTTCATAAAATATATATTAATATGACAAAGTGAATTTGCTTATTTCATAGTTCTAAATAATTATTTGTACGTGGGACTGTGTCTCTTTTTATGCTTCAATAGTGTAATATGTCTTTGTTAACTGGTCGAAACGGTTCGCATTTGCTAGGTATGCCATATCCTTAATCTGAACACAGCACCAGCCTTCAAGGTTCCCACTGTCACAGTAAGAAAACATTTTCCTTTCCAGCCTTACTTTCCCAAAGTTTGGCACGGCCTTCCCTCACCTTGTGCGTAGGCAATTAAGGCTTTAGTTCATTACGCAAGCCCAGTACACTTGTGGTCTTTTCATACGTCTCTTTTAACCTATGCAAGTTTCCTCACCATGCGCGATGTTTTCTTCTACCAAACAGCTAGCTAAAGCCAAAAATTTAGAAAAAGACTCATTTGTAGTTACATCTGCCTATCATAACGCCTTAATCACTAAGTAGGCCACCACCGACTATTATTAATCTATCTAAAAGTACAGTACTGCGATTAAAAAAACGCTTTGCCTGCTTGCTTGCTTGCTTTTATTTATGACTGACGAAGTGCGGGATGGCCGGCTTTTGGTTGAATATTTTTAATATTTCGGAAACTGAAAATTCCTAAGGTGCATAACTAGTCGTAGTACTATATATTATAGAACATATTTTACGTACTGTTTTATCGTCTGTTATAATTATTACTGCTACTTTTTCTTTTTCCATGTATTTTGGGTTCTCTTTTAATGATTTTTCATCGAAATTTCCTAGCCATTTCCTTCCAGTGACCTTGTTTGTTCCATTTTGGACATTCAGATCGTTATCTTTTCCTGATACTTTCTGAACGTTTAAAAAATAAGATGTTCTGAATATCTTACCATCATTATCAAACCTATTTTTAGGTTCTATGTTGAAATCAAAATTTGAAGATACACTGCTATATTCAGATTTATCATCATTCATTATAGGGGAAAGTAGTATTGTCATACCATTTTCGTTTTTCTTATTTTCTTTGTTCGGAGCTCGTTTCGATTTTTCTTCAGGAATGTTAATTAATATCATATCAGATTCTTTTGGGATATCTAAAAAAATTCCTTGTGACTCGTCAGATGTACTGAACATTTCTATTTCGTTTTCTTCTGTTAATTGCGATGCGTTATTATTATCGATATTAATTTCTTGTGACTCGGTCTGTGCCGTTTGATCATCAAATAAAGCTTCATATGAGGCTTCGTGTGACGTATATGAATCAAGACTATCCACAGATAATGAGGGTGAAAGAGAAGTCGTTTCAACCTTTTCAGGGTTAATAACTAAATCAACCAGTGGATTAGGTGTCACTGCGTTTTCTATTGCTTTATTTTTCAGATTTTTGTTCACTTTTTTCTTAGATTCATTTATTGTTTCCGCGCTTTCGTAAACAATCATTTGTGTGACATATTTACTATTTCGTGGCTTTCGAGTTGTCCCTTTATCTTTATCTGTATTTTTATTAGATTTTCCTCTGATAATTTCTTCTATTTCAATTCCTGTAGAATTTTCATCCTCGAAACTGCCTTGATTTTTGTATATACTTTGTAATTTTTCATAGTTATGAATTAAGTCTATCATTAAATTATTAACGTCTGTAATGTTTCTTACAACTTCATCTGTTATATAAGCCTCGTCTGTATTTGTTTCTGCTATAACATTTTTTACCTAAGAACAACAGAAAGAGATTACTACAGACTTGCAAAAATATTATAAGTATGTAATATCATGCTACTGTGTTAATTTTACCGTATAAAAGATTAAAACCACTTGCCATTTTTTGATACAGCGAAACATTTAAAACTTCTAGGGTGCTAGCCGAAGTTACGTTCTAATGTCGATAAAGAAAAATTGATTTTTGCGCTTGATTGCATTTTACTGTTTATTGAATTTAATTTCAAGTAAAATAAAGCTAGATTATGCATTTTTTTCTTAAGAAATTATGCTCTACTTTCAGTATATGCGTATATAGGTATTCACGCAGTCATACAGATGGGCGCATTTTTACGCTACCTTCATAGACGTTTTTAGGGTTCCGTAGCTAAACAGCCTTATAGTTTCATCATGTATGTCCGACCATCCATCCGTTCATATGTCATAGCCTTATTTGAAACGTCGAAGTGTAGTGTTTTATTCTAAAACTTAAAGAATACCTAGTGCGTTAGAAAAACTTAAAAATTAGCAATGCCGTGAAGAGAGACTTTGCAATTTTTCCATATTTACCCATTATTAAATACTCAAAGTACCCATATACTTCATTAAATTACACCCAAATAGACATCTTACTGGCATAAACAGCATCAAAACTGTTCGGTGATATCTTTGTGGTAAAATGCTGCGGCGTTTGTAAATTTGTATTTTTGTAACCTTGTTTTGTTTTTAACCGTTACTCCAACCTTTATGATTTAGGGTACACAAGTAGCTGTGGCCACTAGAATCGTATAAAATTGATATATGAACAAAAGCAGTCTAGAAGTTATGGAGATATGGGGCGCAAGAGGGATAAAAACTAGGTATAAGGGAAGCAAATATGCCTAAGAGGCATATTAAATGATAGCATAGCTTCGGTGACAAACAAGTCGATCAAAGCAAAATGAGACTAGTAAAATTTTACTGTCCTCAACTACTCGAGTGCCAAAAAGCAATAACATCGGAGCAACAATAAATTCCTAGAAAAAGAATTTAATACTCTAACGAGGCAAAAAGCGACTTACACATGTGTACTTGAAAAATCTCTTACGGATATGGGTGGGTGTCAGGGAGAGCATGGGGTTTCAATCATGGGGGAGGAAGTTCTGCTTCGTATATTATCATGAAAGTCTTTTACTAGCTTCTCTGCAAACCTACCTGATACATTGACAATATTAAACCAATTAGAAGGTCATTGACATTCAACACTCTAAATAATGTGGAAATGTAATTTGTTTCAGTGGATGAAATCCAAGTGGCATCCTACAAGATGTTAGGCTCTTTGTTCGTCCTCGGAACTGATTCTACGCTTACGCACGACAGGAAGTACCTCAAGACTGAAATAGAGAGGCATAAACCGGCGTTGGTAAGCGTTGCAACATTTATATTAAGTATATTACAAAGGCATATATAATTTATACAAGCCTCAGTCAAACCCAAGGTTTTACATTACTTAAACTGTGCCTTAGATTAATTTCAATTTGTTTATTTGACAACAGGGATCCTGTTTGGGAGCTTTCAGTTCAACTTTTCCGGTGGCTTTCTTAGAGCCACATCTCAATAAGCACAACCAGTTCTCTCTGCTGAACCGCATCGCTGACCATTCGCTAGAGGCTCAAGGTATCGATCGTTACATAAAAAAAATCTCTCCCTCATGAACTTTAACGCCATTTGTGCCATTTATGCAACCGTCGCTTTATGGCTGATGGCAACAGGATATTGATATATAATATAACTTATTTATGATAGATGGCCCGAAAAAAAATGTAATACAATGCTATTCTTTTGCGTTTATCTGTCTGTATTTTTTTTGAGTATTCTTTATTTTCTGGCCTAAATTTATTCCTTTCTCGTTATATAAGTTTCAAAATAGCGTTCATTGAAATTTTACTCTCAACCCAACTAAAGAAGTTGCAATTCTAAAAAATAACACTACGATTTACGTATTTTTTGCTTGATCCCTAAATATCTAGTATTCCCGACACAGGAATTTTAAAGTTAAATGTAAAAAATTAAAAGTCAAACCTACATGTCTACGTTTAGCTGTAAATTTTCAGGGTAGGTGGGGAGGAGAGCATTTAACGTGTCAGTGATTGACTGTACAGACAATATATTTCCTTCACAGATATAATGTCAAAAATGGAGCAATCAATGCCTACATTGGAGACTATATTGAATGAGGTGGACCAATTTGTGGAGTCGGACAAGACTTATAACGAAGCACCCCACATTATAGACGTAGTGTTGCCACTACTGTGCTCTTACTTGCCATTTTGGTGGGCGCAGGGGCCTGACAACGTTACTCCTACAGGCGGGTATGTAGCTAATGTTCATTTTCTTATATGGTCTTTTGCTAAGATGGTTTTTTATTGTTTTGTAAAAAGTGCTACAATCATAATTATTTTGAAACCGATACATTTAAATACGGTTAATTGCGACTCGGGAAAATCAGTTTTTTTTATATCAAAAGACGTTGAATTTAAAATCTTAATTTTATTTGTCCTATTAAACGCAGATGAATATCTGTCGGTCTACATTATTGTCATAGGGCGAGGGGGATAACGGTCTTTTTGACGTGACAACGTCTTATAAATTGGTTTGCCGGGTGACACTTCAAGAAACTGCGTTACGCTCCGCTCACGTTATGCGCTCACAATGAGAGCGAGTGAGAGGCACGCGGCATGGTTAGCCCGCCTAAGAGCGAGAGAGACAGACATAAAAAGTGAAAGGCACAAGTTGTCACGATTCCGGACGGTTGTCCGACACTAATTTTTTTATATTTTAGCTATAAACAAATGTTTTGGAATGTGAAGAAAATGCTTTTTGAAAACATGCGTAGCAATCACTCTGTATATTATTGTCCACAGCAATCACGTGACGATGGTGACGGCAGAACATATGAACCAACTCCTCAAGAACGTATTGAAACTGATAAAGAAAAATATCGGCAACGAAAACGCGCCGTGGATGACGAGAATTGCGACCTATACCCAGCAGATCATTATCAACAGCTCTGAAGAGCTGCTCAGGGATTCATTCCTGCCGCTCGCTGAGAGGGTCCGCAAGAGGACGGATACTATGTTCCATAAAGAAGAGAGTTTGAGAGGGTTCATAAAGGTGTGCTATGTTTTAGAAGTTATTTTTAGGGAGTTTTTACTATCTACTATTAAATTTATAGACAGTTGAATTGAGCACAGCTTGCGTTCGTGATGTCTTAAAAATCAAATGAAAATATCAAAAAACTTTTTAATCTTTCGCTGTTATTGACATATTTATATATTTTGGCATAGTAGCGTGCGCCATCTTCACGGATAAATATCGGGAACTTGATAATCCAATCGTATAAAGCTCGAAATAATTGCATAAATATCCAAATATTTCTCACTGCCTATTGTTTTGAATAATAGGACATAATAAATAAGTTATTTTGAATAAAGGTTTATGACTCCCCAAAGTCTTAACGCTGTTTTGTCAAAACTCGGGATGAATAGCCTTTGGCGCAGTAACAGTTGTTTAACTTTTGTGACTACTTTATACTTCCTTTAAACTTAAAATTAAGATTTTCAACGTTAATAAAATTATACTTATTCAACCAGTCGTCTACTGATGACACGTCGCAAGTGGAGTCCCAGATTCAAGAGGACTGGCAGCTTCTAGTAAGGGACATCTATTCTTTCTACCCCCTACTCATCAAGTACGTTGATCTGCAAAGGAACCATTGGCTTCGGAACAACGTACCAGGTTTGTATTATTATTGTTTTTTAACATCTAAATTTTAACGCAATGTTGCCACATGATAAATTTCGTGACACCTGTTCGACTAGTTTTATATTTTATAATTTCGATGATATTATTTGAAATACTTTATTAATAATCTTCCAATTCTAGTTTAGTTTGGAAATAGATTTCATGTTGTAAATGCTTTCGAAGCTTATTAATTCGTAAACTCAAATGATGAGTCATACCGATTTAGACATAAAAATAATAAAAAAATAATAATATAAGGCCACTAACTAAAACCATTTTTTACATACGAAATGCAAATGTTAAATTTCAAGTAATAAAAGTATAGAAAGTACAGAGGTACATAGGGACGACAGACACACATACAGAAATTAAACCATAAATAGGTTTTTGAACACACTTGCTCATGAAGCAGCTTTTGTAGTTTCTTAATGGCTTCCATATGGTAATGACAATTGCTGCACAGGTGCCTTTTACTATATAGTTTTTACCAAGAGAAGAACCTATGAACTTAGTACTTATATTTGGAAAAATAAATCTAATGTTAAAAACATATTGAAACTATTAGATTTCATATCAAATTTGACAACATTTTAACACTAATAGAAGTATTAACTGTCCCTTAAGTTAAGTATGTTGAGTAAAACAGTCGTGTGACAATCGTGAGCTCTGCTTGGGCTGCAACTCACAACCTCGTCTGTAATAAGCAGCCCAGCTCACTTGTATCGTTTTGCCACCGGATCACCATAGAATTAGAAGCATTTCCTTACTGAAGTCATCCCGCAGTGGGTCCATTGTTAATCAAAATCAAATGACTTATGCAAACATGCACATGTTTTCCTTTTTTTTTAATTTGGCGATTCCATTGTACTTGTGACTACACTACCGTGACGTCTGTGCGTGTGTGACTACTTTTATGAAGATCGCTTATTATCATTCTTTATTTTTAATCCCAAACTAAACAAAGCATGTACTATGGGTACATGACAAAGTAAGTATACAAAAAAGTCTATATACATTTTTTTGTAAATACATAGAAAACACCCAGACTGAAGACGAACACAAATGTTCATCGCATGAACCTGTGCGGAAATCAAACTCACGCCTCTCGAATCAGCAGTCGGAATATTACCCGCAGAGCCACGGTGCCGTCTTTATGCTAAGGCAACACTCTTTTTCAAGTTGCAAAGATCACTCTTGTAATTATCGTCTATTTCGACAACATTACACACACACACAACATTATACAGTAGAGTATTGTATTTCATAGTAAGCTATAAAACCTTTTTTATATCTGTCATGTAGAGGCGGAAGAGCTCTACAACCATGTCGCAGAAATATTCAACATCTGGTCAAAGAGTCAGTACTTCCTCAAAGAAGAACAGAACTTCATATCGGCCAACGAAATCGACAATATGGTATGTTTTATCTATTACTATATATTACTAACATTATTCAACTTGACCGACTTTCTCTTTTCGTGTTTAAAGAGCTCTATGTTTCGAATCGTAACAGTGTTTTGCGGATTAACCATAGACTTAGCAACTGGACAGCGCATTTCCTAGCCAGACAGAGACGAAGCTAAATTGTAGTGTCTTAAGAGAAAAGATACCTCAGGTTAACTTTGTCTTTTCTAAAATCTAAAAAAAATCATTACTCCATACAAGAAACACGTTTTCAGTTTGTACTCAGCTTTGTTCCTAATCTTCTATTTTATTATTATTTGTCTTAGGTGTTGATAATGCCTACAGCGACCAGGAGGGTTACCACCAATTTCGACGGTACACCGCAGGCTGGTGGAAAGGTACAAAAATTTATGTACTTTATGCACGTAGTACCTAGTTATTTTTCTTTAGAATACATTAAAATTAAAACTTGTGTTGCAAGTAAATGTAACTTGTTTAATTTATTTTATAATTATTGACATCTATAGCGTTCATAATTGAGTAACATAAAGATCTATGAATATATATTTTGGAATGTTGTCTTCGAATTTTTGTACATTTATTTCTATTAATGGACAGCCATTAACTAGCTACAAATACTTAAAATTAAAACATAAATAGCTCCTTAAAATTATAGAAAAAGAAGAAGCATCGAGACAAGAAGCGCGACAAAGATAAGGAAGTGCAAGCGTCTCTTATGGTCGCTTGTCTGAAACGACTTCTACCTGTTGGTCTCAACTTATTCGCCGGACGGGAACAAGAGTTAGTCCAACACTGCAAAGATAGGTTTCTTAAGGTAAGAACTTATTTGCTAGGTACAATAGACCTTTTTTCGAATATTTGCTAAACTAATTCTGATTTATTAAGACGCCTGTCAAGTAAACCATAAAGATGGTCCTTCAAGCCGGATAATTCTAAACTTATGCAATAACAGCCGCAAACACAGCTAGTACACAATCAAATGGTCCAATTTGGTATATCAAACTGCTAATTAAGCAGAAATTATGTTTATTGTTTATTGTACGTAAAAATTACAAAAGATTTCACAACAATAGTAAAGAAAAATGTACATAGGTAAGCTTATCTCTATTCAGAGATTTCTTCCAGCAGACCTTTATAAGGGATGAGAGACTAGTATATTAAGGGGCCAACGTGAACATGATATAAATATTCTATACGATACAGAAATTAAAGGGCAGAAAAAACAGTATAATTAAGTTGTGGGCTTGCATAATTGTAAATAAACTAGATTTAAAAGTATAGGGATGGCGTTCCATAGTTTGATAGCATAAACAGTGAAAAAATTATCATTATCATAAGTTGTTGTGATGTGTATTTTGTATTTTTTTATTTTCTTCTTCTCGTATTTAAAATCCTTTTTGTCAATATTTTAGAAAATGTCCGAGCAAGATGTGGCCGAGTTTGCTAAAATTCAGCTAACATTGCCAGACAAAATCGACCCCGCGGACGAGATGTCCTGGCAACATTACCTGTACAGCAAACTGGGATCTAAGAGTAAAACCACTATAATTGTGGACACGGCAGAAAATAAAGCCAAGATAATTGACGATACCGTGGAAAGAATTGTCGCTATGAGCAAAGTCCTCTTTGGATTGCATATGGTGAGTTATTTATTCATAGTAAACCGTAGCATGTACAAATACAAAATCATAGAAAAGTTTGTACTCTCTTCTCTGGTCCCTTTCTAAAGAAAAGAGTACAAATTAACGGATGATTTTGTTTTAATGTTATTAATTTGGATCTAAAATAATCTTTGAATTGGGTCTTCAATCAAATATTTATTTTATTTCAAACTGCTAATATTGCAAAATATTACAATGCAAAAGTTTTCTGCAATTTATATATGTTGATATTTATCAATTTATATTTATATAGATCGATCATCCTCAACAAATGAGCAAGAACGTTTACCGGTCGGTAGTGTCGATACAACGCAAGCGAGCGGTCATTGCTTGCTTCAGGCAAACCTCGTTGCATTCTTTGCCAAGGTTAAATTAATTATCAACTGTGTGTTGTTAGTTTTATGGTTAACTTTTGTGTGTGCTATCTAATTACTTTTATTCAAATGTCATGTTAACATGTTACCGTATAAAGCTAGAGTACTTAAGGAGACCATTCTCGTTTCATACTAAATTAGGCCCGATTTTCGAAATGCCGGCCCACTAACTCACTCCTGTTTGGAACATCAGTACATTTTATTTAAGGTTCGAATTTTGATTTTTAAGTTCGAAGTTCGAAGTGTTTTTTTATATATTTTACTAAATACGAAACTTGAAGAAAGCTTCAGAAGATGTCTTAGAGATTTTAATGTCATAGTAAAAACATTTAAAAAACACCACAATTTTTTTTCCGTTGCCCAAATATGTGTGGTGTGATCTTCTTTATTGAGAGAAATCCAAGTTTGTACTAGTATTTTAAATGATTTTTTGAAAAACAATCCAAAAAGCAAATGAAGAAACACATATTAGTAAGTATGGCAAAGTTGTGCCTATGTGCTATTCCAGGACCTAATCTATAGGTGTGCCAAGTTTCATACCGATCCGTCTAGTGGCTGAAGCGTTATTGAGTAACCAACATTTATAATATTAATAGGATTTATGAGCTTAAGAAACGCAATTCAGATCATTCGAAAAGCAATAGAAAGTTAAAATGTCAATATTAAGTATCGACCGACCCTTAAAATAGCAGTTTGCTAAAAGTATATTTAAAATGAATAAAATCCGCGAAGTGGTATCATGTGTATATTCGTATCGGCAACTTAAATAACATCGTATCTGTAATCTTATGATATTGATTTTTTCTCTTCGATGTTAATAACACTATAGATTAACCAACATGTTAGTACAACAACGCTGGTCTCTGATGACCAGTATAATGGTAGAAATAATAATAATAAATATTCACTATTTTACACCAAACAAATAACTTAATCTAAGAAACACTAATTATAAAATGCAATGTACAATAGGCGGTGTTATCGCCAAGAAGCGATTTCTGCCACACAACCTATGGCTAAAGGAAAATTTAAATAAAGACTTGGGTAGGTGGTGTACTTGTATCATTAAAATTACAACTTAGCTATAAAATTAAATAAATATTATTGTTCTATATATACCTACATAAATATAATATACTAAATAAATATACATAAATAAATTAATACTCACATATACATATATACACTTACTTAAACAAAAATGTAGCAGATAGAAGAAATTAAATATCACAAGAAAAGTATAGCGTTAAAAGATAGCAGAGTTTAAGAATTAGTTAAATAATGCACTTTAACTAGTTTTTTATATACACGAACTGATTGTGCTTTTCTAATAGAGACAGATAAGGAATTCCACAGGTTGATTGAAAATACAGTGAATGACTTGTCATAAAAATGTGATGAATGAGAAGGAACTTTTAATAAAAGATTGGATGAAGACCGTATTGAATAGTGGTATTCAAAACGCTCTTTTACATTTTAAACAATTAAATTAAAGATTAAACAATACAGAGTAGAGAAGTAAAATTATGTGAGTGTTCCTGCGTAATCGTATAGGAAGTCATTTGAGTTGTCTGCGATATTCGGAGATATGGACGTATTTGTGCAATCCAAATATGAACCTAATGCATAGGTTTTGAAGACGTTCTACTTTTTCAAGCTGCACTTCAGTGACTATTCTGGACATTAAATTATAACTGATTCTAAAAACCCCACGAAGTTATCAAACATCGTTCTCACAGTGTTTTCTCAGATAGCTTTCTTTGGTAAAATGGTATATTATACATATAGTAAATAAATAAGGTATATTATAGAAATGCGTGTAAAATATAAGTGACTTGTGCATGCTGCTCTGAACTAACAAGGCGAGTAAACCAAGACAGCGAGCGGACAATTGGACGCGCGTTTTGTGTGCGGCTAGAAAACGCGCGGCTATTGCCTGCTTGCGGTCTACGCATCTCTATAAGATGAGTCGGTATGTGTTTTGTATGAGTGTTTTAGGGCATGTGTTAACCAATATTTTAACGGGTACCTAGCTAATTTAAGATTAACTTGTCTCTAAATTGTTTTTATACAGAATGTGATTTTAATTCTGTTTTTTAGAAAGTTATCATTAGCAGCCATTTTGTTGACTGAGTTTTGATGTAGGCTAAAATTTTGACCTGCAATGAACCAAATTTTTTATATATTCTACACTGGAATAGAAAAAGAAAGTATTTCTTGTAAAGGGTACTTTTATTTTAAAAAAAGAACAAAAAATTAAGTGCTTTTTTGGTTTTAGGAGATTCTGCTAAGCCAGTTTTTTTAAGTTTTTTTGAAGTTGCACCAATGGTCTATTAGTATCTCATGAAACTAAAACCGTCACGCTCTTAAATTTTTATTTTATTTCATTTACTCTCTATTTTATTGTAAAAAGTAAAATTTTATGAAAAAAATCATATTGTATAAAAAAAAATACTTGATTGACTTTACAGTTCCTAATAATTTTGCAGACATCGGGCGTGCAACATATTTGCACGAACTTACTACGAGCTGTGGCTAGAAGAAGAAAATATTGGACAAGAAGTCATGATTGAAGACCTAACGGTATGTCGACGACGGTCGGTGTGGTCACATACGTTCGCACAGTCGATACTCGCTGTAACATCTCTAGGAAATAACGATTCTAATACAAATTCCTAACTACACTCGCTAGCGACTATCGACTATGCAAACTCGTGAAAGATACATTGAACGTTTTGTCTTCGGTTCGTCTGTGGTGTGAAAATACTCAAGTCTTTGAAATGTCTGTGACCGTGAAATTCATTTATAGTTTTATCAGTCTTATAGTCTAGTCGACAAGTTGAAAATGGTACAAAATAGAGATACTGCTCTTAAAATTACGTGCGATAGCTCATTGGATCCGGAATGACGTCTAGAAAAATGTGCCAAAAGCGTGTATTAGCACATAAAAAATTGCAAAAGTTATAAACAATTAAAGATGAAAAAAAAATGGCATTTCGTTTTTTGCCAATATTTCATAAACTATTAATATTTAAGAAATTTCAAAAAAAGATTCTGAAAGAGGAGGAAATTTCCAATAAAAAACTCCTGACTCCCGGTACTCTATCTCCATTATTTATAATTTTAATTTAACGCTGAAATCGTCTTATTATCACTACAAATAAAATTAACTTAAAACTACAAATTTTTAAATACTTGAAATCGCTTATTATAGTAAATCAAAACTTTTTAAAGTAAAAAAAAAACTTTCTAAAAAATTAATTTTCCAGCAATCGTTTGAAGATGCGGAACTGAAAAAGAGTGACGTTGTAGAAGAAGAAGGCAAACCAGATCCTCTTACTCAACTGGTGACCACATTCTGTAGAGGTGCTATGACGGAGAGATCTGGAGCTTTGCAGGTAAAAAGTTTATTAAGGCCTTAATATAACAAAAAATCACCAAAATAATATGCGAATGAATACTAATGAAATGAAACATATTAAATTGTTGGTTTTGAGTTGAAGAACACAGACTTCTACTAGCTACTTGAGAATGGTTTGTGTATAATATGTATGATTTTTAGTAGTTTATTCTAAAACTATACATTTCGGTTAAAAATTAAATTGTAGACCAAAAAAATCTATGGCACATCTATGTTATTTTAGGAGGATCCTCTATACATGTCGTATGCGCATATTATAGCGAAGTCATGTGGAGAAGAGGAGGAAGAAGGCGGGGGAGACGAGGAGGAAGGGGGAGGGGAAGCAGAAGCAGAAGATGAAGGACGTGCCAGTATTCATGTAAGTCGCTTTTATATTTCAAAGCATATGTTCAGTATAGTTGTACATCTACATATATTCGTTTATGTGTTTCTTTGTAGAGATTAACAGCTTAACTGATTTTGAAAAATGAGGGTACTATTTGTCTTTTTCCGCAAGAGCTGCAGTTAGTTGTTTAACTTAGATTTTCAAAGAAAATGTATTAAATTCTAAAACTTATTTATTACATATATTTTTGTGAGATATGTACGCATTCAGATGCAACACACTAATGTAGAGTAGATCTAAATAGTTTCAAACATGCGGGAACAAGGTACACGCAACTTTGGGCCAGTTTTTCTAACGCACAAATTTAGCATATATGGCAATCGCGTAGCACTCACGACAACAAAAAAATTGTTCTATAAAACAGTAAGAGACAGCATGCAATTACAATAGCTTAAAAATCATATCCCTTATATACAACTGTACGCTTTACAGCAGTGGTTTTTGGCGTTTTTATCATAATTTTGGTCGTGCTAGACAGCGCTGAATATTGTAAGTAACTATATTGTGTAAGAAGTGTTTTTTTGGAGTTTTCTGTTTGCGTTATTTAAAATCAGAACGACATATTATACGCCAAAAAATTGACTCTGACTCGACTTAAAAAAAATTGATACACTCTTTATGTTGCACATGCAGAAAACAATGGGAACGTTTATGGTATGTATTCATTTCTTTAGCTTAAGGGATAATTTTAAATGCATTTAAAATTTATATTACAATTATTTATAGTACAATTTGATACAAGTAAGCTAATTTGGTCATCGCACACAAAGTTACCCGAATCGTTAGACGAAGGTGTTATGAAACGGAGTATCTACCAATTCTTACGATAACACGAATGAGCTCAAAATAATAAATAAAAAACACACAACACATTATTGGTTTTTTTTGCCCGTTGCAATCAATAGTGTGATAATGTAAAGTGAAACGCACGCGTGTTTATAAGGTTCCGTTATAATCCTGAAAGCGTTTCATTAAAGCCACTTTACGTGCAAGAGATTTGAAAGACAATTTTTGATTACAAAAAACTTAGCATAATTTAACACTTGAACAGCAACCTGTCTGAACATTCTACTTTTTAAGACATTTTTGCAATTTCTGTTAACATGATATCTGCATACGAGTTAAATATAAGAATAAAAATATTTTCGAACTATAACTAGATTTTAAAAAAGACAATGCAGACATAGTTTTTTTACAGGAGCAAGAGATGGAAAAGCAAAAACTATTATTCCACCAAGCAAGACTCGCTGACAGGGGAGTAGCAGAAATGGTTCTACTCCATATATCAGCGTCCAAGGGTCTCCCAAGCGATATGGTCATGAAAACGTTACAGCTTGGTATATCTATACTGAGGGGCGGCAACATTGATATACAGATGGTGAGCAAATAGCGGAGCTGAACGACACTGATGAGCAAAATAAACAGTCTACGTATTTTTAATTTGACGTAGTTATACATAACAGAAATATTGACGATTTTTGTAATAGCAACGAAACGAATTTTGCATAGGTTTACCAAGTAAAAAAAATTGGGTAATGCAATGTACTTGGTTCTTTCTTGCATAATATCAAAGGCGTGTTAAGCATCCTATATGTGTACCTAACTTAATTGGACCAAACTTGTTGGTTGGTTTGCATAACTATGTCTAACTGATGTTAAATTAAAAAAATGAAAGCACATATTCAAAACAATAGCATAAAGAGTGGAATAATTGGAAAGTTGTAACAAATTTTACAGTTTGATTATAGTGATAGGTCTAAGATTTGAAGAAAGATATTTCTGAATACGTACAATTATTTTTATTGATTTTATTATCTTAATTTAATTACAGGGCATGTTGAACCACTTAAAGGACAAAAAAGATGTTGGATTTTTCACCTCTATAGCTGGACTCATGAACTCTTGTTCCGTACTTGATTTGGACGCCTTCGAAAGAAACACTAAAGCTGAAGGTGACATATTTTTTTTTCTATTGTAATTTATTTAGAACTACCTACTTTAACCTTTTTTATCGAATAAAGGTATTTTTCTGGAATCGTTATGTTCGGCGCACACAGAATGACTTTTACCATTACATGTTAGACCTTGGTTTGCTCTAGTAAGTAACTACTTAAAAGTACCTACATTATAAAGGAAACAGTCCGGAAATCATATGTTTCTACTTCTGGTTTTTTTCTACAGTTTTAAAGCACTAGACAAATTACGATAAGGAACGATATGGATGTTTAAATATTAAGAGTTTTGTCGTGTATGTTAGATCTCAATTAGTTCAACATGACCGACTTCTTTTTTTAGGTTTGGGCGTAGGTTCAGAAGGCGCTGCCGGCGAAAAAAATATGCACGACGCAGAATTTACGTGCGCGCTGTTCAGATTTATTCAGCTTACTTGCGAAGGGCATAACTTAGGTATGTATAAATTCAATACAGTCAAATCTCATAATTGAGAGTTATACTGCATTTGTGAACCATTATCTGAATCGTGAGTGTTGCCAGTTAAATCCTCAAAATACAAAAACATGGCATCTAACTGATAGCCTCCTAAGTAAGCTAAAAGTCATTTAGCGAGAGAGAGAGCTAAGCGAAGTGTTTCTTTGCCGGACAATATCCGTAATATAGAAATTCGTCATAATCCCAAAAACATCGATATATAGGTCGGAAATCGGGAATATTTAGCAAGATGCACTAGTAGATAATGGACTATTCTCTATATAAGTTTTAACGACGCTCCACATTGCATTGCTGTTATGCTGTAATAAAAGTTATTTATTTTTCCAGAATGGCAGAATTATCTTCGTACTCAAGCTGGCAACACGACAACGGTAAACGTAGTCATCTGCACAGTGGACTACTTGCTAAGGCTTCAGGAGTCCATCATGGACTTCTACTGGCATTACTCTAGCAAGGTACACTGAACGCTGTAGGTAGGGATTTCAAATAATGTGATCCAACTGCATTTGCAACCGATTGCTATTAATTCGTAGTCGCTTTATTGTACATTATATGTTGGACAGTTTAGTATGTATATTGGTTATCCATTGTTTGATAATAGATCGAAAACAAAAATTAAAAAATTAAAACCTAAATAATATGAAAAAAAAAAATAAGTCTCATCGGTAGTGTCCCCAAGATGCTCGCAGCTTTGCCTCTCTGAATTGAAATACTATCACGTTACTTTTTGGTTGTTTCCGTTCCTTGTACATGGGACGGTTTTAAAGTATTGACAAGTCTACTACTATTTTTTTAATTTTTTATGTTATGATTAAAACTGTAGCCCCAAGTCCTACTTAATAAGGAGTTTACAGGGAAATTTGTTATCCGGGCAAGTTATTTTCCACGCAATTTGATCATTTTTTGGGCTAAATTGAAATCTTTCAAAATAGGTATAAATATTTTATTGACTAATTCAGACGTACAGAAGATAAAAATGCTAGTAAAGCCATGTCTGAAATTACGCGGATGCCTGTATTCCCGTATCTAGTAGGTAGGTAGGTAGTAGGCAAGGCTTCTTGATTGCAGGACTTAAAAATTATATTCAAAATGTTTAATAAGCGTTCTTTAACTAAATTCACTTCAGTTTGCTATAACAATGGTACGAAACTTTAGCCTGGTAACATTTAACCCAGCTGAATGCATACAGTGATAATTATAATTTTGAATAACTAATTTGTCAGGAGCTCATTGACCCCGCTGGCAAGGCCAACTTCTTCAAAGCGATCGGCGTTGCATCTCAAGTATTCAACACGCTCACCGAAGTCATTCAGGGACCTTGCACACAGAACCAACAGGCTTTAGCACATTCCAGGTATATTATTTTTAAGTTTTCAAATCTAAAAACTCTTAATGTAGGTAGGTAGATAGTTTTTAACTACTTTTTACTTTATAAGTTTTATGTAGGTAGGTAATTTACTACTTTTTATTTTGTTAGGATTCTTCGATACAATTAAAGTAGAACGCATAGATTCATTTGATATAATTTAACGTATCGATTTATAGCATATACATTACATTGTATTGATTTATTTCAGATTATTATAAAGAATAAATATATTGCATCAACTCACACAATATACAAACATGGAGCCATATCTGAATTGTTAATTAATTGTATCATTTTCGCTTTTTTTTTTCTAATTCATGTACGACCTTCGATATTGATGATTTAAAAAAGAAAATAACATTTTGTTTATAGCATTACAATTTACTCGTTTGTTTTAGATTATGGGACGCAGTAGGGGGTTTCCTTTTCCTATTCTCTCACATGCAAGACAAGCTGTCTAAACATTCGACTCAAGTGGACCTGCTGAAGGAACTACTAAATCTGCAGAAGGACATGATCACTATGATGCTCTCTATGCTTGAAGGAAACGTTGTCAATGGTGAGGGAAAGTACTAAAGAAAATAATCAAAAGCGAGCGCACTCTTCGCGCTCAATATTTTACTCTTATCTTTCCTCTACTTGAGTATCAATGATTTATTTCACCAGCTATCCCTCTTCGAAAAGTCAAATGACCCAGTTGCTACGTTGGAACGTAAAGAAATTGTGTCCCAGGTGACTGGTGAAAATTTTTCTCGTGGAAACCATCGCGATCAAAAGTATAAAATGTCCGCAAGATTAGGCCAATTGAATGCTTCGTTATTAGGAAATAAAAAAACAAACGTCCAAATGAAAATATTGCTTATGTTTTAATTTTCTA
This sequence comes from Apoda limacodes, assembly GCA_946406115.1. Taxonomy (NCBI): domain Eukaryota; kingdom Metazoa; phylum Arthropoda; class Insecta; order Lepidoptera; family Limacodidae; genus Apoda; species Apoda limacodes. The sequence goes on along the minus strand of OX291555.1, from coordinate 17,588,301 downwards.
CAGGCACCATCGGGAAACAAATGGTGGACACCCTTGTGGAGTCGGCGTCTAACGTAGAACTGATCCTCAAATATTTTGATATGTTCCTCAAGCTAAAGGACCTGACTTCCAGCGCCAGTTTCCAGGAGATAGACGCCAATAATGACGGCTGGGTGTTGCCAAAAGACTTTAAAGAGAAGATGGAGCAGCAGAAGAGTTATACGCCGTGAGTGTGGCCATTCTAGTTTTTTTATACTAGTAAGTTTGCAAGCATGGATAGGGCTACTGCCTCACCTTGAGTGGTTTCCAAATCCTTTACACTATCCTTTAAGACTTGACACTTGTAGTAGCAAATTGCTAACTTGCTGACTTTAGTTCCTAGAGAAAATATGGAAAGGAAGGTGATTGCACAACCTATACGTTCCTGGGACGTTTCTACCTTAATGAATGCTAAAGCTGAAAGTAAAAGTTTCTTTGAAAAAGATAGCATGACAAAGTATAAGCGGCTATCCAGTAACATTGACGATCCCAATCTCGGAAGCCGTACCGTACCCTTAAGTCTGAGGAGAAACTTTGCCTCCCTGTGTATGTTCGAAATGATGACCACGGCTACTTTCTACCATCGCACCGCTCGCCATCGGCAGAGAATTCATCCTCACACTTTGGAACCTAAATGGTCCTCCCGCAAACGCTAACGTTGTGGAATGAGCTCCATGCCAAGGTTTTCTTTAAGAACTAGTAAATGGTTTTTCAAGAAAAAAGTTTTTAAATTTAAGAAGGGTTGGCAACGCGTGAGTGATGCCCCAGGTGTTGCAAGCGTCCATAGGCTGTGGTAACCGCTTACCATCAGTGGTATAGGTATAGCACCTTAGTGGTATATAAAAAAATATTTTTTATTTTTCTTTACAGGGAAGAAATAGAGTTCCTACTTGCATGCTGCGAGACGAACCACGATGGAAAATTGGACTACGTCGGGTTCTGTGATAGGTTCCACGAACCAGCTAAAGAAATTGGTTTCAATTTAGCTGTTTTACTTACCAACTTGTCCGAGCACATGCCTAATGAACCCAGGTAAATCTTAAAATTACTCATATTGTTAATATTTTTGTATAACTAGAAGGCCGCAACAAATAGGTTTTCAAATTAATATGGACAATATGAAGATCATATTAAATATCTAGTCGCCTGTCATTTTGTGCTGTGATTAGAACCTAAGAACACCACCTCATCACCTGATGTATTCGTATTGGCAACTTTGAGAATGGTGTTCTTGGATCCTGACTAACTTAGTCCCATTTGACCCGTTACGGCAACGGGGTAGCAGTAATGTACGTATGTCCTGGATTGTTAACGCCGGTACATATGAAAATAAATCTCCAATACATGTCTTTACGTTTCACCGCTGGGTATTCGACCCCGGCTACCCGGCTTCCGGAACGTATGAAAATTATGTTTGTCATTAACTAGCAAAGGGTTTATATTATTCTGTTTATATTATTTTGTTTATGATGTTCCTTTTGCCAGATATTACTCTAAAGCAAGTGATTTATAGGAAATTAATAAAACCACATGTGCAGTGTTTTGACGATGGGTTTACCATCTACCATCGCGTCGTCTGGAGTAGATAGCGTAACGTGACACAAGCAGTGGGGCATATTAGTAGAAGATATACTTACGCAAAAAAAGCGCAAATTGATGTAGAGCATAGCCGTTTCGTACACAGGTTAAACAATTATTTTGAGCCGCAGTTCTTAAAAATACTTCTCTTATGACGTTTGAAGTTATGACGTCATCAATTTTGTGTTTGGGATTTGTAAATTATCTTTTAAGAAACCAAGCGAGTAGGGTATCAAATTAAAGAGCTTCATTACCCGAATATGAAAATATATAAAAATACCTTAAGAGGGCGATAAATACTATATATAAAAATACTCTTTAAAAGATTCCTTAGATTGCCCAAAAACCGTCTCAATCGGTACTGTTATGTTTAATGTGATTACAGAGGTATTAGTAAAACTTGATTTGCTACAACACTCGTTTTATTTATGATACAGAAATATTGGAAAAATGAAATCCGAAATATTCGGACTCGACTCGAAATCTGTTAGTGGAATCCGAATTTCAATTTTGGTACGGATTTGCAATCCCGAATGATGTAAGCACTGGTTATCCCCCTTTTGGGCGTAGTTTTCTTATTATCTTCTAAAACGTGAAGATAAATGTACATACATGCAAGCATACCAAGTCAATGTCGAATGTTTACTCAGAAATCAACTAACAATTTCAATTCGGGTAGGTTTCGTTTTAGAAAATTCGCCCAATTTATTGACTCTACAATAATTCAACAACACAACACTCTTATTAAGTTAAATAACCATAGTCTTAATAGAAAAATGACCCTGCATTATCGTCAGTCCAATTACTTGGGGGCTGACTGCGATTACCGAATTGCAATCTTTACTCTAGTTTAGTCCATTTTTACCTTACCGTACTCTGAAACCACTTGTACATAATTTTTTTTTTTGCTAGGTTGGCTCGATTTTTAGAGACTGCAGGTTCTGTATTAAATTACTTCGAACCATTCCTTGGGCGCATAGAAATCATGGGTGGTGCAAAACGAATTGAACGCGTTTACTTCGAAATAAAGGAGTCCAATATCGAGCAATGGGAGAAGCCGCAAATTAAGGTAGTTAAAGTATATAGTAACATCAATGCATAGTGTAAATATAATAAACTGAACAAAAATAAAAAAAAATAGGAAAAATACAAGATAATTTTATATTATAACTCTGTACCCAAAGGGTTCTAAATTAGCCCTATTGTAGTGACAAAAACGCTGTGTATCTTTTTTGTATCTTGCAAGCCATCCTTTGGGTATATTATCCTAATAGGTAAGTGAAAAACGCACTCGCAACATATTAAGAAACGACATGGATGTGGCAAGCGTGTTATTTAGTAGAAATGGAAGCGAAGTAAAATATGATATTGAAAGTGTGTCAGTAAGAGAGTCATTCAAACAGTAATGAGTGCACAAGAAAGGAACAACTATACTTCTTATTTCCAAGATGATGTAAAAAAAATTGAAAAATAATTGTTTAAAAATTGAAAGCAAAAGTTTTCACAACAATATCTACTCCTACTCGAAAAACGTCTAATGTATTCTAGTGAAGTAACTTTGTAGAGTACTTAAAAAAATCTATCAATTAAGGTATTTGTAACCATGTTTTGCACTCTATCACGACCTCCAGTCTAATCCGTTCTTACATTTATGCCTTCTTAAATATTAACTGTTTTGCTTTTCAGGAATCAAAAAGAGCTTTCTTCTACAGTATAGTTACAGAAGGTGGAGACAAAGAAAAACTAGAAGCGTTCGTAAACTTCTGCGAGGACGCCATATTTGAAATGACGCATGCGTCAGGGTTAATGGCGGCATCGGAGGAGTCTTCGGGCGGTCCTAAGAACAGGGAGGCTAGCTATATGTATATGGGAGACGATGATGATGAAAGGTAAGGACCTGCTTAAGTTTCCTCCACATGTTTTTTTTAATCTTTGTTTAACAAATCGGTTTAACAAGCGCCAGTTTTTAGCCTTTTCAGCTTGCTAACTGATCGAGTAATGTAATGTGGAGAGAGCGAATAAAGTGGTTTGGTACAGCGCTATACCAAATCCTTATCTATTTTCGTTCAAACCTGAAGGGTAAGTTAGACAGCGTATCCAACACACATTACGGTGTTCTTCGAAATACAAATTTAAATTCCAACATTTCTTTTTTATTTATTATTATATTTATTGTTAAGGAGTAGGTACCTCTTTACGAAAAACTGTGTGTTTACTTTCAGAGGCGCCAAAGATCCGTTCCGACGTGGTTTGCAATCCGTGAAGGACGGAATCTACTCGGCTTTCTCAGCTTTATCACCTTCCAACATAAAAGCGAAAATCGCTGACCTGCAGCAGATGCCACCGGCTGAACTTGCTGTTGGATTCTTCAAGATGTTCTTCTACCTTTTCTATTACTTAGGCTACGGCGTTTTAGTCGTCGTTAGGTAAGTTTGGACTGTATTTTGTTTCCGTAAAGATTGATTTTTATGTTCTTGATTGTCTGCTAATTATGAACGAATTTCAAAATCAAAATGGCGTCACTTGTCGGCCATGTTTGTTAAGATTAATTTTAGTTTTGTTGAATATATTGTTAATGCTATTGTTATCAAACTGTTTTGATATGTATTTACGTATTTCACGCAACATTCTTCTGATGCACAGTCATGGGTAAATTATAATATTTAATTATATTTATTGCTTTCACAATAATTTTTAATATATCAGGTTATTTGAATTACAGTGTTTCTTTAAACTGTAGTTATTTAGGGCTACAGCTATTTAGTTGTCTTAACTTAAGCACTCCATTTTTAGGGTTCCGTACCTAAAGGGTAATAAACGGCACCCTATTACTAAGACTCCGCTTTCCGTCCGTCCGTCTGTCACCGGGCTGGATCTTATGAACCGTTATAGTTAGACAGTAAAAATTTCCATAGGAGATGTATTTCTGTTTTCGCTATAACAACAAATACTAAAAAACAGAATAAAACAAATATTTAAGGGGGCTCCGATACAACAAACGCGATTTTTTTGCTCGATATTGATAACGGTAACAGGTAGACGGTTGAAATATTCACAGAATGTTTATTTATACATTCACTTTAAATAAAACATAATGAAATTAAAATAAAACAAAACACAAACAAACGTGATTTTTTTGCCGTTTTTATAGATAATGGAACCCTTCCTGCGCGAGTCTGTCTCGCACTTGGCCGATTTGTATTTATTGATTTAGATTAAGTTTTTTATTTGGTGCTTCCTCAGATTTTTTGTAATGGATATGCATCGATCAATAATTTTGAAAATGCACAGTTACAAGCAAAACACACAAAAAAATGTCCGCGGGCAGTTCTGCACTGCTTTAACGAAAATTCGCGACTAATTTTAATAAACGCCCGCTATGTCTTTGATCATTTGATGACATTATTTATTGATCGATGTGGATATGGTATATCCATCGATATTTTCATATTTAGTTTGTAATAAAAACCGCTTTTTAAGTTACCATTATCCCTAAAAAATTACATTGTCCTCCATTTACTTTTATTTTGACTGAGAGCTAGAATATTGTAACACTGGACATTTTCAGATGTTAATGTTTTTCGCACTGGAAAAAAAATAATTTGTCCTAAAGAATCAGATTGCTCTAAAATTAAATATCATTTGCTTCCTGTGAATTGTACAGTGACGGAATGGTAGTTAGTCACCTAAAAACCCTTTTGTCAATTTATATATTTCTTTTGAACCTTTTTAAAGCTGCCTAGATATATTTCTATACCCAGCCTACTGACTGAACTAGGCATTATATGTAAATTTTGAGAAGGTCATTGAACTGAAGGTGATGATTACATCAGGTACATATTTGGGGTCCTGCTTGGGCTGATGAGAGGTCCTCAAGTGGATGAACTACCTCCAGAACCAACGGAAGAGGAAAAAATTGGTCAGTTGAAGCACAGGTTCCGTAAACGAAGTAAGGCACAATACACTCTCAGGTATCTTCGTGTGGCTTCGGCTTTTGCGTTTGGTCACTCGTGTCACAGAATAAGTAATTGCACCTCATGTAGTATGTCTACTCTCTCCGTCACTCTCTAAAGTCAATCACTACACCCCTCTGTGGTGATTCTATGACAGCTCGTATATACACACACGTGTTATTTCTTTTTTTTAGTGTTAGTAGCCAAGTGTCATGTGGTGTTCGTATGAAATAGCCATGTTTTACTTTTTAAAATGTAACGGAAATAGTACACAGTAGTGACTTGAACTGGCCAAAAAATGTAAAAAAAAATGTTTGTTACTATTTATTGTTGTTAAGTAATGAAAAGATATTGTGATCTGTCTTTCAATAATCAGTACTATATTTTATGTGGAACCATAACTACAGTTTATGAATATAATGTATAATTTATGAATATAATCTAAATAAGAAAAAAAAAACTCATGAAAATAATCCCTGTGAATGCGATGACCAAACGGTAAATGTAATACTTCAATAAACTAAATCGCCAAATGCAGGTTTACGTATAACATATTGTGTATGTCGTAATTTTCTACCTAATTTAATTTCTGAAAGACATGAATTTGTTATTAATAACTAAAATTATTTTCTACCATTTAACAAATTTGTTTTAAATATCAAGTGATATCGATATTTTTTTCAAGAATAAACCCTTTTTTTAAATTATGTACAGTCAAATAAATATTTTTAATTTTAAGTTATTTGCTTCGTGATGATTGTACTTACTAATTTGCTCTGTGTATCGTTATGTGTTTTTACTAAACGCTAAAATATTTTTTTGCAAAACTGCAGTTAACGGTTTAAAACGCCAAGTAAAAAATACAATAATAAAATTGAGTACTTGAAGAATTGGTTGGAATCGACGATAAGTTTCTCAAGTTTGTTACGAAATCATACGAAAATTACTGACCCAATTTTGATGCAGTTCTCGCCGTTTATTAGCTTCAACTTCAACTTCACTTCACTTCACTATAGCCACGTGACAGACAAATCTCATTATTATCGGATATAAAATGCTAAGTAAGATTCACACGGACGAAGACGCGGGCAAAAGCGTATTAATTGTCAGAAGCTTTTGTTTTATTATTAATCACAATGATTATTTAGGTCCAACCCGGCATCTACCAGCTTTACCACCAGCTGACGATACGGGGCAGCTTCAAGTGTCAGCCTTCGGATTAGATATTACCAAAGAAGACAATGGCCAGTGAGTGTCATCCGAAAAATAAATATTATTTATTGTAGACACGGATAGGAAAACTATCGTTATTAATTGTTTAATAAACTATTTCTGCCAGACAACACCTTTAGGCAGAAAGGCCAATTAAGCAGAAGATATATACGCACATAAGTATACAGTCTGTTTTATTCAGTTGATCTATGATGAAGACAGTTTTCGTGAGGAAACCTGCTTACGTCACAATGATAATTATGTATAGTCCATAATTCGCACTATGTTCACGTGTGGACTATGGCCCAAATCGGTTACCATAGTTGGTTGAAACATTTAAAACCCAAAAAAGAGACAGGAGTTCAACAACTGTAATTTATGAGTTATAGCTAGAGAAGCTGTATTCACTATGAGCCGGGTGGAAGTTAGACTTATTTTTCAATTATGTCCAGGATCCAGGTGAAACCCCATGAATCTCCAAGCACGTCGACCCCGTCGTCAGGTGAGGAAGCGGAGGTGTCTCTTGACGAAGGAGCTGAACACTCTGAGGAACAGCAACCGCCCTCTCTTATAGACTTGTTAGGGTATGTGATGGAATATTATTTATCTGCTAATGTTCCGCTATTACATTGTAGATGTCTGATCTACAGAGAGCGTGTTTTAAAAAATGTCAATAAATTTAACCGACTTGTATTATAGCAACCCAGTTCATTTGTTTGTTTTTTAATAATTTTAATGGCTGACAACTAAATATTTAATTAATTTTTTAAAACACAGTTTTTAGACAATTTTAATGTCATATATAAAACTAAAAAAAGTTTAGCAGAAAAACTGCGACATTATTGACCTAAAATCCACTTAGTCGGGTTCAGGATGACCTAATCTAAGAATTTCATACAGTTTTGGCCGTAAAACGATGAAACATGATTTTGATCGTGGTCTCTGGTACTATTAAATAGATAAAGGGTCGGCAACGCGCAAGTGCCCCTGGTGCTGCAAGCGTCCATAGGCTATAGTGACCGCTTACCATCAGACTGTCCGTAAGCTTGTTTGCTTACTTAGTGGTAAAAAAAAAACGCTGTTTAAAATGCAATCCGAATTATTGATGGCAATTATATATGGACCAATAAAATGGACGTTCCCGCAATTTCCTATACTGCCGTTACTTTTGTGTAGAGGCGAGCAAGCAAAGAAACAAGCGCAAGAGAGGATAGAGGCCCAAGCTGTGCAACAGGCTGCTATGTCTGCAATCGAAGCTGAGAGCAAAAAGGTAATTAATTTCGCTAAGAACACTGCTAACTCATTGCAGCAACTTAATATATAATAATAAACTCCACTTGTATTGCACTATAAATTATTTTTTAAGCGTACTTCATCAATAACTCTATTTTTAAAGCAGCAAGGATGTCAAAGGCGATATTGTTTCACAAAGGTAATATTTTACTCAATGTGTATGCATATAGTTAATATGTAATACACATTTTGAAGCTGTTAGTAAGAACTGCAATGTAAAAAAGTTTTAAATAATCAGAAGTACCTATACTTTCAAATATATTTTTTTTTTAAAAAAAAACCTAAGTTGGCCGTTTCTTTTACGTAATGGTATAATTGTTTCATATTTTCATAATACTTCTATATTACGCCCTATTTGAGTTGTTTTTGAATTTGGACCCTGGTTACAAGGGACAACCTAAAGCGCGTGTCCCAGCTGGCTGTGAAAAAAAAATGGTCACAGTGTGACAGAGACGACGCGAACGTGTGGTGTTTCTGAGAAAAGAAACCACAGGTTACTTTCATCTCTTTCTAAAGTTTGGCCAATTTCGTCAGCCTATTGTGCAGTCCATAGAGAACTCGAAAGTTTATGGGGACAGCTGTGTGGATTCTTATCAATAGTCTCCCCTCATTAGTTATGGATTAATAATTATTACACAATGTCACGCATATATATTCGTTTCTGCCGAGTCCGCGTCTTTCTGTAATTCAAGTAATTCAATATTAATTGGGATTACTCTCGAGTAAGTAGAAAGATCTTTGAGAAAGTTCTATTAACAGTTTGCTAGATTGATTGACTGAAGTAAATTTTTAGTAAATGAATCGAGTAAATCTTTAGAGTGCAAATAATAATTATTATTATGTGCTTCATTATTCATTTATTCAATAAAATATAAATACCCCACCAAAAAAAAACAGGATAATAAAGTAGTTGGCAAATGCAAGCATATTAGTTAAATAAACTGGTGTTAATCTGTCAAACTGCCTATACATATTCATTGTTTATGTTAGTGTGTGTGTTATTATCGTAGTGTGTGTACTTCAACCGTTCGTTGTGCAACCAAATTTTTTGTTAGTAACGTTTCAAAGCTACACGAACGATAGGTGTCGGTAGCGAAACTGGCGTTTTCAAAAATGTGTGTTGGAACTTTTTACCTCAAAAAATAATAGAAAAAAAGGTTTTTTCATTTCTAATGATGGTTGTGCTCTATCAGGCGGTTCAAGGCCCGTCGCCATCAGCCTTATCACAAGTGGATCTCTCGCAGTACTCTCGCCGCGCCGTCTCCTTCTTGGCTCGTAACTTCTACAACCTGAAGTATGTCGCGCTTGTCATGGCGTTCTGTATTAACTTCGTGCTGCTTTTCTACAAGGTTTGTTCCATTTAAACTATACTCTTTTAATCTTTTATAATATGTTATCATACTAAATATATTGTTGTTTGTAAATTAAAATATCTGGGCGACTAAGTTTCGTCACATGCTGTGTATCCAGCCTCTGTTAACACCGTTTTGGCGACTAAATCCGTGATATTTATATCGTTTTTAGGTTTCAAGAATAGAAGGTGAATCGAAGGAGGGTTCAGGCCTAGGGGATATCATCGGAGGATCGGGTTCTGGATCAGGCAGCGGTGACGGTAAAACAGTTGTATTTTATTAATTTCGAGTACAACACTGTACACATGTAAAGGCTATCAATGAAAATGTTGAACACTTTAAGAACCTTTGCATTTTTTAGATATCGGAGGATCTTTTAGATATCCGAGGCACGTACTGATAGATTCAGATGATGAGATTACCAGCAGGCTCAGAGCTCAATCGCCTTCCGCGCCCGCATCCGCGAACACAGCTTATACAAATATATACAGAATACGTCGCAGAGTGCAAGCAGCACCGCAGCAAAAATTAGTCCGCGTGTAGTCGTCAAGGCCAACAACAGTAGACAGTAGTTGACAACGAATAAATCACTTCATATGTAAACTAACGCGTGTGCAGTGCACGAAAAGGAATCTGATTAAATTTTAATTTGATAAAGTCCGAAAGCGCTCAACATTTTCATTGGCCGACTGTACCTACATGTGATGGAAGCGAAACTTTGTACACTATTACTACATTATAACTTTTAACTTTGTTCGTCTATTTTTCTCGGTTTGTCTTCCTTTCTCCCTCTGGTGCCTATTTTCCGTCCTTTTTGCGTGAGAAGTGGTTCATGAAAACGTTGCATCAATTTGACATAAACATTTTACTGTAATTGTGACAAAAGAAGTTCCTGTTCAACTATATCATCACGACACATAATAGCCAGTGGGAAGGAATATTGTAAGGCTCGCGACATTCACTTTCACCAAAGGTATCATCTCAAACTATATCCAAACGACGGTCGCAATAAATGCTGACTATTTCTGAATGGATACGATTTTTAAAAAAAGCTAGACCCCATAATCAGAACCTAAAAAAACTGGGGATGAGTATTTTATGTCTTTTTTTAAATGGGAGTCAAAACCTAAAAGTAGGATTACCATGGCAAGTATGGAATGTATCGTATGCACGGGTTTCGTTTGCACATTCCAATTATTTATTTTTTATAGTTTTACGAAATATGGTTTTTAACTTATTGCTAAATATGTCTTGGAAGTTTTCGACTCAATTACCTCAAGTTTGTGAGCCGAAAAATCTAAAATAATTTAGACTGACAAATATTTACGCGTATTCAACATGAATAATAAAATGAAGGCCATAATCAATCGTTTTTGGCTTGCTTTCTCCCGCCGCTGTCTCTCCGTTTCAGGTTCTGACTAGGTAACTAGACTAGGTCTTCATTTACATGATAAACCCTAGCTTTTCAGAAAATTTCATCCTTTTACAAATTTTAAGCTTTCTTGTGGCCGCTGCGTAGTCTATTAGATGTGTTTAATTAAAATTAATATCAAATGACTACGTCTACGGTCTCTTGATCTCAAATTAAAGCATAGAACTCAATAAAACGGTTACGGTTTTCTCTTTCTATTTTTTTATGTTTGAAATAATTATGTGGGACGTAATGTACGGGTTTATGAGAATGAGTGCAATTCGTAAAGACAGTCTTTAACAGTTCCGCAACAATATCTGTAACAAAAACGTAAAAAGAAACCCTTATGGTAAGACTTCGGTGCCTGTTCGTCTGTCAGTAGATATGTTACTGCTGATTTCTTAGCATTTACAAATAGATATTACAAAACTACGAAACCTTTGGTGCGTTACCATTTTTTTAGTAAACAACTATTTTTAGGCAGTGGTGAATCGGATGAAGACGATGCTGTGGAAATAGTCCACATCGATGAAGATTTTTTCTACATGGAGCACATAATAAATGTCGCAGCGGTCTTACACTCCATCGTGTCGCTCGCCATACTTATAGGATATTATCATCTTAAGGTAACAACTTTTTTTGTTGAGTTTTGTAAATTGAAATTTTTGAAATTTAGTTGCACAAAAAGATTTTACCGTATGATCGATAAACCCACAAAGTCTCTTAATAGTCGTTGTTTTGTATCGCTTAATAGAGAACAAATTTGGTGGTCAATTTTGAAACTAAAATCTATTAAAAATAACTTTGATCGGTACTCTTCTTCTTATCTTCTTCTTTTTCGATTTCGATGTTCGAATCGAAGATGAAATTACAGAACTTTTAAAACTAATCTATCTCCAAAGACTTGCTTTTTATGCTTTTAATATTTTTATACCCACATTTCGAAACATAATAGTTGGCGCTAGGGAGCATTCTTCAAACTCGCAGTCTAAGGTGTGACCATGGTCTTAAACTGTCGGATATCTTCAAAGGGCTTCTATGTTTCAGGTGCCGTTAGCGATATTTAAACGAGAAAAGGAGATAGCACGAAAGTTGGAATTCGACGGACTCTACATCGCAGAACAACCGGAAGACGATGATCTCAAGAGCCATTGGGACAAGCTCGTCATATCCGCTAAGTATGACGTCATTCTTCATTTTAGTAGTCTACTATTTATTACTTTTTCAATATTCTAGGTATTGAAACAAATCGATCAATAAACTAAAACCCACCAATTAGACGAAAATCCCGGGTAGTGCAGTTGTAATTGTTACTTGACTGTGCGTTTAAGCAAAAACGAGAGTTATTTACATGTCTCTTGTTACAGATCATTCCCAGTCAACTATTGGGATAAGTTCGTAAAGAAGAAAGTTCGTGCAAAATACTCAGAGACGTACGACTTTGATTCTATATCCAACATGCTGGGAATGGAGAAAACATCTTTTTCGGCGCAGGAAGACGAGGGCAAGGGATTCTTCCATTAGTAAGTACCCATTCCTACTTAATGTTCATATATTAGATAGATACAACATTATTATTTTCCTTCACATTATTCTTATGTATATATTTACATGTATTACTGGAAGTCTGACATCAGCCTTAAGAAATTGTTTTTGTTTCTGGCGAGGTGAAACAGTGCCAATATTCAATTTTTTTTTTTTTTTTACTTCTATTATATATTCTTATTTAATTTTCAAATGCTTATTTAATGTGTCGAACTAAGCCAAAACTCTTCATACTAAATGTTTTTCAGTACAGTAATATCAATTTACCAACTGAATTTTAAAAAGTTTTGCTTTTCGTTTCCTCACTTACCCACTAGAACATAGGTATACATAAGACAAAACGGTTTCTATGTATAACGTGTGATATACAAAACATCACCATAATAATGACCACAGCCTGAGAACGTCTTTAGGCTTCCACTGGCTTCTTTAGACTCTGTCCAGGTCGTCTGTCCACCTGTTAGTAGGCCGTCCCACCGTACGTCTTTCAATCCGTGGTCCCCCATTCGAGAACTTTTTGTACCCATCAGTTATCGGTTCTATGTTTGATGAGGCCTGCGTATAAAACACGATAACAAAGAAAAAAATATACTAATAACATGTACTTTTCTTCTACAGAATCAGCAGAGCGTGACTTCAATTTGTATTTGGTTCTTTGTTTTCTAGTGTAATCAACATAGACTGGCGCTACCAAGTGTGGAAGGCTGGCGTGACGATAACAGACAACTCTTTCCTCTATTCTCTATGGTATTTCTCATTTTCCGTAATGGGAAATTTCAACAACTTCTTCTTCGCCGCCCACCTGCTGGATGTCGCCGTAGGGTTTAAGACGCTACGGACAATCCTGCAGTCTGTCACGCATAACGGGAAACAGGTACTATATTATTTACCTCCTCTATATTATACTGGCTTTTGCCCGCCCTAAATTCGGTTATCGGTGTAGGATTTCAACGGCAACTCCTCAATCATAGAAAAAAAATACCCACACTTGACGTTTTCAAGTAAAAGTTTTAGAACAGCCAAGAGTTCCCAGAACCTCTAACTGTACTTGTTCCTTTACAATTTTTAATAAATAACTTGAGCATTCACCGTTGATCTAGATAGGTAGCTATTGTATATATTTTGAATGACCTAAAATTTGACATTGATGTCCTGGAACATTTACATCGGTTACGGGTAGATTTTTTTTTCGGATATCCGACAGTTTCGGTTACGTTTACGGAGCTCCTTTGTACCAGCAGACAAGAAAAATCTCCCTGATAGTAATGGAAGGCACTACTAAATTTATAATCAACTTTTTATAGGTCCTACATCTTACTTATTTGATTATTGATTTGTCTTTATACGAGTGGTTTTTAAATGAGTTAACAAGATTAAGTACTGCAGCGGGCGGGGGCGTAATGCTGCTTTTCCTATAAAATTACCTTTAGGTACAGGATCTAACTGCTAATTGAAACCAAGCGAATGAGGGAGATCTTTTGTATATTCATGTTCGTTTATCATCTGAGATAACTATCATTGAATTAATATTCCTATGCGACTTTTATTAAACAAAGACAATTTATCTCTTGATACCTCGGTGTCCGTTGTGCTCTTTCCTGAACCTACTTCTGAATAGGTATACAATTGATTTTGGTATATATTAGTTATTTATGCTATAAGAGCTTCTATCAGTTATTTGACACAGAAGTGTCTAACGTTGACTCCACTGGTGACACAGAGCCATTCTTTAATACCTTAGGGTTTCCCGGTAACGGACAGGAATCGGCCCTACAAATTCATCAGACTTTCCGGGTCTGTATTTTACACTTAAATGTCATCTTATGGAAAAAAGAAACGATCCCGGTATCCGATATTTTATCCAAAAACTATCTGACACCGTCTCTTGTAGCCCCGTAATATCCCTATAAAGTATTGACTGCGATAAGGGGTTCTCTAGCATTTCTACTTCCTTTGTACCTGACAAGAGCTCGTAACCTCTACAGTACCTATCAATAATTGCTACTTTGACAGCAAAATCTGTTTATACATCGCTCTCGCTTCAGTATTGCTCACATACGCATATATGTGCATACATAAGCAGACATGTTCATACATAGGCATACTAACCCATACCCATGTAACAAAAACCGTAACCGATTAAACCTGTTTGTTATTATTAAAATGAAACGGGACTGCCTAGAGGTTGAATCATAGTTAATTTCAGGACTTTTAGCTATTAGTAAAATTACGTGAAATTATGCAAAGTTACTTGAATTGAATTATCCTTGTAATGACGCATACTAACGTAGTAAATTACTTGATTCTGTCGACAAATCATACAGGCAGCACGCTTAAACCGCAGACAATAAAATGAATACTGTGATTTATAAAGCGGGAAATACCTTGTCAATTTACAATGGGAATTTTACGAAAGCTGACCGAAATAAGACCGTGATTAATCTATACAATATATAAAACGCTAAGTCCTGAATGACTGGATGTATTTACTTTCCTCTATTATGCCAAATTATGTCACAATAAAATATTGTGATAGACACAGTTTAAGTTGCAGTATTGAAATACTATAAGGTCAAAATTTTGTAGAAAGACGTGAGAATGAGAGTCAAAACAATTTCTTCAAATTTCAGTTGGTGTTGACTGTGATACTGCTCACCATAGTTGTGTACATATACACGGTGATCGCGTTCAACTTCTTCCGCAAGTTCTACGTGCAGGAAGAAGACGATGAAGTTAACCGGAACTGTCATGATATGCTTACGGTGAGTACTTTTATTTTATCAATAACTAGAAAAAAAATAACCTTTAAGGGTAAACGCCGTATATGTTTTTATACAAAGTTAATTTGACATAATCTTAGAAGTTCCGTAAATTACACTTTGTATTTTGATTTTAAAAAAATAACAAAATTAAGTTCTCGCGATATTTGGTTTCTGTTGGTGATTCTGATAAGCCATTATTTTTTTATATTTTTGCAAAGGTGCCGGATTTTTTTGTATGGAGTAACTTCAAAAAAATATAAAACGTCATAAACTTTTAAATTAACTACTCTGCAGAGAATAAAAACCGTGATAAAATAAAAACATGAATACATTCCAAATTGAAGTGAAACTGACTTCCATACTCAAAGAAATCGTCTCCTTTCACACAGTTATAGATATTTGTCACTATAATGATTAAAAATAGTTTGGCAATTATATTTTTTCCAAAAACATGAAAGTTTACATGTAACAGTTCAAATATTATATGATTTCAGTGTTTCGTATTCAACCTATACAAAGGCGTCCGTGCCGGAGGCGGTATCGGTGATGAGTTGGAGCCACCAGACGGTGATGACACCGAGGTCTACCGAATCATCTTCGACATAACATTCTTCTTCTTCATCATCATTATTCTGCTCGCCATCTTACAAGGTCAGTGACTTGAAATTAATGAGCTGGTAATGATTTAGCTTTAAGACTGATTCGATATCCTTTGTTTATCCTTATTAGCCTCATACGTCCCCACTTGTTAGGGCACGGTCTAACTTTATTAAAATTTTATTAAATTTTACTAAGTGTTAAGAACACATTAAAAGGTCTGGATTACTGTATAAGATATTTTATTTGTTTTATGTATATGAAAAAATTGATTAAATGCTTACAAGAAAATTGTAATTTTTCTATGTGATGTATGTACGATTAACATTTTTGAAATCAAAAACCTCACCTTGCTACTAACATTATGTTACGCCATCAATATACCTATGTAAGCCTACCTATCTATGTTAGTTTCCAACACTTAGCATAGTCCATCATTAATGTTGATAAATATTTTCATAGCAAAGATGCAGTCAAAACATTAACCTCGAGCCAGGACTTGAACCTACAACATTCCGTGTAAGTGCTCTACTAATTGAGCTATCAAAGCACAAGTCTGGCCGATGAAAATCTCAATTACATGCTGTAGAAATACGCTCTCGTTACGCACGTCACAGAACAACTCCTAGTGACTTATAAAGCCCTAGTACATCAATCTTTAAAATACACAAAATCTTCATAGAATTGAGAAATCTATATATTTAAAAATGAATCCCTGTTTCCTTGGTCACGCCAGAACTTCCGAACGACACCACTAAGTTGGGTAATTTTTAGGACAAGGTTTTAATGAAAGAAAAAAGGGTCAAGTGCGAGTCCGACTCGCGCACTAAGGGTATACCGAATGTAATGGAATTTTGGTAAATTGTTGTGCAGACGCCGGGGAAGGTTTCTGAATTAGTACAACCCTTTTAGAAAAGGTGGCGCACAGGTTGTTTTAAAAAACTGAAACAACGTTCACGTAGTTAGCTAGTACAATATAAATGTACATACTTATATAGAAATAATCTTTCTTCTTTTATGGCTCCCTGAGGTATTACATATAATAGTGCAGGTCATAGTATTCCTTAACTACCTTTCACAAAACAAAATACTTAACTATCTTCAGTTGTTAAGCATAAACTCCTTAAAAGGCATATAGATTTCCTTAAAGACATTCCAAGCATGTCTCGATTCATCCCGAGCAGTTCGATATTTACCTTGTGGACTAGAGACTTTGAGACTGCCTGAAGGTAGAAGTCTTCGAAGAAAACATCATATATGACATATTTATGGCCACATTTAACATTTTACAGATTTAATCAAATTTTGTTCCAGGTCTAATCATTGACGCGTTCGGCGAACTCAGAGACCAACTGGAGTCTGTCAAAGAAGACATGGAGTCCAATTGCTTTATATGTGGCATTGGGAAGGACTACTTTGATAAGGTTAATATTAAAGGGCGTATCAAGACACTTATTAAGACAGATAGCTATTCGGTCTTGCTTTGTTTTTAAATTTTGTATAGCATGAGGAAAGTGAAAAGTTCTAAAGGTGTATCCGACCATCTTATTATCATACAAACTGCGTTACACTTAATATCTTCAATTCCCCTCTGGCTCTGACTCATCTTCGGCTTCGAGGCTCACGCTGGTCGAAGGGACGACCCCAAGGGCGACAATCCAGCGGGGAGCCCTTGAGCGTTGGGCACTATATGGGCTGAGACTCCTTTAAAGAAGTTTTTGTTGAATTAAATAAATGTATGAATCAACAAAAACTTTAGTTATTTCATAATTCAACATTTTATTATTCGTGCATTTCATTAATAAATATGCATTTTGCGACAATGATAAATAGCAGTATATGAAAATTACGCATTTTGAAAATTTGAATTTGATTTAGTGGACCGAAGGTTGTATGGAAAAAATCTGATTCGAATTCGCCTTAATCTAAAACTTGTTCTTAATCCAAATTTACAATAAACAAACTACGTAGGCGTGAAATTCGCAAACGAAAACAAAAGCTCTCCACCTCTCTCTCTCGCTCTCTCTTTTTTTGCTGTACAGCCTGTTCTCTGACGCGTTTCATTTTACGTTACATGAAATACCTAAATATGTTACCCTTTGTTTATAACATGTTTCTTGTTCAGGTGCCGCACGGGTTCGACACCCACGTGCAGAGAGAACACAACTTGGCCAACTACATGTTCTTTCTGATGCATCTCATCAACAAACCAGATACTGAGTACACAGGTAACGAAATATAAACTCTTGTATGTGTCTTTTTTGTATCTATTTTACGCCGAAATACTTTTGCTCTAATTGTATGGAGTCTAATTGTAGCTTCTTATTTCTTTGTTTTCCAATGTTTTTTAAAACAAAAAATACAGTATGTATTTACTAAACAACGATACCCTATTTGATGGGGTAGGTCTAAAAACTGTTCCGCGCTTCCCCTTAGCTTAAAAAAAAATAAAATATTTTCTGTCAATTTGTATAGCTTTGGGTCAACAAGATGCTTATACTATGAAAATTTGAAGACTGTAGCTCCAAACATTTGGCTGTAAAACCTGTGTGACAGACGACGGACAGACATACGGACAGACGGGCACGTGAGCAACAGCGACAGGGCCCCGTCTGGACCCCTCGGGTACGGAACCCGAAAAACAGATAGACAAAAAATATTAAAAGGGTTGACTTCAGAAATTTCTAGTTAATTTAAATTTGGGATGAGCATATACAATAAAATTGTACATCTCTTTACATAGTATAGAACACAATCGCTTCCCACCTTTTGTCCCTCCGTACGCTTAGATGTTTTAAACTATGCAACGAATTTTAATTACACTCTTACATTATAAAAGAATTAACAAAAAAATATTTTATTATTCTTTGTAATATGTAGCCTACCATAATGAAGGATTTTTGTGGTTTCAAACAACGATCGTAGTAAACGACTACGGAACCCTACACTTAGCATAATAAGACAGGGTCCTTGGTTTTATAATAATAAAATATAAAAAAAAGTATGCATACTCTTCCCTCTTTCACCCGTGTGTATAAAATATCTAATTTAAGATAATTTTTTTTATTATTTTATTGTGTTATAATGAGTTTATTTATTCACTTCTAAAGAATGATTTCTTTTAATGTTTGTTACCTCAGAACTTTCGACTTGGTGAACCGATTTTGATGATTTTTTTTTATTTGAAAGCTGGTGCTTTCAGTGTGGTCGTATTTTAATTTGGTCCAGTTCTGACTATGGAATCCATGAGAAAAACATATAAGTCTTAAATTTTTTATGTTGATGATTGTATAAAATTTTGTTACGATTATGGATGTTTTTAGTGTACGTCTTCTTTTAAAATTCGTCACTCAAAAGTAAAAAATAAAATCAACTGGCTTCAAAAAGATGCACTAAAAAGGTAAAAATAATTACTTATTTCCAAGAAAAACTGATCCGGTTGTTTTTTTTGTTAAAAAGTTTTTATTTATTTACTTGCAAATGTGATGAAAAACAGGGTGTGTAACACGGGCGGTGCGGAAATTACAAACTCGAGTCATTAAAGCCTTCGGCCACGGCCTTAGGATTCTATACAGCCTCTCGTTAGTTATTTTCTCCATACCACAATTTAAAATAAAATGTAAAAGTCAAAAAAAGCAATAGCTACACGCTGTATAAATAATTTTTAATCTAAATTGCCATGGAAAAGCCCTGTTTGTAACATATTAATTTTGTTTTAGGTCAAGAAACATTTGTTTGGAATATGTACACCCAGAGGTGCTGGGACTTCTTCCCTGTCGGTGACTGCTTCAGGAAACAGTATGAAGACGCCATGGGAGAATAAATAAACAAAACATTCAAAAATATTTATAAAAAACGTTGAAAAGGAAATAAGTACAAAAATATAGTTTAATCAATATTGCTGCTTGGTAATATATGCTCATTTTTAAATTGTTGAAATTTTACGTAAAATTATGTATAAAATTTAGCTGTTTTCTCTCTTTTTCTTGTCTGTTTGACTCAAAACTTAATGAATTAAGGTGGCCTTTCCAAGATAAATTTTATATATAAATAGCTTATGCTAATGTTATTTATTTTAGGAAATTGTAAAAATATAAATAAATAATAAATTTTAAACACTGCATTTTATTTAATATTGTCTTCTAAAAGGGCTTTGTCAACTAAAATACTTACCGGACATCCGCCTGTCTGTGCACGATTTTCTTCGTTAATACTGAATTATAAGTATTTCTTGTTTCAAGGGTAAGGTTTAAAAGTTAAGCTTAAAGCATCCCACGCTTTTTTACATTAAAATTATTGTCTCACTTAAAAATAATATAAATTTAAAGATATATTTGTTAATTTATGTTTTTCACTTTGTAGTTCACGTGGCCATTGCTAGGATTTTTTTTTTGTTGCTGCAAACAATAAAATTGTAAATGTAAAAAATATGACGCTGTGGCTGTGACTGCGGGACGGACGGACGGACCGGGCAATATTAGAGTTCCTTTATTGCCCTTACTAGAAATAATAGTATATTATGATACGCTTGAGCTAGGCTACTCATTACAGAATAGGTTGTCGGTTGCAGCCTGAGCCGAAGGCGAGGGTGTAATTCAGCCGAGTGTGTATTGAGTACAGCTGTTTTCAACACTGTAAAAGGACAGTAAATACTTACTAGTAGTATACTAGTTTTGATATGGTTTAAACAAACATGTTAGATTTATTTTTTCAAAAATAAAATTTAGTTCATAGGCATAATTTCTTCTTGCTAAATTAAAAAAAAAACAACAAAAAAAGGTATTTGTGCAGTAACTGTCATTACCGCACAAGTGTGTAGCGAAAGCTATTAAGATGCTGAAAACGGTGCAGTAAATGCCGCTTTACGAGCAAGTGTTGTGAAAAACATTACTTAATCGCTGCTAAATGGTAACGTGACATGAAGACCATATAGTGTCATGCTGAAGGTATACATATTTATTATATAACCTTTTTATTTTAAATTTAAAAATGAATCATATTACCGGCGAAAATCGATTTTAATTAGTAAAAGAATTTTGAAATCGGCCGAGTACCTCCTGAGACTTAAATACAAACAAACAAATTTTCATATTAAATAAATAATAAATATTTTTTGGAGATTACCAGAGAACGGATACAAATACATATATATACTTTTTTTAAATACATACATATTATACATAGAAAGCACCCACTCTCAAGACAAACACAAATAATATTTTTTTTTGTGCGGGAATCGAACCCACTCCACGCCTGAGCCACGGAGCCAAACACATTTGTGGGTACAATAATTAAATCATCCAAAAACTAGATAAATGTAATGTTTTAACAATAGACTGCAATTTGAATGCAGGTATGTACTCGTATAGTGCAACAAACTTTTTTAATCCGGTGGTCAAAAATCAAAACTACAGTCGCCTTATTGAAATGGTGTAAACTTACAACGACACTAGCGACCAATCACCCAAGGTCAGAAAAAGTTTTTTGTACTGTATACTGACTATTAATTACTCTACCAATCTACCAATGTTCAATGTCATGGTTAAGTTAGATACTTACCAATTTTTTATTCTTTAAGTTTAAAGTGATTACCTAATATATTCTTTTAACAATAAAAATCAATATATTTCCTTGTTTATGTCATCTGTAATAAAAGCAGAAAAGCAAATTCTAATAGTGTCGCATTCTAAGTAGATAAGTACTTACTTAGGTTTACTTATCTACTGTATATTTAGTGTTTGCCAAATAAGTAAAGGTAGTGACGACAAATAGAATTTTAACAATCATTTTAGGTCCATGGGCTACGGTGACCGCTTACCATCAGGCGGACCGTAAGCTTGTTTGCCACCTCAGTAGTATTAAAAAAAAAAAAAAAAAAAAAGTTAGTACATGTTCCTTTGCTATACTTCAAATCATCATTCATTTAAATCACAAATAATTAAATTTAGCAGTTGTATGTAGTGCTTCCTCATATTGTGTTTTATTCTGGGAAAAACCGTCATTGTTTTAGATACAAAGCAAAACTGAATATTCGACTTTCGTTGGACCATGGTTCACTACCTACACAAGGATGACGTGGTATACGTAATTTTCAGGGAAATATGTTAGTTGTGTTAATCATGTGTGTATAAATATTGTGACCGACACAAGTCACACATCATTCAAATCACCGCAGTTTAAGCCGTTTGTATTCTAAAAGGATTATTTAATTTATCTATAGAATTTATTAAAAAAAAACCAAAAATGTCGATACTTGCCTTAATAATATTTGTTTTTGCATTAATTTTGGTGCAAGTGAAAAGTGTGCCTGTTTTAGAAATAGAAAGGTTAGTGTTACAGTGAGTTTTATATAAGTAGATATGTATAATGATAATAAAACTTTTTAAAAGATGAGGTTGCGTAAAATTGGTTCAGTAGTTATTGATATATAAGCAACAAGATACCTACACCTGACGTGCGGTTGGGGGCGAGTGCATTCGACTAGCCTATGTCGTCACATATGGCTAGTCGGGTGAAGTCCAACCAGTCCTACTTTTTTTTATAGTGTCTCGAGGTTGTCGGATCATTTAAAAGCGATGAATGACTTTTTTAAAATGAATGTTACAGCTGTGTCCAAAGGTAAGTACACTAGTGCCTCGACTTACGCGCTGCGACGAAGTAATGCGATTTTAGTTTGTCAAAAGTTGAATGGTAAAATCCGATAGTTGATTGACTGCCGACGAGCTCTTACAGATGCGTACCTCAGCAAAGCGCGAAAACGTGAAACAAAACCTAGCTTTTCAGATCCGTTCAACCGGAAACAAATAGAATCTGTGACCAGAAACCACATGATGGTGGCAAACTTTAAGTGAGAAATGGAATTGAGACGTTAGGATATATTAATTTTAACCAATTAGGCGAATGTCTAACACCAATGGTATTCGTTTTACATTGGGCCAACTGTATGTTGAGGCGTTTGTCATTGTGCTTTCGGGTTTAGTGTAATTTGATCAAAAGATAATAGGGGCGATTTGTTGACAAAAAGCATACGCAGTGAATGAGCTATATGCTCTCTATTACATCCGATCGCTCTGTTTAACAAAAATGAATGCGCATTGGCCGCATATGATCAGGGAGCAGATCAGTGGAAACGCTGACAAAGTAGTGAACTGCCATATTGGTTGTTGTATATTGTTATTTGCTAAACAGAACGATATCAATGCCTATGCAATCTCATAGCTCATGCCGTTAACAAAACACAGCCAATTTGCAGTAGACTCAGCTCTTAGTTACAAATAAAAAAATTCTAGGTACATGGAGTTACCTACATAGCAGCTTGCGTGGGTATTACTCTCCGCCATCGCTCAACTTTGTACCTATAATTTCAATTTCGAAGACGATTGTTTGTCCTGGAAACAGTGGCACAACTTTTTTGTTTAATTTGCTTTTTCATTATTTATAGAATCAATCTATCAACCAAGCGAGACGATAACACAACTTTATTTTTTCCTATGAAAATTGAAAATAAAGTACCTGGACATAAATATAAAAACATTGCGATCAACGCAAGTTTCGTGAAAGGAGAACAGTAAGTTTAAAATTGTATTTAACTTCAACTTAAATTAGGTAGGTATATTTAAAAATTATGGTAAGCAAATGAAACATAAGTTTTGTTTTGATAGTATCTACCTACGTTTCATAAAGAATCTTTAGTTATAGGTGTTAAAGTGTTTTGTCTTAAGATTTTCCTAGTCACAGGTGTTGGTTTGTAAGTCTATAATACCGTACAAGTAGGTAATACCTACGTAATGATCAATTCACTATTCAAATGCTACACATTATATTCTATTAGATACCGTTAACTGCCTATTCAAGTGTTTTCTCTTAAGATTTTTCCAGTCCCAGGTGTTGGTTTGCAGGTCCAGAATTCCGTACAAGTAGATAATACCTACGTTATGTTCAGTTCACTATTCAAATGCTACACATAATATTCCATTAGATACCTGCTTACGAAAGAAGTCTGTCAAAAAAAAATGTATATTTTTGTATAATTCTTTGCAACTTTTCTTCAATAAGTTCAATAAGTTTTATACAGCAACATTTTTGAAAAGTAGTCAAAAACTGTGTATTCTTAAATAAATATAATAATAGTTGTTGATACAGAAATACTTTATATGAAATGACAGATTTATATATTAAAGTACAAAACCACAGTCACTTCACCACAACAAGAGCAGCAGGGTGAGTTTCTAACGCCATTGGTGATCGTTTTCAAGTCTATTACCATTGCCGCGCGCGTAGGTTATCTACTATACTAATTTCCGCGCGCGGTACAAGTAGGTACTAAGTATAATAGTAATGGGCTTGAAAACGATTGCCATTATTCGTATAGTTTCAAGGGGAAATAACTTGAAGATTTTAAACAGTACAAACTTGACCCCATTATAGACATCTTGTACTACCGATTCAATTGCATTAGATTGCCGGACAGCCTTAATTTATTTGTATACAAATCCAAATTCATTCACTTTTTATAGATATGTAACATTCCGTCGGTTTATGACTTTAAGTAGGTATATAAAAAAAAACTTGTATCTTACAGACTGATTTTGATTTTGCCAATCGGAGAAGAAAAGAATTGTAATACTGTATTTAATTTTGTCGACAACAATGGGAAGACAGATATATATGTAAACGCTAGCAGCTCATATTTTGAAGACGCGTTTCCTTATAATCTGCATAATGGTAAGACACATGTTTTTATTAATTTGAGTGTTAGTGAAATTTACTATTTATAGTAAATTCGGTGTTAATAAACATGGTATAAACTAATATATATTTGATATCCACATTAGGACAAGGTTTTTTTAAACCCCATTTCCATTTACCTACTATTGCTTTAATTATTTTCGTTTTTTAATTTCAATTTAGTCAGCAGTAGTAATAATTGCTGAGAAACTGTGGCATACAGATAGACGAACAGTGAAAACACACCATAAGAGTAGGTATCTTTTCCGTAAAAATTGGTAAAATCCTCTAAAATCCCTGAACGCTCTCGAAAATGACCAGGACTTTTATTAAAGAACTCATAACTGCATAAAACAAGCGAGTATTGAGTAGCTGTGCAATTGTCAAACTTCGATGGTAATCGTTTACAAGTCTATTAGTATTACCATTGTCGCGAGCGCGCAGGTGTTATGTAGGTACCATTCAATACCTACACGGAGAAAAATGGCAATTTCAATTCATTCAAAAATGTCATTCAATGATGTTCATTTGCATCTACATCGTAATAAATAGGTCTCACAGTATCACCTGTATATTATATAGTTTGTTATAAAGAGTTTTGATGTATATGTATGTAACTATACAAAGTATCATGATGTGATATTAACAAGAAGCTACCTTAAAAAATATGGTGCGCTGTCGTTATGTTGTACGTTCTTAAGAATTAATTATACGTTAGACACCTCTCCATTTTATATATCCTTTCCTTTGTTGAGAATCCTTCATTTACATGGTACATTTTTCTCAGTGCTTGCGTATTTACTGAATGGTACACAACTCCTAATGGTAATGAAATGTAAAATGATTACCATTGCACTAAGACAATCGGCCTACAGGGTTCTACTTACCTAGTTATTGTTAGAACCGCGGTAAATATTAAATCCTATAAGCGACATTAATATTTTGTGTGTCTTTCAGATTCAGAGTTCATACTGTGGTTGGCTGTTGATGATAGGTCCGAAACCATTCGCATCCGCGTCCAAAAACAAGGAGATGTATCAAGGACAGTAGACGAGTGTGAATACGACGACATAGATAAAATAGACCACATCGTTTTAGAAGGAGGTCTAAGACACGTTAATAGTGTCATTTCGGATTTTAATAAAAATTTATAAAAAAAAACACTGCGACAAATATTTAGTTCGACAACAGTTTTGTACTGAATGTACAGAAAAAATTGGTTTGATAATTGGAAATAATAACATCATAAATAATACGTCGATGCCATCGATCATAATTTTTTTGGTCGATGGTCGATGCCATTAAAGTTTTTCCAAAAAAAAATAATGTTTTGTCACCATGCCAACATTATAGTAGAAAATGGCGGTAAATAACAAGTAGTGATAATATTTTATCTTTTAATCTAAGTCAACCACTCTCATGTTAACGGGGAACTCCCCTCCAGGCGCTGACTCACCTTCGGGTTCGAGGCTCACGCTGGTCGAAGGGATAACCACAAGAGCGACAACCCGAGTCCTTGAGCGTTGGGCGCTATAAGGGCTGATCAGACTCCTTCAGAGTCTCGGCCCAAAAGCCCGGTGGACCAGTAATGGCTTAATCAGCTAACTGCATAGTCAGTTCAGTAAAAAAAATGTACATGACGCTCTTGTGACTCTATAATAATTCTTTTTCAAATTATGTAATTTTTTACGTTTCTTAATGCTTGAAAATTATTAATTTTCACTATTTTTTTGTATTAGTTGTACGCTTTTAGGTAGGTACTCAAAATTATTAAAGTTTGTAACTCAAAACTGTCATAGTAGTTTACACTTTGTTTAGAAATGTTTTGATATGCCACCTATATTTTCTTACTGTGTTATTTAACAAAATTTTAATTTTAACCGTTTGTTTTTTATCAATTATGTATGTCGTATGGGACATATATAAAGCAGCGTTGTGCCGATAGGCTCACCCCCTGTCAATGAAGTGGTTGCTGTATTATCTTTCTGGGTATAAAAACCGTGAAGATATATCTACAAATAAATCAGTAATTTATGCTAGAAATATAAGAAAAATCAAACGTAGTCGTGGTTGTGCTTTGCGAGGTTTTCACTGCAGGCCGATGTTTAAATAGATTTACCTATAGGTAGATATTCTGATGGCAAATGTTCTACGAACATAATAATCTAGTCAAATGCATTTTTATGTTGATACTATGCTGTTTTAAAGTATATTATCTAATTTTTTTTTAAATAAAAGTTTTGTGTGTAAATTAATTTATTTATTTATTAAATAAACATTTTAAATCTAATTATGACTGTTTTATTTTATGTTCCTGTACCTTAGGCACTAGATAAAATGTTAGAAAAAACATTTTTTTAGGTTATTTTATTTTATAGGGACCCTAATATATGTTCACAAAACGCATAAAGGTTTAAATAAATGACTTTTTAGACTTACTTGGAGATTAACGCACACATACAAATATCTGGAGTAAAAACCCTAAAAATACTTTTTTTGTGTTTTAAGTACAAAATTCTGGCCAAGTTAACTAGATTTTCCCACAACGATAGCGTGAGATGAAATTTTGGTTAGGAATCAGAACGAGAAGTCATCGCAGCCAATCGCAAACTTTCGACCGGGAACGTTCTTTCCAATAACAATAAATTTAAAGTGATATTAGTGTGTTAATCTTACAAACAATACAAGGTACTTACTTATATCCAACTTTAAGTTTAGATGCAGATCCAGTATGCAGTAAGGCACAAATTTTTAGTTTTCCTGCGTTTTGTCTCCATCGTTTCTTTATTCTTAACAGGTCATACGATCTAGGAGCTTAGATAAATCTGAGATATATCCTAAAGGTCTCAAGTAGGGATTTTCCTTCTTATACCAGTGAACGCGTGGTCATCGGGCAATGGCAGCGATTTACAATTTATTA
This sequence comes from Apoda limacodes, assembly GCA_946406115.1. NCBI lineage: Eukaryota > Metazoa > Arthropoda > Insecta > Lepidoptera > Limacodidae > Apoda > Apoda limacodes. Next base: position 17,560,933 of record OX291555.1, on the reverse strand, counting down.
TTTTAGTTGGGTTAGGGACAAACCTATTTAATTTAACTATTATATAAATGCTGTGTAAAATTGTTAAGTAATTTTGTTTTATGTGTACTACTTAAATTTATTTATCTGAAAAGATAAATAATTAAGATATACTAGGACATCTAAATGGAAACTCTAATAAGATTTTTTTTCAGATGTGATATCTGAAAATAAACGTTTTAAAAATGAATTACCTAACTTAAAGGAAATATACAACTGTCGTATAAAGATGTATTTATAAAATAAATACGTAATATGTTCGTCGAGAACACATAAAATCTATGGATAATATTATCCTTATACATTCTTTAGAGTTTAATTATATCACTGAAATTTGTAAAGTGACAAATTGAGATTACTTCGTATATTATATATTTAATTAGTATTTAAATTAACTCAAATATCTTTAATTAAAAGTTAACATAATTTTCTTTAAGCTTAATTTAACTAAATATATGAGTGAGTCCGATAAATAAGTGAGTCCTTCTAACTTGCACGCATTCCACCCAGATGACGTACGCGCAGCCGTCAAAAGGTTGAAACCAGGTACGTCACCCGGACCAGATAATATCCCAGCATACATCATCAAGGGTTGTTTGGAGGAATTGATTGCGCCAATTACTTATATTTTTAATCTTATTCTGGAGACCGGCTACTACCCAACACTATGGAAAATATCAAGGGTGACACCGATACCTAAATCGGGTTCTAAATCTAAGGTCGAAAATTACCGCCCAGTGGCAATATTATGTGCATTAGCTAAAGTATTCGAGACCGCCCTCCATGGTCGACTAATGTCGCAGTGCCTACCTTATATAACGAGCGCGCAGCACGCCTTCTTGCCGCGACGTTCTGTAGATACAAATTTAGTCACGTTCGTAGATAAGGTTTCTCTAGAGATGGATAGGGGAAGTCAGGTAGACGTTATCTATCTCGATTTCCAAAAAGCGTTTGACAGAGTAGATAATGACACGCTTCTTCTTAAGTTGGGGGCGATAGGCTTTACTCCCAGACTCTTAAAATTATTTGCCAACTACCTATCTAACCGAAAGCAATTTGTAAAATATGGGACACACGTATCCGACCATTACCTTACGCCGTCTGGTATAAGTCAAGGTTCGAACCTAGGACCTTTTCTGTTCGTGCTCCTGATTAATGAACTACCAAAAGTTGTTCATGAGTCAACCGTGCTAATCTTCGCTGATGACGTCAAACTTCTAAAAGCATGTAGAACACAAATATACCACGAACTACTTCAACGTGATATGGATGCAGTGTACGAGTGGAGTGTGGCTAATCGACTTCACTTCAATCCTAGTAAATGCGAGACGATGACGTTCACGCGTGGGCACAGCCCGCGACAGCACCAGTATGTGGTGGGCGGCGCGCCTGTGTTGCGCGTGCAGCGTGTGCGTGACCTAGGCGTGTGGTTCGATCCGGCGCTGACGCTACGAGACCACGCGCAGCACGTCGCGAACTCCGCACACCATCGGCTGGGTTTCGTTATGAGGAATGCCGCCTCGCTCTCAACAGCTGCAACTCGAGCACTCTATGGAGCCCTTGTGCGTAGCGTACTAGAGACGAGTGCAGTAGTATGGAGCCCGCATGAGGACAAATATATTCTAATGCTGGAAAAAATACAAAAGAGGTTTTTACGACACCTGTACAAAAAGGTCTATAATTATTACCCCTACCTGTATTCTACTCTTTTTATACAGGGTCAATTAGGTTACGACTCCTTAGAGCTTAGGAGGTCTCTAACACTGACGAAATTTGCTCTTGGTATCATGAGAAACAAAATAGACTGTCCGGCACTCGTCGAAGCGTTTCTAAGACTTGTTGTGCCCAATGCTCATACAACAGGTAGACTACGCGAGAGAACCCACTGCGTGGTAGGTCCTGCATTGGGGCGTACGGTGCAACGCAGGCAGAGCCCGGCGGAGCGCGCGCGCGCCCTTCTCAGCTCGGTTCTTGCCACAGCACCACAGTGTGATCTATTTGCGAGTGGAATAGCAAGCCTGATGAGTGAGTGCAAGAGAATATACGAGATGGATGCTAGAGAAACTAGCGTAAATATAAACTAAGATTATGATTGAAATAAATACATGTATTATTATTGGATTTTTTAAATTAATTTGATGAATTGTTTAATTATGAAAATAATAATGTTGTATTTATTTTTAAGCGATGATTTACTAATTTTAATTTAACATTTGTAACGCTTTGGTATAATTGTATGCTGTCATGTTATAAATTGGAAATAAATAAATAAATAAATAAATAAATAAATAATGCTTAGCATTATTTTTAATATCTAAGCTTAATTTGTTTTTCAAAAGTAACTTTTTTGAGACCACATATATTTAGGAACTCAAACCACTCCTAGTATTAAAAGTCTTGAGGAATTTGTCGAACGGGAGTGGAACATTAACTCCTATACACTGGGATGTATTTGAAGAACACTTAACCACACAGGTCCATGCACCTAGCTGTCTTCAACGTTATTTTTGAGGTTGTAGCTTCGGGCAATGATACATGAATGATGTGGAAAACTCGTGGAGGAACCCGTTGATCACGTGTGAGTGTGTGGGAATCCAGCTTTTACAAGACTTCATGTGATTGTTTCCTACGTGGTTATAGAATTGAAAATATTCGTCACGAACAGATGCTAGACCAGGAAAAATACAAATAATAGTTGAAATTTGCTTTCAACATTGATATTTGAAATCAAGATATTCTATGTCCTAGAAGAATTCATAAATATACAGCTATTTTAATAATATAGGTAAGACTCACTTTTCTACGAAGTATCTTTCATAGCGTGGAATACACATATAGATTGTAGCAAATGTGTTTTTATTTAGTACCTACATACTGAGTAGGTACTTTACTGTCTGCGTGCTGAATATTCTTTCCCTCAATTCGCCTGATTTAGGAAAGGGAGGGCAGAGGAACAGTATTTAAAAAGACCAGGTTTATAGTTACACCTCATATATAATAATTCAATTTTCAATTCAATTCAATATAATTTTATTCAGATTAGGCTACAATAATTGAGCACTTATGAATGTCACTACGCCATCGGTTCGTAAGTCTACAGGGCGGGAGACCTTGTACTGAGAAGAACCGGCAAGAAACTCAGCAAGGGCATTTCTTTTCTCTCTTTCTTTTACAGCGTCCAATTAAAATATTGGAAAATGCCCTCCCTATCATAAAAGGACACTTTCCATTACAAACATAAAAAAACATGAAATATTCAATATAACGACTGTAGTTTTAATTTTGGCCACCGAGTCAGTACTTTGTACTGTACATGCTTTTACATTTACATCACAAATATCATACCTACTGGATAACATGTGATTGCAATTCTTATTCACATAGAAGGAGGAAAGTCTAGGTTGAGTCACTGTGGTCATGGAATCTCACGGTTAATTTTACGCATTATAACGTCATAGGCGCGTAACAAGGTAGGAGACAAATTTGTATGAGTCATGAGTGATGAGGTAAATATAATCTATTATGGACTTCGGGATATTAAAATGAGTCAATTTTTACATGACTAAGGTACTTGCGGGTAATAAGGCCTGTCGGCTAATAAGGCCTAAAAATTGTAATATGAGAAAAGTGCAAAAAATATAACCATATGGGAAACAATTATAAAATGTTCTTAAGTCTAAGAAAGAAAAATTTAAATATTATAATGGTTTTTAAGTAATGAAATGATTTCATACACTCGGGGTACTGGAGCCTAGGCGCAGCACGTTGTTTTTTTCTCTTAAGAAGATTATTTATTTCTTTGTCAAAACAATAACTTTTTTGAAAGGGCCCCCCCTTTCACTTTAAATAACTAAGCATAATTGCAGGAGTTAATCTGTTATTTATTTAAATATAGGTTTGCAAACCTAAGGCCATATTTCCCGCGTCTGTCTCAATATTTTAAATTCATCTAAAAATTTGGAATTACCAGTTAAAAGTATGTTTTGCCTCTCAGAACTTAAAGTTCTATCATTACAATATTAAAAATGTAATATTGTTCAAAAGGACTAAATACTTAGTTAAATCAATGAATTTGAAATTACGTAGGCCTTATTTATATCAGGTACCTTAGTAGACAAAATACAATAAAAAGTAAGACTGCAATGATTATCATGGCAAGTTTCGAGCACTCTAGACTGAGGAATTCAGACTAGTGAATTCGGAAGTAAAAAGTATGCAAGTACTTTGACGGGTCTCGAGATGTAAGAGGTACTTGCATACATTTTTCTCATTCTGGAAACATCCCATGATACTCATCGGGCTTTTGGACGCGGATTCACCCGCCCTAAATTCGGTTATCAGTGTAGGATTTCAACAGCAGCTCCTTAATTATAAAAAAACGGACTCACTCTTAACGTTTTCAAGTAGCCTTTCCCGGGACTCAAACTATCTCCATGCCAAATTTGCCCGTGGTTCCACCCGCTCTAAATTCGGTTGTCAGTGTAGGATTTCAACGGGAACTTCTCAATTATAGAAAAAAAAAACAACTTACATTTCACGTTTTCTTGTAGCTCGGTATGTTCTTCCTCGGGACTCAAACTATCTTCATCCTTAACTTCAACTTTAAGTAATTAAATGATCTTCGTTCATTGTTTGTTTGGGGCCAAAATTTATATATATATGATTCACGGCTCCTCGCAGGTCAAACGCTGTGAGATTTTGTAGACAGGATCTCAAGCTAAATATCTATGTCTGTGGTTTTGCAAAATCCCAAAAAAATTGAATCCGGTTTAACTTTCAAACTGTACAATTAACTAGAAAAGTGGCACACTGCAGGGAACTTATCGGGAACAGTCCCGAATACGTCAGACACTGGAATTGATAATAAAACCGGCGAAGTGCGAATTGGACTCGCGCTTGGAGGGTTCCGTACCGTGATAGGTAATTTCTTCACATAATTTTCAAACACAATTTTTCTAATAAATTCACGTAATTTTCAAACACAAACAAAAACAAAAAGTGTGCTGCTATGCGGTCACCCATCCAATCACTGACCAAGCCCGACGTTGCTTAACTTCGAATATAGTTTCCAACAAACAAATGTGTTACTGTTTCGCTTAATAATAGCTGATATATGATATATGAATAGATGGTGCTTTAACGGTGACTAAAGATAGTAAATGGCCGGTTCTTTCACATACACTATGATCACTGCAAGATTGAAGCTTGTATGGGTTCCTGTTTTAACAATAGAACAACTAGATTATAGGTGATATTCCGGGCAGAGTTTTCATACAAAATTCTTTTGGAATAATCTCAGAAATTCATACAACTTTACATTTTATTTTAGGTTCAAAAACAATCAGGAGCTCACCGTTTTTGGTTTCATAAAATTTCATTCAGGCATTATTTTTAATGAATTAACAAAGTTGATGATTGATTTAATACCTGTTTTACACAAGTACCAACTTCATCTAAGTACCTTTTAATGGAATTTTTACTTTTCCGACTTTATTTTTAGGGTTCCGAGCCCAAAGGGTGCCAATGGAGCCCTATTACTAAGCCTACGCTGTCTGTCTGTCAGGCCATTAAAGGGCTCTATCTTTCAGTCCGAAATAGATAGAAGCCTAGATTTTTATAGAATATGTGTTATGATGGGGGATTATCTAACAAATACTAAAATTTAAAAAAAAAGTAAAAATGTAACGTGGGGTCCCCATACAAGAAACACATTTTTGTTATTTTTGTTCTATCGTAAAAACAGTAATACATACAAACTTCAAACTTGCACTGAGAAATAGCGTGAGCTCTAAAGTATAAAAACTAATAACAAATACCCGCCAAGTGTGAGACGGGCCCGAGCCATTGCCATTTTTAATTACTGGTGTGGGCGACTAAGCAATCACTAGCCGTAAGAAGATTATGTAAATAAGAAAGATACTTGTTTCCACCTACATGATTTACCCTGTTGTCTGATCGCACCAACCTTGGACACCCACGTCTTGAGATAAAACGTTGAGACGCGGCTAGAAACGCTTCAGTGGATAAAGTAGATGCGACTTCAAGGTGGACAGCCGTAGTCGAAAGACAAACTAAGACGCACAGATAGGCCTTCCAAGTTTTTGCACCGCGATAATAAGTGGCCCCAATAGAAAATGGGCCAGCAAAATCAGTACCGACTCCAGATAATGGTCGACACTCTGCAACTCGATACGCAGCAAGATCCTCTCCATGGGAGGTTGCAGAAGAGGAGAGCGGAGACTTTAGCACGGGATAGATTTGAAAAGAACACTGCGGATAGCTCTTCGCGTGGAGAGTATCTAAAACTCTCGTTGAAGTGTATCGAAAAGCGCTGACAAACCGGCGTGAGAATTCTTTAAATGGCATTACTGATTAAGAAGAGTAGTCAATGGACTGGACTTCAGGAGCAAGAGGGGGTGACGGGACCCATAAGATAGCTTAGAAGGCCAACCCGTAGGAGACCGGCTTCATCGATGAAAGGGTTGAGCCAACATATGACTCCCCTGATATTGCTATTTCCAGATTTTATGATTTTAATGTCAGATTCAAAGTGCTCAGCCTGAACGTCTCGAATGCAAAAAGACAATGCCTTTTGGCGTTCATCTAAGGTAAGAGTAGGATCAAGGATCCGAGTTTGCGGATGTAGACAATTATGAACAAATCGATAGAGCCAAACAGTTACTCGTAACAGCTTATCCAAGAAGCTGTAGCGGGAATAGAAAACTACGGTCTCCGATGTCGCCTTTGGTCATCACTGCGTCCCTCTGACCGGGCAAGGGATCAGAAAGAAGAGTAATTGGAGTAGCCGGCCAAGAGGACTCAGAGAGGGAGAGCCACTCTGGGCTCCACAAGAGTCGATGACTCTGCTGATTGGGGGCAAGGCAATCCCTGGACGCAAATGGGTTCAACCCCCTCCAAACATGTTTCCATGGGACGCTAGAATTCTGTATCTGGGATAAATAATGTCTCACAAAAGTTTCTAAGTTGTGGGAGGAGGCCTGTAACCAGCAGAGTACTATCTGGCTGACGGTCCAGTTTTGGAACTGTGAGTTTTGTGCGTAGAGGAGCTACCTTGATCTTAGACATAAGAAGATAGACCGGGGTGCCATGTTCTTAACTCATAGTCCAAAGATAGAGAGTGCGGCGTCGCCGCGCTCAGATGCGTCACAAATGCCTTGAAGGCTTGCTTTGTACGGTCCAGGAGGAAGAAAGCATTGTGGCAAAGATACTTGATTGATATGAGAAAGAGACGAATAGAAATTGAGCCAGTCCTGAAGATTTTGACCAGAGAGAGGTTCGCCACAGTTAAGACCCTGGGTCCAGAGCAATTGAAGAAAACATTTGGCCAGGAAGAGTAAGGGCGCTACCCATCCATTGGGGTCAAAGGTACGAGTTACGGTTTATAAGACTGACCGCTTGGTCCAAGTGGTCGGATGATCACAGTTGACTAGAGTTTCAAAAAGATGAGGATCTTGGTGATGATCCTCTGGAAGGTCAAAAAGCATATTCTGCAAATTAGAAAGCCACTGCCGGAGTTCATACCGCCTGGAGTGTAGGATCCCAATGAGTTCATCTCTAAGAATGAGAGCTTCGTGGATAGAATCAGTGCCAGTGCAAATATCGTCAACATTAACATCAGGCTCGAGGATATTTGCTACGTGGGGAACTGCGCTCAGCTAACTCGATAAGAGAGCGTATAGCTATGTAGGAACTAGATTTCAAACCGTAGGAGGTGGTTTGTCGGAACATCATACGGATATCGGCTACTAAAACATATTGATGTCGACAGAAGTTTGTCAGATCGTCACAGATGTCTGTGTGGTGTTAAGGTCTAGTATGAAGGCAACGGTGCTTAAGAGATACACCATTACAAGTTGGCGCTGAGCCACATGCTACCATACTACTTCTATCGTACTAACGCATTAAATCAATGTACTTTTGGCGTTAGTTCGAGTCGCGTTTCGTGCGGCGCTCCGTGGTAAGTAAGCACTTTTCTGCCATATATTAAGATTTTCCGAGTGTCGGGCAAGTAAGAATGAAAGAAATGTGAATAAACGTCCAGACAGCATTCTTCCAGTATTGTCCCGATAGATGGCCTCACACTCGTTATGAAGGGGATTAGAACGAGGGGCACTCGTGGGCTCCTCTACCTCCCAAAGCCTTTGCACAGCTACACATAAACTAAGTCCGGCCAACATTGTATGTGGGCCATGGTTAGATGAAAGTTAGAGACATGGTCTGAAGATCGCACATCCAAAGATAGCGGAGATAACTGAGAGTCCACCAGGCTGTAGGTGGCGCGGAAACCCTAATAAATGGACACCTAAATGGTCAGACCCGATTAGCAAAATTAGTCTAAATGGGCTGGTAGGTCACCGAAGTGGGCAACTCACAATTGGGTTGGCATACCCTAAGATGTTGATAAATACGAGAATGGCATTAACAGAAAAAAAAGGTTATTTACCATTAGGACAGGTAAATTCAAAATACGTTTTTCCTTGTGCATGTGAATGATGAGAGTGATGTTGAATTTAGAGAATAGACTTTCAAACCCAGCCGAGTCACTAAGTCAAGAAAAGCTAAACATCCCTGAGAACCAGAATCCAAAAGGGCGAGCGCAGAAAAATTTACCCTATTGGGGCCTCGCACTAAGACAGAAACAGGGCGTAATAAGACGGTAACTAGGGATGTGTAAGAAGAGGGTGCCTGGGCTGCAACTACCTATTCAAACCTTGCTGGTGATGAGAATTCGCTTTGGGATAATGGTTCTCAAGTCTTGTAAGAGGGCCGGCCTAGGTAGGATGTTGCTGGTACCTACCAGTTTTAAGTTTTGGGGGTCGCTTTTCTAAGCGTGACCATTCGGCAATAGGAAGTGAGAGTGTCTGTCTCCGGCCGGTTTTTGGTGGACAGCACACCTCAGAAACCCCGCCCGTGCGATAGGCTGCCGGAGAGGGAGATCTGCGCGAAGAGGAGGGCAACGATGGAGTAGGCGAGTTATATCAAGTTCGCATGGCTTCAGCCGCTGCGTGCGTACCTACAGCACCGAAGCGTCGCCCCTCCGATAAGAAGTTTCGCGAGGTGAAAAAGGTGAGGTGATTTTAGCGAAATAACTATTCAATGAGTTTGATGCAGTGATATAAATCACGAATGATGTAGGTAGCGAAATGATAACTATAAATTATATAGTTATACGAATGGAGAATCCATTAATAAAAAAAAAGAAAATAAGTACATGTCTAAAATTGTATTTAATACTTTTTGGACAGTTTTAAATATGTAGGTATATACAATCACAATACGTTTGCAATTCAATTGTACCTACTGTTTCCTTAACTAATTAATTACATAAGCACTTGATTTTATTGACTAGAAAACTTACTTAGTAGGTAGATAATTAGTCAAATTTAAATAGCTCGACTTTTCTTTTTTTTTCAATATGAACGGAGCCGCAGAATGAGACTAAATTACCTTCACAAATCACAGATAACAACATTGTTGTGTAAACACACCTTAATACTAATTAAATCAATCTCTTCATTCTTTGTCAAGTTCAAAAGTTTTTTTTAAAACTATAAGCAATTTTAAATACTTAAATGAGCACATATCTACAACTTAAAAACTTGCAGACTTTTATAAGATATCAGATTTTTTTCTAGAACTTTACATTTCGTTTCTATGATATGACAGGTATATTCTAGGTACGTTAAATAACGTTTTAAAAATAACTTGTAACCAGTTCTAAATTACTGCTTTGTAAATTTTTTAAAATGTCTTTTGTACGAAGAGGATATAAAGAATTACTATTGGCCGAGCTAGTTATGTAGTCACTGCGCAAAGCCAGCCGGATTCTGGCAATAAATTGCTAGAAAAATAAATCGAAAATTTGGCGAAATTAGAAAAAACTTTGTGACTCTTTTATCCAGGAAATCAAATTAAATTGTGTTTTTTTGGCTTATATCAAACCTTGAAAAAATATTGCAGATATCAAATGTAATTAGGCAAGTCATATTTATTTCTTAATCAGATAATGGTTTTAGGTGACTTGAATAGGGCCTTAGTTTTATTGTAAATGTTCAAATTTGAATAGCATGCTGTTTAACCGACTAAAACCACCTTGTAGACGGACATAATTGAAGTTTGTGATGTTGACAATGTTGCAGGTGTCCACCTCCTGTATACTATTTTCCCCTAAATTAGGAATGTTTTGCCCAAGCACGGATATCGACAAAAGTGGTGTTAAATATCCGACCTGCTTTATTTGTATCTCCATATTAAATTCTGAAAAAAAAACCGTTTTTTAATCATTTATTTTTTGAATTATTTTTATAACACTAAGTGGCAAACAAGTTTACGGGTCGCCTGATGTTAAGGAGCCGGAGGAGGCTTGGAACATTAGGAGCATTACTCACGCATTGCCAACTTTTTAAAAATTTAATCATTCCTATCTTAAAGAACCCCATAATGTGGTCCTTAGAGTAAACCTTAGCAGTAGGGAAGTAGTGAGCGTTTGAACGGGAGAGTTCCTGTGAAACCTGATTTTGCGTGATTTCTATAGGAGATATATTCTATAGGATCTGCCGATGCCGATATTTTAACCAAACCGAAGCTGATTTTCATCACCACACCCTTTATTTATCAGATTTGGGTGACTTTAAAACTGATTTCTTGTTTTGTTTATAATTCAAGACCAACAAGATAAATATTTAAATTTGACAAGTAGGTATCTGTGTTTTTGTCCATAAATTGAAAACAATCACCTATAAGTTAGAGTTTTGGAATCAGTAACATAAAAAAAAACAAAAAAAAAAATCATATGCCACCCCACATGCAAGTAGTACTGCCATTTTCAGATTTCCGCTGCCTATTTCTGAACCCATCAGAAAATCAGTTAAAAAAAATATATTCTTTAGACCGCTCCAGAAAAGTAAACTGCACCAATTTTTAAGTCAATAACTTTTGTCATTGCTGTAAAATAGAAACAGAGAGACAGTGAAGTCTCAAAAATCTTTTTACAATTTTGGTACAGAACCTAAGAAGAAGATTTCAAACAAAAAAAAAATTGAAAATAGATGGAAATTTAAATTATTGTTTAGAAACTAAGCGATTCAATTAATAACTCAATAGGTACTTACGGCCAAAAAGATTGTATTCTCTTAAATCCTTATCCATATTTACATTGTTCGGTGTAACATACAACATGGTAGATTTATCAAAGCGGAACTTTGTGTTACACAACTTCTTTGGATTCTTTGAATCTCCGACAGGCAGTGACATAGTTAACCTGAAATAAAAGAATAGTTTCATAAAACCTGCAATGTGCTTTTGAATCTATTCACATTAGTACTGTACCCTAAATAGGAAAGAAAAGGGTCATAATATTCTTACCTCATAATGTACCCACTATTGCATGTGGTTCTATGATATGTAAAGCAATGATGATGAAAGATGAGGTAGGTATAAAACAGGTAGTAGGTTTTTCCTATCTTAACTTACATATAATACGAAATATTAGTGGTATAAAACGCGCTATAGTCTATCTTCTTCCTCAAGACTTTCTACATTACATCAAGGTTGGTAATGGTGATAAACAAATAATTACGTTTCTGGAGAGAATATAATATACTTTTTATCACGTGATGGTAGGCACGTAGACAGAGGATAGGCTCGGGGGAAAGTTTAAACAATTTCAATTTTAATCTAAACTAAAATGAAAAACATTTTTTTATCTAAAATTAAAAATAAATTATTAAAAATATGCCACATTAACTACACGTTATTTGTTACATATTTTTTGTAAATTTAAAAAATATAGGTACAAAAACAAAAAAGATTTTTGTGCCCCTAACCCCCAAAGAAAACTTGACTACCTGACGGGCGGGTTTCTGTTTGAGATTTTTTTTGATTTTTAAGATTAAGTACCAACTTTGTAAATCAAACAAATATGATTTTTATTTTTCAAATATTAACTTTGTAGATCTAACAAATATAATTATTATTTAATACTCACGTTTGGCCTTTAACTAGAGTCACGTTCAGAACTATTACAAGTTTTTCTATTTTTTTCATTTGCTGTATTTTCTTTGGAAATTGCACTACCATACTGTCTTTGCTCGGTATTGCTACTCCCAAGTCATTGCTACTGTAAACAAAGACAACAAAATATTAGTGTGATATATAAAGGGAGGAGGAGATGCTAACATTCGTCTATCGGAGAGGATTTAGTCGTATAAGGTGCGTTTTGTTTACTGCTTCTATGCGTTTAATGTCATAATCCAGCTAAGTTAAAAAGACATAAATTCTATATGACACACTACAAATATTGGCTCATTCTTTCTAGTTGGATTATCGATATTAAGCGCATAATGTACATTATGCAAGTCAACAAAACGCCACTATAGAATCAAAGGCGGCAATCTGACATTGTTAGTAAAAATAAGTTATTTAAATGTGCACCCAGCACTGGAATTTCAAAAAGACACAAATACAAGTTTTCTAATAGTATCAGGTAGATATCGATAGATACATAGCGGAAATATTAACTTAAAGTTTGGGGTTAGGATCTAGAATGGCGACCAATAGACATTCAAAATCAACTGAGAGGTTTTTTTTATTTGACAAAATGTCAGATTTCAGTCAGATTGCTGTGTTCGGTTATAAACTACTCATATACGAAATTAAAACAACGTCGGGCGTGAAATTCATTGGTTGAGTAACCGAAGAGTCGCTGAAAACACGTGCGGTGCGGAGACCTTGACTGCCTTGAGATGATTATAATGCCATTGAGTTGATATTTTAAACACAAATTACTAGGCCCTTTGGGCCCTTAGGGCTTATAAATTTTTAAATTGGTATTGTTGGAAATATGATTTTGCATGCTTTTTCCTGCATTTTTGATTCTATGTAATTGGTTTTTAAAAAAAAACCACGGTTTCAAAAAGATGCACAAAAACACAAAAACTGTAAGTCAGATCAGATTTTTGTGCAATACACAAAAACACAAAAAGTAAAAAGTAAGTCAGATCAGATTTTTGTGCAATAAGTCATTATTTTAAAGTACCTTTTTAGTGCATCTTTTTAAAGCCGGTTGTTTTTCTAGTACACTAAAAACAGCCATAGTTGTAAAATAAAATTTTATACAATCATCAATTCGAAATCACCAGTTCCAAATTAACAGCAATTATTTTTTTTTTTACTTCAAAAGTTTAAGCTTTTTAAATTTACTTCATCAATTTGTAATCTCAGGAGTAGGTACTTTCGAATAAAAAAAGAATTTTTGAAGTCGGTTCACAATTGACGGAGAAATTGGTGGACATACTCGTACATAAAAAAAATACACCCGTCGAACATAGAACCTCCTCCTTTTATGAAGTCGGTTAAATAAAACAAATTAATTACTTACTTAAGGTTTGAGACCTCTCGCCCAGCTACTAGTGAACATAGCACCGCACTAAGTACAAAACACAAAATTGGTGACATCTTCATTACTATAACTATTAACTGACAGTTAAAATATTTAAACTTCGAACTGCTTAGTATAATACTAACAACTTGACCAGGAGAACCCGGTTATAGAAGTTGCAGTTACTAAATATTAGTTAATAATGACTCTGAATGATTGAATTGTAGTATTTAAATGAAATGTCCACTACAAAAGAAACCGCAGTTTTTCATTATTAACCGCAACTTATTTCAGCGGTTGACGTATCTACCTATATATTTCCAAACTATGACCATTACTGCCAAAAGCTATGCATAACCATAAAAGGCCTTTTTATATTGTATAATATAATCACAAAAGGAAATAAATTTATATCAACGTCACTGGATTGTTTCATCAAAAAAACTAATCTAATTATGCATGAATCAAATCCAATAGTTACGTTGATCGCATGGTAAGTTTACCAACACAAAACGAACTTTTGATATCAGTTTTTTAATTCAAAATCAATATAGTTTACGTAAATACTTTTGAATCCTCAAACTGTGTTACCATTCGCGTTAGTTACCGTTGGCGTTAAATAATGAATAGTACTAGATACTGTTCCGTAGGTTGATACTGCAGTACAAATACCAACACAACTTCTATGATGCAGGTCAACAAAAAATTTATACCGTTTCTGAAAGAACGTTACTTAGAATAATAAAAATTACCCAAATATTAGAACAAAGAATTAAAAAGCTGAAGTCAAAAAAAATCTCTTAAGCCTATGGCATACCCTAGCAAAACGTGCCGTTTCGACCAGTGTACAAAGACATATTACACTGTTGAAGCATACAAAGAGACACAGTTTCACGTACGATAGGCGCTAGCACGTGACCGCACGTTGAAAATCTCGATTTTCTCGGTTTTTTGTTGGTATGTTATTCAAATATTTATGAAATCAACAATTTCGCTTGGTTATATGAATTTGATATATATTTTATGAAATAAGAATGTAGATCAATATCACTCTTGGTTTTCCAAATAATTAGAATAAAAGCCCAAAACTAAATTGTGAGTATTTTTTTTCTAAATAATTTAATAGACAAATCGTTCAAATATTAGCAAATTCACTTAATTAAGGTTTAAACTTATATTATATAGGTTTTTTCACGTCAAAACGTGTACTCAGGACTGTAACAAAATTAATCAAATTCTTGCAAAATTGACTTGTTCGGGTTTATACAAGTGACCGATTTCGAATTGGCGCATTTCGCTGTCAAATCGAAGTCGAATGTAAATGATCTTTGTTGATTGTTTGTTTGGCGCTGACACAAATTTAGTGACCCTTATTCGTCTAGGACCTGGGATAGCCAACCTGATCAGACCCAAGATCTACTTTTGACTTTCCTGACCTTGCGCGATCTGCCAATATTTTTAAATCTTTACCACAGAATATGTTTTTATGTACTTAAATTTTCATCATCCCACAAACGTCTACTGCTGGACACATCCTCACATAACATTGTCCACAACGTGCGACCTTCTGACGCCTGTAACCTACGGCTTCCCCCAACCTTCACAACGTCATACGTCCTCCTGTGGTTTTCGGTACGTGGCATCCTTTTTCCACATCGGTCATCATTTCTAATAACAGCATCATTGTTAAAGAGCTTCTGAAAAACAAACGTTACGCCAGCGGTGAGGTAGCTCTAACTTAAATCAATTTTTTTTAATTGCATTTAATTTGAAACACAGGACAACATTAAAGATAGTTCACCTAGTTAATATACCTTTTTTTTGCGTTGTTAATCTTCATGGATCACTATGCGCTGAGAGGGCAGCGCACATGTTATGTCGGACGCTTACCGGCTAAAACCAACGGTGTTCCTTCTCGCGCCTTTACGGCGGCGCCTCGGAAACTCATGAATGCATCCGCGACTCCGCCAGCAGCGTTACCTGTGTTCTATTAACGACACGCTCGGTTACTTACCACTAACAAGCGGTGCCGCCCTCCCACCCCTTTCCCCTCTGACCTCATCCCTCTCATGGGTGGACGAAAAGCTTCCCGAGCCCTCCGCCCATTGTGAGTTAGACACAAGCAAGTAAAAATATATCATTTTATACATGATAAATGCAAATTTGATTAATACATTATGTAGATTGACTATATTCAATGAAAAAACAAACATTAAATGCAATGCATATACATGAACAAAATGTTGAATGACACCCTTATGACTATTAGTGCAGTCATTGAAGCGTAATTGCTCCGAATTTTTTTACTGTGAACCGATTTGCATGAAATTTTGGAATTAGGCTCATCTTACCCTTAACTTCAAAAGTGAAAATGATCTGAACTCTGCACCCACCCTGGGGGTGGTTGCCACCCCTTCTCGGTGGTGTAAATTTTTTTCTTCAAAATAACCTCAGATATCGATAGAAGACCTCATTTTAAGAAAAAAAAATTCTATAAAGTTTTTCAAAATACCCAATAATTTTCAAGTTATTGGCAATTGAAAATTCGAAATTTTTTCACGTTTTTCTTCGTTTTTTTGCAAATATCTCAAAAAATATGCATTTTAACGAAATTTTTTTAATAAACAAAATTGTAGCAGGTAAAAAATTGAACAAATCGGTTTTTTATAAAGTGTTCTAAGTACAATATAAGGCTAGATATGAAAGATCAAAGCCGTTTTTTATTTTGTCTGAAATTTAATCGATGTATTCAATGCCATCTAGCGGCGAGCAGATACATTTTATGCATTCTAATGAAATAGGGTTTTGTAGTGCTTGAAATAAGCTTTAAAATGAGCACTGTTAAAAGTCTTTTGCACGTTAAATGAGTGAGCTGTAATGCAAATAAGAGGAACATCTAATAGTTTTTTCTTTTAAATCAATGGGTTTCATAAGTGCCATTTCCACCAAAATTAAAATTAATCGTATTCCGTCTAGAATTAACTTTAATATAAAGAGTTTGATGGATTCTAGCAGTTTGGCTGCTTTAAGACACATATTTTTCAAAAAAATCACGATTTTAAGAAAAACAATATTTTCGAATTTTTACAAAAACTACCTTCTTTTCATAATATCTCAAAAATGATAAAAGATACGTATAAAAAGTATAATAATAAAGAATGTAGGTCTTTTTTTGACAAAAAAATTGTTTTTCTTTTTTTTCTGTCACACAAAAATTGACGGAGATATGATTGTTTAAAGAGCGCGCGGTAGCGCAATCACAGTCACTCTCGAGCCCTTTGACCCTTCACCGTTTTAAAATTAAAGGTTTTTTACTATATATTGTATGAAAAAAGTTGTAGCGCTTTTAATTACCTTTAAAATGGTTTTTTATGACTTGTAATAGCATCAAAATTAAAGGAGTTATGGTCTAAAAACTAATCGCATTTTTTTACTTAGTAAACTGAAAATTTCGGAGTGTGAATATTTGGAGCAAAGTGAAAGTACACAGTAATAGAGACCCAAAACTATTGTCTTATGTATATATATTATGGACATATATTTTGGAAACGTAGGCTTGAATACATACCAACGTTCATATATGTATATATAACACATTTGAATGAAGGTAAGTATGTGTATTGTTCGGAGGGGCCAACCATCATATATATTTACTGTTTTAATTTAGGGGTAGATTTAAGGGTTGAAAAGCTTGAGAATAAGATAATTATTTTCGAGAATGTGGAATAACATTTGAATCCTTTTTATTTCATCAAAAGAAATTTTTGTAAACAATTTTTTATCAAGGGGTTGTTTTTAAGGGTCGAAAGGGGGTTAAAAATTCGATAATTAAGATAGAGAACATAAAAAATTATTTACTCTATACTTAAATCTTTTTATGTCATAACAAAGTATTTTTTTGTGATTTTTTCAATTTAGGTGTTGTTGGTTGTTTGCAAGGGTTGTAAGGTTTTCAAGGGGTTGAAAATGATTTTATTATGAGGTAATTGTGTTATAAAACACTTTACAATTTCACCACTTAATATTAAACACGTTCTCTAGCGATAAAATGTCTCAATGTCAATTTTTCCATTAAGGGGTTTTTTACACCCCTTAAAAATAATAGGCGGAGCTCAGATCATTTTCACTTTTGAAGTTAAGGTTAAGATGAGCCTTATTCCAAAATTTCATGCAAATCGGTTCACAGTAAAAAAATTCGGAGGTTAGACCCTATTTTTCGCTCCAATGACTGCACTATATTAACTTAAATATATTCAATAATTCAAAAAATACTGATATTACGAAACACCTTAAATATTTATCTTTTGAATAAAATAAAATTATTTGTAGTACTTGTTTTTAGAAAAAATTGGTCACACCAGGCCAGACCTGAACAATGCTCTTTGTATGAACAGGGATAGGCAAGGGAATTTTTTAAAAAACATGGTGAAACATGGCTCTAAATTTTCAGCCTAAAGAAAAAATATTAATGTTTAAAAAACGACGGATTTTCATACAAACTTCCGACCCCTACTGATCTTAGAGCTGACCTCTTTTCAAAAACATCATTACTTATTTGCAACCTAAATGCTAAATACATTTTTTTATGTATTTAACATACAAACTTCCAACCGCCCCCCCCCCCCCCCATATTTTGCAAAATCCTTTCTTAGCGCTCGCTTAAGTTATAACTGGATCCTCGATGCAAAATTTCAAGTAAACCTAGTAGTTTGGGTTGGGCGTCAATATACCAGTCAGTTTTCTGTTTTATAGACAGGATAGAAAAGAAAGGCCGTGATTAGAGGAAAAGTACGTTAAATATTCATGTTGACAAATTTTACTAAAAGGAGATTATACTGAACTTGTAGTGTATCCTAGAACACACCAAATATTTACGTATACACTACATGTCTAAGTAAATATATCAAAAAATAATTTGAATTGTTTTTACCTCATTCGATTTTTGATATACGTGCGAAATGAAACTTAAAGAATATTGATCCACGGCTGTATTACAATAAGTTTACATACATTTGTTGCAATTATTATATTCAGTCTATGTAATCGATTGATAAGGAAAAAAGACAGATTGGTGTTTTTGAGAAAGTAGGAGTGAGAAAGGACGCAAATAATCTTAAAACTATCGCGAGAAAGTTCTTTTCTTCAGCATTCAAAATTTAAAATACATACATGACGTGTTGTTTTACATAACTGTTTTCTTAACGCCATTTTCATGAACAAATTAAATAAAAACAGTATTATTAAATAGTAACTAGGATTATTAAAAGAGTGAGTACTCTAGCTTTCTTTTTTCAAGGGAAAAAGGAAATTGTCCTTTTGAGTACAGCGATTTATCTAGAAACTCATTTGAAGAGTTTCTATACGTTGTTGGTTAGGTAAATTAATATAGGTCTGTTCCCATATAAGAACACAGGTGAAGTGTGACAGAGACAAATCAAAGGAGAAGAGTTTGTGAGTGGGTTTAAGTGTTTCTTTCGAAAGTAGTTAATGGGACTGTAAGGTCACAACCCTTTGGTGATAACGCTTCGTCAACAGACCTAGGGATGTCGCGGTTAAAGTAAGATCCTTTCATTTTAATAGCAGTATTGGAATAGGAATGGGTAGTAAGTAATAAGTAGAATAGAACAGGTCATCGCGTGACGGCGTAGTTCGAGTTAAAGTACAGAGGGGTGTGAGTGGAGCTGGTTTACTTTAAGGTTTTACTAGCTCGGCTCCACCCTACTCTAAGAAAGTTCAAGAAGTAGTTAAAAAATTTAACAGTCCTAATCCGGATCGGGAGATAAATAATATGGAAATATAATAAGTGGAAATTCTTATTTGTATGACTGGTCCGGATTAGTTTCCGTCAAAGTTATGGGTCTGAATCACCCTTGCTTATGAGGGTAGGCCGTGCCCAAATAGTGGGGACGTATGAAGGCTGGCAATTAACTATGGGTGATAGATAAGTTTTCGGGACACAGATTCCTCCTTTGTTTAGAGAGTTCAGTTATTAATTAATAAATTAGTTATTGTGGAGACGAATAGGTTAAGAATTATGATTTTTATTTTCCTAACCTTTCTCTAGGTTCATTTTGAAATGTTTTTCCCTTTTAGGTCTAAATAAAATAAAAAATAGACATTGGTAACACATTAATACGGTATTACATGAAATCAAATAAAAAAGGAGAAACCCAGTACATGGGTCTGGTTTTACTCTTTTACTTAGGTAAGCAATAACTAAAAAGGGTACGACTATAAGCTAACCTTTGAACGAACAAATTAAATAAAGATTTGTTTAAGGTGACATTAGTTGATCTAGGGTTTATCCACTTCATCTTCATAGAGCATCCTGTTGTCATTCCGTATCCACGTCGGGTCCCTGTATAACTGATGAGCCGGGGGGGGACTTTTGGGCGTGCTGGTGAAACGAAAGTTCTGGTCACTCAAAATACTTATTGTTAATTGTAGGAAAAGTACTAACACAGATACCCATTTGACGTTCTGGTCGTCATGCTTAATTTAGTTGACTGTGACAATTTATTAAAAGAAAACTATTAAAATAGTTTTCTTTTAATAAATATTTACGACGATATTTACGATTAATTCCATAATATTGTAGTATTTCAAAAGTGAAAGTTTGTCCATTATACCTCCTTTATAGACCTCTGTAGGCAACGAACTGAATTTTTGATAGTTATTTGTTAGATTACCGAGATACTGGAAATAAGACATATTTATTTGTAAAAAGAACTACCATAAAAACTAAATAGTACATTGCATATTTAAACTACGATAGAGTAAATTGTTACTAGGCAGTATGTTTGTTTACCACTTTTAAGGACTTTTGAGAAGTATTAGGATAAATCATATTAAAAATAGTAGGTTTAGTGGTTATAGTAATGGAATAAATCAATATAGAAAGGAGTAAATCACAGTATTAATACTGTGCTTAAATAAAGGAGTCCCACGCCGATAACCGAATTCAGAGCGGGCGAAGCCGCTGGCAAAGTCTAGTAGATAAATAAAATAATAAAAGTACGGAATTATTCTAGGCTAACTCATGTACAGAATTAAAGTATTTTATAAATACTGCGTTAGGTGTGTTTTAGTTACCTTATTGTTTCTTTCTTTTTTCCTTTTTGTGTATGGGGGGGGATTCCCTAGAAACTCCTTTTTTTCTAAAATAAGTTAAACTACAGTCAAAGATTTTTGGGCAATCCATCGTTTAATCTGGAGACCGAACCTGTGACCAAAACAATGTGAAGATTAGTGACACACCGACTGCAGCGCCACCTACCGGGTTCAGTTGTGTTTTCAAACCATTCAGAAACTCATTGAAATATTCAGACAAAATTTCAGCCAAATCGTTAAAGCCGTTTAGGAGGAGTTTGGTGACAAAAATACGTTAAGAATTATATGTAGAAAAAAACTAACTAACACCTTGACGTTTTCAAGTAGCCTATGTCCTTTCCCGGGACTCAGATTTTGTATCTCATAAATCGTGATAGTAAGAGAGTTGAAATTTTCACAGATGATGTATTTCTGTTGCCGCTATAACAACAAATACAAAAAGCAGTATAAAATTAATATTTTAGGGGGCTCCCATACAACAAACGTGATTTTTTTGCTCGTTATTGCTCGATATTGATAACAGCAACAGGTAGACGCTTAAAATATTTACAGTATATTTAGTTATATATTCACTTTAAAAATAAATAATTAAATTCGATTAAAACTAATATTTAAGGGGGCTCCAATACAACACGCGTGATTTTTTGGAATGGAACGGAACCCTTCGTGCGAGAGTCCAACTCGCACTTGGCCGATTTTTCCATACTTAACATCTGCCTAGGCGTCCAATGAACTGGCTAATTTAACCAGATGGCTGCAACATATACATTACCAGTAGGCACTTAGATAAATACACACACGTAATGCTGATTGGCTGATAACATGACTGAGCAAATTAGACGACAATGTTCAATAAGATATTTATTAGAAATAGTGAAAACTCAAAGTGGCGCTATTTATGATCGTAGATTTAGTTATATTTATTTTCTTGATTATTTTCTTTAATTCTTATTTTGTATACTATTGATTTGTATATTACTCTGACGTACCTCCAAAAGTACTGGGTTTACTACTTATTTAACCCAACGGTTTTTGGGTCCCACCACTTTTGACGATCACGCTTGGCCACATGAAATAATTATCTACATCAATTTAAATATTAGATTCTTTTGATCTCTCTCGTTGAGTGATAGTGGGCTTCGAGGTTGCATAGAACATTTTATTATCTTCTTATAGATTTATATTTATAGAATATTGGGGGCGTTACACTGTCCGTCTGTCACCGGGCTGTATTTTAAAATTGTGATAGTAAGACAGTTGAAATTTTCACAGATGATGTATTTCTGTCCGACTCGCACTTGGCCGATTTTTCCATACTTAACGATTCGCTAGGTGTTCAATTAACCGGCTTATTTAACCAGATGGCTGCAACATATACATTACCAGTAGGCACTCAGATAAATACACACACGTAATGCTGATTGGCTGATAACATGACAAATTAGACGACAATGTTCGATAAGATATTTATTACACTGCATATTATTTTGTAGATTCAACAGGCAATAAGGTTTAATTAAACTTTAGCCAAGCAAAACTATGGCTAAGTTTATTGTTTTTGTAAAATAGTTAAGTATTGGTAAGCATATTTCGTTTTATATATATACAGCCAAGTGATAATGCTGACCAAGGTGTAGAGCCAACGTAAAATTGCGAATAGATAATTGTAGGTATCTACCCTGTTCCTCTCTGCTCTTATTGCAGAATCTGTACATATGTATATATATTGACTATTCTTACATACCCCATTCTTTAGAACTAGAATTTATCCGCGGCTTGAAGAACCAAGATAAAGGATTGTATGTTATTATATATCCCTGGTATCTCTAAACTTTGGTGCCAGTAAATAAAGTCACTTCATTGCACCATTGCAACCTGAAGCTTCCGAGGTCCGAGGTTTTAGCTGGGGAAAATCTAGTACCTACCGCAGAAACTCCTTCCTTCCTTGTTCGTTCTCATAGCTATTTCTGTGCCGAAAATTAGATCACCTCGTTACTCCGTTGTTCGAACCGATAACCGACGGGGAAGAATGGTCCTTGAGTGGCAACCACGGATCGCAAGACGCAGCTCGTCTACTAGGTGGATAGTTAGAGCCGCGGAAAGCCGATGGGCGCAGGTGGCTCAAGACCGGCCGTTGTGGAGACATATAGGCCTAATCCGTTACTCCGTTGTTCTAAAATAAGTATTTTCTAACGGTCGCGGGTACTGCGTATACGTTTTACTCGTAGAAAAAAAATAGTCTGGTAGAAACTCTAGATCAGGATGAAAAGCATTCCAGCTCTTCCCAGTCCCAGTGGTAAAAACCAGCTATTTCTATTATTTTACTACAATGCGACAGATCAGTGTCTTCTGGAAACCCCTATTCCCGTGGAAAGATAAAAGTATCCAATATCTTTAATCCTCATTTCGATATCAAATCGATTAAAATGAAGATGCAAACCAGTAGGTACTCCATTAGGGTTTGAAGGAAGGAATAATATTTCTTTTGAAACTATTTATCAGAACAAAGGTATTCTATGGCACTCTCAGCCTGTGCAAGAAGTTATGATCATCAATAGTCTATAGCTGCGTTTTAGGACAAACTAAAGAATTGGATGGTTGAATTATTGGAAACGGTAAAGGACGGCATGACATACCTGTTTTGACTAAAAACTATACTTTTCAGACGGTATGGCATAGCAAGACTGTACGCTAAACTTACTTAGATACTTCGTCAAAGCACAATCTGCTTTTTTTTTTATTTAAAAGAAGGAAAGGAGAGGTCAATTGAGTAATAACAAAAAAATTTGTTGAACATTGTATTTCATGTTATTAGGACAATCTTAAATATTAATTAACGATTTTATAAATAAAAACAACGGTTATTTCACACAATTCAATATTACCTATTCAATTACTTTAATAAATAACATAAAATCTATGCACTGAAATAAATTGACTAGATTGCAGACTTAAAAAAATAATTAAATTGACCCTAAATACCTTTTTTTTTTCCTTTACAAAATAATTTCTTGGCCAATTTTAAATAAAATGTATAATTCTGCATACTCATCTTTTAAAAAAAATATTTTACCTTAAGTGACTAAGAAAAATATATTTTTATACATTCACATGATTAATGTAATCAATAAATTAAGCTTGCTAATATTGTAAGCAAAACTTGCAAAGTTCAAACCATCACAGGCAAACATCAAACTCAAGTAACTCGCTCATTTTTAAGTAAGCAAAACTCTCATATGAGTAGTTTAAGCTATCACAGAAGTTTAAAATACATCAAAATATTTTAATTCATACTAGAAATCATAGACTTTTATCAATGAAATTAAAATGTAACCCTATATACAATGGCTAACAAACCCATCCGCATAAAAGACAAGTCATCTGATTGAATATATGGGTATATATACAGCGTGTTACAGAATTTAAATACAACGTCTGATACCCTTAAGAGTATGTAAGCATTTAGCAAATTTATGGTTTATAGTTAAATCATATTGTAAAAACAAAAGAAGTGATGAAATCAGCTGTTGGCTACATATTTTGATTATGGCTCAGTACCCTATTGTGTTACAGGCTGTATATTTTTATAACTGTTCAAATTCAAATCGCATACTATTTAATTGACTGAAACCTCCTTCAAGTAACACATGATTAATTTTTGTAATGTCGTTTATGTTGCAGGAATCGACATGCTGTATACTGTTGTCTTGTCCTCTAATATAGATCAGCACCAGTTTTTGATGGTAGTTGGCCTGCTGTAGCCGTAACTCCAATTTTGATTCTAAAAAAGAAAATCAGTATCTATATAAACCGGTAAAACAGATAATTAATGTTTTAGTTAAGGTGCGTTTTGTTCACTGCTTTAATGCGTTTAATGGCAAGCTTAGTTAAAAAGACATAAATACTGTATGACACACTACAAATCTTGGCTCAATCTCTTTAGTTGGATTATCGACACTAAGCGCATAATGTACATTATGTCGGTCAACAAAACGCCACTTTTAAAATAAAAACCGTTTCGTTCCCTTTTCCAAACGACTTCACCACATACAAAATTTTCATTGTGTTAAGGGTTCCTCCATACATAAGAGTGCTAACAAAACCCTTTTACTAACCCTACGCAGACAGCAAGGGTTAGTAAGGTCGGTCTGTCTGTCTAACATCTTTTAGACCGCAGTACGAGAATTTACACAGAAACGTGTTATTATGCCGGATTTTCTGACAAATTTGACTCGCACAAGTGGTTGTTATTTCTTATTAACAATATTATAAGATATATAATTTATGGTCCCTAATGCAATGCCAGGAAACAATACTATTGGTTTTATTTTAAGATAACGAAGGCTCCTGAAAATGACAATTATAAAATATAATAGTTATAATTACTACTTACTGTTTTCAAGGAGTTGGTATTTTTTCAGATCTTCGTCAATAGATGCATTGGGCTCAATGTTTACCATGGAATTTGAAAAGTGAAACTTTGTTTTACAGACGTTCTTCAAGTCCCCCACAGGCAAAGTCATCGTTAACCTGAAATATACACAGAAAACTAATTGTCACTAAAAGAACTACGGAGTTTTTTACACTATTGACATTGAGTTGTGTTCTGCCTCTTACTGTTCTGTAGAAGAATAACCGATTGTCATGTTTACTGTTATGCGCAACAAAAGGGTCGGAGATCTGGAAAGTTTGCTATTCACGACCAATTGTATTGAGCTATGAAAATCTTTATCAACTATCTTGATTCTTTTTCCGTTAGCAGCTTGGAATAATAACTTTCTACCGCTGCTGGCACTACGAATTTATTTAACTTAATGCAATAAAAACAAAATAATTATAAGAACGTAGTTTTGTCGTTCAAAAACGTAGATATTTCAACACCAATAATTTTAAGATTAATTAAGATTGGCCCCAACGTTTACCAATATTTTATACCAGTATATAAAAAATAATCTTCGTCTACACGTTGGAAGACAAAGTACAGTAGGCGACACATCGAGCTACCCACGAAGCATACCTATAACTAAAATGTTTCGCTATAGATAAATCGTAGGAAAGAGACTGAACAAAACTGCGGCTGCGAATGAATGAAAGCCGGCGCGGCGGGGTGGTGTAAGTGCCGAACTCAATCAACATTTTTGCGTGCCTCTTTGTTATCGTCGGTAAAAAAAAATTTGAACCCAATAATAATTACGCACGCGCCCATATAAATTTATTTATAATTTACGGTTGCGACGCGATGCAGTGGGGATACTACGTAGAAGCAGCCAGTGTGGGTCGAAATAATAAATTACGACTATCTCTCTTTCACGACTTTTTCACTGCGTTGCGCCACTTGGGTTCAAAGTCCATTAAGGTTAGGTTGATGTGTCGCCTACTGTACGCGCGAGCTTTGGTGCCAAACGCTTTGAGTCGATCCACACGTGCAATGAGCGTTGGGCGTAACATTGGCTCAAACGTGTGAAACCGGTGTTATTATAAGTATGATATAGGTTCTTGACTATTGTAAATAAGTAATGTTATTTACAAATTTTAACTAACATATTATATTGACATTATAATAAAAAAACAAACGTCGAAGGTATGAAATAAATTGTACTTAAAGTCGTCAGTCTACTGGTATATGTAAACCTGACTCAGAATCTTTTTGCAAATCTTGTAAACAAAACCTAACTTTACTTAATATACACTTTTTCTGGTAATTTAATTATAAATCATTAAAATACTTACATGATTACCTTTATTGTCACATTCTTTAACTGGTTTTCAAACCACAACACTGATTAAACCTTAATCTACAAAATTCCAAATTTACGATGAGAAATTTTATACATATTTATGTATATGTTGCATAGACTAACAAAGCGAAAGACGCACGTCAAGGTCATTTTTGTTTACCCGAATTGCTAATAGATTTTGAGTCCGGTTTATATTATTATCAGAACTACATCTAAAAGCACACAAGCTTGAATAGAATGTTATTTTCATTACACACAATCTAACACACATAATCATTACACCCTTTTATAAACCTAATATATTTATAAAATAAAGGTACTTACGTGTCTCCGTAAACAATGGTAACATTGAGAACCATAACAAACGTCTCCAATTTTTTCGCGTATTCTATTTTCTTAGGTAATTGTAATAACATACTGTCTGTGCTTAGCTTAGATACATCCGGTATTTCAGTTCTGTTGAGAGAAAACAAATATATTTACTTAAATATTAGATAGTACTCATGCTAGAGTAGGTACTCCACTACAACTTGGTCCCCGTATCTAACGGAACCATAAACTTTTCAGAATCAAATGCAACCTATATCTGTAATGGTGCTTTCGAACACTAAAATAATTTTTAAAAACGGCCCAGTAATTCCAAAAATGATCCTACATTATAGTTCCAGGAGTATATTTTAGGGTTTAAAAATATATTGTGAATAATGGTGGTTGTCTTTTAAAATCCTTTATCTATTATAAACTTTTTCCTAAATATTCTAAAATCCTGGTTACACCTACGCCCTACATTTATAAACAAACAAACAAACTTGCTATTTATAATATCAAAAACTCAGTACACATTTCATAATCGTTTTCATTTTATTTTGCCAGTACTTTACAAACTAAAAGACAATAAAATTCCCCTTTTCAAATTTATTTCCTGTAATTGGACTATTAGTTTAAACAAAATTAGATATGCCAAACTGAATTTTGCCTAAACAAAACAGAACAGTTCATGACAAAAATAGTAGGTAGGACAGATGGACGATTATCTACATGATTCCATCCGTGCCTCGTCCTATTCTTCGTCACAATTACTAGTTACTATTCCATTGAAAATTGCTAATAACTGAATTCGATCCCAAACTGAATCTTGAATCTTCACTCGATCGTCCAACAGTTTATCACTCCTATTTGGTGTTGCATGCAAGCGTCTATAAGCTGACTGCTTAACATGAGGCGGACCGATAGCTTGAGTGCCACCTTAGTGGTATAAAAAAAGAGTTGGCTGACTCCTATCTAGGCACATATATTACCTACACGACCCAACAAACGTCTAGACGTGGAACTGGTTTCGGGTATTACCCATGAATATCAGAAGACTTTGACAAAATGCACTCGCGGTTAGAAGGTGTCTCACCCCACACCTATATCTTTTATTTCCTTATCTTAGTAAATACCTAAGCAAATGATACTTACTCTAGTTTCGGAATCCCTTTCCCGTATACTACTGAAAAAAGCACAGCACTTAACACGAAAACCCAAACTTTAGACATATTAATTCTATTGACTATCAAATGTTAAACCTCCAAAACTTTTTCAAAGATTTCAAAGTCGTATACAAATTGAAAACTTTAGCCTTGACTAGAGTAAAGTGTTGTAGGCTAATTGACAATTAATAATGAATGAAATTATTTCAATGCTCCTTTTATATGTCGGTTTACTGTAATAGTACTCAATATTTTACCGCTTACAAACCCAGAGTGACGCAGGAGCTATTACTAATATAGTTCTATCAGAAAATTAAGGGAATCCTCACTTCAATAACCAAAAGAGACATATTTGTACGTCATATTATCAGTAACAAATTCATCAAAGGACGCATGGGATGAGTCTCTTAACTAAGTAACGTGACGTCAAACAATATGCCCCATTATGTAGTATTTGTTATGTGGTTATTACCTTTAACAATTGAGTACCTATAAGGAAACGGCCTTGACCAAATAGTAAATATTGATGCGCGTTCTGTGGTTTGCGAAAGGACCTAAACATTTTCCTGGTCCATACGTATGTATACTGAAATTGAGATATCCTTGATTGATTTCACTGCAGCTGCTAAAACTGTGGTTTGGCCAAAAGAAGAATTACATGAGCGTTTAGCGCTTTTTTGGGTCTGATGTTGTTCTCTTTACGTTTTAAGACTAATTACAAAATGATGACTCTGTATGTGTGTGTGGAACTTTTGTAAGTTCGTATGTACGTATGTGCTAAATTTGAAAGTGCGTCAAATTTGTTCAGCTCAGTCACCAACTGTAAAGCGGCGGTAGTAAGGAATTCTCCGTCAGGTGAGAAGTTATGCCTGGAGAACGCCTTGGTCCCACTTGCGATTCCGTTTGTATATATGCGAACTATCGAAGAAACTTCAATAGCGCGATGTAGGACGCGTGACGTCAAACTTTATTTTTTTTTTAATAGTAGTTGATTTTGTATACAAATTAATAGGTTGTATGTGACAAAAAGGTCTAAAAACAGTAAATCATTGTTAAAAGGTTAATATTGTTATGGCTAATCAAAGTATTTGCTAGAAGCTTGGCCTTGGTTTTTGTTGCATATTATTTACGATTACGATTAAAATTAGATCAACAGTTTTGCACGCCTCATAAGCGGAGCGGTGAGGTAGTGCTCTACTCTCGACATGTCAAAAAACCCAGTCTTTCGAAACTTAAATGACTTTTTTTTTTTTAATATAACACTTACAGGATAATATGAGTGCACTAATATGAAGTTAAATAATCTGTCTAGCACATATGGTACATTTTATAAACAATTAATTTGTTTAATATAATAAATAATAACATTACAACTAATCATTCTTGGACGTCCGTGAGTCTGTGTTTATGTGACCATGTATGTGGCAGAGAAATTGGTCGAAAAATTCATCTTACCGGAATACTTTTGTTTTTAATATATAAAGTATTACACTGTGCTGATTCCTAGTTAATATTAGCGTCCTAAGTACTGTCGTTTAATTATAATTTATAAAAAACTAATATACCACTGTATACTGTATATCTATATATTTTTTTTTAAATGTGAATGACCGCTATGAGGCGTGCACTTTTGGATTTTCCAAATTTATTTACCTGTGACTACTTTTGTTTGTTTACTTTTGTAAGGTTAAACATAAATAAACATTTGATTACACTTAGCCCAATTTAAAATAACATTAACGGTTTTGTTTTTTATAGATAAACCGAATAGTAGAAAGAACATAACTTTAATAATGTCTAATCAAATTCTGGTTATAACTGAAATAGCCGAAAGAGTTTGGTTAAATATTATTTTCAGTGCAGGGGGTCTTGAGCGTTGGGCGCTAAATGGGCTGAGATTTTTTCAGAGACTCGCCCACAAAGCCCGGAGGAGCAGTAATGGCTGCATCAGCCAACTAAATATAAGTTGGTGGTACTGTACTTTAGTTAAAATGTAGGTACGTCACACAGACAACAAATAGATTGTCAACAATTGTTAAGTTTTCAATGTTACTGTATTACGAAGGTCTTGTGCTCATAACTAAAATAAATTTAGATAAAATGACTTATCAGAAGTTGTTCTAATTTTTGCGGGGCGAAACGCATCATTTCTTAAAGAATTATGCTAGTTACGCCACTGACTCACTCAGTACTTCGCCATGCTCTGCTCGATCCCTATGAGGCGTATGCATAACAACTTACCAAAATTTCATTACAATCAGTTTTCTTGACCCTGCCTAACTCGCACTTGACACGAGACCCTTTTTCTCTTTCTCAGAAAATTTCCCCGGCGTGTGTATAACAACTAACCAAAGTTTCATTACACTCGGTTTACCCTTATTGCGCGAGTATCTATACATACAAAGCATTTTATATGTATAGATTTAAGTACATCAAATTGCATTGCTAATTACAATTTTGAAGATATTGAGGAAAACGTGCGTGGAAAACACGTTGATGTGCCAAAAACTTGCATTCGCAATTACCAACGATAAAATTATTATTGAATTATTGAATCGAAATTATACAAAATAAAAATCTTATTATACAAACCCTTAAAACTTTTGTGAAATAGTATGTAAAAAAAATCAGTTATTAATTTACTTGCAAAATAGTAGGTTTACATTTTTATTTATTGTTATTGTACATTCAAGTGTTTAGGAAAAAAATAAAATAAGAAACACTCTAAAAAAAACAAATGTATTGAGGACCTCCTCCTTTTTTAAAAGTCGGTTAAAAATTTATTTATATATTATAAAAAAAATAGATACGTAAAAAATTATAAGTTAAACACATACATTCAAAGACATATACGTATAGATAAAAGTACAAAAAAAAAAAAAAAAAATTATTGCAAAAAAAAGTGTTAGCAGCACTCTCATCGTCCCATTCCATGCAAAGCGAACCTCCGAACAACAGTTTACTAATCAAAAATTAATTTCCAAGTTTTGCAAATTTTCCAATTTGGATTTTTTAAAGCATTAGTAAATTTACGGGGAGAATTCAATATACAAGAGTATACGAGTGATATTTTAATTCTCGGAAAAAAAACTTTATTTGAATTCTTATTTTTTGTAAGTATCTAAATATACAAAGAAACCTGGTATACAAACAGGATACAACCACATTATATCTATTTTCTATCCAAATGTACGATCTGGCAGCCCTGTGTAATATACGAGCAAAATCTCAACTACAGATTACATCGTCAATTTCAAGTCCGGTCAGTTACAGTAATTATTACTGTTATATTAGTAAATTTTTGATTTTCTGGATTAAAAAGTAGCCTATCATCGCTTAGCAGACTTATTTTACAGGAGACTTGATAAAACATTAATAATTTTCATTGGTATTTAGGTACTTTTTAATTTGGACGTTGTTTCACTCATCTGTAAAATGAGCCAAATAGACTAACGTTATATATTTCTCCGTGTCTCCCTGTGCCAAATTTCAGATGAATTGGATGCTCCGTTGCTACGTGATGGCAAGTCAAACAATTATACAAACTAACAAAAAACAATCACTTTCACAGTTATTATATAAGTACCTAGGGGCCGAGCTTTGTTCGTTTTTCTTAACAACGCCATCTATTGTCAACTAGCTTTAATGTTGCTGTGTCGATAAAATAATAGTATTACTACTAGCTCGATGTCAGGAAGAGTCATATTTTTCAGTTAAGCACTGAAAACACGGATAAAACAACGTTTTCTAAAAATGAAACCTAGCTAGATCGATTTATAGACCCCAAAACCCCTTGCATACTAAATTTCATGAAAATCGTTGCAGCCGCTTCCGAGATTCAGATTATATATTTATATAAATAATATATGGATATTGTGTAAATATTTCATATTCATTTCACACTAGATTTTGCCAGCAGCTCCGCACGCCCTTTATTCGGTTATCGGCGTGGAATTGCTACGTCAACTTCTTTATAATTTAGTTATACCTACTAATGATGTTTGCTGTAGCAAGCTATAGCTGCAGCTATAGGTAGTTTGTCTAAGCTTGGTTCCTGTGTGAACTATTGATATTTTCGGCTCAAAAAGTAGCTTATCCTAACCCAGGACCTAACATGTGTGTGCCAAGTTTCATCTCGATCCGTTTAGTAGTTGAAGCGTCCTTCAGTAACAGACATCCAAAATTTCACATTTATAATAGTTATTAGTAGAATTTTCTTACTCAGAGTAAGATCCAAATCATGTCTGAACATACGGTAAGGTATAATTACTGGATGTAAATATGTAATTAACACAACATTATTCATCCATAATTACTTTGTTTATTTTGTTTGGTATTTCACGGAATTGTGCAATCAAAGAAAACAATAATTATCATATAAATATGTAGTTACATAATATTATTCTCATATTAGTTCAAATATAATGGTATTTCACCAACGGCACATGAGTAATGTTTTTTCTTTTGAATTTAAGATATAAGATTTCATAATATTTACCATATTATATGAAATTAAAATCCCAATTGAATAAATAACAAAAGAAAATTCCCACGCTTCCAATTGTATGTGTCATAGAATTAGGTAGAACGCGACCCGCTTAGTACCTACCTACGAGAATAAATGTGTTCGTTTTGGGATAAATAGTTCCACTTTTGATACTTTTCACACTTTTGATAACGCCAGTTTTGCCATCGACACATATCGTTCATGTATCTTTGAAACGTTAGTAAAATTCTTGGTTGCAAAACAAAGGGTTGACGTAGTGACGTAGGTAGGTACACAATACAATTATAACACACACACTACCATAAATATGTATAGGCAGTTTGACAAATTAACACCAAAACTCCAGACATGGGTCTAAAATATCATTTTTCGTTGGCAAAAATAACAAAAACATCGGTAACGAACGCTTCACTGTTTGTTACAGATAATACTAAAGTTTTGACATTTTTGACATCAATCAACCAATGCTTAACAAACGGATGACAGGTGACAAAATTAACGAATCTTCATCCTAAAACGTACAGACTTTAAATCATCTTACATATTTGCAGATATGTATATTAATATGAAATTGGCGACTGTCCGTAATATTTAAACTCAAAATACGGTTAGGGCAGTCAAATGTACGTCCAGTGCAATAAACTTTTCTGACCCTCTGACTATGGATGTTGCGTCGCTAGTGTCGTGTAAGTTCACACCATTTCAATATAGCGACTGTAGGTTTGATTTTAGACCACCAGGTCAGAAAAGTTTTTTGCATTGTACAAAGAATTATGTTTTAGAAGGTCATTGTCTAAACGAAACCGTCAACCATAATTAACTTTTTATATACTATTATATAATATGCAATATCTCGGGAAGCTCCCCTACTCCAACGCCCAGCCTTACTTAATACTTTGGTGTCATTCAATAGGTCATTGGTGTCTTTCCATAAACACGTGGAAGACGCTGACGGGCCTTTATACAAGCTTTTGTCTGCGTTTCAGACCGATCGAAACGACGGATGGATGTGTATGTCAACCTACCATTCTGGAGAGTTTGCAAACTATAGACTTACCAATGACAGTAGCTTACTTACAGCAGTTTGTTTAAGAGAAGATATCAAAAACAAAATTGTGTTAAATGACTATTGCCAATTAGCTTATGCACGCGATTTTGTCCGGGCGAACTTTTGAAGGGAATAATTTCCGGTTGCAGTAAAAACCGAAAATTCCCGGTACTTTTAGTTTCGGGAATATCCCGGGAGCTTATCCTAATAAGACCATGGGTCTGTAAAATGTTATCAGAATCTATGGAAAAAGCCAGAATTATACCTAGGTATATGTCTGTGATGTGGCGTACTGCTCTGCTTTTGCCATTTGTCTACGGAACCGTATATTCACGCTGAGTATAATTTTAAAGCAACATACAAAGTATACTTTACCTTGGACTCGGAAAATCCCCGGAAATAAATAAGGTGTAAATGTTATCGTAAACAAGTTTTCAACTAACTCCATCTTAACAGTGGTAGTTTGCTGCCATCAAATGTTATAAATTTCTTCAAAATCCAAACGTCGAAATAGAAATGTGTTGTTTGTAGAAATTTTTATATCTGTGTACTACAAACAATACAAAACATTAAAAAAATACTAAGCTTATGACGAGGTAGTTTCATATAGTCAACATTTACAATAAACAACAAGTTAGCATACCAAAAGACAGCGCTAGTTAACTGCTATATGCCCCTTAAAAATATGTAGAAATTGTGTGATGTGTGAAAAAAATGTAGTGTGCCCTTCGTACTCATGGATACGTAAGTATTCGATTCGCGACGACCGACTGCATAACCTTTTGGTGTATTCGTTTTGGGAAAAGTAATTATCATTTTCATTTATTTTGTTATGTTATTATCCATTCGTTTATTTCCAAAAATAAATATCAAAATTTTAGTATCATCTGAATCAAACATAACGCATGACATCGTTCGTTGACAATATTTTCGACACTTTTGGCACCAATAAATGAGAATTAGCTGGAGGTGGGGTTTTGGTGTAAATCTGTCAAACTGCCTATACATATTTATAATTTATGGTGTGTAATTATCTTAGTGTGTGTACGTCAACCGTCCATTTTGCAACCAATAATTTTGACATTTTGTTAGTTCGTTTCGTCGTTCGTGACGTGCAAAGGTAACGAACGATAGGATGTCGATTGCAAAACTGGCGTTACTGGGAACTTATTATACTATAATAAACACACTTTTGGTGACTATTGCAGCACATCTGCATAGGTCTCGTACCGAAGCACGCCGACATTTTGTGTTTTGGTCCAAGACGCTACTTTCACGCAACCAGCCTGCTGAAGTGCTGAGGTTGTCGCGGCTTAGTAGCGAGATGAACTGACTGCGCGCGACTGCTCGTTGCGAATCTATTTATTATATTTTAATTCAAATCGATTTAATAAATATTCTTTTCGGGAAGGATCGCCATATCTATATGTGTTCTGTGGTCATAAATTTCCTACAGAACTTCCCCTCGTACATTCACTTAACAATAATAAATGAAGGTAATTCAGCGCAATTTGCTTTAGCATGCTGCAAAATTGAATGATCGTGCAAGAAAATTCGATAATTCCCCGTGCATGGATTTTTGCTTACCAGTGTTCATTTAGTTTTGATGTTTATTGAATAATATATTCCGCGTCAGTTTTTTAAAAATACTGACATACTGTAAATGGAAGAAAGGGAAGCTAATTGGGAGACAATAGCCAAAATCAGTAGATCTCCCGACAAATCGGGAACGTTTGCAACATTGCATTGGTATCGAATACTTACGTATCCATGTGTACGAAGAGACTTATAGTTTGCTAAAAATAGTAATAAATAGACAGGTAGAGATATAGATATAGTATTAAGAGAATAGTATAGTTTTTTTTTATTTATTGTTAACTGATATACCTACATATAATTCGACGGTTCAGTGAATGTCCTGTCTGCTCAACTGAGGGGCGCAGGTTCGATTCCCAAACAGGCCAAATATTTTTGTGATGAACATTTGTGTTTATTTTGAGTCTGGGTATTTTCTGTATAATATGTATATGTTTACAAAAAAAAGTAAGTAAGTACCTAAGTAATCTTATATACTTACTTACATATATGTCTTTGCATTCGTTATCTAATATAGTATAATCTTCTATATATATACAAAAATTACATGTCACGTTGTTTGTCCGCCATGGACAAACTACTGAACCGATTTTGATCAAACTTGGTAACTATCTGTTATTTATTCCAACTTAAGAGATAGGATATTTTTTTAAGTTTTTATCTCGATCTGTTAAGTGCGAGCGGGACTCGGGCACTTTGGGAAAAAACCAACTTTCGCCGTGTTACAAAGGGACGGCAGCGGAATAACGTTCGCCGGGACCGCTAGTAGTATATGTACCCAAGCAGCACACGAGGCTGCTTAATAGCCGAATAACGGATTTCCAAAACGCTTAAAACCGAATAAGGAAGCTACATTAAGTTCTAATACGACCTTATACAGCTCTTATAACTCTTAAATGGGCACAAATTATTCAGCCTTGGGTTCACATAGCTGCTTAAGAGATGTGTAGCAGAAATTTAACAGTGTTATAAAGGGTATCGACAGTACTTTGTGCTGAAATCCGACTAAGAGATCACAAGTTACTCTTTATTCAGAAAATATGTCATATGTATGCTCTAATACATATTGTAAACCGCGAAACGCTACTTGCGGCCTGTGTAAAATTAAGTGAATAGCAAACTGGGTTTAAGCAATATAAACCGTAACAAAGTGCATGTCCATCAAAGCAGCTAAGAGCTCTAGCTGCCTTGATGGACATAATATGCACTTTGTTACGTGAAGTGAATTGGAAACGATACATGGTGGATAATATTCATATTCCCTGGTACTTACATTGTTTTACATATTAATAAAGGCAAAATGATTGGGAATTAAATTTTACTGACATTATACATAAAAAAAAAATTTAGTGCGCCATGAAAATATTTTGTTTTTAATTAGTTTTGTGATATAAATAAGCTGTATTGTAAACAATTTGTAGTGCTTTAAAAAGAATTATAAGATAAAAAGTTATTATTATGATATTAGGAAGTAAAATACTAATGCAAAACATTCTATTTTTTGCACAAAACACCGTAAAGGTTGAAAAATCAGTCAGAATATTTTTGGGTTATAAAATAAAATGGTGGATTTATGTTAAACAGTAACGTGAATAGTTAAAACTCTTATATTCTTCAACAGGCTGTTTAAAAGTTCACTAGTGTAATGTTATTCTACAAAAAACGGAATAAAATTACACATGTGAACTGTATACAGCTATAAGCTGTTTTATTTACTTGTAATTGTTCACAAGCTCTACTTTTAGCCATGACAATAAAACAGTTATTATATGTTATTATATGTAATGGAAGTTATCCATGCGGTTTAGATTTAATATATCCCTAGTATTAAATCTAAACCGCATGGATAACTTCCATTTCAAAATTGTTAAAGCAGTATTATTTGGAACACCATTTTACACGTGCGCGAACCTTTCAAGTTGGGTAGTAAGATATAATAGTATATAATTAATATATTTATTATTTTTTATTGTAAAATTTGTACAACAACATAAACGCAATATTTCACCCTCAACATAAAAGTTCAGAGTATATTTAAATCTATTCGACACATATTAAAAATCAAATCGTTTATTCAGAAACTAGAACTTTACAGGTTCTTTTTCTCGTCATGTTTTCAGAATAAATATAATAGCACCGAGATTACTGGAAGAAGAACTTGGACACACATAATTTGTCGAATGTGCAACATCTTCTGAGCTATTAATATTTTTTACGGAACCATCGTGTTTCAAACTATTCCTCACGCTCTGCGTTACTTCCCGACTTGAAGGTTTTATTTCTTCTGCCTTTATAATTCTTTGATACTCTTTCGATAATTTTCTTCTAATGCCCCCGGTTCTTGCTTTCAATTGCCACGAATTACGCAAATTCATTTTAATATAAAGCAAATAAAATATTATACGTTGGTAATAATGGTCATTAACTAGTTACACTGACTGATTACAGTACCACATATGTTACTTTTATTCAGATAATGTCGGATTTTAGGTACTTACGTAAACCGTTATAAAGTAGAAGTCGTTAATTCTATACACTAGTCAGTCTCTAAGCAGCTGCGAGACATCTTGTGAATGTTTAAATAGCCGCTATATAGATACTATTAATTGCAGTATAAAGGCTGATTATTAGCGGTACACAAATTAGAGGTCAGGAGGGATTGGGTCCTCGCTTTTTATTTAATGAGAGTATTCCGGGGCGTGCTGTTAAACCCGGCCATTTTGAGCATGATGGGGCTGTGCGTACCTAACGGATATGTATCACGTCGCCTGCGCCCACGTATGTTTGCAGTGCGCCGCGCTAGGACCGATTTGCTCGCAAAGTCACCAATGATTCGAACATTGCCTGCACTGAATCGAGTTGCCCAGAAAATTGATTTGATAATATGTTCGATTGAGGAATTTAAACGGGAGATTTCTTTGGACGCAAGTTATAAAAAAAATTAAATGACTTTAATTTGATTTAATTTTTTGAATTTTATATTTTTGTTTGTTGACATTTGACATAGCATATTTTTAATTTTTAACTTTTAATTTAAATTTTTATTTTTATTCTTTGACATTTGACCTAGTATCATATTGCATGTTTTTAATTTTTAATTGTTTATTTTAATTCTACTGATTTTTTATTTAATTTTTTGTCGTCTTACACTAACGAATTGGGTTTGCTGTAATTATAGTAGTAATTGTGTAAAATAAATAAATAAATATTCAGGTATAAGCTGTAATATGGGCCACATATCGTCCATTATACAGCTATTCACTTCATAACAGTTCACACGTGCCACTTTAATAAGTCAGTGTAATAGAAGTTCACAAATATCTTCTTAAACAGCATTTGGCGTAATTTTATGCACTAAACAGGCCTTACTACGGTTTAGGCATTAGAAAAGGTTAGAAGCTGAATAGAGTCATTAAAAACATATCTTTATAGCACTCTGAGCGTATTAATGGTGGTTTTGTCGGTCTTAATCAGCCTTAATACAGCTTTTAATTAGCTAACACTCTTTAAATATCACTGGCCGCTATTATGCAGCTGTAGCATCACCAGTGTTCTCTTAGAAGCGTCTTAATACGCACAGAGTTTCAAATAAGTCTAAAAGTGAGTAGTTATATAGCTATCTGTGCTACTTGGGTATTTATAAAAAATGTATGTAAGTCCTATGTCTTTGTGTTCGTTGTCTCTAGTAGAGTCTTTAGAGTTTGTAACCAGATTACGCTTTGTGTAACGTCTAAAAACTAAAAATACTATCAAAAAAATGTATATCGTATCTTTTTAGCTTGTAGACTAATGTAGACTTATAGTGGCAGATGTACAACGGCAACTTCGCTCGAAAACCGCAAATCGATGTAGAGTTTAGCCGTTTGGCACACAGGTACTTTATAATAATTTTGAGCCGCAGTTCCTCAAAATATTTCCCTTGGGGGTTATGGTATCATCAATTTTTTTCAGAAACCCATCGTGTGGGGTATCAAATGAAAGGGCTTGATGAGCCTTATGATGAGTTTATATCCTCATTTTTAACCCCCTGAAAGCAATTTGGAAAATTTTAAAATTTAGTATTTTTTTTAATTTTTAAATACACTTAAATAACACCAGTAAACAGAAGCAGCTGGGTACAGTACAGTTCCACATAGTCTCATAGAGATCTGAAGTTTAAGGAACCGTCTCACATTGCAATATTCAAAAATTCAAAAAAAAAATAATATTTTCCAAATTGCTTTTAAGGGGTTTAAAAATGAGGATATAAAATATCATTTAAGGTATATATTACAGAAAAATACTGAACCGCCTTCTACCTGGAGGGGCCCAAACTTGGTATGTTTTGAAAATACTTTTGGATTTTAAGAAACACAGTAGACCGAAGGTAATAGTGTGGTATATTGTACTGCGGCTCAAAATTATTGTTTTGCCCTAAAGTACCTGTGTTCCACACTGTGTTTTTTTTTGCGTACACCTAGGACTATAAGTTCAAAACTATGTTTTATAAAAATTTAAAAAATTTAAATTATAAACGGATTAAATGGAAAAATATTGTATTAAATTTAAATTAAATTATCAAACATTCGTTTGATAATGAATAAATCAATGAGCCTACAGCAGTTCAACCTTTGAACTTAAAAGCATCGAGTTCAACTCGCACCTCCAATTTACCGTCAACTTCATAGAAATGTCTAAATCGAATCCACTGTTCCACCTGAGGAGTGAGTTTCGAGATGAACGTAGTCACGAGTAGGTCTTTAATTAATTCGTCTTGGCATATGGTGCGGACACTGACAGCTGGCCTAACCCACGAGTTAAGTCTTTAAAGATGGGATCCATCAAATAACTAAAGTCACCGATATATCCCAGACATAACTACGATGTTGTAAAAGA
Organism: Apoda limacodes; assembly: GCA_946406115.1. Taxonomy (NCBI): domain Eukaryota; kingdom Metazoa; phylum Arthropoda; class Insecta; order Lepidoptera; family Limacodidae; genus Apoda; species Apoda limacodes. The sequence goes on along the minus strand of OX291555.1, from coordinate 17,521,170 downwards.
ATCGGAGAGGCGAGATGGACTTAAAGACATCTCAAGACAGATTTTACATCTCCCTGACATACTTTTCTGAGCAAATGGATGGACTTTGTTTGCTGGCCTTGTATTTGTACGGGTATTGTAATAGCATCATACCATAGAGCAACACGGTTCCTGACCGTGTCAGGATGCCGTGTTGCTCTTTGTATCATACATACATCTAAGCACCTCGATATATTGCTTATCGACATAGCGTCGTAAGACATAGACGAAGAAAGATAACAGACTTATGTACAATCTCCCGCAGTGTGTGGGTGGAGGTAGTCAAAGGTGTTTTTGAAATCAGGCCTGTCTCCGGGTGATCTGATTCGTCATAATCGTCGCGAACAATTCTACAATAAAATTCCAGACTAGCGGTTAATTTACCCTCAAATTAATTTAAAATATATGTCAAAGATAGTTTAATGGAAAAAAAGCTATTACAAAGTTGATGAATAAATTAGAACTTAATTGATTTGTATTTGTGATATTTTTTAAATTAAAACATTGTATGTTATGTAATAACCTAGTGTAAGGCTATATTGTATTTTAATATAAAGTTGAATAAGTATAAATTATTAACTGCTGAGTTTCTTGCCGGATCTTCTCGGTAGTAAATCATTCCGAACCGGTGGTAATTTTTTGGTTTTTTTTATTTAATAATTGAACTGACGATTCAAAAGTGCTGTTTAAAAGTCTATTTGAATAAAAAAGCTTGGGTTTGAGTTTGAACAACTTTTGGACGTGGTTTAGGATTGAGAACAGCCTGTAATTCTTTTATTTTCAAAGAATATTACCAAAACATTTCTACTCTGCACTAAAGTGCCTAAAGGCAAAGGTTGGTCTGGTCTTCGTTTGTTCTTTATTTGTAAGGATGACTATTAACATCTTAAATAGGAATGAAGTATAGAAAGAGTGAAGACTATTAAAATCTTCTTTAGAAGAATCAACATACCAATTGTTAAACAACTTTCATTTAATAGTCAAGATATTCTATATTTATTGCTTACCTTTAAATCTGATTTATTCGGTAGCGACTTACGACCAAAATTATTTTCTATATAAATCCCACACTACAAAAAAAAACTGAAAATTTGACTCTGTTGCCCCCTTTTCTTGAGGCTGTTTGCTTGTCAGTTAGTTACCAAAGCCGCGACACAACGGTTTTAAGATAGATGAAGATATTAGGTACATTTGTTTTAACTGCAAAGTAAAGTCATATTTTTTGTGTAACATCTGCAAAGTATTTTAATCTAAAAATAGATTGGTTTTCAATGTCATTAGGCTCTAATCAGGTCACACATACCAACGCGCTTCACTGTCGTCCTGTATGGCAAAACTGGGCCCTGGAAATTGCGATGAGCTGAAAATGGGAAAATTTGGAGTAGAGCAACGAAACCATAGAGGTCAGCGATTGGTTGACTCTACGGAGAAAGAAGGTCTCTTTATGATGAATTCTTTCTTCAAAAAGCCACCTCACAGGAAATGGACCTGGACAAGCCCTGACGGTTTAACCAGAAACGAGATTGACTTTATCATGACTTCTGATTCTGTCAGGCAAATATTCAGCGATGTCTCTGTGATCAATAGAGTAAAAACTGGCAGCGATCGCCGCATAGTAAGAGGCGCTGAATGTTCGAATTTAAAAGAAGTCATTTGATAAGGTCTACTCTCCGTCCAACAAATTTCTTCATACAGAACCCCGAAAATTTTCAGCTTGAACCTTAAAATAGCTTTCAGAGCCTGGCAGATTGCAAAAATGTGTATTATTTAAATGACAGGTTGGCGGAAACTGTCCAAGCGGTTGGAGCTAAGTTCTTAAAAGCTCGCCGCAAAAATAGGACACAAAAACTCTCTGATCAGATAGGTGTGGCGCCAATTGAAATTGCTCTTTATCTGATAGGTCCAAATATATGCGGCTCAATAGACAAATCCTGAAAGTCATACGACGCGATATACGCTACTTTAACACATCACGTGTAAAAAAGGCTATAGACAAAAATAGAGGCATGAAATTTGTCTCCAGAGATTTATCTATTGGGCAACGATAGTTGACAAAGCTAAAGACCGAAAATGGCGAAATCGTTTTGTCCAAACCTGAAATATTGAGAGATTGAAAACTTCTATAGACAGTTGTACACCTCAACTTGTGATTCATTCAACATCACGGCAATAAAACCCAGAGCCAAATTAACTTGACACTATACCGAAGATATCCCGGACGTCAGCTTGTATGAGATTAAAATGGGCTTAAACAAGCTTAAGAACATCAAGGCGGCGGGTGATGACGGAATTACGTCAGAGCTTCTGAAAGCGGATGGAACACCGATACTTAAATTCTTTCAGAGGCTCTTTAATTCTGTTATCCTAGAAGGCACTACGCCAGAAGCTTGGAGCAGAAGCGTCGTCATACTTTTCTTCAAAAAAGGAGTCTTCACCTCTTTGAAGAATTATAGATCTATTTCGCTTCTGAGCCATATCTATAAGCGGTTTTCCAGGGTCATTACGAATCATTTCGAACGCAGGTTTGATGAATTCCAGCCTCTCAAACAAGCCAGTTTCCGAAAAGGCATTAGTACCATAAACCATACATAGACTCCGCCAGATTAAACAGAAGACAGAGGAGTATAATCTGCCTCTTTGAGTAGCGTTCGTGGACTATGAAAAAGCCTTCGATTCTATCAAGACCTGGGCTGTGTTACAGTCTCTCCAACGGTGCCACATTGATTATCGGTACATCGAAGTGCTGAAGGGTTTGTTTAACAGAGCCACGATGTCAGTCCGATTACATGACCAGAACACGAAACCAACCCATCTGCAGAAAGGTGTGAGGCAGGGAGACGTCATTTCTTCGAAACTATTCACAATTGCGTTGGAAAACGTCTTTAAGTTTTCTGGAGTGGAAAGGATATGGCGTCAACATAGATGGCGAGTACATCACTCACCTTCGATTTGCCGACGATATAGTGGGCATGGCAGATGTTTCTTCAATTTTTCATGTTTTTATTTACAATAATAACCGGATTTCTCCACAAAGTCTTAGCCCCTATTTTTCCCCTGCGGGATGATTTTCTAAAAACGGTGAAATATGTCTTCTTAACTTATACTCAAAAGGTTAAATAAGTTTTATAGATTTGACCTAAATAATGAGGGTTTTTCATACAAACTTCCAACCCATATTTGACGCCCTTAGGAGTTTAATTTCGCAAAACCCGTTCTAAAACGACGCCTTTAATATATGAAAAACTCTTTCTCCAAATATTATTTGCGCTGTGAGGTGATGATGAGTCAGTCACAACATTACCTAGATTTGTTTCTCATATGTTTTATAAAAACTAAAAACTCAAATTTCAGTTAGATCGCATAGCCCCCAGCACCCCTTCCTGAATCCGTTCATGTTCTACATTAGTACTCTGTGTTCGTTACGTGCTTGATATTGTTTCTGTGATTTTACTTCTCATAAAATAAATTAATTTATTGTCTTAAGATTGTGAAACACGTTCTACTCTTAATACTGTCATAGCTATTTTCGACGGCAAGTCGTTTGAGTTTTATTAAAATCAATGAGTTAATTGTTTTTTTTAGGTTACTCTGTGAGAGGTAGGAAACCTATGGCTAAAATAGAGATAATATGATCGAAATAATAATACAGATGAAATGTATATCAGCCCTTGAAAGTCTCTTCCACACAACATACGTGAAAGGCAAACAATAGGTATATTTAAAAAGAAACTGAAAGACTACATAACAACTTTAACATTCTATTTTTGTTTATAGAACTAAATTTAAATATTTATATGTATTTATTAATCATAGTAATATTATAAATGCGAAAGTAACTCTGTCTGTCTATCTGTATGTTACCTCTTCACACTTAAATCGCTGTACCCATTAGGATGAAATTTGGCGTGGATATAGTTTGAGTCCCGAGAAAGGTCATAAGCCTACTTGAAAACGTCAAGTGTGTGTCGGTTTTTTTTCTATAATTCAGAAGTTGCCATTGAAATCCTACACCGATAACCAAATTTAGGGTGGTTGAAACTGCGGGCAAATTTGGCATAGAGATAGTTTGAGTCCTGGGAAGGACATAGGCTACTTGAAAACGTCAAGTGTGGACCGGTTTTTTAAATAATTGAGGTGTTAATTTGGAACTGGTGAAACACCTTTTATGTTGAAGATTGTATAAAATTTTGTTACGAGTGGATATTTTTAGTGTACGGAAAAAAGAATGCGACACTTAAAAAGATGTACTTAAAAGGTAAAAATAATTACTTATTTCCAAAATTCTGATCTCAATTACAGTTTGAAGTTAGAGTCTATGTTCCTTACAGTTTATTATTACATAGTTATTTTTTTTTTATCTTTTACGTTGTGAGTGTCTTGTCTGCGTATGGTCGCGGTTAGAAAATGTTTACCACCTTAAGGATCACAATTGCATGCACACATTTAAGTCACAAGTTCTAAATGTCTATTTCATAATAATTTGATTGACCATAGATTATCTTTTTTCTAATATGACAATTAATCGCTCTAGGACAGGGATGGCGAACCTTTATTAATGAATGTGCCATTTACTATGAAAAAACATACTGTACCTATGACGTGCCGTCAAAAAATCTGAGTTACTTAATAATAATGGAGAAAAATTAAACGAATTGCTGTTAACTTAAAGCTATTTAGATACTTGCAGCTCGAAATGTTTACAGCAATCGAAATGTTTAACATATATATTCAAATAAAAAAAAAATAGTGTGATTTCTGCTGTTGCAAATTAGGTGTTAAAAAACTCACATTAGGGCAGGCTCGTACTTTGTTACTAAGCAGTATGGAAGCTAAACTAGAGTTCATTTCTAAAAATGACTTTCTTCTTCTTCTAAAAATTTCATAAATGATTGGCGTGCCCGAATTGCCATGCGTTCGCCATCTCTGCTCTAGGAGATGGACTGACTACTATCAAGTTTTAATATATAGATAACCTTCTTTGAAAAAACTAATATATTAGTTTTTTAAATAAGAATATGAAGAAATAATAAAATAGACACTTACGGCACGTAGTCTATCTTGCATAGATGCAACAAGACGCGTGCATAGATCAGTACCTCTGATATCCTCCCATACTTGAGCACAGTGTGATCTAAGAGCTTGAGGGTTTCTTTCATTTTGACAGTCCCAGCGTTGAACCATAAGCCCCCATAAATTTTCTATAGGGTTTAAATCAGCAGACCGAGCGGGCCATTGAATGGGACGAATATCACGGTGCAGGTTGAACCACGCCATAGTAGCACGGGCTGTGTGTATCCGTGCATTATCTTGAACGTAAGTAATGTGTGGGAATTCTGTTACAGGATACATTACACGCACAGTAGGCAGCATCACTTCTTCCGAAAGCGACACATAATTAATGGCCGTAGCCCTATTCTCTAACGACGCCAGTTCTCCGACGCCGTCGAGGCTCATCCACCCTCATAAGTTTACTGTAATGCGACCTGACTCGTTTGAGGCACAATATGACCTTCATCATACCGAGTTCGATTGTAGCGCCATAAAGTTAATCTTCCGATTTGGCATGATTTAAAAGTTTTTTCATCGGTAAATATAGTATTCGACCAATCAAAATCGAGATGTCGTCGCGCAAAGTTAAGCCGGGCAGTTTTGTGGTGAGGTTTCAGCTCCACTTTAATAGCATGGTGTCTGTAGTGTAGTCCAACATTGTGCAAAGCTCGTCGGTTCGTCCGAGCACTCACACCATATAAAGCAGCAAAATAACTAGTTGGTGTGAAACCATTCTCTTCGTAACGACGAATGATTTCTGTTATTTGCGCGGCGGTAAGTATCGGTCGTCGTCCTGAATTATTTCTATGATCTGTTATTTGCCCTTCTTCGCCGTGACGCCTAATCCAAAACCTCAGTGAATCGCGATATATTGGGTTCTCGTGATATACCACTAATACTATGTCCATCTTCGAAGAGAAATATTATTTCAGCCCTTTGCTCCAGGGTTAAACTTGCCATTTTATTTCGTTATGAAAAAATCTTTTGTAAAATTTTACTCTTGTCAAAACGACGTTCAAACAATATTTTTTGATAAATGTCATTTCAACAAATGAAGATATTAGTTCCATTATCAAAGAGTGATCAATAATTCTTGTTGTTTTTCTCGATGCGTCATTTTGCATAATAGCTTTTGAAGGTAATAAGTAACTTGATATGGCATTTTAGACTAAGTGAAAAAAGTGTGATATAGAATCTAATTTCAAAACTGGTAAACATTTTCTGACCGCGACCGTACATAAAATTTACAATAAAAAATAAACCTTTGGTGCAGGTAAGGGTTCTGTAGTCAAACAAGGAACCCAGTTTCGTAATGTCCGATGCGACGGATGGTCCGTCCGTTCTTCATACGTATGTCCGTATATCATAGTCATTTAATTCAGTTTTTTTTTATAATACAGCGATAAAAATTGGTACATAGACAGATGGTTACAGCCGCTCTAAAAACATGGATCAATCATTGAGATAAACGGACAGTGGGAAAGTCAAAACGTCTTTGTTTCCCCAATTTACATAGGTAAATCAAAATATATTTATATAAAACGTCGTCGAGTTTCAATAAAATGCTATCATTGTTATGTGGTTTTTTTTTTTGTCATTATTGCCTAACTGAATGACGACCATGTAAGCCATTACTTACAGGCGTTTCATAATTTTATTCACAGCGACGGGTTTTGTCTAAGGAAAGCAATCTTGCGAGATTAAGCGACCATGGCTATCTCGGCAAATTACGAATGTCAGTCTTGCAAGATTTAAAATATATTACTGAATCATTAGGAACATCTTTCAAAGAATCTAAAATGTTTTTAAATTTAAATTTAAATAAAATCAATTTTCAGAGCTACTTCTAGTCCTCTAGAACTAGGTCACTAGAAATATAATCAGTGTGCCTAGTGTAAGTTTTTGCTACTTCGTAACGCTACTATAGCGTTCGCGCATTCATTCAAAGTTATATAAGAAAAAACCGTCTCAAAACGCGTTTTCTAGAGGCGCTCCTTCATTTCCATACATGTATTACGTTGACGCGAACGCGGTAGTAACGTTAAAAAGCGCAAAGCGACCAAATTGCGAGCAATTGACTTCCTTACCTATTAATGAATTCCGCATCGCAAGACAAAACGTACCTAAATAAATTCACATGGTTTAATGAATATTGTAGAAAGTATTGAAATATTCTGACTAACATTAAGATTTTGACATCCGTTTTTAAAATCGCCGCCATTTTCATCACATCACGATTTTCCAAAACACAAGGCCATTAAACAGTGTAAAAATATGTAGGTAGTATAGTAGGTATGGTGTGTGTGTGTGCATTGCATTTCTTTCAACGACAGCCATTCACCAGCATTCCCGTTTTGTATAATTTGTATGTGGCATACGTAAAGTAGAAGTTATTTTTACGAACATAACTACAATTTTAATTGGTTTTGTGGACAATGCCATTTGTAAGTGTTCATAAGAAACACCTACAGTTGAATAAATCGACTACAATCCTTGTCAAACCTAGTAATGCTACTCGACGCTAGATGGCGCATATTCAATGAACTCTCTGGAATTTGGTAGCAGTTACTCGACCAGGTAGTATGTTACCGTACATTCTAGTATGATGTTCACTTATTAATTGGAAGCGATCAACGATACAAGCTAAACAAGCGGATTGGAAAGCGATTATAAGACTACCGGCTTGCCTGTGTTAGTCAATATTGATTTATATTTATTAAATAATAAGATCTCATCATCTAAATGTTGAGTTGTGAATTTTCTGAGTGTGTTTCATTCATCATCTTATCAAAATGGACATCAGTAAGTTTTTTGGTAAGTTATATCTGGCATATTTTTGATGTGGAAAGAAAGGATAGATTTTGTGGAAGGGAAATGTTAAGAAAAACTATTATTTTATTAAAAACGAGTTTATTGATTCAATCTCTATGAATTTAACATTAACTAAACAGTAGTTTCGTTTTCAGTAATTAATTATGAAAACAAAACATAAATTATATTAAATAAAAATTTAACCAGATCCTTGATATAAATAAGGCTAAAAAGCTTCCTGAGATAATGTTTATTAGTAATTGAACAAAACTGCTCTCCCGTAAAAAAATAATTAATTACATAAAGTTTTATCAAAGCATTTTGATTTGCAGGAAGTTTGAAAAGAAAAAAAAACTGATGGATCAAATAGCGACAGCGATAAACAGGACAAAGTAACGACAATATCGTATGTGACTTCATCGTTAACCACAACCACAACAGGTTATATTCAGCCTAGACTAGACTAGACCAAGTTACTCTAGATATCTGGCTCTGGCGCCAAATCCTGATTCATTGATGGATGAAGATGACTGCAATCAAAATGATATCGGGCGATATGTTGGACGGGCACACATGTTATCAACGAAAAAAAAGAAGGAAGATGCAAAACATTTAAAGAGAAAATTTAATTATTCTTTGTTGGAAACATATTCTCCATAGTTGGTATATTCCAGGCGCCAAAAAGGAGCATTTTGTAAATATTGTACGTTGTTCCCACCAAATCCAAATTCATTTAGAGGCATATTGGGATAATTTACTATAAGGCCCGTTTGACTGTACCAGGCATTCATATTTTTTATCCTCCATTATATTGCCCCATTATGGCATATTTAGTCATAAGCTGGCGACGCCTTTGGTGCTATGTACTGTAGATTAATACCTATATTTGATATAATAAAGTTACCTAACATTTTTTTGTAGCTGTGATTATTTTTATTGAGTCAGTCGTACATCTGCTCTTGCTGGAAGCACCACAGATAAAGTGACATGTGTGAACTTCAATCAGAAATTATAATGTGTGTTTTAAATATTTTGTGCGTTCCAGTTTTAAAATGCACTTTGTGCTTTTAGTTAATATTTCATTGTTGACATGCCAATTCGTGAAAACTTTTAGCATTGATATTGAAAAGTAAGTTTTTTTTTACCAAAGATAACGCTCTACATGTGTAACAGAATTACATATTGGAAACATAGCAAAGATAATACAGGTATTCGATTTCGTGGAAGTGAACTTGAAAAAGTGTTCGAACTTCTAAAAAAAAACGGCCAAGTGCAAGTCGTACTCGCGTACGAAGGGTTCCGTACCGTTATCTATAAAAACGGCAAAAAAATCACGTATGTTGTATGGGAGCCCCCCTTATATATTTGTTTTATTTAAATTTCATAATTTATTTTTAAAGTGAATATATAACTAATTTTTTTAAGCGTCTACCTGTTGCCGTTAGAATAAGAATTGTTGCGGTTATCTAAAAAAAATATTTTGAAATTATTTTTCTCTGAAAAGATTTATAAAGTTTTATTATTGTGCGTTTCTCACCTAAAGGGTGCCAACGGAGCGTGCTTTCTCTTTTAGACCAAAGTAGGTATACGCCTAATTTTTTTTACAAAATGTGTTATAATGGCGAATTACCAAACAAATATACAAGCTTCAAACTTGCAGTTAATTATATAGTGTGAGCTCTAAAGTATTACAAAAAATAATAAAAACCCCGCCAAGTGTGAGACAGGCTCGAGCCATTACCAACTTAAATTACCGTGTCAGCGCCATCTAGCGACAATAGTCTAGATTATTAAGGAAACTGGTCAAGTTAGAGTAGGACTCACGCACCATGGGTTCAGTAGGTACCACATAAAGCAACGTCGGGCTTGGTCAGTCGGATCGGGTCACCGCTTAGTGGCGTAAGTTGCTTTTTGTGTTTGTAATTTATGTATGGTGGTACGGCACCCACGGTGCGCGAGGTCGACTCGCACTTATCGGTTTTTTTTATCAGAAAATCGCGGAACTGTAGTTCGTTTTGTTTGCAGGTTATTGAACCGAGTAACCATAGTTACATACATGTAAAGATAACCGACTACGAAACACGTGTAAAGTTAACATTAACTAAATAAATTATTCTTGTCTTTAATACCTAATTGATAGTCTTATCAATTAAATATATTATTAAAAATATTAAAGCTCATTTGCTCTTGGCGACGATGTGTATTTAATCGATGTAGTCACCTCTAGTGATTAGTAGGAAATACGATTAGTACATCGCCCCTCCTCGCGATAATTCACGCAGTGTATATACTCGGATCGCTGAGAATTAACTTGGATATGGGATATTTTAATTTATTGGATAAGGAAGATATTATAACATATCCTATTCTATTGATTAAAAACTGAAAATCCCAAAAGCAACTATTTAAATATATAATTATATCTTTAATGCTCCAGCCTCATCCATGATACCTACCTTCACAATTTAGAGTGAGTTAAATAAATTTGAATAGTAGATTGTATTATTATAACACACATAGAAAAAATTTATTAATAAAAAAGTATACTTCATGTTCAAAGTATAAGAATTTATTAAATTTTTAGAACAATATATAACATTATTATTTAAAACAATCAAAACTATATTAAATTAATCTTATAAACCGTTGCCAGTTGGCATCGTTCCCAAAATGCTGACCGCATTGCCGCGTTGAATTGCAATGCAAATTCTTTGGGCTAGGTAAAGGCCAGCATTTTTGTAACGAGAAACTTCAACCAGACGCAAAATTAAAGGCTTATAATTTTAATTTGAACGTCTGTCCCCACGGTCCTAATGTTTCGACTCCAAAATGCTCAAATATATATCCACTATCTAGGGTAGTATGTTTGCACCTTTTGTTGCCTTCTGCAAAATCAGCAGCCGCACCAGCCATATTCTGTGTGTACGGAGCCACCGCACATAATATAGTGATTTAGCTTAGTAAGCAATATCATTGCGGAATCGTCGATTCTCTCATTTGTATTAATTTACTAAACAGTTCACGTTTTTTATCGGAACACGATAGACGCGCAACTCGTTATCACTTCACGATCATTCTAAGTTTAATTAATATATTATATATAAAAATAAAATAAACTTTTGACTTTATCAAAGACTATCATTTAGCATATTCTTAGGTTGTACGTAACAGCTCGTACATCTTAATGGTCCTTCGAGCCAACCGGTAAAAAGGCAGGATCATATCGCGAGTGACTGTTTTGTGAACAATCGAAACGGTAATTCAACAAGTGGTGCTTTCAATAACCGTTGGAGCAACTTCCAGCATAGCAGTCAAAACATCAGTAGAGCAGTTTCATAATCGGATCGCCAGAACAGGAGATTCAGTTGACCTAGCAGAATTTGGACGACGGCAGAAATCAAGAAGCTACCTGACACAACAGTCAAGAAGCACTTAAGTAACATATCAAAGTAAGATCTTTCCATTTTTTATTCGTATCTTTAACTAATCAGCAGTATAGAAGACCTTATTGAAACGCAAGTCCAAATATTAGAAACGATCAAAAATTTACTAACCAATTTCAAAAAAGATGGCAAGAAAAAGAAACCTCCGGAAATTGTTAATAGAAAACTTAATTTGTTAGATAATTATTGGGCTGAGCCAAGCCAATCATCAGAAATTAGCTACTAGCGATGATCAGAGTCATGAGTACTTTACAACAGATTATTACCAAAAAACCTATTAGTTTTATAACAGTACTCGATCATTTATACAGCAATCTTTGATCCCTGAAACCAAAGCAAAGTCACCTCTTACATTAAACCCAGCTGCATTTCAATTCCCTGAGACTAGGCCATCAACTTCAAGCTCTGGAAATCAACCTTTAACAGAACACGGTATACCGATTTCTTCAGCATCTTTTCCTCAAACTATCGATCACGGAACTGATGAAATGTTACGTAAGCAAAAAAGTTATTTTAGAGCATTCCATCATACTATTTCCTAGATTGACCTTGAAGTCATTTCAGATAGATGGGAAATTGACTGAAAAATATACAGTCTAGGTGGTCCGTTATCGACTCTTTGCATTGGGAGATCGACAGCGAACTAGCTATTAGAAACACAGAATACCTTTCAGTTTAACTTTCAGTTCTACTAAGAAGCAATTAAATAGCAAAATTGAGTCTGTTCAACATCGTCAGAAGTCGACACTTCAAATGGACATCCCTTCTTTCACCGGAAACTATCACCAATGGTTCTCATTTAAGGATTTATTTATTGAATCAATCCATAGTAATAAATCTTTATCTCAATCGCAAAAGATGCAGTTTCTGAAGAGCAAGCTCAAAGGAAAAGCTGAAAAACTTGTACAGCATCTCCACATAACATCAGAAAACTATCAAACTTGATGGGAAATCTTGAATCACAGATATAATAATATCAAATTAATATTATATTTGATTCCTCTCATGTCAATATTCTGTTGAATTCATCAAGCATGCAACATCAATCAACATCGCAAATTAAAAAAAATCATGATACTACAAAGGATGTTTATTTGCGATTAAAAATTTAAACGTTGATATATCTACCTGGGACCCACTTATTGTCTACATTATAGCTCATAAATTAGATTCTGAAACTCACAACGAGTATATACAGTCTTTAGCAAAGCCAAGGGAATTGCCAACCTTGAAAGAATTATTAGATTTTTTGGAAAACAAATTCACCTCTCTAAAGTCGTCAAAACGCAAGGTCGAGTCATCTTGTCCAGTATCATCAAAACCTATTCAACATCTAGAAAAAACATCAAATACTAAAACACCTTGGTTAAATTAATCATTCAATAGTAACAGAAATGCATCAAATAAGTCATCATTTACGCAATCAATAACTAAAACCGGATAAAAAATGCATAAACTATTCCATTGCAACAGTTTCATCAAATTACAACCTAATGAAAAAAGAAACGCTGTTGCAAGAATGAAATTATGCATAAATTTTTTATTTGATCATCACGGAAATGAATGTTTTTCGGAAAAACGATGACTCGAATGCAATGGTCGTCATAATTCATTGCTTCACGAAGCGTTTGCAAAACCTAGCATGGAAACAGATTCCCAAAAACACGTGAGCCACGTAACTCAGAGTGTGCCAACCAACATAACGGAGGTTTTACTCGCAACGGCTCAAGTTAAGGCTCAGTGTGCCGATGGTTCTTACAAAACAATCGCAAACCTCACTTATCACGGAAAATGGTGCCCAAGTACTAGGGTTACCACGCACACGTTGTAAAGGTACTATTTTTGGAGTAGGATCAACACAAAATAACTGCAAAGGCGCCATTAATATCACTTGCCAATCAATAAGTGGCGATTTTTCTTTTACAACAGATGTCTATATTATGCGAAATCTCGTAAATAATTTACCGAACTATACCTTCTCGAAATCTTCATGGCCATTTTTAGAAAATATTCGGTTATCAGACCCGGACTTTAACGTCAGTCGTCCTTCTATTGATTTACTACTTGGAGTGTATATATATTCTTCCATCATCATGGATGGCATCAAACGCGAAGATCAGTCGCTTCCTACAGCCCAGTAAACCCGTCTTGGGTGGATTTTATGTGGAAACGTAAGGTCATTCCAGTGTAACGTTGTAATCAAATCAAACACAACATGGACTCCGACGGCAGATATATTGTTAGATTACCTCTACATGAAAACGCCGAAACAAAATTGGGTGACTCCAAAAGTAAAGCTATAGCACAATTTTACCAACTCGAGAATAAGTTTTCAAAAAACAAAAAATTAGCAGACGATTACAAAGAATTAATTTCAGAATATATTGAATTAGATCATATGCGCCAATCCTATTGTAACAAAACACTCAACAATTACTTACCGCATCACTGTGTGCAGCGCGCTGAGTCAACTACGACAGCATTACGAGTAGTTTTTAATGCATCTGCAAAAACTACAAGTGGCCACAGTCTAAATGACGTTATGTACAGCGGCCCAAATTTGCAACAAGATTTATTATGTCTTATTTTAAAATGGCGAAAGTATGAATTTGCAATGACAGCAGACATTGAGAAGATGTTCAGACAAATCGTTCTTCACGATACTGATCAACACTACCAAAAAATCATTTGGAGATTAGCAGCTCAGCAACCGTTACGTGAATATCAGTTAGCAACGGTCACGTATGGCACAAAAGCAGCGCCGTTCTTAGCTATGATGACTCTCAAACAACTAGCAAGTGAAGAGGGTCACAAATATCCCGCGGAAGTCCGGATGCTAAGGTACTTGAAGAGCAGTTTTACATGGATGATTTACTGAGTGGCAGTTACAGCCTTCAGTCAGCAAAACAGCTGCAATCTGATTTGATAGCTCTCCTTAAATCTGGAGGGTTTAATCTACGAAAATGGTCGTCCAACAAACAGGAACATCTGCAAGATATAAGCTCAGAACAACAAGGACTTGAAACATTTAACTTTAGGTATCAGGAGTCCACAAAGACCTTGGGCTTACGTTGGTGTCCACAATTAGACGAATTTCAATTCCAACTGAAATTTGATACCTCACAAGACATCACAACTAAACGCCAGTTATTATCAGTAATTTCAAAAATATTTGACCCCCTCGGTTGGCTATCACCTGTGTCCACAAAGCTAAAAATTTTAATTCAAAAAGTTTTGTTATGTGAAAATCTTGGCTGGGACGACAAACTGCCACTTGATATAAGCACAGAATGGAATAAAATTAAAACAGGATTAAATCAAATCAACGAAATTAAAGTTCCGAGGTGGCTAGAAACTGGCGAGTGCGATGATCTAGAGCTTCATGGATTCTGCGACGCATTTGTAAAAGCGTACGCTGGTATCATATATTGCAAGGTCAATAGAAACAGCAAGTCGCATCCTTCCATTATATTAGTCACGACAAAATCAAAACTTGTATCGCCAAAGAAAAGTACCTCATGACCTCGACTTGAGTTAAGCGGCGCATACCTATTAGCAAAACGAATGGAAAAGGTAATATCGTGCTTAGTTGAACACAATGTAAAGGTCTTTGGCTGGTCAGACTCAACCGCCGTCCTTGGTTGGCTTCAAGGAGACCCCAACCGTTGGCGTACATTTGTAGCAAACAGAGTGGGGAAAAATTACCACTTCAATCCCGGCGACCTGCTGGAACTTCGTCAAATCAAGTCAAAATCCTGCTGACTGTGCGACTCGAGCTATTTCAGTTGAACAATTAAAACACCATCCACTGTGGTGGGATGGCCCCAGTTGGTTACAATTTCATCATCAATCACTGATCAAAAAATCTTCGACACAGACGAAGAAGTTAAAAAGTCATCACTTACGTCACTAGCTCACATCATAAAAGCAACACCCGATGACGTTATTTATGGCCTCATCAAAAGAAATAGCAGCTGGGTGAGGATAACTCGAGTACTAGCGTGGATTTTACGTGCCTTTGTTCATCTTCGTCCTGCTTAAGCAAATTTATCAATTTCTGAATTACGGCGAGTACAACATATAATTATAAAATATGTACAAAAATCTGTGTTTGCAGCCGAAATTTATGATCTACTACGGAACAAAAAGGTGGTCAGTAAGAGCAAGTTACTTCCGCTTAACCCATTTTTAGATAAAGACGGACTATTAAGAGTCGGCGGAAGACTGAAAAATGCTAACATCAATCAAAACATGATTCATCCGCTGATCTTGCCACATAACAATCACGTGACCGATTTATTGATCGATTACGCACATAAACTAACCTTCCACGGTGGCGCTCGGCTCACTTTGGCAGAGCTTCGACAGCAATACTGGATCATAAGTGGTAACAGAGCAGTCAAAAAGCGTTTGCATACTTGCATCAAATGTAGGCGCTTCAATCCACAAACACAGCATCAAATCATGGGCGATCTGCCGGAAGCAAGAGTAAATCCATCACGTCCCTTCCTTCATACTGGTGTGGATACACAGGGTACGTGGAGATAAAATCTGCAAAAGGTCGAGGAATAAAAACTTCAAAAGGCTACTTAGCTGTCTTTGTCTGTATGCCAACAAAGGTGGTCCATCTGGAGTTAGTTTCCGACCGTACCACATCAGCATTTTTAGCAGCATTGCGTCGAATGGCGGCAAGGCGAGGTGCGCCGGGTCATATCTATAGTGATAACGGCAGCAACTTCGTGGGTACAAGTAATATCCTTCAGAAGCAGTTTTTTGACCTGTCATCAGTAGTAAGCGAGGAGTTTTTGTCAAATATTACTTCAATGAACATTGAATGGCATTTTAATGCTCCTACCTGGGCAAGTGCTGGTGGGCTTTGGGAGGCTGCCGTAAAAAGCTTGAAACATCACCTCAAACGTGTTATCGGCAATCAAAAGCTCACATTCGAAGAGTTTTCTACCCTGCTGACACAACTAGAAGCTTGTTTAAATAGTAGACCCTTATGTTCAATAACAGAAGACCTACAAGATCTCATCTATCTCACTCCATCTCCAATTCACTCCAATTTTAAGCATCATTGAAACTGAAAGAGATGAGCGTACTCGATGGCGATGGAAAACAGAATACTTGACTCAACTATTATCTAGAAGCAAGTAGCGTAAACCACAAGTAAATTTTAAGATTGGTGATGTGGTTCTCATACACGACGCTAACTTGCCCGCAGGAAGGTGGGCCATGGGAAGAATCATTGATCTATATTGCAGATGTTCATGTAAGTCATGTAGTGACTGTGAAAGCAAAATCAGGTGACATAAAACGACCGATAACAAAACTATCACCACTTTTGAGCAATAATGAATTAGAGCTACAGACAAACCAACACAATAATAACGATGAATTATCATCAAAAGAGCAGCATAAGCCTAAACGATAAGGCAAACATTTAATATCTTCACAGTGTTATTGGTGCTAATGAGCATGCTAGTATCTACAACTAACGCTACATATAACATAGCGCACCTAAACCCTAATCAAAGTATCTATTTTGATAAGATTTCGAATATATATTTAGTTCGAGACTACTGGTAACTCATTGTGTACTACAATATGGAACCATTTCGGCAAAGTACCCAATTATTTAATATATGAATCATCTGGACAGCATATGTATTAAAGCAAAAAATACAACCCAATGTGACGTCATACTCCTTCAATTAAAACACAGTTATATCGAATTGCAATGTTATAACGATTTCTTGCTTGGTCAACATTTTGGCCCGCACGCGCGTCGTGGCCTTATCAACGGTGAAGGATACGTCGCTAATAGTTTATTTGGTATTTTAGACGAAAGATTCGCAGATAAATATAAAAAAGATATTGAATCAATTCGAGATAACCAGAGGCATCTCTCTATCCTTTGTAAAAATTAGACGTCAGAGGTAGAAGCAGAGTATAATATGTTAAAAAGAGTAGAAAATAATATGGAAAAACAATTTAAGATATTTAACCAACACCTTAACAATCTAGAAATTGCAACCAATACATTAAAAAAAACGAAGCAGATATTAGTGAATTTACTATGTCAGCAATTATAGCCAATGGTTTAATAGTCCATCTGAAGAATATTCAAGACAATTTGCTTGACATTCTCATCGACATTTACCACGAGAAATTCGATATTCACCTAATAACCCCAAATCAGCTAAGAGAGGAATTAAGTGTTATTTCTGGACAGTTGACAAAAGGAGTTAGCACTCCCCATTAACAATATTCATACTGACCTCGCTAAAATTTACCAACTTTTGAAGGTCAGAGGAAGAGTAACAAAGGACTATCTTATTTTTGAAATCAAAATTCCCCTTGTTAGCAGAGAAAGTTATGAAATTTATAAAATAACACCTATACAACAGCAGAGCGAAAACGATACGATCACTATTATTCCTGTACCAGAATATATAGCAATCAATAAACAAAAAGATACCTACCTACCCATGTCAAAAAATGACTTTTATTCATGCATAAACTATGATGAAAATTATCATTTGTGTGAACTTAGTTCCCCTGTTTATCAAATGAAATCTGACTACAACTTATGTAAAACCGGACAAAATACAAAACAATGCAAATATCAGCTGGTTACTTGTCAGAACACTTGTTTTGGAAAGCTCATGTGAATGAAGTATGCCGAAAAGTTCACGAATTTTACTTTCTAAAACTTTTCCAAAACTTCCTACCTAATAAACTAATAAAACTAGAATTATGCTAAAATTTTACTATTTTTCTCTTCTCGACTTCGCTGAATTTCGCTATCAAGATGTTAAATTAAATCTTTGGTATTTACAGCTTTACCCCATTTGACCCGTCTGGTCCCCTTATCTTAAAAAACCATTTAATCAAATCCATCAAGTGACAAAGTATTGCACTGTTACGTTATCTTGTTGCTCAAAAATAGCTGAGTTAAACCGTATGAAAAAACGTGACTTTTTCAAAGACACGTATTAAGACATAAATGTCAGTAGTAATAATAGTGGCGTTTTGTTGACCAACATAATCTACATACTGCGGTAATCCTACAAAAGAAAATTAACCAAGATTTTGTACTGTGTTTTACAGAATTTACGTCTTTTTAACTTGGCAGGATTATGATATTAAACGCATTGAAGTAGTCAACAAAACGCACCTAAAAATAAACCAAGCCCGTGGTGACGTACCGCATTAATTTGGGGTTCCGTAAAATGAATTTTGTTGTTGATAACTTACAAAGTTGTTGATCGATTTTGTTCAAACCAGTTAGTACAAGTATATAGTGATATTTTTAGTTTTCTTGAAACAGGTCTAAAAATAGAGAGGTAGGTACACAAGTTTTTTAAATTTGAAAGCCAAAAAAATGTTTTAGAGAAAAAATGTTTTAGAGAAAAAAAAACTTAAAAACCACAAATGCATTTTTTAACACAAATCCAACAACACCTACACAATAGAATGTGCAAAAAATATCATACCTAAGTAGTATTATACTAGTACCTTAGTTCAATGTATAAAGTACAGTAGTAATACGTTGCAAGCGGGACTCTCGTTAAAATTTTATTTTATTTTTGCTAAGAAATTACAATATTAGCGTATATTATATATTGTACTCATTTCTCAATTCATTAAGGAGCTTCACTAGGAATCCCAGGTGCTGGGCAATACTGGTTCAGATTATGGTACATGATACATATGGTTCAGATTATGGTACATGATACATATAGGTACAGAAATTTTGTTAAATACTCGCTGCCTGCAGTTTAAAGACGTTTCGTCAAATTCACGTCAAAATACATAGGCAATGAACATAGACTGTCTACAAATTCTTGTTATCCCGCCATTGTACCTGCAGTTTATAAATAATAGAACTGTTTTGTATGTTTGTATAATATTCCCATAGTTTGTTGTTTACTAAAAAATACTTAATTCTTGCTTAGTAATTACTTAGACACAAACTTGTTTGGTAATATTGTAGTGTTTCTAGGTTGCGCCAAGACTTTTTAGACGCACGATACCTAGCTAGCTCAATTTTGAGTGCTTTTTTACTTTTATAAGTACATTTTATAGTTGGTTCATTCATCTTTATCATTTTTTTATAGTTTCTGCTTTTGATTTGAATTAAATTTTCACTGTCCAAAAATATTTTGAATATATTTCCATAGATTTTAAAATCTTTTTTTTAATTAATTTCTGCTAATTATTCGCCCTGTTTTTTTTTCAATTTTTAACTAGCCTAGCCAAACCATTTTCTTTAACTGTTGCAATGTTGTTAATTATGTTTAAGCCCGCTAACACTGACTTGTATGATTTTTTTCTAACTTTATCTCAGAAACACTCTTTAACTGCGTTGAACTTTGATAATTAGGTTTAGTTAACTTGACCTTTAGTCCAAAATAAACAATTCTGGCTTGGCAACATAATCGGGTTCAGTATTTTTAATATCGATGACCCTGGTACGTATCGATACGTACAGTACAACAAACTGTACACTGTGTATTGTGGATTGTGGTACATAGGTTTACGTATACTGCCCCAATATATAGCCAGTAATACCCTAAGTATATAGTATCATTGTGTCTGTCCGACCTTGTGTTCTACATAAGTAGATAGCCTGTAATATTTACATAATATGTGTTAATATGATTACAGTAAAGTGAAACAAAGAAAAAAGAAAAATATTAGTAAAGCAAAAACAATCGGCCAAGTGCGAGTCGGACTCGCGCAAAAAAGGGTTCCGTGGCATTATCTAGAAAAACGGCAAAATAAATCACGTTTGTTGTATGGGAGCCCCCCTCAAATATTTGTTTTATTTTAATTTAATTATTAACTTCTCTTGAGAAGTTATTGGAATCGGTCCGAAAATCGAAATCGAAAATTTTGTGTTTTCTTTACGTTTCAAGACTTGGAGAATCATTTGCAATCATCTTTAGAGTGATGTCTGTGTGTGTGTGTGTGTGTGTGTGTAAGTATGTATGTATGTATGTAGACATATTTTGGCTTTCGATTCCTCAATAACTATTGGACCGAATCGCTCTGATGACATATCAATCGATACGCCACGTCATGACTTACATCTGAAAGGAGTTTAAAATAAATCGGTCCAGCGGTTCGTTTTTTATCCGTAAAAAACTGACTTTTTTATGCACGCAACATAAATTTCATGTATAATTTCATGTATCGAGGGGTAGTAAAGGGTTTTCGAGGGTGCTGATTTTGAATTTTTTATCAGTTTTTTAAAATTCAAAATGGGGAATCCAATATGACGTAATTTTTTTTTTGTAAAATAATTTTTCTCAAGAGAAGTTGCATGTACGGTACTTGCTGCCGAACCAATTTTTTATTTTTAAAATGAATATATATCTAAATATTCTGTGAATATTATGAGCGTCTACCTGTTGCTGGTATAAATATCGAGCAAAATCGAGCAAAAAAAACACGTTTTTTGTATCGGAGCCCCCTTAAATTTTTGTTTATTCTGTTTTTTAGTATTTATTGTTATATCAGTAACGGAAATACATCTACTGTGAAAATTTCAACTGTCTGTCTATCACGGTTCATGAGATACAGCCTGATGACAGACGGACGGACGGACGGACAGCGGAGTCTTAGTATAATAGGGTTTTGCTAATAAACCTTTGGGTACGGAACACTAAAAATGATTAAAACTGGTCAAGTGCAAGTCGAGCTCGTACATTTTCTGGTGGCACGGAACCCTCGGTCCGTGGATACGTTTTACCCATCATAAAGGCTCTAAGAAATCGTTTATTTAACAGAGACCAAGAAAGCAATAAAATAGATTATGTTGGTACATCACGACTTTAAGAATATTCTCGTGTGCGTGATTTAGCACATAAGTCCAATACAAGATTACATGTACGTACGCTATTGAACGAAAATACTCCTTACAAAGTTACATTAGCAGGGATTACCCAAAACCTCAGTCAATCAGTCGAGACTATACGTCATTAAC
Source organism: Apoda limacodes (assembly GCA_946406115.1). Lineage (NCBI taxonomy): Eukaryota > Metazoa > Arthropoda > Insecta > Lepidoptera > Limacodidae > Apoda > Apoda limacodes. The sequence continues at coordinate 17,499,855 of OX291555.1, read as the reverse complement.
CGGAAGATAGTGACAGAAAATCCCAACTCATTTGTTAAATATGGCGGGGTTTTACGGGTCAAACTACGTAATTAATGAATTCATGTATTTTTCATACATATTTTTTATTTTTATTTAAAATAGCCTCGGCCTGACGATGTTGCATACTTATTTAGTGGGGCTTGTAGCCAATATTTAAATATTTCTTACAATAAGTATATATTTCTTTTTTATATCTTTTTTCTTATTTTCTTTCTAACCGACTTCAAAAAAGGAGGTCCTCAATTAGGTTCGGTCCATAGACATAGGATTTTTTCATTACGGTTCGGTCAGTTCGGTATATATATAGGTAGTATATATATGTAGGATTTCAATGTGAGCTTCTCAACTTCAGAAAAAAAAAACCGACTTACATTTTACCTTTTTAAGAAGCCTTTGTCCTTGCTCGGGACTCAAACTATCTCCATGAAAAATTTCATCTTAATCGGTAAAGCTTTTTAAACGTGAAGTGAAGTTTTTTTGAACAGACAGAAAGTGTTACTTTCGCATTTATAATATTAGTATATATTTATATATGTTCGGACATAACTCTGTCATATATAAATTTTCAAAGTTCTTTTTTTATTTACAAGGGTACATATACTTCTGAGGTGGTCCCATATTAAGAGGATACGATCCGCGGCGCCTCGCAGCGGGCTTTATACAAACGAATTTCTCATTGGTTTTGACGTTTACTTATCAATCACTGTGAAAAAAAACGTCTGTTAGAAGGCATACTTGGAAGCATTTCACCTCTGGGTTGTTTCTGTTTAATATCTTTTAATAAATCTTTCGTCGTCACATTATTGTGTTAAGACTTTTCAATTTTTTTGCAATCGATACATGCATACCATAATTTTTTTGTTTTTTATATCACTAACGTGGCAAACAAGGTTGCGGTCCGCCTGATAGTAAGCGGTTACCGCAGCCTTTAGACGCTTGCAACACCTGAACAACACTCGCGCGTTGCCGACCCTTCAAAATAATAACTAATAACTTTTCTTGGAGAACCACACACTGTAGTCCTTAGTGAAAACCTTGGCAGGGAGCTCATGCAACAACCCAAGCGTTCGTGGGTGAAAGTTTCTCTGAAACCGCACTGTACGTGACCATTCAGGTTCGAAGGTGTGAGGATGAATTCCCTGCCGATGCACTCAGTTGAATTTATGTATTTATTTATTAAATATATCCTATAAGACTGGAGAAAAGAAATTTGTTCTTGTATTGTGCAGAGCAATTGTCACATTATATGAATATTTGTCTCGCGCAATTTTTTTGAGGAAAACAATGAACGCGGACGCTAGGTACTTATATTATGCGCTTTTCTACTAGATTCTTCTTCGTGCCACAAGAAACGTTATGCTATCTAGTTTTTTCCTGGACTTGCAATAGTTTCGTTGAAAAGAGTGACTTTAAAAGTATTCCTTATGATTAATTATTGGCATCATAACCGCTTTCTCCATGTCAATTGTAAAGACTTCTGTATGTTATTCATTTGACGCTCTCTGTTCACCTTCATGAAGACGTTGTCTAGAGAGAGTTATTTTTTACATGTTGAAGACAGCCATTACATGCCTCGGAATTACAATTAGCACAATCATGGTCTTTAGTTTGTGCTTGCTATGCTTTTCATCTTGTAGACAGCATTTGAAACATTTGTCAACCGTAGGTACGTATAGAACTTGAGATAAAATAAAAAATAAAAATGTCCTCAGCTGCAAATTTGGCCTCCGTTCTTTGATTTTATAATGATAAATTATATAAGTCAATTGTAATAAAACTTTGTATTTCTTTATGTGCTTATCATGTTATTCTAAATAAATAAATAAACTTTAATGTAGATTTTTTTGCTTTACAAAGTTATCAAAATGTTATAAATGTTTTTGATCTTATTTCTGTATTTTATTTAAATAAATGTAAAATGGTAAACAAATAATTGTCATGACATTTGAATTACCTATATGGTTATCAAAAATTTAATAAATGTTTTTTTTTCTTATTTATGTATTTTATTTAAATTAATGTAAAATGTGAACTCATGACACTTGAATTATAATACTTTCGAAGATAACACGTATTTAAAATATGTTTCATTTCTCACACCCATTTGCGGCAACAGAAGCAGGTCGTAGTGGATGTGGAAAATCTAACTTTGTTACTAATTTTATAAACAATTTTGCCAAAGACTGTAGAAAGCTCTTCGAAGGTGAAAACATTCTCGCCGACGCCGGCGTTGATGAGTCTTTGCAACCTTCACCAGCGCTTCAAAAATAACGCCCCAAGAAGAATATGCTGAAGGATCGAAAATCCACTTTATTCCGTTGCGGGAAAGGTAATGTCCTATGCTCTGCTGATTACCAGCAAGGAACTGATGGACTTCTCGTAGATGCCGATCAGCCCTTATAGTTGGTGCCCTAACGGATGATATTAGGCAATCCACGGCGGCTAACAAAGCGAGAAAGACATGCAATGAAAGCCTTGGTGGAAAGAGAGGAAACTACCTCAAGGTGCCTTCGTAACAAGTCATACAAATACGCACAAGTGTGCCTTGACCACCTTGGCGTTGCGCAAGGTAGAAGTCTTAATTTTAAAGGGACCTGCAAAATCAGTTTCAACATTAGAAAAGACGCGAGCGGGGTTTACTCGATGCAAATTTTCATACAATATCCCTTTTTTGACGACTAGTTAACATCAAAGTTAGTTGGTACAACCCAACCTAGCTGTTAGAAGAATAATTTTTTTTTTCTGTTATAAAATTAATTTGTTCTCAGGGTTGCTCTGTCCGACGACAACAGCAGTGCAGACAAAGAAATGTGCACCACTTTGTCAAAAACATATGCAAACGGAAAGGTGCAGGGGAAAATGTCTGTCACAATAGATGCTACGTACGTAAAAAATAAATGGTAAGTTAACTGTTTTATTTTATTTATTGAGACAAACCGGTGTTATAAAGTTCTTGTGTACTGTACTGTAGAGTAACATTTATTTATTACTAGCTTTTGCCTGCGGTTCTACCCGCCCTAAATTCGGTTATCGGTGTAGGATTTCAAAGACAACTCCTCAATTATAGAAAAAAAACCGACTCTCACTTGACTTTGTCAAGTAGCCTTTGTCCTTCCCCAGGACTTAAACTATATCCATGTCGAATTTCATCATAATCGGTACGACGCGGCGGTTTAAGCGTAAAGAGGTTACAGACAGAGAAACAGACAAAGTTACTTTCGCATTTAAAATATTAGTATAGATTGACAAACTCACACCGCTACCCACAAATTGGTTACAATGTGTTTCATATCTTTGTATGTATGGACAATATACAGACAGGATAAAAATATGGCTAATTTTAAAGTTCAATTCAAAAAATCAAATTCTAAAAGAAAACGATTTTGTTCTGATATTTGACTAAATTACCACTTAACGCCAAACTGATTTATCAGCTGATTCCTGGCGATTTTAACTATCAATTTGCAAATTGCAAGACCTCCTTTACCACAGGTGATAATGAACTGTATCTTTATTAGCCATAAATAATAATATATTTGGGTAAGTCTTTTTTTAACTGTTCTGTACTTAAACTGATGTCGTTGTCGAATTATACAGTCATCTCAAACACCTCGATTTATCGCCAGTTTACTTTCTCATAGTACACAACAGGTTTTCTGTATAATTTGCCTGACTGTGTCTGTTTGTTTGTGGTTTATGGTGCCGTAAACCCCCTGAAACCCAGCCTTTTCCGGTGATTGGAATTCGTTCAAGAAAGGCAAGGTAATTCCCGAACTATGACCTTCGAAGTCGGTCTCGCAGCACAAGTTACATTTAAGGAAAGGAAATCATTGATCTTTCTCTTGAACTTAGACAAAAAAGCATAGCGTGTTGGTCGTGGTCCACCTGCTAAGTCCACCCATGACCCAAGGGCACTTTTTTTTATTGAAGTCCACCTGGAGAATAAGTATGCATTACTTAATGTGCAAGCTGACAAGTACCTCAACGTAAATTTTCTTACAGGCTGACGTTAAGATTGCTTGATGACCAAAGTATCTGCAAAACTAAGTTTTATTTCGAAGACAAAAATAATAAGAAGACACATTTGAGAATTGAGCCGTCTTTTGATGGAGGCAAACAAAATTCATATGAAATTACGGATGGTGAATAATATTTTTATTATTTACTTTTTACCTTTACCTTCGATTTAATTTTACCTCCTCTTTTTGAAGAAAATTAAGAGAATGTTCTTTTTGCGTCTTTAAAAAAACAGTTTTTTAGCGGTAGAAAACAAACCGCTGGACCGATTTTGCTCACTCTTTTCAGATCTAAGTGGCGTATCAATTAATATGTTCAGAGACAAATTAGTCTATTGGTTCTGCAGATTGATAGCAAACTATTCTCCAAGTCCAAAAAAAACGCAAATTTAGCTATTTTGATTTTCAGACCTATAATGATAACTTCTCTCAAGACAAGTAAAAAGTTCTGATAGTAAAATGAAGGCCACGTGGAGTGTAATAAATAGTGTAACAGTAAAAATCACACCTCGTCACAATCAATATTCACATTAAACATTTGTGGTTTAGATCTTAATGTCACTAACTATTTTGCCAAGTCTCTTAGTTAAGTAGTTACAGTCACAACTAATGTATTGAACTACTCTCCAATCAAATCAAACTTTATTCAAAAAGGTTTCTACGAACACTTTCGAATCGCCAAGAATTGTAGATATCAAAGCATCAATCCTAGCCAATATTTAATAAGTGTATTGACAAAAGAATATTCCCGGACTTAATGAATTGTAGTAAAAGTTATACCACTTTTGAAAAGTGGAAATAAAGAAGATCCTAATAATTTCAGACCCATATCTCTATACTGCCTGCCTTGAGTATTATTTTTTATTGAACATAATCAGATGCCCAAACGTTTTAACTTATTTGGATTTATTTGTTCTCAACAGTTTGGTTCCAAAGGGCGACTCCTGAGAAGAATCGAAAGCTTTTTCATAGTCCACGAACGCTACGCAAAGAGGCCGATTATACTCCTCTGCCTTCTGTATAATTTGGCGGAGGGTATGTTTGTGGTCCATGGTACTAAACCCCTTTCGGAAACCGGCTTGTTCGGGAGGCTGGAATTCGTCAAACCTTCGTTCGAGACGATTCGTAATGAACCTGCAAAACAGCTTATAGATATGGCTCAGAAGCGAAATAGGTCCAGAGTTCTTCAGTCAGCTCTTCTCTCCAAGCTTCTGGCGTAGTGTCTTCGAGGATAACAGAATGAAAAAGCCTCTGAAGGTCTTTAAATATCGGTGTTCCAACCGCTTTTAGAAGCGCTGATGTAATTCCGTCATCGCCCGCTTTATTGTTCAAGGCCATTCTTATCTCATACAAGCTGATGACTGGGATGTATTCGGTATAGTGTCGTGTTATGTTGACAGGGTTATGAGTTGAGATGTATAACTGTCTATACAAGTTCTCAATTGCTCTCAAAATTTTTAAGGTTTGGACGAAACGTATTTTCCATTTTCGGTCTTCAGCTTTGTCAACTATCGTTGCCCAATAGACAGATCTCTGGAGAACACTTTCGAGCCCTTATTTTGCTCTATAGCCTCTTCTACACGTAATGTTATAAAGTGGCTTACATCGCATCGTATGCCTTTTGAGATTTTTCTATTAAGCTGCGTATATTCGGACTCATAGTAATACTCAGCGTGCCTCTTACCATCTGGTGATAACTGCCAGTTTTCTCTCTATTGATCACTGAGATATCGCTAAATATTTGCCTGTAAGAATCTATGATAAAGTCAATCTCGTATTTTTTCAAATCATCAGGACTTACTCAGGTACATTTTCTGTGAGGTGGCTTTTTGAAGACAGAATTCATCACAAAGAGTTTTTTTTGTCCATAAAGTCAACCAAACTCTGGCCTCTGCGGTTTTGTTGCAGTACCCCAAATTTCCCCATTTTCAGCTCAACACAATCCCCAGTTTGCGTTGAAGTCCCCCATGACGACACGACAGTGAAGCGTATTAAGATATCACCCTATAGCTTTGTCAATATCCTCATACAGAACCTTAACCTCATCATCTGGATGAGCCAAAGTCGGTGCGTAAACCTGTATCACCTTTAGAGAAAATCTCTTAGTGATTTTGAGTACAAGATACGCTACCCTTGTCGACACTCTTTCGATGGTCGTAATGTTGTTGCTGAAGGACGATAAAACTGACATCACCATGAGACGGTTGTTCGCCCTCCCGGAAGTAGAACTAGTTGCTGGATTTGAGCAAGTAGAATAACAAGTCCTCCCCCTGTCTTCAGACTTCAGATGCCCTATTATATTCCAGCGCAGCTTGTCTACTTCTTCGTCATCCCAATAATCTTTTCGTCATTCCTTAAAGTGCGTGCATTGTAAGTTGCCATGAAAGTGCGTGCATTGTAAGTTGCCATGAAAGTGCGTGCATTGTAAGTTTGCCAGGCCTGATTGCGTTATTTTTACCAGACTGCGGCAAAGACTAAAAGGAGGGTATATATGTGTTTGACTTGTATGTATGTGGGACTCTATGTTCCCTCTTAACTACTAAACGGCTAAACCGATTTTAATAAATACGTGGTTAGATTCGTCTTAACCGCTAGAGTGTAAAAGGCTATATTAAAATTATTGGAAATCACAATGGCGGATTTTTGGTGCCAAATTGCTTTTTTGCTTTTCAGTTACTAAGATTACCTTTTGTTTTTTTTAATTCACATTCGGGTTTTTTATTTTTTAAATTACTTTTTACTTTTATATGAATTGTATCTACTTGTGAATTCAGCTGCTCTGTTGAATATCAAGAGATGTACTAACCAAGATCCAAGAATCTTTCTGAAAATAATAAGGATCAAAATGTCCCTGATACAAATGCAAATTAAATTCTACCTTGTATGAGAGTTAAAATATTAAGTTAAAATATTGCTCCCAGACCTAATAACCCAGAACTACATAAATAGGCTATTTAGGCAAAAGTTTGGTCATTGCTTAATATAAATAGCATGGTTTTGATTTTTGGCACAAGTGGTCCTTAGGACCTTAATAGCATTCCCTCAGAAGTTCCAAGCTCTAAGATGCTGGCTTCTTCCCTTTAAATGTTTGTAATTTGTCGGATCCGTGGCTCAATGGGTTGAATCAAGAGGCGTGGGTTCGATTACCGCATAAGATACAACATTTATTATTTAGTTTGTCTTAAGACTGGGTGTTTTCTATTTGTAATATGTATGTATTTACAAAAAAAAAGTACATATATATATATATATTTATTTGTATCCGTTATCTGGTATCCAAGGCACAAGCTTTGCTTAGTTTGGAACCAAACGGCGATGTGTGTTATGTCCAAAATATTATTATTATTCTCTTTATTTATTTTAAATCTCAATTATTATTATGATAATGATCTATAAGGTTTATAGGGAAAGAAAAAGTTTTCCGAATAATTAGGAAATTTGGGAAAAATTTAAATTTGGATAGGAAATCGTCAGTCGGGTCAGTTAATTTCAAATAAAAATAAATCTAATTTATTTCCAGATTCAAATTTCCAATTCGGAGTTAGAGAAGTTGAAGATAATATATTGAAGATAACCGTTAAGGCTGGTGATGACGTCATACAATATATAGACACATGTGAAATACAGGACATGAATAGAATAGACAGGATTTGTTATAGTAGTGGTATTAATTTTACAAAATTAGAATATAAATTGCACTGAAAAATAATAAATTAAGTAGGATTGATTAATTGTTTAATATAATGTAGTTGTTACAATAAATTGGTATTCCGGTTAATTAACACGTCGTTGCTGAATTTTTTTAAACCCTAGGGGGTGATATATTCTTTTAAAGTTAAATCCATCAGTGTTTTACCATTAGGTTGAACATTTAAATGATTGGTTTCATTTTTTTGGTAATAATCCCCTACCTATCTAAATATAAAAAATGCAATGCCCCAAAAATGACGTCATCGCCCAGCTCAAGCTCAAGCGGAAATTTAAAAGTGTTGACTGAATAATTAAGGCGTTTGAAAACAGATTTTTCGAAATTCAATCCTCAAATGGGTGAAAACGGTGGGCACTATAGAGAAAAAAGTAAGGTGACAAAGCTTAAAACTTAATATATATGATTTATTTTATAATTAATGAACGACGTCTCTCGAAGTGTTTAAATATTCAACCCGTAAAAATAAGTGGCAAAATTTGCATGGGAATTATTTTATTTTATCGGTCAAATTTACTTGGGACTTTGTAAAGCATCACTTTTACACTACTTCAGATTTTTTTTGTCAAGTTATTTAAAATTCCACCCTTTACAAGGTAAAAAAAGGGCTGGCAAAATTTGTATATATATGTAAGCTAATTATTAATGTTCTACAACACAATTAATACAACACGTATTTTGGTGTTTTTCGAATGGTGTTTGTAATATAAATTATATTTTTATAGTCGAAATTCATCCTAACTCAATGTTAATGTCATTACAAATAGTAAAACACGTAGTCTATATTTTGTTGTTTCTTAAAATTAAATTCCTACGGTGGAAAAGAAATCAGAGAGTTTGTATGGGATAAGATATTTTTATCGTCAATTTACTTAGAATTTGAGTAAATATGATTTTTAAAACAATTGAAAAACGTTGTTTTTTGGGGTTTCTGAAAATTCAGCCTCTGTGGGGACAAAAGGGGTAGCAAATTTTTTTAAAGAAATGATATTTTTATCGTGAAGTCTACTTAAAATTGATGGAACGTTATGTACTTATTTCATGGACATTGAAAATAAAACCCTAAGGAGATGGCAACCATAGTGACAAGACAAAAATTGTATTTTTTCATGCCAAAATTTACTTAAAATCCGATAATAGTGCTATCGAACACCATTAATCAAACATGTGTTCCGAGGTTTTTTGAAGTTTACTTCTTAAAGGGAGAAGGGCAATAGGCAGTTTGTTTGGTAAATAATATCATTATTCTCAACTTTACCTGAAACTTGTTATACATATGTACATCTTCTTCAACACAATGAATGAAACATGTTCAAAACGGAGAAAGGAGGTGGCAAAGTTTCTGTGCAAAGAAATCAAAATACTGACTGAATCATCATTACCAAATTGTTAAGGATAGGGGATTTGGAGCTCGGGCTAATGTTGTATTGTAGGCACCGATAAAATAAAATGTTTTGAAAGTCAAGCCCTAAGAGCGTGAACCGCGTGCACTGAAAAAAAGGATACAACTGATTTGCTGCACATAACTCAAGTCAACACTTTATCTACTATTAGCAATTTAGTTTAGCAGTCCCTCTGATATGTTTCGAGTAGATAAAATTTGTGCTATTGTTAGCTAATCTTTTTTTTCAGTGTTCAGCTGCAAAGCACTTATAACATTACGATCAAAGTGTATGAAAATTTTGTAGAGATCGGTGATACATTTGTTTGTTTTTTTTTCAAAATTCCACATCTATGCTTATTCATAGCATTTTTCTAATCAAAACATATGAAGACTATTGTAACTGTAGTGTAGCTTTCTATTAGTGAAAGATTTTTTACACTCGGTTCAGTAATTGCAGAGATTACCTACATATACACACAAACGAAAAAACAAATTTTACATCTAAATGATACTTTATATTAATTTAACTTTATTGTAATTAACAAATTCTGTACATATTTCTTACATTTCATAAAGTTATAGCCTATTTATGTTGTAATTAAAAGACGCAAATCGATATATAGATATAATTTGTGTAAATATCATACGAATAAGTATAATAATTTGTGTTCTTGATCTAAAGAACGCTCGTATATAGAAATAAGTATACAAAAAAGTATTATATTGTTATAAAATGTTGATTGTAAATGTGTTATTAATTAAACTTTTTTTACATTTCTGTATTGTAATTACCTACCTATATTTATCATTTCTTTTCGATATATTGTTTTCCAGTTTTTTTATATACACTTATATGTAACCGTGTTACCTAGCATAATTTGTGAAATTTTTTTTATGTTTGTTTCCCGATTACTCGAAGACACCAAACAGGACCGATTCGAGAAATTCTTTTTTTATTTAAAAGGGTAATTTAAAACTTAAGCTTTTGGAAAAAATTATATATGTTAATATGGATTTGGAACTGGTTTAAGTTTGATGAATTTTACTTTAGTTTGAATACTAAGTAATACATATATATTCACTTCCGATCTCCCAGAAACATAAGGAACAGCCACTTTTGCAGACGACACTGCAATACTGGCTAGTCACCAGAGTCCAGTTGCTGCTTTAGCAATCTTACAAAGCAGCCTTAACGAAATTAAAGTGTGGTTGGAAAAGTGGAGAATCAGAGCTAGGGCATTCAAAATCGGTCCACGTGTGAAGTTGGGCTCAGATCTATCCACTACTAGTGACACGGTAAAATGTTTAAAAATGCATCTAGACCGTCGCCTCATTGAAACAAATACATCCACATGAAAAGAGATGCACTGAATCTCAAATACTGGGAAATGAATTGGCTACTGGGAAGAAACTTCAAGCTGTCAATGGACTACAAATTGCTGATTTATACATCTGTCCTTGAGCCAATCTGGTCATATAGTCTACAACTGTGGAGTTTAGCAAGTGACTCCAACATAGCTAAAATACAAAGAGCCCAAAACTACATCTTGAGGCAAATCTCTAACTCATTGTGGTTCATACGAAACTCTGAGATCCACCAACATCTACATGTCAACACTGTTAAGGAGGAAATTGCAATCATCAGTAAGAAATACAAAAAAGACTAGGAAATCACCCAAACAAGCCCGCTGTTAAGTTGACACTGCTGGATACTGTAAATCGCCTCAAGAGGCGCAAAATACTGGGCGTTGGAAAGACTCCATAAGCCAGTTCTGTTATATTGAGTGATTACTCGATGGACCACTTAACGCGATAAAGCCACAACACGTCTGCTCATAGTCCCGAAGACTGATCGGATGATAAATCAAGAAAAAAAAATGGCGGCTATTTAAATATTTCAAAACTAAATAAATAAAAAATATTATGGCTGCCATTACTTTAATTTTTTTACAAATTTAATTGAAATTAGATCTTAAATGACACAGTTATACATTTTTTAATTAAAAATACAAAATTCAGCAGACCGAGGTTAATGGGAATTTTGAGTATGTTAATATAGACACTTTAATGCAAAAATAATAATTTGTGTTGCAATTTCGCCCAGTATGCTTAGTGTGAGTTTTTAAACTATAACTTCACAGTTACGTAAACCGCCTCTAGCGGGGGTTTAAGAACTATGAGTATGTGCCGCGAGTGTGTGTGTTTTACCGCCAACGCGATGGTCGCTTCAAACGTAACGTCAACGTCACGTTTTGCATAGGTTTGCATCGTTTTTGTGAGTGAGTGTAGTTGAGTCATTCACTAGTGTTTTTGTTGTGAGAAGCTGTTGCAAGCCTGCATGGAGTGTATTTTACCTCTGAAGTATCCTGAGAGTTGGATTAGACCCCATACCTAATAAATATAGGTAAAAAATTATGATAGGTAAGTAATAGTACTACCTACATGTTAAAGGTATACTGCATTGTTTAATTATATAGATTCGAACATTTAAAGAAAATAAAATATAGTAATCACTTTACTTAGCTCCATATAAGTCATCATATAGAATTGGATTATGCTTGTATACTCATTTTATAAATTTGGTTAAGTAGGTACTGATAGTTGGCTTCACTAACAAAACTAATTAAAACTATAAGTAGGTAAATTTTATAAAGAATCGTAAATGGCGCCAAATGCGCGAGTTCACTCATCAATTACAACATTCACTTGGCAATCTATGTTTCTCTTTCGCTCTCATACCCCAAAAAAGAAAAAAATCTTAAGTGATATAAAAAAAAACCCAGTAAAATTCAATGTCCATATACTCAATATATATACTCAATACATTCAGAAAAGATTACATTTGGGCTATGCTCCAAAACCCGCCGAGTACCTAATAAAGTTAAAAAACCCGGTAAAGTTAAAAAATCAACCCGTTTCAGAACGGGGAACGAACTTGACAGTTGGAACATTTCTCTGCCCCGGGCGTCCCAAAACCACTTTTTTAACTTCCTCGTTGCGATTTGGATTTCGGTAGAGGTCCGTATGGACGACCATTAGGTTGGTGTAGTTTTTTTACCGTATTAAATCATTTTCTTTTATATCACTAAGGTGGCAAACTACCTTGCGGTCCGCCTGATGGTAAGCGATCACCGCAGCCTATGGACGCTTGCAACACCTGAGGCATCAGTCGCGCGTTGCCGACGCATATGAATATGAATATGAATATACTTTATTGCACATAAAAATAACAAAAACAAGAAAAGTAAGTTGACAAATAAGGTACAAATAGGCGGCCTTATCGCTAAAGAGCGATCTCTCAAATATCTAAGGCAAACCTTTATAACCCATACTGTAGTCCTTAGAGAAAACCTTGGCAGGGAGCTCATTCCACATCCCTAGCATTCGCGTGAAGAAGTTTCTCTGAAACCGCACTGTACGTGTCCATTTAGGTTCTAATCTTTGGCGACCGGTTGGGCAGAAAGTAGGCGCTGGCATCATACTCACTTTCTCAGAACACATCTCATTGTACAACCGTTAGAACACATATAGGGAGGCGAAGTCTCTCCTCAGACTTAAATTCAAATTTGTCTTCTGCTTATTGTAGATTCTGACAAGTGGACCGCTACAAACAAAACACCTTAAGCCAACATAATTCGTGGTTTCTTATGGTTGTCCATATGGACCACTACTCTGTCAACAAAACAGTCCCTCCAGGGAACTAAAAAAATGTTTTAGGGATGAGCAAGTGAACAATATATCGATATTTACGTTAAATGTTTTAATGTAGGTACTACATCAAAAGTTATTTTTTTTTGAGAATCAATTTAAGTATTGTAACAAATATTTTCGTTAGAATTACTCATGCCAATATTTTTACTATTCACATCGCAGGCTAGTATGTGGGTTCCATAGACGGGCCAAGAATACACCAAGTACTGTGGAAGAAAAATTTACTGATGATGGAGAATGTGTCAATTATACGAGTTTTTGTAAATATTTAAATATGTATTTCTTTATATTTAGCAATTTAAGATTTCGAAGCACATTTGCTTTATCGCTTCTGCTAACAGTATGTATTTTGTATTTTTTCGTTATGGTTTTTATTTATCATCGAAAAATCGCACCTCTTATATATATATAATAGATACTTTTTTTAACGGCCAGTAACATTGCCAGAGCATACGACAGGAATTCGTTTTCTTAAACGTGGGATTTTTTTAAGTTGAGTCTATTTTGATTATTTGGTATTGATATGTCTTTTAGTGTGTTTCTATGTGTTCTTTTAGTATGTTGTAGTTTTTGGTTTTGTCAGTATTTAAGTCAGGGTTCCAATATGGTTTATTGTATATCATTATAATATAGTATATTATTACAATACCTTTTTATGGGTATATTTGTAGTTGGCACATTGGGTGAGCTTTACATTTATTTCAAGTTGTAAGTGGAAATATTTTATTGTAATGGATTTATTTTCTTAATATTATTATTTTATGATAATAAAATGCATCTCCCAGTTTCAATATTTTTTTCTTAGTTTTCACTGGTTTATTATAAAAATTCCGTTCCAAATGCCCGCCTTTGAGAATCAAAATATCTATTCATTCACATTGCAAATATCACACGTAAGTGTCTATTTTTTAAATGATTATTATATCAGTGAGTTCTGCGACTTTACAAGTCCCTCCATGGTGTTTGTTTTTATCATCGATATGAACAAGGTATGTCCGTTCCACACTGTCGCCGCCGTACCGAAACGTGTCCACATTGAAATAACCAAGGACCCATTCCCAACCAGTGACGTGAAGGACAATAATACAACGTAGGCTAAGTTAGAAATAGAGCGATACATTTTAGGGTAGTGACACATATTTTTAGTCGGTCACGAGCATAATTATCTAGTTGTTTATATCGATTGTTATTATTATAGAGTAATCGTAGGAACACATTATAGATACTTTTAGATAACTATTGAGAGCTAACAGTTTAATTGATATTCGAAAAACATTTTGATATTACCGATATTAAATCATTTAAAGATAAAGTATGTACAAATTATTAAATTTATAAACAAAAATATATCGACATATTTTGAACATATATTATGAACATCCCTAGTATGTTTACAAAACTAATGCGAATTTCATATTTCAATTACAATTTATATTTATTGATAGAAAATTCAATATTTTTTATGTTTTAACTTAAGGTAAGGTAAGATAAATAACACCTTCCTACTGTCTGTCTGTCTCTCCCATTGCTATATTTCCATTGAGTATTAATTAAGAATAAAACATACCATAACCTATAAATCTATGTTTCGCAAAATAAATAGTGATTTATCTTGTACAAATACGAGAATACTTTCAGGTAGCCTGCTCTTGAAGTAAAATGTCGGACGGAAAGTACACGTATGTTATACCAAAGCAGCTTAAAGTGGAAGATCAGATTATCATCAATGGTAGCATGATGAGTAATCCAAATAGGTAAAAAACAATTACAAACTTTGATGACAATAAAATTAAGATAAAATTACTTTTCTATGCCTATAGTATCATAAGCATGCATTTCTGTAGCTAATAGCTGTCCATGTAACTACATTAGAGTTGTCTTGACTCCTAAAATAGAATGGGCAGGTTTGTAATATCAACCTTTAGGCTGAATTTAGTTCTCAGTTGATACTGAGTGAGCTAAGCTAGTAAAAATAAACCGTGAACAGTTATATGAGTAATTATTTGGTTATCAAAATACAAATAAGGTACCATTTTCACCAAGTTATTGTAGACAGTACAGTTGCAGGAGCATTCTGTGCAGTGTACTATGAATACATGTAGTGTGGAACTAGGGTTGCCAACATTTCTTCAGTAAAATATAGTATTTTCAGGCTAAGCTATAAAAAATATAGTATGTTCAAAATAAATAGTATTTTATGGAAAACACAAAAATTATACGAAGATATATTTGTTACTTATTAATTTTTATAAAAACTATTTATTTGCACTTCTTGCATTTTTATAACACTTTTTTGTCTAAACTAAAAGTGGCATATGCTTTATCACATTAAATTTTTAAATTAACGTAAACTAAAAACTCATTTTTCATTAATGAGATACTACATCTGTTTCTTTCTTCTCGCCACTTCACTGAAGTCATAACCGTAAATATCCTTTCTGTGAATGCTGAAGTGGCCCCCACTTAGAATTAGAATAGAGAGCAAGAATGAAATTACTTTAAATAATTACCAAATTCCCAAAACAAAAACAACCATTCATTTGACTGTGTCAATTAGATAATGAATGAATGAGTAAGAAAGATACTTTGAATGTGCTACACGCTATTGCATTAGTCAAATATTAATGAAAAGGCATGTTTTTTTAAAAAAAAATAATAAGATTTGTTTGTTAGCTTTTGGTGTTGAAAATATAGTATTTTTGCATATAGTATATAGTATGCAGACTCGAAAAACAGAACAATACTATATATTATAGTATGATTGGCAACCATATGTGAAACATCCCTCAATCAGATGTTGCATCAATGTATTCAAAATTTTGGGAGTGATTGGATGCCTAAGGTGCAAGGCCATACAAAGTGACTCACCTTGGGAGAGACCAATGTTCAGCAGTGGCAGCAAAAATTAGACTTTCATGTTTATGAATAAAATAAAAAATGCAAACAATACAAAGAATTTTGTATAAAATGTTGCAGATGCATGTAATGTATTAGACATTGACTTACCTTTACTTAGAAATATGAAACTTTTATGTTAATCTTTAGTAAATTATTTTACAATTCAGAAAAAATTGATTTTGCATCGCTTCTGATTGGCCCTATGGTGTATTATTTTTATTATAAGAAGCAGTTTAGGGATGTACACTAAATTGTAAACAGCTGCATCATTCTGAGTACTTTCAACTGACACTGATAAGTGTACATAACAAAGGTTTTTAAAAAATTCACTACCATTAATAGTAATTGATATTAAGTAATAAAATTTATACATAAACATATACTAAATATTTTTGCTTGTGATATCTTATGGTTAGGTTTTCTATGGGCAACTGATAATCCAGCATATGGGCCGAATTAACAAGCACCTGTTGTACATCATGAGTGGCCCTTTTGCTTCTGTGGTTCTGCCCTGAAGTTAAATTGGATTTTATTTCTTAAAAAAATTATAATTTCAGATTAAACATCACCTTAATAACGGGAAGCAGTTCACCAGATTATCAAAACATTGTTTGTGATGTTGAAACAAACTATGTTACAAATACATTTACATTAAGAACAGTAACTGATGGCCATGCTGAAGAAATTGGTGGAATTCATCAGTCCTTTGCTGTGACAGACTTACTTATTGGTAAGGATTTTCTGACTTGTGTATATTGTAATAAATTTAATATCATACAAATTAAGCCCTAAGCCACATACAAGCCCTAAATTACACAATAGAATAGCAGTAAAACTGCTGGAAACTACTTGTTTGTTATAAGATAGCCCAAAAGGCCATAAGTGATTGAAACCAAAACTAAAGCAGTAACTAAAACCCAGTAAAAGGAAGGTTTCTTAAGTTTAAAAAACTTTACCTAAACCTATGCCTGTATGAAACATACCTTTTCCTTTTTCAGATTCAGAATTTCAATTTAAATTTTCATCATTTGGTGATGATTATAGTCGAGGATATTTCTTGACAGTTTATGTCGGACCATCATTTCTAAGTCGCATTCAACTGAAACACGATCTTGGTGATATACGATTTTTACAACTTGACGGTGATATAGAAAAAGTGGATAAGTTGAGTTTTCAGTATTCCTAAAAATACTCAAAATTTTGATTTTGTTTAAATACTTTTTTGGCTAATTTATGCATAATAATCATCACTAGCTTATGTTATTTGTATTCAATTATTGCAATTATAATAATGATTATTGGCGTAAAAATCCACCGTTCTTATTATTATAAGCTAATAATAAATAGGTAGTAATAAGGTAGGTAAGGTGAATTTTAAATTCGCACGATATTGCGTAAAACGGAAATCATTGAATGATATAAAATTTATTTAATTGAATTTAAAAAAAAACTATATTTGAAATAGCATAACCATATGGTTAAAGTTTAAGTAACTTTTTTACAATTTATTTCTTAATTTTTTAAGAATGCTGTTTGTAGGAAAACAGTAAATATTAATAAAATAAACTGTATTATCTTACAGTTATCTTAAGATATTTTTAGTATTATGATAACACATCTAATGTGTTATTGTGGCAGCTTATTCTACCCAGTGAAAAGAATGTAAAGTAATAAAAAAAATTGAAAAAATTATTTAAAATAAAAGTGTTTTTCGATTTTATATTTTCACAATATAAAAAATAAAGGGGCAAAGGCTACAAACCAACTTGGGCCATCATGACCTCTTTTTTGAATTCTACGAATTGCTACTTTTATCAATGCGAACGATTTCTTATTTAAAAAATAGCCAAGAAAAAGGCTACTGTTTTTATTGAGCAGTCTTACTTTAAAAAAAATTGATTAATAATAGGTTTTTTTTATACCACTCAGGTAGATAACAATCCTACGGTCTGCCTGATGATGAGAATGAATTCTCTGCCAAAGGGGAGCAGTGCAATGGTAGAAAGTAGCTGTGGGCATCATTTCTAACAATTCCTCAGAGCACATCTCATTATACAAGCGGTGGACACTCAGGGAGGCAAAGCCTCTCCTCAGGCTTAAGGGCTTCTAAAGCAGCAACCTCTGCCCTGACGTGTGGTACTGCTTCGCTCTGTTGATTACACCATGTTTTTTAGACACCAGCTTCACCTTGTCTTGCAAATGATCTCGGAACTGAACATCGCTGGAGATATCAACACCAAGGCTATCAATGCTCTTGGAGATGGAGAGGGGAGTGTTTTGGAATTGGAATTTGTATCCTTGTAGGGTTGAATCAAACCAAGTTTTCCTATCCCCAGACAGAGACCTTGGACAGAGTGGTTTTGATTTGAGACACAAGTTCTCCACGCTTTGCCTCCACAACGGAACGAGGGATTTTAGCACGGCCCGTGTAATAAGCGTCTTCAGTACTGTCATCTGCATAGCAATGTATGTTGTGGATGCCCAACATGTCATTGATATGCAATAGAAACAGCGTAGGAGATAGCACCGAGCCTTGCGGGACACCAGGATTAATGTCCGTGCTAACAGAGCAACTACCGTCAACTGCCACCCATTTGCACAAACCCTCGGGCACTCAGTAAGATGGCAACTTCGATAGAAGACCCCGGTGCCATATCCAATTGAACGCCTTCACTATGTCCAGGCTACATGCCAATGCCTCCCCCTGACTCTCAATGGCTAATGCCCATCGATGTGTGAGATACGCTAGAAGGACCAGCGACCGTGGCTGTCGTGTTTTTCTAGGTATCTTGGAAGCTGTCTGTTAATCACATGCTGCATTACCTTGTACAGGAGGGAGGTTATAGCGATAGGCCTGTATATCGATTAGCTCTCATCTAAAATATAATGTCCTTATTAAAACAACTATAAGTTACAAGCACAGTAGAAATAATTATAGTTAGTAATAATTCAATGTAGCACATTTCCGCATTTAGAAGCATTTAGTTCTATAGTTGATCAATTAAAACTACTGCATAGTTCGCTATTGAATATTCTTTCTGGATTAATGGCTTTACTTCTGCCAACTAGTACCGTCAATGGTAATTTTTATTTCCTTTGTGTTATCTTACAGATTTGTTTTAAAAACTACACAAAACATTCTTGAAATACCTAGTTCCATATTTCTGCAGAAGTACCTACATTTTTAAATTAGCTTTTTACAAAGTGGAAATCAAAAATGTATATTGATGGCAGTAGTTGACGTCAAGAAGCCAGTTGAGTTATAAGTAATTTATTGTCTAAACTTTTGTTTTAAATACTTAGAACGATTTTCTTTAATGTTATACTACAGTATTTTATTATGGAGCTAAAAACGCTGAAGCCTTTTTGTTGTTTTGTGTAAAAAATATATTTTTGTTTAATTAGATGTAAATTATATTTTGTTACTTATGTTTATATTTTGTGTTGTGTTAAAATAGCTTAGCTATATTTCCCACCATGTAAGGTATTTTCTATCTACCTTTATCTATTTAGTTTAGAGCTTTACATTGTATATATTTTGTAACGTACATATATGTACCGTTTGTGAAATGTAGCCAATTTCATTGGCTTAGGAACTTGTGGCTTAACGTTATTTCTTGTAGATATCCTGAAATAACAATTAGTTTTGTAAATCTGTAATCTTTTGCAGTCGCAACTTGTATGATTTTGTATCTTTTACGTAGATAGAACAGAATCCGAATGATGTGGGACGATTACGAATGGATAGAGGCGATAGTTTGTTGCGATTGGTTTTGCATGCGAGCGGGTGCGATCGACATGAGTATTGGATTGTTTGTTTCATTCTTTACAATTTTCAAATTTTAAATTTGTAGCGAGTAGAGTTTTTAAATCCTCAGTCAGCTAACCTAACGAACATTGTTTCTTTTTTAAAACAACTGGCGCGACACCTATTCTGAAAGGTTTGTACTAATTCGGAAACCTTCCCCGGCGTATGCACAAACACTTACCAAAATTTTATTACAATCGGTTTACCCTTATTGCGCGAGTCCGACTCGCACTTGACTCTTTTTTCTTTTTCCTTTTAAACCTTGCCTTAACAATAACAAACACAACAAAAAAGAAGTATCCAAATCGGTCCAGCCGCTCTCGAGTTTTAGCAATTTATTTATATATATATATATACATATATATACTCGCTACAAATTAAAATAAAGGTATACACTTCTTTTTTGCTTCCGTTTCCGCTTCTGCTTCAGCTATGTCATCGCTGTTACAACACTAAACAATACTGTTTTGTTACACTTTAACGCCATCATGAAAATTGATAGGTATAAATCTCACCTCTTGAAAGCAACGTAATTATTTACGTATGACTTGTAACTAATCATTAATTCGTTAAAACTGTAGTCTGAGGAGTCGTTAGCAGTTAGGAATAATTTATATGCAACTTACGTCTATAGAGATGGTTATAGGGTAGTCTGGTTTTCATAAGAACAAACCTTAACTAAGTATGTACACTTTACATCATCAAAACATACAAAGCATATCAATAAATTCGATACAACCATTTTAGGTATCTTACAGATATTGAAATTGTATCACTTCTTACAATCTTAAAACCGAGCGAAACGATTCCTATATTATTCTACCAGGTTGAGACGTCTCGACTTTGTAACGCAAATCGAATTGTGTAACGCGTTAACGAATATTGCGTTTTGTATGTGTTGCTGTAAAACACAAGTACATTGATGAAGAATCTTAACAACGAAATAACCCAATTAATGGGTACATACATTAACCAACAATTTTAAGTTTAAGTCTTACCTATCTATAAAGTACCAAAAATGTTTATTACGTAAAGTACTTACTTACCTACATAGAAAATTTTGTCAATCAGTAGGTAACTTGTCACTATCCCTATATTATTTCAGGTGCGTTCTATTGACGGCATTGAGAGCTATGATATCGCATAGGTATTGACATCGTTCTGTTCACCAAATGAACAAACAATGTGGCCGATCACTATTTTGACAGCGCATCCATTGCTCCGACTCCCGAGCATGTGCACCCAATGCGTTGAATGCGGTCCGGAAGTGACGTCATAGCGCATTCGTTTTTGGTCAACAGAACGATCGAATGTACGCATAGACAGCATTGAGCGCATTAAATGCGTAAAATGCTTGTCAACAAAACGCCCCTTTTTATTTAGTTCTTGCAAGACACGTGTGGCTCTGACTTGTGGTTGAAGGCACGTTACGGTAGTGTGCGTGACTGATTGATATGCTAGTTACGATATGCTACACATTAACATATATGTCGACGCCCGATAGTTGAATCCGCCGTCTAGGCTGATCGTTTTGTATAGAACCAAGCGAGTAAAGCAAGCGGAGCAACTTAATCGATTTCATATAACTATTAACATTTTTTTATAACCTAACTAAACGTCCTGCCTAGGGATTTAGTTAAATGCCAGATTTAGCGACCAGGCGACGACATATACATATAAAGTACGTACGCACTGATCCAATATTCATGCAAGAACGCAAGAAGCCAAGAACTATACCTAGGTAGTAATGTATACAATAATAATAATATAACACCACGACACTTATAACCAAAGGGGTGGTCAGAGATTATAACTCATGTATCCTCGTAACATCCATGTTTTACCGGATCAAGTTATTTTCGGGTCATTCCAGCGATAATGAAATTGATGTAACCAAATTCTTAAAATATTTACCATTAATAGGTATGACTGCGGTAAGTAATCGTATTACTGTAGGCAAGGAGATAAATCTGTCAATTTGCCTATTTGGTATTTTCTCTTTAATTATTATTGTTTGACTTATATTTGATTGAGTTCCTACTGATATTTTCATACCTACTGATTTATCATATTGAATTGTTAGTTGTCAGTACTATTTATATATTAATGTTAAACGCTGTCAAATCTATTCATGCAAAATTATTTTCTTTATAATCTCTAAAATTTGATTTTAAAAAAATAATTTAAAAACTTTAGAGCACGTCGTTTTTGGTTTTATTAGATTTACATAATCCATTATTTTTTTTAATATTTTTGCATAGTTGTCGAAATTTCTTGCATGAAGCAACTTCACAAAAATATCTACTACAATATCCCTAATGCGGAAAAAAGATTTTCGTTATGTATGTTTTTTTTTATTTTATTTTTTAAATCACAGTATAAAATAAAATGGGAAAACAGTTATACTTTACTGTATTATCATCTATTAAATATACATATACACTACAGTAAAAATATTTTTGCGTGTCTAAGGTTCACTATTTAAAATTATTTGTTTTATGTAAGGATATGCACACATATAGTCTCACCATAATCTTCTTTATCATCTATCTCGTCCTCTTTAATAGTTTAATTATATATATATTTTACAATCTGATATTCGAATATTAACTTTTACCAATATTTGTTAACATAAGTTATATTAAAATTGTCACAAATCAATTATTTAGAACTAGTTATAAGCAATTTTTGGAACTTTATGTATTGAATGTGAAATGTATCTGTGAGTTGTAGACAGATATATTCTAGAAACGATCTATACGATATAGAGTAATGTGTGTGTGCGCGCGTGTGTGTGCGTGTGTGTGTGTCAGCTTTTTTTTGCTCCTCGATATCTCAAGAACCATTGGACCAATTTGTTTCGTGACATCAATCGACGGCGGCGCTGGTTAGGTAGGTAGCTACTGCGTCTCAGTTACAGTGTTCCTTTTATGACATATTCATTCGCACTAAAAGAAAAGGCGAAATTGCCTACATATGTATTTAAACTGGTATAAACCCAGTTTGTAATAGTCTAGATAATACCTATCAATTTCATTAGTAGGTACATCGGTTTTTGCTGTTAGAAGAAAACATAAGGCAAAGGTCGCGCAAAATTATTGTTTTATATAGGTACTTACGTCAATCTTATACTGAGCTCATTCAGTGCATAATTTTTTTCCACAAAAACATATTTTGTCAGAAATTTAGCTACGTATTTATGTCAGGGTGATACTGATAACATCTGAAGCATACTACTTAAGAGGATATACTACCTAAATTTTATTGTTTTCAGGAAAAGATTCTCTGGATCCACAGAGCAGATACGATTAAAATTTAGCGACTGTTCTTCGGGATATGGTTCATACCCTGAATAACGTGAAAACACGATTATTAAATTTCTGTTCAGTAAAAAAACTAACTGACCCCTTTTCCCTGTTTGTATTAAGGTTTGCATAAGCATTTTTGATAAAAATGATGTATAATAAACTATTAATTTATTTTATATATTTCAATAAAAATCTTAACGAGTGCAGATGTGTTTTATGTAGTTGTATGTAGTTGCACTACTCACGCACGCTCAGTTACTTACATATCGCGTTGCTTTTTCACATTTTCTGTTACGCACGTTGTACTGCCTCTTAATGAATGAAAGATACGTAATTGCGCTATTTGCTATTAAACAGGTTTGTTCTGTAAACTACGCCAAAACTCGTTTTTCAAAACAAATTTGATAATTGTTAAATCGTATTAAAAAACCTTTTAAACTCATTTTTAAAAACAAATTTAATCTCTAATTCTCTTGGAGAGACTAAGATTCCTTTTTAGGTCACAATCCACCTCGTTGGCGCAGTGCAAATTGCCGGACGTTTTATATTGATTTGGTAAAGTCACGTAAAGTAAACAACGTTGTGAGAAAAAAGTGAACAGCGTGAGTGGATCTAAATAAATCTATTGAGATTAAACTTTTACATCACTTCAATACGACAGGAACTTGCCTCACCTCAAAAACCTCATTAAACAGTGAACCCTGCACAGCGTTCAACATTGATATTGGGGCTTAGTGTTGCGGTATAAATCATCTTTGGTTGAGATGTATAGGCGCAGTTACAGTAATTTTTTGAACTTCTGACCTTAGGTGTTGGTTGCTAGTGTCGTTGTTGGTTTACACCATGTCAATGTGACGACTGAAGTTTTAATTTTTTATCCTGAATGAGAAAATTTTGTTACACTAAACTACTTGCCAATCGCAGTCCACTGTAATACTATTATGTAATATAGGCTGGTAGTTTGACAGCTAGTTAGAGGCATTGAGAGCTATGACATCGCATATAGGCGTTAAAATCGTTCTATTCACCAAATGAAAAAACCCGAGCATGTTTAGCTAATGCGTTTAATGCGGACCGGAAGTGACGTCACAGTGTAATAATTTTTGGCTAACAGAACGATCGAATGTGCGCATTCAATGCCCCTTATATAATTAAACATTTGTACACCTACCTACTTATTATATTAATTATTATACATTTGTTTTATTGTATTGATTTTGTTGCAAATTAAATTATTGTTGCTCCACATTTTTTTGTTTCACTTAATTACTCTATATAATAAATGAAGTACTCACGCCAAAACCTAAATTACAAAACAAAGTCCGTTTGCATGAAACCCTACTGTTGAATTTTACATCCGACTTACAATAGCTATAAAATAATCTTCATAATTTTTTACCAAAAAGATGAGGTCAAGCAAATTTTACTAATTTTCCAAATAGTCGACGGCATTTTTTTTCTAGTTGCTAAGAAAATTGGCCATACATGACATGACAGACGCATCCAGATCGGAACATCTATATTAGAAGGCTGTGAGTGTGACGCAGTCAGTATCAAAACGTCACACATAAAAATAAGCAAAATCTCCAATAAGAAATGGACTTGTGCGTAGAATCACACTGGAGAAAGCAAATACACATTTAACTATACGTAGAATATTTTTTGTTCCGGTTTAATCACGAGGTTTCCGCTAGAAATTCCGTGGCGATGACCGAATTCTGCACGGTCGAAGAGTTTTATTATAATTAAACACCTTCAGATTGATTCACCATTATTTATTCATAATTTTTTTTTTTTACTAAGAACGTAACCATTAATTACGAGACCATAGATTAATACAAGATTGATCATATCACAATATGTAATCGGTGTTGCTAGACTATCCTACTAATATTATAAATGTGAAGGTTTGTTTGGATGTTTGTTACTCTTTCACGCTTCAACCACTGGACGGATAGGTATGAAACTTGGCATACATATGTTAGGTCCTGGAATAGCATATAAGCTACTTTTTATCCCGAAATTCCCGCGGGAATAACTATAACCGAGCTTAAACGAACTATAGCTATAGCTACAGCTTGATATAGCAAACTTCATTAGTGTTAATCACAGTCACCGATAACCGAAGTTAAGGCGGGCTTCAACCACTGAAAGGATCGTGATGAAACTTGGCACACCTATAGATTAAGTCCTGGAATAGCACATTTATCCCGAAAAAATCAAAAGTTCCCGCGGGAATAACTATAACGGAGCCGCTGGCAAAATCTAGTATAGAATAATACCAAACTAGTCAATCAAGGAACCAACGACCGATCCGTGCGTTGCGTGCAACTTAAGTTGTGCATAGCCTGTCCTATGTCAGACAAAACGTACAAGACGTTCAGATCCGTTCAAGAAGGGCCTTAGGGGTTCCTTTTTACAATTTTTATACGGAACTTGAATAAAATGTGTGACAATGTACTCATCAAATTCTTATACTGTGTGACAATGTACTCATCAAATTCTTATACTGTGTGACAATGTACTCATCAAATTCTTATACTGTGTGACAATTTACTCATCAAATTCTTATACTGTGTGACAATGTACTCATCAAATTCTTATACTGTGTGACAATGTACTCATCAAATTCTTTGATACCTCGGTCTTCCTTTTTACCTCTAACTTCAAATCTATATTTACTTCCATTTTTCAGTAAAATCTGTAACAGTAATGTAGGTACCTAAGCATTTAGAAAAAGGTTGTGATTTATATTTTAAAACTTGCAAAAAAAAAAGGAAAAAAAACAAGACTGAAATCAGCTCTAGGGTATTCTGTGATACTAGCTATGTGACCGCTATTTCGTCATTTTGGGAAAATAATATTTTACAACTCTGCTATTCAGGTGTTATCTAATAAAACTCAAAATTTAATTATAAAAGATTTTTATTAAAACATGATTGATTAGTCCTTAAATGCACAACTCAGACACAAATAACTTAAAAGATAGGTACACAGTCTTATAATAAACAAAATTGATCCTACAATCGCGTGAAGATCGACAGCAAAAACAAAATTCTAGTATGGGTTTTCATACTATTACAGCTTCGCAAAATAAAAAAATGTGCAATAAACGCGTAGACAGGGTCGCTCAGTATAAAAAAGAGCAGAAGGTTATCTACAAAGGTAGATACGTAACCTGGCTTTAAAGTGTGCGTCGCCTGTGTAGTGTGTATACTAGCTGCACGCACAAATTGACAATATCTGCGAACCTAGAGTGACCGCAGCTTTATTTTTACTATGCACAGGGTCTAAAGGGTCCTGAGAAGTTTCGCGGCAAAGGCTTTATTGTTGGTAATGCGGGGTTAACATTGATTTTTTTTACATCCTATGTAGTATTTAGAATAAGAGAAATTAGAACTATTTAGAACTTCCAAGTGGAATTTGATCTTGTAAGTTGACTATTAAAACGCCTAAAAAAGAAAATCAAACTTATTTTTTTCTTATAATGTGTCACCACACTACTTAATTGGAATGTGTTTCATATATATATATATATAAACTTCAATGAACAAATTATTGGAATATTAGTGCCATTTTTGTCATTTGTAACATATAAGTACCTACATAATTTCTTATAAAATTAATATAGGGAAGGCAATGCAGAATCTAGTAGAAATCCCCTTTTTTTATAAAAAGAATAAAACAATAATAGACTATTCCACAAGTTTAGAAATATCAATTTAATAAGCGATTTGCGTTGACAGTATTCTTATGTAAATAAAACTTTTTAAATTATCAAAAAAAAAACTGACCGATATATAGACAATCAAAGTTTTAGGTAAAATGCCTGACCCGCAAAACGGGCGAAACGGAGGACCGTCCCTCGGCTGACGTCACAGCGCCTAAGATCGCCACACCATATGGACGCTTTCAATACGACCTTTCTAAAATCTAATAACTTCTTTCTTGAAGAACCCCATACAGTTGTCCTGAGAGAAAACATTGGAAGGAAGCTCATTCCACAACCCAAGCGTTCGCGGGAAAAAGTTTCATACAAATATGTTTTAATTACGATACGGTAATGTTTCATAGTAGGTTGGTAAAGTCGCTTTTAAATTAAAATAACATAACCTAAATCAAAACACTTGTGCATCGAATTTAAATTTGTATGAACCGGGCTTTGACTAGTCAATCCTTAGGTTTCACGGTTGTCGCCCTTTGACTATACCAGTAACATATAAGTATTGTACACACCTTTTCATAGAGATTAAACATAATTTTTAATCAGTGTGCTTAGTAAGAACTTTTGTGAGTTTCTAACTTGACTATCGCGTTCACGTCAACTAATGCTGCGTTTTGTCGACGGCATTAAGAGCTATGACATCGCATAGGCATTCAAATCGTTTTGTTCACCATATGTAAACAAACAATATGGCCAATGTGTTGAATGCGTACTGAAAGTGACATCATAGCGCATTCATTTTTGGTCAACAGAACGATCAAATCGGCGCATGAGCGCTTTCAATGCGTTCATGCTTGTCAACAAAACACCCCATAAAATAAATGTATAGAAGTAAAGCAGCGCTCCTAGCGGACAAGTTTTGAGATGATTTTTCTTATATGACTGTTATTGAATACACGAATGCGATAATAAAGTTAAATACTTACAAAAACTCAAACTAGGCTTCAATATTGCATTTATGAGCCTGTATCTACAGAATAGTCTATCAAAGGCTGAGCTCAATTAAAATTACAATGGCAGACTACCCAGGGAACTCCCGTAACAATTTTGAATTCGAATTGTAATGTTAATTAAATTATCAAAATTATGATTTGTCATTATTGTGCCATTTTTTATCGAAAAATTGACGCATAAATCGTACTTAAGATTGGACTTAATTTTGAGACATGACTATAGATACGGACTTAAATAATTTAACCAATATATATATATATATATATATATATACAAAACAAAACGACATAGTTACAACGACTCATATTTACACAAAATATTTATACTTAAGTTAGCGTTTCGACTTTTGTGAATTCTCTAGCTAACCGACGGCTGTTTATGTGCTAAATAAAGTGTAAATATACTAGTCAAAGCGCTAACTAAAAATATCACATCGAACCATCTATGGTAGAAGTTGAACTGTAAATCTCCTAAAACTTGTGTTATAATTGTACGATATTCGGGAGGCATATTCATGCGCATCAGCAAAACGGACGAACAGAAATACATGCCCATAATTTGTGCTAGTATAAGCACTATGATGTTCGACGATTTAGATGAAGAGATCTTGTAGAAAAACTGAAAGAGAAAAAAGAGTTTATTAACTTTTAATAGGGCAGTATTTTATTTACACAAACAACTACTACTTTGTGTAGTACTCGTTTTATTGTGCGACGTGGATTGGACATTCGCTGTAATAAATTGAAATACGATATTATGCATATGCATAAAAAACTATCTTAATCTACCTAAAAAATACCTTTAAACGAGCAATTCTTGTATATATATATAGATATATAATCTAAATCTCGGAAACGGCTCCAACGATTTTCATGAAATTTAGTATGCGGGTTTTGGGGGCGATAAATCGACCTAGCTAGGTTTCATTTTTAGAAAACGTCGTTTTATCAGTCAGGAGAAATCGGAACCGTAGGAAATGTATGAAAGCATTGATGCGTATAGATGAGGCAAGAGAGGTATGCCAGGATCGTAGCAAGTGGTAGTCTTTGGTCTCTGCCTACCCCTCTGGGAAACAGGCGTGATGTTATGTATGTCGTTTTATCCGTGTTTTCAGGCAATGATAAACTGAAAGATATGATGATATACTGTTTCTTTTAGCAATTTTTTTTTAAAAGTTATATAATAATGTTTGCGCTTGGTTAAAAAAAAAAGTAAATTTATACAAGCCGTGGTGACCTAGTAGTTTCGGCGTCTTCCTGAGTTGAGCCCTTTAGGGCGTTCGAAACCGGCATTCTGTATTCTCAAGTAACATTGTTCGTTCACAATTAAATCACTTAAATAAAGTGAAGGTCTATAAATATTTGGAAGCAAAAGAATAAATAGTTTAAATAAAATGTACTTATAATAGTACATTGTATGTTAGTGGTGGTATAGGGAGAAAATTACTAACGAGAGGCTTTAATATAAGTTTTTAAAATAACATTCTTAATTTAAAAATAATAAAATGGGATTAAACGGGTCGTTATTTGGCAAAATACTTAAAAGGTATTTTACTCACCAAAACACAACTGAAATGGCGGAAATAAAAGAAGAGAAAACAACATATCTAGAGGATTACTGAATTAAAAAGATTTAGCTGACGTTAAAACTTGAAATTGCTTGCTACAAACGTGTAACACAGAGCTTTAAGGGTCGGCTCATACCGAGACGTGACGTGACGCAACGTGAAGAGGCGCCGCGCGACGTTGGGATCTTCAAGACGCTTCATGTCGCGTCGCGTCGCGTCTTGTGCTCGTAGGGACACGTGACGCCGCGCTGCGCCGCGCGGCGCATACCAACTTCGCGCGCAGTCGCGCGGCGCATGTTTAAGCCACTCACGTCGCGTTGCGTCACGCCTCGCCGCGTCACGACTCGGTATGAGCCGACCCTAAGACATACTTGATAGAATACGCGCGTCATTACCGCCCGTAATTTCTATAAGCGCGCGCTTTGCTTTAAGAAAAATAAAATTTACAAAGAATAGCCCGAGGAAGTAATTAAGGACTCAGCACCCGCTTTGCCTGCTCGTAATGAAACTCTTTATGAGTAAGTGTGATAAAAAAATATTGTAACTATCAAGCACTCATAATAAGCCACATTACTCTAGAAATCAATGTGTATATGCATAGTCTTCTGCATACTTAAATTCCATCAAAAACACAAATGTAAAAAAAAAACAGGTCAACTTCTATGGCTGAAAACGTGCACGCACGTCATCTATTATAGTGTTTTTAACTTTCAGAGTAACTGGTCAATAAAAAAATATACAGTGCAACAAGCATTTTTGGATTGCGGTGACTGGTCGCTAGTGTCGTTGTAAGTTCACACTACTTCAATATGGCGACTGTGGTTGAAATTTTTGACCACCGGTACAGAAAAGTTTGTTGCACTATATTTATATGAATAGTCTTTTGCAGTACCTACTTAAATTCCATCGAAAACACAAATTTAAAAAAAACAGGTCAATATCTATGCATGAAAACGTGCACGCATGACATCTATAGTGTTTGTTTTTTCTTTCCGAATTACTGTCTAATAAAAATAATGTACAGTGCAACAAGCTTTTTTGACTATTGGTGATTGGTCACTAGTGTGGTTGTAATTTCGCACCATTTCAATATGGCGACTGTAGTTAAAATCTTTGGCGACCGGAACAGAAAATTTGTACACTATATTTGCTATCCTGCTGTCATTGCTAGCCGTAATTGTCTCATTAAAAAATAGTACATACCCACAAAAAAAAATTATTATGAAGTACCTACCTTAGTAAGAGTAAGCAACAGTCCTCTTATACTAGTCAGTACAATACACCCAACAAGTATGAACGAAACATGTTGGGACCAAAAAGCGACGTCTATGTTGAGTCCAAGCCAGTGTACTACGATTTCAAGACCTTTAGTCACTGGGTCTTTTTTGCCAACTCTGTCAAATACAATGTTTATAGTCGACTGAAACAAAATACATAGTCATTAAACAAACTCATTCCAATTATCACTGTGTGACACGATTTTTCTAACATAAATAAGATTACGTGATTTGAATTCCTTATTCCATTGTTGAAAACATTGTCAATTGATATGGTTGTCTAACACGTCACGTTTCTAAGTTATAGTGTCAATACTATTTACGTGTACCCTCGTAAAAAACAAAAGATCAAACGTTGTTAATTGCAGATTTCTTTTAATACTGAAGTCTGTACGACTATAAATTAAAAGTTTTAGTGGTCTTAAGATAATTCTAACAGTTTATTTGGGTAATCATAACATTTTTTTCGAAAGTCATGAAGAAAAGTAACCACCGCAAGTGTTTAAATCATTTGTTTGTAATGAAAGAGGATTCTACTCTTCACAAGAGGCAAAGTTAATATTTCATCATTTTCTTTTGGAATATTTGGCTCATTTTTTATATTGACCACTTAAACCTCAGCTATTTTGATTCGTTGTCACTTGTCAATATATATAACATTTTTTTTGTGTAAAATTAATAATTTAAATAAAAAATATGATATACAATTTTGATACTGTCTTTATTTATTTATAGTACATCAATTTATCATAACTTTAAAATGATACGTGTTACAAAAAATCTATTTAAGTTTTTCTGTTCAGCAGGTTTATTTTGATAAAAAATAGCCGTTTCATTAAATGTTAGAGCACAAAAAAAAAAATTTGTCACACAGTGATTATTATACCTGGTAATGGGGCAGGAGTAGTCAATTGTATTATAGTAAAAAAATTAATAGTTTTAAATCATTCATTAGAATAACAATGAACAGTGATGGGACCGAAATAGGTAATTCTATATTAAAATAAAATTAATAGTTATAAAACAAACTTATTACGATTACAATAAATAGTGGTGAGACATGGGATGAATAGGATGATGGGAAAAGGAACAGATAATTTCTTTTTTATTTATTTTAAAACAACATAGGTATGAAACAGGTGGACAATATATAACAAATAGCGATGTGACACGAATAGGCAATTTTATACTTAAAGAAAATTAATAGTTATAAAATAAACTCGTTACAATTACAATAAATAGTGAGGGGACAAGAATAGGCAATTTTATATTGAAACCAAATTAATAGGTATAAAACACACATCAAAATTCATCTCATATTATTAAAACAAACTCGTTACATTCACAATAAAAAGTGATAGGATAGAAATAGGTAATTTTAAATAAAAAAAAATTAAAAGTAAAAAACAGACTTCTTACAATTATAATTAATGGGACAATAATTTTATATTAAATCGTCTCTTTATCCATTGATTGGTATCGTTCGCCTAAAAGTTAATGGTTGAAGAAGAAGCTTAGGCCATAGTACACCGCGCTGGCCTAGTGCGAATTGGCTGAAGTTGTCGATCTAGTGGCCACTCAACGGCTTCCGAGTCTAAATTAAGTTAATTTATTGTCTTTATATATATATAGTATAACAGATACCTAAACAGACAAAAAATTACTTACATTACGAATGTATGCGTTTAAAATGGCTTATTAAAATGTAATAAAAACAGAACTATAATATAATAATGGAAATTGTTCTTACAATAAATATTTTCCAAATGCAGTAGAGTGAGAAAAAATATCCAAGAAAGTTGAAATATTTTCCTTGAAATGTTTTAGACCACTCTATTTTTTCTCGCATAGTTCTTGCGTCGTGTGCTTCTAGAAACAACTGTCTACTCAACTCTTCTAATCCTGAGATCTCTTGACGAAGTTGCGCTATATCTGGAAATTTATAACATATATTTTTATACAACCAAGGTCGAAAACGAGGTTACGGCCCGCCTGGTCACCGTAGTTTGGTGATGGACGGTTCCTACACACTCACGTATGGCAGATTCTGCAAGCGTCTACGGCACGTAAGAAAATGTATCACATACAAAGTTCTCTATACCTATGCTTCTAACAGTGCCAAGCCGGTGTCGGTACTGATAATCAAAACATGTCCTCTAAGTCCTTCTATCAGTGTTGTATAGGGCTAAAGGTTTTTAACTTTTTTTTTTACAGTTACAACACAACATATTCATTCATACCAATATTAAAAATGCAAAAGTGAATTTCTTTATCCCTTTACAACCG
Source organism: Apoda limacodes (assembly GCA_946406115.1). Lineage (NCBI taxonomy): Eukaryota > Metazoa > Arthropoda > Insecta > Lepidoptera > Limacodidae > Apoda > Apoda limacodes. Next base: position 17,467,195 of record OX291555.1, on the reverse strand, counting down.
AAGAAAATAATTAACTTAGAATTTTTTGAAAATCACATGACCTTTTTAATGGGTGCCTAAGTATCATGTAAAAAATAAAATAAAAAATCTTGAAGTCTCTGGTTTCCTGAAAACTTACCCTCACAATCTTGGGGCTTAGGAGATAGCTTGAAATGTGAGTTTTGTTGAGGTTGGGATTTGTTTTAATATTAAAATAAAATCAAATTAATTAAACAGTTTTTATAATCATCAGTCATTAACGAGTAATTAAACATTTGGTATAATGTTTTTGACAGAACAATTAACAGTCTTATTACAAAACTAAAATATTTCTTCCCAACTTAGGTTAATTTTCTTTTTTTGGTTTAAAACTTATAAAAATTTATACAAACATTATCATAAAGTACTTAAACCTTCTTTGTAATCACATGAGATCTTAGTATTTGGTAATAGTGAGCATGCCTTCTTCTTCCCTAGCCTGTCCTCTTCCCGTAACCCTCCCTCAACCTCTTGCACTAGCCAGCCCTCTTGATGTTTTTCTGCCTGATCTGTTTCTAGTGGACTCCCTGCTGCTGGATGTTGTTGGAATATGAGGTGGTGTCTCATCCACTACGGAGGACTCTTCGCCAGAACCAAATTCACTCTTTTCAAGGTGATCTAAGTGTCTCGCCACAATATCTTCCTCATCATCGGCAAATTCCTCAATTTCCGAGTCATTCCCATCTGCTAAAAATCTGACCGACTTGGTCAGCCTTGAGGGGTATTCCTAAAAATTAAGAAAAAACCCTTATTGAATGATCATACATACACGAAAATCATGTTTAGTTATAAAAATGAATGAAGATCCATTTAGTATGTATCACCTAACCTACACGATCGTGCGTACTCTATTTTAAGTCACAATATACGCCTAAGTAAGCGTGCTAGGTTCAAATTACATACATTTGTATATAAAACAACACTTATTTAAGTATTTTACATAAAAAAACAATAAAAAGTGCATTAATTAAATGAAAAACGAATTACGTACCCGGGCGAGTTCGCGCGCCAAAACACGCAGCCATCCTTCACTGCGGTTACGGGCGGCTAACAGGTAAAAACTTGGTCCCCTACGCGAGTTTTTTCCAAGAAAAGGATAGCCTCACGATCGATCGAGGCGTCTCGAAAAGTCGATTCGCTTACGCGCTAGAATTTTTGAAAATCAAGTCTCATTATAATATCAAGTCGGTTGTAAAGGGTTATTTTATCTTTCTTCACGCCGCAACGGAGCATACAATTGAGCCGAAAATTGGCGAAGGGGTGATTTGAAAGACAGACGACATTTTATCCTGAAAATGCAAAGAAATACCTATAACCTAATTTAACGCGCAGAAATTGTACCTATAGCAAGTTTTCTTATTATAATCAAGAAGTTACCTTGAAAACCTTACGCAGGTCACCGGTTTTAGCGCGGTCGAAGCCGTGGGTAAAAGCAAGTACTAAATAATTAAAAGACGTACTTTCTGTTCCTTGACTGAGTGGATTTGTAATGCTTCCAACACTCGATAATATATTTGTCCAAAATCCAGTCCTATTCTTCACATTTGACTGATCCAAAACTCCGTAAGGCTGTCTCCCTCCAACACTGTTAGCTTCTGCTAATGCTATTCTTTTCTTTTTTACCAATATCATATCCATAGTTTGCAACAACTTTTTCTCTATTGAAAATACATCTGCCTGTGTTACTGGCCTGAAAAATTAGACGAAAAGCAGATTAGCTGATAATAAAATAATATTTGCTTACATACTATTTCTTTTTAGTTTTTGTACCTATAGGCCAACTCACACAATTAAATAAACTACTGGAGAGACGCTTACCAATTTCTAGTAGCGATGTATTGAGGGCCGTGTTACCGGCACTTAATAATTGTACACTATTATTTAAGTCTGATAGAGCATTGGTTATTTTAGCCATCTCGCTGGACTTGGCTTTATTTATTGTGGCTGGTACGCTTTCGGATATGCAATCCATCATCTTTGTGTTCCAAATTTTGAAATTTTTATCAATTTTCTTTTCTAAAGATGCAAATAATATTGTATCATCATGCTCTGGTTCCTTTCTTTTCGGATACTTACAAATGAAACACAGTCGATAGCCGAAGGTATGTCCGGATTTGAATGAAATTGACCTGGCGGTGTAAGCTACAGTTCTATGACGTATCTTAAGACGCCGGCGGAGGAAGCCGCAAAGTGCAAATCTACGCGAGCACCAAAGTTCGTTCGACATATCGCTATCTCTGTCGACGCATGCGGGTTGCGGGCGGAGAGCATACCTTGGGCCGAGAGTTATGTGAACCGCAGTACCACGTACCTTACCTACAAATATTTATTATTGTTTTATGAGTTTAGTAAATCTTTGAGCCGTTTACGCTCACGCTATTGCAATGAAGAACCACGTGAGACGGTGTCTCCTCGGCTTCCATACAGCCCCTGCATGGAGGACTGTCAGTAACGCCGATATTGAAAAAGTGCCTGTTTAGCGGGCAGTGACCTGTTATTATGCCAACTATGTAGCGTAGGTTTTTCCTGCTAAGTTTTAACAGTTTGTGCGACAGATTTGCGTCCAAGGATGTAAGAACATTCTTGGTTTGTTTGCATTCTGTCTGTTCTGCCCACTGTTTGTTGTGTTGTTGTAAGGTTCTGTCACGTAACCATGTTTTGAGTTGGATGAATGGTATCGGTACAATTGGTTCAGGTCCCATTATTTTAGTGCCCGATCCTTTCTTTGCCAACTCATCTGCCGCATCATTGCCTAGAGACCCACTATGACCACGTATCCATTGAAGAGTAACCCGGTTCTTCAATGCAATTTTTTGCAGTTCACAGTGACACTCCAGGATTAGTCCACTGTTGATGCGGTTGTTGTTGAGAGCTTGTAGCACAGCGGCACTGTCGGAGATGGTGCGTATCGATGCATTGCTTATGCCTTTACACAAGACCGCTGTTGCAGCTCGGGTAATCCCAACACATTCTGCTTGGAAGATGGTGTTGAGTGCACCTAGGCTCGTTGATATGTTGATGTTCAGGTCATGGGAGAATACTCCTGCGCCCGTTCCTGATTCCGTTTTGGAGCCATCGGTGTAGATCCTGACTTCATGGATGCCGGAGCTATCCTTTTCTTCCTCATGAAGCTGGATACGGTATTTTTTGTCAAAGACAAAGGTTTTTGGGATGATGACACATGTCACCTCTATCATCGGAAGCTCATTTCCCATCGCCTCCTTGAGCCGTGCATGAGTGATTCTGTTTCGTTTCCAGAGCCCTACTTTCTCAAGTCGTATGGCTGCAGCGGCAGCTTCTTGTTGTATAACAAGATGAAGGGGTCTGAGGTTGAGAATGACTTCTAATGCTGTCGTGGGGGTCGTTTTCATACTGCCTGTGATTGCTAGGCAGGCAAGACGCTGCAGGCTTTGTAGTTTGTTTTTTACTGTGCTTAACTGAGTTCTCTATTAGTTCTCTATAAGACCTATTAGTCTTCTGCATTGCCAGAAGGTTGTACATGCCCTGGTTATTTTTGTGCTTAGATGCTTACTCCAATTTAGTTTGTTGTCTAGAATTACCCCAAGGTATTTGACTTCACTTGAAAGGGTAAGCTCAATGTCAAATAGTTTTGGCATGGTAGTTATTTGAATTTTCCTTTTATTTGTGAAAAGGACTAATTCTGTTTTGTTGGGGTTTACCGTCAGTTCATGGTGGTGACACCACTCTTCCATGATTCTGAGGGCTAGTTGCATGCGAGTGCAGATAATATTTTCTGAGTTGCCTTTGATCAGAATGGTAATGTCGTCCGCGTAACCTACTGTGTAGAAGCATCTATCGTTAAGACGTTTCAGCAGATCGTCCACCACAATTTTCCACAGTAAAGGAGAGAGTACTCCTCCTTGTGGGCAGCCTTTGGCTACAATGCCTCTCGTGGTGGTGTTAACTGTAAATTGTACTGCTCTTAGCTTCAGAAGTTGATCAATCCACCCACTGATGGTTTGTTCGACTCCAAATCTACTAAGAGAACGGCTGATGCTATTGAATTTCGTTTTGTCGAACGCTCCTTCGATGTCAATGAAAGCGCCTAGTATCATTAGCTTATCAGAGAGGGCTGCTTCTATAGTTCCTACGACAGTGTGTAGGGCTGATTCTGTCGATCTACCCTTTCTATAAGCATGTTGTTGGCGGTGCATTGGCATGCGCGTTAGTGCACCCTCCCTTAGGTATCTATCTGTGAGCTTCTCTAGAGTCTTCAGCATGAAGGACGTCAGACTAATTGGCCTGTAAGATTTTGTGTAGTCAAATTTACCCGGTTTTGGTAAAAATATGACCTTGACTTCTCTCCACTGGCGAGGTATATACAAAAACGGGCAATTCGTGCTATTTATAAATTAGGATCTAGGATATCTCTGAGGGATAGGTTTAGGGAAGTAAATATTTTAACTTTAACGTTGCAGTACATATATGAAAATCTTTTATATGTACATAAAAAAAAATTTCATAACTTCGACGATCCAAAAGTGTTTGTAAAATCCTAATTTGAATAAAAAAAAATTGATTTTAACAGAACTCAGAGTCAGAGGAAAACCAGCCATAGAAGAAGGGCTTCTTAAAACTGTGGCCCGGGGGAAACGATGTCCCTCGCGATGTCCCAGGACGAGGTTGTTGACGGGGTCCAGACTGGGGTTGTTGACGGAGTCCAGACGGGGCCAAAAATCGTGACGGTCCCGATCGTGGCTAGGCGGGTAAATACTACAGCTTCCTACTCTGGTCCTCCAAAAACGAAACTGAAGTGTCAAAAGTAGGTATGTGTGACGCCGAGTCACCTCCGTGCAACTGTTCGAAACGAGCCCTGACGTCATTGGGCAATTTGTTTAAAACAATGTGTGAAAATAAAAATGACCACTCTGATACAGGGAATTTTAGGCCCCACAACGCATTTGTCGTCACTAAAATAGGGTTCAGCAAGTCCGACCGCAGCTGGTTAACCGAAGACAGTTGTGGAATACCTAAAATGGCAGCTACATGCAATGCGACGGTTATTTTGGTACCGCTTCACTAACAACTCCCTGGCTATATTATAATTGACATCGGTGATGTCCAAATGTTTCACTAAACAGAGAGGCTCATCCCTGATAGACGTCAAAAGGTAACCTAATTTTTTTAAAGTAAACTTAATGAGTCAGATAAGTCAGTCCGTCGGTGCACAATGCTATCAAAAAGTGTGATAAAATTAGTCCACTCATCCAATGATCCGCTAAAATGAGGAATATCCAAAGTTGGCAACCGTTCGTTGCATTTTTGTTCCGAAACCTTCCTACTTGCCGGCTGCGGGTAGTCTCTAATGTCGACACAGCCTCGTTAACCTCGTCCACTACTGACATACAAAAATCATAGTCAGAATTTACCGCCTTTAGGATAGTTTCGTCATCTGTTAACGATAAGATATCCTGGTATGCATGTTCCAGTTCATTTACTCTTGTCGGAAACTGTTCTGCTCGTGTTGTGTCAGATTGGTCAAAACAGCCTTGTGCTGATGACGTCATGTTATATAATTAAATTCCCACATAAAAAAAAACAATCCAAAACTAAAACAAAAACACAAACAAACGACTCTGTTTGTTATATACAGTTTGTTACAGCAACCAATTTGATAGCGTAAACGTATAAACCCCAAAAAAACCCAACTACAATGTACAAAAACCCCGACTACACAATTACACAAATAAATACGATTACTAACAATCCGTCATAAAAGAACAATATTTAAAACCTATTTATTCCAATCTATTTTAACCGCAACAACAAAAAAAAAATTGATACCTAATTAGCTACACTTCGAATGTCCGACGAGCAATGCGATAAGACTGATAAACTATGCCTAGACGACGTAACCCAACGTTACTTTATTTATTAACGTAACTGTAAATCGTAAACCGTACGTTACAAAATGTGGTCCGAGCCACCACGTCTGCCTACCAGAAACTGGAACGTAAAAACTGGGCCAACTTAACTAATTGGGTCACAAGTTAAATTTACAAGAACTTACCCCTTTTGGCTTTAGATGTTTTTTGTAATAACGTTTTTTGATTAAGATTGTATGTAGTGTGTATGTGAATGTCTGTATTGTGTTTCTTTGCTCACTATAACTATAAAATATTAAATTATATCGAAAAATAACGGCCGCCACCTTTCAACCAAAGATTATATGAGTGACTGACTGCCGCGGACGCGCACAGAGTAAGTTACGATCGTATCGCCGGATCGACCGCACATTTTTTACCGAATACTGTCTTTATCCGAATATAAGCGTTGAAATATTCTTAAATTGAAAATTTCAATTGATAATTGAAATTTGGTATTAGGTATGTATGAGAAATTCATTGTTCGCCGCCTTCTTAAACGGTGAGTGTAAAAGTAATAAAAAATGTGTTTTGTCCCTTGGTCTTGGTAAACGTGGACGCCCCGCATGTACGGATAGATCCTGCTACGCACGAAAGAGATGCATAGCAGTTGTCTTCTTTTTATGACTAAAAGTATTTAACATTGAATGCACACGAATATCACACCTCTAGTCTTACAAATTAAAGTTGTTATTGGATGCAAATGAAAATTAAAATTAAGAAAGTAGCTGTTACACTACTACTCCCAGTACAATCGGCAACAATCCCAGTGGAACACCTGCTCGGCCGTAACGAGTTTGCTAATAGGTTTACAATACCTATTTGTTTCCCGCGTCTTTCATGTAACGCCAACGACGCGCAAGGTATATTAACACTACGGTTGCTTTTTATGTCACCCAGTACTCTGATGAGTTGTAACGTTGTGGAATGGCCTGGCCCTAAACCGTGGTTTTGGCGTGATGAAGGGTTTCGATATTTTTAGTAACAGTTTCACAAATATTTTTATTATGGTCTATCAACATTATAGGTGTGTAACTTTCAGGCTTTTTCGAGTCCTTCCTTGATTTGGACAGTACAATTACTCCACCGTTTTTTCAACGGGATGGGAAGTGTCCCGTGCGCTGGATTCCATTGGAAACTTACGTCATCGCCGCGATAGTTTTGTGTGTGAAAATATCAAGATGCTGCATTAACTAGTAATGTCATCCGCACCTGGAGCCTTTTTTTGGTTTTACCCTCATAATTTTCCTTAATACTTGGCCAAGGCTTCAGAAAATGATGGCGTCATTTTTACCTCTTGATGCAGGGGTAAAAAATGGCTTTTTTGCGTTACGCATTAGTGGATGGCCCTTTTAAAATAGAAAATGGGGGAAAATTTTATATGTATGAAATGAAAATGTGGCCTACTATAATTACTTAATTTAGTTATTAAAAAATATTCTTTATGTCCAAATGTAAATTAAAAGATGCTTGCAAAAATATTATGTCTTTATTTTTTAATTTTTAGAGGCTTAGCATTAGTCACCAACCTATTAATTTTAAACACCATTTCCATTTTGACGTGACAACGTCTTATAAATTGGTTTGCCGGGTGACACTTCAAGAAACTGCGTTACGCTCCGCTCACGTTATGCGCTCACAATGAGAGCGAGTGAGAGGCACGCGCCCGCCTAAGAGCGAGAGAGACAGACATAAAATCATTGTCACGTAAAACTTTCGCCCGTATACCGACTTTACAGGCAACCAGTTTTTTTTTAGCTTCCAGATTACATTTAATTTGTTGCCGGTTTAAATACTTTCTAGTTCAAAATCGTACTTTTGTCACTTTATTTACATCTGACGATGGCTAAACTTGGTTGTAAAATTCAATATAGTCACTTGCAAACAAGCAAAAGTTTACTTGACCTAGCAATTATACTAGACTGCGAGTCTATAATAATAATGTTATTGTAAAATTATTTGTTACCTTGTTTATGTATTGTACCACATTTAATACAAATAATTTCAACTTTTCATTACCTGATAAAAATTGCCATAGACGTGTAAGGATAGTTGACTGCACCAAACCCTGACAAAAGAGCCATGACTGTTACTCCAATAACTCCTATACGAGACACACCTTGCTCTATGGAGAATATTCCCTGAAAAACATGTTTATATTATTATAAAAACTGTTCCCTGCAAAGATAGTATTGCCATATCTTCACTAGAGTAAACACACACTGAGTTCCCATGAGCATCATTATCCATATCTCGTAGGCGTCACATATATATTTTGACAATGACTGGCCGTCAGCATCCAATGGTATTGTATGGTTCTTCCCCTGATTATCTTTCCATCTCAAAGGAGGCTGTCCCATGTTGCGTTTTGCAGTTTGTGATTGCCAACTGAGTACTTTTCATCACTGTCAGTTATTGGTAGTTCAGCAAGTAGTGTGACCTGCCCTGCTTCTTCAACTCGCTAGCTTTGCGAATGTAATAAATACCTTAAAAATATTAATTTTTGGTGCAAACGTCTTAGCCACGAAAGAGGAGGGATCTTGCTTTGTGCAAAAATAGAGTCAGATTTTTTGATTTTTTTCACTTTGGTCATTAGTCTTATTTAACAACATTTACACCAACTTTTTTTTTATTTTTTGATTTATATGTTAAATTTATGAAACACTGTGTCTGCTGTGTGAACACTACATAAGTATCGTCTAATACACAGTTTGTGTTTTAGTTTATCAAACTTTTCAAAATCTCACCTGTTTTGGACTCAAAATTGGAAATGGATCACCAATTTTCCAAAAGAAGTATAAATATATAAACCACACGCACATTGTTAGGGGTCTTATCATATTTTGAGATACTGAAATAAAACAGAAACAATTGTTAAAGACGCAATGTCAGTGTGAAACAAGGCATTTGGGTTGTAAACAGACAGAGAATTACATTCTAGTATCTATGGCATGATAAATTAATTACCAATGTTGTATATCTTATGATTTCAGGCCAGGAAAATGAAAGCAATTATTTAAGGACACTAAAAAATTATGAGAATATGTAGCAATATATAGTTCAGTACAATATTTTCCTTCTTTTTATAGAAAGTTGATGCCTCAGCAAGAAGATGTGCACTGCTGAACGTAAGGTTCCCCCATGTGCAAGTCCAACTAACTAACTAACTAAATTAGAGCTATTTTGGTAACTTAGGATTTTATGTATACCTAATTAATGTACCTAATTTCTTTGTATTTATTTATTAGATTAGGTATAAAAATAAACTTACCAAATCTAATGTTGCTGATACAAAAGTATGCAATGTAAAATGGTATGAGAGCAATTACCATGAACAAAAGGGAATATAGACCAAGATTCCAATGGAAATATCGTGAACTGAAAAAAAAGAAAAAGAATAAAATATATACAAAATTGTTTATTCTGCAAGTAGGTAACCATCTACAATTCATCCTCTTGGGGATGATTTTTTGCATATCAGTTTATCACAAGATAATCCATAAGAAAATTACAGATTTGCAGCAAGTAGGTAGATCTCATACATTTCATCCCCTTAGGTAATGATAATGGCCAAACATCTGTTCATTTCATCTTAAAAAAGACTTCTCTGAGTATAGATAGAAAGCTTACAAGCTATAGTGTGTCCATGTGGAATTCGGTAACAATTATTCCTGCAGGTATATTTTAATTTTCCGTGATAAAAAGTCCTTGTTTGTCCCTTTAACAATTTCTGTGCCAAAAATGTGGTGTTGCGATGCTAAGTAATAACAGACAAATGAAGGAAGGACACACAAACAAACTTACTTTCCCAATGACAATATTAGACTGACTTTTTTTTATTTCTATAGGATTAGAGCAATCCGTCTCTATGATAGGACACTAAGCAGCATGAGGTTCTTTGAGTAGATGACATGTTAGGAATGCTGCCAGTTCCGCATCCTACTTAGTTATAGCTCTCAGTTGCTTGTTTATTGTCGTAATAAGTCCTGTGGAACAGTCCTTTTTAGTCTCCGTGTTTTTTTGCATGTCTTCCATTAAGGATTTTGCTAAGGCGTTGGGGTGGTTAACAATTCGGTTCTAATGTTTGTAGGACTAATTGTGTCCCAACTTCATTCACTGAAAAATCCAATCTTAATTTTCTCTCCATTGGTAAAGAGTATCCCAAATTCATCACAATAGGGTAATCTATGCTAAATTTACATAATAATGTATGCTAAATTTCTTCTGAATCAATTACACCCAACATCAAGCAAGTGTAATAGATTTTTTCCTTTTCGTTTATAAAAGTAGGTATTAACATTTTTAGTTAAGTAAATGTTTCAAATCTTACCTTGAATCTAAGTATCCAATAATCTCAAAAATTATTAACTCAAACATTGTACAGCTCAAAGCAAATGTAACTGAAAATATAAGCTGCACCAGAAGATGATGCACCTCATAGTCTTTGAACAGCTGCTTCACAAAAAATATCCATCCTCCAACAAAAAATATGATCTAAAACAATTGATACTAATACAGTTATTCTCAAATATGTATCCAGTTTTAATAATCAGCAGTTAAGTTTTTTGAGTTGATGCGCACAAAATCATGTCATAGTAATTCGCAATACATTTAGATGCATGCATTGAGTAAAGTGTTTTTTATATAGATTTTCAACATTTACTCCCAAATGTAGGTACTTAGTGTCCCATGGAGGGTGTACAACCAAACCACGTATAGGTTTATTATGTACAAGCATTATGCTGTACAACAATCATATCAGCCCATTGTCATCCACTGCTGGACATAGGCCTTACCTAACTTTCTCCACAGCGTGCGACTCTGTGCTGCCTGTAACCAACGGCTCCACGCTACCTTTACGAGGTCATCTGTCCATCTAGCAGGGGGCCATCCCACGCTGCACTTTCCGGTTTGTGGCCGCCACACGAGAACCTTCTTACCCCATCGGCCATCGGTTCTTTGAGCTATGTGGCCTGCCCATTGCCACTTCAGCTTTGCGATTTGGTGAGCTATGACGGCGACTTTAGTTCTCCTGCGGATTTCCTCATTCCTGATTTGATCAGGTAGTGAAACTCTGAGCATAGCTCTTTCCATCGCCCGCTGAGCGACCTTGAGCTTTCGTATAAGGCCCATAGGTAGCGGCCACATCTCAGTGCCGTAAGTCATCACTGGCAACACACACTGGTTGAAGGCTTTTGTCTTGTTTCATGTTGTACAACAATATCAAAACAAAATTAGATTTATTTCAGATACATAAATAATCTCAAAAAAACTCTCTACAAACCTTAACATGACAAATAAATTTTATTGACTTTCCTAATGGACACATCTATAATGACTCAAAATGTTTTACTTTTTTAACGGTTTTTCTTCCCTTGGTTATAAGCAGATATCTAATATTAGGTATCTGGCCAACCAACTATCCGTTTCATCTCTTCATAAAAATAAATAGTAGATAGATATATAAATAGATAGTAGATAGGATCAACATGAGGTTTTTTGTTATTCTAGTTGGGGTGTGCAAAAAGGGGCGCTGAGGAAAAAGGCAGATAAATTTTTCACGTCTTGCTTTGCGAAAAAACTTGAAAATATATAAGTCCGGTTTTTTCCCTTGCGCCCTTGTAGTTACTCTGACCCTTGGCTTTCCTTATTTATTTGACACAATGACCGTACAATACCTATATGTAAAAGCTATAATGTTTTAATAGGTTATTGAATTTGTCATTAAAATAAATGCATATGGAAGTGTACCTGAGAAATTGAAATAATTAATGTATCTTCTAGAAACGTCATGTTGCTGATAATTCGATAAATAACAATGTAAATAATCTGAAATTTTTGGATGAGAAAAAACCGACGAGCAAAGAGAATATAATACTGTAAGCCGACGAGCAAAATAAACAATTTTTTTTTTCAAGAAGCAAAATAAACAATTTTTTTTTTTGTCTCTGAAGAACAGTGTGACCATCTCAAAAATAGCTAATCTGCCCGACACTGGCAAAAAATCTGCCAAAATCTGCCAACCCGACCCCAGGAAATGCCAAAACTTTGCCATCATATTACTGTCACCATAAAGACAGCAATGTATAAATAAAATACGTACTTCTGACCAAATTACATACGGGTTAAATTGATAACCTTTTTTTAAAAGTCTGGTAAAAACATTTTAACACTTTGTAAAGTACTTACCGATGATTAGCCGCTATACCGAATCATATGCTGCTTATGTTTTGAGATGACACATGTTCCTTTAATGCAGACAATCTTGTAACTAAATTACAATTGCAAGCTTTGCAAAATACAACATCAGGATTCTCCTTAGCCCTGGAAATCCAAGGAAGGAAGGAAGGCTCGGCTTTTCTTTTGATCATGTACAGATCAGCATAGACACAAACACAACTGCATAAATTTAGGGCGCGGTCCTCGAGGTTAACTTACCACAAAATTCTACGTATTAAATTAGTTTAAGTTAAAAGTTATATTAAATCACCGGGACTAGTATTTAGTAAAAATTTGACAGTGACAGCTGACGTACAAAACCAAAACACCTCATAAATGCCCGTGGCATTTGGTAGTAAATTGGTTTAAGTTGGATTATTTTAGATTAAAGTACCGGGACCGTGGTTATGACGTCATTTGGTCATCAGTGGTTAAATATGGTCGCGGTTTTTCATACCGGGACCGCCCTCTTAAACTGCATAAAGAGAATAATGTGACTAATAAAATAAATAATGTGTAATAATGTGAATAATAACGTGACAAGACAACAAAAAAATTAATGTAACCTCGATCAATTATGTTATAAAAAAAATAAACTTTATCTCTGACTATTTACCGTTCATTATCATATGGCGTACCTACGCGAATTAACAGGAAATCCCCGTGCTGTCTGGCATAAGACAAGCCAACTCAGTAAGTAAAATAATCTTCTACCCAATAAGTTAAAAAAAAGTAGCTGAAGAGCTCCGGAAGGCTGTTGGAAATTTCATCCATAGTATAGCATAAATATACTATGACGCCAATAATGGCGCCAAAAATCTTCATTTGTCGGGAGCGTTAAGTGAAAATTTTCACAACTTTACTCGCCGTTACTTGCTCATTGTTTTTAATTCAACCTCTATAAGTCTTCGATGCATAATTCTTCACAGGTCTTCATAACTAACTTCACAGGTCTAACTATCACGGTTCATGAGATACAGCCTGGTGACATACGGACAGACGGACAGCCAAATAGCAAAGTCTTAGTTATAGGGTCCCGTTTTACCCTTTGGGTACGGAACCCTAAAAATGATCGAAACGGCATAAAACAGCCATGACAACCACACTCAACAAATATATTAATAATTCCGTCATAGATCAGCAAGTTTAGTGTATTGAACCATACTAAATGAATCCCAAGTAGGTATAGTACGCGCCATGTAAGTTGAACTAAAATGGCGGCCGTCTGCGCAGGTACAGTAGGAACAAATGTACCAACGAACCAAAAATGTATTACTGCGCAGGTTCAACTAACCTAGGTGCTTTAGTTCAAAAGCCATCCGCGGATGCCAATTTATCGCAATCGCGAATGATCTACATATAAATGAACAAAGATGACATTCTTTATACAAAATATTATAAATACTTTATTCATAACTTCGAAGTACGACCCAAAAATGCTGGTTATGCTCCCGTTTAGTTTATGTAACGTCAGTTTTCCCCGGGGGGATAAATCCCAACTATCCCCCCCTCTGTATACGTCCCTGCATACAGCTAAGAGTCCGCACCACCACTCAAGTCCTGTCATAAAAACTGGAACTATTGCAATAAAGTTTAATAAAACATCGGCGAATCTGTTTTACCTTATTAGAAACCAAAGAAATAACAAGTTATACTTTGATAGGGATAACAGTTTGTGGAATAGGTACCTTTTAGGTATAATTTTTATTGACAAGATTTAGTTTAGACTACTGGTGTCCACTCGATCTAAGATAAAGAATCAAAACCCTCGCACTCTCTCGATAGAGAGTAAATTCCTTGCCGGTGGCTACAGATAATACATACCTAGTATACGTATCTAGTTATCGGACTTGAGTGGTGGCGTGGATTCCACTAACTAAAGTACTAAAGTCACAATATGTAGGCAGATAAATAAGGTGCAACCTTACTTCTGTAGTTTCCAGCCACGGATCTCAGCACTGGTAAACTTTGAATGATTACCTAGGTATTCAAATACCATAAAAGAACCCACTTTCGGAAGGTTATCTGATTGAGCTTGTACAAAACCAGCTTCAACTTTATTAATACTCATAATGTGTAGGTATTGGTTTTATAGTAATTATCACAAATTTACACTCTTGATATGTATCGACACTTCATTGAGGTACTTATCGCGTCTCAGCTCCGTCGAGTTGTCAGCGACTTATGAATGAGTGCACGAGCGTGCAGTCCGTTCAAGTACGATGTAATCGCGGCGCATTGGCTTTTAGCGGCTCGGAAGAGTTATTTTATTTTTTAATAATTCTGTAAGTAATGGTCCGATTTTAATAATTCAAAAAGATATACAATTCTTATGTTATACATAACAACATAGGTAGTAATTCTATTTAATTTGTTTTAACTGTACTGATCCTCATTGAATTGCACAAGAAAACTATTCTATTAATGTTCCAAAACCCGCCGAGTAATTAACCCCTGTAAAAGTTAAAAAATCAGCCCGTTTTGGAATGTTAATTTTCACACTGACAGGAGTGAATCGCAACCTTATCTATGTAAAGAATTCAACTTGACAGTTTGAAAATTACTCTGTCATCTTTGAACGAACCATAGAATACTAAGGGCATGATTTTTTAGCTATTACGATTGAATTTGTTTTCGTGCTGTCTCTGACTGTTTTGTTGAAAAATCTATTTTTTGCTGCCCTGCTGTAACCACCATCAACAGACTGCGCTTTGGCCATAATACCGCTTCGTCATACCTTGCAAGATTCGGTATTATTGGTAACAATATATATCCACATTATGAACAACAAGAAAGAACTATGGAAAACCTTATTAAGTTTTTAATTGCTAGATAGATTAGTGTTGACCAGTTAATTTAGTGATGTCAATTTTTTTCGGTTGCCGCCACTTGATCAATTATTAAAAGATACGATTTACGAATACGTTTAGATCGCTATACAGATATAAAAAAATACAATATAAACAATATTAAATGATATTCAGTGAAAAATACGGTGTAAAAACCAAAATAAAGACATGATCTAAAGGTCTTTGATACCAGGTCATAAAATTCCAAAAAAAAAATATATTGTTTATTAATTAAAAAACTGGTTGCCTGTAAAGTCGGTATACGGGCGAAAGTTTTACGTGACAATGATTTTATGTCTGTCTCTCTCGCTCTTAGGCGGGCGCGTGCCTCTCACTCGCTCTCATTGTGAGCGCATAACGTGAGCGGAGCGTAACGCAGTTTCTTGAAGTGTCACCCGGCAAACCAATTTAAAAGACGTTGTCACGTCAAAAAATATATTGTTTATTAATCGAAGAGTAGAATAATATAAAAAGGAATATATAATCCACAGAGAATATAAATTGATATAGTCTATGATTATAATTTTTAGGTTATGTTTATTTTGCTTGTGATGATTTGTTTTTGACTGATTTTGATAATTTTTGTGGTTTAATTTTGAACTATTCGTTGAAAAGTGTATGCTGTTTGCTGTAGACAAACTGCCACAAACGAGGTGTTTTATAGCGGTAAGTATTGAATAGACAAATAATTACATCATCGTAAAGTAAGTGAAGGTATTCACTGCATATCATTTATTGGATATATATAACTGAGAACCTCTCTTTGCATGTGGGAGCGCCTGGGTTAAAGTAACTAAAAGGGGGTGCAAAGGAAATCGTCGCGTACAATTTTCTAAGTCGTCCTCATAGTTTCTTATTGTTCTCCCCAATCCCAATTACTTATAGGTTAAAACTCACCTATCAGTTTTCAGGTAGGTATAACAATAAACTTAAAAAACCTTCAAAATAAAATTAAATAGTTACTAGATTTAGCGGTTTAGGCTTGTTCTTTTTTAAATATTACAAGGTAAACTCTGTGAAAATGTCTGATATAATGATGAAGACAGCTCAGAAATCAAAGTATAATATAGATATCCCTACAAGGTTTAAAAGAAAAAGTTACTTACCTTTGCATTTTGTCATAAATTTGTTCAGTAAGTATTTCCGTATGTGTAAAAAAGTTTTTATATTGATGATGGGAAGAAACTTCTCGTAATCGTTTCCAATGTCGGACTTACGTAAGCTCTGCATGAAAAAATATGGTAATCAGGCCTATGTATATTCTTACATCACGGCTTAATTTATTCCCTGGTATCCTGGTTTTTTTTTTAACTATTTTATAAAACAGTTTAACTATGTTATGAGAGCATGATGCAAGTATCAAAAGCCTCTACCTACTTTGATCTGTAGTCACATAAAAAATACACAATGGGGAAGTTGACAAAGTTGACAAGGTTATCAGATTTTGATAAATCTAATTACGTATGTAGTATATGAATGACTAGTATAAAAAATTAGCTTGATAGAGAATGTTGTCAATATTTTACAGATATTTAATTAAAAAAACAAAATTTACTTATTTTTTACACAACTGGTTAGATTTCAAAAGACTTTTTATGTCAGCACACACATTTGTAAAAGCCATGTGTAAGGAGGTAATTGCAAAATTCTCTAAAGCAACATAAAAAAATTCTATAAGTACAGATTTGAAAAATATTAGATGCCTAATTTAGGCCAAGAGATTATTGTCTATAGTCTCAGTAGGTCCTTAGTCAGTATTCTTCTTGTGTTACAGACAACATTGGTAGGCAAAACATATTATGACTCTGGCCAAACAATAGTAGCTCAAAGACCCTAAAGTATGGTTACCATTTCAATATTTTAAAACTCCTGACAAAAAGCCTGCCATTTCAAAAAAAGTCTGGACATAGTCACATAATCAAATAAATGATTTATTTATTAGGAAACTCAACAGCCTATTATATACACACAAGATTATTTTTTAATATACTGCCATCTACAAACAATTTAAAGTAAAACTGATAAAAGGATGACAATTTGATAACAATGTGTTATGTTATGTTATGTAGCTGACAGCATCAATATTCAGTACTCTAAAACCAATCACAAAGTCTCACAACATGAAATTGTGATTTACATGTAGCCAGTAATCACATATTACATTATAGTACAGAAATACGTTTCTATTGTACTAAACTCACAAATTAAGTATATGAGTAGGTGAAACTTGAAAATAATAACAATGATATATGGCTAGAGGGATGCCTTATCAGTTAATTTCTTAAAGTTATGGATTCTAAAGACATTTATAGATAAAAAGAATATGGCAATATCTATGATTTTTTTGTTATAGTGAAGAGCCCTCTAATATATCAACAATTTAACGAGTCATATCCACATTAATACTTTAATTAGTACAGTGACTATACTTCTCCTCTAATGCATACTAGTTCTGCTCCAATTGTTAATACACCATTCAGTTCTGTAGGTTTTGGTTTACATGAATATGCTAGTACTCCTCAGCAGAATCTGATTACTTAGGTTCAAGTGAGATCAGAGGGGGGAAAAATATGGTGGATACTGGCAACATTCTTTTACTTTTCTTTGACGTTAAAAGATCTGTAATTGTAATTCGCAGCCTAGTTGGTAGTGTGGCCAGCTGCTATGCAGAGGGTGTGGGTTCGATTCTGGCACTAGACAAACTTTTATGTCATAATTAAACATTTGTGTTTGTCTTGAGTGTGGGTGTATCTATGTATGACATGGATGAATTTACAAAAAAGGTTATATTTATGTATTTGTATCCATTGTCTGGTACCCATAACAAGATTTGCTTACTTTGGGGCCAGAGGGTGCTGTGTGCAATGTCCAAAAAATATTTATTTATTTATTTTGCATGTCACAATATGTACACTTTTGTAATAAATTGCACGATTTGTTAAATGTGGTTTTTATATAATACAGTCCTCAAGGGTCTGAAACACTGACATTGATAATGAATCATGATCTATTTATATCTTGCTGCATATAAAGCAGAACTGGTGTCAATTGAAAAGATCATTGAAGTAGTAAATGACTGCAATGGCGTATCATACTCATTCTCTGTGCACTTAATATGCACTTTAAATTTCAAGGTACTAAGGTTAATGAGTACCTAGATAAAGTTTCATTAGTAGGAAGGAGAAATAGGAATACTGATTATTATTTAATCAAACTTTTTATGTAGCTACTTATGTTAATCGAAGAAGTTAAGAGTAAAACAGCGCTGTTGCACACATTTAAATTTATAGCATTTGTAATGTATATCCTTATATCCTGTATATTTAATAATGTCGTGTCTCGTTGTTTGGCCGCGATGATCTCTTAAACTAATAAACCTTTTTTGATCAAACTTCGTAACTATCTGTTATTTGATCCAACTTAAAAGATAGTTTTTATCTCGATCTGTTAAGTGCGAGCCGAACTCGGGCACTTCAGGTAAAAACCAACGTTCGCCAGGTTACAGAGGGACGGCAGCGGAACAACGTTCGCCGGGACCGCTAGTCAGAATATATATTTTATTGGTTATCTACTAAAAGATAAAAAATAATTGAAAGCAAGCATAACATTACATATCTAGTTCAGTGTATTTTATTAGCAGTTTGAACGGGGAAATCCCCTCCTGGTGCTGACTCACCTTCGGGTTCGAGCCCCGCGGGGAGTGCTTGAGCGTTGGGCACTACATAGGCTGAGACTCCTTTAGAGTGTCGCCCCAAAAGTCCGGTGGAACAGTAATGGCTGCATTAGCCACACTGTATTAGTCATACTTAATAGATAAATAATAAAGGTTGCAAATTATTTTTGTTGCTGCATCTAATATATCCAGCAAGTTCAAATTTACCCTTCAACAAGTCAAATGCTAGAATTCTTTTTGTAATATGTTATAAAAAACCTGCACTAAAGAAAGCTAATCGCTGGAATAATTATCAGATACCCATTGATTATGGAATGGAATTGCAACAATTCTGTTTAAGGGCTATTAAAAAACCTGCACTAAATAAAGCGAATCGCAGGAATAATTAGAAGATATCCGTTGATTACGGAACGGAATTGCAACAATTGCTAACAGAAGCACTGACTGCAGCGAACCGTAATCAGTTCCTAAAAAACCTTTTACTTTATAATTAAATGTTTAAAAAGTATGACGCATGCATCAAAATCAATAGAGCTGTTATTTATTAAATAGTAAATTACTGACCTTTGTTTACCAAGATAAATTGCAATAACAAACATAAAAACAAATATAGTATTATTATTTTTGTAAAAATAGGTATATATATCAAAGTCACGATGTGAGTAAATAGAAAAACATGCGACTGAGATGGTTGCCAAAAATAATATTAGGTATTATTAGTAAGCATTGGCTGCCACTGTACGATAAGCATTCTAATTATTAAGGTACTTTTACACTTGCTGTAGGTGCTAATAAGTTTTGTATATACGAAAGCACCTTCATATGTTTCTTAAGAGGATACACTTCGCGGCGCCTCGCAGCGTGTTTTATACAAACGAATTTCCTACTTGTTTTTGACATTTACTGAATAAATACTATGAAATTTTGTAGGCACGATCTTAATATACATACATGCCGTATGTGGTTATCCAAAATCCTAAAAAAGCTTATATTAACTCGTTATCCTATTTGATAGTATTTGTATAAAAAACTAAAATCCTGTAAAGCTTTTAAACTCGATAATTTAATTGGAAACTGCACACTGCAAACCTAGATATTTACTCCTACAGCACGTCTTCAAAATTCATAGTGGTTGATTTGTAAGTGTCAAAAATAAGTAGGATATTCGTTTGTATGAAACACGCTGTGAGGCGCCGCGAATCGTATTCTCTTAAGGGGTTTCCTACTATTGGTTAGCTACGATTTAAAATATTTTTCAGTCATATTACAGTTACTAGTTGTAATGTTACATTTGATATTTTTTTTTATATTTTAACATTGTATCCATTGACGCGTAGGCTTCCCCACATTTTTGTTAAGACCTTTCCTATGTCAGTTTTGTAAAACGAGGTTTAACAGTCTGAATAATGTCGTCTACCTATGCATCATTTTCTTGCTCCCTCTTTTTAATATCCTACTCGGGCCTATTTTTTAACATCTGATTTTTCGACTTCTACTTAGACCCCATAATATATTGGTAACTTCTAAACCAATAATGCTCATTTTCGAACTTAAAAATTGTATTGTATTTGTGCAATTTACTCGCCTACCAAATCATATCTTCCTGCCAATGACCTACAAGGTCATCGTATACAAAGGTTACTTATGGATAGTTACGGCTACGGAACCCTACATTGAGCATGGCAAGACACACCCTTAGTGTTTCCTCAAAACGATATCTCGGGGACTAACTATTAATCGGGGTGTTTCCTCAAAACGATACCTCGGGGTCACGTTGGTTATATCACTGCTATACGTAATTTGCGTATTATAGCCCGTCATTTGGCTGTGACAGACGTAGTCTTTTATACAGGTGTGTAAGCTTTACAATGCCATTTCATTCACAATCTATTTTGGCAAAGACCTGTCTGTGTCTCATCTTATTGTTTAGACAAATAGTAGCTCGGTAGTGGTCTGTTTAGAAATTAAATAGAATTTGACATAACATAATGTATGATAGCAGTGAAGTGTAAATAATAGTATTTTAATTAAATAAATAGATTTAACGTCTTATTTTTAAAATGCAAAGTGTTAGGAATATGTTTAAAAGACGATGGATCAGTATTGGTGAGTTTGTGGTGTTATGTAACTTATGAATCTTTTGTATTGTTTTTAACTTAACGCTTTCTGTCAAGATTATGCAAGACAGATGAATGTAAAAAAAACCGGCCTAGCTCTTATGGTGTACGCATCATCTTATGATTCGGTATGAGAATTGTTACGTATGTAGATTGTTTTTTCTGCAAAATAATTTTTGTTGAAATATTACGAAAGTTTATTTCTCTATTTCAAATGTTTAAAATACACGGTTGAAACGTTAGGGTGCACAAAATTTCCAACTTTGCAAAATATACATTTGACAAAAAAGTTACTTGAGAGTCTCATAATTTTTTTAAGACTGATAAATTTTATGGTCTCCCTGTTCTATGTATGGGGACTATCCTTATTGTCTTAGACTAATTGATTGTCTTTTATATTTCTCGGGTCTTACACGTGAAAGATATAAAGAAGAAAACGAGAAATATAAAAATAATGCGTACAAAGCGCGTCAGTTTAAAAAGTATGATTTCTTGATTGACTCGCAAAAAGGTTTAAACACACATCCTTAACCGCTGGTTGATTCTATATACGACAATAATCCATTAATAAAGGATTTTGCATTAATGGAATATTTTGTAAGTAAAATATTTTAATTGCATATGTGAAATATGGGATGGGTGTAAAAATCAACTTTTATTATTCATTCCTTACATTAAGCAACAGAAATTATTTCTTTTCTATCCATTAAGTATAAGTAATTACGATTCATCTTTAAATGTTTGGCATAGTTAATTAGTTTTGTTTGATTTTACCCTTACTCCTAACAACAGTTTTATATTTTTTATTCAGTCTTATTCATATAATAATAGATAGTAAAATCATAACTTTCTCTTAGATTCTAATGTAATTTTACAGTAGGGTGTCTATGTGAACTGCTATACAATTTAATAAAAATTTATATCCAAGGGTAGCTCTCCAAACAATGATGATACTGGCAGACATAATTACCTATGCGGAAGTAAACTTGTAATAGCGTTACGGCCTGGTTTATTTTCATCCGAATGCTGCGTCTAAATATCGTTTCAAAGGACAGATTGTTGTGCGTGATCTTGAATAGGTATTGCGAAAATTCAAACCAGTAACGTTTTGAAGTTCCTACTAACTTTCCTTTTGATAATTTTTAATACCTATATAATAGGTTATAAAATTTAGTTTTAAAAATGAACTCGACAACAGAAAAACAATTATTAATAAAAAATTAAAGTTTTTATTGAATTAATTTAAAAAAGGAAACTTCGCTAAATAATTAAAAGTCTTGCCATTCTTCCACGCGGCCAAACACTTATTAAATATTAGGTTATTTTTTAATATATAATTATAGTAAAAAAAAACACTGAAAATTAAAAAATTAAATTCATGGAACATTGAGCTAAGTGTTTTCGTCTAAGCTCTTAAGGGACGGCCTACCCTCACCGAGGGCGATTTGGGCCATAATAGTCCACACGCGGGCCCATTGCGTATTGTGGACTTTAGATACGTCTTTTTTATGACGTACGCAGGTTTCCTTACAATGTTTTCCTTTACCTTCAATGTTTTCCCTTACCAAAAGGATAGTTGAGTGAGTACTTGAGAAATTAAGAGAATATATATTGGTGCAAGGCATCCTTGAACCTCCGCCCCTCAGGACGCTAGGCAAAATCAAAATTCCAAGGCCACCATTGACCAAATATTAATCATATAACCATAGTTTGTGATCGTAATCAACATTATGTGTTGGTGTTGGTATCACTGACCTCCTAAGTAGAAAGGTATGGAGCCAACGTCAAGTCTGACTAGCACTTGTGTTTTTAAAAAATCAATAACCAATAAGCGTTTATCCGTTAAAGCTGCCAGTAGGTAATAAACAAATAAATCAGTTATATTATGTAAACATTTTGACATTAACCATACTAACGGTACCTATTAGTATCTCATATGTGACGTCACTGCATAAAATATATTATGATAAGCAAGTCGCAGTGGGTGTAAGCGTTGAGTTAATGATATACTATATTGCCGCGCCTCCACGAGACAGTTAGTTTATGACTTTTAGTGATACTGGCCGCTTTGGCTTCATAGCATGTGTTTTATGTTCTATATATAAATATTCGAGAAAAAAAAAAACATTGAAGGATTGTGGTTTCCGCCAGTGTGTGTGTGTTAGGGTGGGATTTTTTTTTTCGAGATGGAGCATGGTATGTTTTTATTTTAAACAAATTTAAAATATTTTCAGTCGGCTTTTTTAAAAAAAAAAAATTTATGACATTGTTTTTTGTTATTTGACGCATTTATATAAACAGTTTCATTCCACCGAAACACTTAGGAATTTATTCAGACTTGGAATTCAGACTTATTACTTCAGACACAATGTAACATCGAATATGCAAATCCCAACGACATTACTTTGCCCAAATCCCATGGCGAATATACTGAAGATGACGAACCTTTGTCCAAAATTACTGGAAGTGATTACGGTGTTGTTCAGAACCGTCCACGTAGAAAACATTCAAATTATAAAGGTCAGAGAGTTACCAAATATTTATTTAATGAAGATAAAGAACCAAAAAACAATAACTCGAATAACACAAAACAAGTAAAGAAAACTACAAAAGAAACCAACAAACAAAAAAGGAAAAGTTCTATAAACCAAAATCAGCTGAATATAGTGAACAGTGGTACTGCCTGTAAAGAGGAGGGAATTGCAGATATGAGACAATACTTGGAGTGTTGTTAGTGGTACCACGAGGTTAGCGTTGACTTGACATAAAGTGATCTAGGCGCATTTGTACGTGTATTATGAGTAAGACTGATTAATGTTTCTAAGTAAATTACGCTATTATTTTCCAAGGCCTTATTTAGTAACCTTGTTAAGGACTATTAAAGTATATTTATTCTTTAAATATTTTGTAATATTTTTGAGAAAATATGTTAATTATCAAATTTTTGCCTGTTTGGATTGTTTTTTTTTTTACATCATTCTTTATTTCTTATTAAAATGCGATTTCGAGTCTGACTTGCAATTTAAGCAAAATATTTTGCAAAGAAAGTTATGCAAGGATCTCATGGAAACACATAATAAGGTTTAGAAATACATATTTTTATATTAATAATACTCTAATAACAACAATTCTAAAATTTAAGTATATAGGCTTTGTTAAGACACTATTTTTTAAAAAAGGCGAAAGGGTAAGGTTCCAGAATTACCTCTGTTTAAGTGTAAATTAGTACTTCATATTTTATTTACCTAGTTTAACTAAAGCAATTTTTGGTAGATACCTTAAATCAAAAGCCTTTATCAAAACCTGGCTATGCTAGGCCCATGCCCCATTGTATTATTCTCGTTATCCTTATTTATCTATTTACGTAAGAAAGATAACCACTTTGTGAAAGCCGAATAAACCTTTAGCCTCTTATTTTATCTTGCGCGTTACTGCGTGATTATTTTACTACCTACTAATTAGGTACGATACGGCTTAGATAATAATTTCGAATTAACCTGTTTTCAAATTCTTTATTTTTCAGTGTAAAATTCGGGTTGGCAAGTAAACACATATTCATGTGCCTGACAAGATATATAGCTTACTAGCGGTCCCGGCGAACGTTGTTTCGCTGCCGTCCCTCTGTAACCCGGCGAACGTTGGTTTTTACCTAAAGTGCCCGAGTCCGGCTCGCACTTAACAGATCGAGATAAAAACTATCCTATCTTTTAAGTTGGATCAAATAACAGATAGTTACGAAGTTTGATCAAAAGCGGTTCAGTAGTTAAGGAGTCCATCGCGGACAAACAATGTGACACGTAATTTTTATATAGATAGATAATGCCGCCCCCTTTAGGTTATTTTGACTTTACAACATTGTGTTGTAAAAGACTTTAAATTACAAAAAAACATCGTAACTATTTGATTACATGATATCAAATACTAGAGGAATTTGTAACGAATCGAAAAATTCCTCTAGGAATCGATTTCAATATCGTATCCGTAGAATCGGATACGTCTACGGAGGTGAATCCCCAGGAGTCTGGTAGCTTATACTGTATTTTTTTTTTGCTTAATTATTTGTACCTTATGACGTAAAAGCCCGTTGGTTCAACACCGTCCTACAGCAAATAGTTTTTAAAAGTTCGTAATATATTGACGAATATTTCTTTGGATTAGTATTGTCGCAGGGGTTGATATTGAAGAGGATACGATTCGCGGCGCCTCGCAGCGGGCTTCACACAAACGAATTTCTCTTTTTTTTTTATATTTACTGATCAATCACTGTGTATTTTCTTAGTCATAATCCGAAGTCGAATACCTATGTCTGTGGTTTTCCAAAATCTTGTAAAATGTTTTTATTAACTAGAAATCTTTTTTAAAGCCATTTTGTATGAAAAACAAGAATTCTGTATTACTTTTTAAAATTTAATAGAAAACTGGCACACTGCAGACCTAGATATTTATTACAAGAACATATCTTCAAAATTTCGTGGTGTTTGATCAGCAAGTATCAAAAATAAGTGAGAAATTCGTTTGTATGAAGCACGCTGAGAGGCGCTCCAAACCGTATTCTCTTAAGCCGGCCAAGTGCGTGTCGTAGACATAATAACTTAAAGATCCGTATCATGAGAATTACATTTAAATTACAAACACATAAAATCTTCATAGAATTAAGAAATACAATATAAATATACATACATATAAACAATCTTTCTTTGTTTATGACTCCCTGAAGGTTAGAGTATTAGCAAGCAATTTTAATTAGTGTATGTAATAATTGAGTAGTAACAAATATATCATACGTACCATATCTATATGGCTACATGACTTATGTAAATAAAGAGCACAGACTTGTGTCTCGATAGCTCAATTGGTAGATCGTTTTTACACGGAAAGTAAAGTCCTGGCTCAAGGTTAATCTTTTTACTGCATCTTTGCTATGAAAATATTAATTTACATTAATATTAAGTACTATATGACAGTCTTGTATCTTAGTCATATAGTACTTAACCGGGCCACATATTAATTAGATCAAGCCTGTACTCAAAATTTAATCTCAAGCAGAAATAAAGGCAGCCCCGCACTCATCAGTACTGAACTAGTTCAATATAAGCTTAGTTGTAATTCAATTGAAACTGTGACGAAATATCGGAAAGCAAATAAAACCTGTCGTAGTAAGACCCGTTTAATATAATTATAATGTTATGAAACATGACAAACTTGTCCGTACCAAACGAAGCGAATCGCCAGAAGATTTGTAAAGCCAACTTCGTTTCGGTGCAGTCGGCGGCGCCTATAAGTGTGCGTTAGCCTTTATTGTAGCAAAATTTCACCATTCACCATTGTTTTTATATTTTTTAGCATAATGTGGTGGGATTCTGCGACTGTTATGTTTGATCAACTTTTGGCTTAAGCTAAAGACTTACAGTATTCAATTCGCGCAAACAAGTTGCTTGTGTGCGGTGACTGCCTCTATCGACAAATAGTTGTTTGTAGTACGAACAAGCAACGAACAAAAATATGCTACTAGGCGGTCACCTGTCGTATGACCAAATTCACATAATCATTAATTACTTACATTTTTAAATAACAAGCAGAAGTACAGGAATGACTTAATTGTAATTCCTACTAGATTTCTGTGATATGAAATGCGTTTTGTAACTTAGTCGCAAATAACATCCGGTCGAATACAGCGTTCATAAGTCAAAAAGTCAAAGTCAAAGTGGTTTATTCAAATAAGGATTTTACAATCACTTTTGAATCGTCAAAGTTATAAAATATTATTTTTTGAACCCTCCCACCTTCCCGCCGGTTCACAATGTTGTTGATTTCTACCGAGAAGAATCCGGCAAGAAACTCGATAGTTACTCTTTTAAAAACACTATCAATAATAAAATAATAATACAATTAATGTTTTAAATTAAAAAATTTTTAGTCGTACAATTTTATGTTATTTCCATTATAATTTGATTTACCTATGCATCCTGTAATTGAGCATCATCAGTCCCAAGGATTTTTATCATTAACATAGTCTGAAATATTGTAGTATGCCTTTTTACAAAGTACCTGCTTGATAAAAGATTTAAATTTACTTATTGATAGATTTCGGATTTTATTGGGAACTTTGTTGTAAAAGTGTATACATTGCCCCATACATAAAAGTCCCAAGTCCGACAGTATGACTATTGTTACCTTATCTGCGGACTCCTGACCCTAGAGATAATATATATCATAAATCATAGTACGCTAAAAGCTCGTGACGCAACTGATGTTCGAAGCTCAACAAAATGTTACAGTAGTGCGGTTTCAGATGAACTTTTTACTGCGAAAACGCTTAAACGCGTCGTTTTAGACGCTATTTTTTTGTTAAAAAATATAGGTATAATTTCTATATACATAGTAATAACAATCATAATAATAATATACTTTATTGCACATAATATAACAAAAAAAAATAGGAACATAGAAAAAAAAATATAAATGGCGATCTTATCGCTAGGAAGCGATCTCTCCCACATAACCTTTGGGTGAAGGATTTAAAATAAAACTATAATAAAAGGTAATGTGTGCATTAAAAATAAGGTAGATGATAATTATAATCAATCGTACATCTTTAAAAAAATTTATGTAAAAAATAATATTAAATACAAAATATATATTTAAGATAATATTAGATACAATTACATAATACTATACATAAATAAATTGTTATTTAAGAATATGATATCCATATATATTAGTGATTATTTATCTCTGTATGAATATGTATGTAAATTTATATATATATATTAATTATTTATTATAGTGAGTAATAACGAGTTTTTTAAATATACTCAAGGACTGCGCTCGTTTTATTATATCTAGAGGTAATGTGTTCCACAATCTGACTGCTTTTACTTTAAATGAGTTATTATACATTTGTGTATAGTGCTTTGGAGTTTTTAACAACAGATTTGTAGAATTACGTAAAAAAGGAGCACCAATGAACTAGAAACATTCTTTTAAATATGATGGTGTTTTTGGATTGAACAGGACATTATGAAGAAGAAATAGGACATGAGTATTCCGTCGAAGACGAATTGGGAGCCACTTAAGCTTTGTTCGGAATTCGGATATGTGATCATACTTTCGCAGACCAAATATATCTCTTATGCATAAATTTTGAAGACGCTCAAGTTTATCAAGCTGTTCCTCAGTGAGATCAAGATGACATCTGCATAGTCGAGAATAGGAAGAAGTAGTGATTGAGCAAGCGTAATTTTAGTAGGAATGGGTAGGAAGTTATGTAATCTACCCAAAGATTTTGCTGCAACAAATATTTTTTTGTTGATTCCTTTAACTTGTGGACCCCACGATAGTGTTTCGTCTAAAAGTATACCCAAGGTTTTCACAGTATCATTATATGGAACAGGCACTTTATTGACATAGACTAATGGCAGTTGTTGTCTATCGATTTTGGCGATAAGTCTCTTACTCCCCACGATGATGACTTGTGTTTTATTTGGGTTTACAACTAGGCCATGAGACTCACTCCAGTCAACAATGCGAGAGAGGTCCTGATTAAGTACCGCAATAGCACTTGATAACCCATCGATCCATCTTCGAGCTTGCGAGTATATTTGAAGATCGTCTGCATAAAGATGGTAAAGAGACAATATATGAGATGTAATTAGATTGATGAAAATAGCAAACAGAAGTGGTGACAACACGCCACCTTGCGGTACGCCAGCAGTGGTGTTGCAGTAGGCAGAGAACGAATCATCAACCTTAATGCGTTGTCGGCGTCCCCGCAAGTAACTATGAAACCAATCGATAACTGTTGGAGATATGTTAAGAGAACGAAGTATAGTTAGCAAAATATCAAGGTCGACCGTGCCAAAAGCATTGCTAAAATCTAGTAATGTTAATATGGTGACCTTACCTACCTAATGATAAAAACTGTTCGGAGCCATGAAGTTGCTCGTGCTCAATTGCATTTAGCGATTTACTTGTCCACGAATGGGAACTGTTTTATACTGCAATGTATAGATTCCCGGGGTTCCGTAGTCGTTTATAATACATATTCTATGATAGTACACTGCATAATGTTGCGCTTGGGTGAAATTCGCACCTGACAGGTTGTAGACTATGTATTGTGTAATAAAGATAATTATTAATGGACAGATAAGGAATTCATTATCACGGGACTGTATGACATTTATAGGCCAATTAATATCCACAGATAAACAACTGAGCAAAGTTTAAGTAAACAGATATAATGTCATTGCTACAATTACATTAATTGTTTTTTCCGATTACAATGGATGTGTAAAAGTTTATGGGATGAAAAAGTTTTATCACCCGGGTGATGTAGCGGGAAATCAACAAGTAATAAATAAAATAAAATTATCTTTGTCTTTTGGACAGTGTCAGTTTAGGAACGAGCCCTAAAAATATATACAATGCGTACATAGTCATCGTAATATTGAAGAAACATTTTTAGGGGTGTCCTGTTGAACTATGGGATGAAATGTTTTTTATTCACGTACCCCACTATGTGCTATATATCCTTAGATTGGTGTTTAGAAATACAATTGAGTTTAAGGAGTTTTTGAAGTGAAACTTCTTTAGCGGCGTTGTGCACTTTTTTGGTATGGGTAAAAAATGATAAACTCGCGTCAGGTCACGTGTCCTAATCGTGGAAATTCGTAAGACGGAAACCGTAATGCCACGCCTATTATAATTTTTATTTTTTTTCTATTATATGTGTTTTTCTCGTGGGGGTGCCTTACCGCTTACATATTTCGATGGCTTAACGCCCCCCCCCCTTTTTTTTTTTTTTTTTTGAGGTGAAAACTTCTTTAGCGGCGTTGTGCACTTTTTTTGGTATGGGTAAAAAATGATAAACTCGCGTCAGGTCACGTGTCCTAATCGTGGAAATTCGTAAGACGGAAACCGTAATGCCACGCCTATTATAATTTTTATTTTTAGTATTCGCGATTATGAGTAGTACAGGGAGGTTGGATATGGAATTTTAATTCTATGACAGATTGCGATGTCAAATATACTACGTCAAAAAAGTAAATAAACAAACATTATTTTTTCTTGACAATGTCAATGACATGTCTTGTGACATATTTGAGTGTTAAGCGCGAATCGTGTGTAAAGGTTTTCACTTCTGCCGGCACTCCCGGAGTGCAACTCGTTTTTTTTTTATCTGAGATGTATGTATATTTCAAAGTTATTGGCTTCGAAAATGGAAAAATGTGTGTCTTCTTTAACTCTTAAACCGCGTATTCTATAAATCGAAAAAACAACAAGGACTTTATAAACACTCACAACAAAAATTATTACAAAATCGATATAGGTAAGATTTTAAATATCTGAAATATTTTTTTCACTAGGCTGGTTTAGTTTAATACTAGGTAATCACACAGTATATTTCCATTGCGATAATGGTAATTACTAGTAATTAGGTTGATAAGTCATGGTTTACTACAGACAAATTAAGATTCCGCTTTATACAGTGGTAATTAAAATGTGAGAGTGGCATTAAACTTCAATATTTGCGACAATTAGCTAATATTATTTTAGATTATGCTATTTACCACTTGAAAAATATTTTTTAGCGTCTACTTAGCTCTGAGCGCCGCTTGATAATAACTAATACTGAATTGCTTTAATAACTTACGTTTGCATCTTTCATGGATTTTTTCAGATAGGAGTTACAGGTAATCCTATGACACATAATATTAGAAATATATTTTATAACCTGATGAGATGGCTTGCATTAAGTGTGCCTGGTATCCAGCAATATGTATATGAACATATACTAACTGAAATATTATGTAACATTTAATTTGCATTTGATTACTTTAACAGTCGGCTAATGTAAACGCAAAGAAGCCTAACAACTTCATACTAATCAAAGGGGAGAAAAACCAGAGGTGCCAGTCGATGCGTAATTACCTAATAAAGATCCCGGATAAAAGTACCTACCTACATAGCATTTTATCTATTACTACTCCGCTCCGCCCGCCCTAAATTCAGTTATCGGCGTGGGACTCCTTAACTTAACTTCCATTCATAAATAATTAGTTATACCAATGAATCAAATAGATATAGCATTCTATAGGTGCAGCGATAGTTCGTTTAACTCTGTTATAGTTATCGCGCAGAAACTTTTGAATTTTTAGGGATAAAAAGTAGCCTATATGCTATTCCAGGACCTAACCTATATATATGCCAAGTTTTACTCCGATCCGTCCAGTGGTAAAAGCGTGATTGAGTAACAAACATTCATCCAGACATAAAAACTTTCACATTTATAATATAAGTAGGATAACTGCAGCTTTCTCGCTGCATCAACAGTTTATGTAATAAATATTTAAAATAAATACATTATATATGTTTACTTAATCTATGTTCAGTTGTTTGTCTGTACCTAGATTTTAATTGGTCTATAATGTTATCCAGTCTTGTGATAATGAATTGCTTATTAATATGCAGCAGGATGTCCTACCGAATAATAGCTCCGTTTTGTTGACGGCATTAAAAGCTATGACATCGCAAAGACATTGGAATCGTTCTGATCACTAAATGTAATCAAACAATATGGCCGTCCACTGTTTTAACAGCGCATCCACTACTCTACCTACCGAGCATGTACAGCCAATGCGTTGAATGCGGACCGGAAGTGTTGTCAAAGTGCATTCATTTTTGGTCAACAGAATGATCGAATGTGCGCATAGACAGCATTGAGCGCATTCAATGCGTATACTGCTTGTCAACAAAACGCCCCTTATATAACACCTGACCACCATGGCGCCCCGCTGCCTTATTAACAATGAGTTAGCATAAAATGCTAACGCGCGGTGCCCGCGCAAGCAGTTCGCGGTATTGCTCTAGACATGGAATTATGTACGGAAATCGCGTACTGACGGCTACGAAAACGCTCAGCGATCAGCTTTGTTCAAAAATTGACAATATTTTGTTGAAGTATAGCACTATCTCTTTCTGTCGTACACAAAATCGTATTTCCCATCTCTACTGTTACGTTACATATCTGTACATCATATTAAATGTTTGAACACAGGTTGAAAGTGCATTTTCAAAGTACGAAACTAGCACCATCTATTAGGCAGTAGCGGTAAGAACTAAAAATTTTGAATTGTTGAAAAATTTCGTCAGCGTTGCTTCTTTTTGATTTTGCCCTTTAATGTTGGAATTTGTAAACTGTTGTGATCGTTTTACACGTAGTTATTTATTAATAAAACTAAAAGAACTTCATATTTTGAGAAACTTGATATGTAATGTCCTTTTTTAAATGACTGTCATAAACAAACAATATTACATATTAATATTGTAGATAGTCTTTAGAAACAATACATTTTATATTTTACATTTTGGGGTATTATAAAATTTTTGATATGTAACACTGCTTTGTTTACATTGAAATTGAAATCTTTAAAATTAGGTTATTTAGAAATTCAAAAAGTAATTTCCTGAAACTGTGCCGTAAAATAAAAAGGCCCATTGATTCGTCGTCATGTTTTAGTTTTTCTTTACCTAATACGTACAAAGAAATCAATTACGAAATCCATGAGGAAGGTTGGTGTTGTAGAAGGTGTTATTCTTTCTATCTAAAAACGTCATCTTTGTGGCATCTTCCAAAACCACGTCGTACCTGAAGGCTTAGGTACTCTGGACAACAATAATTCCAATCGAAGGTATGTAAACAAATCTTAGTTATAGTCACGCTTTAAAGCCAATACCTACTCTAGATCCCTACATACGCTGCAAATACAAGTGATAAATAGGTAATCTCATGACTTTGTAGAATTAAAACAAGCCTGTCTCTATACTGCTGTTTATCTAATGGCAGTTTTATACTGAAATTGTATACTAAGCATTGAGAGCTGCTCATCTGTAGTACTCACATAACATGATTCTTCGTACAGGGACTGACCTATTAAATATGATGCCAAAATATTTATCATAACTTACGTTTGATTAAACCTAATATATGTATAGTTGCTCTTATTGAATTGACAAGTCTTGAGAATAATAGCGCTAAATAATAGGTATTAAAATTGTATCTTTTAATATCTTGCCCACACTTAAAAGATACTTCATTATGTTATATATCCTGTAAAGAATAGTTTCTGTTGCTGAGTATGATGTGTAATGCATATTTTAGGTCTGCACAAAAAGTCAGTACTAAGGAATTCTTTAAAAATCAATTCACCGATATCTTATAATTTTTTTTGTTTCAGTATTAAAGAGATGATGTTGATGTTTTATTTCAGGTTGGCTGTCACTGTCACAACCAGTGAAGTAATGTTTTTTTATATTGTTTCAGTTATCTTGGAAATGCAAGTTTAAGAAAGTGAACTGTAGACGCAGTATTAGCAAAAGTCTTACAAAAGTCAAGTACAATGTGAAAACATCAACAAAAAGATCATTGCTGCTTCAAATGGATCGAATATTGTAGCGGGATACCACAGTAGAATTAGATTAAGTACAAGAATTGAAATAACGTAATAAAAAAAAAAATTAAAATTCTTCTCAATTTATTTTTTGCTATTATTTTACTAAAACCTATCATATCATAACTGTTCTATCATTATTAAAATGTCTTATACTTATTATTTCAGTAAACTGCTGAACGATTTGATGATTTCCTTAACATATCAGCCTTACAAACACTGCAAGATATAGGTGTATCCCATGTATTTCTTAAACAAATTGGTGTGTAACACTTAAATTCATCTAGGACAACCCTCTAGGTTGTCATTCCACCTGGTCCTACCACATTGAGTTGGAATTGATGGTGGCATGAGGATGAAAAAGTTTTCATTATTCTTATGACTACTCTAATCAAGAACCTTCTTTCTCCTTTGTTAATAAGTTCTACGAGCACTCTTATTACTCTGTAAAGGATCTCCAAGCGTTACACTTTCTATTGCCTGCAGAGCAGTTTTGAGCTTATGAGGTGAACAGTCCTGAGCACTAGGCACAGTTTTATAAAATTTCCCACTTTTGACCTATACACTTGGTGAAAGCTGCAGCTGGTTGACAAAAGTTTATCATTGTTGAAGATGATCTAGCAGCTAGAGTAAGGCTTGCTTTTTACTAAAGGCCATAATCTATTGTAGAAGTAAGTGTTGACTGCCATCTTTGAATATTGATTTCCTACACTTAAAATTTAACCTGAGCCCTTATAAGATGTGGTTACACAACAAAAGCTTGTGTATTCATTATATTAAGTGTATGGTTTGTTCATACACTCTTTAAGTCATCATCAACCAACAATTATGAACTTTTGTTTGTAAATAAGTTGTTGGTAAGTGATAGGTCAATAGTTTTATTACAAGTGATGCCCTAGTTGTTGCATGTGTCCATATTCTGCGGTGACCGTTTACCATCAGGCGGACTGCAAGCTTGTTTGGCACCTTAGTGGTATAACAAAAAATGCCTGTTTGTTTTTATAGTTTATTGTATTATGTTGTATTATGGTAACAATTATATTTCATTCCATGTATGCTTGTTGTGTATATATTTCATTTATTCCTTAGTAACATTTATTTATTAATATATAGATAGTACTGCTGAATACACTTTGTCCTTTCTTATTTGCAGAAAAGTTGCAGTATTCACAAATTCAGGTGTTAATTCCATTTTGCTATCATGACAGCATAGGTATATCAACCTTGTAACATATCTTCATCATATTATCTGCAAAATAATTTAGAAAATTAGCTTTAAACAATATGGTATTAAGGTAAACAGTAAGTTATAATAAGTAGGTCCTGGAGCTAAGCAGCATATTCTAGGGTTTGAAAAGAGTAATGGAAGAAATCCTACTAATGCTTTATACAATATGTTTAAGTTAGTGACAATGATGAAATAAAATTTTGCACACACAGATTATTATTAGAATTGACCAACAAATATTTTATAATGATTAATCTGATGAGTAATAATCAGCTAATTAAGTTTGTTCTAAAACTACTTTTTAATTGCAATATTCTGTTTAAAAACACCTGTAGGCTATGCTGTAAGACAGTATTTGCTCTCTGCCTTATAGATGTATATAAATTGGTGGATTTCTTCTTATTCACTTTGATTACCTATGTTGACAGTATAATTCTTAGAGTTGTTTTTTTATTTGAGTTGCCCTAATGATTAAATACTATTGTTGTGAGCGTTGGGTAGGTATACTTGCAGAAACTGACCAAACATATAAGAAAGGGTAGGTAGGTATCGCAATTCAAACAAATACCCCTTCAATTGTTTGGTATATATTAGGTTATAGGTTTTAACTGCAAGTTTTCTTATTTCAGTTATGGTGTAATGAATAAGTAGCTCCCAGTATCTTGCCGTTAAATACATACAATTTTCTTCGATTTTAGTAATCTTATGTTGTCAACTTTCTAGATTCTTAATTAGTAGGTAACAGTATTTTATAGGCAATTTTGGGTTTTAAATCAGCACAGTCAATGTCTCTGGATTTTTTTTCACTATTATTAGCGAGTTACAATTCACAAAAACACACAAAATTAACCAAAACACTAGTTAAAACAGAAAATTGTATTAGGTACGACAAATCGTATTCTGACATCGCACACTGGTTTCTGTTGTGTTACTTAACTTTGACTCATTTCTTGCGGATATCTGCTTTAACAATCAATGTTTTGAAAATGTCTAAAGTCTTTAATTAATTTGATATTAGCTTTGCAATCAGATGTCATTTATAATTCCAATTTTGGAGCATTCTATGACGCGTAGCGATTTCAAATGCATTTTTAACTCCTAACTCGCCTGATAGAGGCGCTAGCGTCGACTTATTGCTTCTTGCATCGCGACCGCTGCTTCATAATTCAAAATTGGTGTTTGACAGCGATTATTGCGAAATATAAGGCTCTTGCTCTGCTCCCGCAAGATTGGTGATAACCCCGCCGGGAATCTATAAATTACAGATTTCCACATGTGGACATGGAAGTTCTTAGATGCAAGTGCGCATGAGCAACTTTATATCGCCCCATTTTTTAACATTTGGTACTAAATAAAAATTACTAGAATATTTTCTATCAAAAAATAGCGTCTACGCTACGACGCAGTAGGAAGTTCATCTGAAACCGCACTTAGGTATACATTGCTTAGTTTCAAACATTGTTCCTTTTGGACGAATGTAGTTGCGTCACGAACTCTTAGCGTATTATTATATATTTATTATCTCTATAGTATGGAGTCCACAGATAATATAATAATCGTCATACTGTCTTACTTGGGACGTTACTCTAGATTTAGATTCTTTACAGTTTCAGATTCTAAGTACATTATTTAAAAAAAAAAAAACGGTATTGTGTCAGTCGGACTCGTGCACCTTACATGGCGCAGTACTTACACTTGCCCGGTTTTTATTAATTGTTATTTCACTTTAAAGCTTATACTAAAATAAATCCGTTTGTAGCTTCCCTGCACTACCGTTTTTACGATAAAGCAAAAAGAAAAAAAAATCAGAGATTGAAAATTTTTACTTTTTTCGTAGGTTTCGTAGAAAATCTGCCTTAGTAGGTAACACATATATTTCAAAAATTGTACCTTGCCACCTATTACGGTTAACGAGAACAAGAGTTAAAGAGCTATTATCTTTTATACCAATACCACATAGATGCACAGTTACTTACCATAGTACCACCGCGACCGCTGTGCTGCACATTAACATTGACAGATATGGATTCACATGAGATCGATACTACAGAATAGTTCTAAAAATATTGTTATAGTAATATGTATTCTATTGAGTAAGGTGAAATTAGGTAGGTAGGTATAAGTATATCATTGCTAATCAGCCATCGGTTACGTACAGATTGTTTTTTTCCGTTTAACTCTACAGTTTATTAATGCTAATAAATCAGAACATACTATGTGTTAACCAACTTGACTGTCGTTCAGATAAGCTAACCAACTAACCATAAAAAAGTGTGTTGAGGGATCGATGTCTAGAGATCCATCTTTTGGATATTTTATCTTATGTGCATAATGACGTAAACAGCTACTCCACTTCTACGACTCATCGTTCTGTCGTCGCGGTTGTACTATAACAATTCTAAACTGAAATTTACTACTTGGATTGCGTAGTGAATATACTGATACACTATATATATAGTATATAAATATACTGACTATTGTGAGTTGTAAGATTGTTATTTTTTATGCATACTACTATTATGCAGCTATTCAATAACAGACCTGTGAGAATTTGCTTCTGAAAAAAGTCTCACATTTATTTAATAAAGGAAAACTTGATAATAATAGAAAAACTCACATTCGCCATTTACGTCTGATTTTCCGTTCAGTTATTTTACGTGGCGTATGTGGTTTACCGTTGTTCTACACCAAGTTAGTTAATGTTGTTTTTTTTTTCTTTATTTTCAGGTGACGAAATGCCTGTTAGAGATGGAACGAAGAAATCACTGGTCGGTGTTATAGATGATGGCACCAAGACTGTCAGATTTGTGGTAAATATTTACTTGTCTCTTAACGAGTTTCAAACGTTTTTTTTTTAACTAAACTATATTCTTATTAGTCGAAGATGCCCAAGCTGAAAGTCCCCAGCCCTTGTCTAAGTCCTCAGCTGAAGAATCTTGCGCCAGAAATAGTTATGTGGCTGTAGACAGAAACACGATTTTATAAAATCTTATTCGAAGCCCGATTTATACGTTTCGTCAGAATATTTTGGTTGCTAAAAAATACTAAAGAGACAATTTGGTCAAATTGTCGAAGTACGTAGCGCCAATATTTATAAAGTTGTCTTGGCATTATTTAATAACCAACTTTGGTATTATTAAGGGTCCCGTACTCAACGAAGGTTTCGGTATGTCCGTCTTTCGGTCCGTGGCTTAGCTCAGAGACCCTTTGTACTATAGTGCTAGAAAGCTGTTATTTAGTATAGGTATACATATTAATCCCGCCGTCAAAGTGTACCTTCTTTAGGTAAGTACTACGTAGTATACACCCATTGATGTTTTTTTTCTCGTCTATCCCATAGTTCTTGTGGGGTTGTTGTTGGATAGGTCGTACAATAATATTGCCGGTGTTTAAAAACCATTTTTCGATTCAGGGATCAGTTAGCGAAATGTTAAGCTTTAAAGTAAAGGCATATGCCCCTCCTGCCAGCCATGGTTATCTGTGGGTTTGTGAAGAAAATCACGGCAGTAGTATATATGTGGCAGCCATCTGGTTAAATTAGCCAGTTAATTGGGCGCTAGGAAATTGTTGAGTACGGAAAAGAAAGGAACAGAAATCGCACTGTATAGGTTATGTATGTTGGGTTAGGTTCAGTTTCTCTTGTGTCAACGTAGATACGGAGCGAGCAAAGCGAGCGGAGCGTTCCAGTCAAGTTTGATATAATAATCTGTTCAGTCATATGATAATGTCTTTTCCATACTTAACGATCTGTGTCGGCGCCTAATTAACTGGCTAATTTAACCAGATGGCTTCGACATATATAACGATATTAAAAAGAAAGCTATCTTAGCTAAGTATGCTTTACAAGTTAATGAGTAATAGTCGACCGAATTATAAAATGTAATCGGTAAATACTTCGTACAAATTCCATTAGAAATTACCTAAATTTCTTAGTTGTGTAATACATATAGTTAATATAGCTGTATGAATCGTGTAAAATTATGGAAAAATAAAATCCTAACACCCATTAATAATTATTCCTACATTAATAACAATGTTTTCTTTCAAATAACGCAATATTTTCTTATATCTCTTAATATATACATATATATATATATATATATACGTACGTATATATATGCACACAATTTTTGCCTTGTATACAAGGTAATTTTAGATATAAGTACATTCGATTTCATTTGGGATTGATGTCAAGAGTATTCCCTAAGTCGCTCGTTAGTCTTTCAGTTAGCTCCGTTATATCATTGACTAAAGTCCATTACGCGACGACGTACTGGCATTGATAGACCTTGAATTTATCTTACGTGATAAACAAACATGGAAACACAAGTAAACAAAGTTGTCGTTAGTTAATAATTTGTAAGAGTAAGTTATCCTGCTTAAGATTTACAAATAGGAAGACAAATTATAACATACTTTTATATCACTTAACAATTTTTTGTCAATTTTTCCACTTAACAAGTGCTTTTTGTTGCAATCCAGCTTTAAAATCATATACTTTAATTTAATTTAATTTTTAAATTAAAAGCGCAAAATATGATTTATACTTCTGAAAAATTATGCCAACTTTGTAACTTCCAGCAGTTTCACAAATTGGCTATTTTTCACTATTCAGTTATTTTTTTTTAAATATCTATAAGACCTACATGTAAGATTTACACATATTTCGTCAGATAAATGAATACAGATTATGAAAACATTAATAAGTCAATATCGACAATAAGAACATTTCACCCCGATAACGACACTCGTGTAAGATTTATACACATTTCGTCGTTATTTTGTAGTGCCGGATTGTTGATTTATTGTGTGGATGGAACGCAAAGCCTGCAAAAGGGTTGCGTACCATAACGCAACGAGGAAGTTAAAAAGGGTATTTGGAACTCCTATCGCCGAGTACCTAGTGTAAATAATTGCATTGAAAATAATTTAACTATCAAGTTGAATTTATTTACACTGGCATACGGTTGAGTTTTACTTCTGTCAGTGTAAAGATTAACTGTCAAACAAATCTCGTTACAAAAGGGTTTGAATGAACGTCAACTTTAGCGTGCAATTATTACGCGACAGAAACTAAAAGTAAATAGAAACGTATAATCCAGTCGATTCGATCCACTTTCTATCTGGAAAGCATTCCGCAGTTAATGAAATTTTGGTGTGTCATTAAGTATGAGCGTAGAAAAGTTAATGACCTCAAGGATCCTTTGTTAACCTAAGGGGCGGCAAAAAAAATTAAGATTTTCTGATTTTTTTCAGTTTTTCGTTTATATCTGCTAAACTTATAGTTGACGGTGTGGTGTACACCGCCAATTTTACACGAAAATCGTAAATCGATGTGCGGGATAACCATTTGGTGTGGATCTTCTATCAAATTTCTTCTTTAGTGTTTACCACAAAAACTATACAAAATGAGGAAAAGGCTCCAGTAAATGGGTAAAAGGGGATATCCCCTGTACTACCTACTAAACCCCCCTTATCATGTACACAAAGTTCATACATCGAGATTATATCTACAATAAGTGTCAAAAAATACTGAAGTTTAAGGATTTGTCTCACTTTGTAAAAATGACAAAAACAAAAATAAATAAAATAGGTTTGTATATTTTTAAAATTGCTTTCTTATGGTAGGATATTGCCTAACATTCGAGGCATGTTTTTAAGCAAAATACTGGGCCGTTTTCTACCTGCAGGTACCAAACTTGGTTATGTTTATAAAATACTTTACACTACACATGCTCTGAAAGAACCTTCATGCATAGTCAAAAATAGGGTTGAAAGTACGTATTTGCAGAGATTATTACTTTCTTGCCTAATTAAGGTAAAATTTTTTTTTTTTTCTAACTACTGGCTACTGTTGTTGGCCGCAGATGGCCTTTACAACTACACGCGGACTAACTTTTGCTGCGGTGCTGCTTGCACTCTTCAGCGAAAAGTTGGGGCGGTTTGCGCAAGGGTGTCCTAGACACGAACCTCGGCTTGGGCAACCGCACTTAGAAACTAAAGTTGTATCTAACTAAAAATTTACCGCCGTTTCGGAAAATAGCAAAGGCGTTCTGAAGAGAAGAAACGGCAAGAAACTCTTCAGCCCTCGCCTATTATTAATTAAATCTAACTAGTCTAGTGTGTGAAAACTAAACTGTCTAATGTTCCGTCGCCGCCGGCGGCGACGTATTCATATATTACTATAGTCTGTGTTCGCGGACGCGAGCGCGGAAGGCGCTTGAGCTTTGAGCCTGCTGGTTATTTCGTCGTCAGAATCTGTAATGACGTGCCTCGGATATCTAAAAGGTCCTAAGGCCCCTCTAACGGGGGCATAGTTAGAAGATTGCCTAATTAGGGGATTGGGGTGGAGGGCTGCCGACTCAAAGTAGCGTTTAGACGCATCTTTGATGAAGGCTTTTATGGTCGGAAGCTCGAAATCACTATGGAGGTCGATGTTACGTATATAGTACGGGGCGCCGACTGCCCCTCGCATAAAGCGATTTTGTAAGACTTGGTGGTAAAAAATTTTTTTTTTTTTTTTTTTTTTTTTCTAACTACTGGCTACTGTTGTTGGCCGCAGATGGCCTTTACAACTACACGCGGACTAACTTTTGCTGCGGTGCTGCTTGCACTCTTCAGCGAAAAGTTGGGGCGGTTTGCGCAAGGGTGTCCTAGACACGAACCTCGGCTTGGGCAACCGCTCTTAGAAACTAAAATTTGTATCTAACTAAATTTTACCGCCGTTTCGGAAAATAGCAAAGGCGTTCTGAAGAGAAGAAACGGCAAGAAACTCTTCAGCACTCGCCTATTATTATTTAAATCTAACTAGTCGAAGCGCCCGGGTATATTAGTGAACCTAGTATACCCGCGCGCTCGAGTGTGTGTGTGTGTGTTAAAACTAAGCTGTCTAATGTTCCGTCGCCGCCGGCGGCGACGTATTCTGTATATATTTCTATAATCTGTGATCGCGGACGCGAGCGCTGAAGGCGCTTGAGCTTTGAGCCTGCTGGTTATATCATCGTCGGAGTCAATTATGACGTGCCTCGGATATCTAAACGGTCCTAAGGCCCCTCTAATGGGGGCATAGTTGCAAGATTGCCTAATTAGGGGATTGGGGTGGAGGGCTGCCGTCTCAAAGTAGCGTTTAGACGCATCTTTGATGAAGGCTTTTATGGTCGGAAGCTCGAAATCACTATGGAGATCGATGTTACGCATATAGTACGGGGCGCCGACTGCGCCTCGCATAAAGCGATTTTGTAAGACTTGCAAGGAAGTAGTGTTGGTGTGACCAAACGCTACGCTCGCATATGTGAGTATGGGCCGAATACAAGTTTTGTAAAGCGTCACCTTATTTCTAAGAGACATTTTACTGTACTTGTTTAACATTGGCTTAAGACGACCGAGAACAAAGGCTGCTCGATCTCTTACTCTTTTAATGTGGGCTCTGAAATTAAGACGAGAGTCTAAAGTGACCCCTAAATATTTGACCTTTTTAACCCACGGAATGGGTTGGCCATATAGGTGGACTGGGGTGAGTTGCCTTGTGACCTTTACCGATTTTCGGCCCCGGGCGAAGTGCACTGCTGCACTTTTCTCGGGGTTAACCTCGATTCTCCACTTCCGAAACCAATCGCCTAAGGCGTTGGCGGCAGACTGGAGGGCCAGGCTTATACGACGGACGTGTCGGTGAGAACAGTAGAGCGCCGTATCGTCCGCGAAGAGCGCCACATTAACGT
Organism: Apoda limacodes; assembly: GCA_946406115.1. Lineage (NCBI taxonomy): Eukaryota > Metazoa > Arthropoda > Insecta > Lepidoptera > Limacodidae > Apoda > Apoda limacodes. The sequence goes on along the minus strand of OX291555.1, from coordinate 17,425,039 downwards.
TCGAGGGACGAGGTATATCGTTTGTGAATAGGGAATAAAGTAGAGGGGAAAGCACGGAGCCCTGGGGGACACCTGCACCTATGGGGTGGGGAGACGAATGACTTCGTTCTACGCGATAGCGAAAACTGCGATCCCTAAGGAAGTCTCGTAAGATGAGCACGAGACGGTCTGGGACACCGAGATTGTACAGCTTGTAAATCAAGCCGTTATGCCAGACTTTATCGAAAGCCTTCGCTACATCGAAGAAGAGGGCTCCTGTGCTGAACGGCTTAGGGGACCTATTGAGACCTTGGAGGATGTGCTCCGTTATGCGGTGCACTTGATTGACGCACGAGTGATTAGCTCGAAAACCGAACTGTTCGTCAATCAGAATGCCTTTAGACTGAACGTAGTCTTTCAGGCGAGAAAGGAGGAGTCGTTCATATAATTTCCCCAAAGTCTTTAAGAGACTAATGGGTCTATATGACGTGGCTACGTTACTAGGTTTACCCAGTTTAGGGATACCTATAACGTCAGCTTCTTTCCAAGAGTCGGGAAAGATGCAATTTGCCATGGCCGCATTGAAGATGCTGACCAATAGAAGGAGGAGCTGAGCGGGGAGGATTTTTAGAAGCCTATTTGAGATCCCATCGGCACCCGGGGCCTTTTTGGGTTGTAAGTCTTTGATGATCTTTTCGACCTCAGAGACTGTTACGGGGGGAAGTGAGTCAAGTGGGGGAAGGGCCGCTCTCCGCTCCACTTCCCTGTCCACTTCATCGACGTGAGCTTGGTCAGTGGGTTGTTCGCTGAGCGAACACTGACTTTCTAGCGATTTGGCTAGGCATTCGGCCTTTTCGTCGTCGTCAAATGCGATTGTCGCGTTTGCGTCGACTAAAGGCGGCATAGTACTCACTACGTCGGATTTTAACGCTCGAGCCATCTGATAGTACGCTAAGTGGGAAGGCGATATCTCTTTCATGAGATTGTCCCACTTTTCGTTCCTAACTTCGGCTATTTTTGTCTTTACGGCACGTTGTAAAGATCTGAGCGATGCCCTGTTTACCTCAGACGGATAATTGTCGTACCGTCGAGTAGCCGCGTTCTTAGCTCTCAATAGCAACCTCACGTCCTCCGGCAGATTCCAGCGGAGATTATTCTCTACTGTAATCCGCTTAGAGCACTCCGCTACAGCGGACTGGAGGTGGCTAGTAAGCGCTTCGACCGCTAAACTAACATCGTCGGCTGAGACAATATTGTCCGGGATCCTATTTAGGTGGGGCGAGTCTATTTTTCCTAGGTTTTCACCTAGTCTCCGCCAGTCGACCACGTCCTTAACGGACGGATGACCGTCGGTTGGGGACCCTAGTCGTAAGAGAACCGGCCTATGGTCAGATGTAAGCTCGTGTAACACCTCTATGGAATGCAGCCTTAAGGCTACGTTCTTAAGAAGTGCTATGTCAAGTACGTCAGGTCTATGTGTCACTACTTCGGGAAAGTGGGTCGGAGAGATGGGGTAAAAAATGAAAAATGCACTTTCTATTTAAAAGCTGACGAAACAATTAAATAGCTTCTTTTTATTTGGTACAGTGCCATCTGTGATTATATAAGCGAACCAATTACACTTTGAAAAAATAACTCACTATTTATAAACAACAGAAAACATAACCATAACTTGTAATTATTCGGTACAGCGCCATCTATGTTTATAAAAGTAAATTAAAACTTTAATTAATTATATTTTATTATCCTCACATTTGTAGTGTAAAGCACTATGTATCACTCAGGATGAAAGACGATTCCCACCTCGTGTGTTTTAAACTACACCCTCGTCGGTAATCAGTCACTTTCACCCCTTGGTGAACAATGTACTATTTTGATTTTTAGAAAACAAGTGGCTCAAAGGTAATAGTGTAACATATTTTTAGAACTGGCTCATAACATAAAAAGCCCTTTCATTTGATACATTATTTATTCAGACCTACATAATAGGTTTCTTAAAAAGATGTTTTCAAAACTTGATGACGTCATAACCCCTAAGAGGAATATGTTTATAGGAACTGCGGCTGAAAACGTGCCAAACGGCTTTCGTCTACATCGATTTACGGTTTTTTTTTGCTTACACCTTCCACTATAAGTGTTTTATGTTTTTTCTTTCTTTCAAAAAGTTGTAGGATATTGAATTTTATTAAATTTTCAACGTTAAACGTATATTTTGTTTTAAAACTAACTAAGATACAACAAATCAAAGTTTGAAGAAAATTTCTTAATGGGCGCGCGTTTAAAGAGAGTAGAAAACACAAAATATTTTTTTATAGTATTAAATATATAGATTTTAATAAATTAAATAATAAATGGTATATTCTACACCTTTAATAAAGTTGCGTTTTGCAAATACTTTTAAGTTTAATTCATCGAAAAATAGGCATTTGTTAATCATTTTTTTTTTTTTTTTTTAATTCTGCTTTCATTGAAAACAGCATAAATGTATAAAGAATAGCTCAAATAATGTTTTGCTTCTTGGAGTCCTTCTTATATATATACTTTTAGAAACCGCAAAATAAAAGTTACAAAGTTTTAAAAAAAAAAATTAAAATTAACAAATTTTTTTTGCATTTGGTAACACTCTTAGTTGTTTATATTGATGAGAAACTAACATGATTCACCTGGAAGTAGTAAAAAGGAAAAGTTAAGGGGAAAACAGCTTAAAAAAAAAAAACAAAAAAAAAGCCCAAAAAATTCGAAGTTTTTTTGCCCCACCCAAGTTAGCACAGCAAGAGCACCCCTAAATGACTTGCCAAAATCTCATTAATTCGGAATACTTTCCGGATAACCCCCTATATCAACCGGACTAGTAAGTAGCCCCAGAGATTTTTTATTACCGGAGCATGTTCAAGTTTACCTTGTCCTTTGCCAAGGTAACGTTCTACTGACGTAATTAAACTCATGCTCTGTTTTTCAATGTCGCACACACATTTTGTGCCTACATATTGTGAGATTAATGTAAAGTAATAAAATGTCACAAAGTTAGTATCATATTATAATTACAAGGTTTCCATGATGTGTCAGGTAATCGCTAGAACAATAGTAAAACGTTAGGATTAGCGTTTTAGGTAAAAAAAGGAAACGGTCAAGTGCAAGTCAGAATGGAATATTGTTGGTTCCGTGCTAAGAAATATCGTAAAAACAGTTACATCATGCATCAAGATCATGCCTACAAAATTTCACAGTATTTGATCAGTAAATGTCAATAACATGTAGGAAATTCGTTTGTATGAAACACGCTGCGAGGCGCCGCGAAGTGTATCCTCTTAAGCCGTCACTGTGGACGTTTGCAACGCTATCCCAGGTCTCTAATCACTTACTTCTTGAAGAAGTCCATATTTATTAAATAATGAAAGATCGCTTACTTATATATGTCTATATGTATGTGTGACCGAGTACATACAAACTAAAAAATAAACAATATTAAAAACTAATGGAACATTGAGCTAAGAGTTTTCGTTTTAACCGTCTTCAAAAAAGGTTCTCAATTCGTCGGAATCTTTTTTTATGTACGTTCCCCGAGATTACTAGAAGTCGCCTTGACCGCGTCGTAAAATTCTTTTTTTGTTTGAAAGAGTCTTCCCAGGTGGTCCTAACCATGGTCATCAGGTTAGGATATAATAATGGAATCCTGTAGAATTCGAGGGAACCCTTTTTTTTAATTTTTATAGGCACATTTGAAGCGATTTGGGATTTTTTTTAGTGTAAGTACGAGAAAATATGGCCAATAAGTCACTTAAAAGTAAAAAATAAATAGTTTTTTCTTGAAGCCGAATGCCAAAATATAATTGTCTCGTATCTTTGTTGTAAATTTTCGACTTCAAGAAAAGGAAAACACTTAGCTCTATGCGTTCGTAAAATTTATCTTAAAAGTAAATTTTAATGGTTTTTTTTTTTCAAATATTGTTTATCTTATTATGCGATGGTTTGTTATCGTTTTTTAAAAAAGTAGCTTTAGTTTAATCTACTTATATAAAATGCATATAAACAACTTCAATTTCAATAGATCTCGAGAAAATCGAATAAATAGTTATTTGTTATGCAAGGCTGGAAAGTTGCTTTTTGGCGTGAGTGCCTATATTGAATACCGATTAAGCGAAGGATTCAAAGATTGGACCCATGAGCGAAGCGAGTGATTCAAAGGTTGAATCCTGAACAAAGTGAGGAATTCTAAGGCACGAAACCCAAAAACATTTCCAGCCGTGCGAAACACACAATTGTTCATCTCACTAGGAAAATATTTACAAGATAAACAATATTTATTATTAAATTACTTATGAATAGAACAAATTTTATTATTTAAAATAAATAATTTAAAATCGTTGCATTAAGTATTGATAACATGATAAGAACATTATAAGTCTCTAAAATAGTTTGAGCGCCTTTCGTATGTCTGCATGTAGTCAAACAATCACACGCTCAGAGATGCTTACCTATTTTTCGAGGATAAACTCAACTATTTTACGTCACTGGTGGTGGTTACTCATGTTTTTTTATTATTAACTTTAAGTTTATTTAGTAAAAGTAATATGTTTATAGTAAAATTAACCTAAATGATGTACCTACTACGTAATTCCAAATAAATGTTTTATTTCATTTTATTTTTTTAAGGTGCGTTCCGAATTTGCACCATGCCAGTTTTAAAATTCTAAGAACAAAAATTATACTTAAAACATATTTATTCTTGTTGTATTTAATAATTTAACAAACAACAATAAATTGTTTATTAAATAACATTAAATAAAACATCATCTTTAATGCAATAGTATCAAAAATTAAACTAAAGTGTTATTAACTGATCACGAATGTTTTATACATAAGTAGTAAGGAATGACCGCATTTCGGACGGTTTCATCATGTTTGCTTTTGTAGATTTTAAAAAAAAAACCTTTGGTGCGCAAGCGGATAAAGTAGGCTTTTCCACGCAGCACTGAATCAGATTTTAAACAGCAAAGTGAGCCTTTCCGAGTCAGTGAGGTGAAAAAATATTTGTTCTTGGCATGGAATGGAACCCTCGATACATATTCGTAAGTGTGACTTACTTTAAACCGGTCTTATGACCAGCTCGATACTAGCGGCTAGTGTATTTCTTATTGCTGATAATTGCACTGTTCTACTTAGAGAATATAATAATACTGGTTTTGATGTTCTATGGTAATATTTATGTTCGTTCTAAATTCTGTAAAAAGAAATTCATACAAAATTATATTATATATATTTTTTCCGGAATTTCTTATTGATAGAATCAGGCGTTACTTTGCGTAAATTCATTTTTATGATAAAATATTATTACTTTGCAAATCCGCTAAAAACAATTCAGTAGCAGTCACGTGCAGAAGTACACCATCCACATGTAGGAGTGCACCTCCCTCCTTGCCTCCTTATGTGGACGATGCCAACTTCATCACAACCCCCCACCAAATGGATACAAAAACTCGACACGTGTTTCGCCTCAACACGAGGCATCTTCAGGACACGCAAGTTAGTCCACCACTAAATTCACCAAGGAGTTGTGAAGGGAGGGAGGTGCACTCCTACATGTGGATGGTGTACTTCTGCACGTGAGTTGCTACTGAATTGTTTTTAGCGGATTTGCAAGGTAATAATATTTTATCATAATCCGGAATTTCTATTTGTATTTTGCCTTAAAAAAAAAGTAAGGCGTTACCGTGTTTGGTTAATAATATGAAGCACTACTAGAAGTAACTTTAAAAGATAAATAAACTTATTATCAAAAAAAGTGCGGAAATCGGACCCACGCCCCTGAGTTCAGCTGGCAGGTCATTGCCCACTGAGCCGCTAGTTGTTGTTCTCTAATGTATAGTTTATTCAATAAGAAGTCATTTAAAGGTCGAGTTTACTCATTTACCTACAATTCAACTAAACGAATGAATATTCAATAGTAAAACGTAAGTCGAGGTACCAGTTAAGGTCATTATGAATAGTTGTATTTTTAAGATGTAAGGACATATATTATTTATGTTTTTTCTGGGCTTAGCCTATGGACGCTTACAATACCTGGGGCATCACTCGCGCGTTGCCAACTCTTCAAGAATCTAATAACTTCTTTCTTGAAGAACCCCTTAGAGAAGCTCATTCCACAACCTTAGCGTTCGCGGGAGGAAGTTTCTCTGAAACCGCACTGTATGTGACTAGTTAGATAGATATATAGGTTCTAAAGTGTGAGGATGAATTCCCTGCCGATGGCGAGCGGTGCAATGGTAGAAACGAGCCGTTTGTTTTATAAAGAAATGTACGCTTTTATAGAATATGTAGATTAGCAGAATCACTGTATCTCTCTTTCTCTCTTTTTATTCTATCCATGATCGTTAATTTCATCACTTATTAGACTAAAACAGGTGATATACGATTTATAGCACATTTATCTATCTAATACCTTTAAACGAGCAATTCTTGTATATATGTATATATACATATAATCTGAATCTGGGAAACGGCTCAAACGATTTTCATAAAATTTAGTATGCAAGGAGGTTTTGGGGGCGATAAATCGATCTAGCTAGGTTTAATTTTTTAAAAACGTCTTACGTCAACGTTTTATCCATTTTTTCAGGCAATGATAAACTAAAAAATATGACTTCCTAACATCTATTGTTGAGTAGTAATACTACATAGCAACACTAAAGCTACTTGACAATGGATATCGTTGTAAGCAACACTAAAGCTACTTGTCAATAGATGGCGTTGTAAAAAAAACGAACAAAGCTCGGTCCACCAGATACTTATAATAAAGTCACCTTAGTCCAGATACACGACTAAAGTGGTCGGTGAAAACCATTTCTGGAATCTGTCCTATGCACAGCGCAATACCCTCACAAAATTGACGAGACTTTAAACGAGGGGTTAAAAACCGTGATTAATATGTACACATACACGTAGCCTGCGAGAGCATGTACTATATGGTAGGTAATCAATGAGTCCGATCCATTAAATAAAAATTAGAGAAGAAGAATGGGATGATGTCACTCCTATCCAGGCTTGCTGGCTCCCTATAATGGGGCTATGGGATTACTTCCGAGCAACAAATTGCTCCAAATGTTCACGCTTGACATTTGACACTGCAAATAATAAAACTTATTGTTATAGATATATGAAGCTGAGCGATCAGAAGAACTCGCAGCATTCCAGATAGACAAGACAGAGGTGCAACCCAGGGAGGGGTGGTACGAACAAGATCCACTAGAAATATTACAGTATATAAAGACCTGTGCTAAAAATGCTATCGACAAGTTACCAGAAATAGGTAAGTAATGATAATCAACTTTTTAAAGTCCTTTGCATTATCTTTGAAATTTAATTTAATTTTTGTCTTGTACGCTTCAGAGATATGGAAATGAGCAGTTATTTTTTTTGGCCATAAGTTAAAATAATTACAGATTTCTAAAGTTAGATATATTTTAATTCCAAGGCATTTATTGTTAGATATTAAAAAAACTGACATACAGACAGACGGACAGTCTCACAATAAGGGTTCCGTTTTGCCATTTCAGTATGGAACCCTAAAAATGGAATACAGTAATACCCCCGACTTACGCGATAGGTGGGACCAAGCGCTATACGTGTAAGTCGAATTCGCGTAAGTCGGGGTACAATTTTGCATATGAAGACATACCAAGTATGTTTAATTGGGACCGGAGACTAAATAAAACAATAATTAAGGACGAAATGTGTAACTTATTGTAGATAATATGACGAATCTGAATCCGAATAAACACAATCTGAAGTTATTTTGATGAAGAAGGTTTCATAAAATCTAACAAACTCGTCTGACGAGTCAATAATTTATAGTAATAATGTTAAGTTTACACTTCAAAAATAATGTTTTTCTTTTCTTGTTTGAAGCAAAAGAGTCGGTTCTACTTCGTTATGATGCCTTAGTACTTGGTACATATCTTAGGTCATCGCACAATACACAAAATCGTTATTTTCTTGTACCTACACGTCGATTCCGCGCTACACGTCTGAGCCTGAAAAATCGCGTAACTCCAAATTCGCGTATGTCGAGGTAGTGTAAGTCGGGGTATTACTCAAGAGAAGTTAAATACAGGTCCGAAAATCGAAATCGAAAATTTTTGGAGAATCATTTGGAATCATTTTTAGAGTGATGTCTGTGTGTGTGTGTGTGTGTGTACGTATGTATGTATGTATGTAGACATATTTTGGCTTTCGATTCCTCAATAACTACTGGACCGAATCGCTCTGATGACATATCAATCGTTACGCCAAGTCATGATTCAGATCTGAAAGGAGTCTGAAATAAATCGGTCCAGCGGTTCGTTTTTTATCCGTAAAAAACTGACTTTTTTATGCACGCAACATAAATTACATGTATAATTTCATGTATCGAGGGGTAGTAGAGGGTTTTCGAGGGTGCTGATTTCAAATTTTTTATCAGTTTTTTAAAATTCAAAATGGCGGATCCAATATGAAAAGAAATTTTTTTTTTTTGTAAAAGATTTTTTCTCAATAGAAGTTGCATGTACGGTACTTGCTGCCGAACCAATTTTCATTTGATGATATTTGAATAGGAAAGTTTTAGGAGCGTATTGGTTTTTTTTAATATGTAATCAGATTCAAGATAGTATATTTAATCAGATTATATGTACCTAACAACGATTGCGACTGCTATCGCAAGGCTATACTAATTTTATTGTTATATGTTAAGTATACAGGGGAAATAGTTGTTAAGGTCATTAGGTGACTGGAGAACTATTTTGCTAAGGGCAACACAAAAACGTCAAACAGTCACGCGAAAAACTGCAGATCGTAAATTGTATGACGTAGGTCGTGTTTTGTTCACCTGCATAAATTACGCGCTTATACTAATTCGAACCATTTCTTTAATTTTGAATCAAGGACGCCTACGAAGTTCCTTACTTATTGGCAGTCAACCATAGACGGAAAAAATGCAATACTTCATGGACGCTGTTTTACAATAGTAAAGCGACGTACTTCTTAGCTCCGATATTTATCGATTCTGCATATCGCAACTACAACTCAAAATCGCAATACGCATTTTTTTGACTTTTCACTCTTCTTCATTAGGACCCCACAAATATAGTAATTTAAACGCCTGGGTATATTTAAAGAATAATATAAAAGGTTGAGGAGCAATTAAATATCAATGTGTTAAAACCATTAAAACTTCTTTATGAATAAAGTCGTTTGTTATAAGAAACGCGCGAGAGCGGCTCCAGGTGTTGCTAGCATCCATAGGTTACGGTGACCGCTTATCATCAAACGGACTGTAAGCTTGTTTGGGAAACAAGTAGTGGTATAAAAATATAATCGAATCGGTTACGTATTAGGACAACACTAATTTATTAGTACTCAAGCTGTCAAAAATTAAATAAATGGTGGAATAGGTACATAATGCCAGTAACCTTTTTCTATGGTACTTTTTTTAAATCAATAATAAAACTGACGATTCAAAAGTGTTGTTTAGAAGTCTATTTGAATTAAAAGTTTGAGTTTAACAGCTGTGTCATACAGATTTAGATATTTTTAACTTGGCTAGATTATAATATTAAACACTTTAAGCTGCAACCAAATTCCGCTGTTGCTAATTGTGGTTTCTAATAAATTAAGATTTTCAACACTAGAAAATTGATTTTGTCTCACTATTTTGCAGGTTATTCCAAAGAAGATATCGTCACGTTAGGTATCACAAATCAGAGGGAGACAACTGTAGCATGGGACAAATTTACTGGTGAACCCTTACATCCAGCTATAGGTGAGCAAATCCATAATTTGGCCATCGAACAAGGCAACTAAATATACTAGATCACTGTCCATACTAATATTATAAATGCGAAAGTGAGTTTATTTGTTTGTTAGTTTGTCCTTTTTTTTTGCGTCCCAACGAAGAATTCAATTGGGCTGAAATGTGCCAAATTTAGGGATAGTTGAAGAGAGGGTGAATTCAATAGTTTCCGAAGGAATAACTGGAAGTTAGCACCGAATCCCATGTGAACAAAATATAGCTAAAGCTATAGATAGATATAGCAAACTCCTTTGCTATAATTAAAGTGTTGCAGTAGTAATCCCACACCAATAACCGAATTAAGCAAAAGTTAGTACGTGTAATTAAATCGAAAAGTTGGTCAACACGGCCGTTCGACAGCGCAACTGTTAGGTGTGGTATAAAGGAGCGCGAGGGTTCCCCCTTTTTCCGTGCACCTGCAGCGGAGTACCGAACTAGCAATACCATGCTTTCACAAGCTCTCAGTGTTATTAGCGAGCAGGGTAAAAAAATCAATTATGTATGTCAAATTGTAAGTATTTAGTGTGCCGGCAAACAAGTTGACATTCTATAAGATTATACATAAATGATTAAAATGTATTGATCTTTTTCTATTAGTTTTATTTTTTTTATTTGGCTATGACTATAGTCAAATATTTTGAATTTTGTAATCTGTCCTACGGACTGCGCAATAACCTCACAAACCTGGCCACACTTTAGAAAGAGACCAAGCTAATTTGCTGCGAACACTTGCACACTTTTCCGTAAAATAAAAACAAAACAAAACGAGAACGCAGATTCGCTTTGTCTCTTTCTTTCCAAAGTTTTAACTTTACACCTGTCTAGGAAATGCGTTGTCCTCTCTTTATGTCTATGGTTTTATCTTAGCGCAGAATATATTAATTTATTGCCAGTGAACTTAATTTCCGTATTCTTGATGCGATGCGGAAATTTATTCGCTAGCCGTAAATTCTTGTAGTATTTACGGTCGTCAGTTTGAAGACTGCAATGTGCAAATGGTTTTTTTGGCGAACGCAGTGCTACTAGATTAAGTTTTGGACTTATTATTTTTACGTGTATAAGTTAGGTATCTACATGAACCTTATATAAGGGTTGAGAACATCTTTATATGGCCTTTAAAACAATATTTTGTTTAAAACACAAAGTTCTTAACTGTTGTTTAAAATACGAAGTTTTAATCTTTTGTTTAAAATACAATAATTAAAAAATAAGTGAATTAAGTTATATTTAAAAATCTAATCATATTTAAAACAAAAGTTTGTTTTAGTTGAAATCTTGATATTTTCGTGACTTACTTTAAAATAACAGCGACCTGAGACAGCATGGTTGTAAAACACATCCCGGGAGTCGAATCGAGAAATAGTGTCGAAACCTGAAATTACTTGTCATCGTTTGTCCTTGGTATATATATAATGCCATCTCAATCTTGATATGAGTATAACTGAATCAGAAAAGTGTTGTGATAATGGGCTCAGTATTTGTTACACAGGACTAAAGTAGTTGGTGAAAAAAGGCCAGAAAAAATACATGCATACAAGTCGCTTCGCGTTGTAAACTAAAATACGACAAGCTTTAGTAGACGGCCCGGCCTACCCTGGTGTGTTTGGGCCATAGTCAACTCGCGGACCCATTATGGAGAATGGACTTCACATACGCCTTTTTTGACTTATGTAGATTTCATCACGATGTTTTTCTTCACCATAAAGCCTTTGGTGTGAATAAAACAATGTACTTGAGAAATTAAGAAAAAGACTCGCTGGTACAATCTGGGTTCGAACCTCCGCAATTCAGGACTGCTTACCATCAGGTGGACCGTGAGCTTTTTTGCCACCTTAGTGATATGAAAAAAAATATATATAATATAAATAATTCTACATATCTTTCAGCATGGAACGACATTCGTACAAGCAGTACTGTAGACGCGATCCTAGCCAAAGTGCCGGATCGGAACAAGAACTACCTGAAGCACATATCCGGTTTACCAATCAGTCCATACTTTAGCGCTCTTAAAATGCGCTGGTTAAAAGACAATATAAGAGCAGTTAGGAAAGCTAGTCGCGACAAGAGGTTGCTTTTTGGCACTGTTGATGCTTGGATAATCTGGGTAAGTACCTAATGGTTCTTTTAAAAACTAAGTCGACGATAAGACTATTTTACCTACCTTCTAACGACCCAACTGTGCGCAACGGCGGATTGTGGACTTCCCATACGTATGCAAGTTTCCTTATAATGTTTTCCCTACACTAAAATGCCAGTGGTGTGAATAATCAATATACTGTGCAACAAAACTTCCGACCCGGTGGTCAAAAATTAAAATTACAGTAGCCATATTGAAATGGTGTGAACTTACAACGACACTAACGACCAAACGGCCAAGGTCAGAGGGTCAGAAAAGTTTGTTGCACTGCACTTGAGAAATAAAGAAAAAGGCTCATTGGTACACGCCGGGCTCAAACCTTCGCTATTCAAGTCGCATGGTGAAATCGAAACCCCTGGGTCATCACCCACTCATTTACCCACTTACCCATAGATGCTTTCCATGCATATGAAACGTTTTTTTTTATCTTTAGAATAAAAACAAACAGAACCATAACCATCACTAAATATACAATACAATACAATACAAATATCCTTTATTGCACAAAACAAAAACACAAACTTATTGTAAAAATAATATTAAAAAACATGTACAACAGGCGATCTTATCGCCAGATGGCGATTTCTACCAGATAACCTATGTTGGTATTGATATACAAATTTAAAATATTGGAATGGTAGGATGTGGAAAATTGTACAAAAACTGAAATAAAGATATAAGTAACATAGAATAAGAATAGTATAAATTACCAAATAAATAAATAACTACAAAATACATAAATACCCTTATACATAAAATATAAAATACATAAATTCCTTACATAAAAATACATAAACTACACATAAATAAAACAATCATAACTTAAATATTTAAGTGTCTACATCAGAAGAACAGAGGGAGCAAAACAACAAGGTTATGCGAGATTTAAAAAATGCTTTTTCACTTGTGCTTTGAAGGTTGTAAGTGATTGTGCTTTTCGGATATCTACTGGGAGAGAGTTCCACAATCGCACTGCTTGTACGGTGAAGGAATCATCGTAAAATTTTGAGTTGTGACTCGGTGTATTAAGTAATAAATTAGAGGAGGAACGCAAAGAGGCATAGTAACCAAAACGCTCTTTGAGATAAGAAGGGTAGCTAGGATTGAACAGCACACAGTAAAGAAGTGAAAGAATATGAGCATTCCGGCGAAAACGAATTGGGAGCCACTTGAGCTTCACGCGGAAATTGGAAATATGTCATATTTGCGTAATCCAAATATAAACCGAATACAGAGATTTTGTAGTCGCTCAAGTTTGTTTAATTGGTCTTCAGTTAAATCAGCATAGCTAGCATCGGCGTAATCGAGTATGGGAAGCAAAAGAGAGTGTGCAAGAACAATTTTAGTGTCCGTGGGTAGGAAATTTTGCAGCCTTCTTAGGGAACCTACAGCGGAAAACATTTTCTTACTGACCTCGGCTATCTGTGAAGTCCAAGACGCTCAAGGACTTTGGATAAAAAAGGAAGAATAGAAATAGGACGAAAATCAGAAAGATTAGAAGGATTCGATTTTTTTGGCAAAGGAATTATGTGAGCGTCCTTCCATGCCATAGGAAATGTACAACAGGAAATAGAATGATTAAGGATTTTTGTAATTGTAGGACAGATAATATCAATTATATAAATTATCATGTTACGGCTTATATCGTCGTTACCGACTGCATTGGAAGTAATGGCGAGAACGTTCTTCTTAACATCACAATCGGTGAATTGTGTAAAAGTAAAAGGAGAGAAATCAGGAGTTGGTAGTGAGGAAAGATTATTTAAAGTATTGGTTTTCGCAATACCATCAAAAATAGAAGAGGAAGTGAAGTGTTGATTTAGGAGATTAACATTGATGTTTGGCGGAAGTGAATTCTGAGATGATTTGCCAACTCCTATTGATTTTAGAAATTTCCATACTTTAGACGGATTTTCATTTTCAACTGATTTATGAATGTGGCGTCGCTGCGCGTCTCTACACATTGTATTGCAGCGATTCCGTAAAAGTCTATAATTTTCTAGATTGGCATCAGTAGGATTTCTTTTATATTTGGATTTAGCATTGTTTTTCTTAGCCATCAGTGCTTTGATTTCCTCTGTTAACCAGGGAGCAGGAAGATGTTTTACTCTGACTGGTCGGATAGGTGCATGCACATCATAAAGTTTAGTTAACATAGAGTTGAAAAGCATAATTTTTTCATCAACTGAAGGAGATTTATCAATTACAGTCCAGTCTAAGTTGCTAGCATCTTCATGAAGAAGCTTCATATCCATGGCACTAAAATTGCGTTGCAGAAGTATTCTCGATTTTGCTTTAGGGGGACGTATTTTATAAGAAAGATATAATAAATCATGATAGGAAAAAGCATCAGCTGAACATTGACCATGCTTAGCGACGTGTTCAGAAGAAGAAACAAAAATTAAATCTAAAAGAGAAGGGGAGCAATTTGGATAGAAGTGAGTGGCTTGTAGCGGTAGAATGTACATATTACTTGCCTCTACGATAGATCTCAGATGTTTAGCTCGTGAATCATTTTTAAGTATGCAAGTGTTGAAATCACCCATGATAATAGAATGTGTATATGTAGGTGTCAGGTCTTCTAGGAGCTTTTCAAATGTAGAAAAATAATTAACATGTACTGATGGACTATAGAAAACTCCTAGAAGAGCTTTACTATGGTGTAGGGTAATTTCAATAAATAAATATTCAGGTGTATTAGATTGAGGAGATTGATCAGAAGAACTAACAATTGAAAAAGGGATAGATGATCGAAGATAAATTGCCACTCCACCTCCAGTACGAAAAGTGCGATCATTGCGAATGAGCTGAAATCCTGGTATGCAGTAAGAAGTAGAGGGCAGACAGGGCTTAAACCAGGATTCAGACACAAGGATTGCATGAATGTTATTATTTCCCTCAAATGTAGCCAGCATATCAGAGTAATGAGCCGGAATGCTTTGGGAATTGATATGAACAACATTGAAATTTTTCACTAAGTCTGAGAAATGAGAATGGAGAGAGTCGTTTAACGAAGGAATGCTGTGAAAACTGTTATTGCCGTTCAAATCCTCAGAAGATGATGTTAATGACTGATAATCATTTATGCTATCATAACTGCTATCCATGTAAACACTTTAAATATTAAATATAATTATACTAAGTATATATAAAAATTAAAAGCAATATAATATAAATAAATAAAATATTAAAATTAAGTTTTAAAACTTGCTTAATTAATCAATTTCCGATTACCTGCCATTATTGTGTAACAAAATAAAAATAAGATAAAAAACACATAAAAAAAAAAATAGTTTACACAGCCAGAGAATTGTTGAGAAAAGAAAAATAAAATAAAAACTTTTAGGTATATGATCAACAACGATGACGACGATAGACTGTAGAGAATAATGAAATAAAAACATATTATAATAATATACACAACGAGAGGTTAAAATGTAAAAATAAATTAAATGTTCAGCAAACTATGTCGACAATGGATAATATAGTACAGTTCCAGAGATACGTTCTGATGAACGATATTCTTTTATATAATTCAGTCGGTATGATCCATCGTCAATGGACTTAGATTCTAACTAATTTATTATTTAAATTAAAATGTAAAAGTACCTGGCTTTATGCTGTTCAATAATTAATTATGGCTAAAAGATGACTATCCAGTCCAGAGAGAAAAAAAAAACATAACTTGTTATCATCTGTGACTGTTTGTGACGTTTACGAATACAGACAAAGTAGGTACAAAATAAAAACTAGGGTAAAAAACAAAATAGATTACAATAATATTAATGAATAAACTGCTAAAAAGAAGCCTATTATAAATAGATACCTAGTTACTTATGTTTAGCAACTCTTCTGGATCTTTGTTGGGTTGTGTCGTCAGAGGTTTTGGTGGGATTTACAGCAGAATTAGTCGGGCAGACTGTAGCCGAATCAGGAATTTTTTTAAGTTCTGCTAGTGTGGTCACACGATACTTTGTTTTGTCAGCTCCAATAACGACTACGTAACCAGCCCTCGTCCAGCACTTTGTAATCCCGAACCGCTGTCGCGCTGACAGAAATACATCATGTCGTCGTTTGGTCAAAAATTCCGAAAACGTATATCCTGTGCCTTTGAGTGATGTTTTGGCAAACCATACTTTATTTCGGATTGAAATGTCAATGAACTTTATAAGCATTGGTCTTGGTTTGTCACTGGAAAGTCGTCCAATCCGTTGAGCATAACCAATATCACTTTTGCTTAAATTTGGCAATTTTAAATGATCCAGCACTTTCACCACAGAATCAGAAGCATGTTCATTTTTGGATTCAGCAAGTCCATGCAGCAAAAGAAACTTACAACGCCTCCTCATCTCTTGCTCATCAAGTTCACTGGTCAACAACTCTACTTGGCTTTGCAAGTTGCTAAGTGCTGTGTTTACAAATGATTTAAATAGTGTAAAGTCAGAAGCAATACCAGTTACAGTTGGTGTTGTAGCTGTTGAAGTAGCTTTATGGAGATCCTGCTGGAACTCAGTCATCTTGGTATTAAATAATTTCATAAGATCTGTCATTGACTGTTTCATGGCCTCCATCTTGAAATATTGATACAGCTGAGATATTGTGTTGAAATGGTTTTTTTGAGGAGTTTTTGTAGGAGATAACTCTTTATGGCAGGTAATCAATATTATAGTATCATAATATAACTAATTCAACAAGTTTTATTGCTAAATTATAATAAAAATAAATAAATTTCTTAGCAAGCAGTGCAAACAATTTATACTTATTTAGCTGAAAAATGTCATAAAATTAAAAAATATTTTCCTGCTCAGTTCTACTACTGTAATTAAACACTATGTCTAGGAATAGATAAGCGAGTCCTAATACCAGATAGCATTTTTAAAACTTTTTGTATTGTGTCTAGAATAAATCTGTGTGTTGTAAATAGCAGATCTGCGAAAAACGGTCACCTTCAGCAAAAGCTTAAACTATCTGAAAGTCGTGAACATTAAAGATATTGATGAAAAACATTCCAAACATGAGACTCATGAAACTTAGTAAAATTTTTGTGCAGTCAGACTTTTAGTTTCTAAACTTTTTACTGTGTTAACTCATCCCCCCGACCGACCTCGGTACGGTCGCAAACCTATCGTTAGGCGGCCTTCGCACGGCCTAACGACCCCGGATGACGATCTCGCTGTCCGGATAGCGAGATTAGTCTCTACGACCTCCCCTAATAGGGCCTCCCCCTACCACGTCGCCGACGTCCCCGGGTTCGTCGGCGCCCGCAAGGATACACGAGGTATCAAAGAGTGCCGGGGCGCTTCTCGCCCCCCACTAAATCGCAACCGCACCCGATAACGGGGAACTCCCCTCCTTGCGGTGACTCACCTTCGGGTTCGAGACTCACGCCGGTAGAAGGCGTGGCCGAGAGCGACAACCCAAGCCGGACTCCTCCCGCGGGGAGCCCTTGAGCGTTGGGCGCTATATGGGCTGAGGCTCCTTCAGAGTCTCACCCCAAAAAGCCCAGTGAAGCAGTAATGGCTGCAACAGCCAACAGCATAGTCAGTCAGAGAAAAAAAAAATGTGTTAATCTCTTTTTTAAATGACGTACCTTAAGCTTTGATAATTACGTAATGACTAGCCCAGTGACGGTTAGACGTTTTTTTTCTTTTCGCTATCGTAGGTATATAATAGGTTTTAGTTAAAAAAGTTTATTTTTCTTTTATATAAATAGTATAAAGAAATTATAATAAAATGTACCTAAGGATAAGGAAAATATGTTTCAGAATTTAACTGGTGGTCCTAATGGAGGGTTACATATAACTGACGTCACAAATGCGTCGAGAACGTTCCTGATGAATTTAGATACATTAAATTGGGACCCTATGCTATGTAGGTAAGATTGAAATTTAAATAACAATGCATAATATAAGGCGAAAAATATAATTTTTATACAAAATTTATTTTTCACTATCTCAAAAAAGGACAAATGGCAAAATTGTGTAAAAATTTTTTACGGCCTGCAGCATTAAGCAGGGATTTCATGTTCTTTTATTTGTACCGCGCTTTTTATAACTTAAATGTTTGTGAAACATACCTACTTATATGTTTTTTTCCAGGTTATTTGGAATACACAGGGATACATTACCACAGATCAGAAGCAGCTCAGAAATTTACGGAATAGTGAAAGATGGTTCTGTTTTGGAAGGAATTAGGATATCGGGAGTAAGTCAGTACAGTTTTAGCAATAAAAAAAAATAGACATATATGTCTATATATATATATGTATCAGTAAGAATTAAATTGATACAGTTGGTTAGCACTGCTTTTATTCCGGCTTAGCAAAGAAGAAACATATTAATTACTCCATATCCTTTTAGATACTAGGCAATCAGCAATCAGCGCTGGTTGGCCACAACTGTTTAGAAGCAGGGCAGGCCAAAAACACGTACCGGAGCGGGTGTTTTCTGTTATACAATACAGGAACTCGACGGGTCATGTCGACGCATGGGCTGGTTACTACTGTAGCGTACAAGCTTGGTCCTGATGCTCCCCCGGTGTATGCACTCGAAGGTATGTTAATTCACATTGACTAATGTAATATAACATTGTACAAAAAATTATCATCCCACCCCTTGTATGTAAAATTTTTGAGTTGAGTTGTAGACGTTGGAAAATATGGATAATTTTTTTTTACAAATAAGGTGGCTGAGAAGCTTACGGTCCGCCTGATGGTAAGCGGTCACCGTAGCCTATGGACACTTGCAGCACCAGGGGTATCACTCGCGCGTTGCCGACTCTTCAAAAATAACAACTTCTTTCTTGAAGGACCCCATACTCTAGTCCTTAGAGAAAACCTTGGTAGGGAGTCATGCCACAATCCAAGCGTTTGCGGAAGGAAATTTTTACTATAACCACACTGTACGCGACCATTTCGGTTCTAAAGTGTAAGAATGAATTCCCTGCCGATGGCGAGTGGTGCGATGGTAGAAATAAGCCGTGGGTATCATTTTTAACAATTCCTTAGAACACATCCCATTGTACAAGCGGTAGAACACACACAGGGAGGCAAAGCCTCTCCTCAGACTTAAGGGTTCGATACGGCTTGTGAGTTTGAATCCACGACGATTCTCACAGCCCGTAGTTAAACCGGGTCAAAAGGGCCAAGCTGGTATCCGGGTGCACCCGCCCAGAGGTGGCAGCAGTACTCCTATGGGGTCGAACTTGCGACTTGTAAATCAGCAACTTTTGCCCCGACGTGAAGTTCTGCATCGCTTTTTGAGTACACCAAGTTTTTTGGACGCCGGCTTCACCTTGTCTTGCAAATGATCTCGGAACTGAACATCTCTGGAGATGTCAACACCAAGGATCCCAATGGTCTTGGAGATGAAAAGGGGAGTGTTCTGGAATTGTGGGATCGCAGTGAAAGGGGTTTTTTTAGGAGTTAAAGCGCAAACTTGTGTCTTTGTAGGGTTGAATCGGACCAAGTTTTCCAGTTCTCAGTCAGAGACCTTGGACAGAGTGGTCTCTTCTTGAGACAAAAGTTTTCCACGCGTCTCCTCCACAGCGGAACGAGGAATTTTAGCACGGCCCGTGTTATAAGCGTCTTCAGTACTGCCATCTGCATAGCAATTTATGTTATTGATGTCCAACATGTCATTGATATGCAGTAGAAACAGCCTAGGAGACGACGACACGCGGGACAGCAGCATCTCCATGCTATCAAAGTAACTACCGTCAACAACGGCTCGTATGCGTCTGCCGGACAAAAAGCTAGCCACCCATTTGCACAAACCCTCGGGCACTCCGTAAGATGGCAACTTCGATAGAAGACCCCGGTGCCAGACCCGATCGAACGCCTTCGCTATGTCCAGGCTACATGCCAAGGCCTCCCTCCGACTTTTAATGGCTAGTGCCCATCGGTGTGTGAGATACACTAGAAGGTCACCGCAGTCGTGCAACCGTGTTGTAAGCCATATCACACTCCACCTTGGAGAGGAGAGAGGTAATAGCGATAGGCCTGTAATTCGATGGATCTGATTTATCGCCATATTTCGGCGGTCTTCTTGGAAATCGCCTAGTGTGGAAGGAAAGCGCGAAAAGGCGCGTGAGTACAGAACATAACTCAGGAGCACACTGCTCAAGAACCACTGCTGGTATACCGTCTGGTCTACTCGACTTATGGACATCTAGAGAACGCCCGCCGGACCTCCCGCTGTGTTATGGAGATTTTCGGCATGGTCTTACCGCACCACGGTATAGTAGGTGGTACAGCGCCTTCGTCGTTCATATTAAAGTTTGAGGCAAAGAGACAGCTCAGTAGATTGGCTTTCTCTATCGCACTATGGGCCAAGTCACTATCGGTCTTTCGCAGTGATGGTAACGACGACTGGCAAAAGTTCCCTTTGGAAGCTTTAGCAAACCAGGCTCCCAGAGGAATAGCTCGCAAGTCGCCCAGCTATTTTACCGATAAACTGGAATTTAGCTCTGGCAGGTCCTTTCTTACTGAACGTCGAGGCAGCATGTAATTTGCGTTTTAATGCAGAAATATTTGGATCCTTATTATTACGAGCCGTGGTCCGAGCCTCGTACGCAGTTTGCGTAAGAATTAAGAAATTTCTGCAAGACCTAACAGGCCACGGCTGTATTTTGACGCCCGCAGCTACTCACGGGTTAGAAATAAAACATTCCATACCAGCGAAGTCAGGATCTTCTGAGCTAATCCAGAGCTGCCTCCACGAGTACGATGCCTAACATTCACGATGGATTGCGTGTCCCAGTCTGTCACGCCAGTCACACTACACACGAAGCCAATTAGTTGGCCCAGATGAATCGGGTTGTGTGTATGACACTTGAGTCCGAACAAGACAGTAGTCCGAGGAGCCAAGCCAGAAAGGAGCTCGTATGGTCCTCTATATACTTTCAGTCGTCAAACTCAGGTGCGTGAAAAGTCGAGCTACGTCCGTGTCACCACTATGAGACCTGAAAGGCACGCATAGAAACGAGTGTAGCCCCTGTCCACTCATAATATCGACAGGTCCCTGTCTTCAAGGCTATGAAGGTGGTGACAGCAGATATCCTCCCGGACGAACATACATACACCGGCACGACTCACAAAGTCGTGCTCAAGTTTGTGGCTAGGATAATGAAGGTATGATGCATCGGCGGGCAGGATACCTGCGTTTCCATTAAAAAGAGAATGGTCGGTTGCGCAGTTTCTAGGTGATAGTGAACTGCGTATATTGCAGAAGTCCACATTGAATGCGGATGGCGTGGCCGCCGTAAAAACTCTTTTCCTTTTATTTCTTGCCATGTTTAAAAAAAGTTACTTAAAATAAAGACAAGATTCCGTCTATCTATATTTACCAGGATCCGTTTACATTTATTAATAAAACCTTTGAATAAATTTTTTGGTCGCCAAGAACTGGCATGGGAGATTTGTAATTTTGTCCCTGGTTCCTTATTTTACCATTTACTATTTGAAGCTGGTATTTTATGACTTTTGTGTCATGCATAAAGTCACCTTAGCCTAGGCACAGCTGAATCGAAGTGATGCGGCGATTGTCTCACTACTTCTCACACATTACGATGTGGGAGTGGGAGTGTGTGTTCAGCAACTGGTTACCCCCTTACATTTTTGTAATTGCTTTTTAGGATCTGTTGCAGTGGCGGGAGGAGCTATGAAATTTCTTAGAGATAATTTAAAACTTGTGAAAGACGTAGCCAAAGATACAGAACATATAGCTGGACAGGTGTTCTCGACAGGAGACGTGTATTTTGTGCCAGCCTTCAGTGGTCTGTACGCGCCATATTGGAGGAAAGACGCTAGGGGGTAAGCTATTTTGAGGTTACATAATATACAATATTTAGTCAGCATTTACGACTTGCACCACTTTTAAACTCTAAAAACTGTACAAAACTAATAGATCCCTTACAGTCGGGAAAGTTTACAAAAGTTATAGTAAGAAGGTACTTTTTGACTTGAAAAACTGTACAAACCTAATAGAACTCTGAAATCGAGAAATTGTATTGTTGTGATAATACTTTAAGACTTGAAAAACTGAATAAAACGGCTAGGACTCTTGGATTTGGAAAACTGTACATGAGCAACAAATTAAGCAACTTAAGCGTAGTAAGCATTCGAATAAGTGACTGACAAGTGGCACAGTCTTGCGAGCTCCTTCGTGCTTCGCAGTGCACGTTAAACTGTGTCCTGGCTGTTATTAAAAACTTAACAACTTAAACTTAAAAACTTTGACAATCGAGTGGCCACTACCTTAACAAACGTCCGCCAATTCGCACTAGGCCAGGCCTGCAGTAAGGTTTGTAATGTCAAAAAATATTTATTTATTATTCAACTTTTCGGACCCGGTCTGGCGATTGTAGTTTTAATTTTTGACCACTGCGTTTTGTTGCACTGGTTTGATTTGTTTTTTTATAACTTTTTCAGTATAATCTGTGGACTAACAGCGTTTACAACAAAGCACCACATCATAAGGGCTGCACTAGAAGCTGTTTGTTTTCAAACTAGGTAAGGTTTTAACAAATTAAACTTTAAATACGTATATCTGAATAAAACAATACACTGTATTTATAGCATACCTTTTACTAAAAATCATGAATCGATATTCACTAAAGGTGACACTAGTTTACGTACCGGTATCGGTACATCCAGATGATAAGGTTTAGGTTATAATATAATGATAAATAATAGTTTTTAGTCAAAAAAATAAAACCATTTAGTTTTACTTTCGGTCAACTTCAGGGGCTTTTAATTTTTTGTAGTTTTTTTTTACAAGACTGTGTTTTTTTTTTCAGAGATATATTAGAGGCTATGAACAAGGATTGTGGGATGCCCTTGTCTAAATTAAATGTGGACGGTAAAATGATATCAAACGATCTTTTGATGCAGTTGCAAGCGGATTTAATAGGCATACCCGTTTGTGAGTATATATATATATATGTTAATATTAAAGTTTTAGGGTACCGTACATTACTAATTTAATATACGTGAAAGTTAGTTCATCTGATGTTAAGCAGTTACTGGGGCCTATGATTCCATTTTAATCTTATATTCCGTATGATTGTCATTTAAACTTAAAATTTGGTTGAAACAAGACACTCATACTTCAAAGCCTGGAAAAGGAAACTATTCCATACTTATAAATTGTATGAATTCGAAAGTAAGAAAGTTTGTTTGTACTTTCGGATTATCTAATTCCTGAAATTTTGCCCAAACTCACCTACTTTTTTATCCAGAAAACTCAAAATTTTCCGCAGGAAACATCCAAAACCGAATTGTCACATAAATAGCAAACTTAATTACTATAATCAAGAAGTTTCCGTAGGGTTCCCACGTCGATGGATCGCCGTATGGTGCTCCCCCTGAAATCTGAAAAACAATAGGCAATATTACGTGAATTTTTTTTTTAATTTAACTATTTAAATTGTGAATCTTGTTTATTAAGTGTTTCAATACAAAACATATATTTATTAGTTGATTCACTGTAATATTATGTTTCGTTTGTGATTTAACAAAGAGTACTTATTGGACGCACGCAATAAAACAGTATTGTAATTAGTTTGTAAAGCTAGTTGTAGTTAATTTACTGGGCGATTCGAAAGTGTTCTTTGTAATCCATTAGAATAAAAATATTAATGCTCCATTGGTAGAGCATGCAGCTAAAATAAAATGTATGTATATTTTTTTATTCTAGTACGAGCTCATGCATGGGATATGTCCGCATTGGGTGTTGCCGTCGTGGCGGGAAATTCGGTGGGAGTTTGGAGTTGCGACAAGTGGCGACATCACGCTACAGCCACCGATACTTTTCTGCCAACCACTACTGATGATGGTGATTTGGTTCTTCATATGTTACTCACAATTTTATCTGACTTAAAAAAATTATCATCTGGCAACCCCAGCCCCACGTTAGTTTTTGTGTAGAAAGAACTACTTAGAATGAGATAAAAAAAAAATACGAGAGACTTATAGTTCCGCATTTTAACCACGACCAAAATAATATGGCCTGTACTTTAGTTACTAGTAGATTGAGAAAAAAAATGTACATTATATACAGAAATTTTGACCAAAATTGAACCTATATATTATATTTTATAAATAAATATTACCTTATTTATTTATTTGTGGTAAAACGTGACCCTTGTAGTATATTCATGTTAGAAAATGTAGTTCTGAGTTAGTTACTATTTAAATGCACTTTACTCGTCAGTGAAAACTCAAAAGTTTAAAAAAATGAAATTTTAATAAATCGAATAGAATTTGAACAAAACAACTATCCAAATTCAAAAATCTACTAAAAAGTCAAAACTACGCCCATACTGACAAAACGTTAAGCTATATTTTTTTTTCGCTTTAAAGTCCAATGCAATAGACTCTAATGAATAGAGATTTAATGCCTACGTGTTAATATAACTTTACATTTTGGTTAGGCATCGACTATTTATTATTATATATTTAAACCTTTTTTTATAGCACTTACATATAACCAACCATTAATTTATTTCTTATATTTCAGTGAGTTGAGATGTAGCTGAATTACTCACCTACGCTGTGTTTTATAGAGCGTCGTCCTTGTTTATTATTTATTATGGTTTGCTATCAAGAATTTAACGCGCTTTCATGATAACTGCACCAATTTTGATATAAAACCGAGAAAGTTTACCAAGGGGCGTGGGTTCGATTCCCGCATAAGACAAACGTTTATGTCATGAACATTAGTTTTATTTGAGTTGTTATAATGTATAATATTTATCTATTTACTAAAAAAAATATCTTATGTATTAATATGCGTTGTCTGCTATCCATAGTACAAGCTTTGCTCAGTTTGGAATCAGATGGCTTTGTGAGTAATGTCCAACAAAATGCATTATTATTATTAATTCACATTTACTTTTTTTTGTTACAGATCGTGATGCGAGGTATACAAAATGGAAAATGGCGGTACAGCGGTCATTGGGATGGGCCACCATCAAAAAGTCAATCACCATGACAGGTCAGACTAAAAGAAAGAATAGCATGCTTACGCGTCAACAAAGCTTTGATATAACTCTAACGCAAGCGGACACGCGTAAAAATTCACTTTTCGAAACACAATATAGCTTAGATTTTTCTATAAATTCGGGAGACGAGGTAAACAACGGAAACACTTACGTTGACGAACTATTACAATATTCCGCCAGAAAGTTTTCTTTAATCGTTCCCTTTAAACCAAGAAAGCAGGAACAGACTATTTTAGATGACGCGGAATATTATATGAGTAAAAAGGAATGCGACTATGGTATGTGCCAATGTTGCAAGGTCGAGAAAAAATTGCCGACAAATTGGAAATCTATAGAAGAAATTATTGAAAATGATCCGGAAATTATTTTTGACTCCGACGATAACCCTATAGTAGTTGAACCTATAAAAAGAAATGATTCGAATTTAGATTTAGATAGTTTGGATTCAGGGTCGACTGTGATGGGCAACGGTGTAAGTCTGCGAAAGAGATTACATATAGAGAATTTGCCGGCCATATTTAAAAGTATATGTAGTAAGTTTACTGATATAAATCTAACGTAAATTATTGCTTATTTCAGTTTTAATATTGACCAGGTTTGAAATGAAAATGTGGCTGGTATAATTTTAAGTGTCTTTTTTTTTTTGCTACCATAATAGTATTATTCGTGGTTTACGTAGTTGGTAAATATTTTGTTTTTATTTTAAACCCGAGTTAGCTGTATAATATGACTTAGGAGTGTACAATTATATAATGACTCAGATGGGCACAGTGGCTCAGTTGAAACTGATAAATATTTTTATATATTTTTTTAATATAGGTTGATTTTTTTTGTTTTAAACCTTATCATCTTTATGTGTCTTACGAGTGTTTGTCTCGGGCTTATATCTCTTCGTATAGGGTGAACAATGATCCAGACAGATCAGTTGAAAGTGCTGAATATTTTAAAATATGTTGTTTTTTATTTTTTCAACCAAATTGGCTGTATAAGTCTTAAGAGCTTATATTTTTTCTTATGGGATAAACGATGGCCCAGTCGGTGCAAATAATGAATGTTTTAAAACTTTATCAATGAATGATCTTAACTATGCTGTGATGTAGTTTTACTTGGTGGCTTGCTGATGTACAATGTATAGTATTAGAAATTGCTTTAGTTTTTATTTACTTTTTATCATAATTGCGGGCAGCAATGAATTAGATTTTAGTCTTTATATTTTAGCAGCTGCACAAACAAAGAGAAATAACAGTATTTATATGAATTCAAGTAATTGCTTATAAAATAATGATAGTACTTAAAATCTTAAGGTATAATTTTTGTCAAACTTTAAAGAAATATAGGAACTTGCCGATGTGTCAGAAAAGAACTACTAACATTAAACTAAGACAGCTGTTATATTAAACCTTTAAAACAAATAAAAGTATTATTTTCTTTCTAAAATCGTTTTATTTTTATATATTTTAAATGCTTATGGTATGTGTGTATTGTGTTGTCTTGGAGTAGTGTTTATATGGTTAAAGGATCTGCCATTTTCATAACAGAGTCGGCCATTTTGCATGAAAAATCATTGGAGGTCAAATTTCATTAAGTCATTTAAATCTAATCAATAGGCTTAAGCAGCCTGGTTGCTTATTATATAATATTATTAATATTGAGTACTTTAGCTGGCAAAAATAGGATGGAGTTTCTGTACGGACAATACTTTTTTAGTTAAATTTTCCCAGTTAGTTATTCTTGTGGAAATTTTGAGGATAAAAGGTGTCCTGCGTCAGTTCAACTATCTCTGTGCCAAATTTCAGCTCCTTTGGATGCTCCGTTGCAGCGTGAGGAAAGAACACATAGACAAATAAACTCACTTTCGCATTTATAATATGCATACTGGATTGCTAGAACTCGAAAAAGGGTTTCTTCGGTATATTTTTTGAGGTATGACTGATTTAATATAATTTAACTTTATAATTTTTTGCCCACATTCGTCTAGCGCGATGAATTTTATCTAATCTTTTAAGTCTGACCATACCCTTTCAAATGGCTCATAAAAACCTTTGTACTTAGGGAAACCCAGAGTATCTATCTCTATATTTTATTTAAATTTCTTCAATGTACAAATGACTTGTTCCTTACATAATTAATCTATACTTTAGCGAGCATTTCTTGTTTATGTTTTGATATAATAGTTTTGATTTGTGTTATGTAAGCAACACCCAGTTCTATGTGGCAAGACTTGATGTAGCCGCACTTCAGACATTACCCGTAACTAGTTTCTTGTAAACGATTTAACCATTTGGATGAAATTTTGTAATTAGATTGTTTTTCTTTTTAAGTATATAATGTAGATAGATGTCATCACTGAGGAAAAATCATTCTCACATAAATTATCAAAATGTTTATTTTATTAACGCCATCTCATAAAATTTTGAAGCAAACTGATATAACATACTCGACAACAGATGGCACTATGATATAAAAAACTCGTAAGAAACCCCAAGAAGCTTAGTTGGATCAGGTCACTCACACACGAGACAGGCAATATAATATTTTATATACGTGCGATTATCTTCCAACAATGAAATATAAATTATCTGCGCTGAGTTTAGAATTATATACGAAGAGCAATATTATATAGTAATATTTTGCAGTTTGATAAAGATAATATGTTATCTGTCTCGTGTGTTACAACCCTAATGCTACTCAAGATTCTGCAGACCAAGCTAATATATTTTTATATGTATATATATAGCTGATACATACATATATGAATGAATAATGCAAAAGTGGTTAAAATAGAATTTAGACAGGTGTTTGTTAGACTTTTGCAGAGTTATAAACAAAATTATTTAGACAAATTGTAAAATGAGAAAGTGACAGCTTTTTTTGTACCGATTAGTACTGCTATGTTAACGCGTTAGCGTCTAATAGTTAGTACAGCAGTTCTATTTGTTGTTTCAATGACACACACTATAACCACTACCATAGCTATCAGCGCTAAATAGCAGTAAAATAAAAGTATATAATTAGGCAGTCTGATCACTTAAGGCCCAGTAAATACCTAACTAGCGCCGCTTAAAGATATTCTTTATTTCGTCTATGCACAAAACACATTTCAAAAATAATACAAATATTTATTATTTATAACTAGTGACAAGCTATTGTTAAAACGTTAAACATCGTTTCTAGAATATATGTGTGAGTTGAAGATAGCGTTTCTCTGCTAAAAATGGCCGTATTCAGCAGAAATGCTATCTTTTGGCAGTGCTAGTTAGGTAGTCACTGCGCTTTAATAGTGATTTTTACCGGAAATGTCTTTAATAACCTGTCTAATGTCTAGTATATAAAGGCTTTTGGTTTTCCAAGAAAAGTTTAATCCATCGATATACTATTTTCTTATTTTATGCCCATAACATAACGATGGACAATTGAGCAAAATCGAAATAGTATGTTAATTTGTCAATAGCTGTGTACGCAGTGTTAAGAGGAAATATCACAACCAAGCGAATGCAGGAATAGGTATTTGAAATACATTTTCTTGTCGCTCTAGGATTCAGTCCAAAATACAGATGTGCGATAAGGACAACTGTAATCATTAAAATCGGGGTATCGTATTCCCCAATTTCCTCTTCCAAATCGCAACCTAATTTAATAAGAATTACTACACCTTAAAGTTAATGATTTACTTCGTGTCTGTATGTTTTATTTAAAATTAATTTTTAATATTTGTTTAGCACACGTCTAAAGGTGTCATAAAAAGAGGTATTTTTTTGAAACTTGCAGGACCCCAGTTTTTCATAGGAATGGTATATTAAAAAAAAAAAGCAAATCATACAGACATAGTAATTGTTTATACCAGTGGTGCCCATACTTCTTTCTATGAATACCTACCTACCAAAAATTTATGACTGGGAGATCGACGCTTGTACCTACAAAACTTTTTTATTAGTAAATAAAAGTACTACACTTGGTGAAAATGTTTAATAGTCATTTATAATAAAACAAAAATTAACGTGATTTCGGTGCATGACATTGGTGGTCTAAATTTTCAAATTTGGAAATATTTTCAATTAAAGCTAAACGCATGCAGGCTGTAACATGCAACATCTAACATTAAAAACCCGAGCACCCGCGCGGCTTTTTTCCGTTGTTTCCCAGGGACCTTAACTGCTTTCGAAACCATAGTCATGCCATTGATGTTATTTTTTTTGCTTAAACAATATACAGCGATCGACCGTTTGGGCACCTCTGATGTATATAATACATAAAAAAATTACAGCTCTAATGCCAAAATCCAAAGAGGTAACAGGGGAATACGTTTGTATGGGAAAAAACAGCGAGATGTTTCCTCTTAAGTACAATTACTAAAACTAAGATAAGTGATTGTTTTAAAATTTCATTTGTGATTTATTTTGTGTTGTAAATTATCATTTTTTCTTCTTTTTATTACAGAGGAAAGGTACCGACTACTTGCATCTATGCCAGCGGCCCTATTCTTACTTGGTAGCTTCGCCATGCTGGTCGTGTCGAATGCACTCAAAAATAGATGATTATGTAAACAAAACCTTTTAAAATGCGTAACTTTTGCTCCTTAGATACCTGTTTTAGGTGTTATTCCAGTACTTAAGGTATAAGCTTATTTTTTGGTGTTGTGAAAGTAACTGGTACCTATGAAAATAACGATATTTTATTTACATGTCTGTTATTGTCTGTTTTACCCTTACCTAAAATAGGGCATATGTTTGCTTGACTACTTAATAAAAAAACAAATTATTTTGCAGGCTATGTGTAATTCAATTTTGTAATTTTATTAAATAATTTTTAAACTTCATTTCACATGGCTAGGTTCGGGTGATACGAGAGTTTTTACTAAATTACAACCCTGGTTACCACAATAAAATGTATGAATATACAGTTTTGAATATACAAATTATATCTTCATTATTCATAATTTATATGAAATTTTAATATATAATTATTTAGAAATCAAATTAAATTATGATCCCTCCACCATGCTATGTAAAATGGATATTTTTGATTTCTTTAATTTTTTTCATTAAGACATTTCTTGACATAATATTGTTTTTTTATACACCTACAATTTGTTTAAATATTACTTTATGCCTTTTGTCTGATAGCTAGTATAAGATTTTCTTTATATCATATATAAGAGGCTCATTGGGTAATGACCCGACTGTTGCATCAAGGGGCGTGAGTTCGATTTCCGCACAAGATGAACATTTGGGTTCGCAACTGGGTGTTTTCTATGTATTTACAAAAAAATATATATTCTTAGGTATTATCTGTTGTCTAGTATCCATAGTAAAAGCTTAACTTAGTTTAGGACCAGAAGGCGCTGTGTGTCAAAATGTCTAAAATTATTTATTTATTTAATTTTGAAAACATTGTATCCCTCTACCCAAACTTAATTATATACTTCGTCCAGAACTGGCAAAGTAGGAATATTATTTTGTCCCTGGTTTTTATTTTACCACCTATTCCTTACTACAAAGCTAGTGCATTACGAAAAAGTAAATTATAATATATAAAACCACCTTAGTTCAGTAACATTATATATGCAGCAGTGTGGCGTCGGCGCCATGTGGCAGTAAAGTGGTTCCTAAAAAGTGGCTTTCCCTCACATTGATCAATGTGGGCGTGTATTCAGCCGCTAATCCCTTCTGGGAATTAAAACTAAAAATTACATACATCTACTAAATACATTATTTATGTCATTTAATTAAATATTATTTAATTTAGTTAAGTTTCCTAATGACAATAAAATTCTAAATATACCTGAATATAGATATTGAAATGGACATGTAAATATATAAAAAAAAAATGGAAAACCAAACCTTGGTTTCATATTGATATTCGGATTTTTTTTCTAAAGCTATTGCGTGTGATATTTAGTTGTTTAAGTAATATCATTCCTATTGCATTGTTGTTTGTTGTTTTTGTATCCATAAAACCTAAGAATAAGTATTGTTTTAGAAATTTTATTATTTATTAGTGTCAATTGTACTTAATAAGCGGAGAGTTTATTATCAATTTGAACAGATTTTTTTATATTGTCCCTTAGTGGTTTAATTTTATGAGTATTTTTTGTGAATTTTGGAAATAAATTGTATAACCATTTATATGTTGTTGTGCTTACAATAATTGTCAATCGAAACCTTTACATAAAAAATTGTTTGAATGACTGAGAAAAACAAATAAATTACCATCTTTTAGAAAGAGACAAAACAAACCTGTGGTTTTTTCTTCTTTCTATCAACGTCCGCTAGTTTGTTTGTTTATGTTTATTAATACAAGTAAGAAAGAGACAAGAGCCTACACGTTCCCTCCTTGTCTGTCACAATTTTGCGTCCATGTTTTTCCAGTTCCAATGCGCCGTCCAGTTCTCTATGTCTTCTCTATTATAATGAATTTGAATTTAATTTGTTTAGAAAATAAATATTTAGTCATTACAACACAAAAATACGTAATGAATGGTTCAGAAGTGTACGTCTTCCGGCTGAAACGAATGAACGAACTTATAGAAGCAGCGGATAAGGTATCGTTCCTTTAGGTATGGTAATTTTTTAAAATGTAATATTTTTTATATCACTAAGGTGGCAAACAAGCATACGTCTCGTCTAGTGTTGAAAGATCATCGTAGCCGGTTGATTGCCGACCCTTTTAAAATATAATTACACACTACCTTGTAAGCCTTGCCCCCTTATACTACACAAATTGTTCCTCGGAGAGAGCACCTCTTAATCGACTATGGACTAAATATCGGTATCAAAATATCTGTATACTATTAAGTACTGAAATTCTATACCGGATGAATTTCTGTAATACATCCTTAATATATATATCCTTTTTCTACACTTATTTTATTTCAATACTGAAGCGATGGGCACTAGTATGAAGAGAAAGACGAGCCCGAGGCCAACCTTCCATGATTTAAATTATTATCAGTACTTTAAGGAATAAGGGTATTAACTACATTTGTACTGAAATTTTATGTTACCCAAATAGTTAAAAACGACCTGTATATACGTCACAAAGAACATTGTTGTATCCATATTCACATCGCTATTTAGTCCCTAAAGTCAAACTAAAGGCGCAGCCATTGAAATCGAAATTTTGTATCAGTTCTTTAATAAATGAGGGTAAAAATAATACCTTTTTCATAACACGTACTCGGAAACAGTGTCATTATGTGCAGGAGAAGCGAGGAAGCAGGAGAAGTTCTCAAACCTTAATCACTTCCACGGGCTTTTTCATTGTAAATTTCACTTTTCTCTAAGCAAAGCGTGCGTTCATAGAACCCACTTCTATCAAATGTGTATAAAAGCTTTAGTGTGGGTTAATATGTTTTGTATGCCTGCCTACAACATTAATTTATACTATATACTATAATTTCTCTAGATATATTATTTATTACTATTCCCGCTTTTTCGATTGTGCTTAAGCGAGTTAATTTATATACTCATCTTATATTTTTATTTATGTACTTACTCACTAATGTAATAAAAAAAAGTGTGTGTAACAAGGGCGGTACGGAAATTACAAACTTGAGTCATTAATGCCTTCGGCCTTAGGCTTTTAAATTGATTTTCGTTAGTAATTTTATCTTACCACTCTTAATACACAATGTATTACTAAACCTTCATTGTACTCAAGGTATAAACGAATTAATGATAAAAAAATAATTGAAGCCATATTCATAACAGCCCGTGGATCAATACCGCTTGTGAGTTCGCGATTCTCAACGATTATTGCTGTTCGCCTTTAAACCGAATCAAACGAGCCAAGTCTGTATCCAGGTGCACCACCCTTTATATGGCAGCAAACGGCAAATATGTAGGTACTGTAAAACCCCCGGCTAAGTGCGAATCGGATTCGTGCACCGAGGGTTTCGTCCCTACCAACATTTACGTAATTTAGAAACATAAACAAAAAGTTTGCCGCTAAGCGGTAACCCATTCAATTACTGACCGAGCCTGCCGTTGCTTAGCTCCGAATATCAATTCCAACAAACTTGTGTGGAGACCCTCTTGATTTTTAACTTATTTACCTTTTTACTATTTGTTAGATAATCCGCCAATATAACATGTTTCTGTGAAAAGAAAAGCAGCTGTCCGTCTCGGCAACATAATATGTCATTACGGATGGGACGCACTGGTTAAAAACTTTAGTGGACGACGTAAAGACGTGACGAAGCTTCCTAAATTCTGCCCAACTTTGTGTGTCATCGACGATAGGTCTGGAGTGACGTGAAATTTTAGCATGAATTTCGTCTTATCTATGTTCATCTTTAGTCCAACACGTTGGATGAACACATTTAGGGTGTCAAGCTATGCTTGCAACTCCTGCAGCATTTCCGCCACCACGACACTATCGTCGGCAAATCGTAGGTGTGGGTAATCACCGTTTACATTCATGCCTTGCCCTTTCCATTTACAAGCTTTAAAGACATCTTTCAGTGCGTTTGTAATCAGTTTCGGGATTATGTCTTATTCCTCCTTGTAGCTGAATAGGTCTTGTTTGACTGTTCTGTACAATTCGTTGCCGAGTTATACAATTACAACTCAACACTTCGAATAGAGTCGAGGGCTGTCTCATAGACCACAAAGGCACGGTACAGGGACTGATTATGACTCCTTGGTCTTATCGTATAATTTGCTTAACTGGATGGATGTGGCTTATGGTGCGGTAACCCAGATAGAAAGAAAATTTTTAGCTAAATAGTATCTAAAGTAAAAAAAAAAATTGGTCACAAATTTTTCTATATTCAGAATCGATAGCTGAACATTTTTTCAATCCTTCTTTTCGTAAAGTTGTCCGAGCTTTAATGAAGTAATTTATGGAATACTTACAAACACATTTTGCACAACACAAGAGCGGCCTGTATGTCGGTGACCATAAATATATATGTTTTTATAAAATGTTTTGGTTGTCATTATTCTTTGTTACATTTGATAGAATGCCAAATAAAAAAATACGTAAATTTTGATTTGAATAATCGATCAACATATTTCAATTTGTGCCCTTTTAAAGAAAAACCTGTATAGTGATATGCCTTGTTATAGCTTATATTATATATTATAGCTCCGTGTGTGATGGGCAGTTTCAGTTTTTTTCCCGCAGATTTTATTAGAACCGTAGGCACATTTAAATTCGGTCACTCACTCTGTTAAGGCATTTTGACACAAAAGATTCGAATCCTGTGTCATCAAGTTGAAAAAAAATACAATTCAATGCTGCCAACACAAAATAATAAAATGTCAAAACCACATGATTCCTTTCAATTCACGTGATAAGATAAAAAGGTAAACAAACGAAAAAACCAGTTCAATCAATGTAACAATGCAAAAAAAGGCAATTTAAACCTTTTCCTGCGGATAAAATATGTGAAAACAATAAAGGAAATCAGTTTGTAATATAGACTTGGATTTTCAATATGGTTCACATCAATGAATTGCCGGTAGAAGCATTTGTGGAAATTTTATCAAAAACGGAAGGAATTACTCTAGGGAAATGTCGGCGAGTATGTAAAAAATGGAAAGTATGTATAGATGAAATCGATTATTTATGGCAAAGAGTGTGCAAAAGGGAGTTTAAATGTTCATCAAGTATCGCCAAAAAAAAGTGCGCCAGCGATTGCAATTGGCACAATATTTACAGAAATCTTAGCATGTGGTCAACCATATCTTCAATAGAAAAAAGTTTAAGAGATTTTTATAACTTTCAACTTCATGACAAGTGTCATGCATTACCTGTTGACTCTGGTATTTTACCTTTGAGAGATACACGGGGTGTGGTTTTGTATGATATGAACACTTTAAAGTATGTTCCAGTGGTAGTTCCAGAGAAGAATTGTATTAAAATTGCTAATAATGCTAATGTTACTGCAATATTATTGAAATCAGGTTTATTTATTCAAAGAACTGTAGAGAACTCGAATAACATGACTGAAGCATTCTTTGAAGCAGAGAATTTCGTTTTGGTTGATGATATGGTGTACTTTTGTAGAAACAGAGATGTTTTCCGGTGTGATATTATCGCAGACAATCTAGCATCCAAGTTGGTACTGCATTGTGATTATGATATTAAAGAAATACAATGCCATGCTAGTGTACTTCATATTTTCACTGATTGTGGCAAAATTGTGAGCATAGATAAAGATAAAAAAGTGTCGGTTAAATCTATGAGTATTCCAATTGAATGGATAAAACAAATTAAGCATATTTGTGCGATAGATGATAAAAATTTTGTTTGCTACTCACGCAATTTATTTAAAATTGAAACAGATCAGTATCAACATTTATATTTGGATTTCCCCGCAATAACAGCTTTGTTTTTCTATGGAGATGTTGTGCTAATTGGTACAAGAAGTGGGGAAATATTATTGTATCGTTTGTCTAGTCAGAAACATGCAACTAAACCAATATTTGAAAACTTGGCTGTGTTACCAGATGGAAAATATGCCCTACAATTGGATGTATGTGAAAGGAAATCTGGGCCAGTTATTATTGCTGCAACATTTTATGAAATTATGATAATGGAAGTCAACTTCTTTGCACATGTAAGTTTTACTAAACATAATTTGCTGTCTTAAAATTGCACTAGTGTTTGTTAATAACTTCAGCCTCCTGTCTTGTTGACTGAAAATGTGAGCCTAGTTAATTAAAATCTTCTGATATATTTTAATAACCTTTTAGTGTATAAAGAAATATATATTTATTTTTTTATACCTCAATGGTTGCAAACAAGTTAATGGTCTATGCAATGGAAGTGGTAATCAAGCGGATAGCAAAAGATTTTGATTATGCTCACATTCTCAGTAAACAAAAAAGAAAAATTTAATTTTGAAGAATGAAGGTATGTTAAATTTGGGTTTTCTGCATTACTTGAAATAATGGATAATAATCTGGAATTGAGTAGATTAATTGCATTGCAAAATCTAAATAAAATTACATTAAAAAATAAATATTCAAAATATTTTTATTCAATTGGGTTACTACAAAAGAAACATTATTTTATATTGAATCAACAAATAAATACATATTATGTATCAAAACACTTAACAAACGAGTTTCACAATGTAATTAGTTTAATAAAAAAAAAACCAAATTCAACTCATATTTTAATTGCCTATGGTTTTTCCCCTAGATAAATTTCCACATTCCGAAATCATTTATCTTTCGGGATAGTGTAATTTGGGGCAATGCAATATTCTTTTTTTTTAATTAAATGTTATTTTTTTTTAGGGCAATTCATTCACTTATTTAAATTTACTTGAATAACAGAGATCATATTGTGTGTAAGATTTAATATGTGTGAGTAAAATCTGAAATGTTAATATATGTTTTACATTTTTTGTACATTTTATTACATTACATTACATACATATATACATACATACATTTATTACATTACATTTTATTTTTTTCAGGACCTTGGAGATGGAAGTAAGAAAACATTTACAACAGACAAAGTTAACATGTACAAAAGGCTATTAAATCTTAAAATTAGACTGCAAATGTATTAAAAAAATGATAATAATGCCTATAAAAAATGCCTACATTTAGAAATTATTATTTTATGTGTTGAATTGTATATACCTAAATGCTCATATTTATTTCCTTAAATAAGTTGTCTTTTTTTTGTGTTTTTAGTAACTTTTACATGAATTAGTTTGTATTTGTACAAAAATCATTATTTATGTCTTAATAAAATGTAGATACATGGCCATAGCACCTAATTTTGTTGGCTTCGTTTTGTTATCAGTGTAATTTATTTATTTTTAGATGTTTAAATTTGTGTTATGCACCATTAGAATTATAAGCAATTATGTGATTTTTTTAGTTTTGATTTTTAAACAATCTATATATATAAAAGAAGAAACTGATTGACTGTCTGATGACATAACTGACTATATCTGACCAACTAACTTTGACTACCTCGCAGCCTAGTTGGTAGTGTGACCGACTGCTGTGCAGAGGGTGTGGGTTCGATTCCCGCTCAGGATAATCATTTATGTAATAAACATTTGTGTTTGTCTTGAGTCTGGGTGTAATTATGTATATGTATATATTTACAAAAAAAAGTAATATATGTATTTGTATCCGTTGTCTGGTATCCATAACACAAGCTTTGCTTACTTTGGGGCCAGATGGAATATATTTATTTATTTATAAACCACTGGGTCTAGAAATTTTAATTTGCCATGCAAGGTCCTTTTGCAACATAGGGTTAAACTAAGAAACGATTTTGCAAAATTTATCTCTTAATAGGAAATATCCAACCAAGCGAATTCAGAAATAGGTATTTGAAAAACAATTGATGTCGCGCAAGGGCCAAATCCCAAATACTAATGTGCGATAGGAACGATTGCGCCTCGGGTTGATTTTACCAGTGACATTCATCAAAATCGGGGTATCTTATATCCCACTTTCCTCTTCCAAATCTATGATGAAAATTACCACTACTAATGATGATAAAAATAACTTTATCTTCAAGGTAATGATGAAATTTTTCTGTGTATGTATGTTACTTTTTTCCAAAAATCTGATTTGAATAACAGTTTGAAGTTGTTTTCATGCAAGTGAAGTGTGTTATAAACATAGGTACATAGACACCAACTTCAAACTCTAATTCAGATCAGATTTTTACAAATAACTTATTATTTCTACTTTTTAAGTACATCTTTTTGATGCCGGTTGTTTTTTTTTTTGATATTAAGTTAAATATTTTACTTTTTAGTGACGAATTGCTTTTTCCGTTCTCTAAAAACATTCATACTAGCAACATAACAAAATGTTATACAATCATCAACATAAAAGGCGTTTCACCAGTTCCAAATTAACACCAATTTTTTGTTTTGACCAAAAGTTTAAGTTTTAAATGCACTACATTAACATACCCTTTTAAATAAAAAAAGAATTTTGCAAATCTATCTTAACTGACTTTGTCGGCCAAAAAATACATAAAACAAAAATATAAACATCCGAATTGAGAACTTCCACCTCTTTTCGAAGTTGGTTAAAAAACATAACACACATACATATCTATCACACATGAAAAAATTATAGCTCGAATATCAAAATCCAGGAAGGAAAAAGAGGAACATGTTTATATAAGGTAAAAATAGCGAAATATTTCGTTTTAAGGGGTAAAGTAGGTAAAGAAAGTTTTTATGAAAATACATCAGTTTTGAAGCTTAATGCATGCAAATTGGGACTTGAAAATTAAGATTGACGTGTTGCAATATGGGATAAAATTTGTATGCAAAATTATAAAGTTTTTTTTTAATAAGTCCACTCGGATGAAAATGCTATTCAAATATACTTGTAATTAGATAAGGTATTTTATTCCTTTTTCCTTGATCCGTGAATCCTCTTCGCACATGGTATATGAATTAAGAAAATAGTTCAATAATTAATCAAAATCCGTATAAGTAGTTTAATTTGAAAGCTCCTTAGGGCTAACCAGCTGGGCTACCGAAATTTGATCGGCCTCTTTCGAGTCTTTTCACGCACGTCATCTATCTAGGTTAACGTGGAAAGAAAAACTTTATCTAAATAAAAAAAATCATCAAAATTGTTAAAACACATCTATGGCGAAATTACCAATCACACCACGGCAAGTCAAGTTTGTTACTTTGTGCGTATAAACACAGAAAACCATTTAACTAGTTCCATTAGCTATACTATTCGTAGACTATAATCACTACTTGTAGCTGTATATGCTATATTATACCTATATTTAAAACTAATTTTCCAAGAAATGAGACCAAGGTAGATCGATTTTTCGTCCGCCGTATAATGCGTCTAATTTAAGCAGATATGATGATGATGAAACCGCCATATTGTTAAATTTTATCAAAATCGTTAAAGCCGTTCACGGGAATGCGATTAAAAACAAATACAGGATACGGCAACATAACTGTCTTTTTGAAAATGCTGTAATAGTAGGTAGATTATGATACAAGTAAGGCCTACCTTACTTGTATCACTACGGATTACCGGGCTGCAATACACAATCTCGTAGGGGAGGGCGTTATTCAGACGAGTGTATATTCAGCAGAGCTCATGAGTGCCATACGACTGTTTTCACCATAAGGTGAACTGAGGCAGAGTATTAATATTTCTACCTAGAATTAATACTGTGACCGAGGTAAGTGTGACGAAAAATTATTGACGCCGCAGTTTTCATTGAAGAAACCCTACTTTTTGTTGATAAAACAGCAGTAGGTTTGTTTGTAAACCTTTATTATTCTACGGTAGTTTAATTGATCGTGCAAATTAACTTCTTTATCATTTATCTTTAGTAAAAAAAATTACATCATAAAGAGTGCCAACTGTCACACTTGCACCTTGTCACAGAAAGTGTCACTTCTCGAATATCGTCGCAGTGAACTGTAATTTTTGCAGTTTCCTACCAAAATGTAAAAAGATGTGTGTACCATTGTAATTTATGCTCTATTAATACGATTTATGGTCAGTTTTTGAGTAACGATAAATTTTCAGTCTAATGGGGCAAGTTTTACATTATTTTTTGTTAATATAGTGATGTCATTAATTTTATCGATTGTCACGCTTAACCCATGGCAATATTTTATCGTCAGTCTAAGTACTTACCTACTAACTAAAGGAACCAAAACATGGTAAGTATTGAAAATAGGTTAGTTTATTAGAAAAAAAAACATCTCTTAACTAATAACATTGTATGTAACATTTTTTAGTCCTTATGTATCGGCACACTGAAATAAACTTAAAGAATAACGGCTTCATAAAAACATATCTTAAAAAATGGACGGGATTAAACGCGTCGTTATTTGTAACAGTTATTTTTATATAAATAGTTTAGTTGTTTGTGTGTTCAATTTTTGTAAGTAGTTTCCAAGTTTTCTAGGATTAAAAAAAAACGCAAAAAAAACAAAATTCTTAAATTTAATTTAAAAACATCAAAATTAAACTTAATTAATAAACTTTAATTTATTCTTGCATGACTAAGTAGTGTCCACTTACTGAGACTCGATGTGGTTGTTACCTCTCTCTAAAGAACTGCAGTCCTCCTTCAGCAGGGACCTCGGATACTGTCAGGAATAGAAAACTCTCGAGATCCTCGGCCGTCATCAGGCTGATGTTCATCACAACAGGGTTCCCGCGTGAATGACTCCATTGAACACACAGATTTTGGCGTGTGAAATTGATGTTGTGAAGTGTAGTTTTAATTTAGTACTTTAGCAATTTCTAGGACAAATAAAAATCTATCCGGATTGAACAAAATGTCATTATCGCAGAGCTCATAAATGGCTTTTATAATACCTTTGTCTTTGATTTAGATTCTTTCATTTATTTGAAACTGTAAATAAATTGTCACCCCTTCGTAGTATAAAATTGAGTAGTAATTTAGATTTCTCGTAGTTTAGATATGTAGTTGTGGAACTCGTAGATTTTCAGTGACAATTTTAAATTTAAATCAGTTCAAAATTCAAATCTTACAGAGATAGTTGATAAAGACAAGGTAGAATCTTAAAAGAAAAAATTAGGCTGAGCTGTAGATAAAATTGTTTGTGTATTCTAGAAATTAGGTTGCCTCGATATAATTAGACCTCATCGTTTAAGTAGTCGATGCTAAATAAACTACAGGTCCAAAAATACCAAGAACCATTTCCAGAGTGTACCCTCAATGTTTAATATGTGTTTATCTAGACTCACTGTAGCGAAGGACCGTTAGCGGAGATCTGTTCTAGATCTCCCTTCCGACTCAAACGCCATTGAACACACAGATTTTGGCGTGTAAATTAGTGTTGTGAAGTGTAGTTTTAAGAAATTTTATGTAATAAAATTAAAAAAAGAAAAAATAAGTTTAATGTAATTCTCAGTGACAATTATAAATTTAACTCAGATCAAAATTCAACTCTCATAGAGATAGTTGATGAAGACAATGTATAATTAAAAAAAATAGGCTGAGCTGTAAATTTAATTGTTTGTGTAACAACTCAGTCAAAATTGCTAAAAGTATTATTTAGCTTATTAAAATCTAGTTTATTTTTGTAGGCTTTCAGTTACGTTAATTTTGAAAATAAAGTGTAACAATAAATATTTTTTAAAGACACACAAAACTCAAACATTTCACAAAATTCACACACTTTCCTTAACATAAAAGAAAATCGAGAAATATTGCCCTATCACCCTTGTTCTACAAAATTTTCCCATAAAAAATAAAACCAGCTGAAAAACAATTAATAGCCAGACTTAGAAAGTCTAGGTTACCTAGTTCTCCTAACAATCTATTAGACAACAAAATTAGAAAAACAGCTAAATTCTTTCTTGGCTGAAGAATTAGACAAAGAAAGACGAAATCGTTGTGTTTCAGAAAATTACCCGGGAAAACGTGAATTTTAGAGCTCTTGTAAATCTAAATCTAAATTAAAAAAATATTAAAAATAAACTTAAATAATAGGATCTATGTAACTTACACAATTAATTACGTTTTTCACTGTATTAAAATAAAAAAAATAATTAAGACACTTTTCAAGCCTTGACGGACAGGCTGATTTCTCGAATCGCTCAACGTGCAAGCTCTACGATAGCTCGACTATTTCCCGTATTATACTAGACGTCTAAACTTAACGATAGTCTGACAGTCTCTGTCCCGAAGTTCTCTTCTCGATTTTCCACAAAGCCTTTGGAGTCAATCTCCACTGTAATGCCATGGAAAAATATTGAACATCATACAAGTAAATTCTTTGTTTCTGAGTTCAATATTAAATTCTGGCTGCGATCTTTGTTTATATAAAAGCCCGCCAGAAAATCATCTCACCATGTAACCATAAGCAAATGTGGTCTATCACAACATTATGATCTCACATGTTTAAAACAGAAGACATATACGTGTGGTAATTCCAACGTTCCCAATTTTACAACCAGTATAAATTGGTCTATACGCTGTTATACGCCTCACCCCCTTCTCTCCCCTAACTCGTCTACAAACAAAGGAAATATTTTGAGAACAAAAAGGCCTTGTTTTAAGCTGCCGCCTAGCTTAATACGCCCCTGCACCCTTCTTTCCTCTGTTCCTCCGAATATAAACAATATTTACCACTGACATGGTCAACACCACCGCACAGAAAAACCACTCTATTTATATAAGGTTTGAATTTGTAGAAATGACATAGCTATAACATGGTAAATTTATTACTATGTGTGCTAGCGTTGCGTATGGTTCACACAATTTTGTCATATAAGCGTTGTGCAAGTGTGTAATAGAACAGGAACGAATCCCACACGAGGGCACCAATCTTAATATAAACATAAGTTCGTGTACACTTCGTACCTCTGGGAAGAATGAGAAATAAACTCTCCCGACTCAATTTTTTAAAACAAAGGGTACAATGAGAGTACTGTCTGTTCAAATTACTGAGAAGTTTTTATTGACGTGACAACGTCTTATAAATTGGTTTGCCGGGTGACACTTCAAGAAACTGCGTTACGCTCCGCTCACGTTATGCGCTCACAATGAGAGCGAGTGAGAGGCACGCGGCATGGTTAGCCCGCCTAAGAGCGAGAGAGACAGACATAAAAAGTGAAAGGCACAAGTTGTCACGATTCCGGACGGTTGTCCGACACTAATTTTTTAATAAGTACAAAGTTTTGTACTTTGGTTAAATTTGAAGTAAATATTTTAAGTATATAGTACAACCATACACTCGTTTTGCGAAATAAACTCTGTAGCAGAAAAAATCTGTTACAGTTTTTGAAAAAACGAGCAGAGCTCGGTCTTCCAGATACTAGTTCTGACATGTTGTTAACTTATTTATTATCCAAAATAAGAAATTATTTTATAGACTCTCTTCTTGCTCAAAATAAAAAAAAAAAACTGTAAAGTAAAAGGCACTTGTACTGTTAATTGTCATTATCGGGCCTAAGTTCGTAATGGACGCTATAAAAAAGCTGAAAACGGTGCAGTTAAGGCAGCTTTATAAACAAGTGTGTTGAAAATTTAAAAAAAAGCTGTAAAGTAAAAGGCACCTGTGCGGTAATTGTGATTAACAGTATTGTCTATTTTGCATCATATACTTACAGCTTAGAAAAAAATGTTTTTAGAAACGTCATCGATTGCATTTTTGAAGCCCTATTCAACGATGGGGTACGTGAATCTTTTTTTTTCATCCCTCAGTTTCATGTATGGGTAACCTTCCTCAAAACAATTTGTTTTACCATTTTTATGATAAATCTGTTTGGCGGTAAATAAAAGGTACCTTTCTGTTAAATTTTGATTAACTATAGTCAAAGCAAAGGCACGGTTGAATTATAGGACTGTGACATACGGACGAACATGACGAACAATTAATTATAATTTAATAACGGTTACAGTTACAGTTTTGTTATAAAATTAACCACAACAATCATAAATCTGGGGCCTATTTTACAGACCTGACAATTGTAAATTATAATGACAATATGATGTACATTGCGGAACCAATTTGGAATTTATGGAACAAATATATTTTGCTGCTTATGGATTTGGCAATGTGCTCCGAATTGTCATAGTAATTTACAATTGTCACGTTTATGACATAGGCCCATGTCCTTCCCATCTATCATCATCATTAGCCGCGCCGCGCTTTGATTCGGCATTTACAAAAACCTAACAAAAATCGGACAGGCCAGATACATATACGTATAGGTACCTTTATTTGGCCGGACAAAAGCGTAAAAAGCTAAATATGTCCAGATGAAGCTACCTTGTTTTTCGAAATGAGTTTTGAAATGCGGGATCGGAATATGAAAAATCACAATCCCTATTAACTACGGAACCCTTGTTGCGAAAATCAGACTTGCACTTTATTAGTTTTTTTACATTCCACCCGGACGAAGTTGAAGGGAAAAGCTAGTTTATGTATTTTAGGCAACGGATATTGTCTCTGGCGACCTTTAACACTTTTAGATAATACATAGCTATAAACTGCCCACCAGGAGTGGGTAGGTAGTTTATAGAAGCTTTACGTTTTTGGCCGTCGAAGTTTCGAACAACTAGCCAACAATTTCTGCTTCAAACTAAAAACAAACTTATTACGACAAGTGGTGAAAAACAGAACTACAAACACTATCGTAATTTGTGTTGATGGTAGCTCGATCCTCGTGTTTAGAGGGAAACGCGCTATTCTTGAAAGCTATGTTTGGGTTTTTGTATATTGCAAGTTTTGCATTAGAACTCATGTCCACATTTAGTGTAGTCCTTTGAGACAAAACTTGGTAGTTTTGTCGCATGAATAAATCAGACGAAGAAAAGTGTCAAACAAAGCAAATAGATGAGTGCTGCTTAAAAATTTCAGCCAGCATTCTCAAACATTATTAAAAAACTGTGGCGGTTTATATAAGACACCTTTTGTAACATTTCACCAGAACCGATGCATAGGTTGCGGAATTGTAAGGTTGAGCTACGAGAGCACAGACGAACGGATAAAACTAAGGTTTTTATTGACTACGGAACCTTAAAAACGTATGTATTCAAAACTTTTAGACCTACACGTAGAAGTAGCTTATATACTGTCTGGAATTCTATAGCCTACTTAAATATCACTGCACGAATCACGCGGGTAAAGCCACGAAGCAGCCCTTGTATTAATAAAATAAAAGCAATTTTTCTCTTAACCTTATTGTATGAGCTGATGACATTGACACTGACAGATGAGGTTACTACCCTTGTGTAAATAAAAAAAAAGATAAAGGACCGAAAAATTAGGACCTT
Organism: Apoda limacodes; assembly: GCA_946406115.1. Lineage (NCBI taxonomy): Eukaryota > Metazoa > Arthropoda > Insecta > Lepidoptera > Limacodidae > Apoda > Apoda limacodes. The sequence goes on along the minus strand of OX291555.1, from coordinate 17,380,352 downwards.
CACAGCTTTTACGGTCGTTAACTATAATAGAAATTAGAAGGGCAAACGATACTTCAGACTAAAAAGCTTTTACCAGAATTGTATGAACATTTCACAAGATGTCTGACGTCAAGTGTAAGTGAGATTACAAGCTCTGAAAAAGCTACTCAAACTAAATAAGAGTGCCTAATGCGAATGCCTAAAGCCTCGTAATGAAAAATGAGAAGATACAAAAACGAATAGCTAAGCACGCTACATTTTGCCACTACGCAATTTTCTAAAAAGTTCATACACACCACTTACGTAGTGTGAATATGGCAAGGTAATGCTTGTATCTTACTTATGTATGTGTTTTGTGTCTCCATGATGGATTAATTAACAAGATAAAGCGTTCGAGAATTTAATAATTTGTAACAAGAACTTAGGACAGCGCTGCGCCATATGATCTGGAATGAAATTGATGATTAGGTACCTACTTGAACCTAGATCTAAGTCAGCGCTAGATCAGTTTGCTGTAGGTAAGACAAAACATCGGCCGAGTGCGAGTCAGACTCGCGCACGAAGGATTCCGTACCATTATCTATAAAAATCACGTTTTTTATATGGGAGCCCCCTTAAATATTTATTTTATTCTGGTTTTTAGTATTTGTTGTTATAGCGGCAGAAGAAATACATAATTTCAAATTTCGAACTATTACGGTACTTGATATACAGCTTGGTGACAGTTGGACGGACGGACTTTGGGTACGGAACCCTAAAAAAGGTCCGCGATTTATTTCTAACATGTATGTTATGATGCTGCCTTTTTACTTGGCTTGTGTTTTACGCAAAGTGGGTTATGGAGGTTTGTTACACACCTTGTTCCCTCTTTTTTACAATGTTGGTACAAAGAGCGTACTTTTATATTCTAGTACTAATAATTACCATGTAAATAGTTTGTACCTACTGTCCAAGTGCAACAGGGTAGCTAGTTACATAGAAAAAAAATATAAATGGCGATCTTATTGCTATGATGCGATCTCTCCTAGATAACCTTTGGGTTAAGGATTCAAAATAAAAACATAATAAAAGGTAATGTGTGCATTAAAATAAAGTAGATTATAATTATAATCAATCATATATCTTTAACAAAATTTATGTAAAAAGATAATATTTAATACAAAATATACATAAGATAATCCCATTAATCCCATCCCATTAATATTATAAAGGCGAAAGTGTGTGAGTGTGTATGTTTGTTACTTCTTCACGCTTCAACCACTGGACGGATCGAGATGAACTTGGCATACATATAGGTTAGGTCCTAGAATAGCATATAGGCTATATATAGGCTTTTTATGCCGAAATTCCCGCGGGAGTAACTATAACCGACCTTAAACGACCTATAGCTTTAGCTACAGCTTGATGAAGCAAACTTCATTAGTGTAATTAAGGAGTAAACCACAGTCGCCGATAACCGAATTTAGGACGGGATTATTAAGGTGTAAAGCACAGTATCAATAGTAAGATTAAATAAAGGAGTCCCACGCCGATAACCAACTTTATTTTTTTATACTAGCTTTTGCCCTCGGCTTCGCCCGCGCTAAATTTGGTCTTCGGCTTATAGTTATTCCTGTGCTTAAATTTAGGCCAATTGGATGCCGGAAAAAGTACCGGAAAAAATATTCCCGTGGGAACTCTTGGTCGGGATTAAAAGTATCCTATGTCATTCTCCGTCTCTTTAAAAATGCCTGTGCGAAATTTCAGCTGAATCGTATCCGCGTTGAATTCGGACTTTTATCGCTCTAGGGGATGATTTTCCAAAAACGATAAAACACGTCAATCTTAATTTTCAACCAAAAGGCTTAATACCGGTTTTTACGCATATAGCTTCAAAAATGTCAATTTTACACACAAACTTTCAACCTCCATTTTACTCTCTTAGAGCTGGAATTTTGAAAAATCTTTTCTTAGTGATCGCCTAAGTAATAACAGAAATCTCTGTGCAAAATTTCAAGTCTCTAGGATCAGCAGTTTGGGCTGTGCGTTGATATGTCAGTCAGTCAGAGTCTTCTTTTATATTCTTTGTAGAAACATATGAGGGGAGGCCTATATTTAGCAGTGGACGTCCCCTGGCTGAGAAGAAGAAGAAGGTTAAAAAATAATGGATTTTCATATAAACTTTGGCCCCCATTTCAAGTCATTAATTTTAATTTAATTTAGAAAAATGATTACTTAGTACATCCCTAATATCTCTTGTCAACTTATCAGGTACAACTTATAAGTAACTAACGCGCCAAAGAAATAAAAAACAAGATACACACTCACACAAACACAAACTTATTTACTTTTTATTTACATTACTATACTATACTGTACTGTATGTACTGTACTGCACTGCATTACACTACACCACACCACACCACACCACACCATACAACACTATGCAACACCATACAACACTTTACAACAAACATGTCATACTTAGTTTTCAACTGAAAGGCCCTGTTCATCTATTTTAATTGAAAAATAATGGATTTCCATACAAATGTTGCGGTACGTTTTTATTCCCATAAACTCTTCATCAGTATAAAATGTTGTTTATATCCTATTCCGGACTCTTTAACTAACCTTCTGCCCAATTTCAGCTCATTGCATAATACTTTACCATGGTATTATTCCCACGGGAACTTCCGAATTGGAATAAAAAGGATTTTCAATCCTTTTCCTTTTGAAGATAATTATCTTCAACTATCCCTGTGACAAATTACCGCCCAATTAAATCATTTCCCGCGCTAAGTTTGATTATTGCGATTGGATTTCATTCCTATGGAACTTCATAATCAGGAAAAAAGCCTTATCTTTCTTCGTTCTTTTAACTATCTCTATGCCAAATTTCATCTAAGTCCGATGCAGTGGTGCGACGTGAAAGAGTAACAAAAGTCATATTAAGTTATAATTATTCCCGTAGGAACTTGTGCGTTTTCCGGGATAAAAAGTAGCCTATGTGTTATAGTTAAGGCAAATTTTTGCCTTTATAAAAACGCTGTTTTTGTGCAAATTTTGTGGTAAAACTATAGCATCTAAAGCATTGAAAAAAATATATGTTATAAAACTTACTTTTGTCTAGTGCAATACCTTACTGAATGATTTTCATTTATAAAATTTAAAATTAAAAAATCTGGAAATGACCGTTGTTTCAACACTTGTGCAAATTTTTAAAGCGTGTTTTGCATTTGCTTGTAATGAAAGTTTGTTAAATAATTAGAATAGCTTATTATCTAGTGCATAGACTCTAAGTTGTAGCGAAAAGTCAAAAAATGTGACTACAAAACGGTAATAACGTTAAATTTTATACAAAAAATTTAAAGTTTCAAGGCGTCATTACGGTATAAATTACTTAAAAAGTATATAACATATATATCTCATAGTAATGTATATGACATTATCTAGTGATTCATAGTACATTTACATACACAACGTTAGAATTACAGAAATTAGCTTTCTGGCCTATATCGCCCTCTTAAGATATAAGCTATCTGTATTCCAAATTATAACCAAATCGGTTCCATTGTTTGAAATTGTTAGCTTATATCCTTTTCCGTCCCTTTAACTAATCTTGTGTCAAAATTCAGCTCAAGTATTTGCGTAGGATTATAATGTGGTTTTATTCGCCAAAATTTTGATTATCGTGAAAGGTACCACGGGAACTTTAGAATTGGGATAAAAAGGAGTTTAAATTCTTTTCCATCTCTTTATCTATATCTGTGATAAATTACAGCTCAATCATATCGTGTTTTCCCGCGCAAAGTTTATTTATGGAGATAGGTTTTTATTACCGCTAGACCTCTCGATCGGGAAAAATAGCCTTGTCCTTCATCATTCTTTCAACTATCATTATGCCAAATTTCATCTGAATCGGATGCACTGGTGTGACGCGATGTGAAAGAGTAATAAAAGTCACATTAAGTTATAATTATTTAAATAAATTATTTTAATAAAATATAAAAGTTTTCAGAGATAAAATGTAGCCTAAGTGTTATGTCAAGATGTAAGCTACCTGCACTTTAAATTTAGCCAAATCGGTTCTGTTGTTTGAATTTTTTTTATACATATTTACAACCTCTATTTATCCCCATAGGGGATGATTTTCCAAAAACGGTGAAACACATCATCCATAGTTTTTAACCGAAAGGCCATATGCCACTTTTCATCCATTTAACTTTAAAAATGACAGATTTTTAAACAAACTTTGGACCCCCGTTTCAACCCTTTAGGTGGTTAATTTTAAAAAATCCTTTCTTATCTCACGTAAACATCATAAAAGGAAACCCTGTGCAAAATTTCAGCTTTCTAAGGTCAAGGGTTTGGGCTAGGCTTTGATGAGTCAGTGATGAATGAATCAGGACTTTGAGGTTTATATATATAGAAGATATACATACTAACATATATACAGAAGTAAATAATCAATAACATATGTAGATATTAGAAATATAGCTTTGATGTGATATATCAGCTTTTATTTATTATAGTGTGTAATAACAAGTTTTTTTAAATGTTCTTGAGGACTGCGCTCGTTTTATATTCACTGGTAATGTAATCTACAATCTAACTGCTTTCACAGTAAATGAGTTATTATACATTTGTGTTGGTATAGTGCGTTGGAGTGCTTACATTATCAGAATGAATCATAGCCTAAATCCATCTGGAGTAATGCAGGTTTTTAAGAGTGGCCCTGTTCTTCTGGAGATTGTCTTACTCAAATGTATAAACGGACAAACAAATTACCTTACACTCTCTTATTGTAATATAAATATAGGTATGCCTATTTTTTTAAGAGACATTAAATCGCCTTATGCTTACAGCTTAAAATGTTAGAGCTAGTTCACGTTCTCTGTTGTGTACATTTACTAGGCATCGCGTGAATATTCAGGCACTCGGGGTGTTTGAGTGTGTATTGTGTACACGCTTTTTTACTTACATACTGTGGAAGGTCGTTTTCCATTCATATTTTTCTAGAATGGCCAAATAGTATCAATTATTTAACAATAAGTACCTTTTGCCAGCTGCTCCGTTAAATTCGGTTAGCGTCGTGGGATTTTTAAAATAACTTCTTAGCATAGACAATACCTTCATACGGTGTGTTCCAATTCCGCGTAAACACAAGCGCGCGTCCGATCGCCCTATCCGTATATACACACACTATTAGATATGTAGATTTCAGGAGATTTCAGTTGCTTTCACTCGGGATCGGCTCGCGGTCTGCATTGACAAGAAAGACTATTGAAATGTCTCCGCGACATTGACGATTAGGAATCCTACGAATATAATAAATGTGAAAGTATTTGTGGATGGATAAATGTTTGTTACTCTATATCTCGCTAACGACTAAACAAATCGAATATGAAAATGGGCACACACCTGTTTGTTACTACCCAAATTAACATTTTATCCCATATTATTAATAAAAATTGTTAAGTATTATTTATTGTACGTAATAATTACAAAAGATATCACAAAAATAGAAAAGATGTACAAAGGTAAGGTAAAAATTTAAAAGTTCCCGCGGGAATAACTATAACCACGCTTTAACAAACTATAGCGATAGCTTTAGCTTGCTATAGCAAACTTCATTAGTATAATTAAGTAGTTCCACGCCGATAACCGAATTTAGGGCGGACGGAGCCGCTGGCAAAATCTTGTTTAAAATTATTTGACGTTCTTTGCCTGCTAAGAATGAAAGATAAGTACTTTGGTACCTGTATGAAACTCTACTGTACTGTAGACAGCGTAAAGGCTTATGGATGCAATATTTAAACACGTAAAATCCAAATGAAAAACGAGCCGGAGTTACAATGCAATTCCTTTACTATGATTATAGTAAGAAAGTGTGCTATAGCTGAAGCTATTGTAGGTTCATGCGGAATTCAGTGATTTCCGGGATAAAAAGCCTTTTCCATCTCTTCAAATATCTCTGTGCCAAATTTCAGTTCAATTGGATGGTGCATTGCGACATAAAAGCAGGAAAAACAAACAAAGTCACTTTCGAAATTAGCATTAGTACCTTAAAAGTAGAGACCTTATAAGATCATTGATTAGTATGGATATAAATTGTTTACAGATATCGCTGAGGAGACTACAACAAACACCGCCGTCTTTTCAGTCTTTTTGAAATCGGTTTTAAATGCCACAGAACTTTCCATTAGCACACGCGTTGGTATCACAGCTTAATAACTGAAGTTGTGTTAGTATTATACGGAGAAAAATGTCAATTTCTATTCATGCAAAAATGTCGTTAAGATGTTCATTTGCATCGGTATCGTAATAAATTATATTAAAGGTCTCACAGCGGATTTTCAGTAAAAGTAATAGTTTATCATTACGCTGGCCCTGTTCCTGTATATTATCTAGTTTGTCATAAAGAGTTTTGATGCTTTTAAAGTTTAAATAGTTAGGTATACGTTGTCACACTAAATGATTGGTAAACTTTTATGATGACGTCATGACAATTCACTATTAGGTACTGATATTTCAAGTAGTTTTCCCATATAACTTTAATGAAGGTTAGAAACAATAAACAGTATGTCTTCTACGGCTTAAATTTGGTGACGAACCATGAATATCGTATTAATTTAACTAGATAATGTAGTTACAAAGTATCATGATGTGATATTAACAAGTTTCCTTAAAAAAATATGGTGCCGTGTCGTAGTGTTGTACGTTCTTAAGAATTATACGTTAGACACCTCTCCATTTTATATATCCTGTCCTTAAGAATTAGCAGGAATAGTTGTGATGAATACAAGTGTTTATATTATTTTTAATCTATACCTTAATTTTCGGCAACTAACTATTCAACAAGCTGGCTCAGCGGTTAAATATGGTATGTATGACGCCAGAGATCCTGCGATCGATTCTCACATAAATTGTCAAAAAGAACTGAAAGTTTTTAATCTATAAAACTAATGGTACTTCATACAAACCATTGTAAGAGTACTACACCATTACCATATAAACATCTTATACGTATGGTATGGTAATGGCAATGACGATGGTGATCGTAATAACAGTAGTAATGGTAAAATGGCAATGACGGTGGTGATCGTTATAACAATGGCATTGGTAAAATGGCAATGACGATGGTTGGTAATCGTACTGACAATGGTAATGGTTGTTATCACTATCATTTCCTGATATAAGAACAGTACATGTTCGCATTAACAATACGAATTCTCATTATTTTTAGGTCTGCCTCTATTATAAAAACACTATTTCCTGATAATTCTTCAGTTTATGCATGACACAATTACATGCAATACTTTAGCGGTATCCGTATCCTCATTTACTTTACATTATTTATTTCTATCAGTTTCCTGTTAATGTATAGGTTTCGACGCCTAGTCGTAATTTATGAGGTAAACCTAATTCATATTTTGAAATTCCTAATAAAACTAGTTGTACATTTGTAAATGTGGTTAGATGGCACACATACCGCGTGTGGCAATCGAAATGGTAACCAATCGATTAGCTTTGGAAAATCGCAAGCTGGTCGCAACATAATCGAAAGCCTGTCCACAAACGCTACGCAAAGGACCCGATTAATCTGTCTTCTATATAATCTGGCGAAGCGATAGATTAGAAGCGAGATAGTTTTTTAGTTCTGCATCAAGGTAAGATCTCCTTATAAGATAAAAAAAAGATCCCTTAGATGATACTTAACAGGTTGAAAGAGAGATTTTGAAGTACTGGTTTAGGTTTAGAAGTTTTGCTGTGATGTTGACAGCATCAGCAGAGACGTGGCGAAGAATAGTGGCGTGAAATTTTCAAGATTTCCTTTGGTGGAGTAGGAGAGCACTCAGAAAGAAATGTAGAAAATTTTCAATATTTGTGTCGGATACAATGTGAAATACTTTACGTATGCAATTACATCCCAACATCGCGTCTCGTCGTCTCGTCGTCTCGTCTCGCCTCTGTTGATGCTTCACGGCGTCATTATGTGTCGTAGTCGTGAGAACTCAGCGCTGTTATGTGTCGTAGACTAAGTAGTCGTTCTGTCGTCGACGCTATTGTGTCGTATGACATGTGTACATTCTCTTTGTTAGCTTACGGTCACGGTGAATTAGAAGTGTAAGCATTTTTCGAAACACATTTTTTACTAGTATTTGTATAGAGGTTTTTTTTTTATATTAGATCAACAATTTATCTTGGTTTCGTTTCACTAAAGGCTCATTTGTTTACTTTTGTTTACTTTTTTAAGAGGGCTTAGACAAAATATTTTTGTGTTTTTATTGGTTCTTATTCCTATCGTTGTTACTATTCATCTATTGCAATGTTTTTTATAAATTATGTTATCATTTATTCTGGATGGTAAGCAGAACACATTTTTGAAAATTGCTTTTAAAACAATAAAAATAATATATTTTAGTTATTGCTCGTCACATAACTGAATTACTTAAAAAAATCAAATAAAAAAAAAGTGACATAAAAAAACAAAAGACCTCCATTAATAACTCTAGACGGTCAGTAGAACCAATTTTTATATTTGCAACTAAAATAAAATGAATAAAAAATGAATTGATTTTCATATACACGAGTAAATTGTATCATTGCCAAAGAAACTTCAGTGTGCGACGCGCTTTAACAAAGAGAGTTCACATCGCTTGTCTTATTGGGAACAATCTCTAGCTATTCGGACTCTGGAATTCGAGACAAAAAGTAAATTGTTGCATGTGTATAATATTGTATCGAATATTAAAAAGCTTGAAAATTCGAGTTTCCTAAAAATTTAGTACCTGTACTTTTGAACTACGTCTACTAAAAAACTTAAAAAATCACGATAATAGATCTTAAAAATACTGTTAACGAATATTATATTAAACAAAATCAGTTTATAAGTTTTTCCTCAGATATCCGCAATAATTTTCATTTTAAGGCATTCTAACTTAATGGGCGCTTTTATAATTCACCGTCGAGCGGCACGGACCGGCACGTTTTTGCCGTCACGGTAAAGCAGTAGTCCTAAAAATATGAAATTGTATGCTTTAGATTTCCGTAGCGCTGCAAACTTGAAAGAGTAAATCATAAAAATAATAAATAATTGACTAGAAATGAAACTCTTGCCCCAGATGAGTTTACAGTCACGCCGTCTGGCCCATGCTAAAAAGAAAATCAGCCAGGGCTTGCATTGCGTCGCTCATAAGTTTATAATATGTATAATGCTGTATATATTTTTTACATTACTGGTTCAATATAACAAAATCAATAAAGTAAATTATAAATCTTATATCCTTTTTTTTAAATATAAATTTAAAATAATAAACGAGTGTGTAAATATTTAAAAATTAAATTTATTAGTTAAAAATTACTTAGTTTTTTATTCATATGCTATCTTTCCTTTGTTAGAAACTACATAGACCCTTTAAGTGGCGCTGGTTATTATACAATTAGTTGGTTTAGTATAAGGAAAGCGTTAATTCTGGTGTCTGCCACTAGCTAAGTAAAAAATGGTTAAGAAAAAAACTCGTATTATTCTAACTAATAGTAGTCAGTTTCATGCGACGATAAATTATAAAAACGATTATTATTACGTTATCGTGATACCGCCGGTGGACGGCCACGGTAAAATCATGCCGTTTCGTCCGACGGTGAATTATAAAACCATCCAATGGGTGTTTCACACGCACATAGACGGGGTTTTCTTTAAATCTCTGGGAATAGGAAAACTAATATTAAAAATCACAAAATATACTAGTTTCTGTAACACAGCCGATAAATAATATATTTCAAGTCATTTTATGATAACAGTGTTTAATCAGTGGATAAGATTAAACAGGCAGTAAATAACTGATTGATTTTTCAGTAGTAATTTGTTGAGACTTCATTAATACGTTTTGTAAACTACAAAACTAAACTGCATAAAATGACTTTTATTAATAAAGTCGTGTTAATCACTGGGGCAGGATCAGGATTAGGGGAAACTATTGCATTACATTTCGCGAAGCTATCAGCAAGATTGTCTTTAGCAGATATCAATGCTGAAGACCTAAAGAAAACCACTGACAACTGCGAAAAATCAAGCAAAACCAAAGTATTGAAGACCGTTGCTGATTTGAGTAAAATTGATGATGTGAAACAGTTAGTAGAAAGAACAGTGAAAGAATACGGAAAAATAGACGTGGTTATTAACAGCGCCGGAATTCATGGACCTGGAAGGATTTTGGATCCTGATTTCATGGAAATCTACGATAAGACTATGGAAATTAACATGAGATCAATTGTATGTATGACTAATATTGTAACCCCAGTTCTCGTTGAGAGTAAAGGATGCATAATTAATATATGTAGCATATTGGGTACCGTAGCATTTAGCAGTTTACTTCCATATCATATATCTAAAGCTTCTATGAACCATTTTACAAAGTGTGCTGCATTGGAGCTGGCTCCTAAAGGAGTTCGAGTAAACTGCATTTCACCGGGTCTAATTAATACGAATCTGTTAATTCACTCAGGTGTAGACCAAAGTCACAGTGATGCATTTTTCAATCACGGTGAAAAAATAGCACCACTCAAAGCAGTAGTGAAGACTAAAGATGTAGCGGAAATGGCAGCGTTTCTAGCCAGTGATAAAGCTGCAAGTATTACTGGTGCCAGCTATGTTTTAGATTCTGGTATATCTTTGTCTGGTTTTCAAGGCTTGAAAAGACATTTTTCTTAAATTATCAATGATGTAAATTGTAACTAGCTAGCCTACTATCGATGAATTGTAGAGATAATCAAATAATAAAGGTAATCATTGCTCAGATATTATATTTATTTCAAAATGTGATAAAGATAAAGTAAAATATAAATCAAATCTTGATAATGAACTTCATGTCTTTATTTAATTGTTTATTTATTTGCTATTTATTTTATTGTTTCTGTAAATGTGATTTTTTTATAAGCAAACACAAACGTTAATGAATTGCCTAATGTTTTTTCATTAAATTATTATAAATTTTCAAACATATGTATACGTGTTTTATTTGAAATAGAAATAAAATTATAACACTTCAATGTTTAAAAAACGAGAATTATATAGGAATGTAAATTATTTTAATTCTGTAAAATATAATTCTAATGTACGAAGAAACTAATAGATCTGATTTTGGCACATAGATTGTTGAAAGGACGGAGAAAGACATCTATAGGCTAGTTTTTATCCCCGAATATTCAAAACTTTCCGTATCCCACTTGAGACAGCGATGAATTTTCCTTTTTTTTAATGTTTATCGGATATCATATATTTTGAAGTCAATAAACTAAAAGTTACTAGTTACTACCGTTTACAAGTCAAAATGGCGTTCTGGCGAAAACATGAACAAGTAAAGGACGCAATGTCAGAGTGTTTTTCCGACAAAGATGATTGTAACGAAATTTTAAAAGAAACCTATTTATTTTTGTATTTTTATTCTCACACTGTCTCCGAAAATGTCGGAAAATCGGAGGAGAATTGCCGACGTTTGCAGTGGCGGTGGATGTGTCGGGATGATATTGACGGGTGTGGTTTTACTATCCTCGGGGTAAAGGGCTCGTCGGCGGTTACACGTCCTTGCTCGTATGGCTTGATGTAACACTACAGTGCTCGCGCGGGTGACTTGTGTCACCCACTGTGTTAAATTTATTAGCAATTGCTGAATGCATCAAATATGAAACGTTCTTACCGTCAGTAGCGCGACAGTCGTCAAAGCGCATCTACAGCTGCACAGTATAGCTACAAAGTTCCTGGGTTACATATGTCACCCGCGCGAGTTCTCAAGAATCAAATCCGAAACGAAATATCACGAGTCATTAAGGTAAGTTGTTGAATTGTTCATTACTTTATTCGTTATTTGAATTATTTAGTGTTTTTGTGTGTTTACGTGCATTCTATGAAGCTAAATTATAAAAATCTAATTGTTTTAGGTAACGATTGTGTCGGCAGATGCGAACATTGTTAGGTGGTTAGAAAAAGATGTGTCACAGAGCAGCGCATTGGAAAGTAGCGATAGCGGTGCACAATGCACCGCTGGACTCGCCTCAGTTTTCTGATTCTAAACAAGATTGTGTTGTTGTGGGTTACGATAATGACTCTGACGAAGATAACGTCCCATTCTCACGGTTGGCATCATATCAATCTTGCAATGGAAAAAATGTATAAATTTCCGCAAGCCTCGACTCTCACTACAGCCCACAACATTGTGACACGACCACCAGGTTTCCAGGACCAACAGATTTGAGAGAAATTAAAGCTTTTGTTGGGTTGTCGATTGTAATTGGGTCTTCTAGAGCTAGGCGTGGGACCCTTAAAGACTTTCGGGATACAGAAAGCGAGGCTTAGAATATTCACAAGTACAAAATATGCCGATTCGTGGTGAAACAGGACCTCCTGACTTTTGCCTTAGAGCCCGAGATCGGAGCATTCGGAAACACTACAGCAAGTACAATAAGCGGGTTTGCTCAAACCACTAAGTTATTTTCAGTACCAATTGCGATGATATTATGATTGAATAGTAAGCATATATACAAAAACTTTATAATCTCAATGGGTCCAAAATATGTAATTTTTTTAAGATGATTGTATCGTTGATAATTAAACTATATAAAACAATTGATGTTTACTTTTAAGTATATGATACAAAATTAAGGTGATTTGTAATATTATTACTTGTTTTCCTGACTTCCGTTAAATTTAATATCAAAAATAGCTTGTTGTAATGGGTGACATGTGCCCCGCGCGAGCTATCAATGAGTACTTGAAGTGTTAAAGTCCAGAGTGCCAACACACACACACACATTCAATAAAACAGCGGATTAATTAGTATTGGTATTTAATATTCAAAAGTTAGCGGGGCGCTGTAGTTAACAATTGTCTATGTACGATTTTTATAATACTCGCGGTGCGCAGAGCGGCTTCGGATGTTATCTATGGGCGTCGGACGGCGGACGACGGACGGTGCTCTCTTTAATGCTTTTTTATATTCACTTCAGCGGGCGCAGTATGACCGTTCACTACGGCGGGCGTGGTATTACTGAAATTACTGTTCCCTTCAGAGGGCGTGGTGCGACTTGTCACTTCAGCGAGCGTGGTATCAGCGGTCGGTGTATGCAACGGGCAGCGTTTCGGCGCTGAGGAGCCTTGGAAAGCCTTTTCCTTGAAGGTGTCTTCGATAGGGTCACGTAGTCATGTGCATTAGGTAGCGGGTTCCGTATAATTATGTCAGTTATTACGTACGATCGGTATTACGGAGTAGGGAATTAATTAATTTATATAGAAAATATATGTAAGCAAATTTGAGAGGCGAATTTTGGCGAACACCCCCTTACCCCCCATTCTGCAAACTTAAAAACGCTTTGTTATCTATGTAGACAAATCTTGGAAGATTAAACCTCTCAAAGCTAGCTTTTAGCCCTGCAAAATTATGTAATACCGATGGTAACACAATAATTTTGGTTCCATGGTATGGAGCTGATGTGATGATGATGTGAGATTGGCTATTGTTCACAATTCAATAAATAATGTTGCCAAAAAATCGAAGTTTAAACTTCCATAAGCAAAAAAATTCATTAAATTACATCCCTTTTAGCATATCAACTATACTTGCCATAACTTTCGTTTTGTTTATTTCCTTGCAATCTTTTTCAATTTCTGAAAGAATTCCGGGATTAATATCATTTAAAGATAACATTGCCGATGATTTAGCAAAATGCAAAGATATTGATCGGCCAATTCCTGATCCAGCTCCAGTAATTAATACAACTTTATTATTGAAACTCATTGCACTTTTAATTAGGTTTACTGCAGCGTGCGATGAAGTTTGTGGACTACAAGTTAATAACTTTTATTACTATAAAGCCTTGAAAACAAGAATCTCAAGGCGGAGGTAAACATTCCACAATCCAATTAATCGTACGAGCTTCAATGAGAACAAGACATCCATTAAGTAGTTCAATAAGTGTATTTTTACATTAGTGTGCTAATGTATATTTTTTTTTGTTTGATTGGAAGTAGAATTGTATTTCAGCATACTTAAGGAAAAGGAGAACTGCTAAACTGTGTATGAATGTTTCAGGTTGTCAGGGACCCTTATAGTTCGCCTAAGACTTAGGCCCTAAGTGCATCCGTCTGTTTGTCTGTCTGTGACTTAGTCAAAGTCAAAGTCAAAGTCAAAATGGTTTATTCAAATAAGGATTTACAATCACTTTTGAATCGTCAAAGTTATAAAATATTATTTTTTGAACCCTCCCACCTTCCCAACGGTTCAAAATGTTGTTTTTTTTCTTTCTATCGAGAAGAATCCGGCAAGAAACCCGATAGTTACTCTTTTAAAAACACTATCAATAATACAAATAAACTAAAATACAATTAATGTTTTAAATAAAAAATTTTTAGTCGTACAATTTTATGTTATTTCCATTTTAATTTGGTTTACCTATGCATCCTGTAATTGAGCATCATCAGTCCCAAGGATTTTTATCATTTACATAGTCTGAAATATTGTAGTATGCCTTTTTACAAAGTACCTGCTTGATAAAAGATTTAAATTTACTTATTGATAGATTTTGAATTTTATTGGGAACTTTTTTGTAAAAGTGTATACATTGCCCCATAAAAGAGTGACTTATTTTGTGTAGACGTGTATCATGCACCAACAGCTTATTTTACTTCTAGTATTTACTTTGTGAACGTCACTTTTCTTGCTGAAACTATTGATATTTTTATGTACATATAAAAGATTTTCATATTTGTACTGCGATCCTTATTTATAAATAGCACAAATTGCCCTTTTTTGTTACAAAAATATTGTATTTACATCAGCAGCGCTACCCCACAATAGGATACCATATGTCATTAAACTATGGAAATAGCTAAAATATACTATTTTTGCAGTGTCGACATCGGTCAATTGTCTTATTTTCTTGATTGCATTTTTTTGGCTAGGTTATGAATATGAGGACCCCATTGAAGTTTGTAGTCCAGCGTTATGCCAAGAAAGACTGTAGAATTAACAAGTTCTAATTGCTCGCCATTAATATTAATACATGTCTGTCTCTGACTAACATTTGGTAATGTAAATTTAACACATTTGGTTTTTTTTTTCATTAAGTAACAAATTAATAGCGTTAAACCAATTTATAATTTTAGAAAGGGCATTATTTAATTCGTTATAATATGTCTGTCGTCTCTTAACTTTAAAAAGCAAAGAGGTGTCATCAGCAAATAAGACAATGTCATGGTTTTTTACATTATATGGGAGATCATTAATGTAAATGAGAAATAGAAAAGGACCTAAAATTGAGCCCTGTCCCATAGTGACTGCTGATCCCGGAGATCTTTCACCGTTGACATCTATTTTCTGTGCTCTCCTACTCATATAGGATGTCAAAAGGTCAACTTAGCACAAAGACTTTTAGCACTGTATGTTTGGCATGAGTATTAATACAAATTGGTTAAACAAAACTTTTTTAGGGTACCTCCACTACACATACCTACAGTGGATATACTTACCTACTTTTAACAAACAACTACAGACATTTTTAATGTCAAATAGACAACATTTTGGATGATATTATATGTAGGTATTTATTTTTGGATTAGATTAGTTAAGACTATCTCAGTTTTAAAATAATATTTAATATTTAATTTTTATTGTAAATTATTATATTGTTTTTCATTTATTACATTGTATTTTATTTATTATTTTGTTTTTTATCTATTACATTTTATTATATTTATTATATTGTAGTTTATCACTGTAGATATATTGTTTTATGCGATACTATAAAACTGTGCGAAAACAAAAATCAAAATTTTAATGTACCTATTTACATGTTTTAGGAACGTTTTTGCTAAGTTTAAAAGGAGGAAGTATATAAAAATAAATAAATTATAAGTGTCCTTTTATTTAAAATGATGTTTTTGTTCGTAAGTGATGCCAAACTAGAGATGGCGACAGTTGTGTTATTGCGATTTGCGATGGGGCCGAACTTGCGACTTGTAAAGAAGCAACCTTTGCTCCGACGTGAAGTACTGCTTCGCTCTGTTTTTTTGGACGCCAACTTAACCTTGTCTTGCAAATGATCTTGGAACAAACATCGCTGGAAATGTCAACATCAAGTGTTACAAACTCTTTAGGCACGTAATATAAAATCTTTTTGTTGTATAAATATGTATATTTTTCATTAGATTTTGACGAGTTGTTACTTTGTTTCTAATAAGA
The DNA here is from genome assembly GCA_946406115.1 of Apoda limacodes. Classification (NCBI taxonomy): domain Eukaryota; kingdom Metazoa; phylum Arthropoda; class Insecta; order Lepidoptera; family Limacodidae; genus Apoda; species Apoda limacodes. Next base: position 17,364,159 of record OX291555.1, on the reverse strand, counting down.
AAAAAAGGCCAATTTTTTGTCTAAGTTTATCAAGATAAAGTTTGTAAAATAAACCTTTGCTGCTTATTAAACGCGTCTCATTTACAGTTCCTTTTTATCGATCTGTAAAACAAAATTGAAATTAGCAAAACATGGTAAAGACGCGTTCTCAGCTTTCGGGTGAAACCAATGGCAAAACGCTAGCTACCGGTTAGGTGGGGGTGCAGTCTGCTGTAGCCACGGTTACCGAGTAAGTAGATACACCAGTCGTTGTGCAATCTCTTTTCTCTGGCTGTTCTACGACTTCTTCAGCTGAAATAAGAGCTCGTGCTTTGGCGGCACAAGCGCGATATATAAGAAAAGTAGCAAATTTGGAACGAGCTGCTGCAGAACAAGAAGCAGAAAAAAAGCGCGTTGCAGCACAAAGACAACGCACAACCGTACATTGGATTTGGAGTTATCTGCACAGTTAGCAGCTATAGTAACTAACGACGAAAGCACAAGTTATCGTAATGTAATGTAATGCTTTTGGAAGTTCAAATATGGTTAAATGATTGTTTTGAATCAGTTTTACCTTTGGATCATGAGGTAAGTCAGACAAGCTGTTCTACCCTTGTGGATGTTACGCATAATAATGCCATCCTCGGCAGCTTGCTGCTCGTGGACGGCTTTCCTATTTTAGTAGTTCCCGGTAGTAGTAACCTTACGGAGGTCGTTAATTCACGCCCCGTTATTACTCCCCCAGTTGACCACCTGCTACCAATCGAAACTTCATCCCAAAAACCTGTTGTGTTCAATAATAATGTACAAACCGTACCGAAGACAGTTAATAACGTGCAAATTTTAGTTTCAGAGGAGCACTCGTGTATTTTACAAGCGGCAGAAACAGTTCCTCAGAGAGAGAAATTCCGCATAAACAATGTGTTTTGGAACATTCTGCGGCCCTACATGGTCACCCAGTTACTAACACGCATGAAGCTACAGATTCGAGTCATAACGCTTCCATTTGCAAACACGGTTCAGCAGAATATACTTAACTAGTTCAGATAAAAATAAAACAAACACCAATAATTTAGGAAACTCTGATATTTAACAATTAGCTAATGCGATAACTTTATTAGCAACTAGAAGTCAATCTGTACCTAAGTTAAGGGACGGACGCCTACCATTGTTTGATGACAAACATTTAGACTGGGTGGCATTTAAACGCGTTTATCAGGACTCGGAGTGTGCCTACACTGTAGCAGAAAATCTGGCGCGCATTAATCTAGCACTTCGAAGAGCTGCCCCGAAGCTGTACTACTTGTTTCGGCTTGCTTACATATTTTTGCATGTCGTGTACGTAACAGTTTAAAAGAAGAGTTTGAGATTGTAAGACTTTTTAAAAAACACAATTCGTATTTAAAATCAACGTAACTTTTTAATGCAGTTTTATCCAAATTAAATCCGCCAATAAGGTCGCGGTAGTCTCTTTTCATGACTTCTCATTGCAGTGTCGTAGTGATTATATTCTCCTTGGCAGTGTCGTTAAACTTTCTAAACTGAAACTCTTCGCAAAATTTTTAAGTAGAGAAGTTAATGATCAAATGATGCAACTTTTTTATGACGGTTTTTGGATATCTATATCTGATGTTAATCCATACTGATTTCTACTCTTTTTTTTAAAAAGGGGTCCATATAATTCCCCATTTTAATGACTTTGATGACTCCCCTAAAATAAGAGGGGTCAAAGTCTGTTTTTGAAAAGGGGTTTTTGCTATAACTTCCCATTTTGATGATCGATAGAATCCATCGATACTAGCAATGTTTTTACGGAACTTTTTTTTGCGACTTAATTTTTTTTTTTAAAAAGTGTGATTCTAAGCACTCGCCTCCACCCGCACTCATATCAAAACTATTTAGCCGTCAACTAATATCACTAATTCTGACCCTTTTAATACCACTTTCCGTGCGACATCCCATCTCTACTGCTACCGACCACTCGATGCATGTCGAGCGCTAGCGTGCGATATATGTCTATAAAGAGATTTTAAGAAAACGAAAAACTATTTGCAAATGATATTCGCCATCTTTTTTCAACATATATAGTACAAAGTAGTCGATTAATCGACTAAAACAGTTACCGCGATTATTAAGTCATGATCTAATCAATTAAACATATCTCGAATTCGAGATTATCTTTATCCGCACCAGAATCAGGCCCCAGGTAAGAAAAGTAACTAAAAATAATTAGTTACAGTTAAAAAAGAGTTACTTAATTTAAATTTATATGGCTGATTGCTATATATGTTTTGTAGAATATTATTCTAAAATAGTATTATAAGCGTCAGACACTTTCCATGGACCAAAACTTTTGTCAGACACTTTAAAGCTTCACAAAAAATAATTGAACTTTACTTATTTTTACATGACTGATTTTCATCTATAAATTAATATCTCTTATTAATATTTTATATTAGCTTAAAACCATTTGAAATCTATACACAAAATAAATCTACATACATTTAATCAATGAGCAGTAGCCCTATAAATAAAATATTAAGCTCGTCCTATTGACTTATAGTTTAAAATTCTATCCCATATAGATATTTAAGCATTTGCTTTTGTCAATATATCAGCTAATTGATCAGAAGACTTTACATATTCTTAGGTTATTTCTCCTGAGTTAACTTTTTCTCGAATAAAATTATATCGGACATTATTAACAAAACTTTAAATCCTTGAAAGGTACCGTAATAAACACAGTTATCAGCTTCGCTTTGTATATAACCAAATGATTTTAAGAAAGAACTGCATTTATGGTTCCAGCACAGAGGTGCTTACTTTAAACCATAGAGACTTTACTTACCTTCATACCTTTCCTTGTTCCTTATGGAATCACAGCGGGTTGTTGATGAAAATGTTTCAAAATAATCTATATCTTTAACTTGAGTGAAGACTCTTGCACACAGTCTCGCTTTAAACCTGTGTTTTTGATTATTAATGCTAGGTTTTACTTTAAATATCCACTTTGACGTAACAATATTTTCACCTTTGGGCAAATTTGTAAATATCCAGGTTCCATTCTCTTTGTGCGAGCATGGTGCCATTCATTTGCATGAACTGAGTGAATTGCTTGAATTGCTATGTCAGAGGTTCATCAAACTCAACCAAATTTGCTTAAAGGAGCGACGGGTCTTTAATATCGCGGCGATTTCTTAAAATATGAACATTCAAAGAATTACTTGATGATGCTTCCATATCTCTTCTGTTGTTTTTCCAAATTATCCTCATTATTTTGTACCTTTTCTGTATTTAAATCTGAATTAATCTCAGCTACTTGATTTTGATCCAAAAACTCCGTACATTTAATCAAGTCATTGCAATAAAGTTCGTTCTCTTCAAGTCGTATTCTTGAGGAACTTTCAGATACTCATGTCAATTCATAATTCTTATGTAAAATTACATCTCTAGTAACAACAAGTCTTTTCGTACATATGTCAAACATTCTGTTATTATGGAAGTTCCTTGATTTCCAACTAATATTAACTGTTGGCTTTTCCTTTCTAGCTTTGTCCAGCAGATCTGGAACATTACTTCTGCCGGCACTCTCGGAGTGCAACCCTTTTTTTATTGTGTGTTTATCTTCTGATATAGATAATCATGCCTTCACTTCAGTGGTAAACTCGATAGGATTTTAGTAATTACTGCAGTATCACTTACTTTTTCTCCGGTATCTCGAAGTGGTTTCGCTAAGCAGTTAATAATTACAATATACTCTACTATATATATATTTATATTAATTTAATAGATGTATAAGTAATTTTTTAGATACCTACAATATTTTTTTAACTTAATGCGTGTCCGACACGCACTTAGCCGCGTTTTTCCAAATTTTTGACAGACGGACGGACAACAAAGTAATCCTGTAAGAGTTCCGGTTTTTCCTTTGAGGTCGGTAGGTAACCCTAAAAACGGTAATTTGTTCAATAGTCAAATATTTAAAAACTTCTTTTATTTTCAAATATGTGTACCAACAAATGTTTGAAGCCATGTCGCAACCAGTAATTTACTTAAACATCAAATTTATACATATATCCTCCATAGTAAAATAACAATAAAAAAACAGATTTTTTACTATGTTAGGTGAAAAATCTAAACAACTCACCGAAATCAGTCAAAATCAAATAAGGTTTGAAACTGCAAAAAATAATAAAGGTGTTTGTTTTCAATGATTTATTTATGAGGAATTTTTTATATCACTTTCTTGTGAGTCTGTCTGTCGTTCCGGGTGAAATCTTGCAACAGTTTTTTTAATACTTCCTGTAAATCAATCATGCTGAAATTTTGCAAACAGCCTTAGCTTCGATGACAACACAGTATAATTTATTTAATATCAAGGTAGTTACAATATGGCCGCCAGAACAATATGACGGACTACCTGTTTCTTTAGATACCCTCGACACGAGTATCAAATAAGAGGGTAATATGAAATGGATTATAGGGGATACGTTCCTAGGTTTATTCGTTGAGATTTAATGAGCGTGATATGGATGCAAACGACTCTCCAAGACGTAAACGATCAAGCATTTCTATTTTCACTTTAAGCGGTAACACAGATTTTTTCGTGTCAAAACTCGTTTCTCATTTTTTAGTCTACATTAAATATCAGGAAGACAGCGGTAGAGATGTGGTACTCGATCAAAATTTTTGTAACGAATGGAAAGACGAAACAATAAAACACGCCAAGCGGCTCTTACCAAAAGACGGAACGTCTAATATGTGGCAGGATTTAAAAATATACTTTATGTTTTAAGTAATAAGGTTGTTTTTATTCTGTTTGTTTACATTCTCAAAAACACCGACCGTGGCGAAGGTGGCTTATGTCAAAGGCCGAACCAATACAGCGGCGATATCATTTAACATCAAATCAATCATCATCATCAAAATTGTAATAAGGTCTATTTTACTTTTTTATTCGTCCATTTGACGACGTGTTTACAAAGGATATTGGATTGGATACCTAATGGAATCCTTTTATTATTATGTCTATCTGTACTCTGTACAATCAGTACAATGTAGATCCGCGAATAAAGAAATTTGAGCCGCGAATATAGAAATGGGGTCGCATTTTTTTAATCCGCGAATAGTGAAAACGCGAATGAAGGAAGCGCGAATAAGGAACTTTGACTGTATACATATATTGATGAAATAATAAAATGTTCTAGGAAACTTCGAAGCCCACTATCACTCACTTATCAAGTGAGAAAATCAATCTAATGTTTCAAATTGATGTAGATAATTATTTTATTTGGCCAAGCGTGATGGTCAAAGTGGTATGACCCGAAAACTGTTGTGTCAAATAAGTAGTGAACCCAGTTGTTTTAGAGGTACGTCAGAGTAATATAATAATCAATAGTATACAAAATAAGCACAAAAGAAAATAATCAAGAAAATAAATATAGCTAAATCTACGATCCCGCTTTTATTTTTCACCATTTCTGAAGTAAGTACAAAACACCTAAACAAAGCAAATACTCAAATATCAGAACAAAAGGACTCAGGACTAAAGAGTTACATAATTTTTCTGTCATCCCTACACAAAGAAACCCTAATTTATGCTACTTCGATATTTAAAAGCAAAATCCATACGAATGCTAATTCAATTCCAATCATTTTCTAGAGTGGAAAATAGGTAGCTAGGCGTTCAGGACTTGCGACCTAAAGGTAGGTTTATTGGCTGGCTTGTAGGTAGGCTTGGAAATAAATTATCTGAAGCGACGTGGTGGTTGACCTGCCTGCAACTCTCAAAAGACCCCACGTAGGAAAACACAACCTAAAACAATATTTTCACTGAAACCTTTACTCTAATAACTTCTAATATAAAAGTATTTACTAACCAGTTATGGTGGCACAATCTGGCCGTAGTTTAACCCCACGTGGTTCCTAGATAGCTCCTCGTGACCCACAAGCGTAGACTATGATTTCCTCCTTCTCGGGCAGCGTTTCGACAATTTAAACGACGGCAATAGAATGTTTTGTATGTATGGGACCACGCACTTTTATCGACACTAAACCCTGGACATATACTATTATCTGTGACTAAACCCTCTCTAATAACCTTCTCACCCTACGTTTCGAACCAATCCTGTTTTTTATTAAGGACAGATGTCCGGCCTTAATTAATTTTAACAAAGGAAAAAGAATATCTTTTAAGTATAATACTAGTTATGTTGGTTAGGGTACTATTATAGAGTCCTAGATCAATATGAACGGTCTAGATAAAACAGCCTGACTATCCTAAATTAACCTAAATTAATAGAATATTAATATTATGTTCGAAATATTCGTAAAGTTCTAACATACCCCGGGGAATTTCAATAAAACTAACACGTCATATCATTATACGGAATACGTGAAAACCAAGACAACCACCTTTTATCATTGTTAGAATTTTTATTGAAAGAAGCCACTCTAATGGTCGTTAAACGATTCACTTAGATAAGTCTCATAAACTCAAACTAAAAAAACTCATAAACTCACTTAAAAACGAAAAAATGCTATGTAGTTATATTCATAATTAAAATGAACAAGGTTAAGTATTTGTCCCGAAATTTGTTTCTGACCAGTCATTGCTTTGATTTTTTTTTCATCATCGGGTTAATTCCAAAAGTCAATGTTCGAACAGTGAATTATTTTGGCTCACTAGTGAGCAAAATTCGATTTTGCTCACTGAATTTGTACAGCAAAACTATCCTTTTCGTGCTGGTGAGGTGTAAAAAATATTTATAAAAACAAACATATCGAGTTTGGTAGGTATCAAGTGAAAGGTATTTATTCAGAGATTTCGAAAATGTAGGTATATATGTTTATATTAGGTTCTTACATATGAAATTGATGTTTTATAGAACTGGCCACTTTGATCTCAAAAAGCCGGCATTTGGTTAAGAATTCCAAATTCAAATTTGTTTTACTTTAAGCTTGTCTATTTGTTTCGAATGTAATAATTCATTTGTTTTCCCGTCATTCAATTTTGCTTTGACATCGTTCTGGGCTCAATATGGAAAACATAAAATATCGCATCATTTTCGAACACGAATTCTATCGTGGCACTAGCGCTGCAGAAATAGATCGAAGGATTAATGATGTGTACGGAGAAGCCACTGTAAAAGAAAACACAGTAAGATTTGGTTCCAACGCTTTCGTTCTGTAAATTTTGACCTCCAGAACAAACCTTGTGGACGGCCGGAGAACCTAGTTGTCAATGAGGAATTAAAAGTGATCGTGGAATCGGATCCATATCAAAGAACGTCAGAGTTAGCTGCAGGCTTCGGTGTAAGTGATAAAACCATTTTGAATCATTTGAAACTAATGGAAAAGTAAAAAAGCTTGAAAAATGAGTACTGCATCAACTAAGTGAAGCAAACCAACAAACACGCGACGACTGCTGCGTCACGTTACTCAACCGTCACAATAACGAGGAGTTTTTGTATCGTATCATTACTTGTGATAAAAAATACTCGGAAACGTTCATCACAGTGGCTAAATCAAAAAAAGGTACTACTTAGTGTCAAAAAAAGGTACTAGTTAGTGTCTGGTGGACCAGCGTTGGTGTCATCCACTACAGCTTCCTAAGATCTTGTAAGACGATTATGGCAGATCTGTATTGCCGACAACTGGAAACCATGATTAAAAAGCTAGCCGCTTAACAGCCGAGATTGGTCAACCGCTCTAGCCCACTGCATAACAGACGGTGGCGAAACTAGAGGAGCTAGGATTGAATTGTCTCCGTTACCCACCACACTCCCCGGACCTTGCTCCAACCGATTACCACTTTTTTCGGAATCTGGATAATTTCTTGTTTGGGAAAAAAATCAATTCAGATGAGGCAGTCCAAAACACTTTCAAAGATTTTGATGATTTTCGCTCCCGCAATTTTTTCAGCAAAAGAATCAATGAACTCCCTATAAAATGGCATAAGTGCATTGGTCCCAACGGTACCTACTTTGAGTGATTAAATAAAAAAATTAAAAAAAAAAAAGTTTTGCTTTTTCCGTATAAAACATCAATTTCATATGTCAGGACCTAAAGTAAAAAATTATAATCTAAATATCATGGATGTCAGCTTGTATACGAGATTCGTCCAAGCGGTGGACTATGAGAAAGCATTTGGATCGGTGGAATCATGGTCAGTGCTACAAGCTCTAAATCGACAATCGGTATATCGAGATGAAAATGTAAGTTCGTCTTCAAATTTCGGAGTCAGAGCGCAAAACCACTCCAACTGTAGAAAGTGTGAGACAGGGAGATGACACATATATCTCCTAAACTGTTTACAACTGTGTAAGAAGATTTCTTCAAGCTTCTGGACTAAGACTGCTTAGGTATTTAAGTATATTTACAAGCACTTCACCTACATTTAGTTTGGCTGCGTATTTTGGTCATGGCTCGCTGGAGAACCTTAAAACAATACTTGACAGCACAACAATGCATTAATGGTGTCCGTTAGCCACAGTCCTATCAAAGGTGCTTCACTGTTTGCTTGACCTTCATTAAAGAAAGCACGTTCAATTGCACGAAGACCAGTTCGGCTTCAGACCTGGACTGTCAACGAGGGCGCTATACTGACTTTAAAGCACACAGTTACCTACTATGTAGATAGGCCTGTATTTCCATGGTTCCTTGATCTATCGCAGGGTTTTTGATTTAGTGCGATATGACCTAATGTGGAAAAAGTTAAGAGCTACGAAGCTACCCCGAGAGCTTCGTTCCCTGTTTGAGAATTGGTACGTCAATCAAACAAACAATGTGCTGGGGTGGCTCGCTCTCTAATGAACATGGGTTGAGGTGCGGGGTAAGGCAGGGGCGTATTACTTTACCAACGCTCTTCAACCTGTTTGTAAATGATCTGATCGCTGGTTTAAGCGATATGAAAGTTAGTTGCCATAGATATGATACGATATGAAAGTTATATGCCATAGATGGTATTGCCATAAATAATATAAGTTGCAGCAGTTGTTTACCCCCAGGCGGTATGGCTATACTTGCACCATAAGTTGCGGCTATCAGACTTTTGCGAGATTTATGCCGCGAGGCATGGGCTTATATACAATGTAAGGAAAAGTGAGTGCATAGTGTTCGCAAAGAGGAGCTCGGGTCCAAATTGTGTTCCGCCGATTACGTTAAATGGCGTAACACTTAATAGAGCAAGTCATTTTGAAAACCTTGGGCATTACGTGTGTGACGACTTGGATGTTAACATGGATATTGAACGGAAACGCAGAGCGTTATCGGTAAGAGCTAATATGTTGGCACGCAGGTTTGCTCGTTGTAATATAGGAGTAAAAGTAACTCTGTTTAAATCCTTTTGTCAAACTACACTCAGAAATCGCTTAACGCTCTGAGGGTCCAATACAATAACGCTTTCAGCAGCGCATCAACAATGTTCGATGAGGCACTCACATACTGCTTTGCAGCAATTATGCGTAAAAGGATGGCTTCCTTTCTTAATAGACTGTACAACATCTGTGACGGGGTACTGAAATACTATGTTAAATATGACTGTCGCTGGGTAAGGATTTATTCAAAAAATTAAGATAAGAAAAAAATGATTTAGAATATTTTAATATATGTACGTACGAATATTTACAGATATTATTGCAATAATTACTAAAATACAACTAACATTGGTATAAGAATCTGCTAACAACTATGGATCATGATTTTCTGAAATAAAAGCATTATATATTACTATTATTATTAGGTCGTTCGGCGGGCGGTGGAAAGAGATACATTCAGGGTTCTCGAATCAGAAATACAAAATGAGATGAAATTATAGGAGAACTAACAGACCGCCGACAGAGTAGCAAAGCTAAAGTGGCATTAGGCAGCGTACATAGACCTATGATCAGATAGCCGATGGGTGAAAAGTTTCTCGAGTGGGACCATGCAGGTACTGGAAAGCGCAGGGTTCCCCAATCAAATCCTTAAGTTGAAAATAAAAAACGAACAATTAATATCATCTTTATTTAGCGAAAACTATAATGATTTAGATTTCAGTTACTCGGTAAATTTGTTATATGATTTTTTAGGCTTTCGTAGTCAACAAGTCTATTGGGCCGCACCTTGTCTCAGAAACTATTAGGACTAAGAAGTTGTAATTGGACATGTATATGTCGTAGCCATCTGGTTAAATTAGCCAGTTAATTGGGCGCCTAGGCAGATTGTTAAGTATGGAAAAGAAATTATCGTATAACTGAACAGATTATTAAATGAAACTTGGCTGGCATCTACGTTTACAAAAGATAAACTGAACCTAACTAACATACATGACTTATACATTGCGATTTCTGTTCCTTTCTTTTCCATACTTAACAATCTGCCTAGGCGTCATAGGCGTCTTAACTGGTTAATTTAACCAGATGACCGCGACAGATATACATATTAATTTGGCGAACAAAGTGGTAAATAAAATCTTGAAAGAATATTTTTCTAGTAGGTAGGCTACTTCCCCAGCAGGTAAAGTGGGATTTTTTGGCTCGTTATCTTTTAGTACGGTGTGTTTTTTTATTGGTGGTTTTTAAGATTAATATGAGGTGTCCGTATTAATCTAAAATATTTTTTATAAAGTTATTGTAGAGTTGTCATCGCGTCATCAAGATTATTTTTTAATTATGACACATTTTCATTTTATGTATAATTTAACGAAAAGCCCTCTGATGGAGTAGACACGAGAGTTGTCTTCTAAGGGCAGAACCTCTGCGGCATTTTGCCTTTTAAGGTACGTTGCCTGTGTAGAAAACTTACTACGCGTTGTTTAAACCAAATTATCAAAAATAGCATTATTAGGTACTACCAATCCCTTCTCTGATGACTTTGTTTAAAAGGGCATCCTCAAATTTTCTCTGTACCACAATTTTTTTCACTAAAATAGGGAAAGACCCTGCGAGCCGTTGACAAATATTGTGTGTGGTAGTTAACAAACTGCCGCTCGTTTCTCGTTTGTGAGCTCCCTTATTAGTAAAGTTGAAACAAGATGGCAGTCACGAAACCCTCAGCACAGATAAACGGTAAGTTCAGAGGGTAAAACATAGACCAGAAAGCTAATTTCTGTAATACTAACGTTGTGTATGTAAATGTACTAAAGATTTACATTTAATGTGGACTTTTGCAACATTAGGGGTATTCACGCAAATCTTAACGCAGTCCACCTCCATCTGGAGACTGCGCAGCCGACCATTCTTTTTCTAACGGAGACGCAGATATCCTGCCCGGCCGATACATCATACCTTCATTATCCCGGTTACAAACTTGAGCACAATTTTGTGAGTCGTGCCGGTGTATGTATGTTCGTCCGGGAGGATATCTGCTGTCGCCGCCTTCATAGCCTTGAAGACAGGGACCTGTCGATATTGTGGGTGCGCGTAGATTACGGCGGCCACACTCGTATCTATGCGTGCCTATACAGGTCTCATAGCGGTGACACGGACGTAACTCGACTCTTCACGCACCTGAGTTTGACGACTGACAAAGTTCTAGAGCAATATCCCACAGCAGAACTAGTTATTTTGGGAGACTTTAACGCCCACCATCGCGAGTGGCTCAGTTCTCGAACCAATAACTATGCTGGGATATCTGCTCATGAATTTGCTCTGACTTATGGATTCTCTCAGCTGGTACTTTCTCCAACGAGAATACCAGATATAGAGGAACATACGAGCTCCTTACTGGACCTTCAGCTGACTACTCGTCCGGACGGATACTCCGTCTCAGTGGATGCGCCTCTTGGCTCCTCGGACCACTGTCTCGTTCGGACTAAAGTGTCATGCACACAACCTGATCCTTCTGGGCCAACTAATTGGCGTCGTGTGTGGCACTATAAGTCGGCAGACTGGGATGGATTGCGAGAATTTTACGCATCGTACGATGGAGGCAGATCTGCTTTAACTCAGAAGATCCTGACGTCTGCGCAGCCGCAGTCACTGAGACAATCCTTGCTGGTATGGAATGCTATATTCCTAACCCGCGAGTAGCTGCCGGCGTCAAAAAACGACCGTGGTTTAATAGGTCTTGCAGAAAAGCAAAAAATAATTCTTGAGCAAAATGCATATGAGGCTTGGACCACGGCTCGTTTTAATAAGGATCCGAATATTTCTGAGTTAAAACGCAAATTAAATGCTGCCTCGAGGTTCAGTAAGAAAGCAACTGCCAGAGCAAAATTCCAATTCATCGGCAAAATAGGTGGGCGACTTGCGAGCTATCTTTCTGGGAGTCGTGCTTTCTGGTCGCTTGCCAAAGCTGCCAAAGGGAACTTCTGCCAGTCGTCGTTACCACCACTGCGAAAGACCGATGGTGACTTGGCCCATAGTGCTAAAGAGAAAGCCGATCTACTGGGCAGTCTCTTTGCCTCGAACTCGAATATGAACGATGAAGGCGCTGTACCACCTACTATACCGTGGTGCGGTAAGTCCATGCCGGAAATCTCCATAACGCAGCGGGAGGTCAGGCGGGCGTTACTTTCTCTAGACGTTCATAAGTCGAGTGGGCCAGACGGTATACCAGCAGTGGTGCTTAAGCAGTGTGCTCCTGAGTTATGTCCTGTACTCACGCGCCTCTTCGCGCTTTCCTACCACACTAGGCAATTTCCGTCTTCATGGAAGACTGCGAATGTGCACCCGGTGCCCAAAAAGGGCGATAGATCAGATCCATCGAATTACAGGCCTATCGCTATTACCTCTCTCCTCTCTAAGGTGATGGAGCGTGTGATCAACACACAGCTTCTAAGATACCTAGAAGTACACGATCTGGTCAGTGACCGTCAATATGGCTTTCGCCACGGTCGCTCGACTGGTGACCTTCTAGTGTATCTCACACACCGATGGGCATTAGCCATTGAGAGTCAGGGGGAGGCATTGGCATGTAGCCTGGACATAGCGAAGGCGTTCGATCGGGTCTGGCACCGCGGTCTTCTATCGAAGTTGCCATCTTACGGAGTGCCCGAGGGTTTGTGCAAATGGGTGGCTAGCTTTTTGTCCGGCAGACGCATACGAGCCGTAGTTGACGGTAGTTGCTCTGATAGCATGGACATTAATGCTGGTGTCCCGAAAGGCTCTGTGCTGTCTCCTACGCTGTTTCTACTGCATATCAATGACATGTTGGACATGAACAACATACATTGCTATGCAGATGACAGTACTGGAGACGCTTTTTACACGGGTCGTGCAAACATCCCTCGTTCCGTTGTGGAGGAAAACCGCGGAGAACTTGTGTCTCAAATCGAGACCACACTGTCCCAGGTCTCTTACTGGGGACGGGTAAACTTGGTCCGATTCAACCCCACAAAGACACAAGTGTGCGCGTTCACCGCTAAGAAAACTCCATTCACTGTAGTCCCACAATTCCAGAACACTCCCCTCTCCATCTCCAAGAGCATTGGGATCCTTGGTGTCGACATCTCCAGCGATGTTCAGTTCCGAGATCATTTATCAGATAAGGTGAAGCTGGCGTCCAAAAAACTTGGTGTACTCAACAGAGCGAAGCAGTGCTTCACGTCGTTGCAAAGGTTGTTACTTTACAAGTCGCAAGTTCGGCCCCATATGGAGTACTGCTGCCATCTCTGGGCAGGTGCACCCGGATACCAGCTTGGCCCTTTTGACTCGGTTCAACGACGGGCTGTGAGAATTGTCGACGATTCCAAACTCACTTGCGGTATCGAGCCCTTAAGTCTGAGGAGAGACTTAGCCTCACTGTGTGTGTTCTACCGCTTGTACAATGGGTTGTGTTCTGAGGAATTGTTCGAAATGATGCCCACCGCTACTTTCTACCATCGCACCGCTCGCCATCGGCAGGGAATCCATTCTCACACTTTAGAACCTAAATGGTCGCGTACAGTGCGGTTTCAGAGAAACTTCCTCCCGCGAACGCTTAAGTTGTGGAATGAGCTCCCTGCCAAGGTATTCTGCAAGGACTACAGTATGGAGTTCTTCAAGAAAGAAGTTATTAGATTTCTGAAGGGTCGGCAACGCGCAAGTGATACCCCTGGTGTTGCAAGCGTCCATAGGCTACGGTGACCGCTTACCATCAGGCGGGCCGTAAGCTTGTTTGCCACCTTAGTAGTATAAAAAAAAAAAAAAAAAAAAATCATTACAAAATATCATTTACATTTATTATTAGATATATTTGTTATAAACTTCCTTAGTAAATTATTCCATAAAGACGCCTTGAAACTTTTTAACGGGATTTAACGTTTTTACCGTTTTGTAGTCACATCTTTTTAGTTTTTGCTACAACTTAGAGTCAATGCACTAGATAACAGGCTGTTCTTATTATTTAATCAAGTTTCATTACAAAAAATGCAATACACGTTTTAAAAATTTGCCTAAGTGTTGAAACAATGGTTACTCCCAGAATTTTTATTGCATTCAATACAATAAATGAAAATCACTCATTTAGGTAATGCACTAGACAAAAGCAAGTTTTGTGACACATATTTTTTCAATTCTTTAGGTGCTATAGTTCAGTCACAAAATTTGTACAGTTTTAATAGCGGGGCGCTAATTCGTCTCGCACTTGACACAATTTTTTTGAAAATGTCTTCAATGTATACAGATATTTATAAAAATAATAACATAAAATATTCTATAAGTATAATATAACATCTTGGAAATTTCTTTATATATGCAACAGGTTCGGCGAGGCTAAGTAATATTAAAAAATAAAAATAAATAAGTGGGAAATTAGTTTGTATAAAGCACGCGGCGAGACGCCGGAAATCGTATAGTTGTTTTCTCTTTCTTGCATACGTGAAAGCGCTTGTGAAGGAGCAGCTCCGCTACTAAATTAAGGCGTGTCTTGCGCATAAGTATTTAGATAAGCCTAAGGCTAGCCGCACACACGGAAAAATATTGTCAAACCAATATGGACAATAATTCTGAACAATAAATATACGCACACAAAACAATATTTTTGTCGATATTTCGTCACAAAAGTGTCTCTCGCAAAAGCTCGACGCGTGCAGAGGTGTCATAAAAATAAGACCTCTTGCATTATTTATTATTTTATCCAAATAGAAATTATAGCTTAAAATACCAATTAAGAATCAGTTCCTTTGCCTAAATGTTTACATTTACGGTCTTTTATAATTTTGTTTTTGTGATTTGCTAGTGTCAAATTTATTTTTCTCTTGCGCTTGTTTAATTTATGCATAAATATTGTCAAACGCATCGCATTTTTTTTCCAAACTTTATCGCGATATGCTTCGCAGCATGTATTTTATAATTATTATATTTTGGATAAGTTTCCAATGATTTAGTAAATAAAATTGGTTTGTACTCCTACAGTACTAATATCAACACTATTGTCGATATGGATACTGTTTTCGTCCGCCATTTCCAACATAAACACGAACGTCCACGTCAGGCCTTGAAATAATTTTACCTACTAAAATATTGCCGCACACGACGATATTATTAACAATGCCCTGCCTCCCTCCAATATTGGCGTGACAAAATCAGAATCTCCAGAAACCCACAATAATATTTAAAAATACCGCAATATTATTGCGTGTGTGCGGCTAGCCTACAGCCTAAGTAAGTATACACCATCGATATAAAAAAAAAACAATAGAAAAGGAAATATGACAACGTTCGGAAACTGGCGTAGCCGGCGATAGAGGCGGTGAAGGTAGATGAAGTGGGGCTAAGAATGCGACCATTATTATTCAAACTTAACCCTTATGATCATTGAATAAGGTTTACACGTTGATAATAGCCTCATCTTGCGATGACTAGCAAGACTAAAATTTGACACTAGGCCTAGTGTTGTTCCTGTGGCGATATGATCAAAATTATCGACAGACAAAATTGACATAGTAGAATATAGGATTTTTTGGAAACATCCTGCATTTAGTTTTTTTTATGTGTAAGAATAGAAAAAATATACATCCTAATTTAAAAATTAACAGGAATGATTTTGTAGGAAAAACTACTATTTATACAAAAGATTGCAATTTTGCAACTTTCATAGAACTAAGTTTTATTCGTCATATTTTTTATAAAAAAAATGATTCGGCAGCAAGTACCGTACATGCAACTTCTCTTGAGAAAAAATCTTTTACAAAAAAAAAATTACGTCATATTAGATCCGCCATTTTGAATTTTAAAAAACTGATAAAAAATTCGAAATCAGCACCCTCAAAAACCCTTTACTACCCCTCGATACATGAAATTATACATGAAATTTATGTTGCGTGCATAAAAAAGTCAGTTTTTTACGGATAAAAAACGAACCGCTGGACCGATTTATTTCAAACTCCTTTCAGATGTAAGTCATGACGTGGCGTATTGATTGATATGTCATCAGAGCGATTCGGTCCAGTAGTTATTGAGGAATCGAAAGCCAAAATCTGTCTTCATACATACATACATACGTACACACACACACACACACACACTCACAGATATCACTCTAAAAATGATTGCAAATGATTCCCCAAGTCTTGAAACGTAAAGAAAACACAAAATTCCTATTCCAATAACTTCTCAAGAGAAGTTAAAAATACACGCCATATTTGATCCGTCACCTTGAAATAAGAAAACTAATACAAATTTAAATTCAGTATCAGAAAACGCGCTAGGACGATCTTATGGTTCTTCAGTAGCCCGAAACATAGCCCGATGTCAGTCAAGAGTTTGGCGAAAAGGAATATGTTTATCATGATGCAAGACTTAGTAGCTATCTAATTCTGAATTATCAGAAGTGATCTGACAATGCACGTTTATAATATTCCGAAAACTTTCCGCATTTGGTTGGCGGTCACACATGCCAACAAAATTTACCACCTTATAATATAAGTATTGACAAAAGCGAACAATAACATTTGCCGCCAAAAGATTAACGCTTAAAAAAATAATGGACACTTTTAATAAAAGCCTGTTTCATTTTGACGGCAAAAGAAGAATATAAAAGTTGTAACGTGCTTTTATTTTAAAAATTAGCTATAATGTACCGATAACATGGTATATTTCTCATCACAATTAAATTATTTTTAACTTTTTAGTTCTTTTAATCAACAAGTAATAAAAGCTTGTTTTTTTTCTTAATTTTTATTGTTAACTTTTTAGTAATTATGATTCGGGATTTTTAATCATTTTGTTCTCACAAGTTTATAGGACATAAACGGTCCAATCACCCGGAGGTCCATTGTTGTAGGGGGATAAGGGATTCAGTAAATTACGGTTCGCTCTGGTACCCTTAGGCGCAACGTTAGCGATATGACATGTTTATACACTTTAAGCCATTCAGCCCGCGGCAGGTGCTCAACTTGGCATTGGGTCATTCATCTAATTAAATAGAATTCACATTCATAACGTATGGATTATTCCAAATCTGATGGGGTTGCATATGGACATTATCTAGGACCAAAGTACTAATGAAGACGATTCAAACGAGTCCAAACTTGATGCGGTTACGTCGTTTTATTACGAAGCTCCTATCGCCACCTTCCTGCTTCATAATCAAACACTTGTTACCATTTAGGACCAAAGTATTCGTCAAGACGAATCAAACAAGCCCAAACTCGATGGGATTGTGTCGTTTAATTACGGACTTCCTATGGCTACCTTCCAGCGTCATTATCAGACCCTGAATACCATCTAGAGACAAAGCCTTCGATTATATCGAGACCTGAGCGGTGTTACAGTATGTCTAACAGTGCCACATTGACTATCGGTACCAGTGTCTCCATGTAATAAAATAATATTACCGTATACCAGGATAAAAAGACCGCAGTTGGTACAAAATTTGCACAGTTTGTTCCATGTCTTAAAATTGATTGCTGAGTAACGATGTTACCCTTTATTGTCTTTGTTAGTAGTTTGTTTCGCTTTTTCGTTTCGTTTACTATGTTGAAGATTCGCTCACATTCCGCGTTTAAATGAGGCATAAAAGGATATTGAGCATTAATGTAGAGAGTAATAAAAAAGTATTTTTTCCTCTTGGTCCTTGAACAGCAATATCTCATGCACGATTCAGTCACGACAGAGAAGGACAGGTAATTCCCCACATTATTGCCAAAGTGTTGCCATTTTACGATAACTACTAGATTACATTTTGTTAAATTCAACACCTATTTGGTGTAACCCATGTATTAAATAAAACCTATTCGTACAAAAAATATTTTTTGACGCGATCAGGGTAATACAAAATTATCGTAGACCGTAGATTGGACTAAAACACCATGCATCTACGGTAATTACCTCATGTTTGGAGACCCTGATCGGTACATCGAAGTGCTGAAGTATTTGTATAACAGAGCCACCATGTCTGACCGACTACTAGACTAGAACACAAAACCAATCCATTTGCGCAAAATTTGGGACAGGTAGACGTTATTTATCCGAAACTATTCACAACTGCGATGGAAGATGTGTTTAATCTTCTGGAGTGGCAAAGATTTGGCATCAACATAAATGGCGACTACATCCCTCACTTATGATATGCCGAAGACTAAGTAGTCATCGCAAAAACTCTGGAAGACCTAGGCACGATGCTTGGAGACTTTAGTGGAGCTCGGTTGGGCAGCTACGCGTACGCCTTTTCGCCAGAATACCTCAGAGCCTAAACACGAAAGTCTATAACCAATATGTGTTGCCAGTGATGACTTACGGTACAAAAACGTGGTCTCTGTCTGTTAGCCTCTGAAATAAGCTCAGAGTCACTCAGCGAGGTATGGAGAGAGCCTTAGGTACTTCTTTTTGCGTTAAAATCGGGAACGAAAAAAATTTGCCAAAAAAACCAAAGTTACCGACATAGCTCAAACAGTAATCAACCTTAAGTGTTAATGGGCCAGCCACATCGATCACCGAACCGAATTTAGCGGGGACGTAGCCACAGGCAAAAGCTAGTGCTTTATAAAGTCTAAAACGTGTAGGTATACAAATTATCTACTTAGCTACATGCACGACGCATGTGTAGCAATTTAAGATATGTTTTTCACTGGCAGATAACATGAAACGCTGCATTATCGGCACTGATAAATAATGGCAATTAAGTTTATCGACCAATGAAAAAACTTTTTCAGCGTATCAGTTTTGCTATCTGTACCATACACAATTTTGAAATGCTTGCCACTGGCAGATCCCTGCTCTGTTTCTGCACCTTATATCATACTAGATTAGCCAGCGGCTCCGCCCGCCCGAAATTCGGTTATCGGCGTAGAACTCCTTAATTATACTAATGAAATTTGCTATAGCAAGTTATAGCTGTAGTCATAGTTCGTTTAAGCTCGGTTATAGTTATTCCAGGACCTAACTTATATGTGTGCCAAGTTTATCCAGATCCGTCTAGTGGTTGAAGCGTGATTGAGTAACAATCATCCATCCACCCATCAAGACATACTTTTACGTGTATAATAATAGTAAAGTAATGTACCTAAATGGTACACAGTACCGGTAGTACGGGTTTAGATAAGCTACTAAATAAAATGTTTATGATTTTCCCAGGTATGTACTACATACATGTCTGTATTTGCATTCTATATAATAAATGTCAATGTTTGAGAATTAGTATGTTTGTTTTTTCTTTACTGATGCTTTACAGCAACTGAACCGATTTGGCTGAAATAAAGATACCTTGCACCTTGTTGCTATAAGCTAGAACCGTTGTAAAATAAAAACCTAGTTTTATTTTTGGTTTTGGTCAGTAAAATCGGTTAAACGGTTTTATGTATTACACAAACACAATACTTAACCTATTTTCAATTAAGTAGGTAGGTATATTTATTGCGCATTATAAAACAATGTTAGGTATCGCTAAGAATTTTGAGGTATATGTGTATAGCTGTATGAAAAAAAAACAATATTGATAACCTTTATTGACCGAATAACTTTTATAAGAAAATTAAAAGTTAAAATATTTATTTCAACACAAGCCTTTTAATTATAACATTAGAAGATGTAATAATTGTTTTGAGGGTTCCGTACGGGTGCCAACGGAGCCCTATTACTAAGACTACACTGTCTGTCTGTCCGACAATTAAAAGGCTCTACCTTTCACAGAATATGTGTTTTAATGAGGCATTATCTAACAAAAATAAAAAGTAAAAGATACATATTTTTGTTGTTGTTCCTCTTTCGTAAAAACAGTACCTAATACATACAAACTTCAAATGTGCAGTGCAAAATAGTGTGAACTGCCTGGCGCTATTATAAACTAGCTTATTATTAAGATAAAAAGTAACATATTTGTTTGTTGGAAACGATATTTAAAGCTAAGCAACATCGGGCTGTACTTGGATGGGTGACGGCTTAGTGGCACACTTTTTTTTTTATCTTTTTTCGTAAATTACGTAAATTTACGTACGTGTTATTAACATCGGTAAACTGCAAGTCGGGCTAGCGCAGCGTGTCTGCGTGCCCCGATTTACGTTATTGAAGAACACATGCAAAAACAAAAGTGGGCCGCTAAGCGGTAACCAACAAAGAAATGTGTAACTGTTTATAAACTCTTAGGCTAGGTTGCACAAACTAACTTTGACGTTTACCAGTCGCCAAAAATGGGAGATTATATGGAAATTTCTATCGTCAGCTATTTTTAAAGTTAAACAGCTATTGGTTTGACGGGCCAGCCCAGCATTAATAACATAGTTGCTTTGCCTAATGCTGAGCAGAAAAACTAGATGTACTCAACGGTAGAACACAAATACAGGCTAAGTCTCTCCTTGACTAAAAATACTAATAAACAACACATTTGCCCCCAGGTGATGAAGTTTATGGTTTTATGATGTGTGGTACCTACCTTCACTAATAGTCTATGAAGAAATATTGCTATTTTCCTTAAAAATTATCTGGAGTTTAAAAGGGCACGAGAGTAATTAAACATGAATCTTGTAGGTACTGTTTGTGCGCGAGTGCGTGCGTGAAATTACTGTCGCCTTATCTGTCCTGAAAAGTTTTATTGCGTCCTTCCCGTATTCTTTTTTCAAATGTAATTCGAACTTTTCATAACGTTTTTGAGTAAATACAAATGCTGTCATGCCTAGACCGGGGCCAAGACCCCAATGTGCGATAGGGACTATTGGGCCTCGGGCTAACATCGATGTTAAAATTTTTGGTTGATGGTTTGGCGATTGGTCACATTATGAAAAATTTATTACTTAGTTTCGCTAAGCTCAAATGTATGCCAGATATATTATACATTTGTTTACATTTACATCAACGGGAATGGGAATGAACTACATTCACAGAGCAAAATGTAACCAAGCTTCGTCGCTCAGTGGGTAATGACTCGACTGCTGAAATAAGGGACGTGGGTTCGATTCCCGCACAAGTCAAACATTTATTATTTCTGTTTGTCTTGAGCTGAGCTGAGCTTTTTATCTATAACATGTATGTTTTTACAAAAAATAAGTACATATGTAATTGTACTCGTTGTCTGGTATCCATAGCGCAGCCTTGTTTATAAGCTATATTGCTTATAAAACTATAGTTTGGGACCAGACAGCGACGTGTGTAATGTCCAAAAATAATAATAATTATTATTATTAATTAGGTAAAAGAATAAGGGATGTTATGATGTAGTGACATAAGTGTCCATTTGGTATTAAGCTGACAGTTTTCTAGAAAAAAAAACAACCGGCTTCAAAAAGATGCACTAAAAAGGATAAAATAATTACTTTTTTTTCAAAAATCTGACCTGAATTACAGTTGGAAGTTGGTTTCATGCAAGTAAAGTGTGTTATAAACAGTTAGGTTTTCTTTTTTTAATACATACATATCATATATGAATACACCCAGACTTGACAAACACAAATGTTTGTCGTGTCCGGGAATCGAACCCATACTCTGGGCCACTTCTACCAACTAGGCTACGAGGGAGTCAGTTTTTAATTTCAGCATATACTAGTACATATAATTGATAGTTAGCTATTTACTGATTTCATTTAAATTTTTTAATAGTTACTTTTTTCATCAGGTAAACATACGACTATATCTTTGTAAATGTATGTTGCTTCACGTTCAGAAAAAAAACGATTCACACTTGACGTTTTCAAGCAGCCTATGTCTTCTTGTATCTCCATGCCAAATTTCATCTTGATCGGTACAGCGGTTTAAGCGTAAAGAGGTTACAGACAGACAGACAGAGTTATTTTCGCATTTATAATAGTTTTTTTACGCTTTTATAATATTATTTGTATGAATATGGATATGTTACATATCTTTTTTTCTGACTGACTATGCAGTTGGCTGTTGCAGTCATTACTGCTTCACCGGGCTTTTTGGGGTGAGACTCTGAAGGAGCCCCATCCCAAATAGCGCCCAACGCTCAAGGACCTCGGTTTGGGTTGTCGCTCTCGGGGCGTCCCTTCGACCGGCCTCGAACCCGAAAGTGAGTCAGCGCCTGGAGGGGAGTTCTCCGTTACGACCGTGCCGAGGTCGGTCGGGGGGATGATACGTTGTGGATTGCACAATTCATTCGGGAATGTAATATAATAATGAATCAAACATATTTAGCTATTTAATCATAATGTAGATATGGTAAACAATATTTTTTGAACAAAAAAAAATTATGCGTTTAATGTAATTATTTATTTAAATGCGCTTAGTGCATATGATTATATGCATCCTCCATCAACACAGACCCTCGTCACAGTCCTGCAAAAAATTAAATTGATTAAAAAAAATATGTTTTTTTTTTTTAAGTATGAAGACTGACCGTACATATTTTTGTACCTACGTATATTTTCGAAGGTATACATACAATCATTTGTAGGTAACAGTTTTTTATTTGATAACTTGAGAAATTTGTTATTTGTAGTTACATATATGTTTAAACGGAGATATCGAAATGTTATTCAACAACTAATGTGACGATGTAGTATGACTTGCAGTTGTATGATAACTAGGTATTTATTATTGTAAATACTCCATCAAGTTTTATGGTGCTCTAAACTGATTGTGCCGAATAATTTTAATGTTTATTATATGCTTAAAAAAATATTAAATCGGCTTCAAATAATGACAACGTAAAAAAAAATGCCCTAAAGCAAAAATTACGACATAACGTTGAACTAAGTGTTTTTCGCGTTGCCGCTCGGATGTCAATTGTCATTTTTTTATTGCAAATGTTTGGCATCCGACTTCCAAGCGAAATAATTTGATGTCCTGTCATAATGTTAGTTTAAGGTAGGGTTTTCATAATAGTCTAGGTGCTGACCGAGACTTTTTCGAAAACTTTTAGGCCGCGTCCGCACGGGCCGGTGCGGTAGCTTACTTAGCGCCTAGAGGTTAGATGGTTGCCTGGTTACATGTTCAACGAGAATTCTAAACTAGCTACATGTCAGGCGACTAGCTAGGCGGTAAGCTTAGCGCTTCGCTAGGTGCTTGGCTGGACGCCTAGTCTACTGCCTGGTGTGTATCTAAGTAAACAAATGTGTTTGACAGAAACTAGAAAGATATTCTTTGGTTGTCGCTAGGCTTTAAGCGAGGCGCCCAGCAAGGCGATAAGCAAGCCACCAAGTACCCATCCTAGTGACTAACCAGGGGTTTATCTAACCTCTAGGCGCTAAGTAAGCTACCGGCTGGTATTACTTATATTTTTATTTCGATAAATATTTTTTTACGTGGGGCACTCTGTTTATCCCGCAACGATGCATGGAAGTGTCTTAATGTTTTGGCATAGGGCTGCTTAAAAGTCAAAAATTACTTGAACAGTAGTAGTATATGATATGTTCCTATCCCTATTGTAAGTTCCCACTGAAATAGATTTTCCACGAGTGGAATTACGTGGATCTATTGATTCACAACAAAGCAACGGGGCATCCAATGGGCTAGCTGTCGAGACCACAAAACAATCAAATAATTTTACCGGATCATCAAGGATTTTCGGTTAGGTTCCCATAGCGATGACTATTTGGCGAGGGAAGCTGCGGATAAGAACTAAAATTGTTTAAAATGTGCGAACTAAATTTAACTTTTTTTTATTTTTGGCCCGCTACACTTAGACGTTCTGGTTTTTTACTGCAAATGTTCTGCAAATCCATTTCCTAAGATTGGCCAGCCTAGTCTACTGCCAAGCCTTGTTAATCGTCTACATTAGACACTTGACTTGTCGCAAGGACCCCTGACACTATAAATATTAAAAAAAATGTTAGGATCACATCAGCCAGGCTTGCAAAATTAAGGTTTAGTCTTAACTGTCACTGTCGAAAAACCCTGATTGTATCTATTAGTGTCATATTTTATTATTACCATATCATTAATTTCTTTAATTTTAATACTGCTATAAAAAATATTTACTAATCTTTTGAAAATAACTAACTTTTAAAAACATAAATTTAACATGGGTGAAATAATAGCAATACATTCTTACTTCCTCCTGCGAACGCATAGGTTGTGTAATGAGCTCCCTGCCAAGGTGTTGTCTAAGGACTACAGTAGTTTCTACAAGGAAGAAGTTATTACAGTTTTGAAAGGTCGGCACGAGCGTGTGATGCCCCAAGTGTTGCAAGCGACCATAGGCTGCAAAGGCCGCTGACCATCAGGCGGACCGTAAGCTTGTTTGCTACCTTAGTGGTATTAAAAAATGTTTAAACTAATCTCAATAAAAACTAACAAATTTGTTTGTCTCTAGTTCTAGAATCAATTGTTACTATTTTTAAATATATATATGTTTTTAATAATCGTTAAATATTTTTCGAAAATTTAACCGAAAGAACCCCAAGAATAATTCATGGAATTATGTATTTCACGATATGAGGACTTGTTATCTTTAATTATTTTTTGTTTAAGATTATGATATCGTTTTGCGCGTTTGGACGACTATATAACGACGAGTGCAGCCAACCTGCATCCATTTTGACACGTACACTTAACAAGTAGACGTTTGTCATGATTATATTAACGTTACTATTATTAATAGTTTTTTATTTATATTGGTCAACGAGGAAACACGACTACTGGAAAAAGAAAAATGTAATATACGAACAACCATTACCACTTGTTGGTAATAGCTTATGCGTTTTACTTGGTTCATCAAGTATTCAGGATTTCACAGAAAAATTGTATCGTAAATATCCCAATGAAAAGGTCATTGGTTATTACAGAGGCGTTTTCCCAGAACTGATCGTTAAGGACTTGGATATAGTACGTTCTATTCTTAACACAGATTTCTCGTATTTCAATAAACGTGGACTTGGAAGGAACCCTGATATAGAGCCACTGCAAAGAAATTTGTTCCATTCAGAAGGTGACACCTGGAAGCTCTTGCGTCAAAGACAAACGCCAGTGTTTACTACTGCTAAATTGAAAAGCATGTTCCCATTGATAATTAAGTGTGCAGAAAAATTATATGGTGTTGGAGACCACATTATAGCTCAAGGAGGTGTATGTGACGTAAGGGAATTGATGGCTCGTTTTGCAACTGAATTTATTGGAGCGTGTGGTTTCGGTATCGAAATGGAAACTATGAATGACGAAAACTCGCATTTCCTACACATTGGGAAGCAAGTCACTAATCCACCGTTAAGAAGCTTAATAATGATGGGATTATGGGAATACTTCCCTGAACTGAGAGGTATCTTGCACGTTGACCATCCAGATGTAGAAAATAGTATCATGACATTAGTAGAATCAATACGTAAACAGAGAAACCACAAACCTATTGGTCGAAATGATTTTATAGACCTCCTATTGGAAATAGAAAACAATGGAAAAATCAAAGGGGAATCAATAGAAAAATTTAACGCAGATGGATCACCAATTCAAGTTGAAATGGAGATGGATATAAGAGTAATGGCATCCCAAGTTTTCGTATTTTTCATTGCTGGATTTGAAACATCCTCGACGACAACAAGCTACACTTTGCACGAATTGGCCCATCATCCAGAAATACAAAAAAAAGTTCAAGATGAAATCGATAGGGTATTAGCTGAACATAACAATAAGTTTAATTACACTGTTATTAATGAATTGACTTATCTGGATATGGCAGTGAAAGAATCACTAAGAAAATTTCCACCAGTTGCTGTCTTAAATAGAGAATGTTCTAAGGAATACACACTTCCGAAACTGGACATTACTCTGGAACCAGGAACAAAGATTATAATTCCAGTTCAGGCCATACACAACGACGAGAAAAATTATGAAAATCCTAAAGAGTATAGGCCAGAAAGATTTTCACCAGAAGAAATAAAAGATCGCCATAAATTTGCTTTCATTCCGTTTGGAGAAGGACCGAGAATGTGCATAGGTAAGAATTACCTTTATATTATAACTTATAGACATAGCTTTATAACCCCCGACGAAAACAAAGGGCTATTATGAGTTTGACGTGTGTATCCGTCTGCGGCGTCGTAGCGCCGAAACAAATGAACCGATTTTGTTTTTGTTTTTTTTTTTGTTTAAAAGGTGACTTAATCGAGAGTAAATGATTCAAGATAATTTGTTTAGTTAAAGATCATCAGCTTTTTTGTAGTTGATAAAAATATATGAGCAACTTGTACAGTTACTACAATTATATGGAAAGAACATAGTAACTTTGACCTGATACTGCAACATCATCCGGAATCTTATCAATTTACAGCAGATGTTTAATTTTTTAAGCTTATTGGAATGATCTCAATGAATAGGTTATGAAAAGATAATGATCAGGGTCTGATGATGGAGTAGAAAAGAGATATAGGATAGATTAGAGAGAGACTTTCACTTGTATAATCAATATAGTTTTTTGTTTGGGTCGGGGGTTTCTCACTTTTTGATAATTTCACTTGTACTTACAGGTGCTCGATTAGGCCAAATGCAAGCAATGGCGGGATTGGCAGCTTTTCTTAGCAAGTTTTCTGTAGAACCTGCTCCAACAACTCGATATGTTCTCGATAAGGATCAAACAGTTAATATTTTACAAGGTGTAAAAGGAGGAGTACCTTTAAAGATAAAACACAGAAACAATAACAACATTTAAACGCACAATTAACCGTTCTCACATTTGGTCCCAAGTAAAAGACTGATAAGTATGTCGATACTGCTCGAGACGCTGCAGTAAAGTTTGAAAAATGTCTCGTCCAAGGCGCGTTCCTTCTGAGCGGCGTTGCAATTTAATAGTCGAACCTCATTTTAGCATCCACCACCCGTTCCGTCTAAACGCAGCTAAAATTTTTAGCGGCTTTAAAGAAACGTGTTTCGTGTAATTTTTTCCGTCAGTTTTGTATGTGTATACATTCAAGTATTTTATTTTGATTGCTTTGTTGTTCATAAAATAGATATAGAGTTTATACTGCGAAAACTTTTTAACACAAAAAACAACCGGCTTCAAAAAGATGCACTAAAAAGGTAAAAATAATTACTAATTTCCAAAAATCTGATCTGAATTACAGTTTGAAGTTACATAAAAAAAAGATTCCGACGAATTGAGAACCTCCTCCTTTTCTTGAAGTCGGTTAAAAATATATTTTTCTTAAGAAAACAAGGTATAACTTTTTTCTTTAAGGATTTACTTTCATATTTGACAACTGTCAAAAAGTAACGCAAAATACCTACCTCCTAACACCGGGTTTTTAGTAGCAATATTTCATAGCAAAACCACTTCGACGAAAAGCTAAAAGTCAACATTAGATTTCGCTCTCAAAAGCTAATGAAACGTAAACCCCTAACAATTCTGCTACGAAGTAGTAAGACGAAACGAAACATGGTAGGGACCATGACATCGTAAAATATACCAGTCACGTGCCGTGGAGTGGAGGAGGCAGGACAAAACACACACAACAACAAATAATGTTGCAGTAACTCGTATGCCAGCTACTGACCGACTCGCACATAACAGTTAAATGCATAAAGTAGTCATACGATCGAGTTGTCAGTAGCTCGCACATCCAACTGGTACGCTGACTCGCCCTGTGTTACCAGGACATTATTTTTAAGATATTTACAATCCGAGTGATTTGGGCCATACCAAAGAGAACAAAGAAATCTGCAGGTGGATTATTGATTGCGATTGTGATTGTATATATCACCAATGTATTTGTTTATTTATTGTATAAATCTCTTGTATATAGATTTGTCATCCTTTTATGTTTGATTTTGGAGTGAGTGCCAAGTGTAAATTTTAATTAATTACTTTCTTGTTTGCATAAATGAATCAGCACCCTATTAGTATTTTAAGACATTTTTATTACATAGGCCAACATTGTATGAAAAATCCTCGTATGTTTAACTTTCATACAAAATGTTAACTTAAGAGAATACGATTCGCATCGCCCCGCAGTGTGCTTCATACAATCGAATTTTTCTCTTATTTTTGACACTTACCATTCAAATACCATAAAAATAAATCTCTAAGTCAGAGCGACAGTTTTTTATTTAATTCTATACTCTAAAAGTTATACAGGATTCTAGTTTTTCGTACAAATAGTCTCCAATCAGATTACAATAAGATGAAAACATTTTTTAGGATTTTGGAAAACTACAAAAATATTTAGCTTGAGATCATGTCTACAAAATTTCACAGTATTTGATCAGTAAATGTCAAAAATAAGTGGGAAATTCGTTTGTATGAAGCACTCTGCGAGGCGGTCACTTCAAAAACAGGATAGACGCTTATGCTAATCCCTCTGTTATCGAATACGCAAATAAGAAGGTAAAGTTAAAACTTACCCTCTGTATCTCTTAATTTGTAAATATTTGTGATTGTATGGTGCATTTACAAATTATTTAGGTAAATTCTATTTAAAAATACTATATTGTGTTTAATACTTCTATATACTAAACTGTAGTGTCTCTTCTTAATTTTGTAATTTTTAACAATGATATTGTAAAAAATAATGAATATGGTATATCTAGTAGTTTATGCGTATTTTTTATTATAAAGTGTTTCGTTCCAAAATACCATAATCAGAGCCCAGTTTCGTAATTTCTGTCTATCTGTTAATTTTATACTTTATTTCTGGCATCTTATAATAAAATTCTCTTAGAGGTAGAAGCACACTAAATAAAAAAAATAGAACACGAAAATTACCTACTATATTTCTTGTATACAGTCGTAATAAATTTGACTTATTAAAAAAAATAATAAAAATCTCTACTATAATCAACAAAAAGGAATAATCAAGATTATGCTTGCGGCCTGACCAGACAAAAAATATATAAAAAAGATAAATTAGATGCGCGGCCCGATTACAATTATTATTTTTGAAGTTTGGCCCGGCTGCTGAAATGGTTGGCCATCCATGCTCTAAAGGAAGAAAGGGGTAGCCAAAGTTTGTATGGGAAATAATATGATTAATGTCAAATCTACATATATATATATACAAAAGACAATGTCCCAAGTATACATTGCTCCATAAAACAAAAACTAATTTTGTGCAGACGTTAATCATGTACCAACAGCTTATTTTTACTTGTAGTATTTACTTTGTAAACATAAGTTTTCTTGCTAAACTATTTATATTCGTATGAACATATAATATATTTTCATATATGTTCTGCGACGCTAAAATTATAATATTTACTTCCCTAAACCTCAGAGATATCCCCGGTCGTTATTTTTGTATAGCACAAATTGCCTGTTTTTGTAACACAAATATTGTGATAAGATACAATATGTCATGAAACTATGGAAAAAGCTAAAATATACTATTTTTGCTGTGTCGACATCGGTCTATTGTCTTATTTTCTTTATTGCATACACAACAGAGCTATGTTTTTCAGCTAGGTTATGAGAACCCTATTGAAGTTTAGAGCCCAGCGTTATGCCAAGAAAGACTGTTGAATGAACATGTTCTAGTTGCTCGCCATTAATATTAATACATTTCTGGATCTGACTTACATTTGATAATGTAAATTAAATACATTTAGTTTTTTCTAATTAAGTAAAAAATTATCAGCGTTAAACCAATTTACAATCTTAGAAATGGCATTATTTAATTCATCATAACATGTCTGCCGTCTCTTAGCTTAAAAAATCGGCCAAGTGCGAGTCGGACTGGCGCACGAAGGGTTCCGTATCATTATCTATAAAAACGGCAATAAAAATACGTTTGTTGTATGGGCAGCTGCCCCCCCCCCCCCCCGCTAGGTGCTCATTACCTGAAGGAATTGGCTCAAAATGAACATGTTTACCATATTAAAATGACATTTTCTATCAGGTCTGCCCCCCGCTAGCCAAGTCTGCGCCCCCCCCTAATCCAAAAGCTGGCTACGCCTTCTGGAAATATTTCAAGCGTCTACCTGTTGCCGTTATCAATATCGAGCAAAAACGTGCAAAAAATAACGTTTGTTGTATGGGCGCCCCCTTATATATTTATTTTCTTCTATTTTTAGTATTTCTTGTTATAGCGGCAACAGAGTTACATTTTCTGTGAAAATTTCAACTCTCTTACTATCACGGTTCATGAGATACAGCCTAGTGACAGACAGACGGACGGACGAACAGCGGAGTCTTAGTAAAAGGGTCCCGTTTTTTACCCTATGGGTACGGAACCCTAAAAAACAAAGAGGTGTTGTCAGCAAATAAGACAATGTCATGATTTAAAATCGGAAAAAAAATGGCTATTCTTGGGTGTGTAAAAAGAAGGCTGACAGTGAGTAATAGTCATGTAGTCGAAAAAGTAAAAATTTGGTACTTGTGTAACACAGGTAACACTACAATATAAGTTTATTAACCATGTAAGTAGGTTCGAATTCGGACCCGGCGCTCTAGTTGCTCTATCGTAAAAACACACACTCGAACCTTGCAGCGATCATAGTGAATGTGATCTCTGAAGTATAGCCAGTCGGCCTTCCGCGCCAAGGGATCCGTATCAGTTTATTGGAAACGATATTCAAAGTCAAGCAACGTCGGGCTTGGTCAGTTATTGGATGGGTGACCGTTTAGCGGTTAGTTTTGTTATTGTTTGTGTTCGTAGATTACGTGAATAGTGGTAGTACGTAACCCTCGGTGCGCGAGTTTGGCTCCCACTTGACCGGTTTTTTAGTTATAAGGGGGTTATCATCACCAAATGTGGAAATTAAATTAGATAATGGTAAAACAGGTTTAGTTCATTAAAATAGCAAAAAGTAATATAAAAACTAGTGTCGTTAAACTGCGCAGTAGACATATCTAAAATAGACAGTAATATATAGATAGGTGTTGTATATACTTACGTATTTGTAAATGAACAACCAAATTAGACAGAAACTAAATAACTATGTAGTGTATGTTTTATACCTAATAAAGTAAAAATGATAATTTGTAGTCTGTAAGTGTCTTATTTCATTGTTTATGCTATCCATGTGTTCTAAATCTTAAATAAAATATAAATCATAATATAAATTAGGTACCTATATCTAGAGACACAATTCCGTTTTAGTTTTATAATATAGGGCGTTCCATCTGGCGATTTTTTAACACTGCAGCAGAATTTTTAGCGGTTTGCGTTTCATTAGCTTTTGGTAGCAAAATCTAACGTTGACTTTTAGCGTTTCTTTTGAGCGGTTTTGCTACGAAATGTTGCTAACAAAAACTCATGTCGGGATGTGGGTATTTTGCGCTACTTTTTGACAGCTGTCAAATGTGAAAATGAATCTTTTAAGAAAAATACTTATAACGTTTTTTTTTAGAGAGAAGTTTAATCTTTGTTATTATCTACAAAAAAATCAAAATAAAATTCTTACACACGGAACTGTCAAAAAATGACGCGAAACACGTTTCGTTTTGACAATAATAGCGCCGCTGAAATTATCAGATGCGCTCAGACGGAACGGGTTGTTGGTGCTAAAATGAGGTTTTACTATTAAATTTTAACGCGGCTCAGAAGGAACGCCCTAATAGTGTAGGTAATTATAACACGACACTTTTAAAATAACAGGATGTCATTGGTTTAAGTAAGTTTTAATTTTTTGTTTTATTGCTCATATTTTGTAATTTGTTCTATGTTTTATCTTCAGTGGGAGCCCGCCTTTTACTCCTTGTTAAATGTTAACTGTTTGGTCCTTAACCAGTTTATATTGCGTCGTGGGTGCTGGCTCGACGGAGAACTTGCTAAGAAATGTTGCTAAACCCGCTAATGCTTGCATTTGGCCTAGTCGAGCACCTGTTACAAAAACAAAAAATCGTGACATAGGTACGAGTACCTATAATTGTTATAACATAATCGAAATTTATTGTTGTTTTTAACCGACTGCTAAAAGAAGAGTAATGTTTTTGACTTTAATTTAAACAGTCAGCAGCTCTCAACTATATCTTGTCAGCAAAAAAGTGAATTTAGCTTCTTCTAGTAGTCAGCATAAACAAGCAAAATGATCAGCAAGTAAACGCGTGCTGTTTATAAAACAAAACCTCGGAGCACGTCGCTATGCTCCTCGATAACTTTGAATATGGTAACCATGCTTACCGATAATCCTGCAGACCTATAAAGCAGCGTATATTGGAGCCGTGTTGCTCTTTGTGCTGACCAAATATCTAGTTATAATCTGATAATCTTTGATTTACTTGCTAACCATAGCAATTTTTCATCGAGATAGTTTTAGTACCGGGAAAGGACATAGGCTACTTGAAAACGTAAAGTGTAAGTCTTTTTTAGGGTACCGTACCCAGAGGGTTCCAACGGAGCCCTATTACTAAGCATACGCTGACCATTAAAAGGCTCTATCTTTTAGACCGAAAAGGAAGAAGCCTGAATTTTTTACAGAATATGTGGTATAATGGGTTATCTAAAAAATTATAAAAAGTTAAAAAAGTTAAAATTTAAGGGACATATACAAAAAACTAATTTTCGTTGTTTTTGCACTATCTTAGAAACAATAATACATACAAAATTCAAACTTGCAGTGAAAAATAAATCGGCCAAGTGCGAGTCGGACTCGCGCACGAAAAGTTCCGTACCATTATCTATAAAAACAGCAAAATAATCACGTTTGTTGTATGGGAGCCCCCCATAAGTATTTGTTTTATTTAATTTTGTTAATTTATTTTTAAAGTGACTATAAAACTAATTTTCCATCTTGCTTATCATTGACGATATTCAAAGTTAAGCATCGTCGGGCTTGTTCACACTTTTTTTTGTTTATATTCGTAAGTTACGTAAATGTACATGCGTATCATTATCATCGGTCAAATGCATGTCGGACTAGAGCTCCGTGGGTTCGCCGTAGTGGGTAGTGCGTCGCTAAGCGGTCACCCATGCAATCACTGAACAAGCCTGATGTTGATTAACTTTGAATATCGTTTCCAACAAAATAATGTGTCATCTACCGTCTTAAATTACCGTTACAGCGCCACCTAGCCTATTTTTAAGAGAAACAGTAACGTATTTCTTTGTTGGAAACAATATTGAAAGATAAGCAACGTCGGGCTTAGTCAGTACTTGGATTAGTGACCGCTTAGTAGCACACTTTTCTTATTGTTTGTGTTCGTAAATTACGTAAATGGTGGTAGGTATAAAACCCTCGGTGGGCGAGTCCAACTCGCACTTGGCCGGTTTTGATCTATAATTGAGGAGTTGCCGTTGAAATTCTAACCCGATAACCGAATTTAGGACGGGTGGTACCGCGGACAAAGGCTTGTGTAAAATAAGGTTAAAAGTTTGAATTGAAATCCAGTAGTAAGAAAAAAAAACTGCAAAGCAAAGAACCGGTTCTGAAGTCTAGATTTTCGCTTAACTATATTTAGACATTATGTAAAATTATTTCTCAATCGATACTGACATTAACATAAACCAGTTATGTAAAGGCATAACAAAACATGAATACGTAAGGTTATACGACGCAGACCCGGAACAAAGGCGGTTGGGATAACTCTAAGTCAGTAACTCAAATGGCGAGTTAGCAGTGTTCAGTTTTAAAATACAAAATATGAGGCCTAAAATGCCCAACAATATGAGCGCTCCAAGCACCTTATTTGGGTGAGCTCTACGTCAGTACCTTCAATGTTAGGTTATCTAGACCATTTGTAGCCGAAAAACGTAATCACTGACGACTTCAACTTGCACGGCGAATTTGGACCCATATAGCATGATTGGGCGAGCTCTGCGTCAGTACCACTGTAAATGGGTTTTTGAATTATTTATATAGGTTTGTGAAAGTAACTGACTATTTGGCTGTGTACATAAACGCAGGTTTTTGGCAAGATTTTTTTGGTTATAGACTAAGGAATTAATAACAAAACACTGACCACCTCGAAAACAGCGGAAGCCGCGAATTTTTCCTTAGCACAACCTGATTTTGAATAAAAAGTCTTAAGATTACACTAACCTATGCACATTCTAGGTCCTTCCCCAAATGGTAGGTAAGCAAATTTGTGACGGCCCTTAACATTAACCGGTAGAAATCTTTCGGGAATAAATTCATCCGGATTTTCAAATATATTTTTATCATTTTGTATGGCTTGAATTGGAATTATAATTTTTGTTCCTGGATCAAGTGTAATATTTGATTTTGGCAGTGTATATTTTCTAGCACATTCTCTGTTTAAGATTGCTACCGCTGGAAATTTTCTTAATGCTTCCTTCATTGCTAATTGTAGATAGCTTAATTCATTGATTGCATTGTAACACAATTTATTGTCATATTTTGCTAATACTCTATCAATTTCTTCTTGAACTTTTTCTTGTATTGCCGGATGATGGGCCAGTTCGTGCAAAGTGTAACTTGTTGTCGTCGACGATGTTTCAAATCCGCCTATAAAGAATACATATACTTGGGCTGCAAGAACTTTAATATCCATTTCCATTTCCACAATAGCTGGTGTCCCATCTGTATTAAATTTTTCAATGGATTCTCCTTTTATTTTTCCTTCACATTGTTGTTCAAGCATGTAATCTATGAAATCATTTCGACCGATAGGTTTGTAGTTTCTTTGTTCACTTACTGTTTCAACTAATTTGAACATAGTTTTCTCAACATCTGGATGGTCAACATGCAAAAACCGTCTCAATTCAGGAAATAGTTCGTATAATCCCATCAATATTATGCTTCTTAATGGAGGATTAGTTATTTGCTTCCCAATATATAGGAAATGTGAATTTTCTTCCGTCATAGCATCCATTTCAATGCCAAAACCGCAATCTCCAATGAATTCTGTTGCAAAACGGGCCATTAAATCTCTTATATCACAAACTCCACCTTTTGAAATAATATTATCACTTACAGCATACAATTTTTCTGCACATTTAATGATAAGTGGAAACATGCTTTTTAGTTTCGCAGTCGTAAACAGTGGTGTTTGTTTTTGGCGTAGAAGTTTCCACACATCACCTTCTGAACCAAATATGTTTTTTTGTAATGGTTCTGCTTCAACATTTCTTCCAAAACCACGTCTGTAAAAATAAGAGAAATCTGTACTAAGGATATGACGAACAATATCCAAATCTCTGATTATCAATTCTGGAGTGATTCCTCTATATGTCCCAACTACTTGTTCATTAGGATATTTTCTATACAATTTTTCACTTAAATCTTGAATGCTTATAAAACCAAGTATATTCCAAAAAGTGTTACCAACCAGTGGTAATGGTCGTTCGTGAACC
The DNA here is from genome assembly GCA_946406115.1 of Apoda limacodes. Taxonomy (NCBI): domain Eukaryota; kingdom Metazoa; phylum Arthropoda; class Insecta; order Lepidoptera; family Limacodidae; genus Apoda; species Apoda limacodes. The sequence goes on along the minus strand of OX291555.1, from coordinate 17,328,710 downwards.
ACATTTTTCTTTTTCCAATAATCGTGTTTCCTTGTCGTCCAATATAAATAACTTGCGACAAATATTAATATAATCTCTAAGATCATAGTGCCGTTGTTAGGTGTTTAAGAGTGCGACTTTTTAAAAAATGAATCAGGTTTTGTAAATGTAATCTTATTTATGGAAAATGACTAAACACTATGCAAAAGTCTTAATGTTAATAGTATAAAACCAGTTATGAGCTATCTTTAGATTTTTTGTTTTGTTACTTCTTTGTGATAAGTTACTTAGTTTGTGATATATATGTGATAGATGATATAATATGTGTGATTTGTTGCAGGCCTTTTTGTTACATATACACATGTGCAGTGTGTAATTTTGTACATTTTAGTCTAGTCAACAAGTGCTTTTTTGTTTAACTTTTTTAGGAAACCCGGGAAAATATAAATGATTGGGAATCGCGTCTAGATGATTTTTCCTGCTTGAACATGAACATTACAAGTGTTATAATTATCTATAAATTTAAATGCTGTGTCTTGAATGACTGACGGATCAACGTACAGCCGAAACCACTGATCGTAGAAACCTGAAACTTGAAGGGTGAGTTCTTGAGTACTACATATTTTAATAGCTCATATGAAGGTTTCTAAGGTTAAAGGTTATGTTCTTTTTAGGTGTTTGATTTTTTGTGTACAATAATACTTACAGTTTTCTTTTTCTACCTATATTATATACATATAAAATATCTTGTTCTGAATGACTGACTGACGGATCAACTGACAACCTAAGCCACTGATTGTAGAGACCTAAAACTTGGAGGGTGTGCTCTTTGTATGACGTAGGCATCCGATAAGAAAGGACTTTCCGAAAGAGAGAAGTGCGAGTCGGACTCGCGCAATAAGGGTAAACCGATTATATTGAAATTTTGGTAAGTTGTTGTGCACACGCCAGGGAAGGTTTCTGAATTAATACAAAATCTTTCACAGTAGGCTTTGGTGCGGCAGGTGTTTTAAAAAAAGAAACAAAGTTTGCCGGGGTAAGCTAGTCAAACTACAAATACAGCATTAAAAAATGTCTTATGGCGATTAACTAGTGTTGTTCTAAATCTTATATGATGAGTATCGAGGCATTTACTAGGCTATGTATTGCGCCGCGTCCAATTATGTAGGTATATATATATCTAGTTTAATATACCGCTGCGAATAACAGATTTGAATTCTATGTATTTGTCCGGATTATAAAAATAAGATCTCATTAAGATCTTCGTTTCGGATGACAGCTGTCAAACTAGATAGTGCTATATCTCCAAAACTATTGATCGTACACTAGTAGTTTCTTTACAGAAGTGATAGATCTCATCAAGATCTTCGTTTCGAATGACAGCTGTCAAACTAAAAAGTGCTATATCTCCGTAAGATATATGAACATATATATTAATCTCAGGAGTTACTAACTAGCTTTATTTAAATCTCGTCACAGAATTGAGGACTTCTTATAGGTTCACACGGTGTGCCCTTTATGCGATCTGAAAAACTATAGGCAAGTAAAAAATTACTTAAGCTTTTTTTAATTTAACTACTCACATTGTAGAGCTTGCAGGAAGATGTATTTATTAGTTGATTCACTACAATATGTTTTTTTTGTGTGTCCTCCGAGAGTTTTTAAATTTTATCCGTGTCTATAAATGTAGTGTTCTATCAGTTAAAACAATCGTTACGTAAAAACCAAGCGTTCTTGGAAAGTAAAGAATTACCGATTTCAGTTATTTGCGCGGCGGTTAGTATCGGTCGTCGTCCTGAATTATTTCTATGATCTGTTATTTGCCCTTCTTCGCCATGACGCCTAATCCAAAACCTCACAGTGATTCGCGATATATTGAGTTCTCGTGATATAGCACTAATACTATTTCCATCTTCGAAGAGAAATATTATTTTAGCCCTTTGCTCCAGGGTTAAACTTGCCATTTTATTTCGTTATGAAAAAATCTTTTGTAAAATTTTACTCTTGTCAAAACGACGTTCAAACAATATTTTTTGATAAATGTCATTTCAACAAATAAAGATATTAGTTCCATTATCAAAGAGTGATCAATAATTCTTGTTGTTTTTCTCGATGCGTCATTTTGCATAAAAGCTTTTGAAAGGTAATAAGTAACTTGATATGGCATTTTAGACTTAATGAAAAAAGTGTGATATAGAATCTAATTTCAAAACTGGTAAACATTTTCTGACCGCGACCGTACATAATGCGTGAAAATAATCACGGTTAACACTACAGAGTATATAATGAAATGGTGTCAGAGTTTCTTTTCAAGTTCTAAATTCAAATATTCTCCACATCGAAATCTTTCTTATTTCTATTTTTTACATATTAAGATTTTTTTTAGTTATTATGTTGACACATTTATATTTCAATTATTTTCTATAGTTCCATATTAAGTTATTCTCTATAGGGTAGTACTTACTGTTGTTTTTTTTGATCAGTGATTCAATTTGTTACTAATTTTAAGACGTTTATTTATTTTATAACACATTTGCTCGTGAAGGGTCTCTTATTTCAACAATTTCAATATCGTTTTGTATCTTATTACGTGCTTGTGCATTGTTGTAATGTAAAGCGCACGAGTTTCTTTTTAATAAGGTAAAATTCACGGTTTATCAAGATCTGAAACGAACGGTACATTTTTAAATCTTAGCAAAGAGTTTTTATGTCAGGAAAGTGGTCAACATTTTATGAATAAAATTAACTTTGGGAGATAAAATATAATAAATAAACATTTAATTAATTATTTGATTTAATTTTTTATTTTTTTATTTTATAATGGGCTCGCACGGTCTTAACAGACCATTTATGCATTTGCCAGAGTCAAAGTCAATTATATTATATCGTATCGTGGCGCGGGCGTTACCGCGCGTCCTCGATTTCATGTCCCAAGATTGGGCGGGAGATTTGGTGTGGATCCTCAGATATTGAGCGTCATGTCCTGCTTATTTCTTCATAATTCACTATTCATAAGCCTTCGCTGCACAATTCTTAACACGTTTTCGTAAAACATTACTAAAATATATACATCGAAAGTCACTAAATGAATTTAGAAAAATTAGACAGAAAAAACACCACTTCTTCTTAAGATTCGCGCCGAAACTCCGATTTAATTAATTTTGACCATAAATTACAACTGTAAAATTACAGATTAAAACACAAAAATATAAATTTACTTTATTAGTAATACTGGCTGTTTTTGTGACTTTGCCTTTCAAAAAAAGGGCTTATGCGCGCGCATCGCTAATTTGTGAACAAATATCGACCGATAGATACTTAGGACTTCCGGTTGATTGCCAGTTGTGGAAACTCGCGTTTTTTTGGAAATCGGAATTTTTAATAATTGATATTGATCAGAATCTCTAATTTTGCTTACATTGTGTAAAGTTCATGTATTATAGTTAGTGTGTTTATGTATATATAGTTTTCGGTAAGTATTTAGAGTTAATAGATATATTTCTCAAAGTACAGGTGATGTTCCTCCTTTGGAGGTGTCCCCTATGGACACTCAGCTTCCCTTAGGACAAATACATAATTCAAATCCTTGTCAAAATTTATCTGTTGTTGAAACTCCACTGGAGGTTCCATCTTCACAGTCTCCTGCTCCTGCTCCTCCTCTGACGCAAATGGCGCTGCAAACCTCCCAACAAAGAATGACTTATAATTATAATGATAAAGGCCCTTTTATTGTTCATGTTCAACGTATAGAAGATGTTCCTAATTCTGGCTTAGTGTTACACCCTGTTACATTTGGGAAATTTCTAAGACTATAAATCTAGAAAATATTAAAAAAGCAATGGCCCTAAAACAAATCTTATAGAAAAACAATAAATTTAAAACCGCGTTCTCCACCGGGTCCCCATTTCGGCTATGATCAAGCAGCCCATGCAGCAATCATTAGAGGAATGCCTTCTCCTAGCACTAATGGTTGTGCCTTAGACACCTCTAAAACAATAAGCTCTGCATCCTCCCACGAAACTGAAATTATAAAATTATTGTCTAGTTTCCTCCAAATCTTGTCATCTTCATCCCTTATTTCACCGTCCGACGTTGCCATTATTATGCCCTTACTATCATCTGTCCTTAATGGAAGTGCTCCTAAAAATTCTCCAGTGGAACTGCCAAAGCATAAATAACAAAAAATCCGATCTAATCTACCTGTGTAATAAACACAAACCTTCTATTATTTCACTTTCTGAAACCTGGTTAAAACCAGGTCACTCTTTCCTACTGCCAGGTTTATCTTGTGTCAGAGAAGACCGGGCAGATGGATATGGTGGTGTTGCCTTTTTTATCAAAAATGCCTTTTTCAAAAATAAACCTCACTACTACAAATAGTGATGGTATTGAAGTAATTTCTAGTAAAGTAGGAAAAATAACATATATTTCTGTGTATATCCCAAATCCTAGCTCCATCCTTCTCAATGAGTTAAAGAATATATTACAAACCTATTTGAATCCCATAATTATCTTAGGCGATTTTAACTGTCATCACCACGTTTGGGGTTGTTCTTTCTCAAATAATCTCGGTAACAAATTGCTTGATATAAATAACTCCTCTAATCTTTGTATCTTAAACAATGGCTCTCCTACAGTCCAATCCAACCCTAATGAGCGTCGTAGTGCCATCGACTTATCATTTTGTTCTCCTTCTCTTGTTTCCCAAGTATTCTGGAAGGATCTACCAAACACATTTGGTAGTAAACACTTCCCAATTTTTATAACTTCGGAATCCATCAAACAAAGTTGCAACAAGAGGATTCCCCTTTTTAAATATATTATAGAAAAAGATGATTGGCCCAAGTTTAAAAGTACTTTGGAAGATAAAATATACAATCTAGTTAGCATATGTTCTGATCATATATCAGACTGTTCAAATGCTTTTGTTAATGCTATTATTCAGTCAGCGGATGAAGTTTTTCACAGTAAAAAGTCCTCAAAAAAGTTACCATCTCCTTCTTGGTGGGATAGTGATGGTACTGTAGCTGTTAAAAAAAAGAAAAAATGCTGAAAGAATCTACTGTTGTAGTATGTCTAATGAACATTATGACCAACTGTTGGCTGTTACTAAGGAGACTAAAAAAATACTCAGACAGAAAAAGATTGAAGGTTAGAAAAACTTTTGCTTTTCCATTTCTCCACAGATTCCATCATCAACTGTTTGGCAAAACATTCGAAAATTTCGTAATTCTTAATCATCACCTCAATTCTTATCAGTTCCTTCTCAGTATTGGGCAGACTCATTTATGGATAAACTTGCTCCACCTTTTGTTCCAATATCTCAGAAAATACCCTGTTACTTTTATAATAATTCTGACAACAGTTATATTGATTCCCCCTTTTCAGTGTCAGAATTAAAATATATTCTAAATTCAGTTAAAAGAGACTCAGCCCCTGGTTTAGATGGAATATCATACTCATATTTGGTTAATGCAGGAGAAATTGCTTTAGGATATTACCTTGACCTTGTTAATTTCATAGTGACTACTGGTATAATCCCAGATACATGGAAGATGCAAATAATAATTCCAATCCTTAAACCAAATAAAGATCCTAGTGACATTTGCTTTTACCGTCCTATTGCTTTGTCCTCAGTACTAGCTAAAATTGCTGAACACTTGGTTAAAAATATACTGGAATGGTTTCTCGAAAATAATTCTATATTAGCAAATAACCAATATGGCTTTCGCAGAGGTAGGAGCACTATTGACAGTTTAAGCATCTTTACCACTGACATCAGATAAAATTTTAGCTATAACAAGTTTCTTATTGGAGCTTTCTTGGATGTGACATCTGCATATGATAATGTTTTGCTTTCATTGTTGAGACAAAAACTTTTGGATATCAAAATTCTAATGCTTTGATATCTATGCTATATCTAAAATGCTTTGTTGTAGGTCACTGCAAATTAAGACGGACTGTGATAACATCCAATCTTGTAGGACAGTTTATAAAGGACTTCCTCAAGGATCTGTTTTAAGTCCATTGCTTTATAATGTTTACACTTATGATCTACACTCTTCTAGTCGTGCAGATTGCCAAATACTACAATATGCAGATGACATTTTATTATACTCATCTGACAAAAATATTAATAAAGCCTCTTTGGCCATAAATCATTCCTTAAACATGTGGTTGCTACAAAATGGTTTGGACTTGTCCCCTTCGAAAAGTACTGTGGTTATATTCTCTAGAAAAACGCGTTTTCCTGCTATAAATATTTTAATAAAATTCCTTTCCTGTGACAGTTCATGATCCGGTTAAGTTTCTAGGATTAATCCTTGATAGTAAACTGTGTGGAACCCCTCATTGTAACTACGTCACAGCAAAGTGTGATAAAAACATAAATATTCTACGTTGCTTAGCAGGCACCTGGTGGGGTGCTCATCCTTTCCGTCTCAAATTGCTTTATAATTTAATTATTAGAAGTCATTTAGACTATGGGTTATTTCTTCTGGAACCATGTAATAAAAAAAGTTCAAAAGTCTGGACATAATTCAATCAAAATCATTAGGAATTATAATTGGAGCTATGAGAAATTCCCCAAATAAAGCTCTGCAAGTGAAATGCGTAGAGCCACCCCTTTATTTACGTCAATTTTTATCAGACAGATTCATTTTTATAATTACTCAATACTCGTCTCACCCTCTGTTCTATAAGATTATGCTTTCGAGAAATTTTTGCTACTCTAAACCCTTCTGGAAACATAAATTACATCCTTTATTGACTGTTAGTTTTGATAAGTTTAGAAGTTTAAAATCTTGTTCCTTTAACTCTGATTTATTGCCAATTTTTGAAACTCCTCTTCCATCTCTTCTTTTTACTCCGAATATTAATTTAAACTTTGGCATTGAGTGTGACAACCCTTATGCTGACAAATATTTTGCTTTTATTTTAAATGAAAAATGGCGAGGATGGTCTACAATTTTTTCAGAGGCTTCTAAAATTTACTCTGAAGGTTGTGTTGGTGTAGGCATATATCACCCTAAATACAACATTGTTATGAAGAAAAAGTGTCCACCAGAAACTTCAGTATTTACAGGTGAATACATAGGTATTCTTGAAGCTATTAAGTATGTCATGCTTTTGAAACTAGATTATGTGATTGTTTGCACAGACTCAAAGAGTAGTTTAGAAGCTTTACTTAGCAATCCATTTAAATCCAAATCAATGAATCCAATTCTTTTTAAAATAAAGTCCTTACTTTTTGGATATGAACAATGCGGGAAGAATATAGCATTGGCCTGGATCCCAGGCCATGTTGGTATATCTGGTAATGAGAGGGCTGACGTATGTGCAAAGGAGGCTAGATAGGGACACCTTTATTAATTATCCCCATGACCTTGTTGCTCTTCCAAAGGTGTTACTGAGAAAAACTTGGAGTAAGGATTGGGAATGTATAAGACATCACCGTAATTACTCATATTTTAAAATTCAATCTGAAATTCCTGTGAATCCCTGGTATTCCAAATTTAAATTTAATAAAAAATTTACATCTACAATATGTAGAATGAGGTTAGGATTTTGCAGCTCTCCAGCGTTCTTAAATAAAATTATATGTTAGGGACTCTTCTATTTGCGAATGCGGCTTAGAGGTTGGAGACTTAAATCATATATTTTTTTCTTGTCCATTATATAAACGTACCAAGTTTTTAAATTCACTAATTTTAATACAAGTAATTCAGTTTCCTGTAAATATTTCTTACTTATTATGTATCTTATCTTAAGAAATTTTGCAAGCATTTTGGATTTTTATTAATGATAATAATATAAGTTTGTAATATGCTCATGTAACATATATCATTGTACCTTTTCTTTGTGTTATATTGACTCATTTTATATTTGTTTGTAGTTAGTTTGTTGTTTGTTTCAGATTTTCTGATTGATCGTGGCTTAAAATTGTTCGAACTGATATAGTTTCTCAGATATGACGCTGGCAAAATATACTTAGAAGTAGTATGACTGCTATTCTTTAAGAAAAGAAAGAAAGAAAGAAAGATACTTACAAGCGATTCAAAATTTCATCTTATGGAAAACAACCAAAGATGCAAATTCATTTTCAGAAAGTGTGTTCTTAGCCTATTTCATGGGATTTTCTCAAAAATATAAGTTAAGCTCATTACATGCACATTTGGTGCTACCATTCAATGCTAAAAAGCACTGTGAAAACAAAATATAGTATTGATATCAAGTCATATATCCAACTTGCTGGCATTTATAAAAAGACGCTCAAGTCGCCATGTGAGTAAAAACACGAAAGTATTTTCGGCTGACAATGTCAATAAGTTCCTAAATGAAGCTCCGGATTGCCGATTTTTTTTGAATTACCAAAATGTAAAATGCACAAGCCAACCCATTGGCATAAATAAATTTGGACCAATGTCGAAACAAATGCCACTTTCTTAAATTTGGATGATCTACATGAATACACAGGGCACAGTTTCAGAAGGTCCTCTGCTACATTGCTCGCCGATTCAGATGCAAACTTATTGCCACTAAAACGCCACGGAGGGTGGCGGTTGAACAGTGTAGCCGAGGGCTACATAGATGACTAGATGAAAAATAAAGAAGAAATTAGCTCTCGCATAACAAGGAATATAAATTTGGAGCCAAGTGTTGACTCTCGACTATCATAATGTACTATTATTTAGTAACCGATCTAAGTACATTAATGAACTTTTTATACGTTTTATGGTTCCGTACCTAAAGAAAATGATTAAAATTTTATAAGAAAACTCAGTGTCTTCTCTTTTAACTCCCTTACCGTCACAGAAGAAACCATTTGAAATAACAAAATCTCCAACTTTGTAATTGTTAAGGCCCAACTCACAAGTCTAGCATCTCCTGAGTGGTTGCAAATGCTCAATCATCACCTGTTCATCACCTTCGTCTGATAGACCAGAGAGATCCTCAGACGAATCCCATACAGAATAATGGGGATTTGATTCTTCTGAACTGTCACGCGGCATTTTCGTTTGATGCTTTTTATTTTCGTGACTGCAGTTTTTCTTTCTTTAATTCCTTAGCTCGCTTTTTTTCCTCAATCTGCAGTTTTTCAGGAATGTCAGAAGTATTCTGGACTTATGTCTTGCAGATTAAATATTTTTTCTGAGTTCAGCCTTATGAAATGGTTCAAATCACACGGGGACTTATTAAAACAGGTGTCGAGGGTTCATTTATCACTTCACAGACTTCGATTTTGGGTCTTGGGTCGATATTAGAGGGGTTTTCTAGACATGGTAATGCCCGATTGTTAACAGTTGATGGTGAAACTTGTGGTCTCAAAAATGTCTACATTTAGAAGACAGAGTCCGGTAACATTTTAACCTATTATGATGTTGCTGGGGGTAAACTCTAGTGCATACGCTTATCCAACTATTTGGGCAAAATCATATATGGTCACCGGTTTTCCAGCATTTCCTGGTGTCATCATAAAGTCGTTCATTGCCGTATCGTTAAATTTTTTAAATGTTCCTAAAGCAGTTCTATCCACCAGCTGAAATTTATGACTAGTATGTGGATGGCACGTTACCAGCACTACACCCTACCTGAATTACCTGAACAGAAAGGTGGCTTTCGTGGTTTTATTATAAGTCAAATACATGCTGTAAATACATTTCTGCGTTTTGCGTACTCCTAAAAATGATCGAAAAATTTTATGAACATATATTCGTTGGACCAACCAGAAGGATTTGCGCCGCCTATCGCACCAGGAGCACCAGTAAGCATAATTTTTTTCGGCGTTAATAGCAGCAATAATTGTAATATTTACTCCTCTTTCGGTGTTCATAGCACCGACTTTTTTTACTCCAGTTGGTGCTTTTAGGTGACTCATGCACAGTCGATATACCGGTTTTATCACAGTTCCAGATCTGTGTGCCTAGTGTGAGTTTTTAACGCTACTATCGCGTTAGCGCGTCAACGAAATACATGTATGGAAATAATGGAGTGTCTCAACCGGACGCGTTTATAGACTTGTTTTTCTCATAGGACTTTTAATGAATACGCGAACGCGATAGTAGAGTTAAAACATGCAAGAACTCACACTCGGCACACTGGTGTGGCTTTGTTATTGGAAATTGATCAAACTTGCGTTTTTGTAATTGTCGAAGGTCAAACTAACAGTGTTAAAAGCCGTTTACCGAGTTAACTCGTCACTTCTGGTTTTCGAAGTGATATCTCATTCTTGTATTTCTTCCTAAAACTTCTCATACATCCTTCGCCAGCTTGTCTGTTTTTATCCTAGTTTGGGGGATTCTTTATGTTATTAGTTTTGGGCCTTTAGCGAACTCTAAAGCCACCATAGATAGGCATTTTAATGTCATTCCGTACTGTAAACTAGCAGCTTCTTTGATATCATTCTGCCTGCAGGATTTAGACTCGAAGCTGATGTAGAAATGTAGTTTTTTATATACATTTTATTTTATTTACATATCGCTTTAAACTAGTTTATGAAATATAAAATACTCCTTATATATACTTTGACTACCATTAATAATCTGTTTCACAACTTTTACTCTTTATTTATAGTCAATACTAGGCCTAGTGACACCAAGCTTACTTCGCTAAAGGTTTTCGTGAAAAAAACATATACAATAGTTCATCATGTTGTACCATAGACTTAACTCCCAGGTACATCGATTTTTTTAGAGCCATGGGACAACAACCATACTTCAATAAAAAAAATGTAAACTAATGAGTTTCAGGTTATAAACAGGTGGCGCTGCTGTTGGCATGTCAACTATTTAACGGCTTGACCGATTGGGTTGAAATTTTTTATGTGTATTTCCATGGTTTCAGACACGAATGCATTATGCCATTAAAGAAGGAAGATTTGATTGTTTGTTTTTTTCTATAATTGAGGAGTTGCCGTATGAACCCACGCCGATAACGAAACTAAGGGCGGGCGAAGCCGCCTTCAGAAGCTAGTGTATAATATTTTCAGAAGTAAAAAGCATAAAACTGTTTTTTGTTGGCTCAGTTAATGAATAATTCGAACAGAGTTTCCCCACATAAACAGTTAGTGTACGATAGGTAGGCACGTAGGCAGGTAGTGCCCTGTTTTTTAGATTTTTACATGGGTTTATCCAGAGGGACATGTGTTATGTTGTGACCATAACCATTGTTTACAATACAAACATGTACTTAGGTAATAAGCTAGTAATGTAGATTCGTAATAGACTAATTGTAAATGTTATAGCAGTTAAGTAATTATCTAATTGTCTAATGTCTCATCCCTTAACATTATTTGCCTTTCTCATTCCTTAATATTGTTTATGCTTCTTATAGTCGTGAACCTTGTACCATTAGAAATAAGCTACGTCATTAGTAAATATATAAACATCCCATTTTGTTCCTTTATATACTACTCCTCTCTCCAGAGCTCAGTCACTTCTCAATCAGTTTGTTTAATAAAATTAGTTTTTAAAAATACAAGTTTTGTTCTCACTGCGTAACAATTTGGCGCAGTCGGTAGGATAGATTAGGGATTCGCCTAAATCCAAAAGACGAAGTACAACACGTATCGTTGACAAGCATCGCCTGAAGATCAACGTGGTAGCTGAAGGCTTTTAAACGACTTCGCCGGACCATGCAAGCAATCATTATATTGTTATTGTGGTGAGTTGTTTAACTTGTTTGCTCATTTTTATACCCTGTGTCTCCTAATCCTTTCTATATCCTTATACATATCTATTATTTTACTTATTTTCGTGTGTGCAAATTTTAATATTACACTTTAATTACACGTTGCTAGGTAGGAAATCAACTACCGAAGAAACAGCATTAAGCGTGTTCATAAATGGCCTAAATTCAGAAATAGGTACTATGCTTAGAAATAAAGAGTTCACAAATCTGTCAGAAGCTGGCAACTTCGCAATACAAGAAGACAAAATAAGGCGAATGAATGCAGCGAGACAATCATTATATAAAAATACATTTAATAACACTGTTAGAAGCAATCGTCATCCACCATCGCATTCAGGTGTTCCAAAGCCATTTCTGTCGAATTTATATAAAAATAACCCAATAAACCAAAGTAATACAATTTTTTTACACAAACCACAAGTAAGTTTTGCAATTATTGCAAAAATCCCGGTCATCTGATTTCAGAGTCTCGTAAGAGAGCATATAATAATAACCTACGAAACTCAACAAACAATCAAAATCCACGTGCCTTACCAAACATCCCAACCAATAACATTAATAATTTAAACTCGCAAGCGACCGAAGAGTTGGGGATCTCTCCTGAAATCGATTTAGCCCATTACTCGAATCAGATCGAGTCATTAACCCACGATGTGGACCACTCGACTCTTAAATAGAAGAATGAATAATAAGTCACAATCTAATCCAGTCTATCGAGGACAAACGCAAACATTACATAATTCACTAACTCAAAGTGTGCTATCTCTAACTACACCAGTCTATCGGAGACAATATAGAGATGCATGCACACAAACAGACTCTTCTACTTCTAACCAAATCAATCTCACTTAATCAATTCCTAAATCAAAAAGAAAAACAAAATCTACTAAATCAAATTCAAAATCAATTCAAAATCCAAAATCAATTCAAAATCCAAAATTAATGCAAAATCCAAAACCAAAATCAAACTCTTTTACTAAGTTCAACAACTTAGTAGAATCAAATAAAAAAACACCAAAATCTACTACATCAATTAAATCATTTACTATATCTTCCCTAAACGATGTCCCTCCTGCAAACTTGTTACATTGCACTTTCCATATCGAAGGCAAACCCGTCACGCTCTTAGTCGACACGGGTGCAGGATGTTCAGTAATTAGACGTGACAAGATAGGTACATCACTAGTAAACGAATCAGACATCATCTCAATCGTAGGCGTCTCGAGTACTCATTCCCCAACTAAAACTTACGGAACCTCCGAAATCTGTCTCGATAATTTTCCAAAGTTTAAATTCCATATTGCCAACCTAAATATCAAAGCAGCCGGTATTCTAGGAAATGACTTTGTGACAAAATTTAACGCTCATATCTATATTCAATCTAAAACAATGCGTGTTCACAATAAAACCTATAGACTCTATTTCCTTGGAGAACAAAATTCTCATATCGAAAATAACAAGCAATTACTCAATAGCCGTTCAGAATCCATTATCACATGTAACACAAATACAATTATTTCCGGTGACGCTATCGTAAAAAAAAAACCATCGGAAATGGAATCATTATCCCACGCGCATTAGTTAACGTTAAAAATAACTCATTTGTAATTACTTGTATAAACACTAACGATACCGATATGCTAATTACCACTCCTTGTATCACTGTCTGCGCATATAATATTAAAGACATTCAAATAAACAACTTTAATTATCAATATAACGATAACAACAATGAGAACTCATTAGACCGACAAAACAAAGTATTTGACCTTTTCAGAAAAGAACATTTTAATGACGAAAAAACAGAATCCTTACACAAAATTACTTCTGACTTTTCAGATATATTTTATATAGAAGGTGACGCACTAACTTTTACAAATCACACAAAACATACAATTCCGACAACTACAGAATCTCCAATACATACCAAATCTTATCGTTTCCCACAAGTTCATGAGAAAGAAGTAAAAACACAAGTGCAAAAAATGTTAGAACAAGATATAATCGAACCCAGCGCCTCTCCATGAAGCAGCCCAATATGGGTCGTAACAAAAAAAATGGACGCATCTGGGAAACAAAAGTGGCGACTTGTCATCGACTACAGAAAACTGAATGACGTAACTATTGGAGATAGCTATCCACTTCCAAACATAACAGACATCTTAGACAAACTTGGTCATTCTCAATATTTCACAACTTTAGATTTAGCGTCTGGTTTTCACCAACTTGAAGTAGATCCTAAAGATACCTCAAAGACAGCTTTCAATACACCCTATGGGCACTATCAGTTTAAAAGAATGCCTTTTGGCCTGAAAAATGCTCCTGCAACTTTTCAGCGCGTAATGGACTCTGTTTTATACGGTTTACAAGGTGAAAGATGCTTTGTATACCTTGATGAATACATCGTTGTCTTTGCATCAAGTATTCAAGAACACGAACAAAAACTCAGAGAAGTATTTTCAAGACTCAAACAATTCCACTTAAAAATACAGCCCGATAAGTGTGAATTCCTTCGCCGTGAAGTAGCCTACTTAGGACACATTATTTCAAACGAAGGTGTTAAGCCTAATCCTAAAAAAATCCAAGCTGTTGAAAATTTCCCAATTTAAAAAGCATTTCTAGGCCTTACCGGCTACTATCGTCGATTCATCTCCAATTTCAGTAAAATCACTAAACCTCTCACAAGCCTTTTAAAAAAAGACACATCCTTTATATGGGGTAAATCTCAACAAAAATCTTTCGACGAATGTAAACGTCTTCTCACAAACCCACCGATTCTCCAATATCCCGATTTTCATAAGGAGTTTATCTTAACAACCGACGCTTCTATCCACGCCATTGGTGCTGTCCTATCACAAGGTGAAATAGGTAAAGATTTGCCAATCGCCTACGCATCTCGGACTTTAAACAAAGCCGAGACAAACTATTCCACAATTGAACGTGAATTACTAGCGATTGTTTGGGCGGTAAAACATTCCAGACGTTATTTGTTTGGCCGCAAATTTAAAATCGCAACCGACCACAAACCTTTAACTTGGCTTTTTTCTATCAAAGACCCAGGTAGTCGTTTAGTCCGCTGGAGACTAAAATTAGAGGAATTCGAATATGAAATTATTTATAAAGCTGGAAAAAACAACACAAACGCTGACGCACTACCACGACCTCCTGTCATGAACACAAACCTTATCGACTTGACATATAACGATGACTCTATTCAACAGCACTCTGACGATTATTTACAACTTAACTTTGAACATTTCTCTACGAACTCCGATTACAGCTTCGACACTTCAAATCTTAAAATTTCAACAGACCGCCTTTTAGACCCACGTCATAAAAACATATTTATACCCATGTCATGCGACCTTTCTGACAAAAATGATCTTTTCAACGAAGCTATCAGCTTGTGTTCCCAAACTAACCCATACTTAGAAAAACCCAAAACACTTTATGACACTGACTTATTAGTTTCTGATAAAAAACAAAATATCGTTTTCGCCTGCTCGCATCACACTCACTTTGACCCTTGGGACTCTCAGAGTTATTTTAAAACACTTTTATCTACTCTACAAAGTAATGACTTTAAAACTTGTAAGTTGAGAGGAAACGAACAGTTACACATTACAGCCTATTTAGCCGATGCATACAATTGCAAAATAACTATTTGTGAAAATAAAGTTACTTATCCTACATCAAGCGAAATTCCTAACATCCTAAAATTACACCATGACGAACCCCTATCCGGACATAGAGGCATCGTAGAAGCAACTCGCAAAATCCGAGACAGTTACTTTTGGAAAGGTATGACTGACGACATAAAAAAACTACATAGAAAACTGCCAAACCTGTCAACAAAACAAAATACAAAGAAAAACTTATATAGTTCCTATGGTCATTACATCCTCTGCTATAGAACCCTTCGAACGAGTTACTATTGACTTAGTATCATACTCTGACATAACAGGTGACTTTAACAAATACATTTTGACTTTACAAGATGACCTGACTAGATTTGTCCAAGCATACCCAATTCCTGATAAACAAGCTTTAACTATCGCCAAGACACTTCTAATATTTTGCCAACATTTCGGAATTCCTAAGCGATTCCATTCCGACCAAGGAGGTGAATTCGTAAATAATATAATTAATGAAATTACTTGGTTCAAGTCACACTCTAAGCACTTCATATCATCCTCAAACTAATGGCTCGCTAGAGAGATTCCACGCTTGTCTACGAGACCACATACGCATGTATCATAAGCGTAATAACTCTAACTGGGATCAAATTGTACCACTCGCAATTATGTGTCATAACACATCGATAAATCAGTCCACTGGTTTTACACCTCATAAACTACTATTCGGATACAAACCTCGTTCACTGTATAGAACATTATTTAATTATTAAAGAACATAACGACTATACGACCAATGACAACCTCAATGACTTAAACGAAAGATTCAAAATCTCGCGTGATGTCGCTCAACGTAACGTTCAAGCCATGAAAGAGAAAGCAATAGTTCGTTATGACGATCACATTAAAAACGTTGCAAAATTTAACTTAGGAGATAAAGATTTAGATAGTAAATGGGAGGGTCCTTTCAATATTGTAAGGATTGGTTTTAACGAAAACTATATAATTCAAAAATCGGGAAGAAACCATTTAGTTCATGCAAACCGTCTTAGACCGGTGAATGACACAAACTCTCCTTTAACATCTAAATAACATATATATTTTTCAGCATATTTCGTAGAACTATGGCCTATCCCAATTCCTCTCTCCCGAACGTGTAAATAATTTTTATAAAATAATTAATTATCCTTATCTTAGTTTTATCCTTTGTTCCATTATTAAAATAATAATCTATAATATAATAATATATAGGTATAAGATTTATATAAAAAAAAGAAAATACTATAGGAATAAGTCAAACTCTCGCGAAATCACAAATCAAGTGATATAGTTCTTTCTTCATTCCAGGTACTCCGCAACCATTGTTGCGGACTCTACCTTCAAGAAGAAGGCGAGCTCGTTGTATCTGATTCCTCTTGGAAACTAGTAATATACAAAAACTTAGAACCGTTATTTTTATCTCGCGACTCTCTAAAACGATTAGCTAATAACTATAAAACTTTAATTAATAGTAAACAATACAATACTCACAACACTAAAACAATTAGTTCTTTTCTAACATACAAATTAATTGTATAGACTCTCGGTTGTATAGACTTCTAATAATAGAGGTGTGAAACGTGAATTAATAGATGGTCTCAGTTCCGTAATTAAATGGCTAATAGGCACACCTGACGCGAAAGATGCTTTACGTTATGATAAGTGTATAGAGCTTTTAGAAAAACAAGAATTAGAAACCTCAGAAATTCTAAAACAACAATTACAAATAATTTCGTCCACTGTAACAAATTTTAATAAAACTATAATAAAAATATCATACGACGAGTTTATTGCACTGTATTTGATAAGGGGTCACATTCAAACAACTGCAAAAAAACAAACAAAATTTTCTGCAGTCACGGTGACCAAGCATATTTATAAGATTATTTCAATATTATGCTTTGTCATCGTGAATTGGTTATTTTTAATGATAATTACATTATATACGTAAATGTTACATAAAATATTAGTTATCAAACTGTACTCAATGATTTTTTTAATAATACAAAGGTTCAGATTACGTTTGAAATATTATGAACATTTTGTGTACCTACTTAGGGTTAAGGTATAATTAATTTATTGACCGCGGGAGTTAAGTTAGTGAGGTCTAAGTGGATAAAAGCTAAACATATTTGTTTGACAACAACTGGAGTGCCGCTGCTTTCATGGTTTTATTAGTCCTCAACTAAGACCTAGAATTTTGGAGTTCGAACATGAGAAGGATCTGACAAGGAGTTACGAAGGTATGTGGTGCAAGAGGGATGAAAACTATAATTAAATATGCCCAGGTGGAGTATCAAATGAAAAGGCGTTACTTTGGTGACAATCATTGGATAGGTATTATGCAGTTAATCTAATGGAAGGTATTTCATGTAACCGGTGTGAAGTTAGCAGCCAAATTTAGCAGCCATTAAAATCCGCCCAAATTAAAGAGTCTGAAAAACCAACATAAAAATCAGGTAAAACAACTTATAGTTATAAGAAATATATAGTATATTTCGCTTAAAAAAAATTAAAAAAAAACACTTGTGCCCAAATCAAATGGCTGACAGACACAAAAATCAATTTTTAATAACATTAATTAGTAGTGCTCATTCAGCGATAAAAACTAAGGTCTAGTCGATCGACTGACGTGATGTGACTGTATTTGTTTTATGTATATTTTTATAATCTATCAGAAGAAATGCATTAAATCTACTTAGACAGGTGACTAAGATACTACAGAGGCTAAAAACCAAAAAGACATTTTTTTGCTGCTGTCCAATTTGACATCGATCTCGATTGACTGACACGTTACCGTATATATATGCAAAAAATAATTGAAACTCCAAAAATAGATATTTTCTAGTCTTAAGAGGCATAGATTAGATTCAAAATATGAAACAAGTTTTGTACCGCAACAGTTTGGCTGCTGGTAAAAAAGTCAAAATTTTTAACAACTGACTTGTTCATCTATTTTTTTTTTCAAAGATCACTATACAGTCAATCTAAAACTATTGATTGAAGTTACTATTATTATGTAATATTAATTTGTGAACATTTTTTCCTACAAGAAGGTAACAAAAGTCAACCCATTAAAGTTTATCGTTGAAAAAACGTCCTAGACGATCGACTGACGTCATGTGATCGCTTTTGTTTTGTGTGTTAGTTACAGAAGTACTAAAAACAATACATTAAAATCACTTAGGTAGGGGACTACAGTATCAGGGACGTCAAAAACTGGAAACAGCAATTCATTTTGGCTGATATCGAATTAGTTATTTTGTTTTAATATTTTACTCAATTATTCTAAGTTTGCATCAAATAAATACTTATATGCTGAACCCTAACGTCAAATGGCAGATAGACACAAAAATCAATTTTTAATAGCATTAATTAGTAGTGCTCATTCAGCGATAAAAACTGAGGTCTAGTCGATCGACTGACGTGATCTGGTTGTATTTATTTTATGTATACATTTATATTCTATCAAAAATATCATTAAAATGGCTTGCCTAGTGACCAACAGTAGTAAAGAGTTAAAAAACCAATTATTTATAATAATATTGGTGGAAAGAAAATTTAGTATTATGCTCAATCTGCAATCATGTTGCATTTAAATTTTTGCTATGTATTAAGTTTCCAACTCTCTAGAAACATTCGTGGATTACAATGTTTCAAAGTACAAAAGTGTGTTAAACAGTTAATATTGACTCAAGTAAAAAAACTAAATTTAAACATATTTAATTTGGCTTGTAGTGAAAATATCAATGTTATTACAAATTTACACCTTTTATATTTAATTATTTTATATTACCTTACGAAAACTCAATTTGAAAATATGAATACCAGTTACTTTTGTAGAGTAAAACAATAGTAGTGTAGGTAAGTAACAACAAAAAGCAAAAAATATGCTTTTCAATATTCATTGCTGAAACTAAATTCCAAGAAGACCGATAGACCGGGGGAGGGTGACACAAAATATTAGGCCATTTGTATATGGCGGTTCTTCAGGGGTAACTACGTAATGACGAAAAGAAAAATGATGGTCATAGCGCTGGTACCGGCGGCCCAATGGCATGGGCGTGAGTCGAACGTGTCGGATAAATTACGAGTGTCCACGATTTCTTCCTCAAAAATCCTTGTATTTTCCGATAGTCGATAAAAAAAAACCATCGTCGAGAAGCCATTCGCGAACGTCACCATGCCATACTTTTCGGACCGTTCCAAATGGCCGCCATACCGCCGCAAGGGAGTAATTTTTTTTTGTAAAACGATTTGTATCAGTATTGCATTTGGATTTTTGGAAAGTATTTGATAAAATGTGACCGTTAATCGAGACCTTGATCAAATTGTGAAATGGAGTGAATCCTATGGCCTCATTGTTAATCCTACGAAAACACTAACAATCATCGTAGGCAGTTCTAGACTTATATCCAGGATTGACTGGAACGAACTCCCATTAGTAACTGTGAACGGGGTTTCTATCCCTTACAAAGACACAGTTAAGAACCTGGGTATATTTATCAATCGAACACTATCTTGGGGTTCGCAAATAAAGAAAGTTAGTAAGAAAATATTTGCTACAGCCAAATCTTTAGGCAGGTTGCGCAACTTCCTACCAATTCCCACTAAAATTGCTCTTGCACAAGCTCTTCTTCTGCCTGTCCTCGATTATGCTGATGCTAGTTATCTTGACTTTACCGAGGAGCATAATAAACTTGAGCGACATTAGAACGTATGCATTAGATTCATATTTGGGCTACGTAAGTACGACCATATTTCCGAATTCAGATCAAAGCTCAAGTGGCTCCCAATTCGACTTCGCCGGGATACTCATGTTCTCTTTCTTCTGAATAACGTCCTGTTCAATCCAAACACACTGGTAAACTTAAAGAAATGTTTTAATTTTATTGGAAATATTTCTCTTCGGGAGACTACTAGCTGGATGCTAAAAACTCCTTTGCTCCTAAAAATTCCTTCATTTTAATGCATTTATTCAGATAGATTATAAAAAAATACATAAAACAAATACAGTCACATCACGTCAGTCGATAGGCTAGACCTTAGTTTGTATCGCTGAATGAGCACTACAAAATAAAGTTATTAAAAATTGTTTTAATAATTTATAATTTAAGTATTTATTTGATGCAAATTTAGAATAATTGAGTAAAATATTAAAACAAACAAACTAATTCGATATCAGCCAAAATTAATTGCTGTTTTTAGTTTTATGATACTATAGTCCCCTGCCTAAGTGATTTTAAAGATTTTTTTAGTACTTCTGTAACTAACACACAAAATAAAAGCGATCACATGATGTCAGTCGATCGTCAAGGGTTTTTTTTCAACGATAAACTTTAATGGGTTGACTTTTGTTACCTTCTTGCAGGAATAAATTAATATTACATAATAATAGTAACTCCAATCAATAGTTTTAGATTGATTGTTTAGTGATCTATGAAAAAAAAAATAGATGAACATGTCAGTTGTTCAAAAACTTTGACTTTTTTACCAGCAGCCAAACTGTTGCGGTACAAAACTTGTTTCATATTTTGTTCCTATGTGTTTCCTCAGTTTTTACACTTTGTGCCTCTTCTTAAGACTAGAAAATATCTATTTTTGGAGTTTCAATTTATTTTTGCATATATATAATGGCAACATGTCAGTCAATCAAGATCGATGTCAAATTGGACAGCAGCCAAAAAAATGTCTTTTTGGATTTTAGCTTCTGAAGTATCCTAGTCCCCTGCCTAAGTCATTTTAATGCATTTATTCTGATAGATTATATAATAATGGTTGCTAAATTTGGCTGCTAACTTGATACCGGTTTTCATGTATACTTTCGTGAGAATCGCCTCGATTGACTGATGTCTGCCTAGGGTGTGTTGATTAAGAATCGATTTTGCAGTCGTAATAAAATTCCTCAATAAATTTGCTACTTCATTTATTTGTTTAATATTATTTGGGAAGAATTGTAATTATTTTTCTTCTGTAAAATGAGGAAAAACTAATAGTTATATACCTACGTGTATATAATGTGGTATTTAAAGCAGCCAATTAAACTGACAGGTAGTGATTTATCCATTTGATGTATATTGTGGCGTGGGAGTCATTGAATGAGTAACCGTACTATATGAGGCATATTTTTGCACGTAAATTATCACAGGATTTTAAAACTTATTCATAAAACCGTTCGCTGTCTAGGACAGTTTCTATTTAATACTTTGTTGTTTCAGTGCATTTCCTAGCTAGATGTGAAAAAAAAGTGGTCGCAAGAGTGGGACTGATACGAAGCGAACGTGTGGTGTCTTGTCTATGAGAAAATTTGCTTTATCCATTTTATTAACCGACTTTAAAAAAGGAGAAGTTTCTATGTTTGACGAGTATATTTTTTATAATATTTTTTTATATCCCGATTTCTGCGTCAATTGTGAACCGATCTCAAAATTCTTGTTTTATTCGAAAGAGTACGTTCCTGAGATGGTCCCCTATATGGTACATAAAAACAAAAAATAATGATTGACATGTTTGACTTTGTTTTTAGTAGCTTACTAACTTATTTTTATTAACTACTAAGTGTTTCGGTACATATTGTATACTCTTTAGCTGATTATCAAAGTATTTTATTATTAAATTAACAGTGTTTACATTGTAGGTATTGACAATTCAAAGTGTTCTCAGAAACCTATTTCAATAAATATTATTTGATTTGATTTGATTATCGAAGTGGATTTAAAACTTAAATTAAAAAAATACAGCAGTAAAAATAACCCTACAAAAATTAAGAAGAATTTGCCAAAAATAAATTATATAGTCAAATTATGAATGAAATACTATTCTATTGTATTCGACTTGTATATTGTCTATTTGACTTTTTTTTTACTGATTTTCGACTGGCGACTTTCACTTGCTACTTTTCTTAACTTTTTCAAAATTGATTTTATATTACTGATCTTTAGTTCAATTTATAAGTCTAATTTGTTTAAGATTGTTTGTATCCTAAATTAAAAAAATAAAATAAAAATAAAAGTTTACTCCATAAAATCCCACATTTTTATATTTTAAGTTCACTCACAAAATATATGACAAACCGGTTTGATTTCATGATGTAAATATTGACATAAGCGATAATAGCAAATTTTGACTTTTGTAGATTGCAAAGAAACAAAAAAAACTACAGTACCTTCATAAGAATAGTTACAATCAATCACATTTAAAAAAATCTTTACCGTACTCTTTGTCTATACTTACGAGGGCAAAGAATTTGCTATAATCATCATTCTCTACAAAAATACCAAACTAAAATATTCAACGCCCTTGAAGAAAAAAATATACACAACCACTTCTCATAATAAACTCAATATGTATAACGACAATATAACCCCAAATCAAAACCAAACGATGCTGATAATCCAGTCAGTTTTGTTACAATATATTTTCATGGAGCACATAAACTTCAGAATGTACTAAACAATCGTTTGCCAATTTTGAATAATAATAATAAAACCAAAAATCTTCTTCGATATACACCAAAAATCACTTATAAACAAAAATAGGTACCTTTCTTTTAACAACGCCATCTATTATCAAGTAGCTTTAGTGTTTATTTACAACAATTATAATCAATAAAATCGGTAAAAACAATAGATGTCAGGAAGAGTCATATTTTCAGCTTATCATTGCCTAAAACCACTGATAAAACGACGTTTTCTAAAAAAGAATCCTAGTTAGATCGAATTATTGCCCCCGAAACCACCTGCACACTTAATTTCATAAAAAATCGTTGGAGACGTTTCCGAGATTCAGATTATAAATCTATATATGTAAAAATGACGTGTCACTTTGTTTGTCCGCTTTATCAAAGCGACTCCTAAACTACTAAACCGATTTTGATGAAACTTCGTAACTATCTGTTATTTGATCCAATTTTAAAGATAGGATAGTTTTTATCTCGATCTGTTAAGTGCTAGCCGGACTCGGGAATTTTAGGTAAAAACCAACTTTCGCCGGGTTACAAAGGGACGGCAGCGGAACACCGTTCGCCGGGACCGCTAGAATATATATAAAATTCAAAATTAGTCATACTCATAATCTATCTTATACCTTTAAACGAGATATATATATATTGTATATTATTATATATATGTGTATGCAATAATAATATACAATATATATATATCTCGTTTAAAGGTATAAGATAGATTATGAGTATGACTAATAACCTCTAACATTTGTAATGTTCTCTTTACCATTTAATACACAATGTACTATTGTTATTATACTGTCTTATCCTATAAGCTTTGATAATGGTATACGCCAAAATATGTATTTTTTAGGAAGTAACCAATTTGTTATGAAGAAACACACACATATGAAACTACCCTTAAACGTTGACTTCACATATTACTTGCTACTTGCACTTCTCGCCTGGAGCTGCTTAACAATGAGTAAGTGCTATATGGCAAATTTTCTTGCTGTAATCATCAAGGAGTTGTCGTAGTAATCCTACGTCGTCGGTTATTTTAAATTGAAAAAAAAACGTTTTTTTTTATATTTCTGCACAAAAATTTGTGAACAATTATGGCTTAAAAGCATTATCTATCAGCCAACCATATTTAGAGCTCAATGACCTTCTTAAAGTTATTGTTAGAATTGATAATTTGTCAGGTATATTATTATTTTAAATTCCAGTATATTCCTGATAATTTTGAATAGCATTTGTGACGAGATAAAAATTTGTTACCTCGTATAAAGTAGGAATGTGTTACATAAGATTAGTACTTAATGTATGAAGCAATACAGCGTGCTGTAGCAAACTTCTTTGGTATAATCCAGTAGTTGCCGAAAATTCCAAATTAATACCTAGGTTACATATTTTTTTTTTTAAATTGTCTTTATATTTCTGTACCAACCACTTTTAGTCGTACGTGACAGGGAGTGAGCTTATCGGCTGCTTTTTATTATACCACTAATGTGGCAAACAAGCTTACAGTCCACCTGATGGTTTCTGGTCTAAAGTGGCTTTATATAAGTCCACCATACGTCATAAATCCGAGCTTTAAAGAAATAAGAGTAGTACAAATAAAGAGCTGGGTCGGAATAATATATTGCCGAATTGCCAGTTCCCAGCGAACTATTTGTGTGCCAGTTCGTGTATCTGAGTGAGAAATTTACTTAAATATGCATTCATGAAGAAAATCAAACGCGTCCTTTTAAGTTAGGAAAATGACGTGCGATGCCTTTAACGCTGAGGTTTGTTTTTGCAATAGTGTAGGACTTGGTACTTGGTACCAGAAAACTTGATATGCAGGGGCCAAACTAAGAACTATGCGTACCCCGCAGATATCTGAAAGTGCCCCCCCCCTTTTTTGCACCTGCCTTGATCCTTAAAAATTGCACTTTGGTTAAAAATATCGCTTGTAGGTATCGTTTCTTAATAGAAACTTAAAGGACGGAGAAGGAGATTGAATATATTTCATCCCGTTCGAAAATATTTTTCTTGCAGGTAATACTGTGGAGTACTTTTACCTCACATTCTGAGAGAATACGCAAGTATCTTAATTTTACACAAAGTTCGCTGGGTGATGGATGACATAATAGAACTGGAAGAAATGGAAGAAGAATAGATATGTATATTGTGGTAATGAGAAAATTACCCATGAGATACCTAGAGAATTTATGAAATGAAAGTTTAGGCTGAAGTTATGACTACAGAATGGTGTTCTTCAAGAAAGAAGTTATTGGATTTTGAAGGGTCGGCAACGCGTGAGTGATACCCCTGGTGTTACAAGCGTCCATAGGCTACACTGACCACTTACCATCAGGCGGACCGTAAGCTTGTTTGCCACCTTAGTGGTATAAAAAAAGTTAAAACTTGTAATTGCTGTCCTGGTGCTTAGTTCATATCTTGAACCACAGATAGCGCTTTTATGCATAGGGTGCGTTCGTTTTAGAATGCAGAATCATTATTTTCGTTTACTTTGTCATCTGTTAGTTTTGCATTGGTGTCAAAAATGTCTTACTTACTCTTACGTTCCTTTACGATATTTTTGTTATTTTTTTCACTTTTGCCACTGAAAAATGAAACTTTAGACCCATGTCAATGCAACCAAAAATTTGTTAGTAACGTTTCAAAGCTCCACGAACGATAGGTGTCTGTGGCAAAACTGGCGTTATCAAAAGTGTGAAAAGTATCAATCGTGGAAACTCCTAATTACAAAACGAACGCGCCCATACTTGGAATAAGAGTAGTAGAGCGTGCGGCGCACACAGGCACAGGCACAGCATAATAATATACAGTAGTAAATCTTCCTATGATTTTCAGACTCGCCGCCATCGTGTAAATATTTCGTCGATACGATACGGCTTATTAGCAAGGGTTGTCACTAAGCTTATGGGTAAAATAATGGCTGTATTATTTTGTCGTACATGATTAGTATCTAATCAAAAATGTGATACTGGAAAATATTTGCCCAAATTAATCCGCAGACGCACATAAAACTTAAATAAGAAATTTATAAGAAAACATGGACACGGTTGGGAACTTAAAGGTAATTTACGAGTATATTAATATGTTAAAGTTTATTGCAAGTCTATTGCAAGTCATACAACGATATTTTTATTATAGCAAATTTTAATTTACCACACACGCAGATATAAATTTATTTCAATTTTATATGGATGTATTTTTATATATATACAGGTAAGCTTCGTGTGTAACGGGACTTAGTAAGTGTTTCGTAAGAATCCAAAAACTGTTTGAATTCGATTTTAATTGATATCTGCTAATGACTGGCAGCTTTTTTATTGCAAGGTCTTCAAAACCATTTTAAGGGTTCTGTACCTGCAATTTTGAAAAACAAGCCGGCCCCGTTACTTGTACCTATACGCATTTCGTTCGTTCGTAATTAAAATTATTGCCTAAATCTGTAAATCTTGGATCGATTGATGTTAAAAACCGTTTTTAAAAAAAGAGATAATGGAGATAATAGTAATTTTTTTTCACTAGAAGTTTTAAAGCTAAATAATTATGTTTTCTGACTAACTATACTTATGACTGGGTCACAAAATTTTTAACTTTCCAAGTTTCAGAATAAATATTATACATCTTATGTCCGCAATGCATGCACACTGACCATGGAGCCTTAAGGCGATTGCTGACAGTGGGAGCGTGACAATGGGCAGGTCGGGTTGGCTTATCACTTTTTGTTGTCATATTCTCTTGTGTTGTGTCGGTAAGATCAAATCACATAGCAAGTAGCGAGCCAGAGCGGCGCGTGGCTTCGCGTATGTTCACCACACTCTCGCGTTCAGTTCAGATCGAACTGTTCAGTCAATGTTCGACAGAATAAAATGCTACGTATTGAATGATTATAGTTTTGATAACCAAGTACTTCTACATCTTGTTTATCTTAAAAAGTTTTACGTTTAAATTCATTCATTTGCTAAAACTAACACCGTACGCACCACCTATTTTCAAATGTTTTTACTAATCGAGAAACCTTCCTGGCGCCAGCCGCCACAGTGTGGACCAAAGATTCATAGCAATCGAATGAAATGTTTAGGTAGGTAAATAGAAAACAAACAAAGAAACAAAAATTTAAACAGGTGGGAAGTTAGCCGCTCAAGTAATTTAAGTACCTACTGTTATAATCTTACCAAGACTAAAAACAAAGATAAATTAAATTAATATGCTTAGGTATAGGTACAGATAGTAAACAAAGATAAGGACATAATTGGCCAATCTCGTGCTGATATTTTACTAAAATACGGAACCCTAAAAATAATGTTTATAGGTATGCTAATATTGTGACTCAAGTAAAGATTGGAAATCGTATTTATACCTAATTACCTAGATTCGAAATGAAGTAGGAATGATTTAGTTTTTGAACTATAGTAAGCTGAGTTAATAAAAGCTAGGTACCTTGCATTAAAAAGAAAGTGGCGAAATTTGATATCTTTGTTTACTCTTGAATTTGATAAGCACTGAAATACTGCACAATTTTTATACACAAACAACGTATTTCACAAAAATAAGATTACAATTTGTAATCAATCACTCAAACAAAACGACGATTTGCATAGACGTCCAATTAACTGACTAATTTAACCAGATGGCTGCGACATCATAATCGCCTGTGGGTTCTATTAACCTCAAGGCAAAGAGAGTGCCTCTTTGCCTTGAGGAAAGTAAAATTTACAAAGAAAATGCCTGTAGGAGTAATTAAGGCTTTACCTGCACTAGGGCACTGCAACTCCGCGCGAGCTATAGAAATTTATATTTAGTGCATTACCTCATTTATATTCAAACACTTTTACTGCTCCTCGCGCGTGTCATTCCTTGGCAAAACAAGGCCAAATATCTCGGTGTGATTCTGGATAGACGTTTGAACTTCCGCGATCACACCAAAATAGTCAGAGACCGAGCCGATTTTGTCCTCGGTCGTCTTTATCCCATGATAGGCAAGTACAGTAAGATGTCGCTTAGAAGTAAGCTAAATCTTTACACAACTTGCATCCGCCCCATACTAGCTTATGCTAGCGTAGTCTTTGCGTTATCCAAGCGCAATATCCACAAACTACAGACCCCTCAAAACTTTCTCAGAGCGGCCTCTGGGGCCTCTTGGTACGTTCGCAATGCGGACCTACACAGAGACTTCGAACTCCCCACGATTCCCCAATATTTCAAAGACTTGGCAGTCCGCTTTTTCGAGCGTACGCAAAATCACCCGAATCGATTAATTGTGCAATCCACAACGTATCATCCCCCGATCGACCCGGGCACGGTCGTAAAACTATAGTTAGGCGGCCTCGGCACGTACTAACGGCCCCAGACGACGATCTCGCTATGCGGATAGCGAGCGAATAGGCCATATAAGAAGTCCCCGGGTTCGTCGGCGATCGCACGGACCGACCTCATATACGAGGTATCAAAAAGTGCCGGGGCGCTTCTCGCCCCCACTGTACCTGTAAATAATTTCGATAAAAGTCATCATTCGTATATATATTTATCGATATGCCATTCTTAATTATAAAATAATATATTTTTTGAAGATTATCCGAATGAGTAAAAAAATATGTGTTAAAATTTACAACGGACGTTTTTATAGGCCTCAAAAAGTATATTTTCCCCAAATAACATACAAACTGAGATCTAGATCAACAAACATAAACAATTTGACATATACGGAACCTTAAGTAGCTGATGATGCTAGTGTGATTAAACTAAAATATAGAACCTAATAATATCTTAACTCCTTTTTTTAGTATTATTTAGTAAAATTATAAGTATTTGTGTTTCAATGGAATCTACCTTAAATCAATTTGTGTAAGGCAAATTAATTGCTATACAAAGAAAAACGTAATGAGCAGCTTACCTTTGAGGATGGCTAACAGAAAATTTCATTAGATAATATAATATTACGGGTTCAGAGGATTTTCATGATCAAGGGATTTGAAAATTTAATTAAATTTTCTTGCGTATTATAAAAGAGGTAAATTAATAGAGATCCTGCCAAATTATCACAAAAAAAATCCATCATCACTGTTTTGTATTTGTTTACATTTCTGTTTTTAATACCATTATCAAAGTTCTTTATGAGAAAGAGATCACGCCAATTACCCACCCTACTAACGGGATTGTGTTTGAAGGGTTTCGTATCCGAAGAGTCTAAACGGAGCCCTATTGCTGTCACTCACATGTCTGTCTGTCCGTCGTCTATCCCAGGATTTTTACAGCCAAACGGTTGGAGCTACAGTCTTTACATTGTCAGGGGAAAAAGCATCTTGTCGATCCAAAGCCCAAATTGACGAAAAATATTTTTTAATGTTTTTAAGGGGGCTCCAATACAAATAAAAGGGACGCAAAAAAAAAATTTACCTACCCTTGTCTATGTTCTATGTTAATGTTAATAAGTATCTAATAATAAGTAATAATTTAATTATGCGTTACCTACCTTTTCTGTATATTTTTCTTTTTCTATCTACCTAAAGAATCTATCTCTTGTCTGGTAGAGATCGCTTATAAGCGATAAGACAGCCTTTTTAATTTGTTTCTTATTCATTTTTGGTGTGCAATAAACTATATATCTATATACTGTATTTTTTGTTTAAAAAATATTGGAAAATAAAGGAATGGGAAACCTTCAAAGTCAAAGTTTTTTTACAAATTTTTTTAACTTCCCATTGACCTATGACTTTGAAATTTGGTGATAATGTTTATTACGTATATTTTACTAACAAATACCAATATAGGTATAGATAAATAAGATTTTTTCTTTGAAATTCCCTCATTTTACCTATTACAATCAACTTGATTTTGCGGTAAATTGCGTAGCGCAAAAGGGATTTTCGCACCTATTTCTTACAAATAATTCTGCCAGTCGAAACCATAAATGTACGAAATCCGACTCACACTTGGCCAGTTTTTTTATACCTTTAAAGTACCTAACTAAACCGATTTAAAAAAGGATTCTCAAAACACTTGCTCATAAATAAGCCTTTACTGCACCGTTTTTAGTATTTAACAGCGTCCATTACGCACTAGTGTGTTACTAATAACAATTACCCTTATATGCATATGAACGAAGTAAGTACTTACTTTTGGAAAAATAAATCAAACGTATGTATTAAAAAAAAAAAGCTATTAGATTCCATTAAATATCAACTTTTAACAACATTTTAACACTAATATAAGTATTTACTATCCTTCAAGTGTGTTGAAAACAGTAGTATAACACTCGTGAGCTCTGCTCAATACACACTCGGCTGAATTGCGCTGACCTCGTCTCTAATGAGCAGCTTAGCTCACTTATATCAAATGTAGGTACTATTACAGTTTGAAAGTCACGTTACTGCAATTGTGGCTTTCAATGGATGGAATGGAAAACATTTTAGAACTCCACGTTTTTTAACCGACTTCAAAAAAAGGAGGAGGTTCTCAATTCGTCGGAGACTTTTTTTTTATGTATGTTACCCGATTTCTCGAAGACGCCTGGACCGATGTGAGACATTCTTTTTTTATTTAAAAGGTTATACTTTCCAGTTGGTCCCATATTATTATAGTGAATTTAAAACTAAACCTTTTGGAGAAAATAAAATATTAATGTTAAGTTGGAACTGGTGAAACGCCTTTTATGTTGATGATTGTATAAAACTTTGTTACGAGTATGGTTGTTTTCAGTGTACAAGAAAAAAAAAGAAATTCGTCACTGAAAAGAAAAAAAATAAAAACTTTTTAACAAAAAAAACAGATGCACTAAAAAGGTTAAAATAATTACTAATTTCAAAAATTACTAATTTGAAACTAAAATCCAGAACGCTTTTTTTTACGGAACTTCTAAGATTATGGCAAAACAAAAAACATCTACAGCGAATACCCAAAACATAGGCTAATATTAGAAAGGATCTAAAAATAACTGGATAGAAAGGTAAGTACGTTTTGTAAAATATGACGTGGATACGAAATGTTTATTTGTTTAGGATTATATCTAAGGGATAAGCTCTTTTGTCTGAAAACGTGTAGCTTCACGGTATTTTTTTTTTGTTTCTGCTGTGTCGTAAAAATGGACATACAATATTTAAACTCAGAGTGAATATAAATTTAACTCCAGTTTAATTAAGAATATGTAAACGTCACTATATAGTTTCGTTAAAAATCTTGTTAATCTGTACCTACCTCCATGGGTATGTGTGTATGTATGTAATTATAGTCGGAGGGCAATAATACAAAGATATTTGATTGCTAAAACTATTTATCAGGCATTTTTTTTTTTACTGCTTCACTGGGCTTTTTGGGGCGATACTCTGAAAAAGCCTCAGCCCATATAGCGCCCAACGCTCAAGAGCTCCCCGCGGCCCTCGGCTTGGGTTGTCGCTCTCGGGGGCGTCCCTTCGACCGGCGTGAGTCTCGAACCCGAAGGTGAGTAAACGCCAGGAGGGGAATTCCCCGTTACGCGGGTGAGGTTGCGATTGAGTGGGGGCGAGACGCGCCCTGGCACTCTTTGATACCTCCTGTATCCTTGCGGGCGCCGACGAACCCGGGGACGTCGGCGTCGTGTTAGGGGGGAGGCCCTATTAGGGGAGGTCGTAGAGACTAATCTCGCTATCCGGACAGCGAGATCGTCATCTGGGGCCGTTAGAACGTGCCGAAGCCGCCAAACGATAGTTTTACGACCGTGCCGAGGTCGGTCAGGGTGATGAATGTAATATTTACGAGACTTTGTCTTTAAATACAGTACGTGGACGGCTTACAGAACACATATACCCATAAAGGGAAGAATGTCAAGTACATGCGATAAAGATGCAAACAAGGGCGACACTGGCACTCCATTATCAGTCCATACATACTAATCATATCGGAACTTCAATTCTACTGTGCAATCATAAAATTATATTTAGTTCTTACTTCTGACTTACGTTTACGATCTAATTATTATAAATTCAACTTTAGACAGAAGCAGAACTAAACTTTTTAAACCTGTCATGAAAAGGAAAAGAAAACTTCAGATCAGAACACTTTTTTTAATATTTCTGTTTTATTTAGATTCTGTAAGATTTAATTTTATACGTTTTTATAAAGAGTGATACTATCAAAACTAGTATTTTACAGAATTTAAGAAAACAAGATAAAATGGTACATATTTGTTTTGTTTACTTTTCTATATTGGTTTTTGTTTTTATTGTGTTGGAGTTGACGATAAAACGGTTAGATATTATTATTAAAATTTATACTTTATAAGCATCAAAAATAAATACTTATAACACAAAATTCAGAAAATCCTTTTGTTTCGATTTTTTTTTAAATAATTTTTTTTTATTTTTATTTGGTAATACCACAACAATCTTTCTCCTTCCGATATATAGCATAAGCCTTTTGTTAGCATTTGCTTCTTACCGCCCTCTCGGACGGCTTGACTCCAATGCTTAAATTTTTCAGTTTCTCGAGTTTGTAGTTTTTTCTCATTTATACTATAAATACTTTCACACATATGAGTACATGTTAATCGATGTTTTCCTGTTGTTTTTTTTTTACAACGAACCTATATGTTTCATATAAAAACAAAACAATTAAAAATCGAAGTTTTGTATTAAAACCGTATAAAGTAGAAAAACTACTAAATAGGAAACATATATCACTTAAGGCGAGGTTATCTCGAGTGAAAAGGGAACTGTTCCCGCCAAATAACGTATTATAATGCGCAATTACGCATGGCAGTGATATAACTTCTGTGACCCCGCGATAAAATGGCTAAACGACACTGAATTGAATAAAAATTTCAATGTTTTTCGATTGCTATGAAAAATCTAGGAACAAAATTAATTATCTGTTTTTGTCAATTTCTTAAATATTTTTTTTTATAAGTATATTAATTTTATTGTAATGTATACATACAGACTATACCTAATGTTTATTTTTATGACGCAAGTGAATGTCATCTTTGGATTTATTCAATCGAACAACTTTATTCTAATTTAAAAATCGTAAAACGGGATTAAACGCGTCATTGGGCAAAATACCTTAATCCCGATGTTTCGGCTGGGTTACATCAACCTACCCGTGACCAAGGCTGGTGTAACCCAGCCGAAACGTCGGGAAAATGGTATTTTGCCAAATGACGCGTTTAATCCCGTTTTCATATTTTTAAATTAGTAATGGAACGTGTAAATTTAAAAACTTTATTCTAATCGTGTTTCGGTAATTATCAGTTCCTAGATACTATTTAAAGTTTTAGGCATTAATATATTATATATTTGAGCCGAAAAAAGATGTTTTAAAACAGACAAAACCAGGATAATCTCACCTTAGGACGAGGCATTGAAATAAGGGTACTTTTTATTTATAAAAGCTAGGGATCTGAAACTAAGCGTCATATATTTCCAGACCTTCTTCTTGACTTTGTCAGCTCAGAAACATGATACTTTGGCTCCTTTCATCCGAAATCCTCTCTTCAAAATCTTTAAAATTAAGATAATTATTATTACAACGATAAGACTATATCCTTCAAAATAGCTTAATTATGTAGGTAGCAGCAATACCTAAATTTCAACAACTGGGAATTTTGATATTCGTTACCGTAATTTTTTAATAAACTAATGAACCCAATTTATCCCTCTCGATTTACATTTTTTGGCAACTTCGTGCTCAACAAATTTATTTGCAATATTGCGTCTAAAGCAGTTAAGATGCTTATCGCTCTTTACTGTGCAATACTCATCAATGTCCCGCCGTAATCAACCTGACATTAAGAAAAAACAATTCTCGGCGGGCTTCATACAGAGAATTTCTCATTTGTTTTTCACATTTACTCACTCACTGTAAAATTTCTTAGTCATAATCCCAAGCTGAATACCTATGTCTTTTGTTTTACAAAATCTTGTAAATGTTTTTATTAACTAGAAATCTTTTTTGAAACAATTTGTATGAAAAACTAGAATCTTGTATAACTTTTAAACTATAAAATTTAATAGAAAACTGGCACTCTGCAGACCTAGATATTTATAACTAGAACATATCATCAAAATTTCGTGGTGTTTGATCAGCAAGTGTCAAATATAACTGAAAAAATCGTTTGTATGAAGCACGCTGAGAGGCGCTCCGAATCGTATTCTCTTAAAACATGTGGTTGAAGTATTGTATGAATAATAAGGAGACGATGAGCTTAAGAAATTGAAAAAATGTGTAAAAATGCGGCGTCAAGCCGTCCACGCACTATGTCGCCTTAAGTGCTCAAGTATCAACAAACATTGTGCTTGCAAAACTTATAGCTGGTAGTGTAATCGTTTGTCTTCAAAAGGTCGACGCGTGTAGTGTGTTGCCATTAAGGATATTTACTGGGATATCGAATGTACAGAAAGCTACTTTTAAGGGTATAAAATTTATTAAAGTTTGTGGACAACAAACTTAAGACGACAAGGTACATGTTAAAAGGAATGTATAAGTGTGTAGTGACAGTAATTTAGCGCACAGTAAGGGGGTTAGCGAACGGCAACTCTGCGTTTTCATACTTTTTTAGCGATTTCTCGACTTATATAAGTTCATTTTAAACATTCAATTTTTTGACTATTTTTAGAAAGAGTAAATAATTATTTTTAGACATCACACACAGCGCCATCTGGCCCAAAAGTAAGCAAAGCTTGTGTTATGGGTGCCAGACAACGGATACAAATACATAAATATTACTTTTTTTGTGAATACATACATATATCAAACATAAATACACCCAGACTCAAGACAAACACAAATGTTTATATTATAATTTTTGTCTAGTGCGGGAATCGAACCCACACCCTCTGCACAGTAGCTGGCCACACCACCAACTGGGCTGCGAGGGAGTCAAAAGAGGACTGTCGGAAAAGAGCATCGTACCGTCGCCTTTTAACCCGACCGTTATCTTAAATGAAATAATATTTTACTCAAAAACACAAGAAAATAAAAACATCGATTTTGAACTGTTAGTAAAATAAAAAAAGTTTTCTAGACGGAAAAGGCTACAGTCAATGAGATGTTTTATTTACTTCATACATTATTTTGTTTCTCAGGAAGCAGCACAAAATGCATTCACACAGTTTGTGGAGTCTACAGACTTTTATTTTATTTTATTAGTCTATTAGATGATGGAAATATATAGATAACGAGGGTGAAAATGTTTTTAATTTTTCACTACGAAACGACAATATAAATAGGGTACCTTCATAATTTTCTGAATCTAAATTTGATCTTTGCTGTTACCTGAATAGGCACAAATTCAATAGATAATACGGACCGTGTGAATCAGGAATAGATAGCTGTAGGTATTTAGAGAGTGACAATTCACTCACAGTGAAACAAATTACGAAAATTGTCTTAATTTCACTGCCTTAGTTTTTTCGTGCTAGTGCGATGTCTACCTTTTTAACCGACTTCAAAAAAGGAGCAGGTTCTTTTTTAATACATACTCATTGCCGTAACCACAATATCTTATAACTCGTGCATAGTACCTTCTGACCTTGGGTGTTTGGTCGTTAGTGCCGTTGTAAATTCACACTATTTCAATATGGCGACTGTAGTTTTGACTTTTGACCACCAGATCAGAAAAGTTTATGCACTATATCAATGTTTTAACAATTTAAGGTTATTTGTTGTCTAGTGACGACAATTTTTGGGTTAATAAGTACAGTCTAAGAAAACACAATCATTTAGGATTTCCTACACTAACACGATCAACGCGACGTGGTTTTAAAAATCGGTTAAGTGCGAGTCGGACCGTGTGTTCCGTGCAACCCTTTATGTAATTTATGAACAAAAAAACAAAAAGTGTGCCGTAAAGCAGTCACACATACAATGACATCTTTTAATATCGTTTCCAATAAACAAATGTGTTTCTGTTAATAATGTAGACTATTTTCGCTAGATGTCGCTTATAAAGTAATTTAAGTTGTCAATGGCTCGAGTCCATTTCACAAATCGCCGGTTTTTTTTTTCACTTTAGAGTCTCCGCTACAATAACTCCAAGTTTGAAGCTTTTATGTCCTATACATTAAGGGGCATAAGTCACGAAGGCGTTGCAACTGGTTATAACTTTTTTATTTTATTTTTATTATTTTTAAATTGATATCAGATAATTAAAAAAAACTTATGGAGGTTTAAACGTAAATGACCGCCATTTACAGCCACACAAAGACGGGCTCTTTCGAGAGCACTTCTCATTACATTTCTCAGAACATGAGTAAGCAACCGTATTTCAGTTTGGATGTTCGCCTTTAGCTGCTCGATTGTCCTGGGCTTATTAATGTACACCTTTTCTTTTAAATAAGCCCGAAGAATATAATAAGGCGCTTTTAAATCCGAGAAAAGCCGCGAGCGGGCCGGTAAAGTCTGCCTTAGGATCGCCATTGTGGCTCGAGCCGCATGCGTTATGGCGCCATCTTGTTAAAACCACATCTCTGGATTGTCAGCAAGAGGAGGCAATAAAAAAAAATCTAAAGCCATCATCTACAGTAACAGCATTGCCGTCGTTGTTAGGAAAAATAGGGCCCAATAATTCTTTGTGATGTAACTGCGTACCAGACTGTACACTTGGCACGGTTTAATTCGTGCTGGTGGACTTTTCTTGGATTTTTCGTTTCCTAAAATCTTCAATTTTATTTGTTAATGAAGCCGGTCAAATTGACATGAGCTTCATCATTCTCTCGAGCCAGTTCTTGAATCCGAACCGCATAATAAAGAAGCTGCTGGTTATCCGCTGGCTTCAATTCGTGGACTAATGGCACATTATACGGATATTTTTAAATCCTGTTTTAATATTCTTCAAAGTGATCTCCTACTGATTCCCAGCTGAGACGAAAGCCTAAGAACTGATGTTTCTGGGACCTCCCCTTGCTACACTCGCTTGCACTCATTGAAAATTATCTGCATTTCGAACAGAATGTAGTCTTCCAGTTCTTCGGAGATCAGCTACTGAACCTCTCTACTGAAAATATGCCATGAACCGTCGAATCATGTGCTCTGAGGGAGAGTTACGCACATAGATCTCAATAATTGACCGATGATATTCCAAATAAAGTTTTATAAATTTGCTTAGTACGTTATAGATAAAGCTTAAATTATCTATGATGAATCTCGAAAATATATTGTACTAGACTTTGCCCGCGGCTCCGCCCGCCCTAAATTCGGTTATCGGCGTAGAACTCCTTAATTAACTCTCATTAATTAATTATACCAATGAATTGCTATAGCATACTAAAGGTGCAGCAATAGTTCGTTTAACGCTGTTATAATTATTCCCGCAGGAACTTTTGAATTTTAAGGGATAAAATATATGCTATTCTAGGACCTAAGCTATATGTATGCCAAGTTTTATCCCGATCCACCCAGTAGTTGAAGCGTGATTGAGTAACAAACATCCATCCAGACATGCAAACTTTCTCAGTTATAATTTTAGTAGGATAGTTTGTGAAATTAAAAAAATACTAAATGTCATATTTTATTTTTTGAACCCTGCTGTGACTTCTACCCCACTCAGTTATACTGTTTTTAGAATAGAGCAAAAACAACAATTTTTTGAACATTTTATGATTTATTAGGTAATCTTCCATTATAATGCATATTCTGTGAACATATCAGGCTTCTACAAATACAGTCTAAAAGATAAAACCCATTAATAGGACAGACAGAGGCTTAGTAATAGGGCTCCGTTGGCACCCTTTGGACTCATAACCCTAAAAATAGAAAATTATTCTATATCATATTATATATCAGAGTGTCTATCTGCCAATTGGTACTTTTATACAGTAAATCAACACCTGCCTTGGACTACTTACAACACGTTGGTAACACAAACAATCAAGTCCCTTAACCCTTATCAAACCCAAGTTTCCTGTTCTTATCAAGTACAACGATATCCACTCCCACAGATAACAATAACACCCACAAAATATGGGTATTTCTTGATCTAAAGTTATTTTACTCTGTGGCATATCGGTCACAGATTGCTTATGATATATGTAGTTGATAAAGTTTTATTGTAGATATTATGCGCTTTATTACATGTAAATAAAACTTTCAATGTTTGAATCGTCAATAATCGTCATCCTTAAGGGATTGAATTTAAACTCTCTGTAATTGCATTAGAGTTCAGATTTTATTAAAGATTTTGTGAGATACGATTATGGTAACATTATTGTGTTGTTAGGGATAACAATGATAATATCAGTAGAGCTTACAGATCGTACGAACATCGTAATCTTAAGTTTAATGACCTCAGTATCAATAAAAAGTTAACGTGGACCTCAAAGATGTTACAAAGGAGATTTTTCTACGAGATACGTACTAGGCGTATCACGCAGATTCACTTATCCACGGATTACATGTTTCTCTATTCCATTTTCCAATGGTTTGTCCATCTGTATGGCTGTAAGTCGGTGATGGCCCAAGGGGTTCCATTTCATCATGTGTCTTCACTGGCGGAGGTTCGAGCTCCGCATGT
Source organism: Apoda limacodes (assembly GCA_946406115.1). NCBI lineage: Eukaryota > Metazoa > Arthropoda > Insecta > Lepidoptera > Limacodidae > Apoda > Apoda limacodes. Next base: position 17,290,423 of record OX291555.1, on the reverse strand, counting down.
ACCGAAAAGTCTTTTTCTTAATACCTCACGTACAATTATTATTCACACCACTGGCTTAACGTTGAAGGAAAACATCCTGAAGAAAATTGCATATATGTCAAAGCCAAAAAGTCATATGTGAAATCCACAATCCGAACTGACTTTGCGTGTGGGTCGTGGTTCAAATCACCCTCTAAGGTAGCCCCAAGCTGATAAGGAATGGTGTGTACATCACATCTATATAGTGCTGCCCACCGAAATCTCCCGGGTTAGTTAGTCAGTTGAGCGTATATTTTCAGCACTTAGCCTCTTGCTTGGGTCACTGTACATTTCAGCTCTGTCTAGAAATGCAGGAGGCGTCTAAGGCTACTCAGTGCCTTTCTCAAGGTTTCTGGTCTGTTCAAAAAACTTAGCCCGTTGATTGCTTACACTTTTACAGTGCAGAATTGCGTGAGCTACTGTCTCCTCGGCTTGCAGTCTCTACATAGGAGACTGTCGGTAATGCCAATGTTGAAAAGATGCTTATTTAATAGGAAGTGGAAACTTTGCCAATTGATTGCTTACACTTTTGCAGTGCAAAATTGCGTGAGCTACTGTCTCCTCGGCTTGCAGTCTCTACATAGGGGACTGTCGGTAACGGCAATGTTCAAAAGATTGTTATTTAACAGGAAGTGGAAGTTGCAGTAGTTGATGCGACAGGCGCTTGTCTTATGTGAGAGCAAACTTAGCTTGTCTGCAGTCCATTTGTTCTCCCTATTGTTTGTGTGCAGTTGTAAGGTTATATCTCGTAATCACGTGTTAGATTGCTAAAAGGGTATAAGCGCAGTTGATTAGAGTTCCATTATCTGTGTGTATTGTGTCTGATCCTCTGTTTGTTAGCCGATTTGCGGTATCATTGCCCAAGGAGCCACTGTTACCGCGTAGCCGTTAAAGAGTAACTTCATTCTTCAGTGCAATTTTTTGCAGCTCACACTGACACTCCAGGATGAGTCCACTATTGATGCAGTTGTTATTAAAAGCTTCTTGCACACCGGCGGCGGCGCTGTCTGAAACGATGCGTAGCGAAAGGTCGCTTACGTTTTTAGACAAGATCGCCGTTTCAGCTCATATAATCCGAACAAATACCGTCTAAAAGATAATATTAAGACTACCTTAGTCGTCAGTGTGTTGATTTACAAGTCAAGTGAAAACCTGCTTCTGTTCCAGACTTTGTTTTGGAGCTATCTGAATTCATTCTTTCATGAACATAAATGTCAGAGCTATTCTTCTCTTCTTCATAAAGTTGGATAAAGTATCCTTTGTCAAAGACTAGTGTTTTTGGAATAAAAACTGTAGTCGGATAGATATAGTAAACAGCTCATACGGAGTAGCAACGGAATGTCTAGTAAGCACACGCAAGCGTCCTTTTTAATGCATATAGTAAAGTTTTTATATAACAACCAAACCAATTTTGCTGTAAAATTATCGCTATTTACTGTATGGAGCAAAGTAGAAATAAATCAATGAACAAAACCCAAACATATATCAAAAGGTCTATTTGAAGTAAAAAATATTTCCCTTCACAAAAAAATAAAACACATTTCACTTTATGTGGACGCTGAAGTAAAAGACGTAATATATCAAAAGAAGTGTTGTGATCCCTCCTTCATCGCTTGAAAGGGACTAAATCACTCTGTATTTTGTTCGAAAAGGACACTTCAGACGGCGAATAGGAATGTAATGAGAGTACTTTTTCCGTAATCAGGTACTTGAATCCTTCTTATTGTTCAAGTGAGTATCGAGATCTCTCGGAAAAAGGATACTTCAACGTTGAAGGGCTGTGAATGTCTGCGAGATGAAATTTCATATGCCTATATTTGATCGGGAAGTGTTCGGGAAAATTTGAATGGGTGATTGAAATTATATAATTTTTTTTAGGACTGCCAAGTTTTCTCTGTGGGAAATTTGGAAATAAAAATAAGAAGTGGGCAGAGTTTTTTAACAAATTTTGCTAACCGATTTTGTTTTGAACGATTTTCAGTTTTTTGGTAAAGTTATTCAGTATTGTGATTTTTTTCAGATTTTAAAAGCAAGTTATTAAGTAAAACTTATAATAATAAAATTAATTACTTTATAAGCGGAGAATTTGCAAGATTATTTATCTATCTACGTTAATCAAAAATATGAAAGTGCATAGTAGGTACTTTACAAAAATACTGGATGGCGGTACTGGTAACATAATTTCGACAAACCGTGGACACGGGGTTATTTATTATATTACATGGATATTTAAAGATGAACTAAACGAAAATCCAAAATCAATTTCAAAATTTTAAATTCATCTAATTGGAATATGGGTACGGCGCGTTCATTCCAAATTTGTAATTACAAATCGCAAATAGAGAGGTAGGTATCTACTAATTACTTATTGGATAAGTAGTGTACTTTCCTATAGTTTCAATCTATTAAAGTTATATTTCCTACTTAATAAGCTTTAACCTAATTGTTTTAAACATTTCCTTGGAAACAACAGATCTTTAGAAATAGAAAAAGCTCTAAGATAAGGTATTTCATATCCCTCCTGCTATTCGGAAGAGTTCAATTCTGGAAAAAACCCCAAAAAAACGTAGCTATGTACCTTTTATTCGAACAGATATGCATTAAAATTAGACTAAAACACGGATCAGACGCCTTATGGTTCAGTAGCTTTTTAGCAATTTCTAACCTATAACCACGTAAGAATAATTTGGCAACATTTCTAACTATATTTTGTACAGGACTAAAGTGATTAGTGAGAAAAGGCTGTCTTCCACATTATCAAAGATATTATGATGAAGGTGTGTATATGGTCATTGGTTACCTTTCTGGGGATTGGAAACCATGATGTTATTTATATCATAGCATCACCATATGAAACAGTCGTAATTATCTACTCAGGCCTCGTTTAGGGTTCTAGCATTTATTAATGGCGAGCTTAGTTAAAATTTTACCAAACAACCATAGATCTAAACAAAAAGAGTGTAGGCGGTACATTAAATTTTAGTAGTTACCTAGAAGGTAGCCTATTTTAAGTAATAGACAAACTCGATTTACAGGTTTTCTATTTATCCGGACTTGGCTAGTTTCCTATATTTGAAAAGAGGTTGCCCAAAATAGGTTAGCTTAGTTATTTATTATAAGGGAGACTTTGGCTATAATTGTAAACCTAATAATAGGCAGAGATGACGATGTCATTTAAATAAGAATAGGAATAACCTAGCGCCATATCCTCCACGGATTGAGCGAGTTAGGTAAAGTGAGAAAATGACAAATTACAGAAAGGAAAATTACATAATTAATAATTTTATATTAAAACTTATATTCATACTTGATTAGGATTATTGCTGGCCTTTATTATAATAAAAAAAACGAGTTGCACTCCGGGAGTGCCGGCAGAAGTGAAAACCTTTACACACGATTCGCGCTTAACACTCAAATATGTCACAAGACATGTCTTTGACATTGTCAAGAAATAAAAATGTTTGTTTATTTTCTTTTTGACGTAGCATATTTGACATCGCAATCTGTCATAGAATTAAAATTCCATATGCAACCTCCCTGTACTACTCATAATCGCCAATATTAAAAATAAAAATTATAATAGGCGTGGCATTACGGTTTCCGTCTTACGAATTTCCACGATTAGGACACGTGACCTGACGCGAGTTTATCATTTTTTACCCATACCAAAAAAAGTGCACAACGCCGCTAAAGAAGTTTTCACTTCAAAAAAATTAACTTCCCTTGACGTAGTATTTCTAACTAGCTGTAACTATAGTGATTTTTTTTAGACTAAGAACACGCAGTACAAAAGGACACAACATTTCAAATGATTTTTTGAAGTCTTATCGACAAAGACACAGCGAATTACGTCTCTCTTTCGCAAAGAGAGACGGAGACGGATAAAGGATATTTTCGATCGAAAGTTCCAACGGGATTCGATTTTTCTGCAGTTGATACCGCGGTGATCATGGACCAAACCTATTCCTTACATCCTCATGTGAAATTGGTTAATTTTCGTTTTTGACACAGGAATTTATAGAGGTGGAAAAAAAAACAATTAAACAAGTTAAAAGTAATTTAAAAAATGAGGAAACTCCCACTGCGGATTAAAACAATAAAAGGTAGTCTTAGTAACTGAACAGCAAAAAGCAATTTGGCGCCAAAAATCCGCCATTTTGATTTCCAATAATTTTAATATAGCCTATGACACGCTAGTGATTAAGGCGCTTCTGACCAATTATAATTTATTAAAATCGGTTAGCCTTTTAGTAGTTACGAGAGAGAATAGAGCTCCACATACATACAGGTCAAACATATATACTCTCCTTTTAGCTTCGGGTGAAAATGTATATACAAAAGTATATTAATATTTCGTTATTAATATAAAAATTTCGTTTATGTAAGAGTTAGATAGTCGTGCCGTGATAAACAGACAGGCACACAGACAGACGGTAGAGTGACAGCAATATAAAATCAATACTAAAATGGTTTTCATGTAGGAAGAGGATGAAAACAAAATGTAGGTGCAATTTTTGAAAGTTGTAATTTCTTATAATTTGGATTGAGTTTATAAATAACAAGCTGACCCAGCAGACGTTGTTTTGCCTTATATGTTGCAGCACCCTCCAGGGGCGAGCTATAGCCTATAGGGTTGCCATACGTCCCGTATATACGGGACTGTCACCATATTTGAGAACCTACGTATTGCTATTGCGTCCCGTTTTTTAATATTTCCCGTCAATGTACATGTTTGCAGCAATACGACTGTCGCAAATTGTCAATTTCATGATTTTTTAATTAGTTTGGGATTTAGGACATCATAGTTATCACATGTTTTAATATCTTGTCATAAAAAATATAGTTTTTTTTAAACTTATTGCTAATCTCGAGAAATATTGCCTTAAAAGTCCCGTATCAGTCCCCAATAATTATGGCAACCCTAGATAGAAAATTGACTGTAAAAAGATTTATGATATCAAAGTTTATCGACCTTATACACACACACAAATATATATATATATTGTATTAATTACTCAGGAGCCTTTCCCGGCGTGTGCACAACAAATTGACCAAAATTTCATTATAATCGGAAGAATGGTTTGCTCTTATAGTGTGCGACTACGACTCGCACTTGACCGGTATTTTTCTTTCATATAAACCTAACGAACACAACAAAAAAAGAAAAATAAATTTGGGTGCAGTCGTTCGAAGCATAGAGGAAATAAAAGGTTGGAAGGGAGGAAACAAAAGAAAGTTATGCGCGTACAACATAAGCAGTGGTCCACTTCCTCTAAACAAACAACTATTTTCGACCATACATGACCTAATGACGTCATATCCACGGTCCACTTGCTTTAATCTAAAAAAAAAAACAGTTAAACCAACTCAGCTACAGTTAACCGCGGCAGGGTTTTTACTTTTTTTTAAATAGCTTTATTTGTCAATGTCAAATTTCAGTTGCTATTAAAATTTTTGAGCGTTTTGTGTTATCTGCTTGATTCATATTTGCTTACAAATTTTAAAAATTACAATTAGAAGCGAGAAAATCTTAGAGCAAACATAAATCTACAATTTACGAAAGTAAACAAAAGTACATAAGCTTTAGTAGTCTCTGTAAAATTTTGACAACTGGTCCAGATGTTTAATAAAACAAAAACCAACTCAACCAGAATTTAATACGTGGTATTTTGTGGTCGTTTGTTGGTCCATAGCCCAGGCGATTCATTTTTTTATAACATCCCAAAATTACCGATTTGATTGACATTTGTGTAATCGCTTTGTCTCTTTCTCTCACATCTGCCATATTTATTTCAAAGATGGAAATGGGAATGCGCTGTCCAGTTTTTTTTATATCTATGGTACTTATTTCCTCTCATAACATCTCCGATGGCGGTGCCAAAATATTTTTTTTCGTGAATTTATTAACATATTTTAAAAGGCAGAGACAAATCCAACAAATCGTTAAAATCTACGCAGCCGTTCTTGAGTTATAAATGATACGACCAAAGATGATGACTAGATACCGTGTCCGAGACACCATCGAACGGAGTATTGCGAGCCATTTGCTACCAATACGAGTGTAAATCAGCTAATACGACTATCATTTTTACATCTGTGTGCGATGTTTCAGTGTTACCAATCTTAAAGTGATTACCCCAAATTGCGAACTTCTTACTTTTATTCGGTACTACAATTTATTTTCACTTGATGACCCCTGTAGTGACACATTGCATATATTGAGATAGAACGCAAACCTGTCTCCAAAGGTAGAAATCCGTTGACTATGGCCATGTTATGGATGTTAAAACCTTAAAGTAGGTTCCAAATATAGTATACTGTAGTGCTAAAATATAGATGGCTGCACAAAATAAAACTTTCCTTCTTTTCTGTTTTCGCCGTGTACGTTATTCATAGATCCCGCCATGTGACAATAGCCGTGTTTTGTTGGCAAGATTTTTTTAACATATAAAGCAATTGCATCACAGAGCCATTGAAATTGTTTTGTTCGCCAAATGTCAACAAACAAAATAGCTGTCTACTTATTAAAGAACATCCACTGTTCTACCTCCTGAGCTTGTGCAGCCAATGCGTTAGAGCGCATTCATTTTTGGTTTACAGATAGATTGAATGCACGCATAGAGAACATAGAGCACATTCAATGCGTAAATATAAGAATAATTACTTAATTTCTTTTGCGTAAGCGATATTGCTTATATTCTTAGAGCGGCCGCGCGGAACCGCAATAATCAAATCAAAGTGCTATTATTTAGATGTGTGAAATTTTCTCAATTCATATTTATTATAAATATCATACTCGTCAGTGTTCTGTAAGTTACAGCCAAAATTTAAGCCGTCTTAAATTTTTAGTTTTTGCTTTTATATTTCTATTATTAGTTACGAAACCCACCCGTATAACACATATTCTGAGAAAATTTGAGGCTTTTGTCTACATCGAGCTCTTTAAAGGTCAGCGTAGGCTTAGCAATACGGCTCTGTTGGGACCCCTCAGGTAAGGAAAAGATCAGGGATTTTAATCAATAAACTATAGAGTATTTTAATCTCAAATTACATAGGAAATATAAAGATTATATATAATATGATATTTAAAAATTAATAAATGATATTAAAAGGTTTAGTTTAGTTTATTATAACATTTTATTAGTTTTCATAAGAAAATTAAACAAAAATCATTATAAGTACATTATATTTGTTTTTCTTAAGACCTAATAAGTCTATCGTTGTAATTGAATAACTTATATTACTGATTGAAGACTCAGAATATTACACAAACAATGCAAATTACACTTGTTTTAACTCGTAGTGCTCGTAAAAAGATATTTAATTCATAAAATCAAGATTAACCCGTGTAGCTATGCGTGAGCCTTTGACCGACCAGGTAGGGGGCGCTGGCATATGACAATAAGACAGCCCTATAATTTAACATACCCAATGCCGCGTCTGCATACACCGTCTTGATAATAAAGTACCTAGTATTAGATAATTAAAGTAGAAATTTTATATAAATAGTTCAAAGTGTAACGTTACAGTTCGTTGCAAACAGAAAATATTTTTTCAATCTATTTACGTACTAGACTTTGCCAGCGGCGCCGCCCGCCCTAATTTTTTTTATCGGTATAAGATTCTTCCGGCAACTTCTTATACTAAAGAAGTTTGTTATAGCAAGCTATAGCTGCAGCTTAGGTTTGTTCAATTAGTTACTCCTGAGGAAACTTTTGAATTTTGCGGGATGAAGATTAGCCTATATAATAATCCGAGACTTTACCAATATGTCAGCCAAGTTTCATCCCGATCAGTCGTGTGGTTAAAGCGTGACTGAGTAACAAACATCCAAACTTTCGCATTTGTAAAATTAATTAGTTATTTTATAAGCTTTTGCAAGCGGCTCCGCCCACCTTGAATTCGGTTATTGGCGTGGAACTCCTGAATTAACTCCAATGAATGAATGAATTAGTTATACTTATGCAGCAATAGTTCGTTTAACTCTGTTATAGTTATTCCCGCAGGAACTATTGAATTTTTAGGGATAAAAAGTAGCCTATACGCTGTTCCAGGACCTAACCTATATGTATACCAAGTTTTATCCCGATTAGTCCAGTGGTTGTAGCGTGATAGAGTAACAAACATCCAGATATACATACGAACTTTCACGTTTATAATATTAGTAGGATTTTAAGATACGATAATTAATTTATTTCGTAGTTCATAAAAAACATAATAAGTACTACTTTATCTATGGATATTTACATCTAACTGTGATGTTTTTTTATTTAAACATTGAAGAAATCCGGGGTAAAGGTTTATGATCTATAGATACAATGTGTCACAAGGGTCTTAATACATAAATACTTTATCAACCTGAAATAATGTAATGTTTGGTAATGATGTTATGTGAAAAATATGTATTGTCGTTTCAGTGTTCGTTCGCCTTACTAAACTTGGGAAATGATGGCACCTGCAGACTAGGCAACACTGACAGAAAAATATTTGTTGTTTGATTTGCGAATAATTATTTTGAAAACTTAGATTGTAACTCAAATATTGCAATCAGATTAGTGTAATAGCTTGTGTAAGGTGAAATTTTTTTCATCAACCCTTTTTTTTTCAATAGTTTCTACACGATTTTATTGCACAAATCGTCATTTTTAACACTTTATGCGGGAGCACAGTTCGCGTCGAGGCACATATTTCGTAACATGTACTGTTGACGACAAGTACCGGAAAATTTAGGTACTCGGATGGGCTCGTTCTGTGTGCCTGAACACGGTATCTTGTCGTATAAGTCATCTTTGGATACGACCTTGTTTTATATATATTACATAGAAGATAGCGACAAAGAGACCTTAATATAAATGTAAATTGATGATGTTGATAAGGTAAAGAAATGCAAATTAAAAATGTAAATAAGATATTCTAACCTAAAATTGAAATATGTAGAACATTGAACAACCTTTGCATGAAAAACAGCGGGGAAAATCGAGAATTCGTAGTAGCTCCTTCGAATTGAACGCTGCAAGCCTTGCAATAGAGCAGCGGGGGTGCGGGATGGAAGTGAAAGCGACGGGGTTATTTCTATCCCGCTCTCTCAACTGCTCGTTGCCAGTTTCCTCGTTTCATCCGTCAACAGCGTCCGTCAGTCGAGCTTTTACTACTGGCGACGAAAAGTGCGTTAACTATTGTTTGCTTACCTTCTGTACGAAATATTTCGTACACTGAAGGGTATTTGGATTTCAGTGTTTGTGAAATAATGAGTTGCCACTACGTTTTAAATACTTTCGTTGTAATATAATGTGGATTTTTAAAATCTAGTGTTAATTTGTTTTAGTGAAAATTTAGTAATTTTGGGGAAAAATGTAAAACTGTATGTGCATTTAGTGTTTTATTTGTGAAATATTCTTAAATATGAAGCCTTTTAGTAAAGGAACATAAAGTAAGTGTCTACTTTTTATTTATCTAAAGTATATCTTAAAAAAACCCTAGGGATTTCTACTAAATTTCGTATGAAATTAATTTGCCATAACTACAGTTCCCTGATTTTTGCATTGTAATTTTTTTTAGGTATTTTGAATTCAAGGAAAAAATAACAATTCCGTGAGATTCTAATGACCTATTTATTTATTAATTATTATTTATTTATCTCAAAAGTGAAATTCAGGTAATAGATTTTTTCCCTTGCGCCCCCTTTTAGTTACTCTGACCTCTAGCCTAGCAGTGAACATCGAAGTAAAACGTAAGTAGGTAGGTATTTTATGTCCTGATCTTTGATTATTAACCTGTCAATAATCAAAGGTCCTAATAAACTCGTGAACAAAATTATTCTATTGTAGATAAATTCGTGCCATTATTTTTAATTGTTAAAATAAAATAGAATTGTTGGTATATTTACATCGTTACGCTGCTAGGTTGTTTAGATATTAAATTAAAAATCTCTTAAGGAATAGTTACATGGGCATGAAGTTGAGTTATATTTGACTATTTTGACTTCACGATATTCGCGATGCAATACCAATATGTACAATTTATAGCTAGTAATTACCGCCATACTTAACCGAGCGTATGGAGCAATTAAAAAAAATTGCTCTACTACGTACGGCAACAGTTGCCACGCAATCATTGCTTAAAAAATTGCACGTGTAACCGTTTCTTTACATTCTTTTTCACAACTGTACAACCATAAATTAAACTTGTTAAAAATCTTGTTCAATAACCGCAAACTGTAAAATTTGATTTGGTTTCTACATTTGAAATAGAAAAATTTATTACAGTTTGTAAAAAATATGAATTTTACGATGTTGATAGCTTGTTAACTACTTTTTGAGTATTGTAAAAGAGAAAAACCTCGAAATAAAAATAATTTGACATGTAGGTATTTAAGTACATCTGCATATTATCACAGCATATTGTGATATTTTACACTCTGGCTTGTGTTAGTTGTGGGTGTTAGGGGGATGGGAGGCAAGAACAAATTATGCGCTTGTTTCATTGGTTCGTTTTACATTATGGAGTCCAAAAATACAATTTAAAAAAAGCTTGCGTTGAAAGTCTACCGCAGTAGGTACCCATCATGTCCTGTTAAATTTTATTGTTAAATGAAAATGACTATTGCAATTAAATTTTGTAATTTGTTTAATCCCTATAAAGAGTTAACAAAATACATATATGGAAAGAAATGTAATATTTGTTCGTTTATTGACTCTTTTGTACATTACACTTACAGTATATTTCAAATATATTTTACAGTTTTTGTACATGGCGGACTTATCGCACAGTGCGGCCTATTTATATGTATGCTATTATTAACATTCCTTTATTATATTTGACCGTTAGTTCTATTTAATTTTATCATACGTACCTACCTATATACTTAAAAAAAATACCGTAGAAACGATAAATTCCATATGAAAAACGCAGTTTCAAGACTGAATAATTGTACCTTTAATTGAATTGAAATATTGCTCATTATGGTGGGCTTGTCATTGTGTTATCAAGCTTTTCTCGCTGTTCCACCCGTCCTAAATTCAATTGTAGGATTTTAACGGCAGCTTCTCAAATATAGTAAGAAAACCGACGCACACTTGACGTTTTGTCCTTTCACGGAACACAAACTTTCTCCTGTCAAATTTCATCTGAATTGGTTCAGCGGTTGAAGTGTGAAGAGGTAACAGACAGACTGACAGACAGAGTTACTTTCGAATTTATAAATATTAGTATGGATGGATATGCATATCGTTAGCATTAAATAATTTAGGCATACCTATGTAACTTGAATACCTATAACTAGAATTTATAAATAGTTCTTTTAAATATAATGCCTTATGGTTTAGGCAATGAGGTTGAGGAATGAAAAAAATAAAAACCTTTTTAAAAAACAATAACCGACTTCAAAATAGACTTTAGCCAAACGCGAGATAATCGCGGACAAACATACATACAAACATACGGGTCAAACGGGGTTTTTTTACAGTCGGTTAAAAAAGATTTATTCTGATTTCTATCGTGTAATAAAAAAAAAATCTGCATAGATAGATAGGTCCTACAAATCCTACATCAGCAAAGTCTCGAGCACCTTGTATTACAAAATTCAACAAACACTAACGTCAAATCATTTTGTATAATGTCAAGATGACGGCGGCGGCGCGGCAGTTATTTGAAAAGTTCAGTTTTTAGTTGGAAATGCTTGTAAAGTTTGTAATTATCAAATCAAGTCAAGTCAAAAGGGCACAATTCCTTTACGTAGCAACGAAGCAATAATTAATGTAAATTGATTTTTGGCGCAGCTGAAAAAATTTCATCCTTTGTCCCGATCGAGCGTTCCCACGGGTTTTTTGTGGTTTATTGTTTCTCACGTTGTAACTGTGAATAAAATTGTTTTTTTTGTGGCACCGACGTAACTTTTGGGACACAGAAAGACAAATACAACACTTTTATCCTAATCAAAAGTTCCCATGGGAATGAAATAGGTTTTCACAGGTAAAACCTTACTAGTAAAAGTACTTTGCGCATAGTTTGATTTAGAAATTAGAAACAACCTTTACTGTTTTTTAATCTTATTCGAATATTTATTATAATATATGGTATATGTTTTGCTAAGTTCGACTAGTAATAGGAAGTGAGAATTGAGCGAGGAATCATAGTTGCACTCTTCGGCCGCCCCGCCCTCTGCCTGCAGTCAAGTTTTTCAGCCAGTTGAGCTTTTTATTCAAGTGAAGTGGTGTGTGAGTTTTGTAATTTTATTCTTCTCATTTCCTTTACTTACGATCATAAAGTATGTACGGTAACTTACAGTAGTAGGTATCTTTTTTGGTAAAACTAGGCAATCAATTAAATATTTGGAATGTGTGTTGAGAATAAATACGTGAAGAAACTGATTATTTTCGGAAACTAATTGATGCATTTGAATTTGCGACATAGATAGTTTTCCAGATTAAAAAACTCATAAAGGTAAGGCAAGTAGGTACCTAAACTTACCTTACTACTTTTGGTTATAATTAGTTAGTCTAGGCAGGTAGGTACCTACTAGGTATTTCAAACTTATTTGTATAAAAGTCAAAGACATATCGGTTTCTTGGTTATTTTTTGACCAGCTTTATTGCTTATTTTGTAGATAATTTGTAGTAAATTCGTAGTGAAACAACTAATTTTGTAGAGTCCTTAGGTTTCAAGAAATCGATGATGATTTGCTAGCTTTATATCAAGCCACATATCGGTTTTTGCGTATTTTTTCGACAAACTTTGTTTCTTACTTTGTAGGTAATATGTAGTGAAATAATGAATTTTGTAAGGTCCATAGATTTCGAGAAAATAAAGCATAAGTATATAAAGCTCGAATCCTGAAAAACTATGGACTTAAACTAGTTCTTTCATTACAAATTTACTACGAATTACCTATAAAATATGAAACAAAGCTTGTCAAAAAATATGCTAGAAACCGGTATGTGATTTTTGACACTTTTGTGTATTGAGTCCGACTGACAACTTCAGACTACCCCTACAAACAAACAGTAACGTACGCATAGGCTAGGCATGTTTTGACTCAACAGAAAAAGATGAAACATCAAACATAAAAGAGTAAAAGTAAAATGTACCACAATTTTATAATATAACTTCACCATAAACTGAAATTATGTTGTTAAGATAATCAGCCTTGTTATATTTAATCACCTTTGCTTGGAAATTGAGTGGTTCGACTTATGCATAGGTACCTTTATGTGGCTAATTATGAGCTGTAAAGAGAAAAGGATTTTATTCGATCCTAGAATCGAATAAGATTGTACAATGTGTTTCCAAATTTTATTATTAAATCCTGAAAATATAAGTTTTCCTGATTGCGGGTCATATATAGTGCTCAACAATATATCATTGATGACGTTTGATGAATTAGAAGTGTCACAAAATAATAATAAATCACACAGTGACCAGTCTGGGTCTGAAAATCAGTTCAGATCATTTACAGGCCGACGTCCACCATGTTCTGAAAGAAAAAGCAGTTGAGCCTGCTACAGTTGTGTTAAGTGAATCATCAACCCCATTAAACGAAAATATAATCATGAAAAAACTGATACAACATAAAGATCTTCAGATGGATGAGATCTCTCATAATGAAATAGTATCAGTTGAGGATATTGACGCAGAAGTGGATAAAACCAGGCAATTTAAGGACTCTCAGGCAGATGACAAGACTGATAAAATTCAGCACAAGTTATCTTTTGATGACACCTTTGAGAAACATTTTCTTTACTCTGATCCACTAATTCCAAGTATAAATAAAAGAAATAGATCTAAGTTAACTAGTGCTATTTCTTCTAGTGCATGGAATGAGTTTTACATCAAGAAATATAAAGACAAAGTTAACAAACTCAACGAAAAAAGACGCAGAACGCAATTAAGAGAAGATTAAAAAGAAAGAAAAAGTAAAGAAAAACAATGCAAAGTATTAAAGAAAAAGAAAGTTACACAGAAGAGAAGCTCAAAAAAGACGCTTATCAAATCTTTCTAATACAAAATTATAAAAAAACATTGTATGTGATCATAGTGAGAGATGGTTTCATTTGAAATGTACTCATTTAAAAAAAAATCCAATGCAGAAGCGGCACAATCCGAATGTGTCTGCTCATATTGTAGTAATAAATATTTATCAATCCCTTGCGTTTTATTTTTGACCTTCAATCAATGCCTTAAGGCCCCATTTTCAGTGGCTTCAAAGTGGTCGAAAAATGACGAAAAAGATGGGCGTAAACTGGCAGTAGGTGTCCGAGAACTAAAAAAAATGCATTTTAAGATTATTAACCCTTTTTTTAATAATAGTGTGAAAACTGTACATATTATTCATGAGATATCGTTACTTTAAAGTATACTGTATAACAAATTATTTATGATTTCACAAAAAAGACTCCTAGCTATGGAAAATTTAAGTTAAAAAAATACAAGTCCACTAACTGGTCGTGAACTAACATATTCACCCTAAGTCGTTAAAGTAAATTTTTAACAATTAATTCAGATCTCGTACGCTACCTTGTTGGCTATCGTACCAACAGTTAATTTTGTAATGGCAACTTTTATGTTTCTTTTTTTTTCTTGTAAGTTTTTTATGTATAAATTAATTGTAAAATATCCTTAAACCTAGCCTTTCCTTTTAATGAAAGGGACTCAGCAAGTAGTAGGTAGGACTAACTTCGATTTGTTGTTTATCCACTTTAAGAGCGTTTCCCATTTCAATAGCCTTTGTGTTTTCCCTTTCTCCCCTAACCCCCCCTCACCTTTAGTTATTTACACAGACTGAGCCACCTAGCAAAAGTGCGCAGCACTTCAGTGACAATGTCATAGAATATTTAATCTGGGCATCAGTTTATCACAACTGGGATTTTCATATTATACTTAAATAAATAATTTTATTCTTGGGATATTTTTAGGTTTAGGACTTAGGATGTATTTGATTTTTGGAATTTTTGGTAAAAAAGTATGAATGAATAAAAACAATATTCTAAATGAACAACAAAAACAAATACTGTATTTATGCAAAAGCTCGAGAAAAGCCCCATTTGCTTCTTACCCATTAAGGCAATGTCATCGGATGAGCAACCTAAAGGTCCGCGATTTCTAAGGCTAGTACTTGTTGAATTAAATAAGAGAAATTAATTATTCTTCCGTGGATATCTGAAAAAAACCGTTTTTTGGTTTGTATTTAATAATTACATGCTGATGCTAAATCTTTAGTTTCAGTCAGCTATTCAGCACTGCATAAAAATTGGGTGTTTGTTTAGTTAATATGAACTAATGAACTACGTTTTTTTTTTAAAATATAATGCACAGTAATAATTTTTTTTCACTTTTTATAATTATGTATTTTTTAATGTATTGTTAATAATGTATGCGGTGTTAGTCAATAAATATCATCATATCATAGTTAAGCAATGTAAAAAAAGTAAAATCTAACTTCGTAGCAGTTTCCAGATTCTTCACATATTACATTGGTATTTGAACCCCCTCGAATGTTAAAAAGATTGTTGCGAGCATCATTGTAAGAAACTTCACCACTGGAAAACAATAAAATTAAAACACATTTACCGTTACTATAAGAATGTAAAGTACCTATTTCTTAGTTTACGAGTTACCCTAGGTCATCATTGGGGAGAGGGTCATCCCCCTTTTTAGGGTTCCGTAGCCAAATGGCAAAAAAACGGAATTCTTATGGATTCGTCATGTCTGTCTATCTATCTGTCCGTCCGTATGTCACAGCCACAAAAAATTTATGATGTACATTACCATGCAAACTTCCACCGAAAATTGGTTTTCACCGAAACGTCATAAATCGTAATCCGCAATTTACCTTTCATTCAATCAACTTAAATATAAAAATAAAACATTTGATTTTTATAGATAATCGTACGGAGCACGAAGTGCGTCAGTCCGACTCGCACTTGGCCGTTTTTTTTTTATATTTATTGTAATAATTTCAAGAAAAAAAATTAAGCTAAATTATAGGTTACTTTGATGCATCATAGAATAATCGCAATTTTTAAGTGATAGGTGAATTCCCAGAAAACTGTTTATCTCGGATACCTATTATTTGTTTAGTGAGCAACTTTGGAATTAAGGCCGTGTCGAAGACCTTGGATTTCGCCAAAATTAACCCCAAATTTCCATAAATTTCTATGTCGATTTCCATTTACGATCGCTTTGGAACATACCTTTGAACAATTACTTGTTTTGTGTGTGTTGGTTTTGGAAACAGAATATCTATTTCGCAGGAGGTAGGCAAGTTTGGCTTTGATGTCGCACTGAAGCAATACAGGTCAGTTTTGTTATACTTGGCTAAGATAGGACTTAGAGTATGTTTGTCATCCAAAATAATTTAGGTTGAAGATTATTTAAGGATATTATTGTTGACATTAATGGCACAGATAAGATGATTAGTTTATCAGTATCTTAGGCGCGTTTTGTTTGTAGCTTCAGTGCGTTTAATGTCCATATCCATAATAATCTATAATAATCCAACCAAGTTAAAAAGACATAAATCTGTATGACACAAATTAAATATTGGTTCATCTATGTAGTTGAATTATTTACATTTAGTGCATAGTGTAATAAAATTGTGTCGGAAAACAATATTGTACAAACGTGGCTAAAGTCATAGCGCGGTAACCCTTTTTTTTTGAACGGACTAAAACGGACTCTAAAGGAGTCTCATCCCATATAGCGCCCAACGCTCAAGGGCACCCCCGGGAGCATTGGTTGTCACTCTTAGGGTCGTCTCTTCGACCAGCGTGAGCCTCGAACCCGAAGGTGAGTCAGCACCAGGAGGGGAGTTCCCCGTTACGCGACTGCGATTGCGAGTGAGTAGTGGTGAGAAGCGTCTCGGCACTCTTTGATACCTCGTATATGGGCTAGGTCCGTGCGTTCGCTGACGAACCCGGTGACGTCGACGTCCTGTGAGGGGGAGGCGCTATTAAGGGAGGTCGTAGAGACTAATCTCGCTATCCGGATAGCGAGATCGTCATCTGGCGCCGATAGTACGTGTCGAGGCCGCCTAACAATAGTTTTTCGACCATGCCGAGGTTACAATATTGTACCAACGTGGCTAAAGTCGTTGCGCGGTTAGCGACTCGTAGCAGGTAGATTAGCTCTCGCAACTGTTGCTAGGGTGTAGTAGTTCTGTAGGCAAGTTTTGGCTTATATTGTCAGTCTGAAATTTAGATTAAGTCTGTGAAGTTAGCACCCAAATTTGCAGCACCCCCGAACTTAGGGTGAGTTCTGGGTCTTTTTACAATAGTTCTAGAGTTCCCGACGGGGTGCAATGATAGTTCTGCCCTTGGGGGGACAGAATTAAAAAAAATAAAAATAGGGTGCTAACTTCATGCCGCACCCCTTTTTCTTCAAAAAATAGTTCCGTATTTTTTTTTAGGTCGTCCTACAATAGTTCTAGAGTTCCTGAAGCATTTCACGAATAGTTCTGCAAAAATTCAAAAGATATGATTTTTTTTCGGAAAATAACATTTTTAAACGACCCAATCCACACACAGGCTAATATAACCGGTCTAATTGGTTAAAATCGACATCAATACGAAAAGACACTTGGTACAAATGTTGATCAATAAGAAATAAAGGTATGTTATGTGAGCGAATAGTGAGAGAAATAAATAATATTATTAAAAATCACCATTTGCCAATTTCACAGTTACATAAATTTCTTACATTATAGGTATCTTGAAACAATCATTACAAAACGAAAGTTCTGATCAGCACCCAGAGAGTTTTGCATTCCAATGCTATTCTTTACTTCAAAAAAAAACCAAATTACTGTATATATTTGCACAAAAACGTTGCGCTATTCGCGAAAACTGCACTGTGATAAGAATTGAAGTATCGCATTAGAGACAGTTCTAACATAGTTTTGATTAGCACCCCGAGAGATTTACATTTTATTACGTACCTTTGACTCAGAAACACAAAGATACAAAAAATATTTGCAAAAACGTTACATTTTTTGCGAAAACTGCATCTAGCTAAATGGGTAGAATTAGCGCTTCAGGGGCAACTCTGCCAGGGTTTTAAATAGCACCCCGAAATTTCTGCATCCCATTGTGATTCTTAGCTTCAGAGAAACCAAAATACCAGGTATATTTCCATAAAAACGTTGCACTATTCGAGAAAACTGCATCTAGTGATAAAAGTTGGAGTATCGCATCAAGAGGCAGTTCTGTCAGCACTGCCTGATCAGCACCCCGAGAGTTCTGCACGCGAATGACACTCTTGAATTTGAAAACAACAAAAATCAGAAAAATTGTTCGGTTAAATTTGCATTATGCAAAAAAACTGCAACGAAGGATGTAAATCTTAGTTTTGACTGTAGGAAAAAAGTTTTTTTTAGAGTTCTGATCAGCACCCCGAGAGTTCTGCATGCGAATGGCACTCTTGAATTCGAAAACAACAAAAGTCAGAAAAATTGTTCGATTAAATTTGCATTATGCAAAAAACTGCATCGAAGGAGGTAAATCTTAGTTTCGACTAAAAGGAAGAAAGCTTTGTCAGAGTTCTGATCAGCACCCCGAGAGTTCTGCATCTTATTGCGATCCTTTACTCTAAACAAAACCAAAATACCAGATATATTTCCATAAAAACGTTGCACTATTCGCGAAAACTGCATCTAGTGATAAAAGTTGGAGTATCGCATCAAGAGGCAGTTCTGTCAGCACTGCCTGATCAGCACCCCGAGAGTTCTGCACGCGAATGACACTCTTGAATTTGAAAACAACAAAAATCAGAAAAATTGTTCGGTTAAATTTGCATTATGCAAAAAAACTGCAACGAAGGAGGTAAATCTTAATTTTGACTGAGAGGAAGAATACTTACGCCTCTCCTTCTAAAAGAAGGCTTAGGCCATAGTCCACCACGCTGGTCCAATGCGCTGAAGTAGTAGTGGGGAAGGGGACTAGGGTGGATATCGAGTCATACCAGAAGCCAAAGCGTAGAACGACACGTTCAATGGACTAATTGACCTGTAGCTCGTTGGACCGATGAGACAACCACCAAATAGTAGTAGTAGCTGGATGTGTAAGGAAGGTTTTTTTTTTAATACCACTATGGTGGAAAACAAGCTTACGGTCCCCCTGATGGTAAGCGGTTACCGTAGCCTATGGACGCTTGCAACACCAGGGGTATCACTCGCGCATTGCCGACCCTTCAGAAATCTAATAACTTCTTTCTTAAAGGACCCCATACTGTAGTCCTTCTAGAAAACCTTGGCAGGTAGCTCATTCCACAACTCAAGCGTTAAAACTGGATTTTTCACTTTAAGTGTTACACAGGAAAAATGAATAACAGAATTTCATCTCGCTTTTCAAAGCGTCAACCACGACCAAGAAAAGATTTTTTTCTCGCCATATTGAAAAAAATCGCCCAAAATCGACGTTGCCATGTGTTGGAATCCCGTTTTTTGCAAATTTAACCAATAAAACAAGGATATATTAATAAAAGTCGTTAGGTTTAAAAATCTGACAAATAATTTATTCACAGCCAATAGTCCTTTTTGAGAAATAATACTGAATATAATATTACAAGTAACTCTACTCCTTAAACTAACAATAGTTTTTCCTTATGAAAAAAAAAACGATTAATGAATTTTAATCATAAAAAAAAGTTGGCTTATCAATGTGAACGTAGTACAAACTTTACTATTTTTTATTTTCCAAACAAATGACGACTCGACTCTCTTAATTTAAACAAGGCGTTTTCACTTGCAAATCGCTGATTTTTCTTTTTATCGATTTAAATCACTGATTCGAATCATCTTCTACGTACAGCAAAAGATGAGGAACTATTTTCTTATTCGCTCCGCAAATTTTTTTTGTTGTTTTCGAATTCACGAGTGCCATTCGCGTGCAGAACTTTCGGGGTGCTGATCAGAACTCTGACAGAACTGCCTCTAGATGTGATACTCCCACTTTTATCACTACATGCAGTTTTCGCGAATAGTGCAACGTTGTTTTTGCAAATATATCTGGTATTTTGGTTTCTCTGGTGTAAAGAACCGCAATAAGATGCAGAACTCTCGGGGTGCTGATCAGAACTCTGAAAAAACCTCTCTTCCTCTCAGTCAAAACTAAGATTTATCTCCTTCGATGCAGCTTTTGCATGCAATGCAAATTTAACCGAATTTTTTTTTTGATTTTTGTTGTTTTCGAATTCAAGAGTGCCATTCGCGTGCAGGACTCTCGGGGTGCTGATCAGAACTCTGACAGAACTGCCTGTAGATGCGATACTCCCACTTTTATCACTACATGCAGTTTTCGCGAATAGTGCAACGTTGTTTTTGCAAATATACCTGGTATTTTGGTTTCTCTGGTGTACTCTCGCGGTGCTGATCAGAACTCTGAAGAAAACTTTCTTCCTCTCAGTCAAAACTAAGATTTATTATCTTGGAAGCAGTTTTTTTTGCATTCTGCAAATTTAACCGAACAATTTTACTGACTTTTGTTGTTTTCGAATTCACGAGTGCCATTCGCTTGCAGAACTCTCGGGGTGCTGATCAGAACTCTGACAGAACGGCCTCTAGATGTGATACACCAACTTTTATCACTAGGTGCAGTTTTCGCGAATAGTGTAACGTTTTTTTGGAAATATATCTGGTATTTTGGTTTCTTTAGAGTAAAGGATCGCAATAAGATGCAGAACTTTTGGGGTGCTGATCAGAACTCTGAAAAAACCTCTCTTCCTCTCAGTCAAAACTAAGATTTATCTCCTTCGATGCAGCTTTTGCATGCAATGCAAATTTAACCGACTTTTTTTTTTGATTTTTGTTGTTTTCGAATTCAAGAGTGCCATTCGCGTGCAGGACTCTCGGGGTGCTGATCAGAACTCTGACAGAACTGCCTGTAGATGCGATACTCCCACTTTTATTACTACATGCAGTTTTCGCGAATAGTGCAACGTTGTTTTTGCAAATATATCTGGTATTTTGGTTTCTCTGGTGTAAAGAACCGCAATAAGATGCAGAACTCTCGGGGTGCTGATCAGAACTCTGAAAAAACCTCTCTTCCTCTCAGTCAAAACTAAGATTTATCTCCTTCGATGCAGCTTTTGCATGCAATGCAAATTTAACCGAATTTTTTTTTGACTTTTGTTGTTTTCGAATTCAAGAGTGCCATTCGCGTGCAGGACTCTCGGGGTGCTGATCAGAACTCTGACAGAACTGCCTCTAGATGCGATACTCCAACTTTTATCACTAGGTACAGTTTTCGCGAATAGTGCAACGTTGTTTTTGCAAATATACCTGGTATTTTGGTTTCTCTGGTGTACTCTCGCGGTGCTGATCAGAACTCTGAAGAAAACTTTCTTCCTCTCAGTCAAAACTAAGATTTATCATCTTGGAAGCAGTTTTTTTTGCATTCTGCAAATTTAACCGAACAATTTTACTGACTTTTGTTGTTTTCGAATTCACGAGTGCCATTCGCTTGCAGAACTCTCGGGGTGCTGATCAGAACTCTGACAGAACGGCCTCTAGATGTGATACACCAACTTTTATCACTAGGTGCAGTTTTCGCGAATAGTGCAAGGTTTTTTTGGAAATATATCTGGTATTTTGGTTTCTTTAGAGTAAAGGATCGCAATAAGATGCAGAACTTTTGGGGTGCTGATCAGAACTCTGAAAAAACCTCTCTTCCTCTCAGTCAAAACTAAGATTTATCTCCTTCGATGCAGCTTTTGCATGCAATGCAAATTTAACCGATTTTTTTTTTTGATTTTTGTTGTTTTCGAATTCAAGAGTGCCATTCGCGTGCAGGACTCTCGGGGTGCTGATCAGAACTCTGACAGAACTGCCTCTAGATGCGATACTCCAACTTTTATCACTAGGTACAGTTTTCGCGAATAGTGCAACGTTGTTTTTGCAAATATACCTGGTATTTTGGTTTCTCTGGTGTACTCTCGCGGTGCTGATCAGAACTCTGAAGAAAACTTTCTTCCTCTCAGTCAAAACTAAGATTTATTATCTTGGAAGCAGTTTTTTTTTGCATTCTGCAAATTTAACCGAACAATTTTACTGACTTTTGTTGTTTTCGAATTCACGAGTGCCATTCGCTTGCAGAACTCTCGGGGTGCTGATCAGAACTCTGACAGAACTGCCTCTAGATGCGATACTCCAACTTTTATCACTACATGCAGTTTTCGCGAATAGTGCAACATTTTTTTGGAAATATATCTGGTATTTTGGTTTCTCTGGAGTAAAGAATCGCAATAAGATGCAGTACTCTCGGGGTGCTGATCAGAACTCTGAAAAAACCTCTCTTCCTCTCAGTCAAAACTAAGATTTACCTCCTTCGATGCAGTTTTTTGCATGCAATGCAAATTTAACCGAACAATTTTTCTGACTTTTGTTGTTTTCGAATTCAAGAGTGCCATTCGCGTGCAGAACTCTCGGGGTGCTGATCAGAACTCTGACAGAACTGTTTCTAATGCGATACTTCAATTCTGATCACAGAGCAGTTTTCGCGAATAGTGCAACGTTTTTGTGCAAATATATACAGTAATTTGGTTTTATAGAAGTAAAGAATCGCATTGGAATGCAAAACTTTCGGGGTGCTGATTAGAACTTTCGTTTTGTTATGATTATTTCAGGATACCTATAATTTAAGAAATTTATGTAACCGTGAAATTGGCAAATGGTGATTTTTAATAATATTATTTATTTCTCTCACTATTCGCTCACATAACATACCTTTATTTCTTATTAATCAACATTTGTACCGAGTGTCTTTTCGTATTGATGTCGATTTTAACCAATTAGACCGGTTATATTAGTCCGTGTGTGGATTGGGTCGTTTAAAAATGTTATTTTCCGAAAAAAAATCATATCTTTTGTATTTTTGCAGAACTATTCGTGAAATGCATCAGGAACTATAGAACTATTGTAGGACGACCTAAAAAAAATACAGAACGATTTTTTGCAGAAAAAGGGGTGCGGCATGAAGTTAGCACCCTATTTTTTTTTTTCATTCTGTCCCCCCAAGGGCAGAACTATCATTGCACCCCGTCGGGAACTCTAGAACTATTGTAAAAGGAACCAGAACTCACCCTAAGTTCGGGGGTGCTGCGAATTGGGGTGCTAACTTCACAGAGATATTTAGATTTATATCCTAACACAGATAATAGTTTATATGTATTTAAATCATAGATCATCATTTATTGCCTGACGTAACGTACCTTCGTATCAAATATGCATTTCCTTTTATAATGTAAATTCAAATGTTGCTATAGAATGCTGGTTCGGACGAACGAATTGACCGATTTTGTCAGTACTCTGTGTTTACCTTCTAAAAATGAGAATGAAAAAGGGGATAAAACCATAATGTTAATTAAATATCTGTTGTTGAAAAACATTGTGTGTGTGGTCGGTTCAATTTGTTTTGAATTTCACACAATATTCTAGGTGTTATTAGGCCGCAAACGCCATGCTAGTGGCTTAACTAGTGCCTAGACAGTCATCAGGAAACTCGTTCTAAGAAACAAACGTTCGATAATAGTCATCTTGCCACGTAATCCTCCTCCAGAGCGGCCATTCTGTTATTCTAGCGACTCACCAGGTGTGTACTAGCTACCTTAAGTCTCAAGCCTTAAGGGGCTATGCAAGCTACCCGTACCCTAGTTGTAGGTGTGTAGCTACCCTTTAGGTGCTAAGCATCCCACCCGAAGTGTATCCTGGCGACTTACCAGGTGTGTAGTGACCTTATAGGCGCTAAGCAAGCCAACCGTAGTGTACCTTTGTAACTCACCAGGTTTCTAGCTGCCCTTTAGGGCTTAGGCGCTAAGCATACCACCAGCAGTGCAGACGTGGCCTTATATTATAGTATTGATGCATGAGAAAGAGTTCTTCTTGGTAGCTATTTTCATATAAATTTCATAACGCGTATTTGTTATTATTCTTCATAAAATAATATCAGTTATGACTTAATGTAACAAAATTATGTTGTTAGCATAATTAACTTAACTGGTGTTGTAACATTTTACAACTGTGTAGTGAGTCCGTTTCACTTCATGTAAACTTAACAAGAACATGATGAGGGCTTGTAATTAGAAACGTTAAGTTTGTAATTTAACAACTTTCTAACTAAATTGGAAACGGACTGTTGACTGGGATTGCTCAGGATCTCAATTAAAGCAGAGATACAGTAAGTTAGAGCACAAAATAGAAAGGTCTATACTTATAAGGTGGCAAACAAGCTTACGGTCCGCCTAATGATATGCGGCTACCGCAGCACGCTTGCAACACCGGCCATCACTCGCGCGTTACTGACCCTTATTTTTCCTGTTTTCTTTAATTGTTTTGTGTTTAGAAGGGCTATAACAATATAACAAACAAGTTATTAAGTAAGTAGTTATAATATTTTTTTATGCACTGGATAGCATCTTATAATTTTAAACGAGCAATTCTTGTATATATGTTATATATAGATATATAATCTAAATCTCGGAAACGACCCAAACAATTTTCAAGAAATAAGTATGCAGGGGGTTTCGGGGGTGTTAAATCGATCTAGCTAGGTTTTATTTTTAGAAAACGAGGATCAAGGATAAACTGTAAAATATGACTCTTCCTGACATTAATTGGCGAGTAGTAATACTTTTATTATATAAAGCTACTTGACAACAGAGGGCGTTGTTAAGCAACACTAAAGCTACTTGACAATATAATTGTTATGTAAAAATTATGAAAATTGGTTTAAAATAGATTGCAAAATTTTTACCGGATTAATAAACAAGAAAGCGAGTTGATAAAAACGTGGTAATAGTAGTTTTTACATTCACACGTTCCGCATTTCTCTGTTACATCAGAAATTTATGTCAAAGTGAAGCCGGTTCCGATATTTTCTATAACAATTTCATTATAATAAATATCTAAGTATTAACATTTTAGTACTCAAAATTTGTTAATATCATATATCGCTATTAAGCATAATCTCAAAAAAAAACATGGAAATACATGAAATGCTATTGAATTATTTAATAACCAGAGTTTTTGATTTTATACATTTAATTGATTTTAAATTGCGTCGGTGTCACGCTTAAGGTTTGCCCAATTCCATATTAAAAGTTTCTTAAAATAATTGAAATATGTTCTTCAAAAACAACATAAAAAATAAAGTCACAAAAACTTTTTAACAAAAAAAAACAACTGGCTCCAAAAAGATGCACCAAAAAGGTAAGAATTTGAAGTTGGTGTCATGAAGTGTGTTATAAACTGTTAGGTACATAGAGAAATGCAAAACATGCTAAAATTTGCACAAAAACTAAAACAATGGTCACTTTTAGATTTTTTTACATTAAATACAATACCTCAAAACCACTGACTTTCCAATGTTTTTAAATGCTATAGTTTTGCCACAAGATTTGCACAAAAACGAAGTATTTACAATAAATGTATAGCCTATATCGTAGTCTTAAGTTAAAGTCATGCAAAATATGAAAAATGCAAGAAAAACAAGATCTGAAGCTTACTTGTTAGTTACCATACCGTGGGGTGAGTAGCGTAGCGATAGCGACAGTTTACGCTACGAGACGTAAACGCGAAGTACAAAATGTACGTGCGTGCGGCAGTCTTGCTCGCTAGCGCTTTCG
This sequence comes from Apoda limacodes, assembly GCA_946406115.1. Lineage (NCBI taxonomy): Eukaryota > Metazoa > Arthropoda > Insecta > Lepidoptera > Limacodidae > Apoda > Apoda limacodes. The sequence continues at coordinate 17,264,797 of OX291555.1, read as the reverse complement.
TTGCGAACGGATCTGTCTAAAGAAGCTTTTAGATTGTGTAATCAAATCGGCTCTAAACAAATACTGGATTTCACAGTGCATTGTTTCAAAAACCAAAATTGGTTATTTTAGTGTGAATATGTTGTGAAAAAAATCAGGCGCTTATGGTATGTGCAAATAAATTGTATATTATAGGGGTTGTAATATTAAATATGTTAATTAGTTTGATAAAATATGAAAGTTATTGTAGTTATGTAAATATATGTAAAATAGTTAGAAAATAAAAATAGCGATCGAAATTTTGTTAGTCTATGTAATTTTATGCAAATTACTAAACTAATTTTAACTGCCTTACTAGCAACATCTTTTCGATTTTTTGTTTACAAGGTTCTGTCCGTATCTTCAGTCACGTGTGTCGAATAAGAATTTTTTATGTGGACGCTATCTTTTCGACTTTAAGCTAATGCACAATAAAATAATCGTTGCACTTGCAGGCCTTTGTCGCACCAGAGCCTTATTAATCTTTGCGACGTTTCTGTCTTATTTTACATGTAGAAAAACTAGGCTGTGGCAAATGACTGTGGCTTGTGTCGCTTAAGTTTACAGTACTTTTAATATGACGAGTGTAGTTTTGATGTTGGCATAAGATCAAGAAAGTTTGCCAACATGCGCCTTATCGCGTTAGGCCAACCAGACAACAAGCGCTCTCCGGCCGTATCGTTTCGTTAGCGACAGGGTTATTGGTAAGTTGTGCATCGGTCTGTACCATACATAAGTAGGTACGTTAATTGTAGACTAATCAAGCTTTGAAGTTCTGTATTCCATTGCCACTGTATCGTGATCAGCAGATCTGGCTGTTTGCAATAGATTGGTAAAACTAAATAAAACTTATTTTTGTTATGAAAATGATATCAACATAGAGTTAAAAAAACAAGAATAACAATTTTAGTTTATTTAATTTATAAATTTAGCTGTTTAATTTGCCACTTATTAATCGTGATTAAATTTCAAATAAAAAAATGACGCTTTTAATTTTTTTTGTTAGGAAATCAGTATGTACCTGATTTACTGAATGTTCCGCTAACTCTTTACTAACTGAAATTGAATTTTAGTAACTATCAATGGCATAGGAATTTGTAATGAAAAAAAATGGCGATTTTAATTTTTTATTAAGAACTGGAGGTTCTGTTAATTTGACAACAACTAGCCTATCAACAAGTTAAAACCAGATTATTTTCGACGAGTAAGCTTTGACTAACTTTTTTTATTAATAGGATACGATTCGCAGCGCCTCACAGCGTGTTTTATACAAACGACTTTCCTACTAGTTTTGGACATTTACTGATCAAATACTATGAAATTTTGTAGGCATGATCTCGAGCAAAATATCTATGTCTGTGGTTTTCCGAAAACCTAAAAAAAGTTTTTTTTACTTTTAACCTTATTCGAGATCATTTGTATGAAAAAACTAGTATCCTGTATAACTTTTAAACTTTATAATGTAATAGGAAACTGGCACACTGCAGACCTTGATATTTAATCCTAGAGCACGTCTTCAAAATTTCATGGTGTTAGATTTGTAAGTGTTAAAAATAAGTGGGAAAGTCGTTTGTATGAAGCACGCTGTTAGGCGCCGCGAATCGTATTCCCTTTAGGAGTGTCTGATAATATCTGCTAAACTAATAAACCATTAGAAAAAAGCAACTGACAGACATCTAAAGTACGAACAGACTAATACAGAAGTGATTACAAATTTGTTCCGGTTTTTCTATTTAAGCGCGGAACACTAAAAGCTTACAGACACTTTGTGTAAACAATAGTTTGTGAAAACTCTTACGAGGAGTTTGAAACACAGTTTATTTCCGGTTACATCTTAGGTGCGAAACCCTGGATTCGCCAATTAAACTCCCACTGCGTTGACCTCGTTTTTTCAAAACTTTTGCATCCATTTTTTCATACAATTTCATACAAATTCAGAAATTTCTATTTAGCCTAAGTAGGTTTTATTTAATAATTTGGTTGTATTTACAGATTTTAAGGCTCTATACCCAAAAGTGTGCCAACGGAGCTCTATTACTAAGCCTATGTTGTCATTTTCTGTTCGACATTTGAGGGCTCTATCTTTTAGACCAAGAAGCCTAAAATTTTTATAGAACAAAATGGCGGATTTCCTGAAATATAATAAAAAGGTCAAAAAGTAAAAAAATAAGGTGTGTCTCCATACACGATACACGCTTTCGTTGTTTTTGCTCTATCGTAAAAGTGCAGTGAAGAATAGTGTGAACTCTGAAGTATAACAAAAAAAAATTAAAAAAGAGTTTGACTGTCTTGAGCCATCACCATCTTAAAATATCGTATCAACGCCATCTAGCGAAAATAGTCTTGATTATTTAAAAACAAACACATTTGTTTATTGAAAAAGCTATTCAAAGTTAAGCAACGTCGAGCTTGGTTATACATTGGATGTGTGACCGTTTAGCAGCACACTTTTGTTTTTGTTTCTGTTAGTAAATTACGTAAATGGTGATACGGGAAGTTCAACTCGCACTTGACCGATTTTGTCTTTCGCCATATCACTATTGCAACATTGAGTAGTGGTATTTTTAGAGAATCCCAAATCCATCGCGGCCTTAACTGGAGTCCCAGACTTATTAAGATAACTAATCTAGATAACGTGATGAACTAATTTGTACATCAAGTCTAGACTGCACGATTTTACACTGGCTAATGTAAAAGATAAAGCTAGAGTGTAATTATAAACTTTAGTATTTATGACCAAGATATGTAACTAGTTACAGTTGAATGGTTAGTTGTAATTTGATAACGTTTATCGTACGTATATTATTTTAATAATAGGACGAAATTACATTTGCACGGAAGTATAATTGTGGCGTGAAACAATTTTACGAGCTTTGTATTTTGCATTATTTCAAAAACTAGAGGTAAGGTGATTTTGTAACTTTGAAGTTCATTGAATTAAACTCGATAATTAAAACAAAACGAAACCCGTAATATCCTTCATATTATTTCCTATTTGCCAATTAACCTATTTATCCTGTATTCGTAGCTTTGTTGTTATTTGAATTTCATTAAAGTTCTTTTTCAATATAACAATAAGCAAAAAATAAGCCATCACTGCTTAGTTCAAATACAGACGGATTAACTTTTACGGCGGTGCTGCTTGCACTCAGCTGCGAAAACTTGGGGCGTTTTGCACAACGGGGTCCTGGACACGAACCTCGGCTTGGGTAGGGTTGCCATCTCTAAAATCTAGCAACTAGAACAAAAAGCGTAAAATCTCGGATTTTGGAGCTTAGAACCCGGATATGTCAACAGTTTCTTTTTTAAAGTTACTTAGAAAAATCAAAAAATAAACTAAATTTACTATTCCTAACAAAACGTTTCTTAAAACTGTTTGCAGTTTTTTATTTTTTATTCTGTTATGAAAACAAAAGGATCTTAAAGATTTAAGGAACTTTTAAACCCGGACTATAAATAAAACCCTGTCCGGATGCTCTCCGGACACCCTCTTAACTAGGACAAACCCGGAGAAACTCTAGGCTTGGGCAACCGCTCATAAAAACTAATCGCATTTGGTAATATATAATAATATAATATAGTTTTTACGTAAGCATTATTTTTATTACAGATTTTTGTTTATACTAGTGCCCTTAAGCATTTTTTAACCTAATAAGGTACGAAATTCCTCGGGGCGCTCGTTAAAATCACGCTTGTTCGGATTCTTCTGTGTTGCACATTTCTTATAAAACAAAAAAACACTGAAAACACAAATTATAAAGTTTATACCGAAACAAATGCGTCTATTAATAAACTAAACTCATTAGAGAAATTCTATTCACCGGAAAACAATATCAAAACGATCTGATTTTTATTATAAAGCTTTTGAAGTCAGCAAAATGTTTTGAAGCTTCATTCATATTCATAAATCATTCGTGATTTCATCGTGACTTGCATTATGTGAGTATTCGTAGTATGTTTTTTCATTTTTCTTGTTTTGTCCTCAGCAAATTTGAAATAAAAGCGCCGGAAATTGTCCTCAAACAAGAATGACTTTTATGATTGGATACTTATTCATCATGTACGACCCAATTTGTTTTATTTGTTTTTTTTTTTTAATATTGGATTATGGGTGGTTAGGATTAGTAACTATGTACATAAGAAAATAATCACAATTGATTTTTATAGGAACGTATATTAGATTAGTGCATCAGTATGATCTTGTTCTGTTGTTGGATATAGGATATATGTATATGGTTGTATAACTAACTGTTGATAAGGAGTCCTTTAGAACGTTAAAGCATAGACAACTTATTGAATGAATCAAGATTGTAAAAATAAAAAAAAAAACAAATATTTACTTGCTGTTACACGAGCACAAAAAGGAGACAAATGACTTTTCATTGTCTTATTTCGTAGATCTGTTGAAAATATGGTATGCATGATTTTTTTCGCGTTTTTGTCTATATACTAAGACCAGTGGTGTAAATTATTACGGCAGTAATTTTAGGATGATCATATTTAATGATGTCAGCGCGCCTATTACCATCTAGAGATTGACAAATTCTAAATAAGTTTGCTATTGCACTTCTTACTCGGAAGTAACAATTGATACGAAGACCTCCGCGTTGGAAATGTTATAATATAATGTGGGGGAGTTTCTTTCTTCTGCACAAGCAAAATTGCGGCAGGATGGTCCTGAGACTCATTGGTACACGCCGAAATTGAACCTCTGCCACACAGGACGCAAAGTGAAATCCAAACCCCCTAGTCCACCACCGACCTTTAACATATGATTGTCACTGAAATTTAACAGTACTTGAATAATCAGATCCCTCTTAAATTCATTAATTATTCGATAGATAAGAATCAAGGAAAACCAATTTAGCTGAGTAAAACGATGCAATAATACTAGAACGTGATTCTCAAGTTGCCGGAACACCACTTCAGTTTAATTAATTAACTAGCCTAAACGCCTTTAACTTCTCTTGGAAATAAATTACGGCATTCGGCAGCCATTTCTGCGAAAAACTTTTTCCAATGTTTTCATAAACCAAACGATATTAAAGGGGAGTTTTGTTGACAAGCATTATCCGAATTGAATGCGCTCAATGCTCTCTATTCGATTGTTCTGTTGACCAAAAATGAATGCGCTATGACGTCACTTCCGGACTGTATTCAACGCATTGTCTGCACATCTTCGGGAGGTAGAGTAGTGGATGCGCTGTCAAATAGTGAACTGCCATATTGTTTGTTTACATTTAGTGAACAGAACGATTTCAATGCCTATGCGATGTCATAGCTCTCAATGCCGTCAATAGAACGCACCTTAAATATAACGCGTATACAAAAAACGACCAAGTGGTAGTCAGAATAGCGCCTTAGGGTTCCGTTCCGCCACAGAATGCACGAGACCGACTCGCACTTGACCTTTTTTTTTTAATTTATCTTGAGGGAAGTTATAATAATAGGTCCGAAAATCTAAATCGCTGAATTTGCGTTTTCTCTCCTCGATATCTCAAGAACCAATGGACCAATTTGTCTCATGAACATATCAATCGTTATGCTATGTCATGACTTAGATCTAAAAAGAGTTTGAGCAATCCAACGGTTTGTTTTTTTTAAGGTTTGTTATCTCAGAACTCTGTTATTTATAAACCAATTTAGAAATTTTTCACGTCTAGGGAAAGAATAAGCCAGGGTCCCATACAGGTTTCTTATAAAAATGGAAAAAACATTTTCTTAAGGGGTAGCTCTCTATACCTTTTTTTTTTTTTTTTTTTTTTTTTTTATACCACTAAGGTGGCAAACAAGCTTACGGCCCGCCTGATGGTAAGCGGTCACCGTAGCCTATGGACGCTTGCAACACCAGGGGTATCACTTGCGCGTTGCCGACCCTTCAGAAATCTAATAACTTCTTTCTTGAAGAACTCCATACTGTATTCCTTGCAGAAAACCTTGGCAGGGAGCTCATTCCACAACTTTTTTTTTTTTTTTTTTTTTTTTATACCACTAAGGTGGCAAACAAGCTTACGGCCCGCCTGATGGTAAGCGGTCACCGTAGCCTATGGACGCTTGCAACACCAGGGGTATCACTTGCGCGTTGCCGACCCTTCAGAAATCTAATAACTTCTTTCTTGAAGAACTCCATACTGTAGTCCTTGCAGAAAACCTTGGCAGGGAGCTCATTCCACAACTTAAGCGTTCGCGGGAGGAAGTTTCTCTGAAACCGCACTGTACGCGACCATTTAGGTTCTAAAGTGTGAGAATGAATTCCCTGCCGATGGCGAGCGGTGCGATGGTAGAAAGTAGCCGTGGGCATCATTTCGAACAATTCCTCAGAACACAACCCATTGTACAAGCGGTAGAACACACACAGTGAGGCAAAGTCTCTCCTCAGACTTAAGGGCTCGATACCGCAAGTGAGTTTGGGATCGTCGACAATTCTCACAGCCCGTCGTTGAACCGAGTCAAAAGGGTCAAGCTGGTATCCGGGTGCACCTGCCCAGAGATGGCAGCAGTACTCCATATGGGGCCGAACTTGCGACTTGTAAAGTAACAACCTTTGCCCCGACGTGAAGTACTGCTTCGCTCTGTTGAGTACACCAAGTTTTTTGGACGCCAGCTTTACCTTATCTTGTAAATGATCTCGGAACTGAACATCGCTGGAGATGTCGACACCAAGGATCCCAATGCTCTTGGAGATGGAGAGGGGAGTGTTCTGGAATTGTGGGACCACAGTGAATGGAGTTTTCTTAGCGGTGAACGCGCACACTTGTGTCTTTGTAGGGTTGAATCGGACCAAGTTTACCCGTCCCCAGTCAGAGACCTGGGACAGTGTGGTCTCGATTTGAGACACAAGTTCTCCGCGGTTTTCCTCCACAACGGAACGAGGGATGTTTGCACGACCCGTGTAAAAAGTGTCTCCAGTACTGTCATCTGCATAGCAATGTATGTTGTTGATGTCCAACATGTCATTGATATGCAGTAGAAACAGCGTAGGAGACAGCACAGAGCCTTGCGGGACACCAGCATTAATGTCCATGCTATCAGAGCAACTACCGTCAACTACAGTTCGTATGCGTCTGCCGGACAAAAAGCTAGCCACCCATTTGCACAAACCCTCGGGCACTCCGTAAGATGGCAACTTCGATAGAAGACCGCGGTGCCAGACCCGATCGAACGCCTTCGCTATGTCCAGGCTACATGCCAATGCCTCCCCCTGACTCTCAATGGCTAGTGCCCATCGGTGTGTGAGATACACTAGAAGGTCACCAGTCGAGCGACCGTGGCGAAAGCCATATTGACGGTCACTGACCAGATCGTGTACTTCTAGGTATCTTAGAAGCTGTGTGTTGATCACACGCTCCATCACCTTAGAGAGGAGAGAGGTAATAGCGATAGGCCTGTAATTCGATGGATCTGATCTATCGCCCTTTTTGGGCACCGGGTGCACATTCGCAGTCTTCCATGTAGACGGAAATTGCCTAGTGTGGTAGGAAAGCGCGAAGAGGCGCGTGAGTACAGGACATAACTCAGGAGCACACTGCTTAAGCACCACTGCTGGTATACCGTCTGGCCCACTCGACTTATGAACGTCTAGAGAAAGCAACGCCCGCCTGACCTCCCGCTGCGTTATGGAGATTTCCGGCATGGACTTACCGCACCACGGTATAGTAGGTGGTACAGCGCCTTCATCGTTCATATTCGAGTTCGAGGCAAAGAGACTGCCCAGTAGATCGGCTTTCTCTTTAGCACTATGGGCCAAGTCACCATCGGTCGGTTTCGCAGTGGTGGTAACGACGACTGGCAGAAGTTCCCTTCGGCAGCTTTGGCAAGCGACCAGAAAGCACGACTCCCAGAAGGATAGCTCGCAAGTCGCCCACCTATTTTGCCGATGAATTGGAATTTTGCTCTGGCAGTTGCTTTCTTACTGAACCTCGAGGCAGCATTTAATTTGCGTTTTAACTCAGAAATATTCGGATCCTTATTAAAACGAGCCGTGGTCCAAGCCTCATATGCATTTTGCTTAAGAATTTTAGCTTTTCTGCAAGACCTATTAAACCACGGTCGTTTTTTGACGCCGGCAGCTACTCGCGGGTTAGGAATATAGCATTCCATACCAGCAAGGATTGTCTCAGTGACTGCGGCTGCGCAGACGTCAGGATCTTCTGAGTTAAAGCAGATCTGCCTCCACGGGTACGATGCGTAAAATTCACGCAATCCATCCCAGTCTGCCGACTTATAGTGCCACACACGACGCCAGTTAGTTGGCCCAGAAGGATCAGGTTGTGTGCATGACACTTGAGTCCGAACGAGACAGTGGTCCGAGGAGCCAAGAGGCGCATCCACTGAGACGGAGTACCCGTCCGGACGAGTAGTCAGCAGAAGGTCCAGTAAGGAGCTCGTATGTTCCTCTATATCTGGTATTCTCGTTGGAGAAAGTACCAGCTGAGAGAATCCATAGGTCAGAGCAAATTCATGAGCAGATATCCCAGCATAGTTATTGGTTCGAGAACTGAGCCACTCGCGATGGTGGGCGTTAAAGTCTCCCAAAATAACTAGTTCTGCTGTGGGATATTGCTCTAGAACTTTGTCAGTCGTCGTCGAGATGGTGGTGGACTGCGTTAAGATTTGCGTGAATACCCCTGATGTTGCAAAAATCCACATTATATGTGGATGGAGTAGCCGCTGTGCAAACTCTTTTCTTTTTCTGTCTTCTGGCCATAATATATATAAAAAAAAAGTTACTAAGACTAAGGATGAGGATTCACTGCACAGACAGCATAGAGGACAAAGGGTGCGGTTCTAAGACTGCCGAAGCTTGCTACAGATGATACGGTTGCTGGCACGGCGGGCGGAAGGGCCCCTGATCCCCCTCTGTTGTAGTAGCCGGGTCCACTCCGGTCTCCTTCTCCGGCACGACTACCACTTCAGATACTTTACACAGGCTGGCGAATCAGCCTCCCAGGGCGGAGATTAAGTGATCCCTGGGTTCGGGATCCCGTTCAACCTGCGGGCGGCCAGCGGTCAGCCGTTTCATCAGGTCTCCCTGACCGCCGAACCAGCACGCCGCGCCTACGCCGAGTATTACAGCAACAAGCACCGCCGGTCCTCCGCTGTCCGCGCAGCGAATCCTCAAAGAACTCTGGCAACCTTACTCACCGCCAGGAACACAACACTACTCAATGTTAGTGTTATTATAGCCGCGGTTTTCTGTAAGGTGGAGGTACTTCCCCAGTTCGGGCCGCTCATTCGAGCAAGTACTCGCTATGCCCTGCTTTGTTGTTTGGGTGGCTTATTCGAGCGAGTACTTGCAGTGCCCTACCTCTCTTAAAAATACCTTGAACTGAGGGATGAATTCTTTTTTGCGCACCACATATCGTGTGGATAATAGTTAAGTCCCATACTTAAAAAAAAAAATGGAGATTTCAAAAACACTTTTTCTCTGACATGCATATTGTCTCATTCGAGCAAGTACTCGCTATGCCCTGCTTTGTTGTTTGGGTGGCTTATTCGAGCGAGTACTTGCAGTGCCCTACCTCTCTTAAAAATACCTTGAACTGAGGGATGAATTCTTTTTTGCGCACCACATATCGTGTGGATAATAGTTAAGTCCCATACTTAAAAAAAAAAATGGAGATTTCAAAAACACTTTTTCTCTGACATGCATATTGTGCGAGAACAGGGCTCCGGGTAGCTTTGGGTACGAAACCCTAAAAAATTATGAAAATAATAATGTCTCAGGTCATTCGGCCGCTTAAATTGCTCCTCAGTGGACTTGCCGTGTGATTTTCTTACTCCAATTTGCGTGCAACACTGTGTCGTTATATCGTGCGCATAAAGTAAGGACACAAAATAATTTCACGACTCATGCACTTATGCACCTAGTCCATATCATGCAGTCATTTCCTTAACATTTCTAGGGTTATGCTTCAAAAAATTATATACAAGTCTTAAGTTATTTATTGTATTAGTATATTTGTTACTTTCATATTCCATTTCACGTAGCACATTGCGTAGCATCTTGTAAATTTGTTTCTGAAAATAAAATATAACTATTATTTTATAAAATATAAAAATGATGCAAATAGATTATGTATTATAAAGGTATATTAAATCTTGAAAACTACATATTCACACACTGTGTTAGGAAAATAATAAATAAACTTACATACATACACACATACATACACACATACATACATACATACATACATACACACATACATACACATACATGAACCCCGAAAACATGACACTCCTTTTTTGGGCAGTCGCTTAGGAGTAAAAAGATTTTAAGAGTAATAAAATGAATGATATAGTGTAGTCAATAAAAATTATCGATCATTTAAACAATTAACCTTTATTAATGTACACTATTTTATAATCTTATCTATAAAAACACATTTTAATATTTTTACATCACTATGCGATTTTTAGAAAATTTCGGGCGTGTCGATGTTAAGGTGATGGCATACCCAAAAGAGTTAGGTTTACACGAATTTGATTAACTTTGTTACTATATTTTTGTGATTTTCAACGTGCGGTCACGTGCTAGCTCCTATCGTACGTGGAACTGTGTCAGTTTGTATGCCTCAATAGTGTTATATGTCTTTGTACATTGGTCGAAACGGCACGTTTTTGTTAGGGTATGCCACAGCATTAATATTTTTTTTTTTTTTTTTTTTTTAATACCACTTAGGTGGCAAACAAGCTTACGGTCCACCTGATGTTAAGCGGTCACGGCAGCCTATAGGTACATAAGCAAGTACATAAATTTCACTACCTAATTCAGACCTTTGCTTATAACTAGACACACTGCGACACATCGAAAATAAAACTCTGGGCTATTCTGACAACCCTAGCGGCAAGTCAATTTGCACAAACTAATCTCACTCATTTATATTGTTACAGAAACACGAAGATGACGCCGTTGATGACGTTCCAAGGAGTTCATAGATGATGATAAAGATGAAGGACTGCGTTTAACAATGCCTGTGTCGGTGCGCATTTTATTTGTGTTGTTGAGTCACCTGCAGTTCTACGTCAGAAGTAATCAAGACGTGCTGATCGAAGAATCAGGTATTTTTTTGAATCATACCAGTATATTAGTAGTGGTAAAATTTATGAATGCAAGATACATAATATAAATCCGTGTAGATAGGATTTTTTTATGTTTGTCAAATACATGGGTTCCGTAGTCACATGGCAAAAAGAGATTTCGCCATGTCCATTCGTCCTTCCATTTGCCAATTTTGGCGTTAAAAACATTAGCCATTAAACAGTTTCATATCTTTCATTAGGCATTGGTAGTGCATATATTATAGGTATGCATATACCTACCTATATAGACAAATGTTAAATAGTTAATATACGCTTAGTTTCATCATGTATTTACAATCATTTGTTTTAAGGATTCCGTAGATATATGGTAAAAACCGAACCCTTTCCTAGTGTCCTATCCTTTCTTTTCTATCAGTCATTAAACTAATTTATGGTTTTGAAGAAAAATTAAAGAAAGTTCTAAGTTTAACACAGACTTTAAGGACCAACTAAAAAATAAAATTCGTTTAACGGGGCAACTAAAATTTAAAAATAAACTATTTTTTTAACAAAAACATAAAGCGACTTTAGATCCACTAAAAAGTAAAAAACAAGCCCCTAAAGGAGACTTATTGACAGGGCTTTCAGCTACATGTTTTATTCGCCTTAAAGCAGACACACTGACAAAACATTTAGCTTCAGTTTCTTTGCCTTAATGTCGGATGCCAACAGAAACTTCTTACTTATCTTTACTTGTCTTTTTTTTTGCAATCGTTTTTAAGGGGAATAAAACATGCAGCATAAAATGCTCTTACTTCACCTACCCTGCCCTACTTTGCCTAGGCCGTTTATTTGAATTTTATTAATATGGTATTCTACTCGTATCCAGAAAAATCATAAACACCTCTTTTGTGTAAAGTTAAAGCATTTTACGGTACCTTATTAATAAAAGTCAAATACATGGTTTGGGAAAAGTAGGCCAAGGTAGGCCAAGTAAGAGCATTTTACGGTAGCTGAATGTTCTGTGAATAAGTCAGCTTTAGGGGCTTGTTTTTTACTTTTTAGTGGATCTGATGTCCATTTATGTTTTTGTTAAAAAAAAAGTTTATTATTCTAAAATATTTTCTCTTTAACCGACTTCAAAAAAGGCCTCCTTCTTTTCGTAGTATTATGTATGTTCGACGGGTATATATTTTTTTCATGAATGTCCAACGATTTCTCCGTCAATTGTGAACCGATTTCAAAATTATTTTTTTTCGAAAGAGTACGGTCCTGCGGTGGTCCCATATTAATTAAGTGGATTTAGAACTTATACTTATGGCGGAAAAAAAAATTGATGCTAATTTAGAAGTGGTTAAGCGCGCCTTTTATGTTGGTGATTGTATACATTTTGTTACAAGTATGGATGTTTTGAGTGTACGAGAAAAAAAAATTTCGTCACTCAAAAGAAAAAAATCAAAACTTTTTAACGAAAAAAAAAACAACCGGCTTTAAAAAGATGCACTAAAAAGGTAAACATAATTTCTTATTGCCAAAAATCTGATCTGAATTACCGTTTAAAGTTGGTGTCATGTAAGTGAAGTGTGTTATAAACTTACCTTTATAGTGCATCTTTTTGAAGCCGATTGTTATTTTGTGTTAAAAAGTTTTTATTAGATTTTTTTGTTTTGTTTTTTTAGTTTGCTTAAATTAAGCTAAAAACAGATAATACCACTTATCTAGTTTTCGTCGTAATGGCTGTTGCTGTAGTCCCACCATTAGGATTAGGATTCCATTGTATCTTGGTACTGAATCCTGCATATACATTTCTAAAGAAACACAAACATAAAATAAAAACTTTGATGTCTTTCATACCGCCAAGAAAAAACGTACGTACAAAGTCTATTTCTTCTAAAAAGGCCTTTTCAATGATATTTAATATTCCATTTCAATATGATATTAAATTAAAATAGTTTAATATTTTTTTCTATCTTAGTCTAGACTTGGAAAAAAATCGTAGGAACCAGACAAAGCTAAAGATAAATAGCTTATGCCAGCGGTTCCACCTGTGCCAAATTTAGTTTTCAGCGTAGAATTTCTTGAATTGAGTAAAGAAGTTTGATATATCAAGTTATAGTAGCAGTTATAGTTTGTCCTCGTGCAATTTTATTATCATAGTTGTTCTTTTGGGAACTTCTGAATTTTCTGGTATAAAACGTAGCTTTTGTCTTTCTGCGTCTCTTTTATTAATTATCCCTGTCAAGTGTTAGCTCATTTGAATACTCCGTTGCGACGAGGAGGAATGTTAAACAAACAAACACACTTTTGGATTTGTAATATTAGCATGGTCTCTATTAGAGACCAAAATTTTAAAAAGAAAACCCTTGAAGTGAGAATCCGGTGATCGCTTGTATGACACATCGGATTTTCTCAGCAACTACGATTGCTATCGACTTGGGAAGTGTGCGTTGTAGACATCGCTTGCCTGTCATATTTAGAAAAAAAATATCGCAAATGAAGGGTCAAAATTTGAAAGTATCCCCTGTGGCAAATTGGGAATCATATAATCAAACGGAGGAAAAAAAAACTATTTTTTTTAATTGTTATCATGATATTGTTTTTGACTCTTGATTAAAAATTTCCAAAATGGACCATTCCCCTTTCCTTATCTTAAAAATAAATCAGGTTTATATTTCTATGTTTTACAGGAAAAACATTAATTCAAGTATTTAAGAAAAAAATTTTTTGAAAAATAAAATTTTTTTTGAAAAATAAAAAAATATTAATCTGAACTAGTACTAAGATACTTTATATAGAGACTATACAAAACCCTTGGTGCGAGTCCAACTTGAACTTAACCAGCTTATTCCGGTCTTAACCGGTATAGCTGTTATTAAGTTCTAAAAATTTCTTTCGGCAGACTTCAATCTATGTCCTTCTTCAAATTCTCCCATTATCCAATTAATTACTATCTTGAACTCTTCTCAAAGATATCTTACGTAAAATTGTGGTATTATACGGTTGATATCAATGTCTGAATTGAGATTGAAATTGAATTGTCTATTTAAATATTCATCAAATCGTCTCTGGGCGAGCACTTAACTTTTTGTTGCTTTGGCGTAAAGTTTTGATCCATTTTCCACGTCCTTGAAACTTTTTTACTCAAATTAATTACTGTTTTGTCCATTGGGACGAATTGTACTAAAAAGATATAATAAAATATAATTTTTAAACATTTTTGAATGAAAAGAACGAGAGCTTATTTCGTTGTTTAGATGTCCTTGTCTAGCCCTAGTTTAAAAAGGTTGGTACTGCTGGGCTACTGTCTAACCGTTACACTATTCCAATAGATAGTTGTGGTGTACCATTTAGTGTTGTCAATTGTAATTATATGTACATTTAGTAAAAAGTGCAGGACTTTTTAAAGAAAACGTTTAGCTACTGGCTTATGATGCTGCCAGCACCGACAGAAAAATTATGACTGTGTTGTTCTCAACATTATCAGTTTTCTGAAGCAAAAAAGAAAATGCGCGTTTAAATTTTTTAGTAATTAGTCACTTTCCTATTTAGTCCTATATTTCTTTGTTTTCTTTTGGCAAGTTGTTTGTTTTCTTACTTCTCTTGAGAAGTTATTGGAATAGGTCCGAAAATCGAAATCGAAAATTTTGCGTTTTCTGTACGTTTCAAGACTTGGAGAATCATTTGCAATCATTTTTAGAGTGATGTCTGTGTGTGTGTGTGTGTGTACGTATGTATGTATGTATGTAGACATATTTTGGCTTTCGATTCCTCAATAACTACTGGACCGGTTCGTTTTTTATCCGTAAAAAACTGACATTTTTATGCACGCAACATAAATTTCATGTATCATTTCATGTATCGAGGGGTAGTAAAGGGTTTTAGAGGGTGCTGATCTCGAATTTTTTATCAGTTTTTTTAAAATTAAAAAATCGCGGATCCAATATGACGTAATTTTTTTTTTGTAAAAGAATTTTTCTCAGGAGAAGTTGCATGTACGGTACTTGCTGCCGAACCAATTTTTATCTTTTTTGGTGTCGACGGTCCTTCATTACTACTTTCGCTGTCCTTTTTGTAATAAAACATTCATTTTTTACTTAAGCATAGGAAAAGACAAATAAAAACACAATAATAAAACATATATATTATAAAAATAACAATAGTTACGTGATCAGATATAATCGATGATGTACAAAGTGATGTTTATCGGAAATATCTGGTTAAAGCTGCAGGTCGAGAATTTTGTTATTGGTTGGTCCGAAAACCGTAGAATACGGCAATTGCCATAGCATTGACACCACTGGTAGGACTTTTATAGGGTTCCGAGAGAATATCTAAAGATAAAGGTATGTAAGGTTCAAATGAAATACAGCAAACATCGATTAATAATTATATAAATACGTTCAACGGAAAAAATCGGTTTATAAGTTTTTCATACACAGATAATTATTTGCAATAGTTCTCATTCTACCGAACCCTAACTTATTGCGTGTACGACACTCACTTGGCTTGTTTTTTGATAAATTATATCTATATATCTTTATTTAGAAATCATTTACATTAATAACAAACCTTAAAACGTAATTAACTCTCTAAATACGTTATTTAGACTTTGATTTTTAGATATATTCTCAATATTTAGTTATAAAGATCATGGGTAACATAGCAACAGTGTCCCAAAGGTTAACTTCAACCCATTTATCAGGAAAATTTCATCGACTGTCTTATTTACAAGAAAACATGGTACTGATTTGTAAATAGGAACCATTTTAGTTAAACAAGGCACTCAATTTAATACATCGGTTACTATGTTAAATATAGCTTTGCTGATAGAAAGACAATCAGAAGTAATTTATATCTCACCAGAACAATATTGGACAGCGTCTGTAACCGGCAGAATTGAGTCTGACTCACACCAATTGTGGAGTAAATAGCTTGGAATCATTTATATCAAGCTGTTGGCTTGGATCATTGTAACTAATTGGTTATTATTGAAGTGTTTTGTTTTGGAGTTTGGTTGTAATAAATATGTAGTTATCTGGCCATATGCTAGCTTGCATTTCTTAAGAGGGCGTATATGTAAGAAATCTGTTTTTTTAGCAGGAAAGTTTCTAAAAAAATTTCCAGAAAAAACACACAATAAAAATATAGAATATACCTACTGAAGGTAGTCACACAGCCCAAAACATGATAGCTTATACTTTACTCAATAAATTTTTTTTTTTGAAAAGGGCTCCATAAAGTTTGTCTAGCAGATTTTGCTCAATACCTATTAAAGTACTTACGACTATATATGTACATAAGTGAATTAATAAACTTTAAATTATTGAAAAACTTATTTAAGACGTAAGTAGAGGCTATGACAGAAAGATTTTTATGAAAACTTTTGCTATTAATAATTTTCAAATAATTATTTTTCAATATTTTTGCATTATTTTGGAAATAGGGACTGAGTTTGTCCCTTTCTTGTGCAATTCTGTGTTTTTTCATTCATCTCGCTTACTTGGTCATTCATTGGCACACTCTTAAAAGGCAACCTAAATTACAATGTTATTGGCAAGGATTTCTCCGGATTCGCTTAGTAGATGTGACTGAAAATTAATGACTGTGTTCTTTAGGATTTGGTTCAAACACTGACAAACGTGAAAACATGATTATTGAACTTTTGTTTGATAAAAAAATAACCCTTAACTAACTTTTTACCCATTTTTCCACTTAGTTACGTAGCCGTAAGTCATGTAGTTTTTGAGATATCAAGAATTTGATTCGAAGCATATCCGTAAATTTAACTGAATTTTGATATCCTATCTCAGAAAAAACTTTTTATTATAATAATAATAATAATAAATTCGTTTAATTCTCAAAAAAGTACAGAGTTTAGATTAAGAATACTTATCAGGTAAACAGTAATGTAACATATTTTGTGGGCCACTAGCAACTAAACAAGGCCTAGCCTGTATTTAAATGGTAGTCTCTTCCAGTGTTAATGACCCATGACAAAAGTTAGGTTTATAATGTTAGAACCTAAGAATATTTATTACGAAATAATGAATCAATAGTAACTAATATAAGATTGTTATAATAAAATAATAAAATACAAGTAGCATGTGTGTGTGTGTGTGTGTGTGTGTGTGTGTGGTGTGTGTGTGTGTGTGTGGTGTGTGGTGTGTGTGTGTGTGTGTGTGTGTGTGTGTGTGAGTGAGTGTGTGTGTGTGTGTGTGCGAGCGCGCGCGCGTGTGTGCGTGTGTGTTTGAGGGTGTTTATGTTTATTTTATTATTAATTTTTTTTTGCACATATTTGTCGATCACTTTAATATAGTAAAAAGATTTTCGATATCGTGGTACTTTTTAGTTTTCAGCCATTTTGTCAGGATCGTTTTGCAGTTAAAATAATTGAGATGATAGATATTAATAACTTTGTTAAGTTTATTGTAAAGCATTGGGTCGAGGTAACATTGGAATTTACGTATAAAAAGTTCTAGATAATGGAATTTGGCATAATTTATCTTTACGACGCGAGGTTGATAGCACCGGGTTGTAAGGAAGTTACATGTGTTGCAGAATTATGGTATCTCTTATAAATAACTGCCTAACTGAAAGTATATCACAATTAAGATATAGTTCAGGAGTAGGATATCGAAAAGGCTTGAAAGACATCACTTTTAAAAGGGCACGCTGTGCACGTTCTAATTTTATTAGGTGCGTATTTCGAGCCCCACCCGATGATGTTATACAATATGTCAAGATAGACTGTCCCAGAGCATAATAGACAGTTTTTAACAACTTAAAGTCTGCAACATGTCGTAAGGATTTGAATACATAAATTAATTAACGAGTTCTCTGAGCCAGTATATCAATTTGAGGTTTCCAGGATAATGTTTCGTCCAGTATAACACCGAGATATTTTATAGTTTTCGATTTCTTTAAGTCTGGACAGTTGCATTTTTCAAAATTTGAGCACTTGTGAATTTTAATTTTAAAGTTATGCTCTATAGAAATAACACCTTTTGTAAAACCAAAAGTCATATAATTAGATTTAGAAATGTTTAGAGTTAGAGAGTTATTTTGAAGCCAGTTAAATACCTTTTGGATACCTGTTTCTGCAAAAACTCTAGCACCTTCCCAAGTTTTGTCAAAGAAAATGAGTGCAGTGTCGTCGGCATACGCAAATGTTCTACACTGGTTAAGATTTAAGTTGCACAAATCGTTTATATAAATTAGGAAGAGGCTAGGACCGAGTTCACTACCTTGAGGTACACCATAGTTAACATCTATCTCTGTACTATAGTAGTCTCCTATCTTTACTTTTTGTAAGCGATTTGTGAGATAGTCCTGAAATAAAGTCAATACATTACCTCTAATTCCAATCCTCTCCATTTTGCCCAATAGAATAGAAACAGACACCGTATCAAACGCCTTTGCAAGGTCCAAAAATAAACCAATACATTTGAACTTTGCATCTTATTGGGTTGCCACAAATTCTGTTAGTGTGGATACAGCTTCGCCTGTTGATTTACCGGCTCTAAAACCGTACTGGTTTTGTGACAAAATGTTGTTCTTTTCTAAATAAAATATGAGTCTTTTGTTTATGATCTTTTCCATGATTTTTGAGAAGGTAGATAGTACGGAAATAGGACGATAATTATTGACACAGTCTCCGTTCCCACCCTTATGAACAGGATGGACGATGGATAGTTTATGGTTGTGTGTGGTTTTATGGTAAGTACTAGTGAGAATATGGTGAAAAGCGTTTATTTAATTGCCTTTTGTAGTAACTTTCATTTAGCATTACAGACCTGATTTAGACCGTATGCAATTTCATTAATTTTTTGCATTGATAGCCCAATTCTTGAGAAAGGTTATAGGCTATTTAAAATTACGCTATGACTCTTAGGAGCCGAGTAAGAGGAAAATGTTAAAAAGAACGCTAAGCGAAAACGATGTCATAGCGCGCGCGAGGTGATTGGCATCAACGGAAAGGGCAGAACAACATCTGCCAGGTTAGCCAGTGCTATTATAATAAGCTAAAAAGTTTTCTGTTTTTTTTTTAACACGCTTATCTCTAAAAATACCAGTCTGATTTGATTTTTTTTGCATTCGATAGCAGAATTCTTGAAGAAGGTTATAGGCTATAAAATCACGCTGTAACCCTTAGAAGCAGAGCAAAAAAAAGGAGTCAAACCTTAGCGAAAACGAAGTAATAGCAAGGGCCAGCGATACGACGGGGGATAGCAGCAACGGAAAAGGCAGAACAACATCTGCCAAGTCAGCTTGTACTAATATAATAAAGCTTGTTTGTTTTTTTGTAGTTGATCTCTGAAACTACAAGTAAGAATAGATTTTTTTTTGTATTTGATAGCCCAATTATTTAATAAGATTAAAAGCTATTTAAAATCTGGTTTTGACCTTTAGGTCAGGTGATGACTGACTGAGCAAAAAGAAAAGAAGCCACACAGAACCCTAAGCAAAAACGAATTTACAGCGCGGGCGAGAAATGCGACGGAGGGGGTCACTGGAAAGGGTAGAACAACGTCTGCCAGGTCCAGCTAGTTAAATAATGAAGATAAAATAAAAAAAATAATCAAACTGATTTATAACCACAGTTGCAGTGCTCATTTGAATTTCACTTGACCTTTTTTTTTAATTGTACCTAAAATTTTGTTACAAGCTGCGATAGACTCCCTGCAAGCACCAATAGGAGGCGCAGTTGAGCTACCGTGTGACGTGACCCCAACCATGCCTAACGACAGTATGGGACTCGTCATCTGGTACAAGCAGGGCCATGAGACTCCCATTTATACGTGAGTATTCTTTTTGGAGCAAAAAAAATATGACCTATTCATTTTGATGCCAGCGGAAAATATACGATTATGTCAATAATGTGTTATGAGGGCTAAGCACACTACTAGCGTATTCATGAAGTGACCTATAAAGTAAACAATCTAAATAAATAAAAATGAATTAGCAGCAGTTCACGTTTTCGGAGTAAATAAGTAGCGGGGGAAAGCACGAGATAGGGGAATAGGAATGAAAGTGGAGAAGGGGGAAAAGAAAGAGGAGGCTAAATCGAAATAACGTTTGTGGGTTCTCCTAATTTTGTAAGAAAAATCATAGTACTATTTACGTACTCACAAGGCGCTCGACAATCACCTTAAAAGATTTTATAGCAGTGTCATATTTTTTTTAACCCCAGTGTACCCTGTTTTCGTTAGAACTTAGTTTTATACTGCATACCGCTACAGTAAAATAAAAGAAGCCTTATTATTATTTCTCATAGTCTGCATAATTTTTTTTCTTTTCTCTCCAACCAAACAAAAGGTAATAATGCCATTTCATTGTTATACCAGTATCTTACTGTGAATCCGCACAATCTCATACAACATGCGACATTTCTTTTCCTCTAACCAGGGTTCGATTTTCCCGGTATTTTGAAAATGTTGTATACCTAATGAAAAACCAGGTCTATACTCTATAATTCAAAGAATTTTACTGTATTTATAAAGTTCTTTTTTTGTGTAAATAATATGCTGCTTTATATTTAGTTCATTTGTAGGAAGGCGGGGCAAAGGGGAGATCTCCCGCCAGGCGAAGTCATATGCCTGAGGACCGCCGTGGTCCTCTAACATGCGCTTCGGTTTCTATATATCGAGAACTGCCGAAGAAACTCTGATAGCGCGATGTAGGACGCGTGACGCCAGATTATTTGTAGAGCGTTACGATATGATACGCTACATCAATCCCTGTCCACACCGAAGTTCGATACTTTTTGCAGTGATGCTTTCGTACGAATCTTGGAATGACGAGTTTTAATGCACCGTCCACAGTGACTCGGGAGGACGTGTAATGCAGGCCGAATATTAGCGGTGAGTCGAGACTGGTACGCTGCTGGCTGGCTGTCTGCAGTGGGTCGATACACTGGCGAGTGCTGGCGTGGTGGTTGCGTATGGCCTTAGCGAGTCGGGTCCAATCGAGACAATGGGCTGTGTTAGCGGCAGAAGTGACGTGCAGCGAAATGCCACGCTGGATGATGAATCCTCAATCCCTGGTGGTAAAGCTGTTGCGTCACTGGACAGGAGAACTGAGGAACTAGGAAGTCGTCTTGATTGCTGCGAATGGTCCTGATAAGGCTCTGTGTTACGAAAGCGTACGGATGAAGACTGGTCCGTGTACGTGGTCGATGAAAGAGTATGCTGCTGCGAAAAATGCGTCAATTGTTCAGCTCGGGGTTACCAATGTAGAAAGGTGGCAAAGGGGAGATCTCCCGCCAGGCGAAGTGTTGAGTGCGGTCTACTTCAAATGCGCTTCGGTTTCTGCATAATCTGAACTGCTGAAGAAACTTTGATAGCGCGAAGTAGGACGCGTGAAGTCAGCCTTGATTGTAGAGCGATACGATCATATCCGCTACACAATTACTTTGTAAAGTTTTATGAAAGTAATTTTTGAATACAAGCAGTTTATAGTATGGTTTGAAATTTACGGTAACTATGTGATTTTTTTCTATCGTGAAAATATTATGGAATCGAGTTTTTTGCCACACATAGTACTTAGCATCAATTCTTAACTTAACTTTATATTTATCACAAAGTGACTGCTGCAGTAGTAACTCCACTAAGCACTCTCAGGTAGTATCAACCCATTTTGTAAATCAATATTTATATTGAAAGTAAGGGATGGATCTTTCCATTTTATATGAAAACGTGCGTAAGTGTTCACAGTCCCTTTTGATGGCAGGAAAAAATATTTAGACAAACATCACTCGTTTACTAAAGGTTTTCGACCACGGATATTAAAAAGTAGCAGCAATGGAGATGCAGTTCATAACCTGCAATTGTATCATGACAAGTGTGTCTAGTATGATTTTTTGCGTGTTTGTTAACTCTGCCATCGCTTTCGTGTATTCAATTACTGTCTTATGAGAATAAATGTTCTCAAAACGCGTCCGCTATAGGCGCTGCTCCATTTCCGTACATTTATTTCGTTGTCTCGAACGTGATAGATTATATGTTGAAAGTGATAGTGGTATCACTAAGGTGGCAATCAAGCTCACTGTCCGCCTGACGGACGCTTGCACCACCTGGGGCATCACTCGCGAGTTACCGACCGACTTTTTAAGGGTTCGCGGAAGCTAATTCGCCGAAACCGCACTGTACGTGACCATTTAGGTTCTAAGGTCTGAGGATGAATTCCCTGCCGATGGCGAGTGGTACGATGGTAGAAGGTAGCCGTGGGCATCATTTCAAACAATTCCTCAGAATAAATCCCATTGTACAAGCGGTAGAACACACACAGGGAGGCAAAGTCTCTTTACACTCACACAAGGTACCCTAGTTGTTATCAGTAGAACCGTCTATCCCTCTCTTATCTAGGAAGTTTTTTGATCATTTGCCTTTAGATTTAATTGTTTTATAAGAAATCTAATGCTTTTTAGATTCGATAGCCGTGAAGGTGTGACTTCACACTGGTCTAATCCTGCTACCCTTGGTGTCAGAGCTATATTCTATCCTCACGCCGACCAGCAGTTCTGGAGGTTTCTAAGTTAAGGTAAACACAAAATATTTATTAATATGCGCGTCCTCAAATTTCGTATTGCGCAAACAACTTCCCCGACAAAAAGAAGGGTTATTAATTATAAGGGTAATTGTGACAAAGAGTTTTTAGTTTTTAGTGTCTTTACGACTCGGTACTAAGTACATCTTACTATTTCTATATCTTAGTACTTCTTTGGTTTTTGAACCCAAGGAAAGTACAATCCATAAGGACTTTGAGATCCTTTAAAGTTTGCCATAGAGAATTTGCACCCTATTTATCACCCTATCATTTCATATTGGGGGTATAGTTGGCTTTGTCAATTCTGACAAGTATCCGTAATCTATCAAAATAATTGTAGATTGGGGAGAAGTATTTGCTTGTTGCTTTAACTAAGTATTTTTTGATAGTAAACCAAATATAATTGATATTGTGTTAGTTAAATTAACTACATCAAAAATGTTGATTTCTGTACAAAATTAACAAAATATTGGATTCGTAACGATCTTTTCCATCCATCTATTGCCGTTGGTACTTATTTGGTTCAATTACATTATCTTGCTAATAAAAGTACATTTATACCAGGCCTGAAGACAGCGGCCAATACAGATGCAGGGTTGATTTCCTGAAGTCACCAACCAAGAACACCAGACTCAACTTGACAGTGCTTGGTAAGTAAAGTTAGAAAAATCCTTAACTTACAAACTCTTAGTAAAAATCCTTCAATTGTTATGTAATATGTTTTGGAAATAAAACTTATTGACATAAGTTAATCTATTTACATTTTTTTCCTTCCGTAAATTTATATTAAACTAGCTTTTACCCGCGATTTTATCCGCCCTAAATTCGGTTATCGTGTAGGATTTCAAGGGCAATTCCTCAATTATAAAAAAACCGACTCTGCCTTGACGTTTTCAAGTAGCCTATGTCCTTCCCCGGGACTCAAACTATCTCCATGCCAAATTAGCCCGCGGTTCCACCCGCCCTATATTCGATTATCGTGTAGGATTCCAACGGCAACTCCGCTATTATAAAAAAAACCGACTCACACTGACGTTTTCAAGTAGTCTATATCCATTCCTAATTTCATCTTAATCAGTACAGCGGTTTAAGCGTGAAGAGGTAACAAACAGACGGACAGAGTTAATTTCGCATTTATAATATGTATTCGTACAGATTAAGTTTTAATTATCTCACACTAAAAAAGAAGAATCAAAACGTTATAATGATATTTCTATAACAGCCTAATTTAATGGATAAAATTTCGAGATTTTGATTGTGAAATCGAAGTTACTAAAAGAATTATTCCGATTAAAAGGTTTTGTTGTGTATGTGATGTGGAAACTACAAATTACGTCAGTTTACCATTAAGATAGAAACTTACTTATAATTGCCGGTATCTAAGTACTAGTACTAAATATGCAGATATAATTATATTTAAATCTACATCCAAAAACGGGGAACTCCCCTTCTGTTGCTGACTCTCCTTTGGGTTCGAGGTCGCCGTCGCCGGTCGAAGGGACGACCCCAAGAGCGACAACCCAAGCCGAGGTTCCCCCCGCCGGGAGCACTTAAGCGTTAAGCGCTTTATGGGCTGAGACTCCTTCAGAGTCTCGCCCGAAAAGTTCGGTGTAGCAGTAATGGCTGCATCAGCCATACTGTTGCAGTCATTTTAAAAAAAAATATCTAAAGTTATTTTAAAACTATATCTTTAGAGATACGGGCTTCATGACAACACTGCTTATTTCGCACTCGCTGTCTAACAGGATAAAATTGGTATACTATTAAACAGCAAGCAATGCAGTTTTAAAATAAAAAATAGTATGTATTTTTATTTTTTATTGAAAAAAAAAATCATTTAAAGTTACCTATTTTTATCTTGTGCATTAGCTTATGATTTTTTTTATTGTATGATACTAAAAAATCTTAAGATGACAACTTAGTTGGATTTAAGATTTGTTAAAATGTTTGAAACGTATACATATATTATATTGTACATGGTTATATATAATTGTTAGAATTATTTTTTTAAATCCTGTGCGTATAAAATGCACAAAAAATTTCACCAAAAATAATTGTAACTAAAATTTATGAAAAATTCAATTCCTCGCAGCGTAATTTTGGTATACAGAATTGGATAAGTACAATCTCATCATAAGGAAGGTATCGATAGGAGATTGTATTGTATACTGATGTTTAGTATATTCATTCACGTTTACAGCCTTAGTAAAAATTTTAGAATTTTTCCATACAAAAAAATCCCCTTAAAAAATCTTCTGTAACCAAACAAATCAAGACAAATTATTTTGTAGTTCGCTTATTCACATTACGTTCCATTACAATAAATCAGGTTACTGTGACGAAATTGTTATCTATACAGATATTTATGTTATTAACTCATAAGTTTCAAAAAGTATGGCTAACATTGTGACCAGTCAAATCTAATACAATAGCCAGGGCTGGCCATTGTGTGTTCCACATTCCTGTGACCTCATTCGTACATTCGGACAATAGTTCTTCTCTTTTGTTCGGATCGAAACGCTTCGTTTGACTCACTCAATCTATGTTCACGATCAAACTCAGCTTTTGTGTGATGAAACATTTTTTTCTGAGTCCCAGTAATACAATACTTACCTACCTGAATGTATGTGGGTGTGTGGATTATTTAATATCGGCTCCTAGACCTTGCTTTTTGCTTCGCTGATTTGTTTGTGACATAATTTCAATCAATATAATATACCTACCTACTAACTTTGCTTTTACAGCTGTTGGGATACCTTTTTTTTCAAGAATTCTTTTATTTCTCTTAGTGGGAGTGATGTGGGAGTGAAAGGTATTTTGTTACTTGTTTGTGAGATGATCAAAAATAATATTGGGCATGAGTAAATTGAAAATATTTTTTGATGATAGTTATATTTTTAATTTCAATATTTGGCGATGCCCTTCTATGAAAAAATAGCTTAAAACATGTAATTACGAAAAGTCCTTATTTGCTTATGCTAATCTGATAATTTTGCGTTTCTTTTTTCTTTAATTAAAAACTGACATAAAAGAATAAGACTACTATTTCCCTAAGTTTCCAAATGATATCCTACACGATAATGTTATGTGTATTCACAGGAATAAATAACGAATAAATGAAATTAGACTTGTAGGTACGATTTTGACGATAACGTAGGAAAGGTTTATAACTTTTTTGACTCATAGATATAAGAAACAATACGAGACGGTAGCAAAGTACGTAGTACTTTGCGAAAACAGGTGACAAAAGTGTGGTGAGGCAGTGCGGTAAGAAAAGGTACACTTCCCTAGTTATTTCTTCAATATGATAGTGAAGCTAACAATAGTTGACGTATAGATTATGTCACTGGTTGACGTGGTATATTGTCTATGTATACGTTTTTGACTGTTAGTTTGTTTCGTTTTTTATAACATAAAACTACATTCGACAGCCCTAACCATAGATTCTACATCTATTACCCTTACCGTATTTTGAGTTTGAATTTCGTAAATAGTCGCTAGTATGTATCCTTTACTCGCATTAGGACCAATCGGCCTATACGCAAGAAAACCTATACTAAAAAGGACTATTACTACACTTATCGGTCGGGTCGTATACCTACTTTAACGGTAGATATATAATGTGCAATTCACTACATACTTCAAACACCACGTTCCATTTGTGAAATTTTCATCTTCAATCCACTTGACTACCAAGACATAATAATCTAACAACACGTTGCATATGCAATGCAACCAACTGTAGTTTAATTACTTTGAATGAGGCCTCAGATGTTAAAGTCAGAGGGAGGTGTAGTAAACTATTCGGATTACTACCGGCTTAATTTCCTGTATGAAGCTCATGCAAATTAAACGAATCAAAATGCGAGCACCACAGAAAACATTTCCGCGTTTTATGAGTTTTGTAATTAAACAGGTAATTCTTAGTATTTTACTTTTCGTTTGAAGATTGCTTGTGTTTAGAAGCGGTAAAGATTTGGTTGTTTTCGTTTTATCTGACAAAACCAAACATTCTTTTAACTGCCGCAAACGGAGTTAATGCGTTACTTGGTTTGTTTCGAATGTCATTTGAAACGCGTTTTATGGTTTTTAAGAAGTATGTATTTGTTTGCGTTGTCAATTAATTAAAACAACGTATTTCATATGGTTTATGTCCATGTTTATTAGCGCTTACAATGTTATGTAATTTGGCTATGCCGTATTTCTTTGGTATTTTTAATACATTTAGGAAACAAGGTTATAATTTTGTAGTTAAAATTATAAAAATTCGGGTACCTACCGTAAGTTTCAAGTATTTTAGTTTAATTTGGGTCTACTAGCTTTGCTATTCGGATTTTATAAACATCAACAAAATTTTAAGGGAACCCAAATGTAAAAAACAGAACCAGTATAATTTTGTCTTGTTTGTCAGTCCATCTGTCCATATTATAAGGCTATAACCGACTTATAATTGCGCTGTCTTTGCATCGATTCTGATGACTAAGATGATCCTATATCTTGGTACCTTAGGGATTTTTCATCCAGGATGTATAAGTACTTCGCGAGTTATGGCCTTTTTTAATTTCAATTTTAATTCTAAAGTTCAAAAATTTATGCTCGGTTCAATATTCCGGTTACTGATGTCAAAAAAAATTATTTCCGGTTTATAAGTTCGACTGAGATCAAATTTTTAAACCCCGTGTTCTAGAAATCTGAAAAATCCATGATACTAGCAAGAGTATGTACTGTGAATATTTTTATCTAAAATTATTTTGAAAAAATTCACAAATTTGTAGATATCTGCCAGTAAAAATAATATACCTTGGTACCTTAATGATTTTTTTGTCTAGGATGTATAAGTATTTCGCGAGTTTTGGACTTTTTTGATATTATTCTAAAGTTCAAAAATTTATGTCGGGTTCAATACTCTGGTTACTGATGACAAAAAAAAATATGTCCGGTTTATAAGTTCGACTGAGATAAAATTTTTAAGCCCTGTGTTCTAGAAATCTGAAAAATCCATGATACTAGCTAGATTATGTACTGTGAATATTTTTATCTAAAATTATTTTGAAAAAATTCACAAGTTTTTAGATATCTGCCAGTAAAAATAATATACCTTGGTACCTTAAGGATTTTTTTGTCTAGGATGTATAAGTATTTCGCGAGTTATGGACTTTTTTAATATTATTCTAAAGTTCAAAAATTTATGTCCGGTTCAATATTCTGGTTACTGCTGTCAAAAAAAATTATGTCCGGCTTAAAAGTTCGACTGAGATCAAATTTTTAAACCCCGCGTTCTAGAAATCTAAAAAGCCACGATACTAGCAACAGTATGTTCTGTGAATATTTTCATCCAAAATTATTTTAGAAATCTGCCAGTAAAAATAATAATTTCCGAATTTAATTTAGATTTTTAACTTTCCTGCTCTTTTTAACTGTGAGTCCTAGAAATCTGAAAAAAAGTCACAATAAAAAAAACTTTACGAATACACACTTCCAACGAAAGTTGATTTAAATAAAAGCGGTTCTCAACTTGTTTTCATATCTGCCAATTATTATAATTCTAGCATGACTGGGACGGTTTTAATTTCTAAATGAAATAATTTATTTACTAAATTAACTTCTACTACCGTATATACTTCTAAATTACCATCCAAGCCTTTGCCACATGAATTATTAATGATACGTTCGTGAATAATATTCCAAACGAATTCCAGCTATACGGCTATACGCTGAATTGAAATTAATTCGTACCAGCCTCCTCGATCAGTGTGTCGGTAGAGTAAAAGGATTCATGAAGATATTTTGCTTTCAGTGCCTCCTGAGCGCTTAATTATATTTACGCAAGAGGATTTTGAAATTGAAGGTGACGTAATAGGACCTTATGATGAAGGAACTGATGTTAATTTGACATGTGTGGCGATTGGCGGTAAGTTATTAAAATAGTTAAGAGCTTTTGACATAAGAGCTACAATTTTTTTATGCATGATAGATATAGGGCCTGTTTTTTTAGCCTGCACTTTCTCGCAAACTTAGCAAATTTGGCAATCGTGTCACACTGACAGCAGGATAGCAAATAGATTTGTCAACAACACAGTAAGAGACAGCACGAAAGCAAATCTAATTGCAAAAGCTAAACAATCATGCCCATAAAAAATCACTATATCTTTTTATTTTTATTTTGATATGCCAAGAAAATTGTTTCTTCTTTATGATGTCTTCAGCTTGTACTTAACGCATATGTTAACTTATTTTTTACAAAACAAAACATACAGACAGATATATATAGGTAAAGAAGTTTCTTTTAAATGTGGTTGAGATTTGGAAGAGAAAAATAGAGAATACGATACGAATGTAGGTTTTTTATAATCATCTTGAAACCAAATGATATTTCGTTCTTTAATATATATAATTTTACTAACACTCATTACATAACGTTTATTTCTTTAACGGGTAGGCAGAGACTAAAGACTTTCACTTGCGACGATCCTGGCTTAGTTCTTGTGCAACGTCCCCTTGCATCAATGCTCTCATACAAATTCCACAGTTTATATAGCATTCTTGAACTCACCTTTGATGAAAATGAACAGAGTTTGATCAGAATAAGTTATTCGAGGTTTATACCTCTACCGACCCTTCCATCTACATTTGTATCATAATGGAGATGGAAGATGGAATCATTCACGTTTCCTACTAAATTGGGCCCAAAACTGAAAATGTCGGCTAATCAAAATATGTGTCCACCTGGTTGAGCATCAACACTAGCTTTTTTTTACTTAATTTTAATTTAATTAAGTAAAATAAACTAAAATTTTATAAAGTTCAAAAATCTTAAAACGATTCTCTCTTACGAAGTTCTTAGTGCGGGTTTAAACGACAGAGACGTGTTTTTGCTTTTTTTTTTTTTTTAATTTAGTCTATGTGAAACGAATACAATAAGTAAGAACCGACGAGCAAAATTGTGAAAATTTTCGGTTAAAGCTCCGACAAAATGATAATTTTTGGCGCCATTATTGGCGTCATAATGTGTCTATCCTAGGTTATATGGATTCAATTTCCAACAGCCTTCCAGAGCTCCTGATGAAGGCTGGACAAATAAAAAAAAAATATACATATATAACAGAATAATAGAAATGGCTGGCAAAAAAAGGTAATGGGTGATCTTGAACAAGTATTACTATGACACTGAACTAGTATTACTATGAGTGTCCCTCTATTTGTTTCTGAGATTTACGGGTTTGCCTCTACATTGCTAACCTATAATATCGCTAAGGGTGCTGATACTCCGGGTAGAGCTGTCACATTTTTTATGTGTTAACGGCCGGCATTTTTATTTTTTGGCCCAATATGAACGATTGCCTGTATTTCGTACATCTTCTTTTATTCATCCTCTCAACATATCCAAACCACTTGACCATATCTTATCTTATTTATTAATAATACCTAGCAAAATGAAATATGTTAATATGTTAAATATCTTATTTTTAAACCCAAAAAATTATAGCTAAAGACTTAGGTTCCAAGACGCTATCAAGTGCCTAATTAACAATGTGTGTCTTAGGTCACCCAACTGCAAGGGTGTCTTGGTGGAAATCTCACGAGCTTTTGGCCAACTCTGAGAGAAGAGCTACGATGTCATTCAAATTGCAGAGATCAGATTTAGGAACAAAAGTTACATGTCAGGTTTGTGTGTACATTTGAATAAGTTTTTGTTTCCTTTTTAGCTTTTATTAACTTAATTGTTTGTATGTCCAAGGACTTAAACGAAAATTAGTAATCCGTTTTTTAAGCACTTGCTAGGATCCCATGGATCTGCAATTTGGCTTACCTGTGTAATCTTGATGGTAATACTATAGTATTATGGTACCACTGAGCTGGTCTGATGATGGAGCGGGCAGGTGGTGTTTGGGCTCGTTTGATTTGTTTTGACTAATACTTAGACCTAGGTGCTATCCAAAGTCTGATGATAATGCCAGAATGTGGGTATAGAAACTACTTCACTGACCCTTGTGACTTCTTCTGACTTGCTTCTTATAGTTTGTCCAGAATTCGCAAAGAGGGAAGGTTGCTGCGGGTTTTGATTTTTACCGCTTATTTAATTTTTCTAGATTTGAGTTTATCCAATAATGTGCTGAAAATATTGCGGCGTTATTTTTTCGTCAAAATTAAGAAAAAAACTTTAACCTTATAATATAATACCGTATATTATAATGTCATAAAAAAGGTTTTTCTTTTTCACTCTACTACCGAATTCTGATTTATTTATTTTCTTATATAAGTACAAGATTTTCCTCTTTCAATAGGTACTTGTGTATTCGATTAAGCGTGTAAACAATCTAAAAAGTAGACAGGATACTCAGATTAAAAAGCCATATATATATATATATATATATATATATATATATATATATAAAATAATAATAATCATATGTATGTGATTATATTTATTAATTGTTTGTTTTGTATAGGCTGTGACCGATCCGGCAATCACGCCGATGTCAAGAAGTTTGTCTGTTGATATCAACTGTAAGTATTTAGCATATTTATTTATCTGTATCTGAGTACTGAAATTTTAGCGATATTTGAGTCTCTGGAATCAATAAAGCAATAAAGGCGGCCACTATACTACAAGAAATTTCCAATAGACGCGCACGCCTTACATTTTGTACTAGACAATTAATTGTAAGCACAGAGTGCCCGTCCGGCGCGTACGAGAATTTTTCTATTGGAAATTTCTCATAATGTGCGCTTAACCAAAATGTTAGTAGGCAAAGAGTTTACTTCTAGGTAACGTAGACTCCTCAGTGAAACTAAACTCTGATTCTGAAATTCTAAAGCCCCTTCATTATGACTTCTCTTCTTTACCTAATAATCTATAGATCATAAATAGAAACTACGGAATGAAAGCTTTTAATGCACTAGTTTATATAAAAAAAATTGGCCAAGTGCGTGTTGTACACGTTTTTGCCACTTGGCAACGTATCCATATACCGACTTAAAGTGAAGGCTGAAGATAGAGGCGTGTGTTTGACGGGGGTGTTATTTACAGTACGTCCCCTTTGGGTACGATTGCTTGGCGGAAAGCGACCTCTGGTAGCGGGGCGAAGTACAGAGTTAGTATGTCAGTCTTCTGGAGCGAGGCCTAAACCCAGCATAACCTGGTGGATGGGAGACAGTAGGCTCAAAAGTACAAGGGAGACGGTAAGTAGGTAATATCATGTAAGGTTATTTTTATTGGTTTGGTTGAGAAGTTATATAATAAGCTACTTCCAAACACATACAGTCTATAACATACGAATGTTGAAAATTTAAAGTAGTTAATGTACATACATAATTGAGTTTTGAATAAGAACAAAAGTATATATCACTACATGACATTAATTAATACATTAGCAAGGAGAAAAATTATAATTTTACCGTGTTAAGTAAGTCGGTGGTGGCCTATGGGTTTCGAGTTTACCTTGCGTCCTGAGTGGTGGAGGTTCGCGCCCCGCGTGCACCAATAAGTCCTTCTTCTAATTTCTCAAGTACATTGATTATTCACTGGCTTATAGCGGTGAAGGAAAACGTCAAATCAAACAACTACAAAATATTTGAATGTCCAATAAATATGAAGTAGAAATAATATTACTGTGCGTGTTATTGAATAATCAAAAGTGTTCCCAGAAACCTACTTGAATAAATATTATTTGATTTGATATGAGCTATTTGACAGTGTTAATCTTTATTATATATAATTCTACTGTACGTGTGTATGTCACTGAACTCCTCCTAAACGGCTGGACCGATTTGAATGTTTTTTTTTTGTATGCGTTTGGGTGGTGCCCTTGATGGTTTAGATTCACAAATCAGCGCTGCAGTCGGTTTCATGCAGGACAACGTCTGCTTGGTCAGCTAGTATTTTCTAAGTATTAAATTTATCCGTAAATAATTTTCTAAAATTTTCTTTCGAATTTTTGTCCCAAGACAGAGTTCAGGCGATGGAAACATAACCAGCAGCATTTTAACATTCGTTCCTGCGATAGAAGACGCTGGCAGAATGATTTCATGTAGAGTCCTGCAAAAAGCGTTAATGAGCTCTCCTTACGAAGATGGATGGAAAATCGATGTACAGCGTAAGTGTAGACCTACTAAATTGTATTCCGCACATTTAACCTACTTCAATTTCTATGGCTGGATTTCTCTACAAAATTAAAGGGAAATATAACCGTATATGGGCTGTTGAGGGGATTCGTTAAGAGAAATCTTTTATAGGACATTTACTTATATATAAACGCAAATTGGTTTGTATGGACGTTTAGTGCGTTTATTTATTGGTTTTTTTTTCAGCGGCGTATTATTTATGTTGTTGAAACACTAATGATAGTGGTTTTGTTTACCTTACTTATGTTATTTTATTGAAACTTAGTCACAGTATGCCATTCTTACTAAGAAGCGAATCAAAAAAGCTAGTATAGATATGTATATCCAGGTAAAAAAATTACATTGATTTTTCCACGCTACATTTCAATAATAATTTTTAACACACTTGCTCATAAAGCAGCCTTTACTTAATCATTTATTAGGTACCTCACAAGTGTGTTTTACATTATAGATTTTTTCTGATATTATTTAGCAAGAAGAGAGAGAGCCAATGAACTAAGTTCTTATTTTTGGACTACTACTTTTTACAACAAATATAAGTATTTACTGTCCTTCATGTGTGTTAAAAACAGTCGTATGCCACTCGTGAGTTCTGCTCAATACACATTTGGCTAAATTTCGCAACTTAATGCAACACTACTGCAACCTTAGTCTGTAATGAGCAACTTAGCTCAGTTGTTTCATAATGTAGAATTGTTAAAAATTATCGGTGATAACTACCAACATTATTTCATTTATAGTATCTGTCTAATATAGTGGTGACTACATATGCGATTATAATTAACTAGTCCATCGAAAACTATAATTATAAAGATTGTATTATTTATTTTTGTGATTTGTGACTACTATATATTTTTTCTGATTTATTTATATTTGATTAGATATACCCGTGGTGACACTAGAACTCGGAGCAAAATTAGACGCCAGAAAAGTGGTAGAAGGCTCAGATGTTTATTTGGACTGTAGAGTACGAGCGAATCCGTGGTACAGTCATCTCTATTTCACGCATAACGTATGTTTCAATTATATATATATTTTTTTTAAAGTAGTAAGTGTGAGTAACGTAGATTTATTAATTTTAAAATAAAAGGAATTAAACACGTCGTTATTTGGTAAAATACCTTTTTCCCGACGTTTTGGCTGGTCCAGCCTTGGTCACGGGTAAATTATTGCCAAATAAAGACGCGTTTAATTTCGTTTTATTTTAAAATTAGTAATGGAACGCGAAAATTTAAAAACTTATGTAGATTTTATTAGTTGTAGTTGTGAAGTGATTTATCTCTTTGCTAACAGGGTATAACGGTAAAACCTGGTCCTGGAGTGGTTTTAGCTAATCAAAGCCTCGTGTTGCAAAGAGTTTCTAGAAGAGCGTCTGGAGGCTATGTCTGCTTAGCAAGAAATAATTTAGGAGAAGGGTCTAGTGAAAGACTTACTTTGGATGTCAAATGTAAGAAGTTTTATGATTCTTTGCAATTTTTTAAAAAAAGCTTATCCATTACAGATTAGTGTGTTGATTTTTTATAAAAGTAAACGTTAATATGTACTTAAGAAAAATAAAAAAAACGTATTTACAGAGCCCTTAAAAGTTTTATGTGCCTTATTTTATCGATAAAATAATACGTTTTTAGAGTAATAAACAACTTTAACTCTATGATTAGAAAGCAGATTAACATTTAACCAGCCGCCATATTTGTTATTTTTGAAGTTCAAGAGTTTTATTATTGTTTAAACTTAACCAAGACTAAGTTCAAACAACAACACCACCGCCTTAAAAATAATATAGCATATATTTGCATAGCTTTTGATTAAGCTTAAACAAAATTGTACACATTGTAGTGCGATTGTTCCGTTATTCTTTAAGGCAAACGAAATGTGCAACAGTTTCAGTACAATTTGAACACTAGGTTTATTGCGTGGGTACAGCTAGTCAAAGATGGACGTTTTCACAAAACAGTCAAAGAAGACTAGAACGGAGATTAAGCGCAGTCAAACATAGCGCTATGATTAGTCCACGGCTCACTCATACAACGGTAAATTAAGTTGCGCATGTGCTGTGCAAAAGCAAGAAATTTTACATCCACGCCAGTGTTTGACCAACTATAAAATTGTATCGATATTTTTATTATTTATTGATAAATTATTCAAACTGAAAATATAACAATTTATCAATTTCATATTAAAAATAAAACAATATTGTCTTACACTTTATAATGGCATAATATAAAAACTTAAAAATATTGCTTTTTATGCCTCACATTTAATTAAATAGGAAATTTCGAAAAGAGCACATGTCGAAAATACCAAAATATTCAGAAAACATAATTTCACATCCTTTTTTTTATTAATTTTATGTATGTGAGATGTGCCCTTTTCAATTTATTTTTAATATTTGAGTTGGTACTTGGGCATATATGTCAGCAGGGAATCATTCTTATTAATTAAATACTATGATGTTCTTCAATTTTTAAGAGATCAAGATTTAAGAGAGGTAGGGCACTGCAAGTACTCGCTCGAATAAGCCACCCGAACAACTAAGCAGGGCATAGCGAGTACTTGCTCGAATGAGCGGCCCGAACTGGGGAAGTACCTCCACCTTACAGAAAACCGCGGCCATAATAACACTAACATTGAGTAGTGTTGTGTTCCTGGCGGTGAGTAAGGTTGCCAGAGCTCTTTGAGGATTCGCTGCGCGGACAGCGGAAGACCGGCGGTGCTTGTTGCTGTCATACTCGGCGTAGACGCAACGTGCTGGTTCGGCGGTCAGGGAGACCTGATGAAACGGCTGACCGCTGGCCGCCCGCAGGTTGAACGGGATCCCGAACCCAGGGATCACTTAATCTCCGCCCTGGGAGGCTGATTCGCCAGCCTGTGTAAAGTATCTGAAGTGGTAGTCGTGCCGGAGAAGGAGACCGGAGTGGACCCGGCTACTACAACAGAGGGGGATCAGGGGCCCTTCCGCCCGCCGTGCCAGCAACCGTGTCATCTGTGGCGAGCTTCGGCAGTCTTAGAACCGCACCCTTTGTCCTCTATGCTGTCTGTGCAGTGAATCCTCATCCTTAGTCTTAGTAACTTTTTTTTTTATATATATTATGGCCAGAAGACAGAAAAAGAAAAGAGTTTGCACAGCGGCTACTCCATCCACATATAATGTGGATTTTTGCAACATCAGGGGTATTCACGCAAATCTTAACGCAGTCCACCACCATCTCGAAACTGCGCAGCCGACCATTCTTTTTCTAACGGAGACGCAGATATCCTGCCCGGCCGACACATCATACCTTCATTATCCCGGCTACAAACTCGAACACAATTTTATGAGTCGTGCCGGTGTATGTATGTTCGTCCGGGAGGATATCTGCTGTCGCCGCCTTCATAGCCTTGAAGACAGGGACCTGTCGATACTGTGGGTGCGCGTAGATTACGGCGGCCACACTCGTATCTATGCGTGCCTATACAGGTCTCATAGCGGTGACACGGACGTAACTCGACTCTTCACGCACCTGAGTTTGACGACTGACAAAGTTCTAGAGCAATATCCCACAGCAGAACTAGTTATTTTGGGAGACTTTAACGCCCACCATCGCGAGTGGCTCAGTTCTCGAACCAATAACTATGCTGGGATATCTGCTCATGAATTTGCTCTGACCTATGGATTCTCTCAGCTGGTACTTTCTCCAACGAGAATACCAGATATAGAGGAACATACGAGCTCCTTACTGGACCTTCTGCTGACTACTCGTCCGGACGGGTACTCCGTCTCAGTGGATGCGCCTCTTGGCTCCTCGGACCACTGTCTCGTTCGGACTCAAGTGTCATGCACACAACCTGATCCTTCTGGGCCAACTAACTGGCGTCGTGTGTGGCACTATAAGTCGGCAGACTGGGATGGATTGCGTGAATTTTACGCATCGTACCCGTGGAGGCAGATCTGCTTTAACTCAGAAGATCCTGACGTCTGCGCAGCCGCAGTCACTGAGACAATCCTTGCTGGTATGGAATGCTATATTCCTAACCCGCGAGTAGCTGCCGGCGTCAAAAAACGACCGTGGTTTAATAGGTCTTGCAGAAAAGCTAAAATTCTTAAGCAAAATGCATATGAGGCTTGGACCACGGCTCGTTTTAATAAGGATCCGAATATTTCTGAGTTAAAACGCAAATTAAATGCTGCCTCGAGGTTCAGTAAGAAAGCAACTGCCAGAGCAAAATTCCAATTCATCGGCAAAATAGGTGGGCGACTTGCGAGTTATCCTTCTGGGAGTCGTGCTTTCTGGTCGCTTGCCAAAGCTGCCGAAGGGAACTTCTGCCAGTCGTCGTTACCACCACTGCGAAAGACCGATGGTGACTTGGCCCATAGTGCTAAAGAGAAAGCCGATCTACTGGGCAGTCTCTTTGCCTCGAACTCGAATATGAGCGATGAAGGCGCTGTACCACCTACTATACCGTGGTGCGGTAAGTCCATGCCGGAAATCTCCATAACGCAGCGGGAGGTCAGGCGGGCGTTGCTTTCTCTAGACGTTCATAAGTCGAGTGGGCCAGACGGTATACCAGCAGTGGTGCTTAAGCAGTGTGCTCCTGAGTTATGTCCTGTACTCACGCGCCTCTTCGCGCTTTCCTACCACACTAGGCAATTTCCGTCTACATGGAAGACTGCGAATGTGCACCCGGTGCCCAAAAAGGGCGATAGATCAGATCCATCGAATTACAGGCCTATCGCTATTACCTCTCTCCTCTCTAAGGTGATGGAGCGTGTGATCAACACACAGCTTCTAAGATACCTAGAAGTACACGATCTGGTCAGTGACCGTCAATATGGCTTTCGCCACGGTCGCTCGACTGGTGACCTTCTAGTGTATCTCACACACCGATGGGCACTAGCCATTGAGAGTCAGGGGGAGGCATTGGCATGTAGCCTGGACATAGCGAAGGCGTTCGATCGGGTCTGGCACCGCGGTCTTCTATCGAAGTTGCCATCTTACGGAGTGCCCGAGGGTTTGTGCAAATGGGTGGCTAGCTTTTTGTCCGGCAGACGCATACGAACCGTAGTTGACGGTAGTTGCTCTGATAGCATGGACATTAATGCTGGTGTCCCGCAAGGCTCTGTGCTGTCTCCTACGCTGTTTCTACTGCATATCAATGACATGTTGGACATCAACAACATACATTGCTATGCAGATGACAGTACTGGAGACGCTTTTTACACGGGTCGTGCAAACATCCCTCGTTCCGTTGTGGAGGAAAACCGCGGAGAACTTGTGTCTCAAATCGAGACCACACTGTCCCAGGTCTCTGACTGGGGACGGGTAAACTTGGTCCGATTCAACCCTACAAAGACACAAGTGTGCGCGTTCACCGCTAAGAAAACTCCATTCACTGTGGTCCCACAATTCCAGAACACTCCCCTCTCCATCTCCAAGAGCATTGGGATCCTTGGTGTCGACATCTCCAGCGATGTTCAGTTCCGAGATCATTTACAAGATAAGGTAAAGCTGGCGTCCAAAAAACTTGGTGTACTCAACAGAGTGAAGCAGTACTTCACGTCGGGGCAAAGGTTGTTACTTTACAAGTCGCAAGTTAGGCCCCATATGGAGTACTGCTGCCATCTCTGGGCAGGTGCACCCGGATACCAGCTTGGCCCTTTTGACTCGGTTCAACGACGGGCTGTGAGAATTGTCGACGATTCCAAACTCACTTGCGGTATCGAGCCCTTAAGTCTGAGGAGAGACTTTGCCTCACTGTGTGTGTTCTACCGCTTGTACAATGGGTTGTGTTCTGAGGAATTGTTCGAAATGATGCCCACGGCTACTTTCTACCATCGCACCGCTCGCCATCGGCAGGGAATTCATTCTCACACTTTAGAACCTAATTGGTCGCGTACAGTGCGGTTTCAGAGAAACTTCCTCCCGCGAACGCTTAAGTTGTGGAATGAGCTCCCTGCCAAGGTTTTCTGCAAGGACTACAGTATGGAGTTCTTCAAGAAAGAAGTTATTAGATTTCTGAAGGGTCGGCAACGCGCAAGTGATACCCCTGGTGTTGCAAGCGTCCATAGGCTACGGTGACCGCTTACCATCAGGCGGGCCGTAAGCTTGTTTGCCACCTTAGTGGTATAAAAAAAAAAAAAAAAAAAAAAAAAAAAGGGGTAATTAAAGTTAAGCGGGTCGCCAATGTGCGAGTAATGCCTTATATTCAATCATATATGTTCAATCATATATGTCAATCATTAACGTACTTCACCAGTAATAAATATTTTTCCCTTAATATTTTAATTTTATCAACACCACTTGTAATTTCCTACTTCAAATTATATTTTTTAGAAGAAAGGGGAAAAACCATACAAAATGAAAATGTTTAGCTTACCTTCTGATAAGATATTCCTCCTTGAATCACACTAGACGTCTGTACACGTTATAATAGCACAATACGGCATTTTTAGACAATTTAAGAAGAGCTTCGCACTTCACACTCCGCAAGCGACTAAAAAGCATAATCATAGTTGCGGCTCGCCTGCCACGCCTTCATTTCATTTCTAGCCTTCTTTAACTATTATGTAGTTTTTTTAACTATTAAGAAACTGTTCTTTCAAAAAATAAAAAAAATCCTTTCTTTTAACTTATGGCCATTTACTGGTACGTCTCGTGGCAAATGACCATACCGATATTTTTTTAATTTTTGGAAAAAAATAACCATCTTTGACTAGCTGTATCTACGCAATGAATGGATCGAGAGTATTCGAATTGGGCTGAAGTTGTAGAAAATTTAGTTTGCCTTACAAAAGTACGCAACGAATATACCTGAAAACGCTTCCTTAAGGTATTTTTACAAAAAAACTAATATAAAAGTGTCAGAATTTCACAGTTTTTTGAGCACCATGGGAGTAGCACGGGGTTTTCAGGGTTGCCAACTTGGGTACAAACTACTTTCAGGGGCCCTAAAAACATATAAAAATCGTAGTTACATGCGCGTTTGCGATGTTTGCTTTTTGTGTCGATATTGATGGACGTAAATTTTTTTTTGATAATGTTTGTTAGCCAGCTTTTTTGTTAGCGGGGGGGGGTCAGACCTGATAGAAAATGTCATTTTAATATAGTAAACATGTTATTTTGAGCCAATTCCTTCAGGTTATGGGCACCCTGCCTGTACCTCGCACCGCCCATGTATATATGTATAAGTTGTTTACCTACTTATATTTGTTTACTTACTTAAGGCGTAAAACAGAATATTCTACCCCTACTTCTGTTTTTTCTAAAAATTCTATGTGTGGGTACAAAATAATATGTAAGTTACAAAATTGGAAACATACTACTCTTAAAATATTAAACAAAAAAAAACTTTTTCAGATACTCCTTCCTGTAAATCATCACAGGCAGTCATGTTGAGAGCTGCCAAGGGAGAGTCGATTGAAATATCATGTGATTTAGATGCAAATCCAAGGGTAAGAAGACCCAAATGGGTATGCAATACATATCTGCCCTCAGGAGTTGGCATCTTTTTTTTTAAACAAAAGTCTGTTTTCTACTTTTAATTAGAGAAACATGGTGTTACTGTAAGAATGAATAAACTAAATTTCAAGTAAATGATTGTTAAGTACTTAGTAGATAATATTAGAAACGCATTTAAGCATAGGTTATGTTATGTTATAAATAATATTTTAAGGCCGCCTTTTGTCTTTGACGGACGTTAGTTGCGGATGGCTATATCTATGAGCCACTTTGTAGTGTTTTACAATGAGTATATTATCTCAATGGTGTTTTAGTACTCGACGGACAATCTACTCCTTCACGATGCGAACAGAAACTTCCGCTAGGACGTGCGGACGCACTATGAATCTGTGGTACGCTTTAGTACCTCTACAAGCGGTAGCTTTGTAGTCGCAGTCGCTATCCGTTAAAGACAAAAGCAAGTGTACGGATGACCTCGCTGATGATCCGTGATGGTTGCACTACGAGCGTCCGTCGATGATAAAAAGCGGCCATAAATTTAAAAAGGGCATTGAATTCTATATCTAAATAATTTTTTTTTTTTATAAATTATT
The DNA here is from genome assembly GCA_946406115.1 of Apoda limacodes. NCBI lineage: Eukaryota > Metazoa > Arthropoda > Insecta > Lepidoptera > Limacodidae > Apoda > Apoda limacodes. The sequence goes on along the minus strand of OX291555.1, from coordinate 17,224,056 downwards.
TTATCTACCCCATAGCTTTATGATCGACATTATGATACGCAGTGTCATACTGATTATTGTCACATCTACACCAGTGGTATAATGATGCACTGAATTTAATTATGCAACTCATACCGGTGTCAAAATGTTTATTTTATATTGTCTTAGTTCGAGCTGCTATTCGTCGATGTACTTAAAACAAGAACAAAAAACAATAAACGCGTGCTGACACGAGCGTAGAACGTTTTTTCTACAAATATTTGTCTGTTTTCTTGCATTTGCATTATTGGTTGTTTCGATTTCTACATATTTGATTGGGTCTATAAAATTAGTGATATACAATAACACATGCATTGATAACACGCCACCAGATATTTCAACAGCAGCAACGAACATTGCTAACCAGTCAATAACCACAATAATCAATACAATAAATAATTTAATTATTCTGTTTTCTGTATATACTTCATGTCGTGGGTGCAGATATAGATGTGAATGCAACCACATCCACATAATTTATTTATACAACCAATTAATACCGCTTATAATTTATATTATATTAATAGCATAAATAACTATCAAAACATATATCTGCCTGAGTATTTATTTAGCTAAACGACAGTTAGATACATAAAGTTATTATTATTTCTTGATGTATGTAGGTATATTCGTCAAGTTTTATCAAGCTTTTTGTTAAAAAATAACAACACATATATTTATATCCATTTTGAATTTATTTTGTTGTTAACCTGTGATTTAAATAGTATTCTTTTTATAGGAACCAATGTCATATAGCTGGTGGTTTAATAGCTCTACGCATTCGAAGCGTGAATTAACAACTACAGTTGCAAACTCAACTTCATCAGGTACAACATATAGACGTACTCATATTAACATAATGTATTCAAGGTAGATATAACAGATAATATTATTTCTTACCAGGTACACTTATGTATACTATAAACACATCGGGTGACTACGGTTGGGTACAGTGTTCCGGAAACAATTCAGTGGGCTGGCAACCCACACCTTGTCTGTATCAAATTCTACCTGCAGGTCAGTCTTGATGTATGGTCACAATTTCTTGATACCAATATATACGTATAAGGTAAAGAAAGCGCATAGGAAATTACGTAGGACGTATTAATTCCAAGAAAGACAACAGGAACATGTCTTAACAAATCTGTAAACCAATATCTTAAACTGTACGATTTGAAAGATGACTAAATGACCAAATTGGATACATGACTACAACATTTTGCCGATGGGCATTAAAAACGTCTTAGGTATCACTAAAATTTATGTAGGCATTGTTGGAAACTGAGTAAAACATTTTCCGGGTTGCTTTTTAATGTTACCTACTGTGAAAGTCTGAAGTGCGGTAAATGGCCGAAATATTGTCAGCCGTATTTATTTTGAAGAATTTTATTTTATATGGTTAGAGGTAACAGAGCTACCAACCTAACCGACTTAAAGCTATTGACACGTGTTATACAAGAACAGAAAGTTTGACCACACAGTATTTTGACTCTTGTTATTACTTTTGAAACCAAAGTAAAATTCCGCGCCGAAATAAACTCAGCTGACAATATTTCGGTATTTTACCGCATTTCGGGCTTTTACAGTAACATATTTAACATTGCTCAATGATTGATAGAATAACAAACTCTTTTTCACATCTATAACATAAGTTAACATTTGTGCCCCACTTTGCCCACGCATATTGTCTTACACATCGTACGTGGGTGGCATAATAAACTGATTATTTCTGATTTATTAAGTGTATATTGACAGTGTTAATAACACATTAACGCATCAAAAATTTTTACCAGCACATTTAACTTTAACATACATTATTGTTATGAAATTAACCTAATTATTTTAATCTTTATGACAGAGAAGCCATCAGCTGTTAAGTCGTGCGATGTCATCAACGTGACGTATGATTCAATAACAGTCAAATGCACTCCGGGACATGATGGTGGAATGCGACAGACTTTTACATTACAGGTAAGTAAATAAGTGACTTGCCAGATTATACCTACTTATATGTTATACATACCTTTATCTGATGTTTTGGTAAGTTAAGTAAGTTACAAATTACGAAATTTATGTTTAATAGTCTTAGGTTGTTTGTTTTTGCAAATTTATATTTTTAATACAATGTTGTATACAGGGTGGGAAAAGACTAAGCCTGAAAACAGGTTCAAAGTTAAAATGGTTTTTGGGACGTATGAATAACGTTTATTATGTGAGCGAATCTGAAATCAATGAAAAAACTATTTCATATAGGTATCCCGATCGAGTTTTATTCGAACATCCAGATTTTTTTGTCAAATAGTAAAAGTTGTAGTTATATTTTATATTAATGAGTACTTTTACCTTGTCCAGTTTTCGGGGGTATTCTATTCCCAAACTATGAATTATTATCATTGTATTAAAAATATCTGATACAATATTTCTTATGTAAGTTTTCGATGTTTTTATAACTAAGATATTCAAAGTATATTGCGTTTTCCTTAGGTATTTGAAGCGGAAACTGGAACACTACTGCGTAACGAAAGCAGTGATCAACCAGTATTTATAATTTCCGACCTAATAGCAAACAATGACTTGAATTTGTTCATTAGAGCTCAAAACGAGAAAGGGGTGAGTGAACCTCTAAGATTGACGTCAAGACTTTTAGAACACCCGCAGCGAATGATAAATGAAGGTTAGTTAATTTATCTATACATTTAATGTCCTCTTAGGGGAATATTAAACTAAATAGAATTAATGGATGGCGACTCTCAATTAATTATTCATTAGACTTGATAGACGTTTAGATTGAGGTATTTTTTCATTATTATCCAAAACAAGGACTCGAAGAGGTTAAAAAGAGTAGATACATGATCAACCTGTATAAATAAGTAAAATGGGTATCGTATTTGTAACTTAGTAAACATACTGTTAGGTTGGTACTTAAACGGTACAAATTTTGCCGGCTTACATGATGAGGGTGGACGTTTGTTTTTATAATTTTTTCAATGCTCATCACTTTCCTTGTTGATATATTTAGATTTAGTACCGAATATAACCTTTTATTTCAACATACTTTGATGGCACTTACTTTATACCTGTAAAATACTGAAAACTTAATAGTAAAATATAACGGTTAGGAGTATATTCAAGATACCATGATATTTTTCGTTATACCGTTCTAATCTAAAGATGCGTTTAAAAAGAAAGAACTTTATGATTATTGCCGATAGTAGGCGGCACCGGCGGCGGCGTTTTATTTTGTCAACGCGTTGATTTATTTCACTGCACTCGCAGTTTGAAGCCGCCAAACTACCGGTAGTGAAATAAATCAGAGCAGTAACGTAACATACACCGATATCTGCCTTGTGTCTAAACACGCCCTAACATTTAACACGTGCTACTAAACTGTATTCGACATAATTTACATTCAGTAATAATGTTTGTAGACAAAATGCCACTAAAAGTAGAATTGACGACTGCGCTGCTGGTGGTTTTGAGCGCTGTTGGAATTATCGCCCTATTGACCACCGTCTCTGTTGCCATCTTCTGTTGTAGATACTGTAAGAACAAGGAAAATGGTAAGTCATTCGCGTCATTGTTTGGTTTTCGAAAGATTAGACTATTAATGGTAGTTGATCAAAGGACACATCCCACAAATATTGTAAATGTGAAAATTTGAGATGTTACACCTACCTACATGTTTGATACAACAGCTATCGTTTCTGTGACATTTCAAAATACCGGCCAAGTCCAAGTAGGACTTGCGAACCGAGGGTTTGCCACCAACGAATTCTAAAGCCTGACTCGCACTAGGCTGGTTTTAATTATTTGTTCTTTTACTATAAAGCTTCCTTTATAATTATTTTATGTTACAAGATTATATTTGTTACCGTATTTACATAATTTAGAATAAAATTATAACATTTTGAATACTAATTCTTACTTAGTTAATTTAATTAATATTTACGTTCGAATTCGGTCGCGCCGTTTGGCTGTACAGGGTACAAACTTTAATAATCTAGTAATTCTATCGTAAAAACAGTTACACATACAAGCTTCAATTTTGTAGTGATATTAATGTGTGTAAGCTCTAAAGTATAACAACAAATAATATAAACTAGCCAAGTGTGAGACGGGCCCGAACTATTTACCATCTAGCTATTGTTATGCGAAACAGTAACACTTATTTGTTGGAAACGATATTAAAAGTTAAGCAACGTCGGGCTTGGTCTGTAATTGGATGGATGACCGCTTAGCGGTACACTTTTTGTGTGTGTTTGTCAATAACGTAAAAGGTGGTAGGAACGAAATCCTCGGTGCGCCGAGCCGTGAGTCAGACTCGCACTTGGTCGGTTTTTATTATTATTTTCAGGAAATCCACCATAATAACATAGGTATATTCTGCTTATTTCAGTCTAAAAGATACAAGGCCTTACAAAGGTCGTACAGACAGCAGTGTTGGGTAAAATATACCCACATAATTGCAATTATCGTGATATTTTCATATAATTTTGTAATGTAATAAAAAGATAGCAAAACAGATCCAATAAACCATTTGTTTTGAATTTTTGGATACATTGACAACTCTTATGTTTACAAATGTGACGAGTTTATACAATATGTGTCGCAGTACATATATGAAAATCTTTTATATGTACACAAAAATATCAATAGTTTCAGCAAGAAAAGTGACGTTCACAAAGTAAATACTAGAAGTAAAAATAAGCTGTTGGTGCATGATACACGTCTACACAAAATAAGTAACTCTTTTATGGGGCAATGTATACACTTTTACAACAAAGTTCCCAATAAAATTCAAAATCTATCAATAAGTAAATTTAAATCTTTTATCAAGCAGGTACTTTGTAAAAAGGCATACTACAATATTTCAGACTATGTGAATGATAAAAATCCTTGGGACTGATGATGCTCAATTACAGGATGCATAGTTAAACCAAATTAAAATGGAAATAACATAAAATTGTACGGCTAAATTTTTTTTATTTAAAACATTAATTGTATTTTAAATTATTTGTATTATTGATAGTGTTTTTAAAAGAGTAACTATCGAGTTTCTTGCCGGATTCTTCTCGGTAGATCTCAACAACATTGTGAACCGGCGGGAAGGTGGGAGGGTTCAAAAAATAATATTTTATAACTTTGACGATTCAAAAGTGATTGTAAATTCCTTATTTAAATAAACCATTTTGACTTTGAATACATATAATGCATGTCGTAATGGGTGTAAAAAACCTATCTAATATTTGTAGTAAATTAACGGGTTCCATAAGGTTTTTTATTTTATTATAGAATTTATTTAATAAAATAGTAAAAGATGTAAGTTGAAGTAAAGTTAATTTGTAATAAACTAACATATATATTTTTATTTTTTTTTGTAACTCATAACCAGTGAGATAGAAAAAAAGTTTTGCTATATGAACGTTGTTATAAACTAAAATTACTTTTCTACAGATGCAAAGAAAAAAGACGAACTTCAAGGTGAAATGTGTAACGCACCCTTGACTTCTTCAAAAGAAACAGAAACTCTTGACAGTTTGGGTAATATGAATTTTATTAAGGCCCGAAATAGATTTAACAATATTAACTTTGTTTCTTTATTTGCAATAAAGAATAAACTTCTCTTACAGATAAAAATCCGGATGTTATCCCTCTTGACGGGAAAATAAGCGACACTTGTTCAAACAAATCTTCTGCGACGGACTACAGTTCCATAAGGCCTTTAATACCAAGGACAATGGCTGACAAATACGATTTACTATCACAGCCTGAAGACAGATTTTATGATGCCAATATCAACAGCAATCACTACATACAACTACCAACATTGGGCCGTATGCCTCGGCCAATGAACCATTGTTTTATGCCAACTACAAATCTTGGACCAACTATAGAATGTATTGGTCCTATGAATAGTCTGAGCAAACCAAATGTTGGACATGATTGTCAAAGGTTGGCGCATGACCAAATTTACGGAGATTGGTTGGCAAATAAAGGACTTTCAACTTTGCATACTGATATGGTGGGTGCAATTTATATTATTACTAACTTTTTAAAATTTAATAGAAAAATATGTAATAAAATGTTTGATTATGTATATTGTCAATAACTCAATTTAATATTAATTAGTGTACAAAAGGATGGCTAGGTTTTCAAACTTAGGTAAAGTTCCAAATGAAAATTGGTCAGGACCATGTTAGGCCATGCTAACCTTTAATTAGCTATTATTTATTATTATTACCCTTAAAATTTATTAAAATCTGGATATTTTTAAAAAAGATAAACCTATTTACCAAATTTAATCATTATAAGACTTAAAAAGACCCATTAATAACATTACATTTCTTAGATTCTAAAAAGAAGCAATTTACGATACGAAAATATTAGTTTTAAAAGTTACAAAAAGTACATACAGATCAGTAATATTTTTAAGTTTAGGAACTGCTACGTAAATGCCTTAGTTACTTTATTTTGGTATTGTACTACTTTTACTTATCATACCTTTGATAATTAAAAGTACAACAAAAATTTTAACGGTTACCAATTACTATGAGTATGGTAAACATGTTACAGAATATTTCCGAACGGCTCTGTCTGTTACAGATTTAATTAGATACCTCAATTACCTTTTCTTGTACCTACTATCTATTATTAACCTTAAAAATATCAGTTAATTGATCTTATGCAGTTAAATTCTTGTTGTGTAACTTTTTTCGTTTTTGTTTCACAAAAAAAAATATGTTATTTTATATTATTAACTAATGATTCCCTCGCAGTGTCGTTGGTAGTGTGGCTGACTGCTGTGCAGAGGGTGTACGTTCCATTCCCGCACTGGATAAAAAAATATTTGATAAACATTTGTGTTTGCCCTCAATCTGGGTGTTTTTATGTATGTATATACAAAAAAAGAGAAATATATATGTATTTGTATCCGTTGTCTGGTACCCAAAACACAAGCTCTACTTGCTCTGGGGCCAGATGGCGCTGTGTGTAATGTCCAAAAATATTTATTTTTACTATTATTATTATTATAATGTTTTGGTTACAGTTGCCAATGGAGCAAATATTGCCACCAGAGCCCTACGGTAACCCGACGCCTTCGTTGTCATATAACAACAGAAATCCCACCGTTTTACAAAGGCACGAATATAAGACTAAAAACTATTTAGAACCTAGGACTTTATTGTTGAATAGTAACATAAGATGTACTAATTCGCCAGAAGTTAGGTTACATCCAGAAAATAGTAGTGTTTATTACAATCAAGCAGGCCAAAAGATAAGTTCATTGCCACATTTGAGCGGGGTAACAAAAAGTGATTTTAGCTAGTTATAAAATTGTTAGTCATTACAATGTTTTGATGTAAATATAAATAGTTGTTTTATCAAATTTAAATAAAAAATAAAAATGATGTTTAGCTAAACGTGTCAAATGTGGATAGCTATATTTAAAGGCCGGCGTTCACTTAAAGAATGGCACGGTACGGCATGCGGCATGGCAAATAATTATATCATAATCAAATTATTTTAAAATCTATTATATACTTTTTGCAGTAAGGATTGGCTCATACCGAGACTGACGTTGCGAGATGCGCTGCGCGGCGTCTCGTGTCACTACGAGCAACAATACGCGGCGTGACGCGACGCGATATGATTCACGTCGCGTCGCGTCTCGGTGTGAGCCGACCCTAAGTGAAAGTATTTCGTTGATATTGTCACAAGGAGACTTGAGAGTCTTCTGGCAGGATTGGTGGGAAGGCTGGAGAAGAATTGGCGCTCTCGCCTTACTTTACACAATACGTAACGTAGGATAGTAAATGTAAAATAGCTTTTCTTGAACAGTGTACAAAATTAATGGTATTAATAGAGGTTGCATAACATCTCGCGGTAGCATGCAGTATGTCTTAGCATCCTTTAGCATTCCGATTGATACTTTGCCCTGCAGCCGTACCATGCCATCATGTCAGTGAGCGCCAGTCTTTAGTTGAAAGTACTTACATTAAATATTGCACCATAGAGAATTAGTGAAAACACAACACTAATATTTTTTTATTTATCTTTTTTTAATAATTTATCAGGTTATATTTTTTGTTTGAATTGTAAATAATAAAAGTTTGATTATGTTTTGTTCAGTGATTGATTATTGTAATACTTTTAAAAAAAATGTTTCAAGACAAAAATATTTTTGATGAGATGTTTAACTGGTCTATTATAATGTCTATTAAACAATTGTATATTTAACAATGTAATACTATATTTTATCTGAGAATTGTTTGTCGATAATAATTAATTTCAGATTTTGCTACTAACATTTTTTAAATTACTTTTCAATACTTTAGTTAAGATTACAAATAAAAGGGCGCTTAGTTTTTTTTAATAAATCATTAAGTCATGTATGCTAAATGATTAATAATATAAAACTATCGAATTAATTGGACGAAATGAAACTTAACAAAATCATCCTTTTTGATGAAAGAAGCTGTTTAATTTATGTGATGTTAATCTTGCCTTTTTTAAATTTACTTGCTGAATAAATTAATATTAATGGCTAATAAAATTATTGTTTGTATCTATTATAGTGCAAAAAACTTTTCTGAATCTGCGGTCAAAAATCGAAACTACAGTTTCCATACTGAAATGGTGTGAACTTTTAACGACACTAGCGACCAAACACCCAAGGTCAGAAAAGTTTGTTGCACTATACTTAATATTATATCATATACCTATGTGTAGTAAAAAATAAATATTTCCAAAATGGCAATTTTATCTGTTCTGTGGGTGAAAAGATTGGTATAATGATAAGTAAATGATTACCTTGATTTAGTGGCGTTTCTTGTAAATGAATAGATAACTTTGCAAGAAGGAAATTAAAACGAATGTAAAAATATAAATTACAATCAAAATATTACTTTTAATGTGGTTGAAAAGACTGAAAATAACTGAACAAGAAACCTTTTTTTGTTGAATTTTAAAATTGTGGTAGTATGTTGCCATAGGTAATGCCATTAAATTGATTGTAAAAAATAAAATACAAAGAGATTTTAGTAAAATTTGTTTGTCTTTAATTTTACAATTCCCTGTAATTTTTTTTCTTACTCTTGGAATTCCGTTATTATAAAGGAATAATTAGAATTCCATACTTTCTTCATTAGAGATACAATCATTTTTTATACAATCTAAACAGCGTTATTAAATTTTTAGACTAAAGTCCCTAGGACTCTGAAAAAACCTTTTTAACCAAATACACGGCGATTACAACATAGCACATTTTTATACCACCTTGGTGACAAGCAAACTTATAGTTCACCTGATTAATGTAAAGCGGTCACCGCAGCCTATGGACGCTTGCAACACCGAGAGAATTACTATCGAGTTGCCGTCCCTTTAAAAGCTCTTTTTAGGATTCCATACCAAAAAACCGGGACCCTTTTCCTAAGATTCTCATGTCCGTTCGACCGTCCGTCTGTAACCAGGCTGTATCTTACGAACCGTGATAGTTGAAATTTTCACATATGATGTATTTATTTATGTTGCCGCTATAACAACAAATACTAAAAAACAGAATAAAATAAATATTTAAGGAGGCTTTTATACAACAAACGTGATTTTTTTGCTCGATATTGATAACGGCTAAGGTAGACGCTAGAAATATTGAGAACATTGAGTTATATATTCACTTTAAAACAAATTATTAAATTAAAATAAAACAAATATTTAAGGGGGGCTTCCATGCAAGAACGTGATTTTTTTTTGCCGTTTTTATAGATAATGAAGTGTTCCGTATAATGAATGAAGAAGGGTTCTGTACCCCTTCTTACGCGAGTCCGAATCGCACTTGGTCGATTTTTTGAAGTATCATATTTTAGTCTCTAAACAAAACCTAGCCAGGTAACTCATTCCACAACTTCTTCGTTTGCGGAAGGAATTTTCTCTCAAACCGGACCGTACGTGACCATTTCAAGGTGTGAGGATTAATTTCCTTTCAAGAGGAGCGGTGATAGTAGCCGTGGGTATTCCTTAGAACACACACAGGGAGACAAACTCTCTCCTTAGACTTGTCATACACAGGTTTTATGAGTGGGATCGGCTTTTCGATGAACCGACTCAAAAGGTCCTAACTTGGTAATCCGGGTGCATTTCTGCTGAGATGGCAGCAATAATGCATGTAGGGCTGGAACTGCGACTTATAAAGCAATAAACTGGCAATGAAATAGCTTTTTTTCGACATACGCTTATAAAAAAAAAGAAATTAATAACTGAGGTCAAAAATGTTATAAAAAAATGTCTTAAAACACTAAGCCAATAGAAAAAAAATGTCTTAAGACAAGATAATCTAGAAAATGACACAATCTTTAGAAACTTAAATTGGGATAATTCAGAAAATTGAAAAAAAAAATGGTTTTACTCTCAAAATAAGTATTATGTTTCTTATTCTAGACACTTCCTATTCTGAACATGACTCTTTTGTAATCCAGTGTTTATTTATAAACCAATATAGTACCTACAACAATATCTTGGAGCAAATTCGCGTTGATATTCTTGACTTAACCAATGCTTAACGTAATTTATCTATCGTTAAGTTAATTCCGGTCACTTATTTTGATCCGAAACCTAAGTACGTGAGAAAAAAGGACGGCTCTAGATCTAGATATTTTGAGAGGGACGAATGTTATTCGAACTGGTTTTACGTAAGAAAGAAAAACGCCAGGTCACGAATAAATTAATTTTATTTCGTACCCGAGCTTTTAATAGTAAGATTTAGAAAAGTATACCTAATATGGTTTTACGTAAACCAGCATGGTAACGGCGACAGATAGGTACAATTTTTTTATCAAAAGTATCTTAATTTGGCATCATTTTATTTTTTTCTTACATAAATATCTTTTATGTCTTAGCTTAAACTATGACTGCTTGAATTTTGTCTGACATAGTAAATTTTTAGAGTTTAGAAAAAAAAAATTATATTTTTAACATTATATTTTAGAGATAGATTTATTCTTGATTTTCGCAGTTTACTAACCAGAACCTTGTAAACCATAAAAAACCGGCAAAGTGCGAGTTGGACTCAAAGTGCAGGTTCCGTACCTGCCACCATTTACGTAATTTATAAACACAAACAAAAAAAAAGTGTGCCGCTACGCGGTCACCCATCCAAGTACTGTCCATGCCCGACGTGACATAGCTTTGAATATCGTTTCCAACAAGCAAATGTGTTACTGTTTCTTTTAATGATAAGCTAGATGGGACTGTACTGGTAATTTAAAATAGTAATGGCTTAGGCTCGTCTCACAAATTTCTTTCTTTCTCACGGTTTTTATTATTTGTTGTTATAATTAAGATCATACTATTTTTTGCTGCAAGTTTTCTGTTTTTACGATAGAGCAAAAACAACAAAAATGTGTTTCTTGTATGGCGACCTCCCTTAAATTTGAACTTTTTTTTATTTCTTGATAATCCCCCATTATATAATATAACATATTCTGTAAAAATTCAGGCTTCTCCTATTTCGAACTAAAAAATAGAGTCTTTTTATGGTCGGACAGACGAACAGACATACAGACAGCGTAGTCTTAGTAACAGTCCCTTTGGGTACGGAACCTTAAAAAATACATAAAATTGATTCATCAAAGGAGCTAGAATTGTTTGTTAGCCGTAGTATAATTGATCTTGACTTTACGCACGTCTTTTTTTGACGTAGGGATGCAAGTTTCTTCAAAATGTTTTCCTCTCTAAGTAAATAATCAATGTACTTAAGAAATTAAGACAAAACTCATTGGTACACACCGGGCTCAAAACTCCGCCAATAAGGACGCAAGGTGAAATATAAACCCCAAGACCAACTCCCACGTAATAGATCGCATGATCGCATGTGTTCTTGACCTAATATATTTATTTTTTTTCCTTTTTCCAACTGATTAGAGACGACATTTTTTTTTCAAAACTATATAATCGTGATCTCCTAAATAACCTTACAGTCACTCTCACTTAGATCTGTGAAGAGCTATGCTAGAGTTTCTTCACGCAATGATTTCCAAAATAAGAGAATTCACTGATATAGCTCAAATACTTAGCAAGGTGAAGTGGCAATGGGGAAGCGATCGTTTTACTGATTACGAGATGGCAAAAAAGGTTTTACAGTAGTGATCCCGGATCGAAAGACGCAGCGTATGAGACGGCCTTGTGCAAGGTGAACACATAATCTGGTTAGAGCAACAACTAATCTGGAAACTGGTTAAATGCGGGTCGGACTCTTAAACTAAACTAAACTGATTGTTATGAAATTTTAGTAAATTATTGTGTACTGTTGTACAATTGTTGTTGTGGGTAGGGGTCTGAATTAGTACAACCCTTTCACAAAAGGTGGCGCGTCGGTAGTTTTAAAAAAGAGAAACAACGTTCGCGAGGCTAGCTATTGTTTTTATAAAATATAGTATCATATATTAAAATGATACATACATATAAAAGTGATTTTAATAACAAAACAAAAGGTTTATAAGTACTCAATTTTATAACAGAGCAAACCTTATTGTACCATTTCATATAATGTAGGTACCTGCTAATATTTAAGACGTCATTTCTTTATAAGGTGATTAACAAAGCTTCAAAGACGTTCGTAACTCTTTTGAACACGATAATGTTCTTCGTAATAACAAGATATTTTGAGCTATTTATGGTAAATACATGTATAAAATTTAAATGGGAACTTTCTGAACCAGTAATTTTAGATTTCTGTAATATTATTCGTAAAACTTCACTGTTGTGTGTCCATATACGTTTTCAGGAAATACAGAAAAAGCAAAGAATATGCTGTAGGATTCATAGGTACATACATTTGTAGGTATGTTTTACAAGCTTTTGCCCGCGCTTTCACTCGCCCTAAATTGGGTTATCGGTGAAGGATTTCAACTGCAACTTCGCAATTATAGAAAAAAACCGACCCACGCTTGACGTTTTCAAGAAGCTTATGTTCTTTCTCGGGACTCAAACTATTTCCATGCCAAATTTAATCTAAATCGGTACGGCGGCGATTAAAGCGTGAACAGACAGACAGACAGAACTACTACTCGAATTTATAATATTTGTATGGATATGGGTTAAAGTGCTGTCGTGAAGTGCTATCTACTTTACTGTGGCACTTTGCTCAATTTTGCACGTTGCTCGTATTAACTAATTAATACCAATTCCCTATCAACTAATACTATAAAAAGCAAAGATTTGTATGTTACTTGAATATAATTGAATTTGTAATATACTGAAATATGACATATTTTAGTTTTTATAGCTAAGACTTAAATAAAAGCTATTAAGAGATAATTTTGTAAATTAAGGCTGGCGCTTACTGACCGAATGCCGTGGCACTCCACGGACGGAAACGGCATGCGGCAGCATCTCGTGGATTGCTTCGTTTTATTTCATGTTCTAGTAAGACGCTTTTCTGCGATTGGTGTAGAGGGTAGAAATAAGACACTAAGGTGGCCATCAAGCTTACGGTCCGCCTGATGGTAGCCGGTCATCGCAGCCTATGGACTCTTGCAACACCTGTGGTATTACTCGTACGTTGCCGACCTTTTAAAAATGTAATAACTTCGTTCTTGAAGAACCCCATATTGTAGTCCTTAGTCAAAACCTTGGCAGAAGCATATTCCACAACCTAAGCGTTCGCGGGAGGAAGTTCGTCTGAAACCGCACCGTATGTGACCATTTAGGTTCTAAGGAGTGCGGATAAATTCCTTGCCGATGGCGAGTGGAGCAAAAGTAGCCGTGTTATTAGTAAAGATTTCTGTAGATGCGGCATTGCAGTAGGTACGAGTTTTTTTTCGTATGAATTGTTATAAATTTTACATGCATAGAAATAATCTTTCTTCGTTTATGACTGAAGGTTAGTCTTAGAAGAAAATATATTATACATTAAATTTTTCTGTTTTATTAGTTATCCTAAAATATTTACCCAGTTACAAAAAGCTATCAATGCGTGTCTAACAAGCTCTTGGCCGGCTGTCTAATTGGTGCAGAGTCAATTTAGAAAATTTGTCAGAATTTATATTGAAGCAGCCTCTCTACTTCAATGATTCAAATAAACGAGCAACGAATCCCATTAGGATAAAATGTTATTAGAAGTTATTCTCTAATCTCTGTAAAATCCAAATCCACTGATTGAGAAAGACCCTTAATTTCCTATTTTCGTCTCGGATGATTCAGATAAATGGGTGACCGTACGTTTTACTTGAGATGGGTATCTTTGATGCGGGTAGACCCCAATATTTACGGTTCAAAGCGCAGGGATTGTCAATGGAGACCACAAAATGAATTGGAGTCGTTGTATTTGTCCCTTTATTTGTAACGACTCAATTAAAATTCGGCCTTGGGTGTATATTAATATCTTTAATTGGATCCTTTAGCATTTGCTTTTGTTTTTTTTGGTATCTTCTATTGCGGTATTACGAAACAAATAACTTTTGAGCGTTAATTTATTTGCTTTGGGTTAATCTTTAAATGGATTGACGACTTGGCATATAATTAATTGGAGTCGAGTAATTTGTGTATATGTATTTGTCATTAATCAATAAAAAAATCAGTTCTGGAAGTATTTAATATATTTTATTTGATGTTTTAACATTTAATTTAATTTGTATAATTTGTCATTTCGTTCGCTATAATTTGTCCACTTTTATGTTTTTGTAGTCTAACGGCAGAAAGTGTACCCTTAAAATTTGGTCATGTCCGTCCGTTCGCCCGTGTGTCACAACCTTAATATTGTGCATCTATATATCCAAGGATAAAAGTGTACAGGAAAGTGTCTTATGTAAATCGCTATACAGATTTGTAGTAAAAAGACATGATTTTTTTTCGCATACCCCTCTGTGAAGGGTATTGTTGGATAAGTTTTAATAATGCATTTGAGGTTTCTAAGTATTTTTGTCCGTAAAATATATTTTTAGTTTACAATATACAAACACTTGGTGTACTCAACAGAGCGAAGCAGTACTTCACCTTGGGGCAAAGGTGAAGTACTGCTTTATAAGTCGCAAGTCCGGCCCCATATGGAGTACTGCTGCCATCTCTGGGCGGGTGCACCCGGGTACTAGTTTGGCCCTTTTGAATCGGTTCAACGACAGCGTGTGAGAATTGTCGACAATTCCAAACTCACTTGCTGTATCGAGCCCTTAAGTCTGAGGGGAGACTTTACCTCCCTGTGTGTGTTCTACCGCTTGTACAATGGGTTGTGTTCTGAGGAATTGTTCGAAATTATGCCCACGGCTACTTCCTACCACCGCACCGCTCGCCATCGGCAGGGAATTCATTCTCACACTATTGAACTGAAATGGTCGCGTACTGTGTGGTTTCAGAGAAACTTACTCCCGCGAACGCTTGGGTTGTGGAATGACTCCCTGTCAAGGTTTTCTCCAAGGACTACCGTATGGGGTTCTTCAAGAAAGCAGTTATTAGATTTCTGAAGCGTCGGCAACCAGCGAGTAATACCCCTGGTGTTAAAAGCGTCCATAGGCTATGGTGACCGCTTACCATCAGGCGGACCGTAAGCTTGTTTGCCACCTTAGTTGTATAACAAAAAAAACCCTTAAACCTAGGGTTCTTAAAATCTGTAGAAAATCACGACAATATAAGTCTTAAAATACTTTCAATTAAACTTGTTTTGAATAAAATCGGTTAACAAGTTGTAAAACCATCCACAACACTACACCGACTTGGCCGATTTTTATTTCTACGATATTGTGGAAACATAACTCTTATAAGCGTTAATTATTTGCTCTGGCTTAATGATGACACCACTAGGAGGTGGGTTGACGGCTCTGTCAATAAAAAGACCATAAAATAAAGTGGAGTCCTTGTAAATGATATGTCCCTACATATGTAACGACTCAATTAAACATAGTCTTAGGCCTTGGGTGTGTCTTTAATATTTTTTTTTAATCTTAGTATTCTGTGAACATTTTAGTAGAGATGATTTTTAGTGTTGCTGACCAATTAACGTGCACATTTTATGGCGTAGGAACTATGGGACAATCATAGTCAAGTAGTCAAGTAGATTTACCCCTTAAATAGTTGGTAAATAGATCACACAGTGAGATGGACAGTGAGTATTATTTATAATCTGTGGCAGTGGTTTAAATATATATATATAAGTAATAATTGTTGGCAGCTCGCTGCTTTTAACAAAATTTGGTTTTTGACAACCCACCAGGTTATTAAAAAATGTCTTCATCACTTATAGTGACTTACTAAAAAACCAGGAAATACAAATCGACCGTTTCGTAACATGGGGTCCGCTCGTGCAAGAAATTAGCAAAAAATTGTTCGCGTCTATCAGTTCTTTGAGGCGGCTGCGGAATATCTTACCTATTTTTTTTTTGTTACCACTAAGGTGGCAAGCATGCTTACGGTCCGCCTGATGATAAGCGGTCACCGTAGCCTATGGACTTTGCCTCTCTGTGGGTGTTGTACCGTTTGTACAATGGGATGACTTCAAGAAAGAAGTTATTGGAATTTTGAAGGGTCGGCAACTCGCGAGTGATGCCCCTGGTGTTACCAGCGTCCATAGGCCACGGTGACCGCTTACCATCAGGCGGACCGTGTGCTTGTTTGCCACCTTAGTGGTATTGAAAATAAAAAAAAACAAATGATCAAAGTTCTTAGTGCTATTAGTTTACAACCTTGCTAAAGCATAGTCGTGAGAGAAAGCATCTTTTGATAACAATGATGTATTACTATTAGTATTAATTGATTTCATGTATTGCAATGAAAAATCCAGTGAGTTGCGATGTACTACTCACGCACGCCTAGATACATACAGATAGCGTATTACTTGTACTTACTATCTGTCACGTAGTACTGTCTCTTAAGGTGTTAGAATTCGTGTTGTATTTCAAAAGTTTTCTGAAAAATTTGTTTTTACTAAAACTTTTTCATTACAATAGCCATCTCTTAAAAGCAATACGGCCTCTTAAGGCTTTAAAATGTTTTTTTAATTTTTTTTAAAAAACTTTTCTCTTAAATGAAAAACCACTGAGAAACCACTGGGGCTTAAACGTTGGTAAAAACTTTGCCTTGATTAGGACAGATGAGCCTCATTCCCGTAAGGCGGGCTTCTGTCAGAACTTTTGCAACTTGGGCCTGTTGAGCTACGGTAGCTTCTGGCTCAGGGATTTTTATATAGTTATTTGATGCGACCCAGTTTTAGGGTGCCATCACCGGCGTAGGTATGTATTGCGGAGCGGATACTCTATTTCGCTTAGTCACGTCTGGACTATCTGGTTATATTCTTTGGTCCATAGTATATGTTACTTATTGTAACAAGTGTATTAAAATTCTGTCTTAATATATACATTTTATTAATCGGAAATTAATATACATTGTATTTGTTATATATTTCTTAAGTTATTAATATCGCGCTGAAGCCTTGAAAATTTTCATTTTCTGTAAGAAATTATACCCTGTTTGCCTTTCTGTCAATGTCATCACATTTTTTGAACTTTTTACAATACAAATTTGGCTGATTTTTTATATTATTATTGTACGATCAAAAAATAAAATTAAAAAAAAATATTTAAGGTTGTGAAGTTTTTTGTTTGAACACATATAGGCACTGCACATCGAGCCTTTGACATTTTACAAATAAAATGCGCATTGCTGCCGCCGCCCCAGACGCGACGCGTGTGCGTGATACCATGATTTAGGACTACAACAATTGACGAGCTGTTTGGTGGGCGACACCCGCTCTCCCACCACACCGCCTCATTGCACCGATGCTAACCGTTTCACCCGAGTTGATCTACTTTACACACACTCTAGATACTTTGCCTAAACAGAATAGCCGACAAGAAACTTACAGCTAAGCAATTCGATAATATAATTCCAGACCAATTTTGAATTTAAAAAACGATTTAACTAAAACTAACTAAAATGATTTAACTATGTCGTCTTATTTTCATTTAACAGATTATTATTAAATTAGCTAAGAAACTTCTAAGAATTTCCAAGAATATTGAATACTAAAATAAAATTCTCGCAATTTTATTATTTGAATAATGAATGATCAACATAATATGAGCCATTTTTGGAATCTTTGATACAAAGTTTAAATTATTAAAGTAAAGTTATTATTTATTCAAAGTAATTTTAGAAATCTTGTTATAGACTCGCACTGAGTGTGCTCTATACTCCACAAAAGGTAATACTTTATTAAAGGCTTTCTAAAAGACTATCGGTATTTAAATTAAGTACATAAATATGGTTATTAAGGTAATTTACCGTCTAAAGTTTTCATACGAAATTCTTTTGCCATAACTCGAGAGTTCATACGTTTGATTTTAACTTCAAAACGTAATACATCAAAGTTTTTGGTTTTTGGACATTCAGTAAATTACTTTTTATTAAATTTACAAGGTTGATTTGTTTTGCTTTTAATATAATAAAAAAGTACTTAATTACCTACCAGAAAATTGATTGAACCAGAACCATGAACACTGGTTTCAAAATCTCTTAAAAAATTATGTTTATATTTTTCTTATTTTTTTTTACAATCCCAAAATAAGTCTGGGAAACTTAAGTAATACACAAGTCTGAGGAGAGACTTTGCCTCCCTGTGTGTGTGCTACCCACGGTGCTACCGCTTGTAAAATGGGCGCTTTTCTGACGAATTGTTTAAAAAGCCCACGGTTACTTTTTACCGTCGCACCGCTTGCTATCGGCAGGGAATTCAGCCTCACACCTGATAACCTAAATGGTCACGTACAGTTCAGTTTGATATGAACTTCCGTCCGCGGAAGCATAAATTATGGAATGAGCTCTCTACCTACGTTTTCTCTATGGACTACAATATGGAGTTCTTCAAGAAAGAAGTAAATAGTTTATAAAGAGTCAGCAACTCGGCAGCAAGCTTGGTAGTAACGCCCCAGGTATAAAACTCGATCACCTACCCACCACTCTCGGTCAAAATCAGATTGGTTGTTTGGCGTGCAGGACGCAAGCAGGTATAGTAAGCGCCACGTAAGATAAGACTTGGTGAGCCGTAGAAGTGGGGGGTTTCCACGGCTGTACAGTGCAGTCATTCAAAAGAATAGTTATACGTTTATTAAGGTGAGGCAACTACGGCGCATGTACTATCGCCGTACCTCGCCCTGCCACTTCCCCTCTCTGCGTAAGGGACCTATAAACACGTAGTGTGCGAAGTATCTTCTTAAGTGGCGCGCGTTATACGAACAATCGGAAACTTTCAAATTTATAAAACTATTATAGGATTGTTAGTATTTTGTTACCATTTATAAACGATATAAATAGGGTAACTGTACAACAACACCAATTACCGGAGAAAATGATTTAATCTTCTTCTTCCGGATACATGCCTGTGCCATTCTTAAGAGGCAGTACTACCTAAATTTTTTTTTGGCAAATGTTTATCCGCTGAGCAGATCCAACTAAAATGTAATGTCTGTGTTCTTCGGGATATGGTTCAGACCCTGAGAAATGGGAAAACATGATCAATTAACTTTTTTTCGATAGAATTTTCATTGTTTTTTTTTTAAGTTTTGGCAAAGAAAACTCCAAAGTCCTAATAATATTAGTTTATAACTTTGCTAAGGATAGACGTGATAGTGCTTTAGACCCTGAGAAAAACGCATTTTTTGATAACAATTATGTGTAATAAAATATCAATTTATTTCACGTATTTCAATGTAAATGTCAGTGAAAAAAACGCATATATATGTAACTATACATATCGCGTCATCTTTGTTTTTCCTATCAGGTAAAAATCCTCTTAACAATAAATACGAAAAATCCTGTCCATTTGTGTTGCTTCGCGTTCGCACCCGCATGAGTACTATTAAGTGCATCCGCATAATGTGTCGTCACGGACTTGGGAACTTTAAACATGTTTTTATCTCATCTTTCCTTGTACCAACTGGTAATATATGCGAGAGACAATGTATGGCTTTTACCATCAGAGCTTAGTTATCACCGGAAGTTAATGTGAGCGAGGTATCGATCAGCTGCGGGCAATTTAAGTTTGCAAGGCGCGAGTTCTAGAATTATGTTTGAGATCTAAGTTCTAAATATTTTAGCTGCTCTCTAGTAGTACTGTCAAAAATCCGAGCATTAGACACTGTAAAACCAAGTAAAACATAAACTCAAAAATTCTCTTAATCCTTTTTTTTTCCTAGCCAATAGGCTTCATTTATAATTTCACTGTTTTAATCCCTAGAATGGGGAAACCAGAGGCTAGATGGATATACACTAACATTACAATGTATACTGTTTTTACCAGCCACTTTAGTCCTGCCTAACAGGTGGTGAGCCCATCGGTTTAACACACAGAACAAAATATCTGGAATAAGGTTATTTTGCATATGTCCTAATTCAACTAACACTTACTTTAGGGACTTAGGGGGACACTACTATGCCACGCCATGTGGTGATGCTAATGAATTCCCTTCATTCTCATGTACCAGATTTAGATATCTATTGTCAGTCTACAAAAAAAAAGAGTTTGGCGGTCCTATATTTACTCATATTCTCAAATTACATACAAACGTTTTGGAAATCATTAAAATAAATAAAAGTTGTAAAAGAGAAACATACTGCTAAAAGGGACAGAATAATATACTACTATGCTGGTGGTTGAGGATGTATAATAAAATGTTAATCTCTACAAACTACAATTGACGATGCCCACTTTGTGTGTACCACTGCTAGCAACATTGCGAGGTTTGAATCTATAAATTACCATCTGTCCTGCCCGCTTTTTCACCCGCCCTCAATTCGGTTATCGGTGTAGGATTTCAATTCAATAGAGAAAAAGTTAATTAAATATTGTATGAAAAAAATCGACTCAAACTTGACCCGGTTTAGCCTATGTCCTTTCTCGGGACTCAAACTATCTACATGGCAAATTTCATCTTAATTGGTACAGCGGTTTAAGCGTAAAGAGGTATAGAGAAGACAGACAGACAGACGGACGGACAGACCGACGGACGGACCGATAGAAAGACACACAGACAGACAGACAGAGTTACTTTCGCATTTATAATATTAGTATGGAGCGCGGAGTCGTCAGACGTTATCCTGCCCGGAAAAGCAGCGCCACATTAAATATAATATTTAAAATTGAAAATTTACTATTTTAAATTTTGCGATTCCATAATTACTTCTAACAAATCCACGGTTGAGTGATAATTTTCGGATATCTCACTGTTAACTTGACCTCTATGTCTAAAATATTGAAATCTTAATTTTCTTCAATATCTTCTTGGTGGAAATACTGCCTGGAAGCCTTTCTTTAAATTCTTTTGGTTTTAAGCTAGCCCGATGTGTTTTTTACGTTCTATGTAATGTGTCGTTTCTAAGCCACAAATTTAACACACACACAATTTTACTAACACTTACAGGCGAATTCAGGCGCGGCGCTTGGTGGTACACGGTACAAACTTATAATCTAGTTGCTCTATCGTAAAAACAGTAATACATTCAAGCTTCAATCTTGCAGTGATCATAATGTGTGTGAGCTCTAAAATATAAACACAAATAATATAAACTAGCCAAGTGTGAGACAGGCTCGAGCCATTTACAATCTCATATCATCATACTGTGCCACATTTGTTGTTGGAGATGATATTTAAAGTCAAGCAACGTCAGGCTTGGTCAGTAATTGGAAAGGTGACCGCTTAGCGGCACACTTTTTGGTATTGTTAGTGTTTGTAAAATACGTAAATAGAGGTAGGTACGGTACCCTCGGTGCGCCGAGCCGTGAGTCCGACTCGCACTTGGCAGGTTTTTTAATATATCTTTAGGGGTTTTTTATTTTTTTTTGTAGAGATGCATATTTTGCGAAGTTTTGACACCAAACATTAAAAAATGTGTTATCTTTTAAACTGCATGTTCTGAAAGTCTTTAAAAACCCTGCATTAGGTATTTAACACACTTCCAACAAAAAATTGTTTAAACAAAATCGGTTAAAAGTTTTTAGATATGACCAAAATTTCACATTCTACGGATCCGTAACAAATGCGTCTACGACACGCACTTGGCCCCTTTCTTTTACTTTTCGCGACTACATTATTAGAAAAAAGATTTATACCAATGACAAACTACGAAACTACAATTAGGGTACAAGCACCAATAACGTGACATGTTATTTAGGTGAAACGTAGACGGGTGTATTATATTTGTTAACTCCTCTTCCCACGCATCTGCGTCGAATCCAGCTGATAATCCGATACACATTTGACAACGTCTCATTCAACTCAGCAGGGATCAAGTTACTGAGGTATCACACGTGATGCTGGATTAATTAAATTCAGGTTGTACGTACGTATTGAACAAGTACGTCGGTATTTAATCTACTCCAAATGAAATGTTATGTATCAAATACTAAGCGGATTTAGTCCGATTGGTTGGTTTACCTATCGGTCTAGGTTTTATGTTACTAGGGTTGCCAATTTTTTGAATGATGCAAAGTATATCTGGGTTTAAATTTAAAAGTATAGAGCAAGAAAAAGAGCGTCACTCACCCCACTAATTATCTCATGTGACGGAGCCCTAGGCATTGAATAAAACAGGTTCTCAAAAAAAAAAACTGCATCTAAACTAAACGAGTAATGGGGTAAAGCATACTCTTAAATAGTTTACTGGCTGAGGATGAAAGTACAAATATCTTTGATAAGAGCTGTCTCCATAAGGATAAGAGGCACAAGGAAGGAGACAAATTAAATCCCTCGTTTGTGAGGACGGAGCCGGAATCCTTTCAGGAAGGCAATGGAGCATTAATTTAAACATTTATAACTATGTATTTATTTTATTCTTATTCATAATAACTTATTTATTGGTTTATCTATATTATGTTAGTATTTTTAAGATCCAAAACGCAATTGTTTATTTAGTTTTAGAGCTAATCAAGAAAATTTATTTATCCGCTCTTCAAAAACCAAAATTACAGTCGCCGTATTGAAACGGTGTAAATTTACAACAACACTAGCGATCGAACACTTTTGCACTTTACATTGCTTTAAATAAGAAGTACGCATTCATTGAAAGAGTGTTATTTATTTCAATTTTAGAAATAGATTTATTTTGCACTTTTAGCGTCACATCACTTTTGTCATCTGTCAAGTCAAATGTTGTGACAGACAGAAAGACAAATTTCAGATGTGAACTTTGTTGTTTCGCAACATATGACAGTTTATCACGATGATGCCTTTAGTTCTCTGACATGCAAAGTTGGCAGAGTTACCAAGTACCAACCAACCGGGTCATACAACCTTGTCAATAGTGAAAAGTTACAGTTCACGTAAATAAAGTATTTTAACATACTCTTTTAGCATAATAAGTAATAAAGTACGGCTACATAAAATAGAGTAAAGTACAATACTCTATTCTACAGTAAGGTTGGCAACATTACTTGCGTTACTGTCGATATTTTTGCTTATTTATTTAGGTAATAATTTATTGATCGCATTTTTGAATTCAAGAATGAAATTAAATACTTTTTTCAACAAAAAGTTAATATGTCCAAAACCCATAAACGACCAATAAATGTATTTAAGTATCTATAAATAGATTAAAACCTTTCAGCTTCCTCTGAGGGATAATAAAGTTTTTATATAACGTTTTTTACGGGATCACAATTCAAAGAAAAATCACTCCAGATTTATAAGTTACTAGCTGTTCCCTGCGGTTTTACTTGTGTGATTGTATATCCAGTAGCAATCAGGAATATAAGTTACGTGTAGATAAAATTCTGAAATCAAACCGCTTATAAGAGCCGTCCAAGAGTCAGTTTTATTTCGGATTGAAAATGATACTATTTACCGAATTTAGGGCGGGTGGAACCGCTAGCAAATTTGGCATGGAGATAGTTTGAGTCCCGGGGAAGGACGTAGGCTACTTGAAAACGTCAAGTTTGAGTCGGTTTTTTTCTATACATATTTCAAGTGTTACCGTTGAAATCCTACACCGATAACCGAATTTAGTGCGGGTGAAACCGCGGGCTTGAGCTAGTGTTTTATATCTGCCAAACTGCGAAGCATTTTTTCGCCAGCTGTTGTCGTTAAAAAACTTATAAAAACTAGATAACATGTTACATACATATCTTTGTGTATTTTAGATTTAAATTTAAACTTAGATTCCACGTACATTTTAAGGTAATATTGAAGCTAAATATTATCAAACTAATATAAAGTACCAATTTCAAGACTAACCAAAGTATCTTTTATATTTTTTTACTACAATAGCTTTTTTCACTTTTATTATAATACAAAACCTAGACTTAATATTTTTTTATTGATGCACACACACACCATGAAATTAAAAGATACATATTCTTAATATTTTTTAACGATAGCTTAATATTCTACTTTCTATCTAAGCTCCTATGAAGCCGGTTTTTAAAAAAACATTACTGAAAAAAAAATGATTTGTTGAAATTGTGTCTAATATGACCTGTTTTCATTCTTCTACTTCAGAAAAATGGAAAAAATTTTTTCTTCAAATACAAGTATTAGGGCTATAATAAATATTTTAAATTACGAACGAATATCTTATCGTTCTTTATTTTTCGGCTCATAAAAATTAAACTCCCAATATTTTTGTCCTTTTTTACAACAGTTTCGATTTATTAAGCTAAATAAGTATCTTATATTTTTTAAAAGATTCTTGAGCAAGGTAACGTACCTATTCAACTGCGACATAAAATAACATTTCGCGCAATAAGGGTAAACCGATAGCAATGAAATTTTGGTAAGTTATTATGCACACGCTGGGGAATGTTTTTGAGAAAGAAAAAAGGGTCAAGTGCGAGACGGACTCGCGCTATAAGGTTAAACTGATTGTTATGAAATTTTAGTAAGTTGTTATATGTTTAGTAAATTTCATAACAATCAGTTTAACCTTATAGCGCGAGTCCGTCTCGCACTTGACCCTTTTTTCTTTCTCAAAAACATTCCCCAGCGTGTGCATAATAACTTACCAAAATTTCATTGCTATCGGTTTACCCTTATTGCGCGAAATGTTATTTTATGTCGCAGTTGAATAGGTACGTTACCTTGCTTATTACTTATACGCCAGGGAAGTTGCACGCAGCACTTTTTGAAACAACTGTTTTAAAAAAAGAAACAACGTTCGCCGGGTCAGCTAGTGTATTTATATTTAGTAATCTAAATCATATCATCACATAGAACCCATTTTGGCAAACATAAAAAAAAAGGTTAAAAAACAAGTGAATTAAGCTATTGAATTTAATTGTTTTCTAATATTTTTCATAGAATGAATGCTGCATGTTTAAAGGAACACAATTACATAAAAATACTCATTCATAGCTAAAACTATCTCAAATCATCCAATGTAGAATACAGCTAGAATCCAGCCTGGAGTAATGATAATTCCATCAGTACCTACAACTGTCACACTATTTTCTCTTTTAATATGTAAAGCAAAATGAATATATTTTTCTTTAACAATAGTCCTAAACTATACCTAACATAGGTTTCTGAAACAAACAACTTTAATAAAAACAATACAAGTTAGAAATAAGTTATGGGTGTATGTCATCTTATGAAACTAAGAGGCGATTATCATAAAATAAGTCATCATATTGTTTTTGTAAAAAGTCCCATTGACACACAAAAGGTGTTAAGTTAAAAGCATAGTGCAGCAAACTTTTCTGACCGTGTAGGATCACACCATTTCAATATGGCGACTATAGTTTTAATTTTTGACCACTGGGTTAGAAAAGTTTGCTGTATTCTAAGTTACGATAATTCTTAAGTAAGCATTGTGGGCGAACTGTCATCTTATTGTTTTTATTAGCAAAAACATAAGATTATATGTTTATTTTAACAGCTTATGTCTATAAATGCAGTAAATTTAAAACTAAGAATACAAACTTTCCACGCAGTGTTGCCAGACTTGCATTTCCGCTATTTGTAACACAATACAATGGTATCAAATTATTTCCAATAGCTATACAAGTTTCGTAGGTGTTGCAATATTAATGTTTTTAAAAATATGCAGTGTTGTAATTTTGGGATACAGCGAGGAAATTCAATTTCCGCTTTTATGCAAGACAATGGGATTAAAAGGTATTTGTACGCGATCGCCGACAGGGTTGTCAAACGACTTATTTATTTCCCTTTGAGAATTAACGGTATTTGCAGACATCTTTTGTTATTTTTGTATCGTTAATAATATTCAGTAGATTGGAGATGATTCTAATTTTATTGGTCTACAAAATTTTACTTTTTGTGTGCCTAATACATAAATAGTGCGTTTTTACACTAATTTGTGGTTACTAAATACGAATAACTAATGAAATGTTAAAATTAGTTTGGATTAAAAAATATCACAAGGATGACATTCATAAAAGTTTGAATGAACATAATTTATGATTATTTAAAGAAAAACATTAATTTATTTAGTTTTTGTTATTGTTTAGTGGGCATCGTTGGCTACGCAAAATTTAGCAAAATTTTAAGGAACTTTTTGCACAAATACTGGACGTTTGACGTGAAAATCTGTCGCAAAAAATACAAAAAACTAAGACACCTTTACGTTTTAACAGGTAAACACATTACATCAGGGATATTAAATAAAAACGTATTATTAATTTATTACCCAGGTATATTTAGAAATCTCACATTAAAGTTAATATTTTTTAAGAAATCTGATATCTCTAAATATAACGTAAATAAGCACTAAGAGATATCTACCAATTCAAATTGTTACTACATAAGTCACTCATATATATGAACCGATTAAGGTGAAATTTGGTAAGGCGACAGTTTCAGTAACGGGGAAGGACATATGTTTTTATACCGAAAAATTTAGAAGTTCCCGCAGTAATAACATAACCGAGCTTAAACGAACTATTAAGTCCTTACATATGAAATTGATGTTCTATATAGAAAAAATATTCGTTATTTTAAAAAAGGCATATATTATTTCAAATTCATATTATAACAATGATAAAATTAAACTATACATTTTACAAATTATTATTATAAGTACTTACATATTATTTTGAGATAATTGTTAGAACTTTGTAAGCATAAATATAAAAATAAATGAAAGGCTTGCTGTTTTATCACTCAAATACTGATTAAGACACTAGTAGTCATTTTGTATGATAAAGGCATGAGTACCCGACCCCACAAAAGACCCAAAGGCAATTTGTTGCATATTATGAATTGGTAAAATAGCACTTCATGGCCAAAGTGGTTGGAGTACAAATTAATTTTTAGGGTTCCATACCCATAGGAATAAGCGCCATCTAGCAGAGAAACAGTAACACATTTGTTTATTCAAAACGATACTCAAAGTTAAGCAACGTCAGTCTTGGTCAGTCATTGGATGGGTGACCGCTTAGCAGCACACTTTTTATTTTTGTTTGGGATCGTAAAATTACTTAAATGTTGGTACGGAACCAACGTTGCTCGAGTCCAAAATGCACTTTACCGATATTTAATATCTTATCGCTATTTTAATTAAACTTGGCTGTAAAACTTTTTTTACGAACGTAGTTTGCCTATGCATTTTTAGGTAAGGTCATGCTAAAAAATGACATTTCTCTTAAATGATACAATGATAAGAAGATCTTAAGTCGCGCTGAAAACTATACCAGAAAACTTACTGGTTATACTCTGCTTATACTAGCTTATACCCGCTCACGGTAAATTCGATTATAGGCGTGGTATGTCTACGGTAACTCTTTAATTACTGTAAGGAAGTTTGCTGTAGCAAGCTATAGCTTTAGTTATAGTTTGTCCAAGTGGAATCCATACTAATATTATAAATTTGTTAGAGTTGAAACCTTAATTATTAGCAAATACACTTAATTTGCTAATATTATAATAATTTGGCTATTAAAACAGTTAGAAAAATAATAAGTAATTCTATTTTTGGGGCTTTAATTTAAATTGTTTGGAAAACTAAGAGTGATATTCTATTGATTCTTAATTTATACAATGTATATTAATATGACCAAGTTAACTTGCAAATTTCATAGTTTTAAATAAACATTTGAATTCTATATCGCTAAAAAACCGAGAAAATCGAGATTGTCAACGTGCGGTCACGTGCTAGCACCTGTCGTACGTGGAACTGTGTCCCTATTCAGTCAAAGTCAATTTTTTTTATTCAAATTAGGTTTTCACAAACACTTTTGAATCGTCAAAATTGTGAAAAACTAAGTGTATACAAACATTGCCCCATAAAAGAGTTACTAATTTTTTGTATACGTGTATCATGCACCAACAGCTTATTTTTACTTCTAGTATTTACTTTGTGAACGTCACTTTTCTTAGTCCATCTTGTCTACTAAACACATTAAATATCCAAAAATCAGCCAACCCTATTTCTGAAAAGAATTTTTAAAAGCAAACAAAAACAACAGATTACTTTGAAACACTTAGATATTGTAAACACTTTTAATCTATTCATAGAATAATCTTGTTATTTATTACCGGCGCTAGAGTATGCAAGCTGTGCAGTAGAAACAACTGCATGAGAGCGCATCTCTAGTAGGTATATTAAGAGGATACAATTCGCGGCGCCTCGCAGCTGGCTGCATACAACCGAATTTCTCATTTGTGTTTGACATTTACGGATCAATTACTGTAAAATTTCTTAGTCTTAGTTGGTTTTTCAAATATTATAATTTTTTTTTTATTAACTAGAAATCTTTTTTTAAACCTTTTGTATAAAAAACTAGAATCCTGTATAATTATAAACTGTAAAATTTAACAGAAAACTGACACACTGCCGACCTAGATATTTATTACTAGAACATGTCTTCAAAACTTCGTGGTGTTTTATGTGGAAGTGTCAAAAATAAGTAAAAATTCGTTTGTATGAAACACGCTGAGAGGCGCTCTGAATCGTATTCTCTTAATAATGAAATATGAATGAAAAATTTTTGAATTCAACCTGTAGGTACATATTTGCCCCATGCGTTTTTGTCCATCATTCAGCTATTAATGCATTATATTCTAGATCAACCTTCCCGTATTAGGCACACGGCACATGACGTCATAACTATTATTTGTCTTATCTGTGACGTCACGTTTATTCATAGCATCTACTCTAGTGTAAACATAATAGCTCAATGTTGTCCTCGGATGAAATTTCGAGGACTATACCTTTGCGCCGCAATCGAGGA
Source organism: Apoda limacodes (assembly GCA_946406115.1). Taxonomy (NCBI): domain Eukaryota; kingdom Metazoa; phylum Arthropoda; class Insecta; order Lepidoptera; family Limacodidae; genus Apoda; species Apoda limacodes. The sequence continues at coordinate 17,194,880 of OX291555.1, read as the reverse complement.
AGGCAACGACCTGATTTTTGGCGTAATGATTGTTAGTGAGACAGAGAAAGAGATAGGATACTGTATTGGCATATAGTTACGTCGGGGATACATTAATAGGATCTATAGGATACTTGTTTCTTGTATTTACTTGAAGACTGATCGCACGATAGATGTACTAATGAATGCAGTTACACTACTATATTTACTATACTATATATATTATATAATAATTACCACAGAACATTATAAGCCTGTGATAATAACTATCTTAAACAGGACGTGCCTAAATAGGGATTGCAGTTATGGTTTACTAGCTTCTGCCGGCGGCTCCGCCCGCCCTAAATTTGGTTATCAGTGTAGGATACTTACGATAACTCCTTGATTATACTAAAGAAGTTTGTTATAGCAAGCTATAGCTACAGCTTTTGGTTCGTTTGTGGAAGTCGGTTATAATTACTACTGTGGGAACTTTTGAATTTTCCGGGATAAGAAATAGCCTTTGTCCTTCTTTGTATTCAGCTCAATTGGATGCTCTGTTGAGACAGGATTGAGTAACAAACTTTATCGTTATTCCCGCAGAAAATTAAATTTCAAAATTGGTCCAGCCGTTTGACCGTAAAGAAGTAACAAACATACACACTCACAAACTTTCGCCATTATAATAAATCGCAATCGCAACTGCAAACGGGTTCGAGGCTCACGCTGGTCGAAAGGACGACCCCCAGAGTGACAACCCAAGCCAAGGCTCCCCCCTTGTGCATTGGGCGCTATATGTGCTGAGACTCCTTCAGGGTTTCCCATAAGCCCGGTGGAGCAGTAATGGCTGTATCAGCCAATTGCATAGTCAGTCAGAAAAAAAGCCATTATAATATTAGTTTGATGTTTAACCGTATAGTGCTACGATTTGGAAACAAGGCATTATCTGTCAATTAATGACTATGCTGCAGTATAAGTACTAATGTAGTAATAAAGTGTTTTCGTGCGATAACTATTTGCCTTTGAAACGTTACTTTTAGGTTCAGACCCTTATTTAGTGATAAATTTTTTATAAATTTTACTTAAAACATATATTTCTTTATATTCTTATACTACTCACAATTTGGAGTGAGTAAATAAGTAGCCTACAGTTCAACGATTAAAATTAAATATCTGGACAATTTTCGGATGTCCAAATTATGTAGTGCGAATATTTAACCACTGTTTGGCTGTCTGGAACCTCGTCAATCACTGAGCCGAACGAGGATGCACGTACAGTTCAAAATGTGGCAGTGTATAGAGTTGTTAATGACCCTAAAGCCCAAATTAATAGGAAGCATTAGGTATGTTTATTTTGAGGGTTCAGTACCTCAAAAGGCACGTTCGTTGTCCGTCCGTCTGTCTATCGATCTTTCAAGACCCGTTTTCACAGGAATGGGAAAGGTAGCAAGTTGGAATATCGTACCCTTAGATCTATGGTCCTTTGGAGCTGTAAAAATCAAGTTTCAAAGTCTAAGTTTAATAATTATAAAAAAAATTATATATGCCGTATGTTTTGACCCGGGTCAATTAACACCCATAGTACGTACTTACCTTTATCCCTAAATTTTTTTTTTGCTATAACAAACCAGCAGTTACCGTTGGAGAATCAACCGTGATGTATTTCGATAAGATAAATTTTTTAAGTACAAAATAAAGTTTGATCTTAATTTTTCGAAACATATTGGGGAAAAAGGGCAAAAATCTTCGAGACTCAATTTTCTGCAAACCGGGCTTTGACTAGTCAATCCTTAGGTTTGACGGATTTCCCCTTTAGACTTTTCAACGCATATAAAATTTTAAAAACAATTTGCAAAACTTTACTTTAATTTACGACGTTTTTTAAAAAAAACTAAACCACTACAAAAAATAAGTTCACAATTTAATAATAGACATATAAAATTTAATGTTGTACCAACTCCAGATTAAATATCGTAATTGGGCATTCGCATTTCCAAAGATGGACAAAAATTGCGGAGGACCATAACTTTAATTGTAGTTCTGTACTGTAAGCATGTAAGTGATTATAGAAATAAATTATTTATTTATTGTTTGCCACCTTAGTGGTATAAAAAAATAATCTATAGGCAGTGTTCGAAGTAACAACACAAGTTTTTCTTTTTATACGAAAAAGCCCTACGAAATATCCTAAAAATCAATTAAAGTAAAATTCTTGTCTATTGTTGTATTATGTTTATTGAGCCAAAAAAATGTTTCTTTTCTCAATAAACATACAACAAAGAAGAAAATAAAGTTAAGTTACTATCTAGTAAACATGCATGTAAGTAAGTTAAGCTTAACAAACTTACTTACAACTTTTGATATTATTGGATCTTCTGATTACTTACTAAAGTACTGTCTTCCGTAATAATATACTTAACCTCGTACTTTTAATATAAACTTGTTCATCGAAAGGAAAATTACGCATACTTACCTTCTTTACTTACTTGGCGTATTATTAACTTTTGTTATTAGGGTTGAAATATCTACAAGAAAACTCGGTGTTTTCTTTTCAACAAAAAGATAATACCTACAAAAAGAAACTTAGGGAAGCAAATTGTTGTAGATTTATTTGTTAGAGTATAGTCGGGTTAAAAAAGTAAAACGGAGTCCTATTGATGGTAATCTTCGGACTGTCCGTGTGTCGATGATCTGAAACGAAATGAGTTTCCTTTTGGAGACACCTATATTCCCGTGGGAAATCTCAATCGGGAGTAAGAGTATGTTTTATGTTAATTCAGACCATAGTCTATCTATGCGACAAATTTCACCTAAATGTGTTCAGCTATATATGCGAGAACTAACATCACATTAGTAAAATTTATTCTACCAGTAAAATTACTAAGTACATACAATTTTAAAGTTTTAGCGTATCGAAAAAAAGTTTAAAAGCTACTTTAACTTTACTTTTTTTAAGTTACTTTGAAGTCTGTCTATCAAAGTGGATTATTAAAATAACTACTACATCTATAGAATTAAAATATGGTCATCAAACACAACAACACAAATAAAATTATATGTGTTTCCGCTTTAACGGGGGGTTAGTAGTTCAAAGTATTAAATATTAAATATCTAATAACTTAATTTGCACACTACGGGTAAGTATCAGCTTAAAGGCAAATGTTAAATTGTTTATTAAAATGCCTATTTACATTGTCTTTATGACTTATAATAGGACATATACTAAAACAGTCTTAGTCCAGATATGGGTACTGTATCAAAAGAAGTGAATCGCAGTGGTATTGTTATGTAGGATTCAAGTGGATTGTAAAAAAAAGGTTTCATCTATATACTATGATGTGGCTGTATATCCAGCCATTAAAGCTATGGCATACCCTAGCAAAAACGTGCCGTTTCGATCAGTGTACTAAGACATATTACGCAAACACACTATTGAAGCATACACTGAGACACAGTTCCACGTACGATAGGCGCTAGCATGTGACCGCACGTTGAAAATCTTCATTTTCTCGATTTTTTGTCGTTTTAAATATAAATATTTATGAAGATCTATGAAATTAGCAAATTTACTTGGTCATATTAATATAATAAGAATCAAGAGAATATCACTTTTAGTTTTTCTAACAATTTGAATTAAAGCCCAAAAATAGGGAGTCAGAATATTTTTTTTTACTAACTGTTTTATTATACAAATTATACTAATATTAGCAAATCTAATTAATTAAGGTTTGATCTATTCCTAATTTTTTATTTCACGTCAAAAACTGTACTCAGGATTGTAACAAAATTAATCAAATTCTTGCCGTTTCGATCAGTGTACTAAGACATATTACGCAAACACACTATTGAAGCATACACTGAGACACAGTTCCACGTACGATAGGCGCTAGCATGTGACCGCACGTTGAAAATCTTCATTTTCTCGATTTTTTGTCGTTTTAAATATAAATATTTATGAAGATCTATGAAATTAGCAAATTTACTTGGTCATATTAATATAATAAGAATCAAGAGAATATCACTTTTAGTTTTTCTAACAATTTGAATTAAAGCCCAAAAATAGGGAGTCAGAATATTTTTTTTTACTAACTGTTTTATTATACAAATTATACTAATATTAGCAAATCTAATTAATTAAGGTTTGATCTATTACATATTTTTTATTTCACGTCAAAAACTGTACTCAGGATTGTAAAAAAATTAATCAAATTCTTGCAAACTTAACTCGTTTGGGTATGTGGTGTGCCATCACCTTAACTGTTAAGTTACACTCTACTGAACATTAAAACTGTAAATTTATACATACAGTCAGGTTCAAAAATCCAATCTCGCGATAAGCAACATATTCCATTAACACGTTCTATTGTCAATATTGTGTATAACACGTTCTGTTGTCAGTCTTGTGTATAACATGTTCTGTTGTCAATCTTGTGTTTAAAACGTTCTGTTGTCAATCTTGTGTATAACACGATCTGTTGTCAATCTTGTGTATAACACTATATCTACTGGTACATATTTATAAAAACACCTTTTTTTTGCTCCCATTTATATCATCCGAAGAATAATGTATAAAGAAATAAAGACACAATACTAAATATGTTATGACTTGATTGTACCATCGCTTTAATTTAAAAATCGAACAGATAAACAAAAACGATTAGACCCGTAAAACAACAGTCGAGTTCGACAATATTTCTTATTTTATCCACACACTCGTTACGCGTTCAAGGATAACATTTAAATATTCCAAGTATTGAGATCAAACGGTTGTAAATAAAAACCTGTAGAAGCATTAATATTCATCGTTAAAGCCAGGTATTGGGTTCGTTTGATGCGGGATCCCCTTTGAACAAAGTTCCGCTCCTTGTTAACTTAATCTGATCTTCGATCCCGACACTTCGATAATCACGGCTTTTAAATCGAATCACTGTATGATGGAATAATAATGAAGGTATACCTGTTAGTGTCAAGAAATAAAAATAAAAGCGAAGTTTGGAATGTTTTTAAAAGGTTTGAATGCTTCTTTTGTGGACAAAGCTTGGTTTATTAAAAAAAAAAGGATTAGAACCAGATTATATGGCATCTTCGAAGTAACTTTTGTCAATAATAATGTGTCTGACTTAACTAACATCAATTTCTTTATCATTTTGTTTCCAATCGTACGTTTTTTTCTTTGTATACATCTCTTACTTGATCTTGATTAAATAATTCTTTATACTTTTATACAGCTATCATATATAGGGTACGTTCTGTTTTGATCGTTTTAAGGTCTAAAGTGCTAACGTGCTGACGACTGAATTTTAAATCGTACTATGCGATTATATTTCTAACGCATAGGTAATTGGCAACACACGATTAATACATAATACCTCTATAGTAATGAGTTTCTATTGACTATGGTTACCAGTACACATCAGGCGGTTTTAATTTTTTTTCAATTAATTAACAACATTGCCACATAAATGGTATTAAAAAAGGTGCTGATCTAAAACCTTTGAACGATTTTCATAAAATTTAGTATGCGCGGGTTTTGGAGGCAATAAATCTAACTAGGTTTCATTTATAGAAAACGTCGTTTTATCCGTGTTTTTAGGCAATGATAAACTGAAAAATTATGACTCTTCCTGACATCTATTGGCGAATAGTAATAGTATTATTTTAACCGATACTAAACAGCAATACTAAAGCTTCTCGACAATAGATGGCGTTGTTAAAACAAAAGCAAAGCTCGGTCCCCAGGTAGGTACTTAAAATATTGCTTGCACACATTGCACAGCGTCCTGCACATAACTGTATGTGTCTGAATCTGAATGACAGATCACGAAACAGTTTTATATAAAGAGCTTATAGCTTATACCATAAAACGGAACTAAGTAAGCTGTTATTGTCACTCATGAATGTCACAATACTCTTAATTTCGGAATTAGTCAACAAGTGACTTAAGCCCCATCAACAATCACATAGATGAAATGTATGCAGTGCAGATTAATTAAGTCTGGGCAGGCATATAATTAATATTTTAACTATTTTTTTTTACCTGTTAAGTCCACAAGACAAGTATCTTTATTTTATAGTAGGCTTTTCCCGCGATTTTGCTCGCTCGGAATTTGGTTTATCGCGGTTGGAAAGCTTGTTTCGTTTGAATCATAAGTCCTATGTCCTTCTGCGTTTTTTAGGCATCCTTGTACCAAAAATCAGGTGACTATTCCCATAGGAATTTTCGGTCGGGCATCCTTTTTAGGGTTCCGTACCTAAAAAGGAAAAAAGGAACCCTTATAAGATTACTTTGTTGTCCGTCTGTCTGTCTGTCAAGACTCTTTTCTTATGAACACGTGAAGGTATTAAGTTGAAATTACTTTACTATTAATTTGGTCTACCGTCCCTTGAAGCTGTTAAAATATCAAGCTTGTAAGTCAACGCAATTTAAAAATACGGCCATTTTAACACATATTTTGGCATTCACAAATAAATCAAACCCTATAGGGTATATAAAAAAAAAACTGAAATTCGTTAATTTGTTGTTATAACACATTTAAATAATAGTGCTTCGCGAAAAAATATAACCGTAGTAACTCTCTATTGAGATAAAACTATGTCCCTTTCCAAATTTATAACTATCGCTGTACCAACATTCAAAATGGATGCTTTGTTGCGGCGCAAAAGAATAACAAACAAACATAGTTTCGTATTTATTTATTAGAAAGGATTCAGGTTTAAACACGGTTCCACCCGCAAGGATTTGGTTCCTTTGAATTTATTTTAGTAAAAAGCCCACTTTTAACACAGCACCATCTATTAGATACCTAACGAATCCAGACATGTTTCTATCGATAAACTAATTTCACTGCCATCTGTTAAACTAATGGAACTCACAGACATATAATAAACAAATAATTTGCATTAAAAAATATCGTGACTATAAATTCTTAGTGACTTATAAACTCCTAGTACACCAAGCTTATAAGCACACAAAATCTTCATAGAAGTAAGAAATATAATATAAATAAATACCTAGACATAATCTTTCTTCGTTTATGACTCACTGAAGGTTAGAGTCTTAGAGAAAAATGTATTATACATGCCATAAATACTTTCATAGCGAAAATGCAGTCAAAAGATTAACCTCGTGTCAGGACTTGATCCTGAGACCATTATATTCCGTGTAAGTGCTCTACCACTGAGTTACCGATGCACAAGTCTAGCCGATGAAAATCACAACTACATCTTTGCTCTGGAAATATGCTCATAACGAGCGTCACATACAACTCCTAGTGACTTATAAAGTCCTAGTACATCAATCATATAAACACACATATATTGCTATGACTATAAATTGAGATAAAAACTATCTTATCTCTCAAGTTTGACCAAAGTGCAGACAGTTTCATTAAAATTGGTTCATTAGTTTAGAGATCATCTCGTACAAACAACGTTACACGTTATATATAGATATATATATATATATATATATATATATATTTATATAAGGATTGCATTCATTGTTCCGTTACAAAGAGTGCAGTATTATTAGAACCTTACATCGTGTCTAAGATCCCTTAGCGTACAGACAAAAGTATTCGTAATAATAACATAAATCTTTCGAAGGCACACTCAAATCAGTTAAATTTGATTACAAAGGGTTCTAAATGCGGTTCAACGGCGTTTTGTTATATAAAACAGCGGAGAGAGCTATAAAGGTAAAGGAATGCTATTAAGCCGCGGGTTTGTTACCCCATGCTGGGGTTTTATTGTACTTTGCTTATGTAGATGGCGGGTTGATTAAGTTTTTGTTCAATTTTATTAGAATGAATGGTTTAGAAATTAAAGTGAATTCAGTGTATTATTATGTTTATGATTTAGAAAATAGTTTGAATTCAAAATTAGAATAAACTATAGTTATTTGTTATTCAAGGTTGCAAAGTTGTTATTTGGCGCGAGTGCCTTTCTTGAATACCGAGCAAGCTAAGAATTCTAAGTTACAAGATGCAAATAATTTTGCAGCCGTGCGAAACACATAATTTTCCAACTCACTACAGCGAGGAAATTGTATCTAGGGCTGTGTTCCAATTCATTTTACTCTTTTCAATAAACATTACCGGGCGATAATCACTCGGACTGCCAACTTTTCAGTTATGTATAAAGTAACAAGGACGAAAAGTTCTTATTGAAAATTTTCTTAATTCGTAAAACGCTCTAGAAACTAAAAAAGAGGTTAAGATTTTCTATTTCACTATTAATTTAAGTCTTTGTTATTACCAGGTACCCTCACTTATGGCAAGGGCCTATTTGAATCATAGCCATCATGCGAGCCTAGTGCGGCTTGTACACTTCACATTTCATAACGAATCAATTCTTTAAATTATTCAACAATTTTATTTAATATAATTTTCCTTAACCGAAAAAGCCAATGATGTGAACCTATAATATAGGTAAACTGAAGTTTAGACTAAAGGTCGTCGCGTCTCGGTATGAGACTCATAGGTACTGGAACACGACTGAACCTCCGCAATTCAGAACGCAAAGCAGGCAATAAGACCATTAGGTCACCAGCACCACCGACTTGTTTTGCTACTAATGACCAGAGACTATAGTCTTATTGTGTATAAAATGTGGCCGGATCAGAAAGCCGGAGGACCGGTGTGGTGGCGTTCACTAGAAAAAGGTATATATTCAACAGTAGACTGCTCTAGGCTGATTAATTGTATAAAATGTAACATAAAATGTCTTAGTTCTGTAGCATTAGTTCTGCCCGAATAGTATACTTCAGTTACTTTTGTAGCGTGATGTCCTATGATATTATACTATGGGGACACTTGGCTGATAATGAAACAATCTTTTGCAGCAGAAGAGGGCTGTTCGAGCAATCTATCGCATAGACACTCTTTAAGAGATAAATTTAATAAAATCAAGGTCTTAACCTTACCGTCTTAGTATATATTAGATAATTTAACTTGTGTTCACAAAAATATTGTATGCTTTAAAAAGAATAGCGATATTTTGATACGTGTAGTCTGTGGGTCAACTACACGCAGAAAACAATCAACGCCTTACGCGTTCAGTATCATAACTCGTTCAGCATGTTATTGGCGCTGCCGCGGCACTGCAGTGCATCAGGCATGTTTGCGAAATCACACACTGATGGTTTCCATGCCATCTTAAGAAAACGAGCCGTGTCAATGCTAAGCCGTGTCCGGGGCAGCACGAACAACATACTAGAGTGATAGCTGGCAAAATAGATTGTCCGATATTGTGGAAGGCAGCCCAGCTCCACATATTATAGTTAAATTTTATTTTTAATTTTGATTTTTTAAACTTTGAGTTTTAATTTTTGGAATTGTAATTTTTGATTATTAATTTATAATTTAAATTAAATATCCATTTTTTTACAATTTACAATTCGAACCAAAATTTTAAATTTATTTATTTTTAAAATTTTTGAATAACATCTATTTTTTTTTTTTATCTTTTTTTATTATTTATATCTGGACTAACTACTAACATCTTTTTAAGTTTTTGTATTACTAACATTAATATGGACTAAGTTGTCTGAAATAAATAAATTGAATTGAATTGAATTGAATAATCGTAGTACTCAAAATAGACACAAACTTGCTCTGATCCACACAAGACTTACAAAAATAGATTAATCATATTAAGGACAATGTATTCTTTTTAACAATATAATTCCTGCAGAATTATGTCAATTTAACTTTAAAAGTTCAATAATTTTGTAAAACTGAAACTTGTCGAAAAATGCATGGTATTAAATATTTTTTGTTAAGATAATTAACTTGATAATTTGAATTGATTGATCAAAATTTTGAACGCCATTTTGACTTCGAAACGGTAGTAACTAGTAACTTATAGTTTATTGACTACAAAAAAGTGATAGAATATCCTATTTTTGAGAAATAAAGTATTTGAATATGAATTTAACTAAATCTCATGATTCTTAGTTTTTAAGTGAGTTGCGGGAAGTGGGAATTAATGAAACTACATTTGATAGTAAGGTATTTATTTTGAAACCATTAACTTTACGGTAAGTTGTTTCATATTACTAATCTTAACAAACACATTACGCTTGAGGATCGTAGTTGAATCCTGATAGCAAGGTGCCCGCGTCGATCAAGTAGCTGCCACCGGTCATACTTCGTCCTTTCTCACTTGCCAAAAAGTCCACCAGGTCAAAAATTTCATCACAACCAATGACATGTTTTAAAGGAGTCATTGCTTCTACAGCTTTTTTGTGCTCTTCATTTTGTTCTTTACTCATTCCTCCGTTAATAAACAAATGAGAATCAACTACACCTGGTAGAATAGCATTAATTCTCACCCCGTGAGCAGCTAATTCTAATGCAGCACATCTTGTAAAGTGATCAACACCCGCCTTTGAAACACAATATACCATGTAATTTTTTGCAGGTATAACTGATGCAATACTTGCAATATTAACCACGCATCCCTTTGTTTGAATCAAATGTGGTGCACATAAACTTGTTAAAAGAACAACTGATCTTAGGTTCACTGCCAATATTTTATCATATACCTCCATAAGACCCGTATCAAGAAAGCTAATACTTCTTATTATTCCAGCACAGTTAACGAGAATGTCGATTCTCCCAAACGTCTTTTTAGTGTAATTTTCCAAGTTTTTCACATCTTCGTCCTTCGTCATATCAACTACTGTTTGTATTACGTTTCCTTTGTTTGTTTTCATACAGGTCTGTGCTGTTTCATCAAGACTTTTTTCATCGATGTCTGCAATAGATAGTTTTGCATTAAGTTTTGCATAGTGCAAAGCTATAGCTCTTCCCATTCCTGAACCAGCACCAGTTATTAAAATAGTTTTATCCATTTTTATTTTGGATACGTCCACTATTAATAAGATACCTTTATTATTTGAATATGTCATAAAGTTCGGATTTACTGTATCGGATAAGGTCAATTATCGCAAAGATACGATGTATATTGTTAGGGTTTCACTTATAAAAAATGCAATGTTATATTTTGTAAAAAAAAGAGGAATTCATAGAACTATTTCGAACTTATGTTTCGAAACTAGGTGAAAAATTTGGTTCAAAAGTTTACGTTAAATTGTTTGTTGGAAAATGTAAAAACGAAGGGGAGCGAGCGGAGCATTTATTTGCCTTAAAACTTTGGATTTAATGTCGGATAATGATAATGTATCCCTTTAATTTCTGATTTTTAATAATCCGTTGCAATCCGAAACCTAACATGACCATAGTTGAAATAATATATAAATGTATGGAAATTGTGGATTTATACTTCTAGTCTTCACTATATACAACGTGGAACATAAGTGCGCGATAATACTGATGGGTACACTAATTCTGCTTCTTATACTGAACAACTTTCCTCAAGAATAATGAAGAGAAAGAAAGTACACAAAATTAACAGCATTATTGAAAAGGAAGTCAGATGGGTATGTAAGTAAGAAATCGAAGTGACTTACGAAATGAAATGTAAAAAATGTATTTATAAAGCTCCTGACGATAAATATTTACACAGGCAGCTATAATAACTTAACAAACTGTTATTGTGTTTTCAAAAATGGTAAAAAGGTATGTAAGTTGTTCCGCCTAACTTATGAGTTGAACTAGAAGCCAAAGCTTTGATATTATGGATATAACTTGTCGATGAGTGAAAAAAAAATAAGAATATCACTAAAAACGGTCAAAACAGCCTCCGTATAATTACATAAATTTGGCGTAAATTTAATTAAACTGATGATAAAGCCAAAAGGTTAGCCAAAGGAACTCTGTAATGAAACAATGCAACCCCATTGAGTTTACGCTCGTTTGATTCGTCGTGAAAAGTACTTTGGTCTTATATGATATTCATGGCCTGATCATGAAGCCGGAAGTACCCCCGAGGAACTCTGAAATGAAACAACGCAACCCCATTGTGTTTGGGTTCGTTTGATTCGTCGTAACAAGCTTTTTAGTCTTACATGATTTTAAGGATATAATGATGAAGCCAAAAAATAGCCAAAGGGACTCTGTAATGAAACAACACAATCTTATCGAGTTAAGCTAGTTTGATTCGTCTTGACAAGCACTTTATTGGTTTTACATGATACTCAGGGTCTGATGATGAAGCCGGAAGCTAACCAAAGGAACTCCGTAACGAAAAAACGCTAACCTTTCGAGTTTGGGCTCGTTGGATACGTCGCGAACTTGTAACAAGCACTTTGCTTTTACATAATATTCAGGGTCAGATGAAGCGAGCGGCTGACGGGTTTATTTAAGAATACCTATCTAACGTAGCGTGCCCATTTTAACTTTTTTTTTTATAAATTTTGTCACTTATTCATAATTCAAAATGGCGGATGCTATTGCAAGTCATATTCGACGAGATTTTTTCACAAAAAATTGAACTTAATTCTATTGGATGTTCAAAAATGTTAAGCTCACATAATTTGTCAGTCCTTTTTTAAATTAAGATGTTGGATTTAATATGGCGGGCAGAAAATTTTATGTTTTATTTAATTTTTCCTTTTTGTTCCAGAGTTGTTCTTGGTAAAATTCAAATAGAGTAGTTAGTATTTACAGTTAGTTGCCAATAGGTGAATACGAATGAGTGAGCGAGCAAGTGAGTAGAAGAATGAGATGAGTCAGTGAGTAAGCTGGAGAATGAGTAGATTTATTTGCATTTAAAACTGTAAGGAAAATAGTGTTTTTATTTTTTGCAGAATCAAGAAAGGCCCCTGATTAATATTTCAGACATATGACGGAACGCATTGGGAGACCCGATTACATTGTTAAACTAATGTAGAACTAATTGTCCAAGTAGAATGCATGTGTTGATTGATGGATACCAAATAAAACAACTCTTTCCCCATCATATCTTACTATAGATGCAATAAAAAAAAAATTGTATCTAAATCTAATAAATTATTTTGGATGTATGTTTGTAAACATAGATGTGAACGTAAAAAAAAGAACACTGATCACGCACATATCGCACCTTTGTTTGTAACCGACCCTTAAAACTTCGTCAAACGCAGGCGTGCTCCAGCTATAATTTTTGTTAAATATCTCAAAATTGTTCATAATTATCACTTAATCTGTCGCTGTAGCTGCACAATGTGAGTTCGCGCATGCGTCAGTGTCGCGACTTTGGCGTCAACCGCGCGGATGTGCCCCGTACAAGGAACTATTTGCTTTTGGGGCTCGCCTGTTAACCGGGCGTGAGATAGTGCAACTAAGCCAGAGTAGGTCGAAGGTAATTTTTTTTACGTGTTTTGAAAAATTACATTGCAATAATTAATACCTATTGTATTTTTCTATTAATTAATAGAAAAATACAAAAGGTATTAATTATTGCAATGTCATTTTATAATAAATTAACAACAAATAATTAACTGGCTTCAGGAAACTGACGAAGAAAAGAAGAAATAAAGAGTAGCGAAGATACAGAAGATCAATGTCACAAGCACTCGTTATATGTCCAATGTTATAAACCAGAGCGTAAAAGATCTCAATGTCCCAACTAAAGATTGACAATTATAAGTGCTATAAGATTATATGTTTTTTTTTTAATTTTTTTTTTCAACCAGAGCAGTTCCTGTATTCTGTTATTATTATTATAAAAATACTTTTGATTTTATCATTAAAGTGGAATGTAATGCAGGTTGATTCAATAACTATATATAATAGTTTTATTTTTCATTCTTACATATCAAAAAAACGTATTTACAGAGTAATTTGAGTGCGCGTGTGACTATTTGAGACGAATAAATATTTCAGTATTTCAATTTTTTTAAAATACACTTAGTACGAATAAGAAATAAATAATATCTAGTGGCAGCACTATTTGTGCAGTATATGGGGCCTTAAATTGCTGTTAAAAAAAGATATCGATTAAAAGGCGTGCACAGATGCACACCCCTATTAAATAAAAAATCGGCCAAGTACGAGTTGGACTCGCGCACGAAGGGTTCCATCCCATTATCTACAAAAAAGAGCAAAAAAATCACGTATGTTGTATGAGAGCCCCCTTAAATATTGCTTTTTTTCTGTAGTCGATGTTATAGCGGCAACAGAAATACATCTTCTGTGAAAATTTCAACTGTCTAACTATAACTGTTCATGAGATACAGCCTGGTGACAGACGGACGGACGGACGGATGGACGTACGGACGGACGGACGGACAGCGATGCCTTAGTAATAGGGTTCCTAATTATCTTTCAGGTACGGAACCCTGAAAAATACAGGTATGCAACAGTTAAATAGATATCTGACAATATTAATAAAATGCATATTTGCAGTTTTTATCTGGCACCTTTCTACCTTCTAAGTAGAAAGGTCATTAGGCATTAAAGATAAAATGTTAGTAATATAACTAACTTTATTTGTCCATGCCACATAGATAGATACCTATTCGTATGATTTTTGTTTAAACATTACACTTCAAACCACTGGACTTAAAGGTTTTGTACAACAGTGCAATCAAAAGTAAAATTATTTTTCCCAGGGGCAAATGAGGAATTCCAACTAATAATTTTTGTACGGCTTTCTTTTAGTTCACATCTACACCGTTATAAATTCAATTAGTTTATGTAACCGTAGAAACCCGAAATCCGTTACTAATGCGTACTATAACTTACTTAGCATTCTTACTAGTCATTACTAGTACTTAGTAAGTAATACATACTAGTAAGAACCCGAACTGTTAACTTATTCGTCAATTCACTGTTTATGTCAGTTGGAACGCATTCTCACAACTATTATTCAGTAAGTAACTGATGTGAACTGAAGCATTAAATCATCATTTTAATTTTTTTTATATGTATTTGTGGATTTTTATTTTTCAAACATTAATAATAATAAATCTTTTTTGACATTACATACAGCGCCTTCTGGCCCCAAAGTAAGCAGAGCTTTTGTTATGGATACCAGACAACGGATACAAATACATATAAATTATTTTGTTTTGTAAATACATATATATCATACATAAATACACCCAGACTCAAGACAAACACAAATGTTTATCACATAAATGTGTGTCTAGTGCGGGAAACGAACCCATACCCTCTGCACAGCAGCCGGCAACACTACCAACTAGGCTGCGAGATATTTTGGAATAAACTTAGAGTAAATGTATTTGAAATTTGAAAAAAAAAACTACTTATGTCATGCATAAACACATGACATAAGCAGTTTTTTTTTTCAAATTACAATTTATATTTTTATCCATAAAACTATATATATATATAATATTTTTTTTCCTTGAAAAAAGTCAAAATATTCAATCTCGCCGCTGCGTAGGAGGGAGGGAGCCGATTATGCGTATGTGCCTGCGGATCATGGCGCTACGCGGTTTTATATTAGTATTTTGTTTAGATTGACATTCTTAAATTCGTAATATCTCTGGAATGGAATGTCCGATTTGAATAATTCAAAAAGTAATCTACAGGTTTTGAAAAAGTCTTAAATATGAAATGATTTATTTGGATAAAAAATTATGATTAATATGATGACTGATTTTGGTTGGCTTTTCTATCAACATATTAAATGTAAAAAAGTAGTTATAGTGACATAACTGCAATAGTCGGAAATATGGTATCGCGAAGATTTTGAAGTGAAAACGGCGTTGTGCACTTTCTTGCGATGGGTAAAAAATGTTAAACTCACGTCAGGACACGTGACCTGATCGAAAATTCTTAAGACGGAGGGAGTGTAGGAGAGGAAGTATCCCCCTCTCTTTCTACCGTGCGGCGAAAGTTCTGAAGTGTGTGTTGTGTACGATAGCGCAATGAATGAATATTGTAATTTAACCTTATATAATTACCACGTCTTTTACCACATATAATTACCACGTCTTTTACCTCATATAATTACCACGTCTTTTACCACATATAAATGATAGTACTTTTATACTAATAATTTAAGCAATTCGTGCAAAATTATTCCCTAACCATTCAAAAATATCAAAAATACACAACGTTAATATTCAAGGTTTCACTTCTGCCGGCAATCCCGGAGTGCAACCCGTTTTTTTTTTATAGATATTGATATGTTCTTTAATGTTGTAGAACATTTTTTATTATATCATTAGTAGTTTACGCAGCTTTTTCTTAGTAATCAATATAGCTTATGTTATTCAGGGATAATGTAGAATTCTAATGGTGCAAGAATTTTTAAAATCAGTCCCGTAGTTCTTGAGTTTATTTGTTACAAACATACAATAACACAAAAATACAAATCTTTCCTCTTTATATCTGTGTAGACTAGCTTTTGCCAGCGGCTCCGCGCGCTCTAAATTCGATGGATTCTTGTGAACTCCTTGATTATACTGAAAAGGTTTGTTATAATAAGCTATAGCTGCAGCCATAGTTCGTTCAAGTGGAATTACTCCCACGGCAACTTTTGAAATTTACGGGATAAAGCGTAGCCTGTGTGCTATTCCAGACTATAATATATCTCGCTGCGAATTTTCATCCAGATCCGTTCAGCCGTTCTGGCCTTATCGAATATAAAACATCCATCCATCCAAACTTCCGCATTATTTATAAGATTAGTATAAATGTATATCCTAATTAGATATAAGTTACTAACTTTCAACTCACAAATAGCAATTATTTATTAAAGACATAACAACAACCAAAATATCAAACCGATTTAAGCGTCGATATTGAAAGCTAAGCTAAACTTGTAGGAGCACTTGTAGGTATGTCATCTGCATTTTTAACTAAGAACATGAGAAAGCATTACTTTTCTTCAAAAAATAAAACAGAATTCTTCAAATTGAGGCATTATTAAAAGCACAAAAATCTATCATAAATAACGTCACCACTTTTTCGTTTTTTACCTACTAGCTTTAATTTAACAAGTGCGTGTTGCACATGTTAGAATTCCTTGAAATAATAATCATTTGAAATATGTACTTGCGAACCGATATTATTCAAAACAAATTTTTGTTGAAATTATTTATGAATGTTTAAAGCTCAATCATTCTAAATTTGAAGCATAGGTAGGTACGTACCGAAATTAAATTACTAGTCATAAATAAAATTATTGGTCTGTTTACGAAACAGTAAGCGGTACGTATGATCACGTAAATCATAAATAACTGCATATGTACAAGAGGAATCACAAATGACACCGTGTGTATACAATATTCTTAAAAGTTTCGTAGAAAAAAATGACTTTCCTTATATGTTTCGAGTTCCTATTACTAATGCTTCTGCGGCTTCTAGTGGAGTTTTTTAAGCAATGAATTTATTACTATTTGAGTTGGGCGATGATGACAGTCAATAATTTCTTTTTCTTTCGCGCTCTTATGCTATGGCTATATTACCGGGATATGGCAATGGTCATGGCTATAATTAAGACAACACATAGGTGACTAGGTGTAGCCACGATTTATGGCCATAATTCTACAATGCCAATAATATGGCATACAGCGATAGGCACTAGCTCCGGTGGCGGTCCGTTTTCGCACATCAAAGAAAATTACCACAGTAATTACTGCGTGTGCGGCCACACTACTGTTTGCTCAGTTCGTATCATGAGCCTCGTGGAAGTGCACGTGTCTAAAATGGAGTACTTAGTCAAATAAAGGCGTCCGAGTTTTAGGAACTATTGCAAGCCGAACCACCATCTTTGAAGTCTTGGTTTAGCTTTGTTAAAATGCAAAAAATTCATGTAATAATAATTCATACTCATAAAACATAACGCCGCCGCAGTTTCAACCTCCATTTTGAAAATGATGCTTTATTTACCGCCTATTCATTGTCATATCTAGGTAAACACTAGTGTTACCACACCACTTCACGCTGCAATTAGCTGCGGTAATTCAGTGCCATAATCAATGCGGTAACAGGCGGTAGACGGTAACGGTAGTGTGGCCCCTGCATTAGGAGTGCAAGATTTAAATTTAGAAAAAATATAATTCAGATATGTGACGGCTGTTAGCGTCTCTCACATCCCATTACAGCGAATTCGTAAAGTTTTATACTAAACCATGTCAGTTGCACAGCAGTGCAAAAAAAGCACCCTATTACTAACTACAGGCAACGTTGTCTGTGTGTATGCAAATATTCCGATAGATATTAAAAAAAAACAATAAAAGTTTAACGGGAAGACTTTTGCGGTTTAAGAGTTCTATAAAAACCGAATGAAAGGTAGATACACTGTGACGTCTATCCGTAACATCTGATTATACGAATATGAAGTTAACCACTAAAGCTAAGCACTGTATAGCCAATCTCAAAAATCTAGGTTTTAAATTTTTGAACTAGAGATGAGCTAAAAGGGGTTCAACAGTTTAAATAGCTGAATATATATAAAAAAAATTGGTTCGGCAGCAAGTACCGTACATGCAACTTCTCTTGAGAAAAATTCTTTTACAAAAAAAAAATTACGTCATATTGGATCCGCCATTTTGAATTTTAAAAAACTGATAAAAAATTCGAAATCAGCACCCTCGAAAGCCCTTTACTACCCCTCGATACATGAAATTATACATGAAATTTATGTTGCGTGCATAAAAATGTCAGTTTTTTACGGATAAAAAACGAACCACTGGACCGATTTATTTCAGACTCCTTTCAGATCTAAGTCATGACGTGGCGTATCGATTGATATGTCATCAGAACGATTCAGTCCAGTAGTTATTGAGGAATCGAAAGCCAAAATATATCTACATACATACATACATACGTACACACACACACACACAGACAACACTCTAGAAATGATTGAAAATGATTCTCCAAGTCTTGAAACGTAAAGAAAACACAAAATTTTCGATTTCGATTTTCGGACCTATTCCAATAACTTAGTTAAATGGCTTTATTTGCACATATGGACTACAACATTTTTGATTTTTATCAAATCTTGCATAATTCAGTTTTATGAGTAGTTTGTGGGAAGTAGGAATGAAACAACGAAAAGCGATTGGTGTTTATTTTGAAACCTTGAAATTTATGTTTATTAGGTATGATACCTTACATAGACTAATTAGGCTTCGGGGTTGTAGTTGAATCCGGATAATACGGTGCCCGCGTCGATCAAGTAGCTGCCACCGGTCATACTTCGTGCTTTTTCACTTGCCAAAAATTCCACCAGGTCAACAATTTCGTCACAACCAATCATACGTTTTAGCGGTGTCATTACTTCCATAGCTTTGCTGAAATGTTCATTTTCGTCTTTAGTCATTCCGCTGTTAATATATAAGTTAGAACTTACTACACCAGGTAAAATAGCATTGACTCTCACCCCATGAGCAGCCAACTCTAATGCAGCACATCTTGTAAAGTGATCAACACCTACCTTTGAAACACTGTATGCCAGAGAATTTCTTATAGTCAAGACTGATGCAATACTTGCAATATTAACCACGCATCCCTTAGTATGAATTAAATGTGGTGCGCATAAACTTGTCAAAAGAACAACTGATCTTAGGTTTACTGCTAGTATTTTATCATACACCTCCATAAGATCAGAATCAAATAAACTTGTAGCTTTTAATATTCCAGCACAATTAACAAGAATGTCGATTTTTCCAAACTCCTTTATGGTAAAATTCACCAAGTTTTTCACATCATCGTCCTTCGTCATATCAACTACTGTTTGTATCACGTTTCCTTCGTTTGTTTTCATACAGTTCTGTGCTGTTTCCTCAAGATTTTTTGGATCGATGTCTGCAATAGATAGTTTTGCATTAAGTCTTGCATAGTGCAAAGCTATAGCTTTTCCCATGCCAGAACCAGCACCTGTTATTAAAATAATTTTGTCCATTTCTATCCTCGACACGTGCACTGTGAATGAGGTCGGTATCTTTATTAGTTAATAATGTCCTAGAGTACAAACGTTCTGTATCAGCTTGTAAACATATTATCTAACTTGTTAGGGTTTCACGTATAAATTACGCGATAATATGTATGTATAGGTATCTATGTAATTAAGAAAAAACGGGGATAACTAAGAATATTAGAGGAAAATATATTAAACAATTAGAAAAAATATGATATAAAAGCAATATCAGAGCAGCGTTCATTTGCTTTAGAGTTTATTGATTTAATGTCAAAGTCAAAGTAATTTTTTTTTATTCAAATTAGGATTTTACAAACACTTTTGAATCGTTCAAGTTATGAAAGCTATTTTTTGAACCCTCCCACACACTCTCCGGTTCATAATGTTATTGATTTCTATCGAGAAAATCTGGCAAGAAACTCGATAGAGACTCTTTTAAAAAAAATGTAAAAACTACAAATTCAATCAATGTTTTACATAAAAAATTAAAACCGTACAATTTTATATTATTTCCATTTTAATTTGGTTTAACTATGTATCCTGTAATTGAGCATCTTCAGTCCCAAGAATTTTTATCATTTACATAGTCTGAAATATTGTAGTATGCTTTTTTACAAAGTAGTTGTTTGATAAAAGATTTAAATTTACTTATTGTTAGCTTTTGAATATTATTGGGAACTTTGTTGAAAAAGTGTAAACGTTGCCCCATAAAAGAGTTACTTATTTTTTGTAGACGTGTATCATGCACCAACAGCTTATTTTTATTTCTAGTATTTACTTTGTGAACGTCACTTTCTTGCTGAAACTATTGATATTTTTATGTACATATAAAATATTTTCATGTATGTACTGCGACGCTAAAGTCAAAATATTTACATCCCTAAACCTATTCTTCAGACATTAGAGATCCTAATTGATACAAAGCACGCATTGCCCGTTTTTGTAACAAAAATATTGTATTTACATCAGCAGCGCTACCCCACAATAAGATATCATATGTCATTAAACTATGGAAATAGTTAAAATATACTATTTTTGCAATGTCGACATCGGTCAGTTGTCTTATTTTCTTGACCGCATACACAGCAGAGCAAAGTTTTTTGGCTAGGTTAGGAATATGAGGACGCCATTGAAGTTTGGAGTCCAGCGTTATGCCAAGAAAGACTGTTGAATTGACAAGTTAAAATTGCTCGCCATTAATTACATGGCTGCATCTGACTAACATTTGGTAATGAAAATTTGACACATTTGGTTTTTTTCTCATTAAGTAACAAATTACCAGCGTTAAACTAATTTACAATTTTAGAAAGGGCATTATTTAATTCATCATTGCATGTCTGTCGTCTCTTAACTTTAAAAAGTAAAGAGGTGTCATCAGCAAATAAGAAAATGCCATAGTTTTGTACATGATATGGGAGATCATCGTAAGAGATAGATGTAAATAAGAAATAGAAAAGGATCTAATATTGGGCCCTGAAGGACCCCCATAGTGAATGCTGATACCTTAGATGTGGTGTAAGGTATTGTATATAAGAGTTCGAATTCTCATAATGCCCTAATGCGCAGCTATAGTTTGGCACAAAGATAGTTGTAGAGACGAAGAGAGACATAGTCTTATATACCTGAAAAAGTTCTGTAGGAATAGCTTAAAATGAATGCCACGTGGATGAACTGGGCGTTGTGCACTTTTTTTGGTATGGGTAAAAAATGTTAAACTCGCGTCAGATTACGTGTCCTGGTCGTGAAAATGCGTAAGACGGATGGAGAGTAGGCAGCTGGCGCGGCGAAGGAGAGGGAGTATCCCCCTCTCTTTCTACGGCGCGGCGAAAATTTATGCCTGCGCCTGCTGTTTCGTTTAGGCGGCGCAGGGCGCTTGCGCGAATGGTCGTGTGTTACATAAACATGTTACAGCGTGCTACGCGCATCCATGGATGGTGACAGCTGATGGCTCGACCGTCTGTGTAGTGGCCATACTGCTGTGTATTCGTAAAATTCGTGTATATAAAGTGTTTAAAATATGGAAATTGAACAAAGTGCATCTTTGTCTTTGTAAAATACGGAAACTGTAATGCCATGCCTATTATAATTTTTATTTTTAGTATTCGCGATTATGAGTAGAACAGGGAGGTTGGATATGGAATTTTAATTCTATTACAGATTGCGATGTCAAATATACTACGTCAAAAAAGTAAATAAACAAACATTGTTATTTCTTGACAATGTCAAAGACATGTCTTGTGACATATTTGAGTGTTAAGCGCGAATCGTGTGTAAAGGTTTTCACTTCTGCCGGCACTACCGGAGTGCAACTCGTTTTTTGCTGACATATAAATGAGATATTAGCCAGATAGATAACTGAGAAATGGTGTGATATCCGAACTAAGCGCGGGTGGAGCCACTGGCAAATATTATTGTTTAATATATAGAAATATGAAATTCCAAATTTTATTATTTATGCACTGTCTATTTTTACAACTAACCGAAAAAAATAAATTTCTTATTATATAACTATGGTTTCTCAAAATATATTGCAGGCTGCAAAGCATTATAACGCTTTATAACTTTAATAAAAATATTAAGAAAGTGTGCAAACCCTGGATACCATAAAGAAAGATAAAGATGTGCCAGTATAACATTGATAAAATACTTAAAATTTGTCTATCATACTAAATATTTGCTTACAGATAAATTCTTGTTATTAACTTATTATGCTCTTTGTCTGTTCCATTTAGATACTAAATAGTATGTTTTCTGATTAAATATTACACTAAACATTTTCTGACTTAAATACAAGGATCTAAAGATCGATTTCTAATAACGCCAATACAGTGTGCTGTTCATTTGTAATTTGATAAGAGTACCACCCATTAGGGAGTTGCTTATGTTTATTTAAGATATTTACGCTACTGTAAAATATACTTGTAATCTATTAGTAAAAAACTATTTTCTGTTTACTTTCGGTTTACATTCAAAGCTCCTTTCTCCTTTCACCCTTATTCGTGTTTTTAGTATTCGCGGATTAAAAAACAAGGAAGATACCTAACTCTTATAACCCTATCGATTCACTATTCCGTATGGACGGTATTTCAGAATTAGCGGCATATTTTATGGAACGTATCTCCGCAAATATGGATTTTTTACTGTAATTTTGGAGATAAAATGGTAGAATGTTAAATTTTTTCCCTTTTTCATAACTAACTTAAATTATTTAAATATATATTAAGGACAAGTATATATTCACAACAAGACCTTTCTTTTAATATTTTATGTCACATGGCACAGTTTGCAAATGACCTCCATTATCAAAATCAATTTGTTTACCCAAAATTCAACTGAACCGGTTCAGTAGATTTGAATCAAATTGGCTGTGACAGATGGACAGACATAAAGACACACGAGTGATCCTTTGACGATTTTTTATTCGAAAAAAGGGGCGGTATCCAAAAAAGGGAAAAATATAAAAAGAAAAATAAGCAATTTTTTTGAAGTAGAAAAATCTAAGATACTATTTAAGTACATGGAAATATTAAGGTCACACTTTCATTACAATCTGAAGGGATCTTGACGTTAAGTCATATTGGAAACTGATTAAAGAGCGGCAACTTACGCCTCGAAGTAATTTTATTAATATTGACGTTGCTTCGTCACCGATGTGACATTAATCTTATTGGATTGGCACATTAAAGATAAAGTATAAGTATATAAATATAAGATAAAGTAAGTAGCTTTATAACACTAAATGTACTTTAATGCTATAAAGACCTTTTTAAGGAATCATCGCCAATGTTGGTTTTTTGCCTGCTGAAAGATGGCTGACGTGTCCAAGAAGGCTTTGATATTTTTACGATCTGTGTATTAGTATCAGCAGTCTTACAAAAATCATTTTCACTAGGCGATGGAATAAAAACAAAAAATGTTTAAATAAAAAAAACGTGTTTACTTTTTAATTTTAATCTTTTTTTGTGATCTATTATATTACCGATACTGGCTACCTATATGCTATCCGATAATGCATATTCAAAAGATAGAACCCTTTTGATTTAGGACAGACAAACAGACAGACGATAGACTCCCGTTAGTTAGTTAATTAGTGTCCCGTTTGCACTCTGGTGAGGAATCTAATAATCAAAGAAACCCAAAAAAGTCAAAAAGTCACCCATCACACCGAATCACACGCCACCATACGCTGCCCTAGACCACTGCAATTTCTTCTAAACGGGTTACTTTAAAAAAAAATGTTTGCCAATTGTACTGAACAGAGTAAATAAATAAACATAAAAATGGTGTATTTAAGAGTATACGATCCGTGGCGCCTCGTAGCGTGATCCATACAAACGAAATCTGTACTATTTTTGTCATTTACTGATCAAACATAAAACACTATAAAATGTTGGACATGTTCCAGAGATAAATATGCAACTATTGCAAATTTAGAAGGTCTGACGTGTGCCAGTTTTCTGTTTTAAGGTAAGGATAAGGTATATATATGTATATGTTAAAAATTAGATCCTAGTTTACCATGCAAATGATCTCGATAAAATTTCAAGTCAATAAAAATATTTTTCAGGTTTGTTTAAAACCATAGACATAGCTGATATTTGGTTTAAGATCATGTGTACCTACTGAATTTCATAGTTTTCAATCAGTACATATCAGAAAAAAAAGAAGTAAATTGTCCGTTGTTATAATTTCGACAGATTTTTGTTTCAACAAATATTGTTTGGTTGTATTTTCGTTTTGACAGTAAGTACAATCACCATGAGTTATGATAAAAAATGAGTCCATCGTTTGTATGAGTCTCTTAAAGCCGCTCCTCTTTTGACAGACGAAATAACGAGACCTGGTGAAACCTACTATATACTTAGCGGCACCACAACGTGCAGACCAACTGACTGCTATTATCTTGATTATAGCGATCAGCGACATGGTGATGCCGCCCCCTAGGCGCTTCTGACGCTTCTTGCGAATCGCATCGAATAACCGATGGTTAACTGACTTTTTGGCCAATTTACGAAGAGAATAAAAAAATATATGATTCTTCATTCCTAACACATTTTGGTTTCACGTTATCAGTCCCTGTTGAATTAGTATCGAGAGGAAAGATAGCCAGACAGCTTCATTGAAAATATCAAAGAGGATAAAGAAAAGAAAGGAAGAGCATGCCCAGGAATGAGTTACACTAGCCAAAAAGAAAAAATGAAACCAAATACGTTGGATAGGACAAAGAAGATGAGAAGATTATAGTTTACTGAAAAGATCTTTAATAATAAAAATATTTTTGTTTATTTATTTTTTATAATACCTAGTTATTTTTTTATATTTATTTTGGAATATCGTAATAATTTTAGCCCGATGTTTTTTATACCATTATGGTGGCGAACAAGCAAACGGCGTAATATCAAACACATGGCGTATTTGCTGCTGAGATAAAGACTTACTTGGTTCTAGAGGGCCAGAAACTTAAATTCAGACAATGACAAAACATTTGACCTCAAACCAGGGCTTGAACCAGCAAACCTATCAATCCCTCTAAGTGATTTACCAACACTGGCAGTACAATATTGGCTGGAGTTTTTTTTTTTCTAAGCAGCAAAACAGTAAAAAAATTATGCTACGTTATCCAACTGTCTGAAAATTGGACATATTTTTGACGTAGAGTATCAAATTACCTTATAATACTTTTTCACACGTAGTTGACTGAAGTATCAGTAAGTCAGAACGAGCTTTTTTCTCTACCAGGTCATTAATAAAGCTTTTGTGTAAAGCTCCCCAATGACTTATATTGAAAAGAATGTGTTAACTTTCTTTTTTATTGAGTGTAAGTATATATAGAGATATGGTATCGAAACAAAAGCATCGATTTACTGTACTCATGTGTAGTGTTTGTAATAAAAGTATCGATAGTGGTATCGGCATCGGAACAAAAGTATCGAGTTACTCAGGTATCGAGTACTTTTTATATGACATACAATGCCCAACTAACACAGAAGGCAGTGTAATTACTCGCTGCTGGTCTAATTCAGAACCCAGCGGGTATATGAAACCTTTATTAAGGTTCGCTCGTGATCACAAATAAGGCTGTATATTGATTAACTTAGCAACTACAAACGCTGTAATCTGAATAAGAACTGTATGATGGTTTATATTTTCACCGTTATAATTAACGAAATGGTCTATTTTACATTTTGTACGTTTCTATTTAGCTTTAAGCAGCTTTTACTACTAATAGCTGAATAAGGGCAGATTAATAGAGGAAAATATGTTATTGGCTGATTATAAGGGTAAATGTGAACCTCTTTATCACTCGATGAGCATCAATTTTATAAAGTTAAAAGTTTTGAGAATGGCATGGTGTTTTGGCGGTATCCACAATACATATTAAATAAATGTTCAGAAAATGTAATATTACGGCTAAATAATGATTTATTTTTATTGTGAATTATCTACTTAAATCAATTTTAGTCTAAGGCTACATGCAGATCGACGCGCCTTTTTGAAGTGTCAGTGTTTCCAGTGTACAGTCGCGACAAGTGTTGTCATCTGAAGAAAGAATTGTCAAGGTCGCTTTAGAAAAATTACGACACGAGTAATTCCGCGATATATGCACAGTATAAAAAGATTAAAGATAAGGATATTTTATTACACTGGTGGAGATACTTTGATTGAGTAATTAGATGCTTCATATGTTTAAGTTTTTGGTTTGTCGCCGTTAAATAAAATTGAATCGAAATAAAGGAACCAATCTATTTTTTTTGGTTATAAAAATGAAAAAACATTGAAGGTGGACCTCGGAGAATATACCTGTTACAAATTTACGTCTATTCATTAAAAAAAATAGTTGGACCACGGGAACTTGAAACATGAGTCTTACAAATTTCTTTACTTATTTTCCAGGTGTGGACTACAGGCAAACAAAAGTGCCCATTTTTTGATCCAAGTGAACTTAGCAAGTGGACCACG
Organism: Apoda limacodes; assembly: GCA_946406115.1. Classification (NCBI taxonomy): domain Eukaryota; kingdom Metazoa; phylum Arthropoda; class Insecta; order Lepidoptera; family Limacodidae; genus Apoda; species Apoda limacodes. The sequence goes on along the minus strand of OX291555.1, from coordinate 17,168,177 downwards.
ACCAACACGCGGAAAAAAGATCACAGAAAAGCAATCTATTCTGAATTGCTAATAAATTAACACTTTTTATATATAGAACTAGACGGTGATAACGGCGCTGGATTTTAATAAATCGGTCAAGTGCGAGTCTGGCTCGCGCACCGAGGGTTCCGTATAAACTTATTATTTGCTCATTGTTCTTTTATCATAAAGTCGAGTCTCACAGGTTTTTGATCAGTTTTTGGTTTTTGAAGTGAAAACTTCTTTAGCGGCGTTGTGCACTTTTTTGGTATGGGTAAAAAATGTTAAACACACGTCAGGTCACGTTTCCTGATAGACAATTCATACAAAATTCGTAAGACGGAACGCGCCTCAGATTTATTTACATTAGGTTAGATTTCGTGATGGGTAAAAAATAATAAACTCGCGTCAGACTGATCGACAGACGGAAACCATAATGCTACGCCATAAAAATTTGCAAAACGGAAACCATAATGCCACGCCTATTATAATTTTGAAGTGAAAACGTCTTTAGCGGCGTTGTGCACTTTTTTGTGATGGGTAAAAATGTTGAACTCTATAGGACAAATAAAAAGTAAGAGGAAATTGGGTTGGGATTACACATGTTGAAATGTTATATCCAGGTTGTATGTTTCTGAAGTGAAAACATCAAAAAAGGACAATTCACAAGACGGAACTCGCGTCAGATTTATTTACATTAGGTAAGTGTTTTATTTATAGTATATGGCGATTATGAGTAGTAGTTAGGTTGGATATGGAATTTTAATTCTATGACAGATTGAGATGTCAAATATGCTACGTCAAAAAAGAAAATAAACAAACATTATTATTTATAACAATGAAAGTGCGGATTACACATGTTAAAATGTGATACGATACGATACGATACGAGGTGAGATAAAAGTCATTGTTGAGCATAGCTTACATTACACTAGATAGAAGGTATATATATATATGTGTTGACGTGTCAATAGGTGATTTTAAAGGACAAAAAATAAACAACCTTTATTATTTACGTTAGGTTGTGTCAAAGAAAATAGTCGAAAGTTAGAGGAGTAAGAGACATGTGATAGGATAGAGAGCCAGTTCCGTAGAAGTAGTGGCATAGTAATATATGACGTTTAATATAGCTTATTACATTATTGAGAAATATATGTCGGATATTGTTTTAAAATATACAATGGGTCAAGACATGTCTTGTGACATATTTGAGTGTTAAGCGCGAATCGTGTGTTAAGGACATTGGTTCCCTACAATTTAATATGACGTATGAGTCATAAGTATGGGATTTTAATTCTATGACAGATTGAGATGTCAAATGTACTACGTCAAAAAACTAAATAAACAAACATTATTATTTATAATAAATAAATATGTATACGAAGTGGAAGTAAATAGCTAGTATGTTTTCACTTCTGCCGGCACTCCCGGAGTGCGAAACGCGTTCCTGAGAAAAAGAGCCTTGACAGACAGACAGACGGACAACAAAGTGATTCTATAAGGGTTCCTTTTTCCTTTTGAGATACGGAACCCTAAAAAGAATAAAATAAAAAGAAAAATATGAGAAACACAACTTTTCACGAAAATAATTCTTCTTTTTCTTAGATTTCATTAAAGAAATATTTGAATACAGTTCTTTTTTTCCCTGCGGATTTGAGTAAAGCTCTGTTCAAGTCTCGGCCGCGAGGCCTTTGCTGGATTCTAATTATTGACGGACGGTCTTACCTTAGGTACGGCCTTCAAACTTCAAACGGCCTTCAAACTTCTACAAACTCTTGCAGCAGAGACTTACTTTCACGGCTTCGACAGTAATGTGCAGTACATATAGTATAGTATGATCTACTCAGAAAATCGACTGTTTTAATTGAACTGTGCCAATCGATCTGTCATTATTTACCGAATGATACACAGTGATCAGAAAAAAACCCGTCATACTTACTTATATTCTTATAATAAGTAAAACTTCACTGATATGGTGATAAAATAGTAAAAAGATACCAAATAAGAATTAATGATAGAAATAATTTAGTTGATTACATAAATAAAGTTTTAGGAGCCTAAGGATTTTTTTTTTTTTTCTGAGCTGACTATGCAGTTGGCTGTTGCAGCCATTACTGCTTCACCGGACTTTTGGGGCGAGACTCTAAAGGAGCCCCAGCCCATATAGCGCCCAACGCTCAAGGGCTCCCCGCGGGGGAAGCCTCGGCTTGGGTTGTCGCTCTCGGGGGCGTCCCTTCGATCGGCGTGAGTCTCGAACCCGAAGGTGAGTCACCGCCAGGAGGGGAGTTCCCCGTTACGCGGGTACGATTGCGATTGAGTGGGGGCGAGAAGCGCCCCGGCACTCTTTGATACCTAGTGTATCCTTGTGGGCGCCGACGAACCCGGGGACGTCGGCGTCTTGTTTGGAGGGAGGCCCTATTCGGGGAGGTCGTAGAAGCCTAAGGATGGACATCTTAAAATTACTTAGATGATCAAAAGATATGCTCAACTACGCAAATCTAAATTTAATGTTATGACCCTACATTGGCCCGCATTCCTGAAGAGACGCTCTTCGCAATCTGAGTCAAAGTTGCAGAATAGCTCTTTTAATTAAATCGCCAGGTATTTTGGATCTTTTAATTCAACTACGTTGTTAAAGGGCCGTCAGGTGCTTAATACACTTTTTCCCGGAGATTGCTCCAGACGGAGTAATGAATAAGGGAGGCACGAAAAATTAAGCAATTGGACACTCTCTTAAATGTTTGCAATAACAAACCTGTGTCAGCAAGTTTGTCAACAACCCTCATTTCCATATATAGGCAGGCGAGAATTGGAATTGTTAACTTTACTTAACTCGGTTATTTCAGATAATTAAGCAAAAACACCTTATTCAAGCATATATTAAGGTATGGAACAACTATTATTAGAATATAATCAAATATTTATGCTGAAAATAAAAGTAGCCAAAGTTAAAAAGTAAATTATAACTGTAACTTAAAAAAAAATTTTTTTTGGGGTTCAGTAAAATATGAATAGATCGAGAGCTATCACGGGAATAGTTTTTGCCGCCAAGAAAACCGTGGAACAACCTGATAAGTATAAAAACCGAAAATGTGCTTGTTTGTTTAAACGAAGTAAACTCAAATGATACTGAATCATTTTTTTGGACATATGCTGTGTGAAATATCAAAAACGTATCTAAAATGCATCGACTGACCTATCAGTAATTTCATTTAGTGTGGTTTGTAGAAGACTATGTGAAAGGAAGTTAGCAGAGGTGTCGCGCGACGTATGACAATGCTTGTCAGCTTGATGCTGTATGACAGATTTTAACGGACAGATACAAAAAAAATGTCATAGAACTATTCTTCCAAATGTCTTCCACTATCAACTCTGGGGGCAGACTTTTTTTTTGGACCAAGATCTATATAGTTTTGCCCATTCTCCTTTAAACTCCAACTTCTACCTACTAAAATAGCCCGCATCAATTAACAGATCGAAACACAAACTGAGCCAATGCAAGAGGGTATTCAAAACAGACCTGATTTCCATAAAAATATTCATTGTTATTTGGTTGGCCATTGAACAAAGACAAATCTCACGTGGTACGCTAAGGGAAAAGGGTACACGTTTTATTGGTGTGCGACCTCCCGCGGTGTCAATATAACATGCGCTTAACATCTCGGGTGCGATAAAAAATCAGTCAAGTGTGATGTTCCCAAGTAATGTCTAATTTGAATTAATTTTGTGTAGTGCTTTGGGTTTTTGAAGCCGAAGGTTGGAAATATCTGAAATTCTTTAGTAAAATGTTAGTTAGTAAGTAGGTATGTATTTCCTTTGTATATCTATATGAATATTGTATTTAAAGTTTTCTAGTTCGTGACATTGAAATACAAAGTAATATTTCATGCGGCCGTAAGCATAACGAAATTTTTTGTAGTGCCCAGATTTACAGAAATTAAAAGGTCTTAGATAAATTTTGGGCCTGTTTTTTTAAATCGCCGTCGCTCGCCAATTCAGTAAATTTGATAATCGCGTAGCCAATGATAATGCATATATTATAAAGTATAATATAAAGATAATGCGTATTATACGCGTAGCACTCACAGTTTCGTCATTACAACTTTATACATTAGTGATCCGTTATTGTTTTTAATTGATTGGTATTGAATTAAAGATAATATATATTTTGTTTAATTTTTATAGTTAGATTATTTATTATAGTTAGTTTAATTATAAGAATACAACAAAGATAAGAAACTTTAAATTGATATACGGTGCAAATTCAGAACGCACCGGAAAAAAAAATATTTCAAATTTTGTTTCTATTTAGGTAAATAATTTTGGTTTGTTTTGTAATAAAGGAACTCGAAGACAATTAAAAAATATAAGTGATTTTAACAGCGAAGACATGAATTTAACACCTATAGAATAACTGGTAGATACAGTATATGGAGTAAGTGTAGGTACTCCTGAACACCATGATTCGTCTTTCCCTGCCTGTCACATTTATGCACCGCTGTAATTTCTTGCCACCGCCTGAGGTAGCAGCTATGGGCCACGTAGTTAGTGTGTGTACGTATAGTAGTGTTCGTTGTTAACGCGAAATTGGAACATTTGTATGAAGACAGTTTACAGATTATACTGTGATAAAGTATCTCAAAGCGTACGATTTGTTGAAGTCAACATTCTCTTAGGGACTTTAAATAGTATTTAAAGACCCGATTCGCTCGAAGGTTTAGTCTTAGAGCCCTTTGCTTGCTCGGTATTCAATTAAAGCACTCACGTCTAATAACAAACTTGCAGCTAGTTTGCAGCCTTGCATAACAAACACCTATTTTGTTCCTACAAATCAGTAACAGACTACACGAAACTTCGTACGTTGACAACAGTTATATTACTCATAAAGTACGCTCGTGACTTTGCTAGCACGAACCATACCTATACAATTTTTTACCAATATTTTTTTTAAGTATAAAAGTTATTTTTTACTTTTGATTGACTGATTGTTTTTTTAATAAAAACTGGTTGCCTGTAAAGTCGGTATACGGGCGAAAGTTTTACGTGACAATGATTTTATGTCTGTCTCTCTCGCTCTTAGGCGGGCGCGTGCCTCTCACTCGCTCTCATTGTGAGCGCATAACGTGAGCGGAGCGTAACGCAGTTTCTTGAAGTGTCACCCGGCAAACCAATTTATAAGACGTTGTCACGTCAAAATATTCAACGATAACCACAAACCAATATAAACTGCAAGTAGACAGTTTTGTCAAATAAACTCATGTGCTACTTATGGTCACAAAACCGTAATCATTGCAAACAAATGATTTTTGACCTTCCACTAAAGTGGAATAAAGCTTTTAAGTTTTTTAGGTGACAGATATGTGCTGTCATTCTACTCTCACGGATTCCGCAGGTTAACCGATTGCCATCAAACGAATGCCGAAGCCGTCAAAAACATATTGAAAATTAATAAAAAATAACTTTTTTTGGCTAACGTTGTATACGTTAAAAGATCAAACATATTATAACAATTTTAAAATTGAACCATATTTCACTACAAAGACGGTCACAGTTCTGCGCATTAAAGATAATCCATTCGAAGAATGCGTGTAAAATCGACTTCTGAGTTTGGTCCCAATGGTTTTGCTTTTAACTGGGATTTTTCGTAATAATTTTAAATCCATCTAAAATTCAGTTCTCAGTAAAAATGCACGCGTGTTTCAATGGTTTGCAGAATAGTCCTTTGTTTGCTTTGAACAAAGAAGGGGGCGAGTATGTGGGATATTTTATACCTCAATTTATTTGAAATCGAACGTGCAAATAGCAAAATGAGTTATGCACCATTTTATTGAATTTTGAACGACTATGTAACAAGTGTTTTGAACAAAGAAGGGGCGCGAAAGGAGAAAGGGGTGTGGTTTAAATGATCATTTCGACCTTTAAATGTTAAAGAAAATTTGTACCTCTTTATTAATAATATAATTAGATTTTAAACATCTTTTGAAAGTTTTTGTTTTTAATTGACTAGTATTAAATAATAATTTCTTTTGTTTTAAGCAATTCAACACTTTTTAGTAGCAGAAGTATGTTTGTATAAATGTTCATGTTTTATACACAAAAATATATATGAATGTCCATTTATATATTGGTGAATGTAAAATGAGGCTTTTAATATGGTATTGTTCAAAAGTAAATTCGTGGCTCCGTTTAAGTAAAACATATTAAGTCTCTGAAGGTATTGTACATTTCGCGTTGTGCAACATCGTCATAATGTAAATAACTGGTAAATGCGTCGATGAAACATAAATTTTTTTATGATCATTGTTTTCATCTATCTAATCCTTGCCAGCCTTCATACGTCCCCACTGTTGGGGCACGGCCGAGGGTGATTTGGGCCATAGTCCACACGCGGGCCCAGTGCGGATTGTGGACTTCATATACGTCTTTTTTTTTCTTGACGTATACAGGTTTCCTCACGATGTTTTCCTTCACCGAAAAGCCAGTGGTGTGAATAAATAAATCAGTGTATTTGAGAAATTAAGAAAAGACTTTGTACACGGTGTACTTCGGTGGTTCGAACCTCCGACACTTAGGACGTGAAGTGAAATTTAAACCCCTCGGCCACCGCCGACTTTTTCTATCTATCTATCTATCTAATAAAACTATCAAAAGTACTTAAGACAATGTTTTGCTGTCACCGTACATATATGTATAACAATACAAATCTAGATATTTTTATCCTTTTTTAGCTTCTTTTGGAAGTATAGTTACATGAAAGCAAAGAAAATATAGCATTATTTATGACTTATTGCTGTCTTAAGTCTCCATATTTGGTTTTCTACATGACAACGTTCAAATACAGTTTGAAGACTTCTTAGTGACCACTATTTTTATCACTGTTCCTAAAAACTAATTTTTCATTATATGTTTGAAATTCAATTTATTAAAAGAAATATTCTAAAAATCACTTGTAATAGATAGACGAACACAAGTACATTGGAAGGCAATATACTGACGATTTACAATATACGATATACGAAGGAGTTTCTAAAACAAATTAGCTTAGGAGCATCTTACGGAATATTAGCTTTCGTTGGATGCTATGACTATTTGACAATAAAGAGGGCTCGTTTCAATAATGATTAAAAGTATGTTCTGTTTGCTTCTTAATGCGTTTGGTGTCATGATTCATTGAAATATTGAAGCAGAAATATCGTTTTTTTTCTGAGCTGACTATGCTGTTGGCTGTTGCAGCCATTACTGCTTGACCGGACTTTTGGAGAGTGACTCTGAAGGAGTCTCAGCCCATGTAGCGCCCAACGCTAAAGGGATCCCCGCGGGGGGAGCCTCGGCTTGGGTTGTCGCTCTCGGGGGCGTCTCTTCGACCAGCATTAGCTTCGAACCTGAAGGTGAGTTAGCATCAGGAGGGAAGTTCCCCGTTACGCGGTTGAGGTTGCGATTGCGATTGAGTGGGGGCGAGAAGCGGCCTTGCACTCTTTGATACCTCGTATACGAGGTAGGTCCGTGCGTTCGCCGACGAACCCGGGGACGTCGGCGTTGTGTGTGACAGGGCAGGCCCTATCGTTGAGACTAATATCGCTATCCGGATAGCGAAATCGTCATCTGGAGATGTTAGTACGTGCCGAGGCCGCCTAACAATTGTTTTTCGACCGTGCCGAGGTCGATCGGGGGATGAGAAGAAATATCGGTTTTCTACCTATGTTTTATGCAGAGCCCTTGTAGTATCAAATGACATAATTTACCAATTTATACATTAATTACTATACCTACTTGATGGAAATAATTGACACAATTATATCGATAAATCAATACTAATATTATAAATGCGAAAGCAACTCTGTCTGTCTGTTACTTTAACTGCTGAAGCGATTTAGATGAAAATTTGGCGTTGAGATAGTTTGAGACCTGGGAAAGGACATGGGCTACTTAAAACGTCAAGTGTAAGTTGGTTTTTTTTTCTATAATTGAGGAGTTGACGTTGAAATTCTACACCGATCACCAAATTTAGAGCAGGTGAAACCGCGGTCAAAAGCTAATCTTATATAAAGCTTGCAGTTTTTGCTATTTATGTATCAAAACAAACGTCGATTAATATTTTATGGTAAAAAAAGAAAAAAAAGTTAAGTCCTACCGAAGTCACTTAGCGGCAACATATGAGCCTTGTTAATACAAGAAGATAAGACGACGTGACATCTCTTTACTTTTTGCTTTTATTTGGGAGAAATACATGTTCATTCTTTGAAGAAACGAATAATTTTCAACTTTAGTGGAATTGATATAACGATAACATTTCAAAAAATAACATACTTGGGGCCAATTTAATTTGCTATATTGCTACATTTAGTTTTTATTTCAATGTATTGTGGTTGGTTTTAGCGTTTAAACCAATTGCTCTTAATTTCTTTTGAACATTGTGACTATTAATTGTCAATGAACAGTCTGGGTTTTCGAACCAGTTTTGAGGCAAAGTTTTGATACTATTCTTTTTATGTTTTTTTTCAGTTTATGTTTATTGTAATTTTATGTCAATAATAAAGTCTGAATATTGTTAGCAGAACATGCTTTTAAACAAAAAAATTAAATAAACAGTATAATATTTTCCGTTCCTTAACAAAATATAAAAGCACCATGAAAATGCTTTGGGTATAGATCTTTTTTTGAAGTAGAAGATACTATCTCCTATTTTGGGAGTAGTTACCTCTCCATACATGTAAGACGTGGTTATTTTGTTTTTGGTGTACTCCCTACATTCAAGGTTCAACAATATAGTCAATTTTAAGGTGCAAACTACAGTATTGAAATTGTAATAAAAAAATAATTTACCTTATTAAATAAAAGTTTTATGACCCAAAAAATACACTGAGTGATAAGGTAACGAGTAATTTACTTTGTTATATGTCTATGGCCACTAGCAACTAAACTAGGTCTAGACTGTATTTTAGATGCTAGTCTCTTCCGGTCATGAAGTTACCATATTCTTAATTTGGACTGACGTAACAGATCAGTCAGTAATTATATAAATGTAATGAGTTGGTCTGTTTAAATTTTTTTTTTTACGCAAGTGTGTTGAAGAATGTTGTATAAAACGCATGAAATCACTACACACTCGGCTCTTTTTCTTTTAAATTCCTGACCAATTGTAATAATGTAGGTCTGTATACGATTGTGAACACTTGGTGAACTTTAGAACGTAATGACATACCACCCAAAGAAGTACTTAATTGACGGAAACACGAGGTGTAAACTATATTTCTGACGTTTTCTTGGTGGTAATCCTGAAAGTAAACATCATAGATTAATATATGTATACTGGAAAGTAAACATGTAAGAGTTAAAAAATAACGTACACTTATAGGTACCTTCTAACCTGGCAACACTGATAACTAAATCTATCACAATATTAAGACTGATGACGATTATAAAACACGGTCGAAATATTTCAAATATTTGTTTTTTTATTTATAATTATTCTAATTTGTATATAAAAAAAATATATTGGTTTAGAAGCCTACTTATGCGCTTGTAGCTCTTAGCCGAATTTCCCTTTAATTGAACTTAGGCAAATGTCGGTCAGAAGAACACCTACATCCCCTTCCTCAATCTATTCCCCCTTTCAGAAATCCATGGGTAGAAATTGTACTTAATTTTTTTTTCAGTATTATTATTCGAATATCATGCTTAAGCGCCATCTGCAAAATGTATAAAAGTTAACGTATGAAATGCCAGCACCGCTACGCCATGCCATTCATTGATAAATGCGTGGTTGCACTTTAAAAAAAATATTCAATGAAATCCAATATAAAATGATTTTTGTGTTTGAAAATAAACTCTATAGAAATACATTTAGAGTACAAAGTTTATTGAACAGCCACGAAAACAGTAATAAGTGGTATACAGAAACACGAGCAGCATCCGCCACTGTGTAACATGACAGGAATTTTTAATCAATGAAACAGTTTAATAACAGTACATTGCCATTGTAATATTGTCTCTAAGATTTAGTGTTATGACCTATTTTCGTTTGAAACGCAACCATAGTAATTACGTTATTTAAAGCAATCATTCATTAGGGGTACATCAAGTATCGCGTGGGTCCCTATTATAATAATCGCGGAGATTTTTGTTTTTCTTTTCTTTTTCTTGTTACACCAGCCAGTGGAAAAGTTGTGTGTTTATTAATACGCAAATATAGACATATATAGGTAATATATATAGTTATTTTAAGAGATTTAGATAAAATGGCCTTCAAATCGATAACTTATCATAACAATGGTTTTTGGAATTCTGGTATAACATAATAGTACATTGAGTATTAAGGGTGGTAAAGTAAAAATTACTAACGAGAGGCTTATTTGGTAACCGAAGGCTTTCATCACATTTGCGAGTAAATAACCAAAAATATAAGGTAAATAAATAAATAAACTCACAAGAAATTATTGAAATGGCGGGAATAAAAAAGGGGAAACAAAGCCAACATAAGATGTATAGATAACTAGGATATTATGAATTTAAATGTTTTGGCTGAAGGTTAAACTTGTTAATGCTTTCTTGTGGTGTGCGCGTAGTTCATATTTTGAATAGACAGCTTTTAAACATACTTGATAGAATAGGTGCGTCATTACCGCCCGTGAGATCTATGAACGCGTGCTTTGCTTCTAGACAAGTTAAATTTACAAATAGAAAGCCCGTAGGAGTAATTAAGGTTTCGCGTGCACGTAATAACACTGTTTACTAATAATTGTAATGAAAAATCGTTCGTACGTACGATCTCAATTTGATTTATTTTTAGTGTGTAGCGGGCCTTACTAAACTTATTTGGCCTGTCTAGATTAAATAAACTGTTTGTCCAGTGACATGACAAATGTGAAGTATGGGTATACATAACTTCACCAAGTCGTAACCGGAGCTGTGAGCCAGCTTGCAGCTCAGCTCAAATTTAACATAATGTTAAACAATTTTTCAGCTAACAGCTTCTCTGACTGAAGCTAACAATTTGGGTAGCTACCGCATGAGATCTACGGACCATTGCCTTGACTATACAACTGAAAGAAGTTTGTATATTTTACAAACCTTCTTTGTATATTTTACAAACCTTCTTTGCCAAAAGAACCTTGTCGATTATTGAAAAACAAGTTTTTATACACGCTGATAAATATATACTTTTAGGGTGGCAGTAATAATTAATTTAATTATCTAGAATATCAAAAACGTAACGTTAAAAACATTTCTCAAACATAGGTGATAGTATATTGAACTCCTTTTCCACATTTATATATAGTCTTAAATGAGATCAATCAAAGCAATTAAAGTAATAAGTAAGGTCTGGACGGTGAGCTTTAAAGCCCCGGTATAAAGTGGTCATTTAAATAGTTTGTGATAATTCTATCGAACATAATGTGTAACTACTCTGTATTCATTAATAAAAAACCCTAGGGAATATTTACTAAGTGTTAGAGTTGGTGTAGATTATTAGTAAGCTATATTTACGCCCAAGTAGTAATTAGTAAGTTAAAGAACTGACAATGGGGGTATATTATTTTTTACCATTGCCATTCGAAAATGGGCGTCTTATTTTTCGATAACAGTGAATAAAACTCACTTTACTCACTGAGTGAATAAAAACATAACAGGGAATAAAACTCACTTTTACTCACTAATAAATAAAAACATTTTGAATTTGGAACAATTGTTAAATTGTTATTGTGGTTGTTTTATGTCATTGTTCTTTTATCATCCGGTAATAATTACCAAATAAATACCAAAATGTGATACTAGTATTTTTTTTCCCGCAGTCAATGGTAAAAATTAGAGACGTGAAAAAAAAATCATCTAGGTTTTTTTGTAACTCTCGCTCCGCTGCTCTCGGAATCCAACTTAGTCCCTCGCCTTAAATTCCCTTTATTTCACTTGTATAATCTACTATTGTTCCTGGTTTTTTATTTCAACACTGATTACTATAAAGCTGGTAATTTATGACGTATAGGACTTAGGTATCTAAAGCCACCTTAGTCCAGATACTCTGCATCAGAAGCAGTGTTGGGACCATAGACTCACCCCCTGTTACGCAGGACTAAAGTGAAACGAGGCTGCCGCTGTATAATATAGGGGATATTATGGTGTGGGTGTGGGCTGAACAGCCACTGGTTATCCACTTCTTATTTTCTTGTGAAACATACAACTTTTCACCTCTACCAGTGCGAAAAAATCGGTCTTAGTCAAGGAACACACTGAAGGCCATATTAAGCTATAAGTTTTTTCTAATTTACAAATCTACCAACTATACTCTGCTCCTATCAAAAAATAAACTAACTATTCTTTTAACATTAGCACCTTTTGAAAGTCGACAATTATTGAACAATTGGTATGATTAAGGATATTTTTCACGTGATTTATCTGGTAAAAAGCTTAGTTCAGCATTAGACACTTATTGTCTTAGCTCTTCTGGTGTTAAAGAAATATCTTCGTTACTCGAGTCACTCATTTAAAAAAAGAATACAATATATATGTAAATAAACAATCTAAGGTTGAAATAACTAATTAGTTTCGCGCCATTTCGCTTGCTTTTTTGAGACGTGCGTTCAGAAATTTACTCTATGACAATTTTTATCGAAAACAAAGCATATTTTTTTTAATTAACGCTTTTCATTATAAGTAAGTATAATTAATCAAAAATATTAAATACGTCAACAATGAAAAAATGCAATGTAGTTATGCTTTTCATTAAATAAAATTTTTTCTAAGCCAATCACTGCGTTTTTTTTTAGTATCACAAATTTTCAAAACTTAATATTCGAACGGTGCAATACTTTGTCTCACGCTCGCAGCAAAAATTGATTTTGCCCACTGTTTTATAACAGCAAAACCACCCTTTTAGTGCTGGATAAGTGAAAAAGCTATTTTATGAACGTTTTGTTCTATTTCTAGGGTAACTCTGTGAGTTGTCTTGTAAATAACACTTCTGCATATAGCAACTATAAACTGCAAGATTTTAATCTCGTATACCCGTCCGTATGTCTTAATTTGTTTTAGTGCAACAAACTTTTGACACTAGCAACTAAACACCCAAAGTCAAAAAGTTGTTGTAGTGTACAAACTCGCAATGTCTGATTACAGTTCTTGACCGAATGAAAAGAATTTTATTTTTCAAATAGATTTAAAGGTCTCTCATAAACCGATCTTAAGGGTTAAAAACCAATTACCTAAATGGGTTTAAGGATTTAAATTTTTTTTAATTAGCATTAAGTTTACCTTTGAAATAAACCTGAATGAAACTGAAAGTTTTTCAATAAAATAAAAAAAAAATATAAAAAAAGATTACATTGTGTAAAATAAATAAATTAAAAAACTTTAAATTTACGATCTAATGTTTACAGTAGGTATTTAAAGGGGTTCTTTTTATAAATGTTTATTATGCAAAATCCAGCTACTGGATACCCTCTTCATGCAATCAAAACCGAGATGTATTACCGAAACCCTAATTTTGGAAATAAATGTACGAATAATGTTAGAGAGATACGTTCCTTTTAACAGCTAGTGAAGTTAGTGGAGTAACTAATTATCACATAATACGGAAATTATGATCTGATTCATAGAAAATATAACTGTTATTGGTCATAAACTGGGTGACTCACTTCTCACTTTAGACGATTTATTACCTTTCAACAACTTCACATTTATTAGATAAATATCTCATAATATAATTTGAAATAAATGAAATATTCATGAGTTTTAATGGGTATCATAAAGCTTTGCTTCTTTTAACTAGCAAATTTAAAAACTCGATTAGGTCAAAGATGGCGAAACTTTTAGAGTCGACGCAATAAATTTTATGTGTGTTGCTAAGAAAAATTTTATGTGCCAGACGGCCCAATTATAGAATGTTATTTAATTAAAGTTAAGGAAGTTTATTTATCTATGGTTTGGGGTAGGCTAGCTTTTAAATAATAAAAATTTGTGCCTGAAAATTGTATGTGTATAAGTTAAGAGGCAGATGTTACTACATAACAGAAAACTTGAGTAACAAGGCTGACGCGATATGTAACTGAGCGTGCGGGAGTAGTGCAGCTATATCCAAACTCAATGATATTTTCATTGAAATACATTAAAATAAATTTATAGTTTATTATACATCATTTTTATTAAAAAATGCTTTTTTTCAGGCTGTAAAGCACAATCACGGCTATGTTTAAGCAAAGTTGTAAAATAGCACTTAGAACTTTGAATATTTCTTTGCCAAAACTTAAAAAAAAAAACAGTGAAAAGGGGTCAGATAATTATTATTTTTATCAAACTAAAGTACATTAATCGTGGTTTCTCGTTTATCAGGGTTTGAACCATATCACGAAGATCATATTCATTTAATTTAGTCGATTCTGCTCAGCGGATTCGGAGAAACATTTGCCAAATAGTGAAACATTGGTAGTGTAGCCTCTTAAATACAGACCCTAGCTAGTCGTCTTTATTGGCTAGACATTTGAGCGATATTTGGGAAAAATATATAAAAGATTTTATTTAAAAATTACTTAATTTTATTTAGTAAAACTTTTGTTTAAAGCTTTACTTAGTTCACTTCTTTGTATGTCCTTGTTCGTCAAATCTTTCAAGTAAATTTTAAATATTATATTATTTTTCGTTTATAGTTTTACAAAGAGTAAATGTAAATTAGTTTGAAAAGCAAATTGTAGTTTAATTTCTCTTGACGATTCAAAAGTCTTCTTGGAAACCAATCTGAATAAAAAGATTTTGAATTTGAATAACCATTTCTGGGGTTCGTAGCCAAATGGCAAAAGCGGAACCCTTATTGTTTCATCTTTTCCTTCCGTCCGTGTGTCACAGCCTTATAAATCTTTGCGTTGATTCTAATAAAATTATAAAGAAAGATATGTTTTGTTAACCACCATACACATTTGTTATGTAAAAGGAGACATTTCTTTAGCGGTAGCTCTCTACAAATCAATAATGGACAAAAAAAAAATGTTTTTGGCTCACCCCATGTTGGATGTAGTAAGATAGGCCTGCAAAAATGCAATTTAGGTTCATGATTTTTTTTCTCTAAGACAAATTATTTCAATCGAGAATTGGCATGTTTTTTATAACATTTTTATGTTGGGAAAAGTATAGTCCAAAACAAATCACTGAGTGAGATAATCCGTAGAAAAAACAAAATAACTTACTAACCTGGTAAACTAGTAAACTTAAGTGGCAAATGGTTAGCATAAAAAGATTGCAAATTGATAATAAAGTGGCAATCCGCAATAATATTTTAAATCCATCACGTGGCAATCATATGTACGTAAAGTAACCGAAAAACATTCACTGTACATGGAAAAACATCAAGTAAACCGTAAACTGAAATTAAGTAACAGTAAAGTTAAAAAAAAGTTCTAATAGTTACTATATAGATTTTTTTTTTAAATTTACAACACACATCGTAACTATAACCAGAATGTAGTTTAATACTTTTATTGTACCTACTTTATTTTTAGTACCTGGGACCTTATTGGGAACAGTCTCGAGTTATTCGAACTCTGGAATCCGAGATAAAAATGTATGCAAGTACCTTCACGGGTTTCGAGAGGTAAGTCAAACTTCCATATATTTTCTCTCGAATTACAAAGTCCGAAGTGCTCGACTGTTCCCAATAACCTCCCTGGAGACCGTTTTTTTTAACAACGCCATCTTTTGTCAAGTAGCTTTAGTGTTGCTGTGTTGGTAAAAATAATAGTATTACAACTCGTCAATAGATTTCAGGAAGATTCATATTTTTCAGTTTGAAAACACGGATAAAACGACGTTTTCTAAAAATGAAAGCTAGCTAGATCGATTTATAGCCACCTAAACTACTAACTTTTATGAAAATGGTTAGAGCTGTTTCCAAGATTCAGATTATATATCTATATATATATACTTAATACATATATACAAGAATTGCTTGTTGTGATAACTATTCACCGTTTATAATTTTTTTTCTGTAAATAATTTTATCAGTATATTGAACCAGTAACTGGCAAATAATATTATAATAAATAATCCAAACTAAAAAGTAGAAAATAAATAATAGTTTAAAAAAACACGCTTTTTTTAAAATAAAATATTTTTTTTTTTATTCACACTATTATTAATTTATATTCATTGTAATTTTTAACACTATTTTCTTAATTTAAATTCATTAAAATTTATTTTCTATTTTTTAGTTCGGTTTTCTATAAAAAGCGTGTTTTTAATTTTTTTAAACTATTATTTATTTTCTACTTTTTAGTTTGGATTATTTATAACAGCTTGTTTTTTTAATGTTTTCATAATGCGAAGCATCACAGAGTGCTTTACGATCGAAAAATTTTTTTCGCCTTATTTTTTAACAAAAATCATATTTTGCAAATTGAAAAATGGAATAATTTTATCAAATTAGTGTATTGTCATCGGTCCTCAATAAATATACAAAGTTTGAACGAAATCTGGCCGTTTAAAGTGGGTCAAAATCGCGCCCAAAGAAGTCGGTTACAAACAAACATACAAACATACAGGTGAAGCTAATAAAAAGCTAATAAAAAGGAAATTCCTTAATGTATTTTATATATTGAAATGTAAACGACTTTTCTCGCTCCACTCAATTGCCCGGTTGATGTCCTGCTTTATTTAATTTACACTGTGTTCAGTCTTGAAATGTTGAAAATATTTTCACGTCTTTTGTGAAATTTAGACGTTGATAGCTGAATTTAAATTCAAATTTCTTGGAGCGAAATATAAGTGAATTCTCTGTTATGTTACTTTCTTAACTAAAAGTGAATGATACAGGTTTAATGCACTTTCTTTTCTACTTAAATTGGAAAAGCTGTCTCTTTTACTGAGTACAGATTTGTAAAGACGATAAATTGAATCGAATTTCTTTATAACAAATCGATAAACAAAATTTAAATGAGAATAGGTTTCAATGTAGTGCTCAGAGATTTTCCCTTGAGGACCTAAGGCTTGAATAATGAACACGAATTGCTAATACTAATAAGATTTTTTCTGCGTTATATTAAAAACGCGTTTTCAGTTAGAGATATTTTTTAGATACTTATCTATTATTTGGAAAGTCATTAAAATATAAAAATTAAAAACTAACTTCGTTTATTTTTGTTTTTGAGGCTTCTGTTATTGTATTTTGGTTCTACACTTGACTTCTGAATAAAAATCAGTCAATTGCGAGCCTGATTCACACACCGTGGGTTTCGTACCACCATATACGTAATTTACGAATTCAAATAAAAACAAAAAGAGTGTCGGTAAGCGTTCACCAAGCCTGACTGCTTAGTTTTGAATATTTTTTTGTACCAAATAAAAGTGTTACTGTTTCTCTTAATAATTTCTAGATGGTGCTTATACGGTTATTTAAGATGGTAATGGCTCGGGCCTGTCTCACACTTGGCCGGTTTTTATTATTTGTTGTTATACTCTCGAGCTCGCACAATAATAGCTGCAAGTTTGAAGCTTGTATATGTCGTAAAAAAACGGATCATTGCAGAAATCGTAGGACGTTTGCAAACGACCGGATGATTGGAAAATAAGAATGATTTTTGTAATCTTCTAAGCTTTATTTAGGATCATTGCAAAAAACCAAGTTTGATTTAGAACGAATGGAAATTTGAGCGCTGATTGGGTAGCATAAGTTAAACACTTATTTTATTTTTGACTGATGTCGCCTTCGTTTATAATTAATGATTTATATGTATTTAATCAGCTTTTACCCGCGCGTTTTCACTTATTTTTAATAATGCATTTCTTCGGATCTTAACTCGACACGAAAAAGTGGGTATATTTCCTGGGTGCCGACGTTTTTGCTTTCAGTCAGTCTTGCCGTGGCTACAACGAGGTGCAATCTTTGTCGGCACCCAAAAATGTACGTTTTCGTGCCGCATTAAAAGAATACGATTTGCGGCACCTTGCAACGTCCTTCATACTAACTTAAATAACTTATTTTACATTTACTGATTAAACACTGTTTTGTAGATATGATCTCAAGCCAAATACCTAACTATATCTCTGATTTTATTAAAATCCTGTAAAACTTTATCAGACCGCGGATATATAGACAGACAGAAAAAAGTTCCTTGTTTGATCCAATAGAATCCTAAGAACGAAAAACGCTAACATTGTAATTTAATGTTAAATTAACACCTCAAACTGTTCCAAATAGATCTTCCCATATAAAGATTTCTTTGTTATTTTAGAATTAACTTTACAAAGACAAATCTTGGTCGGTATATCAGCCGTACAAGTTTTATTGGTCTCTGACCTCCCGTGGTGTCAATATTACATGCGCTTTAGTCATAGATGAGATAAAAAATCGCTGAAGTGTGTGACTCGCGTTGGGAGTTCTGACTTTACGAATCGTTAAAGATATCTTTATGATAAAGTATTTGGATACAATTGAAAGCTAAGAACCGTGTTTGGATTAAGTTATTGATCGGGAATAGAGGGAGAGAAAAAAAAATGTGACCACATCACACACAACAATATTATTGTGTGATGACAATATATTTTTATGATTAATGATTTTATATGAGGTAATAGTACAAAATTAATGATACAAGTGAGCTAGGTTGCTAATTACAGCATTTAGGTAGCAGCTCGAACCGAAGGCGAGGGCGTAATTCAGCCGAAAGTGTATTGAGCAAAGGTCACGAGTGACATACGACTGTTTTCAACACACTTCAAGAACAGTAAATACTTATGTTAGTGTAAAACTGTTGTAAAAAGTTGATATTTAATGCAATCTAATAGTTTTAATATGTTTTTATCAAACACGTTGGATTTATTTTTCCAAAAATAAGAACTTAGTTCATAGGCTCTCTGCTTGCTAAAAGTTAAACAAATGCGTAATGGACGCTATAAAGATGCTGAAAACGGTTCAGTGAAGGCTGCTTTATGAGCAGGTGTTTTGAAATAGTAAATGCAATGTAATAACCTCTATCACATTAAACAGTACCTGATTCTTTCTTCTGATGCACTTAAATGTAATTTTAAATTATGAGATCAACTCGAGTTGATATTCACTTTGAGATGACTCAAGGATATTCTTGCGATTTCTTTATAACCTGTCAAAGTTTTCTTTTCACAGTTCTCTTTCACTACGCACAATTTGTACCCAAAGCTCTTATTGCCACTAATAGATATAGATAAAACTCTTAAAGGACCCATTTATAACTAAAAATAGGCTAAAAATTTACTGTTTTTAGTTCCATGTAGGTTGCTTGCACATATATACAAAGCCCTTGAGTATGGCTGCATTTGTGCTATTAGTATATAGTTGGATCACATCGGTGACTTTTTAGGGTTCCGGACCCAAAGGGTAAAAAACGGGACCATATTACTCGACTCCGCTGTCCGTCCGTCCGCCTGTCACCGGGTTGTATCCCATGAACTGTGATAGTTAGACAGTTTAAATTTCCACAGAAGATGTATTTCTGTTGCCACTATAACAACAAATACTAAAAAAAGGAATAAAATTATGTTTAACAAACGTGATTTTTTTGCTCGTTTTTGCTCGATTTTGATAACGGCAGCAGGTAGACGTTTATAATATCCACAGAATATTTAGTTATATATTCACTTTAGAAATAAAAATTGAATTAGAATAAACCAAATATTTTAGGGGGTATCCCATACAAAAACGTGATTTTTTTACCGTTTTTATAGATAATGGTTCGGAACCCTTCGTGCGCGAGTCCTACTCGAACTTGGCCGATTTTTTTCAATCTATCTATAGTTTTGCTTTGAACATTGTACAATTTAAATTTTTAAAGTGATTTTTAGGATAAGATCGGATGGTATCGGAAAGTTTGTGTATGAGGAGTAGTAGGTAGGTACTAGTGAAGGTTAGTGTTAGGTTAGAATACAAAGTAAAAACCAATCTTTTTGAACGGAAATTGCAAAATAGGGAGATCCCCTTCTTGTTTAATCGACTAGATTGGTTAGGGTCATTTAGCTTTTTCCAGTAGACTTTATATATTAGCACTTTCAGTTTTTGTAAATTTTTCCAATTTTTCGGGCAAGTTTATTAATATTGCTTTCCTTTATTTTTGATTCAATTAAAAAAAATGTCTGAATCGGTTCCAGGTATGTATATCCAGTTGTTATCAAGCCATGCGTTAACGAATAGCATTTCATTTTGAAATATATAAAAAAAAGGAGGGGTTAGATAAGCTAAAAAGATAAACCCTGAAAAGAATAACTATTCTACTATAATATTATAAAATATTTAAGTTCATTTGTTAATCAATTACGCCGCAACGGAGCATTCAATTAAGCTGAAATCTAGCACAGACATAGATAGACATTAGAAAGACGGAGAGCGACATAGGCTACTTTAGCCTTTATAGTACGCGGACGAAGCCGCTGGCAGAAGCTAGTCTTAGAATAAAAATTAACGCAAATTCCGGATAAAAGCGTGACATCCGTAGGCGTGTAATCTGTTTCATTACGTACACTTGTAATACGTAGTCAGCAACCCTCTTTGAGTAATAAAGAGGGTTTATTACGAAAGGGCGTCCTTTACGACTTCGGTTTATAAATAACTAGGTGGTCCCCCGCGATGTTTCCCTCAAGTTTCTACTTACATCGCCCAAAAAAACTTCTTAACCTATTTTTACTCACTCAGAAGTTGAATTTGGAGATATAACTAATATGAGAAACTTTTTTTTTTAACTTTGGTGGAAAGCGAGCATACGGCCTACCTAATTACCTTGCAAATATTTGGGTTTATATATATATATACTGAATCTCAATCAATCTGATAAAACCGAATGAAACCAAATTGTACCGCGTAAGTATATCTACGTTACATAATGCTCTATCATGCGTCAAATAATGTCAAACTTATAATAATATGGTATTAGCTATAACATTAAGCTACGAATACAATATATATATACGTGTGTCTGTCAGTATATACAGATGGTTATCTGTAAAAAAAAGTTACAAAAGGATCGACTATTAAGAAATCTTTAAACCCAAAATTTTATTTCTCAGATTTTTTTTGTCTATTTGTTTATTGTATCCCGTGATCTGTATGTTCTGACAGACACACGTCGCCTTTATATATTTCTACAAGTACAAATAGATATGGTGCAATAAACTTTTCTAACCCGGTAGACAAAGTCAAAACAACGGTCGCCATATTGAAATGGTGTGAACTTACAACGACACTAGCGACTAAACACCCAAGGTCAGAAGGTCAGAAAAGTTTGTTACAGTGCAGTCACATGTTGTTATTAATTAAAAAAAGTCGTGGCCAACTACTAAACAAAATTGAAACACTTTGCTATTTGAAAGCTGTGGGTTTAACCTAACATCTTAATAGTAGGTATATGGTAAAACAGGTACATGGTTATCTACGCGAACGAAGTCGCGGGCAAAACCTTGTTTTAAATAGGTACCTGCCTAAACGTATACAGATTGCATCACTGACAATAATCAGAATTGATTTAGTTATTTTAAGAAAAATATGTAAAGTACAGTTTTTTTTTAAAGTCGGTATAACATTTATTGTTGTAACGTGGATATTAATATTTTTGTTTTGGACATTTTCATTATGAACACTTAATCAAAATACTAATTAAGTACAAGTACGTACCCGCATGCCTCGCGGCAGTAGCTTGATTAAAGCAGTAGTGCCCTGTTACCGAATGCACCGGCTAGGTGCTCAGAAGGAGGAGAAAAGATAGAGGGAGTTCAAAAGCGAGTAAAGAAACACTTTTCAAGGGTAAGGCAAGTTATATAAGTATACTCTTTCATTATATAGTAACAGCTTTTAATGCACAATATCCTAATCACATAGGGTGATTCTTAACACTTAAATATCTAGATTACAGCTACCTAATTCACAATCATATAGGACTACCTAAATAAATAGAAAGATAGCCAAACGCAAGCCTGCCTACACGGATTTTAAGTGTAGTTTTTAAAGCTTTTATTAGGGAACTAGTACACTCAGGTTTCTTCGGCCTAGAGCCCGATTCGATGTCTTGCTCGCTGTAGGCACCCCTCAGGTCAGCACCGCCGTAGAAAGAAGACGCGGACGGGACTGATCTTACGTGGCCTAACAGCGTGTGGTGAGTAGTGAATATGCCGCCCGTGGCAGGCACAAGGTAAGGCCGCACGTGGCTAGCACAGTGCAAGACCGCACGTGAACGTAACTCGCCAGTAGCTTCGGCGTAAAGCAGGTCGCCCCGTAACCTTCGTGTGTAGCGGTGTTCAAGATAGCACCCCTACTGCACAGGCCGAAGGTTTGGAGTCAAGGAGACTCCGGGCGGGCCGAAGATTTGGAGTTAAGTAGACTCCGGCCTTCCCCAGTAAAAGAACAGCAAAGCAGCTGCCGTGCGCCGTCGTTAGACAACAAACGTGCACCCGCATACAAAGACGTCTTCTCACGGACCTCAGTTTAGGCGTAGAGCCGTAGTAAAGCAATATATATACGTAGTATATATATACTAAGAACCGTACGAGGACGGTTTTCTTTTATAGCATAGAAGTAGATATGCAGCAATTTTTTAATTTAATAATAGAATCCGTGAAAATAATTATCAACAGAATTTTTTCACGACTACGTCAAGTATCTACGTAAAGTGAACTGTTTTGACTTAGCGTTGTCAAACATCTAGAGATTCTTTGATCTCTAAATTTTAATTACCACAGTGGTAATGGACCTAAGAGCGAATGCCCAGAAACTTCTATCGTTTCCTACATCATCCGGTCCTTTACCGGAGACGGACTACCGGAAACGGTCGTTCCGTTATATGATGAACATGAAACATTGCATTGATATTTTTAGGGATGCACGCATAAGTAATTAAATGTGTAAACCTTTTATAACTCTGTAATAATAAATTATTATTATTATTAATGTTTATTTATTTTTTAAATTTTGTATTAAGGATTGACAGTAAGGAGAAAAATAAGAATAGTGATTATAAATTGTCGAAGTCTAAGTAAAGCTTAAGATTTTTGGCCTATTGGATGATGATGAAGCCTTAATTTAGAAAAAGAGGTTGATCGAAGAATCCAGCTCGGAAAATGTTGTACAGTTTCCTGAACGCAAAGAAATACCTTAGAGCCTAAAGACGCAAGTCTACAATCAATGTTTTTTATCAGTAATGACTTACGTTGTTAAAGGTACAGAAACGTGGTCAATAATTGTTGGTCTCTTAAATAAGATCAAACTCGCTTAGCAAGCTCTCCATCTCCATCAACTCCAGTTCGCCATATCGTTGTAGTGTCATGAAAGCTACACATGTGTGCCAAATTTCAGCAGAATCGGTTTACAGGTGTGAAAATTCAATGGGACCAACTTTAATGTATCCCTGTCCAGTAATAAAAAATCAGGCTACTAACTACTGCGTGGGTACACAAAAAAAAGCGCCGACTTGAGAACCCCGGGTTATAGTGACGTCAGTGACGTTTTCCTTATTCTGTGGTGACATTAAAGAGCTACGGAACTATCGTCACGCGAAAGAAATTCGTTTTTAACGCGTTATAGTTTTTTCCTATTACAGGTTTTGTACTCAGATAATAAACTCATGGTAACATAAACTATGGCCCTTGAAACTCGGTTTATCTATTTCATGTCGACGACGTTAGATATGATTAGTAATTTAACAACAACTCCTACTGACTTATAAAGTCCTATTACATCAATCTTACAAACTCACAAAATCTTGATAGAATTTAGAAATATAATAAATATTAGAAATAATCTCTCTTAGTTTATGACTCCCTGAAGGATAGAGTTTTAGAAGAATATATATATATACCTTTACATACCATATCTATGGCTATATCATCAATATAATAAATAAATAGTTTCTATCACAGCAAATATGCAGTCAAAAGATTGACCTCGAGCCAGGACTTGAACCTGCAATCCTAACATTCCGTGTAAGCCTTCTAATATTGAGCTATCGAGGCACTGTCTGTTTGATGCAAATCCCAACAACAGCTTTGCTCAGAAAATACGCTCGTTACGAACGTCACATACAGCTCCTAGTGACTTATAAAGTGCTAGTACATCAATCTTACAAACACACAACATTTTGATAGAATTTAGAAATACAATATAAATATTACAAATAATCTCTCTTCGTTTATGACTCCCTGAAGGTTAGAGTCTTAGAAAAATAGAACATTGTTGCAACGCAACATAACCGGGCGATCGGGAGTATGCGGGCGACGGCACAGCCGAGGCACGCATCACAGAGTCCGGTTATGCTGAGTTGCGGCCAAGTGCTTTTTTTAAACATGCGGGTAAAAAACTGATTATATTGACGACTGTATTGACAACACTGACCTCTACTACTACCCACTGACTGGCTGCTGTCAAACGTTTTTTGTGCTTATTTGAATAATGCCATTTTGGCGCTGTAGGCAGATACGAAAGGATGTCCGCCAGTCGACATTATATCTGATATATCGATTTATTATGTTTTATAAATAGACAGTTTTTTAACCCAAAAACATTTACTACTCTCTAAGCTCTAAGTTTTTTTACTTACAAAAAATTTGTTGGCGAGAATTCTCGATGATGTCCTTCGATTTTATTGAACCTTTTGACGTAGTTCAACCTGGACCATATTTTTTTGTTTCGAACTCCTTTATGTAAAGAAGGTATTGTGATCGTGCGGAAAAAACGCGTTTTTCATAAAATCTGTTAATTAAAACCTGGCACTTTAGAATATTGTGACTTCAATGGATCGTATGTATATGTACCGCCTGTCGATTGGAATGGATCTGATCGCAGCACGACATTTCCTCATCAAAGAAATATGGTCCCAGTTTGACTTTGTCAGCCTCCGAAATGGTTCGAACTGCTTTATATGCGAGTTTTAATTTGAGGCAAGTCTATTGCTAAAAATATTGAATCTGTAAACGTTTCTATAAATTTAGAACTACGTTACTTTAACGTATATAAAGTAACGTAGTTCTAAATTTATAGAAACGTTTACAGATTCAATATTTTTAGCAATATACTTGCCTCAAATTAAAACTCGCATATCTCATAAAGAAACAGTTTATTCAGAATTTAATACAATTCAAGAGTTAATTGAAAAATTAGTGGACGATTTAAAGAGGGTCAGTTCTTTGTCGCCGAAGAGCATAGTTTCGCAGCTGAGTTTGGTAAGCCGACCATGCACCTCCAGGGCCCCTGTAGAGACAGTCAGATATTCATTTCCAGCGTGCAGGTCTAGATCGCCATCGCCGAACCTTTAATGACCACGAGAAGGGCCACTCCACGGATGACAAGGTATGTAAATCCAATATATTACAGCAGAATCCTGTAACAAAAAATTTCGAAACTCATAGTTGTACTTTGAATCTAGTGATGGATAACAGTGATGTCAAGTTTTATGCTTTAAAACCAACTCGATTTAGTGGCCGTTATAATAAGTGGCTTGAATTCTACGATACGTTTGTCTCGCTAGTTCATGATAACCCGCTTATAAGAAAAACTATATTGAAATCTGTTTAACGATACATTTTGAAGCTACGATGCCAAAGACAGACAGACAAAGGCTTCAAATATATCAACATCCTGCTTTTTAAGTCGAAGGTATGCCAGTATCGAAACAGAAGACTAACTGCGCTTTACAATATTCTAAATATTACAATTTCCATGTCCATATTGGCCAACTTTCTAAATATCGATATTAAAATTATGACCTCTTTGAATCACTAGCAAATTCTAAACAACACAAATTAATATCAGATTTGCCAGAATTCAATATTATACTGCTAATATAGTATTGCAATAACAATTTCTGATTGAATCAGATGGTTGACATATAAATTTTACACCATTTTTGAATAGAAACAAACACTAAGTGCACGTACCTACATGTGAAACGACGTGTTACTGTTTGTAGCAACGTTTGCAAAATACACATTTCCTCATATTTGTGACTTTGATATTACACAAATTAATTCAAAAACTCACTAAAACACCGACAAAGTCAGTTAAATAAAGCAAATTTTTATGTTTATTTACATCTACCAAGACAGTCATATACAATATACGTCAAAATTAGTTCCCCGAGACTTTTGCGGTTACTTTTCAAATTGACACAGAAAACTAGCTGTCACTTGTATAGAAAAGCCAGTCCACTGGGTAGTAGTAGAGGTCAGTGATTGACAATAATAAAAACAGTTTAGGTAATTTTGCCGCCAATTCGCCGCGTTCCAATGTCGATTTCTTCTTTTTGCTGTCCGAAATTTAAATAAAACTTGATGAGTTATCTTTTTAGTTATCTATGTCCGGATTTAAAAAAGTTAGGATAAATAAACTACTTTTTATCGCGTAGCACTTTTTTTTTTATAACATATTTCACACTTAAATATTGAATTTATTTCAACATACTATATATTCATTGCAACTGTCTTGATTTGTTCTCTGGCGCCATTGTTCATTACGTGTACTTTTAAGTGTGCGTCGCTTGAATTATAATGTTAGAGCTGGATTGATGCGGCTGATTCTGTATTCATAAAAAGGGAAGGTTACCTTGTTTATCATTTATTACTTAGGACATGGATTCGCTTTTAATTTACCTTATAATTTAATTTACCTGTAATCCTGACTGATGCTTTTGTATTGCTGTATGAAAGTTAAAAATTGCCCAGGCATTTTTGCTATGTAATGAATAGAGGCATATTTTCTATGAGTGTGGTCTTAAAATGCGTTTTTTATAATATTTATTTATTTTATACTTTTCAGTATTAACAGGTATTGTTCAAGCATAAAGTTATTAGTAGCGACATCTTTTATGTTTCACTTCTTCAGTCATTACTCCACCTAGCGACAACACAACACATTTTTTTATTCGGTCCATTTACATTGTAGACAACTCATTATCCCGTAACTTTCAGCGTTCTAGCTAGCTGAGAAGTGATTAAAATCAAAATTACGATTGCAAGATTTGACCCAAACAAACAATACCTAAGCTAATATAAGCGTATTAAAAAGGATTTTCTCACACCCGTAATAATTTTAAACGAATGGAAACGAACGAGCTTTCTAGTACTAAAAAGAGTCTTCGAGCTAAGCCACGGACAGACAGACGGACGGACATGGCAAAACTATAAATGTTCCTTGTTGACTACGGAATCCTAAAAATATGCAGTAAAATATAAATTACTGCTATAACTGTGTCTCTAAAGCTTTAACAACAGTCGATGAAGCAAAAGTTTTTCAGGAGCGTAGCAAGTGGAAGAAAATCTGTGATATATACGTAACGGGGAATACTTACGATCTTAAGTGTCCTACGTACTTAAATTTATATTAAACAAACATAACAAAATATTCTAACAACTCCGTCGTGTGAAAAATGTTTTTTTACTGTCATAAAAGAAAAGTTACGGTAATACTTTATGCATATTTTTAACCGACTTCAGAAAAAGGAGGTGGTTCTCTATTCGTCGGAATCTTTTTTTTTTATGTATGTTACCCTACCCGATTTCTCGAAGACGCTTGGACCGATTCGAGGAAATTTTTTTTTCTTTAAAATGTTATATTTTCCAGGTGGTCCCATATTATTAAAAACAAAAACTTTTAAACAAAAAAAAACAACCGGCTTCAAAAAGATTCACTAAAAAGGTAAAAATAATTACTAATTTCCAAAAATATGATCTGAATTATAGTTTGAAGTTGGTGTCTATGTACATATGTAACAGTTTATAACACACTTTGCTTGCATGACACTAATTTCAAAACGTAATTCAGTTCAGATTTTTGGAAATTATTAATTATTTTTACCTTTTTAGTGCATCTTTCTGAAATCGGTTGTTTTTTTTGTTAAAAAGTTTTTATTATCTAGTCAGTAACTCTGGCTTAAGTTTAGTTACGTAGATATAAATACACAGTTTGGTTACGTAAACTTAGCAATACAAATATGAATACGTTACACACAGTAAGTCCGTACATATTCGTACTTGGCTTTTTATAATCGGACCACACAGCGATAAGCAAGAGCCACGGAAATGAATCAGTCACATAACAAAGTCAAGCATTGTTATGAAGAAGGAATTAAGTGTGTATTCCCAAACCACGGATAACATAATCGATATAAAGTCACAAATTCTGGATTTACAGTGGCGTAGGTTGTGTTGGGACAACATAAAATAGTATATCAAAGCAACTTAACTTTCCGTCGGCTAAATGAGGAAACTAAATTTTAAGCAATGCATTTGTATTTTATTAGATAGACAGTGGTGCCGTGAGTAGGTAATGTTCCAAAATGTCTCACGCCTACACTACGTGAATTGTAAACTAGAATTGGTTCATAGGTGGTCACAACAGTAATACGATACCGTATAACAGGAATTATTCAATTAAGACAAGATGGACGTGGAGCAAGAGTACAGGAATATTTGTGTACAAATATAGATACTACTAGCTTTTGCCCGCGGTTTTACCCGCCCTAAATTCGGTTGTCGGTGTAGAATTCAAATTATAAAATTCCTTAATTATAGAAAAAAAACCGACTCACACTCTTCTCACGTTTTCAAGTATTCTATGTACTTCCCCGGGACACAAACTATCTTCATGCCAAATTTGCCCGCGGTTCCAACCGCCCTAAAATCGATTATCGGTAAAGGATTTCAATGGCAACTCATCAATTTTAGGGAAAGAACCGACTCACACTTGACCGTTTCAAGTAGCCTTGAATGGCCTTTCTCAGGACTCAAACTTTCGCCATGCGAAATTTTGTCTTAATCGGTTCTGCAGTTTAAGCGTGAAGAGGTAACAGACAGACAGACTTTTACATTTATGTTTTCAAATACTAGATTTTGCCCGCGGTTTCATCCGCCCAATATTCGGTTTTCGGTGTTGAATTGAAAAAAACCGGCCAAGTGCGAGTGGGCCAAAGGGCTCCGTACCTACCAACACTTATTGGAAATGATATTCAAAGTAAAGCAACGTCGAGCTTAATCAATACTTGGATAGCTGGCCGCTTAGCAGCTCACTTTTTTTTTGTTTGTGTTTGTAAACTACCTAAATGTTGGTAGGTCCGGAACCCTCGGTGCGGGAGTTCCACTCGCAGGTGGCCGGTTTTTTT
Source organism: Apoda limacodes (assembly GCA_946406115.1). Classification (NCBI taxonomy): domain Eukaryota; kingdom Metazoa; phylum Arthropoda; class Insecta; order Lepidoptera; family Limacodidae; genus Apoda; species Apoda limacodes. Next base: position 17,139,093 of record OX291555.1, on the reverse strand, counting down.
TAATAATATTTAATGAATATTTTTTCTATTGAAATTGAAATTCTACACCGTTAACCGAATTTAGGGCGGATGAAACCGCGGGCAAAATCTAGTACTAATAGGTATACATAAATGCGAAAGTAACTCTGTCCGTCTATCTGTTACCTCTTCACGCTTAAACTGCTTAACCGATTCTTCTATAATCGAGGAGATGCCGTTGAAATCCTAAACCGATAACCGAATTTAGGGCGGGTGGAACCGCAAGCAAGAGCTAGTTGTAATATATCACCAATGACGTTAAAAAATAGCAAAAAATAGGGTGCAAGCCCCGTGGTGATAGGTGCAATAGGTCCGGATATACGATGGTGGCTACGCTAGCTTAGTCTAAAGCTTGTAGGACCATCGTATCTCGGGAACAAAAGAAAAGAAAAAAAAGAATAGGAAAAAAAAAGTCGCATCGTCGCCTTATGACTTGGCAACGCCAGCTTTATATACACGTACACACTCGGCTGAATTAAGTCCTCGCTTCCGGTTTGGGCTGCAAACGTGAACCTCGTCTGTAATGAGCCGCCTAGCTCACTAGTATCATAATGTGCGGTTTTGCATGAATCCAAATTACCATTTTTAGGGTTCCGTACCCAAAGGGTAATTAGCGGAACCCTATTATTAAGGCTCCACTGTCCGTCTGTCACCAGGCGGTATCTCATGAACCGTGATAGTTAGACAGTTAAAATTTTCACAGAAGATGTATTTCTGTTGCCGCTATAACAACAAATAATAAAAAATAGAGTACAAACAAACGTGATTTTTTTGCTCGATTTTGCTTGATATTGATAACGGCAACAGGAAGACGCTTAAAATATGCACAGAATATTTAGTTATATAGTCAATTTATAAAAAAAAAAAAATTAAAATAAAACAAATATTTAAGGGGGGCTCCTATAAAACAACCGTGATTTTTTTGCCATTTTAATAGATAATGTTACGGAACCCTTCGTGCGCGAGTCCGACTCGCACTTGGCTGATTTTTCTCCGTGTATCTAGTATAATGTTGGTTTAGGAGGTCCGGGCGGAGCCGAGGGCAAAGGTCATACCAACATATCTGGCAGAATCGAAATTCGTAGCTTTTTTGTCTCTTAGTGTTCAATTTAGCTTAACGTGAACAATACAAATAGTTCTCATTACCTCAGAAAACATTTCGCTCTTCCGATCAATTCAACCAAGCTTGTCTTGGAAGGCCACAGTTACCAATGGCAGGAAATAATTTGATTTATGGTTATCCCGATACCACAAAGAGGTTTGTTACTAAGTGATAAGAGGCGAGCGTTTTATCTCTTTTATCCAAAAACTGATTTGCAATAGATATATGGAGTTGTTAAATTAATACTATTTTTTATTATAATTAAAAGCAGCGATGATGAAAAAAATCAACATTTACCAATCAAAACCTGAAACACCACCAGTAAAGTACTAGTAAAGATTTTTTACTCAAACACAAACTTCGAGGCTTAATATTTGTTAATACAGTAAGGAAAAGTTCCGTTTAAATGTGCGGCTCGTACCAGCTTATGTACACCGGGACGCACCACTCACTAAGAATCGTGTTTCTCACAAAACGAGAGCGCTTGTGGTCTAGTCGACCTAACGCTTGTGGCAGACATCAGAACCACACTTGCCATATTAAAATATTGTATTCTTACGCGACACTAGTGACACTCACATGCCACAGCCCAGTGATTTCTGTATCTCTAAAATAAGATTGAGGTCCACAAATTGACGTAACTAACCGCTAAGGGACTTAAGAGCCTGACAGGCGAAGAACAGGACGGGAAATGTAAGTTACCCCTTCGTGATTTTTCTCTTCCTCTTGTCCTTATATAATATTTTTAATAAAGCTGCCATGTCGTTTAAGATGGCCAGTAAGTTTAATTCTTCTATTTTAAACATTTCGGAGTAAAATTCTCTCTCGTTTATTTTTTTAAGTACTTACTTTTATTTTTCCAGCTCAATCATTCCACTTTCTTTCAATGACATATTATTTTATATTATTATATTGTAATTTAATAATAATATAACGTACTTTGAATTATATAGTTCATTATACCTATATTTGGGCTTCCTGAATCCCTGCTTGTAATATTATAAATATTATAGTGAGTTTATTTGGTTTTTCCAACGACTTCTAGGTGTATTCAATAGCACAAGCTATTCTGAATTCAAAATCGGTGCCAAAGCAAAAGTTGCGGAATCAGTTAATCACAAATACGACAAAATCCATTCGTAACGAAACCCAATTTTACTAATTTACCCAATGTAAAAAATTACAATTAATGATTCACTCGATACTGGCGAAGTTAAAAGAGTACTTTACATATATTTTAAGTCACATATATTACGTTTATAATAAAAAAACAATATTTAAATAACAATTAACGTTTGCATATATTGTTTTAGTCATAATTAAAAATACAATCTATTGGCCGCGACTCTGCTCACGTTGGATTCAGTTACGCAGCGTGGGAGTTATACTCCAACTCCTTGATTATAAAGGGGAAATTTCGCTGCAGCTATTGTTTATCGATAACATAGAAATTTTTGGTTTTGTCCTTTCTTAAAATAGCAACAATTCCGGTGTTACAAATAAACATTTCAGTTAGTTTGAAACAATTTTTAAAGTTGATTGCCAGTGTTTCATTTACTATATCTCTAGCAATTTTTCAAACAAACATTTATAATAAATTAAAGTTAGATTTTTGAAAAATAAGCGCTAAAGAAAAATTGACTCAGTTTATGGTTTATCGACTATTTATTGAAACAAAGTCAGGGCAGGAGCAAATAGAAGCATTTTTACTTGCTATTTTTACATGAATATGTGTAAATATTTTCAAAAGTTTCTTGGTAGAGCACCGATTTAAAATTTTGATTCAATTGTGGAAAGTAGTTAGAAATTTAAATTTTTTTTATAAGTTTTTTTTTGATATTATGTCCCAAATTGACTGATTGAATCAGAGAATGATTATGCAGCATGAACTAGCCCTTGGTTAAATGGTCAGCGGTAATCGAATCAGACTTGGATTTATGCAGTTACATTTAAGTAGCTTAAGTTTATAAATTACGCCACGGGACTTTGGTTCGTAAAATATATGTGGGCAAATAAATATTCAGTATTACACACTGGGGAAAAAGATAAGATTTTTGCCAGAACAGTGAGTTTTTGGAAACCTCTTTATGTACCTTTTGTTATTTAAATTACAATGCTGTGGCTTATTTATTTATTTATTTATAAGACACAAAATAAATCATTCAATGGTTACAACAAATTTGAAGGCTTAAATATAACCAGCTGTCTGTCACGACTTCGTGGCAGTTACAGAACCCATAACTTTTTAGAATAAAATATAGCTTACAATCCTAAATCTAGAGTAATGTAGCTCTCAAACAGCGTGAGAACAGGGAATTTATCCTCACACCTTAGAACCTAAATGGTCACGTATAGTGCCGTTTCAGAGAAACTTCCTCCCGCGAACGCTTAGGTTGTGGAATGAGGGCCATGCCAAGGTTTTTTCTACAGTTTGGGGTAGTTCAAGAAAGAAGGTATTAGATTTTTAAAGGGTCGACAACGGACGAGTGATGCCCCAGGTGTTGTAAGTTCCAGATGGTGAACGCTTACCATCAGCCGGGCCGCAATCTGGTTTGCTATCTTAGTAGGATAAAAAAACTCATATTTCCTTAATAATTTTAAATAAGTATAGTTTAAGAGTCCAAATTAAACGAATACGTACGTACGTAGTTATTTTTTGCCTTTCAACCAATATTATTAAAGACTAGTTAGAATGTATGTGAAGATGCTTTAAATTTATCGACCACAATGATGTTGTAATTTAAACGCCCATGGACGATATTTGCAAACATTTTACTTTCCTCTGTAATCGTGATCCGCGAGACCTACGATATAGTTATAACGACACGTGACTTGCTTCATTATAAAACGGAATAATATAGTAGATTGCACAACAAGTGTTGAGAAGGCGAATTTCTTGCAACTTCCTGACTTATTGTATTAAGTTAAATTCTGAGCAGGGCGAGTGATACAAAGATGAAACATGAAATTTATTCCTGCGAGTTGTGCATTTAAATTTTTACCTTTGACTATGTGAATATAATTTTTCATCACACTTACTTGTAAACAGTCTCATTATGTGCAGGTAAAGTGGGTGTTAAGACCTTAATACGATAATACGACTCACGGCGCCTCGCAACGTGCTTCTTACAAACGAATTACTCACTTATTTTTGACACTTCCTAATCAAACACCACGAAATTTTAAGACATGTTCTAGAAATTAATATCAAGATTCGCAGTGTGTCATTTCTATTGTATTGAATAGGTTAAAAGTTATAAAGGATTCTAATTTTTCATTAAATGAGAAATTTCATGCATTTGCATGAAGCACGCTGCGAGGCACCACAGATTGTATTCTCTTAATTACTCCCACGGGCTTTTACTTTGTAAATTTTAGCGCGCGTTCGTAGAACCCACAATGATTACTTCGCTATTGACTGCTAACGAAATGTATGGGTAAAACAATAGATACAAACATTATAAATTATTGCTTTTGATCGAGAACTAAATTTTTATAAAGATAAGTAGGTAGTTACAATGGTAAAAAGTTATTCAAAAATGTAATAACTAGGAATTTTTAAAGACACATACATGTGCTTAGCCTGGTTTTTTTTTTATAACACTAAGGTGGCAAACAAGTCTTGTAAATTATTAATAAACAAAATATGACCTATTATATTTAGGGGTTGCAGACCTTTTTGACTTTTACTACATTTTTAACTAATTTAGTGGCTCTACATTTTTATGCAGACCAGAACCGGCCCAACCCCCTGTTCAAATTATAGCTTTTAAGTTTTTCGCTTTAATTTGTCAAAAACATAATAGAATGTAAGTGTCGCAATCTCTTGTTGAAACGGTATAATGAATTTAAGCGATATTGACGCTCAAATATTGCTAGCGCCATCTCTTGTTGAAAAGCTATATTATATTATTTGTTGACAACTGGGATAGTCTCGTTACTCTCGTTTGTAATCTAGATGTCTCTGGAGTCCATAAGCATGGATACTTAACACCGGGGTTAAAAACCGAACGACCCCGTGACCTATATGATCATGTCATTTACCTAGCTGCCTATTTATTTAAACGTTTAACTATTGTAACATCTGACCTGTAATTGTTTATTTATTTTGTGTGTATTTAATTGACTGCCAGTTATATGAGAATTATTTCTCTACTTGACTCAGAGAGAGAATAAAGCAGAATATGAAATATTAATAACTCAAATATTATAATTTATATAAAATATTTGCTAATAATAGCTAGGTTTTGGATCAAGTAATATTTAATGAAATTTTAGCTAAATCACCATTATACAACTAAATCGAAAATTGGCAAAAACTAGATGTACCTTTGTGATTTTAGCTATTGAAAACATTTTATTGCAATTTGTTTTTGCTAATATCAAACCTTATAGAATTATATTGTTGTACATGTACCTATATGTCTTTTTATTATTTATTTGCTCTTGTATTACTTATCTTCTGAAAATTAAATTCTACTATGTGCAATTTTAACCCCTTCTTATACTTAATTAAGTCACGTACCATTGACAACATAATAAATTGAATCCCTATACGCAGCCACAGTTCTATTTTCCCTATGACTTCAAACAAATGAAGGTTTCACAAAATTTACAAAACACACTTAAAAATTCCATGCACGTATCCAATCGGATGTATCGGAAACAACGGGTTCGTCATAAACATGACACGTGACTTGTGCCGCGATCAAGTACGATCATGTTTTAGGCTTAGCGGTACGGACTATGGGCAAAGACTAACTATAGACGAGTCATAAAAATATCACTAAAACAATTTTAGTGAAAATGTGGAATGTTTTACAGTTTTTATTATTTACATATAATTAATATTATTAACTTTGTTATTAATAGAAGTATTGAAAAAAAAATTATTTGTTAACTTCGTCTGATGCAACGCCCGCGCTGTATTCGGTTTTCAGCATGGAATTAATATGACAAATATTTGATTATAGCACAGAAGTTTACTATTAAAATGAATAGTTTATTTCTCTCACAAGCATTGCTTAAGAGAATACGGTTTGGAGCGCCTCTCAGTGTGCTTCATACAAACGAATTTCTCACTTATTTTCGACACTTGCTGATCAAATACCACGAAATTGTGAAGACATTTTCGAGTAATGAATAACTAGGTCTGGAGTGTGCCAGTTTTCTATAAAATTTTGTAGTTCAAGAATAATACAGAATTCTTCGACTACATACAAATGGTTTTAAAAAAGATTTATAGTTAATAAAAACATTTACAAGATTTTGGAAAACTGTGTGAAGATGGCATTTCACCTGGAATTAGTAAACGTATTTGTACCTGCAGGCCTACTATGAATTTAAAAAACAGGCCAATCGACGTCGGATTTTGATCTGCTAATTTGACTACGAGCGTTTTGAACGGAGCCGGTTAACCTCAGCGCCCCCTTTTGTAAACTTCAACCCGGATTCGCTTCGCTGGAAACCAAGGTTGTTGTACCTATTTTGTGTGTAGGTAAATACCTATAGGTTATTTTAACAAAATTAACCAATAGTAGTCTTATTAGTTTCCATGGCTAAACCAGTCTTAGTGAAATTTGGAAGGGATTTTGTATCTTGAGTACCTAAGGTCATAAGTATTTGTGTAATATAATATCTCTTTTAGTTACAAGTTTCCTTGGGAATTATATTTTGTAACATTAAAAATTCCATGAAAATTAGAATAAGCAAGGTCCATATCTGCTTTACTTCTTAGCATAGAATTCTGTTAAGTAGATGATTAATTTATTGTATCTCAGTACTTGTCTTTCTGATACAGATTTTACATTGGAGTTCCTGGGGTATTTTAGGCTGCATTGATGTACACATGTAGCTATAATTCATCCTTTGCTATGAAGAACGTCCCTACTGCAGAAAACAGTATCATTCTCTCAATGTACAATTGGTTGGTGTTATTTTTACTCAATAAAACTAAAAATTCAACCAATACAAATTTAAAATGATAAACCTTAAAAGTAACCTAACAATATAAGTGAACTAAAACTACAAAAATGAACATTTAAGGGGGCTCTCATACAACAAACTTGATATTTTTGCTCGATATTGATAACGGCAACAGGTAGACGATTAAATTATTCATAGAATATTTAGTTATATAGTCACTTTAAAAATAAATAACTAAATTAAAATAAAACTTATATATAAGGGTGACTCCCATACAACGAACGTGATTTTTTGGCCGTTTTTATAGATAACGGTACGGAACCCTTCGTGCGCGAGTCGGACTCGCGTTTGGCCGATTTTTTTTAATATTTATATTGTGTGCGTAATATATTGTATATAATATATATGTATACATATATTTATCACTGCATTAACAACTAAATATTTGAGTTCCTAATATTAATGTGCCCCCTATGCAATACAATTACATATAAAGGCTGGGTCGATGATCATTGATGTTCGATAATCTAATACCTTTAAACAAGCAATTTTTGTATATATATATATATCTGTTATCTTGGAAACGGCTAAAACGATTTTCATTAAATAAAGCTATTTGATAATAGATGGCGTTGTTAAAAAAAAAATCGACAAAGTGCAAATCGGACTCGCGTATGAAGGGTTACAAACCATTATCTATAAAAATGGCAAAAAAAACACGTTTCTTGTATGAGAGCCTCCTTAAATATTTATTTTATTCGGTTTTTTATTATTTGTTGTTATAGCGGCAACAGAAATACATCTTCTGTGAAAATTACAACTGTCTAATTATCACGGTTCATGTGATACAGCCTGGTGACAGGGACAGCGGAGCCTTAGTAATAGGGTTGCGCTAATTACGCTTCGGGTACGGAACCCTAAAAAACGAGCGGAGCTCGGTCTTTCAGGCACTCATCAATGTAAAGAGGAAAATATGATAAAGATGTACACCTCACACGGAGAATATAAACCCGACAGCTGATTTGATGTTTATCACGTCTATTATTTAAATAAACGTTAATAACGGCGTTACATTCTATATAATAACCTTAATTCAGGTGTAATTACAAAATAAATGACGTTGATTTTAATATTTTTAACAAATTACTGAAATATAACACTTAAAATTTCAAATGATATTTGATTTAGTATGTAAGTAGGAACTTATTTAAAATAATGTTTTATTTAAGGGCAATTATTGAACTTCCTGTCCGTTCTACTCGATAAATAAAAGCAAATATTAGTTGTACAATGTATCTGTTTTAAAATAAGCGACTCCATAGAAACCTCAGATAAGGTATTTTATTTTTTGAATCTTAGTTGCTTGATATTTTAACAAAAGGTGGATATTTTACTATGCCGTCAGTGGAGACTAAGGTAATTTCGAACATTTGCAAAAATTAAAATAGCTCGGTATAAATTTTAAATTATATGAATTAAATGATAGTTATGTGGTTAGACATCTCGCAAAAAGCAATCTTTCGGGAGTATAAACTGCAGATGGCAGAATATTCAACTGTAAACCAAAGATCTCCTCAGAAGCTGAATTGTTTTATGGACAAATCTACACATGCAATATAAAAATAAATATATAATATCTAACGCTTCAACCGAACTCTTGTACTTGAACCAACGTAAAGTTCTCTAAGATATTATATTTGAATCTTACAAATTAATAATCAAGTCTCTACAACTAAAAATACCGTTTTACCATTGCCACTCGAAAAAAGGCATTTTATTTATCAATTCTAGTCAATAAAACTCACTTTTACTCACTGAGTGAATAAAAACATTTTGAATTTGGAACAATTGTTTAATTGTTTTAATTGTGATTGTGGTTGTTTTATGTCATTGTTCTCTTATCACCCGGTAATAATAACTGAATATATACCAAAGCGTGATAATACTTCTTTTTATTTTTTCGCAGTCAATGGTAAAAATAAAAGTATACAACACGTGAAAAAAAACATCTTGGTCTTTTGTAACCCTCGCTCCGCTCAGGATTCTACTTTAACATCCTTCGCTGCTGTTTTTTTCCGCCTGATGGTAAGCGGTCACCGTAGCCTATGGACGCTTGCAACACAAAGGGCATCACTCGTGCGTTGTGGACCCTTCAGAAATCTAATAACTTCTTTTTTGAAGAACCCCATACTGTAGTCCTTAGAGAAAACCTTGGCAGGAAGCTCATTCCACAACCCAAGCGTTCGCAGAAGGAAGTTTTCGAAACCGCACTGTACGCAAACATTTCGGTTCTAAAGTGTGAGAATGAATTCCCTGCCGAAGGCGAGCGGTGCGATGGTAGAAAGTAGCCGTGGGCATCATTTCGAACAATTCCTCAGAACACATTCCATTGTACAAGCGGTAGAACACACACAGGGAGGCAAAGTCTCCTCAGACTTAAGGACTCGATACTTAGTCCCGCAAAATAAATTACCTTTTTTTCACTTGTATAATCTACTATTATACGTATACAAATTTTATATCATCACCAACACACCGTCTGTGTTTTTTGAATAACATTGTTTTTCTGTATGTTGTTTTGAAGTGAAAGTTGATAGAAGTTATAGGAAACTTATCAGTAGCTAAAACAAAAATAAGCTAGCGTTTTAGCCCAAATTCAAACCAGAATATAATGTTATTCCGAAGACGTACGCCATGTAGACGACATTAAACATTAATATTCATCTAGTAATATATAACAATAATATGAAAAAGAAGTCAAGGCTCAGACTGCTGAAATATGATACAATATGTGTCAGACATGCTGAGTTATGTCGAGGTATATATCTTCGTTCTCTGGAACCATTAATTAAATATATTGTATGTGTGCCAAGACAAAAGACTATAAAGTCTTTAGATAAAGGTCTTAAGTTTTATCTAAATTGATTAATATTATTAAAGCCCAAGGTATCAGAGGCTAGAACGCGTAAATACGCTGTTTTGTGCATTATTTTTGTAGCGAACAATTATTTTGTGCAATTTGAACAATTGGAACAAAAAAGTGTTATTAAACTTGCTTTTGTCTTGTTCTATCTTATTGATTAACCATCATTTAAGTTATCAAAAAAATATTTATTGACTATTGTTCCAAATGAGTAAATTTTGAAAGCGTTTCTCGCAGTCAATGGTAATAATTAGAGTATGCACACTTTAAAAAAAAACATCTCGTGCTTTGTAACCCTCCCTCTGCTCAGGATTCTACTCTAAAATTAGTTGTCTGTAGAATTCAGTAATATAACTCGACTCTTTACGCACCTGAGTTTGACGACTGACAAAGTTCTAGAGCAATATCCCACAGCAGAACTAGTTATTTTGGGAGACTTTAATTGTGAGTGGCTCAGTTCTCGAACCAATAACTATGCAGGGATATCTGCTCATAAATTTGCTAAGACCTATGGATTCCCTCAGCTGGTAATTTCTCCAACGAGAATACCAGATATAGAGGACCATACGAGCTCCTTACTGGACCTTCTGCTGACTACACGTCCGGACGGATATTCCGTCTCAGTGGATGCGCCTCTTGGATCCTCGGACCACTGTCTCGTGGTCCGAGGAGCCAAGAGGTGCATCCACTGAGACGGAAAAGGCTTGGACCACGGCTCGAAATAATAAGGATCCGAATATTTCTGGGTTAAAACGCAAATTAAATGCTGCCTCGAGGTTCAGTAAGAAAGCAAAATTCCAATTCATCGGCAAAATAGGTGGGCGACTTGCAAGCTTTCATTCTGGGAGTCGTGTTTTTTGGTCGCTTGCTAAAGCTGACGAGGGGAACTTTTGCCAGTCGTCGTTACCACCACTGCGAAAGACCGATGGTGACTTGGCCCATAGTGCAAAGGAGGAAGCCGAGCTATTGGGCAGTCTCTTTGCCTTTAACTCGAATATGAACGACGAAGGCGCTGTACCACCTACATTACCGTGGTGCGGTAAGACCATGCCGGAAATCTCTATAACACAGCGAGAGGTCCGGCGGGCGTTGCTTTCCCTAGACGTTCATAAGTCGAATGGGCCAGACGGTATACCAGCAGTGGTGCTTAAGCAGTGTGCTCCTGAGTTATGTTCTGTACTGACGCCTCTTTGCGCTTTCCTACCATACTAGGCAATTTCTGTCTTAATGGAAGACTGTGAATGTGCACCCGGTGCCCAAAAAGGGCGATAGATCAGATCCATCGAATTACAAGCCTATCGCTATTACCTCTCTCCTCTCTAAGGTGATGGAGCGTGTGATCAACACACAGCTTTTGAGATACATAAAAATACGACCTGATCAGCGACCGTCAATATGGCTTTCACCACGGTCGCTCGACTGGTGACCTTCTAGTGTTTCTCACACACCAATGGGCACTAGCCATTGAGAGTCAGGGGGAGGCATTGGCATGTAGCCTAGACATAGCGAAGGCGTTCTATCGGGTCTGGCACCGGGGTCTTCTATCGAAGTTGCCATCTTACGGAGTGCCCGAGGGTTTGTGCAAATCCGCTAGCTTTTTGCACGGCAGACGCAAACGAGCCGTAGTTGATGGTAGTTGCTCTGATAGCATGGACATTAATGCTGGTGTCCCGCAAGGCTCTGTGCTGTCTCCTACGCTGTTTCTACTGCACATTAATGATATGTTGGACATCAAAAACATACAGTGCTTTGCAGGTGACAGTACTGGAGACGCTTATTATACGGCCGTGCCAGCATCCCTTGTTCCGTTATGGAGGAGAAACGTGAAGAACTTGTGTCTCAAAGAAAGATAACAGTTTTTACAAGGTCTCTGACTGGGGACGGGAAAAAATGGTCCGATTCAACCGCTAAGACAACCCCATCCACTGTAGTCCCAAAATTCCAGAACTATCCCCTCTTCATCTCCAAGAGCATTGGGATCCTTAGTATTGACATCACCAGCGATGTTCAGTTCCGAGATCACTTGCTAGACAAGGTAAAGCTGGCGTCCAAAAAACTTGGTGTACTCAACAGAGCGAAGCAGTACTTCACGTCGGGGCAAAGGTTGTTGCTTTACAAGTCACAAGTCCGGCCCCATATGGAGTACTGCTGGCATCTCTGGGCGGGTGCGCCCGGATACCACCTTGGCCCTTTTGACTCGGTTCAACGACGGGCTGTGAGAATGTCGACGATCCCAAACTCACTTGCGGTATCGAGCCCCTGAGTCTCTCACACTTTAGAACCGAAATAGTCGCGTACAGTGCGGTTTCAGAGAAACTTCCTCCCGCGAACGCTTAGGTTATGGAATGAGCTCCCTGCCAAGGTTTTCTCTAAGGACTACAGTATGGGGTTCTTCAAAAAAGAAGTTATTAGATTTCTGAAGGGTCCACAACGCGCGAGTGATGCCCTTTGTGTTGCAAGCGTCCATAGGCTACGGTGACCGCTTACCATTCGGCGGACCGTAGGCTTGTTTGCGAACTTAATAGTACAAAAAAAAAACATAAGATTTTTTTACAGTTGTCTAGTGCATTGACTAAATTTTTGGGCGTAATGTGTTGCAAAACATGTCACTATATAACGATATAACATTCATTACCAAACAGCAAACCGGCCAAGTGCGTGGTAACACGCATTAAGATAGGGTTCCGTAGACTGAGACTTATGGCGAATATTTAAGAAACTTGTAAACTTTTTTTTTTCAAGCGTTATCCCCTCCAATGCTTTATTCGGACGTAAACATTGTTATTAATTTTGGATTTATTAGTTAATATGGATGTTATGATTATTTTTCATAATCTAACACGGTTTATAAACTTATATTTACTATCTATTTTAGCCTTAGTAGACATTTGAGTATTTTTTTATGGAATTTGTACAAAATTTGTCTTCTCCAAGTACTTGTTATAAGTTGTTCGTCTACTACGTATTCGAGAATTTTTTAAGAGGGTTTAGACAAAATCCATCACTTTTTGTGTATTTCATCGTTGACGTTAAAACAGCCATAGAAAATAAGGTGGGCGAAGAATGCTAAAACAGTCATAGTAATTAGGGTAGCCGAAGAACGCTTAAAGAGCCATAGTAATTAAGGTAGGCGAAGAATTTAAAAAAAAGCTAAAGTAATTAAAGTAGGCGAAGAATGCTAAAACAGCCATAGTAATTAAGGTAGGCGAAGAAAGCTAAAACAGCCATAGTAATTAAGATAGGCAAAGAACGCTAAAACAGCCATAGTAATTAAGGTAGGTGAAGAACGCTATAACAGCCATAGTAATTGAGGCTAGCGAAGAACGCTAAAACAGCCATAGTAATTAAGGTAGGCAAAGAATGCTAAAACAGTCATAGTAATTAGGGTAGCCGAAGAACGCTTAAAGAGCCATAGTAATTAAGGTAGGCGAAGAATTTTAAAAAAAGCTAAAGTAATTAAAGTAGGCGAAGAATGCTAAAACAGCCATAGTAATTAAGGTAGGCGAAGAAAGCTAAAACAGCCATAGTAATTAAGATAGGCAAAGAACGCTAAAACAGCCATAGTAATTAAGGTAGGTGAAGAACGCTATAACAGCCATAGTAATTGAGGCTAGCGAAGAACGCTAAAACAGCCATAGTAATTAAGGTAGGCGAAGGAAGCTAAAACAGCCATAGTAATTAAGGTAGGCGAAGAATGCTTAAATAGCCATAGTAATTAAGGTAGGCGAAGAACGCTTAAATAGCTATAGCAATTAAGGTAGGTGAAGAACGCTTAAACAGCCATAGTAATTGAGGTAAGCGAAGAACGTTAAAACAGCCATAGTAATTAAGGTAGGCGAAGAACGCTTTATCAAGAATAACCGAGATTTATTAGCACCGTCGTGGGGTTGTCCAATCTTGCTTTCCTCAACTTTTTCGTAAATAAAATTGGTGCTCGAATAAAATAAATCAGCTAATAGACTGGCACGGAGAATAAAAAAGGACATTTGAATGAGAGAATTTTATTAGTTCATTCACCCCAGAGAAGGACTAGTAAATTTTCATTTACACCCGGAACAATACATCACAAGGACTTTTGAATTGTTCTCACTTCATTGTTTTTACCCCTAGCACGACGGCTAAGGGCATTACTGCCTTAAAACAGGGGCAAGTTGGGTTTGCTATCATTGTTTTGAATCACAGAACAAACGTTAAAAATAATTCTTTTAAAATTTTAGTATTTTTCTTTTCTGTATTGAAACTATAAAATATTGGATTTTTTAACATCTGAAGATAGCTACGTTAGCGTTTTTTCGATCGCATATGGTATCTCGAAAAAAAATTAAGATACATGTGACTTCTTTGGGATCAAGTGAAAGGTATTGATCCGCACATTTCAAATATATGTTTTAGTATAGCTCCGCCCGCGATAATGGGTTTCATTTAGCAACTTCATGATTATAGTAAGCAAGTTTGCCATAGCAATAAATGTAGGTGTAACTAAATAGTTCGTCTACGTGGAATTCGATTGTAGATATTTGTGCAGGAACTTATCCGGGATAAAAAGTGATCTTTGTTTCCGAATCGGAAAAGGCGTTTTCGAGTAATCGGGGAACATACATTAAAAAAAAACTCCGATGAACTAAGAACCTCCTTCTTTTTTTGAAGTCGGTTAAGAATACATCGTTTGACGATCAGCGCCCTAAATCGATTTTCTTTGCAAGAATTTCTATTATAATATTATTATTACGTCATGTGTGAAGTCTAGGTCTACGCTATTGTTTGTATTCATAAAAAGTACCTACCCCGCATAGGCGTACACAATGTTTGTCCGATGCACAGAGAAAAAAAAATCGAATATAGATGTTGAGGCTTAGCTATATCCAAAATAGCTCTAGATATAAATGTGGTTTACACAGGCCCTTTATGCTGTATAATATTGAACACAAATAATGAGCATTACTCACTTCTGCGTAATCCAACTAACGAGCGTCCATAAACGTAAGTGCGCCAGCAATCTATATTGATTAATGTAATATATTCGGGCTGATCGTTATCCCGGTCACGTATGTATGTCTTGTATTTGTAAAAGAGCCAGGGCTTTTATTCGAGCAAATGAAACGAAATTTCCCAAAGATAAAGATAAAAAAACGCAAGTTATTTTATATTGACAGCCAAAATTTAGTTCCATGTTAATTTTTTTTATTATATCTAATCAATTTATTAATTGATAGGTAGGCATCTTAAATGTAAAAAAAATTTATTTATTAAAAAAAACATTGTTACATGGGCGGTACGGAAATTATAAAGTCGGGTTATAAAAGCTTAAGGCCTTCGGTCTAACATAGGATTCTAAATAGCCTCTCGTTAGTTATTTTCTTCTTACCACACTTAATACAGAAAATTTCCTTTATTTAGCGTAAACTTTTGAATCAAACAAATAAATTATCATGAGAAACCGCATCATGTATCATCAGAACAAGCAGAATTACTAACAAATGTCGGTGTTTATTATTTGTAACAAATGTTGGTGGTAATTATTTATAACGAATGTTTGTGTTAATTATTTGTTAACAATTGCGAATATATTCGAGTGAATTGTGGTATCCTGTAACTTTTCCTTTAGCTGTTAGGTAGACATTTCACTTCAAGCGTAGCGAGTACTGAGCTAAAATACGATAACTAAATAACAAGTTATAAAAAACAAAATTATAGAGGATTGATATTAATCTGAAAGTTAGAATAATCATATTATTATGACCTTCTATTTGGTTCATCCCAGTTCAATTTAACTTCGGTCCAGCCACTAGTTATTCCATTCTGGGGAGTAAAACTGTGAAGATATACATGGATAAAACACATTTTAACTTTGTGTTGATTCATTTAAATCTTTCATTATGTAAATACAGTGAGGTAGAAGTGACACTCGTGTACTTTCTTTTTCAATGTAGGTAATCCAACCAATAAAATACGTTTTTGTTGAGACAACTATTTTTAAGCTGGTGGCAAAAACCAGAATTAACGCTCTTCTGATCAACAAACCAACTGCGTAAGAAGCGCGCGCTACTAATAGGGAGAGTTAGATCACCAGCTGCATGCTATGATTGCTACTTTTTGTAGGTAAGTAGTATACCTAATAAATTATGGGAAAGTTTCTCTTCGTGGTAGCGCTGGGTTGGAATGTTAACCTTAGAAAATGCTCTACACGGTTGCCACATGTTAGTGATAGCGGACCCGCACATATATCACTAAATTTATTACAATCTGTTGGGTCCTCGTAAATATACGACGTAACAGAAGTTTTTCCGTGCACTGTTTACCCGCTTTAACCTACCTAAATAGGTTATATAGATATAATATATTGTTTTTTTTATATAATTTGTTTTCTTTTACATGTAGTAAGTTTTATAGGACTTGTTTTGAGTAATTTCATTCCAATGTATTGTAAATATTGCATAGGAAAATTGCTTGAAGAATTACACATTTTTTTTAAAGGAAAATAGATAAAGTAGATTTATACTTTGAAATTTGCATTTCTGAACACTGTTTTTGTACAAATCCAAAACCAAGAGTTTGAATCATTTATTTAACGAGTACCTATCACTATGAAAATTGTATGTTGAATAGTCATTTTCTTCATACCAGCAAAATCTGATTGTTTTTACCCTACAACGGCGAAGCAAAAAGGAAAAGGATACATGACTTTACCAGGTATTTATGTTCATCTGTTCCTGCATATCTTCTAAGCCACCTATTAAGTTTAAGAACTTCAGAAGACTAATTTGACAAGTAAGATTAAACAAAAGTCGGCCAAGTGCGGGTCGGAGACGAAGGGATTCGTACCATTATCTAGAAAAACGTTTGTTGTATTGGGGACCCCCTCAAATATTTATTTTGTTCTGGTTTTTAGTATTTGTTGTCATAGCGGCAACAGAAAAATTTATCTTCTGTATAACTATCACGGTTTATGAGATACAGTTTGGTGACAGACGGACGGACGGATGGACAACGGAGGCTTAGTAATAGGGTCCCATTTTTTACCCTTTGGGTACGGAATCCTTAAAAAGAAGCGTCTTGATGATCCGCTGGTTATAATAATGTCAGACTAAGTTCAACATGGCGCCCCCTAGAGGACAGTAATACTTATAAAAATAAATGTGTCATATTGGATATCAATAAGTCTAAATCTTAAATTATACATTGTGTATTAAGGGTGGTAAGAAAAAAATTACAATTGAGAGGCTAATTAAAAGTTTAAGGCCGAAGGAAGGTTTGTAATTTCAGTACCGCCCGTGTTACACACAATGTTTTTCATCACCTTCAATAAAAATATTAGATGAATAAATAAATAAACACAATCGAAATGGCGGGAATAGTAATAATAATATATCTAGATGATTAATCAATCAAAAAGTTTTTTTTTAAGTTAAAAATTGAAGGTAGTGTTTAGAACAACGATACAGCTCTTATACATACTTGATAGAATTAGCGAGTCATTACCGCCCGGGGGTACTATGAACGCGCGCTTTGCTTACAAAAAGAAGCCCACGGAAGTAATTAAGGACTTAGAACCACTTTATCTGCACATAATGACACTGTTGACAAATAAGTGTGATGAAAAAACAAATATTAGGCACTAGCTATTGATCGCTTTGTTTTTATTATCTCAATATATAAGTTAATTTCGCACCTCGAAATAAATGAAACAAAACAAACATGTTACAGGTACATACAGGTTGTGTAGTTGGGTTGTAATTTGTTAAACTTCGACTTGTATTAACAAGTCTTAACGCACAGTTATCCTTAACTTTATTATGATCACTAAGATGTGTATTAATCTACTGTTTATCACTAAGAAGTTTTGAAAAAGAAATTTATATATAATTTATTATCAACACTAAAACAACATTTAGAAATAGTCAAACTTGCAAATTAATTCTGAGAAAAATTGCATCTGCACATGTTTTCTTACATTCGTCCATAAAAATCTTTCTGAAAATAACTAATAAGGAAACCCGCAGAGCTTTCTTTACAATCTATCGTCAAGAGTAAGCCCCGAAACCCATTTGCTTTTATCGTCTAGAGACCATAAATAGCTCCTTATTTTTCTTTAAAATACCAATTTATTTTAAGCACCTTATTATCCTACTTCTCTTAAATAATAGCTGGCTTATAAAGTCTTTGTAACAATAGCTCTCGTTAAATACGGCTTTGCTGTAAAAGGTTAAAACAGTTATTACTACAAAATTAAATTCAATTATGATTGAGCGTGCATTGAACTAATGTAAAACTAGCTTTTGATCGCCACTTCACCCTCACGGAATTATAATAGACTGATAGAGAGGCGGATAATTCGTTTGGAAAGCGACAGCCACTTTGCACTTACTGATTCCGTGATTCCATTTGCTGATAGTTCGTTTTGAAAGCGATAGCCACTTTGCACCTACTGATTCCGTGATTCACACACGAATGTTGTGCACAACCAAAACAACCATTAAGTTCATACAGTCACCTACTGAAGGTGTCTAGACTCTAGACGATACGGGGGTGTGAGGGGGTTTCGGGTTGAACGCACTCGACACCATAATCCATATAATAAATAATATAAATGCGAAAGTACTGTATCGATTAAAATGAAATTTGACATGGCGATAGTTTAAGTCTCTTTGAACAACATAGGCTATTTGAAAACGTCAAGTGCAAGTCAGTTATTTTTCTATAATTAAAGAGGTGCTGTTGAAATCCTACACGGACAACCGAATTTAGAGCAGGTGAAACCGCGTGCAGCAGCTTGTATCGTCATAAATGACTAGTCGGGGGCCGTCCAGCCAGTTAAACATTTTGCCATGACTGTCTGACTGACGTTTTTGAATTTGTTTAAGGCGATGTTTGAATGTGTGAATGCCTAAACTTAAATTCAGGTTCAGTTGCCAATCTGTGGCCTTTGCAGAATCGCGTAAAAACCCCTACGTGGAATTATGAACTCATTTTATTGCTAAATTTTCCATGTTGTTCTCTACACCTATATTTGTACCAAAAATCAAGGCGGAACTCAAACTATCTCCATGATTCAACTTAATCGGTACAGCAGTTTAAGCGTGAAGAGGTAAAAGACAGACAGAAAGACAGAGTTACTTTTGCATTATAATATTTATGTGGATGTAGTATACATAGTTCGTTAGAAATTGGCAAAAGGGGTGAATTATTTTGCACCCGGTCTTTCATCTTACCACCTATTACTTTAAAGCTGGTGATTTATGGTCATGCAAATTCTAACCAACTCTAGGAAAATAGGAAAAATATCGTAGCAAGGGGAACGATCGTATTATTAGGGAAAATTTATTTTTATTTAAGGTTTGCCTTTGAACTGCAGTTTTTGACTGTGGACGTTATCTTAGATCAATAGTGTACATTTTAAAATGCCGGAAAAAGGGTCCCTATTACCTATCTCATAAGATATATATCATGTAATTACGCCTTTATTGACTTTATTTACGAATCACCTTTGAAACTTTGGCTAGTCATTAAAAAGTAATTCAGTGCAAGTTACCATATATCATATGAAGAGTGTTTTATGTCAAATAATCTGTATAGAAGATAAATATCTTCAAAATATCTAATTTGGAAACTTAGTAAAAGCACAGAATGGGATAGGAGACAGCAGAATGTTATCCGGATTAGAAACGACATCAATTAAAGGCACTATTGACATCAGTGATTTAAGTATGTCGACTCTCAATTACTCGATAAAATCTCTCGATTGTTCAGTTTTAAAAAAAACCTAAATAATAACTTAGTTAGTTAAAGTAAATATAGACATACATTTAATATGCAAAATAAAAATGTTTTTGTTTTTCAAATTACAAGTGAAGGCTGTATGTCAACGCCGGAATGAAACAATTCAACGTAGGCTTGAATTTTAGGATATTAAAAACAATTATAATTTCTGTGTTTTTTTGTGCGGTGGTGGTGTCGGTGGTGGCCTAGGGATTTTGATTTCATCTTGCATCCTAAGTTGCGGAGGTTCGATTCGGTGTATCAATTCATACCATTTGACTTTTCATTGAAAGAAAACATAGTAAAGGAACCTGCATTCGTCAAAAAAAGGTTGAGGAGTCCGCAATCCGCACTAAGCCTAAATGGCCTCTGCTGAGGGTAGGTCATGCTTCAATAACTGGATGTATGAGGCTGATTAAGTGTTGTTTTAGAAACAAGCTAGTTAGAGCATAAGATTATTAATACGTTACAAAATTTGGTACTTGTTTACTTTCCAGTTTTCCAGTTACATGCCACAGCTGCGTTCCACATAGGCGTGAAGTAAACACAGTGTTTATGTTCATCTAAATTATTAATTTTGTTAGCGTTACTTACTTTACGAGTTTTCTAGTTAGATAGCTCATATAGTTAAAAGCATTATTTTGAAATAAAATATTTTTAAGGAAATTCAGCCAAGTATGTATGACGGTTTACGTAAAACAACTAACTGTAACATTTTACAGAAACTAAGCATAGTTATTGACAGAATGTGTGTGTGACGTACACACTGACCGATATGACGCAACTATAAGAAAATTTTTCATTGGATATTACTATTTCCTACAGCTTGAAAATTGACCGAACATAACTCGTCCTATGGTAACATTTATATTTTTGACATAACTCAATCAGTTAATCAAATTGTTTATTTGCCTTAAACACAGGTTAATAGGGATAAAAGTACATAATTTTCGAGCACTGCGATCTACCAATCACAGTGGTGTTTAAATAAATATAAATAATTTAAAACTAGCAATCGAAAAAATATATACATACTAGCTGTCCCGGCGAACGTTGTTCCGCTGCCGTCCCTCTGTACCCGGCGAAAGTTGGTTTTTACCTATAGTGCCCGAGTCCGGCTCGCACTTGACATATCGAGATAAAAACTATCCTATCTTTTAAGTTGGATCAAATAACAGATATTTACGAAGTTTGATCAAAATCGGTTCAGTAGTTTAGGAGTCCATTGAGGACAAACATTGTGACACGAGATTTATATATATTAAGATTAAACAAAACATCATGCATATATAACCTATTTGCTTTTATTGTAAAGATTGCATTAGGTATAACATAACAACAAAAATTTAGATTTTTTTTACAACAAACAAACAAAATTATTACTCTTCAAAAAACTCTTGTACATTGTAATATGTTTTATTAGATTAATGGGATTTATAAGTATTTATAGAAATCTAGAAAGAGATTTATGACTTGGATTGCTGATGTAAGCTTATTGTATATTTTGGTAGCCATGCAAAGTACACTTTAATCCAAAAGAGCCGTTCTAGGAGATAGTGTTCATTATTTATTTCGATTACGTACCCTGTTAGTTTTTTCAAATATATCTAAATGTTTTTTTTTTTACAAATACTGCAGTTTCAAAAGTATTGAGGGAATCTATCTCTATCCATTGCCCCAAAATATTTTTCCATATCTTAGCGTGGAAGACACTTATCCCTAATAGTTTAATTGTCTTTACTTAACTAACTATAAGTCTTCAATTAACACCCGTGTTTTTTATGTAATAAAAGGTTTTAAGTAAAAATACAAACGTATAAAATAC
Source organism: Apoda limacodes (assembly GCA_946406115.1). Classification (NCBI taxonomy): domain Eukaryota; kingdom Metazoa; phylum Arthropoda; class Insecta; order Lepidoptera; family Limacodidae; genus Apoda; species Apoda limacodes. The sequence goes on along the minus strand of OX291555.1, from coordinate 17,117,544 downwards.
AGTCTGTACTATCTACACAGTGAAAGTGAGCCTTTGCGGGATGAATAAAGTTTGAAGGAAGAACCGTAAGGTGAGTCCGTCAATAATATGAATCCACTAATCTGTTTCAGACTTGCATCGAGCTTAACTTAAATATGCAAATTCAAAAACACAATCATTTATTCACAAAAACATAAAAAGTTTCATCGCGGTTGTCGTCACTGGCTAGTTAAATAAGAATATTTTACTGTAGCATGTTTATCTTTCTAACAGGCCATGCAAAGAATATGGTATAAGAAAATTAACTGTAGCCTATTCTGTCCAGATAGTAATAAAAAAAATTGCAAATCAGAATCGATGTCCTTCCTGTGTTCTTTTTTCGAAAGTAATTTATCTAATGCGTATAAATTTTTTAGTGATTTTGAGAGATTACAAATTCTTTCGATTTAAATAAATACGAGTTTTATGAATCATCGTGTATTTCATTACTAAGTGTTCAGCTTCGCCCTTCAAAACTTTGAGGGCGCTTTTAAGGTTTCTCGGCACGCGCTAGTTGTTACCTAACCGAGTTGGCACCAATTACAATGATTAATGGAAATGGGTAGGCTTGTTCTTTGTCACTTAAATTAGTTTTATGTTTATTCATAGCTTCGACCTTTTCATTTGGCTGTTTTATCTTGTGTTGTATCTTGTAGCATTAACCTGAAATACGTTTTAATTAAACTTTGTAAATGATAATCGTTGTTTTATCTCAAAAATTTGTAATAGTACCGGGAGAACCGAGCTTTGCTCGTTTTTTTAACAACGCCATCTATTGTCAAGTAGCTTTAGTATTGCTGTGTCGGTAAAAAAAATAGTATTACTACTCGTCAGTAGATTTTAGAAAGAGTCATATTTTTCAGTTTATCATTGCCTGAAATAAACAACGTTTTCTAAAAATGAAACCTAGCTAGATCGATTTATCGCCCCCGAAACCCCCGAACACTAAATCACATGTAAATCGTTGGAGCCGTAACCGAGATTTAGATTATAAATATATGTATAAATTTTTTGGCTGAAGACGATATAATATATCGAAATATTTCAAATAATTACGTTTTTTTTTTATGTGTGCCTGACTTTAGTTCCACCACAAACGAATAGCTTATTGGAACAGACCCTACACGCAAACTGGACAACAGCATAGATGAAATATACAGATAGACAGACTCAGATCTGCGTATTATTTTTTATGCTTTGCTTTCATTGTATAAAATTGAACCTAAATGTCTGGAAATAATTTATCTTATTTCAAATCAACAAAACTTAACTTATATATATATTTTGTGAGGAATTAAGTGAATAATTAGATACTTTAATTAGATGAATCTTTCTAGGGTTAGTCGAATAATATCTTTTGCTTTCGCTTCAGGCGATATACGTTCCACTGCAGGGCACAGGTATCTTTGAAGAAGGAGGCTTAGGCCATAGACCACAACGCTCGCCTATTGCGGTTTGGCGGACGTTAAGAAGGCGTCCATGAGGCGTTTGACTTGGCCTGATGACAGCTGTCATATGACAAACAGCTAGGATTGACGGTTTAGCGTGCCCTCGGAAACACCCATCAAAGTAGTGACAACTAATAATAAGAATAAAATATAATAACAACCTTACTATAAATGTTTCTGGATATTACACACAGCGCTATCTGACTCCAATTACAAATTAAGCGAAGCTTGTACCAGACAACTGATACAAAAACATACACTATGTCTACCTAAAGGGTCAAATAATAACGCAAGAGATAATTCTGCTCCTTCTACTAAACAACTTTCCCCACGAAACATGTGTCGAAATGTCGAAAACAAAATTGTGAAGTCTCATACACAGTGCCGATCAGCTGAAAGAACAGTATGAATGGTTATTTTTTTGTTTATTTGTTAGAAAACAAATATTGGTTATGTGTGGGAATCGAACCGATGACGCCCCACAGTTCAGCAGGCATGTTATTACCCACTGAGCCACGGAGCTAGTAATATCATTAATATTAATATTTATTTCATTAAACAATCAAGTATTGAAAAAGTAGCTACTAATAGAGTTTTTAAATAGTCAAAATGTCTATTGCGATTATAAATATAAGCATTAACTAGTTATCTTAAACTTAGTACGTGGGCACTTTGTTGTTCAAATAGCTTTCGTTGAGTCTGATGTAGGTCAAAAGAAAAACTTGGCAACGAAGTGGAGCTCATAAAATATTTACCAAATGCACACTTAATACTTCCGACGTAATGCTTTTAGAGAAGTGACAGAGTTATATATGGCAAGAGGAAGTGTGGATTTTAGTGGCAAAGTCGTATTTCCACGTCGTTTTCTAACTATTTAGGGATAACATTTATGTCTACCTATAATTCTATAGGTAGGTATATATTCAAATAATCTTCGTCTCAGTTGTAATACGGCCCAGTGCAGGAGCACAGGTCTCTCTCATTGGAAAAGGAGGCTTAAGCCATAGTGCAACGCGCTATCCAGTACAAATTGACGGACGTTTTTCGAACTAGTGGCAGCTCAAATCTCACGCTTTGGGTACGAAACCCTGTAAATGGGATAGATTGGTAGTTTCAAAATATCGTTGTTAAATTTAATGGCAACTCATCAGCGGACGATGTGCGGTATTGTCTGTGGTATACTGCTACAGTGTGAGGTTAATGATACGATGCCACATTTGGTGCCAAAAGCGGTCTTATTACTGTTAAACCTTTTCTATTGTATTAGATGAGGTAACATTAAAACTATGTATCAGCCTTACATCTAGGTATCTTACGCGCTTCTAGTATCTATATAAACCACTAGCTTTTGCCAGCGGCTTCGCCCGCCCTAAATTTCGTTATCGTCGTAGGTTCTAGGTAGGTACGGCAACTTCTCAATTATAGAAAAAAAACAAACAATCAAATCTTTCTTCTTTAATGGCATAATACATTCGTGTCTGTGCAACTATGGAAATACACATACAAAATTTCAACCCAATCGGTCAAGCCGTTTAATAGTTGACATACCAACAGCAGCGCCACCTACTGGGTCCAATTGTATTTTTAAATTATCCAGAGAACCATCGAAATACCCATATAAAATATCAACCCAATCGGTTAACTCGTTTAGAAGTTATGTGAAAAAGAAATTCATTACGTAATTAAGTAATTAAGAATGTACGGAAGGATAATTATTATTACCCGTTTTCCCGTAGGAATGAAGCATTTTCAAAAGTATCATATGTTCATTAGGAATAATGTCGGCTTCTAATAGTAAAAGAATTTTTCAAATCGGTCCAGTAGTTACGGAGCCTATTCAATACAAACAAACAAAATAACAAACAAACAATCAAATCTTTCCTCTTTATAATATTAGTATAGATAAAAACAAAATCAATAAAGAAATAATAAACATACGTCCATAAAACTAATCTACTTTCATTGAAAAGTAAGGCGTGTAACGGTGCCTTAATGAAGAAGGAACCCTTTTAGTTTTGATATATCCGTCTGTCTGTCTGTCCGCGCCTTAGCTAAAAGACTAAGTACTAGAAATCTTTACTATGGCTTGGGTATTCATATTAATAATGCCAAGAAAGTCGTAAAATAAAGCCTTGAAAAAAAAGGCCCCGTCGGCCTTAATGAGTAATAGTCGACCAACTTAAAAAATGTACTTGAATAAATTTTTTTTGGCGTAAAATAATTTAAATAACTTAAATAATGTTGTTAGCTGTGACAACAGTCAGTAAATATACATAATTGAACTATATAAAATTATGGAAAAACAAAATCATAAAATCCTAAATAATAATAATTAAAATTCCAAACAATGTTTACATTCAAATTATACATAATAGGGAGCAGCGCTTAGCGGTACGTGGGGGGTTAAAAAAAAAACGGTTAACGGTTATTTCCATATATGGGCGTAGTCAAAAACATTAAGGTTGGCGCAACTTCCCCACCTTATACTATCCAAAATCCCTACAGCATCATGAATTTGGCCAATAAAGTATACTTTGCCATTTGCAAATAGTATTTTCTACCAGACCTGCTCTAACTCACCTCAAAAGCTGGCTACGCTCATGGTTTTTTGAATTATCCGCAATAATGAAATATAAAACTGTGTCAAAGTGTATATAAATCCCTGAAGACTAAAACCTCCATTACAAATACGATTTACCTAGATTTGCCGAAATATATCTTTTCTAATAAGGACAAATAGAAGATCTGCGACGAAAAATATGCCACATTTAGCCTCAAAGTGACTTACGTAGGACTAAAGTATCTCGCAATATCTCGCTAAAAGCATTACTGAATAGATCGACTTACCGTACATTAAATAAACATTTTTACAGGCTTTACCTTTGATAAAGAAAACACGGTCTTACTTATCTTTATGTAATTTTCGAATTCCAATGTTTAAATAAAAAAAAATCTATATATTTTATTAAAAAAAAAAATAGTTCGATTCCCGCACATGACAAACATATATTATTTGTGTTTGTCTTAAGACTGGGTGTTTCCTATGTATTACATGTATGTACCTATTTACAAAAAAAAGTATATATATGTATCTGTTGTATGGTATCTATAGCACAAGCTAAGCCAAACTAAGCAATAGTTTGGGACTAGGCGGCGCTGTGTGTTAATGTCCAAAAATATAAAAAAAAACGTCATTAGTTACCAGCTTTACAGTAATAAGTGGTAAAAGGAAAATCCAAGAACAGAATAATATATCCTTTTCCAAACCTTTTGACGAACTAAAACCAAGAAGCAAATTAGAATAAGTAATAACTCATCACATGACCCTTGCACAATTGCACTTGTATCATTTACACTTTTTACTTTAAAAGCGTAAATGATACTACAAGTGCGCAGTGGTCAAAAAAAAGCAAACCTTATTTCAAGAAAATCTTCGCGTTTATCTTAAAAGTTGGTAGTTAAGGCTCAATAAAAAATAAGGGAAACTAGCACAGTATACAATTAGCCCGGGAGCTGACTGTGTACCATTATATTATTAGATTTATTGAACGACTTGTTATTTATTGATGGCTCTATCGTCATGTTCCATCAAGATTTATTGAGGGCGATTGTAGGTTGTTATAGTGGAAATGTAGCTCTACAAACAATCATAATAGAGGGTATTAGGTTCATTAAACATTTTTATGCAAGTGTTTTTTTTATTTTAAAGAATGACTTTTTTTTTCATTCAGTGTTATAGTTAACTGTCAAATTAATTTTCATCAATAAAATAAATAAAACATATGTATGAAGCATGTCAAACGTTTACCATTTGTGTTTCAAAATCAAAAATTTTAATTCCAAAAGGGATTAATTCCTAATGAAAATTTGGTTCCAAAAGTAGAGTTATCTAGTGGAATTTTTTTATACCATAACGAATGGATACTCCTTTGGTACACATAGCCCGTTCGAGCATTGGATTACAAACATTGTCATAAGAGCCGTCTGCAGTGCTGATACGTTAGTTTGCTACGAATGCTACGAGCTACGTGCTACGAATATGTGCGTGCTACGCTCCAAGGCTGGAGATAAAATTTGGGGAAACGATATCGTTACGACAAACAGAAGCCGATACCCTTTGGACATGTTGCAAGTTTGTAAAGATACATTAAATTATAATCATTTAAATACATGTACTTCATTAAATGATATTTTTTACATAGCTATAGATTATTTTTTTGGTTTTGGAAGCAAAGAAGTTGATATTATTTTTTTCATACCACTGAAATGGTTGTTTACGACTTACTGTCTGCCTGATTACTTATTTAATCACTTAGTTATTTGAATTTTAATGATGCTGTAGGCGTCTTAACTTTGTTTGTTGGCATTTAAATGCAGGAAGAACCCCTTATTTTACTATTCCTAGGCAACTTTTGTACTCCTGGTACATAAATCTAACAAACACAGTTTTTCATAGATTCAAGTATGTAATATTATAAATTTTATGTATGTTTACATACATAAAAATTATCTATCTTGGTGTCATTATAGGAAAACTTATCATACAGCCACATCTTTGACTAAATTAATAAACAAATGTTTTTATTTTCATAGTTAAAACGCAGACAAAAAATTTCGTCTCAGGCCAGGAATTGGATCAGCAACCCTTAGAATTTCTCTATGTTTTAATTCGCCATCGAGGTACAATACTGGCTGGAGTTAGTCCCAACTTTGTTCCCGCGAACGTAAAAAAAACAAAATTCTAGGCAACTTCTACTCTTGGAACATAAATCTTATAAGCACACAGTTCGATAGCTTAGTTGGTAAAGCACTAAGATTAATTCTGAGAATTGCAGGTTCAAATCCTGTATTGAGTTAAGATATTAATGACTGCTTTTGCTATGAATATAAAAAAAAAATATATATTTGCTATAGGAGCTTGTTTTTGTATAACTACCAACTCGTTAGTGTTATTTTGAAATATCTTTATCATTTCTTTGTTTAGTCCACACGTAACGTGACTCAGAGAAACAAGAAAAACTGTGGTTCACGGAAATATGAGTACTAACCTAACCTATGTTTATTCTGCACGCAACCTAAATGCCTTTTCACACATTCCAGGAGCCGGGTAGTCGGTACTGCAGTAACCTGGTAGCAACTGAACTTCCATCGACTGATACCGGTTGTAGCGTCTAGACGTGTGTGAAAGCTTAAGTAAACCCCATACACCACTGTGAGCCCGGCGGCCGGCCAATTAACTAGGCTGGTACCTTGTACCACTGTCTAGTGGTGCTTAGTAACAAAAGTGTCTTTAGTTCACACGCAACGTGATTCAGAGAAACAAGAGTAGCTGTACTAAGTCCGCACGCAACGTGATCAATAGAAACAAAAGTAACTATTTTTAATCCGCATACATCATTCAAATCAAGAATGGCTTTAGTCCACAAGTTATTTACGTGACTAAACGCAATGTGACTCAATGAAACAAGAGTAACTGAGAAAAAATTTTACTGTCACGAAACAATGACCTCCTTTCTTAGTCAGATATTAAAAAAATATAAAGCAGTCAATATCTAAATAATAGAAAATAATAGAAAACATTATTAACAACGTTATATGATAATCATTTGCGTTTGATATAAGTATGTATTTAGAAAATATGGTTTATAAGTACTTGTATACGTTGTAAGCTTTGCTACGTTTGGTACGAATAGGTATGAGATGGCTTAGTGTAAAGAAACATTGATATTTTTATTTTATTTCTTAAATGTTGTAAGAAAACATTTTTACACAAAATATAATAAAAAACGATAATAAACTCATGCTAAGCCTTTTGGTCTTTAACTATGAATGGCATAGGGAAAGCGAGAGCAGGGACTCTTGAACTAATACCGGCCCCATGTACCATCGCAACTCCACACCCTTCCGCGCACGCATCCGCAATGTTCTGGTACTTATACCTCAGCGACAACTGCTACTTCCACCACTTTTGTGTCTCTGAACTAAGGGTTTGTCTCTGCTAACATACTCGCTCTTCTAATCCACTATGAAGTCATATTTTACTTAGTCCTTCAAAAACGGTCAGTATTCTCTTTTCCGAGTACATTGCAACATACACACGACGACGATGTAGATAGTTGTGTTAAAATAACTATAGTTTAAAATGTTAGATCTACAATTTACTGCCAGTCCTTGTGCCCACTTCATTTCAATGGCGAGCACTTCCTCTCTGGAGATGGAGTCAGCCAGGAGGCTTCACAGTCTCTTGCTGTGTTTGTACAGGAACAGCACCTACATGCACACTGCTGGGCGAAACATCTAAAACAATAACAAAACTATAATATACATGATTATAGCACAAAAGAGAATTTATTTTGTGACCATAGGTATAATAGTACGGGAGGCAGACGTGCAAATGGGAAAGTCATTTTTTACCAGATTATATTTATACAGAAGTTAGTTCTTGTTCACCTGAAGAGCAATAGAACCATCAGTTGAACCAGTGGGGGTATATAGTAAGTAGTTAAGGGGTGTCGTTGTACCAAAAAAATCCTTTTCAAGTATACCGATGCAAACTTAGTAACAGTAATTCATTTTATAATAAACAATTATAAAATTCTGTATAAAAATCGGTAAATAAAAGTAAAATCTGTAAAATTTTGCCAGTCATTCTGTAAATGGAAAATTGTATAGTCAGTTATTAGCTAGAGCATGCAAAAATTATTATATTATAGTATTTTAATCCACATGAATTATTTTACTAATGTTCTTTATACGTTAAATAATAGAAAAAATTGGTAAGATCGTCAGTCGCATATATACCACGTCGTTGAGAAATTCATGCGCCATCATGTGCTACTTTCTTGGGTCAACTGATAATGTTTACGCCGGTAAACATCATCGGTGGTCAATTTATTATACTTCATCATTTGAAAAACAGATAAGCTTCTCCCAAAAAATACCAGAGCTAGACAAGACTGCGGCAAAGTAAGTAATATATTTTATTACCTTAGAGATATATAGATAAAATAAATCTATCTATCTATCTCAAAACGCAACAAGTCAAATTTGAGATGATGCTTTTTAGACGAGTCATCAATAAAAAAATTGTAAGTTAAAATGTTACATGTCACTGAAGTTAGACTGTTATAAGTGACTAGCTTCTGCCAGCGGCTTGGCCCGCGCTAAATTTCGTTATCGGCTTAGGTTCTTACGGCAGCTCCTCAATTATAGAAAAAAATCCAAACTATCAAATATTTCCTCCTTAATGGCATAATACATTCGTGTCTGTGAAACTATCGAAATAACCAACCCAATCTGTCAAGCCGTTTAGAAGTTATGTGAAAAAGATAAGTAAGGAAGGACAATTCTTACTACCCGTTGTCCTATTACTTGTTTTCCCGTAGAAAAGAGGCATTTTCCCGCGGTAAAAAGTAGCCTATGTTTATAAGGGGTCAGCTTTTTCAAATCGGTCCAGTAGTTTCGGAGCATATTCAATACAAACATACTTACATATAAATCTTTCCTCTTTATAATATTAAATATATATTAGTAAGTATAGACTACAAATCCAGAAACACCGAACTGATGGATCAGACCTATTGAAATACAGATCGTTACTGCTGTGATAGGAAACTGTTTGGCCCCTTTCGACACGGCTATGGTTTGCCGTACAACAGGCATGACGCATTGTGAACGATCTACTAACTTAGGCCACTTAGAATGATACAAGAAAACTAGGCTGTTCATTACAGACGAGGTTGTGGGTTGCAGCCCCAGCCAAAGGCGAGGCTGTAATTCAACCGAATGTGCATTGAGCAGAGCTCACGAGTAGGGATTGCAATCTCGCATCTCATTAAATCCCGCGATTGATATGCGGGATTACTCAATTCCGCACGGGATCAAGCGGGATCCCGCATCTTTGAAATTATGTTATAAAATCAAATTGAAACTATAGATTTTTGTGTAAAAATGAACTTTTATTATATAACTAGCTTTTGCTAGCGGCTTCGCCCGCCCTAATTTTGGTTATCGGCGTAGGATTCTAACGGCAACTCCTCAATTATAGAAAAAACACTTAGAAGGTAAAAATATTTTTAAATAATAGGTACAACCCGTCCCCGTCATGACTGCCCCGGGCCTTGCACATCATAAATGCGCGCGCAGTATTTGAACATTATTTTGCTGACATGTTATTTTAAAACTGCGATATCTCCTAAGATATTCATGTGATAAATAACGTACGTTTTTATTTGGATAAGGATTAATATCATGTTTATAAACACACTTCCGCAAATAATGCATTATTTTAGAACAAATTTGGTTAGCATAAAAAAGGAGCCAACCTTAAAAGTCAGAAATATTCTGTCGCGGAATTTTTAAAAAAACTTTTTAAGAGAAACAATTATGTCATACATGATTTTTTCAAATCGGATCAATAGTTTCTAAGATAAGCGCGTTCAAACAAACAAACTCTTGAGCTTTATATATTAAGTATAGATATTTCTTACATTAAGCAACAGAAATTATTTCTTTTTTATTAATTAAGTAAGTATAATTAATTAGTTATTAGATTCATCTATAAATGATTGGCATAGTTACTGAAAACTAAATTCTCATCACCTACAGAAAGACGTGCACAGACGCAGTGCAGAGCCATTTATTTATGAACAACTGAAACGTCGCACACGATTTACGCGAAAGTTTTAGCGTCAAATTTTTAATTTGCGAAATCCGCGGATCCGGGCTTTAAAAGGGATTAATAAGAGCAGGGGGATTTCGCGGGAATGCGTAATCCCGTGTTGTGGGATTGCAATCCCTACTCACGAGTCATACGACTGTCTTCAACACACTTGAATTAGATTAAATACTTGTATTACTTGTATTGTGTTATAAAAAGTTGTTATTTAATGGAATCTAATAGTTTTAATATGTTTTTAACAAACCTTGGATTATTTTCTAAACAGCACCCCTATAACCTGTACCCACAACCCCTAGAAACTAATAGCTTGAATATGACACCAAGCACAAAAGTAGGACTACTTACACTTAACCAGTGTCTTTACACGACTAAGATATTAACTGCACGTTACCCAGACACCTAAGTGATATGAAATTAGGATAGGTATAAGGAAGCAAATGGGTACCTACTGACGTCAACACGCTGCGTGTGTGTTATGAGCTCATAATTACATCATGGTGGCGGAACAGAAAATAACGTAGTAAATATAGAACAGACTAACCCTGAGTCAGGTCAGTAGAGCAGTGAAAGAAGAATAAAGTTAAAGTTGACTTAGAGCGGCGTCGGGCGCGGAGTGTGTTGGGTGGAGTGACGTTCAGGAATATATAAGGTGGCCAGCATGCCGACGAGTGACGGATACTGGGTCGCTTATATTAGTACGCAACCTCGGCGCTGATGCTGAAGTTATTTCGTAACAGTTTTTTTAAAAATTCTCTTTGTATACTGAACGTAAATTACATTAGAACTAAAACAACCTACATTTTTTTAACCACTGAGGTGGCAAACTAACTATTTGTACTACATACATTGCCATGCAGATAACAGTACTGGGGACCAGCGATATTCAGTTCCGAGATTTGCAGACAAGGTTAAGCTGGCGTCCAAACTCAACAGAGCGAAGCAGTACTTCATGTCAAGGCAAATGTTGCTGCTTTACAAGTCGCAAGTCCGACCCCATATGGAGTAATGCTGCTATCTTTGGGCAGGTGCACCCGGTTACCAGCTAGGCCCTAACGACGGGCTGTAAGAATTGTCGTCGATCCCAAACTCACTCGCCGCATCGAGCCCTTAAGTCTGAGGTGAGACTTTGCCTGCCTGGGTGTGTTGTACAATGGGATGTGTTCTGAAAAATTGTTTGAAATTATGCCCACGGCAGGCAGGGAATTCATTTTCAGACTTTAGAATCGAAATGGTCGCGTACAGTTTGGTTTCAGAGAAACTTCCTCCCTCGAACACTTGGGTTGGGGAATGAGCTCCCTGCCAAGGATTTCTCTTAGGAGTACAGTATAGGGTTCTTAAAGAAAGAAGTTATTAGATTTTTGAAGGCAACGCGTGAGTGATACACTTGGTGTTTTAAGCGTCCATATGCTAGGGTGACCGCTTTTCATTAGGTGGACCGGAAGCTTGTTTGCCACCTTAGTGGTATAAATAAACAACTTTTGGCCCGAGGTGAAGTACTGCTTTGCTCTGTTGAGTACAAGTTTTTTTGGACGCCAGCTTTACCTTGTCTTCCGAATGATTTCGGGTCTGAACATCGCTCAAGGTGTCAACACATGCTGTCGGAGATGATTCGGGGTGTGTTCTGGAATTGTGGGGCCTTAAAGAATGAGGTTTTCTTAGTGATCCCTAGTCAGTGACTGACTTGAATAAGGGAGTAGGTCGTGTTTTTCTAGTTATCTATCTTAGAAGCTGTGTGGTGATCACATGCTCCATCACCTTGGAGATGAGAGAGGTAATAGCGATTGGCTGGTAATTCGATGGACCTGATTTACCGCCCTTGTTGGGCACCGGGTGCACATTCGTAGTCTTCCATGAAGACGGGAATTGCCTAGTATGATAGGAAAGCGTGGAGAGGCGCGTGAGTACAGGACACAACTTAGGAGCGCACTGTTTAAGCACTATTACTACTAACGACGAGTTACAGTCGATCAACTTATGAACGGTGATTATAGCTAACTACGGAAGCCTTTATTGCGCATGGCCCGAAACGCACTTTTTTACATTTGAAACGGCAACAATTAGTGAAAACAAACAATTTAAGGGTTCGACTAAAACTAGGAACAATTTCAGTTTTAAATTTCTTTATGCATTTTACTGGTCTTTTTTTGCACTCTATCTGACTTTTTTTTTTTTAATAAAAAACAAGGTCACTAAGGTGGCAAACAAGCACACGGTCCGCCTGATGTTAAGCGGTTACCGTTGTCCATGGACGCTTGTAACACCAGGGGTATGTATCACTCGCACGTTGCCGACCCTTCAAAAATCTAATAACTTCTTTCTTGAGGACCCCAATACTGTAGTCCTTAGAGAAAACATTGGCAGGACGCTCATTGCACAACCCAAGCGTTCGTTGGAGGAAGTTTTTCTGATTAATTATTATCTGATTAAAGTCTAATTCATTACAACAAAAAAAAAACAATCGAAACTTGAGGTGGTCCTATTCTAAATTTGATTGCATTGTACACTAAAGTTTTACGGCTCTAATTGATCCTTAGTCTCCGTATGGCTCATGACACGGAAAAGCTTTTTCTATGATTATGTCAGTATCAAAGTTTAGCTTCTCTTGTAGAACTTTATATACATGTAATTTGTAACTGCAACAATTAAGCTCTCCTTACTTACAGTTACGCACAGAGCTTTTATGCGGAACTTTAGTCTCTGCGACGAAACCATGTAGGGTAAAATTAATTAATTCCTTAATTAACAATGTTAACTTAACTTTAGCTTAGTTACTTGAAACACGTGGCCTATTGTTTAGTCGGTCGTAGCTAGTTGAGATTTTTATAAATGATATCCATTGATCATTGACGGTTTGAGAATATTTATTTTAACTAATTAAACATAAACACAAAAGTAATTTTTTAATTATGTAACAGAGTAAACTGACTCACTGACTGACTGACTAATGTATCAACGTACAGCTCAATCTCTTGGGTCTAGCCATGAGATAAATTTTGCACACAGTTTCTGTTAAAACGTAGAAAAGAAAGTTTTTAAAGTCTAACACATAAAAAATATTTGTGTAGTAAGTGCTACTTGATCAAATTCTCATGGGAATATTTTTTGCGTCTTTAAAAAGGTATAATAACTTCCCTCAAGAGAAATTAAAAATTGTATTTGGCCATTAAGTTAAAAATTAATATTGACGTGTTTTACCATTTTTAATAGACTTCAAAAAAAGGAGGTTCTCAATTGGACCCGTATGTTTGTATGCTTATGTTTGTCCGCGATCATCTCGCGTTTGGCCAAACCGATTTTGATAAGGTTTTCAGAAAAGGATTTGTTTCATTCTAGAGAAGGTTTTGATGTACAACAAATCGATTCCCATGGCCCCGTGGTCATCATATCAGGATAAAATGATAGGATCTTAGAGAAATCAATGTTGGAGACACTTGGAGAGATTTGGTTTTTTTTTAGTATAGGAAAGAATAAGCCAAGGTCATTTAAAAGTAAAAAATTAAAAATAAAAACAACAACCGAGTTTAAAAAGATGCACTAAAATGGTGTGCAAGTGAAGTGTGTTAAAACTGTTAAAGAAATAGACACCAATTTTAAAATGTCATTTAGATCGGACTTTTTGAAATAATTATTTATACCTTTTTGATGCACCTTTTTGAAGCGGGTAGTTAAAATTTTTTTTTTTAAATCTCATCTCCTAGACAGCAAAATAGTGGATATGAGATAAGGAATTTTTGTATGAAAATTCAGATATTTTAAACAATAAACAGTTGGCACATTCTTGTTTTTTAAAAACGCTTGTATTGTATACATTTCGGCTTTTACATGCCGTTTTTAAAGCTATTTCAAAAATATTAAAAGAAAGTAATTAGAAAAAATCTTATTATGAGTAGGTACTCACAATAAGTTTGTCGCATCGCTGGTTGCAACCGAACAAATGGTTGTGTATTTGTATGACATGGTTTATTTTTTAAAGAATTTAAATAGATTCTAAACTCTACATGAATTAAGTTAAAACGAGCAGGCTATTTGGCGCTGAAGGTTGGTACGTAATTAACATTTACCTACCCGCCAGGTAAATCTCAATTACCAACTACCGCAAAATAAAAAATCGGCCAAGTGCGGGTCGGACTCGTGCACGAAGAGTTTCGTACTATAATCTATAAAAACGGCAAAAAAACACGTTTGTTTTATTTGAATTTAATTATTTCTTTTTAAAGTGACTATATAACTTAATATTGTGTAAATATTTTAAGCATCTACCTGTTGCCGTTCCGTTTTTTAGTATTTGTTGTTATAGAGGCAACAGAAATACATCATCTGTGAAAATTTCAACTGTCTTACTATCACGGGTCGTGAGATACAGCCTGGTGACAGACGGACGGACGAACAGACAGCGAAGTCTTACTTATACGGTTCCTTACGGTACGGAGCAAAAAAAATCACGTTTGTTGTATGGAACCCTCCCCTTCACCCTAAAATATTTTTTTTTTTCTGTTTTTAAGTATTTTTTCTTATAGCGGCAACAGAAATACATCATCTGTGAAAATTTCAACTGTCTAACTATCTCGGTTCATGAGATACAGCCTGGTGACAAACGGACATACGGACGGACAGCAAAGTCTTAGTAATAGGGTTCCGTTTTGAATCCTTTGGGTACGGAACCCTAAAAATGAACAAAAAAAAATCCAATATCCAATTATTTAAATGCATCCTGAGTTCAAATTTCTAATGAGTTATTATTTCCACTTGTTGTCAAAAAAATATCATTTATATGTAAATTAGGTGCATAATTGAAAAAAAACATTTATTTAGTCAATTACGCCTGTCTACGCAATAAATAACAATGCCAGTACTTGTGTTTGTGGAATGAATAAATTATTGCAGCCTAGTTGGTAGTGTGGCTGACTACTGTGCAGAGGGTGTGGTTTCGATTCCCGCACTAGACAAAAATTTATGTGATAAACATTTGTGTTTGTCTTGAGTCTGGATGTCTTTATGTTTGATATGTGTGTATTTACAAAAAAAAAGTATTATATATTTATTTGTATCCGTTGTCCCATACCCATAACACAAGCTCTGCTTACTTTGGGGCCTGATGGCGCTGTGGTTAATTACCAAAAAAATATTTATTATTAATTTATCTATAGTTTTTAAGATGACACCAAGCTCAAATTGTCCCTAATATGATTACAGTCCGCTGGATATATCGTCATCTGCAGAAGACTACTTCTGTCGCTTGTTATTTAGCTTAGTTGTCAGTCATTAATCTTTGCGCATCGCTGACGCAAGCTGTGGTCATAGAAATTTCACGCGCGGAGAAATCTATTACCGTTAGTTCTCTATCGGGATAAATCTTTGTCCTTCTCGGTTGCTAAGGCTAGATCGGTTCAGTAGTTCTAGAAATAATGAGATGAGTATGGAGTAACATACAAACATACAAACAAACAAATAAGCTTTTTACACTCTTTTAAATAAATAAACTTTTAAACCTATTTTATCAATGGCAAGATTATGACTTTGTGACATCAAGTTAATTTATATAGGTAAAAAAATGTTTATATTTACCAATTCAAAATACCAGTTATTTGTGTATAAACAAAAATATCACTTTTGTTCTGTAAAAAAAAAACAATAAAATTCTTAAAACCATTAACATATATGCAGGCAGTAGAATCAGGGCGGTATTTATACTTATTTTGCTTATGATATAAAACTGTGTTTTTTTAATCTATTACGGTGACCGCCTACCATCAGGCGGATCGTAAGATTGTTTGCTGCCTAAGTGGTCTTTAGAGAAAAATAAAATTTTTTTGTGGCAATTAGAAAAAAAACATAATTTTTTTAAAGTATTTAAAAGAGCATTTTTTAAGAAGTGTAATTTTTACTTCACTCAAAATGGCACCCACAGACCATTTTGGTTATTTCTGAATCTGATGAACCAGTTTGGAACTTTAAACACTTAAAACTTCTATTCGACTAATATAAGCCACTTTTAAATTGAAAAATTGCTTTATGTTGTGTTAAGCGTCTAGTGTTTTAAAATTTCAAAAAAATATGTATATATTATACTAAAGTTACATTAAACTTGTAGGTGGTCCAATAAAAGGTTATTCACTGCGGTCGCTAATGTTTGTAACAATAAATATAACTCATTGTGCTTCCCACTTAGCAATGTGTATCTTAAAACCAAAGACAGCTATATTTCCGGTTTTAAAGAATTGTAAATACAATTCCCTCGTTGTATATTTCGAAAATATGCATTTTTATAAAGATGAAATAAAATATATCAAACGCAAGAACATGCATATTATTATTAATGGACGCACAGGCATTTAAATTTCTTTTTTTTTAAGTCTTAAAAGGACCAATCAACTCTACCTAACACCACAAGGACAAAGATCACTTTTATTCCGATAGAGAACTACCATGGTGATAGATTTTTCCACGCGTTAAACCACGGGGCTTGTCTTGTTGCATATAATTTGCTGCAATAAATCTCTACAACCACCGATGCGCAAAGATCAATGACTGACAACCTAGCCAAATTACAAGCGACAGAAGCTGTCTTCTGCAGATGACGATAACCAGCTGACTGTAATTATAATAGGGAACAATTGTAGCTTGTTGTAATCATAAAAAGAATAGATAATTTGATAATTCGACAAACACAACTACTGGCATTGTAATTAATGACATAGTCAGACGTAATTGACTTAATAAATGATTTTTTTTACTTTTTAATATGTAATTTACATATTAATTAATATTTTTTTGACAACCAGTGGAAATAACACATTAGAAATTTGAACTCAGGATGCATTTATAGATTTTTAGGGTTCCGTATCCAAAAATTACAAAACGGGACCCTATTACTAAGACTTTACTGTTCGTCCATCTTTACGTCTGTCACGAGGCTGTATCTTATGAACAGTGACAGTTAGACAGTTGAAATTTTCACTGAATCTGGTTTTTGTTAAGAATTATAATGTCAAAACTACAAGATTTTATCAAAGTCAAAGTAAGGTAAAAAAGTAAAGTAAAGTTTGATTAGAGATAAAAGAAAGAAGCCACCTGGCGTTATTCGTTTAAGTAAACCAAGTGCCAAGTTTTGACTGAAGCTGAAGACTGGAAGAACTTAATTCAGAATTAGAAGCAATGTGAGTGAATTTCTAAAGGAGCAGGAATAAATGTAGTGCAATTTATAAAAAAACTGTTTTTTATAGGTGTTTAGTAATAGAAACGTCGTGAAATATTGGTTGTATAATTTAAGCAATAAGCACAGTATTAAAAAAAAATTGAAATTTTAAGATTCTGTAAATGATAAAACTATATTATTAAAAAAGTTGAACATATTTTAGACCAATACCTACTTATTTACAGGAACCAAATACAAACCAATTTTTATTATCACTAAGTTTGATTCAGTTATCACTATAGTCCAGTTGCACTGTAGTCAAAATCGAGTCCGTTTCAAAAAAAAATGCGAATTGCTGGAAGGACTTTCAAGCACAAAATGTGAATTGAACATAGCTTTGAAAAGAGGGGTCAGATCACAAAAGTTTTCAGACAAAAGTTATAGCTAGAGTACATACGCAACGAAAGGTCATTTAAAGGTAATAGTGGTTGTTAGGTTGGTTCACCTCGATGTCGTATTTTTGACCATCGCCACTAAAATCCGTTCTTAAACGACGCTGAATATATATATAACAAACTCCTTGCCTAAATCTGAAATTTCTATCCTTAGGGGTTTTGGCTGGGCGGCCATGAGTCAGTCAAGATATTGCCATTATAGATATAAACATAGAATTTTATCGTTACTTTACCCTGCTTCCTATTCGTAAACTTTGTATGGGAATTCATCATTTTTAAAGCAAAATGCAAAATAATTGGTTTTTGGTTGTTAAGTTAAGAAATTAAGATTGGTTTCAGCGTTTTTGAAAAATGTAAAAAATAATAATGACGCTAATGCCACTAGTACTATTTCTCATGGTGCGCCCCCTATGCTACATAAAAACAATAAAAAAATTTACATGTTTGACTTTGTTTTTAGTAGCTTACTTACTTATTTTTTATTACCTATTGTATTGATACATATTGTATAATCTTTAGCTAATTATTAAAGTATTGTATTACTACTTTCAATGGAACTTCTTGCCAGCTCTTTTTGGCAGAAATTACACTGTTTACATTGTATTGACGATTCAAAAGTGTTCTTAGAAACCTACTTGAATAAAGTTTGATTTGAGTTTTAAGTTTTAAATCATCCCCTAGGGGGCAAAATATGGAATGAACATTTGTTTGAGATTCTAAATAGACTTTGAATTTTGCAAAGACGTTTCCTTTATAACATAACGTAAGCGAGCACCAAGAAAGGATTAGAAAAAAATCATCCCTTAAGATGATTAAATGGGGTTTGGTAATTTGTATAGAAATCCATCACTTTTAAAGCTAAATGCATTAAATAAAAATCATCGCCTAAGGGAGTTAAATGGGAGTTGGAGGTTTGTATATAAATCCGTCATTTTTGATGCCTAATGTATGAAAATTGGCTGTCGGCCTTTTGGTGCAACATAAAGATGACATGTTTTACCTACAGGGCAAAATAGGAGATGAATAGATATTTCTATGAGCGTTCCGATAATTTTAAAGGTAAGTGAAACCATGAATATTCAAAAGCTATCACGTAGATGAAGTCGCGGATATAAGCTAGTAAATTATATTTTTTTTTTACCGACTCTTAAAAAGTATTATTTTTTTGAATTTCTAAGGTGTTGATAAATATTTATAAAAAGAGCTCAACTCAAGCATAATTAACAAAGCTTTTACTTCCACGTTTCAATGAAATAAATGATACTTAACAGAAAATGAAAAAACTGGCTTGTGACGGTTGTGGAGCCACAAAATACACAATATTAAAAAGGCACGGAAAAGCTATTTTGCAACTCAATTTTTCGTGACGGCCAAATTTACTTAAGTAATTGAATATTAGAGAAAGCCGCGATTGAAGTCAAAAGCTTAAAAGTGTGATCCTACCTAGCTTCCTAAAAGCACGCAACGCAATCAATTTTGCTGAAGAAATCTGTTGCTGAAGCAAATGAAATTCGGGCTTTATTTCTAGAAGCACTAAGGACTACGAACCAATGAACAATACAATACTAAGTCTTAATAAAATCCATACTTATGAATGCGAAATTAAGTTTGTTTCTCATTTCTTCACGTCATAACGGAGTATTTACTTGAGCTGCAATTTGTCACAGGGATTTAAAGAGACGGAGGAAGACATAGGCTACTTTTTATCTCAGAAAATTCAAAAAAATCACTTGAATAACTTTAACCAAATTCCACGTGGACAGCTGTGGCTATGACAATAGTTTGATACAGTAAACATCCTTACAAAATCAAGGTGTTGCCGTAAAAATCCCATGCCAAAAAAGCGCGAGGGTAGCCGCGTATAAAAGATAGTACCTAATAAATAAGTACCAGGAGGAGCGATCTTTGCTCGTTTCTTTTAACAACGCCGTCTATGGTCAAGTAGCTTTAGTGTTGCTGTGTTGGAAAAATAATAGTATTACTACTCGCCAGTAGATGTCATAGAAAGAAGAGTCATATTTTTTAGTTTATCATTGCCTGTAAACACGGATACGTTTTCTAACAATGAAACCTAACTAGATCGATTTAGCGCCCCCGAAACCACCCTGACTACTAAATTTCATGAAGATCGTTGAAACCGTTTCCGAGATTCAGAATTTATACATATATACAAGAATTGCTCGTTCAAAGGTAATGCCTTCAGGCTTGTGCGAGTCGGACTTGCACAATAAAGGTATTGCAGTTTCAAACTTGTAGAGTTTTAATTTGACTATCCGAGGGTATTAGGATACCTATGATTATAATAAAGGCCAAATATGGTATATGACATATACATATTATGTAAAAAATCAAGTGGCTTATGTATTGCGCTTTGAAAGGTACAGTTCTGTCGACAAACAAACAGACGGACGGACTAACGACGTAGGCTTAGTAATGTGGTCCCGTCGAAATCAATTAACATATTAATTTCAAAATGAATTACCGCAAATGTGTCACCGGCGAAATTGCTACGTGTCGTTTACATGTACTAGTTTATTATTAACAATTTCCCTTGTGACATGACGAACATGGTTTCTTAATTAAAACTATTCGAGAGATGAGGCTGGAGTTTGAGTGCATTTCTGTAATAAAGCTTTATATACTGTGCAGTTCTACTTACATGGATTTTAATAACTATGTAGATTAATTACAATGTTGTAATTTGTATGCAAGATATTATAGCTTAATATTTGTATGATATAATTAAATTTTTATGATCTTTAAATATATCAATTTTCTGTTTTCTTTTGCCTACATGTGCTGATAGAAATATTTATTTCAGTAAAGTGTATAGGTCTAGTTTAGTCCACTGCTGAACATAAGCCTCTGCCATGGCTCGCCACTTCTCGCGGTCCTCCGCCTTCCGCATCCAGCTACTACCAGGATACCCTCTTAACGTTATCGGTAAATCGAGGTAGAGGGCGTCCCACGCTTTGTTTTCCAATACGCAGTCTCCACTCTAGAACACGTCTGCTCTGTCCTTCAACAGCTTGCTGATTCCGCGAGCTATGTCAGAGACTTTGGTTCTCATTTCAGTGATGACCTCGTTTCGGATTCGATCTCGCAGAAAAACTCTAAGCATAGCTTGATCTAGTGTGCGCTGGGCAACTTTCAGCTTGTGAACTAGCCCAGCTGTAAGTGACCATGTATCGGCAGCGTAGGTCATGACTGATAGGACGCGCTGGTTGTAGACCTTGGTCTTCAGACTCTGCGGTATAGATGCCGAGAAGATTTGACAATGCTTGCAAAATGCTACCCACCCTTGCTGGGCCCTCCTATCAGCTTCCTCCTCGTAGCCTTTAACCTTTAAATGGTACCAGCGATATATACTGACTTTGGAATGACGTGTTAGTTAAATATAAGGTTTTCTCGTCTCGAAAATTCCCGAGAAATTTGTATTTAGTCGAGACGGAAAAATAAAACTCAACGCCTCGAGAACTCGAGGAATCAATTCCGTGAGGTAGATAACGAAAAAAAAAAAATTTGATTTTTTAATAGAAACAATGTGATATTATTGACATAATAATAATAATAGTATTAAGGGTGGTAAGGAGAAAATTACTAACGAAAGGCTATTTAAAAACCTAAGACTGAAGACCGAAGGCTTTAATGATTCGGGTTTGTGATTTCCGTGACCGCCGGTGTGCGCGTAGTTCATATTTTGAACAAACAGCTTTTATTCATATTTGATAGAATAGGTACGTCATTACCGCCTGTGAGTTCTATGAACGCGGACTTTGCTTTGAGACTTGTCCAAATTTATGCCAAGCCCCATCCATCGTAAGTCTTTATCTAAGGTATGCAACATTCCGTTCAGTTTTTCCAGAGATTCTGCCATCATGACGATGTCGTCGGCAATCCAAAGGTGTTTGATGAACTCGCCAGTTACGTTTGTGTAATATCCAGTCCAGTCCATTGTTTTCAAAGATAACCAGCGTGTTGTAATTTTTTTTAGGGGATATTACGTCCCCCTATGCAGTTGCACCATTCTGTGAAGCTGGATGGCCAGCGTCTTAGGGTATTGGAAGTGGGTGATCATCATATTGTTGTAAAGACACCTAAGCACCTCGATATATCACCAGTCTATACCGCATCTCTGCAGAGATTCTAGAACGGCTAAGGTTTTAATGGATTCGTAAGTTTTCTCGGAGTCCACAAACGCATAGTGGCTGATTATACTCCTGTGTTATTTGTGTAATCTGTCAAACTGTATAGATATGGTTCACGATTCTAAAGCCTGGTCTGGTGCATGAAATTCGTCAAATCTCCCAGCGAGATGATTCGTCATGACACTAGAGAACAGCTTATACATGTGGTTTAGAAGCGATATTGCAGCAGAGATTCTTGAACAGAGTTTTATCTCCCTTTTTGAGACAAATGCCACAATTCCTTTAGTGTAGTCCCATCATGGATGACGACATAAGAGAGTTTTGGTAATTCTTTCAGCACTGCAGCTCCATACACCTTCAGAAGCTAAGTCGGAATACCGTCATCTCCAGGAGCTTTGTTGTTTCTAAGCTGTTCCAGAGCCACCCTAACCTCGCTTTGGTCAACGATCGGCATATCCTCGGTGAAGTGGCGCGTTAATATGGCTCTTGGATTATTTTATGGGATGCAGACATTGCCCCGTGCGGTAATTTATGTGCAATAAAGTATTCCGTATAATTATATTCATACATAATTTTTTTAAATTTTAGGTAACCGATTTCTTTTACGCTTAAGTTATTCTTGAGCGGCGCTAAACATTTATTCATTGTATTAAAAACAGTGCAAGTTCCACAAAGCTTGTATGTTGTTAAAAAATCTCTATAGCATATTTATAGAGATCACAGGTTTCAATTCTCCCTAACTTAATTACAGTCCGCCGGCTATCGTCATGTGCCGGGGACAGCTCATGACGCTTGTAATTTGGCTCACTGAATAACCGCTTGTTAGCCATCGATTTTCACGCATCGGCGACGCAATCGGTGGTTACTATGATTTATCGTAACAAATTATATGTTATAATAATTTGTCATCATTATCATGTTATAAAGAACATGCATGGAATAATGGTCTCAAACTTTTGACTACCTACAACTACGCACTTACATAATTTTTATATGTTTATTTTTAAGCTTCCTTCCTTTTAACGTGTCCGTTTAGTTTTGTTTTCCATCATATTTTAGACAAGGAAACACTTTTTACCCAACTGCGGTAAAAAAAAGCCCAAAAGGAGAGCTATGTGTTTGACCTGTTTGTATGGTCATTTCTATATTAACTGATTTTGACAAATTATACGTTATTAGTTTCAACTTGATGTCCCTAGGTACATTATTTTCTATAAGTGTAATAATTGGAGTTCGAAAAAAAATTTATATGATGAGAAATTATTCTACGGTCATTGGCAATAAAATCTTGACGTTATTTTGAGGCTACGTTACTACGTTTTACCCAAAATATAATGAAATGATGCCTAAATCCTACAAATTTTGGAAAGCCGTTGCAATTCGAAGTACCTAAGATGAAGGGAATTGGAAAAAAGCCATAAAGGAAGTCAATAATGTGATGTTTTCGGCATATAGAGCCTCCATTAACTACAATATTTCTAGAAAAACATTTAAAATCAAAATCATAATCATTTATTCAATTAAGCTACAATAATTGAGCACTAATGAATGTCACTACGCTATCGGTTCGTAAGTCTGTAGGGCGGGAGACCTTGTACTGAGAAGAACCGGCAAGAAACTCAGCAAGGGCATTTCTTTTCTCCCTTTCTTTTACAGCGTCCACTTAAAATATTGGAAAATCCCCTTCCTATCATATAAGGACACTTTCCATAACAAACATAAAAAACATAAAATGCACATAGGAACGATGACTCACTTCTTTCTATATTAATGATGCGAGAAGCAACGCATTTAAGTTTTTTGAGTCAGAAGAAACTAAAAGACAGATTAAATGTGATTTCTGAGTAATAATATAGGCAAAGTTTTAGGCAGCAGTGTGAAAAAAAACAAAAGTATAGTAATAGCGATACCTCTGGGAAAATGAAGAACCAGAGGAAATTGCATTAACACTCAACTGGTTGTAGTCTGGCTACACGAATATGGCACGGAGTTGAAGGATAAGTGTCAAAACTGCAGTAATAAGAAGGTAAAGGACTCCAAGCGCAAAGTATAAACTAAAAGAGTACGGACCATCTCTCCCTTGTCACCCCGGGAGCTCCGGGAGAGATAGCTAAATGTATTTTTTATGACTAAAAAAACTATTTATTGCTAGTTTTATGACTTATTGATATTAGGATCTGATAAAAAATATAGCAAAAGTTTCGTTTCCGATTTAAATTGTGGTTTTAATTATTAAGGCCTCTTGACAATAGGAACTGAGTCAGCATGTCCGCTGAGTGCAGAAGTCATGGATTAACACTAAATTAATTATAATAACTACCAACAAAGTTACACAATCTGAATATCATTTATTAAATTCTAATAAAAAATTAGAATGAAGTACGCTTAAAATATTTTCGAAGCATTATCGCATAAATGCAAAAGTTTGAATGTGTAGGGAGAATTTCTAACTCATATACGAAAACTGCGAACTCCAATTACACTCACAGAAATGAGTCGTAAACGTAATGTCGTAACAACTGTCATAGAGATGGCTGTGTTATTATGACATTTCTACTTACACAAGCACATACATACGTAGACTTAAGTAAAGTTGTTATTATTACAAACTTTAGGAAATGAATCTAACTATACGTTATAATGTACAAAAATACTACGTTTCAGCTAAACATACGAGAAAATAGATAAATAAATATTCCTGGTTATTAGACACAGTCTCATTTGATTCCGAATTAGAATTCGGCGGACTAGTTTGGCATTTCATAGGACACTAATTCAATAAAATAGTTGCGTACCTGTCGATAATTTATATATCGATTTTTTAGGACTGGAGGAGTTTAGCTAGGCAAGTGTGCAAAAAGATTCATACCCGCAGAAAGATGGAAATGATAACCGACCAAATAAAATAGATATATTTCACGTAACTTTATAAGCAATCTGCACTCAGGCTATTTGGTTAATTAATAACGTTTATAAAATTGGTATTGCCAATCAAACTTGCATATATCGATGTATACTAATTTTGAAATTACAGTTTGTGGCTCTAAACAGCTGTGTGATCTTTAAACGAAGTAAAATAACTATTATTATATTTATTATTGGAAAGGAAACAATGCCAAAAATGGTGCTATTTATATATTTTTACTGTTGGTGGTGAAAAAAAAAATATAGCGCACCTAGCAAAAATAACTTTATACGTGCTTTGAAAAGCAGCAATTTGCAAATGTGACCAACAAAAAAAATTTAAAGGTGGATTCCATACAATATACATTTTTCGGTTGTTTTTTTCTCTGTCGTAAAATGGTTAATACAAGACTTTAACTTTAAATGATCATAGATCATCATCTGTAGTAAAACAACGAATAATAAAAACCGGTCAAGTGCGAGTCGGTGGTGAGGAACCCTTGCTACGCGATTTCCACTCGCATTGGATTGATATTTTTTGTTACATATATATGTATATGCATAACTAATGATATGGGCTCAAAAATGAAATTGCCGTTTATAGGCACTGTCCAAGTTAAATAATAATATTACATATAATTATATTGAATAAATATATTTCATAATACTAAAAAAAAAATTTCATCACGAAACGGAAATTTCATAATTTAACCCCTACTACTCATATACAGAAAACTCCCAGACTTAAGACAATAACAAAGGCGCATCACATAAATGTTTATACTATGCGAACCCATGGCCCTCGGCAGGCAATCATTACTACCACCAGAGCCACAGAGCAATAAATTACATACATACCCACGACAGTTGATTTATTTTATTTTTGTTTTATTAACATATTTAAAGATTTACAACAGTTCTTGGCAAAACAATAAAACTGATTAATTGAAAATAAAACCAAACAATATTACGTAATAAATGGTTTTTTATCATTCACAAGAATCTATAGTTAATAAAACAGCAGTTGGAACAACTGTTTCCGAATCTGATAAGAAAGTCACGCAAAGCTATCGGAAATAATATTGAACCATATGATTTATTAATAAACTTGCAAATAATATTAACCGGCTTTGAATGTAGATGGTACTGTTTATTTTGTTTTTATAGCTCTAACTAAATGCTTAGGAACCTTATTTTTTTGTTTCAAAATTTTCAAGAAATCATTTTGAAACTTTTTCAAGCACGTGACCGCACGTTGAAAATCTCGATCTTCTCGGTTTTTTGTCGGTATAGAATTCAAATATTTATTAAGAAGCTAGCAAAGAAATTCACTTGGTTTTATGAATATTTATTTTATGAAATTAGAATCGATGACATAATAATCGTGTAAGATATTTTTTTTTTAACTGTTTTAATAGCCAAATTATTAAAATAGTAGCTGACCCGGCGAACGTTGTTTCTCCGCACCAACCTATTGTGAAAGGGTTGTACTAATTCAAAAACTGTCCCCGGCATGTGCATAATAACTTACCAAAATTTCATTAAATCGGTTTCCCCTTATTGCGCGAGTCTGACTCTTTCTCAGAAACATTTCCCGGCGTGTGCATAACAACTTACCCAAATTTCATTAAAATTGGTTTACCCTTATTGCGCAAATCAGACTCGCACTTGACCCTTTTTTTCTTTTCAGAAACCTTCCCCGGCGTGTGCATAACAACTTACCAAAATTTCATTAAACTCGGTTTACCCTTAGTGCGCGAGTCCGACTCGCAATTGACCGTTTTTTTCTTTCATAAAACCCTTGCCATAACACTAACAAACAAAACAAAAATATTAACTTTCTACAACATTTTAACATTAATTTACATATTTACTGTCCATCAAGTGTGTGGAAAACGTATGACAGCTTTGTTAATACACACTTGGGTTTATTTACGCTTTCGCGTTCGGCTCAGACTGCAACCCACAACTAGGTATTACTATTGCTTATTCTATGTCACAGCCTTACCTGTAATAAGCAGCCTAGCTCACCTGTATCATAATTCACTATAACGACTTAAATAAACAACATAGTTTTCTTATTTTAGGGCCTCCGTTTGCTTTTACGATGGTCATAATCGAATTATAGCCCGATAATTAACGCAAATATTAAAAAAAAACATATAGTGTTCAAAAAGTGTCCACGCTAAGCGGTCACCCATCCAATGACTGGCCAAGCCCAATGTTGCTTAACTTTCATTATTGTTTCATTCATACAAATGTGTAACTGTTTCTCTTAATAATTTGAACTATTTTCGCTAGATGGCGCCGAAACGGTTACTTAAAATAGTAGGCAATGGCTTGGGCCCGTCTTACACTTGACTGGTTTTTATTATTTTTTGTAATATTATAGAGCTCAAATTATAATTTTTGCTTGTATGTAACAGTTACGATACCTTATAGAGCAAAAACAACGAAATCGTATTTATTGTATGCATAAACCCAATTTTCTACTTTTTGTTTTTTTTATTATTTATTAGGTAATTAATACCAAATATTCTGTAAAATTTCAGGCTCCGACCAGCTTCGGTCGGAACTAAAAGAACCCTAAAACTTAAATATATATGCATAAGAATAGATTATTTATTTGTTTATAAAAAACCAAAAATAGGTACTTACTAATTTACTAATAGTACATTGTGTACAAATGGTGGTAAGGAAAAAATTTGCGACGAAATAAATAAAAATGTAAGATGAATAAATAAATCAACTCGCCATACACAATTGAAATGGCGAAAATAGAAGTAAAAAAAACAACCCCATCTCCAGATGGCACTAGATATTTAGATAATTTATGAATTAAAAAGTTTAGGCTGATGTAAAAGTTTGTAGGTAGTTGCCGCTTGTAGTGTGCGCGTAATTCATTTTAAAACAACGATACAGCTCTTATATATATCTGATAGAATAGGCGCGTTATTACCGACGTCATCGAACATATTAAAGGCGATGACTAACTGTATGAAGGAAATGGATGTTTCAGCTGTGACCTCTTCATAAAGTTTGGTAAGCGCCGAAGCTTTTGAAGCTTTTGTTTAGCTTTTCGGCTCAACTAACAAAGAACAGCAAGAATATTTACGTCAAAACGAGTAAGCGTATATCAATAAAATAATAATCTAATTTGTATTCTTGACTTGCCTTTGGTACTTCATTATATATTCAGGGAGTAAGCCTATTTGCTCGCTTACGAATAAAAGAAGTATGAACATTTTTCTTTTCCAAATAAAATCAACAAATCATAAAAACAAATTATTGTAAAAAGAAAAAAGTAAAGGTTCAGGCGCTACATTGAAAAAGAACGAGACCTTGTCATTGCTTCTACATGATCTGTAGATAGATTATGTATTTTGATAATGTGAACATCACATGTAATTACGTGCAGGCAGAGCGAGTACTAAGACCTGAATTACACCCACTGGCTTTTTTTGTAAATGTTACTTTCGTCAAGACACAGCGAGCGTTCATAGCATCCACGGGCGGTAATGACATATAAAAGCTGTCCTGTGCACATCGCGCGCTCTCTACGTACTTACTCTATTCTATCAAGTATGTTTAAAAGCGCCATCTGTGGTTCAAGAGCGCCAAGCAATTGCTTTTAATTGGTTTTAACTTCAGTCAAAACTTTTTAGTATTTTGGTGAGTTTATTAAGACCTTAAGACCTTATAAAGATATAATCTTTCGAATGGTTTGTGACTTTAAACAATAATGTTTATTCTATAAACTATCTTAAAAAGAAAAATGTTAAATTGGCAGCCAATAATGAAGATTGTCCCCTTTTACATGACAATTAAATAGATTTTTAAAAAAGAATAACAGGCCCTGCACAGAAAATAGCATAGGATTTTACTGGATCCTGTTTTATTGATTTTTTTTAATTTATTAGCAATTCAGAATTGATGTCCTTCCTTTTTCAAATGTAATTAAAACTTTTCTTAGCCTTTTTGATTACAAGTATTGTATATTTATAATTTTTATGTTTTTATCGCCAGAAAAGAGTAACCAGACTCTTTTAAAAAATGCTAATATAAATAAATAAATAAGGCCTTATTAGATATAAGGAAAATTATTTTTAAGATACTTGGTTTTGCCCGCTGTCCTAAATTTGGCTATCGGCGAGGAACTACCTAATTAACTCCTTAATTATACTAATTAAGTTTGCTATAGCAAGCTTTAGTTCGTTTAAACTCGGTAACAGTTATTCCCGAGGGAACTTTTGATTTTTTTGAGTCCTTCCCCGGGACTCAAACTATCTCTATACCAAATTTCATCTAAATTGGTTCAGTGATTTAAGCGAGAAGAGGTAACAGTCAGACAGACAGACAGACAGACAGATAGAGAGACAGACAGAATTACTTTCGCATTTATAATATTAGTATGGATGGATATGGATTTGTCATATATATGTATATGGTTTAATATTGATTAGTGACAAATTTTAAAACACAGTGAATTCTAGCCATTGACTATGGCGATAGTCAAGCACTACGATGATAAATTGACCAGCAAAAAATAACTAGTTACTTACATAAACGACGATATTTCGTATACAAGTAAAGATAGCTTCATGAAACAAAAAGTATATTAGAAAGAATTTTATTTTTCATATAAATAAATAAATAAGTGATACGCTTCAATGGTCTTTTGACTTCATAGAGCTATCATGAGTTGTTTAAGAAATATTATCGTCTATTTAAGTGACTAGTTAATTTTGATAGTCGGTTAATCTAGCATATAGCAAGCGGTAACTACTGCAAAATAGTATTAATTTAACTTAATAAACTAATAATACGTCTCTTTAGGGCCTTTCACTGATTCCGATCTGTTACCTTAGTAACAGTTTTAGAAAGGTGTTTAGATTATCTGCTATTTGACCTATTTGCATAATGTCTTTTCACACTTTACCCTTTTTGCATTTGCCAATTTATTTTGAGACCTAAAACGAAAAGGAGAATAAAAGATATTTATATTATTTTATCAAAATCTCTGAAATACCTTATTTAACTTAAAATACCCGTACAATCTTATCTCTAGCAATACGAATATAAAACGTTCATTGACTTTCAAAATAAAAGCCTCGTAAAACGGAACGATGAATATATTTCAAGAGTAGTACCTACTTTTAGATGAAATTTATAGAATAATATTCCATGCGAAGATTTGATTCTTTGGGCATGCTGAATATATTTACGTCTACCACTCCTCGGTCACTTCATATAAAATCTGCAATATTCTTAACTACACACAAAACCAAGCCAAGTGAGAGTCGGACTCGAGCACGAAGGGTTCCGTACCATTATCTATAAAAATGGCAAATAAATCATGTTTGTTTTATGGGAGCGTCCCTTGAATATATGTTTTATTTAATTTAATTATTTATTTTTAAAGTGAATATATAACTAAATATTCTGTGAATATTTCGAGTATCTATCTATTGCCGTCATCAATATCGAGCATGTTTTACTATGTTAATTGCCCATTGTAGAATTGATATTTTGTTTGTAAATCAAGTCTAAATGAATAATTAAATTACGTCATTTACAAACACAAACAAAAAAAAGGGTGACGCTATAAGGTTATCCATCTAAGTACTGACCTAGCCCGACGTTGCTTAACTTTGAATATCGTTGCCAACAAACAAATGTGGTACTGTTTCTCTTAATAATATGCTGGATGGCGCTGTACCGGTATTTTAAAATAGTAATGGCTTGGGCCCGTCTCACACTTGGTCAGTTTTTATTATTTGTTGTTATACTTTAGAGTTCACACTATTTTTCAAAACGAAAATGTGTTTATACTTTTTTAACTTTTTATTCTTTGTTAGACAATCCCTCATTATAACACATATTCTGTGAAAAATTCAGGCTTCGACCTATTACGGTCGTAAAGATAAAGCTTTTTTATGGTCGAACAGACATACAGACAGCGTAGTCTTAGTAATAGGGATCCGTTAGCACACTCTGGTTACGAAACCCTAAAAGGTCTGACAGCAGCAAAAATATGACACAATAAAGTTCTCGAGTTAAAAAAAAAACTTGAAGGTACTCCTAGTTTTTACCATTTTTCGATTAATTTTTATAACGGTACATATAATGCATCTGAAATTTCATTATGGAATTTAAGGTTGTTATTAGTTTTTCAATACTGAAAATATTGTTCGAGTAAGATATACTGCTTTTCGCCTATACTACGGTCATCAGACAGTGTCACACTGTATGATGAAGTAAAATATAGATAGAAACGAAAAGCTGCTCATATGTTAAGGTAAGGCACGGTGGTAATCGTGTGGTTTTTCAAAATCACACGTTTCCTGCTCGGGTCTTATTTTACAAAAAAACTGGTTGCCTGTAAAGTCGGTATACGGGCGAAAGTTTTACGTGACAATGATTTTATGTCTGTCTCTCTCGCTCTTAGGCGGGCGCGTGCCTCTCACTCGCTCTCATTGTGAGCGCATAACGTGAGCGGAGCGTAACGCAGTTTCTTGAAGTGTCACCCGGCAAACCAATTTATAAGACGTTGTCACGTCAAAAAAGTAATTTTCGAAGGGTCAGCAACGCTCGGGTACCCAGGTGTTGCAAGCATTCAAAGGCTGCAGTGATCGCTTACCATCAGGCGGACCACAAGCTTGTTTGCCACCTTCGTGATACAAAAAAAACCCTATCCACATTAGTGCGTGTGGCCATGTTCTTATCTGGGTTTTAGTTTGTACAAACATTTCGACATAGCGATATTTAATTTTTTGATAAATACTTTTAATGTAATTTCTCTTCAGGAAAAAGAAAATGATAAAATCTAAGAAAATTTAGCTTTACGTCATTTTCAATTCCTTAGTCTGGTTTCTGTTAAACCATTTTATTGAAATTACCGTAAATTTCAGATATAATTACAGGATTATTCAAAGTTGCGTAGAGAATTAAGTAAAATTTGATTTAAGATGAAAGATAGAAGCCACCTGGCGTCATCCATTTGCATTCAAGTCTCAAGTTTTGATTGACAATTGATTATAAGTGCATAATTTTATTAGTTGGTATAGCCATCGTTCAATCCAGATGTCAAAGTAAATGATATATTTTCTTTAAAGACTCTTTAGGGAGTCATAAACGTAAAAAGATTATTTCTTTGTACGTATATTTATATTGATTTCTTGATTCTACAAAGATTCTGTGTATTTGTAAGATCGATGTATAGTGCAACAAACTTCTGACCTTCTGACCGTGTTTTGTCGCTAGTGTCGTTGTAGGTTCACACCATTTCAATATGGCGACTGTAGTTTTGATTTTTGACCACTACGAAAGAAAAGTTTGTTGCACTGTACTAGGACCTTATAAGTCACTAGGAGTTGATCCAGATGTCAAAAGGTAGTCTAACATCTTGGCACTTTCTACAAAACACCAAAATGTTTACTTATGTGAATGTAAATAAGTACAGAGGAAAACTGTAATTTAGTATGTGTTAGTAATCAACAAACTATGCTCATATTACACAAACATACAAAACAGTCTCATAAACTACAAGAGGCGGCATGCTTATATTTTATGGACGTATCTAGTCTTTAGTTAATATCTATTCTTCTACATGATACCGACTGCAGCGCCATCTGCGGGGCTGATTTGTGAAACTAAACCATCCAGGGCGCCATCCAAGCGGATTCAAAAAATTCATTCAAATCGGCCCAGGCTTTAGGAGTACAGTGACATACGTAGACGTACAGTAGAATTATATGTATAAAGATAATCCTGACAAAAAAGTGTGGCAAGTATAGCAGTATACATAAAAGAATCCATTTTGGTATTGTCCAGTTTCTTATAAATCTCTACCTATATATGTAGAAAGTGAGAGAGTAATTATTTTTAAGTTTAGTTAAGTTTTTTTATATGTGGATGGTAATCTCTGTAACCTCTGTACCTATTAAAAATTCTTTTTATTTAAATGGTACATTATTCCAGATGGACATAGGCTATTTATAATGATCTAGCTTTTGCCAGCGGCTCTGGCAGCAACTTCTTAAATGTACTATAGAAGTTTGTTATAGCATGCTATATCTGCAGCTATAGTTCGTTGAAGTAGAATTCGGTTATAGTTATTCCCGAGGAGACTTTTGCATTTTCCGGGATAAAAGTAGCATATGTGCTAAACCAGACTATAATCTATCTTTGTGCTAAATTTCATTCAGATCCGTCCAGCCATTCTGGCGTATTTGAGTATCAAACATCCTTCTATACAAATTATCGCATTTATAATATCAGTAAAAAAAAAGGGGAATAGGAATTATAGCGAAAAACGTTCTCCGGATCAGCTAGTTAAATAATATTTCTTGATATACAAAAGTTAATGCTTGGAAGTTAATAAAAGTTTATTATAGACATGTTGATACTCACAAATTTGTCCTTATTATAATAATAATTATTATTTTTGGTCATTACACACAGCGCTGTCTAGGCCCGAAAGTAAGCAAAGCTTGTGTTATGGATACCAGACAACGGATACAAATACATATAATTACTATTTTTTTAGTAAATACATACATATTATACATAAATACACCCAGACTGAAGACAAACGCTAATGTTTATCACATAATTTTTTGTCTAGTGCAGGAATCGAACCCATACCCTCTGCATAGCAGCCGGCCACATAACCAAATAGGCTGCGAGGGAATTAAATGACATAACTTTACCCTTACTCAGAGTTTCAAGTCAACTGTTTGTCAATTTTCATTAAAATTGGTCAAATAAATATTTGTACTTATAAGTTAGCCGTAATGATGTAGCTAGATGACAAATAAGCAGTCTTACTTTCAAATGTTGTAAATAAATAAGTGAGTGGCAAAATAATGCTTACTGAATCGACTATGAGTCATTAAATTTGAACTTACGTTAAGTTATATTCTGTAAGACGGAACCATTTAAGGTGCATTTAATTAATCCCATAATTGTAAATTGTGACGTTAAAGCGACACGTGGCTCGAAACAAAACAGGACACGTGCACTGCTGTCGTAATATTGCGTGTAGATTTAAACTAACTTTTGGAAAGTTTTAATAATGAATATTGGCCATTATGAGAGGGACCGTACCCCTACCCTTGTCCCTACTATGATTAATAGCATCAATTCTCAATTTTCTAGCTACACTCTACAGGCCCCTCTTCACCATCAGACATGATGGGCTAAAATAGATTGTTCCAGTATTGCTTGATGACACAGTTGTTCGCACGAGCTTACGTTTCTTAAGGGGCATGTAGCAGCTATAAAAACAGATTTTATTTAGAAACTATATAAATCCTTTTAAAAATAGCTAATGATTAGTTTTATATTTCCAACATTTGTATTTTAGAAATTCGTTTTCCACGAAGAGAAAATTGAGGATATCTGATGGCGGCGCTAGTGGGCTGTAAGAGGGCACTTAATTTGTTATCTATCGATATAGGATGGGTCATTGCAATATAGTAGCTGCCGTTATTTATTTATTTAAAATTAATAATCAAGGCGACTAAGTCATTAGCTCCCTCGCAGCCTAGTTGGTATTGTGGCCAGCTGCTGTGCAGAGGGTGTGAGTTCGATTCCCGCACTGGACAAACATTTATGTCATAATATAAACATTTGTGTTTGACTTAAGTCTGGGTGTATTTATGTATGTATTTACAAAAAAAGGTAATATTTATGTTTTTGTATTCGTTGTCTGGTAAGCTTTGCTTACTTTGGGGCTAGACGGCACTGTGTGTAGTGTCCAAAAATATTTATTATTTATTAGCAATATCGCAATTTATTTACAATCATCCTTAAATTAATATGAAAAATATACAAACAAAGATGACAGTATATCTACCTAAAACGAAAATCTTCGACACATAAGTAAAGTAGCTCAGAACTATCATAATTTATTAAGCACCCTTTAAATAATAAATGGATTTTTGTCTTTGAGCGTACGTCGTTATTGTTTCGGATACTACTGTGAACTGAGTGATGCTCTATTATATGGGCATGCGCAACAATCATGGGCCAATATCCTTTGATGTGAAACCGACACAGAGGGCAACGCGATCGATCATTAACCATAGCCCATTAAACCTAGAATATACATGCCAGTAGCTTGCACAATGGCATGCCATCTATTGCGCGTATAAAAGTTATATTATGCTAGTGGATTACATGATATTTTATTTTCTGGCAGCCATGGCATGTTATTCTGGGAGCTTGTTGTGAACAGGTATGAGCACGCCAGACTGTGGCATTCAAAAAAAATGTATGCAAGTAGGGTTTTCCTTTCGAGCCCCGTCAAAGTACTTGCATACATTTTACTCACGCATTACCAAATCTGGCGTAATAAGTTCCTCGGGACTTATAGGCTTATTGGCCCTCCACACGTTTGTAATCGCCTGGAACCTTATTGGAAACAGTCTCTAGCTATTCGGATTCTGGAATTCAAGGGTAAAATGTTCCACCCATAATGGCCCATCGTGCTATATAATAATGCCTATTAATAATTTTACGTACCATTTCTCCATTTAAGTAAACCTATAATAAATATATCATGCTTTTCTGTCAATTAAGACCCTAGTTACCATAAGTTAAGCATCACACGTTAACACTCACTTGTCCACTTCAATCACATTGCAAATTAAAAAAAAAATCGGCCAAGTGCGAATTGGACTCGCGCACGAAAAATGGCAAAAAAAATACCATTGTTGTATTTAAGCCCCCCTTAATTATTTATTTTTAACTATATAACTAAATATTCTGTTAATATTTTAAGCATCTGCCTGTTGCCGTTACCAATATCGACCAAATCGAGCATAAAATCACGTTTGTGGTATTGGACCCCCCCTAAATATTTATTTTATTCTGTTTTTTACTATTTGTTGTTATAGTGGCAACAGAAATACATCATCTGTAAAAATTTCAACTGTCTAACTATCACGGTTCATGAGATACAGCCTGGTGACAGACGGACGGACGGAAAGCGGAGTCTTAATAATAGGATCCTGCTAATTACCCTTTGGGTACGGAACCCTAAAACCTACAAAAACGTCTAACTTGGATTAACTATCCGGACTTTCTCGTATACTACAAAACTGACGTAATAAATTATCTATTTATGCTTTACGTGTGTCTTGACACGGTTTTCCATCTTAAGGCTAGACCGCGAAAATAAGCCGTTTTTGTGGCTAAACCATAGCATCTAAAGCATTGAAAAAAATATATGTTATAAAACTTGCTTTTGTCTAGTGCATTACCTTACTGAATGATTTTCATTTATTGTATTTAATGCAATAAAAAATCTGGAAATGACCATTGTTTCAACACTTGTGCAAATTTTTAAAGCGTGTTTTGCATTTGCTTGTAATGAAAGTTGGTTAAATAATTAGAATAGCTTGTTATATAGTGCAGAGACTCTAAGTTGTAGCAAAAAGTCAATAAATGTGACTTCAAAACGGTAATAACGTTAAATTCCATACAAAAAATTAAAAGTTTTAAGGCGTCATTACAGTATAAATTACCTAAGAAGTATATAACATATTTATCTCATAGTAATGTATATGACATAATCTAATGATTTACAGTACATTTACATACACAACGTTAGAATTACAGAAATTAGCTTTCTGACCTATATCGCCCTCGTAAGTTATTGTTCCATTACAATAATGAGATGGAGATCATTTTTGTATTTGTCCTTCCCAACAGTAAACAAACAGGTAAATAATTGATATAGTCAATCCTTCGGGATTGGCAATGAGCATTTTGTAATATTACAGTAATATCCGAAGTATTACGAAGTCTCTAGCTGTTTGAAGATATAGACCTCAGAAATTTGATTTCATAATGTCTTTGTCTGTTTTACTCGTTTGTTAAATAAATTATATTTCAAAATAATGTTGTAGGGATTTAATATTTAACTTAAGGCCCCGTATACTGCACACTAGCGTCACCACCAGATGTTATTTATTTCTACTTCGTTACAAAGCGTATTTAAATAAATAAAATAAAATGAAAAATACTTGCTGGTCATTATTTATATTGTTTGTATATCTAAAGGCGGTGCTTTAGCAGAAACCCAAAATAAAACTCACAGACAAATTTTACAAAAATATCGTTTACGTTCTAAAAATAGTTAATGACAAGTGAGTATTCTTCATTTATACACTTTTTAAATTACGCTTTGTACAAAGTAGAAATAAAATATTTTTACTAGTATCAAGGCGCTAGTGTTTTTTTTTTTTTTTATACCATTAAGTTGTCAAACAAGCTTACGGTCCGCCTGATGGTAAGCGGTCACCGTAGCTTATGGACGCATGCAACACCAGGGGTATCACTTGCGCGTTGCCGACCCTTCAGAAATCTAATAACTTCTTTTTTGAAGAACTCCATACTGTAGTCCTTGCAGAAAACCTTGGCAGGGAGCTTATTCCACAACTTAAGCGTTCGCGGGAGGGAGTTTCTCTGAAACCGCACTGTACGCGACCATTTAGGTTCTAAAGTGTGAGAATGAATTCCCTGCCGATAGCGAGCGGTGCGATGGTACAAAGTAGCCGTGGGCATCATTTCGAACAATTCCTCAGTATACAACCCATTGTACAAGCGGTAGAACACACACAGGGAGGCTCCTGAGACTTAAGGGCTCGATAAGCTCGCCGCAAGTGAGTTTGGAATCGTCGAAAATTCTCACAGCCCGTCGTTGAATCGAGTCAAAAGGGCCAAGCTGGTATCCGGGTGCACCTGCCCAGAGATGGCAGCAGTACTCCATATGGGGCCCAACTTGCGACTTGTAAAGTAACAACCTTTGCCCCGACGTGAAGTACTGCTTCGCTCTGTTGAGTACACCAAGTTTTTTGGACGCAAGCTTCACCTTATCTTGTAAATAATCTCGGAACTGAACATCGCTGGAAATGTCGACACCAAGGATTCCAATGCTCTTGGAGATGGAGAGGGAAGTGTTCTGGAATTGTGGGACTACAGTGAATGGAGTTTTCTTAGCGGTGAACGCGCACACTTGTGTCTTTGTTGGGTTGAATCGGATCAAGTTTACCCGTCCCCAGTCAGAGACCTGGTACAGTGTGGTCTCGATTTGAGACACAAGTTCTCCGCGGTTTTCCTCCACAACGGAACGAAGGATGCTTGCACGGCCCGTGTAAAAAGCGTCTCCAGTACTGTCATCTGCATAGCAATGTATGTTGTTGATGTCCAACATCTGTATAAGGGGCCTTAACAGAAAGTTTACAAAGTTGTCAATCGAATTTCATTTAAGTATAATTCAGCACCAATGAGCTAAGTTTAAAATAAGTTGTTATTTTTTATCAGGATACGTATAGTCTTAATAAAAATTATAAATTTCATCACTTAAATCTTGCTTTTTTTCTGACTAGCTTTACTCTCCTTTGTTTTAGATAACTCACTATATATTCAACCCAGCTTTACTAGTTGAGATCCTAAACATAATACAGACTCTATTATTTGCTCTGTATTTAGACTGACAACTTTGATGTTAATGTTCCAACTGTTTAACTTTTATTTTTTACTTTTAATATCTGGCTAATTTAAGAACTTATAAACCAACCCAATTGTATATATCAACTGTTGTAGCTCCAGAATTTCGAGGATTTCACACAACATTTTAATACAACTTAGAAACGTAAATGTTTTACGAGGGAAAACCTTGTATATAAATAATATGAGCTGCGTTCATATTAATTCAAAACAAAAGGAATTAGCAACATATGTTTTGTTTCTGTTTATTATTTTGTTACCAGTTACGAATACATTACAATGAATTATGATTTTCCATAACTTTGCTTTAGCTGTTAGGGATGTGTGTGTATTTCAGGCTGTTTTTAAAATCAAAACTGAAAATTGTAAAAATAAAATATATACTAGCCGTAGGCATTGTAAGACGTGACTGTGCATGTCTGTCCGTCCACAACAGGCATTGACTCCCTCGCAGCCTAGTTGTTAGTGTGACCGACTGCTGCGCAGAGGGTGTGGGTTTGATTCCCGCATTGGACAAACATTTATGTGATAAAAAAAACATTTATGTGATAAAAAAAAATGTGTTTGTCTTGAGTCTGGGGGTATTTATGTACAATATGTATGTATTTACAAAAAAAGTAATATGTATCTGTATCCGCTGTCTGGTATCCATAACACAAGCTTTGCTTACTTTGGGGTCAGACGGCGCTGTGTATAATATCCAAAAATATTTATTATTTGTTTATTTATTTATCACAGAATGGTTATCAGTTTAACCCGGAGTAGGTTAGCAGCATAAGATATTTGTTGGTTACAGAAATTAACAATATTAATAATACATTTCAGAAGTGTTAGAAATACTAACGCTATCTGTTTTTAAAGGCACGTCACAAAGCTGTACAGTGCGCGCCACGGTCGTCGCAAGTTGTAGTACGGACGGACAGCTATCTGACACTAAAATCTATGTAAATTATAAAGCATAGCTTAAGAGAGCCAGGCAAATGTCCATATAAATATAATTATTAATATCTACTATAATTTGCAACTATGAACAGGGAAAAGCAACAAATTTGGACAAATTGGTACTCTAAAAACGGGAAAAGAAAGAGAGGTAGACAATACCAAAGATGAAAAAATGACCTGAAAATAGAGAATCATAGTATGGGACGGGGATGCTTGAAAAGTTCTGGGGGAGGCCTTTGGTCAAATTTGCAAACTGACAAATCAATTTTGTTATCTTTACATAGTATAAAACAAAGTCGCTTCCCGCTGTCTGTCCCTATGAATGCTTAGATCTTCAAAACTACACAACGGATTTTGAAGCGGTTTCTATAAGGTGATTCAAGAGGAAGGTTAATTTGTATAAAACATGCATTATATAGTAGAGAAACACTGATATTTTTAGAGGTTTCTAATGTAAGGTCGTAAATAAACACATTTTTTTGCGCTTACATTGCAAACGCTGACTTAACCCTATGAGATATATCAAAAAATGTACTACAGTATTGTACACTTTGAAAAGGTCTACAAAAGAGTCCGCGATGGTATATGTCTATCTCTTAGGGATAACCTACAATAACCATTTTTTATCCTTTACTCTTTACGAGAAATAATGGCTTATTTACGAAGCGACTTTAAGCAATACAGCATTAATTTTTATCCAATTAAGAACCTTAAATACATTGTGCATTTAATATAGATCAATATGGCCCCGTACAGCATGTTATTTTATTGAACATTTTCGAAGATATTACAGATTTAAAAAATTTGGAAAATCCAAAAGTGCACGCCTCATAGCGATCATTCACATTTAAAAAAAAATTCTAAAACAAAAACTCAAGTTTTTTAAAATAAAATAACAAATAAGGCGAGGAAAAAATATACTATAAAATAAAAATAAAAAAAATATATATAGATATACAGTATACAGTGGTATATTAGTTTTTTATAAATTATAATTAAACGACAGTACTTAGAACGCTAATATTAACTAGGAATCAGCACAGTGTAATACTTTATATATTAAAAACAAAAGTATTCCGGTAAGATGAATTTTTCGACTAATTTCTCTGCCACATACATGGTCACATAAACACAGACTCACGGACGTCCAAGAATGATTAGTTCTAATGTTATTATTTATTATATTAAACAAATTAATTGTTTATAAAATGTACCATATGTGCTAGACAGATTATTTAACTTCATATTAGTGCACTCATATTATCCTGTAAATAACCCGTCATTTAAGATTCGAAAGACAGGGTTTTTTGACATGTCGCGAGTAGAGCACTCCCTCACCGCTCCGCTTATGAGGCGTACCGCTCCGCTTATGAGGCGTGCAAATGCAGGGATTTAGCGGTTGCGGTGGTACCGGCCGGGGGGCTGCCGAGGGGGGCTGTCATATTATGTACACTATAGAATGGCAGAAACTTGGTCTATTTAGTTAAGCATTGCACCCGTGCGAAGCCGGGGCGGGTCGCTAGTATACATATATGTTGTAATAAATAAGATTGTTTCGTCAGTAATTAAAGTTTATATAAATAAATAAATAACTTGTAAGAGTTGTAACTTAGAAAGAGCATTTACTTAGAAATACCAATTGAACGCGCCTTAAAAATATGTGTTGGTTTTAATATTTTAAATGTTGCTTATCAGCCTCATACGTCTCCACTGTTGGGGCACGGCCTACCCTCACGAGGGCGATTTGAGGCATAGTCCACACGCGGGCCCAGTGCGGATTGTGGACTTCACGTACGTTTTTTTGACTTTTCCAGGTTTCCTCATGATGATTCCTTTAACGAAAAGCAAGTTGTGTGAATAATCAATGTAGAAAATCAAATCAAATCAGGACACAAAGTGAAATCGAAACCCCTCTTTTTTCTTTAAACGTTATATTATACAAAATGCAGTTTTTGTTTATCGTAAGTACTAGGTATATAATAAATTTATAATTATATAATTAATAAAGATACATTTTGTTTTTAATCACTTCATTAACTGCATAAGTTCAATTTGAAATCTTCCGCAAAATTTATTTTACTTTACTGGTGTTAAACATTTTCCGAGATGCTTGCCAAACCTTTGTTAAACCAGAAGTAATTACATTGATTAACGGGAATGGCTGTCGCGTGTACATTGTTAATAGCTTTGTATTTATTTATAGCGCTGGCTTTTTAACCTCACAAACACTTTCATGGCTTTATTGTTTCACACGAGTTTTGAATTAATTTATGTTTATGAATTTAATGGGAACTATAAATTATAATTATAAACTAATAATAACATCCAGTTATGACGGATGATTTAAGTATCTGACTATAATATGATTATTTGTATAATATCTTCTATCTCTCTACTTATATGACAAAGTTCAAAAGTTTCTTTGTTTTTTGCTTAAACGCGTTAATCTATGGAACTACTAGGCGAATTTCAGAAAGTATAAGTATATTGATAAAAGGTGGACTATTTAAAATCATTCTACGACCCCTAGAACCCTAGTAAGAGAAAGTTAGAAAGAACTTTAAGCGAACGAAGTAAGAAAGCGAGCGAGTGATATGACGGGGGGATATCAGCAACGAAAAGGGCAGAAAAAGGTCTGCCAGGTTAGCTAGATATTTTACAAAACTCGCAGTATTTTGATTTTTCTAAAATCAATATTCAAATAAATAAAATTATATGTAAGCTGTGGCTTTTTAAGGTCCGGTATTTTAAAGGATTCATTATGGCAATTCAATATCAATATATGTATATATATGATATATACGACATATATACAAACTATAAAAAACCATTTGAGGTAGATACAGTACGACAAACTTTTTTGACCTTGTGTGTGGTCGCTAGTGTCGCGTAAGTTCCCTAAATGTTACATTGTGCTTGATAGGTAATAGTTTTAGGTTAAATGCCATTTGTCACAGTCTGTAGAACGGAATAAATTCTAAAAATAAATAAAAAATATTTATAAAAACCGTAAATCTTTTGACAGACAAAATGACGAGGCTTGTCCAAACCAACTGTGTACTTATTGGCACCACGAAATCGCAGACAGACAACCCATATTATCTTGATTACTGCGATCAGCATGTTGTTTCAAACGCCCTCGGCATCTTGCGGCAAACGCTCTGAGGTTACGGATGGTTAATGGTGTTATGTCCATTCCGATCAAGAAAAAAAAACCTTGTATGTGGAATTTGAACATTGGGCCTTTAGCACTGTAGTCTGGTATACAAATCACTATGTAGGTTATCATTTTTATTAATTTTGTAGTAAGTAGTTTAAGAACTTGGTATTTACTGAACTATAGGAATCTATTTGAAGATTAATATCATATATTTTATTTATCTATTTAGTTTAGCTAAGTCAGCAGCTCTCTATATTTTACTGCCTTATAATTAAAAAAAATGTTATTATTTGTTTTATTAAAAAAAAAGAATAATTATTTTTATGTATAGTAGTTATAGCGTATTCCTTAATTATATAAAGATTGAGTTTTAAAATAGGCCAAAAGATTTTTCACGTCAGTTTTTGTTTAGTCGCTAGGGGTGGGGTGGGGTTTAGGCTCGGGTGGCATTCAAGAAATTTAAATAATTAAATCCATATTTTATATAATAGGTGTCATTAAAATGAAATAAACTTAGAATATAGCCAGAGTATGTCGGTGATATCCATGGTGATGGCCAATTGGTCTTTGCAGCGTCTGCCTAGTTTTTGATAACCGGCATACTTGCTTAATTTGATGAATAAAAAAAATCACAAGAAAACCTCCAAACGTCAAAAAATAGTTTGTGAAGGTCTAAATACGCCAAGGCCCGTGTTTTGGACTAAGATCCAAATCGCTTTCACCTAAGGTGAGGGTAGACCATGTCCCCAAAATTACGTATAAGGTCTGGTAATTATTATGTCCAAAAGCAGTCCTTTACTCTTAATAATTACTTTACTTTACGGACAATATTGTAAGTATTTTTATTGCCTAAAAGTTCTCGAACTCTTAGAGCTCAATACTTTGTTTAACGTCGTGTAAAACGAAAAAGGGTCGTAGTTTAACGGTTAAATAATTTTGATTATTCTTCACGAAAGCTGAATGAAGCAGAAAAATAAATCCAAGAATTTTTTTGCACATAATTAACTCATTGACCAAAGCTATTTACGTTAAAGGCAAATAACAGTACAGAGTAAGAGTACAGAATTGGTATACTGGCCCAGGGGCTTCGATGTCACCATGCGTCCTGAGTGGAGTAGGTTTGAGCCCCGCGTATATCAATGAGTTTTTTCTTATCCTTTAAGTATGGACGTCATTTTTTGTTTACACTACTATGGACGTAGAGTCTCACAGACTTCTTATATTCACATAAATATTTTTTTATGAAAAAAAGTATATAAAAATAGGTTTAAAACTTAACGAATATTGAGAATAAGTATCTAGTAATAAAACAACGGAAATATTTAATGAAATTTTATTACAAAAATTATTAAAACGTAAAAAAACTAACATAACGACACATTTAAATTTAAGTTTACTAAAATTGAACTTTAAGCAATTTTAAACTTCTTCACCTATTAACATAAGAAAATAACATGATATAAAGAAGAAATAAAAAAATCTGGCAACAGCTGAATAGAGTGAATTCATTGGCAGTCAACGCACAAAGGACAGAAACATTGCAGGCACACTGGCAATTAACTTCTAAGACCGATGATATAATATTATTTGTTGCTGTAGTGGAAGATCTTTGCCCATTTGTATTTATTTTTCTCATAGAAATAGTTAAATCTTCTGAAAGAGGAATGTTGTCTGAATTATAATTGTCAGATTTATCTTCGGTCAGATTTATGGCCATGGTCCTGGGTCTGGTCCGGATCCTGGTCCAAATCCTGGTTCTGGACCTTCATCCTGGTTACTGTCAAGATTCCTATGCATAAACTCAATTTAATAGCTTCTTCATTGCCAGAGAGATTAGAGGCTAACAACTTATCTACTTCTTCTTCGAAAGATGGATCTGCTGCTAGTAAAATTTTTCTTGCAGAATCCTGTTTAGGGTTTCTGGATCGATGCTTTCTATTTCAACAATGCATTACACTACTTTTTGCCATTTTGCAGTACAACACCTAAATCAAACGTACTTCCATAAAATATATTCTATGGTAACAATGGACGTGTAGCCTCACAGGCTTCGGTCAATATTGCGATCACAGTCATAGACGTCTGTGATTTAGATGAATATAACTTGCGTATATTAGGCATTGAAGGACCCAACCTTGTTCTTAATCGGTCGTTTAGCAACTAAAACTCAAGCTACTGAGCCGCCCAGTGGCGGGAAGCGAAGGAAGTGTAAAATAATCAGGAGTCTGTGAGACTCCACGACCATTCCATACATAAAGGTAAATTTCTCTCGTACATATATTCACAACACCGGCTTAGCGGTGAAGGAAAACATCGTAAGGAAACCTGCATATGTCAAAAAAAATCGGCCAAGTGCGAGTCGGACTCGCGCACGAAGGGTTCCGTACCATTATCTACAAAAATGAGCAAAAAAAATCGCGTATGTTGTATGGGAGCCCCCTTAAATATTTTTTTTTTCTTTTTTTTAGTATTTTTTGTTAAAGCGGCAACAGAAATACATGTTTTGTGAAAATTTCAACTGTCTAACTATAACGGTTCAT
This sequence comes from Apoda limacodes, assembly GCA_946406115.1. Taxonomy (NCBI): domain Eukaryota; kingdom Metazoa; phylum Arthropoda; class Insecta; order Lepidoptera; family Limacodidae; genus Apoda; species Apoda limacodes. The sequence continues at coordinate 17,072,596 of OX291555.1, read as the reverse complement.
GAGATACAGCCTGGTGACAGACGGACGGACGGACGGACAGCGAAGCCTTAGTTACCTTTCAGGTACGGAACCCTAAAAAGACGTTTGTGAACTCCAATCCGCATTGGGCCCGCGTGTGCACAGTGACTCAAATCACCTCAGTGAGGGTAGGCCATGTCCCAATAGTGGAAACGTATGAATCTGATAAGATATAGTTATAGTTCCACTTTATTTCTCTTATTGCAACTAAACGATCAAAGACGTCGTCAAATGAACTGATCTCGATAGTCACAAACGACATAATTATGTAAAGATCAATCGTCATACAATTAATCACGCAATCACGCACAAGAGAAACTGAGCTACCAATTACTCATTCAATCACGCTAGTTGTGTGGTTGTGTAGCTTCACTTGATTGACATTCAAAATCTACATCTTAGAATCCGTCCATTATTGTTGATACATTTCTAATAATATATTTGTCTTGCCCTAGCAAAAAACAGATAAATTTTATAAACTACTAGCTTTTGCCTGCGGTTCCACCCCCCCTCAATTTGGTTATCGGTGTAGAATTACAGCGGCAACTTCACATTATAGAAAAAAATTGACTTACACTTGAAGTTTTTAATTAGTCTATGTCCTTTATCGGGACTCAAGCTATCTCCATGCCAAATTTTATCTTAATCGGTGTAGCGGTTTAAGCGTCAAGAGGTAACACACAGACAGACTTATTTTCGCATTTGAATTATTTACTAGCTTTTGCCTGCGGTTAAATTTGATTATCGGTATAATAAAGAAGTTAGCTAAGCAAGCTATAGCTGCAACTATAGTTTGTTATGGTGTAATTCGGTAATACTTATTTGTGCGGGAACTTAATTTTCCCGGATAAAATAGTCTATGTCCTCCGTTTCTTCAACTATGTTCCTCAGTAAGAATTTCAGCTCAACTGGATGCTCCTTGCAAAAAAAACAAACTTACAATTTTTAAAAAGTTATATATTTAAAAACTAGTAGGATACCAAATGATAAAAACATAAAGGTTTTTAATAAATTAGGTAAATAAATAATAAATGATATACTTACAATATCTAGATTTCAACCAATTTTTTATTTCAATAAAAAAACGTTTACTTTTCATCTCTAGTCTTCAAATAGACATTCTATGCAGTATATCAACCGCATAAGATTTATAGGTTTGTGACTTGTGACCTTTTACAACCTACATAAACATGACATGTGTTTTTAGATCGTAAAGGCGATAAAAAATTAATGAAGTGTAAATCGCTTTAGGACATTTTATTTATACAAATGATTTATTAAAGTTTGTTCTGAAATAAACATAGTGATAAACATTGGGTACTGAAAGTTCAATGTGGCGCTAAAACTTTGTAGAGTATCTGAAATACCTGGCAAGACGGAAAAAGTTTTTCGTCGAACTTTGGAAAGAGTTGAGCTCGAAGATTATTCTTCATGATCTAATCTGGGAAAGAAGTAGATAAGTAATCTGTAAAATGAGAAATAACTCATATAAAACATTTTCGTAAAATTGACAAAATATACAAAAAACAGAACAAAAAGGATGGTTATTCTAATTTATTTAAGTAAGTATTGTGAGTAAATGATAAGTTGTTAAGGATGAAGGCACCGCCCGCCGCGCGCCGTTTTAAATTTTTCATTACTTGAATCCAACCAACTTCTTCTAAGTTCTCTGAATAAGACTTTTTAAAAGTAGACAATTTAAAAGCAGATGTAAAATTCTACCTAATGTTTTAAATGTTAAAGTTCGGATGTTTAGATGTTTGTTACGCAATTACGCTTCATCCATTAGACGGATCGGGATGAATCTTGGCACATATATAACTTAGGTCCTGGAATAGGACAGGCTGCTGCTGCTTCTGGTTTTGGACACATTGATGTGTCACAGAGATATGGTCCTTATAGTCAGGATTACGATCACTATAATATCAATATCAGTTTGCACCAGTGTCTCCAGACACACGGTAATTACCGTAGATGCACGATATTTTACTCTAATCTAACGGTCTACGATAATTTTGTATTACCTTGACCGTGTCAAAACATATTTTTTGTATTTATACGAATAGGTTTTATTTAACCCTCGATTGCATAAAAAGCCTTTTTTGGCTGCTAAACTTTAGTAATTTTTTTCTACCCTAATTTCAAACAAAATTTATAAAATTTGTTAAAGTAATATTAGGGAGTTAAAACTGAAAGGAAACGCAATTTTTATTACCTATAGCTAACGTCCTATGTCATTAGAGCCTCACCTTTCTCCGGTGCGTACGCAAAGTCGTTCTTAGTGATTTTTTTGCAGCTTTGTTGGTGAAAATTAAATAGAAAAGTAAAAAAAAATGATTTCCAAAAATGTAAACAATGTTCTACAAAGCCTCTTTTTTTGAGCCTCTTATAACAGTTTATTCACAATATTTGTTCCTTATACTTCATTTTCACTATTTTCTACGGGAGCCATTTTTGGCTTCGTATGCAGTGACGATTAAGTAAACTTGCGCCTAAAATGGCTTCGCATGCATTCAGAGTTCTTTTTTTCTACCTTTCCAAAATGCTTCCTTCACGCTTTTATGGAACTGCATTAAACCTATTCCTGGTGATGGCTCTCTTAGTAACTCTGATTCACTATCTGATTCCGATGAAGATGTTCCGCTTTCACGCTTGCGCAATGAAACATTTTAAAAAAAAAACAATAATTATTCCACCGTTCAATACCGATACTTCCGATGATGAAATAGTTGATTCTCGTCCTAAAACTTTTAAACAGAAGCGAGCAGTTACAGAAAAAAATAACTGTATATAAAATAGCAAACTTTATTAGTATAATAAAGGAGTTCTACACCGATAACCGTATATTAGGGTGGGTGGAACCTCTGGCAAAATCTAGTAAAAGTATACATGTCTTTGAACAATACGGTTAAAAAGATATATGCAGCTATGTACCGTAGTACTCTTAAATTCAACCCGAGCTTCGGCAATGAGTATATTTCAATACTAAAATCGCTGTAAGGGATCAATAAAAATATGATTGTTACATGCATAATATTAATAATACGCTTGATTTAAAAATAATCATTAATTTTACAGACTAATCAAAGCACTAACTATGTCTTAAGGCTATGGCTTGATTAACTTGATAAATTGAATCTCATTTACAAGATAAATAAAAGCTCATATCAATAAATCTTCATAAAACAAAAATCTGAAGCATACAATAAAAAAATACGAGGTTCCGTCTGATATAGATAATTACGCATTTTGAATAATAAAACAAACGAACCACATTGATGTAATATTTTTCTTTAATGTTTATTATAGAATGGATTAATAAAGACAATATTAAGGTATAAAAAACCGGCTAAGTGCGTGTCGGACTCCCGCACTGAGGGTTCCGTTTCCACAGAATGCACATGCACGACTCGCACTGCGGGGCACAGGCGTCTACTTTAAAAGGAAGATTAGGCCATAGTCCACCGAACAGTGGGCTGGCTCACGTTGTCGAGCTAGTGGCTACTTGACTGTTAGATTTTTCAAGCCCTAAGACCTCTGACTTGGCTTGAAGTCTACTGCCATATGACGAATAGCTAGGAGCGACGATTTTAAGTACGGCAGAAAAGTGTGCTATTAGGCTGTCACCCATCCAAGTAATGACCACGACCCAATTTTTTTACTTATTACGTTTTACTGTACTAATACTCATTTATTATTAACAAAATATAACATGTCAACAAATTAAGAAGTAGGATACAAAAATGTTGGGATAAAAGAAAAGTTTAAATATTTATTTTCTACATTGTAACATTCATTAATGTCCTAAAAAGCTTTGCTCACTAGCCCTTTTTTAGCATTGCGAAAAAAACAGTGTCTGACGTCACATTTCAGAGGGAATTTTGTTGTAGATACTTGGGCCTGCGGCGTATGTTGTCTATTAAAGTATGGCTATTTTGGTAAGTTTAAAACTGTACGGTTTTAATTTTGTGAGGCGTATGGTATTAAAATTTGTTGTTTTTCGTTCGTCAGGCATTTTTCTATGGTTTAACAAATTTAGAAATTTCAAAAATATATTGGGAAGTCAATGTTAGGATATCAAAGTCAATAAACGATTGCTTGGCAGGAGTAGATGGCAAAGCGTGTGCAGTTATTCTTACAGCCCTTTTCTGTATACATTGATTCGGTGCCACTCTGCAGCTGTTCCTCACAATTCGAGTCCGTAGGATAGGACTGAGTGGAACAGAGAGAAGTACCAGGTTCTGAGTTGGGCTTGAGGTAATACTTTTGCTAGTCTGGTTAGCGCAAAGCAAGCACCAGAAAATTTGTTACATGCAGCGTCAACATGGGCGTCCTATTTCATACTAGAATCCAGGGTGATACTGAGGAATTTTAAGTGTGAAATTTGTTTTAGATTTACGCTGACAAACTGAATGGATAACAGTCGTGGTGGTTTACCGCTGGCTACAAAGTGTATCACTTGAGTCTTAGAAACGTAAGACGACTCCGTTGGATAAGAACAATTCTGGAGTAGGCGAATTTCGGAAATAATTTAAGATTCTAGCTCTTGTGATAATGTCACATGAGTCGTCGGCAAATAGATACATGTCTCCATTTACTGAAAGTCGTTAACTTGTATCAAGAAGCAAATACTTGCTAGACTTGTGGTACACTGATAGCACAGAAATACAGACAGATAGTCTAGGCTTAGCAATAGAAGCTACGTTGCCACTGTTTGGGTACGGATCCCTAAAAGGAACTGAAAACTTTATTTAGGTACTTGTTCTTTATTAAATTTTTTGTCTATTTGCTAACTATTTACTGAGACATATTGCATCTAAGTGCCATCATTTATAAATAAAACAGGAACAGCTGCGACCACAGACTGGCAGACGGAGCATGGAATGGCCTCCTGGCAGTAGGACAGACGACCTGGTTAGAATTGCAGAAAGCCAAAAGGCGCAGGAAACTCAGGACTGGACGTTTTGGAAATATGTGGGGAAGGTTTTTCAGCAGTGGATGTCTTTCAACTTAGATAATAACTACGAAATTAAAGATTTAGGAAATGATGAATTTAAAAGAAACGAATAAATTAATGGTTGATTTTTACCCCAAAAATAATCTAGAAGGTGGAAAATGAAATAGAATACTTTCTACCGGAACTCCGAGATGGAGGAGCCGCTGGCAAAAGCAAGTATTTTATTCTTTTGAAAACCTTTTAGAAAATTTAACACCCCTCTACGATCACACAATTGTTATGGAAGACTTTAACACTTGTTTATTAAAAACGATACACGTTTGCACCTGCTGAGCAGCTACACATTTCTGTCCTAACTGCACACCCTCGCTTTAAGATTTTATCATAGTCTCCTCCCCAACTCACGTGTATAACCGGGGTCAGTGCACTGCTGACGCATTTTCTTATTATGATTTGATTTGCCTATTTTACAAAGTACGTCCACCTAAAGCTAAATCGGGAATACTTCAGCAACGTAATTATAGAGAAATGGATGTGAACCGACTATGTGATAACGCCAGAAAATTAAATTGGGCGGCACTTATTAAGGCATCTACAGGCAATAAGAAAATTTTATTATCCAACGAAGTCATTACTGTCCTTCATGACATACATGCACCAACATCTTTCAGAACAGTGGCTTATGGGACGATTAAAAGAAATCGTGCTAAAGCTAAATTTAAGACAAACCCTATTTTTAAAATTTAAGAGAAATCGCTGCAATAGACTGTGTAGAGATGCACAACGCCACCATATCCATAAATCTATTGAAAACGGTGATCCGGCAATAATTTGGAAACTTTGAAGTCATTAGGAGTTAGCAAGACTAACTGTATTCCTCTTTCACGTGATATTGTTGTCAAACTTCTTAATAAACACTTTACTTATAATGTTGCTATTGATGGCAACACAAAACTAAATAGGCTGAACTCACTTTCTTTAAAACCAACTCCTGACTTCTCTCCGTATTATTTAAGTCGATTTTTTTATTGTGATGTTAAGAAGAGCATTTTCTCCACCACTTCCAATGCTGTTGGAAGTGACTGCATTAACCGTAACATGATCCTTCCTATTCTTGACATCATTATGCCTATTATCACAAATATCCTCAATCATTCTATTGCAACTAGCGAAATGCCAGAATCCTGAAAAGTTTCATTAATTGTCGAAAATTTTGCCTTTTATTCTAATAACAGTCCCATAGACATCTAACCATTTCTATCTAAAGTTATGGAACGTCTTGTCCATAAACAACTGTCTAACCTTCTGTCTAAACTACTGCACTTGTCAAAATCTCTCATGACATTTGTCTCGGTATAGAAAACAGAAAAGTCACAGTGCCAACACTATTAGATTTTAGGAACGCCTTTAACACTGTTGACTTTAATATATTATTTTCACTTTTAAGTTCTCTTAATATATCTCCAACAGCAATCGACTGGTTTCATAGTTACTTGCGTGGGCACTGTCAGCGGATTAAGGTAAATGATTCTTTCTCTTCTTTATGCTACACCAATGCCGACGTCCCACAACGTGGCGTGTTGTCTCCACTTCTTTTTTTTATTTTTATTAATAATATAACATGCCGACGAAATTTCAAATATATACTCCAAGCTCCAGTTAATGAAATAAAAATGCAGTTGCTATAATAAATGGCGATCTTGCTCGCATTACAAATTCGAGTACATCGTTTGGCCTCAATCCAATAAAACTTATCGTTGTGTGTGGTTCAAGAATGATATCTAAGATTAATATAAAGGATCTCCCTAAAGTATATAGTATAGTATATAGCGACTAGACACTTTTATGGCATCCACAATTAAAAGACGTTAGTAGAAAATTATTTGCATCAACTAAATCTATTAGCACACTGCGTAGCTTCCTATCTGTTGCCACTAAAATTGCTTTTGCTTCCTGTTTTTGATTATGTGGATACTAGCTATCTTAAACTTACTGAGGAACAACTAAATAAGCTTTAGTATCTCCAGAACCTACGTATTAAATACATATAAGTCTGCGTAAATATGATCACATTTCCGAATTTCGATTGAAATTCAAGTGGCTCCGAATTTGGCTTCGCCGGAATACTCATATTCTATTCCTTCACTACATCATAGTGTTAAATCCGCCTGCCCCGTTATACTCAAAAGAACGTTTTAGTTTTTTAGGGTCTACTGTTCTTCGCACTACAAAAGACTTGATGCTTAAAACTCTAACACACTATTCTCAAACATATAATGACTCGTTCACCGTCACTGCCATAAGACTATAGAAAGCTTTACCTTTCAACGTCAAACAACCAGCGAGGATTTTCTGTGGTATATTGCTAAGTTCTCGCTTAGTCAGTCATCAAACACAGGTACATGAAGTGAAGAGCTACATCCGTGTCACCGCTATGAGACCTTTAAAGGCACGCATAGATACGAATGTGGCCGCCGTGATCTACTCGTATCCATAATTTCGACAGGTCCCTGTCTTCAAGGGTATGAAGGCGGTGACAGCAGATATCCTCCTTATCATTTTATATTTGTTTTAACTATTAAATATTAAATTATACTCATAATGAAAATTATGTAAATTAAAATATTGGAAAATAGAGCAAACGTCTCAATAACTTAAAACATCAAGTATATTTTAGTGTTATTATAAATAATAAATTTATATTTAAGTAGAACAAGTAAGTATTAAAATGTTTACTTCGGCAACTATCAAAGTGTCATGAAAGTGACCTGCAGTTTTAATTAATAAAGTTTTAAAAGCCCCTCTGCTCCAGAGAAAGCTTTATGAAAGAGACCAAACCAAGTTTTCATAATTACTTACTTACTTTGAAAGAGCTTCGGCGTTAGTTTCACTTAAGATTTAAAAAGGACCTAGGTACTCGTATTTGTTTTTTCTTACTTATCTTTATAAGAAGACTTATATTTTATTGTCTCTTATAATTAATTATAGGACTTTCTGAGTTTGTCGCAGTTTGACACCTAATGTTAATTATTTTCTTTTGTCACCTTTTGTCAAAATACTTTAATATATTAAAAAACCGCTTAGTTTTGATTTGGAGTTATTATGAAAGCTAATATGAAATTAATAATATGAAAGCTGATTCTTATGATAAACTACCTTTACTTCGTCCGTGTGGACTTTTGAAGAGTGAAAGTTATGGTTTTACTTACAAAAATGTTGGAATTCTCTTACAGTTATTTATCCCTATTTACCAAATTTTAAGTTTCTTGACAGAGGTTTAGGCCCATTGGTCAATGAGAGAGTCAGTCAGTTTCTTATTTTCTATAAGTATAAAAAGATAAAATTTTAAATGCCAGACGTTATTGTTTTTTTATGCTTGCTATGATTTAGGTTATTTTAGGTAATTATTAAGACTTATAAAAGGGACAGGTTTTTTTACAAAAAACGTATTTTGTTGATTTTTTAAGTGGAAACACCTTTTGCGTAAGGAACCTGATAAATATTAAGGATTTTGGGATTTTCATATAAATAAACAAAAATAAAACTACAATTTTTGCCTTATATTCCTATTTATAAAACTTATCTTTTTGCCCTCTACCTTTGGTTAAAGTAGATCAGATATCCTCAATTATTATCATTCTATGGCATCCTGACTTTATGCACTTGCCTGTTTTTTATGTCTACCGACTTGGCTGGGGAGCGTTGAGTGCCCTATTTGTTCTATATAAGGTATTATAGTATCTTCGACCGTAGGCATCCTTATTTTAGGGTTCCTATTATCCAAAAAAGTAATTTAAGTTATTATTTTTACGGGCAATTTAAACTTTTTTTTACTACAAAAAAAGATAAGTACACGTATAGTTTTATTAATATAATTTTTATTGCTATATTTTAAATTGATTATAAATATATTTTTCATCACTCTTACATGTAAAGAGTGATATTGTGTGCAGGCAAAGCGGGTGCTAAGGCCTTAATTACTTCCGTACCCAGAGGGTGCCCACGGAGCCCTATTACTAAGCATACGGTTTTCGTCTTTTAGACCGAAACAGGCAGAAGCCTTTATTTTAATAATCTAATAAAAAATAAAAAGTAAAAATTTAAGAGGCGTACCCATACAAGAAACACATTTTCGTTCTTTTTGCTCAATCATAAAAACCATAATACATACAAACTTCAAACTTGCAGTATAAAATAGTGTGAAATCTGAAGGATAACTAAAAATAATAAAAAACCAGACAAGTGTGAGACGCACCCAAGCCTTAACTGTTTTAAATTACCGGTACAGCGCCATCTAGCTTATTATTAAGAAAAATAGTAACTCATTTGTTTGTTGGAATCGATATTCCAAGTTAAGCAACGTTGGGCTCGGTCAGTATTCGGATGCATGACCGCTTAGCTGCTTTACAAACACAAACAAAAACAAAAGCTAAGCGGTCACTCATCCAATAATTGACCAAACCCGACGTTTCCGCGCAGTCATTTCGTCATTTAGCTTGACTACTGTAAAAGATTAAGTTTTGGTTGCTAGGATCCTAGCGCCCTTTTTTCACAAGATCTTGAAGAAAGAAAATATACTTTGTCTTTTTCAGTACACTGATAACTTTATTTACTCATGTCGCTTCCTCAGTCATGAATCGGAAGTTGGCAGACTCTTAATCCGAGAAAGAAAAAAAATTATACCTACTTGTAAGTGTGAAAGCGCCGCAGTTGCGATAACGTCAATTAGGGAAGACACATGGGTTTCGACTTCTACGGCGAAAGCAAAGTATCACAGATAAAAATTGAAAATATTTTTAATGTTTGACAGAAATGTTTGCAAATGCAGCACTTCTGCCTGTATCGTGACATAAAACATTAAGTAATGAAAAGAGTTTATCTTTATAATCAGAGATAAAAATTATCAATGATTTTACCAATCAACCTGAGTTCAAATTTTTGACCTTTGTTTTTTTAACGAATTTTTACAAACTTTAACCAAAGATAAGTAAAGAAAAGTTTTATAAATAGGAATATAAGGCAATTATTGTAGATTTATTTTTGTTTATTTATATGAAAATCCCAAAATACTGAATATTTTTCAGGTACCTTACGCAAAAGGTGCTAAAAGAACCCTATTTCTAAGCTTAAGGTTAGTTCCACTTAAAATCAACAAAATACGTGTTTTGTAAAAAAACCTGTCCCTTTTATAAGTCTTAATAATTACCTAAAATAACCTAAATCATAGCAAGCATAAAAAACAACAACGTCTGGCATTTAAAATTTTATCTTTTTATACTTATAGAAAATAAGAAACTGACTGACTTTCTCATTGACCAATGGGCCTAAACCTCTGTCAAGAAACTTAAAATTTGGTAAATAAGGATAAATAACTGTAAGAGAATTCCAACATTTTTGTAAGTAAAACCATAACTTTCACTCTTCAAAAGTCCACACGGACGAAGTAAAGGTAGTTTATCATAAGAATTAGCTTTCATATTATTAATTTCATATTAGCTTTCAAAATAACTCCAAATCAAAACTAAGCGGTTTTTTAATATATTAAAGTATTTTGACAAAAGGTGACAAAAGAAAATAATTAACATTAGGTGTCAAACTGCGACAAACTCAGAAAGTCCTATAATTAATTATAAGAGACAATAAAATATAAGTCTTCTTATAAAGATAAGTAAGAAAAAACAAATACGAGTACCTAGGTCCTTTTTAAATCTTAAGTGAAACTAACGCCGAAGCTCTTTCAAAGTAAGTAAGTAATTATGAAAACTTGGTTTGGTCTCTTTCATAAAGCTTTCTCTGGAGCAGAGGGGCTTTTAAAACTTTATTAATTAAAACTGCAGGTCACTTTCATGACACTTTGATAGTTGCCGAAGTAAACATTTTAATACTTACTTGTTCTACTTAAATATAAATTTATTATTTATAATAACACTAAAATATACTTGATGTTTTAAGTTATTGAGACGTTTGCTCTATTTTCCAATATTTTAATTTACATAATTTTCATTATAAGTATAATTTAAAACTAAATGTATATCCAGGCATAGTTGATACGTCCGAACTGTCATGTACCAAGCTAATATTGATGTCATTTTGGTTACTATATTAATCCCAAAACATAAATATAACAAATTCCTAATCCTTACTTTGTCTGCCTTATACTAAGTGCATAAATTATATAGTTTGGTAAATATTGTAATAGTTTTTAGGGTTCCGTACCCAGAGGTTGCCAACGAAGCCCTATTACTAAGACTATGCTATCTGTCTGTCTGGCCGTCTGTCCGACCGAGAAAGGTGAAAGCCTGATATTTTCGCAGAATATGTGTTATGATGGAGGATAATAAAACAAATAATAAAAAGTTAAAAAAGTTTAAATTTAAGGGAATAAATAGAAGAAAGACATTTCCGTTGTTTTTGCTCTATCGTAAAATCAGAAAGACATACAAACTTCAAACTTGCAGTGAAAAATTGTGTGAAATCTAAAGTATAACAACATATAATAAAAACCCGCCAAGTGTGAGACGGGCCCAAGCAAATACTTATTTAAATAACCGGTACAGCGCCATCTAGCTTATCATTAAGCAAAACAGTAACACATTTTTTTGTTGGGAACGATATTCAAAGTTAAGCAATGTCGGGCTTGCTAAGTACTTGGGTGGGTGACCGCTTAGCGGCTCACTATTTTTTTGTTTGTGTTTGTAAATTACGTAAATGGTGGAACGTACGGAACCCTCAGTGCGCGAGTCCAACTCGCACTTGGCCAGTTTTTATATATGCTATAAGTGTTAAATAAATAAATAAATACACGAATAAGAAAATCTGTTTGTTTGTTTTTCTTAGCACCGCAAAGGAGCATCCAGTTGGTCTCAATTGGGCACAGAGACAGTTGGGAGGACAAAAAATAAAATGAGGTCCCAGTTATTATGTCCCAGTTTTATTTTTTGCTTAGAAATCCACTTCAACCGGATCCATATGTTTTAATAGTTATATTTGTAGAAAAGTAAGTAATATGTAAATATGTTTGATAGAATCGTTCGGAGTGCCCGAGGGTTTGTGCAAATGGGTGGCTAGCTTTTTGTCCGGCAGAAGCATACGAGCCGTAGTTGACGGTAGTTGCTCTGATAGCATGGACATTAATGCTGGTGTCCCGCAAGGCTCTGTGCTGTCTCCTACGCTGTTTCTACTGCACATCAATGATATGTTGGACATCAACAACATACAGTGCTATGCAGATGACAGTACTGGAGACGCTTATTACACGGGCCGTGCAAGCATCTCACGTTCCGTTGTGGAGGAAAAGCGTGAAGAACTTGTGTCTCAAATCGAGATCGGTCTGTCCAAGGTCTCTGACTGGGGGCGGGAAAACTTGCTCCGATTCAACCCTTCAAAGACACAAGTCTGCGCGTTCACCGCTAAGAAAACCCCATTCACTGTAGTTCCACAATTCCAGAACACTCCCCTCTCCATCTCCAAGAGCATTGGGATCCTTGGTCATCTCCAGCGATGTTCAGTTCCGAGATCATTTGCTAGACAAGGTAAAGCTGGCGTCCAAAAAACTTGGTGTACTCAACAGAGCGAAGCAGTACTTCACGTCGGGGCAAAGGTTGCTACTTTACAAGTCGCAAGTCCGGCCTCATATGGAGTACTGCTGCCATCTCTGAGCGGGTGCACCCGAAACCAGCTTGGCCCTATTGACTCGGTTCAACGACGGGCTGTGAGAATTGTCGACGATCCCAAACTCACTTGCGGTATCGAGCCCTTAAGTCTGAGGAGAGACTGTGCCTCCCTGTGTGTGTTCTACCGCTTGTTCAATGGATTATGTTCTGAGTAATTGTTTGAAATGATGCCCACGGCTACTTTCTACCATCGCACCGCTCGCCATCGACAGGGAATTCATTCTCACACTTTGGAACCGAAATGGTCGCGTACAGTGCGGTTTCAGAGAAACTTCCTCCCGCGAACGCTTGAGTTGTGGAATGATCTCCCTGCCAAGGTTTTCTCTAAGGACTACAGTATGGGGTTCTTCAAAAAAGAAGTTATTAGATTTCTGAAGGGTCGGCAACGCGCGAGTGATGCCCCTGGGCAAGCGTCCATAGGCTACGGTGACCGCTTACCATCAGGCGGGCCGTAGGCTTGTTTGCCACCTTAGTGGTATAAAAAAAAAAAAAAAAAAAGAATTTGTTTAATATATTGTAATAAACTAAAGCAAACACAGTTGTAAGTTCTCGGTAATTTGTTCCGAGACATATTTCCCTCCGTCGGATAATTTTAATAAAGTTGGCGCAAACAACCCGCCTGTCCCCTAAACACCACAAAGCTGTCCTGGTAACACAATTATTAATTTAAGGTGTTATTCTTTAGAATACAAACTGTGTTTTTGTCGCAGAAATTAACTCATTAATTGACAGGAGCGTTACCTTATAGAATAGTTAAAGCGTAAGTAAATAATATTAATTTCCTTCCAAATACTAAGTAATTATTTAATTGTTTACTCTATATATATCAATTTAATATTATAAATGTGAAATTATGTCTGGATGGATATTTGCTATGCAATTACGCCTAAAACACCAGATTAATCGGGATAAAACTTGACATACATCTAGTTTAGGTCCTGGAATAGCATGTAGGCTAATCCTAATCACGAAAAATTCCCGGGGGAATAACAATAAGCGAGCTTAAACGAACTATAGCTATAGCTTGCTATAGCAAAAGTCATAATATAATTAAGTAGTTCCACGCCAATAACGATACCCAAATTTAGGGCGGGCGGAGCCACTGGCAAAGTCTGGTGGTACTATAAATAACAGTGCAGGAATATTTTATGAAAATCTATTTCATCCCTAGTTTTCGGTGCAGAAATATTAGATTGTATTGTCGATTAGAAAAATAAGGAGTATGCATCTTTATGGATGTGGATGTAAAGGAAGTGGAACACGGGCAAGAATTTGAATACTTGAAATCATTGAGACGGGTAATGTGAGTGAGAGTGACAATGAGAAGAGAGTGATCTCCCTCGCAGCCTAGTTGGTAGTGTGGCCGACTGCTGCGCTGAGGGTGAGGGTTCGATTCCCGCACTGGACAAACATTTATGTTATAACAAAAAAAACATTTTTGTTTGTCCTGAGTCGGAGAATATTTATGTATAATATGTATATGTAATTTACAAAAAAAAAAACAATATATATGTATCATACAGACCGTTGTCTGGTATCCATAACATAAGCTTTGCATACTTTGGAACCAGAAGGCGCTGTGTTTAATGTCCAAAAATATTTATTACTTATAATTTTGTCTAGTGATACGGAAAATCGAATTAATAGGGCGTTGTATACCTTTGTGAGTTAGTTATTTCTTTTTTGTCAAAAGTTTTCTACTTATGCGCATTTGGCTTTGAATGGAGCGTGTTTTTTCCAACATTGATGCTTGGACGGAATGGGTAAAACGTAATGAGCGGTGAAAATGAAGACGTTGACAAATATTAGTAAAAGTGACCTTAAAAGGCAGGATAAGATAAAGTGTAATACGGGACCGCAGTGGACTAAAAGAAAATGTTGTGACAAAAATTGAAATATGTTTGTTTAGGTTGGAGGTGTGGACAGTAGAGGGTGAATAATAAATAGGTGATGCTCAAAAAAATGTATAATCTATACATATAAAATACTTGGTCCTGAATGACTGATGGATCAACGCACAGCCTAAACCGCTCATCGTAGAGACCTGAAAGTTGGAGGGTGTGTTCTTTGTATGACGTAGGCATCCGATAAGAAAGGATTTTCCGAAATTCTACCCCCAAAGGGGTGAAAAAGGGAGGCAAATTTGTATGGGACAACGTGATTCCTTGGTCCAATCTCCATCAAATTTTGCATAAACCTGTTTTAACAGAATTGGTGGAAGACATGTTTCGTATTTTATTGAAATTCATCCCCTAACGAGGGGTTAAAGGGGTAGAAGGTTGTTTTGGCGGTCATTTGCTTCGAAGTTGATATCAATTTTAGTATTAGTGCTTTTGATTTAAATTACATTTTATTTTTACACATGTTTGACAACTCAAAAAACTCACTGAAAAATATAAGCAAATCTTCTTCTATACTAATACTAATATAATATTATAAAGCTGAAGAGTTTTTTTGTTAGTTTGCTGGAACGCGCTAATCTCAGGAACTACTGGTCCTATTTAAAAAAAAATCAGTGTAAGATAGCCCACTTATTGAGGAAGGTTATATATCATTACGCTAAGACCAACAGGAGCGGAGCACCAATAAAGAATGTTTCAAAATCGGGTTTTTTTTTTCTTTTGAGAGCTTCCGCTGTGTGCGCTGCGTAAACGGTTAAAGTTTCGCAATAATCTTGTATGACAGAATTGTTTCCCTTTAAAATTTCAAAAAAAAAGTCCCTGACTGCATATGTCTATCTTCTAAGGTTGGCTCACTATAACCTTTTATTATGCTAACCAAATTTGTTCTAAAAAATGCATTATTTGCGACGGTGTTTTTATAAACATGATATTAATCCTTATCCAAATAAATACGTTATTCATCACAAGTATTTAATTTAAAACAAAATTAACTATTACATCATTCGATTTTAATGTATATCTTAGTAGATATCGCAGTTTTAAATTAACATCGCAGCAAAATAATGATCAAGTACTGCACGCGCATTTATGATGTGCAAGGCCGGCGGATAGTCATGAGGGGGAAGGGCGGTACGTATTATTTAAAAATATTTACACCTTCTGCGTAAACAAAGTCGCGGGTTAAAGTTAGCGTTAGCCCAACTGACTGACTGATCTATCAACGCACAGCTCGAACCACTTGACGGATCGAGCTGAAATTAGGCACACATATAGCTATTATGATGTGGGCGTGCGCTAAATAGGATTTTCCAAAACTCACCCTCTAAACGGGGTTTCAAAGTTTGTATGATGCTCGCGAGGTTAATACATTAGATAATTAGTTGTTAGTAGTTAACTTTTTAGATTTTTGAGAGGGAGAGAGAGATGGAGAGAGGGTGTTATTAGGTTGTTTTCTATAATTGAGGAGTTGCCGTAAGAATCCTACGCCGATAACCATATTTATGGCGGGCGAAGCCGTTGGCAAAGGCTAGTATATAATCAAAAGTAGATAGTAAACCAGGAATGAGCAGAAGTAGACACGCGATAAAATTGAGTCCGTTTTAAAAACAGGCGAATTGATGGAAGTGGATGATGCAAAAGAAGTGTGCTATTATCGTATCAAATGGAAGTATGTGAAGAGCACAGGGAAAGAACGATCAAAGTCACCCTAAAACTGCTTTGAGGTTAATAACGCCATCTTGTTCGTAAGACGCTAAGCTTGCCTATCACTAGGCATGAAAAGAATATAAACGTACAAAGTCACGATAAATCACGTTTTATTTTTTTACATAAAAGTTATTATTAATCATAGTCTAAGCGGTTAAAGTTAAAAACGATCAGAGTCCGAGGACTTTGATCGGTTTTACAAGTTTTCGAACGAATAGTCAAGCGTCAGTTGACGTTCTCTTGCTCTGTGACATTTCTAGCAGTAACATTTGTTTTTCTTTGAATTTGATTTTCGCCGGTAAATTAGTTGATTGATTTAGTAATGAGTGAGATAATTCCAATTAAAAAGGCTCTTTACAGTGATTTACAACATTTGAAACAATTTTGCTCCCAAAAAGCTCAAGATTATTTTACTAATCTGCCACAATCACAGTGACTTTGATCATTTATATGATTTGGGTTTGGGCCTGAACTTGAAAAATATTAAATAATTCTCATTTAAAATATAAAATATTTTTATATTTTGGTAAATAATGAAACCAAAGTATTAGCAGTGACTTTAAGACAGAAATTATTATTATTGTGTCATTTCTTCACGTACTTATGAGTCTTCTGAGTTAAAAAATTTATCTTCTAATTTATAAAAAATGACTTTGATCATTATTTCCCTGTACTCTTCATGTGTTAACTACCTTTCCCGCGATTTTGCGATAATTAAGCAGGATGTTCTGACGTTTTACCAGAAAAATTGGCCCATGAAACGCTACTTGAACCGATGACCCTCCAAAACTATAAGGGCTGTGACCGCGCCTGCCACTGACTAATACTTATTTTTATAACCAAGTGGAGCGGTGGAAAAAGGGAGATCTCCCGGCAGACCATTAAGTCATGCAGAATCTGGTCTTATTACAAATCCGGAAATCTCGGTTCCGATTCTTAGGTCCTAGGCCTGAGACCAGGTGG
Organism: Apoda limacodes; assembly: GCA_946406115.1. Classification (NCBI taxonomy): domain Eukaryota; kingdom Metazoa; phylum Arthropoda; class Insecta; order Lepidoptera; family Limacodidae; genus Apoda; species Apoda limacodes. Next base: position 17,055,377 of record OX291555.1, on the reverse strand, counting down.
TGGGGTCCACCGTGTGTTCTCGCAGGAACAACAGCTTGGAACACTAAAAAACTTTATTTAATTTTAGACTTTATTTGTATAGAAATAAGGTCGCTTTACGATTAAGGTATAATAGTTTAGTTATGTAATACGAGACTGTGGCGCTAGTATAGGCGGAAGTTCCCAAGATTAAAAAAAAAAAAGGCGCCATTATAAAAAAAAACGTTGGCGCGGTATTGTAAATTAGATTTGCGTAAGTTTTTTTAATATTAACTATAAATTTGATATTATTAACGTTGACAAAGTGATAAAGCATGAATAATTTGTTTTTTGTTATTGTTTGTTATAGATTTGGAACATATAATTGATAACTATGAGTAGAATTAAGTGTTGTATAAAAAACTGTGACTCCAATGGTCAAACTAAAAATATTTATCTTCATGCTTTTCCTTCGGTGGGATATAAACGAATTCTTTGGTTAAAAAACATAGGTGATAATAATTTATATTCATATAATGCAAAACAACTACATACCAAAAAAGTATGTAGCAAACATTTTGAAGAAAAATTCTACGAAAATGGAAAACTTAATTATGTTTACGCAAGACGGAAGGATATCCAAAAAATCAACCAGAAAGTAAGTTACCTAATATAATCCAATAGGTTACTATTTCTTACGGCAACTAAAGAAGTTTGTTATAGCAAGCTATAGATGCAGCTATGGTTTGTTCGTAAAATTCGGTTATAGTTACTCCGCGGATTTTTTTTTTAATTTAAGTAGCCCTAAAAGTAGCCTTTTTTCTTCTCCATATCTTCAAGTACGTCTGCTCCATTGCGGCAGGATTGAGTAACTAATGTTTTAGTCATTCTCGAGGACACTTTTTAATTTTCCAAGATGAAAAATAGTCTACGTCCTTCCCCGGCTCTTAGGTTATCTCTATACCAAATTTCATCTAAATCGGCTCGGTTGAAGTGTGATTGAGTAACAAACAACCAAACATCTTAACTTTCCCATATATAATAATAATGTGCTCCACCCGCCCTAAATTTGGTTATCGGCCTTAGATTCTTACGCCAACTTCTTAATTATACCTACGAATGAAGTTTGCTATACCAAGCTAAAGTTCGTTTAGGCTCGGTTATAATTATTCCCGAGACAGACATACAGAGTTACTTTGGCATTTATAATATCAGTATATATATGGAAGTATGGATATATTTTGGCATATTAATATATATTATAGCTACGTGTTTAATGTGCTTGATGACCGATATCTCTATTACATAATATATTGCTGTTTTTGAAGATATCCTTATAAAATTATAACTTTTGGATAAAGTTTTGCCGTAGTAGTAGTAGAAAATTTATCCAAAAGTAATAATTTTAAAAAGAAATCTTCAAAAATAGCAATATATTATGTAATGGAGATATCGGTATAAGTTATCTATTAAGCTATAAGGACGAATAATAAGCAGACCCTTATTCTTATGGTTTCCCAATGTCTGTATGTCACTTCGTCCGTTTGTATGGAAACACTAATTTTATTTAGAGACAATTATTAATGACCACAGTGTTGAAATGTCATTGTTCTGTGTCCATAGAATATTTTGCCTTAAAACAGTCATGAAAAAATTGCTTTCTGTGTTCCAAATGATATGTGTTTATCAGTAAAATTCTGTAGATTTATAACTAAAATATTTTAAGATTATTACGTTATAATTATAAACTTAAAACAGTTGTTCACAGTCCGTACAGCCTCCAGAAATAATAATAGTATATAACCAATATATAGCCAATAATGAGTGCCCCAAATATCCGTATACCATACAGTACTGGTCGCAACCAGAGTCGAGACAACTTTATAATAACATAATTAGCGGGCCCTTACCGGAAATCGAACCCGAACTTCGACAGTCGCCTGTTCTACCACTGCAATGCGCCATTCGGTCCTCTACTCCACTATTAAATTAAGGCTACGTTTTGCACAAGGTAGAATGCAAGTGGTTTTGGGTCAAAATATTTTTACTGACTTACTCATAATATTTTTCCACCTATATTTGCAGACGGGTTTTCTTACAGCTTTTTGGTTTTGCAATTTTGCCCTGTGTCAATTTTGTTCAGCCTGATATTAAGTAACTAATCTAGTCTAATAAGTAACTTTGTAATTCGGCGAAAATGAAGATCCTTGTCCACATTGGTTGCCATAGTTTTTTGTGGCCGGGCGGCAGCTCTTCAAAGGCTTGGAGATATATCTCGAGGGCACAGATTTTGGAATCTGCTGAGGTTCATAGTATAACTGAAATGTTAGTTGATTTACAGGCGAAGTATATAGGCGAAGTATATATATAGATAGTCGTAAAAATATTATACCCACTGTAAAAAATCGTATCTGTACAAAAAATACCCTGTACGTAGTAAATAAAATTAGCTCATCGTGTAGGAATGTAAAAAATTTAGAATGATTATGTCATATCTTTGAACGTATTTAAATTTATTGTTTCAGAGTGGCTATCGTCGGTTAGAGTAGGTTTACATATGATTTAGAGATAACATCTTGTCCAAAAAACTACACGTCGAAGGTGACTTTGAATTGGTTGCCTAGTCAACATGGAAGAGTCCATATCACAGAATAAAGAACTAGTAGTAAAAAAGTATTAGCTTATATATTGGTGTTGGCACTTGCAACTGTGTATTTTCTATCTCCACAAGATGGTTCACATCCACAGGCACCATATTTAAGTCAATATAAGCAAATATTGATACACAAAATTTAATTGTATGTCCTGAGTTACAATGTCACTTTATAAAGTTTATGCCGTGCAAACTCATTGTAACTCAGAAAAGGTAATAAAATTAAAGTACTTATAGTACATTAATCATACAGAAATATAAAACATTCCTTTTTGAACATTTTTTTTAGTTTGAATGGCATTAGGACGTAACAGACGTCACTAAGAATTTTTTGAAACTTCGACGCGCTCTTCTGTAAACTTACGACAAATGATTTACGAAGTTTTGCCTTGCAGGTGTCGCTATAATCATTGCAAGGTTGAATCTTGTATGGTAATTTACGATAGAGAACTTTTTAAGATTATTAGGAGAGATAAGTTTGTAAGAATTTGATTAATTTTGTTACAGTCCTGAGTACACTTTTTGACGTGAAAAAAACATAAGTAATAGTACAAACCTTATTTAGGTGAATTTGCTAATATGAATTATCATATTATCAATTTAGGTATATTATACAGAAAATACACAACATTTTAAAAATAGCTAGTCTATTAGTAGCTATTAATAAATAATTGTTTATTAACATTTTAGAAATCTCTTTTGCACGAAGAGGAAACAAAAAATATAAGCCTGTGCCTAGGTATGATGATACTCAAAAAAATAATATCTACAGATATTTTGTATTAGAAGGTATTGTCTAACATTCTATATCATTTCAATAATCTTACACGAATATTGTTTTAAAACATTAATGAAAGTTCAAACTATACTATATATTACATTGAAGTTTTAGTTTAAAACTAAACAAAAACTTTCGTAAATGGTCTAATAATTATTAATTGCAGCCTAAGTAATTAGCTTAAGAATTTAAGAAAATCGAAAATAAATGTACATTTCATGAATATTTATGAATAAACAATGTCAACTTTGAGAACGTTGTTTGATTTTACGTCCTTTGGTCTATTCTTCGTAGATGAACAACAATATAAATATTAGTCTGGGATGGAACTTGGTATCTATAAAGCCACATTAGAAAAGTAATTTATAAGCTGGCTAGTAATAATTGAATTTAAGAAAAAAAAAATCCTTTCCGTTTTGCGCACTAGCGCCACGCACTCGTATTACAGAACTAATCTTAGTGTTCCAGTAAATGTATGGGCCGTTGCCTATCTGTACTATATGTATATAGTACTGAACTTGCATATCTATGGTGGGGTCTAAGGACCGCCAACAACCATTTACCTTTGCGTAGAGAGCTGCAAGAAATAGGACAGCTTTCTATTTCTTGAGAGCTGCGATAGGTCTTCATAAAGCTGAGCGATACGATGCGTTAATTAACTACTGGTCCGTGTACCCACTAGCTGAGCTAACAAGCTGAAGGAGAAAGGCTGCCCTGCTGTCAATGGTGTGTCAAAGATGTTCAGCGTCGAAACGTTACCAATTGTGGAGTAGCGGAGACGGTAATATCTTCCACCAAGCAAAGTATTATACCGTGGGGCCACGGTGGGCCACTTAGGTTTGTATGTATGGTGAACTACCAAATAAACTTTCAAAGCGAGATGTACCACGTGTGACGTCAGCTCTCCTTGTAGCAAGACGATATGGACTGCTACAGCCACCTGAGCGAAGTCGAAGGGAATAAGCTAGTAATTTATAAGATTTTTTTCATTTCTAAGCCCTTTCTTTCGGTACTGATTTGTTACGAATTCGCGGAATGTAACGAATAGGCTTCAGTCTGCGAACATATATATATTCTCCGACATGGCAGACTTGACACATATTGTATCATATTTCAGCAGACTGAGTTATGGCTTCTTTTTGTTTTATTATATTATATTCACATGACGAATATATAATAAAATACCTCTTTGAAGCCTTTTCAAGGGAACGATGCGTGGACGGCTAGACTCATCTTTGATAAAAAATTCTTAGTTTTCTTTTCATTTTTATATTACTGCAAAATTCAAACTAATGTTGTATTTGTATGTCAACTTGATTGAATGATTAATGTCTCATATTTGGTAATCTTTCCACTTTACACCTCTTTAATACAACACTTTGCTAGTTTCACTTTATACCTTTTTAATATAACACGCAGTTAGGAACTATGGTTCTTTTTTGATCCTTTTCTTCCATTCGTTCCAAAATGGATAAGGCGAAATCACATTGCACCATACAGCCAGGTAGTTCTTGTAACTCTTCGTATGTTTTTTATTTGCCAAGTTCTGACTTATTTGCAGCTTTTAATGTGGCAGTGATAGGGTCAGACAAGACTAAAGAGGTTAGTGAAAGGAGGCTGTCCCACATATTATGATGTGTGTATATATATAGCCACTGGTACCCCTTCTGGGGTATAAAAGATACATATACATTTATCAAACATTTTTATATCAGAAAAAGTAAAAACAACATATATTATATCATAGCTTAATTAAGCTTAAATAACTAAAATGACTAAAGAAGCTTCGAACTCAAGAAAAAAAGTATGGAAACGTGGAGTCCAAGTACAAACTAATAATAATAATAATAATAATAATCATTTATTTTAACCTACATAGATCATTGATTTGTCATTGTTAGCAATAAGTTTTGCCGAGAAAAAAAACGCGGGCCAGCTATAAATAAAAGTGTCGGTACCCAATATAATTATTATTTTTGGACAAAGATTAATGTACATATATGTCTTTGATCAAATCAAAAAGTTATGATTTTAAGAACCTAAAATATTTGGATTTATTTTGTTGGTATAAAAGATAACGAAGTCACAAAATATATGAATAGTATAATATTAAAACAAATCAAAACTTTTAAATATATATTAAATAATAAAATAATTCCCTAACTGTTTCTAGGCAAAAAAATACCTATAAAAGTTATGTTACAAATTACTAAAAAAACTAAGAAAAAATTCTTTACACAATGCTCATAATACTTACGTCGAGTTTGTGCCCTCAGGAATGCGATAACTTCGATGTTAGTCGAAGGTACTCGGGTTTTACTTTATTTTCTGTGTACAAACATGCTTCCCATTTTTGTTACCTTCCTTTTTGTTTATATTTTGTACTAAAAAATAAGCGTTACCATACAACGTGGCAACGCCGCCAGTCTTCTGGCCTCTTTATCACCTGGCAGCAACATCCAGGGCCTTTGTTAATAGTTTAGTTATTTATTTATTTTAATTGTTTTTAATCATATAATTTGTTGTTATAACATTATAATACTTTTCATATATTTTATGACTTCGTTTACTTTTATACTAACAAAATTAGTCCTAATATTGCAGGCTCTTAAAATCTTTATGTTTCAATTTCGTAAAATAAACTGTAAGTATATATGTACAAAGATCTTTGTTCAACACATTAATTGATAGCTAGCTGTGGCCCGCGTTTTTTCTCTCGGCATAACTTATTACTAACACAATGATCTATTTTGGTCGAAATAAATGATTTTATTTTTATTATTATTGCTATAGTTATTATTTAGTTAGTTAACGTTGGTATTTTAAGATACTTTACGGGAAAGGTACTTGGACTTCGCGTTTCCATTCTCTTTTTCTTGAGTTGGAAGCTTCTTTAGTCAAGCGATTTTATAGTAATAGTCGTCTTTACTTTTTCTAATATAAAAGTGTTTTTTAAATGTTTGAATATCTTCACGGCTTTTATAAGGTAACCAGTGGCTAGAAACAGACACACATCATGATATGTGGAACAGCCTCTTTTCACTTACCACTTTAGTATTGTCTGACCCTATCACTGCAACATTATATAATGCAAATAAGTTACAACTAGACAAATAATAAAAAAAAACATACGAAGGCTTACAAGAACTACCCACTGTCTGTATGGTGCAATGTGCTTTTGCCTTTTCCATTTCGGAAAGAGTTGACCAAAAAAAGAACTATAGTACCTAAATACGTGTCATATTATAAGGTATAAAGTAGAACTAACAAAGTGTTATTTTAAAAGGTATAAAGTGAAGAGATTACCAAATAGGAAACATTAATCATTCAATCAAGCTCACATTTCAATACAACATTTATTTGAATTTTGCAGTAATATATAAATGAGAAGAAAACTATGAATTCTATTATAAATGCCGTCCACGCATCGTTCTCTTAAAAGACTTCAAAGAGATATTTTATTTTATATTTATCATGTAAATATAATATAGTTAAACAAAAAGAAGCCGTTATCTCAGTCTCATGTGTCAGAGCAGGATTGTTATGTTGAGGAATAAATATATGTTCGTAGACTGAAGCCTATTCATTACATTCCCTAAATTCGTAACAAATCAGTACCGAAACAAAGGGCTTACAAATGTGGGAATTCTTATAAATTACTAGCTTATTCCCTATCGTCTTGCTTCAAGGAGAGCTGACGTCACACGTTGTACATCTCGCTATGAAAGTTTATTCGGTAGATCACCATATATACAAACCTAAGTGGACCACCGTGGCCCCACGGCATAATTCTTTCCTTGGTGAAAAATATAACCATCTCCGCTACGCCACAATTGGTAACCTTCCGACGCTAAACGTCTTTGACACACCATTGACAGCAGGGCAGCTTTTCTCCTTCAGCTTGTTAGCTCAGCTGGTGGGTACACGGACCAGTAGTTAATTTACGCATCGTATCGCTCAGCTTTATGAAGACCTATCGCAGCTCTCAAGAAATAGTAAGCTGTCCTATTTCTTGCAGCTCTCTACGTAAATGTAAATGGTTCTTGGCGGTCCTTAGACCACACTACCTGGTCTCAGGCCTAGGACCTAGGAATCGGAACCGAGATCTCCGAATTTGTAATAAGATCAGATTCTACGTGACTTATTGGTCTGCCGGGAGATCTCCCTTTTTCCACCGCTTAACTTAGTAATGGAAATAAGTTTTAGTCAGTGGAAGGCGCGGTCACAGCCCTTATATTTTTGGAGGGTCAAGGGTTCAAGTAGCGTTTCATGGGCACATTTTACAAGTGAAAGGAACATTCTACTTAATTATAGTATGGGAAAGGTAGTTAACACATACTTCCTCTTGAGACGATAATGGCACACTTCTTTTGTATCATCCACTTTCATCAATGCTAAACACGTTTCAAATCGTCTTTTCTCAAAACGGACTTAATTTTATCATCTACTTCTGCCCGCTTCTGGTTTACTATATTTTTTATTATATATTATAAATGTTTTGAGCAACACCTATTAGTCATCCTCTACTGTCTACTTCATTCTCTTTTATACCGCTACGGTCCCGATTTACACACATATACACCCTATCTTATCCTGCCGTTTAAAGTCACGTCACTGATATCTGTCAATGGCTTTCCTTTTCACAGCTTGTACTACTTTTTACCCATTTTTTCCAAGCATAATAAATTTTGACTGAAATAAAAAAAAAATCACTCATAAAAGTATGCAACGCCCATTAATTTGATTTACCGTATCACTCTCTTCTCATTGTCACTCTCACTAAAATCACTTGTCTCAATAATTTCATGTATTCAAATTCTTGCCCGTGTTCCACTGTCTTTACATCCACATCCATAAAGATGCATACTGTTTATTTTTCTAATCGACATTACATTCTAACATTTCTGCACCGAAAACTAAGAATGAAATAGATTTTCATACAACATTCCTGCAGTGTTTTTTATAGTACCACTAGACTTTGCCAGTGGCTCCGCCCACCCTAAATTTGGGTTTGGTTGTCGGCGTGAAACTCCTAATTTTTATAATGAAGTTTGCTATAGCAAGCTATAGCTATAGTTTGTTCAAGATCAAGTTATTTCTGCGGGAAATTTTAAATTTTTCGGGATTAAGCCTAGCCCTTATGCTATTCCAGGACCTAACCAATATGCGTGTCAAGTTTTATCCCGATCCATCCAGTGTTTGAGGCGTAAATGCATATCAAATATCCATCCAGACATACTTTCACATTTATAATATTAAATTGTTATATATATTGTTTAATATAATAATTACTTAGTATTTGGAAGGAAATTAATATTTACTAATGCTTTAACTATTCTATGAGGTAACGCTCCTGTCAATTAAAGAGTTAATTTCTGCGACAGAAACACAGTGTGTATTCTCATGAATAACACCTTAAATAAATAATTGTGTTACCAGGACAGCTTTGTGGTGTTTAGGGGACAGGCGGGTTGTTTGCGCCAACTTTATTAAAATTATCCGACGGAGGGAAATATGTCTCGGGGCAAATTACCGAAAACTTACAACTGTGTTTGCTTAAGTTTATTACATTAAACAAATTTTATCAAACATATACCTTTTACTTACTTTTCTACAAATATAACTTTAAAAACATACGAATTCAGTTGTGGTGGATTTCTACGCAATAAATAAAACTGGGACATAAAGTAGGTATCTTATTTTATTTTTTGTCGTCCTCACTGCCTCTGTGCCAAATTGGGGCCAACTGGATGCTCTATGTAATGGTAAGTAATAACAAACAAACAGATTTTCCTATTTGTGTCTATATTTATTTATCATTTATAGCATACATAAAAACTGGCCAAGTGCGAGTTGGACTGAGGGTTCCGTGCCTACAATCATTTACATAATTTACAAACACAAACAATAAGCGGTCACCCATCCAAGTACTTGACAAGCCCGACGTTGCTTAACTTTGAACATTAAACTTTCAAAAAACAAATGTGTTACTGTTTCTCGTAATGACAAGGTAGATGGCAAAGTACCGGTAATTTAAAATAGTTATTGCTTGGGCCCGTCTCACACTTGGCCAGTTTTTATTATTTGTTGTTATAAGTCAGAGTTCACACTATTTTTAACTGCAAGTTTGAATTTTGTATGTCTTTTTGTTTTTATGATAGAGTAAAAACAACGAAAATGAGTTTTTCGTATGGGAAACTCCCTTAAATTTTAATATTTTATCATTTGTTAGATAATCCTCTTTTATAAAACATATTCTGTGAAAAATTCAGGCTTCTACCTATTTTGATCTAGAAGATAAATAAGAGCCTTTTTATGTTCGGACAGACAGACAGCCTTAGTAATAGGGCTCCGTTGGCAAACTCTGGGTAAGGAACCCTAAAACCTATTACAATATTAACCATAACTATACAATTTTATGCACTAAGTATAAGGCAGACAAAGTTAAGATTAGGAATTTGTTGTGTATATGACTTAGAATTTCGTGACATTAATATTAGCCAGGTACATGACAGTTCGGACGTAAAGAGTGCTCTTATTAACTTTGTAGATAAATGCCTAGATATACATTTCACTTAAACTAGTTGCAACGGCATATATGTTTACAAAAGAAAAATAAGGGTAGCTACTTTAATAGTTCCGTTTTTGCATTCATCTGAAACGAAACCCTTAATGACGGAGGCGTTATGAACTAGTAATGGCTAAGTAAACTACGTTTAAAGCAGATACATGTGCCGCTGCAGTAGGGACCTAAAACATCCGAAGCAAAAAACAACTGAAATACCAAAAAAAACTTATTTTTTTAGTTAAAAGAATATAATTTTAAAACGGTGACTACTCACGAGAGGAGTATAGAATAGTAGAGACATAGCGTAATAATTATTACGCCATGGAAGAGCTATACGAATACCTCAGTTGGCACGGTAATCATTGTGAAAATAATAAAAGAAAAAAGTTGTTTCATAATAAAATTACTCAAGGTTCAAATATTATATTTTGCGGCTGACTATGTGATTGATTGCGTCCTTGATACACAATATTTACAAAGAGATTATTCTGAATCGTTTTGTATTGAGGTCAATGTTTGTAAAGATATATCTGTTGCCATTTCTGTTACAATTCAATTCAATTGTAGAATAAAGATTATTATAGGCAAAGGAAAAAAAAACGTTCCTATTTTGCGTTGACTTTTTATTAGATTCAATAATTCCTTGTGGATACCTGCCTGTTATGCGGTAAAGGCGATGTGCCTCAAGCGGGTGTCCCAAAGGGATTAGCTAGACGGAGCTTTGTCCCTTTTATTTATAGACTAAATAGTAAATAAACTAGGTACAATAACATATACCTAGGTCGTTTTTAGGATGAATAATAACTAGATTAGAATATTCATTATGAGCTAAGTCTGAAATTCGTAAAATATCTTTGGCAGCCATGGGAACTTTCAATTAGGGACGGTCGATGTTACAAAAATATCGATAATGGCCGACATCTGTGTTCTTGAACTCATTTCATTTTCCGTTAAAAAGTATTGGACATCTAAATAACTAATAAAATAAGCTTATGATCACGACAAATGCAATTACTTCGTTATATATAACTGTGATTAGAAATTAAGAACTAATAAAATTAAAATGCTTTAACAGGAGCGCAATATTGACACTACAGTCCTGAACTATAAATATAATTTTTATGTTATGGATCCGTTTAAATTTCCCATTTTAAAACCTATTACCTACTCAATGATTGTAATTAGATGACCAATATTAAATTTTAATATTAAATGACAAGACTTGCCGTAAAAACCCCATTATATTACATTCCCATTCCCGTTATAGTACAGTTTATTAATGCGAATTGGTTTTCTACATATGTTTAATCTTATTTATATATAAGTGAGAATTCTAGCTATTTTATGTTTTAAATTCATCGGAAATACTTAAAGGGACTAATATTTTAGTCAGAAATCCTACTATCTGCAAAATTTTGCTGTCGCCGTAGAAGCCGAAACCCATGTGTCTTCCCTAATTGACGTTATCGCGACTGCGGCGCTTTCACACTTACAAGAAGGTATATTTTTTTCTTTCTCAGATTAAGAATGTGCCAACTTCCAATTCATGACTGAGAAAGCGATATGAGTAAATATAGTATAGTAATCAGTGTACTAAAAAAGACAAAGTATATTTTCTTTCTTTAAGATCATATAAAAAAAGGGCGCCAGGATCGTAGCAACCAAACTTAATCTTTTAAAGTAGTCAAGCTAAAAGCCGAAATGCAAATCCATTTACTTACACCTAAGTCTAGCCGGCTAAAGTTAGGTCAGCTTTGGATAATGTTATGTAACTAATTGACACCCAGTTCTATCTGGCTAGACTAAGCTGTAGCCGCATTCGGTTTTTAGCCGTAAGGGTAAGTTCTCACTTATACAGTTTTTTCTATTCGGCATTCATATGCGATTTTACCGTATACAGTAAAAACGTATTCAGTATACACATTCATACGTTTTTCTTTTACGGTAGAGTGGTCGCAAATGGTTAAAGTGTTCGTTCAGTTTGCTTTTGCCGTACTCGGCTCAGGGTTTTTTTATAGTGCAAAGACACGGCTGCAAAACTAAACGAAACGGTTGTTTTTACCGCATTCGGTTTTACCGTATAGCGTGAATACGAGCATATGTTTTCATTTAACACTGAAACCGGATACGAAAAACGTTTCGGTAAACCGTGTGAACGCAGGGTAAGCATATTTTACCGCAAAGAAATGTATATTCAACTAGCTGACCGGTAAGGCGTTGTCCTGCATGATACCGGCTGCAGCGCCATCTGCTGGGTTGATTTGTAAATTTAAACCATCCAGGGGACCACCCAAATGCATACAAAATATTCATTCAAATAGGTCCAGCCAGGAGGAGTACAGTGTTATACACTCGTACAGTAGAATTATATATAAAAAGAAGATTTTAAACTGTAATAGACTGAAAAAATGTTATAATAATAGGTATTTTATTCATGTACGGGTTGGAGAAGATTTTATACTAGTCAGGTAGCAAACAAGCGGCAAATAATGGTCTTTCATAATGAGATCAGAGTGTCTCCATGGGATTAATCGAAGGCAGAGAGTGCACCGTCGTTCTGGAGAGCGCTATGCTCAGTGCTGCATTGAAGAAACTATTACATATAGTGGTGACTCAACTATGGTGAGGGACGGTACTTCTTTGACTGCATGAACAGAGTTGGTTGTCGAATCCAATGTTAGGTCACGTGGTCTGACAGCAGATCGGTATATTCGTGACATTCTTTAAGATTCTGTCGTGCCTTACTCAAGAGACCTTATGTTGGGAGAATTGTTATTCGATATTTAAGGGACGTTGGCATTCGCACAATGACTGCGCCCGGACTATGCCGTGACTTAAACCCCATCGAATATCTTTGGAATAAGTTAATGCGTAAGTATTATTTTAAATTGAATTGATAGATTCGAAGGAAACTGCGTTTGAACTCGAGGATTGATAGTGGCCCGGTTGCTTTGCCCGCCAGTGTAAATTAATTGGTATGTATTTGGCCAACCTCGTCTTCAAGTGGACGTAGCTTTTTGTTCTGGTTGTGTTAAAAATACAAAGCGTGGTATATGGTATGACTTTTCATCGTTTGACTTGGCTTTTACTGTTTTGTAAAAAAAACTATATGTTATCCTGTTGTCAGTTGATTGCCCTATTTGCTGAATTTGCGAGCGATTGCGAGTTAAAAAATAAGCCCGAAAAAAAAACACTTAGTGATAAATTGAATTATAACTTCTTAAAGATTGTCAAAAATATTTTAATAAACGGTAGGGGCACATTTTTTTTTATCCAAAAAAGCCTTCAAATGCAAACAAAATAATAAGCTAAGCTTTACGCGCCAACGAAATGGAAAGTGATACAAAGACGAGGTTTTGTCAGATATGAATTATGGCAGAGTTATATTTTCTGTTACGTTTGTGAATAAATTGCGCGGAAGTGTTTCGCTACGAATGTAGACGTTGATTTCATAACATAAGATTATTTATTTATCTGTGTGTTGTAGATCAAAGACTCAAGTGCTGTAACAGAGGTTTCGTAATAAAAAAAATGTGTGCAAAGAATTTGAGTAAGCACAGACCAAATACTTTCACTTTATACAATCCTGGGTCACTCCTTTGTTTTATAGCTTTTCATCAATGCTTCTATACACATTCGACGGCTTAGAGTGTCTTTGAGCTTTACTGGGACTCTTCTACCATTAGTTACCCTTCTATTATTTTTGCCCCTAAAATTGTTTCACTTATCTGCTTTTATTCATTCACTCACCATGCCAAAACTACTTTTTCAATGTTAGTCACACTTTTCGCCTCGGCACGTACTAAAGGCGGATATCGCTATCCGGATAGTGAGAGTTTTTTTTGGAATTGATATTGACGAGTACCTAACACTAATAAGATATTAACCTGTGAATGAGTTTTACAATGGTTGTGGTTAAATTTAAACATTAGTTGCATACTAAGTTTTATTGTAACAACTGCTTTACCGAATAAATCAAAATAAATATAAAAAAATTATTCGACTAGGCACGATAGAAACATAGAAACTACCCACCTCCCTCCTCCTAAATGTAAGAAATACATTAACAAGTTTTACAAAGATTTAAAAATTGTACTTAAATTTTGGTACTCATTATTGGTTTGACACCTAATAGGTATTTGTTGATATAAGGAACCCTAGTATAACATCATAGTTAATGAGGAATCCCTATACATTTGATTTGATCTGAAGAATCAATTTTCAGTCTGTCAATTAAGACAAAATTTCGATACTGCGATACTAAATAATCCGTATTTGGATTTTCAAGTAGAGATAAAAAGTAGCTTCACCTAATAAAATCGCAGACATGACAATGGTATCTAGATCAAAGAAATGGATGAGAACTAACGGCCTACATCTATTTACAATACTGTTGCAATATCCTGCCGTTTGAGGTCACGTGACTGATATCTGTCAACGGCTTCATTTTCACAGCTTGTACTACTTTTTACCCATTCTTTCCAGGCATAATCTTGAAAAAAAAGCACGCTCCATTCAAAGCCAAATGCGCATAAGAAAATAAATTTTGACGGAAATTATAAACATCACTCACAAAAGTATGCAACGCTCATTAATTTGATTTTCCGTATCACTCTCATCTCATTGTCACTCTCACTAAAATCACTTGTCTCAATGATTTCATGTATTCAAATTCTTGCCCGTGTTCCACTCTCTTTACATCCACATCCATAAAGATGCATACTGCTTATTTTTCTAATCGACATAACAATCTAACATTTTTGCACCGAAAACTAAGAATAAAATAGATTTTCATACAACATTCCTGCAGTGTTTTTTATAGTACCACTAGACTTTGCCAGTGGCTCCGCCCACCCTAAATTCGGGTTTGGTTGTCGGCGTGGAACTCCTAATTTTTATAATGAAGTTTGCTATAGCAAGCTATAGCTATAGTTCGTTTAAGATCAAGTTGTTTCTGCGGGAAATTTTAAATTTTTCGGGATTAAGACTAGCCCTTATGCTATTCCAGGACCTAACCTATATGCGTGTCAAGTTTTATCCCGATCCATCCAGTGTTTGAGGCGTAAATGCATATCAAATATCCATCCAGACATACTTTCACATTTATAATATTAAATTGTTATATATATTGTTTAATATAATAATTACTTAGTATTTGGAAGTAAATTAATATTTACTAATGCTTTAACTATTCTATGAGGTAACACTCCTGTCAATTAAAGAGTTAATTTCTGCGACAGAAACACAGTGTGTATTCTCATGAATAACACCTTAAATAAATAATTGTGTTACCAGGACAGCTTTGTGGTGTTTAGGAGATAGGCGGGTTGTTTGCGCCAACTTTATTAAAATTATCCAACGGAGGGAAATATGTCTCGGGACAAATTACCGAGAACTTACAACTGTGTTTGCTTAAGTTTATTACATTAAACAAATTTTATCAAACATATATACCTTTTACTTACTTTTCTACAAATAGAACTTTAAAAACATACGAATTCAGTTGTGGTGGATGTCTACGCAATAAACCTGTTGGGACCAACTGGATGCTCATTTGTAATGATAAGTAATAACAAACAAACAGATTTTCCTATTTGTGTATATATTTATTTATCACTTATAGCATACATAAAAACTGGCCAAGTGCGAGTTGGACTGTGGTTTCCGTGCCTACAATCATTTACATAATTTAAAAACACAAACAATAAGCGGTCACCCATCCAAGTACTTACCAAGCCCGACGTTGCTTAACTTTGAACATTAAACTTTCAAAAAACAAATGTGTTACTGTTTCTCGTAATGACAAGCTAGATAGCACAGTACCGGTAATTTAAAATAGTTATTGCTTGGGCCCGTCTCACACTTGGCCAGTTTTTATTATTTGTTGTTATACGTCAGAGTTCACACTATTTGTCTCTGCAAGTTTGAAGTTTGTCTTTTAAACGCCTCATAAGCGGAGCGGTGAGGTAGTGCTCTACTTTCGACATGTCAAAAAACCCAGTCTTTCGAAACTTAAATGACGTTTTTTTTTTTTTTAATATAACACTTACAGGATAATATGAGTGCACTAATATGAAGTTAAATAATCTGTATAGCACATATGGTACATTTTATAAACAATTAATTTGTTTAATATAATAAATAATAACATTAAAACTAATCATTCTTGGACGTCCATGAGTCTGTGTTTATGTGACCATGTATGTGGCAGAGAAATTGGTCGAAAAATTCATCTTACCGGAATACTTTTGTTTTTAATATATAAAGTATTACACTGTGCTGATTCCTAGTTAATATTAGCGTTCTAAGTACTGTCGTTTAATTATAATTTATAAAAAAACTAATATACCACTGTATACTGTATATCTATATATATTTTTTATTTTTATTTTATAGTATATTTTTACCTTACCTTATTTGTTATTTTATTTTAAAAAACTTGAGTTTTTGTTTTAGAATTTTTTTTTAAATGAGAATGACCGCTATGAGGCGTACACTTTTGGATTTTCCAAATTTTTGTTTTTATGATAGAGTAAAAACAACGAAAATGAGTTTTTCGTATGGGAACCTCCCTTAAATTATAACTTTTTATCATTTGTTAGATAATCCTCTTTTATAAAACATATTCTGTGAAAAATTCAGGCTTCTACTTATTTTGATCTAAAAGATAAAAAAGAGCCTTTTTATGTTCGGACAGACAGACAGCCTTAGTAATAGGGCTCCGTTGGCAAACTCTAGGTAAGGAACCCTAAAACCTATTACAATATTAACCATAACTATACAATTTTATGCACTAAGTATAAGGCAGACAAAGTTCAGATTAGGATTTTGTTGTGTATATGACTTAGAATTTTGTGACATTAATATTAGCCAGGTACATGACAGTTCGGACGTAAAGAGTGCTCTTATTAACTTTGTAGATAAATGCCTAGATATACATTTCACTTAAACTAGTTGCAACGGCATATATGTTTACAAAAGAAAAATAAGGGTAGCTACTTTAATAGTTCCGTTTTTGCATTCATCTGTAACGAAACCCTTAATGACGGAGGCGTTATGAACTAGTAATGGCTAAGTAAACTACGTTTAAAGATACCTGTGTCGCTGCAGTAGGGACCTAAAACATCCGAAGCAAAAAACAACTAAAATACCAAAAAAAAAACTTATTTTTTTAGTTAAAAGAATATAATTTTAAAACGGTCTTTTTTTGTTTGGTAGTAACATGCTAAAAAAAGTTGACAACAGATTTCGGTTTAACAATGAAAACCATTTTAGGGTGGTTGCACACTATGTAGTCCAAGTAGGTATATTCCTGTTTCCAAAAATCACAAGTATTGTAAACCGCATATACCATAGCGTTATAGCGTTAAAAACAAATTAATGTTGGACTACGTAGTGCAAAACCATCCTTAGGTACACTATGTTTATGCACAAATTCCAACCAGTGTAAAAATAGGTGAAATAGTTTAGTGACTACTCACGAGAGAAGTATAGAATAGTAGAGACATAGCGTAATAACTATTACGCTATGGTAGAGCTATACGAATACCTCAGTTGGCACGGTAATCATTGTGAAAATAATAAAATAAAAAAGTTGTTTCATAATAAAATTACTCAAGGTTCAAATATTATATTTTTGCGGCTGACTATGTGATTGATTGCGTCCTTGATACACAATATTTACAAAGAGATTATTCTGAATCGTTTTGTATTGAGGTCAAAGTTTGTAAAAGATATATCTGTTGCCATTTCTGTTACAATACAATTCAAATGTAGAATAAAGATTATTATAGGCAAAGAAAAAAAAAACGTTCCTATTTTGCGTTGACTTTTTATTAGATTCAATAATTCCTTGTGGATACCTGCCTATTATGCGGTAAAGGCGATGTGCCTCAAGCGGGTGTCCCAAAGGGATTAGTTAGACGGAGCTTTGTCCCTTTTATTTATAGACTAAATAGTAAATAAACTACGTACAATAACATATACCTAGGTAGTTTTTAGGATGAATAATAACTAGATTAGGATATTCATTATGAGCTAAGTCTGAAATTCGTAAAATATCTTTGGCAGCCATGGAAACTTTCAATTAGGGACGGTCAAAAATATCGATAATGGCCGACATCTGTGTTCTTGAACTCATTTCATTTTCCGTTAAAAAGTATTGGACATCTAAATAACTAATAAAATAAGCTTATGATCACGACAAATGCAATTACTTCGTTATATATAACTGTGATTAGAAATTAAGAACTAATAAAATTAAAATGCAATAACAGGGGCGCAACATTGACACTACAGTTCTGAACTATAAATATAATTTTTATGTTATGGATCCGTTTAAATTTCCCATTTTAAAACCTATTACCTACTCAATGATTGTAATTAGATGACCAATATTAAATTTTAATATTAAATGACAAGACTTGCCGTAGAAACCCCATTATATTACATTTCCATTCCCGTTATAGTACAGTTTATTAATGCGAATTGGTTTTCTACATATGTTTAATCTTATTTATATATAAGTGAGAATTCTAGCCTCTATTTTATGTTTTAAATTCATCGGAAATACTTAAATGGACTAATATTTTAGTCAGAAATCCTACTATCTGCAAAATTTTGCTGTCGCCGTAGAAGCCGAAACCCATGTGTCTTCCCTAATTGACGTTATCGCGACTGCGGCGCTTTCACACTTACAAGAAGGTATATTTTTTTCTTTCTCAGATTAAGAATGTGCCAACTTCCAATTCATGACTGAGAAAGCGACATGAGGAAATATAGTATAGTAATCAGTGTACTAAAAAAGACAAAGTATATTTTTTTCTTTAAGATCATATAAGAAATGGGCGCCAGGATCGTAGCAACCAAACTTAATCTTTTACAGTAGTCAAGCTAAATGCCGAAATGCAAATCCATTTACTTACACCTATGTCTAGCCGGCTAAAGTTAGGTCAGCTTTGGATAATGTTATGTAACTAATTAACACCCAGTTCTATCTGGCTAGACTAAGTTGTAGCCGCATTCGGTTTTTAGCCGTAAGGGTAAGTTCTCACTTATACAGTTTTTTCTATTCGGCATTCATATGCGATTTTACCGTATACAGTAAAAACGTATTCAGTATACACATTCATTTCATCATCATCAGTTAAAGTGTTCGTTCAGTTTGCTTTTGCAGTACTCAGCTCAGGGTTTTTTTATAGTGCAAAGACACGGCTGCAAAACTAAACGAAACGGTTGTTTTTACCGCATTCGGTTTTACCGTATAGCGTGAATACGAGTACAGTAGAATTATATATAAAAAGAAGATTTAAAACTGTAATAGACTGAAAAAATGTTATAATAATAGGTATTTTATTCATGTACAGGTTGGAGAAGATTTTAATATACCAGTCAGGTAGCAAACAAGCGGCAAATAATGGTCTTTTCTAATGAGATCAGAGTGTATCTCCATGTGATTAATCGAAGGCAGAGAGTGCACCGTCGTTCTGGAGAGCGCTATGCTCAGTGCTGCATTGAAGAAACTATTACATATAGTGGTGACTCAACTCTTTGCCTGCACGAACAGAGTTGGTTGTCGAATCCAATGTTAAGTCACGTGGTCTGACAGCAGATCGGTATATTCGTGACATTCTTTAAGATTCTGTCGTGCCTTACTCAAGAGTATAGTATATTGGAGATGACATGCTTCTTAAGAATGATAATACAAGAGACCTTATGTTCGGAGAATTGTTATTCAATATTTAAGGGACGTTGGCATTCGCACAATGACTGCGCCCGGACGATGCCGTGACTTAAACCCCATCGAATATCTTTGGAATAAGTTAATGCGTAAGTACTATTTTAAATTTTATTCATAGATTCGAAGGAAACTGCGTTTGAACTCGAGGATTGATAGTGGCCCGGTTGCTTTGCCCGCCTGTGTAAATTAATTGGTATGTATTGGGCCAACCTCGTCTTCAAGTGGACGTAGCTTTTTGTTCTGGTGGTGTTAAAAATACAAAGCGTGGTATATGGTATGACTTTCCATCGTTTGACTTGTCTCTTACTGTTTTGTAGAAAAAACTATATGTTATCCTGTTGTCAGTTGATTGCCCTATTTGCTGAATTTGCGAGCGATTGCGAGTTAAAAAATAGGCCCGAAAAAAAAACACTTTGTGATAAATTGAATTATAACTTCTTAAAGATTGTCAAAAATATTTTAATAAACGGTAGGGGCACATTTTTTTTTATCCAAAAAAGCCTTCAAATGCAAACAAAATAATAAGCTAAGCTTTACGCGCCAACGAAATGGAAAGTGATACAAAGACGAGGTTATGACAGATATGAATTATGGCAGAGTTATATTTTCTGTTACGTTTGTGAATAAATTGCGCGGAAGTGTAGCTACGAATGTAGACGTTGATTTCATAACATAAGATTATTTATTTATCTGTGTGTTCATCAAAATCATTAGATCAAAGACTCAAGTGCTGTAACAGAGGTTTTGTAATAAAAAAAATGTGTGCAAAGAATTTGAGTAAGCACAGACCAAATACTTTCACTTTATACAATCCTGGGTCTCTCCTTTGTTTTATTGCTTTTCATCAATGCTTCTATACACATTCGACGGCTTAGAGTGTCTTTGAGCTTTACTGGGACTCTTGTACCATTAGTGACCCTTCTATTATTTTTGCCCCTAAAATTGTTTCACTTATCTGCTTTTATTCATTCACTCACCATGCCAAACCTACTTTTTCAATGTTAGTCACACTTTTCGCCTCGGCACGTACTAAAGGCGGATATCGCTATCCGGATAGTGAGACTAGTCACAACGACCTCCCCTAAAAGTGCGAAAGCTAGGGACGAAATGGACCCATGACCCATTCCCCGGCACTTGGCGACTGGTGGACACCACTGGATCTCGCAACGCGAAGGTATGTATAAAGATTTCCAAGCGTAGAAAAAGACTGCGAGAAATAGCGCTATGGAAGAACCAAAATCAGCTTATAATAATGCCTTAGATGATGTAATACCGTTAAGCGCAAATTATTCTGTATAAAAATAATAAACAGCTCCATCTGTTAACATAAAACGAATTGTCTTTCCTTATTAACGATATTTTTTCCGATACGGGGTGCCGGACGCACGCCGCTGGTTAAATTTTTTTAACATGTTTCTGGATACTGACATCTCTAATAATTGCTAAGGTTAAATATTGCTAGGGTTTTTTTGGAATTGATATTGACGGTAACCTAACACTAATAAGATATTAACCAGTGAATGAGTTTTACAGTGGTTGTGGTTAAATTTAAACATTAGTTGCATAATAAGTTTTATTGTAACAACTGCTTTACCGAATAAATCAAAATAAATATAAAAAAACTATTCGACTAGGCACGATCGAAACATAGAAACTTCCCACCTCCCTCCTCCTGAATGTAAGAAATACAGTAACAAGTTTTACAAAGATTTAAAAATTGTACTTAAATTTTGGTACTCATTATTGGTTTGATATCTAATAGATATTTGTTGATAAAAGGAACCCTAGTATAACATCATAGTTAATGAGGAATCCCTATACATTTGATTTGATCTGAAGAATCAATTTTCAGTCTGTCAATTAAGACAAAATTTCGATACTGCGATACTAAATAATCCGTATTTGGATTTCCAAGTAGAGATAAAAAGTAGCTGCACCTAATGAGATCGCAGACATGACAATGGTATCTAGATCAATGAAATTGATGAGAACTAACGGCCTACATCTATTTACAATACTGTTGCAAAAAACCTACCAACGTTATACAGTATATAAAATATAGATTTGTTATGGGAAACAACTAATTCATGAGATACAGATATTAATAGTAATAGATAATAAGAAATAAGCATCACACCAAAAGCATTTTCAAGTTTTTCATATTTTAACTAAGGTGTTGACTTTGTAAACTTAGAGCATGTAGAATTAGGGCTTTTAGAGTTAGAAGCTTGGCTCTACATGAGATCTAATAACTTTTTGACAGTGTGGGCCATATGATTTCATCTTGGCAACATTTTACATGAAATTTTTTTTGGTGGGATTTCACTTCTTTTTGAACTTCAAGTTGCTTATGCCCTTTTTTTATTTTGTTAATAAATCAATATTTTTAAAGGGTAACATTATAAGCAACTATATTCGCATAAGTCTATTGGTTTACTATGACATCATATTTTTAAGTCAGACCTCTGATAAAGCTTATTACGATTTTTATCTTCCAACAACCGGGGCCTACACTATTGTGATTTCCCATCGCCATAGAAGTTTTCTTTTGTAAATGCTTGTCACCACATTTAAATTTTTAACGCAGTTTAGTCATATTATTCGTGTCATATAAGTATAATAATGTAGTAATATTCCGAAACCTGACGAAAGCCCCATATACACTTTTATCCCCTAATTTAAGGGGTTGAGGCTGATGTTTTTAAAAACCTGAAACACGTATTTTTTATCTGTAATAAGAAGTCTGAGTTCTTGTATATTTTTTAGATCTTTGGCATAAAATTTAGTTTCTATAGGAAAACCAATACAAACTTGCTAAAAGTTTTAAAATATGTATTTTATTATTTATAACAAAGATTTAAATCTCAGACCTCTATCATCAAAATTTGCGAAAGTCTCATACAAACTTCCGTCCCCTAGTTTAAGGGGTTGAGCGTTAGAAGTTCCAAGTTTTATATTTTTTTTTGTTTGTGTACTTATACTAGTTTACATACCAAATTTCAGCTTTCTAGGACTTTTGATGATTATCAGTGAGTGAGTGACGAAATCGGGTTCTTTTTAAATATTCTTAAAATCTAAAGGATAAGAGCTATGCAATTGAAACTTTATATGTTTAATAAGTCTTCCATTGACATTATATCCCAAAAATTTTGTTTTTTTCATATAATCGAAACCCAAGTTATGAGAGTCCAAAAACACGACGAAGCGCTTCGTTTGGCTCGGATTGGCGGGGGTGCCCCCAGATTTAGAAATTACTTAGAGATAAGTAAACGTGAAAATGGCGATAAAGTACCACTTAGAGCGAACTTTTACGGTGAATTCGAAAGTTGCATATCTGGAGTGTTAAAATTACAAGAAAAAAAGCTTAGATTTACACACTTATATTACAAATATCTAATTGTAATAGTATTTAAACCTATCTAAAACAGTCTAGGCAAGCTGGACAAAAGTGAACATAAAACTCGCACTGAAAGTTTAGTACGGAAAACTTGAACTCGGCTATGCACACTATATATTTTTTTAAGTTAGTCAATATTACCGATCTCTGTTATATAATAATAATAAAAAATAAAAAACATTAATTTTTTTAAGAGTATAGTTGTTGTTAACTAGTCTGGTACAATATCGCAATTACCAGGTATCATTTTTAGTTTAGGTTAGTTTTTTTTTTGTTGTATTTTTTTTTTTTAATTAGTTTTGTCTGTGTTCAAAGCTTTGACTTTTAAGTTTTATGTTTACAGACTTTGACTTTGTGTAGGTATTAACGTTAATTCGAAGTAAGGTGTAATTAATTTTGTTAATTATCATTAGAAGCTTTAAAATTCTCGTCTTGGATTAGTCTATCAATTTTTGATCTGTTGGGATTTTCGAATTAAATAGTAATTTTCTAATTTAAAAGGTGTTTTCTAATTAATATTTGTTTTTTAAATATCATACTGTTGGTTTCAAATGCTGGTGTAGTGCACAACATAAATAATTGAAATGTGCGGTTAAGTACCAGTATGTATATTCGAATTTTCTTTACCATATTTCTTTACTGATTGAGTTTTGTATAAATTAAGTTTTGTTTATGTTTTACTAAAAATATAAAAAGGTTATTATATATTATTCTACCTACATTATTATTTTTTGGTTAGGATTTTTCCAGATTAATGACGATATGGTTCAAACCTTTCACTGTTCAAACCACAAACTTACCCCTTTTTAGTCTTTGTAAAATGTTTTGGAAATGAAATCTTCAAAGTTCTGAGTGCTATTAGTTAACAACTTGAAAAACAGAGCCGTAACAGTGCTTTAAACCCTTAAAAAAGTATATTTTGATAACACTGATGTACAATAAAAACTATAATGAAAATCTCATTGAATTGCTATGTAGTACCACTCACGCATTCTCAGTTACATATCGCGACGTTCTTGTTTTATATCAAGTTTTTTGTAACCTTGTAAATATCTATTTCGAAACAGTCAAACGACTTATTTGACACGCCTTTATAGGCCCCTTTTACACAGTACAGTGCGGTTTCAGAGAAACTTCCTCCCGCGAACGCTTGGGTTGTGGAATGAGCTCCCTGCCAAGGTTTTCTCTAAGGACTACAGTATGGGGTTCTTCAAAAAAGAAGTTATCTGATTTCTGAAGGGTCGGAAACATGCGAGTGATGTCCCTGGTGTTGCAAGCGTCCATAGGCTACGGTGACCGCTTACCATCAGGCGGACCGTAGGCTTGTTTGCCACCTTAGTGGTATAAAAAAAATTACTCTTGAATATCGCTGAGTTAAGTTCTTATCTTCGTTTGGACAAGGATCTGCCAGTTAAGTAGTAACTTAACGTCCAGTGAATAGAATGAGGTTCTACATATTTTGTTGGCGCGTCAAGTGCGGATCCACCCCGCCCGTGCGACTCCCCACGTACCCCGACAACTTAATTCGCTGCACGTGTAGACGGGCAAGTTAAGCACAGTTCATAAGTCGACAGGCCGCAACGGGTTTAGTTTAATTGCTTTTTGTATTTTGTTATTATAGTCACTTATAATAGGGACCTTTTGTCATAATCAGTTACAGTTAGGGGTTGCAATCCCGCAAAACAGGATCATGCATTCCCGCGGGATCCCGCTGCTTTTATTAATCCGCTGGATCCCACACCTTCAAAGCGCGGATCCGAGGATCCTGCAAATTAAAAATTTGGCACTAAAACATTAGCGTAAATCGCGAGTAGCACGAGTTCGAAATTTCAGTTGTTTATAAATGGCTCTGCGCTGCGCCTGCGCACTTCTTTCTGTAGGTGCCAAGTGTTTTGTTTTTGTAATCACAATGGGCGTTTAATTATACGATACAATAAATGCCATTTGCTTCTTAAGAGCGTATTTTCAAAAGTTATCACTGTAGTTGATATCATAGTAATCGCATCTAAGAGAAAGTTGTGATTTGATTATTATATGAATGATATGAATAAAACTGAATTAAAAATATAAAACTGTTTGTAGGAGTAAGGGTTGAATTAAACAGAACTCAAACATTTAAAGATGAATCTAAGAAAACATTTTACTAATTAGGTATACTTCATTAATGAAAAAGAAATAATTTCTGTTGATAAGAGAAAAGTTGATTTTTACACAAAAATCTGTATTTTCAATTGATTTTATAACATAATTTCAAAGATGTGGGATCCCGCATTTTCCCGCGCGGGATTCATTAATCCCGCATATCAATCTCGTCGGATAAAATGAGCTGCGGGATTGCAGTCCCTAGTTACAGTACTGCGTTAAAGGCGCCACTATAAACCCCACATAGGGGTTGATGTAAACGTTTACAACACTTATTTTTGATAACAAAATGCTGTTTAATGTTATACAGCTAAAATTTTCTATAAGGCACTAATATAGAACACACGGTTGTAAGAGATACGTTTATAACGCTTTACTACCACTTTTGAGTGATGAATGCATTTCTTAAGGGATTACTCTGCTAGTTGGGTTACTATTTAGTACTTACAATACTGTGGGTAATATTACCTAACTGTGTGATTTCTAAACCTAAAAAGCTTTAAACTGCTTTCTTATGAAACCTACGTCATTGTAGTAACTCAAAACTCTTTTACATTTATTTCTTATAATATTTATTAAGAATACGGTCTATTTAATTTATCTACACTTGCCTAGTCACTAACATATTTTCTATAATGACGAAAGTGATAGTTTTATTTGTTTTATCAAACTGTTTGTGACTTTCTGTACAATGTAGTGTCACAATATTAATATTGTAGGTAGTAATATTAATACTGCGGTAGTGTCCTAATGCGGCACCGTGTATTTGCATAGAAATTGGTAAACAACATTTCCATGAGTATTGCGCCACACCACTATGCAGCGGAGTAGGTACATTTGCATACACGGATAACAGGAGAGCAAATAAACCCTAACGAGCCATGCAATGCGGATGCATCTAATAATCTTCGCTGTTTTATCCTAAACCTAATTGTTTGAAAAAGAAACGTTTACGAATTTGGAACAATATAGATTCCAGTTTAAACTAAGCCAAAATATTTTTTTATCTAATTTATTAATATGTTACCTTTTGCTTTGCAATTTTGCCGGTAAATTCGTTTTTTGTTTACATTTTATAGATTGTTATGTCATCACTTTTACGAAAAATAAGATTTATTTTTGTGGCGTACAACATAATATTTACTACTTCGGGATAGCACAAGTTGCAGCATAACCTAAGCACATCACAGTTCAATTTAAGTTTTTATGAAAAAGGAAGGTAAATAAAAATAATATCTTTCAAAAAATTTATCGCCTTTTTTAATTTTACGTGACTCTCTTTACGACATAATATGGTACCATAATTTCTGTTTTTATGAAAAAAAAATTAATACCGATAAAAGCATCATCTTATGAAAACGATATCCTAAGTACCTGCCTAATTTTTTTTCAAGCCTTATTTGGTTTTTTAAGTAATATAAAATGGCGGGGGTATGTATCCCAAGTAACCCTCGGCCCAGGCACTGTTTCACAAAACATTTATGGTAATACCACAGCGGAAACATTAATTCCAGTCAGTCAGTCATTGTCTTCGAAATCCGACTACGTCGGGGCAGACATGGTGCTGCAACGAAATTTATGACAGGCCGTTTTTCGATCATTGGGAATACGTACAAAAATATATGTACATTATCTTTGGATACAGCACGTCGTATAATACTAATTTCAATTGAACCTTTTGAAAGTTTTTTGAAAATGACAAATAAGTCACTAAGCCTAGTTGTGGCTAGTTACACTACAAAAACAAAATGACGTATCATAATAAGTATTCTATGCGTCCGGCAACAAGATCATCACAGAGGGGTGGTGGGGTCGAGTCCAGAGAGCGGCGGAGAGACACCTCACTGTATGAAATGCTATTCAGTCGACTCAGTCGGAGCCTAAGCAAAAAACTGGTTCACTCAGTATCTCTATTACGAAACAAAGACTACGTAACGAGCTCGATTTTCATCAGCAATTTGTAATAATGTTTTGGTTTACGAGCGGTATATTATCTCTGATACACAATTTCAGGAACATTTTTTAACAAAAAGTATTATCATCTATACTCGTAGACGGGGTAGGACTGAGATAAGAAATATATAAGATTAACTTTACTAATACTTATAACATGTTTTTTTACACTTTTTTTACCACTAAGGTGGCAAATAAGCTTACGGTCTGCCTGATAGTAGCCGTGGGCATCATTTCGAACAATTCCTCTAAACACTCCCAGTTTTCAAGCGGTAGAACACACACAGCGAGGAAAAGTCTCTTCTTAGACTTAAGGGTTAGATACAGTTTGTGAGTTTGGGATCGCCGACGATTCTCACAGCCCGTCGTTACAGCGACTCAAAAGGGTCAACCTGGTATCAAGGTGCACCCACCCAAAGATGGCAGCAGTACCCCATATGGGGCCGGACTTGCGACTGTTAAAGCAGCAACCTTTGCCCCGACGTGAAGTACTGCTTCGCTCTGTTGAGTACAGCAAATTTTTTGGATGCTAGCTTCACCTTGTCTAGCAAATGATCTCGGAACTAAACATCGCTGGAGATGTCAACACCAAGGATGTTCTGAAATTGTGGGATCGCAGTGAATGGGGTTTCCTTAGCGGTGAACGCGCAGACTTGTGTCTTTGTAGTGTTGAATCAGTGTCAGAGACCTTGGTCTCGATTTGAGACACAAGTTCTCCACGCGTAGGAGACAGAGCCTTGCCCTGCTATCAGAGCAACTACCGACAACTGCGACTTGAATGCGTCTGCCGGACAAAAAATTAGCCACCCATTTGCACCCTCGGGCACTTCGTAAGATGACAACTTCGATAGAAGACCCTGTTGCCAGACCCGATCGAAAACCTTAGCTATGTCCAGGCTACATGCCAATGCCTCCCCCTGACTCTCTATGGCTCGTGCCCATGGGTGTGTGAGATACTCTAAAAGGTCACCAGTCGAGCAACCGTGGTGAAAGCCAAATTGACAGTCGCTGACCAGTTCGTGTTTTTCTAGGTATCCTAGTTTTTTGTGTGTTGATCACACGCTTCATCACCTTGGAGAGGAGAGAGGTAATAGCGATATGCCTGTACTTTGATAGATATGATCTATCGATCTTTATAGGCACCGGGTGCACATTCGCAGTTTGCCATAAAGAGGGAAATTGTAGTCTTGAAGCCTGAAGAGGCGCATGAGCACAGGACATAACTCACAGTAGCAGCCAACAACCTCTAGATAGTGGGCGGTCTTTAGCAAATCCCTACTCCCGTCCCTCTACCCGCTGTAAAACATCGCGCTTACTCCCACGGCGCGTCTACGACAACGCATCAATGAGTAAACAAGTCACAGAACGATGATAGAGTTAAGTTTGCAAGAATTTGATTACTTTTGTTCAGGACGAATACACTTTTAGACGTGAAAAAAAAAATGTTATAGTTCGAAACTTAATTAAGTTGATTTGCTAATATTATAATAATTTGAATAATAAATTGATTTTTCAAATAAAAACAATTGGAAAAAAAAAAACGATTTTTGGGCTTCAATTCAAATTGTTAGGAAAACTAAGAGTGATATTCTTTTGATTCTTATTTCATAATATATATATTGATATGACCAAGTGGATTTGCTCATTTCTTCGCTATTTTCTAAATAAATATTTAAATTCTATACCGACTAGAAAATCGAGATTTTTACGTGTGGTCACGTGTTGGCGGCTATCGTACGTAGAACTATATGTCGTTGTATGCTTCATTAGTGTAATATGTCTTGGTGCACAGCCTTAAGGAAATCTAATCTGCTAGACATTATTTACAGTTAATATTTAATAACTTAAGACGTGGGAATCGAGTTTTGATTGAATACCTGTTTGCAATTTATTGATGAAAGGTTAATTATAGATACAAGACATCGTGCACCGCTTGCTTATAATGGGTTACCATGGTAATGATTAATAGTCAACAAACCATTATACCAAAATTAGAAACCCTAACTGTTAAAAGCTTTAATGTTTTTAAATTTTTTTTTAATTTATAAAAGGATATATACCCGAGCACGCGGGCCCAGTGCGCATTGTTAACTTCCTTTCTTTTTCGAGTGTATGTAGGGTTCCTTACGATTTTCTTCACTGTAAAGTCAGTAGTGTGAACAGGTAATGTACTTACTTGAGAAATTAGAAAAAAAAAGAATCATTGATACACGCCGGGCTTGAACCTCCGCCCCTCAGAACGAGATTCAATTCGGTATCGCTTTCCCATATGTTTGTAAGATCAAACTTCCCATTTGCAAAATCCGTTAAAACGTTGTTAACGCGCCGCGCCTCTGAGTAACTTTGCGTGCTTAAGTCTTTACTTACAAAACAATTCCAGTAAATATTCCATGAACAAGACAATATTCCGCAAACTTTGAAGTCTTTGGGCTTTTCTATTATCATTAACCCTTTGAAATTGTAACAAATAAGTCTTAAGGCGCAGAGTTTGTGAATAATTTTAACAATTAATAAAACTAGAATAGAGTTTAGGATTTAACCATCAAAACTTAAAATATTAATTTAGTACCTTTTTTATATTATTTTTGTTTTATTTATATTCAGCCTAAGACTAAGATATAAGCGAGATCGCGTAAATATGCCGTTTTTGTGCAAATTGTGTGGCAAAACTATAGCATCCAAAGGATTGAAAAAAAATATATTTTAAAACTTGCTTTAGTCTAGGCATTACCTTACTGAGTGAGTTTCATGTAATGTAGGTAATTAATATAATAAAAAATCTGAAAGTGACCATTGTTTCACTTGTGTGAATTTATAAAGCGTGTACCTATTGCATTTGCTAATAATTAGGATTGGTTGTTGTCTTGGAATCTAAATTACAGCAATGTGTCAAAAAATGTGACCAAACTTTAAAAACGTTAAATTCCATACATTTTTAGAGGGCGATATAGGCCAGAAAACTAATTTTTGTAATACTTACTAATGCTAGTACTAACGATGTATTTGTCATATACTACTTAAGTAATTTATACCATAATGACGTTTATATTTTGTATGGAATTTAACGTCTTTACCGTTTTGTGGTCACATTCTTTGACTTTTTGCTACAACTTATAGTCAATGCACTAGATAACAACCAATTCTAAATATTTAATCGACTTTCATAACAAAAAAATTCAAAACAAGCTTTAAAAACTTTGCCACAAGTGTTGAAATAATGGTAAATTTCAGATTTTCTTAGCAGTAAATACAATAAATGAAAATTACTCAGTAAGGTAATGCACAAGATAAAAAGAAGTTCTGTAAGATATATTTTTTTTCAATTCTGCTTGTGCTGTAGTTTGCCCACTAAATTATAAAATTTGCAAAAAAGAGGCATATTTACGCCTATCTGCCCTATATCTTAGCCTGAAGTAATAGTACGTATTGACTATAATAAAAATAGTTTAGGTAATTTTGCCGCCAATTCGTCGCGTTCAAATGTTAATTTCTTTTATTATTTTTTTAAATTCATTTATACATAAAACTTGATGTGTTATCTTTTTAGCTCTCAATGTTGGGATTGAAAAATGTTCTTTCCATTTTCAAATTTCATATTTGACCGCTCAAAGGGACGGCTAACACATTGCGGGTCGCTCTCTGACACTACTGCAAGTACGATTTATCGCAAAGAAGCATGTGCAAGATAATTATGGTCGCATATCGTAGCATGTTAGAGAAAAATTGTTTAACAGTTTCGACTGATTTCAGACATGATTACAATAAATCATCTTATCACTAACATTATGAAAACATTATAATAAATACTCTTTACAGACAGAATTAACAAAATAATTGAAATTGTTTTGCTTCCCCTATGCTAAATTCGGTTTTTATAGCTGGCATCCCTGCGAATCACCGTATTGGCAATCGAAACATTTTCGTTAGGTACTCTAAAAATAAAATCACAATATCAAACGATATTTTATCTTTAACAACAATCAGTTGAACATGATATTGTTACTTGTACAAGTAACTCGTTGTTCTAAATCTGACATAGTCACGCAAACCTATCAGAAACTTCTGGAATACATAATGAATGACTCGAGTATTTAATATTTGATTACGGCGAAGTTCAAAATGGATATAGAAGAGAAATATACACGCGTAGTAACAATCAATACCTGCAATTTTTAGTATTTTATTGCTACCCGTACCTACTTTGAAAATACCTTGATTTTTATCAATTTTTAGGATTCCGTACTTAAATGGTATCAACGAACCCCTATTACTAAGCCTACACGCTGTCTGTATGTCTGTCCGGCCATTAAAGGACTCTATTTTTAGACCGAAGTAGGTAGAAGCATTATGTTTTTATGTTTTGATGTTGTGATGGCAGATACCTCAAGAATAATAAAAAGTTCAAAAAGTAAATATTTTAGGAGTTTCTTATACAGGAAACACGTTTTCGTTGTTTTTGCTCTATCGTAGAAAACATACAAACTTCAAATTTTGTAGTGTGAAAATGGGAGCTGTAAAGTATGACAATAATTATTAAAACCGGCCAAATGTGAGACGGGCTCGATCCATTGCCATCGTAAATTACCGTATTAGCGCTATCTAGCGAGAATAGTCTAGATTATTAAGAGAAAAAGTTAGACATTAGTTTATTAGGAACGGTAATTAAGAACGGTTAAGAAACTTGGTCAGTCATTGTATGGGTGACCGCTTTGCGGCCCACTTTTTTGATTGTGTTAGAAAAATACTTAATTCGTAGAACGGAACCAACAGTTTGCGAGGCTTACTCGCACTTAACCGAAATTTTCTTTTAAATGCTATCTAATATAGGTTAAACAAATTTTTGCATCAAAATCAAAATAACAAGTACACTATAGGTAATATTTACTAAATGGTCCATAAAAAAATTATAATATCAAATATTGTTGTCATACCTACACGCATCAAGCTAGGGTTCCGCGAATAAAAGTTATTGCAGATATTAAAAAAAAAGGATTTTATCTTTTGTAAACACGCGGTTATAAGTTAGAAGAGAACACATATTTTATTATTTCAAAGCCAGTACCTCGCAAAACATACGTACTAATATAATTTAAAAAAAAAAAAAAAAAAATTGCATTTTGATAAATTGAAAAAAAAATTAAAATTATACATACACGGCGGCCAAACGATTTGGATAAATTTTTATATTTGGTGTTTAGGTTAACGTATATAGTTAATTTTTTTTTTTTAAATAGTCGCTCAGTTACTAAGTATAATAGACCTGAATTTTGTAAGAATATGAGTTACAGCGCCTTGAAAAATATGTAATAAAAAAAAATATAAACTAAATACAAAAAGCACCTTTTTGACGTGACAACGTCTTATAAATTGGTTTGCCGGGTGACACTTCAAGAAACTGCGTTACGCTCCGCTCACGTTATGCGCTCACAATGAGAGCGAGTGAGAGGCACGCGCCCGCCTAAGAGCGAGAAAGACAGACATAAAAAGTGAAAGGCACAAGTTGTCACGTAAAACTTTCGCCCGTATACCGACTTTACAGGCAACCAGTTTTTTAATTTTTTTTTTTTTTGCTGATTTTGTAAAAGTGATTTACATACAAACTTTACACTTACAGTGTAAACCCTAAAGTAAACTCCCAATAATTACAAATAGGTCACTTGTTTCATGATTATCGCCAACAATTTCACTATTAGCAAGATTGATTGCTGGCTATTATTATTCAGTAGGCTTTATATTAAATATGTCACATGATATATTTAGTATTCGTTGTATTAAATATGTCACATAAATAAATTTAGTTGGCGTTGTATCAAATATTTCACATGAAATATTAATTAGGCGTTGTATTAAATATGTCACATGTAATATTTAGTAGGAGTTGTATCAAATTATTACATAAAATATTGTATTGTGTGGTAGAAAGGAATCCTTTTTGAGTAACTCCAATTTGCACTGCGCCGGTATTTATTTACGGTTTATCAAAAGTTAGTACCTAAAACCACCAGAAAACCACCAGATTTTTTAGCGTTTAATATGTAACCACTAAAAAAACCACTAAATTTTGAATTTGTATGAAAAGCTATTTTTTTTTATAAAAAATAAAGGAATATTAAGTAAATATTCAATGATAGTTAATTTCTTAAAAACAAGAAAAACTATTTGAAGCCAGCTTTTGAAGCCAGAAGCATCTTGAAGCTACGATTCCGAAACTTTTGCAAAGTTTTGTTGGTCGATCTACAATCTTTCCGTTATTATAAGCGATCTCTACATTACCTAGAAGTCTGTCCTATATAATATAATCTAATAATTTGTGGCCCTAGTCTTTCTATTGCGAGCTACGGGAGTGAGTTCACGACATTTCTACATCTATGGTTTACTTACGGGGACAATAATCAATATTACCAATATATCATTTTTATTTTCCTTTCCCTATACGTTAGGAGTAGGGTACTATACTTATCGAGTGCAATATTTCCTTTTTCTTTGTTTTTGATGACTATTAACCTAAAAATTGCCCACTAAAAAATCCACTAGCCACTAGATACAAATTTTGCCCACCAGCAGGTCCCAAACCACCAGATCTAGTGGTAAAACCACTAAGTTGGCAACGCTGAAGGGCATTGTTAAAAAAGAGCAGTGTCAAATCACTATTTGTCCAATAAGTTCATTATAGGTAGTGTGTCACAAGTAAATTGTCTCACAAATGACCAAAATAATTTAAATTAAAAGAGCGATTATTTGAATGCTCATAATTTCACATTCTAGAATAGAGTCTTGAGCGTAGCGAGGGATTAAAAGTACGTCGCTCGAGGTTAAATAATTTTGGTACAGTTTGGCACTCTCTGCTTTTCATTCCCCATTTTGAGAAAAAAAAAGAGATGATTTTAGTAGTGACCAATATTTATATTTAATTAAACAAATTACAAATTCATTTTTCCCTCGAGTTGTTTGGAAGTAAATTGTTTATGACAGTTTCCGCGTTTAATTTTAGGCTTGTGTTAATATTTCACTTTCACGGCTAGAAAGTATAGTATTATATCTGGGCTAGAACTAATTTTTTCTTTATAATTGTCTTCTTATTTTTTTAAATTTGATTAACTAATGCCGCGTCGGCAGCCTCGCTTTTATTGCTACCAGACCAGGACTTTACCGAAGCGAATTGCGTTCAAACTTTTTAATTGAATATTGTTCCAAATTCAAAAGTCATTTCGTCACTGTTATTAAGTGCGCTGGAATGACCTACTTTGCTTGGAGATTTTTTTTTTATTGAGAAAGCCTTCGCCTCTTTTCGAATAGATGAGACGAAAAATAAATATTCTGAATAAAATTTGCCCACGCATTGTAGGTTATTGTACTTTTGTTCTTTAACGTTATAAGCAATAGTAATTAAACTATTGATAATTTATCAATTATTCCTTGGTTTCTTCCCTCCCTTTCATAATTATCGCTTTGGTATCTACCATACGTAGGTAATTTAAAACAATTACACTACATTATCATTAGAAGACTATTAATTTGAATTGAAAATACGTGTAGGTATAATTTAAGTTAGTTAATTATTAATTGCATATATCCGTCTGTTGCGGATATTATTGTTATTCTGACTGACCTATTATAATAAACCAATTTTCTTGTTTTAGTTCAGTCGGGCTCTTTTGTTGCATACAGAGAATTGACTATAATTTATTATTTCATCTTAATATGGGGCCTATCAGCTTTTTAAGGCATCGTGACTCTATGGGTGGTCGTATTCAACGAGAAATAAGAAGCAAGTAGAACTTTATCACAGTTAAGACATGCAACTAACGTTAAATTTAACATAACTAATATGTCTTAAGACACATTTGGACTGTAACTTCTTGTTAATTTTAAAATAATATGTGTGGTCTTGTAAGACTGAAAAGACACTCCATAACAATGAGCTTTGGAGCAAGAGCTTATTTAACAATTTCTAGCTTGAGATTTGAGATATGATGTTATTGTTCCCTTGAGATTTTTTTTATGCTGATGGTAAGCGGTCACCACAGCCTAATGGACGCCTGCAACAACATAAGAATAACTTGCTTGCTGACCCTTTAAAAGTCTTATAACTTCTTTTTGAAGAATCTCATTTTTTAGTTCTCGGAAAAAACCTTGGCAGTTGGCAAGTAGCTCATTCCACAATTGCGGGAGAAAGTTCCTATAAAACCGCACTGTCCGTGACCATTTAAGTTTTAAGGTGTGAGGATGTATTATTTCCTGCTGATGGCGAGCGGTGCTATGGTAGAACGTAGCCGTGGGCATCATTTCAATAATTCCTCAGAAAAAAACCCATTATGCGTACCTACAAGCGATAGAACACACACAGGCAAACTCTCTCCTCAGACTTATAGGATCGATACAGCTTGTGAGTTTGGGATTGTCGACCGTCGAATTTCCTTAGACCGTTGTTGAACCGAGTCTAAGTCGTGGTAAATTAGTAATTTACAAAATCAACTATAATTAAAAGTATTTGTTTGGTGATTTAAAATAGTTTTTACTAGTGTTTAAATGATAGCTAAAGTAGGTACTCATTTTAATTTTCTTAATGGGTGTTCGACACACACTTGGCTCTTTTTAGCTTTTCAAATACGTACGATTGCATAGACGAACAGACTAAGTAATCGGTAATACAATAAACATTCTTTTTTTTCTACTTTTAAAACACAAAATTCTTTAATATATGAGAGAAACCCACGTTGTATAAATCAAATCCTTTCATATTAAATTCGAACAAAATAAAATACAAGTAACAGATGTTATTTCGTCTTATGCTTCATTATTTTGTTATCAGTAAATACTCCGAGTTACACGTCTGAGTGAATTATGATATTCCCAAACTTTTCCTACAGCTTCTGTGGAGCAACTCCATTTACAGGCTGGATAAACACGGGGAGAAAGTTTACAGTTTCCCCTGGATTTTTGTTTACATTTTGATATATGTCGTTATTTGTTGCAGATACAATGTAAATGGTACATTACTGCCGCGGCCCGCAAACGCATCATAACCGGGCGATCGAGAGTATGCGGGCTGAGGCACGCATCAAAGAGTCTGGTTGTGCTCAGTTTTGGCCAAGGCTTGTATAGTGCTTTTCTCAAACATGCGTGTAAAATAACTAATTATATTGACAACTGTATTGATAATAATACAAATAATTTAGGTCATTAGCTCATATCCTCGGCTGATGACGGTTAGAACCCATCGATATGAAAAAACAATCATATCGATGTTAGAACCCCGTATGACATTATGTACTAGCTCTGTTTTAACCTTCGGTATGCTAATAAGACTTATTTTAAAGTTTTTAAGATATAAACTGTTTTTGTTCGGTTAAAAAGCTTTTAAATTCTCATTCTGTATAAAACCATCTGTGCCCTATTCGACTCACACTTGACGTTTTAAGAATGCAAAAGCGTCCTTAGAGATTCAATATACTTATTGAATTAGATTAAAACAGCTTCGATTTTTTCATACGAAATTAAGTAATCATTTTGTTAA
The DNA here is from genome assembly GCA_946406115.1 of Apoda limacodes. NCBI lineage: Eukaryota > Metazoa > Arthropoda > Insecta > Lepidoptera > Limacodidae > Apoda > Apoda limacodes. Next base: position 17,018,672 of record OX291555.1, on the reverse strand, counting down.
GCAGCTATGTCATTCCCCTCCCCTCATTAATTTTCATTCAAATCGGGTAAAAAATTTAGCCGAATTCCCTTTCCCTACTTTGTGGTTATTACACTTATACTTAACGTTCTAAAATAGCCTAGTTACAAACACAGACACTTTTTTGCATGAAGCATCAAAAATGTCAAAAGACAAAAATATTGTATGTCAAAAAGTGGAAAAATCCCGCACTAAAGACAAGTTTAGTAGCATATGTTTCGAAACAGTCGTCGTTTTTTCAGTCATGGCTTCATCTGCCGTGCCATAAGGAACTTTGTTCCAAAAATTATCATTCCCCCACCGTTTTCTTTGTAAAGTTTTTAGAGCCAAAAAATCTAAAATAATTTAAACTGAATGAGAATCAATAAACAATTAAATATTTAATTAGTTCTTATTTATACTATATCGTTTTTAAGAAGGAAGTTAATTTTTTTTAATATAAATAAAAGTATAATCTGACTGACCGACTAATGTATCAACGCACAGCCCAAACAGCTTGGTCTAGAGTAGGCGAGCAATACGGACATATTTTGTAAAATTCATCCCCTGAGTAAGTAAAATTGGGAGTTGGAAGTCGAAAACATTTAGAAAATTTCGGTATTGTGGTGAACTGAATTTCTATAAAGTCTTTACTGCGCTCAGCGCTTAAACCAACAATTTTAATAGGAACAACTAACAGCCCTAAACTAAGATCCTAAAGCTCGCCGTCGAAAACTTTCTCCTTGGAATACTGAGATGGTATAAAGTTTATTAGATAAGTTTATAATTAAGTAACTACTGACTGACCTAATTTCTGAATCCTACTAATGAAATAAATTCAAATGTTTGTGAAAGTGTATGTTAGTTTATTAGAAGGTATTTCTTTGCAACACAAGAACTATATGAATATAGCAAAATTAATAAAAACACATCCTTACGCTTTAGCGCACTCAATTCAAAAGTTCCTGCAGGAATAAACACAACTAAATCCTATAGCTACAGTTTACTGTTAAAATAATATATTTAAAATCCCAAGCCGATTACCCAGTTTAGCACGAACGGAGCCGCGATCAAAAGCTAGTGCAAATATTGCATAAGGTATTTCGCATTGTCAATTTCTCCTGTTGAATCTTTCCAGTAGTATTATAAAAGAGCTAACTTGACAGATCACATAAAAATCTTAAGAGGGCGATACTACATAGAAAATTTTGCCTATCATGACGTCATAAAAATCATTAAATAGGTGCCATCTTTCGATAATTATGTGTAGCATTATCAAGCATCTAATACTAAGTACCGATGACGTCATCATAAAATCGCAACTGGCCTTTTTTAGGTAATACCAAAAAACGCCAGTTATTATCTATCTAAAATTATCTATCTAGATATTTAAAAGATTTTTAATTCTGAAGGTTATAGTCTCCTACTTAGAATATGTTTTCGTATGACAGACGCTAAATCAAAACTATGGTACCCATTAATCCGCCAATACGAGACGGTAAACTGATAAATGGAACCCCAGAGACTTGAATTCTAAGCGCTTTGAGCTTTGAGCCGTAACTTACAGTAACTATTTCTTTGTGTGATATTATTCAAAATAACTTCTGTTTATTGAAATATTTTTAACCTGTTGAGGTGTTTATCCTTCTGCATCAAATTCATGAGCTCAATTTCAACTGACTTCTTATTCACCTATCTAATATTTCGTGCTGCAATTTTGCATACAAAAACAATCTCCGAAATTAATACAAAGGCAAAGTGATCCGTCTGCTAAGGGCCTTTTCGGGAATAAAGTTATCGTAAACTGCATAAAAATTTTCTTTGAAACTCCCTTGAAAGACCAAATTATGATTTTCAGCACTGTATTCAGCTGGTTGCGTCGGTAATTTAATAATAAACTGACTGACTGAATAATGTATCAACGCATAGCCCAAACTACTAACTCTAGGGTAGGTAAGCAATAAGAATATTTTTTGCATTATTCATCCCCTGAGGAAGTAACATTGGGAGTTGGAAGTTTGTATAGAAATCCGTAATTATTAAAGCTAAATGCATAATCGTTGGTATTCGGTTTTATGATTTAAATATTTCACCGTTTTCGGAAAATTATCGCCTACAGGGCAAAATAGTAAATTAATATTTGTAGAGAATTCCGATATTTTTGTAGATAAAAGCATAAACAGTTAAAACCTTTTTTTTTTTTTTTTGTTTTTAAAACTTCACGTGGACAACGTGGGAGGAATACGTAGGTGTTTTGATATTTTTTCTTAGTGGTTCCAGGAAGTTTAAAAACATTTAGGAAATTTCGGTATTGAGGTGAACTGAATCTTATAAAGTCCATACTGCGTTCAGCGCTTAAACCTACAATTTTAATAGGAACACAAACAGCCTTAAACTAAGATCCTAAAGCTCGCCTTCGAAAACTTTCTCCTTGGAATACTGTGATGGTACAAAGTTTATTAGATAAGTTTATAATTAAGTAACTACTGACTGACCTAATTTCTGAATCCTACTAATGAAATGAATTCAAATGTTTATGAGTGTGTGTGTTAGTTTATTAGAAGGTATTTCTTTGCACCACAAGAACTAAAACGATCTAGCTAAAATTTGGGATGTATATAGCAAAATGAATTAAAACATATCCTATCGTTTTAGCCCACTAAATTCAAAATTTCCTGCAGGAATAACCGTAACGTAATAGGTGAAATAAATAAAAAAACGGGTTGCACTCCGGGAGTGCCGGCAGAAATGAAAACATACTCGCTATTTACTTCCCATCACTTCTTATCCATATTTATTTATTAAAAATAATAACTTTTGTTTATTTACTTTTTTGACGTTGTATATTTGACAGCTCAATCTGTCATAGAATTAAAATCCCATATCCAACCTCTCTGTACTACTCATAATCGCCATATACTAAAAATAAAAACTAACCTAATGTAAATAAAGGTCACGTGTCCTAACGCGAGTGTCATCTTACGAATTTTCGATCAGGACACGTGACCTGACGCGAGTTTCACAGTTTTTACCCATCACAAAAAAAGTGCACAGCGCCGCTAAAGAAGTTTTCACTTCAAAAAATTTAATATAATCAATAATCCCAAGCCGATTACCAAGTTTAGCACATATGGAGCCGTGGTCAAAAGCTAAAAAAAATATTGCTTAAATTTTAATAATATAATTATTTTGCATTGTCGATTTCTCCTGTTGTTCCCCTTTCTAGTAGTATTATAAAAGAGCATCGATATACTACCTACCAAGGATGACGCATCATCTAAAACTCCGCTAAAACGCGCCCGTAGCGGAGTTTGCATTGAGCAATGACTCAATACTTACAATTAATTTTGAGTCTTATGGAGTTGTCAAAGAGTAAAAATTTCTTTGAATAACACACGTATTGAAGTATTTAAAACCGGCTAGTTAGCACTTTCGTAATATTCCACAATTTTCGTAGCCATTTGTTCGGCGTGCGATATCCTTGGTTGTTTGTAGAATATCGATGTAAAAGAGCTTATTTGATAGATCACATAAAAATCTTAATATAGATAGGTAACTAAAAGATTTTTAATCCTGTAGCTTATAGTTTTCTACTTAGAATATGTTTTCGAATGACATACGCTTAATCTAAACTATGGTCCCATTGATCCGCCAATACGAGATGGTAAACTGATAAATGTGACCCCAGAGACCTGAATTCTAAGCGCTTTGAGCTTTGAGCCGTAACTTACAGTAAGTTTTTTATGTGTGATATTATTCAAAATAACTTTATTATTTATAAAAATATTTTTAACTTGTTTAGGTGATTATTATTCTGCGTGAAATTTATGAGCTGAATTTAAAGTAACTTCTTTGGCACCTATCTAATATTTCGTGCTGCAATTTTTGCATACTAAAACTACCTGCGAATACAAAGGCAAAGTGATACGTCTGCGAAGGTTTTCTTCTAAATTTTCTAAAGGCTAAAAGTATCGTTAACAGCATAAACATTTTCTTTGGATCTCCCTTGAAAGACCAAATTATGATTTTCAGCACTGTTTACCTACTGAGGAAAAGCAACACATGCGTGTGACACGCGCGGTTTCCAAGGCTTTCTTTCTCACCCACCATATTCGCCAAATATATATAGCATCTGCGACTATTTTCCAATCTCTGATCGCACATAAAAAGAAATTGGAAAAACATTCAGTTCCAAGTAGGAGATCATGCATTAACTTAATTCTTATTTGAAGTGTTGCCAAAATCTCATTATTACGATATTAACGGGAGCGAAGAGCTGGAGAGACATTGGGTGAAGTGTATTGGGCTGGAGGGAGACTATGTTTAAAGTAAATAATAACTTTTATATATTTTAATGCCTTGTTTACTTTCTACCAGACTTACATCACTTTGCCTCCGTACTAATAAAAAAAACGTACAAGCCCGAGTCGGACTCGCGCACCGTGGGTTGCCTTACCACTTAAATTTACGTAATTAATGATCATAAACAAAAACAAAAAGTGAGAGTCTACGTGTTCACCCATCCAATGACTAACCAACCCGCCCGAACCGAAAGCCCGTCGTTGCTTAATTTTGAATACCGTTTTCAATAAACATGATACTTATGTAATACAACTAACCGCATTAAAATTGGTCCTTTATTTCATTTAATACACATCGCCTGTAACTCCCTCTGTTGGCCTATATCCGCAAAAGACTAAAAACCTACTCTGAGGTGACGAATAACAAACTTTCACCCTAAACGCATGTATGTACCTACCGTCTTCATTCGTTTCGTCGTTGTGGGGCACAGTATGTTGTTAATTTTAGCCAACCAACAGCAGCAGTTGTTATTTATTATTCTTATATCTATAGAATATAGACATAGACAATTATTTATTTGGTTCCACAACGCGGAAAATGTCAAGGCAAGCATTTAAAGAAACATTGGCTACACACTAAACGGAATACAAAACAGCCACAAATTGGCAACTACTCATCCAATATAGGAGTAGCGGTACACATTGTCGTGCGGTGCGATGTCAGAAAAGGACCCCGTCTCAGTATCTACTGAGTAGCGGTGAGGCTACCACAACGCAGATTTTCAACAAGGCTCCAAGACAGATACGAATTCAGTGAGGTGACAGGCAAGATATAATCTAAATTTTAACAGAACATAATTAGTTATACATTGTTATTCAAATATTATGAAATTTGTCAAAATAATGTAAATTATGTGTATGGTTATATGTGTAAAATTAGAATTGCATTAAGTATAAATTAAATAATTATTGTTGTTTTTATTATTCATTATTGAAGAAAAAAATAAAACAATATTGTTAATTATAATATTAAAAAAGAAAAATCAACGATTAATATCTTATAAAAAGTAATATTCTATAAAAATTATATTCTTCTAATAAAAATATTCTTTAAATTTAAATTTGAAAGGAACTACTAAGGTAGAGATAGGTAGAGGAATATCGTTCCAGCATTTCGTTGCCGCAAATCGAACCCTACCTGAAAATCCTGTGGTTCTGTGACGTGGCACCTTCATAAGATAATTTTTTTTTTTTTTTTTTTTTTTTTTTTATACCACTAAGGTGGCAAGCAAGCTTACGGCCCGCCTGATGGTAAGCGGTCACCGTAGCCTATGGACGCTTGCAACACCAGGGGTATCACTTGCGCGTTGCCGACCCTTCAGAAATCTAATAACTTCTTTCTTGAAGAACTCCATACTGTAGTCCTTGCAGAAAACCTTGGCAGGGAGCTCATTCCACAACTTAAGCGTTCGCGGGAGGAAGTTTCTCTGAAACCGCACTGTACGCGACCATTTAGGTTCTAAAGTCTGAGAATGAATTCCCTGCCGATGGCGAGCGGTGCGATGGTAGAAAGTAGCCGTGGGCATCATTTCGAACAATTCCTCAGAACACAACCCATTGTACAAGCGGTAGAACACACACAGCGAGGCAAAGTCTCTCCTCAGACTTAAGGGCTCGATACCGCAAGTGAGTTTGGAATCGTCGACAATTCTCACAGCCCGTCGTTGAACTGAGTCAAAAGGGCCAAGCTGGTATCCGGGTGCACCTGCCCAGAGATGGCAGCAGTACTCCATATGGGGCCTAACTTGCGACTTGTAAAGTAACAACCTTTGCCCCGACGTGAAGTACTGCTTCGCTCTGTTGAGTACACCAACTTTTTTGGACGCCAGCTTTACCTTATCTTGTAAATGATCTCGGAACTGAACATCGCTGGAGATGTCGACACCAAGGATCCCAATGCTCTTGGAGATGGAGAGGGGAGTGTTCTGGAATTGTGGGACCACAGTGAATGGAGTTTTCTTAGCGGTGAACGCGCACACTTGTGTCTTTGTAGGGTTGAATCGGACCAAGTTTACCCGTCCCCAGTCAGAGACCTGAGACAGTGTGGTCTCGATTTGAGACACAAGTTCTCCGCGGTTTTCCTCCACAACGGAACGAGGAATGTTTGCACGACCCGTGTAAAAAGCGTCTCCAGTACTGTCATCTGCATAGCAATGTATGTTGTTGATGTCCAACATGTCATTGATATGCAGTAGAAACAGCGTAGGAGACAGCACAGAGCCTTGCGGGACACCAGCATTAATGTCCATGCTATCAGAGCAACTACCGTCAACTACGGTTCGTATGCGTCTGCCGGACAAAAAGCTAGCCACCCATTTGCACAAACCCTCGGGCACTCCGTAAGATGGCAACTTCGATAGAAGACCGCGGTGCCAGACCCGATCGAACGCCTTCGCTATGTCCAGGCTACATGCCAATGCCTCCCCCTGACTCTCAATGGCTAGTGCCCATCGGTGTGTGAGATACACTAGAAGGTCACCAGTCGAGCGACCGTGGCGAAAGCCATATTGACGGTCACTGACCAGATCGTGTGCTTCTAGGTATCTTAGAAGCTGTGTGTTGATCACACGCTCCATCACCTTAGAGAGGAGAGAGGTAATAGCGATAGGCCTGTAATTCGATGGATCTGATCTATCGCCCTTTTTGGGCACCGGGTGCACATTCGCAGTCTTCCATGTAGACGGAAATTGCCTAGTGTGGTAGGAAAGCGCGAAGAGGCGCGTGAGTACAAGACATAACTCAGGAGCACACTGCTTAAGCACCACTGCTGGTATACCGTCTGGCCCACTCGACTTATGAACGTCTAGAGAAAGCAACGCCCGCCTGACCTCCCGCTGCGTTATGGAGATTTCCGGCATGGACTTACCGCACCACGGTATAGTAGGTGGTACAGCGCCTTCATCGTTCATATTCGAGTTCGAGGCAAAGAGACTGCCCAGTAGATCGGCTTTCTCTTTAGCACTATGGGCCAAGTCACCATCGGTCTTTCGCAGTGGTGGTAACGACGACTGGCAGAAGTTCCCTTCGGCAGCTTTGGCAAGCGACCAGAAAGCACGACTCCCAGAAGGATAGCTCGCAAGTCGCCCACCTGTTTTGCCGATGAATTGGAATTTTGCTCTGGCAGTTGCTTTCTTACTGAACCTCGAGGCAGCATTTAATTTGCGTTTTAACTCAGAAATATTCGGATCCTTATTAAAACGAGCCGTGGTCCAAGCCTCATATGCATTTTGCTTAAGAATTTAATTAGCTGCTCTGGTGTTGTATCGATTTTCATCGCGACACCACTTAAACATTTCAAAGAGATACGTTGAATTTTGATATTTAACGACTCCAAATTGGTGGTTCATTTTTAAAATGTCTGCTGAATTAAGGTAAGGTGTTAAATGAGTGCGAGGTGGTGTGCACAAGCATGTTTATGATCCTCTGCAGTACACTTTCCGTTCTAGCAAGCAACCGTGGTCATAGTCAATATCAGCATAATTCAATTTGGCAGAACAACAGACTCGCATACTTTGACTCTTAGCTCTTTACTGAGAAGGTCGAGAAGGTCGCGCATCCGATATAAATTCCGCAATCTATAAAAAGAGTTGCGAGATATATCTCGTACATGGTGCTCATCATCTATCAAAACTCCCAAATTATAAACCTCATTAACTCGCTCCATTTGTTCTTTATATATATTGATAAGTTTATTGTGTTGAAATATGCGTTATTTTAGCCTATTGGTTTCTATAACCATATATTTATATTTTCTGGGATTTAATGCCAATGCGTTTGCTTAAGACCACTTAGATATACTTTCTAAACACTCAATTATTTTTGTAAACACTGTGTTCAGGATTAAATGAAATGTAAAATTGTAAATCGTCTGCGTAAATATGCAACTTACACTGTTTAATAGTGCTATATTAATATCAGCACTATACAGTTCAAAGAGTATAGGTCCTAGGATTGAACCCTGGGGCACTCCTCGATTAACTGAATATGGATAAGAAAGGTTAATTATATAGATATCACACTAATATTATAAAGGCGAAAATTTGTGAGTTTGTATGTTTGTTATTTCTTAAACCTGAAGGCTGGCCCAATTTTGATAAAAAAAAACTATAAATAGGAGCTGGTACCCTGGGATTAACACATAGGCTACTTTCTATTCTGACGAATTAAAGGTTACTCAATCCTGCTGGAACGCAGCATCCAATGGAGCTAAAATTTTGCACAGAGATAGTTGAAGACACGGAGTAGGAAAAAGGCTAAAATTCAAAAGTTTTCGCAGGAGTAACTAAAACCGAATTACACTTGAACGAACAATAGTTGCAGCTACCAATAGCTTGATATAACAAACTTTTTAAGTATAATCAAGCAGTTGCCGTAAGAATCCTAAGCCGATAACCAGGTTTATGGCGGGTTGAGCCGCTGGCAAAAACTAGTCTTTTGTAATCGCCCGCGCTCATCGACTTCCTTCGGTTCTAACCAGATCACTTTGGACTATTGGTATTAACCTTAATTATACTAAATTATATTCAATACATTTCTTATCAGTTTGCATTTTGCAGTTTCCCTAGCCCTAATTAGACAAACGACATTTTACCTAGGAGACCGTTATCGGAAAACAAAAATACAATTCAAAACTTTATACAAACACTATTTCTGGTAAATTAAAATGGAATCCCTAGTTAAACTAAAAGAGGCTACTGATGCGCTACACCAAACACGAAACTAATAACTCTACCCAACACGTATCTACAAACACACACGGGTTCGTCCCAATTGGGAGCTATAATTTATGGGTACACATTCCCTTATCGGCAAATTGTGTTAATTCATCCAGAAGAGCATTCCTGGCTCTTGTGGATGGAAGTAACTAATAGTGAAAAGCTGTGTCGGTTTGCTTTTAGTAAAAAGTAAAAATTTAAAAGAAGATTGCTTTTCATTACTTAAGTACTGTTTTTTTTTTTAGATATCACAGCAGTTCTATACTTCTTCAGGAACCTTGTTAATAACAAGCAACTTTTATATATAAAAAACAACTTTATACATACATAACATCACGCCTGTTTCCCAAACTTTATACAACCATTATATATATAGTAAGGTACTTTTAGAAGATCGTCCAATCTATTCACCTACAGTTATATACATCTGAGTGTGTCACAGATTCAAAATTTTACAGTTATGAAACGACATGCTTAATACTTCAAAGGATGACCACATGTAAAGGGAAGAAATAAAGAGATTTATTCCATGTAACCTATTATTTGTTTGTCCTAGAAACATTTACCTACCTAAACTTACTAAGTAGTCAGTACAGACGTCGCCAGAAATACCTGACTATCGGTCGTGAGCTAACAGAACTCTTGGCAAACATCTTCGTACAGATCTGAGAGCTGCAACCCTCGTTACCTGGCATACAAGAAATAAATAACCAAGTCATAACAAATGTCGTATGAGCAAATATTAATGAAAAAAAGGTAAACTGTAGTAGTTTCATAAAACTCCAGTCAATATTTTAAACCATTACTTTATTGCAATAATTTAAAAAGGAATTTGATTGCAAGATATTTTTATCAGGCATTTCATCAAAAACTTTATCTTTGCGTGCAGTACGAAATCGTCAGTGAGGGTGTCTGACTTGCACTTGACCTATTTTTGTACATTAGTAATCTAAATAAATAATTGACGAAATTAAATTAAAGGTAATAAGAAAATGAAATAACTGTTTTTAATTTTATTTAGTTAAGCATACGGCGCTACTTGAGAAACTATTAACTAAAAATGATTGATCTTCGTTTTAAAAGTACTCTTTACCCCTTTAGAAAAGGTTTAGGCTGTGCGTTGTTTGTCAATCTTGCAATCAGTGCTAAAGTTTTATTATTGCGATAATAAACATGGTTAATTTTTTGATTAAAAAAAGTTAAGGCCACTTGAGAAGAAAAATTAAAACAAAAGCATTATTCAATGTCAGGTCAGAGCAATATAAGATGGATTAACATTTATCACCCTCGGCGGTTGATTGATTGTGCTCTGAATAATAATTAATGGATACTTCCTGGATAACAATGTTTTGGTCAGTTTTAGACCGTGCAGCGGGATAGTTTTTATTCAGTAGGTACTATAAGTTTTCCTACTTCGTATGTATTCCATTGGTATACCGAGACAAAATTTAGGGAACCGGGATTCAAGTCACAGTACTTATCTACACAAGTCTTTGTTGCCTTAGCACAAAGGGTGTCATTTCCTAGAACTCATTTCTTGTAATATATTTTTTGGTTTCGAAATAATATAGAAATGTGAGCACGTCAAAGTTGTAACCCTAAAAATCATTATTAAAATCGAAACAACAGCAAAAACTCTTTTTTCTTTTAATATGACTCAGGTGGCAGACAACGTGTTTACGAGTAATTTATAGTTGAGACCTCATTGGAAACGGTCTCGAGTTATTCGGACTAGGAATTCGAGAGAAAAATGAATTATGTGTTTCGAGAGGTAAGTTAGACTTTCATACATTTTTCTATCGAATGCCAGTGTCCGAATAGCTCGAGACTGTTCCCAATAAAGTCCCAGGCAGATATCAAGCAGGCCCGCTTGCAACACAAGGTCATCAGAAATGATTCTTGCCTTTTGTTCGTAAGGATTTTCGGATTTCTGTATTAATTCCATATGACGTATTAAAAAGACAAATAATATAAACGCCGATTTATTATGTATATTGTAAACTGCGTACCAAACAAACTTCGAAGTTCGAAATAAATAAGAAATCGCGTTGGTGCGCAAATCCGAGTAGCATTTTTTCTAGGCCCTAAGAACTTATCATAGTTTTAAAACCATTTGTTTAACCTGTATTTAAACCTTTAGAGAATTAATTATATTCTTTCTGAGTGTGCACCTAGGTTATATGAGCAACTCCTGTGCGAAATTTTATGATTCTGTAGACTCACTGGCCTTGACTCACGCAATTATTGTGAAAGTTTTATTATTACGATATTAAATATGCTTAATTTTACGGTTTAAAAAAAGTTAAGGCCACTTGAGAAGAAAAATTTGAACAAAAGCATTAAGTATTCAATGTCAGGTCAGAGCAACATAAGATGGATTAACATTTATCATCCTTGGTGGGTGATTGATTGTGCTCTAAATAATAATTAATGGATATTTCCTGGATAACAATGTTTTGGTCAATTTTAGAACGTGCAAAAGCACAGTTTTATTAAGTAGGTACTAGGAGCTTTCATGCTTCGTATGTTTTCCATTAGAATACCGGGATGAAATTTAGTAAACCGGAACTCAAGTTACAAGAAATGTATAAAAGGTACTTATCTAAACTAGTCTTTATTTCCCTAGCATAAAGGGTGTCATTTTTAATTTCGAAATAATATAGAAATGGGAGCCCGTCAAAATTGTTACCTTAAAACCATTATTAAAACCGAAACTACAGCAAAAACTATTTTTTTAATATCACTCAGGAGGCAGACAAGCTTACTTTTTAAATTGATATATATATATTTTCTTCCGAACGGGCTATGCAGTTGGCTGATGCAGCCATTACTGCTCCACCGGGCTTTTTTTGGAGTGAGACAATGAAGGATTCTCAGCCCATATAGCGCCCTACGCTCAAGAGCTCTCCGCGGGGGGAACCTCGGTTTGGGTTGTCACTCTTGAGGTCTTCCCTTCAACCAGCGTGGGCCTCGAACTCGAAGGTACGTCAGCGCCAGGAGGGGAGTACCCCGTTACCCGGCTTGTTATATACTCACGTCTTGTAAATAGCGGTGTACTTACAGTCGATAGCTCGACTAGTTTCGGTTCTCCACCGGGACCCTGAGCTGAGCTGATATTAATCAGTCACGCTTGCCATACCAGGATCATTTCTTGCGTTTTTATAATACAAACGCCAATTTACAATGCAGTTTGGAAACTGTGAACCAAACAAACTTTCGAAGTTCCAAATAAATAAGGAACCCTATCGGTGCGCACATCCGACTAGCCCTTGGCCACTTTTTCTAGACCTTAGGAACACATAATAATCTTAAAACCGTTTCTTAGACTGACAATAACAGTCAAAAGCAAAATTTAGCATATAGTAACAATTTAATTGTGAGTATAAACAAAATTTCTTATTTGAACAATAAAACAATACACTGACCTCTGGAAGCCACTGAGGACATCTAACGTCAATTACTTTGATGTGTTTGCGGAACCTTCTCTACCTCTTTGTTCGTTGAAGGTTTTTTATTAAGAGAATGCTCAACATTTTGTTTTCTATATGACATTTTTCCTTTGTTTTGTTGGGTAGCCGTTGTCAAAACAACAACACACTTGTTTTAAAATAGTTTTGTGTTTTCATTAAATAAAATTAAATTTGTCTTGTGACTAACAAAGTAGCTTCTAACATATGAATTGGAAAATGTATAAATTAGGCTTATTATATGTCTAAAAATAGCCTGTCTTGTTTCAGCGGTTGAATGCCAGGTGTACAGGTTTATCCTTATAGAAGGAGGCTTAGGTCATATGGCCTATATAGCTGCTAACTCAGCTTCACAACTGCGTCATGTAACAGCAGCCAGTAGGTATTAATGGTTTAAAATTTAAAATATTAACTAGGCGGTAACCCATCCAGGTGCTGATGACGCCGAACGTTACTTACGTTGCATATCGTTTTAATTATTCTTTAATTAATTGTGTAATTAACTTAATTAACTTTAATTGTGTAATTGCTCCTTCTAAAAACGTCGTATAAAAGCAAGAATTAATAATACTTAATAACAATAATTGTGTTTTATTGAAATTTTATCTAAGTAAATATTTTCATAGCAAAGATATCAGAAGAATGAAATCGCGTCAGGACTTGTACTTGCAACAAATGAAATCTTAAACGAAGAAGGATCAGTTGCGTCATAATCCAGCCAAGTCAAAAAGACAAATAATGTATAACACACTAAAAATCTTAGCATTATCTTTAGTTTGATTATTGAGATAAGCGCATAATGTACGCAATGTTATCTAAAGGAATTTATGTGTGTCTTTTTATTATAAATAACGAACATATAGATAAGTTCTTAACATGTCAATTGAAAAATATTCAAATAAGTCCTCTTTGTCTAAAAAAAGGGCAAGACAATTGACAAGTCCGGAATATGTAAAATGGTTTGTGTATTCAGTTTTGTATTTTATGTTTTGCAATTTTTCATGTGTATATACATACATACATACATACATACTGTATGCTTAAGTATATGTTTTCTGTAGCTGTTTTCCGTATTATATATAAATGTATTTGTATCCATTGTCTGGTATTCATAGTGCAAGCTTTGTTTAGTTTGGGGCAAAATGGCGTCGTGTGTAATGTCCAACAGAACATTGTGTATTAAGGGTGGTTAGGAGAAAATTACTAACGTAAAGCTGTTACGAAGCCCAAGGTCGAAGGCGAAAAAATTGGGCACTCAAATGCTAAAAGTATTTTTCAAATCTGACTGGTAGTATCAAAGATTAGCGATTTCAAACAAACATCATCCAAATTCTTCAGCTTTTTTATATTAGAATAAAAAATCGATCAAAAGCAGTCTGTCTAGTACACATGTAGTGTTAAATTGCTTGTGCAAATACCAATCTAAAACAAATTCTAAATAGTGCCTTGTAAATAATAGTTAGCAATCATGCTTTTATTCGTAAATTTGTAGCAGTTCGGAAAATACAGCCTTTTTCCTCATGGCAAAGCGGGATATCAAAAAACAAACTGGCGATAATGACATATGAACATATTATAGTATTATAAAGTCTGTGGTGCTATCTATTCTAACGAGTATGCTATGGATCAAAATATGAACTACGCGCCAAGCGAGCAATTACAAATTTTGACTGTAGCCAAAACTTTATAATTTAAAAATTCTCTAGATATCTAATGCTGGCGCTCGAGCGGCCACACTCTGATACTGTACTGCAAGTACGATTTATCCCTAAGAAGCTTGTGCAAGATATGGTTGCGTATTATAGAATGTTTGAAAAAACGTATTTTCTAAAAATTTAACTGCCACATTACGTAGTTTAGGCTATTATAGTTTAAAATATAACATTTTACAACCATGTGACAGGCAGACAGACGCAGGTACAATAATATGATCAGTTTGAAACCATTTTGAAACCATAATATGGATAACAGCAATAAAAAACCAATTCAAGGAGCCAATCTTATTATTGCGAAGGAGACGGTAAGATATATCACCTTTGTTTTGTAATTTTAGATATCTATTTTAAAAGTTTTAATCCTGTCAGAACCGAACCCGCATCGATTACATAACTGGAACCTGTAATGCTTCGAGCTTTATCACTTGCCAGAAATAGCACTACGTTGGTAATTTCACTTGTTTCAAGCACACGATTTAGAGGAGAATAATTAGGCGCTATTGAAGTTAGGAATTCTTTGTTTTCATCGTCTGACATTCCTGAATTAACCTACAAATTAGAGTTTACAATACCAGGTAGGACAGCGTTTACTCTTACTCCATGAGCAGCTAACTCTAAAGCAACGCATCTGGTGAAATGATCTAAGCCTGCTTTTGAAACACTGTACACTAAATGAGTGTCAGTGGTCGTAATTGCTACTATACTTGCTATATTAACTACACACCCTTTGCTTTTGATCAAATGTGGTGCACACAAACTTGTTAAGAGAAATATCGATCTTAGATTTACTGCCATTACTTTGTCGTACACTTCCATAAGATTTGAATCAAGTATACTTGATGTACGTATTATTCCAGCACAGTTGATAAGAATGTCGATCTTGCCAAATTTATTGACAGTGTTTTCTACCAGAGTCTTCACTTCCTCGTCTTTAGTCATATCAACAACAGTTTGTAATACATTGTCTTCGCCTACTTTCATACAGTTCTGTGTAGTATCTTCTAGGCCTTTGGCATCGATGTCTGCAAGCGATAGTTTTGCTTTAAGTTCTGCATATTGTAGAGCAATGTCTCTTCCCATACCAGCAGCAGCTCCTGTTATTAGAATTACTTTATCCATTTTGTTTTTAACATTCCGTTAACAATACTACCGAATCTTTTGATAAATGAGAATGACTGGTATTTATTTTTTATCGTTTTTAATTTATACGCAAGATAAACTAGGTACATCCAATTTTTGTCATGATAAGATTAATAATACTAGGGTTCCTTTGCAAAATTTTAAATTAAATAGTCATCAATCATAGATAGTTTTCTTAAATCATAAAAACTATTACGATACTATAAAGAAGTATTTAGGTTTGCTCATGATGTATTCCTTCGAAAGGCCAGTGGAGTGAATAATCAATGTACTTGACAAATTAGAAAAAGACTCATTGGTACACGCCGGGTCTCGAACCTCCGCCACTCAGGATGCAAATTAAAATAGAAACCCCCTCGACCACCACCGACTTAAAAAAAGGTTACTGACTGATAAACTGATTGCTATGTTAGTGCCAAGTACAAACTGTTGAACTTAATATTAACTGTTTCCAGAAGGACATAACGTAAGAAGGTAAAATTGCAACTTTAATGAATTTGAATTCATCAACAATAAAATTGTAACTCTGGTCTTTCAATCGAGTATAAAAAAGTCAGTATAACACACTTGGATGGAATAACAGCCTTTTGATCATTGGAATTCTAGAAGCATCCTAACTTGCATCACACGCGTCATTGGAAAACGTGCAAAAATATACGAAGAAAAGAAAGGTTTATAGTTGTACGTAATTAAGAGTGTTATAGAATAAATTATATAATGCTATTTAATTGCGACTACAAGTAATTACAAAAATATAGTTGTGGTTTTAGATTCAATGAAATTGATCTTGAATATGTATATAACCAAGTAAAAAATGTGAGAAAAGCCCTGCATGTTTGATACTGTTAGCACAGAATAAATAATAGTAGCGCCTGTTACTTAAGAGTTGATAAGTCTTAAATTAAGTGTTATGATCACTTGTGGCAAACTTATAATAATAAAAATAATGTTTGGGAAATTGCCGTCTTAATATAAAATGGAGTACTAATCATTAGTTTTCACATGAAATATATTTCAATGTTGTTGGTTGTACGCCCATTTAGACCGAGATTCTTTATGTAATTGATATCAATTTATTTATTGATAAGATGTGGTATTTATCTAATACTTTTGAACGAGCAATTCTTGTATATATATTTTTAATCTAAATCTCAGAAACGGCTCCCACGAGTTTCATAAAATTAAGTATGCAGGGAGTTTCCAGGGCGATAAATCGATTCAGCTAATTTTCAATTTAGAAAACGTTGTTTCATCCGTATTTTCAGGTAATGATAACCTGAAAAATATGACTTCTCCTGACATCTATTTGCGAGTAGCAATACTATTATTTTTACCGACACAGCTACTTGCCAATAGATGGCGTTGTTAAAATAATGAGCAAAGCTCGGTTTTCTAGGTACTGTAAATAAAACACTTAAATTTTTTATAGTTACATACATAAATCAAAAATATTTAATATAGAAATACTAGGCTTTACTCATATTGTTTACTAGGTAATATACATCAATATTATTGAGTCTAGCGACGCCTATGCTCAATTGCCACCGTTATTTAAAAGTGGAATATGCGGATTGAATATATTAAAATAAAATAAACAAAAAAATTATCTCACGATAAATTAAGGATGTACGACTCATGCATTCATCTGTGAATGTATGTAGTTTCAATTCACTCAAGGTTCGAGAGCCCGCATTGCACTGCGGAACTGAGATACACCAAAAAAAATTCTTTCAGGAGCCCAGGTTATTACCGTGGGACACACATGGCGTTTCAGCGACCACGGGCACAGGTTCCAATTGCAAGTGGGTAACGAGGAAGTATTAAATTAATTTCAGTACTGGCGATTACAACAATTATTCGTGGGTTGAGACTGATATGTAAATGCGGTACGATCGGTTGACCAGAACTGTTTTTAAAACATAGTGCATGAGAGGGGATGGAGGGATGGTAAGGCGTTGGGATTGTAGTTGAAATTAAAAATTCTAATCGCGGTCTCTGTGAGGCGTCACCATTGCCTGCTATCCTTAAAGGGTCACCATAAAAAAACTATCATGGTAATAATGAACCCTCAGCGATTTCAAATTGATTATTATGCCAAAATGCGAAAGTTAAAAATACATGAGTAATATGTTAAACCCATTTTGATTACTTAAATTACACTAAACAAAAATTAATTTTCTTGTGGTTATTTATTGGTTAGAAAGGGGACACGGGACGAACGACGGGTCGAAGATATATTCCCCTAGCGGTTTTTACGGTAACGACTCGAATTACGCCGTCCTTAGAGGGATGAACCTTATCGAAAATCGCTAATGGCCATGAGAGAGGAGGTAATAGTCGATTAATACTACCACTACTGTACCGGTTACTATAGGGACACAGAGCGTATTCCACTTCTCTCTTATTTGGAGGTTGTGTAAATATCAAACACTCCATCGCTTCTCAAATGTCTGAACGAGCTTATCCAACGAAGAATGTCGATGTTATAGACTAGCGGTATAAGACTCTACTGGAGGCGCAGGTAGAGACGTCAACGGCGCGGTATGTAAAAAATGGGTTGGTGTCAGTGCTGATGGTTCTGTGGGATCGGAACTTAAAACTGTAAACGATAGAGAGTTCAGTAAATACTCAATCTGTATGAGTACAGTGTTAAGCTCTTCATAAGAAAGCAATTGATGTCAAATAATTATGCGGTTTTCTGCTAACTCCTTCTCAAAGGGAGGTTGATACTCTCTATCAAGAAAATGATAGAAGATTAAATTAAAAATATGACCTCGCACCTTGAAAGTTCGTGCGTCGTCCGAATACATATTACATTATAAGACGGGTCCACGACGAGCAAGAAAGCGTTTTAATGCGGCTAAGAAGCTGTCGCTAACTGTCTCTTGTAGTTAAACACGTAAATAAACGAATATAAGCCTTTTGGCTGCGTGTACCACGACGCCTAATAGGAGTGTAAGATATGGGACCTGCATAGTCATAACCAGTGTGCGTAAAAGATTCAATAACAGGCTTTGTCCGACTATCAGGCAAGTCGGCCATAACTAGGGCGCGGTTTAAAACGAATACATGTGTTACAAGTATAAACACGCTGGCGAAAGATACGACGAATCAAAACTTTTGTCTCAACAAAGATGTCAAGAGTTCTGGCCTGGCTACGAATATTTTTGATGATAATAATCAATTAATATATTAATGATGTGATCTTGACGCGGTAAAATGACCTGGTGTTTATGATTATAGTCAAGATCCGAGTTGCCTAAGCGACCACCGGCTCTTATCTGACTGATTTCTGTATCTATAAACGGTGATAGTTCGTAAAAAGCTCGATTACAAAGTTTGCTCTTACGTAAATTCTCAAACTTATTTTCGAAATACATTTCTCGCACAACTTTTAGCAGTCTGTTTTCAGTATAATCTATTACGGAGGCGGTTATGTCGACAGATATAAACAATCACTTTTTTGATGGAGCTAAATCATAAATTGCGGAACATTCTTGCGCAGGCGTTAAAACATAATTACCTTATAGCAACAGAAGAACCTTAGCTTCTGGTACGTCGTTAAATAACATGGTGATATCAATAGGCCATTGTGACGGATCTAGCGGCAGCCACGATGGACCAGACAGCCATAGCGGATGCGAAATTAATCTTGAGACGTAATTTCACGTGATAAACAATGATCCTGAACAATGAAAAACTTATCAGAAGAAATGTTGTCGTCACTTGGACAACGCGGTTAGCAACAAAAGTTTGCCAACTATGTGGCGAATCCTTAATCCAATATAATGCAAGACCGTAAAAGTGAGCCTTCGCTGTATGAGTACAGTTTGATGGACAAACCGAAGGTGAGGTATCGTTTCCATCAAATATATGACTGTTTAACTAGATGGCGCTGTAACGGTGATTTAAGATGGTAAATGGCTCGGGCCGGTTTTTATTATTTTTTGTTTTACTTTAGAGCTAACACACACTGTGATCACTGCAAGATTATATGTATTACTGTTTTTACGATAGAGCAGCTAGATTATAAGTTTGTACCCTGTACCGCCAAGCGCCGCGTCTAAATTCGAATGTTGTTATTATTTTGGTGACTGTTAGTATTCAGAATGTTATGATTTTATTTTTCTGTAATGTTTATTACAAGAACCAATTTCATCTAAGTCCCTTTGGATGGAATTTGCACGAGATTTCTACTTATCCAACTACATTTTTAGGTTGGTCGACTATTACTCATTAAGTTGTAAGGCCTACTTAGCTATGATAGTTTTCCTTTTAATTTCGTTTATCAAATTCTCATGATTTTTTCCATACACCCAAGAACAGCCATTTAGTTGGCAGGGAGGGGGGATCAACCAACTGACAGGGAGACAGACGGACGGACATGGCGAAACTTTAAAGTTTTTGACTACGGAACCATAAAAAGCAATACGTTTATCTACTTGAATTATTAGTTAATAAGGCAAGGACAATGTCCCAAGTAAAATCTTATACAGGGCACACACTATCAAGTTTAAAATAACTTTTTGCAAATACAATCTAATGCAAACGACAAAATATTCAAAATTGAAACAGTCAGCTTACAATTACAACATTGCTTTCAGTGATTTGGCGTATGACATCGCCTTAAGCTATTTATAAATATGTGTGCAAAAATGTGAATCCTACGCCTCATTTATTTAATTAAAAGTCTGGGCCCTTTTTTGCATGAATTTTATTAAACCTAAACTATACAAATATTATGTAGACCGTTTTAATTTTTAGTTTATATATCCGTTTAGATATTTGACCCAGTATTTTACTGGTACACAACCTCTACCGAGTATATATCCCCTCCCTACCCTCTACCACAAATCAAAAACTTCCTATCATGAAGTTCCTTCTGAAATAACCTATAATGGAAAAACGATAGCTAATGGCTACGATATCTGTAATGCTTTTAATCAATATTTTCAATCGGTTTTATAGAATCCCCCCAAATTAGTAATACACAATCATACGAGGCTTCGAAGGCCCCAGATACCACAGTCGATATTCAGTTCATTAATTTAAATGCCCTTACTATTCTTCGTGAATTCAAAAGTACCAACCCTCATAAGGGAGCAGGGTCTGACGGCATTCACCCCCTTTTGATTTCCCAATGCGCCAAAGAACAATTACAACCAGTGACATATATTTTTCAATGTTCACTTAAGACAGGCATATTCCCTGACATTTGGAAAAGAGCTCTTATTACTCCCATTCCAAAAATTAATCAATCACTTGACGTTTCTCAATTCAGACCAATCTCAAAATTAAGTCATCTTGGTAAATCGCTAGAAAACATAATAACCTCGCAATTGTTTGACTCCGTAAAACATCATATATCAGAAAATCAGCACGGATTTGTGAAAATGCGTAGTGTAGAAACAAACATGGTCACTTTTACCGATTTTTTGTTACACTCTATGGATGAAAATCTGCAAGTGGATGTCGTGTATACCGATTTCGCAAAAGCTTTTGACAAAATAAATCATAATCTACTTTTAGAGAAGCTTTCGCGAATCGGTATACACGGTACTCTTCTTAGATGGATTGATTCTTATATTAAAAATCGTAGTCAGGCTGTATACCTCAAAGGATATTGTTCCCAATACTTAAATGTGCCTTCGGGAATTCCCCAAGGATCACATTTAGGACCCTTACTTTTTTCTTTTTATATTAACGACATAGGAAATAGCCTTAAAAACACAAGTCATCTACTTTATGCTGACGACTCAAAAATCTACAGGACCATTTGTAACCACCAGGATTGTCTAGCTATGCAATCAGATCTAGAAGCACTTCAAAATTATTGTCTCCAAAATCAACTCTATCTTAATGTTAACAAATGTTCAATTATAACGTACACCCGCAAAAAGAAACCTATTCATTTTAATTATACTCTTAACAACTGTAAAGAGTCGAAAAAATCCGAGATCTTGGGATAATGATGGATGACAAAGTTACCTTTAATTATCATATTGACTTTATATTAGAGAAAGCTTTTAAACAACTTGGCTTTATTAATGGAGTCTCACAGCTTTTTAAAAGACCATCTACCTACAAACTTTTATATTTCAGCTTTGTACGATCGATTCTCGACTTTGCAAGCATAGTTTGGTCCCCCCATAATCGCTGTCATATTGACAGAATAGAAAGAGTGCAATGTAAATTTATAAAAACTATAAGGCCTATTACTTAGAATCTAACTACGAACGGTACGAACATCACAATATTTTATCTTTAGAAAACCGTCGTAAATAATCAGACACTCTTTTCCTATTCAAGATAATTAATAACAAAATTAACTCGTCTACACTATTATCAAAAATCCCCTTTACAGCCAGACTTCGCATTCCTTCTCGTTCCTCACGTGTTAAGTACACTTTTCTTCAGCCTAAACTCAAAAAGAACTATACAAGAAATTGCTTTATATCTCACTCTATATGTACATATAATAAAGATTTCAATAATATCGACCTGTTCCATGTGACATTACAACGCGTTAAACGTCAGATATTTAATAAACTAGTGTGTCTGTTTTCTCCCTTTTTTTTATTTATATTCCTTTTTTTTTCTATAAGTAATTGAGTTAACTTTTTCTTTTTTTTTGCAATGTAATTATAAACCTAGCCTAAATGAGAAGACACGTAATTAAATGAATAATAATTAACAAATTTGTTGTAACATTGTTAAGATTTTTGTATGTTTTTTTTTGTATTTTGCGAATCTGTTGTGACTAATCCGTTACTTATATTATTTTATCAATAAGTGTTTTTCGGCACTATAGGTCTGTTTAATATAAGAAATTACTAACCATATATATTTATGTATGACCGTTTCTTGCCAAAATATAATAAAATAAAATAAAATCACGTTTACCACCTCTTCCCCATCCTTAGCCCCCGTCTATCCCAATTCTTCGCATTCAATTCACATCAAAAACACACAAACTGCAGCTCAACAAAAACGACTCACGCTCCAACCATTGTAAAATGGTCGTAGTAATTTTAAACACCTACTTCACAGCCAACCTACCGGGTCCAAATGTAAATGTAAACCATCCAAACTTAAGTTCAGTGACTAATAGGCGAACAAAAGGAATGGCCGTTGTTGTGGGCTTGAGTTTCTCACACATTAGGTATACCGTAGACTTTTTATTTAATATTAATTTCAAATAAATATATCTATCGTTCCTAAAAAAAATATTATTGACGAACGGATATATAATGCAACAAAATTTTCTGACCTTCTGGCATTGGGGATTTGGTCGCTAATTTAGTTGTTAGATCACACCATTTCAATATCACGACTGCAGTTTTGATTATTGACCATCGCGTCAAAAAAGTTTTTTGTACTATATGACTGGACAGCGAACATCAATATAATCCTAAATAAGTGTTTTGTTTTCCCCGTTTGAAATAGTAGAATTTTAGGCACGTATTTATTAAAAGTTAATTATGGCAATACGTAGTCTATTATAGAGCTATAAAATATATCTAACAGCCATGTGACAGACAGACAGATGTTAACTTTGAAACTACAAAATGGATAACAGCAATACAAAATCAATAAAAAAAAACAAATTTAAGGAGCCAATTCTTTTTATTGCAAAGTAAACGGTAAGAAATAGGTTTTGTTCTGTAATTTTGAATACTTATTTCAAAGGTTTTAATCCTGTTAGGACCGAACCTGCATCAACTACATAACTTGAGCCTGTGACACTCCGAGCTTTATCACTTGCTAGAAACAGCACTACGTTGGTAATTTCATTTGTTTCAAGCACACGATTTAAGATGGAATAATTAGGGCCTATTGAGTTTAAGAATTCGTTGTTTTCATCAGCAGACATTCCTGAATTTATATAAAAATTAGAGTTAACAATACCAGGTAGGACAGCATTAACTCTTACACCATGAGCAGCTAACTCTAAAGCAACGCATCTGGTGAAATGATCTAAGGCTGCTTTCGAAACATAGTACACCAAATGTGTGTCAGTGGTTGTAATTGCTACTATACTTGCTATATTAACTACACACCCTTTACTTTTGATCAAATGAGGTGCACACAAACTTGTTAAGAGAAATATTGATCTTAGATTTACTGCCATTATTTTGTCGTACACTTCCATAAGATTCGAATCAAGTATGCTTGATGGACGTATTATTCCAGCACAGTTGATAAGAACGTCGATTTTTCCAAATTTATTGACAGTGTTTTCTACCAGGGTCTTCACTTCTTCGTCTTTAGTCATATCAACAACAGTTTGTAATACATTGTCTTCGCCTGCTTTCAGACAGTTCTGTGTAGTATCTTCTAGGCCTTTGGCATCGATGTCTGCAAGCGACAGTTTTGCTTTAAGTTCTGCATATTGTAGAGCAATGTCTCTTCCCATACCAGCAGCAGCTCCGGTTATTAGAATTACTTTATCCATTTTGTTTTTAACAGTCCGTTAACAATACTACCGAATCGTTTGATAAATGAGAATGACTGGTATTTATTTTTTATCGTTTTCAATTTATACGCAAGATAAACTAGGTACATCAAATATTTATCATTATAAGATTAATAGTACTAGGGTTCCTTTGCAAAATTTTAAATTAAATAGTCATTAATCATAGATAGTTTTCTCAAATCATAAAAACTATTATGATACTATTAAGAAGTGTAATATTAAGACCATTGTATGTCTGCGTGCTCATTCGCCCATGTATCAGCAACAGCTCCTGTTATTAGAATTACTTTGTCCATTTTGCTTTATATATTCTGTTTACAATACTTGCGAAAGGTTTGATGTATGAAAATAACTGGCATTGAATTTTATTGTTTGCAATTTATATGATAAAAAAGAGAGATAAAGTTCATTTCAATAAGGTATAAAAAAAACTAGGGATCTTTTACAGAATTTTGAGTTATTTAAGCAGTAAATAATAATTATAAATATAAATATTATGAAGTCTAAAATTCAGTCATTAAAATTATTTATCTATGTTCACATTCATTAAAATGGTTACTGAATGATAGACTGACTGCTATCAGAAATTAATAAACTTTTTGTAAAACGTGGAGTATCTATTTCCCGAAATATATACCGTAAAAAGATGTAATGGCATCTGAATTAAGTGAAGGTGTTATAGTTGTACGTCATTAAAAGTGTCAACACATCAATAAAAACCTAAGAAATAAATTATGAAATGCTATTTATTTGCGACTATATTAAACACTTACAATAATATATTAAGTATCGTGCTTTAAAGCAAAATAAAATTAATATAAAATATGTATAATATGATTTATGTAAAGAATATGATTTAAACCCCGCAGGTTTGATACCTATCTACTGTTAGGTAAGGGCTGATAAGCCCTAATAATTTTGTGCCAAACTGAGTCATATAACTGCTATAAATTCTTTATTTGTTGATTAGATATTTACACGTAGGTAAATAAAACGTTGTTATTTTAATTTTTATAGTTACATACATATATCATAGATTATTTAATATGTAGATATATAGGGATGGGCATCCGTAATAATTGTTTCATTTCTAAGTAATTATACTACGACTCTATTGCTGTCTTTACTCCCTTTTAGAAGTCTTTATGATTTTACTCTTTTACGAAATTCCTCAATTTTGATCTTTACTTCTTAGGTGATTGTAGCAGTCAAATGCTGACACCCAGAGGGTAGCTCTGTTATTAACAATGTTTCAAAATATTAACAAGTTTAATTTGCAAACTGATACAACGAAGGCTCGAGGGTGACGTCTCGTTACGAATGGTAATGGGATTCGCAATGTGTTGGCATTAAATTGTCCTTGAGTGACACCATAAATCATTTATTATTTAAACAGGTTTCTTCAGGTTTATAGTAACATTGTGATTTTGTGGTCACTTCCATAGTAAGATTGTTCTTCTTTTGGGGTTCCATACCCAAAGAGTGCCTATGTGACCTTATTACTAAGATAACGTTATCTGTCAGTCTGTCTGTCTGTCCAACCTTTGAAGACCTTTATATTTTGAAGCAATAGGTATAATACTGAAACTGGCGGATTTCTCGACAAATTTTAAAAAAAAAACGACAAAAAGCAAAAAAGTATGTAGAGAGATACTAACAAAAGCACGTTTTTTGAAGTGAAAACTTCTTTAGCGGCGTTGTGCACTTTTTTTGGTATGGGTAAAAAATGATAAACTCGCGTCAGGTCACGTGTCCTAATCGTGGAAATTCGTAAGACGGGAACCGTAATGCCACGCCTATTATAATTTTTATTTTTAGTATTCGCGATTATGAGTAGTACAGGGAGGTTGGATATGGAATTTTAATTCTATGACAGATTGCGATGTCAAATATACTACGTCAAAAAAGTAAAAAAACAAACATTATTATTTCTTGACAATGTCAAAGACATGTCTTGTGACATATTTGAGTGTTAAGCGCGAATCGTGTGTAAAGGTTTTCACTTCTGCCGGCACTCCCGGAGTGCAACTCGTTTTTTTTTTTTAATTTATTATTTTCTCTCTATTTTAAAGAGAGTCAGAACATAGCAACATAAAGCAACAATAAAAACAAATAAACAAATATGTTCGTTATATCTGTGGAAACTTTAAAATTTTCCGGGATAAAAAGTCAATAATGTATCATGTACTTTATTTGAGAGTTAAATAATTTAAAAAAGCTACGGAATCTTAGAAAAAACATTTTAATTTATTTGTGTGATTTTAGTAACGCCGGTCAGATGTCAATATAATATTTTATCATATTTCATGCTATATCAAAATATTTTATCACAGAGCTATTATGTAACATTTGAATGAATATTACGACGTTTATCTATATGCGGGAGGCGGTTGTTGACAATTTAATTTAGATATTTTTTTTGTTGATTCAATTTAACTGTCTACTAGACATAAAAGAGCAGAGGGGCACAGCGAGTTCTCACTCAAATTAGCCGCCCGAACAAAAGCAGGGCATTATAAGTACTCGTCGGAATGAGTACCCCAAACTGGCGAAGTACCTCCGCCTTGCAAAAAACGGCGGCAACAACAAACGCTGAAATTGGGTATATTAAGGATACTTAAGGATTCACTGCGCGGAAAGCAGAAGGCAGTGCTCGTTGCTGTCATTGCTTGTCGTAGACACGGTGTGCTGGTACGCCGGTCAGGGAGACCTTATAAAACCCGCCCGCAGGTTGAACGGGTTCCCGAACCGAGGGATTGCATAATCTCCGCCCTGGTAATCGGGACTGGCAATATTTTTAAATGCTCTGTAATGTAAAGTAATACTCGTGCCGTAGAAGGAGACCGGGGCGGACCCGGCTACTACGATAGAGGGAGATTAGGGCCTTTCCGCCCACCGTGCCGGCAATTATATTATCTGTGCCGAATTTTGCCAGTTCCAGTACCGTACCTTTTGTCCTTTAAGTAGTATCTGCAGTGAATCCTCATATTAAGTCTAACTAACTTTATTAAGAAATAAAAGGAAATGAGTTTCTTCAGCGGCAACTCCATCCACATATAATGTGGATTTTTCCAACTTCAGAAGTATCCCCGCCAATCTAAACACAGTCCACCACCATCTTGAGACTGCACAGCTGACTATTCTTTTTCTAACGGCGACGCAAATATCTTGCCCGGCCATCATACCTTCATTATCCCGGCTACAAACTCGAGCACATTTTTGTGAGTCGTGCCGGTGTATCTATGTTCGCCCGGGAGGATATGTACTTGGTACGAAGAGATGGGAAGTAAATAGCTAGTATATTTTCACTTCTGCCTGCAACCCGTTTTTTTTATTCTTCTCCTCCGGAAATACATATTTTGGAGATGTTCAGTTAAGATTTTAAAAACCTCAACTGCATTTTTGAAGGCTTATCCAACGACATTTCTCGCAATGGGGTGCGCAAAAGTTCTATGAAATTTCATAAGAATTAATGAATCTCACGAGCCACTTTTAGCTAGTTAAAAAAAATCCATTTTTAAATATTATATTGAGTTAGATTCAGAAACGTTAGAGTATTTTAACTACCTATATAAAACAACTTCCCTGTAAGTATATATATGCAGTGTATTATTATGGAAATGTAAAATAAATATTTTTGTTCATTGTTTATAGATTTTTCCGTGTAATATACACCAATATTAACAGAAGAAATGAAGTGACGTAAAATGTTACTTTGGTCCAAGTTAATACAATTGCTATTTTTAGAATGATTTTTACTTACTTGTTACTGAGATGAAATGTAAAGGTCGCATCGGTAGCGCTGTTTTCTGGGGTTTATTATTAAAAAGTCCTTTGGATTTTCTTTCTTCATTTTTACTCTACAAAGAATCCACTCGGTGCTTAGCTGCGTTATTTTTAGGGTTTCGAATAAAAGTAATAGTGTGGTTACTAAACGTCTTTGAACCGCCCAACTGATTTAATGTACTGATGTATAGAAATCTATCGGTGCAAAAGGTATATTTATTTTAAAGGCAGTTATTTGTAGTCTGAAAAAATCTTCAGGCAGCAAAACTTCAATAAAGAAGCGGACAAGTGTGAATAAGACTCGTGCCTGAGGGTTTCGTACAAACTAAATTCCTATGTGCTGAACATCGCTCTAACTAAATGGTATGCCAAATTGAAGCACTATGGTAATTTTAAATTAGAAAAAAAAATCCCGTGCCGGAGGTCAACTTCCATACATATTAACGACTTCCATGAACACTAAAAAAATAAATTTAATCCACACAAAAAAATCGCCCATAATGAATTTTCACAAGTACTACTAGCCAATACTCAAAGCAATATTTGCACATCATAAAGCATTTATTACTGTAGTTTTAGGAGTTTTTTTTATGAAGGTAACAAAAGAACTAGCTTTCACATACCTGCGTAGCCTCAATTCGTACTGCACATAACCAAAGAATATAAGTCCGAGAGGTGCCAGACTTCTGTGTTATTGTGAATATAAATTATTATTCAGGAAAAATGTGTTCCCGTGACGCGATCCAACTTCCATACATATTTACAACCATAAACACTGAAAAATTATTTTAATCCATTCAAAAAAATCGCCCTTAATGAATTTTCACAAGAACTACCAGCCAATACTCAAAGCAGTATGTGCAAATCATAAAAGCATTTAACACGTTGACTGCCATGACGGTCACGGTGTGTCTGCCAGTAACTTTACTCAATGAGCCATGCCAAAATTTCAAAAATTTACCGACAATCGCCATTTGTTTTTTTTACAGTTATAGTTAGTAAATAGGCAAAAATACACAGCAAAAGTGAAAAGAAGTCTAAATTGTATTTTTTTTCTTTGAATGTTAACTAACGGACACCAGTGTCCGTCACGGCCCCAGCGTAAGTCAACCCAGTTTTCCTTTCGCAGGAGCCGCGCGGGTCACATTGTCGGATATTCATATTATTTTTATTAGTACAAAATCATGACTTTTTTATTTGTTTTTTTATAGTATTTGCATGAAAACATTATAGGAAGAGTAATTAAAAATCAGTTATAGTATAATCATATAAAATTATCACAAATAATTCAAAGCTACGGAACCTATCACGATAATTAGAGCCTGCACTTGTCCAGCATATTTTAATAGGAATACTGTTGCAATAGTTTGTTAAGTTTATTTTATGGGAGCTGACAAGTCCTATTTCGAAAAGTATTTTACTTATTGGTCTATAATTTCAAAGTTTTTTTGAAATCTTGTGGGCCAAGCTGCCTGGATATTCTACGGGGCCGCGCGAATCACCGTTTATATTGTAAACACTTGTAACTGTGCCCGTCGGCTCTCTAAACACATCTAAATGTATCCGAGTAGTATGGTCACACGGTGTCCGACGCGGCCTCCTGGAGCAGGCCTAGTGGCGGACACGTGGTGTCCGACGCGGCCCATTGGTAAAACCATGTTTTTTTTTCCGGCAGTCTACGTGTTAAGGAGTTTTTTATGAAGGTAACAATAGAATTAGCTTTCCGTAACTGCATAGCCTCAATTCGGACCGGATATAACCGCAAAGAGTATAATATCTGAGAGGTGCCAAACTTCTATGTTATTGTGATTATAAATTACTATACTTTGCCAGCGGCTCCGCCCGCCCAAAATTCGGCTATCGGCGTGGAACTCCTGAATTAACTCCAATTAATTAATTAATTATACTAATGAATTGCTATGTCATGATGTAGGTGCAACAATAGTTCGTTTAACTCTGTCATAGTTATTCGCGCAGGAACTTTTGAATTTTAAGGGATAAAAATTAGCCTAAATGCTATTTTAGTTTTATCCCGATCTGTCCAGTGGTTGAAGCGTGATTGAGTAACAAACATCCATCCAGACATTCAAACTTTCACATTAATAGAAGGATTATTCAAAAATTAGTGCACTAGAATCTATATGATTGATACGTAAATGATGGTGTTAATTGTAATAAGTACGTAAAGTATAAAACAATGTAAAGTTCTAAAAATATTAATAAATATATATATATACATATAAAATGCTTTGTCCTGAATGACTGATGGATCAACGCACAGCCGCTGATCGTAGAGACCTGAAACTTGGAGGGTGTGTTCTTTGTATGACGTAGGCATCCGATAAAAAAGAATTTTCCAGATTTCTACCCCTAAGGGGGTAAAAAAGAGGGGCAAAGTTTGTATGTGACAACGTGATTCCTTGGTCCAATCTACTTCAAATTTTGCATAAGACTTTTTTAATAGAATTGATGGAAGACGTGTTTCGTTTTTCATTGAAATTCATCTCCTAGGGTTCAAAAGGGGTAGAAAGTTATTTGGCGGTTATTTGCATCGAAGTTGACATCGTACTCCTTAGTACTTTTGATTTAAATTACATTTTAATTTGACACAAGTTTGACAACTCAATCCGATTGTATTCAAAAAAGGTTGAACTTACTTAAAAACAACTTCAATACTCTTTAAAATTGGAATGTCTCGAATGTCACCGTACTATATATCAGTACCTCATTTAAGGGGTTTTTAAGCTCAAAGAGGTCATGCGCACTTAAAGTTTTCTTTTTCTACCTATCTTATATACATATAAAATGCTTTGTCCGCTTTGGCGTTGAGACAGGGCCAAGTGCAAGTCCGACTCGCGCAATAAGGGTAAACCGATTTTAATAATATTTTGGTAAGTTGTTATGCACACTCCGGGGAAGGTTTCTGAGAAAAAAAGGGTCAAGTGCGAGTCGGACTTGCGCAATAGGGGTAAACCGATTGTAATGAAATTTTGGTAAGGCTTCTTCGCCGGGGAAGGTTTCTGAATTAGTACAACCCTATTAGGTTGTTTTAAAAAAAGGAAACAACGTTCGCCGGTTCAGCTATATTTATATAAAAGAAGAATTTGACTGGCTGACTGACTAATCGATCAATGAACAGCTGAAACCGCTGTGTCTAGAAGCATAACATTTTGCACAAACGTTTCTTAACTGACGTAATTGTGCACTAAGAAGGGATTTTTGGAAATTAATCCCTTAATGTATGGGTTGGCAGTTTGCATGGAAATGGCTTAAACTTGGCTTAAACGTTAAAAATTAAGATTCACGTTTTTCACCGTTTTTGAAAAATTATTCTCTAGCTAGACGGCAAAATAGAGGATGAAAATGTGTATGAGAATTCCGATGTTATTGTATGTAAAACAGTAAACAGTCGAAAGCTGCTTTTTTTAAAAAGTTTACACAGACGAAGTTGCGGGAATAAGATAGTAATAAATGTATTTTAATCTTAATACAAATATATATCTACAAAATATAATTTATTGGAACTATATAACTATTATAAATTTCATTTACATTCATAACGCACAAACTTATGTTAATCGTATTTCAAATTAGATTCCAGTACTTGTAAGTTTATTCTATCTCTAGTTTAATTTATAATAACTGTTTTCTTTGTGTTATATCTTAGTTGCGAAGGAGAAATTAAATAAAAACATATTAAAATTGTTAAATATGTACTTAAGTAGATGTTAGATTATTTTATCTATTTATCAAAAAATTATAGACTAGCCTTTTACTATATTTTTTTTATCACAAATAGTTTATGACAAAGTAATGAAAAATGAAGTACAAATAATATTAAGACCATAGATGTAAAAGAAATGAGACCTAAGTCGACCTTATGAAAAAAAAACAAATAAAGAAACGCAATTTTTCGGTGATATTCTTAATTATATTACTTGGAATAAAATTCTATAAGTTACAAATGTTTTGTGTATTTTCTGCGTGGCGGCTTTTGTTGAAGATTCTTTCACCAAAGTTAAAGCGACCGATCTTACTGAGAGATGAAATTAATCTTTCTATATGTCGTTATTTTGATTGGTCAAATATTTTTGATTTGAATGTTATATTTTCTCTTAGATGCATTTTTATCAGCCTCATACGTGTCCACTGTTTGGGAACGGCCTACTCACACCTAGGGCGATATAAGGCCAAATTATAGTCTACGAGCTCAGTGTGGATTTTGGAGTTTTAAAGTTGAACTTTAGTATCACCCCCTCTAACTTTTTAATCATTAGTTCAAAAAATTCGAAACAAAATCAGAAAAAGATGGAAAGAAAATCAGAATATAAGCCTTATAAATATTTGCAACGAAAATTATTTTGAACAAAATCGTGCAGGCTATTCAGAACATTCTCGTAAAGAAATCGAGAAAGCAATGTATAGTTCTTACCTCTCGAGTCTCGAGACAGTACTTGTATACATTTTTCTCTCGAATTTTAGTCTGGCTTATTCGAGACAGGGAGCTTATTGTAAACAGTCTCGAGTACTTTCATGGGTTTTAAAATGTAAGACCTACTTGCATACATTTTTCTCTTGACCGTTCCTTAAAAGCACCCTTCTCCCAATAAGCTTTCACTTCATAAGTTTTCAGACAATCCACAGAATTTTTTATACTACGGAATTCTAACTTAATGCGTGTAAGTACGCCACGTATTTGGCCAGTTTTTTTGGATTTAGTTTCTCCTTCTAAGATTAATTTTAATAAAAGATTTCTACAACTGATGTAGACCTCATTTCACGTGACACACAGTAACAACTCAACTGTGAGAACATGTCAGACACTTCTTCAAATGGATCCGTCACCCGTTACCCTTGTCATCCCTTGTCATGGATTTTTAGCAGCTGAGGGTCGATTTAGAAACTGATTTGTAATTTTTTATATCAATTCTATGGTCGTGATTGGTGGAAAGCGATCATTGGATAGACAGACAGAATTCATTGCAAATCGCGCGTAACGTGTAACACTGATAATACGAGTACACCAAGAAAGTGTTACACATAGCTGCTTGCATTAACCCCGCACCTTATTTCTTGTAATCTGGATAGATTAGGTTTACAAATTGAAATTCATTGTAGTACATAAATGCATACTGCATTACTACCTATATTTCATTTCACAAAGCATGGTGCGTAGCATAGTGTGTATTTGTTAATGAATATATAATATAACTGTAAAACATTGTTATATAAATTATAAATAGTAAAGATACATATGCACACACTTTATTGTATTCACCAGGGTCTGCAATTTAGTCAAAAGTTACTACTTCAGATTCCAAAAAAAAAAATAGTTTTTGCTTCTCTACTGTTCAAACGCATTCTAATATTATCGTCAAGTCTAGGAAGTAGAAATAAGAAGACGAAAAATGGTAACAAAATTAGTGTCGGACAACCGTCCGGAATCGTGACAACTTGTGCCTTTCACTTTTTATGTCTGTCTCTCTCGCTCTTAGGCGGGCTAACCATGCCGCGTGCCTCTCACTCGCTCTCATTGTGAGCGCATAACGTGAGCGGAGCGTAACGCAGTTTCTTGAAGTGTCACCCGGCAAACCAATTTATAAGACGTTGTCACGTCAAAAATTTTATTAATAACAAGGCCATTGAGTTAATACATTCTTATTATACGTATTTTGTTGAATTTTATATAACTTTTTATTTTAAACCGAAGAAAGAACCTTACCTAAATAATAATAAAAAATTAGAAAGTAAAAATTCAAGGGTTCAAATTCGTATTCGTTGTTTTTGCTCTATTGTTAAAAACAGTAATACATATAAACTTGAAACTTTCAGTAATTATATTGTAAAGTCTAAAATATAACTACAACAAAAACCGGCAAGTATGAGACGGGGTCGCACTATTATTATTTTAGATTACCATATAGGCGCCATCTAGCGAATATAGTCTAGATTAGTGAAAGAAACAGTTACATATCTGTTTATATATGAAGTTAAACAACGTAGTCAGTTGTTAGATGGGCGACCGCTCAGCTGCAAACCTTTTGTTGTTAATACAAAAAAAAACATATACAAACTGCTGTTTACAAACTAACTGGTCAGAAATACTTTTAACTACAAAAATATTCAAAAATATTTTTCCTGGTCAAAAAAAACAAAATAATTTGATCTAAATATCGGACAAAACTTTTTATGAGTAAAGCGCAGTCAAGAGTATTTTTGAACTGTTAGCAATTCATAACGTCGGTTAAAACGTTGATTATTTTAGTGTCATTTACCAGAAAAGTCATCTATAAAGTTTCGTAACACCGTGCTTTTACTCATAGGTATAACGCGCGCCATGTAAGATGAGACTCCGAACACTTGTTTATGGGTTCCTTACGCAGAGAGGCCAAGGAGTAGGTTAAGGTGACAGCGCCCACTCCTATCGCAACTCACCAAGTCTTATCACACGTGGCGCCCATTATACACAATGTTTACTCAGGAAGAAAGGCAGTGCCCCTGTAAGTCTCGAGTGCCAGAAAAACTGCCATATCATCCTATTCTGGTAGCATTTCGGCGTAGTTTCATGACTCTGTCTAGTACATAATTTCAGCCTTCCACAAAAACCCAGTGCGGGTAATTGTAGGAGGCTGAAATTATGTTTTTAAATGAGCTAAGGGTACACTTATCTGATGCGTACAATTTTAAGCTTATATGATTCATTTAAATTTTGTAGGGATGTAAAATTAACGAAACTTTGACTGGCTTATGGACTGACTAGGATTTTCTCAATACCTATCAGAGAGATATAACTATCAGGGCTATCGAAATGCTGCCATAGTTAAGGTTGTTTTAGTTTATACAAATTGGTCTAGTGCAAGTCGGATTAGAGCACTGTGGGTTCCGTACCACCATATAATTTACGAAAACAAACAACAACAACTAAAAGTAAATAGTGAGTACATAATATATAATTGGTTGTATAACGTTTGTATAAAAAAAAATATTTAAACTGGCTATCACGGATGAAAAAGTACATT
Organism: Apoda limacodes; assembly: GCA_946406115.1. NCBI lineage: Eukaryota > Metazoa > Arthropoda > Insecta > Lepidoptera > Limacodidae > Apoda > Apoda limacodes. The sequence continues at coordinate 16,983,996 of OX291555.1, read as the reverse complement.
TTTTTAATTAGAAACTTGGGGGCTTAGGAAAGGACTTCGAAACATACAAACCAAGGTAAATTGGACCGCATTTAACTTACTTAGACTCAGTCTTAATGAGGTCCCATTTGAGATTTAGTTCTAATTACGTGACCTTTCGGACAAAAGGTATTAAGATGTATGAACAGATTAATTAAGTCCCTTTGGACTACAGATTATCAACGTCTATCACCGACCAAAGTTAAATAAGTTATTTAAGAAAATTTAATGCCGCGGACGTACTCTTCCAGGCAACCTTTCATTAAGAAAGTAAAGCAAAAGTGATGCATTATAACGTTTTATATGTAAATTTAATCATAAATCAACTAGAATCATACTTCCTTATACATCCAAAGGTACATCCATATTTTTGGATTAATTGTATATAAACAAATATCAATTTCATAGCAAAGGCAAATTAAAAAGGTTTCTCTTAGATTACGACAAAGAGTTTAGCCAATTAAGCTATTAATGTACAGAGCAACAAACTTTTCTGACCCGGTGGTAAAAATCAAAACTACACTTACCATATTGAAATGGTGTTAACTTACAACAACACTAGCGACTAAACATCGGGTCAGATAAGTATGTTGCACTGTGCATCAATAGCTAAATAGGCTAAAGGGTAGAGATTTTTTTTAATTTGAACTGTTTTGAATGTGTCTTTGCTAAAAATTGCTTTTGGTTTTTATATAATTCAGCCAAAAAATTGGCTGCATGTTAGTGTAATTTTAGTCGATTTATGTTTTACTTTTTATATATAACGTTATAATTCATCCAGTTTTGCTTTAGTTTATCAATTGCTACTATTGCACTGTACAATCCTGGCTTGAAAAAATCCAAACTAAATGCTTCCTTTGAAAATACGGTTTTAATTCGTAAATAAAAACATACATATATAAAAAAAAAACCTTTATATATTTCCTAGGAAACATGAAAAGTTTGCTATTATATTTGTCGCGTCTAAAATTTAATTGACAGATAATAATCTTGCATATTGCTAAAAACATAGAAATAGATATCTTATAAATAGCGACTTATTACTTACTTATTTTCATAACTTATTATAGGTACCTGCCGCTTACCATCAGGCGGACCGTATGCTTGTTCGCCATCTCAGTGAAAAAATAAATAAAAAAAAAATTACATTGAAAAAAAAAAAATAATTTCTTTATGTTCCGTATAATGAAGTAAGAAAGCAATCCCTGTTACTGGATAATACTAAGGGTCTGAATACAAAGGGCCTGATAATAGAAACATTGTTAGCATAATTAACAACTTTCAGATGCTCAATAACGCTATTGTAAACTTTATATTCGCAGTTACCCAATTACTTGGTTAATCTTACAATATTTTAATCATAACAGAAAAAAAAACTGCTAGCGCGGTAAATTATTTCAGATAATGGTCTTCGATTCTAATCTCACATGTTCAAACTCAAAGTTTTTTTTATTGTAGTAGATTTTTTTTCTATTTCTGTATGACTAGTACAGTGTGGCTGATGCAGCCATTACTGCTCCACCGAACTTTTGGGGTGAGACTGAAGGAGTCTCAGCCCATGTAGCGCCCAACACTCAAGGGCTCCCCGCTTCGGCTTGGGTTGTCGCTCTTGGGGCCTCTAAACAGTACTTATGAATCGTTTTTAAAACCTTAAATTTTATAAACTTTACCAGCGGTTTTGGATTTATTTTAATATCGAGAAGTAAAATTTCACCGAGAAATTCAGTAGTTGGTATTTTTATTATATTAAAAATAATACTATCTAATCGTGGTCTTTTACTAGGCAATAACATAATATACAATGTTTAAATTTGAAAATAATATGCCTCCTAATTAATTAAGCTAAGAATTGGAGATTTTTCATCATTAATGTATTCATCAACTTTATTGATTTAAATATCTTTGATATAAATTTTAAATTTATTAGATATAAATTAACCACATTTTTAGGAATTTGATTTTAAAAATATATACTTTGTAAAGTAAAAAAATCTATGTGAACTTCTGAAGGCGACATTTTGGAACTCTCAATTTATTCTTCTATTAACATATTAAAATTAAAATTTCGAGTTCCAAGTTTTGATTAGATTATATAATAGATGGACTGTAATGCTCTCTATTGCAAAATTTACACTCTATCGAATTAGGCTACCTTAGGTATCCCAAAGGAAAATTCCACAAGACATGAAGTAGTGGAAATAGCCAAATTAGACCAAACGAAGAGTGTCAACATCTGTAAGCTGCCTAACTTTTTTGACTGCAAAAGCAGCTGATCTAAGTTTCCCTGCAAGAACCAAGATCTGAGGGTTCCATTGTAGCTTGTTGTCTAATTTAATGCCTAAAAAACTTTTTTTTGACTCCAATGTTCTATATCTTAGCCGTTTAAGATATTTTTGTACTTACGTTTTGATCATAAATTTCAAACACTTAGGTAGTCTTTTTCGTATTAAGATGTCAGTTATTTGCCGTAAACCACTGAAGAACCTGAAAAAGTGTACTACTTATGTCATCAAAATTTCTTTTGTTCTGCTTACATTAAATAAAAGGGAAGTGTTACCTACAATTAACACAATCTTGCACTGCTTCTACACAAAGAAAGAGCAAATCATTTATGGGAATTAAAAATATCACTTCCACTCACTCCCTAATTTTACTTAAAAGTCTTGACTTGATGATTTGACTTCATTGATTTGAATCTCCTGCTTTCTACTACCGTAATAGTAGCAGCAGATACGCACAATGCCATAACGACTAAGTTTTATGTTCGACACTAGATCATAGAAGATGGAAGACCAATGGCATTTTGTGACTGTTCTTAAGCATCAAAACATATTGTACAAGGTGCGGCGCAAAAACTTGCTGATTTGTATTTCGCACCAAGCGACGAGGTGGTGTCGGGAAAGGGCGGAACGCGTTTCATTCAAAATACCAAATCATGAGGTTCTATTACCCGCGTAGCTAGTTCGCGACATGCATTTGACCTACGAACAGCGCGTGTTTGCTGCCGAGGCTAACTTTTTTACTGGCCGTTCCATAATCGCCTCTTAACAAGCGTTCCGGACTCGTTTCAATGTTCGTCCTGCAGGTCCATTTCCTTGATTACAATCAATTATTTCTTGGTTGGATACATACAGGGAGAGTATAAGTGTGTTAAAATTGGGTCAAGAGTTCAGTGGAAAGTCAATACAGACGAAAACGTTGAGAGAGTCAGGCAGTCATTTCTACGCTCTCCATGGCGTTCAACAAGTAAACACGCTTCTGCTGCTTCTATTTTTTTTCTGCCTAACCTGGCCGAGATAGATGTTAATAATGTCTGGTTCCAACAGGATGGAGCTATGGCCCATACAGCTCCATGTTTAATGGAACTTTTGAGTCATCGCTTCACAGAGCGGCTTATTTCTTTGAGAGGTCGCCTTGTTCGGCCGTCCACAATTTGGCTTCTTGTGACTTTTTTTATGGGGTTATCTAAAATCAATTGTTATCAATGACCGCAGAAGGAGCCTACCTCATCTGAAAAACAACATACGCTAAGCCAACGCCAACATACCCGTCGATATGCTAAGAAGAGTTAAACAAATCTTCAGAAATCGGGTAACTTAATGCATTAACAATGAGGGCCGGCATTTGACCGATGTCATCTGCAAAACTATTTAACAAAATAAATTGATTACAGGATCAACTAGTTTTTTTTGTTGATCTTACAAATCAGCAAGTTTCCGCGTCGCACCCTGTATAACACCTGTACATGTCAGTTGTACAACATCCTTTTGTTAAACCAAACTGACAAGGATTAATGAAATCGATTTAAGTTAAAATGTTTAAGCATTTGATTAAAAAGAAGTTATTATTGGGATCATTTTTACTTCCACTTTAAGAAAATGGTATATTTTTACTATACTTCGCTAAGTCTGGGAATATTCCTTCGACAACTCACTTATTACGGGTCAAGTAGTGCTATGATATCTGACTGATATAACCCAAAGGATAGGTCACCAGCTTTTTGCCTGATTACGCAATTGATATGCCTTTATAATGTCTACAGAGGTAACAAATTCTAAAAGTAACTTAATTCTAATCAAATCAAATCAAACTTTATTCAAGTAGGTTTCTAAGAACACTTTTGAACCGTCAGTACAATGTAAACAATGTTAACTTCTGCCAAAAAGAGCTGGCAAGAAGTTCTATTTAAAGTAATAATACAATACTTTGATAATTAGCTAAAGAGTATACAATATGTACCGAAACACTAATTAGGTAATAAAAAAAATTTAAAAAAATAGTAAGCTCCTTAAAACAAAGTCAAACATGTAATTTTTTTTTTTGTTTTTATGTAGCATAGGGGGCGCACCATGTGAAGCGTTAAATATCGTCAATAGAGTGAAGGAATTCAGATATTTAAGAGAATTCCGAAAATAGTACTAGACATTTAATAGACCTGCATACGTCAAAAAAAACGTATGTGAAGTCCACAATCCGCTCTGGGCCCGCGTGTGGACTATGGCCCAAATCGCCCTCGCCTACGGTGAGGGTAGGCCGTGCCCCAGCAGTGGTGACGCATGAGGCTGCAAACAACATACTTACATATACTTAAAACAATCCATACTATCAATGAATATAATATAATAAATCATTATAAATATGAAAGTAAATCTGTCTGTTATCTTTTTACGCTGAACCCGCTATACCTATCAAGATGAAATTTGGCATGTAGATAGTTTTGAGTCCCGGAAAAGGACACAAGCTACTTGAAAACGTCAAGTATTATCCGTTTTTTTTCCCCCGTAATTGAGGAGTTGTCGTTGAAATCCTACACCGATGACCGAATACTAGGATTACAAAGAAGTTTGCAAGAGCAGACCAGCCTCCACAGACGGAGATAATGAATCGGAACTGTTTGCCTTAGTTGTGACTGTAAACATTTCACTAAAATATTTCTCGAAAAAGTTAGCGACATGAAGATCTGAATTAATTATGTTTGAATGTACAGTTAGTGAATATTGATTGTCATGAAGTTTTCTGTTTCACTATTTACTAAATACCATGTTGCCTTTATTTTATTAACAGAATTTTTAATTTTATTACTTTTTCGATGTGATTAATATGAATATGCATGCCAAATTACAGCTTTCTGTAAAATTAAGACGGACATGGCGAGACCGTAAGGTTTCCTTGTTAACTACGGAACTTTAAAACAGGATCCATATAAAATTTACATATAACTTCGGATTCTAAACATGATTACATAATTAATCTCAACTGCGACCAGCTTAGGAATAGTGTAGGTTTAATGTGAAGGGTTTCAAGTTGAACGTTCCATCTCTAATCCTTATCTTACATAGAGGACACGCAATTAAATCTTAATCTCAAACAGAACTTCATTTATACTAATCCTAAATAAATTAAACACGGGCCACATTGTCCTTAGCAAAAAGGGATCGTTCAAAGTTTATGTTCAGAGCACCGGGATAACTCACAAGCCTTTTTATTTCAATCTGGTGTGGAATTGCCAACAAATAAAACATTTATAACGCTTTTTTGTGCCACAAAAATATACATGTAGTGACAATAATAAAAATTCCTTCTTACCAGCCTTTACACGTCCCCACTTTTGGAGAAGACCCTTCCTTGCGGAGGTATTTTAATACGTTGTCTGGTATCCATGAAACAAGGCTTTGCTTAATTTTGGGCCAGATGGCACTGAATGTAATGTCCAAAAATATTTATTTACGTATTATTATTTGTAATTTTATTACTTAAATGTTATTACGTATATTAAAACTATGCACAGTTATTTAAATACATTTTTGAAATGAAAACTTCTTGAATTTCTCTTCGCAGATCGAAAATTCGTTAGACGGAAACCATAATGCCACGCCATAATAGGATTATTGGCAAAATAAAAAGATTGATTTTGAAGTGAAAACTTAGGATATACTTCTCTCTATACTACTTCTATGTACTACTCTATAGGACGAATAAAAAGCAAGAGGAAAATGGCTTGATGAAAACATGAAAGTCTGGATTACACGTGTTAAAATGTTATTTTCAGGTGGTATGTTTACACTTCTGCTGGCTCTCCCAGAGTGCAACCAGCTTTTTTTATATGAAAAATAGTCAGTGAATGTTTGATTATGGTTATATAAAGAAAACATATGTTATATATAATACATATCTTTATACTATATGTTATATGTACATATAAAGTAATCGTAAGTTTATCTTTGTAGCTGATTCATTAAATACTTAAACTCCTCGACACAGTGATCCTTAATTACAAATAAAGCTTTCTTACATTTGCTTACATATGCATGGTTAACTATTAATACTAAATAACTAGACTTTTCTAGATAATGATTTTCGACTCGGCCGACCGAAAGAGATGGATAATAAAAAAAAAGGTTTGCACTCCGGGAGTGCTGGCAGAAGTGAACACATACAACCTGGATATAACATTTTAACATGTGTAATCCGCACTTTTCACTTACCCAATTTCCTCTTACTTTTTATTCGTCCTATAGAGTTTAACATTTTTTACCCATCACAAAAAAGTGCACAACGACGCTAAAGAAGTTTTCACTTCAAAATCAATCTTTTTATTTTGCCAATCATCCAATTGTGGCGTGGCATAATGGTTGACGTCTTGCGATTTTTTATGGCTTGGCATTATGGTTTCCGTCTTACAAATTTTCGATTAGCCTGACGTGAGTTTATCATTTTTAACCCATCAAAAAAAAGTTGTGCACGCCGCTAAAGAAGTTTTCACTTCAAAAAAATAACTGTATTCTGATCGTAACTAATCATAGGAATAGGTTTTCTTGCAGGCTAAGCCGCAGGGCACGCTAAGTTTATCGTAAAAAACAGTTTAAATCACTTATACTTGTATTTTATACAATGTGGGTGAGAGGCGGACACGTAGCAAAAGCTGACGAGGGTCAAGTCACATTCAGTGCGAAAGCGGACCTGGGATCATGTGACAGACGTCTGCAGACGCCTGATTTATGTGAAGTGGTGTGAAGGAATTGATTATTTATGATTATTATAAAAATACTTAAAAACAGTATTAGTTATTTATATGATGCTTACACTATTCATCACGTTTGAGACCATACCATCACACCATTGGTGTAATTTGGATATTACATTCAGATGTGGATTGATGACTTTACATACGACTCTATGACGTATGCACCTGCCTCAAGATGTTTTTCTGAAAAGTCAGTAGTGTGAATTTACTTTAAAATTTTAAAACAATACTTAGACTACTAAGACAAAACCGACCCATTTTAACGCTAACTTAACGCACATTCTTCAAAGTAAAGAATATAAGTGGTTTAAGCATAATCATTAAAATACAAAATTAAATAAAAAAAATACATCGTGTTCAAAAACCCACAAAAGTTAAAAGTTAACCTTGAGCACGTATTCAGCTGTGGACTTCAAGCCGAAGAAAACACTTAGCTCAATATTCCATGTACGTGCGTTTATTTTTTTTTTATTTAAGTTTGTTTAACTTTTAGTTTGTAAGGACTTGTATATATATATATTAGTAAGTAATTAAAAAATGGGGTTCTTAAAGAAGTGTGTGTCAGAAGTTTTAAAGGGTCGCGGATGACCCACTAATTGTTCCTGGATAGGTTGCAAACGTCTATTGGCTGCGGTAACCGCTTTACATCAAGCGTATCCTTAGGCTGTCAGTTTGGTTGCCACCTTATTGGTAGAAGATTTCGTAGTATGTTGTATTGTAATTTCTAAATATATAATTAACTAGGTTTTGCCGACGGCTCCGCCCGCGATATACATTTGGTTATTGGCAATGTTATTGTTATATTAAGAAAGCTTGCTACACTAAGCTATTGCAGTTGTTTTAGTGAGTGCAAGTGAAATTCGGTTATAGCTAGTCTTCGAAAACTTTTCCGAGGTAAAAAGAATCCTTTGTCCTTTTTCGCCCCTTCAAGAATACCTATACCAAAAATAAGGTCAACTGGTTGCTCCTTAACGACGCTAAGCAAAAAGGCTTTCACAAACAGAAAAGAATTTGGACAGCACTCAGGTTGCATTGCTTGACCATTATGAATTTCTTATATTTGTATATATGAATGGCCTTACGTATTTTCCTTAAGGCGCGGTGACAACCTTACTAGCGCTGCTAAAAGATATTCCTTATTCCCGCTTTGTACAAAATAAATTTCATAAAAATTACGAACTAACTTTTGAAAACTAGCTGTAAGCTTCTTTAAGAACGTTGTACATCGTTTCTAGAATTTAGGTACCTGTAAGTTGTAAATCGGCCACTTTCAGCAGAAACGCTATGTTTCTGATATACGTGGGCGATTTAAGCAGAAACGCTATGTACAACCCACAGGCATATTTTACAAACAATACCTAACATTCTAAGAAAAGCTTATAACTAGTTTTAAATAATTGGTTTGTACCATTTTAGAAAGTGTGTTTTGTACAAAGAGGAAATAAGAACATCTTTTGGCAGCGCTAGTAATTAAGGTAGTCACTGCGCCTTAAGAGGTCGATATAGTCCAAAAAGCTAATTTCTGTAATACTATCGATGTGCATGTTAATGTACTTTGAAAAATCATTACATAATGTCATAAACATTACTATAAAATATATTCGTTATATACTTTTTCAGTATTTTACACTATAATAACACCTCGAAAATTTTTATTTTTTTGTATGGAATATAACGTTTTTACCGTTTTGTAGCCACATTTTTTGACTTTTTGCGGTAATTTAGAGTCAATACACTAGATAACAAACTATTATAATTATTTAACTAACTTTCATTACGACCAAATTCAAAATTTGCACAAGTGTTGAAACAATGGTTACTTCCAGATTTTTTATTGCATTAACTACAACAGATTAAAAACACTTAATACAGTAATGCACTTGACCAAAAGCCAGTTTTGTAACATATATTTTTTTCAATCCTCTAAATGCTATAGTTTAGCTATAAAATTTGCATAAAAACGGCGTATTTACGCGATCTAGCTTATATCGTAGCCTTAAAGTGAGAATCGCCTTAACACGTCAACTGTGGTTAATCTTATTTCGAGTACCAGTAACTTTGGGCAGAAATTGAGTTCTGAAATTGCTTTTGCTTTCCTGCCCTTTCTAATAATATTATTCTCCGTGTTTTTTTGCTGTGGTTCACAACCTTTGTAACCCAATTTTTCCTCTTCTCTTAAATATTTTTTATTTTATTGACACTTGGAATGAACTCCTTCATTATTCCGGACACTCAACTTTTTAACACGAAAAAGAAAACTTATTAAAACCTTAACATAAAAAATATAAGCTTCATTTTATGACTCTATGTCAAACGTATTTAGGTTGAAATTGTTGTGGATGACTTATTGTAGATATTATTAAAAGCTTATATAATACGTAAATAATATTTTTTTGGATTTTTATGGATCTACTTGGTTGATCCGACTAAAATTTATTGATAGTGCTCTAAGTAGAAAAAGGATAACCCCTGAACAAGAAAATATTCTCATCTGATATTGTTATGTACAAACTATTCAGTATTTATCGTCTATTAAAAAAATAACTAAAACTTAAATATATATTTTTTTTTAATTTTTGGACATTACACACAGCGCCGTCTGGCCCCATAGTAAGCAGAGCTTGTGTTATGGGTAACAGACAACGGATACAAAAACATATATATTACTTATTTTTTGTAAATACATACATATCATACATAAATACACGCAGACTGTTTGTCTAGTGCGGGAATCGAACCCACACCTTCTGTACATAAGTCGGCCACACTATCAACTAGGCTGCGAAGGAATCGAATTTTAATCAAATTTTAATAGATTTAATAATTTTTTATAGTGATGTTTAGAGGATAGCCGTGGTCAAATGCCACTTTGCCCTAAAGGTTATGATCACTTACTGCTGTTAGAACGTTATTGTTTTTTTAGGGTAGGTAGCATAAAATAATGATATTGAAATAAAATTTTCAACAAAAGCGTTGAAAAATACAGTGAAAAAGTAAGTCATCGCATAAAATTATATCACCGTATTAAACAAACTTACTCTTTTAGCACCAATAATAAGTTTGAAACTAATTAAAACATTAAAGCAGGAAAAGAAAAAGTTTGATAGCTTGGGGCGCTAAGTTGACCGCATCCAATATATAAGTTCATCACTTCAATATTATTAGCTAGCTATTTTCTACGTTTTCGCCCACTTAATATATTAATAGTATGGTAACACCGCAAAAATATGGCGGACATGGCTCATGATTACGTCACAATTGCATATTATATGTTCTCAAATTTCAAAACTGTTTAAATTGAATTCTTTCTACCCGTATTATAGGAAATGGGTTGTTGTGGGGTACATATCAAAAATAGTGCCAAAACTATTTTACAAATTCTTCAGAGCTGAGGAGCTTTCCTGCCCGGATAAGTTTTTTTTTATATTACCAAGGTGGCAAACAAGCTTAGCTACTTTTTTTTTACTATATTAAAAAAAACATTGACTTAGGGGTCAATGTGCAGAGGGTGTGTAGTCGATTCCCGCACTGGATAAACATTTATGTAATAAACATTTGTGTTTGTCTTGAGTCTGGGTGTACTTATGTATGATATGTTTGTATTTACAAAAAAAAGTAAAATATATGTATTTTTATCCGTTGTCTGGTATCCATAACACAAGCTTAGCTTACTTTAGGGCTCGACGGCGCTGTATGTTATGTCCAAAAATATTTATTTATTTATGATATGTAAAATGGTAGTGTTTAAAACAATTTCTAGTAAATTTACTTATAAAATTATGTAAATTAAAATTTCGAAAAAACTGAGAAAAGAAGTAAAATTGGTACGGTCTTTGTTATTTACACATACATTTACGGAACCAAAAATAGGTGCCCAATTTCAAATCGTCAAAGCGCCGCATGGGCGCTGCGAGTCAAATCAAAGGTCCTGAATTCGATTGCCGATACAAGCAACAGGCAGGATTGTTTTGTAAAAGTAAACAGTTTTTTAATTATTATTTAATATTGTTCGTTTATAATAACCTTATGTCGATATTAGCCCACTCCATTTGCTCCTATTTAAATCGTTTACTTTCACCTCCTCGTACCACACAACAGCAACCTTTTCTTTTATTTGGCTCATATGGTGGTGGTATCACTACAGACCATTGCATGGGACAGTTTTATTTTTAGTTCACTCGACTGCAAAATAGATTGTTTTGCACTTCTTAGTTCACTTTGTAATCGTGGCAGTCGTGTTTTTTATATTTATTTTTATTTCTAACCTTTTAGTGTAATTTGTCTTTTTAACTTATAATTTGTCTTTCTAACCTTTTAGTGTAATTTGTCTTTTAAGTAGGTTAAAGGATGTCGTTGATGAGCAAATTTTGAAGAATAGAAATAGAAAAGAGTATAAATTTGTTTGTGATTTATGTATGATATGCATGTATTTTCAAAAAAAGTATATAGTATATAGTCTGGTTTTCCTAAAACAGGCTTTGCTTAGTTTGGGCCCAGATGGCGCTGTGTAATATGTTCATAATTATTATTATTCTTAAAAAAAAAACGATCATTATTATAAATACATAAAAAGTGTGTCAGACCTTAAATAAATAACTATTGTATGGACTATGGAAGTGTAGGAACATTTTTGTTTACCGCTCTTGGGCAATAGATGGCGTCGTGTTAATATTAACCAATATATTTTCTAGTCTGTTAATACTCGTGTGATGATGCAAGAATTCTAATGATAACTAGAACATCTACAGAACCATTCCACTCATTTAGTCATTCCCAGTATCATTAAAGTCTGATTAAATCGTTTGTAGACATAGATGAAATGTGTGTTTTTTTTTTAATGTAAAGTTTTTGAAAATAAATTAAATATTTTTGGAATGTGCTAATCAAGGCCTTTAATTTAAAAGTCATATTGTAATAATAGAAGAAAAATATTTTATTTTCAAATAAGAACTTGGCGGCGTACAGCCACCATATTGAATTTTCTAAAAAAAACCAGTGTTACTCGGTTTAATTAATGTAAGGAATCTAACGACACATACACTCAAATTTGTTCAGGCATTTAAAATTATAGTAGATTAAAAAACTCACATACATACATATATAAACCCTAAAAACATTACAGTCCTTTCTTTGGACAGTCGTGTAAATATACGTGTTTTTAAAAGCTTTAACCAGCATAAACTTTATAATTATATACCGTCCTTTAACATTTATCATTTTCAAATAATAAGTATCTAATTGTATTTTGAATTCGTATAGCAACAATAGACACCTAAGGCATATTCCTTAATATTTTACTCATAGCACATATCTCTTCATCGAATCTGTTAATTAAATCTTGAGAGTGCCTCAAAGGCAAATGAGAAAATTACGTTACGAACGTGTACGTACCTTGTGAGTTTTATCATATTAAAAGTTGGCAACCACATTTCCTTGATATTTTGACATAACAAAATAATAGGTAAGTAATATATAGTTAGGTATCTGAATATTTCAATTTTACGAGTATGTAATGCTGTATCTGTTTAGTATTAAGTATAAAGTATATTTATTATACTTTGAAATGTACAAAAACGTCAGCTTTTTAAAATTTGCATATTTGATATTACTTATGATTTGTTTATAATAGTGAATGATTGTTACTTATTGTAACGGATAAATTTTGTATGTAGGATTCTGCTTGTTTTATAAACTCAACGCATACAGGCCAAATCAACATCACCGTTATACATACTAATAAGCAACTAGACGACTACTTTTCAGACTTAATATACTTAGTCCACCTCCTTCAACGCAAAACAGACTGGTCTGAAGTAGTTAATAATAATAATATTAATTAACGAGTTGGGTCCCGTGGTACTAATGAGCTTCTTCTCAGAGACATGACCATTTGCCAACGAGGCCGGCGGAACAAGGGGGCCCTTTCGGCTGCCTGGATTGACTACAACTTAAGTTATTGCACCAAATAGACAGGACCTCTTGGCGCTACTGAAAAAAATCTGTAGCAGCGCCATCAAAATGGAATTTGGTGTCGACAAATGTGCGGTCATGCATGTACAGCGGGGTTAAGTTGTAAATTCAATTAATTTATAGCTTTCTGAGACAATTTCTCTCAGGCCTCTCTCCTAAGCAGAAACCTATAAATATCTTGGTATGTCACAGTCGTTGGGTATCGTGGATAGGACCGTAAAACGGACAGTGAAGAAACGCTTCTTCTGTCGCCTGGCAGAAGTTCTTAATAGTCTTTTGTCGGGCGGCAACAAGTTATGCGCCCTTAACGCCTGGGTGATGCCCTTGCTCACATACTCCTTTGGCATACTAAGGTGGACTCAGACTGAGCTGGACGCCCTGGATCGAAGGGTCCGTGTACTGCTCACTTCGCATCGTATGCTACACCCACGTTCGTCTGTTATGAGACTGTATATCCCACGGAAGTGTGGAGATAACGGCTTTTGAAATGTCAAAAACCTCAACAACCGTGAGGTGTGCAGTCTTAGGGATTATTACCTAAGCAACGAATGTGTGATGCATTGTGACGTAGTGGCAGTAGACACATCCTTCACCCCGCTCTCCTTAGCAAACGCAAACTGGCGCAAACTTACGGTATTGAGCACAGATGCCCGCAAGGCGGTATGGAAGAGTAAGGAACTACACCGGCGGTTCTGCAAGGCCCTTACAGGACCCGATGTAAACCTGCTTGCGTCGGTAAACTGGCTAAGCTTCGGGGATCTTTTCGGAGAAACTGAAGGTTTTGCCTTTGCAATTGCGGATGAAGTTATCATGACGAATAACACGAAATATATCCCGAAGGACAGTACGGTCGACATTTGTTGGGCATGCCGCCGTCCCGGAGAGTCACTCAGACATATTATTTCCGGTTTTTTTCGTCTTGCTAACAGCGAGTACTTGCAAAGGCATAACCTGGTAGCCAGGATTATCGTCGACATCACCACACTACCGGCTACGCGGCGAGGAAATTTAATTAGTCACCTACATAGTCCTAGTAGGGCGCCCCGCCCTACATTGCGTTTTTCTTATTCCGCTATCACACCTAGATTGTTTCTTCCCCATTGCTTGTATTTTTTTTATTGGCCGCAGATGCCCTTCACAACTACACTTTACGCACGTGAAGAAAAGTTAGGGCGCCAGGCGGTTTGCACAAGGGTCTTCTGAACATGAACCTCGGCTTGGGCAACCACTCTTAAAAACTAAATATAACAAAAATTTACCGCCGTTTCGGAAAAGCAAGTGCATTCTGAAGAGAAGAAACGGCAAGAAACTCTTCAGCCGCCGCGTTAGCACCCAGGTATATGTACCTAGTATACCTGGTATATCGTGCTTGAATGGTGTGTCTAAAGTTCGTATAATGTAAGTACAGTGCAACAAACTTTTCTTACCTTCTGGCCTGAGGTGTTTGGTCGCTAGTGTCGTTGTAAGTTCACACCGTTTCAATATGGCGACTGTAAATAAAAATTTTTGACTGCCGGGTCAGATATGTTTGTGGCACTATATTTGACTAAGCTGTGTACGCAAGCGCGGAATACGTTTTAGCCACGAGTGTCGTATTTATAGAACATAATCTATATAATTTGTGATATATCTAAAGGATGTTTTGATTAACTTTCTTTTAGATTGCGCGTGCTATGTACACTGTGCATTGCCGTACAACTTACCAATATTTTGTGCGATTTCGGATACTCTAGTTTTTTCTACTTAGAGATCTTTTCCAAGTTATCATATGTTATACCTTCGAAGATAATGTTCTTGACGAGAACAGTAAAAGTGCTATGAAGTATAAGATATGATCGGTGTCATAAACACATGACGTTTATTTCAACATAATTTTTTTTGTAATACATTAAAATTTTAATGAAATGCTCAATAGCCAGAATGGTAAGTATCTACTTTTATCCATTCTCTTGACAAGCCCAAACTAACTTTTTTAATCCTTGCCATTACGTTCTCTTTTACTCCGTAACGCTCCCGTACTTAGTGCTGCAATATGGCTAAAACTAGGCGCATATTACGAGAAATTTCCTATAAAAAATTCTAGCGCATGCCGGTAGGCACACTGTCCATACATTTTGTGCTAGCTAGACCCCGCAGACTGTCGGCAATTCGTATCAGTTTGGCGGACGTTGCTGTACTGTACGTTGCAAGATGAGATACTAAGACTTCGCTGTCCAGCCATCCGTCCGTCCGTCCGTCTGTCACCAGGCTGTATCTCAAAAACCGTGATAGACAGTTAAAATATTGTTGCTGCCATAACAACAAATACTAAAAAAACAGAATAAAATAAATATTTAAGGAGGCTCCTATACAACAAACGTGATTTTTTTGCTCGATTTTGCTTGATATTGTTAGTGGCAACCGGTAAACGCTTAAAATATTCACAGAATATTAAGTTATATAGTCAATTTAAAAACAAATAATTAAATTAAATAAATATTTAAGGGGGCTCTCATACAACAAACGAGATCTTTTGCCGTTTTTATAGATAATGATACGGAACCCTGCGTGCGAGAGTCCGACTCGTACTTGGCCGATTTTATTATTCTACTTTGACTTAACAATAACGCGTTGTCATCCATTCCGTTGGGCGTGCGTATAAAGACAGCAATGTGTGGCATGTTGGCGTAGTTAGACAAATCTGGAGGCCGAATTTTTCTATCATACACTTCTTGTAATTTGCGCCTGCCCTATTACACCTCGCCGTGTTACATACACAATTACACACACACAAATGCAATGAAACGACACCTTACCATGTCAGTCGTGCGATAGCGGCGCGTCGAGCAAAACGTTATAAAAAATATCTAAAATCTTTAAATAAAAATGTATGTATGGACGAGCAATGTATGTTCACGGGGAGGTGGAGTTTCGACCAGCTCACTTTGTTGTAGCAGAGGTTCCATCTGAACTTTTTCATTTGATCTGAGTGC
Source organism: Apoda limacodes (assembly GCA_946406115.1). Taxonomy (NCBI): domain Eukaryota; kingdom Metazoa; phylum Arthropoda; class Insecta; order Lepidoptera; family Limacodidae; genus Apoda; species Apoda limacodes. Next base: position 16,968,012 of record OX291555.1, on the reverse strand, counting down.
TGAAAACGTATTATGGGACGCCTGCTTAATGGTATCTGGATAGTAAAATTACCCTCAACTGTAGAAACTATCCGTCATAAAATTGGTCATAAGATATGGAGGTGTACTTGGCGGACGGCTTTTCAGCTTTTAGGCCTCTGAGATTTGTTTAAATTTTAATCGCGTATAAGCCACGCTTGATTACGCGAGTTTTATGGTGGGCTATAAACAGTGAAGCGGGAGATTACCGTGAACTGCCCTGAAGTACATTAATTTTAAAATAAACAGGGTTTGCATTAAGGTTACGCAGATGACGATATTTTAAACTCTATGAGTAAGGTACTATTTTATTAATTTAAAAAATATTTAAATTTTATCAAATACAAACTTACCTTCTAAACATAAAAATTTGAATATAATTAAAATGTATTTATTTTAGATCATCTATTATCTACACTATATAAAGATGAAGTGTTTACTTTTTCTCTACTCAGATATCGTAAAATTCAAATTATAAACTTCAAAACTAGTTTTTATTAACAGACTATACAAACACAATACCAAAATTTAAAAATAGAATCATATTATAACAATTCATACGTTTTGTTGTTCTAAATTCCGTGTTTTTTTTTTATTTTTGCTAAAAAATGACAGATTGTAGTGAATGTGTAGAAAATTTGACCCCGCTCGATATTTGAGATGTGGCGATGGAAATTACTCATAATCTATTGCCAGGAAAGTCGAAAAAAATATGTGATACATGCTATCATGACTTTATGGCATGGAAAATGCAAAAAAGTCTACATCGTTTTCGGAAACTGTTTCTTACTCTTTGATCTTTTATTTGAAACCTAATTTAAATGAGAGTAGATAACTGTGTATGCAACTGCACATAACTAGGTATTAAAATACTCGTGTGATATTAAACACACACGTGTTTAAAACTCCTTATTAGGCAACAGTTTCATAAACTACAATTTTTTTAACGCGCTAATCTCTAGAATTATCAGTTGAATTTCAAAAATTCTTTTTGTATTTGATAGCCCTATTTTTGAGGAAGGTTTAAGATTATTTAATATGACCCTTAAGAGGCGAATAAAAGATGACTGAGAAAAACCCTAAGCGAGGAGTCTATAGCTAGGGCAAGCGATGCGGCGAGGGATGTCAGTTATGTCAGCTGGCAGGTATTTTGTATAATGCAATATTATAAACAATAAAGAATGAGTATTGCCAGTGTTAAGCTGTAGCATAAGTATACGAAATAATAGCCAGATTTATTTTTAACTGAGTTCAAAATAAAAGAAGGTTATCAATTTGTCGACTTGTTTTTTTTTGTATGTTTCCGCATAACATTGTTGTTTGTATACGGTTTTGACGGTTTTTACATATATGGAAAACCAAAGTTAGGCTAGATTATGTTTTCAATTCCATCATTTGAAATTAAATGGCTTCCTATATGATCAGCCTAGATGGTCATACATATGTTTATTGCGTAAAAAATTGATATTGACAGTCCCGCTTTTAGGGTTCAGCAGCCAAATATAAAAATCTAAATAATTATGATTGTGTCATGTTTGTCCATCCATCCGATTGGCAAGTTTTGTGACTACTCAAAATTAAATAAAACCCTTTTTAACAACATTACCTACATTAAAAACATCGTTACCCGTAACAAAATTTCATACAATCATCAACGTAAAAGGCGTTTCACCAGTTTCAAATTAACATTAATTATTTTGTTTGACCATAAATTTAAGTTTTAAATTCACAATATTAATACCACTTCGGAAGTACAGCCTTTTAAATAAAAAATAATTTTGAAAATAAGTCTATATATGACGGAGTTATGCCCGAACATACATAAAAAAAACAGACATCCGAATTGAGAACCTCCTCCTTTTTTGAAGTAGGTTAAAAATAAAATAATGAGTCTAAAAATCTATACTGTTATTATAAATAAAATAAAATTTTAACAAAACTTTAAAAATGAAAAACATAAGGCCCTTAAGTTATCCATTATTACAGAACATTAAACTAGGTTCGTGATTTTTCTTTTTGCCATCGGATGCCAAAAAACAATGTACACCTATTTTCATTGCAAATGTTTGGCATTATAATGAAGGTATAGAATCACGGTTGTTAAAACTATTGGCCTCCTACCTCACTAAACTTAAAGTCGTTGAGTGAGCTTTAGAGAGAGCTGTGATAGCTTTGCACAGTAAAATCTAGAATTAATAGAATTCGCTGAAGACCAATGTTACCATCATAGCTCAAATAGCATAGTTATCAAGCTGAAATGATAATGGGCTGGCCACACTGTTCGCTGAACCAATATTAGTTATTTCATAACTCGTTTAGTCTATTATTCCTAAATTAGAATGGCATGTTGATTTAGCTCATAGACATCTTAACCTATCGTGCACGTGGTACACTTACAATACAAATCACGTTCATATCTCATTACTAAATTGTATTTACGATGTAGTTTCCAACTTTACGAATCTATTTTTCCGTTGGACGATCCTTAATTAAACTTAATGTGGATCCAATTAATAAGCGATATAAATGCTGTGAATAAAAGCAAATGTCACAGGTCCTTTTTTAATGCGGCGTGAAACAAGCTGTTATTTTCATTTTTTTATTGTTTTGCTTTATTTGTTTACTGCCAGTGTGCTCAGCTTTCTCGTTTCTTACTTCCATATGTCACAGCTCCCATACAAACATTCATATCTTATTAAGGAATATTAAATGAATTAACTTCTGAATTTCTTTTAACTTAGATTATAAGTTCTTGATTTATTGCAATAAACGTTGAAATAACTGTTTTATTGTACACAGAAGCCTTGTCACCAAAGTTTTTTGCCCTTAAAAATCACGAACTTTCATACAAATTTTCATGCCCTAATTCGCTTAGGGAATAAATTTTCAACAATGCTTTGTTAGTGATGAGTTAAATGAATTAAGTTATATAAGGAACACATACTGTCAAACTCAACGTTGCAGTCGAGGAATGAACTTTCTGTCGTGGTTTTCCCTCGGGAAAAAAAAAGAAAAAAGTAGAATTAATTTCTTCAAGAAGGTTATAATTAGATTTTGAAAGGTCAACAAAGCTCCTGGTGTTGAAAGAATGAATGCCAAAAACCAGGCGGGCGTCTTAGTTGTATATTGTTACCTGAGTCATTTTTTGTCCCAATACAGGGCATCTGATTCGAGAATCCAGCTCGGTTGGGTAGCGTTCGGGAAACTACGCAACGCATCTATTAGTCTAAAATACGTAGTGTCTCAAGAAGAAAGTCTATACTCAGTGTGTGTTGCCAATGATAAATAAATAAAAATAAAATAAATATTTTTGGACATTACACACAGCGTCGTCTAGCCCCAAAGTAAGCAAAGCTGACAGACAACGGATACAGGTATACATATTACTTTTTTTTTGTAAATACGTACATATTATACATAAATACACCCAGACTCAAGACAAACATGAATGTTTTTATCACATAAATGTTTGTCCAATGCGGGAATCGAACCCACACCCTCTGCGCAGCAGTCGGCCACTCTACCAACTAAGCTGCGTCATGATGACTAATGGTACAAAACGTGGTATCTAACTTTTGGCCTCTTAAATAAGCTCACAGTTGCTCAGCGTGCTATGGAAAGAGCCATGCTTGGTGTTTCTTACATACATGACATGACATAGCTAGGTGCAAGCTGAAGTGGCAATGAGCAGGCCACAGCGCTCGTCGAACCGATAAGCGATGCGGTAGAAAGCTTCTTAAGCTGATGGGCGTAGGCGGCTCAGTACCGGCCGTTGTAGAGACATATGAGGGAGGCCTACGTTCAGCAGTGGATGTCTTCCGGCTGAAACGACGACGATTACAGAAAAAAGGCTTGCAAAAAAATACATTGCTATGCTAATGCTGTCTTTTATACAATACACATGATTTCAGGAGACTTAATTATTAATCAAATAAGTGTCAACTTTTGCCCACATACATTATACAAGCGCAGATATATGGGCAAGAAACAGTTAAAATATTAATTTCCCTAAATAGTTCCCTAAGAAAAATTCGAGGTCCTAATTTATAGATTGACCGTACTGCTCTCTCCATCCAAATTTTGTCTTGTATTATCCTATCACTTGTTTGTACATAAAATGCATTACTATATTTAAAACTTATTCTCTACTTACATGGTTTAACATAAAATAATGAAATAGCAAAGTTTGGTATAAATTTTAAACACCCTACACCCATGAAATGTTACAAAAAAATAAGAAACTTCAATCATTTATGTGTAACGAGATAAGCTTCAAAGCACGGCATAATATAATAAAATGCTGACTTTATAAGGAAATTGGAACTTTTAAAAGGTGTAAGAAAAATGGATGCTTTAAATACAGATTCAAGCAGGAAATTGGAAGCTCCGTCAAAGTATTTATGGGCTTCAAATATAAACAAACGGTTTAGTGGCAACGCAGTGTTTGAAATTTGCTTAAAGTTTAACATAATACATTAATAAAAGAGGCAAAGTGGCTTATCGAAGAAGACTGAACTGGGATCTATCAACTCAAACAAAAACTCAAACCCAACCTTTTTTTGAAGTGAAAACTTCTTTAGCGGCGCTGTGCAGTTTTTTTGTGATGGGAAAAAACTGTTAAACTCGCGTCAGGTCACGTGTCCTGATCGAAAATTCGTAAGATGTCACTCGCGTTAGGACACGTGACCTTTATTTACATTAGGTTAGTTTTTATTTTTAGTATATGGCGATTATGAGTTTTACAGGGAGGTTGGATATGGGATTTTAATTCTATGACAGATTGAGCTGTCAAATATACAACAAAAGTAAATAAACAAAAGTTATTATTTTTGATAAATAAATATGGATAAGAAGTGATGGGAAGTAAATAGCGAGTATGTTTTCACTTCTGCCGGCACTCCCGGAGTGCAACCCGTTTTTTTTTTCAATAGCCTTTTGAACAGCACTTAAATCGTGAGTTTAATTATTAATTTTGAAAATTAACACCAGTTCGGATTGATTTTCTACCGAGAGGAACCGGCAAGAAACTTAGCAGTTAATCTTTTATATTTTTTCAACTTCATATTGAAATACAATATAGCCTTACACTAGGTAATAACATTATACCTATACAATGTATTAATTAAAAAATATGACGAATGCCCCAATACCAATGCAAATCAATTAAGTTTAATTTAACAAGCATTTTTATCATTTATGTATTCATCAAAAGCTGACGCACGATATTTTTTTATAACCAATTAATTAGTTCCTAGAGTTAAATATTTGAAGGACTTGGGAGTAATATATGACAGTCAAATTTTTTTTGATATGCAAATTGATCAAATAGTTGCCAAACCATTCAAAGCTCTAGGTTTTATCATAGGAGTAAGATGCTCTAAAGAATTCCGATCGAATAAAAAGCGTAAAGATATTGTAAGGTGCATACGTAAGAAGTCATTTGGAATATGCTAGCCAAATCTAGAACCCACAGTACAAAATATATATTGACAGAATTTAAGCTATCCGAAAGAGTTGCTTGCATTTCCTTTCATATAAGTGTCCAGATCCAGATTATGAGTCAAGGTGTCGTAGGTTTCATGTTTTACCTCTTAACCTTCAAAGAAATATAGCTGATACAAATTTATCTCACATTATAAATGCCACTATCGATTGCCCTAGTATTCTTAGCAAACTGTTCTTGTGTGTCCCCTCATGGCCTCGCAGAAAGCACCCAAAACCCAAACCAACCCAAAAGCGAAACTTCCTGCCGCGAACGCTAGGGTTGTGCAATGAGCTCTTTGCCAAGGTTTTCTCTAAGGACTACAGTATGGGGTTCTTCCAAAAGAAGTTATTGGATTTTCGAAGTGTCCGCAACGCGCGAGTGATACCCCTGATGTTACAAGCGTCCATAGGCCAAGGTGACCGCTTACCACTAGGCGGACCGTGTACTTATTTGCCACATTAGTGGTATTAAGCAAAAAAATTTTAGCCATCTTAATTCTAAAATTGAAATATTTTTAAGCAGCAGGAAGTGACTGGGAAAATGGATTTCTAAGTGTTTCTTTTCAAGTTCAATTGACACTCATTACTGTGTATTTAATCAAATATTTCACGTGCATTTATATAAATAAATATTTTTGGATATACACACAGCGCCGTCTGGCCCCAAAGTAAGCAAAGTTGTGTTATGGGTACCAGACAACGGATTTCATAAATATTACTTTTTTTTGTAAATACATACATAAATACACTCAGGCTCAAGACAAACACAAATGTTTATATAATGACATAAAGGTTTGTCCAGTACGGTAATCGAACCCACACCCTTTGCATGGCAGCTGGTCACACTACCAACTAGGCTGCGAGGGAGTATAATATATAACTTAGTATAGTTGTTAGCGATTCTTTTATATTTATTTGAAGGGACTCTTAATAGTCTTAATTGTAAACTTTCTTATTTATTGTAATGCCGTGAGTTCCTTTTGAAAATGTAAAAATAAAAGAAAAAGAAAATAGCCTTTTTTCATTAAACTATCTTTGACATATATTTTAAATTTATTTAGAGGTAAATTAACCACATGTTCCGGAATTTTATTTGAAAGATATATACTTTGTATTGCGAAAGAGTTATGAACCTTCTAAAGACGACATTTTGGAACTACCACTTTAGCCTTATTCCTTGTATTAACACTGTGTAGGTCACTATTTTTAGCAAATAATTTGCCAACATATATTATACTAGCGAAAATATATTGGCAAAGCACAGTTAAAATATTAATTTCCCTAAATAGTTCCCTAAGAGAAATTAGAGGTCCTAATTTATAGATTGACCGTACTGCTCTTTTTTGCGAAATTAAGATTGTATCAATATCAGCTCCCTTACCCCAAAGCAAAATTCCATAAGACATGACGGATTGGAAATAGCTGAAGTAGACCAAGCGAGCAGTGTCAACATCTGTAAGCTAACTTTTCTAACTGCATAAGCAGCTGAACTAAGTTTCCCTGCAAGACATGAGATATGAGGGTTTCACTGCACGGCAGTATCTAATGTAATCTAATGCAATCAATGATAAATCTTATTTTGTGTTGTAAATCTAGAAAAATCGGCCAAGTGCTAGTCGGGCTTGCGCACGAAGGGTTGCGTCCCATTATCTATAAAAACGTCAAAAAAATCACGTTTTTTTGTGCGGGTACCTTAAATATTTTTTTTTAATTAATTTAGTAATTTATTTTTAAAGTGACAATATAACAGAATATTTTCAGCGTCAACCTATTGCCATAACAATATCGAGGTAAATCGAGCAAAAAAATCACGTTTGTTGTATGGAAGCCCCCTTAAATATTTATTTTATTCTGCTTTTTAGTATTTGTTGATATAGCGGCAACAGAAATAAATCTTCTGTGAAACTGTCTATCACGGCTCATGTGACAGACGGACGGAGGGCCAGCGAAGTCTTAGTAATAGGGTTCTGCTAATTACCCTTTGGATGCGGAACCCTAATAATAGAAAAAAACGGCTAAAATCAGTTTAACATCTGTGCCTTTTGCCTGATTCTGGTGAAATTAGTAGCTATTTCATGAAACTTTGCTGGAAGAACAGGCAGATGTAAACATGTATATGTTTCTAAATACGACATATAGTTGGTAAAAGATAAATATTTAAATTATAATATAGGACTTCGAAATGTGTCCCTTAATGTTCCCCTCATTACCATTCGATGATACGCACGAAAATGCTGTCGCACCCCGCTCAGTAGAGTCGGAGACAGTCATCTCTTTGCTGTCGGGCAAGGCACAGGTTTGAAAGACATTTAATTATCATTTATCTCATTATCGTTCATTATCTTCTACATACATGGTAATGAGAAATCACAAATTATGAGAAGTTATGTGTTACATTCTATAGTGGTTATTTAATACACAATGTAATAATTTATCTTTACAACATATAGCTTCGCTACTCGTTATGTTGAGGCTTAAGTACATATGCTGTAAAAGCAATTAAAATTTACATAATCAAAAAGTTTGGTATATAGGAGAGGGTTGCGTACTTTGGGACACTTCGTATTATACTTATTTATCATTCTGGTTGATTTTCGATCCTTAATAACTGTACCAAATAATACAGCAATAACTACATATTAATGTTTTACCTAGACGGTAACGATGCTAATCATGCGGACATTAACTTGTCTGTCACCTTAGTGGTATAAAAAAACTAAATATTTTCCGTCTTATTTATGTACGATTTTCTATAATTTTATACCTATCAAATGGGTCCCGAGGTATTTGCATAATTGTACCCTAGGACACTACAACTTTTAACTTGGGGCTTAATTAAATAAAACAAAAAACAAGGTTGATAAAATTTATATCAAATCATCATCCAAAATTTTTCAAGGTCAATAAAGTAGATGATATTTTATTTTCACGCCTCGTTGTCCCTCTAATCTTTCCTTTTATAGCGGCTACATACTTAGTTTTTTTTTACTAAGCTATAAATAGAGTCCTTTAATTTGGTGTCAGAAACTCATGTAAGTGTAGCCATACAAGTTTTGGCCTTTTATATGCACTATAAAAGGCCGAAACTTCTTGGGCATCACTTTAGATTCTAAATTGCAATGGCACTCACATATTTCTGTCTTAGCGCGAAAACTTAGCTTACCTGCCTATTCTGCCAGAAAATTTACTTGAGATTTTCAAGAAGCCTACGTTTCTAATATTTATTATATTCTTGGATAGTATGGATATGGTTGTGCAAGAATATAATTGTGATGGCGCTAATGCTACTAGTACTATTAAATATCGGAGTACTATACTATATCTGAATTTTTTCACGATTTGACGCTTCAAAACTTAAAAACAAAAATAAAAAAAAACGTACTAAGTGTTTCAATACATATTGTATAGTTGGAAGCTGATTATTAAAGTATTGTTTTATTACTTTAAATAGGACTTCTTGCCTTGCTTGCTTGTATAATGAAATGCGTTCTAAGGAATGGTTCAAAACGAAGCCCACGGTTACTTTCTACCATCACACCGTTGACATTCGGCAGAGAATTTATCTTCACACCTTATAACACAAATAGTCACGTACAGTGCGGCTTAAGAGAAAAGAAACGCTTAGGTTGTGGAATGGGCTCCCTGACAAGGAGCAAGAAAGAAGTTATTAGCTTTTTAAAGGGTTGGCAACGTGCTTCAGGTGTTGCAAGCGTCCATTGACTGCGGAGACTGTTTACTATCAGGTGGACCGCAAGCTTGTTTGCCAGCTTAGTGGTATAAAAAAAACATGATAGAATAATAATATATATGTTATGTAATATATGAGTAGTTCTATGTATATATATTAAATATATATATATATTATACACGTAGGTACCTTTTTAAATAAAGGCTTAGTATCATCATCTTAAGTATGGCAATAAATACTTTACTTAAATTTCAGAATTGTGTAGAACCCTTATAGTAATATTTTGCAAACTCACTTACTATAAATTAACTTCGAAAGCAAAAGTTTTAAATTGTTTTGGATTATACATAGAAGATATATTTTGTATTGTGTTCATACTTTGAGAGGCTAAAATAAGGCTGATTTTATAACTTTTTTTAATTACCATTTCGATCGATCTTATTACCATTTATTAATTTCTCATTACCAGTACTGTAAAACCTCATTACCGTTTCTTGAAAAAATTCATACGTTAATTTATTGCAAAATTAAAGCAAATTACACATTAACTTTCCCTTTGTTACAATTGACAAATACTTTTTGTACACTATATGTATACATATACACACTGTATTAAAAAAACACAATAAAAAACACGAATCGGTAAACGGTATATAAATATGAATATGATATTGAACTGAAAACAAAGTATGTACCTACTACTAGGCAATAATTCGTTAGTTGTTTCCGTTCTGTGACTTGTTTACTCTTTGATGCGCTGTCATAGACGCGCCGTACCGAGCGCGCGATGATTTACAGCCTTAAACATTTTGTTCTTTTTAATAGCCTTTTAACTTTTAAAGAAAGTATATCATTGTCCAATTTTTTTTATTCTCCAAAAAATATCCTAATGTTGCGAAGTCAAAATGTTTACCATTTATTTCTCTAGTCTCTGGGCTGATTTACTTCTAAGAATAGAGCAAGTAAGAAAACATATCTATTCAATGGTTGCCGTGAGTTAAATCGCCGGGCTTCCATTCTGTATTTTTGACGAAAAATGTATTGTTATTAACAAAAATATACTTATTGTCACGTCGACTCGGGTAAAGAAATCCAAAACAAAGCAAAAAGAAAATGTTTTGATTCTTCGGAATAATTCTATTACACCTACTGAAACCAAACATAAATAATAAACCTTCAGCTGATATTAAGGAAAATATTTAACTAAATATTGTCACAATAAATCTGTGACAGTATAATTCTGTTGAATATGTTCAGAAGAATGCTTCGTGACATGTTTGCCTCTTGAGTTGTAATAAAGTTAGCGTAAACAAAGCGCTTGTCTCTAAATACGAGCTAAACTACTAACCCAAATACTTGTCAGCGTATTTTCTCATCCTAAAATCACAATTGTGTTTCTAGTTTTGATACATTTCAACTCGTGCTTAAATGTTGTACTAGAATAAGAAACGTAAAACGTTAACCAAGTGAATTATATTTTATGTTGTCTACAGTGTTGCCAGATTATGAAATAGAAAATGTAGCAGAATTACTTTTAACACGTTTTAAAAGGACAGGGTAAGAAGCGGAATATCACAGAAACACCACTACTTGAACTAGATATCAGTCGCTGATGAGGTCGTGACGCAGTTGCATTCATCAAAAGGAAACAATTTGCAAAGTTAAGATACGTAAGACATGTTCAGTATCGTATAATCTTGGAGATGCCCGTGCCCCTTCAAAGGGGAGGAAAATGTAGGCACCAGTATCAGCCACTTTAGTCGGCTACTGCTGGTAAAAGCGTTAAGGGTTGGTGCTGCTTCTGTTTGGCGTAGTTTTCCAGACCATTTTCAACATTAACTGAGCCTGTTGGGTCCTTTACAAGGTAACTGAGTATTTCGAGAAGGTTTGTCACTATAATATGTTATGACTATGACATTTTTAATAATTAAAAAAAATAAATATGTTTGCGTTAATGTGTATGTATTTGTTTGTAGCCTTTTGCCGATAACTGAAAATAGCTATTGGTGGCTACCGCGCCTTTTTTCTAGTATTTCTCATTGCATGTTATAATTTTGTCTACACGGTAGTATATCTTTGCCTCGTTTTTATTTGTCTTAATTACTTCATCAAAATAAAAATTAATTAATAATTTTACTAATATTAAAGTTTAAATAAAAAATTAAACCTAATACCTCAGGCTAAGGCCAGTGTAGATTTTTTTTTGTTTTTTCACTAATCAGCCTATAAAGCGACAAACGATTCAATATAGGCCCATATAATTAGTAGACCTGTTCCCGAAAATCGGAATCTAATATTATGCCTGCAATTTTTTCTTTGGGAGATAGTTTGTATCCAACATAACATCGAATAAATATTAAGGTATATATTGAATTCTCAGGTTCAGGTTCTTAAAAGTTCTTATAAAAATAACTAAATTCGAAATCATATAGCTACTGCTAAAGCTTGCCATAGCAAACTCCTTAACTGTAATACATGTAGTGGTTGCCGTAGGAATCCTACGATAACGAATTTAATGCGGGCGAAGCCGGGGAAATAGATAGTATTATATAAATAAAAACCCTAGTATTTATTTTGTATGGAACTTTTTTCTTTTTATAAAATTTACGAAACTATTTTTCTGACGTTACCAATGATGAACTGAAGCAGAGGTTTTCGTTTGAGACAGTCAGTGAAATCCAGGTGATATATATAATTAAGTAGTAATGATTACAAATTAAGACAGACTTAATAAAACGAATAACTCAGATACCTATTATTTTAATCAAAAAGAAAACAATCATTTTATTTTACAATAAATTTATGCGCCAGCGAAAAGAAAAGCAAAACAGGAGAAGAGTGACAGATATGAATTATGACTAAGTTATATTTTTTCTGTGATACATTTGCTAATAAATTGTCCGAAAATTTTTCCTCTCCGATCTTTTATGTTATATTTGATGTTTTAACATAAAATTATTATTTTGTCTCGCAGATTTATTAAATAACTTCAACTTAAAACGCTTCTGATTAATGATATTGTGTTGATTAGGTTTAAGGCGCAAATGTAAGTGAAATTAACCACTAAACATTAAAACACTAAATAATAAATTAATGTTTTATAGTCTTAGCCTATCAATAATTATAGAAAATAACAGTAGATTTATGTACGTTTTTATTTATCCTAATATAAACGATATGCTGTGGAATTGATACATAGATTGAAAAGTAAAAAAATAATACAATCACGATACTTAGCAATTGAATAATAAGGGGTAGTCAGGTAAGAAATTATACAAATATCAAAGGTTGCGGCGATCTGTGAGATCAGTAAGTAAGTTCTAAGTTAGATTTTTCTTAGATTGACTATGAGGATCTTCTTATTTACTTTATAAGTAAATAAGCTCTAAGTACGATATTAAAGTACGTTCATAGTTTATCAGTAAGTAAAATCTAAGTGAGATTTTATAGTATCTTCTTACTTTATCAGGATGTAACATAAACGTTTACTGATGGTATTCTGTTACATACGACGACGTAATAAAGTGTGAGACATTCGTTATTCATTGGGCTGGAACCAGGCTCGACACAACCTTAACTGCCCCATTTTATTTCGATATTTTAAAAGTTTACAGCGTAATATTTCAAATCCTTTATTAATAAGAACATGGTAATAGTTAGAAAGCCGATGGATGCGAGCGGCTCAGAACCGGCCGTAGTGGAGACATATGGGGGAGACCTACGTTCAGCAGTGCGCTGCAACGAATAATAAGTCAGAGTCGGGTAAAAGAATAAGGTTTTGATTTCAGCTTGCGTCCTGACTCCTGAGCGACAGAGGTTTGAGTCCGGCGTTTACCAATGAGTCATTTACTAAATTTTTCAGGTGAATTGGTTATTCACACTAGCTTTTTGGTGAAGAAAAATATCGTGAGGCAACCTGCAAACTTCGAAACAATCTGAAGTGATCCGCAGAACCTCGTTGTAAAACAGATAAATCCAATATCGTGTTGATATGAATTGTAATCAAAATAGAAGGGTCATTGTATCCCTTTCTGAGTAATTAGAGTTCATAAATGTAAGATTCATAAAATTCATTTGTAAGTGGCCAATCGTTTACCATTTCTAGTGGCTCTTTCCTTAAAAATTGCATTAAATAATATAATTATTAAACATTTCATGTTGTTTTATTTTATTAAATCATGGAGTGATCTGTAGCTTTCTAACTTACCGTTAAACATAAATATTTCAATGCGTGGTATAAGTAGTTTAACATAGCTTGACGCTGGAGATCGATGGCCACGGAGTGTTCAGGCAAAGATGTCTCGCGATTTCTCATTAATTTTTCCATGTTTGTAAGCAAATTGTAATAACGCAACTCAAAGTTTGCTGCCGTCATTGGACTCGTCTAAACATAATATGTCATGTTGTGTATTTTGCAAATTAGTAAATTTAGTTTCTAATATCTCTGCGGACTACGGGCACAACGGTGTCTACTTTAGAACTTTAGAAGACTCATCCGTTTTTCTAAATTCGTAGGCGCTTTTTTTTGTTGCTCTTTAGTTGTTCTTAAGGATTTTAACAAAACAGAGTATTTTTTTATTTATTGGTGTGTACTTAATTGAGTCTCTCGAACTGGTATCAGATTTATTCATTATTTTTTTCGTGTATTTTTGCAAACGACTAAATTCCCAAGTGCTTTAGCCCATTTCTGCGCCAAATTTGGATCTATAAACCTACGTGTAATATTGCTAGATTTGTAAATAAAAGATGAAATTGAATAATTATAAATTTATAGTAAAATGTTACCAAAAAAAAATATTGACAAGGGACGACTTAAACAAAACATCCTAAATTACACTTATACCAAAGATTTTCTATGTCGTAGACACCGCGTGTGCTATATTCATTGGGAACGTACGTTAATAGAGGATTAATTAGACCTAAGAGAGAGGAATATAAATTCACCTATTCTATTTTAACTTACCTACTACTTAGAACATAATTGTATATTATTCTTGTCTAGAAATACACGAGTATGAAAACATTATTTCTCTCGCACGGCCGTTGCATGTCGTTATTCAACAGCGCATTTGCATACAGTGGAGACCTTGCCTAACGTTAACGAACAGTGGCATGTTATTCACGCCCCATTTTATAACTAAATTTGAAAATGAAAGATTAAAACACCTTATATTCTGGTTTATTACTAAAGTAGGATTTGTCTTGGTGATTTACAACAACAAAACTTAGCAATGTTTTTCCAAAGCTGTAATAATGTGGGTTCTGTGAAAGGTGGAAAAAAGGGTTTATTGAAAGTTGCAAAAATTATGTAGTTAGTCAAGTACTTAAGTTACAATTCTGTTTTGTTTTTTTAGGGTTGCGTACATAAAGGGTAAAAAACGGGGCCCTTTTACTGAGGCTCTGCTGTCCGTCCGTCTGTCACCAGACTGTATCTCATGAACCGTGATAGTTAGGCAGTCGAAATTTTCACAAAAGATGTATTTTTGTTGCTGGTATAACAATAATTACTAAAAAACAGAATAAAATAAATATTTCAGGGGGCTACCATACCACAAATGTGATTTTTTTGCTCGTTTTTGCTCAATATTGATAACGCCAATAGGTAGGTAAACGCTTGAAATATTCACAGAATATTTAGTTATATAGTTTCTTTAAAAACAAATAATTAAATTAAAATGAAAAAAAATAATAATAATGTCGTTTTTATAGATAATGGTACGGAACCCTTCGTGCGCGAGTCTGACACGCAGTTTTACATGAGGCATTATTTTATTTATGCAACCAGCTGCTCTGTCAGCGAATAAAGAATTTAAACCTTAGAATAAGAAACTGTATGCAGGTGCTATTACTTGTATGTCATAAGTTGTTTAGCCCATAGACATAGAGAACTCGACAGCGGATTTCCTAGCCAGTTCTGAAAAAAATGGTTGGAAAAGTTTGACAGAGACGAACCAAAGTGAAGTGAACCCTTTATCCCTTTTTTTTGGTAAACACATAGACATAGAGAACTGGATAGCGGATTTCCTAGCCAGTTGTGAAAAAAAATGGTTGCAAAAGTGCGAGGAGACGAAGCAAAGCGAAGGTATCTTCTTCCTTTCTATATTTTTTTATAAAAACACATAAATAAAGAGAACTGGACAGCGGATTTTCTAGTTAGTTGTGAAAAAAAAAATTGTCGCAAAAATATGACAGAGACAAAGCAAAACTTTCTAACTTAATAGACATAATAGACATAGAGAACTAGACAATGCATGTCCTAGCCAGCTGTAAAAAAATGGTAGCAAGAGTTTGGCGGAAACATAGCAAAAGTGACAAGAGGTCACTTTCTAACTTGTACTCATAAACATAAACAAAAAAATGGCGGACGTCAATCATCATTGGGCGGACGTTGATAAAAAGAGAAAAGAGACCACAGGTTTGCTTTGTCTCTTTACGATGTGGGCAATTTTAGGCGTATCACGATTGCATAAAGAAATACATTACTCAAACGCAGATTTCACGGTTTTTTCTAATAATTCTGACCACCCCTTTAAGGACAAGTGTCTTGATTATATACTATTATCAATTTGAAAATTTTAAGCTTAAGCCCAGAAAACTTGGTTACGCAATAACTAAACGATTAAACCTATAACTGACTTCGAATTTACTTAAGTTACAATTATATTCATTTAGTCAGTTTTCGAGCACCTTGCACCTTTTTAAGGCTTTTCTAATATATCAATTTCGATAAATTTTATATTATGAAGGTAAACGAGTAATATGGGTTATCATAGTTTTCTGAATTGACTAAAAGTTACATCTAAAATGTTGGTATATTTTAATTGTATAATCTTATGTTTGTTTTTAAGAACTTAAAACTTTACTAAAGTCACTTTTTTTTTTTATATATGTGTTAACTTAAGGTTTTGTTCAAGACTAAAAACAGTTGTTTTTTTAAGATTCCGTACCCAAAGGGTAGGGTAATGCATACTAACTTCAAACTAACAACAAATACTAAAAACCAGCCAAGTGTAAGACGGGCTTGAGCCTTAACCATCTTAAATTACCGTATCAGAGTCATCTACTGATTTTTAAGAGAAACAGTAACACATTTGTTTGTTGGACACGCTATTCAAAGCTAGACAACTTCGAGCTAGGTCAGACATTGGATGGGTGGCAGCTTAGTGGCACACTTTTTTTTTTTTTGTGTTTGTAATTGGTGGTAAGGAACCCACGACTAACACTGTTCCGACTTTTTTTTTGCTTTGATTTTATTTATTTAAATAAAAGTCTAAAAATACTTCAAAAAATTGCGTAACAATTTTTAATCTACTACTTTTAAGATTTTACAAGTTCAGAAGTAATGTGTGGATAAGAAACAGCTAAGCGGCAGATTACGTAACGTACTAACTTAAGTTTAGAAATAAACTGGCTCTGCATTACTTAAGGTAGATATGGAAATACACAACATTATAAGTTTTAATTAAAGTTTCAGCTACAAAATACTTCTTGACTTACTTGTTGGTGAACAATTTACATATTTCACTAATTAATCATTAAAACATTTAGAAAGTTACGGTAAATATATATTCTTTACGTTTGGTAGGCGTACTAAGTTAGTATAACAGCCTTGAAAGGTTCTAAGATAAGTTTAAGAACATAATTTAGATTGTTGTGTTGGTAATCCTCATTAATAATAAAGTTGACAGTCAAATAAAACCTTTCAAAACACATATATTAATTATCTTAGCATAATTATAAAGTCACTAGAAAGTTGACTTATTGTATTATTTTTTTAAATAAAATATAAAAGTAATATATACAGCTTATAGCTAAAATTGGTATCTTCCAGGAAACCTTAGTGTGAGATAGTGATAGCAAACTTCCAAAAGTAAAACGTAACCAGTGTAAGTACACCTAATAAAATGATAACTATAAAGAGAATATAACATGTCCAAAAGATTAATATACAATATCTACATACATTTATACGTATTTATGACATTTGTAAATACTATACTATTATTGCAATACAATAATGTGTACTGAAGTTATAAAGAAAATTGTACGTGTGTACTACTGTACGTATAACTTCTTTCTGTTGTCGAAAAAATGGATGCCATTTGGGATCAGATTTTTAAAAACTAATTAAAGATTTAAATCTAACACTCTCGAAAAACCCAAAAAGACTTGTTTTCATAAAAAACAAATTGATTTCAAAGAAACGGACTTTGGTGGCTCCGTCCTAAATTTAAAAATTCTGATAAAATATTTGGATATACCCTCAAACACCCAACTTAGATTCTTTAAAACCAAGATTATTTATGAGAAAAAAGTGCACATGAAATGATTTTAATTCATTACACCAATCAATTTTATTCTAGCTGTAAAAAAATCGATTGAGGTGTCGATGACGCAAATTAATCTGTTTGTTCTTAAGTTATGCCTAAAAAGAGCTCACTTAACTTTGCACACACACACATAGAGAGAGAGAAAGAGAGATAAAGAGAGAGAGAGAGACATCCCTCTAAAAATAGTAGTAAATAATTTCTCAGGTCAAAACATAAAAAAAAACGATCTTCGGACTCATTTAAGTAACTTTTCATCACAAAGAGAAGTTAATAAATTATTTAGTTAGGTAAGTAATACTTAAAGTTTCACTTGCATAATGTAATAATTACTTACTGAAGTTCTTCGAATTTATTTAAAACTTGACATTTTCTGGTTTTGTATTTCAGCGCTAAGACTAACAAAATTATGTGTAGGTCCATTGAATTATATAATATTATTTTTCAAAAACCTCTTCTGGTGTTTGTATAACAACTTACCAAAATTTCATTAGAATCGGTTTACCCTTATTGCGCGAGTCTGACTCGCACTTCACACTTTTATTCTTTCTCAGAAACATTACCCAACGTGTGCGTAACAACGTACCAAAATTTCATTATAATCGGTTTACCCTTATTGCACGAGTCCGACTCGCACTTGACACTTATTTTCTTTCTTAGAGACATTCCCCGGCGTATGCATAACTACTAACCAAAATCTGTATTTGATTACAATCGGTTTGCCCTAACGAACGAGATAAAAAGTATCCGTCTCCTGGTTCTAAGCTACCTCCCCACCAATTTTGAGCGAAATCGGTTCAGCCATTCTTGAGTTATAAATAGTGTAACTAACAAGACTTTCTTTTATATATATGTAGATGAAATATGAATTGAGTACATTCCCGATTCGACTCTCGTGTTGTGCGGTCGTGTTTTCGAGCGTCAAGTGCTCTTAGTGTGCTCCGTGCAATGGTGACTCAGCTGGTGCGCATTGGCGCACGACCTAAGTGAGCTACAAAATATTTATAATATTAAAGAGCTCCTAAGTATGACCGGCGTATCCATCACTGCGTGGAAGGCAAAGCCCGGGCCGGTGCAGTGTCATCGCTGCCAAGCCTTCGGCCACTCATCGGCCAACTGTCATCGCCCGATTAAATGTGTGCGCTGCGGAGAGGGCCACACCACGGCTGACTGCACACGCGACAGGGACGCCACGCCAACGTGTGCAAATTGCAAGAAAGAGCACGCCGCCAACGACAAGGTATGTCCGCTGTACAGGAGGGAGGCTCGAAAAATGGGGGTGAAAAATGCCCCCCCCGCCCCGAAACCGCCACCAGCACGCAAAGATGCGCAACCGGCACCGGCTCCAATTCCCTTGCCAATTATAGCGCTGCAAGAGTACGACCGCATGCAGGGGCCTACACTTATGCCCCCTGCCAACATGCCGTCAATCGCAACAGGCCATCACAGACGCGCCTACACCGGTACCTGCGGCCGAAAAACAGATGGCGCCACCGCTGCTCGCAGCCACGCCCACCGTCGTTGCACCGCCTACCGTCGCTACCGCGCCCCGCGCCCAACCGCAAGCCACTTTGCCCAATTTGTCTAAACCTCCCCAACCCCTCACCCCCGCAACTGCGCAAGCCCCGCCTACTGCACCGCAACGGAAGGTAAATTTTAATTTCAATAGTTTGCCACCAACTGCCACCCCCGCGCCACCCCCTAGGGGTCGCGCATCTCTCTCCGGGGGTGCGTACTGTGTTTCGCCATTGTCACTCAGCATAGCCAGAGCGTCCATCGCCGCGCTTAACGCAGCCATAGAGGCCATCGCGGTCGGGCAAAACCCGATGCCCGCATTACTGCACGGCCTGCAGCAGCTTACCTACCTCCTGGTCCAAGAATTCTCTTCAATCTAAGGATTGTATACTGGAATCCAGGGGGGGTAAGAGGTAAGACCGATGACCTCAGGTTGCTAGTCCAACAGCATGATATTCATATTGTGCTGTTGGGCGAAACCAAGTTACGACCTGAGCAACCATTATGTCTACCTAATTATTTCGTCTACAGGCGGGACGAAATAAATGCCACAAATAACATCGCTTACATGGGCACAGCAGTGCTGATTCGTAGAGACCTTGTCCACGAAAGTTTACCCCTGCCAAGCTTTGTCTCAACTCGAGCGATAGGCATTAAACTAAAAGTCGGTAATACCGAACTTAAGGTTTACGCCGCCTACAAACCACCTAAGGTGCCTTTCATTTCCGGCGATATAAAAAATATTATGTCCGACGACACGCCCACACTTATACTCGGCGATCTTAACGCCAAACACCGACAATGGGGTTCAAGAATTTCATCCAATGAAGGTAGAGATTTGAAAATCGATGCCGCGGCGCACAATTACGTTGTAATTGGTCCCGGCTCCCCCACCCATTATCCCTCTCAGGACTTATTTCAACCAGACGTACTAGACATAGCACTAGCCCGTAATATCAATTGGCCCATCTCTTTAGAAACCCTCCATGATATCGATTCGCAACACCTTCCCATTTTACTGGTCCTCGGAGTTTCTATTAGGAATAAACCTTTACCACCAATGAAAAACTTCACGGACTGGACAAAATACCAAGAATTACTGAACTCATTTAAACTCCCTCCCGGTGGCCTGTCTACCCCACAGGAAGTGGAAACAGCCACTCAGTCACTTTTGCTATCTCCTCCGCACTTGCTCAGTGCACCACGTCTGCAAAGTCAACCTCGGGGAAAAGTTTACTACCGGCACATCTCCGTAGTAAACTTAGCCAAAAACGAGAGCTTCGTAGACTGTGGTGCCGAACTCGTTGCCCAACAATTAAAAAAGAGTTAAATAAGTTAGGAACTGAGCTATCGAACCAAATTTCAACTTATCGGAAATGGTCTTGGGATAATACAATCGCAAAGGCCAGCGACAACGATACCGCTCTATATCGTTTAGCTCGCTGTATGACCAACACCCCTGCACCCATACACCCCCTTGTAGACACGCTAGGTAACCGTCTGTACTCAGCTGAGGAACGCGCGGGTTTACTGGCGGACCACTTCGAGGACCAATTTAGGCCCAATCCCATTGTCGATCACGCCCACACAACATTGGTTGAGGAGCGTATACAACAGATCCTTACTAGTCATATTGACCCACTTAGAGGTGATGATTTTATCTCCCCTAAGGAGGTCAAAAAATTTATATCTTTTTTAAATAAAAAGGCAGCCATCTTAACCGGCCAACAGAGACTATTACCTAAGGAGCTTGTATTCCGCGGACAGGTAATTGAGTGGCAGAGCAGTGTGAAATACCTTGGCTGCTTTATCGACCGCAGGTTGCGCATGACCAAAATGGTCGAGCATGCGACAGCCAGAGCGGTCGGCGCCAGGGCGGCCTTAAGGCCACTATTTTCATCTGACCTGCCGCTTAAAACCAAAGTCCGGCTATACAAGCTCTATGTTAGGTCCCGTTTGACGTACGCCGCGCCGGCTTGGTACGCATTGCTATCCGCCACTAAAAAGAAAAAGATCCAAGTTGTGCAAAACAAGTCGCTAAGGATAATAACGGGCGCTCCGCGTTACGTCCGCAACGACACAATTGCTAGGGACACAAAGGCAGAGCCGATAGGTGAGTTTATCGCCAGACTGGCCGCCCGGCTGTTTGACATGGCGGACAACAGTGCGCATCCTCACCTAAGGGGCATTGCGCCGTTACATGCCCGTCCACCGGAAGGTCGACCTCTCCCTAGGGAGTTAATTCCACCAAAAAATTAAGCCTTTTGCTTAGTTTTTCATTTTCAAATTACTAAAAAATTCTTTTACTGTTTTATTGTTTTAATTTTTTCAAATTCTGTCCAACTTTTGTTTTATTTTATTTTGGTTTTGTTAATTCCTTTGTTTTATTCTATTTTGGTTTTATTTTTGTTTATCCCCGTCTTCGCCGCTTTTTAAGTGGCCTTTATGTTGTCAGGGGGCCTGAAAAGTAGGCCCTCTCTATAAAAGCACCGTGGGTGCATTCACCCACGAGACTCGCCCGGGTCATGGGGTAAAACATTAGTTCTTACCCCGACACCCGTACCTCTTTTTACCCGACAGGGGTAAAAGAAGATGTCCACGTATCCGTGCAGTGGTGACTCAGCTGGTGCGCATTCCTGTGTGGTGTTTTGCCTCAGCGCTGACGACCTCGAATTGTTGTTTGGATTATTGCCCGCAATTCCTGGAAAATCGGCCTGAGTGTTGAAGCGCTGCTCGGCAGTGTGTATTGGCTGGGAAATTGCTTCTCGGCCCGCTCTGAGTGTGTTTGTGCGTTCTTCAACGCGCCCATAACCGAGTGTTTATCGAAGCGATACTGTGTGTTTTTGTGCGTGAGTGTGTGTTCTCGTAGTCGCGGAACTACTACGCATAGCGGTGACCCTCGCTTGCCTCTTTGACTGTTACCGGTTCGCCCGGTCTGAGTCCGGCTTTGTGTTAAATCGCTAGCGTAGTATTTCCGCTTCAGCGGTTCGCCGCTCCGTGCATTTACGCGTTTTAAGTGTCGATTGCGTTTTAGTTTGTAGAAATCCAGTTCCGAGTGCTCAAGGGCCGGTGGGTGAGATCGTATAGCTCTTTTCAGAGTTGCGATCTACCTAACGTTTCTTCTTCATAAACGTCTCGTTGCTGGGGGGAAACCTAACGGTGACAACGTAACCCCGGCCGTAGGAGTAGGAGTTAGGTACACACCAGGCAATCCGTAGCACTGCGGGGCGCCTGGCCACATTTAGGTATTCTTGCTCCTCGCCAGCAATGGTGGGGAGTCACTAGGCACTCAAAACCTACACCCCGGCCACTCCCGCGATGGCCGAGCAACTCACCGGCTTGTCCCCGGACCAGCTAGGGGCAATCGTGAAAAATCTTGTTCGCGATCGCCCAGAGCTGGCCCACGCCATCATCAAGGCTGTGGGGCCTGCCCTCACTGCGTCCAGCACAACCGCGCCCTCCCCGTCCGTCTCATCGCGTTCGACTCCGCGCTCTCGCTCGCGCAATCGTTCGCGCTCTCTCTCCCGCGAACCCCGCGAACCCCGCAATCGCGACCCGCGTCTCGCTCGCCGCGCTCTTCGGGCCCCTGCGCCCATTCGCCCTCCCACTCCGGTAGCCGATGAGACCCTTTCTCGGTCTCTCGCTACCCCGCCCCCCGCAACCTCCGAAACTGAGGCGGGAGTAATGTCCGCTGAGTCGGCGTTGTCTGAGGACGACGAAGGCTTCAAAGTGGTTGGCCTGGGAACCAAAAAGGGTAAAAAGCGGAAGAAGTCCGCCAAGTCTAAAAAGGCTTCGGCGGCATCCGCTCTGGAGTCTTCTACTCCTCCTCCCTCCGACTCTGAGGCTAAACGCCTCAAAGCGCCTAGCGCTTCCCCCTCTCCGTCCACCTCGGCGGCCAGCCCTGAGCTAGCCGCCA
Organism: Apoda limacodes; assembly: GCA_946406115.1. Taxonomy (NCBI): domain Eukaryota; kingdom Metazoa; phylum Arthropoda; class Insecta; order Lepidoptera; family Limacodidae; genus Apoda; species Apoda limacodes. The sequence goes on along the minus strand of OX291555.1, from coordinate 16,945,064 downwards.
TGGACACAACCCCCCCCGCCGCCACCTCTTCGCAGTCCGACTGTCCCACTTCGGGACGGAAGGAAAAATCTCCGCCCCCGATTGTCATCAAAGACAAAGGGGCCTGGCCGAATATTGCTAACGCTATGAAGGCCAAGCGTATCAATTATACGCACGCCCGCAATGATGCCGAGCGCGGCATCAAAGTGCAGGTCCCGACACCGTCAGATTTCCGAAATCTGACGGCCTTCCTCACGGCTCAAAAATATGAGTACCACACGTACTCATTGGCCGAGGAACGCGTTTTAAGGGCAGTCGTAAGGGGAGTCCCTAGGGAATTCTCCACCAAGACTGTCCAGGACGACTTAATCGTCCAAGGCCTCCCCGTACGGGAAGTACATCGCATGAACAATGGCCGTAATAAGTCCGAGTGCTACGACATGGTGCTCGTTGTACTAGACCTGACAACAGAAGGCAAAGCCATCTTTAATATTAAAGATGTTTGCAGCCTCAAAGGCATCAGGGTCGAGACTCCGCACAAGCGGTCGAACCCTAGCCAATGCCACAGATGCCAGCTATATGGCCACGCGCAGCGCAACTGCAGACGCAGACCGCGGTGCGTCAAATGTTTACGCGATCACGCCACTCCGGACTGTGATCGCGATCGCTCCAACGCATCCGACCCGGTCGCTTGCGTACTCTGTGGGAGCGAAGGCCACCCAGCGAATTACCGCGGGTGCCCCAAAGCTCCCAAACAGAGCTCGCGTAAACCCAAACAGGGTAAATCGCGCCCCTCCGCCCCCCGCCAACAGGCTCCGCTCGTGCCTGCTCCCCTCCCTACTGTCAACGCCTGGAGCCGTCCTCCAGCGCTAGTAGCGTCCAAATCAAATGAGACAGACAAACTTTTGTCTGCTCTCCCCGGACCCGTCTCAGTTACAGGTATTCCCTACCCCGCCCCTCTCATGTCCCGGGACATCCCGCGTCCAGCGCCTATGAGAAGTGCTCCCGCACCTCTCGCGCAAACGCGCCTTGCCCCCCCGCGCCCCTCTCTCGCGCTGCCCCGCAACGCCGCTCAGACGGCCGAGCAGCAGCATTTCGACATTCTCTCCGAAATTTCTTGGGCCTGCGACCCTGCCTATTTCGAGATCGTGTACGCCGAGTACGTACAAATCACCAATTCCCATCAAATGCTCAGCTTCATGGCTAAGCATCGCGACTTCTTCGCCGTCCTCCGCAGGGTAACTCCAAAACCTTAAAACCAAAATGGATTGCACAACCGCACGCGAAAAACCCCGGTCCGTCTCCATAGGCTATTTTAACGCCAACGGTCTCCACAATCAAAGAGAGGAATTATCGCAATTCCTCTCATCCCAAAAACCGGACGTCTTCCTCATCCAGGAAACGTTCCTAAAGCCCGCTGTCCGTACCCCTTCGATCGCGAACTATCGCACCGTCCGTAATGATAGAACTGTCTCCAATCTCGGAGGCACTCTCATCTATTACAGGCGCTCCCTGCATTGCTCCCCTATCGATCCTCCACCGCTTACGAATTTAGAAGCATCCGTCTGCCGCCTAGCGATGACCGGCCATCAGCCGATCATCATTGCATCGGTTTATCTCTCTCCCCTAAAAGACTTGCTCGAGAGCGACCTTCAGTCACTCTTAAGTTTAGGCGACGCCGTCATTCTTGCCGGCGACCTAAATTGCAAGCATCGCCGCTGGAACTCTTCTGTAACTTCACAAAGAGGCAGACTCCTCGACGATTTAGTTGACAGACTAAACTTTGGCATCATCGCTCCCATGACGCCCACTTACTTTCCCCACAATACTCGGAATAACCCCGACGTACTCGACATAGCACTTCTAAAGAATGTAAGGCTAAGCTTTCGCTCTATAGAGGTGCTTGACGAACTTGACTCGGACCACCGCCCTGTCGTCCTCCGATTAGGTTTCCCTTCGGACTCTCCTCCCGACACTAGAACCGTGACGGACTCGGATAAATTTGGGCAATTGCTCGAAAATCCCAGCTCGCCACATCTAGACCGCGTTCCCAACGTAATCTCTTCCGCGACCGATCTTAACGTAGCTATCGACTCACTCACTAGCCACCTGACCGCCACCGTTGGCGAGTGCTCACGACAGGTGCCGGTTGGTGATTATCACCACCTAATCCTGCCTCAGCACATCAGGTCGCTAATGACTGAGCGTAACGCGGCCCGCCGCGCTCGCGATCGCGCTCCCACTATCGATAATAAAGCTCGCTTCAACGACTTACACCGCCGTGTAAGAACCGCTGTAGCTGAGCTCCGCGCCCAACGTTTCGGTGATCTTATGGAGAACATTTCTCCCTCTCACCAAGCTTATTGGCACTTAGCCAGAGCTCTAAAATCCGAAACCGCGAACTCTCTCCCTCCGTTATCTCGTCCCAACAACGTTCCCGCGTTCAACGACGACGAAAAAGCGGATTGCCTAGCGTCTAGCCTCCAAGCCCAATGTGCCTTAAGCACACAGCCCTTCGATCCCGACCACGTGCGCGAGGTAGACGGCGAAGTGGAGCGCAGAACTTCTCTGCCTCCACAAGACCCCTGCCCCCTGTCACTGTCGACGAAGTCGTACAGGTCATCAAAGACCTACGCCCCCGTAAGGCCCCCGGTGCTGACGGTATCTCTAACGATATCCTAAAGCGCCTCACTCTTACCCTTATCTGCCTCCTAGTAGCGATCTTTAACGCTGCTATGGAACATTGCATCTTTCCTTCTCAATGGAAAGATGCAATTGTTATAGGCATCCATAAGCCAGGTAAAGCTCGTACCGAGCCGTCCTCCTATCGCCCCATAAGTTTACTAAAGGCCCTTGGTAAACTCTATGAACGCCTCCTCCTTGCTCACCTACGGAACGCTATAGTTTCCAGAGGCATTTTAATAGATGAGCAGTTCGGCTTTCGTGCCAAACACTCATGCGTCCATCAAGTCCTCCGCATAACGGAATATATTCTTACAGGCTTTCAGCCAGCGTTAGGTAAGACCCGTCACACGGGCGCTGTCTTCTTCGATGTAGCGAAAGCTTTCGACAAAGTCTGGCACAACGGTTTAATTTTTAAACTGTACAACTTTCAGTTGCCAGATCGTCTCGTGCTCATCATTCGAGACTATTTGTCGAATCGTAGCTTTCGCTACAAAGTCGAAGGCACTCTCCCTTCCCCCCGCCCCATTGAAGCAGGAGTCCCGCAAGGGTCCGTGCTCGCCCCCATCTTGTACCTTCTGTACACAAACGATATCCCTAAAACGATAGGTTCCAATCTAGCCCTCTTTGCGGACGATACCGCTCTCTATACCACAGATAGGCAAGTGAGTCGAATCACTGAGAGACTCCAACCCGCTATCACCGCCCTAGGCGAGTGGTTTCGGAAATGGAGAATCGAGGTGAATCCCGACAAAAGCTCTGCCGTCCTTTTTACCCTAGGCCGCCCTCCGCGGCCTTCTCCCCTTTCTCTTTTCGGTCGTGCCATTCCCTGGCAAAATAAGACCAAATATCTCGGCGTGACCATGGATAGTCGTTTGAACTTCCAAGCTCACACCAAAATAGTCAGAGACCGAGCCGCTTTTGTCCTCGGCCGTCTCTATCCCATGATAGGCAAGTATAGTAAGATGTCGCTTAGAAATAAGCTAAATCTTTACACAACTTGTATCCGCCCCATACTAGCTTATGCTAGCGTAGTCTTTGCGCTGTCCAAGCGCAATCTCCACAAACTCCAGACCCTCCAAAACCGCTTTCTCAGAGCGGCCACTGGAGCCTCTTGGTACGTTCGCAATGCGGACCTACACAGAGACTTCGAACTTCCCACGATTCCCCAATATTTTAAAGACTTGGCAGTCCGCTTTTTCGAGCGTACGCAAAATCATCCGAATCGTTTAATTGTGCAATCCACAACGTATCGTCCCCCCGATCGACCCGGTCACGGTCGTAAAACTATTGTTAGGCGGCCTCGGCACGTACTAACGTCCCCAGATGACGATCTCGCTGTCCGGATAGCGAGATTAGTCTCCACGACCTCCCCGAATAGGGCCTCCCTCCAAACACGACGCCGACGTCCCCGGGTTCGTCGGCGCCCACAAGGATACACTAGGTATCAAAGAGTGCCGGGGCGCTTCTCGCCCCCACTCAATCGCAACCGCACCCGCGTAACGGGGAACTCCCCTCCTGGCGGTGACTCACCTTCGGGTTCGAGACTCCCGCCGGTCGAAGGGACGCCCCCGAGAGCGACAACCCAAGCCGAGGCTTCCCCCGCGGGAAGCCCTTGAGCGTTGGGCGCTATATGGGCTGAGGCTCCTTCAGAGTCTCGCCCCAAAAGTCCGGTGAAGCAGTAATGGCTGCAACAGCCAACTGCATAGTCAGCTCAGAAAAAAAAAAAAAAAAAAAAAAGAATTGAGTATTTTCGGAACATATACTATAAAAAATACTATTAAAATACTTAATCACTAAGTACATAATACTTTGACACGCTCTAATCTAATCTAATCTCGCTATTAGTGTAGTTAAAAATATGGAAAACACCTAAAACTAGCGGAACAAATGGACTTGACGATTTTAATTTTACGTTTTAAGGTTGGGAACCTTAAAAACAAAACAAAACTTAAAAAAAATATTTTTTTTTGATATTTAATTTAATAAAATGTAAATGTTGGACACTAGTTGTTGAGTTATTATTTTAATTTATTAATAATAAATAATTAATTATTCAAATAATAAATATTTTGATTGCACGTTCTGATATGTAAAATAATAAAGATGGAATAGATAATAATGTTATTCATAGAAAAGAATACTTTCGTTTTATAAGCATATTTATAAAAGACAGATTGTGTCCACGAGACACTTGTTGGTCGGTTAAGTGTTAAACATACTTTAATCTTGAAGTTCTCAGCGCAGTAGTACGCCAGTAACACGTAGCGCGTAGCATGTATTGCGTAGCACATATTCGTAGCGCATGTAGCATACAGCGTTTATGTAGCACTTATAGCTTAATAGTTCTTAGGACCCCCTGAACATATCTAGAAAGATTCCCGTGGTGCCCGTGTATGCTATCCCCTCCCCCTCTCAAACGTCTCCCTGATTGTAGTTTTTTTTCCATTTACCTCAGAAACCGTTGAAAATTTTCAATATAAGATATCATTATTATAAAACGCAGAACACGTCGATACTTCATTCATTTCGATGTCACCGATAGTCTTTAATATATACCTACAGACATTTGACAAAAAATAATGTTAGGCCCAAAATCATTCTTTGTACTAAATTTAAAGAAAAATGACTGGAGTTGTAGCAAAATGATGTAAGTACATGTGAATTGTGATACATTTAAGAATAAAACGAGGTATTATTTATAGTTGTAGCAGCATTAATTCCCGATTTACAGCTAAAAGTGCCAAACGCCACGAGATAGTATGAAGAAAGTATACGAACTGTTAAGATGATGTTGGCTTTTAGAAGAAAATTATGACACCTAAAATTCTAATAAGTGGAATATAAAAACTTTTTATTAAAAAAACAACCGGCTTCAAAAAGATGCACTAAAAAGGTAAAAATAATTAATTATTTCTAAAAATCTAATCTGAAATACAGTTTGAATTTGGTTTCATGCAATTGAAGTGTGTTAAACTGTTAGGTACATAAACACCTTAAAATATATTTCTAATAAAGTAACATTAGCACCTCATTAAACTTGAGCTCTCTTCTGAAAATACCTTTCCTAAGATAAAACTGTTTTTTTTAATTAACTAAAGAAATAATGATTTATAACAAATCACAACAAAAAACACGGCCATCTTGAAATACAGAGTTTGACACTTAAGGAAAACAAGTTTAATCTTACAAAAGGTATTTCCAGTTTATAATTTACAACTTTGAAATTTTGAATCGTAGACAGCTGATAATACTGCGTCTTATTTTGAGATGTCGTCATAAGTTATTCTTCTGTAATGAATTATTTCTTGAAAATAACAATTAAAATTAATACTCTTTAAAAAAAACTCTTTAACACCAAATACAACATTAAAAAAACTTGTAAATTATAAGAAAACCTTATTTTTAGAGTTCCGTAGCCAAATGGCAAAAAACGGAACCCTTATAGATTCGTCATGTCTGTGTGTCTGTCCGTCCGAAAGTCACAGCCACTTTTTTCTGAAACGATAAGAACTATGCTGTTGAAACTTGGTAAGTAGATGTATTCTGTAACCCGCATTAAGTTTTTCACACAAGAATAGAAAAAAAAACAATAAATATTTAGGGTTCCCCATACTTAGAACTAAAACTCAAAAAAAAATTTTTTCATCAAACCCATACGTGGGTATCTATGAATAGGTCTTCAAAAATAATATTGAGGTTTCTAATATCATTTTTTTCTAAACTACACACAGCGCGGGCTGGTCCCAGAGCAAGCAAAGCCGATACCAGACAACGGATATATATACATATATTACTTGTTTTGTTATGTATGATATACATATATATCATACATCAATATACTTAGACTCAAGACAAACCCAAATGTTTATCACATAAAATTTTTGTCCAGTGCGGGAATCGAACCCACACCCTCTGCACAACAGCCGGTCGCACTACCACCTAGGCTGTGGGGGAGTTACGTATCTATAATGTAAGTAAGTATAACATAATGAGGTAAATATTTCAGGTGCCTGCCTTTATTTTTATTTTTTTTATTTTTCTTTAATTTTTATTTTACTGTGTGTAATTTGTTGTGATACCTTTCTATATTTATAAATATATATTTCAAGTGATAATTTAATACGTTCCTAACATGATTCAAAACTAAAATACTATATTTTTTTTTTCCTTGCCTCTGTAGTATTTTGTAATATTAATAATGATCTGAAAGAGAGCGCGCTACGCGGGAGCCAGAGGTCACAGCTGTCAACGAAGAGGAAACATATTTCCATTTGCAAATGGAACACTTACCGATCACTGCTACTGTAGCCTTCTTACTTTTAATTATAGTATTGTATTTCTACTTTACAACGTCAGAACATAAAATGAAAATTGTTTTCCATTTCCATGTCAGTTAAGTTTTATCATTCCCCTTCGTTTTGTGTAATTTTTTATTATTATGTAAATTTATGCAATGGTTTTAATATTTTAAATAAAAAAGGAAAGAAATCTGCTCATTAAGTATGGTAATAAAGCTTTCGTTTATTGCAAAGTAAAATTTAGCATTTCTAGGTAAGACGCTGAATCAAGGTAGGTAGGTCAAACTGTAACGCTAAACTAAGTTTTGTTTTTTCCAACGAACTAAAATACTAAAAACTTTTTTGTGCATTTCTATTAATCAAATCATTGTGCATAACTCTTCATACCTACGGATTAAGGTTTGTTCCATTTTATTTCACACAAGCTTACTAAAATTGTAGGAATTCAGCTTCTAATTTCTGATGTTGAATTGAAGTTAATTGTTAGTTGAAATAAATATCTAAGGAAATTCTTAAAATATTTACAGTTTACTAAATTCCTTATTATGAGTCGGTTTAAAATGTGTAAGCAAAATTTATTTTGAGTGTGTTGGACCAACTGTTATGCTATAAAGAAAAGCAAAAATTTTTATTTGCATAACGTGATTTAACTGTAGGAAACCACGCTTTAGATAAAGATCCTTCCTTCCTTTCCAGCCTTCATACGATCCCACTGTTGGGGCACGGGTTACTGTCAGCCCAAGAGAGATTTGGGCCCTAGTCCATCACGCTAGCCTAATGCGGATTGTGGACTTCACAGTCATATTTTTTGTCGTAAAGTGTACCACTAATGTAATTGAAACATTAAGAAATGACTAATTAGTAAATGCTGGGCTCGAATCTGCGTCTTTTGGAACGCGATACCTGAAGGTGAATTTGTGTGTAGTTTAGCAATTATATTTAGTTAAAATTTTATTGAAAAACTATAGCATTTAAAGTGTTGAATAAACTAATTATACGGTAACGAAAAGCATATGCTCAAGACAAATAATAAGTCTTGTGTGTGTGTGTGTGGGTGTAAGTAAAAAATGTCGAAACGAACTGCTTTCTACTTTATTTAAAGTACGTGACTTTATTGCTCAATTCAATTACTTAAGTAACTCTGGACCGACACAAAAATATTGAGCTGAGAAATTCATTTCTTATCTCCTTAATATTATTCATTGTCTATCTTGTGGCAGCTCAATTTTCTTTAGCCATTTTTTACACTCTCTCAAGTATCATTCATTTTGCTGAAAAGAATAAATGAGTGCTTTTGAAGGAAGTATTATTTTGTAATCTACATTGTGGGTGTAAAAATTATTAAGTAAATAATTATGTACATATATTAAGATACTGCTTATAATTACTACAATTAATTCAATGTCCAAATATTTTTTTTTAAGTTGGTGTATGTAGGTGTATGGGTTTGGGATTGCATAAATTGAATCAATAAACCAATTTGCTTGGTCGACATCTCCCTAGTCAGTCGATTCATTTTTACCTGAAATATAACTTATTCGTTTTTGAGGAATATTGGACCAACGGTTACGTAAACGGCATAAACGTTAACCGTGTATTAATCGCCGACCTTAGGTTTGCCGGCAATATCGTTATTATGGCAGAGTCTCTGGAAGAAACCAAACAAGATGTGGCACTTCCTAGGTGAATTCTCTCGACGAGTGGGCCTTGGCATGAATATGGACAAGACAAAAGTCGTGTTCAACAAATACGTCGTGCCAATGTCCTTATTCGAAGTAGTGAAGGAATATGTGTACCATGAACAGGAAATCCAACTAGGCCGGAAAAACTTTAAGAATGAAGCCTATAGGATGATCCAGCTAGGGAGGGCAGAATTTAGTAAGCTTCTTCAAGTCTTGACGTCACCTATACCGCAGAGTCTAAAGACTCTTTGACCAGTGCATCCTATCTGTCATGACTTACGCTGCCAAAATGTGGATACTTACAGCGGGGCTGGTGCACAAATTCAAAGTTACACAGAACGCTATGGAGCGAGCTATGCTATATAAGAGATAGCATCTGAAAGGAGGACATCCGTAAGAGTAACAAAAGTCAGAGACATAGCTTGCAAAATCAGCAAGCTGAAGTGGCAGTGGGCTGGCCACGTCTGTTGGTGGACCGATAGCCGATGGAGGAGACGTGTCCTAGAGTGAAGACTGCTTTTGGGAAGGCGAAGCGTGCGACGCCTTCCAGCCCGGCAGACCGACGACCTAAAAAGGATGGCCAGTGGGTGCTGTAAGCGGAAGGCCGAGAACTGAGAAATGGAGTGCTATAGAGGAGGCTTATGTCTAACAGTGGACCAATATAGGCTGATATGATATGGCAAAGGTTTATTTTTTATTGATAAAAATAATTTTTTGGCCATGGTTTTTTTTACATATTCTTAGATTTAGATAGAACTAAATGGTTACCTTTTAGAGGGTTCTGAATCCAAATCTTTTATAAATTTTAAAATTCAAGTTATTCAAATCAATGAAGTAAAATCCAATGGCTCAAAAGTAAAATTAGGAGTTCCTTAAGGTTCTATTTCAGTTCCTTTTTTATTTTTAAATTACATAAATTACTTGCCTTTCTCTGCACTCCACAAGGAGAAGCTGTGCAAGATTGTATTATTTGCATATGTCACTTCTCTTTTAATAAATGTTGACAGAAATAAAACGAATTTTCACGACGTAAGAAGTGCACTTCCGCAGGTTCATCAGTGGTTTACGGCAAATAACTTACTTGTTAATGCGAAAACGACTAAGTGCTTAAAATTTATGATGCCAAATATGCGCCGAATCGGGCGTCAATTTTATTCAAATGCGCGCAGATAGGATGCGGAGAGAGAGGTGCAGCGGTTGCTGTAGCGGATGGCGGTTGGATGTGTCGGTTCTGTTTCGGAGATAGGTCTTGATGCTGGAGCTAACACACAAGTAAATAGTACATCGTATTGCGGTATCGGTATTTATTCGGCTATGGTTCTTCTATAATTTTATATGGTCTGTATTATAATAACACACGCGGTGTCGCGGTGCGTCTTCGGCAAGCGGGGCGGGGGGCGCTTCAGTGCGCGCGGTGCGTTCGTGACGGCTAGCTTGGTACAACTGTCTGTCGATGCAGCGGGCGGCTTGCAAGGCGCTGGCGGCCTTGGGTACCTTTCCATCGTAGGTGTCGGTGTCGGTATGGTCACGTACTCTTGTACATTGGGTCCCGTAGAATTATGTCAGTTATATATAACGTACGGTCGGTAGTCGGGTGTAGGGAATTTATTTATTTATAATATAGGTATAAAGGAAAATAAGAAAATATATGCGAGCAAATTCGAGGGGCGAATTTTAGCGAACATAACTCGCGGCGGCCGGAAAGGGATCAAAACTATGGTTTGATCGGGAATAAACAGTGGATCCTTCGGAGGGTCAATTAAATACACACAAAAAATTTGTTTACAAATGTTGAAGCGGTAGCCTTGTTTAGACGCCTTAATTTAATATAAACGTTGATAAACCAAACACAAAAAGGTTTTTCAAAACAGGGTAAGGCATGTCTGATCTCCAGGAACAGACATCGGCACAACCCGGATATGGAGTTGAAGAGGCGGCTAGCATCTCAACAAAGTTCGCGGTGATAAGAAACTCTTATCGAAGGAGCGGTATGTGCTTTAAATTGCACTATATGTATACGGAACCCTACAGCTAGTACATTGTCAAGTGCAATGTTTACTTAAATAAAACTTATTGTAAGTACGGACTCGACAGCGGCTTAAATTAAATATGAACTATCGGCGGATTACCTACTATACGTAACGAATAATAAATAAAATAGAAAAAGGTTTATTAAAATAACCTAAGCTAATTCTGTAGCTTGAACACGGGATACCAACTTCGTGTGCTACGGGTAACTTCGACGGCGCGCGGTGCGTACGGAAGCAAATTGTAAGTAGGTAACTTACAGGTAGGAAAATAAAAATGTTCGAAGACGGATATTCGAACTTATACGTATTAATTTTACGTTCTAATGTCAAGACGTTTCGGAAACTAATTTCGAACACAAATAAAACAACCAAGTAAACTGGTCCTTGTGTTTCGTACACGGAGCATTAGGACGGACGGTTGTAATAACAAAGTTTTAGTTTTACAAATAAAATAATCGACGGAGTAAGTGCGGTCACGCTAATACCTAGTTAGTGTAAGTAAGTACTTATCTATGTAATATATTGTAGGTACTTATCGGTGTACGCAAAAAAAACAGTTGCAAATACGGACAGAGTTTAAAAATAAGTTATCCGTTTCGGTGTGATGTGTACCTAAACAAACATATAAGTTACGCGGTGCGAAGTTATAAGTAGGTACACTACAATAGATAGGACTAAAATATATGTCTGCTTCAACGCATTCCTACAACTTGGAATGTGTGAGAAACGGTTACCGTATAACTACATATAGTTGGTAGTTAGACGGGTGTTTGTTTTTATATCGGTAAAGTAATATGTATGTACAATTAGTTCACAATTTTGTTTACGGATTTGAGTACGTAATCGGTACGGTTGATTGATGTTATAAATCAAATCAAAAAATGAAGTAAAAACTTAATCGGAAGGTTTTAATATCAAAACGGCAAAGTCGGGGGTTTCACATGTTAATTAACGGTTTATGCGGGCGGTTGAGATCGCGGAGTATAACTAGATAGTTTGATGTTTATATGCATCAAATATTAAACAAAAAAAATAATAAAAACTTATTAGACAGTAAAAAATAATAAAAGATTTTAAATATTATCTGTAAAGACGGAGAGACATGAGCAATGCATGCGAGCGGTTAAAAAACGCGGCTTACAACTACATAACTTGATAAAAGATAATGAAATTCAAAAACTTAATCAAAACTAAATTGTGACTTATACCTAAAGTAAATAAAACAAAAAATGTAAATGGAGCGGTGATTGAGCGGCGCGGGGTGAAGCGGTTTAGTTTAGGTTGCTGTTCGGGATTAGCCATCGGTGCCAGCAGGCTAGAGTTATTTGCTGAAGGCTTTGATAACGGGACAAGCAGAGGTTTTCGTATCGGACCAGTGCGGCTCAGGCGGATTAAACTTCCACTGGACTCGTCATAAAGCACGGCTTCATTGTCCAGTAAGAACTTATTAACTTCGGTTAAATATTTATTAGCGGCGACAGAATTAGTTCCTCGATCGGAACGCATTAAAGCGGGTAGTCCACAGCGACTTACAAAGCGGGTGAAAGCGGCAATAAAAGCGTCTACGGATAGGCTTTCGACGGCCTCCAAATGCACTGCCTTAGTGGCAAGACAAACAAAAAACACATAAATATGCCGTTACGGAGCGAGCGGAGCGGAGTAAGCGGAGCGGAGTAAGCTTGACTTTACAAGGTAGGGACCTGCAAAGTCGGTCGCGGTACCAGCAAAGACACGTGATACTTGCACGCGATCAATGGGCAAATCGCTCATTAGCGGTGGCTGTGAAATAGCACTAAAGCGGTGGCATGTAACACAACGATGCAATACTCTAGACACTTGACGTCGTATAGAAATGATCCAAAATTCCTGTCTTAGGACAGCAATTAAAGCATTAGGTGCGGCATGACAGTGTTGTCTGTGATAGTGTTCGATGAGTACGTATGTAAACCGGTGCTCCTTAGGTAAAAGCATCGGGTGTCGGGTATCATAAGACAACAGTGATTGTTTGAGGCGACCTCCTACGCGGATAATGTTATCGGTATCGATAAATAAATCGAGTTTTTGTAACGATGTGCGGACGGCTTTACCCTTTTGTATTAATGGTATCTCGGAAACAAAGGCGGTAGATTGTACAAATTTAACAAAAAATTGTTTAGCGGCGCGTGTTTCAGCCACAGTTAGGTATTTTAAACGAACACGGTGTTCATGTTTTGATTCAACGTTGTGAATAAATCTGAGTACGTACGCGGTTCCGTTTGCGGTGACGAGTCCTCTCCCTCTCACGGTCGAGGGGCTGAGGCGCGAATGTGACACGTCCTTCACGCGGTAACGTGCGCGGTGACGTACGCTGTGATGTACGCGATGATGTATGTGGTGATGAGTGCTAGCTCGCGGATCGGACCTATTTTTGGTGTGGGACCTCCACGCAGACGGGTACTGCGATATAATTAAACTGCGGTGAGTTTGGCGAATAGGGTGTTTTGAAGAACACCATCTATAAATTTCGGCTATCGGAGCCCATGAGGGGCGTTGCGTGGTACTCATAGTCATAGCTAATTGCTTGGAGCCGGGGGACATGTGCAACGCGGAGTCGCAATGGTTGCAACAGCTCGTGTGTTGCGAGCGTACTGCGGACGGAACGGTTTGGTATGCTGTGTAAGTACAGCTCGGTGCGGCTTGTCGGACTAGATCGGGGTGTCGAGCGGGATTTAAATCGGAGTACTGGTTGCACCCACGTAATGTGTGCAACATTGAGTTGCAAAAGTTGCAACCGTGTCTTGGTTGCATTCGTGCTGCTGACGGGCGGTACAAATCTGACGGGTGACGGATCGGCGTGACGGACGGACGATCGGACTGACGGGCGGATCGCGTGACAGACGGACGATCGGATACGGGTTCAGTAAGACTGACGGGATCGGTTGTCTTCGGTTTATCGTCGGACAAAGGTATATGCGCGATATGCTCGTGGTCTCGCGGAGGAGGAGTCTCGGTCGGCGAAAGCGGAGATTGGTCGGTAGGACGGACAGGTTCGACGGAAACCGTAATTTGGTCGGTGGGTTTCAAGACAACTTCATTTGAATGCATCGCATTCCTTATCTCCATATCCAACATGAAACTATGCATGTTTGAAAACCGGGTATGGTAGATGCCGAGGTCGGTATCCCCGAGATTACAAATCAGGTCCGTGTAGGCGGTCTCTAATTTGGTAAAATGCCTACAGAAAATCCTTTCCGCAAAGGCTATCGCGGTTGCGGTTTTGGCGGCTCGGATCTCGTCACGGACTTCACTTAGAAGATCGTGCCTTATGTTAAACGTGGCTACGCACTTCAACATTTCAAAAAGTCAAATTATGGACAAATAAAGAATTTGAATGCATAAATATAGATAACTCGGATAAAAGTTAATTGAGCGGAATAAAATAAAACGGGGGGTAGGTAAGTACGTCACTGTTACCGTTACGGTCGTAGCGTCCAGTTAGTCGATTCAGCGTAATCAGCGGTCGGGTTTCTGTCGCTATGCCTCACAGCGTTCAGCGACTCAGCGGCTCAGCGGCTGTCGCGCTTGAAAGCGACGTGCGGTGTCTGCGTGACCTTAGCGGGACGCCTCGTGGTTTTATCGGCGGCAACGTGGTGTGGCGGGACCGCGTGGTTTCGGCGGCAACGGCGGCGTAGTTTCGGCGGCAACGGTTTGGGGGGCCGCGTGGTTTCGGCGGCAACGGCGTGGTTTTGCGGGGCCGTGTGGTCTCGGCGGCGGCGGCGTGGTATCAGCGGCGTGGTTTTGCGGACCGCGTGATTTCGGCGGCAACGGCGTGGTTTTGCGGGGCCGTGTGGTCTCGGCGGCGGCGTAGTTTGGCGGCAACGGCGTGGCCTTTAGGGAGCGGGTGCTGCTGATGCGCACGTAGTCGGATAGCGGATGCGGATGGTCCAATGCTGGTGGCCCTCTTGGCTTTTCTTCCAGGACGATCCCACGATCTCGGTGGGACCTCCAGAAATATGCGCCGAATCGGGCGTCAATTTTATTCAAATGCGCGCAGATAGGATGCGGAGAGAGAGGTGCAGCGGTTGCTGTAGCGGATGGCGGTTGGATGTGTCGGTTCTGTTTCGGAGATAGGTCTTGATGCTGGAGCTAACACACAAGTAAATAGTACATCGTATTGCGGTATCGGTATTTATTCACTATGGTTCTTCTATAATTTTATATGGTCTGTATTATAATAACACACGCGGTGTCGCGGTGCGTCTTCGGCAAGCGGGGCGGGGGGCGCTTCAGTGCGCGCGGTGCGTTCGTGACGGCTAGCTTGGTACAACTGTCTGTCGATGCAGCGGGCGGCTTGCAAGGCGCTGGCGGCCTTGGGTACCTTTCCATCGTAGGTGTCGGTGTCGGTATGGTCACGTAGTCTTGTACATTGGGTCCCGTAGAATTATGTCAGTTATATATAACGTACGGTCGGTAGTCGGGTGTAGGGAATTTATTTATTTATAATATAGGTATAAAGGAAAATAAGAAAATATATGCGAGCAAATTCGAGGGGCGAATTTTAGCGAACACCAAATGTCAGAAACATAAACGTAGAAATTATCTTTTAACGGAGAAGAAATAGAACTATTAGACTCATCAGTGTTTCAAGGTATAACATTAGAAAAAAGGCTGCAGTGGAACCCTTACATTTTAGTTCTTTCAGGGAAACTTAGTTCAGCTGCTTATGCAGTTCGAAAAGTTGTGGATGTGTTGTACTGGAAGATGTTGACGTCGATGCTAGTTGTAAATCTTCAACACTATTATCAGTTTTTCTCTTCAAACCTCTGAAGGTATAACATGTTAAGTTATACACAGAACCCACTACGACGTTACAATTTTCAGAAGGAGATAAAAAAGTTATGAAGAAGGGGGGGTTGTCCACCGGAGGTCAAGTGTGAGTTGGAAGTTGTCAAGCGCGACCCTTTGAGACACACCCTCGGACGACGACGACGACGAATAAGAATAACTTAATTATGAACGGAAAAAACACGACAGGCCCAATACGATAGTGATATAATTACATGACAAAACTAGAAACAAGTTATACACAGAGCCCACTGCGACGTCACGCGGTAGTTTTGGTCAAGCGTGAGTCGACACACCCTGGGGAGGATTACTTTTTATAACACGCCCTAGGGTCGGTAGGTAGACTTAGTGTTTTCGTCAAGTGTGAGTCGCCACACCCCAGATTCAGAGGGTAGTTTTCGTCAAGTGTGAGTCACCACGCTCCAGCCTCAGGGGTAGTTTCGTCAAGTGTGAGTTGCCAAAGCCCTAGGAATCTGGCGACCTTTTTTAGGGGTGGACAAGTGCGAGTCGGTTTCGCGTGAAAATGTTTATCACATAAATGTTTGTCAGGGATCGAATCCATGACACTTGATTCAGCCAGCGGGCAGGTCAAAGGAGCCACCTAATAATGTTATCTCAGTCAAAGACTATTTAATACTATACTAGTATTTCAGTCTAGCAATAAGTATTAACATAATGTGGCAGGTTTGTTCAGAAAACACTTTGTGTTGGCTTAAAATACAGACAGACAGGGCTGTACATTGAGAAAACTGTCATAAAAACAGCCCTGTTTCGAAATGTTTTATTAGTCGATAAGCTTAGCGAACAAGACACGGGAGAAAACAGCTATTGTAGCAATTAATTATAATTTAAAAGGACTTTCGACGTCAGTTTTTCCTCACAGCATTTAATGAAAATACCAATCGGATCGCCATTATGTTTAATTGTAGATTTTTTTTTTTGGAAGTAAGATGTACAAATGAGTAAAATAAACAAGTCAACTAGTAATATTTATACGTTTTGGGTTTAGCTCGATTAAATTTATTGAGTTTCCGATATTTCGGCACAGTTGCATGCACCATCTTCAGAAAATGAAAGCGGTGTGGTGTGCGTCAGTAATTTGTGGTAATTTATCACTACCCTCGTTCTTTTACGATGACTTAGTCCCGCATAGTCTTGTTAGGGCGGTTCACTACTATTGTCCACACTCTGTAACTCGTCACGATCGCGACTCACTTCACTGACGGTGTCACTAGGTGCACTAATTTTAGGCTGTTAACATTTTTAACAACAACAATAATAACCGCGAAAGTTTAAAAAGTTACAAGTCAACTAGTACATACAAATACGCATAGAGCGGACCGAATCAGTTTAAATATTTCTGTTTATGATATGAGCTAATTTTTAATATAGAATATATTGCCAAACTTATTTTTATCACAATTATGTTGATAGAAAGTTGTAGGTTGGTGAAGTATTGTTTATTCAAAATAAACAAAAAAAATTAACATGTTGTTAAAAATAGCTGACCGATTCCGTTTGGAATTATTGCCTTTTATTAGTACTATAGGAACTGGTAATGGGGGGTAAAGTGTTCTGTCCCTGGTCTTTTATTTTACCACTTATTACTTTAAACTTGGTATATATGGGATGTACATGTGGGACTTTTAAAAAGCTATCTTAATCCAGATACATTGCTTAAAAAGCATTGTTGTGGCGATAGGCTCACCCTTGTCAGGCAGAATTAAAGTGGTCGGTGAAAGAACGCTGTTCCCACATTATGATGAGGGTGTATGTCCAGCCACTGGTTACACCCCTTCTGAGGATAAAAACCGTGATGATATATTACATACATATATACTAGAACTATCCTTTATTCTGTGCTTTTAATTCTGTGCTTTTACTAAAGTGTGACCATCCTGGGCGTATAATTATCCGAGACTATTTAAATACGTTCACAGTTGACATACGGATGTGGCAAAATAAAATGTCAACACAAAATTTTTGATAGCATAATAAATGTCAGTTTTGTATTATTATAAATGTAAAAAAAAATTAAATAAAAAAAAAAAACATCATATTTTTATTTCTTAATAACGATCACAACCATTTTTTATTAATAAATAAAAATAAAAAAAAAATATTTAAATGCATAATGTTATGTATTCGTGTCAACAAAATCTACAGAGATGAGAAATGCTAAAGTTTGTAACCATTTTGACATCATTACGGCTGTCGGGAATCTTGTTCAAGAAAACTCGAGGGTCCGACCCTTTTAAGTGGTTTTTGCTTCTGTGAAAGTTTGAGCCTACTTCAATGTTTCCGTAACTTTTAAGAGCTCTTCAGGCCTCATTTCTGTATAACGTAAGTGTACTTGTATGTTTCAAGATTATGAAAATCTTGGTATGAGACCTTAGTTGGACAGAAAGTGAGTAATATGCTACAAAGCTTCGTTACCAAACAGCAAGGTGTTTTAGTTATTACATGTATATACACCTTTGTTTATGTGTATGCACCTATACCACCATGGTTTATCCTCTGAAGGAACTGACCAATGGTTGGATATAAATATACATACATCCACAGTCTATTGTCCCGATCCATTTGAGTTCTGCGCTTTCCCGCTGTGGTAAGTCTATAAATGCAATACGGTTTTGTTAACGGTAGGTCTGGACTAAGGGAGTTTTAAATATGTCTCATATGTAGTAAATCACCAGGCTATATTTACCCTTTACCAGTTCTAGATAAACTTTATGAAACAAGTTAAAAGAAAATTGGACAGGGGGATAAAAAAAGTTGGGGATTTACGGTACCTTAAGAAAATAGTCGAAATTTGACGAAATATATCATTGGTTTTACACACAGAGTATATATATCATTACATTACATATATCACTAAAATCCAATTATTAATTAAAACATATTAGACAATGAATAGGTAATTATTACATAATTAAATTATTGTAATTATTGTAATCAGATGTTATGATCAATATATTCTTTGATGTCATATAAAGCTTAATTTAGTGCCTAATTATTTTCGCATTTGCTCTAAGTGCCAGGAAATAAATCCTATTGCATAAATAAGTAAATGTTGACCACAGTTTTACTTGCGTGATACGTATAAATAGTCTGTAGCAATCCTTAAAGCATAAGGTACGTGTTGGTTGATTATTTCAGATTAATCCGTTTGGCTTTTCTTGAGTCTTTAATTGACAAACAAACAAACATACAGAGTTATCCTCTTTATAATATAAATAATTGTATGGTCAACTAATTTGTTTACTAAATTATTTATTACTGCATACTGGGTTTATACGCGAATAAACTTTTACATTTTTGATTCTCTACGTTTGTGCCAGGGACCTTATTGGTAATCGTCTCAAGCTATTCGGACTCTGGAATTCGAGAGAAAAATGTATGCAAGTAAATTCACTGGTTTCGATAGATGAGTCAGACTTCCATGCATTATAGTCCAGTCCAGAATCCGAATAGCTTGAGACTTTTCCCAATAAGCTCCCAGTTTATACTAACCGTGGTCAAGAGCAGACAGTTTGCAGCGAGGTGTTATGAGTCGATGGGAGCTATAAAAACTGCCCACGTATCTAATGCTGCTAACGAATATAAGTTCACAGTACACTCACACTCACAGTATCTGTAAAGTTGATGTCACAGCACACGACACTAAACGGTATGTAAACCTTTAAAATTTTCATGTAATGAATGACTTGGTTTTATAGTACTAATCACTAGGTTCCATGCCGAGGATAATTTAGCGTATAGGTAAGACCTGAAAAATAAATAAAAAAAAACCGTTTGCACATCGGGAGTGCCGGCAGAAGTGAAAACTTGAATATTAATGTTGTGCAATTTTAATATTTTTAAATGGTTAGGAAATAAATTTTGCACGAATCGCTTTAATTATCAGTATAAAAGTACTATCATGGTTATTATATGTGGTAAAATACAATATTCATTCATTCATTCATTGCGCTATCGTACACAAACATGACATACATTAAAAATTTACCACTTCAGAAAGGTTTCACGGTAGAAAGAGAGGGGGATAATTCCTCTCCTACTCTCCCTCAGTCTTACTAATTTTCGATCAGGTTACGTATCCTGACGCGAGTTTAACATTTTTTACCCATCACAAAAAAAGTTCACAACGCCGCTAAAGAAGTTTTCACTTCAATAATGTATTGTTTTAAATGTTCACGGTTAATATTTCTTTCGAGTAAGTTTCTCGATATGCTTACCGTAATTAGCCGAGTAAATGAGCTCCCTATATTTCAGTGCTGTTGCAAGCACCATGATCGCAAGATGACTGGCGTACTTGTGAGTTTGTATAAAGTAGATGCTCCTCTTGGACCAATAGTGAGCCAAATACACTCCTCTACTTCTCTACTTATGAATTTGCAAAGCACGTAGCAGGTGTCTTGCAACAGCTGAGTGGTGTCAAGGATTCTCGCAATTTCACCAGTATTTTACATCAAATTAGAGTTAAGGATCGAGCATGACTTATGTGATGATGAGCACCACCCGAAAGAATTATCAAAGGTATAGGAAGGTTTAAGAAAAAACGGATACCGCGTGAAAAGTGAGCCAGTACAAGAAAAGCCAGTCCCTAGCTAATAGGGTAGAACGTCAGCCCACATTTTTGCCCTGTATTAAAAGAGTAACAGATAAGATCGGCAAGATATTGAACAAATATTCAATTAAAACCGTATTTTCTCCGTTAAAGAAAATCGCACAAAGCCTGCGTTTCCTTAAATACAGCTTACTTCCAAAAAATCCGGGTATATACAAAATAGACTACAGTTGCGACAGTGCATACATTGGACAAACAAAAAGATCCATCGCGTGCCTCATGAACGAATATATTAAGGCTGTTAAGAACAATGACACAAAAGTCGGCCATTGCTAAACATTTACTGGAGTCAGGCTCCAACCATTGGTTCGAATTTCACAGTCCACAAATACTGTCGACAGAACGCGCGCTACGTACCTAGACGAGTCAAAGAGGCAATTGAAATTAATAAATATAAAAAATTCAATAGGAAAAATGGGTTTCAATTGTCGGATACGTGGAATCCAGTATTATGATTAATAAAAAAACACAGTGAGTAAATACTGTTGTGGTAGTTCCGTAACAAATCGAAAAAGGAAGAGGGTAGGTAGATATTTTTGCCCATAGACTTTGTACAAGCACGCCAATCTTCCTGCGATCATGGTGCTTGAAAGAGCACCGAAAGATAAGAAGCTAATTTTCTCGGCTAATCACGGTAAGACCCCGTATTACATTATGTTTAATAATAAAAATAATGTGTACAAAGTGCGATCGATTAATAAGTATTAAAATAAAAATAACACTCTAACAAGTATTGACCTAAATCAGAAAGATATATACGTTATGCAAACATCATTTATCAATTAGTATTGTTTCGATTACTCACCACCAAATATAATTGCTTTTACATTAGCAAAACCAGGTACAAATGTGGTGAAATGTTTAATCCTCTCACATTCGCAAAACCTGAAACACGGCCAACATTAATCTATATAAAATACTATATGAAATTATGTGTACTGTTTGACTGACTTAATGCCCAGACCATCTGCGGGTGTTAGAAATATAAAATTTGGAATTAATTTATTTTTTTATGACGTAGGACTGTAAACTTCCTCCCACGAACGCTTGGTTTGTGGAATGAGCTCCCTGCCAAGGTTTCTCTAAGGACTACAATATGGGGTTCTTCAAGAAAGAAGTTCTTGGATTTTTGAAGGGTCCGCAAGGCGCAAGTGATTCCCCTGGTGTTACAAGCGTCCATTGGCTACGATGACCGCTTACTATCAGTCGGCCAGTATGCTTGTTTGCCACCTTAGTGGTATAAACAATAAACAAAAAATTTATGAAAGAAATGCATTTGGTTTTTATTAATGGACGTGTTGCACCGTGTTTAGAAAACCATCACTTTAGAGGCCTTAAAAATTAAGTGATGACACTATGTATTGCAAATAAAGCTATTGTAAATAAAACCATAAACGTGACGTATTTCAGCATTACTTTCCACTCAGTGTGTAGTTGGAAACGGAGGAAGAAAGTTTGTATGGAACTGGATTTGAAGTCTTGTAGAGACATTCCATATATAGCTGTCCTGTCACATACACAAACATATATTTTTTAACATAAATGACATATTTTCATTAAAGATGAACAATAATTGGCATTATATTATAGACAAGCTAACCTGGCAAACGTTATTCTGCCCTTTCAGTTGCTGCCGTTGGTTGCTGCCTTTTTGCTTGGCTCCTAAGGCTCGTAGCGTGATGTTAAATAGCCTTTTAATAACCTTACTTAAGAATATGGCTATCAAATGCAAAAATATTTTTTATAATCCAACTCATAGTTTCAGTGATTGGCGCGTTCAAACAAAAAAAAATACAACCTTTTTAACTTTATTATATTAGTAAGTACAAACAAATGTTATATAACTTTACAAGAAGACACACCTATTTATTAGATGATTATGTCACCTGTATTATTATTAATATTAATAAATTAAATAAAATAAACGAAATGTATGCAAATTAGCAAGGATAGATGAAAGCTGGTAAGGGAAAATTCGTATTTTAAATGATCGCGTTAATATCAGATCTATTGATTTGAAAGCGCTGAATTACTGTCATAAATATAATTTGAATTTACAATTTGGAACTTATCAGATATTCTGACGAACGTAATTTAATTCTGAGAGCTTTGCTGTCATGATTTCTAGTCTTAGGACGACTGAAGTTTGATTTTGAGTTAAGAGAAATAAGTGAAAATCTTAAAATTATTCTAGGCACTCCATCCTTGAAGAACTCTTAAATCCCTACAGAATACCTCAATAAGGAGTTAATTAGGCAATCTGAGCGTTCTGCGAGCGAACGGTGCGATGGTAGAATGTAGTCTTAGGTATCATGTTAAATGATTCCTCAGAACACAACCCGTTTCACAAGTGGTAGAACACACTAAGAGTTCAATGCCGCTTCTTTGGTATATTTGACATTCTCAACTATTATTACAGCATTGAATCTGGTATCGAAGTGCTTTGCTCAATGTTGAGTAAATTTGGACGCCAACTTGACCTTTTGTTTCATAAAATCCCTGCAAAATTAGGTATTTAATAGTAGATTGTATCACAACTATTTTGAATCCAGAGTAGAACTAAGGAAGGAAATTAGAATTTGGACCGCAGCTAGGAATACAAAGGTCGGCGCACGAGGTTCAATAATTTTGCGACCGAGTGATACACTACTTTTTATCATCCTCTATGAGAAAAGAGATAAATGTAACTTATAAATAAGAACAGTACATTTATTTATTTTACTATCACTTCTTGAGGAAAAGACACTATTTTTTTATAAAAGTATTATAAATACGAATTTGACTAAACAATTACAAAGGCGGAATACATTTCACGCGGTTTTTACTTTTTCACAATCTTTTTGTTTATTTGGTCCGCGCGCGGCCAGCCAGTTTTATTATACAGCTAGTTAGTTGTTCTTACAATGTTCATTATCGATCTCTATAGCCCACATTCCAAATTTAAAACACTTTGCATCCCTAGGGCTTCAAAGTGCAACTTTTATCCCTGTTTACGAGGAACAAACCAGCTCTTTTTGAATAGGTGTGATAAAAATAAAATTGAACAACTTGAACTTGTCAAATTATTAGATAATTAAAGACTACCTTGATGATAAAAATGCATAGGATTTTTTTTTTTTTTATATATATTAAAATTTAAAAGAGCGACTGCTGGAGTGTTTCTTTTGCCGTTGTTTCTTCTCACCAGAACGCCATTCTGACTACAAAGTAGTAGTATCTAGTAACTTTCAGTTTATTGACTTCAAAAATGTGATAGGATATATTATTTTTGGGAAATAACGCATTTAAATAAACGGATATCGGAACGAAACGTCACTAGAGATGTTAACACCAAGGATCCCAGTGCTTTTAGAGATGGTAATGGTGTTCTGGATTTATAGAACCACAGTGAATGTGTTTAATTTTCGGTGAACGCGAAGACTTTAGTCTTGGTCGTGTTGAATTCGATCAAGATGGGCATGGGCGAAGCTAAAAATATACGAATTCCCAATGTGCCTGAACTCTCAAGGATTTGGCCTGTTATAGTTTGACAGTGTGGTCTCGATTTCTGATGTAAGTTGTCCGCGGCTTTCTTCTACAATGGAACGAGGGATGTTCGCATGGCCCGTGTAATGAGCGACTCCTGCACTGTCATTTTAGCGATGTAAAATTTGGTAACTCTCATTGTAGACGATTTTGAGATGAATATTACCTGAATTTTGATTTTTATTTTTAAATCAAGCTATTTACATTGTAAATCTTGTTTATTAGGTGTTTCAATACAAAACAACTAATTTTTAGTTGATTCACTATAAACTTTATATTTCGTTTGTGATTTTACAAAGAGTACCTATTGGACGAACGCAATAAAACGGTATTGTAATTAGTTTGTAAAGCTAGTTGTAGTTAATTCACTTGACGATTCGAAAGGGTTGTTAGTAACCCATTTGAATAAAAAGATTTTTAATTTGAATTTGAATTAATAAAGGTTATATAAACTTATAAATTATATTTAGTGTGATCCCTAGATTGTATATCTTAACTGTAAATACATTACCTTTAATTAAATTACAACAGGTTGATTTATATAGTCTATAAAATGGTTTAAAGACTATCACGAAAATCGATACACAATTTGTTAAAATTGGTATCGCTTACATCACAGGGTTCTATAAATGGTAAATTTTATTGGGGCCCGCATATAAATCAGATATACAATTAACTATTGTTATATATATCTCATACCTTTAAACGGTCAATTCTTGTATAAATGTAAATATTAAGATACATAATCTGAATCTCGGAAACGGTTTCAACGATTTTCATCAGATTTAGTATGCCGAGAGTTTCAGAGATGATAAATCGATCTAGCTAGGTTTCATTTTTAGACAACGACGTTTTATCCGTGTTTTCAGGCAATGATAGACTGAAAAATATGACTCTTCCTGACAGCTATTGACGAGTAGTAGCACTATTATTTTTACCAACACAGCAATACCAAAACTACTCCATAATAGACGACGTTGTTAAGCAACACTAAAGCTACTTGACAATAGATGGCGTTGTTAAGAAAACGAGCTAATTTGGGACCCCAGGTACTGTATTTTTAAATATAAGGTTCCTTATAAAATGTTAAAAGTAATATATACAGCTCTAGCCGATTAAGTTATAAGCTATGGCGTACAAGAAGAATATACAAATTCAAAAACCTAAAAAAATCTATAAATATAAAATGAATCCCTTTTTCCCTTGGTCACGCCCTAAGTTCCGAACGACTGCACCAAATTGGATTTGTTGTGTTTATTGTTGAATTCTTTTTTGTTGTGTTTGCTATTGTTAGGACAAGGTTTTTTCATGAAAAAAAGAGTCAAGTGCGAGTTAGACTCGTGCACAAAAGGTTCTTAAAAAGAGAAACAACGTTAGCGATATCAGCTAATACTTTATAAAAATGCTAATTCGATTACTTCTCTTAACAAGTATTTACAAACATGATTTCTTCCAGCAGCCCATGTATAACTCTCGAAACAACATATTTTTAACCTTATTACAGCTGTAAAGTTAGCATTGGTTATGATGCAGCAGTGTAACAATATAACAAAGTTTATAACAAAAGTAAAGCGGTAGTTATAGAGTTTCAAAGGATAACAATAGCCTGGCCGACGCTCCGAGACGTCAATTAGTGTGATATGTGAGTCTGTTGAAGGTCTTTGCTTCCAATATACCAGCAATTTTGTGACACAATTATCCTTGTTTGACATTGAAATAGATACCAAAAGTAAATAAAATTCTAATTTCATATTAAGTATCAGATAACAAAAAACAACTTATGTAATTTGATTGTATTTTCCTTTACAATTTGATATTATTTTGAAAACTTACCATAGTTTTATATCATCAAGGTGGGAAACAAGCTTGTGGATTTATATATATTTATACTAGCGGACCCGACATACGTTGCCCTGTCTGAATGTTGGCTTGCTTGTTGTTAGCAGGTTCAAACGCTTTGTAGATATGCATTATCGATCAATAATCTTAAAAAAAATCGTCAAAAAATAAAAAAAAAACTAAAAACCCGATTGCATTGCCCGGTGGCAATGACCAATTGTGAATCTAAGCTGACTAAGGACCCACTTAAACCTTCCCAAAAATTCACAAAACGGCCACTTTTAGTAGAAACCTTGTCTACAACTAATATTTGGAAAAAGAGATTTATTTTAGAAACGATTTATATCGTTCTGAAAATAGCTTATTAATAATTAGTTCTCAATAATTGGTTTGTAAAATTTTTTAAATTTCTTTTGTACAAAAGGTGAATAAAGAATAATATATTAGCGGCGCTAGTTAGTTAGTCACTGCGCCTTGGGAGAATATTTTACTCACAGAAAAGTTTCTAAAATTTCGGATTGCCGGTTGCCGATAACACATAAATATGTGGTGCTATTTCTCTCTTTCAATAGGAAATTATTGGTACTTAAATAGATACTTTTTGTGACTTCTTAAGTCCTAGTACTTCAATCTTACAAATATCTTCGAAATTACTTGTGCCTCGATAGCTCAACTGGTAGAGCACAGACCATAAGGATTTTTGCAGGCTCGAGGCTAATTTTTTAATTGTATCTTTGCTATGTAATGACAATTATTTACATCGATAATAGATCATTTTTGAAACAAAGAAAAGCTATGTTTTTACTATAAATCATGTAATCATCATCATCATAAATATATCTATTTGTATATATCAAAAAAGTTTATGTTTCTGATATTTTCGGTTCAATTAACTTTTAAGAGCTCACAAAACATAAGCGAATAAAAAAGAAAAGTCAGGCATCACTTTTCCACGCTTCCAGATTTCTGGAGTACACAGTAAACATAAAAAGGTAACCTGTAAGTAACGGCTCAACACATTTAGGATTCTGGCATCTGGGGGAACATTCTTCTGTTTACGATCACGCCCTTTCTCTGACCTTACGATTTGAGCAACAACTGGGGTATTTGTTTTTTATATATTTACATTTGTTATCAGGTAAATTTATAGTTTAGAGGGGCTAAAAAATAAAAAAAGACAAATTTTTGCCAATAATCAAAATAAAATATCATCAAATCGGTTTCAAGGACATAAGAGGGGGTCCCTCTGTGGCGCGCCATTACTTTTGGTCCTCTTTTAAGGTCATCGATTCATCGTGCTATAAGGCGTCCTACGCTTCCAGTACGCGATCTCAACTCTAGGACACGTCTGCTAGAAAACAAAGTATTAATAATATAAAAAATACACACTGCTTTAAGGATATATCAAAGTGTTAGTTTGAATTAATTATTGCCTCTTCTGGCTCCGTAATATAAAACTTCTACTCTATCTAGTCTTTGATGAAACCACAATTACAGTTGCGGCGCTTGCGAGTCGACAAATGGACGAAGGGGCTTAATTTATGGGTGCCAGTTTTACCTTAATTCAAAACGTATAGATAAGTAATACTTCATTTAAAGTTCATTCCTTTTAGGGCGGACATTCTGAGATATTTAGTAAAATAATTACTTATCATACATTTGATAAATCTTCTATAATAAATGTTAGAATATGGCGTAAGTAACATAAACCCCTATGGATGATCTTAAGGCCCGTCCTCATGCTTGGCAAAGAACGGTAAACAGCGAACGCCAAACACCGAACAGGAACGAGTGGATGGGTATTTGCCTGTTTTTGTATATGTTCGCTAGTGATTGGCGTTGTCGGTTGTTGTGCACAAATCATAGGATTTTCGACCAACGTGTTCGCGATGGTATCCAAACGCTTGTCAAACAGCAATTAAATAAAATAGAAGATAGGTTAACCCGAACTTAATTGCTGCCGCTGTCACAAGCTCATTGTCCATGTTTGCCTATCCGAAACATACAGCACGCTTGCACGTGTTTGTGTTGGGTATTTGTGGTCGACGTTTGGCATTCAGGTATTTATGGCAAACAACCTGCATGTGCATGGGGCTTTAGGTTTTACATGTCTATAGACAAATGTTTCTAATAAAGGCGGTGAAGCTGCACGTGTTGTTACAGTATGGCTACTTTCTACTTACACACGGTTAATAATATTGAAGACTTTATATCTTTAATTATGATTCGGGTTAGAATTCAATATACATTTTGGCAAGTTTAGTCAATTAATTATTTCTTATTTTTTTAAAGAGATTAAATCTTTATACGATAGCAAAAGTGAGCCTAAAAAATTGACGCCTTTGTCTGATAGCTTGTCAAAGAAGTACACGCTTGTAACTTAGCTTGTAAGTCAATTTTATTCGATATTTAACTTTTTGTTTTTTTGTGTTAAGAGTTTTTAGATTTTGAGTAAATAATTAGTAAATTAAAACTAGTCTAAAAATCGGCCAAGTGCAAGTCGAATTCGCGCACGAAGGGTTCCGTACCATTTCTATAAAAAATTAATGTTTTTTTTTATTTTTATATTTGAGTTGATTGAATGAAAGGTAAATTGCGGTTTACGATTTATACTACCTACTAGATCTCGTTCAAACCAATTTTCGGTGGAAGTTTGCATGGTAATGTACATCATCTATTTTTTTTTTGTTTTATCATTCTCTTATTTTAGAAGTTACAGTGGCACACACACACACACACAATTTACCACTTTGTAAGTGTCTCTCGCGCAAACTATTCAGCTTAGAAAAAAATTAAATTAGAAACCTCAATATCATTTTTGAAGATCTATCCATACCCCACTCGTATGGATTTGATGAAAACAAATTTTTGAGTTCCAGTTCTAAGTATGGGGAAACTTTTTTTTTTCATTTTTGTGTGAAAACTTAATGCGGTTCACAGAATACATCTACTTACCAAGTTTCAACAGTATATTTCTTATAGTTTCGGAAAAAAGTAGCTGTGACATACGGACGGGCAGAAAGACAGACAGACATGACAAATCGAACGAAAAAAAATCGACGAAGTTTTTTTGGGCCATTTGGCTACGGAACCCTAAAAAAGTGTCGATAAACTTTCATAAGTTCATCAATGGTTTGATGATGTTACCTAGCTTGCATTACTATCTTAGTAAGTACCTTGTGTGCCAACAGATTTCAGAAAATCAGCGTAAAATACGTTGGTACTATTACCTAATTATGTTGTGGTAAAAGCCAATCTATTGCTCCACGGCTTATTACACAACGCCCTCACCGAACTCAATTAAGCTCATAAAGTACCGCATTATGACAAAGTGCCGCTAAGATCTGATTAAAGTCCATTACTTAGTTTTTGGAACGAAGTACCTTACGTCGTGTCACAATTAAGATGATCAGCGGATTGGGGCTAGACTGAAAAAAGAGTCCGACTGTTTTCACGTCAACAAAATAACGCGTCACACCCACAAATGAAGTGTAATGTGGAGTTTGACGTGAATACGTCCTTAAATTTTTATATATACATTATTATAAGAAATTAGTGAGAGGCAATCAGCTGTCAACCTATGAAAACTATATCTTACCGTAGGCTAGTAGTAAAACTAAAGAAATGACAAATCTCATCAAGATCTACATTTTGGATGACAGTTGTCAAACTAAAAAGGGCTATATCTCCGAAAATACCCATAGTTTCTTTACAGAAGTAATAGACCTCATTAAAAGTTTCATTTCGAATAACGGGATGCCAGCTGTGAAACTATAAACGGATTTTTCTCTGAAATTATTACGAATATAATATAGAATATTAGTATAAGAATAATATCTATTTATACAGTACATGGTTGATCGTGTTCGATAGATCTTGACTAGTGTTCAAAAATGATTATTACATACATATAATACGCTCAAAGAAAATACTACCCGTTACGTACACGCATTCACGTAAAACGCACGGCCGTTTTAACGATACAAACACACCCCGAATTTGTTTTCTTCTTTTAACCTAGAATATTTCTATGTCTTTTGACATTTTCGATGCTTTTTGCACGTGTAACAAACTTTTCTGACCAGGCGGTAAAAAATCAAAACTACAGTCGCCATATTAAAATGGTGTGAACTTATCACGACACTAGCGACTAAACACCCAGGTCAGAAAAGTTTGTTGCATTGTGCGAGTATATCAAAGTACTTAGATCGCACTCCATCCGTCTTAGTCATTTGTTAATTATTATTAATCTTATTATAACTACAAAAGTGTCTCTGTCTGTCTGTTATATATACGGCAAGCCGATCCGCTAAAAAGAAAAGAAAATAGGCTATATCTACTTAAAAACGTCGAGTGGTAGGTAGCATAAGCACTTAAAGTGTTAAAAGGAATTGGGCTGATCTGCTGAGCCGATTATTATAGTATCAAAATTGATGAGGGGAGGGAAGGATATAGCATCCTAAAATATGTCAAGTCTGATTCGAAATAGCGTAGACAGGGTGAATAAGGATATAGTTGAACCGATGAGCCAATTTTGATTTAATTTAGATAGGGTATGTAGGGAAGGACAATTTCCTAATAAAGTTAAATTGTAAGTCAAACAGGGGTTTCGTACTGAATGAAAAATTCCAACCCTTTTAACCGACTTCAAAAATATAAGAACTTGGCGGAACCGCTAAGCATGTTTTGATAAAATTTGGTATGGGGGTAGCATATTGGAGAAGGATATAGAAACTTAAGAAACGTAAAAAGTTAGTCAGATTAGCGCACTGGGAATTAAGTTTAAACTCGTACCTACTAAATATAAAAATTCGAAGCAAATTTCAAAAAGAATATTGTGTCTTAAAGAAGGCTTTTTTATACCAAAAATGTCAAATGTAAGTTCAAATTAGAGCAGAGAGAGGGAGTCTTAAAGCTTTTAAACGAAACAAAGACGGATTAATTTGTACCTAAAAACGTTAAGCGTGATTCTAATAAGTGCTCTGAGAGTTTATTACTGAGCTATAGTCCTTATGTACTTTTTATTATTATACAGCAATAAGTCCAGCAATGATAAATTCCAATGCGGAACATATTTTTCAGTTGGGACCCATTATTGGCAAGATTTGAGCTGGTCTAGATTTTGAATGAGTCACAACTGTTAAAGTATTTAATATTATAAATGTAAAAGTAACTCTGTCTGATATATCTGCTACCTCTTCATACTTAAGCCGCTGTACCGATTAAAATGAAATTTGGCATAGAGATAGTTTGATTTCCGAGGACGGATATAAACTTCTTGAAAACGTCAATTGTGAGTCATTTTTTTCTATAACTGAGAAGTTGCCGCTGATATCCTACACCGATAACCGAATTTAGGGCAGGTGGAACCGCGGGCAAAAGCTAGTACTAAATAAAATAAATGCGAAGAAAATTAAATATTATAATAATGAGATAATTACCAAACAGACTGTTCTGCTGGCTAAAGGGTATTGGTAATAACCAGCTCTGTCCTTTTCATTTCGCATCCTAGACTGCAAAGTCTCTCACTACCTACCTTCTAGAGGCAGAGGTAATTTACACATAGAAGACATGTTATATGAAACTAGGTTTGTATTTGTAGAGCGCAGTGCGGGGTC
Organism: Apoda limacodes; assembly: GCA_946406115.1. NCBI lineage: Eukaryota > Metazoa > Arthropoda > Insecta > Lepidoptera > Limacodidae > Apoda > Apoda limacodes. The sequence goes on along the minus strand of OX291555.1, from coordinate 16,913,954 downwards.
AAATAAGGTCTGAGTGTTATTTCGTATACTCCTGGTACTATATCTCCTTAAGTTTTCTCACTTTTCCAATGTTACGTAGGAAAAATAATAGAAAATTAACTTTTAATTTTTATCATTTTCGGAACGATGGAGAAAAAACGAATAGGAAATCCATACAAATATTATAAATGCGAATGTAACTCTGTCTTACTGTCTATCTGGTACCTCTTCACACTTACACCGTTGTAGCACTTAAGAAGAAATTTGGCCTGGAAATAGTTTGAGTCCCAGATAAGAAAAAAATTTTCTACTATTAAAGCGTTGACTTTGAAATCCTACACCGATAACTGAATTTGGGGCGGCAGGAACCCCGGAATAAAACTAGTAGCTTATAAGTCCTCCCTCTGAGCCTTGAGAGCATACGGGTTTTTATTAACAGAAAACAGTAAGTAAATAAGGACACGACTACGCAAGAAACGACCTCGACTTATCATTAACAACGTTATTTTTTGTATTCTACTGGAAGGAAAATTAATTGATTGTCCTAAATCCGCTAAAATATGTAGGCGAAGAACAATGGATAATAGCGATTTCTAAATACGAATAAGAATTCTTACAAGGTAAGTTTCTTGTTGGAAGGTGGGCGGAAGATGGGTACCGAATGTCAAAGGGAAAATTTTAAAGTATTAAATTAACTTAACTTTGTTCGTAAATATATTACTGTAAATTTCAGTTTTTTGTTCTCGGTTTAAAAAGGTTTGAATAGGTTATTTCTTCTATTTAATAGATGAGTTTCTTGTTCTAATGAGGTATATGTAATTAACCTGATTAAAATTGAATGTCATGCAAAACACAGTATCGATATCGGTCTATTAGGTATTAATTGTAATTGCATTACAATTTGTTGTATTTTTGTTGTTGGACAACTTTTGACAGTAATCGATATAAATCAATCGAAAAAAGATCGATTAAAAAAATATGGAACAAGACTAGGTGCTAGGGAATATCAAGTATTCAACAAGCATTTTTTTTTGAACAATAAGCAATTTTTATTTTTACGGTATTTTTTCTGTCTGTATTTAATTATGAAAAAAATCAATCAAACAAAAATCAAACAATTCAATAAAACACTAAGCTTTTTCTTTTATTAGCTAAAATTTTATGTAAAACTAGTAATTCAAATTTCTTCAAATATTATCACATTTCTTTAATAATCGAAGTAAATTTTGTTTTACTTTGGCTCTTTTGATTATACGTATGGCTATTTTCCGTAGTTTTTGTAGGTAAAGCACGAACGCTAAGCAGGAAGAATTTCTTTCAATGACCGGTCACTATTTGTTTCTATTGCACGCGCATAATTATTTGCCGTCGCAGTCGCACAGATACGATGACCTCTGTCATAGAGGGGCGCAACGGCAATAATTCTGTACCCTCGGTGAAAACTGATATAGGTCAGAAATGACAGTTTTTGACAAAATGGTTTTTAATATTTTATACATTTACATGCGTATAACTTTTTTGTTTATGATTTTATTCCTTTTGTAAAAAATAATAAAGATAGGTATTTTTAGCCTCTATACTATGATATATGAAGAATAGCAATATATTTAATTTATTTAGAGCAATAAGGGAAATAAACAACTTGTATTATTCGTCACATTACAATAAATATGTGTTAAATAATTTAACTAAATTAATATCATTTTACACTAAACCTAGTGGTACGATTGATATTGGTGAAATATGATACACCTGCGAATTGAAATAGCATTTAAATACATTAAAACTAATACATAAAAAAAAATCCAAAACAAAACTATCATAAAGCAGAAGCTTCTTTAGTTTGCGATTTTTAAAACACAATAAATTGTCATATTTACACTAATAAATTATTTTACACAAAAAAATATAAAAAAAGGCATGTGTTTAATAATATATCTCAACTTGTTTTTTTCATTTTCGAGTTCTAGATTGTGTCAAATGATACGATTTGTTAAGGCAGTTTAATCATACGATTATTGTATTATGTTTTCGTCCGCCAACCCGCACTAGACCAGCGTGATGGACTATGGCCTAAGCCTTCTTATCTAAGGAGAGGCCTGTACCCCTGCAGTGTGGCGTATAACGGCTGAGGCGAATTATTTTTTTAGGGTTATATATCAAAATTGTTAGTTTATGGTTCTAACTATGCAAATAAACAAATATTTAAATTTGTAGTCTTTATTTTATACAAGATATCAAAAAGTAGTTAATAAATTTCGAGATGGTGTTAAAAAAACGCATCCACAGGCTTGGTATTGAGAAAATGTAAATCATAAGTCTTTTATTTTCATCTTACGTGGGCAAGAATGATAGCTTTACTAAAACTTAACATCCCCTTGCGTCATACACGAGTTATGGGGTACTATTAAATTTAAAACACTACCTTCCTACAATAGCTTCATACAAATATCTTTGGGCTTCTATAATAAGTAAACTTCCAAAAAAACTATTAATATGACACTAAGATATTAAATTATAGCGCTTTTTATCTTACGAATTGTACAAACTCTAGTCCTTTGTTAGAGCTAGACAATAGCTAGCTGACATGCTAGGAACATGATAAGAAAGGACTACAATAATTCTAAATAACATATAATAAGCTTCTGCTTTCAAAAAACTTTGTAAAGTTTTAAACTAAAAGATAAAAATTTATAATTAACCAAAGCGCTTAATGGCATTTGAAAGCAAGCACAGTAAAACAGTAAAGAAATAAAAATATACTATAAACATTTAATTTAATTTAAAACACGTGCAGGAGGTACTAAAAAGGAATGGGTATAAAGTGTGCAAACGACAGCCGCGACATCCACAAAGAAATAGAAAACCTAAAGTGAATAGACAGGCAGCCTTTATGCCATACCTAAAGGGAGTAACGGACAAAATAGGAACTTTACTAAGTTAATACTCTATCAAGACAGTGTACACACCGCGCTCTAAAATCGCTAAACACCTGCGGACACCGAAGGATTCTATTCCCTACCAAAGACCAGGCGTTTACAGGATAGACTGCAGCTGTGAAAGGTCGTACGTAGGCCAAACGAAACGCGCTATAGCCGAAAGGGTTATAGAACACATAGCTGCTGTCAACAACCGACAAACAAATAAATCAGCCATAGCCGACCATCTACTCAATGGCTCACAAAAACACTGGATTGAACTTCACGAACCGAAAGTTCTCTCCCCTGAGCGCCACTATTATCCACGATTTGTACGCGAAGCTAATGAAATAAAGTAATGCGACAAAAATTTCAATAGAGAAGATGGATATAACCTTTGAAAGGCGTGGAATGCTGTGATTCATAGGTTTAAACCACGCAACAGTAATATCGGTGATAAACGCAATATGGACATCGTCAGTGAAGTGTGTAGAGAAACATTAAAACAATGTGAGGGTAGTGGAAGAAAATGCACGAGCGGCCAGAAGTCGACGCCGCGCTCTTCAGCCAGTCCAGCCATGACCACGATAAGGTGTAATCCTTGTCGAAACGTCGGCACCCAATACAGGTACGTTTCCGTATACGAACTTACGTCCATCGCGTTCAGACCCGAGTTCCATACTAATAATAAGTGAAAAACGCGAAAGTTTAAAACTAACTAACATTTAAATATTAAGTAACATGGCAATAAAAGTTTTCTAAGATCGAATAGCATAAAATTTTTGTTCCTCTGTTAAATCTGGATGTCATCTGGATGTAATATGTCATCGGTCGAATCATATCGGTCAAATTAATAATTAAAAAACTTGGTTCATTATAATCCAAAAGAGAGATCAGATCTGCTGTTTTCTCTGCTGCTATAGGTACTGGTCCAACGTAACACTTCTTAATACTTTCTAAATTAATACGTTGTTCATATCTTTTGTTTCTTTTCGCATATGACATAGAATTGTAATCGATGGCTCCGTAGCTCTCTTTGTTACTAAACATAGGAAACTGATTTTGTGGTATACTTCAAAATTTGAATATTCAGCCACACAAACTTTTCGCCTATGGAATTTACTTTTTTTATTTGAAGTTGGTTTTTGGAAAAATCAGCAAAATCATCAAAATCTTTATAACACATTTCTATTACAGAAAGTTGATTAGTACGATTAGAAGAACTTCGTACCAACTGACACCAATCTCTCGGTCTTTCATAGAAGTGCGCTTTGTAGTTCGTTCTATCAAAGCATGATTAGAATCTACTTCCAAATGTGTGTGACCAGGTACTAGAAATTTGTGTTCTGTAGTAGTTAATTGTTCTGAGTTCTGCGCAAGTATGAATGACATTGTTGCTACCACGGAATTCTTACTTTGCCCGGTGCATGAATCTGAGTACATAATCAATTTCGACGCGTTTGGATGCAATAGTGGTCAAAGATTAATAACAAAGTCGTACAAGCAGGAAGAAATTTGATTTGCTCCTCTGCCTCCACTTGATTCTGGCCACATGTAGCAATAAGCATAATTAGTTTTCGCGAATGAACGTACTCTATATCTTTCGCGCCAGTAAGAAGCTCACGCATAAGAAGATAGAATTACCGAATTGTATCAGTTGACACCAACAGACGTTTTGAAATGCTTGCAAGGAGTTGATAAGATTTTTGATGTAACTAAATTGTATTAATAGACACGAATGTAACAGTTCATAAACAGTCTCGTGAAAAATAATGTAGATCGAAATATATTAGAAGAAACCAAATTTTGACTTTGTTTATTAAGTTTTTAATGTATTTTATAGAATAACATCATTATTCACGTTATTGATATTTAAAGATGCAATCGCGAACAACAATACATTTTTAATTGTATCCTAACACACAATCTTATATCAATATACTGTCTGTGGGTAAGATGATTAAACTAATTTTGTATTACTTTACACTTATAATTTAAACAAGATCTATTAAATTTTATGAGTGGATGTCAAGTTATATTATCACACACAAGGCATTAAAGACTCTTCGCTGATATATGTTAACTTATATTATTGTGCACAAAAATATCTCCGTATCCAGTAGAGCTAAGGCTACGTAGATAAGATAGATAAAAAGAGCATTTGACACTGATTAGATATGTCTAATAATCTAATAAGTGCTATAAGTCGACTTATATCAGTTTTCACCGAGGGTACAGAATTATGCGCGTGCAACAGAAACAAATAGTGACCGGTCATTGAACGAAATTCTTGCTGTGCTGCATGGATTTTGCTACCGTCGATGCTTCATATTAATAATTTGTGCTTATAAATAAACGTGGGAATTTGAGTCATTACTCAAATTCTCACGTTGCTCAAATTCAAAATATTTTATTTTAATTGGTTTATAAGAACACTTTTGAATCATCAGGCGAATTAACAACAATTTGCTTTACAAAGAAATTACAATACTGTTTTATTACCATCATCCAATAGTTACTCTTTGTAAATACTAAAAACGAAACATAGATAATTATATAGTGAATCAACTGATAAATATATATTTTATATTGAAACACTTAATAAACAAGATTTACAATGTAAATAGTTTAATTCAGGAAAAATCATAATAAAAGTTATAATTGAATTGTAGGGAGAGGGGGGGCACATTGATGCACGGGGCACATTTATACAGTACCTATATTTAAAAACTGAAAAACACTACGCAGTCTGGCACGTCACTAGAACGCTCAAGTACATGCGCAAGAATGACAGTTGTGACGCCGGTCGCCACTAGTTCGTCATTGGCCTTCAGCGGTCACAAACGTGTTTATGCTGCTGCCAACTAAAATTTCAGCCGATTTGTGATCGTGTCTCAGCACCGTCTTATTAGTTTTTTTTTGTTTTATGTTGCCAAAGGCAAGTAAATATATTTAAAAGTGTTTTTAAATATTTTTTTGAGTACAATATTAATAAATAATTTTAAAAATTAGTTGTTTGTGGAAAAAGTCCATAGGGGCACTTTGATTCAGTAAGGTGCGGGGTACAATGATACGTATTATTGATAGGAGGTTTTATTACGTTGTAATATATATGCATTTACCATGTTCAAGTTTAATGTCTGATTACTGAGTAGTTAGGTATATAACTAATTTGATAATTAAGATAGTAATAAAGTCTAGTTAGATGATGACAATATTGTTTTCTTCTTTATTTTCTTTAAGAAACGTAAGAGACTGATTGTAAGTAATGTTTACAAGCTTAATAAAGTATTTTATGATCTCAATTAATAATATGGTTTATTTGTTAATTTTAAGTAATTAAACAATTAAGGTTATGGTATATATTGCAGTTATCATGGATTTTAAATAAGCATCAAATGGCCCCACCCTTATGTATCAAAGTACCCCTCTGGTGGGGTACATTGATGCAAACACGATTTTATATTAAAATCAGTATATCTCTATACCTAATTACTTTAAGCGGCTATTTCGTAACCAAAATGTAAACTGAAATATTGGCCAATGCACACGTCAAAATAAATATCCAAATATGATGCTTTTTGTCCATTAAAAAAGAGGTTGAATTTCATCAATCAATCATCAATGTGCCCTCCCTCCCCCTATATTGTTTTTCAGATTGCATATGGGGGCACACCATTAAAAAGTCCTCAATTCTGTGACGGGATTTAAATACTCTTTGAAAAGTTAAACAACTATCTTATTTTATATGCTAGAGGTGGCATAATAGTACATTGCGTACAAACTTTTTAATCAATGAATTCTTTAGATATTTAGCGCCATCTGATGGTGGTATTTTTTTCTCTGCTTCTATTTCGACTATTCAATTGTGTTTTGGTGAGTTTATTTATTTATTCCCGTTATATTTTTATTTATTTACTCTTAAATATGATGAAAAACATTGTATATGTAACACGGGCGGTACGGAAATTATAAACTCGAGTCATTAAACCCTTAGGCTTTTAAATAGTATCTTGTTAGTAATTTTCTCCTTACCACCCTTAATACACAACGTGATATTATAGTTTCAAAGGCAATACTCTACTACAAACATATGAAGCACAAATGCCTGATGAGACAAAGCTTCCCTATTACTCTGTTAATGACAGTGACAAGGTTTCTCTGCTTGCGTGTAATTCACAGGCTTAGTAATTGAAATGTCAGAACACTGACCTATTGTTTAATTAAAACAATAAAGCAGGTACTACATTATGTAAACTTTTGTACAATGTCGTAAGGGTTTTACAATTGTAAATGCAAACGATACAAAAGAACTGAGACCTTATTGGGAACAGTGTCGAGCTATTCGAACTCTGGCATTCGAGAGTAAAATGTATGCAAGTACAGTCACGGGATTTAAGAGGTAAGTTAGACTTCCATACATTTTTCTCTCGAATTCCAGAGTTCGAATAACTCGAGACTGTTCCCAATAAGGTCCTAGTTCTATATAAATCAAACTGCTGTAAGAAATTAAAATGCGGTATTCCTAAGTATAATCACACTGTAATTGAAGGGTTCTGTAGTTAGGCAAGGAACGCTTATAGTTTGGCCAGCGTCCGTTCGTTTGTATGATACAGCCTTAAGATAATTTTCCATGTAAGCAGTGCGAGCGGCAAAATATTATATTTTTTATAATATCCTATAAAATATTTTTGCAATTGCATTTATGCATTTAATGTCTATGCAAATTAGTCAGGCATTTATTAAAAAAAAGGACTTTGCTGGTAAGTATTTCTTATGTACCTAACATTTGTGTAGTGACTTATTAATTAGTGGACTGCAAATATTTATTTATACAGAAACAATTCATATTTTTTATTTCCTACTTTTTTTTAGTGCTTGTCAGAATTAATAGTAGGTTAGCACACCGCCGATGCAGCTTCACTAAAGTATCAAAGTAAAATCCCGTTATAAATTTCTGCATCTAAAACATACAATATTCACATAAATACTTAAAAACAAAAAACATAATTAACTAGTGTAAAAATATACTTTGGATAAATAGAATAAGTAACAGTTTGCGATGTGATTAGCTGGCGCTTGACGCTCACACCTCTTTTACGCGTAAGCCGCTGCTATGGAAACCAGCCATTATATCTTCATACTTTTAAACCAATTGTCCTGTAAATCTGGAAAAGAACACGCTTAAAAAGATCCCATATTGAAACGAAGGATGTTTGCACAGCTTGTGTAATAAGCGTTTCTGGTACTGTTATCTGCGTAGCATGCAGCTGAATCTACCGACAACATAGTATTAATATACAGAAGAAACAGCGTCAGCGACAGTACAGAGCCTTGCCGGATGCCATTCATATATTTGCTATCAGAGCGCCTAACGTCAAATACAGGTCGTATGGGTCTGCCGAAGAGAAAGCTAGCATCTCATTTGCACAAACCCTTAGCCGCTGGTCGAAGGGACGACCCCAAAAGCAACAACCCAAGCCGAGCCCTTGAGCGTAGGGCACCATATGGGCTGAGACTTCTTTAGAGTTTCGCCTCCATAGCCCGGTGGAGCAGTAATTGCTGCATCAGCCAACTGCATAGTCAGTTCAGAAAAAAAAAATCCTTGCGCAGTCCGTGGTTTGGCAACTTTAACAGTAGATCCCGGTGCCAGAAACTTTCGCTATGTCTAGGCTACATGCTAGTCCCTTTCCCTTCCCAATACATAGTCTCCATCGGTTTGTAAGATATATAAGCCGTATTGACTTTTGTTGACAACATTATGGTTTTCTTGGCCCTTTTTGGGCACCGATTTTATATTTTTCTTGTAGTTTAGGCTGTTAGCAATATCGAATATCGAAAATTCATTACTATTTTCCTACGTGATTCTGAATCAAAGTTCTAAGGTAGTAAGCCTTCTAAGCAATGTACAAAGTTTTAATCTAACCCCTACGGCAATAGCCGTGCTTATGGCTTTAGTTAGGAAACAATCCCAGTGAAGACTTCGTGAACAAGACAATGTCGCAAACTTTGGTTGCTCGAGGTCTTTGGGCACATTTCCAGTAAACTTTACATTGTATTCAGTAAACCTTGACATTTTTACAATACAGATTTAAACTGGGTCACAAAGTCTGCAATTATCAATCACAATATTAAGGCTCATTTAAGAAAGATATCCTTCTAATCCTACTAATATTATAAATGTGAAACTTCTTAAGTTTTTTTGTTTCGTACTTAATCACGTCGCAAGGGAGCATCCAATTGAGCTGAAATTTGGCAAACAGATAGAGATAGAAAATTCAAATGTTCTTACGGGAATATCTTACCACATTCCACTTGAACGAGCTATAATAGCTTGCTGTAACAAACTACTATCTAATACATTTAAACGAGCAAATCTTGTAAATATGTATAAATATAGATATTAATTTGAATCTCGGAAACGGTTTTCATGAAATTTAGTATGCAGGGATAAATCGATTTAGATAGGTTTGATTTTTAAAAAACGTCGTTTAATCTCTGTTTTTAGGCAATAATAAACTGAAATATATGACTTCCTGACATCTACTGGCGAGTGACGATACTATTATTTTTACCGACACGGCAACACTAAAGCTACTCGACAGTAGATGGCGTTGTTAAGCAACATTAAAACTACTTGACAATAGCTGGCGTTGTATAAAAAACGAGCAAAGCTCGGTCACCAGGTACTGATATTGTTATGTATATGGTTTCCTTAAGAATCCAACGTCGTTAACCAAATTTAAGGCGGGGGGAGCCGCTAGCAAAATCTAGTATTACAATGTTTGCAAATTACTGCTACCAAATCCATAAAAAGCGTGTATTTATATCATGTAAACGAGATCCTAATATTTTCCCAAATCTATTCTGCATAAAAGTCATTAATACAGTAGTGCCAGCCAACTGATGCTTATAATTAACTTAGGCTACTTCAATTCAAATTTACGTCGCATCCGCACCACTGCTCAGAGAGGGTACTTACCATCACCAGATCACACATAAATAATAACACTTGACAGTCGAGCACTCACGCATTCTGTTCAAAGTCTCCGCCATCTGCGGTTACCACGTAATTGTTGCCGAGTAATTTGTGCAAAAGAGTATTTATATGTATAACTTAAACTAATAATGTATCAAGTAAAACGGAAATATAATGCCTATATTATAAACTGATTATAATTAATAAATTTTGTGATTATAATTTATATTGTGGTTTCATTTCTGGAACGCCTTCAATCAAAGATGACTTATGTCTAGATGATACAGTGTCCGAAACAACATCAAACGGAGTATTGCGAGTAATTTACCTATCAATGTGTGTGCAAATCAGCTAATACGAAATCATCATATTTACATCTGTGTGCTTAATTTCGGTGTTACCGATCTGAAAGTGATTACCCCAAATTGAGGAGTTCTTACTTTACTATGACGATGACCCCCCTGTGGTTACACATTCTTTTGAGATAGAACGTAAGCCTTTGCTACGAAGGTAGAAATCCGTTGACCATAGCCATGTAATGCATGTTAAAACCTTAAAACAGGTTGCAAATATTGTATACTGTTGAGCTAAAATATAAATGGGTGCAAATAAAATCCATACTCCTCTACCATGGCGCGCCGTGTACGTGATTCATAGGTCCCGCCATGTAACAACAGCCGTGTTTTGTTTACAAGATTTTTTTTAGCATACAAAGCTATCGCATCACAGAGCCATTAAAATCGTTTTGTTAGCCAAATGTCAACAAACAAAAAAGCTGTTCACTAATTTTAAGGAACATCCACTGTTCTACCTCTGGTGTTCGTCAAGCCAAATGCGAACCGTATGTGGTGCCCAATTTAACATAGAACGCATTCATTTTTAGTCAACAGATAGATCGAATGCGCGCATAAAGAGTATAGAGCACATTTAATTCGTAAATATTAGAATAATTTATTATATATATATTACTAAATTTCTTTTGCGAAAGCGATATTGCTGATATTGTTAGAGCGGCCGCGCGAAACCGCAGGGATCGGATCACAATGCTATTGTTTAAATGTGTACAATTTCTCAATTAAGATTTATTATGAATTACAAATTCTTGAGTAACTAGTTTAACAAGTGTTAGTTTGACTCACTGGTTTGAAACTGTACTTGACTGTACCCGATTGCTACAGCAAGTCATAGCCGTAGCTATAGGAATACAGTTATACCGAATTCCTGTAGAAATTCAGTTATACCGAATTCCTGTAGAAATTTCTGCATCTTGTTGGATAAATGCAAAACGGGGAGCTAATTTAGGGTATAAGCTATCTTTGTGCTAGATTTCAACCAAATCAGTTCAGTTGTAGTCATCATACTTGACTTGTTTGTGAGTTACTGCTTACAAACTGTCGCATTTATAATATATGTCAATATAATAAGTACAATATCGATCTTTAAACCAAGTTTTTCCTTCAATTCTTATTACATATATCATTTACACGCTGAATTTTCTCCAGTAACCCAATTCACGTAACAAAAATACCAATTTGTTACGGTCGCCGCGCAACGCTAGAAAGAGCGTTGTTGTCTCCCAATCAATGTTGCGGTAATACAATCGACTCGCCGATGTGTGGATTTCAGAGTGAAGTCCTCCATGAAATTACGGTGATTGTATTTGAGTTGTCTCGTCATTCTCTTAGTTGTTATAAGCAATTTAATGGTAGCGGTTGTACAGTTTTTCGATAATGACAAAGTCAAATAGTCACAACCCGTCTTAAGAAAATGAATAAATCATATGGATGGACAAGGACTGTAAAAACAACTTAAATAGGTAAAAAAATGTTAATTAAACTAATACTTGTAAAAAAAGTTTAACATAACTAAACTGTTGTGTTTTTACATTTTATTTAGTGAGGTAATATTATTGTTTTATCATTGTACGTATTAAGTAATAATAATATAAAACGAAGAGATCTGCTGCTGAGGTTCATTTGCCGTTTCTTCGTCAGTGACTTAGCCCGCATAACCAGCAAGCTGAATTGGCAATGGCCGTGAGCTAGTCACGCTGTCGGAGGACCAATGGTCGATGGAGCAGACTAGAGTAGAGACCGCGAACGGAAAGACGTAGTTAGGGACGTCCTGAAGTTTGGTGGATCGTTAAAAGGGTGGTTAGTGGTGGCTGGATACGGAAGGCAGAATGCCGGGAGAAATGGGGCACCATGTAGCAGTCTTATTTGCAATAGTGGACCAATATAAGGAGGTTAGATGATTTTTAGGAATACATACATAGTTTGCTTGAAATAATATTTTTTTAGGGTTTCGTAGCCAAATTGCAAAAAACGGTACGTCATGTCATGTCATTAAATCGATTTTAATGACATTTTACAGAAAGGTACCTTTTTTTTTCAAGGGTTGAATAGACTTTTGATTGAGTTTTTTTACTTATAGGCTTAGTTCTTAACTGCCAAAGTTTAACTATTTGTGGCCAACTCTAACTATTGAACCGTAACTTCTTAAAATCTGAAAGAAGTTACGATAATATAGAAATTTATAAATACTTCCAAGCAAAATAGATTTTCACAAAAAACCCTATCTGAATGCGTCAACGGACTTGGCAAGTTTTTAGGGCTTCGAAGCCAATGCGCATCCGTCCGTTCGTCCGTATCATTTTTAAATTTAATGTCATCGCTCCTTTTTATATTAGTGTTCATATATTTTATTATCTTTAACAGCAATTAATTAAACATGATCTTGTTACTTGTATGAGTAACTCGTTGTTCTAAATCTGACAAAGTCACGCAAACCTATTGGAAATTTCTGGAGTAAATAATGAATTACTCGAGCATTTGTCATATTCGATAACAAAGCAGTTAAATTTGGATCGTCATGTAGACATGGTGAAGACGAAAATTTAAGTATTTTGTTTGACAAGTTAGATAAATAATGTTTGTAGCCTAGTTAGGGTCCCGTACTCAAAGGGTAAAAAATGGACCCTATCACTAAGACTCCGCTGTCCGTCCGTCCGTCTGTCACTAGGCTTTATCTCAAAAACCGTGATAGTTAGACAGTTGAAAATTTTATACAGATGATGTATTTCTGTTGCCGCTTTAACAACCAATACAAAAAAACAGAAAAAAAAAATATTTTAGGGGCTTCCATACAACAAACGTGATTTTTTTGCTTGTTTTTGCTCGATATTGATAACGGTAACAGGTAGACGCTTGAAATATTTACAGAATATTTAGTTATATATTCACTTTAAACAAATAATTAAATTAAAATAAAACAAATATTTAAGGGTAATACAACAAACGTGTTCGACTAGTACTTGGCTGATATTTTTATTACAAAATACAAAAAGATTCACTGAAATATTTCATTTAATTATACCATAAGTGTATTGTATCTAGTACAGTCATTCAATAAATATGTGACACTTAGTATATAGACAATGCTCTAGACACGCTCTAGTTCGTAATTAAAGTGTCTCTTCACAACAATGATTTATGGAAATGGATTCTCCCGGCTCTTTGTTGTTTAAATTAGTTTTACGTAAATTCATTTCAAAAACTTTTATCTTTTAACACATTATGCAAGTCTTTTAATATGATTATTTATTTAACAATTAACGTTCGGAGGAAGACGTCATAGTAAAATATTTGTGTATAATTTGTTTTCAAATACTACGAACTTAAAAATACTAAATTGAAAAAATAAATGGAGGACTGGAAGCCTTTTAGTATTTGGAGATAGAGAATCATGTTAAACTGTTTGTAAGTTATCTTAATTTTGGTCTAATGTGTGATTATTTTTATAAAAAAAATTATTGTGAACCCAAAAAGTAACATAAAAGGTACGTATTTGCCTAGGAGTCTGGAGTGTGCAACTTCTTGTCCAATCAAAAAATATCAATTCTTGTAATGATCTGGAAACTTGTCCTGCTCTGCAACTTCGTTACGATGTGGACCTGGGACCTCATCTGGTCGGTGGATCTAGGACCTCGTCTAGTCGGTGTATCTAGGACCTCGACTGGTCAGTGTATCTGGGATCTCGAATGGTCGGTGTATTTGGACCTTCAAGGCTCGGAGACGTGACATGTGTTTAAGTTTTATTTAATTGTGCTTGTGCCAAAAATACAAATCATATTAATAGCAAAATGTGCATTAAAAATGTTATTAGGTGTCAGAAGAATTTATAAGAAATAAATAAAAAAATTGGTTCGGCAGCAAGTACCGTACATGCAACTTCTCTTGGGAAAAAATTTTACAAAAAAAAATTAAGTCATATTGGATCCGCCATTTTGAATTTAAAAAAAATGATAAAAAATTCAAAATCAGCGCTCTCGAAAACCCTTGACTACCCCTCGATACATGAAATTATACATGAAATTTATGTTGCGTGCATAAAAAAGTCAGTTTTTTACGGATAAAAAACGAACCGTTGGACCGATTTATTTCAGACTCCTTTCAGATCTAAGTCATGACGTGGCGTATAGATTGATATGTCATCAGAGCGATTCGGTCCAGTAGATATTGAGGAATCGAAAGCCAAAATATGTCTACATACATACATACATACGTACACACACACACACACACACACGCACAGACATCACTCTAAAAATGATTGCAAATGATTCTCCAAGTCCTGAAACGTAAAGAAAACACAAAATTTTCGATTTCGATTTTCGGACCTATTCCAATAACTTCTCAAGAGAAGTTAAAAAAACTAGAACCAACGCTTACGCAATTTAAAAGACATTATCAGGATTTGATAGTTTAAGATGCAACAAGACATATTATAAGATGTTTTACATGTGACGAAATTGTATGTGTTTGAGGACTTTAGCAGTATTTGAGATGAGGACTTTAGCAGTGGTATGTAGTAAAAGATTTGGAGAATTAAGAAATTCAGTAAATCTATTCTCTATTATTTAATAAGATAAAAGTTTAATCTAAACAAATAAAACAAAAACAAACATGTACAGTCGGGGTCTTTACCGCTTCGTTAGTCTTAGGCGAGAATCGGTTGACTTAGACCGAAAAATCGGCGGAGAACCCGTACGTATATTTCAATCGATGATGGCTTAGTGGGCTCACAGGTTCTTCTATCATTCTTTGTTTGTCATGACCGACATTTCTTCCGAACGTCAGTTTTGAAACCAACACACCCTCAAAAATAGCTAAAAAAGCCTTTTCAGACAACTTTTGACTGCTTACAGTAGTAGTAAATTTTAAAAATACAATTTATTTTTGTAAATGATATCATAGACCTGATTTAAGTATTGTTTCCCATACACTTTGACTTTAAAAAAACAACAATATAATAAATTTAAGTATTGCGATAATTTTATCTACCTTTTATTGCTACGTAAACAAAGTACTCAAATACACTTCAACGTCTGGTCTCCAATTACAAAGAAATTACTGAAGCTTTTCCTGTTTCCATTGTAATTACGTGAATAGAATTAAAAGTGTAAGTGCTTAACGAGAAAATAAATGGAGAAATGTTTTGATCATTGCAAATAATTAAAAAAAAACGGTCAAGTGCGTGTCGTACTACCGTACGTCGTCAAGTTGGAGTTACGTAGATTGCGAATTATTGCAAATATTTGAAAAATCGGTTAACCGAAAATTACCGCTTTTTTGGCTTTTTAAAGCACGGGGTATGAAATTTAGAGGGGATTCAAATTTTACAACTTTGAAAAACGATACTTCACGCAATGGGATGCGCCAAATTAATCATACATTAGTCAGATGTATGAACCATACCCTTGCTGCCCTTATTAAAAACTATTTCTCAATTTCATGACATAATTGTTTGATGATTGATACCAGACAGTTTCCTGTAATTTTTTTTAGAATAGATCTAGAAACTAGGAATTATAAAGCAGAAACTTATGGACAAACAGAAGTGACAAAATTATAAGAGTGCTGTTGTTGCCATTAGGCTACGGAACCTTACAGATGACTAGAATCTAATTACCTTCAAATAAAGCTGACTTCAGAATCCTGTTCAATTTTCATTCCAGAAACAGCGTGGGGCTTAGTAAAATTAAAGATTTTCAATAAAACAGTTAATTTTAATTAAAACATTACTTCTTCAAAGAATTTCAGCCTTGTATGGATTAAAAGAAAATCTAAATAATGGAATGACTTGGTTGCAGCTGACCGTGCACAATTTTCACTCTGAGTCTAGAACTGGCGTAGATTTTTGCAACTTCCTAAACAAGTCTTATTTTTATTTGTCTAATAAATTGTTCGAAAATCATATTAAAATACCTATCTGAATTTAGTGAAGCTTATAAAAAATTTAAAGTATTTAAAATTTAAAAGATCCCCGATCCAAAAAAAATCTAATGGATTTAACTAGTAAAAGTAGTTTAGAATCCCTCACGAATCCTTATTCCTTATCCTTATTTATCCTTACTGCTTCACCATTAGACCCTGATCACCATCTAACTATAACCTATTTATTGAGCCAAAGCATGAGAGCATAGAAAAAAACCTCTGCTGAAAGTTGGTCAGGAGTTAGGTATCCTACAGGTTCCAGATGATGATGCAGCAATAATTTAAGATTACTACGTGTATGTTCTTGGAATATCATTAAAGTAATAGGATAAACACACAATTTTTTGAATCATAACAAAGAGCACCGTCGATCGAGTCAATATTGTGCGCTACGATATCTTTGACATATAAGTACACAGATATACACGTCAAATTTATAACACCTGACTGTTTAAAATATATATATGTATACATATATATATATATATATATATATATATAGTTATATGTTGGTAGTTTGTATGAAAATCCGTAATTTTTTGAGTTAAATCAATGACAATTGGTATTCAGCTTTTTGACTAAAAATTAAGAATGATGCATTTCACTGATTTTAAAAAATCATCTCACAGGGAGTAAAATAGGGAATGAAACTTTGTATGGAAATCCGGTAAATTTTCTTTATAAAGCCATGAAAATTGGTAATGACGTTTTTCAGCATTTTTCGTTTTAGCGAGGCAAAGTTTGTATGGGGAACAATATGTTTATTACAAAATAAACTAGGTCTGAATGCTCTTTAATGCAGTCCCCGAAGGGGAAGAAAAGCAGTCGTAATTTTTTACGACAATTTTTTGGTGTCGGTCTCGTGTCCCCCCTGAATTTTGAGAGTCAAAATTACTTTGAACTTTGTGTTTACATATTCTTCAACACAATTAATAACACAAGTGTTTTCCAAAAAATAGGCCCTAAAGGAGAGAAAGAGGTTGCCTAATTTTGTATGGGAAATAATAGTTTAATGTCAAATGTACATATATAGCCTTACTAATATTATAAATGCAAAAGTAACTATTTCTGTCTGTCTGCCTGTCCGTTATCTCTTCAAGCTTAAACCGCAGTATCGATTTAAGTGAAATTTGGAATGAAGATAGTTCGCGTCTCGAGAAAGGACATAGATTACTTGAAAAGTATAAGTCGATTTTTTTTTATAATGAGAAGCTGCTGTTGAAATTCTACACCGATGACCGAGTTTAGGGTGAGTGAAACCGCAGGCAGTTTTAATCCCGGGGAAGGACAGGGGCTACTTGAAAACATCAAGTGTAAGTCGTTTTTTTCCTATAATTGAGGATTACCATTGAGATCCTACACCGATTATCGAATTTTAGGGCGCGTGAAACCGCGGGCAAAAGATATATGTAAGGCAATGTCACAACCCACCTCATAAGTCCATTGTCACCCAAACTAAACCACTAAGGACACAAATCTGGAATTTGGAAATAAGTTTGAATTTATATTTGAGACGTTTAAAATAAGATATATCGAAATTAACCTGAGAAGGTGGAATAGTGGTTGGAAGCCTTTAAAAAAAATCGTTATTTTTAAAACTAAAAATGACAAGCTATTTTGTTTTTAAAAAAAAATCTGCGAAGTGGCAAAATAAGGAATAAAAATAGTAATAATGCTATCTAACACCATTAATCAAACATGTCTTTCAGCTTTCAAAAAATTTAATCTTTAAAGGGAGAAGGGCACTGGGCAGTTTGTTTGCAAAATAATGTATGTATGCTCAATTTTACCTAACACTTGGTATACCTACATATTCTTCAACACAATGAATGAAACATGTCCAAAGCGGAGAAAAGAGGTGGGAAAGTTTGTCTGAAAAAAAACAAAATACTGACTGAATCATCATCGCCTTATTGCTAAGGATAGGGGATTTGGGGCACGAGCTCAAAGTGTATGAAATTTTGTAACGAATGGTGTGATACATTTGTTTATGTAGGTTTTTTTCATAATTCAACTTCTAATACCATAAAATAGACAAAGGAATTTTTTTTTCACTCATCACCTAGGTTAAATTGCTAACAATAAACATAATAAATTTAGGGTACACTTTCATTCTATGTTCGGAGAAAACTTTTGAATTTCAAACCCGAAGGAGGAGAAAATGATATTGTTGATTTAAAAACTGTAGAAATATTTAAGTATATGCATGCGAAGCCGCGGGCCGAAAGCTAGTACCAGCAAATACGAAATTAGTTATAATATCCCTAAGAAAACCTGGGTAAAAGGATAGTCTTCTTGTGTATTGTTATTTACCTAATTTTCTATATCTGGTTTTTTAATCATTGCCAACCACAGCTGAATAATGGACTTAAATCAAGTTTAAGCGGCACTTTGTCATAATGTGGTGCTTTATGAGCTTCCGTGAGTCCTGTAGGAGCCTTGGGTAATAAACCTTGGAACAGTAGATTGCCTCTTAAACTGAAATGAATTTATAAATTTAAGCTTTCTCAATTTTATGTAAATTTCTGAAACAATTGCTTGTTGAAATATGTTATATTCACGTCCTTAATTGAACTAATATTCAGATATTTAGATTATTATTTAAACTTTGTAATGAAAAATTTTCATTTTCATGGCTTTGATAAATGTTGCAGGTGTTTAAAGTGTAGTAACTTTAGGTATTTAATAACTTTGCAAAGTCATTTATAGCAAGAACAAAAATTTTTTATATTATATTGTAGTGGCCTAGAAATCAATTACAATCATTTTTTATTTCAATCACATTTCTAGCCTAATTATATACTAAAGTGGAAATCGGTTTCTTTGTTGGCTAAAATAGATATAAGTATAGTGTTTGTAATGATTTCCCACGGAACCGCGAAGTACTATTACTTTTCGTCAGAAAAGAGCAACGTAGTTACCTAGATTTTGTTATGTTTTGATGTCTGAGATAGTTCGAGGGGAAGAAGAATATATAGAATACTTCTATTCATGATCAGTACCTGAAAGACCGAGCTTTGCTTCTTTTTGTTTCACAACGCCATCTTTTGTCAAGTAGCTTTAGTGTTGCTGTGTCGGTAAAAATAATAGTATTTCTACTCGCCAATAGATGGCAGGGCAGGTATAGTCATATTTTTCAGTTTATTATTGCCTGAAAACACGAATGAATACGACGTTTCCGTTTCTGAGATTCAGATTATATATAAGAATTGCTCGTTTAAAGGTATTAGATAGGTTCCCACGGCAAGAACTTTCCATCAGTGATTACCAGGGTCACATTAAAATAACGCTACAAAGTAAAGTGATTTTTAACAAAGAGATAGTTGGTGGGTAAGATAACAATAAAGGCTAAATACAAAACACACCTACATACGTCATAATATGTGGGGCAGCATCTTTTTACCAACCACTTTAGTCCTGCGTGACTGATTATAACGCAGTGATTTCTGTATATCCTATACGTCGTAAATTACCAGTTTTTAAGTAATAAGTGTTAAGAGTGATTAAGTAAGTCAGATTGGGCAGGTAATATGTGGTACTTATTAATTTCTTGTGAAATGCAATACAAATATATGTATGTACGGGACATATCTATTATAAGTAAAGTTTTACATCTAGTAGGTCAACGTGTGTGATATTAAGTACGGTTTCTTTTGCGGCAATCGAATGAAAAACTTACAGGAACTGCTGTGAGGCATGAAATAATGTGACCTGTCAGAGCCGTTCCTTGTTTCGTCCATATGGAAATAGACTATGAGGGATTTTATTTGTGCAAATATGTTATTATTTCTAGAGTTATTTTTTCGATATTTATACTTAAAATCAGTGCTAGAACAAGGGCAGGGCTTTCAGTCAGGCAATCAGATAATTTAGAACGCCAAATTTATTACGTAACACGACCTACCTTAATAAATCTTGTTATGTAGATTAGTATTCTGCGGCGTGTTGATCAATTCTGGTACTAACCTCTAACTCCTTGTATATTTTACTTTCAAAACTGAAAGGTTAAACAGTTTGTAGTTAAACTGATTGCTTTCTTATTGACAATATC
The DNA here is from genome assembly GCA_946406115.1 of Apoda limacodes. Classification (NCBI taxonomy): domain Eukaryota; kingdom Metazoa; phylum Arthropoda; class Insecta; order Lepidoptera; family Limacodidae; genus Apoda; species Apoda limacodes. Next base: position 16,893,752 of record OX291555.1, on the reverse strand, counting down.
ACACTATTTGTGATTAATTTTCCTATCAATACTTTTAAGTGGTTTTGATTTTTTTGCAAGTGTTAAAATAATAATATGTGGCATAAATGGCCGTATTAATACGTAATTTCTTAAAATAATAAATTCAAGACAAGCATCTATATAAAACTTGATTCTTCAACTTCAAAGCAAGAGACAGTATACCTACTTAGTTGGTTTTATTTTCTTTACAACTAAAAATAATAAATAAAAAATTTAATATATTTTTTCGTTTATAAGATATATCACTTCAGAACTCTTTCATTGAAAAGTTTTCTTTAGTTTGAAATATGTATAGCTGGAATAATTCTATAGAACAAAATTGTAAGTATATTTCAAGTTTTGATTAAAAGTTACGTATTTCAGCACGCATATTATATTAACTTAAAATAAAAGACCGCCTTAAATTTGAATATCTCTCGCCTACTGCCAATATGTTTCCAACAATTTTGATTTATACCTGCCCTGAACTAAAATAGGTAGACTTAATACTATTGATATTATCCACCAGACAACCCTTAGGTCATAAAAATAGCTCAAAAAGAAGGTGAATGAATGAAATGAAATGAATGAAATACACTCCATGACTCTCCGTGAGTCGGATTCACGCACCGAGGGTTCCGTTAAAGGTAAATTATATTAAAGGAACAAACTTAACTTTGCCGTTGGACTACTGTTGTCCTAATACATGGACACAGGTCGCGGTTAGTTTACCAACTGCAAATAAGTTTTGTGATGTGATGTGAACAAATTAACGGTTTTCAGATTCTTTCCTTCATGTGTGCTACATGGCATTGCTACTTGCCAAATTTCATGATTCTCGTTGGAAATAGTACCTTATAGGTTTTGATTTATTTGTGTCACAATATGTTACAAAAATGAATGTATTTCGGCCGTATTTTTTTATTGCGTTCACTAAATAGCTTGATTTTTTTAACAGCCTCAAGGGACCGTAGACTTTAGTATTTGATATTAATTTCAACTTGATATCTTTACGCGTTCCTAAGAGAAAGGGTCTTCACAGACGGACAGACAGACAGACAGACAACAAAGTTATTATAGGATATAGGATTATAAGGGTTACTTTTTTCCTTTTGAGGTATGGATCCCTAAAAACAATCATAAATAAGTACAAAAGGCGGTCTTATCGCTACCAAGCGATTGCTTCCAGACAATCTTTGGGTACAGGAAAATTTGTGTTCACATAGAAGCTAATAAAATTATTCTTTGAACAAAAAATATGCTTTTCCTTTCTCTAAATACTAACCTCTTTTTTTATGTAAAAAGCAAAAACAATAACTTTAACGGAACAAATCTAATAGTTTTAGAAAAGATAGCAGCGAGTTTGTATCTCTCTATTTACTAAAGATCGATCTACGAATGTAGGAAAGATGTAGGCGCAGGATAAGCTCCGTCAAGCTTTTATTAGGAAAACAATAGCACGAAATTAATTAAGTATTTTTCCTGAGTGTATTATAAGGGTTGTTATTAAGCCGGCTTTCCTGCTCGTGTTTCTCCGAAACATTACACTGCTTTGGTATTGTTGTTTGATGTTTTTAAAAACATTTACAGTCAAAATGACTTTAAACGTTGGTGGGTCAGATGTTTTCCGTCGAGCGTGGAAAGCAAAAACATTGTTTCCATCAACAAAAACAAACACAAAAAAAAAGTGGGTAGCGAACAATGTATTGTTTACATGTTTCTGTGTAATGTTTCGGCTAAAAAAGGAAAAAGAGGCCCGGCTTTACACTGTCATTATAAATTTAAAAGAGTTTTGGAACACACATCGGTAATAAATTTTTTTTTATCACTGCCACTCAAAAAAGTACATTTACTTCACTGATTTACGTGTGAAAAGCACTTCTTTTACTCTTGAGATGAAATTAAATTTAAATTTGGAACCGAACAAAACGATGATTGCATTCCAAAACCCATTCGACGGAAAATCAAAATCAACTTAGGCAGTTCTAAAACGCATCGAGCATGTGTACTAGGTGGTTGTTGCTTTACACTAGTGGTGGTAGTTTTGTTGTTTCAGCTGGAAGACTTCCACTGCTGAACGTAGACCTTCCACATATATATCTACACAACGGCCAGTCCTGAGCCGCCCGCGTCCATCGGCTTTCTGAGGCTCTAACCAAGTTGTCTGTCCACCTGGTGGGAGGAGGTGGTACTTTACAAAATTATAAGGCAGGTAAAACAGCAGAACACGATGGTATTTCTAACAGGAAATAATAACAAGTGGTGTACATTAAATAAAATAACTTCAATTTAAAACAAATCATAAGGATTTTACGAGTTCCATAATAGGAATTGAAACATAAATGTGGACAAGCTGCATAAATAATATATAAAATAATTGTCTAATTTATGATAAGTGAGTCATGCTTTATTTTGGGAAATCATAAACGCAATTTTCAGGTTGAAATCTGTTGTAATATACTTTAAATACTAAGATGTAAGGTAATGCTTTAACTTTGTATATAGATTTTAAATTAAAAAATGGGCAGACATGCCGGCAAAATAATTACCTACTTTTACTGGTTTGTTAAACCAACTTTAATGTAAAAAATATTTTACATTTTAAAACTAACTGCTTAGCGTTACTTTAGTTTATAATTTAAAATATATTTTCTTTTATTATTAGCGTTCTATTATGGTATCCTTTTAGTTTAGTCTTTAGAGTTAAGTGATTTCTTTAGAGTTCAGTGAATTACCAGTAGGTATATCCCACTTTTTGGAAATATAGGTAGGTATTGATTAGGCTAATACAATATAATAATGAAGTGCTTTAGAACAATGTTAAAAAAATATTTTACATCACTTGGTTTATGTTTTTTAAAAAAAGGATTCTAGCTTCAAAAATACACTAAAAAGTTAAAAATAAAGCCTTTAGGCAGGCATGCTGACACAACATTTTGCTAAATGTTTTTTTTCGCTTTGAAGAGACTTTCACCTATCCTTTCTGTATGTGAGTGTGTGTCATCTTATATAAACCGCCGTACAGTTTTGTAATGGAAATGAAAAACAATTAAGATTGGGTGAACTGGAACATTTTTTGCGCACCCCGTCAGAAGGGGTGTAGCTAGAAAAATAAATATTCTGATACATTACACACAGCGCTGTCTGGCCCCAAAGCAAGCAAAGCATGTGTAATGGATACCAGACATAAATACACCTAGACTCAGAAGACACACAAATGTTTGTCCAGTGCAGGAATCGAACTCACATCCTCTGCATTGCAGCCGGTACACTACCGACTTGGCTGCGAGAGAGTCACAGGGCTTTAATTTCGAAGTATTTTTCTCTTGGTTGCATGCATACTTTACAACTTACTAGCCACCAAAGTTCAAAACTATTAGGTAACGAGAATTGTTCAAAACAAAATCGATTCACAAATTTTTTAGATTCTCATTCTACAGAACCCTAACTTACCTATTGCTTGTGGGACATGCTCTTTACTAGTTATATTATTGCGATGTCTGCCGTATACATGCAGAAGGTACACATAACATAAAGGTCACTGTAAGCAACAACGCAAAATATTAAGGATTCATACACCTGGGGCTACATTTTCCTCTAACTCAACGAGTCCTTCGAGTACAGACGAGATTTAGGTCTTTCTTTAGGCTCTTTTATATCGGTCACATACATGTAATTTTGATAAGGACTAAAACAAGCAAAATAATTTTTAACATATAAAATTATTATTATTAAATTTTTAATTTATTTTTTAAATATTTATATATCTATTCAAAATTAACATTAATTTCTCTAATGAACGCAGTGCTGAGTGTGTAATTGCTCTGTACATTAGGTTTTTTGAAGTGAAAACATGTAGTAAAAAATGATCAACTCGTGCAAATGATAAACTGGTCGAAAATTCGTAAGACAGAAACCATAATACCAGGCCATAAAAATTCGTGAGACGGAAACCATAATGCCACGTCTATTATAATTTTGAAGTGAAAACGCCTTTAGCGGCGTTGTGCACTTTTTTTGTGATGGGTAAAAAATGTTAAAATCTATAGGACGAATAAAAAGTAAGAAGACATTGGGTTGATGAAAAGATGAAAGTGCGGATTACACAAACATGTTGAAATGTTATATCCAGGTTCTATGTTTTCACTTCTGCCGGCACTCTCGGAGTGTAACCCGTTTTTTTTTATCTGTGACTATTACGCGTTCGCTTACTTAACATATTCAGTAAATTAACTTTATGTAAAATTGTAGATGTGCATAATTTCTTAATATTCATGAAATATCTATAAAAATATAAAATGCACATATTAATATGACAAGTAGCCTCGCGCACCGTTGGTTCCGTACAATCATTGACGTAATTAACGAACACAAACAAAAACAAAAAGTGTGCCGCTCAGCGGTCACCCATCTTAAACCTTACCAAGCTCGACGTTGCTTAAATTTGAATATCGTTTCTGACAAACAAACGTGTTTCTGTTTCTCTTAATAATCGCTAAATGGCACTCATACGGTAATTTAAGATATTAATGGCTCAGGCCCGTCTTGGCCAGTTTTTTTTTATTTGTTATTATTTGTTGTTATACTTTAGAGCTCACGCTATAATTTACGGCAAGTTTGAAACCTGAATCTGTTACTGTTATTATTACGCTAGAGCGAAAACAACGAAAACGTTTTTATTGTTAACCCGTCAATTTTCACTTTTATAACTTTTTAATCTTTGTTTGATATTCTGCCGTGATAAATCATATTCTGTTAAAATTTCAGGCTTCTATGTATTTCGGTCTAAAAATTAGAGCCCTTTAATGGTTGGACAGACAGGCACATAGCGTAGGCTTAGTAATAGGACTTCGTTGGCACCCATTCGCTGCGGAGCCCTAATAACTGCTTTAATTTAAAAAAATAATGAAAACTTTTTGGCACTTATATAGATCGTGGTCAGATCAGACAGAGCGGACAGAATTTTAACCTAAAATATATTTTTTCCCAATCGAAACAACCGCATGCCAATTTGGAAATTAGCTTTTATACTAGATTAACTGTTCTTTGAAAAGATGAGTCAAGGGTGCCTCAAGCTTTGGGCGTGTATGAAACACTGAACCACAATAAACATGAAAGCATGGATGCGAGTCGATGAATCAAAATAAGTGTGTCAAAATGGTAGAGTAGAATTATATGTAAGTATAATAAACTCTAGAAGTCTTTATGTAAATTCCCTCACGTAAATACAGTGTTAGTGATTGGTGGATTAAGTAGACATAGACATAGACAGACATTTATTTAGCATCATTTCACCCATACTGTTACATACACGTTTACATAAAGGTACACCAAAATAATGGAAATAAATATAAGAAAACAAAAAACACTTAAAAACGAAAATATAAAACAAAACAAAAATATACGGATCTAACTAGACATATTTAAATATGGGTGCTGTGATGCCAAACAGGACATCGACTCAGCGTATGCTGCAACAAGGTGCTGCAGCGCTGATTTTCAGCGTCGCCCATAATAAAAGGTGTGCCCGTGAGGCACCGGTTATGTGTAGTTTAATGTAAATAGGTATAAGATATATAAGGTATATATTAAATAATAAATAAGGTAAAAATAAATGTATATGCAGGCAAAATTTGTAAAATATAAATACAATAAACTCATATAAAAATCATTAACATTATTAAATATATTTTTACTATTTAGCCTTTTAACAGTGACTTCTTTGCTTACACAAAAACTTAAGCTAGTATTTCAACGTGAAAGGTAATTTTCTGCTCTACGGTTTATTACCCAAAGCTGAACTAACGAAAGCTCCTAAAGCACCGCATTGTTACAAAAAGCCGTTATGACCTTAATTCTAGCTCGTTACTAATTTTCAGTAGACAATTAATTAATTTAGAGAACTTAGAATTTGAATACCCATAATATAATATAGATAGCCCTTCAAATTTACAGCGATGGTTTTATTTAAATGGGCCCATTAAGGTTATAATTATAGGAAGAATATATTAAAAAGGAAAGTAAATCAACAATTAGACATATTTATCCATTTTATTTACATTTTCTTGCATCAAAGGCAAGCAACGCCACGTGCATCAGTAAGAAGTAGAAGATTTTTCGTAACTAGTTCTGAGTAATAACGTAGTAGAACAAGCAGCGACTGTAATTAATTTCTCAATCTAGTAAAAGTTCTTCGCAACACATATTATTTTTCTGACCTACTTTTCTTAGAACAAAGAAAAGTTAATTATTTGCAGAAAATATGTTTCTACATAAAAGATTATGACGGGTTTATAGTTGTTAATAATTTGTTATAATCAAAGCTCCCAGCTTATTTGATCTACTTTCACAATTTCTACTGATCGTCTCTCATTAAATAAATTAATATTTCCAGCGCCATCTGGTCCCAAAGTGAACTAAGCTTATATTATGAATACAAGACAACGGATACAAATAAATATATGCCCCTTTTTTTGTATAACACAATAGTCTTAATACAAACTCAAATGTTCATCACATTAAAGTATGTCTTTGGCGGGAATAGAACGCACGCCCCTTGATTCAGCAGTCGGGCGGATCGTTACCCACTGAGCCACAAAGCATTCAATATAATATTTAAACACATTATCGTAAAACAAACACTAAAAATGACATTAAAGCATCCTCGAACTTTGCAGAAAATATACATGAAGCTCTTGTCCACCGACAGCAGCCGTACTTGTGTGTTAAGATGGCTTCCATTTTCGACAGTTTGTTTATTAATGAGGTTGTTAAAATGAAGAAGTTTTAACGATAATATTTTTTGTAAAATAATTCTTTAAGAATCTATTTTCATTTATTTTTAATTTTTCATATATTTTCATTTGAATCACCCTCCATTTTAAAAAAATATGTTCGCAAAAGTAATCTTAAAGTATATGTTTTTAAATATTAATTTAAAAAATCAGAACAATAAAGTCTTTTACACTAGCCTAAAGTTATCCCAAAAAATGTGATATTATGGACACCAACATGATCAATAAATGTATGGTAGTAGTAGAGCGCTCAAGTCCTCTACCCCTTCACCACATCTGCGGTCTGATACCCTCCTAACCTAAGCCACAGAATAATTTATAGTAGTCCTAAGCCTAGCCTAGTAGGTATGTTCTATGATTCAACTTACCAAATAGGTACTCCGAATGAATCAATTTTGCCTACTGACACCTAATTAACCTATTAACACACTTTCACATCTAAACTTACTTACACTTTTGATTATTATTACTGTCTTTAACCAAATACATAAGGGTCAAAATAATATTTATTTCCCCTGTAGTAAACCTACTACGTACTCGCGAGAATAGGGCCTTATAAGTCCAAAGGATGTTTGGTTTTTTGTAACAGCTAGGTATTCAAAAGCCCTATCATCTGTAAACAAACACAGAGTAAGCTTTTATTAAGTCTCATACATGCATCATGTAAACAAGCTATCGCCATTTAAAATAACACTGCACTTAAGAAGGTATGTCTTTGACATTGTGATTCGCTGTGCGTGTTTAACACGCAATCGCATTAATGAACTAAATTGAAAAAGGACGCGTGAAATTAGACTGAGGTCAAGAACACCACTAAACTAAGTAATAAGGGGCGAAAGAAAGACTCCTGCGCCCTAAGAGACGTGATTATTAGAAATTTAAGAAGTACGTGAGGGTGTGTGTTCTAATGAATAAAGAGATCACCGATGCAATTGCAATTTGAGTTGATGTTCTTAATTGCCATTAACTTTGTTAATTAACTAAGTCTTTTATCTAAGCACTAACTGATTCGCGGGCCTACGTTTGTATAAATTTAATGCAGTATTTAATAAACCTGGGGCACAGATGAGACAAAACACGCAACTAGATACATCATTCCATATAAAATGTTGGATACCGTCAGGTTTGACATCCTTTCCTTTCTGCTTTTTGTTTATTCCGAACACATAACTGTCGATGTTTCTCAAATTGTATGAAAATAACCGTCGAAAATTAACAAAACTCTAAGAACTGTGTCACTTTTAGCATTAGACACTTTAATCGATGTTCATCGGTTTTTGTAGGAGGTGTATTTATTTTGACAGAGCTTGCAATTTCCTGTTTACTTTTGTACTCGAATTTATAGCCTCCATTTTCATATCAACTTATTTAAGGAATAATTTCCATCTAAAATGCCTATTGTATCATAAAATACTGATTTTGGGTCAAGTCATGTTAAAATTAAATAAATTAATAGTTTTTAAGAAAATTTATAATTAACGTTTTAGGGTTCAGTACCCAAAGGGTGGCAACGGAGTGTTAGCTCTAAAGTAGAGTAACAAATAATAAACAGCCATTACAGTTTTAGCACTAAATTGCAAAAAAAGTCTAATAATTAAGAAAAAGAGTTACACATATGTTTATTTGAAACGATATTCAAAGTTAAGCAAAGCAACGTCAACCTTGATCATATTTGCTAAATTTCAAGTTCGTCTTTTGATACAACAATGCGCTCTAGGTCAATCTGGGTGTCCAAGCTTCTCTCGGTAGTAGCACTATATATATCTATCGTGTTCTCGAAGATGACACCTAACTACGAAGATAGACTTAAAAAGTAAATCACTATCTAAATAGAAAACGGTTATCTAAATCGTCAGTCATTTTTTTTAAAATTGCTTTTATCTATACTAATACTAATACTAATACTAACACTAAAACTAACACTAACACTAATACTAACACTAACACTAACACTAACACTAACACTAACACTAACACTAACACTAACACTAACACTAACACTAACACTAACACTAACACTAACACTAAAGCCGTGTCTCCTGCTAGTTGTTTTTGTTAAATTCTAACAAAACATCTAACTTAACATGTTAACATTAACACTTTTCTTTAACAAACTGTCTCCTCGTCATTTTTTCGTATCGTTTTTGTTTTGTTAGTTTCTCAGTGTGCAAGATGAGCTCTGACGAGGAAGATGTGTTAGCAGTTGTAGCTATCTTGGTTTTAGTCCAGAGGCGAAGTGTTAGACAAAAATGTAGAATCTACAAATGTAAAATTTTACAAAATCCAAAGCACAGCAAAGAGAATATACCTAATTAACTTAAATAAAGAAGCACAGATTTGCATTAGTAGCAAGCTAATGCAAAGATGGCGGGCGAGCGCGCAAAGCGAACCACAGATCAGACAACACGCAACGAATACTTAACACAAAATGAATGAATCACCCCCCCTGCAGGCGAACGCGGGTGATGTTTTCCATCCGCCTCGGATAACGTGTTAACATGTTTTTTTAACTTTAAATGTCAAAATCATTAACATTTCTGTTAGAGGTTAGGTGTTAGATGTAAAATTTAACAAAAACAACTAGCAGGAGACACGGCTTAAGTGTTAGTGTTAGTGTTAGTGTTAGTGTTAGTGTTAGTGTTAGTGTTAGTGTTAGTGTTAGTGTTAGTGTTAGTGTTAGTGTTAGTGTTAGTGTTAAGCCGTGTCTCCTGCTAGTTGTTTTTGTTAAATTCTAACAAAACATCTAACTTAACATGTTAACATTAACACTTTTCTTTAACAAACTGTCTCCTCGTCATTTTTTCGTATTGTTTTTGTTTTGTTAGTTTCTCAGTGTGCAAGATGAGCTCCGACAAGGAAGATGTGTTAGCAGTTGTAGCTATCTTGGTTTTAGTCCAGAGGCGAAGTGTTAGACAAAAATGTAGAATCTACAAATGTAAAATTTTACAAAATCCAAAGCACAGCAAAGAGAATATACCTATTTAACTTAAATAAAGAAGCACAGATTTGCATTAGTAGCAAGCTAATGCAAAGATGGCGGGCGAGCGCGCAAAGCGAACCACAGATCAGACAACACGCAACGAATACTTAACACAAAATGAATGAATCACCCCCCCTGCAGGCGAACGCGGGTGATGTTTTCCATCCGCCTCGGATAACGTGTTAACATGTTTTTTTAACTTTAAATGTCAAAATCATTAACATTTATGTTAGAGGTTAGGTGTTAGATGTAAAATTTAACAAAAACAACTAGCAGGAGACACGGCTTAACACTAACACTAACACTAACACTAACACTAACACTAACACTAACACTAACACTAAAGCCGTGTCTCCTGCTAGTTGTTTTTGTTAAATTCTAACAAAACAACTTAACATGTTAACATTAACACTTTTCTTTAACAAACTGTCTCCTCGTCATTTTTTCGTATCGTTTTGTTTTGTTAGTTTCTCAGTGTGCAAGATGAGCTCTGACGAGGAAGATGTGTTACCAGTTGTAGCTATCTTGGTTTAGTAGAGATTATTTATAATCACGTTTTACAAAATGAAATTGATGGCTTTTGTCTAAATAAATTTAGGCACTAAGTGTTAGACAAAAATGTAGAATCTACAAATGTAAAATTTTACAAAATCCAAAGCACAGCAAAGAGAATATACCTAATTAACTTAAATGAAGAAGCACAGCTTTGCATTAGTAGCAAGCTAATGCAAAGATGGCGGGCGAGCGCGCAAAGCGAACCACAGATCAGACAACACGCAACGAATACTTAACACAAAATGAATGAATCACCCCCCCTGCAGGCGAACGCGGGTGATGTTTTCCATCCGCCTCGGATAACGTGTTAACATGTTTTTTTAACTTTAATTGTCAAAATCATTAACATTTCTGTTAGATGTTAGGTGTTAGATGTAAAATTTAACAAAAACAACTAGCAGGAGACACGGCTTAACACTAACACTAACACTAACACTAATACTAATAATATATAAAGCTGAAGAGTTTGTTTGAACGCGCTAATCTCAGGAACTACTGGTCGGATTTAAAAAAATCTTACAGTGTTGGGTAGCCCATTTATCGAGGAAGGTTATAGGCTGTATATACGCGAACACAAATAGGAGCTGAGCACTAATGAAAAATGTTTCAAAATCGGGGTTTTTTATCCTTTTGAGAGCTTCCGTTGCGTGCGCTGCGTAAACGGTCAAAGTTTCGCACAAATCATGTATGACAGAATTGTTCCTCTATAAAAGTTCTAAAAAAAAGACCGCGACAGCATATGTCTATATTTTAAGGTTGGCTCACTATAGCCTTTTTTATGCTAACCATAGTTGTTCTAAAATAATGCATTATTTGTGAAGGTGTTTTTATAAACATGATATTAATCTTTATCCAAATAAATACGTTATTCATCACAAGCATTAACTTAAAACGAAATTGCGCTGTTCATCATTCGATTTCAATGAATATCTTAGGAGATATCGCAGTTTTAAAATAACGTGGCAGCAAAAAAATTATCAAGTATTGCGCGCGCATTTATGATGTGCGAGGCCGGCGGGCAGTCATGGAAGGGGGCGGTACGTATTATTTAAAAATATTTTACCTTCTGAGTTTTTTTTATAGTTGAGGAGTTGCCTTAAGAATCCTATGCCGATAACCAAATTTAGGGCGGGCGAAGCCGCTGGCAAAAGCTAGTCTTATATAAAAGTTAAATGCTATTGTTTTGTCGTTTCGTTTAAAACCAAAAGGTTTTTTCTGTGAATATATCCTCAATGAAACCTTTCTTTTAATAAAGTTTACACATTTGATGAACCTCACTTTCTGAATGCTGATTCCATCGATATGCTGATTCAATCCAAACGGTTTTGAAATTTAATGGCCAGTGACCATTTAGTTATTTTGCATTATAAAACCCAGGAAATTCATAAATAAATAAATATACCTGGACACCTTTCACAGCGCTTTTTGCTCCTAAAACAAAGTTAGGTTTTGACCACTTGTAAATACCAGACATAATAAGCTGGTACCAGACATTATAAGTTGGTACCAGTTATTATAAGTAGGTCCCAGACAGACTACTGATAAAAAGGCTTCATTTTGTAAATAAGTACATATTTTAAGTAATAAAAAAACACCCAGAATCAAGACAAACAAAAATATTCATAACAAAAATGTTTGTTGGGTGCAGAAATTGAGCCCGCTCCCTTGATACAGCAAGCAGTGTCATTAACAACTGAGCCACTAGGCAGTCCAGTTACTAAGTTATATATTCATTTGTAATATACGGACGGACATGACGAAAGTTTAAAATAATACGGATTTCTAAAAAGTGATTGCAAAATTAACATTAAAAAACCGTTTTCAAAAAAATCAAATATTATTGTCTTTTAATAAAATGTTACAAGAGCAATCGCAAGTCTTCGCTCCAGTGAACCGAGTTCATTTGAAATTCCCTTTGACACAAACATGATATTGATGTTAAAATGTATTGAATGACATTGTTTTGATAAAGGAATATACAGCATAAATATTTTTTACATTATTTTAATTATTTGATTGATAAGTAAGTTTTCATTAAATAACACTGACTATACGAAATGTAGCGTTCGAGTATTCGATATCAGTTTAATTAGAGAAATCTCCATTCTCACACATTTATTTCGTTGATGCAAAGGATAAAGTAATAGTTATAATACTTATGAACTCACCTTACTCCAGTCCAGATATAATATATTTGAGGCAGTGTTGCGTTGATGGGCTCACCTGTCACGAGGAATTAAAGCGTCTGTAAAAAGAAGCTATCTCTTGCAATATGATGTGGATGTGTGTCCAGCCAGTGGTTAGCCTTTTCTGGGCATTAAAACCGTGAAGAAAATTTATGCCTCCCCTATATGTGTCAACAATGGCCGGTTCCGCACCCATCGCGTTCATCTAACCAGATCATCTGTCCACCTGGTAGGAGGCTGTCCCAAACTGTGTCTTCGGGTCCGTGGCCACCACTCGATATCCTTTCTTCCCTATTAGTTATCGGTTCGACAAGCAATGCGGCCCGCCCATTGATACTTCAGCTTGCTAATTGTTTAGCTATGTCGGTAAATTTGGTTCTTCGCTCCTTTTGATTGTCTCCTTTTTGATTTCGCGCAAAGAAAAACCAAGCATAGCTCTTTTCATAACTCGCTGAGTGACTCTGAGCTTATTTAAGGGGCCAAAAGTTAGAGATCACATTTCTGTACCATAAATCATCACATACATACAATAAACCAACAACTGAAGTGAGCCAAGTAGCTGCCCGCGCCCATCACATTCGTCTAACCAGGTTATCTGTACACCTAGTAGAAGGCCGTCCCGGACTGCGTCTACGGATCCGTGGCCGCCACTCAAGAACCTTTCTTCCCTATCGGTTATCGGTTTGACAAGCAATGTGGCTCTCCCATCGACACTTCAGCTTGCTAATTGCTTAAGCTATGTCGGTAAATTTAGTTCTTCGGCTAATTTCCTCCTTTTTGATTTCGCGCAAAGAAAAACCAAGCATAGCTCTTTTCATAACTCGCTAAGTGATTCTGAGCTTATTTAAGGGGCCAAAAATTAGAGACAACATTTCTGTACCATAAGTCTTCACATACATACGTACATATAATAAACCAACGACTGAAATAAGTAAAGTTCCCGTTGTTGTAATTCCGATAAAGTTACCCAAAGCTATCGGAAACTTCTGGAATAAATAATGAACGACTCGAATAAATTGTCGTACTCGATAATGAAGTAGTTAGATATCGTAGAGATGGAGAATTATAGATATAATAACTTTCTTGTCAAGTTACTGAAATATTTTCTTTGTTCTTTATTTTATTACAAAACGAAAATCTCGTGACAGGCTTAATCCAATTCAAAAATCACGAAAATAAAAATACAACCGACTTCAGAACCTCCTCATGTCTTGAAGTTGGTTCAAAAATATTAAAACGCAGGTTTTTAGGATCCAGTAGCTCAATGACAAAAACGGAACCCTTATAGTCTCGTCATGTCCGTGAGTCATTCTTATCATTCTGCTTAGTGTTTTAGTCTACTAAGGAGGCAAATAAGCTAACGGTCCGCCCTGTGGTTAGCGGTCACTGCTGCCTATGGACACTTGCTACACTAGGCGCATCACACGTGCGTTGCTGACCATTTTTAAATCTAATAACTTTTTTCTTGAATAACCTCACGCTCGTTCCACAATTTTTACTGCTGATTAACTGCTCAGTTTCTTGCCGCTTCTTCTTAGTACTAAATCATTCTAAACCGTTGGTAAATTTTATGAAATGAAAATCAAACTGACTGCGGGGGCACATGCTTCTCCTTCGTCTTAATATAAAAACGTGTTATGGTCTTGCGGTACTGATTGTCGCAACAGTAATTCTATTGCTGGCATTGCTTTAGTATTTGAAATTAGGTTTATAATCCTTGAGGAATATACTAAAACGTAACTAAACATGTCAAAAAAGTCTAAGCAATATAAACTAATATTCTGAGTCAACAAGGTTTTTTTAAGTTATCAGTTAAATATTTTATATTATTTATTATTTTTATTAGCCAGACTTGTGCCCCGATAGCTCAATGGTAGAGCACTTACCTGGAGAGTAAGGGTTGCTGGTTCTATTCCTTGCTAGAGATTAATCTTTTGACTGTATCTTGGCTATGAAAGTATTTATTTGTATTGATGATATAGCCTTAGATATGGCAGGTATAATATATTTTGTTCTATGACTCTATCCTTCAGAGAGTCATAAACGTAGAAAGATTATTTCTATGTTTTATTATATTTTATTTCTTACTTCTATGAAGATTTTGTGGGGTTATAAGATTGATGTACTAGGACTTTATAAGTCACTAGAAGTTTAATATTATTTACATATTATTTAATAAATAATGCTGGTATCAGTTTATCAAGTAGGGCCTTTCATTGTACATAACTAATACGTTATTAATTATTATACGGCAAACTGAAATAAAGATCAAAATGTAAAAATCTGCTGTTACTTTGCATCTTTTTTTCGTTTGGCACCTTTGTTATTTTTACTCTATAAACACTATACGTACTTACATGAATAAATTATTTATCCCAAAATACTATCACATCGAAAACAATAAACAAAAAAAAAACTGTTAGTTTCCAGAGAATAAGGTTTTCATTTTATTTTATTTTAGTTTTATGCTGAAATTTTAAATATTTAAGCGTGCCATAATATATAGGATTTGTTTCTACCAGTACCATAGGCAGTGACTTTATCGCTCGTGAGTTTGCAACCATTTAAAAATCTCAAAACTAGTGACTAGTGACAGAAAAGAGCAACGTGGTTACCTGAATTTTTGCACTGAGGTAAAACAAGCTTCTCATCATGATATAGGTTCCCACAAGAATATTTTTAACATAGAGTTAGTTGGCGGGACAGAGAATAACAAAGCTGAATACAGACACACCCAAATCATAATATGTGGAGGCGGACAGCTTGTTTTCATCAACAACTATAATTCAGCGTAACCATAAATCGTAAAAACCAGCTTTAAAGTTATAAGAGGTAAATTAAACGAGACGAGGGACCGAAAATTAAATTCCCATTGCCAGTGTCTGAAAAATTACTATAAAAAGTAAGGCAGGCACCATTAGAAATAGTATTTGCGTAAAATGTGGTACTTATTTATTTCTTGTGAAATGCAATACAAATATATGTATATACGTGATAAACCTATTATAAGTAAAGTTTTACATCAATACGGTAAACGAATGGGATATGAAATATGGTTTTTTTTGTGAAAATCGAATGGAAAACATTAAAAAACTGCTTTCAGGCATGAGATACGACATTTCGGATGGAAAAAAGACTATGAGGACTTTTATGTGTGCAAATATTTTTGAAGTGAAAACTTCTTTAGCGGCGTTGTGCACTTTTTTTGGTATGGGTAAAAAATGATAAACTCGCGTCAGGTCACGTGTCCTAATCGTGGAAATTAGTAAGACGGAAACCGTAATGCCACGCCTATTATAATTTTTATTTTTAGTATTCGTGATTATGAGTAGTACAGGGAGGTTGGATATGGAATTTTAATTCTATGACAGATTTCGATGACAAATATACTACGTCAAAAAAGTAAATAAACATACATTATTATTTCTTGATAATGTCAAAGACATGTCTTGTGACATATTTGAGTGTTAAGCGCGAATCGTGTGTAAAGGTTTTCACTTCTGCCGGCACTCCCGGAGTGCAACTCGTTTTTTTTTATTTCCAGGTTTTTTATTGAGTTTTTATGTATAAAATAAGACCAGGGACTTACTAGTCAAGTGATCAGATCTATCAGAACGCCAAATGTATTACGTATCACGAGATTTAATAAATCTTGTTATCAAGACTGGTATTCTGCGACGGATCGATCAATTCTGGTATTAACCCTTTTGCTTATTTTACTCATTACAAGACTTCTGTGGCAACATGATAAATGACGAATATGGCGAAATTTTATATTTTAAATAATTTGCTTTGATTATATTAGTAGGTAGAGATAAACATTTAAAACTGAAAGGTTAAACGATTTGTATTTAAATTGTTTGGTTTTTTTGCCGCCGTGCTGACCCACTCGTACTCTATGTTTGATTTTTTGTAAGTTGATTTATTTTCAAGTGTCAAAATATGCGACATAAATGGCAGTATTTTTATTTCTATAAAAAAAAAACTTTTTCTTAAGCTTGTTTATTTTTATATATTTGGTATATTTTTTCTTTACAAAACGTTAGTGAATTTTTAATATATTTTTCATTTAAAAGATATTTCACTTGAGAACTCTTTAGATTTAAAAGTTCTGAAATTTGTTTTTAGTTTGAAATGTGTATAGCTGAAATAATTCCACAGAACAAAATTGTAAATATATTTCAGGTTTTCATTAACGTATAGGAAGATAAATCAGTATAGAATAAGCAAAATAAAAGGATTTTTGAACAACCTACTTAAGAAAGTGCATCACATCTTAATCATAACACGTAGTCAAGAAATGGTAGATGTTAGGACGTACAATTAGCTATTTTTAAGCAGCATTTGTATTTCTATTAAGAATCTTCAAATAGCCGAAATAGAAAAGTATGTAGCGGATCATATCGTACCGCTACAAGCAAGGCTGACGTCACGTGTCCTACATCGCGCTATCAAAATTTCTTCAGCAGTTCAAGATATATAGATACCAAAGTGCAAGTTTAATGGAACACGGCAGTCACCTGGCAACATCTTGAAAGGCAGGAGATCGCCCCTTTGCCGCCGCACCACAACTAAATATTTGCCGCTGTATAAATTATATACTACACCTGCTGTCAACATGTAATAACGACAATACCACCACAACCTGTCGCTAAAAACCTTTACGTGTTTCAGTGCGCACATAATTTTTACTTAAAATAAAGGACATTTTTTTTCCTATATCACTAAGGTGGCAAACAAGCCTACGGTCCGCCTGATGGTAAGCGGTCACCGTGGTCTATGGAGCAACACCAGGGGGTATGCCGACCCTTCTAAAAACTAATAACTTCTTTCTTGAAGAACCCCGTATTGTAGTCGTTAGAGAAAACCTTGGCAGGAAGCTTATTCCACAACTTCAGCGTTCGCGTAAGGAAGATTTTTTGAATCGAATAATTTTTATATTCGAATATGTCTTGCCTACTGGCAATATGTATACAACAATTTTGATTAACAATTTAGACGTTGAGTGTACGTTATCACCATTACAAATTACTGACATTATATTAAATGTCAGCCACGAGTAATAAATAATATTATTTATAGATTAAATTTACTTCCTTTGTTTTTCTTTACTTTTATTACCTATTAACATTGGCTTGAATGATATAATGTAGATTGTAGATTAATATTCAAATTTAAATAAAATAACCCATTGTTTTACTAAAAACAAATTTTTATTCGTTTGCTATCACAATTACTTTTGACAACTGAACAGATTAAGAAGAACTTTGGAACACAGGCCATATTCAGTATAAGGACAGTTAAAAGGACACGAGACAGAGGCTAAACTATGATACGATTTATTTCTGAAATAGGAAGACTTAATATTATAGGTAATTTTCACCAGACAACCCGGGTCTTGAAAAGAGCATTAAAAGAATGTGTTTAAATAGGAGCGATCAAATTCGTTATTTTAACAAAACATTTGTTTTCCCTTTCTCTAAAAACATACCTACCAACTCGTTTTTGTTATGTAAATAGTAAAAATAATAACTTTAATGAAACGTATCTAATAATTTTAGTAAAAAGGCGGTGAGTTTGTAAGAAAAACAATGGCACAAATATAATTAGGATTTTTTCTTGAGTGTATTGTTTAGGTTGTTATTACACTCACATTGTAAATGAGTTGTGGAACACGCAAAATAAATATTTTTTACCACTGCCACTAGAAAAAATCCATTTCGTCAGTGATTAGCGCGATGAAAACACCTCTTTTTCATTAGAGTTCAAATATAATTTAAATTTGGAACTGATACAAAACGAAAGCCGTATTACAAAACCCGTTCAACAGAAAAATAAGTCACCATAACTAGGCTGTTTCAGAACGCAACGTGGACTTGTATTACTTTACAAAGGTAGTAACACTTTACACATTTTTAATTTATTATTTATAACAGGAAATAAAAACAAGTCGTATACATTAAATATAATGACATCAATTTGCAACAAATCGTAAGGTTTTACGAACTGTAAAATAAATGTGGACTAGCTGCATAAATCGTATATGTAGGTTTAAATTTATCGTAAATATGTTAACGATTATTGCCTTATTTATGTTTCGGTTCATCATGATTATCTTTGAGAAATCATAACTGTAATTTTTAGCTTGATATCTGTTTGGGTATAATTTAAATACTTATATGTATGGTATTGCTTTAGCTCTGTATATAGATTTTAAATAAAAAATAGGCTTAATGCCGGCAAAATAATTACTTACTTTTTAAAGTGAAAAATCGTAAGATGTCACTCGCGTTAGGACACGTGACCTTTATTTACATTAGGTTAGTTTTTATTTTTAGTATATGGCGATTATGAGTAGTACAGGGAGGTTGGATATGGGATTTTAATTTTATGACAGATTGAGCTGTCAAATATACAACGTCAAAAAAGAAAATAAACAAAAGTTATTATTTTTAATAAATAAATATGGATAAGAAGTGATGGGAAGTAAATAGCGAGTATGTTTTCACTTCTGCCGGCACTCCCGGAGTGCAACCCGTTTTTTTTAAATATTTTGTTTAATTTGTCTTAAGGGTAGATCGTTTTACATTTTAAAACTATGTACTGCTTAACTATATATAGGTTTAGAATTTAATAATTATGAGTTCGGACGCCTACAGGCATTATCTACCTATCTTTACTTCAAATTTAGCATTATTTGTTTATATTTTTTATGTATGTTTGGGCATAACTCTGTCAAATAGATATTTTTTTTATTTAAAAGGGTATACTTCCGAAGTGGTCCCATAATTATGTAGTAAATTTAAAATTCATATTTTTGGGCAACTGGTGTAACGCCTTCATGTTGATAAATGTTTAAAGTTTTTGTTACGTGTATGGATGTTTTTAGTGTACTACAATAACGATAACGATCACGTAAAAATAATAACAAGTATCCAAAAATCTGATCTGAATTACAGTTTGCAATTCGTGTATGTACCTAACAGTTTATAACACGCTTGCATAAAACCAACTTCAAACTGTAATTCAGATCAGATTTTTGGAAATAAATAATTAATTTTACCTTTTTAGTGCATTTTTTGGAGCCGGTTATAAATAAGAGCAATAACTCATGTGTGCAAAATGCTCTAGACTAGTTCTTATTGTTGAGATTTCTGTAATATACATGCATTAAACGCATAACGTAAAGGTCACGGAAAGCAACGACGAAAAATATTCAGGATTCAGCCACCTGGGACCACATTTTCCTGTTGACGATCACACCCTCTAACTTTACGTGTCCTCTGAGTACATACGGGATTCAGGTCTTTGTTAAGGCACTTTGATGTCAGTAACATTCTTGTTGTTTCGATAAGAAAGAAATCAAGCAAAATATTTTTGCTTTAATATTAAATATTTTTAACATAAAATTGTTAACTAAAAAATATTTAAAAACAAATTGGCCGTAAATTAAAAAGTACTACTATTCTGCACTGTTTTCAGCCATATAATGTCCATTAAATGCATCAATTTTGTCGCATATATTATTACTAGCTTTTGCCAGCGACTTCACCTGCCCTAAATTTGATTATCGGCGTGAGATTTTTACGTCAACTCTTTAATAAAGTTTGCTATACCAAGCTATAGCTGTAACTATGGTTCGTTTTACCTCGCTTATCGTTACTACTGCGGCAACTTTTGAATAATTCCGGGATAAAAACTATCATATGTCCTGCCTTGGGACTCAAACTATCTCCATACCAAATTGCACCGTTAGAAAAGGTGACGTCAAGGGCGCCTTAAGCTTAAGACGTTTATGTAACATCAAACCACAATAAATATGAAAGCATTGATGCGAGTAGATAATTCAAAAGAAGTGTGTCAGAATGGAAGAGTCAAATTATAAGTAGGTATCATTAACTCTTAGAGTCTGTATGTAAGTTTTATCACGTAAATACAGAGTTAATGTTTGGTGGATTAAGTAACTTCTTAGCTTACACAAAAACTTAAGTTAGTACTTCAGAGTGAAAGGCAATAAACTACTCCACGGTTTATTACCCAAAGCCGAACTAACAAAAGCTTGTAAAGCAGCGCATTGTTACAAAAAGCCGTTATGACCTTAATTCTAGCTCGTTATTAATTTTCAGTAGACACTTAATTAATGTAGAGAACTAAGAATTTGAATATAGACAGCGAACTTGCCTTTTCCACCGGTTGAACCCGGTTAATGTAGTTCAACACTTCAGCTTCATATAGTTTGTCCGTTTGAACGTGTTAATCTCAGAAAGATTAGTCTATGGAAAAAAAAAGTTTGCATTAGATAGCCCTTCAAATTTATTGAGGTGGTTTTATTTAAAAGTTATTAGGATAATAATTATAAGAAGAAAGTAGTAAAAAATAATTTCAAATTAACAATTAAACATATTTATCCATTTTGTTTACATTTTTATGCATCACAAGCAAGGAACGCTGCATGTATCAGTAAGACAGATTAAGATATTTCGTTACTACTAGTTCTGAGTAATAAGGTAGTAAAACTTAACTGTAATTAATTTCTTAATCTATTAAAAGTTCTTCGCAACACTAATTAGTTTCTGACCTGCTTTTCTAATAACAAAGAAGAGTTAATTTTTTGCAGAAAATAATATATTTCTAGATAATAGATTATGACGGGCTTATAGTTGTTAATAATTTGTATAATAAAAGCTCCCAACTTCTTTGAACTACTTTTACAATATCTACTGATCGTTTCTTATTAAATAAATACATATTTTTTGCACTTTACTTCCAGCGCCATCTGGTCCCAAAATGATACAAGACAACGGATACAAATAAATTTATATATACCTTTTTTGTGAAACACAACATTCTTAATACATATTCAAATGTTTGCGGGAATAGCACCCACGCCCCTCGATTCAGCGGACGGGCGGGTCGTTGCCCACTGAGCCACAGAGCATTTAATATAATGTTCCAATTCCCTGTATTATTTAAACTTCTCTTTGTTCTGAACACATCAGGAAACGTACTTGAAACATTGGTAGTGCATTAACTGTTCCTTTCAGATCTTTATCTGTTCTCTCGGTATATAAAATCTTGTTCATACTTTGTATTTTTTGTTGTAACAACGTAGCTACCAATCCTAATGAATACTGATATTTCAAAACAAAAGCCGGTTTGTCTGTTTTCTCTCAAGTTGTAACTTGCAAAGTATCTTTATTTCTCAAAAAGAATTAAACAATACACCCACAGAGAAATACTTAAAATATGACATTAATGTCAGTGATTGCTTAAGCTATTCTGGCCAGAACGGTAATTTGCATGTGCACGCTGAATTTCATTTTAATATAAAATATACATTTTCTACAAATTATAAGATTAATTACTACGTACAGTTAGGTAGAATCCCGATTATCCGAATATCGCTTATCCGAACATCCGGTTATCCGGACTCATTCGTCGCGGCTATAATTGCTGATTTAAAAATATTTTGATGGCGGAACGAGACATGTTAGGTAAATAAACACCTTATTGATCTGATCTGAAGCAACGATGCTATTAAAGGTCACTCGTAGCGTTAAACATATTATTGTAAAACAAATACTGAAAATGACATTTAAGTATCCTGGAACTTTGCAGAAAATAAGCACGAAGCTATTGATATGTCGACCGACACTCGACTTTACCTTCGACATACGAGAGTGTACTTGGTGTGTCAAGATGGCTTCCATCTTTTCGGCAGTTTGTTAACATGCGCAAGTTTAAACGATAATATCTTTTAAAATTAAATACTTAAGAATCTATTTTCATTTACACAGTATACATATGAGTACATACTGCCTTACATATGAATCACCCTCCATATTTAAAAATATGTTCGCAAAATTAATCTTAATATATATTTCTAATAATTTGAAAAAAATCAGAATAATAAAGTCTTTTACACCAGGCCATTAAATGAATGATAGAAGTGGAGTGCTTACGCCTCCCGCTTCACCACGTCTACGGTCTGCCACCCACCTTGCCTAAGGGTCAGCTCAGACCGAGACGCGACGCGGCATTTTTGTGATAGCAACACAATATGGACCTTGTTTACTAGTCGAAAAAAAACTAATAGTTAACTATAGTGAGAGCAAGAGACCAAGATGGATCGCGCGACGTTGGGATGCTTTTTCTGTAGTAAACAAAGTCCATAATTTGCGTCTGAGCTGACCCTAAGCCACAGAATAATTAAAAGTACTCCTAAGCCTAGCCTAGTAGATATGTACCATGATTCAACTTACCAAATAGGTACTCCAAGTCAATCAATTGTTAACACTAATTTTACCTACTGAAACCTAATTAACATTTTACCACACGTTCACATTAAAACCTACGAACCCTTTTGGTTATGATTTCTGTTTTTAATCATGTACCTAAGAGTCTTAATAATGTTCATTTCCCCTGTTGTAAATCTACTAGCGAGAATAAGGCCTTATCAGTCCAAAGGTTTTTTGTAACAGCTAGGTATTTAAAATCCCTATCCTCTGTAAATAAACACAAAGTTAGCTTTTTTTTTCAGTCGGTCGATAGTCGATTGCCCAATAAATATATGCAGCCATCTTGCAAAATAGAACTGTAAATCTAATCGACTTACGTTAATAACGAAAATATGTAGACCCTGTATTTTATTTTATAATACGTAAGGAATGATAAATTTAATAGTGAGTCAACGGATCTCATTGTTTATTTCGAACATATTACTGTCGATATTAACTGAACTTTTAGAACTGTGTCACATTTAGCTTTAGACACTTTAATCGATGCCCCTCGGTTTTTGTTTGAGACGTATTTATTCTGACAGAGCTCGCAATTTCCTGTTTACTATTGAACTCGAATTTATGGCCTGAATTTATTTATTAATTTCATAACAACTTATTTAAGGAATAATTTCCTTATAAAATGCCTATTGTATCATAAAATTCTGATTTTGGGTCAAGTCTCATTAAAATTCAATTATTTAATTTTTCAAGAAAATTTCTAATTAATGTTTTAGGGTTCAGTACCAAAAGGGTGCCAACGGAGTGTTAGCTCTAAAGTAACAAACAATAAAAACCGGTCAAGTATGAGACGGGCTTGAGCTATTACCGTTTTAGCGCTTTCTTGCAAAAAAGTCTAATTATTAAGAAAATCAGTTACACATATGTTTATTTGAAACGATATTAAAATTAAAGCAACGCAACGTCAGCCTTGATCATATTTGCCTAATTTCAAGTTCGTCTTTTGATTCAACATTGCATTCTAGGTCAATCTGGGCGACCAAGCTTCTCTCGGTGGTAGCACTGTATATCTATCGTGTTCTCGGATTTGACACCCAACTACGAAGATAGACTTAAAAAGTAAATCACTATCTTAATACAATCGGTTATCTAAATCGTGGAATCCATTTTTTAAGAAATTGCTTTTATTTATTTATTTATTAAAAAGAACACACACAATCTACAAAATTTTACATAAAGAATAAAAAAAATATGAGTATCACAGAGACATAAGGTGTTCACCGGTAATGCAGTATCATAAATACATACATACAGAAATATTGATCACAGAAATGTTTGTCATGTGCGGAAATCGAGCCCTCTCCCTTGGTACAGCAGGTAGTGTCATTAACAACTGAGCCACTAGGTAGTCCTGCTACTACGTTATATATTTATTTGTTTATACGGACGGACATGACGAACGTTTAAAATAATACGGCTTTCTAAAAGTGATTGCAAAATTTACATTAAAATGAAGCCGCATTTTCCTGAAAAAAGCCATTTTCAAAAAAATCAAATATTATTGTTTTTTAATGAAATGTGACAAGAGCAATCGCAAGTCTTCGCTCCAGTGAACCGAGTTCATTTGAAATTCGTTTTGACACAAACATAATATTGATGTCAAAATGTATTCAATGAAATCATTTTGATAAAGGAATATACAGCATAAATATTTTTGTAAGTATTTTAATAACTTGGTTAATAAATTAGTTTTCATTAAATAACGCTGACTATACGAAATGTAGCGTTCGAGTATTCTAAGACAGTTTACTGAGAGAAAACCTTATTTCCACATATTTATTTCGGTGATGCAAAGGATAAAGTAATACATATGAACCCACCTTACTTCAGTCCAAATACACATTATCTGATGCAATTTTGCAGTGATGGACTCACCATCTGTCCTGCAGAATTAAAGCGGTTGTCAAACGAGGCCGTCTCCTTCATTATGATGTGGATGTATCTCCAGCCACTGGTTTGCCTTTTATGGGGATTAAAACCGTTAACAGAATGTTGGCTTCCCTATATGTGTCCATAATGGCCGGTTCCCTAGCTGCCCGCGCCCATCACATTCGTCTAACCAGGTCATCTGTCCACCTAGTAGAAGGCCGTCCCGGACTGCATCTACGGATCCGTGGCCGCCACTCAAGAACCTTTCTTCCCTATCGGTTATCGGTTTGACAAGCAATGTGGTTCTCCCATCGACACTTCAGCTTGCTAATTGCTTAAGCTATCGGGTCGGTAAATTTAGTTCTTCGGCTAATTTCCTCCTTTATGATTTCGCGCAAAGAAAAACCAAGCATAGCTCTTTTCATAACTCGCTAAGTGATTCTGAGCTTATTTAAGGGGCCAAAAATTAGAGACAACATTTCTGTACCATAAGTCTTTACATACATACATACATATAATCAACCAACGACTGAAGTGAGCAAAGTACCCGTTGTTCTAATTCCGATAAAGTTACCCAAAGCTATCGTAAACTTCTGGAATAAATAATGAACGACTCGAATAAATTGTCGTACACGATAACGAAGTAGTTAGGTATTGTAGAGATGGAGAATTATGGAGAAGTATAATAAATTCCTTGTCAAGTTACTGAAAATTATTGTCTTTGGTCTTTATTTTATAACAAAACGAAAATCTCGTGACAGGCTTAATCCAAGACAAAAATCGCAAAAATAAAAATTTTGCTCCTCCTCCTCGTGTTTTGAAATCGGTTTAAAAATAAAGAGCGGACTGGATTTACGCAGGTTTTTAGGATCTATAGTCCTTCTAGACCTATAGTCTCGTCATATCAATGAGTAATTCTTATCATTCTGCTTTGTGTTTCTTTCCACTGAGGTGGCAAAAAAGCTAACGGTCCGCCCTGTGGTAAGCGGTCACAGCTGCCTATGACTCTTGCAACACTAGGGGCAGAACACGTGCGTTGCTGACCATTTTCAAATCTAATAACTTTTTGAAGTGAAAACTTCTTTAGCGGCGTTGTGAACTTTTTTTGTGATGGGTAAAAAATGTTGAACTCGCGTCAGGTCACGTGTCCTGATCGAAAATTCAAAAAAAATTCGTAAGACGGAACTCGTGTCGCGTTTATTTACAATGTCAAATATTTTTAAAAATTGAAATATTGTCAAGTGTCAAAATATGCGACATAAATGGCAGTATTTTTATTTCTTGAAATAAATATTCAAAACAATTTTCTAAAGCTTGTTTTTTACAGTTCCAAAACAAGGTACCGTAGATCTACATATTTGGTATAATTTTCTTTATAACTCTTCGTACTTTTTATAAAACGGTTGTGAATTTTAAATATATCTTTGATTTAAAAGATATTTTACTTCAGAACTCTTTAGATTTAAAAGTTCTTAAATTTCATTTTAGTTTGAAATAGCTGAAATAATTCCACTATACAAAATTGTAAATATGTTTCAGGTTTTCATTAACCTGTAGAAAGTCAAATAAGCATAGAATAAGAAAAAAAAAAACTAAGGGCTTATGAACAACCTACTTAAGAAAGTACATCACATCTTAATCGTACGCACGTAGTAAGGAAATGGTAGATGTGAGCACGTACAATAAGCTATGTTTTTAAGCAGCATTTGTATAACTATTAAGAATCTTTAAATAGCCGAAATAGAAAAGTATGTAGCGGATCATATCGTACCGCTACAAGCAAGGCTGACGTCACGCGTCCTACATCGCGCTATCAAAGTTTCTTTAGCAGTTCACTATTTATAGAAACCAAAGCACAAGGTTAATATTCATTATAAGGACAGTTAAAACGACATTTTATGGCAATCTAAGGACGGGGCGGAGGAAAATTTTGATATTGTTTATTTTTAACTGTTTATTGCAGCATAGCTGAAATAGGTTAGACTTAATATTATAGGTATTGTTCACCAGACAACCCTGGGGTCATGAAGAGTATTAAAAGAATATGTTTAAATAGGAGCGATCAAATTCGTTATTTAAAAAAAAATGCTTTTCCTCGCTTTTGTTATGTAAATAGTAAAAATAATAACTTTAATGAAACGTATTTAATAATTTTAGTTAAAAAGCAGTGAGTTTGTATCTCACTATTAACTAAGGATCAATTTACGGTTGTTGGTGTAGAATAAGCTCCGTGAAGCTTTTATAAGAAAAACAATAGTACAAAATAATTAAGATTTTTTCGTGAGTGTATTGCTAAGATTGTTATTACACTTACATTACAAATGAGTGGTGGAACACGCAAAATAAATATTTTTTACCACTGCCACTAGAAAAAGTCACGTAATGTAGTGATTAGTGATTGAAAACACCTCTTTTTCACTAGAGTTCGAATATAATGTAAATTTGAAACTTGTACAAAACGTAAAATCGTATTCCAAAAATCATTCAACAGAAAAATAAGTCACCATACCTAGGCTGTTTCATAACGCAACATGTACTTGTATTACTTTAAAAAGGTTTATTATTTTTAATTTATTATTTATAACAGGAAATAAAAACTAGTCGTTTACATTACATATAATGACATCATTTTGTAGGGTTTTACGTGTTCTATAAAACGAACTGTAAAATAAATGTGGACTAGCTGCATAAATCGTATATGTATTAATTTATCGTAAATATGTTAACGATTATTGCCTTATTTATGTTTCGGTTCGTCATGATTTTCTTTGAGAAATTATAACAGTGATAAGGGTTCCGTACCCGAAACACCGATTTTCCTAAAGCTTTCGATAAAATAAATCATTTTGTCCTTTTAAAAAAGCTCGAAAGCATCAGTGTGCATGGCAATTAATTGAGATAGATTGAATCTTATATATAAAATAGGAGTCAGGCGGTTTCTGTCAAAGGATTCTACTCCAGTTACTTACCTGTTCCTTCCGTAGTACCACAGAGTTCTCACCTTGGCCTATTACTTTTTTCATTGTATTTAAATGATATAGGTGATTACCTACATAATACTGAATTTATGCTCTACGCAGATGATATGAAGCTGTACAGGCGAGTGACTGGATTAGATGACTGCCACAAGTAACAGGCAGATCTATATAACTTATCTCAGCAATGTACAAATAACCAATTATTTTTATATTCTGACAAATGCTCTATTATAACCTATACTCGAAAAAAGTTTTTTATTAGTTACGAATATGTTTTAGATGGTAACTATCTCACTCGGGTAAAAACTATACGTGATCTGGGAATTATGATGGATGACCAAGTATCCTTTACTTCTCACATAGATAATGCTGTTTCAAAAGCTTTTAGGACCTTAGGATTACTAAACCATTGAGTCAAACCATCACTCTTAAAATTCTTTATTATAGTTTCGTTAGGTCTATTCAAGACTTTTGTAGTACTGTATGGAATCCGTATTACCAAGTTCACAACAACCGTATTGAAAGAGTCCAAAAAAAGTTGGTCAAGATTTTAAATTATCGCAGTAGTATCATAGCTCTCAAACGTCTTCATCTAATTACTCTAAGTAAACGCCGCACACAATTTGATTTAATGTTGCTTTATAAACTATTAAATTTTAAAATTGATTCCCCTATATTATTATCCAAATTGAATTTTATTAATTTAGCTAGGTTACACGTACGCTCCTCAAGACAAATAAACGCATTTGTACCACTAATTAATATTATATTAATATATATAATAAAAAAATTATGATGTTGAATTGTTCAATAACTCTCAAAATACACTCAAACACATACTGTCTTCAAAAATGTTTGTATTCAGACTTTTATAACTTATTGTACTTGATTTTCTCATGTTTTTCTCTTATGCATTTTTGATATCAATAACCATTTTTAAAACCTATTTTCCTAATTATTTCTAAATTATTAGTTCCATTAGCATAGATTTAAATTTTTATAATATTTCTGTAATTATTTGTGGGTACTCATTGTCTTTTTTTATGTATATTTTATCTTTGATTTGTAAATTTTTTTTAATGACTGTATGTACCAAAATAAATAAAAATAAAAATGAAAATAATAATAAAAAAAATAAAAAGGTAAAAAACGCGACCCTATAATTTAAATACTATTATTTACGGTAGTGCTTTAGCTTTTTGTATAGATTTAAAATTAAAAAATAGGGTAAATGCCAGCAAAATAATTAGGTACTTACTTATTGATAAATTTTGTTTAATTTGCCTTTACACTTTAAAACTATGTTCTCCTTAATTTTACATATAGGTTTAGAATTTATTAAACAGGCAATATCTATCTATCTATGCTCTAAATTTAGTATTATTTGTTTATATTTTTTTTTAAGTATAACTATGTCATATTTTGCGAAAATATATATAAATATGCGCAATAACTCATGTGTGCGACAAGCTCTTGAATAGTTCTTATTGTTGAAATTTCTGTGATATACATGCAGTAAACACATAACGTAAAGGTCACGGCAGGCAACGACGCAAAATATTTAGGATTCAGCCACCTGGGACACAGTTTTTTTTTACGAATACATCCTCTAACTTTACGACTCCTCTGAGTCCATACGTGATTCAGGTCTTTGTTTAGGCACTTAAATGTCAGTAACATTCATGTAGTTTTGATAAGACGAAAACAAGCAAAATATTTTTCTAAATATAAAATTGTAAAATAAAAAATATTTAATAACGAATTGGACGCAAATTAAAAAGTACTAATATTCTGCGCTCTTTTTAGCCATGAAATGTTCATAAAATGCATCAATTTTGTGGCATATATTATAACTAGCTTTTGCCAGCGTCTCCACCCGCCCTAAATTTGGTTATCGGCATGAGATTCTTACGGGAACTCCTTAATAAAGTTTTCTATAGCTGTAGCTATAGTTCGCTTAACCACGTTTATAGTTATTCCTGCAGGAACTTTTGAATAATTCCGGGATAAAACCTATCATATGTCCTGCCCAGGGACTCAAATTATCTACATACCAAATTTCATCTAAATCGGCTTAGCGGTTTAACAGTTCACCTCTTAAAATATAACAGACAGAAAGAGAAACTGACTGTTATTTTCACAGTTATTTTATTGGTATGGATGATAAATGACGTTATGTCTCTTTCACATTATGAATGGTTAGTGCATTTCATGTAATACATAATAATGATAACTGTGTGGCACCAATATTGAGTGTGGTCAGATCTTAATATAGACATATGACAGACTTTAAACCCAAAATCTATTTTGCCAAATCGAAACAACCACATGCCAATTAGATAATTGTCCTTTATACTTGACGAACTGTTCTTAGAAACGACGACGTCATGGGTACTTTAAGCTGAAGACATTTAAGAAACACTAAACCACAATAACTATGAAAGCATTGATGCGAGTAGATGAATCAAAATAAGTGTTTCAAAATGGTAGAGTAGAATAATATGTAGGTATCATAAAATCTAGGAGTCTGTATGTAAGTTTTATCACGTAAATACAGTGTTAATGCTTGGTGGATTAGGTAACTTCTTAGCTTACACAAAAACATAAGTAAGTACTTCAGAGTGAAAGGCAATCTGGTGCTCTACGGTTTATTACCCAAAGCTAAACTAACGAAAGCTCGTAAAGCACCGCATTGTTACAAAAAGCCGTTATGACCTTAATTCTAGCTTGTTACTAATTTTCAGTAGACACTTAATTAATGTAGATAATTTAGGATTTAAGTATAAACAGATAACTAGCCTTTTACAACGGTTTTACCCGGTTAATACCAGCTTTATGTAGTTTATACGTTTAAGAGTGTTGATTTAAGAAACTATTAGTCAGTGAAAAAAAATAAGTTTGCCTTAGCTAGCCGAATCAAGTTTATGCTATGGATACAAGACAACGGATACAAATAAATTTATATATTTCCCTTTTTTGTGAAACACAACATTCTTAATACATATTCAAATGTTTGCGGGAATAGAACCCATGCCCCTCGATTTAGCGGACGAGCGGGTCGTTGCCCACTGAGCCACGGAGCATTTAATATAATGTTCCAATTCCCTGTATTATTTAAACTTCTCTTTGTTCTGAACACATTAGGAAACGTACTTGAAACATTGGTAGTGCATTAACTGTTCCTTTCAGATCTTTATCTGTTCTCTCGGTATATAAAATCTTGTTCATACTTTGTATTTTTTGTTGTAACAACGTAGCTACCAATCCTAATGAATACTGATATTTCAAAACAAAAGCCGGTTTGTCTGTTTTCTCTCAAGTTGTAACTTGCAAAGTATCTTTATTTCTCAAAAAGACATTAATGTCAGTGTTTGCTTAAGCTATTCTGGCCAGATCGGTAATTTGCATGTGCACGCTGAATTTCATTTTAATATAAAATATACATTTTCTACAAATTATAAGATTAATTACTACGTACAGTTAGGTAGAATCCCGATTATCCGAATATCGCTTATCCGAACATCCGGTTATCCGGACTCATTCGTCGCGGCTATAATTGCCGATTTAAAAATATTTTGATGGCGGAACCAGACATGTTAGGTAAATAAACACCCTATTGATCTGATCTGAAGCAACGATGCTATTAAAGGTCACTCGTAGCGTTAAACATATTATTGTAAAACAAATACTGAAAATGACATTAAAGTATCCTCGAACTTTGCAGAAAATAAGCACGAAGCTATTGATATGTCGACCGACACTCGACTTTACCTTCGACATACGAGAGTGTACTTGGTGTGTCAAGATGGCTTCCATCTTTTCAACAGTTTGTTAACATGCGCAAGTTTTAACGATAATATCTTTTAGAATTAAATACTTAAGAATCTATTTTCATTTACACAGTATACATATGAGTACATACTGCATTACATTTGAATCACCCTCCATATTTATAAATATGTTCGCAAAATTAATCTTAATATATATTTCTAATCATTTGAAAAAAATCAGAATAATAAAGTCTTTTACACCAGGCCATTAAATGAATGATAGAAGTGGAGTGCTTACGCTTCACCACGTCTACGGTCTGCCACCCACCTTACCTAAGGGTCAGCTCAGACCGAGACGCGACGCGGCATTTTTGTGATAGCAACACAATATGGACCTTGTTTACAAGTCTAAAAAAAAACTAATAGTTAACTATAGTGAGAGCAAGAGACCAAGATGGATCGCGCGACGTTGGGATGCTTTTTCTCTATTAAACAAGGTCCATAATTTGCGTCTGAGCTGACCCTAAGCCACAGAATAATTAAAAGTACTCCTAAGCCTAGCCTAGTAGGTATGTACCATGATTCAACTTACCAAATAGGTACTCCAAGTGAATCAATTGTTAACACTAATTTTACCTACTGAAACCTAATTAACATTTTAACACACGTTCACATTAAAACCTACGAACCCTTTTGATTATGATTTCTGTTTTTATTCATATACCTAAGAGTCGAAATAATGTTCATTTCCCCTGTTGTAAATCTACTAGCGAGAATAAGGCCTTATCAGTCCAAAGGTTTTTTGTAACAGCTAGGTATTTGAAATCCCTATCCTCTGTAAATAAATACAAAGTTAGCTTTTTTTTTAAGTCGATCAATAGTCGATAGCCCAAATAAATCCAATAAATATATGCAGCCATCTTGCAAAATAGAACTGTAAATCTAATCGACTTACGTTAATAACGAAAATATGTAGACCCTGTATTTTATTTTATAATACGTAAAGAATGATAAATTTAATAGTGAGTCAACGGATCTCATTGTTTATTTCGAACATATTACTGTCGATATTAACTGAACTCTTAGATCTGTGTCACATTTAGCTTAAGACACTTTAATCGATGCCCCTCGGTTTTTGTTTGAGACGTATTTATTCTGACAGAGCTCGCAATTTCCTGTTTACTATTGAACTCGAATTTATGGCCTGAATTTATTTATTAATTTCATAACAACTTATTTAAGGAATAATTTCCTTATAAAATGCCTATTGTATCATAAAATTCTGATTTTGGGTCAAGTCTCATTAAAATTCAATTATTTAATTTTTCAAGAAAATTTCTAATTAATGTTTTAGGGTTCAGTACCAAAAGGGTGCCAACGGAGTGTTAGCTCTAAAGTAACAAACAATAAAAACCGGCCAAGTATGAGACGGGCTTGAGCTATTACCGTTTTAGCGCGTTCTTGCAAAAAAGTCTAATTATTAAACAAATCAGTTACACATATGTTTATTTGAAACGATATTAAAATTAAAGCAACGCAACGTCAGCCTTGATCATATTTGCCTAATTTCAAGTTCGTCTTTTGATTCAACATTGCATTCTAGGTCAATCTGGGCGACCAAGCTTCTCTCGGTGGTAGCACCGTATATCTATCGTGTTCTCGGATTTGACACCCAACTACGAAGATAGACTTAAAAAGTAAATCACTATCTTAATACAATCGGTTATCTAAATCGATGAATCCATTTTTTAAGAAATTGCTTTTATTTATTTATTATTTATTAAAAAGAACACTCACAATCTACAAAATTTTACATAAAGAATTAAAAAAATATGAGTATCACAGAGACATAAGGTGTTCACCGGTAAGTATCATAAATACATAAATACAGAAATATTGATCACAGAAATGTTTGTCATGTGCGGAAATTGAGCCCTCTCCCTTGGTACAGCAGGTAGTGTCATTAACAACTGAGCCACTAGGTAGTCCTGCAACTAAGTTATATATTTATTTGTTTATTAAGCCGCATTTTCCTGAAAAAAGCCATTTTCAAAAAAATCAAATATTATTGTTTTTTAATGAAATGTGACAAGGGCAATCGCTAGTCTTCGCTCCAGTGAACCGAGTTCATTTGAAATTCCTTTTGACACAAACATAATATTGATGTCAAAATGTATTCAATGAAATCATTTTTATAAAGTAATATACAGCATAAATATTTTTGTAAGTATTTTAATAACTTGGTTAATAAATTAGTTTTCATTTAATAACGCTGACTATACGAAATGTAGCGTTCGAGTATTCTAAGACAGTTTAATGAGAGAAAACTTCATTTCCACACATTTATTTCGGTGATGCAAAGGAAAAAGTAATACATATGAACCCACCTTACTTCAGTCCAAATACACATTATCTGATGCAGTTTTGCAGTGATGGGCTCACCATCTGTCATGCAGAATTAAAGCGGTTGTCAAACGAGGCCGTCTCCTTCATTATGATGTGGATGTATCTCCAGCCACTGGTTTGCCTTTTATGGGGATTAAAACCGTTAACAGAATGTTGGCTTCCCTATATGTGTCCATAATGGCCGGTTCCCTAGCTGCCCGCGCCCATCACATTCGTCTAACCAGGTCATCTTTCCACCTAGTAGAAGGCCGTCCCGGACTGCATCTACGGATCCGTGGCGCCACTCAAGAACCTTTCTTCCCTATCGGTTATCGGTTTGACAAGCAATGTGGTTCTCCCATCGACACTTCAGCTTGCTAATTGCTGAGGCTATGTCGGTAAATTTAGTTCTCCGGCTAATTTCCTCCTTTTTGATTTCGCGCAAAGAAAAACCAAGCATAGCTCTTTTCATAACTCGCTAAGTGATTCTGAGCTTATTTAAGGGGCCAAAAATTAGAGACAACATTTCTGTACCATAAGTCTTCACATACATGCATACATATAATAAACCAACGACTGAAGTGAGCAAAGTACCCGTTGTTCTAATTCCGATAAAGTTACCCAAAGCTATTGTAAACTTCTGGAATAAATAATGAACGACTCGAATAAATTGTCGTACTCGATAAGAAAGTAGTTAGGTATCGTAGAGATGGAGAATTATGGAGAAGTATAATAAATTCCTTGTCAAGTTACTGAAAATTATTGTCTTTGGTCTTTATTTTATTACAAAACGAAAATCTCGTGACAGGCTTAATCCAAGACAAAAATCGCAAAAATAAAAAATTTCCTCTACCTTCTCGTGTTTTGCAATCGGTTTAAAAATAAAGAGCGGACTGGATTTACGCAGGTTTTTAGGATCCAGTAGCTCAATGGCAAAAGCGGAACCTTCTAGACCTATAGTCTAGTCATATCAATAAGTCATTCTTATCATTCTGCTTTGTGTTTCTTTCCACTGAGGTGGCAAAAAAGCTAACGGTCCGCCCTGTGGTAAGCGTTTACAGCTGCCTATGGACACTTGCAACACTAGGGGCAGAACACGTGCGTTGCTGACCATTTTCAAATCTAATAACTTTTTTCTTGCAGAACCTCATGCTGTTGTCCTTAGAGAAAACCTTGGCAGGGAGCTCGTTTCACAACTTTTACTGGTGATTAACTGCTGAGTTTCTTGCTGGTTCTTCTCGGTAGTAAATCTTCTGAACCGTTGGTAAATTTTATAAAATGTATAATTAAACTGAAGATTCTTAAGTGCTGTAAAATTACGTGAATAAAAAAAAATTGAATTTGAGTTTCAACTTAAATTCCCCTGCCACCACACTGTAGTACGTGACCATTTAGGTTCTTAGGTGTTTTTTTTTATTATCATTTTTTTGTATTATTTTGTAGTAGCCTATTATTAATGACTATCATTTATTTTTTCAATAATAATTCAATATATACAAAACTGGAAGTTGGTTTTTTTGTTGGCTAAAATATATATATAAGAAAAGTGTTTTAAATGATTTCCCACAGAACCACGAAGTACTGTTTATTCCCGGCAGAAAAAAGCAACATGGTATTTTTGCACTGAGGTTCGAGCTTCTTACCATGATCATAGGTTACCACGGAAATTATATTTTCACCAGTGATAACCGGGTTCATATTAAAATAAAGCTACAAATTAAACTGATTTTTAATATAGAGTTAGTTGGAAAAGACTAAGAAAGGTAAATAAACACACACCCATCATAATGACTTTTTTTATTAACTACTATAATCCTGTGTAACCATACATCGTAAATTACCAGCTTTAAAGTTATAAAATGTAAAATAAAAGACCAGGGACAGAATAATAAATTCCAATTGCCAGCGCCTGATAAATTACTATAAAAAGAAAGTCAGACTGGGCAGAAATCATAAGCAATAGTATTTGTGTAATATGTGGCACATATTAATTTCTTGTGAAATGCAATACATATGCAATATATATGTATATACGGGATATAACTATTATAAGTAAAGTTTTACATCTATTAGGTAAACGAGTGTGACATAAAATATGGTTTCTTTTGCCACAATCGAATGGAAAACATAAAGAAACTGCTGTGAGGCATGAAATACGACATGTAAGGGCTGTTAGTCGTCCATGTTTTTTTTGTTTGGTTTTTATGTATAAAATCAGGGCTCGAAAATATATCAAGATATGTCCAATTTTGAATGATACACTGGCCACACTGCTACAACGCTACGGAGCAAGATTTCGAAATAAAATAACCGTTACTAAAACTCTCGGAACGACAATTAACCTTTGAATTATTTAACCTATATTATATTTTATCGTAAAATATAATCATTCTAGGATATCCTGTTTACTTATTATTGGATCCTAGAATTCATCTAAAAATGGTTCTTCGAGCCGAATAATAAAAACAGGGACTTCAGTCAAGTAATTTCTGTATCACGAGATTTAATAAATCTTGTTATTAAAACTGGTATTCTGCGACGGATTGATCAATACTGGTAACTGACCTTTTTGTAAATTTTACTCACTACAAGAGTTCTGTGGCAAAATGATGAATGACGAATATGGTGAAACTTTATGTTTTAAATAATTTGCTTTGATTATATTTGTGGGTATAGATAAAATTTCAAAACCGAACGGTTAAACAATTTGTATTTAATTTTTTTGGTTTTTTTTATTGACCATATCTTACCATTTGTCATTGTTTTTCCGTTCAATAATTCTAGGTGCTGACCCGGGAGTACGTTTGATTTTAAAAGTTGATTTATTGTCAAGTGTCAAAATATGCGACATAAATGGCAGTATTTTTATTTCTTGAAATAAAATATTCAAAACAATTTTCTAAAGCTTGTTTTTTACAGTTCCAAAACAGGGTACCGTAGATCTACATATTTGGTATAATTTTCTTGATAACTCTTCGTACTATTTATAAAACAGTTGTGAATTTTAAATATATCTTTCATTTAAAATATATTTTACTTCAGTTAAAGAGTTAGATTTAAAAGTTCTGAAATTTCTTTTTAGTTTGAAATAGCTGAAATAATTCCACTACACAAAATTGTAAATATGTTTCAGGTTTTCATTAACCTGTAGAAAGTCAAATAAGTATAGAATAAGAAAAAACTAAGGGCTTATGAACAACCTACTTAAGAAAATCACATCTTAATCGTACGTACGTAGTAAGGAAATGGTAGATGTGAGCACGTACAATAAGCTATGTTTTTAAGCAGCATTTATATTACTATTAAGAATCTTCAAATAGCCGAAATAGAAAAGTAAGTAGCGGATCATGTCGTACCGCTACAAGCTAGGCTGACTTCACGCGTCCTACATCGCGCTATCAAAGTTTCTTCAGCAGTTCACTATTTATAGAAACCAAAGCACAAGTTTAATATTCATTATAAGGACAGTTAAAACGACATTTTATGGCAATCTAAGGACGGGGCGGAGGAAAATTATGATACTGTTTATTTTTAACTCTTTATTGCAACATAACTGAAATAAGTAGACTTAACTTACTTAGGTATTGTTCACCAGACAACCCTGGGGTCATGAAAAGAGTATTAAAAGAATGTGATTAAATAGGAGCGATCAAATTCGTTTTATAAAAAAAAAATGCTTTTCCTCGCTTTTGTTGTGTAAATAGTAAAAATAATAACTTTAATGAAACGTATTTAATAATTTTAGTTAAAAAGCAGGGAGTTTGTATCTCACTATTAACTAAGGATCAATTTACGATTGTTGGTGTAGAATAAGCTCCGTGAAGCTTTTATAAGAAAAACAATAGTACAAAATAATTAAGATTTTTTCGTGAGTGTATTGCTAAGATTGTTATTACACTTACATTACAAATGAGTTGTGGAACACGCGAAATGAATATTTTTTACCACTGCCACTAGAAAAAGTCTCGTGATGTAGTGATTAGTGATTGAAAACACCTCTTTTTCACTAGAGTTCGAATATAATTTAAATTTGAAACTGGTACAAAACGTAAAACCGTATTCCAAAACTCATTCAACAGAAAAATAAGTCACCATACCTAGGCTGTTTCATAACGCAACGTGGACTTGTATTACTTTACAAAGGTTTATTATTTTTAATTTATTATTTATAACAGGAAATAAAAACTAGTCGTTTACATTAAATATAATGACACCAATTTGCAACAAATCGTAAGGTTTTACGTGTTCTATAAAACGAACTGTAAAATAAATGTGGACTAGCTGCATAAATCGTATATGTATTAATTTATCGTAAATATGTTAACGATTATTGCCTTATTTATGTTTCGGTTCGTCATGATTTTCTTTGAGAAATTATAACAGTGATAAGGGTTCCGTACCCGAAACACCGATTTTCCTAAAGCTTTCGATAAAATAAATCATTTTGTCCTTTTAAAAAAGCTCGAAAGCATCAGTGTGCATGGCAATTAATTGAGATAGATTGAATCTTATATATAAAATAGGAGTCAGGCGGTTTCTGTCAAAGGATTCTACTCCAGTTACTTACCTGTTCCTTCCGTAGTACCACAGAGTTCTCACCTTGGCCTATTACTTTTTTCATTGTATTTAAATGATATAGGTGATTACCTACATAATACTGAATTTATGCTCTACGCAGATGATATGAAGCTGTACAGGCGAGTGACTGGATTAGATGACTGCCACAAGTAACAGGCAGATCTATATAACTTATCTCAGCAATGTACAAATAACCAATTATTTTTATATTCTGACAAATGCTCTATTATAACCTATACTCGAAAAAAGTTTTTTATTAGTTACGAATATGTTTTAGATGGTAACTATCTCACTCGGGTAAAAACTATACGTGATCTGGGAATTATGATGGATGACCAAGTATCCTTTACTTCTCACATAGATAATGCTGTTTCAAAAGCTTTTAGGACCTTAGGATTACTAAACCATTGAGTCAAACCATCACTCTTAAAATTCTTTATTATAGTTTCGTTAGGTCTATTCAAGACTTTTGTAGTACTGTATGGAATCCGTATTACCAAGTTCACAACAACCGTATTGAAAGAGTCCAAAAAAAGTTGGTCAAGATTTTAAATTATCGCAGTAGTATCATAGCTCTCAAACGTCTTCATCTAATTACTCTAAGTAAACGCCGCACACAATTTGATTTAATGTTGCTTTATAAACTATTAAATTTTAAAATTGATTCCCCTATATTATTATCCAAATTGAATTTTATTAATTTAGCTAGGTTACACGTACGCTCCTCAAGACAAATAAACGCATTTGTACCACTAATTAATATTATATTAATATATATAATAAAAAAATTATGATGTTGAATTGTTCAATAACTCTCAAAATACACTCAAACACATACTGTCTTCAAAAATGTTTGTATTCAGACTTTTATAACTTATTGTACTTGATTTTCTCATGTTTTTCTCTTATGCATTTTTGATATCAATAACCATTTTTAAAACCTATTTTCCTAATTATTTCTAAATTATTAGTTCCATTAGCATAGATTTAAATTTTTATAATATTTCTGTAATTATTTGTGGGTACTCATTGTCTTTTTTTATGTATATTTTATCTTTGATTTGTAAATTTTTTTTAATGACTGTATGTACCAAAATAAATAAAAATAAAAATGAAAATAATAATAAAAAAAATAAAAAGGTAAAAAACGCGACCCTATAATTTAAATACTATTATTTACGGTAGTGCTTTAGCTTTTTGTATAGATTTAAAATTAAAAAATAGGGTAAATGCCAGCAAAATAATTAGGTACTTACTTATTGATAAATTTTGTTTAATTTGCCTTTACACTTTAAAACTATGTTCTCCTTAATTTTACATATAGGTTTAGAATTTATTAAACAGGCAATATCTATCTATCTATGCTCTAAATTTAGTATTATTTGTTTATATTTTTTTTTAAGTATAACTATGTCATATTTTGCGAAAATATATATAAATATGCGCAATAACTCATGTGTGCGACAAGCTCTTGAATAGTTCTTATTGTTGAAATTTCTGTGATATACATGCAGTAAACACATAACGTAAAGGTCACGGCAGGCAACGACGCAAAATATTTAGGATTCAGCCACCTGGGACACAGTTTTTTTTTACGAATACATCCTCTAACTTTACGACTCCTCTGAGTCCATACGTGATTCAGGTCTTTGTTTAGGCACTTAAATGTCAGTAACATTCATGTAGTTTTGATAAGACGAAAACAAGCAAAATATTTTTCTAAATATAAAATTGTAAAATAAAAAATATTTAATAACGAATTGGACGCAAATTAAAAAGTACTAATATTCTGCGCTCTTTTTAGCCATGAAATGTTCATAAAATGCATCAATTTTGTGGCATATATTATAACTAGCTTTTGCCAGCGTCTCCACCCGCCCTAAATTTGGTTATCGGCATGAGATTCTTACGGGAACTCCTTAATAAAGTTTTCTATAGCTGTAGCTATAGTTCGCTTAACCACGTTTATAGTTATTCCTGCAGGAACTTTTGAATAATTCCGGGATAAAACCTATCATATGTCCTGCCCAGGGACTCAAATTATCTACATACCAAATTTCATCTAAATCGGCTTAGCGGTTTAACAGTTCACCTCTTAAAATATAACAGACAGAAAGAGAAACTGACTGTTATTTTCACAGTTATTTTATTGGTATGGATGATAAATGACGTTATGTCTCTTTCACATTATGAATGGTTAGTGCATTTCATGTAATACATAATAATGATAACTGTGTGGCACCAATATTGAGTGTGGTCAGATCTTAATATAGACATATGACAGACTTTAAACCCAAAATCTATTTTGCCAAATCGAAACAACCACATGCCAATTAGATAATTGTCCTTTATACTTGACGAACTGTTCTTAGAAACGACGACGTCATGGGTACTTTAAGCTGAAGACATTTAAGAAACACTAAACCACAATAACTATGAAAGCATTGATGCGAGTAGATGAATCAAAATAAGTGTTTCAAAATGGTAGAGTAGAATAATATGTAGGTATCATAAAATCTAGGAGTCTGTATGTAAGTTTTATCACGTAAATACAGTGTTAATGCTTGGTGGATTAGGTAACTTCTTAGCTTACACAAAAACATAAGTAAGTACTTCAGAGTGAAAGGCAATCTGGTGCTCTACGGTTTATTACCCAAAGCTAAACTAACGAAAGCTCGTAAAGCACCGCATTGTTACAAAAAGCCGTTATGACCTTAATTCTAGCTTGTTACTAATTTTCAGTAGACACTTAATTAATGTAGATAATTTAGGATTTAAGTATAAACAGATAACTAGCCTTTTACAACGGTTTTACCCGGTTAATACCAGCTTTATGTAGTTTATACGTTTAAGAGTGTTGATTTAAGAAACTATTAGTCAGTGAAAAAAAATAAGTTTGCCTTAGCTAGCCGAATCAAGTTTATGCTATGGATACAAGACAACGGATACAAATAAATTTATATATTTCCCTTTTTTGTGAAACACAACATTCTTAATACATATTCAAATGTTTGCGGGAATAGAACCCATGCCCCTCGATTTAGCGGACGAGCGGGTCGTTGCCCACTGAGCCACGGAGCATTTAATATAATGTTCCAATTCCCTGTATTATTTAAACTTCTCTTTGTTCTGAACACATTAGGAAACGTACTTGAAACATTGGTAGTGCATTAACTGTTCCTTTCAGATCTTTATCTGTTCTCTCGGTATATAAAATCTTGTTCATACTTTGTATTTTTTGTTGTAACAACGTAGCTACCAATCCTAATGAATACTGATATTTCAAAACAAAAGCCGGTTTGTCTGTTTTCTCTCAAGTTGTAACTTGCAAAGTATCTTTATTTCTCAAAAAGACATTAATGTCAGTGTTTGCTTAAGCTATTCTGGCCAGATCGGTAATTTGCATGTGCACGCTGAATTTCATTTTAATATAAAATATACATTTTCTACAAATTATAAGATTAATTACTACGTACAGTTAGGTAGAATCCCGATTATCCGAATATCGCTTATCCGAACATCCGGTTATCCGGACTCATTCGTCGCGGCTATAATTGCCGATTTAAAAATATTTTGATGGCGGAACCAGACATGTTAGGTAAATAAACACCCTATTGATCTGATCTGAAGCAACGATGCTATTAAAGGTCACTCGTAGCGTTAAACATATTATTGTAAAACAAATACTGAAAATGACATTAAAGTATCCTCGAACTTTGCAGAAAATAAGCACGAAGCTATTGATATGTCGACCGACACTCGACTTTACCTTCGACATACGAGAGTGTACTTGGTGTGTCAAGATGGCTTCCATCTTTTCAACAGTTTGTTAACATGCGCAAGTTTTAACGATAATATCTTTTAGAATTAAATACTTAAGAATCTATTTTCATTTACACAGTATACATATGAGTACATACTGCATTACATTTGAATCACCCTCCATATTTATAAATATGTTCGCAAAATTAATCTTAATATATATTTCTAATCATTTGAAAAAAATCAGAATAATAAAGTCTTTTACACCAGGCCATTAAATGAATGATAGAAGTGGAGTGCTTACGCTTCACCACGTCTACGGTCTGCCACCCACCTTACCTAAGGGTCAGCTCAGACCGAGACGCGACGCGGCATTTTTGTGATAGCAACACAATATGGACCTTGTTTACAAGTCTAAAAAAAAACTAATAGTTAACTATAGTGAGAGCAAGAGACCAAGATGGATCGCGCGACGTTGGGATGCTTTTTCTCTATTAAACAAGGTCCATAATTTGCGTCTGAGCTGACCCTAAGCCACAGAATAATTAAAAGTACTCCTAAGCCTAGCCTAGTAGGTATGTACCATGATTCAACTTACCAAATAGGTACTCCAAGTGAATC
This sequence comes from Apoda limacodes, assembly GCA_946406115.1. Lineage (NCBI taxonomy): Eukaryota > Metazoa > Arthropoda > Insecta > Lepidoptera > Limacodidae > Apoda > Apoda limacodes. Next base: position 16,850,976 of record OX291555.1, on the reverse strand, counting down.
AATTGTTAACACTAATTTTACCTACTGAAACCTAATTAACATTTTAACACACGTTCACATTAAAACCTACGAACCCTTTTGATTATGATTTCTGTTTTTATTCATATACCTAAGAGTCGAAATAATGTTCATTTCCCCTGTTGTAAATCTACTAGCGAGAATAAGGCCTTATCAGTCCAAAGGTTTTTTGTAACAGCTAGGTATTTGAAATCCCTATCCTCTGTAAATAAATACAAAGTTAGCTTTTTTTTTAAGTCGATCAATAGTCGATAGCCCAAATAAATCCAATAAATATATGCAGCCATCTTGCAAAATAGAACTGTAAATCTAATCGACTTACGTTAATAACGAAAATATGTAGACCCTGTATTTTATTTTATAATACGTAAAGAATGATAAATTTAATAGTGAGTCAACGGATCTCATTGTTTATTTCGAACATATTACTGTCGATATTAACTGAACTCTTAGATCTGTGTCACATTTAGCTTAAGACACTTTAATCGATGCCCCTCGGTTTTTGTTTGAGACGTATTTATTCTGACAGAGCTCGCAATTTCCTGTTTACTATTGAACTCGAATTTATGGCCTGAATTTATTTATTAATTTCATAACAACTTATTTAAGGAATAATTTCCTTATAAAATGCCTATTGTATCATAAAATTCTGATTTTGGGTCAAGTCTCATTAAAATTCAATTATTTAATTTTTCAAGAAAATTTCTAATTAATGTTTTAGGGTTCAGTACCAAAAGGGTGCCAACGGAGTGTTAGCTCTAAAGTAACAAACAATAAAAACCGGCCAAGTATGAGACGGGCTTGAGCTATTACCGTTTTAGCGCGTTCTTGCAAAAAAGTCTAATTATTAAACAAATCAGTTACACATATGTTTATTTGAAACGATATTAAAATTAAAGCAACGCAACGTCAGCCTTGATCATATTTGCCTAATTTCAAGTTCGTCTTTTGATTCAACATTGCATTCTAGGTCAATCTGGGCGACCAAGCTTCTCTCGGTGGTAGCACCGTATATCTATCGTGTTCTCGGATTTGACACCCAACTACGAAGATAGACTTAAAAAGTAAATCACTATCTTAATACAATCGGTTATCTAAATCGATGAATCCATTTTTTAAGAAATTGCTTTTATTTATTTATTATTTATTAAAAAGAATACTCACAATCTACAAAATTTTACATAAAGAATTAAAAAAATATGAGTATCACAGAGACATAAGGTGTTCACCGGTAAGTATCATAAATACATAAATACAGAAATATTGATCACAGAAATGTTTGTCATGTGCGGAAATTGAGCCCTCTCCCTTGGTACAGCAGGTAGTGTCATTAACAACTGAGCCACTAGGTAGTCCTGCAACTAAGTTATATATTTATTTGTTTATTAAGCCGCATTTTCCTGAAAAAAGCCATTTTCAAAAAAATCAAATATTATTGTTTTTTAATGAAATGTGACAAGGGCAATCGCTAGTCTTCGCTCCAGTGAACCGAGTTCATTTGAAATTCCTTTTGACACAAACATAATATTGATGTCAAAATGTATTCAATGAAATCATTTTTATAAAGTAATATACAGCATAAATATTTTTGTAAGTATTTTAATAACTTGGTTAATAAATTAGTTTTCATTTAATAACGCTGACTATACGAAATGTAGCGTTCGAGTATTCTAAGACAGTTTAATGAGAGAAAACTTCATTTCCACACATTTATTTCGGTGATGCAAAGGAAAAAGTAATACATATGAACCCACCTTACTTCAGTCCAAATACACATTATCTGATGCAGTTTTGCAGTGATGGGCTCACCATCTGTCATGCAGAATTAAAGCGGTTGTCAAACGAGGCCGTCTCCTTCATTATGATGTGGATGTATCTCCAGCCACTGGTTTGCCTTTTATGGGGATTAAAACCGTTAACAGAATGTTGGCTTCCCTATATGTGTCCATAATGGCCGGTTCCCTAGCTGCCCGCGCCCATCACATTCGTCTAACCAGGTCATCTTTCCACCTAGTAGAAGGCCGTCCCGGACTGCATCTACGGATCCGTGGCGCCACTCAAGAACCTTTCTTCCCTATCGGTTATCGGTTTGACAAGCAATGTGGTTCTCCCATCGACACTTCAGCTTGCTAATTGCTGAGGCTATGTCGGTAAATTTAGTTCTCCGGCTAATTTCCTCCTTTTTGATTTCGCGCAAAGAAAAACCAAGCATAGCTCTTTTCATAACTCGCTAAGTGATTCTGAGCTTATTTAAGGGGCCAAAAATTAGAGACAACATTTCTGTACCATAAGTCTTCACATACATGCATACATATAATAAACCAACGACTGAAGTGAGCAAAGTACCCGTTGTTCTAATTCCGATAAAGTTACCCAAAGCTATTGTAAACTTCTGAAATAAATAATGAACGACTCGAATAAATTGTCGTACTCGATAAGAAAGTAGTTAGGTATCGTAGAGATGGAGAATTATGGAGAAGTATAATAAATTCCTTGTCAAGTTACTGAAAATTATTGTCTTTGGTCTTTATTTTATTACAAAACGAAAATCTCGTGACAGGCTTAATCCAAGACAAAAATCGCAAAAATAAAAAATTTCCTCTACCTTCTCGTGTTTTGCAATCGGTTTAAAAATAAAGAGCGGACTGGATTTACGCAGGTTTTTAGGATCCAGTAGCTCAATGGCAAAAGCGGAACCTTCTAGACCTATAGTCTAGTCATATCAATAAGTCATTCTTATCATTCTGCTTTGTGTTTCTTTCCACTGAGGTGGCAAAAAAGCTAACGGTCCGCCCTGTGGTAAGCGTTTACAGCTGCCTATGGACACTTGCAACACTAGGGGCAGAACACGTGCGTTGCTGACCATTTTCAAATCTAATAACTTTTTTCTTGCAGAACCTCATGCTGTTGTCCTTAGAGAAAACCTTGGCAGGGAGCTCGTTTCACAACTTTTACTGGTGATTAACTGCTGAGTTTCTTGCTGGTTCTTCTCGGTAGTAAATCTTCTGAACCGTTGGTAAATTTTATAAAATGTATAATTAAACTGAAGATTCTTAAGTGCTGTAAAATTACGTGAATAAAAAAAAATTGAATTTGAGTTTTAACTTAAATTCCCCTGCCACCACACTGTAGTACGTGACCATTTAGGTTCTTAGGTGTTTTTTTTTATTATCATTTTTTTGTATTATTTTGTAGTAGCCTATTATTAATGACTATCATTTATTTTTTCAATAATAATTCAATATATACAAAACTGGAAGTTGGTTTTTTTGTTGGCTAAAATATATATATAAGAAAAGTGTTTTAAATGATTTCCCACAGAACCACGAAGTACTGTTTATTCCCGGCAGAAAAAAGCAACATGGTATTTTTGCACTGAGGTTCGAGCTTCTTACCATGATCATAGGTTACCACGGAAATTATATTTTCACCAGTGATAACCGGGTTCATATTAAAATAAAGCTACAAATTAAACTGATTTTTAATATAGAGTTAGTTGGAAAAGACTAAGAAAGGTAAATAAACACACACCCATCATAATGACTTTTTTTATTAACTACTATAATCCTGTGTAACCATACATCGTAAATTACCAGCTTTAAAGTTATAAAATGTAAAATAAAAGACCAGGGACAGAATAATAAATTCCAATTGCCAGCGCCTGATAAATTACTATAAAAAGAAAGTCAGACTGGGCAGAAATCATAAGCAATAGTATTTGTGTAATATGTGGCACATATTAATTTCTTGTGAAATGCAATACATATGCAATATATATGTATATACGGGATATAACTATTATAAGTAAAGTTTTACATCTATTAGGTAAACGAGTGTGACATAAAATATGGTTTCTTTTGCCACAATCGAATGGAAAACATAAAGAAACTGCTGTGAGGCATGAAATACGACATGTAAGGGCTGTTAGTCGTCCATGTTTTTTTTGTTTGGTTTTTATGTATAAAATCAGGGCTCGAAAATATATCAAGATATGTCCAATTTTGAATGATACACTGGCCACACTGCTACAACGCTACGGAGCAAGATTTCGAAATAAAATAACCGTTACTAAAACTCTCGGAACGACAATTAACCTTTGAATTATTTAACCTATATTATATTTTATCGTAAAATATAATCATTCTAGGATATCCTGTTTACTTATTATTGGATCCTAGAATTCATCTAAAAATGGTTCTTCGAGCCGAATAATAAAAACAGGGACTTCAGTCAAGTAATTTCTGTATCACGAGATTTAATAAATCTTGTTATTAAAACTGGTATTCTGCGACGGATTGATCAATACTGGTAACTGACCTTTTTGTAAATTTTACTCACTACAAGAGTTCTGTGGCAAAATGATGAATGACGAATATGGTGAAACTTTATGTTTTAAATAATTTGCTTTGATTATATTTGTGGGTATAGATAAAATTTCAAAACCGAACGGTTAAACAATTTGTATTTAATTTTTTTGGTTTTTTTTATTGACCATATCTTACCATTTGTCATTGTTTTTCCGTTCAATAATTCTAGGTGCTGACCCGGGAGTACGTTTGATTTTAAAAGTTGATTTATTGTCAAGTGTCAAAATATGCGACATAAATGGCAGTATTTTTATTTCTTGAAATAAAATATTCAAAACAATTTTCTAAAGCTTGTTTTTTACAGTTCCAAAACAGGGTACCGTAGATCTACATATTTGGTATAATTTTCTTGATAACTCTTCGTACTATTTATAAAACAGTTGTGAATTTTAAATATATCTTTCATTTAAAATATATTTTACTTCAGTTAAAGAGTTAGATTTAAAAGTTCTGAAATTTCTTTTTAGTTTGAAATAGCTGAAATAATTCCACTACACAAAATTGTAAATATGTTTCAGGTTTTCATTAACCTGTAGAAAGTCAAATAAGTATAGAATAAGAAAAAACTAAGGGCTTATGAACAACCTACTTAAGAAAATCACATCTTAATCGTACGTACGTAGTAAGGAAATGGTAGATGTGAGCACGTACAATAAGCTATGTTTTTAAGCAGCATTTATATTACTATTAAGAATCTTCAAATAGCCGAAATAGAAAAGTAAGTAGCGGATCATATCGTACCGCTACAAGCTAGGCTGACTTCACGCGTCCTACATCGCGCTATCAAAGTTTCTTCAGCAGTTCACTATTTATAGAAACCAAAGCACAAGTTTAATATTCATTATAAGGACAGTTAAAACGACATTTTATGGCAATCTAAGGACGGGGCGGAGGAAAATTATGATACTGTTTATTTTTAACTCTTTATTGCAACATAACTGAAATAAGTAGACTTAACTTACTTAGGTATTGTTCACCAGACAACCCTGGGGTCATGAAAAGAGTATTAAAAGAATGTGATTAAATAGGAGCGATCAAATTCGTTTTATAAAAAAAAAATGCTTTTCCTCGCTTTTGTTGTGTAAATAGTAAAAATAATAACTTTAATGAAACGTATTTAATAATTTTAGTTAAAAAGCAGGGAGTTTGTATCTCACTATTAACTAAGGATCAATTTACGATTGTTGGTGTAGAATAAGCTCCGTGAAGCTTTTATAAGAAAAACAATAGTACAAAATAATTAAGATTTTTTCGTGAGTGTATTGCTAAGATTGTTATTACACTTACATTACAAATGAGTTGTGGAACACGCGAAATGAATATTTTTTACCACTGCCACTAGAAAAAGTCTCGTGATGTAGTGATTAGTGATTGAAAACACCTCTTTTTCACTAGAGTTCGAATATAATTTAAATTTGAAACTGGTACAAAACGTAAAACCGTATTCCAAAACTCATTCAACAGAAAAATAAGTCACCATACCTAGGCTGTTTCATAACGCAACGTGGACTTGTATTACTTTACAAAGGTTTATTATTTTTAATTTATTATTTATAACAGGAAATAAAAACTAGTCGTTTACATTAAATATAATGACACCAATTTGCAACAAATCGTAAGGTTTTACGTGTTCTATAAAACGAACTGTAAAATAAATGTGGACTAGCTGCATAAATCGTATATGTATTAATTTATCGTAAATATGTTAACGATTATTGCCTTATTTATGTTTCGGTTCGTCATGATTTTCTTTGAGAAATTATAACAGTGATAAGGGTTCCGTACCCGAAACACCGATTTTCCTAAAGCTTTCGATAAAATAAATCATTTTGTCCTTTTAAAAAAGCTCGAAAGCATCAGTGTGCATGGCAATTAATTGAGATAGATTGAATCTTATATATAAAATAGGAGTCAGGCGGTTTCTGTCAAAGGATTCTACTCCAGTTACTTACCTGTTCCTTCCGTAGTACCACAGAGTTCTCACCTTGGCCTATTACTTTTTTCATTGTATTTAAATGATATAGGTGATTACCTACATAATACTGAATTTATGCTCTACGCAGATGATATGAAGCTGTACAGGCGAGTGACTGGATTAGATGACTGCCACAAGTAACAGGCAGATCTATATAACTTATCTCAGCAATGTACAAATAACCAATTATTTTTATATTCTGACAAATGCTCTATTATAACCTATACTCGAAAAAAGTTTTTTATTAGTTACGAATATGTTTTAGATGGTAACTATCTCACTCGGGTAAAAACTATACGTGATCTGGGAATTATGATGGATGACCAAGTATCCTTTACTTCTCACATAGATAATGCTGTTTCAAAAGCTTTTAGGACCTTAGGATTACTAAACCATTGAGTCAAACCATCACTCTTAAAATTCTTTATTATAGTTTCGTTAGGTCTATTCAAGACTTTTGTAGTACTGTATGGAATCCGTATTACCAAGTTCACAACAACCGTATTGAAAGAGTCCAAAAAAAGTTGGTCAAGATTTTAAATTATCGCAGTAGTATCATAGCTCTCAAACGTCTTCATCTAATTACTCTAAGTAAACGCCGCACACAATTTGATTTAATGTTGCTTTATAAACTATTAAATTTTAAAATTGATTCCCCTATATTATTATCCAAATTGAATTTTATTAATTTAGCTAGGTTACACGTACGCTCCTCAAGACAAATAAACGCATTTGTACCACTAATTAATATTATATTAATATATATAATAAAAAAATTATGATGTTGAATTGTTCAATAACTCTCAAAATACACTCAAACACATACTGTCTTCAAAAATGTTTGTATTCAGACTTTTATAACTTATTGTACTTGATTTTCTCATGTTTTTCTCTTATGCATTTTTGATATCAATAACCATTTTTAAAACCTATTTTCCTAATTATTTCTAAATTATTAGTTCCATTAGCATAGATTTAAATTTTTATAATATTTCTGTAATTATTTGTGGGTACTCATTGTCTTTTTTTATGTATATTTTATCTTTGATTTGTAAATTTTTTTTAATGACTGTATGTACCAAAATAAATAAAAATAAAAATGAAAATAATAATAAAAAAAATAAAAAGGTAAAAAACGCGACCCTATAATTTAAATACTATTATTTACGGTAGTGCTTTAGCTTTTTGTATAGATTTAAAATTAAAAAATAGGGTAAATGCCAGCAAAATAATTAGGTACTTACTTATTGATAAATTTTGTTTAATTTGCCTTTACACTTTAAAACTATGTTCTCCTTAATTTTACATATAGGTTTAGAATTTATTAAACAGGCAATATCTATCTATCTATGCTCTAAATTTAGTATTATTTGTTTATATTTTTTTTTAAGTATAACTATGTCATATTTTGCGAAAATATATATAAATATGCGCAATAACTCATGTGTGCGACAAGCTCTTGAATAGTTCTTATTGTTGAAATTTCTGTGATATACATGCAGTAAACACATAACGTAAAGGTCACGGCAGGCAACGACGCAAAATATTTAGGATTCAGCCACCTGGGACACAGTTTTTTTTTACGAATACATCCTCTAACTTTACGACTCCTCTGAGTCCATACGTGATTCAGGTCTTTGTTTAGGCACTTAAATGTCAGTAACATTCATGTAGTTTTGATAAGACGAAAACAAGCAAAATATTTTTCTAAATATAAAATTGTAAAATAAAAAATATTTAATAACGAATTGGACGCAAATTAAAAAGTACTAATATTCTGCGCTCTTTTTAGCCATGAAATGTTCATAAAATGCATCAATTTTGTGGCATATATTATAACTAGCTTTTGCCAGCGTCTCCACCCGCCCTAAATTTGGTTATCGGCATGAGATTCTTACGGGAACTCCTTAATAAAGTTTTCTATAGCTGTAGCTATAGTTCGCTTAACCACGTTTATAGTTATTCCTGCAGGAACTTTTGAATAATTCCGGGATAAAACCTATCATATGTCCTGCCCAGGGACTCAAATTATCTCCATACCAAATTTCATCTAAATCGGCTTAGCAGTTTAACAGTTCACCTCTTAAAATATAACAGACAGAAAGAGAAACTGACTGTTATTTTCACAGTTATTTTATTGGTATGGATGATAAATGACGTTATGTCTCTTTCACATTATGAATGGTTAGTGCATTTCATGTAATACATAATAATGATAACTGTGTGGCACCAATATTGAGTGTGGTCAGATCTTAATATAGACATATGACAGACTTTAAACCCAAAATCTATTTTGCCAAATCGAAACAACCACATGCCAATTAGATAATTGTCCTTTATACTTGACGAACTGTTCTTAGAAACGACGACGTCATGGGTACTTTAAGCTGAAGACATTTAAGAAACACTAAACCACAATAACTATGAAAGCATTGATGCGAGTAGATGAATCAAAATAAGTGTTTCAAAATGGTAGAGTAGAATAATATGTAGGTATCATAAAATCTAGGAGTCTGTATGTAAGTTTTATCACGTAAATACAGTGTTAATGCTTGGTGGATTAGGTAACTTCTTAGCTTACACAAAAACATAAGTAAGTACTTCAGAGTGAAAGGCAATCTGGTGCTCTACGGTTTATTACCCAAAGCTAAACTAACGAAAGCTCGTAAAGCACCGCATTGTTACAAAAAGCCGTTATGACCTTAATTCTAGCTTGTTACTAATTTTCAGTAGACACTTAATTAATGTAGATAATTTAGGATTTAAGTATAAACAGATAACTAGCCTTTTACAACGGTTTTACCCGGTTAATACCAGCTTTATGTAGTTTATACGTTTAAGAGTGTTGATTTAAGAAACTATTAGTCAGTGAAAAAAAATAAGTTTGCCTTAGCTAGCCGAATCAAGTTTAAATTAATTGAGATTGTTTTATTTAAAAGGACTCATTAAGGTAATAAAGAAGAAAATAGCAAAAAGAACAGTAAAATTAACAATTATATAAATATAAATATATTTATAATTTTTTTTTCCATTTGTAATGCAATCATTTGCGTCGAAAACAAGCGACGCCGCGTGCATCAACAAGAAAGAATAAGATATTTTGTTACTACTAGTTCTAAGTGATAAAGTAGTAAACTTTATCAGAGACTGTAATTAATTTCTCAATCTCGTAAAAGTTCTTCGCAACACGAATTAGTTTTCTGACATGGTTTACTAATAACAAAGAAAAGTTAATTATTTGCAGAAAATATGTTTCTAGTAATAGATTATGACGAGTTTAAAGATTACTAGCTTTTACTAGCGGCTACACCCGCCCTAAATTTGGTTATCGGCGGGGTATTCTTTCGTCAACTCCTTAATTATACTAATGAATATAGAATATTTAAGAGCTATAGCTATAGTTCAATTAAGATAGTTATATACTGACTTTCCGGAAGAACAGAATTGGACCACTCCCTTCCTTCCTGAGATGTCGTAAAAGGTGACTTAGTGGTAATAAGACAGACTGATGTTGGGCAGCAGCAACATCCGGTAGTAGTCTGAATTAACTGCGGTCACTACCCGTCTGTACAGCGTGGTGGCTATGGGCAAAACCTATTGGTGAGAGCAGGAAAAAAACAGCCCCTTAGTTCCCGGCTACGGTAGCGGTCGGTATAACGGCAGGGCAGAGAGGCTAGAAATCTCCGGGTTACGACAAACGGCTACCAAAACCGACAATTACATTCGGAAACTTACAATGGACGCACGATGAGGTTGGATCAACGTATCACTATCATCAACTCGAAGAAGAATTAAGTCCCATAAACTGCCATGTACTGGGTTTAGCAAAAGTCCGAAGACAGGGCGAGGACACGCTGACACTGGAGTCAGAAAACTACTTTCGAGAAGGTGATGACCCTTCCCAAGGCGGTAGTGGAAATCAGTCGTGATATATATATACCATACCTTGTTTTAAAGCTCACCAACAGATACTCTCTGAAGGTGGTACAGGTGAATGCGCCACCCTCGTCTTACTCTGATGAAGAAGCCAAAGCCACACATTAAGATATTACCAAGGTCCTTCAAATCACCACCAAGGCTAACCACAGCGTTGTGATGGGGTATTTTAACGCCGTGGGAGGACGAAAACGAAAAATCGCGACGAATCTAGAAACGGCCCTTATGGCTTGGGTCAGCGAAATCACAGGCCACAAATGCTGGTAAACTTACTCGAAATGGAGGGGTTCTTTTTGTTCAACTCGTTCTACAAGAAGAGTTTCCAAGGAAGGTAGACCTGGCAAAGTCTCAGTGCTGTGACTAGGAATGAAATAGATTTTATTATGGCAGATAGACGGAAAATATTTAGAGATGTCTCAGTGATTAACAGGTTCAATGCAGTGATCACAGACTTGTTAGAGACACTCTAAATATAAATTACAAGGCCGAAAGAAATCGTCTAATAAAGTCTACCTTTACAGTCCTAAGCTACTGTAGGATCCGACAAGTTTTATCTGAAACTACAAAATGGATTCGATTCGATGGAAACCACAGACGCCGTTGACATGATTACCAACAACTTTATGAAAGCGGTAAAAGAAATGGGACGCAAACTATACCCACCGCAGAACAAACTAGCAAGTCCAAACTTTAGCCTGACAAGGAAAAGACGAGAGATACCATCTACCCAAATGTCTTCGTCAGATGCAAGACCTCTAGACGGGCTGATACGTAAGATGACTAGACATGACCTTCGACGCTCCAGCTCACGCAGCATTGAACTTGCGTTTGAGCATAATAAAGGGCCGAAAGTTTTATTAAAGGGACGTCATATCCCCAAGACTGTTTACCAACGCGCTTGAAGATGTCTACATTATCTTGGACTGGGCTGAGCGGGGCATAAATATAAACGGCGAATACATCGCACACTAACGACATCGTTATTATGGCAGAGTCATTGGAAGAACTGAGCGAAATGTGCAACATAGATAAATTCTGTTGACGAGTGGGCCTTGATATGAATTTGGATACGATAAAAATCATGTTCAACCAATACGTCGTGCCAATGCCAGTATACGTCACGGGTACCTTACTAAAAGTAGTCCAGGATTATGTGAACCATGGACTATATTAAAAGCAAAAGTCTGTTTGTTAGTTTATCTGTCACGTCGTAACTGCACACCCGATTGCCTGGACCTGGAACCTTATTGAAAACAGTCTCGAGCCATTCGGACTCTGGAAAATGTATGCAAGTACATTCACGGGTTCGAAGAAGTGAGTCAGACTTTCATACATTTAGTCACAAATTCCAGAATCCGAAAAGCTTAAAACTGTTTCCTATAGGCTCCCTGACGCAACGATGCTATTAAAGCTTTCTCGTAGCTTTAAACACATTATCGTAAAACAAATACTGAAAAGTATGCTCGAACTTCGCAGAAAATAAGCACGAAGTTCTTGACATGTCGACCGACACTTGACTTTTCCTTCAATATACGTGTGTGTTTGAGCGGCCGCTTTTACTATGTCAAGATGGCTGCCATATTTACTAGAGTGTGTTTTTTATTAGGTTGTTAACATGAACGACTTTTAACGATATTTTTTTTTACCTTTTACTCCTTAAGAAACTATTTTCATTTATATAAGTAGCACACATACTAGTACACATATAACCCCCGGTACGACTGATTTTACCTACTTCCTTGTGTCTAATTGAGCTTAAAATAATGCAAAAGGAAGGTCGCTATAGGAACTCAGTAATGAAACGACACAATCTCTTCGACTTTAGGCTTGTTTGATTTGTTGTGATAATATCCAGGGTCTAAGACATTCGCATTTTAAAAGGAAACTCCAGTCGCACGTCGGAGCTGACACCAAAAACCAAAGAGTCCAAAATATTGGAATTAACGTAATATTTCTAATGTACAAAGAATACAGACACTTTGTCATTTATCTAGGCACTAACTTATTCGCGGGCCTATGCTAGTATAACAAATAATATAGTATATAATAAACCTGGGGCACAGATGAGACGCAACTTGGATACCGTCAGCTTTGGCACCCTTTACTTTTAGCTGCGTGCAAAAAAGTAACTTATGTGTTTTATTTAGAATATCATTTAGTACGTGTCCATCATCCATTATTACTGTTTGTAAGTGCTTTTCGATTTGGTAGATATTTTCTCGTGGACTGAGCCACTAGGCAGTCCTGTTACTAAGTTATATATTTATTTGTTATATACGGACGGACATGATGAACGTATAAAATGATACGGATACCTAAAAAGTGATTGCAAAGTTTACATTAAAATGAATCCGCAGATACAAACAAATTACAAGAAAGAGCTGTCTATTATGTATGCTTGTCATATCCTGAAAAAAGCCGTTCTCAAAAAAATCAAACATTATATTAATGAAATATCACAGGAGCAATCGCAAGTCTTCGCTCCAGTAAACCGAGTTCATTTCAAATTCCTTTTGACAAAAACATGATATTGATGTTAAAATGAATTCAATGAAATCAAAATGATACCGCTTAAATATTTTTAAGAGTATATTAATCGTTTGGTTAGTAAATTAGTTTTCATTAAATAACACTGACTATCCGAAATGTAGCGTTTATTTGCGATAACAATTTATCAGAGAAAAATTTCATCTGTCCACCTGGTAGAAGGCCATCCCACTCTGTGTCTTCGGATCGACGAACGATGTGGTCTGCCCATTGCCACTTCAGCTAGCTTACTGTTTGAGCTAAGTTGGTAAGTTTGGTTCTTCGGTGCATTACCTCGTTTCTGAAAACCAAGCAAAGCTTTTTCCATAGCTCGCTGAGTGACTCTGGAGCTAATTTAAGAAGCCAACAGTTAGAGTCCACGTTTCTGTAACATAAGTCACTACATCCATACATATATATATCCATATATACTTACATACATACATCCGTACATATAGATATATACGCTTACCTGCATACAATAAGCTAACGACTGAAGTGAGTCAAGTAGCCCATTGTTCCAATTCCGATAAAGTCACGCAAAGCTATCGGAAACTTTTGGAATAAATAATGAACGACTCGAATAAATTGTACTCGATAACGAAGTAGTTAGATATCGTAGCGATGGAGAATTATAGATATAATAAATTCCTTGTCAAGTTACTGAAATATTGTCTTTGGTCTTTATTTTAATACACACCGAAAATCTCGTTACAGGATTAATCTAAGACAAAAATCACACAAAAAAATACAACCGAATTGAGAACCTCCTCGTTTTTGAAGTCGGTTAAAAATATAAATAGGACTGGATTTTTACAGGTTTTTAGGATACAGTAGCTGAACGGCAAAACCGGTACTCTTATAGTTTCGTCATATCCGTAAAGCATACTCATTGTTTCACTTCACTTTGTAATTTAATATTACTGAGGTGAATAATAAGGTTACGGTCCGCCTTATGGTAAGCGGTCACCGCTTCCTATGGACACTTGCAACACCTAAGGCATCTCAGGGGAGTAGCCAACCATTTAAAAATCTAATAACTTATTTCTTGAAGAACCTCATATTGTTGTCTTTAGAGAAAACCTTGGCAGGGAACTCGTTCTAAAATTAAGGCGTTCGCAGGAGGAAGTTCCTCTGACACTGCACTGTAGTACGTGACCATTTAGGTGTATGTAATCCCATGCCGATGGTAGAAAATAGCCGTGAGCTATTCCTAACAATTATTTGGGACACATACCATTATACAAGAGGTAGAACACACTGATAACACACGCTACTGTCAGATCTTCAACTTACAGTGATTAACCAGAATGGCAAGCCTGGCATTTAAACATGGCAAGAAAGGAAAATAAGCCAAAAAATTTTGAAGTCTTTTTTTATTTAATTTAGAACTTGTTGTAGTGGAGACGAGTGTCCTAGCCTTTAAAGTGCTGTTTATACTCTTTATTTGTACTGAAGTCTATGTGCACTGTGGATTTCCACTCAGAGACACTCAGTTCTTTCCTTGGAGAAGGAAGCTTAGGCCATTGTCCACCGCGCTGACCCACTGCGGATCAGTGGACATTTGCTGAGCTCGTGGCCACTTTTTGATACGGCTCGGCTTCTACTATCACTTTCAATTCTTCATTATTTACCTAAGTGGCTGGTCTTCTTCGTGGTTCATTTATCAGTTCGAAGTTTTCGCTACGAAACCAGTTGTGAAAAAATGTGACCGCTAAAAGTGAAGTTTAAGTCACCATTTCTTAATTTCATAATCTCAATTTTTATAATCCTAGGAAATGTTGATAGGTAGGTACCTATATATACCTGTAGGTAGGCTTGTTTGCCACCTTAGTGGTATGAAATATATATATATATATATTTACCTAGTACCTAGTAGCTAAATACCGTATTTAGCTAAAAAACAGAAATAAACTTTACTGGTGCTAAAAAAGAGCGAATGGTTTTTGCATGGTCCAAACAAGCGAAGTATCTGTTGCTATTGAACATTGAATTGCGATTGAATTATACGTTTCGCGTTGGTCGCGATTTGCGATTGTGATTCACAACAGTCGAGATGGTTCATCGAAGTTTGTTCGTTACGTTGATTTGCGTTGGTCAATTAGTCGATCAACTAGTTAAATTCGTTAACGAGTGTAGCTCTTATGTCAACTTGTATGAATAAAAAGTTATAATTTAACGCTGCAAATTAACCTATGACCATGCGCGCAAGGTCACAAACTGTTAACCAAAGATTTGAAAGCAAACCTAAACATTATCGTTCGGAAACGTGAACAAACAAACAAGTTTCTCATGAGCAGTGCGAGCAGCGCGGGCCATTATATTACGAATATCGTCATATTCGCCATCCTTTTCTCAAAAGAAATATTTCAAATATCGACTAACCCTCGTGTACTTAGTGATCAAATTCTATGTCATGACCGTCGCGCAATCCATTATTTATTTTCATTGTATTTTTTTTAATTTCATCGATTAAACGAAGTAAATTCATAAACATGTTGCAAATTCAACTACTGAGTTTTAATTTGTTAACGAACTTTTTTTTACAAACTTGTTTTTAATAAAGTTTGTTGACGAATTTAACTAGTTAACTCAAACTGTTAAACGGTAAATACATTGAATGAAAGATCAAAGGTTGGTTGATTTAGGTGAGCAGTTAGTTGATTTATTCAACGCCCATAACGCTTGCCGCGATCGACCGTTTAATTTTATTTACCGCTTTGCTTTTATAAGCAAGTAGCGGTTCAAAAATAGAAAGGCCTATGCCCAACAGTGGAGTAGGCTGATAAGGACGAGTAATCGTTTGTAGAAGTACATATAACTCAAACTAAACATAATCATAGTGTGATTTATTTCGTTACAGCGCCATCTAGAGACTAATAGCCACAATAACATTATATGCCATAACCACATATTGGATTGGCAAGTAGGAAGTAAATAAAGTCGGATAATATACTATTAACGGTGTTGCTTTAAATCTCTAGTATTTATCTATAGAGTAGTGTTAGTTCATAAGCTTACCGGTAGAGGATTTTTATACATAGAAAATCAAAACCATCCTATTTCAGATTTTCCAAAACCTTCACTTTAGTAACGAGGACTTTAAGATACTTAGGTAAAAATAAAACAAGATATTAAATTCTATGTAATGCAAATAGTATATACATACACACATATACATATAGTTTAATAAGTTTTAAGAACAGTTCTCGGTTAACGAGACGCCCGTAGCCGGTACAACAGTTTTCTATGCACATGTGTTCACCAGGGACCTAATTGGGAACAGTTTTCGAGCTATTCCGACTCTGGAATTCCGCCTTCATGGCAATGTTGGTATTTTATTTGGCCCATATCTTTTATTTACTACTTATTACTTCAAAGTTCATAATTTACGGCGTGTGGTATACATGTATATACTTAATAATTGTTTATTTCTCTCACAAGCATTAGGTACAATGAGATGTTTTAACAAGGGCAAGTCAACTACCTTAGTCCAAATACTCTGAATAGAAGCAGTGTTTCGGTGATAGGCTCACCCCCTATCACGTAACTGGTTGGTGAGAAAAAGCTGTCCACCACATTATTATGTGGGGTGCATTTAATCGCTGGTAACCCCGATATGGGGATGAAAATCTTAAAGATATACATCTATACATTATATATAATGTAGTAATAATAATGATACGAGTACACCACCTACCCAACTCTTTATAAATTTTCCTTTAGCCATAGGTTGTGTGGCAGAAATCGTTTCTTGGCGATAACACCGCCTATTGTACACAGCATCTAGCTTAGTTAGTGTCTTAAATTAAGTTTTTTTTCTTTTGATGTACAATAAAGATTTTTTTTTTATTTATGTAAGTAACATACACAATAAAAATTAAGTATTTACGAAAGAAGAAATAGAAAGCCTAATAATTGGAGCTTTGGTCAAGTTATTGATAAATTTGTATTACAGAGAAAATTAACTGACATTTATATATATTGTTTTAGTAATGAAAATAGCATAATCTGGATGGGTAGTGTGATGGGGTGATAATATATTTTTGTTATATTTATAAGCCGAAATCATTTACCATTGTCCGACTTTTCCCGACCCCGATGAAATTCGAGAGAAAAATTAACGCAAGTACATTTACTGGTTTCGAAAGGTGGTCAGACTCAATAAGGTCTTCAAAGAACTTCTGTACCCAGGATTTTTTATACGGGAAGAAATCAAACATTGTTTTGAACGCGAAATATTCCTGATTGTTTTTTTTTACAATGCACAATCAATAATAAATAATTGAAATTATATATTTCTAGGTACCTAAAATTTAATTCATGGCGATGTCTTTAACGTGCGAATTATTAAGGGTTAACTAAAATATTTCTTAAAACAGTAGTTGAAATTAGTTTGAAATTTTTTCCACTTCTTCAGATTTTTACATACGGACAGATGTTACAAAACTTTGAGGGATTCTCTTTATTCCACCTACCTGCGGAACCCTAAAAACGTCTATCAAATTCAAATTTAAATTTTTTTATCAACAGCGTTACATACATATTAAAACTTCATACATCTACATTCATATCATCGATATGGCATAGACTCATCATTTCCTAAAATTCATTACGGTATTTCCATTTCATAGTATTTCGCTCTGCTCATAATATAAGCTAGAAGCGGATCAAAAATAGGCCTATGCCCAACAGTGGAGTTGGCTGATAAGATACGATATAAAGTATCTAAAAGTCAATACAAGTTAATATGAACACAACCATTGTGTGATTTATTTCGTGATTCCGCCATCTAGTGGCTATTAGCTAGAACTACATAGCGTCAAAGTTTACGTCCCTCCTTTCTTGAACCGCCGTCAAATTTGTCTACTTATACTTTTTGCAACGTTCAAAAGTAAAAGACATGAAAATTATGATTATAACTGTTTGTAATTCACATGAAACACGTTTGTCTAATTATTTTAATAATTATCTTATCTTCATCTTCATCATAAGTACTAAATTTTAAAAAACTAGATATTCCTACTATTTCAAGAGCAAATATTAGTTAGTTAACATTAGTTATTTTTTCATCTCACTGGCTCAGAAAGGCTCAATTTTTCGTTTAAAATCTGCGTGGAAAAGTCTACGTTATCAGATTGCGCGGTAAAGCTTTTCTGTTAAATTCTACACAAAACTATCTTTACTACTTTATACAATAGCGATCCGTTAATAACACTTTAGTTTAAGTTTTGATACTATTGTATTAAAGTTTATGTTTTATTTAATGTTATTTAATAGATAATTTATTGTAGTTTGTTAAATTATTAAATACAACGAGAATAAATAAGTTTGAAATATAACCAATAAGTATAATTGATAAGACTACGTGTCCACTCTATTCAAATTAAATTAAATTTCAAAAAGTTATATTAAACTAAAAAAAAACATTTTTAGAAGATATTTACAAAATGATTGGTGATTGCCTTGGGATTTCGATATCACCTTGCATCCTGAGTGGTGAAGGGTCGACTCGGTTTTTTTCCTAATTTCTCAAACGTAATTGATTATTCACACCACTGGCTTTTGGTGCAGTGAGGGAACCTGCATACATCAAAAATAAAGGCGTTTTTGAAATCCACAATCCGCATAGTACTCGCATGTGGAATGTAGTAGCCCTTCGACCGTGCCCCAGCAGTGGGGATGTATGAGGCTGATGGGGTTTCTGCCTTAACTATCAGTTTTCGGATTTTTTCCTATATTTGTGATGTAAAATCTTGCTTCTTGTCAAATTTCATGATGCTAGGTCAACAGGATTACTCCATATGTTTTGATTTATCTGTGTGATAATATGCGATAAAAATAACCGAATTTTGAGCATATTTTTTCCTTGCATTAACTTAAGCTGGTTTGCTTGAAGAAGCTTGTTTTTTTTTCAACTTCAAGGGACCGTAGGCCTTAATATATGAATTTCAACTTGAAAACTTCTCGCGTTCCTGAAAAAAAAGGGTCTTGACAGATAGACAGTCATACAGACGGACAACGAAGTGATCCTACAAGGGTTCCTTTTATTCCTTTGAGGTACGGAAGGAAGTACGGAGTGGTGAAGGACGACCCGACCTATTTCTTAATTTCTCAAGTACAGTTGCTATTTACGCAACTCGCTTTTGGTGAAGTGAGGAAACCTTCATAGATCAAAATAAAGGCGTATGTG
The DNA here is from genome assembly GCA_946406115.1 of Apoda limacodes. Lineage (NCBI taxonomy): Eukaryota > Metazoa > Arthropoda > Insecta > Lepidoptera > Limacodidae > Apoda > Apoda limacodes. The sequence goes on along the minus strand of OX291555.1, from coordinate 16,831,961 downwards.
AACTAATGTGAAGTGCACAATCCGTATTGGATCCGCGTCTGGATTATATCCCAAATCGCCCTTGGTGAGGGCAGGCTGTTCCCACAAGTAAAGCTACGATATAGGTATTTTAAATCAATATCGTGTGATTTATATCTCTGGCTCTGATTTCCACCAGCATCTGATCAGGTATGTCGTTGATGAAGTTTTGAATGACCACTTGAGGTACTTCTTATCAGTGGCCCATCAGTAGTTTTATGCAGACGGATGGTCTGTAGAGATCTTATTCGTCCTTGACATGGGCAACATGTTTATGGGATTCATTGCACGGTTCGGATTCGGGCCATTACCAACAGCATCCTAAACATGATCGCCAGCCGATTTGACAGTGTGTACATAAATCAGCACTGTATGACTCAACGCAAGGAGAGTGTGTCTTATAAAATTTAATTTTAAATGTTATAATGAACATTTTCTATTAAATCATTATATATAATTTATTTTAACGTTTAATATATGTCAATATTTATAATTTATTTTAATTTCTAATATGTCAATGTGTAATGTATGTATGTTGTTTCAATGTGTAATTTTAATTTTAATTTTATTAACAATAGTGTTTAAGTATTTACTAACAAAATGATCCATGTTGGTCGAAATAAATGATTTATTATTATTATTATATTAAACTAGGGTTACACAAAAAAACCTATGAATACATTTTTTTGCTTCGATATAAATAAGACGGGTGGCTGAACTAGGTTATCCCGCTTTTCAGGCGAGAAGAGCTATACATGTTTATACGACATATAATCACTGCATTCAGGTTAAGATTTATAACTAACTAACTTGGTAGGAACTTTTATAGGTTTCTACGTTAACAATATAGTTTTTATAGAATAAATTTTATAAATTCTTTCTAAAATAAAAACTTTTAACAATTAAAATAAAAGTACATGAAGTGTTTACTCTAGTACACTTAATAACTTCTCCGTATCTTCGTAGATCATACTTAGGAGGGTTCCCTGGAGTTTTTTTTTTAAGCATTATAGTTTAGGGGATAAATGTCTGTCAGTGAGTTTAGTCTTTTGTAGAGCAAGGGTCCTAGAGAAATATAAAATTTGGCTGTATTTTTATTGCTATTTTTTGTAGGCGGACTACATATTCTCTGCTTTAATTAGAAAGATTGGTGGAGTAGAAAAGGGAAGAGTGCTGTTTTAGAACTATACTCCTTATGAATAACTGTCGGACTGTTAGTACTTTGCAAGATTTATAGAGGAGGTTAGTGGGAAAGAAGGGCGAAAAGTAGATAGCCATTAATTTTGCGGGGCAGTCAGTAGCGTCAGTGCTACCTACATGTTTGTCAGACAAAAAAAGACTGTTAATGATTATGTGATTTTAGTTAATGGCCACAAGATGGCACTGACATGATATATTTCACACTATGGTTACGTTACAGGCTGAAATGTATTTATGTCCATCATTTTGTCACGTCTATTATAATCAGTTTAGTCCACTGCTGAACATAGGCAATTTTTAAAGACGCTTTTCGCTTATATTAATGAGCAAGGCGTCTGATTTACGCATTTAATATGAACAACTTTATTGTTTCACTTCACTCCCTCCATAGGTAGATGATTTAAAAAATTGAAATATTAAATTTTCGTCAAAGACAATCAAACCTTTTTTAATTTCTATAATGTATATTATATATAATGTATCATTTAATAATAAGAAATTTTTTAAAGCTGCTGTAACGGCAGATAATCTTGATGTATCGGTGGATGATAAAAAAAAGACTTATAGTGCAATAAATTTTATGACTCGGCGGTCAAAAATCAAAACGAGAGTCACCATAATGAAATAGTGTGAAATTACAACGACACTAGCGACCAAACACCCAAGGTCAGAAAAGTTTGTTGCATTGTACATTATTCAATTTATTTGATAATTTTCATCATCAGACTGTTACGTTAACTTTATCACTAAAATATAAATAAAAACCGGCCAAGTGCGAGTTGGACTCGCGCACCGAGGCTTCCGTACCTACCACCATTTATGTAATTTACAAACTCAAACAAAAAAAATAACGTTCGTTATCGTTTCCAACAAACAAATGTATCACAAAGTGGCATTCCCGGCAGCGAACGAAGGCTGATTTCTGGCGGCAGCGGAAGTGGGAGTGGCCAAACGCTAGGCACCGCCTACATTGTGTTGGTCCCATTGCGCCTTTCCACGGCTCTATTTTGATTCCAGGCATGCACAGAAATTCCGTGAGTTTGTAAATACCTGGAATGACATCTGTCTTCTGACGGAGGCGGAGATAGTAGAGACTGCCTCTACGGCTGTTGCGACGGCCTGGGAGAGTCGAGAATTCCCGAATCCATTCTAACTCAAATCCCAAAGCGGTCAGTTCCTCTACTATGTCCTTCGTGGCGGTTCCCGACGGTAGGCCTTTGATGGCTACCTCTAGGGACCGAGTGGCAGAAGTGGGCAGGCAAAACCACGAAAGCTTGGCCTCTCTTTCCAGCGAGGAGAGGTATCGCTGGATGGCTCGACGTTCGTGGTCTGCCTGCGGAGAGAAGCGGACCCCTTTTCCATAGGGGCGCGCATTGACCGTGTGTCCAAGCTGGGCCTTCAGGGCTTTCAGGTGGATGGGCCAATCTGGAAGGCACTCAACCACTATGGACACACTTTCTGTCTTATTTCTGACCAAATTATCTCGCACGATGCGGGGCGTTTCTGCTCTCTCACGTCGTGCTGCAGTATTGACTTGTTTTGCCGCATCGGCGTAAGATGGCTGCGCGGCTGTGGGCAAATTCACTTTTTCAGGCTCCTCAGTGGGCTCGCTGTCCATCATGGTTGCGGGTAGTAATAGATTCAAAGGTTGTGCTAAAGTTTAAACTTTACATAATTATATTTTATGTTTCATCAATCAACCTGTAACAGTCCATTACTGAACATAGGCATCTTCTAATGTACGCCACCAAACCCGATACTCCGCCTTTTCCATCCATCCGCTACCGACCACCTTTCCCTTTGAACATCCGTGGACACTACTTTCATAGTTATTAGCCTTAACAGTCATCGGTTCTACGAAAATTGAGACCTGCCCATTGCTACTTTAGCCTGATCATAAACAAACATCCCTTAAACAAACTCCGAGCCAAAGAAAAAACAAAGTCCTTTCCATAGCCTATTGAGTGGGAGTGACGCTCTGTATATGTGTGATTTACTGGTGTAAATTATTAATTATTAATTACACAACCTATATTTATCTAGAACTGATTTCCTCATGCGTTACTTAAAGCACAAAATAATAAAAATATAACTCTGCTCATCATATTCAAAAATACACCGGGTCGTCCTAACTCTGAACTATAATTAATGGGAACACATACCCAGTTCTGGATGAACGAGTAGTTACAGAAGTAAAAGACCGGTATTATTTAACAATAGTACATTGTTTTGGCTTCTTATGTGAATAAGCTCAGAGTCGCTCAACGAGCTTTGAAAAAAGCTATGCTTGGTGTGTTTTTGCGCGATAAAATCCGAAACGAAGAAAGCACTGAAGCACCAAAGTTACTGACATAGCTCAAACAATTAGCAAGCTAAAGTGGCAATGGGCAGGCCACATCGCTCGTCGAACCGATAACCGATGGGCAAGGCAGGTCCTTGAGTGGCAACCACGGATCGGAAGACGCAAGTGGACAGACGACCTGGTCAGAACCGTAGGAAGCTGATGGGCACGAGCAGCTCAGGACAGACCTACCTTCAGCAGCGGACGTCTTTAGGCTGAAACAACGATTACATTGTGTATTAAAGGTGATAAGAAGAAAATTACCAATGAAAGGGTATTAAGAAGCCTAAGCCTAAAGTATTAACCAATAGTCTGTTGCGTTCAGTAGTTTGGAATGGTCTTACTTACTAATGAAGATGTAGTTACTTGAAATGGAAAGATAGAGGTGTCTATTAAGCTGGCGTAGCCAAATGAAGGCCAATTGAAGCCATATGTTTTTGCTCTTTGTTTGCCAAAAAAATGATTTTTTGCTCCACCAGTTTCTGAGATACCATGGTGCTGCTAGCTTTAGACTAGAGCTAGAGTAGCCACTATCGTATCTCTGGACCTAAAGCATCTATCAACACGGGGTTTACACGCTATTTTTGTGCTGATTTCTTGCTTTTCTTTTTCCAAGGAATTGAAATTTTTAGTTCCACTGCTTTCCTTAGCAATCCTATAGCAAAAAATCAGCAAAAATAGGGTACAAGCCCCGTGTTGATAGGTGCAATAGGTCAGAGATCTTTAGTCTAAAGCTAGCATTTGGCAAAATATGTGCAAAAAAATAGCAGAAAAATATAGCTTCAGTCGCATCGTGGTCTAATGATTTGGCTACGCCAGCTTTATAGGCACAAGGAGAATTGAAAAATATCTCTAATTAAAAAGCAGAAAAAAAAATATATAAAAACCAAGCTTTAAAAAGAAAAAATAAATAAAAATAAACGATTTTAAAAGTTTGAAGCAGTGACGTACGCTTTTTATTATACATGCTAACTACAATATCGGTGGAAGCTTTAAATATTTTTATGTTTTTATTTTTTTTATTTGGTATTTTCTTTTTTTTTGCTGTTTAATGAAAGCTGGTTTTAAAATATTTATTACTTTTATTTACTACAGTAACTTTCTGTTGTTTGAAAAAAAAAAAAAAAATAATACCAATATACAACTTTAGTATTAAGTAAATAGTTAACCCAAAAAAGCGCGTGGTTATCAAGTTAAATTTAATATCAAATACTGAGATCTACGGTTCCTTAGATAGAGCTGTACAAAAAATAAGCTTCCAAGACAACGAAATAAAAACTATAAACAAATGGCCGTATTTGCATCTTTTGATATTCCCAAATAAATTAAAACCTTTAGGTTTTACGGTGACCTAGAATCATGAAATTTGACAACAAGCAAGGGTTGCAATTTGGGGAAATTTCTAAAATCGTTACTTTGTACTTATATAATATAGCATGTTACAATCAATTACTAATTCACACTTGAAAAATTGACCATGACGTATATCGATATATAGGAAAACATTTAAAAAAAAAAATAGCTAGTTTATCCTATTATCCAGTTTTGGGGATAAACTTAAAACATACCTGAAATAAAAAGGATATAAGTCTTCGAGACCTAATTTTCGTGAGAGACAAACTACTACCGCAGTGTTAATAAAAAAAAACGAGCTTTGTAAGTTTTTAACATAACAAGCAATACAGAACCAATTAAGCTAAAGTAAGACATTAACTTGGTCCGCGTTTTTTTAATTGTTAGTAAGTAAACGGGTAACGAGCTTAAATTCTTGATGCAGTCAACTAAAAGGCGAAAGCGCTCAAACTTTCTATCTAAACGGTTTAAATTAGTTTTAAACTTCTCAATGACTTTTGACTTCTTTGACACAATGACTGACTTTTTTTCGTAATGTTTTTTTAAAAGGTTTTCATAGTAATGCTTCAATCTTACAAAGTTTTTTTCCTCAAAGGAAAGTCTTGGGAACTATGCCTCCAGAAACTCAAGATACGAATTTTAAAGAGGTTTTTTTTTTTATTATATGTATTTAAATTAATATTTATTTAAATAAAATTAATATTTAGTTTATATTTATTTTAATTAATTAGTTTATAATTAAAATTATATTTAAGTATTTGACTGTATCGTATGTGAATAATTGTTATTAATAAAAACATCACAAAAAAAGTTGTTTGATCACGAAAATGTCAACAGTATGCGTTCTTGGTATTCTGGTATCAGCCTCAGTGGCCCCAGTGGCTCAGAGGCAAATAATTTTACGTGCTAGAAAAGTGGCGTGGGTTCGATCCCCGCACAGGATTAATATCTATGTGATCAACAAGTATTTACAAAACAATAGAATATGGGTTTCATACTTAACAAAGAACCCATATAAATTTGCAATGTCTCTACGTTTGTTTGTTCGCGGCTTAGCTCAGAGAATCTTAGTTATAAAAAAGGCTGTTATTTAGAATGGATATAGTTTGAGTCCCAGGAAAGGACATACGATAGTGTTAATCCCGAAAAGTTCACAAATTCCCGTAGGAATAACTATAACCAAGCTTAAACGAACCATAGCTTGCTATAGCAAACTTCATTAGTATTATTAAGGAGTTAAATTAAGGAGTTCTTCGCCGATAGCCGAATTTAGGGCGGGTGAAGCCGCTAGCAAAATTCGTTTATTACCAGCTATCCCAGTAATACTATAAATGTAAAAGTTTAGATGTTTGGTTGTTTGTTACTCAATCACGCTTAAACCACTGGAAGGATCGGGATGAAACTTTTCAGTCATAGGTTAGGTACTGAAATAGGACATTGGCTTTTTTCAGCTTGGAAAATTAAGAAGTTCCCACGGGAATAACTATAACCGAGCTTAAACGAACTATAGCTTGCTATAAAGAGTTGCCGTATCCCACGCTGATAAGGCATTTAGGGCGGGCGGAGCCGCGGGCAAAAGCCAGTTTAGATGTAAATTTAAAATACGTGTTTCAACTATTTTCATCACATTGACTTGTAAGCAGTGTGATAACGTGCAGGCAAAGCGGGTGTTAATACCTTAATTACTCCTTCGGGCTTTTTCTTTGTAAATTTTACTTTACTCAAGTATTCATAGAACTCACGAGTGGTAATGACGCGCCTATTCTAATAAGTATGTAGAAAAGGTGTCTGTTCAAAATAAGAACTACGCACACACTACAAGCGAGCAATCACAAGTTTTAACTTCAGCCAAAACTTTTAAATTCATAATTAATTTTCTAAATATCTGGCGTTGTTTTTTCTACTTCTATTCCTGCTATTTCAATTATGTCTTGGTGATTTTATTTATTTATCCACCTTATCTTGGGTGTATAATGTGATGAAAAAAATGTGTGTAACATAGGCGATACGGAAATTACAAACTAGCGTCGAGTCGAGTTTTAAATAAATTTAGGTAACTCGATGACGTAGCCTTATAGGATGTGACATCAAAGGCTTTATTTAATGATATAAATAATATTTTAACAGGTCTCTGAAGTGTCTGTTTACAACTACAACTCTAAATAATATTTTTTTAAATAATTAATTTTGTAATTATTACTGTCGCTTTTCATGTTATCTAAGTAAATTTTGGAGACAGCTTTGTCAAAATTAAAGGTTATTATAGTATTGTTAAAAAACTTATCTTGGTTTAAAGTATTTATTATTTAAGCTACTTTTATTTTTTCGTGAGATTATTAATATTATACCTAATTAATAAGACAATGAAAGTTTTATCACAAGCTAACATGTTGTAATTGTGTGATGCCGATGTATTAACATACAAGCTAAGAGACAAATATATTAATGCATTTGTTACAGTTTTACATACAGCAACACGGGATCCTGATGCAGCCAGGAGCATTTTACAATAGTAAATAATATGCATACTGTTAAGTGGTTACCGTAGCCCATCGTATTGTCATGAACACTTGTGTTGCTTAATAAATAAAATAAAAAATCTTTTGACGTGAAACGTCATTAAAATCGCAACGAAACATACGGGTAGAAGTACTGAAATATGAACTGTAACGAAAGGGTACGCGTTGTTATATTAAAGGAAAAAAAATAGTGGTGGAATAAGTAATAAAATAACAGAAGAGATGCATAAAATTTAATATAGTTTTTGTAAGCTTTACTTATTGAGTAAAGAAATAATTAGAAAAAGGTTTAATCTACTACATTTAAATCCGTCACTGCTTTCGGTGAAAAATACTTTCGGCAAACAACAAACTTTTGTTTTCTTGTTTCTTTGCAAAATGCGGCAGAAAACAATTAACTAGTTTAAACTACTTTAAGTGATTAACGAAGTGAATCAAAGTTACTACTTAAGTTTTTCTTTCGTTTTACTTGAAGCTTGTGGCGAAACGTTTTAATATTTTTAAATATAAGGCATGAGTTTACATAGATCATGTTATAAAAACATATTTTATACATAAAATCAAACTACTCATGTTGCGTAAATATTGGCAACGATGGCATTTATCAGTACCTTTCTACAAGGTTTAGTATCTTTGGATTTTGTTAAGAACATTTAGCAGAATTGACGAGTTGCCGACCCTTAAAAAATCACGTTAAAGAACCCGTACTGTCTTAGAGGTGCTTGCTCTTGCAAACGGTAATGTTATTGCCCGAGCTCTCTGCTGTGGTTTTATTTAATAATTATTTTATACCAATTAGGTGGCAAACAAGCTTGCGGTCCGCCTGATGGCAAGCAGTTACTGCAGCCTATGGAAGCTTGCAACACCTAAGGCATCACTCGCGCGTTGCATACCCTTCAAATATCTAATAACTTCTTTCTTGGGAACCCCATATTATAGTCCTTATAGTTTTATCGGCAGAGAGCTAATTCCACAAGCTAAACGATCTTATAATTTAAATATTAAATGCACATTTTCTAAGAATGACTCGTAAGTGCTGAGTTCAAGAGACATTTAACTTTAAAAAATACGGTTCAAAAAGTCAATAAATAAGACAATAAAATGTTAATTGGTACTTTTAGGGTTGTCTGTTCTTACAGTTTAAAAAAAATCCTTTATATTTAAAAATACTATTTTAGTGCTCAATAATGAAAATTTTTATGTAGGATGATATTGACATTAGTAGGGTGGTACTAATGTCATTCCAATACGCGATCATGAGCTTTTATAAGACCACGGTGGACATGATTCTTCGGCAATCGCGTAGCACTAACAACAGGATAAGTAGCAAATAGATTTGTCCAAAGTCCACAAAGCTAGAAAAAAAATGGCCAAGTGGAAGTCAGACTCGTGCACCGAGGGTTCTGTACGTAGGCACCATTAACGTATAAATAAAACGTAACATACAAACAAAAACAAAAAGTGTGCCGCACCCACCCAATAACTGACCAAGCCCGACGTTGCTTAACTTTGAATATCGTTTCCAACAAACAACTGTGTTACTGTTTCTCTTAAAAATAGCTAGATGGCACTGTAACGGTGATTTAAGATGGTAAAGCCTTGGGCTAGTTTTACACTTGGTCGGCTTTTATTCTCTGTTGTTATTGTTCACAGTTTTTTTCTTACTTTTTATTATTTGGCAAATAATCCCCCATTATAACATATATTCTGTAAAAAATTCAGGCTTCTTCATATTTCGTTCTAAAAGATAGAGCCTTTTTATAGTCGGAGAGACAGCGTAGGCTTAGTAATAGGGCTCCGTTGGCACTCATTGGGAACTGAAACCTAAAAATTATTCCTTATAAGGATTGTGTAATATTGCAACACACCAAATAGGTACTTATTAAACATATTTTTACATATTTTAATATTTCATATAAAGTTAATGGTCCTGAATAATTCAGTGAGTGCGTTAAGCGGCACTTTGTCATAAAGTGGAATTTTATGCGCTGTAGATGTTCATGCGGAATCATAATAAAAATAAGAGTTTGCAGAAATTATGTATTTTATTTAAGTAAATAAATCCTTAGTATAGTATTTTCAATATGGTTATTTGTCATGCAAAAAGCTTTCAAACCAAGTGGACCACTAGGGCAACAACCTTTGCCAAATATCTCTAGGCCATAACGGTCAACTATCGCCAAAGCCTCCATTCGCTAAGGTGAGGCCTGTGTCACTGTGGTGGGGAGAAACAACGGCTGAGGCTATAGTACTAAATATATTAAAAACGAGTAAAGTGATCGGAAATGTGTTGGCATGGCTAAGGAAGGACAGAGTACAATAAAATTGCTATATTACTATGATCAACTGTCTGCATGAAAACAATAGTTAAGGAAATATCAAAGTTATGATAAAAATCATTCAAAGTAATATACTTCTGTAATAAATATACCCAAATTTTATTGAAAACATGTTTGTTATATAGGAGTAAGAACACATAGACATTTTTAAGCATATGTTTAGGTTTTATGTGCATTGAAGCCGCACAAACGATCAGCGTATGCTGAACTGCCCTTATAGGCGCATGTGAAACGCGTAGGCGGGCGGAGCCGAGGTGCGGCGTGACCTTTATTCCTGAAGTGCATGGCACACTGGAACTTCTATTGAAGTGACATAATTTATATCAGAAAATCAGTTTAATAAATAAATAAATAATAAATTTATTATAAATAAAAAATTATGTGGATACAAGTGGCCTTATTTGTCTTTTGTTTACACTTCCAACAAGCAATCCGCCCTGACAGTTCATAAACGAAATTCGACTTAGGGATGCATTGGTGGCATCATAAGAAACATAAATTAAAATACGTCTAAATAAAAAAGACTGGTTGTTTTCGAATGTAGTACATTCCGTACTTAGTACGGTAGAAGTATTGGTCGAACGAAGGTTACAAATCTATACAAATGTTTGTATCTATGAAGTTTCCAGGCACTGCTTTCTGTCCTCGTCATGCAGCTTGCGGACGCTTGCTACACTAGGTGCATCACTCGTGCATTGTCGACCGTTTAAAATCCCTAATCACTTTCTTCTTGAGGAATTTGATGCACTTTTATGTTGATGCCCTAAAATTTGGTTGTCGGCGTAGGATTCTTACAGCAACTTCTTCTTCAATTATAGAAAAAAAACCTAATCACACCTGACGTTCTCCCTCTTACTCTTTCTCAAAAATAATAAGTAATGAACTACAAAAAATAAATTAACTAGTAGATTAACTTCGCGATCTTAGTGCTCCATACAAAATTTAAACCCCCGTGTAGGGGGTGAGTTTTGGATTTTTTATTCTTAGCTCACGCCTACATCATAATAACTATATATATGGTAAATTTCAGCTCGATCCCTCTAGGCGTTGGAGCTGTGCATTGATCAGTCAGTCATTCAGTAATAGTTACTTTGGGCTAACGCTTACTTTAACCCGTTAATTTGTTAACGTAGAAGGTGAAAATATTTTTAATGCACGCTGGCCTTGAACATCATAAATGCGCGCGCAGTACTTGATCATTATTTTGCTGCGATATTATTTTAAAACTGTGATACCTCCTAAGAGTTTCATTGAAATCGAATGATGTACAGTGCAGTTTTGTTTTAAATTAAATACTTGTGATGCATAACATATTTTTTTGGATGAGGATTAACATCATGTTTATAAAAACCCCTTCGCAAATAATGCATTATTTTTGAACAAATTTTAGCATAAAAAGGTTATAGTGAGTGAACCTTAAAAGATAGACACATACTGTCGAAAACTTTTTTATAACTTTTAGAGGGGAACGACTCCGTGATACACGATTTTTGCGAAACTTTAACCGTTTACGCAGCGCACGCAGCAGAAGCTCTCAAACGGAAAAAAAACCCCGATTTTAAAATATTCTTCATTGGTGTTCTACTCCTATTAGTCTTAGCGTGATGATTTATAACCTACAGCCTTCCTTAATAAATGGGCTACCTAACACTTAAAGAATTTTTCAAATCAGAGAAGCAGTTCCGGAGATAAGCGCGTTCAAGCAAACAAACTCTTTAGCTTTATTATGGTATAATAGATAAAATTTAATAATTTTATGGCAAAAAACAAATTACTAAACTATACACACCGGCACAATTAGCGGAACACAAAAAAAGGATTTGAACGAATGGCAGCAGGTTCTCTTTACTGATGAGTGCAGAGTTCTTTTAAAACAGATCTATGGGAGACAGCGAATATGGAGACGCAAAGGAGAACGCCACATACAGTCTAATTTTGAACACACAGTGGCTTATGGTGGCGGCTCGATTATGGTTTGGGGAGGGATATGTTTGGGAGCTCGCACGGAGTTAGTGATAGTCACAGGAGGGACCATGACAGCAGATCGATACATCAGAGACATTTTAGAAGAACATGTTGTACTATTTGCCCCATTTATTGGTGACGACTTTATTCTAATGCAAGAAAATGCTCGTGCTCATAGTGCACAATCGATACAGGCATATCTGAGCCACATAGGTATACCGGTGATGCAGTGGCCAGCAAATTCCCCCGATATGAATCCGATAGAGCATGTCTGGGACTTGCTAAAAAGGAGGGTTAAATCCAGAATGCCACCCCCCAACAATCTGAATGATTTCGTCAAATATATGCGTTATTATCTCATAGTCTCACTTTTTTTTCTGTTCCGCTAATTGTGCCGGTGTGTATATAAGTACATTACTGCTGCGGCCTGCAAACGCAACACAACCGGGCGATCGGTATGCGGACTCAGGCACAGCTGAGCATTCTCAAACATGCGTGAAAAAAACAATTTTATTGACAACTGTTTTGACAATAATAATAGTTATTTGTTATTTTGCCGCGTACTAATGTCGGTTTCTTTTTTTTTTTACTTTTTATATTAATTTAATGGCGCATTCTTTTTGTTTTGCGAGTCAGAAATTTAAATAAAACTTGGTGAGTTACCAATGTGCAGTTTCAGTTCAATGTTTTAGTTTTCAATGTTCTGGTTTATAAAAGTTCGTTTCATTTTTAAATTTCATAATTGACCGCTTGGGTGCATGACTTATACATTGCCGTTCCCTCTCTTATACTATTCTGCAAGTACGATTTATCCCAAAGAAGCCGAAGTGCAAGAAATGGTCGCATATCGTAGCATGTTTGAGAAAATAAATATTAATTATTATATTAAATATTAATTATTGTAATAAAACTCAACTTTTAATTAAAACCAACAAAAACACAAAAACAGCACGGATTTTGCCTAAGCGCTTTTAAGTTAGTGTACACAATTAACGCGTTTGGCTCAAAGCATACAAAGCTTTCCTAACTAGAAAAGCTTTGTATAATAAGTAAGATTCCTAACAACACAAATACTTGAAAGCATGTTTGCCTACGCTGAAATATGTAGTATTTAATTATTTGTTGGCATATTGTACAATAATAGCTTAGCAGGATTGCTCGGGTACATTTTCTGTTATGGTGGTAACATAAAATGTGCTTTTTGGATGAAGATTTGCATAATTTGAATTTTAACATTTTTGAAATAAGCTTTTTTCGAAGAGAAAATTTAATTTATTTACTGGCGTTGTAGTTTAGCTGTTATCAGCGCCTGAAATATATATTTATGAAATAATTTATTGTACAGCATACCGACTAAGTAACAAACAAAATTATAGACAATATTAAAATACCGATGGCAAGCAAATTGCAATCTTATCTGATGTGAAGAAATTCGCATAGAAGCATAGTCTACAGGCATAGAACGTAAAAAAAATCTTGTCACGCTAGCGCGCCCCTTTACTATAGATTTTATGTGTTTATGTCAACAGTTAACTGATATATATTAATTCTTGATGGGAGAAGATGATATAAACATTTGCAAAGATAAACAAAGTACAAAGACTGAACCTGAAACCAAAGATATGTCGTTCATTAAATATTTTTTATAAGCTACTTATTAGTTAATATATTATTTTTTGATTTTCTGCTATTCTCAAAGTTGAAAGTTTTTGAAGTTTTGTCACAGAAAAAATAACTCTATTCGAGGTCTATATCGTCGTTTGCGACTTAACACAAATAAGGGGTAAGCCAAGCGCACATGGTTATGCAAAACGCAATAGTTTCCTTGTTCCCGTGTGTGATTTACTGAGTATTTAGTCTTATTATGTTATATCCGTTTGTAACTGTATGATTCCATTTGTTGTAGGACAACAGACTGACTTAAGGAGAACTCAAGATTAATAAAATAAGTCAGAAAGATGTCTGCCAAACACTGGCACAAGTACAACAATAATTTAAACCAAAGTCTTTTTAGTAATAACGGGTAATTTTTTTTTTACTCGTGGTTCACCTAGGTGAACAAGGCGGGTGTGCCACGGGCAATATACGATAAAAACTTACATACATACATATTTGCCATAGAATAAACCAACATTAGTTTTTTTCTATACTAGCACTCTACCGTTACTCCGTTCCCGTTCCTTATGGAATCTACATAGCTTCAAAACTTGAGAATAAAATATTTCAGGCAAATGTAGTTTTATAACAAATGAGTTAGTTTTATTATTAGTTTTTAAATAATCAAATTAATATTCACTTTTCTTATGATTCCGCTGTCAAACTAGGAACCTTTACAATTCGCTATGTTTGTCTAAAAATTCACGACTAAAAAAAATTATAGCTATTTGAAATCAAATGACTTTTGACTCGAAAACTCTACAAAGTTTATGTTTAGCTTATTTTGAATATTTGTCTGTCATTGTATTTGTTTACGTTTATTGCTACTTAGAACCAATTATAGGCATGGATCAATCAAGTCTTTATTGCGATCTTCAATCTCGGCAGACTCATGAAATCAATAAATCAGCTGCCGGCTGGGGCAAAACAAGATAAATAATAAGATTACATAATTGTGTTACTACATCACCTTTATTGTTTATTAGTCGACTAAATTTATTAAAGAACATTGGAATATAATAGTTCGATATATTATTTCACCCGTAATGGCGGCCGTCGCGCGTCGGAGACAATAAAAGAGTGGGAGATGTTGTCAAAAATAGATTGAAATATTTCCTTATTTTCGTTTTAATGTAAGTATATAATTGTATGTATATTTTTACGATTTTTTATTGCCAGAAGGTGGTTACCAGTGGCTGGTTACATACTCACGTCATAATGTGGTTGAAAGCCTCTTTTCACTAACCACTGCAGTCCTGCGTGACAGGTGGTGGGCCTATTTTCACAAACTGCTACTGATGGAGTGTCTCTGGACTAAGGTAGCCTTAAATATGTCCCGTGCATCGTACATTACCAGCTTTTAAGTAAAAAGTGGTAAAATGCAAGGCCATGGACCACAGAATGATGTACCCCCCATTGCCAGTTACTGACGGAATATAACAAATCATTCAGCATTGGGCAGGGAATGTAATACATAAATAATTATATGGCTCTTTTAAGTTTATTTAAATTAAAAAAACATACATATCAAAATATTCTTTTTTTACATCGTAATTAACGATACAAAATATACAAATATAAAATATAAAAATATAAAATAAAAAAATATACAAAATAGAAATTAATATAACATCAATCTAAATACGCATAAAAGTACTTTACTAATGTTGAAAAATTGAAGTTTCTCGTAAAGAAAAATATGTTAAATTTATCCTCAAAGTGACTTACGTAGGCGGGAAATATCCTGGAATTTTTTGCTAAAAGTATTACCGGATAAACGTGTACATTAGGTGTATATTTTATGAGTATGTGAGGTTGTTCGTTACAACATGGGTAACGTGGCTTATATCTGACGTAGTGAAGATAAAGTAAAACATATATTTATATTAAAAGGCAGCAGCAGAGAAAAAAAACTGCATTGTCTTTCCTGGAAAATATAATAAAGTATATTTTAAAAGGCATGACAATGTATGTAGAAATAAGTTTTAAAGGATCAACAAAAAATAATGTATAAATCTATTAAAAAGTTAAAAAATAAAGCAAGCTCCTAAAGCAGACATGTTCAGCTTTTTGTTTTCTCTGCTTTAAAGTTGGATGTCAATAGACAATTTTGACTGAATATTCAGCTTTTTGTTTTCTCTGCTATAAAGTTGGATGTCAATAGACAATTTTTACTGCGATTTTTTTTATGAATCAAAGTATTCTTCTTCTTATTTGTGTAGTGATGTAAAAAATAAGCTATGTGTAAGTTAAAGTTAAGTATTAGTTGGTTATTCAAAGTAAAAAGCGGCAAAAGAAGAAAACAAACAAGTAAATAAATTTTTTTATAAGTATTATCTATTATAATGACCTACCTATGTAGAAGGAGTTAGGGACGGTTCGTTGTGTATCACCTTAAGATTTTTTTTTCCAAAGAACCATAAGATCTGGATTCTCTTTAATAAAATAATTGCAAGGTTTTTTAAGTTGACCGTTGATGATCCGAAGATAATACAAATTGATACAGTTGGTCCTAATCATTAAATCTTTGAATCTTTGAAGTCTATTCACAAAAACTCAAGCTTGTGTACTGGTAAACGTTTCCAAGTATTCAGATTACACAGAGAGTCCATACAACGTATTTACAAAGAGAGTTTTCTTATCAGACATACTTACAAAACTGAGTTTGTGAAGGAGTTCAAATGTTCTGATAGAGTTTAAAGATATGATTTCGCTTATAAAATACTTGCAGATACTTAAGTTTTGATAACATCTTGTCTTTAAAGAAATTAATTCCTATATATACAGGTTGTGCCGAAGGGTAACTTAACATTCAAAAAGGAACTCGCCTACACTTCATAAATAAGTATCCAAATCTGGTATTGGGCTTGGGCGCTTGGAAATCATAATTTTACAGGCACGTTTTTGCATAATTATGTGTGTTACAGGATTAGTTTTATATTAATTTAGACAAAAAACACGTATATCATGACCACTTTAGAAAAACACATTTCATTAGGTTGTTGCGTTGTGACAAAATTCCTCGCCCAACTTAGGTAATGGGAGTATATTGATTGCATACTATATTTTCACACTCTGAATATATAAGTGATTGTGTTTAGTTTAGTTGTTGAGGTAAATTGCTTGTTGTGTTATTGTGTCTTGTGTTGAGTGTCCATAGATTCTTTTTTAAGAATTAATTTGATAGGTGGGTAAGTACTTTTGATACACTTGTCAAAGGGGCGGTAACTTTCATAGAAGCAAATGCTAACAGCTGGACTGGTATTAATAAAAGGGTAATGCTATATATTGGAAGGAAAAAGATTGTTTTGGTATTACTAAACAAAAAAGTAAAACTTTATTCAGTAATTTATCAAAAAAAAAATTCCAAACTAAACGCTTTTATAAATTTTGTGTTATGAGTATGTATGTGTGAGGTTTATAAAGTAAGAATTAAAAAATATGCCTAACTGTTTTGATCGTCGCCTTAAACTGTGATTGTTTCTATCTCTGGCAATAATCAAAAACAATAAAAACAAAAAATATTGTAAAAAAGTAAATAAAACGAATATGTACCATTCCTCTTGTTTTCTTAAATTCTGTGATATAATTGTTTCAAAATATGTGATTATGTTTACCGTGGAACTTATTTACAGTTTTCAGTAAATATTTCTCTTTGGCGTTGTGAGGTATTAACTTACGTAGTTCATAATGACAATGCTGAGTGAAATTCTAGAGAACGTGACCTAAATTGTCAATTTAAATTTCAATTATTATTTCTAAGTGTTTTGTAGTTGCAAGATAGTGACACGCTTTCTAAAAACGTAAAATATTATGTATCTAACAGAAGCTTAATAAAACAGAAATATAAAAATTGAGTTGTTATTTGAAGTTTCCTGTGGGAAATGATAATAACTGTTTGTTCATTTATACCATAGTTTAATAAAGTAATATACACATTATTCGTAGAATAGTTTTGATTAAAAGTGGGTTTTACATTTTTGTGCATGAAATGTTCAGAATCTTTTTGAATAATAGAAATGATTGGATGTTTCTTATATCGTTTGGGAAATTTGGAACAAAGAATCATTATTTTCGTTACATATACCACCTTCATCCGATCGTTAAGCATTAGTGACAAAAATATCAAAATAATCAAAATCAGCAATCGCTTACAATATTTTTTCACTTTTGCCACAGAAAAATTAAACTTAAGACCCATGTGTGGAGATGGGGAAGAGGATATTGTATAAGAGGAGATCGTGTTTAGATTTTGAATGTATGTCTTTTCCTAAAATTTTTCTGACAAGCATACAAGTGCTGTAGTTGTAGATACTTATCGGATACATCTGAATATCTAGTTTTTTTTAGTTTATCAACAAAATATGTACCTTTATTATGCATAAAACACTATATGTATATACATATATATATATATATATATATATATATGTTACCTTTATTACAATAACACAAAAACAAAAACAATATGAACAGAATTCGATACTCAGGGAGGGACCTTGCATAAATTTTTACTTTTTATCTTTTTTTTTATTGGTTAGTATTATGACTTGTTCGTTTTAAGATTAAAAGTTCCCACGATTGATATTTTTGCACACTTTTGATAACGCCAGTTTTGCCACCGACACCTATCATTCGTGTAGCTTTGAAACGTTACTAACAATTTTTTCGGTTGTAAAACTTGCAAAACGAACAGTAGACGTACACACACTACCATAAGCAAAGAATATGTATAGGCAGTTTGACAGATTAACACAAGAAACCCCACCTCCTGACATGGGTCTAAAGTTTCATTTTTAGGTGGCAAAAGTGACAAAAATAACACAAATATTGTAAACGAACGCATGACAGTTTTTTACAGATGATACTAAAATTTTAATATTTTGCATAATGCAAAACGAACGGATGACAGATGAAAAAGTAAACGAAAATAATGATTCTGCATCCCAAAACTCCCCGTGTTTAGGACGGCAAAGTACAGAATGCACGAGCCCGACAATTAGTTTAAATTATTTTACTATGAGACTTTTTTACACTTTTATTACTTAAAGTATTAAGCTTTAATAAATTAAAAAGCTTCCTTATAAAGTTACCATTTATAACATATAATGTCACATTAAGGTTTCTTTTTCGACGACATTGATAAATTGCGCCTTCGATATTGATATCTACAAAAAGTATCATAAGTTATTCGGATCAGTTTGAGCCGTTTTATTAAAAGGCAAAGCAAAAATGTATCATTTTTAAAGTTGATATTGGAGAAGATTTATTTATATATTGCACAAAAAGTATTATTTCAGTTTTTATAAGTTAACGCAAACTTTTTTTGATGTGTGTACAAAAAATATTGAATGAAATCGAATTACTAGTAAAAACAAGTAAATTCACAGATAATTTGCAAATTGTCAGTGACAAATACTCTCAGCACGTCCCTTGTCACAGTCTAAAAAAATGTTTTTGTCTGACAGATTTTTTTTTTGTTGCAAAAATAAATTTTCTTTAAAAGAGACCATTCAATTTTAATTTATTCGATATATTTCTCTGTTAAACATTCTCCAATATCATCTTTACAAATGATACATTTTTCCTTTGCCTTTTAATGAAACGGCTCAAACTGATCCGAATAACTTTTGATACTTTTTGTAGATATCAAAATCAAAGGCGCAATTCATCAATGTCGTCGGAAAAGTAATCTTAATGTGACATCATACGTTAAAAATGGTAACTTTATAAGGAAGCTTTTTAATAAATTAAAGCTTAATACTTAAAACAATAAAGTGTAAAAAAGCCTCATAGTAAAATAATTTAAACTAATTAAGTGTGAGTCGGGCTCGTGCATTCTGTACTTTGTCATAAGGCAACAGGACCGACACGGTTATACATATTTATCAAATGCAGTAAAAATCCTACAAGTCATACTAATATTATAAATGTAAAAACGAGTATTTTTGTTTGTTCATCCTTTTTTCACGTCACAATCGAGCATTCCATTGAGCTGAAATTCGGAACAGAGATGGTTGTGAAGACGGAGAAGAGATGGGTTTTTTGTCTCGGAAAATTTAAAAGTTCTCACAAGAAGTAATTCCCATTGTCCAATTTCCACGTGGAATATTTAATTTCTACATTCATACTTTAATAAAAAGAGTTGCCGATAACCGAATTCAGCGCTGACAAAAGCTAGTGTTTAAATAAAAGTGTTAGTTTTAAAATTACGCCGACAACCTGACACTTAGAGGTATATTATATATACATCTTAGAGGTGTATTATATATCCCTAAGGTCACTTTGCAGCGGCTAAGAGAGAGGATTCAGAAAAGACAAGGGTTCACAAGGACGAGGTTCAGTTATAATACACTCATTCAAGCTTACTCAACAAGTTATTTATTGGTAAGTGTTACCTAATCACTTAAGGTGATTCCTAGCCCTTTAAATAAAGGATGATAGAATATAAGTACGTTTGCCAACCTGTGTGCGGGGAGCAAAAACAAAATTGTGACATGCTCTCAACAATCAGGGCCCTCTAAAATGGGAATATACATTATACAGTGCAACGTGCAAGGTCGCAAATTCAGATCCAATTCCTCAATTTAGAGAATGTGCAGAACAGAAAAGAAAAAATTATGCTTGTTAGGAAACTGGCTTTAAGTATCTTACGGAAACAAGCCAATAAAATTCTTGATGCATCTATCGATTTGTATCTTGTGGCTAAAATAGGTGACACTGTAAGAAATGAGTTGCGTACCTCCATACAATAAGTCTGAATTATGCTAAAATATACATCTTTTTAAAATTTTAATTTGATAATTTAACTATTTTCGTGATGTTTAATTTATTATTGTGCCCAAAAGACTAAACACATTATTTATAAAGCCCGGTCAATGTAATTTTTCGATATTTTTTAGGGTTCCGTATTCAAAGGGTAAAAACGGGACCCTTTTACTAAGACTCCGCTGTCCGTCCGTCCGTCCGTCCGACCGACTGTCACCAGGCTAAATCTAATGAACCGTGATAGTTAGACAGATGAAATTTTCAAACAAGATGTACTTCTGTAGCCGGTATAACAACAAATACTAAAAATGAGAATAAAATGAATATTTAAGGGGGCTCCTATACAGCAAACGTGATTTTTTTTCTGTTCGTTTTTGCTCGATATTGATAACGGCTACAGGTAGACGCTTAAAATATTCACAGAATATTTAGTTACATATTCACTTTACAAATAAAAAAAAACAATTTTAAATAAGAAAATATTGAAGGGGGCCTCCCATGCCACAAACGTGACTTTTTTGCCGATTTTATAGATAATGGTACGGAACCCTTCGTGCGCGAGCCCGACTCGCACTTGGCCGATTTTTATAATATTGCCCCCTAAATTGGGCATTATGAATAATATGCCATTAAATACTTCCACGACATATACAAAACAAGTTCCAGCAGGATTAACTATAACCGAATTCCACGTAGACGAACTATAGCTAAAGTTCTAAATGTTCTTTAGAACATTCTTAATATTACTCCACGACAATAAAATTTAGTGCTGACAGAAGTTAGTGTTTAAATAAATCGGGTTGGTTTAAAACTATAGTAACAACCATTAAAAATCTTCTTTATAATAACAAAAACCGATTTAAAGAAATCAATTTTTTTCGCGTAAACAGTGTGAAAAATCAATCACAGCAAAAATGTCATAAAATATTCCCAAACACGTAGCGATTATCTCTAGTTTGTTCAAGGACCTGTAGTTACCTACTCGTTGTAGAAACCTTTTTCAGTGCTCTTCGTTCCGTTTGAGGGCTCTCTACTTTCTATTTGTACGGAAATCTAAGTTACTACAAGTTCCCGTTTTTTGACGGCACTTTGTATTCTTTTCATCAGAGTAACTGCTACTATATGATATAATATGTACTACTAGCTTTTGCTCCACCTGCACTGAATTCGGTTACTGGCGAGAGATCCCGGCAACTCCTTGGTAAGGAAGTTTGCTACAGCAAAATATAGTTGTAGCCATATTTCGCCTATGTGGAATTCGGCTTTAGTTATTTCAGTAGAAACTTTGTGTTGAACGTTAAAAGCCTATGTCTATGTTCATATCTTCCCTGTACCTTATTCAAGCTCAATTGGATGCTCCGCTGCAACCTAAAAAAGTGATGACCAAAGAGAGGTAGGGCACTGCAAGTACTCGCTCGAATAAGCCACCCGAACAACTAAAGCAGGGCATAGCGAGTACTTGCTTGAATGAGCGGCCCGAACTGGGGAAGTACCTCCACCTTTTCAGAAAACCGTGGCCATAATAACATTAACATTGAGTAGTGTTGTGTTCCTGGCAGTGAGTAAGGTTGCTTTGAGGATTCGCTGCGCGGACAGCGGAGGACCGGCGGTGCTTGTTGCTGTCATGCTCGGCGTAGACGCGGCTTGTTGGTTCGGCGGTCAGGGAGACCTGATGAAACGGCTGACCGCTGGCCGCCCGCAGGTTGAACGGGATCCCGAACCCAGGGATCACTTAATTTCCGTCCTGGGAGGCTGATCCGCCAGCCTGTGTAAAGTATCTGAAGTGGTAGTCGTGCCGGAGAAGGAGACCGGAGTGGACTCGGCTACTACAACAGAGGGCGATCAGGGGCCCTTCCGCCCGCCGTGCCAGCAACCGTATCATCTGCGGCGAGCTTCGGCAGTCTTAGAACCGCACCTTTTGTCCTCTAAGTTCCCCGCACAGTACAATAATTTTTGTGTTGGAGTGTTTTCTATGTAGAATATGTATGTAGTTATTTATTGACAAAAACAAAAGTAAAAATACGAAGCAAATGTAGTAAGCCAGGATCGTAGCAAGTGGCAGTCCTCGGTTTCTGCCCCCCCTTCTGGAAAACAGGCGTGATATTATGGGTGTATTTATGTCTGAGGGAAAATATGATGTGATAGCATATTTTCGTATTAAAATAGGGCAAGTAACTTATTTTTTGTTTTTAATATTGGGTTATTAAAAAATCAGCTAAAAGGTTATTTTGACAGCATCATATGGCTTGCGGGTATCTTCTCTTACACCCTACTGGGTGTTGAGGTGCGGGTGTCGGGGGAGGGGAATTTACCTCCCACCATGACCCGGGCAGAAGCTCAGGGGTGCTGAACACCCCCGGTGAAATTTGAAAAGGCGGCCTACTTATCAGGCCCCTTTGTGGCTAATATATTATCGCCGTAAGCGATAAGAAAAACAGTAGATGTTATGTAGGCGCCAGAATAAAAACAGAAAAAAAAAAAAAAAACAAATAAAAACAAAATAAAAACAAAGCAAAAGAAAAGAAAAAGAGCGAAATTAAAATAAAATAAAAACGAAGCAAAAAACAAAACAAAAAATGAAAATAAAATAAAATAAAATAAAAGCGAAATAAAAACAGAAATAAAAGCAGAAATAGAATAGAGGCGAGATGGGCAATAAAAATGGAATGAAATGAAATGAAGTGAAGGGAGGAGGGTAAGGAGGTAGGAGGGTGAATAAGTAAACTTATTCACCCGCAGGAATAAGCTCTCGGGGGAGAGCCCTGCCTTCCGGCGGGCGGGCGTGTAGGGGTGCTATGCCCCTGAGATGTGTATGATGATTGTTGTCAGCGCGGGTGAATAATCGTTTCGACAAACCAGATATGAACTCTGCGAGTGGCTCGGTTTTGGTGTCTCTAGCAATGGTGGAGTTGCGGACGTAGCGTCCCGCGCCGGTGATAAATCTCAGCGACTTATTTTGGACAGCCTGGAGCTTAAGTTTGTTGGTAGAAGATAGAAGACCGTACCAAGCAGGGGCTGCATAGGTCAGTCTCGACCGTATGTACAATTTGTACAGGCGAATTTTGGTTCTGAGTGGCAAGTCAGAGGAAAGTACCGGTCTAAGGCACGCCCGTGACGCGACCGCGCCTGCTGACACATGGTCTAGCATTTTGCGCATGCGCAAGGGGCGGTCTATAATACAACCTAGGTACTTTACACTGGGTTGCCACTCAATAACTTGACCTCGAAACACAAGTTTCGGTGGGAGAAACTTTTGCAGGCCGGTCAGTATTGCTGCTGTCTTGCTGGCATTAACGGCTATTCTCCACTTGTCCAGCCAGCCAGGCAAAGTGTCCAATAGTCGCTGCATTTTTTTTGGCTGCTAAGCTAGCTTTGCGGGAGGAGGACATATAGGCGCTGTCGTCCGCGTAAAGGGCTAGGATGACGTCTTCAACACCTTCAGCTAGACCGGAGTCGCTGAGAGTGGGGATGTCGTTGGTGAATAACGCATAGAGCAGTGGCGATAGGCAGCTGCCTTGAGGTACCCCTGCTCTAATGGGTTTACATGCTGACTGTTTGTTCTCGACCGAGACATAGAAGCTTCGTTTGTCCAGAAACGAGGCTATTACTCGCCCGAGCATCGGTGGGATGTCCGTCTCTAACAGCTTGTGTATTAAGCCTTCGTGCCAAACTCGATCGAAAGCCTTCTCCATATCGAGAAAGCCTCCGACTGTGCGTCTGCCCTTGTTTAGCTCGAAGGCCATGTGATGGAGCACTCGTACAAGCTGAAGAGTGGTACTGTGGCTGTCTCTGAAGCCAAACTGTTCAGGCCTGAGCTGGATCAGCATCATATGTTTTTGCTGGCCATAGAAAAAAAAACCATCAGCAATACCTTATAGAGGTAGCAACTAAATCAAGGATTATCAGAAAATAACAAGATATTTGGTCAGCTTCATAATGTACCTATATGTTTACAAAATAAATAGTCATATAGACAATTATAATTTGGTCAGCAGGATTATACAATCGGTTATCGGGAGCATAAAACAAAGTAAGGTAGTAGTAGTAGGTTAGGCAACATAACTAATTTTTAGATTGCCTAATAACACATTACTTGCTGCTCGATTTAGTTATTTTTTGCTGACCGCTAAACGCAGTTCAATTCACGTTGTTTGCTGACAAAATACATTTTGAAGCAACTTAAACCTTCTTTAATGAGCTGATCGTTTAAATGATAGGTGAAATAATACTCCTGTCAGTTTTGCACGTACCTGGACCATAGAATTAACAATAAGTGTGACCAAAGAACAAAAATCCGGCCAAATGCGTAACATAAACGCACTTGCAAGGGGTTCCATATTATGATAATTTACGAAGTCCTTTGACAAATGTGGCCATTTAGGTACTAATTTTTCAATACGCCCTATAAGCTTGCGTTGACTAAGCCCGATGTAAGTGTCCACTTTTCGACAGTGTAGGTCTTAAGAGGTAGTGCACATCGGTCAAAGACCTTTGTTTTCAAATTCTGTGTAAGAATAATGTAGTAATATTTATAAGTTGGTAGAACTGGACTATACTAATGAAATGTTTAATTCAAAACCTTTTGCCAAAATAATACCAATATACAACTTTAGTAATTACTTGTTCATCTAGAAAAGGGTTAAAGTAATGTGTGTGTTCGTAGATATGTTTTATATAATCTAATATAAAATCTAATAACAGAGTTATTAGTTTTGTGTTTGTAACGCTTAAGTCGGTAATTAGTTTTAAGTTCAAGTCATAGAGCAATTTCAAGATGCTATGTTGCTCCAAAATACAACTTGGGATTTTTGAAGTAACTAATTACAGGTTAGTAAGTAATAATGTGAAGTTTAGACTTCCTAATTGTAATTTCTTTATTGAGGCCACGTATCCTATGGAGGATCTTAATTTGGCAAACAAGGATGAGGCCCACCTGATGTTAAGCGGTCACCGTAACTCGTGAGATACTGCGATCAAAGCGGATCTAATCATAGCTGTAGACTCCAAAGCCCACCACGCATTCTGGAGGTGCGAATCCACAAACAACATAGGTTCTACCAACAGTCCCCTCTGCAGAGCATGCATGAAGAAGGATGAAGAAACGCCATGCCACGTAATGCTACATTGTGTTGAGGTGGAAGACCACAGGGCAAAACACCTGAGAACCCTAGGAACGCTGCAGGATTCCCTTGTTGAGATCCTGGAAGGAACTGGGCTGACTGCAATCGCCGGAAATCTGCTACACACAAAACCACCATCTTTGTGCAAGTGCGGAAACCAGCCCGCCACAAGAAGAAGCTGTCACCGTAGCTTATGAACTTTTGTAACAACGACCATTGTTACCGACCCTTTAAAATCTGCTTACTTCTTGAAAAACACCATAATGCAGTACTTTGGGAAAAAATCGTCAGGGAAGTAATTTTACATTATAATTACTAACTGAGAACGAACAGCATTCTGAAACTGTTGGCCAATAGGCTGGACTCTCTGATGCATTAAATCAGGGTGCAGTTGTATATGCAATTGGCTACCTAACCGGTCTCACCGGATAACTACTAATGTTTAAAAATATATGTTAATAACAAATCAGTAAGTCGAAATTGTTACTACCATCATATGAATTTTTTGATCCGAAACAAACGTATTTTCTTTTTATTTTATTAAAGACATAAAAATCACTAAACCAAAACGTAGCTTCTAAATCGAAAAAAAACTTTTAATAATTTTAAAGATTTCTTATTACACTAGGGAAAAAGAAGGAACTATGTTGCACTCATAAAACATGAAAACAAATGTGTTAAAAAACATTAACTTAAGAACGAAGAGCTCACAGCTCGTAGCGCGTAGCACTCCTAGTGGTCTTAGTTTAGAAGTAGACAACTTAGCTAAATAATGTCATACCGTATAGTGTATGTCTGCCCTTAACCTTTATTTAAATTGTAGAAATTTGGTTAACTTGGCATGAAATTGCAAATTGTACTGAAGTAGGTATATATTTGACGGCTTCGTGGCTGAGTGGGTAAGCCTGCTTAATCGAAGGGCGTGTTTGATTCCCGCTCAGAACATGTTATGTAATTAATATTTGTGTTTATCTTGAGTCTTGATTATTTCTATGTATAATATGTATTTATCCAAAAAAAGTTTAAATATGTATTTTTATCCCTAATCCGGTATCTGCTATTAGATCGCATTGTGTGTAATATCCAAAAATAG
This sequence comes from Apoda limacodes, assembly GCA_946406115.1. Classification (NCBI taxonomy): domain Eukaryota; kingdom Metazoa; phylum Arthropoda; class Insecta; order Lepidoptera; family Limacodidae; genus Apoda; species Apoda limacodes. The sequence goes on along the minus strand of OX291555.1, from coordinate 16,805,589 downwards.
AACAATAAATATACTATATATATGTAAAGGAGTCGCAAAAATAAAAAATAAAAATTATGCATTACACGATAGAGTTTCTTTTATTGTTTCAAGTTTTGCATTAATTTTATTTACTTAACAAACATTTAATAAAGGAAAAAAATATATAAAGACAAAACAAAACTAACGTAAAACTTAAACAAATAAAACCTTTCGCACTAAATAGTTTAACATATTCGTTAAGCTAAATACTAAGTTGGACTCGCTATCTCGACGAAATGTCGCTAAACATGCGATAGCAGTGACTCTGCACGTACTTTAAAACTCAACCACCGACGGCTAAAATAAATAATTGTTGAATTTTTATTTATATTATTTTGCAAATATATTACTCGCTAAACACGATTTCCACCAGCGTGGGATTCCTACGGCAATTCCTTGGATAATGAGTTTACTAAAGCAAGCTATAGAGTTCATCTACATGAATTTGGTGATAGTTATATCTGTGGGAACTTATGGAATTTTTGGAATAAAAAGCTCTTGTCCTTCTTCGTTTTTTAACTATAATTGTGCTAAATCAAAGTTTGATTGGAAACTCTGATGTGACGTTAAGGAGGGACTAATAAACATACTTACTTTTGCATTTATAATAAAATCGACCAAGTTCTTAAATATTTGTTTTAACTTAATTTAATTATTTATTTTTAAAGTAAATATATAAATTAATATTCTGTGAATATTTCAAGTGTCTGCCTGTTGCCGTTATCAATATCGAGCAAAAACGAGCAAAAAAATCACGTTTGTTGTATTGGAGCCCCATTAAATTTTAATTTTATTCTGTTTTAGCGGTAACAGAAATAGATCCTCTGTGCAAATTTCAACTGTCTAACTATCACTGTTAATGAGATACAGCCTGGTGGCAGACGGATTGACGTACGGACAGCGGAGTCTTAGTAATAGGGCCCCGTTTTTTACCCTTTGGGTACGGAACCCTAATTAGTATGGAGTAACGGAAAAATCTACGAAACACACAAATAGTTACAAAACGTTTTAAAGGATCTTTACCAACAGTATAATATATGTCGTAGGATAATCGACAAAAACGGATCATTGTAAAAATTCTAGGATGTTAGCAAACGATTTAATGACTCGAATACAAGGATTTGTTTTGCAATCTTCCGAGCTACTTTCAGGATCATCCGCAAAACCGAGTTTATTTTAGGTAATCGCAAACGAAGACTGACGTTTCGTAAATCGTGAGCGCTGATTGGCTGGAATGAAAGTAGTAAACTCACAAAACTACTACGTTCCTGGTTCATGATTGAATTCTTTTATTGACAAAGTGTTATATTTAGTGTTTATGGTTTTTCGATGTTATTGTATTAAGGAAGAAAACGGTTATTGCTTATTTTCCAGTCATCCGGTTGTTTGCAAATGTCTAAGGATTCGGTTGTAGCACTCATAGCACTCGTAGCAAACACTGCTACGTATTTAATCACCACATACGTGAGATGTTTACTAAGATTTCGTAACTAATCCACGGAACTACGTTCGTGAATTGAATTTGTAGCTTCAGGAACTTTGTACTTGTTAGTGACAGAGTTAGTACTTATTTGCAAAGTACAAGTAATTTAGTTGGTGAAATGTTGATTTTTTGATTAAATATGTTCCCTCGTTCAGCATTGTATCATAATACAGTTTATTCAGTTGTATTTTGGAATCAATCGCAAACATTATGGGAACGAAGTTATTCGATTTTTGAAGGGTCGGCAACGCGTGAGTGTTGCATCTGACTTTGCAAGTGTCCATAAGCTGCTACTAGAGGGCGGTGATCGCTTACTGCTAGGCTGACCGTTAGCTTGTTTGCTACCTAAATGGTATAAAAAATCGGCCAAGAGCGAGTCGGACTCGCACACGAAGAGTTCCATACCATTATCTATAAAAACCTCAAAAAAAACAACTTTTTTTATAGGAGCCCTCTTAAACATTTATTTTATTCTGTTGTTTAGTATTTGCTGTTATGGCGGCAACAAAAATATCTTCTATAAAATTTGCAACTGGTTAACTATCACGGTTCATGAGATACAGCCTGGTGACAGACGGACGGACGGACAGCGGAGTCTTAGTAATAGGGTCCCGCTTTTTACCCTTAGGGTACGGAACCCTAAAAACCATTATGTTTTAATCACACATGATTACATATAATTGTTATTAGAAAAATCATAAATTTTGCTTATGTATTTAAATTATCTACACTAAAATAATTTATGCGTCCGTGTTTGACCTAAAAATATACACGTTTATCATTTTTTTTAGTTTGTTTGACTGAATACTTCAACTGCTCGGAATGAATTATTCATGTCGATATTCATTGAAATGAGGAAATTTTTTTTACTTCCTTTTCTTACAGAGTCACGCACTTTCTGCTATTGATTTTTAGCTTTCTCACTAAAAAAATACTTTTATTTGTGATTACGTCTAACATTTTATCTACCGTTTTCCTAGGGATCCTAAGAGTTTTGAAAAAAAAAAAAAAAAATTAAGAGGCAGTACTACATGACAGAAAACTTGAGTAAAAACAAGGACATTGCGATATGTAATTGAGTAGAGCAGCTAAATCTCAACTTTCTGAGGTATTTAATAAAATACAAGAAATCGATGGTATCAAAAATGCTTTTTGTAAGGGCATAAAGTTCTATCATGGATACGCTCAAAAAAGTTGTAAACTTTTAAGAATTTGCAAGATTTCTTTGCCAAAACATTTAAAAAAGAATGAAAAGGGGTCAGTTTAGGATTTTTTTCATTGAAAAAAAGTTCATGAGTCGTGTTTTCACGTTTGTAGGCGTTTAAACCATATCCCAAAGAATACAATTATTAAATTGTAGTCAAAGCTATTGAGCGAATGCGGACGAATATTTGCCAAAAAAGGCTATTTAGGTAGTACAGCTTCCTAGGGCACTGAGATAGCAAACTAGTTCTACCATTACAGATTTTAGATTTATACATGGTGCTAAAAGTTATTCAAAATTTCAATGGTGCCGCTAGTTAGGGTAGCTTAGCCCCTTAATAGGTAGACTATTTACCTACTGTATAAAATACTCCAATAAAAAGCACACATTGGATTGACAGTACATATTTTTTCATTCTAATATACTAAACGCTCAAAAGATATAACCATCACAAAAAAGCAATAGCAACATTTGTATTACATTATTTACAGGAATTACATTACTGTGTTATTTATATAAGAATGTAAAGCAAATATTTTATCTCTATGCGCGGTGGCTCTGTACAGGAAATGACCCAGTTACGTTTGTGGTGCGAGCGGTTTTATTAAAAGTTCCGGACTTTTCTTACTCACTTAGGTACGTACTTTCTCTTTTATTATGACATCTTAGAGTAGATATTAGAATTTAACGCATAGAAAAAATATAAATAGTATTTGTTAGGATTTGGAAATCAAAACAAATTATTTTGAAAATGTACCTAAAACTTTAATTTTAGTGTTACGTAGCCAAATGATTAAGGCAACACTCGATCATCAGCTTTTATAAGACCAGAATAGACATGATTCTTCGGCAATCGCGTAGCACTGACAACAGTATAAGTAGCAAATAAATTTGTCCTCAGAGGAGTAAGAATCATGAAATCAATGCAATCACAAAAGCTAGAAAAAAACTGGCCAAGTCGGAGACAGACTTGTGCACCGAAGGTTCCGTACCTACTACCATTTACGTATAAATAAAACGTAACATGCAAACTAAAACCAAAAGTGTGCCGCTACCACCCAATCACTGACCAATCCTGACGTTGCTTAACTTTGAATATCGTTTCCAACAAACTGTGTTTTACTGTTCCTCTTAAAAACAGCTAGATGGCACTGTAACGGTAATTTAAGATGGTAATGGCTTGGGCTAGTTTTACACTTGGTCGGCTTTTATTATTGTTCACAGTTTTTTTTACCGCAAAATTAAAGCTTGTATGTGTTACTGTTTTTTGGTTTCCACCCTTCATTTTTTACTTTTCTTACTTTTTATCATTTGGTAGAAAATCCTCCATTATATTGTGAAAAATTCAGGCTTCCTCATATTTCGTATTAAAAGATAGAGCCTTTTTATAGTCGGAGAGACAGCGTAGGGTTAGTTTTCCGTTGGCACTCATTGGGTACGGAACCCTAAATATCATACCTTATTTGGATTTGGATTGTGTAATATTGCAGCACTCCAAATAGGTACTTATTGATCCTGAATAACTGAGTGAGTGAGTTAAGCGGCACTTTGTCATGAAGTGGAATTTTATGCGCTGTGGAAAATCATGCGGAATCATAATAAAAATGTGAGTTTGCAGGAATTATGTATATTATTTAAGTAGCTTTAACCTGTTAATAATATTATACTAGCATTTTATAATGTAAGAAAGCATGGATTCCAAAATAATCATAATCAAGCAAGTCACTATCAAAATAAGGCTACTTGGAATTCAAAAAATAGGTTCTTAAATTTAATGATTTTTTTTATGGTGATATGATATTAGTATGTCCATTTTGTCAATATTGAAATTGTTAAACCAAACACTGTTGTCATTTTAATTTTGCACACATTTTTATGAAATTTTTCTGCACTTCTTTCAAAATTTATTTACCTTAGACGGGAACTTTATTTCAGTCAAAAGATAAAAAGTTTAAAATACTTTTCATAAGAGACAAGTTCAAAGAAAAAACTTGTCTTATAAAAAATCATAAATAAATAAATTCTTAGAAGTAGATATTCAACATGGTTATTTGTCATGCAAAAAGTTGTCAAACCAAGTGGACCACTAGGGCAACAACCTCTGCCAAATATCTCTAGGCCATTACGGTGGACTATCCTCAAAGCCTCCTTTCGCTAAGGAGAGGCCTGTGTCCCTGTAGTGGGGACATAAAACGGCTGAGGCTATAGTACTAAATATTGAATACGAGTAAAGAGATAGTTACAGTGTTGGAATGGCTAAGAAGGACAGAGTACATTAAAATTGTTACATTACTGTCACCGCCAGAAATAAACTCTAATCATAGATATATATATAGTACATTACTGCCGCGGCCCGCAAACACAGCATAACTGGGCGATGGTAAGTTTGCGGGCTGAGGCATAGCTACAGGACGCACCACAGGGTCCGGTTATGCTCAGTTGTGGCCAAGGTTTATGAAGTGCTTATCTCAAACATGCGTTTAAAATAACTTATTATATTGACAACAGTATTGACAATAATAAAAATAGTTTAAGTAACTTTGCCGCCTATTCGCTGCGCTCAAATGCCGGGCGGACGGCTAAAACATTGCCGTTCGCTCTCTGATACTGTACTGCAAGTACAATTTATCCCAAAGAAGCTTGTGCACGATATGATCACATATCGGAGCATGTTTGAGAAAATTAATATTAACTACTGCAATAGTTAAATAAAAATCAACTTAATAAAACCAACAAAAACACAAAAACTGCACGGATTTTGCCTCAGCGCTATTAAGTTTGGTGCACACAATTAACGCGTTTGGCTCAAAGCATACAAAGCTTTTTAAACTAGAAAAGCTTTCTATAATATGTAAGCTTCCTAGCTACACAAAGACTGGAAAGAATGTTGACCTATGCTGAAATATGCAGAATTTAATCATTTGTTGGCATATTGTGCAATAAGATCTAAACGGGATGGCTCGGGTACATTTTCGGTTATGGTGGTAACAAAGAATGTGCTAATTGGATGAAGCTTTGCATAATTTGTATTTTAACATTTTTGGAATATGCTTTTTTCGAAGAGAAAATTATTGTATAGCATACCGACTAAGTAATAAACAAAATTACATAGAAAATAAAAATACAGTAGGCATGCATATTGCAATTTATCTGATCTGAAGAAATTCGCATAGAAGCATAGCCTACAGGTATAGAACGTCTATAAATCTTGTCACTGTACCTACTTCATGACTGTGTAGTCTAAATAAAAGATTGTACATGTTTGTGTCAACTGTATCATAAGGAAGGAAGGATAAGGAATGATATAAATATTTGCAGAGATTGGCAAAGAACTAAGACGGAGTCCTAGGTTTGCAGGTTCTAATTCTGGCTCGAGATTATTCTTTTGACCGAATTTTTGCTATAAAAATACAAATATTATCGTTCATGAAAATTTTTTTTGAAGACAGTCTTAAACCAATATCTTCAGAGAAACTTCCTCCGGCGACCGCTTGGGTTATCGAATGAACTCCCTGCCAAGGTTTTCACTAAGGACTACAGTATAGGGTTCTTCAAGAAAGAAGTTATTAGATTTTTGAAGCGTCAGCAACATGCGAGAGATGCCCCTGGCCATGGTGTTACAAGCGTCCATAGGCTACGGTGATCCCTTACCATCAGGCGGACGGTAAGCTTGTTTGCCACCTTAGTGAAATAAAAAAAAGATAATTGTATAAAGAATTGAAACCTACCAGGAGCGCATAAGCTGCCTATTAAAGTTGTATAATATTCATAAATTATTTTTTGATTTTCAGCTGTCCTCAACTTTGAAAGATAGTTTTGTCACAGAAAAAAATACTGTTGACTTAACGCCCATAAGAGGTATGTCAAGCGCACATGGTTATGGAAAACGCAATAGCGTTCTCGGAAAAACAATCATTGTGGACTTTTCTCTTCTGTATGAGCTGACAGTCAGTGCCCGTGTATGATTTATTGAGTCTTTAGTCTGTTGATGTTATCTTCATATGAAAAGTGCTCATGTCTCACTTTTTTGTGGAGATACAGGCTTAAGGAGAACTCAGGATTAATTAAACAAAGTCAGAAATATTTTCGCCATACACAAGTATAACAATAATTTAAGCCAATGTCTTTTTAGTAATTGAATATCGGGTGATATTTTTTTACCGTGGTACACTTAAGTAAACTACGCGGGTGTACCACGGGCAATAAACGATAAAAACTTATATTAAACATATTAACCCTAAAATAAATAAAATAAACCAACATATATAGTTTATTTCTATACTAGCACTACTACTTCGTTTCCGTTCCTTATGGCATCTAGCTTTAAAACTTGAGAGTAAAATCTTTAAAGCAAATGTAATTTTATAAGTTTGTAAAGTAAAAAAGGTAATTATAGTATTTTTTAGTTTTAGAATTACTTTTTAAACAAACAAAAATAATATTCTCTTTTATTATGGTTCCGCTGTGAAACTAGGAACCTGTGCAATTCGCTATGTATATATATATATATATATATATAAATATATATATCCAGCTTTTTGACTCGAAAAGTCTACAAAGTTTATGTTTGAGTTATTTTGAATATTTATCTGTCATTGTATTTGTTTACGCTTATTGCTTCTTAGAACCAATTATAGACATGGATCAATCAAGTCTTCATTGCGATCATCAATCTGGGCAGACTGATGAAGTCAATTAATCAGCTGCCAACTGGGGCAAAACAAGATAAATATTAAGATTACATATTTGTGTTACTACATCACATATATTATTTAATTAAAAAAAAAACATAACATAATTTCACCCGTAATGGCGGGCATCGCGCGTCGGAGAAAAAAGAAGAGTGGGAAATATTGTCAAAAATAAGTTGAAATATTTCCTTATTTTCTTTTTAATGTAACTATATAATTAAATGTATATTTTTACAATTTTTTATCGCCAGAAGGAGGTAACCACATCATAATGTGGTTGAGAGCCTCTTTTTACCAACCACTTCAGTCCTACGTGACAGGGGGTGGGCTTATTTTCACAATACTGCGACTGATGGAGTGTATCTGGACTAAGGTAGCCTTTAATATGTCCCGTACATAGTACATTACCAGCTTTAAAGTAAAAAGTGGTAAATTGAAAGACCATGGACACAATGATATACCTCCCATGGCTAGTTCCTGACGGACTAAAACAAATCATTCAGCATTGGGCGGGGAATCCTACTAATATTATAAATCTGAAAGTTTGTTACTCTTTCATGGTTCAACCATTAGACGGATCGGGATGAATCTTGGCATACATATAGGTTAGGTCCTGGCATAGCATATAGGCTACTTTAACCGAGCTAAAAGGAACTATAGCTATAGCAACAGCTTGATATAGCAAACTTCATTAGTGTAATTAAGGAGTAAATCACAGTAGCCGATAACAGAATTTAGGGCAGGCGGAGCCGCTGGCAAAGTCTAGTAATACATAAATAATTATATGGCTCTTATAAGTTTATTTAAATTAAGAAACATACATATTATTAATTACAATGTAAACCGAAATGTATTTATCTTTTTTTTCAATATTTGTACAAAATAGAAATTAATATATCATCAATCTAAATATGCACAAAAGTAATTTACTAATGTCGAGAAATTGAGGTTTCTTGTAAAGAAAAATATGTCAAATTTAACCTTAAAGTGACTTACGTAGGCGGGAAATATCCTGCAATATTTCGCTAAAAGCATTACCGGATAAACGTGTACATTAGGTGTATATTTTATGAGTATGTGAGGTGCATCGTAACAACGTGGCTTATATCTGACGTAGTGAAGATTAAGTAAAACATAGATATATATTAAAAAGGGCATATGTAAATAACAAACGGCTGTGTTTTTCAGCAGAGAAAAAAAACTGCATTATTTTTGCTAGAAATACAATAACACAAAGTTTATTTTAAAAGGCGTGATGATGTATGAAGAAATAAGTTATAAGAAACAACTAACAATAATCTATAAATCTACTAAAAAGTAAAATTTCAAGCAAGCTCCTAAGGCAGACATGTTGACAGAATGTGGAATTTTTTGTTTTCTTCGCTTTAAATTTGGGTGTCACAACAAATTTTTATTGCATTTTTTTGAAGTGAAAACTTCTTTAGCGGCGCTGTGCACTTTTTTTGTGATGGGTAAAAACTGTTAAACTCGTGTCAGGTCACGTGTCCTGATCGAAAATTCGTAAGATGTCACTCGCGTTAGGACACGTGACCTTAACATTACATCGTGACATTAGGTTAGTTTTTATTTTTAGTATATGGCGATTATGAATAGTACAGGGAGGTTGGATATGGAATTTTAATTCTATGACAGATTGAGCTGTCAAATATACAACGTCAAAAAAGTAAATAAACAAAAGTTATTATTTTTAATAAATAAATATGGATAAGTAGTGATGGGAAGTAAATAGCGAGTATGTTTTCACTACTGCCGGCACTCCCGGAGTGCAACCCGTTTTTTTTTTAAGAATCATACTTTGATCTAATTTGTGTAGTGCTGGAAAGAATAAGCTATGTGTAAGTCAAAGTTAAGTATAAGTTGATTACTTAAAGTAAAAGGCTGCAAAAAAGAAAACAAACAAGAAAACAAACCTTTACTAATATAACTTAGTAGCGAAACTTGGACTGGTAGGTAGGTAGCAAGGACATCATAATTTTATAGGCACGTTTTGCATAATTATGTGTGTTACAGGATTTGCTTTATATATCTTCAGACAAACAACACGTATATAATGAACACTCTTTTCAACACATTATTACTCCACCAAGTTTTCAGAAGTTAACCTCTCTTAATAGGGTGAAATGCAGTTTTTAAAGAATCGTAGATTTTTGTAGTTACCATAATCAAAAAAAAAACCGGCCAAGTGCGAGTCTGGCTCGCGCACCGAGGGTTCCGTGCAAACTTATTATATGTTGTGGTATATTATTAAAAATATTTTTATAATATGATGTAACTAAAAATTTACGATTTTCGCAATTTTTCCTTTATCTGTGCTATAAGATGTTGCTTCGTAGCAAATTTCAAGATTCTGAGTTCACGGTTTTGATTCCCTTGCGAGTTTTGAAAATTTGCGGCAAAAACGGCTATATCTTTTGATTGCTTTGGCTTAGAAGTTTGTTTTTTTCACAGCTCCAAGGGACAGTAGACTGAGTATTTGATATAAATTTTAGCTTGATACCTTCACGCGGTCCTGAGAAAAAGGGTCTTGACAGACGGACAGGGTTCCTATAAGGGTTCCGTCTTTTTCCTTTCGAGGTACGGAACCGCAAAAACTCACAGCATCTATACTATTATAAAAAAATCTGAGTTATTATTTTATTGTTTGAACTCGTTAATCACTGGAATTTCCAGTTGGATTAAAAAAAATATCTTATCGCATTTGATAGCCCGATTCTTATGTTATATGCTATTCAATATCACGCTACGACCCTTAAATTACCGACGACAAAAACTGATAACAATAAAAATAAAAAACATTGTAGAAAAGTAAACAACACAAATATGTACCATTTCATCTTGTTTTCTTAAATTCTGTGATTTCCGTGGAACTTATTTACAGTTATCAGCAAACATTTCTCTTTGGCATTGTGAGATATTAACTTACGTAGTTCGTAATGAGAATGCTGAGTGGTATTCTAGAGAACGTGACTTAAATTGTAAATTTAAATTATTATTTCTAAGTGTTTTGTAGTTGCAATATAGTGACACGCTTTTTAAAAACGTTAAATATTATATATCTAACAGGATCTTAATAAAACAGAAATATAAAAAAATGAGTTGTTATCTGAAGTTTCCTGTGGGAAATGATTCTTAAATGATAAATCTTAAGTTATACCACAGTTTAATAAACGTATATACACATTATTCGTAGAATAGTTTACATTAAAAATGGATTTTACATTTTTGTGTATGAAACGTTCAGAATCTTTTTGAATAATAGAAATGATTGGATGCTTCTTATAACGTTTGGTAATTTTTTAAGCATTTGAGCTCTTCTTTCTAGGTTTATTAGGGCGCGTTCATTTTGGAATAAAGAAACATTATTTTCGTTCCTTTTGCCACCTGTCATCCGATCGTTAAGCATTAGTGACATGCAAAAATATCAAAATTTTATTATCATCTGTAACAATCGGTCAAGCGTTCGTTTACAATATTTTTGTCACTTGCCACAGAAAAATTTAACTTTAGACCCATGTCTGGAGATGGGGTTTTGGTGTTAATCTCTCAAACTCCTATACATATTCATTATGTATGGAAGTGTTTGTGTTATTCTCGTCGTGTGTGTGCACGTCAACTGTTCGTTTTGCAGCCAAAATTTTTGTTACTGACGTTTCAACGCTACACGAACAACAGAATAAAAAAAATATACACTACAATCTAACAAAAAGGATGGAAACCGTAAGCCTATCTAAACGAATGCGATGGGAGGTTTTGTAAAGGTTTAATATCTTTAGGTGTAGAAATACGCTCTGTATTAATACCGTTCTTCAGCCTAAGACCCGAATTAGGGTGGAGTCTTGCACAATGTCAACAAGTGAGAACAAGTAAACTGCTAGACAAGGCTGCCTACATACATCAGCGAAAAGTAGTACGCAACGTATCGCGACCCCCGGTGAGCTCCCTAATCAAGTTAAAAGAGCCTACGGGCTGATACGTAGTGTACAATTTTAAGTACAGGTGGACACTGGCGATTCAAGCGCGTTTACTGGGATTCTTGGTGTAGCAGCTGCAGCTCGCCCCCTGAGATATCGGTGAGCAGTGTAAGGCTGTGCCGAGGATCTGGAATCAGAAGCTTTGAAACGCAAGACGCGTGCAAAGTCACGGGCGCTACGGCGAGGTTCGCTTTGACCGCAAACGCACTAGACGTCCTGTCAGGTTCTTTTCCCAGGGCAAATGTAATTAAAAGGTTTCAAATGAGTGCCTTAATACAATTTATTAAAGTTTTGTATACTACCACTTTTTACAATAAAATGTCTCAAATTTTCTATTTGCCGTTTTGCCGTCACTTTTTTTCTAGTCGACTGTACCGTAAAAGTTTAAATAAATATCATTTCCGTATTAAGGTGTATTTCCTTTCACCTGTATCTAGCAAATCAATGCCATCACCAGCTTTTAAAAATCAATACAATTAGGTTCTATATGGCGGAAATGACCATTCAACCTTAGGGTAATAAAACCAATTTGGTGATATTCACAATTTAAGATAAACGGAATTGGGTACCTGGGATGAAGGTTTGAGGTAGAATCCACAACCTAGTAAAAATATATTATACTTAGGTACTTTTCTGAACAGCTTTTCGATTTTATTTAAACTCCTCCTGGATTCTTATTTTAATTGTTTCTGTACCTTCGACGAATAATAATTACTGATTGAAAAATATTATATTTTTACACTATCTTAGGTAAAATTTCAATCTCGTTTTCTATGTTGTCGTGAACGTTGCTCACAAAAAACTTACTTCAAATCTTTTTACTTTTCTATCTGTCATTCTTTTTTAATCCAGCATAAGTAAATAAGTTTGGCATTTCTTGCTCGTATGGATATAGAAATTACAATAATTTTGAAATAATCACGCAAAAGGAGAACTAAAGCTATTTACACACTAAAAATTACATATTAAAACGATTCACTTGCTACAGTCCTCCATTTTTCTCAAGAAATACACTCGAATGGGAGACCCACAGTCTCCATCGACTACTGTGCCTAAAATGAGTTATTATTATCTATGCCCACGGCAAATATAAGATTCAGTTTATTAGGAGTAATGAGTAGCTTCTTATGGGTTCCCGAACGTAAAGTATTGACTGACACTAGGTGTCAAAATTGATTTTAGTTTTTAGGATTCGTTATTTAAAAGCATAAAGACGACCATGGCAGTATGCCGGAGTGTCAAGAAACTTCTAGGGTTTTGTGTATCACTGGTCCATCTTTCTACGACAAAAATCAGACCAGGATCTTTATCCTGATATAAACTATTAAAATTTATTTTTAATTATAATAAAAAAACCGATTTAAAAAATGAATAAAAACTTCAATTTTTTAGCGCTTACAGTGTGATAAATCATTCACAGCAAAAATGCAATCCCATACACGTAGCGGTTCTCGCTTGTTCGTTCTAGGACTTGTTACTGTTAACAGACTTGTTATAGAAAAGTTGAGTGCCTAAACCTTTTGAGTGCTCTTTGTGCCGTTTGAGTGCTCTTTACTTTCTATTTGTATGAATCTATAAGTTTCAACTTTCCATTTCTTCACGGCATGTGTATTACTTCCGTCAGTGTTACTGCGATGATATAATATAGTAATCATATGTTTTAGGCCGCGACTCCATTCACGCTAATTTTGTTTATCGGTGTGTGATATGAAACCTACGGCAACTACTTGTTAAGGAATTTTGATATATCAAGCTATAGCTGTAGTGTAGTAGTGTAGTGGCTAATAAAGGTTATAGGTCATCCTGCGGAAGCTTTTGATTTTCCCGTAAAAAGCCTTACTTTATATTTTGTACTAAACCATACCATATTTCAGCTCAGTTGGATGCTCTTTTGCGACGTAAAAAAAGTATAAACAAACAAACTTACTTTCGAATTTAGATTATTAGTATGGAACTATGGATATAATACTCTGTTATAAAGTATAAAGTTTTAACTTTGCCGTATTTGTATAGTAAAATCTATAATTTGTCTTATTAAATATTTAATAACAACATAAGTAATCTGTAACACAACTATCATACCCAACTTACAAATATATGACTTTAAGAAAATAAAAATCAAAATGGTTTGCCCAGTTACGCCTAAGGATTTGACCAGCTGTTAAAATGTAATTAACACGACGCAAACTGTTCTCCTATATCAGGTAAAGTCCAATTTCAGACGTGAGATGGAACTATCGCTTAATATCGAGCAAAGCTACTGTACCTCTGAAATCTATTCCATTACTGACCGACCCTTACATAATAAAACAATTAATAGCAGGATGTACATTTAAATTGTTTGTTACTCGATTACGTAGAATGAATAGGAGGCTTATTTAATAATCTTTCGATAAGACTTTCGTGTTTTTGTTTCTATTTGGTTAAATTATGGTGGGCGCGTTTTGAATACTATGCTTAAGATACTTAAATTCACAACTTAAAATCTTTTTAGTCACCTGGGTTTCTAAGAACACTATTGAATAGGCAACAATAAAAAAAAGCAATCTCGATAATATATATCGCTTTATATTTATGCGAATTCATGTCGTAATATATGTTTCACCTTATTTTTTTTATTTAATTACTGGTGAATGTGATGAAAAACATTGTCTGTAACACGGGCGGTACAGAAATTACAAACTTGAGCCATAAAAGCCTTCGACCTATGACCTAAATATTTTCTCACTATCACCCTTAACAAACAATGAATTATTATTTATTTTTAACCGAAATTATATTTATGAAATTAATCTATATAGCGTTGGCTTCGCGGCTGGATTCACTAGACACAAAGTGAAAAAATAGCAAATAAAAAAATAGGCTAACTAAGGATTATTTCGCACTAAAGAGTATTTTCATAATAATATGACATCAAAAAAACAAACAAAAATTAAATTATGTTAATAACCATATCCCCTTTTTATTAATAAAATAAGATTTCACTAATAAAATTAGGTTAACCTTAAAAAGTAACGTGAACTCTTTTCTTGATAACTCCGTTGAGAGTCATGATGACTGCTGAGTGGAACGGCATGGTATTGATCCTCGCACAGACCAATATTTTTTTTTGGATTTGCCTTAATTTAGGGTGTTTTCTATGTAAAATATGTATGATGTTGTTATTGACAAAAACAAAAGTATAAATCAAGGTTTATCAGAAAATAACAAGATATATAGTCAGCTTGATAATGTATATGTTTACAAAATAAATAGTCTATATTCACAATTATTATTTGGTCAGCAGGAAAAAATCGGTTAGCGGGAACATAAAACATAGTTAGGTAGAAGGGAACATTACTAATTTTTATATTGCCCAATATCACATTACTTGCTGCTTAATTGAGTTATTTTTGCTGACCACTAGAAGCAGCTCAAATCACATTGTTTGATGAACATACATTTCGGAGCTGACCAAACCTTGTTTAATTGGCTGAGCGTTTAAATGAAAGCCATGAAATAATACTCCTGTCGGATTTGCACTGACTAGGACCATTAAATAAACAATAATCGGGACCAAACAACAAAAAACTGGCCAAATTACATAAACGCACTAACTGAAGTCCGGCAGTATGATAGTGGAAGTTCTTCGACAGACCTGACCATTCACGTACCCATAATTCATATAGCTTGGTGACTAAGTACGCTGTAAGTGCCCTCGTTCTGACAGCGTAGGCCTCAAAAGGTAGGATACATTGTTCAAAGAACTTCGTCTTCAGGTTCTGAGGAAAAATAATGTAGAAATATCTATTAGTTGGTAGAACTGAACTATACTTAATAAATGTTTAAGTCCTTTTGCCAAAAGAATACCAATATACAACTTTAGTAATTACTCGTTCATCCAGAAAAGGGTTAACAGGGATAAAGTAAAGTGTTCCCATAAATTATAGTGTGTGCGTGTGTGTGTTTGTGGATATGTTGAGTTATTAGTTTTATGTTTAAAGTAACGCAAGAGTGTGTATTTAGTTTTAGTACAACTAGTGATTTTTAAAGAAACTAATTACCCGTAAGTTTAACGATCTGAAGTTTAGACTTCCAATTTGTAATTTCTTTATTAGGGTCGCGCAATTAATGAAGCGAAACCCTATTCTTTCTACTACTAAGTTGGCAAACAAGGTCCGCATAATGCTAAGCGATCACCTTTAAATCTGACGTGGCGAAGATAAAGAAAAACTTAGATATATTAAGAGGGTAACAAAGGTCGGTTTTTCAGCAGAGAAAAACAAATATGCATTTTATTTACCTGAAAATGCAATAGCAAAAATTATATTCTAAAAGGCGTAACGATGGATGTGGAAATAACTTTTAAAGAAACAACAGAAAAAAACTGAAAATCTACTAAAAAGTAAAAAACATGCTCCTAAAAGTAGTTTTATTTCTGTAAGAATAAGCTATGTCTAACAAAGTTAAGTATAAGTTAAGTAATAAAAAGCCAGAGCGGCAAAAATGAAAGCAAACGAATATACAAAGCTTTCTCTTTTATTATATTGGTATTATAACATCACAAATAGCACACATACGTTTAAGGAGTTCAAGACGGCTACTCGTGTACCACAATTAAAAACTCTACAAAAATATTTTCCAAAGTTTAAGGTTTTTTTTTAAATTGGCCACTAGAGGTTAAGATGATCTGCAGATAATACTTCGTGACTTTATCCCAGTTTAGCACTTGAAAACGAGTAAAATTTAAGCACCCGTAGTCAATTTAGACAAAAGACTTCCTCACTAGGTAGGTAGGTGACAAGCGAAAAAATATGTTTTCGGAAATTCACTCAGCAAACAATCATCATCAACAACCTTGAAGTCTATTCACAGAAAAACAAGCTAACCTACGCGTAAACGTTTCAAAGTGTTCAATTGACGCAGAAAGTCCATACAACGAAATTTTGTAAAGACAGAATTTTCTTATCAATCTTACAAAACTCAGTTTGTGAAGGAGTTCAAATATCGTTCAAAGACATGATTTCGCTAATGAAATACTTGACAGATACTTAAGTTCCGATTACATCTTGTGTTTAAACGAATTCATTCCTATATAATGGTTGTTCCAACGGGTACATAATCATTTAAAATATAACTCGCCTACGCTGCGCCACAGATTAAATATGTATTATGTTCAAAAAGTGTGATGTGATGTTAAACTAAGATTTTTTCCTTTTACTTTAGCATTAAGTCCGCCATGACACACCAATGTTTAGTGCAAAAAGCATGCATACACAAATAAATAAACATAATCGGGTCTACTAAGGTGGTGAACAAAACATTTTTTTACTTAGTCATATTGAACTGTCATTCATAAAAATTATGGACACTACTTATAAAAAAATTAAATTGCGATTCAAAGCCAAATAATAGAACTTATTAGCAAAGACGCAGTCCAAAAGTTTGATTTTAAGCCAGGACTTGAACCTGCAACCTTTAGAATCTATTCAAAGTGCTCTACCAATTGTTTTTTAGCATATCATGCATATACACTATGTATAGGTAATCACTAAGTTTGAAGCTTATATATGTTACCTTTATTAAAATGAAGCAAAAACCAAAAAAACATTAAAAAAAACCATACTAGGGCACACCTTGCATAAATTTTAACTTTTTATCATTTTTATTATTGGTTAATATTTCTTTCTTGCTCGAGAGCTCCAAAGGGGGGCTCGTGGCTCAGCTTCGTTCGCTTATCGTAAACGACGACGGGCGAGGTCAGTATACACCTCGATAAGTGGCATATTTTTCTGAGCCTCAACGGTTTTGGAGGGCACGTTAAACCGGTGGTCCCGGCTGTTTTAATATGACGGCAGTTCGTAATTCAAGTCAAAGGACTTATGGGCGGCTTGCAAACACTAAGAGTCCATTGGCCACAAGTTCAGCAAGTCCGCTAATACGCATTAGGTCCAAGGATAAGCCTTTGCCCCTGCGGAGCGTATAACGGCTAAGGAAAACAAACAATGTCTTGCAACAAAATTAAAGACACCTTAAAAGAAAAATAAAACAACATCATGATTCAATGTCAGAGCAATGTGAGACGTATTAACATTCATCACCCTCGTCTGGTGATTGATTGTTCTCTGAATAATAATTAATGGATGTTTTCTGGAAAATTCTGTTCCAGTCAACTTTAGTAAGTACATAGAAAACAAACAAATATAACACAGGAAACTATATTACTATAAAGTGTAAGCGAAATTCTCATATTTCGTACTAGCTTTTGCACGCAGTTCCGCCCGCCCTAAATTCGGTTATCGGTGTAGGATATCAACGGCAACTTCCTCATTATAAAAAAAAACAATTACAGTTGACGTGCTTAAGTAGCCTATGCCCCTAAACTTTTTTGACAACAAATTTCATATAAATCGGTCCAGCGGTTTAAGCTTGTAGAGGTTACAAGCAGACCAACAGAGTAACTTATAATATGAGAATGGACTAGTATGGATTAAACTATAAAATAAACCTACAGAACTATAGAATGCATTAGCTCGACTCACACTTGATTAAGTTTGTATTTTATTATTAGGCTTTTTTACCCTATTATTGTTTTAAGTATAACTCTTATATGTTCTAATAAAAAAAACCATAAAGTTACGATTTCCAACATATGATGTCACATTAAGGGTACTTTTTCGACGACATTGATGAATTGCGCCTTCGATATTGATATCTACAAAAAGTATCAAAAGTTATTCGGATCAGTTTGAGCCGTTTTATTAAAAGTTAAAGCAAAAGCGTATCATTTATAAAGTTGATATCGATACAAAGGAATGGCGAAAAAATTTAAATTGAATGGTCTTTTTTAAAATAAATATATTTTTGCTAGTGAAAATATAAAGTTTTCCGTCTGTAAAAAACAGTTTTTTAGAGTGTTACATGTAGTGGCTGGCGGAGGACGTGGAGGAAAATAATTTTCACTGAAATCATGCAGATTATCTGTGAATTGAAATGTTTTTACTAGTCATTCAAATTATTCAAAAATGTTTATTTATATGTTGGTATATAATTTATCAGATGGCGTAAGAATTCTAAAATTTATACTAATGTTTTTTATCATATATTTGTATGTAATTTATTACGTATATATGTTATGGACCAAGTGATTAATGAGGACATTATTTACAATGCCCAGGCAGTATGAATAATAACATATGCCAAATCAGGCCATGTAATTAACAATCATTTAAGCTTCATTATTTATCACAGCGTCTGGTAATTATGAATATTGCTACGCGATTGTTGCGCAATTCGATAATAAAGGTACGTTTGCCAACCTGTGTGCGAGATGTAAAAACAAACATGTGACATGTTCTAACCAATCAGGGCCCTCTAAATTGGAATATACATTATACAGTGCAAAGAGCTGGTAAGATGACAAATACAGATCCAACTCCTTAATTAAGATAATGTGCAGGTCAGAAAAGAAAATGTTATACTTCTTAGAAAACTGGCTTTAAGTAAGTTGCAGAAACAAGCAAATAAAATGGTTGGTGCACCTAACGCTTAATATCCTGATCCTAAAATAAGTGACACTGTAACAGTTTGCGTTCCTAAGCTTGTTCGAGCTCGCAGCTTTAAAAAATGGAGAAATAACAAGCGATTAAGTCGTACCCGTTCTAACTATACTAATTATATAATAATATCGGCAAAGAGTAAATGGCACACATTAAAAGAATTTAATAAAATGAATATTTTTATTATTCTGCCCAAAAGACTAACCACATTATTCATAAATCCCTGTAAATGTAATTTTACAATAGTTTTATCATATTGCCCCCTATATTAGGCATTTTTAAACAGCCCGGGCCTTATGAATAGTGACCCATTAATCACTTGGTCTACGACATATACAGAACAAGTTCCCGAAGGATTAACTATAACCGAATTCCACGTAGACGAACTATAGTTGCAGTATCAACAAACTTTCTTACTATAACGCCACGACAAAAAAATTTAGTGCTGACAGAAGTAAGTGTTTAAAAAAAAGGGTTGGTTTAAAATTACCGTAACAACCATTAAAAATCTTCTTTAAAATAACGGAAAACCAAAATCACAGCAAAAATGTGATACAAAATTCCCAGACAAGTAGCGATTATCTCTAGTTTGTTCTTGGACTTACCTACGCGTTGTAGAAAGGTTGAGAGACTAAACCTTTTTGAGTACTCTTTGTGCCGCTTGAGTGCTTTATACTTTCTATTTGTATGGAACTCTAAGTGCACTACAAGTTCCCGTTTCTTGACGGCACATTGTATTACTTTTGTCAGAGTAACTGCTACAGTATAATATAATATGTATTACTAGCTTCGCTCCACCCTCGCTAAATTCGGTTACTGGCGTGAGGTCCAGGTACCTCCTAGGTAAGGAAATTTGCTATAGCAAACTATGGTTTAAGCTAAAGTTCGCCTTTGTGGAATTCGGCTTTAGTTATTTCAACGGAAACTTTTGAGTTTACCGGAAAAGCCCATGTCTTTCTTCATACCTTCCCTGTACTATATTTCAACTTAATTAGATTCTCTGTTGCGACGTGAAAAAGGGATGAACAAACTTACTTTTGATTTTAGATTATTAGCATGGATGTAAAAAGTTGTTAAAAAGTACCTATGTTTTAACATAAATAATTATATGATTAAAAAAAATAACAACAAAGTAGGTAATTTGTAACACGAATATCATACCCAACTTTCAAATATATGACTTTTAGTAAACGAAAATCTAAAGGCTTTGCCCAGTTAATGTTAAAATGTAATGAACACGATCCAAATGTTCTCTTATAAAGGTAGAGTCAAATTTCAGACGTGAGACGGAACTCTCACTTAATATCGAGAGAAATTACTGTACAGGTAACCTCTGAAATCTACTCCCTTACTGTCCCACCCTGCATTATTAGCTACCCTTGTTAAAAGCTTCCTAACGCCTATATGCACAGTTTTACGTAATGAGACAATTAATAGACTGTGTATTTGAATTGTTTGTTACTCGATTACGTAGAATAAATAATAGGCTTAGATAATGGTATTTCAATAAGACTTACATGTTTTTGTTATCAGTTGGTTAATATTGTGGTGGGTGGTATTCACAGAATATTTAGACATATATTCACTTCAAAAATTAATAAAGAAAATACAACAAATATTAAAGGGGGGCTCCCATACAACAAAAGTGATTTTTTTGCCATTATTATAGATAACGGTACGGATGCCTTTGTGCACGAGTCCGAATCACACTTGGCCGATTTTTTATGTAAAATATGTATGTAATTATTTATTGACAAAAACAAAAGTAAAAAAACTGGTTGCCTGTAAAGTCGGTATACGGGCGAAAGTTTTACGTGACAATGATTTTATGTCTGTCTCTCTCGCTCTTAGGCGGGCGCGTGCCTCTCACTCGCTCTCATTGTGAGCGCATAACGTGAGCGGAGCGTAACGCAGTTTCTTGAAGTGTCACCCGGCAAACCAATTTATAAGACGTTGTCACGTCAAAATGCGAAGCAAAACAAGTGTGCTAGGATCGTAGCAAGTGGCAGTCTTTGGTTTCTGCCTACCCCTTTGTAAAACAGGCGTAAAGTTATATGTGTATGAATGTCTAAGGCCTGTTTTTCACAAGCATATTCTCGTAAAAAAATAGGGCCACTATTTTTTTTGGTTTATAATATTTGGTCTGTATGAAACAACTAAAAAGGATAAAGGATAAGTAAGGATTATAAAATCGGTTAGCGTGAGCATAAAACAAAGTTAGGTAGAAGGCAACATAACGAATTTTTAGATTGCCCAATATCACATAACTTGCTGCTCAATTTAGTTTTTTTTTGCTGACCATTAGAAGCAGCTCAATTCACGTTGTTTGCTGACAAAATACATTTTGGAGCAGACCAAACCCACTTTAATGGGCTGAGCGTTTAAATGATAGATTAAATATTACTCCTGTCCGTTTTGCACCTACCGAGACCATAGAATTAACAATAATCGTGACCAAAGAACAAAAAATCGGCCAAGTTACATAAACCCACTATCTGGGGTTCCGTAGTTTTATTTTATTTAATTTATAGCACTAAGGTAGCAACCAAGCTTACGGAATCGTCGACAATTCTCACAGCCCGTCATTAAACCGAGGCAAAAGGGCGAAGCTGGTATCCGGGTGCACACACCCAGAGATGGCCGCAGTACTCCATATGGGGATGGACTTGTAGAGGAGCAACCTTTGGCCCGAAGTGAAATACTGCTTCGCTTTGTTGAGAACACCAAGTTTTTTGGTCGCTAGCTTCATCTTGTCTTGCAGATGATCTTGGAACCGAACATCACTAGATGTCAACACCAAGGATCCTAATGCTCTTGGAGATGGATGTATGATAATGGAAGTTCTTCGACAGGCGTTGCCATTTAGGTACTAATTTTTATCACGCCCTATAAGGTTGTTGTCTAAGCACAATGTAAGAGTCCACGTTTCGGCAGTGTAGGGCTTGAAAGGTAGGACATATTGGCCACAGACCTATGTCTTCAGATTCTGTGTAAAAATAATGTAGTAATATCTATAAGTTGGTAGAACTGGACTTTACTAAAGAAATATTTATCCAAAACCTTTTGCCAAAATAATACCAATATACAACTTTAGTAATTACTCGTTCATCCAGAAAAGGGTTAACAGGGATAAGGGAATGTATTCTCATAAATTATAGGTCGGAGTTAGGACGACCTCTAACGTGTGTGTTCGTAGATATGTTCAGCAGAGTTATTAGTTTTGTGTTTAATGTAACGCATAAGTCGGTAATTAGTTTTAAGTTCAACTCATAGAGCAATGTCAGGATGCTGCGTTTCTCCAAAGTACAACTTGGGATTTTTGAAGATAACTAATTATACTTTAGTTAGTAATAATGTGAAGTTTAGTCTCCCTAATTTAATTTCTTTATCGGGGCCGCGTATCCTATGGAGGATCCTAATATGGCAAACAAGGATGAGGCCCATCTGATGTTAAGCGGTCACCGTAACTGTTGAGATACTGCGAACAAAGCGGATCTGATCATAGCTGTAGACTCCAAAGCCCACTACGCATTCTGCGGGTGCGAATCCATAATCAAAAGCAGTGTCACCGACAGCCCCCTCTGTAGAGCATGAATGAAGAAGGATGAAGAAACGCCATCTCACGTAATGCTACATTGTGTTGAGGTGGAAGACCACAGGTCAAAACACCTGAGAACCCCATGGACGCTTCAGGAGTCACTTGTTGAGATCCTGGAAGGAACTGGGCTGGCTGCAATCGCCGGAAATCTGCTACATGCAAAGCCACCATCTATGTGTGGCAAGTGCGGAAATCAGCCCGCCACAAAAAGAAGCTGTCACCGTAGCTTATGAACTTTTGTAACGACGGCCATTGTTACCGACCCTTTTAAAATCTGCTTACTCCTTGAAAAACAACATAATGCAGTACTTTGAAAAATCGTCAGGGAAGTAATTTCACAATATAATTACTAACTGAGAACTAACAGCATTCTGAAACTGTTGGCCAATAGGCTTGACTCTCTAATGCATTAAATCAGGGTGCAGTTGTATATGCAATTAGCTACCTAACCGGTCTCACCGGATAACTAAAATTGTTTAAAAATATATGTTACTAACAAATCGGTAAGTCGAAATTGTTACTACCAGCATATGGATTTTTTGATCCGCAACAAACGTATTTTCTTTTTATTCTATACATAAGAATCACTCAACCGAAACGTAGCTTATAAATCGAAAAAAATCTTTCAATAATTTTAAGGATTTCTTATTACACTAGAGAAAAAGAACGTACTATGTTTCCCTCATAAAACATGAAAACAAATGTGTTACAAAACATTAACTTTAGAACGTAGAGCTCGCAGCTCGTAGCGCGTAGCACTCGTAGCGCGTAGCACTCGTAGTGATCTTAGTTTAGAAGGCGACAACTAAGCTAAATAATGTCATACCGTATAGTGTATGTCTGCCATTATCTTAATTGAAATTGTAGAAGGTTGCTTAACATGGCATGAAATTGAAAATTGTACTAACGTAGGTATTTATTTGACGGCTTCGTGGCTGAGTGGGTAATGACCTGCCCGCTTAATCGAAGGGCGTGTTTGATTCCCGATCAGGACAAATAATTATGTGATTTGTGTTTATCTTGAGTCTAAGTGTTTTTTATGTATAATGTGTGTTTGTCTTACAAAAGCTTAAATAAGCATTTGTATTCGTTATCTAGTATCCTTACTGCAATGGGATTAGATCGCGTTGAGTGTAATAACCAAAAATATGCTATAGAAAATGTAAAGGAGTCGCAAAAATAAAAAATGATAACGTGATGTTTCTATGCATTACACGATAGAGTTTCTTTATCTGTTTCAAGTTTTGCAATAATTTAAGTTACCTCACAAACATTAAATAAAAGCAAAAAAGTTTATAAAGACAAAACAAAACTAACGTAAAACTGAAACAAATTAAAGCTTCAGATAAAAACCTGACAATGTGGCAAAGTGCCCAAAGCCCTGGCATACTTTTCGGTTACTTTCGAACTCAGTCACCGACATACTCAAATAACTTATTGTTGAACCCTTATTTTGCGTATATATTTTATTAGCTAAACACAATTACCAGCGTGGGATTCCTACGGCTATTCCTTGGATACTGAGTTTCCTATAGCAAGCTATATAGTTCATCTGCTTGAATTTGGTTATAGTTATACCTGAAGGAACTTTTGAAATTTCCGGAATAAAAAGCTTTTGTCCTTCTTCGTTTTTTAACTATCATTGTGCCAAATCATAGTTTGATTGGAAACTCTGATGTGACGTTAAGGAGGGACTAATAAACATATTTACTTTTGCATTAATAATAAAATTGGCCAAGTGTTAGTCGGACTCGCGCACGAAGGGTTCCGTATCATTATTTATAGAAACAACAAAAAAATCACGTTTTTTGTATGGGAGCCCCCCTTAAATATGTGTTGTATCTTAATTTAATTATTTATTTTTAAAGTAAATATATAACTAAATACTCTGTGAACATTTCAAGTGTCTACCTGTTGCCGTTATCAATATCGAGCAAAATCATCACGTTTGTTGTATGGGTGCCCCCTAAAATATTATTTTTATTCTGTTTTTTTAGTATATTATATTATAGCGGCAACAGGTTTACAACATCTGTCTAACTATCACGGTTCACGAGATACAGCCTGGTGACAGACCGACGGACGGACGGATAACGGAGTCTTAGTAGTAGGGTCCCGTTTTTTTTAAACGTACTGTTTGTGTACGGAACCCTAATTAGAATAGATTAACAGAAATGTCGCCGCGACACACTTATAGTTACAGAACGTTTTAAAGCATCTTTACCAACAGTATAATATTTGTCGTAGGATAATCGGA
Organism: Apoda limacodes; assembly: GCA_946406115.1. NCBI lineage: Eukaryota > Metazoa > Arthropoda > Insecta > Lepidoptera > Limacodidae > Apoda > Apoda limacodes. The sequence continues at coordinate 16,780,805 of OX291555.1, read as the reverse complement.
AAAAACGGATCATTGTAAAAATCCTACGAATTTTGCAAACGATCTAATGATAGGAAAATGACAATGAATTTTGCAATCTTCCGAGCTACTTTCAGGATTAATCCAAAAACCCGAGTATATTTTAGGCTAATCGCAAACGACGGCTGACGTTTCGTAAATCGTGAGCTCTGGTTGGCTGGAATGAAAGTAGTAAACTCACAGAACTACTACGTTCCTGGTTCATGATTGAATTCTTTTATTGACAAATTGTTCTATTAAGTGTTTATGGTTCTTCGTTTTTTTAGATTGGGAAAGAAAACAGTTAATACTTATTTTCCAATCATCCAGTTGTTTGAAAACGTCTTAGGATTCTCGTATAGTTCGTTTTTTTTTTCGATTATCCTACCACATATAATATAATATAATTATAATATCAATCCCTTTTTTTGAATGTAAACAGTAAATAAGGCGTACATATATTCAGAGATATTTTTAAATTGCAACAATATTAGTTAAAGTGGTTTATTCACAAAATATTGGTCGGACTCGGGCACAGTGGTAACAGCCTTTACGTAATTTGCAAACAAAAAGTGTGCCGCTAAGCGGTCATCCATTCAATGGTTGACCAAGCCCGAATTGCTTAACTTTGAATATCGATTCCAACAAACAATTGTGTTACTGCTTCTCTTACGTGTTACGGTAATTTAAGATGGTAATCGCTTGGGCCCGTCTTACACTTGGCCGGATTTTTGTTATAGTTGACAGCTCACACTATATTCACTGCAAGTTTGAATGTATTACTGTTTTTACGATAGAGCAAAAACAACGAAAACGTTTTTCTTTGGGGGGTCAACCCTCAATATTTACTTTATAACTTTTTATTATTTGGTAAATAATCCGCCATTATATAACACATATTCTGCGAAAATTTCAGGCTTATCCTATTTTGGACAAAAGTTTTTTAATGATCTTACAGACAATACAATAAAAAGAGTACAATAAAATTATGTGTTATTTTAAAGTCAAAATGGTTTATTCAATTTAGGATTTTACAATCACTTTTTAATCGTCAAAGTTATAAATATTTTTTTTGAACCTTCCCACCTTCCTTCCGGTTCACAATGTTGTTGATTTCTACCGAGAAGAATCCGGCAAGAAACACGATAGTTACTCTTTTTTCAAACATCATAAAAACTAAAAATACAATCAATGTTTTAAATAAAAAATTTATGCCGTACAATTTTATATTATTTCCTTTTAATTTGGTTTACCTATGCATCCTGTAATTGAGCATCTTCAGTCCCAAGGAGTTTTATCATTTACATTTACAGTACCTGCTTGATAAAAGATTTAAATTTACTTATTGATAGCTTTTGAATATTATTGAGAACTTTGTTGTAAAAGTGTATACATTGCCCCATAAAAGAGTTACTAATTTTGTGTAGACGTGTATCATGCACCAACAGCTTATTTTAACTTCTAGTATTAACTTTGTGAACGTCACTTTTCTTGCTGAAACAATTGATATTTTTATGTACATATAAAAAAAATTCATATATGTACTGCGACGCTTAAGTTTAAATCTTTACTTCCCTAAACCTATCCCTCAGAGATATCCTAGATCCTAAATTATAAATAGCACGAATTGCCCTTTTTTGTAACAAAAATATTGTATTTACATCAGCGCTACCCCACAATAGGATACCAAATGTCATTAAACTATGGAAATAGCTAAAATATACTATTTTTGCAGTGTCGACATCGGTCAATTGTTTTATTTTCTTGATAATTTGACAAAGTATGATTTTTTCAAAAACTTTACTGAGTACAATTAGCATTGAAATAGGCCGAACATTATTAGGATTTGTTGAACTACCTGATTTAAAGAGAGGTATAACTTTGCTAAGTTTCATCTCATCAGGAAACACACCACTATCAACACAACTATTAAAAATTATGGCTAAGGGTTGTGCTATAATATGAATGATTGAATTTATAGTTTTTACAGAAAGTCCCCAAAGGTCTGTGGGGTCTGTTTCTAATGTTTTAAATGTATTTATGATATCCGTAGGACTTATGTTTTTAAATACAAAGGGAACTTTACATTCAGGAACACTAGTTTAAAAAAAAATCTGCTAAAATTGGACTTGAGTTTAGATGTTCAGTTGTTTTGAATGGAATATTGCTAAAAAAATGTTCAAAGGCAACTGCTACCTCAGAATTTGTTTTAAAACTAGTATCATCTGCAATCAACTCAGAGTCCTGACAGGAATTCCTAGCTTTGCCAGTTTCATTATTTATTATGTTTCATGTAGTTTTTATTTTATTTGTTGAATTTTTTACTTTATGTCTGAGGTGAATTGATTTTGCAACTTTTTAAAGGTTTTTGAGTATTTTTTTAAATATTCCCTAAATATTTGGCTTTTATTATATGTTTTTTCTTTATATAATTCATACAGTTTACGCCTACTTTTATAAATACCTTGGGTAGCCCATTCACTAGAACTAAAGCGACTGGAAATAAGTTTCTTTTTTGCAGTAAATATTTTACTATACTCTGTAGTAATAGTGTCAAGAACAGTATGTATTGTACATATCATTTGGATTGCCATTATAAAGCAAATCTGAAAGTTTATGCAATGCAATTTAGTTGTTATTGGTTTAAATTCAATTGCCTTTTTAGTAATACTATTCTTTTTTTCTAAAACCACTGACGGTCCACAATGATCTAAATCTAGATTGCTTATAATTGATTTTTGAATTGGTTTTATGTCAGTAAATATATTGTCGATGCAAGTGGCACTGGATACAGCAATTCTAGTTGGTTCACAAAACAAATTAATTAAATTAAAAGACCGAAATAAGGCAAGCAATCTGGTGCTTAATGAGCTATTTTCTAAAATGTTTATATTAAAGTCTCCACAAACAATGATTTGTTTATTGGAATTGCTGATTTTATTCAGTACTTCTTCCATAACTAATTCAAAATGATCATACATTGCACAAGGCGGTTTGTATACACTCACAACAATGAGATGCTCAACTTCTATACAGGGCAGTTATAAAAGTTTAAAGGCATGGAGCTGCCAATTTTAAGTTTTTATTCACAGACTGACTTAATTTTTTTTTTTATTATTTTGATTACAGTGAGCACGAAATTTTCGATTTGATTTATATTGTCGGGCGCTTGTTAAGCACGATCTCGTAGCGCGTAGCATTTGAAACGGTTGTAGCACTCGTAGCACTCATAGCACCCGCAGCAAACACAGCTACGTATTTAATCACCACACGTGAGATGTTTACTAAGATTTTGTATCTTATCCACGGAACTACGTTCGTGTTTTGAATTTGCAGCTTCCGGAAATTTGTACTTGTTAGTCAAAAAGTAAGTACTTATTTGCAAAGTACAAGTAAGTTAGTTAAATATTGATTTTTTGATGGTATGTGCATAAATTTTGCTAATGTATTTAAAATAAACTACTCTAAAATAATTCATGGGTCTGTATTTGACCTACAAAAATACACTTTTATTATTATTTTCGTTTGTTTGACTGAATACTTCAACTGCTCGGAATGAATTATTCATGTCGATATTCATTGAAAAAAGGAAATTTTTCTTATTTACTTTTCTTACAGAGTCACGCACTTATTGCTATTGATTTTAGCTTTTTCAATAAAAAAATACTTTTATTTGTAACTACATCTGACATTTTATCTACCGTTTTCCTAGGGATCCTAATAGTTTTAAAAAATCAACAAATTAAGACTACATGACAGAAAACTTCAGTAAAAACAGGGACAACGCAATATCTAATTGAGCGGGCATGAGTAGTGCAGCTACATATCAACTTACTGAGATTTTCATTAAAATACAAGAAATAAATAAATAATTCATTGTCCTTTTTGTAAGCGTTTTTTTGTAAAAATGCAATTTAGGTAGTCTAGTCTCTTAAGACACTGAGATAGCAAACTAGTCCTATTATTACAGATATTAGATTTATACTTCGTGCTAAAAGTAATTAAATTTGTTTTGATGGTTGCGCTAGTTAGCGCTCTATAAAAAACTTCAATGCTTCATCTGGATTGCCAGTACACATTTTTACACTCTAAAACAAAAGATATAACCATCATACAAAAAACGATAGCAACCTTTGTATTATATTATTAACGTTAATTACATTACTGTGTACACTTCTGTAAGAATGTAAAGCAAATCTTTTTTCTTTATTCGCGGTGGCTCCGTACAGGAAATGACCCAGTAACGTTTGTGGTGCGAGCGGTTTTATTAAAAGTTCCGGACTTTTCTTACTCCCTTAGGTACGTACTTACTCTCTTATTATGACTTCTAAAAGTAGAGATTAGAATTTAATGCATAGGAAAAATAAAAGAGTATCTGTTAGGATTTGGAAATCGAAACAAATTATATTGAAAATTACCTAAAACATTATTTTTAGTGTTTCGTAGCCAAATGGTTAAGGCAAAGCCTTTATAGTTTAGTCATGTCCATCCGTCTGTTTGTATGTCACAGCCTTTAAATTCCATCCGTTCTGATAAAATCTAATCAGGAGTATTATGTGAACTGCCATACAGTTTTATAATAAATTTTGGATAAAAACCTACGTAAATATTCACAAAGCTGAGAGATGAAAATATTTGTAAAGCGCCCAATTGTTTGGATAGCTTTTGTAAGTTATCAGTTTCTGATTTCGTAAAATTCTAAATTCGTGAAAAGCTTGTCGCCCATTTACATTCGGCTACCTGAAATGATAAACAAATCAGGCGTGGCCAGCAACAGGATGGGTAACCGCCTAGCAGCATATTTTTCAAAGCACCTTCGTTGCTCGGAGGGCACATTAAACCCACCGGGGGTTGATGTTAATTGCCATAATATAATAGTAGTAATTAAGACAAGTCACCCGAATCGACTACTTGTGCAATCCACAACGTATCATCCCCCCGACCGACCTCGGCATGGTCGTAAAACTATCGTTAGACGGCCTCGGCACGTACTAACGGCCCCAGATGACGTTCTCGCTGTCCGGATAGCGAGATTAGTCTCTACGACCTCAAATAGGGACTCCCCCTCACCGTCTCCGGGTTCGTCGGCGCCTGAACGGACACAGGAGGTGTCAAAGAGTGCCGGGTTGCTTCTCGCCCCCACTCAATCGCAACCGCACCCACGTAACTCCCCTCCTGGCGGTGACTCACCTTCAGGTTCGAGACTCACGCCGATCGGAGGGATGCCCCCGAGAGTGACAACCTAAGCCGAGGCTCCCCTCGCGGGAGTCCTTCAGAGACTCGCCCAATAAAGCCCGGTGAAGCATCAATGGCTGCAACGGCCAACTGCATAAACAGTTCAGAAAAAGAAATTAACATCGTATAAATATGTATTAACTAATGATGATTGTTGGTATATATACATATATGTATACTAACTGGCCCAGCAAACGTTTTCCTACCCTTGAGGCTAATGTGTTGTTGCGCTATCTGTTACAAAAAAAACATTATCCACGGATACACCCGGATTTCTATTAGATACTTACCCAATCCGGCCATATTTATGTCGATATTATATCCTACAATGCCATCTGTTCGAAATTTATAGAACCCGGACACGTTTATGTTGATAAACTAACTAATACCGCTATCTGTTAGGAATATATGGAACTCTTAATTAGCACACGCCATGTAAACCTGTTAGCATGATTTTTCCGACATTTTGAACAATTATCGTCATATTTCAACAATATTAAAGTTTACTTATAAATTTATTCTCTTGAATCAGTTAATCTACCGATAAAAACTGTATTAAAATCCGTTGCATAGTTTAAAAGATCTAAGCGTACTGATTTACATCGCTACAGACGGCGGGAAACGACTTTGTTTTGTACTTTGCATGGAAGATTGATTGATTGATGATCTCCATTACCGTCAGAAAGATCACCTCGAAAGTTGTCTAAACGACGTATTTTTTGATGAAGGAGGTTTTTTGTTGTCAATTTTGCTATAACTCGCCACTAGAGGGTGCCGCGGTACATCGACTTCAAGGGCAGGACAACGAAGTTACAATAGGTACAACATAAAGATATAGTTAGTGCGGTAACAAATCGGTTGAGAAATTTAACTTCAGAAACCTTTAATTTTTGTTTTTTTACCCATAACACCTTATTGAGTAATTCAACCTCAGAAACCTTAAAATTTTGGACGTTTTTAACGATAACACCCTTACAAAAATTGATTTAACCCTTGGCATGCCTGGTGGGGTCCCAGGGACTCCATATGGTAGAAAATCTGACATATCTTTTTAAAAGAGAGGTAGGGCACTGCAAGTACTCGCTCGAATAAGCTGCCCTAACAAATAAAGCGGGGCATAGCGAGTACTTGCTCGAATGAGCGGCCCGAACTGGGGAAGTACCTCCACCTTACAGAAAACCGCGGCCACAATAACACTAATTATTGAGTAGTGCTGTGTTCCTGGTGGTGAGTAAGGTTGCCAGAGCTCTCTTTGAGGATTCGCTGCGCGGACAGCGGAGGACCGGCGGTGCTTATCGCTGTCATTGCTCGGCGTAGACGCGGCGTGCTGGTTCGGCGGTCAGGGAGACCTGATGAAACGACTGACCGCTGGCCGCCCGCAGGTTGAACGGGTTCCCGAACCCAGGGATCACTTAATCTCCGCCCTGAGAGGAAAAGAGTTTTTACAGCGGCTACTCCATCCACATACAATGTGGATTTTTGCAATATCAGGGGTATTCACGCAAATCTTCCTCTTTCTATCCTCTTTCTAACGGAGTCGCAGATATCCTGCCCGGCCGACACATCATACCTTCATTATCCCGGCTACAAACTCGAGCACAATATTTTGAGTCGTGCCGGTGTATGTATGTTCGTCCGGGAGAATATCTGCTGTCGCCGACTTCATAGCCTTCAGGGACCTGTCGATATTGTGGGTGCGCGTAGATCACGGCGGCCACACTCGTATCTATGCGTGCCTATACAGGTCTCAAAGCGGTGACACGGACGTAACTCGACTCTTCACGCACCTGAGTTTGACGACTGACAAAGTTCTAGAGCAATATCCCACAGCAGAACTAGTTATTTTGGGAGACTTTAACGCCCACTATCGTGAGTGGCTCAGTTCTCGAACCAATAACTATGCAGGAATATCTGCTCATGAATTTGCTCCAACCTATGGATTCTCTCAGATATAGAGGACCATACGAGGTCCTTACTGGACCTTCTGCTGACTACACGTCCGGACGGATACTCCGTATCAGTGGATGCGCCTCTTGGCTCCTCGGACCACTGTCTCGTTCGGACTCAAATTTCATACACACATCCGATCCTTCTGGGCCAACTAATTGGCGTCGTGTGTGGCACTATAAGTCGACAGACTGGGACGGATTGCGAAAATTTTATGCATCGTACCCGTGGAGGCAGCTCTTTAGCTCTGATGATCCTGACGTCTGCCCAGCCGCAGTCACTGAGACAATCCTCGCTGGTATGGAATGTTTCATTCCTAACCTGCGAGTAGCTGCCGGCGTCAAAAAACGGTCGTGGTTTAATAGGTCTTGCAGAGAAGCTAAAATTCTTAAGCAAACTGCGTATGAGGCTTGGACCACGGCTCGTAATAATAAGGATCCGAATATTTCTGAGTTAAAACGCAAATTAAATGCTGCCTCGAGGTTCAGTAAGAAAGCAACTGCCAGAGCAAAATTCCAATTCATCGGCAAAATAGGTGGGCGACTTGCGAGGTATCCTTCTGGGAGTCGTGCTTTCTGGTCGCTTGCTAAAGCTGCCGAGGGGAACTTCTGCCAGTCGTCGTTACCACCACTGTGAAAGACCGATGGTAACTTGGCCCATAGTGCAAAAGAAAAAGCCGATCTATTGGGCAGTCTCTTTGCCTCCAACTCGAATATGAACGACGAAGGCGCTGTACCACCTACTTTACCGTGGTGCGGTAAGACCATGCCGGAAATCTCTATAACACAGCGAGAGATCCGGCGGGCGTTGTTTTCCCTAGACGTTCATAAGTCGAGTGGGCCAGACGGTATACCAGTAGTGGTGCTTAAGCAGTGTGCTCCTGAGTTATGTCCTGTACTCACGCGCCTCTTCGCGCTTTCGTACCATACTAGGCAATTTCCGTCTTCATGGAAGACTGCGAATGTGCGCCCGGTGCCCAAAAAGGGCGATAGATCAGATCCATCGAATTACAGGCCTATCGCTATTACCTCTCTCTTCTCCAAGGTGATGGAGCGTGTGATCAACACACAGCTTTTGAGATACCTAGAAAAACATGACATGATCAGCGACCGTCAATATGGCTTTCGCCACGGTATCGCTCCACTGGTGACCTTCTAGTGTATCTCACACACCGATGGGCACTAGCCATTGAGAGTCAGGGGGAGGCATTGGCATGTAGCCTAAACATAGCGAAGGCGTTCGATCGGGTCTGGCACCGGGGTCTTCTATCGAAGTTGCCATCTTACGGAGTTCCCGAGGGTTTGTGCAAATGAGTGGCTAGCTTTTGTCCGGCAGACGCATACGAGCCGTAGTTGACGGTAGTTTCTCTGATAGTATGGACATTAATGCTGGTGTCCCGCAAGGCTCTGTGCTGTCTCCTACGCTGTTTCTACTGCACATCAATGATATGTTGGAGATCAACAACATACATTGCTATGCAGATGACAGTACTGGAGACGCTTATTACACGGGCCGTGCAAGCATCCCTCGTTCTGTTGTGGAGGAAAAACGTGAAGAACTTGTGTCTCAAATCGAGACGGGTCTGTCCAATCCCAAACTCACTTGCGGTATCGAGCCCCTAAGTCTGAGGAGAGACTTTGCCTCCTCCCTGTGTGTGTTCTACCGCTTGTACATTGGGTTGTGTTCTGAGGAATTGTTCGAAATGATGCCCACGGCTACTTTCTACCATCGCACTTAATGCATTAAAACACGGTTTTAATGCAAAAATAATTCATCTGCTGAAAAACCCAGACTCAATTTCGACGAGAAGAAAATTTCTAAAAACCTGAGTATGGCGCTGATACGTCCTCATCTATCTGAAAGGAAAATTTACCAACGGATTTCTGTGAATCTTCGCAAACGAATTGAGGCCCATCTTGGTAAAGAAAAAGTAACACCAAGCAAAAAATCTTCTTCTGATGTAAAGAGCATTGTTATTTATGCTCTAGAATAAGATCGCAAATCAAAACTTGTTTGTGCTACCTGTAGCAGCCACATTTGTATGGACCATGCAAATCTTGTGTGTGAAAATTGCTTCCAAAAAGATGGCCAAGAATGCAATCAACTCCTTTTTGTATATCAGAGCTAAATATAGTCTTAAGCGCCTTAAAAAATAACCAGATTTATATAATTTTTTTATTCATGTTCTTTTTTTTTGGCTTTAATCTAATTAAGGTTAATTTTTGTTCGAAATTTTAAGGAGTGTTAAAAAACTTGATAAAAATAATAATTGACCAGAATAGGTTTTATTTTCTTCTTAATAATACAAATTAATAATTTATCTAATCGACTTATATGCAAAAAAAAAGAGTTTTAAATTATATTCTGCAATTAAACATGTTTTAATATTGAGGTCTCTCAGACCCCACCAGGCATGTGGTGTGATTTTTATTCACCAGGCATGCCAAGGGTTAAGTCGAGCAGCGATACAAATGCTAGAGTATTCATCATCCTTCAGACAAAAGGAACTTTATCTTTAGGTATAATTAAGTGAACCTTGAGTGTATTTAGGATTATGTCAGAACCGGATCAGACAAAAACCAATTAAGCAGTAAATTTTGTATTCCAGAAAATAAAATAAACATTTCTGTATCTTAAAAGGACTTACACAAAATGAATTTATTCAATTCCTTGGTAACTGCACACAGGAATTAAATGCACATACAACAAAATCTACCTGATATTAGTGCAATGAGCATTTTTATTATATCTATGTACTAGCTTTTGCGCCGTTTCACCCGCCCTAAATACGATTGTAGTTGTAGGATTTCAACGGTTACTTCTTAATTCTAGAAAAAAAACCGACTCACACTTGACTTTTTCAAGTAGCCTATGTCCTGTCCCAGGACTAAACCTTTTTCCATGCCAAATATTATCTTAATCGGTACAGCGCTTTAAGCGAAAAGAGGTAACAGACAGACAGACAGAGTTCTTTGGCATTTGTAATATTTTTATGAATGCATAAATTAATGCTATGTTCAAATAGGACTATTTAAAATAAAACCTGTTTTAATTTAATTATATTGCTTTGCGATGGCAGTCTTTCTTTTATTTAAAGAAATAAAGATGGCGAAGATACTTACACTCTAAAATTTTGGTAGGTACGTAGTTTATTTATATTAGCTAGGTCTTAGAACATTAAACCAAAGCTAGGTGGACTAAGTATCTGAAAAAGGCTGCCGGAAGTAGCTGAATGAGAAAGATGGAAAACTGAGCGTGGTGGCGTTCAATGAGAAAGGCCTTTAATTTTATTTAGATATTCATATTATATTTAATCTATATTGACATAACAATTGCCTAGTTTGTTCATTCAGAATGTTATAGTTATCAGATTACAGGTTATAGTACAAAATGAACAGACAAAAAACACAATATGAAAAAAAAAACACGACAATATCTAGAAATATTTATTTTTTCATATATTAAAGGGCCATAGATAAATTATAATTTTACGAAAATCATTTGAAGAACAGGAAATGCATTGTATTGTATTGAAATGTATTAACTTTTACTAAACATTAGCATTGAGACGTAGAGCACGTACGTAGCTCGAAGCGCGTAGCACTCGTAACGGTCGTAGCTTAGCTACAAACACAACTAGGTATTCAATCAACACACGTGACGTGCTTACGACGCTGACGTTACCTATCAATTGAATTTGTAGTTTCAGGAACTTTGTTGCTGTTTGTGAGATACGTATTTGCTTAATCCTACACTTGTCTGAACCAGGCATGGGCATGGGGCATCCCCGCACAGGACAAACATTTTTGTGATGGGTGTTTTCCATGTATGTGTAATAAGTATGTATTTACAAAAAAAGTAAATAAGCATTTTTATTAGTTTTCTCGCACTCAAAGTACAAGCCTTGCTTTCTTTGGCCACAAGGTGGCGCTGTGTGATTAGTCTACTGTTAGACATAGTCCTTTTTCCATTAATTTTCTTCTTCAAAAATATAAAAACATCTGAGAAATCAATTTTGTGTCTTTTCATTAGAGCATAAGAACGAAAAGACGGCTCAAAGCAAGAAGGTCACGCGTACGGTTTTGGTACGAGCCTTTCTTATTAGAGTGCCAGAATTTCCTTACAGGTATGCAGTTATGAAATTAAACCCAGTGTTATATATTTGTTACTGTGGACTGGGCTGGCTCAGAACAAACCTGGAAAATAAAACATTTCCTAGACAAAAACAAAGAATTAAAACTAAAAAGTTATGAACACATTATAGGATACGAACTTGCGCACTCCGGCATGGTAGACCTACTTTCTAGCTATTGGGCTGGAAAAGGTGATCGACAAATCAAATTTTTTTGTTTTATTTGTGAAAACACTCCTTAAATCTCACATAGTTATTGAAAAAGTCATCAAAATTGTTAGAGTCTGAGCCCACTGAGGCCAGTAAGTAGGCTTCTTGGCCCCGCCCGCTTTTGTATCTAAACCATACTTCGTGTTTTATCTCCTAATCGAGAGTTCCCACGGGAGCAGATTTTCTCGCAGGTAAACGGCAACAAATCAGTGGCGTGAAGTAATTCTTAGCACGCAGTTGTTGGCAGTTATTTAAAGAAACCAGTTGTCATCTAGCGCTGATGATTAAATTATGTGCGGGCAAAGCCGAGAGTAAATGGTAGTATATGCTACATAACATAAATAGCTTTTGCCATAAATTTGGTTATCGGCGTAGGATTCTTACAGCAACTCCTTGAATAGAAAATAGAAGTAGAGAAAACAACGATATTGCTATATGGCACTAGATATATAGAGAATTTCTGAATCAATTTTTTTTGGCTGAAGTTAAAACTTATAATTGCACGCTGGTAGTGTGCGCGTTGTTCATATTTTGAACAGACTGCTTCTATACATACTTAAAATAAAAGTTACGAGCGGAGACGCTGGCAAAGTCTAGTGATATATATATATATATATATTAAGGAATCAAAACTTAAACGAAATTTAAACCTTTTGTGCATCAAAAGACGGATCTCTCCATCAGCACAAATATGTGGATATTAATATTCCAGGCAGAAAATAATACAAAATTTGATTTTGCGTCTCTTTGTTACTCCTATCATTCCACTACATATATGTCGTAATAAAGTTGTCACAAACTACGTGCTTGACACGACAAAGCTTTCCTTATAACTTACCGTTCTGTTTCTACGCTTATGACAACGCTTTCTGTTTCTACGCTGAATACTTGTATTTGTGACAATTTATTCACATCTTACGTACAAACGCTTACCAGAAAATGACCCCTCGTTCCTAACGTTTATTACAGACAGGGTTTTGCTGCAAAATATTAGTTTACTCTGAAGGTTTTTCTTAGGATTTAGCATTTTTTTACGTAGGGAAAGCCTCATAGATGCCTGAGTCTAATTAGGGTTGGTTATTTTCTTAGTTGGACATATGTGCCCCATTATAGGGCCTTTCTTGTGTAGGTCATTGGTTACTTATACCATTTCAGTTCTGTCCAGAAATCCAGGAGACTTCTGATATTATTCAGTGCCTCTTGCATGGTATTTGGATTCTTAAGGAGCTTTGCTCGTAGGTAGCTCACGCTTTAACAGTGTAGGATCACGTGACGTGGTGCCTCCTCGGCTTCGGCTTAATTTTTTTTTCGTTTTTTCTTATTTATATAAAAAATCATTTAAAAACCCGTCAAATGTGAGTTGAACTCGCGCACCTAGGATTCCGTACGATAATCAATAATCAATGAGTGTACGCTTAGCGGCACACTTTTATTTTCCTACATCGTGGTACGGAACCCACGCTGCGCTAGTCCGACTTGCACTTGACCGATGTTAATAACAAGCACTAAACTTTTACTGGTCAAATAGGTACTTAGTAATAAATATGCCTTCTAAAGCAAGCCCTTTTTACATTACTTCAACCGTTAACATTTATCCATTTCATTACTTGAGTATCTCTGGGTTGTCATAAAAATATAAAGAAATGTTTTTCTGCTACCTTTAATATTTTATTTACAACTCCTAGTGACTTATGAAGTCCTAGTACATCAATCTTACAAACACACAAAATTCCTATACGATAAAAAAATGCAATATATAGAAATAAATCAAAGTTAATTTTTTGACTGCATATTTAGTATTTTATTTTATTCATTGTCCACTTTGTAGTTGCTTTATTTTCTTCTTTTTTCTTTTCTTTTTCTTCTAAAATCTATCGTGTATATAAAGATTATATATATAAAGGCCAATGTTTTCTCTAAGGGCTAAAGTATGTGGTTCTTCAAGAAAGAATTTATTCGAATTTTGAAGGGTCGGCAACGCGCCAGTGATGCCACAGGTGTTGTAAGCGTCCATAGGCTACGGTAGCCGCTTAAAATCAGGCGGACCGCAAGCTTGTTTGCCACCTTAGTGGTGTAAAAAAACTGAAATATCATTTTTTGTTAAAAACTAAATGAGTTCAACCGAACGCTATGTGTTTTGTTTTAAAGATGCCTTTTACCTTCAAAGAACTCCGTAAATACACAGTGGGCCGGCGTTTTAGACTATGGCCTTAGTCTTCTTCTCCAAGGAGAGGCCTGTGCCCCTGCAGCGGAACATATAATAACTAAGGCAAGCCATGCGTTTAAAAGCTGCCTAGCTGTTATGTCTGGATAAGGTAAATCGATATCGATAAAGTACAATTTAAATTGTAACTATTTTTAAATAATAATTAGTTAATTAATAGGCCAAGTGTAACGATGTCCTTTACGGAAAAAAATACGATCTGAAAAGACATAAAAGAGAAAATAATTCCGGAATTCCTATCTACCAACCAGAGCATAGCCGCTTTAAGGTTTCTTTTCTGTTGTTGTTTTTCCGTAGTCTAGTTTTTGTTTTTGAACTTTCTTTTAAATTATTTTGAGGTTCTATTTGTCTAGTTGGTTCTAAAGCTCACGCTAGCTTTTTATGCCATCATGTGCAACAGAACGGCCTCGCTGCTAGGCCGTGTGCGTGGCAGCCCAAACAGGCTCTTGGAAGCAGCTTCCAAAAGGATGGATTGCCATTTTGCGAGAGTTACATACTCTCATACTCATATAAGACGACGTATGTAAACACTTGTCACTCTCGCAAAACAAAATAATAATAAAAATTTAGTATTGAAGTGTTTTTTTTTGTTATTTTATCTGTACAACTAACATCGTTTTTAAGTCTATTTGTTACTAACACACTATGGACCATGGTCTGAAATAAACATTAATTATTATTATTATTATTATTTTTATTATTGTTATTATTATTATTGTTATTATTATTATCATTATTATTATCATCACTATCATCATCATTATCATCATTATTATCATCATAATTATCATCATTATCATTATCATTATTATCATTATTATCATTATCATTATTATCATTATTATCATTATTATCATTATTATTATTATTATTATTATTATTATTATTATTATTTCTGCAATAAAGTGTGAGTAATGCCACCGTATTTGAATTGTTAGACAAAAGCTGTAATTATCTAAATAAAACAACCACAGAAGCGAACAACATCTAATAATATATATATGATATAAAGTAATATATATTTGAAATTTGCTAATTAATAACACGGCATATAACAGAAAAAATAAAGTAACATATTAAATTATTATTATATTATATTCCAAAGATTCTTTTTTTAGTACAGGATTTTAAATCCTCCAGAGGTTGCCATATTTATTAATTGGTCAACACACTTGCTCATAATACAGCCTTTACTGCACCGTTTTCAGCTTCTTGATTGCGTCCATTAAGCACTTTAGTGGTAATGACAATTATAGCACAAGTGCCTTTTACTTTACAGACTTTTAAAAAAGATTTAGATTCCATTAAATATCAACTTTTTACAACATTTTGACACAAATAAGAGTATAAGTATTTACTATCCTTCAAATATCTTGAAAATAATTCTACTAAATACACACTCGGCTGATTGACGATCTTGCCTTCAGTTCGGGCTGCAACCCCACAACCTCGTCTCTACTGAGCACCCCAGCTTACTTGTAGTATAATGTTCTATTATAGTATTCGTTTTTACGAGCTTCACCTGTTTCACCTCTCCCGATGTTCATTTTCAAATCTTGCAAATTAAATTTGATCCACCTCCCGGTTACCGATTGAGCTGAAATTTTGCATTCATGTGTGGAAAATTAAAGAAGATTTAGCATAATTACATCTTCATTATTTTATTTTTTGCTATTACAAAGTCACACACTATTATTAAAAGAAAATAGGTATGTGACAGAAACCCAAAGATTTTAGGTGTGAAGTTTTAGGGTTTAATAAAAATGTCTAATGTCTATTACGTACGATATGGGATAATTGTTACGTAGACGAATCTGGTAAATCATGGTTAAAGTAATCGTCGGCGTTAAAAAGTCAATCGTTATATGATAACAGTTTACTTATCATGTTTAAATTTTGTTTTTTTATTTTTTAATTTTTTTTTACTAACAAGAACATAATAAAAGCTTGTTTTAAAAAAGTTTTTTTTTCTTTTAATTTTATTACTATAATCGACAATTTATTAAATAAATAGATTTATGATAAGTGCTTTGTTTATACAAGGATCTCTTCAGCAACAATTAATATATTCAAGTCTACTATTTCGATTCGTTACAGGAAATGCATGCAAATGACGACCAATTGCCATTAAATGTAATTGTCTTCGAGGTCATTATACGCTGGAGTAAAGCCGTAATATATAGAGACATTTAACTATTCTGTGGTATAAGTACGTACCTATTTAGTTACAGTGTATTAGCAAATGTTATGCCTACACGGAAAAAATCTAGTAACAGTGAATAGTTGGTTAGCTATAGTATATAGAACAACACAAATTGTAAAGTCAACTATAGTCTGGTTATAGTTACGATGTGTTTTATTTATTAAAAAAAATAAAAAATAAAGTTACTATTTCAATTTATTCAGTTGACTTTACAATTTGAATTGTACTATATTATATAACAACTATACTCATTGTAAAGATATTTCCGTGTACTTTCATTTTTTAACACTACAATTCTTTCCTGAATTAAAAGACTTTTGTCTCCAGTTTGAATATCAATTTCTATATTATCTAATATAATACTTTAATAAGTATCCAATCTAATACTTTAATAAGTAAGATTCTGCTAATTTCAAATCTCGAGCGCTGTTACTACTGTCTAAAAAGATTTTTTAAGCTCTACATTTCAATGAAACTAAGCAACGCAGTGCCTTGACATAAAAAACCTTTTTCTTCCTAAAGCCAATTCTTTTCCTATTTACCTGATAAAATTCTCCTTCTTTTTAGGGTTCTGTAAGAGACTCCGCCGTCCATCCGGCCGTCTGTCACCAGGCTTTATCTCATGAACCGTGATAGTTAGACAGTTGAAATTTTCACAGAGATGTATTGCTATTGCCGCTTTAACAACAAATACTAAAAAACAGAATAAAATAAATATTGAAAATAAAAATTGTGCCTAGGTTTATAGTGTGATACTTATCATTATAGGCTTTACAAATATAGAGTATTGAATACTCTAAGCTGATAGTGTGTTATAAATTTCAATAGGTGACCACACATAATCAGTCGGTCCATCAGCCTCTCTGTCAACTACTGACATGAAATAGTCATGGTAGTTCACATACATATGTTATATTTGATGTTTGGATCATTTTTAAATGAATATTGTATAACAATAAAGATATACACATCTAATTGTGACATACAGCAAACAGCAAAATTATATTGGTTCTGTTTTAATCATCTGAGCTATTAAATCATAAAAATAAAAAACTACATGTATTGTAAAGATTGAATTATTGTTTATTTCTAAGGTTTATTCATTTAAATGGTTAATACTTTAATATACACATAACAGCCTTTTTAATTTTTTAGATGTAAAGGATGACACAGGAGATGATGACAGCCCATTTTGGCTGTGTAAAAAAAGACGCTTAGAAGAACATACAGACACATCAAAAGAGTTTCAACTTAATGGGGATCATGACTATATAATGAGTTATGAAATTGAGGATGTTGATAATGAACTTAAAACTGAAAATTTGTTAACAACTCCAAACAACACCCTAAAAAAAAAAGTATAAAATACCACGAAATGAAAGCAGTTAAAGTTTTGAAGAAATAAAGAAAAAAAATTTACTACAAGAAATTGATTTAAATAAAGAAAAATTTGAGTTTGAATTGGAAAGGGCCAGAATTTGCTTAAAGAATTAAATAAATTATGTTAACTGACTTTTTTGTTTTCCTGTTACCTGGGTTATTTGTTATCTAAGGTGCTTACCCCAAATACCTAGCCAGCACTTTTTATTTTAAATAGAAGACACCAGACAAACATTGATCTTTGTCTTGTCTGGGAATGAAGATTGGTAGGTATTCACGCCTACCAACAGAGCCATTCTTTGGTGGTCAAAAGAACACTGTAAGGGCTCCCATACAACAAACTTGGTTTTTTTGGCCGTTTTTGCTGGATATTGATAACGGCAACAGGTAGACGCTGATATATATTTACTTTAAAAATAAATAATTTATTTAAAATAAAACAAACATTTAGGAGGGGCTCCCATACAACAAACGTGATTTGTTTCCCGTTTTTATAGATAATGGTACGGAACCCTTCCTGCGCGAGTCCGACTTGCACTTGGTCCATTTTTTTTGTTCATCTCCTTAATTTTGGATGGCCTTATTGATGACAGATTTGAGTTTACAGCAATGGCAAAGCGGACTCCCAAAAAAAAGTTAACGTTACCTCTGCGCTGTCGTCACATATGCATTAGACTGGTTATGCTATACTTGTGCCAGTTAAAGCAGTTCAGCTTACGCTAGCCGTAAGCTGAACTGCGTCGTCGGACGAACGTAAAATATGCTTAAAGATTTTTATGCACCCTTAACGACTTATCTTATTAACTAGTAAAATTAACTGGTTAGATAAAATTTTACAACTTTCCACTAAAGCATTAAAACTTACATTTAAATAAATTTTACATTTCGGAATTCTATTTAAGTTACGAAGAAACTAACGTAAAATATATATTAAGATAAGAGATAGAACCCACCTGGTGTAATGATTACAAATTTTCTTTTACGACTTTTGTATATGATATATAAAATACCTAACTAATTGCTTTTTTATATTCCAAATTACTCTATTTATAGCGGCACCTGTGCAAAAATACTTTTTACTGCCTAAAATAGAGATGAAAATTTATAAACACTTTTACAAAATTGTAGGTGCCTCGAAATATTTTCCTTCAGTTTTCCAGAAGTTTTATGTTAGGTTTAAACCGGGCCTCAATGTTTATTTATGAATTTCCCCACCCTCCTAGGTTATTTTATCACAAAAAGTCTTTTTTGGTACTCAAATCAGACTTTTTGTGATTTTTGTACCAGTCTCCATGACCCCTCAAAAATAATGTCCACTGCGTTACCAATGAATATTTTGATACGTCATCATTCGGGTATGCATATGTCAATCTGTATTTGAAAATAATATGTTTTTTGAAGATTATCCAATTACGAAAAAAAATATGCGTTCAAATCGACAACAGCAACAATTTTGTAGGCCTCAAAGATTATTTTAACCCACCTACATACATTCATGACACATACATTGTAACGCTTACGTTAAAACTTACATAGTAAATAAAATACTAAATAATAATAATAAAACTTAATTGAATTTAATTATAAAACCTTAATAATATTAAAACTTAAGCTGATTAGTTCCAAACACTTAAATCTAGTTTCTATATCTAAAAAATATAACAATTTATGCTAAAATACAAAAAATAAATTTAATAATAATCACTAACAAATAAATAAAACACATTAAACATAGAAGAAATCTTTCAAAACTTATAAAGGACAAGTAAATTAATTCTTTTAGTAGATATCGAATCACCTAACATCAGCGCCCGGCTACCTGTGAACTCTCTTACCGGCAAGATATGCTATACACATTTTGTATTTAAATAAAGATATTTTACCTTTTACGAAAACACTTCTAAAAGTACTTCTAAATAATTATTGGTGACAAACCCCAAAACTATACGGTAAGTTGTTTAATTATATTATAAGTGTGATTAGCTATAATTTCATCGTTCTAAATGTGACTAGCCTCGTGTTGTTTTGACATAGCATTGCCATGACCTCTAACGGTGCAAAGTGACACGACAGAGTTTAAACTGGGACTTGATTTTCAAACTATAATGCAATTAAAGTAGTATAAAAAGTATTTATTTTCATCTTTTATAATCATTTTCATTATTTGTTTTGCTCATTGCTATTAGCTAAATTAATCTATAACTTCTTCAAACTTCTTCTGTAGTCCTCCTCCTTAAAATTAAAATTAATCTATAAATTCTTCGTAGTTTTTCTGTAGTCCTTCTGCTTGTTTGCCATAAACCTTGACTGCCTCATCTCGATCACTAATTAGAGTACACAGTCTAGCTACTGCAAGTAGACGCTTCATTCCTGCTTTTAGTCGAAAGGATCATCATGTTGCAGTAATGTTGAAAAACTGGACATTGGACTAAATGGCTAAAATAATGATTCCAAATAATGGTTTGTTTCATCTTCGCTACAAAACTACCTCAACTTGGTGCTTCCTGTTGACGCCTGCAGTCTACCGGCAGGCGTCTTCTAAATTAACCCTGCCGCCGCCGTGGTGAACTTTGACCCGCAGGAAAGCCTATCGTTCTACACCTAAGTAGACAATTCTCGATGCAATTCGAAGACCATTGCTAGTCAAAAAAAGAACCCCGACCTTCCTACATACTTCTATATAATCATTCTGCTACATAATCTAAGTTTATTAATATGAATTATTTAATCCTAAATTAATTTTTTTTTATTATTTAAGATGTCACCCTAAATTATCGTGACAATATAACATAGTTTTAACAGTACATACTAATACAAGTGTGCTAGACTGCTCATTAAAGACGTGCTTGTAGGTTGCAAACCGAGCCGTCGGCGAGGGCGTAATTCGACTGAGTGTGTATTGAGCAGATCCACTTGTGTCATACGATTGTTTTCAACTCACTTTAAGGGCAGGTAATGCTCATATTGATATTAAAATGTTTAAAGAATGGAATCTCATAGTTTTAATATGTTTTTAACAAACACGTTGGATTTATTTTTCTAAAAGAAGACCCCGTTTTTAAGCATATTTTTTTTGTTTTATTGTGCAACAAAGTAAATCATTATTATATTATTATTATTATTTCAATATCGCTTTTGATACAGACGAATGTGATTGAGCCACTACCTCTTTGTAAATAAAAATAGTATTAACAGAAAATTTAGTTAATTTTATTTTTCCTTAGAGTATTTACAAGAGATAACGATGTAGAGAACTGGTTCTATCGAAAATGAAGCTGATGACTGAGTCAAAAATAATCAATGCCAATCTGAAAATTATAAAAATTTAAAAATAATAATTTTAAGTAAAGTTTAAAAAGGTATAACTCAATAAGGTTATATATGTTACAAGTCGACGGGAATTTTTGATAGGGATACAAATACTATTTTCCTTCTCTGTCCTACAGCCGTTTGTTTCAGTACCAAAAATCAAGCCAATTGTTTGCACTGTTAAGACGTGCGAAGAAGTAACAAAAAAAAGAAGTAAAAGTAGTGGATAGGAAATAATCTTTATCCTTTAAAATCCTATTTATCCTATTCCTGCATCATGTTACATTGCTTTGTTGTAATGCGAGGGAATATTATATTTTTAAAGGATTTTATTTACAAACATTGAAATTTTAAATTAAAAACTTGTTCTAACTAAAACTATTTATCTATGACACTAATGACATGGGTAATGTGAAACTTTTTTTTTTGTGAAAGATGTTTCAGAATCGTTTAAGTAGTTAAAGGTATTACACACATATAAACAAACAAAATTTACCTCTTTGCAATATCAGTATACCTTGTAGATGGAACTATAGATGAAAAAATACCAAACAATTACACTGGCTAAAATATCAAACAATATTATTAAAAGAAGTGTTTTAAACACGAGAGATAGTGTCGTTTTATAACAGCATAGCACGAGTGTTCAAAATTTCGTTCAGTTGCATACATTGCTTTTCGTACCACTGGAAAAATAAAATACATAATCCTTATCATAAAAAATTAAGTACCTGATAAATTCAGAATTTCGTTCACAACTCAAGTGGCTTCCAATCCGACTTCGCCGGAATGTACATATTCTTTCACTCCTCTATAACGTGCTATCTACACCATGTTATCTAAAAGAGCGGTTTAATTTTATCAGCTCGCCTTGTCTAACTCTTCGCGCGTCTACTAGTCTTCTTCTTCAAACACCTGGACACAGTACTAATTTTTATTATCATTCTTTTACTGTAAAAGCCATTAGTCTTTGGAACTCTCTGCCGATAAATATAAGACAAATCCAGTTCAACTTACGTACTACTTCCTAATTTTCTATAATTTTGACCAACCTCTGGTTATTCAAACATATCTATCTTTATTACTTTATTTATTGTATGTATGTTTATGTATTCATATTATATAACCATTTATTTTATGTATTTGTTTAATTTTTATATTAAGTATGTATATATGTATTTTATCTATATAGTAAGTACAAAGGTATTTATGAGTATTGTAATATTCTTTATTCTTCCTTATAATTTTACTTATGATGTTTTATGTATCACCTACCTCTTCCTGTCAATATTACTCTACTTAAAGGTTGCCTGGTAGAGATCGCTTTTAAGCGATAAGGCGGCTTTATTGTGCTATTTCTTCTTTTGTTATTTTTTTGTGTATTTTAAATTGTGCAATAAAGAATATTGTATTGTATTGTATTGTACCTGGGCTACATTTTTTTGACGTTTGATATACCTAATTAAAATTTAGTTGCATTGCATTTGGCATGAGAATACGTCCTCTTTACGCAAAGGTTGCGTTGTAGCAAACTTATAACTACTAGTATCTGGGCGACCGAGCTTTGCTTGATACTTTTTTCCTGTTGGAACCGTTTCCAATCAAGGAGTTGTTGAAGTAATCGCACGCCGATATCCTCATTTGACTATGTACTTTCAAGTTAACAAAGTTGGCGCTGTGTCAGATGCAGAGCTTATTAGCCTTGTAACGTCAAACAGGAGTGCTAATTAATAAGAACCCCGCAGAGCCTTTTTGTTTCGTGCATAAAATTGTGCTTGGAAATTATAAAAGCATTCTGCATTTACAAAACAAAAATATTCATTACAATAGGTAATGAAATTAATTTCTGGCTTTCCGAGTTTAACTTTATATGATATTAATTAATAGGCCATTAATTAGAAAATTTTGGTATATTATGACAGCAATCGTTAGGCCAAGTCAGATGCCTTATGGGGCGGTCTAAAAACTCTGACAGTCGAGTGACACCTTCTCGACAAACATCCACCAGTTCGCAATAGGCCAGCGCAGTGGGCTATGGCCTAAGTCTCTTTTCTGCTCCAAGGAGAGGCGTAAAGCGCTGACTTAGTTATTTTGTAATTAAGAGATAGTATACAAAAAGGAATGCTTAATAGCGATAATATTAATAACGCATTTTGAGCAGCTAAATGTTTATAGTATAGGTACCTATTTAGTGTTACACACTTTGTATGATATATTAACGTCAATTTCATCTTAAGCTTTAATAAAAGAATAACTCTAATAATTTTCTTATATGTACATACATTATAATATATAAAAACAATAACTACTAAAATGCTTACTTTATGTTATTGTGTGACATTTCTGTTTTATAGATATACATATTTGTTAAGTTACCTACTTCTAAAGTTCATGTAGAACACGTTCCTGACAGATCAAAGCTTATCACAAACAACCCAAAAGCCTTAAAACTTTGCATAAGTCATGTAAGTTAACTGTATAATAGCAGCTCTATTACAATTATCATGAAATCCTAAGACCGTGGTCACACGCTAGATCAGGCCGCAAAATAAAAATATTTTAAAAAAAACAAAAAAAGTTAAGTATGTAGGGATTATTGAATATCTATTTGGTGTGTATAAGATTGGTTACAAAGTATTTTTGTTATATTTTACTTCAATCGGGTAAAGAGGAAACCTTTATTTACGACCGTGATAAATAAAACATTTGTAGAAAAAGCTGTACAAATACCTCACTTGTTATATTTTTCCTTATACCATCAATAACTCCTGTCGATATGCGACCTGTCAACGTACACCAATGAGCAGGAAACGGAAGCACTTGTAGATATTGGCATTTTATGCCAGACAAAAATATACTACAGATAAATAAAAGACGTTATATTACTAGGAATTGGCTCAGTTTAAATGCTAGGCTGTGTTTTTTTTGGGATATGTAATCATTATTACTAAAGAGATAAAAAAGTATAACGAAAAAATAACTAACAAAAAAAAACAATATGACAAAGAAAACATTAAAAATAACTATTAGCAAAAGAAAAAAGAAAGAAGTACAGAAAGGAAAATATTAACGAAATAAACAAACAAAAGAAGAAATGAAAAAGAAAAACTTTTAAAGTAACTAACAATAAATCGAGTTTATTTCGCATACCAAGCGCTCTGTGCAAACTAATTGTATACCTATATGTCTTCGCCCAATCTTAAAATTGACCACTTCATGATGTGTCCAACCATTTCATGAAATGGTCGCATGTAAGGATGGAAAAAGAAATATCATGGCCACATCATGAAATGGTCTAGCCAGATCAATGACTACTCAGCGTTCAACGATACGAACAGCTAAACGCACGACTACTTCATGATATGGTTAAACATTAGTAACTATATCGTTAAATAGTTACATTATTCACCGGTAGAGGCGCTCATTGCGCTATGCTTTTGTGATGCATCATGGAGGTAGAAAATTATTTTGTATTGAAAGCGAATAATAACGTTTAAATCTACTCTATTCTCCTAACGCCGTTACAGTATCTACTTACAATTAACTTGATATAGGTAATACGTTCATCCCGATCAAGAGTTGTCACAAGAATATGTATTTCCACGTGTGAAACCGCGAGGATCGTCTAGTAAAAAATAAAAGTGTTGTGCAACATCGTTACGATGTTGCAGTTTTGGTGCAGTGTAGATGTAATTTTCTTTGAATGCAGACTATCTGTATTTATTTTATTCCTGTTTTAAATATTATATTATGAAAACCCTACTTTAATGATAATATGGCTAAACGTAAAGCTAAAGTAAAAGCTTGAGCTGCTTATATCACGTACTACGACCATTTCATGAAATGGTCGCACACATCAAGAAGTGATCAATTCTAAGATCTGCCCACGACATATATACGAATACAATTTGTTTGTCTCGAGAATCGTGTTTCGTAAGATTTTTGCCTGTTTTTTTAATTTTTTTTTTAATTTTCCCTCTAAATCAGGTAAAGTGACAAACTTAAGGAAATAAATAATAACTATTCCTTAACATTAATCACAGCGCCATTTTTTATGGCCATTTAACGGGTATATATTAATATATATATATCTTGCTTCTTGCGAAATTTCATTATTCTAGATAAACGTGAAGGTTTAAATTTATTTGCGAGCGTTAAAATCTGCAATCTAAAAAAGGCCGCCATTAGCAAAAACGATATTGCAAACAACTGCCTTATTGTGTACACAGTACCAAGTGTTCTTAAAATAGCTTAATTATGACTAGCTTAAAAACAGAAAATACCATTACAGTAAATGATTTTTTGTAATACCTACCTTACCTAATTAATTAACTAAAGAACAAAAATGTGATGAAATCAACAATATTTAATTTTGTTTATTTACGTGAACTTTTTGTAAATAGAATAAATTTCATTGTGATACAAGATAACCGGAGATTAACCAGTTTTTTCGTTGGAGAATCACTTATGATTATCCGGAGTTTGATGCTCCAGTGGAAACTTCTACGACAATTCCGACGCTATCTATTACAGACAGCGTAAGTTAAGTTAGTTAGTTGAGTTGGGTACCTTAACCTTAAATTAAAATCTAATAAGAGTCGAACTGCGGCGGTTGCCTGCCCCGTTTCAGTCAAAAAATACCTTATAATGAAAAGTTTTGATTTAAACATTGATTCTACGTGAATTTAAGCATGGTTTTAAATATATTTTACCTTTCCGACAATTCGTATATTGTTCTAAATAGTGCTTATATTAGACTAATGTCCAAATTACAAATATAGGTTTTATATGTATCTTGATAGAGACAAATGAGAATCAAACAAGATGCACAAAATAATCAATGAATGTGTTAGGGTCTTAACATCACTAAAGATGTATTCCCATCAAAAAGTACTAAGTTTAAAGCTTGTAGTATGTAACATCAGTTAAAGAATTAACTTAACCCATAGAAGTGGCTAATACGAAACCATAGCTAGATAAAAAAAATAAACAGCGCCATCTGTTGTTGCTATACTGAACTAATTTTTTTGTAAATATGTAAATGGTTTAGATAATGTCAAATTATGCACGACTTTTATTAAACTACAAGTTATCACTTAAAACTAAAAATATAGGTAAAATTAGGTCTTGACAATAGATCTCACCTTATCGCGTACAATGCAGTTTGCAACGTACCAAATTAGTAGTATTAAAAAGTTTTGGTATTCACATGAGATATGCTTATATTGTCATATAATTAAAACCGGGATTGTCGTCAAGAATCAGTTAACAAAAATTAATATATACATTTTATTACACACATTTCATCTATGGCTGCAAACGTTTTGATTAGAATTAATTATGACTGCTAATTAATGTCTAATTTAGTGATTGGTCTATAAGATGATTGAGTTATCATTAGAATTCTTGCATCATCACACGAGTAACATAGGCTAATAAAAAGTTTGGTTAAGATCAGCACAACGCCATCTATTGTCTAATAGCGGTAAACAAAAATATTCCTTAACTTCCATGGTCCATACTATAGTTATTTTATTTAAGTTTTGTTACACTTATTACAAATTAATAATGAACGTCGATATTTTTGAACTGAAAACTTCTTTAGCGGCGTGGTGCACTTTTTTTGTGATGAGTAAAAAATGTTAAACTCGCGTCAGGACACGTGACCTTTATTTACATTAGGTTAATTTTAATATTTAGCATATGGCGATTATGAGTAGTACAGGGAGGTTGGACATGGGATTTTAATTCTATGACAGATTGAAATGTCAAATATACTAGGTACGTCAAAAAAATAAATAAACAAACGAATTATACGAAGCGATGGGAAGTAAATAGCTAGTATGTTTTCACTTCTGCCGACACTCCCGGAGTGCGACCCGTTTGTTTTTACTCTATTCTATTTGCATTATTTTTACGCTATTACTTATCTACCTATAATAGTAGACAAAGTAGGTACACTAAAAGGTTAAAAATAAAACTGAATAATAAAAAAAAATATTAAAAACGTTTGTACTGCCATGATTTTAAAGTGAACTGAAAAGTGAAAAGCAAGGTTTTTTAAAACAAAAATGGCAGTTTTTTTAAAAGTTAGTACCCGACTACTACGAAGAGTTACGAACATTTTCATATGTTTCCGTGTAGCTATTCGAATTTTGGTCAATTTGATGGTGAATATTAAACACGCTGCGTAACATTAAGAACGGGATCATAACAAAGATGGTGTAAGTTTATTTCCACATTCTTCAAAATAAACCAAAAAAAAATTCTTGAAGAATAATTTTTTGGCATATCGCTACATAAATAAAATAAATAAAAGTAAAAGTAAACATATAAAAGCTCTCCCCGTTGTATTTTCGGACTTGTACATTCCATACCATATCACAATCTGACGTAGACATTTTTAATAAATACCTATCTAATTAAACAATAAAAAACCCTTTGCGTAAATGTGTATTGTGCGTCTACACACTCATGGCTCATCCTAAAAACACCGCAATGGATACAAGTGAGTGTGTAAGGACAGGACAAAAAACCAAAACTATACGAATATTACACATACCAACATACAAATCTATTTTTACATTTATCAAGACTTTTAAAGACACAGTCCACAAAGTCTCAAAATTTTGATGACGGTATCAGTATAGGAAATCGTTTTTTTCCCCTCATTACTTACGGTAACAGACATAGAGAACTGGACGGCGCATTCCATAGCCAGCTGTAAAATAAACTGGTCACAAAAGTGTGATAGACACGAAGCAAACGTATGGTGTCTTGTCTATGAGCCGATATCTATTTTTACAGTGTCGCCAATTCAGTGAATCTATTGCGCAGTCCATAGGATAGATTACACAACTCGAAGTTTATGGTCGTAGCCAGTGAGAAAAAAAAACACAAACAAACAAAATGGCGGACGTTGGTAGAAAGAGAAAAGAATCCACAGGTTTGCTTTGTCTTTTACTAAAGGATGATCAATTTTATAATGCTCTTACGCAGTCTATAGGACAGATTATAGGACTCAAAGTCTATGCTAACGGTACACTGCAGTGCATCGAAATGAAGAATAAATAAATACAATACACATATATTATAGTTTGATAATAATATATACTAATAAATACACACTTTGCATTGGTTTAAACATAAGAAAAATAAATTATTTTTTGAAATAGCGATAAAGTTTGCGCGCGTCTCATACACAAGTCGCATGTATCTACTTAGATGATACTTAGATATACTGTGTACACAGAATAAAAAAATAGAGAAGAATTTCAATAAAAAAATTCAAAGCTATGTAAAAAGTATAGAGTGTGGTTTATTACACAATTCTAATAAACCACACAAAGAAAAGGGGAACGACACGCATACGCATACTTAAAGCCAAAGCAAGCAACATTGTTGCTTGTAACATTATACATCTCCCTTATCTTTTTTCAAACGGGCTGCTTCAAATACATGAGATGTAATCTGACGAGCTTTTCTTGACATGTGTGCATTTTGGTGGTAGTGGTCAAAGTAATGTCATTATGCGATAACGTGTGGACATCATTGAGTAAAGTTTATATTTATAGTCATTATTGTCATATGAACCATGGACAGATATACATACAAATATGTAAATTAATATTATAAAAACGTAAAATTTGTTTGTTTGTATATAAATAAATGTTTTTAGACATTACACACAGCGCCGTCTGGTCCCAAATTAAGCAAAGCTTGTGTTACAGATACCAGACAACGCAAACAAATACATATTTATTTTGTTTTTTGTAAATACATACCTACATAATTTACATAGAAAACACCCAGTCTCAAGAAAATACAAATAACAAATGTTAGTCTTGGGCGGGAATCAAACCCCTGCACGCCTTGATGCAGCAGTTACTGAGCCACGAAGCCGTATATAGGAGAAATCACCGCAACTAATCAACCGATTCTAAAAATTATTTTACTAATAAAAAGCTACACTATACCTAAGTAACATATTATAATTATTATAATTATTATTATGTCATTATTTTTTTAATTTTAATTATCAATATTTGTTACTTAAGTCTATTTATTATTAGTATTTTAATATAAAGTTGAAAAAATACAAAAGATTAACTGCTGAGTTTCTTGCCGGTTTTTCTTGGCAGTAAATCATTCCGAACCGGTGGTCATTCTTTTTAATTAATAATTAAACTGAAGATTGAAAAGTTTGAGTTGAGTTTATTTATTTATTATAGTTATTTAGTTGCAAGAAAAAGGTCACTATTCGTTTACGTGTTGCAGCGAGTAACTGGGGGCTCATTGGGAACATTCTCGAGCTATTAGAACTCTGGAATTCGCGAGAAAAATGTATGCAAGTACATTCACGGGTTTCGAGAGGTAGGTTAGACATCCATAAATTATTCTCTCGAATTCCAGAGTTCGAATAGCGCGAGACTGTTCGCAATAAGGTCCCTGGAGTGACCTATTTTCTAGCGCAGGAATATTTAGGGAGACTGAAAAGGATTATAATAGTATTTTTATGGTATGGGTATTAATGTATTTGTCTTGATTTTGGCGCATAGATAGTTCGACAATGAATACTTTTCTATTTTTGATCTAGAGTTCACATACGAGCAAGTGCGTAGGTTCTGCGAGTGAAACCACGGGGAATATGTAGTAAAAAATAAACATCTTTATTCACTCAAGCAGCGACGTTTCTATGATATAGCTATGATAGTATGATTCTGCACATTTGTCTAGGACCACATGCATTCACGTAGAAAGTAGACAAATGGCGCAAGTCGGCGCTGGTTTGTATTCGATATAAAGACTCAACTAGCGCAGGCGGCTTACTGTATTTTAGGTCCATACAATGATTTATTATTATTTTAATAGCTTAATAGTTAAATACTAAAAAGCAACACGACAATTAGTGTTTGAATTTGAAATCATTGCGGGAGGTTAAGGGGGTGTACAGCGTATATTTGTGTACTGCCGTCGAATTGATCATTACAACGATATATTATGTACATAATATGCACTAAATATTTCATTTGAGGCTAAGATATAGGCTAGGTCGCGTAAATGTGTGTGTTTTGAGCAAATTTAGTGGCAAAACTTTAGTACTTATTAGAAGGATTGGAAAAAATATATGTTATAAAACTTGCTTTTGTTCAATACATTACTTAACTAGTATAGTATTATACAATCTGTGACTAAGTAATTGTTATTTATAGTATTAAATGCTAAAAAAATCTTGAAGTGACCATTGTTATAACAATTGTGCAATTTTTTAAAGCGTGTATTGGATTTGCTTATAATAAAAGTCGGTTGAATAATAAGACATGTTTGATGTATAGTGCATTGGAGAATAATTTATGGATGTCTAACCTACCTCTCGAAACCCGTGAATGTACTTGCATACATTTTTCTCGCGAATTCCAGAGTTCTAATAGCTCGAGAATGTTCCCAATAAGCCCCCAGTTACTCGCTGCAACACGTAAACGAATAGTGACCTTTTTCTTGCAACTAAATAACTATAATAAATAAATAAACTCAACTCAAACTTTTCAATCTTCAGTTTAATTATTAATTAAAAAGAATGACCACCGGTTCGGAATGATTTACTGCCAAGAAAAACCGGCAAGAAACTCAGCAGTTAATCTTTTGTATTTTTTCAACTTTATATTAAAATACTAATAATAAATAGACTTAAGTAACAAATATTGATAATTAAAATTAAAAAAATAATGACATAATAATAATTATAATAATTATAATATGTTACTTAGGTATAGTGTAGCTTTTTATTAGTAAAATAATTTTTAGAATCGGTTGATTAGTTGCGGTGATTTCTCCTATATACGGCTTCGTGGCTCAGTAACTGCTGCATCAAGGCGTGCAGGGGTTTGATTCCCGCCCAAGACTAACATTTGTTATTTGTATTTTCTTGAGACTGGGTGTTTTCTATGTAAATTATGTAGGTATGTATTTACAAAAAACAAAATAAATATGTATTTGTTTGCGTTGTCTGGTATCTGTAACACAAGCTTTGCTTAATTTGGGACCAGACGGCGCTGTGTGTAATGTCTAAAAACATTTATTTATATACAAACAAACAAATTTTACGTTTTTATAATATTAATTTACATATTTGTATGTATATCTGTCCATGGTTCATATGACAATAATGACTATAAATATAAACTTTACTCAATGATGTCCACACGTTATCGCATAATGACATTACTTTGACCACTACCACCAAAATGCACACATGTCAAGAAAAGCTCGTCAGATTACATCTCATGTATTTGAAGCAGCCCGTTTGAAAAAAGATAAGGGAGATGTATAATGTTACAAGCAACAATGTTGCTTGCTTTGGCTTTAAGTATGCGTATGCGTGTCGTTCCCCTTTTCTTTGTGTGGTTTATTAGAATTGTGTAATAAACCACACTCTATACTTTTTACATAGCTTTGAATTTTTTTATTGAAATTCTTCTCTATTTTTTTATTCTGTGTACACAGTATATCTAAGTATCATCTAAGTAGATACATGCGACTTGTGTATGAGACGCGCGCAAACTTTATCGCTATTTCAAAAAATAATTTATTTTTCTTATGTTTAAACCAATGCAAAGTGTGTATTTATTAGTATATATTATTATCAAACTATAATATATGTGTATTGTATTTATTTATTCTTCATTTCGATGCACTGCAGTGTACCGTTAGCATAGACTTTGAGTCCTATAATCTGTCCTATAGACTGCGTAAGAGCATTATAAAATTGATCATCCTTTAGTAAAAGACAAAGCAAACCTGTGGATTCTTTTCTCTTTCTACCAACGTCCGCCATTTTGTTTGTTTGTGTTTTTTTTTCTCACTGGCTACGACCATAAACTTCGAGTTGTGTAATCTATCCTATGGACTGCGCAATAGATTCACTGAATTGGCGACACTGTAAAAATAGATATCGGCTCATAGACAAGACACCATACGTTTGCTTCGTGTCTATCACACTTTTGTGACCAGTTTATTTTACAGCTGGCTATGGAATGCGCCGTCCAGTTCTCTATGTCTGTTACCGTAAGTAATGAGGGGAAAAAAACGATTTCCTATACTGATACCGTCATCAAAATTTTGAGACTTTGTGGACTGTGTCTTTAAAAGTCTTGATAAATGTAAAAATAGATTTGTATGTTGGTATGTGTAATATTCGTATAGTTTTGGTTTTTTGTCCTGTCCTTACACACTCACTTGTATCCATTGCGGTGTTTTTAGGATGAGCCATGAGTGTGTAGACGCACAATACACATTTACGCAAAGGGTTTTTTATTGTTTAATTAGATAGGTATTTATTAAAAATGTCTACGTCAGATTGTGATATGGTATGGAATGTACAAGTCCGAAAATACAACGGGGAGAGCTTTTATATGTTTACTTTTACTTTTATTTATTTTATTTATGTAGCGATATGCCAAAAAATTATTCTTCAAGAATTTTTTTTTGGTTTATTTTGAAGAATGTGGAAATAAACTTACACCATCTTTGTTATGATCCCGTTCTTAATGTTACGCAGCGTGTTTAATATTCACCATCAAATTGACCAAAATTCGAATAGCTACACGGAAACATATGAAAATGTTCGTAACTCTTCGTAGTAGTCGGGTACTAACTTTTAAAAAAACTGCCATTTTTGTTTTAAAAAACCTTGCTTTTCACTTTTCAGTTCACTTTAAAATCATGGCAGTACAAACGTTTTTAATATTTTTTTTTATTATTCAGTTTTATTTTTAACCTTTTAGTGTACCTACTTTGTCTACTATTATAGGTAGATAAGTAATAGCGTAAAAATAATGCAAATAGAATAGAGTAAAAACAAACGGGTCGCACTCCGGGAGTGTCGGCAGAAGTGAAAACATACTAGCTATTTACTTCCCATCGCTTCGTATAATTCGTTTGTTTATTTATTTTTTTGACGTACCTAGTATATTTGACATTTCAATCTGTCATAGAATTAAAATCCCATGTCCAACCTCCCTGTACTACTCATAATCGCCATATGCTAAATATTAAAATTAACCTAATCTAAATAAAGGTCACGTGTCCTGACGCGAGTTTAACGCGAGTTATTTATAGTATTAAATGCTAAAAAAATCTTGAAGTGACCATTGTTATAACAATTGTGCAATTTTTTAAAGCGTGTATTGGATTTGCTTATAATAAAAGTCGGTTGAATAATAAGACATGTTTGATGTATAGTGCCAATGCACTATACATCAAACATGTCTTATTATTCAACCGACTTTTATTATAAGCAAATCCAATACACGCTTTAAAAAATTGCACATATAAAGACTCAACATCAACATCAATTTATAAGTAGAAGTAAAAAGTTAAAAAAATTGACAACAAAACGGTAAAAACGTTAAATTTCTTACAAAAAATTAAAAGAGAGTTCAAGGCGTCCTTATTTAGTAGGTAAGTAGTTTAAGTAGGTACATTAAAATGCACATTGTAATTAGTGTTATTAGGGATTACGAAATTAATTTCCTAGCCTATATTGATATTAATGAATGAGTATAGTCATTTCGTTTATAAAACTTTACAGTCCGCTAGGAACCAAGATCTTACAGATTTGCTTCCTCCAAAAACTTAAATTTGAAGTTTGTATGTATACGGTCATGTATAAATTGTTTATGCTATATAAATGACTAATACACAATCATAGCTTGATAAGAAATTAATACAGCGCCATCTATTATAGCTATACTAAATTACATGTTATGTAACAACAAAGCACGAACCACGACCAATTCCTCGCTGGGGTGGTGGCGCGCTTTACAGCTTACAACGCAGCGCTCGGCGCGACCGCATAACTAGGGCATGGAGAATATTGCAGAACCAGTATTAGCTCCTTGATCTCTTATTCATTCTATTCAGGAACAGAATCTGCCTTCGGAAATCGATCTATTACTTTATAAACCTACTCTCCAAATTTTATATAAAGAAAATAGACTTTGTTTTTAACTACATCTCAATATTGGAAAGACTTGTCCTGATTGACTGGTATATATAAACCTCCAGACAATGCTGCTAGAGTTAGTAGCTTGATATTTTGAAAACAGGTTCCTTTGTTAGCGACAGTAAAAAAGGGTTAAAACTCTGGTTATTGTAGTTACGATAGTTCTCGTATAATTGTAATTTTTTTTTTAGTTTTCGATCAGCAATTGATAATTAATTTTATTATTTCTTATTAAAATTTAGAAAGAAAGTTCCACCACTTTATAAGACTGGATTTTCAATAAGATGTAAAAGTTTGTATAGAACGGAAAAAGTTAATTAGTACAGGTAACCAGCTGATTATTTAAATAATTAATAACTGTAGGAATATTAGTCAATCTTAAAAAACAAAACAAACTGAAACAAAATAATATACTCTAACTTAATTAATTATCTACTTACATAACAAAATAAGAGTAAATACTAGTATCTCCACTATCCAAAAAATGTAATTAAAAGATGTATCTACTGTAACAAAAAATTTATATTATAGTGTGGTTAGTTTTAAGTGTTCCGTACCGAAAAGGTACAAAACGGAACCCTATTACAAAGACTCGCTGTCTGCCTGTCCGTCTGTCATAAGGCTGTATATCCAAAACCGTGATAAGTAGTTAGACCGTTAAAATTTTTACAGATGTATTTTTGTTTCCGCTATAACAACAAATACTAAAAAACAGAATAAAATAAATATTGGGCTTCCATAGAACAAACGTGATTTTTGCTCGTTTTTGGTCGATATTGATAACGGCAACAGGTAGACGATCGAAATATTCTCAGAATATTTATTTATTTATTCACTTTAAAAAAAATTAAATTTACACAAAACAAATATTTAAGGAAGGCTTCCATACAACAAACGTGTTTTTTGTCGTTTTTTTAGATAATGATATGCAACCGTTTGTGCGCGAGTCCGACTCGCACTTGGCCAGTTTTTCTTATGCCATATTAAAAATAGTTATTAACAGAAGGGTTACTAAGTTTAATTTTACTCAATCAACCAACAATATTATAATAGTATATGATACTAGACTTTGTCAGCGGCTCCACCCGCCCTTAATTGGGTTATCAGCGTGGAACTCCTTAATTATACTAATGAAGTTTCTTATAGCAAGCTACAGCTGTAGCTATAGGTTGCTTAAGCACGGTTATATAGTTATTCCCACAGGAACTAAAGAATTTTTCAGGATGAAAAGTAGCCAGGCCCTAACATATACGTGTGCCCAGTTTCATATAGATCTGCCCAGTGGTTGAAGCGTGATTGAGTAATAAATATCCATCCATATTTTCACATGTATAATATTAGTAGCATAGGATTAGTAGGATAATGTTATGATTATTTTAAGTACCTAAACTGCTGATATTTGAAATTCCAGTCGTTCGCTGTATTTCGAACGGACTTCAAACACGAGAAGGTTCTCAAATATGTTGTTTTTTCTATGAACTCTAAACTTAGTCATTTATAAAACGGATTTGGATTTTTTTTTTGGCTCATTTAAATATATTGAAGGAAGAAATATATATATTGGTCTTATTAAAATCTAATAAAAAAAAAATAACTTTGTTGCTAAGGCTTGGTTAACTGTGCGGTGCGGTGAGTTGCAGTTAAGTATTCAAAATCGTATTGCATTAAATTTGGTACGTGCTTTAAAGTGAAAAGAATTCGATCGGAATTATTAGTTTCAAAATTTCCTAAAAGCAAACAAGTTGGAGGCTATCAGTAAAAATTAAAACGCGTAGTGACAACATTTTTCCACCGTTTCCAGCACTTTTGCGGCAATATGCGGTTTTTTTTGCGTAGTGCATGTGGTTTCATATACGTAAGTCAAAATATAGAGTGACGTAAAACATTATGTACCGCCAAATCTGTTGCAAGCCACAGTGACCCGCATGGGATTCTTTTTCGCAGTACACGTACTTCCGTTGTACCGTTCACACTTTGCTAATTTTCAAAAAGCATGCAAGGAATTTTACCTAAGTGCATCGTAGGCCTAATAAATCCGATGACTGCTTTGACATTGTATGTATTTGACATTAAACATTTTAAGCGGAATAAAAAGTAATTTTTGATTTCTGTAGGTATAAATTTTTGTAAAAAAAAAATATTAATTGTTTAACAGTAGGTTTTTTATAATGCATTTGAGGTTCTTAAATAGTAACCATTACTCTAAAATGTGGTGAATTTTGCCAGTTATTGGTTTCCAAAGTAAAAAATTCGTGTTATTCCAACCTGTTATTTTCCGCGTGTTATAATAATCGTAAAAAATCGATAATAGAACGTTACAACTTGTCTTATGAATAAGATAAATCCACGGAGCTGTTACTTTATGTGTGTATGACAGCCTATTTTCTATTTCTATGAAATTCCTTTTTAAAAATTAAGGTTAGGTTAGGTAAATGCCTATTTTTATGTCCTTTAAAGAATTTTTATGCCCTCTAAGGTAGTTCAAAATATAGGTTAGGTTGCTATTTTTATATCCTTAAAAGTAATTCAAAATTAAATTAAGGTTAAGGCAGTATTTTTAAGTAGGTGCTGTAGATTATTTTAATGACAATATAACCTGTTCCTAACCACAAAATTGAATTTAAATAATAAAATCGAAAAAAATAAAAACACTTGTCTAATGTACACACGTCCATGTCGAGTAATGCTTTTAGTGAAATATTGCGAAGCACTTCCGACTTGTCACTTCAAAAGTAAATGTGAAATATATTGTGTTCAGAATTTTTGTTTCTGGGTAGTTCTTCTCACGAGAGAATTTTCTTTCACCTTATCTTGTATATTTTTTGTAACCTTACTGATTTTATAAATATACATTTCTTGGAAATTTCGTACTTCGAAATGCTGGTTACTGAGTTGTCATTCATCCGAAATGAAAATTATTTTGGACGTGTTTGTTAAATTTGCAATAAAAAATTATATAGTTTTGAAGTCCTTTTGGTTTGATTCATAACTCCTTAAAAACTAGTATTGTGAACATATTTTTTTTG
The DNA here is from genome assembly GCA_946406115.1 of Apoda limacodes. Taxonomy (NCBI): domain Eukaryota; kingdom Metazoa; phylum Arthropoda; class Insecta; order Lepidoptera; family Limacodidae; genus Apoda; species Apoda limacodes. The sequence goes on along the minus strand of OX291555.1, from coordinate 16,744,139 downwards.
GGATGGGATGTGATGGGATGTGATGGGACAACAAATAAAGTTAACATACCAATGGAAGATTCAAAATCACGCCAACAAAACTCATTATACCATCTTAAAATACGCACTTATAATGTTAAAACATTGTCATCTACGGAAAAATAACTAGAACTTACCCATACCATGGAAGCGATCAATTGGGATATACTAGGATTAGCAGAAGTGAGAAGAATGGGGAACAAAATAGAAGAATACAACGATTATATTTTCTGCTATATAGGTTCCTCTGGCCTCTGGCTTATAGGTTTTCTAGTGAAGAATAAACATAAGTCAAATATAGTAAATTTCACTGGGATCTCGGAATGCAATTCCAAGATGTTCGAGTTAGCATGATACAAATATATGCCCCAACAGAAAGCACAGAATGATGTGGTGATCGTAAAATTCTGTAACAGCTTTATAGCTGTACAGCCACCCTTTCCGAGATCCCAGTGAAAAGAGCGCATTAGCGTGCACAGGAAGTATCAGATGATTTGGTTATCGTCATAGGAGATTTTAATGCTAAAATTGAACAACCGAAAAATCATGAAAACCTTGTAATGGGAAAGCATGGCCATGGAAACCGAAATGAAAGAGGAGAGAGATTAATCCAGTAGGCATTAGAAAACAAAATGTCGCTAATTAATACATACTTTTAGAAAAAAGAATACCAGAGATGGACATGGATTTCATTGGACAAAGAAACAAGGAACGGAATAGACTTCTTTTTGAGCAATAAACCTAAACTGTTCAAATTTCGAGATACTTAGCAACGTGACCTTCCGTTCAGATCACAGACTTCTTACAGTATGTATAAATTGAAAGAAAACAAGAAAAAGCAGAAAGAACTACAAAACTTCAACCAAGCCACCAAATACTGAGGCAGAAATTAAACTATTTACAGAATGCTTGGAAGAAAATATCAAAGGTCTCTCAACAGTTATGATAAGGATGTCCAAGGTTTTTACAATGAACTGAAGAAACATATTAAAAATAGGCGAAAAACAGCCAAAGAAACAACTTCCATTGTACGGAAACAAAATATAATAAAAGAAAACACAATAAAACTAATAAAGAGGCAAAACGAGTTACTGTCCACAAAAAAAAATCTAAAAAGGCAAAGGAAGAACTAAAACACCTATTAAAAATAACACACAAGGCAATCAGACAAGACTACAATACTTATCGCAAGTATAACATCGAGAATAACCTTATAAAGTATAAAAGCACAAAAATAGCTAATTTTGCATAAAGAATGGATACAAAAATTAAAAAACGGACAAAGCGAGACCAAATCTATACATGACATTATAACATTGGTTACAGACTTTTACAAAGACTTGTACAGAAGACCATCACAAGAACTTTATTTATGTGAACTTGATGAAAACGACGATAATGAAGAACTAGAATGCATGACCGAATATGAAATAATGAAACACATGAGTAGACTTAAATACGAGAAGAGTCCTGGACCGGACAACATAAGTAACGAAACCCTAAAACTAGCAGTACCGGTCTTAGTTACTCATTTGGAAATCTCATCAACAACATATTACAATCAGGCCAAGTACCCGTCCAATGGTGTAACTCAGATACAATACTACTGAACAAAAACGAAAATTCTCTAGATTTAGGTAATTATAGACCCATCAATCTATCATCTAGCGTTTACAAACCATTGAATCAATTATTTAATTTTGTAAATAATTTTAAGTAGAATCTCACATAATATTAATAACCAACAACCAATTGAGCTAGCAGGATTTCGATCAGGATACTGTACAATTTATCACATGCACACAATTGAATAAATAATAGAAAAATATTCAGAATATAGCAAACCTTTTTAACATAGCCTTTATCGAATACTCAAAAGCTTTTGATAGTTTAACTCACAGCTTTATATGGAAAGCACTCGAGGCCTGTCACATAAATCAAAGATACATAAACATCCTAAAGGTGGACACTACGCGCTACTAGATGGCAAGACCTAAAGGGCAAAAGGAAAAAGGCAGACCAAGAAAACGTTGGGTAGACAACATTATTACAGTCGCGGGCACCAAATGAATTCAGACTGGCTAGGATCGGGAAAAGTGGGAATATTTGGAGGAAGCTTTTACCCTTAAGGGTTCTACATCAACAACACATAACTAACAATAGTTTCTTATTTTAAGTACAAATATTCTAACAAAACTAACCAATATAAGTAGAAAAGTTTTTTTTTTTAAATGTTAACGTGGGATAAATAAAAAGCTTTCTTATTATTATTATTAATGTGAGTATGGATGAATAAATTGACGGTAGTTTTCAATAATAATTGCGATGGACAGAATGAAAGATACTACCACATGTAACTCATCTATGCGCTCTCCCTTGTGCATTTAGTTAGACCATGATATCCCTAATTACCTAAACCATTTCCCAAAAAAGACTCCTAGACTTTTAGGAGACTCCCGATCAGCATAATAGGATACTTTTATCTACCCATTAAAAATCAGGGTTCCTACTTCGTTGCTCCAAGACAACATGAAGGAATAGTTCCCCAAAAGAAAGTATTCGTTTTAGATATTTCCGGATAAACTGCTTTTTATCCCGACCCATTCTTCCAACGGGAATATTTATCCATATCCTATGGCCTTCTCCATCTCTTCAACCCTGTATAGTTACTAAATCAGGTCAGTTGGATACTCTATTGCACCGTTAAGGGAACACAAATGAGTGGTTTTTTTTTTCTTTAGTATGTAAACATTTCCTACAGAATTAAGGAAACCGCGTTATCTTTATGGAGGTATTCACCAGTAATCGCCACAAAAATGGGCCGACATTAGTAATTACTAGGTTATTTGTATCTTTCTGTAATAGATATTTTATCAACTACTAGCTTTTGGCCACGGCAAATTTAGCTTATCGACGTGGGGTTCCTACAGCAACTCCATATAGTACATTAATTTGACAAATTTTCTATGGTTTACTTAGCAAACTGCGCAAGCAATTTAAGCGTCGTAAAAGCGTATATTTTCGACTTGATTTACATCGGCACTGTTTATGTCGTACGTTACCTACTATGTAGTAAAACAATGGAAATCGGATAAATGGTTCTCGCGTGAAAAGAACATAAATGGACAGACAGACAAACACAAGAACATTGAGTTTTATATATGTATATCCTACTTATATTATAAAATATGTTAAAGTTTGTATGTCTGGATGGATGTTTGTTACTCTTTCACGCTTTAACCACTGGACGGATCGGGATGAAACTTGGCATACATATAGTTTAGGTCCTGGAATAGCATATAGGCTACTTTTTATTCCGAAATTCCCGCGAGAATAACTATAAACGAGCTTAAGCAAATACTATAGCTATAGCTACAGCTTGATATAGCAAACTTCATTAGTATAATTAAGAAGTAAATCACAGTCACCGATAACCGAATTTAGGGCGGGCTAATTAAGGAGTAAATCACAGTAAATGAATTTAATACTGTCATTAAATAAAGAAGTCCCACGCCGATAACCGAATTTAAGGCGGGCAGAGCCGCTGGCAAAGTCTTTGTAGAATACAGATAAGCCATATCGTATGCTCGTGACAACTGTTAATTATAATATATTCCACTAAAATACGCATATTCTGTAGTTGTTGCTTAATATTATTACCATATTAACCATATAACAACCTGTGTCAGAATATGTAGACTGTTATAAATATTGTTTTGAACCTAATTTAAAGCAACTCAAAAGTTAAATATATCGTATATAGCCGCAACATCCGTTGACGAGGGTCATGCTCTTTGTAATTTATTCACTTTGCTAAACTCGCTTTAGTATCAGCGGCGTCCATTCCGGTTTTTAAGCTATAATCACATACAATTTCACCCCTCTCACCTGTAAGGCCCTTGCTGAGGTTTTTGAGAATTTTAATAATATTCAAATTAATAAGGTTATAAAATTCATATTTTTCTTTTTAATACAACATAAACTAAATAATATATACAACGTATTTATTTTATATATACCTCTATTAAATTAACCTACTAATTAACCTAAGAAAAAATAACTCATACACTGCACTTTTAAAAAAAAACCTGCATATCGAGTTAATATATTATATATATATATTTGATATCCCACACGGCATATTTAAATATAACTTGATGTCCTCTAGAGGACGAAATTTTGAATTTAGTAAAACATCACATATAGCCAGTGTACCATTAAGACGCTTCTAACGATACCTCATTTTTCAAATTATGATAGGAAGTTTTTTATCTATTTGCTATGCTAACCTCCCTCCTCTCCATGGTAGTGGCGCGTGTGATTAACACACAGCTTCTAAGATACATAGAAAAACACGATCTGGTCAGTGACCATCAATATGGCTTTCGCCACGGTCGCTTGACTGGTGCCCTTCTAGTGTATCTCACACAACGATGGCCACTAGCCATTGATAGTCAGAGGGAAGCATTGGCATGTAGCCTAGACATAGCAAAGGCATTCGATCGGGTCTGGCACCGGGGTTTTCTATCGACGTATGTATGATGGTAGTTGCTCTGATAGCATGGACATTAATTCTGTTGTCCGGCAAAGCTCTGTGCTGACTTCTACGCTGTTTTAACTGCAAATCAATGACATGTTGGACATAAACAACATACATTGCTATGTAGAAAGTACTGAGGACGCTTATTACACGGGTCGTGCAAGCAACCCCTCGATCCGTTGTAGAGGAAAAGCGTGGAGAACTTGTGTCTCAAATCGAGGACAGTCTGTCTCTAGTCCTTGACTGGGGACGGGAAATTTGGTCCGATTTAACTCTACAAAGATACTGTTAAGATACTGATAATGTGGTCCCACAATTCCAGAACACTCCCTTCTCCTTCTCCAGTATTGGGATCTTTGGTGTTGACATCTCCAGCAATGTTCAGTTCCGAGATCATTTGAAAAACAAGGTAAGGTTGGCGTCCAAAAAACTAAGTTTACTCAACAGAGCGAAGACTCCACGTCGGGGCAAAGGTTGCTGCTATACAAGTCGCAAGTGCGGCCCCATATGGAGTACTGCTGCTATCTCTGGAACATATGAACATATTTCCTTCTACTTTTGGATACGCCTTCTTCCTTTCTTTCTATAAATTAATTTCTTTCTTTACTTATTGCAAAAACATTTATTTGTGTTCTAGACGCCCCGCACGAATAGCTAATGCAATAATAGTTATTAGCAAGAAACTATATATTTACATAACTTTTCACTAAGGTAGCAAACAAGCTAGCGGTCTGCGTAATGGTAAGCGGTCACCGTAGCCTATGGACGCCTGTATGTAAATAAGAAATGAGAAGTCTATATCTACAAAAATATTCCACTTGAACGAGCTATAGCTTGCTAGAGCAAACATTTTTAGTATAATCAAGAAGTAAGCGTAGGCATCCCACGCTGACAACCACATTTAGGGCGGCAAAAGCTAGAAAATAAATATAAACATGGACACCAAAACCTATGTTCTTTCTGTTTCGCCTTGTCGTCTGTCGTTTGTACCTACACATAAATTTAAACATGGAACTAAGAATAAACTGAAATCTTCTGAGATAAAAATGTTAATTAAGGTTAATTTAATGATAAATGTTTTATTTACATCACCATTAAGTTAAAGTAAAAAAAAAGAATAACCAAGAAAATTGAATAAGATACTGGACTTATATAGTCATGTACATTCATTATTTTGAAAAAATAATGTTTAAGGAGCCCTGGTTGGATAAGATTTGTAATTGGACCTGAGTCCAAACTCAGTCAGGTCCTGTAATCTGGTTGTAGACCATTTTTTTTAATTATTTGATAATTTGTTTTTTTTTTTATGAACCCGCTTATAGCAAGCTAGCCATCGTCCAGACAGTACAACGGCTGTCATATACGCTCGTGTAATATATTATAATATTGCGACGTAACAGTATCAGTTTTTTAACCGTATATTTTGCTGTAAAGATGTCTACGTACGTAAATGAAACAATTCCTTATCACTTATACCATAGCACAACCCTATATCAACTCAAAGTAACCATAATTGAATGTATCCTAGGTACAAAGTACTTCTGGATATATTACCAGTTGAACATGAATAAAGTAATGTCTTAAGGTCACCTCTAAATATTTTCGTTTTTCTATCCTACAACATCTTGCGCCAAATATGTTAACATTCCTTTCCAAGTGTTTCTCTTAGAAATCCTAATAAATGTGACAGATATTACGCTCTCTATGTAAAGTATGGGGTTCTTATTCCAATAAAGAAAATGTAACGTAAGTATGCTGATTCATATAAACGTTTGCTAGCATTTTACGTTATTAAAATAGCTTTTAGTTATAAATACTGTTAAATTCATAAAATATAACGGACTGAGGACCTAGCGGTGCAGTGGTAGAACTTTGGCTGCCATGTTGAAGGTTATGGTTATGCCAGTTCGACTTCCTTCACTACCTGTCCATTTGTGGGTCGGAATTCCATCGGTTAAGCGGGGAAGTTACGGCATAAGTTTGTAATATCTCTGACCACCCCTTCAGGGATAAGTGTCTTGGCCGTATATTATATTACTTATAGGTATATATAATAATAAGCTAATATTCATTAATGATTATATAAAATTAGCCCACAATGACGTCATCGTTCATTTCTTATATATTAAATGAGAATCATTATAGCACATACAAATATAAAAGTCTGATTTAAGCCATATTGATTACATAATGTGTATATTATATAGTGCAATTAACGGTTATGATTCTTTGTCTGTCGCTAGTGTCATTGTAAGTTGACACCATTTTAATATGGCGACTTTAGTTTTGATATTTGACCACTGGGTCAGAAAAGTTTGTTGCAAAGGCGAATGGATTTGAATAAGACAAAATCATAATTGCCTAATGACAACGTAATACCTTTACATTTTAAAAGTACTTTTCCAATATAATTTATCAGAATTAATACTTAGTATTATTTATTCTTATGCTAATACACAGGTTTAGGAAAAGCTCTACATGATTTAAAGAAATGTAAGGCAGAAATAATTTCTATTGATTCTTGCTTCAAACAAAATCTTGACAATGCAACAAACTTTTTTGGCCCGGTAGTAAAAAATCAAAAACTACAGTCGCCATATTAAAATGGTGTGAACTAACACGACACTAGCGACCATACAATGGGTCATAAAGTTTGTTGCACTGTAAATTCAAGTTTCAAATAAGTGTATCTCTACGGATACGGAAAAGGTTTCACCTATTTTTATTCTATTAAGGTGGAAAACAAGCTAATGAGCCGCCTGATGAGCTAATGGAACGCTTGCAACACCAAGACCATAACTGGCGCGTCCCTTTGGTAGTTCGGTATAGTAGTCCATAAAGAGAACCTTCGCAGGGAGCTCATTCCACAACCTAAGCGTTCGCGGTTGTAAGTTCCTCTAAAACCGCACTGTATGGTCAAGCCAGGTTTTAAGGTGTGAAGATGGATTCCTTGCCGATGATAAGTGGTACAATGGTAGAATGTAGCCGTGGGCATCATTTCGTATATTTAATTGTTTGTTAGGTAATCATTTCAACAGTTTTGTTGTGTAACAAAAATAGTTCATTTATATTACTGTTTCATGTTGTACCTATCACAAACAGAGTTCTAGCGTAAATACAATCAAATATTGGAGACAAACAATAAATCCAATCTGAGTGTTTCCGTTTCCGGTGTCAACAAGAAGATATTAAATAAAAGAGATACGCAACAATAAAAAAAAATGTGAGTAGTTTATCTACAAGTCAAGGTGAGTAAAAATCATGGTGACATAAGTTAAGCTATAGTATTTATTACTTACTCATAATTTAGATGCAGTAGAAATATATACTTCTTCTTTGATTCTTGTAAAAAGTTACATTACAATTGTTCAAAATAGTGATAATAATGTAATTTTTTTAAGTCAACCCTGAAATAATTCCTTAGGTAGCTTAAATTAAATGCTTCACACTAATATACAATAATAATAAACTCACTTGCGGTATCGAGCCCTTAAGTCTGAGGAGAGACTTTGCCTCCCTGTGTGTGTTCCACCGCTTGTATAATGGGATACGTTCTGGGGAATTATAGAAATGATTGTAGAACGGCTAGTTTCTACCATCGCACCGCTCACGATCGGCAGGGAATTCATTCTCACACTTTAGAACCGAAGTAGTCGCCTACAGTGTGGTTTCAGAGAAAATTCCTCCAGTGAATTGGGTTGTGGCTACGGTGACCGCTTATACCATCAGGCGGACCGTAAGCTTGTTTGCTACACTTACTACAGCTACTAACACGCGCATTAAACAAAACATGTTTTGTTAATATTTTTTTTTGTGGAATGTTTCGGCGAAGAGGAGATCTGGCTTTACACAAACATATATTAACCATAGAGCAATTCTCAATGAATAATCTCGCATTTTCGAATATACGCTTAAATTTTCGATGCACAAAATTGATTGTAACATTCAAGAGTATAAAACTTTGTTTTAACATTTAATAACCTTTTGTTGTTGCCACCTATCGCGGCTTAAAAAAAAGGGGTTTCGATTTTTTTTACGGTAGTGGCAATATTTTTATTTTTTAAATCTATATTTATTATTTGAAAGAACAGCTTTTAAGAGATTTTTGTTTTGAGATTAAAACGTATATTTTTCACCAACTGGCGTTTTCTTAACAGAATATTTATTAATTAACAATGAAATACCATGAAACTCTTAGAATGTTGGTGTTTTACAGCGCCACCTTCGACGGTAAATAAGGGAGCTTTTTTTACCCCGTATTTAATTTTGATAATTACGGGTTTCTTTTTTGTTATGGCCACAAAAACGGGGTAACCCGAAAAGTACGAGGTACCCCTGGCAAGCCTTCACAAGGTTAGTAATAATTTTAAAATTTAGAACCGGCATGAAATAATAACTAGGTTGCATTCCAAGACCTATTCGGCAGTAAAAGATAATTGTTCAAAACCGTTTCAGACTACAAAAATTACATTATTATTAATATTTAAATTACAAAAAAAAAATCTCTCTCTGTCTCTCTCTCTCTGTAATAAATAATAAAAAAAGACTTACACTTGACGTTTTCAAGTAACCTTTACCTTTCCCGGTACTCAAAATATCTCTATGGCAAATTTTATCTTGATGGGAAAAGCATTTTAAGCGTAAGGAGGTAACAGACAGACAGACAGAGTTACTTTCGCATTTATAATATTAGTATGGATAGCTACTCTCACTTTGTGATATTTGCTTATTTAGTCAAAGGATTAACCTCGCGATCTTGGTGCTCCATACAAACTTTGAAACCCCGGTTTCCCCTTTAGCGGTGAGTTTCGAAAAATCCTTTCTTATCGCACATAAAAATATAATAATAGCCATATGTGTGCCTAATTTGAGCGCAATCCGTTCAGTAGTTTGAGCTGTGCGTTGAGGGATCAGTCAGTCAGTAACGGTTGCCTTTTAAATAGTAGATAGTAGTGCAGTATTGTGTAGTGAAAACAAAAAGTATTGTGTTGCAAATTACTACCCACTAACACAACTTACGTGTCCAATATGATGAGTTATTTTCTCATAATTAATGGTAAAAATCATAGTGCATAAAATACAAATAAAAATTAAGATTACAAAGAAATAATCTATCTTTCTATAATATTTATTTATATAATATCTATATATCTATATATTTATCTATCTTAATAAATACATCATACAAGCTATATCTTTTTTTTTCTAGTAGTGTACTTTGTGTAGGTACCTTCTTTTTTACTTTTAGCTTATTGTTTACAAGTTTAAGCCAGTGATGCTTGGAGGAAAAACATTGTGAGGCACAAATAATTTAAATACGTATACCTATACCTCTAAATAGAAGATACATGGATGTAATAAACTAAATAGTATTTGGTGAGAGTTCAATCTTAGGAACTTCGGGTCGAACACTCATTCACGAAGAAAGGTCACTGTGAATTACGGCTCAATACGCTTAGAATTCAGGACCCTTGGGGCACATTTTTCTACGATCACGTCCTGCCCTTAAGTTTTACTTAGAAACCTTTTGTTTTAGTTTTGAGTATCAAATATAATTCTACTTGATTTTTCCAGCGGCTCCGCCCGTTTTTACGTCAACTAATTAATTATACTAATGAAGTTTGCTAAAGCAAGCTAAACCTATAGGTATAGTTTGTTTAAGCTTGGTTATAGTTATTGCAAGGAAACTTTTGAATTTTTTAAAATAAAAACTATCCTATGTCCTTCCCCGGGACAACGTGTTTTACGGACAAAGTTATCGCGTTGCACATACCTAGTTAATAACTTTATTCTCATTAAAAGTTTAAGTAACTTTATATTAAACATAACGTACTTTATTCAGCCTTCTAAGTAAGAATTAAGTTTTAGTTCTTCTTAGATCTATACCGTAATAGACGTATAATCATTTCGGGCTGTTCGTGTTTATTTTATCGAATACGTAACAGAAAACCGTATTTAAGTTTACTGTGTATTTTCACATCTGAAAGTCTTTGTATCTTTAGACAACAGCAACAGGAAATGTTACTTAATTGTGATTTAACTAATTGTCTATCTATAATTAAGTTCAGTGTTAGTTGGTGGTGGTGTATGTAGGGGTTTAAATTTTGCCACGCGTCCAGGGGGCGGAAGTTCGAGACCGGCTCGTGTACCAATGTATCTTTTTCTTTATTTCTTAAGTAAATTGATTATTCTCTCCGCTGGCTTTTTGGTAAACCTAAAGACGTCATAAAAATTGACATAGGTATTGTAACGCCCCCCCTTCCATCTCAAAAATTTATTTTTTCTAAGAAACTTCTTAAGCATCAACACTCACTAAGAGAGAAATCAAAAGAATCTAATAATTAATAATAATAGTAGAGAAGTATTTTAATTTGGCCAAGCGTGACCATCAAATGTGGTTGGAATGTGGTTGTTTTAGAGGATTGTCAGAGTAATATAGCAAACAATAGTATACAAATAAGCGTAAAGGAAAATAATCAAGAAATAAATATAGTTAAATCTACGATCATAAATAATGTCTACTTTGAATTTTTACCATTTCTAAAGACTGTACAAAAACACCTAAACAAATCAAATACTTGAATATCAGAACTAAAGGACACAGGTACTAAAGATTTATATGATTTTTCTGTCATCCCTACGCAGAGGAACCCTAATTTTCGCTACTTCCACATTTGAAAGTTAAATCCATACAAATGCTAAATTCATTCGTTTTGTAAAGTGGAAACCAGGTAGCTAAGCGTTCAGGACTTGCCACCTGAAATTAGGTTTAAAGGGCGCCCCCTTACGAGGCACATCAGCGCTCACCTACACTAGCTAACCAGCCAAAATAGTAAAACCCTACTAACGCCGCTAAGGATGGACATGGATTACATATAGTAATTACTGTATCTCTTGGCAGACCTAGTTCTTTAGTTGGACTATATAATTATTATGGCTGGTATGATTTTAGTTCCCACTTCAACTTTTATAGAAGACTTATCTTTACCTAGCTGAAATTGTCCTAGAAACAAGGTCCGTCAATGTATTCCATTTTACTGAGGTGATTGAGATTTCTTTCTACCATAAATTTCTAACTGGCAAAAAAGGCGAACTCGTCATTACGATGCTTTAGCAGCATGATCAGATCAGCAAGATGCATGATCAGCCAGTTGTACAAGTACCAGAAGTGAAAAACCTAGGGCTCATTATGGATAGTCAGTTAAGGTTTGAGACACACATAGTTGAGGCTGTTCGAAACTGCTTTTACCGTTTGCGACTGCTCTACAAAATGAGACCATTCTTGAGTGTAGATTTAAGAATAAAACTATGTGAATCTGTAGTGCTTGCAAAACTTAACTATGCAGACACTGTGTATGGCCCATGTCTCCTAGCAAGATCCAAACGCCTTATACAAAGGGTGCAAAATGCTTGCGCACGATTTTGTTTCCCTATCCCTCCCAGAGCACATGTAACGAACTATTTAAATAATGCCAAACTTTTGAAAATGGAAGCACGAAGAAAACTACATCTTTCAGTGCTAATGTTTGGGGTCGTACAAACGAAAAAATCAGTTTATCTGTACGAGAAACTGTCATGGTCTTTTGATAGAAACAAATATCTGACTCGCTCGTCATCTTAGCTTATACTTTGCCCGAGACATAGATCCGCAGCTTTTCGAGGAAGTTTTAAGTTCGCAGCCTCCCGCTGCTGGAACGACCTGCTGCCACCATGCAGGCTAAACAATCGAAAATTGCATTTGTAAAATGTCTAAAAGCTTATCTATTAAATAAGCAGATCTCGTAATATTCAGTAAAACATACCTTGAAATTCTTTCCTCATTCAGGACTGGGCGAGCAAAGGCTACTAGTCATTCATGTATCTGATTATTTCAAGATAAAACTGCTTGATTGCGCGTTCTTAACGCTGTACAGGTATTATGGTTCATCGTGCTTTTATTTTCAATCTGTACTTTTTCACTGTTTTCGTAACTGACTATATACATCTAAGCAGTTCTACTTCATTAAACTTAATTTTTAGTTTTAATTCAAGATTTTCTTTCACAAAAAAAATTTTCATTTGTACTGTCCTTGCTTGTGTTTTTTTTTTGTTATTGTCACAGATTATAGTATAGATCATAGAGTACTATTACTATCAAACAGGTAGAAAGTAAATGTATATGTTGCCAGCTCACATGGGTTGGGTTCCGAGTGTATATTTATGGTTACATTTTATTTATTATTATTTATGGTCTAAATAGGTTGAAATAATAATTTTAATAGTTAAGGTTCAGTTTAATTTAGTTAGTTTGATATATACTTTCAGTGTAATTTGTGTTCTTTTATATACATATTTTTCTTTCTATTGTTTTATTGTAGTGCGTGTTCCGTTTGGTGGTTCGACGCTAATTCAGAAGGCTCCTACTGAAAATCAGTTCTGTGGCAATGGCCACAGTTTTTATACTGAGTGGGAATCATTTTTTTTTGAAAATTAGTAGCGCAAGGTAGATTATTTTTTATTATATTTTTTTTGTTTATGTTACAATGTCTTACTCAATCTAATAGCTGCTATTGTTTTCAAATAAATATTTTTCTTCTTTTTTCTTCTTTCTTTTTCTTAACATTAATTTAGATATTTTTAAAACACAACCTAAAGAATTTCACAACGCACATACAATATAATAATTTGTGATATAAAAGTATTTACTAACCAGTAATGGTGGCACAATCTAGCTGTAGTTTAACCCCACGTGGTTCCTAGGTAGCTTCTATTAACTCACAAGCGTAGACTATGGTTTTCTCCTCGGGCAGCGTTTCGACAATTTAACCGACGGCAATTAAATGTTCTATATGTATGGGACCACGCACTTTTATCACCACTAACCCCTCTCTAACAACTATCTCACCCCACATTTCAAACACCCCTATCCTGTTTTTTATTCCGGATGGATTTCCGGCCTTAATTAACTTTTAAGTTAAAACTAGTTATGTCGGTTGGGGTACTATTATAGAGTCCTGGATTAATATTAACGGTGTAGATAAAACGGCCTAATTATCCTAAATTAATAGAATCCCAATAGAATATTAATATTATGTTCAAAATATTCATAAAGTTCCAACAAACCCCGGGTAATTTCAAATAAACTAACACGTCATACCATTATACGAAATACGTGAAAATCAAGTCAACTACCTTTTATAATTGTTAGAATTTTTATTGTACGAGGCTACCCTAATGGTTGTTAAACGACTGACGGAGGTAAGTCTCGCGGGCGTTTTCAATATTATAAAAGTTCTAAGTAACTTAAACTTTCGCGGCTATATTCAACATTATCAAACTCCCAATCAGCGCTCTTAAAACTACCACCAATCACAGAACGTTCGAACAAACCAATCAACGCTTGCTTTAAAACATTCTCTCTAATCACTTTAGTTCCAAACAAACACCCAATCATAGTTAGCTTTAAACCATTCATTCTCGCGCCACAGGTTCAAAATTTTACGCAACTTTATTTTGTCTAGAGTTCGAATTCATAAATCGGAAGTTAGATTACTACCTACATTTAACAATTAATTCCGTGTTGATGTCTACGATTCGTAAGTTCATAAATTAATATTTTACATTTTAGTCATTTGTACTTATATTTTGTTAGCTTTAAACCTTTCATAAAATAAATCATAACTTCTCATCTAATGCATAAAATTACTGAATATTTGAACGCGCCATTGTAATTTAAAGATGCATTTTGCTATTGGTAGTACGTCCATTGAGAATTGTTTACTTATGAAAATCTTCGCGCTAAAACTTGAATAAACACATTGTATTACGGAAATGTTAAGGCATAAATATGGTATCGTCACAGTATGTGAATGGCCCAAATCGCTCTTGGTGAGGATAGGCCGTGACCTAACAGTGAGCTGGTGTATGAGAGCGTTTAGGTCAAGTTAAGGTATATTGAAATTAATTCCGTAGAATATCTTTTAACAATATAAATCTCTTATTTATTTCTGATTTCTTTAATGCTTGAATCAAACCTAAGCCTAACTCTTGAATCTCGACTTGACTTCCGACTACATATAACGACCATAACCAAAGCTGCTTATCGAACTTTGGGTTTTATTATGCGACAAACCAACATGTTTAAAGATTGTAGACCAGCGATTATGCTATACAACGCGTATGTGCGTAGTCGCCTCGAATACAACGCTATCATTTGGGACCCATACGAAGCCAAGTACAGCGCCGTGATAGAGAAAGTTCATAAAAAGTTCTGCCGCTTTCTTTACAAAAAGAAATTCGGGTACTACCCGTTGCTCTATCCATCCCTCTTTGTTTCGGGGATGGTCGGTCTTGACACTTTGAAGTCACGAAGGATAATGCAGATAATCCTGCATTATCACTCGTTACTCCACAACAAGATCATCAATCAGCCCTGAATGATGTCAAGCTGTCCGAACGGCGTCGCCGGCGCCCTGTGCTGGCCGTTCCCAGCACCCGCACGCGACCCGCCGGAAATGCGCCCACCCCCACGTAATCTCGCGCTCTTCAACTCCCTCATCTCCTCACAAGACGTGGATTTCTTTCACGCCACAACTCGACAAATTATAACTGCCGCAAATACATATTTCGCATTCCGTGACACCGGTTAAGTTTTAAGATTAAGTATAGTTGCTATCAAATTAAATATTAGAGGTATATTATAATATATCTAGTAGTAGTCTGAAAAATTTAATCGTGATATAATTTAATTTGTTCTGTTTGTTTAGTTTTTAAATTAATTCAATTTTACTATAATTTCAATATTTAAAAAATATTGAACTTTTACAATCTCTAACTCTATTTTTTATTTAAGGACATATACTCAATGTGACATTCATCCATAATTTTAATTTGTAATAATCATATATTAGCTTATTTTATTTTTATTTTGGCTTGTCTTTTATTATTTGTAATTTTAATAATTTTTAATTTATAATCCACAGACATAATATTATATTCATTCGATTATAATTATCTAGTAGTGTTTAAGTGTATTTATATAATCATGTTTGTAAATGTTTGGGCTCTGGCCCGTTAGTTTACAATTTATGAATAAATAAATAAATAAATAAAAAAATAAGCTGCCTAAAGAACATGTATTCTATTAGGTATATGGAGGACATCACACTGAAATCCATACATCAGCGAGATGATCGTCAGCCACAGCCCGCAACATCGATTGGCAGACCGCAGTGTTTCAGCATCGTGCGGAGATTGGCACAAATTGAACTGAATTGGTGTTCTCGTTAGCTAAATTGAGTTTCGACTGTGAGGTTAATCAAATGTACGTTTGTATAACTAACTTTAACGTTAACCAGTCTCTAAAATTGGGTAGATTTTTTAATTATTATATGGAAATTTCTATCTTCAGCTATTTTTAAAGATAACCAGCTAGTAGTTTGCTCAACTTTGACAATACAATCTCCCAATTTTGATGGCTGGTTACCGTCAAAGTTATTTAGTGCAACCTAGCCTAAGATTTCAAATCCCATATCAGTGGGGTAACTCTAGAGTCGACCAATTTTACTCGTAATTTTCATTCAACGCACTTTCGCTATTTATTTTTTTTGGAATTTAAATCGAGCCTTTCACTTCACCGTAGCTAAATAGGTCCGTCCATTTTTGATTCAAATAAATGTATTCATATTACAAATATTTACTTGAAATAAACGCGTAGATAAGTAGAATAAAGAAAGCTTGATCCCACACTAAGATCATTAATTAACTATTACATTGTGGCGGAAACGGAAGTTATAGTGGCATTTGCGATACAAGTAAAACTTTTCATTAATATACATATTGTAGTGTATTTTTGCGCCTGTCGTTCTGCTTGACTGATAGCATTCTTAATACACAACGTTTGTAAAAGGATAAATGGCGAATCGTCTTTTATTTAGGGCAAATTATTCCCGTGTGAAATGTATTTTGGTATTTTGTCTTATGCCTCCGTAAAAATAATAATCTCTGCAAGTGTTATATGACCACGAAGACACTCGTGAGTAGTGGTTTACTTAAAAAAAAATGTATACTTGTAATTGTAAATCTACTAGAACTTATATTAATATTAATTACTACAATAAGGCCAAGAATTTCAGGTTATGATTTAAAATATGAATGTTTCCTTATTTAATTTTTTGTTAAAGAAAATTTAGTTTTTACTTTTGAGTGACGACTTGCTATTTTTGCTCGAACACCAAAAACATCCATACTCGAAACAAATTTTTTATACAATTATCAACATAAAAAGCATTTTATCAGTTCCAAAATAACACCAATTATTTTTCTTAACCAAAAATTTAAGTTTAAAATTAATTTTGTTAATATGGGACAACCTGGGAGTATATATAATTTTATTTTTAATTTTTAATAATTCTTTTACATACCTAAAGAAAGAATTTTGCAAATCCTTCTATATATGGACGGACGGACGGACGAAGTTATGTTCGAACATACATAAAACAAAATATAAACATGCGAATTGATAACCTCCTCCTTTTTGAAGTCTGTTAAAAATTTGTGTGGTTTTAATGTTTTTAACTAAATTAAAAAAAACCGCAACCGCTGCCATTCGCCTTTATTTTTTTTTTTATATATCACTAAGGTGGCAAACAAGCTTACGGTCCACCTGATGAGAAGCGGTCACTACCATATGGAAGCTCGTAACACCTGGGCCATCACTCGCGCGTTTGCGACCCTTCAAAACTCTAATAACTTCTTTCATGAAAAAAGTCATACTATCTATAGATAGATTAGTAGTCTTTAGAAAAATCTTGGTAGGGAGCTTATGCCATAACCTAAGACATATAGGGGGAGGGGGAAGAAATTTCTCTATATTACCTCAGACTTTTAAGAAATGCTAAAACGCACTAGTGTTAGTTATGGTATAAAATAAAAAACACGCGTGTATTTTTTAAAAGCTGCATTATGAACCTAAACCAGCACTAATTGAAACATTATATGAGCACATGAGCACACTACCTACAGATATTAAAGTAGTTACACAATACCACGCATATAACACATATATTATCAGAATAACACTATAGTTGACGCTTCACATGGTGCGCCCCCTATGTTACATAAAAGCTTAAGGTATTACTTGTCTGATACCTACATAACATACATATTTGTTCAATAATAACTAAATATCGTATTATTTACATACCTACGATAGATTTATTTACGTTAAGTGCAACTACCTTACTACGCTACGAACTTTGCGCATACATCCGACAGGGCATTTTTTTTTGTAAAATGGCTACTGACGCGAAATTAAAGATTGTCATCGCTAAAAAAGAGGCAATATTTTCGCATGTAAATTCTTTGTTCACCTCTGCAAAGAAAATTACACTGTCCGATATTGACACCCGCAGCAAAGCAGGAGTTCATGACCTCCTCGTCCAATATTGATAACTTATATAAACAGTTTAATGATTTATGTGACCAGCACAATGTTTTATTGTTAGAAGAAGATCCAAAGTATCAACTTAATTTCAGTAACTGGGAAACATTTGAAACCTTATTTTATAACCGAATTTGGGGCGGGCTAATTAAGGAGTAAATCACAGTAAATGAATTTAATACTGTCATTAAATAAAGGAGTCCCACGCCTATAACCAAATTTAGGGCGGGCGGAGCCGCTGGCCAAGTCTAGTATAATAAAAATGAGCCATATCGTATGCTCATGACAACTGTGCATTAAAATATATTCCATTAAAATACACATATTCTGTAGTTGTTGCTTAATATTATTACCATATTAACCATATAACAACCTGTGTTATAAATATTGTTTTGAACCATAAATTAAAGCAACTCAAAAGTTAAATATATCGTACATAGCCGCAACATCCGTTGACGAGGGTCATGCTCTTTGTAATTTATTCACTTTGTTAACCTCTCTTTTGTATCAGTGGAGTCCATTCCGGTTTTTAAGCTGTAATCACATACAATTTTACCCCTTTCACCTGTAAGGCCCTTGCTGAGGTTTTTGAGAATTTTAAATAATTTTCAGATGTAGATATATCAATTAATAAGGTGATGAAATTCATATTTATCTTTTTGATACAACATAGACTAAATGATATACAACGTATTTATTTTATATATACCTCTATTAAATTAACCTAAGTAAAATTAACTCGTACACTGCACTTTTAAAAAAAAACCTGCATATATATATATATGCATATATATATATATATATATGATGAGATATATATATTTGATATTCCACACGGCATATTTAAATGAAACTTACAAATGGATAGGTAGTGATCCTATCGCTGTAGGTACCGGGCACAAACCAGAGATGAGAGAACTTTACAATTTATATTGTTACAATATTTTTACCCCTACCGGAAGTCGAACTAGCATAACCATAACCTTCGACATGGCAGCCAAAGTTCTACCACTGCACCGCTAGGTCCTCAGTCCGTAATATATAATGAATTTAACAGTATTTATAACTGAAAGCTATTTTAATAACGTAAATTGCTAGCAAACGTTTATAAGAATCAGCGTACTTACGTTACATTTTCTTTATTGGAATAAGAACCCCGTACTTTACATAGAGAGCGTAATATCTGTCACATTTATTAGGATTCCTAAGAGAAACACTTGGAAAGGAATGTTAACATATTTGGCGCAAGATGTTGTAGGATAGAAAAACGAAAATATTTAGAGGTGACCTTAAGACATTACTTTATTCATGTTCAACTGGTAATATATCCAGAAGTACTTTGTATATAGGATACATTCAATTATGGTCACTTTGAGTTGATATGGTTGTGCTATGGTATAAATGATAAGGAATAGTTTCATTTACGTACGTAGATATCTTGACAGCAAAATATACGGTTAAAAACTGATACTGTTACGTCGCAATATTATAATATATTACACTATCGTATATGACAGCCGTTGTACTGCCTGGACGATAGCTAGCTTGCTATAAGCGGTTCCATAAAAAAAAACAAATTATCAAATAATTAAAAAAAAATGGTCTACAACCAGATTACAGCACCACCTAAATTGTGAATCTAAGCCATCTGAGGACCAACTCAAACACACACAAAAAACACACCACCTTCCAGGTCCAATTGTAAATCTTATCCAACCAGGGCTCCTCAAACATATACACATTTTTTTATCAAAATCAGTGCGGCTGGTTAAGAGGAGTTCAGCGACTTACACACGTACTTACAGACAAATATATATAGTTTAAATATGAATATGATACTCAATAGCCGCGAATTTAGAGTGTTGGGGCGCTTTTCGCCCCTACTCACTCGCAATCGCTACCGCGTAACGGGGAACTCCTCTCCTGGCGCTGATTCAACTTCGGGTTCGAGGCTCACGCTGATCGAAGTGACTACCCTAAGAGCGACAACCCAGGCCGAGGCTCTCCCCGCGGGGAGCCCTTGAGCGTTGGGCGCTACATGTGCTGAGACTCCTTCAGAGTCTCACCCCAAAAGTCCGGTGGAGCAGTATCAGTACAAAAAAAGCGAGGATGTTCTTTTAGTCAGCACCCGGCTAATTTACATTCACAATAATGCCTTTGCCAAGCCTCATTTTTTTACATAAATTTTAATCTCATTCATACAGTCACATATAGCAATCGTAAGGTGCGGTGTGGGGAAGACGGCAGATAAACGCTCCCGACTAGCTTCACACATATGGCCATTCAGGCGCTGTCCAGCCAGCTAGTAGGTACGTTTGGTCAAGGCGCCATATTTGGCTAGACGTTGTCGGAATTTTATTCAACATCAAAGGGGACGGGCGACTGTATGAATAAAATGAATATTCATACGAATTAAATGTATGTTTATAAATAATAATTAATGTTTAGGCTGTACTTTTACGTTTTGTTTACCCGTTTGTATTTCTTGGGTCTCAATTTTGTTCATAATGTACAAAATACATGTTTATGTTGGTTTCAAATTATTTGGTGTACAGTAAAAGTAAATTCTATTCTATTCTATGGGCGAAATGCCGTACCCGAATATTTCACGTTCTTTTTTGCATCATTGGTGATTCTGGTATAATGCAAAATACAAACCGCGTTTTAAATTTTTGAATTTAAAATAATATTCACGATCTTCTGGTCATCATTTCGAACAATTCCTCAGGACACAACCCATTGTACAAGCGGTAGAACACACACAGGGAGGAAAAGTCTCTTCTCAGACTTAGGGGCTCGATACCGCAAGTGAGTTTAGGATCGTCGACAATTCTCACAGCCCGTCGTTGAACCGAGTCAAAAGGGCCAAGCTGGTATCCGGGTGCACCCGCCCAAAAATAGCAGCAGTACTCCATATGGGGCCGGACTTGCGACTTGTAAAGCATCAACCTTTGCCCCGATGTGAAGTACTGCTTCGCTCTGTTGAGTACACCAAGTTTTTTGGACGTCAGCTTTACCTTGTCTAGCAAGTGATCTCGGAACTGAACATCGCTGGAGATGTGAACCGCAACTCAAGGATCCCAATGCTCTTAGAGATGGAGGGGGGAGTGTTCTGGAATTGTGGGACTACAGTGAATGGGGTTTTCTTAGCGGTGAACGCGCAGACTTGTGTCTTTCAAGGGCTGAATCGGAACAAGTTTTCCCGTCCACAGTCAGAGACCTTGGAAAGACCGATCTCGATTTGAGATACAAGTTCTTCACGTTTTTCCTCCACAACAGAACGAGGGATGCATGCACGGCCCGTGTAATAAGCGTCTCCAGTACTGTCATCTGCATAGCAATGTATGTTATTAATCTCCAACATATCATTGACGTGCAGTAGAAACAGCGTAGGAGACAACACAGAGCCTTGCGGGACACCAGCATTAATGTCCATCTCCATGGATCTGATCTATCGCCCTTTTGGGCACCGGGTGCACATTCGCAGTCTTCCATGAAGACGGAAATTGCGTAGTTTGGTAGGAAAGCGCCAAGAGGCGCGTGAGTACAGGACATAACTCAGGAGCACACTGCTTAAGCACCACTGCTGGTATACCGTCTGGCCCACTCGACTTATGAACGTCTAGGGAAAGCAACGCCCGCCGGACCTCTCGCTGTGTTATAGAGATTTCCGGCATGGTCTTACCGCACCACGGTAAAGTAGGTGGTACAGCGCCTTCGTCGTTCATATTCGAGTTGGAGGCAAAGAGACTGCCCAATAGATCGGCTTTCTCTTTTGCACTATGGGCCAAGTCACCGTCGGTCTTTCGCAGTGGTGGTAACGACGACTACCAGAAAGCACGACTCCCAGAAGGATAGCTCGCAAGTCGCCTACTTATTTTGCCGATGAATTGGAATTTTGCTCTGGCAGTTGCTTTCTTACTGAACCACGAGGCAGCATTTCATTTGCGTTTTAACTCAGAAATATTCGGATCATTATTATTACGAGCCGTGGTCCAAGCCTCACACGCAGTTTGCTTAAGAATTTTAGCTTCTCTGCAAGACCTATTAAACCACGGTCGTTTTATGACGCCGGCAGCTACTCGCAGGTTAGGAATGAAACAGTCCATACCAGCGAGGATTGTCTCAGTGACTGCGGCTGCGCAGACATCAGGATCATCTGAGCTAAAGCAGAGCTGCCTCCACGGGTACATGCATAAAATTCTCGCAATCCGTCCCAGTCTGTCGACTTATAGTGCCACACACGACGCCAATTAGATGGTCCAGAAGGATCGGGTTGTGTGCATGACATTTGAGTCCGAACAAGACAGTGGTCCGAGGAGCCAAGAGGCGCATCCACTGAGTGCGCGTGAATACCCCTGATATTGCAAAAATCCACATTGTATGTGAATGGAGTAGCCGCTGTAAAAACTCTTTTCCTTTTTCTATTTCTGGCCACTTTATATAAAGTTACTTAGACTAGGGATGAGGATTCACACAGCGGTACTAAGACTGCCGAAGCTCAACACAGATGAGACGGTTGCTGGCACGGCGAGCGGAAGGGCCCCTGATTCCCTTCTGTTGTTGTAGCCGGGTCCCCTCCGGTCTCCTTCTCCGGCACGCCTACCACTTCAGAGACTTTACACAGGCTGGCGGATCAGCCTCCCAGGGCGGAAATTAAGTGATCCCTGGGTTCGGGAACCCGGTCAACCTGCAGGCGGCCAGCGGTCAGCCGTTTCATCAGGGCTCCCTGACCGCCGAACCAGCACGCCGCGTCTACCCCGAGCAATGACAGCGATAAGCACCGCCGATCCTCCGCTGTCCGCGCAGCGAATCCTCAAAGAGAGCTCTGGCAACCTTACTCACCGCCAGGAACACAGCACTACTCAATGTTAGTGTTATGTGGCTGCGGTTTTCTGTAAGGTGGAGGTACTCGCTATGCCCCGCTTTATTTGTTGGGGCAGCCTATTCGAGCGAGTACTTGCAGTGCCCTACCTCTTGTATACTATATAAGTCCAGTATCTTATTCAATTTTCAATTTTCTTGGTTGTCCCTTTTTTTTAAATTTAACTTAATGGTAATGCAAATAAAACATTTATCATTAAATTACCCCGATTCGATTTTCGTGTTGTGCGGTCGTGTTCTAGAGCGTCAATTGCTCTCATTGTGCTCCGTGCAGTGGTGACTCAGCTGGTGCACATTCCTGTGTGGTGTTTTGCCTCTGCGCAGACTACCTCGTTTCGTCGTTTGGTTTGTTGCCCGCGATTCTTGGAAAATCGGACTGAGTGTTTAGCGCTGCGCGGTTGTGTGTATTGGCTGGGAAATCGCTTCTCGGCCCGCTGTGAGTGAACTTGCGCGCTTTTCAACGCGCCCATAACGCGCAGTTTATCGAAGCGATACTGTGTGTTTTTTGTGTGAGTGTGTGTTCTCGTAGTCGCGGAACTACTACGCATAGTGGTGTCCCTTTGCTTGGCTCTTTGACTGACGCTGGTTCGGCTTTGGGTGGATAGATAGTGTAGTATTTCCGCCTCAGCGGTTCGCCACTCCGCGCCTTCTCGCGTTTTAAGTATCGATTGCGTTCTAGTTTGTAAGAAATCCAGTTCCGAGTGCTCAAGGGGAAACCTAACGGTGACAACGTAACCCCGGCCGTAGGAGTAGGAGTTAGGTACACACCAAGCAATCCGTAGCACTGCGGGGCGATTGGCCACATTAAGGTATTTTTGCTCCTCGCCAGCAATGGTGGGGAGTCACTAGGTACACACAATCTACATCTCGGCCACTCCTGCGATGACCGAAGTACTCAATGGCATGTCCCCGAAGCAGACAAGGGCGATTATCGAAGCTCTTCTTCGAGATCACTCGGATCAGGTCCAAGCCTGCTCTTCCTAGGCTGTGGCTGCCCTCACAGCGTACGACAATTCAATGCCCTCGTTATGCTCGCCGCCGCGCTCCCCATCTCGCTCGCGCAATCGCTCTCCCCGCACGCGCTCTCTCTGCCGCGACCCCCACTCTCGCGACCCGCGTCTCGCTCGCTGCGCTGTGCCCCTGTCCCCCCACTCCGGTAGCTGATGTGACCCTTTCTCGGTCACTCGCTACCCCGTCCCTTGAACCTCCGGAACCGCACCCCTGTCCCCGGTAACCGTAATGTCCGCTGAGTCGGCGTTGTCCTCTAATGAGGACCGATGCCAGTTGTATGGCCACGCACAGCGCAACTGCAAACGCAGACTGCGCTGCGTGAAATGTCTGCGCGATCACGCCACTCCGGACTGTGATCGCGATCGCGTTAACGCATCCGACCCGATCGCTTGCGTACTCTGTGGGAGCGAAGGCCACCCTGCGAATTACCACGGGTGCCCCAAAGCTCCCAAACAGAACCCGCGTAAACCCAAAAAGGGTAATTCACGCCCCCCTGCCCCCTGCCAACAGGCTCCGCTCGTGCCTGCTCCCCTCCCTGCTGTCAACGCCTGTAGCCGTCCTCCAGCGCTAATTGACGCAGCCAAGTCTAAAGAGACAGACAAACTTCTGTCTGCTCTCCCTGGGCCCGTCTCAGTCACGGGTACTCCCTACCCCACCACCCCCCGTCCCATCCCATGACCCCCGCGCCCAGCGCCTGCGCCAAGTGCTACCGCACTTCTCGCGCACACGCGCCTTGCTCCCCCACGCCCTTCCTTAGCGCTGCCCCGCAACGCCGCTCAGACGGCCGAGCAGCAGCAGCATCTCGGCATTCTCGCTGAGATTTCTTGGGCCTTCGACCCAGCCTATTTTGAGGTCGTGTACGCCGAGTACGTACAGATCCCCGACCTCAATCAAATGCTCAGCTTCGTGGCTAAGCATCGCGATTTCTTCGCCGCCCTCGGCGGGGTGGCCCCCATACCTGAAAAACCAAAATGGATTGCACAACCGCGCGCGAAATACCCCGGTCTGTCTCCTTAGGTTATTTTAATGCCAACGGTCTTCGAAACCAAAGAGAGAAATTATCGCAATTCCTCTCTTCCCAAAAACCGGACGTCTTCCTCATCCAGGAAACGTTCCTAAGGACCGCTGTCCGCACTCCTTCGATCGCAAACTATCGCACCGTCCGTAATGATAGAACTGCCTCCATTTTCGGAGGCACTCTCATCTATTACAGGCGCTCCCTGCATTGCTCCCCTATCGATCCTCCACCACTAACGAATATAGAAGTCTGCCGCTTAGCGATGACCGGCCATCAGCCGATCATCATTGCATAGGTTTATCTCTCTCACTTAAAAGACTTGCTGGAGAGCGACCTTCAGTCGCTCTTAAATTTAGGCGTCGCCGTCATTTTGCCGGTGACCTAAATTGCAAGCACCGTCGCTGGAACTCTTCAGTAACTTCACGGAGAGGCAGACTCTAGAACCGTGACGGACTGGGATAAATTCGGGCAATTACTCGAAAATCGCAGCTCGCCACATCTAGAACTCGTTCCCAATATATTCTCTTCCGCGACCGACCTAAACGTAGCTATCGACTCTCTCACTAGCTATCTGACCGCCACCGTTGGCGAGTGCTCAAGACAAGTGCCGGTTGATGATTATCACCACCTAATCCTGCCTCAGTACATCAGGACGCTAATGACTGAGCGTAACGCGGCCCGCCGCAGACGCGATCGCGCTCCCACTATCGAAAATAAAGCTCGCTTCATCGACTTACAACGTCTGATGGAGAATACTTCTCCTTCTCACCAAGCTTATTGGCACTTAGCCAGAGCTCTAAAATCAGACACCGCCAACTCTCTCCCTCCGTTAACTCGTCCCAACAACGTTCCCGCGTTCGATGACGACGAAAAAGCGGATTGCCTAGCGTCTAGCCTCCAAGCCCAATGTGCCTTAAGCACACAGCCGTTCGATCCCGACCACGTGCGCGAGGTAGACGGCGAAGTGGAGCGCAGAACTTCTCTGCCTCCACAAGACCCCTGCCCCCTGTCACTGTCGACGAAGTCAAACAGGTTATCAAAGACCTATGCCCCCGGTGCGGACGGTATCTCTAACGATATCCTAAAGCGTCTCACTCTTCCCCTTCTCTGCCTCCTAGTAGCGATCTTTAACGCTGCTATCGAACATTGCACCTTACCTTCTCAATGGAAAGATGCAATTGTTATAGGCATCCATAAGCCAAGCAAAACTATTATCGACCCGTCCTACTATCGCCCTATAAGTTTACTAAAGGCACTTGGCAAAATCTACGAACGCCTCCTCCTCCCTCGCATACGGAACGCTATAGTCTCCAGAGGCATTTTAATAAACGAGCAGTTCGGCTTCCGTGCCAAACACTCATGCGTCCATCAAGTCCTCTGCATCACGGAACATATTCTCACTGGCTTCCAACCAGTATTAGGTAAGCGCCACCACACGGGCGCTGTCTTCTTCGATGTAGCGAAAGCTTTCGACAAAGTCTGGCACAACGGTTTAATTTTTAAACTGTACAAGTTTCAGTTGCCAGATCGTCTCGTGCTCATCATTCGAGACTATTTGTCGAATCGTAGCTTTCGCTACAAAGTTGAAGGCACTCTCTCTTCCCCCCGTCCCATAGAAGCAGGAGTCCCGCAAGGATCCGTGCTCGCCCTCATCTTGTACCTTCTGTACACCAACGAGATCCCTAAAACGATAGGCACCCAACTACCCCTTTTTGCAGACAATACCGCTATCTATACCACCGATAAGCAAGTGAGTCGAATCACTAAGAGACTCCAACCCGCTATCACTGCCCTAGGCGAATGGTTTCGGAAATGGAGAATCGAGGTGAATCCCGACAAAAGCTCTGCCGTTCTCTTTACCTCTGGCCGCCCTCCGCGGCCATTTCTCCTCTCTCTCTTCGGTCGTGCCATTCCCTGGCAAAATAAGACCAAATAGCTCGGTGTGACCATGGATAGGCATTTGAACTTCCATGATCACACCAAAATAGTTAGAAGAAGAAGAAAAAAAACATTTATTTGACACTTAAACAATTACATATTTAACATAAATATATATAAATAAGAATACATTGGTAATTGAGTGCCAAAAAGATGTCTTACTCAGTTCAAGCTGCAGCCGAAGCTTCAGCACTGATATTCTGTAAGAACCTTTTTGGTTGTCACTTAACCAGAGTAACCGCAAACAAAACAGAAAAAATTATAATTTAAATTAATAGTTTACATCACAACATAATACGAACATAAGATAAAAGTAAAAATATTTAAAACAGTCTTGGCTGTATGTATAATACCTTTGCCATAACAATGATGATGGAAACAAGGAAAAAAAAAAGAATGTATATCCAAAAAAATAAAATTAAAACGTACTACACCATAGATATGCAAGTTCAGTACTATATACATATAGTACAGATAGGCTACGGCCCATACATTTACTGGAACACTAAGATTAGTTCTGTAATACGAGTGCGTGGCGCTAGTGCGCAAAACGGAAAGGATTTTTTTTTCTTAAATTCAATTATTACTAGCCAGCTTATAAATTACTTTTCTAATGTGGCTTTATAGATACCAAGTTCCATCCCAGACTAATATTTATATTGTTGTTCATCTACGAAGAATAGACCAAAGGACGTAAAATCAAACAACGTTCTCAAAGTTGACATTGTTTATTCATAAATATTCATGAAATGTACATTTATTTTCGATTTTCTTAAATTCTTAAGCTAATTACTTAGGCTGCAATTAATAATTATTAGACCATTTACGAAAGTTTTTGTTTAGTTTTGAACTAAAACTTCAATGTAATATATAGTATAGTTTGAACTTTCATTAATGTTTTAAAACAATATTCGTGTAAGATTATTGAAATGATAAAGAATGTTAGACAATACCTTCTAATACAAAATATCTGTAGATATTATTTTTTTGAGTATCATCATACCTAGGCACAGGCTTATATTTTTTGTTTCCTCTTCGTACAAAAGAGATTTCTAAAATGTTAATAAACAATTATTTATTAATAGCTACTAATAGACTAGTATATAATATACTATCTGTATAATATACCTAAATTGATAATATGATAATTCATATTAGCAAATTCACCTAAATAAGGTTTGTACTATTACTTATGTTTTTTTCACGTCAAAAAGTGTACTCAGGACTGTAACAAAATTAATCAAATTCTTACAAACTTATCTCTCCTAATAATCTTAAAAAGTTCTCTATCGTAAATTACCATACAAGACTTAACCTTGCAATGATTATAGCGACACCTGCAAGGCAAAACTTCGTAAATCATTTGTAAGTTTACAGAAGAGCGCGTCGAAGTTTCAAAAAATTCTTAGTGACGTCTGTTTCGTCCTAATGCCATTCAAACTAAAAAAAATGTTCAAAAAGGAATGTTTTATATTTCTGTATGATTAATGTGCTATAAGTACTTTCATTTTATTACCTTTTCTGAGTTACAATGAGTTTGCACGGCATAAACTTTATAAAGTGACATTGTAACTCAGGACATACAATTAAATTTTGTGTATCAATATTTGCTTATATTGACTTAAATATGGTGCCTGTGGATGTGAACCATCTTGTGGAGATAGAAAATACACAGTTGCAAGTGCCAACACCAATATATAAGCTAATACTTTTTACTACTAGTTCTTTATTCTGTGATATGGACTCTTCCATGTTGACTAGGCAACCAATTTAAAGTCACCTTCGACGTGTAGTTTTTTGGGCAAGATGTTATCTCTAAATCATATGTAAACCTACTCTAACCGACGATAGCCACTCTGAAACAATAAATTTAAATACGTTCAAAGATATGACATAATCATTCTAAATTTTTTACATTCCTACACGATGAGCTAATTTTATTTACTACGTACAGGGTATTTTTGTACAGATACGATTTTTTACAGTGGGTATAATATTTTTACGACTATCTATATATATACTTCGCCTATATACTTCGCCTGTAAATCAACTAACATTTCAGTTATACTATGATCCTCAGCAGATTCCAAAATCTGTGCCCTTGAGATATATCTCCAAGCCTCTGAAGAGCTGCCGTCCGGCCACAAAAAACTATGGCAACCAATGTGGACAAGGATCTTCATTTTCGCCGAATTATATCAGGCTGAACAAAATTGACACAGGGCAAAATTGCAAAACCAAAAAGCTGTAAGAAAACCCGTCTGCAAATATAGGTGGAAAAATATTATGAGTAAGTCAGTAAAAATATTTTGACCCAAAACCACTTGCATTCTACCTTGTGCAAAACGTAGCCTTAATTTAATAGTGGAGTAGAGGACCGAATGGCGCATTGCAGTGGTAGAACAGGCGACTGTCGAAGTTCGGGTTCGATTTCCGGTAAGGGCCCGCTAATTATGTTATTATAAAGTTGTCTCGACTCTGGTTGCGACCAGTACTGTATGGTATACGGATATTTGGGGCAGTCATTATTGGCTATATATTGGTTATATACTATTTTATACTATTATTATTTCTGGAGGCTGTACGGACTGTGAACAACTGTTTTAAGTTTATAATTATGACGTAAAAATCTTAAAATATTTTAGTTATAAATCTACAGAATTTTACTGATAAACACATATCATTTGGAACACAGAAAGCAATTTTTTCATGACTGTTTTAAGGCAAAATATTCTATGGACACAGAACAATGACATTTCAACACTGTGGTCATTAATAATTGTCTCTAAATAAAATTAGTGTTTCCATACAAACGGACGAAGTGACATACAGACATTGGGAAACCATAAGAATAAGGGTCTGCTTATTATTCGTCCTTATAGCTTAATAGATAACTTATACCGATATCTCCATTACATAATATATTGCTATTTTTGAAGATTTCTTTTTAAAATTATTACTTTTGGATAAATTTTCTACTACTACTACGGCAAAACTTTATCCAAAATCTTCAAAAACAGCAATATATTATAATTAATATAAAAAATATATTATAAAATAGAAATA
The DNA here is from genome assembly GCA_946406115.1 of Apoda limacodes. Taxonomy (NCBI): domain Eukaryota; kingdom Metazoa; phylum Arthropoda; class Insecta; order Lepidoptera; family Limacodidae; genus Apoda; species Apoda limacodes. The sequence goes on along the minus strand of OX291555.1, from coordinate 16,714,244 downwards.
TCGGTCATCAAGCACATTAAACACGTAGCTATAATATATATTAATATGCCAAAATATATCCATACTTCCATATATATACTGATATTATAAATGCCAAAGTAACTCTGTATGTCTGTCTCGGGAATAATTATAACCGAGCCTAAACGAACTTTAGCTTGGTATAGCAAACTTCATTCGTAGGTATAATTAAGAAGTTGGCGTAAGAATCTAAGGCCGATAACCAAATTTAGGGCGGGTGGAGCACATTATTATTATATATGGGAAAGTTAAGATGTTTGGTTGTTTGTTACTCAATCACACTTCAACCGAGCCGATTTAGATGAAATTTGGTATAGAGATAACCTAAGAGCCGGGGAAGGACGTAGACTATTTTTCATCTTGGAAAATTAAAAAGTCCTCGAGAATGACTAAAACATTAGTTACTCAATACTGCCGCAATGGAGCAGACGTACTTGAAGATATGGAGAAGAAAAAAGGCTACTTTTAGGGCTACTTAAATTTAAAAAAAAATCCGCGAAGTAACTATAACCGAATTTCACGAACAAACCATAGCTGCATCTATAGCTTGCTATAACAAACTTCTTTAGTTGCCGTAAGAAATAGTAACCTATTGGATTATATTAGGTAACTTACTTTCTGGTTGATTTTTTGGATATCCTTCCGTCTTGCGTAAACATAATTAAGTTTTCCATTTTCGTAGAATTTTTCTTGAAAATGTTTGCTACATACTTTTTTGTTATGTAGTTGTTTTGCATTATATGAATATAAATTATTATCACCTATGTTTTTTAACCAAAGAATTCGTTTATATCCCACCGAAGGAAAAGCATGAAGATAAATATTTTTAGTTTGACCATTGGAGTCACAGTTTTTTATACAACACTTAATTCTACTCATAGTTATCAATTATATGTTCCAAATCTATAACAAACAATAACAAAAAACAAATTATTCATGCTTTATCACTTTGTCAACGTTAATAATATCAAATTTATAGTTAATATTAAAAAACTTACGCAAATCTAATTTACAAAACCGCGCCAACGTTTTTTTTTTATAATGGCGCCTTTTTTTTTTTTAATCTTGGGAACTTCCGCCTATACTAGCGCCACAGTCTCGTATTACACAACTAAACTATTATACCTTAATCGTAAAGCGACCTTATTAAAGTTTTTTAGTGTTCCAAGCTGTTGTTCCTGCGAGAACACACGGTGGTACTACACATGCATGTACTACCTAATATAACCTCACTTTAAAACTATATCAAATATTTCTCAGTTACATATAGAAAACCAATTACGTATCAATACTTAAAATGCTAATTAATTATATATTGTGTGTGTTACAAAAGAATTTGTATTAGTAGTTACCGAAAGACTAAAAATTAATAAACTGTGGTAAAGTCATTAGAGATATTTAGATGGAATTGGACATGTCTGGTTATCAAATTGTCTCAGGATGTTTACGGCAGTCCGTGGAGGAACCTAAGATACGTGTACACAGTACAGGTAAGAGCTGTCTTAGACCGAGCCGCTTTTATCGTCGGTCGTCTTTATCCCATGATAGGCAAGTAAAGTAAGATGTCGCTTAGAAATAAGCTAAATATTTACACAACTTGCATCCGCCCTATACTAGCTTATGCTAGCGTAGTCTTTGCGTTATCCAAGCGCAATCTCCATAAATTTCAGACCCTCCAAAACCGCTTTCTCAGAGCGGCCTCCGGAGCCTCCTGGTACGTCCGCAATGCGGACCTACACAGAGATTTCGAACTCCCCACGATTCCCCAATATTTCAAAGATCTGGCAGTCCGCTTTTCGAGCGTACACAAAATCGCCCGAATCGATTAATTGTGCAATCCACAACGTACCATCCCCCCGATCGACCTCGGCATGATCGTAAAACTATAGTCAGGCGGCCTCGGCACGTACTAACGGCCCCAGATGACGATCTCGCTATCCGGATAGCTAGATTAGACTCAACGACCTCCCCCAATAGGGCCTCCCTCCAAACACGATGCCGACGTCCCCGGGTTGGTCGGTGCCCAAACGGATACACGAGGTATCAAAGAGTGCCGGGACGCTTCTCGCCCACACTCAATCGTGACTCACCTTCGGGTTCGAGACTCACGCCGGTCGAAGGGACGCCCCCTAGAGCGACAACCCAAGCCGCTATACGGCTGAGGCTCCTTCAGAGACTCGCCCAAATAAAGTCCGGTGAAGCAGTAATGGCTGCAACAGCCAACTGCAATGTCAGTTCAGAAAAAAAATTTATTAAATTAACCTTAATTAACATTTTATACAGTGCAATAAACGCTTATGATCCTGTGTCTGTCGCTACTGTCGTTATAAGTTCACACCATTTTATTATGGCGACTATAGTTTTGATATTTGACCACTGGATCAGAAAAGTTTGTTGCAAAGGTAAATGTATTTGAATAAGACAAAATCAAAATTGCTTAATGACAACCTAATACCTACCTACATTTTAAAAGTATTATTCCAATACATAAATATCAGAAATAATACGCATAATTATATACTCTTATGCTAATACACAGGTATAGGAAAGCTCTACATTATTTCAATAAAAAAATGTAAGGCAGAAATAATTTCTATTGATTCTTGCTTCAAACAAAATCTTGATAATGCAACAAACTTTTCTGGCCTGGTAGTAAAAAATCAAAAACTACAGTCGCCATATTAAAATGGTGTGAACTAACACGACACTAGCGACCATACAATGGGTCATAAAGTTTGTTGCACTGTAAATTCAAGTTTCAAATAAGTGTATCTCTACGGATACGGAAAAGGTTTCACCTATTTTTATTCTATTAAGGTGGAAAACAAGCTAATGAGCCGCCTGATGAGCTAACGGAACGCTTGCAACACCAAGACCATAACTCGCGCGTCCCTTTAGTAGTTCGGTATAGTAGTCCATAAAGAGAACCTTCGCAGGGAGCTCATTCCACAACCTAAGCGTTCGCGGTTGCAAGTTCCTCTAAAACCGCACTGTATGGTCACGCCAGGTTTTAAGGTGTGAAGATGGATTCCTTGCCGATGACAAGCGGTACTATGGTAAAAAGTACCCGTGGGCATCATTTTATATATTTAATTGTTTGTTAGTTAATCATTTTGTAACTAACCCCCCCAAGAACAAATATACTACCTACCCTTAACGTAACTACCTAACTACCAAGTATGGACATAGAAGATTAAAGACAATAAAACCAGAAACTTGAAAATTGAAGTATAAGGGTTTCGAAGGTTTGGCTATGTGATCGTCTAAGTGGTAGGACCTTATTGTGTAACGTAGACCGCAGTCACACTCCATTATTTTTTTTTCCATTATTAAATTTTTGAATTTTATTTTTTATATAATTTAATATAATGAAGGACGAAGATGGCTTGGTAAACGGGTAGGCTTGGCAGATGGGTACAATTTCAACAGTTTTGTTGTGTTACAAAAATAGTTTATTTATATTACTGTTTCATGTTGTACCTATCACAAACAGAGTTCTAGCGTAAATACATAAAATATTGGAGACAAACAATAAATCCAATCTGAGTGTTTCCGTTTCCGGTGTCAACAAGAGGATATTAAATAAAAGAGATTCGCAACAATAAAAATATGTAAGTAGTTTATCTACAAGTCAAGTAAAAATCATGGTATCAAAAGTGCAGTTATTTATTAATTATGCTTGACTTATATGCAGTAGAAACATTTAAGTAATCAATACTTGGAGGAGCTTTTTTTTGGAGCTTTGCTCATTTTTTACAACGCCAACTATTGTCAAGTAGCTTTAGTGTTGCTGTGTCGGTAAAAATAATAGTATTACTACTCGCCAATAGATGTCAGGAAGAGTCCTTCTTTTCAGTTTATCATTGCCGGAAAACACGGATAAAACCTAGCTAGATCGATTAATCGCCCCCGAATCTCCTGCAATTTCTTAAAAAACGTTGGAGCCGTTTCCGAGATTTGGATTATAAATAAATATATATACATATATCCAAGTATTGCTCGTTTAAAGGTATTAGATATATACATAAATACTTCTTCTTGGGTTCTTGTAAAAAAGTTACAATTGTTCAAAATAGTTATTATAATGTATTTTTTCAAGCCAATCCTGAAATAATCCTTAAGTAGCCGAAATTAACTGCTTCCCACTAATATAAAAACCCTCAACGCACAAGATAGGTATGCTGTATTTTTTGTGTCTTGACCTTTTATAGCTTCAATTGATCCAGGTCTCGTGCTCGTGTTTTGCCGAATCATTACACAAAAGAAAAGATTTGATTGTTTGTTTGTATTGAATAGGCTCCAAAACTACTGGACCGATTTGATAAATTCTTTTACCGTTAGAAGCCGACATTATCCCTGATGAACATAGGCTACTTTTTACCGCGGGAAAATGCTTTATTTCCACGGAAAAACGGATAAAAGCACAACGGGTAGTTTGAATTATCTTTCCGTTCTTATCTTTTTCACATAACTTTTAAACGGCTAAACCGATTGGGTTGACATTTTATATGGATATATCGATGGTTTCTTGGACGATTTAAAAATACAATCGAACCCGGTAGGTAGCGATGCTGTTGGTATGTCAAGTACTAAACGGCATGACTGATTGGGTTGAAATTTCGTATATGTATTTCCATGGTTTCACAGACACTAATACATTATGCCATTAAAGCATCGATATACTACACATTAAAGAGGAAAGATTTGATTGTTTGTTTTTTTTCTATAATTGAGGAGTTGCCATAAGAACCTACGCCGATAACGAAATTCAGGGCGGGCGAAGCCGCTGGCAGAAGCTAGTTAAACAATATTTTTCAGTGGCAATATTTTTATTTTTAAAATCTATATTTATTATTCGAAGAAACAGCTTTTAAGAAATCTTTGTTCTGAGAATAAAACGAATATTTTTTTTACGTTTTAACTTTATTTAAATTTATTTATAGCTCCTGCCTTCTACAGTATCAATATTCAGTCGGTTTAAGAGAATATGATTCGGAGCGCCTAGCTAGGTTTTTACGTACATACAGTAAGCACGCGTAAATATACTGAGAAGCTACAGTAAGTAAATTTTTTTTTTTAAAGACGTCACGAAGAGAATCTCGAAGTGATCAGTTATACATCGATCTTATTGTTCTTTTTTGAAGTAAGAAAATAGTTTCTATATCGGCCGCCCTTCCCCACAATAAAGTACCTAAAGTATACTAAACGAGCAGTTTCTATATTAGTAAATTAAGCTACTTTTCTGACAGCATAAGCGGCGGAGCTAAGTTTTCGAGCTAAGACAGAAATATGTGAGTGCCATTGCAATTTAGTATCTAAAGTGATGCCCAAGAAGACTGTTGACTCAACTAGTTTGAGTGCTTCAAACTAGTCACTAGTTGAGTCAACGTTTAAAAATAATTGTGTTGGAGTGTCTTTGGCATTTGGTAAAGTAAATTTTAAACATTTTGTTTTCTGTGCATTCAGTAAAAGATTTTTTGATGTGAACCAACTAATAACTTGCGAAAGTGTATGATTTATATCGTCATATGTATCTTTGTTTCTATCAACATTAAATATCAAAGACATATCATCTGCAAACAATACAATTTTGCACAGGTTTTCTACATAAAAAGGCAGATCGTTAATATACACTAAGAATAAAAAGGGACCTAGTATAGAACCCTGGGGTACTCCCATCACAACAGGTGATCCAGAAGATTTCACTCCATTGAATTCAACTTTCTGAGTTCTATCACTTAACTATGAAAAAATAAGTTTAAGAGCCGTATCAACAACACCATAATGAATCAGCTTTCGAATAAGAGTTTTGTGTTCAACACAATCAAATGCCTTAGACAAGTCGCAGAAAATACCAATGGCATTCTGCGACCTTTCCCATGCGCCAAAAATATGTTTAACTAGGTCAACACCAGCGTCGGTAGTGGGCCTACCTTTCGTAAATCCGAACTGTTGACTGTGTAGCAGTTTATGGATGTTAAAATATGTAAGTAATTGATTGAACATGATTTTCTCGAAAATCTTGCTCCAAGCTGGTAATATCGAAATTGGTCTAAAGTTAGTAGGTTCACTTTTACTTTTTGAACAGTGGTATGATTTTACTATGTTTCATTAAATCGGGAAAGACTTGTTGTGTATCCAAGCCGTTAATAGAGAATTGTAGTAATCTGGACCCCACCACACGGTGTTGACATGCTAATTTAAGATTTAAGAGAGCAGGTAAATTAAAAATCAAGTTTATCAATAATACATATAAATTAGATTAATCACCTTCATACTTCATACCAATCGAATACTCCTAATACGTAGATAGAAGTGAGGTCCTTGGAGTATGAAGTTAGTGAGTGGTTCGGATATCCTCACCGGTCTTCTATTAATGTGTTTAGACCAACGTGATGAGGCGTAAATCGCGGTAGAATCCTAAAACTATCAAAACAAAAAAATAATTACTCGTTAAGTCTGAACAATTCGTAAAGTAGCAGATACCAGGTGGTTAAACTATATGAAGAGTATCGTTCGATTATTCTTAGTAACCTGATACAAACGCGGTAGGAAAGGGATAGTGGGGTAGACTCAGCGCCGTTTACGACACGTCTCCATTGTGTAAACTAATCGAAGCTGTATAATCGAGCCACGAAAATGGGAGAATCTAGTTCAACGGATAAAGAAATTAGTAGAATCGGTTTACGCTTTCGATTTAATTATTCGATTGTTACGATAAAGTAACTGGCCACTAAATTCGAAGCACGTGTGTACACGTGAAAGTAAAGTAAAGAAGAAATTAACTGGCGCCACAGTTCCTAGACGGGGTAGCGTGTTCAGGCCGCGTCTATCGTGGGGGTGGGGAAAACGGTTATAAGCGATAGGCGTTAGTTGCGGCACCCGAGAGCGACAACTCAAGCCGAGGTTTCCCCTGCGGGGTGCCCTTGAGCGTTGGGCGCTATATGGGCTGAGGCTCCTTCAGAGTCTCGCCCCAAACAGCCCGGTGAAGCAGTAATGGCTGCAACAGCCAACTGCATTGTCAGTTCAGAAAAAAAAAAATGCGGCACCCTTTTTCACTATCGTTGTGCCGAGAGGCTGGTCGCATTCTGGTTCCTGAGGAAGTGGGAAAGACAGAACGCACAAAGATTTGAAGAAATTAATACCGTCGCTGTGCACGGTTCGCCTATTTTTCCGAATATTTCTGAGTTAAAACGCAAATTAAATGCTGCCTCGAGGTTCAGTAAGAAAGCAACTGCCAGAGCAAAATTCCAATTCATCGGCAAAATAGGTGGGCGACTTGCGAGCTATCCTTCTGGGAGTCGTGCTTTCAGGTCGCTTGCCGAAGGGAACTTTTGCCAGTCGTCGTTACCACCACTGCGAAAGACCGATGGTGACTTGGCCCATTGTGCTAAAGAGAAAGCCGATCTACTGGGCAGTCTCTTTGCCTCGAACTCGAAAATGAACGATGAAGGCGCTGTACCACCTACTATACCGTGGTGCGGTAAGACCATGCCGGAAATCTCCATAACACAGCGGGAGGTCAGGCGGGCGTTGCTTTCTCTAGACGTTCATAAGTCGAGTGAGCTAGACGGTATACCAGCAGTGGTGCTTAAGCAGTGTGCTCCTGAGTTATGTCCTGTACTCACGCGCCTCTTCGCGCTTTCCTACCACACTAGGCAATTTCCGTCTTCATGAAAGACTGCGAATGTGCACCCGGTGCCCAAAAAGGGCGATAGATCAGATCCATCGAATTACAGGCCTATCGCTATTACCTCTCTCCTCTCTAAGGTGATGGAGCGTGTGATCAACACACAGCTTCTAAGATACCTAGAAGTACACGATCTGGTCAGTGACCTTCAATATGGCTTTCACCACGGTCGCTCGACTGGTGACCTTCTAGTGTATCTCACACACCGATGGGCACTAGCCATTGAGAGTCAGGGGGAGGCATTGGCATGTAGCCTGGACATAGCGAAGGCGTTCGATCGGGTCTGGCACCGCGGTCTTCTATCGAAGTTGCCATCTTACGGAGTGCCCGAGGGTTTGTGCAAATGGGTGGCTAGCTTTTTGTCCGGCAGACGCATACGAACCGTAGTTGACGGTAGTTGCTCTGATAGCATGGAAATTAATGCTGGTGTCCCGCAAGGCTCTGTGCTGTCTCCTACGCTGTTTCTACTGCATATCAATGACATGTTGGACATCAATGCTATGCAGATGACAGTACTGGAGACGCTTTTTACACGGGCCGTGCAAACATCCCTCGTTCCGTGGAGGAGGAAAACCGCGGAGAACTTGTGTCTCCAATCGAGACCATATGTCCCAGGTCTCTGACTGGGGACGGGTAAACTTGGTCCGATTCAACCCTACAAAGACACAAGTGTGCGCGTTCACCGCTAAGAAAACCTCCCCCCCTCTCCATCTCCATGAGCATTGGGATCCTTGGTGTCGGCTTTCCAGCGATGTTCAGTTCCGAGATCATTTACAAGATAAGGTGAAGCTTGCGTCCAAAAAACTTGGTGTACTCAACAGAGCGAAGCAGTACTTCACGTCGGGGCAAAGGTTGTTACTTTACAAGTCGCAAGTTCGGCCCTATATGGAGTACTGCTGCCATCTCTGGGCAGGTGCACCCGGATACCAGCTTGGCCCTTTTGATTCGGTTCTATGACGGGCTGTGAGAATTGTCGACGATTCCAAACTCACTTGCGGTATCGAGCCCTTAAGTCTGAGGAGAGACTTTGCCTAACTGTGTTTATTCAACCGCTTGTACAATGGGTTGTGTTCTGAGGAATTGTTCGAAATGATGCCCTCGGCTACTTTCTACCATCGCACCGCTTGCCATAGGCAGGGAATTCATTCTCACACTTTAGAACCTAAATGGTTGCGTACAGTGCGGTTTCAAAGAAACTTCCTCCCGCGAACGCTTAAGTTGTGGAATGAGCTTTCTGCAAGGACTACAGTATGGAGTTCTTCAAGAAAAAGTTATTAGATTTCTGATCGGTCGGCAACGCGCGAGTGATATCCCTGGTGTTGCAAGCGTCCATAGGCTAAGGTGACCGCTTACCATCAGGCGGACCGTAAGCTTGTTTGCCACCTTAGTGGTATTAAAAAAAAAAATCCAATCAGTAAGTGTCTTTTTGTGAGAACTGAGGCTAGCAGTGTCAGCTTATTATTGATGGTTTTGTACTATAGGGCTTTGTGAGAGATTTTCTTTATGCGATTATGTAAGGACTGTGTAAGGGACCGTGTAGGTTGCCACCTTGGTTAAAGTGGAGGATCGGTAGGGGAAGATTTAAAATGACTGTCTTTTGGGTTGGGGTTTCGTTCAGGAACTTAGTTGTAAATTTGGGGTAATCTAAAAATTATATATCAAAAGTGCAGAGGTAATTTGCTGACATTGTTGGTTATGTACTCTCTAATGAAAAGGGACTGCCGATTTCTTAGAGAGCCTAGTGGAGTGAAAGTTTCCTACAGGGATCAGTGTCTTTTGACATGATGTTGTTAATTTTGTGATACTGTGTGGGAGAAAAACCCGTAATTAAGCACTGATTTTATTAAATAGGAAAATATATAAGAATAATATATAAGAATATATAAGAAGGAATATATATATATATATATATATATATATATCCTCATTGGAGAAAACCCAACGCGGGTCCTTGGGTAGCAGTTCCTCGCACTGATTGAATCGGAGGTGAAAGGACTTATCCATACGGCTCGATGGCGTAATTCTTGTGTAGACCTTGTCCTGTATTCCTATTAAAGAAAACCCTACACGATTCGGTAGGTGCCCGTTAAAGTTATACGAGTTTGTTGCATGTAATTGACTATTGTGTTAAAGATATTTCTATATTTGTTATCTACCATCGTAATAATCTTATTCCAAATTCCTGCTGCTTTGCGGTATGATGACCCCCAAAGGCAAGCAGAGACCCTTGGTAGGTAGAGGTAGACGAGGACGGGACAATCTCGGTAGGGGTTCTTCAAGCGGGGTATGATTTGTTGTAAGACTAGTAAAAATCGGGGCTAAATGTTAGGAATAGGCTAGGTTAACTGCAGGCCTCGAGAATCTAAGGGTGTGAGGAGGGGGCTGACTAAACCTAGATCTAGGTTGGCTCCATTTCTACCCTTCACCGGCGACAAGTGAGGAAAATGAACTTGTAGGAAAATCTGACCCGGATCTAAAAGAAATATATATATGTATAATTCGTATGGTTTATGTGTCATGTCATTAATCTAATAGGATAAAGAAATTATTTGAGCGATATTTAATTAGCAAAATTGGTTGTATGAGATCCGGGTTAGGTAATGGGTGGCTAAAATTTAATGTGGGATTTTTAACCCAATCTCCTTAAGGAACTCTTAAATAAATAAAATACCTCCATTCCACCCATTGCTGCGACGGATAGATTTAGAAACCTAATTATTATTGTGTTCACATTTAAATATTTGTTTCCTGTGTAAAAATAAACTTAAACCTCCCATGTCTTTCATGGCCGTGACATTAATCTAACGAGTCTAATTTTAATAAGACTATCTAGACTTTATTTTATTGCTTTATACTGTTTAAATTGTGTCTTTGGTTGAACCATATAACATAGAAATGTCAGAAACGCAACCTTGACCAAACTTTATTAACAGGCTATGAGGTGACGCTAGTGGGTCAGGATTTGTTCTATTCTTCTCCATGAATCACCCCGTTGGAAAAAAACGTATTAGTATAACCATAAACAATTCTCTACTAATTGACGAGGCTCGGAATTGTTGTATGGATGGCCGAAACGTTAAGTTCTAAGCACTCAGAAAAGGGTAAACCCTTACTTGACCCGGCTAATGTGTTAGGTCCTGAGTGTGGATATGCCCCCCTTACAGATTACCTTAAGCATGGTTACTATGTTTTAAATTAGGCGTTCTGTCGCCTTTACTACCTTAATGAACAATTTACCACATAACTATGTATATATATAATTGCCCACCTATCTTATTATTTCTTTGTGAACCTAGCTTACACGGAGTATGTTTCGAGTGAGTATAGTCTCCCAGGACTAGTGGTGGTTTAAACCTATGGGGTCTCGGGTCCGGATCGCCCCGACCGTAGGTCGTATTCAAATAATTTAGAAACGTTCCCCTTAGTTCCGTAGTTAGTCACAGTAGTAAGGTTAAATAAAATGTGGGATTTTTAACCCAATCTCCTTAAGGAACTCTTAAATAAATAAAATACCTCCATTCCACCCATTGCTGCGACGGATAGATTTAGAAACCTAATTATTATTGTGTTCACATTTAAATATTTGTTTCCTGTGTAAAAATAAACTTAAACCTCCCATGTCTTTCATGGCCGTGACATTAATCTAACGAGTCTAATTTTAATAAGACTATCTAGACTTTATTTTATTGCTTTATACTGTTTAAATTGTGTCTTTGGTTGAACCATATAACATAGAAATGTCAGAAACGCAACCTTGACCAAACTTTATTAACAGGCTATGAGGTGACGCTAGTGGGTCAGGATTTGTTCTATTCTTCTCCATGAATCACCCCGTTGGAAAAAAACGTATTAGTATAACCATAAACAATTCTCTACTAATTGACGAGGCTCGGAATTGTTGTATGGATGGCCGAAACGTTAAGTTCTAAGCACTCAGAAAAGGGTAAACCCTTACTTGACCCGGCTAATGTGTTAGGTCCTGAGTGTGGATATGCCCCCCTTACAGATTACCTTAAGCATGGTTACTATGTTTTAAATTAGGCGTTCTGTCGCCTTTACTACCTTAATGAACAATTTACCACATAACTATGTATATATATAATTGCCCACCTATCTTATTATTTCTTTGTGAACCTAGCTTACACGGAGTATGTTTCGAGTGAGTATAGTCTCCCAGGACTAGTGGTGGTTTAAACCTATGGGGTCTCGGGTCCGGATCGCCCCGACCGTAGGTCGTATTCAAATAATTTAGAAACGTTCCCCTTAGTTCCGTAGTTAGTCACAGTAGTAAGGTTAAATATACGGTCGCCTGTTTGTTTGCTACCTACGTAGTGTTACAAATTTAAGAGTTGGTGGTGAGCCCTACTTACCTATCCTAAAAAACAGATTAGGGTACAATGTACGAAAGGTCAATGTTCAACCACCTACTCAATTACTAAACGACAGGAAAGGGCGAAGCCACAAGGTAGGCTAGTCTGGCACCCTTTTCCCCTCTGGGACGACAGCTGAGCGTTTCGACGCACAGGCAAATTGTATAAAAATCTGACCATTTATTCTTTAATCGACCAAACTGATAATTCTGAGGCGGGCCCTGCGATTCTGGATGGAACAACTTACGAACCTTTAATGATGGTACATGTGCATTTTCCTGGATGATTCCCAGTTAGGGTTCCACGTATACGACCCGGAAACTATTATTAGTAGATTAAGATAGAATTCCATACTAAAATGTCTTTGTCAACCGCGCCCTCTATAAGGCCGTCTCGATATTTCCTAGATTATTAGATAGCTAGCTAGGATATCGATCTGTTGAGTAGTTCTACGTTGGTACACAGATGGCGTTGGTTACAGTGGTAAAATAATAATTCTGAAGGCATGTGAATTTCCAGGTAAGGTTAGAGCAAATCCATTACTTTACTTAAGGGTTAGGCTGCAGTTTTATTTCTGGGATACACTTACATTTAATCTGTTAGTTCGTCTTTGCGATGTTTCTTCGTATACTATTATAAGGTTACTTAAGGGTTAGTTAGGGCAAATTGCAGTGGGTTTCCTAATACATGTAATCTGTATCACTGGGTTTGAGGTGATTCCACATTTAACATTTTGGTGTATATTTCCACTTAAGGGGTCTTTAAAACCCCTGTTAATAACTCATTTGTATACTTAGTATGTCAATCTGTATCTATCATGGTCTTCTCGATACTACCTTACATTAGACGTTCCACTTAAGGGTGAGCTAGGAAACCTACCGATAGATTACTTATTTAGGTTATGATGTTTACTTAAGGGGAAGTCCGTGAGTGTATCGGTGGGTGGTCTCGTATTCAAACTGTTAGTTCGTCTTTACGGTGATTCTCCATATATTATTATAAGACTATAAAGTCAGCTAAGGGAAGTCAGTAAGGATAGAGGTAGGCTCTTTATATACTTAGATTGTCTATCCGTCTTTGGGGTGGCTTTTTAAATACCATTACGATTTTACAATTTGACTTAAGGGGTCATTAACGGGTTGTCAACAGATTATTTATATAAATACTAAACCTGTCGGTCTGTCCGTAGGTGCACTTTCAAGTGCTATTATGTAGATTATAGGTTACTTAAGGGACGATAACGAGTCTGCTAATAATTTATCTATGTACTTGATAGGTCCGTCTGTCTCTCTAATGATTTTCTATATACTATTATAAGTTTATACTTTCACTTAAGGGGAAGCCAGAGAACTGATGATAGGTTAGCTATGTAGGTTATAGGTTACTTAATCGATCAGGGGCTGCACCATGGATAGTCATCCACCGTTGGCTGCTTGGTGTTGGGGGGGTTCTGGATGGGGGTTGGTGTGGCGCATAGACGTATACATGTATGTGTGTTTACACATATTTGCATAGATTTTTTGTATTTGGTTGGCCTGGTTCCTTTTTTTTTTTTTTTTTTTTTTTTTTTTTTTATACCACTAAGGTGGCAAACAAGCTTACGGCCCGCCTGATGGTAAGCGGTCACCGTAGCCTATGGACGCTTGCAACACCAGGGGTATCACTTGCGCGTTGCCGACCCTTCAGAAATCTAATAACTTCTTTCTTGAAGAACTCCATACTGTAGTCCTTGCAGAAAACCTTGGCAGGGAGCTCATTCCACAACTTAAGCGTTCGCGGGAGGAAGTTTCTCTGAAACCGCACTGTACGCGACCATTTAGGTTCTAAAGTGTGAGAATGAATTCCCTGCCGATGGCGAGCGGTGCGATGGTAGAAAGTAGCCGTGGGCATCATTTCGAACAATGCGTGATTGATGGCAGGTAGGTGGATAGGTGTATACCCGGGACGTTTCTTGTCACTTCTTCTTCCCTTAGGCTTGTTTCCGAAGTGACAGTACGTTAAATGGTTTGCATTTGTTGCCGGACTGTCGTGTGGGAGCTGGGCTCCTTCATGATATACAACGTCTGTGAGTATGTGTATGCATATGGGTATGTGTGCACGTTTGTGTAATGCGCCCTCTCTTATTTGGAACCTCTCTGGCGCTAGGCGGCCGATGGTGGATTGCAGCGGGTTATTAATACTATATTTATTATATTATTATACTTGCACCTTTGTTAGTTTATACATATATGTATATTATTTCTGGTAGTATAAATTTTTGATACACTGTGTTTTAATATAAATCAGTTTAAAATTCAGAGTACGTGTGTTCGCCCTGTAATGTTAAATGTAAACTTGTGTGTGTAAATCTCAATATGAATCGGATTTATATTTTGTTCCTTAATACACACATTGTAACTAATATAATCGAAGTTTTATTGTCATTTCATGCTCTCTCAAGGTCTCTTCGGTGGTGGCATGTGCGTCGGGTCGTTACGATCGCTAAAACATGGTTGAGCGAAGCGATGGCTGATTCATGTGTCATACTTGTGAACGAGTGCCGCTGTGGAGGCTGGTCTGCTCTTGCAAACTTCTTTGTATTCTTAGTATTCGTTCATCGGTGTAGGATTTCAACGGCAACTTCTCAGTTACTAAACTCATAATACTTGACGTTTTTCAGTAGCTTATGTCTTTTTCCGGGACTCAAAACTATCTGCATGCCAAATTTCATCTTGATCGGTATAGCGTGAAAAGGTTACAGACAGATTTACTTTCGCATTTATAATATTTATTATTATATTATATTCATGGATAGTATAGATAATTTTAAGTATATGTGGGTATATGTATGTACATATGATTCTGCAAAAATATAATTATGATGGCGCTAATGCCACTAGTACTATTAAATATCGGAATTCTCTTAAATATCTAAATCCCTTGTCTCGATTAACGATATTTGATGCTTCACATCATAAAAATAAAAAAAAAAAGACATGTTTGACTTTGTTTCTAGTTTTTTTATTATTACCTAATAAGTGTTTCGGTACATATTGTATACTCTTTAGCTAATTATCAAAGTATTGTATTACTACTTTAAATGGAACTTCTTGCCAGCTCTTTTTGGCAGAAATAAACATTGTTTACATTGTATTGACGATTCAAAAGTGTTCTTAGAAACCTACTTGAATAAAGTTTGATTTGAGTTTGAGTTTGAGCAGTGTGCCAGTTTTCTATTAAATTTTATAGTTCAAAAGTTATACAGAATTCTAGTTTTTCATACAAATGGTATTAAAAAAGATTTCTTGTTAATAAAAACATTTTACAAGATTTTGGAAAACCACAGACATAGGTATTCGGCTTCGGATTATGACTAAGAAATTACACAGTGATTGATCAGTAAATGTGAAAAACAAATGATAAATTAGTTTGTGTGAAGCCCGCTGCGAGGCGCCGCAAATTGTATACTCTTAAGCACATTTAGCTATCCGTCCACGCATTACTGTACATGGAAAATATTTTTTGCACTAGATAGATTAGTCAGTCAGTAACGGTTGCCTTTAAAATATGTGATATTACATGATAGTATTCAAGTCAAAACTCACCCGTTTTGGAAAATCCTTTCTTAGTGCACGCCTACATCATAATAGCTATATTTATGCCAAATTTCAGCGCAATCCGTTCAGTGGTCTTAGTTTTGCGTTGATAGATCAGTCAGTCAGTAGCGGTTGCCTTTTAAATATGTGATTTTACATGATAGTAGTGAAAATTAAAAGTATTTTGCTGAAAATGATTACCTACTAACACGACTTACGTGTCCAATAAGATGAGTTATTTTCTCATAATTAGTGGTAAAAATCAGAGTGCATAAAAACGCATGAAATATTTTTTTTCTATCAAGGTAAGAAAAAACAAAACTGCAATATACTTTTATATCAACATTATTACTTATTTTTTACAGTAAATATAAACAAATAAATTTTGTGTTCAAAGCAAAGTCAGACACAAAAAAAAAATATGTCAAGCCAGGACTTAAACGTGCGCAGCCCTTGCAATCCGAAAAATTAAGTTTGTTCCAACCAATTAAATTAGAATTTTGAAGGTAGGCATCCGCGAAGAAAAATACATCATACAAGCTATATCTTCTTCTTCTCTTTTTTATTTTAGTTTAACATTTAGCTTATTGAAGAGGATACAATTCGCGGCGCCTCGCAGCGTGCTTCGTACAAACGAATTTTCCACTTATTTTTGACACTTACCAATCAAACATCGTGGAATTTTAAGGACGTGCTTTAAGAATAAATATCTAGGTCTGCAGATTTCTATTCAATTGTATGTTGTTAAAAGTTACAGAGGATTCTAGTTTTTCATACAAATGGTATCAATTAATATCTCAATTTAGTAAAAATATTTTTCATGAATTCGTACAACCATAGAAATAGATAGGCTTCAAAATATCACAGCGTTTGATCTTTAAATATCAAAAATAAGTGAAAATTCTGCTGCGAGGCGCCGCGAATCGTATTCTCTTAAGTCTATCTCTATTTTGAATTCTTTATTTGCGAGGGTCAAGGTTAAAACATTATCTGACACAAATATATAAACTAGGTATACCTATAACTCTAAATAGAAGATATATGGATGTAATAAACTAAAACGTATTTGGTGAGAGTTCAATCTTAGGAACTTCGGGTAGAACACTCATTCATGAAGAAAGGTCACTGTGAATTACGGCTCCAGGCGCTTAGAATTCAGGACCCTTGGGACACATTTATAAATCTACGATCACGTCCTGCCCTTAAGTTTTGCTTAGAAACCTTTCCTTTAAGTTTTGAGTATCAAATACAAATCTACTTGATTTTGCTAGCAGCTCCGCCCGCCCTATAAATGCCTTAAAAACTTCTTAATTACACTAATGAAGTTCGCTATAGCAAGCTATACCTGTAGTTATAGTTCGTTTAAGCTAGGTTTTAGTTATTGAAGAGGAAACTTTTGAATTTTTCAGGATAAAAACTGTCCTACGTCCTTCCCCGGGACTCAACGTGTTTCAGGGACAAAGTTTGCGCGTTGCACATACTTAGTTAAAAACTTTAATCTCATTAAAAGTTTAAAGAACTTTATATTAAACATAACGTTCTTTATAGATCCTTCTAAGTAAGTATTAAGTTTTAGATTTTTTAGATCCATACCAGAATAGACGTATAATCTCTTCGGTCTGTTCGTGTTTATTTTATCGATCACGTAGAGGAAAACCGTAATTTATTTTACTGTGTATTTTCACATCTGAAAGTCTTTGTATCTTTAGACAACTTTAACAGAAAATGTTACTTAATTGTGATTTAACCAATTGTCTATCTATAATTAAGTTCAGTGTTAGTTGGTGGTAGCGTATATAGGGGTTTCAATTTTGCCTTGCGTCCTGGGGGCGGGGGGGGGGGAGTGTACCAATGTATCTTTTTCCTTATTTCTCAAGTACATCGATTATTCACTCCACTGGCTTTTTGGTAAACCTAGAGACGTCATAAAAATTGACGTAGGCATCTGATATCAAATGGCCCGACTCGCTCTTGGTGAGGATAGGCCGTGCACTAACAGTGGGCTGGCGTATGAGGACGTTAAGATCAAGTAAAGGTGTATTGAAAATAATGCCATACAATATCTCTTAACAATATAAATCTGTTATTTATTTCTGATTTCTTTAATGCTTGAATCAAATAGGCTGCCTAAAGAACATGTATTCTATTAGGTATATGGAGGACATCACACTGAAATCCATACATCAGCGAGATGATCGTCAGCCACAGCCCGCAACATCGATTGGCAGACCGCAGTGTTTCAGCATCGTGCAGAGATTGGCACAAATTGAACTGAATTGGTGTTCTCGTTAGCTAAATTGAGTTTCGACTGTGAGGTTAGCAAATGTACGTTTATATAACTAACTTTAACGTTAACCAGTCAGTAAAATTGGGTAGATTTTTTAATTATTATATGGAAATTTCTATCTTCAGCTATTTTTAAAGATAACCAGCTTGTAGTTTGCTCAAATTTGACAAGCCGGTTAAGTTTGAAAATAGGTTACTATGCAAATTTTTAATACAATCTCCCATTTTTGACGGCTGGTTACCGTCAAAGATTGTTGATGCAACCCATCCTAAGTTTTAAAATCCGATATCAGTGGGGTAACTCTAGACGCCCATTTTTACTCATTATTTTCATTTGGAATTGAAATTGAGCCAAATAGGTTTGTCCATTTGGGATTCAAATAAATGTATTCATTTTACAAATATTGACATGAAATAAATGTTAGGAAAATCGCGTAGATAAGTAGAATAAAGAAAGTTTGATCCCAAACCAAGCTCATTCATAATCTGTTACATTGTGGCGGAAATGGAAATTATAGTGGCATTTGCGATAAAAGAAAAACTCTTCATTAATATATATATTGTAGTGTATTTTTGCTTGATTGATAGCATTCTTAATACACAACGTTTGTAAACGGATAAATTGCGAATCGTCTTTTTTTTAGGTCAAACTATTCACGTGTGAAATGATGGCCTAAGATTTTTCATTAGGTATTTTGTCTTATGCCTCCGTGAAAATAAAAATCTATGCAAGTGTTATATGACCACGTAGACACTTATAAATAGTAGTTTACTTATAAAAAAAAATATTTTTTTCTTATTTGATTTTTTTGAAAATTTCAGTTTTTACTTTTAAGTGACGAATTGCTTTTTTTGTACACTAAAAACATCCATACTTGTATGACAAAATTTTATACAATCATCAACATAAAAAGCCTTTTACCAGTTCCAAATTAACACCAATTATTTATTTTTTTACTAAAAATTTAGGTTTAAAATTAATTTTGTTAATTTGGGATAACCTGGGAAGTATATTTATATTTTTTTTTTAATTTTTATTATTCTTTTAAATAAAGGAAGAATTTTGCAAATCCTTCTGTATATGGACGGACAGACGGAAAGAGTTATCTTCGAACATACAAATAACAAAATATAAACATCCGAATTGATAACCTCCTCCTTTTTGAAATCGGTTTAAAATATATTTGTGATGTTTTAAACAAAAAAAAACCAGCCCCCGCTGCCATTCGCCTATATATTTTTTTTTATATATCACTAAGGTAGCAAACAAGCTCACGGTCCACCTGATGAGAAGCGGTCACTACCCTATGGAAGCTCGTTACACCTGGGGCATCACTCGCGCGTTGCCGACCCTTCAAAACTCTTTCATGAAAAACGTCATACTATCTATAGATAGATTAGAAGTCTGTAGAAAAATCATGGCAGGGATCTCATTCCACAACCTAAGACATATAGGGCCTCCCCCTATTAGAAGAAATTTCTCTATATTACCTCTGAATTTTAAAAAATTCTCAAACACGCTAGTGTTAGTTATGATATAAAATAAAAATAGGCGTGTTTTTTGTATTAGCTGCATTATGAACCTTAACCAGCACTAATTGAAACATTATATGAGCACATATCTGCCCCTGTTGTTATAATTACAGTAAGTCGTGTTACTGGTGTTATGATTGTTTTAACAGTACTGTGATCCTTAAATCAAGTCCTACATGGAATATTTTTCTTTTTTTTTATATCTTAATTATTAACAAAGATACGATAAGCTAAATCACAGTAAGTACTTTGAAGTGTCAACCGTTTGTTAAAAAAAGGACAGTAAGTAGACTTACTGCATTAAAATTATTTTTTATTTCATAGTTTCTCTATCATATTAACAGTAACTAAAGTCACGGTAGATTAAAATTATTTAAATATGGTATTTCCGCAATACATACTCACAGTTAGTATAGTTACAATATTTATAATTTGTGTAATTCTTTAAAAATAAAACCGATTCGTAAGCATACTTCAAGTAAGTCTTAGACTATATATACTTACTGTAACTACGCTAAGAACATTTTCACCATAGACGAACACACTCTTTATTTTTAACAAAGTATGACTATTCACTTTAAGTATGCTAAATACATCTTTCAAGTGGAAATCAAGTTATCTTTGTCAATCTAACAGTAAAGTCGATAGTTACTGTAAATATGATTAGGTTTTTGATCGTCACAAACACGCACGCGGTTGTGAGGGAATCTATCTTATCCAGTCCTGGGACCTTATTGGGAACAGTATCGAGCTATTCGGACTCTGAAATTCGACAGAAAAATGTATGCAAGTACATTGACGGGTTTCGAGAGGTAAGTCAGACTTATCGAATTCCAAAGTCCGAATAGTTCCCAATAAGACCACTGGACTCCGCTATTCTCCGTATTCAAGCGCCAGCGCTTGCAAGACAAGGGAAGGTTAAAATTGGCACCAGTAAGTTTACACCTCTTCATAGAGATACTATTAATAAAATGTACCATACACTTAACAAAGAATCTGAAGGTATATTTATAAAAGAAATGGTTGACACAAAAGAAGTTAAGACAAGAATGTCACAAAAAGAAAATCCTAAACAAGGTACAACATATGCATATCATTTGAAAGATAGAATTGGTGACAGAATTGAACTAGTAAATTTTTTTTTTTCTACTTTGGGTTACAATGGTAAAAATTATTGCAGGGTTTTAAACATATTAAAGAGAAATGTGGATGATCAGAAAGATAAAAGAGGCAAATATATAAGAGAAAATAAAATAAATAAAAAATCAGGTATTAAAATACAGCCAAGCCATATCATATTACAGACGCGTACATGTACCAAACAGACTTTACCTACCTAGCGACATAAACATTTTTGCCAAACTCAACCTGATATAAAAGTGTCTATATGACATACCGCCATGTTATAAAAAAAGAAATTAATATATCCTTTGCCAACTTAGGAAATGAAGAATGGGAACTTTGCACTTTATTCCAAGAGCACAACAAGGATCACTTTGAAAGTCAAGACCAGTACTGTGATACTTGTAAGCAATACTTAGTTCATAAAAATAATTACACCACAAGCTGAATTAATAACAAATTCGATGCTGAAATTAGTGCAAACGAAACTGACGCTAAATATTATTCCCTCGACCTTTAAAAGGTCGTAATGCACCCGAGAATGGAACAATATAAAGCAGCAATTTTACGCAGCAGAATTATTGCTTTCAATGAGACTTTTGTCCCACTTGGTAAGTCTTCAAATAACTTTACTATTGCAGTATTGTGGAATGAAAAGGTTTTAACCTAAAATTTAAGGAAGATCAAAACTTTCGAACTTTGGACTTTTTACAAAATAAAGTCATAAAAAATAAATCGTTTAATATATTTATAACAGAGGAAAAGAAAAAAGAGATATTAGAAGAACAGTTCCCATTGATGCCTGAAAATAGACAAGCATTTTGGTTGAACATACCAACTACTAATGCTTCTAATATTCTTGAAGATTAAAAATTTTTATAGTTACCTACTTATTTTTAATAAAAAATGTTATATGTATAACTTTAAACATGGTTTAACAAATGCGATTATACTTTTTAGAAGAACATTGTATTTTATAATAAGGTATTAGGGAGACTACAATATTCGTATGATCTCAAATAAATTTAGCTTAAAATAATTAAAATAGTTAGTGAAAGACACTTACGAAAGGAAGAAGACACGTTGTTTGCAAGGATTTACTAAATTAAATTGCTGACCTGCTCTTTTATTTCATTTTACTCAATAACATTTTAGGAATTAATATCAAAGCTCCAAAATATGCAAAGTTTGTAGAAAAAGTCACTGGATTTGTAGGCATTTACATAGAGTTTATAGTAAACATAGATACAGTAACTTACATGGACAGGATATTTCGTTAAATATATTTACAGTATGTTACCGACTTACTGCAAATATGTTTAAGAAAGTGTTAGTTGGGCTGATAGAAGTAGTAATTATGGATACATTTAGTTAGATTAAAAACAAAACATTTATTTTAAAGGAATAAATTATATCCAGGATTAATCTATGCAAATTTCTTTCTTATTGTCCGTTTAAATATCTAAGTTATCTGCTATAATCATTAAAATACACCAATTTGAAAATGATGAATCAAAAGTGTGATTTCCCACAATTTAAACTTTTTGACTTACTGTAATTACAATAACGGGGGCAGATATGTTGTAGAATAATATTCATAAACTACAGATATTAAAGTAATTACATTTTGTTAACACAGAATACCACGTATATTACACATACATTATCAGAATAACACAATATTTAACGCTTCACATGGTGCGCCCCCTATGCTACATAAAAACAAAAAAAAAATTGACATGTTTGACTTTGTTTTAGTAGCTTACTAACTATTTTTTTATTACCTGATAAGTGTTTCGGTACATATTGTATACTCTTTAGCTAATTATCAAAGTATTGTATTATTACTATGAATTGAACTACTTGCCAGCTCTTTTTGGCAGAAATTAACATTGTTTACCTTGTATTGACGATTCAAAAGTGTTCTTAGAAACCTATTTGAATAAAGTTGATTTGATTTGATTTGATTTGACACCTTCGTAAGTAAGTTGAACCGGAATTTACTAGACATTGCTAATAGTACGTTTATTTATATCACTTAACTTACTTATGCTTCACTCTATCTTCGTTAAGTTCCGTTAAGTAGGATGTTACCTTGTAAGTCATGCAAATACGTGGTCAGGGTAAAAGTAAGACCCATAAAATGTATGCTTATTGTACACGTCTATCCGGTACCGGTAATACTTGTATAAAAATAATATGAGACACTTTTGGCCCATGTTACTCAATTTTAGGAAGATCTGAGAGTAAATGTGATTTATATTGAGGACAGAGTCCTTTTTTAATCCCTGACGAATGGGTATTACAAGTATTTAGAGTCTCTCTGTGGCATTGTAGCGCCAAAACAGATTACCCGATAATGATTTAGTTTGCTTTGTTTGAAAGGTGATTTGATCTGGAGTGTACTTTGCTATTTTTTGAAGATAGGTAATCAGTTATTTTATAGTCGATAAAGGAATTTAGCAACTTCCAAAGGTGCGACCAATTCGAAATTTGGTATCCTGTTAGTTCAATGATGTAGTAGCCAAGTACAAGAACATAGTTTTTTTTTTCTAAGGTGGCTAACAAGCTTGCGGTCCTCCTGATGGTAAGTGGTCACCGCAGCCTATGGACTCTTGCAACACCTAGGGCATCACTCAGGCGTTGCCGACCCTTCAAATATCTAATAACTTCTGTTTTGAAGAACCTCATACTGTAGTCCTTATAGAAAACCTTGGCAGTTGTGTCAGCTCATTCCACAACCTTAGCGTTCGGTTAGAAGAAACCTTGACCTGATGCAGCAACATCTTGTTGAACCTTCAGGATCCCCAACTCATTACCAACTTACAGAAGAGGTACCATGTGCATTGCAATGGTCTTAATAAATAGAATATACATGGTGATTAGGGTCTGCAGGGGAAGCAAGTACGAGAAATGGTGCTGAATTGGTAAGGGATTCTAAATGAGAGACTTGCACTCGTTCAATCGATATGATTTTTTTAAGTGGTGGGGTTCTAATATTTTGGGTGAATTCATTAAAGTACATTTCATTACTTGTGCAGGACGTTAGCCCGAGCCAAAGGCGACAAACCACTATTATTAATACAGTAGCAAAAAATTTAATAAATAAATTTTGACAGAATTAATTTGAATTTGACAAAAAGCACGAATCGGCAATTTTGGGCACGCAAAACATAAACGTATTAACTATATTTCTTTTGAGCTTTAAAACTTAATTTTCCTCCTTGCTTGTCCTTGGTTCTGTGTCAAATCTTTACACTTTTTTAACCAATTTATTCTTGTTACAATTTGCATGCATCTTGGCTTCACATGACAATCTAATATAAAAACTGGGCAAGTGCGAGTTCAAACCATGCACCGAGGGTTCAAAACCAACAGAAAATGCACAAGCCCTACTCGCGTTTGACCAGTGTTTAAAGATAGAGCCCTCTGAAAGTTGGTCGGGCAGGCAGATAGACAGATAATGTAGGCGTAGTAATAGGGCTCCGTCGGCGGGTTACAGAACCCCGAACACGATGCATGTCTATATTCTCCAAATTTTTGTAAATTAACAGTTATATTCCGTAGTTTCACCCGCAGAAAAACCTACTTTCGTGAGATCTCTCTATTGGTAAAAATATTCTTTGTTCTACCTGTCCCTACTGTACTATGTGCCAGCAATCATAGTTACTATATGCACCTTTACGACCTGAGGAGTATATCGTTCCAAAAAGATATTCTATGGGAAGACACGATTAGGATAAAAAATATCATATTTCCTTTTCAGTCCCTCCAGCTGTTCTTGTGCTAGAAATCAGGTCACCTAGTCAAGTTGCTTTATCTTAACGTCAAGGAAATGTTGAACTAAGAACTTGTTTCAATTAGTTAAAAATGTAGCCATTTTGACAGAAAAGTGGTTAGGTTCAGTAGTTAGCCGAGATTACCCCTCAGATACCTTCAAACGTACAAAATTTACCTCTTTCTTATATCAGTATGGATCAAACAAATGTTTGTATGTACGTCGTGGCCAGATCATAGAATTGATCACTTTATGATGTATATGATTTATGACCATTTCATGAAATGGTCGTATTTCATGATATAGATAGGTGCCTAAAACCGACCATATTGTTTAAACGTTAACTTTTGATGAAATGTCCATCTACGTTCGACCGTAATTATCATAAATGTAGGGTGCCCAGAATAAGAAAGGCGCTACAATTTTAAAAAAAAGGGGTTGCACTCCAGGAGTGCCGGCAGAAGTAAAAATATACAACCCATTTTAACACGTGTAATTTCGTCTTTTCGCACGCACTTTCATCTTTTCATCAACCCAATTTCCTCTTACTTTTTATTCGTCCTATAGAGTTTAACATATTTTACCTATCACAAAACACAAAAGAAGTGCAAAACGCCGCTAAAGAAGTTTTCATTTCAAAATCAATCTTTTTATTTTGCCAATCATCCTATTATGGCGTGGCATTATGGTTTCCGTCTTGCGAATTTTTATGGCGTGACATTATGGTTTCCGTCTTACGAATTTTCGATCAGGTCACGTGATCCTGGCGCGAGTTTAATTTTTTTACCTATCACAAAAAACTGCACAACGCCGCTAAAGAAGTTTTCACTTAAAAAAAAAATATGAATAAAATCAGCCCAAACTTAACGTAAAACTAAGGGTCTATACAGTAAGTCTGCATTCAAATAATTGATTTTCTTCTCAAGAACAGAGAACATAACTGTTTTCTTATTTCTGACCTGTTTATTTCTATCGAACAATTCATGGAACGCTGGACATAAAGAATAGATCCGCTCTATTTGTTTCCGTTTCCGTTTTCAATACAAGGATATTGAATGTAAGAGATTGATAAGAAGCAAATACGCCAAAAGTTTGCCCATTGAGTTGTGTGGTTCTAAGATAATAAGGTGCTGGTGCTGGGGATTGACGATTCAAAACAATCCCAATTTTTTTATCATATTGCAATCTTAAGTGCTCTTGCATAAAAGCTTATTATTTAACATTTACTTACATAATAGCAATTAAATTATGTAAACTTAATTATACCGTTTGATTTTGTGGCTTGAACATAAATGTTGTATTGTAACTTGTTCATTTCACGCTAAATTCACAGTTAAATTTAATAAAATTAGCACAATGCGTGTCGGACTCGCTCACAAAGGGCTCCGTATCATTATCTATAAAAACGACAAAAAAAGTTGTTGGTTGTATGGGAATACCCTTAAATGTCTACCTGTTGCAGTTATCAATATCGAGCAAAAACGAGCAAACAAATCACGTTTGTCGTATGGGAGCCCCCTTAAATGTTTATTTTATTCTGTTTTTTACTACTTGTTGTTATAGCGGCAACTGTCCAACTATCATGGTTCATTAGATAAAGCCTGGTGACAGACGGACAGACAGACAGACAGTGGAGTCTTAGCAATTGGGTCCCGTTTTTTACCCTTTTGGTACGGAATCCTAAAAAATCGGCCAAGTGCGAGTCGGAATCGCGCACGAAGGGTCTGTGCCATTATCTATACAAACGGCAAAAAAATCGCGTCTGTTGTATGGGAGCCCCCTTAAATGTTTATTTTATTCTGTTTTTTACCACTTGTTGTTATAGCGGCAACAGAAATACATCTCTTGTGAAAATTTCAACTGTCCAACTATCATGGTTCATTAGATACAGCCTGGTGAGAGACGGACGGACAGACAGACAGCGGAGTCTTAGCAATAGGGTCCCGGTTTTTACCCTTTTGGTACGGAATCCTAAAAAATCGGCCAAGTGCGAGTCGGACTCGCGCACGAAGGGTCTGTGCCATTATCTATACAAACGGCAAAAAAATCGCGTCTGTTGTATGGGAGCCCCCATTAAATATTTGCTTTATTTTAATTTAATTATTAATTTTTAAAGTGTATATATAACTAATTATTTTGTAAATATTTCAAGCGTCTATCTGTTGCCGTTATCGAAATCAAGCAAAAACGAGCAAAAAAATTACGTTTGTTGTATGGGAGCTCCCTGACATATTTATTTTATTTTATTTTTTGGTATAGAAGCAACAGAAATAAATCTTTTGAAATTTTAACTGTCTAACTATCAAGGTCCATTAGATACAGCCTGGTGACAGATGGACAGACAGACAGACAGCGGAGTCTTAGTAATAGGGTCCCGTTTTAAAAGGGTAAAAACCCTTTGGGTACGGAACCCTAGTTAGTTTGTGATTAGGTTAATATCTAGAGAAAAAAAATCAGTAGGTAAACACATAACAATGTAATTTATATATTATTTGAAAACCAAAATACCTTAGTACACATTTATTATATGTCTGTGTAGAATATTTATTTTTATACAATGTTTTTGGAATTAAGTAATTTTATAATATAAAATGTCGCTGAAAGAATGTATTTATCTCCTAATGTAGACCCACTATAACTATTCTTATATTTAAATTATTAATTAACAATATTCCGCGATTTGCAAAGCTGTTTTCTCCTAGTCATTATCAATCCAAATTTTAATAAGTATGTTGGTTACCTTGGTTATGTAATGCTGATGAAATGTTTTCTTTACATTGTAATATGATTTAAAGAATAGTTAACAGGACGTTACTGATTTAATTAAGGCGCGTGGCATCGGAATCCTAAAAAGATAGGTTCTCGACGGCGATATTTTTTGTTTGTAATGGTAATGTAATGGTCCGGCGCGGCTTAAGTGTAAAAATTAAAACCTACCTATAAAATAGTTTTCATTTATTATTTTAATTAATGTGGCACAGATGCAGTGATCAAAACCTGGGCGTTGTCTCCCTAAAGTTAGGGGGCAAAAGAGATCAAAGAGGGATTTTTAAGGGTAGGATTTGTTTGGAGGGTTTTGTAGGGCCTTCGAAAAAGAACTCTAATGAAATTGAACATTTATATCGGATGAATTCTCAAACACAGCCTATCATAGTCACCGTCTTAGGCACTTCCCATTAAAGAATTTTTATTAAAGAAGCAGAAGAAGATAATTAGGGGTTTTAAGGAGATTTTGAAATTATCTTAGAGGTAAATTTTGGTAAGGGTTGCCAACACGGCGTAGAAAAGATGCACGGGTTTATGTATTGAAGGTTTATGTATTGTCAGTAAAAATAATAACATATTAACGCTAATTAATTTAATGATCCACAGATTTTATGTCCCGCGAGTAATCTAATCCTACAAGTAGATTACCACTATCCATAACATAACATCCTCCAGTCATACTCTTACTCTTATCACTTGCTAGATAAGCTACTAGCTCTGCGATGTCGGATACATCTACAAGGCGCTTTAGTGGTACTACATTTTTTGCGATTTCAAAAAATACATCATTATCATGTTTATTTACACCCATGTTTGTAAAAATATTAGTTTTGACTGGACCAGGTAAAATACAATTCACTCGTATTCCTTTTTGTGCCAACTCTGAGGCAGCACATTTAGTAAAATGACTAACACACGCTTTGGAAACACAATAAGAAAACCCTTTGTACATGGCAGCTACAGCTGATATGCTTGAAATATTTATCACAATTCCTTTACTTTCAATTAAAGCTGGAGTAGCAAACGTTGTAACTGCTATTGTTGCCCTCAGGTTGACTGCAATGACTTTATCATAAGTGTCCATCACATCATCCCATCTTAATTCCATCCCATTTGTAATATTTTCCGCCTTCACAATCCCCGCACAGTTTACAACAACGTCAATTCTTTTAAATTTTTCAACTGCCTTGTTGATAGCCATTTTAACATCCTCATCATTAGTAACATTTATGTTAACCATCAAAATATCTTTGGCATTTTTACATTCTGTTACTGTTTCCTTAAGAGTGTCAGCATTTATATCTATCAAGCAAAGTTTTGCTGATAATTTAGCAAAATTAATTGCTACTGCTTTTCCCATTCCTGATCCTGCCCCAGTTATTAACACAACTTTATCACTGAACTCCATTTTATTCAAATACAATCAAATAATTCGCGACTTCTTGACAGTAAATAATTGGAGACAAAAAATGCTAAGATGCGTTATCTATAACCTTCAGTCTATTACCAAACCAAGTATTAACGTGCACTCACTGCAGAGCGAATGACGTTTTTGTTACCACACCACTTTCTTCAACTTCAAATTAAAAAAAATGAGGAATAAACCACGTAAAATCACGATTCGTAAACTGGCTAAATCAGCTAGTGCTTTAGTGTTAAAAGTGAACAGCTTGGAAGTGTCACTGCTAGCTGCGCCAATACAGGTACATACCGGTCTATAACAAAACTCCTTTAGCCGCTCGGGCGCTGCAAAGTCCAGTTAGGCTAGCCTAAATAAATGAAGAAAGTGTTAAAAAAGCGCTTTAGCGATGTTTTATCTTCGTCGCCTTTCGAATCATCGCATAATTTTTTGGAGCTGTTAACATTGAAAATGGGTATTTGCATTGTTAAATTAAACTCGTTAGCATAAAATGAAATGGCAACAACTAAGAATGCGGCCACAAAAACTGGTAGCATGAATGATACATATTCTGATTAAGGCTCCGTAGTTAAAAACAATGAATAGCAGAGTTGCGTTCAAGGACGAAGAGAATACGAAGACCTGTGATTTTAGGTTCAGGAAATAATGATGCAGGACTCAAAACTGTGAAGAAATTTAAGTACATCCAAGCATGGTCCATCTAACCCGAGACCTTAAACGTAACTCAGACGATAATTTCGTTCAAAAGTGTATCTTAAATCTGAAGGACACAGCGACAACCGGTAGGTATATTCGAGATATTTAAATCGCCTACGGTATGGCTCCAAGGCGTTCGATTCAGTGAAAGGTTTCTAGCTCGCCCCTTCCACCATCGGCGTCACGAACTATAGATAGCCGGATACTCCTTTGCCGCGTCTTTACAAAATGTACCTTGGATATCCAAACTATACTCGAAGTCGGCCAGCTCATTTAAGGTGCGTTTTGTTGACTGCTTCAATGCGTTTAATGCGTTTAATAATCCTGCCAAGTTAAAAATACATAAATTCTGTACAACACAGTACAAATCTTGGTTAATTATCTTTGGTAGGATTACCGCAATATGTACATTATGTCAGTAATACTTTAGTAAAGACGCTCCTACGCCGCAAGCTTGAGTAACGTCACCCACCACACCTGAGTGAACCATCAAGCCGTGTAGATACAACGCATTGTGATACATAATATTCAATCGCTAAAAAATATAGTGTCATTAATCGAATGTTCTACTTTAATCTTATTCAACGGTGTGTATGAATATATATCTTCACGGTTTTTAATCTCCAGAAGGGGCTACCAGTGGCTGAATACACACCCACATCATAATAAATTGGAGGCTGCCTCTTATCACCAATCACTTTAGTCCTGTCTGACAGGAGGTGAGCCGATCTAGTGGCTTTACATAATATGATTTTGCTTTATTCTGTCGTCTGGTTGATAAAAATCACATATATTAGTTTAAGGTAACCTTAATGTTGATTCCCTTCGCAACTCCAAGCAGAGTCTCTGGGTAATGAATCTTTTAAGTTTCTTCTACATCGTTCGATCGTTAGGTTTTCGGATAGAAAAGATGTCAAAACGAATACCTGTTAGATTATATAGATTCTCCTGCAGAGTCTATAAAAATTAGGACAATAGAAGCGGCCGAGGGTGGCCATCGAAACACGCCGTGGAGCCGCGAGTGATGAAATATCTTAAATGCTGTACGCCGTAAAGATAATAAATTCGTTATTAGCATTATTATTGTTACTATTAAACTGCTTGACTAGTCTTATTTTACCAATATATTATATGACCACGTTTTGGGTAAATTTAGGGATCTTTGTCCGCTGAGGGAAGTGCCGACGGTAAAGGCTAATCTGGCAAGGTACACATCGTGATATAATGATGAGGCCAAAAAAATGAAACTGCATATTTTGAATTCGTAAGTACATGACAATCCTGTTCCTAATCCAATCATATTAGTAATTCATAATATGATATAGTCTAGAACAGAGATGGCAAACCCATGGCACGCGACAAAACAATTCGGGCAAGCCAATAATTTATGAAATTTTCTATTTTCACCTGCCTATGCTTGCAAGTCATTTTTAGAAATGAACTCTAGTTTAGCTTCTATTCTGCTTAGTAACAAAGTACAACCCTAATGTGAGATGTTTAGCACCTATAATTAGTTAATCACACTAATCTTTTTTTTAATTTGAATAAATATAAAATATTAAACATTTCGATTGCTGTAAACATTTCGAGCTGCAAATATCAAATAAGCTTTAGGTTAATAGCATTTCGTTTAATTTTCCTCCATTATTATTAAGTAACCAAGATTTTTTGACGGCACGTCGTAGGTACAGTTTTGTGTATTTTTCATAAAAAATGGCACATTCATTAATAAAGATTCGCCATCCCTGGTCTAGAATAAACATGGCTAGAGCACTGTGAGGCGTCATAAATATGCGGCAGATCCCGTATATGGAAATACCACTTCAATACCAACTACTACTAACAAACATCCATCCATCCATCTATCCAGATATATTTTCACATCAATAATATTAGTAGGATTGTTAGAATTGCACTATATCTATGAAGGTTTCTAAACAGGTTAAGCAAATTTCAAAAGTGGAACTCCAACCAAGTGAAATTCCACGTCGGAAACTAGACAGACAAGTTTTAGCATTCAGTAACTACTTAATGTAATGGACTGCTAAGTGTGTGGCAATTATAATACGTAAAACTTGTCTTTTTTATTAAGATGATCTCCTACTGAAATATATATATTCAATCACCAACTAAATGATATTTTTTTTTAAATACAGTCTTTGCAATCCCACTAGAAAGTGAACAATAAACCTTGCACATTTGAAATTCAAGCTAACTGTACTCTTTGAAGTCGGATGCCAATAAATATTTGTCATGCTGAAAATTGTTTGCATTCCACTTTAAGAAAAAGAAAACACTTAGTTCTATATATCATCTGCGTAAGGTTTATTTTCTAATTTTTGGTGTGGTTTCTAAAGCGATGTTATTTTTTTTATTATTATTTGTTCATAAACTCATAGTAAATATTCATAATTAGGCCTTGTATCAGAAAAGAATATTTAGTTTATAAATATTTATTAATAAAAAAAAGTAATTTATTCAGGGTGCGATATTTAGTTGCGGATTGTGGGTCATACAATAGAGCTCAAGGGCGTTGGCGACTGGACAGAGCATAAAGCATTATTTGCGGGAGTTAGCCGCCTAGAAATGCGAGCTCAAATCGGTTTCGCTTAACGTATTAAGATTGCGGTATAGGCTAGACCGCGTAAATACGCCGTTTTTGAGCAAATTTTGTGGCTTAACTATAGCACTTAAAGGATTGAAAAAAATATGTGTTATAAAACTTGCTTTTGACAAGTGCATTACCTCAATGAATGATTTTCGTTTATTGTATTGAATGCAATAAAAAATCTGGAAGTAACCATTGTTTCAACACTTGGGAAATGTTTTTAAAGCGTTTTATTGTATTTTATTGTATTGCATTGCATTTTATTGTAATGAAAGTTATCTAGTGCATTGAGATTGATAATTAGAATAGCTTTTTATCTAGTGCATTGACTCTAATTTGTAGCAAAAAATAAAAAAAATGTGACTACAAAAGTTTCAAGACGTCATTATGGAATAATTTTTTCTGAGGAAGTATATAACGAATATATCTAATATTAATTCATATGAAATTGTGTAATGATTTTTATGACATTAAAATACATATAGTATTACCGCAATTAGCTTTCTGGCCTATATCGCCCTCCCAAAGTAGCATTTTTATAGACGCCGTCGCCGGATCCATCGCCCAGCTGACTGACGCGCTCAATCAACATTAGCCGAGCCGTAGACACGCAGCAACCATAGATCAATATTCACGATAATTTTGAACAAAAAATAGGCACACACTATTTTTGACAATACTTAAACATAAAAATAGACACACAAGCTCGACCCGTGTGCCAAAAAAAATAAGAGGGTCCTAAAATTGGTTATTTTTTTATTTCAAAACACAGAAAAACGGCTGAATCGTATCTGGGTTTAGATTTAGTCACTTTTTGCTTATTTGTTAAATGTGTTTTTAGCAATTTTTTTTTGTTGCTCTTGTTTTTTTTTTGTATTTATTTTATGTGTAAATATCGAGCAACAAATGCAAGAACGAAAGCATTATAATTTATCATGTCCGTCCTTCCATATATCATAACCTAATAGTTACTATTATCATTCTGTCGATTTTAAGTAAACCAACTTACACTTTTAAAATAAATTAAAGATGCAAATAACTAAACGTTCAAATAAAGAATCATTTTCATTTATCAAGTAAAGATCTTCACCCGATAATTTACAACCAATTTAAATTTTTTATCACTCATTATTTTTATGATATTCATAAACGTATTTCTATAAACATTTAACCCTTAAAATCTGTTAGGCACCTCCCCGAAGCGTTAGGCCCAGTTGCCCGATTGCTCCGAACTTTGACAATGGCGTCGCCATCTTTACAGGTGACTAATGCTTTGAAAGTGATTCACGAAAAAAAAAAATATTATTCGAATCAAATAAATAGAGAAAAACATGCATCCCAATGTACCTAATGAATGAAAACTATTATTGTTTATGTAATTTCCTTGTTTAAAGTATAACTAAAGTTATCTAATAGTGTTATTTAAAGTAAAACTGAAGGAAAGTAATTTAAAACTTATTACATGGGTCGTGCATACATCTCTTGTTCCGTTGTGGAGAAAAAGCGTGAAGTACTTGTGTCTCAAATCGAGACCACTCTGTCCAAGGTCTCTGCGGTTACAGAGAAACTTCCTCCCGCGAACGCTGGATTTGTGGAATGAACTCCATGCCAAGGTTTTCTCTAAGGACTACAATAGGTATGGGGTTAAGAAAGAAGTTATTAGATTTCTGAAGGGTCGGCAACGCGTGAATTATACCCCTGATTTTGCAAGCGTTCATGCTACGGTGATTGATTATCAGCAGGCGGACCTCAAGCTTTTTAGACACCTTAGTGGTATAAAAAAAAAAAACTAATTTTAATTCATAATCCAGATAAAAATTAGAGTGCATAAGTAACTCGTGAAAAAATAATTTCATTTTGGACCTTTATATCAATCGCTCCGTTAACGATTCTACTTTTTGACCCTTCGCTATGCTCCTGATTCAACTTTAGAATCCTTCATTTTTCTTGGAATTCAACGAAGGCCCTCGCATAAATATTTTTTTACTCTTTGTTTAAGTGATCTGCTATTATTTATCATACTTTTCCGTTATTGACCTCTATTAATAAACTTTATGTAAACTTAAATGTAAATCCATACAAACTGGATATGTAGTTACCTATTCTCGTTGCTAATGTCTAAACGTCTAAAGTCAATTAATAATGGAAATCGAACCGATATTTCAATCGGGCTCAGCTCACTGCTAATCCACGTTGATTGATGATCTCTATTATTTATCGGTCCCTTCCGGCAACAGGAAGAAACAAACAACTGTGTCATTTCGGTCAACAAATTGACTTTGTTAGAAAATCCGATATTGTTAAAAGTACATTGCGCGTTGCTAAAGCATTTCGAAGTGGGTTATCTTTTACGGCGCCTAGAATAAGGTCAAAGTGAACAACCACTTTTGAACTTTTTTTTCAAGTCAATCTTTTATAACATTAAAATACTAATTTGTCGGCACCACAGATCCAGGAGTAATGACCCGACCGCTAAATAGAGGGGCGTGGGTTCGATTCCCTCACAAGACAAATATTAATGTGAAAAACAAATAGAGTTTGTCTGGATATTAGGTGTTTTATATTTATAATATGTATGTATTTACAAAAAAAATATAGATACATACATTGAATCCATAGTACAAGCTTTGCTTAGTTTGGGATATGGGCGTAGCTAGGTACGGGCAGGGGGGAAGGGCAGCATTTTTTACTGCTACTACACTGCACCGTCTTCCAACAGTCGTCCGTTCAACCTTCCACAGCTAGAGAGAGAGGCAGTTCGTAAGTGTTTTGATGTTAAGTCGTGTTGGCCCGTCGTTGCTTCAGTAACAATTATGTGCGGTCGCCACTATAGGATCGTCTAAAGGTTATTTGCAACACAACATTTCCTATACATTTTAATGTGTTTGCGAACGCACTAGAATCAACTGTGCGCACGCTACGTGCATTCGCAGGGCGCACGTTGGTTCTCGCCTATTGACGGTTTTTCGACAAACGGCTAACTCCTATACTGCCCGCGATATTTGAATTGTCGGTTCTAATAATGGATGGAGATGACGACTACTTTTACTTTTTTATACACTGGTGTAATAAAATAATTGAAACAATCACTTTAAAATCATGGCGTGCATGGCTTGTTGACGCACGCAGCGTGCGCGTGAGTAGGTGTTTATTGGGCATTCTGGCTCACTTTCCGCAGCGCAGATGCTGGCGCATCTTCACTGCTCCAATTGAGCTAGAATGCCCAATAAACATTTTGGAATTGATTACGTGCATCTGCGCTGCGGAAAGTGAGCTAGAATGCCCAATAAACATTTTGGAATTGATTACGTGCATTTGCGCTGCGGAAAGAGAGCCAGAATGCCCAATAAACATTTTGGAATTGATTACGTGCATTTGCGCTGCGGAAAGTGAGCCAGAATGCCCAATAAACATTTTGAAATTGGTTACGTAAAGTTTTCTATTTGGGTGATGTAAACGACACGAAATAGTTTTTTAAATAACCACAGCGAACGATTAATTTACTAATAAAAACTTACCAATAAATATTTTTCATCACTTCCACTTGCACACTATTACACTAGATTTTGTTTAAATCCTAAACCCATATTTATGACATTTAGATAAACATTTGTAATTAGTTTAATTCTTGAAAATATATGTCTGAAGATGAACAAGATAAATAGAAGAACAACTAAATGGAATTGAACCATTTTGTTCTAGGTAAGATCCTATCGTTTACTGCAATGACAAAGGAAAACATGTGCTCCGAGCAGATCGGACTCCTATTTTACAGGAAAGAAAAAAGTTTTAACATAGATTAGATACAGACCAACCTTCTTCTAGCTCTATGCACAAGGTGTTTAGGCCGTATTTTTCAAAACAAGGCAACAGGAAAGGATAACGTACTTGACATGACCAACCTTCTTCTAGCTCTATGCACAAGGCGTTTAGGCCGTATCGTTCCGTATTAGGATATAGGAGAGAAAATATGTTTTGACACACATACAGACAAACCTTCTACTAGCTCTATGCACAAGGCGTTTAGACCATATTTTTCAAAACAAGGCAACAGGAAAGGATAACGTACTTGACATGACCAACCTTCTTCTAGCTCTATGCACAAGGTGTTTAGGCCGTATCGTTCCGTATTAGGATATAGGAGAGAAAATATGTTTTGACACAGATACAGACGAACCTTCTACTAGCTCTATGCACAAGGCGTTTACGTCATATTTTTCAAAACAAGGCATCAGGAAAGGATAACGTACTTGACATCGCCAACCTTCTTCTAGCTCTATGCACAAGGTGTTTAGGCTGTATCGTTCCGTTTTAGGATACAGGGAGGGATAACTTAACACACTAATCTTATCTTACTCTAAGCACATGATTTTTAAAGTTAAAACTTTCGTTATTGCAGTAAACGATATGATCTATGATTACACAGGCTTCTTCTAAAACATAACAAATTAAACTCCAAAATTTTATCTACATATCTTAAATCAGATTTAGATGTTTTTTACTAAACATGTAATTTTATATATAATAAAATGACGTACGCACATATTAGAACGATTGTTTGAAATGAAAACTGTTCCCATAAATCAGGCACTTCACCATTAACACTGTCGATCAAACATCTTAATCGGTCAGCGATAACGAAAGATACTTTCGTTACACAGTGTTTTTAAAATCAAACTTACGTTTAGTTTTTACAAAAGGTTATAGCAAATAGGACAAGTCTTAAAATATCTTTAACCATAATTAACTTTAATTGTCAAAATATAAATGAAGTATGCAGAAAGATTTTTTAAAATGAAAGTTATGCTTTTGTACATAATGTTTGTTTAAGTTTTAATTTTTTTTAATCTAATGAAACCTTAAGCCTGAATGTATGTAAAATTTCACTAATAATTTTGATCAACACTCGATTTCATAAAAGTTTTCGTGGTAAGTCCCCAGTTTTATTGCATATCCAACAAAACGTGCCTGCTGTGCAGCGTAATCCAAGTAGCTACCTATTCTACAAATCTTATGGAAAGAAACATTAATGCGGCTTTTCTTTGTGTTACGATATCTAAGCGGCATAATCTGCTCTGGGTTCCTTACGTACCTATTTAATTATTTATGGTTTAGTTTTGTTATTTCTATTGGGTACTATATACTTAGAGCAAAATAATATGATTAAGAAAACAAACATAAACTTTTAAGCGAGCCTTTTGAGGTTTAAAAATTAAAAAACTATAAGTAATTAAGGTAATTGAAAAATATATATTCGAGTAGGTAACTTGTTTTAACATTAAAGCACAAGACTTTTTATTTTACTAGTTTTACCTTTATCTTATTTTTCCTTACAAACATAAATAAGGTATGCCAAAACAATTAATTATAACATATAAGTAATTTATATTCGCGGACACTGAGTAGAACCATTCTTATATTCAACAATGAACCCCAAACCAAATAGCGGCATATTCTTTGTACTTCATATTTCTGTTATTAATGTAAAATAAAATAGTAATTAAATATATTTATTCTTCAGTCTTTTCTATGGGAATGCCGTTTTGCTGACTTGAAACAATTTAAGGGGTAGAAAACCTAATTGGTATATTATAAATTTAGATGACTTAACAATATATTTGTACTAAACACGTATAACAGTAAGCGTATAAAACTTGAATAATCTTTATTTAGTATGAACGTAAATACCGGTTTATAATAATATAAGTTTGGTTAACCTACACTTCATAGTACTTTATTGTAGGTTAAACTACAATTTATGTTACTTGACTCTTGAACTAAGAAAACCAAGGTCTTTTCTTTTGGAGTCTAATTTGCTCTCGCTCGGTGTCAGCTGATTATGTAGGATACCAGTGTGTACGATTTAATTTCTTCTGATTATAGTTAACTGTAATAAAAGGTTGCAGATCTCTGACTTTTCCCTTTTTAAGCCTTATTTTCCGGTTAAAAATATACACAATTTCCAACACTCTTGGGTGTGAATAAGTGCTGCTAAACAACCAAGCTGTGAAGCTGCTATTGGTGAACTTCTAATTTTCAAGCTGAGGATCAAAGCATCAAAAATTATGTTCGTAAGTTTTAACTTTGAAGTAATCTGTGTGTTTGTTTAATTATATATATTAAATTAAAGTTTTAAACTTAGTATTATCTGTACATAAATCTGTAATGTTAATTTTATAACAGGCTTTTATTTAACTCTGTGAAATCCATCTTGTTTCGAGATGATTATGATCTACATTACTCTATGGCTTAACGTTCTGAAACATGAAAGAAAAGACTAACGATGTAAAGCGGCAGCGTAGGTCAAAATCATCTCGAAATCATATGATTTGTTCGTAATTGAATAAAGGCCCTGTTCTTGTTACTTTTCTAAATAATGCGAATCAATTTTAGGTAAATACGTCTATAAATATAATGAGAAGTCAAGATCTTTCTAACTACTATATTGTTACAGGTCGGAGTTTGAATTCAAACAGAAGAGGAAGGTTGGAAAAGAGGGAACCACCTGCTTTTCCTTTTCCGATTCAGACGACGGCGAGACTAGGTTAGTTTAATATGGAAAACTCAATTATTTTTGTTGATAAATGTAATTTACATAAATCTTTTTATAACTCCAAAAGCTGACCTCAGAATTTCTAGTTTTGTCATATCTCCCATACAACACACCCTCCATAATCCGAATCTAGATACTTTGGGACACTTGATATAAACACTCCTACCAACTATTCCTACCTATTTAATCCGAACTTATCTTACTTGCCTTGTTGACTGCACAATTTTTTTTTTGTATTATGTTCGGATTAAAGATGTAATTAGTAAAAGTGTTTATATCAAGTGTCCAAAGTATCTAGATTCGGATTGTTGAAGGTGTGTTGTAAGAGATTAATTTTGTCTTACGCTTTTAATAGTTTCATTACTTATTAAGTTCACTGTATTCAAATTAAATACCAAACCCTAATGATTAAAGAGGATAGTAAATCCATTGTTTTTATAACATTAATATTTATTTTTAAACATAAATTAGTACTTTAAATAAGAATACTGAGGCCTATTTATTACTGGTAGTATTAAGAATACTGTACGTGCAGTACATAATTTCTTTATGGAAATAAATATTGACTTCTTATATTTTTGATACACAGGATCGAAGCAAGTTCTGTTAAGGCAGAGCCAAAAGTAAAAAAACCGCGCAAGAAAGTGGAAGGGAAGGCGCGAGGAACTGTGACTGCATCGCTGAGCGCTCATTGTCCGCAATCATCACGAAAACGGTCCTCGAGCTACAGACTCCTGTCTTCGGACAGTGAAGACGAACTTGAAGCTTCTCGGTCTGCTCGTGCTGCCGCTCAGCAGGGGCTTACGTCGTCTCTAACCCGGCGAGTGGCGGATGGTGTGCTGCGTCGGACCGCGGAACTCGACGGCGATACTTTCATCGAGCTGAGAGTTTACAACACCAAAGACGTTATTGCTGCTACTGGGTGGAAAGAGCGTTTGGAGAAAGCCCAAGTTGCGTTACGCTTTCAAGCGTCGTCATCCGATTTGGAGGAACTAAGAATTTTCTCAGAAAAGCAAAGCTAAAGTTTGTCCAAGAAGGCAAGTTTTACTCTAATAAAAAAGAATGAAACTTTTGTAAACTAGCTCCTAATTTTTTTTATTAGTAATAATAAAGTAACTAAATAGGTAGATACTGTACTTAGTTTTTTTTATCATACTAATAATTTTAGTAACATATGAAGTATAATTTTGATTACATATAATACCAGATAAATTACTAATTTTTTCCTGGGATAAAAAGTAGATAACCTAAATTAGTCATTTTATTAACAACTTCCTTAATGTGCTTAAAATACGAATACTTTTTTTAAATTTGGTTTTTTTTGTTTATAGAAATTAAGATTTTTCGACAGTAAATATATGACCACACTGATAACTCCTAAGAGCCATACTACTGATCTATGTAAATATGAGTAAAAAAGTTTTTTGTACTGTTTGCGAACAAGATGTTTCGAGTAGGATATTTTCTGCCCATCTTCGTAGTAATATTCATAAGAATAATAGCGCTATTGAGATCAATAAATGTGTAGAAAAAATTAGTTCAGCATTCAGAAACCGTATTTCTAGTTACAGGGTGCATTGCCCCACTAGCAATGCCTCGAGGTCGCCATCAAGTAACAGCTCAGCAAATTCGTATCTGCTTACACCTCACACGTTCTTATCTCGAATACCTTTGCGTCGCTGTACGACAGCTTATCGATGTTAAATTAGCACAACATGTTAATTTAAAAGTAAAT
Organism: Apoda limacodes; assembly: GCA_946406115.1. Taxonomy (NCBI): domain Eukaryota; kingdom Metazoa; phylum Arthropoda; class Insecta; order Lepidoptera; family Limacodidae; genus Apoda; species Apoda limacodes. The sequence goes on along the minus strand of OX291555.1, from coordinate 16,674,094 downwards.
TTTGAATTTTTTGGAGAGTTCATTTTACCGAAAAATGACTATATTGAAATTAAATCTTTTGCAACAGAAAATGTAATTATTCATCAAAATTACAATTTTAACCACTTGTATTCTGATCTTGTGTCAAAAATAAACAAAAAAATTAGCGAATTCCAAGAGAAGGACAGTGGGTGGTCATTTTTAAAAAGCCTGTATTTAGAAATTAATTTAAATCGGTATTCTCCTTTAAGAGCTTCGAGTTTTATTGAATTGCCAAAATATGTAAAAAATAAAAAAGCTTGTATTAATGTAAAAAATAACGATCATTTTTGTTTTTTGTGGAGTATAATTGCAGAATTGTTCCCAGCTAAATCAAACGCAGACAGAACTACGTCTTATCCTCACTTCGAAGGTGTACTTAACACCAAAAATATGGCATTTCCGGCGACATTCTCGGACATTAAAATATTTGAAAAAAATAATCACAGAATTAGTGTCAACGTTTACGGCTTGAATTCCAATAATAAAATAATTGGACCATTGTATAGAACAACACATAGAAAAAAGCGTCATGTCAATCTTCTATTCTTGCAAAATAAGTCCCGGAGTCATTACTGTCTAATTAAAATCTTGGAACGATTGGTTAGATCCCAAACTACTAAACATCATGGGAAAATCTTTTTTTGTGATGACTGCTTGCTTTTTTTTAATTGTAAAACTAATTTTGATGAGCATGTATGTGGAGGGGTATCGACCAAATTGCCTAATAAAGGCTCAATTTTACAGTTTACGCATTTTGAGCGTATGCAAGACGTACCCTTTGTCATTTATGCAGATTTCGAATGTTTTTTAGAACCATGCCAAACAAATCAAACTTTTAACAAAGGTGGTTTTACGTCAGACTTGCAAAAACATGTTCCTGCCGCGTTTGGTTATTACATTGTATGCTCGTACGATACTTCTTTAAATAAATATGTGTCATATCGGGGTCCAAACTGTGTTGAGAAATTTATAGAATATCTTCAACGCGACGTTCTAAAGATATATAAAATTTTGAAAAATCCTGTGCCATTGATATTTACCGAAAATAATTCAAAAGATTTCACTAATGCCAGAGACTATTCTATTTGCTCCCAATTGTTATTTGATGATAAAGTAAGAGATCATGACCACCTAACAGGCAAATATAGGGGTGCCGCACATTCTTACTGCAATATACATTTCCAATTACCAAAATTCATTCCAGTGTTTTTTCACAACCTTTCAGGCTACGATGCACATTTATTTATACGTGAGCTGGGAGATATTCGTGGCAAAATAAAAGTTATAGCTAAAACTAAAGAAAATTACATTTCATTTACAAAGTTTTTTTCAACCGAAGAAGGAAGCTTTGTTCCAGTCCGTTTTGTAGATTCATTTAAATTTTTAGGAGCTAGTTTACAAAAGTTAGCGGAAAATTTAATTACCAAAGACTTGGTCAACTTGTCTAAGTTTTTTACGAATAAAACAAAGTTTAAATTGTTGAGACGCAAAGGAGTATATCCGTATGAATATATGAAAAGCTGGAAATCGTATGACGAAACTAACTTACCGTCCTATGAAGATTTTTTTAGTACACTAACAAATCAAAATATCTCTAAAGAGGACTATAATCACGCCCTTAAGGTTTGGAATACGTTTAAGATTCAAAATTTAGGGAAATACACAGATCTGTACCTACTGACGGATATTTTATTATTAGCCGATGTTTTTCAAAAATTTCGAGCTACTTGTAGGTTAAATTTCGAAGTCGATGCTGCTTATTATTTGACAGCTCCTGCTTTGAGCTGGGACAGCATGTTATTAAAAACTAATATTAAATTAGAACTTATTAATGATCTAGAAATCATTCGAATGCTTCAAAAAGGAATACGGGGAGGAGTATGCTTATGTTCTACGCGGTTCGCAAAAGCCAACAATAAGTATTTAAATAATTATAACCCTGCTGAACCTGAGAAGTACCTTATTTATATTGATTGTAACAATTTATATGGTTACGCTATGTGCGCATACTTACCATATTCTGATTTTAGACTATTAGATAGACGAGAAATCGATGAATTAAACGTTTGCAAAATACCAGACGAAAACGAATATGGGTACATTTTAGAAGTAGGTATCGAATATCCAGAAGAACTTCATGATTTACACAATGATTTACCGTTCTGTCCTCAAAAATGTGTTCCACCCGGTTCAAAAACATCAAAATTGATTCCTAATTTATACGAAAAATTTTTTTACGTTATTCATTACGTCCATTTGAAACTGTGTTTAAAAGCGGGACTTAAGTTGACTACCGTGCATCGAGTAATAAAATTCAAACAAAGCCCTTATCTAAAAGACTATATTGACCTAAACACTAAACTAAGGCAACAAGCTAAATCTGTATTTGAACAAGACTTTTTCAAACTAATGAATAACAGCATATTTGGAAAAACTTTGGAAAACACAGAGAATAGATTAGACGTTAAAATAGTAAATCAATGGAGTGATGATAAAAACAAGACAAAAAAAAATTACTGTTCAGAGCAGTTAATATCTAGACCTAACTTTCATAGTTCAACTACATTTACCGAAAATTGTGTAGCTGTTCAATTGAAACCAGAAAAAGTAGTCCTTGATAAACCTATATACATAGGTTTCACAGTCTTAGAACTATCCAAAAGCCATATGTATAATTTTCACTATACTATTATGAAACCTTTTTACGGCTCTAATTTAAAAATGTGTTATACCGATACTGATAGTTTTTTATATTCAATAGAAACAAAAGACTTCTATAAGCATTTAAAGCTAAATTTAAAGCACTATTTTGATACAAGTAACTACTCGGAGCCAAATAAATATCAAATTGAACGCGTCAACAAAAAAGTGCCAGGTTTGTTTAAAGATGAATTAGGAGGTCAAAATATTGTAGAGTTTGTTGGGTTGCGATCTAAGTTATATTGTATTAGAACGGAATCGTGCGAAATAAAAAAGGCTAAAGGTGTTCAAAAATATGTTTTAAATGGTGTTCATTTCAATGACTATTATAAGTCTTTGAAGAAAAAAGACAAAATCCTACGAAGAAAAAATGTTTTTTTTAAGTCTCTTAAACATGAAATATTTACAAGATCTGTTAACAAAGTAGCTTTGTCTTCCAATGACGAAAAACGTCGAATAATGGAAGACAACATAAAAACGTTTGCTTGGGGACATTGCTCATTTTTCTGAATATCACTGTTGCGAAGATGGCAGAAAGTTATTTAACCGATATTATTATTTCAAAACATAATTATGTATATTCAAATAATATTTATATAACTACAGGATTATGGGCAGTCAATAATTTTTTACCACAAATTCATATCCTTGTCAATAGCGAGAATTATGATTTATTTATTACTACTAAGGAATGGCACAGAATTTACATTGAAATCAACTCGAAATGTATAGACAACATGACTAATCTATACCAACTTCTTTTTTGTGAAAAACGTTGTCCTGAAAATGTGATTTCTTTAATTTGTGGTGCTCTTAGTACATTTTGTCATTGTGTAGAATTAAGATTAAACTATTTACTTAAGCATGACTATGTAATAGTTAGTCATTTTGTACATAATATAAAAAATAATTTAGCTTGTTATAATACCCTAACTGTCAGTCAAATTGAAATGGTACTTCATTTTTATAAAAGTAAATCTAACGTTTTAGCTGTGCAAGAACTTTTACTTTTTGGTAGTTCATATTTTTATAACTATTTGACTTGTTGTTAATTTTTTTTGGATTTTGTGTTTTTTATAATTTTGTGATTTTTTTATAATAACAATAAAATGTACCTATTTGAAAATGTTGTTTTATTAATCTAAGTCCAACTTTAGTGTAAACCTTTAGATAAAGAATGTTGGTAGATATAATTAGCATTTGTGACAGACAGACAAACAAAAAAACTTTAACTATTTTATTACGAACGTTAGAAAAGAAAATTTATGCTGATTCAGATACATTTCGATATTCAAGATGTCTTCGGTGTAGGCAGCCGGTAATACGATATCTAACATACATGAACCAACAAGTTTTTATTTGAAACCTGTATGACGCAAACAGATTGTTGCATTATATGAAAAATAAATCACATAATTAAAAGGTGTCGATTCGTTAACACGTCTTTATTATAATTTTAAAATATGTCTAATTACCAAAAGGCAAATTATATCGCTTTTTCAGTAGGCAAAGTTTTAAAGTATGTGGTCAAAATCGAAGTTAGTCAATTAACAGAACTACCAAACGTTGTGGAAAGCAGAACAATTGTAAAAACAAGTTATCATGCAGAAAGTGAAAATGACCCAGTGATGAATTCTGTACTGCATTCCCTTTTCCTTATTTCGACAGAGTTGGGAAAACAAACTGAGAAAATTTAATGAGCAGAGGTATGTATAAACTTTCCTATTTTTGCTTTTACTTTCAAAATTTACAGAAAATCTAATTATTTTCCTTGTCTTTCAGATATACCTGAGGCAAAGAATATCAGTAGCAGTAGCAGAGGAAGAGGTTTCCTCCGTGGAGATTTCATTCAAAACTTATTTCTCTTTTTTTTTTGTATTGTAAATAAACGATTTTGTCATGTACAAACATTAAGATATGTAATGTCTCTTTAGGAATAGAAATTAAATAAAAAATGTATTATTGTTATAACATTTATTGAATTTTCTTAATAAAAATACTTAAACTTAGTTAAGCAAAATACTTATACTTAGTTAATATATTTTAATACTTAATACTTATATTATACATTTGTACACAAATGAAAAAACTAAACTATTATATTTTAAACTAATTCAAGTATTTTATTTTTAACGTCCACATTTTCATTGCACCATTTCTTAATACAAATAACATTTTCCAGAGCACAATATTTTCTATGATTAAAACATTTGTTTTTTTGCCCTTTAGAATAGGTGCTGTACAAATTAGGAAAATTAGGGCATCCCTTTTCTGCAATATCTTCAACATTACATTCTGTACAAAGTTCTTTAATCCATAGGATTTTTTCTCTACCCTTCAAAAGCAAATATTGGTGTTTTAAAATTAGTTTGATAAGTTTTCTAAATTCTTGATAATCTATGTAACCGTCACTCCAATAAATACCGCGATTACTTTCTAACCAAGATACATTTCTTTTTTCTTCCTTAGTCAAATAAGAAAAGGGATATGGTGGTTTTATTAGAAATACTTGAGTGTATTCTGAGGTAGCCAAGGCAAATTCTTTTACAATAAATTTATTATGAGAATCCTTAAAGCCTTGTAAGTCTACGAAAATAGGTCCGGTAATATTCATGATATTTTTTTCACTATACGGCTTAAGGGTTTGTATTCAAATATGCAATCGTTTAATAACAAACAATACGCAGAAGTTAGATTTGGTATATCTTTATCACTCTCTATTTCGATACGAACATCAACTGGGCCAGTTTTAAGTGTATCGTTCTGTCTTGAGCAATCTATAACGTATAACGGTACTTTATCTCTAAATTCTTTATAACTTAGCAAGGGTTCAGGACGTCGTCCGTAGTAAGACTGTTGGAATCTAGTGTATTGTTCATATAATAAAGCAAATTTATCCTCATCAAATCGAACATTAAGACCCTCATAGCGAAAATACACTGAATTCAAAAATACTTTAACTTCTCTTATATTGCAGTGATCGAAGTGTGACATGTCTTTTTCTGATTTATTTTTTCGGTCTGTCTGAAATGTAATAACAGCATATATCGGTTTTTCTATTTGGGAAGACGTTTTAATTACCCATGTATGTTTTGTTGTTTTTGGTAATAAGGGATATTCATACAAGTCCCAGTTTCGGAATAACAAGTTGATTGAACGATCTTTTTCTAGATATTTTAATAGATTTAGTTTTTCTCGATCGGAAACTTTTACGTGTGGAACACGCCAAACAATTTTTTTAAGTATGATATCATCTATTACTTCTCCAGTGTTTAGTTTTATTGCGTTTAGATTAGTATTGCTGCGTAAAAGTATTAGCTCATGTCTACAATTCATTATTATTTTATTATAATCCTCAGCAAATCCAAGCATTTTGTTCAGTGGTATAGATACTGCAAAATTCCCTGATCTTGTATTTTTTGTTCCATCTATATCCCAACCCCATGCTTTCGAAATTTTTGATTCATTTTCATTCATAGACAAAAATGATTTTATTGTTGTTGTTATACCAGCATTTTTAATTCTATCTATTTCAACTCCGTTAAGTTCATAGCGAACATCTTGAAACAGAAATAAAATGGGGTTGTTAGTAAAATTAACGCTAGTTGCAACATCTTTTAGATCTCCTTTTTTAACGATGACCATTCCTTCTAGGTATATTGTACTCGCTGATGGCAATACGTACAAGTCTTGTTGGTTGATAGGTATTCTTATTTCATCATTTTTATTAAAAGTAGTGATATATGGCTTATACGAATGAATTTCCATGCTTTCTATAATATTATCAAATACTATAGGTTGCGCTACGTTTAATACACTCATTTTAGTAATCCAATTAATTTTAAAAAGTCTTTATTTTCAACACTTAATTTTTTTTATAAGTTAGTAGATGTTAGTGACACAGGTGCTCTTTTGCGAATTACCTGTATCTTTCTGAGCTTCTTTGGTCGTGAAAAAGAATTTATATTAATTTGATGAAAGTCTATCATTTTTTCTTCAGATGTAGGTACAGTAGCACCTCTTCTCCCCGAAAATTAACTAACTTGTTCTGTGAATCTAAAATTTTTATATTTACACTACTGACAGTCTTTTGATTAATCGGAAAATATTCTTTGGTACCTCAATAATTCTATATCCAGGCGGAACATTAGGTGCAAATTCATGGATTATGTGGCTTGGAATTCCATTAATGAAGGATCCACAGACAATATCACATTCAACTCGGACAACAGTGGTAGAAAGAATACGAACTGGGATCTGTGATTCTTGAAATTTATTCTTTTGTAATGTTTTTTTATTGTATCCGAGAATACTCCCAATAGAATTTTCTTTTTCAAAATGAATGTCTTTAGAGCAACAAATTACAGTACGTAAAGTATTATTGTTACAAGTTAAACTAAAGGTGCTGCTTCTAATGTTTTTCTTTATATAGTCACAAATGTCCTGTAGTTCATAAGATCCTTCAGGAATTTCAATCACTTCATTATCACCATAATGAAATTTATTATTTTTACTTTCAACGTTTGGAATAGAGTTAAAAGTAGAAAAGTATAAAAGACCACATTCGTAATCTCCGTCTAACTGTAGAGCAGGAGAATAACAAGTATTTAAGCTTGATGTGAATCCAGATATTGACAGCGTGAAAGACATGATTAAAATGGTTTATTTTATTGAATTATCTTAATTTATTCTTTTGAATGCCAAAAATTGTTCAAATATTTTATACACAAGTGACCACAATTAACAGTATTAAAGTTCTGATAAACATTGTAATTGTAATAAACATTAGACAAATTTAAATAGGACAGTAACTCTTGGGGTGGTCTTAGATTTCCAAAACTATTGAAGTACTCACAGTAGTTGTTAATTTTTATATAGGCTACCCAGTGCGTTCCAGGATTCTTAGAGTTATCCAAATTGACAATCGCACACTCAATATCTTTAGGTTTTTTTGGTAGAGCATCTTTCATGAATACTCCTCGAAAATACGGTATATCATTAGTGTGCTTTAAAATATCTACATTCGTTAAAGCACGTCTAGGTAGCCTTCTAGTTAGTTTTTTGCTGATTTTAAACATAATCCGTTACCTTTATAAGGTTTGATGTAGAGACCTTTTCCTAACGCAATAGATTCCATCATTTTGTTATGACGCTGTGACTCTTCAAGGTTTTGCTTTGCTGATTTATAGCTATTCACTGCTTTAGCAATACCTGCAGCTCCTCCAACTAAAGGCCCTAATGCAGATAAGCCAGCAAAAATTGGTATAAGTGGTAGAATCCCTCCAGTTTTTGGTATTGGTATAAGACGGGGTAAGCAAACATTTTTATTTTTAAATAATTTTTTTGCAGTCAAGTAGGCTATCTTTATAGCAGTATTGTTATCTTTTGGCTTGCGGTTTTTCATATAATTACGGATTTTAGACACGACTGACTTAAAAGATTTAACTCCAGCACCATTTTTTAATTTAGTTTTCATAACTTTGCTTACGAGCCAAGACGCTAATTTTTCTCCGGTTCTAGTATTTTTTGACTTCATTCTTTGTTTTGCCATATTCAGAAGCGCAAAGTCAGCTTTATGACGATCTTCTAAATTACGATGTTCGGAATATGCTATATCGTGACGCTTACAAGCCTCGTCTAATTCGTTTATCCCTTTGTCACCTCGAGCCAATCTTTCTTGTAGTCTTGTACCAGGACCACAATAATTATATCTTGGTAAATGAAGTTCAAATGGTAAATTGTTTACAATATTATTAACAAGTCCTCCAACGTTCATCACTGAATTTAAAATGAATACATGGTTGAATATCTTACAATTATAAAGTATTTATAAGTTAAAAGTAAACACTATACAATAGACATTTTGTTAATCCAACTATTTTCCTTTTCATTGAGTCCTAACCATTTTACAAATAATTTATTTCCTTTCTTTCTTATCACTATTTCAATTAAATAAATGTTTGGATGTTTAGTTTTTTGCAACTCTTGTTCGTAAAAGGATCCGAGTATTATTTGATTTCTTTGATCATGAATGTGATAAGTTACTGGGTAAGTATTATTAACTTTTGTTATGGTAAATAGTTCAGAAGACCAGTTAGGTGTATACCCCTTTTTGAAATTTTCTTTATATTTGCTAATCCGAACACAGTCACCTACTTTTAATTTTGATTTTCTTAAGTACTGAGGTGTTTCATTCCTCTTTATGTTATTCATAACGACGGTTTGGTTATCACATGTTACATTTATTGGTTTAAATTTTATGGTTCGATGGACAGTATCATTATATGATGACAAAGCATCGTTCAAAGGTGATCCGATCCATTTGTTATTTCCAATTAAAGTAAAATATTTATATAATTTTGATTTCAGTGTTCTTATAAATCTTTCAACAATTGACGCCTTTTTCACAGAATATGTAGAATAGTGATTTATATTAAAAGTTGTTATTATTTTCTTAAACACTTCATTGTAAAATTCTTTTCCCATATCTGTCTGAAGGTTAATAGGAATTCGACTAGAATCCAAAATTTTTTGAAAAGCGTTTCCTACGTCACGTTTTGTTTTCGTTTTTAGAGGAACTCCCCACGCGAATTTTGAAAAGCAGTCTATAACAACTAAAATATATTTAAAACCTTTGTTCACTTTTTCCATTTTCTGCATGACAATTAAATCAGCTTGCCATAAATCATCAATCCCTTTTAATATTACCGGCCTACGAATGAAGTGTTTTCTAGCTGGTTTGTGAAGTTCACCAACTGTGTCTTCTCTGTTCATAATTGTTTAGGTGCGGTTTTCTGTGATACAACCTTTTTTAATTCTGATTTAATATCTAGCAACTGATTTTTTAAAGTTTGAATCAGGCTTTTTACAGCATTTATTTCGACCAGGAAAGATTGTTTTCCACAATATTCTTTTAGTACATTATCTACATACTGCTTATTGACGGCTTCGTCAGGTAGCTGAGGTGTTTTGAGTCCTTTTATACTTGCTGATATTAAGTCTAAATCTCCATTAATAGACTTAAGAAATACTTTGTCAGTAATATCGAAAACTTCTGACAAACGCAATCTTTTATGCACGTGATGACCAAACTTGTCAACGTTCATTGTTTAATAAATGTATCCCTAAATGGTTTGATTACAACTGAATGTTAATATGAAATTCTCTGTATTATATTTGAATAAATCGTTAAGAATGCATGTAATACGTTATTTTTCATATTTTATTTGTTAATAATACCAGCTTCTTGCAACTCCTCTACGATAGATATTATTTCATTGTCTAATCCACTGTTTCCTGCATCACGAGAAGATATTAAAAGTTTTAGTCTTTCAACTAACTCATTAGGGTCATCCCAATACATATAATCAACATTTTTATTATATTTTTTTAAAATTGGTAACCCAGACCCTTGAGTAAGACTTTCGGTGCTTGTACATTGCTTAGATAATTTGAAAAGTGGTTTGATAATATTTAAGTACTTGCTTCCTTTATTACTTTTAATTGGTTTTTTAGGGTTGAAGTCACGCCTATGTGCATTTGTAATAGTTAAAATCTGTTTGTAACTGTTTAAGTCACTATTAGTGATTGTTTTTAAATCTGGTATTCTTTTAAATAATAATTCCATTAGACCTTCAGTTTTTTTGTAAGGCTTGCCAGAAACTAAAATTGTATTTTCTGTTTAGACAATTCGAGAATTACCTATCATCAGTTTACCACGTTCATTTCTAACACCAAATGGAATATCTTCCAATACTTTTACAGTTCCTTCTGAAGGTGGTGACCAATTATGTTGTGGACTTGAAATAGATTCAATTGTTTTGAATGAAGTGTCACTTGAAATGTTGGTTTCTTTATTATTTGTATCGCTCATACTTTCCGAATCATCTTCATAGATATCGTCTTCATAATAATCAAAGTTCTTAAGAGTTTTATCAACTTTTTCACACTGTTCATCGGAATCTATTTCATATTCACTTCCACCCTGAAGATCAAAATCAAATTCAGTTTTCATATATTTTGCTTTTTTCCCTGGGATTACGTCTTCATTGTAATTAGGTTTGATATTTTGTGTTGCATTTCTTGATACCATTTTATGTAGTGGATCCGTTAAAGGTTTGAACACAGATTTAAGGACTTTATCATTTTCAGTTTGAATATTACGCAACTGCCTAACTTTTTTCTTAACAACGCTTGCTGATTTAATTATCTCTTTTTTGATATTTACTTGCGAATCCATTTTTCACAATAAGCTTTACCAATGTTATAGACAACACTAAACACATATCAGAGTTTTTGTCGTTTATAAGAGTTTTAATCAAGAATGACAAAAGTATCAAACTTTTTTCTATAGCAACCTTTATTTTTTTCACAGTCTTTATTGATTACTATGAAATCATACGAAGTTTTCCAGATTTCCGAACACATATCACGAAATTGATTCCAATTCATATCTGTACTGACATGTTCATCATAAACATGTCGTAAGTTAATGTCATCTTGTTTAAACAAAATTATAAGATTTGCATTATCTCTAATTAATTGTTTAGGTACTTTACTATATGTTTGATTCAAATAAAAGCAGTCTATACGCTTATGTCGCCCCATTGAGAAATAATCACGAATGTTATTTTGATTTTCACAAGCAACATCGTCGAAAATAATTACTGAATCAGGTTTTGCACGATGAGGGCTTATAACGTCACTATTATCGTTATATTTCATTAATTGTACTTCTGGAACCTCATTTAACACTTTTTCTAAAAATATATATTTTGGTTGGTAAAGCGTTTTGGAATATAAATATATATTTTTATAGCATAAACCATTTTCATGCAAAAGAAGTCCAACTATTAGGTTTGTTTTTCCACAGTTAGATGGTACGCAAATCAAACATCGAATCGAATTAGGTAATAGTTTACCGTGACGTGATATGCCTAGATCAGATTCAGAACATATTTTTTCTAAATGTAGCTTTAGTGGCTGCTTTACAAATTTCATGATGTCTTGGTGAAAGAAGTTAATTATGCAATGAAATCTCTAATCGATATGACTCCATATTTATATTAATTTGAGAGACATTGACACACAAGACTACCGAAAGATAAAAGAAAGGTAACATTTTTATAATTTATTAATGAAATATTTATTGCCCGACAGTTGTTACAGGGTAAAACATTTTTCTACTAGAACAGAACAGAACGGTTTGTATATATTTGTAAGTTTATGCCTTCTTCTCTCGTAAAACGGAATGATGCTCTCCAAAATACCTTGTGCATAGAGCTAGAAGAAGGTTGGTCGGTATCAAATACGTTAATCTATTTACATTCACCCAAATTGAAAACTTTACGTAATCAATTCCAAAATGTTTATTGGGCATTCTAGCTCAATTGGAGCAGTGAAGATGCGCCAGCATCTGCGCTGCGGAAAGTGAGCCAGAATGCCCAATAAACACCTACTCGCGTGGACCGTCCACATACATTCTTGTTGCATTGCATCTTGTGTTGCAAATTATCTGTACTAACCTTAACAGTCAACTGTTCGTTCAACCTTTCACGAGTAGAGATGGAGTTCCTCAGTTTTTGATGATGTAAGGTGTTGACATGCGATCGCTTTATTTATTATGTACTAGCTTTTGCCCGCGGTTCCGCCCACCCGAAATTCGGTTATCGGTGGAGGATTTCAACGCCATCTTCTCAATTGGAGAAAAAACTATCTCCATGCCAAATTTTCCAGCGGTTCTACCCGCCCTAAATTCGATTATTGGTGTAGGCTTTCAATGGCAACTCTTCAATTAAAGAAAAAAAAACGACTCGCACTTGAGGTTTTCAAGTAGCCTATGTCAGACAAATAGACAGACAAAGTTACTTTCGCATTAATTATATTAGTATGGAGTACTTGTCCCAGAAAGTGCAGGTAAGAGCACTGCAGTATGGACGAGGTAAATACGTGACGAAGCTTCCTAAATCCTGCCCAACCTAAATGGCCCCTCTCCTTTTCGGCTTCTTTCTCGAAATAATTTTCCTTCAGGACGACTTCGTCCACTTTCACAACTCATCCTCTTCCCAACTCCTCCACTTTCTGAACTCGTCGTCCTACAATTAGCGCCACCACGGATAAGTAGCGTTCCTAACTTGTCCATTTTACAATCCGTCTAAATTTCTATCTAGTCCACTTTTTCAGTTATCTATTCCTAAGTTGTCCACTATCTAAATTATTTACCTAAATTATTGCAAGTGTCGTTTCAAGGGTTCTGCAAGGAACCTTTATAAAGTTTAAATTAATATAAAATACTCTGGTCTAAAGGTCTTTGAATTTTATAAAAATTTCAACTTGATACCTATTTTTGAGGAAAAGGTTCTTGACAGACAGCTAGACAAACGGACAGACCGACAACAAATGGATCCTAAGTTCCGTTTTTAGTAATTCTAGTTCCGTATAATTTTTTTCAGAAAATGTATAGGAGATATTATATTCGCAATTATTTGTTTTCGTAGCTTTAAATATTGTTTGTCAAAATAAATATCTGCCGTTCTTCGGTTTTTTAAAATGCTGCATATGTAATAAAAATTTGGGTGTCCTTTTCCAGAATGTTTCTGATTTAATATTCAATGGTATCCTTTTGCTGAGTTGTTTGTTCTATGTTAATTTTGTGCACAACTTAGCATATTACACTCCTTTTTGTAGCTTGAAAGGTCATGTTTGACTGTTTTGTAGAACTGATTTCGTTGTCGATTCCTGCCTACTAAAAATTCTTTTTAACATTAGCACCTTTTGAATGTCGCCAATTATTGAACAATTCGTATGCTTTAAGATATTATTCACGTGACTTCTCTGGTTAAAAGCTTAGTTCAGCATTTGTTGTCTTAGTCTTTAAGTCTCTTCTAGTGTTTAAGAAATATCTTCGTAACTCAAGTCACTCATTTAAAAAAAATACTGCATATAGGTATGTAAATAAAAAATATAAGGTTAAAACAACTAATTAGTTTCGCGCCATCTCGCTTTCTTTTCTTTTAGGGTGCATTCAGAAATTTACTCTATGACACTTTTTTCGAAAACAAAGCATATTTGAAGTGAAAACTTCTTTAGCGGCTTTATGAACTTTTTTTGCTATGGGTCAAAAATGATAAACTCGCGCAGACTGATCGAAAATTCGTAAGACGAAAGCCATAATGCCACGCCATATTTTAGTATATGGCGATTACGAGTAGTACATGGAGGTTGAATATGGGATTTTAATTCTATGACAGATTGAGATGTCAAATATACAACAACAAAAAAGTAAATAAATAAACATAATTTTGAAGTGAAAACTTTTTGTGCACTTTTTTCGTGATGGGTAAAAAATGTTAAACTAAACTAAAAGACGTCAATGTCAAAATGAACTAAAGGACGACTAAAAAGTAAAAGGAAATTGGGTTGATGAAAAGATGAAAGTGCGGATTAGACATGTTTTATCCAGGTTGTATGTTTTTACTTCTAGCGGCACTCCTGGAGTGCAAACCGTATTTTTTTAAATAAACGCTATTAATTATTAGTAGGTATTATTTATCATAAATATTAAGTACGTCCACAATAAAAAATGCAATGTAGTTAATCTTTACGCGTTGTTTTTTTTTTCAGTATCGCAAAATTTCAAAAAGTTATAGTTAGTAAATAAGTAAGGTTATATTCGAACGTTGCATTACTTTGTGTCACGCTCGCAGCAAATATCGATTTTGCTCACTGTTTTTGAACAGCAAAACCACCCTTTTTGTGCTGGTGAGGTGAAAATTATTTTTGGATTCACTTCTAGACTGCTTCGCTAGCTCGGGATCTAAAATTGGCACTCTTCACAAAAAACAACTTTGCCCACTTGACTTGAAGGAGAAGAAAACATTAACTCAAAGTTCCATGTGCGTGCTTAAAGTTTATTTTTTCACTTTTTAGTGGGTTGTTGGAGACGGTGCTTCTTTTATTTCGTTTTTTGTAGTGGGTGTTAACATTCCATAAGATTCTATGTAAGCGCACACAACGTTAGTTATGATAATATAATAATAATACTAATTATATATACTAAATAGCTTCTGCCCGCGAATTCTTTCGCGTGAATTTTAAGAAAAAAAAGAAAGCTTTTTCATTCAGCTTCAAAAATATTAATATTATATATATATTTTCATTCCCTATTTTTCGCCTTTAGGGAATGCATTTTGCAGAATTTCTTTTTTATTCTTCGCTTACGTTGTGATTAAAACCGCTGTGCTAAATTTCAAGTTCAAGCTCTATTGGAATTTTCGGAAAATGGTAGAATATGTCAATCTTAATTTTCAACCTAAAGGTCAAATAGTTTTTTTTATGCACTTAGTTTCAAAAATTACGGTTTTCTATACAGATTTCCAATTCTTATTTTACCTTCTTAGGGTATGCTTATACAAATTCCTTTCTTAGTGCTTGCCTACGTTATAACAGGAACCTCTGTGCTAAGTGTCACGTTTCTAGACCCAGTCTCTGGGAATTGAAATATCAGTCAGTCAATCGGTTAGGGTCAGTTAGTTTACTCTTTTATACATATAATTATTTTTTTCTACATTTTTAGACATTACACACAGCGCCGTCTGATTCCACACTAAGCAAAGCTTGTGCTACGGATATCAGAGAACGGATACAAATACACTTTTATAGTTTTTTTAGTAAATAAACACATATAATACATAGAAACACCCAGTCTCGAAACAAATGCCTTTCCCAGAAGGGTTGTCAACTGTTGCGGTAAACGGTTTAAAAATGTTCGTTATCTGGTTTCACATATGCTATTTCATACTTAACGTGGTAAGCGGTGAGCATATCGCCGTACCGGGCACAAACAAGACTAGAGAGAACTTCGGAATTAACAAATTATACAACAATATTGGTTGCACAATTTGTTATTCATTCTTAGTTCTCTTAACATTTCTCCAATCGTTATTGATTGGTTTCATAGTTACTTGCGTGGACGCCGGCAGCGCATAAAAGTCGATGAAACTCTATCTGACTGGTGCAACACAGCCGCTGGTGTTCCGCAAGGTGGCGTTTTGTCTCCTCTCCTGTTTGCTATTTTCATTAATTCTATAACATCTCAATTATCTTCTCTCTACCATCTCTATGCAGACGATCTTCAGATTTACACACAAACTCCTATTAGTGAACTGACAAACACTATCTCAATAATTAATCGAGACCTTGATCAAATTGTGAAATGGAGTGAATCCTATGGCCTCATTGTTAATCCTTCAAAAACACAAGCAATCATCGTAGGCAGTTCTAGACTTATATCCAAGATTAACTGGAATGAACTCCCATTAGTAACTGAGAACGGAGTTTCTATCCCTTACAAAGATACAGTTAAAAACCTGGGTATATTTATCGATCGAACACTATCTTGGGGTTCGCAAATAAAGGAGGTTAGTAACATAATATTTGTTTCAGCTAAATGTTTAGGCAGATTCCGCAATTTTCTACCAACTCCTACTGAAATTGCTCTTGCGAAATCTCTTCTTATGCCTATTCTCGATTATGCTGATGCTAGTTATATTGACCTTACCGAGGAGCAGCTTTATAAACTTGAGCGACTTCAAAACTTCTGCATTAGACTCATATTTGGTCTACGTAAGTACGACCATATTTCCGAATTCAGATCAAAGCTCAAGTGGCTCCCAATTCGACTTCGCCGGGATGCTCATGTTCTCTTTCTTCTGTATAACGTCCTATTCAATTCAAACACACCAGTATACTTAAAGAAAAGTTTTAATTTTATCGGAAATACTTCTCTTCGAGAGACTACACGCTGGATGCTAAAAATTCCTTTGCATTCCTCACAATTGTATAATGATTCTTTCACTGTAAAGGCTGTTAGATTATGGAACACTATTTATTTATTTTTTATGCATTATTGTATGATATATATATACTTCTTACTAACTGTATCGAAACACACCTACTATACTTTGTTTAACTTTATTATTTCCTCTACCATTTACCTCTCTAACCTTTTATTAGGTTGTCTGGAAGAGATCGCTTTAAAGCGATAAGACCGCCTTTTGTTTTTCTCTATTTGTAAATATTTTTTTCTGTAAAATTATTATGAAATTATTATGTTGATGCAATAAAGTATATTATTATTTATTCGCTTAAATTACTGTTTGGCGCATCTTTTATATAACAAAGTGAAGTTTGAAATTAGGTGGATATAAATTTAAAGTTTTATAGTGAAGACTGTTGAGGTAACGCATTACTCTGGCTGAATTCGTCCTGATACTATGCGCGCGGGGACGTATATCGGGGGTGGGGGGGGGGTCACAGTGCAGTTGTCTCTCGAAATCTACCCCATACTTAAACTCCGAAGTTTATGGATTGAAATGAAACGTTTTCTCTTAGTCGCGGTAATAAGATAGGACTCTGCTTTTTATCGTTATTATTAGAGGGTTTAGGTAGGGTATAACTCTTAAAGTATCTGGATCTTACAATAAAATAGAGATACACATTATGACTAAAAATATATTAAGTAAAGATTAAATAGAGTAATGTGTCCCGTATTTTATTATGTGTGGTTTTTGCACTATTTCGTCAATTAGAGTTGATTGAGACAGTTCTTTATTTGTACTCAAATAAATCATTAATTAAATTAAAATCGGAATAAGCTATTTTGGTGGTAATTTTTTATATTAAATTGGGGTATCAGTTTGGCACTTTTGCAATAGGCCTTTATTTGGTATAGTGAGAACACCTGTACCTAATATGTTTATCTCTAGAGGTTCAGAGTTTTTGCAGTCTATAGATAATTTACTTGATTGAGTTTGTATGTATATCCACCTATTGTCTGTTAACAAGTTCCAAATGTTCACATTTCCGTAAATAAATCTGGTTTCACACTGTTTGGGGATATTTGTTATTACTTTTGTCATCATTTCACTTTTACAGCTGGGGTATGCACTTGATGAAAACACATTCGTGACGTCACACGACATTTCTCAAGCAAAGCAGAGCGTAAAAATTGAATTCATTCTCATACTTTAGAACCGAAATGGGCGCGTACAGTGCGGTTTCAGAGAAACTTCCTCCCGCAAACGCTTGGGTTGTGGTATGATGCCAAGGTTTTATCTAAGGACTACATACAGTATGGGGTTCTTCAAGAAAGAAGTTATTGGATATTTGAAGGGTCGGCAACGCGCAAGTGATACTTCTGGTGTTGCAAGCGTCCATAGGCCACGGTGACCGCTTACCATCAGGCGGACCGTGTGCTTGTTTGCCACTTTAGTGGTAAAAAAAAAAAAAAAAAGGAATTTTGAATAAGAAATAAGCAAAATGTTGGGTTCAGAAAATTAAATTGCAAAAAAACACATGAAAATGCGAAGCTATTGCAAACGATTTAGTAATCAAATTGTATTACCCAAATTTAGGGTTTCTTTATTAAAATTTAAGAATTGAAGAACCACTTTGTTTTCGAACAGACAGGGCCAGCCGCAAACAGATAGGTTTGACGCGTGAGTGGAAGGGGAATTAATGTAGTGTGTTCGTTTGTGTGAGTATATGTGTGCATCAAATGTGATCGCGAAATGTCGAATTTTCTAGAATGTTTAAATGCAGTAGTGATTTTAAGGGTCTTATTGCGAAAGTGGTGCTCAAATTACGGGATCTTTCGCTGTCGTCAAAAGGAAAAGGTTGTCTAAAGGTTAATACTATTAAATCTTTTAATTGATAATAAGATTTTCAGGAATTTATACGTAAGTTTAATATCAAAATATTTTTTTAGTATTTTCACGAATACGGCCGTTAAGGCTCTGATACGTTATAAAGTCTAGCCTTGTCAAAGTCCTAGTTTTTATTTCAGTCACATTTTCTAAAGTGAGTAATTCTGATGTAGCGGATCATATACCACTACAAGCAAGGCGGACGTCACTAGAAATTAAGTATTCAATAATGCTGTTCTCTTTAGTAATCATAGAAAATGTCATTATTCACATGCTACACACAATGTTTTTCATTACAGTTGCGAGTAGATAAATAAATATATATAAGGTGAAACAAAAAAACTCAACAAAACACAAATGGTGTCCTAAATAAAATGGCGGGAATATAGTACCTATATACAATGCCACGATGGATATCTACAGAATTTATTATTTAATTAAAAAGTTTTGCGTAAAGTTAAAACTTGTGATTGCTCGATTGGCGCGTAGTTCATACCTTGACCAACAGATAACTATAGCTTCTATACATACTTCATAGAATAGGCAGTACGCAGAGCGCGAGCGCTGCGTTCCTCTGTCATTATCGCCCGTGGGTTCTGTGAACTTCCGCTTTGCCTTGAGGAAAGTAAAATTTACAAAGAAAAAGCCCGTGGGAGTAATAAAGGTCTGAGCACCCGCATGACCTGCAAGTAATGACACTGTTTACGAGTAAGCGTGATGAAAAGATTATATTTTTGCAAATTACTTGATTGAATAATATTCTTAACATTTTCCATGACAAAAAACCAAATAAACCATAAATTGAGCAATTATATTTTTGTTTTCAGTAACTTATTAATAAAGCGCCGTTTTCTTTCAAAGTTTAGTATTTAGACACATTTTTTAAAACAAATTTATATGTTATTTTGTCTAAAGACACGACAAAGTGCTTCGGTGCAAATGTCCTTGGCCGGTTTTAATTAATTATAGATAAATTTTACTATTTTGTCGACCAGTAACTAGCACAATGTTATGTAGAAAGTACCACCTAGTTAGAGGTCACAACACTAACAATTCCTATATAATTCGGTGTAAATGAAATTTTCTATTACAACAAATTTGTCGCCTGTTAGCTGCAACATGAAGCCATGGTTGATTGTTTGTAAGTTTTCTTTTTTGAATTCTTCTATTACAATGCAATAAACTTTTCTGACTCGGTGGTCAAAAATCAAAATTTCATTCGCCATATTAAAACCGCTGGAAGAGATCGCAATATGCGATAAGTCCGCCATATACAAAACCTGTAAAATATGCTGTAATTTTAATGTATATACAAAAGTGTAAATAAATAAATAAAATGGTGTGAACTTACAACGACACCAGCTACCAAACACCGGGTCAGAAAAGGTTGCGGAAGTGTTCACGTTTTTGTTTACTAATTATGCAATACCTACATACTTTTGGGAACACGGGTTCCCTGACTCCGTTGAGGTGACGTAATAATAAATAAAATGTTCAAGTTGTTGACTCCATTTATTGTACAGAATGTCACACAGCTTAGGTATCGATAGACGGCCTGAAGTGGAAACGTAAGGTCGGGTCCAAATTGTACTATTACGGCGGGCGCGGTCGCGGGATGTTGGACACAATGCGAATTGGTATCGCGCAGTAACTACCGGTGTCTCTGTGATAACTGTAGGTAAGTTGCGATAACGAGTGATAACTGTCGGTGACTGGCGGTAACTAACTGTAACTCCTTGATCCCTTAGTTTCCACTTCTTAAGTAACTGCGTAAGAAGGCGGTGCTGTAGTTATGGAGACGCGTTGCCAGGTTGACTGGCTATTGGTCAAATGTGCGGGAGGAGAGAGAATGACCATTGTTATTGGTCAGAAGTGTTCGGCGCATATTTTGAATAAAGCACCACGTGCTAGAGTGACGTCACAGGGTTTTGGTGCGTAGTGTTCCACGCGGACTTTTATGACGGCAATTGCGTTAGCTTACGGTGAAGTCCTACGGTCGAAATAACGGGGATTGATATTTTAGAAACGGGACCCTTTTGTTGGGAGACATCCGTTTGGAGAAAGCGGCGAATATACCGTTAGTTGGGCAAGGCTATGGATGATGCAATTTGCCAGAAAGTTCCTACATACTTATTTTTCCATTTCTACGAATATACATACTTAAACGTCCTAAACAATAAAATGATTATTTTTGCTTTAATTAGAGATTAGAAAAAAAACCTTAAATGTGCCCGGAAATCTTAATTGTTGTATTTTTTTGAGAGGTAGGGCACTGCGAGTACTCGCTCGAATAAGCCACCCGAACAATTACAGCGGCGCATAGCGAGTACTTGCTCGAATGAGCGGCCCGAACTGGGATAGTACCTCCACCTTACAGAAAACCGCAGCAATAATAACACTTACATTGAATAGTGTTGTGTTCCTGGCGGTGAGTAAGGTTGACAGAGCTCATTGAGGATTCGCTGCGCGGAGAGCGCGGGACCGGCGATGATCGTTGCTGTCATTGCTCGGCGTAGACGCGGCGTGCTGGTACGGCGGTCAGGGAGACCTGATGAAACGGCTGGCCGCCCGCAGGTTGAATGGGTTCCCGAACCTAGGGATCACTTAATCTCCGCCCTGGGAGGCTGATCCGCCAACCGGTGTAAAGTCTCTGAAGTAGTAGTCGTGCCGGAGAAGGAGACCGGAGTGGACCCGGCTACTACAACAGAGGGGGATCAGGGGCCCCTCCCGCCCGCCGTGCCATCAACCGTATCATCTGTGTCGAACTTCAGCAGTCTGAGTACCGCCCCTTTTTCCTCTGAGCTGTCTGTGCAGTGAATCCTCATCCTTAGTCTAAGTAACTTCAAATATAATGGCCAGAACGAATATAAGAAAAAGAGATATTACAGCGGCTACTCCATCCATATAATGTGGATTTTGCAATATCAGGGGTATTCACGCAAAACTTAACGCAGTCCACCACCATCTCGAGACTGCGCAGCCGACCATTCTTTTTCTAACGGAGACGCAGATATCCTGCTCGGCCGACACATCGTACCTTCATTATCCTAGCTACAAACTCGAGCACAATTTTATGAGTCGTGCCGGTGAATGTATGTTCGACCGGTAGGATATCTGCTGTCACCACCTTCGTAGCCTTGAAGACAGGGACCTGTCTATATTGTGGTTGCGCGTAGATTACGGCGGCCACACTCGTATCTATGCGTGCCTATACAGGTCTCATAGCGGTGACACGGACGTAACTCGACTCTTCACGCACCTGAGTTTGGCGACTGACAAAGTTCTAGAGCAATATCCCACAGCAGAACTATTTATTTTGGGAGACTTTAACACCCACCATCGTGAGTGGCTCAGTTCTGCACTTAACCAATAACTATGCAGGGATATCTGCTCATGAATTTGCTCTGACCTATGGATTCTCTCAGCTGATACTTCCTCCAACGAGAATACCAGATATAGAGGACCATACGAGCTCCTTACTGGACTTTCTGCTGACTACACGTCCGTACGGATACTCCGTCTCAGTAGATGCGCCTCTTGGCTCCTGGGACCACTGTCTCGTTCGGACTCTAGTGTAATGCACGCAACCCGATCCATCTGGGCAAACGAATTGGCGTCGTGTGTGGCACTATAAGTCGGCAGACTGGGACGAATTGCGAGAATTTTATGCATCGTACCCGTGGAGGCAGATCTGCTTTAGCACAGAAGATCCTGACGTCTGCGCAGCCGCAGTCACTGAGACAATCCTCGCTGGTATGGAATGCTATATTCCTAACCCGCGAGTAGCTGCCGGCTTCAAAAAACGACCATGGTTTAATAGGTCTTGCAGAAAAGCTAAAATTGTTAAGCAAACTGCATATGAGGCTTGGACCACGGCTCGTAATAATAAGGATCCGAATATTTCTGAGTTAAAACGCAAATTAAATGCTGCCCGAGGTTCGGTGAGAAAGCAACTGCCAGAGCAAAATTCCAATTCATCGGCAAGTCGCCCTTGCGAGCTATCCTTCTGGGAGTCGTGCTTTCTGATCGCTTGCCAAAGCTGCCGAAGGGAACTTCTGCCAGTCGTCGTTACCACCACTGCGAAAGACCGATGGTGACTTGGCCCATAGTGCTAAAGAGAAATCCGATCTACTGGGCAGTCTCTTTGCCTCGAACTCGAATATGAACGATGAAGGCGCTGTACCACCTACTATACCGTAGTGCGGTAAGACCATGCCGGAAATCTCCATAACGCAGCGGGAGGTCAGGCGGGCGTTGCTCTCTCTAGACATTCATAAGTCGAGTGGGCCAGACGGTATACCAGCAGTGGTGCTTAAGCAGTGTGCTTCTGAGTTATGTCCTGTACTCACGCGCCTATTCACGCTTTCCCACCACACTAGGCAATTTCCGTCTTCATGGAAGACTGCGAATGTGCACCCGGTGCCCAAAAAGGGCGATAGATCTGATCCATCGAATTACAGGCCTATAGCTATTACCTCTCTCCTCTCTAAGGTGATGGAGCGTGTGATCAACACACAGCTTCTAAGATACCTAGAAGTACACGATCTGGTCAGTGACCGTCAATATGGCTTTCGCCACGGTCGCTCGACTGGTGACCTTCTAGTGTATCTCACACACCGATCGGCACTAGCCATTGAGAGTCAGGGGGAGGCATTGGCATGTAGCCTGGACATAGCGAAGGCGTTCGATCGGGTCTGGCACCGCGGTCTTCTATCGAAGATGCCATCTTACGGAGTGCCCGAGGGTTTGTGCAAATGGGTGGCTAGCTTTTTGTCCGGCAGACGCATACGAACCGTAGTTGACGGTAGTTGCTCTGATAGCATGGACATTAATGCTGATGTCCCGCAAGGCTCTGTGCTGTCTCCTACGCTGTTTCTACTGCATATCAATGACATGTTGGACATCAACAACATACATTGCTATGCAGATGACAGTACTGGAGACGCTTTTTACACGGTTCGTGCAAACATCCCTCGTTCCGTTGTGGAGAAAAACCGCGGAGAACTTGTGTCTCAAATCGAGACCACACTGTCCCAGGTCTCTGACTGGGGACGGGTAAACTTGGTCCGATTCAACCCTACAAAGACACAAGTGTGCGCGTTCACTGCTAAGAAAACTCCATTCACTGTGGTCCCACAATGCCAGAACACTCCGCTCTCCATCTCCAAGAGCATTGGGATCCTTGGTGTCGACATCTCCAGCGATGTTCAGTTCCGAGATCATTTACAAGATAAGGTGAAGCTGGCGTCCAAAAAACTTGGTGTACTCACTCGAAGCAGTGCTTCACGTCGTGGCAAAAATTGTTACTTTACAAGTCGCAAGTTCGGCCCCATATAGAGTACTGCTGCCTTCTCTGGGCAGGTGCACCCGGATACCAGCTTGGCCCTTTTGACTCGGTTCAACGACGGGCTGTGAAAATTGTCGACGATTCCAAACTCACTTGCGGTATCGAGCCCTTAAGTCTGAGGAGAGACTTTGCCTCACTGTGTGTGTTCTACCGCGTGTACAATGGGTTGTGTTCTGAGGAATTGTTCGAAATGATGCCCACGGCTACTTTCTACCATCGCACCGCTCGCCATCGGCAGGGAATTCATTCTCACACTTTAGAACCTAAATGGTCGCGTACAGTGCGGTTTCAGAGAAACTTCCTCCCGCGAACGCTTAAGTTGTGGAATGAGCTCCCTGCCAAGGTTTTCTGCAAGGACTACAGTATGGAGTTCTTCAAGAAAGAAGTTATTAGATTTCTGAAGGGTCAGCAACGCGCAAGTGATACCCCTGGTGTTGCAACCGTCCATAGGCTACGGTGACCGCTTACCATCAGGCGGTCCGTAAGCTTGTTTGCCACCTTAGTGGTATAAAAAAAAAAAAAAAGATTATCTTAGTCTTATTTATAATTGTTAAATTTTATTAGTTTCTTTGAATGACAGTGTGTTTGTCATTTATATTGTCGATGGAGGCGGTCGTTGGAGTCGCCTTAGATGCTTGTCCAGATATTAAGGAGTATGTATGCGGTACAGACAACAAAACTTATAGGAACCAGTGCTAGTAAGTATAAATCCTTTTTAAAAAAACAGGCTAAATTTAATCTTATTCTTTGTTCGCCTTTTCGAGCTGTCCGGCAAAGATTAAAACTAACATAGTAACATAGTCAGCCAAATGTTTGGAGTTATTTATTCTCTCTTTCCCTATCTTTCTATCTTTCTAATAATATCTGTACTAATTTTGAAGTGAATTTAACGCAAGCAATACCAGAAAAAAAATGTGTTAAAATGCCAATAATTTTGATTACATTGCAAATAGTAATGGTATAGTGTAAACAATAACTAAAACGCTAAGTTTGTCCGTCCGAATTAAAAGGGCTTTATTTTTTATAGCGTTATAGGTATATTTGTGAAATCTTGAAAGAACATGAGTTATTTTAGGAAATTTTTAGGATTCCGTACCCAAAGGGTCAAAAACGGAACCCTAAGTCTAAGACATCGCTGCTGTCCGTCCGTCTGTCACCAGGCTGTATCTCATGAACCATGATAGTAAGACAGTTGAAATTTTTACATATGATGTATTTCTGTTGCCGCTATAACAACGAATACTAAAAAACAGAATAAATTAAATATTTTTTAAATATTATATTATAAATATTATGCTCGGTTTTGTTATTGATAACGGCAACAGGTAGAGAAAAATTATATAGAATATTAAGTTAAAAATAATTAATTAAATTAACATAAAACAAATATTTAAGCCCCCCTTTAATATTCCGATACAGCAAACGTAATTTTTTTACCGTTTTTTTATAGATTATGGTACGAAACCCTGCGTGCGCATCGCACTTTACCGATTTTTTTTATACCACTAAGGTGATGAACCGCCTGATGGTAAGCGGTCACCGTAGCCTATGGACGCTTGCAACACCAGGGATATAACTCGCGCGTTGCCGACCCTTCAAAAGTCTAATAACTTCTTTCTTGAATAACTCCATAAGTCCTAAGAGAAAACCTTGGCATGGCGCTCATTCCACAACCCAAACGTTCGTGGGAGGAAGTATCTCTGAAACCGCAATGTACTGTAATTCCTTGCCGATGGCGAGCGGTGCGATGGTAGAAATTAGCCGTGGGCATCATTTCGAACAGTTCCTCAGAACACATCTCATTTTATAAGCGCTAGAACACACACAGGGAGGCAAAGTTTTTTTTCATTCTTAAGGGCTCGGTGAAGTAATTTTACACGACAAATAAAAAAAAGAGAACTGGAAAGATAGAGATAACATATATCATCAAATCCTTTGATGAAAAAAAAGTTAAACTAATTTATACGATAGCCTAATATGTTAGCCTTTCATTTGAATGAACGATTAGGGTTCTTACTGATATTTTTATTTGATTTATAAGTTAAACAATTATTAAAAGGAGTTTCAGTATTTGTGGTAGGGGAGAGCGAGGGGATTTGTAACAAAGGTAATTTGAAACAGTACCGATTCCTCGAAACTTAAACCGTTACTGAGTTGGCAACGTCGGTTTTCAACCACTTGCCTCCGCCCGCTGACGTGTGAGTTTGCGTCGGTGGCGTTAGTCGCACGGTTGTGGAGTTCTGCGTGTCATGTGACAAAAAACGTGAAAAGTAAGTTTTTAACGTTTTTTTACGATGCCTATATTTTGATAAGGGTTATGTATTTTATATATTTTTCGAAAGCTCATTAACTAAAGATTTATTATATGTATTTGGTACAATTGATTTCTGTGTGTTTCCTTCTTGATTGTGGATTAAATAAAAATTAGGAGGATTTTTCTAACTGAGGAGATTTGAAACAGGCTGTTTCAACTCGCCTGGTTTTCAATTTTATACCAGACAGCAGTCAATAATAACGGGCACAAAAAAGATAATGATTTTTTTGTTGATTTAATTTGTTTATTATGTTTCAGCATGCCTTCTAATTATAAAAAAAAGATTGACACAGGTATGGCGAGTCGCGAAATGTATGATCTCGCAGCAGAAGAAGTAACTTTGCGACAGAAAAGTCTCCGTGACGCGGCTTCGAATTACAACCTAAACCATACCTCCCTCTACAGGTATATTAAAAAAAACGGCTTGTGAAGCTAACGAAACGGTGACTACTCCAACGTTTGGATATCCCGAACAAACTGTTTTTACAGCTTCAGAGGAAAAGGTACTCTGTGACTATCTTTTAAATTGCACTGCTGTACCTTTAGCCTAAGAACTAAGGAAGCCAGAACTTTTACCTATAGGTTGGCTGTAGAATATAATAAAAAAAAACCTTCTTTTTTTACTCAGCATAAAGTGGCTGGAGCAGTTTCAAACGTCATCCTGTTCTTTCTCTGACACTAACACAACCTACAAGTATCGCTCGAGCTATAAGTTTAAATAGAACAAACGTGCAACTATTTTTTTTCAAAATTATACTTAAATATTTAAAGAAATATTGATCAAGACTGATTGTAATACTTAAGAAACGAATGAAAGTTAATAATTATTTTGTCAAATATTTGAAATATATTTGTTTGTTTATTTAACACTTATAAAAACTATAACAATATTATATTAACCTATAAATATTATGCACTAAGTACTTTTTACTACTTAAGGAGTTGATTATTTGTATTAGATATGTAGTTACCTACTTAACTGATATATCAGTACAAAATATTAATAAAAAAGTTTGTTTCGTACTTGAAAAGTTATATTTAAATTACATCATCATTTTTATTTTACAGCTCTTAATACTTCTCAAAAATCATATGTTTTAACTCTCCTCGACCCCTGTTTCATCTTACCTCGGTATGAGGGGAGTTGAAACAAGTTGACTTGTTACGGTTAAGTCGATTTTTCACAACAATATTTATCGCTTACAATTTCTTTAAAGTAGTCATTCGAAAGTGTAAAGAATGACCTATCGATTAATACTAATATCATACGATTTTAGTCTACAGTATTTGGCGTATAAAACAAAATGTCAAAATTGTTTCAACTCCCCTCGGTCTCCCCTACAGATCTGGTTCATCCGTCTGTTACACCGCATACATTAAATCTAATACACTTTGTGTCTAGTTTAGTCAAAATAATGCTTATCACATAAAGCACAAACGTTTTTTTGACACTCTGCATCATAGTCAGCATTATATCGTTTAACAACAGCATTTGCTTCACCTGTAGAAACAAAACTCTATCTTTTCGCAGACTCCAAGTTCAAATGTACCTTGACTTTTTGTGGATTTTTAGATTTTTGATTGTTTTAAATTGCTGTTAAAAAATATTTTGGAATAAATGACTAATTTGAGAATGACACACGGTGCCATCTAATCTTAAGCTAAGCACGCAAAATCGGTACAATTCAGGAAACAGTTTAGGGGATATGATAGTATTGCGTTTCTCTTTGAAAAAAATATATTACTTTTACAGATTAGTATCACGAAGAACACATTAAAAGAAATATAAAGCACGCCTTTTTTATATACTTTTACACTAACATGAAAGACCTTTCATAGGAACAACTTCCTTACAGAAAACATAAAAAATTAACAACAACTAAGCGCAAACCGATTTTTTTATGTCAAGTCTAGTGTTGAATGTCTTAGTTTCTCTCAATGGTAAAGAAGTCTTGGGAAGTTCAGTGCAGAATAAAACTGTCAAAATTCAAAGTACGGAGGTAGTACAATTTAGGGGCCAGTACAAAACATGCTTTTTTTGCTCTTTTGTAAAATCGGTGTTGCATGCAAACTTGCAATGATTGTAGTAAAACAACAAATAATTAATCAAAAATAGTCTAACCGTATATACATACTAGTAACGAAAAACTGGCCAAGTGCGAGTACAACTCGCGCACCGTGGGTTCCGTACAAACTTATTATACGTAGATAGTTCTTCCATCATGAGATCAAGTCTTACAGGTTTATGCCTTAATTATCAGTTATTGGATTTTTTCCTATATTTGTTATGTAATTTTTTGCTTCTTGCCAAATTTTATGATTCCAGGTCAACGGGCAATACCCCATAGGTTTTGATTTATTTTTGTCACAGCATGAGACAAAAATAAACGTATTTCGAGCATATTTTTTTATTGTATTGATTTGGAATCTTGATTATTTTACAACTGTAAGTGACCGTAGTTTTTAGTATTTAATATTAAGTTCAATACAATACGACATGTTGACGTTGACGTGTTTTTGAGTAAAAGGGTTTCTTGAGTAAAACTGACGTCTTTCAGTCCAACTTTGTTTTTAATGTGTTATGACTACAAATTAACAAATTTACTATATTTGTAACATAAGACCTTGCTTCGTGTCAAATTTCATGATTCTAGGACAACGTGAGGTACTCCATAGATTTTGTTATATTTGGGAATGCAAAAATATACTACAAAAATGGCTTTATTTCGGCCATATTTTTTATTGCGTTGACTAAGAAGCTTAACTTTTTTAGGGTTCGATAGCCAACAAGGAACCCTTATAGTTTCGCCATGTCCGTCCGTCCGTCTGTCCACGGCTTAGCTTAAAAACTACTAATACGTGAAAAATGCAATAAGGCAGGGATATACACATTGATCAACCCGACAAAGTGATAGAATAAAAGCTTTGAAAAAAAATTTTTTAAGGGTACCTCTCCTACACGTGAAGTGGGACGTAATTTTTTTTCTCGTCTACCCCATCGTGTGGGCTATCGTTGAATAGGAATTCCAAAAACATTGACGGTATGCAAAGATGATTTTTTGATTTAGGACTCCGTTTACGAAACATTTAGCTTTTGAGTACTAATTTTTGTTAGAGTCAAGTGTACCAGCGAAAGTATAGTATTTGGAAATGTAAAATAAACGGTGGTAGTGCATATAATGAATTTAAAGGAAAACTATGACGGGTAAATACACTTTGCAGGCTAACGAGTAATAGTCGATCAATTTTCGTATAAATTCCATTAAAAGTTACTTATATGTGGTAGGTACATCTGTATAAAATATAAGTTACTGAACGATGAATAATTATTGAAATATAAAATAATAACATTCACAAAATAAAACAAATATTTAAGGGGGGGCTCCCATACAACAAACGTGATATTTTTGCCGTTTTTATAGATAATGGTACAGAACCCTTCGTGCGCGAGTTTTTTTTAAAACTTTAAGAGACTGCAGTATTTGATATTAATTTCATCTTGAAACCTTTACGCGTTCCTAAGAATAAGGGTCTTGACAAACAGACACCAAAGTGATCCTACAAGGGTTCCTTTTTTCCTTTTGAGGAACGGAACCCTAAAAAATGGTACAAAAATTATTCCTAAGAGCCAACTGTTCCACAATTAGTTTGATTGACTGAACATATTTTTAAACCAGGGTGTAATGAGGGTCTACGAACGACCTCTCGCCCTGAAAGTGCCTCGCGCACTGAAACCTCTATTGCAGTGACACAATCTATTTAAGGAAATCAGTTTATACTTTATATAATTGATTTTGGTTACAAATATAAAAATCTGATCTGGTTGCCTTCTAGAGTTATTTATGTAGATACCTGTAGTATTTTTTTTTTAACTTTGAATTAATAAAAAACCTTTTGTTTGATAATTAAATTTCATGATTTTATGGTGGAAAACATAACTAAAATAGATCATTTTTATTAATTATTTATTAATTTTTAATTTTCAAATATGTGTTCCGGTTACCGTCTAGAATAAAGGAGGAGGGGTTGTTAAATATAGTTTGGGAATACACTTTTTTCGTTACTATACCGATAACTCATTAAACGCCGCACATATTCATAGCTTATGAACCCTTGAATAAAAACACTCTTCGATGAGGTCAACGTACTTACACCCTGTTTATTTTTGTACACGTTTTATTTTGTAAACTTGAAATTAAGAAAACTATGCATTAGGTTCTAATAAAAATGCCACTAGGTATACATTATCAATATACATATGTCAATGTCTCTGTTCTTTATATGATTGTACGTACCTACATTAAGCCTTCTTCATAAGTTGAGCAGAAATCGTTGTTACTTTGATTTTCAATTACCAGAATAAGAAAAAATATTAAGTAAAAAAAACCCCAACTGCAAAAACATAAATCTCTAAAAAGCAATAAACAAGTGCACCTAATTATTTAGACGAAGACGAAATTATTTTTAAGGTAACTAGGTACTATAATGTTGTTTGAGCAATCAGTACTACTATTTGAACTTGCATTTAAATGAGTCCCGCCTGCTTATAGTTAAATATTTGGTATGTTTTAGGTTCATTTGTTCATTGCTTTTCAGTTCTTTATGTTATTGCAGTCGGGTTTAATTATTTATTTTTAGTTACAGCTATTTAGTTTTTTTTTCAACTTTTATCGACTCGCGCTTGACTATTTATGTAGCCTATCACACTGATTTTGCATTTGAAACCCCATTCATCGGTTCAGCCGTTTAGGCTACAGGAGGTCACAATGGGACGGACAT
The DNA here is from genome assembly GCA_946406115.1 of Apoda limacodes. Classification (NCBI taxonomy): domain Eukaryota; kingdom Metazoa; phylum Arthropoda; class Insecta; order Lepidoptera; family Limacodidae; genus Apoda; species Apoda limacodes. The sequence goes on along the minus strand of OX291555.1, from coordinate 16,643,229 downwards.
ACCCACATACATACCTGAACATAACCCACTTTCTGGGTCAGTCGAGTAAATATTATTTAATATATTTTGTATCAACAACTTCAGGAATCCTCACAAAACCATGTTTTTAATAAGTAAGAAACATATGGCATATGTACTACCGAGATGTAAGTTTTTGATCCAAATTAAAAACCTAACCGAGCATATTTCATAGGTTTGTATTATTTTGTAATAAGCTAAATTATAATTTATTTTTTAGTTTGATGATGTATTCAAAATCTGGCACAACAGTTAAGAAGACAGGGAAATGCAAGAAATGATGCTGGTGAAGAAACAATTGAAGTTGATTTTAAAAGCAATGATTAAATTGTGGTAAAATTTAAACTGTGTTTTTTATTAATGTTAATGGAAAAGAAGAGGTAGAACAATTAAAGTGGGGCATAGCGAGTACTTGCTCGCATGAGCAGCCTAAACTAGAGATGTACTTCCACCTTACAGAAAACCGCGGCCATAATTACACTAACATTGAGTAGTGTTGTGTTCCTGGCAGTGAGTAAGGTTGCCAGAGCTCTTTGAGGATTTGCTGCGCGGACAGCGGACGCCCGGCGGTGCTTGTTGCTGTCATTGCTCGGCGTAGTCGTGGCGTGCTGGTTCGGCGGTCAGGGAGACCTGATGAAACGGCTGATCGCTGGCCGCCCGCAGGTTGAACGGATTCCCGAACCCAGAGATCACTTAATCTCCGCCCTGGGAGGCTGATCCGCCTACCTGTGAAAAGTCTTTAAGGTAGTAGTCGTGCCGGAGGAGGAGACCGGAGTGGACCCGGCTACTACAACAGAGGGGGATCAGGGGCCCTTCCGCCCGCCGTGCCAGCAACCGTATTATCTGTGCCGAGCTTTGGCAGTTCTAGTACCGCACCTTTTGTGCTCTAAGCTGTCTGTGCAGTGAATCCTCATATTTAGTCTTAGTAACTATTTTAAAAATGGCAAGGAAAATAAAGAAAAGAGTTTTTTCAGCGGCCGCTCCATTCACATTTAATGTCTGTAAAATTAGGGGTATTCACGCAAATCTTAACGTAGTCCACTACCATCTGGAACTCTGCGCAGCTAACCATTCTTTTTCTGATGGAGACGCAGATATCCTGCCCGGCCGATACTTCATACCTTCATTATCCCAGCTACAAACTCGAGCACAATTTTTTTGAGTCGTGCCGGTGTATTTATGTTCGTCCGGGAGGATATCTGCTGTCGTCGCCTTCATAGCCTTGAAGGCAGGGACCTGTCGATATTGCGGGTGCGCGTAGATCACGGCAGCCACATCCGTATCTATGCGTGCATATACAGGTCTCAAAGCGGTGAAACGGACGTAACTCGACTCTTCACGCACCTGAGTTTGACGACTGACAAAGTTCTAGAGCATATCCCACAGCAGAACTAGTTATTTTGGGAGACTTTAACGCCCACCATCGTGAGTGGCTCAGTTCTCGAACCAATAACTCTGCAGAGATATCTGCTCATGAATTTGCTCTGACTAATGGATTCTCTCAGCTGATACTTTCTCCAACGAGAAAACCAGATATAGAGGACCATACGAGCTAATTACTGGACCTTCTGCTGACTACACGTCCGGATGGATATTCCGTCTCAGTGGATGCGCCTTTAGGCTCCTCGAACCAGTGTCTCATTCGGACTCAAGTGATCCATCTGGGCCAACTAATTGGCGTCGTGTGTGGCATTACAAGTCGGCAGACTGGGATGGATTGCGAGAATTCTATGCATCGTACCCGTGGAGGCAGATCTGCTTTAACTCAGAAAATCCTGAAGATCCTGACGTCTGCGCAGCCGCAGTCACTGAGACAATCCTCGCTGGTATGGAATAATATTGTCCTAACCCGCGAGTAGCTGCTGGCGTCAAAAAACGACCGTGTAAAAACGGTCTTGTAGAGAAGCTAAAATTCTTAATAATAATAATATATATATAATAATAAGTCTTTATTTCAGACACAATGATCAATAGATTTCAATTAAATTAAAACAGTATTTGCAATAAAATTATGAGAAAATTAGTAAAATAAATAATTCAAAAATTACTTAAATTAAAAGTTTTAAAATATTGTACATAAAAAAAATATTCAAATAAAAAACAGTAAAAATGTCAGAAAAGAGATAAATTTAAAGTATATATTAAATGGTTGTCTCCGCCCACCGTCTGTACACTGCAGTCAGCCAAACTCTTAACTATTGCATTGTCACATATGTCAACTCTGGGCATAAACGACGCTATCCTGTTACGTTGAATGGCATTAAAAGAATTGACTCTAGCCTCAGCAAGCATATTAGAAGCGCTACAGTAACTCTTGAGGCCCATCAACTGTCTTAAAATGTTATTGTAAGCTACTCGAATGCCATCATGTGTCTTCTTGGTATAGTCAGTCCAGAGTTGACACGTGTAAAACGTTTGACAAAAAGACTTAAAGAGTGTTACTTTAACGTCAGAGGCTGCTCTAGAGAATTTCCTCGCAATCATGTTTCCCACCACGCACAGAGCCCTACGTTGACGTTCCACTGCACTGCATCATCCTTTAAACTAGACGTAACAACGTGGCCAAGGTACTTAAAATTGTCAACAATCTTAATTGGCGTCTCATTTAAATACGCAGCAGGCACGTTTTGTGGTCCTTTTCCCGATCTAAATATTATCATTTCAGTCTTTTTTGCATTGTAGACGAGACCGTGTTCTTTTGCATATCTTTTACACGTCGCAATTAATTTTCGCAAGCCTTTGATCGTAGGGCTAAGCAGCACCGTATCATCAGCATAGCTCAAATTATTGATATACCTACCATCTAACCTAAGCCCTACCGGGATGCTGCTGAGGTCCACGATCAAATCATTCACATAAATATTAAATAGATTGGGAGAAGTCACCCCACCTAGTCTCACGCCACAAGTAAGCGTGTAGGTATCCGACACCTCTGAACCCCATCGGACGCAATTGGTCTGATTACGATACCAGTATGCAAAAAGACCAACAACCTCTTTGGGGACAGCCGTTTCTTTTAACTTCCTCCACAGTAAATCGTGGTTCAACGTGTCAAAAGCTTTACTCAGGTCTAGGAAACAAGCGTAGACAGTTGTATTATTCTGTTTGTAGTAGCTGATAACCTGCTTTAAAGAGAATATTGCCATGTCAGTGCAAACTTGTTGACGAAACCCAAACTGACCATCATCGATAGGTACCCTACTAATGTGTATGTGAATGACCCCTTCAAGGATCCTTGCCACTATCGTGGCCAATGAGATGGGTCTATAGTTTGCCATGCTCGAGATATTGCGTGTTTTATTTTTTGTGATAGGGACAACTAGCGTACGAATTAATTCAGTCCGTAAATAACAATGCTTCAGACAGAGACTAAAAAGCCGGGCTAACAACTCACAGATGTACTGACCCGCATACAACAAATGCTCTGTGCTGAGGTTGTCATGGCCCGGAGACTTCCCACGCTTCATATTTCTCAAAACTATCTCAATTTGTTTCGGTGTAACGTGGTGAATCTCCAAGACATGAGCTGAAGGAGGGTCACAAATTTACTTGCTTCTATTATTATGCCCATTAAAGTGATTACGAAATAGATTTGCTATTTTTTTCTTGTTTGTTTTACCTTCTATATTACGGGTAAATAAATTTTGCTATCTAACTTTTTAGTATCCTTCCAAAATTCAACAAAGTTTGTAGCTGATCGATGCCGGGCCAGCACATCCAGTTTTATTTTCTCGTGGTTATTTGTTCATACTTCATAACATCTTTGAACTCCCTGCGAGAAGCAGTCATATTGTCGTAGTGAAATCCCGAGCAAAGCCTACCGTACTGAACCCAAAGTAAAAACATTTCTCTAGCCTTAATATGAGCGCTCCTGACGTGAAAATTCCAACCTACAATTTTTTTTTTGGCAATTTCTATTTTTTACATGAGAGCTATATTCTACGGTGGACTGCAGCGTACTTACAATATCACTATATATGTCGTCAATGTATTTATGATGGCATTTATTTTCACATAAACATTTGTGTCTAGATAATTTAAATTCAAAAAATTTATATTACCTACATTTATTTCATAATTCACATAGGTATTTGTCTCAAAAGTTTGTATACGATATATTTTGTTCCCATTCCCTGTACCCCAAAAATATTTCATATTACTATTTCCAGAATTATTTTTATCACACTGTACTTTTGATCTAATAAAACTAAAATTACAACAAATGACTGCAACACATGCAGATCAGTCACCAGGCTAGCCGCGGCCGCAGTTACTAGGCAATGGTCGAGCCATCGACTTCGACAGGTATCATGCGATGCGCCTCACTCACAAAGGTATACGAGCTGGAATCAAGCAACTCTAAGTCCAAACAGCGTAACGATTGTTCACTATAATAATCAGCCAGCACTTTTCCAAAAAGAGTACCTGGATGCGCGTTGAAGTCACCTAGGATAAATTGGTAGTTCCAAAATGTCGTCTTCAGAAGGTACATAGCTCTTTCGCTTTACGCATTAAAGCGGGTAGTCCACGGCGACTTACAAAGCGGGTGAAAGCGGCAATAAAAGCGTCTACGGATAGGCTTGCGACGGCCTCTAAATGTACTGCCTTAGTGGCAAGACAAACAAAAACACATAAATATGCCTTTACGAAGCGAGCGGAGCGGAGTAAGCTTGACTTTACAAGGTAAGGACCTGCAAAGTCGGTCGCGGTACCAGCAAAGACACGTGATACTTGCACGCGATCAATAGGCAAATCGCTCATTAGCGGTGGCTGTGAAATAGCACTAAAGCGGTGGCATGTGACACAACGATGCAATACTCTAGACACTTGACGTCGTATAGAAGTGATCCAAAATTCCTGTTTTAGGACAGCAATTAATGCATTAAGTGCGGCATGACAGTGTTGTCTGTGATAGTGTTCGATGAGTAGGTATGTAAACCGGTGCTCCTTAGGTAAAAGCATCGGGTGTCGGGTATCATAAGACAACAGTGATTGTTTGAGGCGACCTCCTACGCGGATAATGTTATCGGTATCGATAAATAAATCGAGCTTTTGTAACGATGTGCGGATGTGCTTTACCCTTTTGTATAAGTGGTATCTCGGAAACAAAGGCGGTAGATTGTACAAATTTAACAAAAAAATGTTTAGCGGCGCGTGTTTCATCCACGGTTAGGTATTTTAAACGAACACGGTGTTCATGTTTTGATTTAACGTTGTGAATAAATCTAAGTACGTACGCGGTAATATTTATTAACTTTGTGTATGAGCTAATGCGGTTTAATAATGTTTCTGGCCACGAATCATCGGACTGTGAGAGAGCTATTGAGTGAGCTACGGCTCTTTTCATTCCGGGTATGGATTGACTCGGGCGAGTTATTAATTTGTGCGGCCAATCGGTAGATGGCCATGTCAGCCACGGTGGTGACCACCACAGCTTGTGATCAACAAGCTCTTGAGCGGTAATGCCGCGGGAAGCGCAGTCAGAGGGATTATATTCAGATGGGATATGACGCCAATCTAAGATACGCTTAGACTGTTGTATATCGCGGACACGGTTGCCTTCAAAGGTTTGAAGCAGGTGAGGCTCGGTTTGAAGCCAGGCATTGAGCTGTCAGTCCAAGCGTGCAGTGAATCAATATGCGTTGTTCGCTCATAGGTTTCGGCGGCGTGATTCAAGAGCTTTGTGACTAAATGAGCGGCGCTCAGCTCAAGTTTTGGTGTCGTCTGACTTGATTTAATAGGCGCGACCTTGGACTTCGACATGATTAGGCGAACCTGGACCTGACCATGCGAGTCCTCAGTGCGTAGGTAAATACAAGCGGCGTCCCAGGTTTCAGATGCGTCCCCGAACCCGTGAAGCGAGTTGGAAACAGCATTAGGTATTACGGCACAACGCGGTATTTGTAGGTGACGTAAATGCAATAGGTCGACCATCATGGCCTCCCATAAAGCGGTCAGCGGTGGACTGAGTGGGTCATCCCACTGTACGCCGTCCATAAATAGGGCCTGTAGGAAGGACTTAAAACGGATGACAACGGGACCGCAATAACCACACGGGTCGTATAAACGGGCTATTGTGCTTAGTATGGAACGTTTTGTCGCGGCATGTTTAGACGGTAAATTTAATTTATATGAGAATGTATCAGTAGTAGGGTTCCATTGGATGCCTAGGACTTTAATAAAATTCTGTGCGTCTGTATCGTCCAATTGATACGATTGTTCACAATGGTCTTGCGGAAGGTCACTTAATACACGCGGGTCATTTGATGCCCACTTACGCAACTGGTATCCGGCGGTATTCATCAGTTTTACTAACTCGGATTTTAATGTGGTCACTTGTTCTATCGTGTCGGCACCAATAAGAATGTCATCGACAAATTTTTTTTTTTTTTTTTTTTATACCTCTAAGGTGGCAAACAAGCCTACGGTCCGCCTGATGGTAAGCGGTCACCGTAGCCTATGGACGCTTGCAATACTAGGGGCATCACTCGCGCGTTATCTTAAGAATAGGTTTAGGTAGGTATTTTTGCAAATACTTGCTCGGTAACGCACCCATTAGTGTATAGCCAAAGATTGTGTTACAACACGTTAAGTTTATGTCGGGTAGTTTAATATTTTAGTCACAAAAAATATAATTTAGCAAGTCGGTACCAACGACGAGGTCAACATCGCCTGGTTTATGAAACATGTTATCGGCTAACCTTATTTTTCGTGGTAATTTATTTAAAACAGTTTGTTTGTTAAAATGGGAATTCGGTAGCTGAGCGGTCAATTCATCTAGAACTAGTGCCTTAGTTCTAATTAAAGGCAGGTCGGAGTAAATAGGTTTTATTACTATCGTAGATAGGTAATTAGTGGCACAGACAAGTTTGTTGCCTATACCTACTAACGATATATTTGTAGGGTGTCGATGCAATTTCAACTTAGATATTAAACGGTCGGTAATAGTAGTCACTGAGGCTCCAGTGTCTAGTAAGGCCCTGGCGATATAGTACTGGCCTTTTGAGTCGCGGATATGAACCCATGCGGTTGGATTCAGCGGGTGTGAGCGGCGCGGTGTTGCATCGACCCCTCGACGTCTTCATTGCCTAGGGTTACCCAAGCGAAGGCAACGGAAGGCTTCCTGGGCCTGGTTATAGCGTTCGCCGCTGCGGTGAGGCGGACCTGGGCCATAGTGGAGGTACGGGGCATCGGCCGGTATCTCCTCTAGGTCTAATGGTTCGGAACGCGGTGTGTGTAGATGTGGTGTGTCGGAGTACGGTGAGTGAGTAGCGCGGGTTGAAGCGGTTGGTGTTGAGTGAGCGGCGCGGGATGAAGAAGCGGGTCCCGTCTGCGGTGACGGGGTTCTCTCCCGATGGATGGGTTGAGGCGCGAATGTCACACGTCTTTGACGTGTGTGTGTAGGTGACGCACGTGGTGACGTCGGCGGTGACGTACGTGGTGACGTACGCGGTGATGTATGTTGTGAAGTGCGTATGTGTGTGGTGTAGGTAGTGTGTGGTGGTTTGGTTTGGGACCTCCAGGCAGTTGATTGCTGCCGCGGGTTTGTTTCGGTGCAGATCATGGTGTTGTGGTCTGTAGTATTGCACATTCGGCACCTGCCCCCGGTTAGGCAGTCAGCAATGTCATGGTCACGTAGGCAACGCGCACACTTATTATTAGTTTGAGCCCATCCTCGGCGTTGTACTGGGCTCAGCCTTAAGAATTGGTCACACCGTAGTAGGGTGTGACGGCAATCGTGACAATAATTGAACCCAGTAGTCCACTGTGTGCGTCTACTGTCGAAAGCGGTGTGGTCAGGCGTTCGGTACGCCGCTGGGTCGGCCTGAGCGGGAACGGTTTGAGCGGTAGCGGTACGAGCGGGAGCGGTATATTCCTGTTGAACAGACACATGTGCCGATCGGATTCGGCCTGGCTGCGGTGTCACTTGTCGGTGTGAGTCAGTTGTCGGACGGGACGGTGGGTTCGTAATTTGGATGAGCCGGCATTGCTCATCGAGTAGCTCCATTAGTTGGTCGAATGTCGGTAAGTCTTTAGTCGCGGCGGAGCCATATTTGGACTCATAAGCGGTTCTTATTCGGTTCGGCAGTTTTTTAAGTGCTATCCGAAGCAAAATCTTTGACCAACTATCGGTCGGTAATCCTAGTTGCTTGAGCGCGCGGGTGGCTTCAAGCAACGGATCGTACAAATTGGTCCTCAATCCTTGTCCACTGCTGGGTATAGGCGGCAAGTCTAGGATTTGATCGAAATAGGTGTCGATCAACTCGCGGTTGTTGTGGTACCGATCTCGTTAGATGGACCATAGTTGGCCTCGTCAACCGGCAGATGACGTACCAATGCGGCTGCGTCACCAGTTAAGCTGGCCCGCAGGTAGTAGTGTTTTTGGGCCACTGGGAGCCCCGACTTCTGATGGACCAGTGACAGGGAATGGTCTTGGTACGTCAACCACTCGCTAATATTACCGTTAAATTTCGGTAGGACAATGGGCGGTAGGTAAGCGGAGCTACTTGTGGACGGCATCGGTTCGGTAGGTTTCAATTGTTCGGGTTTCGGGGATGGGTCGGTCGCGGAATCGATCTCAAACATGTGGGCGTTCATCAGGCTGTACTTTTCACGGAACGTTTCATCCTCGATCCCGGAGGCCACGATTTCGAAATATGCCTCGGTGGCAATTTTATAATGAGACTCATAGTGTCGCTTGAGTACACTGGCCGAGACGGAAGGCTCATTGTCCTTGAATTTGTTATAAATGTCCGCGAGGACATGGGATTTAGCGGTGAAAGTGGCAACGGGGGTCGGGACTTTAGCGGTAACGGACATATTTAAAATTAGTTCGGTTTTAAATTAACAGAGAAATTAATGAAATAAAGACGGGTAGGAAGTACGATATGGGAGTACCTTTTGCACGTATTCCAATGTTCACACACGATGTTTCTTCAACTTTAGCACTCTGTCCTTTTTATCACTCACGATCCCAATCTCGCTGGGAGCGCCAAAAATGTGCGGCACGGGAGCAGGCGGCTTTTAGAGACAAACAAAACTTACTTCGGAAATTGATATAAGGCGGGTACGGCTTATATGGAGCGCGGTGCGTTCTTGACTGGCGAGCGACTCGTCGTGAAGCATCGGCGGCCGCTCGGATCGGGCGCGGGGGGCTGCGTGCAGCGGTGGTTGGCGGCGCACGCGTTGAGGTGGCGCCGTCGAGACGTCTAAAGGCGTCCCGACGGTGAACATGCTGAGTGTAGCGAGGCTTACTCGGCGTCGTCGTGTGCGACAAGGGTCCGTGCAATAGTCGGTACGGGGAACCGGAATGTATGGTTTTATGAGACGGGAAAGGCGGTAGAAATTCACGGAACAGCTGCGTTCTGGCATAAGTCCCGCACATGCTGTACAGATCTCTTGACTGATTTACAGTTATAAGAGACGAATTTCATAAAATTATTATTATTATTATTTTTAATTTGTATACCCATAATTAATATTTGGATACAGCGGTATTATTCCTGTTGGAACGCTGCTGACGATATCGTCGAACCCTCAGACCCTCGAACCAGAAATCTTTTTGTAAAAAATTATCTAATTTGGATGTCAGTATGGTAATTTTAAAAAAGTTAAAATTCGTTTCGCGAGTCTGGTTTAGCATTTCAACTTTTAAGCACACTTCACTGATACCGTTAACATATTGTTTAATGTCGTCTTCATAAATGTGCTACACGGAAGCACATTAGATTGGTATATATACGCATACGATTTTGCAACCTGCAGTTTGCTAGTGCTCTGTAACGTCCCTCGCGTATTCTTATACTTATACGAGTATTTTTTTCTCGTTACTAAAGTAAACCCCTCGGTGTTACTTTCCTTACGAGATTCATTATAATTCGTACAGGTCATATCTCTATACGTAGGTATATACGACGGCGACTCATTAACAACGCTCCGCTGTTGCATAGATGTAGGCATATAGGACGGTTCATTTACATTAGCATTAGCATTTTCTTGACGTCGTCTATCTCCTTTTTTATTTTGTCAATATCAGATGGCAGAATTATATTTTTGCTATTTGCGGTTGATTTTGACTTAATACTGGCCACGTCGTTTTTCAACAAGATAATTTCTTGGAGAAAATTGGTAATGTCGATATAGTCGAATGATACTGCTGGAATCATTGATATAAACAAAAAAGTTAGTGTAGATGAAACAAAGATTGAGCTAAATACAACTACAAGTACCTTTACCCGTACACCTACATTTTTGATTGCGTACAGATGCATAGGACATAAAAGAGACAGAGAGTCGTACATAGTATGTAGTCAGAACGAGATAACAGGATATTCGTCAACACACATACTCTGAGAGAAACAATTTTTGGGTATTCCCCGAACTGATTGATCGCAAGGTACCATCAACAAAAAAAATAAGAACATACAAATTATATTTAATATTTAACTTCAATTTTACGCAAATTCAAACAGGTATAGCTTTAAATAATGTTTATGGCATACCTATCCAAAGTGACACTTTTTATTTTTAACTTATTTAATCATTGAATATTTCTCGACTTAATAAATACGTGATTAGGTAAAAATAATAAAATCACATGGGATAACCCTTGTTGATAAATTATGCAACAAATAACATCAATAGAGTCCAGTTACATTATCTATTAAAATAAAAATAAAAATGCCAGTATTAAGAAATAAAATTAATTAATTAAAAAAATATATAAACAAAAGCTAAAGGAGTCAGTAACTTACTGTAAACTTTACTTATGCTAAGATTATATCTACCAAAAGTATCAATTATACAATTCTTATTTACACTCCTTCAAATAATGACAATTTGTTTCTTTTGTATCGTTTCGTCGTACTTGATATTGCTGGATTAATTTTATAAAAGTGATGGAGCCTAACATTGCAATAATTATCAATTAATGTTTTTAAAAAGTGTATCCTATGATAACGTGACTTTCTGGTCTTTTGAATGAGCATTCAGGTTCGACAAAATGTCCAGGTGTAAAAAACTTTTTATAGTTTTAAATTTCAATTCCATTATTTGTGTTTTAAGTACGCATTTTAGCACAGACTGATTCTCTCTAATAAAAGTTCTAATCGTAACTTCGGATTTTAAACAAAATTTGAAACATATCTAATGATGGGTAACAAAGGCCACCCATATCTTTTGAAACTATTAATTTATAAAAATATAATTTTTGGTTTGTTATTAGCTCTGAAACACAAGTTTCACACTTTATTATTTTAATTAAAGCTCTAACTACCCATCCAGCTATATAATCAATTTATTTTTCATCTTTAGGAAATCTGCGAAGATTACCTTTAATTATAACTTCAAACACTAAAAAAAAGTTGTGATTTTTTTTGTGGACGGTGTCAACGAAAGGGAACAAGGCAAGTACTGATAAAAATAATTTTGCGTTGCACTCATACTTGCTAGATTTCATAAATCTATCTCGCTATAACATATGGCGGTAATATTTTAAAACAATGGCATTTATTTGGAAAAATATAATATTTTATAAACTTACGTGTGAAAATATGGACTTTTTTTCGTTTCTGGAATGATTGGTTTACTTAATAAATGAACAAAATGGCCTTGTGGTGATAGCTATGTGACGTTTTTATTATTTTCTTTACGTGTAAAAGTGTTTCGCGACACGTGTACGCCAGAAATAGATTGGCTTGCGACTAACGAATACTGCGTCAAACTGACACATGCCGTATCTCCCCTTTTTTGTTTATATTAATGGCTGGAATACGGTTTAGGTTTTTATCCACGAAAATCGGTAGGCAGTCCGGTTCAAACTCTTTTACCAGTTTGATGATTTCTTGTACACTCTTTTGTTCAGCTCCTTCCTTTTTCGGCATGAATTTTTTAGTAGGTGCCAGCAGCTTATAAGCAATGGATCCTGCATTTTCTATATCCTCACATCTCACATCTCAAACACCTCAACGTATTTCCAGTCAACTTTTTCCTAGTCCACAGAGGATCTTTCAAGAAAGGCAAGAAGATTTCCAATCTATTAGTGATAATAACCCTCGAAACAGCTTATAAGCGTGGCCAGATCTGGCAATAATTTTTCAGCTGGGTGTTATCTACCGTAATGAAAAAAGGTTCAAAATATAATGTATCAAAATCAAGAGCAGAAATAGCCTAATGCCTATGGATTTTTATCATATAAATAAAAATGGAGTAAATTGCCTACAATGTCATTTTTGCCGTATTAAAACAACATTTTGTACCAAGTCTGCTCCCCCCTCCCCCCCGCCTAGCCCAAAAGCTGGCTACGCCCTTGGTTTGGGACCAGACGCCTAGACACGACAATCATATAATGTTCAACCTAAAGGCCAAGTGCCATTTATAAGTATTAACCTATCGATCAAATTAACCTAACGAAATGATAGATTTTTAAACAAACTCCCAACACCATTTTACCCTGTTAAGTGATGAATTTTGCAAAATCTTTCATTATAAAGTGCTCTAAGAAACACAGAAACCTGTTTCTGAAATTGGGTTTCCTTAAATAGATAACTATATTTTACTACCCTAATACCGACTTCAAGTATTTTTCACTTTACTATGTTAAAAGTAATGTAAAAAAACGGCCAAGTACGAGTTGAACTCGCGCACGAAGGGATCCGTACCATTATCTATAAATCACGTTTGTTCTATAGGAGCACCCCTTAAATATTTGTTTTATTTTAATTTAATTATTTATTTTGTAAGTAACTATATAAGTAAATATTCTGTGAATATTTTTAGCGTCTACCTGTTGCCGTTATCAATATCAAGCAAAATCGAGCCAAAAAATCACGTTTGTTGTATTGGAATCCCCTTGAATATTCATTTCATTCTATTTTTTAGTATTTGGTGTTATAGCGGCAACAGAAATACATCCTCTGTGAAAATTTTAACTGTCTAACTATCACAGTTCATAAGATACAGCCTGGTGACAGACGGACGGACGGACGGACGGATGGATGGACGGACAGCGTAGTCCAGGGGGAGGTAACTTTCATAGAAGCATATGCCAACAGCTGGACTGGTTTTGGAAGAAAAAGCTAACTCTATATGTGGAAAGGAGAAAGATGATTGTAGTATTACCAAGCAAAAAAAATAAATTTCATTTAATTAAATATCACTTTTTTTTTGTAACTACATGCTTTTCTTAATTTTATATTATAAATATATGTTTATTATATTGTCTGAGACTTATAAAGTATAAATTAAAAAAATAATACCTAACCGTTTTGATCGACGATTAAACTGATATTGTTTTTTACCTCTGGCAACTATTAAAAAAAAACATGGAGAAAATTAAGAAAACTTGTTCTTTTTTGTTTCTGTGCTATACTTGTTTTAAATTATTTGAGTTTGTTTTCCATGGAACTTATTAATAAGTGTTATATAGTTGTCACAGAAATCAAGTGTTATTGCGCCATGTGAGATGTTGACTCTTATTTAAAGTACTAATGTGGCTAGTTACCTATGTGGAAAAACTGAGAAATCGACTCTTATTATATAGCGTAAATATTTCTTATAACCCTATTAATGATATCTTAACATTGTCTTTTTTGGCTGTAAAATAAAATTCTATATTATAGAGCTATAAACTAATTCATAAAGTTTTTCGTTTCCAAACTCAAACTGCCAATGTTAAAAATAGCACAGATGAGGTCTTTGTTTAAGTGTAACTAAATTCTATTTCTCAATCAATTTATTTTGCAGGTGATCGGTGAATGTTTCCGAGTGGGGCTTACTATCTGTGGCACCGTTTGCGATCTGGATGGAGTTAATATAAAAGCCATTAATTGTGCCGAACTTGTGACTTGTAAAGCAGCAACCTCTGCCCCGACGTGAAGTACTTCCTCGCTCTGTTCAGGACACCTATTTTTTTGGACGCCAGCTTCACTTTGGTTTGCAAATGATCTCGGAACTAAACATTGCTGGAGATGTCAACGCCAAGGATCCCAATACTCTTGGAGATGGAGAGGGGAGTGTTCTGGAATTCTGGGACTACAGTGAATGGGGTTTTCTTAGCAGTGAACGCGCAGACTTGTGTCTTTGTGGGGTTGAATCGTACCAAGTTTACCTGTCTCCAGTAAGAGACCATAGACAGTGTGGTCTCGATTGGAGTTATAACTTATTCATATGTTAGGTTGTAAGGTGCAGGGATAATCTATAAAATTGCCTTTTTTTAATATACTTAATAAAAATAATAAATACTTTACTTGACTGATGACGACTTTATAATATAGTCAAAATAAAATAAAAAAAATCTGTTTTTTATTAAAATATATTGTAAAATAATACTATTATTATAAAAAGTAAAAGAGTAAATCAGATTATTATAATGATGTGATGATTATTATAATAAGCACTTATAAAGATCATCCTTTATTACAATAGTTTTAAATTTAAAAATGGGCTGAAGCTGGACCCGAACTCTGTGGCTGAAAACTAAAATTGTATTGATATTACGATTGTTTGTATAGGGTATATATTTTATATGGGCAGCTTTTATAAAAATTTATAGAGAACAGAAATATTGGCAGTTTACTAACATATCTACTTCATTATCACATTATATTAACAGGTTAAAAATTAAAAATATTAAAAACCCAGTTTTGTTTCAGAAAATTGTGACAAGTTTAGAATTAGTCATATTGGAAAATGGGTGTTATTCCGACTCAACTACTAAGTTATAAACTTGCATATTTATAAGAAATCTTAATATTTTCTTGAAAAATTAAAAAGAGGTCATTGGATCATGTCCATAGAAATAATAATGAGATTACAAATATTCATAGCTGACTCAATATATATATTTCTTAAATTTATTTATGAAAATTCCTCTACTTATTTTGATTGTACACATTGTTAGTATTAGTTGCCTTTTCTATAAGTACTAATGCCCAGAATAAATAATTATTAAAATGTCCCTACAAAATGTATTTTGTAGTCGCAGCCATCTGGTTAAATTAGCCATTTAATTAGACGTCTAGGCAGATCGTCAAGTATGGAAAAAAAGGAACAGAAATTGCACTGTATCAGTCATGTATGTTGGGTTAGGTATGGTTCTCTATTGTTATCGTAGATGCGGATTGAGTGAAGCGAGCGAAGCGTTCCATCCTTTAATTTGATAATTTGTTCGGTTATGATTTTTTTTCATACTTAACGATCTGCCTAGGCGACCAATTACCTGGCATATTTAACCAGATGGCTACGACATTTCTATTACCCTTGCCTCAGTGGGTCCTATACAGACTTTACTGATTAAATTCCCTAGTATAACCATTTAACTATACCTTATAGGTTATTGATTTGACAGGTGATGTGGTCTGCGTATTGCCATTTTACCTTAGCAACTATTCGAGCTATGACGGTGACTATTTCTTCGGTAATTTCCTAACTACACACTAGAAAACACCTTGCACAGCTATGGTTTAAGCTTGTTCAAGAGGTCACTTGTTAAAAACTATGTTTGCGTTGTAGTATTTAGGTGCCGTAAGTTAATCCATCACTAGTAACACACTAGTTATAGACTTTCGCTTTTATGCAACTAATTTTCCAAATAAGATTGTGACTAAAATTACGTGTAGTGAAGTATCATTATATACACTACGGGGTAGGGTAGATGATCATTTTTAAGAATTTTAAAAGGAATAGCAATTCCTTTTTTTTTTTTAAATGTATATTACAATCAATATAAGTATTTTTTTGGGATAAGATTATAATTAAGGTTGTACCTACTCGAAAATATAAGTTATAGAAGACCTGTTGGTAGACTACCTTTAAAATGTTAAATTGATTTGTTACAAACATATCTTAGTTTTAAGACAGTTAGAAACAGCTTCAATTTTATAGAAATAAGCAATGAATATTATGTACCTAACAGGATCCTAATAAAACAGAAATAAAAAAATTGGTTTTTATCTTATGTTATCCTTATTCTCATGACAAAATTAAAAACTTTAGTTCTGCTTCTGTCTAAAGTTGAATTTATAATAATTAGTTCGTGCAAGAAGCAGAACTAAATATATGGAAGCAGATTACTTTTAAAAAGTCCCGCCATTTAATTACTTTGTATGGACTGACAATGGAGCGCTAGTGTCGCTCTTGTTTGCATCTTTATCGTATGTACTTCACATTCTTCCCTTTATGGGTATATGTGTTCTGTGGCGTAGTCTTAGTAATAGGGTTCTTTTTTTGATACATGGAGAAAATAAATTGAGGTACAGCAGATAAGTCCGTAATGCGAGGCTCGTTAGCGCCCTTGTTGTTCCTATACGTATGAAAATGTGAGCGTCACATTCTACGTA
Organism: Apoda limacodes; assembly: GCA_946406115.1. Lineage (NCBI taxonomy): Eukaryota > Metazoa > Arthropoda > Insecta > Lepidoptera > Limacodidae > Apoda > Apoda limacodes. The sequence continues at coordinate 16,626,874 of OX291555.1, read as the reverse complement.
GGAATACGTCTACGACATATCAGGGTTACGTACCCAAATTGCTAAAAAGTAAATCATATGGTAATTGCCTTTTTTCAGCGACTACAAAATATAGCACTAATATCAATTTAATATTTTCACCGATGTAGTACTTGCTGGCCCGCATGTATCAAATAGAAAAATACCGGCTATTTGCGTCTTCCTTACAAACTTATTATATGTAAATAGTGATAGTGAGATCCAGTCTTTATTTCAGGGTTATGCCTAAATTATCAGTTTTTGAATTTTTTTCTATATTTGTGATCTGGTGATAAAAATATATATAATAATTACAGACCAGTAGCAGTACAAAGTCCTTTTGGAAAAGTTTTTGAAAGTATAGTATATGTCGAGATTAGAACCCAAATGTCGCCATGGTTTTCAGATGCGCAACATGGGTTCCTTCCCGGAAGATCTACTGCAAGTAACCTACTGACATTTGTTACGTATGTAAGCAGTAGTATAGATGCACGTAAACAAGTGGATGTAGCATATTTAGACTTTCGAAAAGCCTTTGACCGGGTAAATAATGACACATTATTAAAGAAGATGGCTCAATCTGGTTTCACGCCTAGTCTACTGGAACTTTTTTGTAGCTATTTTTCGGATAGGATGCAGTTTGTTCAGTTTGGTAAAAGTAGATCGGAGGAATATTGCACAAGATCGGGTATAAGTCAGGGCAGTAATTTGGGTCCATTGCTGTTTTTGATATTCATTAATGATCTTCCTACTGTAGTCTCTGATAGCCTTGTTCTTATGTTTGCGGACGACGTAAAGTTGGTCATGAAAATAGAGACAGATAGTGATTGTTTACATTTTCAGGAGAATATCAATCAGATAAACGATTGGAGTGAGGAGAATATGCTCGAATTGAATGTGGATAAATGTGCGGTTATGTCTTTCACACGTCGGACAAATAAAATTGAGCATGAATACACCTTAGCAGGAACACAAATTACTCGCTTGCACGGCACTGTAAAGGACCTTGGCTTGTTATTTAACGATAAGTTGAAGTTTAATGACCACATCTTAGACTTGTGTAGCAGGGCAAGAAAAAACTTAGGTTGGGTGATGAGACAAGCAAGAGACTTTAATGATCCTCATACATTAACTGTTTTGTACAACACATATGTTAGGAATCAGTTAGAATTTAACGCAATCGTCTGGAATCCCCATGAGAGTACTTATATTCTCATGGTGGAAAGAGTTCAGAAAATGTTTCTGCGGTGTTTATTTAAGAAACAATACGGTTATTATCCGTATTTATATCCTTCCTTATTCGTTAATGGTATGGTAGGATATAATACGTTACAATTAAGACGTCTTATGGCATTAGTAGTGTACATTTATAGGTTGATAAGAGGAAAAAAAATTCTACCAAGTTTATTGGAGCAGGTAAACTTTTATGTACCTGAAAAATACGGTAGAGCGCGAAGCCACCGGCTTTTCACGGACCCGCGCGCACAGTCTAATGTACTGCGCGAAGCTCCGATTTCTCGAGCTCTGCGAGCTATAAACAATATTCTCGGCCAAAACACGGAATTAGATTTATTCAACTCATCAGAATGGATGTTTGTTAAATGTGCACTGAAGTATATAGAACAGTCAAAAAAAAAAAACAAAAAGAATAAAAAAAAAAAAAAAGTTATTAGATTTCTGAAGGGTCGGCAACGCGCAAGTGATACCCCTGGTGTTGCAAGCGTCCATAGGCTACGGTGACCGCTTACAATCAGGCGGGCCGTAAGCTTGTTTGCCACCTTAGTGGTATAAAAAAAAAAAAAAAAAAAAAGTCTCTGTAGGTTTAGTTTAAGGTATTGTGTATTTGCATTTGTCATTGTTGTACAAATTGGTTCATATGTAACTGTAAGGTATAATAATGTAAATAATTTAATAAATAAATAAAAAAATAAAAAAATAAATCTTACTTCTTGCTAAATTTCATGATTCTATGTCAACGGGAAGTACCCTATAGGTTTTTATTAATTGGTGTTACAATATACGACAAGAAGTACCGTATTTTGGGTGATCGTAGACTTTAGTATTTGACATTAATTTCAACTAGATAACTTTATGCATTCCTGAGAAAAAGGGTCTTGACAGACAGACGGACAACAAAGTGATCCTATAAGGGTTTATTTTTTCTTTTGAGGTAGGGGACCCTAAAAATAAGAACATAAAACATCTTAAGTTATCCTTTTTGGGGTTTCTTAGAGAAATAGCAAAAACGGAACACTAATAAATTCTCATATCCGTGTGTCCTTGCGCATGTCACAGTCTTATTGTTCCGACACTTCCATTCTTATGAAATTTTACAAAAAGATTTCATTTGTGAACCGCCATACAGATTTGATACCCTAACTTAATACGTGTACCATACGTACTTAGCTAACATTAAACTAAAGATAATTCAAAATGAAAAACCCAGCAACGAAAAACTTTACAAATTACTAACCAATTTTAACGCTTCATTCATACTTCATTATATATTCAGGACGTCAGCTTATTTGCTCGTTCGAATACAATAGCATAAATTATATTAGCCTCCTTAATCATCCGATGAAAATATAAACAACGAACAGCTGGTACTTAAATTATAACAACATTGATGTAATGATTGATTCGATAAAAAATGATAAATGCGAAAGCCAGTTCGTTTGTTTGTTCGTCTTTCTCTACGTCGCAACATATTATCCAGTTGAGGGGAAGCACAGGGATAATTGAAGAAACGGAAAAGGACATAGGCTTCCACGTGAATAAAAACATTGCTACAGCGCTATAGATTTAAATAGTGCAACTTCCGCAAAAGAGTACTACCCCGATTACCGAATAAAGCACAAGCGAAACCGCGGGCAAAGACAAGTAAAAAATAAATTAATAAAACAAGTATTAGAATAAATCTACAGCCGAGAAATGTTAATAAAGATGGTGGTAAGGTAGCTGATGAAGGTACATAGAGGACTCCATTTGTGTAGACCATAGACTTCGACAATTACATTTTTGTGAAAGCCTTGTCCTTACACTTAGCTTTGGGTGACATGAGAACTGGAGCCTAACTCGCACGAAGACTAAGCTTAGCAATATAGAGGGGCAATGCTGCCAGTGTACTCAATACAATGCTACAGGGAACTGATTTGGATGGGTTATTCTTCATAATAATTAAATCTAGTTAAACACTAATTTTATTTTTAAATTTGATAACATCTACCTATGTATTAATCTTAAAAATATTATAATCATTATGTAAGTGTAAGTTGCAAAAAATAATTAAAGAAGTAAATAGACAGTGTTTTTAGTTATAATATTAAATTTTCACGTGAGACCAAAATGCATGCAAAAAACAGTATCTAATTGAAATAGATTTACTTCAAAGCTAAGCAGACAGACTGAAAGCCAATAATTTGTAAGCATTTAAGTCCATGCAAATCTGCACCACATTCCAATAATGAAAAGTTGAAAAGAGGATAGTTATGTATATACTCTTCGAAATAAACTATTTTTAAATCTTCACAAAACCAAAAAGTTTAATATACACGCACTAAGTTAGTGTTCCGGAGAATGAGAGTTGTTGCGGATATCTAAAAAACTTGATACTTAAACGATTTTGTTCGAAAAAATTTTCATTCCAATCATTAATAAAAGATCTGTTACTTTCATTGTTATGTATTCTAATAGAATAAATACGATTTCATAGTTGTGGAAAAAAAAAATGGGAGGGCACATGTTCTTTGTCTTTGGAAGCCAATAGCTCACACAATATTCATTTAATTTAAAACTTTTTTTTAAGAGACGACAAAATGTTGTTAGTCACAATTTTTTTCAATAATAGTCACTAGCATAGTGACGACACAGCAGTTATTGGTAATTTTAATTTCAATATATATATTTCTATGGGAACTGTAAGTTTAAATCCAGGAAACATGGAATGTTTGTATTATTATTCCAAGTCATGTATCGTGTAGAATCATAAATTATTTCCACAACTGTGGCACATGTGTAGCGATAAAGTACGTGATGTTTACTCAAGTTGTATTACTGTGCTACGGACGCTAGACGTGCTACGACCTAAGCTGTACTAAGCGCTACGAGATATGTAAGTGCTACGCGCTACTTGGTGTTTCAGTGCTACATCACGAACCGCTGGTTTATTCGTTTGAAATAGTTTAATTTAAGCCGCGTCAAGAAAAGTTTTCCTTGTTTTTTCTTATATCTATTTTCCATCTCAGAAATAATACAGTGTTTTTAGGGTTCTGTAGGCAACAAGGAAACCTTGTAGTTTCACCATGTCTAGCGACTCGGAGACCATTACAAGAACATTACTAGAAAGCTGTAATTTTCTTAAAATACAAAAAAAAGAAAATTAGAAAGGCAACTATCATAGCTAAGTAAGCTTTACAACTTAAAAATGTAGTTAGATAAGTAAAATTTTCGAACAAATTCTATCACAAGGTACTTAGATAAAGTTGGTACTTGTGTAAAACAAGTATTAAATTTGTATAAGTTTTTGGACCATGTAACATTACATAAAAATAAAATAACTATATTCTAAATACTTACACTTACTAAATTAATAACAATATTAACGTTCAAAATCAGGCGCGGCGCTTGGCGGTACAGGGTTCAAACTTATAATCTAGTTGATCTATCGTAAAAACAGTAAAACATATAATCTTGCAGTGATCATAGTGTGTGAAAGCTCTAAAGTATAACAACAAATAATAAAAACTGGTCAAGTGTAAGACGTACATTTTTGAAATATTTTTTTACTTTAAGGTTTAAATAGTAGTTATTTGTGATAATAGTTATTTATGGTATTATGGTATTTATGCAGTAATTTGGTTATTACAAACGAGTAGACGAATTGACCGTAGTCACGAGTTTGTAAAAACCAATTCCGCACGAATGTCATGCAACGATTTTTAACACATTTGCGAGAAAACAGTATAATTAATAGATAATTAAATTAACTTTCTCATTCGACTGTTTTTAAGAGCAAATAAGTAATTAAACATAAAGGTCATTTTACTTTAGGAAATAATTAGTAAAATATAAACAATTATTGAAATTTAGTGAAACTTGCTGCTTTGGAAGCATAACTAACTGACTGACATTTTTAATTTCACATGTACTATGTTGAACGGGAGAATGAGGCGTAAAAAATTACATCTTTTTCTTTTTGTGTTAAAGTGAGTCTAACGTATAGACCAAAAGCGCTTCCAAGGAGGTTCGATCAAAATTAAAAAAACCCGTTAAGAATACGCACGGCGCCATACAACGGATCGTGCGGTAAAACAGGTAGTTATATCAAAGTACCTATTTTACCACACGTTCCGTTATATGGTACGTAATTTTGAACTTTCGAACGATGTATACAAGCTTCGTAAGTGCATTTTTTGCGTAAATGTGTTGAAAAGTACATTTACCCATGCGATCTGCAAAAAAAAAACAATCCCAAAGTGTATAAGAGACTAAATTATAATTTATAACAAAAAAAAATAGAACTATAATGGGATGCGTGAAACATATACTAACAGAATTGATAAAGAAAATTAAAAGCCGAAAATTAAGACCAACGTCTAGTTTATATTATAATGAAATATCTTTAAAAAGGAGATTAACCCTCTTAACAAAACTTAAAGGTTAACTCATAAGTCTATTTGCATATGCGATTAATACAAAAGATAAACAGGTTCAATATCAGTGTTTCCCCTCGGCTTAAAGCAATGGTTATGTCAGGTAATTCGAAAATGCAAAAGATCTTTTGTAAGTATAAGTTAGTTGCATATTTGTTATTACTAACATAAAGTGTTAAAAATACTAATGAGAAAAAATTAACCCTTACAAAGTGGACCTCACATACAAAGTCCCTTGAATTTAACTTTTTAACCACAAGTAGTAATGACTGAATTTCGGAAATAATAAAACTCGTTTACATTATTTTTTACTTCTTAAAACGTTGTTTATTATCGTAAAAACTCCTGAACGAGCTTAGTCGTTCAGCTGAGACCACTACCACAAAGACCAATAAAAAACAATGACAGCAAAATTTCAATTTGCAGTAACACCGCGGCCCCATATTGTGGGCCGAATTAATTTAAGGCTGCGGTATAAGCCAGAGCGCGAAAATACTCCGTTTTTGTGCAAATTTTGAGCCTAAACTATTGCATCTAAAGGATTGAAAAAAATATATGTTATAAAACTGGCTTTTGTCTAGTGCATTACCTTACTGAATGATTTTCATTTATTGTATTTAATGCAATAAAAAATCTGGAAGTGACCATTGTTTCAACACTTGTGCAAATTTTAAAAGCGTGTTTTGCATTTGTTTGTTATGAAAGTTGGTTAAATAATTAGCATACCTTATTATCTAGTGCATGGACTCTAAGTTGTAGCAAAAAGTCAATAAATGTGACTACAAAACGGTAATAACGTTAAATTCCATACAAAAAATTAAAAGTTTCAAGGCGTCATTACGGTATAAATTACTTAAGAAGTATATAACATATATATCTCATAGTAATGTATATGACATTATCTAATGATTTATAGTGCATTTACATACACAACGTTAGAATTACAGAAATTAGCTTTCTGGCCTATATCGCCCTCTTAATAGCGGTCTAGCTCCATAACTATCAATAAAACTCATATAAAAATATTTTATTTTTAAAAACTTAGATTATATACCATATATTATATACTAAGTATAAAATCTTATTTTAGATATGTTTAATTGGATTTGTTATAATACGAGAAAATTTTTACTTTTGGTGTATACCATTAAAATAGAAAAGCTTTGGGCAAAACGTTCAATGACTTTAAACAATTTGAAAACTATTAAGTTTAAGTGAATTGAGCGCCGAAGTCATGGCGAATATGGACTTCATAAGGATAACGGATACATACAAATAATTATAAATAACAAATGCATATAAATAGTAGCAGTTTTAAACAATACACTTGAAACTATTATTGAGAGTAGCTAAAAGAGGGTATCCTCCTGTAAAAATCTATGAAAACCCTGAGTCGACCCGTCTGCGCACATACGTCTGAATGACTTGTCAGAGTTCGTTAGCGTCATTGTTTTCCTTGCATGCAAATGTTTTCTTGTTGTGTGACGACGGAAATGCTTAGGCTACGACAGTTCTTTCTACATATTCTAACACAATTCGTCGTTTTATGCGTTTATTGCAGTACCAGCCGTACTACTGGTAGTGCTATTTACAAAAAAAAGCACTACCAGACATTCAAATATTTTAAAGTACAGTCGTGAACTTAAATACTTATTATACTCATTGTGCCAGGGTTGATTTGTTAATCACTAAGATTTTTTTTTCATTTTTTGCTTTGTTATTAATTTTTAAAACTAAATTTTTAATCATTATTTATTTCTGATTACAGCTGTCGAACTTGAAAGGGCTACACCCCCCAAACTATTGATCTTAGACTAGCAGTTTCTTTGCAAAAATGATAGGTCTCATCAAGATCTTTATTTTTGATGACAGGTGTCAAACTAGCAAGAGCTATAACTCCCTCACTATTGATCTTAGACTAGCAGTTTACTTGCAAAAATGATAGATCTCATCAAGATCTTTATTTGTGATGACAGCTGTCAAACTAGAAATAGCTATATCTCCCTAACTATTGATCTTAGACTAGCAGTTTCCTTGCAGTAATGATAGATCTCATCAAGATCTTTATTTTTGATGACAGCTGTCAAACTAGAAAGAGCTATATCTCCCTAACTATTGATCTTAGACTAGCAGTTTCCTTGCAGAAATTATAGATCTCATCAAGATCTTTATTTTTGATGACAGATTGACCTTTAAAAGATTTTCTTAACTTATGCCTGGTCTCCGAGCATAAAATTCTGTGGTGTGTGATTTACGTTCGAATATACGTTTTTGTCTACGCTGTGCGCGTACGATATTCTCGCTTACGCACTGGTTTATCTGTCGTAACACCCTTACTCGTTCTTCGTGCGGTAACAAAGGAATACGACCCTGGTTGTTTACATTATTGTCCGACACAGTTTTAGGACTTCGGCCGAGAAATACTTCAAATGGGCAAAACCCGGTCGAATGATGTTTGGATATATTATAAGGGTATATAGTGAGCATTAATAATAAATTCCAATTTTCTTGTCTTTCACTGTCATATTTGGCTAACATGTCGGTTATGGTTTTTATAGCCACTTCAGCCAAACCATTAGCCATGGGATGAGCTAAACTGGTCATTACATGACGAATCCCGTATAGTTATATACTCATAGCCATTATACGTGATCTTAAAACTAATAGATCTCATTAATATTCATTTCAAATAACATGTTTTGGACTTTCGGTGATAATGAAGTTTTCGGTTTGACAGCTGTCATCTGAAATAAAGATCTTGATGAGATCTATCATTTCTGCAAGGAAACTGCTAGTCTAAGATCAATAGTTAGGGAGATATAGCTCTTTTTAGTTTGACAGCTGATATCAAAAATAAAGATCCTGATGAGATCCATCATTTTTGCAAGGAAACTGCTAGTCTAAGATCAATAGTTAGGGAGATATAGCTCTTTCTAGTTTGACAGATGTCATCAAAAATAAAGATCTTGATGAGGTCTATCATTTTTGCAAGTAAACTGCTAGTCTAAGATCAATAGTGAGGGAGATATAGCTCTTGCTAGTTTGACACCTGTCATCAAAAATAAAGATCTTGATGAGACCTATCATTTTTGCAAGGAAACTGCTAGTCTAAGATCAATAGTTAGGGATATATAGCTCTTTCTAGTTTGACAGCTGTCATCAAAAATAAAGATCTTGATGAGATCTATTATTTCATCAAGGAAACTGCTAGTCTAAGATCAATAGTTAGGGAGATATAGCTCTTTCTAGTTTGACAGCTGTCATCAAAAATAAAGATCTTGATGAGATCTATTATTTCTGTCTAAGATGAATAGTTACACAGATGAAGCCTTTTCTAGTTTGAGAGCTGTCATCTAAAATGAAGATCTTGATAAGATCCATCATTTCTGCAAGGAAACTGCTAGTCTAAGATCGGCTTTATCTCCGTTACTTGAATCGTAGACTAGCAGGATCTTCAAAGATGTGATAGATCTCATTAATATTCATTTCAAAAAACATGTTTTGGACTTTCGGTGATAATGAAGTTTTTGGTTTGACAGCTGTCATCTGAAATAAAGATCTTGACGAGATCTATCATTTCTGCAAGGAAACTGCTAATCTAAGATCAATATTAAGGGATAAATAGCTATTTTTAGTTTGACAGCTGTCATCAAAAATAAAGATCTGGATGAGATCTTTCATTTCTGCAAGGAAACTGCTAGTCTAAGATCAATAGTAAGAGAGATATAGCTCTTTCTAGTTTGACAGCTGTCATCGAAAATAAAGGTCTTGATGAGACCTATCATTTTTGCAAGTAAACTGCTAGTCTAAGATCAATAGTGAGGGAGATATAGCTCTTGCTAGTTTGACACCTGTCATCAAAAATAAAGATCTTGATGAGACCTATCATTTTTGAAAGAATCTGCTAGTCTTAGATCAATAGTTAGGGAGATATAGCTCTTTCTAGTTTGACAGCTGTCATTTGAAATAAAGATCTTGATGAGATATATCATTTCTGCAAGGAAACTGGTAGTCTAAGATCAATATGCGCTATACCAGTAGTGCGGCTGGTAGTGCTATCTGCAATGAACGCATTTTTCGATTTCGTGAACATTTCTTTACTACATGCAGAATCTGCTGGGGTAGACTATAAAGCCTTATATCCCACTATACCATTTTGCTTTTCAGCTATACCAATATCATTTTCCCGCTCATTTTCCAACATTTGTCAAACTTTTTTATAACTCACATTATTTATCAACATTGCAGCAACCTGACAGCAATGACGTATTATTTTGTTTTACTTTTCTCCCATTAATACTATGGTCATGAAATTAGACATCGTTACAGAGAGTTATAACATAAAAAATAAAAATATGCTCATAGGCTTATAATTGCATTTAAAATGCATGCATTCCATTTTTATCACATTATTCATGAATGCACTTTAAGTTCATATAAAACAAAATTGTATGTTTATATAAAACATTCCAAACAAATCCTACCTACTGAACTTTATTACGTATTTATATTTACAATGGTATCCTAAAAACAAACTTTTAGAGACGGTTGACATGGACTGGACCAACCTCTCTATGCGTACGATTATTACTTAAAAATACATTGTGATGCCTAGATATTCTTATTACTGTATATGGACCTTTAAAAGATTTTCTTAACTTATGCGAAAAACCTGACCTTCGTTTTTCGTCGAGAAGCAAAACCTGGTTTCCGAGCATAAAATTCTGTGGTAGAGATTTACGGTCGAATATACGTTTTTGACTACGCTGTGCGCGTCCGATTTTCTCGCTTACGCACTGGTTTATCTGTCGTAACACCCTTACTCGTTCTTCGTGCGGTAACAAAGGACTACGACCCTGGTTGTTTACATTATTGTCCGACACAGTTTTAGGACTTCGGCCGAGAAATATTTCAAATGGGCAAAACTCGGTCGAATGATGTTTGGATATATTATAAGGATATATAGTGCGCCTTAATAATAAATTCCAATTTTCTTGTCTTTCACTGTCATATTTGGCTAACATGTCGGTTATGGTTTTTATAGCCACTTCAGCCAAACCATTAGCCATGGGATGAGTTAAACTGGTCATTACATGACGAATCCCGTATAGTTATATACTCATAGCCATTATACGTAATCTTAAAACTGAAGCTCGATCCGTACAGATTTCCGTACAAGACCCATACGTTAATGAAATATCATCTTCGATAAACTGCAATATCGTTTCGGTATCTCATACTGAAATAGCCCTAGCTATCATAAATTTTGAAAATGAATCTACTGCGACGACGATGTACCTATTTCTTCGCGCCGTTACCTTTAAAGGCCCTAAAATATCAATATTAAACCTTTCACTCATTAGTTTAGGTAAAATTGGTTCCAATTGTTCCCTACGAACATTTTTCCTACGATTTTGACAAATTACACAAGATTTTGTATAATTTTCTATTATATTTCGTGCACCCGGACTATAATAACGCTCTTGGAATTTACCTAGACATTTATAAATACCTAAATGACCTTCTGACATTGCGTCGTCATGAATTTCAGCTGTAAGTTCGTGCATTAAACTTTTAAGTATAACATATTTAGATAACTCTCTATCCATGAATTTTCGAGAGTGCATTAATAGATTTTCCCTAATAAAAAATCCTTTGAACCGTGGCGTTCCGTGATTCAGCAATCTATTGCGAATATTCATACAAAATTCATCCCGACTTTGTTCTTCCGATAAGCGATCGATTAGTATTGCCAAAACTACTAAATTATCTTTAAAATCGCTTTGCAGTTCTGTCTGTCCTTCTTTCTCTAGTGGATAACGTGACATATAATCTGCTAATGTATTTTAATTGCCTATTAAATTAACTGAAATTCCTGTAATGCTAATATCCACCTAGCTAACCGACCTGATTTGTTTCGGTTAGTCGCTAACCAACACAAAGCTTTATGGTCTGTGTCTATTTTAATCGATTTACCCCACATGTAACCTCTAAAGAAATTTAAAGCCTATACTAAAGCTAATGTTTCCTTTTCTGTTACGGAATAATTTCTTTCGGTGCCTGACAACCTTCTCGATGTGAACATAACTGGAAACATATTTTTCTCAGTTTGGCCTTGTAACAACACAGCTCCTAAGCACGTATCACTGGCATCCGTTGCTATTTTCGTAACGAACCTTTCGTCATCCGAAAAATAACGTAACAAAGGTGGCTACTTAATTTTACCTAACATTTCTTGTAAAGCCGCGTTTTGCCTATCGCCCCATGAAAATTTTCTATTTTTACGCATCAAATCGGTCAAAAGTAACGCAATCTTAGGAAAATTCGGTATGAACTTACGGTAATACGACAAGAAACCAACCAAAGATCTTATACCCTTAATGTCTTTCGGAGGTTTGATATCCTCAATACGCGATTACTTATCTTTCTCGGGTAAAATCCCGTCTTTTGAAATAACGTGCCCTAATAATTTTAATTTTGTGTATCTAAACTTACACTTAGATGGTTTCAGGGTAAGATTGGCATATCTAAGTTTCTGAAGCGTTTTATTTAATAATTGTGACAATCCTACTAGATTTTCGTGGTAGATAATACTTATTATCTACGTAAACTAATACACCCTTACCTAGCAATTCCTTCAATACCGTATTTATGGTCTTTTGAAAGCATAATTGGCTCGACTTCATGCCGAAAGGTAATACATTAAATTCCCAAACATTAGAATAGCTACCTCCTGAACATATGAACGCGGTTTTATGTTTATCGCTTTCATCTAATTCCAGTTGAAAATATCCTGAATTCAAGTCTAACTCGCAAAAGTATTTGGCCCCCTGCAAACTTTGTAAAATGTCCTCAACACGTGGAATTGGATATGCAACGTCTTTAATCTTTTTATTCAATTTTCTATAATCCACACAAAAACGCCATGAATTATCTTCCTTTTTCACTAATACCACTGGACTGGACTAGCATAATTACTATAGGACTCTCGAATGACTCCCATTTCGAGCATTTCCCTAATCTGTTCATCAATAATATTCTGTTGGGCACTAGACACATGAAAAGGCTGTTGAAATACCGGACTATTATTTATCAAAAGCAAACCTATCCTCGTTGCGTAATAAAATAGACTGCAAATTATCTCGCTCAGACTCGCTTAACTCGCTTGAAATATTAAAATCGGGTTTCCTACCTAAACATGTATCATAAGAGTCGTCTTTCAACACCTTAGTGGAAAAAACATTATGAACGTCCCTCGGGACCTTTTTCATTACATAAGCTTGCGACCTTTGAAAAGACACAAAAACCTTTCCCGCTATTTGCATTGTTTTATCTCTCAAATTAATGCTAAATCGGTTATCATTAAAAAAATTGAGACCTAAAATTATATATCTGCACTCTTGTGCTACAATAAAATTGATTAAAAATGACTCTTCAGCAATCTTCATATGCACACTCTTCAATTGGAAACCCTGAAATCTGGAGCCATTCACTGACACCAATGATACCTTCGACGATTTATGTCGATATAATTGGGTAAACACAATACACAAAACAATTCGGAGCCACTGTCCACTATACCTAAAAACTTTTGTCCACTAAGCGAGATAGGTATTTGCAATAATTCAGCCTTTTCACCCAACAAATTATAATTAATATTATATTACTATATTCAGGTCCTTTTTCTTCCATATGCGGCTGGAAATTACTATTACACATATTTTCGGACTGCTTGCGGTCCTGGCGTTCACATTGATTATACATACAATTATTTTATTTACCGATGCTTGTGATGAGCTGAAATGAGGGACCGGCATTACTGGGGATACATGTGGGTGTGATGAGGGTGGGGTTGTGTCTGCAACAAAATCTTTTAGTGTGGCAACCGATGTTACAAATGCATTTTTAATTCGTTGGTCATACTGGGGCAACGTGGACTCCTCCACTCTTCTAATTATGACTCTCTCCTCGGTGATACCTGCAGTCTGGGCTAACTGTAATAGGCGATATAGGTAGGGTTCGATGCCTTTACGGTGAACCTGTCTTAAAGTATAAAAAGCCTGTGTGAGATCGACAGCGCATGACTTTTCACGAATAGCCTTAGTTATACTTTTATAAGTGCTTTCGGGCCCTGTTTTTCAACTGATAAAAAGCACTTCCAGTGTTCTGGTAGCAATAACAATAAAATATCCTTACCCTTTTTATCGGGATCTATCCCGTTAATTAAAAATAAGGCCTCAATTTCATCTTAGGCTTGGCCCACACTACTATGATTAAAAATCCCCTTGATGTTATTCAAAGTTATCGCCATTTTGGCGTTCTACTTATTTATATTATGCCACTATTTCTACGGAACTCACCCAAATTTATATTTGACCTCTCTGTACCTCTTTTCAAACGGAGCCTCCACCAATTTGCAACTACCTTCCTCAGGGGTTGTACTTCACTTTGCTGCTTGAGGATATAGTTCCCCGGGAATCTTACCAGGTAATATGAAGGATACAGAGCGGTTATAATAGTTAAATCAATTATTTAATTCTAATTAATATACATGTTCCCACCTAACTCTTTATTTGGGCGGAGTTCCTGGTCCTCTCATTGTCATCACTGTTTTGGAATATCCCTGCTCAATGTGTGAGCATACATTCTACAAGCTAGAATATAAGCCTGCCTAATATAACATAGCAACTACACGATTTTACGGACATATACTGAGCCTTAACTTCGCGCTCTACACTGAATGGAGTTCCTGAAACTCAGCGTCAGCCTCAACGCAGCATACGTACTGGTCCCATTGTGGGGCTACGGGACGGTTTCAGGTGCGCTCCTTACACTCTTCCTAAAACCTAGCGGGGCATGCTAATGCTCCTTGGTGAGAGCGACAAAATGGTGATCTTGCCTCAATCCAAACTGTTGCTGTGGATGCGAGACAAGAGGGTATCGCACCGTATTACACCTGTTATCACGCAGGATATATCTTTTTTTATACAAAACGTTGAAGCTTTTCTTCAAATTTACTTTATTTGCCCATAGTACAAAACAAAATTATGCATTTCGGATCTAGCATCTGAAGCGGGCGTCAAAAAACTGAATACTAAACAATAATGCATGCGAAGCATCTTTGCTTGTTTCTGTTTTACTCCAAATTCAAACATTTTACTTTTCTTAATTGTGGTCCCTACGCGAATATCAAACCTTATTTACGAATGGTTTCCATTATGTGTACAAAACGACCTATTTATTGATGCGAGCGGACATAGCCTGCTCCAGTAACTATAGAAGGTACAAGATAGGGGCGAGCATGGACCTTTGCGGGACTCCTGCTTCTATGGGACGTTGGGGAAGAGAGAGTGCCTTCAACTGTATAGCGAGAGCTACGGTTCGACAAATAGTCTCGTATGATAAGCACTAGACGACCGAAGAAAACAGCGCCCGTGTGGCGGGGCTTACCTAATACTGGTTGAAAGCCAGTGAGAATATGTTCCGTGATGCGGAGGACTTGATGGACGCATGACTGTTAGGCATGGAAGCCGAACTGCTCGTCTATAAATATGCCTGTGGAGACTATAGCGTTCCGTAGGCATGCGAGGAGGAGGCGTTCATAGAGTTTACCAAGGGCCCTTAGTAAACTTATGGGGCGGTAGGAGGACGAGCTTTGCCTGGCTTGTGGATACCTATAACAATTGCATCTTTCCATTGAGAAGGATAAGTGCCATTTTCTATAGCAGCGTTGAAAATCGCTACTAGGAGGCAGAAAAGGGGAAAAGTGAGGCGCTTTAGGATATCGTTAGAGATACCGTCTGCGCCGGGGACTTTACAGGGGCGTATATAGGTCTTTGATGACCTGTTTGACTTCGTCGACAGCGACTGGGGGCAGGGGGTCCAGTGGGGGCAGAGAAGTTTTGCGCTCCACTTCGCCGTCTACCGCTTAAGGCACATTGGGCTTGGAGGCTAGACGCTAGGCAATCCACGTTTTTCTTTGTCATCGAACGCGGGAACGTTGTTGGGACGAGTTGACGGAGGGAGAGAGTTGGCGGCTAAATGCCAATAAGCTTGGTGAGAAGGAGAAATGTTCTCCATCAGATCACCGAAACGTTGCGCATGAAGCTCAGCTACAGCGCTTCTTACACGTGCGGTGTAAGTCGTTGAAGCGAGCTTTATTTTGGACATGAGGGGGGCGGGATACGGAATTCCCGTGACTGAGACACGCCCAGGGAGAGCAGACAAAAGTTTTTCTGTCTCGTTAGATTTTGTTTTACCTGCGTCACCTAGCGCAGGAGGATGGCTCCAGGCGTTGACTGCAGGGAGGGGAGCAGGCACGAGCGGAGCCTGTTGGTGGGGGGCAGAGGGGCGCGATTTGCCCTTTTTGGGTTTACGCGGGTTCTTTAGGGCACCCGCGGTAATTCGCGGGGTGGCCTTCGCTCCCACAGAGTACGTTTATCAATTAAGAAACGTTTAGGTAGATCGCAACTCTGAAAAGTGCTATACGATCTCACCCACCAGCCCATGAGCACTCGGAACTGGATTTCTACAAACTAGACGCAATCGATACTTAAAACGCGAGAATGCGTGGAGTGGCGAACCGCTGAGGCGGAACTACTACACTAGCCATCTACTAAATTTGCTCCTTTACCCTCAGGGTGTCGTTTTTGGCACATATTACAAACAGTACCTAATTTTCGTAGGCTTAGATAAACTAGAACTACAATGCTACTTTATTAATGGGTAAAATTTAACGAGTAATTGTTTTGTGTTGATGTTTAAGATTTTACCGTGATTGACGCTTTATCATGTAGGCCTAGACATATTAAGGAAAGACTGGTGAGGACATCCAAACTAATCAATAACTTAATACTTCAACGATCTTATTTCTGTCTACTTATTAAGAATATTCGATTGGTACGTATTATAAAGGTAATTAACCTAATTTGTATTTATTTTTGATAAAATTGATCTTTACTTAGCCTTTCCTTTTAAAACTTAAATTAGCATGACAAAATTAAATTAAATAAAACTTAAATTAACATTTCTGGATCACTACACTTAGCTGCACAATAGTTAAGTAGAAAAAATGCATAACATCTTTCATCCAAAATACTTGACCCTCGGACCAGTATTGTGTTTTTTTTTCGAGTATCTCCTGCTAGGCCAAATACTCTGCTCGCTAAGCGCTTTCACCATTGTTGAGATGTTTTCTTATCTTCTTTATCTTATCAGCTTCATACGTCCCCTCTGTTGCGACACGGCCTACCCACACTGACACAACGAGCGCGAACCTCTGCCAAAGCCCTTTTGCATATAACCCGGAATGTGAGCGCAGTATGGGCGAAAAGTATAATATATTAATAACTTGAATTACTTTTAGTATTAAGAAACTTATTTGTATTGGAAATTTGTTAATGACAGCCCTAGCCTATATTATAAATAAATCACCATTATAAACCATTTTGCACGGGTAGTTAGTGGAATTTCGTTTAGACTTTATATACGACCAGAACATTTTGGGGTTTATTCGAATAGCTTCTTGACATCTATTGTATATTTTTCAAAACATTCCTTTTGAAGTGTTTTTATTCTTGATCTAACGACAGAGAATGATTCGTAATCTAAAGTATCATGGTACCGTTTCCAACGCCTATGTAGTTTAGTTTTTTCCTTGAGTGCATTTATTAGCGCTGGGGTATACCATTTAGGATAAGTGTGTTTCGAGGATACTGTTATTTTGGGAACATATTTTTTTATGAATAAATCTAAGCTATTGTATAATAAATTCGTGGCCTCATCTAAATTAGTGCAATTATGAAATTTGTCGTCCCAATCGATATTACTAAATTCCTCGTCTTATTATCTATTTATTATATATTATTATAATCTGCTTTATAAAATTTTAGCAATGTTCTAGGTTGACAGCGAATTGGTTAGTACCGCAAGTCAAATAATAAAATTTTAAATGGTGGATGGAATGCGTCGACCTTAACGAGAGGAACAATGCTTAGAGTACACTTCGCAGTGACGTTTGAAAAAAATAAGTATAACGTATTATTGCGGGAATTAGTAAAATAGTTAAATTGATCCAGCCCAATATAATTGATATTATTCAAAAGAGTAGTCGCAGAATCTATTACATTTGTATTAAAAGATTTTTTTAAGAAATAACCGAGCTTGTTCCATGATAGAAAAGGTAGATTAAAATCTCCCGCAGTTATATAGTTGTCGTTAGAGTATTTAGAGTAAATTTCAGTTATATTTTGATTAAAGTATAAAAGAAGATTACTAAGATTATTACCTGGTGGGAGGTAGGCAGCACAAATATGTAAGTTTTTAGATGGTTCTCGGTTATGAGAGCCACGTTTTATTGTATTACCAGAGATCGATATCCAAATAGCTTCAATATTATCAGATATCCATTCAGAACGTAAACTTGCTTGAAATAGTTTATGTTCCAATAATAATACTCCGCCCCCTTTGGTTTTATGATGTCTGTCTAACCTAAACACGTCATATCGGCTATCGCATATCTCAGAGTCTAATATTCCTTCACATAACCAACTTTCGGTTATAATAATAACGTCATAGTTGTTACTTCGGATGTTTTCAAATTGGTAGCTTAGTGCGAAGACCACGCACATTTTGATAGTATATGTTTAAATTATCCATGGTGAATGAGTACCTACTTTAGCGTCACAGTTTCGGTGACGAGAAAAACTAATTCGGTTATATATTCCTAAAATAATATTATGGTGCGTGGTCTTCGCTGATTTCAACATTAAAAGAAATGTAACTTTGTAGTGGAGGAAAAAGAAAATAAGAATACGTAAAATACAAGAAAAATACGATATTGTGTTTGTAACCCTAAGAATTGACAAACAAAATAAGTCTTTGCAATACTGGTTATTCAGGGGCGCGCAACCTATTTTTACTTAATAAATTGTATATATTACTACAATATAGATAATAGCACTACATATTACTATGTATAAATGGGGTACAGATATAGTGTTAATATTACAATTATACTCACGTTTACTTTTAAGGGAATTTGGGAAAGGAATTATCATATGCAACAACACAAAAAATTCATTTAAATTAGCCTGAATTTGTGACATTAAAATATCACGGACACAATAACTAATCACTGTGGAAAAAAAATTTTGATGTCTTCTTCGCTGTTGATTGCTATGGCAGGATGTTTATCATCTTTTCTAGCGTAAATAGTTCAATTTTTTACCCATACGTATTTCACATCATTTTCTTTCGCACGCTGACGACAGTTATTAAGAAGAATTTTATTAGCTATAGTAAGGTGCTCATTAATAAATATTTTACGTGAATCAACAATAAAACCAAGGTCAGCTGAAGTAATGCCTTTACTTTTATTCACCTTGCGGAAAATAACAACAAGAGAATTTTTCAGATACTTGTTTATTTAACTTGGCTATTATTGTCTTTGGTTTGTTGGTGTTACTGTTCATGGGTTGCACTCTTATTATAAATTCTACGTCATCGACTCTCAATGTAACACCAAGTTTATTAGCTAAGTTTCTCAGTGTTTCATTTAGGTTTTCGTCAGGTTTCAGAGGAATTTCAATATTTAAGATACTAGATTCTTGTTGTTAGCGATTTTGTTAAATTATAATATTGTGATGAGATTTTTGGAGTTCTTTGATGGTGGCATCTCATTTAGTACTCTCTTGATTAAGGATTTTTATTTGATTTTCAAGAGTTGACACCTTGTTTTGAATTATCTCAACAGAACGTAATTTACCGTCTATGTCCTCAAGTTTCTTGTTAATGTCTTCAATAACCTGTACATTAATTATTGAAGAGAAACTGCTAAGCTTTGTGCGTAAAATGTCTACTTGTTCTGGTAGTTTTAGTAGCGGTTTGATTCAAGTTTGAAAAAATCAGAGTTACCAAAAAGTATTAGTTTCTTGTTTGGGGTTGCGGCAATCAGGGCATCTCCAAGCAGCTTGACGATCAACTCCCAGTTTCCTGCATCCTGCATCAGTAAGGCCGGCACAAGCGTAATGGAATAAATTCTTACAGGTATAGCAGCTAGTGCCGTCTGGAACGGGATCGTTGCAACGTTTACACCCTTCACTACTATGTTCCATCGTTAAAAAGGTTAAAAATACATGAAATTGACGCAAGAGTAATTTGTCTAACGAGTTCTTTCGTTCACTTATTTACGAGACACGATTTATAGTTTTATCAATTACTTTAAAAGTATCCTTACTCCGATTACTATAAATTTCAAATTGTGTTGGTTATACTCTAATGATTTTAAATAAAAAAGACAAGTCGACCACTCTGTTACACGACCCAACGATGAATTTAAATAGAACACACACACGTTTACACATGTCACTTGCTTTTATGGTGGAGATAGCCGACTAAAAATTGTTTTTATATAAATTGGGTAGGGTGTGCCGGTACCTACTGAAAAATAAAAGAAACAAAAGTATTAGATAAATTTTAATTCATCCAATACATATATATATAAAATTTATTGCTGGAAAATCTTCTTCAGCGGTCATATATCCTCACTTGCGCGCCACTAGCGACCGGGGGGAAAGTAGGGCATGTAGCCTTCCTCCCGCCTGCCCCCGAGCGTTTGGCACTTAAGTTGGGGAGCCGAGCAATAGTAGTCGTGACAGCAATCGGAGTTATAATCACACTACACAAAACCACACAAAGTCTTAGCATAGCATAGAAAAAAAGCCGGTCAAGTGCGAGTCTGGGTCGCGCACCAAGGGTTCCGTACATACTTATTATATGTTATAGTTCATCCATCATTAGATCAAGTCTCACAGGTTTATGCCTTAATTATCAGTTTTTGGTTTTTTCTCTATTTTTGTGATGCATCATTCATTTCACCATTTGTGATAACATCTTGCTTCTTGCCAAATTTCATGATTCTAGGTCAACGGGAAGTATCCGTATTTTTTTTTGACTTTTGACTTTGAAGCTTGATTTTTTTACAGCTTTAAGTGAATATAGACTTTAGTATTTAGTCCAGGAGGAATCGGCGCATGAGTACCGAAAACTATTCGACCTCAATTTTTTTATGCGATCCTCTTCAAATTGCCCTTCTAATGATATAAATGCATGTTGCCATGGCGCAACCCGGTGCCATATTGTTTAAACCGAAATTGTTTAAACAATTGCAAAGAATTGTTATTTTTCAACCGGACAAATTTTTTTCATATTCTTTATTGAAATACCAATAAAAAAGGTCCTATGACTTTTAACGATTAAGTTAATATTTTTAAAGATATGAATTTTTAAAGGTTCGAAAAATCTCAAATTTGGGTACTTTCGACCCATGAAAAATATATTAAAAAAAAAATATAATGTCTAAGTAATATTTTTTTTAATTCTTTATACAATTGTTAATAATATTGTTAAAAGAGATTTTAAAAAATTTCATTGTTTATATCTTTTTTTTAATTGTTAATTCCGCGCGCTCGCAAGTATGCGTCGCTTACCTCTAAGTATCGCTTAACGATTAACGATCTTAAATCTTGAACGAAATAAAAAAGACTGAATAACTATGAGTAAAACCAAGGATGATCAGTTGAGAATCGACATGCACTAACTTGTATTTTTATTTTAAATGTTATATATAATCAATAATTTTTTAACAAACAAAGATCTCGAGGTTTTATACAAAGAGTAACCTTGAAAGAATAAAAAACAAAGAAAAGAATCTTTTTCTTATATAGACACAATCGTACACGCACTATGATACATGTACGTAAAATTATTTTTATTTAATTCATTTGAATGTTTTATCTAAACATTCAAGTGCGTACCCAATATATTTTTATTATTTATAAATAATTGTGATTTAAAAAAATAGTCAAATACCATTATATCTTATTATTGTTGATATAAATTAAAAAATTACTATAATAATAACAAAAAAGTAATATAAACTAATAAAAAAGTAATTTTAATTACATGTTTAGATTTATGCTTAAATAACTTTTGAAAAATTGATTTCAGAATTTTTTTTATTAAAAACAAATTGTAGACAATTTAATAATTAATAACATTGCTCTCTTTAACAATCTGGACAAAGTTGATAGTTTTTAAGATAAATGATAAATAATGATTCGAGACACAGAGAGGCCGACGCAACGCGTGAGTCAGAGAGAGACAGCGATACTTAGAGGTAAGCGACGCATACTTGCGAGCGCGCGGAATTAACAATTAAAAAAAAGATATAAACAATATTATTAACAATTGTATAAAGAATTAAAAAAAAAATATTACTTAGACATTATGTTTTCTCTTAATATATTTTTCATGGGTCGAAAGTACCACAATTTGAGATTTTTCGAACCTTTAAAAATTCATATCTTTAAAAATATTAACTTTATCGTTAAAAGTCATAGGACCTTTTTTATTGGCATTTCAATAAAGAATATGAAAAAAATTTGTCCGGTTGAAAAATAACAATTCTTTGCAATTGTTTAAACAATTTCGGTTTAAACAATATGGCACCGGGTTGCGCCATGGCAACATGCATTTATATCATTAGAAGGGCAATTTGAAGAGGATCGCATACAAAAATTGAGGTCGAATAGTTTTCGGTACTCATGCGCCGATTCCTCCTGGACTAATTTTATATTAATTTCAATTTGATACCTTCACGCGTTCCTGAGAAAAGCGTTCCGCGTTCAAAAGGGTCTTGACGTTGTTGTCGAATTTACCAAAGGTATGACAACTGTATGAATGAAATAAATGCCTTAATTAGAGGTGAAATCGAAACCCTTGTGTCACCACCGACTATTATTTTTATATTTTTAATTACACAAAAAAAAACAATTTTATGATATAATTTAAACTTATAATAAATAATATAACAAGTTTTTACGAAACCCATGGTGCGCGAGCCAGGCGCGCTTTTGAGCGGTTTTTTAAGTTACGGCAAATAAATCTTTGAAGTTGTAAATGTTCTTAGTTTACAAATTTGCTAAACCATAGCCAACCACCCAACGGTGCTTGGAAACCTAAAAAACATTTTTATCACAATCATGTATAATTAACTAGCAATTTATTTCATGTATTGATTACGTAGTAGAGTACGTAGTACGTAGTACTGCCTCTTAATGTTTTTATTATAAAAATATTTTATTTATACTTAGACTACTAAACATAATTCAGTAGATCGTCTAAAGTGCTAAAAGAAGGATATACATAATTAGTTTCCTTAGACCCATCCTAACCAAATTTTAATTGCGTAAGATTTACACAAAAAAAACATACAGGTAGTGAATTCAGAACCTCCCCTAAAGATCTAGTTAATATAGGAGATCTGCCTAGATAGAACTATCACCTAGATATCTACACCAAATTGTAAGTCTGTAGTTGGAGTAATTTCTGAGTAACAAGAAGGTTCAGAAAAGCTCGAAATGGTTTGTACAAATATAACATGGCCGGTGTCACCGTATTTAATGACAAAAACGAAATTCTGAATGTATCTTTATGTATGGCTTATCTTTTTTTGTTTGTTTGTTTTTTGTTGCTCATGACAATATTACAGGAAACGTTACAGTGTGAAAGAAAGTGTGGCGACTAGAATTGAGAGGTGGTTTGGGCATTCCAAAAGAAAAAATAAAAGCAGGTTTTTGAAGTTACCCATTTTTAGTCTAATGCAAAATATAGTATACCAAGTTTTGCCGTTTTTTATTCGTTATATCCATAAATTTGCTGTTGAGCTAGTTTTTGAATAAAGGCTATAGGAACACCTGTGCGAATTGTACATTTAGAAAGGAATGGACATGCAAAAAGGCTGAAAATTTGCCGTTCTTTATCCATAGTTCATCTGTAATATGAAAAAATTTGCCGTTGAGTTATTTTTTAAAAACAAAGGCAATGTTTGGTTAAGGTCACTCAAACTAGATCAACAAGCAAGTGGAAGTTTTTGGTCTCTGCCTACCTAGTGACGTTATTGATGTATGTATTTATTTATGTTTGTATGTATCTAAGCGCCGCAACGGAGTGTCTAATTTATATGATTTTTGTGCTAGTAAATTTAGTACCTAAATCATTATTCTTTAATATACAATAAAGAAACAAGCTTAAACATGCTTTCAGATACGTACCTTAGCCCCAACGTCTCCGCATGCGACGGCTACTTCCACCAGCAGCGCCAACAGCATGAGCACCAGCAGAGCCCGCGCCATGGGCCTCGCCGCTTTTAGCCAACCACTCGCGCACGAACCTACACGTACGCATCTATTTTATGATTATGTCAAATAACTCGGGTTTTTGTCTTCGACGGATAGCGATCTCACTGGTGACTAAAGAGCATCCGCTCAGAATTACTTAGACAATTCAAAAGTGAAAACTTAAATGATTTACCAAAAACTAAAAAAGAAAGGATCGGATACCAATTGTCGTTGATTTAACTTTTAAAATGACGTATTTTAAAACAAACTTCCAACCCCTATTTCACCCCCTTGGGAATCGAATTTAAAAAATCCATTCTTAAAAACGAGCCTGCAATACATAACAAACTCCTTCCGTGGGTTTCTAATCTAAAAATTTCTATTCTTAGCGTTTTAGTCTGGGCAGTGATGAGTCAATCGGGACATTGTATTTTATATACAGATCTGATTTGCTTAAGATAATATATAAATAGTTTTAGTGAAATATAATATAGTATATTAAATACCAAAAGGGGATAAATAAATAAATAGATAATTTGGTAAGATAAATTAAGTAAAATTAGTAATATTTAGTTCAAGATCTAGATTGTTTAAGTGTAAGTAGGTAGCTCACGGACAATAAATAATTAATTTATTAATTATTGAAAAAAAAATTACTCACTCATTTTATTTAGTACTAAGATTGCAACGATTCTGCACCGAGGACTATACTAAATTTTTGAACACCTTCTTAAGTTTATATACTTTCCAGATCGCACTTATTTAATTTTGACATTTATATCTGCATTTATTAACCATTTAATAGATATAGATATAAATAAAGATGCAAAAGCAATCCATTAATTTATAAATACAATAGTAAGATTGTTTGTTAACATTTTCTTCACGTCGCAACGGAGAATCTAATTTGGCACAGGGACACGAAATAAGAAATACTACTTACTAGTTATGAGGATAGTTGAAGAGACGGAGAAGAACATAGCCTACTTTTCAGCTTGGAAATTTTAAAAGTACCTGCAGGAATAACTATAGGGAAATTGAATGAATTGATCACACGCTCCATAACCTTGGAGAAGTAATAGCGATAGGCTTATAATTCGAACTTATCTATCGCCCTTTTTGGTCACCGGGTGCACATTCGAAGTCTTCCATGAAGACAGAAATTGCCTACTGTGGTAGGAAAGCGCGAAGAGGCGTGTGAGTACTAGACATAACTTAGAAGCAAACTGCTTAAGCACCATTGCTAGTATACCGTCTGGCCCATTCGACCTATGAACTTGAAGTCTAATTAAGCAACGCCTGCCAGACCTCTCGCTGTGTTATGGAGATTTCCGGCATGGTCTTACCGCACCACGGCAAAGTAGGTGGTACAGCTCCTTCGTCGTTCATATTCTAATTTAAGGCAAAGAGACTGCCCACTAGATCTGCTTTCTGTTTAGCACTATGGGCCAAGTCACCATAAGTCTTCTGCAGTGATGGTAACGACGACTGGCCATCCCATCGGCATAGCAAAGGACCAGATAGGACGTCCCCCATAGGGATAGCTCGCAAGTCATCCACCTATTTTGCCGATGAATAAGAATTTAGCTCTGGCAGTTGCTTTCTTACTGAACCTCCAGGCAGCATTTAGTTTGCGTTTTATCTTAAAATTATTCGGATCCTTATTATAACGAGCCGTGGTCAAAGCCTATTAAGCAGTTTGATTAAGAATTTTAGCTTCTCTGAAAGACTTATTAACGGGAGTTTTTTGACGCCGGCAGCGAAGATTGTCTGAGTGACTGCGGCTGCGTAGACTTCAGGATCTTCTGAGATAAAGCAGAGCTGCCTCCACGGTTACAACAACAAGCACTCCTCCGCTCCTCCTCTCCTCCTCTGCTGTCTACATCCTCAGAACAACAACACAACAGTACTCAATGTTAGTTTTATTATGGCCGCGGTTGTCTGTAAGGTGGACGTACTTCCCCAGTTCAGGCTGTTTATTTGAGCAAGTACTTGCTTTGCCCTGCTTTGACTGTTCGGGAGGCTTGTTTGAGCGAGTACTTACTGTGCCCTTAGTCTCTTAAATAACTATAGGAAAGGAATTGCCGTCCGAAGACGAATCCATAGAACGTTTGAAAACCGGTAACTGAAGCTATAGAGTGACATGAGTGAAAGTACTCACCTGAGCCCCTAATTGATCAAACCTCGTTTGCCACGTGTCATTATCGACGCGCACTTGGCGTGTCCAACAGGAGTCGCGGCGTGGTAACTGGAGCGCCCAAGCGCACGCCGTCGCGCTGAGGTGGGCTGTCGCCAGCTTGACCTGGTTGACGAGCTAAACTGTTGCGATGCTGCTGGAGCGGTTGCGGCGCTAGCGTGGCCAGCCCGCATTGCGGGATTCGCACATGCTTTATCGCGGTCTTTGAACACGACATACCACGGGACTACGCGGATCTATAGAAAATAGTCTATTGCTAAAGCGCCGCGAAAAGGTTTCACTATTGTCACAGTATCACGGTTACTTAAAAAAACACTTTATTCTAAACTAATACCGATATTTTAATTCCGTAAAAGATTTTTATTTGCGAGGCGGAGCCGATGCTGACAAAATAAAACGACGCAATGACGAAAAGAAATGGTGCACGCTAGTAAGTAAACGCTCAGTCAGCATTTGTTTGACTTAACCAAGTGTACGCAACAGTGGCGCCACGAAATGAACAGAATTGAGGCGGGAATGCATTAAAATCACAACCAGGCTCTCTCACAACCTAGAGAGGATTTAGTAGCCACAATACAAGCTTTGCTTATCTTAGCAGCACATGGCGCTGCGCTAGAAATATTTATAATTTGCTACTGCAAGTAAGGATACTAAAGCAGTTTCCATAGGAATCCCACGTAGATACTCGGGGTTGAAGGCAAAAGTTAGTGTATTCATTAATTTATTCCATTAGCAACAAAGCGTCGAAGGAGATTAGGACTCTGTCGTAGAATTTATTAGTCAATTACATTTATGTATTACTAGATTTTGCCAGTGGCTCCACCCGCCCTAAATTCGGTTGTCGGCGTGGAAATCCTTAGTTAACTCAATATTAATTAAATTTTGACAAAATTGGTCCAGCCGTTTGAGCGTGAAGAAGTAACAAACATACAAATTCACTCACAAAATTTCGCCCTTAAAATATTAGTGTGTTAAATGTATTTATTGTGTGTCACCAAGTCACTCATCATCAAGAAAGTCATGGTACCCGACTGTGTAGAAAGCCGAGTTAAAGGATGTGAACATATCAATATTTATTATTAGGTTAACTAATACATATTTTGAGAATGCATTGCATGTGGTACCTTTATTACAGCATGATGGTTTTATGGCCGCCATGCCAACTTTTACTCTACCTCCCCTTTTCATGATAATTCTAAGGACACTTTAATGTTTGAAAATCAAAAAAGTTTCACTCTGAATTAAAAATAAAAAGGATAGTCACCGATAATGGGGCGCAGTTCGTTTTGCGAGTGTGGGAAGAAGGACTTCTGAATCTAGGTATAGAAATATCACATACCAGTGTTTTTAACCCGTCACCGAATTCAGTAAAAAGAGTTAGTCGCGAATTGAATTGTTTAGGTCCTATTGTAATTCTATTCTATCACAGGTAGAAAATACTCATTATAATACGATCCATTCTAGTACAGGATTTTCTCCATACCAATTAATTAACGGAAAGAGCTTAGTGTTACCGAAAGACAAAATACTAGAATAACAAGGAATAGACAGTTTTATGAACTTAGATCTAGAACAGATTATATCAATAGCTCGTGATAATATTGTAAAATCTGCGGAAAAAAGAAAGATAACATATAATAAACGACACAATTTACTGACCCTACAAAAAGGAGATCTTGTTAAAATTAAAACGTTCCCAAAATCAAACAAAGCTAAAGGGCTAACGCGTAAATTCTCTTTATTGTTTGCAGGACCGTATATTATCAGCGCCGCACACAATAATAATGTATACACTATTGTCGACCCTAAAACGAAAAAATAAGAGGAAATTACAACGTAAGGCACATATTTAGGTATAATGGCACTATCAAAGAGGACTAAAGTTATTCCACTAAACCATTGTTTTAAAATGCGTGTTAGATAGCGCGGTGTCTGTCTATGTGGAGAGATGTGCTCGGCCAAATAGCTCAATCTTGAAAGTATTTAGACGGGGCACTGCGACTAGGAAATTACATACATGTTATTATAACAAGTACGATCAAGCATAATTACGCGAAGCCGCTACCGGCCTGTCTATCACGGCAGGACAGGGTTGAGATAATTATGGCTAGAAGGTACCAAGCTATAATACTAAAGAGCACGAGTGCATAGGAGGAAACAAAACGTACACTGAGTGCACGGTTATAGTAACTGTGGCCAGTCAGTACAAGTTAGTTAGTTAAACTATTTGGGACTGGATAACATTTCTTCACACACACAGACAAAATAATGAGAAATAGGTGGGCAGGTACTTCAATGGAGTCTAAATCTACTGCAACGGAATCCACCGCTTCGTGAAATATAACCCGCTTGACAGTAAATAATATAGTAGTACAGTAAGCGCATCGTAATAGCTTTTATAGCATGTTAGACTAAGATTAGGTTTAAGAGGTGTGTAGCGTGGAATGTATTATATATAATTGTTATTGAGCTAGAAATAAAACTTTATGAAAGCTTGTGTATATATGTATATAGCAGTGTTATATGACAGCGATGAATTCTCGAGCGAACGAGTTCATGACTAAAGAAAAGAGAGAAAATGGGAACATCTAAATTAAATTATCTCGACGTACCTATATCGTGTGTGTATAGCTACATTCTTTCATAAAACATTTACAATCATTACCGTATACCGTGTGCAAATAAATAATCGTTGCAGTATCCCGACCTATATATTGTGTGGATAAATAATCGTTGCAATATTCCGACGTATACCGTGTGTGAATAAATAATCGTTGCAGTATCCCAACCTATAAAATGAGTGGATAAATAATTATTGCAATATCCCGACGTATACCGTGTGTGGATAAATAATTGTTGCAATATTTCGACGTATAGCGTGTGTGGATAAATAATCGTTGCAATATTCCGACGTTTAGCGTGTGTGGATAAATACTCGTTGCAATATTCCGACGTTTAGCGTGTGTGGATAAATACTCGTTGCAATATTACGACGTATAGCGTGTGTGGATAAATAATCGTTGCAATATTCCGACGTATACCGTGTGTGGATAAATAATCGTTGCAATGTTCCAACGTATAGTATGTGTGGAGAAATAATTGTTGCAATATTCCGACGTATAATTGATAGATACCATCACTTTAATATCAAGACTTATATTGTGTTGGATACCTACTATATTTTGTCATAAAATAAACACTATTATTGATAATATCCCGAGACGATTATCGTATGTGGTTGGTTATGATGAAAAAAGCACACCAACATTAATTTTATGACGTGTGTATGTGTGGAAAAAATACGAATACCAAATTACCTAACAATTAGTGCCGCTATTACAAATGAGATCCCATGCTGAGTTACCATACCTTTACAACTCATGGAAACAGCTAACGAAAACCTACATGTTGCAGCTATCGGGATTCGACCCAACACAAAATAAACTGTTTTTAGACAATTTACACACTATGTATAGCAACACGATTTTTTTATATTATTTGATTAACGGCTTGCATATCTAAAGGTAATAAAGTTACTTTTGAAGTTTATTTTACGTACTTTGTACAAAAGCATCTCTATTAAATCTTAAGATTAACTTAGCACTCGCTTCATCAAACGTTACAAAACATTAGGAAGCAGAAAAACATTTAAATGTACAACTGTTCCTAGACAATTGGTAAATTACCTAATTAGCCTTTCATCGCCGTAAACATTTTTCTATTATAAGTTAACAATAGTGAGAAATACTCAAATACACAAGATACATTATTTACTTCCAACACGTCCGTCTTCCTGCGGTAAACTCAGTAAGCCAAAATATGTACAGCTGATTGATCACGACGTCGTCAATTTTGTCGGGCTTTGAACTAACGGGGAAACCTGGAACAATAGCAGCCAAGCCCCTGGTCAGTGCCACCACAGCGACGCTGCGGCCGTGCTGCCGATGGTGCTGCATTACCTACAAGTACAACAACTCTAAGCTATTTACATCACAGGTTATATGTACCATTATCTATACATTTTCGCTTTACAATCTTAAGATATTTTAAAGAGTGGCTTCATATAACAAATACCGTTTTACTGTGAATCATGTCATATAGTAACAGCGTAAGACAAGTGGAAAGGAAACTGAATTGTTACAATCAGGTTTGAACTCTTCTTAGACCCCGTGCTTATAACAATTTGCACCACATACATCAATACTACCCAAGTCTAAAGGAAAGTGTTGATTAAATAAAAAAAAACAAAAAAGAAAAAAACAAGTCTTAAATTTCATTTACTTGCTGTGTCTCACTTGCGAAGCGCCTTTTCCCGTGGGAACTAAGAAATAAAAAGTAAATACTTATAACACTCATAAACAAATGCAACATTGTGTATGAATTTTAAGTCACTCCATTGACAAATTTTCGAAGTCCGCGGACACAAACAAACGGGATATGATTTTTTATTTATACGTAAAGATGTCGAACATTTCAAGAAATGTTGTGGCTCCCTTTAAATTGATTGATAAAATCAGATATATAATGTACTTCATGGTTATATGGCAACTCTAGACATACAGGAGACGATCTTTTTTGTGTCAATTGCTTAAAGCGACAAGATCTCGCAATGATAAACAATCAACTTTTTGAATTTAGTAATACGGACTGTTCTTTATTCTGTAGTAATACGTCCACACCCTATAATGAAAACTTGTATTCTAAAAGGCCCATTTTAACTAAAAATTTACTTTTAGATGTTTATTCTTATACATCGCCATTTCAATTATATTGTATCTAAATTACACAGAACCACAGGATTATTAATATTAATATTATATGTGATTAAGTTAGAAGTCAAATTTACCCAAACACTTTCTCTCGTTGTGTACGACTCGGTGGTATCTCTAAGTTTTATATTTAAAACAATTAACGAGAGCTAAACGTGCCCTAAAAAGATAGGCCAATAGAAAAATCAAATGAAATTAATAAGGACAAGTTACCTATTATAAAATCCAAATAATACACAATCAGGCCCTTTGCCTGATTTGAAGTTATGCCCACGTTCGCAAACAATTCACAATAATTCAAGTTTAGATGCATGGTTGCAAAGTCTAAATTTCTATTAATAATCATCCACCTCAACACCCATCGCTCAGCTCAACACCCATCGCTCAGCACTTTCAATCATTTTAGGAAAATGATTTAATACAGCAGGTTCCTTAAGGGTTCTTACAGACTTCGGCCACCTAGACCTAAGTACAATTTCAAATGCAACCTGTTATTCGTATCGAATCTATCACATTATTTTCCATATGAAAATGAAAATTAACTTAATTTATCAATTAATCATCAGCATCAGCTTAATTAGAGTCTCATGGGAGAATCTCAATAATGAGAGAACCTCAGTAAGATATCTCGATATAAGATTTCACCATATAATCAGGTATCTCCTGAGATATGTTGAGCTGTAGCAGTAAAATCATACATCTACAAAAGTCTGATAAAAATCATTTGCTGATTAGCGTTAGAAAACCTTAGTAGAAAGTTGGCTCACAAGCATTAGGTCATTGGACAAAGGCTTAAACTTAAGGCTAGTGGTACAGATGTAGGTATTTTTGGAGTGCACAGTACCCGACATGCTTCAACAACAGCTACTAATTATTCAGAGTCAATATTTAAGTTAAATTTGATTAAACTAGATCGTTTATTGATAATTGATGCTCCTATGTAAAGAAGATGATAAATGATACTCTATTTTTGTACTTCATTTAAGTCCTAGTTCTAAAGTTTATAAATATTTAGTAAAAATTATACTACTTACCACAAATTATAATGACAAATTTCTATAAGTAACTCTAAACATCTGCAAATAAATAAGTAATCGTCTTCGGTTAAGGTGTGAAGTATAATTGAGAATTAAACGAACTTAGCTTGTGAAGTTCAATTCCAATTATACGAACACTGAAACCGAAGACGATTACGTCGATCCCACCCTGCCCCGGTCGACTACAAACCCGAAAAATAAATAAAAATTCAAACTCTAAAATAACAGCGCGCCCGTCCGACGCCCGGGAGGGAAAGAGAAGGGAGATATTGCTTCTTTTTATTAGGACTAGGTCTCTAAACGTGTGACTATGACAGCATCATCTCGTGTGCTGCTGCAAGTAAATAAGTAATCGTCTTCGGTTTCGGTGTTTGTATAATTGGAATTGAACTTCACAAGGTAAGTTCGTTTAATTCTCAATTATAACTTTATTTGAATTAGTGGAAATGTTACAAATTTTGGAAACAATTTCTATTTTTATTTATCTGAGATACATAAAATATTTGCTGTACTCAATACTCAATTGCTGTACTCAATTATCGTGTACATAATACAATTTCATCTATTTTTATAATACAGAGATAACTTTGATTTAGTGTCTTTGAATTATTAATACTCCTGAATTGTTACTACTAAATACTTAACAGTGACACAGCCTCACACACACATATACAATACCTACGTACACACAAATATGTTCAGTCTTACACTCTAGCATGCAGTAGGTATACCATTACATCACTAAATAATATAATTAACACTTTTATTACACGTTTTTATGCTACTATACTGAGTCAGTAATAAAATATTTACTTAAAGTATATTTTGTATACTTAAAC
Organism: Apoda limacodes; assembly: GCA_946406115.1. Taxonomy (NCBI): domain Eukaryota; kingdom Metazoa; phylum Arthropoda; class Insecta; order Lepidoptera; family Limacodidae; genus Apoda; species Apoda limacodes. Next base: position 16,594,205 of record OX291555.1, on the reverse strand, counting down.
ATTTGTACACTCGTCTAGTTCCTTATTATTTAATCCATGTATTGAGGCTCCCAGTTAAATGTAAGAATATTTTTTTTATCTTTGTTTATTACATATACTGCGCAAACTTATTTACTAGCCCCAGTCTAGCACGATCACGTTGTTGTGGAAAAAACGGCATTGTCTAATTATCCACCATACAGTTCTAATAATACGTGAGACACTCATTAAGTTTTGAGAAACTAAAAAATCTGGATAAAATATTTTAATTAAATCTTTTCAAAGAACTCTCCACCAGCCTGTACACAAAGTTTCATGCGTCTGAACCAATTTTCGAAACATTCTTTTCAGTCCGCCGCGCCGCAGATACCTCTTTCACGGCCTTCTCGAACGCTACTAGCGCGTCTTCCGGCGATGAAAACTGTTTCTCTTTCAGCTGATTCTTTTTATTTTAGAGCATAAAAAGAAGTCACACGGTGCCAGATCAGAACTGTAAGGAGGGTGAGCCAAGACTTGTGTTAAGGTGATCAGCTGTTGATTGTTGTACAGTTTACATTACTTAGATAATGCAAGTTTCTAGGTCATTATTATATAGGCATACCTACGTATAGATAAATAAATAAAAAAAATAAAGAATTAGTCCAGCTATTCAAAGGGGGAACGCTGCCAGTATCTTCGGAACCTTGCCTAAAGGGACTCCTTTTAATAATATATTTTAGTTATTATATTATATTTTGAAGGTTTTTTTTTATTTTAGGTTCATCATCTGTAATAAATATTATTAAATGTAAATATTATGTGCTTATAGTTCAATATTTTTAATTTATGATAAATAAATAAATGAATTATCTCATTGTCGGGGTCTATGAAAACCTCGCATGTATGGTATTTTTTTAAGGGCCCACTAAAAATTGTTTCTATTATGTAGGTACTTGTATATAATATTGCTCATTGACTCTGAAGACAAACATTTAACAAGTAAAGCTGCATTACAAAGTTTTCTAATAATAAACAACAAATAAATTATTTGCTGTTAAAATTAAGTAAATTTTTTAGCATAGCTCCTCATACAAAGAGCAGAGGTGTGATTTTGCAAACCCCTAATTTTGTGGGATGTCGTTTGTTAATCAGATCTTCGATAATGCATTTGAGATTTCAGTAATTTTCTCTGTTTTAGACACAAAGATATATATACACACCGGCACAATTAGCGGAACACAAAAAAAGGATTTGAACGAATGGCAGCAGGTTCTCTATACTGATGAGTGCAGAGTTCTTTTAAAACAGATCGATGGGAGACAGCGAATATGGAGACGCAAAGGAGAACGCCACATACAGTCTAATTTTGAACACACAGTGGCTTATGGTGGCGGCTCGATTATGGTTTGGGGAGGCATATGTTTGGGAGCTCGCACGGAGTTAGTGATAGTCACAGGAGGGACCATGACAGCAGATCGATACATCAGAGACATTTTAGAAGAACACGTTGTACCATTTGCCCCATTTATTGGTGACGACTTTATTCTAATGCAAGATAATGCTCGTGCTCATAGTGCACAATCGGTACAGGCATATCTGAGCCACGTAGGTATACCGGTGATGCAGTGGCCAGCAAATTCCCCCAATATGAATCCGATAGAGCATGTCTGGGACTTGCTAAAAAGAAGGGTTGAATCCAGAATGCCACCCCCCAACAATCTGAATGATTTCGTCAAATATATGCGTTATTATCTATGAGATAACTTACTTACTTTTTTTTCTGTTCCGCTAATTGTGCCGGTGTGTATATATATATATATATATATATATGAGAGAGGGAAAATTAATCTCCCCCACCCTCTGATATTTGCGATAAGTTTAAAAAACAAAAAATGTGAGAGCCCTTTTCAGAAATAAAATACACCTACTTAATACTTGCAATAATTTGAAATCGTACTTATAACTAATAAATACCTGTGGAAAACGAAGGTAGGTACTTTACATGAAGTAGTTTTGTAGTTGACTTAATTTTTACTGAATCCAACATGTGTAGGTAAATAAAGTTAGTCAACGCGAACGAAGTCGCGGGCACAGCCAGTTGAAAATAGAAAGGTCAACATTAACGACGGCTGCTTTAAAATTCAACTCCGGCACTGGCTTAGCCTTGAACTGTGTGTGTACCTAAACGATTTTGATATATTCTTTTTTCTTTTTTAAACCAATATCCGTTCGTCTGATGGATTTTCTTGTTTTTAATCGCCTTTTTCACCGTGCCGTATTACATGATCTTGTTTTTTACAGCGATTGTGGCTGGATAGACTGTATCAGTGTAAGCTGGTGAATATTGTTCTGTTAACACTTGTCGATTGCCGCCACTCTGAGGTCAAACTGCATTCATTTTTAGGATTCCGTACCCAAAGTGACCCTATTAATAAGACTTGCCAGGCTGCAGCTCATAAACGGTGATAGTCAGACAGTTTTAATTTTTACAGAAGATGTACTTTTGTTACCGCTATATAATAACAAATACTAAAAATAGAATGAAACAAACATTTAGGGGGGCACCCATACAACAAACATGATTTTTTGGTCGTTTTTGCTCGATATTGATAATGGCAACAGGTAGACGTTTGAAATATTCACAGAATATTTAGTTATATTCACTTTAAAAATAAATAATTAACTTAAAATGAAACAAATATTTAAAGGGGGGTTCTATACAAAAAGCTTGATTTTTTGTCGTTTATATAGATAATGGTGCGGTACCCTCCGTGCGCAAATCCGACTCGCACTCAGCCGGTTTTTTTTACGCCAACCTCAGTGTGCCGCTCGCATTTCACATGAATTGCCCTTGACAGTGGGATAACTCTTGGCATTAAATAAACCTTTCTTTTATGTTACAAAATCAAAATCAAAATCAAAAGTGAACTCAGGCCCAAATGTAAGAATTTATTAACATATGTATATAGTTGCCAATCACTCTTAACCTCATAAGTAACTTAACAAAATAAATTAAATATAAAACTAAAATTAAATACTGAACCAAACCTAACCTAATCTCGTCTGGGCTTAGGTTTGAAAACGAACCGCTGGACCGATTTATTTCAGATTCCTTTCAGATGTAAGTCATGACGTTGCGTATCGATTGATATTTCATCAGAGCGATTCGGTCCAGTAGTTATTCCAGCCAAATATATACATCACTCTAAAAATGATTGCAAATGATTCTCCAAGTCTTGAAACGTAAAGAAAACACAAAATTTTCGATTTCGACTTTCGGACCTATTCCAATAACTTCTCAAGAGAAGTTAACAATTCTTGTATATTTGCTATTTCCTCGTTTAAAGGTATTATATAGATAGTAGTTTCAAAACATTCGAATCATTGACAAATTCAGGTGGAGCCGGTAACATCAAAATGAAACGTCATCGAAGAATTGATTTATGTGTAACGACAGTTATTTAAACTAAATTAACTTATAAATTGGTTTTACAAGCTAAAAACATGGAAAATTAGGGTTAAGTCGAATTTATTTAAAGTTCTATTGAGAGGATTTTAAAATCGTTGATTTTATGAAATTATAGAACAAGGCAAAGGAACTAAACTAAAAAACTAAATTGAAATTTTAATCAAAATTATAACTCAGTCTTTTAGCCGCCGTGCCAGAAGATAACAAAAGTATTGACAAAATATATTTCCTTATTTAATTTTTAAGCAGTGGAAAGTGCAGTGATAAACAGGAAACTACTGTTGTGCAACATTCAGTGGTTTTTAGTGTTGATTGACCTTTTGATTTTCATTATCAATTCAAATGTGAAGGCAATCATACTTGTATTATAATGTCATGTAGATAAAATGTAAATTTATAAATATTACAAAGTGTTATATTTATAATCTAATGAAATGAACTTCTATTGTTTCGTTGCAAAGTTTTAACGTCAAAACGACTAATTTAGTTAAAATAACAAATATTATTCAACTGTCTTTTAAAAAATGAGGTTAGGTATCGAGTGTTTTATTAAAAGTGTAGTATTCTTGGAATTGCACAATATTCGTATATCATATATGTATGAATGAATGTATAAATGTCTTCGTATTTCTCGGGAACTAGCAATCGGTAAACAGTAGGTATTTCTTCATTGAATTAAGTATTGTTTAACTTAGGAACATTGCAAGTTTTATTAAAATCTGTTCAGTTGTTTCTAAGATATATGGACATTGCATTTGACAAACCATAGATACAGTTATAGCTTGGGATAGGAAACGTCTTTACTGGATGAGTTGCTGATAATCGAATAAAAGCGCCGCGCGGAGCCGCAGGCAAAAGCTGAATATATGGTTTATATCGTCACGGTTTCATTACCCCGTAGAGGGTTACGAGCGCCTGGATCCACCCACATTATACTGTGGGGGATAGCTTCTTTTCACCAATGGTTTTGCAATGCGGCTTTATATACGTACCTCATTGTAAACCACTATATTTACAACTGTAAGTGGTTAATGTTAGACCAGGTACAAAATAATATAACCCCTTTCCCAGTTCTAGACGAATTAAAAGATGTTGGTAAGTCAGAATTGGACAGCATTTAATTCACTAACACTAACTCATAATTAAATAACTAGGTTGCTTATTTTTTAGCCTGAGATTAAAAATCAATGAGATTGTAGTCAGCGTTACACGTTCACATAGCAGGCACTTAGAGGCAAACTGAAAAAAAGACGAGACGATATGAAACTAAGCGTGTTTAAGTAGTTACATTACGCATCTTAGTCCATTAAAGCGGTAGTTCGAACAACATAAATATATTTATAATTTATAATGCTAAAATTATATAAAAAATGTAAGGAGGTAGGTATCCACACGCGATATACGCCGGGATAATTTAATTTAGATGTGCACATTTATCACACATTGATCATGAAATAATGCTTCCTTTTCTTGCTTGAAGTTTAAGATAACTGTCTAAATTATTATCAGAATGAGCAGTAGAACATTGTGTGCGTAGATGACGAAATTCCTCTTCGTTTTTACAGTGTCACTATTCCAAATCCATAACGCCTTCCTTTTGTGACGATTTAAGACTTATTTTAAAATTATATTTTTAACCAGTGCGTTAGACAGCACAAAAAACGTAATGGCTGTCAGAAGCGGCCAATATGGAGGGACGCATATCTGTAGATAGAGGAAACTACCTAATATGTAAATTTTCATTTTAATAAGCATTTTTATAGCTTTAAAGGTGTGATTAGGACAGCATCATCTTGCGTACTGCTGCATGTAAAGTGTAATCGCCTTCGGAAGAGATACGAAGTATAATAAGTATTATATTATAAGTTATAAGAATCTAACTCCTAGGATATTTGCCAAAACATTTGGATACTAGCCAAAGTTCGAAGTCGAATCCCAAGCAGATCCAGAAAAATCCTTACCAAAATATTATAATTCACCTGATATATACATACATACTGCCTCTTAATTTAGGGCAGGGTTCGAAATCAGACATCCATATATATATATATATATATATAATTTGTTTATATATATATAAATATTATAAATGCGAAAGTAACTCTGTCTGTCTTACTGTTGCCTCTTCACGCTTAAACCGCTATACTGATTAAGATAAAATTTAGCATGATATCCTTGGGAAGAATACAGGCTACTTGAGAACGTCAAGTGTGAGTCAGTTTTTTTCTATAATTGAGGAGTTGCCGTTAAAATCCTACACTGAAAAGCGAATTTAGGCCGCATGGAACCGCGGGCAAAATCAATTTACAATAAATATCAAATATTCGATATTTGATATTTAAACAACCAAAACTATCACTGTCCAAACAATTTAATCGGAAAGTAAAATTTCAAGTAAAGAACAACAGCGCATTGAATTTTTTCGTGCGTTTTGGATCGCTACTCTGTAATGAAAACTAGGATAGTGATTGACTCAAATTATCACTGGCAATTACACTAAAGTGTGTCAATATGAACCTGAGTCCAAGCAAGACTCCATACAGTGGCATGAACACGGAACAACACCAAAGATATTTAAGGTGGATTGGGCAGGAATACGTTTCCATAACAGTAAAATAAAAAGCTTTAATTTTAGAACTGTTAAAAGAAGCCAATTAAAAGCAGAAATTTCACGAAAGGTGTCCAACTCCTGCACTACAATGCTCGTCCACAAGAGTCGATTTGTTATTTTAAATCACCTGTGCTCACAGAACTGGGTGCTAGTGATCCTTTCCCCAAAACTGAAATATGCATGGGAAAATATTTACCAGCGATGAAGAAGTAAACGACGCAATTTCAGCGTTTTTCTGGCAAACATGAAACATTTTTTTATGAAGGCTACACAAGCTAATATAGAAAGCTTACGGTCCGCCTAAGTAGTAAGCGGTTACCGCAGCCTATGGACGCTTGCAACACCAAGAGCTAGCTGGTCTCGTGTTGGAGCCCTAAGGAGGCCCTAAAACCTTCTCAATTACGCAATGTAATCTAGTCGTGTTTGGGATCGATGGCTTTGTCTTGGCTAAAAATACTGAAACATGTTATTCATTGTTTGCAAACAAAAATGCATATACAAATTATTGTAGTTTTATGACTGGATTCCCATGCAAGGTTTTATCCCCTATTTTACCCTCTGTGGGGTGATTTTCCAAAATCGCTGAAATATATTTTTCTTCATGTTCACTTATAAAGTCAAATACCAAGTTTCATAGATTTGACTTGAAAAATTACTGTTTTACATACAAACTTCCAACTGCTATTTACCCCCTTAGGAATATCGCAAAACCCGTTCCTAAACGACGCCTTTATATCGACGTTATATCCTTAGCGGTAGCTGAGCGGTGATGAAACATTGCCATTGCCAAACAAACAGGACATTGCCTTTTACATATATAGATTTATCAAAATATACAATATAATCTATAAGATTTGTTGAAGCCCTGAAGCCTGTGGTAGTTGTAAACTGTCTTAGATTGAGTCATACTTTTCACTAAACCCATTAAAACAATTATTATACTGAGTATTAGGGTCACCATAATCTGCATGAAATAAAATTTTAATTAACAATGAATTGTTTTTAAACATTTCCAAGTGTCTATTGAATTTTGGTGTAATAATATTTTTTCCTAAGACTTATTTATTAACTTCTCTTGAGTTATTTTAATTTCTCTTGAGAGGAAGTAATTATAATAGGTCTGAAAATCAAAATCGCTTAATTAGCGTTTTGTTACGTTTTGAGACACAGACATCACTCTAAAAAAAATGACAAACGCTTCTCCAGGTCTCAAAACGTTAAAGTAACTCAAATTTAGCCATTTCGATTTTCAGACCTATTATAATAACTTTTTAAGAGAAGTTAATGAAAAACAATATTTTTAATGCAGTAAGTTGTTATAAACATGAAATTAATTCGTTTGGATATACTTTATTCATTATTTGAAATGGCATATCAGTAACAGAAACTGGTTTTATTTACAATATTTCTAAAGTTGCAATCAATGTTACCTTACCTACAACCAAATGCCACGACCTAAAAAATGTATTATCATTTTATAGCTATATTAGCTGACCCGGCGAACGTTGCTTCTTTTTTTTAAATCAACTGCCGTACCAAAGCGTAAAAGGGTTGTACTAATTCAGAAACCTTACCCCGGCGTGTGCATAACAACTTACCAAAATTTCATTGCAATCGGTTTACCCTTATTTCGCGAGTCCGACTCGCACTTGACCCGGTCTGACTCGCACTTGACCATTTTTTTCTTTCTCAGAAACCTTCCCCGGCGTGTCCATGACACTTACCAGAATTTCATTACAATCGGTTAACCTTTATTGCGCGAGTCCGAATCACACTTGACCCTTTCGGAAAATCCTTTCTTGTCGGATGCCTACGTCAAACACAGAATACACCCTCAAGTTTCGGGTCTCTACGATCAGCGGTTTAGGCTGTGCGTTGATCCGTCAGTCAGTCATTCAGGACAATGCATTTTATATGTATAAATTTAATTTAATTCTTTAAATTAGGTCGTACTGAACCCGACTAGGTGGGAGTTCTCTTTTGGTGTATTGTTTCTTACACGCTAGCTTTCAAAGTTCAATATCTATTATTGTTGGATTTTGAGCAGTTATTTTGGTGCAACAATCTTTGACAAGTCTGGGCGTTAAATATTTTTTATCGATAATCTAAACACAGCAATAATGTAGACCACTAATCTTTGATTTTATAAAGAGATATGTAAATTTCAGTTTTCTAATGACCACCTAGTGGTCAATTTTTCGAGCTGCTTTGTGCTTCGATGAGCACGTTAAACCCTTGGTCCTGGCTATATAGGTGCGTTCTATTGACGGCATTTAGAGCTATGACATCGCATAGGCATTGAAATTGTTCTGTTCACCAAATGTAAACAAACAATATGGCCGTTCACTATTTGACAGCGCATCCACTACTCTACCTCCCGACCATGTGAAGTCAATGCGTTGAAAGCGGTCCGAAAGTGACGTCACAGCGCATTCATTATTGGTCAACAGAACGATCGAATGTACGCATTAGACAGCATTGAGCGCATTTAATGCGAATAATGCTTGTCAACAAAACGCCCTTAATATAATAGCAGTCGTAAAGCCAAGTCAGAGGAGTTTATTTTTATTTATTTACTGACACATTTCTTATATTACAATTTAAACAGACGTCTGTTACTACGCATAAACTAGTATTAGTTTGTGTGAGTACTACACATTCCTCACTTGGCAGTCATTCTATCTAACAAACACAACTTACGTTAAGGTTACGAATCAGTACTTCGTTCAATCGGCATCGAATAAAATAACCTTGTTACACTTTTTAACATCAGTTTCCGACTGGACTTGTTGATTATCCAAGGATCAAGATAAGCATTTCACTAGACACATATAGAGGTTGTTTCGATATTTTTTGCCACATTTGAAGTATATACTATTAACTATTCTATAAACTATAGTCATTATAGGGAACTAACAAAAATTTGAGGAATTTGTAAACTTGAAGATTCACAGTTGATAATATTTTTCTATAATATTTTAATGCGTGATTTTATTTCTTACGTTATTTGCTAGGTTGTTTAATAATTGCGGTATAATATATTAGGTTGTTCTTTCGCCATAATAATTGTTTAGGCGTATTGTTGTTCATTTTCTCTCAGTCACTTGTCGAGTATTAATAGTTTTTTTTTTTGTAATTTTATAATTGAAAATAATATTGCGCGTGAGTAAAATATTTTTTTATTTTTTTCCAATTGGAAACACACCGCAATAATTGAAAAGGTTTATATCATTTTCGTAAAATTTCTGTTTAATTGTCAAGGGAACAATATATATTACGTTCTAATTAGGTTTAAATGTGCGTCTATAACTAGAAATACCATATATTATTATACTTTCTGCCAGAGTTTTGTAAAGTAATAGTCGGATATAATAATAAAAAAACCTTGATATAATAGCTCGTAGTTTGTTACAAACCATATCTTATATTTTTCCCAATTTATTCTATTATCTAAAGTTATAAGTACATGTGGTCAGTAACTTGTTCAATGTTTTGCAAAGACAATCGTCGTTTACTCTCTTTTTATGAACTTGCGTGACTATGTGGCATGGCTATGAGTGACTAACTAAGGAATTATATTGGATACGTTGTGACTATAGTGTATGTGTAAAAGTTTCGTGTTGGATGCGTTTAAGACTAGTCGTGAATCATGTGACCACTTGCATACTAATGTAAAGTCATATTGTAAATTTTCTACGGTGATCTCGATCAGTCGCAATAAGACAAGTATCATCGGCGTATTAAAACATGACAAATTATTTATTTAATAATTTAAATCTTTTACATACGATAAGTAGTACAAGGGTCCTAAAACAGACCCCTGTGCGGTTCCTTTTAAAATTTTATTTCATCACTTAGTGCATCTCCTACTCTAACTCGAAACGTGCGTTCCTGTAAATAGTTCTCCATTTAAGAAGAGGGCCTCTCATACCGCTGTTATTTAGTTTTTGACTTAAAACCTCATGTTTAAGCATATCAAATGCTTTACTATAGTCAATAAATATAAATAACACAACTTTTCAAATTGTGACGTACTTTTATTTTTTTTTAAACCATATTGCTTTTCGGATAATATATCATTTTCTTTATAAAAAATAAAATAAAAGTGTATTTCATTACAGATATACTTTTCAGAAATTTTGTTTAATGTGGGTAAAATAGTAATTTGGTCTATAGTTGCCATAATTATTTCTTTTTCCCATTTTAAGTTGATTCGGATCCTTTGACTATACTAACATTGATGAATTTAGCTATTGCACCTAAAATATTTTTTACAATTCATTTTATATCTAACGCTCTTATTTTGTCTATTCCAGATGACTTGTTTGTGTTTATGTTTTGTATTATTTTATATATCGTATGAACATCGACATACATGCTGGTCTGGTATGGTCAATAATTCGGCATTGACAGCTAGGTAAAATGTCTTTTACTGCTTTATCAAACCCATTTGCAAAATTGTCAGCTAAACTTTTTACGCCAATTGTATTATCGCAAAAAGCTTTCTTGATTACTCCGTCTATCGAAGTCGTTATTTTACCGGTGAACTTATTTAAATCTTGCCCCTTTTTTTTGTATCATTCTTTTTTTTATATATTTCCTTTCTATGATTGATGAACAAATTGTTTATATTTCTGTTTCGGATGTTATTAATTACTTTTTAATCTATATTAACGTTACTTAATAATATCGAATAAACAAAAGTGATTAATAAACAATTTTTTATAGTTCATTTAGAAATATGTGTTTATTTTTTGACGGCGGTTCTATAAAGTGCACATAAGTGGGTAGTGTATTGAATTTTTACTTTCAATTTACCTAACAAACACTCAAATTGAGGCGTAATTCATTGTTGTGTACATAATATTATAATACAACATAATATATTATATTATCTATACATATAAAATGCTTTGTCCTGAATGATTTATGGATCAACGCACAGCCTAAACCGCTCATCGTAGAGACCTGACACTTGGTATGTGTGTTCTTTGTATGACGTAGGCATCCGATAAGAAATGATTTTCCAAAATTCTACCCGTAAGGGGGTTAAAAAGGGGGGAAAAGTTTGTAGGGGGGACAACGTGATTCCTTGGTCCAATCTCCTTCAAATTTAGCATAAACCTTTTTCAACAGAATTGGTGGAGGACGAGTTTCGTATTTTATTGAAATTCATCACCTAACGGGTTTAAAGGGGGTAGAAAGTTATTTTGGCGGTTATTTGCTTCGAAGTTGATATCAATACACCTTAGTGCTTTTGATTTAAATTACATTTTATTTTGACACATATGTTTGACAACTCAATTTGATTTTATTTAAAAAAGGTTAAACTCTCACAAAAACATAATCTTCTATACTAATATTATTATTATAGTTATAATATATAAAGCTGGAGACCCACTCACTCGGGGGTTAAAATGATGTATGGGAAAGTGATTAAACAGGGCCGGTGAGTATGGGAAAACTTCCAGATCTTCGAAATCTGCTCCTCTTCAGAGAGTCAGGGTGCAGCCCGCCTAAGCTATGGCATTTCGAGACACACTTTTTGTACTTTGTCTACCAACACCCTGATCAAATTCGATCGCCGGTAAAAAAAATTCAAAATGGCGGAAAAAAACATGGCCGCCATACAAATATTCAACGAAGGATATCTCGGAAACTATTTGCTATAGGGGAGAGGTGCTCAAACAAATGTTGTAAAGGGCACCAAAGAACAACTGCCTGGCAGAAAAAAAATTCAAGATGGCGGATTCAAAATGGCGGTCGAAATTATTTGTTTACCGATCCGGCTGAAATTTTGCGTCCGCGGGTTTTCGGGGTTGCTGATACGGAATATTAAGTTGGTTTTTCGATTTTCTAAAATTTCAAGATGGCCGCCATAATGCTGTTTGATGGAGTCAATTGTTCTTCCAGAAGGAGTCTTCGGAGGTAAAAAGGATGTATGGAGGGTTTGATGGAAATGGTCCCGTGAGTATAGGCAAACTTTCAAAACTTCAAAATGGCGGAAAACAACATGGCCGCCCTACAATATATTCAATTCAACGAAGAATATCTCGAAAACGAATTGCCATAGGAGGGAGGTGCTCAAACAAATATTGTAAAGGACATCGAAGAGCAACTGCCTAAAGGAAAAAAATAGCGGTCGAAAAATTTGTTCACCGAACCGACTAAAATTTTGCATCCAATCATTTGCAAAATGATTTCGGGGTCGCTGTTATTAAATATTTAGTCGATTTTTCCATTTCCCAGAATTTCAAGATGGCCGCCATAGTGATGATTTATTTAAGAAGAAAGAGGAGGAGAAGGAGTCTCCGGGGTAAAAATGATGTATGGGGGGTTTGGTAAGTTTGGTCTGGTTTTGTCTGAGTCAGAGTGCAGCCCGCCGAAACTATTGCCTTCATTTTTTCACTTTAGGATCTTACACCTTGGTCAAATTCGATCGCCGGTGAAAAAACTTCAAAATGGCGGAAAACAAAATGGCCACCATACAAATATTCAACGAGGTGCTCAAACAATTGTTGTAAAAGAAACCAAAGAGCAACTGCCTGGTGGAAAAAAATCAAGATGGCGGATTCAAAATGGCGGTCGAAAACATTTATTTACCGATCCGGCTGAAATTTTGCATCCAGGGGTTTTTCGGGGTCGCTGACACTAAACATTTAGTCGATTGTTTGATTTACTAAAAATTCAAGATGGCAGCCATACTGACGATTTATTGAAGCCTTTTAGTCTTCCAGAAGGAGTCTCCGGGGGTAAAAATGATGTATTAGAGGTTTGATCAAAAGGGTTTCGAGATTGTGGAATAACTTTCAGATCTTCAAAATTGCGTAAACAACATGGCCGCCATACAAACATTTACTTCCACGAAGGATATCTTGAAAACGAATTGCTACAGGAAACGAACAAATGTTGGCGGAAGAAAAATTCAAGATGACGGATTCAAAATGGCTGTTAAAAATATTTGTTAACCGATCCGACTGAAACTTTGCATCCTGGGGCTTTTAGGGTCGCTGATACACAGAACATTTAGTAGATTTTTTGATTTTCCAAAATTTCAAGATGGCCGTGATGGCAGAAGGAGCCTCCGGGGCTAAAAATAATGTATGAGAGGTTTGATCGAAATGGGCCGTAAGTATTGGAAAACTTCCAGATCTTCGAATTCTGCTTCTCATCACAGAGTCAGGGTGCAGTCCACCTAAACTATGGCACGTCGAGGCAAACTTTTTGTACTTTGTGTAGCAACACCGCGGTCAAATTGCCGCCATCCAAACATTCAACGATCGATATCTCGAAATTTATTTGCTATAGGAGGCGGCTGCTCTAATAAATATGGTATAGGGAACCAAATAGCAACTGCCTGGTCGAAAAAAAATTCAAGATGGCGGATTCAAAATGGCGGTCAGAAATATTTGTTCACCGATCCGGCTGAAATTTTGCATCCGAGGGTTTTCGGGGTTACTGATACTAAACATTCAGCCGGTTTTTTGATTTTCCAAAATTTCAAGATGGCCGCCATAGTGATGATTAATTGAAGTCTTTGAGTCTCCCACAGAAGTCACCGGGGTAATATCAAAATGGTACCGATCAAAATGGTCAGGTGAATATGGAAATTCTTCCAAATCTTCGAAATCTTCTCCTCATCAGGAATGATTCACCACAAAGACCACGCGAGCTGCTTATGCAGCGAGCGAAATTCTTTAACTCTAGTTACGAGTATAAAGCTGTAGTGTTTGTTTGTTTGTTTGCTTGAACGCGCTAATCGCAGGAATTACTGGTCCTATTTAAAAAATTCTTTTATTGTTAGATAGCCCATTTATCGAGGAAGGCTTAGTTACGCTAAGACCAACAGGAGCGCAGCACGAATAAATAATGTTTCAAAATCGGGGTCGGACTGACTAACTGATCTCTCAACGCGCAGCTTCAACCACTTGAAAGATCGAGCTGAAATTTAGCTCACATATAGCTATTATTATGTAGGCGTGCGCTAAGAAAGTATATTCCAAAACTCACCCCCTAAACGGGGCTTCAAAGTTTGTATAATGCTAGCGAGGTTAATCCATTAGTTAATCAGTTTTTTAGTAGTTAATTATTTATTATTTTTAAAAAAGAGAGAGAGGGAGAGAGAGACAGACGGAGTGTTAGTAGGTTATTTTCTATAATTGAGGAGTTGCCGTAAGAATCCTAAGCCGATAACCAAATTTAGGGCAGGTGAAGCCGCTGGCAAAAGCTAGTATATAGTATAACTTTGTGTGCATGTTATAGCCCTCTAATACATACAAACTACTGATTACGTCGGATATACCTACTTCACTGAACGCAATAACGTCGATAGTGCAATTTGTGCTCTTTAAGAACAACTCGACTTTTGAAAAGTTTTGTATTAGTGACCGTATATTTACATGGATATTGCTTTGAGTATAAATGCGGCTGAAAAACTGTGATATCTGACATATCACATTTTTTCAGCCGCATTTAGTCTGATATCCCATTAACATTATCTTTTATACTATGCATTTTTATATATGAAGTAGTCTATATGTTAGGTGTACCCACATAAGCCATTTTATAAGTTGCTGTATGTCATATTCAGAACGTATTACAAACACTCTTTCACCATCTGTTTTTCGTGCCATAATTTTCCCTTCTTTGCACCATACAAACTTATATTTTTCTTTAAGGTCTCTCTTTGCAAGCAATAATATTTTTTTTTGAAAGCTCGTTAGTGCCTCACGTATATAAATTCTTTGTTCACCGATCTTTGGGTCCACTTACGGTACTATTTCGCAAAGAGTTATATTCTCTATTTTTAGGGTTTCGTACCCGAAGGGTAATTAGCGGGACCCTTTTACTAAGACTCTGCTGTCCCTCCGTCCAACAAGACAGTTGAAATCTTTACAGAAGATGTATTTCTGTTGCCGCTATAACAAAAAATACTAAAAAACGGAATAAAATAACCAACGTGATTTTTTTGCTCAATTTTGCTCGATATTGATAACGGAAACAGGTAGATGCTTAAAATATTCACAGAATATTTAATTATATAGTCACTTAAGAAATAAATAATTAAATTAAAATAAAACAAATATTTAAGGGGGGGCTTACATTTACAACAAATGTGTTTTTTTTGACGTTTTTATAGATAATCACTTCGTGCGCGAGTCCAACTCGCACTTGGCCGATTTTTTGAATATTATGTTTGCAATTTTCTTAAGAATAAGTTGCACATCTTCTTTTTCTTGTTACGGAACACCCAGACACTTCAACAAATTTCTTTAGTTCTTTTTGGTCCCCTTCATTAAATCGTTGTTTCTAACTGGGAATGCTTAATCATTATTTTTCTTTTACACATCCTTAACTTTTTCTTTTGATGCCTCCAAACATTCCAGGAACTCGTCGACCTTATGCAGCAGTACTGAACCGAGTCTTTCATATCCCTTAACTTTTTACGATCCTATCCGTTTCCTTACTATATCCTCAATTAACTTTTTAACGTCTATTTTCAAATTTAAAGTGACTCTTCATCTTCGGCGTCGTCGTCGACATCAGAAAGGAACATTTCTTTTTCGGTGACTTCTTTTTTTTTTTTTTTTTTTTTATACCACTAAGGTGGCAAACAAGCCTACGGTCCGCCTGATGGTAAGCGGTCACCGTAGCCTATGGACGCTTGCAACACCAGGGGCATCACTCGCGCGTTGCCGACCCTTCAGAAATCTAATAACTTCTTTTTTGAAGAACCCCATACTGTAGTCCTTAGAGAAAACCTTGGCAGGGAGCTCATTCCACAACCCAAGGGTTCGCGGGAGGAAGTTTCTCTGAAACCGCACAGTACGCGACCATTTTGGTTCCAAAGTGTGAGAATGAATTCCCTGTCGATGGCGAGCGGTGCGATGGTAGAAAGTAGCCGTGGGCATCATTTTGAACAATTCCTCAGAACACAATCCATTGTACAAGCGGTAGAACACACACAGGGAGGCAAAGTCTCTCCTCAGACTTAAGGGCTCGATACCGCAAGTGAGTTTGGGATCGTCGACAATTCTCACAGCCCGTCGTTGAACCGAGTCAAAAGGGCCAAGCTGGTATCCGGGTGCACCCGCCCAGAGATTGCGACTTGTAAAGTAGCAACCTTTGCCCCGACGTGAAGTACTGCTTCGCGCTGTTGAGTACACCAAGTTTTTTGGACGCCAGCTTTACCTTGTCTAGCAAATGATCTCGGTACTGAACATCGCTGGAGATGTCAACGCCAAGGATCCCAATGTTCTTGGAGATGGAGAGGGGAGTGTTCTGGAATTGTGGGACTACAGTGAATGGGGTTTTCTTAGCGGTGAACGCGCAGACTTGTGTCTTTGAAGGGTTGAATCGGACCAAGTTTTCCCGCCCCCAGTCAGAGACCTTGGACAGACCGATCTCGATTTGAGACACAAGTTCTTCACGCTTTTCCTCCACAACGGAACGTGGGATGCTTGCACGGCCCGTGTAATAAGCGTCTCCAGTACTGTCATCTGCATAGCAATGTATGTTGTTGATGTCCAACATATCATTGGTGTGCAGTAGAAACAGCGTAGGAGACAGCACAGAGCCTTGCGGGACACCAGCATTAATGTCCATGCTATCAGAGCAACTACCGTCAACTACGGCTCGTATGCTTCTGCCGGACAAAAAGCTAGCCACCCATTTGCACAAACCCTCGGGCACTCTATTCGTTGCACGTCCTCTCAAGATTCTCGGCAGCTCTTACGGCATTTAGCTGTTTATTGCTGAGCCCTGCACAGGTAGTAGTGGCATGCACCAACATTCCACATCAATTACATTCCAATCCAGGACATTTTTTGTGACCGTTTTATTACATATCACCATTTTTGTAAGGTACCTATTCCCAAGTTTAGTTATATAATTCTTCACACAAAACATACACACGTCACACCTGCAATACAACCAAGCGAGACTTAAACATTTTAAGTAGTAAACTTTTGTGTTTGTATTTATTTATGATATGTTTGTATTTACAAAAAATTGTAATATAAATATGTATTTGTAACCGTTGTCTGGTATCCATTACAGAAGTTTCGCTTACTTTGGGGCCAGACGGCGCTGTGTTTAATGTAATGACCAAAAATATTTATTTATAGCACAAGGTTTCACATTGTAAATTAGAGCGTGGCAAACAAATGGGTATTTAGTTGCAAAGTAGGCTCAACAGGTATTGTATGTAGATCTGGAGGTGAACATTTCCATATACTTATTTGAAAATCGTCAAACTTCGTTTACAATTGGCGTCGGGTAACACACGTTGTGGTTATACGTCGAAATACAATATCGAAAATCCCAGCATTAATTCTCGATAAGGGCATTGTATTATAAATAATACGCAGACCTATAGGGGCAGTCAATATTGTTACAATTTGTAAACTGTTAAGTTTTTTTATTTTAAAATTCTATGTTTCACTTACTTATTTAAAAAAAAAGGAAAGTACCTACAAAAAAGCAATAAATATAAATCAACAAAGCAAGCTAGAAGAGTTACAAATACTAGAATATAGACAATTTTAGTTATTTTTGTCTTGAGTCTGGGTGTACTTATGTATGATGTGTATGTATTTACAAAAAAAAAGTAATATATATGTATTTATATCCGTTGTCTGGTACCCATAACACAAGCTTTGCTTACTTTGGGGCTAGACGGTGCTGTTTGTAATGTCCAAAAATATTTATATTTATTTATTATTACTTTTTTTATTAACATTTCTGTTTAGAGATTATTTGACGTTAAAACGGAATCTGCAATAATTTTGACATCTTCGTCCTGCTGTATGTCACAAAGATAATTCCGCCATCTTGGTTCTGTTAAAATTCTACAGGAACAGCCTTCTGTAAGCCACCACGTAATACAGTAACTGAACCAATTAAAGGGCAGCTTTCTATACATTGAACTGAGGGATAAAATATTCCTTTTTGTGCACCCAATGGTGTGAGATGTGAGTAGACCAACCTTCAAAAATGCATTTAGGGATCTAAGTAACTTTATCTTTCAAGTGAATACTTTGTAAGTAATCAGCTAACAAAGATGAGAATTGTAGTTCATGAAATTGTTCGGAATAATGGTCACGGTTTCTTTCTACCATCGCACCGCTCGCCGTCGGCAGGGAATTCATCCTCACACCTTAGAACCTATATCCTTTTAAGGTAGAATGAGGTCCCTGCCAAGGTTTTCTTTTACGCTAACAGTATGGGTTCCTTCAAAAATAATTTATTAGATTTTTGAAGGGTCGGCTACGCGTGCGTGATACCCCCTGGTGTTTCAAGCATCCATAGGCTACGTTGACCGCTTAGAAGTAAAAAAAATTGTAGACATGTAGTCGGAAATAGGAAATTGAAGACCGAGATATCCTTATTTTTTCAATTTATAAAGAACTTTATGACGGTTTACAAAAGACACTTTCCTGTAAAAGTTCATGAGAATCGAAGCAAAGACGATGGAATTATTTGACTGTGGCATACGGATGGACGGATGGACGAAATGACAAAATAATATAAGTTCTGTTTTTTCTAATTGGCTACGGAGCTAAAACGTCGCGCATAATACACACTTTCTATTTAGGTAATGTTGAATTTTAACCGACTTTAAAAAAGGAGGAGGTTCTCAATTCGTCGTTGACTTTTTTTTTTGTGTATGTTACCCGATTTCTCGATTGCTAGTCTTGAGGCAAAGACAAGTTAAGATGCTACATGGCTGAGTAGTTAACCATCTGAAAAGCAACTAAATAATAAATTAACTTAATCTTAAATGCATTACTAATAGTACACGCGATTCTATCACTAGGTGCCTATATCAGTTTGCGATGCAATAGTGAAGGTTGTAGTCAGGCCTTGTAATATTGCTATTTTTTTTAATTCTGGTCCACATACGTGCTCCTATTTACAATACTCTACAATACCTCCTATTTTAAAAAAAATATATATATGGAAAAAAAACTTCTTTAAAATTATTCACAATGACATAAAAAATATATTTATATATAAGAAATTTAGATAATACATAATTCTTAAGTTTATTATTATTGTTTATGACGTAGATCTTATGTAAGCATTTGGTTCCTACCTGATGCTATTTACATACCTTGACATATTCAGTTCAATGTCACTGTTCGTTTGCTGCGCAAGTTTTTTTTTAGTGATTATGATTTAGTTAAATTTTGTTTTCAGGTTTCTAAGTTTGATGTATGCTAGCACTCTACCTTAGATAACCATCTTGCATTGATTATGCGCGAAATCTATTAGTGATTCCTATGTGCGCTTGGTCCTTTTAAAAAAAAAATCAATTTTGCTTAGGAAGTAAAATACTCTTAATACTTATTAGTTTTTTTTTTTATATACCACTAAGGTGGCAAACAAGCTTACGGTCCGCCTGATAGTAAGCGGTCACCATAGCCTATGGACGCTTGCAACACCAGGGGTATCACTTGCGCGTTGCCGACCCTTCAGAATCCTAACAACTTCTTTCTTGAAGAACTCCATACTGTAGTCCTTGCAGAAAACCTTGGCAGGGAGCTTATTCCCCAACTTAAGCGTTCGCGGGAGGAAGTTTCTCTGAAACCGCACTGTACGCGACCATTTAGGTTCTAAAGTGTGAGAATGAATTCCCTGCCGATGGCGAGCGGTGCGATGGTAGAAAGTAGCCGTGGCCATCATTTCGAACAATTCCTCAGAACATAACCCATTGTACAAGCGGTAGAACACACACCGCAGTTATTATATGTATATAACTGCGTAACCCTGAAGTGATATGGTTAACTTTTGCTGACCTGGTATTTTTGTGCGGTCAATGTCGTACATTCCGTTTACTATACAAATTGCTTATTAAGTTTTTCACATCTTTTATTTTATGATATATTTTTATATGATTTATTTTAAATTTAATTATTAGTTTTAAATTGCATTATTTTCTTGTTTTAAATAGTGAACTAAATATTTTCATTTATTTATAAAAAATCGTAATAATATATATCCTTTATTGCATAAAAAAAATTATAGAAGTATACTTAAAAAAATATATTTAACTATGACAATTATACAAAAGGCGGGATTCTATCTATATAAGATCCCTTCGAGTTAACCTATTCTCTTTTTTCTATTAAAAAAAAACTAATTAATTTGATTACAGCTATTACATGCAAAATCTTACGGTGTTTTTTTTTTTGCCGCTGCTGTCAAAACTGATTAGTCTGGTCAACATGTACCTTTTTGGGTGAAATTTTTGTATAGTCTCCGAAAATTACGATCAAGGTGTCATTCGATTCGGAATATTATGTAGAAAGTTTAAGAAAAAGTTCCAAAAGGGGCCGATGAAAATTGCAAAAGTTATAAACAATTAAAAAAAAAAAAAGTAGGGGTTTGGTTTTTTTTGAATATCTCAAAAACTATCAAAGATATTCAAAATTTGAAAAAAGATCTGAAAAGAAGAGGAAATTTCCTAAAAAAAAGTTCTGCCTCCCGGAACTGTATCTTTAATATTTATAATTTTTACGAAGCCCTGAAAATAGCGCTAAAAGAGGGTAGTCTGGCTTCCGCTCGCGATTTGTCATTCGGACACGGTAACAATAAAAATCATTTTAACATATTAAATATGAATATTAAGGAATAAAAATTTTTTAGTACTATTGGGATTATAAATGAACAATAATCCGTAGGCGAAAAATTTTTATCCCCATTTTTCCATTAGTTATGCATTAGTTAATTAACTACTTTTTCTGAATAGAATGTTAACAGAAAAAAGCTGATTATTATTAAACTACAACCCTAGGATTTTTTTCACTTCTTGGAGTTATTCTTAAAAGGCATTAAAAAAGATCCCCGTTGGAAAAATTTAAAAATGTTAATTTTCCAATTTTTTATTAACAATCGAAAACATTAAAAAATTAAAAACTGCATAAAAGTTATTAAAAAATTTTGTTTTTCAAATATTTCAAATTTTATGATTTCTAACGGTTAAAAGTTACATGAGAATATTTATTTTTTTAATTTTTTACCGCGATTGTTTAAATAATTGTTATAAACAAATGCATTGTTTATAAGATAATGAACAATTTTTTTTTCCTAATCTACTTGTCGATATAAATTATGATTTTTAAGAAAAAAATTATTCCTTAAAAAAAATTATTTATTGCTATAAAATGCATTTCTTAATTTTTACCACTAAATATAAATATTAAGGAACCATTTTGTCTCTAAAAATCATAAATTCTATTGTTCTTAAATATTCTGGAAAAAAAAATTTTTTTCATGTTTTTCTATTCCAAAACGTGGTTAGATGTTCATATATATCCTAAAATTTTGTAAGATCTTTTTATTATTTTCTTTTTTGGCAATTAAAATGAACTTTTTGTTAGAAATTAAATCAATTTGGTCTTATCATATGGCAGGAATGAAAAACATGAAAAAAAATTTTTTCGGTTTATTTTTTATAAACAATTGTCAATAATTAACATAAATAATAGAGCTAGAGCTGAAGTTAAAAGCTTAAATTGTTCATTAATTTATAGTAAATAAAAACGACTTGAAGTATAATTGTCGTATATATAATAGTTTAAAAGTTATACCAATTATAAAAGAAAAAGAGCGAGATAAAAAGGCAAATTTTAGGACATAAAAATATTAAAAGTTATATAAAAAATAGATAAAAAAAAATTTCATAAAAATTATACATAGCTGTTTTCATAATTAAATTACGAATTTAAAAAAAAAAAAAGTAAGAAAATCAATTTGTTTATAACAAATTGTTTATTAAATAAACAAATAAAAATTAAAAAAAAAAAATTTTTTTCCAGAATATTTAAGAACAATAGAATTTATGATTTTTAGAGACAAAATGGTTCCTTAATATTTATATTTAGTGGTAAAAAACTATTGTTAATTAAGAAATGCATTTTATAGCAATAAATATTTTTTTTAAGGAATAATTTTTTTCTTAAAATCATAATTTATATCGACAAGTAGATTAGGAAAAAAAAATTGTTCATTATCTTATAAACAATGCATTTGTTTATAACAATTATTTAAACAATCGCGGTAAAAAATTAAAAAAAAATATTTTCATGTAACTTTTAACCGTTAGAAATCATAAAATTTGAAATATTTGAAAAACAAATTTTTTTTAATAACTTTTATGCAGTTTTTAATTTTTTAATGTTTTCGATTGTTAATAAAAAAGTGGAAAATTAACATTTTTAAATTTTTCCAACGGGGATCTATTTTAATGCCTTTTAAGAATAACTCCAAGAAGTGAAAAAAATCCTAGGGTTGTAGTTTAATAATAATCAGCTTTTTTCTGTTAACAATCTATTCAGCAAAAGTAGTTAATTAACTAATGCATAACTAATGGAAAAATGGGGCTAAAAATTTTTCGCCTACGGATTAGTGTTCATTTATATATCCCAATAGTACTAAAATTGTTTTATTCCTTAATATTCATATTTAATATGTTAAAATGATTTTTATTGTTACCGTGTCCGAATGACAAATCGCGAGCGGAAGCAAGACTACCCGCTTTTAGCGCTATTTTCAGGGCTTCGTAAAAATTATAAATATTAAAGATACAGTTCCGGGAGGCAGGATTTTTTTTTAGGAAATTTCTTCCTCTTTTCAGATTTTTTTTTAAATTTCAAATATCTTTGATAGTTTTTGAGATATTCAAAAAAAACCAAACCCCATAGTTTTTTTTTTTAATTGTTTATAACTTTTGCAATTTTCATCGGCCCCTTTTGGAACTTTTTCTTAAACTTTCTACATAATATTCCGAATCGAATGACACCTTGATCGTAATTTTCGGAGACTATACAAAAATTTCACCCAAAAAGGTACATGTTGACCAGACTAATATGTAACCTGTCATTTCCAGTATAATTTATAGGTCTGCTATGAGAATATGTTGAGGAAGTTCCGCCGGTGCTGATTCCGTAGTACGGAATATGTAGCAAAAATGAGTGTTTACCGGAGGTCCCTGCAGTTCTTGTAAATATATCGTCACCTGTGAGTTTGGACAAACATGCGCCAGTAGAGTCGGAATCTTTGTGTCGGCTTTTGCCTATTGTGTGTGGTACACTAGCATTTGTGATGACAGAAGCGATACATGGAGAAAATCGTCATACTGCACGCAGAAGTGCCACGCTGGAGATAGTTACTTCGGCAGGATGCACTGCGGCAGGTCGCTAACTGCCTATTTTCGCTGGGTCTAGGAAAGTAATTTAATCTCATCGTGGTCCCTGTGTGTTTCTTCTGCGTGACTGCTTCCTTCGAACTTGGTCTAATCATGTGTTTGCTGATACTCTGTACGGATGAACTAGATCTTGGGTTGGTCGGTCCAGAATGGTATCCTAGCGGTTAACAATATTGCTGCTAGGTCTTCTTCATGGATGCTGATTTTCATTGCTTTCTTGACTGGAGTTTGTACTGCCATTTTCTTTGATTTTCCTGCTTGACTCCTTGTCGTAGTGCAGGTGAAAGTTGCGTCTTCTCCACAGTACTCCTGTGTCTGCCGCCTTGTTGCACCGGTAACCTTTAAAAGTTCTCTGCGCGGCGAGATCCGTTATTTGGGAATCAATGTAACGACGACAGATTGTATCACCAGATGTCAAGTGCGGTGAAATCCGTTAAAGAAGCTATGGTATTTGATATATCACACAGTACCGTTCGCAAAAAAACCTTAATCGGTTCAGTAGATTCGGAGCAAATTAACTGTGATAGACGGACAGACAGACACACAAGTGATCCAATAAGGGTTCCGTTTTTTATTCGTAAGTACGGAATCCTAAAACTAAAAAGTCACAAGGTATTTATAGGTCCAGTCACCCATCCAAGTACTAAATCGTGACCGAAATTGTTGAAATTCAGATTTCAAACGAGAATCAGTGTTTTCAACGTGATGTAACCTTGTGTCATTCCTATGCTGAATTTTGATCCAAATTTAAAAAGTAATAAATAAAAACAGACTTTAAATTGTGACAAATTGCGTGGTACTAAAAAATCAAGCGCGAGTCGGACTCGCGTACCATGGAATCGGTACGGTACCACCATTTACTTAATTTACGAACACTATCAAAAACAAATATGTGCCTCTTAGCGTACACATCCAATGACTGACCAAGCCCGGCGTTGCTTTACTTTGAATATCGTTTCCAATAAACAAATGTGTGTTTCTCTAAATAATTTAGGCTATTTTCGTTAGATGGCGCTGATACGAAAATTTAAGATGTTAATGGCTTGAGCCTGTCTCGCACTTGGCCGGCTTTAATTAATTTTTTGGCTCACACTATAACGGATGCAATTTTAAAGGTTGTATGTATTACTGTTTTAACGATAGAGCAAAAACAACTAAAACCAGTTTATTGTATAGGGACCCCCTTAAATTTTTATTTGTTGATTATTTTATTATTACTTAAATAATTCACTGTTATTACACACATTCTGTTAAAATTTCAGGCTTCTACCTACTTCCGTCTCTAAGATAGATCCCTTTAATATTAGAACAGACAGACAGAGGACAGCTTAGGTTTAATAATAAGGCTCCGTTGGCATCCTTTGGGTACAGAATGCTAAAAATAGTGAATCATTCCGATTGTTTGTGGACACGTTTTGTAGTTGTACTTCGAAGCATACGGTCAATTATACTTACATATATTATTTTTATCACTCTATTATAACTCGTGTGCTTTATATGATTATTCACTTCTTTTAAGTCGTCATCAGTAGCTCTCAAACTTTTTCTCTTTCGGCTTAAATATTTTTTAATAGTTTTAAACTTTTAATTGGAACAAAAAGCAAAAGTTTCTCTTACACGTTGACAGACCTTTTCAGCTTATTTTAAGGTTTTGCCTTAACTTTCAGAATAATGTGGTCCATAGCAACAGGTCAGATTAGAAGTGGTAAGTCCAGCTTTAAGAGTGTAACGTGAACACAAAAAAAAGAATAACGAAATTGGTTGTCGTAGTGAACTAGGAGCCGAATTCCATATTTCATTTTCTTTTTTATTTGAAAATAAGAGGTTGCGGCTACACTACTGTTTAGCAGGCTAGAGACGAAAGAAATCAACTTTAGTCTCCGCTTAAAAAATAAACCTTAGGTTTAGCCGGCTAATCTTAAGGCCCTTGCAAAAGCATGCCGTTTCGACCAGTGTACAGAGACATATAACACTATTGAAGGATATTGTTTTCGGATATAATTCACGCTAATGTGCTACTTGAGTAGTGGATCCAGAAGATAAGTAGAAGATCCCAAAGGTAGGTAGTGGATCCAGAAGGTAGGTTGTGGATCCAGAAGGTAAGTAGTGGATCCAGAAGGTAAGTAGTTCATCCTGAAGGTAAGTAGTTGATCCCGAATCCAGAAGGATCCCGCAGAGGATCCAGAAGGTTAGTGGCACTCTTCAATGGCTTATAGTAAATTCCTCAAGTCGTGGCTAATTTGTTTGTTTTAACAAGCCGAATACATCACACTGAGTGACGAAAGATGACGTCGAGTCCAGGAAATATCAAGCGAAATTATGCACGCTTTGTCACTGGCTACCATTAAATCAGTCAGTCTATCAAAAATTGAATTTAGTTACCCTATTTAAGAGATGGATATTTAACATATCGAAACATATAGATTTTAAATGTAATATATTTAATAAAAAGATCAAAAAGCGGCATGACGTAAAATATATTGCTACTAGATACAAGTAGTACGTCTCTAACTGTTGGCCTACTAAATAAGCTCAGAGTCGCTCAGCGAGCTATGGAAATAGCTATGTTTGATGTTTCTTTGCGCTATAAAATCCTAAACGAAGTAATTCGCCGAACAACCAAAGTGACTGACGGTTAGCTGGGGAGCCAATGGGCGGGCCACATCGCCCATCGAAAGACTCAGCGTGGGACGGCCTTCTACCGGGTGGACAAACGACCTGGTTAGAGCCGCAGGAAGCTGATTGACGCCGGTGGCTCCAGACTGGCGGTTGTGAAGACATATGGGGAAGGCCTACGTTCAGCAGTGGACCTCTTACAGCTGAAACAAAAATAAAAAAACGAACAAGGACAATGTAACGTGCTTTATTATGTTGTGTAGTTAGTTATATTACATTTATTAATTTTATTTATTTGGTCTACGTGGTATATGTTTTGAGCGGATAAGTAAAAAGGCTAATATATCTCATTATACTTGAACGAGTAAATAGGCAAACGTCCTGAATATATAATGAAGTATGAAAGGAGCGTAAAGAAAACAAATTTCCTTGTAATTTATTGATTAACAGTTCGTTGTTAGTCTGGAAACGAAGGTTGTATTTTCTATACCATTAAGTAGGTAGACAATTTTTTTTTTGTTATGAGGAGTTAGCTTGCCTAAGTAAACTAACCTAACCTAATAAAATTGACAATGTTGATCTCAAACAGAGTTAATTTTTCTAAGGCAATTGGAAGAATCGTAAAATAGGAAATTAATTAATTACAAGTATATTACATAAGCTATAGAAAGTTTATTACAACAGTTAAGTTAGTTAGTTCTTGATATTTTATGTACTAAATTATTTGTTCCTATGAGAATGAGTTATGGATTAGTAACATACAAAAATCGACCAAGTGCGAGTCTGGCTCGCGCACCGAGGGTTCCGTGCGAACTTATTATATGTTGTTATATATTATTAAAAATATTTTTATTATATGATGTAACTAAAAATTTACGGGTTTCGCAATTTTTTCTTTATCTGTACTCTAAGACGTTGCTTCGTACCAAATTTCAAGATTCTAAGTTCACGGGAAGTACCCTGTAGGTTTTGATTCCCTTGCGAGTTTCGAAAATTTGCGGCATAAACGGTATCTTTTGATTGCGTTGGCTTAGAAGTTTGATTTTTTCACTGATCTGAATTAAAGTTTGAAGTTAGTGACTATGTACGTAACAGTTTACAACACACTTCACTTGCACGACACCAACTTCAAACGATAATTCAAATCAAATTTTTGGCATAAAGTAATTAGTTTTCTTACCTTTTTAGTGCATCTTTTTGAAGCCGGTTGTTTTTTTTGTTAAAAAGATGTTATTTTTTTCATTTTTTTTCTTTTACACTAAAAACATCCATACCTACTTGTAACAAAAACCAAGTGGACCAAGCCCCACGCTGCTTAACTCGGAATATCGTTTCCAATTAACAAAACAATGTGTGACTGTTTCTCTTTAGGGTAAATGCCGCAGATTGTTTTCACACAAAATTAATTTTGCCACAATCTCCGAAGATTACTTAAATTCATTTTACAATCAGTTCCAGATCCGTAGCTTTCATTTTAATTCGTATTCGTTAACGAAAAAGTACCCATTTCCCAATGCCTCGTCTTAATAATCTAGACGATTTTCGTTAGATGGCGCTGATACGGTTATTCAAGATGGTATAATGGCCTGACACGATCTTCCACTAAGCCGTTTTTTATTATTCGTTGTTATACTTTAGAGCTTACACTATAATCTATGCAAGTTTAAAGCTTGCCTGTATGTTTTACTGTTTTAATGATAGATCAAAAACAACGAAAACGTGTTTCAAGAAATTGGAATTGTGATTTTTTATTACTTTTTGAACTTTTTTTTATTTTTCAAATAATTTTAATCTGCTTCCTACTTCGGCCTAAAATATAGGAGCTCTTTAATGGATTACCCTTTGGGAACGGAACTCTAAGAACGAGCAGAAAAGCGTACATTTAGATAGGACAAACGTGAAAACGTGAAAACTCAGAGATATGCGCATTCTATAAGGTATGGGGGATTGCGTGACCAATAATTTTTTACCCGACTGACCCTGAAGAAGGGTATGTATTTCGTGCATATGTAAGCGCTAGATTCAACGTACGTTGTACGTTTGTAACAAAAATATCTGATTTGTGTTTTCTATTAGAAATTCGAACGTCTTTTAGCGTTTTCAGGAAATCATCCCAAGTAAAGGAAATGAGACTTTTCAAGGAAATTCATTAAAATTTGTCAATGGAATCATGGATTTGTATAGAAAATATTTCTGTTGAAAAAAGCCTATTACTTTTCTTTGAAAATCATCGCCCAAGTTACCCTGTTCATATAGGAAGAAAATTTGGGTTGGAGTTCCTCTGTTTGATACGGAGGAATTTAAATGTGGTATGTCAATTTATTTATCGCATAAATATAACCCGACCAAGTGCTATTGCTCGTTGGCTAAGTATTACACGATTATTTTTTGTTGATTGAAGTGTCGCTACGTAACTTAGTAGAAGTTTTTTATTTACAAAACTTACAGCTTCTCGTGACTGGGCCTATAGGTCTTTTTAATAATTAAGAAAAAAACATGTAGATAGTTTTTCTATCGTTAGATGAAGTCTCTCAGGTTTATGATCAAGTTTTGGATTTTACCTGTATTTGTGATGTAACATCTTGCTTCTTACGGGGTTCTTAGCTCAACGGGAAGTACTCTATAAGTTTTAATTTATTTGTGGCACAATATGCGACAAAAATGACCGTATATTGGGCATATTTTTTTATTGCATTGACTTATTTTTCTAAAATTTCATGTGACCGTAGACCGTAGTTAGTATTTGACATTAATTTAAACTCAATACGCTTTAAAACTCACGCGTTCTTGAGTTAAATAGGGTCTTGACAAACAGAAATACAAACTACAGACAGACAGACGGACAACAAAGTGATCCTATAAGGGTTCCTTTTTTCCTTTTGAGGTACGGAACCTTAAAAACACCCATTGGTACACGCCGGGCTCGAACCTCCGCTCCTCAGGACGCGAGGTAGATCCCAATACCGCTAGGCCACCACCGATAGTAAGGTTAGCATTAGAAAGCTATACTGACTATAGGTAGTAATACTGATAGACCATAAAATAAGTGGGGTTTAACACTACCTAATTAAAAAAATGACTGGTAAGTTTTATCTCATCAGAAAATACACATCAAACCAGCTAAAAATTAAGGATGAGAAATAATACAATACCTACAAATTTTTCGAATTCATTTCCGGTGGCGTGGCTCAAACAGGATAAAGAATAAAAGTAGCTTATGGAGAAGGAAAAGAAAAGGTAAATAAAGTAAAAATAGACTTTATTTATTTACTCAAAAATATGCGTCAAATAACAAGGATAATATAAATAAGGCTGCATTTTTAAACGCAGTTTGAACGTTTTAATAGGATGAAAATAATAATTTTGCAGAAAAACAAAAAAAAATGTTAATAGGCAATGAAGGTTTTCACTAAGAAACAGTAGGTAATGTCGACGCAGAAAGGAACATAGTCTGCCAATATATTGATACGTAGCTATGTGCAATTTTATATTATAATTTTCCGCTTTGCCTTTGAGGGAACCTCGGGGTTTAATTAATTTTGGCAGTGAGGCGACACATGTAAGGTACAGACAGCATGTACCCATACAAAGGTTTCAAAGGCACGCTATTTAGAAATAGAAATTCAATATATATGTATTAAGAGTAGTTTACTATTTGTATTTACCTACCTATATGCTTTTTATGTATTTTAATTATAGCTATTATAAAATTTAGAAAATCTTCGAGTCGTTTCATATTTAAAATATAAACATAATATCCATTATAAATGCCAAAATGACTGTCATTATGTATGTTAATAATTGCATAACCTTGGATCTGAAACTGTATCTATGCATGTTTTATATTTTGTAGGTATGTATCTATTTATAAAAGTTTGTAAGTAGGTATTTTTATACGAAGCGGATATTAGACTTTACCAACGATGACAGTCCAAAAATGAATTCATCAGCCTTTTGTATCTAGTTTTATTAGGAATTTAAACTATTAATCTGGTTTACCTTATAAATAACAACTAGGCGTTCAAACTTAATAAACTTAAGTACTGATTTAACTTAAGTACTGTATGGATACCGCTAAAGTATTACATGTAATTGTGTCATGTATGAACTGAAGAATTATCAGGAAATAGTGTTTTTATAATAGAGACAGACCTAAAAAATCGGCCAAGTGCATCTACAAAAACGGCAAAAAAAAACACTGTTTGGGGCCCTTAAATATTTGTTTTATTTTAATTTAATAATTTATTTTTGAAGTGAATATATAACTAAATGTTCTGTGACTATTTCGAGCGTCTTCCTGTTGCCGTTATTAATATCGAGCAAAAACGAGAAAAAAAATCACGTATGTTGTATGGCAGCCTCCTTAAATATTTATTTTTTTGTTTTTTAGTATTTGTTGTTATAGCGGCAACAGAAATAAATACATCTTCTGTGAAAATTTCAACTGTCTAAATATAACGGTTCATGAGATACAGCCTGGTGACAGACGGACGGACGGACGGACAGCGAAGCCTTGGTAATGGGGTTCCTAATTACCTTTCTGGTACGGAACCCTAAAAATAACAAGAAGTCGTGTTGTTAATACGAACATGTACTGTTCTTATATCAGGAAACATTGATAGTGGTAATTACCATTACTACTGTCATTACCATTAATTATTGACATTACTATTGCTATTGTCATTACGATCACCATCGTCATTGCCATTTTAAATTTGCCATTGTCATTACGATCACCACGTTCATAGCCATTTTACCATTGCCATTACGATCACCGTCGTCATTTCCATAACTATTACCATTGCCAATACCAAACATATGAGATGTAGTTTGTGTGGTAATGGTGTAGTACTCTTACAATGGTTTGTATGGAGCACCATTTGTTTATAGATATGATTCATGTGGTAATCGATCGCAGGACCTCCGGCGTCATACAGGTCTCATAGCGGTGACAATGAAGTAACTCGTCTCTCAACGCACCTAAGTTTAACGACTGACAAAGTTCTAGAGCATATCCCACTGCAGAACTAGTTATTTTGGGAGATTTTAAAGCCCACCATCGTGAGTGGCTTAGTTCTCGAAACAATAAATATGTAGGGATATCTGCTCGTGATTTGCTCTGAAGTATGGATTCTCTCAGCTGGTACTTTTTCCAACGCGAATACCAGATATACGATACGAGCTCCTTGCTGGACCCTCGGCTGACTACACGTCCGGACGGATATTCCGTCTCAGTTGATGCGCCTCTTAACTCCTCAGACAACTGTCTCGTTCGGACTCAAATGTAATGCACATAACCCGATCCATCTGGACCTACTAATTGGTGTCGTGTGTGGCACTATAAGTCGGCAGACTGGGATGGATTGCGAGAATTTTATTTATCGTACCCGTGGAGGCAGCTCTACTTTAGCTCAGAAGATCCTGACGTCTACTCGCTGGTATGAAATGTTTTATTCTTAACCTGCAAGTAGGTGCCTGTGTCAAAAAACGACCGTGGTTTGATAGGTCTTGCACAGAAGCTAAAATTCTTAAGCAAACTGTGTATGAGGCTTGAACCACGGCTCGTTATAATGAGGATCCGAATATTTCTGAGTTAAAACGAAAATTAAATGCTGCCTCGAGGTTCAGTAAGAAAGCAACTGCCTGAGCTAAATTCCAATTCATCGGCAAAATAGGTAGGCAAGCTATTCCTCTGGGAGTCGTGCTTTCTGGTAACTTGCTAAAGCTGCCGAAGGGAACTTTTGCTAGTCGTCATTACTACCACTGCGAAAGAACGATGGTGGCTTGGCCCATACTGCAAAAGAGAAAGCCGATCTACTGGCCACTCTTTTTGCCTCAAAAGGCACCTACTATACCGTGTTGCGGTAAGACCATGCTGGAAATCTCCATTGTACAACGGGAAGTCAATCGGGCATTTCTTTCTCTAGACGTTCATAAGTCGAGTGGGCCAGACGGTATACCAGCAGTGGTGCTTCAACAGTGTGCTCTTGAGTTATTTTCTGTTCTCACGCGCCTCTTTGCGCTTTCCTACCATACTAGGCAAATTCTGTCTTCATGGAAGACCGAATGTGCACCCGGTGCCCAAAAAGGCGATAAATTAGATCCATTAAAACACAGGCCTATCCCTAATACCTATCTCTTCTTCGAGGTCATGGAGCGTGTGATCAACACACAGCTTTAAAGATACCTAGACCTGGTCGGCAACCGTCAATATGGCTTTCGCCACGGCCGCTTGACTGGCGACCTTCTAGTGTATCTCAGACAGCGATGGGCCATTGAGAGTTAGGGGGAGGCATTGGCAATAGTCTGGCACCGGGGTCTTCTATCGAAGTAGTCATCTAACGGAATGCCCGAGGGTTTGCGCAAATGGGTGGCTACCTTTTTGTCCGGCAGACGCATACGAGCCGTAGTTGACGGTAGTTGCTCTGATAGCATGGACATTAATGCTGGTGTCCCGCAAGGCTCTGTGCTGTCTCCTCCGCTGTTTCTACTGCATATCAATGACATGTTATACATCAACAACATACGTTGCTATGCAGATGACAGTACTGGTGACATTTTTTATGTTGTCATTTTTTTTTTATGAAATTTTCTTTATAAATGAGTCTATGTAAAGTTGGCTTCGCCGCAACATTTCGCTAGTAAAAGATTTGAAATAAGCAAATGACAATGTCAGATCGATAAGGACTGATACCATAAAGGATGTTTTATAAAAAAGGGACATACAAAAAAAACAAATTATGGCAATATAATATCATACTGGGAGTAGGCCTCGCTCCTAAGAGAGTTTTTTACCACTGTAAAGAATCAACCACAAATGCTAGTTTGTTTCTTAACAATTTCATACAGTATATGAAATATATTAAAAAATCTTCCATCGTGCTTAATTGCAATAACTCAGAATTTTGCACTCAAAATTGAACCAAACAGAATTTATTTATATTCGACAACAATTCGATAGCGGTATACACATAGTGATTTTGATATTTCCAGTAACAAGTCAAGTATTGTGAAATAAACCAGTAAAAAACCAGTGTGAAAATTATATGGCGAAGTGGAACTGATCAAGAAGACCACAGATGGTCACCGGAACTTCTCAATGATATTTCTTGCATAAAAATCTCGATAAAAATATAGTCAAGCGACTATAAAGAAGCAAATTTAAATAATTCGGGTAAAAATGCCACCATCAAATTGATCTCATGATAAAGCCGGAAGGTAGACACCGAAACTTTGTAATAAAACAATATATCTTAGCTTATTATCATTCTGATCTGATCCAAGCCGTGTTTGAACTTTTTGGATGATTTTAGTGGTAATATCCCGCGTTCAAATTGCGTTACTTAAGTTGTACGTGTATTACGCTACTTATGTGTGGCCTTCAATGTCAGAAGACAGATTTCGTAGCCTTGTTATCTTTGTCTATCTATTCCCTGTTAGACTATTCTGTTATCTAGGGCTCCGCAGCTAATTTGTTAACTAATATAGTTCTGTTTCTTTATATTAACTTTGATGATCTACTGAAAGTACGGTAAGTATATAAATAGTTCATAAAAATTAAAACGATATTAAAAAACCCGACTGCCATGATTAAAAAGTAACAAAATAAAGTATTTTAATAAAGGAATGAAAAATAAATGATTTTTTCTTGATTTTTAATTTAATTTGAATTTTAGTGCAGACGGTGCGGACAGTTCTATTGCACGGTACATTGTTATCTGTGTAGAACTATGCGTGATTTTTAAAGAATAGAAATAGAATAGAGTATAATAATAAAATAAAATATTTATTTGCGATTAGAAATAACAACGAACATTATTAATACATAATAGGTGTTTTAAAACTTATAAGAAAAAAAAATTATAGCCGGCATTCAATCAAATTTTCCGGCATTTAGAAGTTAGTGTTTAGTGGAATAAATGAACTCACATACAAACATGCATTCTGAAAACTTTACACTCCTTTTTTTGAGCTGTCTTGTAAACTTCAAAGCGAAGAAAACACGTACATAAGTATCTTTATATTCTGTCAGTACGTCTGCTTTAGGGGGTTATATCTACTCTTTAGCAGTTTTAATATAATTTTCATTTCTTTTTTTTAATTCTATAAAATATCGACAACATTCATATCTGTCTTTTACTATATCCGTCAAAAATTTCGAATAAAGAGACAGCAAATATAAATTAATTTATTAATCAGTACTTTTAGTAGATTGTATTTAATAATGCGCTATTATTATAACACATCGTTAGGTGCACCAACGCACTACAAAACGCTTGAATTATGGCCCGAACCTGATTTTGTGTTTGGTATAAAGTAATTAAATCGTCCAGTTATCATGGTGAGAACCGCATAAATGGTATACACGAGAATATTTTTTATAATAATTGAAAAAAAAATCTATTAGATGAAATGTAGCATTGTATAAATTGATTTCATATTAGATACGTTTATAACAAAATACTGTTTTAAGGCTCCACTTACATCCTCTGAATTTTGGATTGTACAGAAAGTTACATATATGACCTACATGACAAAAAAACATCTCATTTAAATTCGCACTTCCTCTTTTACGAGGTGATAAATAACTGAAAGATTATTTTTTTAAGTCGAAGAAGAATTTTTTCCCTAAAATAAAGTAAAATCCTTCTACAAACAAAATAATCGCGTAAAGCCGGGGCTCACTTAGCACTTATTAAGACGTACGATTCTTTCATCTTCCCAGCTGTAGTACATAAAGTTACCATGCCGGTCGACTATAACACTGGAGCATCCAGATGCGGAAACCACTTTGTGTAGCGTTGAATCATCGTCCGCGCGTAAAATGGCGCCACTGGTTCCTCTGTCGCAAGTATAGACGATACCCTGCGCAGACACCGACAGCGTTACAGTGCTAAAATTCCCTGCATACAGCACCTCCTCACTGGTTGCCGGCATCATGCGGTACAGTGCAGATGGTCCAATCTCCTTCCGGAATACCCAGGCACCGGCTCCATCTACCACCAGCTCTGTCACTTGTGTGTCACCGAACTGCGGCACGGCACGTGTGACTCCACGTGTAAACGTGTAAGCTTGGTACTTGGAGTTAACGTAGGTGGTGTAGTACAGCACGCCATCAGCGTAGTGTGCGAAATATACAGTTTCGCCCTTCGCCGCCACAACGGCAAACTGTCCGATATTAGAATCCCACTTATACAATCCACCGTAATTGCTACACCAACAGTAGATATCTTGGTGAAGCTGGTCCACTGTGAATCCGCAATAACCTCTCGGTCCATCTGTGGTTCTGAACGTTTTATCCTTTAAGTCAAGCAAACCAGGTACTCGATCGTCTAAACTTATGTTGTAATAATTGATATACAACTTGTTTGTGTTTAAATTTAGAGCCATTTCGGTTCCCCATTTTAGTCCAGTCGCAAGCACCTCCTCCTCGTAAGTGGCTCCATCATCACCAATGACAGTACAGTTCTTTGCAGCACACACGCAAATGCACAGCGCCCACGTAACTGTCACACGCCACATCTGTAACCAACAAACCAACAAATTTTGAATACACTTTCAAGAGGAGTTACATTTTGGATTACAGTTACTCTGTCACCCCTTCCGGAAGATCGTAGACAATTTGTTTTTTTTTTGCACAGAGCTGTACAGTTATTGACTTTGATGAGGAATTAAAGTTTAATGGGACACGTCATCTATTATTATTATTTTCCTTGGATTGCTAACACGTCGAAGTGCCTCGTCTTAAACAAATATTTTTGTTTAATTTTAACATGTTTTTATTAGTTTTACATGTTACTATGTACGTTATCATTTCTTAGTAGTCAAATATAACAATAATCTGATGATGGAACCAGTTGGTGGAACAAACTCCTAATTGTCATATTGATATGAAACTTAAGAAATGTATATAATAACGGTGAAAATCCAATAATTAGGTTGCACCAAGCTCATTTGATGAAAAACCAGAAGATAGTATAACTCTTTAATGGCTTCTAGTAAACCCCTTGAGTTTGGGCATATTAGGTTTGTTTTAACGATAACAAACAATGCATTACACTTATTGGCGAAGATCGGATAATGCAGTCTGGAGCTGGCTATAGTACATGAGTGTCGCTAGTGTCGCGCATCTTAATATGTCCATTGTAGTAAAATTTTGACATTTGTCACAAGGTCATAAAAGTTTGCCAACCAGCGCACAAGCGCTCTCCGATCGTATATTTTTGTTGGTGACACGGTTGTCGGTAAGTGGTGCGACTCGGTCTGTGCCAACATACTCGTGTAAGTACGAGTCTTTACCACAGAGTAATCAAGCTTTGAAGTTTGTGTTTTAGTTAAAATTCTGTGTGCCTAAAAGCTTCATACCAATTTCTGTGTATTAAGCTCCAAAAAATTATAGAATTCCATACAAACTTTCAAGTCCCATATGAATTTAGCAAAATAATTTCATAGTTCTGTCGCCCACGTTATAACAGGCACCTCTGGAAAATTCAAGTCTCTAGACCCAGTAGTTTGGGCTATACGTTGATATATGTATAACAGTTAGTCAATCGGATTAAAAAGCATGAACTGACTGAGTAACTGTTATATATAACAGAATTAACTGACGGACTTTTAATTAGACCAAGACTATTTATAGTTATCGCTCATACATGCGCCCATCACCGGTCAATTATAAAAAAAATGTTGTTATCAAATGGATCAAATGAGGTTCAATTTTTTTTTTATCTTCTCGCGTAGGTAAACGTTAATTATTAATATCCTTGGTAGCCAAACAGCAGATATATAGATAAATTGGTTCACAAAACACGTCTGCCCTAGGGTTAACATATAGTGCATTTGGTAAAGTAGTTCGTAGACATCATTTTTACTTATTGGACCATAAAAAAGTACACTGCAGAAAATTATATTTACGCATGTAATATCTAATAGAATTATATACAAGTTTATACAGATAACTTTTTAGATTTTAGTTTTGCATTTAATAATTTTGCATAAAATAAAATACATAAAAACCCCATTGGCATAATTTTTGGGCTATTTCATTACAAAGATTTATTGAAGATCATGATCTGAGAATTTATTTGCGTAGCACTACGAGCAAGTCCATAGTGTATAAAAATTTAAATCCCCATGTGCCTTTTTTGTCACACTGCGCGCACTTTCCCTTACAAATTTTTCGAAAAAAAAAACACATGGAATTTTACCGAACAGCATAGCAGGCCTAACAAATCCAATGACTGTTATGACATTTTATGCCTTTGAGATTTGACATTTTGACAGATTAAACGAAAAAAAAACGCTGATTTAGACGTTACTATTTTTAGGGTTCCGTAGCCAATAGCGGACCTCATATAGTTACATCATATCGGTCGATGTTATCGTCAAAAATCCGGCGCCCTAAAAAAATTAAAAAACAAAATAGTTTTATTAACAAAATGATCTTACTTTAAATCCACTAAAAAGTGAAAAATAAGCCCCTAAAGCAGATATATATACTGACTGGTCATTAGGCTACTTACATGTTTTTTCGCCTTGCCGATTGCCAGTAAGCCACTAAAGCAGACGTATTAACAAAACATTAAAATGTTGTGTTGTTTCTTTGCCTTGCTGTCGGATGCCAACAGAATTTTTTACCTATTTTAACTGCAAATCTTTCGTAATTGACTTCGAGACGGATAAAACTTGTAGGTAGCCTAATGTTCTGTCAGTAACCTCTTCTTTAGGGGCTTATTTTTCTCATTTCAGTCGATTTAAAGTCGGAATAATTATTTGGTTAAAAAATTAGTTTATTTTGTTGAAACACACACACATACAAACAGCCTTGCACGTAGTTATATATATATAATGGTTGCACATTATTTTAATCTTAATACTTAAATTTTCTTAATTCTTTTTTTATTGTTATATACTACCGTTTTTTTAATAATTATTATATTAATAAAACATAATATTGTACTTATTTACCTTATTATTGTATCTAAATTTGTGATAGGAAGAGCGAATACCCTCAAACACAAGTTTATAAACTTAAATGAGGGGTTCCGTCCCACTAAGTTTCACCTGTCAAAGATCTTTTCTTGAATTCATAAAATAGCCCACGGCCAGCCAAGCCTATAGACGCTAGGAACCCAAAGTTTTCCCTTTTTGATGTTCTTAAGCGATTAATTATATAAATATGTATAAAAGCGATTGATAAAATTAATATAGATAAGCACCATAAAAGAAATTAGTAATTAGTATAAATTATAATATGTGCACTGTGTACTTTACCTTAATCTGTGGACCGCGGAGCGTCGACCTGTATCTAACAGTGACTGACAACACTGGCCTTCGCCTGGCGGAATGATCTGTGTCCCGCGCCTTTTTATCGCTACTTACTAACAGAGCAGCAGCGTCTTATTTGTTACTGGGGCCCGGACGCGGCGTGACCACACACTGACGTCATTTTGCTGTCTCGTTATCGTTTTTTTAACATACTTCTTCGAGGTTCCGTACTTAGGTAAGTAAGTATGTGGTGCAAACAAAAATTCATATTTGATGTTAGTATAGGTATTTGGATATCGAGGCCCAGTTTCATTAGTCTATCAGTATTGATGTGCGGAGTTGAGTAACGACGGGCGTGGTTTGTAAATTGATGGGTGACAACTAGTGGCACATTTTTCTGCCAGCTGTTCCGTGTTTCAGATGGCATGTTTAAAGTTTCAGTCCTGGCTGTTGTCATATGAAAGCGGGCGTTATGCTAAGTAAGAGGTCTTTTTGGCCGGCTTGAAAACTCTGACATTCGGGTAGCAATAGCTCGACAACGTGGACCAGCTACTACAGCCTTAAGGAGACGCCTGTACCCCTGCAGTGGGATTATAAGAGCTGAGACGATTTAATGCTTTAATTGGTAGGCATTTTTAATAGCAGAATCTGTGGCAAAATTAAAGAAGGTACGAGTTCTATAAGCAAAACTAAATTTATACCTAAACATACGTCACTTAATCGCCTTCGTATAATTTCGATAGATATCGTGGTGAAAATAATATTTTTACTTACCTATATTTTTATTTTGTTTCCACTGCTGTATCTAATACCTTTAAACGAGCAATTCTTGTATATATGTATATATATATATATCTAAATATATAAAAGAAGAAACTGATTGACAGACATATCAACGCACAGCTCAAACCGCTGGGTCTAGAGATTCCAAATTTGGCACGTAGGTTAATTATCAGGTATAGGGGTGCACTCAGAAAGGATTTTTCAAAATTCATCCCCTTAAAGGGTGAAACGGGGGCCCAAAGTTTGTATGAAAATCCGTCATTTTTGAAGTTAAATGGATGAAAATTTGTATATGGCCTTTCTGTTAAAAGCTAAGAATGACGTGTTTCACTGTTTTTAGAAAATCATCCCCTAAGGGGATAAATAGGGGTTGTAAATTTGTATAAAAAAATACAAATGATTTGGCTGAAATCAAAGTTAACTGCACTACACTTATATCTTGACATAACACTTAGGCTTAATTTTATCTCGGAAAACTTATAACACGGGAATAATTATAACTTAATGTGACTTTTCTTACTCTTTTACATCGTGTCACACTTGTGCATCCGATTCAGATGAAATATGGCATAATGAAATTTGAAAGAATAAAGAAGGACAAGGCTATTTTTTCCGATCGAGAGGTCTAGCGGGAATGAAAATCTATCACGATACAAAACTTTGCGCGGGAAAACACGATATGATTGAGCTGTAATTTATCACTGAGATAGTTAAAGAGACGGAAAAGAATTTAAACTCCTTTTTATCCCAATTCAAAGGTTCCCGTAGGACCTTTCGCGATATTCGAAATTTTAGCGAATAAAATCACATTAAAATATTACGCAATTGAGCTGAATACGGCTAAATATAGGCCTCCCCCCATATGTTTCTACAAAGATCGGTCAAATGGCGCCCGCGCCCAACTACTACCGACAGCTTTAACCCGATCATCTTTCCATCCAAACCAGATGGGTATTTAGTATTTTTCAACCTACCCACTTCTTATCCATAAATAAGTAAACAAGAGTTTAAGGATTTTTGACATTTTGTGACCAAGTCTGAAAATCAAAAATAGTTTTTTGTGGTCGCTGATTACGAAAACACGTCGGAAGTGTAATTCATTGTTGGACTGTGATTAGGTTCAAATGGGCATATATGGCATTTTTACTTTTTCTCTCAGCTTAATACATGGTGACGTAACTTCCGTAGTTGATATTTTTTTAAATTCTGCTAGATCTTGAATTATATATAGTGTTTCGCGCAGGCAAGGTCCCGATTTTCTAAATATTAAATTACCACAAATTTAACGCGAGCGAAGCCGCGGGCAAAAGCTAGTATAAATATATATTTATAATCTGAATCTCGGAAACGGCTCTAACTATTTTCATAAAGTTAAGTGTTAAGGTTTAATTTTAAGAAAATGTCGTTTTATCCGTATTTTTAGGTTATGATCAACTAAAAAATATGACACTTCCTAACATTGGCTAATAGTAATATTATTATTTTTACCGACACAACACTAATGCTACTTGACAATAGATGGCGTTGTTAAAAAAACCGACAGAGCTCGGTCTTCCAGGTACTATACAATAATAAACACTGCTTTCCTGTACATTTATGATAGTTTAAGTACATCTAAAGTGAATAGAATTACATATCAAAAGCAAAACATGTTACTATAATATTAATATAATAATATTTTTATGGTATAGGTACACTTTAAATAACCACATCTGGTTCGTATTTGTAATATAGATGTTATGAAAAAATATGTCATAGTCATTAGCTAATGGTGTAAATGCGAAATTGAGTGTTTATTTTTGGTTTCTCGTTTCTTTATGTCGTAATGTAGGGGGGGAATTAGTGCTGTAAATTGGCATTTAAAGGGACGGAGAAGGAAATAAGCTACTTTTATTTTTAATATATTAAAAGTTCTTGCAAAAATAACTATAACTGATTTCCACGTGGACGGACTATAGGTACAGCTAAATAGCTTGGTATAGCAAACTTTGTTACTAATATTAAGAAATTGCCGTAGATTCCCACGCCGATAACCAAAGGAGCGCGGAGCCGCTGGTGCAACAAAATGATTTACCTACCTGAGAAACTTAGAACATGCCGGAGCTTGAACATCCAGGAAAATAAGGCCATCAAAAACAATTAAAAAAAATATATAAAAACGGCAAAAAAAATCACGTTTGTTGTATGGGAGCCCATCTTAAATATATATTTTATTTTATTTAATTATTTATTTTCAAAGTGAAAATATAAAACTAAATATTCTGTGAAAATTTCAAGCGTACCTGTTGCTGTTATCAATATCGAGCAAAAACGTAAAATATTTATTTTATTCAATTTTTAGTAGTAATTGTTATAGCAGCAACAGAAATACATCTTCTGTGAAAATTTCAACTGTCTGACTATCA
Source organism: Apoda limacodes (assembly GCA_946406115.1). Lineage (NCBI taxonomy): Eukaryota > Metazoa > Arthropoda > Insecta > Lepidoptera > Limacodidae > Apoda > Apoda limacodes. Next base: position 16,552,887 of record OX291555.1, on the reverse strand, counting down.
CGGTTCATGAATTACAGCCTAGTGACATACGGACGGACGGACGGTGGAGTCTTAGTAATAGGGGATTAAGTTATAGAAACATATATATCTACTTACAAACATACATAAATATTTTGAAAATAAAGCAAACAAAATAATCGTAGCAACCCGAAACAGAAATACTGATGTAGGAATACTAAACCATCTAAGTATTAAACGAAACTCTGAGTCCCCGCGCCGTATAACGATTAATATATAATTTCTTTTCCTAATAGACGAAGATATTCCAAAATAGCTGAAAATCTCCATTCTTTACTTGAATCTTAAAGGCTATTATTTAGTTAAAGTTTCATTCCCTATCCAACTGACCCTGCCCCCTCCCCCCGTTTCTGATTAGAACCCTAACATTTCTAAAATTCATTCTTTCGGAAATTTACTGTTTTTTTTTGCGGCCACCAATTCGCAGTGTCTGTTAAGTCAGATGTCAGCCATGAAAAATATTTGCTGGTGATAAAACTCCTAAGGAATAACTTGCGTAAGACGTCTATATACCCGGTAATGCTTTTAGTGTGATATTACGAGGCATTTTCCGCCTATACGTATGTCACTTTGACGGTAATTGTGACATATTTTTTTATTTACGCATATTTTGTTTTTTATATTGTGTAGATTATCATTTTTATGCATATAGACGGATACGTAGACGATATTGTAATTGAAGTTTAGTACAAAATTTAAACAAATAGAAGTGTTGTTAGTTTTTTTGAGACCTTCGTATCGTACACACAAATGTGCAACCACTTGCTCCACCTAGCCGTAAATGTCATGGTCAGGTGGCAGACCCCATTAAGATTTAGTGCCATTAATAAATACAGGCTTAGCCATAGCTTAGCGCTAATTTCATATTGGCATTCATTATGTGCCTACTGACAACTTTAGCTAAACCTATTTTTACTGTATACACAATATTTAAGGCTATAATACACGAATAATACACGATATTGAAGGCCTCTTAATGCCTCAATATGGCCCAACCATGAAAATAAAAAATGGTCCAGCAGCAATTACCGTACGAGCAACTTGTCTTTGTTAACAAGAATTTTGACAAAACAATGCGTGCCGTATCAGTTCCGCCATTTTGAATTTTGAAACACTGACACAAACTAAAATTCAGCAAGCACCCTTAAATATCGAACACAACTCGTTTCATCGAAATCAATTTCTTTTAAATGGATGCCGTATTGGATCAGCTATCTTTTTTTTTTGTAAATTAATAAAAATTTTGAATCAAGGCTATTCGAAACACCAACAAAACTTAGTTTCATAGTAATCCAAGGGTTTTTAGGGTACAGTACCGCAAAAGGAAAAAATAACCCTTATAGGATCACTTTATTGTCCGTCTGTTTGTTGGTCTGTCTGTCTATCAAGACCCTTTTTCTCAGGAACGTGTCAAGGTATCAAGTAGATATAAATATCTAATACTAAGTTCTACAGTCCCTTAAAGCTGTTAAAAATGCATTTTGGTCGCATATTGTGAAACAAATAAATCAAAACCTATGAGCTCATACTACCTGTTGACCTACAATCATGAAATTTGCCAAAAACCAAGATGTTGCATGACAAAGATAGGAAAAAATCCAAAAACTGATAATCAAGCATAAACCTGTGAGACATGATCTCATGATTGAAGAACTATCTACATATAATAAGTTTATACGGAACCCTTGGTGCACAAGCTATACTCGTACTTGGCCAATATTTTAAAAATGAACGCAATTTAAATTTTTTGAAATACTGCTTGCTGAACTGAACCGCGGGCAAAAGCTTGTATTCTATAGCATTTCTAACAATTCTCGTTTGAGATCCATAGAAATAATTATATACATTGCGCATTTGAAATAACGTATGAAATTCATCGATTGTCGCAAAACCGCAATGTACATCTTATTTCTATGGATTTTAAACCAAAAATATTAGCAATCTTTTTACGGAATCGAGCCCTTGGTGCATATGACAACCTCTTATAATTTCTGTTGCCGAGACGTGTCGTTTCGCTGACTTAATTAATTAAATCCCAAGAATTACTCAAAGGCGAAGGAGAAAATTAGCACATTTGTCGGTAGGTAGATACATTAGAAGCATGAGCATGTAAAAATTGTGTTTTTAATACAATTACTTAAAAAGTGATATAATATTACGTACCTTACGTTCCGTAGTCGATGTCTTCTTACTGCAGTTGTTTGAGTTAAGTGAGTCGTGTTGTTAAATAAAAAACACTTTAAGTTAATTCTGTAATTTTAAAAAAACTCTAATATCAAAGTGTTTGAGTTTAGTAACTCGTGTTATTTCAAAAACAACTACTGGTGTCTTACAAAGACCTAGTACATCAATCTTCCATATACACAATTCTTAATAGAACATATCTTCATTAAGTTATACAGAATAAATAAAGCCAGAAATGCCTTTCCGCAGCAAGAACAATTTATATATAGAAGGTGGCAAGCAAGGAATTTTACTACACAGTTTTAAGTAGGTATAAACTTACTTTATATCAGCTTAATAAAATTCTAAAATTCAATATAGGTAATTACATAAATATATAAATACATGTGACTGTTTATATACCTCGAGTTTCGCAGAAAATGTGCACTAAGCTCTCGACAGCTCAACACTTGACATTTCCTTTGACAAACGAGTATGTGCGCGCCCGCTTTCATGATGTCAAGATGGCTTCCATCTTAACATGCTTAGGGTTGTTTACACGAACCAATTTTTACGACAATTTATTGAAATATATATATATATATATATATATATATATCAGCGCACAGACAGGCTCAATAAACCAGAGATGATATATAGGTGTTTTTTTTTTTAAATAATAAATCCTTTGATAGTGTGAGTAACAGCTAAGAGAGGAATCACAACATTACGTTACAAAAAAATAAGGAATACCTCGAAAACTATAAATATGGAAAATATGGAACCATGTAAAATATGAAAAATTCTCAAGACATTAGGAGTTGGTAAAACCCAATCTTTTTTATACCACTAAGGTGGCAAAAAAGCTTGAGGTCCGCCTGATGGTAAGCGGTCACTTAAGCTTATGGACGCTTGCAACACCAGGGATAGGGATAGGACGTTGCTGATCCTATCATCAAAAATCTAATAACTATTTTCTTGAAGAACCCCATATTGAAGTCCTTAGAGAGAACCTTGGCAAGAAGCTCATTCCACAACCCAAGCGTTCCTGGAAGTTTCTCTGAAACCGCACTGTACGCGACCATTTCGGTTCTAAACACACCCCATTGTAATAGCAATATAATACACACAGAGAGGGAAAGTCTCTCCTCAGTAATTTCAAAAATCTTTACATAGATTTACTCAATTAACATTTCACTTCTGAACCTGCTATGAATAGCAGTAATACAGCTATTACGCTGCAAAATCTTTCAATGAACTCAACTATACTGATACTATTCTTTTACTTCCCGCCAGTTTCTGATTATGATGTGAATAAGAGTAAACTTCCTCCTGCGAAGCTCAATATAAGGCAAATACATTCACTGCCTGTTTTCAAGAATTCCTTAAAATCCTATTACCTACTTACGCACTACTTCCTAATTTTTTATAACTTTGGCCAACCTTAGAGAGAGCACATACTCGTAGCATCTATAATACTTACAAACAAACGGCAAACTTTAACTTTCTTATGGCAGTCGGGTAAAACCAGTTTTGAAAAAAATAAACGAAACAGCTCTCGAATTAAATTCATTATTTTACGTTCAAGTAAAAAAATAAAATTCAATAAATTATAATTCGAAGCATAATAACGAAATGTTATAAAAAAATTATTCAAAGCCACACTTATGCAAAATGAACTAAATTGTACAAAATAAGCCCCCGTACATCACGGAGCAAAAAAGCGTGGGCACTATTCATCTATCATACCGCAATACACTATAACTTTTCAAGTCCACCAAAATCATGTATTTATATGTATAAAAAGGTAAACTGACTCATTGAATGATATATCAACGCGCAGCTTAAACTACTGAGCCTAGATACTTGAACTTTTGCAGAGGTTTCTGTTATATTATAATGTAGATGAGCCCTAAGAAAAGATTTATGCCCTAAAGGGGTAAAATGGGGGTCAAAAGGTTGTATAAATGTCCATCATCTGTGAAGTTAAATGCAAAAAAAAAATAGTATTTGGCCTTTAGAATGAATATTAATATTGTCATGTTTCATAGTTTTAGAAAATCATCCCCTAGATGATAATTTCCTAAAATGGGGGATGATAATTTGTATGAGAATTCCGATATTTTTGTAGGTAAGTCTATAAACAGTTAAATTTTTCAATGTCCACACGGGCGTAGCCGCGGAATTAAGCTAGTATAGGATACATTTCTGTTGGTTAGTGACCCTATGTTCCGTTTTTAGGGTTCCGTGACCAAAGAGCAATACAGAGTCCTATTGCTATCAATCGGTCTTTCTGTCTGTCTGAGTATCTATATCCGTCTGTTTCGCTCGTTAACAGAATGAGTCAAAAAACTAAAATTTTGACATTATGTGTAGAATAATGACCGAAAACATGATACTAAATAAGAAATCAAATAAAAAAAAATCTTCTTTGTGTATCTAACGAGGCCGTATTTTTATTTACCCTAGCGTGGCTATCATTGTTATAAGTTAAAAAAAATTAATTCTTTTTTATCCTTTAAAATAAAGAAATGTGTGTCGGCAATGTAATTATTTTTGGAACAATTTTTTTACGGAGTCTGTAGCAAAAACTAAACAAGCTAGCGGCACTACTCCATAAAATTAGAAAACTGACTTAAAGAATTACAATAAACACGAAATTTTAGCAAAAGTGCAAAACTTTTTCGCCTAAATTCACGAAAAGCCTACTAGCCTGAGCTAGTAAGGAATTTAAAATTTCTTTGTATCATGACCATGATATGGTACTGTATTTATACAACAAACCTTATCATCAGCGCTAATTATGTAATTTCTAATCTGTGACTGACCGAAACAAAGTGCGAAAATAGTCTGACTCGCACTTGACCAGTTTTTATGTTCTTTTGTTCTACACAACTGTAATTCACAACATTGCTGCAAAATATTTTTAATTAAAATAGAATTATTTCACAACCACAGCCCATTAATCTTCTGTGAGTCTGTGACAAATGTATGTATGTACGTCCACAACTAGACGTCGCAGGGCTTTGCGACATTGTTCAAAGTGTAATATCAAAGTTATTTTTAAACCTTACAACTTTATGTATATGTATAACTTAACTATATGTATATTGTTTGTCGACGTGGAATACGGCTTTTGTTACATCTGTAGGAATTTTTGAATTTTCTCGGTACTCAAAAGTTTTAGTAGTAGTTTTAGCTGAGTAGCTCAATTGGTTTCTTAGCGAGGTCAAGCACTTTTTTAAAGCACTCCATATGATTCCACATTTTAATGACTTATGAGTCCCCTAAAATAAAAGGGTCTAAAAAATTTACTACAATCTGTAATGAAAAAAAAAAAAATTTATTCGCATTTGAAACTATAAGGAATATAGTGTTTTTATTTTTTGCAGAATGAAGACAGGCTTGTAGATGCAATCAAAAACAAAATAGTATCTAAACCTTATAAATTATTTTTCACCTCTTTAGCTCCAAAACTTGGTTTTGCTGTTCAGAAACAGTGGGCAAAATTTGTTTTTTGCTGCGAGCGTGAGACAAAGTAATGCAACGTCCGAATATATTGGTTTCGAAACAATTAATTTAATATAATGAAATCACTATATTGCATTTTTTTTATTGATGACGTACTTAATATGTATGATTAATAATGCCTACTTATAATTAGTAGCGTTTATTTAAAAAAATACTTTGTTTTCGATAAAAGTGTCAAAGAGTAAATTTCTGAACGGAAGTTTAAAAAAAAAAACAGTTAAATGGCTTTTTTTTTTAAATGAGTGACTCGAGTCCCGAAGATATTTCTTTAACACCAGAAGAGCTAAGACAACAAGTGTCTACTGCTGAACTAAGCTTTTCGTCAGAGAAGTCACGTGAAAAATATCTATAACCATACGAACCTCTGCTCGTTTTTTTTAACAACGCCATCTATTGTCAAGTAGCTTCACTGTTGCTTAACAACGCCATCTATTGTCAAGTAGCTTTAGTGTCACTCTGTCGGTAAAATAATATAACAACTCGCCAATAAATGTCAGGCAGTCATATTTTTCAGTTCATCATTGCCTGAAAACACGGATAAAACAACGTTTCCTAAAATTGAAACCTAGCTAGATCGTTCATAAAAATCGTTGCAGCCGTTTCTCAAATTCAGATTAGATTATATTTATATATACATATAAATAAGAATTTCACAAACATATATTAAAATTGGGATAACATTAACTTAATTTTCATGACAGTTATTGCTTTTTTATCAGTAATTCATTTATTACGTTGGCGATTTCTTTGTAGCTTTTGAAGATTTGTATAGGCTACTTTAAAGTTTATTGTTTCAACAAATACATTTTGGTAACTATATATAAAAACTGTCAATAATTTAACATTCGCTATTTATTTACTTGAAAATGATATGAAAAAAATATCCCTACTTTACATAACTATAAAAACCAAGATAAAGTAAAAACAAAAAAGATATTAATTTTTTAAAATGTAGATTTATACTTATATTTTATAGAAGTTTATCTGATCTATCAATAGATACTCAATCAAATGAATGTGTAATACAAACGAAGGGACGGACAGACGGACAAGGCGAAACTAAAATCGTTCCTTCTTTTAGTACGAACACCTAGAAACGAAATTATGGCTGAAAAGTTTAAAAGTTATAATATATTTCTATCAGAACTGATTGATTACAAAGGAAAAAAAATAATGAAAACAATCCGACTGCAAAAACATTAATAACCAAACAGAAATTAAGTTATACCAAATATTAAACTTTCAGCAGACGAAACTTATTTTAAGATTACTACTATAGCGTGAGAAATCTACACACTATTTAATCTTGCATTGAAATGATTCCCGCAAGCTTTTAGTTAAATATTGGGCATGTTTTTATTACTTTTTTGTTAATTATGGTTATGCAGTCGGGTTTTTTATTAGAATAGAATAGAAAAGAATTTTTTATTTGCTAGAATATGGTAAAAAACAGATAGCATAACATTAGTTAATTTTAAACTTTCGCGTTTTTCACTTATTATTATCATAGATCTCGGGTCATAACGCGATGCACGTAAGTACGTATACGGAAACGTACCTTTATTAGGTGCCGACGTTTCGACAAGGATTGCACCTTATCGTGGTCACGGATGTACTGGCTGGAGAGCGCGGCGTCGACTTCTGCAGTTTCTTCCAATACCTTCACATTGTTTAAATGTTCTCGACCCACTACACTGACAATGTCCATATTGCGTTTATCACCGATATTACTGTCGCGCGGTTCAAACCTATAAATCACTGTATTCCACGCCTTCGAAAGATTATATCCATCTTCCCTATTGAAATTTTTGTCGCATTACTTTATTTCAATAGCTTCGCGTATTAATCGTTGATAATAGTGGCGCTCAGTGGAGAGGACTTTCGGTTCGTGAAGTTCAATCCAGTGATTTACTAGTATTTAGTATTTAGTAGTAGCTTCCACAGCTGCAGTCTATCCTGTAAATGATTGGTGTTTAGTAGGGAATAGAATCCTTCGGTGTATGCAGGTGTTTGGCGATTTTAAAGTGTGGTGTGTACACTGTCTTGATAGAGTATTTACTTAGTAAAGTACCTATTTTGTCCGTCACTCCCTTTAGGTATGGCTAAAAGGTTGCTTGTCTATTCACTTCAGGTTTTCTATTTCTTTGTGGACGTCGCGGCTGTCGTTTACACACTTTAAACCCATTCCTTCTTAGTTCCTCCTGCACATGTTTTAAATCGTTTTCTACGTGTTCCGGGACGCATAAATCGTAAGCACGATTAGTTAGTGACGTCACAACAGATATCAGGTGACGTGGATAGTGATGAGAGGAAGCATGCAAATACCTATCGGTGTCTGTGGATTTTCTGTACACAGAGTGTGCCAAAAAGCCATTCGGTTTCACTGTTATTTTAACATATCAAAAAGGTATGGACCTGTTTTGCGCTATTTCACATGTGTATTTTATTTTCGGGTGAATAGAATTTAGATGGTATAAATATTGTTCCACTTCCTGTTTACTACTTTTCATGATACAGAACACGTCATCGACATACCTTTCCCATAGGATAATTTCTGAAGGGCTGTCCCTTAATACTATTTCTTCGAAATATTCCATCCAGATGTTGGCCACTACTGGTGCAACTGGTGATCCCATGGCCACCCCGTCTATTTGAAGGTAATAGTTTCCTTAATTAGTTAAGTAAATATTTCTAAAAGGTTCTAAAGTTTATCATTAATATATTCTCGAATGTCATAATAGAATTTATCTAATAATAATTGAAATATTTTGTGAAATTGTTGTTTAAATTATGTCAAGTTTAAGTCTTTTATATTATTGGGAAGCTTATTGTATATTTTAACTGCCATGCAATAAACATTATTTTGAAACAGGGATAATATTTGTTGTGGCAGATAAAGTTTATGTATGTAACGAGATGGCCTTTGCATTACATCAGAGGTTGTCACAAACATATGTAAAGGTTTAGTGTGTATAAAAACAAGGAGGTGGAAGAATTTTCTTGTCTTTAAATAAAGGCTTACAGCTGTCAAGCGGTCCTGCTCCACACAATATTCTTACACATTTCTTTTGTACTCTAGAGACTCTTTGTGCATTCACAGAGTTTCCCTACAATATAAGGCCATATCGCAAGACAGATATACATATCCATGATAAGCTGTGAGAGTAGCTTCGTTAGTTGCAATTTTGTATAATCGATTCAAGGCAGATACGTACTTTTCGATCTTCCAGTTTCAATATTTGTCTATCTGCACACCTAAGAATTTAACAGTATCAACTTGTTCTAATAAATTATAATTGTAGTGTATATTAAGAGTTCGTGATAATGGTTTGAAATTTTATTATTTTAGTCTTATCAATAATAATTCGCAGGTTATTTTGTTGTAGCCACGTAATTATATGATTTAGTGTCTTATCTTCCATTTCTTAGTAACTAAAGTTGTTAACTTTGACAACGACTATTATGTTATCAGCAAATAAAATACACCTGTGTCTGGTTGCCTTTGGTAAATCATTAATATAGAGAAGGAATTATAGTGGCCCTAGAATACTATCCTGCGGAAGTCCATACTTATTTATTTTGTACTTAGATCTATATTGGGTTATTTTCTTGCCAGATAGCTTAGAGATCTCTACACATTGGTATCGTGTGTTAAAATATGTTTCAATCCATTGATGAGCTTGCCCTCAGATGCCATAATTGTATAGCTTATGAAGTAATTTTTCATGGCAGACAAAGTCAAATGCCTTTGATATGTCTAAAAGTATGGATACTACAGCTTCTTTCGAATTTCGAAGCCTTCAGTTATTGTTTTTATTAAAGATAAATACGCGAGTGATGTAGAACTATTTTTTCTGAAACCATACTGTTCAAAATTAAGAATATCAAAATTCATTACAAAACTATAGATTTTATTGTATATAATTTTCTCGAAGACTTTGGCTAAATTTGGAACTTACGTTATTGGTCTATAACTATTCATTAGATATTTAAGACCCTTTTTGAACAATGGCTTGATAATTGAATATTTAAGTCTATCCAGAAACATGCCTTATTCCATAGAAAGATTAATAATATAATTTAAGGGTTTTGATATAGATTCAGAGCATAATTTCAAAATCTTTGTATTGAGTTCATCATACCCTGTAGAACTGTTTTTTTTAATAATTGAATAGTTTTTATTATGTTATTTTCATTAATTGGGGGTCAAGAATATAATATTTACATTGTTGCTGTTTGTTACTGTCTTGTCAAGATACTGAGTTTTATCAGATATATTTTCAGTAATGGAATCTATAAAGTGATTGTTAAATAAATTTACAATTTCCGATGGTTTTGGATGGAAGATCTTGTTTTTGATACTAATTTTATTTATTTCCTTAATGCAAAATTTAGTACTACCATTTGACTTTATAATATCCTAAATAGCTTTACATCTAGTTTTGGATAAGTGAATGTACCGACTATTTTGAACTTTCTGAGCTTCATTTATACATTTTTTGAGAATTTTAATGTATGAGGTACTATATATTTTTTTTTAATTTATGATTTTGTTAGGTGGTGAGACTATGTAATTAAGGTAAAGACGTCTTTTATTGACGCAACACTTTTTCAGTCACTTGCTTATCCATCTATTTTTTACAGGTCATAAAATAATATTAATGAGTCATGAAAGCAATTCAATGCTACATTAGTGTCAGTTATAAAGAACTTCGTTAAATAATAATGCTGACATACGATTTAAAAATTTCTTTATATTTTCATTACTATAATCTCTTTTTTCTTCTAACCACGTTGTCGATACTGCGGGCAAAGACTTTGCTAAAAGCTCAAACGTTAAGCTTTGTCCCGTTTCATGGTCAAAAAGCCCTAATAAATGTATATCTGCTTCAATATTGGCAATATAACTGGCTATAGGTCAATACAGGATTTCTTACTCGTTGGTTTTTTTTTACATGAATTTTTATATTACAATTATTAAATAAGCTTATTAAATCATTAGAATGTTTACTTTGTTTTAATATATTAGTATTCCAGTCGCCACATATTTTTTTATTTTTATGTAGGATTTTTTTAAGTAACAGGTTAAGGTTATTAAGGAATATGTCAACATTGGAATTTGGAGTTCTATAGATGCATATAACGGTTAGATTCAAAGTCGTAATCTCTGTGGCGCAATATTCAAATTGGTACATTATCGGTGAGACCAAATTACATAATTTTTTTTTTTTATATCCCAAGCCTTTTTTTAACAATATACAGGTACCACCCCTCCTTTCCTTACATCGAGAATAATATGATAGTAAATGATAATTATTTAATCGCAAATTCTGCTCTGCACCACTTTTAAAAAATGTTTCTGTCAGGCATCGTTCGAATGCAACGTTTGCTATTTTTTGTTCCAATTCGCACAAAGTTATTCTGAAAAAAAAACCTGTTTACTTAAAAAGCCAGCTATGTCCTGATGAAATAAGGAATATACTTTTTTTGACTCAGTTTCGAAAAACCCTGGTACTGTCAGTTTCGGGCCCTACAGCCACTGTTGCAATACTTTTTTGTTTTATTGTTTTAGTTTAATTTTCGCACTTATTGGTTTCTAAATGAGTAGTATTTCTCCACTTGGGTAGTATTTCTGCACTAGCATCTCTCCACACATATTTTTAATATTTTTTATATTCAATGAGTCGTACCTCATACTATCTATTACCACATTAATTTTAGATTTTAACTTTTTTATTATAATTTTTTCGTCAATATACAATTTTTTATATGTGCTATGAATTTCAATGTCATATTGGATAATAAATTGAGTTATTGATTTAAGTAACTAACATAGAGGTGCGGATTGTACTGTACCTTTAGGAGCAACACAACATTGTTTCTAAGTTTGTATAGGCAGTAACATTCTGAGAATAAATTGTAAGGATTTTTGACATTAGATCCTATGTCTAAAATTACAATATCATCATTGCGTAGCGAGTGCTGTAGATTATCACAACAGTTTAATATTTCTGTACAACTTGCATGCTGTTTGAAACTGCTGTAACAGTGTAGTTGTCATTCCATTGCCCCATTCTTTGCTTTGATATATCGGCTGCCAATCCTCGTACTTGCTCATCTCCTATAATGTATATTGTTTATTTTCTAGAATTCTCCAAATTACTAGACGACATTTCGTTGTTTTGTATGTTATTTTCAATGCAAATGTTTTTTGTCGTCAAATCTTATAATAAAATTATAAGTGTATTTTCGTACTCGCCTTTCAAAGCCCTTTATTTTAAAACCCAAACAAAGTTTTGGTCTTGAAAAAAAAAATTAACCCACCCACAATAAAGCGCGTAAAATGCGCCATTTTGATTTTTTAAAAAAATTATATACCCAGTGTCACTCTCACAATTAAGACGAATCTAACGACGCCTCTCAAGCTAAAATAAAAAAAAATGGTAAATTGCTTAATAAACCATTCAGTAAAACAGGGAGTATTGCAATTCATTTCCATTCAACCATTGTCGATGATCCGCTTAGTTGCGGCAGCTAATGGATATTGTGGAAATGTGTTCGGATTGAACTATTCTGGTGTATTATTTAATGCAAAAATCATTTAAATTTTACAAATAATTGTTTAAATACAACGTGCCAACTAAAATATCGTTTTGTTCACCAACTTTTGCGCTTAATGTCAAAAATCCAACAATAGAAATAAGTCAGTTATACAGATTTTGATGTTTTTTGACTTTGGCTAATTAACTTTGAACGCATTTAAGGCTGCGAACAAAACGCACCTTTTATTTTGAGCCACGCATTTTGGTTGCAAAACTAAGTTTTTTCATTACTATTAAAATTAATTGGGCACTGTAATATTTTCTTCGTTACATGATTTTTTAATTTTTAAACATTCAAACTAAGCTGGCAATCTGGGTTCATAACGTGATTGCAAATATGTGTTTTATTAGGACCATGCTAACCATTAGCGCAAGCACTCAAGTACTGTCACCCGCGTAACGGGGAACTCCCCTCCTGGCGGTGACTCACCTTCGGGTTCGAGTTCGACTACCCAAGAGCCCTTCAGCGTTGGGCGCTATATGGGCTGAGGTTCCTTCAGAGTCTCACCCCAAAAAGCCCGGTGACGCAGTAATGGCTGCAACAGCCAACTGCATTGTCAGATCAGAAAAAAAAACTAAAGTACCAACGCCTAGCCAACTTAAATCTTATTTAATATATAATGTAAATACATTCCATTCGATTTTATTATTTCTACGGTGAGCTAGGGCTTTATGCAAGCCATCACATGTACATGCACGGGTCTCGTACGCACATTGCCACACATACATAGATGTTACTATACTCGCAAAAGTGCTTGATTAAAGAAGGCGCTTGTACGGTCTAGTCGTGTAGTCTGTCAAACAGAGAAATCAACTCTCAACAGAGACAATTAAAGGACTTCTTCATACAAAACTGTTGTTATCCCTAACACCCTATAAAACTGTAATATAGAAATCAACACAGCAATGACAAAAAAAAATAAAACATTTATAAATAATAATGTCGTATTCGAAGTTTCAAAGTTCAAACCAGACCGCTCCGGTAGATTGCTCCGCACGAACTCTGTTTTTTGAGACAATGTAATATAAGTGACGTTTTGTTGACCGACATTATGCACATTATGCGTCTAATGTCAATAATCCAACCAAAGAGAATGAGCCAAGATTTGTTCGGTGTGTCACACAACATTTATGTCTTTTAAACTTGGCTGGATTATGACATAGCATTGAAGCAGTGAACAGAACGCAACTATACCCTCTTCAGAAGTCTATGCGAGATCTATGCTAAGTTCGCCAAAACTTCTCGCGAATACTGTCCACACTCACGAATGTTCTCATTACTGTTCTCGCTCTCGTCTGGTATGGACGACTTTGACAATGCAGCGGCTTTGTTATTTAATCTTCGCATTCTATAACCTTGTAGAAAATAAAATTTAAAATAATATTCAGAAAAAAGAAGGGCCAGACGATGGTGGATGACGATTCTAAGTAGTAACAGGTCCACTCAACGTCACTTTTTACGCCGCGCTGGAATCGAACAAGAATGTGGTGACGTTCTCTTTTCTCCGATTTGAGTACCGAAATGTCCAAATACCGACATCGATCGGAGAACAGGCAAGCGCAAAAACGAGAAGGCAAGACACCATTCACATTTTCGCTTCTCCGAGCTTCTCGCCGTGAGTCTGGGGCGGCCATTAGATGCAGGCCGAGGGACACTTTAAGCTTCTGTACCATGCAGAAGTATAGTTATCTCGTAAGCTCCGATTTGGTTGGTTGGACAAGTTGGATTTAGTCAGGTGTCTAAACCCAACCAACTTTGTAACAATACTTCATTCAGCTGAACCAAAAGTTGTTTTCTAAAAATTTTTTTTTATCTGTTGTACAAAATATGTCACGTTTACAAGTAGCTGTTTTGTGTTTTCTGTTTTAATTTCATTAATTTCAGCTAATAATATGAAATGCAAAATAGCGTGCAGTTGATACTCTAATCTCCATTAAAAATTATTTAAGCCACTATTTATCTTCTGCGTTCATAGAAACTTCATAACTATGTACAACAAAAGTTACCGAGACTGGTAAGGAATCAATCGAAAACAATATTCTTCAAAGATTCTCTTTTTAATTTTACTATAGTTTAAATTTCTATTGTTTTAACTCGGATTTTATTAGCAAAAACGCTAAAGTAAAATCCAATGAAATCTGAAATACACAGTTCGTAACTCAATACTATTAAATGTCAAGTTACTTGTACCTCTTTTTACTTATTTAAAATAGAAAAGGTCACTGCTACGTCTATTTTCCTGTGACACACTCAGTAAATAAACTTAATGTGGATCCAATTAGTCATTTAAGAGCTCTGAGTCAAAGTGAGAAACGTCCTCAAAATCATTTTTAATTACTGGCTCAAAGTTAAACAAGCTGTTTTTTAGTTTTGCTTTTATTTTATGCTGAATATATTTTAAAATTGTCGGGTCAAAATAAATCTCGTAAAATGTCAGGTTTTCGAGATAAACGCTTAAGTCGTACTAATGGAACCTTGAACAACTTCAAAAGTGTTTATCTCAAAAATCCTAACACTTTATGTCTGCAATCGAAATTTGTAGGTTGCTTCAGTGGCCGCCATTTTAAAAATAAAAATAAAATGGCAGCCTGAAGGTAGGTAGGACTAATTTTTACTTTTTTCATGCATCCTCCCAACATTCCTTCTTAAACACCTTAACACACCTTTACCAAACTTTGATACTACCTACATCTTCATCACTATTTGATGACAGAATAAGTGTCATTTAGGGTCAGCTCAGACCGACACGCGACGCGACGCGGCATTTTTGAGTTAAAAACACATTATTGGCCTTGTTTCCTAGATAAAAGGATACAAATTATAGTGAGAGCACAGAATTGTGAGGTTACGAGTCACAGTACACCAAGATGCGTAATTTTTTGTCTAGTAAACAAGGCCCATACTGTGTTGCTATCTTAAAAATGCCGCGTCGCGTCGCGTGTCGGTATGACCTGACCCTTAGGATCACGCCATATAGCTATTAAAATTTACTTTAATGCTTTGTTTACGATGCCAAACATTCACTCCAATAGATTTAATTTTGGAACCAACACATCTCCATCATCAGCCAAGCGTACCTCTATAAACAACTTCTGACTACTCACAGAGATATCCAGTACTCTATTTTGTTGCGAAACAAACAAATAAGGATAGAAATTTGAAATATAAGGAAAGAGTATGTTATATATTAAATACGGCCTTTAGGAACGGATTTTGCAAAATTTGACTCTTGAATTGAGTTAAATCTATGAAAATTGATATTCAGCCTTTTGACTTTAAAATAAGTAATGATAATGAATTTTGTATGGGAATCCGGTTAATTTTCTAAATAAATGTATGAACATTAGAATATACATATTGGGTATCAAATAAAAATAACGTGTTTCAGCATTTTTCGAAATCTCTTCAGTGCAATCCTAAAGGTGCGAAAGCAAAGTTTGTATGAGAAATATTTATTTTAATTTACTTATAATTTTGTATACATATTCTTCAACACAAGTATTTCAGTCTTTGCCAAACATCAGGTCCTAAGGAGAATAATGGGGCTGGCAAAGTCTGTTTTTTAGTTAAAAATTTAAATGACTGGTTCTTCGTTTTGGTAATCATTCCGTACCTATCTATACATAAAAAAGCTATCTCCTAAATGAATTACCTTAGCCCAGCTCAAACCGCTAAGGACGAAAATTTTAATTTAAGAATGTGTCGACTTTAACCAGATTGAAAACGGCGGCAACATTAGAGAAAAATCATAATTCAATCGCCAAATTTACTTGAAACATGGTATGATTGCTCAGTAACGCAATTTATGTTATATATGGTTCAGGATTTTTAAAAAGTAAGGGGAAAAAGTAAGAGTAATAGCTAGAATTTAAACATTGTTTATGGTCCAATTTACTTGAAACTTAATATATATAATTTCCTTTACAATCATAGAGCGGCGTCTTTCAGATATTTTAAATAGTTCAACCCGTAAGAGCAGAAGGTGCTGACAAAGTATCTTTGTGATTGGGAAATACCATGTTAGTAGTCAAACTTTAGTCTTAATGTTCACAGTTAAAACAATTAACATAACAAATAACAAGCATTTTTTAACTTCAAAAAGGGGTGGAAAAATTTATATGCGAAAAGACTCTACATTGCTTGGAATAAATTCACTTGGGACTTTGTATTTATGCTTTTACACTATTTTTATAAAATTCAAACCTTGCTACTTTGGAACTCTGATTCGATTTTCTCAAAAAGTATGAAACTTACAATTATCAAAGTTACCTATACTTGCAGAAAGTACGTTTCATGTGGATTGAAATGATTGGAAACTCATTGGATTTAATCAATTAATTAAGTGTTTATTGAGCATTTTTTGATGAAGAGTCGTTTTCCAGTCGTGTTAATCGTAAGTAACAATAAAATGTAAAAAAAATTAAAGCCAGAAAAAATAAAAAATAAATTTGGATCAGTATTGAGTATTCCCTCCCCTTGCTTGGATAACTGCCAGCATCCTGGTATTCGTCGACCTCACAAGCCTGATGCTAAAATCTTGAGGAATAGCATTCCACTCCTCTCCAATTACGATTCTCAGCTCGTGAATGCTTGTTGGAGCAGGTACCCAGGCTCAAACCCGACGTTTCAGCTCATCCCATAAGTGTTCTATCGCATTCAAGTCCGGGCTCCGCGCTGGCCAGTCCATCGTGCGAATGCCTACGTCGCGTAGGTAACTGGGTCACCACATGTGCAACATGAGGTGCATTATCATGCATCAACTGCATATCCTGCCCGATATATCTTGCATAAGTTACCACATGATCGGACAAGGAATTCAGTAATGTAGCGATGAGAAGTTAATACACGTGTACGGCCCGTCGGTTCAAACTAACACTGTATGTGTGTCGGTTAACGAGATACCGCCCCAGACCATTACAGATCCCCCTCCATAAGTATGCATGGTTTCTTCTATGCAATACTGAGAATAACGGTTTCCAGGGTGACGATATACTCTCTGACGTCGATCACTTCCATGTAGTCTCATCCTGGTCTCATCGGTGAAGAGTACATTGCCCCACTGCTCTAACGTCAAATCCCTATGCTCTCGATTCAAGTTGTGCTCGACAGTGGGCTACCGTTAATTTTGGGCCAAGTTGGAGTCAGGTTTCGTTCAGCAAGTCTCTTTCTGACGGTATCTGAACTTATGACCACTTGGCGTTCGTCACGCAGACATCGTTGGACTTGAACTGCATTAAGGCGGCGATTTCGCAAAACAGTAAGTTGGATATAACGATCATCAGCTGCTGATGTAGCCCTAGGTCTGCCCGTACCTGGTCGGTGATCGAATGCTCCAGTCTCTAGGTATCGTCTGTAAATCCGTTGTACCGAAGATCTGTTGATTCGTAGTCTTCGAGCGACCTCACGTTGCGAAACGCCTGCTTGAAGTAGTTTTACAGCTTGAACCGCTTACTGAGGTGTCGTATCCTTTATTAACCGAAGAAAGTAGCACAAATACACGCGTATGATGCAAATGATGGACGACTACTAAAGAAATCATAAGAAATATCCGACTACCCTCATTAAAATAAAGTACGCTAATCGCAAACTCTAATCAAAAGAGATCAAATTGTTGGTATTGTGTTTATGGCTTGCGTACAATGTAAATTGACAGTACTTGAGAATAAAGTTATGGTCATTGCAATCCACATGAAACGTTCTTTCTGTAAGTATAACTTTGAAAGTTGTAAGTTTTATACTTTTTGAGAAAATCGAATCAGAGTTTCAATCAAGGAAGCGGGTGGCTCGATTTATTTGCTTTCCAGCGTCTTTCTATCGTCAATTTACTTAAAATTTGGATAAATATGCTTTATAAGACAATTAAGTAAAACAGTTGTGTTTTTTGGGTTTCTAAATATTTACCCCCTACGGGGAAAAAAGGGATAGCAAATTTTGTAAAGGAAATGATATTTTTATCCGAAAGTCTACTCAAAATTAGGTGTACATGCTTTGTAACACAATAATTGATGAAACGTAATGTCTGAAAGACATTAAAACTTAAACCCTAAGGGGATGGCAAACATAGTGTGGACAATTAGTATTTTATGCTACAATTTACTTAAAATCCGGTTATAATGCTGTCCAACATCGTTAATCAAACATCACTTTCGAGGTTTTTAAAATTAAATCCTTAAGGGGATAAAGGCAATGGACAGTTTGTTTGGAAAATAATGTTTTTATGCTCAACTTTACCTAAAACATATACATATGTACATGTTCTGCAACACAATTAATAAAACATGTCCCAAGCGAAAAAAGGGGTTGGCAATATTTGTGTGCAAACAAAATCAAAGTACTGACTGAATCATCACCAAATTGCTAAAGATAGGGGATTTCCAGTCCGGGTACAAAATTATTTTTATTGTAGGCATCGTTAAAAAAGAGATGTATTGAAAATCAACCTTTGAGTGCGTAAACCGCGTGTCACTGCAAAGCAATAATATAACTTTATTAAAAATTTACACACTCAAAGTGTTCCAAAATTTTGTAGAGAATGATGCGTTTATGTAGGTTTTATGCGAAAATTCAACTCCTAATAGCATGAAAGGAGCATAGCATTTTTTTAGGTCATTACCCAGCTCAAATTGCTAAGTATAAAAATAATAAATTTAGAGTACGGTTACATTTTATGTTCTTCGTTTTAGAAGAAAACTTTTGAATTTCAAACACTGAGGAGGAGACAATAAGGGATACACTTAATATTTGGTGATTAAAAAAACCGTACAAATCTCAAAGTTTATACGAGCGAAGCCGCGGGCGGCAAGCTATATTATTATAGATTAAAATGTTCCATTCTATGCATTATATCATGTGTTTTTCAAGAATTATTTCAATTGATACAAAGAAATTTCATTATATAAACTAGTAACTGATAATTACGTAAAGTTATTTATTCAAACTATAAGTTTTCCTTTACTTCTTGTCTTTGAAAACGACCTCACAAAATGGATAGTAAACTTACACGAGTTTAGGAAGGGAATTAAAGTTTCTGCTTTAGTTTAACTTCCTGATTACTTAAAACTTGTGGCTACGAAAACTTATAATGTGACGTCATTTGCAGACTTGGGATTGACTTGTTTCCCATCAGTTGTTCTACATCAAATATTTCGTTAAAAAATTAATATAATAATACCGCGTTTAAAAACCTATTAAAGAGTAAAAAAATATTACGTACGCACATATATCGAACATTCAGCTAAGTGTTAAATGCCATACAGCAGCAAAGATACAGGAATAGAAGATTATACAACAAGTGAAAAAAAAGGAATTTAATTCGAAGTTGGATCCCGAGAGCAGCGAGGGTTTCAAAGGACCGAAATGTTTACTTTTTCTCACGTGTTGAATACTATTTATACCATTGATTGCGAGCAAATAAATGTACTATTATCACATTTTGGTTTTTGTTCGGTAATTATTATCGGATGATAAGAGAACAATGATATAAAACAACCACAATAACAAACTTTTTGCATTAAAATATTTTTTTACCATTGCCACTCGTAAAGGGCATCTTATTTATCGATAACAGTCAAAAAAACTCACTTTTACTCACTTAGTGAATAAAAACATTTTGAATTTAATTTAACAATTGTTCCAAATTCAAAATGTTTTATTCACTGAGTGAGTAAAAGTGAGTTTTTTTGACTGTTATCGATAAATAAGATGCCCTTTACGAGTGGCGATGGTAAAAAAATATTTTAATGCAAAAAGTTTATTTTTTTCACTTTTTAGTTGGTTCTAGGAGACGGTGCATTATTTTATTTCGTTATTTTTAGTAGGTGTTAACATTCCATAAGGTTCTACATAAGCGCACACAACGTTAGTTATGATAATATAATAATAATACTAATAATATATACTAAATAAATAATAAAATAATAAATTTGCCCTCGGCCTCTTCCGCGTGGGGTTTTAAGAAAGAAAGATAGAATTTTACATTTAGCTTACAAAATTACGTATTTCCATACGAATTTTTAATCCCTATTTTACGCCTTTAGGGAATGAATTTTGGAGAACTCCTTTTTTATTCTTAGCCTACGTTATGATTAAAACCTCGATGCTAAATTGCAAGTCTCTAGTCGGATAAATAATGGAATTCTTATATTAATTTCTCCTCTACGGTACTACGATTTTCAGAAAATGGTGGAAAATTTCAATCTTAATTTTCAACCTAAAGGTCAAATACCATTTTTTATGCATTTTGTTTAAAAAAACGAGCACTTCCACCCTTAACGTGGAAAGCGGTGAGCATATCGCCGTACCGGGAATTAACAAGTCTAGAGTCTAGAGAGAACTTCAGAATTTTATAAATTATGTAACAATAATGGTTGACACTATCTGAAATCAAATCGGGACCGGGACCTTCGACATGACAGTCGAAGTTAACAAACTCTAGAAGTTCTTTTTAAGGTTCTCAAAGGGTAAAAAACAGGACCCTGATACTAAGACTTCGCTGTCCGTCCGCCCGTCCGTCTGTCAACAGGCTGTACCTCATGAACCGTGATAGTTAGACAGTTGAAATTTTCACAGAAGATGGATTACTGTTGCCACTATAACAAAAAATATTAAAAACAGAATAAAATAAACATTTAATGGGGCTCCCATTCAACAAACTTGATTTTTTTGTGCGTTCTTGCTAGATATTTATAAGGGAAACAGGTAGACGCTTGAAATATCCGCAGAATATTAAGTTAAAAAATAAATAATTTAGCTGAAATGAAACAAATATTTAAGGGGGACTGCCATACAAAAAAAGTGATTGTTTTGCCATTTTTAAAGATAATGGTACGGAACCCTTCGTGCGCGAGTCCGACTTGCACTTGGCCGATGTTTTTTATTTAAACTGAAAATTAAATTTAAAAACTATTATCTGTTTCACCAAGAGCCAGAAGCGCTTAAGCTTCATCCTTACTTGTTATCATTTCAATTAAATAGTCTGAAAGTTTTAATTGGTGGTGATGAAAGAAACAAAAGATTCTTTTATGTGATGTCTGACTTGAGTTTTTTTATTCTAATTGAATTCATATCAACACAACAAATTGCTTCTGTTCTGCTCGCGACTTATTATTTTGGAGTCGCATGAGATGTGCAAAAATATTAAGCTCTTTTAGTAGCTTTGGTAACTGTAGCCTGACAAAACTTTGGTTAGATTTAGTACTAGATATTTATAACATTACGAATTGCATTTAAACATGTTAGGAATTTCTTTCAATTGAAAACTTTTGACTTCTCCGTACTTAAGACTTTAAACTTTGCATGGAAATTAATAAATGTCAAAATTTACATCTTAGAGAAAATGCTACAAATGAACCTCAAATGCATTTTAAAAAGTACACCGTACCGATATGCGCAAAATCATTAAATCATTTACCAGTTAGATCAATGTTTGGAGAGCACTGCAGTACAATATATATATATAAATACTTATTTTCACAAAAGACGCCTCCTTCTGAAATGTCGTTAGATTCGATACAAAGAGGCTGTGACATGCGGAAAGTCGTTTCCGTTTTTTCCATTTGGTTATATTAGAGCATTGGATACCCTCACTTTGGGTGAAGGCGGTTTGGGCTATACTTCACCACGCAGGCCTAGTGCCAATTTTGTATTTAACTTGCATCTTTGTGACGAATGCCATTTTCCTAAATATATTATCTTTAACCAAAAGCCAGTGGTATAAATAAACACAATTTACTTGAGTAATTAGGAAAAAGACTTATAGGTACAGGCTGAGCTTGAACCTCCATTACTCAGAAGGAAAGGCAGACAACGAAACCACTAGACCACCACCGGCTATTTGCTACGGAATCCCAAAAAGGACTTAACTGAGATTTTTACGATACGAGTGTGACGTATAAAGGTCATCGTAAACATTTAGGGTTCAGAGATCTGGGAACACATTCACTTGTTTACGGTCACCGCCTGCCCTATAACTTTATGGCTTAAGCTATTCTCGTATTTTTGTTCTAGTTACGTAACCTTGTGTGACGTTAAACTTAAGTATAAAATACGAAACAAAATTATTAATTTTAAGGGTTGCGTACCCTAAAAATATTGGGGTATTCACCACCAGCATCAAGCGCCTATAGTCAAGCCCGAACGACAGCAACCAAACAAATGGATTCTAGCGGGACCCTACCATAACCAACACTCATCTTGGAACCCCATATCACGTCCTTAATTAATTTATTTATTTTACAGGCCACACATTATTGTATTAAAAGGACCTAAGTTCTACTTAATAGTAGGGCTAGATTTCAAAAGATGTCATCGAACCCATATTAATAAGCTTATACCGTTTTTTCAAAATTTGTCAAGAATACCGCTGTAATAACGTGATTTTATAGCAACAACACAAAATATAAAGTCCTCTAAAGGTCGGTCAAACAAACAGACAGAGTAGGCTTACTGATATCCGTTGTGTCAGCACCCTAAATGTAAGAAAAGATTTAGAAAAAACCTTACCCTAAAATCCCTCTAGGGCCTATTCCACGAGCCTCTTCACAAACTATTTACGCCGCAAATCCCCACTCTAATCAGTTTTAGGTTCCAATATTATTTTTAATGCTCAAATAGTAGAAACAGTTGCCAACTCTTGGTACTCACTTTGCACTTTGTTTGAAAAATGAAGAGTGCAGTTTGCAGAGTAACGTGGTGGAATCGGCGGTTTTAAACTTTTTTTTATCGCAAAATTCCTGTGTGTAAAACTCAAACCTGTTTTGACTGACTTTAAAATAGATAGGAGTTTAATAAAACCGCTATGCAGGTTATAAAATTTGGAATTGAAGCTTATTGGAGAAGGATATAGCTTAACTTAAAAAACGTCAAGCGTAAGTCGGATACCGCACTGCTTGTTTCGTATCTACTAATTTAAAAATAAAAGCAGTTTTAACCGATTTCAAAATAAGGTCTTAAAGGTGGCTTTTGTATTTGGAAGACGTCAAGTGTGCGTCGAATCAGCTTATTATGATGACAAGGTGTATCTGGGGACAAAAAAAATGTAAAGATATATTAACATAAACAATAAAGAATAGAACCAGATTAACTAATAGACATGAATTTTAATGTAGAATAAATACCTAACAAGACCTTCTATAAGTAAGTTCCCGAAAAAGGAAACCAATGTTACCTATGACCCTACATCTCAGGCCATCATCTCAAACTCACCTCCCTGAGACACTTCACACAGAATGGTATTAAACGTGTCTTTAGCAATCCGTCCTATCTATACTACGTCCCTATTTTCTAAGCTATGTGTATTCAAACCATCGATCAATTCTCCGGAACATCTCATAGGTATCCCATAGGGAAAGACATAGGACGTTTCTAAACTAATACCTATTACACAATCATACTTCTCTCCTTAAAGTCTGCAGAAACCTTAGATTTCTAGGACATAGAATATCTTAATCTCAAATATCAATATTGAAAGCAAAATTCAACTGTTACTTGTGTTTTTCCTAGTTTAGCATCTGTTCGTGACGAACATTTTCAATTCTATAACCACGTAGGAAACAATTACACGAAGTCTAGTAAAAGCTGGATTCCCACACACTGATGCACGTGATCAACGGGTTCCTCCACGAGTTTTCCAGAGCATTTATATCATTTGGTATCATTTACCGAAGCTACAAACTCAAAAATAACGTTGAACATAGTTAGGTGCATGGACTTATTTTTTTGTGGTAAAGTGTTCTTCAAATATAGCCCAGTGTATAGGAGTTATCGTTCCAATCCCGTTCGATAAATTTCTCGAGACTTTTACTGAATACTAGGCGTGGTTCGAGTTCCTAAATGTATGTGGTCTCAAAAAATGTACTTTTTAAAAAAAGTTTAGGTATTAAAAATACTTCTAAACATTAGAAGGACCCATTTATTTATTGGCTCTTTAAAGAAACGACGGAGGAAAAACGCAGGAGAACTAATGAAAATCTATACCTTCTGCATACTGGATCTGAATCTAAACTTAAGGTTTGATATAAGTAAGTACTTGAATATTGGAAAGAACGTTCGCGATTGACTGCAGTGACTTCTTGTCCTAAATCCTAACCAAAATTTCCTCTCACGCTATCGTTGTGAAAAGATTCTAGTTAACTTGGCCAGAATTTCGCACTTGAAACACAGTAAACTGTTTTCAGGGTATTTTGCTCCAGATATACCTTTATGCGTTTTATAAACAAATATTAGGGCTGGCAAAATCGTTTCGTGTGAACTTTTTAAATTTTCCAAATTAATTTATAACTTCTATTCAAGAAAATTTATAAAACTATGTTATATTAACAACAACACTTTATGTGTTTTGTTTTATTAAGTTTTCCTAATTTGAATGCAAATTTCTTATTATTTTGCATAACTTATGTATTTATTTCATAACTATATTCTTTAGTAATAAATAAGATTTAAAATTAAATAGCTTTCATTTAAATATCTCTTTTATTTATATGAATTTTCACAAATTTGTAAATCACTGACATTTAACTTCTGAAACTGATAATTGAAAGTGTTCGCTCTCAAAGTGTTTAGTTTCCTTTAAGAAATATCAATCAAAATGTTTATTTTAATTCGATATAAAATGTTGAACATTTCATACAAAATAAATCAATAAAACTTATGTTCGTACTTGTGTTAACCCTAACAGATCTTATGGAAAATAAAGAATTCTGAAACCTAAAAAAAAACTGTTCGTCTAAAATGTTATTTCAAAGCTTTGACTTCGAATCTGAACCTAATATAAGTACAATAAGGTCCATTACAATAAAGTTAACAATAAATTATAATGTTATCGACATTTCAGCTAAGCGCGAGTATTTATTTTCCACTCATATACGAAACTCAACCAGTTTAGCTTGAACTATAGCAAATATTTAAGAAAAATAACTCTCAAGTAAGTTTGGTACCGATAAGAATTGAAGCTTGTGTGTTTTTGTCCGAGTTTTAACCTCTTTTAAATATTAGAAGAATTGATAAATAACTACACGTATACGTTGAATTATAAATATTAATGAAATCACTTTATGAATTAGTCATTTTTACAGTTCGTTTTGGAATGCAGAATAAGTATTTTCTTTTACTTTTTCATCTGCCATCCGTTCGTTTTGCATTCCAAAAATATCATAATTTTATTATCATTTGTATCAAACTGTCATGCTTTCGTTTACGATATTTTTGATTTTTTTGTCACTTTGGCCTCCGAAAAATTAAACTTTAGACCCATGTCTGGAGGTGGTGTTTTTGTGTTAATCTGTCAAACTGCCTTTACATATTGATTTTTTATGGTAGTGTGAGTGTGTTTTATTGTAGTGTGTGTACGTCAATCATTCGTTTTGCATGTTTTGCAAACAAATTTTTTTTAGTAACGTTGCAAAGCTACTTCGTGTATAGGTGTTGGTGGCAAAACTGGCTTTATAAAGAGTGTGAAAAGTATCAATCGTGGGAACTCTTAATCCCAAAACGAACGCGCCCATAACGATCGCGCTGGCCGTCGTCAATGGGTCCCATTCTGTCGCAATCCTACGCTACTGCCACGTGATGTCAATAAGTCAAGCGATTCTGTGTATTTAAGCGGTTGTTTAATGCGCATAGGTAACAAATTGGCTTGCACTTAAGTACTACTAACTATAAGTAACTTTTATGACTTTACTATTAATTAAGTACATTCGTCTTAAAAAATATGGAAGATTAGGTGAAATTACTGTAACTGGTTTTCGAAGAATGGTGGAATAACGGTGAAATATACGTTTCTAATTAAATTCGTAAATCGTAAAAGCAACAAAAAAGTGGCGCAGTGGTAGTTTGTTGGACTGCCGATTTAAAGGACATGGGTTCGATTCCCAGTAAGAAAAACATAAAAAATACTATTTGTCTATTGTATAAGTTGTTCAGGGTCTGATTTGTGCCCGGTACGTGAAAGGTTTGGGATGGAATACCATCTGTGAAAGGTGAATATTATGTATATATATGCAGCAGCCTTACTGATTTTGGCGAGACGTCTCGCTTTTTGAACCTTAATCTTGGTGTTCCGCGCGGCAGAGTTGAAATCACGCGTTTTTGGCTTTTGTACAAAATCAAGTGAAATTGAGCTACATAACTTAAAACCCGGGTAGCATAATTTGAGTCATATATGTAGGGAAGGTACTAGGGCTATTACACCCCTTATAAACTATAACATTATCGAAGATCGATGTCAGTTATGATTTTTAATTAATTTTCAGTGGATATTCTATAATAATTTGTTTGAACGACTACAGTATGTAGGTTTTCTATTTTCTTACTATGTTTTACGTTATTGGCCCCAAATTTTTACTTTTGAATGTCAATAATCCCGAATTGGTCAATAATAAATCTGGCGACGATAAATGCACTATTATTATAATACAGGATGTATAATATACATAACGCATTATAAATTTATAAATTATAACGCAAACTGATAAAATGGATTCAATGCACGATTCTGAAGCTATTACCGATGTAAATTTTTTGCCGATTTTTTTAACAATTTGTTTTAAATAACTATTACTGAATTCATAAACTTATCGGTTTTTATTACCTTTTTACTAGCTCGTATAACATTTTTTTCCCTTTGGATTTCTTTAACTTTATTTTATTGTTATACTTTGTTTTTTAATTTTTATTTAGATTCATATTTGGACATTTTGTATAGTTTTCAGTAAAAAAAAACTATAAAATAAAAGAAAAAGACATGAAAAAACCGACGCTAAATTCCAACGTGTTCAGAACCATGTACTGAGTCTTTGGTATCAACAACTGTTGTATACATTATATTATTAACTGCCGCAACGGTTGACGTTCGTAATATCTCTGGACCATCCTTTCGGGGATAAATATCCTGATGGTCCTTTGCCAATAAATAAAGGGATTTTTTAAAAAACAAAATGGCAATATTTTTCTTACTAAAATTAATTAATATTATAAATAATCCAGACAGTATAAGTATACTTATATCTGGATGGGTAGGTAGTTTACGAAAATATGTGGACCAACATCCATTGCGAGTCAATATTATTACACATAACATAATGTGTATGTAAACACGTGTACATATAAATACGAAAAAACTCGTAATAGTATATTTCATTACTAGTGCGGAAAGCGTGTCATTGCAAAGAGTTCCGACAAATGTCTACCCGAGCCGTGGCGCAGCCGAAGGTGAGGGTTGACAGTCGGAAAAAGTTGCAATGACGGTTCCGCACGTGTACTGAACAATTTTTAATACAGTTGCGAAAAAATTAAGCAATTTAATAAAAACACAATCAACTCAACTAACTAATCATTTATTTCTTATAAAAGTTATAATTGATATATACATTGAAATAGGTACAGTTTTTTAAACTAACTGGAGAAGTTTTAGGTTGCATATTTACTGTTAGAGACAAATTATTATTAATTTCGTATGATTGTACATGTATATAGTGCAGTCATTGAAGCGTTAGTGGTCCAATTTCTTTTACTGTGACCCGATTTGCATGAAATTTTGGAATTAGAGCTCATCTTACCCTTAACTTCAAAAGTGAAAATGATCTGATGAACAAAATTGTAACAGGTAAAAAACTGAACAAATTGGTTTTTTATAAAGTGTTTTAAGTGCAATATTAAGCTAGATATGAAAGATTAAAGCCGTTTTGATTTTGTCTGAAAATTAATAGATGTATTCGATGCCACCTAGCAGCGAGCAGATACATTTAATGTATTCTAATGAAATATGGTTTTGTAGTGCTTAAAATAAGGTTCAAAATGAGCACTGTTAAAAGTCTTTTGCACGTAAAATGAGTGAGCTGTAATGCGAATAAAAGGAACATCTAATGGTTTTTTCTTTGAAATCAATGGGTTTCATAAGTGCGATTTCTACCAAAATTAGAATTAATCGTATTCCGTCTAGAATTAACTTAGATAAAGAGAGTTTGATGGATTCTAGCAGTTTGGCTGCTTTACCACCTTCTTTTCATAATATCTCAAAAATGATAAAAGATACGTATAAAAGCATAATGATAAAAAATTTAGGTCTTTTGCTGACAAAAAATTTGTTTTTTTTTTTCTGTCACACAAAAATTGACGGATATGATTGTTTAAGAGCGCGCGGCAGCGCAATTACAGTCTCTGTCGAGCCCTTTGACCCTTCACCGTTTTAAAATATAAGGTTTTTCACTATATAATGTAAAAAAAAAAAGTTGTAGCTCTTTTAATTACCTTTAAAATGTTTTTTTATAAGTTGTGATAGCATCAAAATAGAAGGAGTTATGGTACAAAAACTAATCGTATTTTTTTTTACTCAGAAAACTGAAAATTTCGGAGTGTGAATATTTGGAGCAAAGTGAAAGTACACAGTAATAGAAACCCAAAACTATTGCCTTATATATGCAATATATATATATTATGGACATATATTTTGGAAACGTAGGTTTGAATACATACCATATATGTATATAAAACACATTTGAATGAAGGTAAGTATGTGTATTGCTCGGAGGGGCCAACCATCATATATATTTACTGGTTTAATTTAGGGGTAGTTTTAAGGGTTGAAAAGCTTGAGAATATGATAATCATTTTCGAGAATGTGGAATAACATTTAAATCCTTCTCATTTCATCAAAAGATTTTTTTTTAAACAATTTTTTATCAAGGGGTTGTTTTAAAGGGTCAAAAGGGGGTTAAAAATTCGATAATTAAAATAGAGAACATAAAATATTATTTACACTATACTTAAATCTTTTTATGTCAAACCAAAGTAATTTTTTGTGATTTTTTCAATTTAGGGGTTGTTTGCAAGGGTTGTAAGCTTTTCAAGGGGTTGAAAATGATTTTATTATGAGGTAATTGTATTATAAAACACTTTACAATTTCATCCCTTAATATTAAACACGTTTTCTAGCGATAAAATGCCTCAATGTCAATTTTTCCATTAACGGGTTGTTTACACCCCTTAAAATTAATAGGCGGAGCTCAGATCATTTTCACTTTTAAAGTTAAGGGTAAGATGAGCCTAATTCCAAAATTTCATGCAAATCACAATAAAAAAATTGTGATGTTACCCATTTTTCCCTCCAATGACTGCACTAATATTTGTAAAAGGTGTTATACAATGGCATTTGCTAGTTGATGGAATTGGATCTGATGAATTATCATTATCAACGAAGGTAGATGGACGAACGTTCTCTTCAGTATTGTCATGTGAACGAGACGGACTGGACTTTAGATTAATGGATTGTGTGATTTTTTCCCAGTTTCTAGTTTGTTGTTTAATGAATCAGCAATATAGTCTTCTGCAACTTTGTCTAACTTTGAACCTGCTAGTCGCTTCAAGGACGTCAAATTAGCTCCTGAATCTGCCAATAATGTAGCAGAGGTCCTCCTGAAGCTGTGCCCAGTATAATACTCAGCATCCGGTAGACCAAGAAACGTAGCTATATCTTTTGGCATATTACCAAATTTGTTTATCCCGATTGCTTGAGCTTGTACACTTCCCTTTTTGATAATTTTGGAAAAAACAGTCGGGTTTTGCTTTTTGGGACCGCTGATTCATATATTTTTGCACTATTCTAAGAAAATCTCCTTCAATAACAAAGCTTCTCAGTATCTTATTTTTTTGGATTCGGAATCTTAATTAGTAGCATTTTTCCATGGGCTTTAATATCTTTTAAAGTAATATTGGACAACTCCTCTCTGCGGAAAGCTCCAACAACGCCAAAAATCAGCGCAACCTACAAAAAAAGGGATTTCGTAAACTGAATACTCAAGAAAAATAAAAGTATTTATTAATAAATTACCTTTGTGGCTAAATAACGATCATCGGGAGCTACGTTCAAAAACCTTTCCACTTTATTTGATGTTAATATTTTCGACTTTCTAGTTGTAAAACCGTCTGATTGTCGTTTTAAGAAAGCATTTAGTTTTGGGTATTCACTTATATCCTCGTTATTCCTTATTTTCAGCATAATTTTTATTTCCGAAAACCTCGACCATCGTTCGGAGAACTATGCCAACATAACATTTTCTGAAAAACTATTTGCTTTTTTCTCTTCTCTCTACGCAATAAATTCCTCGTATGTAGATATATAGCGACTTTTTGACTTTTCCGGTAAAATGTTCTCCGAAGAATTTTGTGCAATTATACTGAGTTTCAATGGCGTTTATTCAAATAAAATACCGTCGAAATTACTCATTTTGTGCAACAAACAACTAAACTCGCAAAGAAAATTTTTGGAAAATGGCGCCAACCGTAAAAGAATAGTGGCGTTTTGTTGACCGACAAATAATGTACAGAATGCGGTAACCCTACCAAAGAAAATTAACCAAGATTTGTACTGTGTTATATAGAAATTATGTCTTTTTAACTTGGCAGGATTATGACATTAAACGCATTGAAGCAGTCAACAAAACGCACCAATAATCAATAAGCAGAGATTTTTTTTCTTTTTAATAAACATTATTTCGACAGTTGGGAAAGAGAACGCACGAGTTCGGAAAAGGTAAAGAAAAAGTTCGAGTATGTAATAGCCCACATCCCAAACGCTATACGTCCCTGCAATACGCCACTTTTTGAGCAACTGTATTAAAAAAATTATATATGGTGTTGCAAAATTAGTTTTAAGGCTTGATATTTGAAATTTGATTTATTATCAATAAAAAGAAATAACAAATATACATTTCCAAAATTAAATAACAAACATTAAGTTTTCTGTTTTTCGTATCTTACAGAACTTTTATAAATCCTGGGAAAAAGTCTCTATTGTTCCAAACTTTGTACAGAATACCGTACTATAACTACACTTCTTTTGTTTCGGCAGTTAGCGAAGAATTTGTTAGCTCGAGGCAAAGGACGAAATGTTCCGGAAAAATGCTGAATTCCTGTCTATACAGAAAAAGTCTATGTAGAAAATAATGAATATAACGTTGAAGACTTAAGCGCTTACGCTATATCCGTACATTTGTATGTCCGCCTCCATAAATAAATAATCCTAGTATTACGTATAGGTACTTAAAATACGTAAAATGAAATACAAATTTTCATCCAAATTTTTAGAGCCATTTCTACAAACTAATTTATACGTCTGTAGCGTCATCTGTAGTTTTCTCAATAATAACATTCGTCTAAAAGTTATATCACGTTTAAACAAACATTTATATGCATGGTATATGAGGTATGAGGTAACGAGTAGTTATTTATAACTAGTTACTTACATAAACGACGATATTTCATAAACTAGTAAAGATAGCTCCATGGAACGAAAAGTATATTGAAAATAGTTTTATTTCACACATGAATAAGCTTCGATGTTGCTGTGACTTCATAGAGATATGATGAGTTGTTTAGGAATGACTAATTATTTTTGCTGGTCAGTGTTAAAAGTTCTGTACTTGAACAAATTCTTTTTTCAAAAAATATATCACAATCTACTGCTGGACAGTATATTAACTAAAGCTCCGTCTGAACTTACGGAAGCTCATAAAGCCCCACTTAATGATAAAGTGGCGCTTATACTTTATTGTAGCTCGTTACTAATTTTTCGTTGATACTGAATATTATAGTAGTACATCTGTTCATACTTTTAAGATGATAAATACAGGAATTAAGGTCTTAGTTATACAATATCATAGAACTGCTTTTCACTTGTTAAATATCGAGACACGTGGCAGCGTGTCTAGCCAAGTTCAAAGAAAAAGGAACTGGCGCTACAGCAGCCATGTAATATTACCCGAACCATTTCAAGCTACTTTTGACCCCTTCATAATTCGAAACCTATTCAACCTACAGACATGAAATTTGGCACAATGATTAAAGGCCCTTAGCTTGTCTTAAATCCAAATCCATATAATAAATGAAGCTCATGCAGTTATTGATTTATTAACGTATAAAAACCGGCATTTTTATCACTCACTCACTGACTGACCTATAGATAAAAAACCTAACCCACTTCCAGATGGCCCAGAAACTTGATATAAAGGTAGACTATTAGGCTTATACAAAGGAAAAATCTGAACACTGAAAATTATGATAATTAGTATCGACAAGATGCGCCGAATATTCGTTTAGTATGAGGTATTCAGCATATTCGGCAAATTTAAAAAATTTGTATTCGGTCAAATTATTCGGATTGAATGCCGAATATATTCTTTAGTTCAAGACCTGATAACGTGACATATAACGAATATATTCTTTAGTTCAAGAGCTGGTAACGTGACATACATGGTTTTAAATACTTAATACACTTGACCGGTTAAACTTTTTATTGAATCAATATATTAACTAGCACATATGGTTATGAAAATAGAACAAAAATCTTTTTTCAGTATGTAATTAATAATATTTTTATTTCGAATATAAATAATAAAAATAAGACAGAAACTTATATGTGTAATTTATCAAGCAAGGGTAAGTTGTGCTTGTGATGAAGGTAAACCAGACCCTCAGCTATCTGGCAACAGTCTGCGATTTTTTTCACAAATGTTTAAACGAGCGAACCTCGCAAACAAACAAACCTGTTTGCTCGCAAAAATTGCAGAATAAGGATGAGATAGTTCTGCCAGATATTCTGTTCGGTAAGAATTGAACCGAATAGTATTCGATTAAATAACTGTTTAGCGCATCTTTAGAATAACAAAGTGAAGTATGAAAGTAGGTGAATATAAATATAAATCTTTGTTTCTTGTATCATATAGACTAAAAATTTACGATAGTTGGTATCAAGAAGTTAAAACCAAAATGAAGTATGAAAGCAGGTCGATATAAATATAAAATTTTGTTTCTTTCATCATATGGTAAAGACTTTTGAGGTTGGAACGTATATCGGGGAGGGGTTGACGCAAACGCGGCAAACGAAGGACAGCCACACTCATAAGCACAAGCGTCACAGTGCAGTTGTCTCTTGAAATGTACTTAAAAAGTCATAAGTAACAACTGGAATAAATCATTACCAAATAAAATTTCATAATATAAAAATTCATACTTATAACAGTATTTATTAAGTGTTCGTTTAAATTTATATTCACTAAAATAAAAAAAAATGCAAATACATAATACTTAAATACCTATCCTTTGTAATTTCTGTGTTAGTTCATTTAGGTTAAGTTGTAAAAAGTAAATACCTATAGATAGACTTTTAGGGAATATTTACATAACCAACAAATAGGTTTGTAAAAATTAAATATTCACAAAGTTGTTAAGTTTATTAAATTATTTTTTCAATATTTAAACCAATTTGCTCCTATCCAGGTAATAGGTACCTAAGTAATGCATATTCACCGGGAACAATTTCCTATTTGCTTAGCATTTATGGTATACTATCCACAAATCACAAGGCCTTAGTCTTCACAGCGTTCTTCCCGACATAGGCTCCACAATATTTAGCAAAGGACAGGCTTACTTTGCATTCTCGCTAGTTATAACCTTAGACGTACTACATCTTATTAATTCAGATCCAAGTCAAATCAAGGCACAAAAAAGTTCTATAGAGCCTGCGCACGTTGTATATACCGCCCCAACTTGGCAAAAAAAAAAACAAAAAACGTGCAAAAAAAATTAAAGATTCAATGAGCTATTGACTCTAATATTTCGTAGATACAAAAAAATTTTGAAAATAGCACAAAACAGAAAACGAAACAGCGTAAACATTGCGGGTCGCTCTCTGATACTGTACTGTAGGTACGATTTATCTTTAAATGACCGCCTATCGCAACATGTTTGAGAAAAATAATAAACATATATACATATGTAGTATATGTAAATTAATTAAAATTACGTAAAAACTTTAATATTTTAGAATTTCGATAGGACTTGTTTTTCAAATATTGAACATTTATAAAGAAATTTAATTTGATATCAAATAAAAAATAAACTTTTTGTGTAAAGTAAGTAAGTAAGTAAGTAAGGGCTTTGAAAAAGATAATTTATTTCCAAGAAAAACAACCTCAGCATTTGAATCAGAACGCAATATCTGTTACATTTAGAAACATACCATAGAACATTTAACATAGAAACTAGCTGCTGCCCGCGACGTCGTCTGCGTGAACGCTTTACTATAACATCACTTATTGTCAACGAAACCATAGCGCGATCTATCTATTGGACGAGAACGCCATCTAGTTAGCAAATAGGAAACATTTTTATATGGTGAAAAATTATAACACACCTAAGTTATGACTTTACCCTTAACTTTTCTTAATTTAAAATAAATGGCTATGTGTGAGTAGAATAATTAATAATTAAGAAGCAAGTCAAATATGCGTCGTTAGATAACACGTTGTTACAGAATGCGTTGAAGAAATAATAGTGCAGTCATTGGAGGAAAAATTGAGTCTAACATCCAATTTTTTTTACTGTGAACCGATTTGCATGAAATTTTGGAATTACCTCATAATAAAATCATTTTCAACCCCTTGAAAACCTTATAACCCTTACAAACAACCCCTGAATTGAAAAAACACAAAAAATTACTTTGGTTTGACATAAAAAGATTTAAGTATAGTGTAAATAATATTTTATGTTCTCTATTTTAATTATCGAATTTTTAACCCCCTTTCGACCCTTAAAAACAACCCCTTGATAAAAAAATGTTTAAAAAAAATTCTTTTGATGTAATGAAAAGGATTTAAATGTTATTTCACATTCTTGAAAATGATTATCATATTCTCAAGCTTTTCAACCCTTAAAACTACCCCTAAATTAAACCAGTAAATATATATGATGGTTGGCCCCTCCGAGCAATACACATACTTACTTTCATTCAAATGTGTTTTATATACATATATGGTATGTATTCAAGCCTACGTTTCCAAAATATATTTCCATAATAAATATAAAAAAGAGAAAGACCTACATTTTTTATCATTATACTTTTACACGTATCTTTTATCATTTTAGAGATATTATGAAAAGAAGGTGGTAAAGCAGCCAAACTGCTAGAATCCATCAAACTCTCTATATCAAAGTTAATTCTAGACGGAATACGATTAATTCTAATTTTGGTGGAAATGGCACTTATGAAACCCATTGATTTCAAAGAAAAAACCATTAGATGTTCCTCTTATTTGCATTACAGCTCACTCATTTTACGTGCAAAAGACTTTTAACAGTGCTCATTTTGAAGCTTATTTCATGCACTACATACCCTATTTAATTAGAATGCATAAAATGTATCTGCTCGCCGCTAGATGGAATTGAATACATCGATTAAATTCAGACAAAATAAAAAACGGCTTTGATCTTTCATATCCAGTTTAGTATTGCACTTAGAACACTTTATAAAAAACCGATTTGTTCAGTTTTTTACCTGCTACAATTATTATTCATCAAAATTTTTCGTTAAAATGCATATTTTTGGAGGTATTTGCAAAAAACCCCTTGGAAAACGTGAAAAAATTCCGAATTTTCAATTGCCAATAACTTGAAAAGTATTATGTTTTTTTGAAAAAATTTATAGAACATTTTTTTCTTAAAATTAGGTCTTTGAAGAAAAAAACTTACACCACCGAGAAGGGATGGCAACCACCCCAAGGGTGGGTGCGGAGTTCAGATTATTTTCACTTTTGAATTTAAGGGTAAGATGAGGGTAATTCTTAAATTTCATGCAAATCGGTTCACAGTAAAAAAATTGGGACCAATAACGCTTCAATGTCTGCACTATTAAGGTTCACTGCTCGTTCCCCGTAGGTAATAGCGTGATAATATGTTGACCCGACTTCTTAATAATATTCGTGCCAAATTTGAAATAAGTACATACATACAGACAAACAGACAAAAATTCTAAAAAAACTATATTTTAGGCTTCGGTATCGATTGTAGAATACACCCCAAGTATTCTTTTAAAAAAATATTCAATGTACAATTTGACTTTCCTACCATATTATTATGTGTATGTATAGATTCCCAAAGCAAGAAAAAGAATGTGTAATATATTTAGCGTGAATAACTGACATGGAAGTAGCAATGAAATGGAATGTTAGCAAATATTTCAGAGTAGGCATTTTAATATCTAGATAAAATAAAAAATATTAAATTCAATACGTTAATAACCATTAAATTAATAAACCTAATTAAATTACATGTTTAACTTAACTTTATTCTTGGGCGGAGTTCCTGGTCCTCTCATGGTCATCACATTTTTAGGTATCTCCTTGCTCAAACGTGAGCATACATATTACATGCTTAAAATATTAGCCTGCCTAATGTGACAAAGCAACTTTTTAACTGAGCGGCCATTTACTGATCACAACTCCGCGGACTACACTGAATGGAGTTCCTGAACCTCAGCGTCAGCCTCAACGCTAGTCAGCATACGTACGGGTCCCATTGTGGGGCTACTGGACGGTTTCAGGTGCACTCCTTACACTTCTAAAACCTCGCAGGGCATGCTAATGCTTCTTGGTAAGAGTGGAAAGACGGTGATCTTGCTTCAATCCAAACTTTTGCTGTGGATGCGAGACAAGAGGGTGTCGCACCATATTACACCTATTATCACGCGGGATATATCTACATTTATTTAATATACAAAACGTTGATGCTTATTTGCCCATGATAAATAACAAAACGACTCATCTCGGATTAAGCATCTGAAGCGGGCGTCTAACAATTGAAGACTGAACAAAAATGCATGCGATGCATCTTTGTTTGTTTTCATATATCTCCAAATTAAAACATTTTATTTTTCTAAATTTCTGTCCCTACGCGAATATCAAACCTTATTTACGATCGGTTTGTATTCTATGTTCAATATGACCTATTAAAAGATACGAGCGGACATAGCCTGCTCCAGTACCTACATACATACATACAAATTTATGTTCAATAATAACTACGTTAGTCAGAAAGAGACTGTGCCCAAACTCCGGGTCGTGAAGTGTACATATTTGATCAATCTTTTATTCACAATAATTTAAAATTAAAATTGAATAGAAAAATTAAATATAAATAAACAAATATTTTCTGGTTTCTAACTAAGCAAAGCTTGTACTAATCAATAGTACCAAACAACGGCAACAAATATAATTATATGGATATATATATGGAATATAATTGGAATAGAATATAATTATATATTTTTGTAAATACATACATATTATGCATAGAACACACCTAGTTTCAAGACAAACGCAAATGTTCATTACATTAATATGGTCTGCAGATTTGCAATCACTTGAGAAATCTTCATATATTTGTGAAATCACACTTGTTAATAGAGTGGTAAATATATCGGGGTTTTGAATCTCTACACAATCTGATACACTGGTTTCTCAATTTTTTATACATGTCCAGGTTAAAGTCAGTTTGCCATATGTACTTTGACTTCATCGGTAAGCCACGGGGCTGGTATGTGACGGATTCTTACAGGTCGCAAAGGAGCATGTTTATCAAAAAACAGTTAAATTTCTCAAATCTGTCGTCTCATCAACCGTATTAGCGTCCTCACTCAAACGTTTCAAATCGATTCCGTCAAAATTAAGCTGGAGAATGGTTCGATTTTTGGGTTTTGGAGGCCTAACTTTGTATTAGAGAAAAATAAGGTCATGATATGAGAAACAATCTGCAGGCATTTGACCAAAATCTGAAATGAGGGTAGAATTTGAGACAATAATTTAGTCATGGATAGTATGGATAATTTCAAGTACATGTTAATATATGTATGTACATATGATTGTGCAAAAATATAATTATGATGGCGCTAATGCCACTAGTAATATTACATATCGGAATTCTCTTAAATATCTAAATTCCTTCACTCGATTAACGATATTTGACGCTTCACATGGTGCGCCCCCTATGCTTCATAAAAACAAAAAAGAATTACAAGTTTGACGTTGTTTTGTTTTATTTTTTATTACCTAATAAGTGTTTCGGTATATATTGTATACTCTATAGCTAATTATCAATAAGCTAAAAATCAAATATAATATTGTATTACTACTTTAAATGGAACTTCTTGCCAGCTCTTTTTGGCAGAAATTAACATTATTTAAATTGTTTAGACGACTCAAAAGTGTTTTTAGAAACCTACTTGAATAAAGTTTGCTTTGAGTTTGAGTTTGAGTCAGAAAGAGTAGGTGAAGAGTTTGGAGGATGATGAGTAGCTTTTGGACAAAACTAATGATAAAAGAGATTTTGATCGCTGGTTTGATTTAATAAGTTATGTGTTAAAGTCACCTATAATAATGGTATTATCATGCAAAGGAATTCATTCTTCTCGGAGCTTTTCCGGGAAGAATTCTGCTATGCTTAAAAAAGACTTTCAGAAATAAATACTCAAGAGTTGCCGGTGTAATCTAACGGTGATTTGATTGCCACGCCACCACCAACTTTATTCATACAATCATTTCTATTTAACTGATATCCAGGTATGGAATACAAGGCTGATTGAGGAGTTGGCTTAAGCCATGATTCGGAAACTAATATAGTATGGATATCATTATCAGATAGAGACGTTAGCATATCGAGATGGTGCCTTGGAATACTTTGTGCGTTATTGTATATGACATTGAAATTGTCAGCAAGGTTATCAAAGGTAGAAGCTAAGTGTGAGGAAAGAGAATAGGCTGATAAGTCATTATTACTACAACATGAAAAGTTATCATTGTTAAAATAAATATTATATGCATAAAATATACAATACAAATATAAAAAAAAAACAACAAAAAAAACCCACCGCTGAAATGGGCTTATTTAGGTACTTAATCACTTATCTAATTTAAAATTAATAATAACCTCATAACATGAAAACCAAAACCAGCAGCCAAGATACCTAGTCATTAATCTTACAAAAAAAAGACAGAATGAAAACAAAACTAATTACAAAAAAAAAAATATCAGGCACACAATAGGTTTAAGGCAAAGTTTACCTCAAAAAAGTTATATTAGATACCTCACTATTTTTATCATAAACTATTTTTTTTATGTACTGCAATATTATTATTTATTATTAAGTAATTCAGTGATTTTATTATGTATTATTAATATTATCTTCTTTATGATCCATCATTACCCCTAAATGTTAATAAGTATAAAAGACTTGAACAGAAAATTACTATGCCTTTCGAAACTAAATTTGAAAACCTGATTGCTAAGACAACTGTTTATCATTAAAAATAAAAAATACAGATTTACATATAAGTAACTAGCTAATTAAAAACCATAACACATTTCTTATTAAAGAAGTAAAAAAATAATAGTTCATAAGGACAATAGGAAGTGAGGCAAAAATGCTATGCTATGCTTCAAACCGTTAAAATATATATATATATATAAAATTGGAATTGTGATATATCAGATTTGTGTGTACCATATTACATTTCAAACAACTAGTAAATTTTTTTACGTGTTACAAAATAAAGTCTATGTCTAGAGTTAGTGAGAAATTCCGTAACTAATGATGGCCGTGGGCTGAAATTTTGCTATCGAGTTCTTCGCTCTTTTTATTGGACATAGAAATTTCGGTTAAAAGTGCAGATAAACAGGTTTCCACTCGAAGTCCAAACTAACCCACCGGTTCGGATGCTAGTTGTCTGAATTCTTGAAGTTCTGAAAAATGGTGGGTGTAATGTTTGTTCTCCCCAAACTGAGTTTAAAAATCCACTAAGTTGTTCCCATGTGTAAAAAGATTTTACTGAACAAGCACGCTCGGCTTTGCCTTCTAATTGATAAATTTTAAGAGAATGGGTTTTTGACTTTGACTAGATGAAACATCTGCGCTGTTACAAATAAATAAAGAGAGTTCTAGTTTTCCCTTGTCCCATCAAAAGATTTAACAAATTTAATTGTGACGCTTATGTCTAATTCGTCAGTTCTTTTTTACGACGCTTCAGATTTAGGCCCCATTTCTATGTTCAAAATTTTGTTTCTAAAAGTCCAAAGTAAAATTTAAATTGACAATAACAAATTGAAGAATACACATTTTTTTATGAACACGCTGCAAGTGTTCACGTTCGTCGTAGACGAGATAAGGGTTCTGCTTAACAAAACAAATCTTGTTATGATTGTTGGAGCACTGTCATGATTATGAGTTATCGCTATAAGTTAACTTTGATCGTTTATATTCAAGTTTCAAAACACTTGTGATTAAGTTTATGATTTACTTCTTTTCAGGGTTCTGCAGGACAGCGCGATGCTGTAAGTAGATATATATTTTTTTCGTTTCCAGCATATGGTAGAGGCGACCTTGAAATATTTTTCTTTTTGTGAGTAAGCGATCTTTGTTTTTGAAAAGTTTGTTTGCCACTTTTGCAAGTTTGATTCACAATTTCACTTGTCACTTTAGGTCCAAAGTTTTATAAAATGTATAAATTCAACTTTCACTTTTATGAAATATCACTGCTTACTTTTTTTTTTGTTGAAGTACCTGGGATCTTTAGAGATCCCTTTTCCGCAGCTCCCAAATTTTATATCGGACCCGGGATTTAAGTTAAAAAGAAAAAAGAATTTATAATGAAATTAGAAATTAAAAATAGAAAAAACAGTTTTTCAGAGAAGTGGCATGAATGAAGGGACGGACTGGACTGACTGACTGGAGAGGTGGATGGGAAGCGTCGAATATATAATGCCGACTAGACAGCTGATATCGTGTTAGGGTAGCGGAGCTTGTGTGAAGAATAGGGGTATAACAGAACGTTGAAGCCTTACCAAGATGGGTCGGGGTCCCTCAGGATTAGGATTCTCAAGTCTATGACACATTGCAATGCAGCTGGATACTAAAGTAATAATCTTGAGCTGATTTGAAATTAAGCTAGCTATTTTGTCTAAGCAAACTTAATTAACGTCTTTCTTGACTCCATGAAACAAGAGTGTTTTTAATCTGGACCTAGTTTCAATAGCAGAAATCACAAGTTTAAGTTGAGACCGCAAAAGCTTCATCATGTCCATAGTGTAACTTAAAGAACTTTAATTTTGACGACAATGTGCCCAAATTTGGTGATGAGGATGTGTTACTAGTGGACTTAGTTGTAATGCGGGACTCAAAATATGCCAGCTCCTTGTAGAAGTTAGTGCTCATAGTCTCCATAGCTTTTTGTACTTAAGTCAGCTGATTTGCTAAGTCCACAGTGTTAGGTGTATAGAGTCCAAAGGTCAGTTTGTGAAACTTGTAATATACTAAATAAAAACCAGTGAAAATATTATGTGAAAATTATTGGTAGGTGAGCTTCACAATAAACTATTTATTGCATTAATAAAACTATTAAGAGACTACGATTCGAAGCGCCTCTCAGCGTGCTTGATACAAACGATTTTTTCACTTATTTTTGATACTTGCAGATAAAACACGACAAAAATTTAAAGACATTTCCTAGTAATAAATGTCTAGGTCTACAGTGTGTCAGTTTTCTGTTACATATTATCGTTCAAAAGTTAAACAGGATTCAAATTTTTCATACAAATGGCTTAAAAATAGATTTTTAGTTAATAAAAACATTTTACAAGATTTTAGAAAACCACAGACACAGGTTTTATGGTATGTAGGCACAGGATTATGAGTAAGAAAGGATGTGAGACTTTCTCTAATTATTATTAAGTAATTATTATTATTATTATTATTATTAAGGATCTGGGCATTAAGTTCGACAGACATAAAATCGCTAGTACTTGTTAGAGAAACGTTTAAAGTAACTAATAAACTTGTAAAACGTTTCCGTCTATTAAAAAATATTTTTGGTAAAAATGATTTTGAGGTTATTTTTTTGTCTGTACTAAGTCACAGATTACAAGCAGTTTGTAGGGAATGAATATGAATGGTAACTATCTGCATTAAAACATAGGGACAATCGAACGATCTCTTGTAGTCAAATACCGATAAACCGTCCTTTAACCACTTCGAGTATTCAAGCTTTTCTAGGGAGTCAGGGACTCTCTCGAGCAGAGGCGGCTCGTGACAATTTTTAATGGGTGTTCAATAAAAACCAAAAACAAAAGAGGAATTGCTTATTAAATGCTAACCTTTTATTTTGCTTTTACAAACGCGCGTCGAGCGAGTATGCTTTCATGTCACATTATGTGACCATTTGTCTTTATTTCAAACTAAATTACTAAAATCTTTTAGCACTGTTTAATCACATCACAATAATAATCACATTTTATCCTAGGCGCCGCGGATTTTATTCTCTTGAATAAATTTATATTAAATTTGAAATAACTAAGGTAAGAAACATGTAAGTTTTCGGCAGCTTCCCAGTTTTAATGTATCCTACTACTGCTAACGTATTTTTGTTTGATCTTGTCCCAAAAAACTCACATTTTGATTATCCGAAATGGTCTCGGTTCCAATCAGTTTGGACATTCGAAGTTCAACGATACTTTGTTACTCATTGATTATGTTAAATTCATCATTAATCATTGTTAATAAAGTATAACCTAAGCTACCATGTAGCTACGTAAAATTTATATTTTCACGTAAATTACTTAAAATCGATTATATACACGTAGCAGGGTGTAGTCCCGAGTATAGTGGCGTGATTGTCAATTTGGATACATTATGGACGTACGTAATCCTAACCTTTATTATTAGCCTTTATTATTATTAAGGAAACATTATTATTATTATTTGGCTGTGATCGTCTAATGGCGTAATCGTCAATTTGGCCCCTCGTTGTGACCGATAATAACCCAAGATCCTAAGAGGTATGGATTCAATCAGTCCCAGGTATGAAAGAATAAAATCAAAACCCTAATCTTACTTTATGTCTACATAAAGTTGTGTTGTACACTGACCAATCCGTAACCACTGAGTCACCAAGTCCTAATCAGTGTTAAACCAGAACTTAAATTACTGAGATTGGGTCCCTGATCGAATATAAGTGCGATTTGCTAACCTAGCATAGTAGCGAAGTATCCAGATTAAACTACACCGTTTAACGGTCTAGCTTCCTCCTTACCAAACCTAACATGTCTCGTAATAACACGGCTACCTCTAAACACGATAAAGCATGAAGTTATAACACTATGATAGTATATGAAACCTCACTATAAGGACGAACCTACAAGACCGCGTATCCGATTAACCCACCGGTAATGTCGCTATTCTCTCTATAAGTAACGTTGTATTCTAGTAAAGACCTATAAGGAATTCCTAAGAAGACGGGCCGACTAGC
The DNA here is from genome assembly GCA_946406115.1 of Apoda limacodes. Classification (NCBI taxonomy): domain Eukaryota; kingdom Metazoa; phylum Arthropoda; class Insecta; order Lepidoptera; family Limacodidae; genus Apoda; species Apoda limacodes. The sequence continues at coordinate 16,509,454 of OX291555.1, read as the reverse complement.
TCAATACCTAGAGGGTACGACCATAAGCTCACTAGTTACCCCTCAGGCAAAATTATGTACTTATGGTAGTAGGTGAGAGGTCGCCCTAAGGAAAGACTATTATACACATGAATAAACTGTTAATAAAGTCACTGCCTCCCCTTAAATAAAGTTGTAACTCTATAGTAATATATGGAAATCACTTTAAAGAAGAACCCTTAGACATATAAAAGTCGACTCACTGGTTTCCCCTTAATTATAGTTGTAATCTTATAATAATGTATGGAAATCACCTTAAAGAAGAACTCTTAGAAAATAACTAATCTATCAATAAACCCACTAGCTTCCCCTTAAGTAAACCTCTAACATCGCCATAACAGTACTAGGGAATTCATATACAGACGGACCGACGAGTTTAGTATTTACCTAATTAGTCAATTAACAACTCCTTTGGTGAATTTATAATCTACATAAGCGATCTATCACTAAAATCCCTAGCTTACCCTTAGGTGAAATAATGGATATAAAAGAGTACATAGAAATCCATTATAAATACTAACAGACGTACTAAGTGCATAAATAAATCGTTGACTAACTCACTGACGACCCTTTTAGTGATATTATAAAATTAGAATAGTACATAAGACATTACCTCAGAGAGGGATAGGCGACCCGAGTTAATGCAGTAATCTACCAATAGACACATTAACAACCCCTTAAAAGGGATTATAATCTTACAATGGCCTAAAGCGAATCGATTTAAGGCAACCCGACAGTCTAAAAATAAGATTAATCCCTGAATAAACTCTATGACTACCCCTGAGTGAGGTCAAAATCTTATAATAATCCAAGGGCGTAGACACCGTAAGGACAAAATAGCAGATTATATATAAGGGTAATTCACAAATGTACTCTCTGGCTACCACTTAAGTAAATTATAAAATTATCCTAATAGTACCCGAAAGTCCATCCACAGACTGACCGACAGATTTAGTATCTACATAACTAATCCACTTGATAGCTCTAGCGAGCCTTAAGTGAAATTATAAAATTATAACGGTATATGAGGAGCCACCGCAAAGACGGACAGACCATCTAAGTATATAAGGGGCCTGCCACTACCCGTACAAGCTATCCCTTAACTGACTTTATAATCTTCTGATAGTATATGAAGGATTGCCGTAAGGACGGACTAACAGATTAAATACGAAACCACCCACAGATATACTCACGGACTTCCCCTTAAGTAAACATCATAACCTAAATAAGTAATCTATCGGTAGATTTCCTAGCTCACCCTTAAGTGGAACGTCTAATGTAAGGTAGTATCAAGAAGGCCATTATAGAGACAGATGAACATACTAAGTATACAAATGAGTTATTAACATGGGTTTTAACGACCCCTTAAGTGGCAATATACACCAAAATGTTATATGTGGAATCACCTCAAACCCAGTGAGACAGATTACATGTATTAGAAACCCACTGCATTTTTTCCTAACTACCCCTTAAGTAACCTTATAATAGTATACGGAGAACATCTTAAAGACGAACTAACAGGTTAGATGTAAGTGTATCCCAGAAATAAAAAATACAGCCTACCCCTTAAGTAAAGTAATGGATTTGCTCTAACCGTACCTGGAAGTCCATATACCTTCATAATTATTATTTTACCACTGTGATCAACGCCATCTGTGTACCAATCGTAGAACTACTCAACCGATCGATATCCTAGCTAGATATTTAATAATCCTGGAGATATCAAGAAGACCTTATAGAGGGCGCGGTTGACAAAGTCATTTTAGTACGGAATTCTATCGAAACCTACAAATCATAGGTTCAGGGTCGTCTACGCGTAACCCTAACTGGGAATTGTCCAGGAAAATTCGCATTTACAACCATACCTTAAGGGTTCGTAAGTTGTTCTATCCAGGATTGCTGGGCCCGCCACAGAATTATCACTTTGGTCGATCAAAGAATAAATGGTCAGATTTTCATACAATTTGCCTGTGCATCGAAGTGATCAGCTGTCGTCCCCGGGTAGTATAAACGTACTACTCGACCATCCTTAGGCTAATATACATTGGTTCGGTTTTGGTTTAGTATCTCGCGACCCGGTCGATACGAATTTCGCTATTAGGTCTAGAATTGGGTTTATAATGACAATTTATGGGATAAGTACCCATAACTACACTTGGATGTAAGAGACTATGGAAAGCAATACTATAGAATCAAGACAAAGCCTAAAAGATATTGAAAATAAATGTTTTATATTCTGACTTTAACCAATCCTAAGGGCCTGGAGTACTGTCCAGCCTTTAAGTAGTTATCAAATGTACTGCATCTATTATCTAACTAACAAATCGAACCCTTTAGCAAAGAATGTATATAACAGCCAACTCTGGACAGACTCGTAGATAGGTTTAGTCAGACTAGCTTACCTTGTGGCTTCGCCCTTTCCTGTCGTTTAGTAATTGAGTAGGTAGATGAACATTGAACTTTCGTGCATTATGCCCTAACTGTTCTTTAGAATAGAAAGTTAGGGCTCGCCACCAACTCCTACATTTATAACACCGCAGGGATGGCAAACAAGTAGGCGGCCCTATGTTTAACCGTACTACTGTAACTAACTACGGGACTAAGGGGAACGTTTCTTTACTATTTGGATACATACTACGACCGGGGCGGTTCGAACCCGAAACTCCTAAGGTTTAAATCACCCCTGGTCCGCAGAGGTAATACTCATTTGAAACACATGCCGTGCAGCCTAAGTTTACAAAGAAATAATAGAATAGGTGAACAATAGCTCACCAAAAGAGGACTATTGAAGAACTCTCGGTCCTATAGCAGATGGTCAATTATATATATATATATATATATATATATATATAGTTACGTGATAAATTGTTTATTAAAGTAATTATGGCGACAGAACGCCTAATTTAACGCACAGTAAACCTGTTTAAGGAAAGCATATCCACACTCAGGGCCTAGCGCATTAGCCAGGTCAAATAAGGGTTTACCCTTTTCTGAGTGTTTAGAACTTAACGTTTCGGCCATCCATACAACAATTCTGAGCCTCGTCAGTTGTATGGTTATACTAATCCCTTTTTTTTTTTCAACGGGGTGATTCATGGAGAATAATAAAACAAATCCTGACCCACTAGCGTCACCTCATAGCCTGTTAATAAAGTTTGGTCAAGGTTGCATTTCTGTCATTTTCATCCTTAATGGTTCAGTCAAAGACACAATTTAAACAGTATAAAACAATAAAATAAAGCCTAGATAGTCTTATTAAAAATAAGACTCAAATAACTTCTTTATCTTAATAGATTAATGACATGACACATAAATCATACGAATTATATATATATATATTTCTTTTAGATCCGGGTCAGATTTTCCTACAAGTTCAGCTCCCTCACTTGTCGCCGGTGAAGGGTGGAAATGGAGCCAATTTAGATCTAGGTTTAGTCAGCCCCCTCCTTACACCCTTAGATTCTCGAGGCCTGCAGTTAACCTAGTCTATTCTTAACATTAAGCCCCGATTTTTACTAATCTTATAATAAGTCAGACCCCGCTTGAAGAACCCCTACTGTGGCTGCCCCGTCCTCGCCTACCTCTACCTACCAAGGGTCTCGGCTGCATCTCGGCTTGGGGGTCATCATACTGCAAAGCAGCAGGAATTCGGAATAAAATTATTACGATAGTAGATAACAAATACAGAGATATCATTAAACACAATAGTCAGTTACATACAACCGAATCGTACCACCTTAATGAGCACCTACCTAATCGTGTAGGGCTTTCTATAATAGAAATTCAGGAAAGGGTCTACACAAGGATTATCCTACCGAGTCGTATGGGTAAACCCCTTCACCTCCAACTTCGATCAGTGCGCGGAGTTTCCCCCCAGGTCTCGTGTAGGGTTTTCTTTAATAATAATATATATATAATACATAGGACAGGATCTCTACAAGGGATTATCCTACCGAGTCGTATGGGTAAACCCCTTCACCTCCGACTTCGATCAGTGCGCAGAGTTTCTACCCAGGTCTCGTGTAGGGTTTTCTTTAATAATAATATATATATAATACACAGGACAGGATCTACACAAGGGATTATCCTACTGAGTCGTATGGGTAAACTCCTTCACCTCCAACTTCGATCAGTGCGCGGAGTTTCTACCCAGGGCTCGTTTAGAATTTTCATCAATAATATTTCTTCCACAAAGTAACACAAAGTTAACGACATCATGTCAAAAGGCGCCGAACCCTGTAGAAACCTTTTACTCCACTAGGTTCTCTATAAAAATCGACAGTCCCTTTTCATTAGAGAGTACCTGACCAACAATGTCAGCAAATTATCTCCGCATTTTAACCCTTAAATGCATGATTTTATGCATGATTTTATTTTTAGACCGAGAAAAAATATATTTTGGAGCCATGAATATGCTGATTTAGGGAAAAATAATAAAAAAAATAGTTTTTTTTATTTTCATAGCTATTTTTATTAAAAACCATTTGTTGCAGAACTACAACACTATGCACTCACTAGACAATAACTACATATGAAAATTTTTAAAACAATTTTTTGGTTGTGGTAAGACAAAGAGCTACTCCACACTTCTCACACCTGTTTTGCGTGTATCCCTTGCATCCAGGCATTTTGCATCTGCTGCGAACACAATTACCAGGCCAGTGACCAACATTATCAGTCCTTATGTCCTTAGGAGGAATATGTTGAGCTGGTCCTCTCCTTTTTTTTGCTTGTATTTCCATTTCAACACTGTTGCTGGTACTTGGCCTTCCTCTTTTGTTGCAGAGTTCAAATGAGTTATTTACTTTGGCTAATACCTCAGCTAGTTCCAGTCTATAGTTACATAGGTTTAGAACTGATGAATTGGCTTCAGTTGTTTTTAAATTTTTATACACAAGCCAAGAATTTATTACCGTCATGTCCAATAAGTGGTAAAAGATACGAAGATACCACTTTCGGCTTCTCATTGCAATTCGGTACCTCCCAATAAAGCTATCCATTAGATCCACTCCGCCCATATGGGCATTATATTCCCTTATTATATGTGGGCATGAAATTTAATTCTAGTCTTATTTGCCTTGTCAAATCTTTCTACTTGGCCCACAGGTTCAGCTCCAACATATGAAGATAGAAAAGTTACAACTTTATTGTCCTTCCAAGTAACTGCTGTCAAATCAATACCGTCAAATTCAGTCATCTGCTCTTCATAAGTTCCACGAGGAACAGATTTCTTCATCATTGTTTTTTTGTCCGGCAGTTTGCAGTTCACTAGCCTGTTAGATTGCACAGTACCTAGGCTATAGATTCCTTGTTTGGCAAGATAGGTAACTAAAGGTACAGAGGTGTAAAAATTATCAAAATAAATTATATGATTTATATGCCTTGGGACACCTCTAGCAAGCCGGACTACAACATTTCCCACTGGCCCAAAATCTGGTTCATCTGGAAGCCGTTCATTCTCTTGGCCAGTATATATTTCAAATTTATGAGCATAACCTTTCACGCTGCATATCACATATAATTTAAACCCCCACTTATGGGGCTTATTAGGTAAATACTGCTTCATGAAGTGTGCCACTTTTGTGGCACACATCTGTTCATCAATTGAGAGTTTTTGTTCCATAGGAACTAAAGCAAATTTCTCATTTAGATGGCTAATTATAGGCCTTATCTTATGGAGCCTATCATGTTGTGGGTGTTCCTTGGGTAAATGTTTCTCGTTATTGTTGAAATGTAGAAATCTACGAATAGTCTCAAATCGGTTGACAGTCATTATGTCCTTGATTGGTTGAAAACCTACAGTATTTGACCAGTATAGCCGTACATTGGGATATTTTATAACAGACATGTATATCAGTATCGCCATAAACTTTCTTAGCTCAGTTTCAGATAAATTTAATGGTTTAGTCACATTTTTTTGAACGGAATACAAATTAGACTCTTCCACAATCCTTTGAACTATTTCTGATGTAATAAAATGTGAAAAAATACTATAGGGAGTACCAGTAGTAGCCTCATCCTTCAGTTCAGGTGGGTATGTAGTGTCTCCATGAAAAGCTGTCTGGTCAGAATTCAAAACAATTTTTTTTACCTTCCATACGAGTCCTCTCATAGTTGCTCGGCGACTAGCTTGACTTGTTGAGGGGAATGGAACCTGTGGCACTTGATCATTTGCTGTAGCTTCATTTATCAATGGCGGGTCTCCTGCCATGAATGGATCATTATCGGGGTCATCATTTTCCTCTTCTAATGGACTCTCAAGATCGTGAAGCAAATCGTCTCCATTTTCATAAAAATTCTCATTACCTTCTGTATCCGAGTCCTCAAGATCATCTTCCGAAATCTCTCCATCATTTATTAGAGCTAAATACTCTTCTATTTGCTTTTGATTCAAGTATGGCATCTGAAAACCAATAAAAGTGATAGTTAGTAACTAAACAGGGACATTTTCTAGTAAATGCATATTGTTGCAGATTTACAACAACAAAATAAACAAAATTTCCGAACACACCAAAAGTTTTTTTTATAACTTATAAATTGTACTGAAAAGAAGATGAATTATTACGTAAAATAACTAATTTTGTTTGAACGTACCTTCAAAAACCAAATAATTACACTGCAAAGCAAATACACAATTTTCATCCGCTCCAAAATTACGATCGGCTTTGATTTGTCAAAATCAATTTAAATTTGACAGTCGTAAAGAAAAAAAGTGTGTTGCCACTCGATTAAATATATCACCATGATAGTAATAATCCTGCAACAGCATGCATTGAACTCATACTAATAATTTTATGGTCGTTTGAATGGTATGTTGCAGTTTTACTACTTTATGCATTTAAGGCATGTATTTTTCAGGTTTTGTCCAAAACCACACCTAACAAGCCCAGACGAAACTACGACAATCTACGCGGTCCCTTATACAGTCCTTACTTAATTTCATAAAAAAACCCTCTCACAAAATCCCAATGTAGAAAACCATCAATAATAATCTGACATTGCTAGTCTCAGTCCTCACAGAAAGACACTTACCGTAACTTTATGTCGCCGAGGCGTGTACGGCAACGGTATTAAATTTCTTCAAATCTTCGCGCGTCTTGTCCTTCACCCTTCCTCAGGAACCAGAATGCGACTAGTCCCGAGTTGCGACGATAGTGAAAAAGGGTGCCACTGACGCCAATCGCTTATAAACGTTTTGCCCTCCCCCACGATAGACGCGGCCTGAACATGCTAACCCGTCTAGTAGTCTTGTGTAGTACATGAATGAGGAATGAAAAGGAATTAATTCCCGGTACTGTACTAGAATGAACTATTCCCGAAGTGTAATCGGTCTCGTTCTTTTCGGACATTTTTTTTTTTTTTTTTTTATACCACTAAGGTGGCAAACAAGCCTACGGTCCGCCTGATGGTAAGCGGTCACCGTAGCCTATGGACGCTTGCAACACTAGGGGCATCACTCGCGCGTTGCCGACCTTTCAGAAATCTAATAACTTCTTTTTTGAAGAACCCCATACTGTAGTCCTTAGAGAAAACCTTGGCAGGGAGCTCATTCCACAACCCAAGGGTTCGCGGGAGGAAGTTTCTCTGAAACCGCACTGTACGCGACCAATTTGGTTCCAAAGTGTGAGAATGAATTCCCTGTCGATGGCGAGCGGTGCGATGGTAAAAAGTAGCCGTGGGCATCATTTCGAACAATTCCTCAGAACACAATTCATTGTACAAGCGGTAGAACACACACAGGGAGGCAAAGTCTCTCCTCAGACTTAAGGGCTCGATACCGCAAGTGAGTTCGGGATCGTCGACAATTCTCACAGCCCGTCGTTGAACCGAGTCAAAAGGGCCAAGCTGGTATCCGGGTGCACCCGCCCAGAGATGGCAGCAGTACTCCATATGGGGCCGGACTTGTGACTTGTAAAGTAGCAACCTTTGCCCCGACGTGAAGTACTGCTTCGCTCTGTTGAGTACACCAAGTTTTTTGGACGCCAGCTTTACCTTGTCTAGCAAATGATCTCGGAACTGAACATCGCTGGAGATGTCAACGCCAAGGATCCCAATGCTCTTGGAGATGGAGAGGGGAGTGTTCTGGAACTGTGGGACTACAGTGAATGGGGTTTTCTTAGCGGTGAATGCGCAGACTTGTGTCTTTGAAGGGTTGAATCGGACCAAGTTTTCCCGCCCCCAGTCAGAGACCTTGGACAGACCGATCTCGATTTGAGACACAAGTTCTTCACGCTTTTCCTCCACAACGGAACGTGGGATGCTTGCACGGCCCGTGTAATAAGCGTCTCCAGTACTGTCATCTGCATAGCAATGTATGTTGTTGATGACCAACATATCATTGATGTGCAGTAGAAACAGCGTAGGAGACAGCACAGAGCCTTGCGGGACACCAGCATTAATGTCCATGCTATCAGAGCAACTACCGTCAACTACGGCTCGTATGCTTCTGCCGGACAAAAAGCTAGCCACCCATTTGCACAAACCCTCGGGCACTCCGTAAGAAGGCAACTTCGATAGAAGACCCCGGTGCCAGACCCGATCGAACGCCTTCGCTATGTCTAGGCTACATGCCAATGCCTCCCCCTGACTCTCAATGGCTAGTGCCCATCGGTGTGTGAGATACACTAGAAGGTCACCAGTTGAGCAACCGTGGCGAAAGCCATATTGACGGTCACTGATCAGGTCGTGTTTTTCTAGGTATCTCAAAAGCTGTGTGTTGATCACACGCTCCATCACCTTGGAGAGGAGAGAGGTTATAGCGATAGGCCTGTAATTCGATGGATCTGATCTATCGCCCTTTTTGGGCACCGGGTGCACATTCGCAGTCTTCCATGAAGACGGAAATTGCCTAGTGTGGTAGGAAAGCGTGAAGAGGCGCGTGAGTACAGGACATAACTCAGGAGCACACTGCTTAAGCACCACTGCTGGTATGCCGTCTGGCCCACTCGACTTATGAACGTCTAGGGAAAGCAACGCCCGCCGGACCTCGCGCTGTGTTTTAGAGATTTCCGGCATGGTCTTACCGCACCACGGTAAAGTAGGTGGTACAGCGCCTTCGTCGTTCACATTCGAGTTAGAGGCAAAGAGACTGCCCAATAGATCGGCTTTCTCTTTTGCACTGTGGGCCAAGTCACCATCGGTCTTTCGCAGTGGTGGTAATGATGACTGGCAGAAGTTGCCCTCGGCAGCTTTAGCAAGCGACCAGAAAGCACGACTCCCAGAAGGATAGCTCGCAAGTCGCCCACCTATTTTGCCAATGAATTGGAATTTTGCTCTGGCAGTTGCTTTCTTACTGAACCTCGAGGCAGCATTTAATTTGCGTTTTAACTCAGAAATATTCGGATCCTTATTATTACGAGCCGTGGTCCAAGCCTCATACGCAGTTTGCTTAAGAGTTTTAGCTTCTCTGCAAGACCTATTAAACCACGGTCGTTTTTTGACGCCGGCAGCTACTCGCAGGTTAGGAATGAAACATTCCATACCAGCGAGGATTGTCTCAGTGACATGTGCGACAGCAAACTATGGAAGAGAAAGAATTAAACAAATGCTTGGCGTAATCGTTCGATCACAGCGCTGCGTTCAGCGCTGGAAAGAATTTACTTATACCTCAGTTGTTTTACGATGGACGCATGAGTGAAAGCGGGATGCGCGTCCGAACTAAGACCGCGAAATCTAGGAAATAAAAGACCTAAGCAATTCGTGCCTTTATTAATTACAACTTTAAAGTCCACAACCTAAAATCTATTTTACGAAAGAACAGTACAAATGAATCTAGTACCTGAATCAATTCAGTCAGTAATGTTTCATAGTTCATTAATACTTGTCGCTTGACGCTTATTAGTTGTTATTTGTCACTCAAGTTAGTTATTTATATGAAGTGTTTAATGTATGTGCATGGTAATATATATTTTAACTGTAAATATATATATATATATATATATATACATATATATGTGTGCTTAAATAAATTAATAAATAATATCATAGTTGATTGATAAGCTTTGGTGGCGGTACCTAGTACGTTTCGGTCTTTTTTTAAAGATTTTTACTTTTTATGTGTTAGGTTTAGACATTTATAATAGCACCAGATATGCCTAAACAAAGCAACATTTGGCTCAGAAAATACTAATGACACTAAAAACGTTGCTACAAAGTCAAATTTAGGGAACTGCGATTTGTATGGTTAACTTATTTACCCTTAACAAGGTTTTCAAACTAAAGGCTCCTACACGTATATCGAATCCACATTTTTATACACTTTTACTTTTTACCGAGATTAATATTAAATACTCCTGGGACACACAGACAGACACGGAATTCATACCAAGGTTCGTTTTTATCATTTTGGTTGGGAACCTAAAAATAAGAAGCAAAATATCTACGTACGATGCTGTCGTGTTCGCTAAGCGAGTCTTCAAGGATAGGGATATAGGATTATACAGACTAATATGAAAATTGACATGTTTTAGCTCATCCGTACTACATAGTGTACTACTGAAGTAATAGTACTAGAATACTGTACTAGTACATCTGAAAGAATGTACTAGTACGGAGCGATCAGTTTAGTGACTGAATAAGAACAAGACTACCGTCTAGGATTCGTGACGCCAGTTAATTTCTTCTTTATTTTACTTCCAGCCAGCTACTTTATAGTAATAATCGAATAATTAAATCGAAAGTGTGAACCGATTCTACTAATATCATTATCCGTTGATCTAAATTCTCCCCTTTTCCATGGCTCGATTACACAGATTCGATTAGTTTACATAATGGAGTCACGTCGTAAACGGCGCTGAGTCTACTCTACTATCCCTTTCGCACCCTACAGTGTTTACGTCAGGTAACTAAGAATGATCGATTGATACTCTTCATATAGTTTAACCTCCTGGTTATCTACTCCCTAAGCAAAGCCGTATTATTATTAATTTCCCTCTAAGTTCTCTCGGCTATAGTTTGAATTCACTAGTTACCACAATAATTTACTATCCAAGGCTTGGATACACTACAAGGGTAGCATAAAAATTTGCACATAAGACTTATTAATATAACTATTTAATTACAAAAAAATAAATAAAATGTTACATTACAAAAAATTACGTGCGCACGAGAATTTACACAAAAAAAGGAAATAAAAACACAAAATACTAAATGCAAAGAAAACGTATCAAAACTAATCACGCGAGAGCACAAGGGGGCTACCAGGTCGTTCCTTCTTCAATAGGAAGAAAATACATACGTATCTCAAATTTCGATTTGACAAAAATGGTGACCATGGACCTGTAGAATCTACAACCTCTCATTCACATAGCACAGAATTTGTAGATTCAATAGGTCCATGGTCTCCATCATCTGCCGTCCAGAATTAGTCTGGAGTCTGTATGTAGATTCTGGTCGTGAGTCCTTAACCCTTATTATTACTCTGGCATCCTAGTATCCAGTCCGGAACTTGGATGGTGAATTCCGAAACCCTGTTGGTCAAAGGTCGGCACAATATACAAGTTTGGTACTCCACTTACGAGCAATGTCATGTATTGTTTTCTTGCTTTTATCAGCTAGGATCTGGTGTCCGTTTCTCAAGCAAAGCAGAGCGTAATAATAATTGGTAGCAAAAGAAGAAAATTAATTTTGAAAAGGAAATAAACATAAAAGATGGCTATAGAAAATAAATAATGCAAACAAAATACTTTTGAAAATGCAAAGTTATTGCAAAGATTCAGTAATTAAATTGTATTACCAAAATTTGAAAAAAAAAAATATTTTCGACCGGCGTGGGCCAGCCGCAAACACGCGACGCGAAACGAATAAAATAATGCTGTTCTCCTTAGTAATCACTTCATTACAATTGCAAATAGATAAATAAAAACATAAGGTGAAAAAAAATAATAATAAAAACACAAATGGTGTCCTAAATAAAATGATGGGAATATAGTACAGACAACGCCACGATAGATATCCAGAGCACTTGTGAATTAAAAAGTTTTGGCTAAAGTTAAAACTAGTATTTGCTCGATTGGCGCGTAGTTCATATCTTCACTCACAGATAACTATCGTTTTTATACATACTTTACAAAATAGGCGCGCGCGGTGCATTCATATGTCATTATCGCCCGTGCGTTCTATGAACTTCCACTTCGCTTTGAGGAAAGTTAAATTTACAAAGTTAAATTTACCTGGAAGTAATGACACTGTTCACGAGTAGTGTGATGAAAAGATTATATTTTTGCAGATTACTTTATTGAATAATATTCTTAACATTTGCCATGGCAAAAAACCTACTAGGTCAAAAATGTGTTCTGCTAACTTATTACTCATCCAACTCTAGTTGTAAAGTTGCTAAATATCTATCTAATTGTTAAGGATTAATAAATTTAATCCCATATGCGTTTTTATCATAAAGGTAGCCTTAAATAATTGTATCACAATAATAATCTGGTTTGATGTTTGGCACTAGCAGCTGGAAGGACGAAAACTAACTCTGAAGGAGCCTTAGCCCATATAGCGCCCAACGCTCAAGGGCTCCCCGCGGGGGAAGCCTCGGCTTCGGTTGATGCTCTCGGGGGCGTCCCTTCGACCGGCGTGAGTCTCGAACCCGAAGGTGAGTCACCGCCAGGAGGGGAGTTCCCGGTTACGCGGGTGCGGTTGCGATTGAGTGGGGGCGAGAAGCGCCCCGGCACTCTTTGATACCTCGTGTATCCGTTCGGGCGCCGACGAACCCGGGAACGTCGGCGTCGTGTTTGGAGGGAGGCCCTATTGGGGGAGGTCTTTGAGACTAATCTTGCTATCCGGATAGCGAGATAGTCATCTGGTGCCGTTAGTACGTGCCGAGGCCGCCTAACAATAGTTTTACGACCATGCCAAGGTCGGTCGGGGGATAAGATAGAAATAAAAATAAAAAGCATTCTATTTCTATTTGAAAGCTGACGAAAAAGCTTAATAGCTTCTTTTTATTTGGTACAGTGCCATCTGTGATTATAAAAGCGAACCAGTTTCAATTTGAAAAAATAACTCACCTTTTTTCAAACAACAGAAAACATAATCATAGCTTGTAATAATTTAATACAGCGCCATCTATGAATTATTATTTGTTAAGTAAATTTAAACTTAATTAATTATATTTTATTATCCTCGCATTTGTAGTGTAAAGAACTATGTTATCACTTGAGTGAAAATACAATCCCCGCTTCGTGTGTATTAAACTCAAACTATACCCTCATCGGTAATTGCTTACTTTCACCTCTCGGTGAACAATGTATTATTATTTCCGCCAGAATTTCCCATAAGAACTGATTTGCAGCTTGTAAAAATGCAAAGTACCATTTTATTCTTTGTATACTATACTACTTCTGTATATACTTTCGTCAACACAAAAATAAGGGTATGCCTTAACTGAACGGAGAATAAACACAGAATACTTCTACTATGAGGTAAACATAAAATTCTTGGACATGAACGATTCCGCGCAAGTCTGAAAACCAAAAACATAAGAATTAAAGGTAAATATTAACGTTTTTCTTTATACTTATGCTAGAACTACAGACTTAATATATAATGTCAATTTTGTTAAAATGAGCTATAAATTGAGCGAGCAATTATTATTTTTGTTTTCAGTAATTTATTAATAAAGCGCCGTTTTCTTTTAAAGTATTAAGACACATTTTTTAATATACAATTATATGTTGTTTTGTCTAAAGACAGAACAAAGTGCCTCGGCGCGCATGTTTTTAACCGGTTTTAATTAAGTATAGATAAATTTTACTATTCTGTCGAACGAAAACTAGCACAATGTTATGTAGATAGTACTACCAAGTTGGAGGATACATCACTAACAATTCCTATTTAATGCGATGTAAATATTTTTTTCTATTACAACTATCTTTTCGCCTGTTAGCTTCAACATGAAGCCGTGGTTGATTGTTTGTAAGTTTTCTTTTTTAAATTCTTCTCTTACAGTGCTTATTGCTATTGCTTTTCTGACTCCGTGGTAAGAAATCAAAACTTTAGTCGCCATATTAAAATCGCTGGAAGAGAGAAATATGCTGTAATTTTAATGTATGTACGGTCGCGGTCAGAAAATGTTAACCACCATAAGGATCACAATTGCATGCACACATTTAAGTCACAAGTTCTAAATGTCTATTTCATAATAATTTGATTGACCATAGATTATCTTTTTTCTAATATGACAATCAATCGCTCTAGAACAGAATTCGCCATTGCTGCTCTAGGAGATGGACTGACTACTATCAAGTTTTGATATATAGAAAACCTTCTTTGAAAAAACTAATATTATAGTTTTTTAACTAAGAATATGAAGAAATAATAAAATAGACACTTCAAAAATCTTTATTTAATATCTAGTATTACCTCCCTCCGCAGCTATGACGGCACATAGTCTATCTGGGATAGACGCAACAAGACGCGCGCATAGATCAGTACCACTGATATCATCCAATACAGTGTGATCTAAGAGCTTGAGAGTTTCTTTCATTTTGACAGTCCCAGCGTTGATCCATAAGCCTCCTAAAATTTCAATAGGGTTTAAATCAGCAGACCGAGCGGGCCATTGAATGGGACGAATGTCACGGTGCAGGTTGAACCACGCCATAGTAGCACGGGCCGCGTGTATTTGTGCATTATCTTGAACGTAAGTAATGTGTGGAAATTCCGTTACAGGATACACTACGCGCACAGTAGGCAGCATCACTTGTACCAAAAGCGACACATAATTAATGGCCGTAGCCCTATTCTCTAACGACGCCAGTTCTTCGACGCCGTCAAGGCTCATCCACCACCATTAGTTTACTGTAATGCGACCTGACTCGTTTTGGCTTAATTTAAAAGTTTTTTCATCGGTAAATACAGTATTCGACCAATCAAAATTAAGCCGGGCTGTTTTTTGGTGAGGTTTCAGCACAACTTTAATAGCGTGGTGTCTGAAGTGTAGTCCAACATTGTGCAAAGCTCGTCGGATCGTCCGAGCACTCACATCATATAAAGCAGCAAAATAAGTTGTTGGTGTGAAACCATTCTCTTCGTAACTACGAATCATTTCTGTTATTTGCGCGGCGGTTAGTATCGGTCGTCGT
The DNA here is from genome assembly GCA_946406115.1 of Apoda limacodes. Classification (NCBI taxonomy): domain Eukaryota; kingdom Metazoa; phylum Arthropoda; class Insecta; order Lepidoptera; family Limacodidae; genus Apoda; species Apoda limacodes. Next base: position 16,494,350 of record OX291555.1, on the reverse strand, counting down.
CCTGAATTATTTCTATGATCTGTTATTTCTCTACTTCGCCGTGACGCCTAATCCAAAACCTCGCAGTGAATCGCGATATATTTTCTGGTGATATAGCACTAATACTATGTCCATCTTCGAAGAGATATATTATTTCAGCCCTTTGCTCCAGGGTTAAACTTGCCATTTTATTTCATTATGAAAAAATCTTTAGTAAAATTTTACTCTTGTCAAAACGACGTTCAAACAATATTTTTTGATAAATGTCATTTCAACAAACAAATAAAGAAATGAGTTTCATTATCAAAAAGTGATCAATAATTCTCGTTGTTTTTCTCGATGCGTCATTTTGCATAATAGCTTTTGAAAGGTAATAAGTAACTTGATATGGCATTTTAGACTTAGTGAAAAAAGTGTGATATAGCATCTTATTTCAAAACTGGTAAACATTTTCTGACCACGACCATATAAAAGTGTAAATAAATAAATAAAATTTTGTGAACTAACAACGACACTTTCGAACAAACACCGGGTCAGTGGAAGTTGTGGAAGTCTACACGTTTTTGTTGACTTTTAAAATTACTAATTATGCAATGCATACATATTCTTCGATTTCTGCAAATATACATACTTAGACACCCTAAACAATAAAATGCTTATTTTTACTTTACTTTGAGATAAGAATAAGAACCTAAAATGGGTCCGGAAATCCAAATAGCTGTTTTTATAATAATAATAAATTTTCTGGATATTTTTGGTTTTGATGAAAGAAAGTTCTTTGTGCTTTGCAGGCAAATGGTAAAAACCAAACCCTTTAAATGTTCTATTACAATTTCAGTTTAAGGGGTTTATTTTCACCACATCTTTATTAAGTCACTTTCTTGTGAGTATGTCTGTCGTTCCGGATAGAATCTTGCAACGGTTCTTTTTCATACTTCCTGTAATCCTATCATGCTGAAATTTTACAAACAGCCTCAGTTCCGCTGACCACACAGTATGATATATTCAATATCACGGTAGATTCAATATGGCCGCCGCCACAAAATGGGGGACTGCCTGTTTCTTCGCAACCCCCTTGACATATTATGGGAATCAAATAAAAGGTTATGATTAGCAGGAGACGTTAAGATATGTGACGTTATTCTAAATCCAAAATGTCAGATTACCGGCCACCACAATTCAAAAGGCAGACTACCTGTTTCTTTAGGTTCGACATGGGTATCATATGACAAGATATAAAACACAGAAAACAATAAGTGAGAAGCGGGTTCATAGAACCCGCGGGCGGTACTGACGTAAAGCATCGATTAAGTGCTAATATTGAACTTGCGAGCCGTGGGTTCCTTACCACTATTTACGTAATTTACAAACAAAAGCAAAAAGTGTGCCGATAAGCGGTCAACCATCCAATTACTGACCAAGCACTTCGCTGCTTAACTTTGTATATCGTTTCCAACAAACAAACACAAACAAAGAGTGTGACAATTAGCGGTCGCCCTTCCAATCACTGACAAAATTCGACGTTGCTTAACTTTGAATACCGTTTCCAATAAACAAACATAAACAAAAAATGTGCCGCTAAGCGGTCACCCATCCAATCACTGACCAAGTTCAACATTGCTTAACTTTGAATATCGTTTGGTATTGAAAATATATGTATAATACAGTACTCCAAGAAGAATTCAAAGTACAGGCTTTGATTCGTTGTTATATCTTCTTTTTAAAGCACATAAAAACGTAGTTTATAGTTTAATTTTTTAATCTACATTAAATTTTAATTTTTAGTCGTTTTATGATGTTGGATTATATTTTGTCGTACCATAACTTTCTGCTTTCGTCTAAGAAGGTCGTTTGACATTTTATGGGTATACATTAGTACTAGTACTGGTGATTAGATGAGTCAGTGGCGCTATGATAATTATCCAAACAGCTAGTCCTTGCCTCGAGAAGAAGAGGATTTCAAAGACCTCCGTCAAAAACTGGCCATCGCCATTCAGCGAGGTAATACTGCCACTTTAACCAAAAATTCTATTTAAGACGTATTCTTATTTTTATATTATTAAGCTATTGCATATCTTTTATCGCGTTGTATTGGATCGGGTTGTGTGCATGACATATGAGTCCGAACGTGTCAGTGGTCCGAGGAGCCAAGAGGCGCATCCACTGAGACGGAATATCTGTCCGTACGTGTAGTCGCCAGAAGGTCCAGTAAGGACTTTTGTATGGTATTTTGTATTTGGTATTCTCGTTGGAGAAAGTATTAGCTGAGAGAATCCATAGGTCAGAGCAAATTCATGAGCAGATATCCCTTTATAGTTATTGGTTCATCAACTGAGAGCGAAATCGGACGAATACGTAAGCAACTTTTTTATAATTGCTTAACCGCGGCAGGCCCTGAGTGCCGCTGTTCTTTTATTATATATTTTAGATAAATAGGTAATCTAAATCTTTTTTAAAATAATATATTAGATGGTATTTGGTATATTCTGTTAAACAGTATTATTTAAGATTATCTTAGTCTTTTTTTTTATACCACTGGCAAACAAGCTTACGGCCCGCCTGATGGTAAGCGGTCACCGTCATAGTCTTCTGCTACTTAAATTTAATTAGTTATTTTGAATTACAGTGTATTTGTCATTTATATTTTCGATGGTGGCGGACATTGGACACGCCAGCTCGTCCAGAAATTCTTGTCCAGATATTGAAGAGCATGTATGCGGTACAGACAACAAAACTTATTGGAACGAGTGCTAGTAAGTATATATCCCATCAAAAAAACGGGTTAACTTCTTATAATATTTCTTAAAAAATGACGAAAATTTGATCTAATTCTCTGGTCGTCTTTTCGAGCTGTCAAAACTAACATAAGAACATTGTCAGCCAAACGCTTCGAGTTATTTATTCTCTCTTATACAATTCAGGTAAAATCTCCCACATACTGGCTGTCTTTAATTAAAACGGAAAACGTATTCATAAGTGCTGCAGCTGCTTTAAAAGCAACTGTCATGTCACTGGCACAATAAAAGAAATGTTGCCGAAATTGTTTACGTTGACTGACACACATGAAAAATAGATCTTAGTGTTTCCGCCTGTGTTACGAGTACAACAGGGATGTTTCCCCATTGTCTTCGATGAGCACCTACTTGCGATCTTCCAACAAACGAATTGGGCAACCAAACTTTGAGTCAGTATTTCGGCTCATGAGAACGAGGAACGAAGACCAGGTGCCTTTGATCATCGATCGCCGATGAGCGAGGACGTCAAAGTAGACACTAACATTTTCTTCATATTATATTTTAATTTATAAAGACTTTTTATGTGTTCACTTTTTAAAAACCCTATCCGGCGGCCAACTTACGTAATTGGCGCAGTCGGTAGGATAGTCGAGTCAGTGCGTGAAACAAAAAATTTTCGTGGCTGATAGTCGTTTCGTCGACGCGTCGACTATCATTCAACCTACGTGTTTAGCCGCCGGGAGAGCAAGAAAAGTCATCCAGACGACACCGTGGCCGCGACCTAGAAATCGACACCAGGACAACGGGGTACCACAGTATGCTAATCGAGAATTTTATGTGAGTGCGCTATATTTCTTATTGGTGGCTATATCCTAGATTTTCCTTGTTACCAATTTTTTTTCTCTAGCCAAAATTTTTCACCCACGATCAAACGCGTTAGGGTCAGACGATAGTATAAAAGAGCAAACAATGGCTCAAACACCTACAGTCGATCAGGCTAGCCTTACCTCGGTAGCCGGTATCACAGATTGTATTTATAAGGCGTTAAGGTTAGTTCCCGATTTCGATGGAAACTCTAATACTTTAATTAGGCTTTTGAATATCTGTTTAGTAGAGATATATTCCGTTAGTAGAGACGTATGTCAACCCGAAACCGGGGCACGAACTACAAAATTATTCTTTATTAAATGGTATCTTAAATAAAATAACAGGTCCCGCCGCCAGATTTTTGTCTACTAACGGAGTGGTTCGCGACTGGAACGGGATCAGAAATAGTTTAATTCATAATTTTACCGACCAAAGAGATGAGTCAGCTCTCTACATCGACTTATCAGTGCTTCAACAAGGCAGTGACACACCCAGTGCTTTTTACGAACGAGTCCAAAACTTGCTCAGTATTATAATAACTTATGTGGAACTGCAGGAAACCGTTTCTACTACAATCGACGCAAAACGCACCATTTATAAAAAAATTGCATTGCAAACATTTTTAAAAGGTGTACGAGAAGCTTTAGGTTCGCGTATACGGTGTTTGCAGCCGTCTAGCCTAGAAACTGCACTACAATATGACCACAAGATTTAGAATCCCGCCCAAACCGCATCTCCAATACTATCCTAGACCAATGAGTGGCGTCAGTCACCCAGTAGCAAGACCTTTACCACTTACACAAGAAATGAATTTAAATGAAAGTTACGACCCTTATTATCAGACTGACATTCACCAAAACTACTACGAAAATTTACCAAATTACTTCAATTTTGTGTACTATGACGTAGACTACTATGAAATGCCAGATTTGGCCAAACCTGATTCACAAAATGCGATGTTCATAAATCAACAACAAGCAGACGATTCAAACTTAAATTTTCAGTTGGACCAAAAATCCGGTGCCCCAGAAAAGATTTAAATATCCAGAACAATCTTCACTTACCATACATTGAAATATTAGCTATTATTAGACACAGGCGCCAAACGGTAATTTATTAGTCCAGAGGCTGTAAAACAATACTTTCCACACTTTACCATCAACTATGATCCATTTGAAGTGACTAACGTGCACGCTACAACCAAAAACCACTATTCTATAACCTTACCTTGTTTTGAAGAATTTTGTGTAAACGATTATATAAAGTTATTTATATACAGATTCTATAACTATTTTGACGGATTAATTGGTCAAGATCTATTGGAAAAATTTGAAGCTACAATAAACCTTAAAAGTTTTATACTGATTACAAAATTTGCTAAAAATCCAATAAAAAAATAACATCCCATCAAAATGTATAACGGAACTATTCCAGCTCATACATCTAGATTAGTCTAAGTGCCTTTAAATGCCCTAGATGGACACACTCTAGTTCAAGAGCAAATCATTTGCAATTGTACTATTCGTGAATGCTTAACAACCGTAAGTAACAAATAGGACATAAAAAGACATAGTTTTGTCTTTAAACTAAGACTCTATTAGTGTTTGTAGTTTAGATAACTGCTATTTTACTTCCCCAAATAATCGACACTACTATAAAAAACAAACGGACGCACACTTATTTAACGAACAGACTATACAAACAGACAGAACAAAAGAAGTACTTTCGCGTTTGCGCACAGAGCATTTATTAAAAATCCAACAAAACAAAAATCAAAGCAAACTTATTAAAAATCTGCAAAGAATATTCAGATGTATTCTACGTTGAGAATGAACCCTTAACTTTTACTAATAAAATCAAACATATTAAGACCACTGATGAAATCCCAGTACACAGTAAATCATATAGATATCCATACATACACAAACAGGAAGTACAAACGCAAACAAAAAAAATGCTGGAACAGGGAATCATTAGACCTTCAACTTCAGCGTGGAGTGCACCTATTTGGATAGTACCAAAAAAATCTGACGCATCGGGAAAAATAAAGTGGAGATTAATTGTCGACTATAGAAAACTTAACGACAAATCTATTGACGACAAATATCCAATACCTAACATAACTGACATTTTGAACCAACTAGGTAAGTGTCAGTATTTCTCTAGCCTAGACCTAGCTAGTGGATTCTACCAAGTGAAAATGAATCCTTTGGACATACATAAGACAGCCTTCAGCGTAGATCACGGCCATTACGAATGGGAATGGGCATGAAAAATTCTCCGTCTACCTTTCAAAGGTTAATGGACAACGTGCTCAGAGGGCTTCAAAACGTTATCTGTATAGTTTACCTTGATGATATTTTAGTCTTTTCTACTTCCCTTCAGCAACATATGATAAATCTAGAAAAGATATTCCAAAGACTGAGAGAATCTAATTTCAAGATACAAATGGATAAGTCCGAATTTCTAAAACATGATACCCCATATTTAGGTCATATAATTACTCCAGGAGGCGTTAAACCCAATCCTGATAAAATTAGCGCAATCCTGAAATATCCCATTCCAAAAACGTCCAAAAAAAAAGGGTTTTCTAGGACTTTTAGGTTACTATCGAGATTCATCCCCGATTTTGCAAGACTAACAAAGTGTATGACAAAATGTCTAAAAAAAATGCTAAAATTAACCTCAGACCAGAATATTTACAATGCTTTGAAACTTGTAAGACTTTACTGACAAATGACCCAATACTACAATATCCAGACTTTACCAAGGAATTTATTTTGACTACTGATGCATCTAATATTGCAATAGGCGCTGTTTTATCCAGGGACAAATAGGAGTTGATAGACCAATAGGCTACGCATCGCGAAAATTAAATGATAGTGAACTTAACTATTCAACTATCGTAAAAGAACTCCTTGCGATTGTTTGGGCTACTAAATATTTCAGACCCTATTTTTTTGGCCAAAAATTTAAAATATTGACTGATCATAAGCCATTGCAGTGGCTTATGAACTTAAAAGATCCCAACTCGCGTCTTACTAGGTGGCGCCTTAAGCTGTCTGAATTTTAATTTTCAATTGTATACAAAAAGGGTAAGACCAATCTTAACGCAGACGCACTTTCAAGAATTGAAATCCATAATGAAGAAGTTGAATCCATGGTAGTCACCATATCTGATGCCCCTAATCGACGACACTCTAATTCTACTCTAACCGCACCGTCCGAAAACGGTTTACACAGTCCATCATCTACTGAAACAGCTCACACTAGTGCCGAAAATCCCATTTTAGAAATACCTATATCTGAAAATCTTTTGAATGGATATCGAAAACAATTAGTTATTAACATAGTTCCAAACTCAACTAGATCTAAACCTAGAATTACTAAGCCTTTTGAGGCGTATCAAAAAATTTCAGTCGACATTTCTGAAGACAATATTGAACAAAATTATGTTAACCCAACCATGCAAAATACTACTGCAATATTTGTTCATCCCTTGGACAAAATGTATAGCATTGTACCCATAATACAAAAAACATTTAAAAATTCCTCTATGAACCTTAAATTAGTAAAACATGAACTAAAAAATGTACATCAGCACTTAAACTAACAAGACATCATACAAAAATACCACAAAGGAAAAACAAACCATCGTGGAATTAACGAGACCTATATGTCCCTATCACAAAAAAAAATGAAAGATAGTATTAGCCAATATATAAAAGAATGCACAATTTGCGCTCGCGCAAAATACGATCGTAACCCCATACACCAACAGTTTAAAATTGTGCCACCACCAACCAAACCTTTCGCAATCATTCACGCCGATGTTTTAATAATCGAACACGAAAAATATCTCACGATCATAGACTCATTTTCTAAATATGCACAAGCCTAGAGAATATCTGACTGTACTGCCCCCATCTTGAAAGCTTTTTTAATATTTTGCACCCACCACGGCTTCCCAATTACCTTGACAACGAATCAAGTTATATCTGAATTTTTCAAAACGCTTAAAGTACAATACCATACTACAGCAACTAATGCTCCTAATGAAAATGGCATGGTGGAACGTTTCCATAGTACACTCTTAGAGCATTTAAGACTATTAAAATTGCAACACAATAATGAAAGCACCCCTAGTTTGACCACTTACGCCCTAATAGCTTTTCACAGCCATACAAAATGTCGACCTTTTGACCTTATTAATGGACATTTTGACCCTCGTGACCCCACTGACATACATCTGACAGAACGATTACTACAAAAATACTTACAAGATCACCGCAGTAGAATGGAAACAGTTTATAAAATTATACACGAGACATCGTAAAACGAATGAGAAACGCTGATGACGCAATGTAATATTGAAGGAGAACCTATAATAGAATATAAACAGGGACAGGAAGTTTACATTCAAAACCCACAAACAACTAGACATAAACTTGCACCTCGTTTCACTCATGACACAGTTACTTCCAATCTACCTATACTCATATATACATCAAAAAAACGTGGACCAATAGCTAAAAACCGACTGAAACGCCCTCTAAAAAATAAAGCCCCACAATTGTTACAGATGTCTGACCCAAGCACAAGACATCCAACTTGACAGTCTACAAGATGGACCCGGGATATTGCCTTTCAAACTTGGACCTACTAAGATTACATACCACTTCCATATAACATATTAATTCTTTACAAAATCAACTAACCGAGACTTCTAATAAGCTTTCTAATCATAGCTATGCAACTTTGAAATATCAAATTTTGCACTTGTTTGACGCGTTAAATAAAATGTCCATGCAACTTGAAACTCTTGAATCTAATAGAGTTAGGCGAGGATTAATAAACCCTTTAGGAACGTTCATCAAAAGCATAACCGGAGACCTTGACCATGACGATGCCTTGAAATTTGAGAATGTTCTTCAAATTTTACATAAAAATCAACAACATATTTCGAAAACTTTTAATAAACATATTACTTTATATAAGGACATCAATTTTCAGCAAAACCTAGTTATCAGTAATTTGACGCTTAATCAAAAAAAAATAGAAAAAGCACTTTCATATATCATAAATATAAGTAACACAGCCGGTGACCTAATGACTCGCTACGCCCGCCTTTCACAGGTATTCGTCGTAATCAGCGAAAACGTGCAAGAATTATCAGCTGAAATTATTAGGTTAGAAAATATATTAGCGTTTAGTCGTACTAGTTCGATTTACTTGACCGATGTCGACACTGCAAAAATAGTATATTTTAGCTATTTCCATAGTTTAATGACATATGGTATCCTATTGTGGGGTAGCGCTGCTGATGTAAATACAATATTTTTGTTACAAAAAAGGGCAATTCGTGCTATTTATAAATTAGGATCTAGGATATCTCTGAGGGATAGGTTTAGGGAAGTAAAAATTTTAACTTTAGTGTCGCAGTACATATATGAAAATCTTTTATATGTACATAAAAATATCAATAGTTACAGCAAGAAAAGTGACGTTCACAAAGTAAATACTAGAAGTAAAAATAAGCTGTTGGTGCATGATACACGTCTACACAAAATAAGTAACTCTTTTATGGGGCAATGTATACACTTTTACAACAAAGTTCCCAATAAAATTCAAAATCTATCAATAAGTAAATTTAAATCTTTTATCAAGCAGGTACTTTGTAAAAAGGCATATTACAATATTTCAGACTATGTTAATGATAAAAATCCTTGGGACTGATGATGCTCAATTACAGGATGCATAGGTATCATAAAATTGTACGACTAAAAATCTTTTATTTAAAACATTAATCCTATTTTAGTTTATTTAAGTGTTTTTAAAAGAGTAACTATCGAGTTTCTTGCCGGATTCTTCTCGGTAGAAATCAACAACATTGTGAACCGGCGGGAAGGTGGGAGGGTTCAAAAAATAATATTTTATAACTTTGACGATTCAAAAGTGATTGTAAAATCCTTATTTGAATAAACCATTTTGACTTTGAAAACTTTGACTTAGTTCTATGCACCACTCTATATTAGCAGTTACTGATATAATAAATATCGTAACTAAACTTAGGAATATATATAGCACCGATCATGTATTAGATCTAGATAATAGGTATTATTATGATATGATTAGGTTCGGCACGTACTTTATAGATAAAAACTCGTGATTGTCCTAAAAATCCCAATCACTTCCTCTCCAACTTACCAGTAATACCGACTTGGTCCAGTTTCTAACAAAAAAATCGAAGTTATCCTATCTCCATTTCCATACATAGCCATCAATTCCAAAGAATATACGTACATGGAGGCTGAATGCCCTTAGGTAGACAAGTGGTATCTCTGCGAACAAAAGATCAGCCATCAATCCCGCACGCAACGTGACTGCATAAGCAAAGTCATAGATCCGCAGGAGATAGATGAAACGTGTCAACCCACGCCTATCTCTCTGCAAAAGGAGGCTCTTACAGAACTAGACAGCCAGCATTACATATTTCATTTCCAAAACCTACTAAAGTAAAAATATCATGTAATCATGAAAAACATAGAATTTTGGAAGGGAGCTACCTAGCCGCTTTACCCCATAACTGTAAAATCAAGACACCCGAATTTACAATTGCGAATATTGAAAACAAGTTACTTGGAAAACCTTTACAAATAATGACTTTCCCACAAATTTCATTTTCACAGAAGTGAGGACCTCATTACAATTTAACAACAATTAATTTAGACAGATTGCATCACATTCAGAAACAAATAACAATGGAAGTTCCGATTAAACTTGAAACAATGAATTCAATGTTATCACAAAACAATCCTACTGTATAGCTTAGTCATACTCGGTGCAAGCGCACTTACTTTCATTGCATATTGCCTTCGCAGAAAATCAAAGTTATCACTGCTTTAGTCAACCGGCATATTTAAAGTGAATACTTCCTAGGATCACTGTGCTATGTCCTTAATGAAAACCAGATTGAAGACAATTAAATAAACTATTTGTTTTGAGATAAATGGTCAACTGGTAATAAGTTTTTTTTTAAGGGGAGGTGGGCAACAGTGCAGACCTCTCCAGTGAAATAAATTATATTTATTATATTTTATAAAACCTTTACATTGATATAAAATGAAATAATGCAATATCCTGCTTACCAGTTGTTGATATTTCCTTCCTTAAATAACATACACCATTGTTTACAAGAACACTTTTTTCTGCACCAAATATACAAAAGAAAAAACAATGGATTCACTAAAACAGAACTTCATGGGAATGCAGCGGAGAAATCCACAAATATTGCAGCAGATTTCTCACAATTTAAATCGTTTATCTTAGCATCACTGGCAAAACTTCAGTCGCAAGAAGAACTATTGGCAAGGGAGCATGATTAGATGGATATGAGAGGCAGACGCAAAATTCTCCTGATGCATGGAGGTCCCGAAACCCAAAATGAGGACACACTTCTTGTTGCAGTTAAAATATTGGTTGATAAGTTAAAAAATCTCAATATCAACAAGGACAGAATAAGCCGTAGCCACCATGTGGGTGGGTCTAGTCAGGCAATTCAAGACCAATATTTACGAAATTTTATGATGTTTCCATCAGGGACAAAGTTTGGTTTGCCAAGACTGCACTTAAGAACTCCGGCATTACACTATCAGAGTTTCTGACGAAGACCAGGCATGATGTTTTTATGGCAGCTCGTAATCGTTTTGGTATCTCGTGTTGTTGGACTCACGTTGGAATCATAACAGTACACGTATTCATTAATACGTATTTTTGATACATACCTGATATTTTTTTTTTTACCACTCAGGTGGTGAACAAGCACACGGCCCGCCTGATGGACGCTTGTAACACCAGGGGTATCGCTTGTGCGTTGCCGACCCTTCAAAAATCTAATTACTTCTTTCTTGAAGAACCACATACTGTAGTCCTTAGAAAAAACCTTGGCAGGTAGCTCATTCCCGAGTAATAAGCGTCTCCAGTACTGTCATCTGCATAGCAATGCATGTTGTTGATGTCCAACGTGTCATTGATATGCAGTTGAAACAGCGTAGGAGACAGCACAGAGCCTTGCTATATAGATATAGAGCTTGCCATGCTATCAGAGCAACTACCGTCAACTACGGTTCGTATGCGTCTGCCGGACAAAAAGCTAGCCACCCATTTGCAAAAACCCTCGGGCATTCCGTATGATGGCAACTTCGATAAAAGACCCTTGTGCCAGACCCGATCGAACGCCTTCGCTATGTCCAGGCTACATGCCAATAAATAACTACAAATTTAAAAAATTCGGATTTTTTACTATGTTTGTAATATAAGACCTTGCTTCGTGTAGAATTTCGTGATACTCGGACAACGTAAACTCCACAGGTTTTGATTTATTTGTGAATGCAAAAATATACTACACGTATTCCAGCCATATTTTTTTATTGCGTTGAGTTAGAAGCTTAATTTTTCTGTAACCTTTAAGGGACTGTAGACTGTGTTTGGTATTAATTTCAACTTGAAACCTTTACGAGTTCCTAAGGAAAAGGGTCTTGACAAACAAACAGAGGGACAACAAAGTGATTTATAAGGGTTCTGTTATACGGAATAAAGAATTTGGGTTTTAAAAAAAAATAGATTTAATTTACACAAAAGTCTTTAATTAGAAAAAATTAAAAATAGAAATAAAAATTGGAACTAGTAATTAGGACGACGGACAAAAGGAGACTGACTGGAAGACCAGGGATGGGTACGAAGATAGTTTACTAAGCAAAAACAATGACTTTAGGAAAAGGTGGATGGTCTAAGCATTATAGCTAACATGGATGGGGTATAACAGCCCCCTGCGCAAGAGTAAACTTACGGGTTGAAAAGGAAGTTTACGAGAAAAGGTAAGGAAGGTAGGTAGTAAAGTATAAGAAAGGAAAGTGTCAGTCCTTTAAAATTTAAACTTAAATAGTAGAATTAGAATCTTTCTTGTAATAACAATTTATAACTAACATTCTGCTCTATTCTAACAATCTAAACCTAGGAATATAACAAGTAGGTGCTAAACATTTATGTTTCTGTGTTTAGATTTTTTTTTTTACATTTATGTATGTATATAATTATATATCTCATTTATTATTATTATATTACCTTACTTGTTATTTATTTTTAGTAACTCTAATCTATTCTTAACCTAGGCATTGAGATTTGATCGTTGTGACCGTCTAGACCGTGAAGATAGGAAAACTGACATGATTGGGAAAGTTATCGTTTTTTACAATAATCTTATCAAGGACACTTATAGTTTGATCTGATATTTGTTGTAACTCTTTTAAAAAAGTTTTAAAGTCTGTCGTCATAGTGGTTGTGGTGGTCGTTTACATACGGATTATTCTTATTTAACAATTTAATGTTTCTACAGAATGCTATACATTTCGGGCTTAATCTTAATATTCCAGTGCCAAAAATAGTAGTTTCTTTTACATTTGATTCACATTGAATAGATATTTTGTAGGTTGAGATTGAACAAATATCCATCCATTTTGGTTCAAGCTCTGCCAAATATCAACATTACCATATATAAACTTGGTGTTACATTGGGCTGGTAGTTTATTAATTACTCTTGTCATTATTTCGATTTCACAAATAGGGTTAACAGTAGTTGATGCAATATTTGGAATATTACAAATAAGGACATCTTGTGTCATGGCTTTACACACATTCAAATCGTTGAGTGTGCAGTAAGTGTATTTATCTCTGCCTACATAACAAGTTGGGCAACATAAGTTGTTGAAGGTAATATAAGTGCAAACGAGTTAGGCTTTTCTAAATAATATGGTACTGGAATAGGAATATTCTTAAGCAAGTCATATTCTACATGGTATACTAGCGGTATTTTAAATGCAAATAATATCTTATTGTCTACTAAATATGAAACTGTTTCAGATACACTTAAAAGCAAATGTATATTATTAAGATACATGCTTACAGGGAATTCTCTCAGTTTAGGTAAACCATTTAAAGTTGAAGTTATATCATCAAACAATTGTTTAGGTGTTATAACTGAAGGATGTAGCGTATTACTGTTAACAAACATGATTGCATTAACGATATCTTCCATTTTAAAAGTTAGGGCAAGCAAGCTTGCCTGTAGTACATTTATGATTTCTTCATTTTTGCTTTTGAAAATAAGTACATTTGTTATGTTTGATATGTATTGCATATTTTGTGATAGTTTGGTTATTGCGTTATCTAGGCGTGCTTCGTTTTTATTGATTTCGATTATTGTTTTGTTAAAATTTTCTATAGCAGATTTCGAAATGAGTATGTTTTGTTTAACTAGGGAAGCGACATTTTTATTTTGAGATTGGAGTGATTTTATGGCTTGGTTATATAGTTCAGCGTCGTTTTCATCCACTGTCCCAAATATATGTTTCATGACAGTACCTGTGCCCGAAAAGCATGCAGATCGTTTAGATCTCTGCGACATTAGGTGTACGTTATGATCTCTGACTATATCGTCGTATAGTGCAGTAAGTGGACTTAGCATGTTGTGACATTCTTTGTCATTGATAGCGACATTTTGTTTACAAATAAGCCTAGCGGTATCTAACACATTATTAATATTATCTATATGTGGTTTAATATAACTTACATCTACTGGTATAATAAAGTGTAAATAATCATTAACTAATCTAATGGTTCCAACAGGATCAAAGTAAATACCGGGACTACTATCTAGTGGTGCAATTAGTTCTTGGGCTGGTACTGACCAGAAGAAGAACGAGAAGAACGAGATACTGATTGAAAGATAAGGAATAAATAAGTTTCGGGGTATGTGGATTGAACAAGGGTCATTAACAAATGACTTTAAATATTCTTTTAACTTAGAATAGCTGCGTTCAAGGGCACCTTGGGTTTGTGGGTGGTAGGGTGTAGACCACAATTGTTTTATTTTCAAAAAGTCACAAGTGCGTTTGAAAAGTTCCGAGGTGAAATTGGTCCCTTGGTCTGTTAAGATTGTTTTAGGCGTTCCAAATAATGAGATAAAATGAACAAGACAGTCACTGGTTTCCTCGGCTGAGACGCTTCTTATTGGGTATGCTAATTTTGTAAGGTCGTCTTGTAGTGTTAGTATGTACTATATTTTAGCAGTTCCTGATTCAGGAAGTGGTCCTACGATATCAATCGCTAATCTTTGGAAGGGTACAGTGGAAGTTGTAGTTATTTGCATCGGTGCGCGATTAGTTTGTCTTAGAGCTTTGTTTTCTTGACATAGTTTACATTGTTTGACATACGTTTCTACATCACTACGCATGCCCTTCCAATAATATTTTTCTTGGATACGTTTTAACATGCACTCAGAGCCTAAGTGACCAGCAGTTGAAATATCGTGATTTTCACGTAATATTTTCTTGGTTTCACTCGGTGAACGGTAAATAATAGTGTTGTGATGAATATTTACTGATATATTTGTATTGTGAAATAAGAAAAGAAACATACTGTATAGCTTCGAAAACGAGTGTGTATCGAGTGGACCTTTGAAATTACTTATCGCTAGTTCTGTGCAATAGTTTTGTAGTAGTTCATTTCTGCGGTTCTTTAAACTATTGTAAATATCTACGTAGGAGGCAGTGTCAAAGTACCTTTATAAATAAGAAATAAAAGTTACGGCTTCAATGCTCTAGTTTTAGAAATGAGTGTAATGTTTTTTCTTTATTAAGAAAGTCAGATTGATTTTCAATTTCACTTAAAATTTCAGTTACGTAGGGGTTGCATTCGTCACAGTCTATCGAGGTTGGTATCACTACAGTTTTAGAAGTAGATTTAAATAGGTTTTCATTGACTTCGGTTATTTGAGCATTAGGTGTAAAGTTTTTATTATTTACTATTTTCAGAAATTTTGGATATTGGTCATCGTGTACTTGTGATGGTTGTGGTGAGTTGTTTGAAGTTTCTGGAGTATTAGGATTGTTTTCAGGGTTGAAAGGAGTATTTGGCAGTTAGGAGGCAGAGGATCCCTCAGGAGAAGGTAAGTCTAATTCTAGTTCTCTCAGAACGTCATCGGGATTAATCTGTTGTTGTTCTTATTGGTCGTTGATTTCAGGTAGAGCGGGTTCTTGTGGGGATGTACTAAAGTCTTAGTATATTTTCGGAAAAAGGGATATTTTCAGAAATAGGAATGGTTTCAGGAATAGGAATTTGGTCATTAGTTATGGTAGCGTTTTCTAATGGAATGTCGAAGTCTGTGCTATTGTCTCCTTGAAATGGACTGATTTGTCGATTTATGTCTAGTAAGTTCTCGTTAGGATTTTCTTGATGGATTGGGTTCACGGGAAAACGGGACAAAGCGTCAGCTGCAGCATTTAATTTTCCCTTTCGATAAATGATTTCGTATTCGTATTCCTATACCATCTTAAATATCCATCTTTGTGATTAAAAATCCATTTCAGCGGTCTGTGACCGGTTATGATTTGGAATTTATGCCTATACAAATATGGACGGCAGGTTTTACAGCCGAATATTATTGCAAAGAGTTCTTTTTTTGTGGTACTATAGTTACTTTCACTCTTATTTAAAGTACGGCATGCGAATGCGATAGGTTTGTCTTTTCCTATAGTACCTTGGCACAACACGGCGCCGATAGCATGATTTGATGCATCACAAGTCAGGATAAATGGAGTAGAGAAATCTGGATAGGATAGTACTGGATCGGAGGTGAGTTTATGTTTGAGTTCATCGAAGGCTAATTGTTGTGGGTTTTTTCAGTCAAATGGTGTATCGTTTTTTAGGAGGTTTGTCAGAGGTTTGGCGATTTTTGAAAATTCAGGGATGAAACGGCGGTAGTAAGAAACTAATCCTAGGAAGGATTTGACGTCCTTTGGTGATTTGGGAATTGGAAATTCTGTGAGTGATTTGACTTTAGCAGGGTTAGGTTGGACACCTTCTTCAGTTATTAAGTGACCGAGGTTGCATACCTCGCACACTTCGAGAGAACTCACACTTCGGGTTGGAGTTTAAGGTTGAAACCACGAAGTCTTTGAAACACTGATGAGAGGTTAATGATATGGGAATTGAGGTCGTGGGAGTAGATGACAATGTCATCGAGATAGACAAAACAGCGAATGCCTTGGAGACCAGAGAGAGCGGTATTCACAGGCCGCTGAAATGTGGCAAAAGTATTTTTCATGCCGAAGGGCATTCTGTTAAACTGATAATGAACTTGAGGGACACTGAAAGCGGTTTTGCAAGCCTCATCTTTATCTATCAAAATTTGATGGAAACCAGAAGCAAGATCTAGTGTGGAGAAGTATTTGCTTTGGCCTAATTGATCTAGAATTTCAGATATTTGTGGAATAGGATAGCTGTATCCAATAGTGATATCGTTCAATTTCCTATAGTCAATGACTACGTGCCATTTGCTTTGGCCGGATGCATCAAGTTTTTTTTGGGACAATCCATATCGGGGAGGACCATGGGGAGATTGAAGGCTCTATAATACCTTGATCAAGCATATGTTCAATTTGGGATTGTACTTCGGCTTTGTGAATTTCAGGGAATCGATAGGATTTAACGTAAATAGGAATATCGGATGTGGTTTTTATGTTATGTTTCAGTGCGTTAATATGAGATAGTTTATCTCCAGGAAGGTGAAATACATCAGAGAATTCGGAACATATGTCATACAGCGTATTTGATTCTTCAGCGTTAAGATGGGAGACTCGCAATTGGTTCAGTACTTCTTGTGTGCGTTGGTAAGTATTGGGGTTAGGATTGGGGATATTATCTATTTTATGGACGTGTTCGAGGGGTTCAAGTTTTAATTCTAAATTTGAGTTTACGGTTACAGGTTCGTCTGAAATGTTCACTACAGAGATGTTAATGCGATTGTTAGCTTTTACTTTTACAATACAGTTGACGACAAGAAGGGTTTCAGATATATGTTGATCTAGTACAATACCTTCTTTTAAGTTAGGATCTGATATTGAGCATTGCATCAAAGTTTCAGTGCGAGGAGGGATTACGTATACAGGTTCGCAAAATTTCATTTTAAGGCCTATGTTGCCTATTCTGATGTTTTCGTTATAGTAATTAATATTGCAATCTAAATCGTTTAAGAAATCGTGGCCAATTATTCCATCGTATTCTAAGTGGATTTCATTTACGACATGAAATGTATAGGATATGTCATCTAAGGTCAGGAAAATGTTAAGTTTGAAGTGACCTAATGTTAGAGCAGATTTATTCCCAAAATCGATTTCTTTTAATTAAATGATATCTTGTTTTAGCTTTGGCATGTGCTGAATAGAAGACAGTTTAATAAGACTTACAGAAGATCCGGTGTCGATAAGGAATGACATAGGTTTATCAGATATATGTGTTTTTAATGAAACATGAGGTAGAAATCTTTTATAAGAGTTTGATGAGATTTCGTATATTTTTTCAAAAGTTGTTCGCTTTTGGCTATCTCCATTCAAGGTTGATTTCGTATTTTCAATTGTAATATGTTCCTTATGAGAACATGGTTCAGTTTTGTTATTTACTTTAAGACGATTTTTAGAAGTCACTGCTTCGGCATAAGAGAGGATTGGAGATTTTGGGGGTGTAGGAGGATTAAAATTACTTAATGTCTTGAGTTGTGTAGATTTAGTAGTTATTGTATCACTAGATGTAGGTGAGTTTCTAAAAAAGGACATAGAAGATATAGTAGAATTTATTGATTGTAATTGAGTAGGGCTATTGGATGCAGCATGTACATCGGACATAGTAGGTGTGTTGGGTTTGTTAAGGTTTGTAGAGATGATAGTGGGCACAGTAGGAATAATTTATTTAGGAGATACTGTGGATTTAGTATTGCTAGATGTAATAGGAGTAGTGGATATATTAGTAAAGGGCGATGAAAGAGACGGAGTGGATTTAATACTATCTGAAATGGTGGACATAGTAGAAACAGCGGGCATAGTAATATTTGAGTTAGTAGAGACAATGGAGTTAGTATAATTGGATTTGGAAAAAACAGTGATATTAGTATGACTTGACTTAGTAGGTGTTATTGAATTAGTAGAAACAGTGAATTTAGCAGTGTTCGGTAACTTGGTAACAACAATGGGTATGGTAAAAACAATTGGATTTAGAGTATTCGATGTAGTAGGAACAGTGGAAATAGTAGATTTACTATTTCTTGATTTAGTAGAAATAGTGGAATTGGCAGAAACAGTGGATTTAGGAGAGATGTTGGATTTAGTAAAATTTGTTATAGTAGGAGCAGTGGACTTAGATTTATGATTTGATTTAGCAGAGACAGTGATTTTAGAATCGGCTAATTGACCTACATTTCCCGTGCGATACTGGGCGGGAAAGCTTACTCGTTTAAATTATTTGATTCGTCGTAATCTAATTCCTCAGTGCCATTATTCTCCGATTTTGGGACAATACATTGTTTACAGGGCGATTACTGTTACTATATGAAGTTGAAGGTTCAGGGTGCCATTGGTTTTGGGAACGTATATTATTGTTGAATTGTCGTTTCCGGCAATTTTCTATTGTGTGTCCTGGGTTTTTATAGTATCTGCACGAAATGTCGCTTCTATTCATTGGAGGTCGCACGGTAGGTACTTGTGTCTGATTGGGCCTTGGATAAAAACTACGCTGTGGCGAATAACGAGACGGAGCGGGTCTAGTATTAGAATTTGGTGTAAGTGTATTAAAAGGTGTAGTTTTATACATTAAACTTTTTTCTTCTGAAACGGAAAAATTTATGGCTGAATTTAATGTACTAGGGTCGCGACACTTGATAACTATTGATAACCTGGGATTGAGCCCATCAATAAACGTATGTAGCGCTAACTCTTCCATAGCACCTATTCGGCCTATGAGTGCACCTCTTCTTTCTGTCGGTAAGCTAATTTTTATTTCAGATAATAATTGAGACAAGCAAGTTTCTACTCTAAGTGCAAACTGATTTACCGGCTCATTTAACCTTTTACTACACGTCTGCAATTCGGATAATAAATGTGAATAATGTTTCCTTTCACCAAATTGGTGCTTAAGGAACTCCTCTAATGGTTTCCAGTCATCTATTTCTTTAATTGAACACGCGGTTCAGCTCTACCTTCTAGTTAAGATACAATATACTTAAATAGGGCATCCTTTTGGTTAGGAGCAGCGAGCTCTATGGCATTTCGGCAATTGCTAAAAAAAGGATTCAATTTATCTCTAGTACCATCGAATTTATTAATGAATTTAATTAACACGCTAATATCAATTTGTTGCGATGGAGTCGCGGTGTCTTTTTTAGCTTTATCTTGTTTAGGACACATTTTATGAACACTTCAATTTAAATTTAAAAAATAATAATGTCAACTTTGGCTGAAAACAACAATAAAAATACAAAAAACTGTAAAAAAGGTATTTATGTATGTTAGTAATAGGAAATATAACATTTTTTCAAGTAACTTTCTCAGTGGGCACTTATTTCTGTTTTTATCTTGTCAGTCCGATTATTCAAAATGTGTTTATAACAATAAGTTACATTGTATACAATATGTGCTGGTTTGACTGTTTTTTGTATTTATTATCCTATACAAGAAACCAAACTAATATACATAACAATAGTTTGTCTAATAAAGTTAGCCTATGCGTATCTACATACAGTTGTTGCCTGCGGTTTTTCCCGTGCTTATTTTTTTTTTAATGTTTTTTATACATATTTATCTCAACCCGTGGGCGCTACACAAAATGTCGTTAAGGCAAGCATAAACGAAAAAAAAATATTTTCAAAAAAATAGCACCTATCTTGAGTCAGCCATTTTGGTGTGATCGTAAGACAAACGTTCATGCGACCATATTTTTTCTATTATTTATATTACCTAAGCTTATCTATTTTAAGAGGGTCACTAGCAATTGGGAAATATTTTATTATTATTATTATTTATTTTTCTGCTTTTACCTTCACAGATCATAAAGATGTCATTATCGTCTATTATCAAAACTGTAGAGAATTGAGAACCAAATTAAATATGCTGTTCATGAATATATTATCTAACTGTTTTGATGTAATAATTTTAACTTAAACCTGGTTATGCCAAGATATCTCTGATACACAGTTTATTGACAGGTGTTATGCTGTATTTAGAAGTGACAGGGACCGCATTACATCTCAAAAGAGAGATGGCGGGGGCGTACTGGTTGCGGTGCGACACAAGCTATGGGGCTACACGCTGCGTGCATGCCGCCGCGCTCGCGCTACAGTCCGTGCCATCTGTGGAACAAGTTATTATTGAGATACCTACAGGTCGGTAGCAGAAACACTAAATTAGTGCTGTATATATACCTCCTAGGCTTAACCCAGATATATATGCAAGGCATTTTGAAAACCTACAGGAGCTACTTGATGCGGATTACATTGTAACATACTGGGTCGTAGGAGAATATAATATATGTAATCTGGACTGGTTCGATTATGATACATACAACATACCTAAATCTAATTCTAATTTTTCGCCACCTAATATATATTATGATAATTTTATGTCTATCTTAAACCTGTACCAAATTAATAAATTTAGAAATACAAATAATAAAATACTTGACCTGTTTATATCCTGACTGTATAGGCAATGCTCTGTGCTCACCTCTTGTACCTGACCCGCATCACCCGCCGTTTACGGTCTCCATGCCCTTTAATGACTCACGCCCGCCTATGATGCGTAAATACAATTATAGATACTGTTTTCACAAAGCTGACTCTCTAAACATTAATAAATACCGGCAAAACCAAAACCGGAATAAATTATTTAATAATCTGTCCCCGGAAGCAGCAGTATCTCTATTTTATGAAATTTTATATGGATGCATAAAAAACTTTATTCCTTATAAACGAAAAGTTGATAGTTCTTATCCTAATTGGTTTACGCCTTCTCTCATACATTTATTTAAAAACAAAAATCAGGCCTGGACCAAATGGAAAAAATATAAAAACAAATCTGATTACGAAATTTTTTCTCTGTACAGAGCACGGTTTAAAAAAATATCCAAAGTCTGTTATGAAAGATATATAAATTCAGTAGAAACTAATATACATAAAAATTCAAAGTATTTTTGGACTTTTTTTTTTACATAACAGAGAAAAAAGCGGTATACCTAATGTTATGGAGTATAGCAAGGAAATTGCAAACAATCCGCAGGAAGTCTGCAATTTATTATCTTCATACTTTCACTCTGTGTTTGCAGCTTCTATATTGCCTGAAGATTATTCCATCGAACAAATTGTAATTAATAACACATGTGACTTGAATATTCATAATATTAATATTACTATCACAATCGTTCAGGAAGCTTTACGCTGCTTAGACGTGACGAAAGGGACTTTCATTGTATTGAGTTAAATTACAGCTTGTGTTATAGTGTGCCCACTCGTAGTTGTCCTCAACGTGTGGCGCGCCCTCATAAGCTGTTTGCTGTGGGCCGTTGCCGCACCAACGCTGGTGAGCGCGCCACTACGTCGTGCTGTCGCATCTTACCATAGTCAGTTTAATAAGGACGTAGATATTCTCTCTGTATCTGAAGAATCCTTCAGAAAAAAAATGTTAGACAGTTTAAATTGTTAATCATATATCTGCTTTGTACTGTAGCTTTTTATTCAGCTTAATTCTTTAAATATTAGTTTTGTTTTGTTTATTTAAAAAGTTATCAATACCTACAAAAAAAAATAGGAAATAAAAAATAATAATATATAGGTAGCTAGACTGTTAGTATGCGCTTACTTTATTCTGTTAGTATTTATGGTGTAGGTTACATTTATGCTTATTTGTTGATTGCTATTTTATGTTATAATTTGTGAATGTAATTGTTTATAAACCCCAATAAAATAAATAAATAAATAAAATAAGATAAAATATTAAAATGATATCATAACACAAGAAAAAAAATCAAACACAGAAAATTTAAAAATATAAAATTTCTCGACGGATCCCTAAAACAGAAACAGTAACAAGAACGTGAGGATTAGTATGAGAAATAGTACATAGAACACAAAATTGTTATAGAGCAAATGTTTGTAAAGTTTCTTTGAATTTACGTACCTATTCACCTATTCTCCAAAATTTTGGATAGTTTTTTTTTGACACTTCAAATTGGCACTAAACACAGACACGTAAAATAAGTTTTACTTACAGGTGTAGCAGGAACATGGTTACTTTTCTTACTAGATTTTTCAGGTGGTTCCGTAGGTTTTCTTTTACAGGGAAGGCAGCGTAGGTTTTATTTGACAGGGACAGCAGCGTATTAGTAGCGACACGATTGATTTTCAGGATCAGAGTTTTCTTTTAGGGTTGGCGACACGACACGGCCGACTTAATAAAACAGGCGGGCAAATCTTGTAGGTAGCGATGTAGAAAAATATAATATATATAATTTCGGACACAGATCACTTGCACTTCAGTTTTTTCACGTATTTTGAGTTCTCTATTTATTTCACAGAGGCGTACCGAGGACCTTTAAGATCCCTTGAGCTGCCACCAAATGTTATACGGAATAACGAATTTGGGTTTTTAAAAAACAGATTTAATTTACATAAAAGTCTTTAATTAGAAAAAATTAAAAATAGAAATAAAAATTGGAACTAGTAATTAGGACGACGGACAAAAGGAGACTGACTGGAAGACCAGGGATGGGTACGAGGCTTGGAGATAGTTTACTAAGCAAAAACAATGACGTTAGGAAAAGGTGGATGATCTAAGCATTATAACGAACATGGATGGGGTATAACAGTTCCTTTTTCCTTTTCAGGCACAGAACTGCAAAAAAGGAAAATAAAAATTATTTCCAAGAGCCAAC
Organism: Apoda limacodes; assembly: GCA_946406115.1. NCBI lineage: Eukaryota > Metazoa > Arthropoda > Insecta > Lepidoptera > Limacodidae > Apoda > Apoda limacodes. The sequence goes on along the minus strand of OX291555.1, from coordinate 16,470,960 downwards.
TATGTTACAATTAATATGACTGACTATTATTTACTAGGCATTGCATTAAAATGTTTGCAAGATAATTGTATTTTGTGGTAATACGCCACCTATGTTAAACTTAGTATGGAGTGCGACTCGCACTTAGAAGGTTTTTTAGGAAAATCTGTATACTCATTTTCTAAAGCCTATTATTTTTTATCTTCAAGATGTTAAGTATCTTTTTAAGCCAGGTTAAGGACAATAAGCTATATTTGTCCCAGGGTGTAATGAGGCTCTTAAGAGCATTTGATAATTTTGAGCAGAGATGTACAAAATGGTTTTAAAAAAGCATTTAAATACGATTAATTTAATATTAAAAATGCAAAATACTTTTCAGATTTACTATTTTAAATGCAAAATACCAAATAGTTTTGCGTTTTGTATTTCAATTCTAAATGCAAAATAGGTATTTTCAAAATAAAATACCTTTTGACCAAATCTCAGATATTTTTATTTATTTTAGGTATTTATCATGAGAAATAGAGACACAATGCCGAGCCGAACAAAAACGTCTCATAACATGGGCACCTTATGCATGACATTTTTGTCATATTTATCAGTACGCGTATCAATTAAATTATGTTATGTTATTAATAATAATAATACTGACTTAAAATAATTTAAAAAACTAGACTAACGAAAAGAGAGCCATGGCACCATTTTGTGAATTGTGTGGCCATTTATTTTGGTTGATTGTGCATCTAGTTCTTATTTTATTATTATTACACTTTTGTCTTTTATTAATAACAACTGGACTGGTATTGTTAAAAATTGAAAAAAAAAACATCATTTTTTATTTATTAGTATTACGCTTTTTAACAATACCAATTGTTCGAATACATCATCATTCATTTTTCTTTTGTGAGGTCTCATAATCATCCCACAGTACGAAAAAAGTCTTTCTACTGGTGCTGAACTTGGTAAGGATGTGATGTATTTTAAAAATTCTTTTTTTACTGTAGGATAAGCGTTTAGCATCTCCAGACTTTTGCACTCATCCTTTAAATATTGTAGAGTTTCCAGGTTTATTGTAGTATTGAGACTATTACCCTCACTGGTTGCAGAGGAGTCTGAATCCTGGAACATGTAGTAAAACTCGCTTTTTTCTTTTTTTCTTTCTGATGTCTGTGGTTGGAGGCCATTTTTTAAACTTAAATTTTTAAAATTTCTGACTTCTGTGATAATCAGCTTCTTAACGTGCTCCTTCATATTTTAGGCACCCACTTTCATTTGAAGAATGGATACGATACTGCTGCCAGAATGCTGTCCTTGGATGTTGGGTCTTCTAAATCAAATTTTTCGACACGCTTTTCAATAATTTCCTTTATTATTTCAATCAAAGGTCTACAATGTACTTGATTGTCCATTTCTAATGAAGCTAATATATTTTGCATTCTTATCAATTCAGGTTGTAGACATCCATAATATGTCTCTTTGTAACCTTCCAAGCTCCTGATGGCCTCAGCTAAATGTGATTTTGTTATTAAATACTAACAATTCTCAAAAGGAACGCGCCTATTGACAATAGTCAGACATAAGGCGCGTACTCTGACCAAAGAAGAAAACAAGGGTGCGCATGGCTAGCAGGCGCCTCTATCGGTCAAATTCGGCAATACAAGCGTTATTCGTTCATTTCATTTGTTTGACTGGTAATGTTGGCCAAACTTAATCACAGAGTATTTTCCATTTTGAAATGAATATTAAAAATGCAAAATACATCTCGAAAGGTATTTCAAATAAAATACAAAATGTTTTTTACTAAAAGGCATTTAAATGCAAACTAGGTATTTTTAGATAGATACTTCTATCGAATTCTATTTCAAATAAATCGCATCTCTGATTTTGAGCATGACACGGCTAGGTTTTTCTTTGCGTTCAATATAGATTGAACTGCCTCTACATGCGTCAGAATAGCGCGATCAGTCTATCACGCGTCGACGAACGATGTAACCTCTAGTCCTGAAAATGCGTCGCGCACTGAAACCTCTATTGCAGTGACACAATCTATGTAGGAAAATCAGTGTAAACTTTATTTAATTGATTTTGGTAATAAATATAAAAATCTCTTCTGGTTACCTCTTAGAGTTATTTATGTAGGATACCTGAAGTATTTTTGTTTTAACTTTCAATTAATGAGACACCTTTTGCTTAGATACTTAAATATCATGATATCATGGCGGAAAGAAATAACTAAAATAGATTATTTTATTTATTATTTATATATTAATTTTTTAACAATGTTTTCTGATAACCGTCTAGCATGAAGGAGGAGTAGTTGTTTAATATAGTTTAAAAATACACTTGCAGTTTTTTGCTAATATACCTACCGATAACTCATTAAACGCCTTACATATTCATAGCGTATGAACCCTTAAATAAAAACAATCTCCGATGAGGTCATTGTACCTACACCAATTTATTTTTTACACGTCTCATTTTTTAAACTTAAAATCAAGAAACTATGCTTTAGGTTCAAAAAAAATTCCACTGGATACCTACAATATACATAGTTCAATTTCTTTATCTGATTGTAAGTACCTACATTTAGCATTTTTCATATCTTGTGCAGAAATTGTAGTTTCTTTGATTGTAGGTTAACAAAATAAGAAAGAATAATTAAGTTAATAAAAAACCCGACTGTAGAAACATTAATCACTAAAAAGCAATAAACAAGTGCGCCTAAGTATTTAGACGAAGAGAAAATTATAAGGCAACTACTATTATGTTGTTTGATCAATCTGTACTACTATTTGAACTTGCATTTAAATGAGTCCCGCTTGCTTATAGTTAAATATTTGGTATGTTTTAGGTTCATTTGTTCATTGCTTTACAGTTCATTATGTTTTTACAGACGGGCTCAATTACTTATTTTTATTTACAGCTATTTAGTTTTTTTTTTTTTTGCTTTAACCGACTTGCGCTTGACTATTTTATGTACCCTATAACACTTGGGAGATACCTTTCATTTGAAACCTCATTCATAGAAATCGGTACACCCGCTTAGGCTACAGGAGATCACAATGGAACGGACATATCCACAAACATATATACAAACAGACGCGCGAAAAACATAAACCACTTTCTGGGTTAGTCGGGTAAAAATTATTTTATATATTTTGTATTAACAACTTCAGGAGTTCTCACAAAACCATGTTTTTAGTTAGTAAGAAACATATGTACTACCGATATTTAAGTTTTTGATCCGAATCAAAAACGTGAACTATCATATTATTTGCTTTGTATAATTTTGTAATAAGCTTAATTATAATTTATTTTTTAGTTTGATGATGTATTCGAAATCTGGCACAACAGTTAAGAAGAAAGGAAAATGCAAGAAATGATGCTGGTTAAGAAATAATAGAAGTTGATTTCAAAAGCGATGATTAAATTGTAGTAAAATTTAAACTGTTATTTTATTATATTAATTGAAAAGAAAACCGAAAAGAAAGCTTAATTGATAACCTAAAACTACAGTTATCTAATATTTTTTATGTATATTCCGTAGTCAACTAGAAAATCAAAAAAATGTTTTTTTTATTTCACAATAATCCTGTAAACTCTTATGTTGAAGAAATTTTAGTTTAGATGTAGGTTGGATGAACTGATCGTTAAAAAAAAATATTTTCAAAATTTCAAGCACTTAAAATTTGCTTTTCTGTTTTCAGGTTTTACTAATTTTTTTTTCATAATGACGCGAAAATAGGAAAAATTTAGTCCAATTAACAAAACTGAAGGTTTTTTTTTATCATTTTTCATTTCAGTCAGACTTGTGCCTCGGTAGCTCAGTGGTAGAGCACTTACACGGAATGTAAGGGTCGCAGGTTCAAGTCCTGGCTCAAGGTTAATCTTTTGACTGCATCTCTGCTATAAAAGTATTTATTTATATTGATGATATAGCCATGGATATGGCATGTATAATATATTTTCTTCTTAGACTTTCGGGAGTCATAAACGAAGAGAGATTATTTCTATGTATGTATATTTATATTGTATTTCTTACTTCTATGAAGATTTTGTGTGTTTATAAGATTGATGTACTAGGACTTTATAATTCACTAGAGTTGTATGTGACGCTTGTTACGAGCGTATTTCCAGAGCAAAGATGTAGTCAGGATTTTCATCAGTCAGACTTGAGCCTTGGTAGCTCAGTGGTAGAGCACTTACACGGAATATAAGGGTCGCAGGTTCAAGTCCTGGCTCGAGGTTAATCTTTTGACTGCATCTCTGCTATAAAAGTATTTATTTATATTGATGATATAGCCATGGATATGGCATGTATAATATATTTTCTTCTAAGACGTTCGAGAGTCATAAACGAAGAGAGATTATTTCTATGTATGTATATTTATATTGTATTTCTTACTTCTATGAATATTTTGTGGTTTTATAAGATTGATGTACTAGGACTTTATAAGTCACTAGAGTTTTAAACAATAAATGTTATGATGTCACTTATAACCAATTATATACACTGTCATTTGTTACAGCCCGTATTCATCTGTACTAATATTATAAAGAGGAAACGGCAGCTCTCCAATTATAGAAAAAAAAACAAACTATCAAATATTTCCTCCTTAATGTCATAATACATTCGAGTCTGTATAACCATCGAAATACTTAACCCAATCTGTCAAGTTAGTATTTATGTGAAAAAGATAAGTACGGAAGGATAATTCTTACTACCCGATGTCCTATTACCCGTTTTCCCGTAGGAATGAAGAATTTTCCCGCGGTAAAAAGTAGCCTTTATTCATCAGGGATAATGTTGGCTCCTAATGGTAAAAGTATTTTTCAAATCGGTCCAGTAGTTTCGGAGCATATTCAATACAAACATACTTACGTACAAATATTTCCTCTTTATAATATTAGTATAGAGGTATAGATTCTAACTTCTAATATAAACATAGGTTTTAGATTGAGCTGCGGAAACAAGAGGGACTCTGAGTCTGAAATGACTATAAGATTGTCTATGAAGTACAGACAATTGTCTTGGAATCTTTTTTCGTTTCTATCTCCGTTCACTTGCATAAAATTGCTATCCTTTCCTAATGCGTTTGCTCTGATACATAATAAGGCATCGGCATTAGTGTTTTGTTTACCGTTTTTGAAGATAATGTTATAATCAAATTAGGCCAGTCGTAGCTTTCATCTAGTAAGCTTGCTATTCGGTCCTTTAATAGAGTTTAACCATGTCGATGGTCGGTGTAAATTGTGAACCTTCGGCTATAGAGATAAGGTCTAAAATGTTTACATCCCCAGACTATAGCCAAAAGCTCTTTTTCGATGGTGCTATTACGTGTCTCGGCGTCGTTATCTTATCGCTACCAATGAGACCCTGGGAAAGAACGGCACCAAGTTCAAAATTGGAGGCATCCGTCGTTAGTATGAAGGGTTTCGAGAAATCAGGAAATTGCAAAAGTGAGGCGTTGGCAAGGAGTTTTTTTGCATGTTTGAAATGCATTTACAAAATCTTTAGTGGCTTTAACCTTATATCCTTTCTTTAGGCAAGATGTCTGGGAATGGGTGTATAATAGCCGATGAGACCTAGGAAACTTTTGATCTGAAGGCCACGTAGAACATTGTCCATGGTTCTTTGGTAAGTTGCGGGGCCGTCTTGAGGCCAAACGGCATTCTTTAAAACTCATAATGTTCGGTCTAAACTGAAAAAATTGTCTTATTTCTGTCTGATTTTAGCATCTCTTGTTAATGGTATCCACTAGCAAGGTCTATCGTACTTAAATACACAGATTTATTGATTAATCATACTCCGATTTTTGTAACCGCATGCAGACTGTACGCAGTACACTATTTTCGAAGTTAAAAGACTACCTGACGAAGGCGTAAATGCTGCTTAAATAATAATTTATAATAATACCGATTTAAATGTGTTTTTATATAACTATGATTCGAATTGTCCGATTAAGCAGCTGTAGTACATTAGATAGTGCCTTAAGTGTTGTCATGGAAGAGGTCAACTTGCTATTTCAATAGAACGCTAAAAATAAAAATAGACCAAATATCAAACCCTTTCTAAGCCCACAAAGTTTTCAACCACAGTCTAACCAAATTCCAAAATCCCTCATTTGGAATTCCACGCAATAACAATAACATCATTAGAGCCCCATTACAAAATAAGTTTAATAGGCCATTACCAAACAACCAAAGTTTTATGATCCAAGGTTATCAGAATAATCAAAAAAAATTTAATAATGGTATTCCCAATCAAAATAATTTTAAATTCGAGATACCAAACAATCAAGGCAATTTTAGATTTGGTGTTCCCAACGAAAGTACCTTTAAATTCGGCATGCCTAACCTCCAAGTTCAATTCAAATGTGGCATTCCCCAACATAGTTTCCGCCCACCATTTTACAATGTTAACCCAAATTGTAATAGACAGGCTATACCCTACTCTTCGGATAATATGGGACAACAAAGCAATTTAAGCCTCAACAATATAAACCTTACTATACAAATGACGCAAACGTTTCGATACCTGCCCCTCTTGTTAAACAAAACATGGAATATGCTCCACAAAATGCATTTTATAACAATGGTTTAGAAGCCTGTGAATGTTACTACCCTGACCTAGAGAAGATAGACGAATAATACTCGTTAAACTGTAATTATTTTGAAGAAAATGAAACATATGATCTGACGGAAGACGGGATATAAGGGAATCTTAGCAGACACTAGTAACCCTGAATCATATATTTTTACACAATAGCCTCAAAAACCAAACCCCCGAAATAGTACACCTAAATTGTAACGGTAAACTTAAACTTCCCCATATCCAAACTCCGAAATAAATTCCAGTTATAATTGACACTGGTAGTACTCGATCATTTATTAGCTAAGAAAAAGCAAACGAAATTTTGGCACAATTCAATTACAACAAACCATTTGAAGTAATTAGCAACCATGCCCGTAGTAACTATAACGAAGTTATATACATATACCCCTTTAAGAAACCTTTGAAAGCAATGCTAAGGTCAAGTTTTATATAAATGATGGAGATAAAAGTTATGACGGTTTAATAGGTTCGGAATTGTTAAAAAAATTAGATGCTAGGTACTATCGATATGAAAGACCAAATATAAGACACTAGTGACACAAATAGGCCCCATGAAATAAACTTAAACCGCTTACAGAGACACGAGTTAAAGTCCCGATAGATTGTGAAAATGGCATATCCATTTTGAACTTAACGGACTTTGGCCTCGGTGTTCGTTTACCCAGCGCAATTGTTGAATGTTCAAATTACCTAGCAAATACAGTCATTCAAAATGCATCTGAGGACAAAGTGACTATAACATTTCGTCGCCCTTGAAAAACTACCCCTTGAAATAAAACGAAATTAAATTAACTACATTAACAATAGTAATAATTTTGAAATAGATGAAGTATTAAAACAAAATTTATCAAAATTAAGACTAAAACTCACCAACAAGCAAGAGCGTGAAGCTTTCACAAATCTATGTTAAGAATACAGAGACATCTTTTATTGCGATGAGCTCCCTTTATCATTCACTAATCAAAAAAAAAATTAAATTAGAACAAAAAAGGAAATCCCATATACATTAGGCCTTTTCGACACCCATCTTCACAAAATACTGAAATAGAAAAACAACTTTACTAAGTTATTTAAAAGATGACGTGATCGGTGAGTCACACTTACCTTGGACTGCCCCTGTACACATTGTTCCTAAACAAACAAATTGTACATACTTCTATTATTTTATTATATTATTAACCTACTTAATTAAAGTAGAATACTACTTAAACGATATATAAAATCTATCATTTTAATATTGTAACTGTGTAGTCACAACAAATTGTTGCAATCATTTTATTCAATTATTTGTAAAAAAAGTTAGCAAAAATGGGCAAACAGCAAACAAGCAACAAGCTAGTCATAGCCCAAAACGCCGTGATAACCAGTCAGGCAATTGAACGATATGGCATAGTAATGATAGTAGTGGTAGCAATCCTGACTACCATAATTGCGTATGGTATATGGTCCTGGTGCAAGAAAAATGCACGAAAATGGTTACGCAGGGAGGTAGCCAATTGTAAGGCAAAAAGCGATGCCTAAAACATCGTGACGTCATACGGCGTACACTATAAGAAAAGGTATAAGCAATTTTTATATTTTTTTTCTATTTTAAATTCATTCTAATTATTTTCACTAGTTTTGCTTAAAGAATCTAAGTTAATGATAAAATTATTTTATATCCTGTCAATCGAAGACAAATATTAAAGACAAACCGAACTGATTTTAATTAGCAAATCACAGGTTCGAACAAAGAAACCCCCCCCCCCCCCCCGCGGGGGGAGCTTCGGCTTGGGTTGTCGCTGTCGGGGGCGTCCGTTCGACCGGCGTGAGCCTCGAACCCACCTGTGTGCCAAACGGCTAAACTCTATATTGATTTCGGTCGTAGAGACTAATCTCGCTATCCGGACAACGAGGTCGTTATCTAGGGCCGTTAGTATGTGCCGAGGCCGCCTAACGATTGTTTTACGACCATGCCGAGGTCGGTTGGGGGGATGAATCATATGTTTTTTCAGATAATATGTATATAATGGAGTCAGACAGAATTTGCATAACCTAAATTTTAACTTCATATGTAATACATAATAGGTAACTAACCTAAACACCAAAACATGTTACTAACGTAGTTAAGAAAATAAGCTAAGTACATAATAAGGAAAATGAACTTGGCTTGTGCCCAACCGTGCAACCAACAAAGGCACAAGGCACTATTTTAGTATTAATTATAGAATATTATTAATATTTTTTATTGTATTTTAAAGGTAATAATATTACAAGCTAGAAATGCAAGGGAATAGACTTACACCATGAACATATTAAGAGTTAAATAAACGTCCAATTATAATTCATTTATAACTTGTGCTAAGAATAGCAGCAAAATATACATAAGTATAAAATTTTAACTTTGTAATCGAGGACAACTCGAATGTGCCTAACGCCCGGCGACGGATGCAACCTGAGAACGCTAATAAGCGAATTTCAGTGCGTCGCGCCCGGCGCCAGACAGAATTAAAATGTAAGTTATTGTGAATCAGGGTTCACTCGGAACCATAAAATGATTTTATAAAAATTTGTTGCATAAGTTTTTGAAAAAAGAGCGCGGATAAAGCCACTGAGGATTTTGTAAATACATTTCAAATATGCAAAGAACTTCTTGTCAACGCCCTACTTTTGCAATTTCCTGATTTTTCGAAACCCTTCATACTAACGACGGATGGCTCCAATTTTGAACTTGGTGCCGTTCTCTCCCACGGTCTCATTGGTAGCGATAAGCTTATGCAAGCTGTAACCCTTAACGACTCCGAGACACGTTATAGCACCATCGAAATCGGCTATAGTCTGGATATGTAAACATTTTAAACCTTATCTCTATGGCCGAAGGTTCAAAATTTACACCAACCACCGACCTCTTACATGGCTCATATCAGCCCATTGACGTCCACTGTTGGACATAGGCCTCACCTAACTTTCCCCACACCTTTACGTGGTTATCTATCCATCTAGCGGGGGTCGTCCTCCGCTGCGATTTCCAGTTCGCGGTCGTCACTCGAGAACCTTCTTCCCCCATCGGCCATCGGATCTTCGAGCTATGTGCCCTGCCCATTGCCACTTCAGCTTTGCGATTCGGTGAGCTATGCTAACGACGGAACGACGGATGCCTCCAATTTTGAACTTGGTGCCGTTCTTTCCCACGGTCTCATTGGTAGCGATAAGCTTATGCAAGCTGTACCCTTAACGACTCTGAGACACGTTATAGCACCATCGAAATCGGCTATAGTATGGATATGTAAACATTTTAAACCTTATCTCTATGGCCGAAGGTTCAAAATTTACACCAACCACCGACCTCTTACATGGCTCATATCAGCCCATTGACGTCCACTGTTGGACATAGGCCTTACCTAACTTTAAAAATGAACCTACCTAATCGAACAGTTTGTCCCAGGTATACGTATTCGTCAACAACTTCGAGTGGAGAGTTCCCAACAGTTATTGGAGAGGGTGCTACATGGCCATGATTTTCGTCTTGTCCATGTTCATCTTTAGGCCCACTCGTTGGGAAGCTCTACTGAGGCTTTCGAGCATTGTGCTAAGGTCCTCTATTGATTCTTTCATGACCACAATATCGTCGGCAAACCGAAGGTGGGTAATGAACTCGCCAGTAAAGTCGATGCCAAAACCGTCCCAGTCCAGAAGCTTTAAGACATCTTCCAACGCATTTGTGAATAGTTTCGGAGATATGACGTCTCCTGTCTCACACCTCTCTGCAGTTGGATCGATTTCGAGTTTTGATCCTGGAGACGGACTGACATGGTGGTGTTATCGTACAAGCATTTTAGCACCTCGATATATCGATGATCAATACTGCATCTTTGTAGAGCCTGTAGCACTGCCCATGTTTCCACCAAATCGAAGTCTTTCGCATAGTCTACAAACGATAAGCAAAGGGGCCGATTATACTCATCTGTCTTTTGCATAATCTGCCGTAGCGTATGTATGTGGTTTACGGTACTATAGCCTTTTCGGAAACCGGCTTCTTCGGGAGGTTGGAAGTCGTCGAACTTGCGAGCGAGACGGTTCGTAATTACTCTTGAAACCAACTTATAAACATGGCTCAAAAGCGTGATGGGGCTGTAAATGTCACCTTTTTTAAAGAAAAGCACCACCATGCCTCTGTGCCATGCTTGTGGCGAAGTACCTTTGAGTCTGACGGTGTTAAAGCGCTTCTGAAGAACTTTAAGTACCGGTTTTCCACCCGCTTTCAGAAGCTCAGTCGTAACTCCATCATTACCTGGTGCCTTTTGTTTTTATGCTGTTTGATAGCCATACTAATCTTGTACAAGCTGACGCCCGGGATGTCCTCGGTATAGTTTCGAGTCAGTCTAGCTCTAGGGTCTTTAGCTGGACTGCCAACTGGTTTCGATGTTAACGTGTATAACTATCCATAGAATTTCTCGATCTCCTCCAAGACTTCTAGTCCAGACGAAACAATGCTGTCGTCCTCCGTCTTCAGCCTTGCCAGACGGCTTCGTCCAATAGCCAGATCTCTCACGAATTCTTTGGAACCTTTTTCCGTTCTATTGCCTCCTCAATACGCAATGTCTTATGTTGCTGTGGCTGGTGAAGCGTCTCCGCTTACAGGTAAGTTCGCGGAGTTATGGGATTTTGCGAGTGCGGGGTCTACGGGTGGATAACGTCGTGTGTATGGTCTCGTTTTCCTTTTCCTCCTTACTCCATCTTGGTATTTGGTATCAACTAGGGGTTGTTGTCCTGAGGGATATTTTTTGACGGACGTCCTGGATCCCTCGTCCGGTCTGCAGTTTGCTGATGAAAGGTTCCACCTACCTGGTCCTGAGGAGCTTCTGCTGGGCGCTGATGTCTTTCGGGTGCTCGGATTGGACAAGGCCATGTTACACTAGCCAGGTGGGTTGGTCGCTGTTCTGACTGATCTCGGATCTGTCATAATCGGCCCAGCACATTCTCCCACCGCTCAGGCGTCTACGGATTCGTCGGTACAGGTGCGACTCTCGCTCGCTGACTTCCTTCAGCGTTTTTGGGAAATCGAAGAGCCCCAGCCCCCCGGCGTCATAGACTCGACCAGTCGATGACGAGTACGAGCCATATTTACTCGTCTAAATTCTGGTCGGTTTTTACTCGACTGCCATTTCCGCACCTGGGAGACTCCTTGAAAATAGTCGCAAAAAGGTTGTTATCCATGGAGCTCCAGATGCGTCGTGATAGGGAATTCCGCACAACATACGTGGATTGTATGCGCGAATACGAATCCCTAGTTCATATGTCGGTTTCGCAGTTTGAGTGGGAAGGCAACGATAATTATTTTGTTCCCCATCACGCCGTCTTTAAATTTAGTAAGGTACGGATGGTGTTCAACGAGGTGTAACCTTGAACGACTGCCTGATGTCGGGACCAAAGCTTCAGGTAGACATCTCGATTATCTTAAATGGATTTCGTCGCCACCAGGTTGTGTTTGTGGCTGACATTAAGGTGTTGTCCGTCCTGAAGATAGGGTCAATGAGTCATAATTATCTTTCTTGAATTCTTCCAAAGTATGTTATCCGTTGTTAATAACCTAACTTAATAACCTTTTAATTTATGTCTTAAAAGTAGGTTAACAATATTTGGGATTGAATACAAAAAAATCGGCCAAGCGCGAGTCGGACTCGCACACGCCGGGTTCCGTACCATTATCTATAATGTGTTTTTGCCAGCCACTCATTCCTACCATAAAATACCTTATGGCAAAAGGGAACGGAAATAACTAAAGTATACTAACTGAGCAGTTTTTATATTTGTAAATTAACCAACTTTTGACAGCAAAAGCCATTGAGCTAAGTTTTCAAGCTGAGTTAGAAATATGTAAATGCCACTGCAATTTAGCATCTAAAAGCCCAAGAAGAGCAACCAGTTTGAAAGCTTCATAAGAACTGAATACTTTATCTTCAAAAACACACCAATCATGTGAGGCATGCCTAGCCATCGTGTGCGACATTTGAGGCTGTAGCTTTGCAGTGTTCAAGGGCGTAGCCAGGTACGGGCAGTTTTGTGTAATAAAAATATTCCGTATGGATAAATTATTATTGATTTTAATGAAGATAAGTGTCAGATAATTTTAATGTCAGTTTTGATTCGCATCACTTTCCTATCGTACATTAGCTTTGTTTCTTTATTAGAAAGAGTCACATTATAAGACTATCACTTATAGTCGTGACGATTGTAATAGCTATCTTAGAGAGATATACATTATTTGTTTTAGACGAATATGTTAAAATTAATGATTAAAGTATTAAGATATTTATATTATGTAGAATTTAGGTTTTGGATTAAAATTCACTTGCCATGCTAGTGACTGACGAAACCATTATACCTTTTTAGAACCAGGGTTCCTTAGCTCACATCGTAGCAGTCCATAATCACGCCATTAGACGATCATAGCCAGATCAAAAATACTTTTATTAGATATCTGGGTTCTGTATGTAGGTATGAATGTTTTAGTAACTTTAATATAACGGTCCTTATTTCTCTTTGGTAAGGGATTTTATGGTGGTCACGCATTGATCTTCAAATTTCTCTTGAAATAGCTTGAAAAATGGGTACCGCATGAACTAAGTGAAGCAAACCAACAAACGAATTTCGCAATAGCAAAGGAATTTTGAATCCTATCATTACTTGTGATAAAAAGTGGATCCTATACGATAATCGGAAACGCTCATCACAGTGGTTAAATCCAGGAAAACCAGCTAAATCCTGCCCCTAGCGAAAGTTGACTCAAAAAAAGATACTGGTTAGTGTCTGGTGGGCCAGCATTGGTGTCATACACTACAGCTTCCTAAGATCTGGTCAGACGATTACGGCAGATCTGTATTGCCGTCAATTGGAAACCATGATGAAAAAGCTAGCCGTTAAACAACCGAGACTGGTCATCCGCTCTACCCCAATGCTGCTTCAGGACAACGCTAGACCACACCATGCACAACAGATGGTGGCAAAACTAGAGGAGCAAGGATTGGAATGTCTCCGTCACGTCACGCACCATATTCCCCGGACCTTGCTCCAACCGATTACCATATTTTTCGGAATTTGGATAATTTCTTAATTGGGAAAAAAATTCAATTCAGATGAGGCAGTCCAAAACACCTTCAAAGATTTTGTTGATTCTCGCTCCCGCAATTTTTTCAGCAAAGGAATCAATGAACTTCCTATAAAATGGCCAAAGTACATAGATCGCAACGGTTCATACCTATTTTGATTGATTAAATAAACAAAAATTAGTTTTAATATTTCCATATAAAACATCAATTTCATATTAATCTAATATGAGGTCAGTGATGGAGACATATTAGTGATTTTTAATAACAATTATTTACATAGTTTAAATAAGTGGGGCAGCGTTTTTAAGATTCCATGAACAGCGACCCTCAAGTTGGAAAGTACTGTCGTCCCCATTGTTCGACATAGAATTGATATTCGAATTAGTTACAATGGTTACATTTATGGCATTGGACTTTTAGTTGTATGCGGGTTTATTTCAAATTGATGGTGCCGACTTATTTTCTATATAAGGCGCGTCGCACACTCTCCTTAGATAGTGTCTTCACTTTACCCCTGCCGCGACTTCAGTATAATAACGCACTTAGGTTTGCCATTTGACTGGCATTACCTGCATGTGACAGGCATTGTGGAGTTGAGGCAGTCGTCAGGCTGGTCAGAGACAGAAATTAATAAAATTCCACGCCTTTTGAACGTATTTAAAACGTGATATGAGTACTTAACATTGCACATTACCGAGTTCAAGAAGATCAGTCAGGTTCTGTTCTCTATTTTGGTAATCTATATCGTATGAGAGTAAAGATTTTCAAAGTAATATATTAGAAAAGAAAGATTTATTTACGCAAAATAATGTCAAGTTTAACCAATAACAAGTTTAAATAATAAATTATTTATTACTCTATACAATTTCTATTATATTTTATAAAGGCATTTTTTTTTGTAAAAATTAACTACAACAGACATTTGGAAAAGGCATCCCTTCACTTATATATGGTAATCCTAAACACACTGCCATTTCTCCCTAGAAAAATCTTATGCGTTGTACCGCTTGTACGTCCTTGTGTGAACGCCACCACCTCGGCTTTTGTTTGTGTGAGCGATTACCCTTATAACCAATGTTTTTAAATTTAAATTATAGTTTGCCTTGGTTACTGTAACTCACTAATTTAAATTTGATAATTAACGAAATATATTTTTTAAATATGGGAACAATTAAAATACATTTAAAAAAAAATCCCATGTAAAAGTAGCATGCCATTTGCTACCTTTGTCAAGAAGTGTTCACAATTTTTCACTAACGTATATTCAGGTAAATTATGAACGGAAATGTTTAGATAGAGAAGGATAGTCTAACATTAAATTATGTTATAAGTTTATAATCTTGTTTTCGCTTAAATGTTTTCAGCACATCAATGCAAATACATGTCCAAGATTTCATACGTGAGTGCTGCGTGTTAGTAACAACATTGTTGGGCATTTACAGTGATATTGGATACTTTGTTTATATGCTTATAATACTTGACCAATGAAAAGCGATAAAAGCCATTTGCTTCTGTCAAATTATATTAAATGTGACATTGTGATTGCAAAAGAAAAATAATGAAGGTGTAATTAAGCTAAATGTTCTTTGATGTGTCCATCACACTGTAACACGCTTCTATTTATAAAAAAGATGGGTATGTGATAAAAACGCAAAGTTTTAATACAAGCTGTAAAGTTTAAGAGTATAATAAAAATATCTAATAGGTACGTACCTACTTACGATATGTGATTAATGTGACGTAGACGAATATAAAAAGTAGCAAAATGTCAGAAGAATATTGTATGTTATTTTTTTGTCAAAATCACTTCTATACAATAAACACTATCCCGATGTATATGAAATACCGAATCAACGGTCCACAATCATCTCATCATTTATAGCAGGCTGCTATACGCAGCCGCGACACTGGTCCTTCGACATAAAACGAAATCAGCGACAATACAAGTTTGTCACGCACGCGGGGCGGCGGCGTCGGTCTACAACTGCAACCCACCAAAGAGCGAGGCGGCGGACATGTTTTCGATCTTCCACTATTTGGCATAGAATTCACGACATAATTACAAACGAGACGTGTTGCAGCAGTATACAAGTTGGACATCTGATCTACCATCGCCACGGCTACGAACCTACAACTATAAGGACAGTCGTGCAGCACAGGAATCAGAGCTAAATCCTACAGTTTCTATTCTTTAGGTACACTCAATAGTGCTTACATACAACACTAAGTTACCTGCTATACAAATCAAGGTAATTCTTTACTTTCCAAGACCGTGAGATTTTTACGTAATAAAAATTGCTATTGATAGAATACCACATTTAAATATACAAAGATGAAAATCGGAAACTCTCGGAGGACACTAGGTTTTTCGGAAAATAAATAAATTAATTTCATACAAAATCGGCCATTACACAACAATAAATATCTACAAAAACAAAACGCATGAGAGGAGAAAATAACAAAAACATAATATGTTGCCAGTATTCAACAATCGAGCATTTACTCTGTAAAGTAATAATCGATAAAAAAAAATCTAAGTTAAATTTTAAGAACTACTTATTTAGTATAGTCACGGTGACTCACTTTGTAACATAAAAACTTGCACGTAAAGCCAAGCGGAGCACATGAAAGTTAGCGCGCGAAGCCGAGCGGAGCATGCCGAGCGCCAGAAACAAATTGTACCTGTGTCACTCAGATCAATAAACCAGTGTCTACCCTGCCCCCCCTACTCCTGCCAAACAATTCTAAATTAGAACAATTTGTTTCTGGCACTTCGCCGGCCTCTGCCGTGGTACGCTTCACTCGGCTCGTGCGGTGTTCACCATGTAACCTAATGGCTCATCGCTTCGCTCTTCACCACCTAACTTGGCAAGGTTTGGATTAGCTGCCAGTTTTTTGATTTTATTGGAGTATATAAATATGCTTTTCTATCGATTAAAATTAGAGATAAGTAAAATCGATTGAATCCTGTGTTTATTTTTTTCTTTAGACAGGCAAGTATTTTCGTGAAAAAAAAAGTTTTGTATTTTTAAATGTTGGTGTGTAATGGCGGCTTTAGTATAAAATCATTTTAATTTTTTTCGTGAAAATCTAGTGTCTTCCGAGAGTTTTTGAATTTTACCTGTGTATTAAAATGTGGTGTTCTATTAGTTAAAACAAAAATTACCCAAATCAACTATAGTTTTCAAGCACGACAGCTTGCATTGTACAAAAATAAAACACTTGTGCCAATCAAAATCGCATTAAACACGTCACATTCCATTCTGAAGTCATCAAGTTACAACTTTTCGCTAGCTACTTTTTGCACGTAACAATCATAAATTCACATTTTGATATTTAAAAGCCTATACATTCAATTATATTACTGCTTACTATATATTACAAATAATTTCCGCATTTATTGCTAACAGTCATAGAAACGGTGATAACATTTTATTTTTTCAGTGCGCCTACCTACTTTTACTAATTTGTTAACTTGCATTTTCTTATCTTTGCTTTACGAATAGCTACTTTTTACAACGCTTATGTATAAAGCAAGTAAACAACAAAAAGTTATAGTAATTATTTAGTAATTATGTTTGTTAGTCTATCAAGCATTACCTCAAATCTTATGAACAATTAAACATTTTATAAATAATCATAAGTAGGTATTTGCTATTTCTTTAGTTTTTTTTTTACAATAAATTGAGGTTGCTCAATAATACATAGTTGCAGTGTCAGTGTTTTAATCACATTCTACCCTCATTTCAGTGGTGACTGAGAAGGCAAAAATGAGTGAAACTCAATTTAAAGATTGAATTAAACGTCGCGGAACGTTCGTTAAAATATTACCGGAATTAACGTTGGAAGTTGAACTTCGCGTTGCAAAGCAGGTGGCATTATATGATGACTTCGACGATATTCAATCACAAATCGAATGTGCTTCTGCCGATGCAGAATGTACTACAAATCGCTAGCTCGAGCGCGGTCGCAGCTCCAGCGTTCACTCACGGGCGCGGCATCATCGTCGTTGACTGAACCTCAGCAAAGCACGGTCAGCCAAACGGTTGGCGCAGACGCGGACCATACAAATGTCAGTGTAAGACTTCCTAAATTAAAAATACCTACATTTGAAGGTACATACAGCCAGTGGTTAGAGTTCCGTGACACTTACATTTCCATAGTACACAACAACACCAATTTAATAAATATAAACAAGTTTCATTACTTGAGATCTTCTTTAGACGGAAGCGCATTACTCGTCATTAAGTCACTGGAATTTACAGCCAAAAACTACGATATTGCATAGTCAATGCTATGTGAAAGATACGATTCTAAACGTATTCTTATTGCTAATCATGTAAGAGGTCTATTTAATGTTTTTTCAGTCCAAAAAGAGTCATCCTTTCAGTTGAGAAGGTTAATTGACACTTTCATTAAAAACTGAAAGTCACTAGAGATTTTACAGGAGCCAGTGAACCAATGGGATACCTTGTTAATTTATTTAGTTTCAACTAAACTTGATTCCCAAACTTTACTTGAGTGGGAAAAATGCAAAACATTTCATGAAAATGAAGTTTTGAAATTTGATGATTTAGTTAAATTCATTAGGTGTCGTGCAGACTTACTTGAGACAATGGGGTTAAAAAATATGAGGCAAGACAAATCCCGTGTATTAATCTCACAAGTACAAAACAAATTTTGTCCTGTCTGTAAATCAGTTACGCATGTTATATACAACTGTAAGGTCTTTTTGGACCTATCTGCAAAGGATAGATACAAAAAGGCAAATCAATTAAATTTGTGTGTCAACTGCTTAAGTAACCCTTACCAGTGTAAACTTAGTGCTTGTAGGATTTGTAGCAAGAAACACAAGACACTGATACACTCAGAGGTCGAAAGAAACACAACAGTTGCCAGTAGCGAAGTAACACTTACGTGCACTTCGTCGGGGCTTGGCCTGCTATCGACAGCTGTTGTGTATGTATACAAAATAACACAAGCACACAAACGGCACGAGTGTTGCTCGACTCAGCGAGCACTTCTAATTTTATTACAGAACAAATGTGCAAAAAGCTTAACTTACAAACATTTGACATCAACACTACAGTCAGTGGCATTAACAACAACATTTCATACGCGAAAAAAGCATGTAACCTTACAATAATTTCTAAATATTCACTATTTAGCGTGAATTTATCTTGCATTTGTCATGTCTGAAATTACACAACCTTGGCCTAATGAAACATTCGATATAACGCATTTAAAAATCCCTAAACACATTTTCCTGGCTGATTCTAAATTTAACAAAACATCACATATCGATATCCTACTGGGCAATGGCATTTTTTGGGATATAATACAGAAAAAACAGATTAAATTTAATTCCAATAATATAATTTTACATCAAAACTAGGATGGATCATATGCGGATTTATATCGTCTTTGTATCCACAGCATATTTTGTCCAATATTTCTAATCAGCAAGTTTGCCATTGTACTACTACAGACACAATACAAAAACAACTATCAAAATTTTGGGAATTGGATACCTTAACAAATAGTTCTCCTTTTTCAAAGGAAGAAAACGAATGTGAATTACATTTTATTAATACAATAAAACGCCTACCTAATGGCCGTTTTCAAGTAATGGTATTGTTACTCAAAATGTCACCAAGTGTACTTGGTGATTCTTATCAAAAAGCCGCAAGTTACAACGCAATGCCAATCTTAAGGCTAAATACACTAATTTCGAAAACGAATACTTACAACTAGGACACATGAGCAAGTCCAAATATATACAAGCTAACAATACAAATAAAAACTATTTACAAACTAACATTAAAAATAACAACTATTTACAAAACGAACTAATGCAGTCAAATACTTCTAATAATAATAACAACACTAAAAATACTCAACCAAACTATACATTGTTCTTAATTGTTTAGCTCCAACGAGCACAGGATATTCTTTTAATGATATTCAACACATAGGTCCTACTATACAGGACAATTTACTTTCAATATTATTACGCTTTCGTCAACACGCAATTGTGCTAATATCAGACATTGAGTAAATGTACGCACAATGCGAACTGGACCCTACTCAACGCTGTCTCCAGCAAATTCTTTGGCGAGAGGATCCAAGCCAACCTATACAATCTTATCAAATAAATAGAATCGCATATATATGTCTAAAGCAGATTGCACTTGAGTGTGACGATGCTAAAATCCAAGAAATACTATCTAAAGATTTTCTGGTCGACGATCTTATCACAGGCGCCGACTCAGAACCAGAAGCTATACATATATACACACAAACAACTAATGCATTAAACTCAAGCTGTTTTTCACTTAGAAAATGGCGTTCAAATGACATACAAGTACTGAGTGCCATAGCAAAGGATAAGGTACATAATGCAATAGGCAATTTTGATTTATGCTCCACACAGTTTTCAAAAATATTAGGTATCAACTGGGACAGCTCAGCTGATAGATTGTGTTTCAGCATTGATATTAATTTTGAGGATTCAGTCACGAAACGAAATATTTTAGCTACAATATCTCGCATTTTTGACCCGCTAGGCATTCTTTCACCATTCATATTGGAAGCCAAGGTCATGTTTCAACGACTATGGCTTCTTAAACTTGACTGGGACGAATTGGTACCCAATGATATAAAAAATACTTGGTTATCATTTATCAAAACCTTACCAGCACTGAACAATTTACACATTCCAATACATGTTATATGCAAAAACGCTCGAAGCGTACAACTTCACATCTTTACTGACGCATGAGAACAGGCCTTCGGATCGTGTGCTTATGTGCGCTCTGTTAACGTTAACGGTAAAGTGTCAGTACATCTATTATGTTCCAAAGGTCGGGTCTCACCTCTGAAACCACAGACCATACCTCGGCTGGAGCTTTGTGGCGCTCTATGTTAGGTGATAAAATTCAAAAAAGTCTTAGACTTACATTCGATAAGGTATTTTATTGGAGAGACTCAACAATAGTTCTCGGTTGGTTGAAAATGCAGCCCAACAGGTTGCAAACATTTGCCATTTTCCATCTACCGGAGCAACGCGAAATGAAATGATTCACTCATTCGGTCGTTCATTCTACCATTCATTCATTCTTACATTCAATTCTTGTCACTTAATATTAAATCTGTTACATCGTAATTACGTTGAACTTTTATTTCCAAAATACCGAATCAACGGTCCACAATCATCTCATCATTTATAGCAGTATACGCTATACGCAGCCGCGACACCATACATACGGCATACTGTGCTAGTGTACTGTGGTATATGGATCTTGATCTTCCATGTACATGGTACTTTCTCAAAACTGCAGATGTGGTTATCAAACATACATATTTGATTGAATAAGGATTTATAATAAAAAGTAGAAAAAACTTTATAAACATTTTTATTAAATATTTACATATAAATATTTATTTTGATTTAAACTTAAGAGATAGACACAAATGTGCTATAACGGACTTGACACTATTTTTGAGCAAATTTAACTATTTAGGTTGTTATTTTAATATAATGGGCATTGATCTCGTTTTATAACCTTTTTAGGGTTTTGGACTCAACCAGGAATTTTTATAGTTTAGTCATGTCCGTACTTCCATCTGTTTGTCTGCGGCTTAGCTCAGAGACCATTAGTACTAGAAAGCTGTAATTAGGCATGGGTATACTAATTAGGCCGACAACGAGCTAAAATTAAATTCAAAAACAAAATTTTATTAGTGTACCTCCCCTACACGGAAATTGGTAATGAATATATAAACTATTTATTTTAGCTCGTTTAAAAATATTGAGGGTGTGAAAAATCATTTTTCGATTCAGCGATGCGTTTGCGAAGTATTAAGCTTTAAGGTGCAAATTTTTGTTAGAGCTCAATTTAATTTAACTTTAATTTATATTTTAGTTTTCAGAGGTATTCAAAACCCGGCACAACAATAAAGAGGTGTGGGAAATGCAAGAAATGATGATGGATAAAGAGAAAATAAATAATTATGAAACTAACAGTGTTTGTTTATTTAATCTTTGTTTTTTTTGAAAAAATCCTTTTTTAGGGTTCTGTACCTGAAAGGTAATTAGGAACCCTATTACTAAGGCTTCGCTGTCCGTCCGTCCATCCGTCTGTCACCAGGCTGTATCTCATGAACCGTTATAGTTAGACAGTTGAAATTTTCACAGAAGATGTATTTCTGTTGCCGCTATAACAACAAATACTAAAAAACAGAAAAATATAAATACTTAATGGGGCTCCCATACAACATACTTGATTTTTTGCTCGTGTTTGTAGATAATGTTACGGAACCCTTCGTGCGCGACTCCAACTCGCACTTGGCCGACTTTTAGGATTCCGTAGACAAACAACGAACCCTTTTTTTACGCCTAGTTCCGTATCTCACAATAATTTTATTTAAACTCGTC
This sequence comes from Apoda limacodes, assembly GCA_946406115.1. Taxonomy (NCBI): domain Eukaryota; kingdom Metazoa; phylum Arthropoda; class Insecta; order Lepidoptera; family Limacodidae; genus Apoda; species Apoda limacodes. Next base: position 16,448,840 of record OX291555.1, on the reverse strand, counting down.
ACAATCATTATTTTAAACTTATTTCTACATTAATACTTTAGTAGTTAGTAAGAATATTTTCGATGTAAAGAAATAAAGATAGTCAAGACAATAAACGACTCTCAGATAACTTTAATTTTTTTTTGTAAAAGTGACAAAACTTCCAGTAATAAAAGTATTTGATACCTGCTAAAAGAATACCAGAATCAATAACGTAGTTCCCACCAGTCATGTTGCGAGCTTTGTCACACCGAGTGTGACGAGAGTGGAGCTACAGTTAAAGATCTTGTCTTACGACGAGTCCGGCATAGCTTGTTACTTCCCAAATACGCAACTCAGCGATATCTGTTATATTCAGAGTTAAAAGTCAATTAAGTTATTTAAAAATTCCCAGAAAACGCATCTGTAAAGATTTTTTAAGTTTGAGTGCGATTTCCTAGAAACACCATACTAATATTTTAACGAAGCTTCAAGTATTATCTGAAGAACAATTGCAGATTCATACGTCCAGAATTTTTTTTTAGAGGAAATAATATTGTCTTATACAATAAAAAATAACAAATGTCTGAGTTCTAAGTGGTGAGAAGTTGAAGTGTTTGTAACTTTATCTGATGATAACCTTACTCGATCGTCATAATGTACACGAGTATAGCACGGACGCGAAGCACAAATAATTTCGTACATTGATCTTTTACTTTTTAGCCTGTGTTCAGTGATCAAATAGTAGTAATTTCTGATGACAGCGGTCGATCATCGTATGTGTGCGAGCGCGACGGCAAATAATTATGCGTGTGCAACAGAGACAATTAGTGACTGGTCACTGAACGATATTCTTCGCTGCTTCGCGTCCGTGCTGTAGTCGAGGCCAATATTCTTTTAGTTCGTACACGACCAGGATACAGGTTACGCAGATATAGGGTGCAAGATGGATGAAAACTATAAGGTAAGCAAAAACGGCCTAGTGGGATATGAAATGAAAAGGTCTAACTTCAGTGACAACAATTGGGGTACCATGGAACTGATAACATGATGGTTTTTTTGCCGGTCAGATGTCTTTCTGGATGTAAGTCAATAAGCTAGGTAGGTACTAGGTTTGTAATAATGGAATAAATAAAAAGAACGAGGTTTCATTTCGCATTTTGTTTGCAATCTTTAGGTCTCGTACAATGGTTTATGATTTTTGTATAAACAAGCTCAAACATTACTGAAAGACAAAACAAATTTTAGAAAAATGACCTAAATATGAAATAAAAACCGGCCAAGTGCGAGTCATACACGCATTTGTTTTGAAATACGTAACGGGTCAGTTTGGGATTCGAACCTAAGCCTCGGCTAGCTATCACTTAGTCAGCATGACTCAACCCCATGGCCGTCAAATTAGAATATAAAAATGAGATAATAGTGGATCGATTCTCGCCTATATTCAAGTTGCTAATATTTTGGAACCGACACTTTATAAAACTATTGTTTAGGTAAAATAATATTTATTAAATGTTTTCCTAATAACAAATTTATCTAAAATATAATTCTATTATACAACCTGGATTAATTTAACACTTTACAATGGTTTATTACCTTTTTCTATATTCACTGTATACCTAATGGCACTGTAACTTTTTTATGTTGCACTCACTGTATATTGAAGCTTTAGGTCAGCCTAGGTTAGAATGATATCACGTCGGGACAAATCGGAGAATTGCCACCAAGGCAACGTAGATGTCTGAGCCCATAGTCGTGGCTACCGTAGCCAGCTGATAAGGGAAGCACCTGGAATTCGGGGTCGTTGTCCGCCACGGCCAGCTGGTATTGGTTAGGTACGAAGTATGGGGTCACTGTCCTGTACGGCCAGCTGATCCATCTAATGTTGTTGATCTCTGATTTTTCATTTGGGCAAAGTGAGGCCAGTTTCTACTATTTGAAGTTTCCTGATAGACGATTTCAAAAAATACTGCGCTGGCGCTGAGCCTGCAATTGTTTTTATGCGGGCTCGCTTCTATGTGTCGAGCCGTTCTTCAAAGTTCCTGGGAATTTCAAAATTTTGCTTGTGGAGACTTTGATTGGTCCAATCGCCTCAGTTTCATTGGCTCCGCCCTTGTTCTAGAAGTTTCTCGTACATTCAATTGTGATGTAACTTCCCGTCGTAAACTTCGTCTATATCTTTCGCGATAATCAAAATTTTGGCAAATAAAACCTCATTAAAATACTACGCAATTGAGCTGAATTTTGACACAAGGTTAGTTAAATAGATGAAAAAAGGATATAAGCTATATTAAATACAGATCAAGAGTGCCTGTAGGAATAAAAATCCTATCGCAAAGTTTGTACAGAAATTCGTTATTTTTCAATTAAAATGGATGAAAATTGGTACACTAGGCGACACATCAAGTTACCCACGAAAACATACCTATAACTAAAACGTTTCTCTATAGATAAATCGTAGGAAAGAGACTGAACACAGCTGCGTCTGCGAACATATCTATAGGTATATGTATATTACAAACATTAATGAAAGCCGGCGCGGCGGGCGGGGCGGCGGGGTGGGGCGGCGCCGTAAGTACCTAGCTCAATCAACATCTAGGGAAAATAAAATAAATCAAAATTTAGTGTTGTCCGTGTCATTGACACGATTAGGCGCGCGCTTAATCGTTTTTTGCATCGCTACCTATATAAATTAAAAATGGCACCTTAACTTATCCAAGTGCAGCGGAGAAGCGGGCTAGATATTGAGCGACTGATTGATTGGAGATGTCAAAGGTCATTGATTTTATACATATAAAAAAAAATAGACATGACCCGGTAATCAGTGTGCTTAGTTTGTAATTTCAAGGGAATTGATGTTAAAAATCCATTGTTTAGCCTTTACGTATTATTTCTTATGCCTTTTACCATTGCCGCTTGCGTAGGTATGTTGTGGTATTGCGTAACACACAAAACATACGCGCGCGGCAATGGTAACTGTTATGGATTTAAACACTGTTCCCATTATAGTGAGTTGCTAAACATGCACGGCGCGACGGTCAGTGTAAAAATTTTTTGTTATTTTATAATAACGCTAAATTCAGTTATTGAGCCATATCTGATTCCTTGCTCATCCCTTGAAAACACTATAGTTTTTTCAGGATAAAAAGTAGCATACTTCTATTTTGGTCCAGCCGTTTAAGCGTGAAGAAGAACCAAACATAGAAACACATTCACAAACTTTCGCCTTTATTATATTATTGTGTGATTCATTATCTAGGTAAAGGGTAACAGGGAGCAATTTTTTATGGGTAAAAAAAATGGTGACTTGGAGCACAACAAGCCGCTTGTTGGTTGAGGCTATTGCGACCTATGATAAACGTGCTTGTTTTCCGTCTCTGAGTAACTGAATTAAGTCGGCGGAGTCCGATTGAGGCCGAAAAATCCAAAAAATCGGCCAAAAGCGAGTCGGACCCGCGCACGAAGGGTTCCGTACCATTATCTATAAAAACGTCAAAAAATCACGTTTATTGTATGGGAGCCCCCCTTAAATATTTGTTTTAAAGTGACTATATAACTAAATGTTCTGTGAATATTTTAAGCATCTGCCTTTTGCCGTTATCAATATCGAGCAAAAACGAGTAAAAAAATCACGTTGTTGTATGGGAGCCTCCTTAAATATTTATTTTATTCTGTTTTATAGTATTTGTTGTTATAGCGACAACAGAAATACATCTGTGAAAATTGCAACTGTCTTACTATCACGGTTCATGATGAGATACAGCCTGGTGACAGACGGACAGACGGACGGACGGACCGCGAAGTCTTAGTAATAGGGTTCCACTAATTACCCTTTGGGTACGGAGCCCTGCAAATCGCAGAATTCTACTTACGAATTAGAAATGTAATCTTAAATTTAAGATTTTAAGGTCTAAACAAAACCCTGTAAAAAATTATACCTACCTAGGTATGTGTGCAATTAGATTTCTGTGTGACCGATCGCTAAGAGTATTAGGTGAGTAATGACGACTGCCGGGACATAATTTTAACTCACGATAAGAGCTCACCCTTATTTGTAAAGAATAGACATCGCGAAAATTATTATGAATAAATCGTCCAATTGCGAGTCGGACTCGCGCACGAAGGGTTCCGTACCATTATCTTTAAAAACAGCAAAAAAAATCACGTTTGTATGGGAGTCCCCCTCAAATATTTTTTGACGTGACAACGTCTTATAAATTGGTTTGCCGGGTGACACTTCAAGAAACTGCGTTACGCTCCGCTCACGTTATGCGCTCACAATGAGAGCGAGTGAGAGGCACGCGCCCGCCTAAGAGCGAGAGAGACAGACATAAAATCATTGTCACGTAAAACTTTCGCCCGTATACCGACTTTACAGGCAACCAGTTTTATTTATTTTATTTTAATTTTATTATTTTACTTACAATGAATATATAATGAAATATTTTGTGAATATTTCAAGCGTCTACCTGTTGCCGTTATTAATATCGAGCAAAAAAATCACGTTTGTTGTATGGGAGCCTCCTTAAATATTTTTTATTCTGTTTTTTAATATTTGTTGTTATAGCGGCAACAGAAATACATCTTCTGTGAAAATTTCAGCTGTCTTACTATCACGGTTCATGAGATACAGCCTGGTGAAAGATGGATGGACGGACGAATGGACAGCGGAGTCTAAGTAATAGGCCCCCTTTTTTTATCCTTTGGGTACAGAACCCTAAAAAATATTAAGAATTTTAGTTGAAATTCAGTAATTAATAATAATTACATTGTTTAAATAAATTTATGTATAGGTATTATTTTCGCTCTCCATAGGTATATTAATTACACCGTCATATTTGTTGACAAGAAAATATTTCAATCGCATAAGGACGGCAGAAAACTTTTATATCTCGATACTCAACTTGGGTAATACCTATCTAGGCGTTTTTTTTAAGTGAAAACTTCGTTAGCGACGTTGTACACTTTTTTGGTATGGGTAATAAATGATAAACTCGCGTCAGGTCACGTGTCCTGATCGTGAAAATGCGTAAGACGGATGGAGAGTAGCTAGCTGGCGCGGCGTAGGAGAGGGAGTATCCCCCTCTCTTTCTACGGCGCGGCGAAAATGTATGCCTGCGCCTGCTGTTTCGTTTAGGCGGCGCAGGGCGCTTGCGCGAATGGTCGTGTGTGCTTATGTTACAGCGTGCTACGCGTATCCATGGATAGTGACAGCTGATGGCTCGATCGTCTGTGTAGTGGCCATACTGCTGTGTATTCGTAAAATTCGTGTATATAAAGTGTTTAAAATATGGGAATTGAACAAAGTGCATCTTTGTCTTTGTAAAATATGGAAACCGTTATGCCACGCCTATTATAATTTTTATTTTTAGTATTCGCGATTATGAGTAGTACAGGGAGGTTGGATATGGAATTTTAATTCTATGACAGATTGCGATGTCAAATATACTACGTCAAAAAAGTAAATAAACAAACATTATTATTTCTTGACAATATCAAAGACATGTCTTGTGACATATTTGAGTGTTAAGCGCGAATCGTGTGTAAAGATTTTCACTTCTGCCGGCACTCCCGGAGTGCAACTCGTTCTTTTTTTTAGGTGTAGTAATAGCACAGATTATATAATACTATACTAGTACAGATACCTCATCCCATACAATGAAATGGGACCGCCGTAACTCGGGCTATTTTTTCTAGCCGCTAGATGCCGTAAGTAGCAGCGGGTCGAAAATATTAGCTAACGACATCTAGCGTTTCTCGTTGAATACTTACTGTTATACTTGTAACTGGTTCTTTGAAGTCAATAGATGGCGGTCTAATACCTAGATATCTCCATATCGAGCCATACGACAAAACATCGCGTATCGCGATCCGACATATTTTTATCATAAAGTAGGAATACGAGGAAGTTTATTGCGAAAAAGTCTCGAGTAGTCGGATCTTGCCTTTTTCTGGGGAATGTAAATGTAAATGGAAGTACATCTTACCTCTCAAGATTTAGACAAAAAGGTCTTAAGAGGAGAGCTGCGATTCCATAAATTTAATATATACTGGAGGAACTGCGGCTCAAAATTATTGTTTTGCCCTAAAGTACCTGTGTGCCAAACGGCTAAACTCTACATCGATTTGCGGTTTTTTTTTGCGTACACCCAGGACTACGCCACCTGCCAGCGGGTCGACGAAACATGTTTTTTTTACCTCGCCTAGTAAGTATTTCGAGGAATAAGGAACTTCCTTCTTTTTTGAAGTCGATTAATAACTAGTCACTTAAATAGACGACAATATATCCTTAACAACTCATGATATCTGTGAAGTCAAAGAAAGATTAAAGCGTATTTAATTATTTAAAACTTCTTTTAATATAACTACTTTCTGTTTTACTAGTTTATGAAATATCGTCGTTTATGTAAGTGACTAACTAGTTTTTGCTCGTAAATGTACTAACATTTTGTAAATAATGGGTCGGGTTAAACTAATGCATCGCTTAATTATTAACCGATCGATGCAAACGACAATGTCTCGGGGTATCCATTTGTTGTATACTTCTCCAGAATGTAACAAATACTTTTCTGAAAACCGTATCAAAATCAGTTCAGCCAAACGCGAGATAATCACGGACAAACATACATACAAACATACGGGTCAAACTGATAACCTCCCTTTTTTAAAATTGGTTAAAAATGTAAGCGCTATTATCTGAAGTGTTTTCAATTCTAAAGTAGGTGCACTTGTGCGATGGCATGCTGTTCATCAAAAGTGAGCTATCCTTTTCACAAAACAATTGTTTAAGAACTTAGACGCATTCGACCCAGGATAAAACTAAAAGAAACAAATTGTACTGAGGTCGAAGTTCACGCTTGCGTGCTTTTGTTTTATAATATATTTAAGTATTAAGGTGGGTAGATACCAATTTTTTATTTGGTTGGTAAGTACCTACACCTATTCATATTATTCAGTGACACTGTTGTGTGTCGCTGTCAAACTCAGAACATGCGAACAGCGTCATCTATCAATCAATAGTGAAAATTTGTTAACTAAACCGGCACGTAGTTCAATTTATTGCCGCTTAAAGTATAACAACCTCATTCAATTTATGTAAAATTTCGAAAATTTTATTACTTCATTTTTGTTAGCTTAAGGGACGTTTTGATTTTAAAACAATATTTTTTAAAGGTCGGTTAATTTTCTTTTTCAATAAAATAACAACCTAAATAACAAATCGATACACACAACGCCATCTATTGATATGAATTTAAATCATTTCTGTTTTGTTTGGGATAAGACCCCGTGGTAATAGATAATAAAGGTAAGACGAGCTCACAAGTTTGGGCAAGAAAGGTTAAGGGTTTAGGTAAATAGTTTTAATTTATGATTATTATTCTTTTAATATAGGTTCCTGTGATCTGGATTACCTAATTGTGGAATTATTGTAGTTAAAAAAGTCTATTATATTCAAAAAGTTTAAGGATTGATTAATGCTTTATATTAAAAGCCCCATTTGCACTAATTTCCGTTGCGGCTATTCACACTACACACTATTATTAATAACTTAACTGCCAAATAATGTCTATTAAAATTTTATTTTTATTGTTGTTATTTTTAGTTTACCCTTATTATTATTTTTTAATTTAAATTGTCATTTTCATTTTTAATAATTAAATGACTTTACTACGACTTCTGATATTTTATTTTACTTTTACTAAAATGCCAGTCTCGACCAAATTACCAAAGAGTCTGCCAACTGATGACTTTTGCCAATACAAGTCGAGATAAAATGAGAGGATTAACTTGATGTTTGTTAACCATTGTGTATATCTGAGGAATTGTTAAAAACTATGCACACGGTCCGGTCCGGTCCCCTCTCAACCATCGCATCGCTAGCCACCGTGAGGGAGTCCATCCTCAAACCTCAAGCCTAGTTAGTCACGCACAAGTGTCAGCATCACGCGAATAATGCCTCTTAGTAGCAAGCGTCCATAGGCTGCGGTGACTGCTTAACACGAGGCGGGCCGTATGCTTATTTGTCACCTTAGTATATTGAAACAAAGAACTAAACGAATGAGTGTATCAACCCACACTTCCCACTTTTGGGTACAAGTCTATACCTACTTACTGAGGAGAATGTTTGCGCTTACGCACTAGGCACCCACACGGGCCTAGTGCGCGTTAATTATAGAGGACACTGGGTGCGAAATAGGCTAAAAAGCCAATTCTGTAATACCAACTATGATGGTAAGTAAAAATACTAAAAAGTTATTATAATATTTATTAAATTACAGTAAGACGAATTTTTTCCATACTTCATAAATGTTTTTTACCGAAATTACTACATTATTACTATTCCAGTATCTCCAAATCCTACTTTTGAATGGGAGGGAAAAATATTACGGCGGCACAGAACCAAATCCAAATATATATTAAATCAATAAATGACCAAGTAGATTTTTCTGAAGATTTGTATAAAATAAGCAAAAAAAAAATAAGTTAATAAAGGTTTTCAAGGGCGATCACCTTTTTGTATGCCTCTTTGTTATCGTAGGTAAGAAAAATTGGAGCCCAATAATAATTACGCACACACACTTATATATTCATTCATAATTTACGGTTGCGACGCGATGCAGTGGAAATACTACGTAAGATAGCAGCCAGTGTGAGACGAAATAATGAATTACTCAAATGACTATCTCTCTTTCGCGACTTTTTCGCTCTGTTGCGCCTTGGTTTTAAAGTCCATTAAGGTTAGGTTGATGTGTCTACTGTACATGGCCTTTCGTTTAAAAATTATGAATTAAGTGTTTCACCGTTTTTGGAAAACAACCCCTAAGGTCTAGAGGGGGTAAGTAGGGGTTGTAAATTTGTATGAAAAAATTCAAACAATAGAGCCGATTTGGCTAAAATTTGGAACATAGATAGCTTATATCTTAACATAACACATAGGCTACATATTATAATCTTCCTACGGGAATAATTATAACTTAATATGACTTTTGTTACTCTTTCATGTCGTACCTCTGCATCGGGTTAAGATGAAATTTAGCATAGAGATAGTTGAAAGAACGAAGGAGGATAAGGGTGTTTTCCAGATTGAGAGATCCCATAGGAATGAAATCCTATCGCGATAATCAAACTTAGCGTGGGAAATCACGATTTAATTGGGCGGTTATTTGTCACAGGGATAGTTTTGAAGATATGGAAAAGGATTGAAACTCCTTTTTATCCCGATTCGGAAGTTCCCGTGGGAATAAAACCATGGTAAATTATTATGCAATTGAGCTGAAATTTGGCAGAAGGTTAGTTGAAGAGACCGGAATATAAACAACATTTTATACTGATCAAGAGTTTGTTAGGAATAAAAACTTATCACAACATTTGTATGGAAATCCATTATTTTTCAATAAAAAGGGATAAAAATTGGTACATGGCCTTTCGGTTGAAAACTAAGAATGACATTTTTGTTGTAAAGTGTTGTATGGTGTTTTATGGTGTTGTATGTTATGGTATAATATGATCAAGTCATTTGAAGCGAAAACAGTGAATGATGTGAGTATACTCTACTTTTCAGTCTACTTGCAAGGCTTTAGGCTTGAAAACGACGAACACTGGCGTACAGCAATGAGTGAGGCCGCATTGTGAACTTAATTGTAACTTAAAGTACGGACGGCCTGATATGTGTTTGTTATTGTATTTTAGGTGAGCCTTGTGCTCAACGTTGCGCTTAAGTAATCCATTTTAATTTAACCAGGGATTACAGGGAGTGCTCAAATACCGAACATAAAATAAGTTTGGAACACCCATAAATTCTACTAAGAGATAAGGTAAATATTTTCATAGCTTACTGAGATTGAGATTTAAGGTTGTTTACTCATGTAAGTTATTAGTGTATTATAGATGTTCTTGATTTTAACTTAGTTTTGCTCGAATGCCACCAATAACAATAACAAAGCCAATCATTGTTGGCCAGCGCCTATGTCACCAGCCAATCTCGGTTAGCCATTTGTGCGTACACAGCAATACAGATTTATCAGGACATGAAGTTTTATGTTGTATTTTATTTATTCCGAAGGAAAAATAATTTGTCAGTTAGTAGCAGCTGATTATTTAAATACTTTGTAGCAAAATTGTTAGCGGTTCGGGTTTCATTAGCTTTTGATAGCAAAATCTAATGTTGATATATATCAACGTCAGTGTCTGCCGATGTGTAGAAGAGGCTTAAGGATAGTTTAACCAGGTATTTAGATTACCTTGCTTGCAAAAAAAACTAAACGTATCATGCTCAAAATCGTCTAAGCGCTCTTAATATTCAGCGGGGCCGTATAACTAAATGCATTGCAGGCAAGCTTGATCATCGTAAATACATTTTAAGGATACATGTCCAACATAAACTTTTTCATTAATGTTATTTTTGTTTTAAAGTATATCAAAATATAATTTATTCCTAAAATTAACCTTAAAACAAAAAAAATTAGGCCGTGTTTAATTTACTTAGGATCAGTGTTAATAAGGTCCCACTTAGCTCTAACTGCCTGACCTTTGTAGGGCAAAAGGTATAAGGATGAACAAAGCAATTAATTAATTCCTTTGAGACTTGGATTATCAACATCGCTCTACCCAAGTTGTAAGTCAAAAAATATATTAAAACATTAAATGATGGAGTTTTACAAAAAAAGTTTAATTGTGGGCATTGTGGGGTGTGCTGTTAATTATTTTCCGCGCTAGTTGGTTAGTTTTGTTGGATTTGAACGAAATAAACTGTATTTGACAGATTAAAGCATTAACTTTATTTTATCACAAAGCAAGAAAAATAAAGGCTAAATATATTTATCGTATGTTAGCTCGCTGAAATGCCGAGACTTAAACTTAAAAAGACAAAAAAAGCTTAGTAAAAAACTGGCCAAGTGCGAGTCTGGCTCGGGCACCGAGGGTTCCGTGCAAACTTATTACATATGTTGTTGTATATTTTTAAAAATATTTTAATTATATGATGTAACTAAAAATTTACGGTTTTCGTAATTTTTCCTTTATCTGTACTATAAGACGTTGCTTCGTAGCAAATTTCAAGATTCTGAGTTCATGGAAAGTACCCTGTAGGTTTTTATTACCTTGCGAGTTCTGAAAATTTGCGACATAAGCTGCTGTATCTTTTGATTGCGTTGGCTTAGAAGTTTGATTTTTACACAGCTCCAAGACAGTAGATCTGAGTATTTGATACAATTTTTAGCTTGATACTTCCACGCGTTCCTGAAAAAAAGGGTCTTGACGTACGGACGGAAAACAAAGTGAGGAACACTTTGTTTTATAAGGGTTCCATTTTTTCCTTTTGAGGAACGGAACCATAAAAATCACCAAATTTACGTAAAAAACTAGCGGTAGTAACTCTTATTCTGCCCACCTTGATTTTGTTAAGAACGACTATGAATATTGTCGTTATTTATTTAGCATTACAAAAGTATGTAAGTAATCTTCTGATAAATACAAGAGAAAACAAGAAAGATTACGTGACGAGAAATAAATAATGAATTAATTTCGGAGAAGGACGAAATGTTTACAATGAAAATATTATTCTTATAACCACGAAGTAGACTCAAAATTGTTCACCTAAAATAAAATACAAGTATAAAATAGTACCCTTATGATTAAATAAAAAACAATGCAGGAATATTGAATGAAAATCCATTACACATCGGTGCTGTACCGGTAGGTGTGTCGAGATGATGGGGTCGTCGGTGGTGACGTCCTCTTTTTATATAAAAATAGCTTCGTTAGATAAGTCTATATGGTGCTAACACACAAGTAGAATGCGGCGGAAAAAGCGGATTACGTAGCAGAAGTTTAATAAAGTCTGACAAAATGACTCCATCCTCTACATTAGTAATATTTATCGGTAACAGGGGTAATGTAAATAAAAGTGAATTAAGACAATATTATAATAGTATAAGCGCACTTAAAGTAAAAAAATTGTAATGTTTACATTCCCCTATTGTAAGGGTTTGCCACAGGAGGAAAAGAACCTTAGATCTGAGTTAAATTTAACTTTGCATACTATGTCTAGCAATAACAATAACTTTCATGTGATAGATACTAACAGTATTTTAAGACATAATTATATAAGGACAAGACATAAATATTATCTCACACACCATTGTACCAGAGTGTTAGCCTTGTCGCTATCATTTTATATTAATACCACAGCCAATAATTTGGCTAAACAATCTGCTTTTATTGAGCAGTGTAATTATAGTAGTGTAATTGACATTTCAGCCAAGTATTTGGCTAAACAACCTGCTTCTATTGAGCAGTGCAATTATAATAGTGTAATTGCCATTTCAGCTAATCATTTAGCTAAACAACCTGCTTCTATTGAGCAGTATAATAATTTGACATGTTATAATTTAAATTAAATTTTCAGACAACAAAGGACCACTTTGGCATATTATATAATTCCAACACTAATAATGATTATATTAAACAATCTATGTCTACTCAAGTTTTATGTAAACAGAAACAAAAAAATAAACTTTGTCATACTAAAAATAATATTCCATTCCATTAAACCTGGTGCACAAGGAATGTCTCAGAAAGAACTAGAAATTGAATTGTTCATAAACTGCCAAAAGATTGACATTTTATGTATCACTGAACACTGGCTACGCAGCCATCAGTTTATGTTCAATTTCACTAATCACCAGGTGGGAAGTTCGTTCAGCCGAGTAAATGCTATCCATGGTGGCTCTTTAATTTTAGTTAATAAACAGCTAAAGTTTAAGGAACGTAAAGACATTGTGAGCCTCTCAGTTAAGCGAACTGCCGAGCTGTACTGTATAGAAGTTGAGCATCTCATTGTTGTGAGTGTATACAAGCCGCCTTGTGCAATTTATGATAATTTTGAATTAGTTATGGAAGAAGTGCTGAATAAAATCAGCAATTCCAATAAACAAATCATTGTTTGTGGAGACTTCAATATAAACATTTTGGAAAATAGCTCATTAAGCACCAGATTGCTTGCCTTATTTCAGTCTTTTAATTTAAATAATTTGTTTTGTGAACCAACTAGAATTGCTGTATCCAATGCCACTTGCATCGACAATATATATACTGACATAAAACAAATTCAAAAATCAATTATAAGCAATCTAGAGTCAGATCATTGTGGACAGTTAGTGGTTTTAGAAAGAAAGAATAGTATTACTAAAAAGGAAATTAAATTTATACCAATAACAACTAAACGGGTTGAATCATTTAAATCTAACTAAATGCATAAACTTCCAGATTTGCTTTATAATGGCGACCCAAATGATATGTACAATACTGTTCTTGACACTATTACTACAGAGTATAATAAAATATTTACTGCAAAAAAGAAACTTATTTCCAGTCACTTTAGTTTCAGTGAATGGGCTACCCCAGGTATTCATAAAAGTAGGCGTAAACTGTTTGAATTATATAAAGAAAAAACATGTAATAATAGCCAAATATTTAGGAAATATTTAAAAAAATACTCAAAAACCTTTAAAAAGGTCTGTCTTGTTGCAAAAGCAATTCACCTCAGACATAAAGTAAAAAATTCAACAACTAAAAAAAAAACTACATGGAACATAATAAATAATGAAACTGGTAAAGCTAGGAATTCTTGTCAGGACTTTGAGTTGATTGTAGATGATGCTAGTTTTAAAACAAATTCTGAGGTAGCAGTTGCCTTTGAACAGTTTTTTAAGAATATTTCATTCAAAACAACTGAACATCTAAACTCAAGTCCAATCTTAGCAGAAAAATTATTAAAAACTAGTGTTCCTGAATGTAACGTTCCCTTTGTATTTAAAAACATTAGTCCTACGGATATCATTAATACATTTAAAACATTAGAAATTAAAAACACCACAGACCTTTGGGGACTTTCTGTAAAAACTATAAATTCAATTATTCATGTTATAGCACAACCCTTAGCCATTATTTTTAATAGTTGTGTTGATAGTGGTGTGTTTCCTGATGAGATGAAACTTAGCAAAGTTATACCTCTTTTTAAATCAGGTATTTCAACAGATCCTAATAATTTACGGCCTATTTCAATACTACCTATACTCAGTAAAGTTTTTGATAAAATCATACTTTGTCAAATGTTAAGCCATTTCTGTATTAATGAGCTACTTAGTAGTAAACAGTTTGGTTTTATGAAAGGCCGTTCCACAACCGATGCAGGAGTGGCACTTTTAAAAAATATATATAACGCCTGGGAGGATTTGCATGACGCCCTTGGAGTGTTTTGTGATTTATCTAAGGCATTTGACTGTGTTCAACATGAAAATCTCATCAGGAAGCTACATCACTATGGTATTAGAGGCAAAGCTCTCGACCTTTGGACATCCTATATGAGTAGGAGAGTACAGAAAATGGATGTCAATGGTGAAAGATCTCCGGGATCAGCAGTCACTATGGGAGTCCCTCAGGGCTCAATTTTAGGTCCTTTTCTATTTCTTATTTACATTAATGATCTCCCATATAATGTAAAAAACCATGACATTGTCTTATTTGCTGATGACACCTCTTTGCTTTTTAAAGTTAAGAGACGACAGACATGTTATAATGAATTAAATAATGCCCTTTCTAAAATTGTAAATTGGTTTAACGCTAATAATTTGTTACTTAATGAAAAAAAAACCAAATGTGTTAAATTTACATTACCAAATGTTAGTCAGAGACAGACATGTATTAATATTAATGGCGAGCAATTAGAACTTGTTAATTCAACAGTTTTTCTTGGCATAACGCTGGACTCCAAACTTCAATGGGGTCTTCATATTCATAACCTAGCCATAAAAACTTAGCTCTGCTGTGTATGCGATCAAGAAAATAAGACAATTGACCGATGTCGACACTGCAAAAATAGTATATTTTAGCTATTTCCATAGTTTAATGACATATATCCTATTGTGGGGTAGCGCTGCTGATGTAAATACAATATTTTTGTTACAAAAAAGGGCAATTCGTGCTATTTATAAATTAGGATCTAGGATATCTCTGAGGGATAGGTTTAGGGAAGTAAAAATTTTTACTTTAGTGTCGCAGTACATATTTGAAAATCTTTTATATGTACATAAAAATATCAATAGTTTCAGCAAGAAAAGTGACGTTCACAAAGTAAATACTAGAAGTAAAAATAAGCTGTTGGTGCATGATACACGTCTACACAAAATAAGTAACTCTTTTATGGGGCAATGTATACATTTTTACAACAAAGTTCCCAAAAAAATTCAAAATCTATCAATAAGTAAATTAAAATCTTTTATCAAGCAGGTACTTTGTAAAAAGGCATACTACAATATTTCCGACTATGTAAATGATAAAAATCCTTGGGACTGATGATGCTCAATTACAGGATGCATAGGTAAACCAAATTAAAATGGAAATAACATAAAATTGTACGACTAAAAATTTTTTATTTAAAACATTAATTGTATTTTAGTTTATTTGTATTATTGATAGTGTTTTTAAAAGAGTAACTATCGAGTTTCTTGCCGGATTCTTCTCGGTAGAAATCAACAACATTGTGAACCGGCGGGAAGGTGGGAGGATTCAAAAAATAATATTTTATAACTTTGACGATTCAAAAGTGATTATAAAATCCTTATTTGAATAAACCATTTTGACTTTGACTTTGACTTATTTAATGTTCAGGCGTCGCGGTGCGCAGATCGGATTCGGGTGCTGCCTATGGGCGTCGGGACGGCGAACGGCGCTCTCTTCGGTGAGCGTGGTGTGACCTTTTACTTTCCACTGAATTTCTTTATATGTATGATATATATGTCAGCAAATTCGAGGATTCGAGGAGCGAATTTTAGTGAACAACCGGATTTTTAGTGGAAAATGTTCGAAAATCCATTTTTTTTGTATTTTTGTGTACGCACAAATGGCTAACCGAGATTGGCTGGTGACATAGGCGCTGGCCAACAATGATTGGCTTTGTTATTGTTATTGGTGGCATTCGAGCAAAACTAAGTTAAAATCAAGAACATCTATAATACACTAATAACTTACATGAGTAAACAACCTTAAATCTCAATCTCAGTAAGCTATGAAAATATTTACCTTATCTCTTAGTAGAATTTATGGGTGTTCCAAACTTATTTTATGTTCGGTATTTGAGCACTCCCTGTAATCCCTGGTTAAATTAAAATGGATTACTTAAGCGCAACATTGAGCACAAGGCTCACCCAAAATACAATGACAAACACATATCAGGCGGTCCGTACTTTAAGCTACAATCAAATTTCTCTTTACGTAATTGGGTTAATCGTCTCGTCTCGTTTACTGAATGACAATTTTTGTCACTATTATAATTGATATTATTTTTGTGAATAGACAAGACCGACAAATAGTTTTCATTTTTTAAAACGAAGTGAATGTGATATGCTTTTTGAGATTTTTTAAATAACAGATATCATAATTATTATGCAACATATTCGACTTTAGGAGATGACAAAGGGATAAAATATTTAAAGGAGGCAATGTGATTTTCGATTCTGTAAATAATATAAATTTATTGACTTTTCTTTTCTATAACGACATAAGAATTTATGTTCTCCTATATGTGATTAGAAATCTTCGAAAAATGGCTAAGGCTAATGTTTTTCTCTTAATTTAATAAATTGAGTTAGTATAATAAAAATATTACCTATAACCAGAACCTTTATATTATCAGTACCCCTATAGCTATTATCGCTTACCGTAGCAAACTACCTTACTGTAGTCAAGGAGTTGCCGTAAGAATCCTACTCCGATAACCAAATTGAGCGCAGGCGGAACGGTAAAAGCTTAGATTGTAGCAAGTAGGTTTTTTGTATACCATTGTTGATGTATTTTTTTATACACTTAGTATTTACTTTTGTTTGGCGTTATTTAAACCACTATTTTTTTATTAGTTATTGGTTGCCACTAGTATTTTAAATATTTTTTGAGCCCATTTTGAGCTGACTCTAGTATCAAAACCTACTTTTGTGTTTGGAAACACGTAGTGTGTAAGTAAGAATTTAGCAAATATTTATTTTCCTCGGTTTTTTTTACTGGTAAAATTAAAAAACTATTATTATTTTTATGACAATTGTCGATTTACTAAAAAAAGTATCTAGGTATATCATAATTTCGACGGTTCAAAAGTGTTTGTAAAAATCTAATTTAAATAAATATATGACTTTACTATATTCTTTACGTCAAATGAAAAATTTGCAGTTTCATATAATTTTAAGCTATTGCATAGCTTTTATCGCGGGCTCTGAGCGCGGCGACCGAATCAAGAAATTCTGTAACAAAAATAAAACCTAACACCTAAGAACCTAACAGAAAGCCGTGCATCGACGACGTTACTGTTCGGCTGACTTCGGCACGGTGCTTGTGTGCATGCGACTAGACGTATGCGTGTAGACTAGCTGCTAACTGCTCATATTTATTTCTAGTATATGGCGATTATAAGTAGTACAGGGAGGTTGGAAATGGGATTTTAATTCTATGACAGATTGAGATGTCAAATATACTTCGTCAAAAAAGTAAATAAACAAACATTTTTTTTTTAATATTATAATGGGCTCGCACGGTCTTAGCAGACCATTTATGCATTTTCCAGAGTCAAAGTTCTCGTTTTCAATTCCCAAGATTGGGCGGGAGATTTGGTGTGGATTCATAATTCACTATTCATGAGCCTTCGCTGCACAATTCTAAACACGTTTTCGTAAAACATTGCGAAAATATATAAATATATCACTAAATGAATTTAGAAAAATTGAACAGAAAAAAACACCACTCCTTAAGATTCGCGCCAAAACTCCTAAACAAACATTATTATTTCTTGACAATGTCAAAGACATGTCTTGTGACATATTTGAGTGTTAAGCGCGAATTGTGTGTTATGGACATTGGTTCTGTAATATAAATAAATGCAATAGCTTTACCGCGGCAGGCCCCGAGTGCCACCGTTCTTTTTTTTTTACTTCATCAACTTCATCTTCCACTTCAACTATTATTTGCAACACACCATTTCGGTTTAATTCTTTTCAAGTCAAGACCCTTCCATACAAAAATTTAGAATTAAAATCAGCAATCAATAGTCTTATTCCTCAATTGCAAATCACAATGCAGTAGCTTTTCCAAGACTGGCATTCATTATTATCAAAACACATCATAGGCTCTGTACAATAATAGAAGTGACTATCGCTGTTATCTAATTTACACTATTTTAATTATTTATTTGTTTATTAACGATGTTAAATAAACTTTAATACTTTCTAACAAAAAAAAAACAACCTGCTTCAAAAAAAGATGCACTAAAAGGGTAAAAATTTAATTGAGAGTCGGTTATTTTTTTATTTTTAATTGACAAATTGATTTTTTAAAAAAAAACAACTATTACAAGTTTCTGACAATATTGTCTTGTAAGTACGTAAGTTGCAAGAACTTGTAAAGAATATGCTAAGGTACTTACCTCAGAAAGACAACTTTAAAAAGAAAAACTTCCCAAGGTATAGAAAAAAAAGATAGGGGGATCCATTTATGATAGGCAGGATTTATGGAGTTTGTCACGTCCTTGAAGACTAAAGTTTTCCAATTAAAGAGATACCCGTGATGACATATGGTGCCAAGACGTAGACGCTGCAAAATTGCCAAGAGCTATTGGGTGCATAAAGCCATGCAAAGTGGCTTGGGAGAGGCCTATGTTTAATAGTGGGGTATAGGATTTGTAGGGAGCTGCTACGGAGAAATCAATGTAATACTTCGTAACCCGATAAAATATTGTGGAATTGAGCATCCTAAGGCCTTATGGAGTCTGCGCTGCTGGTGGACTGCAGTGGGCTGATGATGAAATATTTAAATGATTACAGCCAAACACTCACGAGCTGGAAGGTTGAACAAACAGTTTGACTGTTGGACGATGGAGTAGTAGTAGCATAATATGCGCGCATTGCCAATCGATTCATCTTTTAGGATCCTTGGTGTTGACATCTCCAGCGATGTTCAGTTTTGAGATCATTTACAAGATAAGCTGGCGTCCAAAAAACTTGGTTTGCCCCTTCCTAGCTGAAAAGCTTGCTACTCTGCCCCTTCCTAGCATAAAAAGCTTGCTACTCTGCCCCTTCCTAGCTATAAAGCTTGCTAGGGCCTTGTGCTTGGATTTGACAGAATGTTAGATGCACTATTTCAAACAAACAAACTATCAAAAACAAAGCGTTTTCTAAAAAAAAAAAGTGTTGTCAAAGTCAGATGTTCAATTTGTCTTAGTTTAGCTTTCCCCATATCCTACCAGCAGAATAAAACACATACAGACCATATTTATCTCAAGTAATATTGCTTTGTAACAGTGAAAAATTAAAAAAAAAGATCGAGTGATTCCTAAAATTTTCCCATTTTTACGTATTGCGTAAAAAGTCTTCGGTGGCTTTGTGATCATTTGCTGGTCGTTTCATTTCACCGTGGCTTATAGTCTTCTAAAGGTTCCGTGGCCCTACATGGAGTCTTTATAGTTTTGTCATGTCCGTCTCCGTCGGTAATTTATCGGCGCAGTGGCAGTAGGTTACTAGGTTTTTCTAAGTATAATATGTATGTATTTACAAGAAAAAAATATTTATATGAATTCGTATCCGTTGTCTTGTATCCATAGTACAAGCGTTGCTTAGTTTGGATTTTTTTTAATTCAGACTGTCATGTTTATTTAGTATAAGATTTTTTTTTTAAAGACAAAAAAATTGCTAGTTTCGGGTCTAATATTACAGACCCAATCTAGACTTAAAGGTATTCAGGTACCTTGGATATTGCAAGCCCTAGTGAAGAATGTATTTAAAATATGTTTTCACTGACAACGACGCTGCCAGTACTTGCCGATACTGAAATGTGTGACAAGGTCTTGACAACTAACTAAGTCACTACGCTGGCTGGTTTCATGTAACTGTTATCAATGTAAATGTGCTTCAGTCGTTTCGTTTTTTTTCGTTTACATTTTCTAACAAAGGAAAATTATAGCAAGGATGTTTATTTAATTATTTAAAAACAATGTTGTAAAAGACGGCCGCAATCAAGAATGTCGAAGAGCGCTTTTTTGTTGGATCGCATTGCATACATGTGTATATCAGTTAATATTAAATGTATTAAATGAGTTAATATACCATGACACTGTCCTTGTCGACCTTATTTGCGTAGCCTTTATTTGGCACCCCTAGCTAAGTCATTCAAGTGGTCGAATATAATGAATTAAGGCAGGTTGTAAGCTGTTATCACCGCTGCAAGAATGCAACCCAAATTGCATCTATAAATGCGTTTCAATATTTCATAATGTTTCGCAATAAAATACGTTAATATTAACATAATAAAAACTATTTTCCTTACAGGGCAAGTTTTAGATTTAAGAAAATGTAATAACAATAAGTGTAAAATTGTATTAAGTTAGGTAAAAGTAGAGTAGGCTTGTTTCATTTCCCCTCTTTACTATTTGTTAATATCAAAAGTAAAATTGTGTGAGTACTGACATGTTTTCGACTTAGTACGCACGACTATCCCAAAAAAAGCGGGAATCTTACTTTAATGTATATATGTAAAACATATGCCATTTGTTGGAGAAAAATGTACCAAACGAATCCATAAAAAATTATATAGAGTTCTATATAGACCGTATGCACGGTTACTGAGTTACAGGTAAAAATAGGTAGCGTGTTGAGTATTGTACATTCTTTCTCCCTCACTCCTATGAAAATAGACTGCGATAGGGATACAAAAGGGATGTGTCTATGGGTAAAAAAGGGAAAGACTGTCTAAAACTTTACCTGCCTAGGGTCATTAAGTCCTTAGGCTATGCCTAAAATAAATACTGTAGGTTAAAAGCACACCTTTTCCGCTACACGTAGATACCTATACCATTACGGTAAGTAGTGCGGTAAAGGTATAAAATACAGGTAAACTTTGTAAATACAGTAGCTTATATCTAAGTAACCAGTATACATACGTTAAGGATAAAAGTATCACTAGATGCCTCTCAATGACACCTACCCTGAGCCCTGAAGTACAGGAGCACAAGGAAAATCCTGAAAACTTGTATTTCAATTTTTTTCATGACAAGACCAACGGACAGTCACAAAGATACTGAAAGGTATGTCCGAATTTAAGATCCATTTTTTGAGATTTAGCACAAAGTTTGTAGTCGTTCAGTGTAGGCAGAAAACCCTGAGAGCTAGATTTCCAGCTCTTCTCTTACTACGGCCTAACCGTAGACAATGGAACATACTTCTATATGTCATTAGAACCGCCTCCGAAAGCTACAGCTTAGGACACCTAAATCGTCATTATAGCTCTTACCGTTTGGCTATAAAACCAAAACATAAAACGTAAAACAACGTTATTTTATAGTCAAGCTACGAATCGTGTGACTGTGATGGCAATAGCCAATAGACACCTCAACTGTCAGTAGCAGATTATAGCTACGTAGATGTACCTATACTTTCGATATATGTCTATATCAACTACTATATGTAACCTTTCCTTAAGTCACACACTAGCACAGATTCGCGCTGAGCATCAGTCCGCGAGCACACGTCTCGGTGTCTCCTGACTGCTCTCTCGCTCTCTCGCTCGATCCGAATACATTCCCGCTCGCACTCACGTGTTTGAGCAAGTATTCGCTCGGTAACGGTTTCGCGTCGCGTCGCGTGCAACTACAACTGCCCGCGCATAGTTTTTCGCCCGGTTTTGCTCTCGCCTTGGCGGTCGAGCCCGCGAACGTTGTTGTTTGTTGCAGCTGGTTGCATTCCCGTTTCGCAGTCCTTTTCAGGACTGTTCAATTTGTTACTTCGGAGTAGTGAGTACTTTTCAGTACGCTACACCCTTCCTTTCAATACTTCACGTCTAGGGTCTCCCACGCATTGCACCTCGCCCGGAGACTAGGCAATTAGGATCACCCCACGCATCGTGCTTTGCACTTTGCATTGGGACGCACCGGCCAGGGAACACGCCAGGCACACGCTCTCTATCTAAAAGCGGGTAGAGAGCTAATTCTTCAATTGGCTTCACGCATCGCCCTTAGAGGTGATGGAGGAGGTGGAGGATCGTGAAGAGGCCCAGCTCAGGGAACTTTTGGCCTTTTTGGACCGGAAGCTTTAATGCTCAACGCGGCCTCTCCCTCTCGCCCATGTCACCGGAACATGTGGCACCAACCGATGAAGAGCCTGAGCCGCTGGTAATACCATCGTCGCCTCTGCCGCGCTCCATCCCCTTAGTGGCTGACTCGTCCGCCGAGTCAGAAGTGGTCTCCCCGACCTCAACCCCGTCGCGATTTCGATCCATCGAATCGTCGCCAAGTAGGTCTCACTCGCGTTCGCGCGTTCGCGATTCGGAATCTGAGTCCGAAATGATTGTCGACGCCGCCGTTGACAGTCAGGCCAATGACGGTTTTACCGTCGTTGGATCCGGCAAGGCCCGAGGAACAAAACGTTCCTCCGGGAAGAGGTCACCGGTCCCGGCTCCTGGAAGCCCGACCGCCGTGAAAAAACCACCGCGTAAGCGCGCCGCCCGAAACCGCGCCCCCCGTCCCGCGAGCGAGATAGGGATATCGCAGTCGGCCGTGTCTGACAAAAGTGAGACGGCACTAGCTAGCTCTTCTGTCGCCCCCGCCCCTCTGCCGCCTCAGTCCCCTGTAGGGCCGTCCGTTGCCGAAAACGGAAAAGCTAGGCGTAAACTGCCACCGGCTGTCGTATTACACGACAAAAAAGCCTGGAATTTGGTAGTTACTAAAATAGCCGAAAAGAAAATTAATTTTCTCAAAGCCTCAAACGTGGGTGATCTTGGAATCAAAATCCAAGTTCAAACCTCTGACGACCACCGCGGTCTGACTAAACTACTACGGGAAAAGAACTTCCCGTATCATACATATGCATTAGAGGAAGAGAGGGAATTACGAGTTGTAATTCGAGGGCTTCCTCATGAAATACCGGTGGCCGACATAAAGGCCGACCTTGTAAAACAAGGCTATCCGGTTCACGCAGTGCACCGCATGATCGGCGGCAGATCAAAAAGACCACTAAACCTGGTTTTAGTGGTACTTAATTTCTCCCCAGAGGGCAAACGAATCTTCTCCGTAAAGGAGATTTGTAAATTGTCCGGTTTGGTTGTTGAACAACCAAACAAACGAACCTACCCAGGGCAGTGTCATCGCTGCCAAAATTACGGTCACTCGGCCAAAAACTGCAACGGCTTTCCCCGTTGCGTTATGTGCCTTGAGGACCATGGTGGCACAGCCCTTTGCAAAAGGCAAAGGGACAACCCCGAGCCCCCAAGCTGTGTCCTATGCGGCATGGCAGGCCACCCCGCGAACTACCGCGGGTGCCCTAAGGCTCCCCGCTCGTACGCGGCGGCGGCAAATAAGGCCCCCCCCCACCCCTCTTAAGGCAAGGGCGCCCGCTCCCCTCTCGGAGCGGCAATACCCCTCTCTGCCAATTACAAAAAATATTTCTGCCCCTCTGCTGCTGCAGCCTACTGCACCAGCCCCGAAGGCAGTCCCCCGTCCCACCGTATCTCAGACAGGAGCCCCCCTTAAGGCGACTCCTGTCCCCCCGGCGCGGAAATTGGCCCCGTTGTCTCAGCCCGCGCCAAAAATGAATACAGCGGTACCTAGCCCGTCGCTAGCGTCCGCTGATGTTCTAGCAGACCTAAATGTGGTGCTAGAACTCCTAAATATTATCAACATTGAGGAAATCTCCCAGTTAGCGAACAAAATTTGCAATGCGTCGTCGGCGACGCAAAGAGTCTCGGCCGTGCTCGAGCACGCTTCCCTACTAAGTGCTTTAGAGCACTTTGCACCCTTCCACTAAACTTTTAATTCGCCCCGCACAGACGATGGTATTATCGGTAAGCTCACAGCTCAAGCGCCTTACGCGCCCGCGTTCGCGAACACAGCTTATACAAATATAATATACAGAATACGTCACCGCCGGCGGCGACGGAACACTAGATAGTTTTTAGCACACACACAAACACACTCAAGCGCGCGGGTGTAATAGTTTCACTAATATACCCGGGCACATTGACTAGTTAGATTAAAATAATAATAGGCGAGGGCTGAAGAGTTTCTTGCCGTTTTCTTCTCTTCAGAACGCCTTTGCTTTTCCGAAACGGCAGTAAATTTTAGTTAGATACAAATTTTTACAAGCCGAGGTTCGTGTCTAGGACACCCTTGCGCAAACCGCCCCAACTTTTCGCTGAAGAGTGCAAGCAGCACCGCAGCAAAAGTTAGTCCGCGTGTAGTTGTAAAGGCCATCTGCGGCCAACAACAGTAGACAGTAGTTAGAAAAAAAAAAAAAAAAAATCCTTAAGTGTTTGTGTGGGCTAGATTTTTAGTCACCACAGTAAGTATAATAACTTAAGTACTAGATCTAGAAGGTTCTATGGAACAACCTCTCCCTCTGATGGGGTTTTTTATTTTTATATAAATATAGAACAAAATTTGTATTTGTGTTCAGTCATTCAAAAAACTTTAAGAAACTTCTAATGTAAAATGTTTTAAAGTGAAATAATGTAAATATGTGTTAGAATTTAAGTTAGAAGCATAAGTGAAATAAAATCGGTCGTTTGTGTGCAAATACGCGTTTTCCTCATATCTCAAGCGCCTCAGAAGAAACTCCTTGTCAGCTGTAGTTACGAGTATGTAAGTTAAATTAATTATAAAATGTTTTGCAAATTTTTGCACGTTTGAAACGAAAGAATATGGGGAATCTTTAAACGTATGTAATGCACTCTTTATTTATATTCTATCAAATAAAAATAGTGTCGGACAACCGTCCGGAATCGTGACAACTTGTGCCTTTCACTTTTTATGTCTGTCTCTCTCGCTCTTAGGCGGGCTAACCATGCCGCGTGCCTCTCACTCGCTCTCATTGTGAGCGCATAACGTGAGCGGAGCGTAACGCAGTTTCTTGAAGTGTCACCCGGCAAACCAATTTATAAGACGTTGTCACGTCAAAAACTTATATCTGAATACATTATATTATGAAGTTAACAATAAACTCTTATATAAATTAATAGTACCTGGAGGACCGAGCTTTGCTCGTTTTTTTAACAACGCTATCTATTGTCAAGAAGCTTTACTGTTGCTGTGTCGGTAAAAATAATAGTATTACTACTCGCCAATAGATGTCAGGAAAAATCATATTTTTCAGTTTGTCATTGCCTGAAATCACAGATAAAACGACGTTTTCTAAAAGTGAAACTTAACTAAATCGATTTATCGCCCCCGAAATACGCATACTAAATTTTATGAATATTGTTGAAACCGCATCCGAGAATCAGACTATAAATATATATATATATAAAGTCCAACCGTTCTAATGCCCATCCTTTTGCAAAGCGAATGTACCGCTGTTAAGTATGAATTCTAAGTAAGAAATAAGTAGCTATCATTAACTTGAAAAATTTTTATTAAAAAACAATTATATTCCATGTTGGTTATTCATTATACATAAACTAACGCAGGGGGGCGTGAGCTATAGCTGGTGTCACCCACTTGATAACGCCTTTTTTGCCATTGTTATCTTTCGTGCGCCGCAGTCGGTCGGGTAGAGCATGAAACGTGCGTAACAGAAATATTGGTCATGCAAAACCAAAAGTTGACGGCTTCAAATTATTTGTTTTGATATTTTATTTAATTGACCTATGGCACACGACGATAATCACATACATACACACACACATACACTACGTTAATTTTACGGTACGTTACGGTGGTAAAAGTGACAAAAAATATCGTAAGCAAAACCTTGATTGGTAGTTTTAGGTTAAATACACAAAGGCAACGTTTTAAACAATAGGTAGGCACCTACTTTGATATTTATGACACCAATGCTAAATGAGGAATCATGTGACAAATTCAACAAAAACACTACTTTACTCACGCTTAGTGTGTAAAATTTATTACAAAAATACTAAATAGGCAACACGCTTTCGTCACCAACGCGTGTTAACCCAAACTAATTGCACCCAAACTCGAGACGTTTACTGGGTACCATTAAAAAAGTTCACCTATCCACGTCCAGGATGCATCATCAGACCCTCGCTTGCTAAGTGTAATTATGAATGGAAATCGTTAAAACAAACCTAATGAGCCCCTTGAAGGGTTTACTAGGAACTATTGAAGAGTTTCACTACCTTCTGTATCCATCAGTCAGCTCGATAGAACCGGTATTGGTATTAGTACATACATACATTTGCAAAGATTCAAATCGATACGGTAATAAAATTGAGTTGGTTGAATTCAACTTCCAAGATTTGTAAACCTAATAAAGGGCGCGTTCGTATGGGATTAAGAGTTCCCCCGAATGTTACTTTCACACCCCTAATAACGCCAATTTTCCACCGACACTTACCGTTCGTGTATCTTTAAAACGTTACTAACAAAATTTATGGTTACAAATCTTTTAAAACGAACGGTTGACGATCACACTCTACCATAAACAATGAATATGTAGGTATAGGCAGTTTGACAGATTAACACAAAAACCCCACCTCCAGACATGGGTCAAAAGTTTTATTTTTCAGTGGCAAAAGTGACAAAAATAACAAAAATATCCTAAACGAACGCATGACAGATTGTCACAGATGATGCTAAAATTTTAATATTTTTGATACTAATGCTAAACGAACGGATGACAGGTGACAAAAGTAATGAAAATAATGATTCTGCATACCAGAACGAACGCGCCCAAAGCGTGTTAACAAATGTGAGTGGACTCAACTGACCAATCTGTACCTACTATGTATCATTTATTTTGCGGTATTATCTGGCAGTCTAATCCTTACGTCATTAACAATCTGTTAAGATAAAAAAGTGTCTACCTAGGTACCTAAATTGCATAAAAACATAAAATTTAAACTTTTGAATACACGCATAATAATAATAATTTTTAGTTATTAATAGGTTCAAGTGCTAAAACTTTCTTAAAGTCAATACTACCTCGACTAATCGGAATCAGCGGTGACAAGAATGCGGGCTGCTATTTTGCTCAAAGGATTAGCTTAGCCGTCCAAAGATGCGGCCTGCATTCTTGCCACAATGCCACGCGGACCAGGTTTATTCGATTGTTTTTAAGCTAGTTTTATTATAGTTTGTTATTGAAATAAAGGTATGTGTGCATGGTAGTCCATAAAAGTCGGTGTAAATTGATAGAATGCCGATTTTTTGGACATATATGTTTTATTTTTAGTTTAGTTTCAGTAGTTAAGTAATTCGTAATTTCCATCACATTTATTTAGTTTTTCAGGTTTAAATACCTAAGGTCTAATGGTCGAATAAATAAGAACAGAAGACACTAGTTTGTGTTCAACAGAAAGCTAGCATTGTAACAGCTGATTGTGAACGCTCTATAAAGTAGGTACCAACGCCAGACTCGTGAATTCAGGACTAAAATGTATTTATACCTACTTTCATGAATCTCTAAAAGATAAGACCTAGCTTACTTGCATACACTATTCTTTATAATTTCCGAGTCTGAAGTGCTCGGGACTTTTCCCAATAAACTTCCTAATCTGAAGACCTAATACGGTTATTTACGGTTTTTTTTAATTTACATTATAACATGGGTATCATTTTATCACACGTTAGATACCTACACGGTTTTTTGGACTCTCAATAATGTAATTGATATAGGTATGTACACTTGAAATAAAGAAGAAATTTAAAAAAGTCTAGTTTTATTAAGTAAGTATACCGACCAACTGACTGCCTTTGATCAGTAACTACGATCACTAAATGAGATGTAGGTATAACTTCACTTTACATACTTTTAGGGTTCCGTACCCGAAGGGTAATTAGCGGAACCCTATTACTAAGACTCCGCTGTCCGTCCGAACGTCCGTCTGTCACCAGGCTGTATCTCATGAATCGTCATATATAGACAGTTGTAATTTGCAAAGAAGATGTATTTCTGTTGCCGCTATAACAACAAATACTAAAAATCAGAATAAAATTAATATTTAAGGGGGCTTCCATACAACAAATGTAATTTTTTTTGCTCTTTTTTGCTTGATATTGATAACAGGTACACGCTTCATATATTCACAGAAGATTGAGTTATATAGTCAATTTAAAAATATATAATTAAATTAAAATAAAACATATATTAAAGAGGGGCTCCCATACCATAAACGTGATTTTTTTGCCGAATTTATAGATAATGGTACGGAACCCTTCGTGCGCGAGTCCGACTCGCACTTGGCCGATTTTTTTTAAGAAGCTTCAACTCCACACACTGTACACCATTTGGTGCATGGGCGCCGGCAGGGGGGTGCCAGTTGGTGCACTTGCACCCCTTGGGAATCTCGGGATCAACAGGAATTATTGAAATAAAAAGCCATCTGTTGGAAATCATTTTTTTATTCACAATAATTAGTAGACAGTAATTACACAATTCTCATTAAAAAAGCAACTGCAGCCGGCATATTTGTATAAAGTTATCTTTATTGTCCTTGGTTATCTTGCCTCGGTGGACACTTAACAAGCATAATCCAGACAGTCGCTCGTCACCTTTTGTGGATCTATTCCAAGTTTTAACTCTTCTCAGTGTGCCAAAAGATCTTTCTATTGTGTACGATGTGACGGGTAGACTAAGGCCAATCTTGATCGCTTTTGCTACCGAAGGAAAGAAATCTTTTGCCTCGTCGATGTAGTCTATAAGATGTTTTTCATATCGATCAACTCCACTGATATCATTTGCCGCTGGCTGTGGATATTTCCACATTTCAAACCGAGTCGTGATTTCTAAAATAAAATTAGGTAAAAGATCGCCATACAAATTTTCAATGTCTTTTGCAGCTCTAGGAAATTCTTCTTTACTGAGGCCTTTTATTATTTTAGTTGGAACAGAGAAATTGATTTTTTATGTGTTTAAGGAAATCTGTCTTTTAAATGATCGAATCAAGGTAAGGGATGTATAATAATAATTGTTTATTTCTTTCACAAGCATTAGGTACAACGAGATGTTTTAACAAGGGCATAAAAATGTATAAAGCTCTTCTGTAAAATTCTTCAACGTTTTCGGATGGGTGGTTGGATCGATGAGCCTGTCGTTTCGTAACTCGTTGGCATTTAATCTCAATATTAAGGTCTTCGCAACTTTGTTTAGCTTCTCCAAATATAGCAGTAAATTCCTGCGATGCGTTTTGTCTGTGACCCTCTATTATTTAAGTGAGTTTGCAAATGTGGTCATTCACTGAATTAATGTCAAAATCCACTTGTTGAAGCTGGTTGCAGACAGGCTCAAGCTTTGCCGAGTAAGTAGCAATAATATGCAATGCCACAATAAAAGCAGTGCGCAGTTGGTAAGCTCTAATCTTTGTCTTAGAATTACTGGCTTGATCTTCTGAGAGGTCTTGTAATGCTTCTACAATTTTGGTGAGATTTTGAGCGAAAATTCAAATACTTTTGTACTTGGCAGACCATGTGGTTTCGCAAAACAAGAGAATATTTGGATTTTTTTCCGCCGTAAAATGCTCTCTCTAAAAAAAGTTATAGTTTCCTTAATCATTCCAGCAGTCTTTCTTATTTCACTCAAATTATTTAAATCATTGACAACAAGATTTAATAAGTGACTAGAACAGTGGAAATACTTTGCTTTGGGATATTTATCAATAATTATTTTCTGAACTCCACCAACATGTCCAGCCATCGTGGAGCAACCATCATACCCTTGCCCAACCATTTTGATGAGATCTAAACCACATGATGTCAAAAAAGATATTATAACTTCAGAAATCGATGCAGCATCTAATTTTTGAATTGGTCTGTACCCCAAAAATTCTTCAAGTATTACGTAACTGTGTTTCGTTTGGTCAATCTTGACGTATCTTATGCCCATTGAAAGTTGTTCAGTCGCGTTTATATCCGCTGTCTCGTCAGCCAAGATTAAAAGTATGCCGCTTCTTTTGCTTCATCAGTAATGGTTTCACGAAGAACATCAGCACAGGTTTCAATAATTTCGTTTTGTACTTGATGGGATACATAGAGGGCATTTTTCGAACCAGTTGCAAAGTGGTCTTTTAAAACCGTATCTCCTGCCTCGGAAATGTAGTAAGTCTTCGAAAACTGACCTATCTTCTGTTTTTTCTCGAAGGAGTAAATCATGCGTAGCACAAAATAAGACCGAAGATATAATGGGTTGAAATTTTTTTCTGTTTTCTGAAATTACCCTGTGATATTCAGTATTAATCTGTTTATAAACGTCATTTTTTTTTCTTTGCATGATTTCCAGAAATTTTTTAGAACGTATAACCGATTCACGATGCCACTGGCTATTTGCATGAGATTTCGCACACTCACGAAATTTTTGATATTTTTTGCATGGCCGAACGATAAATGGCCCCTGAGTACAGCCTCGATGAATTTATGCGGGATTAATACACCCGTATTAATCCCGCCACATGTACGGCAAAGTGGTCCTTTAGCCTGAGCAGAATAGGCTAACCAAGGGTCTGCTGTGAGCTACTCGTGGCGAAATGCACGTTGTTGTGTTTCGTTTTTATGATCGATGTCCTGCTTGAAATCATAATCTTGCGGAGTATTCCACGCTGTTTCGAGCACTTCAAACCGTATTTCATCACTGATAGGTACGTTAGAATCCAGATATAAACCCACATCATAAATATTATGTAAAGTTTGTTGTGTTGTTAATTCAGTTTTACTAGTACTTTGCTGTGCCGAAGTACTTGGACAATCTTTAGCATTAAACTGTTCATTTTCAATCTTTTTTCTCTTGCAGAAAAATCGCCTTATGTCACTCATATTTTATAACAAAATTATAATTATTTTTACTTTGAAAATAAAGACAAGAAACACACGTTAGCTTACTTGTCACTGCTTGCTTGCACTGATTAATTAATTACGGCGCGCACTGACACTGACTAATTAGCTCGCTCTTACACATGTAATCAAGTCAAGCAAACATTCTTGACCTATTGGACTGTATGAACTAACTATCTATATATTTTCGAAATTAAAATACGGCAACACTATAACAACACTAAAAACACTAATGGACTAAACTATGGAAACGAATATGGCGGGAACTATTAATTTTTCAAACGAATGCACTGTGCACTGAAGATAACTACTAGTCACTACTTGCGATTTGTTCACTCGGAACGAACTGTTCGAACTTCAATCAAAAACTGACTGACTCGGAACGCGACCTAGCCCCCTTATATATCAAAATGTAAAGAACGTTCCAGATTCCCAAACGTTCTCGAACGTAGCTCTGTCCCTGTCATCTATAATCTATGTCTCTTTCACATTTATGAACTTTCTAGTTCATTCGCGATTGACTTTGACAAGAGTCGGTCTTTTTCGCACTGCTTAGAAACTGTATTACGCTTTTTCTGTTAAGTATATCTTATTTATGCTGGTGCTATCTCGTGTGGAGTAGCAGTACTTTAAAGGGTGCGTTCAGAGAAGTAATGGAAATCGATTAATATCGATCCCGGTACTCCTGGCCCACCAACTTAGAATTTTTAAATTTCGATCGTCGGGAACAAATACGTGTGAGCCGTGAGGACTGGGTACCTATAAAATAAATTTATGAATTTAAAATATTCAGAAATATTATAGTCTAATAATAGTCAGAAATTTGTAAATGTCTCGAACATAAATTAAACCGGGCCTCAGATGTTTCCGACTAAAATTTCAATTTTTTATTAACAATCATAATACGGCGAAGATAATAAAACTAAAATCTGCACCACCTGGAAATTATTTCTGCCGGCGCCCATGATTTGGTGTGTAGGAAGGCACTTCTTTCTGGCGCTGGGAAATAATTATGGATCCATCCATAAACACGTCACATTTTCCCAATGATTTTAGATAAGTAAAGGAGTTACTTTTATGAAGTAATACACGTGATTGGAAACACTCCTTAAGGTCTTACGATCACTTCGCATCACCAGAAATCTGAACGTAATGCGTGTCCATCGTTGCCGTCAGCCGTCTTTGCAACGACACCACACCTGAAAATCCAGAGGCTTGGCTATGAGACCTGCTCGACAAATCCAGCGTTCACCGTACCCTTTGTAGCCATGGGGTGACGCCATATCTCTCCCAGTAGAGTATCTTAATAATTTGCGCAGGTAGGTACTGTCTCTTTAAAGTAATGACAAAGACTAAAATGCACGGCGGGTGCGGTGGGGCGGGCGGGGTGCGATACGGATAGCCGCAGAAAAGCTGCGCATAAATATTTAAAATACGATTGATTGGTTGAATCGCAGAATACATGATTAAGGACTGTCAACGCAAAAGTGAACAAGTAACTTTTTTAGTTATCATTTTTATTATTTATTAAAATTATAAAAAAAAATATTGAGACACAATTTTTATTTTTATTGCAAATGAATAGTAAACACCTACACCTACATGAAGGCTTCTGCATTAGAACGGTTGGAGGACAAAACGATAAACATTTTATTATACTTAAAGGTAAGTTTCGGCACAGAAAGGAATAGATCGGTTAAATTAAGTATCTATATCAACAAATTGGTCGTCTGCTACAACATGAAGCCGTGGTTAATTGCTTGTTAGTTTTTTTATTTATAAATTTCTTTTTTACTCTATTTAGTTTATATATAAATATACTATAATAACGTACGTCTATGAAACAAATAAATTATTATCGATCATTTATTATTAATATATATTATATACATATATATTAATAATAATGTACATAACTTACATGTTGATTGATTTTTAAGAAGATACTTAGTAAGTGTCAAAATAAAAAAAGATTATTTATTATTTAATTAAAATGCATAGCAAGTTTAATGCCAGTTTTGATTCGCATCTTTCGATCTTTTAATCGATCAATTGATCGATCACTGTACAATGGTAGATTAGCTTTGTTTCTTTATTAGAAAGAGTCAGAGCTACAACAGTTCATTGTGCTGCGTCTTATTATTATTTATTTTTAAAGTGAATATATAATTAAATATTCTGTGAATATTTTAGGCGTCTACCTGTTGCCGTTATCAATTTCGAGCAAAATCGAGCAAAAAAAATCACATTTGTTGTATGGGAGCCCCCTTAAATATTTATTTTATTCTGTTTTCTAGTATTTGCTGTTAAAGTGGCAACAGAAATGCATTTTTTGTGAAAATTTTAACTGTAACTATCACGGTTCATGAGATACTACTGGTGACAGACGGACGGACAGATGGACGGACGGACAGTGGAGTCTTAGTAATAGGGTTCTGCTAATTACCCTTAGAGTACGGAACCCTAAAAAGTATAAATTTAAATGGGATCTCTGTACGAGTGTTTTGCTTCAAAAAACTTCACCTCGGACTTGTAAATATCTCGCTTCATTCAAAAATTATACTCTAGACCCAAGTATATATTCATTCGCTACTCCTGGGATTCAACTTAAGTCCTCTCATGAAATTTCCCTTTTTTCACCTGCAGTGCAACCTAATATTATTATCCATTCGGTCACATTGAAAAAGAATTTCTAATAAATATTACAATTGAGAGTATTACATCCAACCCACATATAAAAGACTTACTCATAAGATCAATTGTTCCAGACGGTTGATTGTTACCATATCTACAATCAGTGGCACGCGCGCTTTATGTCTTTGGCGACCGCCCTACTCCCCGCCCACCACCGAAGAACGAAAAGCAAGCAATTTTCACCTAAGACTAACAAAGCGCGCGTTCCGCCTACTGTACCTAATACAACGTAGATGTACCTTTACAGAACGCTCATTTAACACTAAGCCCTTACACATACGTCCTGTACATCTGAGTTCAAGGAACTTCAATAATGTCAAATGCTTGAAAGCTGCCTTTGGAATTTCCTTTAGCACGGATGTTTGAAACGTATGCGCGCGGGGGAAATTTAAAGCACTAAGTGTCTAGTAAGCGTTCTGTATTTATCTATTTTATGCACAATCTGTGCTTATAAACGAGCTGTTATTTGATATTTTAATTTTGAATTACAGTATATTTGTTATTTCCAATATCAATGCTATTGGACGTCCAAGCTCTAGGTCTCAATCATTGTCCAGATGATGAAGAATATATATGTGGCTCAGACAACAACTTATATAGGAATGATTGCTAGTAAGTATCCTATATTTTAAAAAATTGCTTTCTTTTATATCGTTATTGATCGCGTAGCAAAATATGAGTATTAAGCCAACATCACAACATGAACTTAATCCTAATTTTCTCTTCTTATAAGAAGTGCAATAAGTCCGATACCTACGCCATTGAGCCATTATGTACTCCGACACAATAAGTCTACTATAATAGTTCCATATGTTAATTCACCTCTAGGTAGCAAAATAGGTAGAAAAATATTATATGTAATTTTTGAGATAAAAAGATTACACATTAAGAACAAAAAGCTCACTGTTGTGCATCTATCTTGCGTGCGGCACAGTTAATTTAAATCGGTTATATCCTGTTACCTACGCTTGAATCATTTCAATTATTCTTAACTTAAATGTACATACTAACATACATATTTGATTGAATAAGGATTTATAATAAAAATTAGAAAAAACTTTGTAAACAGCGTAATATCTTTATTAATTATTTATGTATGAATAGTTATTTTGAGTCAAACTTAAGAGATAGACACATATGTGCTATAACGGACTTTTTATAGAACGCTTTAAGGGGAACAATCCCACTTGACATTATTTTTGAGCAACTTTAACTACTTAGGCAGTCATTTTAATATAATGGGCATTGAATCTCGTTTTAAAACCTTTTTAGGGTTTCGTACTCAACCAGGAACCCTTATATTTTAGTTATGTGTCTGTCTGCGGCTTAGCTCAGAGATCATTAGTACTAGAAAGCTGTATTTTTGAATGGGTATACATATTAACTAGGCCGATGGCCGGTGGCATAAAGTTCAAAAACAAAATTTAATTAGTGTACCTCCTCTACACGCAAAGTGGGGATGAATATATTTTTTGTTATCTAGGCCATAGTAAAGTTGTGTTGCTCGTCTAAATATATTGAGGTTATAAAAATAAGCATATTTTTTTTTAACAGATGCTTTCATTTATTTAAACTATAATTTATTTTTCTAGTTTCCACATCTTTTCAAAACCTGGCACAACAATTAAGAGTTGTGGGAAATGTAAGAAATGACGACGGATAAAGACAAAATAAATAATTATGAAACTAACTAGTGTTTTTTTTATTTAATCTTAATAAAAAACCCTTTTTAGGATGCCGTAGACAAACAAGGAACCCTAATGTTTACGCCATGTCCCGTATCTCACAATTATTTTATTTAAACATCGTTATTTAAAACTTATTTCTTCATTCATACTTAAGGTCATGCCTGATTCCCAAGTGGTAGGCAGATACCAAAGACATCCATCGATACTCGATCCTGAAACATTTTTTTTACTTCATCCATCCAGCTAGGGCGGGCAGCATTTGGTAAGCTTCGTCAAGTCTTCACGTTGTCTATAGTGCAGAGTCTGAAGTGAGTTTCACCAGTGCGTCCTAACTGTCATGTCTTACGGGGCTGAAACTTGGACACTTCCAGCAGGGCTGATCCACAAGTTCAAAGTGCGGTATAGCGAGCTATGCTCAGAGTGTGCCTGAGGGATCGAATTCATATAGAGGACATCCCCAAGAAAACTGAACGTACGACGAGAGAGAAACATCCATTCACGTCATCAATGCTTTCACACACGTTTGACGGTTAGGAAAACTTTTGGTCTTTTGTTTCCTGGCAAAGGAAAAGTGAGGACTAGAACAGTGAACATACACATACAGATGCCCCACGTAAAAGTCGATTTAGAAGCGTCATCTATTGAATTAACTGGGAGTAATTTTCAAATACAGAAATGAAGATAGTTAAATAATAAACGACATCATATAACTTTAACAATTTTTTTTGTAAAAGTGTCAAAAATTGAAGTATTCAAAGTATTTGTTGTTTATTATATTGTAATGTTAAAAAAATACCAGAATCCACCGTGTGTGACGAGAGCGTCGCTACCATAGACATAGGATTTTTTCACTACGTTCAAAAGACCAATAAAGCGTGGGAGCGAGAAATCCAAATTAAGTGCATAGAGCCCGTGACAAAATAAGAAAATAGGTGCCTATGTCAATGTCTCCCGCGATAACATCCGGTAAGGTCGTCATTTGTTTACTGTGACTGGAATTATCTTTTTTCTTTCCGTAATCCGTCATTATTATTTAAAATATTTTAAGATACAAAAACTGTCTTCTAGTGTGAGCCAATGTTTATTTGCAAGACGGAATAATCAAAAGTACTGCATAGTTGATTGAATATTTTATCTAATAAAGCTGAAAAATCAACGAAAAAAACCATTTGAATCGTAGTTTACATGTTTTTCTATAGACTTGATACCATATTTCGTTGCTAAATCAAGATTTGAAGGATATTTTGTGTAAAATATATAATCATTTAGTTACGATAGAGATTGACATAGCGCTGACGTCATGCGTATATTATAAAGTCTATGAGAAGCTCTAACTGCGGCATAAATAGAAACACGTTCATTAAAATTATGATAAAAAAGTATAAAATTATATGACCACAAGAGGACATAGCGTTTCTCTTAAGGCGAATGGATTTTTTTCTAAATAATCCTGGATCAACATTGTGCTGTGAGTAAATGTGAAGTCACAACAGATAATAATTCGAATAAGTACACATTTTACAGGTAAATTATGATAATTTTACTGCATTGTTGTCATATGCATATTTTATCAGTTTTAGTTGAGAATTTTACGAAATAAAAAACAATTTAAATCAAAGCTTGCATTTTTTTTTGTCTATATTTACTGAGTACCATTATTTCTTTGTTAAATAAGGATTTGGAGAGTATTTTGCGTAAAATATGTAGACAATTAGTTACCATAGAGCTTGACAAGGTGGCGACCGACGCCATCAGTATCGAATTATGTAATTATACATGTATAGAATATTTATAAGATAATTATTCATAGCCATCCAAAGGTGATCGCACATTTGTCCGCATCGTACGAACCGTTCGAGCCACATTGATAGAATTAGTATGACATGCAATATGTATTACGTGCACGGTGGGGGTGAATTGTAAGAGGTTACATGATGAAAAATAATATAAAATACTTGGTTTTTATGACGGTGTTTTGTTCACCAGAAGTCTACTTACAAATAGTTTCTATATTTAATGTTCTAATGGTTTTAGTATTATAACTAAATAATGTTAAATTTAGATACTTTCATAAAAAAAAATTGAGACGTATCAATTAAATTTGGTTTTTATTCTTTACAATTACTCAAACAAAATTCTCTCAACTGGTACTTTCTCCAACAAGCATACTTGATATAGAGGCTAGGAGTGCTAACTACACGTCCGAACTGATATTCCGTCTCAGTGGATGCGCCTCTTGGCTCCTTTGACTACTCTCTCGCCCGGGATCAAGTGTCATGCACACTAATCGTTTCCTCTGCGCCAATTAATTGAAATCTGCGCAGCCGCAGTCACTGAGACAATCTTCGCTGGCATGCAATGTTACATTTCTAACCCTCGAGTAGCTGCCGATGTCAAAAAAGACCGTGGTTTAATAGGTCTTGTAAAGAAGCTAAAATTCTCAAGCAAACTGTATATGAGGCTTAGACCGCGGTTTGATCAATAAGGATCTGAATACGTCTGAGTTAAAACGCAAATTAAATGCTGCCTCGAGGTTCAGTAAGAAAGTAACCGCCAGAGCAAAGTTCCAAATCATCGGCAAAATAGGTGGGCGACTTGCAAGCTATCCCTCTGGGAATCGTGCTTTCTGTTCGCTTGTTAAGCTGCCAAGGGAAACTTTTGTCAGTGGTCGTTACCACCACAGCGAAAAACCGATTCTCCCATAGCTAGAGAGAAAGCCGATTTACTTGGCATTCTCATTGCCTCAAACTCGAATATCAATAACGAAGGAGCTGTACCACCTACTTTACCTTGATGCGGTAAGACTATGCCAGAAATCTCCATAACACAGTGGGAGGTCCGGCGGGTGTTAAGTGTTTCAGGATTCAACCCAATAAAGACACAAGTCTGCGCGTTCACCGCTAATAAAATCCCATTTACTGTGGTCCTACAATTCCAGAACACAGCACTTACCATCTCCAAGTGTATTGGGATCTTTGGTGTTGACATCTCCAGCTATATCCATTTTCGCGACCATTTGGAAACCAAGGTGAAGCTGGCGTCCAAGAAACCAGGAGTACTCAACAGAGCGAAGCGATGCTTCAGCTCAGGGCAAAGGTTGTTGCTTTACAAATCACAAGTCGGCCTGCTGCTCTTTTAATTCGGTTCAACGACGAGCAATAAGAATCGTCGACAATCCCAAACTCACAAGTCGTATCGAGCCTTTAATTCTGAGGAGAGATTTTGCCTCCCTGTGTGTGCTATACCGCTTGTATAATATGTTCTGTGTTTTGAGGAATTGTTTGAAATAATTTCCACAGCTACTTTCTGTTCGTAACCTAAGTGGTCACAAACAGTGCGGTTTGAGAGGAACTTACTCCCGCGAACGCTTAAGTTGTGGAATAAGCTCCCTGCTGAGGTTTTCTCGAGGGACTACGATATGGGGTTCTTTAAGAAGAAAGTGATTAGATTTTTAAATTTCCTATAAAACGTGATTATAGTCCTAATAGTTTAGGTTCTAATGGTATGTTTACACTCTTGCATTCAACGCTATGTTATTGGGCACATGTACGAGCACGAGCATTTAAACAGTTTGCTTTGTCCGACAACGTGTTCCGAGGCTGCGTGGCGCGAGTGTAAACGCGACATAGGTAATATTTAATTTCACCAGCGCGCTAGTTTGCAATAATTTTGTGCAGGTAAAATTATCGATAGTGTTGTTTGACAACACTATTCCACTCACACATATGCAATTTTTTTTCTGTTTCGTTTTTCATTTGGCATGGTTGATCTTGTACATTCTATATCTATGGTCTCAACAGTTAAAAATGAATTGTCTGTATGGTGTGACGACGAGTCCGGCATGGCTTGCCACTTGCCAAATACGCAACTCAGCGACGTCTGTTTGTTCGACAATATTCCTTAAGGGCAAAAGATCTGAGGGAGAAAGTTAAAAGTTAAGTAAGTTATTTAAATGTTCTCAGAAAACGTATTTGTAAAGTTTCTTAAAGTTTGAGTGCGATTTTCTCAGAAAAATCATACCAATAATTTAACGAAGCTAAAAGTATTAACCGCAGTAACAAATCTATTATTGATTAAGCGAATGAGTTCTAAGTGGTGAGAAGTTAAAGCGTTTTATTTATTTATTTGAATTAATTTAATTTATGATAATTGATATGATATTATAATTTTTACGATATGATAATTATTCCCAAAATATAGGTTTATACTTTATTAGCCAGCGGCTCCGCCCGCCCCTAAATTGGTTATCGGAGAATACGATTCGGAGCGCCTCTCAGCGTGCTTCAAACAAATTAATTTATCACTGATTTTAAGGTTTAAGACATTTATTTCTCAAAAAGAATTAAATTTCACTTACATGAGAAACAATAGTTATCATTTTTTACAATGT
Organism: Apoda limacodes; assembly: GCA_946406115.1. NCBI lineage: Eukaryota > Metazoa > Arthropoda > Insecta > Lepidoptera > Limacodidae > Apoda > Apoda limacodes. The sequence continues at coordinate 16,409,305 of OX291555.1, read as the reverse complement.
TCTGCCGTGGACGCATTTGTTACGTACCTTAGAAATAAATTAGCAGGTAGTCTAATATAAAGTGCCTACTGGCTTTGGTTACAATCGCAGAACATTATAAGACTATAATATTCTGTGATCACAATATTTCAGCTCAATGAAACAAGTGGTAGTGCGATGTTTCTTAAGGTTTTGTCTACATTAGCTTAAGCGGCGAGCGAGAATATGTCTTACAAGTTTTTGAGCGAAATATTACTTACAAATTAGTTTAATATTTAAATGTTATCTATGAAATAGAAGATGTGGCACCAAAGAAGTTTTTGAAAAATAGATTCTGATTTGGCTTCTTTAATATCTTTTGGTAGTTTGTTGTAGATTCGTGCTCCTCCCGCTACTATACTGCTGCTACCGTAGTTTGTTCTCTGACGTTGAATATAAATATTATTTGCTTGTCTCGTTAATCGTGTGTCTACTTGTATTTTTGTATTAAAAGATATTTGTTTATCGATAACATTCGTTAAAGTGTTTCTTATTAGTATGCATTTGTTCTATTTATACGTTTGAGATATGTTTAAAATTCTGGTTTCCTTGTAGACTTTGGCGGTTTCTGTAAGATAATCATAGCCAAACAGAGTTTTAATTAGCTTATTTTGCGATATTTGCAGTGGACGCAGGTTTGTCTTTGCAGCTGTTCCACATACTTGAATCAGGTATTCAATGTGGGGTTTGACAATAGTATTATAACAGTATATCGAATTTGTTTTGGAAGACAACGAGTGCTCCTCTTAAGGATGCAAGTTTTGACCTTATTCTCTCAAGATGAGGTTTCCATGTGAGACGATAATCCTTAAATAGACCTAGATACTTTTCTTCTATAGAATATTGAATTGCGATATCGTAAATTTTTGGTAGATTATAATTTAGGATGTTATTATTTTAGCAGCAAAGATATTATATTTATGTTTTCGATATATTAATTGCAAGAAAGTTGTCTTGTAGCCATTTGCGTACCAAGTTTTAGTCATTCTGTGCCCTCTCTACAATTGATTCCATGTCGTGTCCAAAGTAGAAAAGACTTCTGTCGTCTGCATAAAGTGTGATATCCTCGTTTAGACCAATATCTTTAATACTATTAATGTATATGAGGAAAAGAAGTGGTCTCATAATGGATCATTGTGGAACACCAAAGGTAACCAATTTGGGTGGCTTTGACATTTGTTTATTCTTACCACTTGATACCGATTTTTTTAGGTAAGACTCAAATATTTTAAAAGCCTTATCAGTGATTCCGACGTTTTTAAGCTTTATTAAAAGCAGTTTGTGGCTTACTGTGTCGAAGGCCTTTTTTAAATCTATAAATACACCCAATGCAATGTTCTTTTTGTTACTAGGTCAGTTGCAGCACTAACAGTAGATTTGGGCCGTAATCCGTACTGTTGAATAAAAAATCAATAGTATTTAAATACTTTTCGAGACGGTTGTAAAGAATATTTTCAAAAACATTAGATACTGATACCAGCCTATAATATTCGAGACCTTTTTCTTGCCCGATTTATTGATTGGAGTGACTTTAGCTTTTTTAGGGTCTGAAAAGTGTCTTTCAAGGAGACAAAAAATTTGGCTCGGTTATTATGTCTCTAATACATTTTATTACCTTAGGACCTACTCCGTCAACATCGGCACTAGTACTACTCGTAGTCTTAAAAAGTGAGGTTTGGGTTTTGTTTATCGGTATAGTTGGTGTCAGGTGAGCTTTTTCTTGAGTATTTTGTATGTCTTTAGCTAATTCTGCGCCAATACTAGAAAAGAACATGTTAAAGTACTCACACATATCTTGAGGGTCAGTTACTTCGCCATTGTGAGTTTTAAGACTGGTTGGTGTAGAGTCTAACTTGACTTTGTTATTAATCAATGAGCTTATAAGTTGCCACATCTTACGAGGACTCTTTGCGCAGTTATAAAAGATCTAAAATAGTAATTTTGGTTAGCAGTTTGAATATTAACAGACACTTTATTTCTTATTTTCCGATATTCTTCTCTTAGTTGTTGATCGTCCGGTTTCCTTTTAGTTTTCTGCCATAGAATATTTCTTTTGTTGATTGCAGCAATAATCTTCTTGTTAATCCATTCCCTTTTTGGTGGGTTATTAAGGCATTAAGCCTTGTTTTTGATTGTCCTTCTCTTTAGCAAACAACCCTTGCTAATCAAACACTACGAAATTTTGAAGACATGTTCTAGGAATAAATATCTAGTCTGCAGTGCGCCAGTTTTCTATTAAATTTTATAGTTTAAAAGTTATACAGGATATTAGTTATTCATATAAATGGTTTTAAAAAAAGTATTTATTTAATAAAAATATTTTACAAGATTTTGGAAAACCACAGACATAGGTATAGGTAGGTTCGGCTTGGGATTATGACTAAGAAATTTCACAGTGATTGATCAGTAAATGTCAAAAACAATTAGGAAATTCGTTTGTATAAAGCCCACTGTGAGGCGCCGAAAGTTTGGTCGCAAGCTATGGTTTGTTCGTGGTCTGGTTATAGTTACTCAGCGGGAACTTTTGAATTTTCCGGAATAAAAAGTAGCCTTTATCCTTTTTAAACTTAATTGCTCCTTTGCAACAGGACTGAGTAACAAACGTTATAGTCACTTCCGCAGGAACTTTTGAATTTTCCGGGAAGAAAAATATCCAATGACCTTCTTGGAACTCAAACTATCTCCATACCAAATTTTATCTAAATAGGTTCAGCGGTGCCATCCAGTGGTTGAATCGTGATTGACTAACATGCTCATGTAAGATTAATGGGATAGCTATTAAATACTGAATTTGGCCAGAGCTTTAACCCGCCCTAAATTTGATTATCGGCCTGGCATTCTTACGTCAATTCCTTGATTATACTTATGAAGTTTGCTATAGCTATCTTAAGAGAGGTAGGGCACTGCGAGTACTCGCTCGAATCAGCCACCCGAACAATTAAAGCGTAAAACAATCGTACTTAAAAAACGTTATTACAAAAAACATCTGACGCTAAATTTAACTTAAGACTTGTGAATTTCTTTGCATTTTCGGCTACAAAAGTTGGTAGCAGAGCGTGATTTTTCGGACCAGCCTTTGTAACGTTATAAACGGTTTTGTTAGTTTGCTTTTGTATTTGGGTCATATTACGTCGGATTTACAGAGAATTACAATTTAAGGTTCGTGACGTTGGGTCGTGTCGTTGATAGTCTTATCGCATTGTTCGTCGGTTATTCGCACAGTGTAGCTAATTACCCACTTTTGTTTGTTGTTACGGTAAAAATAGATCGGAATAAATAGGTTTTAAATATTGTTGTTTTATGAAGGTTTGAAAGATAACGTATTTATTTTTTAATTGTGTAGTCAGGGTTTTGTACAATGTACAAATAAGAAATTGGGTTTTTTTTTGGGGTTTATATAGTAACTTGGTTGCTGTAACAAACTGTATATATAACAAACAGAGTCGTTTGTTTGTGTTTTTGTTTTAGTTTTGGATTGTTTTTTTGTGTGGGAATTTAATTTTATAGCATGACGTCATCAATTAAGGAGCACAAGGCTGTTTTAGCCAATCTGACACGATGGTTTTCATGTGGTTTAAGGCTCGTGAAACGGGAGGATCGGATGTTTGCATTAAAGCAAAGAGCAACACAGTTTCCGACAAGAGTCAGTGAGCTGGAAAAGGCATACCAGGGTATCTTATCGTCAACGGATGACGACACTATCCTAAAGGCGAGAAATTCTGACTAAGACTTTTGTATGTCAGTAGTGGACGAGGTTAACGAGGCTGTGTCGAAATTAGAGACTAGCCCGCAGCCGGCAAGTAGGAAGGTTTCAGAAAAAAATGCAACGAACGGTTGCCAACTTTGGATATTCCTCATTTTAGCGGATCATTGGATGAGTGGACTAATTTTATCACACTTTTTGATAGCATTGTGCACCGACAGACTGACTTATCTGACTCACAAAAATTAAGTTACCTTTTAACGTCTATCAGGGATCTCTGTTTAGTGAAACATTTGGACATCACTGATGTCAATTATAATATTGCCAGGGAGTTATTAGTGAAACGGTACCAAAATAACCGTCGCATTGCGGATACTCATGTGGCTGCCATTTTAGGTATTCCACAACTGTCTTCGGTTAACCAGCTGCTGTCGGACCTGCTTAACCCTATTTTGGTAGCGACGAATACGTTAAGAGGTCTAAAATTCCCTGTAACCGAGTGGTCATTTTTATTGTTACACATTGTTTTAAACAAATTGCCCAATGACGTCAGGGCTCGTTTCGAAAAGTTGCGCGGAGGCGACTCGGCGTCACAAATACCTACATTTGACATTGTAGTGTCGTTTTTGGAGGACCAGAGTAGGAAGCTGGAGAATTTACCCGCCGAGCCACAATCAGGACCGTCACGATTTTTGCCCCCGTCTGGACCCCGTCAACAACCCCAGTCTGGACCCCATCAACAACCTCGTCCCGGGACATCGCGAGGTACCGGGTCGTTTCGGCCCCCCAGAATTTTGACAATTGAACGGACTGAACGGTGTGGGGTGTGTTACGAACCGGGACACACCATTGTCTCTCTCGGTCACATGTCGGTTTCGCAGTTCGAGTTGGAAGGCAACGAAAATTATTTTGTTCCTCATCACGCCGTGTTTAAAAATGGTAAGATACGGGTGGTGTTTGATGGAGCGGCTTGAACGACTGCCTGATGTCGGGACCCAAACTTCAGGTAGACATCTCGGACATCTTAACTGGGTTTCGTTGCCACCAGGTTGTATTTGTGACTGACATTAAGATGATGTTCCATCAGGTTATGATAAACCCAGAAGATAGGCGGTTTCAGCTCATTTTGTGGAGAGAGGATCCGGCCTCTCCATTAGTGGTTTATGAGCTCAACACCAATACTTACGGGCTAAAGTAAAGGAGCCCTTTTATAGCAATTCGCTCGTTGCTACACTTGGCTGATCGTGAGCGTCTGAATTTCCTCCTCTTCTGGCGCCTACGTCGACGATATTTGTACGGGTGTTTCGTCTGTGGAGGAGGCGTTAGTCCTGAGGGATGAGCTAATCGGCTTGTTACGTGCAGGTGGTTATAAATTGAGGAAACGCTACGGCTACGTTTTTATGAGACTCTTTCGGACCTTCAACATGTCTCCGTGCCTCGGTCGATCTTAGCGCCAGGTCGTTATCGGGCCAGTCTTCACGGCTTCTCTGATGCGTCGGAATCCGGTTTTGCGGCTGTCGTTTATCTCCGCACCGTTGACAGCAATGGTCATGTCCGCGTCAAACTGATGGTCGCAAAGAGTAAGGTTGCACCTTTGCGGACCAAATTGCCAATCCCCTAGCTGGAGTTGTCAGGAGCTACATTGCTGACTCGACTTCTGAACCATGTCTTCTCCACATTGGGTCAATGGGTCTAATTTGACTCCGTCACGGCATGGACAGACAGCCAAATCGTGCTGTCTTGGCTCAAGGCCAGTCACTCATATAAGAGTACCTCCACCTTACAGAAAGGCGCAGCCATAATAAGACTAACATTGAGTAGTGTTGCGTTCCTGGCGGTAAGTAAGTTTGCCAGAGCTCTTTGAGGATTCGCTGCGAGGACAGCGGAGGACCGGCGGAGCTCGTTGCTGTCATTGCTCGGCGTAGACACAGCGTGCTGGTACGGCGGCAGTGAGACCTGATGAAACGGCTAACCGCTGGCCGCCCGCACGTTAGACTGGTTCCCGAACCCAGGGATTACTTAATCTCTGCCCTGGGAGACTGAAACGCCAGCCTGTGCAAAGTCTCTAAAGTAGTAGTCGTGCCGGAGAAGGAGACCGAAGTGGACCCGGCTACTACAACAGAGGGGGATCAGGGGCCCATCCGCCTGCTTGCCAGCAACCGTATCATCAGTGCCGAGCTTCGGCAGTTCTTGTACCGCACCTTTTGTCCTCTAAGCTGTCTTTGCAGTGAATCCTCATCATTAGTCTCAGTAACTTTTTTCATACATGGCAAGGAACAATAGAAAAAGAGTTTAGTAGTATAATATTGGGCACTCTAGACCACCTCCGTGTCATCAGGCTCACTCCGTTCGCCTGCACTCCAGTGGCTTAGCGTGCCCAATATTATGTTTTTGAGATCAGTCATCGTTCGCCTTTTGAAACACGTTGTCCTTAACACGATTACAGAGAGCCCGTGGTAAGATCACTCTGTGAACCGTGTATATCCTAAACCTTTCAGTTGGAAGACCCGTGGTAAGTTCTTCCTGGGGTGCCCGTGGTAAGATCAACCCCACCGAAAGGAATTCCTAACGCGTTCAACTTGGAGCCCATGGTAAGATCACCTTATTGAACGCGATACCTAAAACACGATTACAGAGAGCCCGTGGTAAGATCACTCTGTGAACCGTGTATATCCTAAACCTTTCAGTTGGAAGACCCGTGGTAAGTTCTTCCTGGGGTGCCCGTGGTAAGATCAACCCCACCGAAAGGAATTCCTAACGCGTTCAACTTGGAGCCCATGGTAAGATCACCTTATTGAACGCGATACCTAAAACACGATTACAGAGAGCCCGTGGTAAGATCACTCTGTGAACCGTGTATATCCTAAACCTTTCAGTTGGAAGACCCGTGGTAAGTTCTTCCTGGGGTGCCCGTGGTAAGATCAACCCCACCGAAAGGAATTCCTAACACGTTCAACTTGGAGCCCATGGTAAGATCACCTTATTGAACGCGATACCTAAAACACGATTACAGAGAGCCCGTGGTAAGATCACTCTGTGAACCGTGTATATCCTAAACTTTTCAGTTGGAAGACCCGTGGTAAGTTCTTCCTGGGGTGCCCGTGGTAAGATCGACCCCACCGAAAGGAATTCCTAACACGTTCGACTTGGAGCCCATGGTAAGATCACCTTATTGAACGCGATACCTAAAACACGATTACAGAGAGCCCGTGGTAAGATCACTCTGTGAACCGTGTATATCCTAAACCTTTCAGTTGGAAGACCCGTGGTAAGTTCTTCCTGGGGTGCCCGTGGTAAGATCAACCCCACCGAAAGGAATTCCTAACACGTTCAACTTGGAGCCCATGGTAAGATCACCTTATTGAACGCGACACCTAAAACACGATTACAGAGAGCCCGTGGTAAGATCACTCTGTGAACCGTGTATGTCCTAAACCTTTCAGTTGGAAGACCCGTGGTAAGTTCTTCCTGGGGTGCCCGTGGTAAGATCAACCCCACCGAAAGGAATTCCTAACACGTTCAACTTGGAGCCCATGGTAAGATCACCTTATTGAACGCGATACCTAAAACACGATTACAGAGAGCCCGTGGTAAGATCACTCTGTGAACCGTGTATATCCTAAACCTTTCAGTTGGAAGACCCGTGGTAAGTTCTTCCTGGGGTGCCCGTGGTAAGATCAACCCCACCGAAAGGAATTCCTAACACGTTCAACTTGGAGCCCATGGTAAGATCACCTTATTGAACGCGACACCTAAAACACGATTACAGAGAGCCCGTGGTAAGATCACTCTGTGAACCGTGTATGTCCTAAACCTTTCAGTTGGAAGACCCGTGGTAAGTTCTTCCTGGGGTGCCCGTGGTAAGATCAACCCCACCGAAAGGAATTCCTAACACGTTCAACTTGGAGCCCATGGTAAGATCACCTTATTGAACGCGACACCTAAAACACGATTACAGAGAGCCCGTGGTAAGATCACTCTGTGAACCGTGTATATCCTAAACCTTTCAGTTGGAAGACCCGTGGTAAGTTCTTCCTGGGGTGCCCGTGGTAAGATCAACCCCACCGAAAGGAATTCCTAACACGTTCAACTTGGAGCCCATGGTAAGATCACCTTATTGAACGTGATACCTAAACACGATTACAGAGAGCCCGTGGTAAGATCACTCTGTAAACCGTGTATATTCTAAACCTTTCAGTTGGAAGACCCGTGGTAAGTTCTTCCTGGGGTGCCCGTGGTAAGATCAACCCCACCGAAAGGAATTCCTAACACGTTCAACTTGGAGCCCATGGTAAGATCACCTTATTGAACGCGACACCTAAAACACGATTACAGAGAGCCCGTGGTAAGATCACTCTGTGAACCGTGTATATCCTAAACCTTTCAGTTGGACGACCCGTGGTAAGTTCTTCCTGGGGAGCCCGTGGTAAGATCAACCCCGCTGAAAGGAATTCCTAACACAATCGCAATTGGTTGACAGACCCATGGTAAGATTCCGCCCGGGGAGCCCGTGGTAAGATCACCCCACGCCAACCGCGATTGTTTAATGTTCCAAATTAGTGAACAGATCGAACGATCGAATTCATAATAAATAAAAGAAAAAAATTAAAAAAAAAAAAAAATCACCTTTACCTTTTGAAAAACCAAATACCTTTTACCATTTACCTTTTACCATTTTACCATAGAAGAATTACCTGCAGGTGTATAAAAAATAAAACAATGTTGGAAATAAAACAATGTGGAAATATCTACAGCTCAATCAAAGTTCATTACTGCTTTGAGTGAACTATAGAGTTTTGGTAGGATAGGTTTTTTTTAATTTGAACAGGTTACAAAAGTAAATACTTTTCTTTATAGTGTAGTGAAGTCTGGTCTGGTAAGAAGCATAGTACCTGCGAACAATAAAATATATTAGCACAGACAAGGTTCTTTTACAGTTATTAAAAATATTGAAAACCAGCGAGTTACCTGAATGTCCCATGTAGGTACTTGGGTCTTAAATACTTGAAAGCTGACAGTTCTTAAAGTCGCAGCACTGTCTTCTCTGTAAACAATTTAAAAAAATATAATTATTATAGTTTTACGGTGTTTTTCTATACAAATTTTATACCTTGAACACAGGTACCTACAGTTTTGACTAATAAAAAGGAAACTAGCAGTAAGATAACAGGGATTTTTATTTTTAAGATGAAATAATAAATTAGATTAAGGCATTGAATCCGTACTAAGGAAGATCTAGTGCAGATCTAAAAAAATATAAAAAAAATAAACTGTTGCATTAATTAAATATAAATAAAATCATGATAATTGCAACAGTGTTATAATACTGAGAGCTGAGCTGAGCAAAAACCATTGTGAAAATTTTTTATTTTATCCTAATATAATCAGAATATTTCCAATGAGCAATAAAATGTTACATTAAAAAAATCTCTATTTACTTGACAAAATGAACAACTAAAAATTATATATTATTTATTTTTAATTTTACAATAAATAAATAAGTAACACACTTTACTTACAGTATATAAATAAGTAAGTACTGCTTGATCACTTTTCTTGATTTTGGTAATTGCACTTTCACTAATTAAAGTTTTGAGACGTGTTCACAGCGCTACAAGTTTCTATGAGAAATGAGTTATAATAATTATTATAGAAATAATTCTCACGGTTTGCTTATACTCCGACCAATGAATCTTGAACACTTCGGAATTTAGAGCAATTCAATCGTGTTTAGTATACGTTTTAACACCAGTATCTTATTGTTTTGTAGTATAATATCTAGGTTATATTAATATATTCTCACATACTTACAAATATGAGTGATTAATTTAACTGAAAAAAAACAATTTGTTTTCACATTCATTGAGAAAATAAGTTTTATTATTTTTAAGCAAATTTTATATTATGCAAAATTTTAGATGATTTGTTCATAATAGCGAATTTAGGTTATTTGTCCCTACCACAGAAGCAAAGCCTTCGTTAGATAAAGGAGGCTTAGGCTATTGGCCACCGCACCGGCCGGCCGCAAATTGGTGGATTAATTTAAGTACATAAATATATTATAAATACATTTTAGTTAATATAGTTCTATGTGGGTTCGTAACCGATTTGTCTTTTTTATAATTTGGTATTTCATTAATGTAATATTTTAAAGTATCATGTATAGTTCAGCGACAAATACATAAACAAAGAGCCTTGCAAGCATAAAATAGTATCACGAACATAATATGAGAAGTTCATCTATTGCGAAATGTTACAGTCAAGTTAAAAAACATACGATAGTAAATATATCCGTATTGCTTATTTTTATATAAAGTTTTTGTAATCTTTGTTGTATAGCGAGTCATATAAGAAAAGTACTACTTAGTGTTTTTTTCCCTCTTTTTATGAAAAAAATCATACAACGTCTCAAAATTAAATTATTGAAGTTATAAGTACAATAACTAACGAATCCAGTTTTCGAAAACATAAGTTTAAATCTAAGTTTTTGTTTATGATTTTTAAGTGTGGTATTTTGCCGAAATATGTGTTGAGAGGGGTGCAATTCGCGAAGCATTAATTTTATTTGACAATTAGTATTTTATAATTTATGAAGGAGTTAATAAAGGATAATTTTAATAAGAAATGTAACTTAGATTTTTAACCATTTGGTCAAATGTCTACAGTGCGACATTTTCAACATTTTACCGCGACCTAATATCAATTTACTACACATCCTTTGACGCAAGGCGACAAAGAATACCTAAGCGTGATAATTGCAAAGTATGCAATATTATTGATTTAGGGTTCGATTGGGTTCAATTTAAAAAAATCAAACGGTACTTATCTAGTCATGAGCTGTTTGAGTAAAATTGAAAACTTCGTTATAGACGTTATTAACTTTAGACATATTTCAATTTTAAACAACTGAATAGTATAGAGAAGGTATAAAGTTATGTGTTAAGATGATTTTTAATGTTTGTCTATGTGTAATTACATCTGCAGGAATTATTTGTAATTATTACCTAGTACATGTCAAATTATTTCAAACCTCTAATGATAAAAAATAGGAGTTTTAAAAGGTAGATATCGTAGTAATAAAAATTAGGTGTTGTTATGACTCGCTCTTGACCGGTTTTTCTATTTTTGCTGACGAATCTATATTCAATAGCTTATAAGCTCACACAGGCTACAAGTAATTACATATTTTTTTGAAAATTTGTGCATTAAATACAGTTGCTTCCGGTGTTAAATCCAGTTATTCTGATATTGAAAAATGTAAGTAAGTACCTACTTATAACAAAAAATTTTTTTTGTTTTTAAATGTTTTTTTCTTATAGTTGATTTTATTATTTCTATTTATTTCACAGGTCTGACTCAGAGTTCGAATCCAGCCAAGAAATCCTTGCGGTGGCGCCTACACCTCCGGTGTCTTCTAGAAAACTCTGCACATCCTCAATCGGTGCAAAAGCAGTGAAACCCAAAAACATCGCCTCATCCCGTAAGCGCCTTACATCGGATACGCTAAACGAAAAGACAAGGTACTTATATAGTTGTGTTTCTATTTTAAAAATCTTTTGCTAAACTTAATGTAAAATTTGAAATAGGTATACATATACTTTACCTTTTCTGTGGTGTTTGCTTTGTAGTAGCACGAGCGATGATGTGACGTATGTGATGATTCATCATATCATAACGCGTGCAGGCAAATACATGTTTGATGATCGTATATAATTTGTATAATAGATTGTTATCAAAATAGATTATTTTTTTAAAATGTTTTTATTATTTGTTATATTAAATTGTTTTTATGATAGTACCTATTCATTACCGATTGATAGAATGTGACCCTTATTACGCAACCATAAATAATGCTATTTTATTTTATTTCTTTTTGCACCACCAAGGTGGCAAACAAGCTTACGGTCCACCTAATCTTAAGTAGTTACTTCATGTCAATAAGAAGATAACTTTATTTGTTGTTTTGTTCCCAGTTCAAAAAAGAAGAACCGAAAAGACCTCTTCACAATTTTAAATTTTGAGGAAAAAGCATCGAGCAGCAAGAAGAGTGTTCACAGTACAACATCCTCTTTTACATCGCGCGTTTCAACAGGTCAGACTCGTCGCGTCGGGAACTTTCAAGGAGACTTCTTCATTGATTTGAAGATTTACAACACGGGTGACGTTCAGGACGCTCCACCAGAGGAACGGTACAAGAAAGCCCTCGCAGCGGTAAAGCTACAGTGTGAGAGCTCTTCCAATGAATGGGGGGCTATACAGGAATTTCTCGCTATAGCCTTCAACTTGTTTAAGGATAGTGAGCCTACGCATTTTAATAATAAGTTAAAATTTACCTAAAAAATATATTAACAATGGATTTATCTACATTATTTTATTTTTGAACTCACGCATTATACATTAAATATTCATGAGGTTAATATAAGTATTTCATAACAACTTTCTGATATTTTGGTTTTCGTTAATTCATTAAAAAATGCCTTTCTGTTCTGTTTGTAGCGTATCTGTCAATAATAAGTCATGGACTGGTCACGTAAGGAGCAATACTCATAAAAAAAATGATAAAACTCAACGCCATAGCGATGGGGTTGAAATTATTAGCTCGGCGTTTCGTCGACGCATTATTTCCTATAGACTAGTGGCTTTTGAACCTATTCCAAATAATTTATCTATGTTTTTAAACTCTCTTCGTAGTAAAATAATGTTACTTTTGAGTGAAAACTTACAAAAACATACCTGTCTAAAGGTAAATTTGGAGTTATTTTCAATTTTTGTTTTGTTTAAAAATAACAAGCAAGAAATTAAGTCCTTCAGTACAAAAAACATACCAATTTATTATAATTACGATTTTAATAAGTTTTTTTCAAAAGTTGTTAATACTTTAACAAAGAAAGTTGAAGAGTTTGAGCAACGTGAAAGCGGTTGGGCCTTCCTAAGTGCTTCACATTTGGAGGTAAATGTAAACCGTTACCAACCGTTGCGGGGTGGGGAGGGGTCCACATTTATACAACTGCCGAGAGTCATAAAGAATAAAAAGGCTTGTCTTAACATTCAGAATAACGATGAGTTTTGTTTTTTATGGAGTGTTATGGCAAACCTTTACCCAGCAAAATATCATTCTGAAAGAGTAACATCTTATCCTCATTTTCGTGATGTTTTGAACATAGATGGCATGTCTTTTCCCGTTACGTTTACAGATATCCACATTTTTGAAAAAAATAATCCACAGCTTAAATTCATAATTTTTGGTTTGCAAAACAATAAGACCATAACGGGACCATTGTATAAGTCTGAAAATATAAGTAATAAAAAAATCATACATTTGTTGTTTTTTGAAAATAATGGTAAATCGCATTACTGTCTCATTAAGGATTTGTCACGGCTTGTTCGTAAACAAATAACAAACCATCACGGGAAACTGTATTTTTGCGACACGTGTTTAGTATTTTTTAAAACACAAATCGAAGTTGATAATCACGTTTGTGGTGGAATAGTGACTTTATTACCGGAAAAGGGTTCAGTAATCAAATTCAAAAATTATGACCGTAAACAAAATGTCCCCGTCGTAATTTACGCGGACATGGAAACTTTATTGAAACCGTGCTATAAAGAACCATCAGGCACTTCGAATACAGAAACGTTACAACATCATATTCCAGCAGCGTTTGCTTATCAAATTGTTTGTACAGCGGACCCGAACCATAATCGATATGTGTCTTACCGCGGCGTTGACTGTATTGAAACATTTATCGATTATCTTTATAGAGACGCGCGTAAAATACACCAAATTCTATCTCAAAATGTTCCTATTATTTTTAATGAAAATGATGCAAAAGATTTTAAAAATGCTACCCTTTGCCATATTTGCCGGAATTTTTTATTTGGTGACAAAGTGAAAGATCATTGTCATATATCAGGCCGTTATCGTGGTGCAGCTCATAACTATTGTAATTTACAATACAAAATTCCCAAATTTGTACCGATATTTTTCCACAATCTGGCAGGCTATGACAGCCATCTGTTTATCAAAAATCTAGGAGAAGCTCCAGGAGCGATAAAAATCATTCCTAAAACTAAAGAGAACTATATCTCATTTACTAAATTCATTCCAGTTTCCGATGAAGAATTCATTCAGCTACGATTTGTAGATTCTTATAAATTTTTAGGCACCAGTTTAGAAAAGTTGGCTAAAACTTTAAAAAAAGAACATTTTATACATCTTCGTAGATGTTTTTTAAATCCAACTCAATTCGATTTAGTTACACGTAAAGGAGTTTATCCTTACGAATATATGGATAAATGGGATCGTTACAATGAACAGAAACTTCCTAAAAAAGAATGTTTTTACAGTTCTCTTACTAATGAAACTATTTCGGATGAGGATTACGAACACGCGCAAACAGTTTGGCGCGCATTTGATATTTTAAATCTCGGTCAGTACACTGATTTATATTTGCAAATTGATGTGCTTTTGCTGACGGATATTTTCGAAAATTTTAGGCAAACATGCAAACGTCACTATCTTCTCGATCCAGCATATTACTTAACAGCAAGTAGCTTATCATGGGATAGCATGCTTTTTAAAACAGGTGTCGAGCTTGAACTCATTGGAGATTTAGAAATAATTAGAATGATTCAAGCCGGTATAAGGGGCGGTGTTTGTATGTGTTCGCACAGATATGCAGAAGCTAACAATAAACACGTTTTACACTATGATCCTTTGTTAACTGACTCATATATAGTCTACATAGATTGTAATAATCTTTATGGATACAGCATGTGCCAAGCTTTGCCTTTTTCAAACTTTCGTTTTTTGAGTCAATCTGAAATAGTTAATTTTAATGTTAACAATGTATCAAATGATGCTGATTACGGGTTTATACTCGAAGTCGATTTGATTTATCCTAAAGAATTGCATGGAAAACATAACGAGTTACCGTTTTGTCCAGAAAAAAGTATTCCTCCCGGAGGGAAAACTTCTAAACTTATTCCGAATTTATTCGACAAATATTTTTACGTAATTCACTATGTGAATTTAAAAACTTGTATAAAACACGGTTTAATCCTTGAAAAAGTGCATCGCGTTATTACGTTTAGGCAGAGCTCTTACCTAAAACAATACATCGATCTAAATACAAGTTTAAGACAAAACGCAAAATCGGAATTTGAACAAGACTTTTTTAAATTGTTAAACAATAGTATCTTTGGTAAAACATTAGAAAACAACGAACGAAGGGTTAAGGTACAGTTAGTGAATCAATGGTCTGACACCCAAAATAAAACTAAAAAGAAAAATAGCGCAGACAAATTAATAGCAAGTCCGAGTTTTCATAGTGTTTCAGTCTTTACTGAAAATTTGGTTGCTATACAAACCAAGCCTGAACAGATAATTTTAGATAAGCCTCTATACATAGGGTTTACAGTGCTCGAGCTATCTAAAGCTCACATGTACGATTTTCATTACTCTATTGTTCAACCATTTTATGGTAAACGCGTACGCATGTGCTATACTGATACAGACAGTTTCATATATCACATAAAAACACCTGACTTTTATAAAGACCTAAAAAAACATTTTATACAGTACTTCGATACTAGCAATTATGGTTTACAAAATGACTATGACTTGCCACTAATAAATAAAAAAGTTCCAGGTCTTTTTAAAGACGAAATGGGAGGGGATATTATTACAAAGTTTGTAGGCCTACGTTCTAAATTGTACTGCGTTAAAACTGCAAACAGTATTATTAAAAAAGCTAAAGGTGTAAAGACATGTGTTGTACGAAATTTAAGTTTTTCAAATTATAGAAAAACATTGTTTAAAGGCGGTGTCATAAAAAAAAAAAATATTTTATTCAAATCTATAAAACACGAAGTGTTCACGCGTAGCGTTAAAAAGATTGCCTTGTCAAGCAACGACGATAAGCGATTGGTGTCAGGAGATAAAGTGTCTACGACAGCATGGGGTCACGTGTCTATTTTAGGGGTATAAGTTACTTGTCAACCATATGTGTCTTAAAACATACATACGAATATAACGGTCTACAGTTAATAATTGCACTATGGGGCGACATCGATTTCAAACCAAAAGTCAAGATATTGCAAAGTGATTGTGAAATAGTAACATTAACCTCAAGTGATTTTGGTTATATTAAAAATATTCTAAATTTAAATACTTGTGATATGCATGAATTATATGTCTTTTTATACTGTGTAAAACTGTGTGATTACGAAATTGTTACAAAAGTACTAGGCATCTTAAAAAAATTTTACCGTTGTATGTGTATATATTTCGATTATCTTTTAAGTTTAGATGAATATGTGTCTGAATGCATTACACGTTTTAAAAAAATTATTAAACAAGACACACTTTCTTCCGTTGAAAACATTTACTATAGACTATTGTGTAATTGTAATACCGAGTCTTTGGTTGAAAATGAAATAGTGACTATTGGGTTTGATTATTTTTTACCTTTTGTAATTTTCAACTTATAAATATTTTAAAAAATTGTTTAATAATTGTATAGTGCATGATTATTGAAAATAAATTTATGTATGTAGAATTTGTATTTATTATTTATTTTCTACCACTATACTTGGAAGATACCATTATACCTGCTATTAGTCTATCTAGAGCAACAATTAACCAGTCCAGACATGATTTTTAATGACGCATGCGTATTACGTTGCATTGTTGCATAGCGTGCGAGCGCGGGGAGCGGGGCGCGTTGTCTAGTATATGGTGCATGGCATATGCCTAGCTCTTAGCTCATTACGTTCTTCGCGTTAAGTGCGGTCACATCTATATCAGTATACACGAAATCATGTCTGAAGTTCGATCAATGCAAGCTAGTATGGTGGCAGTTATGGACTCAAAAATACCAAAGTATTTAGTAAAAGTTGAAATTTTTGATGCAGTTGATAAAGCAAATGATGTGCATTTACGATCACGTATTAAAACTCAATATATAGTTTATGATGAAAAGGATAATATTCTATACAAGGCATCCCAATTAATATACCAAATAACGTCTGAGCTAGGAGAGCGCAACGAAAATCTGTGCAACGTAAATCTTTTCAGGTATGTAGATATGTTTTTATATAATAGCTAATTTTTACTTCTCCTTACTTTTAAGTCTTTGAAATGGTATTATTTCCTTTTACAGAAGCAATACACTAATCATTTTTTGTTTTGTTACAGATAATAACGCTTTGTTTCATGTCAAGACAAGATACGGATGTCAAAATAGCCTGCGCTGCGACAATATCTTAGTAAATAAATATGAAATCTATTTAGAAATATAAAATGTACAAATTGAAAATAAAAAAGTATATTTAAAAAAAGTGTATTATTTAAAGTCTCACTCACATTTCATTATTAGCATTTTACTCTGTAGATGTCCACCCCATAGTTAAAATTATCCTTTCACATTACCTTTCTTGTATCCGTTTCATAAATATAATAAAATTATAAGTGATGGATTGGTTAAGGTTCAAAAATAATACAAAAAAATATTAAACTATTTATTTATTTAGTAAACAAGTAAAAAATTTACACATTTTCAAAGTACCATTTCTTAATACATAAAACATTTTTTAAAGCGCATTCTTTTTTATGATTTTTACAACTTGTTACAGAACCTACACTACTATATTTATCGTACAGATTACCAAAGCTAGGACAACCTATCTCCTCAATATTTGAAGACTGACACTTTTCACAGAGTAAATTAATCCATTTTTTCTTTTCGTCTCCTTTCGTTATGACTTCCTTATTTTTCAAAAATGATTTCATTAGTCTTAAGAATTTATAATAATCTATGTAACCTTCGCTCCAATAGATACCTCTGTTTCGTTCAATCCATGATACTGTTTTCTTTTCTTCATCAGTTAATTTCGTGTACGGGTAAGGAGGCTTAATCAAAAATACCCGAGTGTTGTTATATTTGTCAGAAATTGCAAATTCTTTTATGATAAAATCATTTTTGTAATTTTTAAATCCTTGAACATCGACAAAATAAGAATTCATGATATTTTACGAACGATGTTACTTAAAGGTTTATATTCAACTATACAATCGTTTAGTATTAAACAGTAAGCAGATGTCTGATCAGGAATTTCTACATCACTTTCTAACTCTAATCGAATGTTTACTACAGGCCCACTCTTTAGTGATTCAGGCTGACGAGCACAATCAATGACAAATAGCGGCGCTTTTTCTTTAAATTCTTTCGTGCTTAGCAACGGTTCAGCTCTACGACCATAATAAGACTGTTGAAACTTAACGTATTGTTCATATATTAAAACAAATCTATCTTCAGAAAAGTTTGCATTTAGACATTCATAAGGAAAATATGTTGAATTCAGAAAAACTTTAACATCACGTAAATTACAATGATCAAAGTGCGACATATCTTTCAAAGCATCATTTTTTCTACCAGTTTGCAAGCCTACAATAACATATCTAGGTTTTTCTATTTGAGATGAAGTTTTGATGGTCCAGGTATGCTTGGTGGTTTTAGCTAACGTATTTTCATATAGGTCCCAATTTCTAAACGTTAATTGAATGGTGCGATCCTTTTCTAATAGTTTAAGAAAATTTATTCGTTCTCGGTCGGAGACCTTAATATGCGGAACACGCCAGATTATTTTATGTATTTCAATATCGTCTATAACTTCTCCAGTATTTAATTTGACCGCGTTTAGATTTGTGTTACTGCGCAACATGACAAGTTCATGTTTACAATTAATTACAACTTTCTTGTAATCCTCAGCAAAACCTAAAATATTGCTCAACGGTATAGATGCTGAAAATCTTCCACCATGCATATTTTTTGTACCATCAATGTCCCAACCCCAAGCTTTTGAAATTTTTGATTCAGTTTCATTCATTGATAATAAACTTTTCATTGTTGTGGTAACGCCAGCATTTTTCACTTTATCAATTTCGACTCCATTTAATTCATATCGAATATCTTGAAATAAATATAGAAGGGGATTGTTTGTAAATTGAACACTAGATACTTTTTCTTTTGTATCTCTTTTTATTACATTTACTATTCCTTCTAAGTACAAGGTACTTGCGGAGGGCAATATGTATACATCTTGCTGATTAATCGGAATTCTAATTTCATCGTTTTTGTTAAAACTTGTGACATAAGGTTTATACGAATGAGTTTCGATAGCCTCGATAGAATTATCGTGAACAGGAGGATTGATAATGTTTAAAATACTCATTTTAATAGGCCAACTAATTTTAAAAAGTTTATGTTTTCAACGCTTAATTTTTTTTTCTTGGTATGTGTTGTTTTACGAACACCACCATTATTACTACGCGTTTTAACTGGACGTTGTTCGTTTTTATAGTAATCAATCATTTCTTCTTGATATGTAAATACAACTGAATTTCTTCACCTCTTAAATTTATCAAGTTATTCTTTATATCCAATATTCTTATGTCTATATTGTTAATGGTATTCCTATTTACAGGAAAATAAATAATGTTTTTTGGTATTTCTATTATTCTATAACCTGGAGGAACATTCGGAGAAAACTCGTGGATGATGTGACTGGAAACTCCGTTTATGTATGAACCACTGACTATGTCACATTCGACTCTGATCACAGTTGTTGATAAAATGTTAACTGGAAAGCGGGACTCGTGCAATTTATTAGCTTTTAACAATACTTCACCAAAACCTAACAGGTTACCAAGTGATGACCGTTTTTCAAAATGAATATCTTTAGTACAAAATATTGTTGTCTTTAAAGTGTTATTGTTACAATATAATTTTAAGTCACATTTTTTTATTTTCGATTTTAAATAGTCACAAATATCTTGAAGTTCGTATGCACCTTCAGGGATTTCTATTAGTTCATTAGTCCCATAATGAAATTTATTATTTCTGCCATCAATATTCGGTAAGGAATTAAATGTAGATAAATGTAGCAAGGCACACTCATATTCACCATCAAGTTGTAATGTAGGAAAATAGTTCGTCGTCAGAACAGAGGTGTTACCTGTTATAGACAGCGTGAAGGACATATTGCGATTGGTAACAGCAGAACTAATCAGTCCGAATTTATACTACCGTTTTTACCTTTATCGTACATTGTTTCCAGAAATTGTGCAAAAACTTTAAACATAGATGTCCGCAATTATATGAATTAAATTTTTGGAACTTTGTGTAATTGTAAGTTATATTGTTTGTGTCTAAATATTTTACTAATTCAATCGGTGGTTTTAAATCTCCAAAACTGTCAAAATACTGACAATATTTATCAATCTTTGCATAGGCTACCCAATGAGTTCCTTGATTCTTGTAACTATCCAAATTAACTATGCCACATTCAACTTTTTTCACCTTTCCAGGTAATCTGTCTTTCATATATACTCCTCTAAACTCTGGTATTTTTGTTTTTTTGGCATGTTCTAAGATGTCATAATTTGTAAGTGCTCTCTCAGGCAGCCTGGTTCTCAGTTTTTTGATGAATTTAAAAATATGCCATTGCCTTTTTTATATGGTTTAATATACAATCCTTTACCTAATGCTACAGATTCCATAATTTTATTATGTCGTTCAGACTCCTTAAAATTTTGTTGAGCCATTTTATAATCATTTATTGATTTAGCTATACCTGCCGCACCTCCAGCTAAACTACCTAAGGCTGACAGCCCCGCAAATATTGGGATCAAAGGTAGAATGCCTCCTGATTTCGGAAGTGGTATAATACGTGGTAAGTGCACACGGCATTTTTTAGGAAATAATTTCTTGGCTGCTAAATATGCATATTTAATAGCAGTATTACTATCTTTATGTTTAAATTTCTTAATTTTTGATCGTATTTTGGATATAATTTTTTTGAACTTCTTGACTCCTGCACCTGTTTTAATTTTGGCTTTCATAACTTTGCTAACAAGCCATGATGCAAGTTTTTCACCTTTTCCAGAGTCTTTTGATTTGAGACGTTTTCTTGCCATATTTAGTAATTGATTATCTGCTTTGTGCCGGTTCGACAGATCTGAGAAATTAGAGTATGCAATATCGTGATGCATACAAGCTTCATCTAATTTGTTTACCCCCTTATCACCCTTTAATAACCGTTCTCTTAGTCGTGTTCCCGGACCGCAATAGTTATATCCTGGTAAATGTAACTCAAAAGGAAGATTATTAATTAAATTATTTACAAGTCCTTCTCCTTTCATTTCTGAAAAGAAAGTGATAAGTACCGAAAACTGTAGATAGTATAAGTACGTTAAATTATTTAACAAGTTCATTTCTTCTAATCCAGCAATTTTCGTTATCATTAAGACCCAACCATTTAACAAACAACTTATCTCTGTTTTTTCTAATAACTTTTTCTACTAAATACACGTTAGGACAGTTTGTTTTTTGAAGTTCTTGCTCATAAAATGATCCCATTATTATTTGTTTTTTGCAATCTTCAATAAGGTAAGTTGGTGGGTTAGTGTTATTAACTTTTCTAATAACAAAAAGTTCAGTAGTCCAGTTAGGAGTATATCCCTTTTGAAATATTGTTTTATATTTACTAATGCGAACAATATCTCCTACTTTAAATTTATTTTTATACGACGTAAATGACTGTTTCTGAGACTTGTTGATATTATTTAAAACCATCATTTCATTTTCTTTGTCAACTTCGCATGGTTTATATTGGGTGATGCGATGTTTGGTATTATTATATGAAAGCATAACGTCTTTTATAGTATTTCCAATCCATCTTTTATTTCCATTGAAAGTAAAACATTTAAATAACTGATTTTTAATAGTTTTAATCAGTCTTTCGACAATAGAAGCTTTTTTAACTGAATATGATGAATAATGATTTATTTTAAAAGCATTCATAACTTTTTTGAAAGATTCATTGTAAAATTCTGAACCCATATCAGTTTGTAAATTATTTGGACAACGACCACTTAAACGTAAAATGTTTTCAAAGGCTGTACTGACCTCTTTCTTACTTTTCGTTTTTAATGGTACAGACCAAGCATACTTCGAAAAACAATCAATAATAATCAAAATAAAACTGTAGCACTTATTATATTTTTTAAGATTATTAAAATCTATGAGATCTGCTTGCCATAAATCATCAATCCTTCTTAAAATAACGTGACGCCGAGGAAAATTTTTTCGTGCTGGTTTGTGGATTTCATTTACCACTTGATGTTTGCTCATTTTTAATCTTAATTACTATTTTATCCAAGTAGTCTTTCGTACAAAACCTTTCTTCAAACTGTTTTAAATACATTTTTATATCGGTTTTTAAAGTTTCTGTAAGAGTTTCAAAATCTTTCTTGCTACAAAAATTTTTACATGTGTGATCTACATATTCCTTGTTGACAGCATCATCAGACTTTATAGGTGACTTCACACCTACTAGTCTTGCTGATTGTAAGTCAAAACTCCCACTATCTGACTTTAACAGTGCTTTATCAGCAAATTCAAATATTTCTGAAAAACGCATTCTTTTATGCACATGGTGACCAAATTTATCAATATTCATTATGAAATATAGAACGTTGCTTTTATGTTGAAAGGTAAACGTAAAGTAATAAAAACCAATACATATTTATCTAATTTATAATACCACTTTCTCGCAATTCTTCTATAATAGATATTATTTCGTTATCCAAACCCGAATTTCCAGCATTTCTAGAAGCTGTCAATAACTTTAGTCTATCAACTAATTCATTAGGATCGTCCCAGTAAACATAATCAGTATTCTTTTTTAATCTTTTCATCAATGGCAACCCTTGTCCAACAAAATCTTCGTCAATATTGTCATCAGTACTGACGGATTGTTTTCGTAATTTGAACAATGGTTTTATAACAGTTAGATATTTTCGTCCTTTGTTTGATTTTAATGGCTTATGGGGATCAAAGTCCCTACGATGAGCATTTGTGTTCAGAAGCATTGATTTATAATTTTGCAAATCTTCACTTGTCACTAAATCTAAATCAGGCATTTTCTTGAAAAGTAACTCTACCAACCCTGGTGTAGAACTATATACTCTTCCAGCAACTGAAATCTCTCTATCGGTAACATTTATGCGAACTGATCCCATCATAAGTTTTCCGCGCTCTCTTCGAACACCGAAGGGGACATCGCAAAAGGCTTCTGAAGATAGGGACCATGATGATGTATTCTGTTCAGGAGTTGATACTGATTCAATTGTTTTAAAGGATTCATCGCCCTCATCGGAAATGTTATTAATGTCGGAACTATCGTCTTCATCAGATGAGCGTTTAGGTGTTGAGACCATAGAATTTCTATTTACAACAGTTTTATCCATTATTGTTGATTGCGGAGATGCATTGATACCAATTATATTATTATAACTATTTTCTAATGTATCATTAGCTAAATTTAGTTTTTCACTCCCTATCATTTTATTAAGCGGATTGATGATAGGTTTGAAAACTGTTTGTAAAATTTCATGGTTATCAGTCTCCATTGTACGCATATTTTTTACTTTCCGCTTAACTGCTTCCGCTGCTTTTACGATTTGTGTTTTTAATTTCTTTTCCATATTAATGTTGTCTGTATACTTATATATTATATCTCTCAATAGTTTACGTATATAACCTTCAATAGTAAGTAGCAATGAAATAATGAATATAAAATACAATTTTATAGACATTTATAATATCACTAATCAAATATTACAAAGGTATCAAATTTTTTTCTATAACACCCGTTACTTTTTGAACAATCTTTGTTTATAACTAGATAGTTATACGCTTCACTCCATATTTTGGAACACATTTCACGAAATTCAATCCACTTCATATCTGTGTTGACGTGCTCATCATATATGTGTCTTAAGTTGATATCATCCTGCTTAAATAAAACTAAAAGATTTGCATTGTCTCGAATAAGCTGTTTAGGAATTTTGCTATACGTTTGATTTAAATAAAAACAATCTATATTCTTATGACGACCCATAGCAAAATAATCTCGAATGTTTGTTTGACTTTCGCATGCTACGTCATCAAATATTATTACCGAATTCGGTTTTGCGTCCTGAGGACTAAGCACATCTTCATTATCACTGTATTTTGCGTAAGACACGCCTGGAACAAGATGCAAAACTCTTTCTAAGAAGACATATTTCGGTTGATGAAGTGTTTTCGAATAGACATATACGTTTTTAAAACGTAAACCATTTTGATGTAATAGAAGACCGATAACCAAATTAGTTTTTCCACTATTTGACGGTCCACAAATTATACAACGAACGGTATCAGGTAAGAGATTTCCATGGCGATGAGTTGTGTTTATAGTATCTGGACAAATTTTGTCGAGCTGCAGGGATTGACTTTGTTTAACAAACTTCATTGTGAACTAAATCAACAGAGCATTTTGCCTTGAATGACATTAATGAAAGCACTCTTTTCGTTTTATAGCAGAAAAGAACAAAACAACTCCAGTCACTCAAGGTAAACAGAAGATCTCAAAAACATAATATTGGGCACGCTAAGCCACCGGAGTGCAGGCGAACGGAGTGAGCCTGATGACACGGAGGTGGTCTAGAGTGCCCAATATTATACTACTGAGTTTATATCGCTAGATGGCTACATTTCTGTTCCATTTTGGTGAGTTTCTTTATATTTATAACTCAGAAAAGAAAAAGAAAATGTCTTTGTCGTCAAATGAGTCAATAAAAATGCGACACCGCCAGATACTGTTAATGTGGCCCAAGAAATAAATATGAACCTGTTACCACTGAAGCGTAAAGACAAGTAGGTACTTAACCGCATTAATTAATTCAAACCCAACGAATCATACGCAGTAACTTGTTTCAAGAATATAAATAATTTACTAGTTTATACCTTAAACTTATATTAATTTTGTGTGGACATTCATGAATGACAGTTCTTACAATAAAAAAATAGTAATAATTATTAAAAAAGCGAAACCCAAACTGTTTTGGTCCCTCATCAAAAACATAAACTGCTTCTACCTATAGACTGACAATGGTGAAGGTATTTGTAATCTCTTTATGGCTCAGTTTTCGTCAGCATATCATAAGCATTTCGCGTACGACATCTGCAAAGGAAACTCTGACGAATAGCGATTTTAATCCAGCGAGATTTACTAATCAGGATGTGCTAGCGGCAATCAAGAGAATGGATTCTACAAAGGGGGCTGGTTTTGATGGCATACATTCAATATTTGTTGTCAAATGTGCCTTTAAACTCGCTTAGCCATTGGTTGTCATATTTAATACGTCATTAGTATCTGATGTATTCCCAATGATCATAGAATTAAGGTTTACTTTTGATTTTAAGGAATTAATGAATTGAATAGATGTTACACGGATAATGGTTTATTTGCAACTGAACTTTACAATATACTTTAAAACATTGTACCCATCTTTCAAGCCTACCCGTCTACCAAGCCATCTTCGTCCTTCATAAAATTAAATTTTATAAAAATAAAATTTAATAGTAAAAAAAAAAGAGAAAAAAAAGAACAAGAAAAAAAAATATAAAATAAAATTATTACATAAAACTAGATGATCGTGGAAGATCAAGGACTTTAGTGGAAAAATTTGCCAGGATCTCGGCGGTGGAGGTCTTTTATATTTTTGTAGACTTTCAAAAGACGGGCTTAACACATTTAAATGTAGCTAAAAACCTAAATTCGAAAATAAAATAAAATTCATTACTAGAACATCCGGGACAGCATAAATTAACGTAGACATACATAGGCAGCGGCGAGCGTCGCGGTGCCACAATATACATATAAAGTAAGCGTATGAGGTGGGTCCGTTTGATTGGGTCAAATACGAATGTGAGTTCAGTGCCGAGCAGCTTGAACGACGACAACAGATTACACAGTGTAAAAGGGTAAAGGTCCTTGCCCCGAGTTGTCTGTCAGAGTCGAAAAACTGCGAAAGAAGGCAATTTGTCGAAAAATTGTTTTATTTAAATTGACACGTAAACCGTTGTCATGTTGCGGGGAGTCGGGCGCTAATTACGCGAAGGCGACAGTGATACTTCACCTACGCGATTGGTAACAACTCATGGAATCATATTTGGCTAGCGACTAAATTTCTGAAAAGCTGCGATACTGAATATTACATAAATAATCTAACTCACACTTATTCTATCGTTAGTCGGTCAAATAAACTATAAACTATAATTTTTCGTACTTGAACTGATAATATACCTATACATTTAACCTGTTTATGAATCCTTGATCATGTATGGTGTGGACGCCGGCTTGAAAACCGAAATATATCATTTATAATCTACGTCTGAAGTTAAATGGATGCGGTGGGGCTTATTGCGTCTTGCTCTTCGGAGTGTGTTAAGCATGGGGCGTGCACTCTTTGTTAATTACATGGCTGTTCCATTGGTACATAATAAATAGTACCAACACAAATGGTTCAGTGGGGTTTATTGCATTCTGCTCTTCGGAGTGTGCTTAACACGAGGCGTGCTCCCTAGACAATGTCATGGCTGTGTCTGTGCGAACGGATGTCACACTCTTCGGCCTAAGGCTGAGTGTTTGTGCTATGCACGCACAAGGATTTGTTCCTGAAACTACATATTTAGACTTTGGTCTTCAGCTTCGGCTGCAACGATAATTTTTAATGGTTATACCAGTTATGATTACACACCTCTACTCCTTCGGGGGATGTGCGCTAAGTTAGCCTCGGAATGGTCACGTACCTTGGGAAGCGCTGGGTGGAGCTTCCCGCCTTTTTATTTTTTAGAAAAATAAAAAGCGCATAGGGGTAGAGGATACTATTTTCATTACTAGAACGGTGTGTCAGTCTTTCTCTTAAAGAACCTGCGGTCTTCGTTACACAATTGGGTCCTACCACTTAGACAATCACATAGCCAAACCTTCGAAACCCTTATACTTCAAGTTTCGTATTCATATTGTCTTATAATCTTCTATGCCCATACTGGTTAGTCAGGTAGGTGTACGTTAGGAGGCGGTAGCATAGATATGCAAGTTCAGTACTATATACATATAGTACAGATAGGCAACGGCCCATACATTTACTGGAACACTAAGATTAGTTCTGTAATATGAGTGCATGGCGCTAGTGTAGTAAAAAAAAGTGGTTTTTTTTTTCATTTATTGATAAGCTGATGCATTTTTGAAACAAATACATTTTAAAATTAAATACATATTCACACCCTTATACCACCATGGTTGACTTAGTTATAATTTGTTCTTGTCTACACTTATTCACAAATTAACAATTTATCCATAATTAAATTTATAAAAAATAATTAATCTAATATGGAAACCATGTAAGGTTAACGCAACCATTTCACTGAACTGTCTGATCTTTTTAACATTTGGCACACGTGAGTATAATTAAGTATTGTGTTATTAATTAAATTATAGTACTATCTATTTGTACATATAAGGTCTATTGAGCAGTAAGTTTTCAACGTTGCGGGTTGATTAGTATCCTTCTTTGATCCGAGCAGCACCAGAATACTTGCAGCCATGACTTCTTTTTAAATGATCTGAAATGTAATAATCAAGTTAGATAATCGTTCTTTAAAATGTTGTGAATATAGAAGATATAGATTAGGGTCATTATTATGGATATTGCAATAATGTAAATTGTGTATATCAAGATGCTAAAACACTCCAAATACTGTTGTCACCATTATATTGTGGTAGACATGTTTCGTGTCATCATTGGCTAGTGCATACAAAAAAGTAACTGCTTAGTCTGACTAACGGAATTTATAGGGTCAGAGTAACTATAAGGGGGCGCAAGGGAAAAAATGACCGGACTAAGGAATTTTTCTTTGTACACCCCAACCATTTATAGACTAGTATGAAGGGATGGGCTTACAATAAATTTGGTACTGCAGCAACAAAAAGAAATTATAAACATTTATGTTACTTTATTTATCTAATAAAAATTGTATAAATATCTATAAAATATTTAATTTTGGTGTACCTGTATGACATACTCGCATTCCTGCATGTATCTGGCTGCGGTCAGTTCAAATTTTAAAAATGTACCCATATATAATATTACTTTAAGAGAAAAAAGCTTAAAATACATCCACTGTTCATACATTTGTTTGTATTTATACACAAACGGGAAAGTAAGAGTAAAACATTTACATAAGTAATTTAGTACTATGAAATACTAGGGAGCAAAGAGTTTTTTTCGACCTTTGTGGCTCGGTGGTGCTCCGATCTTTATCTATATGGCCCATAATTTGTTTTATATGCCTGGTGTATAGTATCAATAAAACAGCCAATTCCAGTTGACTCTTCAGTGCTACATGCGGTTAAAAGTTATGAAAATGGATGAGCCGGACTTGGATGTATATACATATAACCATACATTTTGTCCTATTTGTTAAATACCTATTTGAAGCTATTTCTTGTGTTTACAATTTTGATATTTTGTGACCCTACTTTACCGATATATTACAGCCTACACAAAAATGGTATTAGTGATTCCTAATAACTCAAAATAATAGGTATTTATAATTTCTAAATCCTTTGTTTTCTTTTAATATCTACTTAATTAATTTAAAGAATGTTTAATTAGTGTAGAAAGTTTGTGGGTGGTTTTCTACACACACATTCACCTACATACATTCCTATGGTAACTAAACTACTACAAATTATTTAAGTATCTAAAAAATGTATGTACTTTCTTCAAATCAATTTGTTTTATTACTACTACACTAATTAATGTTATAAAAAGTTCAAACTTACCGTAATTCAACTCTTTCTAAAAACTTCCGTTGAGAAAACTGAGTATTTCGGTTAGTACAGTCAGTTTAAATAATAAAGATCTTTAGAGTTTATATTAACATACAAGCAATATTAAAACACTTTTAGAAATGTTTTGTTTTTGTTAAGTACGTAAAGCAAAAATACAGAAAATTGTGAAAAAACAATTTATAAAATGGCGCCAACTTTTTTTTTATAATTTCCATTGACGTGCGTGAAGTAAGCCCTATTCTTAATTGTACATAAATTAAGGCATATTGGAAATGCATTTTACGTGCTTTTCACACTACATCAATTTTACTCGATTTTTTTTTTTATACAACTAAGGTGGCAAACAAGCACACGGCCCGCCTCATGGTTGTTTTTCAGCTGGTCAAAGTTAAAAGTGACTTTCATAAATAATTGTTTCCTTAGTCATAGCTGTCCCCCCTACAAAGAAATTATAACAATTTTGCTTGATTTTACATCTATTGATTTTTTTGATCACTATTGGTGTGAGGGGTATTCATTTCCGAATTCACGGGCTCGCGACTCCGGCCTCCCGAGCTACTACTAATTCTCCCCATTTCCTTCCAACAGTAGTATACCCCCCCCTTCGACGTATCCCACTCATTATACAATTTCCATTAAGAAATCATCACATCCCAACCCTACTCCTTGTTCCCTTCTACTATCCGATAGGGGATGTCGGGCTGCAGCGACCCCTTATAACACTACTGCGCTCGCCAACCCGCTTGCCAGGCGTGGCGAGTATGGCAAACCCACCAACAGAAAATGAGAGTAATTACGAACCGTCTCGCTCGCAAGTTCGACGACTTCCAGCCTCCCGAACAAGCCGGTTTCCGAAGAGGCTATAGTACCGTAGACCACTTACATACGCTACGGCAGATTATACAGAAGTCAGAAGAGTATAATCGGCCCCTTTGCTTAGCGTTTGTGGACTATGAGAAAGCCGAATCGCGGTGGATACATGGGCAGTGCTACAGGCTCTAAAGAGATGCCGTATTGATCATCGGTATATCGAGGTGCTAAAATGCTTGAACGATAACGCCACTATGTCAGTCCCTTCGGAAAACTGCGTACTATTTTCTCTAGTTTTAGTTTTATTAATTTCATAAATAAGGCGCAGACGTGCGCAGGTCAGCTTGTCTTTAGATAAAAAGTAATTACAAGTAACAAAAACTACTTAAAAAAAAACATCGTTTTATTCATCTTAGAAAGGTAAAAACCAGGTCAGCTGGCCTAGATTAGCATATTGACAGATAAGTGGCGTTCCATGACTCAAAATTTCCTAGGCGCCTAACGCACCAAGGTTGAGCCATAATTTATGCTTACGGTAGGGCTTAGATCACGTACCTTTTGCGACACTAGCGACAGCATGGTAGTTGTACCTGAACTTCAAAAAAATTTGCCAAGAAAGCAAAAAGGGGTATATGTCAAAAATTTAAAATTTTTAGATTTTTTTCGGATTTTTGTAGTTATAAGAATATTTATCAGATTCCTTAGCAAAAAAGTAAAACCTATCCTATTAATACTAAGTTATTTTTTTAAGGATCGTTGAAAGTCGATTTAACATAGAAATATATAATATAGCGTTCCAATCCAATGTTCCTGCGAGAACACACGGTGGGCGGTAGTATATAATTGTTTTTTGGGTTAGTTACAACATGCACACGTCCCTTGCACTACGTACTAACACACAGGTATGTATGTGGATCAAACATGCCGCCCACCAAAGGACTCTAAAAGTCCTTTGAAATAACAATGAATTTAACAGTAAATAAAGAAACTTAAGTGTAGGTTTACATAAAGAAATAATTTCAATGTGAATACGATAAAAATAATCGAATAAGTCTAATTTCGATCTATGGAGGTAAATATTCTTACTCTACATTAAATAGGTAGGTTTAGGTAAAATTATACATGACTTGTACAATCGCAAATAATTAATTGAAAAATTAGAATAAATGCATAAAATAAACCCATCTAGATATAAGAAAGTAACAATTACTAAATCACGCTTCAGTGTCTATAGGTAAATGACAGAGTTTGTTATGAGATCTCTGTATAATACTATCTCCGCTTTTAAGAGACTAAACTCTGGTTACACCATCGAGGCCTGGATGCTTTTCTATAATCCGACCCATAACCACTTTCTAGGGGGAAGGTTGTCATGATCATAAGGACGATATGTCCTAATTCAAACTCCTTGACCCTTTTGTGACATTTAGGTCTTTGTTGAAGCCTTGACAGATATTCTTGCTGCCATTTGTTCTAAAAGTCAGTAAGTAGCTATTGCATGTGTTGCCATCTGGATAGCTGACTCATAGAAACATTTTGCAAATTTGGTATAGGTATTGTGATGGAAGCTTCTCCAATGAAGAAGTGTCGAGAAGTCAGAGGTCGTATGTTGTCTGTATCTGAGTCAACAAGTGGACTTAAAGGTCTTGAGTTCAGACATGCTTCTACTTGATATAGGAGCGTGGTAAATTCTTCATATGCCAGATGAGATCTCAAAATTCGCTTCAAGTGGTATTTCATAGATTTGACACCTGCTTCCCACAGTCCACCCATGTGTGGGCTGTTAGCTGGAATAAAGTGCCATTTTGTGCAATCCGTTGCTAGTGACTCAGTAATAGGTTCTTTTAAATTTAGCTTAGCCTAAGCCTAATTTCGTCCCTAGTCGCTCCATAGATGGGCACATGTTCCTCGTCTGGCAACAAATCTTTTAAAAGCTCCAATGAAGTCCTCAGATGTGAGATCTCCTACGAGTTCAAGATGTGCACATACAAACAAAAATTGCAATGTAGGCCGCTGTTCAATAATGGTTTGTCTGGGGTTACTCTTACTCGAGGTTAGTCTCCCATCATTTGTGATTTTGTCACAGCGTTGTGCTTCGCACATAGTAAGTATTTCTTTACTTTTAATTTAACTGCTTTCTTTGCTTTCAGAATCCAGTATTTCGACCGTAAGTAGCCAAGCATCATTTGGATTTCGCCGTGTAGCGTCTTCAGGAGAGTGTTCGACACAACAATTGCAGTCAGGTACGAATCAGTGTCTAGAATAATAGGATGTTTTTCTTCATCGGTTAATTTTGCATGGCGTAACCTACCTCCCACCCTCAGGATCCTGTCCTCGTCCAGGTAAGATTGTAGGTAAATTAATTGACTTTCTTTTTTTATCCTTTTGTTAGTTTTTAGGTTGTATATATCTTCTTGGAACGTTTTGTAACAGATTTTTTCTGCTACAGAGTTTATTTCGCAAAACGAGTGTATGGTTGTACTATATACTTAAAATATTTACTTCAATTTTAACCAAAGTACAAAACTTTGTACTTATTAAAATAAACACTTCTCAGTAATTTGAACAGACAGCACTCTCATTGTACCCTTTGTTTTAAAAAATTGAGTCGGGAGTGTTTATTTCTCATTGTTCCCAGAGGTACGAAGTGTACACGAACTTATGTTTATATTAAGATTGGTGCCCTCGTGGGGGATTTGTTCCTGTTCTATTTCACACTTGCATAACGCTTATATGACAAAATGGTGTGAACCATACGCTACGCTAGCACACATAGTAATGAATTTACCATGTTATAGCTATGTCTTTTCTACAAATTCAAACCTTATATAAATAGAGTTGTTTTTCTGTGCGGTGGTGTTGACCATGTCAGTGGTAAATATTGTTTATATTTGGAGGAACGGAGGAATGAAGGGTACAGGGGTGTATTAAGCTAGGCGGCAGCTTAAAACAAGACCTTATTGTTCTCAAAATACTTCCTTTGTTTGTAGTTTGTAGTTTGAGTTAAGGGAGAGAAGAGGTTGAGGCGTATAACAGAGAATAGACCAATTTATACTGGCTGTAAAATTGGGAACGTTGGAATTACCACACGTAAATGTCTTCTGTTTCAAATGTGTTGGATTTTAATGTTGTGATTGTAAGGACTACATTTGCTTACGTTTTTATGGTTACATGATTTTCTGGCGGGCTTTTATATAAACAAAGATCGCAGCCAGAATTTAATATTGAACTCGGAAACAAAGAATTTACTTGTATGATGTTCAGTATTTTTCCATGGCATTACAGTGGGGATTGACTCCAAAGGCTTTGTGGAAGATTGAGAAGAGAACTTCAGGAGAGATTGTCAGACTATCGTTGAGTTTAGACGTCTAGTATAATACGGAAATTTGTCGAGCTATCAGAGAGCTTGCACGTTTAGCGATTTGATAAATCAGCCTGTCCGTCAATGCTTGAAAAGTGTCTTAATTTTTTTATTTTAAAACAGTGAAAACGTTACATATTGTGTAAGTTACATAGATTCAATAAGGGTTTAATTTATTTATTTATTTTCCAGAAGTAGAATTTTTTTTTTATTTAGATTTAGATTTACAAGAGCTCTAAAATCCCCGTTTTCCCGGATAATTTTCTGAAACACAAGGATTTCGTCTTTCATTGTCTAATTCTTTAGACAAGAAAGAATTTAGCTGTTTTTCTTTAATTTTGTTGTCTTATAGATTGTTAGGAGAACTAGGTAACCCAGACTTTCTAAGTCTGGCTATTATTTTTTCAGCCGAGTTTTATTTTTATGGGAAATCTTTGTAGGACAAAGGTGATAGGGCAATATTTCTCGATTTTCTTTTATTTCAAGGAGAGTGTGTGAATTTTGCGAAATGTTTGAGTTTTGTGTGTTTTTAAAAAATATTTATTTTAACACTTTATTTTCAAAATTAACGTAACTGAAAGCCTACAAAAATGAACTAGATTTTAATAAGCTAAATAATACTTTTAGCAAGTTTGACTGAGTTGTTACACAAACAATTAAATTTACAGCTCAGCCAATTTTTTTTTATTATACCTTGTCTTCATCAACTATCTCTATGATAGTAGAATTCTGATCTGAGTGAAATTTATAATTGTCACTGAAAATTACATTAAACTTAATTTTTCTTTTTTTAATTTTATTACATAAAATTTCTTAAAACTACACTTCACAACATCAATTTCACACGCCAAAATCTGTGTGTTCAATGGAGTTTGAGTCGGAAGGGAGATCTAGACCAGTTCTTCGCTAACGGTCCTTCGCTACAGATTCACGGCATACTATATCTGGACTAAGTCTAGATAAACACATATCAAACATTGAGGATACACTCTGGAAATGGTTCTTGGTATTTTTGGACCTGTAGTTTATTTATCGTCGACTACTTAAACGAGGAGGTCTAATTATATCAAGGCAACCTAATTTCTAGAACACACTTAATCTACAACCAAAAATTATAGATTACCTAAAATAAATCTTAAAACTAAGATTCATGCAGGATTGATTGGTTGTAAGAAAGTTGATTTGAGACTAGTATGTGCCTAAGGAAAAGTAAATGAGAGATTTGGACGCTTAGACTTATTTCCAGTATGGAGGGATGGTTTGGTTGTCTAGATTTTTTTAGTGCTGCTAGCTGGTTCTGATGGGGAAGTCTTGTCTTCTGACCTCCGAAAGGGT
Source organism: Apoda limacodes (assembly GCA_946406115.1). Classification (NCBI taxonomy): domain Eukaryota; kingdom Metazoa; phylum Arthropoda; class Insecta; order Lepidoptera; family Limacodidae; genus Apoda; species Apoda limacodes. Next base: position 16,375,331 of record OX291555.1, on the reverse strand, counting down.
TTGGTAATATGGAGTGCTGGTGTGACCAAACAAGTTCGGTTAGAGTAAAAACTTCTATATCTAGTTATAACTAGATATATCTTTGGTATATGAATCGCTTAGATCTTATTTTATGTCTAAAATCAGAGGAGCACAAGATGGTTTTGGCGTTCGCCGGTTCCTGTTTCGACGTGTTGACTTCGTATTATGTTAAATATCCTTAATTTAAAAAATATTTATATATGTCAAATATAACAATTCTTTCCCTAAACTATACAGGTACCTTTAATTATTTTTTTTAACGCGTCGCGAGTGTTATGATTTACTTTTATGGACTTTGAAAGTGACAGTGACAAAAGACATAAAATAGTGTGAGAGCTACAGTGTCATTCAGGATCTCGAGAGTTGTCCATTCCTGACAGTATCCGAGGTCCCTGCTGGAGGGGACTGCAGTTCTTTAGAGGGAGATAACAACCTCATCGAGTCTCAGTGGATACTACTTAGTCATGCAAGAATAAATTTAGGTTTATTTATTAAGTTTAATTTTGATGTTTTTAATTTCAGAATAAGTTTTTTTATGTTTTTATTTATTATTTTTTTTGTGTATGTGTTCCTTTTTTTTTCTAATAGTTTATAGCAAATTATTTTGACGAGAAACTATAAATAACCTTAACGCACGTAAGCATCGAAACAACTTTATATAAAAATAACTTTTACAGTTTCTCTCTACGCGATTGAAGTCGGATTATTGTTTATGTTAATAATAGTTTATTTACATTGAGTGTTGTAAAACATAGAAGAAGATTTCTATTCGCTTTTAAGTACCGGTGATTACCTGTACTCTACTTCTGATGCAGTGTATATGGACTAAGGACGTTTCACATAATGTCAATTTTACTAGCTTTTGCCATTTTGAGGGTTCCGTACCTCAAAAGGAAATAGTAACCTTTATAGGATCCCTTTATTGTCCGTCTGTCTTTCTGCCTGTTAAGTCCCTTTTTCTTAGGAACGCGAGTTCGTGAAGTTGAAATTATTATCGAATGCTAAGGTCTACGGTCCCTTGAAGCAAGAAAGAACTAGTTTCTATGTCAAATAAATAAAAAAAAATACGACCATTTTTGTCGGATATTTTGGCATTCACAAATAAAATAAACCAAAAATTCCGTTGTCCTAGAATTAAGAAATTTGACGCAAGGCCTGTCTGTCATCACAAATATAGGCAAAAATCCAAAAACTGATCATAAACCTGTGAGACTTGATCTTGGGATGTAAGAACTATCTATATATAATAAGTTTGTACGGAACCCTCGAACCAGATTTGCACTTGGCCGGTTTTTTTTTTCAAATTATAATTTAAAATTATTACCAGCTTTAAAGTAATAACAGTTTTAAAGTAATTAATTACTATTTGAACTTTTCGCTTGTATGGCATTACTTTATTTCTATTCTATCAAATAAATAAATCGTAAGAAATTGTTTATTCTAATTTACATTGATTAAATAATAAGGTATTTTATTGTACCTAAGTAATGCCTGATTTCAGTAAAGTTTTAAAATACAAGAACTAAACATGAACTCACTGAAAATTTGATTTATATTATTTTGTTTTCTTATGAGAAAAGTTCACTTTAATTTAGCTTACAATTTCAATCACTTATGTACTTAAATGTTCATTTCTGTAAATGTGTATTAATCTAATTTTATTTCAGCGTTCCTTTTTTGCTTATGGCTCTTATTAATTAAATCTATAATTGGCCCATCATAACTCACTGATAGTTAAAATTAGTATGTCCCAAACACTCAATTTATATTTCTTGTTTTTCTTATTTGTTTTCTATGAGTGTTTTATTTTCTGCTATTTAGTAAATAGAGTCACTGGACAGCCTTTATGTGTAGAAATTTTAAATAGATTGTGGTTTTTCTATTTAAAATTCTCAAGGAGAGGGCAACAGATATGATTGGTCAAATTATCATAATTAATTTGATAATTACGAAAAAAGCAGAATTAATTATATCTGTTTGGAGATAAGGATAAAGGGTCCAATTAATTAAAAATGCTTCTTAACTTCTAACTTCATTTTTGAAATTTATCTGTTGATTTATAATTTTATATTTCTTTTATATTATAGAGATTTCAAAATACCTATTCCAAATTAAACTCCTTTTCTAAAGTCACTTCAATTTTATTTTTGATTTTATATTATTAAAATTCCTAACAACCTAAAAATTTATATAATTAAATATTATGAATCCAATATATACACACTTTATTTTCGAATTCCAGGAGCGGATAAGCGAACTCAGCATAGCGTGAGCATGAACGACAAGCGGAACTCTTCGAGCATACCCCGGATTCACATTGGCGAGCTTGGATAGATAAGTTACTTAACTAAGCTAGATTAAGTTATTTAATTATAATACAATACAATACAAATATCCTTTATTGCACAAAACAAAAACACAAACTTATTGTAAAAATAATATTAAAAAACATGTACAACAGGCGATCTTATCGCCAGATGGCGATTTCTACCAGATAACCTATGTTGGTATTGATATACAAATTTAAAATATTGGAATGGTAGGATGTGCAAAATTGTACAAAAACTGAAATAAAGATATAAGTAACATAGAATAAGAATAGTATAAATTACCAAATAAATAAATAACTACAAAATACATAAATACCCTTATACATAAAATATAAAATACATAAATTCCTTACATAAAAATACATAAACTACACATAAATAAAACAATTATACTAATTTAATTTCAAATAAATAAAATATAATAAAAAAATCAAAGTTTCTTTTCTCAGGGAAAGATTTTACAATTGTGACTCGGGCTTCACGGGACACCTCCGTGAGCCCTCTACTCGTTTAAAGTTTCGTCTGTATTTTCAGGGTGTTTAGGTTGCAGAGGAAAACCATTACAGGTTTATGTTTCAGGAAAGTAGTGGTCAGCCTCTGTATAGAATACGCGAGGGTGCTGAGAATTCGAAAATCTAGAATATTGAGGTGAGTTCGTGGTTGTAGGTCGACGAAATTGTGGTGAAAAAGGCACCAAAAGGGCAAAAGGCAGACAAAGGGTTGAGGTGTTTTGAGGCGGTTGTTATTATATTCTCGTTTTTTACAGGATTAAATAGTGTGAGCTTGGTATTTGCAGTATCTACAGAAGAGGATATTGGAGTTGGAGCTGGTTTTGGGTAAGTATTATGCACTGTAGGTTTAAATGTATAGTCAGGTCTTCGAGTAGGTGTTGGATAATGAAAATGATCTTGGGACGTCGAAGGTAGGTTTCGTTTATGCATCATGAGTTGGATTTTGTCTTCGGAAATGGCCATATTAATGGCGTCGTTAAGGTTATTCTAGTAGGTAGATCTTTGTAACGGACAATGCTAGATATTCTAGGAGATAATCCTAGTAAAAATGTGTTTAGGCTAAATCTTCCATAGCTGCGATTCTGCCGGGGAGTTCTTTTTTATTTGAGTTAGATAATGTGATTTTGGTTAGTAGTTTTGACAGATTCTTTTCCATTCGCAATGCGAATTGATTAAATGGTTCGTTAGTAGTTTGTCGGCATTCTTGTAGGTCTGTGACTAGGTGTGCGTAATGCTTCCTCTCACCGAATTGGGTTTGCAATAATTCTTTTAACTGTGCCCAACTTGTGAGTTCCTTTCTTGAACACACCGCTTCAGCCTTTCCTTCTAATTGGCTTAAAATATATTGGAATAAAATTGGTTTCTGAGAACTCGTTGCAATATTAAATTATTAAATTTATCTCGGGTGCCATCAAAACTCCTAATAAATTTAAATAAGGCAATGATTGGAAAGTTGTCTTCAGAGGTTTTTGAATCCTTTGTAGACATTTTAGCAAAATTAAATTAGTAAAAGTGGGTCACTGGAATGTTTATGTTTCTGTATGACGGCGTCGTGGTCTGGACGAGCTATGTTTTGATTCCGCTTTTTACGATGAGGATTGGATCAGTACAATGCTAATACATTTGTTACAGACAATAGTTATTAATAAATAAGTTTAGTAATGATGAGTATAAAATTTATGACAGAACAGTTGAAACCAGAATGTTTATGTCAAATAACATTTAAAATTCACTGAATTTTCACTGAGATCACAGATTAGATTCACTTTTGTCAGAAATTCACGTTCTCTAAGAAATAGTTAAAAATTTGAGGCTTACAGGATCTGGAACTGGAGTTGTAATATTACTTTGTATTTCTGGAACCTTGATGTCATTCTTGTTACAGCTGTGATCTCGTTGGCAGAACCCGGAGTATTTTTTTTGGCTTTGCTGGTTTTGTAGGTGTGACCTGACAGTTGACAGCTGGTGCCGCTGCGAGCTCTTCTGAAGAACTTGAAGTATATGTAGATGTGACCCCACGGTTGATTACACACAGTAGGTCGGACAAGGATACGGAGATGAGTTCAACGTTGCACTTTGATTCTGGCACACACACACACTTGTAAATGTATAAATAGTTTGTATAACTTGAAATAAAAGTCACTTTTATTCACGGATTTAGAAGGATTCAGAGAAGGATACGGAGACCATTCCGGGATACTATTTTTTTTTGTATCCGTTAGCGCTGCCACCAATGTTAGTCGGGATTCTCGACTAGGGTTTTTAAAAAAAAAATATTTATAATTATGAACACTTATTTATTCAGTAAAATATTATAATATACGATTTTATTAAAATTGGTGTGTACCGTCTGGAGGCTAGTGTTGAACTGAGGAGCTTTACTTGAGAAGTTGGGTGGGATCATAATAATGCTAAACAGGCTAGGAAAAGGGGTGACTAGACTATATAGGGTGGATATAATATTTATAACAGAACGTTTGGTGTAAATAAGATCATAAAGTAAATTAACAAGATTTTGGGAAATACTGCAACTAAAAAATATATACGTTAAACAAGATGGTTTAGAATGATCGAAGGACTCTAAGCCTGATGGTTTTTGAGTGTTTGGGTGATACATTTTCCATTTAATTTATAACAGTGGTGTCGTCGTTAGAATATTTTATTTTTCGGTAATTGTCATTACAAAGATGCTGTACTGTACTTTCCAAATAATTGTTAGAAGGCTGTGACCCACATAAGGTATCTCTGTAATTAACAATGTTTCGAAACAGTAACAAGTTTCATTTGTAAGCCTCGAGGGTGACGTCTCGTTACGAACGGTAATGGGATTCTCAATATTCTGTAAAATATACATAATCAATTGTACTCTTACGATATAATAAATGAGCAATTAATTTTATTAGATAAACAATTGCAATTTTTGATACTAAATAACAGGTTCGTTTTGTTGCCGGCATTAAGAGTTGTGTGCTATGACATAGGCGTTCTGTCCACCAAACCTTACTGCTCGACCTGCCAAACATGTGCAGCCAATGCTTTAAATCCTTACCAGCTAAGTGACTCTATATTCAGCATTAAAGGCATTCATTTATAACCAACAGAACGATCGAATGCACGCATAGAGATAAGAGGGCATTGAATGCGTATAATGCTTGTCAACAAAACACCCCTAATGTTAAACCGACTTCTCAATGGTCAAAAGAGATATTTTGTAGATCAGTTATTGTGCCAAGAATTCCTCTTGTCTATCAAGAACCACCATAATAATACTTGTGTATGTGAAATTTTCAGTTTTCTACCTATTTCAGTCTAAAAGATAGAGGCGTTTAAGGTCGGATAGACAGACAGCCTAGGTTTAGCGATAGGGCTCCATTGGCACGCTTTGGAACCCAAACGAATGAACATATTAAAAGATGTTTGTTGGATAGGTCCCCCATTTTTTTCTTAGTTTTTTAAAGTTCCTTAAGAAATCTGTACAATTTTTAATGACACAAATATATATATATATTATAAATCACTTTAACAAACGTTCGAACAAACGGAAAGCCAGCCTAAACATTCAATGCATTCATCGCCTTTGATAAATCCAAAAATGTCAAGAATTCATGGCGCCGCGACCAAATGTATGACTGGGAACAGCACCTGACGGCCATATAGGCTAGTCGAGTGCGCTCGCCCACCATCTTACCGCGTACCACGATTGCTCTGTCTTGATGCCTTCAATGACCGACTGATATAATTATTGTTTAGGCTGTCGTAATAGGGGGCTTCTTTGGCAGCCTTCAGTACTGAACCCTAAAAACAAGTTAAGGTTTCTTTAGTAGTAAGGTAGTCGTCATCGAAGCTTTAGCCCTTTATGTACCTAACCTTTCATTTTCATGTCATAGTAACTACTTACTAATATTGTTAATGATAGTTGCATTACATACCTATAACATAACGAATTCATACAACCTTCAATATTAATACAATATCAACCTGTAATATCTTGAGAAAATAAGGTAGCATCGTTCTCATGAGTAGATAACCTTTGGATCGCAGCACATTTTAATATTCTGCTTCATTGACATTTTTCTTATTTTCTCTGAAATATTTTTGGTTCAAATTGTAATTTAACATTGCCCAAGCTGTATATTATACAACTTCGGATTGCATTGAATCGAAATCTCTGCCATTTAGTTACCTGTTGTTCTGACCATGCCTCAGCTGTTGAGCCCACTGCTGGGGCACAGGCCTCTTCTTGTAAAAGGAACTTACGAAATAGTTTACTGCAATAGCCCAGGGTAAGTTGGCCAATATCGTACAATATATCTGTCTGTCTGTCCGGCCGTCTGTCACAGCCACTTTTTTCCGAATCTATAAGAACTATACTGTTAAACCTTGCGAAGTAGATTTTTGAAAGATTTTCACACAAAAATAGAAACAAAACAATAAATTTTGGGAGTTCCCCATACTTAGAACTGAAACTCAACTTCTACCTGCAAAAACTTTTTACGAAAATCACCTATTTACAAAAACACGAATATTTTGAGTTTTCAATAAAAGTTAATGCAGACATTCGACATAGAAATAAAATTATGGTTAATGATACGTTACTTACCTAACTAACTAAAATAGTTCATTGAAAATACAATTGTCATGCTATGAATAATGGTTAGCATTAAGTCGATTTTAGACTATTTTGTTATTAGGGATATTTCAATTCAATTAAAAAAACCAAAGAACCTAGTTGTCGTATCGTAAAAATCATACTAAATATTACATAAAAATCAACACAGAATCATTAGGGGCGTTGTATGTTTGTAGGTTTATTATAGCACAAATATTTTAGTTAAATCAGCAAAGTAAACGTGGACTTGTTTCAAACAATGCTTAATAATGAAAGCCGCACGTGACTTGAATTATATTCCCAGAATTTTATAGTTGACTTGACAATCCCGTTTAGTTTAGTACACAAATCATTTACACGAGTCTGTAAAAGCTAGAAGATTTAATTAAACTGTTCTTTGTGGGTATAATTACGTTTACGAACGTTTGGTGTAAATGAGAAAATTAGGTAAATTAATTAGATTTACCTAACGTTAAACAAGATGGTTTAGAATGATCGAAGGACTCCCAACCTAATGGTTTTTTAGTGTTTGGGTGATAAATTTTTCATTTAATTTATAACAGTGGTATCGGCGTTACAATATTTTATTTTTCAGTGGTGGCCTAGTGGTTTATAATTAGTACATTATGATACTAGTGAGCTGAGCTGCTTATCACAGACGAGGCTATTATATATTGCTATTCATTCATATTACTAAATCCTGTTAACTTTGATGCAACATCAAAAACATAACTTCCACCAGTTATACTTCGAGCCATATCACTTGCTGAGAACGTCACCAGATCAGCAATTTCATCAAATCAAATCAAGTCAAACAATATTTATTCAAATAGGATACTGAGAATACTTTTGAATCGTCGAAACAATTTAAAAAATGTTAATTTTTGCCAAAAAATGCTGACAAGAAGTTCTTTTTAAAGTAATAATACCATACTTTGATAATCAGCTAGCAAGGTTACGATATGTAATGAAACCCTTAGTAGGTAATATAAATAATCTAAGTTAGTAAGCTACTAAAAACAAAGTCAAACACATGTAAATTACAATTTTTTTTGTTATACATAAAATCTATGCAAATATGTGATAACACACACATTTACGCGTCTATGCGCCACACCCACCCCTATCCAGAACCCCACAACACGAAGCAGCCAATCGAAGACAACTATCCATGGTGCATCCCCTGACCTTAATGTGTCATTAATTCTCAACTACATATCAAGATGGGTATCCGGTATTGGACCCATACCATTAATTCCAGACATTATTATCTTTATTGAATTCTTCCACAATATAGTATCCCTTGTTAATAAAAACCCTTTTTAATATTAGTTTCTAAAGTATGTACGGGTAGGTTTATATATTTTCAGGAATTGTATTAAAAATGCAAATGCTCGGCATTTTGAAAAAGCCACGCACTTTGTGAAGGAGACATTTTGGAATTGCAAGTTTATTTTTATTCCTAGTATTAACGTTGTGTTTGTAACAATTTTTACAAATAATCTTAGGTTTTTACTAGCATAAAATAAGCACGCGTAAATATACTGAGAGGCTGCAGTAAGTGTACTATTTTTTTTAAATATAATAATCTCGGCGTGGTAAGTTATATATTCATTGATCTTATTACTCTTTTATGATTAGTTTTCTCTCTTCTCTTTTCAGTCAGTTCCTATTGCACTTTCAAAGGTGTCGTTGTTTCCATTTTTCTTTTCAAAGCCTCACTAATCTCAGGTGTTATTCCTGCATTAACATACATGTTAATAGTCACAAAACCAGGCAAAATGGCATTGACTCTTACTTCGCGACCGTCCGAATTCTAGAGCAGCACATCTGGTGAAGTGATCTACACATGCCTTTGATATACTTTAATACAAATATTGTGGTTAGTAGTCCCGGCAGCAAGATTAGTTATGTTAATCACACATCCTTTTCATTTTATCAAATATGTTGCACAAAAGCTTGTGATGAGAAGCATTGATCTCAAATTTACAGCCATGATATGATCGTACGTTTCCATTAGTTAAAGCTTTAGTAAATTTATTGGCTCTTAAATTCCAGCACAGCTGACAAGAACATCGATGTGACCAAATTTGCTATTTGTGCTGTCTACTAAACTTTTTACTTCTTCATCCTTTGTCAAATCAATTATTGTCTTCAATACTTTATCTTTATTAAGTTTTGAACAATTTGCAGCTGTCACTTCCAGATTTTTGGCATTGATGTCTGCAATTGACACTCTTGCATTGCCTCTTGCATAGTGTAAAGCGACTGCTCTTCCCATACCACAAGCCGCTCCAGGTATTAACACAACCTTATCATTTGCAGCCATACATTAATTATTTTATTAATATACATGAATTTTATTAATCAAAGAGTTATTATGACAACACAAAAGTTGCACCATTAGTTGTTTAAAATAACTTTTGCCTGCGGCTTTGTCCGCGCAAGTATATTATATTCTAAATAAATGTTTGAATCTTATCACGTGCTAGCGCCTATCGTACGTGAAACTGTGTCACTTTGTATGCTCCAATAGTGTAATATGTCTTCGTACACTGGTCGAAATAGTACGTCTTTTTCAGGGTATGCCATAGCCTTAATATTTAGGGGGCGATCCGAGAATAACTACTCCTATTAAGTACCGCTAGGGAAAACCGGGCATTGAAGACAAAATATATTTACTTACGTCTACCAAAAACTATTTCAGTAATGTTTTTTTTTTGTTGAAATGTCTGATAAAGTATATCTAAATACAATTCATTTACTAAGGATCAGTGTTAATGAGATCCTATTAAGCTCTAATTGTGCGACCTTTTTTGGGCAGAATGTAAAAGGATGAACAAAGCAGTTAATTAATTCCTTTGGGACTCGGATTATCAACATCGCTCGACCCAAGTTTGTAAGTCAAAAAATATATTTAAAAATTAAATGATGGTGTTTTACAAAAATATTAAATTCTGTACACATCGTATATATTCGTAGTTGGCTCATATATATGGCTTGCTTTTATTTATTTGTATGGCTGTCAAACTCAAAAGTCGCAATAGAACTTTCTCGAATTGTTAGATAAATGAAGGTGCAATTTCTGTATATTACTATTTCTGTACTAGCTTTTGCCAGCGGCTTCGCCCGCCCTAAATTTGGTTATCGGCATAGGATTCTAACGGCAACTCCTCAATTATAAAAAAAAAACACAGAAGGTAAAATATTTTTGAATAATACGTACCGCCCTTCCCCCTTAGGACTGCCCGCCGGCCTCGCACATCATAAATGCGCGCGCAACACTTAATAATTATTTTGCTGCCACGTTATTTTAAAACTGCGATATCTCCGAGGATATTCATTGAAATCGAATGATTTACAGAGCAATTTTGTTTTAAATTAAATGCTTGTGATGAATAACGTATTTATTTGGATAAAGATTAATATCAGATTTATAAAAACACCTTCACAAATAATGCATTATTTTAGAACAAATGTGGTTAGCATAAAAAAGGTTTTTTTTTTTTTTTTTTTTATACCACTAAGGTGGCAAACAAGCTTACGGCCCGCCTGATGGTAAGCGGTCACCGTAGCCTATGGACGCTTGCAACACCAGGGGTATCACTCGCGCGTTGCCAACCCTTCAAAAATCCAATAACTTCTTTCTTGAAGAACTCCATACTGTAGTCCTTGCAGAAAACCTTGGCAGGGAGCTCATTCCACAACTTAAGCGTTCGCGGGAGGAAGTTTCTCTGAAACCGCACTGTACGCGACCATTTAGGTTCTAAAGTGTGAGAATGAATTCCCTGCCGATGGCGAGCGGTGCGATGGTAGAAAGTAGCCGTGGGCATCATTTCGAACAATTCCTCTGAACACACACAGTGAGGCAAAGTCTCTCCTCAGACTTAAGGGCTCGATACCGCAAGTGAGTTTGGAATCGTCGACAATTCTCACAGCCCGTCGTTGAACCGAGTCAAAAGGGCCAAGCTGGTATCCGGGTATAGTGAGCCAACCTTAAAATATAGACATATGCTGTCGCGGACTTTTTTTAGTTCTTTTATAGGGGAACAATTCTGTCATACATGATTTTTGCGAAACTCTAACCGTTTACGCAGCGCACGCAGCGGAAGCTCTCAAAAGGATAAAAAAATCCCGATTTTGAAACTTTTTTCATTAGTTCTCCGCTCCTATTTGTGTTAGCGTGATGATATATAGCCTATAAGCTTGCTCAATAAATGGACTATCAAAAACTGAGAGATTTTTTTAAATCCGACCAGTAGTGCCTGAGATTAGCGCGTTCAAACAAACAAACTTTTCAGCTTTATATATTGGTATAGAAAAAAACCCCGATTTTGAAACATTTTTCATTAGTGCTCCGCTCCTATTTGTGTTAGCGTGATGATATATAGCCTATAACCTTCCTCGATAAATGGGCTATCTAACACCTAGAGATTTTTTTTAATCCGATCAGAAGTTCCTGAGATTAGCGCTATCAAACAAACAAACCCTTCAGCTTTACATATTAGTATAGATTTATGTATAATACCACACCATAAACATTAATTTCATTCATACAGCCAGTCTTCACCGTTGCGATAAAATGTATGATTTGCTGCACCGGAAGCGCCTAGCTATTCCTATGTCACGACATAGGGAGCATTTGCCCCCCGTCTCGCCGCGGACGTAACCTCAATGTTGCACTGTCTAGACGCCTTTGAATATCGAATGTATGAATGAAATGATTGTTTCGGTTGTGATAATACAATCTATCACTTTCTATGCTATGTTGAGTGACAGGAACAGCTTATGCTTTTGTATATCTTTTTTACAAATGTTTTGTACAGCTTGTTTTCAGCAATAACGGAACATTCTCCAGACTAATATATTTATTAATTCCCGAGACTGAACCTTATAGACAAAAAAAGTTAAAACTAAAAGTCTAAATAATATTTGAGATCAACTAAAATTGACCCCCAATGCAAAAAGGTGCCATGTTAATCAAATTTAAAAGAAATAAGCGCATTCAGGTGACATTAGCTCGAACCACGTTGGTATATATGCCAAGCGTCGAACATTAAAATCGGCTTTATATTTTAAATAACAAAGCCTCCTCATCAACTGCGCGCCCATACAACTCTTATGTTATTCTGATGGACGTGGAAGATCCAGTGAAATCTGAAAATATAATGAGTTTTCGTAGTATTACATCAATAGTGGAGGCAACATAAGATCTTTTACGTCGACCTGTTTGCGATTAACCGATACTACAGCGGTCACCAAATTTACGAAAAAAATGGCTAAGTGCGAGTCGGACTCGCGCACGAAGGGTTCCGTACCATTATCTATAAAAACGGCAAAAAAATCACTTTTGTTCTATGGGAGCCCCCTTAAATATTTATTTTTTACCTTTTTTTTAGTATTTATTTTTATAGCGGCAATATAAATACATCTTCTGTAAAAATTTCAACTGTCTAACTATCACGGTTCATGATATATAACCCGGTGACAGACGGTCGGACAGTGGAGTCTTTGTAATGGGGGCCCATTTTTTACGTCTCCGGGTATAGCGATTACCTAAATATGTATATAATTTCTATAATATAATTATTTACTAAATGACTTTTTCACCTCTCCAACACCAAAAGCGTGGTTTTGCTATTCAAATACAGTGGGCAAAATCAATTTTTGCTGCGACCGTGAGACAAAGTAATGTAACGTTCGAATATTACATTTCGAAATTCTGTGTTACTGAAAAAAAAACAACGCGATGATGAAAGCATAACTACATTGCATTTTTCATTGTTGACGTACTTAATATTTATTATTAATATTACCTACTAATAATTTATAGCGTTTATTTAAAAAAAAATATGCTTTGTTTTTGATAAAAGTGTCATAGAGCTAATTTCCGAACGTACGTCTAAAAAAAAGAAGAAATGGCACGAAAATAATTAGTTATTTTAACCTTAGATTGTTTATTTACGTATAAATTGTATTTTTTTGAAAATATAAGTGCCTCGACTTACAACGATATTTCTTTAACACCAGAAAAGCTAAGACAACAAGTATCTGATGCAAAACTAAGTTTTTACCAGAGAAATCACGTGAAAAATATCTTAAAGCATACAAATTGTTCTATAATTGGTGACTTTCAAAAGTTGCTTATGTTCAAAAGTATAGTTAGTACCTACCTATTTTTTTTTTTCATAGGATGAACTTATTGCTTAATACGGCATTTAGTGTGTTCCTTGCCTAAGATCTATTTTTTCGCACTGGTAGAGGTGAAATGTTGTATGTTTCACACGAGAACACGCCTTTAAAGTTGGCAATCTTTACAAGAACAGTTTTGCTTGTTGAGCAAATAACTATTGTTACTTTTTTTTTGTGATCAGATTTGTCAAAAAAAGTAGTAGTCAAAACTGTTAGCCAGCCAAAAATACTTTTGACTAAGGAATTCGGCTAAAAGTAGTTTTGACTAAAAGATATTGACTATATTGACTACTAAAAAAAGGGTTTTGACCCGTGTTAGTCAAAATCACTTACAACGGGAGTATTTAATAAGAGTGTTTGCGTCTTTATCATGGTCAAAAATTAAAAAAAAAAATATCTAACATATTATTAGAAATACCTTAAAGTAGGCTAACAAACATATAAGCTAACAGAAAAGACTTGTCGTGTTAGGTTCCGCCGGTCTGTCTGTCCAACCTTGGAAAGGCTCTATTAAAACATAACAGGTATAACAATCAATAAATAAATTAGCGATGACGGAGAAAATTTTGTGCGCATTTTTTTATGGGGTCATTGTATAGATCTTCAAAGATGCATTTAAATTTTTAAGACTGACATTTTGCGAGTGATTGGCGTCCAAAGTAGAAGAAACTGGGTCTCCCTCGGTCTTACTTTAAATCAGTGTATTCTAAAAAACTGTGAAAAATTACAATAATCCATACTAATATAGTAATTCGGTATGTCTATTTGTCTGTCTGTATGCTTAAACCGCTGAACTAATTAAGACGAAATTAGGTATGGAAATAGTTTGTCCCGGGGAAGGACATAGGATGGTTTTTTTCTTGAAAAATTCAAAAGTTTCCTCCGGAATAACTATAACTGATCCTAAATGAATTATAGCTTGCTATGGCCAACTTCATTAGTATATTTAAGGAGTTGAGGAAATAATCCCATGCCAATAACCAAATTTAGGGCGGGCGAAACCTCTGGCAAAATTCAATTCATTAATTACTAGCTATCTCATTAATATTATAAATGCGAAAGTTTGGAAAGTATTTTTACTCAATAACGATTCAACCACTAGATGGATCGTGAACCGCTGAAACTATTTAAATGAAATTTGGTATGGAGATAGTTTGAGTCCCGATAAGGTCATTCATTGGCTTCTTCCTGGAAAATTCAAAAGTTCCCGCGGGTGCAACTACAACCGAATTCCACGAACGAACCATAGCTGCAACTATAGAAAACGTCATTAGTATAATTAAGAGGATACAATTCGCGGCGCCTTCATACAAACGAATTTCTCATTTTTTTTTGACATTTACTGATCAATCACTGTGAGATTACTTAGTCATAATCCCAAGCCAAATAACTTTGTCTGTGGTTTTACAAAATATTGTAAAATGTTTTTATTAAATAAAAATCTATTTTGAAACCATTTGTATGAAAAACTAGAATCATGTATAACTTTGAACTTTAAAATTTAATTGAAAACTGGCACTCTGGAGACCTAAATATTTATTCCTAGAACATGCCTAAATATTTATTCCTAGAACATGCCTTTAAAATTTCGTGGTGTTTGATCAACAAGTGACGAAAAAAAGTTAGAAATTCGTTTGTAAGAAGCACGCTGAGAGGCGCTCCGAATCGTATTCTCCGAGGAACCAAATTAAGGATGGGCGGAGCCGCTGGCAAAAGCTATTAAGCTATATACCTAAATTTTGACAATTATAATCATTCAGCTTAGATATTTTAAAATACATGCGTGTACGACTCGCACTTTGCCGGTTTTATTTCGTATTTAACTATTTCTCTAAAACTTGTTGTCTGGTAACAGTATAATGTTTGAGCTTGTTTATACAAAAATCATAAAACATTGTACGAGACCTAAAGATTGCAAACAAAATGCGAAATGAAACCTCGTGATTTTTATTTATTCCATTATAACAGACCTAGTACCTACCTAGCTTATTGAATTACATCCAGAAAGACATCTGACCGGCATAAAAACCATCATATAATCAATTCCATGGTACCCCAATTGTTGCCACTGAAGTTATGCCTTTTCATTTCATATCCCACTAGGTCGTTTTTGCTTACCTTATAGTTTTCATCCATCTTGCACCCTATATCTGCCTGTAACCTGTGCTGTGCTGTGCTGATAGAGATAATCTCGAATTCGAGATACGTTTAATTGATTAAATCGTAACTTGTAAATCGCGGTACCCGTTTGAGTCGATAAATCGACTAGTTTGAACTAGGTAAGTTAAAAAAACATGGTGGATATAGTTTGCAAATAGTTTTTTGGATTCTTAAAACCTCTTTTTAGTGGTCAGTAGCAGTAGGATATCGCACAGAAAGTGAATTAAAAAAGGAGTCAGAATTAGTGTGTGAGGCTAAATAGTATTTAATTTTGGGGGTTAGTAATATATATCAAAATGGGAAGTTATAGGGAAACACCCCTTTTTTCAAAAAGGGGTTCATGTGATTCCCCATTCTTATGCCTTTTGGGTCACAGAAAACCCTGTTGCAACCCCTCTTTTTTTTTCAAAAAGAAGTCCATATGATTTCCCATTTTAATGAATTTATGACTCCCCTAAAATAGGAGGGGTCACAAAATTCTCTCTTCCTTCTTCTTCCCTTCTTCTTCTTCCCACTTTGATGATCGATAGAGTCCATCGATACTAGCAATGTTTTTACCTAACATTTTTTTGTGACTGTATTTTTTTGATAAAAAGGGGGGATTCCAGACTTCCCCCCCCCACTCCCACCCAAATCAAAACTATTTAGCCGTTAACCAATATTACTCATTCTGACTCTTTTTCATAGCACTTTCCGTGCGACATCCCATCTCTACTGCTACCGACCACTCGATGCATGTCGAGCGCTGGCGTGCGACATATGGCCATAAAGAGATTTTAAGAATACGAAAAACTATTTGTAAATGATATCCCCCATGTTTTTTCAACGTATCTAGTTCAAACTAGTCGATCTATCAACTAAAACAGTTACCGTGATTAATAAGCCATGATTAAATCAATTAATTAATCTCGAATTCGAGATTATCTCTATCCGCACGAGAATCAGGCCCCTGGTCGTGTTCGAACTCAAAGAATCTGTTGGTCTCGACTATAGCACGGACGCGAAGCATGAAGAATGTCGTTCAGTGACCGGTCACTATTTGTCTCTGTTGCACGCGCATAATTATTTGCCATCGCGCTCGCACAGATACGATGATCGACCGCTGTCATCAGAAATTACTACTATTTGACCACTGAACACAGGCTAAAAAGTAAAAGATCAATGTACGAAATTCGTTGTGCTTCGCGTCCGTGCTATACTCGTGTACATTATGACGATCGAAGGACGATCGAGTACGGTTATCGTCAGATAAAGTTACAAACGCGTCAACTTCTCACCATTAGAACTCAGACATTTGTTGTTTTTTATTGTCCATAATGTAAGACCATATTATTTCCTCTAAAAAAATAATTCTGCAATTGTTCTTCAGTTAATACTTTAAGCTTGGTTAAAATATTAGTATGGTGTTTCTAGGAAATCGCACTCAAACGTAAAAAAACTTTACAGATGCATTTTTTGGGAATTTTTAAATAATTTAATTAAATTTTAACTCTGAACATAACAGACATCGCTGAGTTGCGTATTTGGGAAGTAACAAGCTATGCCCGACTCGTCGTCACACCATATAGACAAGCCATTTCTAAGTGTAGCGCCACTCTTGTCACACTCGGTGTAACGAAGCTCGCAACATAACTGGTGAGAACTACGTTATTGATTCTGGTATTCTTTTAGCAGGTATCGAATACTTTTATTACTTGAAGTTTAGTCACTTTTACAAAAAAATTGTCAAAGTTATCTGAGAATCGTTTATTGTCTTGAGTACTTTTATTTCTTTATATCGAAAATACTCTTACTAACTACTAAAGTATGAATGTAGAAATAAGTTTAAAATACGACATGGCGTAAAAAAAGGGTTCCTTGTTTGTCTAGGGAATCCTAAAAAGGATTTTTTTAAAAAGATTAAATAAACAAACACTGTTAGTTTCATCATCAATATTTATTTTCTATTTATCCATTATCATTTCTTGCATTTTCCACAACTCTTAATTGTTGTGCCGGCTTTTGAATACCTCTGAAAACTAAAAGATAAATTATTATAGTTATATTAAATTGAGCTCTAACGAAAATTTGCACCTTAAAGCTTAATACTTCGCAAACGCATCGCTGAATCAAAAAATGATTTTTCACACCCTCAATATTTTTAAACGAGCTATACAACGACACTATGCTGTAGAAAAGAAAATACATATATATATATATATATATATATTCATCCCCAATTTACGTTTTGGGGAGGTACACAAATAAAATTTTGTTTTAGAATTTTATTTTACCTCGTTGTCGGCCTAATTAGTATACCCATGGCAAATTACAGCTTTCTAGTACTAATGGTCTCTGAAGTACGGACATGACTAAACTTTAAGGGTTCCTGGTTGAGTCCGAAACAGTAAAAAGAATTATAAAACGAGATACAATGCCCATTATATTAAAAGAACAGCCTAAGTAGATAAAGTTGCTCAAAAATAATGTCAAGTGGAATGTTCCTCATAAAGCTTTCTACAAAAAGTCCGTTATAGCACATTAGTGTCCATCTCTCAAGTCTGAATCAAAATAACTATTTATACATAAATATAATTAATAAAAATATAACGCAGTTTACAAAGTTTTTTCTACTTTATTATAAATCCTTATTCAATGAAATATGTATATTAGTTAACTTAGTTATGTTATGTACATTTAAGTTAAGAATAATTGAAATGACTCAAGCGTAGGTAACAGTAAATTTCATGAATGGAGCGAAATATCCACAAGTCCGAGATGAAGTGTTTTGAAGAAAAAAACAAAAACAGTCGTATAGAGATCCCATTTAAATTTGTTATTGTTAAGAAATCCTTCATAAAACCATACATATATTCTATGAACATTTTAGGTTTCTACCTACTTTGCTTTATAAGATAGAGTCTTGTAAAGGTCGAACAAAGTCACAGACTGATAGACAGACGATACCTACCTCTTAAGAATGACTTGATATAGAATAATAAAAAGATACTGATCGTTAATTTATTAATTAATTAATGTCTTTGTACCTTTGACTGTAAGCAGCCATACGAAAAAGACACTCAGTAGGATGTATTATGTCCTTATGTAAGGAAGGAAAGTTTTGTTATTTTCCGGGCTCAGAAACTGATACTTAAACTCGAAAATTGTATAAATTTATTTTAAACAATTTCTAACGGGTCGGTTAAAGGGTACTACAAACATACATAACCAATCTTCCTTTATGGCACAGCATAATGAACTGTTGCAGCTCTGACTTTCTAATAAAGAAACAACGCTTATCTACCATAGTACAATCAATCGATTAAAAGATCAACAAATGCGAATTAAAACTGACATTAAAATTGCTATACATTTTAATAAATGCGTTTATTATCGCATTATTGTCTTCAGTATTTCTCAGTATTACTTCTTTTAACTCATCAAGATCTGGTAATGGGAATAAATTATTATTATCCAGTACCATTTACTGAACTGAAGCTGGTGTCTTGCGACTAATGGCAAAAAGACAGGCAGCGGCGATGGGCTTATTACCTGTCATTCAGAACTCATACGTGATACATACTACTCAGCCGATGAAAAAAAAGAAAATACTGTTTTCGAAAATTATATTCCAGAAAGACTATCAGAAAATTAAGATACGGGGATGAAGTCGCGAGATGTGACTAGACTGGCTTAGTCAAATTACGATGGAAATATTATAATCAGTTGTTAAGTCAAAAAATCTAAATGTCTTTGGTACCTATATCCTTCATGCGCGATTCATAAACTATAAGGCGGTACTCTTACCTAAAATAATAACCAAAACACAATAATAAACAATTCATTACTCTTATTGCAAATTCTTTGAAAAAAAATTCAAAAAATTGCTGTAGGCAAACATAAATAACTTGTGTGTGTGTGTGTATCCGAAGTACTGGACAACGTATCAGAACGACGTGCCAGCCTCCCCGTCCGGATGCTAGCGGAACGCTGACGCCCGCACCCGCACAGATACCTGCTTGTTTTTAGCAACCTGTAATTTTCTTTTTCTTCAATTTCTTAAGGAAAAGATTGTTGGATTTTAAAACGAAATGTCACAGTTAAAAAACAACCAAGTTTTCACATTTCGTGCAAGAGCGACTAGAATCGTCGCAACCGTTTTAGCAGTTGTTAGGAATTTAAATTTTAAAAGACTGCATTTTATTTTCATTTTTAATTGGAAAACAAAGCAAGTTACAAAAAAAACCCAAATATCACAATTATTATAAAAGAATTAATAATGTACATAATTTTTTTTAACCGAGTAGTTGCCATTCAAAAACTGCTAAATTTCACTGAATTCTGTAATAGGGTCCTTGAGCTTTATGTTTATTTTCCTCAATGTCGGATGCCAACAAAACTTTTTTACCTATCTTATTTTTAACTTTTTGGTGGATTTGAAGTCCGACGGCCATGTTTGTCGGATATTTTGGCATTTACAAATAAATCTATACATATAAAATGCTTTGTCCTGAATAACTGAAGGATCAAAGCACAGCCTAAACTGCTGGTCGTTAGAGTACTGAATTTCGGGCATCCGAAAAATTCCAAAATTCATCCCCTAACGGGGTTAAAAAGGGGTAGAATCTTATTTTAGCGAAGATTTTTTCGAAGTTGATGTCAATACTTCTTAGTGTTTTGATTTAAATTACATTTTATTTGGACACATGTTTGAAAACAATCCATCCGATTATGTTAAAAAAAGGTTGAAATTAGTTAAAAACATAACCCAATACTCTGTAAAATTGGAATGTCTCAAAAGTCACCGTACTATATTAGTACCTCATTTGAAGGTTCTTAAGCTTAAAGAGGTTATGCACTTTTTAGGTGTTTGATTTTTTGTGTTTAATAATACTTAGAATTTTCTTTTTCTACCTATCTATACTAATACAATAAAGCTGAAGAGTTTGTTTATTTGCTTGGACGCGCTTATTTTAGAAACTCTGATTTGAAAAATTATTGCAGTGTTAGATAGCCCATTTACCGAGGAAGTCTATAGGTTATATATCACCACGCTAAGACCAATAGAAGCGGAGCACCAATGAAGAATGTTTCAAAATCGGGTTATTTTCCCTTTTGAGAGCTTCCGTTGCGTGCGCTGCGTAAACGGTTAAAGTTTCGCAAAAATCATGTATCACAGAATTGTTCCCCTTTAAAAGTTCTAAAAAAAAGTCCAAGACAGTATAAGTCTATCTTTTGAGGTTGGCTCACTATAATCTTTCTTTGCTAACAAAATTTGTTAAAAAAAAACTAGCTATTTACTTCCCATCACTTCGTATATTATTATGAATAATAATTTTTGTTTATTTACTTTTATGACGTGGAATATTTGACATCTTAATCTGTAACAGAATTAAAATCCCATATCCAACCTGAACTACTCATAATCGCCATATACTAAAAATAAAAAATCTAATCTAATGTAAATAAATCTGACACGAGTTCCGTCTTACGAATTTTCTATGACTTGTCCTTATTGAGGGTTTCACTTCAAAAACATACAACCTGTATATAACATTTTAACATGTGCAATCCGCACTTTCATCTTTTCATCAACCCAATTTCCTCTTACTTTTTTCATCTTATAGAGTTTAACATTTTTTACCCATCACAAAAAAAGTGCACAACGCTGCTAAAGACGTTTTCACTTCAAAATTATAATAGGCGTGGCATTATGGTTTTCGTCTTGCGATTTTTTATGGCGTGGCATTATGGTTTCCGTCAGACGATCAGTCTGACGCGAGTTTATAATTTTTTACCCATCACAAAAACTAACCTTATGTAAATAAATCTAACGTGAGTTCCGTCTGACGAATTTCCTATGAATTTTTGATAAAGGCTAGTGACCTGACGCGAGTTTAACATTTTTTACCCAAACCAAAAAAAGTGCACAACGCCGCTAAAGAAGTTTTCACTTCAATAATACATTATTAACGTAGGTGTTTTTATTAACATGATAATAATCCTTATCCAAATAAAAACGTTATTTATCACAAGTATTAAGTTTAAAACAAAAAGGAGATATCACTGTTTTAAAAGAACATCGCAGCAAAATAATGAGCTAATCAAGTACTGCGCGCGTATTTATGATGTGCAAGGCCGGCGGGCAGTCATGAGGGGAAAGGGCGGTACGTATTATTTAAAAATATTTTCACCTTCAGCGTAAACAAAGACGCGGGTTAAAGTTAGCGTTAGCCCAAAGTAACTATTACTGACTGACGGGTCGAGCTGAAATTTAACACACATATAGCTATTATGATGTAGGCGTGCGCTAAGAAAGGATTTTCCAAAATCAAAAAAATCAAAGTTTGTTTAAAGCACCAAGATCGCGAGGCTAATCCATTAGTTAAATAATTTTTAGTAGTTATTTATTTATTATTTTTGTAAAAGGGAAAGAGAGAGGGGTAGAGGGAGAGATAGAGAGAGAGAGCGCGAGAGAAAGCGTCAAGTGTGTTTTTGTCAACGATTTTCAACGGGGAGGAGTACCTATAAACACACACAACAAATCCTATAATGTGACTATTTCTTATAAAGAAACAAAACCAACGTACGATAGGACTGTGGTGCGAATCAAAACTGACATTAAAATTGCTATACATTATAAAATAATGAATAATCATCTTTTGTTTTGACACTTATCTTCCTTAAAATCAATAAATATTTAACTGATGATAATTATTTATCCATACGGAATATTTTAAGCTATTGCATAGCTTTTCTCGCGGGCTCTGAGCGCGGCGACCAAATCAAGAAATTCCGTAACGAAAAATACCTAACAACGGCAAACTTGACTGTACGGAAAGCAATTGAAAGGCGCAAAAAAATTGAATTTTATATAACTTTTTTGATGACAATTATTAGTAGGTTATGAGAGTCGAAACACAATTGAATGAACTTGACTCGATACAAGAAAATCGCAAAGTTTCCTCTAAATCTTCATTTTTAGAGAGATACTTATACGGGGAAAACAGTTTTCAATGAAATTTCGTCTACGTGTTCCATAATAAATACTTTAGACGATTATGGTTTATTTTCTTGCGAAAGAGTGTTATTTAGTTTGTTAGCAAAAAATACATTTCATAAATAACGTCGCGTGGGCCGGCCATTACGCGGCTCTCGCCTTCCATCAGTCGGCCGCACCGCCTCATCAGAACACCTGTGTACAACTTTGTTGCGCCCACCCCGCTGCCGCAAACGAAAATTTATTCAATAAAAGAAAAAAAAATGTTTTCTTATCGATCACCACGCATAAAAAGTGTAACTTAAAATAATATCAAAGAAAAAAAAATACTGCATATGTAAAAAATAAATAAATAATTATAATTGCATAAGTTGATAAAAAATGCTATGTAATAGCTTAACCGCGGCAGGCCCCGAGTGCCACTGTTGTTTTTTTGTTACACAGACGTAGGGTATTATAGAATATTAAAAATCAACGAAATAGTGTAAAAAAGTTATTTATAAAAAATAAAAAACTAACGAGTATTTAACCACGGCTTCATGTTGTAGTAGACGACCAGTTTGTTGAAATAATAGTAATTAAATATATATTTTGCCGATACCTAACAACAAGAATTGTTTAGCGTCGTGTCCTCTACCTAAATACTTTCAACAAAATAATTTACAGGCCGCTCTGAAATGTTTTTTTTGTACAATATTTAGAGATTATTTTTGACTACATAATATAATAATAGTAATAATAATAATAAATATTTTTGGACATTACGCACAGCGCCGTCTGATCCCAAACTAAGCAAAGCTTGTGCTATGAATACCAGACAACGGATACTGTGGTATTGGATCGGGTGTGCAAGAAATAAATATAATTACAACAACATTGTAACATTTACATTACTTCTGTCTGTATCAGTAATTATTTAATAGCCATAGCAATAATGTGACATGGAGATGACACTATGATTTGTGCTCTGTGATGCCATGGATGTAAGCATCCAACAAGTTCCTCCTCACTGAAATAACTGTTAATTATGAAAGTCCACGAGCAGTTCTCAAGGCAATTAATCTTGGTCCCGATAATCTTTTAGTGATCTGCTTTCAATTGCGTGCTTGACAAGTATTCAATTTTTGCATCTTTTGATTGCATTAAGAAATGCAACTTGGTATGAAGGGCTTTGTCTTAGACCCAATGACTTAATTCTGTAACAGTTGTATAGCTGCTGGGTTGTCACTGTAAACTGTCATGACCGACTGTTTTGATTCTGACATATCGTTGATCAGTTTCTTCAAATTAATACCTTTTTTTGCAGCTTTTGTCAGAGTGGATTCGGTTTCGGCTGTTGACAGTGCTACAGATTTTTGTTACTTACTCTCCCAAATTATAGGGCTACCAGAAAGCTTAAAACAGTAGCCACTGTATGGTTACCTGCCTACAGTACAGGATGCAAAGTCAGCATAAGCTTGACCATATAACTCAGTTACTGTTGCCTTGTAATGAATTCCGATGCTTTTTGTTCCTTTATATAAGATACCGAAGCACACGTTTGGCTGATTTGAAATGTTCTTCATTGAAGTAGTTATTGAATTGCGATAAAAAACTGTCTGCAAAACATATATCTGGCCTCGTGGTCATAGCTTAATACGTTATTGTACAAATAATTTGCTGATATAAAGTTTCTCATTGCATTCTTCGCATTTATCTAGTTTTAAATTTGGTTCAATTTGTGTCACTGGGTTTGCAATTTTCCAGGTTGGATTTCTTTAAAGAATTTCCAATGTTGTTCTCTTGATAGAGTTTTATACCATCTGCTCTTTTCGATATTCATCCCAAATGCAAAACCTCTCTTATATATTTCATTTCAAATTTCTGATTCAACATAATTTTTATTTCTTTTATTTTCTCTCCATTTTAGTACGCAATTAGCAAATCATCCACATATATCGCAATGATAGTTTTAGCTCCTCCTTTTTCTAGTGTATAGACACATGGCTCACTTTCTATTGGAATAAAACCAATTGTCTCTAATTTGTGACTTAATTTTATATGCCACTGTCCTCCCGATTGCTGAAGCCCATACAGTGCTCCCTTAAGAAGACATACTTGTTTACCTTTTATGATTTTCATATCTTCCAACATTCTTTTTGCTTTGTCAAAAATTATAAGGTTTTTATTTCTACTTTCGTTCACCACAATTTCTGTTATATATTCTTCCAGACAATCACGCTTTTTCATATGTATTATCTCATCGAATTCTTCATTCAAATAAGCTGTAGTTATACCCATTTGACTTAGTTTCAAATTTTCTGAAACGGATGAAGCTAGAATGTTTCTAACTGAGCTTAATTTTGCTACAGGAGCATATGTCTCATCATAGTGTATCATGGTACACACCAAGTACTAACTACTTGTTCAACTAAATATATCAAGAAATAATTTGAAGTATTTTGTCCCATTCGAATGTTGGTTTATGTGAGAGATGGATAATCTATAAGTTTATAGATTCTTGCTCGTATTACAATCAGCTAACATACATTTGTGTATTTCATATATGCATGCGATTATTAAATTTAGTCTGTAATGTTATATGAAAGTGATTTTTTTTTTCTTGTTTAATGGAAATGACTTTTGTTAAATTAAATTTGATCAAAAGAGACGAAAGACACATTTATAAATATATTATAAAAGTACATAGAAATATTTGTTTGATTTAATAGTTAGAAGTTAAGTTGCCTAGAAACATAATCAAAGTATATAAAATTCTGAGCAATTCTGTAAACTCATCCTGGTACTTAAATCATGCAATCTAGGACCATATAGTGGTGGTAAGCATATCCGCCAACTGCAACTCTGAGGAAACTTCTCGAACGAAGAAATGTTTAAGCTTTATATGTTTAGTACGCTATTCATACGTAGTCATATCGAGGATTGTGTGCAAGTTTTACTGCTGACTCATTATCAAGATGCAGTTCTGGTTTCTCAGTTATGATGAGATTGCTTACTAGACGGTTAAACCATAAAACTGACTCACTAGCTGCTATGATTTCTGCTTCGGTTGACGAAATAGAAATGCCTGTTTGCTTGTAGCTTCTCCAACTTATAGCAGCTCCAACGAATAAACAAACCATTCCAGATTTAGATCTTCTAGAAGTTTGGTCTCCTTTATGATCTGCATCGCTGTAGAAAATTAGGTGCCAAGGGCTCTGTTTCTTGAAATCTAACCCTTTCATTTTGGTCCCTTTTAGATATCTGAAGTTACGTTTGACAAGCATGACATAATTTTTAGTAGGTCCTTCAAGGTGTCTGGATGCGACACTCACAGCCTGATAAATATGCCAGAGCAGTGGGAACTGCTTGTCTGTATGGAAAGTTTACGTTGGAGTCATTTTCTATTTCCAAATCATTTTCTTTGACAATTGGTGTTGATGCTGTTTTACAGCTCGTCATCTTATATTTTCCAAAACTTTCTTTATGTAGGCCTTTTAACTTTTAGTAATTGTTTTGTCCTTCCGCACATTTATTTCCAATCCAAGAAAATATGAAGCAGGTTTGGTTGTAATCTTAAATTTTGATTGGAATTCTTTTATAAATTCGCTTTATTGGTATTGTACGCTACAAGTCCATCTTCAACATAAAGACCAATTAAGACTTTGTATTGTCCTTTAATTCTAGTGTAAAGGCATGATTCTGCGTCACTCTGTTGAAAACCTGATTAGAAATTAGCGACGCAGGTATTCCAGCAGCATGGTGCTTGCTTTAATCCATAGAGACTGCGTTTTAGGTTACAGACTCTTTTGGTGCCGTCTTGAAAGCCTTCTGCTGCTGTTTCATATAGAGTTCTTCTTCTACGGTGCCATTAAGGAAAGCAGTCTGATGTAGCTTCAAATTTTCTTTAACTGCTATGACAAGCAATACTCGCACAGTGCTTAGATGAACCACTGGACTGAACGTCTTATCAGAATCCACTCCAGGTTTTTGGGAGTAAGCCTTTATAACCATTCTAGCTTTGTATCGCTCAGTATTGCCATCAGAGCTCATTTTTTTTTAATACCCACTTGCAAGGCAGCGCTTTCCGACCTTTGGGTAGATTGACTAATTGCCAGGTTTGGTTCTCGTTTAGAGCAGTTTTTTCATCGTTCATGGCCTCTATATTTTGCTTTGTCGGGAGATTCTATCGCTGCTTTGAAAGATAGAGGTTCTTTTGGCTAATGAAGGTTCTCAATTTCTTCAGCAGCTGCCAAAATAAAATCATCATAGCGCTTAGATGCTGTCATGTTTGACTTACCTCTCAAAATCGCTAGTAAAATATTTTCTTCAGAATTACAATTGTGTACAGAATCATTATTATGAACAGAGTCATTAAGACTTGACTGAGATTCATAATCACTCTCATTATTTGCTTGTTCAGCTTCTGTAATATCTCTAGTGCTATCGACTAAGCTATGTTGCATTATTCAGTCGTCATCTTGAATATCTGTATCACTATTGTTCTGTTCATCAATGTCATCTTTTAACGTGATTGCCACTTGATTGCGTTGCGTCTGTTGTAATGACTGTTTAGGTTGTTCATAAAAAATATTATTGGCTCATTGAGACTCTGTTCTTCATAAAACATAGTCTTCATCACGCGAATATGTTTAGACATGAATATTCTATTTTTAGAGGGTATGAAGATCTTGAATGCTTTTGATGTTTCAGAATCCCAAAAATATCCCAGGAATTGCCTTTAGAGCAAATTTATGACCATCAGTGCCTTTTCTTAGAACATAAGTCCTTAAACCAAATATGTACAAATGATTTATGCATGGCTTTTTGCCAACCCATAGTTCAAATCGCGTTTGGTTCTGGATAGCGCTATTTATACATCTATTTGACTCTTTCGCCCCAGAATTTTAGTGGTAACTTTGCATCGATCATAATTGCTCTTGCTTTGTCCACAAGAGTTCGATTCTTTTGTTCAGAAACTCTGTTTTGGTTTGGAGTATAAGGTGCTGTAAGCCTTTTTTGTATCCCACAAAATTTTAAATAACTGTCAAACTCCTCGTTGACGTATTCAGATCCATTATCGGTTTGTTAGAACTTGATTTTGTTTGCAGTACATGTTGCAGCCAGCCCCTTAAACTGTTTGAATTTGTCTTATACTTCGCTTTTATTTTTATTCAAATAAACATGACTTTATCAGGGAAAGGCATCTATAAAAGTAACAAAGTACTGATTTCCGCTTATTGTGGGTGTTTAAATAGGTCCACATACATCGCTATAAACTATTTCTAAGCTTTCTTTAGCCCGTTGAGTTGTTTTCTCAGTAGGAGCAGGAACTCGATGCAGTTTTGTTTGTATACAGGCTTCACAATCAGCCAAGGTTTCAGGTGCATCAAAGTTTAATCCAATTAAATTTTCTTTACTTAGTGTAAGTTTTAGATCTTTGAAATTTATTTGACCAAGTTTTCTGTGCCAGTCATTGTTGTTTTATGTGTTCGTTTTCTTTGTAAAAGTTAGAACTTTGTTATCGTTATCATTGGCCAGATTATTTAGTTCATCTTTATCCGGTTTCATATAAAAAAGCCCATCATCATGTTTAAATGCGGTGAAAGTTATTCCATTTTATGGATTTTTGATAATTGACTTTTTCTTGGTGAAAAGGACAGAGCAGCCAGCATCTGTCATTTTAATGACTAACATCAAGTAAATAAAGAGAGACTAGAAACGTACGGCGTCTCTTGCAGATGTGTAAGGGCAAATCCTTTACCATTTTTAGGTAAAAATAAAACAGTACCTTTTCCTTTTATTTCTGCGGTTTGTTCTTCAGTTGCAAATTTTAATTTTCTCTTACTTATTTTTAAACTTTTAAATAAAAAACGTTGATAGGTAATGTGTGCCCAATACCCAAATGCTATTTTTATGCCTCAAAGGCTTTTCTTTTTATGTGAGTAGGCATTGAGTATCAAAATGATTCTTATGATCAAATTTGTTAAGTTTAGGCTTCTCATTATTTTTATTCCAACAGTTTATACAAATTTCGTGATTCTTGCGTTTGAAAATGTTACCTTTTCGTTTGCTAATTTTACAGGATGCGTATAGGGCTTCTTTATGGAAAGATATTTCAGGTTCGTCACTATGTACCATGTTTTGGCTACGCCGCGCTTCACCTCTTCTATTACTCACATATGTTCACATGTATTTGCATTGATGTACTGAACCACGAAGCGAAAACAGGGCTATAACATAATTTAATGTTAGCCTATGCTAATCTAAACATCTCCGTTCATAATTTGCCTAAATATACGTAAATGTAAAATTGTGAACACTTCTTGACAAAGGTAGCAAAAGATTTTTTTTTATATTTAATTGGTAAAAAAAATAAT
Organism: Apoda limacodes; assembly: GCA_946406115.1. Lineage (NCBI taxonomy): Eukaryota > Metazoa > Arthropoda > Insecta > Lepidoptera > Limacodidae > Apoda > Apoda limacodes. Next base: position 16,346,670 of record OX291555.1, on the reverse strand, counting down.
ATATTTTAATAAAATATATTTCAGAAATTATCAAATTTAAATAACTGAGTAACAGTAGCAAAGGCAACCTAGAGTTTAAATGTAAATTGACGACCCTTATAACATTGGTTATAAGGGTCGACGCTAACACAAAAAAAAGTCGAGGCAGCGGAGTTGACGCACGGACGTCCAAGCGGTACGACGCATTTGATTTTTCTAGGGAGAAATGGCAGTTTAGGGTTACCTTATATACACACCGGCACAATTAGCGGAACAGAAAAAGAAGTGAGACTATGAGATAATAACGCATATATTTGACGAAAATGTAATTAGACACAAAATAACAAATTGATTAACATCTTTTAACAACGACTTTGAAAAGTCTTCGTTATTTTTTATTGAAAAATAAAGAAATTTGAAATAAGTGAAATTTTTAGATGATTATGAACCATCACAAAAAATAAAATAAAGTAAGCATTAAATGATTTAACAATAAAATTAAAGCAAAATTAATAACGAGTGTTTCCCCCTCTTGCTCTGATTACGGTTCCCATTCGTCTGGGCATGCTACAGATTATGTTATCGATGATTTCTTGAGGCAACCGCTCCCACTCCTCAAGTAATGCGTTACCAAGTTCATTCAGATTGTTGGGGGGTGGCATTCTGGATTTTACCCTTCTTTTTAGCAAGTCCCAGACATGCTCTATCGGATTCATATCGGGGGAATTTGCTGGCCATTGCATTACCGGTATACCTACATGGCTCAGATATGCCTGTACCGATTGTGCACTATGAGCACGAGCATTATCTTGCATTAGAATAAAGTCGTCACCAATAAATGGGGCAAATGGTACAACATGTTCTTCTAAAATGTCTCTGATGTATCGATCTGCTGTCATGGTCCCTCCTGTGACTATCACTAACTCCGTGCGAGCTCCCAAACATATCCCTCCCCAAACCATAATCGAGCCGCCACCATAAGCCACTGTGTGTTCAAAATTAGACTGTATGTGGCGTTCTCCTTTGCGTCTCCATATTCGCTGTCTCCCATCGATCTGTTTTAAAAGAACTCTGCACTCATCAGTAAAGAGAGCCTGCTGCCATTCGTTCAAATCCTTTTTTTGTGTTCCGCTAATTGTGCCGGTGTGTATATAAGTGAAGGGATGTCTTTTCCAAATGTCTGTTGTAGCTAATTTTCTGAAAAAAAATGCCTTTCTACAATATATTAAAAATTGTATAGCGTAATAAATGATTTATTATTCAGACTGTTAAAGGTTCCACTTGACATCATTTGTGTAAATAAATCTTTCTTTTCTTACATATTACTTTGAAAATCTTCACTGTTACATGATATGAATCACGAAAATAGAGAACCGAACCTGACTGATCTTCTTAAAAACGATAATGTGGGATGTTAAGTACTCATTTCACGTTCTAAGATCCTTGGTGTTGACATCTCCAGCGATGTTCAGTTCCGAGATCATTTACAAGATAAGGTGAAGCTGGCGTCCAAAAAACTAGGTGTACTCAACAGAGCGAGGAAGTATTTCACGTCGGGGCAGAGGTTGCTTCTTTACAAGTCGCAAGTTCGGCCCCATATGGAGTACTGCTGCCATCTCTGGGCGGGTGCACCCGGATGCTAGCTTGGACCTTTTGACTCGGTTCAGCGACGGGCTGTTAGAATTGTCGACGATCCCAAACTCACTTGCCGTATCGAACCCTTAAGTCTGAGAAGAGACTTTGCCTCCCTGTGTGTATTCTACCGCTTGTACAATAAGATGTGTTCTGTGTTATTACGAGACATGTTCGGAGTTGTAAGGAGGTAGCTAGACTGGCGAATAGGGCGGCTTAGACTTAGGTACTCCGACTACGGGGCTACGTTAGGATAACAAACCGCATATATTTTAATTAGAAACTCGATTTTAGTAATTTAAATTCCGGTCTAATACTAATTAGGACGTAGTGGCTCTGCGGTTAAGGATTAGTCATAGGCCAATTTCTTTAATGTGGGTATAAAGTAAGATTAGGGTTTTGATTTTATTCTTTCATACCTGGGACTGACCAAATCCATACCTCTTAGGATCTTGGGTTATTATCGGTCACAACGAGGGGTCCAAATTGACGATCACGCCATTAGATGATCACAGCCAAATATCATTAACATCTTTAATAATAATAAAGGCAAATAACAATATGTTATGATTACGTACGTCCATTACATATTCAAATTTAAGATTACGCCACTATACTCGGAAATAAAATAATATTTTATATCGTAAGGCGAGGGGGGGGGGGTTACAACAATAACGTACGATAATCGGAAACGCTCATCACAGTGGTTAAATCCAGGAAAACCGGGTAAATCCTGCCCCAAGCAAATGTTGACTCCAAAAAAAGATACTGGTTAGTGTCTGGTGGACCAGCGTTGGTGTCATCCACTACAACTTGCTAAGATCTGATCAGACGATTACGGCAGATCTGTATTGCCGACAATTGGAAACCATGATGAAAAAGCTAGCCGTTAAACAGCCGAGATTGGTCATCCGCTCCAGCCCGCTGCTGCTTCAGGACAACGCTAGACCACACACTGCACAACAGACGGTGGCAAAACTAAAGAGGCTGGGATTGGAATGCCTCCGTCACCCACCGTACTCCCCGGATCTTGCTCCAACCGATTACCACTTTTTTCGGAATTTGGATAATTTCTTAATTGGAAAAAGAATCAATTCGGATGAGGCAGTCCGAAACACCTACAAAGATTTTGTTAAAAAAAATTTTTAATAACCCGATGTACTATTACCCGTTTGCCCGTAGGAATGAAGCATTTTCCCGCGGTAAAAAGTGTTCATCAGGGATTATGTCGGCTTCTAATGGTAAAAGAATTTTTCAAATCGGTCTAGAAGTTTGGAGTCCATTCAATACAAACAAACAAACAATCAAATCTTTCCTCTTTATAATATTCCACCTACCGGGTCCAATTGTATTTTTAAATCGCTAAAAAACTAAAAAGATCATATTTTTAAAACCGCTTGTTGATCCGTGAGATACGTTATATAACGATAAGTGAGTTCGGGATCGTGAACAATTCTCACAGCCCGTCGTTGAACCGAAACAAAAGGGCCAAGCTCGTATCCGGGTGCACCCGCCTGAATATGGCAGCAGTACTCCATATAGGAAAATAATCTTTATCAATCAGATAATCTCCATAAACTGACAAAAATAATGTAAGTTTATTAAATTCCTGTTACTGCTAAAAAGCACAACATTATTAAAAATAAAAAAACATCCATTGTTGCTAAAATTTTACCTGTCAGAAAATGTGATCCAAACAAAAGAAAAACCAGCGAATGTAACATAGATAACAGGTTAAACGAAACCAGCCTAATGAGGTTATACTGTGTCGTTAAATCAACTATCGGCAATGTAAATTTTTACCGTTTTTTTTATTCAACAATAGCTTTACTTTGGAGATTCGTAATTTAAATAAAAAAAAAGTCAATTTTGAGTCAAATTCGCACACTGAGGCTTCCGTTTTCGTGCTGACTGGTTAGATGACTCTCACTTGACTGGTATAAGTATAAGGTATGTAGAGCTGGCACTATTTTGAAAAAAGGAAACCGGTCAAGTGTGCGTTGGCTACTTTCTACCATTGCACCGCTCGCCATCGGCAAGTAGTTTATCCACACACCTTAGAACCTAACCTACGTGACCACACGTACAGTGCAATTTTAGAGAAACTTCCTCCCGCGAACGTTTACGGCGTGGAATGAGCTTCCTTCCAAGGCTTTCTCTAAAGACAACAGTTTAGGGTTTAAAACAAAAAGTTATTAGATTTTTGAAGGGTCGGCAACGCGCGAATGACATCCCAGGCTGTGGTAGTCTCTTAGCATCAGGCGGACCACAAGCTTTTTGGCACCTTAGGGATATAAAAAAAAAGTGATGAGGAGGGTATTCGTGGGTACTGACCTGGTTGCTGAATCGAGGAGTGTGGGTTCGATTCCGCACAAAACAAACATTTATGCGATGAACATTTATGTTCGTCTTAAAACTAGGTGTTTTCTATGTATAATGTATTATCGAACATAAATTTGTATGTAGGTACCTTGGTTATCAATGTATTGGAGTAAATATTTTTATCTTATCTTTTCTAGATATTGAAATGCCTACTGTGAAATTTTGCTAACATTCCAATTCCATGACAGTTATTTGCGCCAAATATATTACACATTCTTTTTCTTGCTTTGGAAATTTCTAATAAATGTAACAGATATTGCGTTCTGAATTCGAATGCTGAGGTTGTTGTTCTTTCTTTATTCAAAAAGTAATGCCTTGTTGAATATTCAATTCTGGAAAGTTTTTTAAGCTCGTCTGTTAGAACGTAACTTTCGTGATTAGGTGTTTTATTTTTAGAATAAGGTCTTTGTTATATAATTGAAACGTAAAACACACTAATTGACATGTTTATATTTTATTACTAGTATCGAATATAATTATCTGCAATACTCGATATTAGTTAAGGAAATTAAACTTTCTGGACAAGTTGTTACTAAAACTATCTCTAACACTAAATTACGAGTCTGTATCTAATATAGTTTTTGAAATATCTTAATAATTCTAAGTATCCTTATTTTGTCACGAATTCACTTACTCTCACTAATTTTAGAGTAAATCTAGGGTTTGTACGTATTATAAAGATATTATCTTTCCTTACCAGCCTCATGTCCTCTCTATTTTGGCACGGCAAAATCGTAGGCAAGGGTGATTTGGGCCAGTCCATTACGCGGGCCTATTGCGGATTGTGGACTTAACATACGTCTTTTTTTAACGTATGCAGGTTACTTCATCATGTTTTCATCACCAAAAAGCCAGTGGTGTGAATAATAAACAATTTAATAAGTTAAGAAAAAGACTCATTGGTACACGCCGGTCTCGAACCCCCGGCATTTAGGGTTGCGTTCAAAAAACTGAGTAATGTGCGAGTAACTTGGTTTAAAAATGACGTCATCGGGTTCCTAATTCAACCCTTACGTTTTCAACGGCTAAGTGATTTACTAGATACTTGAATAAACCCTGAAACCTAATAGTGCAGTGGAAACAGTACAAAAACTTTTTGTCGTATAAAACACTGCAAATACAAGTCATAAAAAATATTAAAAAATAAAATAATTTATCAATTTTTTAATTCGGAAACATTGGTTTAACATTTCGAATCAAATATGTACGACAACACCGTCAAAACCACGTCGAGTTTGGTTCACTAGAGTCAACCCTAGGGTTACAACTCTCAACGTTTTTGAACCGCATCGGGTTGGAATCCAGTAAGTTTTTGAACGGTTCGAGTCATAACTCTACTCGACTCAGTCGGTTTTTGAACGACTCCCAGGACGCAAGGTGAAATCGATACCCCTAGGCCACCACTGACTTTTTACTATTTTAATGGTAACACGCAACTTCTTTATTCCTACTTATTAATTTGTTTGTTTAAAAACCATAACAATTGTTTTTACAATTTAAAATATTAAGTACCAACCCACTACCTTGATTAAAAAAATGACGTAGTATGTCCCGTACTTCTAACAAAATGCAGGTAGGGCCGCTGGTGTCTTTTGTTTTTATTTTATATCTAAAAGTCTTTAAATCCTAAACCATGTTTATCTAAATATATCTTAAAGAAACCCTAGGGTTACAACTCTCAACGTTTTTGAACCGCATCGGGTTGGAATCCAGTAAGTTTTTGAACGGTTCGAGTCATAACTCTACTCGACTCAGTCGGTTTTTGAACGACTCCCAGGACGCAAGGTGAAATCGATACCCCTAGGCCACCACTGACTTTTTACTATTTTAATGGTAACACGCAACTTCTTTATTCCTACTTATTAATTTGTTTGTTTAAAAACCATAACAATTGTTTTTACAATTTAAAATATTAAGTACCAACCCACTACCTTGATTAAAAAAATGACGTAGTATGTCCCGTACTTCTAACAAAATGCAGGTAGGGCCGCTGGTGTCTTTTGTTTTTATTTTATATCTAAAAGTCTTTAAATCCTAAACCATGTTTATCTAAATATATCTTAAAGAAATATTCAGTACAAACAGAAAATGAGTAACGAGCTAGAATTAAGTCTAAGCGGCACTTTATCATAATGTGGTGCTTTATGAGCTTCCGTAAGTCCAGACGGAGCTTTGGTTAATATACCGTGCAGCAGTAGATTGTCTTTCTTGTTCAAAACAAACAATTTCTGAAATAAGTTTTGTTCAAGTACAAAACTTTTAATACTGATGAGCAAAAACAACAATTTTTTATATTTATATTATAACTAATGCTGAGGGGGAGGCCCTTTTAGCTCACGCACTTTTATTTTTGTATATTTTCTTTTTTTTTTCTAAAATATTTTGTATTCTGTGTGTTGGCTAAATAAAAAAAAAAGTTTGTTAGTTTGTTTTGGTTGTAACTATTAGACGACAATATTTCCTATACAACTCATAAATAGCTCTATGGAGTATGGCATGATACCTCGAAACCTATTTTAATCTCGGTATGAAACTCAATCTCGGAATCTCGGTACATATTAAGAAATGTTCAGTTAAATAAATGAACACACAGTGTCCATCAAATAGAATCATCTAAATAAACCACCCTTTAACAGGTAAATTCAGTTATTAAAACACAAAATTAACAAAAACGGTCTATTAGATTCTCTGATAGTCATATTTTCGTTAATATTGTGTTAACTCCCCAATTATTAAAAAATATACCTTTAAATTAAGAAAGACAACATCGCTTAGGAACCACCAAATACCTACATGGAAACGAAAATAAACCATAGGACCGCAAGTCGTCTCTTTTAAATAAAAAATGAGTAAAATAATACACGAAACACAGTGCTAATGTTGGGATTAATATTTATTGTTAAAACGTTACATGGATTAAGTTAACTCTAAAGATAGTTTTATTGATCCTGGCATTCAATTTCTTAATTATTTAATTTTAATTTCATGCAGCACTTTGATAGTTTTAAACGGAACCTACCAGTCTAGACTCTATTGGCTATGAGCTGAACTGACCAGCATTATATTCAGTGTTGCTATTATGACTTCACTTATTTAGATAAATTAATAAACTTAACTTCGTTATGACTTCACTTATTTAGCTACTAGTTAATAAACTTCACTTATTTTAATTAATTAATTAACTTAACTTTGTAACACTGAGACTGTGGTTCTACTTGCACTAGCAATGCCCTGATTAATAAGCTACAAAAAAAAATTCATATGATCGATTAACTTCCTAAATGATGTCTAAATAGATCTAGAAAGGAAATATGCCTTATATTTTAATTTCTGCTGATTAATTAATATCATGGAGTAGAAAACACAATAACAAATCAATGAATAAGTTATAATGATGAGAAATATCTAAAAATATCCTTATTCCTAAGTATAAGCATTAATCATAGCGCCCATGAATATTTCTTGTGGAATATCGAATTTTTGGTATTGAGCTCTTGAAATACCATTTCGGAAATATCATCCGAGATTTCGAGATCTCCCTACTATGGTGTCAAAGGAACATTGAAGCGTAATCGCTTAGTTAATCATTTATGCGTAAAATAAAACTATTTTTAATATTATTTACTAGAAGAAGCTATCTTTACTACATTATGAAATATCGTTGTTTATGTAAGGGGCTACTTTTTTTCGCTCCTCATTGTAATCACGGCATTGACAGCTAGAACATTTTCTTAATCCTAGAAGTTAGTAGGTAATAATATTGCCGCTTGGTGGCGCTACTGATGTCATCAGCCAGAAGCCATTTTGTTATTTGTTTAGTGCAAAATATTGTTCTTTCACTGACTATGCGCACGTTTGTTTCACATAATTTGCTTTTTTCTGTTATTTAACAAACTGGTTACGATGAGTTGAACGATACCACGAAGGACCATTACCAAACTATGCGCTCTCATTAGCGCCACCAAGCGGAAAAAAGTTTGCCTACCAAACTCGCAACGATGGCGTACTGTTTTATCTGTACCTACATAATCCTACTAATATTAAAAACGTGAAAGTTTGTAATAATGTCTGGCATTTGTTACTCAATAACGTTTCAGCCACTCGACGGATCGGAATGAAACTCTATAGATTAGGTCCTGGACTAACAAATAGGCTACTTTTTATCCCGAAAAATTCAAAATTTCCCGCGGAAATAACTATAATCGAGCCTTAACGAAGTATGGCTATAGCTACAGCTCCTACTAATATTATAAACGTGAAAGTTTGTTATAATGTCTGAATGTTTGTTACTCAATAGCGCTTCAGCCACTGGACGGATCGGGATGAAACTTGGCACACCTATCGATTTGGTCCTGGAATAACACATAGGCTACTTTTTATCCCGAAAAATTCAAAAATTCCTGCGGGAATAACAATAATCGAGCGTAAACGAACTAAAGCTATAGCTACAATATTGTAATTAAGGAGTAAACCACTGATTAAATAAAGGAGTCCCACGCCGATAACCAAATTTAGGGCGGGGGGAAAGCGCTGACAAAGTCTAGTACTTTATAATTTGTGAGTGTAATTACCTTATACAATCTACCATGCATAAACATTTTGTTTTCACTTGATAGAACTTTCATAAAATTTGTATTTACTGAGAAATCTACAGAGGACGCTACACCCGTATAAATTAGATTCTAGAAAAATGCTCTAAAGATTAAGAAAAAAAAGTAAACAATTAGCCTAACGTGACGATCAAATTAATGATTATTAAATTTATTTAATACAGGAAAAAGCAGACGCAGAAAAGCAAAATTTGAGTGCTTGCAATTTTAAAAATGTATTTTTTTCGATTACATCTCGGTAGTAAGAGATGTTTCTTACTTACTAAAAACATGGTTTTGTGAGGATTCGTTAAGTTGTTAATACATAATATATAAAATAATTTTACCCGACTGACCCAGAAAGTGGGTTATGTTTTTTGCGCGCTTGTATGTATGTGGGTAAAGGCTGAACCGATTTCGATGAATGAGGTCTCAAATGAAAGGTATTCATCTACTGAGTAAAATAGTCAAGCGGTAAAAAAAAGCTGTAAATAAAAATAAATAATTAAACCCGACTGCAAAAACATAAAGCACTGCAAAGGAATGAACAAATGATAAAAACATACCAAATATTTAACTATAAGCAAGCGGGACTCATTTAAATGCAAGTTCAAATAGTAGTACAGATTGCTTAAACAACATAATACTAGTAACCTTAAAAATAATTTCGTCTGCTTATAGTTAAATATTTCGTATGTTTTAGGTGCACTTGTTAATTGCCCTTTTAGTGATTTATGTTTTTGCAGTGGGGGTTTTTATTAACTTAATTTTTTTTTCTTATTCTGTTATCTTAAAATCAAAGAAACTACGATTTCTGCTCAACATATGAAAAAGGCTAAATGTAGGTACGTACTTTTTTATTTATTTATTTACATTCTTTATTGAACACCAAAAGTGTACAAACGGTGTACTTAATGCTAACAGCACTTTCTACCAGTCAACCTACTAATGTTGAAGAAAAAGTGTCGGTAGGTGCAGAGAAAAAAGATATTTAGATATATACCTGCGTATTATTTACATTATATACTTAACTACATAAATTCATACATACATACAAACGTACATACACATACATAAACATATACATATACCTATCATATTATACATATATCTATACGAAGACATACATAAATTTTAGTGTAACAGGATGATTATAAATATTGTACAAAATGTCGGGCGAATCGGGGAAACGATTTGGAAAGAACAAGTGTTACAGATGGTACTAAATAATTAGAAAGAAAAGTTATGATGAGGATGAAAGGAAGTTATTTCGAACAAGCCGTTTGAAAGAATCGCGTGATGTAGCCTTCCTGATAGACTCAGGAAGATTATTCCAAAGTCTAACAGCTGCAATTGCAAAAGAATTATTCAAAAAGCCACTACGATGTAGTGGGGTACTAAGTAGTAAGTTAGAGGAGGAGCGAAGATGTTTTTCATGGGTATCGGAAAGGAAATGAAAATTAGTTTTGAGATAAATGGGTGTTTTAGGGTCAAAAAGGATAAAGTGAAGGAGACAGAGTATTCTAAGATTTCTTCGATCTCTTAGGTTAATCGAATTCAGTTGACGTCGGTATTCAGAGACGTGATCGAATTTACGGAGACCGAAAATAAATTTAATGCATACGTTTAGTAAGCGATCAAGCTTAGACAACAGTTCCTCAGACAGATGCAAATAACACACATCACTGCAGCCAAGAATGGGTAGGAGAAGAGTATTAACGACAGTTATTTTAGTAGAGGGAGGAAGAACATGTTTGAAGCGTTGTAACGAATGTAGAGATGCATAGAATCTGTAAGAAACCTTCTTCACTTGAGCCGACCAACTAAGATTACTGTCTATAGTAATTCCCAAGTCCTTTACAGATGATTCGTAAGGTATAACAGAATCCAAGTATCTGATATTTGGTAAAGTATTATTACTAATTTTGCAGAGCTGCCGGGAACTGCCTAATAAGATGGCTTGACATTTAGTAGGGTTGACGTCAATGCCATACTTCGCAGACCAATCTTGTATGTCTGAGAGATATTTTATTAATGGCAAAAGACTAATTTTTGACCTCCGCTTGTTGATAAAGCTGAAGATCGTCGGCATACAGATGGTAGTGACTTTGAAGATTATGTGTTATGGAGAATTGAAAAAAGAATTGTTTGAGTGACAAAATACCACCTTGGCGTACTCCAGCGCTTGAGTTGCACCAATCTGAGATTAATGGAGCGTTTTGAACAGCTTGCTGGCGTTCCCAGGTAGGTAGGAGGAAAACCATTGGACAACGGGGGCTGAAAACATCATTCGGTCTAACAAAGCCAGCAAAAGGTCATGGTCGACGACCGTTACTAGCGATTTCTCCATTCCAGTTCTAATATCTTCAGTGATTTTTAGTAGAGCTGACGTAGTGCTGTGTCCTGCTCGACAACCTGATTGATAAGGATTAAGAAGGTTAGATTTAGTGAGAAATTCAGCCAGTTGTATATAGACAACAGATTCTAAAATTTTGGAAAGGAATGAGAGAATAGAAATAGGGCGATAACGATTTAGAAGGGATGGGTTACAGACCTTAGGCAAGGGACATATATATGCTTTCCTCCAAGTGTCAGGAAATTTGCCAGAGAACAAAGAAAAAATCACTATATGAGTGATTACAGGCAATAAAACATCTAAGATCAGTTCAATCATAACACGTCCAATGCCATCGGGGCCACAGCCTTAGACTTAATAGACAAGATATTTTTTTTTTATTTCTGCACTGTCGACAGGTAAAAAAAGAAAAGAAGCTATTTTTGGCATTTGAATTTCAGTTTCAGTATTCGATTTGATTCGAGTCAAGTTTTGTGGAACAAGTAAAGTGAGTGTTGAGATCGTCAAGATTAAAAAGGGTATGATTACTGAGTTTAGAAGATTTTCCGACGCCAATTGATTTGAGGAATTTCCACATACCTGAAGAGGATGACTGAAGTACCTTAGTAACTGAAGAAGAAACTTAACAACACATTTTTAGAATTACTTATTGTATACAGAAATCTAGACTATACTTATTTATACACATTTATTTGCACACACATACAGATAATTAAAGAGCATTAAATAAAATAATAAAAAAACAATAATCAAAGTATAAGTCTTCTTGAGTTCTGGGGCCTGATTGTGAATCACAACGGGCTTTTTTTTACAGAAACGCGCTGTGAGAATTATAACATACAACCCACCAAACACACCAGCCAAAGACATCTTTGAAGAACAAAGAATAATAATGTTGATTCCCGATACATTTTTGACATTGCGAGATTCTTAAGACAAAATGAGACAAAAACAATTCTATCGACAGAAGATAACAAGACAGAGTAAAAACCTACGAACTACACAACGTCAACTTGTAAAACTGAGTAAGACCATGTATGCAATTATACCCAGGAATAAATGAGAATGAGTATCCTAAATATATCATATTATATAGTACATATTTATATATTATACACTCATGGACATATTAAGAGGAATGCAAAAAAGATAGAATAAAATAAAATATTTTCTTATTTCGTATTGGCCATATATACCAGTATTCGTTTTCCGTCCGCGGCTTCGCTCGCATATACTTTAATATTTGTACAGTTTTTTATTCAAAAAACTGTATCGTGTATACCTCATTGTTCCTCTTCAGGGTGTGAAATTTAAAAGTTTCCTCCGAACATTAAATGAAACCGTACTCTAATTTTATTATTTTTATCCTTAGAATTTGGAGTTGGGTGATAACTGAAAAAAAATGCAATGCCCATTTCATGCTATTATATATTGAATTTTGGAAAAAACCTACTTAAACAAATGTACCATATCTTTCCATGCAAAATTTTTATACACTTTGAGCGTAAAGTTATTTGCGCGGTTCCCGCTCTTAGGGGTTGATTTTCAAAACTTTTTTATCGGTGCCTACATTTCAAAATCAGTCCGTGCTACAAACCTCCTTTCCTTAGCAAGCTCCCCGTTGCTCTCGGGGTTATCCCTGCGACCAGGTTGACCCTCGAACCCGAAGGTGAGTCAGCGCCAGGAGAGGAGTTCCCCGTAACGCGGATGCGGTTGCGATTAAGTAGGGGCGAGAAGCGCCCCGGCAATCTTTGATACCTCGTGTACCCTTGCGGTCGCCGACGAACCCGGGGACGTCGGCATCGTGTTAGGGAATATGCCCTATTACGGGAGGTCGTTGAGACTAATCTCGCTATCCGGATAGCGAGATCGCCATCTGGGGCCGTTAGAACGTGCCGAGGCCGCCTAACAATAGTTGTACAACCGTGCCGAGGTCGGTCTGGGGGATGAAATTAATTGTGATGTAGAGCATTAATACTGAGTTTAAAAATATAATAATTTATCTAGAAGTTAATATTTTCTATATATATGTTGCCGACCTTTTTCACCTTCTAAAGGGTTGAATTTTGAACAATATGACAAAAAAAAAATTTTTAATTGTGTAAAAGCATCAATTACAAAGTCCAAAGTAAATTTGACCGATAAAATGTTATTTCCCATGCAAATTTTGCCACCCTTTTTTATCGATTTGGAGTTGAATTTTAGACAACACAATAATGCTTGTGATATTAATTGTTTTAACTGTTAGAACATTTATACCAAAGTTTGACTTCTAACATGGTATTTCCCAATCACAAAGATACTTTGTCACCACCTCTTGCCCTGAAGGGTTGTATATTTAAAAACTCAAAAAGACGCCGTTCATTAATTCTGAAGAAATTCACATATATTAACTTTGTCACCCTACTTTTTACCCTAGTGTTGTCTTAGTTTACGATCAAAAGTTACGGAGGTAAAGCAGTTTCTAGTTTGACAGCTGTCATCCAAAATAAAGATCTTGATAAGATCTATCAATTCTGTAAAGAAACTTCTAGACTACGATCAAAAGTTACGGGGATAAAGCCACTTCTAGTTTGACAGCTGTCATCCGAAATAAAGATCTTGGTGAGATCTACCATGACTATAATGACATATGGTATCCTATTGTGGGGTAGCGCTGCTGATGTAAATACAATATTTTTGTTACAAAAAAGGGCAATTTGTGCTATGTATAAATTAGGATCTAGGATATCTCTGAGGGATAGGTTTAGGGAAGTAAATATTTTAACTTTAGCGTCGCAGAACATATATGAAAATCCTTTATATGTACATAAAAATATCAACAGTTTCAGTAAGAAAAGTGACGTTCACAAAGTAAATACTAGAAGTAAAAATAAGCTGTTGGTGCATGATACACGGCTACACAAAATAAGTAACTCTTTTATGGGCAATGTATACACTTTTACAATAAAGTTCCCAATAACATTCAAAAGCTATCAATAAGTAAATTTAAATCTTTTATCAAACAAGTACTTTGTAAAAAAGCATACTACAATATTTCAGACTTTGTAAATGATAAAAATCCTTGCGACTGAAGATGCTCAATAACAGGATGCATAGGTAAACCAAATTAAAATGGAAATAATATAAAATTGTACAGCTAAAAATTTAAAACATTGATTGGATTTTTTAGTTTTGATGATTTTTTTTGAAAAGAGTAACTATCGAGTTTCTTGCCGGATTCTTCTCGGTAGAAATCAACAACATTGTGACCCGGATTTCAAAAAATAATATTTCATAACTTTGACGATTCAAAAGTTTTAGTTAATTGTAAAATCCTAATTTGAATAAAACATTTTGACTTTGACTTTATAATTTTTGTAATGAAACTACTAGTCAACGATCAAAAGTTACAGAGATAAAGCCGTTTCTAGTTTGACAGCTGTCATCCGAAATAAAGATATTTTTGAGATCTATCACTTATGTACAGATACTACTAGTCTACGATAAAAAGTTACGGAGATAAAGCCGTCGCTGATCAAGGCTTCGGGATGCGCCTTTAGACCCATGTTCTGAATAAATATTTGTTAAAAACGTTTCGAAGCTACACGAACGATAGGTGTCGGTGTCATACCTATTTCAAGTGTGGCGATAAGATAGCTCGATACGACTCGAAGCCAATTTTAATGGTTCAGATAAAAACGGTTTTAGGGTTTAGTAGACAAATGTATAATTTTTTTTATGATGATCTATTAGAATGTAATTAATTGTTCGCTAAAAATTAAAATACAATAAAATATTTACAAAAAAAAAACATGGCGAGATGCTGAAGCGTTTGTTACTTTGTATGTTTGTTTGACAATAACTTGAGTTCCGTTGCTGCGATCTTCATGAACTCTAGTGCTAGTTAAGGCCAATAAAATTTTTGAATTCGAACATGAGCGGGATCGATCGAGGGGTTACAAAGATACGGAGTATAAGAGGAGTAACGTAAAGTTGATGATTATGATCGAGTACAGTTCGGGGCTATCTACTAGAATTGTTTATTTTACTATAGTATAGCGTTTATAGAATTCTGAAAAATTAATTGACAATCGCCATATTTACTTCGAAAAAAAAACTCTCGATCTGTGCCTCGCGGATTCACTTATGGAAAACTTATCCCATGGAACCTCATGATCGGTTGTCATCAAACCTCAATGTACAAACATTTTGTATATTACCGAGACAGAGTTTTTACAGTTTAAAATGTTATGCAAATCCTTACGTAGAGCCGTTGGTGAGTTGAGTGGCAACGGACACAGTTAGTTACACACATACTTTTGCAATTATAAAATAAGATGTATTCCTACCTAATTGTTTCTGCCTGTTACTGTTTTGGTTTCCTAAAATTTTGTTTTGTAGCTGAATAAAATCACATAAAATATTGAAAATGTAATCCAAGCAGTCGGTAAGTACGCTACACACAAATCCTCGATAACTTTATTGGGATTTGCTGAATGCCTACAATCTCTATTTGGAACTGTGTCTCGTTAAGCTTTAAGCACTAAATCGTCGTGTACCGGTTTGAGTAAGAATTTTATTTATTACGACAAAGCTTCCAATTTTCTGTCTGCCATAGCTGGATTTATGACCTCCATTCTTAATACATCTTTTAAAGACGCAATTTCCTTTTTATGTCCCTCATTTATTCTTACTATACATAGATTTATTTGCGATTTAATCGAGTACTTGTAATGAATTATTATTTGTTTATACTTATTCTGTTAGTATATTAAGCAATTTGATATTGTTTTCAATTATCTTAAGTGTAACTTAATTTATCACTTATTCTTGCTTCAGTAGGTACAACCGTATTTAGGGTTCTGTACCCAGAAGGGGCCACCGGAGCCCTTTTACTAAGACTACGCAGTCTGCCTGTCTGTCTGTCTGTCCGACCATAAAATGGCTGTATCTTTTAGATCGAAATAGGCAGAAGTTTAAATTTTTTACAGAATATGTGTTTTAATGGAGTATTACTTTACAGATAATAAAAAGTTAAAAAAGTTAAAAAATTAGGGGGGTCCCAATACAAGAAACTCAGTTTCGTTATTTTTGCTCTATCGTAAAAAGCGAAAGACATACAAACATTGAACTTGCAGTGAAAAATAGTGTTAACTCTATAGCTTAACAACAAATAATAAAAACCGGCCAATTGTGAGACGGGCCCAAACAATTACTATTTTAAATTACCGGTACAGCGCCATCCAGCTTATCATTAAGAGAAACAGTAACACATTTGTTCTTTGGAAACGATATTTAAATTTCAGCAGCGTTGGGCTTGCTCAGAACTTGGATTGGTGACCGCTTAGCGGCAAATTTTTTTTGTTCGTGTTTTTAAATTACGTTAATCGTGCTGTATGCTGTGGGTACGGAACACACACACACACATTATCGTCTGAAATTGTGAGTTTCTTTTATCGATATTTACAACAGTTTCTTTATCGTCAGAACTACCAAACCAAAATGTGGTTGAAGGGGTTTGAATAGTTTTCTAACGGCCGGTAGAACGGGCCGGTCGCCATTTTATTTTTAAAATTGCGGACACTGAAGTAACCTGGATATTTCGATGGCTGATATCATTTTAAATAAAAAAAATGTTATATAAATAAATCTCGTAAAGTTTTAGGTTTTCGAGATAAACGCTTTCGAAGTTTATTGCAGATTTCTTCAGTGGCCGCCATTTTACATTGGACAAAATATACAAATTCCTTTGCAACGCTAGCCTAAATCCCAAATTGAGCTTTATAGCGTTATTGTGAAGATCATTAGTTATTAAAAATTATAAAAATATCGAGTGTGAGTTGGATTCCCGCACAGAGAATCAAAAGGATGAAATTTTATGAGAGGAGGTAAATGACATAGCTTCTGTTGTGAGTTAGATTAACGCATATAGAATAATCAAAACTACAGCAATCTTACCTACTTTAATCAAGGAGATCCTCTTATAGAGCTTATAGAGCTTATAGAGCTTATATACCTATTATAAACGAAAGGGAACGTTTACGTAAGTCTACATAGGCTACAAATAGTACGTGTAGTATGTTTATCAGCACAAAGCAACTTACTGTAGGTACAATTTCAGAACCGCAATTCACGTAAATTGTTTATACCGTATGCCTTATCTAATATGTTAGTTGATAAGATATACTTTTTACTATTTATCATGGTTACAAGTATTAATCCCGGAAAGAAAATGGGATACTTAGTGGATTAGTGGTTATTCACGTAGTGAATTTATATCTATATCTGTTTGTTTGTATACCAGTTCTTAAAAAACGGCTCTAACAATTTCGCTGAAATTTACAATATGAAGGTTTACAGGGGTGAATAATCTACCTAGTTGGCTCTCGTTTCTGGGAAAATAAAGCACGGAAAGCAAAGCTCGATCCCAGCTGGTATAAGTTTTTGTAATTATTGTTTTAATGCTAGTTCAACTTCCCTTTATTAATAGTAAAAAAGTTTTATTCGACAACTTTATTCGAATAGTCGTCGTTGATACGAACTGTCGATGATTTAGTAGTGGCCAATTAAGTCTTTATTTAGAACTGTGTCGCATTAAGCCTTAGGTACTAAACCGTTATCTGATCCTTTGAGTAAAAGACTCATTTGTTTTGACAAAGCTACCAATTTCCTGTCCGCCATAACTGGATTTACTATCAATTCTATTACATCTTTTTAAGGACCAAACTTCAGTAATTTATGTTATATGATCACCCCTTAGCTCATCCTGTTTTCAGACGTATTAAAATAAAATGGCAATTTAAGATACTTTATGCTTCACGAATAAGTACTTTGGTGTTAGGTAAATAAACGAAATATGATATACTAGCTTTTGCCAGCAGCTCCGTGCGCCCAAAATTTGGTTATCGGTGTACTTGTGGCAACTCCTTGATTATACAAAAGAAATTTGTTATAGCAAAGCCAGCTATGTCTGCAGCTATGGTTCGTTCGTGGAATTCGGTTATAGTTGTTTCCGAAAAAACTTTCTCTGGGATGAAATAAATAGCCTACGTTCTATCCCAGGACCTAACCTATATGTGTGCCAAGTTTCATCCCGATCCATCCAGTTGTTAAAGCGTGATTGAGTATCAAACAACCAAACATCCAAACTTTCGCATTTATAATATTAATGGGATTGCTAGTAATTAATGAATTATTTTGCCAGTGGCACCACCTGCCCTAAAATTGATTACCGGCGTGGGATTCTTACGTCAACTCATTAATTTTACTAATAAAGGTTGCTATAGCAAGCTATAGTTTGCTTAAGCTCGGATATAGTTATTCCCGCCAGAACTTTTGATTTTTTAGGGATAAGAACATTTTTATGTCCTTTCCCGGCACTTAAACTATGTCCATACCAAATTTCATCTAAATTGGTTCAGTGCTTTAAGCGTGAAGTGGTAACATACAGACAGATAGAGTAACTTTCGCATTTATACTATTAGTATGGATTTATATCTTTGGATTTTTATTTTAAATTCTATTCCTATGATTAAGTAAACACTTATAAAATGTGTGGTTGAAGACTTAATATTATATGTCCGTTTCTGCTCTTTCCTCAAAAAATACAATTTAATACATAAATCATAAAAAACGATACGGGCCTGCTATAGACCTCACAACCCCCAATATGAAAAATGCTAGTTACGCCAACCCGCAGAAAAAAGTTATCCCAAATTAACAAAGAAACCAGACCAGTTCCACCGGTTGTATAATGGGATTTGTTCTGAGGAATTGTTCATAATGATTCCCACGGCTACTTTCTACCATCGAACCGCTCGCCATCGGCAGAGAATTCATCCTCACACCTTAGAACCTAAATGCTCACGTACTGAGCGGGTTCGGAGCAACTTCCTCCCGCAAAGATTAGGTTATGAAATGAGCTTTCTGCCAAGATTTTCTCTAAGGAATACAATATGGGATTCTGCGACAAAGAAGTCATTAGATTTTTATAGAATCGGCAGCGCGCCAGTGATGGCCCTGGTGTTGCAAGCGTCCATAGGCTGCGGTGAACGCTTACCATCAGACGGACCGTTGCTTGTTTGCCGCGGTAGCATATCTATCAGCTGTACAACTGAAAATCTTAAGGTATCTAGGGGCCGCAAACCTAAAATTTATAATCATTTTAATAGTATAGGAGCTAGCAAACCAAAAAAAAATCATCAGCAATACTATATGAAAAAACTACTCCCTACAATATAATAAGCAAAAATAAGGTTCATCATGTTACAATTTTTAGTACATTACTGCCGCGGCCCGCAAATGCAGCATAACCGGGCGATCATCCGCGTGTTTTCAAAATCTTAAAAAAAATCACGATAATAGGACTTAATGAACCCTTTAGAAACTGTTTTAAATAAAATCTGTATAGATATAAGTTTTTAGATAGGTAGCTACAATAATTCACAATCTACGGAACCCTAACGTAATTCGTGTAAGACATGCATCTGTATTTTTTTTAGATTAACGCTTGGTAGTTACATAATTTATACCCACTATATTAATGGTCATTAAGGCTGATAAGTCTTGGTTTCCTACAGACTAACTGAGAATTCGCCACATTCGCCAGGTTAAAATTTGTTGGTGGCATAAAACCTTAATACTTGTGACAATCACCTAATTTCATCTAAGAATATGATATTTACCACTAATTGGAACAACATTACCATTAAAAATATTTTTAGCGTCTTGTGAGTGTGTGTGTGAGTCGTGAGCGGCGTTTTTTTTTTTTGATACCACTAAGGTGGCAAACGAGATTACGGTCCGGTAAGCGGTCACCGTAGCTTATGGACGTTTACAACACTATGGGTATCACGCTTGGCGCCCCATAAGACCCTGCGCCCGTGTGCACTGCACACCTTGCACCATATTATCATTGGTAGGTATAGAGCCGCCTCTGGTTGCATGAGATTTAGTCGATATTGTGTTGTGCGATGATGCTACATGTTCTGTAGCATGTAGCAGGGTCATTGGTGACTATATTTAGCTAAAACTACACGGAAAAAAAAAATTATGCGAATTAAAAACCTTTTTATTAAAATGCGTTACTAAATATTATTAATTTCAAATTTTTTTTTACTTAAAATTACAAAACAATGTAAATTGAAGTATATTTTATTATTTTCTTAAACAATAACAACAGGTCTTTTATTCTTTTCAACATATAAAGTTTACAAAAAGTTTTATTAAAGTGGGAAGATAAAATACTACTTTGTGTGAAACACACAAAGTGAAGGCCAATCAACGTTTACTAACATCTTTCTTAGAATTAGTGAAGCTCACTATACAAACCGAATCACAAATAAAGTGGACCAAGGCGTTCTCTAGTCATAACCTCACCTGGCGGTTTTTCCCCTTCACCGCCGCTCCACAAATTCCACAATTGGTGACCGTGAGCTGTGATAAATTTAACGCACCTTCCGCTGCAGCCCTTTAACTACCAGGTACACGGACCAATTATCAACCGTACGCTCCGCATCACAGAGCTTCATGAGGACCTGCCGGTGTGTAATTGAGGCTTATTGTAATATTATGCTTTTTGCATTCCAAATAATTAAACTTCTTTTTAGTAAACAACACTATTATTCCAACAAGAGTAGTTTTATTCCTGTTGGTAAATGCAATAAGTAAAACTCATTGGTAACCGTCAGTGTGATTTACTTGTCCTCGGAATTGCTAATATTTTAGTGATAATTAGTATTATTTACTTATAGCTACAAAAGTTTTTTCTCCGTGTAGCCGAGTACCAGTAACTTATTTTAATAATTGCTTAATAAATTATTTCTTTTCTTTTCTTTTTTTAGTAATATTATTCGCTGTTGCCATTTTTTGTTCTCAAACTTTTTTAACGCGAAATCAAATTGTCTTCGAGCTAACCTTATTTGTAGCATGTGGATTATATTTTTAAATATACCTTTTACACTACCTATAATATTATTATTGTAATTTATTTATATATATATATATATATAAATATATGTATATATTTATAAGGATAAATAACAAATGACTGTGTTGTTATATAGAAGCCAATTCAGTGACCCAGGGACGTTGCGGTAGCCCCATGGGAGGCTTGAAAAGAGCTACCAGCAGGACAGTATTGGCCAACTCACCCTTGGATATCGCAGTGGACTATGTTGTTTTTACAAGAAGAGGCCTGTGCCCCAGCAGTGGGCACAACAGCTGAGGCATGACATAACAAAAAACAATAAGGTAACTGCACTAAGAAATTTCATTTATCGTTTATTTTATTTTTGACGCACAGAATATAATGGCGAGAGATTTCGATTCAACGTAATCCAAAGTCTTCCCAATATACTGGCTTGGGCAATGTTAAGGGCCCTCTTACAGCCCACTAGCGCCGCCATTTGATATCCTTAATTTTCTCTTCGTAGAAAACGAATTTCTAAAATCCAAATGTCGCAAATATAAAGCTGGTCATAAGCTATTTTTAGAAAGTTTAATGTAGTTTCTACATATTAATCTGTGAGTTGAAGTTAGCATTTCTGCTAAAAACGGCCACTTTAACTTTTGGCGGCGCTAGTTAGCTGCTATATGCACCTTAAATTAAAATTTGAACCAAAAATATATCAGAGAAAATAAGGAAAATGTCAATGAAGCAGAATATTAAAATGTGCTGCGATCCGAAGGTTAGCTACTCATGAGAATGATGCTACCTTATTTTCTGAAGATTTTACAGGTTGATATTTTATTAATATTGTAAATTGTATGAATTTGTTATGTTATAGGTATGTAATGTTACTATCATTAGCAATATTAGTAAGTTTATAGTAAGAAAGGTCATGCGAAACATCTTCGTTTTATAAATATAAACTTAGATGATGATTAACTTCATCTTGCAGCTAAAACTGCAACTGGTACTTCTCTACCAAAAGGGTGCCAACGGAGCACAATTACCACAGCCTAAACAATAATTTCATTTAGTCGGCCATTGCAGGCATCAAGACAGAGCAATCGTGAGGTAAGTTATGCGGTGAGGGGGTGGGGCATGGGGCATGGGTCACCCGAGTAGCCTATATCGTCACATATGGCTAGTCGGGTGCTGTCCAGACGGTCATACATTTTGTTTCGCCGCTATGACTGTCTGTCTGTTTGACCTTCGCGGGAGGAAGTTTTTCTGTAACCGCATTTCTTCTATCAAGAAGCATCTTCGGAACGAAAAACCAATCTACAGACACATACATTTACTTCGAGTAACAAAATATCCCTATTGACTACTGCGAAGTCGGTTAAAATTTAAGGGTGTTTTGTTGACAAACATTATAAGCATCTAATGCGCTCTAATCTTTATGCTTGCATTCGATCGTTCTGCTGGTTATAAATGAATATAGAGTTACGCAGCCGGTAAGTATTCAACGCATCGGCTGCACATGCTTGGCAGGCCGAGCACTAAATCTGCTGTCTAAAAACTAGTGAACGGCCATAATATTTGTTTATAAGTATTTGGTGGACAGAACGATTTTAAGGTGATGGCATACCTAAACGAGTTAAGTATACAAGAAATTTTCAAAATTTTGTTACAGTTCTGTCATGAGTACACTTTTTGTTTTAACTTCATTTAAGTGGATTAGCTTATATCACAATAATTTGCCTACTTAAACATTTAAAAAAAAATTATGACACTCTATTATTGGTCTTTAATTATTTTGTTGATGTGATATTAATACTTATTTTATAAAATATATTTTAATATTACCAAGTAAATTTGCTAATCTTATGGTCGTTAATTAATATTTGAATTCTATACCGACATAAAACTGAAAAAATTAAAATTTTTCAACGTGCGGTCACGAGCTTAAGCTAATAGTACGTGGAACTCTGTGTCTTTGTAGGATTGAAGCAAGTGCGAGTCTAGCTCGCGCACCGAGGGTTCCGTGCAAACTTATTATATCAATCCGAACTGTCACCGGTTTAATCTTTATAATTGGAACGATCATTGTGTACATAAAGTCATCTGGTAGATAAGAATGGCTTATACAGAGATTAATAAACACAGACAATACTCTCGGTAAATGAATGCCAGCGTGTTGCGAATGCTCGATGAGACCATCATGCCCGGGGGATTTCTCTTTCACCATATTTTTAATGACTGCTTCAATAGCTTCAGCAGATATAACTACGTTGAGGTCTTCAGAATCGCGCATCGACAACACAGAGCGGGGAGGGACCAAGTGGAGATTCAACTTTGAAATGGCGCTGAAATGTTCTCGCTATGTTATTCGACCCCTGCGCACTATCAATGCTCACTGGGAGGCCCGGCTTTGGATTAAGTTTGTTTGTTGTTTTCCAAAATTTAGAAAAGTTTTTATTGAAATGATGCTGCTATAATGTCCATTTTAAACTTTTATTTTGGCACCATTTCAATTTTGTTTTAAACTTACGCCTAGATTCGCACATACTACTGTGACTACACCAGAATTTGGTGTTCCATATAATCCAATTCAAATCCAAAAAATCCAAGTCTGAAAACATAAGCGGGCCGCCACGTGAGTATCCCTGACATATTTATTCCAGCCTATAACACAATTTCGATTTTTTGGTTTAGAAACATTAAAACTGCTTTTTGCTCCTTCGCTCAGTATATTTATAAAAGCTTTGTACAATTTATCTATCAATAATCTATGTTCCCAATTAGAACAAGTTTTGTTAGCACATTCAAGTAACACATTGGGTAAATTAATTTCTCTCAACTTATTATTACAATATTGATTATGGTTTTTTTTTTGGTTAATGTCCCTTTCCCCTTTTATGTCCCCTTTGTGTTATTGTATATTATTAAAAATATTTTTAATATGATGTAACTAAAAAATTACGGTTTGAGCAATTTTTCCGCTATCTGTACTATAAGACGTTGCTTCATACCAAATTTCAAGATTCCGAGTTCACGCACGGGAAGTATCCTTTAGGTTTTGATTCCCTTGCGAGTTTCTAAAATTTGCGGAAATTTGCGGCATAAACGGCTGTTTCTTTTGATTGCGTTGGTTTAGAAGTTTGATTTTTACACAGCTCCAAGAGACAGTAAACATGAGTATTTTATATAAATTTTAGCTAGATACCTCCACGCGTTTCAGAGAAAATGGGTCTTGACAGACGGACAGACAGATGGACAACAAAGTGCTCCTATAAGGGTTCTGTTTTTCCTTTTGAGTTACGGAACCGTAATTAACGGTTTTCGCAATTTTTCCTTTATTTGTACTATAAGACGTTGCTTCGTACTAAATTTCAAGATTCTGAATTCACGGGAAGTACCCTATAGATTTTGATTCCCTTGCGAGTTTCAAAAATTTGCGGCATAAACGGCTGTATCTTCTGATTGCGATGGTTTAGAAGTTTGATTTTTTCACAGCTCAAAGGGACAGTAGACATGAGTTTTTGATAAAAATTTTAGCTTGATACCTCCATGCGTTTCAGAGAAAATGGGTCTTGACAGACGGAAGGACAGACGGACAACGAAGTGATCCTATAAGGGTTCTGTTTTTTCCTTTTGAGTAACAGAACCCTAATTAACGGTTTTCGCAATTTTTCCTTTATCTGTACTATAAGACGTTGCTTCGTACCAAATTTCAAGATTCTGAATTCACGGGAAGTACCCTGTAGGTTTTGATTCCCTTGCGACTTTCGAAAATTTGCGGCATAAACGGCTGTATCTTTAAAAATAACGGTTTTCGCAATGTTTTCTTTATCTGTACTATAAGACGTTGCTTCGTACCAAATTTCAAGATTCTGAGTTCACGGGAAGTACCCTGTAGGTTTTGATTCCCTTGCGACTTTCGAAAATTTGCGGCATAAACGGCTGTATCTTTTTTAAAATTTACGATTTTCGCAATTTTTACTTTAACTGTGCTTTAAGACGTTGCTTCGTACCAAATTTCAAGATTCTGAGTTCACGGGAAGTACCCTGTAGGTTTTGATTCCCTTGCGACTTTCGAAAATTTGCGGAAATTTGCAGCATAAACGGCTGTATCTTTAAAAACTTACGGTTTTAGCAATTTTTCCTTTATCTGTACTATAAGACGTTGCTTCGTACTAAATTTCAAGATTCTGAGTTCACGGGAAGTACCCTGTAGGTTTTGATTCCCTTGCGAGTTTCGAAAATTTGCAGCATAAGCGGCTGTATCTTTAAAAATTTACGGTTTAAGCAATTTTTCCTTTATCTGTACTATAAGACGTTGCTTCGTACCAAATTTCAAGATTCTGAGTTCACGGGAAGTACCCTGTAGGTTTTGATTCCCTTGCGAGTTTCTAAAATTTGCGGAAATTTGCGGCATAAACGGCTGTATCTTTTGATTGCGTTGGTTTAGAAGTTTGATTTTTTCACAGCTCTAAGAGACAGTAGATATAAGTATTTGATATAAATTTTAGCTTGATACCTCCACGCGTTTCAGAGAAAATGGGTCTTGACAGACGGACAACAAAGTGATCCTATTAGGGTTCTGTTTTTTTCCTTTTGAGTTACGGAACCCTAATTAACGGTTTCCGCAATTTTCCCTTTATCTGTACTATAAGACGTTGCTTCGTACCAAATTTTAAGATTCTGAATTCACGGGAAGTACCCTGTAGATTTTGATTCCCTTGCGACTTTCGAAAATTTGCGGAAATTTGCGGCTGTATCTTTTTTAAAATTTACGATTTTCGCAATTTTCACTTTAACTGTGCTATAAGACGTTGCTTCGTACCAAATTTCAAGATTCTGAGTTCACAGGAAGTAGCCTGTAGGTTTTGATTCCCTTGCGACTTTCGAAAATTTGCGGAAATTTGCAGCATAAACGGCTGTATCTTTAAAAATTTACGGTTTTAGCAATTTTTCCTTTATCTATACTATAAGACGTTGCTTCGTACCAAATTTCAAGATTCTGAGTTCACGGGAAGTACCCTGTAGGTTTTGATTCCCTTGCGACTTTCGAAAATTTGCGGCATAAACGGCTGTATCTTTTTTAAAATTTACGATTTTTGCAATTTTTACTTTAACTGTGCTTTAAGACGTTGCTTCGTACCAAATTTCAAGATTCTGAGTTCACGGGAAGTACCCTGTAGGTTTTGATTCCCTTGCGACTTTCGAAAATTTGCGGAAATTTGCAGCATAAGCGGCTGTATCTTTAAAAATTTACGGTTTAAGCAATTTTTCCTTTATCTGTACTATAAGACGTTGCTTCGTACCAAATTTCAAGATTCTGAGTTCACGGGAAGTACCCTGTAGGTTTTGATTCCCTTGCGAGTTTCTAAAATTTGCGGAAATTTGCGGCATAAACGGCTGTATCTTTTGATTGCGTTGGTTTAGAAGTTTGATTTTTTCACAGCTCCAAGAGACAGTAGATATAAGTATTTGATATAAATTTTAGCTTGATACCTCCACGCGTTTCAGAGAAAATGGGTCTTGACAGACGGACAACAAAGTGATCCTATTAGGGTTCTGTTTTTTTCCTTTTGAGTTACGGAACCCTAATTAACGGTTTCCGCAATTTTTCCTTTATCTGTACTATAAGACGTTGCTTCGTACCAAATTTCAAGATTCTGAATTCACGGGAAGTACCCTGTAGATTTTGATTCCCTTGCGACTTTCGAAAATTTGCGGCATAAACGGCTGTATCTTTTTTAAAATTTACGACTTTCGCAATTTTTACTTTAACTGTGCTATAAGACGTTGCTTCGTACCAAATTTCAAGATTCTGAGTTCACGGGAAGTAGCCTGTAGGTTTTGATTCCCTTGCGACTTTCGAAAATTTGCGGAAATTTGCAGCATAAACGGCTGTATCTTTAAAAATTTACGGTTTTAGCAATTTTTCCTTTATCTATACTATAAGACGTTGCTTCGTACCAAATTTCAAGATTCTGAGTTCACGGGAAGTACCCTGTAGGTTTTGATTCCCTTGCGACTTTCGAAAATTTGCGGCATAAACGGCTGTATCTTTAAAAATAACGGTTTTCGCAATGTTTTCTTTATCTGTACTATAAGACGTTGCTTCGTACCAAATTTCAAGATTCTGAATTCACGGGAAGTACCCTGTAGATTTTGATTCCCTTGCGACTTTCGAAAATTTGCGGCATAAACGGCTGTATCTTTTTTAAAATTTACGACTTTCGCAATTTTTACTTTAACTGTGCTATAAGACGTTGCTTCGTACCAAATTTCAAGATTCTGAGTTCACGGGAAGTAGCCTGTAGGTTTTGATTCCCTTGCGACTTTCGAAAATTTGCGGAAATTTGCAGCATAAACGGCTGTATCTTTAAAAATTTACGGTTTTAGCAATTTTTCCTTTATCTATACTATAAGACGTTGCTTCGTACCAAATTTCAAGATTCTGAGTTCACGGGAAGTACCCTGTAGGTTTTGATTCCCTTGCGACTTTCGAAAATTTGCGGCATAAACGGCTGTATCTTTAAAAATAACGGTTTTCGCAATGTTTTCTTTATCTGTACTATAAGACGTTGCTTCGTACCAAATTTCAGGATTCTGAGTTCACGGGAAGTACCCTGAAGATTTTGATTCCCTTGCGACTTTCGAAAATTTGCGGCATAAACGGCTGTATCTTTTTTAAAATTTACGATTTTCGCAATTTTTACTTTAACTGTGCTATAAGACGTTGCTTCGTACCAAATTTTAAGATTCTGAGTTCACGGGAAGTACCCTGTAGGTTTTGATTCCCTTGCGACTTTCGAAAATTTGCGGAAATTTGCGGCTGTATCTTTTTTAAAATTTACGATTTTCGCAATTTTTGCTTTAACTGTGCTATAAGACGTTGCTTCGTACCAAATTTCAAGATTCTGAGTTCACGGGAAGTACTCTGTAGGTTTTGATTCCCTTGCGACTTTCGAAAATTTGCGGCATAAACGGCTGTATCTTTAAAAATAACGGTTTTCGCAATGTTTTCTTTATTTGTACTATAAGACGTTGCTTCGTACCAAATTTCAAGATTCTGAGTTCACGGGAAGTACCCTGTAGGTTTGATTCCCTTGCGAGTTTCGAAATTTTGCAGCATAAACGGCTGTATCTTTAAAAATTTACGGTTTAAGCAATTTTTCCTTTATCTGTACTATAAGACGTTGCGTCGTACCAAATTTCAAGATTCTGAGTTCACGGGAAGTACCCTGTAGGTTTTGATTCCCTTGCGAGTTTCTAAAATTTGCGGAAATTTGCGGCATAAACGGCTGTATCTTTTGATTGCGTTGGTTTAGAAGTTTGATTTTTTCACAGCTCCAAGAAACAGTAGATATAAGTATTCGATATAAATTTTAGCTTGATACCTCCACGCGTTTCAGAGAAAATGGGTCTTGACAGACGGACAACAAAGTGATCCTATTAGGGTTCTGTTTTTTTCCTTTTGAGTTACGGAACCCTAATTAACGGTTTCCGCAATTTTTCCTTTATCTGTACTATAAGACGTTGCTTCGTACCAAATTTCAAGATTCTGAATTCACGGGAAGTACCCTGTAGATTTTGATTCCCTTGCGACTTTCGAAAATTTGCGGCATAAACGGCTGTATCTTTTTTAAAATTTACGATTTTCGCAATTTTTACTTTAACTGTGCTATAAGACGTTGCTTCGTACCAAATTTCAAGATTCTGAGTTCACGGGAAGTAGCCTGTAGGTTTTGATTCCTTTGCGACTTTCGAAAATTTGCGGAAATTTGCAGCATAAACGGCTGTATCTTTAAAAATTTACGGTTTTAGCAATTTTTCCTTTATCTGTACTATAAGACGTTGCTTCGTACCAAATTTCAAGATTCTGAGTTCACGGGAAGTACCCTGTAGGTTTTGATTCCCTTGAGACTTTCGAAAATTTGCGGCATAAACGGCTGTATCTTTAAAAATAACGGTTTTCGCAATGTTTTCTTTATCTGTACTATAAGAATTTGCTTCGTACCAAATTTCAAGCTTCTGAGTTCACGGGAAGTACCCTGTAGGTTTTGATTCCCTTGCGAGTTTCGAAAATTTGCGCAAATTTGCAGCATAAACGGCTGTATCTTTAAAAATTTACGGTTTAAGCAATTTTTCCTTTATCTGTACTATAAGACGTTGCTTCGTACCAAATTTCAAGATTCTGAGTTCACGGGAAGTACCCTGTAGGTTTTGATTCCCTTGCGAGTTTCTAAAATTTGCGGAAATTTGCGGCATAAACGGCTGTATCTTTTGATTGCGTTGGTTTAGAAGTTTGATTTTTTCACAGCTCTAAGAGACAGTAGATATAAGTATTTGATATAAATTTTAGCTTGATACCTCCACGCGTTTCAGAGAAAATGGGTCTTGACAGACGGACAACAAAGTGATCCTATAAGGGTTCTGTTTTTTTTTATTTTGAGTTACGGAACCCTAATTAACGGTTTCCGCAATTTTTCCTTTATCTGTACTATAAGACGTTGCTTCGTACCAAATTTCAAGATTCTGAATTCACGGGAAGTACCCTGTAGGATTTGCTTCCCTTGAGAGTTTCTAAAATTTACGGAAATTTGTGGCATAAACGGCTGATCTTTTGATTGCGATGGCTTAGAAGTTTGATTTTTCCACAGCTCCAAGGAACAGTAGACATGAGTTTTTAATATAAATTTTAGCTTGATACCTCCATGCGTTTCAGAGAAATAGGGTCTTGACAGACGGACAAACAGACAGACAACAAAGTGATCCTAAAAGGGTTCCGTTTTTTCCTTTTAAGGTACGGAACCCTAAAAATAACCTATTTTAACTTATATCTATCAGCTATCTACACTGAAATTATAATCTAATTGAAATCCTGCCTCATGTGTGATAATGACTTATTTATGTAACTCACTGGTTTCACTAATTATTGTCACACTAAAGAAATAAATATTTTGAGGAGGTTTTCAATCGATCCATACATCAGAATCTTAAATATTAAGTTTCCTGTCGCTTTTTGTCTGTTTGTCTGTGATGAGATGACTTCTTTTCAGAACTACTGAAAAAAAATTATGTCTGTTATTTGTACTGAACAAAGTGTTTAAAGTATTGTACGTTAACCTGGTCAGATTTACTTTTTACATTCAAAGTAAAACCAACCTTTTTAATAAAAAGGTACGTTTCATTTTTAAAAATAAAAAAATGCAAAATAAAAATTTCAATTACTGCATAATATCACCGATATTGCTATACAATCGTATTACTAAATCATGTTAAGTTTGATCCAGCATCAATAACATAACTTCCACCAGTTATACTACGAGCCTTATCACTTGCTAAAAACGCCACCAGATCAGCAATTTCATCCGTTCCTGTTGTACGCTTCAAAGGTGTCGATGCTTCTATATTCTTTTTCAAAGCCTCACTTTCCTCAGCAGTCATTCCTGCATTAGCAAATAGGTTAGAAGTCACAAAACCAGGCAAAATGGCATTGACTCTTACTCCGTGACTGGCTAATTCTAGAGCAGCACATCTGGTAAAGTGATCTACACCTGCCTTTGATATACTGTAAGGCAAAGCAAAAAAATTTTCATTTGTTCTCACAGCTGAAAGACTAGCAATGTTAATCACACATCCTTTCCTTTTTATCAAATATGGTGCACATAAGCTTGTGATGAGAACCATTGATCTCAGATTTACAGCCATTACATGGTCGTACGTTTCCATAAGTTTAGGGTTTAGTAAATTCGTTGGGCGTAAAATTCCAGCACAGCTCACAAGAACATCGATGTGTCCAAATTTGTTAATCGTGCTGTCTACCAAACTTTTTACTTCTTCATCATTTGTCAAATCAATGTTTGTCTTCAACACTTTATCACCATTTAGTTTTGAACAATTTGCAGCTGTCACTTCCAGATTTTTGGCATCGATGTCTGCAATTGATACTTTTGCATTGCCTCTTGCATAGTGTAGAGCGACTGCTCTTCCCATACCACTTGCCGCTCCAGATATTAACACAACCTTATCTGATTCCATTTTTACGTTTTAATACTAACTGACATTGAAAATAATACTACTATTTCAAATAATGCAGTCAATTTATATACATGAATTTTATTTATCAAAGAGTTATCATGATAACACAAAAATTATCAGGTTGGCACCATTAGTAATTTAATACAAATTTTGTTTTCGGCTTCGTCCGCGCTGGTATGGTTGTTGAGTTAAAATTAGATTGCGAAGGTGAAGAAAAAATCATGCGAGGACCTTATCTGAATTTCGATGGTAGCAAAGAATTATATAGTTGAATCACGAGTGTAACGAGTAGTTCACGATTAGAAACCTGAGCGTAACGAGGATAAAATATATTGTGTATTAGATAAGATTGTATACACGCGTGTTTCATAAGCTTCTTTATAAACCTGAAAGCGGTGCAATAATACATAGAAGATAATGTGTTAAAAAATACATTGTATACTTTTATCTAAGTGTTCCATAATGAATAGCGTAACGAATTAACGAAGACGGCATATGCGTTTAGGGTAGAAGTTAGGTGGTGAGTATGTATGTCTGTTACCATGGTTTGATTGAACTAATGAACCGATTTAGACGCGGTATATTTATCACCTTAGAGCAGGTTCTAAGTCATATTTTGCGTACATATAATGGAAACGCAAGGCGCGCTAAATAACATGTGTTTGAAATAAACTTGCTGAACTGTTGAATCTCTTTCTTGTTTAGAATAAATCTTGCTTTAGAAGACTTTGTATCCCTGTAGGGCTGTTGAGGTTTTCCTCAGGTTCTACAATTCAATACAATGTTACTAATTTCTATATGATACCGTGACCACTCAACAGCAGGCGGACCGTCAGATTGTGTTCCACCTTAGCAGTAGAAGTCTTTTGTATGGAAAAACGTATTATGCCAATATTAATAAAAAATATTTATTGGTGTTAATCATTAGTTTTTAACCCCAAAATTGGACAAGCTGGGGCATCGAGTCTATTCGATAAAAACTAACGTAAATGTTACTAAAATCCTACTACGTAGTCGTTAAACATTTATCAGAAGCAGACTTTTATACCAGCGTCATGAGGCTTCTGAACATGAATAAAAGGAAGCAGTGAAATATAGCTTAAAGCTTTTTACGATTCGAGTTCACATCCCGCCCTGACCTCGTCTCCGAGGGGCTTTGTGTCAAGAATTGTCGGACCTGTATTTTGCTTTGTTTTTTGTGTAGGTTGAATAAAAACAGTACAACTTAAATTTTTGATTTGGAGACTTGTGGATTATGAATTGTTTAACTTCATCTACTGAGTGTCTCTGTTTCATATTCGTACAAATATTTCCAAGATAAAGGGAAAAAAACTCTGTACCCTCGGTGAAAACTGATATAGGTCTGAAATGACAGTTTCTGACAAAACGGTTTTTAATATTTTGTACCTTTACATGCGTATTACTTTTTTGTTAATGATTTTATTCCTTTTGTAAAAAATAATAAAGATAGATATTTTTAGCCTCTATACTATGATATATGAAGAATAGCAATATATTTAATTTATTTAGAGCAATAAGGGAAATAAACAACTTGTATTATTCGTCACATTACAATAAATATGTGTAAAATAATTTAACAAAAATTATATTATTTTCACTAAATTTAGTGGTAAGATTGATATTGGGGAAATATGATACACCTGCGAATTGAAATAGCTTTAAATACATTAAAACTCATACATAAAAAAAATCCAAAACAAAATTATCACAAAACAGAAGCATCTTTAGTTTGCGATTGTTAAAACACAATAAATTGTTATATTTACACTAATAAATTATTTTACACAAAAAATAGAAAAAAAGGCATGTGTTTTATAATATATCTCAACTTGTTTTTTTCATTGTCGAGTTCTAGATTGTGTCAAATGATACGAAAGCAGTATAATCATATTATTATTGTATTATGTTTTCGTCCGCCAACCCATACTAGGCCAGCGTGGTGGACTATGGCCTAAGCCTCCTTATCTAAGGAGAGGCCTGTGCCCCTGCAGTGGGGCGTATAACGGCTGAGGCTAATAATGTTTTTAGGGTTATATATCAAACTTGTTAGTTTATGGTTCTAACTAAGCAAATAAACAAATATTTAAATTTGTAGTCTTTAATTTATACAAGATATCAAAAAGTAGTTCATAAATGTTAAGATAGTGTTAAAAACACGCATCCACAGGCTTGAGATTGAGAAAATGTAAATCATCGGTCTTTTATTTTCATCTTTAGTGGGCAAGAATGATATCTTTACTAAAACTTAACATTCCCTTGTGTCATACACGAGTTATCAGGTACATAATTTTATAGTTAAGTACTATTAAATTTAAAACACTTACGTTCATACAATAGTTTCATACAAATATCTTTGGGTTTCTATAATAACTAAACTTCCAAAAAAAACTATTTTTATGGCACGAAGGCATTAAATTATAGCGCTTTTATCTTACGAATTGTACAAACTCTAGTCCTTTGTTAGAGCTAGACAATAGCTAGGTGACATGCTAGGAAACATGATAAGTAAGGACTACAATAATTCTAAATAACATATAATAAGCTTCTGCTTTCAAAAAACTTTGTAAAGTTTTAAACTAAAAGATAAAAATTTATAATTAACCAAAGCGCGAAGTGAATAGACAGGCAGCCTTTATGCCATACCTAAAGGGAGTAACGGGCAAAATAGGAACTTTACTAAGTAAATACTCTATCAAGACAGTGTACACACCGCGCTCTAAAATCGCCAAACACCTGCGGACACTGAAGTCAAAAACCGACAAACAAATAAATCAGCCATAGCCGACCATCTACTCAATGGCTCGCAAAATCACTGGATTGAACTTCACGAACCGAAAGTCCTCTCCACTGAGCGCCACTATTATCCACGATTTGTACGTGAAGCTATTGAAATAAAGTAATGCGACAAAAATTTCAATAGAGAAGATGGATATAATCTTTCAAAGGCATGGAATCCTGTGATTCATAGGTTTAAACCACGCAACAGTAATATCGGTTATAAACGCAATATGGACATCGTCAGTGTAGTGTGTAGAGAACATTACAACAATGTGAGGATAGTGGAAGAAACTGCACGAGCGGCCAGAAGTCGACGCCGCGCTCTTCAGCTAGTACAGCCGTGACCTCGATAAGGTCCAATTCTTGTCGAAACGTCGGCACCCAATACAGGTACGTTTCCGTATACGTACTTACGTGCATCGCATTAAAACCCGCGTTCTATACCAATAATTAGTAAAAAACGCGAAAGTTTAAAACTAACTAACATTTAAATAGTAAGTAACATGGCAATAAAAGTTTTCTAAGTTCGAATAGCATAAAATTTTTGTTCCTCTGTTAAATCTGGATGTCATCTGGATGTAATATGTCATCGGACGAATCATATTGGTCAAATTAATAATTTAAAAAATTAGAACTCATGAGCACTTGGTTCATTATCCAAAAGAGAGATCAGATCTGCTTTTTTCTCTGCTGTTATAGGTACTGGTCCAACATAACACTTCTTAATACTCTCTAAACTAATACGTTGTTCATATCTTTTGTTTCTTTTCGCATATGACATAGAATTCTAATCGATGGCTCCGTAGCTCTCTTTGTAACTAAATATAGGAAACTGATTTTGTGGTATACTTAAAAATTTGGATATTCAGCCACACAAACTTTTCGCCTATGGAATTTACTTTCTTTATTTGAGGTTGTAATCTTTATAACAAATTTCTGTTACAGAAAGTTGACTAGTACGATTAGACGAACTTCGTACTAACTGACACCAATCTCTTGGTCTCTCATAGAAGTGCGCTTTGTAGTTCGTCCTATCAAAGCATGATTAGAATCTACTTCCAAATGTGTGTGACCAGGTACTAGACATTTGTGTTCTGTAGTAGTTAATTGTTCTGAGTACTGCACAAATATGAGTGAAATTATTGCTACCACAGAATTCTTACTTTGCTCGGCGTATGAATCTGAGTACATAATTTATTTTGACGCGTTTGGATGCAATAGTAGTCAAAGATTAATAACAAAGTTGTACAAGCAGGAAGAAATTTGATTTGCTCCTCTGCCTCCACTTGATTCTGGCCACATGTAGCAATAAGCATAATTAGTTTTAGCGAATGAACGTACTCTATCTCTTTCGCTCACGCATAAGAAGATAGAATTATCGAATTGTATCAGTTGACACCAACAGACGTTTTGAAATGCTTGCAAGGAGTTGATAAGATTTTTGATGTAACTAAATTGTATTAATAGACACGAATGTAATAGTTCATAAGCAGTCTCGTGAAAAATAATGTAGATCGAAATATATTAGAAGAAACCAAATTTTGACATTGGTTATTAAGTTTTAAATGTATTATATAGAATACCATCATTATTCACGTTATTGATATTTAAAGATGCAATCGTGAACAACAATACATTTTTAATTGTATCATAACACACAATCTTATATCGATATACTGTCTGTGGGTAAGATGATTAAACTAATTTTGTATTATTTTACACTTATAATTTAAACAAGGTCGATTCAATTTTATGAGTGGATGTCAAGTTATATTATCACACACAAGGCAATAAAGACTCTTCGCTGATATAAGTTAACTTATATTATTGTGCACGAAAAATATCTCCGTATCCAGTAGAGCTAAGTCTACGTGGATAAGATAGATAAAAAGAGCATTTGACACTGATTAGATATGTCTAATAATCTAATAAGTGTTATAAGTCGACTTATATCAGTTTTCACCGAGGGTACAGAACTATGTCCGAACTGCATTAGGATGGGTGTCAACAATGAATCATAAAAGTTACTTACTCCACTTCTATTGCAATATATGATTATTTTAATCAACAACACAAAACAAAGTTATATATCCCAAATACTATGATTTCGCATATTTTATTTTTTCTACGACCTTTTATTTCAAAGTACCTACTATGGTTGGTACACAATGAAAGGGGTAGTACTCAATGAATCAATTTACTTTTGAGTGTGTTACGGTGCGCATTCAAAATCGTAACGCATCGGGTTTGGTGCGCGCTTTAAATTTGAATTATACAGAATTTGATAGAAATTACTGGCCTTAAAAGTCACTAAAACCATATGAGTTGGAGGCTATCAATAAAAATAAAGAAAACCCCGTTATATGTAAAACGCACGGTGACAACATTTCTTCATTGCCTTTCGAGCACTATTGTTGCGATCTGCGGAGGTTTTTGTGTAGTGCGTGGGGTTTAATGTACTTAAGTACATAGTGTGCAAAATTTTTTAGCGGAAACAAAACGCAACAAATCTGTAGCAAACCACAGATATCCGCATGCGATTCTATCCCGCAGTGCGCGCAATATCGTTGTGTCATTTACACGAAATTTGGAAAAAAAAGCGCACCATTTTACCAAAATAAACGGTAGGCCTAACAATTTCGCATTTTAGCATTTTATGCATTTGACATTGCAAGAAAAAACTGATACAGACGTTTTAATTTTTCGGGTTCCGTTGTTAAAACCTAATTTTATGTAGTAAATCTATAGCTTATAATTTATATCTGTGCGTCCGTCTGTTTGTTCCGTAATCACATGGCAAAAACAGATTTCGTCATGTTTATCCGTTCTTCAATTTGTCAATTTTAGGATTTAAAACGGTTGCCATAACATAGTATCGTCATATCCTTCCGTTGGTCCTTAAGCGGTAGGTAGTTATGTATTTGCCTACGTTAAAGACAAATATTAAAAAATAATTTGAACGCTTTCATTTTCGCATTAAATTCTCTAAAAATAAAAAATTAAGCTGATCTGGGGCCATTCATTTACCTTAGTAAGAACCATAATTTCTGTGATTGCTTCCCAACTAGCTATAATATTTAATAAATCTATCGATTGTGGTGTATTTCCTGATTTAATGAAATACAGTAAAATTATACCTATATAAATCAGGTAGTACTACTGACCTCTCTAACTTTAGACCTATCTCTATACTACCTGTTTTCAGTAAAATCTTTGAAAAACTGATCTTAAATCAAATAAGTGTCATAGAATTAAAAAGTATTCTACTCTATGTACGTTCTGTCATGTGTCAATCAAACATGTAAAATTCTTAAAGCTAAATAAAACCAAGTTTCCTATTGGTTTTGTCTTATTTATGTAACAATTTATTTAGCTTTAATTATGTCAGAAGAAAAGATTACGGTGCCAAAAATAAGTAATATGTTATCTCAGTACCTACGGCCAGAACGATTTGATATCGACCCTACACTACCGGAAGCAAATTCAAGGTGGGTGCATTGGCGATTTCCATTTTCTAACTTTCTATCTCAACAAGTTACTGATGCGATTTCTGATTCAACGAAGCACTATTTGTTAGTGAATCACCTATCCTCTAAAGTGTTCATATACATTAAATAATGCAACGATTTTACTTCAGCCATCGCTCTGCTTGATAAAATATATATTAAACCCAAAAACGTAATATATGCACGTCATGTTCTGTCTAATAGAAAACAAAAATCAGAGGAGTCAATTGATGATTATGTCCGTGCGCTAAAGCTACTAGCACCTGACTGCGAATTCCAAAGTGTCACAGCAGAGCAACATAAGAGCGAATTCATTCGAGACGCATTCATTGCTGGAATTTTATCACATAAGATTCGCCAAAGGTTATTGGAAAATTTTGAATTAAATCTAGATGAAGCTATTAACCAGGCGAATACTCTTGAAATGGCTGAAAATAGTTCGAATGTTTATGCAAATAGTAGTCAATCGACTTATCTCAATGCGTCATCTGCTAACCAACTAATTGTTGAACAGTGCTCTCCATCAACTTCGAGAAAATTACCATATTTATCAGCAGCAAATACACAGAAAAAAAGGTGTTTCTTTTGTGGTGGCAATATACATCAAAGAGTTAAATGCCCTGCTTTAAATGTCACGTGTCAACTGTGCTCTAAAAGAGGACATCTTGCTAATGTATACCGGAGCGCAAAAGCTGCCAATGCCATAAATTTAGAATCTGCTGAACTATCCGCCATATCAGCTGCTTCACCATCTAGTTTACATAAGGCTACTGTACCTGCATTAATTAATAATATACGAGCCGATGCATTAATTGATACTGGTAGTTCTGTGAGCTTTATTAACAAAAGATTTGCTCACTCTATGGATCTGGAAAAGAAGCCATGTAGACAGACTATTACTTTGGCATCGTTGAGCCATATTTCATTTGTTGAAGGAATCTGTTTTGTAACCTTGAATAAACATACTTATAAGCAACGTCCGCTTTTGATTGTCAGCAATCTGTGTGCAGACGTTATAATTGGACATGATATATTAAAGACACATAGTTTTCTAGAGTTTCAATTTGGAGGTGACAAAGAGCCGCTGCGTATATGCAACGTTATGAAGGCTTCTGTACCACCAGCATCTTTGTTTACCAATTTATCACCGAACATTAAACCTATAGCTATGAAATCCAGACGCTATAGTAATGAAGACAAACAATTTATTGAAGAAGAAGTATCTAAGATGTTAGACGACGGAGTAATCGAACCGAGACATCTCCATGGCGAGCACAAGTGCTGATAACAGGTGGTACAACACATCGCAAACGGTTAGTTATTGACTACTCTTTAACAATCAATAAATTTACACAACTGGATGCTTTCCCTTTACCTAATATGGAGACTATTGTTTCACAAGTGGCTAAATACAACCTTTTTAGTCAAATTGACCTCAAAAGTGCTTATCACCAAGTGCCGATCCTAAATAGTGAAAAAATATTTACTGCTTTTGAAGCTTGCGGTAATCTTTATCAATTTACTAGAATATCGTTAAGAGTTACAAATGGAGTTGCTGCTTTTCAACGTACACTAAATTTTATCATAAAAACGGAAAAATTAAAGGGAACGTTTTCATATTTAGATGACGTCACTATCTGCGGAAAAGATATTTTTGATCATGATCATGATCAGAATCTCAATTCATTTATGGATGCTGTTAAGAAGTATAACCTTACTTTGAACGAGAGTAAATGCGTATTTAAAACCGACAAGATAAAGCTGTTAGGTTACACAATTCACAACAATGTAATTAAGCCAGATGAAGATCGATTGAAACCGTTAATAGATCTTCCAATTCCAAAAGATAAAGCATCACTCAAAAGAGCTTTAGGCTTATTTGCTCACTACTCAAAATGGATTCGTAATTTTTCAGAGAAAATAAGTCCATTAACAAATGTTACGAACTTTCCTATAGATGAAAATGCTTTTAACACATTAAAATTAGAGATTTTCAAATCAGCCCTAACAGCTACTGACGAATATGAAATATTCACCGTTGAAACTGATGCTTCAGATTTCGCTATTGCGGCTACACTTTCACAAAATGGACGCCCAGTAGCATTTTTTTCAAGAACTCTATCAAATTCCGAGCGTAGTCATTCATCGATTGAAAAAGAAGCAAGCGCAATTGTTGAGTCATTACGGAAATGGCGTCATTATCTTTTAGGGAGACATTTTGTACTATTAATTGATCAGCAAACAGCATCGTTTATGTTTAATCAAAGCCATTCTAGCAAAATAAAAAATTACAAGATAGAAAGATGGCGTTTGGAGCTCTCCTGTTATAAATATGATATTATTTATCGTAGTGTATTAAATTTTAATTTTTTTTTTTTAAAAAGTGATGTTCATAATCGAAATACAAGAAATAGACACAAACTGGCTCTGATCCACACAAGGCTTGAGAAAATTAAAACATTTAAAGGACAATGTGTCCGTTTTTACTTCAAAATCCCTGCAGAAGTATGTAAACTGAATCTAAAAAAGTTTAAAATTTGTGAAACAGAAACTTGTCAAAAAAGCTTACTATTCAATTAAAGACTATCTTATAAATAAAAAACGCTGGGATAAATAAAATGTTTTGATTAATTTGGAAATGTACCAATCGTTATATAATTAAAATTGAAAAGAGCGACAGCTGGTGAGTTTCTTTCGCCTTTTCTTCTTCCCAGAACGCCATCTTGATTCCGAAACGGTAGTAGTTTATACATTCCTTGCATATTATACTGATGTCAAAAAAGTGACATTGTATCATATTTTTGAGAAATAAACTATTTGAATTTGAATTTTTATGTATTGTTAATTATTTGTTTTTATTATTTCGTAGATATGTGGTAGTTTTTATCCTTTCTATCTTATCATTCGTCCGCTTGACTACGGTTATATAATTAAACTATATAATTTATAGTTTCAAAGAAAAATTAAAGAATGTGCCAAGTTTCTTTAATATTGACTTTAAGGACCCAACAACTGTAAAATTTAAAATGAAATTTATTCGATAGGGCAATTAAAAATAACAAATAAACTATTTTTGTTACAAAAACCTAAACCGAATTCAAATCTACTAAAAAGTAAAATATTAACCCCTAAAAGCAGACTTATTGACAGAACATTCAGCTGCATGTTTTATTCGCCTTGAATTTGTCAGCTTCAAACTGTAATTTAGATCCGATTTTTTTGAAATAATTAATTTTACTTGTTTAGTGCATCTTCTTGAAGTCAGTTGTTGTTTTCATAAAAAAGTTTTTATTTTTTTACTTTTAAGTGACCTATTATAAGTGGCTTATTTTCTGGCAAACTATAAAATACACAAATCGCTTCAAGTGTGCCTATAAAAATTTGAAGAGTTATCTCGATTTCTCCAGGATCCCATCATTATATCCTGACCTCATGACCATGGGAACACTTGGAAAGTATACCCTTTTAAACAAAAAAAGATTTTTCCGAATCGGTCAAGGCGTCTTTGAGTAATCGGGGAATATACATAAAAAAAATCCGACGAATTGAAAACCAGCGGCTAAAAAGAAAGAAAAATAAAAATATTAAATTCTTTATTTGAACAATTAAATATAAAACTGACAGAACACCCAAAAAGTTTACAATCAAGTTTAAATTACTTACAACTACATTTGAACTACATAAAACTGTTACATATTCACAAAATATCAATACAAAAACTATTGTCACTGACACTAAAACTGTTATCTATCCTGTATTGTTCATATCCAGATTCGCTAAATAAATCCGCAGAAATAGTTTGCAATCCTTTAACATGTATCATGTAAAGAATACCGATTTCGTACTGCGCATAGAGGTAATTAAATATTTGGTGAACTTTATACTTTATAGGTTTAAGATTATTTATAGTATTTGATAAAATTAGATAATTAAAAATAAACTTACAGCTTATAGCTATGCCAAGCTCTATTTGGATGGGTAAGATAGAATATTTATTTTTTGGATAGGAAAAGAGCGATACTGTTGTCCTCTTTAGGATATATATACAAAGATATAAATGTATCCGAAGTTACCTAAACCTATTTTTTTCTTACCTAAACTTATTTAGTGTCTAGATTCAAAAAGGCAACTCCATTCGGATAGGTAAGATAGGATATTTATTTTTTTGAATAGTGAAAGAGTGATACTGTGTCCGCTTTAAGATATATATCTAAAGATATAAATGTGTCCACAGTTACCCATGCCTAATTTTTATAATAATGTAGAAAAAAAGAAGTACTTTATTTAGAGTCTAGATTTAAAAAACAGTCACAGTTCATCTAAGATTTCACGTACCTACCCTGAGATAGGTAGTAATAAAATTAAATGTTAATGAACTTTAAAACGATTTTAACAAGGATGTCTTCAAGGTTAACACCATGCCAGTGGTGATAATGCCACTTGACTAACATAACTATAGATACTTTGTTGGTTTGTTCTTATTTAACCCAGCAACGCAGTAACGGTTTAACGTGATATTGTAAACAGATAATGTATATTAGCTTAAGAGATACACAATATCCTGGTGATAGTTCTTACACTTCTTAACTTAATCATATTTTTCATGGAAAACTAATTATTGACGCCGTAAATGAAGCATCCAATTGAATTGATAACTAAGCACAAACATAGCAAAAACCACGAAGAATAGTATACTTTATATTACGACTAAAAGTTCCCACGATTATATTTTACTTTCGAGGGTAAAACCACGGGGCAATTTTCCTTCTCGTTGGTACAGGGAGATTAGCTGTAGATTCCTTAGGAATTGCATGGGGCGATGGCCGATCATTTCGCGAGTGAAGCTACGAATTAAAACTAGTGTTTCAAAAAATTATTTACACAAGTTCAAGTTTCTCGTAACCGGTTAATATTAAAAATATAAATTAAACAAGCATTAATTAATTTATGATGTCATTTTCGATATTAAAAATTTGTGTAATTCTTTTAATTACATTAACGGTTGTGTAATTAAAAGAATATTTCTTTTAAGTAGCAAGGGCAACGTGGTAACTAAGGTTTTAGGGTTCCGTACCCAAAGGGTATAAATCGGCCAAGTGCGAGTCGGACTCACGCACGAAGGGTTCTGAACAATTATCTATAAAAACTACATTAACGTTTGTGTAATTAAAAGAATATTTCTTTTAAGTAGCAAGGGCAACGTGGTAACTTAGGTTTTAGGGTTCCGTACCCAAAGGGTAAAAATCGGCCAAGTGCGAGTCGGACTCACGCACGAAGGGTTCTGAACAATTATCTATAAAAACGGCAAAAAAATCACGTTTGTTGTATGGGAGCCCCTGTTAAATATTTCTTTTATTTTAGGTGCGTTTTGTTGACTGCTTCAATGCGTTTAATGTCATAATCCTGCCAAGTAAAAAGACACACATTCTGTACAACACAGTACAAATCTTGATTCATTCTCTTTGGTAGGATTTCCGCAATAGGCACATTATGTCGGTCAACAAAACGCCACTTTTAATTTAATTACTCTTCGTGCGCGAGTCCGATTTGTACTTGGCCGATTTTAATACAGATATAGCTAAAGGGACGGAGAATAACATTGAAAACTTTTTATCTCAATAAGAGGTTTCCACAGATTTATCCAATTAAGATATTTTTTTTCAGGTTAAGTAGCGTAGAACCTTTTTTAAGTTTTCAACAATATGTCTTCTTGTTTTAAGTAATCATACGTAACACTATTTAACTACGCAATTTGACATATTGCATTTTAAGGAGCTACCTTAAACTATGTCAAAATTTAATTACGTAGTTGTTGACAACAACACACAACAAACACGTAAACAAAAACCACCTTTAAAGTGGTTTACCATTTAAAATATTTTCATACCCAACGTAAAATTATCAGCATTAATGTCTGCTATTGATAGATTTCCTTTGAAATTTGCAAACTTTTCAGCAATTGCTATGCCAATACCTGAACCTGCTCCAGTTACCAGTATCACTTTGTCACAGAAATTCATTTTGAAAAATCTTTACAATTTTGTTTTAAAGACGTGTGCTTTTATGAATATTCAAGTTGAAATAAAAAGTCACCCATTAGAAATGCTAATTCAATACTCAATTTAGA
This sequence comes from Apoda limacodes, assembly GCA_946406115.1. NCBI lineage: Eukaryota > Metazoa > Arthropoda > Insecta > Lepidoptera > Limacodidae > Apoda > Apoda limacodes. The sequence continues at coordinate 16,303,373 of OX291555.1, read as the reverse complement.
GCTAGCGAACCATCCGACTAACCCGTTTCCCACAAAGCTAGAACATTTTTAAATGATGTTTTAACGTCCGACAATTAATTTCAGTAATCCTTCATCTTATCTTCATAATATACCTAATATATCATTTCCTTTTTTCTGACGTAGAAACTCGTACAAGTCTGTTGCATTCGCACTTCTATCGAGCAGCATGACTGTTAAATACTCGTCTGGCAGACACTTGCAACCGCAAGGATATTCTGTTTACATATACTTTTTCGAAAATTAAAAGGATATGCCCTCAAAATTTAAGCCTTGTGAAATACCATCCCGATGACAACTTCGCTATTGTCTGGGCACATACTTGCAACCCTCAAAATAGGTTATTGATTGTTTTATTACACTGAAACATAAGTAAATCACAACACCTTGAAATTGCAGCCTTGAGGGAGAAGTTCAAAAATTTCTTTTTTGACATTTTTATAAATTTAAGGCTAAGGATGATGACGCTACCGCCAGATCTCTGCCAGAACGGTACTTTCTTAAAATGTTCTAGCTTTGTGGGAAATGGGTTAGTCTGATGGTTCGCTAGACCTTAGTCTATTATGTAAATATAAAGTAGACTAGATTTTGTCCGCGGCTCCACTCGCCCTAAATTTCGTTATCGGCATAAGAGTCTTACGGCAACTCCTTGATTATATACTAAAGAAGATTGTTATATATATGAACCAACTTTCACACTTACATTATGAGTAGGGTTTCATTAATTTAGTATTTTAAGTATTTACCAAATGGCAAAAACAGAACCCTTATACATTTTTTACGTCATTCCGTCCATTTGTGCGTCCATCCGTATGTCACAGGCTTATAATTTCACCGTCTTCGGGCAGATTCTTATGAAAATTTAGATATATGTCTTTTATAAATCGTCATTCAGACGCGAAGCTATGAGAATGGTAGGTCTAACTTAATTTCTTTTAGGGGTAGCTCTTCATGCAGTAGAGTACTTGTAGAGTTATCGTTAAATAGGGCTTTAAAAATGCATTCAAGGTTCTTAGGAAACATTTTCTTTAAAATTTATATTCCGAGTTATTGGTGTTGGTGTGGAAAAAATCTGTTCTATCTTAATGTGTACTAATTCTTGTATAATAATTCTGATTCTATGAACCACTAACTTAATGTGTGTGTCGCAACAAACGTACGTAGCCGGTTTTTAATGACAATAAAACATGTGGAATTCTCACGATACTGGAAAAAACTGGAGCGCCACGAGAAGGTTCGAGCCCGGCGTGTACCAATGAGACTTCTTTCAATTTCTCAAGAACATTGCTCGTTCACATCATTGGCATTTTGGTGAAGCAAAGCGTCGTATAGAAACGTGCATACGTCTAAAAGATGTATATGAAGAAAAAGTGTGTAAAGTCTACAATCTGCATTTGGCCCGCGTAATGGAAAATGTCCCAAACCACCTTTGCCCGAGGTGACGGTAGGCTGTACCCAAACAATGGGGATATATGAAGGCTGGTAAAAATCCGTCGTTAGGCTAGGGTGACCTACGGATGACATCATGCTGTTTGCTATTTTATACGATGGCGTTCATTTAAATGTGGGAATGAGGTGGAAACTCTTTAGAACTTAAAAAAGTTAATACTAGCTGGTGAAGCTGAGATATTGATTAGAAAAAAAAAAGAAATATCTAGAATATCTTTTGTTTTTTAGAAATGAAAGTTTTTGTTTGCAGTTTTTAGGAGCGTGTTGCCGAAAATGTATAAAATTGAATTGCGTGCGCTTGAAAAATATAAGTATGTAACGAGGTAATCAAGATTCACAGAATACTAGAGTTGCAAATGCTGAATGCTGGTGCGCCGAATTTAAACGTGAAAGAACATCCACCAAAGATGACCCATCCATCATATCAAACTTTACTCCTTTACGTGATGAATTTTTCAAAGACTTTTTTAGGTCATAACAGAAACCTCTGTGCAAAATATTAAGACTCTCAACACAAAAACATTGGAATTATTATCCGGTTTTTTGCCCTCTATGGGATGATTTTCCAGAAACCATGAAACTCGTCAATCTCAATATATAGTATAGTAGTTTAGGCTGCGCGTTTATATAACAGTCAGATCAGTAAACATAGATTAACTGGAGTCGCTATAATATCACAGAACATTCTAGGTAGTCTTATGAAGTTCTGTGATCGATTTCTTAATAGATTTCACGAAGATGGTCTGGCCATTTTCAAAGAAATGAGTGATCGATCAAGAGTTATCTTTACCCATCGTCATCTTCATTCAATATTTTTATGGACGCTTGCAACACCAGGGGTATCACTTGCGCGTTGCCGACCCTTCAGAAATCTAATAACTTCTTTCTTGAAGAACTCCATACTGTAGTCCTTGCAGAAAACCTTGGCAGGGGCTCATTCCACAACTTAAGCGTTCGCAGGAGGAAGTTTCTCTGAAACCGCACTGTACGCGACCATTTAGGTTCTAAAGTGTGAGAATGAATTCCCTGCCGATGGCGAGCGGTGCGATGGTAGAAAGTAGCCGTGGGCATCATTTCGAACAATTCATCAGAACACAACCCATTGTACAAGCGGTAGAACACACACAGTGAGGCAAAGTCTCTCATCAGACTTAAGGGCTCGATACCGCAAGTGAGTTTGGAATCGTCGACAATTCTCACAGCCCGTCGTTGAACAGAGTCAAAAGGGCCAAGCTGGTATCCGGGTGCACCTGCCCAGAGATGGCAGCAGTACTCCATAGGGGGGCCGAACTTGCGACTTGTAAAGTAACAACCTTTGCCCCGACGTGAAGTACTGCTTCGCTCTGTTGAGTACACCAAGTTTTTTGAACGCCAGCTTCACCTTATCTTGTAAATGATCTCGGAACTGAACATCGCTGGAGATGTCGACACCAAGGATCCCAATGCTCTTGGAGATGGAGAGGGGAGTGTTCTGGAACTGTGGGACTACAGTGAATGGAGTTTTCTTAGCGGTGAACGCGCACACTTGTGTCTTTGTAGGGTTGAATCGGACCAAGTTTACCCATCCCCAGTCAGAGACCTGGGACAGTGTGGTCTCGATTTGAGACACAAGTTCTCCGCGGTTTTCCTCCACAACGGCACGAGGGATGTTTGCACGACCCGTGTAAAAAGCGTCTCCAGTACTGTCATCTGCATAGCAATGTATGTTGTTGATGTCCAACATGTCATTGATATGCAGTAGAAACAGCGTAGGAGACAGCACAGATCCTTGCGGGACACCAGCATTAATGTCCTTGCTATCAGAGCAACTACGGTTCGTATGCGTCTGCCGGACAAAAAGCTAGCCACCCATTTGCACAAACCCTCGGGCACTCCGTAAGATGGCAACTTCGATAGAAGACCCCGGTGCCAGACCCGATCGAACGCCTTCGCTATGTCCAGGCTACATGCCAACACCTCCCTTCTGAGATTGACATAGACATAGACAGATATTTATTTGGCTAAAAACACTCAAACAATACAGGACAAAATACATAATATAATCACGTTTCAAATATTACAAGCCCAGTGAACTATTTAAGAATTTTAAACAACAGAGATAACAATTACAGTTAAACCATAAAACAACATTTGTGTGATGCCAAAATTGGACATCGACTAAGTTGTATTATAAAATAATACTTTTTGAACATACTTGTTCATAGATCAGCCTTAACTGCACCATTTTCAGCATCCTAATAACGTCCATTACAGTGTGACACAAGTGCCTTTTACTTTTTTATTTTTATTTATTAGCAAGAGAAATTACTCTTCTGAACTAAGTTCAAATTTTCGGAAAAAGAAATCCAACGTGTTTGTTTAAAACATATAAAAACTATGAGATTTCATTAAATATCAACTCTCTCACATAATGACACTCTCTGCTCTGCTCAATACACACTCTCCTGAATTACATCCGACATAAAAACGAAGAATACACGTACCTAGCTTAATGTACTGTCAGAATTTTTGGATAAGGGTGTTTCTTATACTTAGTTTTTGGTAGTTTTGAAGATAGATTATTTTTTTTGTAAACATTTTTATACTTTACAAGATATTGCCCAGCGGCTCCGCGGGCCTTAAATTCGGTTATCGGCGTGGAATTTCTACGTCAATTCTTTATTAATACTTATTAAATTGGCTATAGTAAAAAATATTATTTCATAACTTTGACGATTCAAAACTATTGGTAAAAACCTAATTTAAATTAAAAAAATGACTTGACTTTTGACTCATAAACGTAGTTTTAGTTCGTTTAACCTCGGTTATAGTTATTCCCGCAGAATTTTGGAATAAAAACCATCCTATGTCCTTCCTGGGACTCAATAACATCCATATCTCCATACCAAAATTCATCTATCGGTTTAGCGTTTTAAGCGTAAAGAGGTTACAGAAAGACAGAGTTACTCTCGCATTTATAATATTAGTATAGATTTTTAAGGAATACAAGAAAGATAACGATAAACTAAACTTTCTCAAATACAGCCAAGGACAAAAGTTCCTCTGAGATTTAAATTAATAATGATTTGACCTTTAAAAACAATTTATGGTAAATGCACAGTTAAATAGTAGTCAAATATTTCAAATCTCCTGCCTGATTTGTGTACATATAACACAAATATTACGTATGTAATAAAAATAAAATATGGTGCGTCAGAGGACCGGAAGAAGAGGGCAAAAAATTAAAATACGACCGAGGTCACCTGTCGATACGATGTTATACGGTCGTAAAACTCACGTGACACTAACACGGCCTACATGCAACTTCGAGAGAAATATCGTTGCAGTTTTTGTTTGTCTCTACAAGGATTTTGGATACATTGTACACTTATTGTGTTTTTTTGGCTACTAGTATACTTATGAATAAGTAGGACAATTTGTTTATACCGCGGCAACACTGGCCTCAGTGATATAAATACAGCAGTTGCTGGCACTCTCGCTCTCATCCCTTATCCCCCCGACCTACCTCGGCATGGTGGTAAAACTATCATTAGGCGGGCTCGGCACGTACTAACGGCCCCAGATGACGATCTCGCTGTCCGGATAACGAGATTAGTCTCTACGACCTCCCCAAATAAGGCCTCCCCCCTAACACGACGCCGAGTTCGTCGGCGCCCGCAAGGATACACGAGGTATCAAAGAGTGCCGGGGTGCTTCTTGGCCCCACTCAATCGCGGCACAGCGAAGTCTTAGTAATAGGGTTTTGCTAATTACCCTTTGGGTACGGAACCCTAAAAAGATTTATAGTTAATAAAAACATTTTACAAGATTTTGGGAAACCACAATATATATATATATATATACTCGGTAATGTATGATCATTTTCCATATAAATGTTAAAGTTTCTACACTCTATTAAGTTATGAATATCAATTAATTTTAAATCAGATGATAAATAATAAATGTTAGCGGAAAATGTACAAAGTTAAACTTTATTCTGTACACAATTTTTTGAAAAAGGGCTCTAAAGATTTTGATGATATTTACAATATGGAGGTTTACAGGGGTGAATAGTCTATCTAGTTGAGTCTCTTTTCTAGGAAAATAAAGATTGGAAAGCAAAGCTCGATCGCAGCTGGTAAATGTTTATGTAATCATCTTTTAATGCTAGCTTCCCTTTATTAATTTTAAAAACTTTTATTTGACAACTTTATTCTAAAAGTCGTCGTTGATAGGAACTGTCGATGATTTAGTAGTGGCCAATAAAGTCTTTATTAAGAACTGTGTCGCATAAAGCCTTGGGTACTAAACCGTTATCTGATCCTTTGAGTAAAACACTCATTTGTTTTGACAAAGCTACCAATTTCCTGTCCGCCATAACTGGATTTATGGCTACCGATTCTCTTACATCTTTTTAAGGACCAAACTTCAGTAATTTCTTCTTCTTATTATATAACAGTTCCTTACAATGACTTATTTTGAGACTTATTACAATGAAATGGCAATTTAAGATGCTTTGTGCTTTACTTGTAGCATAGAACCTTGTAGAGGTATGTGCCAACCTCTACAAGGTTTACTTTTTGAATTCCACTTGACTTGCGGTAGGTTCGAACGCGACTTTCTTAATTAAATGAACAAGACTTTATAACACGAATAATTTCATTAGTTGTCTTGAGCCAAAAGGTTGATAGAAAAGGTCCTAGGACCTAAAACTATATTTAATCAATTACTGTTTCCAATGCAAAATTCATGAACTGACTGACTGACGCCAGGACAAAAGCATCGCTCTTCCTGACGCCAAAGCATTTTAAATTTGACAATTAGGTAAAAATGTAAGTGGAAATTAAGAAGTAAACCTTGTAGAGGTTGGCACATACCTCTACAAGGTTCTATGCTACAATACCCCGCTCGCTCTGCAAGGAAAAAACCAAAGTCACAAGGGCGAAAATACAAAAATACAAAGATAAAAAAAGTAAAGAAATAAAAAAAAAGTCAGTATGTAAATTTGGAACTGATTTGATGATTCCGACTGGTACGACATGAATGACGTCTATGTATATACACGGGAACGTTCAGTCCTTTCAACCCCTATGGTAAATGGCTTTTTTATACAGTTACTGTCCGCTGTAGTAATGAAAAAGAAAAATAATGTACATGCCATATGGCTTATTTTTCTCGAGTTGTCAGACCGCTCGTTAAGTAGGTAGTAATACATGAATAGAAGAAAGGCATCTGACAATCAGATCCTGAAATCTCACTATAACCCGGGAAAGGGTGTATAAGTAAGGCAGAAGGTAGCTGTGTAGCAGCTCCTTTTAAGGCCTTTGAACGTAAAAACTCAAGACACGTGACTAGAGGCGTATCAAAAAATAATAATGTACAAATATGTTCATATTTAAAATTATAACGAAATATTACCACGAAATGTCATACCAGGGAATCATATGTAGTTTACCAACAGATAGCGTTGTAAGGATAAAGGAAATAGGTCAAATATAGTTCGCCAACAGATGGCGTTGTAAGAGTAAGGAAACTGTATAGTTGCATACTAGGAAAAGAGATGTGTCAAAAAGATTGTATGGAGATAAATGGAATGGAAGAGAAGTTAATACTAAAAGATATTTATTGATTTTAAATTCTGCGTAAAAGAATAGGGAATTAGAATAGAACCCGAAAAATAAAGCTAATGTCTATGTACGCAACTGTCAACTAATTAAAGGTTTATGGAAGCATTAAAAGTTATTAGTTTTTGTACTTTTACAAGATTACAATAAAATTCTAGTTGAAATGAAATGACTGTTGTCAAATAAAATAAGGTAAACAAACCAGTAATATGGGAAAAAAAATCTAAAGGGACTCGGTGTAGTGTGTAGTTGGTGTGTAGTGTAAAAACAACACACAGGTGAAATAAATAACAAGGCCAAACATGTCCCGTCTTGGGACTTCAAGATAATTATTACAAATTAGTATCACTTTGGAAAATAACTCACAACAAAATGGTTTCGAGAAAAAGAGAAAATAAATTTCACACTTGAAGTCTGCGACGTCCTGCTTGCAGTAGTATCTTGCCAACGATTGCGTAGAAAACGGCGTTTCCTCGAGGACCCATTGAATTGACCCATTAATGGGTCCACGAGGACAACCTATACCTCATGGTACCAGTAACTTATATTTTCAAATTAGATACCCCCTGTATAACCTTTAGTACATTGCGTCTTTTTTTTGGTATTTCATAGTGATGTGATAATGCATTTAAGGTCACTTCAAATGTTAAAATCTGACGATAATAAATTAGTCTTTTATTTTTATCTCCAAAAATATTGATCTTAGACCAGTCGTTTCTTTACCAAAGTGATAGATCTCGTCAAGATCTTTATATCAGATGACAGCTGTCAAACTAAAAAGGGCTATATCTCTGAAACTATCGATTGTAGACTAGTCATTTCCTTACCAAAGTGATAAATCTCGTCAAAATCTTTATTTTCGATAACAGCTGTCAAACTAAGAATGACTATATCTCCGAAACTACTTATCTTAGACAATTCGTTTCTTTATCAAAGTGATAGATCTCGTCAAGATCTTTATTTCAGATGACAGCTGTCAAACTAAAAAGGGCTATATCTCTGAAACTAATGATGGTAGACTTGTAATTTTTTTACCAAAGTGATAGATCTCTTCAAGATCTTTATTTCAGATGACAGCTGTCAAACTAAAAAGGGCTATATCTCCGAAACTATTGATCTTAGACCAGTCGTTTCTTTACCAAAGTGATAGATCTCGTCAAGATCTTTATTTCAGCTGACAGCTGTAAAACTAGAAAGGGCTATATCTCTAAAACTATTGACGGTAGACTTGTCTTTTTTTTACCAAAGTGATAGATCTCGTCAAGATCTTTATTTCAGATGACAGCTGTCAAACTAAAAAGGGCTATATCTCCAAAACTATTGACTGTAGACTAGTCGTTTTTGTTCCAAAGTGATAGATCTCGTCAAGATCTTTATTTCAGCTGACAGCTGTTAAACTAGAAAGGGCTATATCTCTAAAACTTTTGATGGTAGACTTGTCATTTTTTTACCAAAGTGATAGATCTCGTCAAGATCTTTATTTTCGATGACAGCTGTCAAACTAAGAAAGACTATATCTCCAAAACTATTGATCTTAGACTAGTCGTCTCTTTACCAAAGTGATAGATCTCGTCAAGATCGTTATTTTCGATGACAGCTGTCAAACTAAGAATGGCTATTTCTCCGAAACGATTAATATTAGACTCGTCGTTTCTTTACCAAAGTGATAGATCTCGGCAAGGTCTTTATTTCAGATGACAGGTGTCAAACTAAAAAGGGCTATATCTCTGCAACTATCGATCTTAGACTAGTCGTCTCTTTACCAAAGTGATAGATCTCGTCAAGATCTTAATTTTAGATGACAGTCTTCAAACTAGAAAGGGCTATATCTCTGAAACTATTGATTGTAGACTAGTCGTTTCTTAACCAAAGTGATAGATCTAGACAAGATCTTTATTTCAGATGACAATTCTAGTTGAAATGAAATGACTGTTGTCAAATAAAATAAGGTAAACAAACCAGTAATATGGGAAAAAAAATCTAGAGGGACTCGGTGTAGTGTGTAGTTGGTGTGTAGTGTAAAAACAACTCACAGGTGAAATAAATAACAAGGCCAAACATGTCCCGTCTTGGGACTTCAAGATAATTATTACAAATTAGTATCACTTTGGAAAATAACTCACAACAAAATGGTTTCGAGAAAAAGAGAAAATAAATTTCACACTTGAAGTCTGCGACGTCCTGCTTGCAGTAGTATCTTGCCAACGATTGCGTAGAAAACGGCGTTTCCTCGAGGACCCATTGAATTGACCCATTAATGGGTCCACGAGGACAACCTATACCTCATGGTACCAGTAACTTATATTTTCAAATTAGATACCCCCTGTATAACCTTTAGTACATTGCGTCTTTTTTTTGGTATTTCATAGTGATGTGATAATGCATTTAAGGTCACTTCAAATGTTAAAATCTGACGATAATAAATTAGTCTTTTATTTTTATCTCCAAAAATATTGATCTTAGACCAGTCGTTTCTTTACCAAAGTGATAGATCTCGTCAAGATCTTTATATCAGATGACAGCTGTCAAACTAAAAAGGGCTATATCTCTGAAACTATTGATTGTAGACTAGGCGTTTTATTACCAAAGTGATAGATCTCGTCAAGATCTTTATTTCAGATGACAGCTGTCAAATTAAAAAGGGCTATATCTCTGAAACTATCGATTGTAGACTAGTCATTTCCTTACCAAAGTGATAAATCTCGTCAAAATCTTTATTTTCGATAACAGCTGTCAAACTAAGAATGACTATATCTCCGAAACTACTTATCTTAGACAATTCGTTTCTGTATCAAAGTGATAGATCTCGTCAAGATCTTTATTTCAGATGACAGCTGTCAAACTAAAAAGGGCTATATCTCTGAAACTAATGATGGTAGACTTGTAATTTTTTTACCAAAGTGATAGATCTCTTCAAGATCTTTATTGTCGATGACAGCTGTCAAACTAAGAAAGACTATATCTCCGAAACTATTGATCTTAGACTAGTCGTTTCTTTACCAAAGTGATAGATCTCGTCAAGATCTTTATTTCAGCTGACAGCTGTAAAACTAGAAAGGGCTATATCTCTAAAACTATTGATGGTAGACTTGTCTTTTTTTTACCAAAGTGATAGATCTCGTCAAGATCTTTATTTCAGATGACAGCTGTCAAACTAAAAAGGGCTATATCTCCAAAACTATTGACTGTAGACTAGTCGTTTTTGTTCCAAAGTGATAGATCTCGTCAAGATCTTTATTTCAGCTGACAGCTGTAAAACTAGAAAGGGCTATATCTCTAAAACTTTTGATGGTAGACTTGTCATTTTTTTACCAAAGTGATAGATCTCGTCAAGATCTTTATTTTCGATGACAGCTGTCAAACTAAGAAAGACTATATCTCCAAAACTATTGATCTTAGACTAGTCGTCTCTTTACCAAAGTGATAGATCTCGTCAAGATCGTTATTTTCGATGACAGCTGTCAAACTAAGAATGGCTATTTCTCCGAAACGATTAATATTAGACTCGTCGTTTCTTTACCAAAGTGATAGATCTCGGCAAGGTCTTTATTTCAGATGACAGGTGTCAAACTAAAAAGGGCTATATCTCTGCAACTATCGATCTTAGAGTAGTCGTCTCTTTACCAAAGTGATAGATCTCGTCAAGATCTTAATTTTAGATGACAGTCTTCAAACTAGAAAGGGCTATATCTCTGAAACTATTGATTGTAGACTAGTCGTTTCTTAACCAAAGTGATAGATCTCGACAAGATCTTTATTTCAGATGACAGCTGTCAAGCTAAGAATGACAAGCTAAGAATAATATAGCCCTTTCTAGTTTGACACCTGTTATCTAAAATAAAGATCTTGACGAGATCTTTCACTTTGGTAAAGAAACGACTAGTCTACAATCAATAGTTTCAGAGATAAAGCCCTTTATATTTTGACAGCTGCCATCTAAAATAAAGATCATGACGAGATCTATTACTTTGGTAAATAACTAGAAACGACTAGTCTACAATCAGTAGTTTCAGAGATATAGCCCTTTATATTTTGACAGCTGTCATCTGAAATAAAGATCTTGACAAAATCTATCACTTTGGTAATAAAACAACTTATCTACAATCAATAGTTTTAGAGATAAAGCCCTTTCTAGTTTGACAGCTGTCATCTATTTAACATGGCAAAAGAAGGACGGAAAAATAAAAGAAACATGTATTTTTAAGCTATTTGTTACAAAACACTAATAATTGTCATATTTAATAAATATGTCGATTAAATATTGAAGTCACTTGAAATACGTTTAGCACATCACTATTCAAGACGTAGATAAAATAGAAATACAATATACAGGGGGGTATATACTATGAAAGTAGACGCCACTGGTACCACGAGGAATAGGTTGTCCTCGTGGACCCATTAATGGGTCAATTAAATGGGTACACGAAAAACTCGACTAGCGTCTTTTTGATTTGACGTTTATCTTGAATCCGACGTTACTTGCCAGCCTTCATACTTCCCCACTGCTGTGGCACGGCCTACCCTCTTAAGCGAGGGTGATTGGGCCATAGTCCACACGCGGGCCTAGTGCGGATTGTGGACTTCACATACGTAATTTTTTTTTTCTTGACGTATGCAGGTTTCCTCACAATGTTTTCCTTCACCGAAAAGCCAGTGGTGTGAATAAATTAATCAGTGTACTTGAGAAATTAAGAAAAGACTCGAACCTCCGCCACTTGGGACGTGAAGTAAAATTTAAACCCCTCGGCCACCACCGACTTTTTTTTCTTCGACGTTGAACAACTGGAATTTTTGATAGCCTCTTGTCGACGACCACGAAGAAAACGCCGTCCAGTATGTCGCTGAATTGGTTTTCTTGAAACCGACGTTGAAGAGTTGGAATTTTATATTCTTATTCCGACAACCACGAAGATAATTCGCCAATCTTGTTATTGAATTTTATCATTTTACAAATATAGTCAAATAAAATATTCTAATTTAAACAGTGTTTTTACCAAGTCATGGTTTTATGAAACACTATAGTCCGTTTACATTCGTAAACATCAAAAGTTCAATGCAATCATAATTTAATAATTAGACTTACGTGAACGTGGACGCGAATAAAAAAAAAAAGAGTGTGTGTGTTTCCGTTGAGCGCCAGTGTCGCATTCCGGGTAGGCTGGGTATTGGCTTTGCGGTAGGTTCGGATACGACTTTCTTAATTAAATGAACAACCCTTCATAACACGAATAATTTAATTAGTTGTCTAGAGCCAAACGGTTCATAGAAAAGGTCCTAGGACCTGAAACTATATCTATAATCAATTACTGTTTCCAATGCAAAATTCAGTAACTGACTGACTGACGCCAGGACAAAAGCATCGCTCTTCCTGATGCCAAATAATTTTAAATTTGAAAATTAGGTAAAAATGTAAGTGGAAATTAAAAAGTAAACCTTGTAGAGGTTGGCACATACCTCTACAAGGTTCTATGCTACATACTTATACTTTGGTATTGTTACGTAAATAGCCGAAATATATTATATATATATAAATATATATTTTTTACGTAGGTTCTCCAGGCGCCAGCTACATTACAGTATTACACTAAAGTTTATTAATTTAGCATTTAATATGTATGGCAAATATCGACCACGGTTCACAAGAATATTAACATTTCCTTCGAATACTATAGAATTAAAACGAGCAAGTTTTTTTTTCTGAACAGACTTTTTGGGGCGAGACTCTGTATGAGCCCAGCCCATATAGCGGCCAACGCTCAAGGGCTCCCCGCGTGGGGAGCCTCAGCTTGGGTTGTCGCTCTCGGGGGCGTCCCTTCGACCGGCGGTGACTCATTTGCCATACATATTAAATGCAAAATTAATAAACTTTAGTGTAATACTGTAATCTGGCGCCTGGTGAACCTACGTAAAAAATATTTATTTATGTATTATATATTTCGGCTATTTACGTTACAATACCAAAGTATAAGTAAAGCACAAAGCATCTTAAATTGCCATTTCATTGTAATAAGTCTCAAAATAAGTCATTGTAAGGAACTGTTATATAATAAGATAAATTACTGAAGTTTGGTTCTTAAAAAGATGTAAGAGAATTGGTAGCCATAAATCCAGTTATGGCGGACAGGAAATTGGTAGCTTTGTCAAAATAAATGAGTGTATTACTCAAAGGATCAGATAACGGTTTAGTACCCAAGGCTTTATGCGACACAGTTCTTAATAAAGACTTTATTGGCCACTACTAAATCATCGACAGTTCCTATCAACGACGACTTTTAGAATAAAGTTGTCAAATAAAAGTTTTTAAAATTAATAAAGGGAAGTTGAGCTAGCATTAAAGGGATGATTACATAAACTTTTACCAGCTGGGATCGAGCTTTGCTTTCCGATCTTTATTTTCCCAGAAAAGAAACTCAACTACATAGACTATTCACCCCTGTAAACCTCCACATTGTAAATTTCATCAAAATCTTTAGAGCCCTTTTTTAAAAACTTGTTTACAGAATAAAGTTTAACTGTGTACATTTTCCGCTATCATTTATTATTTATCATCGAATTTAAAATTAATTGATATTCATAACTTAATAGAGTGTAGAAACTTTAACATTTATATGGAAAATGATCATACATTACCGAGTATATATATTGTGGTTTTCCAAAATCTTGTAAAATGTTTTTATTAACTATAGATATCTTTTTAGGGTTCCGTACCCAAAGCGTAATTAGCGGAACCCTATAACTAAGACTCCGCTGTCCGTCCGTCCGTCAATCCGTCTGTCACCAGGCTGTATCTCATGAACCGTGATAGTTAGACAGCTGAAATTTTCACAGAAAATGTATTTCTCTTGCCGCTATAACAACAAATACTAAAAAACAGAATAAAATAAATATTTAAGGGGGCAGTCTTACAACAAACGTGATTTTTTAACCACTAAGGTGGCAAACAAGCTTACGGTCCGCCTAATGGTAAGCGATCACTGTAGCCTATAGACACTTGCAACACTTTACATACCCCTGGTATCACTCGTGCGTTGCCGACCCTTCAAAATGATGATGATGAGATAATGCCAGTTCAATAAAGTACTCGTAACTATAGATACCCTTATCTGAACTTTGTATGTATATTGTCTTGTTCTTTCTTAAGCCTGCAACGCAGCAACGGTTCAACGTAATTTTTTGCTGAGATACTTTATTGGCCAAAGAGATACTTTCCCGGTGATAGTTCTTACCTTAATCATATTTTTCGCAAGGCACTATTTATTGTCACCGAAAATGAACCATCAAATTAATTTCATATTTAACACAGACATAGGTAGCAGAAAAGACGAAGAATAGCATACTTTTTATTACGACCAAATGTTCCCACGATACTATTATATTTTTATTTCTACTTTTCACTATTCCCACATTGGCACAGGTAGAAGCTGAAGTTTCCTGAGGCATCCCATGGCGACGACCAATCACTTCGCGAGAAATAATACGAACAAAAGCTATTATTTCATAAAATGATCTACAAAAGCTAGTTGCTTGTAACCTGTTAATTTTTTAGTAATTAACCTGTAATTCTTTAGGTTATTAACTTCCTTGATGTCATTCCTAATGAAAAATTATATAAGTTTATGTTATTGAATGTATATTCGTTTTAAGTAGCAAGGGCATCGTGGTTACTCAGTTTTTAACACAGCTATATCTAAAGGAAAGAAGAATAACATTGAATACTTTTTATCCCAATGAGAGGTTCCGCAGATTTTCCCTTTTAGATTTTTTTCGGGTTAAACCGCGTGGATCTTTTATTTTCAGCAATCTGTTTTCTTGTTTTGAGTTATCATTACGTGACACTGTTCGATTTAATTACGAATTTCGACTTATCGCATTTCTATAAAACTATCTAAAACTACCTCAGTATTAAATTACGTAGTTGTTAAACAAATACCTTCCAATTGTCACACCATTTAATCTATCTCCAATCTCCATATATAAACGTAAAGTAATGAATAAACATTATCTAAGAAATTTTCTGATATTCTCAAGTGACCATCCAGCGTCTGTTACAAAACCAACGCCAGTTATGCTACGACACTTTTCACTAGCTAGAAACGCTGCCAACTCAGCAACTTCTTCAGCATCTATAGACACTTGCAATGGTACGCGTTTTTCTGCTTGCTTAAAATATGCGTCACTTTCATTTTGCCCCAAACCGGCGTTTAGGAGGAGGTTTGTTTTCACAGCACCACATATAATTCCATTTACTCTGACCCCTTTGGCTGCAAGTTCTGAAGCAACACATTTGGTGAAATGGTTTAATGCTGCTTTCTGGATATTGTATGGTATTATATCCGTTGCAACATTACCAGAAACACTTGATATATTGACCATACAACCTTTACCGGACAAAATCGGAGCAACGAAATTGGTCACTGCCACAATTGACCTTAAATTTATGTCTATTGTTCTATCGTATGCTTCCATGAGTTCTGGAGCCCAAAGTAAAAAAAAAAAGGTATATTATGTAGAATTTAATCTTAAAATCGAAGTTCACTCGCCACGCTAGTGACTGACTAAACTCATACCTTCTTACAGTCAAGGTTACTTAGGTTCTCAATGTAGCGGTCCTAATCACGCCATTAGACGATCATTGCCAAATTAAAATACCATTATTAGTTTTCCTAGGTGATGTAGGGTTTAGTAGGTAGGGGTAGGCTAACGCGGTTATTTAAGGGGGGGGAGTTTCTAGAGGTTATCGGCGTGGAACTGCTTAATTAACTCCAATTAATTAGTTAATTAGTCATACCAATGATTTGCTATATCTTGCTTTAAGTGCAGCAATAGTTCGTTTAACTCTGTTATAGTTATTCCCGCAGGAACTTTTGAATTTTAGGCATAAAAAGTAGCCTATATGCTATTCCAGGACCTTACCTATATGCATGCCTAGTTTTATTCCGATCCGTGATTGAGTAACAAACATCCATCCAGGATTATAATATAATTTGCATTTAGCATTGATAACGACAATATTAGTCGAAATAATGCTTTAAACTGAAGTTTATTTTGTTTATATTTTATTTATAGTGTACACCATATAAAGTACGCGAAGTACATTTCATAAAAATAAAAAACGATATAGTTAAGTTATAAGAATTGAAGTTTTTATTACCCCTATCCTTAGCTCTCCATACTTAATAAAAACATTTTTTTTGGTGTGACTTTTTTCGTAAATAAAATATTATAAATGCGAAATCTTAATAATAAATAAATATTTTTAATACAAAGATGCAGTCAAAAGATTAACCTCGAGCCAGGACTTAATTAAGCTATCGAGGCACAAGCCTGGCTGTTGAAAATCCCAAATTCATCTTTGCTCTGGAACTACGCTCGTTACGAACGTCACATAAAATGCGATAGTAACTTTGTCTGTACGTATGTTACCTCTTCACGCTTAATTGTACTGATTAGGAAGAAATTTGACATGGCGATAGTTTGAGTCCCGACGAAGGACATAGACTACTTAAAAATGTTAAGCGTAAGCCGGTTTTATTTCTATAAATAATCTAATATTATAAAACTCCTCAGGGCGCCGTTGAAATCCTACAACAATAACCGAATTTAGGGCGTATGGAACCGCGAGCAAAAGCTAGTATATTATAAATGCGATAGTGAGTCTGTTTGTTTGTAAAAAAATCGACCAAGTGCGAGTCGGACTCGCGCACGAAGGGTTCCGTACCATTATCTACAAAAATGAGCAAAAAAATCACGTATGTTGTATCGGAGCCCCCGTAAATATTTTTTTGTTTTTTAGAATTTGTTGTTATAGCGGCAACCGAAATACATCTTTTGTGAAAATTTCAACTGTCTAACTATAACGGTTCATGAGTTACAGTCTGGTGACAGACGGACGGACGGACGGACAGCGAAGCCTTAGTAATATGGTTCCTAATTACCTTTCAGGTACGGAACCCTAATAAAACAAACGACCGCGTGTCTTATGACCCACCACATATTAGCGCGCTATTTTCGATCTATCCCTCTTGGAATTAAGATAAAGATTTGTAAAATGGTTAAACGCCTCCCGGGTATTTTATTACTGCACTTAACATTTATCTTTGTATTGCAGCACTACAACATATTTTAGCACACACAATATAAATTAATAGAAGCTACTAATTTCAAAGGACAAACACTATACGTTGCCTAGCCAATAAGAGACCTTGCCATCGAGACGGAGATGAAGAAGTGGTGGGACACAAGGGACGATTTCTGGAAATAGCGGCGAAACGATTATTTAATCTTAAGAGTTGATGGGACACACCCCTGCCCTGGAATAAAATATCGATTTTGAGAAATTGTATTTTGTTTAAATTAACGGAGTTAAATCTTTTTTTTTTCTATTTTTTGTAATTTGTTAAAAATACTCTTAATTAAATTTGAAATTATAAATTAGTGTAGTGTTCTGCATAAGCCGTAAACAAGCTAAGTATTCGAGACCTTACTTCACCAATATTGTTGTTGTTTTAGCGATCCTACAAGTAATTTATAACCATAAACTAACTTGACATTTTTCACCCGTGAATAATTCATTGAGGTAAAATAATAATCAAGTAATTTCTTTGGGTTGACGAGATTCCAGCCTAAAGCTGAAACCTTTAATTTATGTGATATGTTTGATTTGTGTTCTGAGCTAATTTATTTATCTAATTACTAGTTTTAACCGGCCAAAAGGAGGTTTTTTGAAAGTTCCTCCTCCTTTTTATGGTTCGGGCCAGGAAAATCCGATCTTAACTAATTGCCCGAAGCAGTTGATTAAGAGAATAGTCCAAGTTAATAGTAAATTTCTCTCTCTTGCTTTGAATAATATAAAAGTAAAGTAGTTTTCGTTTAATACCTGGTTTTTTTCTTACTTCCCTTTTTCCACGTATATGAGTTGATATAAGGTGCATCTACCTATAAACTCAGTTTTCGAAAGGAACGCTGCCAGACTTATATATTAAGGACTTACAAAAGGCGTAACCGTTATATCATAGGAAGTAAATGGTTTAATAGACATTTATATATTATTAGTTTGTTATAACAAAGAGCTTCTGACTATCAGTTGATATGTATAATATGATTCCAAATATGCCAGCATAGTTGAAATAATTCAATTTTTTTTATATGGGTGATTATTAGGTACAATTTTCGTATTTATCGGACCATTTACATTTTCACCTTCTTTCGTGCTTAAGGGCCCTCTTACAGCCCGCTGGCGATTGTAGGGCCTAAAGTTAGGCTGTTAGTCTGTTTGTGTTTTTTTAAGGGCACTTGCCCATTTCAACATGGTGTTTATTAAATCCATATTTGTACTACTGGCCACGTTGTAGGATGTAGTTACATAAGGTAATCTGCGTAATTACGAAAGAAAGAAAATGCTTAAAGGGCGATACAGCGTATGCCGGGCTAGATAGTTATGTATAATATGATTCTAAATGTGCCAGCATAGTTGAAATAATTCAATTTTTTTTTGATATGGGTGATTATTAGGTACAATGTTAGTATTTATCGGACCATTTACATTTTCACCTTCTTTCGTGCTTAAGGGCCCTCTTACAGCCCGCTGGCGACGCCATTGGATTTTCTTGATGTTCACTTCGTGGAGGGCGAGTTTCTGAAGCCCAGATGTCGCAAATGTGGAACTGGTCATAGGCTATTTTTGGAAGGTTTTATATAGTTTCTAAGTAATGTCTGTGGCTTAAAGTGGCCGTTTTTGGCAGAATTGCTAGCTGCATCTCACAGATGTTGCTTGGAAGCTGTATGAAACCTTCTAGAAGCGGCTTGTGACTAGTTTTGTATTTGCGACATTTGGATTTTAGGAGTTCGTTTTCTGCGAGGGGAAGGTTAGGGATGTCTAATGGCGGCGCTAGTTAGCTGCTATATGCGCCTTAATGATTAAATTTATTAACATTAAGTTATAGGTACCTATTACATATACACGATATGCAATAAAATAATACCGAGGTGGCTTGCGGTGTCTGTGTGATGTGATATAATATAACTTATTTAATTACACGTAAATCAAAGTTAGCAGACGGCAAACAAATAGTACCTATAGTGAATGACCCATATATCAGCCCCCTAACTTTTTTTTTTCAACTTTAAATGGTTACTACGTTCTCATATTAAACAATAACTTACTTACTCGTTACTTGTAGCTTGCAATGTTGAGTTTGCATAATTATGCATAAAAATGACAAAATACTAGTAAAACTATAAAAAAACAAGTTTTTGTGAATTTTGTGGGATTTGTACGTGAACCTCTGATTTAACAGAGTTATAAGTATTCCATGTTAGTCTTTTTGCCTTCTACCCTTTACCGAAAATCAAGTTGACCCCTGCATCGTCGACATATATAAAGCCTCCTAAGTCCAATTATATTGCATTACAAAGAGTGTTGCGATGATGGGCTCACCCCCTGTCATGTAGGACTAAAAGAGTTGGTGAAAATAAACAATCTCCTAAATAATGAGTGGGTGCGTTCCACTGTTCCACCCTCCTTGGGATAAATGCCGTAAAGGTTTAAAGATAAAAAAAAACTTTTAACTAAGTGTTTTTGTTGAATTTTGTATGTATTGGCATAACAATCAGTGAAATGGAGATTGAAAGAACCCTAACGAAGGGATAGGCACGATAATTGACAGTTTTCGTCGTAAATATATATTCTTTTAAAAATAGACCATAGTTGAAGATATTATGTTGCTTCATGCATGTTAATTCTTATTTATCGCAGAAAACGCCCGGCTGATATTTGGGGGGAGGCTGGTAATAGCAGCATTCACCTATGAACAATAGACAAATATTTGTTCTCCGAGTTTCTTTGATAGGTAGTCAGATCTTGTTTCCAGCAGCAATTATAGGTATATACGAAGTCTATAACTAAAACTCAAAAAATGAGTGCGTGTAAATCAAACGCCTCAAAAATCGGTAACTTGTTTCATTAAGTTGTTTCACAATGTTAATTTAATGTCATGTAGGTACCTAGTTGCTTGGTTTAAACAATTTTAAACTGACAGCTTTAGCTGAACATACTGTGCCTAGGAAAGAGATTAATATTTTTTTAATAAATTTAAATATTTTTTAATAAGTGTTATTTATTGGACATTGTTGCCGGTCATGTAAGGTAATGAGTGTAACTACAGAGCATTGTAAGACGAGATAGAAGTGCTATATTTCTTCAATAGTACCCAGAACGTCCAGAACCGATGTCGCCGCGCAGCACTACATTCGAAATTTTGAATGAGCAATGACTGAACTAATCTTGATCAAGAAGGGCGGGGGGCAGTTTGAAAAGTGTAAGGGTGGAGCTGTGTCGATAAATTCATATCGATGGATTTGGTGAATGAAGATCTGTCTTGTAGTTTAATTTGCAAACTATAAAATTCTGAATCAATTTTTTTTATCACATAAGTGACTTTAAAATATAAGTAAACCTATGAACCAACGTTACAAACCATACATTGCCATTGCATTACCACGCAGGCACTACTACATTAAAGCTGTTATGTGAACTGTAAAAGACTTGTACCGAATTAGTATGGAGCTGGGTATTTTATTTCCAAGTAAGTCTAACCAGCGTCAAGTTTTGTAGTTAGGTAAAGAAACTAACGAAATAATAAAACTGAACATTGAGGCCTAAATTAAAAATTAAAATTGATTTTCATAAATGTATGATTATTCATAGCCAATTATCAACATAGGCTAATAATAATAATAATATTATGTACATTAGGTAAAATTTAATAACGATTTTCTGTAAATTGCAGTTCCAAAAAAAAAAAAAAAGTTTTTATTATAGAATTTCTAGATTTAAAGTGCTCTTTAATTTTGTACCAAAATGGAACTATCATAAGCAACGATAAGACTGACGAATATGTAAGTAGGTACTAAACAGATAGACAGCGACAAGATATCCACACTATTTAACATAACGAGTATTTTATATTTGAATTAAATGATACATATGTACATAGACATGTAAATGAAAGCAATACTAGTTAGGGCATCGCAACACTACCAGAAAGACACGCGGTGATCATACGACTCTGTCGTCCACAGCATTATACAATACATTGCTATCTAGACACGGTAAAGACACGCTCATAGTTGCAACTGCGGGGAGTACTGTGAGTAATGTACCTATATTTTTTTATATTTAAATATATTAAGACGTTGTGTTTCGACTACACTTTTGATTTTACGTATTTTATTCTTCAAAATCATAAAAATACGTATTCTTGTACCTATCGGTGAGATATATCCCTCTTTTTGAGCTATTTAACACCTAACTTTTTGTCCTTTATGTAATTATGCGACACAAAAGTCTTTTTTACGGAGCTACACCAAGCTATAATAGCTGCGAGTAACTAAATAACACATTCGCGAGCTTTGAGATAAGTATAAAGAAGGTTTTTATGGTAATTAAGGCCGGATATTGAACGGTAGGATCCTGGAATCAATTTATAAAAAAGGAAAAAAAAAATACTTTGTTGGCAAACTCCAGAACCAAAGAACAAAACAGCGTGTTCAGTGGAAAAAAATTACCCTAAAACGAATTGTAAAACAAAATTCTAAAAACTACACAAAAAAAAATAAGAATCGACATAATAGGTGTACAGAATAGAGGATACTCCCATTTTTCATGCTATGGGTACTTGAATATTGCATTTTAAAAAAATCAGAAGACAGACAAACACTCAAAAGTTGCCGAAGAAAAAACTATCACAGCAAACAATAGTATATATGCTATAACGTATACTGACCGACTGGCCCAATGGGAACCAAAGACCACCAACAAATTAAGAAACACAATGACTTTGAATAAGTACTGCACCGGAAAATACCAACTACTGCATCAAAATCTACCGTTGATCAGTATACAATAGGAAACCTAAAAATAAGCTGTACGACTACTACCTTAATTACGAAACTAATCACCACCAATGATAAAGCAAATAAAAATTGTGAGAACTAAATGACTATTATTTATATTTATTATCTACTTAGGTACGCCTAAAAAAAAGATGCATATGTACCGTACCTCATGACGGCTACGTTCTCATAGGCAAAAGTCCAATTACCCAACAAGCGCCGAAATAACCCCACAAAAGGATGACATCAACTCACGGTTGTTTTTCATTTATAATCCACTTAAGTACACCTGAAAAAGGTTACTGAAGCTATGATAACAGGAGAAGAAATCAGTTAATAAAGAATAAAAAGAAATGTAAGTAAGTCTACTATAAGATAAATAAATTCCATCAACCTACCTTTTGACACCTACTTAAATACGCCTAAAAAAGTAACTGAAGTCTGATGGATATTAAACCCGAATAATGCCAACAAATAATCAAAAGTGCTGGAATATTCACACGAAAGCCCGAGCATAATTTATTAATTATATCCATTTGTTACCCACTTGATCAAGTACGCCTGAAAAAAGTCACAAAAAACTAAAACGTAATCGTTGGGACTCAGCTACAACAGAATAAATCTACTTTATGAGTATTGATTTCTACTTATTATTTGATTAGGTACGCCTGAAGATAGTGACTGAAACTATGGGAATTGAGAGCCGTAATAGAATACTGCCATATAAAGAAACAAAAAACGCAAAGGTTTGACGTTCGCTTCAGATGATTATAATCTATTTAGGTATCCATATCCATTTATAATCTATTTAGATACGCCTGAAAACAGTTACTAAAGCTATGCAAAAAAGGACACAGAAACTAAACACAATAAAGAAACAGAAGCGTCAACGTCAACACTCCCTTAAAACAACGAAATTATTTTATTGGTTACATACATTTATGATTTAAAAAAACCTGATTATTAGGATTCACCTACAGAAAAATGAAACTACTGCATTAATATCTCCATTCATCAATTAACTGAAGTATATTAACTAACTAAATAATAACTAAAGCTCTAAGGAATAGTGAGCTAAAACAGAATACTGCCAACAAAGAAACAAAAAACGCAAGAGTTCGACGTTCTCTTCACAAGTATTAAGTTACAGTTATTTTCATTTAAAATCTACTTAGGTACCACGCCTTAAAACAGTAACTGAAGACATGCAAAAAGAACACTGAAATTTAAAGCTGTCAATAAAGAAGCAAAAACTTAAATGTATTAAATACTCGTACTCCCTTAAGACATCGAAATTATGTTATTGGTTAAATTTATCTATGACTTACTTAAAAAATACAATTGTTGGGAATCTGTCTACTACAGTTAGCTGCAATGGAATGTCACTACTCTATGACTGCTTCAATTTATCATTTAATTCGATATGCCTGAAAATAGTTACTGAGCTATGGGAATAGGAAGCTGAAACTGAACACAAAGAAACGAAAAACTCAATGGTTGGAATACTTCCTTAAAAACAAAAAAATCTTGGTTATATGAATATAATTATATTAATTTTTATATTTTTTACTAGGTATGCCAAAAAAAGAAACTTAAGCTACGGGAAATAAGATAACGAAACTGAAAATTACAGATAAACAAACAAAAACGCATGTGTTGAATACCTCCTTAAAAGATCGACGTTACACTTCTCTAACTAACTCCATTTATGATACACTTAGAAAGGTACACCTAAACAAGGAACTGAAGCTACGATAAAAGGACAAAGAAACTGAAAAAATGTCAATAAATAATAATAAAAATACAGCAATTAAAATTGTGCTACAATGTAATTCAGCTACGCCATTAAATATTTTTATTTTTTAATCTTATCAAGTACGAACAATTATAAATGCAGCTTTGTCAAAAGGACAACAAAACTGAAAACTGCTATAATAAACTGAAACGTCCGCTGCAAGAACGAATAAACAATGATAACATCCATTCATAATTTACTTAAAAATAATGTACGCCTAAAAAGGTAACTGAGATTATGGGAACAGGATGAGAAAAACGAAAAACTGTCAATTAAGAAATAAAAAACCCAAACGATGGAATTCAGCTACAAAAGATGAAACTACTATCGAATTTTAGGTACTGCTTAGACACACCAGTAAAGCTATGGAAACAGAACACTGAAACTAAACAGTGCTAATAGTATAAAAAATCTGGACGCTAAATTAAGCCCTCCGAGCAGCGACATGTCATCGCCGACGAGCCCTTCATCCCGAGGACAGAAAAGCCAATCCCGCCCATCTACCGCTACTGCAACCACCTACAATCTCCTACGAGCTTCCGACACTTTTGTGGAGTCAATTTAATATTTACGGCTATAGACACTTTTCGGAGACAACCCAACTGAAAATGGAATCTACAAACTGCAAATAAATAATTAAAAAAAAACGCAACTGTCAGATCTCTGCTGAACTAAAGAAAATAAAAGAAGGAAATCTTTTTTTTGCGCATTGGCTATGCCCATTCACGAACTAGGAGTACTATAGCAGGTATATCTAAGAATAGTAACTGAAGCTCAGGGAACCAGACACTGAATATAAAAGCTGCCACTAAGGGAAAATAAAACACAAGTGTTGGAACAGAACACTGCTACAGAAAAACATTCATTCGTTGAATATCTAAATCTATGCTTAACCTACCGATAACAGAAACTAATCGAAAATGCCTTATTAACGATGTAAACTGAATACCATTACAAGACAAAAGAATGCATAAGTTGGAACGCCAGTCAAGCAACAAAAAAACCCGGAGGTGTAATGCTAATTGGAAACTACTAAAAGCTACACGGATATAAACTGAAGAAGCTGGTGCAAATGAATACCATCAAAGAAGAATTAGAACACAGAAGAGTCTAGAAGCCAGCACGCAGACCACAAGCGGCAAAGCAGTCATTTTTCCCTTCTTGTATATATATATTTATCATCCTGCTGGCTAAAGGGTGCTGGTACCGGTCGGCTCTATCCTTCCCACTCCACATCCTAGACTGCAAAGTCCTACACTACCTGCCCTATCTACTCCGTCTTACTGGTGTCTTGGGCAGAGGTAATAATAAAGGCACACATAGGAATGCCATGAGATGGACGGTTCACACTTCTAGAATCACTCACAAATGCGGACTGGAAGCGCCGCATACCTTCCAGTGGTTGAGGACCCTCCGTTTCTTCAATTACCACCTTTTTGAAAGTTTGCGCTGTTCCAGCCCGCAGTTTTGAGCACTCTACAGAAACCTTTCATCGACAGTTCTTTTCCTATGTGACCCGTTCCTTGAGTCCTTGCAGTGGAACGCTGGCTGGTAAGACGCTGGAACGGAACGGAACGGAACGGAGGTACCTTTAAAAAAATGATCAGTAAAAACTTGATTGCCGGTCAAGTTTCCAGCTTACAACTGATGGTGCCGTCACACACATATATGTATATCATTTATAATACATAAATGAATTCCGATGGGTTACGGGCATTGAAGCACAATGACCCCAATAAAGAGAGAATTGATCTATTTAGCCTCAGAGTAGTATTCGGTTACAATACTGCCTAAATCTCTGGTTTTAGGTTACAATCTTAGGCAATACCCATTATTCTACTTAAATTGATCACTAAATACACTTATCCAAGTTAATAAATTATAAAAGCGATCACTGCTAATATTTATTGTAAAAGTAACTGTAAATATAGCGCAACTTGCAACAAAAGAAGCTTAATCACTATTCAAGTTGTTTAAACAACAAATAATGGCCTTTTGCCAAAAATACCTACGAGATTGACTTTGATACAGAAAATACCTTGACCCAGGGTTAGATCACTCTTTTCTAAAATAGACAATCACGAAAATGATTTAGGTCTACAGGGCTGAACTCCGAGTACGAGTGACGAACTTCGACGAGATTTTCATCTATTCAAATTAACGTCATAATCGCAAAGTTTAGGTAAACAATTTTGCTAAACATTCAACTAGAGATACCTTCTGAGTACGTCTGGGTCCACTTGGATACAGGATATGTAATTTTTTGAGTAAGGAAGGAGCAATGCCGTCTCCTTTTTGTGACATATATCCAAAGATAGAGATGTGTCCAGAGTTACCTATGCTTTATTTTTATAATATTAAAAAAAAACGAATACTTGATACGTAGTGTCCGGATGGAAAATAGCTAAACCTGACTCAAAAACTCAAAATCTACAAACCAATCTTGTAACATTACCTAACTTAATGTTCACTTTTTCTTTTTTAATCATAAATCATTAAAATACTTACATTACCTTTATTGTCACATTCTTTAACTGGTTTTCAAATCACGACACTGATTAAACCTAAAATCTACAAAATTCCAAATTTACAATAAGTAAATATTATACGTATTTATGTATATGTTGCATAGACTATCAAAGCGAAAGACGCGTGTCAAGGTCATTTTTGTTTACACGAATTGCAAATTTCTATTTCTGAGTCCGGTTTAGTAATAAAATTAAATGTTAATTAGAGAACTTTAAAAGAGGATGCCTTCAAGGTGAATGCCAAGCCGGTAATTTCATTATTTTTATATTACTAAGGTGGCAAACGAGCGTACGGTCCGCCTGATGGTAAGCGATCACCGAAGCCTATCGAAGCTTGCAACACTAGCAGTATCATTTACGCGTTACCGACCCTTCAAAAGGTAGTGATAATACCACTTCAATAAATTACTAGTAATTATAGATACCCTAATCTGTACTTTGTGTGTATGTTATCTTGTTCTTTCTTAACCCAGCAACGCAGCAACGGTTCAACGTAATAGTTTGCACCGATAAAGTATATTGGCCCAAGAGATACTTTCCGGTGATAGTTCTTACCTTAATCATATTTTTCGCAAGGCACTATTTATTGTCACTGAAAATGAACCATCCAATTGATTTTATATTTAGCACACACTGTAGCAGAAAAGACGAAAAATAGCTACTTACTTTTTATTACGACCAAAAGTTACCACGAGACTATTTTATTTTTATTACTTCTTTTCACTATTCTCACAGTGGTAAAGGCAGTAGCTAAGTTTCCTGAAATCCCACAGCGATGATCGATCACTTCGCGAGAAATGATACGAACAAAAACTAGTATTTCATAAAATGATCTACAAAAGCTAGTTTCTTGTAACCTGTTAATGTTAATAATTCTTTAAGTAATTAACTTCCTTGATGTCATTCCTGATAAAAAATTATATAAGTTTGTGTAATTGAATGCATATTTCTTTTAAGTAGCAAGGGCATCGTGGTTACCCAGTTTTTAACACAGCTATAGCTAAAGGGAAGAAGAATAACATTGAATACTTTTTATCCCAATGAGAGAGAGAGGGTAAAATCTGTTACCCTTTTAATTTTTTTTTTGGGTTAAACCGCATTTGTTTTTTTTGTTTTGAGTTATCATTACGTGACACTTTTCAAAATTAATTACGAATTTCAACTTATCGCATTTCTATAAAACTATCTAAAACCATCACAATATTTAATTACGTAGTTGTTAAACAAATACCTTCAAATTGTTACACCATTTAAAAATCTCCATATATAAACGAAAAGTAATGAATAAAAATTATCTTAGTAATTTTCTGATACCCTCAAGTGACCATCCAGCGTCTGTTACAAAACCAACGCCAGTTATGCTACGAGACTTTTCACTAGCTAAAAACGCTGCCAACTCAGCAACTTCTTCAGCATCTATAGACACTTGCAATGGTACGAGTTTTTCTGCTTGCTTAAAATATGCGTCACTTTCATTTTGTCCCAAACCGGCGTTTTGGAGGAGGTTTGTTTTCACAGCACCACATATAATTCCATTTACTCTGACCCCTTTGGCTGCAAGTTCTGAAGCAACACATTTGGTGAAATGGTTTAATGCTGCTTTCTGGATATTGTATGGTATTATATCCGTTGCAACATTACCAGAAACACTTGATATATTGACCATACAACCTTTGTTTTGAATCAAAATCGGAGCAACAAAATTGGTCACTGCCACAATTGACCTTAAATTTATGTCTATTGTTCTGTCGTATGCTTCCATGAGTTCTGGATCACAAAGTTTTTTAGCAGCATATACACCAGCACTGTTAACAACCACATCAATTTTTCCATAGATACCAACTGTATCATATATGAACTTCTTAACCTCGTCATCTTTGGTCAAATCAACAACATTTCTTAATACACGCTTTCCACTTATATTTTCACAAAATAAAGCTGTTTCTTCTAAATTATTAGCATTAATGTCTACTATTGATAGATTTCCTTTGTAATTTGCAAACTTTTCAGCAATTGCTTTGCCAATACCTGAACCTGCTCCAGTTACCAGTATCACTTTTTCACAGAAATTCATTTTAAAAATCCTTACAATTTTGCTTTAAAGACAAGCACTTTTATAATATTAAGATTAAGAATATATTTCAACTAATATTCTTGTTGAATTTATAAAGTCGCTTACTATAAATATTAATTAAGTACTCAATTTATGCCAATTGCAGTAAATTAAAGTGTTGCATATTTCGTTAATTAAGCGTTTGTAGGATTCCACAGCCAAACGGCAAAAGATGGACCCTAATAAATTCACGTCATTCCGTCCGTTGGTCTGTCCATCCGTATGTCACATCATTTCACACAATATGGCTTATAATTTCGCCATCTGTGGGCAGATTCTAATGAAATTTTACAGAGATGTATGTTTTATGAACCGCCATATATGATATTATTATTAAATCATAATAATTATTAATCATAGATTTATTTTTATTTAATTTAATTATATCTTTTTATTATATTATATGTATTTAACATTGATAACGACAATATTAGTTTAAATATATGTTTTTAATTAAAGTTCATTTTGTTTATATTTTATTTATAGTGTACACCATATATAATACGCAAAGTTCCTTTAACGAAAATAAAATGCCATATAGATAAGTTATAAGAATTGAAGTTTTTAGTATTCTTAGCAGCTCTCATGATAAAAAATATTTTCGTATTGGTGAAAAGAGTCAATACATATTTTCTTCGTTATCCTCACATATATAAATATTATAATGCGATATCATCATTATAAATAAATATTTTAAGAACAAAGATGCAGTCAAAAGATTAACCTCGAGCCAGGACTTAAACCTGCAGTCGTTACATTCCGTGTAAGTGCTCTACCAATTGAGCTATCGAGGCACAAGCCTGACTGATGAAAATCCCAACAACAAAGACACATAAAATGCAACAGTAACTCTGTCTGTCTGTTACCTCTTCACGCTTAACTGTACTGATAAGATCAAAATTTGGCACGGAGGAAAATTGAGTCCCGGGGAATGAAATAAACTAATTTAACTAGTCAAGCGTGAGTCGGGTTTATTCCTATAATCTTATATTATTAAACTCCTCAAGTTGCCGTTGAAATCCTACACCGATAACAGAATTTAGGGCGGGTGGAACCGCGGGCAAAAGCTAGTATATTATAAATGCGATAGTGCGTCTTTATTGTTTGTCCTTGGTTCACGTCACAACATCTAATTGAGCTAAACCTTCGCTCAAGGATAACTGAAGAGACGAAGATGTCTTGATAGAATTCACGAAGTGCCAGACCATTTTCAGAGCAATGAGTGATCGATCAAGAGTGATCTTAATCCATTGTCATTTTCATTCAGTTTGATATGGCAGCCTAAAACTCTTCTCACTCAACAGAAGAAGAACTTTTTGGGATTAGAATATTATTTTATAGTATTTTTTAGTCCAGTAGCACACAGCATCATTATATACAGAATTTGAGTCACCACCCAATGTCCCATCATCTACATCTAAAACCATTAAGTTTTTATTTCAAATGATGTATGATGGGATGAATGGCCAAACTAAATATGGCAGGACTAAGAGGGTAATCCTCGACATCCTAGAAAGTAATTTCCTTTCCAAAAAAAACCATGTAAACGAGACTGGGAGTATTGGTACTAGTGGTGGCTACTTACAAAACCTATGCCATTCGATACAGCATGTTATTACTAAAAATTGGCCAAATGCCTTAAATATTTGATTTTAATTTAACTATTTATTTTTAAAGTAACTATATAACTAAATATTCTGTGAATTTTTTAAGCATCTACGACTGACAAAGTTCTAGAGCAATATCCCACAGCGGAACTAATTATTTTGGGAGACTTCAACGCCCACCATCGTGAGTGGCTCAGTTCTCGAACCAATAACTGGGATAACGCTGGGATATTTGCTCATGAATTTGCTCTAACCTATGGATTCTCTCAGCTGGTACTTTCTCCGACGAGAATACCAGATATAGAGGACCATACGAGCTCCTTACTAGACCTTCTGCTGACTACACGTCCGGACGGATATTCCATCTCAGTGGATGCGCCTTAGGCTTCTCGGACCATTGTCTCGTTCGAATTCAAGTGTCATGCACACAACCCGATCCATCTGGGCAACTAATTGGCGTCGTGTGTGGTATTATAAGTCGGCAGACTGGGATGGATTGCGAGAATTTTATGGATCGTACCCGTGGAGACAGATCTGCTTTAGCTCAGAATCCTGACGTCTGCGCAGCCGCAGTCACTGAGACAAACCTCGCTGGTATGGAATGTTATATTCCTAACCAACGAGTAGAGGCCGGCGTCAAAAAATGACCGTGGTTTAATCGGTCTTGCAGAAAAGCTAAAATCCTTAAGCAAACGGCATATGAGGCTTGGACCATGGCTCCCAATAAAAAGGATCCAAATATTTCTGAGGTATTCGGCCTCGAGGTTCAGTAAGAAAGCAACTGCCAGAGCAAAATTCCAATTTATCGGCAAAATAGGTAGGCGAGCTATCCTTCTGGAAGTCCTGCTTTCTGGCTGCTTGCCAAAGCTGCCGAAGGGAACTTTTGCCAGTCCTTGTTACCACCACTGCGAAAAACCGATTGTGACTTGGTCCATAGTGCTAAAGAGAAAGCCGATTTACTGGGCAGTCTCTTTGCCACAAACTCAAATATGAACGATGAAGGCGCTGTACCACCCTCTATATCGCGGTGCGGTAAGACCATGCTGAAAATCTCCATAACACAGCGGGAGGTCCGGCGGACGTTGCTTTCTCTAGATGTTTATAAGTCGAGTGGCTCAGACGGTATACCAGCAGTGGTGCTTAAGCAGTGTGCTCCTGAGTTATGAACTGTACCCACGCGCCTCTTCGCGCTTTCCTACCACACTAGGCAATTTCCGTCTTCATGGAAGACTGCAAATGTGCATCCGGTGCCCAAAAAGTACGATAGAATCCATCGAATTACAGGCCTATCGCTATTACTTCTCGCATCTCCAAGGTGGAGCGTGTGATCAATACACAGCTTCTAAGATACCTAGAAGAACACGACCTGGTCAGTGACCTTCAATATGGCATTCGCCACGGGCGCTCAACTGGTGACCTCCTAGTGTATCTTACACAGAGGTCAGAGGGAGGCATTGGCATGTAGCCTGGACATAGCGAAGGCGTTCGGTCGGATCTGGCACCGGGGTCTTCTATCGAAGTTGCCATCTTACAGAGTGCCCGAGGGTTTGTACAAATGGGTGGCTAGCTTTTTGTCCGGCAGACGCATACGAACCAGTTGACGGTAGTTGCTCTGGTAGCATGGACATTGATGCTGGTGTCCCGCAAGGCTCTGTGCTGTCTCCTACGCTGTTTCTTCTGCATATCAATGACATGTTGGACATCAACAACATGCATTGCTATGCGGATAACAGTACTGGAGACGCTTATTACACGGGTCGTGCACACATCCCTTGTTCCGTTGCGGAGGAGAATTGCGGAGAACTTGTGTCTCAAATGGAGATCACACTGTCCAAGGTCTCTGATTGGGGACGAGTAAACTTGGTCCGATTCAACCCTACAAAGACACAAGTCTGCACGTTCACCGCTAACAAAACCCCATTCACTGTAGTCCCACAATTCCAGAAGACTCCCCTCTCCATCTGCAAGAGCATTGGGATCCTTGGTGTCGACATCTCCAGCGATGTTCAGTTTCGAGATCATTTGCAAGACACGGCGAAGCTGGCGTCGAAAAACTAGGTGTACTCAACAGAGCGAAGCAGTACTTCACGTCGGGGCAGAGGTTGCTGCTTAACAAGTAGCAAGTTCGGCCTTTAAAAATACATATGTATTCGTTTGAATAAGCTGTTATTTACGACTTATAGTCAAACAAGCCACAAGGCACAGCAAAATTTGTTTAATAAATATTCTATTATAATATTAAACTAAAATATTTAATATTCTACCAGCATTATATTCCGACATTAGGTTTTAAACCTTTTACAAATGCCTTTATTTAAATGAAAAAAAAAATTGGCAGAAATAAGTGAATAGCGATACCTTTCTGTGTGACCTTTAATCTTTGACCTTTTTATTATTGTTCCGCTACTAGACACCAGGTGGCATTAAGCAATGCTAACGATAGCTGGAGGTCAAATCCTCAAAGTCATCGGCGGGTGTTCCATAACATTTCCTATTATTATAACCAAGAAGCTTCTGTCGTAGTTGCAAAATTTAACAACGACAAATATTACAACACGATTAACTGTCTTGTCGGATGTGTAATCATATATGAGTTCTTTATGCCATTACCTTAAGATTTTCAGTGAGACAGCTGATAGATATGCTACCATGGCTAACAAGCTAACGGTCCGCCTGATGGTAAGCGTTTACCGCAGCCTATGGACGCTTGCAACACCAGGGCCATCACTGGCGCGCTGCCGACCCTATAAAAATCTAATGACTTCTTTCTCGAAGAATCCCATATTGTAGTCCTTAGAGAAAAACTTAGCAGAAAGCTCATTTCATAACCTAAGCTTCGCGGGAGGACTTCCTGAAACCGCACAGTACTTGAGCATTTAGGTTTTAAGATGTAAGGATGAAAAGATGATAGAAAGTAGCCGTGGGCATAATTTCGAACAATTCCTTAGAACACATCCTATTATACACATCTCATTACACAGACAGGGAGGCAAACTCACACTTTTTCCAAACAAGTTCTTAGCATAGCATTATTTCTTTATTAGGTTGGGGGGCTATAGCAGGCCCGTATCGTCTTATATTATTTATGTATTAAATTGTAGTTTTTGGGAAAAGAGCAGAAAAGGTCATATAATATTAAAATTTCAAACATACATTTTGTAAGTGGTCATTTATTAATAGGAATAGAATTTAAATTAAAAATCCAAAGATATAAATCAATACTAATATTATAAATGCGAAAGTTACTCTGTCTGTCTGTATGTTACCTCGTCACGCTTAAACCACTGGACCAATTTAGATGAAATTTGGTATGGAGATAGTTTAAGTGCCGAGAAAAGACATAAAATAGTTTTTATCCCTAAAAAATCAAAAGTTATCGGGGGAATAACTATATCCGAGTTGACGTAAGAATCCCACGTCGATTATCAAATTTAGGGCAGGTGAAGCCGCTGGCAAAATAATTCATTAATTACCAGCTATCCCATTAATATTATAAATGCGAAAGTTTGGATGTTTGGTTATTTAATACTCAATCACGCTTCAACCACTGGATGGATCGGGATGAAACTTGGCACACATATAGATTAGGTCCTGGAATAGAATATAGGCTATTTTTTTCATCCCATAAAAATCAAAAGTTTTTTCTGAAACAATTATAACCAAATTCCACGAACGAACCATAGCTGCAGATATAGCTTGCTATAACAAACTTCTTGTATATAATCGAGGAGTTGCCGTAAGTATCCTACGCCGATAACCAAATTTTCGGCGCACGGAGCTGCTGGCAAAAGCTAGTATATCATATTTTGTTTATTTACCTAACACCAAAGTACTTATTCGTAAAGCATAAAGTATCTTAAATTGCCATTTTATTGTAATACGTCTCAAAACGGGATGAGCTAAGGGACGATCATATAAGATAAATTACTGAAGTTCGGTCCTTAAAAAGATATAATAGAATTGATAGTAAATCCGTTTATGGCGGACAGGAAATTGGTAACTTTGTCAAAACAAATGAGTCTTTTACTCAAAGGATCAGATAACGGTTTAGTACCTAATAGTCTGGTCAACATGTACCTTTTTGGGTGAAATTTTTGTATAGTCTCCGAAAATTACGATCAAGGTGTCATTCGATTCGGAATATTATGTAGAAAGTTTAAGAAAAAGTTCCAAAAGGGGCCGATGAAAATTGCAAAAGTTATAAACAATTTAAAAAAAAAAAAAGTAGGGGTTTGTTTTTTTTTGAATATCATAAAAACTATCAAAGATATTCGAAATTTGAAAAAAGATCTGAAAAGAGGAGGAAATTTCTTAAAAAAAGTCCTGCCTCCCGGAACTGTATCTTTAATATTTATAATTTTTACGGGGCCCTGAAAATAGCGCTAAAAGCGGGTAGTCTGGCTTCGGCTCGCGATTTGTCATTCGGACACGGTAACAATAAAAATCATTTCAATATATTAAATATGAATATTAAGGAATAAAAAAAATTTAGTACTATTGGGATATATAAATGAACAATAATCCGTAGGCGAAAAATTTTTATCCCCATTTTTCCATTAGTTATGCATTAGTTAATTAACTACTTTTTCTGAATAGAATGTTAACAGAAAAAACCTGATTATTATTAAACTACAACCCTAAGATTTTTTTCACTTCGTGGAGTTATTCTTAAAAGGCATTAAAATAGATCCCCGTTGGAAAAATTTAAAAATGTTAATTTTCCACTTTTTTATTAACAATCGAAAACATTAAAAAATTAAAAACTACATAAAAGTTATTAAAAAAATTTTGTTTTTCAAATATTTCAAATTTTATGATTTCTAACGGTTAAAAGTAACATGAAAATATTTTTTTTTAATTTTTTACCGCGATTGTTTAAATAATTGTTATAAACAAATGCATTGTTTATAAGATAATCAACAATTTTTTTTTCCTTATCTACTTGTTGATATAAATTATGATTTTTAAGAAAAAAATTATTCCTTAAAAAAATTTATTTATTGCTATAAAATGCATTTCTTAATTAACAATCGTTTTTTACCACTAAATATAAATATTAAGGAACCATTTTTTCTCTAAAAATCATAAATTCTATTGTTCTTAAATATTCTGGAAAAAAATTTTTTTTTTTTCATTTTTTCTTTGTTTATTTAATAAACAATTTGTTATAAACAAATGGATTTTCTTACTTTATTTTTTTTTTAATTCGTAATTTAATTATAAAAACAGCTATGTATTATTTTTTATGAAAAAATTTTTTTATCTATTTTGTTATATAACTTTTAATATTTTTATGTCCTAAAATTTGCCTTTTTATCTCGCTCTTTTTCTTTTATAATTGGTATAACTTTTAAACTATTATATATACGACAATTATACTTCAAGTCGTTTTTATTAACTATAAATTAATGAACAATTTAAGCTTTTAACTTTAGCTCTAGCTCTATTATTTATGTTAATTATTGACAATTGTTTATAAAAAATTAACCGAAAAAATTCTAAAGTAATTTTAAGAATCTTAGTTTGGAAAGATTGATAAAACAACACTCGTTAAAATGTAATTAACATAATGGAAAAGTTTTAAAATTTTTCGGGAAAAGTCTATGCAAATACGATTGTAATCAATTTTTAATAACAGCAAATTAGTAAAATGCAAGTCATCAAAGGCTCATAATTATAAATTTATGAACATTTAACCACGTTTTGGAATAGAAAAACAAGAAAAAAATCTATATATATATCTGTTTGTTTGTATACGAGTTCGTAAAAAACGGCTTCAACAATTTCGATTAAATTTACAATATGAAGGTTTATATAGATATATATTTTGTTCGTATAAATGTATAGGGTTATATTAGTGGAATCCACTAGGTGAGATACAGCCTTTTAATAGTCGGACAGACGGATAGACAGGCAGACTGCGTATTCTTAGTAATAGGACTCCGGTGGCACCCTCTGGGTACGGAACCCTAAATACGGTTGTACCTACTGAAACAAGAATAAGTAATAAATTAAGTTACACTTAAGATAATTGCAAACAATATCAAATTGCTTAATATACTAACGGAATAAGGATAAACGAATAATAATTCATTACAAGTACTAGATTAAATCGCAAATAAATCTATGTATAGTAACAATAAATGAGGGACATAAAAAGGAAATTGGGCCTTTAAAAGATTTATTAAGAATGGAGGTCATAAATCCAGCTATGGCAGACAGAAAATTGGAAGCTTTGTCGTAATAAATATAATTCTTACTCAAACCGGTACACGACGCTTTAGTGATTAAAGCTTAACGAGACACAGTTCCAAATAGAGGCTGTAGGCGTTTAGCAAATCCCAATAAAGTTATCGAGGATTTGTGTGTAGCGTACTTACCGACTGTTTGGATTACATTTTCAATATTTTATGTGATTTTATTCAGCTACAAAACAAAATTTTAGGAAACCAAAACAATAACAGGCAGAAACAATTAGGTAGGAATACATCTAATTTTATAATTGGGAAAGTATGTGTGTAAGTGTGTCTGTTGCCACTTATCTCACCAACGGCTCTACGTAAGGATTTGCATAAAATTTTAAACTGTAAAAATGGTAATATACAAAATGTTTGTACATTGAGGTTTGATGACAACCGATCATGAGGTTCCATGGGATAAGGTTTCCATGGGTGAATCCGCGAGGTACAGATAGTATATTGGCGGTTTACCGGTGTCACATAGCGAGAGTTTTTGTGTCGAAGTAAATTTGGCGATTGTCAATTCATTCTTCAGAACAGCCCGCATACATACAAGCCAAAAACTTGTAGTGATTATACTATGAAGGCTATACTATAGTAAAATAAACAATACTAGTAGATAGCCCCGAAATGTACTCAATCATTGTCACCAAAGTTAGGGAGTAATAAAAAGTTCATTTGATACCCCACTCGGGCATATTTGCCCCCTCGATCGATACCGCTCATGTTCGAATTCAAAAATTCTATGTGCCTCAACTACTCATGTACTAAAGATCATGAATATCGCAGCAACGGAACTCAAGTTATTGTCAAACAAACATACAAAGTAACAAACGCTTCAGCACCTCGCCACTTAGACTTCACTCGCTTCACTTGCTAGATGTTTAAAAAATTAACAAAGTGTTAGTTGGGCCCACGACATCTTGTGGTAGTACAGAACCCTCTGTGTGCAATTCCAACTCGCATACATATAAGAAGCTACAATCTTCCCTTGTTTTTATTTCACTTGGTACTTTATTTATATATTATAGTCTAACAAGAACAAGCTTCAACGTAAGTATATCAGAAATACCAAAAAAAAAACTCATAAAACTATGTTTTAGAGGGTATTTTCCAAACCAAGGTAGTGAAAAATCTTCGAGGATATTATTTTATTTTACACTTCTAAACACATTGGTGTACATGGCGGGCTTAATGCTATATAGCATTTTCTACAAGCCAACCATAGAGCTACTGTTGGCGGTGTAAATATTTAAATTAAGTGTATTTTTATATTATCTGTCCAAAAAAGAAAAACATATACTTATAGATACATAAAAATACAAAGATTAGCATATACAAACATAAATAATATATAAGCATATATCTATACATACATATAAATATATAAATAATCAACAGAGAAACTGTTGGCGGTGTAAATACGTGTGCTCTACGAATTTTAGTAGGAAGCACGTTTCAGAGTCCTTTTGCCTAGACGGTGTAAGAATTTGAGACGAAACCCGTGCGGTGACGAGGAGCGGACAGAAGAAGAGCGAAGCGAACGTTTATGAAGAGAGCTGATGAACTGAAATCGAAACTTCAAATAGTAAATAGCAAAAGGATCGTCTACAATGGAGTACAGGATATTGAGTATTCTAGCACTTCTGCGTTTTTTAAGTTGTTTGCGGAAATAGGAAATGTAGTCATATTTATGTAAATTATTTTTTTATTTTTTTAATTAATTATTTTGAAGTCGATCCAGTTTATTAAGGAAATCACAATGTAAGTCCGGGTTATACACATCCGCATAATCAATGAGAGGTAAGATGAGAGCTTGCACTAACATAAGTTTTGTACGTGTTGGGAGAAAATTCCTAAATGTGTAAAATTTCCGCAATGTACTAGTTACTTTACGACAGACTTCTCTTACTTAGACGTTCTATTTTAGATGAAGCCTAGATCCTTAACGCTGTCGCAAAAATATTCCGCTGCCCCATCAAATAAAATAGGTGGCAAAATATTATAATCAATTTTGATAATCTGACGGGTGCTACCGATAATTATAGTTTGACATTTTGACGGATTGACTACCACTCCATAACGTCTCAACCATTCTCTAATGCGACTTAGCACACTGTTGGTTTCTTGTATGGCTGGAATAAGATCTTCAATTTTGGCTTTTACGTTCATATAGCTGGAGATCGTCAGCATACAGATGGTAAGGACAGTTTAGTATTGATAAGATTTAATTGTTAAAAATTGAAAAGAGAACAAAGAGGTGATAGTGATCCACCCTGAAGCACGCCAGAAACAAGGTCACACCAGCTTAAGGTGGCCTGATTGAAACGAACTGATTGTTGGCGGCCACAGATATAAGAAGGGTGGGGTCAACTGTAATAAAGGCATTAGAAAAAAATCAATTAGAACGAGAATTGTGACCAATCCATCCTCCATGCCATCTCTTATGTCTTCTGTTACTTTTAAAAGGGGTTTGTCGGCGCCCGCAAGGATAACACAAGAAAAATATTGGTTTAGTTATGTAGTCAAAAAAGTATATTTTTTGGTGCCAAATCTTTGGTGGATTTGGTGGAGTTTGCTGCTACTCGGAACAGTTGCGCCGCCACAGATTAAATATCCATAAATACCGGTATCATAGATATAAATCT
The DNA here is from genome assembly GCA_946406115.1 of Apoda limacodes. Classification (NCBI taxonomy): domain Eukaryota; kingdom Metazoa; phylum Arthropoda; class Insecta; order Lepidoptera; family Limacodidae; genus Apoda; species Apoda limacodes. The sequence goes on along the minus strand of OX291555.1, from coordinate 16,264,481 downwards.
TTATGTATAATCGATACTGCTGAACGACTGTACTTTAATCATAAAAAAATATATTATAACCATAGACATAGAGAAATGGAAAGCACGTTTCCTAGCCAGCTGTGAAAAAAAATGGTCGTTAAAGTGTGACAGAGACAAAGCGAACCTGTGTTCTAGTGTCTGTTTTAAACTTTGTTTTAATAAACATAAATAAAATTGTGGTTCGCGATAGAATTAGAAAAAGACTACAGGTTTACTTTTTCTCTTTCTAAAGGATGGTCAATTTTGTGAGGCTATTGCGCAGTCTATAGAATGGTTTACAGAACTCGAAGTCTATGATTTTAACATACTATCATACGAAAAATAATGTAATAAATAATAACCGACCGAAATTTCAGTTACTCATTCCTTAATTTCAAAAAAAAAATTACTTTATAACTAGTGTCGGACCGAAAGCCTTGGTTTCAGTTTCGGCCGACGACCGAAACTTAACTAAACATAATTAAAATTTCTTTTGTATATAGAAATCTAAAGTATTTTTTACACATTTTTTTGCACATACATACAAATAATTAAAGGGTGAGAAATCAAATAAAAATAATTAAAGTTAAGTTCTGGGGAACAGCGGCACAATTACAACGGGCTTTTTTTCTACAGAAACGCGTGTGAGAATTATAACATAACCCAACAAACACACCAGCTAAAGAAATCTTTGAAGAACAAAAAATAATAATCCTTCCCAATCGTGCAAAAAAATTTTAAAATACTGACTGAATCATCATCACCAAATTGCTAAGGATAGAGAATTTGTAGCACGGGCTGATTTTGTATTGTAGGCACCGATAAAAAAATGTTTTGAAAACCAACCCCTAAGAGCGTGAACTGCGTGCAGCTGCAAAGCAATAATATAACTTTACGCTCAAAGTGTATGAAAATTTTGCAGGGAATAATTGAATTATATTAAATTGATTGAATGATACATTTGTTTATGAAGGTTTTTTTCCAAAATTAAATATATAATAGCATAAAATGGGCATAGCATTTTTTTCAGTCATCACCCCGCTCAAATTTCTAAGGATAAAAATAATAGAATTAGAATACGGTTTCATTTTATGTTCGGAGGTAACTTTTGAATTTCAAACCCTGAGGAGGAGGCAATGAGGGATACACAATACAGTTTTTTGATTCAAAAAAATGTACAAATATTAAAGTATATGCGAGCGAAGCCGCATGCAGAAAGCTAGTACTTGGTATATATGGCCAGTACGAAATAAGTAATGTCTTATGTTATTCGACCTTTTTTGCATTCCTTTTGATATGTCCGTTAGTGTATAATATATGTATATATATATTAGTTTATAATAAATAAGTAATATAAATATATATATAATATATTTGTCATACTCATACTCATTTATTCCTGGGTATAATTTTAGGACCCATTGCGTTCATGGTCTTACTCATTTTTAGAAGTTGACATTGTGTAGTTCTTAGGTTCTTTTACTCTGTCTTGTTGAGAATCTTCTGTCGATAGAATTGTCAGAAAATAGGTTTACGAATTTCGTCTTACGAATTTTGCAATATCAAAAGTGTATTGGGAAGTCAATATTTTTATCCTTTGTTCTTCAAAAATGTCTTTAGCTGGTGTGTATGTTGGGTTATATACGAGTATGTTATAATTCTCAGAGCGCGTTTCTTTAAAAAAAAAAACCCCGTTGTGATTGTGCCGCTGTTCCCCAGAACTTAAGACTTATACTTTAATTATAATTTTTTTGAAGTGAAAACTCCTTTAGCGACGTTGTGCACGTTTCTCGTGATAGGTAAAAAATGTTGAACTCGCGTCAGGACACGTGACCTGATTGAAAATATGTAAGACGGAATTCGCGTCAGGACACCTGACCTTTATTTACATTAGGTTGGATATGGGATTTTAATTCTATGACAGATTGAGATGTCAAATATACTACATCAAAAACACCAAACTACATCAAACAAACATTATTATTTATAATAAATAAATATGTATACGAAGTAAATAGCTAGTATGTTTTCACTTCTGCCGGCACTCCCGAAGTGCAATCCGTTTTTTTTTTATTTTATTTAATACCCTTCAATTATCTGTATGTATGTGCAAATAAATGTGTAAAAATACTTTAGATTTCTGTATACAATAGAAATTTTAAATATGTTTAGTTATGTTTCGGTTTCGTTTTCGGCTGAAAGTTTCGATTTCGGTCCGATAAAGTAACTTTTTTTTAAATTAAGGAATGATGTCAATTGTAGTACAAGGGAGCAAAATAATATTTTTACAACGAGGGTGCGATTTTGAATCCATAACGTAGCGAAGGATTCTAGAGTAAAATCCCGAGAATAGCGAGGAATTCAATATACGGCGACTGGGTTAAAATTATTGTGTGACCGACTGATACACTCTACTTTTCATTCCCGTTTATGAAAAAAGAAATAAAAGGTGCCTTTAGACACAACCGATGCAAATAAGTAATTATTGTTGTAAATAAAATAATTTTATCGATTAAAAAAATATTTTTAAGTACATTTGAAACATTTTGACAGTTTTAAAATGTTATATTTTATGAACTATTGTTGATAAGATTAAAGAACAACGACGCAGTTCGCATTTTTTTTTTTCAGAAATTGATCAAAATTCTTACCCGCTTCGGAAACGGGAGCAAACACGCATTTTCATCACCAAAGAATGCACGAACGCGACTCGCGCTTGTCTGCTGCCATCTGTAGGCGGGTTCACCCGGATACCAGCTGGGCACTTTTGACTCGGTTCAACGACGGGCTGTAGGAATTGTCGACGATCCCAAACTCACTTGCCGTATTGAGCCCTTAAGTCTGAGGAGAGACTTTGCCTCCCTGTGTATGTTCTACCGCTCGTACAATGGGATAAGTTCTGAGGAATTGTTCGATAAAGGGTTGTAAGGATGGACGGACATACAGGCAGGCAGCAAGCGTAGGCTAAGTAATAAGGCTCCTTTGGCACGCTTTGGGTACGGAACCCAAAAAATCAAGTCATTTTATTCTCCATTGTTACTAATTTAAGAAATAATAAACCAACAAATGGACTAACCTTTTAATAATATATCTACCTATTAGTTTTGGACTTGATTAATTCCATATAAAATGTGAGAAGAAAGCAAATATCCGTCCGAATAACAATCACCGAAGCTTCTAGATTTATATTACATTTCAAATATCCTGACACATGTCCTGCTTGCGTATGGAAAGTAATAAAACTGAAATATGGTCCGTTAAAGGACCGAAATAAGAGAGCAAAAAAGATAAAATACGACCGAGGTCACCTGTGGATACGATGGTATCTGGTCGTAAAACTCATGTGATACAAACATGTGGTACAGTAGGTGGCATATCAAGGCAACCTTAGTGCCTTAGTAAACGCAGCGAAACATACGTGCAAGACAGATAGACATATTGTACTATTTCATCTTAAATTATGCTGCCATTTATACACGTTGCTAGAGCTACTGAACATTGCCCTTTCCTACGATTTATCTACAGCGAAACGTTGTAATTGTAGGTATATAGGGGTGCGTAGCATGATATGCCGCCTACTGTACCTACAGTGCGGTTTCAGAGGAACTTCCTCCGGCGAACGCTTAGGTTGTGGAATGAGGTTTTTTCTGAGGGCAACAGTGTGGGGTTCTTCAAGAAAGAAGTAAGAAGTTATTAGATTTTTGAAGGGTCGGCAACGCCCCAGGTGTTGTAAGACTAATAGGCTGCGGTGACCGCTTACCATCAAGCGGACTGTTAGCTTATAAAAAAAAACAAAAAGATGCAAATATTGACTTAAGGGCAAAGTATAGCAGATCGTAAATGAAGTTTTTGTCTAAGTTTTGTGCTGTTGGAGAGCACTGAGTTAATTGAGATTATCTCTTAATGTATCAGAATAATAATTATTATTAAAAGTCAATTTAGAATAATAAGTGTTTATGTAAATACGTAACTTATACTCTAGTTACATGTGTCTGTGCACGTCAGTGTGAATAGTCAAGCCTATTCATATAAGGGCTCGCGGTCCAATGACGACTGGCGATGCAAAATGCATCGGTCAGTATCGAGGTGATTGTGTGACGTCATGACTCGTACCAGCGATGATGTCATGTCGCCACAGTTTCATATCGAAATTGGAGGATGATTAAGGCCCATTTTTCTTTGCCTTAGGTATAGACTGAAATTACTTTAAAAAATAACAAGACTTATCAAAACACAATACTTTGCGATATATAGTCAACCAAACTGTCCGTTATCATCTTAGCTGGTTTTATTTATATATTATCAGTCCAATGTTTGGTCATAACTTACTCTAGGAAATCCTGAAAAATTTAAGGCGCATGTGAAGGCAAATATGAAAAAGTTAATAAAATTATCGTAAACGAAAGCCTGACAGTTTGTAACAGATCACACTAAAGTTTTGGTATTTTTGACACATTGGTGTCAATGCTAACCAAACGGATACAAAACGGTGACAAAATAAACGAAAACAATAATTACTTATCCCTAAACGGACACACCATATTCGCAACACACCCTTATTTTAGGGTACCGTTTTGTAGTTAAACAAGGAATCCTTATACCCTCATGTTCGTTCTTCTTTATGCCATAGTTATTTTATTCAAGGGCTATAACTTAATACATATATAGTATAAAATATAAATATATATATAATATATATTTATTATTTATTGATAGCCGGTCGTGGCTATTTGGTAGTACTTATACCCACTAAGTGGCCCCAAAACACGTTCCGACCCCCATCCATACACATCATGTCACATAATGCATTTTCCTCTTCCCTCCACTTCTCGTTTTCTTTTTTTCTTACCCTCTTATCTGGCTCCCTCTCCCTCTTTGGTAAATTCACGGAATAAGTCTAAAAACAAAATTTGGAGCAATTTTGGAGTAAACTGAAAACAAACGGCATATGAGCAGCAAAACAATAACTAATTTTCCTCTTTAACGCCGGATTGCAGCTAAAATACTAGAGATGTAATAATAATATGTATGAGCTTTTTCGTAGGATATTTAATAAGCTATAGTTTTTTTTCACATTTTTTTTCGTATAAGCAATAATTGCCGAGATGTAAGTAAAAAAACTCAAAAACGGTACCATTTTTCCAAGATGGCAGCGCGAACGCATCAGCTATCGATGGGGACATTGTAATGGCCTCTTTGTGATACTTGAAATTTGCGTCTACTTTAATTAAATAAATAAAAATACCAACAACAATTTTCGAAATAACACGTGCAACATTCCAGTAAGACACTTCTCACAAAGTTATAAAAAAATTAACAAACGAACGTTCACATTCATTTCATCTGCTAAGACACATTAACTAAACAAAAGCTTTTATTTGTTTAAAAGCTTAGAGAGTAATAAGTACTCTTAAAATGACAAAACTTAGAATTGTCTCATAAGTTTCGCAGAAAACAATGAAAAAAGAATATAGATGCAAATCAAATGTTTAGAAACTTAAACTACTTCACCCTTGGTGCCCATAGTTATAAAAAATAAATAAAACAAATGATTTTGTGCCTTATGGCCTACCACAAACAAACGCGCTATCTTCAACCTATCCCTCTTGGAATTAAGGTATACAATGGTTAAACGCCCTCTAGCTAGCTATTTCATTACCACACTTAACAATAATCTTTATATTACAGTATCACGGCATATTTTTGTACAATTGATAAATGGATGGGAATTACTGATTTTGAGGGACATCCCCTATACGTCGCCTAGCCAATAAGGGACCTGGGATCTGAACGGGGCAAAGGATAGTTGAATGCAAGAGATCCTCGTTTTAAGGACAATGTCCAAAATCGTGGCATTCAATCTTAAGAGATAATCACACTCGTCCCTTTAAAAAAAAAATTTTGAATTATTTTAACATTTGTATTTGTTTTTTTTATGAATTAAGTTGTTAATCAATTAAGAGTAATATTAGTCACTATAACTGTTCAATATGGTGTTCTGCAAAAGCAGATAAAACAGCAGAGCTAAGTATTCTAGGCGCTATATCCATTATGTTGTTGTTTTAGTGATCTTACAATTTTTTTATGCACCAGTAATAATCTAACTTGACATTTTTCACCGGTGAACAATTCACTGTGTTACCTATTAATAGGTAAAATAATAACCTAGTATATTTTCTTGGGCTGACAAGATTCCAGCCATATCACTGAAACCTTTAATTTGTGTGTCATGTTTGTATTGTACCGTGTGCTAATTTATTTATATGTAACTAGTTTCAACCGGCCAAAGGAGGTTGTTTGAAGTTGGAAAATCTCCTCCTTTAAGGGTTTTTCGCCAAGAAAGTCCAACCTTAATTAATTGCCCAAAGCGGTAAGTTTAATAAATAGTCAAAATTTTGAAAGTTAATTTTTCTCTCTTGCTTTGGATAATATGAAAGTAAAGTAGTTTTTCGTTTAATAATTGGTTTTCTTTTACACTTACCCTATACTACGTATTTGAGCTTATACAAGGTACATCTACCTATTAAACTCAACTATTCAGTCTGTTCTCGTAAAGACTTACAAAAGGGGTAACTTATATATTATAGAAAGTAAATGGTTGGATAGATATTTATATATTATTATTTCACTATTACAAAGAGTTCCTGACTATCAGTTAATCTCTTCTTGAACGATACTCTATTGACTGAGAGTGTTACTATTATAAGAATCAGAGCAGGACTAAGAGTTTCACAATCGATTTTTCTTCTTATAATCAATAAAAGGTACCTCAACAGAAATTATCATTATAAAAATTGATTGGCCAATCAAGACGAACGGACGTTTCCAGCTTACAACTGATGGCGTCGTCACACACATATATATATAAATTACATAAATAAATCCCCATGGGATACGGGCATTGAGCCTAGCAGAATGACCCAAATAAAGAGAGATTTGATCTATCTAACCTCAGAGTCGTATTCAGATACGATACTGCCTTAATGTCTGGTTTTCAGGTTACAATTTTAGTCAATTCTTATGTTCTATTTAAAGTCATTAACTATTACACTTATCTGAGTTGATAAACCACAAAACGATTACTGTTAACATTCATTGTAAAAGTAACTGTAAATATAACGCAACTTGCAGTAATAGAAGCTTAATCACTAATCAAGTTATTTTAACAACAATTAACAATCTTGAACAAAAAAACCTATGAGAACTGACTGTGATACGGAAAATACCCAGGACCAAATACCTTCTCCCTTCTAAAATAAACGATCACGAAAATTATTTAGTTCTTCAGGGCTGAACTCCGAGTACGAGCGACGAACTTCGACGAAATCTTCATCTATTCAAATTAACCTAACACTAACAATGTTAAGGTAAACAATTTAGCTAGATATCCAACTAGAAATTAATACCTTCTAGGTACGTCAAGGGTCCACCACAACATTCAGTATGTTTAAAAAGGGGTATTAATGAACATATACACCAAAATTCGAAATTCTACCAATTTATGTTTTTTTAGCCTAAAAATGTATCTAATTTAACTGTACTATATATTATATTTTTAATAAAGCAGCCACCTCATCAACTGCGCTTCTGAACAACTCTAATGCAATTCTGATTGACGGGGACGATCCAGTTAAATCAGAAAATATATAAGTTCTCGTAGTACTGCATCAAAAGTGGAGGCAACATAGGAGCTTCTATGTCGACATGTACAGCAGCGGTCAGGCGCTAAAAATCACCAAATTTACGAATAAACCAGCGTTAGTAACTCTAATTCTGCCCTTTTGTTAAAGACTACGATTAATTTTGACGTTGTTTATGGAAGTCACAAAATTATGTAAGTAATCGTCTGATAAATACAAGAGAAAACAAGTAAGATTGCGTGACTAGAATATTTTAATAAATTAATTTAAGAGAAGGGCAACATTTTTACAATGAAAATATTATTCTAACTACGAATTACACTCAAAATTGTTCACTTAAAATCAAATACATATTGTATAAAATGCTTATGATTTAATAAAAAACAGTGCAGGAATAACGAATGAAAATCCATTACATATACCTACTGAATTTTAGTGAAAAAATTTTGTATGTAAATCCATTACATACCAGATTTTTAGTGCAAAAAAGTTGTATGAAAGAACAACTATACTGAATTAGTAACTTTAATGAGTGTGTACCTTAAATCTTAATCTTAGGGCTGGGATGTAAACTATGAAAATATTTAACTTATCCCTTAGAAGAATTTATGTAATCCTGTTATGTTGTGACCATAACCATTGTTTACAATACAAACATGTACTTAGGTAATAAGCTAGTAATGTAGATTCGTAATAGACTAATTGTAAATGTTATAGCAGTTAAGTAATTATCTAATTGTCTAATGTCTCATCTCTTAACATTATTTGCCTTTCTCATTCCTTAATATTGTTTATGCTTCTCATAGTCGTGAACCTTGTACCATTAGAAATAAGCTACCTCATTAGTAAATATGTAAACATCCTATTTTGTTCCTTAATATACCACTCCTCTCTCCAGAGCTCAGTCACTTCTCAACTCTCGTCTCGATCACTAGTTCCTTAGAATATTTCTATATCTGTAATCTGTAATACTTTATAATAAATTGTGTGTTCAATAAAATTAGTTTTTAAAAATACAAGTTTTGTTCTCACTGCGTAACAATTTGGCGCAGTCGGTAGGATAGATTAGGGATTCGCGTAAATCCAAAAGACGAAGTACAACACGTTGTATCGTGGACAAGCATCGCCTGAAGATCAACGTGGTAGCTGAAGGCTTTTAAACGACTTCGCCGGACCATGCGACCCATCATTCTATTGTTATTGTGGTGAGTTGCTTAACTTGTTTGCTCATTTTTATACCCTGTGTCTCCTAAACCTTTCTATATCCTTATACATATCTATTATTTTACTTATTTTCGTGTGTGCAAATTTAAATATTGTGTATACCAAAATTTTTCAATGTCTTTAGAAATTAAAACATCGCCTAAAGAAACCAGTATGTCTCTCGAACTTAATACACTTTTACAGCTTATTCCAAACTTTGACACTAATCAAAAAGATCAAATATATAGATTTATTAGATCGTGTGATTCAGCATTTAGCCTAGCGTCAGAAAATCAACAATCTATAATATTAATATACGCTTTGAATAAAATAACAGGAGTAGGTGCATCCGATGTTCACAGTAGACAATATTCTGATTGGCATAACCTCAAAAATTATTTAATTAAAAAATTCTCAAATATAAAAACAATTTCACATTTAATGTTAGAATTACAGTCAATGTTCCAAAAACCACAAGAATCTCTCATTGATTATTTTCATCGCGTGGATTTGTGTCGCAGCAAAATCATTGAAAAATTAATTGCAGAAATCTCAGACAACACGTTGTTAGGTAGGAAAGCAACTACCGAAGAAACAACACTAAGTGTGTTCATAAATGGCCTAAACTCAGAAATAGGGACTATGCTGAGAACTAAAGAGTTCACAAATCTGTCAGATGCTGGCAACTTCGCTATACAAGAAGACAAAATAAAGCGAATGAATGCAGCGAGACAATCATTATATAAAAATACATTTAATAACACTGTTAGTAGCAATCGTCGTCCACCATCGCATTCAGGTGTTCCAAAGCCATTTCAGTCGAATTTATATAGAAATAACCCAATAAACCAAAGTAATAGAATTTTTACTCCACAAACCACAATTAAGTTTTGCAATTATTGCAAAAATCCCGGTCATCTGATTTCAGAGTGTCGTAAGAGAGCATATAATAATAACCTACGAAACACTTCAACAATGAACAATCAAAATCCACGTGACTTACCAAACATCCCAACCAATAACATCAATAATTTAAACTCGCAAGCGACCGAAGAGTTGGGCATCTCTCCGGAAATCGCTTCAGCCCATTACTCGAATCAGATCGAGTCATTAATCCACGATGTGGATATAGTCCAACTCGACTCTTAAATAGAAGTATGAATAATAAGTCACAATCTAATCCAGTCCATCGGAACCAAACGCAAACATTACATAATTCGCTAACTCAAAGTGTGCAACCTCTAACTACACCAGTCTATCGGAGACAATATAGAGATGCATGCACACAAACAGACTCTTCTACTTCTAACCAAATCAATCTCACTTAATCAATTCCTAAATCAAAAAGAAAAACGAAATCTACTAAATTAAAATATCAAAATTCAAAATCAATTCAAAATCCACAATCAATTCAAAATCCAAAAACAAAATCAAACTCTTTTACTAAGTTCAACAACTCAGAATCAAATAAAACAACACCAAAATCTACTACATCAATGAAATCATTTACTATATCTTCCCTAAACGATGTCCCTCCCGAAAACTTGTTACATTGCACTTTCCATATCGAAGGCAAACCCGTCACGCTCTTAGTCGACACGGGTGCAGGATGTTCAGTGATTAGACGTGACAAGATAGGTACATCACTAGTAAACGAATCAGACATCGTCTCAATCGTAGGCGTCTCGAGCACTCAATCCCCAACTAAAACTTACGGAACCTCCGAAATCTGTCTCGATAATTTTCCAAAGTTTAAATTCCATATTGCCAACCTAAATATCAAAGCAGACGGTATTCTAGGTAATGACTTTATGACTAAATTTAACGCTCATATCTATATCCAATCTAAAACAATGCGTGTTCACAATAAAACCTATAGACTCTTTTTCCTTGAAGAACAAAATTCTCATATCGAAAATAACAAGCAATTACTTAATAGCCGTTCAGAAACCATTATCACATGTAACACAAATACAATTATTTCCGGTGACGCTATCGTAGAAAAACAAACCATCGAAAATGGTATCATTATCCCACGCGCATTAGTTAAAGTTAAAAATAACTCATTTGTAATTACTTGTATAAACACTAACGATACCGATATGCTAATTACCACTCCTTGTATCACTGTCTGCGCATATAATATTAAAGACATTCAAATAAACAACTTTAATTATCAAAATAACGATAACAACAATGAGAACTCATTAGACCGACAAAACAAAGTATTCGACCTTATCAGAAAAGAACATTTAAATGACGAAGAAACAGAATCCTTACACAAAATTACTTCTGACTTTTCAGATATATTTTATATAGAAGGTGACGCACTAACTTTTACAAATCACACAAAACATACAATTCCGACAACTACAGAATCTCCAATACATACCAAAACTTATCGTTTCCCACAAGTTCATGAGAAAGAAATAAAAACACAAGTGCAAAAAATGTTAGAACAAGATATAATCGAACCCAGCGCCTCTCCATGGAGCAGCCCAATATGGGTCGTACCAAAAAAAATGGACGCATCTGGGAAACAAAAGTGGCGACTTGTTATCGACTACAGAAAACTTAATGACGTAACTATTGGAGACAGCTATCCACTTCCAAACATAACAGACATCTTAGACAAACTTGGTCATTCTCAATATTTCACAACTTTAGATTTAGCGTCTGGTTTTCACAAACTTGAAGTAGATCCTAAAGATACCCCAACGACAGCTTTCAATACACCTTATGGGCACTATCAGTTTAAAAGAATGCCTTTTGGCCTGAAAAATGCTCCTGCAACTTTTCAGCGCGTAATGGACTCTGTTTTATACGGTTTACAAGGTGAAAGATGCTTTGTATGCCTTGATGACATCGTTGTCTTTGCATCAAGTATTCAAGAACACGAACAAAAACTCAGAGAAGTATTTTCAAGACTCAAACAATTCCACTTAAAAATACAGCCCGATAAGTGTGAATTCCTTCGCCGTGAAGTAGCCTACTTAGGACACATTATTTCAAACGAAGGCGTTAAGCCTAATCCTGAAAAAATCCAAGCTGTTGAAAATTTCCCAATTCCAAAATGTTGTAAAGACATTAAAGCATTTCTAGGCCTTACCGGCTACTATCGTCGATTCATCTCCAATTTCAGTAAAATCACTAAACCTCTCACAAGCCTTTTAAAAAAAGACACACCCTTTATATGGGTCGAATCTCAACAAAAATCTTTCGACGAATGTAAACGTCTTCTCACAAACCCACCGATTCTCCAATATCCCGATTTTCATAAAGAGTTTATCTTAACAACCGACGCTTCTATCCACGCCATTGGTGCTGTTCTATCACAAGGTGAAATAGGTAAAGATTTGCCAATCGCCTACGCATCTCGGACTTTAAACAAAGCCGAGACAAACTATTCCACAATTGAACGCGAATTACTAGCGATAGTTTGGGCGGTAAAACAATACAGACCTTATTTGTTTGGCCGCAAATTTAAAATCGTAACCGACCACAAACCTTTAACTTGGCTTTTTTCTATCAAAGACCCAGGTAGTCGTTTAGTCCGCTGGAGACTAAAATTAGAGGAATTCGAATATGAAATTATTTATAAAGCTGGAAAAAACAACACAAACGCTGACGCACTCTCACGACCTCCTGTCATGAACACAAACCCTATCGACTTGACAAATAACGATAACTCTATTCAACAGCACTCTGACGATTATTTACAACTTAACTTTGAACATTTCTCTACGAACCCCGATTACAGTTTCGACACTTCAAATCTTGAAATTTCAACAGACCGCCTTTTAGACCCACGTCATAAAAACATATTTATACCCATGTCATGCGACCTTTCTGACAAAAACGATCTTTTCAACGAAGCTATCAGCTTGTGTTCCCAAACTAACCCATACTTAGAAAAACCCAAAACACTTTATGACACTGACTTATTAGTTTCTGATAAAAAACAAAATATCGTTTTCGCCTGCTCGCGTCCCATATTTATACCCATGTCATGCGACCTTTCTGACAAAAACGATCTTTTCAACGAAGCTATCAGCTTGTGTTCCCAAACTAACCCATACTTAGAAAAACCCAAAACACTTTATGACACTGACTTATTAGTTTCTGATAAAAAACAAAATATCGTTTACGCACACTTTGACCCTTGGGACTCTGAGAGTTATTTTAAAACACTTTTATCTACTCTACAAAGTAATGACTTTAAAACTCTTCACATTCCCGACCTTAAACAAGATAAAACTTGCAAGTTGAAAGGAAACGAACAGTTACACATTACAGCCTATTTAGCCGACGCATACAATTGCAAAATAACTATTTGTGAAAATAAAGTTACGTATCCTACATCAGACGAAATTCCTAACATACTTAAAATACACCATGACGAACCCCTATCCGGACATAGAGGCATCGTAGAGACAACTCGCAAAATCCGAGACAGTTACTTTTGGAAAGGTATGACTGACGACATAAAAAATTACATAGAAAACTGCCAAACCTGGTAACAAAACAAAATACAAAGAAATTTCATCATCATTCATTACATCCTCTGCTACAGAACCCTTCGAACGAGTTACTATTGACTTAGTATCATACTCTGACATAACAGGTGACTTTAACAAATACATTTTGACTTTACAAGATGACCTGACTAGATTTGTCCAAGCATACCCAATTCCAGATAAACAAGCTTTAACTATCGCCAAGACACTTCTAATATTTTGCCAACATTTCGGAATCCCTAAGCGATTCCATTCCGACCAAGGAGGTGAATTCGTAAATAATATAATTAAACAATTAATGAAATTACTTGGTTCAAGTCACACTCTAAGCACTTCATATCATCCTCAAACTAATGGCTCGCTAGAGAGATTCCACGCTTGTCTACGAGACCACATACGCATGTATCATAAACGTAATAACTCTAACTGGGATCAAATTGTACCACTCGCAATTATGTGTCATAACACATCGTTAAATCAGTCCACTGGTTTTACACCTCATGAACTACTATTCGGATACAAACCTCGTTCACTTTATAGCTTTAAAGAAAATAACGACTATACGACCAATGACTACCTTAATGACTTAAACGAAAGACTCAAAATCTCGCGTGATGTCGCTCACCGTAACGTTCAAGCCATGAAAGAGAAAGCAAAAGTTCGCTATGACGATCACATTAAAAACGTTGCAAAATTTAACTTAAGAGATAAAGTAATGTTACGCATCCCGAATCCAAATAATTTAGATAGTAAATGGGAGGGTCCCTACAATATTGTAAGGATTGGTTTTAACGAAAACTATATAATTAAAAAATCAGGAAGAAACCATTTAGTTCATGCAAACCGTCTTAGACCGGTCAATGACACAAACTCTCCTTCAACATCTAAATAAAATATATATTTTTCAGCATATTTCGTGAAACTATGGCCTATCCCAATTCCTCTGAAAGTCCTGAACGTGTAAATAATTTTTATAAAATAATTAATAATCCTTATCTTAGTTTTATCGTTTGTTCCATTATTAAAATAATAATCTATATAATAGTCTATAAGATTTATATAAAAATAAGAAAATACTTTAGGAATAAGTCAAACTCTCGCGAAATCACAAATCAAGTGATATAGTTCTTTCTTCATTCCAGGTACTCCGCAACCATTGTTGCTGGGGATACCCTTACCCAACCTCTTCCTTCTAAATCCGGACTCTACTTCCAAGAAGAAGGCGAGCTCGTTGTATCTGATTCCTCTTGGAAACTAGTAATATACAAAAACTTAGAACCGTTTTTTTTATCTCGCGACTCTCTTAAACGATTAGCTAATAACTATAAAACTTTAATTAATAGTAAACAATACAATACACACAACACTAAAACAACTAGTTCTTTTCTTAACATAAACATTAATCGTATAGACTCTCGGTTAGCAGAGCTCTCCTACTACACTTCTAATAACAGACGTATGAAACGTGAATTAATAGATGGTCTCAGTTCCGTACTTAAATGGCTAATAGGCACACCTGACGCGAAAGACGCTTCACGTTATGATAAGTGTATAGAGCTTTTAGAAAAACAAGAATTAGAAACCTCAGAAATTCTAAAACAACAATTACAAATAATTTCGTCTACTGTAACAAATTTTAATGAAACTATCATAAAAATATCATACGATGAACACATTATTAATGTAAATATTAACTGACTTAGTACTTATCTAAAAAATACGAGTAAACTCATTTTCGATTTAAAAGTTAGTGAGGAATTATCTACAATTTCTATTCAAATCCTAGAATCCATAATGTCATTAGAACAAGAAATTGATGACATTTTAACAAGCATTCTATTTATTAAATCAGGTGCTATACACCCATCGGTGATTTCATCAGAAAAAGTTTATAAAGAATTATTAACATCTAATCACGTAAGAAACGATAAAAATCTTGTAGCGCCTATAACAATATCCAATATACACCTAATCTTAGAATCCGCAACTCTAACATCTTATATTGATATGAATAAACTAGTTTATATTTTAGATTTTCCACTTATTAAAAATGATAAATTCTATAAATATCATATATATTCTATTCCTATACCGCATTCCAACTCCTCTATTTACTCCACTATCCTTCCTGAGCAAACATACCTAGCGACTAGTTCCACCCGTCAACAATATGTGATGTTCAGCACAATGGAGACCTGTAAAACATATGCGCCGGAGAAAGCAGTCTGTAAAAAACTACCCGTCTACAACTTCAACACACGTCCAACATGCGAAATGGCCGTTTTACTAAGTACAACTAAAGAAATACCCAATATCTGCGAAATAACTACATTTGCTGCATATATCAACACATTCCAACCCATCAGAAACAACAAATGGATATACATCTTAAACCGTAAGACACCATGTGTTCTGCAATGTGAAGATACTACCAGTCATCATCAATTACATGGCACCGGTATATTAAGTATTAATAAAGGTTGCAAATTATATACTGGATTTGTAACACTGTCAGCAACAGAAGAAATAACAACAAATATTACCCATCCTATAATCACAGTGGATATCGACGAAAACTGCATTGAATTCACAAAAAACGAAGAACTTCCAGAACTCATACATATCAAAATGAACGATCTTCCTCTCGACTCACTTCACACAATGAAACAAGAGATCAAAGAATACGCTCAGCACCTGAAAGACAATGAAAAATCTTTTATGCAAAAACACAGCAATAAATTTTCTGCTTTTAGTTATGTCATGGGTTTAATCATGCTCAGCTTCATATTATACAAATGCTTCCCATGGCATTACCTTATACGCCAGTTTCGACAACGACATCCGGACGAACATAGAAATGGTTGCATACAAATATTCAACAACTGCTTTGGCCGATCAAATAGAAGACATCATGTATCAATACCGTTAGAAGCAATCCCGCAAAATACTTCATCGTGCATATCAGAAGACGAAGAAGAAGCCAGAGTTACTTATAACTCAATTAATCAAAGATCGGGTAGACAACCCCAATCTTTATTCTAAGGGGGGAGGTGTTATGTTGTTACCATAACCATTGTTTACAATACAAACATGTACTTAGGTAATAAGCTAGTAATGTAGATTCGTAATAGACTAATTGTAAATGTTATAGCAGTTAAATGATTATCTAATTGTCTAATGTCTCATCTCTTAACATTATTTGCCTTTCTCATTCCTTAATATTGTTTATGCTTCTCATAGTCGTGAACCTTGTACCATTAGAAATAAGCTACCTCATTAGTAAATATGTAAACATCCCATTTTGTTCCTTTATATACCACTCCTCTCTCCAGAGCTCAGTCACTTCTCAACTCTTGTCTCGATCACTAGTTCCTTAGAATATTTCTATATCTGTAATCTGTAATAATTTATAATAAATTGTGTGTTCAATAAAATTAGTTTTTAAAAATACAAGTTTTGTTCTCACTGCGTAACAATCCCTGGTTAAATTAAAATTGAATTACTTAATCGCAACGTTGAGCACAAAGCTATTGGCTCACCCAAAATATTAACAAACACGTATCAGTTCGTCCCTATTTTTAGATACGTTCAATCTCCTTTTACGATTTCGGGTATAGCGATTAAATGGGTTTACTAAATGGTTTTTTGTTACTTTTATTTTCGTGAACAGATTTCGTCGTTTACGCGTATTTTACAGGAGACGGTTTTTTTAAACTACCATTGATTTAGAAGATATTATTGTCAAGCAACTATACAATAAGCCATAACTAGTTTATATTACAAGATGCTAATTTCCTTGATTCAACATACGAGCTTATTACACGATTTATTGTAATTTATTGTTGGAGATTGGATAAAATGACTTAGAACAAATTCTCTTACTGGAGTTGGAGCACAATGACATTGATATAGGCCACAAAAATTAAAGTGCATTTTGGGGCTTGTTTGTCCAAAGTACCATAATTATCATTTATCATATACAGGATATGCGATAATATGATACTAAATGTACAGTATTAAATAAGCGTAACGAAGTGTTTTTGACGTGGGTTTTAGGGGTTTCAAAATACAATGTTAGAATTATTAAAAAAAAAAGATTTTTTTAACCTAAATGGATATTTGCAACTGTTAAATAATTAGGTACATACCATCAGAATATGCGTTCAAGTTTATAATAATTAAATGTACACACTAGATTTCTTATTGACAATGAAATTAATATTACTAATGATTGATGATCATTCTTACACGGGAAATGATTTTATGTGATTTTTTTATTTCTTAAATTATAATTTTTTGATTCTGTTTGTGTTTTTATATATTTGCCTTTTTGCGGAGTAGGTGTACATTTCTAACATTCTTTTAATTTTTTTTAAATGAAAACGGTAAACTCTTTTAATAGGTATATCTAATGTTGAGTAAAAAAATTATAGCACACTCTCTCTTTGGTATTGACATTGGGAAGATAATACTCAAAGGTATACATTATCCTGCTGGTCTCATTTTTAGTTCTTATTCTTTCTTTATTTTTCCTTTCGGTGTATTCATTGTAGTATTTATAGTATTGACTGTCATTTAAGGAGTTTTTTTATTTCTTCCCTTTTCATATTTGAAAAATATTGTGAGCATTTAAAAACACAATTATGATCACATTCAGGCTGAATTTTTTTTTCGTATAATTTTGCCTTTATTATTAACATACTCTTCACCTGCTTCTCTCTTTTTTGATTTCGTGTTTTAATATTAGTAATTTTTTTTGTGTTGTTTTTATTAGTCGGCATCACTTGTCTATTGCCATTATCAATTTGATAAAGATACTCGGTTCACGACACTTTGCATGTCATTAAAATGTTGAAGCTTTTTACATGTATAAGTTATAATATCATTTTTAGAATTACCATTAAATAATTTCTTACCCACTCAGACCCACATATACAACACATCCTCTCACACAAACCTATATTCGAACATATTAAAACACGCAGACAGACTTGCACGCACGTTATTACATACACTCACCGTATCATAAATACATAAATAGATACATATCCAACAAACACACATACATACTTACATGCATACAAAAATACACACAAATAAGTGTTTAGAAAGGTGAGTAAAAATCTCCGAAAAAATCAGGCGCCTTATATAATGTACAGTCTACTAGTCCGTAAGATGGCGCCTATGCTATGTCCAAGCTACATGCCAATGCCTCCCCTGCCTCTCAATGGCTACTGCCCATCGGCGTGTGAGATACACTAGAAGATCACCGTGGCGAAAGTCATATTGACGATCGCTGACCAGGTCATGTTTTTTTAGGAATCTTAGAAGCTGTGAGTTGATCACACGATCCATCGCCTTAGAAAGGATTAAAAAAGTAAAGATTAGTAAAAGCGATAGGCCTGTAATTCGATGGATCTGATCTCGGGCGTGTGACCCTTAGGAAAAACTTAACTTCTTTCTTTAAGTACTCCATACTGTAGTCCTTAGAGAAAACCTTGGCAGGGAGCTCATTCCACAACCCAAGCGTTCGCGGGAGGAAAGGAAGCCCGACCTTCCCCCGAAATGTTTTGTTTTTAACTATATTTAAGTATACATTTTTTTGCGATGTCAAACATAAACTTTGTTGTAAACCCTTTTAAAACAATTTACAATAAAAACTATCCGTAAATCATTAAGTGTACCTAACTACTTTATTACCCAAATCACCAAACACTTATACGCGACTGACCCTAACTTATCCTATATCTTTTTCAAACCTGCCGAGTTCCACCTAGCCTGTTTTCTCAACTTACTTCTTTAGCCTCGTACGCACAGGTCTCTCAAATATCTGATGTTAAATGCAAAATTTATGTCTTCGAGTGTTCTGACTAGTTTTTGTTCAAATCTGGCCAAACCCAAAATACTGTAAGAATATAAAACTAAAACTGAGATTTTTTTATGGCCGCCGTATTATTAAATATAAAATAATTTGAAAAAATCTACTTCGTAACACTTAAATACACAATTTTTTGAGGTGCATAACCACAATAATGTTCTCAGAGACTCGGAATATTCTAGAACTCTATATTGACTTTTAAAAAAATTTTTTTATAGTATGACCAGCTCCAATATAATGTGCTTTAAACGAGCCGTTCGACTTGCCTTATCAAATATTATGTAACATTTTCTAAGCTAGTCTGTTTGAACGTAACTTTCGTGATAAGGTATTTTATTTTTAGAAAAAGGTCTTTGTTATGTTATTTAAACGTAACACAATAATTTTCTGAATATATGACATGTTTACATTTTATTACTGGTATCGAATATAATTTTCTGCAATACTCGAAATTAGTAAAATTAGAACCTATCTCTACCGCCAAATTACGGGTCTGTATCTAATATAGTTTTTAAAATACCTTAATAATTCTAAGATTCCTTATTGTGTCACGAATTCACTTACTCTTACTAATTTTTGGCTAAATCTAGGGTTTGCGCGTATTATATAGATATTATCTCTCCTTATCAGACTCATGTCCTCTTTATTTTGGCACGGCCTACCCTTATCGTAGGCGAGGTTAATTACAATGCGGATTGTAGACTTTAAGAAATTAAGAAAAAGACTCATTGGTACACGCCGGTCTAGAACCTACGCCACTCAGGACGCAAGGTGAAATCCATACCCCTAGACCACCACTGAATTTTTTTTTAATGGTGTTGAATTCGTTTGTTTAAACACCATAACAATTGTTTTTACAATTTAAAATATGAAGTACCTACCCACTTCCTTGATTCAAGAAATGATGTCCCCTACCTCTAACATAATGCAGATACAACATAAAACATAATGTCTATTGTATTTATTTTACATTTCAAAGTCTTGAAATCCTAAAACATGTATTGTATTATCTATATATACATCTTAAAGAAATTCAGTACAAACAAAAAATGAGTAACGAGCTAGAATTGAGTATAAGCGGCACTTTATCATAATGTGTGGCGTTATGAACTTCCGTAAGCTTAGACGGAGCTTTGGTTAATATACCGTGCAGCAGATTGTCTTTCTTGTTTAAAACAATTTCTGAAATAAATTTTTGTTCAAGTACAAAACTTTTTATACTGATGAGCAAAAACAAATTTTTTTTATAGTTTTTATATTTATAACATGAGTAGTAGACGTCAATATTTTTTACACAACTCATGATAGCTCTATGGAGTAGGGCATGAAATATCACCTTTTAGGCTATTGCATAGCTTTTATCGCGGGCTCTGAGTATCGCGGGCTGTGAGCGCGGCGACCGAATCAAGAAATTCCGTAACGAAAAAAACCTAACAATCGTCTAACGTCGTTTCAGTTCGGCAGACTTCGGCACGGTGTTTGTGATTTTTTTAGTATATGGCGATTATGAGTAGTACAGGGAGGTTGGATGTGGGGATTTTAATTCTATGACAGATTGAGATGTCAAATATACTATACGTCAAAAAAGTAAATAAAGAAACTTTATTATCTATATATCTCACATGACAATCCAAAGAGTATTATCAAAAAAAATTGAGTTTCGAGTAAAAGCGTTTTAAATATTTGAAAAATCGTAACATTTGATACAGGCCACATGTACTGTTAATTTTTGTATTTGTTTCGTAGATTGACTCTTTCTCTACGTGAATAATAGAAAAAATATAATTTAAAACTAGAAACCTAATAGTTATACGGTTTTTACTGACACACTATCTGCTACTATCTACTGTATTGCCTGCCAAAATTAAATTAATTTGTATTTATGACTCTAGAGCTAGTTTTTTTTATCTATACTTATGTATTATTTAAAATTAATACAGGCTTTTTTACCTGAATTAATGTGTCGAGTGTAAAGTAGTGATCAATGAAATGTTAACTTTCATTAGCAATAAGGTTGACACCCTACCGGAGACGGGAATCGTGCAGATATGTCTTAGTACGTAATCTACCGAGGATATAGAAAATGCAAGAGCCATTGCTTATAAGCTGCTGGCACTTACAAAAAAATTCATGCGGAAAAAGGAAGGAGCTGAACAAAAGAGTGTACAAGAAATCATCAAACTGGTAAAAGAGTTTGAACCGGACTGCCTACCGATTTTCGTGGCAAAAAACCTAAACCGTATTTAATATAATATAAATAAAACAAAAGCCATTGATATAAACAAAAAAGGGGAGATACGGCATGTGATCAATTACTGTGAGCGGTGCAAACTACGTCAGTTTGACGCAGTATTCGTTAGTCGCAAGCCAATCTATTTCTGGTGTACACGTGTCGCGAAACACTTTTACACGTAAAGAAAATAATAAAAACGTCACATAGCTATCACCACAAGGCCATGTTGTTCATTTATTAAGTAAACCAATCATTCCAGAAACGAAAAGAAGTCCATATGGATCACTTTTCACACGTAAGTTTATAAAATATTATATTTTTCCAAATAAATGCCATTGTTCTAAAATATTACCGCCATATGTTAGTGAAAGCGAGATAGATTTATAAAATCTAGCAAGTATGAATGCAACGCAAAATTAGTTTTATCAGTACTTGCCTTGTTCCCTTTCGTTGAAAAATCACAACTTTTTTTTTAGTGTTTGAAGTTATAATTAAAGGTAATCTTCGCAGATTTCCTATCGATAAAAAATAAATTGATTATATAGCTGGATGGGTAGTTAGAGCTTTAATTAAAATAATAAAGTGTGAAACTTGTGTTTCAGAGCTAATAACAAACCAAAAATTATATTTTTATAAATTAATAGTTTCAAAAGATATGGGTGGCCTTTGTTACCCATCATTAGATATGTTTCAAATTTTGTTTAAAATCTGAAGTTACGATTAGAACTTTTATTAGAGAGAATCAGTCTGTGCTAAATGCATACTTAAAACACAAATAATGGAATTGAAATTTAAAACTATAAAAAGTTTTGTACACCTGGATATTTTATTTTATTTATTAATACTGGCATTTTTATGTTTATTTTAATAGATAATGTAACTGGACTCTATTGATGTTATTTGTTGCATAATTTATCAACAAGGGTTATCCCATGTGATTTTATTATTTTACCTAATCACGTATTTATTAAGTCGAGAAATATTCAATGGTTAAATAAGTTAAAAATAAAAAGTGTCACTTAGGATAGGTATGCCATAAACATTATTTAAAGCTATACCTGTTTGAATTTGCGTAAAAGTGAAGTTAAATATTAAATATAATTTGTATGTTCTTATTTTTATTGTTGATGGTACCTTGCGATCAATCAGTTCGGGGAATACCCAAAAAATGTTTCTCTCAGAGTATGTGTGTTGACGAATATCCTGTTATCTCGTTCTGACTACATACTATGTACGACTCTCTGTCTCTTTTATATCCTATGCATCTGTACGTAATCAAAAATGTAGGTGTACGGGTAAAGGTACTTGTAGTTGTATTTAGCTCAATCTTTGTTTCATCAACACTAAATTTTTTGTTTATATCAATTATTTCAGCAGTATCATTCGACTATATCGACATTACCACTTTTCTCAAAGAAATGACCTTGTTGAAACACGACGTGGCCAGTATTAAGTCAAAATCAACCGCAAATAGCGAAAATATAATTCTGCCATCTGATATTGACAAAATAAAAAAGGAGATAGACGACGTCAAGAAAATTCTAGCGGAACTTCGTGAAACCCGTATTGACAATAAAAACTGCGGTGTTAGTGTAATTGCGGGTAATACCGAGCCTGCGATCGAACTGCCTACAGGGGGCGTAACCAAAAGTGTAGGGCGAAGCACGCGACGGAACGCTGAGTGCTCTCGCTCGCACGCGTTACCTGCGCTGACTGCGATGACGTGCGTCGAACCAGCGATAGACCAGCGGACTGACGGACTGAAAAAAATACCGTTATCAACGAAACAGCTGACCGATGTGAATGTAAATGAACCGTCCTGTATGCCTACATCTATGCAACAGCGGAGCGTTGTTAATGAGTCGCCGTCGTATATACCTACGTATAGAGATATGACCTGTACGAATTATAATGAATCTCGTAAGGAAAGTAATACCGAGGGGTTTACTTTAGTAACGGAGAAAAATACTCGTATAAGTATAAGAATACGCGAGGTACGTTACAGAGCACTAGCAGACTGCAGGCTGCAAAATCGTATGCGTATATATACCTATCTCGTACACGGAAGCACATTAATGAAGACGACATTAAATAAGTGCTTAAAAGTTGAAATGCTAAACCAGACCCGCGAAACGAATTTTAACTCTTTTAAAATTACCCTACTGACATCCTAATTAGATAAATTTTTACAAAAAGATTTCTGGCTCGAGGGTCTGAGGGTTCGACGATATCGTCAGCAGCGATCCAACAGGAATGATACCGCTGTATCCAAATATTAATTATGGGTATACAAATTAAAAATAATAATAATAATTTTATGAAATTCTTCTCTTATAACTAAATCAGTTAAGAGATCTGTATAACATGTGCGGGACTAATGTCAGAACGCAGCCGTAATAGCTCTTCAGGAGCACTGGCTGTTACCGCATGATTTAGGTTTTATAATTAGTTGCTCTGCTAAATGTTCTGTGGCGAACAAGTATGTTTACGAAAGCTGATATCATGCAGTGTGATAGTGATCGTATAGTGGCCGTGCGCTTAACTCAAGGAGACCGTAGCTTTAGTGTGTATATGCCTACGGGTTGTGAGGATAATCTGCCAGAATTTACCCAATGTCTCGCGCTCTTGAGTGCTGT
Organism: Apoda limacodes; assembly: GCA_946406115.1. Classification (NCBI taxonomy): domain Eukaryota; kingdom Metazoa; phylum Arthropoda; class Insecta; order Lepidoptera; family Limacodidae; genus Apoda; species Apoda limacodes. Next base: position 16,240,374 of record OX291555.1, on the reverse strand, counting down.
CATTGAAAACTCTGAAACGGAAAGCGTTCTTATGCTAGGTGACTTCAACGCGCATCCAGGTACTCTTTTTGGAAAAGTGCTGGCTGATTATTATAGTGAACAATCGTTACGCTGTTTGGACTTAGAGTTGCTTGATTCCAGCTCGTATACCTTTGTGAGTGAGGCGCATCGCATGATACCTGTCGAAGTCGATGGCTCGACCATTGCCTAATGACTGCGGCCGCGGCCAGCTTGGTGACTGATCTGCATGTATCGTACGACTCATTCTGGTCTGACCACTTCCCTCTAGTCATTTGTTGTAATTTTAGTTTTATTAGATCAAAAGTACAGTGTGATAAAAATAATTCTGGAAATAGTAATATGAAATATTTTTGGAGTACAGGGAATGGGAACAAAATATATCGTATACAAACTTTTGCGACAAACACCTTTGTGAATTATTAAATAAATGTATATTTATTTTTATATATAATATTTTTAATATAATTTTAATTTTTTTGAATTTAAATTATCAAGACACAAATTTTTTATGTGAAAATAAATGCCATCATAAATACATTGACGACATATATAGTGATATTGTAAGTACGCTGCAGTCCACCGCAGAATATAGCTCTCATGTAAAATATAGAAATTGCCAAAAAAAAATTGTAGGTTTGAATTTTCACGTCAGGAGCGCTCATATTAAGGCTAGAGAAATGTTTTTACTTTGGGTTCAGTACGGTAGGGCTTGCTCGGGATTTCACTACGACAATATGACTGCTTCTCGCAGGGAGTTCAAAGCTGTTATGAAGTATGAACAAATAACCACGAGAAAATAAAACGGGATGTGCTGGCCCCGCATCGATCAGCTACAAACTTTGTTGAATTTTGGAAGGATACTAAAAAGTTAGATAGCAAAATGTATTTACCTGTAATATAGAAGGTAAAACAAACAAGAAAAAAATAGCAAATCTATTTCGTAATCACTTTAATGGGCATAATAATAGAAGCAAGAAAAATTGTGACCCTCCTTCAGGTCATGGCTTTGGGATTCACCACGTTACACCGAAACAAATTGAGATAGTTTTGAGAAATATGAAGCGTGGGAAGTCTCCGGGCCATGACAACCTCAGCAAAGAGCATCTGTTGTATGCGGGTCAGCACATCTGTGAGTTGTTAGCCCGGCTGTTTACTCTCTGTCTGAAGCAGTGTTATTTACCGACTGAATTAATTCGTACGCTAGTTGTCCCTATCACAAAAAATAAAACAGGCGATATCTCGAGCATGGCAAACTATAGACCCATCTCATTGGCCACGATAGTGGCAAGGATCCTTATAGGGGTCATTCACATACACATTACCTATCGATGATGGTCAGTTTGGGTTTCGTCAACAAGTTTGCACTGACATAGCAATATTCTCTTTAAAGCAGGATGTCCGCTACTACACGCTTACTTGTGGCGTGAGACTAGGTGGGGTGACTTCTCCCGATCTATTTAATATTTATGTGAATGATTTGATCGTGGACCTCAGCAGCATCCTGGTAGGGCTCAGGTTAGATGGTAGGTATATCAATAATTTGAGCTATGCTGATGATGTGGTGCAGCTTAGCCCTACGATCAAAGGCTTGCGAAAATTAATTGCGACGTGTGAAATATATGCAAAAAAACACGGTCTCGTCTAAAATGCAAATAAGACTGAAATGGTAATATTTAGATCGGGAAAAGGACCACAAAACGTGCCTGCTGCGTATTAAAATGAGACGCCAATTAAGATTGTTGACAATTTTAAGTACCTTGGCCACGTTGTTACGTCTAGCTTAAAGGATGATGCAGTGCAGTGGAATGTCAACGTAGGGCTCTGTGCGTGGTGGGAAATATGATTGCGAGGAAATTCTCTAGAGCAGCCTCTGACGTTAAAGTAACACTCTCTAAGTCTTTTTGTCAAACGTTTTACACGTGTCAACTCTGGACTGACTATACCAAGAAGGCACATGATGGCATTCGAGTAGCTTACAATAACATTTTTAGACAGTTGATGGGCCTCAAGCGTTACTGTAGCGCTTCTAATATGTTTGCTGAGGCTAGAGTCAATTCTTTTAATGCCATTCAACGTAACAGGATAGCGTCGTTTATGCCCAGAGTTGACATATATGACAATGCAATAGTTAAGAGTTTGGCTGACAGACTGATGCTGACTGCAGTGTACAGACGGTGGGTGGAGATAGCCATTTAATATATATTTTAAATTTAATCTCTTTTCTGACATTTTTACTGTTTTTTAATTGGATATTTTTTTATGTACAATATTTTAAAACTTTTAATTTAAGTAATTTTTAAATTATTTATTTTACTAATTTTGTCATAATTTTATTGCAAATACTGTTTATGTAATGTACTGTAAATAATTGAAATGTATGGATCATTGTGTCTGAAATAAAGACTTATTATTATATATATTTTAATATTATTAAGAATTTTAGCTTCTCTACAAGACCGTTTTTTCACGGTTGTAATGCCACACACGACGCCAATTAGTTGGCCCAGATGGATCACTTGAGTCCGAATGAGACAGTGGTTCGAGGAGCCTAAAGGCGCATCCACTGAGACGGAATATCCGTCCGGACGTGTAGTCAGCAGAAGGTCCAGTAATAAGCTCGTATGGTCCTCTATATCTGGTTTTCTCGTTGGAGAAAGTATCAGCTGAGAGAATCCATAAGTCAGAGCAAATTCATGAGCATATATCTCTGCAGAGTTATTGGTTCGAGAACTGAGCCACTCACGATGGTAGGCGTTAAAGTCTCCCAAAATAACTAGTTCTGCTGTGGGATATTGCACTAGAACTTTGTCAGTCGTCAAACTCAGGTGCGTGAAGAGTCGAGTTACGTCCGTGTCACCGCTGTGAGACCTGTATATGCACGCATAGATACGGATGTGGCCGCCGCGATCTACGCGCACCCACAATATCGACAGGTCCCTAGCCTTGAGGCTATGAAGGCGACGACAGCAGATATCCTCCCGGACAAACATACATACACCGGCACGACTCAAAAAAATTGTGCTCGAGTTTGTAGCTGGGATAATGAAGGTATGAAGTATCGGCCGGGCAGGATATCTGCGTCTCCGTCAGAAAAAGAATGGTTAGCTGCGCAGAGTTCCAGATGGTAGTGAACTACGTTAAGATTTGCGTGAATACCCCTAATTTTACACACATTAAATGTGAATGGAGCGGCCGCTGAAAAAACTCTTTTCTTTATTTTCCTTGCCATTTTTAAAAAAGTTACTAAGACTAAATATGAGGATTCACTGCACAGACAGCTTAGAGCACAAAAGGTGCGGTACTAGAACTGCCAAAGCTCGGCACGGATAATACGGTTTGCTGGCACGGCGGGCGGAAGGGCCCCTGATCCCCCTCTGTTGTAGTAGCCGGGTCCACTCCGGTCTCCTTCTCCGGTACGACTACTACCTTAGAGACTTTTCACAGGTAGGCGGATCAGCCTCCCAGGGCGGAGATTAAGTGATCTCTGGGTTCGGGAATCCGTTCAACCTGCGGGCGGCCAGCGATCAGCCGTTTCATCAGGTCTCCCTGACCGCCGAACCAGCACGCCGCGTCTACGCCGAGCAATGACAGCAACAAGCACCGCCGGGCCTCCGCTGTCCGCGCAGCAAATCCTCAAAGAGCTCTGGCAACCTTACTCACCGCCATGAACACAACACTACTCAATGTTAGTGTAATTATGGCCGCGGTTTTCTGTAAGGTGGAAGTTCATCTCTAGTTCAGGCTGCTCATGCGAGCAAGTACTCGCTATGCCCCACTTTAATTGTTCTACCACTTCTTTTCAATTAACATTAATAAAAAACACAGTTTAAATTTTACCACAATTTAATCATTGCTTTTAAAATCAACTTTAATTGTTTCTTCACCAGCATCATTTCTTGCATTTCCCTGTCTTCTTAACTGTTGTGCCAGATTTTGAATACATCATCAAACTAAAAAATAAATTATAATTTAGCTTATAACAAAATCATACAAACCTATAAAATATGCTCGCTTAGGGTTTTAATTTGGATCAAAAACTTACATCTCGGTAGTACATATGCCATATGTTTCTTACTTACTAAAAACATGGTTTTGTGAGGATTCCTGAAGTTGTTGATATAAAATATATTAAATAATATTTACTCGACTGACCCAGAAAGTGGTTTATGTTCAGGTATGTATGTGGGTATGTCCGTTCCATTGTGACCTCCTGTAGCCTAAACGGCTGAACCGATTAATGGGGTTTCAAATGCAAAATCAGTGTCATAGGCTACATAAATAGTCAAGCGCGAGTCGAAAAAAGTTAAATAAAAAACTAAATAGCTGTTATTAAAAATAAATAATTAAACCCGACTGCAATAACATAAAGAACTGAAAAGCAATTAACAAATGAACCTAAAACATACCAAATATTTAACTATAAGCTAGCGGGACTCATTTAAATGCAAGTTCAAATAGTAGTACTGATTGCTCAAACAACATAATAGTACCTAGTTACCTTAAAAATAATTTCGTCTTCGTCTAAATAATTAGGTGCTTTTTAGAGATTTATGTTTTTGCAGTCGGGATTTTTTTTTACTTAATTTTTTTTTTTATTCTGGTAATTGAAAATCAAAGTAACAACAATTTCTGCTAAACTTATGAAGAAGGCTTAATGTAGGTATGTAGAATCATATAAAGAACAGAGACATTGACATATGTATATTGATATTGTATACCTAGTGGCATTTTTATTGGAACCTAATGCATAGTTTTCTTAATTTCAAGTTAAAATAAAACGTGTACAAAACTAAACAGGGTGTAAGTACGTTGACCTCATCGAAGAGTGTTTTTATTCAAGGGTTCATAAGCTATGAAATGTTAGGCGTGTAATGAGTTATCGGTACAGTAACGAAAAAACAACCCCTCCTCCTTTATTCTAGACGGTAACCGGAATACATATTTGAAAATTAAAAATAATAAATAATTATTAATAATGATCTATTTTAGTTATTGTTTTCCGCCATAAAATCATGAAATTTAATTATCAAACAAAAGGTTTTTTATTAATTAAAAGTTAAAAAAAAATACTACAGGTATCTACATAAATAACTCTAGAAGGCAACCAGATCAGATTTTTATATTTGTAACCAAAATCAATTATATAAAGTATAAACTGATTTCCTTAAATAGATTGTGTCACTGCAATTAAGGTTTCAGTGCGCGAGGCACTTTTAGGGCGAGAGGTCGTTCGTAGACCCTCATTACACCCTGGTTTAAAAATATGTTAAACATCTTCAGGATAAAAATAATAGGCTAAGAATAGTCAATAAAACTTTTTGTGGAACAGTTGGCTCTTGGAAATAATTTTTGTACCATTTTTGAGGGTTCCGTTCCTCAAAAGGAAAAAAGGAACCCTTGTAGGATCACTTTGGTGTCGGTTTGTCAAGACCCTTTTTCTTAGGAACGCGTAAAGGTTTCAAGATAAAATTAATATCAAATACTGCAGTCTCTTAAAGTTTTAAAAAAACGGCCAGGAGCGAGTCGGACTCGCGCACGAAGGGTTCTTTACCATTATCTATAAAACGGCAAAAATATCACGTTTGTTGTATGGGAGCACCCCTTAAATATTTGTTTTATTTTGTGAATGTTATTATTTTATATTTCTATAATTATTCATCGTTTATTTACTTATATTTTATACAGATGTACCTACCACATATAAGTAAATTTTAATGGAATTTATACGAAAATTGATCGACTATTACTCGTTAGCCTGCAAAGTGTATTTACCCGTGATAGTTTTCCTTTTAAATTCATTATATGCACTACCACCGTTTATTTTACATTTCCAAATACTATACTTTCGCTGGTACACTTGACTCTAACAAAAATTAGTACTTAAAAGCTAAATGTTTCGTAAACGGAGCCCTAAATCAAAAAATTATCTTTGCATACCGTCATTCCGGAATTCCTATTCAACGATAGCCCACACGATGGGGTAGACGAGAAAAAAAATTACGTCCCCACTTCACGTGTAGGAGAGGTACCCTTAAAAAAAATTTTTTCAAAGCTTTTATTCTATCACTTTGTCGGGTTGATCAATAACCCTAAAAAAGTTAAGCTTCTTAGTCAACGCAATAAAAAATATGGCCGAAATAAAGCCATTTTTGTAGTATATTTTTGCATTCCCAAATAAAACAAAATCTATGGAGTACCTCACGTTGTCCTAGAATCATGAAATTTGACACCAAGCAAGGTCTTATGTTACAAATATAGTAAATTTGTTAATTTATAGTCATAACACATTAAAAACAAAGTTGGACTGACAGACGTCAGTTTTACTCAAGAAACCCTTTTACTCAAAAATACGTCAACGTCAACACGTCGTATTTTATTGAACTTAATATTAAATACTAAAAACTACGGTCACTTGCAGTTGTAAAATAATCAAGATTCCAAATCAATACAATAAAAAAATAAGCTCGAAATACGTTTATTTTTGTCTCATGCTTTGACACAAATAAATCAAAACCTATGGGGTATTGCCCGTTGACCTGGAATCATAAAATTTGGCAAGAAGCAAAAAATTACACAACAAATATAGGAAAAAATCCAATAACTGATAATTAAGACATAAACCTGTAAGACTTGATCTCATGATGAAAGAACTATCTACGTATAATAAGTTTGTACGGAACCCACGGTGCGCGAGTTATACTCGCACTTGGCCAGTTTTTCGTAACAAGTATGTATATACGGTTGGACTATTTTTGATTAATTATTTGTTGTTTTACTACAATCATTGCAAGTTTGCATGCAACACCGTTTTTACAAAAGAGCAAAAAAAAGCATGTTTTGTACTGGCCCCTAAATTGTACTACCTCCGTACTTTGTATTTTGACAGTTTTATTCTGCACTGGCAACATTAAACAGGCGCCTCTAGCTTCTTCCCTAGACTTCTTTACCATTGAGAGAAACTAAGACATTCAACACTAGACTTGACATAAAAAAATCGGTTTGCGCTTAGTTGTTGTTAATTTTTTATGTTTTCTGTAAGGAAGTTGTTCCTATGAAAGGTCTTTCATGTTAGTGTAAAAGTGTATAAAAAAGGCGTGCTTTATATTTCTTTTAATGTGTTCTTCGTGATACTAATCTGTAAAAGTAATATATTTTTTTCAAAGAGAAACGCAATACTATCATATCCCCTAAACTGTTTCCTGAACTGTACCTTTTGCTTGCTTAGTTTAAGATTAGATGGCACCGTGTGTAATTCTCAAATTATTCATTTATTCCAAAATTTTTTTTTTACAGTAATTTAAAACAATCAAAAATCTATAAATCCACAAAAAATCAAGGTACATTTGAACTTGGAGTCTGCGAAAAGATAAAGTTTTGTTTCTACAGGTGAAGCAAATGCTGTTGTTAAACGATATAATGCTGACTATGATGCAGACTGTCAAAAAAATCGTTTGTGCTTTATGTAATAAGCATTATTTTGACTAAACTAGACACAAAGTGTATTAGATTTAATGTATGCGGTGTAACAGACGGATGATCCAGATCTGTAGGGGAGACCGAGGGGAGTTGAAACAATTTTGACATTTTGTTTTATACACCAAATACTTTAGACTAAAATCGTATGATATTAGTACCAATCGATAGGTCATTCTTTATTAATATAAAGAAATTGTAAGCGTTAAATATTGTGGTGAAAATTCGACTTAACCGTAACAAGTCAACTTGTTTCAACTCCCCGCATACCGAGGTAAGATGAAACAGGGGTCGAGGAGAGTTAAAACATATGATTTTTGAGAAGTATAAGGGCTGCAAAATAAAAATGATGATATAATTTTTAAATTTAAAGGTATTTATAAAAATATAACTTTTCAAGTACGAAACAAACTTTTTTATTAATATTTTGTACTGATATATCATTACCTACGTAACTACATGTCTTATACAAATAATCAACAGCTTAAGTAGGAAAAAGTACTTAGTGCATAAATTTTTATCGGTTAATATAATATTGTTATAGTTTTTATAAGTGTTAAATAAATAAATAAATATATTTTAAATTTTTGACAAAATAATTATTTACTTTCATTCGTTTCTTAAGTATTACAATCAGTCTTGATCAATATTTCTTCAAATATTTAAGTATAATTTTGAAAAAAAAAAAGTTGCACGTTTGTTCTACTTAAATTTGTAGCTCGAGCGATACTTGTAGGTTGAGGTAGTTTCAGAGAAAGAACAGGATGACGTTTGAAACTGCTCCAGCCGCTTTATGCTGCCAACCTATAGGCAAAAGTTCTGGCTTCCTTAGTTCTTAGGCTAATGTTACAGCAGTGCAATTTAAAAGATAGTCACAGAGTACCTTTCCCTCTGAAGCTGTAAAAACAGTCTGTTCGGGATATCCAAACGTTGGAGCAGTCACCGTTTCGTTAGCTTCATAAGCCGTTTTTTTTAATATACCTGTAGAGGGAGGTATGGTTTAGGTTGTAATTCGAAGCCGCGTCACGGAGAATTTTCTGTCGCAAAGTTACTTCTTCTGCTGCGAGATCATACATTTCGCGACTCGCCATACCTGTGTCAATCTTTTTTTTATAATTGGAAGGCATGCTGAAACATAATAAACAAATTAAATCAACAAAAAAATCATTATCTTTTTTGTGCCCGTTATTATTGACTGCTGTCTGGTATAAAATTAAAAACCAGGCGAGTTGAAACAGCCTGTTTCAAACCTCCTCAGTTAGAAAAATCCTCCCAATTTTTATTTAATCCACAATCAAGAAGGAAACACACAGAAATCAATTGTACCAAATACATATAATAAATCTTTAGTTAATGAGCTTTCGAAACATATATAAAATACATAACCCTTATCAAAATATAGGCATCGTAAAAAAACGTTAAAAACTTACTTTTCACGATTTTTGTCACATAACACGCAGAACTCCACAACCGCGCGACTAACGCCACCGACGCAAACTCACACGTCAGCGGGCGGAGGCAAGTGGTTGAAAACCGACGTTGCCAACTCAGTAACGGTTTAAGTTTCGAGAAATCGGTACTGTTTCAAATCACCTTTGTTTCAAATCCCCTCGCTCTCCCCTACCATAAATACTAAAACTCCTTTAAATAATTGTTTAACTTATAAATAAAATCAAAATATCAGTTAGAACCCTAATCGTTCATTCAAATGAAAGGCTAACATATCAGGCTATCGTATAAATTAGTTTAGCTTTTTTTTCATCAAAGGATTTGATGATATATGTTATCTCTATCTTTCCAGTTCTCCTTTTTTTTATTTGTCGTGTAAAATTACTTCACCGAGCCCTTAAGAATGAGAAAGACTTTGCCTCCCTGTGTGTGTTCTAGCGCTTATAAAATGAGATGTGTTCTGAGGAACTGTTCGAAATGATGCCCACGGCTAATTTCTACCATCGCACCGCTCGCCATCGGCAAGGAATTACAGTACATTGCGGTTTCAGAGAAACTTCCTCCCACGAACGTTTGGGTTGTGGAATGAGCTCCATGCCAAGGTTTTCTCTTAGGACTTATGGAGTTCTTCAAGAAAGAAGTTATTAGATTTTTGAAGGGTCGGCAAGGTCGCAGGGTTTCGTACCATAATCTATAAAAAACGGTAAAAAAATTACGTTTGCTGTATCGGAATATTAAAGGGGGGCTTAAATATTTGTTTTATGTTAATTTAATAAATTATTTTTATCTTAATATTCTATATAATTTTTTTCATTTATTCTATAAAATATTTCAAGCGTCTACCTGTTGCCGTTATAAATAACAAAACCGAGCATAATATTTATAATATAATATTTAAAAAATATTTAATTTATTCTGTTTTTTAGTATTCGTTGTTATAGCGGCAACAGAAATACATCATATGTAAAAATTTCAACTGTCTTACTATCATGGTTCATGAGATACAGCCTGGTGACAGACGGACGGACAGCAGCGATGTCTTAGACTTAGGGTTCCGTTTTTGACCCTTTGGGTACGGAATCCTAAAAATTTCCCAAAATAACTCATGTTCTTTCAAGATTTCACAATTATACCTATAACGCTATAAAAAATAAAGCCCTTTTAATTCGGACGGACAAACTTAGCGTTTTAGTTATTGTTTACACTATACCATTACTATTTGCAATGTAATCAAAATTATTGGCATTTTAACACATTTTTTTTCTGGTATTGCTTGCGTTAAATTCACTTCAAAATTAGTACAGATATTATTAGAAAGATAGAAAGATAGGGAAAGAGAGAATAAATAACTCCAAACATTTGGCTGACTATGTTACTATGTTAGTTTTAATCTTTGCCGGACAGCTCGAAAAGGCGAACAAAGAATAAGATTAAATTTAGCCTGTTTTTTTAAAAAGGATTTATACTTACTAGCACTGGTTCCTATAAGTTTTGTTGTCTGTACCGCATACATACTCCTTAATATCTGGACAAGCATCTAAGGCGACTCCAACGACCGCCTCCATCGACAATATAAATGACAAACACACTGTAATTCAAAAAAACTAATAAAATTTAACTATTATAAATAAGACTAAGATAATCTTTTATAAATACTGTACTAAACAAAATATACATAATTAAGAATCAAACGAACTTACCTTGTGAAGTTTGATATCTAATTATACGAGTGTCTTGACCGAAGACGATTACAGTTTACATGCAGCAGTACGCAAGATTATGCTGTCCAAATCACACCTTTAAAGCTATAAAAATGCGTATTAAAATTAAAATTTACATAGTAGGTAGTTTCCACTACCTACGGATATGCACCCCTCCATATTGCCCGCTTCTGACTGCATTTATTTAGAGCCATTTTTTTTGACAGACCTCAGGAACTTCAAGGGAGGGCGGGAACGTAATCGTCTTCGGTCAACTTCACAAGGTAAGTTCGTTTGATTCTTAATTATACTTCGTATCTCTCCCGAAGACGATTATAGTTTACATGTAGATGTTTAAAGAGTCAAAAAAATTTAACATGAAATCGATCAACATCTAAATATTTTATTTGACCTTGTCTATATGTATATTATTATCCTTATATATAGATAATTAGCTTTTAGACTTAACAACGCACTAACGAATTAACTTTCTTTTATAAGAGCCAGAGGTCATATTATCTTTCATTACAGTAATTTAAATATGTAATCGAAACGACACTTATATGAGTTATAGACTTGAATAGGTGTCGTGTGCTGAGAGCTTCCATACAATTTTTAAATATCATAGCCACTTTGTTGTAAAATTAATATCGCTACTTAAGATAAAGTTTAAGAGCCCGCTTTTATTCTTTTATTCTATAGTTTTTGATAACTTATAAAAGGAGATTCTCATTAGAGTCGTACCTTACTAGTTCTATCTTGTTAGGATTTGAGAGTAAAAGCTTAAAGAGTTGAACAAATGTTTGGTATCTAATGATATATGCGCCTGTGTTTAAAGTTTTAATTTATATATATATATATACATTTATGAAGACTTTGTGTGTTTATAAGATTGATGTACTATGACTTTATAAGTCACTAGGACGTTGTAAGTTTTAATTAAGTTATTGAATTTGTATGTATATAATAAAGATTTTAATCCTTTAAGTGGAGTAATCAGCAGCCACACGGAGTGTTTGTTTATACACTGCCACATTATAATGTGTGTCTCAGCTTCTTTTTAACCACCACTTTGAGCTTTGGCTCTTCTAAATCAAAGTTCATATTTACTTTTTTAAATGTGTCCTATCAACTTTAATAGTTATAGTTTTTTAGAGTTAAATATTAAAAAACAGTTATTTTCATATAATTATACATTTTAGCAACCCTTTTATACTGAAAATACAGATATCTTAACTCATATTTTCAAGTTTATTGTAACTAGTGTCAGTGTTAAATGAATCTGACAAGTATTCTATTATTAGTATAACACTATTCTTGTTACAATATGGCCACCATGATTTAAATTGTAGGTATATGGCTATAGCGTTATAACGTTACATTTATTTTTCCTTTTATGGTAAAATCGAAGCCATTATATGTCTAGGCTTGATAATTTCCTTGGCGTCAATGTACAGTCAACAGGAGATACTTAAAGCTTTTAAAAGAAGTTGTGTGGACCGATATGATAACACTTGGATTGCTTCGTTACAAACAAAATTAATTGGAAATAATATTAAAGCTAAATAACGATACAAATTCCTATATTTTAATGCATCTATGTGTTAGGCATCTAGGTCTAACTTCCATGAAGCGTATCTAAATTTGAACACTTGCAAGTAAATCAAAGTCTTTTTTACTAAATGACTATTATTCCTATATTAAGCATTGGCTGTTCAAATTATTATGCAATAAGATTGTACGGTGAATACTTTTTTGAACTGTCACCTGTTTATAATATTAGTATAAATACATTTTCTAGTGTATACATATATACATAGTCTTAGTAAATGAATTAATTATTATTTTAATTATCTGTGTAAAAAGCGTAATCTGGAACTTTTCATTTCATGTCAATATTACATGTTTGACTCGATTCCAAGTAAACTACTAAATTTCTGAATTTGATATAAGATGTACGAACGTGGATGATCCGATTTTCGCACTTAATTACTCTATGTTACTAATGTGGAAATTGTATGCCGCTCATTTGATTAAAATAGGCGATGTCTGTTATTTTGTGTATATGCGGTCTTTTCTAAGTAAAAAACTGAATAGAATTCGAAACAATTTCCACAGTATATACGTATATAATATTTCACAGTAGATAAGTAGTTAAGCTTTGTTATTTATATATCAAACTATGCCCCAACCCATAACCAAAAAGTCACTGAGGTAATCGATTATAATATATGATGGAGTAAAGTCGCGTATATGATGTAAATAAATTTTCAGATTAGTTAAATGCCAAAAAAAAAATTTTCAACTATCATGGCTGTATTTAACAGCGGGACACACTGACGTCAGCACACTACAAATCAGCCAAAATATTATTTAATAGGTAACTCAATTTTTCTTTTTATTCCTCTTATTAAGGTTCGTTATGAACTCGTTAATTGTTTTAAATATAAAAGATGTATAAGTAGGAAGTCTTTTTGATGATCTCTTTGAGTGAATTTGATTTTAACTTAGCCATATATTATATTAATAACAATTATCTTGTGGTTTTACGTAAATTTTAAATAAAATGGTGTTGTATAATATAAACATCTAAAAATTAACTTTTTAAATTAAAATAGAACTTTTTAAAGAAGTAGTTTTATAGAATCATGGAATACACGTATTACCACTAAGTAAAAAACATTGCAAAAAGTTGTCGCTCAACGCAATCGCACAATAAAGGCGAACTCCTATGTGTCTAAAGTTGCCATATGTACATTAGATCTTTCTTAAAATGTTCAATATCTTTATACTTAGAACTTGAAAATTAGTCGATAAAGTGACCTGAAATTTATACATAATGTTACATTTTCATATCAAATTGTTATTATTATAGGCTTTTTAATTCTTCGCAAGTGACCCACAGCAAAGCAAGTAAGTAAAAAAAAAACTATTGCTATTTTTAATCTGTTGATAAATCATTACTTTCTATTAGGCTTAGGTAGAGTAAAAATATATGATGCAAATTGTTATGAGCACGGAATTTAAGGAAACTAAAAACCTAATTCTAATAATTTAGTATCCTTTCCACCTCTTTTAAGCTGTTACTATCTAACATGATTCACAGTAAAACGGTATTTGTTATATGAAGCCATTCTTTGAAATAATACTTATCTTCGGGTTGTTTTACTTGTATGTTGTGGGTACTTTGATGTTTGCGGCACCATCGCCAGCGTGGTGTGCAGGCAGCGGCGGCGGCGCGGAAGCGGCAGGCTCGAACTGGGTTACACTCGCGGTTCGGCTGCCGTTTCCCCACGGTTGTCCAAAAAAAGTCCAATGGAATTGAAGACATCGGTCGTAATCAATCAGCTGAATGCGCTGTGGTTGACTGGGTTTACCACAGGAAGACGGAAATGTTGGAACTAAATATTTGATCTTGTTATCTATTTTAGTATTTCTCACTTTTGTAAGCTTATAACAGAAAATTGTTTTCGGCTATAAACGGCTAATTAGGTAATTTACCAATTGCCTATACACTTTAAAACACTTAAATGTGTTACAGCTGACTAATGTTTTGTAACATTTAATTTAGCGAGTGCTAATTTAATCACAAGATTTTAAATAAAAGCGCTGGTGTACAAACGTACAATACTCAGCTTTTGTTAGTAAGTCCTGTTTTAGATAAAAATTATCTATCACCTTAAGCCGTTAATCAAATAACATCGAAAAAATCGTGTTGCTCTATAATGATGTGTAAATTGTCTGAAAACCTTTTATTTTGCATTAGGTAATATCCCGATATAGCTGCAACATGTAGTTTTTGTTAGATATTTCCATGAGTTATAATGGTAACTCAGCATAGGATCTCATTTGTAATATATAACAGCAGTAATTTTTATGTAAGTGGGTAGTCGTACATTAATATTTTACCACACACATACGTCGGGATATTAATGTCGAGTCATCATAACCGTCCTCACACGATATACGTAGGGAAGTTTCAATAATGCTATTTATTTTATGACATAATGTAGGTATCCAACATGGTATCTTTATTATGACAAAAGTAAGTTATTCACACACGCTATACGTCAAGATATTGCAATGATTATCCACACACGGTATAAGTCGGGATATTGCAGTGATTGGATTTATTTATTGAAATAATGTAGGTTTATACCTTAGATGAAATTAAAATAGTGGTTTACACACACAATATCGGTGCGTCGAGACAATCTAAAGATAAATTTTATGACAAAATATATAAGTAGGTAGGTATCCACACGCGTTATACGCCGAGATAACTGAATTTAGATGTGTACATTTGTCCCACATAGATCAAGAAGTAATGCTTCATTTTCTTGCTACATTAAAATAATGTCGTAGTTAACTTTGCTCAAACAATATTCCATGTCCAATAAAAAAATGATTTAAGAAGGTAGATGTAAACTAATTAATTGATCATTAAATTGAGTTATTTGGTCCTTTACTATTTGTTTCTAAAAAATCGCTTTAAAACTCACCTCGAAGTTTTAGACAACTGTCTAAATTATTATCTGAGTGCGCAGTAGAATAACATGTGCGTAGATGACCAAATTCCTGTTCGTTTTATCACGAGTTTTCAAACTTTTCACCGAAGCACTATTCCTAATCCATAACGCCTTTCCTTTTATGACTATTATATACTTATTTTAAAATTATGTTAGAAGACGTATCAGAGCCTTAACGGCCGTATTCGTGAAAATACTAATAAAATATTTTTGATATTAAACTTAATAAATTCCTGAAAATCTTATTATCCGTTAAAAGATTTAATAGTATTAACCTTTAGAAAACCTTTTCCTTTTGACGACAACGAAAGATTCCGTAATTTGAGCACCACTTTCGCAATAAGACCCTTAAAATCACTACTGCATTTAAACATTCTAGAAAATTCGACATTTCGGGAACACATTTGGTGACAAACGTGCTTGATGCACACATACACTCACACAAACGAACACACAACATTAATTCCCCTTCCACTCACGCGTCAAAATAGGTACTTGTTTGCGGCTGGCCCTCTCTGTTCGAAAATATTTTGTTTTCACGTGGTTCTTCAATTCATAAATTTTAATAAAGAAACCCTAAACTTGGGTAATACAAAGAACAGGGTTCGAGAGTTCACCTTCCAAGTTCCGGACTGAATACCAGGATGCCAGAGCAATAACAAGGGTTAAGTACCCGCGACCAAAATCTATGTACAGACTCCAGAACCCTATCTTACTTACCTATTTTAAACAAAAATGTTTTTTTTTTATTTGGTAAATCAAATTAAATTTCTTTATAAAAATGTTAAAAAGTATTTTAAAAAACATGTGCATTCGAAATTCTAAAATATTAACACTTTTTACGTCATTTTAATTAATTTACATAAACTACACAAATATGTTTATTATTTTTCTCAAACATATTACGATAAGCGATAATATCTTGCACACGCTTCTTTGGGATAAATCGTACTTGAAATACAGTATCAGAGTGCGACCTGCATGTTGACGCGGTGTAGTTTTCTTTTTTGTGCTATTTTTTAAATTTTCTTGTACCTTCGAAATATTACAGTTAATTGTCCATTCAATCTGTATTTTTTCTGCATCAGCACGTTTTCTGTTTTTTTTTTTTCGGCCAAGTCACAGAAATTTATCTGTGTCGTCACGAATGTGTTTTCATTAAGTGCATACCCAGCTGTGAAAGTGAAATGATGACAAAAGGTGAAAGATGACATACAAACTCAATCAAGTAAATTATCTATAGATTGCGAAAACTCTGAACCTCTAGAGATAAACATATTAGGTACAGGTGTACTCACTATACCAAATAAAGGCCTATTGCAAAAGTGCCAATTTAATATAAAAAATATTACCACCAAAATAGCTTATTCCGATTTTAATTTAATTAATGATTCATTTGAGTACAAATAAAGAACTGTCTCAATCAACTCTAATTGACGAAATAGTGCAAAACCACACATAATAAAATACGGGACACATTACTCTATTTCATCTTTACTTAATATATTTTTAGTCATAATGTGTATCTCTATTTTATTGTAAGATCCAGAGGCAGTCTGTTTAATTACTTTAAGAGTTTTACCCTACCTAAACCCCCTAATAATAACGATAAAAAGCAGAGTCCTATCTTATTACCGCGACTAAGAGAAAACGTTTCATTTCAATCCATAAACTTCGGAGTTTCACCCCGAAGTTAAGTCTTCTGCGGGGGCTGTTTAACCCCTAGCACATATGTAGATATGCTTACTTACTGTATTAGACCCCTGAGTCAGCATTTATTACCAACTCCTATCAAATTATAAGTCTAATAAGTTGTCCTATCTCCCGACGCGGCTGCCAACGGATCCAAAATAACTTAATTTTATCAATTAATATTAAATACTATTAAATTTAACATTATTCAAAATACTTTTCTCTAGTTATATTTTAAAATCCTTTTTTAAAAACCAAGTTTTCTAAATCCGTATACCAGTACGCATGGAGTTGTATTCTACTATAGAACTTTCTTGTGCCTTGATTTGACTTAGATCTAGATTGATATGATGTACTAAGGTTATAACTAGCGAGAGTGCAACTTAAGGCTGTCCTTTGCTAAATATTGTGAAGCCTATGTCTCGAGCGCTGTCAAGACTAAGGCCTTGTAATTTGTGGATAGTAAAACCATAAATGCTAAGCAAATAGGGAATTGTTCCCGGTGAAAATATGCATTACTTAGGTACCTATTAACTAGATAGGAGCAAATTGGTTTTTATATTGAAAAAAAATAATGTAATTTTTACGACTTAACCTAAATGAAGTAACACAGAATTTACAAAAGATATGCAAATAAGTACCTATTATGTATTTTAAAACAAAATTGTTTTTATTCTAGTCAATATAAATTCAAACGTCTGCATAATAAATGCCGTTATAAGTATGAACTTTTAGATTTCGAGCCTATAACCCCCCCCCCCCCCGATATACGTCCCCGCGCGCATAGTATCAGGACGAATTCAGCCGGCGTAATGCGTTACCTCAAAAGTCTTCACTATAAAACTTTAAATTTATATCCACCTAATTTCAAACTTCACTTTGTTATATTAAAGATGCGCCAAACAGTAATTTAAGCGAATACGGAATACTATTCGGTTCAATTCTTAACGAACCGAATATCCGGCAGAACTATTCGGTTCCTCATACCGCAATTTTTGCGTGCAAACAGGTTTGTTTAAATATGGCAAGACAGCGAGCGAGGTTCAATGCAAAAAACATTTGTTTACACGCGATAAAAAAACTTTCATAACATATGTAATTATTGAGAAAAAACATATGATGCTACGGAAGTATAAATTAGGTTTTAGAAAGTTGCTCAAAAACTTTGGATGAAATTTTGTATTTAAACTGCCTGAATCTAACTGCCGAAACAAAAGAAGTGTAGTTACAGTACGGTATTCTGCCCAAAACCGTTGCGGCAGTTAATAATATAATTAATACAGGGTGTAAGTGAGATCGTAACACTTGCTGCCAAAGAATTTTGCGTCGGTTTTTTCATGTCTTTTTTTTTATTTTATAGTTCTTTCTGAAAATAATACAAAATGTCTCCAAATATGTATCGAAACAAAATTTAGAAAACAAAGTATAAAAATAAAATAAAGTAAAAGAAATCCAAAGAAAAAAAATGTTTTACGAGTTAGTAAAAAGGTAATAGAAACCGATAAGTAATAATTTATTTTAACTGGAAAATTGAGTTTATGAATAAAGTAATGGTAATTTAAAACAAACTGTTAAAAAAAATAACGTTATGAAAAAACCGACAATAAATTACATCGCTAAGGGATTCCGTAGCTAAATAGCCGGTGGTGGTCTAGTAGTTTCGGTGTGTGCCTTACCTTCTGAGGAGTGGAGGTTCAAGCCCAGCGTGTACTTATAAGTATTTTTCTGAATAACTCAAGTACATTGTGCTTGCTTACACCACATGCTTTTGGTGAAAGATAGTATCTTTAGGAAACTGGCATACGTCAAATAGATGCAAGTGAAATACAAAATCGGCACTAGGCCTGCGTGGTGAACTATGGCCCAAACCGCCTTCACCCAAGGTGAGGGTATGCAATAGGGTGGAGAGCGGTTGTATGAAAAAAATTTTTTTTTTAAATTGCGGCCAGTGCGGAATGAATGCTCTCAGGCCTACTGATTAATGATACCAAATATAGACTAGGGTTATAGTTTTAGAAATACTGCCCCCAAGCCATCAAAAATTTCAGAAACTACAAAAAAAGAGGATTTTTACTTGTCACTTTTTAATCATACAACAGATAAATTATCAACTTCAATTGATTTAAAACAATAGTCAAGGACAAATTCAACATGATAATATCCTATAATTATAAGATATACTAAATATATTTTGGCGCGTTGCCAAAATATTATACTTGAGCGAGCCCATTTTCGTAGATTTCCCCGGCCAAAGGGCCCCCGCGCGAGTGAGATACCACTATTTTTGTCTCGCATCTTCTTGACCTAGAATTAGTGACAAACTGATTGCATTCGGGAGTGCACGTATTGTTTTAGTCAATAATCGCTTTCTTGTGCGCGGTCAAAGCTTACTATGAGTTTACGTAGCAAGGTTAAAACCTGTCCTATATTTGGTATGGGAAAACCGCTACCAAATAGCATGTTACCAACGAAAGAAGACGTGATGAAGCATTTTATTACAGTCTCTGCAACATTGGGTAGTCGTTTAAAAAACTCTGTGAATGATACCAGTGAAATCATCGTAACCGACGTGAAAAAGGTGTGGAAGAAGGCTTGATTACCCACGATAGGTCATAGAGCGATCATTAAATTATTTAAGAATTATTACGAGAAATACAGGGCTATACTAAAGCCGTACAAAGGTAGGTGTAATAATGAAAACTACATGAATAAATTAGACGAATTCAGACGGGGGAGCAGGTCGATATTTGATATTGCTACTTGCAAGTGTAGTTCATTTGAATGTTGTGCTTGTGAACCAAAACGCAAAGTACCACTTCAAGAAAGGGAATTCCTAAATGATCAAAGGGGTGACAGGAAAATGATGATCGGTTCGGTAGATATAAAGACTACAAATAAAACGATGAGCAACAATTTAAGAAGTCTAAAACGGAAACTGTTTAAAAGAAAAAGCAAAATACTCCACGAACCAATCGCAGACATCAGTATCTGAAATTGAAACTCAAAGTTTGACTCGCAAAAAATCAAACACTGTTTCCAGCTTTGAGGCTGAGGGCTTACCCTTGCCGTGTACCATTACAAACCCACAAAAGGAGTACACAACTAGCCAGAACCTTAGATCGCTTTGAAATATCAGATAGAGCAGGAGCTGCCATCGTCTCAGCAACGTTACAAGATATTGGACTAGTGACGCAAAAAAACATTTCAAATGTTGTCGATCGCAGGAAAATTCGACGAGCGCTTACTAAGCAGCAAGAACCGCTGCGCTTGCTGCTAATAATGAACTTACAAACTGTTCGTCACCAACTATTTGCATCTCATTTGACGGACGCAAAGTCAAGACCCTTTGTTATGAAGACATGCGTCGGAAAATCACGACAGAAGAACACATCTCTGTTCTCATAGAACCTGGATCGAAATACTTGGGCCACATTCCAACCCAGTCAGGTGATGCTAAAACAATCGCACATAAGATGTTTGCCTATTTCAAAGCAAATACCTTGCTTTAAAAAAAATCATGGCAATCAGCTGTGATGGAACTGCTGTGAATACCGGCTATAAATCAGGTATTATTCGGTTACTTGAAGGCAAGCTACAACATCCACTTCAATGGCTCGTATGTCAACTTCATACCAACGAACTCACTTTGAGGCATCTCTTTGAGCATCTCGATAGAACTGCAACCACTACAAAAAGTTTTAGCGGCATGGTCGGACGGAGTCTGAACAACTGCGAATTTCTCCCAGTCACAAATTTTCATGCAATCGAATGCATGTTTCCAAATATAACAAAATCTCGAGAAGACCTTAGCACCGACCAGCTTTATTTACTAGAGATTTGTCGTGTGATCAACGACAGTCATTGCAACCCAAACTTAGCAAAACGCAATCCTGGGAAAATCTGTCACTCACGTTGGTTGACAACAGCCAACAGGATTCTAAGGGTGTATGTTTCTACTTCATCGCCATCAGAAAATCTTGTGATTTTAGCTGAGTTTGTGATCAAGGTGTACGCGCCAATGTGGTTTCAGATGAAGATCCAGTCTTACTGTATTAATGGAGCGCAACACGTATTTGAGACCATTAAGCTGTCTCGATTGGAGTCATGCCGAATTTGGGGTTGGCAAAATTGGGTAAAATTTCGTTAGCTTTCAATTTAATATTTGCTCTTTTTTACCGATTATTTTATGTAATTTTGTTATTATTTACTTTTTTGTGTATCAGAATATATATTAAAATAATAACAAAGTCGTTTTTATTTGATGAAATTACTTTTATTCCTTGACGAACTAAAGTCAATTTTTGGCATTTTTTCCAAATTTCAAGTCCCTTGGGGCAGTATTTCTACTCATAATACATTGATTCTATCATATTGAATTAATATCGTATTAACATAGAGCATCTATCCCGCAGTGGCCCAAAACGAAATAAGAAAAAAAAAACATTCCACCCTAGTATGCAATGCCCTTATAATTCTGTTAAGACTTATGAAAAGCTGGTAAGCAAAACAAATGGAAAAAACGGAAACGACTTTCCGTATGTCACAGCCTAATAACTCTTTGTATCGAGTCTAACAACATTTCAGAAGTAGGCGTCTTATATATATATATTGTAATGCAGTGCTCTCCATACATTGAACTAAGTGGTAAATGTTTTTTGCGCATATCAGTTCAGTGTAATCTTTAAAAATGCATATTTCTCAAAGATGTAAATTTTGCAATTTATAAAGTTTAATGTCTTAAATACGGGGAACTCAAAAGTTTCTAATTGAAATTTCTAATAGGTTAAAATGCAATTCGTACTGTTATAATTATTAAGTACTAGCTTTTGCCAGCGGCTTCGCCTGCCCCAAATTTGGTTATCGGCATAGGATTCTTACGACAACTCCTCAATTATAAAAAAAAACACAGAAAGTTATATATTTTTAAATAATACGTACCGCCCTTCCCCTCATGACTGCCCGCCGGCCTCGCACATCATAAATGCGCGCGCAATACTTGATAACTATTTTGCTGCTACGTTATTTTAAAACTGCGATATCTCCTAAGATATTCATTGAAATCGAATGATGTACAGGGCAATTTTGTTTAAATTAAATGTTTGTGATGAATAACGTATTGATTTGGATAAAGATTAATATCATGTTTATAAAAACACCTTCACAAATAATGCATTATTTTAGAACAAATATGGTTAGCATAAAAAAGGTTAGAGTGAGCCAACTGTAACAGATTTTTTCTGCTACAGAGTTTATTTCGCAAAACGAGTGTATGGTTGTACTATATACTTAAAATATTTACTTCAAATTTAACCAAAGTACAAAACTTTGCACTTATTAAAATAAACACTTCTCAGTAATTTGAACAGACAGCACTCTCATTGTACCCTTTGTTTTAAAAAATTCAGTCGGGAGTGTTTATTTCTCATTGTTCCCAGAGGTACGAAGTGTACACGAACTTATGTTTATATTAAGATTGGTGCCCTCGTGTAGGATTTGTTCCTGTTCTATTTCACACTTTCATAACGCTTATATGACAAAATGGTGTGAACCATACGCTACGCTAGCACACATAGTAATGAATTTACCATGCTATGTCTTTTCTACAAATTCAAACCTTATATAAATAGAGTTGTTTTTCTGTGCGGTGGTGTTGACCATGTCAGTGGTAAATATTGTTTATATTTGGAGGAACGGAGGAAAGAAGGGCAAAGGGGTGTATTAAGCTAGGCGGCAGCTTAAAACAAGGCCTTATTGTTCTCAAAATATTTCCTTTGTTTGTAGACGAGTTAGGGGAGAGAAGGGGGTGAGGAGTATAACAGCGGATAGACCAATTTATACTGGCTGTAAAATTGAGAACGTTGGAATTACCACACGTAAATGTCTTCTGTTTCAAATGTGTTGGATTGTAATGTTGTGATTGTAAGAACTACATTTGCTAACGTTTTCATGGTGACATGATTTTCTGGCGGGCTTTTATATAAACAAAGATCGCAGCTAGAATTTAATATTAAACTCGGAAACAAAGAATTTACTTGTATGATGTTCAGTATTTTTCATGGCATTACAGTGGGGATTGACTCCAAAGGCTTTGTGGAAGATTGAGAAGAGAACTTCAGGAGAGAGATTGTCAGACTATCGTTGAGTTTAGACGTCTAGTATAATACAGAAAATTGTCGAGCTATCGAGCTTGCACGTTGAACTATTCGAGAAATCAGCCTGTCCGTCAAGGCTTGAAAAGTGTCTTAATTTTTTATTATTTAAAAACAGTGAAAACGTAACAAATTGTGCAAGTTACATAGATTCAAAAAAGGTTTAATTTATTTATTTATTTTCCAGAGGTAGGAATTTTTTTTCTTTTTTTTTATTTAGATTTAGATTTACAAGAGCTATAAAATCCCGTTTTCCCGGGTAATTTTCTGAAACACAAGGATTTCGTCTTTCTTTGTTTTATTTTTCGGACAAGAAAGAATTAAGCTGATTTTCTTTAATTTTGTTGTCTAATAGATTGTTAGGAGAACTAGGTAACCTAGACTTTCTAAGTCTGGCTATTATTTGTTTTTCAGCTGGTTTTATTTTTTATGGGAAAATTTTGTAGAACAAGGGTGATATAGGGCAATATTTCTCAATTTTCTTTTATGTTAAGGAAAGTGTGTAAATTTTGTGAAATGTTTGAGTTTTGTGTGTGTTTTAAAAAAAAATATTTATTGTTACACTTTATTTTCAAAATTAACGTAACTGAAAGCCTACAAAAATGAACTAGATTTTAATAAGCTAGATAATACTTTTAGCAAGTTTGACTGAGTTGTTACACAAACAATTAAATTTACAGCTCAGCCTATTTTTTTTATTATACCTTGTCTTCATCAACTATCTCTATGACAGTAGAATTTTGATCTGAGTTAAATTTAAAATTGTCACTGAAAATTAAATTAAACTTAATTTTTCTTTTTTTTTAATTTTATTACATAAAATTTCTTAAAACTACACTTCACAACATCAATTTCACACGCCAAAATCTGTGTGTTCAATGGAGTTTGAGTCGGAAGGGAGATCTAGGCCAGATCTTCGCTAACGGTCCTTCGCTACAAATTCTTGGCATTCTATATCTGGACTAAGTCTAGATAAACACATATCAAACATTGAGGATACACTCTGGAAATGGTTCTTGGTATTTTTGGACCTGTAGTTTATTTATCGTCGACTACTTAAACGAGGAGGTCTAATTATATCGAGGCAACCTAATTTCTAGAACACACTTAATCTACAACCAAAAATTATAGATTACCTAAAATAAATCTTAAAACTAAGATTCATGCAGGATTGATTGGTTGTAAGAAAGTTGATTTGAGACTAGTATGTGCCTAAGGAAAAGTAAATGAGGGATTTGGACGCTTAGACTTATTTCCGTACGTATGGAGGGATGGTTTGATTGTCTAGATTTTTTAGTGCTGCTAGCTAGTTCTGATGGGGAAGTCTTGTCTTCTGACTTCCGAAAGGGTTTGGTAATATAGAGTGCTGGTGTGACCAAACAAGTTCGGTTGGGGTAAAAACTTCTATATCTAGTTATAACTAGATATATCTTTGGTATATAAATCGCTTAGAACTTATTTTATGTCTAAAATCAGAGGAGCACAAGATGGTTTTGGCGTTCGCCGGTTCCTGTTTCGACGTGTTGACTTCGTATTATGTTAAATATCCTTAATTTAAAAAATATCTATACATGTCAAATATAACAATTCTTTCCCTAAACTATACAGGTACCTTTGATTATTTTTTTTTAACGCGTCGCGAGTGTTATAATTCACTTTTATGGACTTTGAAAGTGACAGTGACAAAAGACATAAAATAGTGTGATCCAGGATCTCGAGAGTTGTCTATTCCTGACAGTATCCGAGGTCCCTGCTGAAGGAGGACTGCAGTTCTTTAGAGGGAGGTAACAACCACATCGAGTCTCAGAAAGTGGATACTACTTAGTCATGCAAGAATAAATTTAAGTTTATTTATTAAGTTTAATTTTGATGTTTTTTTAATTTCAGAATAAGTTTTTTTTTATGTTTTTTTTTTATTATTTTTTTGTGTATGTGTTCCTTTTTTTTCTTATAGTTTATAGCAAATTATTTTGACGAGAAACTATAAACAACCTTAGCGCACGTAAGCATCGAAACAACTTTATATAAAAATAACTTTTACACAACCTTAAAATATAGACATATGCTGTCGCGGTCTTTTTTTTAGAACTTTTATAGGGGAACAATTCTGTCATCCAGGATTTTTGCGAAACTTTAACCGTTTACGCAGCGCACGCAGCGTAAGCTCTCAAAAGGATAAATAAACCCCGATTTTAAAACATTTTTCATTAGTGCTCCGCTCCTATTTACGTTAGCGTGATGATATATATTAGTATAGAGTATAGACTATATCTAACCAAAGCTTTATCAGCGACGCTACTAAGAGCTAAATATTTTTGCACATCTCAAGCGACTCCAAAATAATAAGTCGCGAGCAGAACATAAGCAATTTGTTGTGTTGATATAAGTTCAATTAGAATAAAAAAACTCAAGTCAGACGTCGCATAGAAGATTCTTTTGTTTCTTTCACTACCACCAATTAAACTTTCAAACTATTTAATTGAAATCATAACAACAGAAAAGTTTAGGTAAGCGCTTCTGGCTCTTGGAGAAGCAGATAATAGTTTTTTTTTTTTCAGTAATTTAATATTCATTTTAAATAAACAAAAAAGAATTTCTATATTTTGTTGACGACCATGTGGCGCAAGTTGTAATTGGATTGTCATGTCGAAGGTCCCGGATTTGATTCCCGGTAGTGTCAACTAATAATAATAATAATAATATACTTTATTGCATCAACATAATAATTTTGCAGAAAAAAAAAATTACAAATAGAGAAAAACAATAGGCGGTCTTATCGCTTTAAAGCGATCTCTTCCAGACAGCCTTTGGGTAGAGGAAATAATAAATTTAAACAAAGTATAGTAGGTGTGTTTCGATACAGTTATTAAGAAGTATATATATATATCATACAATAATGCATAAAAAATAAATAAATACACATAAATAACGTATATGAATAATGTATAAATAAATATACATAAATAGATGCACATATATAAATACATATGTATAGTAAATACATACGTACAAGTAAATTTATATAAAGAAATATAGGTAGTGATGTTATTTTAGTTCTTCAAGTAATGAGCAATAATAAGATTTTTAAATATTGCATTCGATTTTGCTCTTTTTATTTCTAAAGGTAAAGCGTTCCATAATCTAACAGCCTTTACAGTAAAAGAATCATTATACAATTGTGAGGAATGCAAAGGATTTTTTAACATGCAGCGTGTAGTCTCTCGAAGAGAAGTATTTCCGATAAAATTAAAACGTTTCTTTAAGTATACTGGTGTGTTTGAATTGAACAGGACGTTATACAGAAGAAAGAGAACATGAGCATCCCGGCGAAGTCGAATTGAGAGCCACTTGAGCTTTGATCTGAATTCGGAAATATGGTCGTGCTTACGTAGACCAAATATGAGTCTAATGCAGAAGTTTTGAAGTCGCTCAAGTTTATTAAGCTGCTCCTCGGTAAGGTCAATATAACTAGCATCAGCATAATCGAGAATAGGCAGAAGAAGAGATTTCGCAAGAGCAATTTTAGTGGGAATTGGTAGAAAATTGCGGAATCTGCCTAAAGATTTAGCTGAAGCAAATATTTTCTTACTAACCTCCTTTATTTGCGAACCCCAAGATAGTGTTCGATCGATAAATATACCCAGGTTTTTAACTGTATCTTTGTAAGGGATAGAAACTCCGTTCACAGTAACTAATGGGAGTTTGTTCCAGTCAATCTTGGATATAAGTCTAGAACTGCCTACGATGATTGCTTGTGTTTTCGAAGGATCATTCTTAAATGAGGCCATAGGATTCACTCCATTTCACAATTTGATCAAGGTCTCGATTAATTATTGAGATAGTGTTTGTCAGTTCACTACTAGAAGTTTGTGTGTAAATCTGAAGATCGTCTGCATAGAGATGGTAGAGAGAAGGTAATTGAGATGTTATAGAATTAATGAAAATAGCAAACAGGAGAGGAGACGAAACGCCACCTTGCGGAACACCAGCGGCTGTGTTGCACCAGTCAGATAGAGTTTCATCGACTTTTATGCGCTGCCGGCGTCCACGCAAGTAACTATGAAACCAATCAATAACGATTGGAGAAATGTTAAGAGAACTAAGAATGAATAACAAATTGTATAACCAATATTGTTGTATAATTTGTTAATTCCGAAGTTCTCTCTAGTCTTGTTTGTGCCCGGTACGGCGATATGCTCACCGCTTACCACGTTAAGTATGAAATAGCATATGTGAAACCAGATAACGAACATTTTTAAACCGTTTACCGCAACAGTTGACAACCCTTCTGGGATAAGCATTTGTTTCGAGACTGGGTGTTTCTATGTATTATATGTATTTATTTACTAAAAAAACTATAAAAGTGTATTTGTATCCGTTCTCTGATATCCGTAGCACAAGCTTTGCTTAGTGTGGAATCAGACGGCGCTGTGTGTAATGTCTAAAAATAAGGAAAAAAATAATTATATGTATAAAAGAGTAAACAAACTGACCCTAACCGATTGACTGACTGATATTTCAATCCCCAGCCCAAAGTACTGGGTCTAGAGACGTGACACTTAGCACAGAGGTTCCTGCTATAACGTAGGCAAGCACTAACAAAGGAATTTGTAAAAGCATACCCTAAGAAGGTAAAACAAGAATTGGAAATCTGTATTGAAAACCGTCATTTTTGAAACTAAGTGCATAAAAAAAAACTATTTGACCTTTAGGTTGAAAATTAAGATTGACATGTTCTACCATTTTCTGAAAATCATCCCGTAGAGGAAGGAGAAATTAATATAAGGATTCCAATATTTATCTGACTAGAACTTGAACTTGAAATTTATATTTTTATTAATATATATATACATATATAATATAAGCTGAATGAAAGAAGCTTTCTTTTTTTCCTTAAAAACCCCACGCGAAAAAATTCGCGGGCAGAAGCTATTTAGTATATATAATTAGTATTATTATTATATTATCATAACTAACGTTGTGTGCGCTTATATAGAACCTTATGAAGTGTAAACACGCACTACAAATAACGAAATAAAAGAAGCACCGTCTCCAACAACCCACTAAAAAGTGAAAAAATAAACTTTAAGCACGCACATGGAACTTTGATTTAATGTTTTCTTCTCCTTCAAGTCAAGTGGGCAAAGTTGTTTTTTGTGAAGAGTGCCATTTTTAAATCCCGAGCTAGCGAAGCAGTCTAGAATTGAATCGAAAAATAATTTTTCACCTCACCAGCACAAAAAGGGTAGTTTTGCTGTTCAAAAACAGTGAACAAAATCGATATTTGCTGCAAGCGTGAGACAAAGTAATGCAACGTTCGAATATAACCTTACTTATTTACTACCAATAACCTTTTGAAATTTTGCGATACTGAAAAAAAAAACAACGCGATGATTGGTTTATAAACAAATTTATTTTAATGAAAAGCATAACTACATTGCATTTTTTATTGTGGACTTACTTAATATTTATGATAAATAATACCTACTAATAATTAAAAGCGTTTATTTAAAAAAAAACGGGTTGCACTCCGGGAGTGCCGCTAGAAGTAAAAACATACAACCTGGATAAAACATTTTAACATGTCTAATCCGCACTTTCATCAACCCAATTTCCTTTTACTTTTTAATCGTCCTTTAGTTCATTTTGACATTGACGTCTTTTAGTTTAGTTTAACATTTTTTACCCATCACGAAAAAAGTGCACAACGCCACTAAAGATGTTTTCACTTCAAAATAATAATTATAATTTATTATAAATAATAATGTTTGTTTATTTACTTTTTTGACGTAGTATATTTGAAATCTCAATCTGTCATAGAATTAAAATCCCATACCTAACCTCCATGTACTACTCATAATCGCCATATACTAAAATATGGCGTGGCATTATGGTTTTCGTCTTACGAATTTTCGATCAGTCTGCGCGAGTTTATCATTTTTGACCCATACCAAAAAAAGTGCATAAAGCCGCTTAAGAAGTTTTTACTACAAATATGCTTTGTTTTCGATAAAAGTGTCATAGGGTAAATTTCTGAATGCACCCTAAAAGAAAAGAAAGCGAGATGGCGCGAAACTAATTAGTTGTTTTAACCTTATATTTTTTATTTACATACCTATATACAGTATTTTTTTTTAAATGAGTGACTTGAGTTACGAAGATATTTCTTAAACACTAGAAGAGACTTAAAGACTAAGACAACAAATGCTGAACTAAGCTTTTAACCAGAGAAGTCACGTGAATAATATCTTAAAGCATACGAATTGTTCAATAATTGGCGACATTCAAAAGGTGCTAATGTTAAAAAGAATATTTAGTAGTTAGTAGTTAGTTAGTATATGTAGTAATTGTAAAATAGAATAAACTTATTGCTTAATATGGCCTTCAGTGTGTTCCTTGCCTAAGAACTATTTTTTCGCACTGTTAGAGGTGAACATTTGTATGTTTCACACGAGAGCAAATTATTTAAGGTCTTACCCCTTTAAATCCCTCGCTGTACTCAGTAGTCTATATTAGAATCACTCCCTACAATCGTGATTCAATTCTAGGCTACTTCGCTAGCTTCGCTTACTCTATGTTTGTGAGTGAATAAAACTCACTTTTTGTGAGTGTTCAGTGAGTCTGAGTGAATAAAAACAACAGTGAATAAAACTTACTTTAACTCACTGAGTGAATAAAAACATAACAGTGAATAAAACTCACTTTTACTCAATGAGTGAATAAAAACATTTTGAATTTGGAACAATTGTTAAATTGTTTTAATGGTTATTATGGTTGTTTTATGTCATTGTTCTCTTATAACCAGATAATAATTACTGAATAAATACCAAAATTTAATAATAGTACTTTTTATTTTCTCGCAGTCAATGGTAAAAATTTGAGTATTCAACACGTGAGAAAAAAAAACGGACCTTCGTAACCTGCTGCTCTCGGGGTCCAACTTAGCCCTTTTTTTTCACTTGTTGTATAATCTTCTATTCCTGTACCTTTGCTGCTGTTTGGCAGTCAACCTCAAAAAGAAAACTCTTAGCTGAATGTTCCATGTGCTTACGTTATATTTTTTATGGGTTTTAAAAGACGGTATTATTTTTTTATAAAATATTTGATGTAGAACAACTAATGAGGAACTAGTCAATCCGGAGTCTGGAACTGACGTCACATTATAAGTTTTCGTAGCCACAAGTTTTAAGTAATCGGGAAGTTAAACTAAAGCAGCAACTTTTATTCCCTTCCTAAACTCGTGTAAGTTTACTATCCATTTTGTGAGGTCGTTTTCAAAGACAAGAAGTAAAGGAAAACTTATAGTTTGAATAAATAACTTAACGTAGTTATCAGTTATTAAAACATAAAAAAACTGGTTGCCTGTAAAGTCGGTATACGGGCGAAAGTTTTACGTGACAATGATTTTATGTCTGTCTCTCTCGCTCTTAGGCGGGCGCGTGCCTCTCACTCGCTCTCATTGTGAGCGCATAACGTGAGCGGAGCGTAACGCAGTTTCTTGAAGTGTCACCCGGCAAACCAATTTATAAGACGTTGTCACGTCAAAATAATGAAATTTCTTTATATCAATTGACATAATTCTTTAAGTCCACATGCTATAATGCATGGAAACTCTTCGCCCGCGGCTTCACTTGAATATACCTACTTTAAGATTTGTACAGTTTTTTAATCAACAAATGTAATGTGTATCCCTAATTGTCTCCTCCTCAGTGTTTGAAATTCAAAACTTTTCTTCTAAACGATGCGTACAAAATAAAATGAACCCGTACTCTAAATTTATTATTTTTATCCTTAGCAATTTAAACTGGGTAATGACCAAAAAAAATGCTATGCACCTTTCATGCTATGAGGAGTTGAATTATGGCAAAAACCCACATAAACAAATGTATTACAGCATTCTCCACAAAATTTTAATACACTTTGAGCGTAAAGTTAGATTATTGCTTAGCGGATCACGCCCTCAGAGGTTGATTTTCAAAACATCCTTTTTTTAACGATGCCTACAATACAAATAACTTTGTACCCGAGCTCCAAATCCCCTATCCTTAGCAATTTGGTGATTATGATTCAGTCAGTACTTTGATTTTTTTGCACACCCCTTTTTTCGCTTGGGAAATGTTTATTATTGTGTTGCAGAACATGTACATATGTATATATTTTAGGTGAAGTTGAGCATAAAATCATATTTTTTCCAAACAAACTGCCCATTGCCCTTCTCCTCTTGAGGATTTAATTTTAAAAACCCCGAAAGACATGTTTGGATAATGGTATTGTATAGCATTATTACCGGACGCATAAATTACTATTTTCCACACTATGTTTGCCATCTTCTTAGGCTTAAAGTTTTAATGTCCATGGAATACATTACGTTTTATCCATTATTGTGTTAACGAATAGGTAGACCTAATTTTAAGTAGACTTTCTGATAAAAATATCATTTCCTATACAAAATTTGCTATCCTTTTTCTCCCTGAATTTTAGAAACCCAAAACAAAATTGTCTTATAAAGCATATTTACCCACATTCTTAGTAAATTGACGATAGAAATACTTCATCCCAGACAAACTCTGTGATTTATTTTCACCTGCAGGAGTTAAATTTTAAGAAATGACACAATATCTACTTGTTTATCTATTTGTGATGGCGAGCGCATTAGTATTAAGATACAATGAAATTTGACTATAGAAATATTATTTTCACCTCACCAGCATGAAAAGGATAGTTTTGCTGTCCAAATTCAGTCAGCAATATCGAATTTTGCTGCCTAGTCAGGCAAAGTAATTCACTGTTCGAACATTGACTTTTGGAATTCACTTGAAGATGAAAAAAAAAACAATACAATGACTGGTCAGAAACAAATTTCGGGACAAATACTGAACCTTGTTCATTTTAATTAAGAATATAACTACATAGCACTTTTTTTAAGTGAGTGAATTATTTGTATGTATTATTAAAAGTGTATACAGCTAACTTAAAAAATATCATACGTTATTTTGATAGCAATGGCAGAGGTTGTAGTAGTTACAATTTCGAACGCAACCTCAATTTCTTAGTTTCTTAGTTTTTTGAACATAAGATTGTTTATTTAATTAATAATTCTGTTTTATTTAAAAAATGAGCGATACAAGCTACGAAGATATTTCTCTGACACCAGAAGAATTAAGACAACAAGTCTCCAATGCCGAACTTAACTTTTTACCAGAAAAGTCACGTGAAAATATTTTCCTCGCTGGTAGAGGTGAAAAGTTGTATGTTGCAATTTTTTTTGGTCTCGTGCCTTTAAATCCCTCGTTATGGTCAGTAGTCTATATTTAAATTCTAGCCTTATTCGCGAGCTCAGGATATAAAGTCGGCACTTCTACCAAAAAACGCCTTTTCTCACTTGTATAACAAATAACTATTTCATTACAAACTACGTCATTCCCTTTATCACGTTGAGAGTTCAATTTTGAAAAAATTCAATATACGTCTTTTATTATTTGTGTTGTAGAGCAACTAGTACTGAGCTTAAAGAAATAATTTATCTAGAAGTTAATATTTTCTATACAAATCTTGCCGCCCTTTTTTCACTTTTGTAAGGGTTGAATTTTGTAAAAATTTACAAAAAAAATGTATAAAGCATCAATAACTTTGTATTGATTGTTGTCGTTGTTTTGTATTTTATTGAAGTGAATTTGAGCAATATCATGTTATTTTCCCCTTTTTGTTAAATTTTAGACCACACAAAAATGATTATTATGCTAATTGTTTTAACTGTGAACTAGTCTAAAGTTTGACTACTAACATGGTATTTCCCAATCAAAAGAGAAACTTTGTCACCGTCTCTTGCCTTACGGGTTGAACTTTTAAAACAATCTGAAAGGCGCCGCCCTTTGATGTGAAAGAAATCATATATATTAAGTTTCAAGTAAATTGGACCATAAACAATGTTTAAATTCTAGCTACGTATCCTAAATTTTCCCCATACTTTTTTAAAAATCCTGAAACACATATAACAATTATTGTGTTACTGAACAATAATACCATGTTTCAAGCCTATTGTCAAGTAGCTTTAGTGTTGCTGAGTCGGTAAAAGCAATAGTATTACTACTCGCCAATAGATGTCAGAAATAGTCATATTTTTCAGTTTATCATTGCCTGAAACGGATAAAACTACATTTTCTAAAAATGAAACCTAGCTAGATCGATATATCGCCCCCGAAACACGCTGCATACTAAATTTCATGAAAATTGTTGGAGCCGTCGCCGACATTCAGATTATAAGAATTGCTCGTTAAAAGGTATAAGATTTGTAAAAGTATGTTTGTTTATTATTGCTTAGCCTCACTAAGAAACCAATTATTCAGCTAAAACTACTACTAAAACTTTTTAGCACAGAGAAAATTAAAAATTTCAAACAGGAATAACTAAAGCTGAATACCATGTCGACAAACTATATATATATATATTTTTTTGTATGGTTTTTTTTTTGGACATTACACACAGCGCCGTCTGGCCCCACAGTAAGCAAAGCTTGTGTTATGGCTACTAGACAACGGATACAAATACATAAATATTACTTTTTATGTAAATACATACATATCATACATAAATACACCCAGACTCAAATGTTTATATTATGACATAAATGTTTGTCCAGTGCGGGAATCGAACCCACACCCTCTGCATATCAGCTGGCCACACTACCAACTAGGCTGAGAGGGAGTTAAGATATATAACTGCAGCTAAAGCTTATTGCTATAGCAAATTTCCTTAATATAATCAAGGACTTGCCGTAAAATCTCACGCCTATAACCGAATTTAGCGCGAGGGGAGACGCAGGCAAAAGCTAGTACTTTATAAAGTTAAATTAAAAATTAGATAATGTAATAAGATTTTTGTGGCAGTGGTGATGTTACGAGCGCGGTCTACTCGTTATAAACAAATTACCAAATGACGTCATAACCACGGTCTCATGAACATTCATTTTCGTGGTTGTACTTCAGCTGTCTATGTCAACGACAATGCTATATGGTTTAGTACGGTTAAAACCACCTTACACCAATTTTATCCGTAGTTCCTTGTGGTCGTCCATACGGACCGCCACCGTATTCTTAACAACTAGAAAAGTTGTAGGGTTAAAAACGTAAAAAACCGCGATTTGTGAGCGACAATTTGATACATATGATTTTGTATTTTACACTTTAAACAATGTCGCATAGCTCTGCGACATCGAGCTGTGGACGTACGTACATACATTTGTCACAGACTCACAAAAGATTAATGGGTTGTGGTTGTGAAATAATTCTATTTTAATTAAAAATATTTTGCAGCAATGTTGTGAATCACAGTTGTGTAGAACAAAAGAACATAAAAACTGGTCAAGCGCGAGTCAGACTAGTTTCGCACTTTGTTTAGGTCAGTCACAGCTTACAAATTACATGATCATCGCAGATTATAAGGTTTGTTGTTTAAATACAGTACCATATTAGTGACTATAATATAGTCCATAATGCAAAGAAATTTTCTTGGCTTGCAAGCCATTTTCGTGAATTTTGGCGAAAAAGTTACGCACTTTTGCAAAAATTACGTGGTTTTTTAAATTTACCTTACGTCAGTTATACATTTTACGGCATAAAATGAATAGAATCAATTCTAAGAACACAGCGTGGTGCGTGGTACCGCTAGCTTGTTTACTTTTTGCTACAGACTCCGTAATAAAATTGGTCTCGAAATAATTACTTTGACGGCACCCATTTCTTTATTTCGACAGATAAAAAAGAATAATAGTTATTTGTTATACAAGTGAGTAAAAGCGTTTTTTGTTAGAGGTGCCGACGAGCGTAGCGAGTGATTTAAATATAGACTACTGAGCATAGCGAGGGATTTAAAGGCACGAGACCGAAAAAATTTGCTCACGCGTCCAACATACAACTTTTCACCTCTACCAGCAGGCAGAGGAGATTTGTTGTCATAACTCTTCTGGTGTCAGATAAATATCTTTATAAACAAAACAGAATTATTAATTAAATAAACAATCTTATGTTCAAAAAACTAGCTTGCCGCCATTTTACTTTGTTTTTTTTCGTGACCCATTCTGTTAACGAGCGCAAGCTTAATCCCGCGGTATCGCCCGTGTGGATTTTGGAAAAAAAAAGCTTTTAAATGTTTTACCTACAAAAATATCGGAATTATCATACAAATTGTCCCACTCCCCAATTTTTCTCTCTAGGGGATGATTTTCCAAAACTATGAAACATGACAATCCTAATATTAAACCTAAAGGCCAAATACTATATTTTTATGAATTTAGCTTGAAAAAAGATGGATATTTATAATAAACATTTGACCCCCATTTTACCCCTGTAGGGGTAAAGTTTGCACTAACCTTTCTAAGTGCTCACCTACATTATAACAGAAACCTCTGCAAAAAGTTCAAGTCCTAAGCCCAGTATTTTAAGCTGTGCGTTGATATATCAGTCAATCAGACAGTTTTCCTTTTTATATATTTAAATAGATGATTTTAATGGTCTTGAAAAGCTATAGTATATTGCTGTGACAGTTACAAAGTGACCACGCTTTTTTGCTCCGTGATGTATAAAAGCTTATTTACACTACACATGCTCTGAAGAAACCTTCATGCAGTGTTGCCAGCAAACTTTTTGCAAGCCCACTAGATGCATGTCCTAAATCCACCAGAAATCCACCAGATTTTTTAGTTTTTTTATATGAAAATGAAATGAAACCACTAAAAAAACACTAAATTATGAATTTGTATAAAAAACTAATTTTAAATGAAAAATAAAGGAGTTTTGAGTCAATATTCAATGATCGTAAGGTTTTTAAAAACAAGAAAAAATACTTGAAACCAGCTTTTGAAGCCAGAAGCATCTTGAAGCCACGATTCCCGAAACTATTGCGTGTACTGTGGTTTCGGCATATTTTCAAAATATAAAATATTTGCTAAATAACAAGTTAAAATAGTTTTATACCCAGATAATAAAACTTGATTAGTAACCCAAAACAAAACAAAGTTTCGTTTGTCGATCTACATTCATTTATTATAAGCGATCTCTTCCTTACCTCGAAGTCTGTCCTATATAGTATAATGTAATCATTTGTGGTCCTAGTCTTTCTATAGCGAGCTACGGGAGTGAGTTCACGGCATTTCTACATCTATGGTTCACGAGGATAATAATCAACGGTAACAAAATATCATTTTTAGGGTTCCGTACCCGAAGGGTAATTAGCGGATATATTACTAAGGCTCCGCTGTCCGTCCGTTTGTCACCAGGCTGTATCTAATGAACCGTACTAGTTAGACAGTTGAAATTTTCACAGAAGATGCATTTCTGTTGCCGCTATAACAACAATAATAAAAAACAGAATAAAATAAATATTTAAGGAGGCTCTCATAAAAGAAACGTTATTTTTTTTGCTCGTTTTTTATAGATAATGGTACGGAACCCTTCGTGCGCGAGTCCGACTAATTCCATTGAATTAGCGAATCGTACAAATAAAAAAAATTAACTCCAACTATAAATATAAAATTGCTTCGACTGCAACGCGAGTCAAGCCTCGCCTGTGACTGGGCTCCGCTGAAAGTCAGCGCTGTAGCTTTAGTTGCAGCATATGCTGAGCGGCGTCCATTTTTCACATTGCACTATGGCCGCACGACGCAGAGACTAAATTTACTGGGTTAAATGTTTATTTTTGTCTGTTTGTGTTCTTTCCCTGTTTCTGTATGTATTGTGTTGCTAAAAGTTATCTTTAGTTTGTTGTGTAAAATATTAAATAAATTTCAATGTCTATGTCTTAAATCTATTAACTACTAAGCTAATTTTTAAGCGACAACTTTCCAATACAATATTCTTTATAGCACAATAAACAAAATACAAAAAATAAAAGTGTCTCTGCGGTGGTGGCGTGTGTGTTGGGTCGTTACGTTCCCTAAAACATGGTTGAGCGAAGCGATGGCTGATTCATGTTTCATACTCGTGAACGGGTGCCGCCTGTGGAGGCTGGTTTGCTCTTGCAAACTTCTTTGTATTCTTAGTATTTTGTCTTACTTTTTTGTTTTGTTTATTAATACTGTAAGACATTGATTATTTTGTAGTGATGAATACATAAACTGTCTTTTGTTTATATTAGATACTTTTTTATGTTGTGCTTGTGCTTTATATTTCATGTTTTTTATGTTTGTAATGGAAAGTGTCCTTTTATGATAGGGAGGACATTTTCCAATATTTTAATTGGACGCTGTAAGAGAAAGGGAGAAAAGAAATGCCCTTGCTGAGTTTCTTGCCGGTTCTTCTCAGTACAAGGTCTCCCGCCCTGTAGACTTACGAACCGATGGCGTAGTGACATTCATAAGTGCTCAATTATTGTAGCCTAAACTGAATAAATTATATTGAATTTTAATTTGAATTTGAAAATAAAAGAAATAGCACAATAAGGCTGTCTTATCGCTACAAAGCTATCTTTATGTAAACCTTTGGGTAGAGTAATTAGTAAAATTAGAAGAAAGAATAAAGAATATCACTATACCACACTATACATATATACATATATATATCTATGCACATACTTTATAGATTACATAGGTACATGTTACATACTAATATAAATAGTTAAACAAATACACAAAATAAATACATATACATACATCCAATAAATAAAGTAATAATAATGAATATGTTTGAATAAACAGAGGTTGGTCAAAGTTACATTTAAAATACATACTTATTTTCTGAGCGATAAATAAGCCAGCCATCTTGTCACCATAAGTAACGTTTAAGAGCGGTACAATTGATTTTAAAAAATTATGATTTAATTAACTAAAATGTGTTCCTTGTATCTTGTATCCAAACTGCACCCAAAGTTACAAAGATATACAAAGAACACATTTCAGCGTACAATAATCAACACCCAGATCGACCAAACTTTACGAAACATCTTTTAGATTCAGGACATTCACTATTTATCTTAATAATGAATTTCCGCAAAATAACGCCTGATTCTATCAATAAGGTTTACAATGTAAATAGTTTAATTTAAAAAACAAATCAAAACTCAAGTAACATTTTAACTGCCTCGTTTTTCAGATTGCATAAGGGGCACTCCATGTAAAGCGTTAAGAGGAAATACCAGGCTGTTTTACCCCATACAAACGTATTCCTCTATTTCCTTCCTGGATTTTGGCATTAGACTTAAATTTTTTTTATATATCATAGATATGCACAGTCACTATGTCTGTATGTTTAGCTTATTTTCAAATGCCATTCGTATAAATAACTGTGGTCCTGCAAAAGTCCAGAAAATTGCTTTTTTGTTCAGACACACGTTCTCTATACTAATATGTAAACTAATTTTTAAGAAAACAAAACACACACACATAGAATAATTCATTATATTTCTTGGATAAGATTACAAATCGGTTAAGATTTGGAGGAGAAAATGTAGCTAAAAAAAATGTTCCATATGACACATAAACTTGCATGTCAACCATGTTTGTGTCACATGAGTTTTATGACCAAATATCATCGTACCGACAGGTGACCTCGATCGTATTTTATATTGTTTGCCCTCTTATTTCAATCCTCTAACGCTTGTTTCAGTTTTATTACTTTTCGTAATATGTACGCAAGTGGAATAGTTCCAGCGTGTTTGAAATGTAATAAAAATCTAGAAGATTCGATGATTGTTGTTTGGTGGATATTTCCTGTATTATCATATTATACTTAAGCCAGGTCTCCTGGTCGTGTTATGTTTTGTTTAATGCATGTGTTGTCTCCTGCTTTGGTATTGTTGTTTGAAGTTTTTAAAATATTTACTATCAAAATGACTTCAAACGTAGAAGACGTATTTTCAGTTTTAGAAATAGCAGATTTTGTAAATAAAATTACCGCCGCAGAGATTATTTGATAACCACAGATCATATATACGAACGAAATTAATGATTGTGCCCCGCCCCCCTACTCTCGTGAGGGTAAATGTTTAGATATTTTCCGTCGAGCGTGGAAAGGTAAAACATTGTTTCCATCAACAGAAACAAAGTTAAAAGCGTGTAGCGAAACAATTTTTGGTGCACATGTTGTTCTGTAATGTTACGGCAAAACACACGCAGTAGACCCGGCTTAACACTTGGTAAAAACAAAACACATTTTTTTGTGATTCTAATTCATGTATCGGAGTTTTAAATGACCTGATTTTTGACACTTTTTTAATTTTTGGTCAATTTGGAGAGACAAAAAAGGGTACAATTTTTTTCAAATATTAAAGTTCCCGCCG
Source organism: Apoda limacodes (assembly GCA_946406115.1). Classification (NCBI taxonomy): domain Eukaryota; kingdom Metazoa; phylum Arthropoda; class Insecta; order Lepidoptera; family Limacodidae; genus Apoda; species Apoda limacodes. The sequence goes on along the minus strand of OX291555.1, from coordinate 16,201,092 downwards.
TCCGCCATAATTATATCGATTCTAACTCTTTACATTGTTAGGGTACTGTACCCAAAGAGTACCAAATTAACAAAGCCTGAGATTCCTAGCAAATAATTAAAATTAAACAAAAGAAAAAATTAAGGGGGGTCTTCATCCAAGAAACATGTATTTGTTGTCTTCCCCTGTTTTATGGTAAAAGATCTATAGTAAAACAACAAAAAATAAAAACTGGTAAAGCGCATTTCGTGGTAGTACGGACTCCTCGGTGCGCGAACCTAACCCGCACTTGGCCGGTTTCTTACATCATTTGAACTAAGGTATGAAAATATTGAGGACATAAAGCCTGACAGACTTTTAAAATATAGGTTTAACTTATTCTATTAACTTAATTTAACGAACTACAGAAACAAAATCAACTTTAAAATTACTTCCCCATCTCACCTCTTTCAAATTTCGACGAAAAAAATTAAAAAGTTTTTATATCGAGAATAGTATTAATAGACTTGGCTAACCAGAAGAAAAGTTTAAAGCGTAAAATATAAAATTCGCCCCGAGGCACTCTCGACTGTGTACGGGGTCCAATTTCTTAACATTTTATTGACTTTGTAAAACTCTCTTTTGTTTCATTCGGAGTTTTTAGGATTTCCTGCAATCAAAAAATTTTATGTGGAACCTATATGTTTGTTACTTCTAATGGGGTTCTTTATGAAATGTAGAACTATTGTGATTTGCTCCGTTTCTTTTATAATATAAAAATAAACAAATTTCATTATCATTTTTTATGAAAGTATGATTGTTATATTTTACCAATTTACCATAGTCCACCTATATTCTTGTCGACGTAAGCATCACAGGTCGTGTATGTGTCGCAGGCAAATCGTATAATCCGCCGTTTCATAATATGCCTAGGCAGATCGTAAAGTATGAAATAGAAATTATCATATAACTGAACATATTATTATATGAAGCTTGGCTGGAACGCTCTACTCGCTTCGCTCGCTCCGCATCTACGTCTACAAAAGAGAAACGGAACCTAACCCAACATACATGACTTATACAGTGCGATTTCTGTTCCTTCCGTTGACATACTTTACGATTTGCCTAGGCATATTGTGAAACGGCAGATTAACGATTTACCTGCGACATATGCATATACATCGCACACGCACTAGACGGCGCCAGCCGATGATTTTGCTGAGCCAAGCTAATAAGCGACCGATTGTATTAGTCCATACTTTATATTAAATAATTCAAACTTCAATTATATTTTGTATTTTTTAAAACATTCTCGCGCGCCGTCTGAATTTGACTGACGCAGCCGGTAGGAAGTTCCTTGTTCGCTAAAGAACATAGGCTTACCGACGAAGGAATAAAGGCCGCCAAAATGATTATATATAATAATACTGCCTTGAACATTTTTATATAACCTCCCCGAGGACATGTTTCGTATTGTAAGACTAAAAGGTTGCGTTTTTCTCGAAAGCGTCTAGTAAGTTTAGTGACCGAAGAAGTGAATTTTCAGGTACAGTACAATGCAAAAAACAAATTACTTAACTAACTTTCAACAAAACCAAGGCCTTAGGCCAAACTATGTTCAACCAAATCAATTTGGTACTCAAGGCTATACATTTGGTGTAACTCAAAATCCACCATAACGAAATTTGGTCAGGCACCTACACAACCACCGCGCGCGCCATTTCAATATGGTGGATATAGATTCGGAATCCGCCAACAACACGGTTATAAACTGGTATTCAGAATCAATCGCAGCCAAACCCCAATCAATATAAATTCGGCATTTATCACCAACAAACACCTAGGCTTGGAGACACTGATGTTTCAATGCGCACCGCACTCCTTAGATAAATTAAATATGAATACTAATGACCTTTACTACATGGAAGAACCCAAGAATAATTAGCCTTTTTTAGTACCGATTATAACCAAGATTATGACTAGTGTAATATTTTATTTTAGGTTAATGGTAATAAACGAAATGTGTGTTGAGTAGTTAGGAAACTGCACCGTACTTTATTTAGAGAAAAAACGACAACTACCAACCTAATACCCAAGAAATTGCAGAGCCTGCAAATTTTTAGGGACCAGCCCCAAAAGATTCACCGAAATGATACATTTAAATTACTGTGATAGTATTTTCAAATTACCCCATATTAAAATTCTTATTGACACCGGAAGTAGTTGATCTTTTACAAGTCCTGCCAGAGCTGATGAATTATTTATTGGTTTTAAATATAATTATATAAACACATGTTCAAAGCGTACACAATGAGATAATATACATTCCTTTGCCAAAGACAATTAAAAGCACACTCCCACATAAATTTTATATAGGATCTGACCTTAAAAAATTAGTTGCGAACATATCTATATATGCGAAACCAAATCTTACAAACTCACATACCGAAATACCAATTTTATTTCGGTATTATTTTCAAAGAACCATTCGAAAGTATGGTATTTGAAAAGGAAGACTGCGAAGTGAACTTTATGAAAGGGGATGGCATGACTGATGAACTTTTGAAAGAAAATCTAAAAAAACTACGATTAGATCACATGAATAAAGAAGAGCGTGATACTGTCTCCAAATTGTGTAACGAGTACCGTGATATATTTTATTGTGATAAACTACCACTTTCGCAAATCAAGTAAAACACTACATTAGGTCTACTAACGAAGACCCGACTATATCCGACCCTACCGACATCCACCATCACAAAGCGAGGAAATACAAAATCAAATCGATAAACTTTTGGAAAACAAAGTCATAAAAAATTCACACTCACCTTGGAGTGCACCAGTCCACTTAGTTCCTAAGAAACCAGACTTATCTAGTAAAAAGAAATTTAGATTGGTGATAGACAACCGACGACTGTCGATGACAAATACCCCCTGCCTAATATTACCGATCTTTTCGAAGGCATTAGAAATTACGAATTAGGCAAATCGCAGTATTTCAGTACCATAGACATTGCGTTGGTATCACCAAATTAAAGTTAATGAAGCAGACAGACCTAAGACCGCGTTAATGGTTCAATCTGGTCATTATGACTTATTTATTAACATCATGTTTAAAGACAAGAAACAAAATCTACACCACAAAGCAGGAATAAATTGATGCTTGCGAGAAATGCAAAGAGTTGTTAACCAATGCGCCGACAGTTCCCCGACTTCTCAAAACCATTTGTCCTCACAACAGATGCATCTAACTATGCACTAGGTGCAGTGCTTTCCCAAGTCCAATCGACTCTGACAACCAATAGCCTTAAACGACGCCGATACACGATTCATCACGATTGAAAAGGAACCCTTAGCTATCGTTTGGGCTGCAAAGCAGTTTTGACCGTATTTATAAGGCATAAAATATACAATATACACGGATCACAGGCCACTGGCCTGGTTGAACTCTATAAAGGAACTTAACAGTAAACTAACGAGATGGAAACTCCGCTTGGAGAAATTCGACTATAACATAGTGTATAAAAATGGAAAACAAAATTGCAACGCAGATGCAATGTCTCGCATCAGAATCAACGCCCTAGGTAAAGAAGACGACATCTCTAAGAAAGTTAACCTTGACAAAATGGAACAGAAACTCCAGCTACATTTAGACGCTATAATCGATAAGAACGAAGTTGTAAATAAAATAACGTGACTCCTCGCAACTCCCCCTCTCGATAAAGAACGCTATCTCAATATATTGATTTTATCTGATTCCGAAGAAACTACAAGTATTATCACAAAAATAGGCAATAGTAGGCGATTCATATATTCTTTTCCATCCCTGGATAGTGACACCGCAACAGCATCCGAAAGATCAAACAACGGCAGCGTAGGGACGGTACATTCCGCCCAATACTTAGATACAAACGGTATATTCATCTTACAAGAGGCTATAGAGACTAAGCCGAATCAGTCTCTCGTTTACTCATGGAACAGAAAAGAGTTGTCCGTTAAAGATAGGACTAAACTATTAGTGCTAAAATTACGTTTACCAATAGATCAACCGAATTCCGTCAAAAAAAATCTAAAAAAATACACTAAACCTAAAATAAAATATTTCTTTTACTTGAACCGCACACAGTTCGCGCAGGCTACTATTTGCTTTTTAGTAAGGGTAAAGTACGGTTTTATGAGTGTACAAGGTGGGTGTTAACAGCAAAGGCAGCAGACGAACGTTGTGCTTAAATATCACACAGGAAAAAATTGCCACAGGGAAATTAAGGAAACCCTAATACATCTAAAGAGAGTCTATTATTGGAAAAAGATGGATCAAATAGTTACCAGTATTATTAACCCATGTATAACCTGTAAAAAAATTAAAAATGACCGTAACCCCATAAAGCCAGAATTACAATTGACACAAACACAAACCAAACCATTTCAGGAATTATTTATCGACACCTTTTCTATAGAGGTAAACATTTCCTTACAATTGTACATTACCTTTTAGCAAATTAGGGCAGAACCAAATCTACCCTAGAAGTAGTTAGAGCCCTTATAAAATTCTTTTTCTTTTATGGCATTCCTAGTAAAAAAAGCGCAGATTTCGGTATGGAATTTAACAATACACTCATGAGAGAGATGCTATCATTTTATAAAATATACCTTCACATAGGCACACTCCACAACAGCAATTTGATGGGTATAGTTGGGAGGTTTTACTCCACTATAACCAAAATATACAGAATAGCAAAATATGAACACAAAACCACAGACACTGTATCTGTTATGACTTAAGCAGTCATGTCATACAACCACACCATCCACTCGACTACTGGCCTTACACCATTCGAAGTAGTTGTTGGTCATACTGGACCTAATAGCCCGTGTGAAACGTAGATTTTAATAAATAATTTATCCAACAATTAGCCAAAAAACACGCAAGGAGAACAAAATACCTGTATGAATATTTGATAAATAAAATTACTAAAAATAAAGAAAACATGATATGATGATAGTTTGATATAGGCGTAGGGAACAAATTTTTTTTAAAAGGCGTTAACACCTGGCGTAGTAAAGATAAACTGCGTTACCAGGTAGCTCAGGTTACAAGGAAAATAGAAAAAAACATTGCGTTTGTTATAACACATAACCGAAGCACAAAAGTACCCATTAAAGATATTAAGCGCCCTCCACTAGGTTATCCTTCGGGCAGTCCAAATGTTTCGAAGCCAGACCCTTAATCTGCAGCGAATTGACAACAATCCTGGACTGGTGCCCGTAAAGCAAGGTCAAACTAGCGTCAGCTTTGACAATTGGACTGTTTTTAAGATTCTATATATGAGACTAATATATGATGAGTTAGAATTAAATATTGTTAGATATGTAAGACTTAAAACACAAGTTCAAAACCATTTATATATTAGAGTGTTCGATGCAGACTTTCTTCAAGCAGAACTACAAACCGATTTCATAATGAATATGTCTGTTGAAAAGTACAAACATTTGGTTTCATCGGTAAGAGCTAAACAAGGCTTACTGAATCCACTAGGCTTATTAATCAAGGCGATCACAGGTAACCTCGATAATGACGATGCTGTAATGTACGAAAACTGAATCCTGGATTTAAAACGAAACAAGACGCAATAACCGAGAAAGTAACAATCATCGCTGGAATGTTGGGTGCTTTTACAAATTTAGCTAACTCAACAAAAAAAATATATTTCAATAAGTTACAATAAAGTTTTCAAGTTATTTATAATAGATTAAACGAATCCAAATTATTCCAAACTGGTAATAAAATTATTCATACCTACAACATGTTTATAACCAACTTTCAAACCCTTCGTATTAAACTGAACGAAATAAAAACGGCTAGAATTAAATTACTACATCAATCTATAGTTGACACGGACGAATTAACATCATTGTTAAAGGAAATCGAAAAACCGAAAATATAGTATACCAAGTAAACGTAGAAAGTATTGCAAAAATAGAACAATCTATAGAAATAAAGTTATACATGAAGCAAAATCAGATAAAGTTTAATCAGAAACGAAGTGTATAACTATTTTAAATTGATTCCCTTAACTATTAACAAAAGCTCCGCTGACCGTGCCACCTTTGTCCTACCTAAATACCCTAACCTCCTTGTGAAAGGGTTGAGTGCAAAACCTCTCTCCCAGCCTTGCTGTGAAATTGATGAAGCCCGTTTCCTGTGCCTCGAGAATTACTGTTTTGCTGATAGAAGACAATTGTGTCAGCGAACTCGTGAAGTTTTCAAGCTGCCACCCAGTTTTTGTCATTATCAATGAGGTTATGGCCGACCTTATAAAACCCGGCTATTGGATAATTTTGACAATAACTGAAACATCAGCAACGAAGCACTGCGAGCACGAAATAATACACGAAAAAATCTGTGGAGCTTACCACCTGTCTTTGAATAGCGACTGTATAGTTAAGATAAAAGGACTAACATTAAGAACACATCAGAGCAATAGAAAAGATAAGAAAATTCCTATAATAAACCAACCGAAAATAGTCACACCCCCGAAGATGCCGAGAAAGCCTATCAACCTTGATGGAATCGATCTTGGCGACATCCAGTTCCTACTACAGAAAAGTGAAAGTGAAGTTGTTAGTAACAGTGAAGATTATAAAACCGTTGTAAGATTTAAAAATGTTAGCCTCGGAAATATTGTACTTTGTACCATTTTATTAATTTATCTTGTGCTGTTAGTATATAAGAACAGAATTAAGAAACTATATAAACTCAGGGAAACTCGAGATTACCCTCACTCTTCGGATAATCTCCAACTTGCGAATGGAGAAGTTATGTTAGGTACATCATCCATTCCCCCTATATTCTTGTTGACGTAAGCATCACAGCTCGTGTATGCATACATACAAAGTGCGTGGGGCACTAGAAGGCGCCAGCCGATGATTTTGCTGAGGTGACAAGGTTTTAAGTAGCCACCGATTAGACCTTACTTTATATTAAATAATTCAAACTTAATTATATTTTGTATTTTTTAAAACATTTTCGCGCGCCGTCTGAATTTGACTCCATTGTTACGTATTTTTTTCAAATAATTAAAACGGCCGATCAGGTGATAAGGCCGGTTGGTGGGAGTAGTAGGCGTTGTTTATATAAGGGTAACAACAGCTGTTTTACGTCATTTAGTGAAGGTATAGCGCACAAACAACTTGCGGCTCCTGAAGATGCCTCGTGTTGAGGTAAAACACGTGTCGAGTTTTGTTAGCTATGTAGTGGTGTAATTTTATAGTGAAGTTGGCATAAAGAGGGGGGAAAGGAGGTGCACTCCTACACATGTGGATGGTGAACTGTTTTTAGCGGATTTGCAAGGTAATAACATTTTATCTTGGTAAACCTTGTTTGTTAAGTGTATCAATACAAAATATGTATTTATTAGTTGATTAACTATATGTTTCGTTTGTACATAGTTTTACAAAGAGTAAACCAGTATTGTAATTAAATCGTTGTTAATTCTCTTGACGATTTAGCGTTAAAAAACCTATAAATTTGTATTATGCCAAAGCCTACTCGAAAAATTGAAGATTACATTTGTAGTGTAAAAAAAATGTGTTCGGGCTATGACAGAGCGACGGGTGCTTAACTTTGGTGATTCGTGAATCTTTTGCCGCATTTAAATGCTTTGTATATGAGTATGTTAAAAAATCTGACTAGTATTTTAACAACAGCTGCCACTACACTTATTTTTACTTGTGTCTGTGTAAAATACCCTCCTACCCACTTGTCTGGTATTTTTAATTCCTGTAATATGGAATATATGGATATGGAAGTAACTATTATATAAATATTCTCTACATGGTGCTTGTATGGTAATTCAAAAGGGCGCGCTAAGAGTCCTAATTTAACAGTTTACTTTTAGGTCATTACAAGTTTAAAGCATTTATGTGTTTACATTGTTTTACGATAGAGCAAAAAATTAATACAAAAACTTGTATGATAACTTTGCATATTTTTTTTATTTTTATTTTGGTTTTTGTTATGGTTCAAAAGACAGAGGTTTTTATAGGTTATACAGACAGACGGACCGTCAGACTGACAGTGTCAGAATAACAGATTGACAGGCTGTCAGACTGACTTGTAGGCTTAGTAATAAGGTTCCCTTGCCACACTTTGGGTGCGGAACCCTAAAAATATTTATAGGCTATATTTTTTTTTGCTGGTCCAATTTCAGAAATTTAAATACCAACTGATAGAGGTGAGTTCTTACTGCAGATGTGAGTCCGGGTGATCAATAGCAAATGACCCAAGTGGATTTTGCAGCTTTTTTCTTGGAAATCTGTCGTGGATTTTTTTTAGTTCTAGTAATTAAATATATTATGGCGAGTACATTGACTTATAGGCGAGTATCAAACTCAAAGAGGAACTTATCAATGATCTGAGATTGATTTATTTAGTATAGACTATATTTTGAACATCATTTTAATATTGCCACATATTGGGCTATTTGTGTACGACGGCGTCTAGACAGAGCACTCGTGAGGTAACCTGAATTCCGTATGTCGTTACAATTGCTAGCCCGGTGCTAGTCGGTCTAGCCAGCCATACATTTTGTCGGATCGCCATGACTCTTTTGACGTTGTCGGATTTATTAAATGCAATGACTGACTGTAAATACGAAATAAATGTTTAGGCTGTTGTACAATCATGATGCCTAAACGTAAATCGAAGAACCATTTTTTTTTTTCAAGCAGAGTAGTAGTTGTTTTAGGAAAAGATTCATGAATTCAGAAACAAATATAAATCGGATTGTAGTACATTTATTGTGCAAATGATCTGAAATTTCCTGTAAGTCATGACCCACTGACGTCACAACCTACTGCCCTTGTTTCCTTTTCTTTCCCTTTTCCTTGACTTGCCTTCTCAGTAATAATCAAGTGAACCGATTAATGCTAAAATGTAGACCGACATGCTCTTGGCTTTTGTATTATATTTGAAGTAATTTTTGGCCACAAGCTTTAGCTATTACTCTATAAATAGAAGGGTTTTTTTCGAAGGATATCCTGAAAAATCCAAACGGAAGGCGTGTGAACAAAGGGGAGTTTGACAAAAAGAATAAAATACAAAGACCATGAACCTTCGTCAATATAAAGTTGACACTTGAATGAGTTTTTCGATACATTAAGGACTCTAACATCATGACATAGCTTAAGAAGATACAGAAATTCCAGTGAGTCCAGCTCACTAGAGAAATTCTGGAAACTGACGATATTGAAAGTTTTGAAAGTTTTAGTTGATTATCTCCAAAGAAAACATCAAGAATTTTTATTTTTTAAGGTTCTGTTTTGTATTTAAACAGGAAACCCTTATATCCACATCATATCCGTCCGTCCGTATGTCACAGTTATTTTATTTAACGACTAAAAACTTTTTAACAAAAAAAACAATCGGCTTCAATGATGCACTAAAAAGGTAAAAATAATTACTAATTTCCAAAACTCTAATCTGAATTACAGTTTGAAGTTGGTGTGATGCAAGCAAAGTGCTTAGCTATAATTCAGATTAGATTTTTGGAAATTAGTAATTATTTTTACCTTTTTAGTGCATCTTTTTGAAGCCGGTTGTGTTTTTTGTTAAAAAGTTTTTATTTTTTAGTGACGAATTGCTTTTTTTTCTTGTACACTAAAACATCCATACTCGTAACAAAGTTTTATACAATCATCAACGTAAAAGACATTTCACCAGTTCCAAATTAACATTGATTATTTTTTTTCTTCAAAAATTTTAGTTTTAAATTCCATATAATAATATGGAACCACCTGGAAAGTATAACCTTTTAAATAAAAAAGAATTTTTTGAATTGGTCCAGGCGTCTTCGAGAAATCGGGTAACATACATAAAAAAAAAAGATTCCGACGAATTGAGAACCTCCTCCTTTTTTTGAAGTTGGTTAAAAATAGAATTCAGCATACTTATAGACAAATTACACCTGTTACTTAAATAAGTATTTACCTTTTGAAACAGTTAGCCATTTTCGGTCATGCTCGTGTTGGTTAACATATAAATGCATTTTCACAAAAAAAAAATTGATTCCTACATAATAACGAAAAATACAAAATTAAGTTTTGTTCATGATCAAAAACGAAACAGAGCAAAATATAATAATAATACATTTCATAACAGTAACAAACAAGTTACGGCAAATGCAATGTTCCACATAAAAGTTTTTTAATCGTAGGAAATCCTAAAAACTCCGAGTGGAAGTCACCGGAACAAAGGAGAGTTTTACAAAGTGAATAAAATGTAAAAAGCTCGGTCCTTCGTCAACTGTTAAAACCGCCTCGGGCCGCATTTTTGTTTAGGCTTTTTAATCTTTTTCTGGTTAGCCAAATGATGAATGGAATTTTGAATATGAATAACGACTTTATTTATTTCTCCGCATGAAATTATATTTATTACCCCAGGGGATCGTTATCGCTAAAGCAATAGATTTTATTGTGCAAATGACTTCCCCAAGAAATCATTATTGGAAAGGAGATCTATATGGCCAAAAAATCTAAATGAATCCCCCAGGAAAATCCAGCAAGGGATCTTAGTGGACGGAAGTGAAATTGAAATGGAAATGTATAATAAATAATACATTGGCAGAGGCGGGAAAAGTTCCCAAAAATTTTCAATTGACGTGCAACGGCAATGCGAAGAAAACATACATACAGCTAAAATATGTCAGTATATTTTATTTAGGGGGTACCAGATAGCTTATTTACACTTTCTTATACCTTTTATACAAAAACTATTTAAGCTATATAGAACTGAAATTAATATGTTGTTATGTACCTATTAGTAATTGGCAAATTAGTATGAATGGGTGTGTACAGACAGACATGGAGCCAATGTAGATTTTGATTATTTTATGTATAAATTTATGTATCCCTACGATAGATACCGAAATAAAATCATTTTCTGTTAATGATTTTTTTCTACAACATGGTGTTATTTCTATTACAAATAATTTTCTTCTTCTTTATAAAATATTTCTTTTCATGGTCAATATTTATATTTATTGAAAAATTAAATATTACTAAACATATCTATTATAAATAGTAAGATACTAATATTATTGCGCCAATATTATTTTTGCGACTAGTGGTGACATCTATCATCCAGTAGATAAACTAAAGTGCTAAAATAATATAAAAATAATACCGTGTGCCTAGTTTGAGTTTTTGTGAGTATTCAACTGTATTTAAAGTCACGTTAACGTCGTCAAAATAAATATATAGAAATAAAGCAGCGCCCCTAGCGGACGCGTTTAAAGAACAATTTTTTTCATAGGACTATATTATTGAATCGCGTAAGTTAAGAAACCATTTTTTCTACAAAAACATTAATTAGACTTCAAATACACTAAAAGTAAGAAATTAGCACGTAAGCAGACTTATTGTCAGAACATTAACCACATGTTTTATTCGCCTTGAAGTCGATTGCCAAAAATAAAGGCAAGTAAATTAAGCCAAAGAAACATGTAGCAGGCAAAGATGACTTATGTAGCAGGTTTCTTTGACGGCTAACTAAAATTTGTTAAAAATTGTAGATGGTAACTAAACATTAAAAAAATAAACATTTTTGACAAAAACATTACTCCGCCTTCGAATACACTAAAAGTAAGAAATCAGCCCGTAAAGCAGACTTATTGACAGAACATTCAGCTTCAAAATGTACAATGTTAAAATGTCATCGGATTTGTTAGACTTACCGTGCAGTTCGGTGAAATTCCTAGTGTTTTTTTTTTATAATATGTAAGGTGTGAACTACACAACGAACTGCGCGCACTGCGAGAAAGAAACGGATGCAAATTTCTGTGGTTTTCGTTTCCGCACGGATTTATTGCACTCTGACTCACGCACAAAGAAAAAAAATCGCCAATCGCCGCAATAGTGCTCAAAACGCGTAGGAGGAATATTAGAATTGTAAATAATTTAATAGGAATGATTGGCATTGAAATTTACTAAAAGCATTACATTTGGAGCTATTAAAATAAAATTAAGTCAGTAAATATAAAAAAAAAAATTACTGGCCTAATTATATATACATATAAGTAGTAGGTAGTTATCTTAGTATTAAATACTCAATTTAACTGGGTCCTTCCCCTGTGTCCAACTATTATGTCCAAGTGGTTGTACAAACAAGGATTTTTATTCCCCGTGGTCCAACTATATAGTTGAACATTATAGAACCGAAATTTACAGGGCCCGTTGTACAACTGCATGGCCAGTTGGTCCACTGCCCCGAAATAATAATATTAAAGCTTTTAACCGACTTTAAAAATGGAGGTTCTCAAATGAGGTTTTCATAAAGGTTTTATAATGAACTAACTATTATTCTTCTTCAACCAACTTTTAAAAGGATGGAAATTGTTCTAGTTAAAAAACGTCAAGTGTGAGTCTGATTTGCGCTCTGAGGATTTAATACGGAATGTAAATACCAAAGCTCTATAACCAAGTTCAATTGAAGACAAGCTTTATTCCAAGTGATATTTAAAAATGGCTACCTATATCCCCAAAACTAATGTTCGTAGACTAATAGTTTCTTTACAGAAGTGATAGATCTCCTTAAGATCTTCGTTTCGAATGACAGCTGTCAAACTAGAAACTGCTATATCTCCAAAACTATTGATCGGAGACTAGTAGTTACTTTGCAGAAGTGATAGATCTCATCAAGTTCTTCGTTTCGAATGACAGCTGTCAAACTAGAAAGTGGTATATCTCCGTAACTATTAATCGTAGACTATTAGTTTCTTTACAGAAGTAATAGATCTCATAAAGATCTTCGTTTCGAATAACAGCTGTCAAATACTTTCAATTAAAATTGAATTTTGAACAATATCGGTTTACAAGTTTTTTTAGATTCCACTTATTTTATGGAATCCTAACTAAATGCGTGTAAAACACGCACTTGTCCGTTTTTAGGGTTACATACCAATAGGGTGCCTACGGAGCCCTATTACTTTAAAGCCTACGCTGTCTGTCCGGTCATAAAAGGGCCCTATCTTTCAGACCAAAAGAGATGTAAACCTTAATTTTTTATAGAATATGTATTTAAATGGCGGTATAGGTATCTAGCATATAATAGGAAGTTAAAAAGTAAAAAAATACGGTTTGTCCCCATACAAGGAACGCCTGGTTTTCGTTGTTTTTGCTCTATCGTTAATACAGTAACACATACAAGTTTCAAACTTGCAGTGATTATAGTGTAAGCTCGACAGTATAACAACAAATAATAAAAATTGGCAAAGTGCGAGACGGGCCGAGCCATTATCTATTCTGGAGTACGGGGTGGAGCTGTGGGGCAGATCGGTTCAGGTCGGCCGAGTATTCAGAATGCAAAAACGTGCTGTACGCATTGTTGCCGGAGCCCCGTGGTGTTCACCTGCGAGGGAACTTTTCTAAAAACTGTCAAATTTTGACAGTTACCTGTCAATAAATATTTCATGTAGCTACTTTTATCAGGAGCAACATTGATGAATTCCAAACCCATTCAGAGGTCCACCACTATAATACTCGCACTGCCCACAACTTAGTAACTCCTTAACACACACTATCCAAGTCTGTTAAATGTGTATATATAGGCGGTCAAGCAATATATAACAAATTACCTGAGGCCATAAAAAATTCTAGCAGTTTGACATTGTTCAAGGCTAAGCTCAAGAAATGGTTATTGACCAAAACATTTTATAACTTCAATGAATTCGATATTGAAAAAAAATTAAATATAAAATGCTTATTTATATATTTAAATTGTTGACATAGTATAGCAACACATAATAATTTTAGCTTGTCTGACATTATGTTTATATCCTACTTATTGTTCTGAGATCCTACTATTATGTAGATGTTATATTTTTGACATGAAATAATTATTATCGATAAATTTCTTATTCTTAAAAATCCTTGTTTGTACAACCAGTTGGACATAATAGTTGGACACAGATGAAAGACCCATTTAACTTGGCCTTATTACTCCTATACAAGAAACAGCCTACTTTATCATACACCCCCAAATCGGCCTACGTCTTGTTTTTGTTTGAATTTCATCAACAAAGTCCGTGAAAGTTATAACGACATTTAATCAAAAGTTACCATTTCCTGAAAGTCGTCAACTGTCGCGAACTGTCCGACCGACAGTTTTGCCTGAAGTCAAATTAAACCGTGATGTTACGACGGAATTAATGTAATTTACTGTCAAGGCTTAAAACATGGCATAAAACGTGGCAAAGTCATTCAATAATTTTATTAATTTTATTTAATGATTTCTTTGTTTGATAATAAAAATTAAGTGTGTATTTAATTTATAATAGCAGTAACCAATTTGTGCATGCATTACTAAGTGCATGATTTACCTAAATAATAATTTTATAATCTGTGTGTTTGTTACTTGTTTTTTGAGGTTAGATATATCTTGTGAGACATAAAAAAGTGTTTCATTGCAGTAATAGTAATAGTTAGTTTTCTCTTTATTTTATATTGTAATTATATTGTTGTGTTCATGCGAATTGCGAATAAAGCGTAGTAGGTATATATAAACAAAAAGAAATAATTATGGTTAATATTAAAATTACTCTGCATATTGTTTAATGTCTTGTGACTTAACATTATTACACATATAACATTATTCAAATATTACTCACTTACATTTTTGTAATGGTTCAGTGTGGCCACATCTCCTTATTTTCCCATAGTTCACCTTATCTACTGAAATTTTCGTGCGGCCATTTTTAGCAAAAGTGCTATTGATCTGCAATTTAAACCAACAGAAAATGTTATAAAAATAGTAGTATATTTTTGAAATCCGCATTGTACAAATCCATAATGTCTGTTGGCAGCTTGCGGCCGATGTGCATGCAGTCTACACTACTACAGTTCCTTTTGTTTTATTATGATAATAGCTGGTTGCTAGTAAATAATAAAAAAAGCTAGAAAGCAGAGGACCAGGAGAAATGGCGCGCATGGAGGAAGATTGTGTACAGCAATGGACCAGTATAATCTGATATTATAATGATCACGATGGTAAAATAATGTCCTGAAGTTAGTTCACTTGGTTCTATCTAATCTAAACAATGTATACTTCTTTTTTTATACTACAAAGAAGACAAACAACGATCCTTCAAAAATCTAAGTTCTTTCTCGAAGAACCCCATACTGTAGTCAGTACAGAAAACCTTAGCAGGGAGCTTATTTCTCAAATTGCTCGAAGGAGGACGTTTCTCTCAAACCGCACTATACGCGATCATTTAGTTTTTAAAGTATGAGAATGAATTCCCTGCCGATGGCGAGCGGTGCGATGGTAGAAATTGGAAATCATTTTGAACAATTTCTTAGAACACATCGCATTGTACAAGCTAACACACACATGGAGGCAAAGTCTCTCGTCAGACTTAAGGTTTAGATACGGCTTGTAAGTTTAGGACCGTCGACAATTCTCACAGTCCGTCGTTGAACCGAGTCAAAAGGGCTAAGCTGGTATCCGGGTGCACCCGCTCAGCGATGGCAGCAGTACTACATATGGGGCCGGACTGGCGACTTGTGAAGCAGCCACCTTTGCCCCAAGGTGAAATACTGCTTCGCTCTGTTGAGTACTCTAAGTTTTTTGGACGCAAGCTTCACCTTGTCTTGCAAATAATCTCGGAACTGAACATCGCTGGAATGGTCAACACCAAGGATCCCAATGCTCTTGGAGATAGTGAGGGCCGTGTTCTGGAATTGTGGGACTTCAGAAAATGGGGTTTTCTTAGCGGTGAACGCGCAGAGGTGAATTAGAGAGAGGTTGTGTTTACAAGTTTTCTTGTCCCCAGTCAGAGACCTTGGATAGAGTGGTCTCGATTTGAGACACAACTGTCCCGCGCTTTTCCTCCACAACGGAACGAGGAATTTCAATAACGGAGTTACAGTCTAAATAAGTTGTAGGTACTTGGTTTTTCGTTTAAACAGCCCCCCAGTTTTACGTTTTACATTAAATCTAAGGTTTATTTTATATAAAAATAATCTCATAGACATACTTTGAGAAGCAGAATATTAAGAGCATATTCCTCACAGCGCCACCCATACAAACGAAGTTTGATTCTATTTTCCATAGCTGTTCAACGATTTGTATCAAACTTAACCTCTTTATATTATTAGTAGGTATAGATTAAAAAAAAAATTTTTTTTGCTTTTTATACAAAATAATGTTCTGCCACCATGATGCATTACAAAAACAAAGTGACATTGGCGCCTCTATTAGTGGATAATTTAACAATTTTACGATATGATCACTAATGTTTGACCATATCATGAGGTAGCTTCGTATGCGTTTAGCTTCATATCGTTAAACGCTGAGTCGTCATTAATTAGTCTTGACCATATTTGGCTAGCGGGTACCGTTCTATATCATGAAATACGGCCATTTCATGAAATGGTCATACACATCATGAATTATAATCAATTCTAAGATCTGGCCACGATATAAACATGATCTAGGAATAAATATCTAGGTATGCAGTGTGTTTGTTTTCTAGGTTGACAGAGGCTTAAGGCAGACTTAAGTTACAGAACTTATGTGTTCAAACAAAAAATATCATATTAAATATTGTTTATTACAAAACAAGCTGAACACAAATGAAATAAAACTTAAAACTATCAAAACATAAATTGAAGATAAAAAATTCACCTACAGAATTTGCATGACACATAGTGCCCAAAATACCTGCAAGGTTTATCCTTTAAACCAAGTAGGTACCAGCAATACGGTGTCTTGTCTCGTGGATGAGACAGTCGCATACGAATAATTCGTGGTAGAATTTTTTAGTTCCACAAATCCACGGACCTAGTTTTAACCCCATATGACACAAATAACTAAGGCCCACGTTTCCGCGCTGTTTGCGATTATTGGCAACAATGTTAGCAACTCCTACATTTGCCGTAGTTGCTGAAAAGTAGGTTAGGGCCAGTGTCTATTTGGCGACCCATACTAGAACGTGGGTCACATTCTACCAAGCAACTAAGGCCTACATGTGAGGCATCTTGCCTTCGTCACGATGTGTACCAACTGATTCTAAAAGCAAGGGCCCGACAAATGATGTCATTAATATAACACTGTGCCTTGAAAAGCGGCCTGCACTTATGACGCAAGCCGGCGGTGTCCTTGATTGTCCACCATCTCACCACAGCGAAATGTTAAATAATATTGTTGATAAAATCGTTTATAAGAATTATAATGCCTTTTTAAATAATTGATACATTTCATATTGTTTGATTAGAGTCGAACTTAGTATTTATAAACCCGCTACGAGAGTATATCTATAAAATCAATTTAAATCAAATCGTTCTGTACCAATTCATTCAAAAGATTCATTTATTTTGCCAAGCGCTTTTTCCTTTTGGTTCACTAAGCTATATAAAAAAGCTGATCTTATTTCGATTTTCTTAGAATAAATTTTCCGCTTGTTTATTGCTTCTCACCAAAAATTCTCAATACTTAACTCTTAATACAGTAAAAATCTTTTTCAGCTTTGAGTTACGACTTTTTGTACTTACATTTGAGTAGGTACTTTATTAAAAAAAACTGTACCCAAAATATGTCTTTGGGCAAGTATATTAAAGTGTCTACAAAACTAAAAAAAAAGTTTTGATTTACGATTGTCCCTGGCCATAAGTATAATCAATATAAGACTAATGCCCTGACCCTAAATAACTTATTTCTGGACTTTTTGCCTGTCTGTTTATCTGATTGTTAGTACAACCAGTCAATTTGGGAAATGATATATTTACTAGGAGCGCATTAATTGCTTAGAATTTGTTTTTAGGGTTCCGTACCCAAAGGGTAATTAGCGGAACCCTATTACTAAGACTTCGCTGTCCGTCCGTCTGTCACCAGGCTGTATCTCATGAACCGTGATAGTTACAGTTAAAATCTATTATATAAAAAATCTATTGCCGCTATAATAAAATAAATATTTAAGGGAGCTCCCATACAACAAACGTGATTTTTTTGCTCGATATTGATAACGGCAACAGGTAGGCGCTTAAAATATTCACAGATTATATAGTCACTTTAAAATCAATAATAAAATTAAAATAAAACAAATATTTAAGGGGGGCTCCCATATAACAAACGTGATATTTTTGCCGTTCAATTCAATTCAATATAATTTTATTCAGATTAGGCTACAATAATTGAGCACTTATGAATGTCACTACGCCATCGGTTCGTAAGTCTACAGGGCGGGAGACCTTGTACTGAGAAGAACCGGCAAGAAACTCAGCAAGGGCATTTCTTTTCTCCCTTTCTTTTACAGCGTCCAATCAAAATATTGGAAAATGCCCTCCCTATCATAAAAGGACACTTTCCATTACAAACATAAAAAAACATGAAATATAAAGCACTAGCACAACATAAAAAAATATCTAATATAAACAAAAGACAGTTTATGTATTCATCACTAAGAAATAATCAATGTCTTACAGTATTAATAAACAAAACAAAAAAGTAAGACTAAATACTAAGAATACCAAGAAGTTTGCAAGAGCAGACCAGCCTCCACAGGCGGCACCCGTTCACGAGTATGACACATGAATCAGCCATCGCTTCGCTCAACCATGTTTTAGGGAACGTAACGACCCGACACACACGCCACCACCGCAGAGACACTTTGAGAGAGCATGACACACTCAAGCAACTCCAATAAAACTTCGATTGTACTAGTTACAATGTGTGTAGTAAAGGAACAAAATATAAGAGGAGAAGATTGGAAGGTTCGCAATGCTTTACTACCGAGCAGCAACGGCAATAAACTCACTAGTTAATCTTTTATACATCATATAAAAATACAATATAGCCTTACACTAGGTAATAACATAATATACAATGTTTTAAATTTAAAAAAAATAATATTTCAAATGCCCCAATACAAATCAATTAAGTTCTAATTTTTCCAAGCATTTTTAACATTTATGTATTCATCAACTTTGTAATAGCTTTTTTTTCATTAAAATATCTTTGACATATATTTTAAATTTATTTGAGGGTAAATTAACCACATGTTCTGGAATTTTATTGTAGAAAAATATACTTTGTATTGCGAAAGAGCTATGTACCTTCTGAAGACGACATTTTGGAACTACCAATTTATCCTTATTCCTTGTATTAACACTGTGGAGGTCACTATTTTTTGCAAATAAGTGACAATTTTGGCGTACATACATTATACAAGCAAAGATATATTGGCAAGGAACAGTTAAAATATCAATTTCCCTGAATTTCCCTAAGAGAAATTCGAGGTCCTAATTTATAAATTGACCGTACTGCTCTCTTTTGCAAAATAAAGACTGTATCAATATCAGCTGCCTTACCCCAAAGCAAAATGCCATAAGACATGACGGAATGGAAATAGCTAAAGTAGACCAAGCGAGCAGTGTCAACATCTGTAAGCTGCCTAACTTTCCTAACTGCATAGGCAGCTGAACTGAGTTTTCCTGCAAGAACTGAAATATGAGGGTTCCACTGCAGCCTATTGTCTAATGTAATACCTAGAAACACTGTTGAGTCTAATAGTTCTATTTCTTCTCCGTTTAGGGATAATTTTGTACTTATGTTTCTGACATTTGGCATCATAAATTTTAAACACTTAGTCTTTTTCGCATTAAGAAGTAAATTATTTGCCGTAAACCACTGAAGAACCTGAGAAAGCGCACTACTTACGTCGTCAAAATTAGTTTTATTTCTGTCAACTTTAAATAAAAGAGATGTGTCATCAGCAAATAGTACAATCTTGCACAGCTTCTCCACAAAGAAAGGCAAGTCATTTATGTAAATTAAAAATAGAAAAGGACCTAAAATAGAACCTTGAGGAACTCCTAATTTTACTTCAGAGCCATTGGATTTTACTTCATTGATTTGAACCTTCTGCATTCTACTACTCAAATATGAGCGGATAAGCTCAAGAGCCAAATCTGCAATACCATAATGACTCAGTTTCCTTATAAGAGTTTCATGTTGCACGCAGTCGAATGCCTTTGATAGATCACAGAAGATACCAATAGCATTTTGTGACTGTTCCCAAGCAGCAAATATATGCTGTATAAGGGCAACACCTGCGTCAGTTGTGGAACGCCCTTTTGTAAAACCAAACTGTTGAGGATGAAGTAATCCATTTAAGTTAAAATGTTTAAGCATCTGATTGAACGTTGTTATAGATAATAGTACGGAGCCCTTCGTGCGCGAGTCCAACTCGCTCTTGGCCGATTTTTATGATGTTTGCATTGCAACGAATATATTTTCGAGTTGATAATCAAGATTTTCCTTAGACTTTTATCTCAATAGCTCAAATGGTAGAACAACTAGACAGAAAGGGAATGGGTTTTTTAAATAGCCTGTAAAATTTCGTCGGAATGAATGAGAGAGTGGTAGAGTTGTGACTGCAGAAAAAAGGTCAATCCCCTGTTTTACATTTTATCCACATAGTTACAGAACCACAGTATAAATAATAGCACTTTATACAATTTGATGACTACATTCCGTCGCTTTCTAAAATCTACCCTCTGTTACGAAACTGTTACCGCTCGTATTTGCGCGTATGTACACACGTCATTTGTTTTATTATTGTGCTTAGTTTTAGTTTATAGTGCAACAAACTTACGTACTTACTTACGTAGTTTTGATTTTTGACCACTGGGTCAGCAAAGTTTGTTGCCTGTGTAGTGGGCAGGGATGACAGAAAGTAAAAATAATAACGTCAAATTTCACTTCCATATACCAAATTTATTTTACAAAATTCTGGAAGTTAGACCTGTCAAAAAATTAGAAAAGTAATGACTTACACGAAAACGTCAGAATGACCAAAATATTTATATCCAAAAATTCACGTGTTTCCGCAATTTTATTATTGTTTTTATCCTGTGAAATCATAAAACAATTCTTTTTCGTTTGTTACATATGACATGAGTTTTTGATTTAGTAAGTACCTATGCCTAAATTTTATGCCCCTTGTTTTACGAGATATTAGGAGTTGGAAAAAGTATCTGTCATCCGCACCTGCCTGTAAAAAGCTGTATTTTGTCATTTTCTGAGTCAAGCGGGGATATTAAGTTCACTAGAATAAACAAAAAATAGTTAAATAGTATATGTTTGCAGTATATTATGGGCAGACAAATGTAGTTAATAGTCCTATGTTTATATTGGTATACCATGTTATACCACTTAGGTAAAAAAACAGCCGAATGCTTATGGACGTTAAAGAATTACTTGCTTATTGCCGACCCTTTGAAATTTTCTTGAATATCCATATTGTTATCCCTAGGGAATAAAATGACAGGAAGTTCATTCCACAGCTTAAGCGTTCGTGGGAAAATTCTAAAACTGCACTGTGTGTGAGCATTAAGGCAGGTGATAGTACAATGCTTTTAACCCTAATATGGCAGACTCTGCTACAACAGTGGCGCAGTTGACTGTTCAAATTATAGCTAACCGGGTGAGCCAACTGGAGCGGAGACCTGACTACTAAAACCGTGTCATAGTCAACCGTTCAGATCTAGAAAGCTCTATACATCGTCATATAGCCCACCGCTCTGGCCATCCGCTCCGGTGAGCCGCATAGTACTATAACCAGCCTTAAGAGGGCGATATAGGCCAGAAAGCTAATTTCTGTAATTCTAACATTGTGTACGTAAATGTACTATAAATCATTAGATAATGTCATATACATTACTATGAGATATATATACTTCTTAAGAAGTTTATACCGTAATGACGCCTTGAAACTTTATTTTTTTTGTATGGAATTTAACGTTATTACCGATTTGTAGTCACATTTTTTGACTTTTCGCTACAACTTAGAGTTTATGCACTAGATAACAAGCTATTCTAATTATTTAACCAACTTTTACAAGCAAATGCAAAACACGCTTTAAAAATTTGCACAAGTGTTGAAACAATGGTCACTTCCAGATTTTTTATAGCATTAAATACAATAAATGAAAATCATTCAGTAAGGTAATGCACTAGACAAAGGCAAGTTTTATAACATAAATTTTATTCAATGCTTTAGATGCTATAGTTTAGCCACAAAATTTGCACAAAAACGGCGTATTTTCGCGGTCTAGCCTATACCCTAGCCTTAATGGTCACGCACAGTGCAGTTTTAGAAAAACTACCACCGACTATCACCGGTCCTAATTCTAAGGTGTGAGTATGAAGTACTCACTGCTCTCCACCAATAGGGATGTTGGTGGGGATCAGTGGTGCAATGGTAGAAAGTAGCCGTAGGCATCATTTCAAACAATTACTCAGAACACAACCCAATAAAAAAGCTGTAAAAGACACGGCAGTGTCAAGTATATTGTGTGACTAATGTTATGGGCATAGCTAGTTTTGGGCGAATTAGAAGATTCACGATGTTCTTCTTAACATTATATTTGTTTAATACCACCAATATGAAGGTGAAAAGCCATTTGCCTGATGTTTGGCTTCTACAAAGCATACTCGCTTAGAAGAATTTCAATACTCATAAGAAATTAGTTCGAAAACTCTCAAAACCATACATAATTAATGATGTGACATATGCCAAATAATAAGCTTTGGGAAGAGACGCATGAGAAAAAAAACCGCGCGCGCGCGCAAAATTATAAAACATTATTGTTTACAGACGAAGAGCTGACTATTAAGGACTCAGAGGAAAGATGGCCAAGAAAAAGACTGATTACAAAAAGATACCCCAACATATCAAAATTTTGTACAAAAACTCTGAACACAATTTAAATTCTGAGTCAAAAACTAACTTTGGGCCACCACAAACGTATAACGGAAGTGGCATATGGCAAGCAGAAAAAAATATTTCGGGCATTGATAGGTACACTACAGCAAAAGGCAAATCTAAAAGAGACCTTAGCATTGAAACAGATCTATGTATTCTTAGAAGATATTTTAGAAGTAAAAGAATGAAATCAGAAAATAAAGAAACACTAACTTCGAATCAAAAATATTATTTCAACTTTAACAAGGATGACAAAATAAAAGAATATAAACCAGACTCCAGTGCTTGTGGTGACGCTGAATCAAGGTCAAAAAGTTATGGGCGTCCTCACCCAGAAAATTCCATGGAAGTTTCAGCGCGTTTGCTGTGTAATCTTAAAAACTTATTAGGTATCTGGATTAGAAACGATATCCAAGATAATGAAGAAATAGAGCAGAGAATCATAAATATATTTAATTTAATACTGGATAGATTACATCGCAAAAGAGTTCGAGAATGTTGTTCCGGTTCTACTTATACACTTGACAAAGAATACATTAAGAGATGCAAATATCAAACTAAAATATCTCGTCAATATTGCAAGCAAGCTCTCAACAATTCAACATGCAATAATTCAACTGTTACTTTTCGCAAGGATTCTAATGATAGCTCTCCTTTTCGTCAGCAGCAGTTTAGATTTATTTCAACTCTAAGTTTGCCCAAAAATATAACTAACACTAATAAAATTATTAAGAAGAAGGTAAGGCACTGGGATCGCATAAATAAATCTGGCCATGAATCTTCAGATGTATATAGAAAAAAAGCACATAAACCATCCCTCACGATATTTCCCCCAGGGCATCAAAGTCAAATTACGACGATGAAAATTCCACGTTGTCCAGCTATGAAAATATCAGTTACAGATTTCGGTGTTCAATATTCAAATGAAAATATGGCTATACAAGAAAAATGTCCTAAATGTCATAGTGGAAATAATCAATTGATTAAAATATCAACAAGATGTATTTGCAAAATAAATACTTCTATTAACACTACTAATCTTAATTACTTTAAAAGAAACACTAATTGTTTTCCACGAAATGAGACACTAACAATTAACAACTTTACTATGACTGAAACTAATTATGAAAATAAATACACGTGCTTTACGCCTTCGACGCCGAAAAAGAATATGTCAGGCACAAATTTTGATTTAAACTTTCAAGAATCACATGAAACTATCAACGAACAAAAACGAAATGATCCTGTTTTTTCAATGTATAAAACATCTTTTGAAAATAAAAGCATTGGCTCTTGCAATTCAGAACCTAAAAGTGTAAATAAAATCGAGGGAAAATGCCAAAATTGGAGCACAAAAAGTACTAACAACGAAAATAGTACCCGAAATCAAAAGAAACAAGGCATTCGGGTAAAGAAGACTGGAAAATATTTAAATGATTTAGCTTATTCTACGGAAATTAACAATGAAAGTAACATGAAGCTTGATATTCGCATCAAAATATTACCAATGTCACAAAATACTACGTTGAATCAATATACTAGCACTTCTGATACACAACTCTGGTCTTATAGTTTTAATGCTGACCCAAACAGTATATTTCACATGGAAGCTCCTAGTTTCTATAATGCTGGCTCAGTCAATAACACGCTGAAGAAAAGTAACATAGAATTATCTTCTTTAGATCATCTGCAATTTTTTCCTTTACTTGACAGTGCTGTCAGCCAAGCAAAATATATTTTTGCCGAAGATAATATGTCATCTGCCAAAACAGAAGATAAAAAAAGAATGAAGATGGTGGACCATAGCACAGGAACAGTATTTTCTGATAATGAAAATGAATTAAGTAAAATGAAGAAAATGGTCAACGATTTATTATGGACAACGCAAAAAAAATCTGGGAATTATATAATGAATCAAAAACATTTAGGAGCCAATGATTCCTATACGCAAACAAAATCAGAAACTGCCAACATAGAAAATGAAGGCATTTCGATTCCTATAAACACAACTAAAGAAGTTTCAACATCAAATTTTAACTTCAAAACAGAAATTCATTCACAAATCAATAATGTTAAATTTCGCGATAGCTTTACAACTGAATCACATGGCCAACTTACAACTAACCTAGTAAACGCTACAAATAGCAACAGGTTAATACTAAACAGAACAGACACCACTTTATATGCTCAGAATATGGACACAGTTAAAACAATTAAAAAGCCTACAGTGATAAACAATAAAGTGAAATGCTACCTATCAAAATCAAAATCATTATTTGAAATGTCTACAAAACGTGACAAACTAAGCAATGACAACATCATTCTCAAACCATGCACTCGACCATCTTGCCATTGGTCAAATTTACACTACCACAAAGAATGTAAAATTTTAGCAAAGAATCTAGTAGTTCCTAAAAACAAATCAAAATTCTTGAAAAGCTTTTCGACATCGGCCATGTATCTAGATCTTGAGAATAATGCAAGTGACAAGGATGTTCCAGTTAGAAAAAGTTATATTAAGTGTTTTTGTAAAATATTGTCTTGCATTTTGTTACCTTTGATGCTTCTAGTGTGTGTGGCGTGTGTTTTGTATTATTTATTAAGCAAAAAAAAAGTTGAAACTTACAGAAGTAACAGTGTCCTTGATGAAATTAAATTATCTGAGTTGGGCTTTTAAATATTTTAGCATATTATTCATTCCTCAAAAACAATAGCTAAAATATTTAAACAACATGAAATGTGGTCTTTGTTTCAATTTTTTTTTAATATTTCGATATTTTCGATGACACTAATAAAACTGGTGCACTCAACAGAGCGAAGCAGTACTTCATGCTGCTTTACAAGTCGCAAGTTCGGCCCCATATGGAGTACTGCTGCCATCTCTGGGCGGGTGCACCCGGATTCCAGCTTGGCCCTTTTGACTCGGTTCGACGACGGGCTGCGATTAATGTTATTGTATATTAGCTTTTGCCCGCGGCTTTATTCGCACCTAATTCGATCATCACCATAGGATTCCCTCCATTGATTAAGTGGGATAATAAGTATTTTATGGTATTCTCTGTCCCTCCAGCTATCCCTGTGCTCAAAATCACCAGTAGCCCCGTTGCGACGACATGAATGAAAAGGGCATCCTGGAAAGATCTGTTTCCGTGAGAACACTCGATAGGGATAAAAACTATCCTATGTCCTTATTAAACTGACCCCGAGCCATCTTTGTACCAAATCAGGTCACACTTTTTTCCGTTGCCACGTACCTGAAATGACCTTTGATAATTTTTTTGTGGCCACGTGGAAAAAAAACGCGCCGCGGCATCACCTGCAGCTGCAGAAAATCTTATTTCTGTGAAAATTCTTGATCAGAATAACAAGAACTTTTTGTCCTGCTCCGTCTTTCTAACCATCTTTGTACCAGAAATCAGTTTAATTATATTACTCTAATGTGACGTTACAATAACAAACAAACAGATTTTCACATTCATATGTGAGTATATTAGTTAGGATTAGTATGATATTATGATAAAACTAGTTTTTTTTTTTTTTTTTTTCTTTCTGATTACTGTAACCTGGCAATCTGTGGATATCACAATGAGCCATTATATTGTTTGAATTGATTCTGACTTTATTCCAGCGAGAAAAGCTCCAGTGAGTCTTCTCAATCACATGTTGACATTTGTCAATTTGGTGCAAATCTGTTTTTTAAAGTAGGTATACTGAATCTCTTGAGAAGAGAGTGGGTTACACTTCCAGGTCCTCTCAGTTTTGATGCGTGTGGTAATGTGGTTCGACAATCTAGTCTGGTATCTTTCACTATACTGAGAAATTTCCTGCTTGATGGTAGATTTTCATATCCATATGTATGTATTTGTTTCCAATGAAGTATGGTATGTTAAGCATAGTTCTTAGAGTTTTATTTTGGAATCTTTGCAGTATTTCATTATTACTATTGCTTACAGTTCCCCACAGCTGGATTCCGTATGTCCATATGGGTTTGAGAATGGCTTTATATAAAATGAGTTTGCTTCCTGGGGAAGCTTAGATTTCCGTCCAGTCAACCAATACATATTTCTTAACTTAGTATCTAATTGCTTGCATTTGGTCCAAATGTGTTTCTGCCAAGTTAAGTGACGGTCCAAGTGCTTACCTAAGTATTTTGGATAGTCGGTTTGAGGAATTACATCATTATATAGTTTGACCGGTGGGCAGGTCTGCCTTCCTAGCGTAAATGTCACATGCGTTGACTTGTTTTGGTTAACTTTAATGTGCCATTTATTTAACCATTTCTCAACTTCTGCCAGGTGTTTTTGTAGGTTAGCTGATGCTGTTGTTGGATCTCTGTGTACTGAGAGGAAGGCGGTGTCATCCGCATATGTAGCAGTTGTGTCGTTAGTATTCGTGGGAAGATCAGCAGTGTATATGAGATACAGCACGGAACCTAAGATGCTTCCTTGTGGTACTCCTGATGATATTTCACACAGCTCAGAAGTTTCTTCGTTTTGTTTGACTTCGAAGCATCTTGCATGTAGGTAAGATTTCAGTATGTTGAAAAAGGAATGAGTGAGAGACTTTTTTATCGTATATAATAGGCCTGGATGCCATACTTTGTCGAATGCCTGGCTAATATCTAGGAAAACAGCGGAACAGTACTGTTTATTCTCCATTGCTCTACCGATTACATCTGTGAGGCGGTGTACTTGCTCTATGGTTCCATGTAGCTCACGAAAGTCAAACTGGTGTGACGGTATTATTTCTGACAGATGGGGCTTTATTTTGTTTAGCAGTATCCTTTCAAAAAAAATTCCAACTTCAGGCAAAAGGCTTATAGGTCTGTAGGAGCCTGTTTCATAAGGTTGCTTTCCTGGATTCAGAATCATGACTACCTGCGCAATTTTCCATTGGGAGGGATATATTGATAATCTTAGACAGGCATTAAAGATAGCCGTAAGTAACATGATACCTTTCTTTGGGAGTTGTTTGAGTATTGTAGCATCAATTGAATCATATCCGGGGGATTTGCTTTCTTGGAGACTCATTATTCGACAATAAATCTCTTTTGGAGTAGCACTTTTTATTGGCAGACATAACTGTAGTGGGGTGTTTAGGTAGTTAAATACTTTTTCATCATGTTCCTGGTTAACACTCTGATGTGGTTGAAATACAGTTTTTAGGTATCCTGCATAAACCTTAGCTTTTTCCAGGTGTGTTCCAGCCCATGTTCCATTATGTGTTATAATGGGTGGTATTTGGTTTTTTGGTCTAGTAAGTTTTAGTGGCTTTCCATAGAGAGTAATTTGTGTCTTTATTTGCTGAAAAATTTCCCAAGAAATGTAGGTTGTCGTTTTTCATTTTGTTGATCATACATTTCAAATTGTCAGAGGCTTTGTTAAAGTTCCTTTTGTCACTTGGGTAACCAGTGTTATGCCATATCTTTCGTAGATGTCTTCTTTCGTTGACTTTGTCTTTTATCTCCCTGGGATATTGATGTGGGTGTAACCTTCTTGTTTTATGTGTGGGTGTTGATTCAATGGCACCTAGATGAATCTGTTTATTTAGTGACTCGATTGCAGACTCTACTTCCTCAGTGCTTTTA
Source organism: Apoda limacodes (assembly GCA_946406115.1). NCBI lineage: Eukaryota > Metazoa > Arthropoda > Insecta > Lepidoptera > Limacodidae > Apoda > Apoda limacodes. Next base: position 16,172,787 of record OX291555.1, on the reverse strand, counting down.
AGGGAAATATTTAGGTTTGTACCTTCTTCAATAATTTTCCTGTATTGATCCCAGTCAGTATTGCAGTTCTATAGTCTAGGTGGTTGTTCCTTAAGGACCACTTTACAATTAACATTGAGTATGACAGGTGTGTGATCTGAAGACAGGTCAGTACATTCTTCAATGTGTATGTTACTTTGTGCTATATTTTTAACAATAAAGAAGTCAAGCAGACCTGGCACCTGCTTTTTGTCTGTGAGTCACTAAGCATGCACTCCATGTGAGACGCACCTGAGATTAAGATTGTTAACTGCAGAGACGAGTTTTCTGCCTCGTGTGAGTGTCAATCTGGAGCCCCAGTAAACATGTTTAGCATTCCAATCTCCGCCACAAACAAATCTATTTCCCAAGGTAGCGAAGAAGTTAGTAAAATCTTCTTCAGTTATGATATGTCTAGGAGGACAATAGATGGCTGAAAGTGTTATTTCCATGGTGTACCCTGTATTTTAACTGATGTTGCCTGTATTTTTTCAGTACAGTATTCTTCTTGCGCATAATGTTTAATGTTTTGCTTTATTATAACTGCAGTTCCTCCTTGTGAATTTCCTGATGGGTGATTTGTGGTGTAAACATTATAGCCTGTTATATGTATATGAGATTTTGAAGAAAACCAGGTCTCAGAGATTAGGGCAACATCAATTCTTTCGGTTTTTAAGAACATTTCAAGTTCCTGTCTACGTTCAGTAAACCCGTTGGCATTCCATGTGGCTATACGAAGTTTAAAGGCGAACTTCGTATCAACTGTGTGATTAGTTGGATCATGCAATCCATCATGTTGTCTATCATTTTACTCTCTCTGATTGGCAGTTTGCACAAGTAGCAGGAGTATCTGGCTTTTTCTTGCATGAATTGGTTGAGTGTTCCTCACCACATTTTACACATCTATAGGGTCGAAAGCATTGGTTTTTAGTATGACCAAAGCTCTGGAACCTTCTGCATTTGAGTACTTCAGTTTTTTGTATGGAGCTTCAAATGCAACCTTCATAGAGTTCAATCTGTCTACTTTGAATATATCTCTGTTATTTGATTTCAGTTCAAGGTCTGCATAAAATACAAGCAAAGGTTTTTTGGTTGTCCTATGTCATATGTTAACAATCTGTCTGACTTCTTTGATGTTCTCCTTGTCTTCAGTTGAATGAAGTCCTCGAAGTACTACTCTATAGGCTCTCTCACTTTTAAGTTTGTATGTGTAGTGATTTATTTCGGTGGTTACAAAGTTTTCCCGGATCTTTTTATAAGTGTTAACATCAATGGGCATGATCTTGACAATATGACCTGATTTCATTGTTGTCATGGTGTACATTTTGCTGTCTGTGATATTGGTCAGTACATTTTTCAATGCTGTTATATTGATTACTCCTATAACAAATATAGGTTCGGGTTTTGGCATTCTAGGATGAGATGCCTTATTTGGTATTTCATCATTGTTCTCCGTTCCTAATATTTCGTATCGGTAATGTGTTGTAACTGAGTAGTTTGTTTTTAATATCTTCTTGCTTTTATCTTGAAGGTCTGGACTATTATTATTTTCTGTCCTTTTCCTTTTTGAAGTCGGTATTTGGTCCTTTTGCCATGAGTCTGGGTTGGCGTCTTTTTTTTCTGTAGGTGTGGGTGCTTTGCTAATTGGTTTTGGTGTTTTAGCCTGGGAATTGGATCTTGTTCGTTCATTTCATTTTTCGTTTCGTTCGTTTGTTTTTTCTTCCTGTGCAGTGTTTTAATCATGTTTTTTATTTAATCGAAATTAGGCATTTGATTTCCCTAATACCTCCCATATCTGGGAGGCGTTCCCCTATCCACCACCTGGGGACGCGGTCGATGGGAATCCAGCAACTCCACACGAAATAAAACTAGTGCATTATATATTATTAACATATTATTGTTATTGTTTTTTTTATTATTATTGTATTATTTTACGAGTCTTACCACGACAGTTAGCAGTTTAACACTTTCGTAGAAATAGATATAATTAGTACATGCTTAATACATTAAAAATTGTTCGGATTGTACTTAAAACGCTGTTTAGGATTACGTAGTCAAACAAGGAACTCTTAAACTTTCTCCAAATGTCCGGCTATCAGTCCGTATGTCACAGTTTTTTAATTATAAACTGTTAAGGCTACAGTACCGAAATTTGGTACAGATATAGATTATACCCGCTATAGAAATATGTTTTAACATAATAGAAAGAAATATAGTTAAGACATCTCCCATATATGTAAATTACTTATGAAAAAAAAAGATCAACATCATATAATATTTCAGTTTTGATGATGACAGTAACCGTAGCAATAATAATCTTATGGTTTCGCTATGTTCGTTGGTCCTTCTGTGTGTCACAGCCTTATGATTCAGCTAGTTATTTAATATGTATATTTCTAAAATTCGACATAATAGATTAATGAGACGTCATATCCCTTATTAATATTTATTATGTCGAATATAATCGAATATAATCTATTTTGTCGAATTAAAACGCAAAATATTAAGGTGCATCGAATGACACCTTATATGTCCACATATGTAGGTGTTAGTACATTATGATCGAACAGATAAACACTCCCACATACATCGACTGCTAAAGTAATAATCATGCAATCGAGTAAAATAACCATAGATATACTAGAAATAGGTCGTGTGACCTCTCTCTGCCTTCTTCTAGTGGTGCTTGCTATATATATACGTATACAACTGCAAGGCTTAAGTTATATGTAGTCAACAAACAGAGATGGGACCCCATATGCCACTTTCTCTTTATAATACGCTATGGCATTTACCAACGACCCACCTTCGTACTCGCGCGGTTTATTCTAGTAAAATAACTTGAATAAACTAATCAGTTATCATCTTATCTGATTCAAGCATGTACTGTGACACATATAAAGCAGTTGTGCTTACGACTTTGGTTAATAATGTTTATGATTTTAATTAGTTTTTTTATTCTCAGGTGTAAATCACCGTGAATGCTACCCTATGATGGATTCGGATAATGAAAGCTTTGCGTCTTTTATCGAAGTTCCTAAACGATCTAACTCTAGTACAACGTATCCTAAATCAATGTCTTCCTATATTGTACCTATTAATATTGACGACAGTTGCACGGATGAAAATACTGACTCATACAATAGTGTTTCAGATACAACATTAAAAAGATCGATAAGCTACCTAACCGCTAGCTCAACACAAGATTTTGAATCAAATAAATTAAAATTTGACATTGCTGTCTCTGTCATTGACGAAATATTACTCAGTTTTGCAATATTCTCTAAGAAGAGTTCAATTTTTTATTTCAATGCTACGAATAATGGGACTTCATCAAATGAGCGTATAAAACAGCAACCACAAATTTTATTTAGTGCAAAAAAACAAGATAAACGTTACAAAAGAGACAGATATAACATAAGAAAATCAAAGAAACATAAGCATATCGTAAAAATTGGAAACGACTCTTTTAAATATAAAGAGTCGGGAAAAATTATTACCAAACTTCAGAACTATTACAAAAAAGCTAAAGCAAACGACAGTACATCTAAACAAATTCATAAAGGGCTTTGCTCCAACTCGGTATCTAAATTAGTTTCCCGCTCAGCTGTACTAAAAACGGTTTCTGCGAAACTGAATTTACTAGATGAGGACAGAATGCTGTATTTTCATAAAGACATTGATGTAGATAATAACGTAGAAAGTTTTATTTCCTTACCTTCTACAGCTGAAGCATGTTTACCGATTAGTCATATGAGCCAAAAAACATTAACCTACATGAGTAGCTTCTCATCTCAAAATAACGAAGATTATTTTGACAAAAAGAGCTTAAACTCAGTTGTAAACTTGGACACGGAGAGCCTTATACCCTTTAAAAAAGAAATAATAAACATTTCTGTGGCAAAAGTAATCAATACATTTGAAGACGTCAAAAATGAATCGCTTTTAAAAAAAGAAAGTTACATGCTTGACAAAGAAGTTGTGAATTTTATTTCTTCAGAAAAAGAGACTGTAGCTCAAAAAGAACTTACAGAGAGTCAGTCATTCATTATAACTATTGGTGACTCTCCTGATGACTCGTCTAGACTCACAAGTGCCACTAACAGCAACTTTTTTGAGTCTGACATAATAGAAATAAGTGAAGACACTCTTGTTGGGCCAAAATCCGTTTCTATTGTAAATTATCCAAGTAGTAATACATTTGAAGTTCCTAAAGAAGAATATACCCAATCAAGCCTTGATTCTACAAATACCTTAACATTTGATACGGCATCCACTGAATTTTATATATCATCAAATACCTCAATCTTTAATAAATCCGAATTTCAAAAGTCATTGAATAGATGTGTTTCACCAGATACTGTAATCGATGTGGCAATTTCTCCAATAATAACGCCAACTAGCACCATCGCAAAGTCAAGTTTTAGTTCCAATAAAAATATAGAAGCTTGCAACTTACAGAAACAAAGTCCTGTATTAAATCCGCTTGTATCTAAAATTGACAGTAAATTTATAGGTTCCCAACCAATTGCTTCCTTAAACGTTCTTAAAAAGTCTTTTGAAAAGAGTGACAGTTCACATTTTCAAAAATGTGTTGAACTTCCAGACGATAGTTTTATCACGGAAAATGTTAATCACAATGATTTCAAATACAAAAGATCACTTTCTGAGTCCTTTAACAATATTAACGTATCGAACTTGTCTGAAATCCTAGACAAATTATCGCATACACTAGACAGTTCCCTAAGGAGATTCGAAGAAAGTTTGTCTGAGAAAATTGATAAGCGAATCAATAAATCTTATTATGCTTACGATTTTCATGCACAGCCTATTCGTAAAATTGACACAGCAAATGCGAAGCAAGAAAATGAAAATTTAAATTATAGTTTTATAAAAATAAGTGACGAACCAGATACAAATGCCGAATGTAGCAGTAGAAAAAGCGACGAAGCTTTGCAATGTGATTTAACGCAAGATCAGGCTATTGAAAAAATACTTCTGGCACTTAGCAGCGATGAAGATAGGTTAAAAAGTTCTTCAAATGCAGCTAGACCTATACGCAAACTAAGTGATCAAGCTATAATAAAAGATCTTTCTGACATTCTTAAATCTCCTCTTGTCAAAATTCCAACAATGGAGACACCTATAGTCAAAACTGACTCTGTCGCAATTGCTACTGACATTCCTCAACCGATAGAAGAAAAACAATTAACGCAAATCAGATTACGTAATGCTGCCCCGATAAAATGTGTTCGTGAAAATTTTTTGATCATCGTAACTGTTCCTACGTTTTTTACTGTATTGTTATTAGTTTATGTATCAATGGCGTTTATGATAAAACATTAAAAAATTAAGTTCAGTGTTACTAATGTAATTTATTTACTACAAATATTTTTTATACACTGTTCGTAGTATTTTCGTAGTATTTTCGTAGTATTTCTATATCCTTATTTTATACTTTTTTTCTTAATATTATTTAGGATGACAGCTATCAAATTAGAAAGGGATATTTCTGTAAGAAAACTACAAGTCTAAGATCAATAATTACGAAGATATAGCCCTTTCTAGTTTGACAGCTGTCATCCGAAATAAACATCTTGATGAGGCCTATAATTTTTGTGAAGAAACTACTAGTCTACGATCAACAGTTACGAAGATATAGCCTTTTCTAGTTTAACAACTGTCATCCAAAATAAAGATCTTAATGAGACCTTTCATTTCCGTAAAAAAAACTAATAGGGTACGATCAATAGTTAGTTCATCAGATCAGTAGATCAAATTATTAAAAAAAGTTTTTTTTAAAGTTGTCTTGTCTTTTAGGGTTCAAGCTATCTTTATATTAAATTCATCAGGATTGGTTTAACCGTAAAACTTTACTGTTTGACAGACAGACACCGCCACTTTCAAATTTATTAGTATGCAGGTTTCGAATTTATAATATTATATTATATTTATAATAGTATGGAAGAATTTAGAATACAGACCAATCGACCAATATTATTTTTGAATTAATATCTCTTATATTATTAGTAGTTGTGCCATGGGGATAAAGCGCTTGAAATTCCTTACGGCACAATTAGTCAGTTGGTCGGTGGGAATCAACGCCTACGTTGTACCTAGGCCGTCGCAGTTACAGAAAGTTCGATTAGGAATATCGGTAAGTACTACAAAAAAAACTAAAAAAAAAAACGAAACTTTAAGGGTTTAATGTGAAAAAGGTCAACTAGGTAGCCTCTATCGTTGAAAGCTGTCACTTTCACATCTGTCAAACTAAAAAGGCCTACATCTCCGTTTATAAATTTTCATTTTTCGTCATTTTTGTTATATCTGTCCTTATGATTATTTTATATTTTTGACTTACCCGTGGACCCACTGGAACGACCAAATTTAATTAAATAATTCAATCTCTAGTGCAATGGTACTATGGGGAAAAATAATTACCTGTGGTCCAACCAGTGGGGCATGGCGGTGGGTCCACGGTTAAAACGCGCATATTTTATCAAGTGAAGAACCTGATGACCATAATCAATTTTGTATCTCACTGAATTTTTAGAAAGTTAAGAATCTGGCAACTTGCTCATAAAGGGTGGATAGGTCCTTTGCCTGGACTATAAATTCCCGTCCTTCTCTTACTTTGCTAAGGTTAAATACCTACCTAAGCATTAATTTCTATGGGCATTTTAATACAATTGATGGACGGAACCCTCAGGGCACGTGTTCTACTGGCACTTGTCAGTTTTACGCAGAGTTTTTTAAAGAATATAGGTACAATAATATTTCGTTACATAAATAAGACTTTCAGCATCAATAACAGTAGACCTTATTAAAACTTTAATTATGAATATTCAAAAAAAAAGCCTGTGATCTTTTAAATTAGCATGTCCAGGACATGTCACCTCGGGACAATTTTTGAATTAGAATTTTAAATTACTTGTGTCTCCAGTTTGTTCTAAAAGTTAATTTATACTCGCCAAAGTCCGAAGCTGTTAAAAGTTTTATTATTTATTGCCGTTTTGCTCTGACGGGAACATTTCTACTTTGACAAATTTAACAGTACTGAAATTCAATTTAAATTTTAGATTAGGCCTTTTCGAAAGCATTATCGAAAAATTTCGAATATGTACCTTCTCTTCATCTAACATGTGTGAATTTCATAGAGTTTTTAATTAATTTTAAGTTAGTAGATTCGGATTTTGAGGTGCAATACATTTTTATGTAAGGTACCTGCGGGTAATAAGGCCTATGTAATTTCAAATTTATTTTTTTACTTAATCAATTATTTAGTCTTTCCAAACTCCGTAACATTTTTTGTATTGTTATGACGGAACTGCAGTTTCTCGGTAGAAAAATATATTTTTACCTTATTATTTTAAATTTCCAAATGAATTCAAAGAAATTGAGACAGCTGCGGGAAATATGGCCTTAACAGAATTGCTTAGTTAAATTTTATTTGATCCTGTTAAAGAAACTGACGCTGAAAAAGTTACATACAAATGTGTTTTACCATAGAAATCAATAATCTTCCGAGTGACGTTAAAATTTGGACGCTGCACGTAGGCTTTATTACTCGCACTATATAAAATAATTTTTTTGTTGAAGATCTATGATTATATTTTGATTTTTCTTTCTCGTTTCTTAGACTATACGACATTTTATGATTGTTACCCATATTGTGATATTTTTTGCACTTTTCTTATTATAAAATTTAGGGGGTAGGCCATATTACCCGCAGGTACCTTACATTTTGACTACATAGAAAAATAAAAAAAAAACATACAGATGAATTGAGACACTCATATGTTTCTTAGTTAGTTAAAAATAGCCAACACTTCCAACCCTTGGCAAGGAGCTCATTCCACAACCTAAGCGTTCGTGGGAGAAAGTTTCTCTGAAACCGCAGTGTACGCGACTATTTAGGTTCTAAGGTTCGATGGCGAGCGGTACGATGGTAGAAAGTAGCCGTTGGCACCACTTAGAACAAATCCTCAGAGACATCCCATTACACAAGCGGTAGACAACACAGGGAGGCAAAGTCTTTCATACGGCAAGTGAGTTTGGAATTCTCAATAAAACTTAATTTCGCAACATAAAAATATGTAAGTGTTTTATTTGATTTCAAAATGATAACTCCGGAAACCTACGACTAGCATGACCTGGCACGCTATTGGTTTTCTAATCCTAGCTCGCTGTATGACGGATCCCTTGAAAATAGAGGTGTGATACCAGTTTTGTACAAATTCATCCTTCACTGGCGCTAACAGACAAAGTTTGAAGGACTAAGCGCATATTCTATGTGCTTAGAAATATAAAAACTGCTAGGATATTATAATATCAAAGGTACCTACAAAAATCAATATAAAAATTTCACCGGCTCCAAAAACCCTCAAGTGTTTTCTTTACCCTGGAAGCTTATTGGGAACATTCTTGAGTACACCAGACTCTGGAATTCGAGATATAATGTATTCAAGTAGGTCCTACCTCTCGAGACCCATGAATGTACTTATCTCTCGAATAAAAAACATAGGGTTCTTCAGAAATCTCTTCTAAAGTTTCAAAAACCTACATATGCTAATTAATAGATTTTGATGAAACTTGTACTGTTCCCTAAGTTGAATAGTACCTAAATAAAAAAAGTTATTAATATCCGACAAACATACAAATATATATATCAAATAAAGGTTTGTCCAGTGCGGGAAGTGCAGAGGCACAGCAGTCGGACACCCTACCAGCGAGGCTGCAATGGACTATATATTTGAATGTATAGATATCTTCCGGTGGTGGCCTAAGGGTTTAAATTTCACTTTACGTCCCAAGTGGCGACGGTCAAACCCCGGGGTCGGAGTGTACCAATGAGACTTTTCTTAATTTCTCAAGTGCACTGAGTTATTTATTCACACCGCTTTTCGGTGAAGGAAAACATCATGAGGAAACCTGCATACGTCAAGAAAAAAAAAAGACGTATGTGAAGTGTGAGGGTAGGCCGTGCCCCAGTGGGGACGTATGAAGGCTAGCGCGAGAGATATCTTCACTCATATATACGCACAAATAAATACTACATAGATACACTTATAAAACTCGGCACACATTGGGGGCGTCCATAAATTACTTGAAGTGATTTTGGCGATTTTTCGACCCCCCTGCCACTTTGGTGAGATGTCGTGAGATTCTGCTCAACCCCCTCCCCCTAAACGTAATTTATGGACGCCATTTGGTTTAGGAGACTACATAAACTAACATATATGAACATTGTGCAATTCGAATTGTAATTATTCTACACTTATACATACTTTTTAAAATTGTATACGTTTGTTCCGAGGTTTTGTCTTGTCAAGTTTTTGCCATTCGATTTAAAAAATGTAACTGATTTATTGCGGAACAATAAATGGGGTGAAAAAATAAAATAAAACTGCTATTCTAAATATTGCACAAATATTAAAAAAGATTAATTAAATTAGTTAAATACTTACTTCAGAGACGAAAATGCAATTTCATTAAACATTTTGTTTCCCAATGTTAACAGGAATAAATTTAAATTAAATAATAATTGAAATTAATTCAATACAAGAAATACTTAAATATATTAAAATTAAAACGGGACCAGTTTCGTTAATTAACAAACGACAGTGGCTTTGAAATGCTTAAGTGATATCAAAATCAGTATGCAATAATTAATTTTGTATTTCTTGAATAAGTGTTGGCTGGGACAAGAACTTATAGCAATAGAAATGATCCAAAATATACCTTTTGTTTAAAACAGTTAATTAAAAAACATTTCCTGTTGTCACTGGCTGTCAATCACAGAGTACATTGTATATACCTGACAGTCAACGCAAATCTAATCGCAAGCTTAATCAGATATGAAAGACACATAAAATTATTTCTTTTACAGAGTAGGGCAGATGAAAACTAAGCAAGGAATTTTAAAAATTCGCATTTTGATAGGTTCATAATTAAAAAGTCAACAATAGTACATTGTGTATTGAGGGGGGTACGGAGAAAATTACTAACGAGGGGCTATTTAGAAGCCTAAGGCCGAAAGCCAAAAGGCTTTAATGATTCGAGTTTGTGATTTTTGTACCTTCGTACCGTATGTGAATCTATACTTCTATACTAATATGATAAAGAGGAAAGATTTGATTGATTGTTTGTTTGTTTGTCTTAAATAGGCACCGAAACTACTGGACCGATTTAAAAATTCTTTTACCATTAGAAGCCGACATTATCCCTGATGAACATAGACTACTTTTTACCGTGGGAAAATGCTTCATTCCTACGAGAAAAATGGGTAATAGGACAACGGGTAGTAAGAATTATCCTTCCGTACATTCCTAATTACTTAATTATGTAATTACTTTCTATTTCACATAACTTCTAAACGGCTCAACCGATTGGGTTGAAATTTTATATGGGTATTTTGATGGTTTTCTGGATAATTTAAAAATACACGAATTTTTTATGCCATCAAAGAGAAAAAATTTGATTGTTTGTTTTTTTTCTATATTTGAGGAGTTGCCATAAGAACCTACGCCGTATAACGAAATTAAGGGCGGGTGAAGCCGCTGGCAGAAGCTAGTCAATAAATAAACTCATCTAAACACGATTGAATTGGAGTGATAAGAAGTAGAGAAAACAACGCCACCGCCAGAACAAACAAACATTTTTTGAACAGCAGGACAGCTCTTATACATACTTATTAAAATAGGCGCGTCATTACCGCCCGAGGGCTCTATGAACGCGCGCTTTGCTTTTAGAAAATAAAATTAACAAAGAAAACGCCCGTGGGAGTAATTAAGGTCATAGCACCTTTTTTTTGCACTTTGCCTGCACGTAATGACACTGTTTACGAGTAAGTATGATGAAAAGATATTAAAATGTCGAAAACTATAAATGAATGGCGCTTGTAAATTAGTGCGTAGATTTTGCTTAAAAAATAAGCTCGATTTTGTAAAGTATGAATAAAACAACTTTTTTTTCGGTTTAAAATTTCATTACACCATTGAAACAGGTACTTACATTTTAATTTTCTATCCTAAAATAAATATTATTTTGGGTCACATGAATCTTTAACTATTATAAAGCAAAATGTGGTTGCTACTCCTGAAAGGCAAACCATTCTAACCAAAAATAAGAACCTAAACAGAAGAAGTGATTTTTTCAATTATTTAATGTGATATTTCAAACAAAAAATAAATTAATTGAAGTTTGTTATTTTTATTTATTGTATTTGTGTGTGTGTTCCTTCGAAATGTCGCAGTAAAGTATTCAATTCCGCGCCAACACCAAACGTCCCGATTGATCCAAAGTAAACAGCTGACGCTGTCTACCGCTCCTGTAATAGAAGTGAGAAAACTATTATTTATTGACCTAGGCTATAACATTTTAAAATCACTGCCTCCTGAGCTATAAGCTAAATTACCTGTGTTACGAGTGGTACAGTTAAAAAAAAAGTGACCACGACTATCTCAAGGAACCTCAAGAAAGTGTCAACGAAACGGACTTGTAATGAAACAGTAATGATAATGAGCCTCAAGATTTTGGGTCTACGTCTAGAGGCGGTCCATCTTAAAAAGATGCCATATATACCCACTGTAGAATGATAAAAAAATAAGTTTGTGCATGCTATATGCCCTCAGCAGATCTGTCATGACCACTTCATCATGATATGGATGAATGTACTTATTAAAAAGTTTCTAGATACATCGACTGATCCCTTTATTAGTATATCAAAAATGTTGATTTTGAATACTGTTATCCTTTAGTACAAAGTTAATTCTTTCTTTTTTACAATAACTATAATACAATGTGGTTAAATATTTTTTTTTTTACTCTATTTTTGATATTGGGTTTATATATGCTGCAGCCGAGTATAAGTGCAACTTTATTGACGCGAGTAATTAAGAATTAAGTGGCGTATAATGCCATCTTAGTTAGAAACTAAGGCTACGGTGACCGCTTACCATCAGGCGGACCGTAGGCTTGTTTGCCACCTTAGTGGTAAAAAAAAAAAAAAAAAAAACACTTGTCACGCAGAATATGAGCGGTTGGTAATAAGAGGCTTTCCCCCACATTATACCCAATAGGTAGGTACTCGTATGTATATCCAGTCACTTCAAGGGATTAAAACCTTCTAAATTTTTTTTTTTTTAATTTAAAAGTTAATAACACAGATTAGCTTATTCCGCGGTCATGATCTGATTTTATTATCCAGCAATAAAATAAAATAAAAAACCAAAAACCATCGTTAAACCACGGTGAGACTCTTTCGATTTTATATTGTATTGTATTGAACTTTATTGTTTTGTTTATTCTTCAGCAGAAACATTTTTATTTTTTCATATACCTAGTTAATAATATTTAACATCATTTATTATCACATATTTCAAAAATTAAATATATTATTTCGTAGATAATACCTATGTACTATCGAATCTAACCCCAATTTGATATTTTTCTATTTTGGTTATCTTAAAATCTTGTTTAGCTTCCATATTAATCATTTTATAAGATCTCGTTCTATTCCAACATATCAGTTACCGAGATCGTTGATTGATATCGGATCTTCAAAGGTTTATATAAACGTATTCTTCAACCCTTCAACCTAATACTTACCCTTTTCACGTAAAACGATCTTCAAGATCGTACAAGTTCAGTAAGATTTCGGTATCTTATTTCGAAATTGTCTCGGTACATTTTTAAAAAATATGTTGTTTAAAAATCTTATAACTATACATATAGGTAAACTTAAAAAGCAAAATCTTATCGAAATATAAAATCGTTAAAATTCCAAAATACGCAAAAATATATATATGCACAAAATATATATAACTATATATTGTGCATATAAAATAATAGAACTAATTTGAAATAATTAAATAATTATAAATGCAAGCAAGCAAATGTGTAAAACTTAACTTAATCTACGTTTGGCTTAGACTGTAAGTATATTTAGGTTCTGTAATTAATAAATAAATAAGATTAATTATTTTTTTGTTTATAGTTTCAATTTTGGGTGTATGGATATTTTTTGCTTTCGATAACCTAGATGAAGATAACAAGTATAGTATAACATTTCTTTTCCAAAATACATTGCTGTTGCTGAGCCAAGAAATGTTCTAGCAATTTCAGAACCACATAAAGGGCCTGGAAGAGACAAAAAACCGCCCAAGTGCTAGTCGAACTCGCGCCCTCAGGATTCCTTACCACCACAGAATGCACGAGCCTGTCTCTGCGTCTGATGTGTATCTGGACTACAGTGGCTTTATGAACGTCATAATACACAGGGACAGACTACAAGATGGCGATTTGCTAAATTAAGGTATAAGAGTTTAAAATGGCGTTTTGCTAAATTTAGTATGTAGAAAAAGCCAGAGAATTTAGCAGCCCTCTCTTCATATGTTTCGTAGACTTCAGAAAAGCCTTTGACACTGTCTAATGGAGGGAGATGTGTAAGATACTAACTACTACGAAGGCTGTACGAGGATGGCACTGCAGCGGTCCGAGTAGATGGCATATACTCTGAGGGGCTCAAAACGGAGGCTGTTGTTAGGCAGGGATGTATACTTTCTCCTTTGCTCTTCAATATTTACACCGAACATATCATAAGCATAGTGCTCGAGGACTGGGACAAAGGGTTTTCAATTGGAGGTCGGAAGGTGACTTATTCAGGATATGCTGATGACACCACTCTTCTTACATCATCCATAGAAGATATGGAAATATCCTACAGCGGCTATAATCAAACAGTTGAAGGTTGGTTCTCGGTATTAATCGTGAAAAGACCAAAATGATGATAGTAGACCGGTCGCAGAATAACCAACCGGATGACAAATACATAGCGAGCTATGAAGTTGTTCAGAGCTATATCTACTTGGGATCCAACATCACGAATACCGTAGGCTGTGAAGATGAGATTCGAAGACTCTGTGCTGTGACTCGTTTGGTTCTTGAGGAGCTCACAAAGTTCTGGAAAGACCTTAGGATAACCAAAGCCACTAAGACCCGGCTTATGGAAAGTTTCGTCTTCCCGATCTTTCTATACGGAGCTGAGACGTGGACGTTGAGGCTAAAGGAGCGGAGGAAAATTGATGCACTAGAAATGTGGTGCTGGAGGCGGCTGTTAAGGATCCCGTGGACAGCTCACCGCACCAACGTATCGATTTAAGAAGAAGATTTAAGATAAAGGAAAGACTATCGTCGACTGTCCAGATGCGAATCCTTAAATTCTTCGGATATGTTACCCGCAAAGAGGACTCAATGCAGCGTCTGGAAGTACAAGGTAAAATGGATGGCAAGAGACCACGTGGTCGGTTCCCGACTAGGTGGTCAGACCTCATAAAGTCCACCACACAATCCACCATGACTAAATGCTATCGCAATGCTTGCAAAAGAAACAAATGGAGATGCATTGCTAGAGCCGCTACTCAAGAGTTAAGACCTACCGTAACCACGACCACTCTGCCAAGAGTGTACGACTAAGAAGAAGAAATTTAGTAACAAGACGTTAAGGCCTACTATACTGCACACTAGCGCCGCCACTAGATGTTGTTTATTTCTCTTTCATACAAAGCGTATTTTAAAAAGTAAAAAATGAAAAATACTAACTAGTGATTAACTATTTTTAAAACTTTTTGATTTATCTATAGAACATGTCTGCGAGTTTTATTTCGCGTGTTGGTTAAAGGTGGCTACATTAAGCAGAAACCCAAATTAAAACTAACAGACATGTAAAGTTCTGCTAACAATACAAAACGATCTAAAAATAGTTATTTACCAGTTAGTATTTTTTAACTTTTAACTTTTTTAAATACGCTTTGTATGAAGAAGAAACTGAGGGACGTTTCGCTGAAATAGATATAAGTATACATACAGTAAAACAAACTTTTCCGACCCGGCGGTAATAATAATAAAAACTGTAGTCGCCATATTGAAATGATATGAACTTACGACGACGCTAGAAACTAAAAACCGGGACAGAAAAGTTTGTTACATTGCATTGTAGGTACAGGCATAATATTCCCACATGACTCTGTAAAAATGATATGCATTAATGCGTGTCCATATTGAAGAAGAAGAAAGGAAGGAAGTAGCTACAAATCACTCAGTTTTTGTATTTGCATCTTGCGAAAAACAGTCTAAAAAACTATAAAAAGTTTAAATGCCTGTTGGTTGTAGGTAGAAAATATAATTAGGTATGAAAATGGTACCTTAGCCTCGCACTATTCCTTCTGTTTTCTTTTGAAATATTGGCTGGAGTAGTTTCTGCTGCGACTTCAGATTCGGTAACGTCCTAAAAACCCAACTTAAATATACAACTTCTACTGACTTATAAAGTCCTAGTACGAGTTGGTAAATCGATCTAACAAACACACACAAAATCTTCATAGAAGTAAGAAATACAATATAAATTATACATATATAGAAATAATCCTTCTTCGCTTATGACTCCCCGAAGGATAGAGTCTTAGAAGAAAATATATTATACATGCCATTTCTATGGCTATATCATCAATATACATAAATACTTTTATAGCAAAGATGCAGGCATTAACCTCGAGCCAGGACTTAAACCTGCGACCCTTACATTCCGTGTAAGTGCTCTACCACTGAGCTATCGATGCACAAGTCTGGCTGACGACAATCCCAACAACATCTTTGCTCTGGAAATACGCTCGTAATGTGCGTCACATACAACTCCTAGTGACTTATAAAATAATATAATAAATATTATAATTGAGTAATTATAAATATTTATAAATATGTATTATGTGCACTGTAGCGAAATAATTATAAATCATTAAGGACTAGCTTTTGCCCGCGGTTCCACCCGCTCTATACGGTTATGGGTGAAGGATTTTAACGGTAACTGCTCAATGATAGAAAAAGAAACCGCCTTGTACTTGACGTTTTCAAGTAGCCTATGTCCTTTCCCGGGACTCTAACTATCTCCATGCCAAATTTCATCATAATCAGAACAATAGTTTGTGTGAAAAGGTAACAGACTGACGGACAGAGTTACTTTCGCATTTAAAATATTTATTACTATATTATATTAAGCTCCTATCTATCGGAAAATATTACAGTTTTGAAGTTTTGTTTTTTTTATATGCATAGTTGTTGAGTAAAATATGAATAACTTGAAAAAATCACATACCACTCTTAGTGACTTATAAAATCCTAGTACTTCAATGTTACAGACACACAAAATCTTTATAGAATTAAGAAATACAATATTAAAATATATAAATAATCTATCATTTATAGCGATAATCCCTAAAGGTTGCCTTAGAAGAAAATAATTTATACGTGCCATATCTAAAGCTATAATATCAATATAAATAAATACTACTAGAGAACTTACACGCAGTGTAAGGGTTGCAGGTTCAAGTCTTGGCTCGAGGTTAATCTTTTGACTGCATCTTTGCTATGAAAGTATTTATCTATACAATCTATATCCATATCTATATGTATAAAATAACATGTATACAGGATGGAAATGTCAATGAAATTATGTATTTTTAATGATCATGCATTTCGATAACTCACTTCTCTGGCATAATGTGGTACAGCTGGGTAACCCGGATTTGCTTGCACTCGTGGAATGGGCGCTCCATATTGAGGAGTTACTCTAGGTTTGCTCCTGTAAATAAACATCTCAATTAAGAGGCAATTAAACCAAACACTTCACCCTGTGTCCAATGCTAACTTACTTCCTACTTATAAGTTGTCTAGAATTGGTACATTATTCTGTCCCTGTTCGGTCTTTTATTTTGCCGCTTATTATTATGAAGCTGGTAATTATGACTCATGGGACCTACGAGTATATAAAGCTACCTTAGTCCTATCTATGCTATATGCTCACCACTTGTCACGCAGGACTGAAGTGTTTGGTTAAAAGTTGGTTTAAACCTATCCAACGACACAATACACCGTGGCATAGACAAGAAAAAAAGGCCTCATCCTCACTTTACGGGGTACCCTAAAAAAAATTTTATTTTACCACTTTGTTGGCGTGATTAATTACCTATGTCAAATTACAAATTTTAGTGCTTAGTCTTTGAGCTAAGCCACGGATGGACAGGTGGACGGACATGGTGTGACTATAAGGGTTCCTTGTTGACTAAGAAACCGTAAAAATACAATAAAAAAAAACTATAACTATAGACACATACGAAATAAGAAACTGTAACTTCATTAAAAATTAAAAGAGAATATCTCTGTTGCTCCGTGTATATATATTAAAAAGGCGCAACGCGTGCGTGATAAAATACGCACATCTGTAAAAACGCCGCAAGCCCTAAAACTTCACGCACTAATTTAATTTCCTACGCAACCTACGTCATATGCAAATATACTTATATGATATAAATTTTCTACCAGAAAATTTATTCAAGAACCCTTAAGCATCCTTCGCATCTCATTAAAACCTTTGAAAGCATTACAAATATAGAATTAAAATATTCAGATGCATGCCCAAGCTTCGTCCTTATCACGAACATCATTACCATATCCTTTACGTGACTGTTCATACTAAGTTAATGTTTTTAATTCAATACAATTTCTGGCTAACCTTGAACCAAATGCAGTAGCAACAGCCGTGGCACTTGAATCATCACCCGCATCAGTGTCAGTTCCATCTTGTTCTTCAGTTTGCTCAATGTCATTCCCCTGCTGATTTATATCTAAACCACTTTGAAGGGAACCCTGTCCTTGAAAAGCCTGTTGTCTCGCAATCTGACTGAGATCTTGGCCGATGAATTGTTGTTGAAGAAACTGATCTTGGTTTGGTATGTTGAGTATTTGAGCTTGTGTTAGAAATGCGTCTTGCGGTTGATAATAGATGCCTTGAGGTTGGATTGGAAATTGCTGGAGATTAACTCCTTGAGGTTGGGAGTTTGGTTGATAAGCGCTTTGGGGCTGATACTGGTTAAAGGCTTGCGGTTGCCCATAAGCAGCTTGTGGTTGTAAAGTTGACTGAGGTTGGTAGGCTAGCTGAGGTTGAACTGACTGAGGTTGGAAAACTTGCTGAAGTTGTACGGGCTGAGGTTGGAAAGATTGCTGAGTTTGGACTAGTTGAGGTTGGGTGACTTGCGGTTGCTGCAAAGCTAGTTGAGGCTGGTAAGCCACCTGAGGTTGAAAACCCTGTTGTGGTTGTTGTAATTCACGTGATTGAAATGCTTGTTCTTCTACAAATTCAGTTTCATCATGATCATTACTATTTTCAGTATCTTGTATCTTAGGTTGCGAATTTCGATTAGGTTGAATATGAGTAATAGTTTGAGGGTTAACAATACCAGGTTGGAGCTGAGTTTGTGGAAACGCTTGCGGTTGTATCAGAGGTTGATACTGATTATTTATCAATAGCTGCTGGTCAGGGCTTTGGCTTACAAACCCTAAAGGCTGTTCAGGTTCAGTAACCAGAAAAGCTGGTTTTCGTAGAAGACCTCGCTGACTTTCAATAACAAATTGCTGATTCTGTTGAATATTTTGCCTTTCACCTAGAATTGAAGACAGAGCAGCAAAATGAACAGGACCATCGTACCCAGTAGAAATTTGTCTCGCAGCAACTTCCTCAGGTGCAGCTTGGAAATATACTGGAGCTTTTATTTGACCTATTTGCTGAAGAGAAGCAAATCGAGGCTCTAACTGTAATCTTGCTAGAGCGCTTAACAACAATTCCGGTGGGTACTCCTGCATGTTTTCTTTCGTTACTTCAATTGAAACTTTTTGGTCACTTTGATTAGGGTTTTGACTAGGAGACTCTTCTCCTTGATTTAATGTTTGCTCAGGTTCTAGTTTAGGTTTTGCTGATTGAGAATAAGGTGTACTAGCGACAGTAGTTTCTGGAATGTTGACCGTTATTCTAGGTCTAGGTGCTATGACTACCTCAGTGGGAAAAGTAGGTCGGGGAGCGAACTGACTTGGCACAGAGGGATCAGGAGAGTGGTTGGCATCAGGACTAACAGGAATTCTCGTGTCTAATTCCTTCTGGTTAGCAAACTGACCTGATCTTGCTTGTTGTTTCTGAAACTGAGAAAAATATATTTACAAAACTGCTTCAGTATTTTGTGTAAAGAAAAGTAATGAGGAATCGAGAGTTTCTTTATTTCTTAGGTAATACAAAATCTTTCTGCCTCATTATCTTTAATATTCTGAGTTTTTAACCGTGGTACTGCCGGTAGTAATGCCACGGTTTAAAGTCATTTACCGTAGAACTACTGATTTAATACTAGTAGTGCCACGGTTAAAATTCACTACTGATTTAATACTGTAGTGCCACGGTCATTATTCATATAATATACTACTCATAATTTGATAGCGTGTAGGATTGAATCTTTGAGAAATATATTCCATGCAACATAACCCGACATCTCCGATCCAAAAAAAATTAGCTGTACCAAATGGATTCTTACTCGTAGCAGAAACATCTCCTTTACATATCTATTTCATAATTTTAAATTCTCTTAAAAGCTGATTTACCTGCGATTGCTGAAAATCTTTGTTTAAACTCAGGATGTCAGAATTAAAGGTGGGTCCCACATATTGTTGTCCATTGATTGGTGAAACTTGGAACAGTGGAAGTTGCTCTTGTGTTGGTAAACCTTGAACCCTTACATCATCATCAGTAGAACTGCTTGTTGGGAGAGGTGGGTTTACCGTTCTGGGATTAAATGGTGGAAGATATTCTGGCTTCTGTAAGAATATTATAGATGGACAATATTTAGTTTCTGGACTCTTGAGTTGAGTTATGTCATTGAATACTAAACAAATGTTCATAACATCCTGTTACAGAACTTTGGTTAGCTTAGCAAAACTTTTTTTAAAGATATCTTGTATATTTAAGTGTAGTAGTGTAGTGTAGATATTTTTAATAGGTTAATTCATTTGCTCAAACATTTTTCCTCTATTAAAATGTTTATTGCAAAAGTTTATGTGTGTTGGTATGTTTGTTACTGAACTGATTTGGCGTGAAATTTAAAATAGAGATACCCTAAACACGTTAGCTAGAACACGTTTCATTTCGGAAAATTCAAAAGTTCCCACAGGAATAACTACTGAATTACTATAGCTACAGCTTTGACTTGCTATAGCAAACTTACCTACTATAATTCTTTCTATTCTTTGCTATAATCAAGGAGTTACCGTAGAAATCTCAAGCCGCTAAACAAATTTAGTGCAGGTGGAGCCGCGGGAAAAAGCAAATAGTCTACTAACATTAGCATTTGCAAGCTAACCTGTTGTTGTGGTGGCAGCTCAAAAGATGGTCCACTGGGTCTCCATCCGCTGGGAGGGTAAGGTGCTGGTGGCTCAGCCACAACGCCACTGACCACCAAAAATACGACCAATAGTTCCTGTTAAAAAAAAGGTATTGAATAATGATATATCTTACTAAGGGGTTGTTCATCGCTGTATTATATATATACGATATTAACGCCAGTTTTTCTGTCCCGACACAAACCCGTCAGATGTTTATAAAACACCAAAGTCATTCGAAAACTCTGGTATTAGGTACGACACTGGTGGTACACCTCGAGCTTCATCATCGAGTTCATAAGTATACAATCTTTTTTGGTACACTTATAGATCCGCTATATTTATTTAATAAATTTAACTATATTTAATTAACACAAGTTAGCTGGTGTGTTGTTCTAGTATTTTTGAAAGTTTTTTGAAAAATTATGCCCCGTTAATGCCCGTAACATGTCACACTTGTCACACACACCGCTGTAATTAATTGCATATGGTCGGATTCTTTAAAAAAATTCGGATTCGTGAAAAAGGGAGTAAGAAACCAACATTTGACATGTTATAATTTTTTTATCTAGAGTACAAAAAAATTCTCCCGGATTTTTTGCCGATTTTACATTTCTGAACTGGCAACCCTTTTCGTGCTGTTCATGTTTAACGGGAACTCCATACAAACGCTTTGGAGGAATACCATTTTATCCCACATTCCTACTACGCGACAATTTAGGGGAATCCCTTAAATATGATATATAAGTCAAAATTGTTTTATTTTTCCACTAGTTCTTCTGAGGGCTCCTGAAAGTATATTTGTGTTATAGACTAATAGTCGAGAAAACTCCGTGATAATACATTCAGGTCAAATATCATCAAATTCACGTGATGTTGTTAGAGGTTCATGCTTCGTCGGTCGATTGGCTATCCACACGCGGCAGCTCGTCTATACTCATAATAGTATAAGATTGTTAAAGCGATTTTGCTGGTATTCCGATAGCGGTCATGCAGAACCGCAGAACTCAGATAACAATGATGTTTTTATCTGTATAATTTCCTAAATATATAATACTTATCATGAATTTCATACTTATTAGTTAGTTTTTGATAAGATTGCTTTATTTATTGCACTTATTCTAAAAAAAACTAGCAAAGTGCTACTCAGACTCGCAAATAATGGGTTCTGCTGGTACGATAAAAATCATGAGCATGACTCGCACTTGACCGGTTTTATTAATTGTTGTTGACAACTGTACCATAAGTAGAGCTAACACTGTAATTGTTGAAAATTCAAAATCTTTTTATTCAAATGGGTTTTTAGGAACACTTTAAACTAATCGTCAGGAGAATCAACAACAATTTGCTAAACAAACTAATTAAAAAACTATTTTTTTGCCAATGTCCAATAGAAGTTTAAGTTTTTTAGTTTTTGATTTTATGATTATTAGTTAGGAAATACGGCAATATAACACATATTTTGAGAAAATTTCAGGCAAAGCAAAAGCTTACTTTGAGCCTGAGTAAAAGGGCTCCGTTTGTCCCTTTAAGTACGGAAAAGGAACCATAAAAACGCTTAGGGTTTTTTATGTAGTACAATTTCAATTAACGTTGGCAATGTCAAGATTATGTTTCATTTGCTAATTAAAAATTAACCATTAAAATTAAAATATTTTAGTATAAAAAAAATTTCATGACACTTGAATGAACTATAGTTACAATTATAGCATACTTCTTTACTATATAATGAAAAAGTTGCGATTCTACGCCAATAACCAAATACCAGAAAACCAAAAAATATACACTACTTGTTGAGAAGGCCTAGTAAATAACATATGTGAATATATTTCAATTCCATCAATAACATATATATGTTGTGGATAAAGTGATTAATAGGACATTATACATAATGCCCGGGCCGTTTGATAATTGCCCAATATAAGCGGGCAATATGATAAGAACTATTATTAACATACTAATTACATTGACCTCGCTTTATAAATAATGCCCATGACCTATTGGGCAGAATAATAAAACTATATGTTTTAATAGATTAACATAAAATAAGAAACAATCCTTTCCTTGTATATCGTATTTTTTTTATATGTATAGGTACAATTAATTCAGTATATCATGTGTTATTCCCAATTTATAAAGGTTTTGAGCCTGTTATGACAATAACAGTAGCAGGTACATTTTTTCTATTTATGCGAACTCGATAAACACCCGCAACGCAAACTCTTAGTGTTACATATTTTAGCCACAGGATACTCAGCTTAAGATGCATCAAACATATTATTTGCTTGTTTCTGCAAATTACTTAAAGCCAGTTCCTGAGTTCATAAGATGAAGAACATTTTTTTCCGTTATTCACATTTTGGTCTGATAAAGCCAATTTCTCTGTCGATATTGGAATTTGTCACCTCACCAGTTCTTCACACTGTATATTCCCATTTTAGCGGGCCCTGATTATATGTTTGTCCCTGCTGCCCCTGGCCTGTCAAACATACCTAAATTATCAAATTGTATAACAATCACGTAGCAATATTCATACGGACCAGACGCTGTGATAAACAACGAATTATTAATTGTTAATTTCATGACCCAATTTCACAGTATTCATACTGCCTGGACATTGTACATAATGCCCTAATTAATCACTTGGTCCATAACATAGACAACATACGATCTTTGGTAAAGTGTTAGTGTTACTGGTGGCATATATTATTTTGCCCGGATTGGCTGAATAGCTAGATTATAGATTTCAGAAAAACTTCCTCCCGCGAACGCTTGGTTTGTAGAATGAGCTCTCAGCCAAGATTTTCTCTAAGTTCTACAGTATGGGGTTCTTCAAGAAAGAAGTTATTAGATTTTTGAAGAGTTGGTAACACGCTAGTGATACCCCTGGTGTTGCAAGCGTCCATAGGTTACGGTGACCGCTTACCATCAGACGGACCGTAAGCTTGTTTGCCAACTTAGTGTATAAAATGAAAAAAAACCTCGGTCCCTGGATAGAAGAAATCACAGCAGTGCATTAGTGTTTTCATGATAAGACGAATCTAGCGATATCTCGCTTAATTAGCTTTGATTGGACATGCAGTTCGACAGACAACTTATTCAATATTCTCTGTTTCTACTGTCAGGGCATTTACCAATACCATTGCCTTGATAGTGATGTAAAGCTTTAAGATATGTAAAACATATGGATCAGTCAATTTAAATATATAGTAATGTTAATTAAAACATTAGAGAAAATGCCGTTTTAAAGGCCTATTTGCATACTTAGAATAAGTGTGAATTCACTGGTATAACTAGGGCTGCCTGTGCTCCGGTTGAAATAGCAGTTCCATTAAAGTTTCTTTTAATTATATACTCATGAACTATAATATAAAATATACACTAGGTATTTGGAAAAATTAATTTCTTGTGATTTTCTTTCCGATCTTTTTACCTAATTAATGAAATGCCTACCTGATGAAGATTGAGTTATTATGTATATTTTAAAATGTAGCATATGGTCAAATACAAAAAAAAATAATCGAAAATGGTTTGAAAATATGAAAATACTCATGAATATTTTAGTCAAATAAACAGTCTTCTCAATAATTATCGTTTAGTGTCCATTAATGTACCCAGTGTCCACGGATTTTCACAGTTGGCAGCCCTACTGGTAAGGAATGTTAAGACAGTTGCGTACACTTAATTCATGAATGAATTAAAATTGTAAGCCTTGGAATTTATAATGCAGATGAGTTAATCTCGTTTTCTTGACTATTCTATGGATTTCCAGACTCCAATCTAATCTAATGAATCAAAAATTTAAATATTATTAATATGTTTCGCCGATTTTGTCTTCATATTGCTTATGGCTGAATGGTTAACTGCTAATAAATACCTATCAGTAATTCATTAGAATAAAAAATGTCAATAATTAAAATTTATCAAAATAAATTACATACGTTGTCTCAGTGTGAGAAATACCTTAACATGTACCTTTCTTCGTTTATAGAATAATATATTTAGCATACGGATGTCGACCAAGGTTGATTAAGCTATCACTATGCCAAATTTCATCACAATGTGTCAAGCAGTTTTTACGTGATGCACGCACAGAAAGAAATGTTTACCTACAGTTTTGAAATAATGTTTTTAAAACAATATGAATGGCATGTATATTAATTGTATTAAATTGTATCTTAAAAGTTATTTGAACAGCATTAGGTAGGTATGTTTTGTCGCCCGTTAAAACTACCATCAATACCAAATCAGCAACTAAATCAAGGATTATCAGAAAATAACTAGATGTTTGGTCAGCAAAATTATTATTTGGCCAGCAGGATTATCGGTTAGCCCGAGCATAATCAAAGGAGTGTAGCAACGACCTTTAAGGCAGTAGGTAGGTAGGTTATATATATGTGTAGGTTGTATTTTATAAACAGCGCACGTGCCGGGGCAGTGGTCGGCGAGTGCTAGAATCAAATCACACCTATAAAACTTGGTACTTTTTGTATGATTGGCAAATCAAAATACAATTTACATCTTGCCATAATATCCTAAAATTTGAATAACAATTTGCTGCTCTGTTACTTATATTGCAGCATATAGGTAAATTTATTTTGTAACAATATCAATTTTAAGGCTGCCCAATATACTAGTTGCTGACATAATATTCTTGCTGATCAATTTAATTATTTATGCTGTCTACTAGAAGCAGCTCAATTCACTTTGTTTGCTGATAAAATATATTTTAGAGCTGACGAAAACCTGTTTGATTAGATAACTGCTCAAATGATAGCCAATGTACATATCTAAAAAGTTATCCAGAATAAGCTATAGTATATAACACTAAATCTTGATACAGAACCCAGAGCTAAAATCACAAGGCCCCTAAGCCTGTAAATGTTATTCTCATTAGTATAAACTAGTTGCATCACAGAATGCGAGTAGGCGTTTATACATTTTAAAATTCAAACAGGTTCATTATTCACTCATTTACAATATTTCACATGATTTCATTTGGCTTTGTTTTTTTATTCATCAAAAGAGACCTATAAACAATCGACTAAAGTCATTGTGGCTTTTTTGTTATTAAGCTACATTTTATATCAACTACATATATAACTCTGTTTTCAGTTGTGTTAATTTTCTTAGCACTGATTGCTGATATAAATTATGGGAGTAATATTTAAGAACTAGCCCATATCTATGGGCACGGCAGGGCCCGGCAAGTCTCGAGCGCAAGAGCGCAAGGCAAACTGTAGGTAGTTAAGTGCCATCCTTTTCTGGAACCATTTCGGAGTATATTACATGGGCTGAGACACCTTCAGAGTCTTGCCCAAAAAGCCCGGTGGAGCAGAAATGGCTACATCAGCCAAACTGTAGTAGTCGTACGGAAAAAAAGGCGTACTTTTACGTTTCTGTCTAGCTGGGATATTGTAGAAGACAGAAATTGTGTTAATTTAATGAACTAAGGTAACTCATTGGAACCGTACAATTTCTTAACTACAGTTTCCAGTCTATAGCTTCATTCGTTTAGGACATTGGTTTTCAAAGTTGACGGGGTTTCAAAGGGGGCGCGGGCACTTTCTTTAATTAAACCTATAATTGGAAATCATGTCAAAAACATGCTCCGTCATGACTTCTAATAACAAGTGCGCATGATTTTTTTTTTTGATAAAACATGAAAAAAATATTTTTGGGCTTCATAACCAATATTGTGTTTTACAATCGCGTGGTGAGACCGCTTGTTGCCATTTGCTGCGCCGAGGGGGGGGCATTTTTTCACACACATCTCTCTCTAAAAATGATACCAAACGATTCTCCAGGTCTCAAAACGTAAAGAAAACGCAAATTAAGCGATTTTGATTTTTGGACCTACTTTAATTATTTCCCTCAAGAGAAGCTAAAAAAATATTGCAGTGCCGTGGGACATATAAACGAAAGTGCTTGTTGTGGGATTATCGAACATATTTTTTATAATCTAAATATATTAAAAAGAGAAAAAATAGATAAGACACTGTCTGAGAGACTGACAGACTATAACACTGAGTGACTAAAAATAGAGGTTGTAAATTTGTATGAAAAAATTCAAACCACTGGACGGATATGGCTGAAATTTGGCACACAGATAGCTAACGTAAACATTCGCTAAGAAAGGATATTTGAAATCATCGCCTAAGGGGGTTAAATAGGGGTCCAAAATTTGTATAAGGATTTAAATATTTTTGTGTCTAGAGAGTTAAAATTTAGTACAGAAATTCTGCTAAGACGTAGGTCAGGAACAAAAAGGATTTTGCAAAATTCATCCTCTAAGGGGGTGAAATGCGAGTTGGAAGTTATTATGGAAAATCCGTCATTTTTGAAGTGAAATGCATAAAAATTGGTATTTGGCCTTATTGTTGAAAATGAAGTTTTAAGTGTTTCATGGCTTTTGGAAAATCGTCGCCTAGAGGTCAAAATAGGGGATGAAAGTTGGTATGAGAATTCAAGTAGTTTTGTGTCTAGAGGTTTAAAATTTTGCAAAAAGATTTTAGTTATAACTTAAGCGAGAACAAAAAATCCGTGGTTTTTGAGGCTAAATGCATACGAATTGGTATTTGACCTTTAGGTTTAAAAATTAAGATTTAAGTGTTTCATCGATTTTGGAAAAGCATAATTTTTGTAGGTGAAGCCATTATATTTAACATATTACAGTTTAAAAAAATACTCAAAAGTCCAGACAAGTGTTTCATCGTTTTTCACAAATCATCTCTTAGAGGGCATAATAGGGGATAAAAAAATTGTATGAGAATTCCGATATATTTGTATCTGGAGACCTGAAATTTTGCACAAACGTTTTGTTATAATATATGCAAGCTTTAAAAAAGAATTTTGCTATATTATCTTCCAAGGGAGTATAATGAAGCTTGAAAGCGTGTATGTGAATCAGTCTTTTTTATAGCTAAATGCATACAATTTTATATTTGACAGCTAAATAGGGGATGAAAATTTGTATGAGAATGTACATATTATTGTTTGTATAACTATAATCAGGCAAGGGCTACCTTTTTTTAACAAGTCCACGCGGAAAAAGTCTCGGGCAGAAGCTAATTTTAAAATAAACAGTTTAAAAGTTATACAGTAACTTAATGAATAATGATCACTGAACAAAAAAAGTCAGGAAATAGTTCTTTACTTATAGATTAAAGAAAAAGTTCTTAAGAGGGTTCTGTAGAAGCACATTTTTTAGGATTCGCTGAGGAAAGTAAAAATATCAATTATCGGCGTAAGTACCTACGTCGCTCTTAAAATAATATGACACTTTTTTACACAAGATTTAGTTTTTGTGTGGTGGGTCGTGGTACGGACGGAAGCCTTAGTGTGTGAGTCGAACTCGCACATGATTTTCTAAAGCTGCGCCCTACTTGATTGTGCAGTTTATTGCCCGTTTTTAAAATCGATTCCACTGCTCTATTGCAAGTATAAGACTGGAAAAAATTAACATGGCTTTCTACAGGCTTTAACTAGCAAATAACTGTAGTTGTTTTAAAATATCTGTCAAAACATAGCTTTACAAAAATAACGGCCGAACGTATCGTTTTTCTATTTTTAATTCATAACTCATTATCAACTAGAAGTGGTAACATTATTTATTTCATGGAATGTTAAGTAATTATAAAGTTAGAGAGTTACTGTAATAGAATTTTTATATCTTATGTTATATAACTGAAATTAATTATTTGTCACTTTTTACGCTATAATAAATTTTTGCCACTGAAAAATGAGCTCTATTTGAGACTAACATTGTCGATTTAGCTTAAAGCCCATAAAGCCAATGTATAAGCGCGTTGGGGGCCCTCTTAAATAAAAGCCTTAAACCTCAACCTAAAATTTAAGAAGAATATAGTTTAGTCCGGTTGCCCAAAAAACAACATATAACACATATTTCCCGCCAAAAACAAAACGGAGGTGTAGCAAACACAAAAATCTATAATTCCACACAAATCACTCAAAATCACGACACAACACTAAAAAACGTATAATCACCTTCATTATCGTCGACTTTCGCCTTACGTCTACCTCGGACGCGTTCGTTTTATAGACAATAGCCATACCGATTTAAATTCGAATCGCGCGCAAAATCGACCTTTACATCGATACTATTTTACCACTATTCAACCGCTATTTTTTTCGACTCTAGACCTTATTGCTCGGATATAAGAGAAGTTTAATTTATGAGAATTGCGTATTAATTGTTGGTAATTTTACTGTATTGAGTGTAAGGCTTTTGTGATGACAGTATCAGACATGCTCTATGACACTTTAAAGGGGCCTTTTTGGCATCTAACTGGAATTTTTGCTAGAATTAACTATTTATAAACACCTTACATCTATTACGTAAAGTATTTATTGTTTTTCACTACATATATTCTTAAGTACAAAAGTTAAAGCCATAGGCTACCATAAATGTATACTATGTCGGATACTTGTACAGAGGAGATACACACTTGACGTAATCAAGTAGCCTATGTCCTTCCTCAGGACTCAAACTATCTCCATGCCAAATTTTATCTTAATCGGTACAGCGGTTTAAGCGTGAAGAGGTAACAGACAGGCAGAGTTACTTCCGCATTTATATTATTTACTACCTTTCGTTCGCGGTTCCACCCGCCCTAAATTCGGTCACTGGTGTATGATTACAATGGCAACTTTTTAATTATAGAAAAAAATCGACTCACACTTGGCGTTTTCAAGAAACATATGCCCTTCCCCGGGACTCAAACTATCTCAATGCCAAATTTGTCCGCGATTCTACCCGCCCTAATTTCGGTAATTTGTGTATGATTTCAACGGCAACTCATCAATTATTAAAAATAAATAAATGAGAAACACTTTTCACAACGTTTTCGAGTAGCCTATGTCCTTCCCCGGGACTCAAACTACATACATACCAAATTTCATCTAAATCAGATCAGCAGTGAAGCGTAAAGAGGTAACAGACAGACAGTTACTTTCGCATTTATAATATTAGTATGGACTATAATAGACTATTATAGATATATGGATACTAATTTAGTAGTATGCACGTCTGTTCATAGATATGTTAGTTTAATCATGCTCAAACATAACTTGCCCTTTATTAAGCAGTGGCTATTGAACAAAGTATAAACAGCCTTTACACTTATAAGCAGGCTATAAGTCCAAAGGACGGGGTTTATGACTTTTCCATTTCAGTCAATAAAACAATACAATACAAATATTCTTTATTGCACATCTATGAATTATATTATAAATAAGAAAAAAAACAGTAACAATATTAATGTACAATAGGCGGACTTACCGCTGCATAGCGATCTCTGCCAGGCAGCCTTTCAACAGAGGACATTAATAGGAGAAAAAGGTGGGTGGTGTAATCAAATATTTAAAATATTACAGAAGGTTATACGTACAAACAATATATACATTTCTCTATATATATCTCTATTTATCTTCATCTATTTATAATGGGATTATAATTATTTGTCTGTCCATAAATTTGCAGTAGCTAGTGTAAGTTAACATAGTTGATACCCGCTAGCCTGTGTTGTTGATAATTGTACAAAGGTAAACGACTTATAATGGATACAACTAACTAAACAGGACTCGAAATCTTTTTGCAATTTAAGAAGTAAAGTTAGGTTATGTTTACAAGATTTGCAAAAAGATTCCGAGTCAGGTTTACACTCACTTGCGAGTATCGACTGTGCATAATAATAATTATATTATAATTTTTGGAAATTTTTGACTTTGACTTTGAAATACTTATATACTTTTTTTTTGTAAAAAGATACCTACATATGTAAACCCAGACTCAAGACAAACACAAATGCTTATCACATAAATGTTTTCCCAGTGCGGGAATCGAACACACACCCTCTGCACAGCAGCCAGCCACTATCTCCGTGCCAAATTTGCCCGCAGTTCCACTCGCCCCAAAATCGTTTATCGGTGTAGGAATTTAAACGGCAACGCCGCAATAGAAAAAAAACCGACTTACACTTGACCTTTTAAAGTAGCCTTTGCCCTTCCCAGGACTCACACTATCTCCATGCCAAAGTAGCCCGTTTTCAAGTAACATGTAAGACACGCTTTAAAACTGTGCACAGTGTTGAAACAATGGTCACTTCCAGATTTATTATTGCATTAAATACAATAAAAGAAAATGGCTTAGTAAAGCAATACACTAAACAAAAAGAAGTTTTGTTACACATATTTTTTCCAGTTATACAGTTACAGGTTTGCCACTAAATTTGCACAAAAACGGCGTATTTTTGCGATCTAGCCTAAAGCCTCGGGCAAGAAAGAAACTTTAGGAACACTCGTCTATCACTCGCATAGTAAAATGTCTAACATACATTGGCACTTAACAATAATCAGGGTTGGTAAAAATAATATTTGTTTAAATTCGCTTTTTTTTATTCCAAGAGGTCCAATTAGTCTTATTAATGGTTTAACTATTTATTTTACAATTTCAGACTGTAACCTGTTACGAGTACGTACTTAAATTTGAAACTGTAAAAAATATAGTAAAATGAAACTGCCGAAATGTTTACTATACAAGAATTTTTTTTTTTATTGCTATATTGTAATAAACCAGCCAAGTGCGAGTCGGACTCGCGCACCGACAGTTCCGTCCCATCACCATTAACATTATATACAAACACAAACAAAAACAAAAAGTGTGCCGCTTAGCGTTCCCCAACATATATTTTTACTTTTCTGACTACATTTTTTAAGTTGGTTGACTGTTACTCATTCAGTTGTAAAGCCTACTTAGCTATAATAGTTTTCCTTTTATGTTATATATGCTATTTACATACGATATTTAAAAATATAGTTTCGGTACGATAAAAACGAACGCCACTCACATACGCTAAAAAGTTCTACCGTTTGAGTATGGCTAAGCGATTGCCAAATAAGTATTACAAATAGGCATAGCTGGGCACCGTTAATCAAATAGTTAACTTCGTTAATCGCTAATCCGTTACTAAAAACGGTAATCTCGTTAAACGTTAAAGCGTTACATTTCGGAAGATTGAACGCAAGATAATGTTAATCGTTAATTTGTTAACACGTGATAAAAATTGCATTAATCTACTAATAAAAATGTTAGTTTGGGATATTCCTCTTCATGAACATTAACATGTTGCAGTTCTTGTCTGAAAGCGAGGCACGATTTGGTACCGTTAAAATATCTTTACCCGAGGAAAAAAGACGTTCAACTGCAGCGGAAGAGAGTATCTCATTATTGTTAATAATAAAGAGGTTTATAAATATCTGTTCCCCTGATTTGATTTTTGAGGCTTTTGATTTCATGTTTTTGACATTTTGACGAGATCGCGAGTACTAAATTTTTCGTCCGGGCTGAACGTACTTGTCTTGTTGTACGCGATGCGTGCGGTATGTTTTTAGTAAATAGAAAGTACTGGATTAACGATTAACGGACTTGGTAAAATTAAACCGTCGTAACTCCGTCATCGAATTTCGGGCGGCATTCAATCCTCAAATCCCCACCTTTGTATTTGGTTTTTGGTTACAGTCTTTGGTATTCGAAACATTTACCCTTTTCTGCTAAATTTCCATGAATGTGGCAACCCTAGTTTATTTGTAAATATTCGAAAAGAGCTATCCGTCATATCATGCCAAACTCAGCCTCTTACTTATTACCAGAACTACTTCATCTTATTAACAAATAGGTTTACAAGTACTTGCCAACTTATAAACAAAAGTTTCTTCGACCCCAAAGGACTGACATACATTATATTACATTACTCCACGAATCTAGGCAAATCTATACTTATATATCCATACTAATATTATTAATGTGAAATTAACTCTGTCTATCTGTCTGTTACCTCTTCACGCTGAAACCGATGTACCGATTATTATAAAATTAGGCATAGAGATAGTTTGAGTCTCAGGGAAGGACATAGGCTACTTAAAAACGTCAAATGTGAGTCGAGTTTTATCTATAATTGAGGAGTTGCCGTTATAATCCTACACCGATAACCGGATTTATGGCGGGTGCAGCCGCTGGCAAAAGTTAGGTGTATAAATAAGCATTTCTCAAACATGCTGTGATACGCGACCATATCTTGCACAAGCTTCTTGTGGAATAAATAAATCGTACTTGCAGTACAGTATCAGAGAGCAGACCGCAATGATTTAGTCGGCCACTCAAGAGGTCGAATATGTACCTAATTTGAAAACGAACGAACTTTTTTAAATCCGAACATTGATAACTAAAGAGTTTTTTCGAAATTTAAATAAACCTTGATACATTGCACGTGTTCCTAAATTCGAACTAGCATACTGGTCAGTACGGTGTGACGGCATTATCTAACGAGTTGAGATAAGTTTATCACCTACACAATAATGATATCTACTAAGAAAACTAGTTACACGTTTATTTTATTTAATTTGACGAGACTCAACATTTTAGGAAACAATTTAACCTGCTCGAGTTTCCATTGTTTTCTCTAAAGACTACAGTATGGGGTTCTTCAAGAAAGAAGTTATTGGATTTTTGAAGGGTCGGCAACGCGCGAGTGATGCCCCTGGTGTTACAAGCGTCCATAGGCTACGGTGACCGCTTAAAATTGTGCATATTTACTTCTTACCTACCTACTGTAGAATATACTTATTCATGAAGTGATCCTACAGGTATGTAAAATCATTTAAAAATAATTCCATTTTTTAAAAGAGGCTAGAATTCGATAAAGGGCACACAAGCTTCAATCTTCATCGGAGTTAAAGATACTTGAGGACAAAAATGTTTTCACAGGCCAAGTTGAACGGGCCGAGTTTTGTATATGAGTGCCAAAAAAATTCTCCACGTTTAACAGGAATATCAGTAACACGTATTGAAACATTCAAACCTAAGGGTTGACACAAAATAGAATATAAATATTATTGATTGAATTTGTTAGAAATTATCAACATCTTAAATCAGTTTGAAGTCAACATTCTGACTGATTATTCTGAAGAGAAATTAGACATTTTAAAAGTATACAATTTAAAATTAATAGTTGTCAACAATCTACAGATTTGTGAAAATTCATAAAAATAATGGGAATAATCAAATGAGAACTATTTATTTGTAAATCTTATTTATAACCGAAGGAGTTATATAACAAATAAATTAATAATTTTTACATAATTATATAAAATTTTATCCAAAATAAGAAAATCTTATTTGATAAATTATATAGAGTTTTATTGTTAGGATAACACGATTTTATGATTTTTCTAAATAGAAAGGTTTGCAGTTTTCCTTGGGAAAATTAAAAAGTTCACATGATATAGTTTTTCCAAACCCAACAAATCCGATAGAAAACGCATTATATTGTGGATTTATGGTTTCTTGACATACGCGACGATTAACTCACACATGTAAATATTTAGAACAAAAATTCTTGAAAACTCTTATTTTGGATTCTAGTGGAGATTTTAACAAACATAACTTGATTTTATCCCACGAGATGGGTGTTGGCTGAAAATTCACATGAAGAGTTGTGAAGAATTTTGAGTCAGTAATCCGTTAGCTCCCGTCCGGAGACGACCGGTCAAAAGACAAATAAATAAGTGAATCAATTGTGAAAAATAATAAAAAGTGTGCCTTTTAAATTGTAATAAATTAAGATATTCCTGCAATAACACAAGGTATAAATTATTTATGATATTTAGATGCTGGTACATAATGAAACGAGAGGAGATTCTCTTCCAACTTCCTGCACTTTGTCTGTATTTTCTCTTGTTCATTGGTTTTATAAATTAGGAGCTTAGGCTTGAAACGAATCTTAAAGTTTCAGGTAGGGTTCTCTTTCCATTTTATACAGTTTGGAGACGTGGATCTCGACAGTAACAGCATACCGAAGAGGAGGAGACTGCAATTTTTGATTTATCATTTAGTTGGAGTAGGGGCGAGCTTTTGAAATCGAATTTATTTACATAAGTGTTTTGTGATTGATTGAATGTATGTAAAATTGTTTTGTTATTTTGTTTGATGTGTATTGTTTCAACCAAGTAATTACAATTACTTACAATTTAAATTGAAACTTACATGAAAATTTTCAATACTACATGAAAATATTTAAAAAACTAAATTATCCAGCTAAGGAAATATTCAACGACTATATAAAAATGTGTTTATTAGTAAATACATTATCATCGAGAAATCATAAAATCTATAGGTATTTATATACCTAACTGTTCTTCGAAGTTGAGACTTCTAAATTAAATCATGTTACGGAATCACGGATAGAAATTAATCCGTATATATAATACATAATTAACATCACCTTAGAGACACATCAAATTAAATAATTTTAACAATGAGTGAATACAATTTTCTTGAATACAAGTTTATTCCCATAACTAATAACTTCAAGAGTTGAGCAGTAATTTTAATATCTTAATTTAACTTTTGAAATTATTTTTTTTGAGACTACATACATTTAGGAACTCAAACCACCCCTAGTAATCTGTCAGCGTCCAAAGGGAACTCGGTGTATCGGGGGTCGGAACTTAT
This sequence comes from Apoda limacodes, assembly GCA_946406115.1. Classification (NCBI taxonomy): domain Eukaryota; kingdom Metazoa; phylum Arthropoda; class Insecta; order Lepidoptera; family Limacodidae; genus Apoda; species Apoda limacodes. Next base: position 16,137,989 of record OX291555.1, on the reverse strand, counting down.
TTCTAATGCTGGAGCATACTAGAAATTGCTTTACAACACAACTTCATCACCTAACTGTGTTCAACGTCATTTCTGAGTTTGTAGCTTCGAGAAATGATATATGACGGCTCTAGGAAACTCGTGGAGGAAACCGTTGATCTCGTGCGTCAGTGTGTAGGAATCCAGTTTTTGCTAGACCTCATATAATTGTTTCCAACGTGGTTATAGAATTGGAAATGTTCGTCACGAACAGATGTTAGACTAGGTAAATACAAGCAATGTTTGAAATTTGCTTTTCAACATTGATATTAAGATATTCTATGTCTTAGGAGTTTAGCATGACTTAGAAGTCTAGGATGTCTGCAGACTTTAGGAGAGAAGTATAATTGTGTAATAGGTATTATTTTAGGGGGAGAATGAATAATCTTTGTCTGAGAACTGTGATACCTATGAGATGATCTGGAAATCTGTTTTGATGGTTTGCAATTTATAACTTAGAAACTAGGGGAAGTAGGTCGCTAGGATAGTTTCGCAGGCTGAGCCAAATTCTAGCTCAGGAGGCTCATGGGTATGAGCGGAGGGAACCCATGGAGTAAGGATTTATTTAGAATATTACTTTTCAGATAACAATAAAATTTAATAAATCTGAAAAGGTTTCAGGAACATACCGAACGTTGTTTAGGTATTCTAAATTTTCAGGAAGATGATTTTTGTTTTTCTCTTGTCGTTTATTTATTTATTTATTAAAATTTTTATAAATATACTATATTTAATACATTTTATAGACATAACTCTACACATACACTTTTCACTACATAAGATTTTACGCGTATACATATCGTTTTATACATATTTAAAGGAAGAAAAGTGTTAGGACATAAGTGTAAAGTGTGCGTATAATAAAAGTGAAACGTTATCTAAATAAATGGTCAATGTCCAGGATTACAATTTTACTATGAGATTTTTTTTAAACTCTGGTATCCTCTGTGGGGACACAACTCCAACGGCGAAAATAAAGCTAAGTACTTAGTGATAATTTCTTTACTCATCTTATTGTGTGTTAAAAATTTTTACATTTGTGTTTTTTTTATTTTTAATTGTCATTTTCTGTTCTTTCCTTTCATTTACTAAGAATTTAGGTACATGAACCTTTATCATAATTTACAGCGATAAACGTTGTACACTACGTCACAGAATAAGAAATAATACTATTACGTCAAGGTAGTATTCTGTCCCTCGAGTACCTTCTATTCTTTATTCTGTGTGCTTTGTCTTTCAGCACTTTTTACACTAAAGCTGGCGAATAACGTAGGACTAATTGGACATATACAAAGCTATCTTAGACCGGACACAAAATAGATAAACAGAATTTTCCACGAGGAGATGAAGTAAGTCCGGCTATCTCCCAATTCACCACTCGAGACACTGTAACAAACTCGCGCTCGCTATAATACGTCCTTTGACTTTATTGCGAACAGTCTTGAGTAGGTACGCCAGACTCTGGAAGTCAAGAGAAAAATGTATGTAAGTACTTTCACGGGCCTCGAGAGATAAGATCTACTTGCATACATTTTTCTCTCGAATACCAGAGTCTGGCGTAACTACTCAAGACTGTTCACAATAAGCTCCCTAATCGGTGCAGCCACAGTTTAGAAAGAAGCAGTAATACAACTTAGTATTAACAATTAAGCTGCTACCCTGTTTTTTATTTTATGTTGCAAATAGAAAATTATACCTATGTTAATTGTCGTATCAATTTAATACCTACTATTAAAGAATTTGGCAGAAATCATCTCTATCTTTAGGGTTCCGTGGCCAAGAAGCGAAAACGAAACTCATATTATTTCTTCATAATTTTTCGTTCGTTCATTCGCGTCTTTCCGTCGGTCGCCTTTGTCGCGGCCATCCGTGCGTCGGTAGGTCACAACCATTACACAATCATTGCCATGCCATGGATTTATTAGCCGTTTTTAGGGTTCCGTACCCAAAGGGTAATTAGCGAAACCCTATTACTAAGACTTCACTGTCCGTCCGTCCGTCCGTCTGTCACCAAGCTCTATCTCATGTGAACCGTGATAGTTAGACAGTTAAAATTTTCACAGAAGATGTATTTCTGTTGCCGCTATAACAACAAATACTAAAAAACAGAAAAATAAATATTTAAGGGGGCTCCCATACAAGAAACGAGATTTTTTTCCTCGATTTTGCTCGATATTGGTAACGGCAACAGGTAGACACTTAAAATATTCACAAATATATTTAGTTATATAGTCACTTTAGCAATAAATAATTAAATTAAAATAAAACAAAATATTTAAGGGGCCTCCTATACAACAATCGTGATATTTTTTACTGTTTTTATAGATAATGTTACGGAACCCTTCGTGCGCCAATCCGACTCACACTTGGCCGATTTTTTAAATAAGTTACTGTTCTACAAAAACTGTCAATCTGATTCGCTCTTGTAGGCTGTGCTCTTGTAATCATTTTTATTCAATCATCTAGGCATAATTGCAATCGTGAAATGCGATGTGCACTGTGCAGCGAGACAGGGAGTTAAGCGCTCTCGACTGACCTATGTCTTCACAAATGTCCATTCGGGAGCTGTGCAGCCAGTCATACGTTTTTTCGCGGTGGCGCTATGAACTGTCGAAATTTTCTTCTAACATCAAAGGCGATGGCCAACAAATTTTTGGCTACTAGCGTACAACAATGGCGCTGAACATAGCACATCTTTACCTTACTTGACGTTAACTATACAAACACGATAGAAACGCGTGCTAAGCCCTCTGGTGAAAACGCAAACGGTAATGCGAGCGACTTTATACAAAACTACATTATATCTATGACTAATTACTAAGATAGGTATACCTACTTAATAAATTAAAAAAACATTTTGTGATATCTGTTTACACTCAAGTACAGCAGTAAGTGTTTGTAAGCCACGGCTGCAAAACTGTCGCAGTTTTCTAATAAAAATAATTTTATCAAAAACTGAATCCAAACTAACGACATATTCCAGAAAGTTTGCGCTAACTCGCGAGGCAGCGGACATGTTTTGAGGCTTACCAGGAAATCATTCCGGGCAAAGTTGGGAAGGAAAATGTTGTTAATGGAAAACCCGGAGGGACTGGAAAGTTTCAAGACACATAAAATAATCCCGTTATTTCAACAGTGAAGTTTTGAAAGAAGTTCTACTTGCGAGCACCTACGCAGCAGACAGTTGTGAAGTGAAACCATTAGACTTTTAGGCCTTCGTACTGTTTCAGGGTACCTATACAGTTGTTTCTTTTTATTTTTGTTTTTGTTGCCAGCTTTATGGAATATTTTTGTTGTCTTTTAAAGTTCCGTCATTTTAACCAACTTAAAAAAAATAGTAAGTTCTCAATTCGGTCGGAGGTATTGTATGTGTGTATGTTACGCGATATGTTCGCCGATTTTAAACTGATTTTAGTGACTATTTTTTGTTGAATACGCTATACATTCGATGGTCTGCTACAATTTGGTTAGGATCTGATCATGAAAATCAGTTAGGTCAGAAAATGTGGTTAGAAGGTTTAATAACAGGCATAATTTTCTGATATGTGTTTAGTAGCAGCATTGGCTATTATATACAATGTAATAAGTAAGTAACTTTCAGCTGCACTCAAATTTAAGAAGCAACTTAAAATTTAATTAAAAACACCGGCCAAATGACACACACATCCGTTGCAAAGGCCATGAAATTACATAAGGTTGTGACATAGGGTGGTAATGTATTTTTGTGATGTGTAGGTACGGAATACTTAGTTTGTGAGGTCGAATCACACTTGACCGATTACTATTTTTTAATTTCGCACATATCGGCCTGTTGTATTTTATATGCGGAACCACTTTCTTATCATCATACCCATATTTCATCAGAGCCTTCTCAATATAAATACGTTGTGGGAACAGAGCCAAATGTTATAATAAATTAGATAGATAATAGCCAAACCACGTTCCAGTGCCATATTTGCGAAATACAGCGAAAAATGTAAATTTTTGTGACGGCTCTTAAATGGGGCGCCGCGTAATTCCTTTATTGATATCAAAATCAGTATGCAATAATTAATGTTTTATTTGACGAATAAGTGTTGCCTGGTACAAGGAATTATACCATAGACATAAATATACCCTTTGTTTGAAATAGTTAATAAAAAATTGGTCAATTAGATTCTGAAATATTTGTGAACATTTCCCGTTGTTTCACTGATTGCCTGGCTGTCAATCACAGAGTACATTTTACATAGGTACCTAAAAGTTAACGTAAAGCCTTAATCAGGGATGATAGAGAAATAAAATTCTTCCTTTTATCAGTGTAGAGGAGATGAAATTTTAAAAATTCGCATTGTAATTAAGGTACATAATTCAAAGGTCAGCAATAGTACTTACATTGTGTATTAAGGGTAATAAGGAGAAAATTACAAACGAAAGGCTATTTAGAAGCCTAAGCCCGAAGGCCGAAACGCTTTAATGATTCGAGTTTGTAATTTCCGTACCGCCTGTATTAGACACAATGTTTTTTAGCACGCCGAAACTCGATTAGAAGTAGAGAAAACAACGCCACCACCAGATGGTACTAGATATCTAGAGAATTTATAAATTGAAAAACTTTGGCTAAAGTTAAAACATACTTCAAACAAACAAACATATTTTGTACAAAAGGACAGCTCTTATACATACCTACATATTAGAATAGACGCGTCATTACCGCCCTTAGGCTCTATGAACGCGCGCTTTGCTTTGAGAAAATAAAAGCCCGTGGGAGTTACAAGCAAAAATAAATAATTACTTAAATAAACGACGATTTCATAAACTACTAAAGATAGCTTCATAGAACAAATGCGCATAAACATTAGCTTTGATCTCAAATAATTTTTTTTTTTCAGTGTGTGAAATATTTTTGCACGCAAACTGGCAGACTGCTAAGCGTAAAAACTGGAAATTGATTAATCATAATTATATCACATAAGTTATAGAAAATTTATTACAGTAATATTTTAGCTTTGTGGTTACTTGACATTCTTTGTAATTAAATACGTTTCCGCTAATAATTAATAAGGAGTAATGGATTAAAAATAGAAAAACTAGAGGGTCGTCAGTTATTTTAAAGCGATTTTTTAACAGATATCTTTCAACAAATACAGTAAGTTTCAAGTTAAAGTGTGTAAAAACATTTTTTTTTTTAGTTTATAGATAAGACAGTGGAATAGTTTTTTAAAAACAAGCAAAAACTGCACATTTAAGTACGGGGAAGCCTTTAAAAGAGTTTTTTTTACACATAAATTTAATAACTTCAAACGAGCAATTCTTGTATATATGTATATATATATATATATTTATAATCTGAATCACGGAAACGGCTTGAACGAATTTCATGAATTTTAGTATTCCTACAGTGGGTTTCGGGGGCGTTAAATCGATCTAGCTAGGTTTCATTTTTACAAAACGTCCTTTGATCCGTGTTTTCAGGCAATAACAAACTGAAAAATATGACTTCCTGACATCTATTGGCGAGTAGTAATACTACTATTTTCACCGACACAGCAACACTAAAGCTACTGGAAATAGATGGCGTTGTTACGCAACACTAAAGCTACTTGACAATAGATGGCGTTGTGTAGATTAATTGAAGTCTATGTAAGTGACTAGTTAATTTTGCTCGTCAGTGTTATTTACCTAGATAAATTAAAAACCAGTATTCATCAAAATTTAATGAGAATGGTGAGCTAAATGAATCTCGGTATTTTCTAGCAGTATCGTCTTCTTCAGACATTCACACAACCATAGACATTTATTTATTTAAACAAAATAGATTTTATTGAATCAGTTTGCAGCCGTGTTTTTCAGAAATAATTTTAGTCTTCGGAATTCTATCTTATTGCTTGTTATAACACATTTAATTGGTTTTTTGCTCGTTATCAAAGTATTCCTTGCTGCCTTAATTATCTCTGTGTCTCTTGATATGAGAAATCAGGATGTCGAGGGCTTTTTGAAGACATTTTTGTTTGAGCACAGGAATTCGCGAGAAAAATGTATGCAAGTAGTTATTGCCTCTTGCGACCCGTGAAAGTGCTTGCTTACATTTTATGAGTACCCCCGAAAGGACGAGTCTAGCGTCGTCGAGACTGTTCGCAATAAGCTCGCAGGTTCGAGTAAAGTAGTGACCGGTTTCGCTTCTAAAATAAAAATCGTCAAAATCGTTTTTTTTTTCCTAAACCACTTAGGTGGCAAACAAGCACACGGTCCGCCTTATGATAAGCGGTCACCATGGCCTATAGACGCTTGTAACACCAGGGGTAACACTCGCGCGTTGCCGACCCTTAAAAATCCAATAACTTCTTTCTTGAAGAACCCGATACTGTAGTCTTTAGAGAAAACCTTGGCAGGGAGCTCATTCCACAACTCAAGCGTTCCCGGGAGGAAGTTTCCGAACTGTACACGACCATTTCGGTTCTAGATTAAAAACACCGAGGTAGCTTAAAACGAATTTTAAACCTTCTCCTTTTTTCGATGTTGGGTAAAAATGGCATTTCTCTCAAATTAGTCAGCTCTGAATGTTGAGTCGACGCACGCACGCTGCGGCCCCGACGAGTTGCGAATCAGTAATGAAAACAGCCTGACGAGACGCCAAGGCTTAAACGTGGTTCAAATTTTGCTAACAACCTCTTATTAAGGCCATTATTTAGGGACCGAAGTAACTCAGTCCTTTTAGGGTTCCGGAATCTAAGACGAAAACCTTATAATTGTAAGATTGTATGTGTTCCTTATTATAATGTTTTAAAGGGTTCTCTTTTTATCCTAAAAAACACTTCTATCCATCTTCTATATATATTATATTATATATTATTATTATATATATTTATAAAAATGAATCCTTATTTCCCTTGGTCACGCCATCACGCGTGAATGGCTAAACCGATTTCGCTAATTCTTTTTCTGTTATGTTTGTTATTGTCAGGAGAAGGTTCTTATAAAAAAAAAACTGTCAAGTGCGAGTCGGACTCGCGCAATAACGGTAAACCAATTTAAATGAAATTTTGGTAAGTTGTTATGCACATGCCGCGGAAGGTTTCTGAGACAGAAAAAAAGGGTCAAGTGCGAGTCGGACTCGCGCACTAAGGAAAACTCGAAGACGCCTGGACCAATTTGGGTAATGTTTTTGTTGTAATTGTTAGTGTTAGGGCAAGGTTTTTATGAAAGAAAAAACGGTCAAGTGCGAGTTGGACTCGCGCACTAAGGGTAAACTGATTTTATTGAAATTTTAATAAGTTGTTATGCACATGCTGCGGAAGGTTTCTGAGAAAGAAAAAAAGGGTCAAGTGCGAGTCGGACTCGCGCAATAAGGGTGAACCGATGGTAATGCAATTTTGGTAAGTTGTTATGCACACGCCGGGGAATGTTTCTGAGAATGAGTCGGACTCGCGCAATAAGGGGAAACCGATTGTATTGAAATTTTGGTAAGTTGTTATGCACATGCCGGGGAAGGTTTCTGAATTAGTACAACCCTTTCACAATAGGTTGGTGCGGAGACACAACGTTCGCCGGGTCAGCTTGTACTAAATATTATAAATGCGAAACTAACTCTGTTACCTCTTCACGCTTAAGCTGCTGTACGGATTAAGATGAAATTTGGCATGGAGATAGTTTGAGTCCCGGGAAAGGACTACTTAAAAACATCAAGTGTGAGTCAGTTTTTTTTCTATAATTGAGGATTTGCCGCTAAAATCCTACACTGATATCCGAATTTAGGGCGGGTGGAACCGCGGGCAAATTTGGCATGGAGGTAGTTTGAGTCCCGGGGAAAGACATAGGCTACTTGAGAAAGTGAAGTGTGAGTCGGTTGTTATTCTATAATTGAGGAGTTGAAATCCTACACTGATAACCGGATTTAGGGCGTGTGGAACTGCCCAAAATGAGATCATCATGCAACGTAAAGTGCATTTTCAAACTCCATTATTTTTTGCCAATTTGGCCACTGGACAGGCTTTTAAAAATTGTTAAAGGCTTTTCTTACTCAATCATGTACATACATGTGAATTGTTAGCTTCCGAATTTGATACTTCTGTGCAATACTTGAGCCCCTTCACTTATTAAACGTGAATTTTAGAAATAAAATTACAGAGCTTTCTAAATTGTTTTTTTTCTTAAAACAATGAAATAGGTATAGCATAATTAATAAAAATAACACGCTAGCAATAATTTTATTTTTTATAACCACCCATCCTCCGTTTCACAATGTAGATTTTAAAAACTCGATAGATAAGTGGGCCAAAATTGTTGTTAGTGCCAGAAATAGAGATGAAAATTTATAAATACCTTTGCAACATTGTAGATGTCTCGAAATATTTTCCCAGTAGTTTTACGTTAGTTCTTTCCTTCACCCTCCTAGGTTTTTTATCACAAAAAAGTCTCATTTTGGTACTTAAATTACCACTGCGTTACCATTTGACAGTCCCCATAACCCCTCAAAAATAATGTCCACTGCGTTACCAAACAAATCTTCCATCATGAGATATCTCACAGTTTTGATGCCTTAATTATCAGTTTTCGGCTTTTTCCTATATTTATGATGTAATACCTTGCTTCTTGCCAATTTTTTTTAAAATTCTAGGTCAACAGGAAGTACTGCAATAGGTTTTGATTTATTTGTGAATGTCAAAATATGCGTCAAAAATGTCCGTATTTCGGCCGTATTTTTTTATTGCGTTGACATAGAAACTTGATTGTTTTAGCTTCAAGGGACCTTAGTATTTGATATTAATTTCAACTTGATACCTTCACGCGTTCTTGAAAGACAGACGGACAACAAAGTGATCCTATAAGGGTTCCTCTTTTCCTTTTGAGGTACTGAACCCTAAAATTAAATCAAATCATTGATGTTTCAATTTAAAAATTAATAATACAATGTGAACAACATTTTCAAACATATTACTTTGTTATTTTATATCATTTTTATTTGGTTTAACTATGCAGTCTGTAATTGAGCATCTTCAGTGTTGTTTAGTCAGGATGTATATTATTTTATAGTCTGAAGTGTTGAAATACTTTGTTTACATCATTCCCTACTTGAAGCACCCTATACTGTAGTCCCTGTGGAAGACCTTGGCAAGGAGCTTATTTGATAACTTAATCGATCGCGGGTCGAAGATCTAAAAACACTCTGTGCCTATTCTGTAGCCTGAATTTAGGTTCTGTACTATCTGACCTGTGAGTGAACTCTCTTCAGGTGGCAAGTGGTGCGATTATGGTGTAAAGGAGCTGTGAAGTCCAGGAAATCATTGATTGGTAGCAAAACACAGTCCATCAGTTTAGCGAAAGAAAAAGACACGTGTAATTTGTAAAAAAAAAAGTCAATTAATTTTATACCACAATTTTGTTCGTGTGGAAATGACATAATGGTAATTCAGACTCGAACATTTTCTTCAGATTCTTCAACTGTCATGAAAAATCAATTATCTACTTACTACCTCAGGCGGCTCTTTAACCTGAAAATCATGAATATTAAAATTATCTATGATGTGTATGATACCGTTATATCGATAAAAACATTAAAATCAATATTAATCAGCTAAAGGAGAAAATCTAAATTTACACCAAATTATTTTTTGTTTTTTCTCAATAACATTTGGCTCTATACAAAATGTTAACTTGAGAAAAAAGGTACTTAAGACCCTTAAGTAAATTAAAATCTAAATTTAATTAAGTAGTTAAAAATGGACTTAGAGGACTTAAGTCCCTTGTTACGATACCCCACACAAAGCGTCCATAGGCTGCGGTGATCCTTACCATCGACCCCATCAGGCGGACCTTGTCGTGCTTGCTTGTTTGCTTAGTGGTATTAAAAACATGGGGAATCTTGGTTTTTTTTGGAGGGGTTTCAGTCTACAGTTTTAGGAAAAAATCATATAATAATACAAATATATAAGTATATAGAAATATACTTCAATCATTAAATAGAATTTTCATTTGGGGAGATCGAAGGCGATGACTGACTTTATAGGCTGTACTTACATAGAAATCTTTGCTCACCTCTAAACCAGTAATTTCACTATCAGAGTTAACTAACGTTTCCCAAAGTAACTGTATACTGGGGTCAACCCTGTCCACGTCTTCTGTCGTCATGGTCATCTCTTCTTTCTCTTTCTCACTTAAAGGTACTGTCATTCTTAATACATCCTGTATCTGTATTGGTGACAAAATTTGTCTCTTGTCTCTTTCACTCGATTCATATTTGAATATACTTGACTCTTTTGATTTGTCTTTTAATGAAAAGTCTATTTTGTTGGTTAAAATTACCTGCAAAAAAGTCTTTTGTCTAACAAATAGTAGTAGCTTTTACCAGCGGTTCCGCCCCCGTTTTATTTAGTTATTTAGTTTGTCCACGTGAAATTCAGTTTAAGTTATTCCTGAGGAAACTAAATTTTCTGGGATAAAGCCTGTGTCCTTTTCCGTCTTTTCTACTATCTGTGCCGAATGTCAGCTCCATTACCTAGATAACCCGTTGCAACGTGACGGATGGAATAACATACTTACTTACGCATTTTTAATACTAGTATTATTGCGGATGTGGTAATTTGACTTAAAACGCTAAATAAATAGCAAAATGGTTCAAAAATGTAATTGTGTTTTAATTCTTTTAGTTACTTACATCGGATTTTTGCTGCGAATGTGTCGAATATGCCGTAAGCAACATGCTGGTTATAAACACCATTTTCTGGAACGCTGAAAACTATCAAAATATAAATTACAATAATCTATTTTGATGGGAAACGCCTTTAAACTCCGACGGGGAGTATTTTACAAAAAGTTGCCCCACGCAGATTATGTACTTTTTGCGCCTTAGATCTCGAAAACTGAAAGAGATATAGCAAGGTGAGGCACATTACCTTATACTAAGTTCTGCCAAAATGAGGTACTTGTGAGTTATACTTTTAGACCTTGAGGGGCCTCTCCCCTTGTAAAAAGTGTCTAAAATCGGTCAGTTGAGTGTTTTTTTATTAGAAATTAAAAAAATCGCTAAAACGGCTTATAACTCTGAAAGTGTGTGTCATATCGACTTCAAACAAGGGGCATTTTTGCAATTAACCTGAAGTACCTACTCGGATCTCAGGTTTTGGAGGGGAAAATGTATGGTAATATACACCTATAAACCTATCATATACATATTTTATACCTACATCGTAATTTATTCCTTAAACAAAGTGATAGTAATGTAATTAGTGTTTACTTTGTTGGTTGTCTATTAATAAATAAGTAAATCTTACCTCTCCAGGCTTAACTATAGGTTTCGAGAATTAAGATGTGGTACTTCCACAATTTTTTTTTTTACTTCTAACCCGCGCGAGAGTAGCTGACGGTGTCGAAAAACTCAGGCTCAGGCTCCTTCAGAGTCTCGCCCCAAATGCCCGGTGAAGCAGTAATGGCTGCAACAGCCAACTGCATAGTCTGCTCAGAAAAAAAAAATATCTACCTCTGTAAGTCGTACTTACAGCTGCTGAAGTAATTTTTGCCATTCGTTCTTACCATGAAATACGACAGACCGATTGTGACTTGGCCTATAGTGCAAAATAGAAAGGTCTGGGCAGTTGCTTTGCCTCAATCTTGAAATTGAACGACGAAGTCGCTGCACCACTTACTTAACCGTGGTGCGGTAAGACTATGCCGGAAATCTCCGTTACACAGCGGGAGGTCCGGCGGGCGTTGCTTTTATCACAAGTCAAGTCGGTTGGACGATATACCAGCAGAGGTGCTGCTTAGAGAGTATGTGCTGCTGCGTTATGTTCTATACTTACGCGCCTCTTCGCACTTAGGTACCTACCACACTATTTATTAATTTCTGTCTTCGTAGAAGACTGAAAATGTGCACACGGTGCTCAAAAAGTGCGATAGATCAGATCTATCAAATCACAGCAAAATCAATATTACCTTCCTCCTCTCTTTCTTCAATGTGATGGAGCGTGTGATTAATATACGGCTTAGGTAAGCGACCGTCAATACGGCTTTCACCACGGTCGCTCAACCGATGACCTTCTAGTGTATCTAACTCACCGTTGGGGACCAGCCATTGACAGTCACGGGGAGACTTAGGCATGTAGCCTAGACATAGCTAAAGCATGCGATCGTATCTGGCACCGGGGTCTTCTACCGAAATTGCTATCTTACGGATTTTCACAAGAGTTTGTGCTAATAGCTTTCTCTTTGGCAGACCTTCGAGCCGTAGTTGCTCTGATAACATAGACATTACTGTTGGCGGAACGCAAGATGCAGGGCTCTGTGCTGTCTCCTACGCTATTCCTGCTCCACTATGTATAAAAGTCCTAACAACAGTCCCGGGAAGTGAGACATGAAAGTATGTCTTGCTTCCGAGACATTTGGCTCCCAGAAACGCTGGACCCCAGTACTCTGAAATAAGCTCCCAGAAGGTATTATGCCTCACAACAACTGTAACCTATCAGCTTCTATTGCTGGGCATAGGTCTTCACTAATTCACAAACTCCTTCAACTAACATTTTAGGCTCGAATCGCTCGGGTCGGAACCCTCTTTTACTTCTCTTAACTTTGCAAGCAAAGCAACGTGCAAATACTAGTTTTTTTTTAATAGATTGAAACACTTCTTACCATCAGTAAAGTTTAAATGACAATGCAAGTGTGTGTCGAATTTCCACTGACAAACGATGACTAAGTATGTTTATATAATTTCGGTATGTTTATGAAATCACAGTGTATATATTATCACTGGAGATGAATACGGTGTTTATAAGCATAGATGATTTAACCAAATTAAGCCTGACTGCCTAGGTACGACTATTGCTAGGTCTAAAAAAATGGCGATATAAAATCAGCGAAATATTTTTTTTTAACTAATTAGTTGCTAGAAAATTTTTTTTTTGCTTCAACCGATCGCAAAAAGATCGGCAATAAAGCTAACTTTTATTAAGATGGCGTGGAAATCACTGACTGTGGACTGATCGATCAAACGAATAGGGATCAATTTGTTGCTAATTTGTTGCTGAAAGATGCTCAGGAGAAAAAAAATTTAAAATTACAAAATTATTTTTTTTTAATCATGCCAAAATAAATAATTTTCACGCCAGCTTAACTCTTGACTTTTCGGTGGGAAAACTATAGTGAAAATTTGTTGCTGCTCATACTGCAGCTAGTCTGAGTACACAGGGTCAGTAACAAAATAGAAAACCGGAAATCAAGAGGAGTTGGAGATCGGCTTACAAAAAAAACCGGCCACGCTAGCTTTACTCATGACTTATCCGTGGAAAAACAATAGTGGAAATTTGTTGCTGCTCATACTGCAGCTTCTTTTAGCATAGAGAGTCAGCAACAAAATAAAAAACGGAAGTCAAGAGAAGTTGGAGATCGGTTTATGAACAAACCGGTCACGTTAGTTTTACTCTTGAGTTTTCCGTGGAAAAACTATAGTGAAAATTTGTTGCTGCTTATACTGCAGCTTGTTTTGCAGCATAGAGAGTCAGCAACCAAATAAAAACCGGACTGCATACCCATACTGCAGCTAGTCTAAGTACAAAGGGTCAGCAACAAAATAGAAAAAGTAATTAAATTAAGAAAATAAAGGAAGGGTTCCATACATGTAACTGAGGTATAGTTTTTTTTTGGTTCCCTATTGTAGTTGAATAAGCAATAGTAGGCTTAAATGCAATTAAGCTTTCTAAAAAGCTTGTGTCCTGATTTGTATACATGAGAGTCAATTGACTCAATAGGCTTCGAATGTAGAAAAGTTTTTTATCCTTTCCTTTTTTTTTTTTAATCAGCATAGTTTAAGAAGAAAACGCAAGACGTTGATCGGATTTTACCTACTTTTTGGGGTCCCTTACATACATAAAAAAAACATCGGCACCCTATTATTCTGTCACAGCCAATTTTCTTTGTATTTATTGGAACAATTAAGTTGAAATTTGGTACATATATGAATCTTTGTGACTCAAACACGGACGGGGGTCACATTAGAAATTTCAAAAAAAGTTTTGCAACTTTACCGTTTGACATATTAAACAAAGAGACTTGTTTAGGTTAAATTGACATTTTCAGACCGTTTGGCGATGAGGGATCCTTAAAACTACTAAGCCTAAAATTTGAAAGAAAATACAGAAAATAGTTTTAAAATAAAATGGTAAATCTCACAATATTGGACGTAGGCACAAACTTCCAAAATCAAAAGTGTGCAAACTTTACCGTGTGTCATATCAATCATATGAAAGGGCTTGTTTCGAGGATCTCACTCAAATGTCTTTTTATATAATTTTGAAACAAATGGTTTTCATCAATTCATTATTGACCTATTTTTTGCACATTTTAGCTGCAAGAACGAAAACGAACATTAAATAAAACCTTTTTTATATTAGAGGCGATAAATTTGTATTATCCATACTAGTCCCTATTAGGAATGTAAATATGTGGTTAGGAATGTAAATATGTGGTTATTGTTTTTTTTTTGTCTTACTTTTACACTGACATGCTTATAGAACAACAAATGAAAAAGTAATATTTCATAGCTAGAAGAATGGAATATTAACACACACACACATACATACACCCTCACACACACACGCATACGCATACGCACACTAGGACTTAAATATAAAACTCATATTATAATATAGTCATTGTATTTAACACCGCATTCTAGCAATAGGTTTTTATTGTTGTGGCCAGTTTGTTCATAAACCGATCCCAAATTCTCTTGACTTCCGTTTTTTTATTTTGTTGCTGACTCTCTATGCTAAAACAAGCTGCAGTATGAGCAGCAACAAATTTCAACTATAGTTTTTCCACGGGAAAGTCATGAGTGAAGCTAGTGTGACCGGTTTGTTTATAAACCGATCTCCAACTTCTCTTGACTTCCGGTTTTCTATTTTTTGCTGAACCTGTGAACTCAGACTAGCTGCAGTATGAGCAGCAACAAATTTTTACAATCGTTTTTTTACAGGAAAATCGTTAGTTAAGCTAGCGTGGCCGGTTTTTTTGTAAACCGATCTCCAACTTCTCTTGACTTCCGGTTTTTATTTTGTTGCCGCTTCACTATGCTAAAACAAGCTGCGGTATGAGTAGCAACAAATTTTCACTATAGTTTTCCCACGGAAAAGTCAAGACTTAAGCGTGGAAATTTTTTATTCTGGCATAATTAAAAAAAACATTTTTTTATTTTTTAAATTTTTTTTCTCCTTAGTATCTTTCAGCAACAAATTGATCCCTATTCTTTTGATCGATCAGTCCACATCCAGTGATTTCCATCTTAATGAAAAGTTAGCGTAATTCGATTTTTTGCGATTGGTTGAAGCAAAAAAAATAATTTTCTAGCAACTAATTAGCAACAAATTTCGATGTTTTTTTTTTTCGATTTCGCTGATTTTACATCGCCATTTTTTTAGACCTACTATTGCTTCAGCAATGAGCTAGACGCTTCACTCAAGTATTTGTATTTTGTATTTTATATATATTTTGTATGGGATCCGCACACGTACGATTTTAGCAACCACACACAAATTTTACGAATCCTTCACATAAGATAAAATAAATAGGTACCACACTTTATCTTGGTTTACTCGATTTAAGGCACTACCTACTTACTGCTACCGCATTTCAATGCCACGGCAGTCACAACTGCTAAAAACCTATTGCCGTATGGTCTGCATAAAAAGTACCTATCCTATTTCCTTCTCCGTCCCCCCAGACATATTCTTATGCCAAAAATCAGGTTAGTCTGTTACTTTTATTGCGTCATAAAGGAGTAGTGTTCTACGTTTTCTGCGGAAAAATAGGTCCCTGGGTCAAATTCTTTTTGAGGCCTACAAAAACGTCTCTTGTACATTTTAACGCATATTTTTTTACTTATTCGGATAATCTTCAAAAAACATATTATTTTCTAATTCAGAATGACATACCCGAATGATTACTTTTATCGAAATATTTGGGTTTAAAAGAAAACTTGTTTGGTAACGCAGTGGACATTATTTTTGAGGGGCCATGGGACCTGGTAACATAGTGGTAATTGGAGTACCAAAAGAGACTTTTCTATGATAAAAAACCTAGGAGGGTGGGGAAATACATAATAAACATTGAAGCCTGGTTGAGAACTAACATAAAAAACAAATAAGATAATATTTCTAGACATCTACAATGCAAACTAAAAAACTGCTGCCTTTAATTTTATTTGGCCGATTGAAAAAGTAGACATTACTCATAGACCTTATTCGAGATGCGAGGCGGAGTTTACGTTTTTGACCGTCGCCCAGGGGCTTTTTATCCCGGAAAATTCAAAAGTACCACTTGAACGAACTATAGCTTCAGCTATAGCTCGCTATAACAAACTTCTTTAGTATAATCAAGGAGTTGTAAGAATCCCATGCCGATAACCAAATTTAGGGTGGGCGGAGCCGCTGCGCTGGCAAAAGCTAGTAGATAATAAAGAAAACAACTAAATATGTATTAAAATATATTTTTATTACTCATAAATTAATTTTAAACATACACGTACTTTGACTTTAGAGAATTTGGATTTGACTTTTTCGTTTTGTTCTTTGCATAATTTAACAAAAATTTTGGGCAAATGTAAAAACAACTCACATATTTTGAGACATATTTCGCTGACCTATTTTTATTATTTTATGATGAATATACCTTAATATATCTGAGTTTTTTTTTTATAAATGGTAAAACGATGGCTCATGTTTTATCTTGTAAATTGATTTACATACGATTAGTAAATGATTTTTTAACATTTTAACACTGTATTACAATTGGTCGGCTACTTCATTTTTAATGAGTAAATTATTTTCTATAAAAAGTCCTTGGTGCCAACACATACCCTGCCAAAATTTACAATAATAAAAAATAAACTGCATTCAATCACAGGTTTGTTTTATAACATTTTGAAAAATGTTTACTATAAATAGCACACTTATCTTATTCAATCAATTGCTTAGTTTAAACACTTTATTAAAGGGGTTTGAATATTTTGTTCTATCTACTGGTCTCCATTTTTTTTTTTTGTAAATGGTGGCCACTAAATCAACCTGTATACTTTGACAGTTGACATCATTTCGTTCATTTTTAAAGTCAATTCGCAGTTGTCTTCGCCCTATTCTAGGTTTTTTGAAAGCGTTATTATATATAAGCATTTATCTCGAAAATGACACTTAACGAGATGTTTTTATGACACTCTTTGCTTACAGTGATGTCAGCTATCAAAATATGCAGGTTGCATTAGTGGCCACCATTGAGAAAATGAGAAAAAAATAAAACGGACTTCATAGTAATATATTCAAAGCCCTTGATCGATTTAAAAAATAAACAAGTTTTTTAAAGCCAAATCTTTTGTGGCATCAAAGATATATTTATCGTGTGTATATTTATGTTACAAAGATATATTTATGTTTTTAACATATTATACAATATTTACCCTGCACCTTAAACCCTAATAATAAAACCATTATAATGTAAAAATAAATGCAGATTATATTATAGCAATATTTTTAAACAAAAATCAATCACAGATGCACTATTCAATCAATTACTAAACTTTTTTTGGTTAACCTACATTTATAATTTCTTCTTCTGGCTTCTTGAATTTTCTTAAGAAAGTACCTAAAAAATAACTCCACCACATTGTAGAGAAAATTAAAATTTGATAATACACTTTTTTTTAAAAGTAAAGGTTTGCGGTGTTTTATTTTTGGATTTGGATACTTTTTCGAAAAAAACTACTATTATAATAAGAGTCAGAAATTCGACTTAATAATAAAAAATCACAATAATAAATTTAAAATCATAATAAAGTTTTTTTTTACACTTCATTAACTCTTACGTAGTAATCAATAACATTTCTGTACCTCAGTGGTATAGAATATAAGGTAACCCGTACTTTTTACAAAAGTCTATTTTAGTTCTAATAAAATAGGTAGAACCAGTTCTATGAAAGAGGAAAGGTGATGTATATGCACAAATATAAATGCAGTTTAACCACCTGACTTACACATTTTCTTTCTCCTATAAAAAAAGTCTATAAGCGCTGGCGGCACATCTCGGGTTTGACCATTAGGATTTAAGATTTGCTAATCAGCTCGGGGCCCCCAAAATCGGGCGTTAGATTTTCATTGATTTCGAGCGAAGGTGAGCTTGGCGCATTGCGGACGTCTCTGCATGTTATCTTTGTGCAACATTAATCATCATCAACATTAGTTATTGCTATCGAAAAGTGATGAATGGATGAACCTTAAGAGGATACGATTCGCGGCGCCTCGCAGCGGACTTCATACAATCGAATTTCTTATTTGTTTTTGACATTTACTTATCAATCACTGTGAAATTCCTAGTCATAATCCTAGGCCGAATACCTACGTCTGTGGGTTTCCAAAATCTTGTAAAATGTTTTTACTAACTAGAAATCTTTTTTAAACCTTTTGTATGAAAAACTAGAATCCTGTATAACTTTTGAACTATGAAATTTAATAGAAAACTGGCACACTGCAGACCTAGATATAACATGTCTTTAAAATTTCGTGGTGTTTGATCAGCAAGTTTCGAAAATAAGTGAGAAATACGTTGGTATGAAGCACGCTAAGAGGCGCTCAGAATCGTATTCTCTTAAGCATCGCGCATTTTACTTATTTTCTTGTGACAGTATAAACTAATTTGGCAGTAGAAATACCTTATATGTTAAGCCCCTACTGCATTTATTTATTTTCATTTTCTCACGAGACCCGATCGTGGTGAGCTCTGGCACACGACTGAGTCTGTGTGCGGGTCTCATTCAATCGGGTAACCGAATCTGAAACCTAAATCCCATCATACACGGATATTACAACATATTTTCTATAGTAAACTTTAAATCACCACACACAGCTATAAATATACTTTAGTTTTGAATGGATTTATTTTGGCATATTTATATATATTATAGCAACGTGTATAACGGGCTTAATCGTAAAACCTAATGTGTGCGCCGAGGCTAAATTGGCGCTTCAGCCATAACGCTGTCATTAAATTAAATTTCCCATAATCTCTCAAATACTCTGAATTTCAGGTTCCATTTAAACTAAAAATAAGAAACAATAAGGAGCTCTCACTAGGCATAAAGTAAATTTCTGCAAGTTTGAAAAATCAAATAAAATAAAATCTCATAAATTCACAAAAATTTTTTGCCCTTTTTTTATTCAAAACACAAAGAGAAATTCGAAAATTATAGAACACTACATACATACATTTATTTCTTATTTATTTTTTGCGCCATTTATCCATGATATATTTTACCTTTGAGGTATATTCTAAGTACATCTTACAGTGAACTATGAAAATATCTATTAATTTTTTTTTATATTACTCTAAAAAGCTATCTTGTGTTGCCTGCCTTGCGATAAATGGATTAAATACTACACCCGGCTTCGCTTGCACCGCCGTTCAGTCCATATAGTGTGTATGGGGGCCAGCGAATGATTCAGCAAATTCTGGAGCCACGGCTTAGGATTTCGCTTGTGCCTGAAAAACGGGACGGTAAGTTACACCAACATTTGTTAATTGCTATCTACTACTATGTACATATATATACTACATTGTATCTACATTAATTATGGAAAGGAAAATTAACTACATTCGTAAGTTTTTTTTATTTTTAAACTACTGACTACTGTTGTTGACCGCAGATGGCCTTGACAACTACACGCGGACTAGCTTTTGCTGCTTGCACTCTGCTGCAAAAAGTTTGGACGATTTGCACAAGGGTGTCCTGGACACGAACCTCGGCTTGGGCAACCGCTCTAAAAACTAAATCTGACAAAATTTACCACCGCTTCGGAAACGCAAGGACGTTCTGAAGAGAAGAAACGGCAAGAAACTCTGCAAGCTGTGTTCGCGGGCGCGGAAGGCGCTTGACTTGTGAGTGAGTGATTACATGCCTAGGGTCTTAAGGCCCCCCTTTTGGTAATCGCATGCGTGCCTAGTAAGGGGATTGGGGTGGAGGGATGCCCTCTCAAAGTAACGTTTTGACGCGTCTTTGATGAACGCTTGAATGGTCGGTACATATGTAAGTACTTTAATGCATATCTCAAAATACTCTATAATTCTTAAATGTAAGTATATATTACATAGTATATAGTAAAATGGAGGAACCTTATGTCCAGCAACGTCCCAAATAAGGTGATGAGGTAATTTAGTACATGTAAAAGATTTTTATAGATTTCCAAATTAGGACTTCTTTCCAATTATTTTTTAATACGGGGGAATAATATGAATTTTGAATATGAGGGTCACTTTTGGGGGGTGAATTAGAAAACTTAATAAAAATTAAGTAAACTGTGCTGTGTGACAAAAGGGCTTGTTGTGAGGATCTATTTATTAAAATATATATTTTTAAATAATAACAAAATAAATAATTTTAAAGTTAGTTAAGAAAATAGATGAAAATTGACCTTTCCCCAACTTATTTTCAAATTTACTGAGCCTAAAATTATGACACAAAAACAGAAAATAGTTTTTTATTTATAGATTGGGCGACAGTTTTCAACCGACTTCAAAGAAGAAGGAGGTTCCCAATTCGACTGTTTTTTTTATGTTTGTTACCTCAGAACTTTCGACTGGGTGAACCGATTTTGATGATTCTTTTTTTTTATTTGGAAGCTGGTGCTTCCCGTGTGGTTCCATTTCAATTTGGTCCAGTTCTGACAATGGCATCCATGAGAAAACCATATAAGTCTTAATTATTATGTGGATGATTGTATAACATTTTGTTACTAGTATGGATGTTTTTAGTGTACGAAATAAGCAATTCGTCACTAAAAGTGAAAAATAAATACTTTTTAACAAAAAAACAACCGGCTTCAAAAAGATGCACTAAAAAGGTGAAAATAATGACTTAAAAATCTGGTCTGAATTACAGTTTGAAGTTGGTTTCTATGTACCTTAGTTTAGTTAACACACTTCACTAACATAAAACCAACTTTAAACTTTAATTCAGATCAGATTTTTGGAAATAAGTCATTATTTTTACCTTTTCAGTGCATCTTTTTGAAGCCGGTTGTTTTAGACATATTTGAAGACCCTAATGTTATTTACATTATATAACATATTGTTATTGACATTTCAACATGGCGGACAATATATGCAATCCAAATAAAAGGCCCGAGAAAGGACATAGGCTACTTAAAAACGGCAAGTGTGAGTCGTTTTTTTTTTTATAATTCAGTAGTTGTCGTTGAAATACTAGATCGATAACCGTATTTAGGGCGGGTTAAACCGCGAGCAATAGCTAGTTATATTATAAGCTATTCTACATATTCTGGTTGACATATCGATACCAAAGTGCACACAAGTTATAACTGCAATGCTAATTTACAGGAAAACACTTTAAAATTATATGTTAATGTTAATCACTTAACGAAATCATTGAACAAACATTAAAAGATATAACAGGAAGAAGTTTTTCTCAAGTCGGTTATCAAAACATTTAAATACAATCACATATTCTTGCAAACAGGTGTACCTGCTATTAAACACCTTGATGTGCGCTTAAAAACCGACACAGATTAAGTACAAACATACTTAAATACCTTTCGGGCGTGGTCAGTAACTTTTTTTTAAATAAATATTTTTGGACATAACACACAGCGTCATCTGGCCCCAAAGTAAGTGTTTTATGGGTACCAAACAACGGATACAAATACATATTACTTTTTTTTGTAAATACATACATATCATACATAAATACACCCAGACTCAACACAAATGTTTATATTATGACATAAATGTTTGTCCAGTGCGGGAATCAAACCCACACCCTCTTCACAGCAGCTGGCCACACTATCGACTAGGCTGCGAGGGAGTCAAACTAAAAGAAAACTGGAAGGATAACCCTGACTACTAGCACATTTTTCTGAACTCTGCCGTGTTTCGGAGGGCATGTTAGACTGTTGGTCCTGGCAGTGTGCTCATGTAACAGCGGCGGCCAGAAAACTCCTAAAAATCAAGTGCCCATTAGCTAGACAAACTTTCGCCAATTTGCATTACTCCATCATGGCCAGCCTAAGCCTCCTACAACAGCTAAGGCAGATCTATGTCTTCAAATAAATGTTTAAATCTTTAAAGCTATATCTAGAGCCCGGCTGTATTACTCTCACAAACGCACTGATAACAAGGATGCTCTATGGTATCGACATATAAAATCCTTGCTAACCGTAAAGACTGGTTAAATTCAATAGAATTAGGAACGTTTGGGGTAGATATTCGGGAGTTTAAGAGTGACCGCCTTGGTTGTTGCTTAATGGTAGAAACACTCCCTCTTACAGGCGTATGAGAGAGCCAACCCTGCAAGAGTAAAGTTCAGAAGTAAGATAGATTAACAATTAAGAAAATTACCTATCAGAAAACTACCAATACCATCTCAACATGTTGATTACCCACTACCTACTAAACGAGGGCACTATTGATTCCCACACCGGTTAGTCTTGAGGCTTTAGTACCGCCGCCATTGGAATTTTTTAATTTACTCTTCGTACAAAGCGTATTAACCAAAAGACGTCCACTGCTGAATGAAGGCAGTCCTGAGCCGCTCGCGCCCATCGGTTGGTTTCCTGTGGCTTTAACCAGATCGTCTTTCCATTTGGTAGGAGGCCGTCCCACGCTGCATCTTCCGATCCGTGGTCGCCACTTGAGCACCTTTTTTCCCCATCGGTCGTCAGGTGGCCTGCCCACTGCCACTTCAGTTTACTATCCATATCAATCTTTTAAATGCGAAAGTAATTTTGTTAGAGCTTTCTTCAAGTTACAACAGAACACCGAATAGATTTGTTAGGACATTGATAACTGAAGAAACAGAGAAAGGGACATAGGCTTTTCAAAAGGACAATTCAAAATTTCATATAACAAAGAATGCCACGTCGGCGAACAATAGATACAGGTAACAGCTTACTAAAGCTTAATATAATCAAAGAATTGTCGTCGCAAGCCCACGCCGATAAAAATATTTAGCGCGGGCGGAGCCGTGAGCGAAGACGTGTTTAGAAAATATACAAAAGCGATAGTAATAAGCTATTTTTCGAACGTTTTGTATTGTTACTAAATTTAAGATAGCATATCTGCTTGCCACTTTTAACTGATATGCTGCCTGGAGAAAACATTTATAAAGCTTTGGTAGCTTGTAAAACATTTTTAAAATAAGCTTTGTAAATTAAAAATGTCCAATGGCGGCGCTAGTGGACGGTAGGGATCCACTACACACACTTAACATCGCCAAGTAGAGTGGAAAGTAAATAAAAGATTTTTTTTAATGTAAATACTTACAGTGCATTCGCTTTCATCGCGTTTTTTATTCGCCATAGTTTCTGGATTGTACTCACTTTCGAGACCAAACAACTGAAAACAGAAAACCACGATTATATGTACTGTAACAGGTCAGAGATACCTGATAGGAATTTAGGGGAAGTGTGCAGTCTTTTTCCTATTAAACTTCAACTATGGTTATGTAAATTTTATAAGGAAAAAGGAGTTGTTTTCAAACCAAAACAATTAGAAGAGAAAAGTGGAAAATATATAATGTCAGTTGAATAAAGTCGAGTAACATGCTGTGAAAAATCACACAGATTTTAGATAATTAGTTTAATAAATAAATATCCAAGGAGGTCAACTCCTTACTCCTCCAGATAGCGATGAAATATAATGTACAGGAGTATATATAAAGATGTCTGATGTCCAGGAGTAAAGAAACAAAAAAGTTATGTATTAGTATAGATTATTATTATAATATTCTATTATTGTCAGCGATGTAGTTAGTAGCGGGGTTAATAAACCATAAGTTACACCTTGAATTCTGTTTTATTCCCACATCCCGACAAACATCCTCGAATATTAATGCGGTAAGAGTAGTGGTACGCCCCCAGTACCTCTCAGCAAAAGAAAATGCAAGCGAGTGTAAGAGCTCACAGTCCTTGCGTAAATAAAGGTTATTTCAAAAAAATAGAGGCGTTAGTGGAAGCGAAGGGTTTTTCACTAAAAAAGCATAAAAAATATTAAGTAGTTTGATTTAAATTAGAAAATAAAAAAGAACTTTGGACTTCTTTTATATCTGACTCTACCAAAAAGTTGTTTTAAGTGTTTTTTAAACATTGGAAACAAAATTTAACTGTAGAGTAATTAATTAACATGCATTCAGAAAATCGAACTTGACGAGTTTAAATAGGTATAATTTTCAAATGAAGCCCCTAAAAATAAATTGAATTAAAAAAAGATATTGCGAATTGTCCTATTCGTATTTGTATTTAGTCTTGTAATTTTTGATTCGGGTCATAGTGCGCTAACTTCTGAATGATCCGAATTAATTATAATATTAATATACTATACTTGGACATATCCAGAACGTCATCTGGTACCAAACTAAGCAAAGCTTGTATTATGAAAACCAGACAACGGATACAAATACTTCTATACTTTTTTTGCAAATATATACATATGATACATACTGGGCTATGTAATAAGTGTAAATACGAAGTTTCGCCCTAAAAATGTCGGGATAACTCTCAAAATACAAGTTTGTCCTACAAATTAAATTGGATCTTTCAGCACTATGACCCGAATCAAGAATTACAAGCCTCAACACAAATAGGATTGGGACAAGTCGCAATATTATTTTTCTTTTTAGGGGTTAATGTTGAAAATTATACTTATGTGAGCAATATCTTTCACCTATCTATTCTAAAGAGAAAACAATAAGAAAATTATATTAATATATAGCAAACGAGCAACACAAACTGAAAGAAAAAATCAATAAAAAAGCTTTATTTGTATTATCACACAAATTTATAATTTTCTCTTGGTACAAAGTATATTTGAAAAATGTACTAGATAAAAAATATTACACGAGTCATAAGCTATTTTAAAAACGTCTTGTATTATTCCTGAGATACATCTGTGAATTTCATTTGGCATTTCTGTAAGGAAATTGTAACTCTTTTTTTTTCTGAGCTGACAATGCAGTTGGCTGTTGCAGCCATTACTGCTTCACCGGACTTTTTTGGGTGAGTCTCTGAAGGAGCCTTCAGCCCGTATAGCGCCCAACGCTCAAGGGCTCCCCGCGGTGGGAGCCTCGGCTTGGGTTGTCGCTCTCGGGGGGAAGTAACTCAAGATCACAGATAAGTTCTAGCTTAGAAAGTGTATTTTTGAAATACGCTTTTTACGAAGAATAAAATTAATATCCAAACGCGACGTTAGTTAGCTACTAAAGGGCCCTTAAATAGGTACACACAAACAAGCTGAACGCATTAAATGCCCAAGCTAAGAAATAATCATATCAAACCTTCAAAATTTCTTCATTGCTCAAATGCTCACCCGGACCTTTCTGAGCAAATCGATGAAGCAATTTACCCCCCTTCTCCAC
Organism: Apoda limacodes; assembly: GCA_946406115.1. Taxonomy (NCBI): domain Eukaryota; kingdom Metazoa; phylum Arthropoda; class Insecta; order Lepidoptera; family Limacodidae; genus Apoda; species Apoda limacodes. The sequence continues at coordinate 16,112,596 of OX291555.1, read as the reverse complement.
AATCAATGCCCCTCCAACTTGGACCCAATCCCCTTTATAGTCACCGCCTATATCTTAAAACAAAAAGGAAAACAATGAACCTCAAGCACATCCAAATTTTCAAATCTTTCAGCCGGTCCGCATTGTATATAGTGATGTAACAATTTCCCGCCTTTTCTTACAATAAATGCTCCGCCATTTTGTAAACCATCGCCAACAATGTCATATTGCAAACCTGCGGTTTTAAAATGTTATTTTGTAAATTGACTAAACAATAATATCTGAAAGTGGGTGTGTTTGTAATTTTGTCACTTGTCATCAGGCTCCGTGTGAAGTGTAAGGTTAGGTATTTGAGCTGAGAGTTGGCTCACAGTTTGGGTGTAACTTACTCAGTCTATCTTGTTTAGGATTGTCAGAACCTCAAAAATATAATGGATCAAGTGTGAGTCGGACTCACGCACCGTGGGTGCCGTACCAACATTTACGTAATTACGAACACAAACAAAAACACTTTAGTGTGCCACTAAGCGGTCCCATGACTGACCATGCCGGACGATGATTAACTTTGATTATAGATTCCAACAAACAAATGTGTTACTGTTTCTCTTAATAATCGCTATATGGCGCTGCTAACGCAATTTAAGATGGTCTCTTCTAGTCTAGTCTCTTAATGTTTTTATGATAGATCAAAACCAACGAAAACGTGTACTTGTATGGGGACCCCCTTAAATTTTATTTTTTAATTATTTGTTAGATAATCCGCCATTATAACACATATTCTGTGAAAATTTCAGGCTTCTACGTATTTCGGTCTAAAATATACTGTCAGACAGACAGTATAGGCTTAGTAATAGGGCTCCATAGGCACCGTTTGGGTACGAAACCGTAGAAATGCCAAATTAGAAAAATGAGGGCGACCCTGGCATCCATACTAATATTATAAATGCGAAAGTAACTCTGTCTGTCTGTTATCTCTTTTCGCTTAAACCGCTGTACCGATTCAGATTAAATTTGACATGGAAATAGTTTGAGTTCCGAGAAAGGACATAGGCTACTTCAACTTCTTTATTTCTATAATTAAAGATTTGCTTTTAATATTTTACCGAATTTAGGGCGGGTGAAACCGCGGGCAAAAGCTAGTAGTGTATATTACACAAAGTTTTTTGAAGTACTTTCAATACCGATGTAACTCAAAACTACACACGGGCAATCCCTCGTGTCTAATCAATAGAGTACCTGGAAGACCGAGCTTTGCTCGTTTTTTTAACGCCATTTATTGTCAAGTAGCTTTAGTTTTGCTTAAGAGCACCATCTTTTATCAAGTCAATTTAGTGTTGCTGTGTCGGTAAAAATAATAGTATTACTACTTGCCAATAGATGTCAAGAAGAGTCATATAAAACGACGCTTTCTAAAAATGAAACCTAGCTAGATCGATTTATCGCACAAGAAACCCAAATTTCATGACAATCGTTAGAGCCGTTTTCGTGATTCAGATTATATATATATAGATCAATAAAAGAATTGCTCGTTTAAAGGTAATAGATTCGGCAAAAACTTTCAAATGCTCCATTTACTAGTCAACATGTCCGACACTTGAGATAGTCTTTCAGATATCATCTAAAGATAAGATTACTGGATTATTACGCAAATCAACAACCAATGCTGTTGCAAATGTTTCTAATATATATTATAGTTTTTTCATTCCCTTGTCTTCATCGCGTTTCTAAAGTCAAAGTCATTTTTTTTTATTCAAATTACGGTTTTTACAAACACTTTTGTATCGTCAAAGTTATTAAATATTTTTTTTTGACTGCTGCAACACAACGAAAGCTCAATAGGTAGGTACACATGCGGTTATGCCAATAAATGCTACCATCACTTAAATAGTTCATTGTTACTAACCAAGAGAACGGAGACTTCAGCCAAATATTTTTTTTTTAAATGCGAAAAATATAATTAAAGATTAAATGAAATGTGGCACACAGGTGTAGGTCACAACTGCTAAGAGTGTAAAATTAAATAAACACCATTTTTAAACGAAGACATAAACTCTGCTGAGAGGAACGTAAAATGTAATAAACACTATTTAAAGATTAAAGCCTAAACTACTAGAAGAGCTGCACAATTTAACAAACACTATCCCCAACAAAAACATTTTAACAAAAAATTGCAACCGATCGGGGAAAAAAACAGTATCGGGGTTTTAGATTTTTGGAGGGTCGGCAACGCACGAGTGATGCCCCAGGTGTTGCAAGTTTCCATAGGCTTCGGTGACCGCTTACCATCAGGCGGATCGTAAGCTTGTTCGTCACCTTATTTAAATTAAATTAAAAAGGGAATAATTCAATTTAGGGGTAAAAGGTTTATTTTTTGGTTCACTTTTCCCTTTTTTTTTGTCAGTTTGATTCGACGGCTTACAGATGGACAATCAACTTGATAACTTTCTCCTTTTTCTTTCGCCAATTAAAAATCGTACCAACTCTCGATTGAGATGTGTCTTTAAAAAGAAGTGATAACAACCGAGTCTTGGAAGAAAACATAAGAGAACAAGTGATTTTAGATAAATCTTTTACTCATTAAATTACATTCTTTGGCATCTACTGTGCCTAATTATGTAAGCCTAAAACATTTTAATTTATAACAAGTCAATTAGGTTAACACAAGCTAGTGTGACTTTATTCCCTTTGTGAAAGTAATAGGGTTATCGTCGTGCCAAATTTCAGCTCTCTAAGTATTGGGGGAGCACTAGTTTTATTTTGATAAACATGAATCAATGTTGAATTTTCATAACTTTGCATCCCTAACCTATAACTTATAAACCAATGAAGCTATAAACTTAAATTAGTATAGTAGAACACTTAGTTTATTAAAGAAAAAGAATTTCAGCCTACAACAATCCAGTGCTGCTATACAAAGGCGTGAGAATACGCCAAAATGCTTTCATAAAAGGATAAGTACGGCGGCCTTACGCTCCAGACTTGCGGGGGCACTGCGGCGGCCTAAGAGTGCCGCACAGTTTATGAACACTATTTAAGACCAGAGACGGCTCGTCCTAAGGAGTGCTGGTGCAGCGCACTCCCATAAATAATTATCTTTTAGATTTTATTTAAAACATTTTTAATTATAAATTTTTTAATTAAAGGTTGTCTGGAAGAGATCGCTTTAAAGCGATAAGACCGCCTTTTGTTTTTCTCTATTTGTAAATATGTTTTGTTTGTAAATTTTTTATGTTGATGCAATAAAGTATAATAATAATAATAATAATAATAATAATATAAATATAGCATTCTCTAAAAAGCATTCCATACCTACACACTCAACTCAAGATTTGGTAAGAAATTGCACTGAAACTGTCACTAAGTGGAGCGCTGGCAATTGCGCTTCTATGAAACGCATTTCAGTACAGAGACTTAAACCTAAAATCAACGAGTGTGAAAGAGAAAGTCCGACACAGTCTCACACGTGAAACAGAAGATTTTGTATGAAAAATTAGCAAAATGTGAAGTGCCGCTCCTGGGATAGCCAAAATACTGTTGCCAGCTTGACTCCCGCCTGCGGTCCGGCCGGCGCGCTATTGCCACAACAAAATTTTAGTTCATGCGCGCGAGGGATTGATGAACATATTAAATAAGTACATACGTACATAAACAGTTTGTAATTATCTAATAAGTATAGCATAATAAATTGTTATTAAATTGTGTGAAAAGGTTTTGGTTATTCGGCTTGAAATAAAAGCGAAGGGTCACAAAATATTGGCACGAAAACATACACGCGGGACGCGCGTTTGTAAATCTAAATAGGCGAGTGAATTTTAGTTGTAAATAGAATAATTAAAAGGTTAGCAATTTATCTTTTTTTTTTAGTGAACACCCATTAAAAATCGTCACGAGCGGACTCTGTTTGAGACTATTTGTTTAATAGCTTTAGACTAAATACTTAATGTTAAAGTAATACTTACCCATGCTTCTCACTTTAGAAATGGCATTCCTCGATTCCTTTGAAAACATCGACCCTAAGATGGTCAGCAAGTTAAAACGCTTAAAGCCCAGAGCTTGATATGTTGACAGATTTTCCACATGATATAATTCTGAAATAATAAGAACGCTAATAAATCCATAAAATGCCAGCAAAATATTGAGTCACTAGATTTTTATAAATGAATATTAAACATATGAATAGAACAAAAACTGGCTAACCTATTTACAGCTTTTTGTCAAATCCAGTTGATATTACTTTTAAATTTTAAATAAAAATGTAAAGTATTTTTAAATAAAAAACAATTAACATATGTATATTAATATTATGCAATATATTAGCTTATATCTATATATTCTATCTTAACTTTCACATTATCTTGTACATCATCTTCTATAAAACTGCAAATTCATATTTTTTCAAATAGGAATGAAACTCCGTGGCTCAGTGGGTAATGACCAGACTGCTGAATCGAGGGGTGTGGGTTCGATTACCACACAAGACAAACATTTATTTGATGAATATTTGTGTTTGTTTTGATACTGGGTGTTTTCTATGTATAATATGTACAATATGTACTTACAGAAAAAAAGTATACACATACATTTATTTGTATCAATTATCTGGCTTTCTTAGTTTGAGAGCAGTTGGCACTGTGTCCAAAAATATTTGTTTATAATTTTTTATTATTTAAAACCTGCAGACATATTTAGTTCCCAACCTTCAATTTCGATAAAACCTAATGATGATAGGATCCTGCTATATGACTGGCATTTCATATACATATATGCTTTTTGCAAACATCAATATTACTAGCTGACCGGGCAGATGTTGACCTAGTTGATACCGACTGAAGCGCCATCTGTCAGGCTGATTTATGAATTTAAACCATCCAGACGCATACAACAAAAAATCATTCAAATCGGTACAGCCATTTAGGAGGAGTACAGTGACATACACACCTACAGTAGAATTATGTATATAAAGATAATAATGGTTTCTGAGTGACGAAATGCAAAATATCACTGCCGGGCCAGCCATAAATCAAGTTTTGCCCTATGCTGTGCACATCAAGTACAAGCTACCGATAATAAACCTCTTGGAGACTCACGCTGAAACACAAAGCATAAAACGTAATCTGCTAATAATACTGATTGATCAATTAATTTATATTTATAGCATATTATTTGCATTTTTTTAATTATATACTTTATATTTTAAATGTATTTTAGAAACACAAAGCATAAAATGTAATCTGCTAAAAATACTGATTGATCAATTAATTTATATTTATAGCATATTATTTGCATTTTTTTAATTATATACTCTTATATTTTAAATGTATTATTATCGTAATTGGGTTTGCGATATCATAATTTATATAAATGTAATACTACTTTCTACACACAAAACCTCATAAGAATGAGAAGGTAAAGAGTGGAAGGGTCTCATGTCCACCACTTTCAGAACAATTTTAAGAAATTTTGACTTCCTAGGTTTGCTTTAAAAAGTCAAAGAAAAAAAATAACTAACTAACTAACTACATATAATAGAAAAACTTAAACATACCTCCATCAAAGAACTTCCCATCTATGAATTCTTTAGAGCCACTCTCTTCAACACCAACACCTACTAATTTTATATTGTTCTTACTCAAAACCGGAGCAATTTCTCCCAACTGTAATGTTAGAAAATAATTTACATTCATCAACATAAACTGCTTTGACTTATATCAATACCAAATAAGGTGAACTATTATTAAGCTATGTTTATTTAAATTATTATGATTATTTATGATTATGTTGTTTATTTTTATTGTTTTAAATACATTCATCATTTTAATCATAATTTAATTACCCATTGTTTTTCTGAGTTATGACATGTAACATATTGATTTTTGCCATGTATTAAATTAGAGTAAAGATAATGTGTTACCCATATTCTTGCAAATAAAAACATCATCATTATCATAGATTAAATGCCAGGGCCGTGGAGTACAGAAGAAAAGAGAGATGGCTTATACAAGCCACCAACTGAACCATGACGACATAAGAGGTCCGGACCAAAATATCAGTTTCAAAAATAGCTTTCACTGTGTTGGTACTCCGTGCTCTAAGATTTTTGTTAAAGTGGCTATTAAGAAGATAAATCATCTGTTAAAATCCAGGGAATTAAAATTCAAGCACATGAATAGATTAATATTTCCATTTTTGAGTAAAATTGATTTTAGCACACATACAGTGGCCCGTCGGTACATTATATACATGTTTGTTGGAGTGTCTGCTGAGGCCACTAGACAGTTTAAAAAATTTACAAACACTCCCTTTCATATCAAATGTGTCCCAGGACAGATTTTTGTAAACTAAATCTGAATATGTTGAAACTAATCTAAACATAATATGATTGATTTTTTAGCATAACACTGATGTAGGGAGAACTTACCTCTTTAGCCCAAAGTCTGCAAAATACACAACCCCAACGACGGAAAAATATAATTACTACATTTTGATCTTGCCAAAAACTTTTCAAATCGACAGTCTGGAACATAAGAAAAAATAATAAAAGCAATTTATATTATAAGTTTACAAATTATGTGTGACACCCTTAACTGCACAGACCTACTTCAGAGGGTGAGGCCACGTGACACAAGTGCTGAGCTCCACTATCATCCCTCCCCCACCTCGCAGTTACCCCAGGGACCAATTCAATAAAATGGTAGATTATTCAAAATCTAATCTGAAATATAGTTTGGAACAAAAGGAAACAATGATATAAAAAACAATTATTAACATTGATTTCATGAAAAAAAAATTAAAAGTATATGAATGTGGCTCAATCCGGCTCTCCCACCCAACAACTGATGTTTGCTATGTTCCCTATTAGTATGTTTATTATTTTATGTGTGTATCGATTGAACAATCAGTTCAATTGTTGTCAAACAAAATTCTAGATTTTACAACTTGTTCTTTTACAGTATTAGCAGTCAGGATTTATCTTTTTCAATAATAATTTTTTGATTTTAGTATCAATGAATAAGTATAGTTAATTATTTTTTTAAAGTAACACATGACCTATAACTATGCAAATGGTGGACACCATAATCTGTCTTGCAGAAAATCTTAAAATCTCACGCACTCTGCGTATGAGGTGTGGACTACGACTTTAAATAATAAGGGTCCAAATATATCTTAGTTACAATGCAGATAAAACGCTGCTGCGAGGTACAGTAAGAAAGCAACTACCAGAGCTAAATTCCAATTTATCAGCAAAATAGGTGGGTGACAAGAGAGCTATCCCTCTGGGGATTCTGCTTCCTGGTCGCTTGCTAAAGTTGCCGAAGGAAACTTTTATCAGTCATCGATACCACCACTACGAAATGTAAATTTCAGAACACCACACATGCCGAGTGAAGCGCAACGCTGCTGCAGCATACGTCGAGTGCCATAATCAAATCACGCCTATGTCACTAGGTACTTCATGCATGATTTATGGGTTGGTCCATATTATGGTCCATAAAACTATGGTAAGCCCCCAAATTTCTGTTTACATATTGGCATGCCCAATTATCATTTAAGTTAATTTGAACCTAAAGTATGCATCATAGTCAAAATGCAAATGCATCGATTCTTGGGCTAAATGAAACGGAAAATCAACTTTACCTCCACTGCCATAGAAAAGGTTGAAATTCACTCCTGTCAGTGTAAAAATTAACTGTCAAACACTCGTTCCAAAACAGGTTGATTTTACAACTTTACCGTGCGATAATTACTCGGCGTGATTTGAAACATAGTCTTAAAGATTAATAATTTATTCACTTCAATTTACAAACCTCTCCACCAGGGATACTTTTTACTTTGAAGCTTCCAAATTCTGTAGTAATGTCTGAAGACATTGTTTATAATTTATTTACTTTATCTGTAAATTTGCAGATTTCCAATTTCGATTGAAAGCCAAAACAAAAATAACCAATTAATGAATGTCAAAAACAGTGTTGCCAGTGCTCGCTGGTCAAAACCTGCATAGTACATAAGGGTTAAAATAAATAAATAACATATTTTAGAGAAAAGTAAAGTAATTTAACTAAATGCTATTCTGCAACTCATTCAAGTAAATAATTTGAAAAAAAGGCTAATGCTATATATCGAAAGAATAAAAAGATTGTTGCTGTACCAAGCAAAAATTAAAATTTGATTTAATAATTTATCAAAACGAAATTCGAAACTAAAGGCTTTTCTAAATTTTGTATTATAAGTATATATTTCTTATATTGTTTGAGGCTTATAAAGTATAAATTTTCGCATTTCGCAGTCGACCACTCCAACCGACCGCCGCGCGCCATTGCGTCTGGGTACTGAGTAAGTAACGTGTCGCGTGTCGTTAAATTTTATAATTGTTGCGACAAAGATGAGAATCGGTGAGTACCTACGTAAATTAAATAGCCGCAAACATAATTTATGTAAAATAAAGTTCCCCGGTCTGTCTATTTATTGTATGTTAGTACGCAATTACTATTATAAAAAATATTTCCGAAAAACGCTTAGACGAAGAAAATATAATATTACTACGTAGTATAGAGATATACAATACCTACCCGATAAATGATTATCTCGTGTTTCTACGTGTTCTTTGTTTTCAAATTAGATAATTTACATATAAGTAACTATGTCAAACAACTCGCGCATCGAGGGTTTTGTACCTTCCACCATTTACCTAATTTACAAACATAAACAAAACCGTGCCACTAAGCGTTCACCCATCCAATAACTGACCATGCTTGGCGTTGCTTAAATTTGAATATCGTTTCCAACAAAAGAAAAGATAAAGTCCTTTAATGATCGGACAGGCAGACAGACAGTAGTACCTCTTGGGTACGGAACTCTAAAAATAAATGAACTGGAGGTTTCACCTGGCATTTATTTACTCGCTTCAGTTCGTGGCAAACAACATATAATATTAACATATAATAACGAAGGTAATATTTAACTGTAGTTACTAGGCACATACACGTGCAATAATTTGAGCATACAAACATTTCAATTTTTGTATGTTCCTCCGTCTTCTTGCACATCCATCAGGCCTTTGATAAGGTATGGCACAAAGGTCTATTGTGCAAAATAAAGCAATGTCTGCCCCATACATACTTCACTATATTGAATTCCTACTTAGCAAACAGAATCTTTTATGTGAAGGAATCGGGAAGCACTTCAGCTTTATGCAAAATCGCAGCTGTTGTACCCCAGGGGTCTGTTCTTGGTCCGATCCTCTATACACTTTACACAGCAGACCTACCAACAGTACCTGGAGTCACTACCGCAATCTTTGCAGATGACACTGCCATACTGACAAGCCATAAAACCCCAGAAGTAGCATCAGAGGTGCTACAAAAAGGACTAGATGCAATACACAAGTGGTTGAACAGCTGGAAGATAAAAGTGAATGTCACAAAATCAGTGCAAACTACATTCACCCTCAGAAAAGGAAACTGTCCACCTGTAATAATCGGAAATAATATTTTACCACACAAAACCTGTGTCAAATACTTGGGACTACACTTGGACCGTCGCTTGACCTGGAAAGAGCACATCAAGGCTAAGAAAGAGGAAATTTCCCTAAAATATAAAAATTTATACTGGATGACTGGTCGCAACTCAAGACTCTCTTTGGACAATAAATCGTTGATTTACAAAGTAGTGTTGAAGCCGGTTTGGATGTATGGTAAACAACTCTGGGGAAGCGCAAGCAACTCCAATATAGCTATTTTACAGTGCCAACAAAATAAAAATCTACGTGCAATAGCTAACGTACCATGGTTTGTCACAAACTCTGAAATCCATCAGCAACTGCTCATCAGCACATTCAAAGCGGAAATCCGGAATGTAGCAGGTAAATATAAAGAGCGACTAGCCAATCATCCCAATGAGCTAGCCCGACAGCTCACACTACGGAACTATGTGTTACGCTTAAAGCGGCACAACATTATGGCATTGAAAGATAGGCAATGAAATTGCGTAATGCCCGAGTAGATGTCCTCACTGGAGACACACTCTGCATGATAACCAACGAAGAACTCATCTGCTCATAGTTCTGGGACTGATTGCAGATAATAATCACAGAAAGAAAAAAAAATTCAATATGTAGAAACGTACTTGCATTTTTTTGTGTCACCCCTGACACACTTCAAGTGTTTAGCAGATTTACGGCATTTTGCGCCGAGACAAAGAAGTATTAACGCTATGGCTTATTACTTTTTTTGTATAAAAATATAGTATGATCGGATATCCAATTTTCATTCGAAGGCAATGTATTGGCATTTCTGGTACTTGCAAATAATTTAGAAATTCTGTAGGGAGGTTGACACTTTCTACGTTCGAACTCACGACAGATCTTGCTTTATATACCTCTATTAATAGGTAGCTCCACCTATAAAAAAGGACTTCGAATGGTCCACAATATCCCAAAACAGTATTTTGGAAGGTTCCACAACGATCTGAGATGTTTCCGCACATTCTGGACCATTCTCAAACATTCCAAAACATTTCAGAATGTTCCGAGATGTTCTGGATCGTTCGAACCCACAACATATCATGCTTTATATACCCCTATCAAAAGGTAGCTCCTCGAATGTTCTGGTCTGTTTAAGAAATTTCTAGAGGGTGAAATTTCCAGCCCTTATTCTTCAAAAGTACGCCTTTCAGATAAAAAGGGGGAACCTTCTTCATTGACGGGATATAAAGGGCTACCACACAATATAACTCCCTTGATCATACCGGGACTCGTTTCTGAGTTTTAGCGGCTCGCACAATGTACACTTTCAATAACTTTGTACAAACGTTCCTTAAATGACGTAAGAAGGTATTTCTGGAAATTCATATCCTAAGGGAGTAAAATAGGGGTTGGAAGTTTGTATGGAAACCCATCATTTTTAAAGCTACATGCATAAAACCTGGTGTTCGGTCTTAAAATTAAAAATTAAGATTTATGTGTTTTAACATTTTTGGAAAATCGTTTGCCTAAAGGGGTAAAATAGGGGTTGAAAGTTTATATTAAAATTAGATTTTTTGTTTCTAGAGACATGAGGTTTGCTACAGAGATTTCTATTATGACATACGTGTGCACCAAGAAAGTAACTGATTTTGCGAAATTCATCTTTTGTCCCCCTTTAGTTTTGATTTTAAATGCATAAATGGTGTTTGGTCTTTAAGTTAAATTAAGATTGACATATTTCACTGTTTTTTAGAAAATTATCCCTTACGGTACAAAATAGTCGTTAAAAATTTAAAAGATCTTTCCAATATTTTTTTTCTAAAGACTTGTAAATTTTGCATAAACGTTTCTGTGACAACCTGAGTAAGCACTATAAAATTATTTAGCCTATAAGGGTTAAATTGGCGTTGGAAGTTTGTATTGAAATCCATCATTTTTAAACTAAATGCATAATAATTGGTATTTGGCTTTGGGGTTTATAATTATAATTTAAGAATTTCACCATGTTTTGGAAAATAATCCTCTAGAGGTTGAAATGGGGTATGAAAATTTGTAGGAAATTTCCGATACTTTCGTGTCTAGAGACTTAAAATTTTGCACAGGCGTTTTAATTATAATATATGCGAGCATATAGATTATTATTATTATTTATACGTGTTAATATATGGACTTTAGATTAAAAATTAAGATTTACGTATTAAACCGTTTTTTGAAATATTATCCACTAGATGGTAAAATAGAGGATGATAATTTTTATGAGTATTCTGACATTATTGTAGGTATACCTGCAGAGGCGGCTCGTCCTAAGGAGCGCTGGTGTAGTGCACCCACATAAATAATTATCTACTTAAAAAACAATATGTTTTAGATCTTACTTAAAATAATTAATTAATATGCTTAGATTACTCTTTATGTTAAAATAGCATTTCACTAAAAACTTTCTGTACACACACAGTTAACTCAAGATTTAGTATGGAATTGCACTAAAGAGACTGTGTCACTAAGTAGAGCGCTAGCAATTGCGCTCCTATGAAACGAATTTTAGTACAGAGACTTAGAGCTAAAATCAACGAGAGTGAAAGAGAAAGTTCGACACAGTCTCACACGTGAAACAGAACATTTTGTATGTAAAAATAGCAAAATGTGGCGCGCCGCTCCTGGCCAATCGCCAGCTTGACCCCGCCTTCGGTCCGGCCGGCGCGCTGTTGCCGCTCTTGCCTATCACAACATATGTTTTATTCGTGCGCGCGAGTTTTTGATTGACAAATTAAATAAGTACATATCTACATGTACATAAACATTTTGTTAATTGTCTAATAAGTAAATATAGCAAAATAAAATGTGATTATTTTGATGTGATTAAATATTTTAGTAATTTAGCTTGAAATAAAGACAAAGGGTCAGAAAAATGTGACACGAAAGCATACATGCGCGTTTGTACATCTAAATAGGCGAATGAATTTCAGTTATAAATAAAATAATAAAAGGAAAGCATTAGCAATAGCAATTCTAAATAGCAACAGTATAAGTAATCAAACATGAGAAGCAATATCTATCGCTAATTTATGCAAAAGGGACACTCCAATATTCGGGTCCCTACAACACTGCCACCTTTTATCAGCCACCAGAAAGGTACATTATTCCTTATCCCCCTTAAAAAAGTGAATACCCATTAAAAATTGTCATGAGCCGCCTATACCTGTAAACAGTCAAAAGTTGTCTTTTTTCTTCAAAAGTCTACGTAGACGAAGTCGCGGGCAAAAGCTAATATATAATATTAGTAGGAATTACGAAATTCTTCACGGAAATGTGCTGTTTGTAAAAATAACAGTATCATTAAAAATTAACTACCTAAGAGTTACCCCATATTCGTATGAATTTTTATCTTTACTCATGAATTCTAGGCAACTTATGAGTTTAAGTATTTTCTGTAAAGTATTAAGCAGGTTTTAGCAGTTTCTGCCCAGCAGACTAGTAGTAATGTCATTTAAAATCTGATCACACTGTCTGGATGCTTTAGGTATAATTACCGGCGTTGCCAGAACGTAACTTTTAGTACAGTTTTCCGTACTTATTCATGACCTAACCGTACCGTGGACATATCTCTGCGTAAATCGTACATACCAATTATCTTAAAAAAATATTTTTCTAATAGGTTCTATTTTAATAACTTAAATTAATATAAGTCATTTGTTGGTAATAATTTTGAAAAACGAACCTTACTCTTCAGTTTCGTACCTTTTTGGCAAGCATCTAGTACTTTTTAGGCAATCCAGACTGGCAACATTGATAATTGCTATTCTCTGTGGTCTGGATTATACCGTGTGTCCATTTGTCGAACATTTCTTCATAAAATTTTGCATTAATGTGAGTATTACATTAAAATTTGCTGTCATTAATTATTAAAGTAATACTTGATCATTATTATATTTACTCTCACCTTCTTTTCTTAATACACCACCGTCATCAATACTCTACTTGTCATGCATTAAGTCTTAAAAACATCCGGTGAACTATAGATCTCTTTCTCTTAAGTCTTCTGTTGTAATGTGCAGGTATTCACTACTTCAACGATGTAGAGACCATAAGTTGACTAAAGCAATCGGTGCATGAGTGTGTTAAGGTTATAAAATTAAGAGGATGAAAACCCTTTTCGTGCACTCCCGCAGTTTTTATAAAATTGACGTTGAACGCATAATATTGCATATCATTATAAATGTTTAATCAAAACCGCTTAATTTTACTGCTGACAGAGGAGCTACTATCAGAATTAGTAGGTAGTGGCCCTCTTGATGAAAAACGTGTCGTTCTTTTAAGTCATTTTTTCCCTTGCGCCCCCTTTTAGTTACTATGACCGGGTGTTCTGGTAATGTTTTGGTAGTACCCCTATTCTGTTACACCTATGACTAATTTCAACTAGTTCCTCCAATTAATGATTTATACATTCATAAATCTTCAGTGATATTGCCCCATTATATATGTATATCTCTAATAAATAGTTCTGGCAGGTCCATCTTTTTTTGATGCGCATAAATAAAACTAAAAAATAAACAAGGTACACTTATCAGAAATAGAGGTTCTAGTTTTTAAAGATTTGTCTTTTGGGTAACAACAGCTGAGAGAGCTGAAGATCAAAACATGAGACGGTTAAACCTGACTCAGAATCTTTTTGCAATTTGTGTCAACATAACCTCACTCTTCTTTATGGTCACTTTTCTTATAATTAACACACAAATCAATAAAATACTTACATATTAAACTTTATTGTCACATTTTAACTTGTTTTCTAATCACAAAACTGATAAAACTTCAAAATTCCAAATTTGCTATGAGAAATAACCTAGATATTTATGTATATGTTGCATGACTACAAAGTGTGATTATTTTTTCATTCATTTAGCAAAACTTTGACCATACAGCCCATTTCTTCCAGTGGTGTATTATTATTTACAAGATTTAGGTTTATAGTCATAAACTATTTTTGATAAAAATACATCGTAAAATTTATTCAGATCACTTTTTGGACGTGATGAGGATCAGTCCTGAGTATAGCTCTAGGTTGGTGTGGCACAAGGTGGGGGTGGGTGCGTTAGCAGCTGTTATGTTCATTAAAACACAATTTGTAATATCTAGTTTAATGTGCTAGGTAGCCATTACAGAGCAGATGTGTCGTATGACACTTTTAAATCTACCTAATTTGTAATATCTTTTATTACAAAAGTTATACAAGTAACTACCTACAGTTTATACATAACAGCGGCCATCATGAAAACAAGTTTTATTTTTTATATCTCATCTTCTTAATGGTTTTTCGGCCGCCAAAAATGCAAGATATATATTATTTTTTTTTAGATAATTAAATGCCCTTTTATTATGCTACAAAAAAACTGTTAAATCAATATTTTTTGCGAGTCTAAATATTGTTTTTTTTTCATGTAGAATCAATAAATCAAACACAATGTATCAAATTCTATTTTCTAACATAGTAGAAGGAGAGAGCAAAAATGGTTAAAATTGTCTTACGTTAATAATAAACGCCTAATCATTCGCAAAATGTATCCGCTGGTTAAGCAACAAAACATGCAAGCAGAGTGAGTTATATAGTAGTGTACAGTGTTTGCTTTATAATAGTTTTAATCAATATGTATGCAATTATTATTATAGAAACTTGGGTCTTAACGTAATGCACATAAGTATGTATATGTGCATCACGTTAAGACCCGAGTTTCTATAATAATAATGAGTGAAAAACGCGAAAGTTTAAAATCAACTATGTATGCAATCGGGGGGCACGGTAGTGCCCCCGCAAAGTCGAGCGCGAAGCAAACACTGCCGTACCATCCTTTACTGGACCCATTTCGCCGCATTTTCAGGCCCCTATTTGAGAACCTCTGGATAAGACCAGAACGCAGAAATTTTCGTCATCCAGTAAGCTATAATCCAAAATTTTAAGTTTGTAGGTCATTTAGTTCTGAAGTAAAGCGAAAGCAAAGTTTCGCATTTATGAAACTCACTCACTCACTCACTCACTCATGATCATCGAAATAGAACTAGTACTTCCTATAAACTCAGAGAGCTGAAATTTGGTACAGAGTTAGGGTTTAATGGCCACATAAAGGGAAAACTATAAAAACTAGGATAATCGAAGAACTGGAGTACCTGGTGACCCTGATTAGAAAACACAAGAGCCCAACCAAACTATTAGAGATTGATCGACATACTGTCTTTACAAAAAATATTCAACTCGTGGGCCGCTTCATTTGATGTCAAAAATCGAAGGTCTGAAATATCTGCTGAAGAACCCTCAACTGGTCTCAGCTGTATTAGAGATATGGTAATGCTCCCTTCTACTATTGGTATGAACATAAAAAAATCGAATCATTGCAAAAATCCAGCGTAGTGGAACACATTTTCTAATTTAATCTAGCCTACAGCTCCTCACTGCTGGGCGAATGCCTCCCCTTCTTCATTTAATACGCATATAAATAAAATTAAAGGAAAACTCTGGATAAGACTAGACTGACTTTTATACTTACAAGTTTACAAGAAGAAATAGTCGAACGATTAACTTTATTCTACTCGAACATTACACAAATTAAATAAACAAATTACACTAAAATATTAATTTCGCTGAGAATTTGGTCAAAATATAATGCATTGGACTAAGAGTGGCGGTGATACCCGCACACGTCTCTACATGGCGCTAACTGTATTTTAAAACGCGCTTACGTTTGTTTTTCCGATAACCTTAGACGGCGAAGTGGCAACCGGCCGCGTTACTGGCATTCCCGATTCGACTTTCGTGTTGTGCGGTCGTGTTCTAGAGCGTCAAGTGCTCTCATTGTGCTCCGTGCAGTGGTGACTCAGCTGGTGCGCATGCCTGTGTGGCGTTTTGCCTCAGCGCTGACGACCTCGAATTGTTGTTTGGATTATTGCCCGCAATTCTTGGAAAATCGGCCTGAGTGTTGGGCGCTGCTCGGTTGTGTGTATTGGCTGGGAATTTGCTTCTCGGCCCGCTCTGAGTGTGCTTTCGCGCTTTTCAACGCGCCCATAACGCGAAGTTTATCGAAGCGACACTGTGTGTTTTTGTGTGTGAGTGTGTGTTCTCGTAGTCGCGGAACTACTACGCATAGTGGTGACCCTCGCTTGCCTCTTTGACTGACGCTGGTTCGCCCGGCCTGAGTCCGGCTTTGGGTTAATCGCTAGTGTACTATTTCCGCTTCAGCAGTTCGCCACTCCGCGCATTCTCGCTTTTTAAGTATCGACTGCGTCTAGTTTGTAGAAATCCAGTTCCGAGTGCTCAAGGGCTGGTGGGTGAGATCGTATAGCTCTTTTCAGAGTTGCGGTCTACCTAACGTTTCTTATTAATAAACGTCTCGTTGCTCGGGGGGGAAACCTAACGGTGACAACGTAACCCCGGCCGTAGGAGTAAGTGTTAGGTACACACCAAGCAATCCGTAGCACTGCGGGGCGCTTGGCCACACTTAGGTATTCTCGCTCCTCGCCAGCAATGGTGGGGAGTCACTAGGTACACACCATCTACACCTCGGCCATTCCCGCGATGGCCGAAGTACTCAAAGGCATGTCCCGGGACCAGATAGGGGAGATCATCAAAGCTTGTCTTCGTGATCACTCAGATCTGGTCCAAGCCTGCTCTTCCCAGGCTGTGGCTGCCCTCACAGCGTATGACAAGTCCGTGCCCTCTCTGTGTTCGCCGCCGCGTTCCCCGTCTCGCTCGCGCACTCGTTCGCGCTCTCGCTCTCCCCGCTCGCGCTCTCGCTCTCCCCGCTCGCGCTCTCTCTGCCGCGACCCGCGTGTCGCTCGCCGCGCTCTTCGGGCCCCTGTGCCAAATCGTCCCCCCACTCCGGTAGCTGATGTGACCCTTTCTTGGTCACTCGCTACCCCGTCCCCCGCAACCTCCAAAACCGCACCCCTGTCCCCGGTAGCCGTAATGTCCGCTGAGTCGGCGTTGTCCTCAAACGAGGACGACGAAGGCTTCAAAGTGGTTGGCCTGGGGACAAAAAAGGAAAAAAAGCGGAAGAAGACCGCCAAGTCATAAAAGGCTTCGGCGGCATCCACTCAGGAGTCTTCTCCTCCTCCCTCCGATTCTGAGGCTAAACGCTTCAAAGCGCCTAGCGCTTCCCCGTCCCCGTCCACCTCGGCGGCCAGCCCTGAGCCAGCCGCCATGGACACAACCCCCGCCGCCACCTCTTCGCAGGCCGACTGTCCCACTTCAGGACGGAAGGAAAAAACTCCGCCCCCTGTTGTCATCAAAGACAAAGGGGCCTGGCCAAACATTGCAAACGCTATTAAGGCCAAGCGTATTGCCGAGGGCGGCATCAAAGTGCAGATCCCGACACCGACAGATTTCCGAAATCTGACGGCCTTTGTTACGGCTCAGAAATACGAGTACCATACGTACTCGCTGGCCGAAGAACGCGTGCTCAGGGCAGTTATAAGGGGAGTCTCTAAGGAATTCTGCTCGTAGTGCTAGACCTCTCCAAAGAGGGCAAAGCCATCTTTAATATTAAAGATGTGTGCAGCCTCAAGGGCGTCCGGGTCGAGACTCCGCACAAGTGGTCGACCCCAGGACAATACCACCAATGCCAGTTGTATGGCCACGCACAGCGCAACTGCAGACTCAGACCGCGCTGCGTGAAATGTCTGCGCGATCACGCCACTCCGGACTGTGATCGCGATCGCGTTAACGCATCCGACCCGTTCGCTTGCGTACTCTGTGAGAGCGAAGGCCACCCTGCGAATTACCGTGGGTGCCCCAAAGCTCCCAAACAGAACTCGCGTACGCCTGGAGCCGTCCTCCTGCGCTAATTGACGCAACAAAAGCTAAAGAGACAGACAAACTTCTGTCTGCTCTCCCTGGGCCCGTCTCAGTCACGGGGATTCCCTTCCCCACCCCTCTCATGTCCCGGGACATCCCGCGTCCAGCGCCTATGCTAAGTCCTCCCGCACCTCTTGCGCAAACGCGCCTTGCCCCCCCGCGCCCCTCTCTCGCGCTGCCCCGCAACGCCGCTCAGACGGCCGAGCAGCAGCACTTCGGCATTCTCGCCGAGATTTCTTGGGCCTGCGACCCAGCCTATTTTGAGGTCGTGTACGCCGAATACGTACAGATCACCGATCTCAATCAAATTCTCAGCTTCATGGCTAAGCATCGCGACTTCTTCGCCGCCCTCCGCAGGGTGGCCCCAAAACCTTAAAAACCAAAATGGATTGCACAACCGCGCGCGAAAAACCCCGGTCCGTCTCCTTAGGCTATTTAAACGCCAACGATCTTCGAAATCAAAGAGAGGAATTATCGCAATTCCTCTCGTCTTAAAAACCGGACGTCTTCTTCATCCAGGAAACGTTCCTAAAGCCCGCTGTCCGCACCCCTTCGACCGCGAACTATCGCACCGTCCGTAATGATAGAACTGCCTCCAATCTCGGAGGCACTCTCATCTATTACAGGCGCTCCCTGCATTGCTCCCCTATCGATCCTCCACAGCTTACGAACTTAGAAGCATCCGTCTGCCGCTTAGCGATGACCGGCCATCAGCCGATCATCATTGCATCCGTTTCTCTCTCTCCCTTAAAAGACTTGCTCGAGAGCGACCTTCAGTCGCTCTTAAATTTAGGCGACGCCTTCATTCTTGCCGGCGACCTAAATTGCAAGCATCGCCGCTGTAACTCTTTAGTAACTTCACGGAGAGGCAGACTCCTCGACGATTTAGTTGACAGACTAAACTTTGACATCATCGCTCCCATGACGCCCACTTACTTTCCCCACAATACTCGGAATAACCCTGACGTACTCGACATAGCACTTCTAAAGCATGTAAGGCTAAGCTTTCGTTCTATAGAGGTGTTTGACGAACTTGACACGGACCACCGCCCTGTCCTCCTCCGATTAGGTTCCCCTTCGGACTCTCCTCCCGACACTACAACTGTGACGGACTGGGATGAATTTGGGCAATTGCTCGAAAATCCCAGCTCGCCACATCTAGACCGCGTTCCCAATGTAATCTCTTCCGCGACCGACCTAAACGTAGATATCGACTCACTCACAAGCCACCTGGCCGCCACCGTTGGCGAATGCTCAATACAGGTGCCGGTTGGTGATTGTCACCACTTAATTCTGCCTCAGCACATCAGGTCGCTAATGACTGAGCGTAACGCGGCCCGCCGCGCACGCGATCGCGCTCCCACTATCGATAATAAAGCTCGCTTCAACGACTTACACCGCCGTGTAAGAACCGCTGTAGCTGAGCTCCGCGCACAACGTTTCGGTGATCTGATGGAGAACATTTGTCCTTCTCACCAAGCTTATTGGCACTTAGCCAGAGCTCTAGAATCAGACACCGCCAACTCTCTCCCTCCGTTAACTCGTCCCAACAACGTTCCCGCGACGAAAAAGCGGATTGCCTAGCGTCTAGCCTCCAAGCCCAATGTGCCTTAAGCACACAGCCGTTCGATCCCGACCACGTGCGCGAGGTAGACGGCGAAGTGGATCGCAGAACTTCTCTGCCTCCACAAGACCTCCTGCCCCGTGCCAAACACTCATGCGTCCATCAAGTCCTCTGCATCACGGAACATATTCTCACTGGCTTCCAACCAGTATTAGGTAACGCCCGCCACACGGGCGCTGTCTTCTTCGATGTAGCGAAAGCTTCGACAAAGTCTGGCACAACGGTTTAATTTTTAAACTGTACAACTTTCAGTTGCCAGATCGTCTCGTGCTCATCATACGAGACTATTTGTCGAATCGTAGCTATCGCTACAAAGTTGAAGGCACTCTCTCTTCCCCCCGTCCCATAGAAGCAGGAGTCCCGCAACGGTCCGTGCTCGCCCCCATCTTGTACCTTCTGTACACCAACGACATCCCTAAAACGATAGGTACCCAACTAGCCCTCTTTGCAGACGATACCGCTCTCTATACCACCGATAGACAAGTGAGTCGAATCACTAAGGGACTCCAACCCGCTATCACCGCCCTAGGCGAATGGTTTCGGAAATGGAGAATCGAGGTGAATCCCGACAAAAGCTCTGCCGTCCTCTTTACCGTAGGCTGCCCTCCGCGGCCACCTCCCCTCTCTCTCTTCGGTCGTGCCATTCCCTGGCAAAATAAGACCAAATATCTCGGTGTGACGATGGATAGTCGTTTGAACTTCCACGCTCACACCAAAATAGTCAGAGACCGAGCCGCTTTTGTCCTCGGTCGTCTTTAGCCCATGATAGGCAAGTACAGTAAGATGTCGCTTAGAAATAAGCTGAATCTTTACACAACTTGCATCCGCCCCATACTAGCTTATGCTAGCGTAGTCTTTGCGTTATCCAAGCGCAATCTCCACAAACTTCAGACCCTCCAAAACCCTTTCTCAGAGCGGCCTCTGGGGCCTCTTGGTACTTGGAACTCCCCACGATTCCCCAATATTTCAAAGACTTGGCAGTCCGCTTTTTCGAGCGTACGCAAAATCACCCGAATCGATTAATTGTGCAATCCACAACGTATCATCCCCCCGATCGACCTGGGCACGGTCGTAAAACTATAGTTAGGCGGCCTCGGCACGTACTAACGGCCCCAGATGATGATCTCGCTGTCCGGATATCGAGATTAGTCTCTACGACCTCCCCAAATAGGGCCTCCCTCCAAACACGACGCCGACAAGGATACACGAGGTATCAAAGAGTGCCGGAGAGCTTCTCGCCCACACTCAATCGCAACCGTACCCGCTCCTTCGGGTTCGAGACTCACGCCGGTCGAAGGGACGCCCCCGAGAGCGACAACCCAAGCCGAGGCTTCCCCCGCGGGAAGCCCTTGAGCGTTGGGCGCTATATGGGCTGAGGCTCCTTCAGAGTCTCGCCCCAAAAAGCCCGGTGAAGCAGTAATGGCTGCAACAGCCAACTGCATAGTCAGTTCAGGAAAAAAAAAAAGGCCGCGTTACAGTCGTTTACGACATTCTTCTACTGCGCTTGAAAACGTTTGCTAGGGATTAGGAGGGATTATTTGCATTTCGTTGATTTCGCTTATTATTTCGTGAGGTTTGCTAAGGTTAGTTAGCAGGTTGCTATTATAACAATTCGAAGATTGGAATAGGTTAGGTATTTTATGTTTAGTGACGAATTACTGATTTTTACTTAATTATTAGATTTAAAAGAAGTTTTAATTGATTACTTTATTTAATTGTTAGTTATTTAGTACTCTCAGTTTTCTAGGTTTAATTTACAGTTAGGCAGTTCTTCCAATCGCGTTCGTGTTTATAAGTAAGTACTTTTCTAGTATTCTAGGTTTAGTTTGTTTAGTTAGATATTACTTCGTTTCGTTAAAAAATATCATTAATTTAGCTGTATTTCAGTACTAGGTAGGTAATACCTTTGGTCGAAAGTTCATTGATAACTAATTATATTGACACTTGTCTAATAATTAAAAGTTAACGTTTTGTTTATAGTTTGTATAGATTGAGTAGGCTGAGTAATATTTTCTTTTGAGTTTTTTTTTTAATAAGACAAAAGAAGTCTTAAAAATATAGGTTATTATTGTTTTAGTCTAAATATTATCGGTATTTCTGATTTGTTGTCCATATACTAAAATTCGTTGAGGAATGTAAAAAAGAAAAGAAAGATTTGTAATAGTAAAAAAACTACTCCAAAAAAGAAAAAAAACTGTGTCAAATAAGAAAATCTAATAAAATAAATCAATATGCCTACGTTTCTACAAAAGGAAGTGAAATCCCACCAAAAACATTCTTTAAAAAAGTAGCCAAGTCTTGATAGAGCTGCTTGTTTATCTCTAAAAAGTAATGAAATCTAGACAAAGTCGTGCCAAGTCTAAGGTTCCTTACTGCGATTTCTTTATTATTATAGTTAATGTTGTGTGACTTGGCCGTTGAAGAGTACACAAGGGTACAAAACCAGGTGCTCCATGACACCATTGCACCAATCTGTCGCCAGAACCGCTACCCGCTATCGCTATCGCTAGGATATTCAGAAGAGAACTTAAGTCACTGACGTAGCTCGCAGAATTCACATATGGAAATGTGAAGATCGCATATGGAAAGGCCAAGCGTAGGTCGCTCTTTAGCCCGGTGGGCTGACGACCTAAAGAGTGGCCGGTGGTGGCTGGATGCGGAAGGCAAAGGACCGGGAGAAATGGCGCGCCACAGAGGAGGTTTATGTCTTGTATGTTTGTTTATTAAAACGCGTTGCCTGTCCACCTACGCAAGCCACCAACATTTTAAAATAAGCCACGGAACCCTAAATACAAGTGATTGTGGGATTCTGACAGCTTACTTTTGAAAAAAAAATGTTATCATCTAGATAGGGCTTGATTTAATTTAAAACTACTACAAAAAAGGAGGCTTGAGATTCGTCTGTATGTTTTTACAAGCGTTTATTATTTAACTTCACATGTGTATGCGAGCTTAGTTTAAACCATTTCCCCGCGTTCAATTGATTTGAAATGTAACTTGGATGACAATGCATTAATATGGTACCATGAAGCTGGTCTGAGGATGGAGTGCAAGGTGGTCATAGGATCTTATAAACGCCATCGTGTTTAGGCTCTTTGGAAAGGTCTTGATTAGTTCTATATCCCTAGGAGATATTCAAGGTCTACTGATGATGTCGGAAGGTGGCCATATGAACTACTAAATGCAACAAGATAGGGTATCGTGTTTGGGCTCTTTGGAATGATCTTCAGTAGTACTATACCCCTAGGTAATATTAAAGGTCTGGTGATGATGACGGAAGATGGCCATAGGAACTACTGAACGCAACAAGATACCACCATCATGTTTGGGCTCTTTGGAATGATCTTGAAGAGTACTATACCCCTAGGTGATATTCAAGGTCTGATGATAATGATTGAAGATGGCCATAATAACTACTTTTTGAAGCGATGTTTTAACAGATATCCTAGAAGAGTAAAAGTGTACAGTACAGTAGTTTCTAGTTAAAGAACGTTTATAGATATTTTTTTCCATTAAAATCGATCGATCGGAATTGATTTAAAAACAGAGCAGAAAACTGCACATTTGATAGGGCGTAGCCTTAAGGCGCAGAAAAACACTACACAATTACACACACATGGTATCAAAACACCTGAGGACCGACATAAGACAAGGTTATTTCGATTGCCAACAATTGTTATGGTAAACCCTCTCCTAAAAAACTAGGTAAAAAATGTTTATCTGGCCTCTTCATACTGTCGAATCCAACCCGTTTGGGGGTCGATTAGAGCGGTGTGAAAAAAGTTTACGCAGTTTTTTGCATTATTGAGTAATAGTATAGGAATAAATAAGCGACTGCTTATTCATATAAGTATGATAATAGAGGTGCCTAATCATTTACCCTAGGTAATATTGTAGGTATAATATAGGTATATATTGTAGATTTCTTCTTTCTTTCACACATTTGATTATAAACATTACCAAGAAGCTTACAAATCGTAATATTTATGTCCAAGACAGTCGGCATGAGACTTAGATCGATCCACGGTCATGATTCATATACGAAAAAAAAAAAGTGGATGACATCATCGCTACGTTTTGCCGCGTAATTCCATACGATCAAACCGGTCATCTATTCTTCATTCGTTTATTCATTCACTCTGAATTCTGCTGCTCATGGCCTAGCACGCGTTTGAAAAACTAATATTTATTTTAACAATTAAGTGTCAAAAACTAAAATTTAGTGCAGAATCTCTGTGATATTATTTGTAAGACTGATAAATATATTAACTGGTGAGTGTTGTTACTATCTAACTTCTTATCCTACTGCGTATTGATTTTTTTTTCTTGTCTTGTTTTTTGCGGTATCTGGGTAGGTAAATGAGTAAGCTACGTGCAATACAATTAAATTAGAGGGCAAAGTGATATTTTTTTATCAATGTGATAATTGGCGGTACAAATAATTGTGTTTTATGTAACTCTACATTTTATGATATTCTAAATCTAAACCTACATATAGCTACGTAGCTTATACATATATTAATGTCGCAGAAAATACACTGAGTTATGTAAATAAATGTTAAAATACTATAGTTTTTTCATCAACTACGATAATTATGCCTTACTAGCTTTTGCCCGCGGTTCCACCTGCTTTAAATTCGGTTATCGGTGTAGGATTACAAAGGAAACTCCTTTTAAATTAGGTAGTGTAATTTATCTACTTACAACCAAAATGTTGAAATTATCCTGGACACTTCTGAAATTTTGAGAATACAGGGAAAAATTACTTATTGCCCATTTTAAGTAAATGAATTAAGTACAGTGATGGTTTTTAAAATATCGATATCTCAGATAAATAAACAAAATTATTCAATAAAAATTTAAATTACCGGATTTGAGGAATATCCATATTATTCTTTAAATCACAGTAACTAATTCCGACCCCTGCTAATTGATTAAAAACGTGCAATAACTTATATTGGATATAGGTTGTTAGTCGGTACATGTTTCATAAATTTTTTGTCAAATTTTTATCAGTTTATACGTATTGAATAAGGTAATGCAAGCACCTAAATTTTGATTATTTCGGTGCTTTAAATTTTTGTAGGTAATTGGTTGGTAGTGCACAAAAGTACCCACTTTAAAGTGTCTCATTATTAACCCCAAAATTTTTTGACGATAATTATAACAAATACTTGACAGCAATGATTTTCGTGTAAATTTTTACTAGGGTCCTGCGCAAATTGCAAAATAAAATATTTACACTTAATTTCATTCTATATTCTATTTATAGTGCGGTGGGGTGGTGTCGCTGATAGCGATGTACTCAGTCGATTTTCATCTTAAATATAAAAAAAATATATTGTAGAAAAAAGCCATAAGAACACACTTTTTAAAATAAAATCTGACCCTTGAGCTGTCACAAGAAAATGCTTTATTTAACTTTCTAGTCGCTTATAAATTTGCAACTGAAGATGCGCTCTATCGATTTGCGTCATAAAATATGCTCTCATAATGACACTACATATTTTAACACACACACATAAAAAAACGGTCAAGAACGTGTCGGGTAATAATATTGTCATATATAACGTAATACATACTTGTAATACAATCATAGTTTGTATCTGCAAATGAAACTTTTTAGCATTTATATTTAGCAAAGCTTTTGACGTAGTAATTTCGTGACTAATAGAAATTCTGATAAACTTTTTTATAACGGTCACAATTGTCTATATGTACGTGTAACAAATGTCTGTAGTCTTATTTATTTCCTCTTATATAACACTCTATTACTAAGTATGCAGTTTGTCCATGAACAATGTATGCCGAGCTTATTTCCTCCAAGGTAAAGCCCTAAGAAAAACAATTCCTTTCACTTTTTGTTCTTGGCGTTCTTTGCTAGCATTATTTTCTGGGGAAAGACCTTTGTTATTATATACTAATGGTTCTAGTTAAATACAACCATTTTTTTGGTATTCTGGGGAGAATTTTGGTCACCCTTGCCCTTAATTTGTGTTTCTCATCATGACAAAAAAAAAACTACTCCAAAAATAGTTGCAGGCAGCTAAGTCTGTGAGTCAGATCTTGTTTAGCATCTTTTAAACGTTACATTAAAATCAAAAATAACAGAAAAACCTACATCTTCGCCGAAATTTCTGATCCCACGTATATTTATAATAAGTGTTTCAACACAATTTTTGAATTATGAATTTGTAATAGGTATTTGCAACTTCTTCCTACCTATATATACTTACTTATATTGTCGGGACTAATATTATAAAAAGACTTGTTTGTTTGTTCATAATGTAACGTAATAATCTCGGGTTTGATTATAAATTTTACTGTTTTAAAGCAATATTACTGTAGGTTAACTTTTACACCAGATAAATACAGCTTCAGGTCTAGAAACTATAGGGTACCGTAAGTTACGGCGACGAAGTCGCAGTGGAGTGCTTATCCTTTTATACAGATGCAATAATTAGGGTCGGTTTTGTTGTAAACACAAAAACAAGCACAAGTAAAACGTCATTTGGCCATATGTTAGTAGTAAATACCTAGTTTTGATACATACACCAAATTCAAACTGTAATTCAGATCAGATTTTTGGCAATACGTACCTTATTATTTTTACTCCTTTTGTTTTTTTTTTTGTTTAAAAGTTTTTATTTTTTGCTTTTGAGTGACGAATTGTTTTTTTTCTCGTACACTAAAACACATCTAAACTTGTAACATAATTTTATACAATCATCAACATAAAAGGCGTGTTTCATCAGTTCCAAATTTACATTATTATTTTTTTTTATTTGCTTTCAGTAAAAATGTCGATCCACATTAAGGACTCCGAAGACTTGAAGAACAGGCTGGCTGAAGCCGGAGACAAACTGGTGGTCATCGACTTTATGGCGACCTGGTGCGGACCCTGCAAGATGATCGGCCCCAAGCTAGATGAGATGGCTACTGAAATGGCGGATTCCATTGTTGTTCTTAAGGTAAGATATGCTTATAATGAGCTACCGTTTTTAGGGTTCCGTAAACAAAACGGGACTCTATTACTAAGACTTCGCTGTCCGTCCGTCCGTCCTTCTTTGTCCAGGCTGTATCTAATAAACCGTGATAGTTAGACAGTTGAAATTTTCACAAATTATGTGTTTCTGTTGCCGTTTTATCAACAAATACTGAAAAACAGTATAAAATAAATATTTAAGGGTGTTTAAATAAATAATAATAAATATTTAACAAAAAATACAACAAACGTGATTTTGTTGGGCATTTTTGCTTGATATTGATAACGTCAATAGGTAGACGCTTGAAATATTCACAGAATATTAATATATATACACTTTAAAAATAAACAATTAAATTAAAATAAAACAACAATCGTGATTTTTTTTGCCGTTTTTATTGAAAATGGTACGGAACTCTTCGTGCGCGAGTCCAACTCGCACCTGGCCGGATTTTTCATATTTGAAATGGCTTATTTCTTTTGTAGAGCTCCGTGGTCAACAAAGGTTCCTTATAGTTTCGCCATGTCATGCCGTCTGTCTGACCGCGGCTTTGCGTTCTTAGTACTAGAAATCTGTAATTTGGCATTTATTCAGTTACGTATTGTATTTCCTTAGTTCGCCATTTCCTCAACATCTTATGGCATAGTGCTATGAATATGAATAACTATACAGATTACGTGTTACGTATTTTCCATTGTATGTAATCTATATTAGTTTAATTTCTTCCTTCCTGTTTCACATTTAATTTACATTTTAGGTAATTAAAGTCAATTTAATGTTTAAGTAAGTAATATGTAATTTGAACGTAATATTGAATCATAAGGAAAAACTGTGCATATTGTTTTTGGCTCTTTACATTAAATTCTTTAGTTTTCCTAGTATATTTGTTTAAATATTTAGGTAAGTACTTACATATATTTTTAACCGAATTAAAAAAAGGTTCTCAGTTTGACCCGTATGTTTGTATGTATGTTGGTTTGTTTGTTCACAATTACTCGCGTTTGGCTCAACCGATTTTGATGCGGTTTTCTGGAAAAGTATTTTTTACTTTTTAGGGAAGGTTCTGGTATACAACATACATACAACCGTCTAAATCGGGGTATTGTATTTCCCACTTTCCTATTTCAAATCTTACAATCAATAAAAACTACTTTACCTGTAAAATAATAATTTGTTCTGTGTCTCTATGTTTTGTTTTTACAATATTTAGTTTAATTAGTTAACATATTTGTGTAACACACGTCTAAAGATGTCATAAAAAATAGGCAATTTTTTAGACTTTTGCAGGGCCCCAGTTTTTTATAGGAATTGCATAGAAAAAAGCAAAACATACAGACATAGTAATTGTATATATCTATCATACATAAAAAAATTATAGCTCTAATACCTAAATCCAGAAAGGAAACACAGGAATACGTTTGTATGGGGGAAAACAACGAGATATTTCCTCTTAAAAATACACTATAGCTAATAGACTAATATCATAGTCCCCACCGATCTAACTTTAGCTAAAAATTATATATTCATAATCAAAGGTAAAACTTGTCAATTTGAAAATAGAGTGCAGTGCGCATTTTTTTGTCAATTTCGCAATTACTAGATATACTAGATATTATAGGAAGGTATAATACATACTGTTGAGCAAAATAGTTCGATTAAAAAAAAAGGATGACAGCGTATCTATATTTATAACGAACCATTTCGAACTGTTCGCTAAAATTCGCCCCTCGAATTTGCTCGCATATATTTTCTTATTTTCCTTTATACCTATTATAAATAAATAAATTCCCTAAACCCGACTACCGACCGTACGTTATTTATAACTGACATAATTCTACGGGACCCAATGTACAAGACTACGTGACCATACCGACACCGACACCTACGATGGAAAGGTACCCAAGGCCGCCAGCGCCTTGCAAGCCGCCCGCTGCATCGACAGACAGTTGTACCAAGCTAGCCGTCACGAACGCACCGCGCGCACTGAAGCGCCCCCCGCCCCGCTTGCCGAAGACGCACCGCGACACCGCGTGTGTTATTATAATACAGACCATATAAAATTATAGAAGAACCATAGCCGAATAAATACCGATACCGCAATACGATGTACTATTTACTTGTGTGTTAGCTCCAGCATCAAGACCTATCTCCGAAACAGAACCGACACATCCAACCGCCATCCGCTACAGCAACCGCTGCACCTCTCTCTACGCATCCTATCTGCGCGCATTTGAATTGAATTGACGCCCGATTCGGCGCATATTTTTGGAGGTCCCACAGAGATCGTGGGATCGTCCTGGAAGAGAAGCCAAGAGGGCCACCATCACTGGACCATCCGCATCCGCATCTGCTATCCGACTACGTGCGCATCAGCAGCACCCGCTTCCTAAAGGCCACGCCGTTGCCGCCAAGACCACGCAGCCCCGCAAAACCACGCCGTTGCCGCCGAAACCACGCGGTCCGCAAAACCACGCCGCTGATACCACGCGGCCCCGCCAAACCACGCCGCTGCCGCCGAACCCACGTGGTCCCACTAAACCACGCCATTGCCGCCGAAACCACGCCGTTGCCGCCGAAACCACGCGGCCCCCAAAACTACGCCGCCGTTGCCGCCGAAACCACGCGGTCCCGCCAAACCACGTTGCCGCCGATAAAACTACGAGGCGTCCCGCTAAGGTCACGCCGACCCCGCACGTAGCTTTCAAGCGCGACAGCCGCTGAGCCGCTGAGTCGCTGAACGCTGTGAGGCATAGCGACAGAAACCCGACCGCTGATTACGCTGAATCGACTAACTGGACGCTACGACCGTAACGGTAACATTGACGTACTTACCTACCCCCCGTTTTATTTTATTCCGCTCAATTAACTTTTATCCGAGTTATCTATATTTATTCATTCATATTATTTGTTTGTCCATAATTTAACTTTTTAAAATGTTGAAGTGCGTAGCCACGTTTAACATAAGACACGATCTTCTAAGTGAAGTCCGTGACGAGATCCGAGCCGCCAAAACCGCAACCGCGATAGCCTTTGCGGAAAGGATTTTCTGTAGGCATTTTACCAAATTAGAGGCCGCCTACACGGACCTGATTTGTAATCTCGGGGATACCGACCTCGGCATCTACCGTACCCGGTTTTCAAACATGCATAGTTTCATGTTAGATATGGAGATAAGGAATGCGATGCATTCAAATGAAGTTGTCCTGAAACCCACCGACCAAATTACGGTTTCCGTCGAACCTGTCCGTCCTACCGACCCATCTCCGCTATCGCCGACCGAGACTCGTCCTCCGCGAGACCACGTGCATATCGCGCATATACCTTTGTCCGACGATAAACCGAAGACAACCGATCCCGTCAGTCTTACTGAACCCGTATCCGATCGTCCGTCTGTCACGCGATCCGCCCGTCAGTCCGATCGTCCGTCCGTCACGCCGATCCGTCACCCGTCAGATTTGTACCGCCCGTCAGCAGCACGAATGCAGCCAAAGCGCGGTTGCAACTTTTGCAACTCAACGTTGCACACATTACGTGGGTGCAACCAGTACTCCGATTTAAATCCCGCTCGACACCCCGATCTAGTCCGACAAGCCGCACCGAGCTGTACTTACACAGCATACCAAACCGTTCCGTCCGCAGTACGCTCGCAACACACGAGCTGTTGCAACCATTGCGACTCCGCGTTGCACATGTCCCCCGGCTCCAAGCAATTAGCTATGATTATGAGTACCACGCAACGCCCCTCATGGGCTCCGATAGCCGAAATTTATAGATGGTGTTCTTCAAAACACCCTATTCGCCAAACTCACCGTACTCTGACACACCACATCTACACACACCGCGTTCCGAACTATTAGACCTAGAGGAGATACCGGCCGATGCCCCGTACCTCCACTATGGCCCAGGTCCGCCTCACCGCAGAGGCGAACGCTATAACCAGGCCCAGGAAGCCTTCCGTCGCCTTCGCTTGGGTAACCCTAGGCAATGAAGACGTCGAGGGGTCGATGCAACACCGCGCCGCTCACACCCGCTGAATCCAACCGCATGGGTTCATATCCGCGACTCAAAAGGCCAGTACTTTATCGCCAGAGCCTTACTAGACACTGGAGCCTCAGTGACTACTATTACCGACCGTTTATTATCTAAGTTGAAATTGCATCGACACCCTACAAATATATCGTTAGTAGGTATAGGCAACAAACTTGTCTCTGCCACTAATTACCTATCTACGATAGTAATAAAACCTATTTACTCCGACCTGCCTTTAATTAGTACTAAGGCACTAGTTCTAGATGAATTGACCGCTCAGCTACCGAATTCCCATTTTAACAAACAAACTGTTTTAAATAAATTACCACGAAACATAAGATTAGCCGATAACATGTTTCATAAACCAGGCGATGTTGACCTTGTCGTTGGTACCGACTTGCTAAATTATATTTTTTGTGACGAAAATATTAAACTACCCGACATAAACTTAACGTGTTGTAACACAATCTTTGGCTATACACTAATGGGTGCGTTACCGAGCAAGTATTTGCAAAAATACCTACCTAAACCTATTCTTAAGATACCGAATAAAACCGATTGTTTACCTAAACATGTACCGCCTACTGAATTTAATACCGTACCTATCTGTCCGTCTGATTGTTCTGTCAACATTACTGAACAACTAAATTTCCCGACTTTGCCTGTACCGCTTACCGAGTTTTATTCAAATCCAGATACCGATTTATCACCTAACGCGATACGAGCTGTTAGTGTTACTTTGACCGAAGCTATCCAACGGTTTTGGAAGGTAGAAGAAGTACCTACTCACCCGGTACCGAATCCGTTACACGCCGCTTGTGAAGAGCTGTACCGCTCGACCACGGTCAGAGGTACCGACGGTAAATTTATCGTGCGTTTACCGCTATTAACCGACAGGCCTACCTTAGGTGAATCCCGACCGCTCGCTTTAAAACGTTTTGACGCCTTAGAACGTAAAATGGCCCGTAATCCCGACTTCGCACAAAAATACCGTGAATTCATGTCTGAGTATTTACGTCTCGGTCACATGACGGAGTCATCCTTTGACGTTGACCGCGAACACTATTTTATACCGCATCACGGAATATTTAAACGAGAATCCGATAAAATCCGCGTTGTCTTTGACGGTTCTGCAAAAACGTCAAACGGTGTTTCATTAAACCAATGTCTTCACACCGGTGAACCGCTTCAAACCGACATCACTAAAATTTTGTTGAACTTCCGTTTACATCAAATAGTTTTCGTCACCGATGTGAAAATGATGTTCCGCATGACGTTAGTACACCCGGATGACCGCAGATACCAACTGATATTTTGGCGCGAAAAGCCGTCCGATCCGCTTAAAGTCTACGAATTGGCCACAAATACCTACGGACTCCGCTCAAGCCCCTTCATCGCGATCCGCACGCTGAACCAGCTGAGCGAGGAGTGGGAATCCGCTCACCCTAACTCTGCCGCAGCTGACGTCATACGTCACGATATCTTTGTCGACGACATTCTTACCGGTGCCGACACGATAGAACAAGTGACCACATTAAAATCCGAGTTAGTAAAACTGATGAATACCGCCGGATACCAGTTGCGTAAGTGGGCATCAAACGACCCGCGTGTATTAAGTGACCTTCCGCAAGACCATTGTGAACAATCGTACCAATTGGACGATACAGACCCGCAGAATTTTATAAAAGTCCTAGGCATCCAATGGAACCCTACTACTGATACATTCTCATATAAATTAAATTTACCGTCTAAACATGCCGCGACAAAACGTTCCGTACTAAGCACAATAGCCCGTTTATACGACCCGTGTGGTTATTGCGGTCCCGTTGTCATCCGTTTTAAGTCCTTCCTACAGGCCCTATTTATGGACGGCGTACAGTGGGATGACCCACTCAGTCCACCGCTCACCGCTTTATGGGAGGCCATGATGGCCGACCTATTGCATTTACGTCACCTACAAATACCGCGTTGTGCCGTAATACCTAATGCTGTTTCCAACTCGCTTCACGGGTTCGGGGACGCATCTGAATCCGGGTACGCAGCTTGTATTTACCTACGCACTGAAGACTCGCATGGTCAGGTCCAGGTTCGCTTAATCATGTCGAAGTCCAAGGTCGCGCCTATTAAATCAAGTCAGACGATACCAAAACTTGAGCTGAGCGCCGCTCATTTAGTCACAAAGCTCTTGAATCACGCCGCCGAAACCTATGAGCGAACAATGCGTATTGATTCACTGCACGCTTGGACTGACAGCTCAATTGTTCTGGCCTGGCTTCAAACCGAGCCTCACCTGCTTCAAACCTTTGAAGGCAACCGTGTCCGCGATATACAACAGTCTAAGCGTATCTTAGATTGGCGTCATATCCCATCTGAATATAATCCCTCTGACTGCGCTTCCCGCGGCATTACCGCTCAAGAGCTTGTTGATCACAAGCTGTGGTGGTCACCACCGTGGCTGACATGGCCATCTACCGATTGGCCGCACAAATTAATAACTCGCCCGAGTCAATCCATACCCGGAATGAAAAGAGCCGTAGCTCACTCAATAGTTCTCTCACAGTCCGATGATTCGTGGCCAGAAACATTATTAAACCGCATTAGCTCATACACAAAGTTAATAAATATTACCGCGTACGTACTTAGATTTATTCACAACGTTAAATCAAAACATGAACACCGTGTTCGTTTAAAATACCTAACCGTGGATGAAACACGCGCCGCTAAACAATTTTTTGTTAAATTTGTACAATCTACCGCCTTTGTTTCCGAGATACCACTTATACAAAAGGGTAAAGCCGTCCGCACATCGTTACAAAAACTCGATTTATTTATCGATACCGATAACATTATCCGCGTAGGAGGTCGCCTCAAACAATCACTGTTGTCTTATGATACCCGACACCCGATGCTTTTACCTAAGGAGCACCGGTTTACATACGTACTCATCGAACACTATCACAGACAACACTGTCATGCCGCACCTAATGCTTTAATTGCTGTCCTAAGACAGGAATTTTGGATCATTTCTATACGACGTCAAGTGTCTAGAGTATTGCATCGTTGTGTTACATGCCACCGCTTTAGTGCTATTTCACAGCCACCGCTAATGAGCGATTTGCCCATTGATCGCGTGCAAGTATCACGTGTCTTTGCTGGTACCGCGACCGACTTTGCAGGTCCCTACCTTGTAAAGTCAAGCTTACTCCGCTCCGCTTACTCCGCTCCGCTCGCTCCGTAACGGCATATTTATGTGTTTTTTGTTTGTCTTGCCACTAAGGCAGTGCATTTGGAGGCCGTCGAAAGCCTATCCGTAGACGCTTTTATTGCCGCTTTCACCCGCTTTGTAAGTCGCTGTGGACTACCCGCTTTAATGCGTTCCGATCGAGGAACTAATTCTGTCGCCGCTAATAAATATTTAACCGAAGTTAATAAGTTCTTACTGGACAATGAAGCCGTGCTTTATGACGAGTTCCGTAAACGTAACGTCCAGTGGAAGTTTAATCCGCCTGAGCCGATACGAAAACCTCTGCTTGTCCCGTTATCAAAGCCTTCAGCAAATAACTCTAGCCTGCTGGCACCGATGGCTAATCCCGAACAGCAACCGCTTCACCCCGCGCCGCTCAATCACCGCTCCATTTACATTTTTTGTTTTATTTAATTTAGGTATAAGTCACAATTTAGTTTTGATTAAGTTTTTGATTTTCATTATCTTTTATCAAGTTATGTAGTTGTATGCCGCGTTTTTTAACCGCTCGCATGCATTGCTCATGTGTCTCCGTCTTTACAGATAATATTTAAAATCTTTTATTATTTTTTACTGTCTAATAAGTTTTTATTATTTTTTTTGTTTAATATTTGATGCATATAAACATCAAACTATCTAGTTATACTCCGCGATCTCAACCGCCCGCATAAACCGTTAATTAACATGTGAAACCCCCGACTTTGCCGCTTTGATATTAAAACCTTCCGATTAAGTTTTTACTTCATTTTTTGATTTGATTTATAACATCAATCAACCGTACCGATTACGTACTCAAATCCGTAAACAAAATTGTGAACTAATTGTACATACATATTACTTTACCGATATAAAAACAAACACCCGTCTAACTACCAACTATATGTAGTTATACGGTAATCGTTTCTCACACATTCCAAGTTGTAGGAATGCGTTGAAGCAGACATATATTTTAGTCCTATCTATTGTAGTGTACCTACTTATAACTTCGCACCGCGTAACTTATATGTTTGTTTAGGTACACATCACACCGAAATGGATAACTTATTTTTAAACTCTGTCCGTATTTGCAACTGTTTTTTTGCGTACACCGATAAGTACCTACAATATATTACATAGATAAGTACTTACACTAACTAGGTATTAGCGTGACCGCACTTACTCCGTCGATTATTTTATTTGTAAAACTAAAACTTTGTTATTACAACCGTCCGTCCTAATGCTCTGTGTACGAAACACAAGGACCAGTTTACTTGGTTGTTTTATTTGTGTTCGAAATTAGTTTCCGAAACGTCTTGACATTAGAACGTAAAATTAATACGTATAAGTTCGAATATCCGTCTTCGAACATTTTTATTTTCCTACCTGTAAGTTACCTACTTACAATTTGCTTCCGTACGCACCGCGCGCCGTCGAAGTTACCCGTAGCACACGAAGTTGGTATCCCGTGTTCAAGCTACAGAATTAGCTTAGGTTATTTTAATAAACCTTTTTCTATTTTATTTATTATTCGTTACGTATAGTAGGTAATCCGCCGATAGTTCATATTTAATTTAAGCCGCTGTCGAGTCCGTACTTACAATAAGTTTTATTTAAGTAAACATTGCACTTGACAATGTACTAGCTGTAGGGTTCCGTAAACATATAGTGCAATTTAAAGCACATACCGCTCCTTCGATAAGAGTTTCTTATCACCGCGACCTTTGTTGAGATGCTAGCCGCCTCTTCAACTCCATATCCGGGTTGTGCCGATGTCTGTTCCTGGAGATCAGACATGTCTTACCCTGTTTTGAAAAACCTTTTTGTGTTTGGTTTATCAACGTTTATATTAAATTAAGGCGTCTAAACAAGGCTACCGCTTCTACATTTGTAAACAAATTTTTTGTGTGTATTTAATTGACCCTCCGAAGGATCCACTGTTTATTCCCGATCAAACCATAGTTTTGATCCCTTTCCGGCCGCCGCGAGTTATGTTCGCTAAAATTCGCCCCTCGAATTTGCTCGCATATATTTTCTTATTTTCCTTTATACCTATTATAAATAAATAAATTCCCTAAACCCGACTACCGACCGTACGTTATTTATAACTGACATAATTCTACGGGACCCAATGTACAAGACTACGTGACCATACCGACACCGACACCTACGATGGAAAGGTACCCAAGGCCGCCAGCGCCTTGCAAGCCGCCCGCTGCATCGACAGACAGTTGTACCAAGCTAGCCGTCACGAACGCACCGCGCGCACTGAAGCGCCCCCCGCCCCGCTTGCCGAAGACGCACCGCGACACCGCGTGTGTTATTATAATACAGACCATATAAAATTATAGAAGAACCATAGCCGAATAAATACCGATACCGCAATACGATGTACTATTTACTTGTGTGTTAGCTCCAGCATCAAGACCTATCTCCGAAACAGAACCGACACATCCAACCGCCATCCGCTACAGCAACCGCTGCACCTCTCTCTACGCATCCTATCTGCGCGCATTTGAATTGAATTGACGCCCGATTCGGCGCATACGAACTGCTTACGATTTCGATCTAACTTAAAATAAATTAAATTTAAACACTAGCGATTTTCTATACGTAGTAAGGTCCCATCGGTAAACAAAACATAAAAATTACTTATATTGAAATATTGACGTCCAAAAATTACCTTCATCTATAAATAATTTATAAAGGTAATTTGAATTAAAACGAAGTAATTATGACTACCAGAAATCCAAGGTACCGTTATTTAGTGCGGTTGTTCGTATTCAATAAGTATGAAAATTAAGTGCATATAGAAATTTGTATTAAGAATTTACTTAACAAATATCAATAAAAATCACATTAAACATAAATATAAGAGGAGCTTAGTTTGTAACAGACTATATATACCCGAATTGTATATAGTCTGTGCATTTAAGTATTTTTTTTAATTGTCATAAGTATCACATGAATTATATTTAATGGAGAAAAAATATAGATATCTTATAAAAGGTAATCACACATACTATGATTTTTTTTAGATAGCATGTACGGTTTTTGTGGCAGAAGTGGGATCGATCGGGGACTTTACCATTTTTTTTATAATGGTGTAGGTACTTAAGGTTTGTACCAATTTATCAGCCCTGCGAATTTTTGGTATCTCTGAGTTTTATTTTGACTGGACTATGATGAGGCCTTAAGAGAATACGATTCGGAGCGCCTCTTAGCGTGTTTCATACAAACGAATTTCTCACTTATTTTCGAAACTCGCTGATCAAACACCACGAAATTTTTAAGACATGTTCTAGTAATAAATATCTAGGTCTGCAGTGTGCCAGTTTTCTTTCAAATTTTATGGTTCAAAAGTTAAACAGGATTCTAGTTTTTCATACAAATGGTTTTAAAGAAGATTTCTAGTTAATAAGAACATTTTACAAGATTTTGGAAAACTCACAGACATAGGTATTCGGCTTGGGATTATGACTAAGAAATTTCACAGTGATTGATCAGTAAATGTCAAAAATAAATGAGAAATTCGTTTGTGTGAAGCCCGCTGCGAGGCGCCGCGAAGTGTATCCTCTTAATAGTTCATTCAATTTCAGAAGTAATCTCTCTCAAATAGCGCGAGAGAATGACCTATTGTGACGAGAATTCCACTAAAAACGCAACTTTTACCTCGTTTCTCCGTTTAAAGTTTGAATTACTTAGCTATATATTTGGCATTACGATTTACGATACGATTTTTTTACGGTGAACAGTGAAGTGTTTTGACAGCTTAAATCTACGGTTTTGTACTTCTTTACTAATTTAGTAAAGTGCAGAAATAAAATTAACTTGTGCAGACTGCACTTAAGTTGAAAATCCGTTGCGTCCGAAATGGATAAAAAATAAACCGATAGCGCAAAATTGATGTAATTATTTATTAATAAGTAACAGCTATGAATTTGAAATATTTCATCAGACATATGTATACTTCTAATTATAGTTACTAATATTATAAGAAAGTGTGTTAGTTTATCCTTCTATAACTCAGCAACTGAGTAATGGATAGACACGTGAATTTACAAGTTTTTGTTTAGTTTCACCTGTCCCGGCGTCTGTAATCAAATCTTACAAGTCAAATTTGACCCATTTCCCGTTTTTTCTTATTAACTTTTTATAAAAAGTTGATTTATAAAAATAAAATGTGTAAGTGCATTTGTTGCATTCGTAAGCAATTACCTAAGTGTTAGTTTAAAAATCGAAAAACGTTCCTTTTACTTAAATACAAAAAATAAAAACAAGCAACCAAAAAATAATCGTATTATTCGATAAAAATGTGTGATTAATTTTATCAGTTATATATATAATGTTATTGTGGTTTAGGTTATACATACAAATAAAAACAAGCAACCAAATATAATCGTATTATTCAGTAATATTTATAATATTAATGGTTTTTTCCTTCTGTTTTGTCTACATTAATTAAACAGTGATTAGGTTATAATACATGTTTTATAAAATTTAATACAAGTTTCAAACATGGTGTGCAATTATATCATTTAAATCTCCGATTTGTACCTGGGATTTTTTTACCCACTGCGATCATCAGTGTAGCTGAAAGGGGCGCGACACCCGCACAGTTAACGCGCATGCATTTAAGTTAGGCAGACATAAGGGGCGTTTTGTTGACAAGCACTATACGCATTCAATGCGCTCAATGCTCTCTACATTCGATCGTTCTTGTTGACCAAAAAGGAATACGCTGTGGCGTCACTTCCGCACCGTATTCAACGCATTGGCGGCACATACTCGGGAGCTAGAGTAGTGAATGCGCTGTAAAATAGTGATCGGCCATATTGTTTGTTTACATTTGGTGAACAGAACGATTTCGATGGCAATGTCATAGCTCCTAATGCCGTTAATAGAACGCACCTTTAATTGCAGACATTTTACTTGTAACAAGAACAAAATCAACCGTAAACATGCAAATACTAAAGATGTTTAACGTACGGTTAATTTAATGCTCATTAAGATATGAGCCGATCGCGGCCAGTCAATTAGGTGCGTCATTGAGTTGAGTGAGTGAAACACATTGACTTGTTCGTACTTCCTTTTGCGAACTTCAGCTATCTGAATGAGTCGTTAAGCAATGTTTTTTTTTTGAAGCACCGGAGCAATGGAAGCTTTGTGTGAAGATATCATCCTAGGTATTTATGCAGCTTTATTGATGGCTAGATTTTTCCAGCGGCTCCGCCCGATCTAAATTCGGTTATGTTAAGTGGAACTCCTTAATTATAATAATGAAGTTTGCTATAGCTGTAGTTCGTTTAAGCTCGGTTATAGTTATTCCCGCAAGAACTTTTCGGGATAAAAGTAGGTCATATTTCAGGACCTAACCTATATGTGTGTCAAGTTTCATCGTGAAGGTTGAAGCGTGATTGTGTAACAAACATCCATCCAGACATATTTTCACATTTATAATATTAGTAGGATAGTGGGTAGTATACTAGCTAGTATTCCTATGTTGCAAAGTCTGATGTATACTTAAACACAGCTACTAGCTACCTTATTTTTTTTATACCACTAAGGTGGCAAACATGCTAACGGTCCACCTGATGGTTCGCGGTCACCGTAGCCTAAATACGCTTGCAACACCAGGGGTATCACTCGCGCGTTGCCGACCCTTCAAAAATCTAATAACTTCTTTCTTGAAGAACCCCATACTGTAAGTCCTTAGAGAAAACTTCTATTATATAATGTTAACGCCCCTCTTGTAATTTTAAATTATATAATTATAACGACATTTATTTCTCAAACATTGATGTTCGCTCGCTACAAAAATAAGTATAATTTAAAAACATTATAATCGTATTAAAACTATTTTTGCAAATTAAGACTTCAAATAGAATTTTCATACTTACACACATATTGCACCCTCCTTATATTGGCCCCCACTTGTGATCTTTTTACACTTCGCCTAGGGAGGCACGCCCATCGGCTAGGAAGTCCTGTAGTAAAAGGTTCCTAAACCTAAGTCAATTCCTTTGTGAGGGCGCGAAATGTATGTACTTACGTACAACTTCACGGTTGTCATTGACCAGTCTCTATGCAAAGTCAGATGGCTTGAGAACTCTGACCGTCGAGTGGCCGGCCCCTAGCTTGAAAACGTCTATCAATTCACATCTCCCCAGCGCGGTAGATTATGGCCTAAGCTGCTTTTAAGGAAAGGCCTGTGCCCCTTAACAGCTAAGAAGACGGCATTGAGGTCAATGACACAGCAAAATCGTGTAAGTTTTGTTTATCTTATCAATAAAGAGCAATCAGTTACATACTCGGCCTTTAAATGATTTAAGCGCGGCGAAGATAAGGCAATCGTTACACTTACAGTTATCTGTACGATTGTCGTATAGTAACCATTTATTATTTTTTTCTATTACGTGGCAAAGAAGCAGGCAGATAGTAATGATAAGCTTAAGGGGGTATAAAAATCGTATTTTTTTTATGTAGGATTAGATGCTACTTTGACATCTATTTCTGACACGATGGTGGCTTAGTGGCATGACAAAATATTTTAGGCACATTATCTAGGGCATTTTCAAAGATAGAGCGTGGTTGCTCAGCATGCACTTTTGCATATATTTATTTCATTAGTTTGTCAAGCACGATCTTTGAATGCGTGATACACCGGATACACGTAAGCGAAGCCATACGTGATATTAACGTATGTTTAGTAGAAATATATTTACTATTGTAACGCAGTTTGCATGAAAAAAGAAATATTCGGATTGCAGATAGCAGCTAACTGGCGCCGCCATAAGGCATTTAAAATATTTTTTTTAGTATTTTTCTTTATAGACATCTTCTGTGAAAATTTCAGCTGTCTAATTATCACGGTTCATGAGATATTGCAGCCTGGTGACAGACGGACGGACGGTCGGACGGACAGCGAAGTCTTAGTAATAGGGTTCCGCTAATTACCCTTCGGTTACGGAACCCTAAAAACGTAACTTATTAGCTGTTCTCGGCGCCTTAAAAAGTGTTTCAATCGTATTGGTAAAGTGGCGTAAAGTTAACAATTTTGTATGAAAACCTATTAGAACTATATATATATATATATATACACGTGGCGTTTACGTTAAGACTATTGAAAAAAGTGTTATGCTCAAACGATGAGAATGAATATCAACTATAAGAACTACCGATCTCTTATCTAAGCATCATGTATTTTTAGACCTTCGTATTGATTTTGTCAGCTCAGAAACATGATTTGACGATTTTGACTCGATAGTT
Source organism: Apoda limacodes (assembly GCA_946406115.1). Lineage (NCBI taxonomy): Eukaryota > Metazoa > Arthropoda > Insecta > Lepidoptera > Limacodidae > Apoda > Apoda limacodes. The sequence goes on along the minus strand of OX291555.1, from coordinate 16,071,190 downwards.
TTTTTTTCTTCAAAGTCATCAAAATTAAGATTATTTAGCATGATAATGTAAAGGCTTATAATCTTCAAAATAGCTTAATTATCTAGATAACAACAATACCTAAAATTCAGCAGCTGGGTATTTTGAATGATTAATTAATTTTTTAAATTTTTTTAAAAAATTTTTGGCAACTTCGTCTAGCAATTTCGTGAAAAGCAGCTAAGATGATTATTGACTTTCACTGTGCAATGCTCATCAATGCCAATACGAAGTTAGTATGATAGGATCACAGTATTTTGTGCCTTGCTAACCCTTAGATAAAAACTTATGTAGGTACTATTCGTAATAGTACCTCCGCGATCATGACCATCAATGACATTATGCAAATCATTGTAAATGAAGTGATAGACAAATTTAGAATCGATGTAGATGTAGCGGATTAAATCTTACCGCTACAAGCAAGGCTGACGTCACGCATCCTACATTGCGCTATCAAAGTTTCTTCGACAGTTATAGTATATGCTTTATAGATACCGAAGCGCAAGTTAGATGGACCACAGCGATCTCCTCTTTGCCGTCGCTCCACATTATGTAAACCTAAGCTGGTTTTGAAACTTATGGAAAATTCCTTTACTAAAACATCATAGGTAGGTGTAAACTAGCTAGATCCTTAACTTTGTTCGCCTGGACTAGGTTATAAAGGCATAGTTTATAGTAAATAAGTATGTTTTCCAATCCTTACCCATGTATATAAAATACAACTTACAATATAAAACTGTCAAATAATCGTGTGCTGCATTCAAACAGAAAATTGTTGTATATTCTGTATATACGATATAAGCACATATTAAAACCAACTATAAGTATTATTTATATTTTTATTATTGTAACAACATATCGGTTGTAATTGCATTATATTATATACTGTATATAAGGCGCTATCAGACGGACCGCACGCTTGAAGCCGATAAGTTCAACCGCAGTTATCTTTCTGTGAGGTCGTGTCGCACCTGAATGGACTTGGTGCTCGGCGCGGGTGTAGCACAGGAACTAAATTGTAGAAGTTGATGTTGGATTGGAAGCTTTTACTAATACCATCTAATTATCCTGTAAGGCCGGCAGTGTTTTCATCAAAGACAACTTAGTCATATCAGCTTATATTGGTCCACTGCTGGACATAAGCCTCCTCTATGGCGCGCCATTTCTCCCGGTCCTCTGCCTTCCTCATCCAGCCACCACCAGCTACCTTTTTAAGGTCGTTGGTCCACCGGGCTGGAGGGCGTCCCACGCTTCGCCTTCCCATACGGGTTCTCCACTCTAGGACACGTCTGCTCCATCGGCCATTGGTCCTCCGACAGACGTGGCCAGCCCACTGCCACTTCAGCTTGCTAATTCTGCGAGCTAATTCGATAACTTTGGTTCTCTTCCGGATGTCCTCATTTCGGATTCGATCCCTCAGAGACACTCCGAGCATAGCTCGCTCCATTGCGCGCTGTGCGACCTTGAACTTGTGGACCTGCCCTGCTGTAAGTGTCAACGTTTCGGCGGCGTAAGTCATGACTGGTAGGACGCACTGGTCAAAGACTTTCGTCTTTAGACTTTGCGGTATAGGCGAAGACTTGACGAAGTTTACCAAATGCCGCCCACCCCAGCTGGATCCTCCTGTCTGCTTCCTTCTCAAAATTGTTCCGGCCCAGTTGGATTTTTGTCCAAGGTACACATAATCCTGGACAACTTCGAGAAAGGTACCCGCGACGTCTACTGGCATTGGCACGACGTGTTGGTTGAACGTCACTTTTGTCTTATCAAATTCATTACAAGGCCCCCTCGTCGAGAGGATTCATCTAGGGAGTGCAACATTTCGCTCAGTTCTTCCAATGACTCTGCCATAATAAAGGTGTGCGATGTATTTGCCGTTTATGTTAATTACTTACTTATTGTTAATTGATTGAAGTAACACAGTTCAAGCCACGACCACACGTAGTTAAAAACTTTAAGTACACACACGAGTGCCAACTGAGACGCGTCAGGGCATAAATCATTATGCGCATTGCGCAATATCCTTATCTTTCTATTGCCGGCTGCACACATGCAGTCCATGAGTCAAACATCGAAGGTTGCCTTAGTAGCGTAGTACAAGGAAAAGGACTAAAGAAACCAAGTTAATCTTATGTACGTATGTATGAACATAAGTAATTCTTATTTTTGCTTTCTATATAAAACCGGTTTTTTTATTCATTCACAATCACAACAACTTGTGTTTTTTTTATCAGAATTATATCATCGATGATTCCTCATGTCTAATCAAAAAGTGTTAAATGTATTTCAGAGGGCATTTTTTTTAAGAGTTGCGATTTTTTTGACGCCGAGTGCACTCTAAAGTAATTTATGAGACTCAAATGTGATTATTCACAATCATATTTTCATATTTTTTAGAGTATCCAAATTTTTAGATTTATAAATTATTCCGTTTACAAGCTAGTGCCCCGTGACATAGTCGACAGACCAACAGACAATATAGTGACAGCAATAGGATTCCTTTTTGCACGTTATGACGCGATCAATACTTCATTAATGTACTTATTTATGCTTACCGATACAAAAACATAAATAGGTTATCGAAAGTCGAACGCTTTTTATCAGTAGGTTTTAATTTTCTAATGGCGTCCACTATACATTCACAAATTGCTTTTATAATGAAAGTGGCACGCCTTTATATCCATGCCGCAGTAAATAATACGTGGCCACGTAGTACGGGCCGAACGAATGTCATTGCGATAGCTAAACAGGGCCTCTAGCACGAACACTAACGAAATATACGAAGCCTCTAATTTCATAAAAAAGCTGGTATCAGGGTGCACATGCTCAGAGATGGAAGCAATACTCATGTGGAGCCGGACTTTCGGCTTCTTAAGCAGCAACCTTTGCCCCGAGGTAGCTTGTTGCGCTATGTTGAGTTTTTGGCGCCAGCTTCACCTTGCCTTCCGAATGATCGCACTAAATAGGGTGTCCTTAGCGGTGAACGCGCAGACTTGCCTTACCCTCCGCGAATACGATACCGAAATGCTAGACAGCTATCAGCTGCGCAAGAAACTGCAATTCCACTGTAAATTGTGCTTTAAAAATTAAAGTTTTTCATATCTCGTTAGAGTTCGTAATACCGGCCCAGTTATATAAAGGAAAATTTTTATTTCAATATAGGAAAACCGCATGGCGGTAACGCTTGCGAGCGGATGTGATAGCGAAACCATACGTAAATGACGACTTGCCTTTCGTTTATTTAAAATAGGGGAAATACCTATTAGATATTTTTTATTTTTATTGATTTCTAGAAATACTAAATGTGTTTTCTGTTGTCAACGGATCTTTTTTTGAGAGAATTTTTTTTGCCAGTAGATCTTGTCATCTATTCGCGCTGTAAATCCTCTATTAGCACCCAAGATAAGGTCAAACTTGTATTTGATGTATTCGCATTAATAATATTACTATGGATTGAAATGCTTTTTTTCATACCTACATAGTTCTAAGTAATTGTCCATCTGGTACCAAACTAAGCAAAGCTTATGTTGTGGATACCAGACAACTGATAAAAATACATACATATTACTTTTTTTTGTAACTACATACATAACATATACATAGAAAACATAGAATACATATACATAGAACCCACGCCCTTTGATTTAGCAGGCGGGTCATTCCCCACGGACGGAGCTGACTTAAGCTTTATACTGTTACTGAGACAAAAGCTACTCTTAACCGGATTTGAATATTTCTTTATTTTAACCCACATTCATTGTCTTGTACCAGGTCGATGTGGACGAATGCGAAGACATTGCTGCAGAGTACAACATTAACTCGATGCCGACCTTCGTCTTTGTGAAGAGTACCAAGAAAGTCGAAGAGTTCTCCGGAGCAAACGTCGACAAACTCAAAAACACGATCCTGAAGCACAAGTAAATTGATCCAGAGGGCTGTACGCTGATACCCCAATACCACAAATCATGCTAAATAAAATAAACGACATTATATTTATGTATATGTTATACACAAAATACTAATGTACTCATACATTAATATGTGACGGTAATAAGTACAAGGTAAAAAAAGGCGCAATATGTTACAAAGTTTTATCTATTAATATGACATTTCCATGAGCAAATGCTAAACGTTTACGCATAAAGATATACCTATTAACAACTTTTAAATATATTAACATGAGCCAGAATATTATGTAACTCATGTAAATCTATGCATTTTACATCTTATAAATGCCAAATCACATATTTATCAAGAAATACACCCTCCTTTTTAAATTTGTTAAAAATATTGAATCACCATTTGAATGAAGTTAAATATTTAACATTGCAGGAATTATGTCGATATCAACTTCATTGCTAATGATTCTTTGTTATTTTTTCGTATCACATTTTTTATGTAGGTAGGCCTACATTAATCACGAACAATGTATTTTTTATTTTGCCAATGGTATTGCGTAGCCTTAATTAATGTTAAATACGGAATATTGTATTTCAGAGGTCTATTGTTCTTACACAGTATATGTAATTAATTTATTTCTTTGCGCATAATATAATTTATTTATTAAATTTTAAGTTAAATTATAAATTCTTTTCGTACGAATAAAATATAGAAATGTTTATAATGCCGTGGAGTGTCTTGTACATTTTTTAAGTAGCAGTTTAGTTTTTTGTGCTCAAAGGGTATGCGTACACCCAATATACTGGTTAGTGTATTATTTTTCATTGTATTTTGCATGTTTTATATATGTATGTATATGTTATAATATAAAGTATTGTTAATTTAAAAAATATAGTGGCATTTAAAAACTATTTTATTTTTTATTTAAGTCGATAAAGAGTACCTGCGCAGTTAGTTTACCCCCCACTGCAAAATCACAGGGCTTTCCTTAGAGAAGGAGGCTTAAGCCATAAGTCCACCACGCTGGCCTAGTCTGTGTTGGCAGTGGTCACGATTTTTTAAAGCCTTGACTTAGCTATTGTCTGCTGTCATATGACAACGGAACAGCCAGAACCGAAGATTTTACGTGCTCTCCATAATAGGGAAGGATCTCAAAGAAATAAGCCACTAGAACGGTCACCCTTCGAGATACTGCCCACGCCCGACGTTGCCTTAAATTGTATATATCTACATGCTAAGCTAATTAAACTTAACATTGCATATATCTACATGGTAAGCTAGTTAAACCTCTGCATTTATGCGTCGCGTACAGGCACGCTCAGGGAGTTAAGAAAGAAGTTACAAAGGGCAGTCGGTCGTAACTGATATGAGTCACGTGGCAATTTTTTGGTTTTTGGTGGTGGTGGTGGCTGTTTTAGGCACTGAGGGGAGAAGAGGTGCCAAAATATAATTTCGTTACGTCAGCATTCGATGCATGACTTGAGCTGAGTTTTCTTATAGGATAAATTTAAAAGGCTTTCGCTATTGACAGTGCTATGGGTTGCGCGCACGTGATCAATGATAATGATATCTGAATCCGATATAAATATATGGTATGTACCCGCTTTTGACTGTATAATTGTTTCTATTTTATTTATATCAAGATTCGACAGCCTTGCCCTAACTAACTAGCGCTGCCAAAAAAGTTTTGTTTATTTTTTCTTTGTACAAAACACAGCACTTGTTGGGTAGTCACTGCCCCGTTAATTTCGTAAACATTTGCCAGATTGTAAGAGTCCTCTGTACAGATCGCGGCACTTGAGTTGAACTATTTTACCATGCGACATTTTCGGGTCCATTGTGGTGGCGAATGCGGTGCGACGCGAGCGGCAGTGCGTAACCATAGCAACGCAGGCCCTGTGGTACAATTACGCACTTAATTTGTTTTTAAAGCCTCAAAGTCGGAACCCCTGATCTAAGTTCGGGTGTAACACTAATTCAAAATTAGTTGTCATGCCGTAACCAATAAGTGACAGTGATTAAAAATCATTTACAACTTTTAACTCCTTAGTGTTTTATTGAATTCTTATTTTTTAACTAGCAAATTTCATTATACCTAATGACGACTTCCCATATCGATGTTGTTCAAGAAGTGCAGTTACTTGAAAGATGATCCGATTGTAGTATAAATATATGTAAGTATTTATGAAACTTCTTGATAAACAGGATGTACCTATTCTATACCATATAACTTTTTTGATTGTCACCCGCGTAACGGGGAACTCCCCTCCTGGCGGTGACTCACCTTCGGGTTCGAGACTCACGCCGGTCGAAGGGACGCCCCCGAGAGCGACAACCCAAGCCGAGGCTTCCCCCGCGGGGAGCCCTTGAGCGTTGGGCGCTATATGGGCTGAGGCTCCATCAGAGTCTCGCCCCAAAAGTCCGGTGAAGCAGTAATGGCTGCAACAGCCAACTGCATAGTCAGCTCAGAAAAAAAAAAAAAAAAAAATTTTGATTAATTCACTTCATAAGATATAATTACTTGGCATATAAGAAGCCCTAACAATTGTTGGCTCGTGTGGTTGGCGCAGGGCAGTGCTTGACAGTACCTAAGTACTTATAATAATAATAATAAAAACACTTTATTGCACAAAACCAAACATAAAAACACTATACAGGTACAAATGGCTATGGAGCGATCTCTCCCAGATAACCTTTGGGTGAAAGAATTAAAAAAACGTTAAAAGTTTAGGATAGTGTGTGCGTTGAGATAAATTAATAAACAAACATAAGTGTAGATTAATTATTAAACAATGTAATATTATAAATATTTATATAATATAATAATATGCATAAATGTTAAATAACTATATATACCTACATAGACAAAATATTTAAATAAACATATGTATAATATAAGGATAGAAATCATACTTGCGATGTTAATATACTAGTTTTTTTTTTTATTTATTTGCTCAAATGGTCAATTATTAATTTTTTGAATGTTCTCAAGGACTGCGCTCGTTTTATGTCCAAAGGCAATGTATTCCACAACCTGATCGCTATAACAGTAAATGAATGGTCATACATTTGTGAATTGTGCCTTGGAGTTTTCAACAACAGACTTGTGGAGTCACGAAGTAATCGAGAACCAATAAAACTGAAGCATTCTTTTAAACATACCGGTGATTTAGTATTGAACAGGACGTTATAAAGAAGAAATAGAACATGAGTATTCCGGCGAACACGGTTTGGGAGCCACTTGAGTTTTGTTCGAAATTCGGATATGTATGGAAGCCACTCAAGCTTATCAAGCTGCTCCTCAGTGAGATCAAGATAGCTAGCATCTGCATAGTCGAGAACAGGAAGAAGAAGTGACTGAGCAAGAGCAATTTTGGTGGGAATAGGTAGAAAATTGCGTAATCTACTTAAAGACTTCGCGGTTGCAAATATTATCTTACTTCCTTCTTGAATCTGTGGACCCCATGATAAAGTTTCATCGATAAGAATACCTAAGCTTTTTACAGTGTCACTGTATGGAACAGGAACTTTATTTACACAGACTGGTGGAATTTGTTGCCTATCAATCCTGGAAATTTGTCTTTTACTACCCACGATAATGACTTGTGTTTTATTCGGATTCACAACAAGACCACGTGACTCACTCCAGTCTACAATGCAAGACATGTCCCTATTATTGATTGTAATAGCATTTGACAACTCATTAATAGAAGCTTGCGTGTATATCTGAAGATCGTCTGCATAGAGATGGTAGAGAGAAGATATGTGAGATGTAATTAGATTGATGAAAATTGCAAAGAGAAGTGGTGACAACACGCCACCGTGCGGAACGCCAGCAAGTGTCACAATAGATACAAAATGAATCATCGACCTTAATGCGTTGCCGGCGTCCCTGCAAGTAACTATGAAACCAATCGATAACTGTTGAAGATATGTTAAGAGAACGAAGTTGATGTAGCAAAATATCGAAGTCAACTGTATTAAAAGCATTGCTAAAGTCTAACAATGTTAATACTGTGACCTGCTTATTTTCCATGCCTAGACGAATATCGTCCGTAACTTTAACAAGTGCAGTAGCCGTACTAAGACCAGGACGGAAACCAGATTGGAGAGGATTTAACAACTTGTTTTTTGTCTTGTTGCTGAACAAGACGTTCAAGTACCTTTGACAGGAAGGGTAGGATAGATATAGGTCTAAAATCGGAGTAGGCCGCAGGATTGGATTTCTTTGGCAAAGGAATAATAATGGCATTTTTCCATGATTCAGGAAAGGTACAGGTGGATATTGAGTGATTAAGGATATTTGTTATAACAGGAACAACAGTATCGAGGATAGGACTGATCATATTACGGCTAATGCAATCATTTCCAACAGCGTTGGAAGAAATAGACAGTATGTTTTTCTTGATATCACAACCAGAAAATCGACTTAAAATAAAAGGAGGAAAGTCAGGAGTCTGTGTTTTCGAAACTGAATTTAATGTAGCAGTTTTTTTGCCATCAGCAATGATAACATTAGAAGAAAATTGTTGATTTAAGATATTGATATTAATTTCATTTGAGATAGAAGAATGTTTAGATTTTCCGACTTCTAATGACTTTAGAAAATTCCAGACCTTTGCTGGATCACCGTTTTCTACGGATTTATGGATATGGCGTCGTTGTGCATCTCTACACATCCTATTGCAGCGATTCCTCAAAAGTTTATATTTATTGAGTTTGCTATCACATGGGTCAATTTTATATTTTACCTTAGCACGATTTCTTTTGATCATTATTGTTTTAATCTTATTTGTGAGCCAAGGAGCCGGAAGGTGCTTTACTTTTACTGCACGAATGGGAGCATGTACATCATAAAGACTCTTAATGTGTATTTAACACAATAATTCAATTTTTTCGTCAACTGTTGAAGCATTTATGACCGAATCCCAGTTGATTTTTTGTGCATCATCACATAAGCGATAAATATCTATCCCACTAAAATTACGTTGCAGAAGTATTCTCGACTTAGCTTTAGGAGGGCGGATTTTATATGATAGGTAAACCAAGTCATGGTTTAGTTACATAACTTAGGAAAAAAATATGAGAAATTACGGGCCACGAACGAAACATTCGTTAGTACTATTGTCTACATCTATACTTTGCTTTGACGTTTTGAATACGGATATACATTTACTGTGTATGTATACGTCATGTTCATTAAACCGGATGGGCTCTACCTCGCCGGTACGCCATGGCGACGTCGCCACCAGCGTGTTGTGGCGGCTCAAATTCACCAAAATGAGTGACCAAATCGGTCGCCAGTCGCGTCAATCTTTTTAATATTGTTTAATACAAGGTTAAAATATTCATTAGAGGGTGGTGTTCAAAAGCGATATGGTCTATTTTTAGTTTCTACAATAATCTCTCGATATTGAAAGCAACCGTTTTCAACAAAATATATCCGATTGGAGTCGCAACACGCCAAACTTTGCCAAACACAGCATAGCGGGGCACCTAGACGTGCGACGCTTCCATATAGACAACGTCGCCATATAGTCATATACATTAAATATATATATTTTTTGGCTTCGTCGCAAAGACATCTCTGTGAGATATTTTTACATATTTAAATCAAGCGTCTATAGGCTACGGTGACCGCATAACATCAGGCTGACCGTACGCTTGTTTGCCACCTGAGTTTCGGATAAGTCCCAGGTAGCAAAGAGGTATTGGGTCAATCAATACAGTTCCTGCATTGTTCACTATCCGCAACATAATACAAAACCGGGTAACGGGGAACTCCCCTCCTGGCGCTGACTCACCTTCGGGTTCGAGGCTCACGCTGGTCGAAGGGACGAACCCAACCCAAGCCGAAGCTCCACCCGCGGGGAGGCCTTAAGCGTTGGGCGCTAAATGGGCTGAGACTCCTTAAGAGTGCCCGGTGGAGCAGTAATGGCTGCATCAGACAACTGCATAGAGCATTCAGAAAAAAAATACAAATACTGAAGTACCTAGTTACCTTCATAAGCATACACGCTAACAAAAACTATGCAAATCAATCAAATCGATTAAAATATGAGCCACATATAATAAATAAAAAAAAACACATTTGTCTTAAAATTACTTTTATTAAACTTACAAAAATGATAATAGCCTAATTTTACATAATAAACAAGTTGACTGCGCGCGTAAAGAACACCAGCCATCTTACTAACTGTACATATCTGAAACAAAAAATATAAATAAAATTAAACACAGTCAAATTGCAAAAGAAACCACTGACAACATTTTTAGAACTACAGACTAAGAAGCCATCCATTTAATACGTCACGTAAATTTCCGTAATGTAAAACCATTCATATTATCAAACCTAAAAATACCGTCGAACCTGTATGAAAGCATTAATGCGTGTAGATAAAAAAAAAAAAAAGTGCGTATCGGACTCGCGCACGAAGGGTTCCGTACCATTATCTACAAAAACGAGCAAAAAAATCACGTATGTTGTATGGAAGCCCCCTTAAATTTTTTTTTTTCTGTTTTTTAGTATTTGTTGTTATAGCGGCAACAGCAATACATCTTCTGTGAAAATTTCAACTGTCTAACTATCACGGTTCATGAGATACAGCCTGGTGACAGACAGACGGACGGACGGACAGCGAAGCCTTAGTAATAGGGTTCCTAATTACCTTTCAGGTACGGAACCCTAATAAAACAACAAAAGTGTTCCAGTATACAGTAATGTCCAAAAATATTTATATAAGTATCATAACAAGTGGCAAGTCTTTATATCTGCCTACTCCTCTCGGAAACAGGCGTGATGTTATGTATGTATATAAAATTACATTTTTATACACTTTCTTGTGTTAACTAGGAGCGGCATTTTAGTAAAATCGCTCGTATCATCCGCACCATGCTTTGTGAAATGGAATATAAGAGAGGTAAGGTCGACACTAAAGAACATGTACTATTACAGCAGGCAACTATCTAGTATTATGAATAATATACCATCACGACCACCTATTCCCAAACAGGTGGTCAAAAAGAGATATTACAAACATATGCTCGTAACATAGCCAGCACGATCCAGGGTATGAACAACTTTGCAATTTACAAATTGTAAAAATATTATTTGGCCCTGCAGGGCTCTTGAACTCCCATATCAACAGAAATGAACCAAAAATCATAATTCATTCAGTGCAAGCTAATTTGTTACGTATTTGCAAGCTAATTAGATAACCGCTCAAATATACTGAACCGTTCGGTACGATGACATCACGCTGCAGTCTCGCCACGCACTAAATTAGGTTCGCAGGTACTTCAGGGTACGGTACGCAACGCCTGGTTCCACTGCTGCGTCACTAGTATTTAGAATGATTTACCTGTTTAGTCCCGTCGTTTCTTCCCGTGTTGTTCGTGTCTGTCGTGATGGTCGCGTTTACGACCCGACTTATCTGCCCGTTTCGCCTCCGACAAGAAACGATCCAAACCGAACGGATCGAAATCTGCCTCCTCCGTGTTACGAGTCTAAAACAATACAAGTCTTTATAAGCAAAATAAGAATTAATTCATATAATAAATTGTGTGCATCTACACTTATATTATAAAAAAAGATAAAAGTTTGTGCGTTTGGATGTAGAATATCATCTTTGTAACTACTAATCAGGTTATAAAAATACTTGCACCAATATTTGGAATGAACTTTCAGGGTGGACATAGACTATATATGTATGTATATATAATATGCATTTTCATAGTTTTATATTTTCAGAAGAGGGTAACCAGTGGCTGGATACACTCCAATATCATTTCTTTTCTCCAACCACTTAAGTCCTGAGTGACAGGGGATGAGCCTATCACTGCAACACTGCTTCTGATGACAGTGTATCTGGACTAATATTTTGTTGTTAGTATCATTAGTTCTTAGTTCACAATATCCATAAATCTCCATTTTTGTAAGTCGAAAGATAAAAATGCAGTTTTCTTTAACGTTTTAAGAAAGCAACGAAATGTCACAAGCATTTTGAGTTTGTCTTGAGTCAGGGTTATAGATTTAAAATTCGGATTTAAACGAATTCAATACGCATGAGAACCCATCGTTAATTACTGCATAAAACTCTCCATCCCATGGGACAGTAAAATGTGATTTGTCAATTTTTTTTATCATAAATACAAACAGCATTTACATAATATACAATTCACTTATTTTTTTTTTTTTGAAGCCACTGTGTTGGATAGATCATCAAAATGCTATTGAGGTTTTGATTGATGAATGAATTTGATGAATATTCAACATAAAATATAAAGCTTTATGAATATCTTCAACAAAAAGTATTTTGAGCAAAATCTGGACACAAGATTTTCTGATATTTGCAATTATTCTTATTTTACGGAACTCTAAGATAATTCGTGTAAAACACACACTTGGCCGGTTCTTATACATATTATAATGTAATTTTTATATTTGTACAGCATTTTATTGCTTAGTTATACTTATGTTATTTGTAAAAACACTTTTTTGATTGCAGTCCAGTATACAACCACTTAAAATGGGTTATTTAAGGTTTTAACCCTACTTTTGGTTTTAAACGATTTAAATCAGTTGTGATACAAGTAAAGTCTTGGTATTTTCTATAAGTACATATTTAAATATTTGTATGTTATCTTGCAGTATTAAGAAATAAAAGAAAAAAATTATAAATGTCTTACGTTTTCTTCTCTATGTGAAGGTCCACCCTTTTCGAACTGCACAGGCCCAGTTCTGTTGTTACTGCTGGTAGTACCGGCAAACTCCTTGTCTGCCACGAACCTGTCAACACATTGAACATAAAACAAATATGTACTTAAAAGTTTAAAAAACAAAACTTTAGCTTTGGTTATTCGCAAAATTTAAATTACTTAAAAAAAATGTGAAATAAAAAAAAACCTTTTACATTTGATGACTATAGCAGCCAAATTGGTAGTGTGGCCGACTGTTGTGCTCGATTCCCACACTTGACAAACATTTGTGTTGGTCTTGAGTCTACGTGTATTTATGTGTGATATGTATTTTTATTTATTTATTTAAACTCTTTATTGCAATAAAATACAATAGTTGGACTTAATGCCTTAGGCATTATCTACCAGTCGACCTTTGGGTCATGCAGAAATCTTAAGCTAGTTGTTTAAGTCGGAACGGTTATTTATATTTTATTTTATATTATCATAACAAAAAAAAAATTATGTATTAACAAAAAAAAAATTAGCAGCAAAAAAGAAGTAATTGAATCTATTTACCGTTAAGGATTAAGTTATTTTACGTTACCTGCGGGTGTTAGCAAGCGCTTCAAGATCTCCGCCATAGTTGTCTTTATCGGCATTTCTCGTGGGACGGTAGATGTGTGCGCCGACGCCATCTTGGTTACGCCACGGTTTATCGTACACGTTATACGCTTCGTCATCGGCATAACCTTAACAATAAAGAAAAGTGTTAGTGTCACTCATATCATGTGTTTACATATCTCGTGAACCAGAAGATAATATGAGTAGAATTAGTGTGCGGAATATGAATACCCATACAATATTTATGCCGAGCGGGGTGTACACCGCAATATTAAACAAATACGACTTGGAGCCACGCGGCAGGTTTGCCAACCCCGCCGGACGCTTGTCTACTCAGTTTTTGAACCCAAGCCTAGATGCAAGGTGATTTAAAAAAAAAAATTAAACATGTTCATTTTAGAAATCTAGGGCAGAGCTACGTCTAGTAGTTGATATGAAAATTTAAAGATAATGTTAATTCTTAAATATTGATACTTGAAAAATTCAAAATAATCTCACCGCTGTCCATTCCCTTGCTATTATTAAACAGCCTCTGGTCGAACATTGACTCGCCTGCCTGGTTTGTCTTGGCAGGAAGCCCCAATGCTATCTGCTCAGATATGTCTCGCTCTCGATCCTTTACCAGCTTAGATCTGAAATATTAAACAACTAGCTGTACCCAGCGGTTTCGCTCACGTTACTGTTCCACTTTTTAGGTCTATAGCATGAAGTTATACATGCCTATACTAACCTAAACTTTCTCAATAAATGAGCTATTTAACACAAAAATAATAACTCAAAGGAGATGTTCTGTTTTGGTATTAAAATAATTTTAAAAATTAACCAGCTTAGGAGTATATTTTTTCTAAAGAGCACTTAAAATCTAGACATTTTGAAATAATAAATCTTTTTTTTAGACATGCAATTCACAGAAAATCGTTATTTGTTTAACGTAAAACGGAACGCAGAATTATGAAACGGAGCGTATATCTTTAGGCTGATGAACTACTGGTCAGTGCTCAATACCATAAAAAAATTGACGGTTCAAATATTATTATTCTCTTCTTCTTTTTTTCGTAGAAAATATACCTGTGCTGATAATTGACTATGAAAAATCATACATTTTTGAAAATCAATTTTAATTTTTAAAGCATGTCTCAATATTTATTTTTATTATTCCGCTAAGTTCTTTGCTTTGCCTAAATATTAAAGTTGACGCTGGTTAAATTTGGTTGGAAATAAAATATCAAGCTCCATACTAATTCGGTAAAAGTCTTTTGACTCGGAGTTCCTTGGATACGCGCGTCTAAACACACAAACTACATAACTCTAATTATATATGGTTGATGCCTAAAGTTACTGCTCTGCTCTTAAGAGTTGTTGCGTAAAGTTATAAGACTTAATATTTTTTTTTTTTTTATACCACTAAGGTGGCAAACAAGCTTATAGCCTGATGGTAAGCGGTCAATGTAGCCTATGCACGCTTGCAACACCAGGGGTACCACTTGCGCGTTGCCGACCCTTCAGAAATCTAATAACTTCTTTCTTGAAGAACTCCATACTGTAGTCCTTGCAGAAAACCTTGGCAGGGAGCTCATTCCACAACCCAAGCGTTCGCGGGAGGAAGTTTCTCTGAAATCGCACTGTACGCGACCATTTCTAAAGTGTGATAATGAATCCCCTGCCGATGGCGAGCGGAGCGATGGTAGAAAGTAACCGTGGGCATCATTTCGAACAATTCCTCAGAACACAACCCATTGTACAAGCGGTAGAATACACACAGGGAGGCAAAGTCTCTCCTCAGACTTAAGGGCTCGATACCGCAAGTGAGTTTGGAATCGTCGACAATTCTCACAGCCCGTCGTTGAACCGAGTCAAAAGGGCCAAGCTGGTATCCGGGTGCACCCGCCCAGAGATGGCAGCAGTACTTGTAAAATAACAACCTTTGCCCCGACGTGCAGTACTACTTCGCTCTGTTGAGTACACCAAGTTTTTTGGACGCCAACTTCACCTTATCTTGTAATTGATCTCGGAACTGAACATCGCTGGAGGTGTCGACACTTAGGATCCCAATGCTCTTGGAGATGGAGAGGGGAGTGTTCTGGAATTGTGTTCACTACAGTGAATGAAGTTTTCTTAGCGGTGAACGCGCAGACTTGTGTCTTTGAAGGGTTGAATCGGACCAAGTTTACCCGTCCCCAGTCAGAGACTTTGGACAGTGTGGTCTCGATTTGAGACACAAGTTCTTCGCGGTTTACCTCCACAACGGAAGCGTGGAGGAAAACCGTGTAAAAAGCGTCTCCAGTACTGTCATCTGCATAGCATTGCATGTTGTTGATGTCCAACATGTCATTGATATGCAGTAGAAACAGCGTAGGAGACAGCACAGAGCCTTGCGGTACACCAGGATTAATGTCCATGCTATCAGAGCAACTACCGTCAACTACGGTTCGTATGCGTCTGCCGGACAAAAAGGTAGCCACCCATTTGCACAAACCCTCGGGCACTCTGTAAGATGGCAACTTCGATAGAAGACCCTGGTGCCAGACCCGATCGAACGCCTTCGCTATGTCCAGGCTACATGCCAATGCCTCCCCCTGACTCTCGATGGCTAGTGCCCATCGGTGTGTGAGATACACTAGAAGGTCACCAGTCGAGCGACCGTGGCGAAAGCCATATTGACGGTCAATGACCAGGTCGTGTACTTCTAGGAATCTTAGAAGCTGTGTGTTGATCACACGCTCCATCACCTTGGAGAGGAGAGAGGTCATAGCGATAGGCCTGTAATTCGATGGATCTGATCTATCGCCCTTTTTGGGCACCGGGTGCACATTCGCAGTCTTCCATGAAGACGGAAATTGCCTAGTGTGGTAGGAAAGCGCGAAGGGGCGCGTGAGTACAGGACATAACTCAAGAGCACACTGCTTAAGCACCACTGCTGGTATACAGTCTGGCCCACTCGACTTATGAACGTCTAGAGAAAGCAACGCCCGCCGGACCTCCCGCTGCGTTATGGAGATTTCCGGCATGGTGTTACCGCACCACGGTATAGTAGGTGGTACAGCGCCTTCATCGTTCATGTTCGAGTTCGAGGCAAAGAGACTGCCCAGTAGATCGGCTTTGTCTTTAGCACTATGGGCCAAGTCACCATCGGTCTTTCGCAGTGGTGTTTATATCCAACTACAAGATCTGATATACAAGTATAACTGCTACCTCTTATCCGGCGCAGCTCTTGCCAAGTTTCTGTCTCGCTGTCTCTCTTTGTGTCTCTCTGCCCTCAGCTTGTCTCTCTCGGCCACTGTCAGTCCACTCTCGTCCACTTTATTCAACTCTACATCTTCCTCTGGCACTCTAATACCTGAAAGGTACACTGTCTGTTAAAACAAGTGTTAGTGTTAAAATTCCTAAAAGAATATTTGATAACTTTTTAGGGTTCCTTACGCAAAGGGTGCCAACGGAGCCTTATTACTAAGCCTGTCTGCCTGCCGCACGTTTAAAGGGCTCTATCTTTTAGAACGAAATAGGTAGAAACTTGAAATTTTTCCAAAATATGCATTATAATGGAAGATTATCTAATAAATAATAGAAAGTTAGAAATTAAGAAGGATCTGCATACAAGAAACATGTTTTCGTTGTTTTAGTTCTATCGTAAAAACAGTAATACATTCAAGCTTTAAACTTGCCGTGATTATAGTGTGAGCTCTAAAGTATAACAACAAATAATAAAACCGGACCAAGTGTGAGACGGGCCTGCACTATTACCATCTTAAATTACCGTATCAGCGCCATCTAGTTGTTTCATTGTCAATTGGTCAGCCATTGGATGGTTGACCACTTAGCGACAAACTTTTTGTTTTTTTTTGTGTCTGTAAATACATTGATTTTTAATACTGTTTCATAAAATTTAATAGTTGGGTAGACGCATGCCCATCTGGCTAAAAAAAATAAGAAAAATCTAACCAGCTCTATGATCTCTCGCCCTCTGAGCAAGAACTCTTAGATGCTCTTCTTTCTTCTCCTTCTCCCTCTGAGCCAATCGCCTCTCTAACTGGGCCCTTGCCTCTACAGCCTCTCTCGCTTTCCTATCTGCTATGAACAGAGCTTCAGCCAGCTTAGAGAAGTTTTCATTAATATGCACTTGTTGTAACCCTCTACCATCTGCTGCCAAACGCTTGTCCAGGGGTATCGTGTAACCTGAGAACAAAAATAAACCGTGATTAAATACATAAAATTAAATTTAAACCAAAGTTAAGATCACTAAGTAAAAATTACCTTACGGCTATTGTGACTTAAATAGTAATGATCCCAATAGTCACCATTATGACGTAAGTTTCATCACAAAGTTAGGTACAAAAAATTTAACAAAGGACTGTAACTCTAAAATAAAACCAGTCTCTTAGTTTAAGAGGGCTTAGACAACATTCGATCACATTTTGAGATGTGTGAGAGATGTTTATTTAGTTGGCAGTGACCTGTTATTATGCTAGTTATGTGGCGGAGGTTTTTCCTACTGAGTTGCAGTAGTTTGTGCGACAGGTACTTGTGCAGCGATGCGAGTATTCTAGATGCGTTGTTTGCAGTCCCTTTGTTCTGCCCACTATTTTTTATGTAGTAAAAAAAAATTGTCGATTTTGGTAATTTTCAATATTTTATATATATATAAAAATTACGTGTCACGTTGTTTGTCCGCGATGGACTCCTAAACTACTGAACCGATTTTGATCAAACTTCGTAACTATCTGTTATTTGATCCAACTTAAAAGATAGGATAGTTTTTATCTCCATCTGTTAAGTGCGAGCCGGACTCGGGCATTTTATGTAGGAACCAACTTTCGCCCGGTTACAGAGGGATGGCAGCGGAACAACGTTCGCCAGGACCGCTAGTTTTATGAAAGCAAAGTAGAACTCTTATATTTCTTAATGTAATATTGGTGCAGTTCCTTTTATTTTTACCGAAGTTATCAATTTTTTTCTAAAACGTTTTCTTTTTCGTACAATCACTTTAAGCTCCATAGTACCTACTAGTAACGATGAGGAAATATTAGATGCTTTTAACTTAGTAACAAAAAATCGTAGATGTTTTTAAAAAATATTTTGAACAACTAAATTTAAACTTAGTAAAAGAAAAAAGGACTTTGTTTAAAAAAATATGTTTTACGTAAATATGACTAAAATCGTGCGTTGCACCTTATAAGTAACCTAATTTTTATGGATTTCAAGGCTGGATTCTTATTTAAAATGTACTATTGTACAGAAATCCATGCTTAAGCGGCAGGCACCTAATAAATCGCTTCACTTTGTAGGCCTGTATAGTTCAACCTTATCTGGCCGTTTGAGCGGCTTGCTCGCCAAGAATACCTAAACGTGTCATGCTCAATCACGTCTAAGCGCTCTTAACTTACCTTTAGCATTCTTCCAGTGCGAGACACAGGGGGGTACCTTCCAATCCCTCTGCTGTTTGACTGAAACTCTTCTAGGAGGAGAATGGAGGACAGGAGCAGGAGGAGAGGGCGCTGCGCGGGGGATCTTCTTGTTTATCTGGAACCGTGGGGGTTCCATTGGATCCACTTGTGCTTCTACCATTCTGAGGACATTGGTTACATGGTGAAAAAGGATAAAAGCTACTAAATATAAAGTTTAACATCTAAATAGTAGTGATTTAATTTGAGTCTTGCCAGCAAGTCCTGTCCCTGAAGTATACTTTCATACTGATTGCATCTATTTGTTTTTTTGCGATATAAAAACAGAGGACGACACAGATTATGTGCCATTAACATAACATAAAAGACTAAAAATAGACTAATTCCCATTCTAAAATATTATAAGCAAGGTACACAACCTGCACTTTTTTTTTTAACCGGTTACCTACATACTATCATGAGGCTAAGTGCGGAAAACATAAGTCCAACTAACTAACTAACCTGCACTAGGACATAATACTTTCAAAATCATAGTTACCAGGCAGAGTATATTGAGTAAGCTTTCTGACAAACATTATGTCTAGTCAAGGCTAGTAGTACGAGATAGCATCAGATCAGATGCTTTGAGGATAGAAAAAATTACAGCGGTGCGTAAGTGCTATCTCGCTCTATTAGTCTTGACCAGACATGATGTTCGTCTGAAAACTTACTTGATATTGTACTAGGGCTCTATGCTCTTCATAAATGATAAAATAAAACTGTAAACAAAATCGGTAAACAATATTAATAATGGATTTTGAAGAATATTTCTTTATTAAAATAACATTTAAACTTTTATGTAATTATGTTGTCTAATTTCTTTATTCTATGTGCTTTTCCCAAATGAGTCCCGATTTTTATGTCATCGAGTTTTAAAGATCCCCACTCGGACAAAAACAAATCTGACAATGCTGGTTTATAACTACATCGCAAATGTGGTGTATATAAGTACCTCTAATTTTTTTATAAGATGGTACGTACCTGATGACTCTTTGTTTGGCTCCAGAGTTGAACGCCCCGCCTTGTTGTGCCGGAGTGTACCTAATGTACTGTGCTGGAGCCTAGAAATATCATGCACTATCACAGACCTTTATAAATATATGTGCACTAGTCTACAAAACGTAGACAAGCCATCTGAGTGAAGGTTACAGAGAAATGGTTTAAGTACCTTCAATGTTGGAAGTATTTATTTATTATTAGATTTGCCCTGCTGTTTTACCTGCAGAAAAACCTTTTCCTGTAGGAACTCTCAATCGGGATAAAGGTATCATCGCCGCCGTGCCGGGCACAAACCAGAATCAATGAGACGAGAAATTGTAACAATATTGGTTACCCCTTACCAGATATCACCATAGGGACCTTTAGGTTACATGGCCCAGGTGTCATACAAACAACTTTTAGCTTTTTAAAATATTAGCCAATTCTATTCATTCACACAGGCGGCCATCAAAGGTATCAAGAATCGTGAGGTAAGGTGCGCGACGAGACGCAGGAGAAAAGCTCGCGACTATCACATATGATCATTAAGAAACTGTCTGGAAGAGCAATCGCATTGGAATAGGGTAGTTTCTAGTAAGAATACATCTCTAAAAACATTAGTTCATAGGAAAGATTAAGTATAAGTTACGTTAATAAACTTCTATTGCAAGTTTTACCATAGATTATCATTATTTTAATGAAATTAATTCACCAAAAAAAGGTTATGCTCACATTACATTAAACACCAATCAGAGCGTGTGATGACACTATTTCCCTGCCAATTTATCTATGTATGTGGCCAAAACTAGAAATAGCACATTTCATATCTGACTTCCCATTAAAATATCAATAAACTCTAGCGACGCGCTACCGGATTTACAAATAAGTCAGCCCAAAAAAAAATTAAGAATAAAATGAGATAATTAGCAGAGGGCCATTTGGCTAACTAACTTACAAGTGATGTCCTGGTAACACTCTGATTAGTGTCTGAATGAATCCTATTAGTGTCCTATTCTATATGTGATATGTTATCACTAGTTACCTTCCAGAATCAAGTAACACTGCGGAATTCCATCAGTTTCAAACAGAAATGTATACAATATATTTTTTTACACGGATAAAATAAGGTAATCTAATAGACACTACTTACGGCCTTGGGGGCTGCTTTAACTGGCAAGGCAGCAGAAATCTTGGCATTAGTCAACTTTTCCAATGCCTGCTTGGTTTTTTCTGTTATGTCTTGGATGTCATCATCTGTTGGTTTTTGAAGACTTGGATCATCTTGGGACAGAACCTCTGATGGAAGAAGGTCTGTAAGTTTGGAGTAGATAATCTGTGAAAAGAATAAACATTGTATTTATGTCATTATTATATGAGCTGCCTGGTGTCCACTAACTGCTGGACACTGCTGTATCTATTTCTTATAAATTCCAAAACAAAAGGTTTAAATCCATGTAGCCTGGCTTAAAGAAAGAAATCAGCAAGCTAAAGAGGCAATCCTAAGTGGATTTTTTTTTGAAGATTTAAGCTCTGCTGGCCACTCTAGTTCTACTTTAAATTTACTCATTTCATACTCATACTCATTTCATAGCTTCCTAATTGCTAAATTAAACTTCTATAGACTCATAATTTGTAACACACAAAATATCAGCCAACAAATTGTCAATATTATAAAACTCTACTACTCAAGTGTTGATACAGTTTTCATATTATTGGTGCTAGATTATATTTTGTAGCACTTACATATTCTCAAGGGAAATGCTAGATTTGCATTCTACAAACAAATAGTTTTACAGCTAACATATTAAGC
The DNA here is from genome assembly GCA_946406115.1 of Apoda limacodes. Taxonomy (NCBI): domain Eukaryota; kingdom Metazoa; phylum Arthropoda; class Insecta; order Lepidoptera; family Limacodidae; genus Apoda; species Apoda limacodes. The sequence continues at coordinate 16,049,746 of OX291555.1, read as the reverse complement.
TAATTTAGATGAAAATTGGCTGAAAATTAGCTTGAAACCCAGAGAATGAAATCTATATTACCCTGCATTTTTGCATCTGCATACAATATTTAGTCAAATATTTTGGCAACAAAATGACAAGATGTATTTGAATTTTTTTGTTTAAAATTTATATAAGCATTTGAAGTCCATAATATCTATAGATAAAGTACTTTATAATGAACCAAACAATAAATGGTTGGTTATCAGTTCATGATATTTCCTTTATACCAATTCACAGGTAAAAAGACTGAAAACCAGTATTCTTAAGATCCCTTACCTTATCAGCCCCATGTCCCTGTCTGGCTATAGCAGAGTATTTGACCCGTCCAGACTCATCCAGCTGCACTGCAAGAGCGTTAGAAGTGCTCTCTTTGCCCCTGGCTCCCATCCCCAGGGGGTACTGAGCAACATGGATTTCTGGGAATGCTCCTCCATCTAAAAAAAAATTTTAATTAATATAAAACAGGATGGTTCACTTCACTGTATGTTAAGATCTTCGGGTCCTTACACCTGTCTGTGTCCACTAATCTTTGCCAGCCTTTATACATCCCCACTGCTGGGGCACGGCCTACCCTCAATGAGGGTGATTTGGGTCATAGTCCACGTGCGGACCCAGTGCGGATTGTGGACTTCACATTCGTCTTTTTTTTTTTGACACATGCAGGTTTCCTCACGATGTTTTCCTTCACCATAAAGTCAGTGGTATGAAAAAATAAGTCTGTGTCCACAATTTTACCTTTAAAATGGCAGATGGTAGACATGTAGTATATACTTTTCAGTTTTAATAAATTAAATACTTTTATATTTCTTATAATATAGCCCAATAAAATAATCCCAAATTTATTAAGTAATGTAACAATTGACCATAAGTAGGGAGATTATATAACTCAGGCTCTAAAAAAACTTTAAGGCTTAAGAGTTGATCCACTTTACACACCTCCAAAATCTTCCTCGGAGCGAGGTATCCATCCTTTCCTCTGACCATAAGGCGGCACACAGCTTTGAGACACCACAAGTGCACTGCCCACACGTTGGGCTTTCTGTTCATCATCACGGTCCCACACTTGCTGTGTTGGTGCTGGCAATAAACTAAAACAAAGATAGTGTTTAATTAAGTAATTTTAAGAAATATTTAGTTGGTACCTGAAATATCTTAAAGCTGTAATCTTAATAAACTGTCAATCTAAGTTCTCTGCCAACAGAGTTGAATAAACTCTAAGACTATATTTTAAGTAAAAAATTAAGCTCCTTGAAAGATTAAAAAATCCACCAAAATTGTATCAAGCTGATCACTCCTACGATGATCACTTAAAAATCTTTTCACTACATCTTTAGAAGAGGCACTTCATGCATGATGTCATTTTAATACTTGATATTTTACATATCTTAGTGATGAGTGATTTCAAAAAATACACTTCACCTTTTAGCTTTTGAAAGTAAAAGAATGCTATACATTTGATTTTTTTTGAACATGCAACAAGGTGCCTGGAACCCAGGTTCCCGTCCTGACTTCTTTCGTGTTACAACACCATGGTGCAGCTACACTAACATGAAAATATCCAAACAATACCCAGTCTTAAAATTGTTATTTCACACAAACATTACTTTGACAGTTGTTACTCAGAACAGTATGAGACCTGCTTGATGTTTGTGTCGACAGTGAATTCTAAATGACTAGATTGTCACTCGACCTAGCCTTAGTACACCACGGGTGGGGAAAAAAATAAATAGCAAATTTGGACATAGAAAATTGGATTCGGCACTTTTTGCAGATTTCAAAAGTAAAAATAGATCACATATTTATTATTAACAGTCTTAAGTAAATCATTGAACTAAAATATAGTTTTTTAAAAATATATTTAAGGGATCTATTCTGGTGCACTACAGAGTTTTGATTATACGAAGGGAAGGAAGAAAAGAACCAAATTTTGCTAATCTTAATTCTTTCAACACATGTTTGCTACAATAGGTGTAAGAATATCATTTTTTGGATATCTATCCCTCCATTTTGGCCACAATTTAATAATACAGTTGTTAATAACATTTATGTCACCATCTCGAACCTCTGTGTTAAGTTTACCAGTAATGTTTGACCCCTTAATAATGCCAAGTTGTTTAGCAAAGTTCTGTATAGTTTATGATTTAGTTGGTTTACAAATGATGATATCTGATCCTTAAAGATTCTTTAGCAAATATGATAGGCAGGCAAGTAACAATAACAAAGGTTTCTGACCTCAGATGTCTTTTTTTAAAATTTCAGTAGGTACCCAAAACATGAGCCTCTTTTGAACCAATAACAAAGATTTTGATACCATTGATAAATATTTATTAACATCTAACTACTATAGAGTATGGTTATTATGTTGTAAAGAGAGGAAAAAAATTTTTTTTCAAGAACTAGCATTTTGTATGAAAATTTGTGTTGTCCCCATAACCACATATTTTGATATTGGGAATTGATAAAGTACATCATTGGCAGATATGTTTGTATGGAACATTTTTGTATGTGACCCCTCCCTGGCCTGGGTACAAAACAACAAAGTGTACAAACCAAAATTTTGAAAAATCCAAGTTCTAAAATCATTAAAAGTATAAAATTTTTGATATTTTTCTTAGTGCCCCCTTTCCTTCACCTCAACCTGGTTGCTTAGTTGCGAAAAAAATTCTTATTTCGGTTGGGGTGTACAAAAGGTCATTTTTTCCCTCCTTTTAGTTACTGTGACCGTTAGTTTTTTTCCCAGAGCCCCCTTTGGTACACCCTGAATTTTAAGGTAAATCAACCAAATTGAATGAATGTCTGCAATAGGGAATTTCTCACTATTTAAAGAAGGTTGTGAATAAGAAAATACATTTTAAATTCAACAAATAACGTAGGTTATGTTTATTATCTTACTTAGATATATTAAGCTGATCGGAAAGTAAAATCTTTACTGGGGTTAAGACCCAGAGTTGCAACAACTCGATACTGTCGTCAGTTTTCACTCTAGGTTTGGAACAACTTATATATATATTCATAAACTCAATCCAATAATGGGCAATAACATTATAGATATTGACAGCCAACACGCTGAACTAGAAATTTGAGTTCTGTGTTGTCAACTCACATCTCAACTCAACATCATTAGACTGGATAATAATAAGACTGCTACTAGACAGTATTTAGCAGATGCATAATTAATTACTCTGTATAATTCAGGAACAGAAACTGAAATTATGATTACGATAATGTATTAAATACAACATTTTAGAAACGTACGAACCTTGTCAGCGACGCCATATTTACATTTCTAATTTTTTTTAAAAGGGAGTGTTGCCAGTGCCAGGATTTACATTATTTATATTATTTTTTACATTGATTTTTGTTGCCCTCTCATTTTCGCACGCTGGATGGATTTTTGTTTCTGCAGATACCTACAAAACAGAAAAAAAATATATATAAAACTTCTTACCCTTGGTAACTGACCAAGGCTTCCTGTAAGATTCTTCAGCAATCACCTCATTCTGCGCGGATGAAGCCGTAGGTGATATCTAGTTTCTAAATAAATTATGGGACGAAACATCTCAAAAGCACATTCATTCTCTTTTTTGAACATCCTTATCAGCTAAGAGCAATGATTTGAATTTCATTAAATCTTTTTATGGTAGTTATCGAGCGATTCTGCATAGGTATCAATTTTCAAAATTAACTTTTACAATTTCATTAGCTTTGGAGACAGAGAAATGATAAAGTTTAAAATTATGAAACATCTGAAGTATTTGTTAACTTTCAATATTCTTGAAAAATTGCTCAAAAATTCTTGAAAAAAGTCAAAGACAATTTTTTTTTCAAATTAGGCTTTTACAAACACTTTTGAATCATCAAAGTTATTTTTGAACCCTCCCACTCACTCTAACTCTGAGTACAGCTCTTTCTCTAGGCCGCGGAGCAACTTCAAGCTTGTGAACTATCCACACTGGCAGTGACCATGTCTCGGCAAAAGTTTACCCGGAGGCCAATACATCGGAAAGAGACATTTAGGATGTTAAGCGTAGCTTGCTCCTGCCACCATCGTTCATTCAATGTCGTCGGCAAATTGCAGGTATGAGATGTACTCTCCGTTTACATTTATGCCCGTTCCTTTCTAATTACAAGAGATCTTTCTATGCGTTTGTGGACAGTTTTGGGGATGTGATACGCCCCTGTCTCATTTCTAATTGCAGCTGAATAAGAATGAGTTAGGTTTAGTTGTATGACTGTTCTGGACTTGGCTGACATTGTTGCCAAATTATAGATACATCACAACATTATGTATTGCCAGTCAAATTGAAGTTAAAAGATTTCTCATAGTCTACAAATTCTAGTCAATTTTCTGTATAATCTGCCTCGATGTCTATGGTGCAGTAATCTCTCGAAACCAAGCCTGTTGTGGAATTTGTCCTAGAAAGGCAAGTAGATTGGCAATCTATTCGTCATGACCCTCGAAAACAGCTTAGTCTATAAGCGGATCAGAAACGAGACTGAGCTCGCTGCTATCGCCCTTTTTTGAAAAACAGGATTGCAATGTTTGTGATTCACGTTTCTGTACTTTTTAGGCCATATACAAATTGAAGAGCCTGGGAGATGTCCTTCCACCCTGTCTTACCCCACATTCCAACCTGTAGGAATCTGATATTGACCCTGCCCATCTTACAACATTTGTCTGGTGTTGATACCAATATTTAAGTATTTATATACTTTTGAATCGTCAAAGTTATGAAATTTTTTTTTTGAAATATTTCAAAAGTGTATAAGTACATTGTCCCATGAAAGAGTTACTAATTTTGTGTAGACGTGTATCATGCACCAACAGCTTATATGTACTTCTAGTATATAGTCTTTGTGGATGTCACTTTTCTTGCTGAAACTATTAATATTTTTATGAATATACTAGCTTTTGCCAGCGGCTTCGCCCGCCCTAAATTTGGTTATCGACGTAGAATTCTTACGGCAACTCCTCAATTATAGAAAAAAAACTTAGAAGGTGAAAATATTTTTGAATAATAGGTACCGCCCTTCCCCCTAATGTCTGCTCGCCAGCCTTGCACACCATAAATGCGCGCGCAGTACTTAATCATTATTTTGCTGATATGTTATTTTAAAAATGCGATATCTCCTAAGATATTCATTGAAATCAAATGATGTAGAGGGAAATTTTGTTTTTAATTAAAGACTTGTGATGAATAACGTATTTATTCGGATAAGGATTTATATCATTTTTATAGAAACACCTTCGCAAATAATGCATTATTTCAGAACAAATTTGAATGGCATAAAAATGAAGCCAACCTTAAAAGATAGACATATGCTGTCGCGGAATTTTTTCAAGAACTTTTAAAGAGGAAGAATTCTGTCATACATGATTTTTGCGAAACTTTAACCGTTTACGCAGCGCACAGAGCGAAAGCTCTCAAAAGGAAAAAAAACTCCCGATTTTGAAACATTGTTCCTTGGTGCTCCACTCCTATAGGTCTTAGCGTAATGACATATAGCCCATAGCCGTCCTCGATAAATGGGCTATCTAACACTGAAAGAAATTTTCAAATCGGAAAAAGTTCCTAAGATTAGCGCGTTCAAACTAACAAACTCTTCAGCTTTATATATTATAGTATAGTATAGTATAATAGTATATAGTATAGTAAGATTAGCGCGTTTAAACAAACAAACTCTTCAGCTTTATATATTAGTATAGATGAAAGATTTTCATATATGTAGTGCGACACTAAAGTTAAAATATTTACTTCCCTAAACCTTTCCTTTAGAGATATCCTAGATTCTATTTTGTAATTAGCACGAATTTTCTAGTTTTGTAACACAAATATTGTATATACATCAGCAGCGCTACCCCACAATAAGATACCCTACGTTATATAACTATGGAAATAGCTGAAATACACTATTTTTTCAGAGTCGATATCGGTCCATTGTCTTATTTTCTTGATCACATACACAGCAGAGCTGTTTTTTGGGTAGGTTATGAATATGAGGACCCTGTTGAAGTTTGGAGTCCAGCGTTATCGGAGTAAGTTTTCACGTACCAAGTCAGAGACCTTGGACAGAGTAGTCTCGATTTTAGACGCAAGTTCTCCGCGCTCCACAACTGAACCTGGGTTGTTTGCAAGGCCCGTGTAATAAGCGTCTCCAATACTGTCATCTGCATAGCAATGTTTGTTGTTAATGGACAACATGTCATTGATATGCAGTAGAAACAGCGTAGGAGATAGCACAGAGCCTTGCGGGACACCAGCATTAATGTTCATGCTATTAGAGACACTAACGTCTACTACCGTCTGCTGGACTGAAAGCTAGCACCAATGTGCATAAACCCTTCGTCCGTAAGATGGTATCTTCGCCTTCACTATGTCAAAACTGTACCAATGCCTCCCCCTAACTCTCAATGGCTAGTGCCCATTGGTGTGTAAGATACACTAAAAGGTCCACACAATAATGATGATCATAATTACTTTTTTATAGTCACCAGCGATTTATTACTTCTTATTTACAGCTATATATTTTCAATTAGTTGATAATTTTGATCGAGAGGCTGTGAAAATATGTCACACTATTAGTTAAACTTTTTTTTACTTTTTAGTAACTTTGGACTTACTATTTTCCCTTCCCCCGCCAAAAGTGCCAGATTTTTTTGTACGAGAATAGGAAACGATGGCGCCACCTCTCCTGGCCGAGTAAGGATGCGTGTTGCTCTTTGTATGTGTTGACAATTTTTTTATTGGAAATTTCTTGTAATAAGCGGCTGGCCCAAAATTTCGCGTCTGGTTAGTGTGCGATCTATGTGAAAATGTATGTACGGAATGCCTTACGGCACCGGTGAGCGTGAGAATTTTTCTATTAGAAATTTCTCGTAATTATCGGCTGGCCTTCCTTAATGCTATTTCCTTCGAAATTTTGTGCTGTCCCATCGTAATTTTCTGCTCGTCGATTCGATGTTGCTATAGGATTGTATGTGTTCCACACTTTGCACAGATAATTTCGAGATTTTTTTTTTGCTGACGATTTCTTATCACTTTAACTTATTTCAATGTAATAAAAAATATTTTAAAATTACAGATTTTTATTGATGCTTCCGTATTTTTCACTAATTCCGAAAAATGGGGTGATAAAATCTAAAAAAACATTTGAGAAACTGTCAAAACCTATATAAATGAAGGAAGCTCGAACGTCCCTCTTTTATAACCTCAAAATGCGCGAGAAGTGCCAATATCTGACTGTGAAGTGAGTTTATTTAATCATTAAATAAGACTAAAGTGAAGGGATTACTGTAATGCCGTCGAAGAAAAGGAAATACAATGCCAGATTTCCTGCTGTAAGTTGAAATTTGGTCCAAAAAGCGTCGAATAACAATAAAGTAAATTGTTTGTTTTTAGATATAATTTAGGGAGATAGCTGATGTTATGGCATTCATTGTTTGTAGGGGCGAATTAAGAAGATTATGCAGACCGATGAAGAGGTGGGGAAAGTTGCACAAGCTGTACCAATTATAATTTATATCCTTTTCAATACAGTAACTACCTGTTAAGGCATATCTCAATTTTAATGGATTAGACTTTGTGGTTTAGCTTTTGAGCTTAAGGCAAAAGGAGCAGGTATGTACAATTTCCTTTTTATTTATTAATTTAACTGAATATCTGCCATAAAAATATCAATCTAAATCTACCAATAAACTATTAGTCAAAAATAAAAATATCAGTTTCATACCCCCAAACAAATGCTAAAAGTTTTATTGACTTACATCATACTTACAGTGTTTAGACACACTGTACCGTAGGTATTTATTTTTTAGAAAATAGTTTTATTGAAACATAACATAAAACCAGGTTGTTCTTAATGAAGTACTCTATAACATATTTAGTGTTTCAAAAGGGTTTCATTGTTAAAAAGTTTAGGCCACCATTATGTATTTAAATTAGGCTTGCATTGAATATTTGGCTACTATTCAGTATTAGGCTAATTTTGTCCTTTTTGGCCGTATACTGAATATCCAGGTACTGTTCTGCCGAATACCAAATACTTATGATTTTTCTTTGTAGCAGGATAAGGTTGTTTTTTTTAGATAGTGTATCTTCTAGTAATCATCAACTTTCATACTGCCGGTGAGTTCTTTTTAGAGGCTATAATTGATCGATTACTTTTGCTGTATATTTGGTTATACAGTGTGTGCATATACTATCTTTTTTGATAATCCTTATTTTAGTCTCACAAAATAAACAATACAGTATATGTGTTAGTAAGTGCTTCTTTTGAATTGTGGAAACTAATTTTTTTTAACAAAAGAGCCAATAAAGAACTTTGTTAATAGTTTTAAACTTCTTGTGAAAGTTTACATTTAAATCAATAAATTATGCATATATTAAACCTTTTTCACAATTATTATGTTGTATTCTTCAAGAAAATTCTTTAGTGATACAGTAATTATTTAACTATAATAATGTATGTTATACATAATATCTTCAGTTGCAGGAACGAAAGTAGGATACTTGTCAATCCAATTATGGGTTCTTGGATATTTCAAATCCAATGCAGCTAAAGTGTTTTAAATTATGAAAACATGCTTTTGCCCCTGACTTTATTAAACTGGTTGTTGCCTTGAGATTCCTTGGCAAATCCTTGATGTTTTTGCTTCTATTCATCAAGACACAGACAAATTCATCTGTTTGTCAATAATTCTAACAATTAGGAAAGAAATAAAAAGGAAAGGAATCCTTCAGCTGCTTCCTTGACTCTCTATTCATAGCCACTCTACTCCAAATGGCTCCCGCTAATTTTTTGATATTGGTGACCTATCTTGTCCCCCCCCTTGTCTCTGAGGTACCAGAACATTAGAGTTTTACCCCACTTTTTCTTCCACATGATTTTGTCTTCAGCCCATCTCCATTTCAGCTTCTTTATTGTCACCAGAAAATATTTTTTTCATATGCTTTTTAAAAAATTGTTGGTTTTATTTATGTCTTACATTATATTTTTATTTACTTGGAATTAATGTAGACCCCATGCGACTAATTGTGTGGTTTTCTTAATGCACCTAATAAAGGGTTAATTGCTGAGGGTTACTCTTAAATCATGGAATTGATGTATGTCCTTAAAGCAAGAACTTTGTATAGTGATAACTTCATAACTTTATGGATCCTTTAGACTTCATATTAACTTAATCACAATATAAAATCAGTATAAAGCAAGTGTCATGAGCTTAGTCAGTCTGCTCCCGTTAGTAATAAAGAATCTTTTAAAATAGTTAGAATTGAAAAAAACATGGTTGATAATAAATCTTATTTCTTTTTTGCCTTTATTGGTTATTTCTTAAAAAAATATGGTTACATTGAAGTATTATAAATTAATTACATGTGTCTGTTGCCAAGGGAATATACTCAGGAAAGGTTTTCATGTTGTATAATATTCTCAAGGTGCCATTTAGTATTGTAAGAGTATTCATATGTACATTAGATATTTCTAAGTGAGTTAAGCTGCCAAATTTTAATTACTGATGAATATAAGTTCTCAATAGGTTTCCTCAATGGCTGGGTCTCATGAACGTGTAATCTCAAATGATCTTAATCTAGTCTGTTAAAGTAAGACTTAAGCTTGGCGTGAACTCCACCACAAAGAGTGGTAAATGATTTTATAACTAGATTTGTTTTCTGGGTTGTACTGATATAATAAAGCTGAAGAGATTGTTCGTTTTTTTTCTGTTCCCTGGAACTACTATAGAAAAATTGCATTTCAAAGCCCAATTCTCAAGGAAAGCTATTTAAGCTATTTAAAGTTCAGAAACGATATGAATAGTGTGGGCGAGCCAGCGATGCGACAGGGAGTATCACCAACGGAAAGGACAGAACAATGTCTGCGAGGTTAGCCAGTAATAATTGCTGAAGTAATTTTTTATTACTAAGATTTTGCTGTCCGTCCATCTGTCACCAGGCTGTATCTCATGAACCGTAATAGTTAAACAGTTGAAATGTTCACAGATGATGAAATTTTGTTGCCCCTATAACAACAAATACTAAAAAGTAGAAAAAATAAATATTTAAGGGGGCTCCCATAAACAAACGTGATTTTTTTGCCATTTTTAAAGATAATGGTACGGAACCTTCTTGCGAGACTCCGATTCGCACTTGGCCGATTTTTCAGAATTAAGATTAAGATTGTTTAGCTAAATAATAAAGCACCTATTTTAAAAATTGATAAAATACAAAACAAAATTAAAATTGATTGGTTATAATATTATGTATTATTTATTGGTTAGTTATATTATATGGTTATATAATAACTATTTTTTAAAAACGCAATAATAATCTTTATGTATAAATTTTCAAATATATGAAATATATGCTAAGGAAAAGTTGCTCGGTACTTGCTACCGAACTAATTTTTTATAATATTGATTACATTTTAGATTATTATTTTTAAAGAAAACAATAAATAGTTTTGTTTTTGTTGTTGATAAAAAAAGGCGTTTTAGGTGCAATTTTTCCGTAAACTTAAATGCATCATAATCCTAATTTAGAATAGCAAGCCTGAATACAAATTGTCAGATTATAAATAAAAAATGAGAATATGAAATTATAAATATTCCGATTTGAAATTAAAGGTGAACTAAGCTTGTATGGGAAACTGCGAGTTGAAGCCGCTCTTATAGGTATTATATAATCTATTATTATTATTATTTTTAGATATAGTTGAGAAGTTAGATTGACGCAAATTTTTTTTTTTTACTGTTATATGGAGCAAGCCTTATAATTTTTTTATCCTTTTGTTCATTACGAAATTGAATTACAAATTATACACCAACCTGAAAAATTTCATCAGAATTGATAGCAGAGTTACCAGGCTGTGACATATAGACGGACGAGCATGAGAAATTGTAAGTATTCTATTTATGCCATGCATCCTATTTTATAAGCTTTCGTTTTGTTTCACACTTTCTTTCTTCAAGTCTTTAATCAAATCTTGTAAGTTAAATTTGACCCACTTCCCTGTTCGATTGAGTTGAAATATTGCATACACTAGAAAATCGTATGACAATGCAATACAATGATGTCATAGAGCTGGTCTGTTGATGGAGCCAGAAGGTGGCCATAGCTTAGATGGTCTGAAACGAAACGACGCTATATCCCATCAAGTTTAGGTTTGATTGGATTTGTCTTGATAAATACTCTGACCTTAAACGATAACCAGGGTATGATGAAAGCTTGTTTACAAAGTGCGCAAATTGTGACTCACACATACGAACATTTGCCAAGTAAAGCTTTTATGAATAAGGAAAGGTTAATTTTATAACACGTTTTATTGTACTTTTATTATTATTTATTGTAAAAGTATGTATATTTCTTTAAGGAAAGATAGTCCGGTTTGTTTCCTTTGCATGGCTATTGACTTACTCCCCATCACGTTGAGATGGAATAACATCTATGAATAATGTCTGGCCAACCTCTTATGCTATTTATTAGGGTCCCGTACCTGAAGGAGCCAAACGGAGCCCTATAATGCTGTCACTCACGTGTCCGTCCGTCGTCTGTCACACAAGTTCTACGGCCAAAAGGTAGGAGTTACAGTCCTCAAATATTCACAGTATAAGCATCTTGTTGACCCAAAACCATACAAATTGTCAAAAAATATTTTTGAATGTTTTTACTATTTCTTCAAGTACTATTTATTATATTTAAATCGAGGGTATCGTTGTTTAGTTTAGAAATAAGAAGCCACTTTAGTCACCTTGTTTTACAAAAGGGTTACCACCCTAACTATGCAAGATTATATATCTTTTTTACGTGAATCGTTAGTTTTATTATTCGTAACAAATTTGTAAACCATATTTTTGATCATAAATAGTATTTGTACAGATGTGGTCTTATTGAAAAATTCTTGTGCTAAAGTTTAAATAGGGAGTACTTTTTTTTTGTAGGCCGGCACTTTGATATTAGGGCCCAATTTAGTATAAAATGTAAATGGTCTCCTTTGTCTGATTTCTAAGAAAGAGAGAGAGAAAGAGAAAACGTTTATTCATTGTAACAAAGACGACATATATAAATAATATACAATTTAAACACAAAGTAAAATAACAGATCACTAAACATAAAAAGTAAACAAAAATGGAGGATGTCTCCGTACCAATGAAATGGCCTTTGACTCAGCATTTATGTGAGCCTTAAACTCACAAACTGATTTTCAGTCAGGGCCACATTCTAAGTGTATATGTATACAAATCCCACGAGCATGACACAGGAGTATCATATAAAATATATTTTATAAAAAAGAACAAAAAAGTGGAAAAAAAAATGAAAAGCGTAGGTAAAACATACATTCTTATTCACAAATTGTAATTAATAATAAAAATAAATTATATAAGAATAAAACTATAAAGATTTTTAATTGTACAGTATTAAATAACAAAATTAAGAATAAAACTATCATATTTCTACCATCCCTATACAGATACAAATACAAAGTGCTGGATATCTATCCTGTATTTTGCAATGACAGCAAATAAGCGCTAAACTTGCGCTTAAAAATAACTTTACTAGCTGCATTACGAATCGGAGGAGGGAGGTCATTCCAGCACTTGGACGCAGCAAACCTGAAACTTCCCCTAAATAAAGCGGTACGGTGCGCTGGCAAGATAGCCCTCACTTTGGACTGGTACATTCTTGAGGACCAATTAAGTTTAAAGAATAAATAATCTGGTGTCTCTTGCATATTTAAAAGGTTCGCTGCTTTCAAATACGGGCTGATGCGGGAACAGGGTGGAATTCGGAAACAAAAACGGAAGCATGCGTTTTGAACCCGCAGTATCAATCTCTGAGTGCGACCGAAAATAATAATACAGCCACTTTACAACGTCGCAGTAATTAAACTTTGATAATATCAGTGACTCACAAAGGTGGATACGTAAATCCACGTTTAGGTAATCACGGATATTATAAAGCGTTTTAAGACTGTAAAAGCAATTTGTGACTACCCCAAGGTGTTTTTCAAAACGAAGCTCACCATCCATCAACATACCTAAATTCCTTACCTCTTCTACTCTCTCTATTGCGTTACCCGCAATGGCTATGTCATGGTCTTTCAGATTTTCCAATGTATTTTGGATTTGAAGTCTGGTTCCGAGTACAAGATATTTAGACTTATTGCGGTTTAACAGGAGATAATTCCGACCAGACCAATCCGCGACCCGGTCAAGTTCTTTATTTATGCCGGTTATACATTCAACCATATTAGACGGTACAGAAGATGCATATAATTGAACATCATCAGTGTAGAGATGATAGTTATTGGTTTGGATACATTTTATAATGTCTGCACTGTACAATATAAAAAGAAGTGGGCCTAAAATGGATCCCTGCGGTACACCCCTTATTAACCGCCTCTGAGAAGACAGCACAGTTCCATGTGCTCCAGATAGCCCAACAGCCTGTGTTCGGTCAGAAAGATAGCTGTCAAACCACCAAACCGTTGCATTGTCAAATCCATAATACTAAGCGATCTGATATGCAACAAACTTGTACTTTACATCGTGGACAGCAATAAAACAACTTTCATTATTATTGAAATCCTGTGATTCACGCGACACTAGCGATAACAGACCGGATCAGATAACTTGCATATCTTGTATAATGTACCTAAAGCCGCTCTCAATAATCAGATGGGGTGTAAGCTTGTTTGCCACCTTGGTGGTATAAAAAATCATAACTATAAGTAACGAAAGTTTTTTTAAGATTTATTTGCTAAAATGGTTTAATAAAGAGTAAACTGCGGTTGAATAAATTTTGATTCATCATACAAAAGTATATTTTATTGTATGTTTTTGCCTTGTTCAGATTTTGAATGGTATTCCTTAGGACACGATTATTTAATAGTAATGTCTATACAGCAGATCCAAACAAAATTACATTTAGGTAGATACTATTGGCTCTTTAGAGGGAGAGTATAACTAGACATTCTACTGATTTATCTTACCTTAAGGCGCCTATGAATGTTGACTAGCTTTGCCATTAGGTTTCAGTTTTCTATTCATACAATAATATTCACATAAGAAAAAATGAAGCTAGTTAGATTCTTTCTTTAGAATGTTTACGAAAAACGCTTTATACTAAAAGAAAATTGAAAGTATCTAAAGGCGGCGCTGATTAGTCCAAATAGGCGCCTTAAGAGGATATGATTCGTGGCGCCTCGCAGCGGGCTCCATACTAACGAATTTCTCATTTGTTTCGACATTTTCTGATCAATCACTGTGAAATTTCTTAGTCATAATCCCAAGCCGAATACCTATGTCTGTGGTTTTCCAAAGTTTTGTAACACGTTCTATTAACTACAAATCTTTTTTAAAACCATTTATATGAAAAACTAGAATTCTGTATAACTTTTGAACTATAAAATTTAATAGAAAACTGGCACACTGCAGACCTAGATATTTATTGCTAGAATATGTTTTTAAAATTTCGTGGTGTTTGATCAGCAACTGCCAAAAATAAGTGAGAAATTCGTTTGTATGAAGCACGCTGAGGTTTCGTAAAAACGACGCTCACTTGGCCGGTTTTTATTGAAAATTAGTTCTTGTCTACTAAATGCATAGCCGCATTCATGTAAACTTAACATTTAGTAAAATTATACAATCCATATTTGCTTGATTATTATGTAAATAGGTTACTTTAGTCACACGCGAGTATTAAACGCAGAATAAAAATGTAGGTCAAAATAAAACTTAGTACCCATATTTAGGTTTTTTACAGCATATTTATTTACCTACAGAGTGCAATGAAATATCTCTATAGAGTATCCGGTGCGCAATATAGTAGTAGAAGAGTGTTCGTTATGCCGAGTAAAATGAAACCCCTTGATCACTATAAGGGGTGATAGTGTGTCCGCTACACATGGATTTTACAAAGATGACCTACAGGCTTGGGTTGTACAGACTGCATAGCGGAGTATACCATCAAATAATGATAGTTATATATTTATTTAAACCTTTAGAGAAAATATTTTTTCATGTCAGCGAGGTATAATGTACTCAAAATGAACTAATAGTTTAATCTTGTATTTAAATTAAATTTATGAGTTGAGTAAAATGTAGCTGCACAACTCATGTACGCTTATTTACACTAAAGCGTCATCCTTGTCTTTACTGCCAATTACCTAACACTGCCTCTTAACCATTATTTATTAGATACTTTCATACACAATTTACATACTAAAAAAAGAGTTGAATTCATATCACTAAACAGATAATATAGAAGTGAGGATAACTAATCAATCTTTTTAAACTGACGTGAGATAATAGGTAACCTACAGAGATGTATTATATAAAGGTCATTCTCCTACACCGAAAACTAGATTTTTTATACTTGTCTGTTATAAGACATTTTACGGGGTTCTGCATATACGGTGTATATTATATAAATTTTTATCTCTTAGGTTAGTGCTCACATAATATTTCCTTATCAGCTTCATACACGTCCCCACTGTGTGTGGACCTCACCGAGGCAATTTGAGCCACCGTCGACACGCGGGCCCAGTGCTAGTGGTGAACTTCACATACGTTTTTTTTTTTCTGACGTATGCAGGTTTCCTCACAATGTTTCCCTTTACAGAAAAGTCATCGGTGTGAATAATCAATGTACTTGAGATATTAAGAAAAAGACTCATTAGAACACGCTGGGTTCGAACCCCTGTCATTTAGGACGCAAGTTGAAATTGACACCCCTTGGCCACCACCGACTATTAGGGTTCCGTACCCAAAAGGGAATTAGCGGAATCCTATTACTAAGACTCCCCTGTCCGTCCGTCTGTCACCAGGCTGTATCTCAGGAACCGTGATAGTTAGACAGTTGACATTTTCACAGAAGATGTATTTCTGTTACCGCTATAACAACAAATACTATAAAAACAATATAAAATAAATATTTAAGGGGGCTCCCATACAACAAACGTGGTTTTTTTTTGCTTGTATTTGCTCGATATTGATAACGGCAACAGGTAGACGCTTAAAATATTCACAGAATATTAAGTTATATAGTCACTTTAAAAATAAATAATTAAATAAAAACAAATATTTTACAAACGTGATTTTTTTGCCGTTTTGATAGATAATGGTACGGAAACCTTCGTGCGCGAGTCCTACTTGCACTTGGCCGATTTTTTTTACTCACATAATATGTTACTTAAAAATTCCTGTGCGAAATTGCATGCTTTGCGATTGTCGGTCGCTGGTCCCACTGGCTTGGGCTGTGCGTTGTCTGTCAGTCAGTCAGTGTCAGTTCCATTAGTATATCTTATATAAGTAGGTTTTAACTATAACTACAGTGTAAGTTAAGAAACAAACAAAAATTAAAACGTATAGGTAGAAAGTAACCAAGTGTGAAGAGGACAGAATCGTTCATTATGACCATGAAGCTAGTCAAACTACAATCCCGTTTGCCTTGAAAATAATTGTCTGGCAGGCACATACTGATTACAATTGAAAATTTACCTAATAGTGACAAAGTAGTGAATACTGTGTGCAGTTAGTTAAAGATAAGTTTTTTTTTTTATGTTCAAAGTTTTAGCGAACTAAAGCCGCGGTTTGTTGACACAATGCCCTTGGCATAGAGCGCTATGTTATTACAAACAAGATGCCGATTATTATTCTGACAGTGCATTCACTACCCTACCTTCTATGCATACGCAGCCAATGCGTAAAATGTGCATCGGAACTGCCTTCATCTTTCGCATAGATTGCATCCTTCTTTTGTCATTAGAATGATCGAATGCGGGCATTCAATGCGTATAATGCATGTTAATAAATCAAGGCCTAAATACCATGTACTCAATCACCAATACTTAAATTACTAGCCTATTATTAACCTAAGTTACAGTTTTACGTAGTATATGTATCAAATTTAAATCTGTCGTATCAAAATTGAATCAAATGTGACGAGTCGGGGTTATATAATATAATTAATTTGACATTACATAACACGGGTTAAAATAATAATCTTTTTGCCATTGTGGAATATTCAACTTTACTAATAAACAATGTATTGCACTGTAACATAGCATTTTGTATGGGGTGACGACATTTTTGAAGATATTTTTAAAACTGATATTAAAACGCGTAAAATAAAAAAAAAAACAGAAATCCGTGATAACGGAGAAATTTTACCTCCTCTAATATCATTTAAATAGGGTTGCGAACCCTTTCCGGCTAAAAAATGTTGGTCGACCGATTTTTTTCTAATTAAGTACAACATTTTGCACAAAATCACCCATAGGAAAATTAAAATCTACGATGATGGTAAAACATTTAATGAATTTAACCATATATAATTTATTTAAATCATTACCGGCTAATAAAATCCAAGCCGACCAAGCGCATTTTATACGTGTGAGTATAAACTATAAATTTTCATTAAAAATTTTAGAATCTGCGATGACGGGTCTTTCAGGATTGCTGGCTCCTCGCCTAATAGGCTGGAAATACTTGATATAGCGTTTCTACATAACATAAGCCTAAGTTGGCGCTCCGTAGAAGTTTGTCCTAATAATCTCTTGGTTATTATGACCTTTGGGCCCTAGGCCTACGAAGCCATTGCGACAAAGACTGTGATAAACTAGGACAAATTCAAGAAAGCTCCGAAAAGGCTTCTTCCGTTCCATCTGGTTTTCGTAACTGCTTTGACAAACTACACCTGTAACACCTAATAGGGTCTGTCCTCGGCAGAGGGATAATTGTTGCGTTGTCGTCGAGCAGCGTTAGGCTCTCTTATTAGTAACTTATGTCCTCGTGATCGCTTGTATAGAGCAGTCGCTGATAGTAAGAGCTAAGTTTAGTGACTGGTAAGAGATTTGATGGACATGTCAATTTGTCGTGAGATCTAATGAGAGCGAAGATGCGGTCTAGATGCTGGAAGCTGATAAGCTTTTAAGGGGTTTTTTGACTTTTCGCTGGACCTTTGTCTGATGGGAGTCAGAGGGACATAATAACGACAAGAAAGTTTCAAAATTATTAATTAGCAAAATTCGTCTAGCATTTATACCGAAACTTAGGTTTACGTTCTGTAAAAGCGCTATGTCAAGTAATTCCAGACCGTCATTGCTGTCATTAACGGCTAAGAGGAGAGTTCCTGTCTTTAGAGCTATAATTTTAAATTTGAGTATTCCAGTCTGCCGAGAACTTTGCCATTGGTAGTATTGCAGTACTATAAACGGTGGTTGCTAATTTTTTAAATTTACATACAGAGTCACGTAAATCGGAGTAAGTATTTATGGGAGAAGTGAGACATACCTACAAGACGATGATCAGCTGATGGCTGGTCATGGCTATTCGGTATTGATAGCCGGTCGTGGCTATTAGGTGGTACTTATATTCAAGTGGCCCCAAAACATGGTCCGACCTAGCTTTACACATCATGTCACATAATGCATCCTTCTCTTTCCACCCCTTCCCTTATTAGGGTGCCGTACCTAGAGGGTGCGAACGGAGCCCTATTACTTAGACTACGCTGTCTGTCTGTCTATCCGTCTGTGCAATCATTAAAAGGCTCTATCTTTTAGACAGAAATAGTTAGGAGCCTGAATTTTTTTACAGAATGTAGTTATAAAAGTTGAAATTTAAGGGACCCCATAAAACACATTTTCGTTATTTTTGCTCTATCGTAAAAACAGAAAGACATACAAACTTCAAATTTGCAGTGAAATATAGTGTAAACTCTAAAGTATAATAACAAATAATAAAAACCGGCCAAGTGTGAGACGGGCCCAAGCCATTACTATTTTAAATTACTAGTACAGCACCATCTAGCTTATCATTAAGAGAAACAGTAACACATTTGTTTGTTGGGAACGATATTCAAAGTTAAGCAACGTCGGGCTTGGTCACACGGCCACACTTCATTTAGCGGCACACTTCATTTTTTGTTTGTGTTTGTAAATAACGTAAATGGTGCGTCCAACTCGCATCTGGCCGGTTTTTCTCTCTTTCTCATCCTCTCTCTGTCTCTCCCTTCCTCTTCTTAATTTCATGGAATAAGTTTAAAAAAATATTTGAACAATTTTGAAGTAAACACAAAACAAACGGTATATGGGCAGCAATACAAAAACAACGCTCTATAACGCTGGATTACAGCTTAAATACTAAACATACAATAATAATATGCATGAGCTTTTTTGTATGATATTTAATAAGTTATTGTTTCAATTCATTTCATTTTTTTCGTCTAAGCAATAATTGCCGAGATATAAGCAAAAACTAAAAAAGGGTACCTTTTTTCCAAGATAGCGGCGCGAGCGCAACAGCTATGGATGGGGACTTTTAGAATGTTCAACGGGAGGTCTTAATGAACATATACACCAAAATTCAAAACTCTACCAACTAATGTTTTTTTAGCCTCAAAATGTATCTAAATTGATTGTACTATAACAACTATTTTCACATTTACCCTAAAAAAGTTTAGGTAAGAACACAGCAAGCAATGAAACGAAAAACGGGTTTTACGAGTATACCCACCAGACAAAAACTCTTATTGTCATTTTCGTTCCTCAATGTAAGCTTCCTGAATTAGTTTTCTAAGAATTATGGCAACCTCAAATAGTAAAGCAAACAAGTAGCTTGTAATTCTTATTCGACTATAGGCATAATAATAAGTAAACGACTTGACATGTTCTTGATACGTACCTTTGTTTATCATTCCGTAAACAAGGAAACCATTTCCCTTTGTACCATTGTTGTCACAGTGTTGGTCGTCTGGCCATCATAGCAAAGACTCAACATTAGATTTGGTCTCAAGCCAGTTCTTAAACCTGCAACCCCTAGATTTCGTCTAAGTGCTCTGCGTCTAAAATTCCGACTATATCTTTGCTCTGAAAACATGCAATAACAAAAGATATACCGCAAAGTATTTGAACCAGACTTCAGACACAGACCTTCCGTGAGACTGGTACTTGACCAGTTTTTTTTTTGAAGACACTCAGGGTATAAAGTAACGTTAACTTAAACATTATCAAAGGTAACTTACCTACTTTTACTCAGCCTTTACCTTAGAATCCTTGTACTCCTTAAAATATTATTGTAAGTGACTGACTACTCACTACAGTATTGACGGGTTATTGAGGGCAAAGATAAGAAATGTTATTCAAGCTCAACCCGTTGAGTTTATTATGTTGCACTGTACTCGTTCATAATAAAGGTCAAATTGCAATAACCTCCAATAAATAGTAAAATCTTTATAATATGTACAAGTATTTTTATTACAATAATATAAGAAGCATCTAGCAGTCAACTAGAACTGCCGTTAGATACTTTTGAATTCCTCATCATTCCTAGAAAAAGTCACTGTTGTTAGCAGAAATGCCAACTACAACTCATATGCATATTAAGAAACTACACAAAACTTTCTATAAATAGCTTATGACTAGTTTTATACGCTGCTGAGCTTCTAACGAGTCATATCTGCTAATCTGGTACAAAAGAAACATATATTGGCGTATTCCTACACCTGGCAAAAGCATATGACACTAGCTCTGAACTGGTTTCAAAGTTACCTGACTGGAAGTCCATCTTTAGTGTGTCATGATGATGCCTTGGCCAGCACACTAATAACTACGGCTTGTGGGAACCCCCAAGGAAGAATTTTCGGACCCACATTATTCCTGATCTATCTAAATGACTTGGCTCTTCTACCAATAAAAAACGCCAAAATTATATGCTACGTAGACGACACTGCTGTGCTTTTCAACAAAAAATCCTGTAAGAAGTGCCAGATTACCGCAAAAATAAAATGAGCGAAATCGAAGGATGGTTCTCAAATATTCTATTGACTTAAAAGGCAGCCAAAAAAATACTATCATACTATTAAATACCTGGATCTATAGAAATAGATGAAAAATTTAGCTTTAAACAACACATCGATGCTGATAAAGTACAATAACTTGTCTACCCATGGACAAAATTACCCTGTGAAATGACAATGGGCCTGGAGTCTATAAGCGACTACGTAACTCTTTGGACAAAGAATTCATAAAGATGGTCTACACGTCAATTTGTCGGACCGCCCGCGCCATTAGGCTTCGCATTACAATGTAACTCAATGTTCTGTCAGTATGTCGGCTTTAGGGGCCTATTTTTTTACTTTTTATTAGATTTTGAAGTCGGGCTAGTGTTTTTGTTAAGTAAATAATTATTATATTTCTTTATACAAACTACGTTCCACCAAATATCCTTTACTATAAATAACCTAAGTCCTTCTCCTCCCGCCAAGTGTTCCCTGTTTTAAAAAACAGTAAGATGGAATAACAAATAAGTAGACATTTGCTTTTTTATATTAACTAGCTAATCTGGCTTCTTCTGACTGATCTGTTGAGTCTTAACTCATAAGATTTATTTTATTTTTCTCTATTCAGTGTCTTCTTTCGCTGGTTTAAGTTTTGATTGTATCATGCAGGTCGAGTTTTAATAAACCATTGACCGCAATTCACTTTCAATTAATTTACATATGTCAATATTTCGTTAGTAGGAAACATGTTGCAGTTCAAACCTAACCCATCTTGTACTTACTTTTCTTTATTTTGTATTTGTATGTAAATAAAAGAATGTACCTCTTCACTTCTATGCTGCACATAGAATCTACACTTAAATTTATATTCTAACTTCATTATGAAAAGACCTATATTAAAGTTATCAACAATGCCAGTTTTTTAGGTTGTGTTATATATAACCCCTGAGAATATATTTCCCGCATCGTGCTCCATACAAACGTACTTTGATCCTATATTTCGTAGCTGTTCGTCTTTTTAATGAAATTTTCTAGACATGATCGAATTATAAATATCTAGGTCTGCAGTGTTTCAGTTTTCTGTTGAATTGTGTAAGTTGCAAGCTAAAGTGTTTTTGTTTTCGTACTAAAGGTATAATAATATTTCAAATTAATAACTAAAACTACTGACATAGATATTCGGCCTGAAATCTTCATAATTTCATGGTGTTTGAATAGTAAATGTCAAAAAAATTTAGTCAAATTTCGTTTCGTCCGCCGCCACCGGCGTATGTATACTCATAAAAGACTTAATTTAATTTTAATAATAAAGTGAGATAGGGAGGTACGGCAGTTACTGACGAGATTATGAATACTATAAACACTTAAAGATAAAAGATGTAATCACGTAATGGAATCCGAACAAACAGGCTTGCGTACGTAGGTCACAGCCAAAGTAAATATAACTTTCTCTTTTACAAACTCGTAATTATGCTTATTTGAACATTAGGTATACCAATGATAAAATTCTTTTTATTACAATACCGCGTTAAAATTTAAACGTTTCTGTTAATTAGCTACAGTGGGTAATCGACTTATGTAAAATGGAAAGTGAATTTATCCGCCAAGGTTTGAAGTTTGAAGTTTTTGAAACTTTTGTGTACTGAAAGGACGCCCTGCAGCCCGATGGACCGACGACCTTAAAGGGGTGGCCGGTGGTGGCTGGATGCGGCAGGCAGAGGACCAGGAGGAATGGCGAGCCAAAGAAGAGGACTATGCACACTAATGGGCCGAAATAAGCTGATATGATAATGATGTTAATTTTTGAGAATCTAAAAGCAAAATCCCACAGTAATCAAGAATTCTTTGAACATTGTTGTAGCCCCAAGAATAATGATTGTAGCGTTCATGGTAGCATGCTTATCCATAAAAAAAACTCTGTCTATCTGTCTTTTACCTCTTCACGCTTAAACAGCTGAACCGATTTTAATTAAATGGGGAATGAGATAGTTTAAGTCCCGGTAAAGTATAAAAAGATTTTAATGATATTTTTTGTGTACGTTCGAGTGGGTCCCTGCATGGTTTGAATTCACAAATGAACCGGGTAGGTGGCGCTGCAGTCGGTGTGTTGCCGATCTCCTAAACAGCAGGGACGATTTGAATGATATTTTTCGAGTGCGTCCCTGCAAGGTTGAAGTCATAAATGGACCTGGTAGGTGGCGCTGCAGTTACTGTGTCACTGATCTCCTAAACGGCAGGGATATTTTTTGTGTACGTTCGAGTGGGTCCCTGCATGGTTTAAATTAACAAATGGACCTTGTAGGTGGCGCTGCAGTGGGTGTGTCACTGATCTTCTCCTAAACAGCAGGGAAGATTTGAATGATATTTTTCGAGTGCGTCTAGCAAGGTTTGAAGTCATAAATAGACCTGGTAGGTGGCGCTGTAGTCGGTGTGTCACTGATCTCCTAAACGGCAGGGAAGATGTTAATGATATTTTGTATAGGTACGTTCAAGTGCGTCCCTGCATGGTTTGAATTCACAAATAGACCCGGTAGGTGGCGCTGCAGTCGGCGTGTCACTAATCTCCTAAACGGCAAAGATTGGATGTAAGACTATGATTTCAACATTCGCTGCAATAAAGACGATTCCAGTATAATCATATACCACAACTTTAATCATTGTGTAATTTGTGGCATGGAAACGACACATTACTACAAATAACACAAAAAACGCATCGAAAGACCTAGCATAAAACCAAAAGGATTTAAAGAAAGGCTTCCCGCCAATATCTCACCATAGAAGATTTGGAAGAAAATAAAGAATTAAATCATTAAGATATAGAGGTCAAAGTAAACAGTGAGATATCCAAAAATGATGACTCAGTCGTAGATTCGTTACAAGTAATTATGGAATCGCAAAATTTAAAAAATGTTAATGTTAAATTTAATATATAATATTTAATGTGACGCTGCTTTTTCGGGTCTGCCGGGTCCACTATCCATGCCAATATTAAAAAAGCGAAAGTAGCTCCGTCGGTCTGTCTATCTATTACCTCTTTACGCTTAACCGCTGTACTAATTAAGATTAAATTTGCCATGGAGATAATTTGAGTCCCGAGAAAGGACATAGGCTATTGAAAACGTCAATTCGATTTTTTTTCTATAATATATTAATATTTTCTCTATTGAAATTGAAATCCTACACCGATAACATAACCGAATTTAGGGCGGGTGAAACCGCGAGCAACAGCTAGTAAATATTGTAAATGCAAAAGTAACTGTTTGTCTGTTATCTCTTCACGCTAAAACCTCTGTACCGATTAAGATGAAATTTGTCATGGCGACATTTTGAGTCCTGGGAATGGACATAAACTTTTAAAAAACGTCAAGTGTAAGTCGGTTTTTTTTTTCTATAATTAAGGATTGCCCTTAAAATCGTACACCGATAACCGAATTTAGAGGGTGGAACCGCTGGCAAGGTTAATTATAAAAGTGAGAATAAAAAAAAAAAAAAAGAAGTCCGTTGAGAAAATCTTGGCTCATTCTACAACCTAGGCATTCGCGGGAGGAAGTTACTCTCTTGAGTGTTTTGTTCAAGGTTTCAGTGTAACCAGTTTTTAAGATTTTGTTTAACTTTTAAGTAGGAAGAGGTAGAACTTCTTGGTTTATGCGTTTCTAAGGATATACATTATACCTCTGCAGATCCCAGAGAGAAATGACAGCCAAATAAAAGTGTCATTCACAGCAAATTTTGTGTTTATTTCAGTTTTTTATAAGCTATGTACAGAATAAAATTAAGAATATATAAATACTTAAGAAAAAGGTGTTTATGACTAGGCTTGACAACTGTTCTATATTCTAGTCCGAAAATTGTTCATTTTATTTTTGCCATATCGACCTTAACTCAGACATGTTTGCAACCAACACCGAGGACCCTGGAGCTGTTTGTGGAGTCCCTACTCGGCAAGGCCATGCAGGTGACAGTCTCAAGAAACGCCAAAACATTGAGCCCGTCCCATGTAAAGCAATGCATACTTGCGGAATCGCGCTTCGACTTCTTGAGGGATCTGGTGAGTTAACCATTTACCTTTTTAACCGACTTTAAAATACAGAGATTATCAATTTAACCCGTATGTATGTACGTACCTACATTGTTGGAAAAGCAGTCGATTTTCCCTTGTATATATTCACACTTTCATATATTTATCCTCCTGCTGGCTTAAGGGTGCTGATACCGGTCGGCTCTATTCCTCCCACTCTACATCCTAGACTGCGAAGTCCTACACTACCTGTCCCATCCACGCCGTATCTCTCTCTTACTGGTGTCTTCGGCAGAGGTAATATGCACACACGGGAATATCGTGAGATGGGCGGGACACTACTAGAGTCACTCACTGATGCGGACTGGAAATGCCGCATACCTTCCAGTCTTTACTTAATGTGGTACCTATACTAAAGTAAAACACTAAACTAAGCATACATACTTTCGCAACAAAACTTGACCAAATATTTGGTTTTACGTGCCTTTGTTACCAGTATGCAATATGGTACAGGATCTTGTTTTTAAACTTCAGGTCAAGAATATTCCAGATGTTTCAGCGGCAGAAGAAAAGGAAATGATGAGCGCCGAAAACTCCCCTAACTCTTCAAGGTATGATATTGATTAATAATACTAACTTTACTAAGTTCGCATTCTATCACACCTCTGTCTTTCCATTGTCTTAATTCGCCTCTTTTTACTGGGCCACTAACGCCGCCATTCGAATATTTTTAATTGCCTCTTCTTACTTTGTATTGTTAACGCTACAATAATATGGTTTCGTCTAACTGATGATGTACCCAGAAGGTGGATAGTAGAACACTTTAATGGTTGCTTTATAGTAAACCCCTTGAGTTTGGGCTTATTTTTCACACTTGGTGACGGCAGTCTGTTTTTTTAGTTCATAAATTAAACAAATTATTTCATATAGGTATAAACAATTTTGAAATACACTTTGTATGTTTGTTGGTAGTCAGAAGTAGTGTGCGCCTATGTTTCTCAGTTGTGGAGTCATGGCTGTAGATAGGGGTTGTGAAAAGTGTTTAGGAGTTCAAAATCTCGAATAAGGACACCGTTTTAAATATTTGTACTGAGCAAAAATATTTGTGTCTAGGGTTTTTTTTTTGTTTAAATCCTTCTCCAAAGTAAATTTACAGAATTCGAAACCCTCGGAAGCAAATTCCTGGCTAGGATCTCGAGTGGAGTTCTTGGATTATGTGCATACTAACATTAACTTCTCACAGACAAACCGTTAAGCTAATTTTAATGAAATTTGACTACAAGATAATGAAATTTGAATGCAAGCTATTTTAATTATCTTACAATTTTTCTTGTCCTTAAATATTATCACATTCCTGTTTAGAAAATGAACTTTTGATAACAATTGCCTGCATTTAAATTAACATAAGTTCTATAAGGGGCCGTCCATTAATCACGTGAGGCACGGTCCATTATTCACGCGTTCTCACGCGACGATCAATCGGTAGATCGAGAGAGATTCTCTGCGTAGATCACGAAAATGATGACGCCGAGTGGCTTCATGAAACCGACGTTGATCTTCAACAAAGCACTGTGCCAAC
Source organism: Apoda limacodes (assembly GCA_946406115.1). Lineage (NCBI taxonomy): Eukaryota > Metazoa > Arthropoda > Insecta > Lepidoptera > Limacodidae > Apoda > Apoda limacodes. The sequence continues at coordinate 16,023,356 of OX291555.1, read as the reverse complement.
CAGTTGTTTCCAGATTGCAAGATTCTTATCCTGTTGTTAGTGATGAAGAAAGTCTTGCTAATCCGTGGTCCAAGGACAATGTACTAGTACAATAAATGTTTTCGCATCATTACACCATACCGTCAGTATTATTATTAAGCCAGTCAAAAACAACCTGCAACCATTCTGTATAGACATTTTTATTCTGGTCCTTAATTTTCTAGAATAAAATTAAATTAAATTTTATACCTGTATTAAAAGGTAATATTCTAAAAAAAATTAGATTCTTTGTTGGTACTAAAAAATACACGTGATTTTGAGGGGGGGTTAGTTTTAAACCTCACCACGTATCACCAATTGGGGTGAAAAAATACTAAAAAAAAACATCACGTGATTAATGGGTGGCCTATTTTTCCTTAAACGCAATTTTTAACAACATTATGATTTTTTTTCTTCCTACTGCTTCCTTTTTCCTTAAGGAAGGACATTGGGTTTCGAGGGTATAACAAAGGCGTTACAGATCTTTCTACCATAGATCGCACCAGGCATTCTAGGAAGATCAATGTTAGTCATTGTATCTATCCTCTTGTATGCAGTGGCAACATAGTCAATATCTCAGGACATTTCGTACTTCGGTGTCGCAACTCCAGGACCTATTTTCCCTATCAATTACCGATTCAATAAGTGATGAGGCCATGGCCTACTTGTCGCTACTTTAGCTTGCTAACTATTCGAGCTATACGTATTGAGGACGGTTCTTGAAGGAAATAGAGACCGAATATTTAGGCCCGGGTGACTCGAAGATAACACGATGAAATCACACTAATATTATAAAGGCGAAACGTTTGTGAGTGTATTTGTATGTTTGTAACTTCTTCATGCTCAAACGGTAGGACTAGTTTTGATGAAATTTGGAATGGAGGTAGCTGACATCCTGGATTAACACATAGACATTTTATTCTGAAAAATTCAAAGCTTCCGCGGGAATAACTATATCAGAGCTTGAGCGAACTATAGCTACTACTATAGCTTGCTTTAGCAAACTTTATTATTATAATTGAAGAGTTCCACGCCGATAAGACAAGAAAACTGAAAATTAATAAAAAAAACAGTTGTGTAGTAAGATCACCCTTTGCACCATCTGTCACAAGATGGCGTTATTTGTATTTTTTAACATGCTACTCCTTGATTAAGCTACCAGCCTTGTATCTAAGCTTCTAAGATTGCCAAATATTTTTTTTTAACTTTATTTTTTAAATTTTACAGATTCTCAGACGTCAACGCAGCTCCTTGCAGAATAGTAAGGGAAGACTCAAATAGCTCAAGTAGTTCAGACGTTAAGTTAACACAAATCATTCAACCCCCAAAACATTATAGTCGTGTCGTATCAACTGAAATAGATCCTATTAAGATCCATAAAACTGAAACGATCACTTCGACAATCGTATCTAATGACGCGGTAATTGACCTTTCGAAAAAAACAACTGATGATGTAAAAACAGTAAGAACAGCGAATTTCTATCAAGAAACACTTTTAACAGACGAAGTACAACATAGAAGCGTTATAAAAGTTAATCCTACATATTCAAGTCCTCAACCTTCAACATCTAGTTACGCAACTTTAACCACTATAGAACCTTTACAGAGAGTAGATATCCCCGTGCCAAAGCCAGATCACAAAATATACTTAGATTTAAGACAGAAAAACAACAATACCTCTGTAACACCGACACCTAGAACCCCCGTTACACCTATTTTGAATATAGACTTTACTAAAAATTTAACTAAACCCGAAATTAAAGTTTTGGACACAACAGTTGGTAATGTACCTTACAAAATAACTTTACCTAAAAAAGAATCGAATGTGCATCCACAAAAAGAACTGTTAAGGCAAAACTCAAAAACTCAGAAGATGGAATTTAAAGGTATTGAAATATCACCACCTATAGGTTACCAACCTCCGGTGTTCAACGTAGATCATTTAGGTTCTGGTAATTTACAGATAGACGAAGATTATGATATCTGAGTTTAATGTATAAGTTTTTTGTTTTTTTTTTTTTATAAGTTATTTGATGTTTAGAACGTATTTGTTTGTTACCCTAATCAAGTAATTGTTATTATATTTGTTTTTTATTGCTAGTGTTTATCGAAATTTAGCTTATTAGCTTAAGCTATTGTCAATATTTGAAATTTCGATTCATGTGGAATTCAATTTATTCTTCAATTTTCTTTATCACGTGCATAAGTTCCTTGAATTGATTGTAATAAAAAATCACAAAAAGCGATACAGCACAGATTACATTATTAAACAATTCTTTTCATTTTTTTTCTCATGTATACAATACGGACACCGATATATATAGTAGTAGCATTTATTTTATAACCAAACACTACAAAAAGATGGTAAATAATATTTTAGACTACTGAGGTAGCAGAGCATTCAATAATGTGTGCCACAAATAATTAAAGTAAACTATTATAACTCGAAGACTTGTAATCATTAAGTTAGCTCTACATTATCTTTACAGTTTTGTAGCACTTTTCTCTTAAGGCCTTTACTCACAATGCCCGATCTGATCCCGCCATAGTGGCGTTTTGTTTACCGACATAATGCACATTAGCGCTTAATGTCAGTAATACAACTAAATCGAATGAGCCAAGATTTGTTGTGTGCCACACAAAATTTATGTCTCCTTAACTTGCCTGGATTATGACATTAAACGCATTGAAGCATTGAACAAAAAACAAAACTTTCATGTTCGTCGTTTTTTTTTTTTGTCTTGATTTTGTTTCTGTTTATTTTTATGTTGTGATTTGATTCGGTATATATGATGATGTGTAAGATGAACTTACCCATCTGTGTAATTTTCAGACCAATTACTTGGTAGTAAAGCCGATATGAAAGGTTTATTGTGTTTTATAGCAAATTTACGTACAAAAATCAAATCAATCAAAGGATGAAAAGATGAAGACAGTGGTTACCTACCTCAATCCTTACGAGGTATCTACGCCTATTTGCATTTTATTTTTGTAAATTCGGTATTATCGGATTAAAAATATCTATTGAGATCTGTTAAGACACAATTGCGTTTAAAGATATTATGTGTTAAACTAATTTATAAAAAAGTTATTTTGGATTTAATGTTAAATCATTGCCTATATAACTTATCATTATTTGAGTAGACATAACGTCAAATTAAAAAGACCCTAATATTTCTGCTGATGCCATTTTTTTATACATTTTTAAAATATTAATACAACAATTATGGCTGAGTGACGTATTACCTTCTTTTTTTTGATATTTTTCCATCAAATGTTAAAATTGAAGTAGTAAAAATGGCGTCGCAAATACTTTTCCGCGTGCAACTTATTAAAATAAAATTTAACTGTAACAATAATATTAAGATCTTAGTTTTCATTAATTTAAATATTACTACATATTTTGAAAAAAAAAACTGACAAACGCAGGTGCCTATGTTATGTGTATATTAAATTAGAAAAAAAGATAAAAGCAAGATTATTAACTGTATTAAACACCAATGTACATTTAATACTTCATGCAAAGTCAAAGTCAAAATGTTTTAGTCAAATTAGGTTTTTACAATCACTTTTGAATCGTCAAAGTTATATAATATTATTTTTTGATAACTCCCACACTGCCTCCGGTTCACAATGTTGTTGATTTCTACCGAGAAGAATCCGGAAAGAAACTCGATAGTTACTCTTTTAAAAAAAATCATAAAAACTAAAAATACAATCAATGTTTTAAATTTTAAGCTGCACAATTTTATATTATTTCCATTTTATATTGGTTTAACTATGCATCCTGTAATTGAGCATCTTCATTCCCAAGGATTTTTATCGTTTACAAAGTCTGAAATATTGTAGTATGCTTTTTTACAAAGTACTTGTTTGATAAAAAGTTTAAATTAACTTATTGATAGCTTTTGAATATTATTGGGAAGTTTGTTATAAAAGTGTATACATTGCCCCATAAAAGAGTTACTTATTTTGTGTAGACGTATATCATGCATGAAGTTTGGTCACTCTGCTGCTGCTATAGAGTAGAAGTCGTAGTCCCCACTGCCCGTCGCCCGTCTGTGACAATTTTGTGATCGCTTGCATACAACACGCACACATTTGCGCGTATACACTTTGTTTTTTTTGTGTTGAACATGAGATTTTGTAGTGTTAATAGTCACGAATAACGCCTTTTTTGTATGAAGAGTATGCGGTGCCTTAATTTTACAATCAATACAATTTCTATAAAAATCGTACAAAGCCTTTTCCAGTTTATGTAGGTGCCGGCTCAATCATACAAATTTATAGCTAGTGTGTGTGTGTGACTGTGTAAACTTATATACGAGACGATAATTTTTTTTCTTGCACATTCATCTAAAGTCAATTTTAACGAAAAATGTATTTCATCAATAATTTAGCCATTTTTCTTACTTGACTTATCCTGTAACTCAATCACATTTGGCCACTGTACACTAGCGATTTACAGTTTCCGAATTGTATAATTTGTCGAGTATAGTCCAAATTGCCATAGCTGACTCTCAACTGTTGAACGAATCTTTCGTGACTGTCGCTACTTTAGTGTGCAGTGACCATAAGTGAGTAGTGTTTTATTTGTATACGGTGTGAAGGATAATATAACACGGACGCGATGCACGAGAATTTCGTTAAACGACCGGTTATTATTTGTCTGTGTTGCATGCGCATAATTATTTGCTATCGCGCTCGCACATATGCGATGACCGCTGTCAGAGATTAATACTATTTTGACCACAGGCTAAAAGGTCAATGTACGAAATTCTTCGTGCTTCGCGTCCGTGCTATAGTAGGTAAATATTTTTACTGTGTAAATTTAGCTATAATATTATTTTCAATTCTTAAATTAATGCTGTACCTACTTTATTTCTGTAATTAACTACCACCGCACACTAGCGACTTACAGTTGCTAAATCGTCGTATTGGCCAGTGTGAAGAGCGACTATCAGCTGATGAGAACGAGAAGCAAAGGTTTCTACGATTTTTACGAATCGAAGTAAACAACAGCTACCCATATTTAAAAATTTCACAGCAAAGTTTTCGCTATAAAATATTGTACACGAGCGTACCTACTTAATTGCGTCGTGACAAGAGTTTGACGAGGAATAATGTTTATGTGAAAGCGACACCAACACTCAAAGGTAAAAACCATAATATAAATAAATAAATATTATCGGCAGTTGCTAAATCGCGCAACTGAGAGTCGCTAGTGTGTGGTGGTTTTAAGATCTTCTATAAAAGTTAGTTTTGTACATTTTACCTATTCGTACTAAGTAATTTTTTACTAATTTGGGTAACAAATGCGATGTTCTGACAAGTTTATGTTGTTTACCAATTTATGTGGTATTTTTCTTTGGTAGGAATACCTGATTGTGCATGCATGCGTTTTTTTTTTGTTTTTATTATTGTAATTATATGGCTGAGATTGAATTTGTTTTTTTTTTTACCTTATTTTAACAGACTTCAAAAAAGGAGGGTTATTAATTCGACCCGATATTGTTAGAATAGAACAGATGTGCCACATTTCATGTATGTTTGTCCACGTATCCTAGAAACTAGCGATCGGTTTTAAATTATTTCTTTTTTTTATTGAATTAGTTACCGTTCAACTTAGAGAACAGTGCAAGTTTCGTCAAAATCGGTTTAGTAGTTTTTAAAACAAAGCCCCAATGAGCCCCACGATGACGAAAACATTGTAGTTAAGGATAAAGTTAACTTTTTTAATGTAAAATACCTAACTCTAGTATTTAAATGCTTTAGCTTACTGTGTGCCCCCACACATAGATGAGTTTAACATTATAAAAGGCAAGGCATAGAGTCACCTACCACCTATTCCTTCATCATCACATCAGTTGAAATTCAGTCCAATGCTAAATATTAGTGTACTTTATGGCGCGCCAGTTCTTGATTTCCTCTGCCTTTCCATGCATATAGCTGTTTATTGTAAACGGCACTACCAGCGGCACTGCTGGTAGTGCCGTCTACAATTGGTCTGGTAGTGCCGTTTACAATGCTTGTCAAATTTTTCAAAGCACAATCGTTAACAAAACTTGTTTTTCGTGACATAATTTTTTATATTTTTCTGATATGACTGTTGGGATGATAAAGACGTTTATCGGATTCACGTAAAAATACAAATCAGTCAAGTCAAAAGATCGATAGCAAAAAAAAGTATAAGACTGCAATTTTATAACATAGGCTATAAGCTATTCTAGTGCTAGATTGTTTTTCTTACCAGTTTAGAGTGAATTATATCTTCATTTTGGATGACAGCTGTTAAACTAGAATGGGCTATATCTCCGAAACTATTGATCGTAGATTAGTAGTTCCTTTACAGAAATTATACTTTGTTCTCATCAAGATCCTAATTTCAGATGACAGCTGTCAAACTAGAATTGGCTGTATCTCCGAAACTATTAATCGTAGACTTGGAGTTTCTTTACAGAAGTGATAGATCTCATCAAGATCTTCATTTTTGATGACAGCTGTAAAACTAGAATCTGCTTTATCTTTAAAACTTTTAATTGTAAACTAGGAGATTCTTTACAAAAGTGATAGATCTCATCAAGATCTTCATTTTTGATGACAGCTGTAAAACTAGAAACCGATTTATCTCCGAAACTATTAATCGTAGACTAGGAGTTTCTTAACAAAAGTGATAGATCTCATCAAGATCTTTATTTTTTAAGACAGATGTCAAACTAGAAACCGATTTATTTCCGAAACTATTAATCGCAGACTAGGAGTTTCTTTACAAAAGTGATAGATATCATCAAGATCTTCATTTTTGATGACAGCTAAAGTAATACACATGTGTTACATGTGTATAAAGTAATACACACAGTACATTTTTTTTTTAATAACTATAATATTAGAAGTCATTGGAAAAAATTTAGGGTAGGGTATAGCGGCGCCGGTATCTAGTCAAGTTACCCCCCCCCCCCACTCGGACCGCGCCTAAATCTTACTACACTAGTGGGCTTGTATAGTGGCTCGCGAAAGGAACATAAAATACAGTGATTATTAAATATCTACATATATTAAAAAGGTCCTTATTGACAAGGGATACTATGCTGTGAAAGAATTCAAGAAAGATAATGTCTGGAATTAAAGCTATAGGCTTAACACTGGACACTACATGTACTTACATGGACTTATGTAGCTGAATATTAATGACACATCACGGTTAGGGCACATTGGCTGCTTGGTGTTGGGAGAGTTCTGGATGGGGGGGGTGTGGGGCTTAGACATGCGCATGTATGTGTGTTTACACATATTTGCATGGATTTTGTGTATTTGGTGACTTGGTTCCTGCGTGATTGATGGTAACAGGTATACACGGTAAGTTTTTTGTCACTTTCTCCCTTAGGCTTGTTTCCGAAATGACAGTAAGTTAAATGCACACCGCATTTGTTGCCGGACTGTCGTGGGAGCTGGGCTACTTTGTGATGAACAAAGTCTGTGAACATGTGTAATGTATTTGAGTTTGTTCATGTTTGTATGATGCGCCCTCTCTGGCGCCGGGCGGCCGATGGTGGATTGCAGCGGGTTATTAATAGGTACCTACTATATTTATTCAATATTATTATACAGTGTCTGTGTAGGTTTTTTTTATTTATATTATTTCTTGATATATGTACATGTCTTTGTGTTATATGTATTTTTTTTTCTGAACTGACTATGCAGTTGGTGGCATTACTGCTCCACCGGGTTTTTGGGGCGAGACTCTGAAGGAGTCTCAGCCCATATAGCGCCCAACTCCTTCAGAGTCTCGCCCCAAAGCCCGGTGAAGCAGTAATGGCTGCAACAGCCAACTGCATAGACAGTTCAGAAAAAAAAATGCAGTTTCACTTCACAAGTGGGGGGTAAAATAGGGGTTTCGACGTCTGCAGATGCTTTATACAATAAAATAAAACCAAAAGTTTGTCATCATGTACAAAAATAATTCATTTTAATGTTTTCTTTAAATTATACCGTTACTTAACAAGAAGAAATTATTTAGGCTTACCCTTACAATTGATATAATTTTGAATTTTCTCAATAAAAATAAGTTCATTTTTTTTTCACCATGCCAAAGAGATATGAATAACCAAATTTTATTTTACTAAATATTATGAGATGTAATATATTTATGGAAATATAACAGTGACATTTAAGATCCATACATAGACCAAATTTTTTTCTGTCTCGTTTGCACAATGTAGTCACTGCTGCGATCTAGTGTGAGACAAAGTTAGGTCAGCAGTGGTCGCTTTAAACAATGAACTTTATATCATTTACTTAGAGCTTTTTTGAATTCGGTTGTATATTTTTTTACTATCATATTAGTAGAAACATATTTTAAAGAAGGATTCATTTCAACAGCCCAAAAAACAATTGGACAAAATATTATTAAATAAGATAGCTTCAGGCTATGTTACAAAACCCGCCGAGTAATTTTCGCCCGGTAAAGTTGAAAAATCAACCCGGAGCGGGAATTTGGCAGATAATTTTCAATGACAGGAGAAAATTTCAACCTTTTCTGTGGTAGTGTAAAGAATTCATATTGACAGTTGGAAAATTACTCTACCCCGGGCGTCCCAAAATCACTTTTTTAATTCCTCATTGAGATTTGGAACGTACCCTTATTAAAATTTCCTTCATAAAAATATTAAATAAGTAGTAAGTTCTCAATTTGTCTGTATGTTATTTTTATTTTATTTTTTAAGAAAGTTTCTAGGCTTTATAACCTTACGCTGCCACCTTAAGGAGTGGAGCAGGTGAAACTGCAAGTAATAGCAATCTATTGTACAGACCTAAAATACTAATAAATGTAAATTAGGAATATAAATTTAATTGGCAAGATTTAATTTCAATTCCACTGCCGACCCAATTTCATGATACACAATCACCAAGATTTGTTATTACAACAATATTGCGTTACTTAATAGGAACTAGGAAATAGGTAGATACTTGAGTATACACAGATTATGTATCCAGTTTAATAAAATCAGCTCGAATGTTGTGCACATTTACGTGAATATATAAAAGAGTTACCACAACCTTAACCGAGGCTTTTGCTTATTGTTCATCATAAAGCACATTAACATTATAATAATTTGAATATTATAACTCAAAAAAATTTTTTTTTTATATTTTTATAACTTCTGATATCATTAATTTTTAGTGATATCTTTCGTTTGGGTAGTTTTAAAACATTAATACTATCATTTTAATATGTAATTGAATAAAATTAAAAATCATGTAATTAATTGGAGGAAACAAACACAATTTAAAGCTCTGGAATAAATATAAAGGTCTTACTCTTATATAAGGTGCTCCCAACCTGAGAGATTCTGGCTTGACATATGGTAACGTTGAATGATTTATAAACTCAAATACAAAAATACCATTGTAATAACATAATCTAAGGTGCTTTACACTCTGCAATTGAATTTGAGATTCAACAATAGTGTCACTCCAGACTTTCAACAAAAAAATCTTAATTTCTATAACGGATGCAACAATTTCTTACATTTATAAACAGTCTGTTGATGGTTTTTAACTTAAAGCTACCTTCGAATTGTACATAAATAACATTTTGCTGCGTTACTAACGTAACTTGGTACATTTATTACGATAATAAAGGATTTTTGCAAATGAGGGTAGTTACATTACATTATGCATCAAATTATTAGGCAAATTTCTGGTGATTTTTGTTTTATATCTTAAAATACAATATTTATCTACTTTCAAAATCTGCCTGCCACAAGTATTACGCCCACCGGGCTTTGTGCCAAAGTATTTCAGAATTCAATCAGAACTTTTTTCAACTGGACTTATTACTTCAAAATCAAAGTTATTTTCCCAAAAAAAGCAAGCTATTAAATCTACTACATAAATTATATCTTATTTCACCTTGAATTTTAAAACTAAGTAAAAGTTAAAATCACCACTCATTGTGTTGAGTTTATAAGAATTTGAGCTAGAAATAGATTTTTCTATTCCTAGGGATACAGGAACCAGATGGTTTTTACCGACTTGAATTGGCCCGCAGCTCAAAAGTAACTGTTATTCTCATTATCTATTTATTTATCAAGCACCAGTCTCTATTATTGTCATATTTTACAAATCTTGGGCCGCGTCCGCAATGCGAGTGGCAAGCTTAGCGCCTAGATGCTAGCTACACACCTGGTGAGTCACTAGGAGTGTGTTCGTTTTGGGATATAAAGTTCCCATGTTTCATACTTTTCACACTTCTAAAAAAAGTCAATCTTGCCACCGACATCTATCATTTGTGTAGCTTTGAAACGTTACTAACAAAATTGTTGGTCGCCAAACGAACGGTTGACGTACACAAACTACGATAATAATAATTAATAACACACATACTACCATAAACAATTAATATTTATAGAGGCAGTTTTAACACCAAAATCCCACCTCCAAAGTTTTATTTTTCGGTGGCAAAAGTAACAAAAAGATTGTAAACGAACGCTTGACAGTTTTTTACAAATGATACTAAAATTTAGATATCTTTGTCACCAATGCTAAATCAATGGATGGTAGGTAACAAAATAAACGAAAACAATAATTCTTCATTCTATAACGGACACATCCTAAGAAAATACTGTTGCTGCACTGGAGGTGGCTTACGTGGCGTCGATTGTTACCCAGCTACGCGCCAGGCTAAGTGCCTAGCGTGTAGCTAGATGACAACCCGCAGTGCGTTTCTGGTCTTAATAAATGTACCAAGTCACTTAAGAGGCTTGTTACAGTTCTATGTTCAAGTGTTCACATAAATTAGTATATTGTATTAATACTGATAAAACAGTTGCTTAACATATGTTAAATGATGGCATCTTATTTACAATGTAGCGGCATGTGACGTAACTAAATAAGAAATATATATACACCCGCATTTTACTAAAAAAAGTAACTTATTAAATGTATGATACAGTTTAAATATAAATTAGTACTAATCAGAAGGTCTTATAGTAAAAATATATTGTAAAAGAACACTTCAATTTAAATATAATCTTGCTATATAAATATTACAGCTAATTTATTTATATGCATTCTAATATTATAACTATGGTAAGGCACTTGAAAATTAAATGTTACAATATAAAATCCTTCACATTTAGCTATAAAAAATTCATGCTCACACCTTTTAGAAAACCTTAGTAATTTGAACTCAAAGAAACAATTTTAAATTATATTACAAAATAAAATATTCCATTTCATTAATGGAGGCAAAAATATTTCTGTAACATTATAAATAAGATAATGATTAATTTTGGAATGTAAATATATTGGCAGTCTTCATTTCGTTAAAAATTTTATTAATCTCATAATTTACTTGGTTCATATACACTTGATCCATTTGAACTTAGAAGATGTATAAGACCTGCCAAAGTGTTCTAAAACATATTCCTAACATTCATCTTGAGTAATATGTTTTGAAGTCGAACACATGCTATGTTCAATAATTATGCAATTGGCAATAAAATGTTAAATTTCAACATCAATACATTCTCAACTTAGTTCATTACCCTCATACAAACTCTCACAGACTTCTAACAATCGTAGAACAGGGCTTATGTTGTATGGAAACAGTGATTTTGACACAAGCCTACTTATTTGCAAACGTAACCTTATCAAAACTCGCATTGTTTCATCTAGACCCCTAGTGCTACCAGAATCTGATTGCTGACATGTGTCAAGAAATTTTGGCCAATTTCTTCGAACATGTTTGAGAAATCTCAACAAATAGAGAAGAAAACATGTCTCGTTGCTAACCAAATAATCTAGCAACACATCACTGTCATGCGAAACTACTTTAAGAAATTCTATGAATGAAGACACTGGGTTTAACATAGGCACTAAGTCTGGATATACAGAATTCCTGTACACTATACCAACTGTTATATCCAATGAACAAACCATTGATTCAATCAAATAATCATCTTGTTCGCTAAATAAATGTATGAGCATTTTTGTGAAAGGTGTCTCGGGATGAAACTCTAATGTATTCCTAATAAATACGTCTAATTTCTTCAGCACGTCTCTTATAGATCTTTCAACAATCTGCATATCTTGTATGGCATTATAATCAGAAGAATCTATAGAGCTATCCGATGAATCACAACGCATTTCTTTGACTGTAACAGCTATTGATTTTATAACTAGTAATGACATTCTCTGCAACATTGTCTTGTCTACTTCTGTTCTCGAACCAGAATCATCATTATCATCTTCTCCATAGCTTTGGTCTACTAACTGGATAGTAGAAGACAATGGTCCTACTTCTGGACCTAAACTATAGTCTCTTATAACAGTACAGTCATGACCTAAGAATCCAAAACCACTTCTACTATTATGTACACGTACATCACTTAACAACCGAAAGTCTTTCACAAACCTGACAATAGAGTGAGCTAAGCAACATATTTCTTCTGGCAAAATATCTTGTAGCGCCAAAGTAGATCCATAGCACAAAACCTCATTGAATAAGCTGAGTAAATGTGTATAAATTAAGCTTGGTAAAGTTGTGTTTCTTAATAAATCAACAAAACTTTGTAAGTCTGCATAAAATGGTTTTGTATCTATTACAGAAAGATTTGCCTTTACACTTACCAAGTTTTCCCACAGTGAGAAAAATGTAAGTATACAGTTTTCAGCATTGGTTAAATTCAGGTACCTTAGTAGAAGTAGCTTCATATGTTTTACAAGTTGAGGCCAGTGGTGTTGAAGAGTCTTGATCGTCAAACATTTTATATGTGAAGTGTCAAATGATTCAGAATCTGTGAGAATTATAGTCACACAACCATTCTCATTGACTCTTTCTATTCTTGAAGGAGAATTCTCAAGGGAATCTGCTTGTTCATTTTCACTTGTTGGCTGACTGGTATCTAGCTTTAAAACTGGTTCATGGAGTTTGAACACCACAGGTTTACTGTCTGCAAAGTTACTGCTGGATGAGGTAGATGGTGAGCTATGAGTTTGCAGGTTTGAAAAGGCACTGTGTAAATTATCACCATGTGAACTTGATGATGATGCTTGGTTACTGTTGCCTCCGTAGCCAGCTCTACTTCTAAATGGATTATCTTCTTGTATTTGTCCACTAGCTGAAGTATTAATGTAATTGCTATCTTCTAAAGGATGCTGTTCAACATCCTTCCATTCCACTATCCTTTTTATAATGTCCAAACTGAAGTTAATTTTTTGTACTGTTATTCTATTAATCCTGTCAAATAAATAGATATTCTCGGCTATCTGATGTAGCCAATTTTCATCTACTGTATCCTTAGAAACTATTAAAAATGTAGCCAGTATCCTGCTTGCCACAAACGTTATAAACTCACTCTTATGATCAGCTAATTCCACAACTTCAGTTATCCAATCATGCCTATTTCTTACCAAAATGTCACATGCTTGCATTAACTTAGAACATATTGTGCCAGAATTGTTTTGTTTTAAATAAACATCAAACATGAGTTGTAAAGTGGATAAATATGTTAGAGAATGGGTGAGTGGCCAAGACACAAGATTTAATTGTCTGTCAAAAACTTGAGAAATAACATTTTCATCAAACACGCATAGACATTGTCCAACAAGCCCATCCTGAAGTATTCTTAGGTCCGAGAGTAATTTATCATCAGAATGCTTCCAAAGCGAAAGAGAGATTGAGCTTGTAGGTAATGAGGACACATGATTGTCGTTGGAGTGTCCTAGGATGGCTGAGCAATCAACTGCATCCTCACTTACGGTGCCACTGTCAGGTGATTCACCAATTCTAGGCGGAAACTGCTCCGATGTTTCAGCAGGAGCAGTCCCAGAATCAAAGATAACAAGAACATCTTCAGCAGAATGGTCACTTTCATGGTCAATGTCAGGAGCGTCTATACGCTGCTTCTTCTTTAAAGGTTGGTCGGAAGCCATACCTTCATTTAACTGAGGCCTGCACTGGTGATGATCACAGAAAACCATTAACAGACTTCTCAAATCATCGACACGTACATTATTTACGTAGATTACAGACTTCAGAAGCCTTTATTAACGATATAACATCATTCTGAAAACAAGAAAACGTAGTTGAATGAATGCATGACCTTTCCCGCAGTAGCTACTAAATTACGCGCGCGACAAAGCTTTTAAATAAATGGATAGGAATAGGATTACATGCAATAAATATTGGACAAATTCGCAAAACCATCAATTATCAACAAGATTTAGAGAAAACTTAGGGTCAGTAAAGGTTTTATAAACGAAAAAGAAGATACTTTCCAAAATATTTTGATGGCACACATACCAGTGATTGTAAAATAAGGTTGTTTAGGCACGGTTTCTCTTTGATTAAATCCATCAATACTTTGGACTGCCAAACCGCCATTCCATTTACCATAATAACACCGAAATTTGTGGATATTTGTATGCAATCGATGTTAATTTTTAAATTAATCAAACACACTTCAACCTCGACTCCATTACGTTTTATGACGCTTATCAAACGAATAGTTCTTAAAATAGGAATTTATAAACGGGATTACTTAAAATAAAAAATATAGAATACTAATAATTAATGTTAAAATAATTACATATTAAATCGTAAACATTTTGCGTTAAAGGATCTATTAGTAAATAAATTTATTTAAAAAGTAGAGAAACTGAAGAATGTTAATAGTTAACTTCCGCTCTGTAAGCGTGTTCCAAAATGGAATATGCGTTCAGGAGGGCAACTCAAAACCACAAATAATGTAGATTGTCGTGTTATAAATCTATCTATGGACTGCGCAATAGCCTCACAAAATTGTCATTTCAATGTCCTATTTGTGGGAAAATCTCACCTGAAATAAAAAATTAAGGGTGTAAGGGACACATGTTGGGAAGATATATTTTTATATCTGAATGAAACCTGCATCCTGAACAAACATGGAAAGATAAAAAACGGGTTGCACTCCGGGAGTGCCGGCAGAAGTGTAAACCTTTACACACGATTCGCGCTTAACACTCAAATATGTCACAAGACATGTCTTTGACATTGTCAAGAAATAATAATGTTTGTTTATTTACTTTTTTGACGTAGTATATTTGACATCGCAATCTGTCATAGAATTAAAATTCCATATCCAACCTCCCTGTACTAATAATGGCGAATACTAAAAATAAAAATTATAATAGGCGTGGCATTACGGTTTCCGTCTTACGAATTTCCACGATTAGGACACGTTACCTGACGCGAGTTTATAATTTTTTACCCATACCAAAAAAAGTGCACAACGCCGCTAAAGAAGTTTTCACTTCAAAAATCTGGTGAGTAGTCTATGTCAAAAAACGTTTATTTAGATAAGTAAGGTTTTTTTCAAAAAACTACGCTCTCGATATCTAAATACCTACGCTTTTCTTTGATTTGCTTTGAATTTGCTGCTTGCTTGCTTTTTGAATGTACCTACTGTGCGTTTTGACATTTATCAGTTAATTTACGTGGTTTATGTACTTACTAGATTTTGCCAGCGGCCCTTAAATTTGGTTTTTGGCGTTAAACTCCTTAAATTATACTACTGAAGTTTGCTATAGCAAGCTATAGCTGTAGCTATAGTTCGGTTAAGCCCGAATTGACTACTCTTTACATTCTAATAAAGCATAACAATAAATATTTTTGGATATTTTATACAGTACTAACTATATTCATATTATACATAGAAAACACCTAGTATCAAGAGAAACACAAATAAGTACAGTAGTAAGTAAGTAAGTACACATTTTTATGATGAACACAAAAATGTCTTTTGTGCGGCAAACGAACCAACAGCCCTCGATTCAGCGGTCGGGTCGTTACCTACTGAGCCACGCAGTGTTACCAACTCTGAAAAATATTTATCTCTAAAGTGTTTGTGTTAATTATTGAGTTGTCGCCCTAAAAAAAAAACAATCAATTCTTATAAATATTGTTTAAGTATGCATTATGTCCAAACCCGAAATAAACTTTCAAAAAGCCATAATATATCAAACATCACCAACACCACTGACCGACTCATCCACTCCAACAACTACCTATATACCTAACTAAATAAAGACAATGATCAAGACCTTTTGAAATTTTATTGAAGAACGAATACTGCCGCACAGCGGTACTAAGATGACGCCGATGATACTATTGTAAAAAATCATAAATATTCAATTCTATCGTTTGTCTTGATTATAAATTACAAAAATGTAATGAAATCTATTTACCTTTTAGATTTGGATCTGTTTCCCAAATCTTCGTGTACTTCTGACTGTACGTTTTTTTTATATTTTTTTTTCTTTAGTCATCATTAATACATTTCTTTGTCGTAAGAATATTCTTAACCTATTTTTTTGGCGGTATCCTATCTGACATAAGCTAAAGTCAATCATACGTTCAAGTTTAAAACAATAAAGACTTATACACAACAATGACCGCCATATGCACAGACAATAAAATGACCGCCAGTCAGGCGCGTAGCCAGCATTTGTATTCGGGGGGAATGAACAGTGCCAGCCTAAGGCTAGTTGCCAAGTAGAATAGACACACAAATATTGATATAGCAAGCAATGCAATTATGTAAATTGGGCTGGGTCGCTCTCAGATGCGCACAGGCTGGATTGTGGCTGAAGGCAGGGGGTTTGATCTTCCCCGTCTCTTTAATCTATGCGTAAACAAATTGATTGTAGAGCTCAGTAAGGGCTACGTTCAAAAACGAGTAAACAAGTTCGCCTTCATTCAGGGCCACATGTTAATGTTGTTATGTTTGGAGTATGTAAGGCTTGGGGCTTTAACTATACAAAACTGAAATATATTTATAGCTGCGTTTGTGGCCATTCAAAGATTAGAAAATATATCGTAATATGCCTTATTATAATTTATAGAAATATATATTCCAGCTCCGTGTGCAATGGGATTTATTTGTTTTTTTATTTGATTTGATTGCGAATCCCAAATCCCCTCTTTATAATTGTAACATTCATTTTAAGACACTTTAAATACAGTAGATTTTATTACTTTCAATCGTGATTTCAATTTAATCATTTTCACAGAAAAAAAATTAAAAAGGGGCTATTCCTAATTTTTCTACACACAGCTAACAGCTTAACATTACGACCTGAACCATGGATATTTAAAGACTAATTGAGGCATTTAGATTTAGACTGTAATGTCTAAGTCAAAACTAGAATCTAATAGTGAAGTAGAAACACTGTTTAAAATCCTTTTTATTTTCTAAGGTTCATTATTGAATAAAAATCAACAGATTTGTTAATTACCTTAATGCTGACTCAAGTGCACTGTACTCAACGCGTGTTGGATGAAGTTGGCGGCCATATTTGATAAGAAAAATCAAAACAATGTTTCTGAATTAAGACAATTTAAATTATTGTATTATATTTGTTTTATAATACTTGTATTTGGAGTGCTTTATATTTGAAAGTTTAATCAAAAGTTTTTTTTTTTTTTTTAAGTTTTTACTGCACTACTAGGTTTTAGTTTTTCCTTAGATTCTTAAGTAAATCATCCTAAATTCCTCAAAATTCAGGACATTAAGGCTGGGTTGCATCAACTGACTTTGACTAGCCGGTTAAGAGGAAATATCTCGCTGTTTTTCCCCATACAAACGTATTCCCCTCTTTCCTCCTTGAATTCTGGCATTAGAGCTGTTATTTTTTTATGTATGATAGATATACACAATCACTATGTCTGTATTGTTTGCTTTTTTTTAGATGCCATTCCTGTAAAAAATTGGGGCACTGCAAAAGTCCAAAAAAAATCCTCTTTTTTATGACGTCTTTAGACGTGTGCTATACAAATATAACCACTAATGTTTAAAAAAACAAAACTTACAGACACGGAATAATTTATTACCTTTAAGGTTAAGTAATTTTTATTAAATTTGGTTAAAAATTGTATCCTATCTGACATAAGCTAAAGTCAATCATACGTTCAAGTTTAAAACAATAAAGACTTATACACAACAATGACCGCCATATGCACAGACAATAAAATGACCGCCAGTCAGGCGCGTAGCCAGCATTTGTATTCGGGGGGAATGAACAGTGCCAGCCTAAGGCTAGTTGCCAAGTAGAATAGACACGTTTTAAATTGCGGTAAAATGGGTTGCGTTACGACATTTCACGGCGCTCTGTAGGCCACCGGGCATTAACAATAACGCCAGCGTAGAGAGCACGAAATTTTTCGATTCTGATAGGTATAGGTCAATCAATCAATGCTTAAGTGTGTGCATAATAATTCTCACTTAAGCATGATGTTACAATGATTATCATTAATTTGTAAAATTTAAAAAATTCAAGAGAATTTTACCTTACTGCTATCATAATGATTATTTTATTGTACCTATTAACCTTTACGATTACTACGATGTTGTATGAAAACCTAGTAATTCTTGCAATAAAAGCCTTTACTTATTACAGAATTAAAAATGTTTTTATTTTACAATTACAATAGTATATAACTATTATTTTAACCTTCTGTTGTGTGAGACCGTAAATCTGCGCAGAACTGCTGCAGGATCTACATTTGCATTCCTATGAATACTTAGTAGCGCCAACCCCGCAAGACGTTGGTTCAACATTGTGTTCCTTAAATAACTAAATGAATGACTGAAGCTTCGAAGCTCTGAAAGTCTGTTGGAAATTAGATCCAATTAGCCTAACATAAACTTAATTTGTCGGAGCGTTAATTGAAAATTTTTACAACTTTGCTTGCATTTATTTGCTCATTGTTTTCAATCCATATATGCCTTCGATGCATAATTTTTCTCAGGTACTCTGCTGAATAACACAGCTGAAAGTCGACGAATCCTACCAGACTTATTTTAAAAAATATACAGTCAAAAACACGTCTCCATTGTTTAAATTCGCACTTAACCCCCCTGACATAGAGGAAACAAATACTGCGTAACCCTGACTCGCTCGCCCGACAACCAGGGTTGCCAGGTATTTCATATTGCACCCCCTTCAAAATCAAAATCAAAATCTTTTTATTCAAATGGGTTACTAAGAACACTTTCGAATCGTCAAGTAAATTAACTACAACTAGCTTTACAAACTAATTACAATACTGTTTTATTGCGTGCGTCCAATAGGAAATCTTTGTAAAATCACAAACGAAACATAAAATAATAGTGTATCAACTAATAAATACATGTTTTGTATTGAAACATTAAGTAAACAAGATTTACAATGTAAATAGTTTGATTAAAAAAAAAAACAATCAATATTTATGTAATATTTCAATTGCCTATTGTTTTTGAGATTGCATAGGGGGGTGCCTTGTTCGGTGTTCGGTATTGTTACCCAAATAGTAGTGATTCTTTTTTATTTTACACATTGTTAAAAACTAACAGTTCTTTGAGGTTGTTCTGCAATAAACTCTGCAAATTAGCCTAAAATGCAAAGGTATCATTAATATTTTGCTTTAAAGGAAAAAAAATGTCGTAAAAATAATACAAATCAGTATTGTTGTTTGAACCTAGTGTTTTGATTCAATGTAGTTGAGGATCCGTTAAGGTAAGTATATGTAGGTACTTACACCGTAGAAACTTAGTTTTTCCCTTGTTTGGTAGTAAGTTCATCTAGCAACCTTGCCGACAACGCGAGGCTTACGTGCGGCACTTGTAGGTATCGGACGGAAACGTTCGGCGACACGAGCAAATCGCGACACCCGCCAAAGTAAACCAATAGGCCGACCGACCCAACGCAAGTGTTGTGGCATATGCAAAGTAGTAGTCTAATACACAGATCTTTGTCTGTCCGGGCTAGTCCAGGGCGACGACGACGGTGGCGCGGCGGCAAGGTTCGAATGCGCCGAAAAAGTGTATCTGAATATTTGGAATTCCAAAGATTTCGGGGGGGGGGGGGATACGATACCCAAATTCCCCCCTCTGTATACGCGCATGCCGCCAGTGGCTCCAGTATAGCCGCCAGTCACCACAGAGTGGTTGTAGAATTACGTACTACATGTCGTTATAAGTCGCTAGGTCAAGAAATAAATATAAATATTAGTCAAAAAATCCCTGAAAATACCCCCAAAAATTTCAGACCCCTAAAAAAATCCCATCTCACTTTTTTTTCTTCTCGAGTTTGTTCAGGATAGGTTTCTGCCAGAAATTAAAATATATCTTCCCAACATGTATTGTGTCCTGTATAACCTTATTTTTTGAATCAACGTGAGTTTTGTCTTACACACAGGGCTTGGCTTGGCTTGGCTCTATCAAAGTGTCGTTACTTTTCATAATTAAAATGAACTTTTTTTTTGACAAGAAACATCTAGTAGTACCTAAAGTTGCAAGTTAACAAAGTGCGGCGACGACACACCATTGCTAGGTACTTTCCCCGCTCGCTACTTTCACCCTGTACCTAAACCGTATTGTGTCGTCGCCGGTATCAGGCTGATATCGTCAACGATATAGGTATCGATCGCTCTCAGAAACGATGTCGTCGACGATAACGACAAAGTGTGAAAGCATATAGTATTAAATCTGACCGACACCTATCCCAATAAGTTATCGGAAAATGTGAAGCCAGCCATCATCATTTCACTAAACAA
Organism: Apoda limacodes; assembly: GCA_946406115.1. Lineage (NCBI taxonomy): Eukaryota > Metazoa > Arthropoda > Insecta > Lepidoptera > Limacodidae > Apoda > Apoda limacodes. The sequence goes on along the minus strand of OX291555.1, from coordinate 16,002,760 downwards.
TAATGCTAAAATAGCAAACATGACGTCCATGGGATATCGATGTGCGTCCGTAGAAAGACGGAGAAATGAATTGTATCTTATATAAGGTATCGAAACGAAAGCATTACGCGGACTTGCTGCTGTAGGCACGTAGGCAGTGGACACGATGGCTGTGTTATGTGAAGCAGAAAAGTGGTTATGCGTGGACCTCTGATACGTACACACACAGAAGTGATATTCATGGAACTAAACGTTGGACCATTGTTTGGTCACCGAGGCGGTAGAAGAGTCTGTTAGATGTTAAGACACTATTCAACACATTTGGGTCAGATCATTTTCCACTAGAAATCTGCTGTAATCCAAATTTAATTCGTCCTAAAACTACGTTGCCTAATGATGTAAGTATAAACATGATTAACTGGGCGGAGCGTAGTAGTGAGCAAATTGAAAATAATCACAAAATATGTAATGACAGGCTCAGAAATGTGAATTTTCCTATAGAGTATTCTACGTGTAGTGGCAAGATATGTAACAATGTGGAACATAGGATAATTTTTGACTCTTTGTATGAAAATGTAACAAATGTTTTGATAAAGGCGGCACGACGATTATAGTATTGAGCATTTGCAACATGTGGGTGTTCACCTACCTACAGTGCTTGCCATGTTCTTTTCTCTTTGCATAGGATACTCATACTCCTATCTCCCAGATAACCTAATGAAATCATTAGTTGTCCCAATCATAAAAAACAAGACGGATGACGCCTCAGATAGGAACAACTATAGGCCGATATCACTAGCCACGCTAACAGCTAAAGTTCTGGACAGTATGATGGACAAACAGTTGGCGAAACATGTAAAACTGCATGATTCCCAGTTCGGATTAATACCTGCTCTATCTACTGAGTATGCGTGTTTCCTGGACCTGTTTTAAGCCTTTGACCTCGTATCTTACGACAAACTGTGGAGTAAGTTGTCCGAGAATACGACTCTCCCGAAGAAACTGATAGAGGTCCACAAATATTGATATAGCAAGCAATGCAATTATGTAAATTGGGCTGGGTCGCTCTCAGATGCGCACAGGCTGGATTGTGGCTGAAGGCAGGGGGTTTGATCTTCCCCGTCTCTTTAATCTATGCGTAAACAAATTGATTGTAGAGCTCAGTAAGGGCTACGTTCAAAAACGAGTAAACAAGTTCGCCTTCATTCAGGGCCACATGTTAATGTTGTTATGTTTGGAGTATGTAAGGCTTGGGGCTTTAACTATACAAAACTGAAATATATTTATAGCTGCGTTTGTGGCCATTCAAAGATTAGAAAATATATCGTAATATGCCTTATTATAATTTATAGAAATATATATTCCAGCTCCGTGTGCAATGGGATTTATTTGTTTTTTTATTTGATTTGATTGCGAATCCCAAATCCCCTCTTTATAATTGTAACATTCATTTTAAGACACTTTAAATACAGTAGATTTTATTACTTTCAATCGTGATTTCAATTTAATCATTTTCACAGAAAAAAAATTAAAAAGGGGCTATTCCTAATTTTTCTACACACAGCTAACAGCTTAACATTACGACCTGAACCATGGATATTTAAAGACTAATTGAGGCATTTAGATTTAGACTGTAATGTCTAAGTCAAAACTAGAATCTAATAGTGAAGTAGAAACACTGTTTAAAATCCTTTTTATTTTCTAAGGTTCATTATTGAATAAAAATCAACAGATTTGTTAATTACCTTAATGCTGACTCAAGTGCACTGTACTCAACGCGTGTTGGATGAAGTTGGCGGCCATATTTGATAAGAAAAATCAAAACAATGTTTCTGAATTAAGACAATTTAAATTATTGTATTATATTTGTTTTATAATACTTGTATTTGGAGTGCTTTATATTTGAAAGTTTAATCAAAAGTTTTTTTTTTTTTTTTAAGTTTTTACTGCACTACTAGGTTTTAGTTTTTCCTTAGATTCTTAAGTAAATCATCCTAAATTCCTCAAAATTCAGGACATTAAGGCTGGGTTGCATCAACTGACTTTGACTAGCCGGTTAAGAGGAAATATCTCGCTGTTTTTCCCCATACAAACGTATTCCCCTCTTTCCTCCTTGAATTCTGGCATTAGAGCTGTTATTTTTTTATGTATGATAGATATACACAATCACTATGTCTGTATTGTTTGCTTTTTTTTAGATGCCATTCCTGTAAAAAATTGGGGCACTGCAAAAGTCCAAAAAAAATCCTCTTTTTTATGACGTCTTTAGACGTGTGCTATACAAATATAACCACTAATGTTTAAAAAAACAAAACTTACAGACACGGAATAATTTATTACCTTTAAGGTTAAGTAATTTTTATTAAATTTGGTTAAAAATTGGAAAACCGATTTTGATAATTACGACTACGCAAAACAGCCCGAGGCGAAATTATCCCTATCGTACATCCGTATTTTGGACCGGGTCCTAATGCGACAAGAAGTGTTTTTCAAATACCTATATCTGCATTGGCTAGGTTGGGATGTTTCCTCTTAAGTTTAAAAATAGGTGCCTATGCAAATTTTCATACAATCTTCCATTTTTGACGGCTGGTTAACGTCAAAGTTAGTTGGTGCAACCCAGCCTAAGTTGAGCTGTTTAGATACAAAAACCCTATTTATTATTTATTTTTCTGACATAAAACCAGACAATAGAGTTAAGAGCGTTAAGAGGGCTTAAAATAGAGCACTCACTGTTACCACTACACGAGGGAAAACAATGTTATAAATAATGAATGAAATTAATAAATAATAAGTTATAAATAAGTTATAGTAATAAGTTTATAAAAATAAAAAATAAATTTATGAATACACCAGGTGGGTACCTGGTTTGTGAAACTTAATTGAAAAAATCAAGATAGTATTTGATATCTTGTTCACACTCAAATATTTTCAAGAAAAAACCAAAACTTCAATTGAAGTTAAGTGCTCTTTTGGCCATACATTAGTACTTCAAATTAAAATATGGCCCTTAAATTGGGAAAATTCCTAAAAGTAGAAACATTGATTCAACTAGACAAATGCAACTCAGTTAGCCGTTCAAAACTTTAGGGTAAAGTTAGGAACCCGATAACGTCATTTTAACTCAAATTACTAGTTTATGAACGCAACCCAGAAAACCCTATACGGATACACTGAACGAAACTACATCTCACTGCTGCTGCTTCGATTAGAAAATAGGTTGATTACTTACATGGGCGCGTTCGTTCTGGGATTAAGAGTTCCCACGAATGATACTTTTCACACTTTTGATAACGACAGTTTTGCCACCGACACCTACCGTTCGTTTAGTTTGAAACGTTACTAACAAATTTTTTGGTTACAAAACCTGCAAAACGAACGCTTGACGTACACACACTACGATAAAACACACACACACTACCATAAAAAATGAATATGTATAGGCAGTTTGACAGATTAACACAAAAACCCCACCTCCAGACATGGGTCTAAAGTTTCATTTTTCGGTGGCAAAAGTGACAAAAATAACAAAAATATCGTAAACGAACGCATGACAGTTTGTCACAGTTGATACTAAAATTTTGATACCAATGCTAAACGAACGGATGACAGGTGGCAAAAGTAATGAAAATAATGATTCTGCATCCCAGAACGAACGCGCTCTATATAGTTTCTAAGAAAAAAACTAACATCTCTATGAAAGGCGTAAAAATCCTAGGCCTGTGCTATGGATATTGATCTGAAATAAAGTATATTGTATAGTATTCTATTGCATTAATACTGTACAGTGCAACAAACTTTTCTAACTCGTTGTTTGGTCACTAGTGTCGCGTATTGTATATATTTCTATGAATTGACAAGAGTGCTAGCCCAGTGAGGTGCTCTCGTCCGATTCAGTTACATACGAGTAGGTACCTAACTTCTTCAAAGTTGAAAAACTTCTTTCAGCAGCAAGTTGCTGTTGATACTGGCAACGTGGCCAATATCAACTCAACAGCAACTTTCTTCTTAGGAGGAAAAAATCGTGGGTTTTCTATGTAAGTCTAGGAATGACGAGTGGTAGTGCTATAATTTTATATCCTGAATTCATTTTTTTACCTTTTAATGTGCCAAGAAATGTCTTTGCGACTTTTAATAATTCTATTTTTGTGGCCAGATATTGAAAATCAATATCTGGATTTATAAGGCAGAGTCATCTGTAATGTTCCAATTGTATTCTTATGAGGATTTAATCTTGCGTCTATTTAATTTACCAAGTGTCCTTAGAAAGAATAGTACACATTGCGTCGATAGTAGATTTCAGAAGTCTCTCCTGGAATATTATTGCGGTAGTTTTGTCGACCAGTTATCCAAGGAGCCACAGTTTCACCACGGGCCTAGTCCTTTTGCCTTTTCAAAAAGCGCTGTAAACTCACCTTCATCTCGAATTTTTTGTAGGGTTACTTTGACTGTGTTTGCAGGACCACACGAATTTATTCAATTGACATTCACTTTCTGCAGTATTTTGGTTGTGTTTGTGCAAGATAATACTTTTCTCAAAATAACATTGACTGTTTTCTATTGAAACTTACAATTGGCATGCTTACTCAAGGTCACTCCCTGGTTGCCAGAGTCAGCGTTTTGAATTAATTTAAGAGTGTCAAAAATGGTAAGAAACTCTAAAAAAAGAAATGATAAGGATACCTAAGGGCGGGAGGGGGATTTAAATCTCCTAAATCCACCTTTCATTTGTCTTAGTCACCGGGTCAGAACAGTTTGTTGCCTGTATTTTACGAATACATAGTATTTGTTACAAAAGTTTGATAGTAGTCGGAAAAAAATTATGGTATCAAGTATTATTTATTTGACATTCGTTGTGAACAACCACACCTAAAATTTGTTTCATTTATTTACATTGCAATAACTATAAAATTATACTAACTTTAACAAATTTTACCTTCCAATAAAATTCTTATTATGTTTCCATAGTCGACCAAAGTCCATTTTGAGAGAGTCTTAGAGTATACATAAAGATAGAGTATACACAAGAGCTTGCTTATGTATACCCTAAGGAGAGAGTACATCGTCAACTTTCTGTCGCTGGCCGCTAGATGTTGCTGTTTTCCGTCACGTGACCTCCGCCAACAGCGCCGGAAGTAGATAAACCTACTTTCTGTGAACTCTATTTAATTTTTTACCTAATATAAGCCGCTATATTATTTTGTCAATGTTCGGCTCATAATGATGTTGACCACTAGGAAGACATTACCTGGACTTCGGACGTCTATGAAAACATAATAAGAATTTTATTGGAAGGTAAAATTTGTATAATATGTGTTCCGTTTGACGTCCGAAGTCCATTATGAGAGACTTGTTTGTTATCTCCTGGTGGATTATATAGGTAACACGCAACAATGTGATTAAGAAATGTATTAAGAAGTATATATAAGTTCTTAGTATAGTTAGAAATTGCTATTGGTAACAAGGTATTAAAGTATTAAACACTTGTTTGGACCTGATAAAAATATATTATTACTTATTTAAAGGATGGTCACCTACGATAAAGAGTTAAAACTATTTTGCTGTCAAGAAATTATTTGTAACTGCTCTGAGACATTCAGTTATGTGTCAAAAAAACATAAACACACTTAAAATTTGCTCTAAATAGTATTGAAAGAAAGATATATTTCATTACATGCCTTATTTGCATTAAGCTTTTTATATTCATGATGCCAATTTTGTTAGGTATGATTTTAATTATTAATTGGGTAATTTTCTACACGGTTATGTAAAGCTATACTACCCGGGGAAATTCTTATTCCACTTCAGCTTCAGATAATATTAGTAATAGCCTTTACTTAGGCGCCGATTGCCTCGGTTTTTTGCTAGGCCGAATGGATGAAGAACAAAGCATCAGCTGACAGCATTTGCAAAATAAATGTTTGAAAACTATACATCTTTACTGGACATTAGACCTTTTTATGAAATGACATATATAAAATTATTCTTAAAATTGCAGTGGGCCGCAGCAGAATGCACAGAGAGCTGCGAGTTAGATATGCCTGACTTAAGGTTTTCTAAAATTTCGAAAGTCTGAATACTAGGTCTGTGTTTATAACGGATGAACCAACTAGAATCTAATTTAATTACCTCTGAGTTACAAAATATGTTTTCAAGACAGAAACCGAAATTTAATCGATAGAACACTTATCAATGAAATTATCATTGTAGTATAGTAAAAGTGCAAGACCACAATGACCAGAGAAACCACCAAACAAATTTTGTTTGCTTTTTTTTAGATGCCATTCCTGTAAAAAATTGGGGCACTGCAAAAGTCCAAAAAAAATCCTCTTTTTTATGACGTCTTTAGACGTGTGCTATACAAATATAACCACTAATGTTTAAAAAAACAAAACTTACAGACACGGAATAATTTATTACCTTTAAGGTTAAGTAATTTTTATTAAATTTGGTTAAAAATTGGAAAACCGATTTTGATAATTACGACTACGCAAAACAGCCCGAGGCGAAATTATCCCTATCGTACATCCGTATTTTGGACCGGGTCCTAATGCGACAAGAAGTGTTTTTCAAATACCTATATCTGCATTGGCTAGGTTGGGATGTTTCCTCTTAAGTTTAAAAATAGGTGCCTATGCAAATTTTCATACAATCTTCCATTTTTGACGGCTGGTTAACGTCAAAGTTAGTTGGTGCAACCCAGCCTAAGTTGAGCTGTTTAGATACAAAAACCCTATTTATTATTTATTTTTCTGACATAAAACCAGACAATAGAGTTAAGAGCGTTAAGAGGGCTTAAAATAGAGCACTCACTGTTACCACTACACGAGGGAAAACAATGTTATAAATAATGAATGAAATTAATAAATAATAAGTTATAAATAAGTTATAGTAATAAGTTTATAAAAATAAAAAATAAATTTATGAATACACCAGGTGGGTACCTGGTTTGTGAAACTTAATTGAAAAAATCAAGATAGTATTTGATATCTTGTTCACACTCAAATATTTTCAAGAAAAAACCAAAACTTCAATTGAAGTTAAGTGCTCTTTTGGCCATACATTAGTACTTCAAATTAAAATATGGCCCTTAAATTGGGAAAATTCCTAAAAGTAGAAACATTGATTCAACTAGACAAATGCAACTCAGTTAGCCGTTCAAAACTTTAGGGTAAAGTTAGGAACCCGATAACGTCATTTTAACTCAAATTACTAGTTTATGAACGCAACCCAGAAAACCCTATACGGATACACTGAACGAAACTACATCTCACTGCTGCTGCTTCGATTAGAAAATAGGTTGATTACTTACATGGGCGCGTTCGTTCTGGGATTAAGAGTTCCCACGAATGATACTTTTCACACTTTTGATAACGACAGTTTTGCCACCGACACCTACCGTTCGTTTAGTTTGAAACGTTACTAACAAATTTTTTGGTTACAAAACCTGCAAAACGAACGCTTGACGTACACACACTACGATAAAACACACACACACTACCATAAAAAATGAATATGTATAGGCAGTTTGACAGATTAACACAAAAACCCCACCTCCAGACATGGGTCTAAAGTTTCATTTTTCGGTGGCAAAAGTGACAAAAATAACAAAAATATCGTAAACGAACGCATGACAGTTTGTCACAGTTGATACTAAAATTTTGATACCAATGCTAAACGAACGGATGACAGGTGGCAAAAGTAATGAAAATAATGATTCTGCATCCCAGAACGAACGCGCTCTATATAGTTTCTAAGAAAAAAACTAACATCTCTATGAAAGGCGTAAAAATCCTAGGCCTGTGCTATGGATATTGATCTGAAATAAAGTATATTGTATAGTATTCTATTGCATTAATACTGTACAGTGCAACAAACTTTTCTAACTCGTTGTTTGGTCACTAGTGTCGCGTATTGTATATATTTCTATGAATTGACAAGAGTGCTAGCCCAGTGAGGTGCTCTCGTCCGATTCAGTTACATACGAGTAGGTACCTAACTTCTTCAAAGTTGAAAAACTTCTTTCAGCAGCAAGTTGCTGTTGATACTGGCAACGTGGCCAATATCAACTCAACAGCAACTTTCTTCTTAGGAGGAAAAAATCGTGGGTTTTCTATGTAAGTCTAGGAATGACGAGTGGTAGTGCTATAATTTTATATCCTGAATTCATTTTTTTACCTTTTAATGTGCCAAGAAATGTCTTTGCGACTTTTAATAATTCTATTTTTGTGGCCAGATATTGAAAATCAATATCTGGATTTATAAGGCAGAGTCATCTGTAATGTTCCAATTGTATTCTTATGAGGATTTAATCTTGCGTCTATTTAATTTACCAAGTGTCCTTAGAAAGAATAGTACACATTGCGTCGATAGTAGATTTCAGAAGTCTCTCCTGGAATATTATTGCGGTAGTTTTGTCGACCAGTTATCCAAGGAGCCACAGTTTCACCACGGGCCTAGTCCTTTTGCCTTTTCAAAAAGCGCTGTAAACTCACCTTCATCTCGAATTTTTTGTAGGGTTACTTTGACTGTGTTTGCAGGACCACACGAATTTATTCAATTGACATTCACTTTCTGCAGTATTTTGGTTGTGTTTGTGCAAGATAATACTTTTCTCAAAATAACATTGACTGTTTTCTATTGAAACTTACAATTGGCATGCTTACTCAAGGTCACTCCCTGGTTGCCAGAGTCAGCGTTTTGAATTAATTTAAGAGTGTCAAGAATGGTAAGAAACTCTAAAAAAAGAAATGATAAGGATACCTAAGGGCGGGAGGGGGATTTGAATCTCCTAAATCCACCTTTCATTTGTCTTAGTCACCGGGTCAGAACAGTTTGTTGCCTGTATTTTACGAATACATGGTATTTGTTACAAAAGTTTGATAGTAGTCGGAAAAAAATTATGGTATCAAGTATTATTTATTTGACATTCGTTGTGAACAACCACACCTAAAATTTGTTTCATTTATTTACATTGCAATAACTATAAAATTATACTAACTTTAACAAATTTTACCTTCCAATAAAATTCTTATTATGTTTCCATAGTCGACCAAAGTCCATTTTGAGAGAGTCTTAGAGTATACATAAAGATAGAGTATACACAAGAGCTTGCTTATGTATACCCTAAGGAGAGAGTACATCGTCAACTTTCTGTCGCTGGCCGCTAGATGTTGCTGTTTTCCGTCACGTGACCTCCGCCAACAGCGCCGGAAGTAGATAACCCTACTTTCTGTGAACTCTATTTAATTTTTTACCTAATATAAGCCGCTATATTATTTTGTCAATGTTCGGCTCATAATGATGTTGACCACTAGGAAGACATTACCTGGACTTCGGACGTCTATGAAAACATAATAAGAATTTTATTGGAAGGTAAAATTTGTATAATATGTGTTCCGTTTGACGTCCGAAGTCCATTATGAGAGACTTGTTTGTTATCTCCTGGTGGATTATATAGGTAACACGCAACAATGTGATTAAGAAATGTATTAAGAAGTATATATAAGTTCTTAGTATAGTTAGAAATTGCTATTGGTAACAAGGTATTAAAGTATTAAACACTTGTTTGGACCTGATAAAAATATATTATTACTTATTTAAAGGATGGTCACCTACGATAAAGAGTTAAAACTATTTTGCTGTCAAGAAATTATTTGTAACTGCTCTGAGACATTCAGTTATGTGTCAAAAAAACATAAACACACTTAAAATTTGCTCTAAATAGTATTGAAAGAAAGATATATTTCATTACATGCCTTATTTGCATTAAGCTTTTTATATTCATGATGCCAATTTTGTTAGGTATGATTTTAATTATTAATTGGGTAATTTTCTACACGGTTATGTAAAGCTATACTACCCGGTGAAATTCTTATTCCACTTCAGCTTCAGATAATATTAGTAATAGCCTTTACTTAGGCTCCGATTGCCTCGGTTTTTTGCTAGGCCGAATGGATGAAGAACAAAGCATCAGCTGACAGCATTTGCAAAATAAATGTTTGAAAACTATACATCTTTACTGGACATTAGACCTTTTTATGAAATGACATATATAAAATTATTCTTAAAATTGCAGTGGGCCGCAGCAGAATGCACAGAGAGCTGCGAGTTAGATATGCCTGACTTAAGGTTTTCTAAAATTTCGAAAGTCTGAATACTAGGTCTGTGTTTATAACAGATGAACCAACTAGAATCTAATTTAATTACCTCTGAGTTACAAAATATGTTTTTAAGACAGAAACAGAAATTTAATCGATAGAACACTTATCAATGAAATTATCATTGTAGTATAGTAAAAGTGCAAGACCACAATGACCAGAGAAACCACCAAACAAATGCAGAAACCCGCATTCCTGAGTCATAAACTATTTATATTATTAAGATATATGAAAGTGATTTTGTATTCCATATGGGAATATTAAGGGCACTGACACGCGCACACGAGTATAGCACAAAAAGTGAAATAGTTAGGTGAGTCTCAAAAGCTAGCTATCCCCGCTGCTGCGCTGGTAAAAGATATCAAGGGTTTATGTACCTATTGCCACACAGCAAGACTACAATTTACTGCGTGGCTATATGCGATGAGTTTGTAAGTATATACCTGCATAACAAAATTTAACCAATGTATTTACAGGTGTACAGGTGATCAACTAGCGCAAAACGGTTAGCATCTTTGCGGTGAAGCGGTGTGGTGAGGTGTGCTTCACCGTACAGCTCGCAACTGTTGGGAGTCCTAATCGTAGATGGCGGTTGGCGGGCGACGCACGCGCCTCGCGTCTGTGGCGGCGGCAGTCGAGTGCACAAAATTCTATGATCTGAGGTTTATATAGAAGTTGACCTACTTACTAGTGCGACGCCGCCGCTGCACGCGCTATACGTAATTTGATTTAACAGTAACTTAAAGAGTCGTTCAACAGAACAATGACGAAGTGCGGTTTGAAAGAGAGCGGCATCTACCACCTCCAGCCCTGTGCTGCAAAAACGCATTTTCGATACTCGCCGGTTGTCTTGCTCAGAAGCACCGATTATGCCACTCTGTAGCTGTTTTGCACTACGACAAAAGAGTATAGTGTACCCACAACTTAATTACATTACAAATATGCCTAGTGCAGGAAGGTAAGTTACAATTGGTTATTGTCTTCAGCAGGATGTCAGCAACTCTTTCTTACGAGTAGATGATTTGGATGTTAAGAGCAAGTTCCATCCAAAAATATACAGAGCAAGATGTACGTCAGGGGACGGCTGCTCGCTATGTTTATTTGGAATTAAGTTTCTTTTACGTAGGCGCCAATTAACACATGGAACCGTGGCCGTTTTGAGGTGTCTCAGCATGCAAGATACACCTGGTAAGGGAAAAGTCAAAGCTAGATAGTCGTGTCAGCATCTCTTACAGGTTATGTAAATACAAGCTCACTTATTTCATATGTCTAGCGTAAAATAGTTTTACACCATTTGAGCGTTTTGTAAGATAAACAAATCTATGTTAGACGTTTCCTATCATTTGAAAAGTATCGACATCACCTCGACTTTTAGGTACCACTCGTAGTCTGCGTGATGACGCGAGACATGGTGATGTTGTATACTGTATGTTCGTGGCAAGGCTATCAATTGAACTGAGTATCCCATCAAAGACCAGGAACTCTACAAACTGTGGGTATGCCAGTCGACTTTCTGTTACAGTATCTCAGCTCAGACTGGTTGAAAAATAATTAGCATTCTTCTTTATTTGGCTCCACAGCGGGGAATTGAACCTAGGTCTTCTGCGAGAAACATATGAAGAACCCACGAAGTCCGCTACGTTTATTTCCACCTCTAGTTCTCGTTTCCTTTTGCCCTCCCTTTTTTCTTATTTGCGGGTAGGAGGACAAGTCTTGTACTCGATATTTTATTAAAGTCTTCACGAATGAACTTTACCAGTTTATGCTTTTTGCAGCAATATTAAGCTTGTCTGGAAGAAATCGCCATCTGGCAATAAGATCGCCAATTTCACCAATTTGACATAAATTATTGTATACGTGTCTTGTTTCTTCTTTTCTAATTTCGCAGCATATGATAACGTTGCATCTGTCGGTTATGCGGCCTTCCCCTTGATGAAGGCTGCAAAATTGGGTTTACCTAAGAGGCATTTCGCCTGCTTGAGGGTCCAACTGCCGACTGTCAGTTTATAAGGTAGGGCCTGACACACGTCACCTCGGGGTTAGGAACTGAAGATCTGCACGAGCGTTCCACACCACGCCGAGGAAATCCAAAATCAACAGATTTATTTTGAGCCTAGAATGGTAATGTTGCCAAACTGTTTCATTCGAAACCACACTAATGGAGTAAAAAGATCTATTAGCTCAATTTCTCGTTGACTTCAAAACCGTAAAATGCATCCGGAGAGTAAAATCTTAGAAATATCTACACTGCTGAATAGAGATTTCTAGCCAGGCAGGGAGTTATACCTGTGGACCGCCATGGTCCACCTAACTTGCGATGCTGGTTGTATACATGCTGATCTACTAAGGAAACTTTGATAGCGCGATGTAGAACGCGTGACGTCAGCCCCTGTTGTAGCAGTACGGTATGATCCGCTACAACACAAGCGAACGTAGTCCGCGTTTCTTATACGCGTTCTTACTTATTACTTAAAAAATGCTACATTTCCATTTAAGTTGCCTTACAGAGGGGAGGCGTGAGAAAAAAATATAAAATTCAGAAGTAGCATACTGTAGAATAGGTAAATAATTGTTTAGCTGAAATTGACATTTTGGCCCCACATCACTAAAAACAGACGCACTAACAGGGGTCACGAACATGATAGTATGATTCGTAAAAAATCATTTGACTCACCAGTTGTTAAGTGAATTTCCAACCTTTGATTTTTTTTCCGACCTGTGAAAACTACCGCGCTTACGACCGGCATCAAGACGTTATCACATATGGCATGAGGCATCTTGCTTGGTATTACCCCTTTTTTTTAATTTTAGAACGGAAAACTTTTTACAAAGAAAAAATATATTAATTTAATCACGAAAGTTAAAATACTTTTAAAATACAACATAATTGTTGGTTTTATACAATCTAACGACCGTGCGCACAGTTCAAAGAACGACGCAACAATGACAAAATAATATGGCGGCTTATATTAGGTAAAAATTGAAATAGAGTTCACAGAAAGTAGGTTTATCTACTTCGGGCGCTGTTGGCGAAGGTCACGTGACGGAAAACAGCGACATCTAGCGGCCAGCGACAGAAAGTTGACGATGTACTCTCTCATAATGGACTTCAGACGTCAAACGGAACACATAATAATAGATTTTACTCATTGCTCACAGCCATAAAATCAAACTAAATGATTTAGAAAAGTGATTTCTAATTAATAAGAAGTTTAATAAAAAACAAAAAATCCACTTAATCTTAATAATTTGTATCTAAAATTAAATAAATCCATTTTGGCTAGCTGTTACCTTTTCACACTTAAACCCTGGTACCGGATTTAAGATGAAATTTGACATGCAGATAGTTCGAACTCCGGGGAAAGATATAGGCTCCTAGAAAACGTCAAATATGAATCGGTTTTTTAGGGTTCCGTACCTCAAAAGGAATAAAAGAACCCTTATAGGATCACTTTGTTATCCATCTGTATGTCTTTTTGTCAAGACCCTTTTTCTTAGGAACACGTGGAGGTCTCAAGTTGAAATTAATATCAAATTAAGTTCTATGGTCACTTGAAGAAAGAACTTTTGTATCTAAAAAAGATTTTAAATATTAATGACGGATTACAGAAAGAAAAAAGAAAATTCCAGTCACAGTAAACAAATGACGACCTTACCGGATCTTATCGCGGGAGACATTAACATAGGCACCTATTTTTTTCTGTCTTATTTTGTCTCGGGCTCTATGCACTTAATTTGGATTTCTCGCTTCCACGCTTTATTGGTCTTTTTTTTTGTGCGGAGATTAAACCTGCACCCCTCGTTTCCGTAGATAGTCTTCACTACCAACAGAGCCAAGGAGCCGTCAAAAGTATATATCTTTGCCGCAAAAAGAACTCCTAATAGACTTTATTATCGATATCGATACGCATGACGTCAGTGCTAAGTCAATCTTTATCGTAACTAAATGATTACATATTTTACACAAAATATCCCCCAAATCTTGATTTAGCAATGAAATATAGTGTTAAATCAAGAGAATAATATATAAACTACAATTCAGAGTCATTTTTACGTTAATTTTTCGGATAAATTCGATAAAATATAATTAACAACAAAGCAGTAAAAAAATCATAAATCACCGGTAAAACGTGTATTTATTCGGATTATTGCGACTTGTAACATCACATTGGCTCACAAAATAGATACCAAATTTAGAATTTAAATATTCTAAAATATAAATCAAGGATTCAAGGAGGAAACAGAAAATTCCAATCGCTATAAAATAGACCCGCCGATATCGCCGCTTATCAATGTAATTATTGTCACATTCGGCCATTTTTTTCTATCTCATTTCCTCATGGGCACTATGCACTTAATTTGGATTTCTCGCTCCCACGCTTTATTGGTCTTTTGAACGTAGTGAAAAAATCCTATGTCTATGCTGGAGAGCGAAGTATGAATATTTTTTGAGGCTCAATTTTTTGACTGTGAAATCGCTTTGAGTGTATTGATAGGGTGACCATGAGAAATTACGATAGGGATATTTTTTGACGTTTTCTAAAACTTTAGTAGGTACATAGTTTTTCTATATTTTTAGGGTTCTGTATCATAAACATTTTTTTATTTTTTGTCATTTATAAATATAAAACTGTAGTTTTATATCAGACTCATCAGTGATGAGTCATCACAAATTATATATTAACATTTGACGTATCCTTATTGCGTTAAAAACTGATAACAGATATTAACAAAATAATGAACAAATTAAAATGTACAAAAACTCAAACTCAAACTTTTTAATTCAAATAGACTTTTAAAAAAATTACCACCGGTTTGAAATGATTTACTACCGAGAAGAACCGGTAAGAAACTCAGCAGTTAATCTTTTATATTTTTTAACTTCATATTTAAATACAATATAGCCTTATATTATAGCACGGACGCGAAGCCGGAAAAATTTCGTCAATGACCGGTCACTATTTGTCTGTGTTGCGTGGGCATAATTATTAGCCGTCGCGCTCGCACAGGTACGAAGACCACTGTCATAGGCGAGCGCGACGGCTAATAATTATGCGCCCATATTTTTCGCGCCAAAATTCTTTCTGCTTCGCGTCCGTGCTATAGATAATAACATTACATTCAATGTTTAAATAAAAAAAAATATTACCTACAAAACCTCAATACAAATACAAATCAAGTAAGTTCTAATTTTTCCATGCAATAATTACTCAAAATAACAATGTATTGTTTTCATTTATGTCATATTTAAATTTATATAAAAAAACACATTTGACACGGTCGTTTAGCTAGCTGCTAAATATGATAGTAAAATGGTAGTAATATTAGATTCAGCCTCGTAGACTAAATGTCAGTCTTAAGTGCTAGTCGTATTGAATAGTGATTAAAACATAGCATTTGTATTTTGTGCACTTAAGTTGATGTGAACAAAATCAACGCATAACTGTCTAAAGAAGTCATATTTTTCTGGAAAATTATTTATGTTATGTAGTTACTGACAGTACCTTTATACAAGCCCGAAAGCCCAGCTTACCCTAGGGAAAATATCAATTTCGCGTCTCATTTCGAATTTATCTAATACTAGAGTTTACCAGTGGCCCACCCGCCCTAAATTCGGTTATCGGCGTGGAACTTCTAAATTAAACTAATGAAGTTTGTTATAGCAAGCTATAGCTGCAACTTTAGTCCGTTTAAGCTAGGTTATATAGTCGTATTTTTAATTAGACGAAGCCAACTGACAGTAGCTAATGTCACTTTGTAAAATAATGTTGCCATATTTAAAGTAATAGTGATGTGTTCAGTTCTCGTTCAATCAGATGAATGAACAATGAGTGTTGTTATATACATACATAGTCGTCGAAAACTCGTTGGTACGTACAAAGCACGACGATGAAAAATTCGAACCCCGTACCCGATATCGGCAGTTCGGCACACTAATTGATTCAACAATCGAGGCAATTTCATTCATTCAGGAGTTTTTTCAATCATTCAGTTTGTCACAGCACTATTTTTATTTCATCAAAAACTGATAACACAGTAAACGCAGCTGACTTCGTCTTATTAAAAATACAACTATAATTATTCCCGCAGGAACTTTTTTGACTTTTTTTTTTTAATTCTGCCAATTAATGCCAGTCAAGATGTTCGAGTCTCAATAAGGACTGCAGCCACTTACCTCTGTAGTAGTAGAGGTTCAAACATTCAGTTGGAACCATAGAAATAGCGTAGTGAAAAAATCGTATGTTTATGACTGGAACAGGACAAGGATTTAATGAGGTGTACCTGTGCCAGCCAGTGTTGAAAAAAGAGCTTGTGTAATTAGAAATGCCGCCATGGTACACCATGTAAAATAAATAACAGATTTATATGTTAGGTAGACTAATTTATTGCCTTTTAATCTTAAGCATTAATTTACTTAGATTCAGAAATCATTTCGGCCTAGGCCAAACTAGTTAAGCCTAAAATATTTAGGCCAAACTAGATTGTCTTGGGGTAAACTAGTATATCATAACACGCTAAGGATGAACCCGTTTGGCCCAGGACAAACTAATTTGACCTGAAATCTGGTTTCAAACAGTAGGGACGTATGATGGTACTGATAAGCTGATAAGGTGCATATATTACCCTAAACTTGGGTACAGTAATTATTTTTTTACATTATCATACTAACTCGACTGTAGTGACTGTCAAAATGACAGATTTTTATTGTGTTATTTCGATTACCTTCGATTTTTTTACCCCATTTAAGAGGTATCGGCGAATAGTTCCTTCTTAAAAATTATTAATGTTTTCATATAACTTTTCTCTCATGTGCCGCTAGACTTATGTGCCGCGGCGTATAACTATAACTTGCTAAATTTGCTAGAAATATATTGTTTAAAAACGTATCCTTGTGTTTTTTTTTGTCTGTTTTTATTAATTAGGCTATGTTCC
Source organism: Apoda limacodes (assembly GCA_946406115.1). Classification (NCBI taxonomy): domain Eukaryota; kingdom Metazoa; phylum Arthropoda; class Insecta; order Lepidoptera; family Limacodidae; genus Apoda; species Apoda limacodes. Next base: position 15,985,688 of record OX291555.1, on the reverse strand, counting down.
AAATCACGCCGAGTAATTATCGCCCGGTAAAGTTGAAAAATTAACCCGTTCTGGAACGAGCGTTGACAGTTAATTTTCGCACTGACAGGAGTGATTTTCAACCTTTTCTATGGCAGTGTAAAGAATTCAACTTGACAGTTGGAAAAATACTCTACCCCGGGCGTCCCAAAACCATTTTTTTAACTTCCTCGTTGCGATTTGGAACGCACCCTTAGTAGTAGTTATTTATAACGTTCCGAAAGTGGCAGAAAATTTATTCTTTTATTTGATTCGCAAACTTTTAGCGTTCATATGAAAATATTTTTTTTACTATATCCTAGCAATCAATTTCTTTATCAAAATATTTTTTGTAAAAAGTGCACTAAAATGGCCTCATATAAGAATTTGTAAGATAGTATTACCAAAAAGATTCTGCATATTTTGGAACGTACAACAAAATGGATTCGATCGAGCTCTTTTCCAAAGTCCTATAATGTCTACATTGGAGTACCCTACCTTTATGTGATTGATTTTACAATCTTATTTGGTGTAATGTGAATATTTAGTATGTATATTGATACATCAAAGTGTGCTACCAAATGTGTTTTGCATAACAATTGATAGAATATATTTAGGTTAAGACAGTCCTATTTTGAATGGGCAATAGAAAATTTTCTCGGGGTTTATTTCTGTTTTGAACATTATTTTACATCGACACAATAGAATTTATCAAGTATTTGTTCATAGTTTCGATGCGGAAGCGATCGATATTTCGTAGTACTAGTTTCCTTTTTGTTATTTATAAAATGTAAAGCTTTCTAAATAAAGTTCAAATCTAAAGATTGCGAAAGCGCTCTAGTATCAAGTGACATTCGCAACCTTGTAAATAACAAATGGAAAGCAATCGGTGCCTGTAGAATAGTAGACAATGGGTATTATCATTTGGGACATCCTGTTACTAAAGCATTTGTCATCACTATTTACTTACTACTCAGAGAAATTTTTATATTTTCAAGTCTTTCCTAGTTTTGGTTACTCTGACCAATAGCTGTGGTAAATGGCCATGTTTACTATTTAATTTCATTTAAAATTATAATCTGCTTTATTATCCACAAGAAAACTGTACTGTAAATTATCACAGTAGAGACTTAATGGTACCACTAAAGCCTGTCCCATACGTAGCTATAATATCCATAATAATATTATAAATGCGTAAGTAACTCTGTCTGTCTGTCTTTTATGTCTTCATTCTTAAACCACTGTACTGAGTTGTATAAAATTGGAGATAGTTTGAGTCCCAAGGATGGACATATGCTAATTAAAAACTTCAAGTGTGAGTTGGTTTTTTTTATAAACTGATGAGTTGCCATTGAAATCCTACACCAAAAGCCGAATTTAGAGCAGGTGGAACCTAGAATAGCTAGTATATAAATATGCCAAAATATGTATGTATGTAGGTATATAACATGCAAAACTGAAATATATTTATAGCTGTGTGTGGTCATTCATATTCTCTGTGTGTGATGGGCTTAGTTGTAGAACTAACAATTAAACATATACCTAGTGATTTGTATAGGAAATATTACTGAATAGGTACTAAATTTATAACAACTTCACAGATTATAGTGTTTTCCTGTGCAGGTAGTTTTATTTTGGTAATTAATAACTGACTTTACAGGTTATTGCTATCTTGCTAGCTATCATCATGATTTACTCTAAGTTCGATACAATGATGTGGCAAGGACTTCTGAGCAAGAAAAGAGACTGCACAAGTCTTTACCCTTTTGATTAATGATGCATTCATTTAGTTTTGTCTTTGAATTTTTATATTGTGAGAGTGAAATGGGTACATAAAATGCTAAAAAAAATCAAAATGGCAGATTTAATGCGCTTTAATGTGGGGCTAAAAAAATTGTTTTTTCAAGACCCTCAAGCTGTATATCAAAATAAAGACCTTGTACGAAAACATATAACACTTACAATTAAATAGTCAAGCGAGAGTAAAAACAATTGAAAATGCAAAAAGTTTATTCTAACTGACCATTTATGTAACAATATTTATAGTTTCTGGTTTATTGTTTTCTGGACTACTTTTACTTATTATTTAGTAAATTTAGTAAAATTGTGTTAGGGTAAATTCTTTCTATAATATCACTTCCATGTGTAGATAAATTGGAAGTTCTAAATTCCTATGGTGCATTGCACCTTGCATATCTGCATGCTTCATAAACCTATTTATTTATCACTTAGTTATTCATAGTATTAATTTAAACAAATTATAGTTCATAATAATTATTAGTCCAGGAATCACCAAAACACTTTTTATTAGCCGTTATTAGCGGAACCCTATTACTAAGACTTTGCTGTCAGTTTGTCCGTCCGTCTGTCACCAGGCTGTATCTCATGAACCGTGATAGTAAGACAGTTAAAATTTTCACAGAAGATGTATTTCTGTTGCCGCTATAAAGAATACTAAAAAAACAGAATAAAATAAATATTTAAGGGGGCTCCCATACTACAAACGTAATTTTTTTTGCTAAATTTTGCTTAATATTGATAAGGGCAACAGGTAGACGCTTAAAATATTCACAGAATATTTAGTTATACAGTCACTTTAAAAATAAATAATTAAATTAAAATAAAACAAATATTTAAGGGGGACTCTCATACAACAAACGTGATTTTTTTGCCGTTTTTATAGATAATTATACGGAACCCTTTGTGCGCAAGACCAACTCGCAGTTAGCCAATTTTTAATTTCTTCTGAATTCAGTCTTGTTAAGGTCACTGTGCAATACGCTGGGCTGATTTACTTCAATTTTCTCATTTTATCCATTGTGACTTATAAGATGTAAAATGTTTGAAAATGTGCATAATAACAAAGAGAGGAATTAACCTAAATAAATATTGTGCTGCAATACAGTGTCACAGCATAATGTGTGCTGGGTTTTAATGTAACTTATAGATATATGATTTTTAGTTTTTCAGCACCCCTTGCATAAAGTGAATATTATGAAATGTATGCCTTAAGCTTAGCAACTTTGCTAGGTAATTTTAGACCAATTTGGTAGTGTGTGCAATGAACATAAGTGCAATACAATGGTAATTTATGAGTGACTGTGATAGTTAACTGAAACCAGGATGTCGGACGACGAGGATTCTTCCCCTGATCGGGCTTTGGTTCCAACCAACAATGTGCCAGGTATGTTATGGATTATATATCTTGGACCAACAGGTTAATAATGTATTAGAGAGTTAGTATGGTAGCTTGAAAATTAAATTGTAAATAAGAGTAATTCATAATCCTAATTCCTTATCTGTAAAGTGTTGAGCTTCTCTGTGCTTCAGAAGGCACTCTAATCCGTTGGTATGTTGTTATTGACAGCATTTGTGAAACAAAGTCAGAGGCCTTAGGGGTGACTACATAAGAGACAGTTGAGTGGCTACTAGCTTAACTACATCTGCTTATCCCCACTGGTGTACTGGACTATGCCTAAGCCTCCTTTTTTGTTGGAGAAGAGGTCAGTGCCCTTGCAGTAGGAACAAAAAGTGGCTGAGGCAACAAAGTATTAGAGATAAATCTGCATTAATTGAGTTAATTGAGTCTATTGTTATGTGAAGGCCATTATTGATGCTTAATTAACACAGAATGAATCACATTTGATGTGAAACATTTATAAAGTCCATGCTCATTGAGGAGTCCTTACTTATTTTGTTATTACTACCTTACTCTTGTCCTGTTGTGGAATCACATGTCATATGGCAAAGTAATCCTGTATTCAATGGCAATTTTATATTTTAAATAATTGTTAAATTGTTAGTTACAGATTTTGCACTATTGTTATCCTAAACTATAGTTAGTACCTAATAAATTTCACTAGCAACTTTCCATGACTTTGTTAGTTGAATGAATATAAATAATATATGGTATCTTTGAAATTCTTTAAGATATCCAGATGGAAGAGATGATGAAAGAGTAGATTGTAAATAAGTTACTAACATGAAAATTTATTATGCAGTTTTGAAGTGTATTCTAAATAAATATCCAGATTATGGATAAACAATTAAAAATTCTGAAATTGGTTATTTCTTATTCCAGCAAATAGCAAATCTCACTTAGGTTTTAGACAATTTAATTGTGTATTAATGTACTCCTATTTTTTTTACTTTTATTCTTGAGAATTGTTTAGTTTTTCAGGTTCCGTAGCCAAATGCTACTAAGTCCAGTATTATAATTCTCCTATCTTTATATCAATTCAGATCAAATTTAACAAAAAAAATGTTCTGTATACTGCCCATTCCATATGATTTTGTAATGCTTCAACCAAATACAATGATAAGTGGATCTATATTGGTATATGGAATGGCCTAAAAAAAAATTATACTAAAGTATATTACTAACAATGATCCAAATTGCCGGTAGACTACTTAAGAGAAAAATCCTTTGCACCTGAGATCGGCGCGTGCGCCAAAGCCCGTTTTTTCTCTTCTAGCCAATTGCAGGCAACAATGTTGTTTTGCTATTTATTCACTCTTTATAGCTTATAAATAAAAAAAAATCCTAACAAAACAATGTCTTAAACTGATTATCAGGTGCCAATTTATCTACACAGTTTTTGTAACTCTTAAGCTGTGCAGTTTTGATTATTCCATGACAATAGGTGCGAGCAAAATCAATAATAGAGTTGGACTTTTGTACATAATATTTTAGTTAGCTAAAATAAAAATTATAATCAATAATATTCCACAGTGTTGGGCATCAAACGTCTCAAACAAATTGAGACAATGTTCCTATCCCGGAGACTGCAGAGTCCGCGAGCTCATGGGTTGAGTGTAGAGACATTGCTGGATGTGCTGCTTGTGCTGTATGATGAGTGCTGCAACAGTAGTCTCCGTAGAGAGAAGGCAGTTGCAGATTTTATACAATGTGGTGAGTTTTATATATTACTAGTTTTATTTTTATCTATTTAAGGACTTTACTTTATGTTAATGAATGCAAAAAAACATTCTGTTACAATTACTTCAATCCAAATAGAATTATGAAATATGTAATAAATTACTTAAATGGATTGAAAAAAACTTTATTGAATCTCAAAATTCGATTGGTTGTATCATAAACTCTCTATCCCACACTAGGATCCCCTGAGTAGAACATTATATTTTATAAGAAAAGAGCTATATTTAAAGCTTATTTGTTACTTTTACAATTCTACATTTAGTGAGTTTGAATCCCAGAGATAACACATTACTTTTTGTTAATTCCTATCTAAAACTCAACTTTCAATTACTTTGTTCCTGTTTAGTGAAACCAGTGGCAATGGCATTGAAAAGATTTCGTCTTTCACGAGATGATTTCGAATTGGTGAAGGTGATTGGTCGCGGTGCTTTTGGTGAAGTGTGCGTCGTCAGAGCATCTTTTATGCAGGTATTTTGAGTTTCTTATCACTTCTTCTCATAATAAGGACTTAGTACACACAATGCCTTTGAAATCGCCGACCGTTGCTTTTTAGAATATTTGTTCGTTCGTTTTGAATGTAGCAATTCGCCAATTTGCTAAAACTCAAGATTTTGATACCACGCTCGAAAGCAGTAAGTCGCTAAATCGCATTGAAGCATCAATTTTCTTGCAAAAAGCCTGTCACTTTTATTCTTTATATAAAGTAGAAAATCACTGTTACATATAACTAAATAATTTCCCTTTACATTGAAACGATAAGTGTGTCCGGTTTTATTTCGTTCATTGAAAATCTTTTACTAAACTTTAAACTAAACCCAGCTATTAACCTTTTTAACATATAATTATTTTAAATATTTTTTTCAAAATTTGTTCTTATTTATGTTTCAGGGAACAGATTCGGGGGCCAATATGGCTATTGCTGCAGGTGGAACTGTATCTACCACGACAGGCGAGAGGGTTTATGCTATGAAGATACTAAATAAATGGGAAATGCTTAAGGTAAATCATTAAATATATACCCAAATGCTCAATCGAGGGGCGTGGGCTCGATTCCCGCAATAGACAAACATTTATTATTTGTGTTTGTCTTGAGACTGGAAAGACTTTTATATTTATAATATGTATGTATTTACATAAAAAAGTATATATATGTATTTGTACCACTTGTCTATTATCCATAGCACAAGCTTTGTTTAGTTTGGGACCAGACTGCGCTGTGTGTAATGTTCAAAAATATTTTTTTAAAAAAGACCTCACAAAAACAACAGGTTGTAAGTACTCATCAAAAAATTGTCATGTCCATCCGTTCATTTTGTTTGACAGCCTTATGATTCCGGCATCTCTTGATCGACTCTTATGGAATTGAGTTATCAGCTGCCAAAGTTGAAAATGTCCTAGTATAGTATAGAATATACTTTATTGCACACCAAATAATTTGAAAATAAACAATCATACAATCTGATATATTTAAGGTACAATTAAGTGGCCTAAAGGTAACTTAGCCATGAGCTCCTATTTTATTTAAGATGTAACAGTAAAGGAATATTTTGGAATTTTATTGTCTGTTTTGTCAGAGAGCGGAGACGGCGTGTTTTCAAGAAGAGCGAGATGTTTTGGTGTTTGGTGACAGAAGATGGATTACTAACTTACATTACGCATTTCAAGACGAACATAACTTGGTAAGTAGGAACTTAAAACTCAGTGCTCGTCATGTTCTTTTTATTTTGTTTAAGAGTTACAACTTTAATTCAGTTAGATATTGGTATATCCTTTATGTATATCATTATAATTTTATTTCAGCTCTTACTTATGTAGTTAAACAGGTGGCTCAATCTTGACATTATATTAATATCATTTATACATACATTGTCCCACTAAATAGAATGTGACCCTCAGCCGTTATACGCCCTACTGCTGAAGCAGGGACAGGAGACGTGAAGAAGGAGACTTATGCCATAGTCCATATCGCTGGCCTAGCTCGGGTTGGTATATGTGTCGAGTAAATGGCCACTCGACTGTCAAAAGTCAAGCCGCTCATAAGGCTCTGACTTGGCTAAACAACTACTGTTATATGAAAAACAGTCAGGACCGACGTTATTACGTGCCATCCGAAACGCGGGGAAGCTCAGATAAATCTGCCACTAGGCGTTTACCAATCCCAGTAATGGCCACGCCCGACTTTGCTTAACTTTGCATATCGTTTCCGATGGTAACTGGACCTCGAGAGTGTACATAGGTTAAAATTACCCTAACTTTTTCTCAGGTATAATCTTACAATCTCAGATGAGTCGTTCACGTTTCTTCACGATGTTTTTCTTCACTGAATTAAGCTCATGATGACAACAAAGCAATGTACTTAAGAAAATAAGAAAAATACTTAGGATTCCACGGCACCTAAGCCACTGACTATTTTATGCTAGAATAAGTGTTAAGGACCTGTGTCTAAATACTGAAGATAATTAACAAGTACATCGTCTGAAACTCAATGAAGAATTTCCTTTTTTACAGTATTTAGTAATGGACTACTACTGTGGAGGAGACTTGCTCACATTACTCTCTAAGTTCGAAGACCGCCTTCCTGAGGACATGGCCAAGTTCTACATAGCAGAGATGGTGCTAGCCATACAGAGTGTGCATGAACTTAGATATGTTCACAGGTAACATTCTATACCTAACTTTAGAAGGCAATCATAAGTTATGTCGTATGACTTAAGATAGTTATTCATGAGTTATGTCATAACCCTTAAGATACTTATTTATGAGTTATGTCATACTCTTAAGAACCTTAACCATAAAGGCAACTGATTACGGAGCTATAGTTATATATATATATATATATATATATATATATATCTTGAGACTTCTTTGCACCGGCCATTCAATAATTACGTTGTTCCCTTGAAATACTTAACCACAGAGGCCATAAATTAGTTTTAACCTTGATATACTTGTCCACACCGGCCATTCATTATGTATGTCGTTCTCTTGAGATACTTAACCACAAAGGCTATTTATAAGTTATGTCATACCCTTGAAATACTTATCCACTAAGGCCATTAAAAAGTTATGTCGTTCCCTTAAGATACTTTACCACAAAGGCTATTAATGAGTTATACTGTTGATATTCTCCTTCACACCGACCAGTCATTAGTTATGTCGTTCTCTTGAAATACTTAACCACAAAGGCCATTAATGAATTATATCATACCCTTGAGATACTTGTCCACACGGCCATTCATTTGTAATGTCGTTCTCTTTAGATACATAATCACAAATGCCATTAATGAGTTTTATCATACCCTTGAAATACTTATCCACTGAGGCCATTAATGAGTTAAGTCATACCCTTGAAATACTTGTTCTCTCCACAGTGGCCTATATTAGTAAAGTTGTATCCTTGAGATACTTATCCATAGTGGCTATTCTCAGTCTCACTGGCTCACGGTCAGGAATGTACAGTGACCAAGCCTAATTTTTTTTTCTAAAATATAAGGATATTTTGACGTATAGTAGAGATTTTATACAATTTATGGAAGGTATCTTATATATATTTGTACTGGTAAAGATCAGGGTGATAATGAAATAATATTTTCCAGGGATATAAAACCAGACAATGTGCTTTTGGACGCGACCGGTCACATACGACTCGCGGATTTCGGGTCGTGCTTGAGGCTTGGCGAAGATGGAAAGGTAAAATATATCGCTAATCTTTTCTAACCTCAATGTAACTGCTAACTTAACTTTTATTCTATTTAACCCTTTTATAGTATTTATTGTATTCTAAGAAAATACTTGATTATGTTTCAGGTACAAAGCAATGTTGCAGTCGGTACACCAGACTACATATCACCCGAAATATTGAGGGTAAGTTACATTTTTAATAAAAATTTAAATAAAGTAATCTATTTTGCTTAATTTGTAATGATATCTTGGTGATCTTAATTACTTATTATAATAAGCACTACTATATCATGTGCGTGTTATTTTTAACGAAAAGTAATATCGAGTTTTATTGCTCTATATAAAACAATAATTGGGCCAAAGTACGCTTTAGTGCCTAAAATAGAGATGAAAATTTATAAACACTTTTACAAAATTGTAGATGTCTCGAAATATTTTCCTAGTAGTTTTACGTTACTCCTAAACCGGGCCTCAATGTTTATTATGAATTTTGCCACCTTCCTAGGTGTTTTTATCACAAAATAGTCTCATTTGCTACTCAAATTACCACTACATTACCAGTCCTCATGACCCCTCAAAACTGCATTACCAAAAAATAGTTTTTTTTTTATTTTGAGCCTAAATATTTTGATATAAGTCATCATTCGGGTATGCATATGTCATTATGAATTAGATAATAATATCTTTTTTGAAGATTATCCAAATAAGTAAAAAAATATGCGTTAAAAAGTACATGAGACGCTTTATAGTACTCAAAAAGTATTTTGACCCAATGACAACCACTAGTAGTGGAAATGCATAATATAAAAAACATCCCCTGCCCCTAATCCTGACTTACCTTTTATAGTTCGACAGGAAGGGGCAACGGAGGCATACTATTTTTTCCATGGTCTTATATTTTTCCGTTTATTACTTTAAAGCTGGTAATTTACGGAGTATGGGACAATCGTAAAGCCACAATACACTGCTTCAGAAGTGTTGTGGTGAATAGCTCACCCCTTGTCAGGCAGTACTAAAGTGGTTGGTGAAAAGACGATGTCGTCAATTTATTATGATGTGAGTGTGTATCCAGCTACTGGTTACCACTTTCTGGCGATAAAATACCTTGTAGATATTCATACATATAATAGAACACTTAACTTTTCATAATCGAACCTCATACCTTTAAACGAGCAATTCTTGTATATATTGATATATATATAGATATAATCTGAACCTCTGAAACGACTTGAACGATTTTCATGTAATTTAGTATATGCGATAGATCGATCCAGCTAGATTTCATTTTTAGAAAACGTCGTTTTATCCGTGTTTTCAGGCAATGATAAGCTGAAAAATATGAGTCTTCCAGACCTCTATTGGCGAGTAGTAATACTATTATTTTTACCTACAATACTAAAGCTACTTGACAATGCGTTGTTAAAATAAAACGAGCAAAGCTCGGTCTCCAGGTACTATAACATAGTCTCAGCTAAAAGTGATGTGGCATTCAAACAATTCAAATTGTTTAGTCGTGAAGAGATTATTTAACAAGTATATACGCAGACAGCGCGAGTTTATTTGTTTGTATGTACCTTATTATAGTAAAGATAAAATGTTAGAACTGCTGTGTTATGATATCAATATTTTGTTACAGGCGATGGAAGATGGTCAAGGCAGATACGGTCCAGAATGCGATTGGTGGTCTCTAGGTAAATTATTGTTTTATTCCTTCTTTATACATGGAAATTTTATATTCCGATTGTAGTTCAGTTTTTTAAGTGCCTTTTTTTATGAAAGTAAAAGTCTTTTCGTCTGTTTTTTACCTACGGTTTCGCCCGCGCTATATTTATTTATCGGCTTGATTAAGAAAGTTTGCTATAGCAATTTATAAATTTCCAGGATAAAATAGTAGCTTTTGTCCTGTCCCTTTAATAATCTGCCAAAAATAAGCTTATTTTGTTGCTCTGTAGTGACGCTAAGCAATAAACAAGCAAACGGGTAAATAAACAAAAAGACGAAGAATAAACAAGAAGAATATATATCAGTTAGGATAAGGACCAATTAGCCTAGCCTAAGTCCGTCTTGAATAATGTACCATCCATGATATTACCATCCACATATAAACAAACTTACAAAATCCGCTCTCTCTTTATATCCCTCGCAGCCTAGTTGGTAGTGTGGCCGACTGCTGTGCAGAGGGTGCGGGTTTGTGTTTGTCTTGAGTCTGGGTGTATTTATGTATGATATGCATGTATTAAAAAAAAAAAAAATTATATGCATTTGTATTTGTTGTCTGGTCACCATAACAAAAGCTCTGCTTACTTTGGGGCCAGATGGCGCTGTGTGTAATGTCCGAAAAATATTTATTTATTTATTTATATTAGTATAGACTGCTTTACTTGGCAATTCAGCAAAGAGGGGACCTTATTTTTGACACAGAGAAAGCTATCTGAATAGAGAGTTTGCACGGGAATAGAATATATTTACCATAAATATGTTTTCCCAGGTGTATGTATGTACGAAATGCTGTTCGGCGAGACTCCCTTTTATGCGGAGTCCTTAGTGGAGACTTATGGGAAAATAATGAACCACGCGCGTTCGTTTCACTGTCCACCTTTGGATGAACAAACTGCACAGGTAAATAATGAATGTTATGAAACTGTTAAGGCGCAGTGACGCCGCCAAAAGATATTCTTTATTTTCTTTTTGTATGAAACACATTTCAAAATGGTTTAAACCAATTATTAAGAATAAGTGACAAGTTATTTATTTACCGTTAAACATTGTTTCTATAATATATCTGATACAGATACAATAAATAACTTTTTTTAAAAGAGCTTCTAACTTGTTCTAATTAATTGGTTTGTAGCATTTTTTAAATGTGTTTTGTATAAAGAGGAAATAAAGAGTATCTTTTGGCGGCGCTATTTAGGTTTGTCACTGCGCCCTAAATAAAGAGCTATGTTATTATGAAAAAGACCAGCTTTTCCTATAAGTTTATCCGCGTAGAAATTGAAAACGAAAACTTCAATTTTTAGCACAGAAACGCTTATTATTATTGAATAATTAAAAGGCCAGATACTTCTTTATTTTTATGAATTTAATTTCATAATGACTCAATTTGGTACGAAGTTTCAGCATCTATTTTACTTCTTTAGGGAATAATTTTGCAGAATTCCTTTATAGTGAAGCCGTACGTCGTGTAAGCACCCCATAGGATAGGGACATTTCAAATTTCTACTTCACAGACCTGTTCTGTTCTGTTTGAACAGTGCTTTAATATATTTCTATAGTGTGTGTTTATAACTGAATTGAACCGTTTACAGCAAGCAATAAAAGAATGCTATTATTATAACAGTTTATAAGACTGAGACAGGAAGAGCGCAAAAGGAGGAATTCTTTTTTTTTTTCTGATCTGAATATGCAGTTGGCTGATGCAGCCATTACTGCTCCACCGGGCTTTTGGGGCGAGTCTCTGTAGGAGTCTCAGCCCATGTAGCGACCAAAGCTCAAGGGCTCCCCGCGGGGGAGCCTCGGCTTGCGTTGTCGTCCCTTCGACCAGCTTGAGAAGGTCTTTAGCAAGCCTTTGTAGATATTTACTTCTGCGCGTTAATTACCTTTCTGATACAGGGCCCTGTACGGCCTAATTAACTAGGCCAGCATTCACAACGTTTTAACTATCGCTCGCAGGTGCAAAGCAATAATAAGGTACTTTACGTCTAGGTGCATTTTCGCGCGTAGCAAAAAGAGTAGGCTATCAAAGCGGTAGGTATCGAATATTTTATAGGGAGTCATTTACTTGGTTATGTAACTTAATATTTTATCTGTGCCTTGACTGCATACTAAAGGTGTATTGTCAATTTTCAGGTATCAGAAGAAGCCAAAGACCTAATTCGTAGACTGATTTGTTCGGCTGAAAATAGACTGGGCAGGAATGGACTGCAGGATTTTAAAGTAAGAACAAAATAGTCTAAGTCTGTTCTAGTGCAGGCATGACGATGCACGGTGCATTTCTTTCATCATTTACCTCTAATAAAACCACGCTTTTTTATAAGTCAGTGCCATATTTTAATTATACCATCTGTTTGCAAAAAATCACGTCGAACCTATAAAGAACTGACCAACCAACACACTTTTATATATATATATTTAATCTCCGGAAATACTACACTGGTGTTCCGACTGTTTCTGATCATATAGACCACGTACACGTCATTACCTTTTGTATTGTTAGTGGTAATGAATAACTTAGGGTCGGCAACGCGCAAGTGATACCCCTGGTGTTGCAAGCGTCCATAGGCTACGGTGACCGCTTACCATCAGGCGGGCCGTAAGCTTGTTTGCCACCTTAGTGGTATTAAAAAAAAAAAAAAAAAAATCCAAGTTATGAATTTGTTTCTATTTCAGAACCATGCATGGTTTACGGGTTTGGACTGGGAGAATCTGAGAGAGATGCAGGCACCGTTCGTACCCGACGTCTCCAGTCCTACGGACACATCCAATTTTGACGTTGACGATACGGATATAAGGTTGGTGTACTAAATTGATTGAATGGTATCTTTGTACCGATTGCATATAACGTAGGAAATTAAAAAAAAGTGTCCCCTCATTACACAGATTATCAGAAGCCGTACCACCACCTTCAGCATCATCAGCTTTTTCTGGTCTCCACCTCCCGTTCGTAGGCTTCACGTTCACATCGGGCTCGAGGTTGTCGGACCTGGGAGCTCCTGCAACACCACTTAGTCCAGCCAAAAATGCTCCCAGTCAGGTAACTAGTCTTTTCATGTAGGTCAAATGAGTAGGAAACCCATTAGAACGGCCTTAAGTTTGTTGCCGTATAACCCTCTATGTAGAGTGTAACAAAACCATCTTTGTTCTCTCTACCACCTAGTCAGGCGAGGTGCACTGTGAAGTTTACGTATAAATGCGTACTTACGACTTAGCTGCCGGTCGGCGGCACCCAAATTTAGGGCGTGGTGCGCGCTCGCCGAGATAAGACATATGATTTCAAAGCATCGCGCTATTTTAAGTATATTTTTGTAGTTATTTGCGGTTTTGAACGGTAGTGAGTCTTTCGTACGTTAGAACCATTACTTATTTTGTGACTTAGTGTTTATTATTATGTTAGTTAGACGACGCGTTGACGATGAAGACCACCGCGTGATGTCATCGGGCCGACCGATTTAGTGTGTTATTTTTGGTATATTTTTGTAGTCAGTTTGGTATTAAGTTTACGCGTTTTGAACAGTAGTGAGTCTCCTGTATGTTAATAGTATTGATGCCACCACCGCCATTTTTAGAAAGAAAGAAAAACATTTTATTTGGACAACACAACCTATAAATAACAGGAACAAAAAAACGAAATGTTAACACTATTTACCTAATTTGAGTTGTGAGCCAAATAGGTTTCTTACTCAGCATTACGCTGTGACCAAATGGTCACAACACTGATTTTCAGTGATAACCTTTCGTTTGCGACTCGTCTGACAATAGGAAATAAAAAGATACTTAATTATTAATAATTACAGTTAACTAACTACCCTTACTGTAATTTTAAATACAAAATAAATAATCTACATAAAAGAAAAAGAAAAACAGCTGCATAAGTATTATCCTTCGCCCTACTTAACCTAAGACAAAAAGAAAGAAATAAGAGAAAAAAATAAAAAGTGATAAACTAAAATTAACCTTTTCAGTATACAATATTTTAATCATAATATCTCCTTATAATAATATTTATCACATTACTTTATTTACTATATACCTTCTATTACTACATATTATTATTTTAACTACCTACCATTATTATTTTTATATATTATAATGCCCAACAACACAACTCATATCCCGCTTCTCCTCTCAACCTTATAATAAAATAAAAAAAAACAACAAACCTATAGCACTGCACATTTTCGACTTTTTAGTATTGGTTAAGTTCTTTATCTTTGATGCACCGTTTATTTAACTTCAGGCTCCGTCGAACGCGGGCGACCGAGCTGCACTAAAGGCGTTGGAACGAGAAAACGCCTTGTTAGCGCAAACCATCGCGGAACTCAGAGCAGGAGGGGGCGCACTTGATTTAGGAACCGGTGAGTTTATCTCTTAAGGGTCTCCGTGCTGATAACTTGCGCTGCCACTGGATATTTTTAATTGATTAGCTTTTTATTAAAAATTAAAACGTTTTTAGCAGAAATGCTGAGTAAAACAATACATAATCAAGAAAAAGAAAATTTTCTAAAAATAATATATAGCATCTTTGAAATAAAAAGAAAAAAAAATGTGTTTCCAATCCTAAAATCCAATATAATATAAAATACCTTTGAATGTTGCCGACACGTGTTGTTGGGTTGAATTTTTCTAATTATCAATTTATTACTTCGTTTTCTTTATTGTGTATACTTTTTTTAATTATTAGTTTTTTTTTTTACTTAGAAGAAACTCTGCAGCTAAAAGAAGAAATATCGACTCTCACAAAAAGGAATGCTGATTTAGAAGCTCAAGTAAGGTGTTACGAACAAATCAGTTTGGGACTCACATCGCAAGTAAGTGCAATATGTTGTTTTTTTTCGTCAAACAAGCAAAAAAATAAACTTACATACAAATAAAAATAAAATATAAAATACTACTAATAAATATTTTTGAATATCACACAACGCCATCTGGTACTAAACTAAGCAATGGTTGTTTAATGGGTACAAGAAATTGATACAAATGCTCATATACTTTTTTTAATGTTATTACATAAAACACACAGACTGAAGTCAAACGCAAATTCTCATCACATAAATGTTTTTCATGTGCAAGGATCGAACTCGCACCCGTTTTTCAACAGACAATGCCACATCCAACTTAGACACTGAGCAGTCGACTACTGTAATAAATAAAAAACATTTTTTTTATAGGATGTGACAGACACCCCAACAGAAATGGTAACGAGGCTGAGAGAGCTTGAACTAATGGTCACCTCCCTCACTTTCGAGAAGGAGGAACTTCTTAAGGAGAAAAACGACACCATCGAAAAATTAAGGCTACAGGTAAAGTTATCTTCTTTGTAAACGACTGTAATGGAACATTATTTATTAGACACGAATTGACACGAGACGCGTTCCTTCAGAGCGGCGTTGCAATTTAACAGTAAAACCTCATTATAACACAAAATGCCCGTACCGCCTAAGCGCAGCTGATAACTTCATAACGTCTTTTTTTGTCAGTTCTGTGTGTGTATATTTTTGGGCATTTTATTTAGATTTTTTTTGTAGTTTATAACAAAGATATAGTTTATAATGCGAAAATAATCTTTTTTTAAATAAACAAGGGTATAACTATTTCGCTCAAAGGATTCACTTTCACATTAAACAGCTGTCAAATATGTACGAACAAAATATTCATCTCCCGACATGTATGTATGTTAAACCCAAAGCTAAAAGTCAATATTAGATTTTGCTACCAAAAGCTAATGAAACGCAAACCGCTAACAATTCTGCTAGAAGTAGTTAGATGGAACGCCCTATAAATCAAGCTGTCAAGGCTACATGATAGGCGCAAAATCCGAAATAAACTGATTGTACTTGTAACCCCAAAAATTGCCATATCAAAGTACTAAGAGCGCGCTCCGTTGCGTATAGTATATTATCCTACTCCTAACTATAGCACGGACGCGAAGCACAAAGAATTTCGTACATTGACCTTTTACTTTTTAGCCTGTGTCAGTTGTCAAATTAGTAATAATTTCTGATGAAAGCGGTCGGTCATCGCATCTGTGCGAGTGCGACGGCAAATAATTATGCGCGCGCAACATAGACAAATAGTGACCGGTCATTGAACGAAATTCTTCCTGTTTCGCTTTCGTGCTACAATATATATATATATATTTATATATATATTATGTGAAAGTCTGTTTGTTTGTTTTGCTTAAAGTAGCTGCGGAACAACCAATCAAGTTTATTTTCAGTACAGATGTTGCTGAAAGTACGAAATAAGATATGCAACTTTTTATCCCGGAATATTTAAATATGGGATTATTTAAATTTGAAAATAAATAATTCCACGTGGACAAGATATAGTTACAGATACAAATATAGCTTGCTACAGCAAAATTTCTATAAATAAGGTGTTACCTTTAAAATCACATGCCTATAATCGAATTTAGCCCAGCCAAAAGATACTGGGGATATGGTCACGACAATTTAACTCAAAACACATTTAGGGCGGTCGAATGTTGTTCTGTTTAGCGTTAACCAACTGTCAAAAAAGTGTAAAAAGACAATACATTACGTCACTTAGCGACATAATTTATGCGTCAACTATTATTAGGTTTTTGCGGGTGTGTACGCAGTATCGGGGAAAGCGTTTACTTCCCTACCGTACCGCCTTACCACACTTTCATCGTCTGTTTTTGCAAAGAAGAACCGCTTCACTGGCTCAATGCGGATTGGCGGACATTACGTCACACTACTGACAGAATGTATAATCAATTCCAATTTAATTAAAAGATTTATCGACAACTTTAATTACTTTTTATATTACATTTTGCCAGGAAAAAGATCTGAAGGATGCTCTGTCACAAAGAAAGCTGGCCATGGCCGAATACAACGAGGTCACAGACAAACTTGCAGATCTGCGGCAGCAAAAACAAAAGCTCTCGCGACAGGTACGCGTGCATTTATAATTTTTATAATTTAACATAATTACTTAGTTATTAGCAGGAAGTTTAGAAGTGGATACAGCGTTTTGTCCTTTCAAAACGGAAACGAATAATCGTTAACTTTTTTGCCATTATCCTTACCAATAAATAAATGCAAATTTCGGTTTTTTTGTTATTGCTTAAGGTGATTGCATACCCCAAACCAATTTAGGTTTGCAGGAATTTGATTAATTTTGTTACTGTTCTGAGTACACTTTTTTACGTGAAGAAATATATGTTATAGTAAATATAGTTCAAACCATAATTAAGTGAATTTGATATAATAATTTGCCCATTAAGACAGAAAAAAAAATTCTGACACATTTTTGGGCTTTAGTTTTGAAATTGTTTGGAAAACTAAGAGTGCTATTCTCTTGATTCTTATTTATTAAAATATTTATTAACATGACCAAGTGAATTTGTTAATTTCATAGTTCTAAATAAAACAATTGAATTTTAGACCGACAAAAAACCAAGAAAATCGAGATCTTCAACGTGCGGTCACGTGCTAGCGCCTATCGTACGTGGAACTGTGTCTCTTTGTATGCTTCAATGGTGTAATATGTCTTTGTACACTGGTCGAAACGGCATGCTTTGCTAGGGTATGCCATAGCCTTAACAGAGCGTTCAATTGATCTGAATTTCAGGGACAGACGTAGTACCGCGGGGCAGATTTTCTCTACATCGACACAGATCTATAACCATGCACTGTTCATTCTTCATAAAACTTAAAGTGCAAAGTGAAGAAATGTCATTATCTCTTATTATTTGAGTCTTTAAAATTTTGTTGAAATTGAGAACTGATGGAAGAGTGGGATTTGCGAAGTGAAGAGTTTGCAAAGTGCTACGTGGTATAGGCTTCAGAAAGCTTGTAAAAGGATAGCTATTTAAGGATAGATGGATAGTATATTTACAATAGGTTATGGATTACGCCTGTTTGTAAATGTTAACCTTGAAGATATTCTTCAGGTAAGAGACAAAGAGGAGGAGCTAGAAGTATCGATGCAGAAAATCGACGCGTTACGTCAGGACATTCGGAAGACGGAGAAAGGCAGGAGGGAATTAGAGGCTAGGTTAGATGCGGCCATCGCTGAGGCCACTAAGGTAATTATATATATATTTTTTTAAGTAAAATTTTAAGGCCGAATTGAGAAACGCGTTTAATATACGCAACGAAGTTGTGTCTCATTCATATTAAAAAATATTTTTCTATGTAATCAATTGTATAATACATATTATGTATGTTACTTGTATATATTATATGTATGTATAATAAATAATTATAATAATAAAAAATATTTTCGGACATTACAAAAAAAGTAAGCAAAGCTTGTGTTATCGATACCAGACAACACATACAAATACATAGATAGTACTTTTTTTTTTGTAAATACATACATATCATACATATGTACACCCAGACTCGAGACAAACACAAATGTTAATATTATGACATAAACGTTTGCCGAGTGCGGGAATCGAACCCACACCCTTTGCACAGCAGCTGGCCACACTATTAACTAGGCTACGAGGAAGTCCAGTCGAGTGTACTACATATGTATGTAGTATAGTACATATTACATACATATGTACATACCTACAATGCTTTGATATCGAGGTCGAGCTTTGAGTGAGACTAACATAAAAAAGATAATTTTTCTGATATTGTTGTTGTTTTAAGAAGTTTATTGCCGACTCTTCTAGTAGCAAGTTAAATTTTAAGCCAATGATAGATTGAAACTGTGCTTAAAAAATGCTACCATACTTACTTACTTACAAAATTACTTCGCACCACCTAATCAGATAATTAGATGGCGCGATGTACTTTTTTTTATAAGTGTGAAGTTTTATCCTTTGATTGTAATAGTAGTGTGCATTATTTTTATTAAAGTATGGTAGCATTTTTTAGCACAGTTTTAATCTATAACTTGCTCAAAATTTAACTTTCTACAAGAAGAGTCGGCAATAAGTTTTTTTGAAAAGTGAGTGAGTGGAAACTTACTGCACTATAAATTGTTTTGCAAAACAGGAACGAAAGTTACGCGAAGAGACTTTGCGGACGCAGCGCGTGGAGGCGGCCGGTCCGCCTGGCTCGACCGCTTCCGATGTAGCTCGACTGCAGGCGGAAGTTGAGACCCTAGAGGTAAGTACATACACAATAAAAAGAAATAGGCGTATTCTTTTGCTTACAATCCTGATGCAATTATCTTATCCTATAAAAAAATACAGTACTAAATTTAAAACATAATTAATAAGCAGAAAATAAATAAAAATTTACATTTCTACCGACTTCCATGTTGACTTAGTCTTTAAAAATATCTTTAATTATTATTATAGTTGTGTAAATAATATAAATAATATTTTTTATTGATTTTTTTTTTTTTTATCAAAACTGTACAAAAAAAAAGGAAGATAGGCACTGAAGTAAATGTACAAATTGCCTCTTGTTTATGGCGCTTGATTAATTATCACAGGATAAACAATAGTGAAAGTCTACAGCAGTGTCTCTACCTAGTAAATTAAACGAAATGTTAACAATGAGCGCTTAATGTACGATAGCAGACACGCCTGCATTAACAGGCTTAAAGCGAAGATCAATCACATCTTTCGCATGTGTTTGGTCCGGTTGGATGTGATTGTTATTGTATGTTGGAATCTTAAGTTGTAAAATAAGGCCCCTTTCAAGTTTTTCTCTAGGGTCTACAAGACAAAAGTGATTATTTTTAAAGGGTCGGCAACTCGCTGGGGTTGCAAGCGTCCATAGGCTACGGTAGCCGCTTTACATTAGGCAGACAGTGATCTTGTTTGCCACATTGAGAATAAAAAACCTTTTGAATTGAATTATGAATTGAACCGCAGGCTCATGTTTTATTATGTTACAATTACTACAGAAAAACATAGCGTAGCATAGTTTATTTTAGTTGCAATGTTTCCACAGAAAACTGCTTCTGCACTTTCTGTTGCACGTGATTTGTGGTAACGTTTTGCGAGGTCTGCGTCTAGCCTACTGGCCCACTGCTGTAGACATGTTTTTGTACTCTTAACCCGACTCTGCTAACATGTATGTCTGTTTGTTTCTTAGCTCCAGTACAAAGAGTCGCTGGCGCAGCAGCAAGCTCGATACGCGGCAGAAGTGGCGGCTTTGAGAGATCAACTGCAAGAGGGAGACGCTATGAGAAATGTGCTCAATCGGGAGGTAAGAACAGAAAACGAACTAAATGGCCGACAGTAATCTTGTTGCTTGAACGTTCAGTCGCTGAACAGTCATTGGCTCTAGTATATAAAAATGAATAGTACTGCTTACTTATAAATTACATACATTACTAATTTCTTAAAAAAATACTCTTTTGAACACACTTATTTATAAAGCAACCTTTACTGCACCAGTATAGTTTTCAGCATCTTAACTGTAATGGTTATAAAAATTTTATAGATTTTGTTTTTAATTTTTAGCAAGAAATTATGCATATGAACTAAGTTCTTTTTTTTGGAAAATAAATCCAACATGTTTGTTAAAAACATATAAAAACTATTAGATTCCATTAAATATTAACTTTTTCCAACATTTTAATACTTAGGTAAGTATTTACTGCCTTTTAAGTGCGTTGAAAACGATCGTGTGACACTCTTGAGCAAAGCAACCTTGTCTGTAATGAGCAGCCTAGCTCACTCGTATTACAATGTACTACTATATGGTAATTTTTTTTGACCTTTAGCATTGATTTCCTACATTTATATACTATTGTGCCTAGAATAAGAGACTAACATTTTAATTTTTTAGCTGCAAACGTCTAAAGAGAAGCTCGAAAGCCGTCGCCTGGAGCAGGTCAGCGACAGCGAAGATAAGCATCTGCTGGTCAACGAGAACAGGAAACTTGCCAAAGATTTGGATGCTGTAAGTTTTATCATGGCAACTCTAAGTTTATAACATGAAATTACCACAAGAACCTTTGTTACCCGAAGGGTGGTTAGAGATATTGCAAATACCAATTGTTGCGGCGGATAGGTAATAATAATGAATGCTCGTAATATCTATCTTCTCCAACAGTAGTGGTGGGGGCCGAGCCTTACGCCGTTACAAACCTGATTCTTGCCATCTTTTAAGCTCAACTAAACTCTCGTACAAGTGGCGAGACGAGTGAGTAAGCTATACGATTGTGACGAGTTACCTTACTTACGGCAAGGCACCTTGGACACTTCATACAAAAATAAACCATATAATAAAAATTATGTGTGCGTTCTCTATACTATACGAGTGGTTTTTTGGGCATGAGTCAAAGAAACTCGCGAGGTATCATGGTGTTTAACACTCGCGTTTGCTCTCGTTTTAGTTACTTTATACCTGTTAATATATATGTTTCGTTCCTAAAATATTTTGCTTACTAAAATTATCATAAAAACTCGGCACATTTAGAGTCGATGCCCTACTCTGTCGTCCTCCGTATATAGGCTCAAAGAAATCTGATCGTCGTGTATAGATTAAATTTTATTTTTGTCTACGAATATAACGCTTCGCAAGAGTATATACGGGGCGAGAGTGTAAAGAGGCTTTAATAAATTTTCGCTCCTACCGGAAATAGAATATAGGACCTTCAATTCGGCAGACACTTCGTTTAATTTACTATTTGAAAAACACAGTAATGGATATAGAAAGCACAACGCTTTTATGTATGTATAGCTTTAGGAAAGAATTATATAGTAAGGAACTGAAACATTGTTTTATTTTGTCTTATTAGATAGCAGAAAATGGTAGGCGGTGGCAGGCTGAGAGGCGGCAGATGGAGAAAGAGTTAGAGGAACTAAGAACGAAAAGAGATACGATGCAACATTGGGAGGTACAGGTATGATAGCCTTCTTTTCCACAAAAATTTTGCCCATTTTGCGTTTTACGTTTTTATAAATTTTTTTACTTTATAGGTTTATAGTCTTTTTAATATTTATTTTTCAAAAATTAAAAATGTGTTACTTCAAATGTTGTATTCGGCTTTAATAGGCTGACAATGGTCCTAAAATTATATAGTTCGCATCATTTTTGTGCTACTAAAGGCTATAAATATCCAAAAAAAAACATTTTGATTACAGATAGCCGATATAATCCGATGGGTCGCAGACGAGAAAGAGGCAAGAGGCTATTTGCAAGCGTTAGCTACGAAGATGACTGAAGAATTGGAGTACCTCAAACATGGTAACAATGTGTTTTATACATTTGGTTTAGGTTTTTAGGGCTTCGAATATCGAGGGTGCAAAAATATTAATTAAATCAATTTTTATTTTGTAAATTATTTTCACACTGTAGTGATGTATGCACTTGTTCTTGTCTATTTTTTTAAATTGTAATCTGTGGTTTTTAAATATATACGTTTGTTCTTCACAGCGAGTACGTTAGGTGGACCAATCCCCCCGTCATCCCCTCCAGCGGTTCCCCCTGGATCAGCCACGGGTACGGGTGGATGGAGAAACAGACGGTCACAAAAGCTAGACAAGATGGAGATTTTGACGCTACAATCTTCGCTGCACTCAGAAATTCAGGCGAAACAGGCGGTCGGGGAAGAACTAAGCAGAACTAGAGCGGAGTTACTGGCTAGTCAGAGGTAAATGTAATTCTATTTTAGGGTTCCGTACCTCAAAAGGAAGAAAGGAACCCTTATATGATCACTTTGTTGACCGCCTGTCTGTCTGTCTGTTTGTTAAGACCCTTTTTCTCAAGAATGGGTGGAGATATCAAGTTGAAATTAATATCAAATAGAAGAGTCTACGGGCACTTTATGCTGTAAAAAATCAAGCATCAATGTGAAACAAAAATATGCCCAAAATACGGTCATTTTTTACCGCATGTTGTGACACAAATAAATCAAAATCTATAGGGTACTTCCCGTTGGCCTAGGAGACTTGATGGAAGAGCTATCTACATATATTAAGTTTGTACGGAACCCTCGGTGCGCGAGCCAGACTCGCACTTGGCCAGTTTTTTTTTTGGACATAAAATGGTTTTATTGCCCTACTTCTAATAATTTTATTTTTGTATAGACAGTAAGTTTTTAATTTTTTCAACGAATTTTTGTGCGTGAAATTCTTTTGTCGCCGTGGTATTCCTTCAAGAACTAGATTAACTAAGATAAAAGCCTTCTTTGTTATCCGCCATCTCTCGCTATCCCTACGCGAGAAATCAACTCACTATCACGTAAAGGAATTATGCCCGGCAACAAAATCTATTCCCATGAGCCCTCCGTCTCTCCAACTAATCTTATGCCAAAAATAAAGTCACCTGGATGCTCACTTGCGATGGTAAGCGATAACAAATATACTGTCGATTTTATAAAAGTTAAATAAAATGGAATATCGTATTCTGATACAAAATAAAAGGTGGACGTTTGTATGGGAAACTAAGAGTTGAGACCACTCTTAATTGTTATCTCTGCACACTCTTTAAACCTCCTTTAACCTTCCTTTTACCTTCCTTTAAGCAACCTCCGAAACCGCACCCCGGTCTCCAGCAGCCGTAATGTCCGCTGAGTCGGCGTTGTCCGAGGACGACGAAGGCTTCAAAGTGGTTGGCCTGGGAACCAAAAAGGGTAAAAAGCGGAAGAAGTCCGCCAAGTCTAAAAAGGCTTCGGCGGCATCCGCTCTGGAGTCTTCTACTCCTCCTCCCTCCGACTCTGAGGCTAAACGCCTCAAAGCGCCTAGCGCTTCCCCCTCTCCGTCCACCTCGGCGGCCAGCCCTGAGCTAGCCGCCATGGACACAACCCCCCCCGCCGCCACCTCTTCGCAGTCCGACTGTCCCACTTCGGGACGGAAGGAAAAATCTCCGCCGCCCATTGTCATCAAAGACAAAGGGGCCTGGCCAAATATAGCAAACGCTATGAAGGCCAAGCGGATAAATTATACGCACGCCCGAAATGATGCCGAGCGCGGCATCAAAGTGCAGGTCCCGACACCGTCAGATTTCCGAAATCTGACGGCCTTCCTCACGGCTCAAAAATATGAGTACCACACGTACTCATTGGCCGAGGAACGCGTTTTAAGGGCAGTCATAAGGGGAGTCCCTAGGGAATTCTCCACCAAGACTGTCCAGGACGACTTAATCGTCCAAGGCCTCCCCGTACGGGAAGTACATCGTATGTACAATGGCCGAAATAAGTCAGAGTGCTACGACATGGTGCTCGTAGTACTAGATCTGACAAAAGAAGGCAAAGCCATCTTTAACATTAAAGATGTTTGCAGCCTCAAAGGCATCAGGGTCGAGACTCCGCACAAGCGGTCGAACCCGAGTCAATGCCACCGATGCCAGCTATATGGCCACGCGCAGCGCAACTGCAGACGCAGACCGCGCTGCGTCAAATTTTTACGCGACCACGCCACTCCGGACTGTGATCGCGATCGCTCTAACGCATCCGACCCGGTCGCTTGCGTACTCTGTGGGAGCGAAGGCCACCCAGCGAATTACCGCGGGTGCCCCAAAGCTCCCAAACAGAGCTCGCGTAAACCCAAACAGGGTAAATCGCGCCCCTCCGCCCCCCGCCAACAGGCTCCGCTCGTGCCTGCTCCCCTTCCCGCTGTCAACGCCTGGAGCCGTCCTCCAGCGCTAGTAGCGTCCAAATCTAATGAGACAGACAAACTTTTGTCTGCTCTCCCCGGGCCCGTCTCAGTTACGGGTATTCCCTACCCCGCCCCTCTCATGTCTCGGGACATCCCGCGTCCAGCGCCTATGAGAAGTGCTCCCGCACCTCTCGCGCAAACGCGCCTTGCCCCCCCGCGCCCCTCTCTCGCGCTGCCCCGCAACGCCGCTCAGACGGCCGAGCAGCAGCATTTCGACATTCTCTCCGAAATTTCTTGGGTCTGCGACCCTGCCTATTTCGAGATCGTGTACGCCGATTACGTACAGATCACCAATCCCCATCAAATGCTCAGCTTCATGGCTAAGCATCGCGACTTCTTCGCCGCCCTCCGCAGGGTAACTCCAAAACCTTAAAACCAAAATGGATTGCACAACCGCGCGCGAAAAACCCCGGTCCGTCTCCATAGGCTATTTTAACGCCAACGGTCTCCGCAACCAAAGAGAGGAATTATCGCAATTCCTCTCGTCCCAAAAACCGGACGTCTTCCTCATCCAGGAAACGTTCCTAAAGCCCGCTGTCCGTACCCCTTCGATCGCGAACTATCGCACCGTCCGTAATGATAGAACTGCCTCCAATCTCGGAGGCACTCTCATCTATTACAGGCGCTCCCTGCATTGCTCCCCTATCGATCCTCCACCGCTTACGAATTTAGAAGCATCCGTCTGCCGCCTAGCGATGACCGGCCATCAGCCGATCATCATTGCATCGGTTTATCTGTCTCCCCTAAAAGACATGCTCGAGAGCGACCTTCAGTCGCTCTTAAGTTTAGGCGACGCCGTCATTCTTGCCGGCGACCTAAATTGCAAGCATCGCCGCTGGAACTCTTCTGTAACTTCACAAAGAGGCAGACTCCTCGACGATTTAGTTGACAGACTAAACTTTGACATCATCGCTCCCATGACGCCCACTTACTTTCCCCACAATACTCGGAATAACCCCGACGTACTCGACATAGCACTTCTAAAGAATGTAAGGCTAAGCTTTCGCTCTATAGAGGTGCTTGACGAACTTGACTCGGACCACCGCCCTGTCGTCCTCCGATTAGGTTTCCCTTCGGACTCTCCTCCCGACACTAGAACCGTGACGGACTCGGATAAATTTGGGCAATTGCTCGAAAATCCCAGCTCGCCACATCTAGACCGCGTTCCCAACGTAATCTCTTCCGCGACCGATCTTAACGTAGCTATCGACTCACTCACTAGCCACCTGACCGCCACCGTTGGCGAGTGCTCACGACAGGTGCCGGTTGGTGATTATCACCACCTAATCCTGCCTCAGCACATCAGGTCGCTAATGACTGAGCGTAACGCGGCCCGCCGCGCTCGCGATCACGCTCCCACTATCGATAATAAAGCTCGCTTTAACGACTTACACCGCCGTGTAAGAACCGCTGTAGCTGAGCTTCGCGCCCAACGTTTCGGTGATCTTATGGAGAACATTTCTCCTTCTCACCAAGCTTATTGGCACTTAGCCAGAGCTCTAAAGTCCGAAACCGCAAACTCTCTCCCTCCGTTATCTCGTCCAAACAACGTTCCCGCGTTCAATGACGACGAAAAAGCGGATTGCCTAGCGTCTAGCCTCCAAGCCCAATGTGCCTTAAGCACACAGCCCTTTGATCCCGACCACGTGCGCGAGGTAGACGGTGAAGTGGAGCGCAGAACTTCTCTGCCTCCACAAGACCCCCTGCCCCCTGTCACTGTCGACGAAGTCGTACAGGTCATCAAAGACCTACGCCCCCGTAAAGCCCCCGTGCGGACGGTATCTCTAACGATATCCTAAAGCGCCTCACTCTGCCCCTTGTCTGCCTCCTAGTAGCGATCTTTAACGCTGCTATGGAACATTGCATCTTTCCATCTCAATGGAAAGATGCAATTGTTATAGGCATCCATAAGCCAGGTAAAGCTCGTACCGAGCCGTCCTCCTATCGCCCCATAAGTTTACTAAAGGCCCTTGGTAAACTCTATGAACGCCTCCTTCTCGCCCGCATACGGAACGCTATAGTTTCCAGAGGCATTTTAATAGACGAGCAGTTCGGCTTCCGTGCCAAACACTCATGCGTCCATCAAGTCCTCCGCATAACGGAACATATTCTCACTGGCTTTCAGCCAGCGTTAGGTAAGACCCGTCACACGGGCGCTGTCTTCTTCGATGTAGCGAAAGCTTTCGACAAAGTCTGGCACAACGGTTTAATTTTTAAACTGTACAACTTTCAGTTGCCAGATCGTCTCGTGCTCATCATACGAGACTATTTGTCGAATCGTAGCTTTCGCTACAAAGTCGAAGGCACTCTCTCTTCCCCCCGCCCCATTGAAGCAGGAGTCCCACAAGGGTCCGTGCTCGCCCCCATCTTGTACCTTCTGTACACAAACGATATCCCTAAAACGATAGGTACCAATCTAGCCCTCTTTGCGGACGATACCGCTCTCTATACCACAGATAGGCAAGTGAGTCGAATCACTGAGAGACTCCAACCCGCTATCACCGCCCTAGGCGAGTGGTTTCGGAAACGGAGAATCGAGGTGAATCCCGACAAAAGCTCTGCCGTTCTTTTTACCCTAGGCCGCCCTCCGCGGCCTTCTCCCCTTTCTCTTTTCGGTCGTGCCATTCCCTGGCAAAATAAGACCAAATATCTCGGTGTGACCATGGATAGTCGTTTGAACTTCCAAGCTCACACCAAAATAGTCAGAGACCGAGCCGCTTTTGTCCTCGGCCGTCTCTATCCCATGATAGGCAAGTATAGTAAGATGTCGCTTAGAAATAAGCTAAATCTTTACACAACTTGTATCCGCCCCATACTAGCTTATGCTAGCGTAGTCTTTGCGCTGTCCAAGCGCAATCTCCACAAACTCCAGACCCTCCAAAACCGCTTTCTCAGAGCGGCCTCTGGAGCCTCTTGGTACGTTCGCAACGCGGACTTACACAGAGACTTCGAACTTCCCACGATTCCCCAATACTTTAAAGACTTGGCAGTCCGCTTTTTCGAGCGTACGCAAAATCACCCGAATCGTTTAATTGTGCCATCCACAACGTATCGTCCCCCCGATCGACCCGGTCACGGTCGTAAAACTATTGTTAGGCGGCCTCGGCACGTAATAACGCCCCCAGATGACGATCTCGCTGTCCGGATAGCGAGATTAGTCTCTACGACCTCCCCGAATAGGGCCTCCCTCCAAACACGACGCCGACGTCCCCGGGTTCGTCGTTTCGGGTGATACACTAGGTATCAAAGAGTGCCGGGGCGCTTCTCGCCCCCACTCAATCGCAATCGTACCCGCGTACTCCCCTCCTGGCGGTGACTCACCTTCGGGTTCGAGACTCACGCCGGTCGAAGGGACGCCCCCGAGAGCGACAACCCAAGCCGAGGCTTCCCCCGCGGGAAGCCTTTGAGCGTTGGGCGCTATATGGGCTGAGGCTCCTTCAGAGTCTCGCCCCAAAAGCCCGGTGAAGCAGTAATGGCTGCAACAGCCAACTGCATAGTCAGCTCAGAAAAAAAAAAAAAACACTCTTTACTTTTCAATGCCTATGTAAAGCATTGGAAAATAAAAGGTATTAGTGAAAAAATGATTTTGTTATACCATTTTGGTTGTTTGAATTTAAATGAGTGACTTTCGGATGCCATAATGCATATTACTCAAACTTTCTTCATACTCGTATAATTTTGTTCTAGATTTTTTTAGAAACCCTTTGCACACGTATATCTTTTTTTAATAAATATAATTTGACTGTCGAACTGTCCTGAAGATGACTTGCAAAAGACTAGTGCTTCGTTATGTTAAAATTAGTACATTTGTTTTGGATCTACATGTAGTTTTTATTTCAGAGAGTTATTGGAAACTCGTCAGCGATTGGATACGTTAGCGCATGATATGAAGCGAAAAGAACAGCACATTAGAGAAATGCAGGCGAGACTCGAGCCACATCCACCGGGCAACTCCTGTGAGTATTATATCCATAGCCTTTTAGGATTCCGTAGTCAAAAAAGGAACCTGTTTAGTTTCGCCATATTTTATCGTATCGGGGGGTGTAGATTTATTTTATATATTTTCTAATAATAGAAGACTTTGAAACTGTCCATCTTGCTTTTCTATAATTTCTCGTTATTTACCTTTAAATAATTTTCAAAGTCTAATTTCTTTCTCGATTTTCACTTGTCTTGATTATTTTTCCTAATGTTTTAAGTACGATGATTTCAGGTTTTTGTAGTTTCAATAATCTAAAACGAATCTATATAAAACGGAGTTTTTACCAAAGTTGCTTAGTAACGTACATAGTACTACGATTGTATTTATGTGACTCTGCAGTCTTCGTCAATCTTCGGGAAATCTTTGAATTTGCGATGAAGAAATCTGATATAGAGCTTTTACAACATTAACTGCCGCACTCGGAGACGCGAATCAACAGTAAAGTGATAATTAACATTTTTGTTCATTCAATAATGATCTTTATTCGTATCGACATGAGTATTACAGGTTTTTGTTAAGTAACTATTAAAATTAAGTGACGTCTCTGAGTGCAGCAGTAAATTATGTACTTTAACTTATAGTGGTCCGGTAAATAAAAAAAAGTGGTATTGACAACACTCTTTACTTATTGAGAATATCCATTTCCAGTTTTTCTACGCATTTGCTTTAGGTAAAAACTTGAGGTAAATCATTATATGTTATTTTACAAGACTTTATTGTCTTGATGTGATTGATGAATTAAAAAAAAAATCATACAATTCCAGATAGGTTTATAAATACGGAAATAAAATACGTAATTGCCGTAAAATGAAGAAATTTGATGAGGAACTTAGGGTTTAATTAATTCTATGCACTTCTAAATTCTTGAACCACATGTACTAACATCCAAAGCTAATTGTATTGCGAGTCGCGAACGGCCGAACATTAGTTGCGTATTCGTACAAATTTTGAAACACGAAGATTGCCGAAGCTCATAACATTAATATTACTATGAGAAAGTCTTTGCTTGGACCCCCTGTCAATCCAGTGGTTTCGCTACTAAAAAATATTTTTACTCACACATAGGGGAAAAAAAGGGAGTATGTGATATTTTGGGTAAGGTATTATTTCCCAATAAGGCTTGTTATCCTGATATGCGAGCGATTTTTTGTTTATTTTTTATTTTATAGTTTTAGTTAGGTTCACAATTTTTCGTAACATTTGTATCTATCAAACACAAGTTACACAGACTTGAATTTTTTAAGTTATTCTTTCAATAAAAGCTTATATTGTAATGTTACTCTAGCAAACAAGCGTGTTTTTGTTCAAACTTTTTCCAGCAGTCTCTTTCGATTCGGAATCGCGTCTCCGCTTTTTAGTACCGCTCGAAAAAATTGCAAAAGTTATAAACTATTTACTGAAAAAACGAATGAAGAATACTGAAATCTAAAAAGATTCCAAAAAAAAAGGACGAAATTTCATAAAAAAAGGTCTCGACTACTGGAACTGTAGGACCATTATTTATAATTTTCCCAGAGGGGTGAAAATACAGCTAAGAACGGGTTTCTTGAATGCCACGATGACTTCGTGGACTTAAATTTTTACTCTATTTCCTTTGCTGCTCTCCGTGGTGGTATCTTGGATTTCATTGCTTGTGTATTTGTCTCCTTTGCGCTGTATAATTGCCTAAAGAACTCGGTTACTATACTGATGACGTCACTGCGGTTGTTCGTGGTTGTTTTGCCCCGTTTTAGGACGTTGATCCAAGCTTTGTCAGGTTTCAGTCCTTTATAGGCCTTTTTCGTGCTTCCAGTGCGGCTGAAGTGTTTTTCTTTGGTGTTATATCTATAGTGCCTGTAGGCCCTTTTAACATATTTGCTAGTAAGCTTGTAAAGGGCCGAGATTTCGTTTCTTATAGCTCTAGTTTTCGTTTCTTATAGCTCTAGTTTTGTTTCCTCTTTTTTGCAGTTCCTGTCTTCTCGCCAAAGTTTTAGTGTGCGTTCTGACAGTATTTTGTGTTTTTTCTTAGAGTTCGGTGTTAATTGTGCTTATTGTAAACTTGTTAAGTTTTTGTAGTATTCTTGGACTGAAGTAATATCCTGCGCGAGCATTTGGTCTTTCATTATGTGGGAGTTTAGGTATTCTTGAAATTTCAATATTTCATCTTCGCTTTTTAAAATGGTACCTGATGGGTTAGTATACGTGTTCTATTCTTTTTGTAAACAGCTGGTCCCTGGTTTCCTGTAAATTATTTATATCCACATAAGAGTCAATTATAAGGAAGCATGACTGGAAAAAATGCGGAGTAAAAATAAAAAAGAAATACTTAAGCCACCTATGCTTCGCCGACGATCTTATGCTGATATCAGAGAAAGGCACAGAATTACAATACATGGTAGAGTCATTAAATAGCACTTGCAAGCTCGCTGACTTAGAAATGTACCTCTCCAAAACAATGATAATGATAAACAGCACCAAGGTACAAATATATGTCGACGACGCAGCTCTCAAGTATACCGAACAGTAAATATGCCTCGGCAAACATTATAAGCTTTGACAGATTAAGCAACTACCGTGAGGCCGAACGCAGGGCACAGCCAACATGGGATAGGTAATGGAGTTTAAAATAAATATTTAAGAGCAACATGCCAATCAGCCTAAAGACCAAGGTCATGAACTCTTGCCTTATACCATGTTTAACCTCCGCTTGCTAGACGACTTTAATCAAAACATACGACATAAAATACGGCATTCAAAAATACGTTATACCTTAAAGTAACAGACGGTCTAGCACAAGCTCTTGCAATAAAATAAAAATGGGCTGGACATGTGGCATGGCTTCAAGATCAGCGATGGACAAAAAGTGCGACTGCATGGAATGGACCTGTAGGCAAAAGAAAGAGACGGAGACCTCGAAACAGATGTGAGGACGAAATCAAACGCATAGCGGGTCCCAACTGGATGCAATCTGCAAAATGCAGAGAAGACTGGCTTACTTTAGAGGAGGCCTTTACCTGCATAGGGGTTCTTGCAGAATAATTACCATTGATTGATTAGGATTTAACAAATTTATGAGTAAAGCAATATAAAAAGTTTTTAACACTCTAGACTTAATTTTTTTAAAAAACAACATCAGCATTTTGTACCATGAAATTATGAAAGAAATATAGGCTTTTTTTATTTATTTTATTTTATTTATTCATCCGCCGGCAAAAAATCTTTGCGATTTTTAATTAGTTATGCAATAATTAATTATCAATTCTTTACTGCTTGAACATGAACATTGCAAGTGTGATAATTGTTAAACTATAAATTTGGATTTTTTTCCTTTTATTGAGTTATTCTTCAAAGGCTAATAATAAATATAATAAAATAGAATAAATTTCCGTTGGAAAAAAAAAAAGAAAAACCAGTTTTTTTATTAACAATTTATGTAGTTGAAAAATATTTTTCCTCTTTCCTTTGCCTTTTTCAAGATTTCAAACATCGTGATTAGTTTTTAAAATATTAGCAAAAAACCACACCCCCCTTTTTTCAATGAATTGTTTATAACTTTTGCAAATTTTTCAAGCGTAACGTATTTTTTTTCGCAAAACATCTAGACGCGATTTCAAATCGATGACACCTCAGTCATATTTTTCCGAGACTGCTGAAAAAAGTTAAGAAAAAAAAGGAAATTGAAAAAAAAAAGCTTTGTGACTATATTTACACAATTTGTATTATTTTAACAATAAACGAATAGTTATTTATAATTTGGAAAAAACAAGTAACTATGACAGAATAATTACAAATTGATTATGTTTGCTTCTTAGCGGACTTCAATACTTGCGGTAGCAAAACAATAATACAAATACATTAATAACTTCTAGTTACAAATGCAATTTTTATTGTATAAATTTCAACTCAGCTATTTTTATCTATTTCATGTCTGTGATAACATTTTTATGTATATTACACGTATTTTTTTTAGCACAAACTCTATTATATTTACACAAAGTAATATGTTTATTTAGTGCACCATTTCTTTTTGTTTTCGTTCCATGTTTCCGCACAATCCCATCCAATACACAATCGAAACGTGATATGTTAACGTTATGCGTATGAACACTTAATGTCGAATGGATTATTGGGGCTCCTACCACAAAGTCCAACGGCGTCCACGACGAAAAAAACGAAAATAATTGTTTATGGTGGCATTTACGAACTCTATGGTCAATGGAAAACTGTGAAAATTTAAAATTGGAACTGTGATTTTGAATTCCAAAAAAAAAATGTTTGTGCTCTGGTTGTGTTCTAATTCATTAAAAATTGGAACTGTGATTTGAATTCCAAAAAAAAACTTTATTGATCTATGGTCACATTTATTCTTTATGGCATTTATTTAAACGGAAATGTATTATCTGTGGCATTTATTACGTATTTAATGATTTGTTTTGAACGGTTGCGTTAAACGCGTTCTTAATGTTTTCTTTTAATTATATTCTGTAATCTTTTTATTTTTTAATAATTTCTGCATTGTACTTTTTTTAAAATTGTAGATCGTACTTGGTTAAGGCCTTATTTACCTCTTTTTATAGGCGTTACTTCTTGTCTATGGGGAGTAGCCATCCTCGTATATCATCAGATATACGCTTGAGTAAATTGTGAAGAAAGCTTAGTTTTCTGATTGTAATATCAATTTTGATTTAAATACTTGTTGTTCTCAAATGATCGAACATTTACGTTTCTTTAAATTTCTGGACAGTTAGGGAAAAAAGTCTTATTTCGTTTTGCAGAATGTTGCAAATCAAAAGCGTGTGGTTTTCTTATCAAAAGTATTGTTTGTAAATTTTGTAAGCGAACGTTTTGTGCAAATTCTAGTCCTTTGCTATATCTAGTCCTAAATGAATTTTACCAAAGATTTTACAAACTTTTCGATTTTTTTTTAATTAAGGTCTTGGCCATACGATCTAGTCAATTTTTATGATTTTTATTTATTTATTATTGTTTTTTTTTCATCGACTGTTATTTAATTTCGAATAATGTATGATTATAGTTTAAGATTCAATACAGTATCTAATAGTAGATATAGAATATTTCTGAAATCGTATTCAGTAGTTGAATCTCTGAAACCAGTCAAATATTTTTACAAAAATATTTATTTTACTATTATTATGGGTACAATGCGGATCTTATAATTTTTTCTGTAGATAAAATGTAGAATCTCAGTGCAGTGTCTTTACTATTAGAACTGTAATGTAGCCAAAATGTACTTTTTTTAAAAAAAAATAAACAGTGTTGTATATTATTGCATTTGATAGTATTTCATCTTAAATTTCGAAACATTTACTATGCATTTATATGTTTAAATTTATGCAATATGTTACTACAACATTTTTAGTGTTTAACTTAAATTTATGTACAGTATGTTTTTTTGTACAAACGTTATTAAATTACTGGTTTATTATTGATTTTTTTGTTTTAGTTCAAGTTTTTATAAACGAGTCCTTAACATATTTAGCAAGGCAATGTACCTACATTACATACATTAAATATATCTACAATTAACATTACCTAATTAGTTTTTTTTGTGTGAAAAATGACAACCTTAGTTTTATTTTCAACTTTATTGCTTTAAGCATTTGTTGTGTTTTGTAGTTCTGTGTATAGTTTTTATTTTGTTTGGTTTTTTATTAAATTTGCAAAAAAAAAACTGGTAAATAATCATGAAATTAAAATTTATCGTCACTTCAGTTTTCACTTACTTAATTTTACTGATTTCTGGTCATAAAAAGGTGCATTTAAATTTTTTGACTTAATAATACCTAGCTAAGGATTTAAAGTTGAAAAGATATTAACACTGGAAGTTATGTGCAAGCAGCCCGTCAAGGATCTGTGAAATCTTCGAGCTACTGGAGCGGTAAAGAAGAGAATGGTTCGTTGATTTATAAAGACTTTTTTAATAACGCCGTCTTCGTCCTTTAGAGAAGTAGTTACTTTGTATGTGATTGTGCATTTGTTTTACCCTTTATTACTAGTTTGGTCGTACGGTCGTAACGGTTTTCCTTAAGTTCAAATGTAATATACAGAAAATTTAGAATAAATTAAAGTACGACCTAACTTTTTGGCGACATTACCCGTTGATATTTTGTCAAGTTTTTTTATTTAAAAAATATATTTCTATTTATATCCTGATTTTTTTTCAATATTCATGGACATATGAATTTCAGCAGTTATTGTCGCTCTCTTGTGGAGGTGTAAGTTCTTGTTTTGTGCTGTGACCCCAGGTCAACCTATACTTGGGTTCGGTTCATTTTTATTCATAGTATTTCATTTTGTAAATACGAGCAAGTGTCAAGGAAAAATTGCATTTACTATAGTGCGACGTCACCGTTTTGTAAGTCACTCCCAACTACCGTAATTATTCCATATGTACGAAGTTTAACCTAAATTTGTATTGAATTTGAATATTGACAGTTCTACTAAGCAGGTATATCTGTATGTAAATATGCCTTAATTTTGCAGATTTTGATCTCACCAGTTATATGTCTATGTTAAAGATTGATTGATTAATGATAAGCTTTGAATTAAATAATAGTTAATTGGATTACAGATAACTTTTTATCTGTCCATTTTCCGTCATTAATGCAAGACATGAAGATAATATTGCTGAACACTAAAAATTCAAGTATATACAATTTTGCTCCACCTTGTGACCACAAAATAGTGATGATCGCTAAAAAAATACCTGTATAGTATTAAAACCGATTTTCCATTTTTATTGCTTCGCTTTTGCTTGAGCTTGTTGTGGTGGCATGGATGCTTTGAACAAACAAAGGTATCCCACTGCCACAATGAAACTACCTTTTTTAGTTATACGTTAGCGTTTGTCTAAACAATAAATATTGTTTGCACAAACATTTTTAATTTTGTATCGAAGTGCTCATTCATAACACCACATAACGCGCTAAGCAATATGTTTTTTTCTTAACACTTGTTTGTATACTTACGCACTTAGGTATCTGACTAATCAGTTTTTTTTATTGTAAAATATTTGACCACCCAGTTTGTAAACCCTTCTAGTTGGTGGTTCACGAGACGGCATTTATACAAATAAAATAATGAGCAATAAATATACTTCATATAAGTATATATTTATGAGCAATGAAAATGTTTTTCACAAAAGTCAGCTGTATTATCTGCTTAGTTTTATATTTTAGATTTAAGCTAAATTTTATACACATCAGATTTTGACTTTATAGTCTAATAGATTTTCTTTTTCAATTTTTTTATTGTACTTATTATTATTAATACATTTTGTTATTTCATAATTTGAATATATTATTACATTGTGTGAATGTTGGCTCGTGTAGTAAGGGCTTAGTTTGTACAGCGTCAACATGTAAAAGTTCAATGTGCATGTCTTGTCCCGATTTCATGCCTAAAATCTGTGCAGTCGGGTGCTTAAGTCCTTTTTAATGTTTTTAAGATTTTTTCTAAGCGTTTTAGGTCCATTTCATTTGTGGTAAAACGTATTCAGCACTTGAGCACTCGATTATACTTGGTTTATTATTTGAGATATTCTTTTTATATTTATTTCGTGCTCATGGTTTCGGGTGGGATTGGTTTATGTGTTCACCCCTTTTAAAAAATTATTTTGTCTTACTTTTATATATACATATTGGTATTTTTTCCCTAACTGTACACTGGTATTACAGTGTTCAAAGTTCGTGAACTAAACATACTCTAATTAAACTAATTACAAATTAAGGAACCGTCTAGAAGTATTAGCTTTTGGCAGTGTAATACCAGATTTATGTTAAAACAGAAATTTTTATGTTACGCAAAATTAAAATATTTTTGTGACCGTATTTCAGTTTTGGACCGACCGCCATCACAGATGAGCTATTTGGATCAATTTCTTAAAGAGGCTCCTACGGAACGACACTACGACAATGTTAGCTCTATTACTAATGAGCAGAAGGTTCGTTTTATTTTAATATAAATATTTTACAGCTTTTCTTGTGTATAAATAAATTACAACAGGTTTTTTTTTTATTACACAACAACATAATAAAACCGCTAACCTGGCCTGCTTAGCTAGCAGCCGCTATTGGCCGCTTTAAAACAATGTTTTTTCTTTTTAGGATTTTTATTTTATAATTAGTATTTTTGTGTTTAACTCTCACTTAACCGAATAACGTTGATTCTTATTGTCAATAAACAATATCTTTTTTATGGTATATAATTATTGAAGGAATTATTTAAATTTAGTAAACTAAATAATTTTGTAAAAAAAAGGATATTTTTCCTCAACACAATTATTTTTTAGTCATAGTCATTAACCTTTAGGTTCATTGAATTTAAGGAGGTTAATTTGAGGTGTAATGTTTTTCCATTTTTAAATGCTTTTTGTTACTAATCCTAGCTTTTATCTTTTAAAATTCGATTCAGCTTTGTAAAGTGTTATGAAATGGTTGCTCGATAGTTTGTTAATTAAAAAAAAAATTTAGGTAATTTTGTTGTTTGTATTTTTGTTAGGATTCGTCGTTATTTTCTTTTATTTTTAGGGTTCCGCACCAATATGGTGAAAAGTTATTCTTATGGTAATATGATACTTCGATTTATTGACTGTATGTCACCGGTTTTTCCCAGCAGCAACAAATTCCTTCGACTTGTTTGATACAGTAGTAAAATGGCATACCCTAGCAAAAGCGTGATGTTTTCACCAGTGTATAAAGACATATTACACTATTGAAGCATACGCAGAGAAAGAGCTCCGCGTGCGATAGGCGCTAGCACGTGACCGCACGTTGAAAAATCTCGATTTCATCGATTTTTTGTCGCTTTAAAATTTAAATATTTATTTAGAACTATGATATTAGTGAATAAACTTGGTCATCTTAATATATAATTTATGAAATAAGAATGTCACTCTTAGTTTTTTTAAACAATTTTAATAAAAGCCCAAAATTAGAGTGTCGGAATTAATTTTTTTTCTGTTTTAATAGGTAAATTATTATAATATTAGCAAATTCACTTAATTAAGGTTTGGAGCTCTTATTTTTTTTTTTTACATCAAAAAAACGCAGACTTAACTCGTTTGGGTATGCTATCACCTTAAAATATAAAATGAAAATATTTGTTTAGTTATCTTGAATGGGGTAATGAGTCTGTAAGTAGGGTTACTACGGCAAGTGGGGTTACTGCGGAGAGTGGGGTGTTGTATAAACAGACTTTTTTACTTATTTAAAAAACTTTTTTATTTATTTAAAACTTTTTTTATTTTATGTAACATACTAGTACATATGGCCATATCTCCGAAGTCTGTTAACCGAAAAATCCATAATAAAACTGAGAGATAATTTTTCAAATATGGGTTTTTCATCAGAAACAAAATTTCATTTATTTGTTGTATGTAATACAGGAGAAATTAAATTGCCTTAAGTAATCAAAAAAACTTAAAAATTTCAATAAAGTGCTTCTAGTACAACTTGCGCCTAAATTGAGTTTTTTAGAAATTCAAGTCAATATTTACAAGCGACTATTTACAAGTCTTTTGACAAATAGCACCATTTCGTTGCACCTAACTGTTTAATTTGCAACTAGTTTTATTGTCGCTTATTGTTGCACAGATGTCGCCGCAGTATCGTTACAGAAATGCCCACCATTGTTGTAATATGAAGGTATTTTTTTTTTTAGATATTTTGCATGTTCGTCTAATAAATAGGTTGTGGTTTTGTGTTTTTATATGAACATTGATTACATTCTGATTACAAATACACTTATTGAAAATAGTAAACAGAAAACATTTTTTTATAGTTTTATCCTGTGAATTCTTAATATTACGCGTTACGGTAGGCACACCGCGTCTGGTATGCGGTCCTAGTAGACATACTTCCAACGCATATTGACCAATACGCTAAATGACTATTCCAAAATTCTCACATAGACACATGTCAGCTCGTCCGAAGTCAATAACGAACGCTGAGAGAACTCATTTGTATTTCTACTAATGTATAAGACAGATAGGGAGGAAATTATGGCCCGGATTGTTACTCGAGATGAAACATGGGTTCACCATTGTGAACCCGAATCAAAGCAGGAGTCAATATGCTCTATGTAAAAGAAAAATAGTAGTATATTTAAATTGAACCTGCCTTTGACCTCCCCTAGTAGTGACACCAGCTAGTTTGCCGTAAAGTAAGAGTATATTCACGGTGTTTACGGCAAAATAAAATGACCGTATAAAGTACCGTAAACTTGTCTTTCTAGTTGTATTGCGATGTCACTTTTGTTTATTTTGGCTGAGTATATATTGTAAATATATATTTAGATTTGTCATTGATTTTGTATGGTGTAAGCAGTGCACATCACGTTGTGCGTTACCAGTGCCTTCCGTCCGACACGCAATAAGTTATAAATATTACTTAGCTACGCAGAAATCGGTAATTGCTGTAGGAATTCGGGATATTCTGTCCTTCTAGCTAACACTAGTTAAAAATCATATCACTCATTTGCACCGTTGCTTGCAACGTTACTCACCCGTGAAATAATTTATTCCCGTGGGACCTCTAGATCCAGATAAAAGTGTTCTAGTCGCCAAAAATCAAGTTAATTGTATGCAAAGTGAGCACTGACTAGACTGGAGATGCTAAATCGGTTTTTTTGACAGTTGTACCTTATCACCCAAAGGGCAGATGAAGAGCACAAGGATCTAAACATTTTAAGGCAAACTAGGTAGCGCAACTATTATGTCGCAAACTTTATACACTCTACACACTCCATTTTTTTCAGGTTTTTACCAACAATTCAATAATTCGTATAATGAATAGCCTATGATTCTACCTTTAACCTATATTTAGTACAATCTACCTTTTACTGTTAAAAATAATTAGAATATTTTTAAAAAAGTAATTTCTACTTCCCAAGTCCTAAAGTCTAACTCAAAATTAAAATATTTGATTCAGGTGGTTTTCTAAGAATAAATTTAAATCGTCAAAAACGATTACTATTAACTGTACCTAAACTTTAATTAAACTTAGTATTTGTACAACTACGCACTACTTCAGGTCATACGCATGGATACTTCAGACTTGAAGAAACTAAAATTACCTTAAATAGCTTTAATATTGGTTGCCACTTCTTTTTCAAGTTTTGTTTTTTTTTAATTCAGCTGATGTACGGATCCCAACAGTCTACGGCGTTAAGTGGTTCCGTAGAGTCGCAAGATGAATTGGAGGTTAGACCGTCGTCTCCCGCATCAAGCAAGAGTTCGCCGAGTGAGATGTCTACAGTAAGTATTCATTTGAAAGTATAAATATGACCTTTCTCTAAATAAAAAAATAATATTTTTGCTTTAGTTACATAACGTTTTTGGTTGCCATGCATTTCAGAACAATTTATTAGTATTGAATCGTACTGTGGCAACCTTATAGATCAAGATATCAGCTTTAAAAAATGTACTTATCAATAAACATTGAAAATAGAAATTAATATTTTTTTTAAATAAATGTTTAATCGTCGAATAAATTATTTAAAATCATTTTGAGGTTTTAAAGACACTTATTCAAAAATGTTCTCTGATTTTTAAGTTTTTGGCTTCACAAACACAGTGGTCAGTTTTGGTTTGGCTTCTGACAGCCAGACTACCGTAAACGTACCGTCACAAAAGGACAGAATAAATCTAAAATTATAGCAGAAAGACTAAAATTACTTACTTACTATTAAAGTCGAAAACTTTGCGAGAATAAGCCGACTAAGTTAAGCTATTTACGAACTTAAACAATTGTTGTATTTTATTGTACTGTACAACGCCGAGACAGTCATGGTACCGCGACAAAATGTATCACTAGCGTGACAGCACCCGACTAGCTAAATGTGACTACATAGTCCGCGCACCTTACCTTACGATTGCTCTGTCTAGACGACTTCCATGGCCGACTGAATTAAAGATGATAAAGTAATTGTACTACTACATTTAACATTGCCTTACATGTGCTTGACTAGTCTTTGTAGTTTTAAAATAATTAACATATGCTTGTTTTAGGACCCATGTTTAGGACCAACGGTACCAGGAAAACAGAAACTTCACCAGTTCTTAGTAAGAACGTTCAGCAGTCCTACTAAGTGCAATCACTGTACTTCACTCATGGTAAGTACCTTAAGATTCTGTTAGGGGGCGCACGTCAGACACAACCCTCATTCCGAACGAGTAAATAGTTTTGGGCATAAATTTAGATATTTTTTTTATTTCCTAATGTTTCATATAAAATAAATTGTTACAATATAGGTTGCCCCAACAGGCTGTCGGAACCGGGATTTTTGACTTGGCAGCACAACGTTCTATCACTTAGTCTCTTAGTCTCTCTCTAGTGGCGGATATAATGATTAATATCCAGGTTTTTAGGAAAAAAAGGCTTTCCGCCACATTATTATCTGCGTGTGTATCCACTGGTTACGCATTCTGGGGAAGATATACATACATACAAGATATTAAGCTTACATTTATATCTATTTCAGATCGGTTTAACACGTCAAGGAGTTGTGT
Organism: Apoda limacodes; assembly: GCA_946406115.1. Taxonomy (NCBI): domain Eukaryota; kingdom Metazoa; phylum Arthropoda; class Insecta; order Lepidoptera; family Limacodidae; genus Apoda; species Apoda limacodes. Next base: position 15,944,317 of record OX291555.1, on the reverse strand, counting down.
GCGAGACGTGTGGATTGGCGGTCCACACGCGGTGTTGCGCACGAGTCGCAGCCAGGTGCCCCCTGCCCCCCGAGCGGTCGCGCAGACCCCTGGGGATCGACCCCGCACGGGGACAGGGGACTGCTTATGAAGGATATGTTAAGGTCAGCTATATATCAATACAGAGAGTAAGTGAACTCTCGAACAACAAGTCTCTTTAAGGCTAATAAGGCGGCGCTAGCACTAGATTCGCCACTTCTCTCGCACTCAGGCACCGCTTAATTTTCTGTCTCTACCGTGAGCCACTGCACAGATGAACAAGCACACTTCAGTGCAATAAGGTCTATGTGTCTATGTTTTTTACTTATATTAGGGTTACATATTCAATTCAATTCAATTCAATATAATTTTATTCAGATTAGGCTACAATAATTGAGCACTTATGAATGTCACTACGCCATCAGTTCGTAAGTCTACAGGGCGGGAGACCTTGTACTGAGAAGAACCGGCAAGAAACTCAGCAAGGGCATTTCTTTTCTCCCTTTCTTTTACAGCGTCCAATTAAAATATTGGAAAATGCCCTCCCTATCATAAAAGGACACTTTCCATTACAAACATAAAAAAACATGAAATATAAAGCACAAGCACAACATAAAAAAGTATCTAATATAAACAAAAGACAGTTTATGTATTCATCACTAAGAAATAATCAATGTCTTACAGTATTAATAAACAAAACAAAAAAGTAAGACTAAATACTAAGAATACCAAGAAGTTTGCAAGAGCAGACCAGCCTCCACAGGCGGCACCCGTTCACGAGTATGACACATGAATCAGCCATCGCTTCGCTCAACCATGTTTTAGGGAACGTAACGACCCGACACACACGCCACCACCGCAGAGACACTTTGAGAGAGCATGACACACTCAAGCAACTCCAATAAAACTTCGATTGTACTAGTTACAATGTGTGTAGTAAAGGAACAAAATATAAGAGGAGAAGATTGGAAGGTTCGCAATGCATTACTACCGAGCAGCAACGGCAATAAACTCACTAGTTAATCTTTTATACATCATATAAAAATACAATATAGCCTTACACTAGGTAATAACATAATATACAATGTTTTAAATTTAAAAAAAAATAATGTTTCAAATGCCCCAATACAAATCAATTAAGTTCTAATTTTTCCAAGCATTTTTATCATTTATGTATTCATCAACTTTGTAATAGCTTTTTTTCATTAAAATATCTTTGACATATATTTTAAATTTATTTGAGGGTAAATTAACCACATGTTCTGGAATTTTATTGTAGAAAAATATACTTTGTATTGCGAAAGAGCTATGTACCTTCAGAAGACGACATTTTGGAACTACCAATTTATCCTTATTCCTTGTATTAACACTGTGGAGGTCACTATTTTTTGCAAATAAGTGACAATTTTGGCGTACATACATTATACAAGCAAAGATATATTGGCAAGGAACAGTTAAAATATCAATTTCCCTGAATAGTTCCCTAAGAGAAATTCGAGGTCCTAATTTATAAATTGACCGTACTGCTCTCTTTTGCAAAATAAAGACTGTATCAATATCAGCTGCCTTACCCCAAAGCAAAATGCCATAAGACATGACGGAATGGAAATAGCTAAAGTAGACCAAGCGAGCAGTGTCAACATCTGTAAGCTGCCTAACTTTCCTAACTGCATAGGCAGCTGAACTGAGTTTTCCTGCAAGAACTGAAATATGAGGGTTCCACTGCAGCCTATTGTCTAATGTAATACCTAGAAACACTGTTGAGTCTAATAGTTCTATTTCTTCTCCGTTTAGGGATAATTTTGTACTTATGTTTCTGACATTTGGCATCATAAATTTTAAACACTTAGTCTTTTTAGAATTAAGAAGTAAATTATTTGCCGTAAACCACTGAAGAACCTGAGAAAGCGCACTACTTACGTCGTCAAAATTAGTTTTATTTCTGTCAACTTTATATAAAAGAGATGTGTCATCAGCAAATAGTACAATCTTTTCTCCACAAAGAAAGGCAAGTCATTTGTGTAAATTAAAAATAGAAAAGGACCTAAAATAGAACCTTGAGGAACTCCTAATTTTACTTCAGAGCCATTGGATTTTACCTCATTGATTTGAACCTTCTGCATTCTACTATTCAAATATGAGCGGATAAGCTCAAGAGCCAAATCTGCAATACCATAATGACTCAGTTTCCTTATAAGAGTTTCATGTTGCACGCAGTCGAATGCCTTTGATAGATCACAGAAGATACCAATAGCATTTTGTGACTGTTCCCAAGCAGCAAATATATGCTGTATAAGGGCAACACCTGCGTCAGTTGTGGAACGCCCTTTTTTAAAACCAAACTGTTGAGGATGAAGTAATCCATTTAAGTTAAAATGTTTAAGCATCTGATTGAACATAATTTTTTCAAAAATTTTGCTTAAGGCAGGCAGTATAGTGCGACACCTCAAGTATTGAACCTCAAGTAAAATATATATGCTCCCTATGCTAAGCCCCCACACTACCTGTCCTATTAACGTCGGGTTACCTGTGTCTTGGGCAAAGTAATGGGGTACAATCACGCATTTAAGTTTTCATTAAATTTCCATAGTTGGTGTTCCACAGGGTTCTATTCTTAGGCCATTCCTAATTCTTATATACATTAACGATCTGCCTATGGTTGTAAAAGATAGTCATGAGATAGTGTTGTTTGCAGACCAAACATCGCTTTTATTTAAACTTAAAAGTCGCGAAACTATTGTTTAAATGTTAACAACTGTCTGACTATAGTTGTCCACTGGCTCAACATGAATAATTTACTCCTTAATAGCAAGAAAACCAAATGTTTAAAATTTTGAACACCAAATGTCAGTAAGTAAGGTAAGAACCAGTGCATTTATAATAGGGAGCAGTTAGATATTGTAGATACTACAGTATTCTTAGACATTACCCTAGACTCAAAGCTTCAGTGATGTCCACATATAGCTAGATTGGGGAACAGGCTTGGTACTGCAGCATTCGCGGTTAAAAAGGTTCGTCAACTTACGGACTAAGCTACTGCCCGGATAGTATACTTCAGCTACTTTCGTAGCGTGATGTCCTACGGTATTTTATTATGGGGACACGCAGCTAAATTTCAAACAATCTTTATGCTGCACAAGAGGGTTGTTCGAGCAATTTACAATCTAACCCATAGACACTCTTAAAGAGATAAATTAAAGGGAAATCAAGTCTTAACCTTACCGTCTCAGTTATATTACATAATTTAAATTTATGTTCATAAAAATATTGATTGCTGTAAGAAGAATAGCGATATTCATAATAGTAATACTTGAAATAGACACAAACTTGCTCTGATCCACACATAGCTTAAGAAAATAGATAAATCATTTAAAGGACAATTTATCTGTTTTTACAATAAAATCACTGCAGAATTATGTCCATTAAACTTTTGTAAAACAGAAACTTGTTGAAAAAGCCTATTACACAATTCAAGACTACCTTGATGATAAAATGCATTGAATTATATATTTTTTGTTAATATAATTTACTTGATAATTTGTATTTAATTATCAAAATAAAAAGAGCGACTGCTAGAGAGTTTCTTAGCTGATTATTTTCACCAGAACACCATTTTGACTTCGAAACGGTAGTATCTAACCTTATTTTATATGTAAAACAAACGTAAAACTGATGCACCGAGCCCACAATTTATTACCCATGTACACATGTCAGTGCTGATGATAGTGATGACGAAAATGAATAAAAATTAATTTCTTTTTTTTAATTAGTTTTTTCAAAACATAGTTTTTAGGGTTCCGTGCCTCAAATGGAAAAAAGGAGACCTTATAGGATCACTTTGTTGTCCTTCTGTCTGTCTGTCTGTCAAGACCCTTTTTCCCAGGAACGCGTGAAGGTATCAAAGTTAAAAAAAATATCGAATACCAAGGTCTACGGTCCCCTTGAAGCTGTAAAAATATCAGCTTCTAAGTTAACGCAATGAAAAAAATACGACAATTTTTGTCAACCTTTTCTTCGATTCCTCCCACAAATACGAGATTTGTGGTTTACAGTACGAGATACGGAAACACTATCAGCCTACAATTATATTGAACGAGATCTTGACAAAGGTAAATTAGTAGGTATGATATTTTATTGCTGGAAAAATTTCATTAAAAAAACAGTTTATAGTTAGATAACCCACCGAGAAATAATACATTCGCGTTCCTTGCATTACTCATCTTTACCACGTTGCGCAAACATCTACTTTTCTCTGTTCCTTGCGTGTGTTACTAAACTTTTTAAAATTTATGCATTGATTCAAAGATATTCACTTATATGAGAAAATATTCGTTTAATAGCTCAAAAGCCGATGTCCCAACACTGAAATTGTCTCTGGTCTTCAACACGCCTTATCATAATAAGACAAATAAGAAAAAATAAGTTTTAGTAACTTATAGTTTATTGACTTCAATAAAGCATATGAATTTGAATTTTGAAAAAACAGGTGATCGGAAAAGGTCATTGACCGACCATGCATCGGGTGATCGTTAAATATGGTGTCAAAATCAGGTATATTGAAACGGAACATAGTTAATGAAGATATATTGTTGCAGGTACCAAAGCCGGGCGGAGTAAAGAAGGGCTGGATGCGGCAGTTCGTTGTCGTCTGCGATTTTAAATTGTTCCTGTATGATATATCGCAAGACAGGTATGTAACCTTGTAGCTTTCATTGGTGTCAGGTATGACTTCATCGTCATAATTTTAGCTGCTAGACGTCCACTGCTGGATAAATGCCTCGTACTTAGATTTTTAAAATAAAAGGATTCGGATCGCTCGCATCCAGCGATATCTCACGACTCTAACTTGTTCGTTAGTCCACCTAGTTGATTGCAGCCTCATAGTGCCATTTCGGCTCGTGGTCTTTACTCTAAAACCTTAGAGTGAAAGTCAGTCGACCTTCTGTAGTACGGATTGGCGACCTTAACTTTATGTGGCTGACTCCATTTATCTTTGAGATCTGAAACGGATACTCATTCTAAGCAGTGGACGGATATCTTTATGTGGATAAGACGTCTTTGTATAAAGCTTCTCGTAACTATATTATTGTTTTCAACAGGAACGCGTTACCTTCAGTTTGTGTTAGCCAAGTGTTGGACATGCGGGACCCAGAGTTCAGCGTTACTTCAGTCAAAGAGTCTGATGTCATACACGCGAGTAAACGAGACATCCCTTGTATATTTAGGGTAAGTGTATCCGTTACCAACTTTTATACGTTCACACGGTTGGCGCACCGGCTTACCCTCATCTTTGGGGAGTGCGATTTGGGATGAAACCCATCAGCAGACCCAGCGTGGATTGTGCAATTCACATAAGTCATTTTGACGTATGGAGGTTTCCTTCCGATGCTTTCCTACGCGGAGTCAAGCCTGTGGTATGAACGTAACAATGAACTTGAGTAATTTAAAAAAGAATTTGTTACACGCCAGCTGTTGTGTTTCGATCACAAATGTTTTCTGTGTTTCACGCTTTGTAAGGATTACGCAATGTGCAACGTCGGAAGGCCTAACTGCATAACATCCGTTCTGTAATAAAATTACATCTCAGCAAATGTTTATTTATATATAAACTGCGCAATAGCATATTGCCAACTACTGGCATATAAGTTTAGGAAAATATAACATAAGTGGAGGAAATTATCTAATAAAGCTAAATCTACAGTCTCCTTAATTAAAGAAGGAAGGAATCTTTTTATGTCAAAGTCATCTTCTGAACAAACCGTCCCTGTGTTCTCCGTCTGTCTGTATGAAAACAAAAATAATTCGACTTCTTTACAGATATCAACATCTCAATTAGAAGGAGGTAAAAGATCTCACACACTTATGTTAGCTGAATCGGAGTCTGAAAAAACCAAATGGGTCGTCGCCCTCAGCGAACTGCATAGGATATTAAAAAGGAACAATCTACCGGATAAATATGTGAGTAAATATGTTCAGTAGCTGCCATGGCAGATGTTATTCTGCAAAACAAATTCGCTGACCATGCGGACATATTGTGTAAATACATTAAAATCCATTAGAAAACTAATCTACTTTGTTAATAGTTAAATTTATAGTAACTAATTACTGGTTACAGGTATATAGCGCTTGCGTGATATTGGACTCGACAGCGGCTAATGCTGTTCGAGGTGCCACTTGTGCTTGTGTTCTAGAAGGGTCTCGGTTCTGTGTGGGGGGAGATTCAGGGTTGGCCTTGATAGACCTGGAAAGGGGAGAAATCACGCCTAGAAGACAGCACGCCCCCGTGGCTAGAGCAGAGTACGTGCCTGCGGAACAGTTGTTGGGTGAGTGGGTTTTGTTTAACCCTGGCCTGTAGTGTGCACCTAGTGTTCAAAATTATACATTAACTCTCTTTACATTTAGATGTGGTCAATAATGGTTAATAATGGTTAATTATGCCATCAACTCGCGCGGCTCCCTGTACCGAGATGTGCCGTGTTCAAATCGAGAAAATACTCACGTTATTCGCCACCTTAAGACTAGTCAGCTCCAACGGATTTCGGTTCTTGCAACAAATATGACCTGACTTCAGTCACTTCACTTGTCACTTCAGTTTGCTGTTTCCGTGGTCTATGTCGGCGACTTTGATTCTTCGTCGGACTACCTAATTTCTGGTCATATCCTTGAAACGAACTTTGAGCATATCCCTTAACTACTCGCTTATCCCATGTGCAATATAAAAAAGACTAAAAAGATAACTTGCAAGGAGATAGCACAATGGTATTGTAGACTATTTGTCTTACACCACTTATTAATAAAAACAATAAGAGTGAGAAACTGATAACAATGTACAACTACCGCTATCAGCACTAAAATAGCAAAAAGCATTACGTTTTTCATAGCCTGTGTACAGCTATAGAGTAGTTGTTACATTTTATATCAATTTACAGTGGTTATAGCGGGTCGTGGCCGACACGTCCGTCTTGTTCCGATCCGCGCGCTCGAATGCTCCGAAGTGGAGTGCGTCAAACTGGCGGAGTCCAAAGGTGCAGTCGACGTGGCGGCGGGGGAGCTGCATGCGCATGCGCATGGATTTGCTGTCGTTTGTAAGAGGCAGGTTAGTGGTACCAAATTTAATGTTTTAATTTGCTGAAGTTTTGTTTAGACCTGGACTGAAGCGAAGACCTAAGGCCCACATGTTGGTAATTTTATTGAATCTTAATAGATTAAAGTTGATTTAGGGACCTTAACAGCCCAATGCAATGTCTTAAGAGTTTGTTCGAGAATATAAAAATATTAAAATGATCAAAATGGAAGATAGTGCAATTGAAATGGTTTTTTTTTATTCAGGTCCTTTTATTGTTATTTATATTATGTCCCAGAACTCATACGTAGTAAACGTATACGAGATAACCCGCACGGCAGCGCGGCGGTGTCGCATTGCTGAGCTTAGGGCTCCGAGCGCTGTACACAGCGTGCAGTTGGTGCGGGGCCGGTTACTGCTCGGTTATAGAGGGGGTTTCGCGGCTCATTGTTTACCCGACCCGAGGAGGCCGTCGCATGACCAGCCAGCTATATGTGAGTATTGGGCCTCTGACTTGCGTATATAGGTACGTTTCTTGGGGTTTCAAGGTTATATAATGCGCATGCACAAATTTCCGATTAAATTTAAAACCAATCGGTAAACGCAAGGAAACGCATGCGTAATGAGGGACAAATTGGTGAATACGAGACAAATATCTACGCAGATGACCCGGAGACCCCGAGAACCGAACTGTACTGTATCATCAACTTTCCTATTTATGGATTTAATTATAATTGATGTTTTTACAAAAATGAAGTGATCGAACAATAAAAAAAAATGGTGTAATACAAAACTTACTTTTTCACTGTGCAAAGGTTTATTGAGCGCGTTATTATTAATATAATTATTAAGGACGTTGAAAAAAAATCAGACTGTCATACATTCAGGACCTAAAAATAAAATAAATCAATTGCTAAGTACCAAGACTAAAATATGCACCAAAGTCCCAAACACGTGTATATTCAATATATTTTTGTCCACAGCTCTAGTCCACCCTGAAAATCAAGTGAACCTTTTCCTTTCGCATTCTGGCGCTCGACCGTTTGCGTGCGCGCCCGTACCTAATTCCACCGATACCCTGTTAGTATTTAATTCTCTTGCGCTGTATGTGGATCGGAACGGACACCGGGCCAGAGACACGGAACTGATGTATACGGCGCAGCCTTCGTATCATGGTATGTTTTGGATTATTTGAAATATTTCCTGATGTATATGAGTGAACAATATTGTTTTATTTTCCTGTCCAATCCTGAGGCTAAATAATAATTTGTTATCGGGATATGCGAGACGAAAATATTATTAATAAAATATTATTTAAATAACATAAATAAAAATATCTACATAGTATATAAGTATTTAATTTTTTCATTATTACATAGAGATCATAAGAACCAGTTTAATTTTTATATTCAGGTATTTTTATTCAATCACAAAAAAACGCAATTTTTTTAGCAGCTCCTAATATTTACGAATTTAAGTTCCTACGAAGCCGAAGCTAGTCGGTTATCTCTTTAGAAACCTCGATGTGTAATATATATTGACTGTTACTATTAGTCAGGATTGGGCACCCTAAACTGTATAAATAATTTCATTTTCTGTGCCAAGTCAAGGATTATTTAATCATTATTCCTATCAATATATGGTATATGTATTTTTATATGGTGACTGCTTTCCACCAGGCAGACCGTAAGCTTGTTTGCCCCCTTAGTGGTATAAAAAAAATGTGGCATAGGGAATGGCTATTTTAATCTATTTATTTATTAAGCACTTAATTATAATATAGACGTATGTTAGATACAAGGATTGATTTAAATCGATTTTTCCTTATTCGATACTGTTATAAACTAGCATTGAGCTATACATACTGAAGAAGACACCGCACTTGTCCTAAACTATCCTAAACAATTGTGGTGTATAGGCAGTACGATACTTAGTTACTCCCTGTCTGAGGTTACTTATTCCTATAATAAAAATGTTTTTTTTTTGTTTCTACCACTAAGGTGGCAAACAAGCTTACGGTTCGCCTAATGGTAAGCGGTTACCGTAGCCTATGGACGCTTGTACCACCAAGGGTATCACTCGCGCGTGTTTATAGCATCTCTTTTAGTGCAAACATAATATACACACCGGCACAATTAGCGGAACAGAAAAAAAAGTGAGACTATGAGATAATAACGCATATATTTGACGAAAATGTAATTAGACACAAAATAACAAATTGACGACTTTGAAAAGTCTTCGTTATTTTTTATTGATAAATAAAGAAATTTGAAATAAGTAAAATTTTTAGATGATTATGAACCATCACAAAAAATAAAAAAAAGTAAGCATTAAATGATTTAACAATAAAATTAAAGCAAAATTAATAACAAGTGTTTCCCCCTCTTGCTCTGATTACGGTTTCCATTCGTCTGGGCATGCTACAGATTATGTTATCGATGATTTCTTGAGGCAACCGCTCCCACTCCTCAAGTAATGCGTTTCCAAGTTCATTCAGATGGTTGGGGGGTGGCATTCTGGATTTAACCCTTCTTTAAAGCAAGTCCCAGACATGCTCTATCGGATTCATATTGGGGGAATTTGCTGGCCACTGCATCACCGGTATACCTACGTGGCTCAGATATGCCTGTACCGATTGTGCACTATGAGCACGAGCATTATCTTGCATTAGAATAAAGTCGTCACCAATAAATGGGGCAAATGGTACAACATGTTCTTCTAAAATGTCTCTCATGTATCAATCTGCTGTCATGGTCCCTCCTGTGACTATCACTAACTCCGTGCGAGCTCCCAAACATATCCCTCCCCAAACCATAATCGAGCCGCCACCATAAGCCACTGTGTGTTCAAAATTAGACTGTATGTGGCGTTCTCCTTTGCGTCTCCATATTCGCTGTCTCCCATCGATCTGTTTTAAAAGAACTCTGCACTCATCAGTAAAGAGAACCTGCTGCCATTCGTTCAAATCCTTTTTTTGTGTTCCGCTAATTGTGCCGGTGTGTATATATATTAGCTAAATAATGTAATTTGTTTTATTTGTTTACAGCGATAAACGACACCCACCTACTAATATTTACGACGACTCACATAGATATTTACGACATCGAGACTGGAGAGTGGGTACAGACCATTAACATACGTAAGTTTTTTAATAAATCAATTCAATCAATCAAATTTAAATATTTAATTTGATAACATAATAATTATATACCGTCACGATATTTATCCTTAAAGGGGTGGTCAGGGATATTACGAACGTCACCCGTTCCAGTGTCCTGTTGACAATTTTTGTAACATCTACGTTTCACGGAATATATTTCGTGTGATAGGTAGTAAGCCTATCGTCGTACCGGGCGCAAACAGAATCGAGATAATTAAAGTATTCACAAATTGTAACAATATTGGTTGCCCCTAACGGGAATTGAACCCGGGAACTTCGACATGGCAGTCAGACGTATTTTTAGCACACAATGTTGTCATTTTTAATATATAGGTAAAATAAATGTAATAAATTAAATAACAGTAGGTATTTAAATGACTTTACTAACATAACTTAATACAATAAAGTTTGTATGAACCAAGCTACGACTGATTAATCTGCAGATTTCACGGTTTTCTCACATTGACTATGACATGTATAATTAGTTTGATATTGAATTCCTAGTCTCAATAATCAATCTTAAAAATACACCTATTTATAGAATTAAGTAATGCATCATAAATATATTCTTCATTTGGGACTCCCTCAAGGTCTAAAGAATTTTTTCTTCGAAGAAAACTTGTCATAGAGGCCATGTTATAATATTTTCTTCGAAGACCCTAACCTCCAGGGTAGTCTTAAACGAAGAAAGATTATAGTGCAACAAACATTTCTGACTTGGTGGTCCAAAATCAAAACTGCAGTTGCTAATTGAAATGTTATAAACTCACAATGACACTAGCGACCAAACATCGAAGGTCGGAAAAGTTTGTTGCACTGTATTTCTATGTATAATCTTGTATTTCTTAATTATGTAAGGATTTAAAATGTTTATGTACTATGACTTTATAAGTCATTAGTAGTTCTATATCATACTACGCCAACGCCATCTAGTTAGCAAATAGGAAACATTTTTATATGGTGAAAAAATATAACAAATCTAAGTTATGACTTTACACGATTTTTTAAAATTAAATAAATGGCTATGTGAGTAGAAAAAATCTAGCTAGTTCCACATCTCACTTAGGTTTATATGCGACATGAAATTAGATTACACGTTCATACAGAATTTGAAGAAATAAAGGTACTCTGCTCGTTCCCCGTAGGTGATAGCGTGATAATATGTAGCCCATATGTTGACCCGATTTCTTAATAATATTCGTGCCAAATTTGAAGTAAATCCATGCAGTACTTTTTGAGTTTATCCCGGACATACATACAGACAAACAGACAAAAATTCTAAAAACTATATTTTTGGCTTCGGTTTCGATTGTAGATCACACCCCAAGTATTCTTTTAAAAAAATATTCAATGCACAGTTTTGACTTTCCTACCATTTTATTATATGTATAGATTATATTTTTTATTATATCGATAATGGGTTGGTATTGTTTTGTTTTAGCTAACAGCAAGCCGTTAGACGCGTCCGGGTGGTTGTGTTGCGTAAGCGCGGGCCCCAACAACGGATTCCCGTTTTCCTCGGACTCGGGGCCCTACATAATTTATTTGAGACCCCTTATAACGCGTTAGTATTGTTTTTTTTTATAATTTGATTTGAGTTATAAATAAATGAAAATTAAAATATTTGCTTATTTGCCAAGAAACAGGTTAGTAGGATATATTCTTATAATATTATTTAGACCAGTTTGTGTTACCAAAAGCTAAAATTTAACTGAATATATTCACTGTGTTTATTGATCTGTTTAGAAATGAAACAATGAATGTCAATTTCACAATTGCAAATGTAATGTGATCTTCTATGCTGTTATAAAACTAAAGAGGATCTCTGTACATTATAGATGTTTAAAAAAAATAGAATTATCCACATTAAAGACGTTGGACCCAAGCTATTTATTAAAAAAAATTGTTTGTTTCTAATGCCATCACAATAATTAATAAAAGCCCTGCTCGTTACTCTGAATTGATTTGGATAAAACCTTAGAAATTTCTTAAATTTAAAGTTAAACGCCAAACTATTAAACCATGAGAACCTCATCAAAACCTGTTTAGTAGTTATTGTTGTAGGTTTAATCAATTTTTTATATGGAAATTAAGCAAGACAATCGGACAATATGTACGAATATTTTAATTTTTATTTCAGAGGGGCCCCTAACAGTGGACGCGTCACTATTCTGGGGGCCCAACAAGTTCCGGTTTGCGGTAAGGGAGCAGTCGCATCAAGCTATAGAGGCTCACAATAGGCTGTAAGTATTTTTTATAAACCCTTTTCACATTAAAGAGTGGCTGGATATCTCATCCTGGCCACTCTGCACAACAACCGTGTCATTCATTACTAATAACAATACAAAAATCAATCACGATTGTATATGTGCAAATGTGTGCGTTAATTTCTGATGACCTGGATCTTCTCGGGCCGTATATGTATGGTTGACAAAGATTAGAGCACAGCCTAAAACATAATTTCATTCGTACAGTCGCATATTTAAGTCGTAAAGCCTATGTCTTCCGAAGCTGTCTAGCCAGTGATATGTTTGGTCTCAGTGCTTTGCTTTCGGATTTTTCTCCAACATCAAACGCGATAGCAACTGTAGGAATGAAATAAATGCTTAACTTATTACTTGTACTGTGTTATTACCATCATTTTTAAGGTTCCTTTACCCAGGGTATGCCAACGGAGCCCTATTCCTAAGAATACGCTGTACGTCTGTCGGACCATTGAAAGGCTTTATGTTTTAGACCGAAATAGGTAGAAGCCTGAATTTTTCACAGAATATTGAGGGATTATTAAACAAATAATAAAAAGTTGAAAAAGTTACAATTTAAGGGGGGTCTCCATACAAGATACACATTTTTGTTGTTTTTGCTCTATCGTAAAAATAGTAAGACGTTTGTATAACTTCAAACTTGCAGTGAAAAATAGTGTGAACTCGAAAGTATAACAACAAATAATAAAACCGGCCAAGTGTGAGACGGGCCCAAGCAATTACTATTTTAAATTACCGGTTCAGCACCATCTAGCTTATTAAAAGAAACAGTAACACATTTGCTTGTGGGAACGATATTCAAAGTTAAGGATTGGTCAGTACTTGGATGGGTACCGCTTAGCGGCACACTTTTTTTTTATTGTGTTTGTACGCTAACCCCTGTGCGCGTTTCCAACCCGTACTTGGCCGATTTCTTTATTTTTTATTTATCTCAAAAGTGCTTTTTGCCTTATTATTTACAAGGTTATTAAGATTATTTTTATTTTAATCTTTGATTCTAATTTGATCTGATACTTTAAACTGGTTTAGATTCAACTAACTTATTAACATGTTTGCTAGAATCGATTTGGTGTTTTTCAGTTCGGAGCGACGTTCTCGACTAATATCGGCGCCTACGAACTTCGCTCACCTTTCACACATGGGTCCGGGGGACGGACTGCGCTCGCAGAAGCTATTCGACCTACCGACCACCGTAGAGACGGCGGACACCCTCGCCCACCACACACAGGTAGATCTGACAACCACTGCTGGATATAGGCCTCATCTTACTTTTATACAGCGTGCAATTCTGTGTCGCCTGTAACTAACGGCTCCCCGCAAACTCATTTTTATTACTAACTAAGTTGGCAAACAAGATGCAACGTTCCGTCTGATTTTCAGCGGTCACCTCAGCCTAAGAACGCTTGCAACACTAGGGGCATTACTCGCACGTTGCCGATCCTTTAGCAATCTAATAACTTCTTTCTTGAAGATCCCCATACTGTAATCCTTGCAGAAAATCTTAGCACCACAACCGAAACGTTCCTGGAAGGAAGTTCCTCTGAAACGGCACTGTGCGTGACCATTTAGGTTTTAAGATGTGAGGATCAGTTATAATAATAGTAAAAGTCCGATTTTTTTCCCTTGCAACCTCCTTTTAGTTTTTCTGATCATTTTTTTTTTGCTCACTCTACACTAAATAGATTTTACGCGGCCAGGTATCATGTAAATTGGCCCGCGTTGTAATAAATATTGTTCGTTTGCAGACTTTTGGAAGTCGAGATAGCAGTAAGCGGACGTCTCCCCTTACTGTCTCGCACGGTACTGGCTCCTACAATGGTGATTACTATTATCATATTTGTTTTATTGCTTAATATCATCTCTATGTCTATTTAGACTTGACTTTTTCTTCGCATTCGCATCGCTTTAAAACTCAAATAGGACATAGAATGAAATAAATTCTACATCTCGAATTACTATGCGTTTCAAATGAGACGCCGATGCTGAGGCGCCATATGGGTGGCTTATCGAGCATAGAGCATACCGTAGAAATTAACGTACTATGTCATAATATAAACATTTGTGTTTATCTTTAGTCTGGGTGTATTTATGTATGATATTATGTATGTATTTACAAAAAAAAACTAATATTTATGTATTTGTATCCGGTGTCTGGTACCGATAACACAAGCTTTGCTTACTTTAGGGCCAGACAGCGCGGTGTGTAATATCTAAAAATATTTTTTATTTATTTAATATGACGCCTTAGCATCGGTCATTTTATTTGTAATGTACAATACAGTGTAAGGTCTTGAGTCTTTTATGTACTGCTAGCTATTAACAGCGGTTTTACCTGCTGCGTAATATAATTGCTTCGCTCCTTAGAGTTGTAGCATGAAGTTATGTAGCGTAGATTCTTTCACTCTTTTCTCAAATTGGATTGGTGGTTTTCAAGATAAGCGCGTTCAAACATACCATCAGCTTCATACTTAAGTACAAATATATATATTAAAAATAATCATTCTTATATTCAGGATCGTGGCGAGGTGGAACATCGCGGCCTAGGGAAACGCCGCCAGACGTGCCGCTTGAACATCGACCTATGGAGAGGTAACTATTGGCGAACTTTAATTACTATAGTTACCAGTCTAAGCATACTGTCATGGCAACAATAAAGAGCATCGCACATCTGGTATGCGGAGCTCCTAAAAGGGTATCAACATTGATGTGTTCTTAATCGTGTACAAGGGACACGTGGCCTTAACCAGATCAAACGAAATTTCCTTTGCAAACTTAACACTAGAATTACTTGTTTAGAAATTATATAGGTACAATTTGGGCTATTGTTTTCCGGGACAAATATAATGATGTCGTTGTTACAGGTCAATAGGCGGCGGATCCCAAGGCAGTGGTTCTTTGCTTCTAGAACGTTCAATAACTCCGCTCAGTTTAGGCAGCATGAGTTCTTTGCATGATGTACTTAAGGTACGTATATAAATGTGTTTTTTTTTTTAATACCACTAAGGTGGCTAACCAGCTTACGGTCCGCCTGATGGTAAGCGGTCACCGTAGCCTATGGACGCTTGCAACACCAGGGGTATCAATCGCGCGTTGCTGACCCTTCAGAAATCTAATAACTTCTTTCTTGCATTAGCTACATCAACATCTGATTCAACAAAGAACCTTGAAGAACCCTATACTGTAGTACTTGGAGAAAACCTTGGCTTGGAGCTCATTCATATTTTAGTATGTCCTATAAATGACGCTGTAACATTTTCCCTCGCAGCCTAGTTGGAAGTGTGGCCAGCTGCTGTGTAGAGGGTGTGGGTTTGACTCCCGTACTGGACAAACATTTATGTAATATAAACATCTGTGCTTGTCTCGAGTCTAGTTGTATTTATGTATAATATGTATGTATTTACAAAAAAATAAATTCAAATTCTAATTTCAAATTCAATATAATTTATTCAGTTTAGGCTACAATAATTGAGCACTTATGAATGTCACTACGCCATCGGTTCGTAAGTCTACAGGGCGGGAGACCTTGTACTGAGAAGAACCGGCAAGAAACTCAGCAAGGGCATTTCTTTTCTCCCTTTCTCTTACAGCGTCCAATTCAAATATTGGAAAATGCCCCCTATCATAAAAGGACACTTTCCATTACAAACATAAAAAAACATGAAATATAAAGCACAAGCACAACTAAAAAAAGTATCTAATATAAACAAAAGACAGTTTATGTATTCATCAACTTTGTAATAGCTTTTTTTCATTAAACTATCTTTGACATATATTTTAAATTTATTTGAGGGTAAATTAACCACATGTTCTGGAATTTTATTGTAGAAAAATATACTTTGTATTGCGAAAGAGCTATGTACCTTATGAAGACGACATTTTGGAACTACCAATTTATCCTTATTCCTTGTATTAACACTGTGGAGGTCACTATTTTTAGCAAATAAGTGTCAATTTTGGCGTAAATACATTATACAAGCGAAGATATATTGGCAAGGAACAGTTAAAATATCAATTTCCCTAAATAGTTCCCTAAGAGAAATTCGAGGTCCTAATTTAAAAATTGACCGTACTGCTCTCTTTTGCAAAATAAAGACTGTATTAATATCAGCTGCCTTACCCCAAAGCAAAATGCCATAAGACATGACGGAATGGAAATAGCTAAAGTAGACCAAGCGAGCAGTGTCAACATCTGTAAGCTGCCTAACTTTCCTAACTGCATAGGCAGCTGAAGTGAGTTTTCCTGCAAGAACTGAAATGTGAGGGTTCCACTGCAGCCTATTGTCTAATGTAATACCTAGAAACACTGTTGAGTCTAATAGTTCTATCTCTTCTCCGTTTAGGGATAATTTTGTACTTATGTTTCTGACATTTGGCATCATAAATTTTAAGCACTTAGTCATTTTCGCATTAAGAAGTAAATTATTTGCCGTAAACCACTGAAGAAAGCGCACTACTTACGTCGTCAAAATTAGTTTTATTTCTGTCAACTTTAAATAAAAGAGATGTGTCATCAGCAAATAGTACAATCTTGCACAGCTTCTCCACAAAGAAAGGCAAGTCATTTATGTAAATTAAAAATAGGAAAGGACCTAAAATAGAACCTTGAGGAACTCCTAATTTTACTTCAGAGCCATTGGATTTTACTTCATTGATTTGAACCTTCTGCATTCTACTACTCAAATATGAGCGGATAAGCTCAAGAGCCAAATCTGCAATACCATAATGACTCAGTTTCCGTATAAGAGTTTCATGTTGCATGCAGTCGAATGCCTTTGATAGATCACAGAAGATACCAATAACATTTTTTGACATGTTCCCAAGCAGCAAATATATGCTGTATAAGGGCAACACCTGCGTCAGTTGTGACACGCCTTTTTGTAAAACTAAACTGTTGAGGATGAAGTAATCCATTTAAGTTAAAATGTTTAAGCATCTGATTGAACATAATTTTTTCAAAAATTTTGCTTAAGGCAGGCAGTATAGAGATAGGTCTAAAATTATTAGGATCATCTTTACTTCCACTTTTAAAAAGTGGTATTATTTTACTATATTTCATTAAGTCTGGGAATATCCCTTTGTCAACACACTTCCGCTAAGGACTTTGACTGATATACCCCATAGGTCACAAGTTTGTTTCTAAGTTAGTAATTTAAATGTCTTTATGATGTCTTCAGAGGTAACATGCTTAAATTTAAATATAGCCTTGCATTTATTTGCATTACATTTTAAAAGTAACTCTGATTCTAATGGAGAGGAATTTAATGCATTAGTTGTAATTGTAGGCATTTCAGTAAAATATTTCTCAAAAGAGTTAGCGACATCAAGATCTGAATCAATTATTTTTGAATTTACAGTAAGTGAATAATGATTGTCACGCGGTTTAATTTTTCCTGTTTCACTATTTATTACATTCCATGTGGCCTTTATTTTATTATCAGAATTTTTAATTTTATTTCTTAAATGTGTTGCTTTTGCAACCCTGCATACTTTTTAAAATATTCTTGAATACATTTTGACATAGTTGGTGAATGTGGGACTGTGGTTATAATGTTTCATTTCATACAACTCATACCACCTAGTTCGACTTCGGTGTATTCCTACAGTAGCCCAGTCCTTGAATTTCATTTTATTATTTGGCCTAAAAGTTTTACTTTAAACACTTGCTCGAACTCATTACTTAAGAAATCAAAAAAAATATTATAAAGATTATTAGCATTATCATGCATGATATGTAAAAATGGAATTTTCTTTTCAATATTAACTTTAAAATTGTTTAATCGAGCAGTGGTCACAGGTCTATAAGTTACTAGTTGAGATTTTTTTTATAGTTGTGTAGAATTTTTATTATTTGACCACAGTGATCGGACGGCAAATTGTTAATAATAGATTTATCTTTTACTTCAGCGTTACAGAAAATATTATCTAAACATGTAGCTGAAGTCGATGTAATTCTAGTTGGTTCCAGAAAAAAATAATTTAAGTCAAAACTTGTAAATAAGTTAATAAATCTATCTCTTGTTTGGGAACTCTCTAAAAGATCAATATTAAAGTCACCACAAACAATAACTGACTTTTTAGAATGACAAATTTTTTTTAGAACTTGTTCCATTACAGACACAAAAGAATTATTATTTGCAGAAGGGGGGCGATACACACAAAGTATAATATAATTCTTAAGTTCTATACAAGACAATTCTATTATGCGTTCAAGTGAGAGGCTAACTATATCCTTTCGGTCTTTACACTGTATATTATTATTAACAATTATTAATGAACCCCCTCTAATAGCATTTTTTCGAATAAAGGCACTGGACAAATAATGATTGGGGAAACTAAACATTAATTCATGTTTACTTAGCCAATGCTCAGTTACACACAACATATGTATATTATGACTTTCTAAAAATAATTCTATTTCCAATTCCTTGCCAGAAATGCCTTGTATATTTTGATGAACAATGTTAAAAAAACAGGTCTTTTGTCTGTTGTCAAAGAACTCAGTTTAAAGTATGATCTAAAATAGGAACTGACTGGGTGCAGCTAATAACATCAGCACTATAAGACATAGCACTAACGCTAGAGAGGTCAATAGACTCCTTAATACTACTTAAATCTAAATCATGTATATTAGAAGCTAACAATGTAGCCATTTCTCGTCTACATTTCATAGGCATGGACATACCAGCCGCTGTCAGTCTAAAATTATAAATAAATTTATTTATGTCAAAATATAAAATTGCATCGCTATGACGATGAGTCAAGTTGTACAGATGTACATTCATGTCAAATATATGCCTGTTTAGTTTATCAGTGGAGCTTGAAGAATATGGAAAACCGCTTATTATAAACTTACATCTTGTTTTATTGTGTAACTCCAACAAGGTACCTACTCCCTGTATGATGTCATTTTTCTTTAATAATGAGCCATCACCAAACAATATGACAATTGTTGTAGTGCTATTTAGTTCACTGACATAAGTATTTGTATCCGTTGTCTGGTTTTTATAATACAAGCTTTGCTTAGTTTGGAACCAGGTGGCGCTGTGTGATATGTCCAAATTTATTATTATTATATTACTAAGTACTTACATACATTGTGTTACTTTATTTTTCATCATCAATATAATTAAATATTTTCAATGAAAAGATGTAGTTAAAACATAAACCTTGAGCCACGAATCGAGAATTCGAACCTGCAAACCTTATCGTCCGCGTAAGTGCTCTACTAATCCATCAAGGCACAAGTTTGGCCTAAGAAGCCTCAAAAGAGTGACACATTTGTGCGGTATTGTTATCTGCCCTGTAGTAAAAGACTGACTGTTTGCTTTTCACTCGTATCGTAAACCAGGTGGGCACAGAGCTAGGGGAAGGTCTGCACTCTGAAGACAGCAGTTGCGGAGCGTCCCCACCACACCCGCTGGATCCTTAATGGTAAGTCATATTTTTATTGTAATTATCTTTGTTATATTATTTATTATATTTAGTGTAATGTGTCCATATTATTAAGTATACGGAACTCTGATAGCATTATTACGTCGGTTGTCTGTCTATCTGTTCGCCTAGAATCTTTGACGAAGGTGTTATAACCTAATTTTCAAGTTTCTAACACGACGCAGAAAAATAGGGTTGATTAGGATTCCTCTTTCCTTATAATGTGGAAATTCCTCGTTTTTCTGAGATTCCTCATCCTCATCCTCAAAAACGGAGTTTAGAAATTCCTCTTCCCCTTCCGTTTCTTATTAATAGGAATTAATGAGTTAGGCTCATTATATTAGTTCTGTTTACGCCCGCCGCACCGAGACAATTCCCGAATCCTTTGCTCACTACGTTAGATGCCGCGCACTCTAAGAATTTTGGTTAAAGCAAGGGAGCGATAAATCCGTGTTACATTACGGTATATCTTATTTTTGTCTCAGAACAGTAGGTAAACTGCCTGATAGTAGGGCACGACTCTTAGTAGTTACGTTCTTACGTAGCTAATTTGTGGATTTGCATTTTGCATAAATTAGTTTTTTTTGTTGCGTTCTTAGTTTTTATTGTTGTGTTCTTAGTTTTTATGGTTGCGTTCTTAGTTTTTATTGTTGCGTTCTTAGTTTACGATTTCCGTAAGGGCAAAGTCTTAGAGATGAAGCCGAAACCTCATCCTCAAAATATATTTATAATTTTTCCTCATCAACCCAAGTCAATAAAATCAGCTATTATTTGAAAAAAAAAAGGCAATGTACAAGAAATTCTGATACATTAAAGAAGTGTCATAACAACCTGCCGATTATTCTAATTTTCATTTTTTTTTAATTTACAGTACACTTTTTTGTTATTTACAGAAATCAGTTAAATACATACTGGACACTCGACATGTCCCGTTTCTACGCTTGTTTCTGTTGAAGCTGTGAGGCTACGTACGCGCTGACAAATGATGTGTTATTATATATAGTGATGTGGTAATAGAGAATGCAATCCCGCGAAATTATTCAGTAAAGGTCGTAATGCCTAGAAATCGTGTGGAATTTAGGATTTTGATTGATTTAGGCCCTTTATAATTATTACGCTACGATATCATACTAAGGCTAAAAGCACGTGCATTTTAATATTATTTCATTTTGGCACTTTGACTAAATCAAAGAAAAATGCTCTATAATGGTAAATCATATTTTCAAACAAGTTTCATATATATAAATAATACTCGTCTCTAAAAAACGTAATAAAAATGGTTTTATTTTTTTACTTATTTTGTTTAATTTAAGATATTTTTTCAAATATAGACTGGAAATAATCACAAAATATAAAAAATAATTTAGTTCAAAATGCTTATTTTATAATAATGCCTTAAGTGGCTAATATACATAGTGCCTACAAATAATTTTGTTTTTTATTAAAATATCAAACCAAAGTTAAAACACTTCACAAAAAAAAAACAACCGTCTTCAAAAAGATGCACTAAAAAGGTAAACATAATAACTTGGTTCCAAAAATCTGATTTAATTACAGTTTGAAGTTGTTGTCTATGTACCTAACAGTTTATAACACACTTGCATACCATGACATGAAATTATTATTATTACATTATGTATACCTTTTATGTTTGTGTGACGAATTGCTTATTGCCATACTCGTAACAAAATTTTATACAATCATCAACATAAAACCAGTTTCAAATCCAAATTACCATATATTATTATTTTTTTTCAAAGGTTTAAGTTTTTAATCCAATACATAAATATGGGATGAGCTGGGAACTATACGCTTTTAGATAAACAAAGAATTTCCCGATCGGTCTAGGCGTCTTCAAGTAATCGGGGAACATACATTAAAAAAAGATTCCAAATAATTGAGAACCTCCTCCTTTTTTAAAGTCGCTTAAAAAGGTGCCAAATAGGTGTCACAAAAAAGTAAAAAGTTGCAGATTGCATTCTCTATTTGTGTTCTCAAACTATTGATATATTATTAGTTTTTTTGTTTTTGTCACGAAACACCTATTTATTAACTTGTAAATATTTTTTTTAATTTCTAATCTCTTTGTGGAGTTTTTCTTTGTCTTATATATTTTTATTACTATCGTATACTGCGCCAACAGTCTATAATTGTAAATGCATTTAAAGGAATACATTCAGGGACTCTTTCTATTCAGTAGATTTTCGTTAATTAATTAATGAATAGGATTGGTTAATAATGAGTCCAAAACGATACTTGAATATCTATGCAATGGAAATTCTTTTTCAAAATTCTATAAACAATCAATCAATATATTATCAAGGCTAATTGCGGAAAAAAAATTATACAAAATATTTTTTTTCTAATTTTCAAAGTTTCCTAAACCGTATTATTTATACCGTAAAAAAAACTTCGGCTGCAGGTTTTTTTTTTTATTAAAAAATATACTAAAATGATTTTGCAGAAAAGATCGTTTATATTGGGCCCAGAAATGACAATAAAAAATGTGTCAATTCGGACCAGAACATCAGCACAAACATTTTTACTGTCATACCAAATCTTTCGTCTTTTTCCTTTTTCAGTTCAAAAATCTTGTTTTCATACAATTTACTGTTAAAAAAATAAGTCGGATCTGGTTCTCAGATACTCAAGTGCAACCTGTTCAAGGTCACCTTTCCAACATGTTTTCGTGAACCATTATTTTTTTTTTTTTGTAAAATGTATGGTAAATAAAAAAGAAAACTTAAAAAAGATTTTTACAGATGTGCTGCAATAGTAAAAATGTTTGGACTGATGTTCCAAACATGATATTTTTATATATTTTTGTTTGCCGGCGCTTCGACTTTGGGCCCGATTCAGTATGAAACGTGAACGGTATCCTTCAGGAAACTTAGATTACTGCAAAAACAATAAGTATGATTTTTTTACTGAGTTCTATACGAGTAAAAATGCAATGAAATCGTTGTGATCAAAAATGTTGAATGTAATTATATTATTATGTATAATACTATATAAATTTAACTTATCAATATATTATTTTTTCATTTGTCATAAAGAGAACGTCTTTATACTGAATTTAAGTTAATTGCGTTATACACTGCGTTAGTGTAGCCTCTTGCATTCGACAAGTTTTGTTTAAAATGAATCGCTTTTTGCTTAGCGTTAATTGAAATAATATCAATGAATTTGGTTCCTAAATATATAAAGATTTATTTGCAAGATTTTTATTATATTCAGAGCGCTAATAACAGATTATAAAAAATATAAACTTGTATTATAGTTAAATGAATACTTTTCTTTTGATATATCCAATGTGGCTTTGTGGTCAATTGATAGTAACCATTTAATAAGTCTCTTATGCAAACGAAAATTAATAAAATATAAATATAACTAGTGATAATTTGTAGATATTATTAACCCAAATATATTTATTCGACTTTAATATGAACTTTGAATGACGTCACTTTATTTGTACCGCTTTTACCGCCGATTATTGTATAGAATCGTAGATATTAATTTGTAAAGGCGTCCATTCTTTATTATAACTTACGCTAAGTGTCAAATTTGTAAATTTTTTAGTGCAATTATATTTTGTTTCTATTTTCAGTAAGATTTCTACCGCTCGCTCTCTTAAATAAAAACTCGTTAAGGTCGCGCCACCAAAAATTTGAACTAAACATTTGTGTGAAATCGGTATATATAGAAACACTTTTCATTACTAGAGTAGCGCCACTTGATTGATACGCTAGCTCTAATAACAGTCTCAAATGTGTTACCAATAAGTGTATTAGAGTCTGGCAAATATATGTTGGTAGACAGAACAAGAAAATGATTCATTTAGATGTTTAATTGTATATAGGTTATCTACAGGCAAAATTTCATATCTAACGTATGCAATGTTGTACCCAGGAAAATACTTTTAGGCCACATAATTTGGATCGATAAAAAAAATATGGTTTTCTGGCAGTCCCACTAAGTTTGCTGCTCTTACTTGCCCTAAGATCATGATGTCAAAAACAGTAGAAACTTTTATGACACCCTGCATGATAAAAAAAAAACACGTAGAAGCATAACTTGCTCAAAAATACAACTTTTGGCATGACTTTATTAGAAAAAATGACACTTATTTGTTTTTATCGGAAACATAAATATATATATATTAAAAAATATTTTATTATCTGACATGTTCTCTACCCACATATATATTTTTGCTAGACTGTGTTTATTGGTTAACAAAAAAGAAACAAAGTAATAAATACCGTTAAGGTAAAAATACAGTTTTACACCTTGACTTGTACTTATAATCCACCCCTTATTGTTATACGAAAATAATAAAATTAAACTGCCTTATAAATTTCGTGTATTTGAAAAGCCAAAAACATGACACTGCCTTATACATGATATATTACAATATACAGTCAAAATCGGTTAAAAGACATCGAGGCGACCACTCATATTAGGGTCATATATATGAAAGCCGAATGACGTTATAAACTGTGTATTAAAAGGGCAATAATGTCCATGGGATTCAGTCAGGGCTTTTATTTTAAGTTAATAACAGATACAAGTATGTTGTATAAAACGATGTCGTTATAAGATTTTGACTGTACTTAAATGTAGTTCTATGCTCGTGCAAACAAATTATATAGACATGATAGAAAATGTTGAAGACAAACAAAGAAAAGCAAATTTCTGTAGCTGAATGGTTATTAACAGAGCGGTTATACTATAAAAAGGATGTGCAATGTTACGGTCACCCGGAAAATGCGTAGGCAAAGTAGACTGTTGAATGTCATCTCATTTGAGTATGTATTCAGAAAAAAAACTGTGTTATCTTTATAGCCTAAACCGCTAAACTAATCGTAATAAGGTTATAACATGGTTACCTGACATCCCGATATGAGTAAACCCGATTTGCGTAAAACCAGCAGTTAGTAGAAAAATATTTATGTAAGTGCTATATGGGGTATATTGGAAGTATTTGGTAGTAAATGAATTGGCTGTTGATAGTCTTAAGTATTGTCAAAGTTACGGCAATTCGGTAAATTAATTGGCAACTTAGGGTGATGTATAAAAAGTTAAGGCGGTGGGCAAATTTATGAGTTTATTAATCAATTAGTCAAAAAATTAACAAAGTACACAATTTAAAAAAATTGTACAATGAATACCTCTATAATTTTGTTAATTTGTTTGTACGAGCCAAATAAATAAATTATTAAGTCACATCACTAGCGCTAGGTCACACGTGAAGTTACACCAATATTTATAAAAAATAATATAAATACATCCTACTTTGCTGCTTTCGAGTTGCGTTTAGGGGCAAATGAGTTACATTGAGAAAGTAAAGTTAAATATTTTTACTGGAGTTATTACGTAACAGTGTTTGCAACCGGCTATTGTAACGTTGCGATTTTTCAGTATACATTGCGTATTGTAACATTAGGTGAATGAACTATGTTTTAATCTCCATAAATCTAGTTTGTGACGCTAGTTTGAAAAGGTTAAATGTCCTGCAAAATGTTCTATTAAAAACTGTCGAACTTTTTCATTGTACTACTGAACATTAAAACGATAACATGGCGAAAGCAGCCGGTTGCAAGTGCTATAATATAATGAGGGCGGGCTCAATGTACCAGACAATAAGTGTAGATGTAGGAGAAACTTGAAAGCGGTCGAATGGGTTAACATTATTATTATTACAATTTTAATAATAGTAACAATATTGTGTAATATGCTAGATTAGATTAGCTACAACTTATTAACGCATTATTTAAATTAATTTATGAATGTATAAATAAAATGCGAGTGAGATAACATTAATAATTAGGCCTTTTACACACCACGAAGGCTCCAACAATATAATCGCCACAGACATAATAGTCGCGGTAAGTGAATAAGGCCTTATGTCACTTGACAAATCTCAATTTAACATTGTGATTATATAAAATGTTTAATGTTTAAGCTTAAATATTTTTAAAGATCTAGTCTCTTTGTTTATACCGTAATGTATTATTATTACAAAATATGTAATGTTTTTTTTCAATTTAATTTTAAGTTTTATTTTAGTTTTGTATAAATGAATAAAATGTTAAGCTTGAAAGTATTATGTACGCTTTGTAAGCTTCATGAGCGGCCATTTTGTTTAAATGGCGAGTCACAAAATGGCGCCCATTGCGTTATTATTAAGAGTTGAAAGCATTCAATTTATATGCTTTTAATAGTTGGACAGTTTTGCTTATAAGTTATCCAAAGATCTGTCTATAAAAATGTATAAAATATAAAGAAAACATGGAATTAGAATATAAAGATGTATTTAAAAACGCGTATCGCCGACCGAATGTATGATCCGGTCCTTTTATATGAATTTTATGTTTTATGAAATACTATTTTTTTTTACAACACTGACATTTCATGACAACTTTATAACATATTTATTTAGCCAAAAATTTCGTTAAACAGTGTTAAATGAATTAGGTACAGTACTTATTTAATTTGTTCTACAATAATGTAGATAAAACATATACAAAGGAGATAATTCATATTGGGCCCAAAACTTAAAATGCCGGCCAGCGGAAAAAAAATTGTCACCTGTATTTGGAGCCTCAGCACGATCAACTCTTATTTTTTTTTTTTATTTTTATTCAATTTCAATTATCTTGTTTTCTATACGTTTTACCAAAAAATATACTGATGGCTAGTGAAAAACAATGATTTCAGTTAGTTAGTGAGGACGTGATTGAATGTTGCAATATTATAACATAATGTTACCAATATTATAGGTATACTGTAGAGGAAACCCGTTAAATTTCAGAAACTTATAACCAAATACTCACACGGGTACGGTGTCATAGTAATACTTGTTCAAGATCACCTATCCAACAAGCTCATATAATTTTAGAACTTTATTTTTTTAATAAAGTGTATGGAAATAAAAAAAACTTAAACAAAAAAATATTGAAGAGATGTGTTGCTGTAGCAAAAATTGCTTATGCCTGGCTCCGAATAGGAGTAACACATTGTTGTCCGGCACTTTGGGATTTGTGCTTAATTTAGTATGAAACGTAAATGGTTCTTAATGAAACTAATTTGCATACCACCCTTGTATATAAAGTTATAATTTTTCCCTAGGTTTCTATAAAACAATTAGTGTAATTTTATCATTGTGTATTTAAATAGTTACATAAAAAAAGTATTGGCATAAAATTATGAAATCTCAATAATTGCGTAAATTCAAAATTTATTACAAAAATAAGTTTAGGATTCAAATGATTGTTATTGAAATGTAGAAAAAAGAAAGATTTTTATAAATTGGTAGATTTTGCTATAATTGATATAAAATGCAATTTAATTAAATTAAAAAAAGGAATGTGTAAATTGATTTTCGCTTCCTATAGGTAATCGTAATTTAAATTCAATGTCACGTGTATTTAACGCTTGTTTAAATAATTAGTTTTTGTCTTAACAGTTTGCGTCAATTCAAGAGATTAAAAAATATAATAATTTTGTGAAACGTTTTATTAATGTTAACTATCAAAATACCAATTCTAATCTATATCTTTTTTCCATAATGCCAGGAAACGTCTTTATTTACAATTATTTAGTTTTTTTAGTAACAAAAATATTTTGGGTCCAACGAGATCTCGAGTCCATTCTGTTTTTACGTAACTTAATATTATGAGCAATTGACTTTGGCAGTCAAACCATAATTAAAAATAAATATTGGACAGTCAGTTTAAAATGACAATGCCTATATTAAATAGACGCGGTTTGTAAATGCTAGGGCAAATGCTAAAAATATCAAAATGTAACAATCATTCCATTCAGTCCGCCATCGAAGTCGTCTAGACACAGCAATCGTGAAACGCGCGGCCGCAGACGGGAGGCGATCTCACCTTCTCAAACTGAAACTCAGAGCCATTACTATCTCGACGTTGTCGGATATATCAAAAGCGGTGATTTATTGTCTGAATGAAATAAATATCTAGGCTGTGGTAATGTAACAGAATTGTCTTTTATTTTTTAAGACAATTATGTGTCTATGATCCAACTTTCTTGTGGGGTGGGTAATATTTTACTCATTGGCATGGGCGTAGCCAGCTTTTGGATTAGGGGGGGGGGGCAGCCCTGATAGAAAATGTCATTTTAAAATAGTAAACATGTTCATTTTGGGCCAATTCCTTCAGGTTATGGGCACCTAGGGGGGGCAGCTGCCCTCCTGCCTGTATCTCGCTACGCCCATGCTCATTGGTATTGTGATTCAATTTATATCGCAATATAAGTGAAATTGTAACTACACGCAGTATGTCAACTTGACAGCGCCCTCTACTAAAGTCCACCCCACCACCCCTCTGTGACCATTATGTAACCGCGCGTAAACACGTCATTTGCTTTGTAGTGTTAGTAGCTGCGAATTACGATTTTCTTTTGTGTCACACTTTAGCTTAGTTTCTTTCCCATTTCTTAAGGCTCAGACGTGATTATTTTTTTGTTAATACAAGTTTCAAATAGTCATTCGTATTACTCTCACTATTAAAATAGTATCTTCATCTAAAATTGGTATTTGGCGAGAAAAACAATCTTGCTTGAACAGCATTGACGATTTACGATATTTTTAGCTATTGCTTTGCGTTGCGTTTTGAACCGAGCTGTTGATAAAGGGCCCGACTCTTGTCGTTGTTTGAACCCCAATTTTCTATGGCGTTTGTTCAGTAAAATTATCCAATGATACAAAGAAATATAATAAAACAGGTACGAGTAACTATATTTTAAAAGTAATCGCAAATGGTAAATAGTGATATAATGATAATAACGCGCTTTAAGTATCGAAATGTTTAATAGTTAAAGATATTTAATGTAGCACTATTTGTTTGAAAATATTTGGGTCAGATTCACTTTAAGTATTTGAATACTAAAGCAAGCTATGTCCGATGCACTGATTCGATGATTTTTTTTTGCCTAATTTTGTGTTATTGTTCGTACTCATTTTTGAAATATTTCTTTGTATCTCAGGGTATTTTTCTATACTTAAGCCTATAGGGCTGTGTTCCAAATCACGCCGAGTAATTATCGCACGGTAAAGTTGAAAAATCAACCCGTTCTGGAACGAGTGTTTGACAGTTAACTTTTACACTGACAGGAGTGAATTTCAACCTTTTCTATGGCAGTGTAAAGAATTCAACTTGACAGTTGGAAAATTACTCTACCCGGTGTGTCCCAAAACCACTTTTTTAACTTCCTCGTTGCGATTTGGAACGCACCCTAGAAATTAGTTACAAAGCACGTCAGACGTATAGAGGTTGACCGCAGATGCGAAATTAGGAATGTTAGCTTTATCATAGATTTGAATATGCCTACCTTGTACGTAACTCCTATATCTATAGCTATTGTATTATTATTTGAATGTAAATCTAAATTATTGACTAATTATAAATTGCAATTACGTGAATTTATCTCATTACTTAATTATTTTATGTAAATAAATAAATATTTAAATGATTTGTTTTTTACTGTCCATGTTAAGAGCCAATATACTGCGCACTAGCGCACCGTTTAGTAATAACATTTTAAATTTTGCGTTAACCCCTAAACTATAAAATAAGCACACCTATATAGATAAACCAATAAAAACGTGAAAGTAGATAAAATCCTGCGAAGCCTTTTTTGTCAAGTCAGTTAACTTTTTAACTCAGTACAAAGCGTATACACCTATTTACCTAGGTAGTAAGCTTCAATAGATTATATCTTTCGATTTACTAACGATATTATAATCATGACCTGATGACCAAGATGCTAAAATACTAGGGTAACATTAAGCCTAGCCTAGGAAGCGTAATCAAAGCTTTTCATCAGAGAGGACATAAAATAAATGTGTCTTAAAATCATAACACAAATTCGCCTGTTCTCATAGGAAACACTGCCCTCGATGTTGCTGACGAATGTTCTTTCGTGTTAATCCTGTTACATAAATGTCATCGAGAAAAAAAAAAAAATCTTCGTCCGATGGAGTCTTCGAGGAGCTACTCTAACGAAGAGTTGAGTCATGGGTAATCCTTACCAGTGACATACGTCCCATTTTGGGGACGACTTAGGCCATAGTCATACCCAAATCACAAAATAAGTAATATTACTAAAGTCTTAATCCCGAAGGCTTTCGTATAAAACGCGTAAATATGAGGGCTCGACGTCAACCCTGTGTTAGTTCTTTTTACCAGCAGCGATAATTTACAGGTATGTACCTAAAATCATTCAATGCTAGCCAATTTTTTTCAATATGCGCATTAGATAACAGTTACCACTGGCTTCACTGCTGTCACTTGAAAACAGCCAGGACCGATGGTGACGTATCTTCGAAGCAGAGCTCAGAACAATGTCACCCATCTCATGACTGACCACTCCTAACGTTGCTTAATGATAGGCGAATGTAACAATGCAAAACATGCGCAAATGCAAATTTAAAAACGATGTTTGAGAAAAAGCGCTTTGTTGGACAGACGACAACCAATAAAGGTTTAGAACTCTAAAAAAACAGCACATGTATATACAATTTTATTAAGAACGAACTCTAGGTCAATAGCTAAAACGCAACATTCAAAACGATTCGTAAGTCTTTGTACAAGGCAATTTGTTAACAACACGCCGACTTGTAAAAGGGAAGCAAACATTTTAGTAAAACTAACTATGCTTTTTTTTTATCTAAAAGCGAAAAATTACAATTGAACAGAAGTGAAACATCTTTGCAGGCGTGCACTCCGTCTTATTCCTTTTCGTATATCTATCTCTCCCGTTTCTTCTTTTCTATATTTCTAGCCAAGTATAACGTGCGCCACGTAAGATGAGACCTCGTACACGACGTGTTTATAGGCTTACGCAGAGGGGGGAAGTGGCAGGGCGAGGTACGGCGCGCCGTAGTTGCCTTAGCTTAATAAACGTATACAATTCTTGTAAATGACTGTACAGCTGCGCAAACACCCCACTTCTACCGCTCGCCAATCGTTCATCTTACGTGGCGCGCACTATATCTGCCTATTTATCGTCCTTTTTACAGTAATTTTTTTAAGTACACAATTTTGCTTCCCATTTAAAAGTTCTCACCATTGACCTTATATATTAATTATTTTACGCTACAATTTTATTACAAAAAACCCTAAGAATTCAATAATGCGTGAAGTACAAAATAAATTAATATATTATAAAAAAAATTAGCATTGAATTACAATAGATCTTTTGATATATCCGAGTATTTAATAAATATTTTTATAACGTAAAGAAATATTACAATAAAATCTCGTCGATACGTAGCTAAGGATTTTTAAACTTTAGGAATGTTTTTTCTTTACAGTTTTTTTTTTTGAGGATAAACCAATGTGCAAGAAAAGTACATTAAATTTTACAAACAAGAATAAATTAAATGATAATAATACTTCAAAAAATTTATATAAAATCCCATAAAGTTAATCTTAAAACATTTTAAATTAACGAATACATTACAATTTGGTGCACTTTTATAATTACATGCAAAAATATTCACTAATAACTTCCAACACATTGTTTTTTGCATGTAATTCAAAATTAAGGGTAAACCACATTTGTCACTTTTACAACAAAATTACAAGAACATTGTAAAAAATAATAATTTCGTTTTGCAATACCAATAAATACATAAAATGCGCCAATTCTAAGTCCTAATGCATTGTTAAATGCTTAAAAATGCATCATAATACACTCAAAATAACACAAAACACCAAACATTTACATATATTTTTTAATTATAAAACTAGGTGAAAAAAAATGCAAATATATGAGCTTAGTTTTTCGTTAATGGCAGTCTTATAAAGAATCGTTACGATTTAGGGCTAACGCACACTCAACGCAAGAAGTTAAATTGCAAAAAGGGGATCGTACCATTTTCGCGCACGTAATTATTGAATGTGTTACAATCGGCGATATGGTAATGATTAGTGCACGCCCGCTAAGCTAAAGTTTCGTACGAAGAATACAAAACGGCTCGAGCCAAAGCGATGCTGAACTGGTACCGTAGAATTAAGTGTGTGTTAGCCCTTAAAGTTAATAAAATGGGATAAGCGATTAAAACTACATAGTTGAAAGATAAATCGATGAGAAATAAAATTGTCATGACTAAAATCAAAACTTCAAATAGTATTGAATAATAATAAACTCACTTTGAATTTAGTTCGTAAACGAAGAAATATAAATGTGTACGTCACAAGTAAACGTGTAATTATTTTTGTGTATTGTGTATTGTGTTGTGTGTAGTGTATTTTGTAATATTTTAAACGATCCAAGTATTGTTAATAAACAAAAAATACTGGTTGAATATAACAAATAAGTCTATCAAGTAGTATCAACCAATGTCTAAAATGTAAAATAACATAGATTTATAAATTTATTAAACTATATTTTGCAACATTAATATTTTTATTTGTAATTTGTAGTGCACATTACATTTTTTTTTTTGTAAAAACTATATTAACAAAAACTGTAATTTCTTCTGTTGGCCTAAGATGGTCTGTAGGTCTTTCCGTCCTAAGATGATTAAAACACAAATTGTCATCGTGTAACTTGAAGTGTTAGTGTAAAGTGTAGTGTTGAGTGCATAAAAAACACAATTGTGTATAACATATAGTGCGGTACTAGTAATAAGTAAACGTAAGAAACGTCCTATTAGTTTTTTTGCTAGTTTTGTGTTGTGTATGAAGGGTATAGGTATATAGTACTACATCACAGGTATTTACTTGCAATTTGTATAAACAATATACACAACAACAAATATACTGTGTTGTCAGCAAAATAACTAGGACGTGTTTTGTGTAATTTTACGTTGGTGTGAAGTGTATTTGTGTTTAGTCGGCTTTTCTTGGCCTTCGCTTGCGGACTTCATTCGTCTTTTCGTCCTTCGAGTCGCTCGGCTTAGTGTCACCAGCGCCTTCGGCTGATTTTTCATCATCGGAAGTCTGTTAAGACAAATATTGATATTTAACTTTTTGTAGGTTAAGTTTAGAGGACACGGGCGCTTTATCAGATCAAAAGATATTTTTTGCGCAAACTTAGCAACTACCTTCTATTATTAGTCGTAGTAAATATATTATAATAGTTTAGGGACGTTTTGTTGACCAGCAATATACGCATTGAATGCATTCAATGCTCTATATGCGCACATTCGGTCGTTCTGTTGACCAAAAATGAATATGCTATGACGTCACTACCGGACCACGTTTAACGCATTGGCTGCACATGCTCGGGAAGTAGAGCAGTGGATGCGCTGCCAAAATAGTAAACGGCCACGATGGTGAACAGAACGATTTCAATGCCTATGCGATGTCATAGCTCTCAATGCCGTCAATAAAACGCACCTGTTATTACTCTATACACTACCATAACCAATAGGCGCGTTACACGGTCTAGACCTAGGTTCCCCGGCGAGTTTATTCATATTTCATTCTTAAAGACGATCCCGTTACCCATACATTCAATACCGTTCAATAGCAATTTTGACCACAAATGAGCTTTGCCTTTACGTTTGGCATAGCACGCATGTCTGCGAAAGTACTTTTGGGCCTATGGCGATCATAAAACCGCTACCTGACCATACAGACAGGGTGCAAATAGTTTGTTAAGGTTATTTTGGCCGATGAGCATCTAGTCTCTGATTATAACTCCTGTGTACTATTTATAGATACAATGTTAAAATGAATCTCACATCACTCTGGGAGTTCTTCTCGGCATCTTCGCTGTCATTTTCGGCTTCGGCTTCGTCGTCCACAATATCGTCATTCAACAACTCCTGAATAGAAAAGTATTTTATGTCATAGACCTAATAAAAGATTTGTTTCATGTCCACCTGTATATCGGTCTAAATTCAACTATTTTTATCAAAGTAGACTTATTAACAGCACCTTTAACTATAAACTTTGACTTTACTTATCTATCTACTAAATCAAAAGAGCGATTGCTGGAGAGTTTCTTTCGCCATTTCTTCTCACCAGAACGCCATTTTGATTTCGAAACGGTAGTAACTTATAGTTTATTGACTTCAAAAAAGTGATATGATATCCTATTTTTAATACAATAAATAAGAAAACACTAACCTGTTCATCATTAGGTTTCTCCTCAGCATCCTGATCACCCTTGGCCAACTTCTCTAGTTCAGCATTGGTAACCAGGACTTTCTCGCTACGTCTTGGTGGATACAGCAAATCGATCAAGCATACTAACAACTGCGAAATAAATACATGCACTTATAAACAGAGTGGCAGGCAAGCAGATAGTCCAATAATAATAATAATATACTTTATTAAATCAACATAATAATTTTACAAAAAAAAACATATTTACAAATAGAGAAAAACAAAAGGCTGTGTTATTGCTTTAAAGCGATCTCTTCCAGACAACCTTTGGGTAGAGGAAATAGTAAAGTTAAACAAAGTATAGTAGGTGTGTTTTGATACAGTTATTAAGAAGTATATATATATCATACAATAATGCATATAAAATAAATAAATAGACATAAATAGATGTACATATATAAATACATATGTATAATAAATATAATTATAATATATATTACGTAAAAGTAAATATATATAAACAAATATAGGTAGTGATGTTGTTTTAGTTCTTCAAGTAATGAGCAATAATAAGATTTTTAAATATTGCCTTCGATTTTGCTCTTTTTATTTCTAAAGGTAAAGCTTTCCACAATCTAACAGCCTTGACAGTGAAAGAATCATTATACAATTGTGAGGAATGCAAAGGATTTTTTAGCTACCAGCGTGTAGTCTCTTGAAGAGAAGTATTTCCAAAAAATTAAAACGTTTCTTTAAGTATACTGTGTTTGTTTGGATTGAACAGGACGTTATACAGAAGTAAGAGCACATGAGCATCCCGGCGAAGTCGAATTGGGAGCCACTTGAGCTTTGATCTAAATTCGGAAATATGGTCATACTTACGTAGACCAAATATGAGTCCAATGCAGAAGTTTTGAAGTCGCTCAAGTTTATTAAGCTGCTCCTCGGTAAGGTTAATATAACTAGCATCAGCATAATCGAGAATAGGCAGAAGAGATTTCGCAAGAGCAATTTTAGTGGGAATTGGTAGAAAATTGCGGAATCTGCCTAAAGATTTAGCTGAAGCAAATATTTTCTTACTAACCTCCTTTATTTGCGAACCCCAAGATAGTGTTCGATAGATAAATATACCCAGGTTTTTAACTGTATCTTATTAAGGAATAGAAACTCCGTTCACAGTTACTAATGGAAGTTCAAGGATTTACAATGAGGCCATAGGATTCACTCCATTTCACAATTTGATCAAGGTCTCGATTAATTATTGAGATAGCGTTTGCCAGTTCACTAATAGGAGTTTGTGTGTAAATCTGAAGATCGTCTGCATAGAGATGGTAGAGAGAAGATAATTGAGATGTTATAGAATTAATGACAATAGCAAACAGTAGAGGAGACAAAACGCCACCTTGCGGAACACCAGCGGTTGTGTTGCATCAGTCAGATAGAGTATAATCGAATTTTATGCGCTGCAGGCGTCCACGCAAGTAACTATGAAACCAATCGATAACGAATGGAGAAATGTTAAGAGAACTAAGAATGAGTAGCAGAATGTCCAGATCCGCGATGTTAGAAGCGTTGCTAAAATCTAATAGTGTCAGAACCGTGACCTCTCTATTTTCCTTGCCAAAACGTATATCGTCAGTTATTTTGACAAGTGCAGTAGTCGTACTATGACCGGGACGGAAACCAGATTGTAAGGGATTTAAAAGGTTGTTTCTTGTAAGAAAATGGGACAACTGTTGATATACAAGCCGTTCCAAAACTTTTCACAAGAAAGGAAGAATGCATATAGGACGAAAATCAGAAAAGGAGGATGGATTATATTTCTTTGGTAAGGGAATAACATTAGCATCCTTCCAGGATTCAGGAAAAACACCTGTGGAAATGGAATGATTCAGGATATTGGTAATGACAGGAGTTATAATATCAAGGATGGGAACGATCATATTAAGACTAATGCAATCTTCACCGACAGCATTGGATGAAATGGCGAGTATGTTCTTCTTAACATCGCAATCAGAAAATCGATTAAGAAAAAAAGGAGGAAAGTCAGGAGTTGGCAATGAAGAAAGTGAGTTTAATGTTTTATTTTTTTTGTTGCTGTCAAAGTCAACGTTACAAATAAAATGTTGATTTAGGAGATTGATATCAGTATTATTTGACATAGAAGGAAGTTTAGTTTTCCCAACTCCTAACGACTTAAGAAATTTCCAGACTTTTGCTGGATCACCGTTTTCAACGGATTTGTGAATATGGCGTCTTTGTGCATCCTATTGCAGCGATTCCTCAAGAGTGTGTATTTTGTACGATTACTGTCGCTAGGATTAACCTTGTATTTGGCCTTGGCACGATTTCCAAGTTATCGACCTCGACCTACCTACTATCAAGACACTTGTCATCAAAGGGGATGATCGGAAATATTACACATGTCAAAAATCTTTTTCACTTATAGCTAAGAAAAAGTTGTAATTGGCGCTAAAGGTCATGCTCAAACTCACTATGTTTAGCATAGTTTTTTAAAGTAATAACAGATGTCAAAATTATTTCTTTTTTAGTTTAACATAAATCACCACTGAAATTAATAATTTAAATAATAACAAATTAAAAAAAAATCCTACAACATTTCTTTGCTTAAGTGTCTTTTCCTTTTAAGAATAGAACATACCAATCCCAGGAGAGCTCCAATAAAGATGGTGGCGACCGCGAATATGAGATAGGATCCCCACGTAGGTAGACCGTATGTCTCCATCAGCATGTTGTGCACACCCTGTTAAGTAATTAAATTATGTATCCAAATTTGCCTTTGGCGTAGTACCACTTACGAAAAAGGAAGTTTAGGGCTGGTATAATCTACCAGTTACGTTATTGATCTGGTGGCCACTCAACTGTCAGGCTCTGAAGCCGCCCTCGTGGCCTCTGACGAAAATCAGGACTGACAGTTTAAAGTGCACACAGGAGCTTGAAAATATGTGCTACTGACCACACACGACGTTGCTTTAATTAGCATATTCTATCACTTCCGATAGATGAATGTCGGCTGTTGTGAATGAGCCATTACTAAAACAAGTTAACTCCGGCATTTCAAATCATTGTTGTGTGTGTAATGTGTAGCTGAAAAATTGAATGAAAGTTCTTAGAACGCTAGTGGTGCTGGGCAAATCTTAACTATACTTCCCAGTGAGTATTGACTGCAAGGTTATCTTACGGCTAGCACACTGGGGGCGATTATAATCTACATTACAGCTTTACAACGCTATTTTATAAATTCACGGCTGTAATAGAGATGGGCCGACAATGGAAGGGTGTCCGAATACGGATGTTCCTCGTAATATTCGGTAAACATTCAGTCTAATTATTAGGTTCTATTTGCATGTAGTGGCCCTGTTTACCTGCCCCGTTCTAGCTCCACCATGTTCCATGTTCTCACAGTTTGTTCCAAACGAAATATTCTTAAAAAAACTAAATTAACATAAAAAAAATATTTTAAGTAATTATTTAACTGGCAACTTAACCTAATATTTGTTTCAGCATTTAAAGATATAACAATAGAAGATATACCGAAAATACCGATTTATAACCTAACAATCGTCCCATCACTAGCTAAACATATTTAAAAAAAGAGTATTGTGACCATTTTAAAGTGGTAATTTTATATGGCACTGGAAGTTCAGCCATTGTAGAGACATATGAGATAGGTCTACATTCAGCAGTGGACGTCTTCCAACTGAAATTATGGTCTATATATGTCACAACTTACCCTTAGAGCCTGGCTAAGCTTGAAGAACTCTGCAACTAAGGTCATCTGTAGAGAGTCAGGTGCTTTCCAAGAGGGTATAGGATCCGTTTGCTTCCAGCGCTCCTGCTCCACAAAACCAAGCATGGAGTCCACATCGCGAGGTCCTTTGTACTGACGGAATTCTCCGTCTTTCACACTGAAATTAAACAAAATTTTTATTTTATTTGTATGATTTGAGATTTAACGTGGTAGGCAGATAAATGTGATGGCATTATACTCATATAAGTTTACAAGAACATTTCTAATTTTAGGAATGACTGGTCGAATTTCGTAATTATTAAATGATTTTGTATAAATCGGGCTTTGACTTGTCAATTCTCAGGTTTAAAGGATTTTCCCCTTTGATTATTACAAATAGTTCAAGAGGATCGCCAATATATTTATATTGGATCCGTTTTTGGAGCGGACAATGTAAAAGCAGATACGTATTCCATATTAACTGGTGTTTCAAGCGTCCATAGGCTACGGTGACCGCTTACCATCAGGCGCACCGTTAACTTGTTTCCCACGTTAGTAGTTTAAAAATAATTTAAAAACCGATATTGGATCGGCGTCCGGTACCGGTATTATATCGGATAATGTAAATGGTACTCACTGAAAAATGGTAGGCAATGCTGTGACGACGAATCGTCCACTAAGTCCTGGAGATTTGGTGACATCGACGGCGGCAGTTTTCATCTTGAGGGTCTTGCGGGCCGCCTGCGCTGACAGATCGCGCCACGCTGACGACAGAGCGTTGCATGCTGGACACCAGGGGGCGTAGCTAGCAAAAAATTTAAAAAATTCTAATTTGTAATATAGATAGAATCATTCGCTTTATTTAACATCTATTACAATCAATGTCCGATTACACACCTACGACCAAAAAAAAAATTTGTTCCACTGAAAGAGTAAAGTTTTTTCTAAGTAAAAACAGGTAGCGCGTTTGCGGGTAATATGTATGTGAATTACCAGCGAGAACTTAACATTAAAAATGTGAAACTTTTTTTATACTTTTTAATATCGGATAGGCCGAACAGTGACCTATATTATACTTTTCATCCCGATCGAGAATTCCCATGAGAATACATTTTTTTTAGAGGCACAGCTAGTAATTTACTATTTGTTTAATATTTTATTATTTGACATACATACATATGGTAGACATACTTAAAATTGTACGGACTGATATATTACAGCTAACATAGCTAACGTGATTTCAGTATCAGACCTCCGTCGAGCATCAGAAATCAGCTAAGGGATTTCATAATTTTTTTTTTATTTCTGACTGACTATGCAGTTGGCAGTTGCAGCCATTACTGCTTCACCGGGCTTTTTGGGGCGAGACTCTGAAGGAGCCTCAGCTTATATAGCGCCCAACGCTCCAGGGCTCCCTTGGGTTGGGTTGTCGCTCTCGGGGGCGTCTCTTCGACCGGCGTGAGTCTCGAACCCGAAGGTGAGTCCGCGCCAGGAGGGGAGTTCCCCGTCCAGGAGGGGAGTTCCCCAGGATTTCATAATGAAGTCTTTGTAGCAAGAAATACCTAAATTTTGTATATCTACCTGGTAAGTAGTGTAATTAATCAATCTACAAATTGACTATTATCTAGTCAATGAAGTGTTGACGGAAATACATTATAGAAGAATTTAATCAGTAAATAGATAAGATCAACGGAAATCAACAATAAAAAATCGATTTGCCTTAAGTAATTTGAAGTGTTAATTTAGTAATTGCAAAACTGGTTTTTCACAAATTCCATCTAATGTATGAAATGGTATAGTTCTGAGAAGGAATTCGTTTAGAGTGTCATAGCATTTCTTTTTCCAAATAGAACAAGTTTGTAGCCAGCAACATATTTGTTACTTGTGTGTAACTAAACTTTTTGGTTGTTCGTAAATTGCGAAATCGTGGTACTAAACCCAGGCTGCACTAGTCCGACTTGCACTTGACCGATGTAAATAACACGCATGTAAATTTATGTAATTTATGAAAAAAAAAAAAACAAAATGTCTGCCGCTAAGCGGACACCGATCTAAGTACTAACCAAGCCCAACGTTGCTTAACTTTAATATCGTTTCCAACAAACAAATGTGTTACTGTTTCTCTTAATAATAAGCTAGATGGCCGTGTACCGGTAATTGAAAATAGTAATGGCTCGGGCCCATCTCACACTTGGCCGGTTTTTATTAATTGTTGTTATACTTTAGAGTTCACACTATTTTCCACTGCAAGTTTCAAGTTTGTATGTTTTTATGATGGAGCAAAAACAACGAAAATGTGTTTCTTGTATAGGTAACCCCTTTAAATTATAAATTTTTATTATTTGTAAGACATTTTGTGAAAAATTCAGGCTTTTACCTATTTCAGTCTAAAAGATAGAGCCTTTTAATAGTTAGACAGACAGCGTAGGCTTAGAAATTGGGAACAGTTGGCACCATCTGGGTATGATTGGCTGGACAGTCTGGACATATGTGACGATACAGGGTAGTCAGGCGCGCTCCTCCTTCCGTACGCACAGCGCACCTCAGCATTGCTCTGTCTAGACAACTTTGATGGTCAATCGAATGAATTTATTGCTTAGGCTGTGGTAAAATATAGGTGTTTATGTGTGAAGATGATTGAATGAGTTTGCATTTGTAGATGTTATATATTTGAATGGGCGTGAGTGTAGAATAGTAAATTCTGTATTAAGGGTGGTGAGGAGAAAAATATAATAACTCGAGTTTGTTATTTCCGTACCGCCCGTGTTTATGTTTGTACAATGTTTTTCATTAAATTTGCGAGTAAATAAATAAAATATAAGATGAATAAATGAATAACCTCACCAAAACATAATCGAAATGGCGGGAATAGTAATAATATATCTAGAGAATTTATGAGTAAAAATATAACTAGAGAATTTATGAATCAACAAGTTTTGGCTGAAGTTAAAATATACTCAAACATATCCTCTTCGTGGCTCAGTGGCTGAATCGAGGGGCGTGAGTTCAATTTCCACACAAGTCAAATATTTATTATTTGTTTTTGTTTTGAGACTGGATGTTTTCTATGTATAATATGTATATATTAACAATAACAAAACAATATAAAGTTATTTATCTGTGTGTAATAATATTTATTAACTAAAAATATTTATTAATTCATATCTACGAAACTTATTAACAACCAGAGTTCCTACAGCTTTTATACAAATCTAATACCAGATACATATAGCGTCATTACCGCCTGTGGGTTGTATGAACGCGCGCTTTTATTAGAGAAAAGTAAAATTTACAAACAAAAAGCCTATGGGAGTAATTAAGGTCTTAGCACGCGCTGAGATGTGCCTGCTCGTTAGGACACTGTTTACGAGTAAGTGTGATGAAAAAAAAATAAGATTTTTAAAAATTCTCTAGATTCTTCAGGGCTTGATATTGAGTGTAACAGTTGCAAAATGGCTGGGTTTTTGCTGTTGTATTAATGGGGCGCTATATACCGTCAAAGTGTGAACTCAACTTGGGTAACAAACTACAATCCCGTATTAACTTATTTGTTTTTCCTCAAATCACAGCATATTTACGGAATAGAAACGTCAATGTTATGATGTCACTACATTTACGGTCTATTTTAGGTTCAGTGCATTTAATACTCTCTAAAGATAATTTTAATTATAGCTGTTAACAATTTAATTTGATAACAACAACATTTAACTGATTTCAGTTGAATAAATACATACACATTGTACATGTTATGATTGTGACCTTCAAATAGTCCAAGTTCAATGCTTTTGCATTACGTCACCACGCCTATATCTTAGTCATGTCTGAGACAATAATATTGAGATCGCCCGTGAAACTCTAAATCGGGATGAATTATCTTATTTCTTATTCCAGGACATGGTCTATTTGTGTCTCAAATTTCATTTAAAATAGCTTATTTGCTTCATAATAAATGATATAGATTAACTTCGTAACGCACATGTAATTAACATTAAATGTTTTATTTGTTAAAAAAAGTTAGTCGTTTTTATTTGCAAAATTAATA
The DNA here is from genome assembly GCA_946406115.1 of Apoda limacodes. Classification (NCBI taxonomy): domain Eukaryota; kingdom Metazoa; phylum Arthropoda; class Insecta; order Lepidoptera; family Limacodidae; genus Apoda; species Apoda limacodes. The sequence continues at coordinate 15,902,504 of OX291555.1, read as the reverse complement.
AAAAGAACAAGATATAAATTCTTTTTACAAACAAGCTTTAATCAGACCTTGGTTACCGTTTAAGACCAGGGTACTTGTCAACACAAATCAAACAAGCACACACTCGATGGGGTAGCGTCGTTTTGTTACAGAGGTCCTATGGCCACCTTCTGTGACATCATTATATTTGTGGTTGTGTAAACGGTACTGTCACTTTATTTGAGAACCTTGTCCCGTATTGCTATTGCGTCCCGTTTTTAATAATTCCCGTTAATATACATGAATGCAGCAATAAGACTGTCGAGAATTGACAATTTAATGCTTTTTTGATTAGTTTGGGATTCAGCACTTCATAGTTATCTTATGTATCTTATCTTGTCAGTAAAAAATATAGTTTTTTGTTTTAAACTTATTGCTAATCTTGAGAAATGTCACCCTAAACGTTCCGTATCAGTTCTCAATAATTATGGCAACTCTAATTATATTGCAATGTCATCGCAATTTTCGTGTGTATGCAAAGTTTTAACTCAATGGATCACCGGGAAGTGAGCCAAATTTAACTTGCAACATTTGATTACAGACACGGAATAGGTAAAACTAAATAAAAGCTTGTAAAAAGATAGTGATTGGCTGACTAGATTGGGGAGGAGGAATTACCGCATTTTGTATATCTGCTGCAGTAGTAGTAGTCACCTTAAACTGAATTTTAATATCAGAGAGCAGCAATATATTTAGTCTTTTAATGATTGGACAGACAGACTGAGAGACAGCGTAGGCTTAGTAATAGGGCTCCGTTGCCAGCCACTGGGTATGGAACCCTAAAAACAGACGGTTACCGCTACACAGATTGTTTGCAAAGTCAAATTATAATAGGTATTGAATTTTTTTGACTACTACTACTAAATTGTTCTAAATAACGTTTTTATTTTAACTACCTCCAAAATACTAAAAGGCTTATTTATTTGCTCTAGAAAAACTGAACACTGTTTTAAAACCAATTGACTGTACAGGTACATTCAGAGTAAATGGCGGATCCATTAATATATACACGTATTATATTGATGTTACAATAATAATGAATGGCACATTGCAAACTCAAGACATAAGCTATTTATTTAACAAAAATAATAAACTAGACTACCTTTGTGAACCTTTTGTTCAAACACTTGTTAAAACATAGGTTTTTATATGTCATTAAATATTGCAAGGTCAACTCATTTTTGTGCTGAATTTGAAATCTGCTTTCAAGATTGAAACAGGCAATGTACACTTGTCAATAGGTATACAGCCATGGAAGTCCAAATGTTACTTTAGTATTTTATTTTACCTGCAATTGGCTCTCTTAGCCATAATCAGATGTCTTCAACTGTTTGGTAGTTGAAGATGGAATTCCAGAGGGTGATAACACCATATTTGTTTGTTAGAATTTAGGTTCTCTGATCTAGGACTTGTATTTGTCATTTTTGAAGGTGTTTCGCGTTTTAATTTATGTTAAATAGTTATGTGAAAAATTGGTAAATAAAAATAATGTGAACGTAGCCATTCCTAACCATTATGGTCACCTATGGTTGGGCAATTGAGATTAATTGGCAAATTAAAATTGTATTGATAAAGGTACCTAATGAATACTGGATCCGATATGAAATTTGGGCTACTGAATTCATGTATCATTGCAAGAAACTATTAGGTTACATAATCCAGTAAATTTTCCTTCACTACACACACACCTTTTAACAGATACAAAATATTTTGAATGTACAAAACTGGCTACTCTTACAACTGCCGTGATGCTCTATTTTATTTGTCTATTGGAAAAGTTTCTCATTTTGTTATAAAACTAGTTAAATATCCTACTATGAGTTGACTTAACCCTAACTGGAATTATGTGTTTATTTGGACCCAACATCTAAAAAACTGTTTTGTTTCAATCAACTTGGCACCACACTGTTGCAAACCTATCAATCTCATTACGTCGCTAGTTCAAGCAGGTTCCAGTAATTCGGCACTTGAAACTTACTAGAAGTGGTGTTATGTGTAATAGCTGGGTCAACTTGACCCACAATTTTAAATACATAACATTTAATTTGTAGTTTTGTATTTTTGTACTTTTTTTGACAATAGCGCAGATTATCACAAAGAGTCTTTGAATTACAAGGCAAAAATGATTCAGATCTAGAATCAATAAGTGATTTCCCACCTTGTAATAAGGAAAAAATTGCAACAAAAGTTTCAACATAAAATTTCTTTAGGCTCAAATAACTTTTTATCTGATTAAGAAGATAGTTTACTGTCATGAAGTACATATTACCAAGATAAAAAAAATGATGCCTACGGCTATTTTGTACCATTTCACTGATTGCCATTGACAAGGAATTCGTCCTCACACCTTAAAACGTAAATGGTCATGTACAGTGCAGTTTCAGAGAAACTTTCTCCTGTAAACGCTTAGTTTGTGGAGTGAGCTCCCTGTCAAGGTTTTCTCTAAGTACTACAGTAAAGGGTTCTTAAAGAAAGAAGTTATTAGATTTTTTAAGGGTTTTAAACACTCATGTAGAAAAATAATGTACTGTAGCAAGTGAGATTTTATACTATAGATTAGGTTACTTCTATATATGTAACTAAATTCAAAAAGGTTATCTGTTCTTGTTAAGAGGAAGATATAATTGACCCAATAAAAGATAAATCTACGTTATTTATTTATTTTTAATATTATATAGCAAACATTCTTGTTTACTATTGGACTGGGAACTTTTGTAAACAAAAAGGACATAATTTAAAGATTTTATTAATATGAAATCAAAAATATAATCAGCATGTTAATTATAACTTCATTTGAGTGGGTTATGGGTTTTGAATAGGTGGGTCCATATGGACCCATGATTCAAGTTATGTTGAAGAAATAATGGATACTTTTTATTTTGTTAGAATTTTTTTTAATACTACAGACCATGTATCCATATTGGTCAAGAGCCATATTTAAATGAAAATAAAAACCATCACAACAATTACGTCTAAAGGAGCAGTCAAGGTGGTAAAAATAATGTCGCAAGACGAACATAAATGTTTGTTATGTGCCTGGTATAGAACACACACCCCTCGGTTTCCTCTGAGCTGGCCTAAGCAAGCAGGATCACTTCCTCTTAAGCAGTCTGATGCAATTACGGACTTGATAAGTTGATTTGCAGTTTTTAAAATGAAAATATTCCTTACAAATTACATTGAGGGGAGTTTAGGACATTCAGAAGCTACACTCAACATGGCAAAAGCTTTATATTGTTCATTCATTTACTATGACTATGATTCTATGAAAAGTGAATACTGAACTTTATCTTTTTGAAATGCATTTAAACTAAGACTTGCAATAAATAGTATATTCGGCCACACGCCGAATACCGAATGTTAAGTCGGCAAGCGCATGATCTGTCTGCCGCGCTGCGTGTTTAGACATGTTTAGTTTAGTATTGCAAAATAAATACAAACATTTTCGTGCTCTCTTCATTCTGATTTGTTTTCTTTAAAAGAATTTGTGTAAGCCTAATAAAATAGTAATTAATTATGGCCTCTTGCCTTGGGTTGGGCAACCATTCTTAAATACTAAATTTACTGCCGCTTCAGAAAAGCAAATGGCATTCTGAAAAAAAAAAAACAGCAAGAAACTCTTCAGCCTTGGCTTATTATAAATATTAAATCTAACTAGTCAAAGGGCTCTTATTTATTAGTGAGTCTAGTATACCTGGTATATCGCACTTGAGTGATTTGTCTAAAGCTTAGTTAAGTATTCTGTATGTAATGGCCTATTAAAAGAACCCTTATATAATATGGAAGTTAAAAACGCAGTATTATTTAATTTAAAAGTAGCCAAATAGGAATTTATTTGCTAAAAGTTGATATTTTACTTCAGAGTCGAACCTGTTCCAGAATAGCCCAGAATTCAATTTAAATATAAATAATTTAAACAAGAGTATCTTTTTTTTGTACCAGTAATTTTGTTTTGTTTAGTGTGTAGAAAGAATTTTAATCAATCGAAAAGCATCCCATTACACAGAAATAAAATTCAAATTTTTCAGAGGATTACAGAATGTTTTTATGATTTTTAATTTAACTTTTGCAAGTATTGTTCTACTTGAATTTTTTTTTTTTGGTTTTTTTGGTTAAGAATGTTTCCGTAGTTATTCATTCTTCAACAAAAAAATCAACGAAATTCAAATTAAGTACACAGCCACTGGGCAACCCATGTTGCTGATCTGCAAACAAGGCCTTTTTATGACTGGTGAACCATCATTTTCGACAGCACCACTGCGCTACAAGCTCATAATAACAACTGCATTAACAGTGGACTAATCCTGGAGTGTCACTGTGAACTGCAAAAAATTTAATTAAATAATTTAGTAGCCCTTTAATGGATACATGGTCATAGTGGGTCTCTAGGCAATGATGTGGTGGAGCAGTTGGCAATTTCTTTGCCAACTGATCCATTGGAGGCTAAATTAATGAGACCTGAACCAATTGTGCAGATACCACTCACCCAACTCAAAATGAGGTTTTGTGTCAAAACCTTACAATTACACAACAAACAGTAGGCATAACAAGTGAACTGCAGTCAAACTAAGACTGTTCTTGCATCCCTGGATGTAAACCTGTCTTACAAACTATTACAACTCAGTAGGAAAATTCAACGGCTACATCGTTAGCATAATAACCGGTTACTGACTGCAAAATAAACTTTTGTTTCAAAATCTGTATTACCCACAGTCTCCTGTATAGGGGCTGCATGTAGGTTGAGGAGACAAAATCTTACGTGATTTAACACTGCAAAAGTGTGAGTGACCAACAGGCAAAACTCCTATGTATCCACAATCCATGAGATAGGTACTGAATAATATCAGATGCCTCCTGAATTTTTGGACAGAGCTGAAGTGGTATGGGTTACCAATGACATCATGAATCAATTATTTATGCACAATGGCCTTAATATGGAGTGTCGTGTGGAAACCATAAGTCTGACTAAGACATGACTGGTGATCCATTTCACCGGCCTGCACTCCTGTGGATAAACATGCCCTTGCTTAGCGGAGGAAATTCACAATACAAAAAGTTCAGAGCAGAGAAGCAAATATTAACCTTAATAGGGTGTTTTGAAATGTTGAACAAACTGTAAATTAGTCAGGCTAGATGTTTTGAAGTTAGCTGATTTATGTTAAACGAAGTGTAGGAGGTTATGTTATTGTATACACAATTCATAAGTGATTAATCACACATTCACGCTATATTAGGCATGTTGTTTCAACACCCACCATGGAATTTAAGAAAAGTGGGACAAATTAAATGACAATGTATTTCACTTAGATGTAATTACTAGGTACATTTGATGGTCAGAGTAACCAAAAAGGGGCGCAACGGAAAAAAATAAGTCATTATACGTTATAGAGTCAATTTTGGCGTTTAGTGGTATTTTGTTATTAGTTCAATTTATCTAGTGTGATTAGAAATAATTTAACAGCTAGGCTGATAATCTGTCTTCTACAAAAAAGCGAATTATTCTTCAGGTTAACAGTAAAACAAGTAAGATTATGGTCTCCAAAACCTAGACCCAAACTTGTCATGTTAACGACCTTGTTATGGTTTAATGAACTTTAAGAACTTGTGATTCAAAGCATTTGTCTGTCATGTTACCAATAAAGATAGAAAACTTTATTAATGAAAGTTAATGACTTTTTATTAGGATATGAATAAAAGCGTAGAAATACATATGTATTTATATAAATAAGACTGACACGTTTTCGAAAATCCACCGCTGCCGGCGACCTGTTAATACTTACAATTCGACCATCCATTCTCCTTCGAGGATTTCCTTCCAGTTATCTTCACCTAATTCGCGATTAGCACTCACTAAACCAGACAGAAGACATAATATTGCAGAAAAATAAATTAAAAGATTGGAAATTTTCGGAACCCTGTGAACACGCGCCATGTTAATTTTGAAATAATGTTGCTAATATAAAACTTTAACACCTAAAATTACTACCACGTACGTGCCTACGTTCGGAAACTCAAAACGATTTTCTCCGCGAAAAAGCTATCTCTAAACGAAGAAGAATTTAATCTAGGCTAGCAAGAACATAATGTTCTATTTGCAGAAAAATCACTAGAAATTCGGAAGTGCACTTGTGATCTTGACAAGTTTTACGCTTAACCTTGAATTATTCGTTTCGTTTGCTTACTTATTAAATAGAAAAAGTCCATACATGTTTGTGTGTAGTTCTGTAGGCTCGTTTAGTTATGTCAAAAGAATTACTAAGAGTAGTTGAGAAAAAAGATAAACACTTGCAACCCAAAAAAAAAATTATCAACAAACTACAAAAGTAACTTTATTTTTACATTTGAAGAAACTTTTAGGCAGACCTTTTCTTTATATTCATAGTTCGTTTGTAACTTAGTCAATGAAAAATGTTGACAGAATGTTTATGTGCAAATAAAGATCTGACGTCCCTGTATAAAATCAAGCAGTATCCACAGGCTAATTTAGCTTAGTGCTTAAAATTAAGTATATTAATTGGCCGAAACATTCATCGATCTGAAGAAACTAGTAAAGTTCTTCAATGCCGTGCCAAAAATCCCACAAATATGGAATTGCAAATTTTTTTTTATGTGTCCATGCATAATATCAGTAACGCATAATGTAATTCATTTAAGTAAAAATTGATCAATATTTTTATCAGCTCTTAAAGAAACTTCTTAGTTTTTTGTTTAGTTACGATTACAATACAAAGGATTTGCGGAATCCTATTTACAAAAACATTAAAATTTAAAGCCAGGTTCTCAGTTAAGTCACCACTGTAAAAATTTGCGAATGAATTTACTGACGAGCTCTCAGCCTTGATAATGATCATAAACCTCAGAAGTCAAAAGTCAGAAATAAGAAACCATTAACTAACATCAACTTGATCAAGTTTTTAACGCAGCTATTTACCATTGCTCTTTCATGCATAAAATTACTTGCAATAAACAATAAAGTCATCAATATTTCTATGTTTTCATTTACGTTTTTGATTCAATTTATTAGGGGCCCTAAACACTATATGCCCTAAGGCCCCTGTATGATTTGAATTACTCAGAACACAACCAGTTATACGAGTTCAAGCGGTTGAACACATACAGACAAAGACTCTACTTGAGTGAGATTGTAATTATTATTGTCGGTAGAGATGAGACGAAGACAAATTTATTTTTGATTTTCTTTTCGTGCTACCCTTGTCGTACTTAAAAAGCTATGTTATGTCACGTTAAATCAACGAAATCACTTGAAAAATCGATAATCGACAAGGATGACACAAACACAACGTGCGTTATCATTTCATTGACGATGGCATTAGTATAAAACAAGGTGGGTGATATCTTGATTAAAACAACAACACCATTTTGGGTTAAGAAACCTTATATCAATTTTTAATTTACAATTTAATGAATAATGAAACCATATAAGGTATTTTTTTCGTGGCTATAATACATGCCTTTTTTTCCAAATATTACACATTTTTACAGTCCCTTTATTTATACATGTACAAATCTGAATCAAGCACTGTTACTTTAATAATAACTAAATAAAACGACTATGCCATTCAGATTATCTTAATAGATGGACGAACTGACATGGAAACTATAAAGGTAAATTGTTTTAAAAAGAATGTATTTTTATTGTGATTTAAGTCATACAGACTTTTTGTCTACTGTGTCTCAGTTTTATTTATTCTTAAGTTCAGACAACACAAAATAAATAAAATCGCTGACAAAAGGTTTAAATAAAGTATTTTTAAATAAAGGTTTAAAAAATAATATTTTATAACTTTGACGATTCAAAAGTGATTGTAAAATCCTTATTTGAATAAACCATTTTGACTTTGACTTTGACTTTATTTTATAAATCCTTTTTTACTACTATAAGTAGTATAAATTGGATATGGTAGCATTGTAAATGCGTTCGTTTACTAGAGACGCTGAACACGAACGCAAGCATAAGTTTTTTTTAATTTTTACTACCTTTATATAAATAATAGATGGAGTTACAAGTTACATAAATTAAGTATGAGCGTTACCCCTGGTTATAAGTGCCGCCAATTGATATTTTTATTTTCCAGTTTGTGCAAAGTGAAATTCAAAAATGTGCGTCTACAGTATAAGTTACTAGTTATAAGCTATTTTTAGAATTTGTTGTTATGTTTCTAGGATAAAACTCTGAGTTGTAGATAGCATATCTGCTAAAATCGGCCTCTGAGTTGTAGATAGCATATCTGCTAAAAATTTTTCAGAAATGCTATCTAAAACTCACAGTTTTATCTTTGAAACAGTACCAAACGTTCAAAAATTGCTTATTGGCTGGTAACTGATACCTCTGGAATTTTGAAATTCGCTTTGCACAAAAAGGAAAATTAAAAAATCAATCGGCAGTGCAGTGGACGTCAGGAACCCTCTTAAATTGTTATACCATGCCAATTAAATTACAGGATCGTACACAAGTACCGAGCCTAATAGCAAAGAGTATATACCAACATTATATTATAGTTTCGTCATGTCCTTCCTACTCTTTTGAACCGCCATTTTTTTTAATACCACCAAAAAGTGGCAAACAAGCCTACGGTCCACCCAATGCTAAGTAGTCATCGTAGTCTATGGATATTGGCTAACTTTTCAAAAATGTAAGAAGTAGGTACTCCATGTGGGGCAAGACTTGAGACTTATAATGTATTAACCTTCGGCCTGTGGCGAAATACTGCCTCACTCTTTTGAGTACACCAATTTATTTTTTTCAAGCTTCATCTTGTTTTCCAAATGACCTCGGACCTAAACGTCGCTAGAGTCAAGACCAAGGATCCCAATACTTTTGGATATGGTAAGGGGCGAGTTCTCGAATTTGTCCATTTCATCTTTATCGGTGAAAAGGTTTAAGCGTAAAGAGATAACAGACAGACATAGAGACAGAGTTACTATCGCATTTATAATATTAGTATTGTGTCGTGACGAAATCAGTTCTACAGAACAGTCAAACATGACCTATCCAGCTACAAAAAAGAGTGAAACGGAGAATGTAATGTAATCAATACTGTTTACAATCACATTGATGTATTTAAGTCTTGTAACTGGAATGGACAAGGCGTAAGTGAATGTAAACAGAGAATTAATTTCACACCTACAATTTTCTGACAATGATATTATAGTGTAGTGTAGTGCAGTTGGGTAAAAAATCATTCAAAAATGAAGCCGATAGGAGGGTCCATTCAGGTTGGGTAGGATTTAGGAAGCTTCGTCGCGTCTTTACGTCGTCCATACTGCAGTGCTCTTACCTGCTCTTTCTGGGACAAGTAGTCCATTGTAATATCATAAATGCAAATTATCTCTGTCTGTCTGTCTACGTATTTGTCTGACATAGGCTACTTCAAAACGTCAAGTGAGTCGGTTTTTTTTTCTAAAATTGAGGAGTTGCCGTTGAAATCCTACCCATAACCAAATTTCGGGCGGGTGGAACCGCGGGCAAATGCAGATAATAAATAAAGCGATGGCGTGTCAAAATGGCCTAAAATCATCAAATACTGAGGAACCTTTTCTCCACTCAAGAAAGGTTGGCCGAACAGTTGACTGCTAAGGTGGGTTAAATAATTGAAACACCAATATAGTCATGTACACTTCAAAATGAAACGCTTCGATGGCGTGCGCGCTGAACACTGCCGGGAATGGCCGTTGTTATAGTGTCCACATTCGTTCGTGCTGCATTGCATGTTGTGCTGCAAATAATCTGTACGCACCTTAAGACGATCCTGTAGTTGCGACCGTACAAAATCGCTACTGAAGCAATGGCGCGCCAACTCGAGTTAATATCAAAACACGTTCGTGAGAACTGCCTCTCTACATGTGGAAGGTTGAACGAACGACTGTTGGAAGATGGTGAAGTGTAGTAGCAGTAAAAAATGCAGGCAATCCGAATAGTTACATTTTTAAATGCTTAAATCATCCCGAAAATATGCCAACCCAAGCCCGGCCCGTACCTGGCTACGCCCTTGGATATATGTACATAGTAATCTTCAAAACTGTCAGAAAATACGTCCATGCCTACACGCAACTCGCACTAACCGTTGTTGTGCCATGTACGTAAGTACTTTTCTTTACTTCAGGGTAGCCTGTTTGGTTTTTAACCCTCTTGGCATAATATCTTGGACATTTTGTTTTTGAGGGTTTATTTTTATTATTATTTTCTTGTGAAAAAATCGCAGTTGTTTTGTTTACATGGATGATATTATAAGAGATTGACTTCAAATATCTCCGCTTCGAACCTCTGATGGATATCACCATATTTTTGTTTAATTAACTTGTTTAATGTAAACAAAAAAAACCAAATTTATTTGATTAACTTTGTTTGGACGAATTTGCTATTTTTTTTGTTAGGGCGGCCACTGTAATTGCTATTATTTATTTACTGTGCTTCATTGAAGTTACAACTGCGTTAAACAAAAATATAGTGATATCGGAGCGGAGATAATATTTCCGGGATAAATAAACACGCCCCTAGTGTTACAACCGTCTTTAGGCTATGGTAACTGTTCAACATCAGGCGGACCCTATGTTTGTTTGCCACCCTTGTGGTGTAAAAAAAACAGCATCGGCGCGTAATCAGATAAAAATATTATTTTTATACTACCTTCAATAAAAAGTTCTAAATTTACATAAGTACTTATTTAGTTTCGAAAATCGAACTTTTTGGGACCCCAGTGCGAAATAACTCCCAGGTCAGTTCGAGAAACCGTATGAAATTGCATTTTGTACTTGAACACAAAATCGAAACTCGAAACGATGCTGGAACATTTCGAAACTCCGGAGATTGGGCAAATCCGGAGTTCCGGAGTCCAAGCTCTAATTCTAATCGAAACGTTGACTCCCAAAAAAGTTACATTTTTGCGTACTTATCGGAGCGCGGAGACCTGAAATTGACTGTCAGAGTTTTCAAGCCACCCAAGGTCTTTTACATGGCTGTCAAATGACAAAACAGCCATTTAATAAAGTGGTTATATCTAGATTATATATGGTCATTTGTTTTAAAATGTACAAAATAGTTGCATGAAGCGTAAGACGAGGTGTCGACTATCGATATGCAGAGGTATCGATGTCGTCGGTGTAGTTTTGCATCGAGACATTTGAAGGGCTTCCACAGGGCTTCGTCGCATATCGATCAGTGTAGCGGGTTCAAGCACATCTCTTTTGTCTTTTATAGTGTCTCAAATTTAATTTAATTATAGAATCTAAATTTTCGTACCTATCTATTCTTATTTTATATTTCTAGTCATATTCGCCGTCTTGAGGGGTCAGCTACCTACTTTAGTAAAAGTGGTGCGAGTCACGTCGGTCTATAGACCAACCAACTCACATCGTAGGAATCTGAAAAAACTAAATTATTTAAATACTAATTTTTTTTTTATCTTTATATGTATAATTCTACTGTGCGTGTGTATGTGACCGATTTGAATGATTTTTTTTTATGCGTTTGGGTGGCGGCCTGGATGGTTTAGATTCACAAATCAGCCCGGGAGATGGCGCTGTAGTCGGTACCATGCAGTACAACGTCTGCCCGGTCAGCTAGTATGTTATAAAATTACACAGAGTGTGTACTTTAAGGTGATGGCATCACACGAGTTCAGCTTGCAAGAATTTGATTAATTTTGTTACAGTCCTGAGCACACTTTATGAAGTGAAAAAAATATATGTTACAGTTCAAACTTTAATTATGTGGATTTGCTAATATTATAATAATAGGGCTATCAAAACATTTGGAAAAAAATAATTCTGACACTATATTTGGGTTTTAATTCATAATGTTTTTCATAAGAATATTTATTAATCAGACCAAGCGAATTTGCTAATTTCATAGTTCTAAATAAATATTTGAATTTGATACCGACAAAATTCCGAGAATATCAAAGTATAAAGTCTGGTCACGTGATATCGCCTATTGTACGTAGAACTCTGTGTCTTTGTATGCTTCAATAGTGTAGGGGAGAGTGGGGTGATTGCGAACACTTAAGGGACAACTGGAAGAAAACGAAACCAAATTACGTTACAAAAGCTATGTATTATTCATTCTTTAGTTTAACTTATGTTTTCATAAGCAACAGTAATAAAAATTTGGAATAGAATAATACAATTGGAAGTTATAATAAAAAATACAAAACCTCAGGTGTCCGGCATTACCCTACACCACGTGAGGTAATTACGGATGCTAAGTGGGGTAGGGGGATTTTCCAAATCAAGTAATTTTTATTTAGTCCTCGTCTTTCTTTGGTAATGTCTTGGCATCTGAAATATAAATGTCTGAATAAACGTTTAATGTGTACTTTTTGGGATTAAAAATCTGAGGTAATTCATCAATCCAGCCTATAAACATCTGTGTACGAAAAGACACCCAAAAACAGGTTCATATACTTATGTAAGACAGTATGTTTTTAGTTCAACACCCAATACTACATTGTTTTGAAGTAACTACGCACGTTCCAGTTCATTTTTCAAACCATCCGCCAGTAGCCGTCTCGCCCAAAAACGCAACAAAAAATTGAAGTTAGAACCATGCGGTGCACGATACGAGTACCTTAAAACTTTGTGAAATTAGACGTTATTTCATAAAAAAAATACCAAAGTTCTATGTTATTCTTACAATACGATACACACATTCAATTTTATACAAAAATAAGATTTTTTTTTTGAAAAATCTTTAAGTGTACTTACCTTGCATAGCGAGCGCGTCCTCACTTTGACACTTTCTGTTTGGCTCTCAATTGCATCATTCGAAAAATCTCCTATCCTTTTCTAACATAACTGAACCTGCTATTCTGCCATTACCCGCCGTCCGTTATTCCCCCACCCTCCCCTTATATGGCTATGTACACTGGGCGAAAGCACGTTTTTTCCAGGGTATGCCATAGCCTTAAAATCTATTTTAGATTTAACTATAATAACGATGGTATGGTTCTCGATGTTCACAAAAACATATTAAAAAACCGAGATGGTTGTGGTGTATGGTTCACCTACACAACATTAGCAAAGTTGTAGCATGGTGGTGTTTTGTCTTGTAGTTACCTTCGCTGTTTAGATTTATGACTCATTATCATTCCTGGAAAAGAAAGGTTAAAGTAAAAAAAGGAATTACCCATATTATAACCTTTACTTGACATTGCAACTTAATTTTAGATTTCAACTTCCTGTTTAAATTATACATGTAATTGTAAGTATAACATATAGACGAGGAGGCCATGTCCCAGTGGTATTCAATAACGTCACACGTTAGGCGAAAGAGCCCCTGGTCAGCAGGATGGGTGACCGACAGTGTCCGTCCAGTGGCACATTTTTCGAAGGAGCTCAGAAAATGCATCGCAGGGCATGATGGTCTTAGCTGTTGGCATATTATATATGGCAGAGGCGTATCGGTGGCATAAAAACACTGCCAGATGTGTGGCCACTATAGCTCGACAAACGTCTGCCAATTCGCACTGGGCAAGTGCGGTGGACTGCCTCTGCAGGGGGATGTATAAAGACATACAGACTGAGTGAGTGACACCAAGGTCTTATAAGGGTTCAAAGGTAAAGTTTTAAAGCTTCTTTAACACTTTCAAAACAATTGCATATACTTATAGCTATTATTAGGTGCCATATCATATCACACAAGGTGATTGAAGAGCGAAGATGAAGAAGGCGAGTGATGCCCTGGATGTAGCAAGCGTCCCTAGGCTGCAGTAACCGCTTACGACCAGGCGGACCGCAAGCTTGTTTGCCACCTTAGTGGTAAAAACAAAACAAAAAAAGATAAAACTACTGTGAAGGTAATGTGATGATAGCTTCCAGTGACACGTTGGCGTCTGTAATTTGAGACAGAATTAAGAGGCTAAAAAGTTAGTTTTCTAGGGGTACAGTAGATATTATGTTTAATGTCCTGACAATAAAAAAGTCTAGCTCTATAAATCGATGATAATGAACTGTTGCTACAGCTATAGCTAGGGACACGGTATCGAAAAGAAATTATCGATACTGTACTCATGAGTAGTATTAAAAAAAGTATTGTACTCATAAAAGTATCGGTACTTAAAAGTATCGAGTACTTTCTTAGGCCTATTGACGTAATGCGTATACGTCAGGGTCGTCAGGACGTTAATACCGTTCAGTAACACAGCACAGAATAATAGTGAGTACTTTTAGATTAAACTTTAATATATCAAATAATAGTTAAGCACAATATTGATCAACCGCATTAAAATAAATACCCTTAAGATCAAGATGAAATATCCCTAAATAATCCTAAGTGCAACATTCAAAAGCTCCAAAAAAAACCGTGTATTGTGTTGTGTATATTTCATCAAGTCTATTCAAGAGCTATTTTTAAATAAGTTTTCACTTTTATTAAGGTGAAAAAATTAAACTTAGTTTTAATATTTATTATAATTATTTGATTAATAAATCGTTAACCTCCCGACTTGGCATTTCATTTATGCTATCAATCATAAAGATTTTGCTTTTTTTTACTCGTTTGGGTCAGTAAAATTAGTGATGCATGAAATTTATACTAAAAATAACCTTAATTTTATTGGATCTATAAAAAGCCCAAAAAACTTTGTTCCGCCTTAAAGTTAAGGCTAAAAGCCCTAAGTTGGAAAGCCTGGCTGAATAAAACAATATTATAACAACGGCGAACGAGTGGAACGCGTGATTAATTGGTTAGTGAAGTGAATTAAAGAAAGAATAGGAACTGAACTGTGAACGGAGAAACGATTTTGATCTCAATGTAATGTTTTACAACGTTAAGTACGGTTGAACTAGATGGCGTCGCCAAAAATATGAGCTGTAAAGTCAGGTTTGAAATGAGTAATTTCTAAGATTTATTCGATACGATATCTGTCAAAAAGTACACACTGAGTAAAGTATTGAACATAAAGTATCGAGTGCAAAAGTATCGGTATCGAAAGGAAAAGTATTCGATACCACAAAGTATCGATACCTTTTCCGTGTCCCTAGCTATAGCTTGATATAGCAAACTTTAATACTATAAAAACAAGGAGAGTATTGCCATAAAAATCATAAGCCGCGGAGCTGCTGCTTTAGGCTTTAGGCAAAATGATATAAACACAACTCCATGATAAAACGTAATGATTATATTTTCTTTGTCTATGGTATTCTACGTTGACATCGAAGAAGAAACGGACAATAAATAATTATAACGAACAAAAATATGTTTTATGTTACCTACAGACATACTTGTGTCCGTCCAACATATCTCTACGGGTATAAATACTATTTGTAAAGACTTAGTAAGTATAAATAATTTTGTTACAAGCAAATTAAAAGTTTACTTATTGGTCGGTGTGGGCGAAGGTAATAGCGTATCGAATACGAATCTAGGCACACTTGACCACACAAGCGGCCGTAATGCTTTTTATTTGTTACAATTGATACGTACCTATATCTATGGCACAAACTTTTGATCAGTAAAGTATTTGTACCGTATGGACCTTCCTATTACCACAGAATTAAATACGAGTTGAACCAAAATGGCGGTCGTCTGCGCAGGTACAGTACAGACAAATGTACGAAAAAACCGCAAAAAAGTGTCACTGCGCATGTGCCGCGATTTATACTAGCCACTACCTTTAGCCGCTAAACAACTCTTTTTTCTCTTCTTGCTGACCCTTTAAAAATCTAATAACTTCGTTTTTGAAATACCTCATACTGTAATCCTTAGAGAAACACCCAAGCGTTCGGGAGAGGAAGTTTCTGTGACACCGCACTGTATGCGACCATTTAGGTTCTAAAGTGTCAGAACAAATTCCCTGTCGATGGCGAGCGGTGCGATGATAGAAAGTAGCCGTGTGCATCATTTCGAACAATTCCTTAAGAACACATCCCATAGTAGGGGAGACCGAGGTGTTCTGAAACAAAGGTGATTTGAAACAGCACTGATTTCAGGAAACTTAAAACCGTTAGAGAGCTGGAAACGTCGCAATGCAACCCTTTTCCATCGCCCGCAGGCTGTTCAGTATAATTCCGTGAATTTGGGCGCTCAATTTCGTTGTTCTTAGTTTCAAGTCGAAAAACTCGTAAAAAGTAAGTTTTAAACGTCTTTTTCAAACACCTTTGTTTGGATAATGCGTTTGTATTTTGGTTTAGGTAATATATGTTTCGAAAGCTTCTTAACTATTAAATTCATAGCATTGGTATAGCTCAATTCTATGTGTTTTGCTTCTTGGTTCAAAATAAATCGAAATCGGGAGTATTTTAACTTTGAATCACAGTGTTTCAATTCACCTCGCTTAAATTTTATATGGCTTGCTTATAGGCTGATGGTTTATATTTTTAATTTTTTTTATTGCGTTAAAGCATTTTATTTGTGATTATAATCAAATATCAAACAACTTCAGTTCATGATTAGGATTAAATTAGAAGAGATTATTTAGTTAAGATTGATAGTACATTTTAATAGTTAACTATTAAATTCTCAATTAAGTAAAAAAAATTTATTCAAAATGATCAAGTTCCATCTTAGAAAGCCTTATTTTAATGAATTCCTTTATATTAAAGCGTCATTTCTACTTTACAACCCTTAATTCTACTAAAAAAAATCTTTTTCAACCCACCTCGACCTCTGTTTCAATTTACCTCGGCATGAGGGAAGTTGAAACAAAATGACTTGTGATGTTCAAGTCGATTTTTTTGCCACAGAATTCACACTTACACTTTTTTTGTGTTAATCATCTTCAAGTCCAAGAAATGAACTATCGATTGACGCTAATCACATGCGATTTGTGTGAATAGTACTTTTTCTATTGGGCAAAATGTCAAAATTATTTTAACTCCCCTAGGTCTCCCTACAGGCAAAGTCTCTCCTCAGATTTAAGGGCTCAATACGGCTAGTGAGTTTGGGATCGTTGACAATTTTCTCATCCCGTCGTTAAACTGAGTTAAAAGGGCCAAGCTGGTATCCAGGTTCACCCGCCCAGAGATAACAGCAGTACTCCATATGAGGCCGAACTTGCAGTTGTTCTCAAAAGTATACACGAATCGTCTCGCCCTGAGACTTGACGACTGTAAACCTCCGGAATATCTGAGTTTCGAAATTGTGGTAGATTATACAGAATACTAAAATGTATAATTAACCACTTCGTCTTGCCATCGTCGACTAATAAAAAGCCTTCGATTCCGTCGAAATTTGGGCTGTTCTGGAACCCTTTTTAATTGGCAATATGTCAAAGTGCTAAGATGTTTGTACGACACTGCTACAATGACGACACAAGCACAGGATCAGACGACCAACTCCATCCAGTTGCGCCGAGGAGTACGTCTAAACTGTTCTCTAGCGCATTGGATAAAACTTTTAAACATTTCAAGCACCAGTCGTAAAGGCAGAGTGTTTTCGAAATCGCTTACAAACACCGTTCACACTGACGCTCACGCTCTGTTTCTTATTGTTTTGTGTTCTTAACTGCAGAAATAAGTAAGTCGGTATCAATATCGCTAATAGAATAGAGCACATTTTCTACGTGTGAGCTCATGGACTCAAGTGCAGTCAACTTATTAAAATGGCGCACTCGGCACGTTACAAATTTCAAGCGTCGACAATAGCACATCAAAATTACACTCATCATATTAAAATGCAGTGAACTTACGCGATCCAAGCGACAGTTATTTCAAGTCAAGGTTTTTTACTTATAACTAAACAAACATTTATATAATATCAACCACTGAGTGACACAGACCTGACACGAAGTAAAAATGAGGTTGATTAGAGGTAGACGTGAGGTAGAATCGGGAAACATGAGGTAGACATGCGGTAGATACTTGGCAGACCCGGGGTAAACACGAGGCAGACACAGGGACACAAGATAGACATATTGGTGATATCCTGATCCAACTTCACTAGTGCCTTCATCATGGGAAACTGGCGAAATGTTCAACAGAAGCTACTATTTAACTTACTATTCTTATGTAGTATGAATATTCATAAAAAACTTGTCCATATAATTCTAACGTAAAATCGCCGCGACAACTTAAACATTTAAATAAATAAATAGATATCGATCAAACACACCATGACAGTTGTCAAACATCAAAATATTTTACGCGCGCTTTTTGTGCTACGTTGCACCGTTGTCTATGCATAGGGTTGTCAAAACAATACTTATAGTTGAGATAATAATATGTTAATAGGCTGTACTACGTAATTTTATTTTTTTTGGCAAATGTTTATCCGGATCCGCTGAGCAGATCCGACTAAAATTTAATGTCTGGGTTCCTGAAAACACGATTAATTAGCTTTTGTTAGATAGAAAAAAAAATCCTAAACTGAACACTTTTCACTGTTTTTTTTTAAGTTTTGGCAAAGAAGTCTACAACTTAAGCATACCCGTGATAGTGCTTTAGACCCTGAAAGAACGCATTTTTTGATGTGTAACAAACTACCAATTTATTTCATGTATTTCAATGAAAAATTCATTCAATTGCGATGTAGCTGCAGTACTAACTCACGCTTAGTTACATATCGCGTCATCCTTTGCGTTAAGAACCTGTCTATTTTCTATAGCGATACCATTGCAATATTTGCAAGGTGGATATCCATGGGCGTGTTCAAGAACACCCAAGAAAGCAGCGCCCCCAACTCATATGCACATATATAGTCACGCACATATAATTGTTATATCAATAATTATTTTAGACAAAAGTTATAAATTCACTATAAAAAACTCACATTTGCATGGCGCAGATGGCGCATCTAGGTCCAAAACTGGAAGCGTCTAGTTCGCTTGAAAGTATATTTTTTCATGCTAGGCCCGGGGCGAGGTTAATTCCAGTTCATTCTTTATTCATATATTTTTCATTCATGCTACTTCTGCTCTTTTTTCTATAATTTTTTTTAAAGTCAAGGTGCAGGAAATTTTCTTGGTGCTATAAAGAAGTACCTTGCGAATTACCGTTTTGACTACCATAGTATACGGAGTACGACCACATCTCCTTCGTACAAAGGCAGGCCTAGTATTGGGGTATTTATTAGGCTGTAAATTTATTATATATATAAAAAAAAAGGAATAATACTAAGTTTAGTATAAAATTATGCTTTAATCCTCTGCCAATTAAAATTGTCCCATTTTTTGAAATTACTTAATTGTGATAATCTCTAAAATCATTATGGTTGCTGTTTAGTAGTTAGACTTAAATTTACTTGCTTTGTATATGTATAGATAGGCATACCTATACTCCTATCATCATAGATAAAGTGTTTGAGAAGTGTTAAGATAATGTTGATTTCTAATAGTGTTGTGCTTTATGAAGAAAAACTCATTTTGTCAACCCTAGCGGTTACTGCTCCAATTCCAATTCGATATTCGAATGTGCCGCCTCAGTGTCTATGAAGAATGTTTTATTTTTTTTAATTCAAATATCGAACACCGAATGGAAGTTTCAAAATTGTTGTTTATTTTCACGAGAATAATGACATTGTTTGTGAACAAGACAGTCTGTATCTTGATCGAAACCGGGGAATTTTGAAACATGCATTGTGAACACGAACTCGTAATAGTTACGCAGTTTTTGTGCTCAGTGACTAAGTATTTTTAGTAGTTTTTATCTTAGCTGCCAGAATGTATTGTTGATAAAGAGGTAGAAACCACAGATAATAGTATAGGTATGTAGAAACCAGTCAGAAAATTGAGATAGTTCTGTTCTGGCTAAAACATGTAAATTGTGTAAATGTAAGACAACTGGTTCAGAAATGTTTGTAGCACTGTCGACCAGCACGATCGACCTAGAGACACATATCTAGGTATCTAATCTGTGGGTAGGTAACATACTTATAAACAATTTTATCAGTTTATTTTAACAAGTTTAGCTATAACAGTGAAACAAATTTTCTGACCTTCTGACCTTGGGTGTTTGGTCGCTAGTGTCATTGTAAGTACCACCTGATTTCAATATGGCGACTAAAGTTTTGATTGTTGACCATTTACATTTTTACCACAAGGATCAGGAATAATACGCAGACGGCTCAGTTCTTATGATATTACACAGTTTTTAGTGTTTTTATGTTCTTATTTTAAAATAAATCAAAATATATTCAAAAGAAATTAAGATTTATGTGACTGTTGATAAAAGTGTATATTTGTTTATTGTCTAAATGAAAGTAATCTTATAAACAAATTTAACTCAAATTAATTAATTCTAATGTTTAATCATAATTTTCGTTGAAAAACCAAATTAAACATTAAGCCATGGGCTTGACTTGTCAACGATGACATAACTTCAAATCGAACTGTCAAATCTCTACACAAATACGACACACTTGTCAAATTGTTTTTTTTTTAAGGTCCGATGGCATGGTTTCAAATACTTCAGCCACAGATGTCAAATTAGACGCTGTGTGTACGATATTTAACACTTTGACACTGGCAGCTAATCCTTCTTTTTTTCCCGATGCTCTCGTATGTCACGGCCGTTGAGAATAATCCTTTTAAATGCAGGCTCTTATAGTTAACTAGAGTTAAACGCGACTTCGCCTGCATAGCATACGGTATATGGTCAAATATGTCAATTATGTCCGCACTGTATATTTTAAGATTTTTTGTTTATTTCTCCGATCCTCTTATTAATTGTAAGCAATCTTCACTTGGACTTAAATATTTATTTGTTTGTTGCCAACAAGTTGTTTTAAAAACTATTTGTCCCATTCACGGTAACACAGATTATATAATAGGTACTGAAACTACGTCATATGTTCACACTTTTTATAGGACTTCGCTTTCGTGAAGTTAGTTTAAACTCCTTTTTTTGGAAAGTTTTAGTTACCAGGTCATAAAATTCCAAAAAAAATGTAAGTATGACCTTACTTTACGCAAGCTAAGTCATATAAGAAGTATGTATGAACTAATTTCTCGGAAGCTAAGTCATATAAGGTGTACGAATTATCTTCACTTAAGCGAGATCATATTTAAAGTATGAACAAATTCACAAAAGCTTAGTTATATATGAAGTAACTTCAAGGAAGCTAAGTCATATAAGGTGCATGTACTCACTTCACGGAAGCTAAGTTAAAAGTGCGAAAGCTAATTCATATTAATGTGTATGAACTAACATCTCGAAAGCTAAGTCATATAATGAAGTAATAACTAACTTCAAAGAAGCTAAATTAAATAAGAAATATGAACTAACTTCAAGTAAGTTAAGTAATACATATAAGTATAAAATAACTTTGCAGAAGCTAAGTCATATAAGAAGGTATAAACTAACTTCACGGCAGCTAAGTCATATAGGTATGAAGTATGAACTAGCTGCTAGATTCTATTTCTTTTCACTTGTCACTATCTGTTTTTATTTCTTTAGGTAGTAGCCATTTTTGCCACTTGTTTCTAAATAAACAGACACTCGTCCATCACATATTAATACGAGAGAAAGATAAGTAAGCTGCATCAGATTTCTTTGCTTCTTCCTATATTCTTGTTACGAAATAAAAAATGTGATCGGAATTCGACCGATCGACATTCTTGCCTCAAATTTCTTGAGCGACAAGTGAAAACCCTATAATTATTAGGATTGTGTCAATTCCCTGGAAGTATCTGAATAAATTTCATTTGTTGCCTTATTACAATACCGGTATTTTAAGGCGTAGGTATTTTTGTTTTATGAGAAAGAAAAAAATATAGGTAAGTATACAAAGATTAGTTACTTTCTTAAGTAAAATATAAGAAAATTCTATTTAAGAAAAAAATTAAGTATTTAATAAACTAAAATTGGACAAGTTCCCTTTTTTTGCATTAGTTCGTTCAGTTTTTAAAAGTTTAAGTAAAAAAAATCTTATAAATTTGTATGTGGTTGTAGAAAAAATCGATTTAGATTGTGCAACCGACGTGTTTGGAAATGGAATTTCGTTGAAACTTTTTAATATCAAACTTATAGAAAATGTGCCTACATCGGGACCTACTCAGCTGGTGCCTGTTTAATCTTGTTTTGTCAAAGTTTCGCAGTTATTGCATTTTATTTTCAAATTTCGTATTTATCGCATATACCTTTACTGCAAATTTCGCTTTTATCGCATCTATTTCGTAAATACGAAAATTACGTATCCGTAATAATAAGCAACTTATATCAAATTTTAAGAACGTTTTTTAATGTTTTTTTGGATAAATATGTAAGTTGTAGATAGCGTTTTTGTTACGGCGATACGACCACTTTTAGCAGATACCTATGCTATTTACATACCACTCATAGATTTATCATAGAAACAATGCCATACATTCCGATTTTTTTTGCGAAATAATTTTTATTTTCTAAATTAAAATACTTGTTACATTTCGTTTTTTTTTAGATGTTTTGGTTCTGAGTAATTTTCAATAGGAAAAAATTACGGATGTCATCTAAAATAAAATAGGCACTTTTATGTGTATATGTCTATATATTATATAAATAGTACTAATGCAGATCCTTTAACTGGCCCTAATAACTCGATTTT
Source organism: Apoda limacodes (assembly GCA_946406115.1). Classification (NCBI taxonomy): domain Eukaryota; kingdom Metazoa; phylum Arthropoda; class Insecta; order Lepidoptera; family Limacodidae; genus Apoda; species Apoda limacodes. The sequence goes on along the minus strand of OX291555.1, from coordinate 15,880,012 downwards.
GACTCCAACTTTTCCCCTTAAGTTTTAAATTTTAGCTATTAACTGTAACGCAATTGGTATAAAAAATTTTTGGTCAGATTCACCTTAAGAGTTAAGTAGTTTTAAGAGCAAGTACGTGCTTTTTTCTATTCCAGAGGTTGCAGGTTAGGAAATAAAAATGACAAAAAAGACAACATTTGTTTGTCAGTCTGTAACATGTCCACCCATATCAAACGAGAAAGAGCTTCCCAAGTAGTCAATTGTAAAAATATTGCCAAATCATTGATCGTCGATAAACGCTATTTACGCGGATCATTCACACGCTAGATCACAACAGGTGGCAGCACTGGCACGCAATGACAGAATGACATTTGAATCGATCGAATCACACCTTTGTTAAATTTAATTTTTTTCATTACTCTGGTTGATTTTTTTTACTCTGTGGTAAAATCAAGTTCCTTTTTTAAAAATCGATAGTGGGACAAATATTTGGTAGGCGTTATATCTATTTTTTTAATATTTTGTTTATGGAAGTCCCGATTCAGTGTGGCCACGTCTAAAATGCGTTTGTCGTGTAATCCTCCAGGGGTATGGATTATAATATTTTTTTATATATTATTTTCAATATTGGAGCGACGTAGGATGGGCTGACGGAACGCTCAGTTCATATTTTTAGATGGTTTATTAATTTTTCATTAAATAAAATGACAGTAAGATACGGTAATTACCTAAATTTGGCAGTTTGCTAAAGACGAGGAAATGTTTTAAGTCACATGTGGTGATCTATAGGGGTTTCGATTTCACCTTGTGTAGGTACTGAGTGGCGGAGGTTCGAGCCCGGCTTGTACCTACCAATGAGTCTATTTTCTTAATTTCTCAAGTACATTGATTATTCACACCACTGGTTTTCAGTGAAGGAAACCATCGTAAGGAAACCTGCATACGTCAAAAGAAAACATATGTGAAGTTTACAATAAAGGGGTATACGGAAAAAAAAGAGTTTCCAAGTTCTATTCCACCAAAATAATTTGCATTCAGTCTAGAAATCCAACTATTTTGGACATATTTTGTTCACAGAAGGCAATATTATTTCCCAGAAAAAAAATCATTTTATCAATCGAAATTGATAAACTTCTTTTCGTATGAACAATTTTTTTTTTTATACAAATAAATGTACGTTTTAGATCAACCAAACTTAAATTAATTACCCTAAGACAGTTAATGTTCTTGTATAAAATAAATACATTTTTATATGCAACATTTTATTTTTCTTCGTTTGAAACAAAAAATAATTTTGCTTTGATATAATTTATTTTGCGCCAAAATCATGTTTTTCTTAAATCTGCGACGTCATTTATTAAAAACTATATCTTTCGATGAAAACAATTGTATCTTAAATAAAAAGCCAGTGACATGTTCAGTTAAGATAATATTGTTTTGAATTAGAGAAAATAATAATTTTAACAGAATTTGTTAGATTCTTGACTCAAAATCTGATACTTTAAGCTGAAACTCTTGTTTTAGTCGAAACAAATAAAATACCTGCTTAAAAATATTAAATATTTTTGTTTAATTAATCAGCTAGTATCGCTTTGAACGAATTTTCTTTTCGTTTAAGTAAATACCTGCATTTTTAAAATTAAATGAAACTCATCACTGTCCTTCATAGGATTTCGTGTTGGCTTTTAATTTTAAATAATTGTTTATTGTAGGGTTTTGTGCGTCAAATTAGTATCAGTTTATGCGAAAAACATACAGTTAATTATTTTCTGAGAATTGAAAAGCTCGTGGCCCAGTCGCATTCGTCTGTCTGAAACGATAAGCGAAGTTAAGCAACGTCGACCGTGGTCAGTACTTGGATGGGTGACCGCTTTTTCTTCCATGTTAAAGAAGGATCGTTAAATAGTCATAACAATTATAATTAAACATAACGCTGTATAATTAGCTAAAGGCGAGAATAGCTGCTAAGTTCGACAAAGTCCAAATAAAGGCAGTGCGGTAAACTGACTATATGGCCCAAGCCTCCAGAAAAGAGGCGTAGGGCTTTTTAAAAAACTTTATTTAATCTTGACGGATAACTATGTCATTTTGGACCGAAACATTTTTTGTTTTAAACTAAAATATAATGTTATTAATTAAAGAGCTGATGTAGTCAAGTTAAGCACTTTTCTCTTGTGTGAACTAGACATTTCTTCCGTGCAATAACACACGATGTTCTACGCCCAAGAAAACTAAGTCTTTCAAATAAAGAAGCATATTTTTCTTCAATGAATTAAATATTGTTTCAAACTGATAAAGTTTTATTTACTGGTTCAAAGACATTTGATCTTGTGTTAACTTCATATTATTTTAAATATTTAAGAGAAATAATATCTTAGATGAAGTAAATGTCTGAAAGTGCTATAACACCGCCTTAATATTTTTTTCGGGCGCTTGTTCACCTGGGGCACCACTCGCGCGTTGTCGACCCTTCAAAAATCTAATAACTTCTTTCTTGAAGAACTCCATACTGTAATCCTTAGAGAAAACCTGGAAACGCCTTTCATTCCACAACCTATAAGCGTTCGCGGGAGGAAGTTTCTCTGAAATTGCACTGTAACTACGTGACCATTTAGGTTCTAAAGTAAAAGGATGAATTCCCTGCTAATGGCGACCGGTGCGATAGTAGAAAGTAGATTGTTTAGTTATCTAACCTAGTTATTGACAAAAACTGTTTATTTCACTAAAATTAGGTATCTGCTGACGATTGCAACTGTCCCTGAGTACGCGTGAGTACCTATGTGAGAAATTAGGAAATTAGAAATAGTGCCAAAAATGCGTGTTTAATGTGTTAGTTTGTGTATGTCATAAATGTACGTATGGATGAGTCAGCAGTCTCTTGTGTTACTTGTGTGGCCCAGAGTCACTGCTCGCTCCCTAGAGACGTTACCGTGATGGAATATAACAGATAGGAGGAACACTTACCACAGAATAAATAATAGAACTTTGCGTACAGAAATCTTAGTCTCTGGAAAATAAAAGACTACGTTTTTCGGGGAGTTTAGACTATGAAAAATTTTGTAAAAGGAAAAAGGTTTTTAATAGTTATACTTTTATATTTCAGGGTGCGGAGAGTCTAACCATGGTCAAACCCAAAAAACATCCCGACTTCACACGCCTATTTAGTACTACTACCTACTTCAGTGAAGTAGTAGTGGTAGTACCCAGTGTCTAAAGTTTAAAGTGTGCCAACGGGACCCTAATAGGTACTTATTAAGCCTAGCGGCTCAAATCTTAACAGAATATGTGTTATTACTGCGGATTTTCCAGCAAATAATAACAAAAAACAAAAAAAAAAATTAGCCTCCCCCCCCCTCCATACAAGAAATAAGTTTTTGTTGTTTTTGCTCTATCGTAAAACCATAAGACATACAAGCTTCGAAATTGTAGCAAGTTATAGTGTAAGTTTTAAAATAAAACAACAGATAATAAAAATCGGCTAAGTGCGAGTCGAGCTTTGGCATTTTGTGGTGGTACGGACGGACCCCTTGGCGCGCGAGTCCAGCTCGCACTTGACCGGCTTAATGTATAGTTATATTCTTTATTCTTCTGCATTACTTATATAATTATTCTTATTTTATTTTTCTATTACTTTATGTATATTCTTGTTTTTTAGGTGTCACCTTACGTTCCTTAAACTGGTAGAGATCACTTATTAGCGATAAGGCCGCCAATTTTATTTTTTCTTTTATATTCACTTTGTATTTCTTTATTATTTATCATACCATAAAGAATATTCATTCATTCATTCAAGTTTGAAATTATTTTGCTTTTATAGCCTTCTACACCTCGTCACAGTTTTTTTTTCATATAACACGGTAAACAAAATCGATTGACAAAGCAAAGATCGTGAGAATTTTGATCAGGAATTGTTATAACGGATGCATTGAATGCAGTTCCGTTTTTAAATGGCTTGTTGTTCTTTTTTTTGATAGCAACATTCTTGTATGCACAGGTGTTTTTGTTTGCGAGTCCGCGCGACCTATCCAGAGAATGAAAACCTCTATCAATCAAAAAGGTCGTTTGTATAGTAGATGTAAGTAAACAAATGTATGAACCCACAGTTCTGCAGACGGACATTTTTCCTAGCAGAACTCTATTAAAGAAATCAGGTATGTGTGTGTCGTATCGTATAGGCATTAACAATTAGAGAACCCTAATGACCAAGCTATTGTATTCATTATCATCTTATTATCGTCTTAAATGGTCGCTCCATTGACTGGCTTATAGCCTCATCCATGGTGCCCCATTTTGTCTTCCGCGTTCAGCCACCACTGGCCACCCTTTTAAGGTAATCGGTCCATTGAGCTGGTGTGCATTCCATGCTTCGTCTTCCGGTACTACGACAAAACTAGATCAGTCTACTACCGCCGGTGAATTTTATTTCTCTTCCAAATGTCCTCATTTCGGATTCGAGAGGCACTCCTACTTACTACTGCAAATATCTACTAAATAGATTCCTGTTATTGAAAACTAAAACTACTAGATTAAGTACTTAATTGCTTAAAATCAAAAAACAATCACTGTAGTAAGGGGGAGGTATTTGTCTATTTTGTCATTTAAGTAGAAGGGTTCACTTTAAGGTGAGAATCTAATCATGCAAACTAGAGTTAGCTTAGAAAATGTGGTCCTCCCTTATTTTATAAAAAACTACTAGAATACGAAACTTTATAAAACCAATATGGTAGTACCTACCGTATTATCTTAATACGTTTGCCGCAAAGAGTTTTCTTTCCATCTGAATCATAGAGGAAACAAATACTACAAGATCCGAATAATTTCTGATTTGATTTTAAAATATATATGAAGGTTATCTCATTTCAAAAACGATAGCATTCTAAATTTAAACTCACCAAGCGTTGGCGGCAAATGACCATAAACAACACTTTTTTTTTCTCGATCCTGTCCCGCCTTTTATACCAGTATCCTGTTCTTTTCAGCCAGACCTTTTTAAGGAAGAAATTTATTATGTATACTTTCGGGCATGCCCAGTAGCTGGTTTTAATTGTGAATTATGGGGTTATATTTTTGTCATTTTTTTCTAAAGCGTAGTCGTTTCCTGGCCTTGTTGATCGGAAGGTCACTTTTGTATTTTTTTATAGATTTGGATTATTTGGTCGGCATATTTTTTGTTAGTGGATCAGATCCAAGTTCTTTTTGAAATTAATTGGACGGAACTGTGTTGTGTTGCATTTCTCTACAAAAAACCCGGATGTTAATCCATTGCAGGATTTTAAGTTATGTAAGAATATCCAATGGATGTAACAAGAAAAGGTTATGTTATTAAAACGATCGAATAAATGTGTTTTATCGATAAATTGGTAGTGCTGTTAGTTATCCTTAGAAAACCATAGACAGGCAGTACATCACGAGATGACGTAGGAGACAAGGTCTTGTCTTCGGGAGAGTGACACAAACCTGCGTCACTAACCATAACACCGTTTATCGTCATCCTTGTTGAATGCGTTTGAGAGCAGAATATGCGTTTGAGCATATTCTGCTCTCGCTCGGTGTTGGATGATGAAGTAGTGTCGTGTTAGTCACGTGACTCTTTTTCTCTCGGAAGAGACCACCAGGCGCAGTTAATTACTTATTTATATCATGCTCAGTCTTAACCTTCTTGTTGACTAACTGGTTAGCTTTAAAGGGATGCTTCAGTGGATTATTTTGTCTGCAGTACTCATTTAAAGAATAAAAAATATCGAATAAAAAAATTAGCAACAGTATGGAATAATTAATATGGCTAGTACTTACGCCATATCATTATAAGTACCTAGGGTATTACTAGTCGCCCATAGATGTCAGGAAATCATATTTTTCAGTTTAACACGGATAAACGTTTTCTACGTTTTCTAAAAATGAATCCTAGCTAGATCGATCTATCGCCCCCGAAACCCCCTGCATGCTAAATTTCATGAAAATCGTTGGAGCCGTTTTTTTATTGCTGATTGCTCGTTTAAAGGTATTAATTAGATCTTTTTTATCGTAACCATCGTAACAATTCAAGGTAAAAATACGAGTTCGTAGCCGACGGCAGGCACCACCAGCCGCCGGTCGCGACACTATTAGTTTCTATGTTTTTCTATGCAAACGATAGAAATACATAGCCACGAACCCTTACCTTTAGCGTAGTATAATCACAGCAAAGAAAAATTGCAAAAAAGTTACGTTTTAAAAGTTGTACAAGAATTACATTTTGAACCATGTTTTTGAACGTTACTTTTGCATCTTTTAAAGTTATTGTGTCCAAGACATCCCAATTAAAAAGTATTCTTATTTTACTTACGCCTACACCTGGGCGTCTAAAAAGTTTTATAAAAAGAATTAAAAAAAGATGCCAATTCTTTCTGGGCGAAAATTATAATCGGCAATGGAGCGTGCTCTTTAATCCATCGACTCCTTTTCAATTTTTTTTTGCATCAAGATTTTATTTTTTATATCGCAACGAGCGGCTTTACGTCAACGAACCTTTGCCCGATCTTTTGCGGGTATGGGTAAAAAAAAACCGAATGATCTGATGCATGGAAGGAGAATGATAATATTCATTTCCCCCTGCCCAATCCTGACTCCCCCTGTCAAGCACTGGCAAAGTGGGTTTGATTTTCCAAAGGCTTTAAAAAGTTACGACGTATTGTAATGTAGCCACCTTAGTCCAGACACAATGTATCATATGCAGTGTTGCAGCGATGTCTTTGCCACTTGTTACGCAGCACTAAAGTGGTTGACGAAAAGAGGCTGTCTCCACGCTATGTTGTGAGTGTGTGTCCAGCCGCTGGTAACCCCCTCCTAAGAATTAAATCTGTAAAAATATATACATAAACCTTATACATATTTTTACAGTAAGATATATTAATAATATTAATTAATAAATTCCCTTGCAGCCTAGTTGGTAGTGTGGCCGACTGCTGTGCAGAGGGTGTGAGTTCGATTCCCGCACTGGACAAACATTTATGCCATAAACATTTGTGTTGGTCTTGAGTCTGGATGTTTGATATATATGTATGTATTTACAAAAAAAAATGTAATATATGTATTTCTATCCGTTTTCTGGTCACCATAACTCAAGCTCTGCTTTTTGGGGCCAGATGGCGCTGTGTGTAATCTCCAAATATACTTATTATTATTATAATAAAAAAATCCTATCGATTGTATAAAGGCTTTTGTATCTATTTGTTTGGCCGCCATCAAAATTAAGCCAACTTATATATATATTTCTAAAAAGAAAGGTATTTTTAATGAAAACTAAACAGAATTAGATAATTATACCTACTTATGTCAATATTGCGTTACAAAAGATGAGCAATCATGTCTATTTAATGCGAATTTGGCTCAGATATTAGAAAAAGAAAACTAGGCTTAAGAATTATTGAGTTTATATATTAATCTGTACTGTACTTAATAATATAGTTCATTTAGTTCTTTGTTTGAACGCGCTAATCTCTGGAGCTACCAGACAGGTTTGAAAAAATATTTTTGCATATTTAATAGCCTAGTTCTTAAAGAAGGTTATAATAGGCTATGTAATATCACGTTACCATCCTTAGAAACCGAGCAACCAGAAAAAATGCCAATAGCGCTGGCAAGCGATGCGATGGGGGTGGAAAGTCTCAGCAAGGGTAGAACAATGTTTGCCAGGGATGTTATTGGGAACAGTCTCGAGTTATTCGGACTCTGGAATTCGTGAGTAAAATGTATTCAAGTCTAACTTACCTTTCGCAACCCGTAAATGTACTTGCATACATTTTTCTCTAGAATTCCAGAGTCCGAATAGCTCGAGACTGTTCCCAATAAGGTCCCAGGTCAACAGTTATTATATTTTATAAATATAGACAGACAGACAGGCGGTGGAGCGGTGATGCCATAGGGATTCCGTCTTATCTTTTCAATACGGAACCCTAAGCAAGAGAAAAAGTCCAGAATTATTTTATTTTTCACCAATATTAAAAAAAAATAAGATATCCGGCTAGAATTGTTTTCTTTTTCAAAGGGTAGCTTAGACAAAACATACGATTATAGAGCAGATAGAGGAGTTGGGAATTGAAAGAGGCATGCGTTTGCCACGCGGGAGGCACGCGCAGCGGAAAAGTGGCGCGCAAATTGAGTGCTCCAATTACGGTGTCATATTCATAGCCATTTATTCCTACAGCATGATGTTTTCTTCAATATGTAAATTAAGAAAAATGACAATTGTTAATTGAATACAATTATACCTACTTATGTGCTCTTTAAATACTTTACAGAAAATATTTGAAATGAAAAAAAAAAAAATTTCAAATCTGTCTTTTAATTATTTTATAAAGTAAGTAAGTAGATATGTAACTATATAGCTACTCAGTAAAGTATTTTTTTCCTAAGTGACTGGCAAAGGTAGGTGCACTTAAGTTTCTTCCCCTTAGGCATCCGAAACACACTTGCAAATTTACGCCTAAGATATTGGCTTATAGAAATCGAAATAAAGTTAAAATTGTAATACTCAACTGCATCATTTGTACCAGGTATAAGTCACACCTGCGATCAAGGGATCAATTGCTCATTTGAACTGCAATAGAGCCTTCTTGCATATTTTTCGTATGTTGAATACGTCGAAATGGTATTTTGTTTTCCACGGAAACCCAAAAGAGGGGGTAATAAATATCGTATTTTTTTTCGGCACACATAGCATAAGCATATAAAGCTCACTGTCACGTAGATTTGGGAATATATGGAATAGAAACAACGGCCGGACCCGGGTATAGGATCACTCGTGTGTCTGTCTGTCCATCTGTCACAGGCAATTTACTCCGAATACAGTAGACCGATGAAGTTGAAATTCGGTATCTACAGATGTGAATTTCTGCGACCCAAACACGGTCGTGTAACTGTTATATGTGAATTTTGGATATAGAGATAACTTTGGGGTTAGTACCCCCCGGTAAATTAGAAAATTAAGAAAATAGTTTTGCATACTACTTATACCGTGTTGCATATCAAATTTGTAAGGGTATTATAAATAGTTTTAATTTTTTTTTGATAATAGAAGAAAATTTACCTTATCTAAAACTACTAAGCCTTAATTTTTAAAGATGTACAACAAAATATTTCTTAGATTACAGGAGAATCTAAAGAGAAGTGTAAAAATTATTACTCAAAATCCTAAATAAATTGTATAGCATTGTAAAAATTACTGAAATTTATTGTTAAATAGTTTCTTAGTTCTTAGAAGAAAATTTCTTACATTGTTACAGTTATAGATATAAAAGAGTTAAACAGTTATAACTAAAAAAAAATCGGACTCATATTCGCGCACGAAGGGTTCCGTAACATTATCAATAAAAATGGCAAAAAAAATTTGTTTTATAGGAGTCCCCATTGAATATTTGTTTTATTTTAATTTAATTATTCATTTTAAAAGCGACTATAACTAAATATTCTGTGCATATTTTAAGCATCTACCTGTTGCCGTTATCAAAATCGAGCAAAAAAATCACGTTTGTTGTATGGGAGCCCCCTTAAATATTTATTTTATTCTGTTTTTTATAGCGGCAACAGAAATATATCTTCTGTGAAAATTTCAACTGTCTAACTATCACGGTTCATGAGATACAGCCTGGTGACAGACGCACCGACGGACGGACCCTTCGGGTACGGAACCCTAAAAAATGCTAACGAAGTTTTACTGTAATGGAAAACTGCTCCTGTAGAAATATTTATCATGCCTTATTTACAGTTAGCACGTGACTACAAACGGCGTCGTTCGAAAATCGAATAAATCAAGAGGATCGGTGGCTAATCGCCGCTGGCCCAGGGCGCCAAAACATCCGAAATGCGTTTAGTAAGTGGCTTGACCCCACTCGTACCAGTATGATACGTTGATACTGCGTTAAAGTTAATAGTAAATAAATAGATAGCGGGTGCTTTGAAATTTAATAACATTCATTTTATTATACATACCTACTAAGTAAAAAAATATTGGATCGTTTTTAAAATCTTCACTGAGACACTTATATTATAAAGAGGTAAAGTTTGTAAGTTTGAATGTAAGAGGTAATCTACGAAACTGCTTTTTTCTAATATTTAGTCCATTTTAAATATTATACCTTTATAATACTTTTTCTTAAAAATAAATATAAAACTAGTTTAGTTTATTTTTTGTTTTAAATATCATAAGTTTTCAGTTCCAAATAGCCACATCAGTAAGTCAAGCGGAAAAAATTGGGTTGTGGAATGAGCCAAGGTTTTGCTCCAAGGACTACAGTATGGGGTTCTTCAAGAAAGAAGTTATTAGATTTTTAAAGGATCGGCAACCCGCGAGTGATACTCCTGTTGTTGCAAGCGTCCATAGGCTACGGTGACTGTTATCATCAGGCGGACTGTAGGCTTGTTTGCCACCTTAGTGCTATAAAAAAAAATACAAATTTCCTTATAATTGCAATGAAGCAACGGTATATGATCTGATTTTTAGCACAGGGATGGCTGGAGGGGCAGAAAATATCCTGATAATGAGTTCTCACGGTAATAATTTTCTGGAGGTAAAACTGCGGGGATCGTCTAGTATAGTGATAAATAAGTATCGTCACCTTGCAGTAAGAAACTCGAAAAGCACAAGGACGTTCATATACCTACAAGTACGAGGGTTTTTACTGAAAGGCGAACTTGCTTACATGATTTAAGGAACGGGGTAAAAAATATTCTCGTTAATGCAAATAAAAACGAAATGAAATTAAAAGAAAAGAAAAGGTAATTTAGATTTTAAAAAAGAGAATGTAATTTATTTTGCAGAATTGATCTAAAGTATCTAGAATGTCATAAATTAAAGCAATTGTCATTGTAAAGGTTTGTAATCCTTTTCTATACTGACAATAAATTTCAAAGTTGAAATTATGAGTTTATAGAAGAGATGAAGCGAAGAATAGTAAAAACGATCGAAATAACAGGCTAGCTTTAAAATGATCCTTTAAAGGACAAGAAAATAGATCAAAGCGATTCGATGCAAATTCATGCGGGAATAATGCAATAAATTTACTTTTCGGACGCGGCGGCAGTAAACTCAACATGGCGCTAAATTGAATCGTAACGCTTTACCGAACGCAACCGAAGAATCCTTTTGAAATTTACAAAATTCAATTTCTTATTACACTCAGCATAAATCAAACCTACGCTTTTCTGTGTAAAAAGAATATCCAACGATGGAATATTTTCCAAGCGCTTTAAGCGATTGGAGTTCAATTTTACCGCTCATTTTCTTTTTTTTTTAATGTTGGAAAACAAATGGCGAAATGACATTTTCGTGTAAAGCTAGGGAAGTGCCAATTTTGCTTGTTTGGTAATTTTCGAACGATTTATCGAATTAAATTGAAAAATGCTTTGATGTGGGTCGTGATATTGAATGGATCGAGAACATTCGATTATGCAAACTCGACTTTTTAATTCGTCGGCCCCTTTTATTTTAAATGTTATTGAAAATATTATACGTTTCATTTTTTTAAAACTTCCAGTAACTTTAATAACGATTACTCAGGTGTTTGTTCTATCTATATCCCCTCGCAGCCTAGGTGGTAGTGTGGCCGACTGCTGCGCAGAGGGTGTAGGTTCGATTCTCGCATTGGACAAACATTTATGTGATAAAAAACATTTGTGTTTGTCTTGAGACTGGGTGTATTTATGTATAAAATGTATTTATTTACAAAAAAAGTAATATTTATGTATTTGTATCCGTTGTCTTGGTACCCATAACACAAGCTTTGCTTACTTTAGGGCCAGGTGGCGCTGTGTGTAATGACCAAAAAATATATTTATTAATTTATGCCTTTATATAATCCATTTAATAAATACTCTGGTAATTTAATAATTCGCTGTCGTTTTATGTATGAATATGCTTTCTGGTCGGAGGTGGCCTTGGGGTTTCGATTTTACCTTGCATCCTTAGTGGCGGAGGTTCAAGCCCAGCGTGTACCAAAGAATCTTTCTCGTCATTTTTCAAGTACATTGATTATTCACGCCAAAGACACAAATCCTGACATAAATATTCATGAAATTATTTCAACTACATAAACAAATCTAACATAAGTTATTAATATGGGGGCAAATACAAATAGGTCTAACATTTGTCGTTCATACACTGTCTGACAGAGAAGTAACTTTTTGCCTACTCAATATTTTCGTGGTATTGCTTACGTGGAAGTAGTAGTAGTGACCTTCGATTTTCGATTTCACCTTGTGTCCTGAGTAGCGGAGGTTCGAGGCGTGTACTAATGAGACGTTTTCAAATTTTTCAAAAAGCTACAATGACTACCTATATTCACTTTTCACTATATTTACGCTTTTCGCTGAAGGAAGACTTTGCAAGGCAACCTGCATACGTAAAAAAAAAGATGTATGTTAAGTCCACTATCCGCACTGGGCCCGTGTGAGGACTATGGCCCAAATCGCCCTCAGTGAGGGTAGGCCGTTCCCCAACATTGGGCACGTATGAGGCTGATAAGAAAGGGATACGCTATAAAGATATAGGATAATAATGCATTTTGAGAAGAGAAATGTTAAGTGTAGTTTGTTTAAAAAAAAATTGTCAGATTAACAGCATAAAAAAATGCACTCACTAATATGGTGCTTTTTATATGAAACATGCCTTTAAAATTTTCTTAGAATCGTTGGAAAGATTGAATTACAAGGCTTAGTACAATACGGATGTAAGGACATATGTAATTCGACAATATTATAGGGTTCCGTTTTCAGTTTATTTTTGTTGATTCCTATTGCTTTAGCATACCGCCTCCTCACTACTCAATACTCAAGGGGACATTGAGCTATTATTTTCATACTAGACAAAGACTGAAGAATAAGTTATCCCAGACAGTCAGTAACTATAAGGCCGCAAGTTCGGCATCGTCTCCTCTAATACCTACCTTCTACGTAGTACTTAATAACTAAATGTTTGCAAAAGTTTTATAATAAACGTTTTTATTACTCCTACACTTGAATCTGCGACTCCCAAAGCAATTTGATATACGCAAAAATGTACTCAAATCCCTCTCTATGCTCACCAAAGCAGAAGAAACACTTCCTTGTGCCAAATGTCCGATATATTTGTGTTCAGACGCCCCCAAATCGATGCACCCTTCATACGATGGTCCTTACATGTTAAAGAATCCATAAATAATAGAGTTGACGTGCTCGCGGATTGTGTTACCGAACGCACCCCACCCCTTGTCTACGGTGCACCTAATGCCTCTATTGTCTGTGGTACGGATTTATTATTCATTTTCCTAATACATCTGACGTTTATGAGTTTTCTATTCATGTGGTAAGCGAAAGAAAGTTTTTAGGAGGTTTGGTCTGTTTTCAGATTCATCTGGTTTATTTTACTAGGTATAGGTAAATCGTTATTGGAAAAATAGTAGGACCTCTCCTTTCCACCTCGACCGCTGTATGTACGCACACATAAAGAAAGCAAGTAGTAGTACAGGACTTTTCATAAAAAAACCAAAATCAGCCTTTGTTACGGTTTAGCAAAAAAAAAAATTAATATTTCAAGTTTGAAGTTTGAAAAAATATTTTGGAACCTCGATAAATTACAATATTGTGTTATTTAATATCAAAATATTTTTACGTCAAACTTGAAATTTTCAATTACTATTTAAATGAAATTTTTTCGATAAATATTAAAGGGTGAAATTTTTCATAATATATTTGCCCATCCCTAGTTATGATTCATAATAATTCTCTACTAACATAATTATCTATCTACGGTTTTGCTACGGATTTGTGAATCCAGAACTTGATCTATATATGGGTTAAACTGTATCCATACAAGTTTACATTCAGTATTTTATTAGGTAGCTAACTACTTACTAAACTTTTGTACCAATATATAATGTAGTATCTAATAATAATAGCTTAATAAAATGTGGAGAAATAATAAGCTTTAATTTGAAATACAGTGTATTGTTTTTATAACTTAGGCGTAGAAAATTCTTTATAAAGTGAAATAATTAAATTTTCAGTGTTAAGACTACGATTCGATGAAAGTAAAAAACCTTTCTTTAGGTTTTTATTCCATTTGCCTTTAAGCTAAGGTCTTAAGGTTATACTGCCTCTTCTTTGGTAATTATTACGTAACTATTAATTTACTAAATAACTTATTTGGTAAACGCCGCAGATTGTTTTCATATAAAATTAATTTTGCTATATAATCTGTGAATTACCCTTAATTTTACTTTACATTTTGATTTTAAAAAAAAGAACTAATTGTGTTCTTCGTTTCATGAGAATCTGATAAGCCATTATTTTATAATATTTTTGCAAAAATTGAAGATGCCAGAATTCTTTATGTAAAGCAAACACAAAAAAATACAAAAAAAAAAATGACTTATCAGAATCTTATGTAACCAAAAACCGCGAGCAATTAATTTTTTGTTCTTTTTTATTTAAAGAGAAATACAAAGTATAATTCACGGATTGTATACCCTTAATGCCACACCATGCAGTAATAATTATTATAGATAAAAAAGCGCACTGATTCTAAATAGTTTTACTCTGTCAAAATAAAAAAAGAGAGCGAAAAGTATTCATTTGAAATTTCAATAATGAAACAACATTTGTTTGAATTACTCTTGAGGGTTCAGGAGTGGCCACATGCTGCCAGGTTTATTAAATATCCCGCCATGATATATTCACTTTGCACTTCTGTGCGATTTTTTGGTTTGATATATTAAATTTTTAGGTCCACGCGACTAAATTATATTAATCAGTAAAAATGCATTTAGTGGTTAGTTACTAAGTTTATAGACAAACAGCCGCAGCATTTTCTTACATTGAAAAAATCTTTTCAACAGATTCAAATCATTAATTTACGAAAGGCAGTTCTAGTGAATTAGCATTTTGTATACTTTAGGTAAGTATGGTTTAATGGATCAGATTTTAAAAAACCGGCCAAGTGTGTGTCGTTCCGTATAATGAAAATGATTGCAGAAATCGTGAAAACTTTTAAACCAATTTGTTTAAAACATTTTATCGTTGAAGTTTATTGAATTTTTCGATTTGCAGTGCCAATTTTTGTTATAGTCAAACGCAAATGTTATGCAAATTAGTGCGAGGTAATGGGAACACCATGAAGTCACTACTTTTGGCGTACTTAATCAAATGTTATCCTATTCTAGGTGTATATGTGTAGTATATTTGATAACTACTTTTTGAAATATTTAAAACTAGACTTTGCCAGCGGCTCCATCCGCCCTGAATTTGGTTATCGGCGTGGGACTCCTTTATTTAATCACAGTACTGTGATTAACTCTTTAATTAGCCCGCCCTTTATTCGGTTATCACAAGTGTGATTTACTCATTAATTTCACTAATGAAATTTGCAATATCAAGCAGTATTTGCTATATATAGCTATAGTTCGTTTAAGCTCGGTTATAGTTATTCCCGCGGGAAATTTCGGGATAAAAAGTAGCGTATGTAGCAGGACCTAACCTATATGTATGCCAAGTTTCATCCCGATTCGTCCAGTGGTTGAAGCGTGAAAGAGTAACAAACATCCAAACAAACAAACTTTCACATTTATAATATTAGTAGGATTCTATCACCAACTAAAATTCGTGTTATCTTTATATCTATATTCAAAAAAAAACTGACTGAATGACTGAATGATATATCAACGAACAGCCCAAACTACCTTTTTTTTATTAGCCTTTAGGTTGAAATTAAACTTACATGTTTCACCAGTTTTGGAAAACATCCCAAGAGGGCAAAATAGGGGATGAAAATTTGAATAAGAATTTCAATATTATTGTAGGTAAAACCGTAAATAGTTACAAGGTTTACTTTTTTTAAAGTTCAGGCGGACTTAAGTGGTGTTTTGTTGACGAGCATTATACGCATTGAATGAGCTCAATGCCGTCTAATTGGCACGTTCGATCGTTCTGTTGACCAAAAATGAATGCGTTATGACGTCACTTCCCTACCGCATTCATCGCATTGGCTGCACATGGTAGAGTAATCGAAACGTTGTCAAATAGTGAACGGCCATATTGTTTGTTTACATTTGGTGAACGGAACAATTTCAATGCCTATGCAATGTCATAGCTCTCAATGCCGTCAATAGAACGCAACTTAAGTCGCGGGCGGAAGATATGTTTAACCGACTTCAAAAAAGGAGAAAATTCTCAATCGGTTCGAAACTGTTATTCTATGTTTGTACCCCGATTACTCGAAGACGTCTGAACCGAATCGAGAAATTCTTTTTTATTTAAAGAGTATACTTCCTAGGTGTTCCTATATTAGCGTAGTGTATTTAAAACTTAAACTTATATGGAGAAAAAAAATAACTTCAATGTTAATTAGGAAGTTTTTTATGTTGATGATTGTTTGAAATTTTGTTAGTTGTATGGATGTTTTTAATGTACGAAAAAAAAAACAATTGGTCACTCAAAAGTAAAAAATAAAAACTTTTTAACAAAAAACAACCGGGTTCAAAAAGATGCACTAAAAAGGTAAGAATAATTGCCTATACTTATTTTTAAAAACCTAATCTGAAGTACAATTTGAAGTTGGTGTCTTTGCACCTAACAGTTTATAACACACTTCACGTGCATGAAACCAACTTCAAACTGTAATTAAGATTAGATTTTTGGAAATAAGTAATTATTGTTACCTTTTGAGTGCATCTTTTTGAACCCGGTTGTTTTTTGTTGCAAAGTATATGTAGGTATATATAATTCTTCTGTGCGTGGGTAGGTACGTCACTGAACTCCTAAACCGCTGGACCAATTTTGAAGTTTTTTTTGTGATGGTTTAGATTCACAATTGGACCGGTAGGCGCGGCAATAGTAGGCAATTGGTTTCTAGGAAATTGTGTACTTGCATATAAAGAAGAGGGACGGACTATAGCGAAACAACGTTTGCTGGGGTAGCTAGTATAATAATAAGAATAATAGCCTTTATTTCATAAGCAAAACGGGTTTTTACAAATAACAATCTTAAGTCAATCTTAAGTCGATGCCAACGACAACTTTGTCTGTTTGCCCAACATTGGCAAAGGCCTCCTCCATTTCTTCCCATTTTGCTCGGTTTAGAGCTTTCCTTGTCCATAGTTTCCCTGCTATCGTCTTTATCTCGTTTTTCCACCTTCAAATCTGTCTGCCTCTTTTCCTTTTTCTATTTCTAGGGTACCATTTTTCGATGTCTCTTACTATTTGTCCTGTCCATTGCAATTTAAATTCTTAAATTCAGCATGCTTCTTTCCATAGCTGTCTGGCAAGTTTCTGATTTTTTGCTTTGCGCTTTGGTGAAGGCCCATGTGTGGTAGCCATAGGTTAGAACTGGTAGCACGCAGGTGTTGTACAGTTTTGATTTGACATGACTTCTTGATTTCTTTCTCCTTCATAATTTCTTTTAGCCTCCAGTAGCACTTCCATGCTTTCCCAATTCTGGTGTCTATTTCCATTGACATTATATCATTCGTTGAGATTTGTTGGCCTCAGTAAGTGTACTCTTTGACGTACTCAATTGGTACGCCGTTTATGATGATAGGGTCGTCGGATGCATGTGCTTTGGTTTTGGAGGCGTTTATCGTTAAGCTTACCTTGCGGCAGTGGCAGCTAGTATATAATATATACATTTATATATTGTTGATATATATAAAATAATAAACTGACTGGCTCACTGCCTGAAAGTTATACATAACAACGCACAGCCTAAAGATATACATAACAACGCACAACCTAAATTACTGGGTCTGGTGAGAGACATAATTTTGTATAGAGGTTCCTGTTATAACTTATAATTAAACATAGACGAGCACTAAAAAGGATTTTGCAAAATTCATCCACTGTAAGGGTTAAACAGAGGTTAGAATTGTTTGCATTAATTTAATAACTACGGCACTGCACACACTTTATCGCAAAAAAAGAACCCCAAAATAATTAAAAAAAAAGGTTAAATTATAAAACCCGACTGTGGAAAAATTTGTGCTTTAAAAAGTACGAAACAAGCAAGTATTCTAGTCCGAAATGTTTATCTACTAACTAGAGAATAGCCGTGGATAATGGCGTGCATGCCGCCGTGCCTTTGAAAATACATTTTTTTTTTTAAATTGTTACAATTACCTAAATAATACTCTAAAATGTATGATTCATTAAACAAACAGTGACATGCGACCACGGTTAGCCTCTAATCTATTAGTTAGTAGATAATAATTTCGGAAAAGAATATTTTCTTGTTACGTACTTTTCAGAGCGCGATTTTTTCCCTAGTCGGGTTTAAGTTTTTAAATATTTTTTTAGGTACATAGGTAGGTTTATTTTAGTGGTCGAGCTGTTTGAGATCCAAATATAGTAAGAAACCAGTACAAAAATATTTTTTTATCACATCTATTCAAAAAGAGCTTGTTGGTTCCTCATAAACAGGAATTAAAGTTGCACTTTAAATCCCTAGGGACGCAAAGTGATTTCAATATGGAATGTGGCTTATAGAGATCGATCAAGAACATTGTATGAACAAGTAACTAGCTGTATAGTAAAATTGTTTAAGCCTTTGTAATTGTTTACTCAAATACGTATTTACGATGATACTTTTGTCATAAAAAAGTGCGTTTTCCCCAAGTAGTGATATTAAAATAGATAAATGTACTATTCGTTTTTGTAAGTTATACTAACCTCTTTTATCATAGAGGGTGATCAAAAGTAGAGTGGATCACTCGGTCGCAAAATTATTTTACCTCGTGCACCGTCCTTAGAATCCCTCGCTATGCTCGGGTTTAGAGTAGAATCTAAAATCCTTCGCCCCACTCTGGTTTCAAAACAGCGCCCTCGCCTTAGGAATATTATTTTATTCTCTTGTGATACAATCTACTATTTTAAATAAATGAATTGATACATAGGTGTCTATTTGTTGTTTTAACTGTAGGTACCTACATTGCTAAAAGAGGTAACATTTGTTTGATTGTTTATTTGTTTGTATTTAGCGGGTAATCTCTGCAACAACTAAACCGATTCTAAAAATAGTGTTCCTTAACTAAAAAATCTTTAGTTTAGGTACACTATTCCGAAGAAACATATAGGCTATACCGAAATAGTTTTGATAAAAATAACTTTTTAGTTCGAATTATCAAATTTTGTTAATCTAGTCGTAAGAAAAAGGCATTTTTGCAACGAAGTAATGAGGGGGATTGAGAGTTCCCATGGGTTTTTTTCGTAGGGTAAGTTTTTGCACATACAATTGATTGATTTTTGGCACCGAGATAACTAGAGACAGAAAAGAACAGACGATTCTTTTATCCCTATCAAAAGTTCCCACGGGAACAGGTATTTCCGCGGGTGAAACCAGGGGTTCACTAGTTAGTAATATAGGATGTAAAGATGACGATGCACTTACTACTAGGTTTTAAGAAAGGTATTAAGTATAAAACATTTCAAGTATAGTAACTGAACTATATTACTTAACTTTTTTCTTTTATATAAAAGAGAATACGCTTAAGGGGGCCATTCATTTATTACGTAAGACGATTTTCGCTAGTTTTTGACCCATTATAAGAAAAAATAAGAATAGGCCAACCCCGTCCCCCCCTGTTTAATATTTATTACGTAAGAATCTAAAGGAAAAAATGAATAAACGTTTGGTTTGTTTTGATGTTTATTTTTCAAAGTAACAATTTTTAGAAATGTTTATTTGTACTTACAAAGGTACTAATAATTTCTGGTAGTAATAAACTTTGGGTTCATTCATCTTTAAATACATAAGATTTTTAGTCCAGGGGCTCAAAACCCACTCGGAAAGTGGATCTGCCATTGGAACATCTCTATTAATAGGTGTTGCTTCTAGTTCGTTATGCGGGATTGTGACGTCGTCGACCCATTCCACATCAGCCCCAACTTCTTTGCCTCGCCATGACTATAAGCTCTTTCTTTTTCAATATTTGAAATACAGCCATGAAGTTTTTTGTGAAGTTGCGCTGCCTTTTCGACGCAAAGTATTTAGAGCATACTAAACAAATTCTTTCTATGAGCGCATCTTGTATTGACAGACAGTAAAAATTGTAAGTGACAGTCTTGAATGGGGCCTTAACCTCCATGTTCAATAATTGTCGCACAAACAAAGTATTGTTTTTTCAAAGTATAATTTTAACTGCGTATTTTTATGATCTTACGTAAGAACTATCGAGACTCCCTCCCACCCCCTTGTAAGAAAAAGTAGACATGGTCGACACCCCTCCCCCCCTAAATCGTTTTACGTAATATATGAATGGCCCCAAGCAAGAGAATTTTCCTTACAATTTACTCAATAAATACCTACGCCAATAAAAACTCAGATGATAAGTTCAAAAATAGGTCTTTGAAATTCAGGGACCGTCAACCTTCATTTATACAAGTTTATACATATTATACACTTATTCAAGTTATACATCCTGCTTGTATAACAGTGTATAGTTGAGTGGGTGTATAGGAGACATCGAGTGAGAGTGCGGTCATACGCTTTTCTTGTGGATATATATTAGAGGTGGTTAATTCTGGTTGTAAAACGAATTAAAATTTGCTCTGCTCTTAAGGTTGACGTGTCAATTCAAAGAAAAACAACTATTGAACTAAGTCAACGCAATAAAAAACTACGGCCGAAATACTGTCATTTTAGTCGCATATTTTGGCATTCACAAATAAATCAAAACCTATGGGGTACTTCCCGTTGTCCTAGAATGATGAAATTTAGCAAAAAGCAATGCCATGTAGCGAACATAAAGGAAAAAAATCTGAAATCCGTAAATTTGTTGTTACATCACGAAAAATGATTTCTTTTGCGATTTTAAACGTATTTTCAGTTGGTAATTGTATATCGATTGAAATGCTATGTCGATGTATTGGGATAACAGTTGTCCAACGGCAAAGTTAAGTCTCTCAATACAGTTAACCTTTCACGCTACCCTCGGTGGACGAGTCCGACTCACACTTGACCGGTTTTTAGAAATATTTTTGCTTTTGTTAACAACCTTACTGTACGACGTAACCTGCATCCTGTGACGGTTGCGGCTGTTTATGCGCTGTTTACATTTATTTGATAAAACTTACAATTGCCAAAAACAAAATTCAACTAATACACAGCAAGAACCAAAATCCAACTAAACAAACAAAACAAAAATGGGTACATAGAGAAAGAGTATGATAGTACCTCTTCAGGCAGATTATTATTTATTTATTATTTAATTCAGGTATACCTATGATCTTTATCCCTAAGCTAGACCTACAAACTTTTTCGTCTAACTCTAACTGCATTGATCAAAGACTTAACAAAACAACTTCCAGCCACTGGTCGGGCCTAAGATTACATCCAGCTGATGGGCGTAAATTGTTTTAATGGACATTTCACTTCGCAAAGCATTTTCTAAGTAATTAACAGTGAGTATTTTGTAATGTGCAATATGTATCCAAAGCAGCTTGCTATTTTGTCGTATTCCGGGTTTGAACCCACGCCCCCGTTTTAGAAGGCAGGTCACTGAGCGATGGAGCCGCCGACTAAGACTAATCGGTACCACCTACTCCAATTTTAACTTTTAAGTGATGGAGGCCCAAGAATAGATATGTAAAATCTAATAAGTAGATTTTGGCGATTATTTCTCAGAGCTTTCAAAAATCATATAATGCATAAAGCTTTTTTTTAACTAATATATTTAAACAGCTTTTAACTATATTAAATTTTACGTGGATAGCTTTAATAAGTGGACACCGAAATGGGCATCACTATGAGTTTACCATTTTGACACCTTAAAAAAACTGGTTGCCTGTAAAGTCGGTATACGGGCGAAAGTTTTACGTGACAATGATTTTATGTCTGTCTCTCTCGCTCTTAGGCGGGCGCGTGCCTCTCACTCGCTCTCATTGTGAGCGCATAACGTGAGCGGAGCGTAACGCAGTTTCTTGAAGTGTCACCCGGCAAACCAATTTATAAGACGTTGTCACGTCAAAAAAAACCAAGTATTTTTCCAGTTACTCAAATTAGAAGTTTTCGCAGAATAGCTCTTGTTACACGCAGCAGCCGGCGGTAGAGACGGGGCGCGGCGTGCGGGCTGGAGATAAGCGGCTTAACTCCGCACCCGAGAGAAACAGAACTATTAAGCACTGTAACAAGACAGAAAGAGAGAGCAGTACATCTCTATATACAGCTGCAAATACTACCGCGTACGTTTCGAACGAGTTTTTTTTTCTTTTAAAAGTTCTATGTTCTGAATCTTACATTCAATTTTACTCCCTAACACTTATTATCAAGGTTTACAATAGAGTGTGCAGGTTTGGTTTGTAAGGCGACTAGTGTATCCACATTAAAATAAAAATACATTTTCCAGCGTAGGTAATATCTACGAAGGTAGATACAAGTAAAGTTTGCGTTCGTTGAGATATAGTTATGGCTGTGGTTATAAGAAAGGCACAATTTACTTTAGCATCTAAACAGCTAATTTTAAAAAGAATTCTAACCAAGATGTTGGAAACAGAATTGAAGATTTTTTACCTTTTTAATGGCCACAGAATGTTCTGTCAAATTAATTGTTGATGGTTGGCTGACGGAAAACATCTTTTGTAAGAACTTACAAATTAAAACAAAATAAGTAGATACTGAAAGAATTTGCTCTGTACGCCAATAAGAGAAGTTTTTAAGGTCTTGTAAAGCTCAGTCATAAAAAAGTAATTGTTTCAGGAAACACTTGAATTAAATTAAATGTTACTTCGACAATTTATATGACTTCGGAAGGTTTTTTTGTGTAATTTTTACTCATATTTTTATCATTTTGCATATTACAGAATGGTTTCGCGAAAACATTTGTTCGAGATCTGCATGACTTGAGGTTAGGAAATATAGGTAAGTAATTAAAAGTAGGGTGTTTCAGAAAAAAAAGATTAATTTTGAAATACATTTTTTTCATAAGTAATTTTAATTACTATTATTTCAATTCTAACAAAAAATAAACTTATTCATTATTAAGCTGAGACCTACTTAGACTAGACTACTTACATGGTTTTTAAAAAAATTCCGTTTGATTAATTTTACCATTTATTTTTTGAAAACCCTAACTAAGTATAGGTACCTACCTACCCACCTATTCTACATACAAGGTGTACTCTATTTCACGTAACATAGCATGGTGCGTAGCATTTTGTTATTCTGTTTTTAAAAATGAAATATAATTATAAATAAATTATATACAAATAAATATCAATAAAGATATAGGAAAGTAATTAATATCTTTTAAACTACATACTCATAAACTTTTATTGTGGTCACCAGGGGTCCGCAATTTAGTAAAAACTATCGTAGCACCATACTTTGTGAAATAGAGTAGGGATAATCAACTTTTGGTACTAAAAATTCGCCAACAATTTGGATTAAGCTTCAATTACTTAGATCTTAGGTTAGATCGCGTAATTACTTAGATTAGATAGCGTAATTACTTAGATCTTAGGTTAGATCGCGTAATTACTTAGAACTTGGTTAGATCGCGTAATGACTTAGATCTTAGGTTAGATCGCGTAATTACGCCAGTAAAAAAGCGTTCGTGCTCCGAGTTTTTCTACGATGGAATCTTTGTAGTGTTATAGAAAAGTACAAACTTACAAGTATTATCTACCTATAGAAAAAAATACTGATATAGAATGCCTAAAAGAAAAAGGGGGAACCTCGGAAGTCAGTGCTACGTCGTCTTATTATGTAAGGACAATAAGTTAGGTAGGAAGTTTTTTTTTAGTTTCAGTAATTTAATTAGAAATTGAAAATCGAATCCGTCTATGAAAATCGTTGTTTCATACATACATTCATTTATTTATTGCATAAATTCTATTCAAAAGGTTTAAATAAATGTATAGTTATTTTTTCGTTGTCGACAGAAAGTTACATGTTTCTACCTTCACAGTTGGAAAATAATAAAAATTTCACCAGAAAAAGGATATCAAAAAAAAATTTACTACCTAAAAATCTTGACGCATTATGGCGAAGATAGTGAGTTAACCCTTCGATAGATGCGGGTTAAATTTTTAACAATAGCTCAGCGGATGACCTAGGTAGAAGCGCAAGACAAATATGACTTTGACTCAGGTTAAGTCTATAACTTGACAAATATGGCGCTAACCCTGCGAAACGCAAGTGGCCCTCAGTGTTTGGGGATGGAATCTATGCGTAGTTTTGTTGTTCCTAAGGCGGGACACACTACCTGCGTACGGCAAGCGGTGCGATGGTAGAAAGTAGCATTGCCATCATTTCAAACTGTCAGTCAGAACACAAGCGTTAATTCCTATACACGTGGTAGAACATACGCCGGGAGGTAAAGTCTTTTCTCGGTTAAATACCGCTTGTGTGTTTGGGACCTTTAACAATCTATGCGGCGGACTTAAGACTTAAAAAGTAGCAATTTTTGCCCAGTCGTTTAGTGGTGCTCGGCTTCGTTGAATACACCAAGTGTCTTGGATGAAGTAACCTTATTTTTTAATAGATCACCGAGCTAAATGCTGCTAGATATGTCGACACTGAGGGTACATACTTACTGTAAACAAGGAGCTCGTGGTCCAGTGTCATTCGTCTATCGAAAACGATATGCAAAGTTAGGCTACGTCGGATTTGGTCAAACAAGTATACTTAGCAGTGAATGCCTATAGTGGCATATTTTTCTGAATTCCTCCGTGTTTCGGTGGACACGTATAACCTGGTTGTTTGTCATATGACGGCAGTCGTTAAGCCAAGTCAGTGGCAGTTTGAAAACACTGACAGTCGAGTGGCCACTAGTTCGACAACGTCCGCTAACACGCACTAGGCCAGCGTGGCGGACTCTGGTCTTAGCTATAACTTTTTGGTTTATTGTATATTTGGTTATAGTTAATCCTGCGGGAATTTTTAATTTTTCGGGATAAAACGCCTATGTCCTTTCCTTTAACAATATATCTACTAAAAATCAGCTCGGTTGCTCTCCGTTGAGACGCTAAGCAAAAACAAGCAAAAAAAGAACGTATAAAATACCTATACATTACTTAGATAGGATACTAGGTGTTGCCAGCGATTTCAGCAGTTCCTCTCTTACGTAGAGGGTGTACGCAAAAAAAAACGCTAATCAAGGTAGAGGTTAGCCGTTTGGTACATAGGTATAAATTAAACAATTAAAGTCAAAGTCAAAATGGTTTATTCAAATTTTCAAATTAGGATTTTACAATCATTTTTGAATCGTCAAAGTTATGAAATACTATTTTTTGATCCATCCCACCCTCCCTCTGGTTTACAATGTTGTTGATTTGTACCGAGAAGAATCCGGCAAGAAACTCGATAGTACTCTTTTAAAAACATCATAATAACTAAAAATACAATCAATGTCTTAAATAAAAAATTTAAGCTGTACAATTTTATATTATTTCCATTTTAATTTGGTTTACATAGTCTGAAATACTGTAGGACTGTAGTATGCTTTTTTACAAAGTACTTGTTTGATAAAAGATTTAAATTTACTTGTTGATAGCTTTTGAATATTATTGGGAACTTGGTTGTAAAAGTGTATACATTGCCCCATAAAAGAGTTACTTATTTTGTGTAGACGTGTATCATGCACCAACAGCTTATTTTTACTTCTAGTATTTACTTTGTGAACGTCACTTTTCTTGCTGAAACTATTGATATTTTTATGAACATATAAAAGATTTTCATATATGTACTGCGACGCTAAAGTTAAAATAATCACTTCCCTAAACCTATCCCTCAGAGATATCCTAGATCCTAATTTATAAATAGCACGAATTGCCCTTTTCTGTAACAAAAATATTGTATTTACATCAGCAGCGCTACCCCACAACAACCATACCATACCATATGTCATTAAACTATGGAAATAGCTAAAATATATTATTTTTGCAGTGTCGACATCGGTCAAATTGTCTTATTTTCTTGATCGCATACACAGCAGAGCAAAGTTTTTTGGCTAGGTTATGAATATGAGGACCCCATTGAAGTTTGGAGTCCAGCGTTATGCCAAGAAAGACTGTTGAATTAATAAGTTTTAATTTCTCGCTATTAATATTAATAGGTACATGTCTGTATCTGACTAACATTTGGTAATGTAAATTTAACACATTTGGTTTTTTTTTTATTAAGTATCAAATTATTAGCGTTAAACCAATTTACAATTTTAGAAAGGGCATTATTTAATTCATCGTAACATGTCTGTTGTCTCTTAACTTTAAAAAGCAAAGAGGTGTCCAGCAAATAAGACAATGTCATGGTTTTTAACATGATATGGGAGATCATTAATGTAAATAAGAAATAGAAAAGGATCTAAAATTCCCGGAGATATTTCACCGTTGACATCTATTTTCTGTACTCTCCTACTCATGTAGGAGGTAAAAAGGTCGAGAGCTTTGCCTCCTATACCATAGTCATGTAGCTTCCTGATGAGATTTTCATGTTGAACACAGTCAAATGCCTTTGATAAATCACAAAACACTCCAAGAGCATCATGCGAATCCTCCCAGGCATTAAATATATTTTTTAATAGTGCCACTCCTGCATCGGTTGTGGAACGGCCTTCCATAAAGCCAAACTGTTTACTACTAAGTGGATCATTTATACAGAAATGGCTTAAATGGTATTTTGAGCCGTTATTAAAAATTGATAATGCATAACTCCCTTCCTAAAGGGAAATATTTTTAAGAACTGCGGCTCAAAATAATTGGTTTAACCTAAATTATACCGGTCACATTTGAGAATTGATCCAATGTAGGTTTGTAAGGTAGGTATATAGGTACTGTCAGTGCTAGTACTACCAGCGCTTTGGGCGAGATTTTTATGGCGCCCCCTATATTCCTTTTCCCATAGGATGGGTACGGACACGTTTTGATTTTATTTGTTTAAGATAATTAATTTGAGTTAAATAAAATCGATTATAACATCGTATCGAGGTAATTTATAATGAAGAGTTAATTGGTTTTGACAAAACAATAATTTAATGTCAAAATTAAATAAAATCGATTGAAAATTCCTATGAACATAATTTATATTGAACTTTTATTTTATTTACATTTCGTGCAGATGTTATTTTTCATAAAAATGGGAAAAGAATAATCCCCATATATATCTATTCACATATAAAATTTAGAAACCAGCTGAAACAAGGTTTTTCGCGAGCATTTCATAAAATTTTGTTTTTATAAAATTTACCCAGGCCAAAGAAATCATACCATAAAGGCAAATTTGAAGTTTCATTAAAATCCATCTTTAGAAATAAGGGTTCCGTAACTGAAAAGGAAAAAAAGAACCCTTATAAGATCATTTTGTGTCCGTCTGTCTGTCAAAACCGTTTTTCTCAGGAAAGCTATCAAGCTGACATTAATACCAAAAACTTAGGTCTATGATCCCTTGAAACTTTAAAAAAATTAAGCTTCTAAGTCAACGCAATAAAATTTTTATCGCATATTTTGGCATTTACAAATAACCTATTGCGTACTTTTTGTTGTTCCATAGAATCATGAAATTTGACTCAAGGTCTTACATCACAAATATAGGAAATAATGCAAAAACTGATCATAAACCTGTAAGAATTGATCTTACGATGGAAGAAATAACTACATATTTTATAAAAAGTGTGTACGGAACCAGCGGAGCCAGACTCGCACTTGGCCGGTATTTTTTCGTTTAGTAAATTGATCAATGATTACACCTACGGATCTTCAGCTTAGAAACCTAGTAATAATTTTGGTCCGATATTTTTTTGTTCGATACCACGTCTTAAAAAGCATTAAAATTAAGATCATTATGAAATGATTTTATTTTATCTATGTTTTTTGTAAACCATTAAGGTGACAAACAAGCCTACGGTCTGCCTTTATAGAAATATATGCGATGTTATATTATATAACATGGTATATAAGTACGGCTTAAAGCTAAAATGCATTGACACCTACGTCAAGCTGGCTAGAAGTAGAAAAGATTAGGGTTGTGTTATGTAATTACCACCTATAGGTACTTCTAGCCGGCTAAACTAAGTTTTAGCCGCATTCGGCCTTTACCCGTAACATACATATATATGTATGTATATATAAAAGAACAGGGTATGACTGATTCATCAACGTCGGGCCGAAACTACTGAAGCTGAAAGCGTAAAATTTGAACATTGTAGATATATTTGAACATTTTAGATTAGCTAGTTATTTATTTAACCCTGAATCTTCCGCAAGTCGGCCTTATTAATATACTTAATCTTTGGTTTCTGCAATTCTGCGGTTTTTTTGATTGACAAATTTG
Organism: Apoda limacodes; assembly: GCA_946406115.1. Lineage (NCBI taxonomy): Eukaryota > Metazoa > Arthropoda > Insecta > Lepidoptera > Limacodidae > Apoda > Apoda limacodes. Next base: position 15,851,769 of record OX291555.1, on the reverse strand, counting down.
CTAAGTTTACCAATTAGGTTCAAGATTCCGATTTTATATCAGGTAAAGCTTTGAAACTTAATTCCTGAAAAGCAATTTAATCCTGGGGTTAAGTTACTTTAAAACTTTTTATTTTTAAACTATAAAAGAAAATATAGAGTACAGATAACAAGCCCTTACTTGAGTTCTTATGTCACACAGTACAATTTACAAAACTTTTTTTATTTTTTAAAAAGGAAAATTTTCAAAATTAATTTATTTATATTACACGTTCGTATTTGGGTCACAGATATTCATATAAATATACCAAATTTCAACCTAACCAGTCTCGTAAATTCGGAGAAAATTGGATGTGACAGACGGACAGTCACACCAGTTATATATAAGATTATAGATTTATACTATGAGAGTATAGATTTTTATTCAGTTGTACAGAACCCTGACTATATGGAAAGTCTTAGAGTAATTGTTCTATTTAAACAGTAAGAAATTATGGTGTTGCCCAATAGACCGCTAAAAAATTCAAATTATATTTTAGCCACTCACAGGCAGAGCTTGGTGTTCAACACGGTGAATCCCTGTTGTTGTTTAAATACAGGTTCAATTTTAAGTTCTTGAAGCAACTCCTCGTCCTTTATCCGTCCGAGCAGTTAGAATTCTCTATTGATGAACAGAAATTAAATTAAATGTAAACTTGGTAAACGATCTCTAAAGTACCCAAACAAAGTGATGGATTGTGTAGCACAAGACTGAAGTCAAACAGCCACGTGCATATAGACACAGATATCTAGATTATTCTTCTTTGGACGTCAACTTTTTTTATAAATTATAATTGTCTTCTTTCTCGTAAAAATGGCCACAAAATGAGTGAGAGACTTATTAAAATATATAAAAAATATATCGTGTACAACACAATTTTAGTGGATTATACACAATTTTTTAAGAGTCTTCAAGTTGACCTGGCCGTTGCCGAGAATACACATGCTTCGGCGCCCTTTTCTTTTTGGCGCCCTGGGCGGTCGTTCAACCGCTCCCAACCCTAACGTCGCTACTGGTACTGTTTCTCTCGTAGTCACAGAAATTTGTGTTCTCAAATCTGCTGTTATTCCATTTCTTCTGCTGTTCGGGTTAGTTAGAGGTTTCTTTCGAAGCCCCTAACCTAAACAAGCCCTCAAAGAATCCTACCCCTAAAAATCCCCCTTTGAATATTTTCTTTTTCCCCGAAATATAGGAGTAAAACCTCTAAGTTGACATCACTAGGTTTGAACAAAATCGGTCAACAAGTTTCTCAGATTTCCGCAATAATTAACTCTACGGAACCGTATTAATGAGTGTATAATCCTGAATTAAATTAAATAGTATTTTTTTTTATTTCTATTAATCGAATCGACATTTTTAATATTACAGAGTTATTAAAAAATAATAGATTGTGTATCCATACTGATGTTATAAATACAAAAGTACCGATTAACATGAAATTTGGCATGGAGATAGTTTGAATCCTGGCAAAGGACAAACGCAACTTGAAAATGTTAAGTGTGAGTCGGATTTTTTTCTATAATTGAGGAGTTGCCGCTGAAATCCTACACCGATAATCGAATTTAGTGCGGGTGAAACCGCGGGCAAAAGCTAGTATGTCTATTAAGTAGCAATTTTGAAGAGTTTTGGGTTTTACCTAAATACCTATCAGTGGTTTTTGTGCTCTGAATTTTTTGAGATTTTTTTTGAAAAGCCTTTGAAAGACGAAATATAAAGAAGACAGTTACCTTTTATTCTCATTATGTATGGGGACTTTTCTGCTTCCACAGTCGTAACAGAATCAGTTATAAGTCTTGGAAAGAAGCCGAAGATTGTAGACTACAACAGAAGCTGTAGTGACCCAGCGATTTGCATGAAATTTTGGAATTAGGCTCATGATACCCTTAACCTCAAAAGTGAAAATGATCTGAACTCCGCAACCTGGGAGTGGTTGCCACCCCTTCTCGGTGGTGTAAATTTTTTTTTCAAAATAACCGGATATCGATAGAAGGCCTAATTTTAAGAATAAATTGTTCTATAAAGTTTTTCCAAAATCCGAATGCTTTTCAAGTTATTGGCAATTGAAAATTCTGAATTTTTTCACGTTTTTCATCGGTTTTTTGCAAATATCTCCAAAAATATGCATTTTTACGCAAATTTTATGATGAACAAAATTATAGCAAGTAAAAAACTGAACAAATCGGTCTTTTATAAAGTGTTCTAAGTGTAATATTAAGCTAGATATTAAAGATCAAAGCCGTTTTTATTTTGTCTAAAATTTAATCGATCTATTCAATGCCATCTAGCGGCGAGCAGATACATTTTATGCATTCTAATGAAATAGAGTTTTGTAGTGATTTAAATAAGCTTTAAAATGAGCACTGTAAAAAGTCTTTTGCACGTAAAATGACTGAGTAATGCAAAGCAATGCAAATAAAAGGAACATCTATGGTCAATCATGGTTTTTTCTTGTAAATCAATGGGTTTCATAAGTGCCATTTCCACCAATATTAAAATTAATCGTATTCCGTCTAGAATTAACTAAAGAGAGTTTGATGGATTCTAGCAGTTTGGCTACATATTTTATAGGACACATATTTTTCAAAAAAATCACGATTTTAAGAAAAAACAATTTTCGAATTTTTACAAAAAACACCTTCTTTTCATAATATCTCAAAAATGATAAAAGATACATATAAATGATGAAAGAATGATGAAAGTATAATGATAACAAAATTAAAGGTCTTTTTCTGACAAAAAAATTGTTCTATTTTTTTTCTGTCACACAAAAATTGACGCAGATATGATTGTTTAAAGAGCGCGCGGCAGCTCAATCACAGTCTCTCTCGAGCCCTTTGACCCTTCAGCGTTTTAAAATAAAAGGTATTTCACTATATATTGTAATGAAATAAGTTGTAGCTCTTTGAACTACCTTTAAAATAGTTTTTTATAAGTTGTGATAGCATCAAAATTGAAGGAGTTATGGTCCAAAAACTAATCTAATTTTTTTTACTTAGTAAACTGAAAATTTCGGAGTGTGAACATTTGGAGCAAAGTGAAAGTACACAGTAATAGAGACCTTAAACTATTGTCTTATATATATATATATATATATATATAAGATATTATGGACATATATTTAACTTGTAAGTTTATATTTATTCAATAAATGGAGATTTATAACTCTTTGTTTTAATTGTTTTTAAATATGTAATCATATATATTTACTGTTTTAATTTAGGGGTAGTTTCAAGGGTTGAAAAGCTTGAGAATATGATAATCATTTTCGAGAATGAGTAATAACATTTCAATCCTTTTCATTACATCAAAAGAATTTTTTTTAAGCAATTTTTTATCAAGGGGTTGTTTTTAAGGGTCGAAAGGGGGTTAGAAATTCGCTAATTAAGATAGAGAACATAAAATATTATTTACTCTATACTTAAATCTTTTTATGTCATACCAAAGTATTTTTTGTGATTTTTCAATTTAGGGGTTGTTTGCAAGTGTTGTAAGATTTTCAAGGGGTTGAAAATGATTTTATTATGAGGTAATTGTGTTAGAAAACACTTTACCATTTCACCCCTTAATATTAAACACGTTTTCTAACGATAATATGGCTCAATGTCAATTTTTCCATTAAGGGGTTGTTTACACCCCTTGAAAATAATAGGCGGCCTCAGATCATTTTCACTTTTGAAGTTAAGGGTAAGATGAGCCTAATTCCAAAATTTCATGCAAATCGGGTCACAGTAAAAAAATTTGGAGGTAAGACCCTATTTTTCGCTTCAATGACTGCACTATTACGAAAGTCCCTATTTCGGATTCGACTCGGTAACTTTCAGCATGTGCCTTCAAAGACCTTTGTCTTCAGACTCTGCTGTAGGTGACGAGAAGACTTGACAAAGCTTGCCAAATGCCTTGACCAACTGGATGCTCCTACGGATTTCTTCTTAAGTAATTTAAATAAAGTCCCACTCTCGCTTAGGAATGATCGATCGGTTTCGATAGTACTAAAGAAGGGTTTAGTTTCCCTTTTTGAAGAATACCACCACACTTTCGTACCAAATCTCCAATGGTACTGCACTTACTCCGTGGGCGTAATGCTGTCGTCGCCCGGACTTTATTATTCTAAGCTGTTTCAGCGTCACCCTAATCTCGCTTTCAGGCGCTTCAGTTTAGCACATGGATCTTCGTTAGGATTTTGTCCTTAGATAGCTAAGCTTTCTGATTACGAGGTTCCTGGATTTGAAACAGAAGAAATCTGGTTTGAGAAACAAATAAATTACTATGCAAGTACCTACTACCTTCTCTATGCTGATAACTAGGTGACCCGCGCGACGACAGCAGTGAAGTGTCAAGGAATAGTAACAATAATGTAGGAAAAAGGAAATGCATAAAAATAAATGAAGTTTCATCTTTACAGCAGTCAAACTTTTTGAAAGGAATAAAACTGTCACAGAATGAAAAGTTATGGAGATCCTATGAAATCTTGTGAATGGGGCGTTGCATACCTTTGATAGTCGGATGTTATTTGATAATACTCATTTAGGTATTGATATTTACTGGGGTGTTCTATCACTGATGTATGGGAAGAAGATAAGAGTAGAATTAATGCTGTCGAAATGAGAGCATTGAGAAGGGTGCATTACCTACTCTAAATGACAGTATAAAATGCAGAGTGATACAGGAGTGCTGCGGTGTGAAAAAAGGTGTATATAGTGACAAAGATCAAGAAATTTATGTTTAGGCTTGTAGAAATGATGAATTAAAAAAAAGTTAGGAGCTTAAATTGTCATTAAGAATCCCTTTTTCCTTGTAAGTGACAACGCGGCTTAAAAACCCTTCGTTTCTGTGTCTGTTGAGCAATGTAAGTCTTGACAACCTTTTTTTACTTTGCCAACACGACGCAAATTGTCCAATATTGCGTTGATGCTAATGACGAAAGTTGCTGCTAACTTTGCCGTATATTGCGTATTACCAGCTACTATAATCACGTTTTATTCGTTGTAAATTTTCGGGACGGTTTAATTTTTATGACTGAAATTTGTGAAACCGAAATTTCAAACCGACACGCCGTTTAAGGACGTTTGTTTATTGCAACGCATTGTTACCACGACGGCATGCAGCATCGTAATCTAATTACTAGCATTTTTAACGTTTTAATGCTGACAAAAAACATTCTCTAACTTTTCTTGTACAAAACGGCAATTTCATATTAATTTTATATGACGTTCAATTCAGGCTTGCTACTAAGTGACTATGACTACGACTAGCGTTTTTTACTAGCTAACGTCTGACAGAAGTTTCAGCCCATGAAAAGCTTTGGTTGCTAATTATATCGTTTAAAACATATATAAAAATCAGTTATGCTACTTTCAGGTAAAAGAGTATGATTTTTATGTACCTTTGGAACTGTAGAAGCACCGACCCACGTACTTATAAGCTGGGAAGTACGCATACGTTTTCTAGCTAAGTATACATATTATCTTAATAATGTGAAAATATAAGCTCTGCTCAAATGTCGTAGGTCTGGCAGCTTTGAAATCTAGAATACAGTTTAGTGCCTAAGTAGCTAATAAGTTTTAAAATAGCCTACTACGATTTTTACCGGAAAATTATGAACGTTAATTTTTCCGTTAATGTCAATGTCCTTAACACACAATATACAATGGGTCAAGACATGTCTTGTGATATATTTGAATGTTAAGCGCGAATCGTGTGTAAAGGTTTTAACTTCTGCCGGCACTCCTGGAGTGCAAACCGTTTTTTTTTTAACATCATAATTGTTCTTTTTGCAACATAACAGCAAGCGCGTTATTTGTTAAATGAATGCGTCAGCCGCTGTGTGACGATGAAGAAAAGAAATCCTTGTGGTCACACTGGTGTGAGGCTCCCATCTCCCCGACCGACCAGGGCACGGTCGAAAAACTATTGTTAGGTGGCCTCGGCACGTACTAACGGCCCCAGACGCCGATCTCGCTATCCGGATAGCGACATTAGTCTCAACTACCTCCCCTAATAGGGCCTCCCCCCTCACACGACGCCGATGTTTCCGGGTTCGTCGGCGAGCGCATGGACCTACCTCATATACGAGGTATCAAAGAGTGCCCGGGCCATTCTCTTCCCACTCAATCTCAATCGCAACCGCAACCGCGTAACGGGGAACTCCCCTTCTAGCGCGGACTCACCTTAGGGTTCGAGGCTCACGCTGGTCGAAGGGACGACCCCAAGAACGACAACCCAAGCCGAGGCTCCCCCCGCGGGGATAATATGGGCGGTAGAGCAGTACTAAAAAAAAAAGGGTGATGAGTTAGTGTGACTAGTCGGGACTGGTTTTTTCCCCCCTGTTTCTGATTCTGACTTACTACTTATAGTTTGTCAAGTACTGGCAAAAGAGGTAGGCATATTAATCTGTCCCTGGTCTTTCATTTTACTACTTATTATTTGAAAGGTGTTATAACATCTTTGACCAGATACTTTGCTTTCAGAAGCAGTGTTGCAGTGATAGGCTCACACCCTGTGACGTAGGACTAAAGTGGTTGGTGAAAAGAGGGTGTCCACCACATTATAATAAAGTATTTATCTATCTATTTTACATATTGTAAAAATGAAACAAGAACTTGTATTTTATATGCTTATATTCGGATTCATTATTTCAATATTTATCGGTTAATAATTAATAATTACACCTTAATTCAAAAAAAATACACTGACTCTTTATCGAATGCGGTACAACTTAATGTACTTTACTTAGCACTAACTTAGCTATGTCCAAGCTTATAAAGTACTATAAATTACAAATTTCATTACACTTAGTACTAAAAATTTAAACATAATATAAATCAATAATCTCTTTAGGTTTCACATTTTAAGTAAACTTCGTTGAATCGGATAAATCGTGAATCTAAGTATATATATTTATAAATTTAAAATATTTGCGATTAATAATCATTTCTGGAATAGTTACAACTACCGAAATGTCAATAAAAATATACAGTACACTATATGTACTTAGATTAAGATTATGCCAAAAGTTTATATCTCTGAGCTTCTGCAAATAGTCAACAAAACAGTTCGATGAAAGATATAGAGGCCTTGAATGGTCTAAGTTTAAGCGAGCTCAGAAATTGCAAACCTTTTTTAAATTCCATTATAAAATAATAAAACATTGATCAATAAATAACTGTACAAAATTATTTAAAATTGTAATTAATTTATTTTAATCACAGGGTTCTTTTAATTGGGTTGAAAGTAAAAATACTAACGGACTCATAATAATTAGAACTAGAATTTAAGTCACATATACATCTGGAGCACACACATTTACAATTTATTCTTTAAAAATAAAACTCTTAAAAAATTATTTACAAAATTTCTTAAATTACCTATGTTAACGATAATTTAGCGTTTTTTTACTAAACATAGCCTATATTTTTTAATACATTAGATGATATGACTCAAGAGTATTTTACATAGGAATAAGAAGTGAATATGACAAAATTAACTTCTGTACATATAAAATAAAACTAATTTGTAGGAATATAAGTATGGCATATTTTTAACCTTTTTCGATTCATATTCTTAGGCCTTACAGCGTACATACACTTTTCGTTGATAATCGTTTTACAATTTGTCAAAAACAATCTTTTTCATTTTTTTCAAAATTGAGTTTTAAAATTCTTTTAAAGTTAAGAATATAAATCAACAAATGGACAAGAAATAAGTATTTACTGCGCTCTTATGGATTATATACATTAACATGTTTGCATATTTGTGTATGTAAACCAAATTGCTATATTTTATTGGCCAAATGCCGAGAATAACTAACATTACTATTATATAGGTAGTTCAATAGTATATACTCAAGTTTTGTCCATTATATCAATTTATAAACTTACACACTACGAATCTTCTTTTCAATCTTTCTGGTCAATATATCGAGAATTGAATTAAATTTGTTTAAATTGTTGTTAAAAATGTATGGGATATTTAATTTTCGTATTTGTTCATATTTCCAAGAAATTTTAACTTTCTGTTTATGTTAAAAAGCTAGAATATTAAGTGACAAGAGAGTTAAAATTTTAAGTAAATATGAACTTAATATCAGTTTAACAAAAGGAACAATAGCATAAAAGGTATTTTGACCTAAGATGTATCCGAACATCTTTTTTCCATACAAACTGTATTACAATTAATATCCTTAACCTACTCAAAACTGTTTTTATTTTTATAGTTATGTATATTAAGAGCACCGTAGGTTGTATGGGAATAAGATGGCTGATTCGGATTCACCTTTAAGCTAGAAGTTTAGACGGTAAATATTTCCGCATTTTTTCTATTCAAATAAAGCCCAAAAACTTAAAAGAAACTCTCAATAGATCGACCAGCGACAACTTACTAACACTCATATTATCGTAATTCTATTTACAATAGACTATAAAAAGGACTAGAATCACTACACCATGTTTATACCGTATTTTTCTGGAGCAAAATAACTGTTACCCGAATTAGAAAAGTTCGTAATCTGCGATGCTTGAAGCATGCTTAAATGGGCTGAGTTTTGTTGATTTTCGGGAGATTCTGTCCCTGATGATAGAAGGTTGTGGTGCGAGGGCCACGCGGCAGGTGGTGATGGGTTTCCAAAAGAAACTTGGTTGTAAAGTTGATTACCGTTTGTCGCCAGGTTGTGACTGTGGTGCGATCCGTGTGCTTGGTTTACGGAGGAACCGTTGAAATATTCCATCTGATAAAAAAAATTATGTTAATTAAATAGAAACCAAATGTCCACCTAATCTGGAAATAGGAATTGAAAAAGGTTAAAAAAAATTACTGTACTTTAACGTTTAAAGAAACTAAAATAACTAGATTTTTCTCTAAATTCAGTTACAAACCAAAAGCGTGCATAAATTTTTTATGACTAAAAAAAGCTTAGTAAAAGATTACTTTTTCTAGATTAAAATGTTTTACTAGAAGTGACCACTTTAAGCACTCTTTTAAGATTTTTTTATACGATGTTAGAATTTCTTATGCCAATGAAAATATTTGCTAAATTTAACGAAAAGCAATACAAAATAATGTACGGATAAAGTTTAAAACTATATAAAATAAACATTTGCAAAAAATGTTTCGCTTACCTGACTTGGATAATAAGGCGAATTATAAGCACTCTGCCCGTAGCCCTGGTGATGATGGGAAGTCGAATAGCCCCTGATGTAGTCTGTACTCCCGGGCCAGTGAAAACTATTGTAACTATCCGGGTGGTACACATTCCCAGGTCCGTTCAGGCTCTGAGGAGTGATTGGTGGGGAAGGAGTAGTCATTATCGAAGAATTAGACCCTAAAGGGGTCAAATTTCCTGTCAATCTTGAACTATATTGGTCTTTTACCAGACTGCTTCCAAAAGACTTTTCGGAATAGTCTAATTTGCTAGAGTAGTCCAGTCTTTTTGGACTACTATAAAGTTCTTGTTTAGGAGTGACACCATAGCCGTGAGTGTTGGAAATTGTATCCGATGGAGACGATTCTTTCCCACCATGTCTTAAAGAGTCACTAGAATTGTAGTGGTGGGCTAAAGAGCTTAAGCTGTTAGTCTTGTTCAAAGGCGAAGAATCATAGTTAGATGGTGCGGACTCTTTCTTGCATATGACATTGATTGGAGGACTGACAGAAGTGGTTGGTGTAATAGGAAGGTTGGGCGATGAAGTAGAAATACTTGAAGTGTTCTGCGTCGTTGCTAGGCTAGAGTTTGTAGATCCTGACAAGGATTTTGAAGTTGTTATTTTAGAAGAGGAATTTGATGAGCCTTTTAAGGCATTGGAAGATATCGAGGAGGTTTTTGAACCAGAGGAGGATTTGCCTGATATTTGCGTGTTGGTCTGCTGTTGGAGCTGTTGCCTGCATTTCGCTCTTCGGTTCTTGAACCACACCTGTAAAAAAAAATCATTATATAAAAACTTTTAGAAAAAAAGTATTAATGACTTCTATTCGTAAACATTACGTTGTTCAAACTATTGCTTTGCCCTTTAAGCAAACAATGTAACGCATGCGTGCCGCGAACAAATCAATTACATCGTTCATTCTCGCGCGTTGTTTGCTCAAAGATTATTTCTGATTTATGGCTGCTGCCGATGTGCATTTTGCGGCTGGCTGGTTGTCTGGTGAATTTGTGGATGTTTTTTATATTTACAAATTTAGAATTTGATTTGAAATGTTTTATTGACAAATTCTAATTACCGTCGCAGGGTTGTCGATTTCCTATAAAAATGTTGTCATTCAAGTTCCTTGTTATATTTAAAAAGACCCGTATATTTTAGTCAGATCGATGCGCATTTGACCTAATTTTTAGGTTTTATAACAATAACACAATGTCATGAAATAAAATCTTCTACTTCTTTAAATGCAAATGGTAAAAACTATAATACCTACCTCTGAAATATGTAAGGTATGTGCACATTCCGTAATGTTAAGTTTTAAATTTTGATATTTAATACTTAATATCACATCTTATATTATAAATGCAGAAATGAGCATGTACCCATCCGTTAAGATTTTCACTAATTTATGAGGCGCATTTGCATGACATTGGCTACGATTAGCTCAAAAAGCTAAATACCTCTTTGGATTTGAAACAGGCGAAGTCACGGTTATTGCCTTTTAAATCATAAATGTAAACGTACGTAGTAGACGTATATGCCTTGCCACCGAAACTATTCTTGCGTATGTAATAAGTTTTTTGTTTACCAACAATCACTCTACAACGATAATTCGGTAACGTATAATACTAAATTCAAGCTTCCATTCATTGCATCTGTTACGAACGATACTACTGAACTTTTCGTTCATTCATTCACTCATTTGCTCTTTTAACATAAAACTTATTAACCTATTATTCACAGCGCTAACAATAGTGCGTCCTAGGGTTGGCACAGCGGGGGACGTAATCCGCCGTGGGCTTGGCGCGGCACGCCACGGAGTTGACTTTGCCGAATTTGATCTCTAATGACGCGGCGTTTTACTGATTGTTTTTTGCTGGGTCATTTCTGATGCTACTGTTTCTCTGAACTCTTGAATAGATTTGAATAATTTGTGATTGATATGCATGCTACTTTTTTTTTACCATCTCAGTCTACAAAAAGATATGGAGTAAGTACCAAGTAACAGACGAAACGCGGGTTGTTTCGTTTCTAACTTAAACGATTCTGATTCAAATTTGGTAACTTTAAGGTGTTTATGTGCTATGTTATACAGAACTTTTCACTTGAATAAACTTCGAAACGTTACTGAAATCAACTCTGCGGGAACTTGTAGCGATAGCAGATTACGCCTTTTCTCAAATTGCAACCTTTTTTTATATATTTAATCCCCAGAAATCGGTAACTAGTGCGCATGGCTGGATACACAATTGTGGTATACCTAACCTTTTTTCACCTATCACTTAGTCCTGTGTGACAGTGTTGCCGTAGTGAATCTGGACCGATTTGGCTTTATATAAATATCCCATAAGTAGGAAATCACCAGCCTTAGAGAAATATCTAAGTAGTAAAATTAAAAACTATACACAGACAGAATAATATACCCCCTTTACCAAATAAACTATAAAAAGTAAGCCATGATTGGACCGGAGTATGCATAAGTGCCCATTTTTTTTTTTTACTGAAAACGCGGGTCATCGATTTATTTCTCGGGTGCACCAAGTTTTGTTCCTCATGTTTATGTACTCAGAGATATTTTGGAAGGGTTTAAGGGTTGTTCTTGATTTTGAAGGAATTCACACAACAAAACCTTTGTATATCACGTGCCCGGCGAGCTCTATATTTTTTGCGCGGTTTCGGGAAACGGGACAATTGTGCGTCCCGATACTTTTCTCGGGTACACCGAGACGGAGAACGGGACAAAGTGATTGTCCTGTTCAAAACGGGACGTATAGTCACGTTAGACTTTTAGACCTAAAAATACGAATCAATCGCAGGTTTAAAGAAAAATGTAGTCAAAGAAAAAGTAAGTATAATATATAAAAAGAAAGAAGATGCTTTAACTACGGAAATACTGCTAAGAGTGTACCTTTGAGATCTGAATCGTAAAGCATTCGAACTTCGGGCTCTCTGTTGGGTAGTCTACTGACCTAATCACTATCACTTCAAAAACGACCCAGGCTACCACAGTACTGGCATAGCTTATATACTTGGGAAAATCAATTATCTTAGTTATATTCCATACATATTGCTGTGTTTCAGTGAACACATAAAGTAGACGTTGCAGTTGATATTGATCATTTGTCACAGTTTATCACAAAATCAAGATTGATTGAACACGTCTTGAATGTTATCAGATTCTATTCTATATTTGTTACCGTACCTAATTACAGATATTCAAAGACAAAGTTCATTTTTTGTGATATCTTTGGCAAGCGGTTTTATCGAGTAATATTTAAGATTATTTGCATAATAAGTTGTAGCTATGTCTTTTGTCAGAGCTGTATTAATCATCGATATTTGGGTTGGGGCTAAATTAAATTCAGTGCTATAACTTGGGATAGATCTCATATTTTATAACAACCGTATACCTGCACATTAAATATTTTACCTAAACAAAATTAGGTTGATACTATTTATGCTTACTTCTAGTGTATCCTGTATGTTTTTTCTTGTAAATAGTTCAAATTCGCTCAGCTATAGCAAATGCATAAGAAGGAATTACCTCAAAAAAAAATGATATATTAATCATAAAGTTTCTAATAAGAAAGTCACTGGAGACAACCCTAGATTCAAAAGATTAACGAAATAATCTAAATCGTTAAGAATAGAAAGGCTAGTCACAATGATCTATCGATTATATAACATCTGATAATGGAGGGTGAAGGAGACAGATCTCTTTAAATTGGTTAATGCTCTGTTAAACAATGAAAGTGATTCGATTTTCAAATTCGAGAGTGCCGTAATTCGATTGGGCGAGTTAATGCTTTATTCATGTTAGCATCACTGCTACTGAGTGTTTCAACAAATGAACCATTTTGGGACAAGAATGTTGCCGTTCAAATCAAAATATTGTTATTTTACATGTCGAGAAAGTGGAGGTAATATGGAACGCCGTTTTTTTATATGTACATGAAACCATTACAATATTTCAAAAGATTGCTCCGTAATTTTTTAACCTATAGAATATTCTGCGGTTGGTATATCATTATCAAAAGATAGACAGCTGACTTTTTTTTATTTAAAATATTCGAAGAGCTAATTGAAACCTAATTAATAATCATCGGATTTATTTTTAATGCACGATGAAGTTGACGGTATTTTAATACCAGTAATTATAATTCCGGTATCTTTTAAGATTATGATTATGTAGAGACGCCATGCCTATCTATCTTTTCACCGCGTGTGGTTTAAGTTAAACTTTAGTTAATGGAATACAAATTAATTTAAATCGGTGAAAAAAATTATGTGTCACCTCTACTGCTACTGTGTTAGATTATTTTAGCTAACGTTAAAAAAAGAGGTAAGTACCTACACAGTTCGTTGTTAATCCCTACTTCCTCACTAATATTTGTGAAAGTCTGTTTGTTTTTTTTTGTCAAGGAGCAACCAAATTGAGCTGATTTTTGGCACACAGATTGATGAAGGGACGGAAAAGGATGTTTGCTTCATGTTTTTTATCCCGTAAAATTCGAAAGTGTCCATAGTATTACCAAATTCCACGTTAACGAACTATAGCTATAGCTTGCTATAGCAAACTTCCTTACTATAATCAAGGAGTTGCCGTAAAAATTCCACGTCGATAACCGAAGTAAGCACGAGCGAAAGCACAGGCAAAAGCTAAATACTCAATAGTTGTATAAATTTGTAACTACACTATCCCACTTATATTATAATTAGGAAAGTGTGTGTAGGTAAATGATTTGCTTAAAACACATACATAATGAAACTAACTAGGTATAGGTACATACTCGGTAGTGCCAATTATAATGAACCGTTTATACGTTTCCAATTTGTAATAATCATTAGTACAATAATTCTTTAAAAATACTTCGAACTTTCAATAAAAATCCTTGAATTGCTGTTAAAAAACTTTGTTGTGAGAAGTGGTAACACTTATAACTAACTGTGACTAAACTTGTCAAAAAATATTTCAATCAATGTTAAAATTTATTTACCGATAGATTGCGCCTAACATTCACTCGGATTCGAAAAAAATGTCAAGGTTTATTTGCAATCTTGTGTAGAATGGCAATGCGATGAGGATATCGTAAATGATTTTACGGTTTTGATTTATCTGTTCACACATTTGTTTGGTACCATAGACATAGAGAACTAGACAGCGCATTTCCTAGCCAGATGTGAAATAAAAATGGTCTTGTCTATGAGAAGATATATCACAGATTAACTTTGTTTCTTTTTAAAGTGTGGCCAATTTTGGTGAGGCTATTTTGCATTCCATAGTACAGCCTCTCTTAGCCTATTTTTGGTACCTTCGAGTAATAACAGTTTGGTGTCCTTTAGTGCACTTAAGAATAGTGCAAAAAAACTGGAAAATTATTTCTGTAAATCTGGCTGTCATATGACATATGAGTAGTTTTTCATGCTACCATGATGCAAGGGTAACGCAAATGTTTGCATAACACGTCTTGCAAGTACAATTTTGTTCAAAATGTGTGTTGCAAATTTTGAATTCCTTAAACCAATGTCTTTTGCTGGCTTTCAGGTAGGTTCATGATTAGAAGTGGATGTAGAGATTGATGACACCATCAACATGATTATAATAATGATAGAACTTTTTACCTGTACTCTAGATTCGGGTAAGTTGATTTTAAGCGCGACCTCTTCTCTCATGAAGATATCTGGGTACCGCGTCTTTCCGAACAGCGCCTCCAGGACATCTAGCTGGGCTCTCGTGAACGTTGTTCTCTCCCGCCTCTGCTTCCGAGGGTTCACTCCTGGGAACAAAAAAACTACAAATCTTAATCATAGTTTGAAATTTCATACTACAAATGCACGTGCATTTCTTCGGAGAATTAGGCTTAGACCATTCTCCATCACGCTGGCCCAGGCAAGTTTTGGTGGCCTAGTTTGTCAAGCAAGAGCAAGTGGACCTACGGTTTAACGTGTGCTATAAAGCTTGGAGGAGATCTGGTAAATGTGCCACTAGGCGACCATCCATCCATTAACGCCTGAAGTGGTTTAACTTCATATATCGCTAATAAAAATATTACCTACTGGGACACGTGCTCCTTGAGTTCTAAAATTATAGCAATGTCACAAGTATGGTCATAACATTGAAACGCAGTATAGGTACTGCATGATAGAAGAATCCTAAGCGATAACACTGGATTTTAAACAAAATGGTGTACTTGCCTACATAATACAACTATAGCATGTATATTAATGATAGCTACAAGAATCAAGAATGTCCCTGTTATTATCCATATTCATCTCTTAAACATAAGTACATTAAGACATTCCATACTTGAACGCAGGTCCTCATGCTTTCACCGTACCATGTAATCCCTATAGAAATCAAAAATCATTAACTACCCTGCCATTACTCAAGACTAACTACTTGGTAACCTGACATTACTAAACATTCTATTTAAAGTCTCCATTAACAGAGATAGCTGAGAAAAAAATGAGATGACAAATTGGACTGACGCATGTGCTAGTTTTACATATAAGACGTGCTTTTAAATCAATGGTTGGGAACAGACTGCATGTCTCTGCCTTAAACACGCGCTTTTGTTTACCATAGACAACGTGTTAAGCGTTAATTTTTTTTTCATTTAGGCATGGAATGCATTGTTCATAGTTAAAATTTTAACACTTTATTGTGAGTAAAATAGTTTATGCAAAATAAATTTTTATTCTGTCAAATCAGTAAAGTTTCTTCTATAGGTATAAATATTCAACGCAATTACAAATATCAAAATTTCAAATTAGCATCTTTCATATAAGGCTTTATGTTAAACGTCACAAATATAAAAAAAAACCAATTAGTTTTCTCCATTATGTTGTTCGTATCGAAATAGTACCGCTCTCGATTACGGATTAAAAATAAAATAATAAAATATTCCAAATTCGAAATCCATTTGAAACGAGCCCGAAACGTCCCCATTGAAAAAGCGATTCCAAACAAACATTTCATACGAAAACTGTCACATTACCTATCCATAGAAAAGTGAAAATAAATAGATATACATCTGTCTCATTCACTATGACGATGCAGACGTTTACCAGACAGGGACGGATGTATTTCAATTGTCACAGTTGACAATGGGGGCTCGAGCGCTAATCCTCATGACATGGCGGGCTCTTTTCTTTTTTTTCGTAGTTGCCTTCGATTTTATCTTCACGGCTGATTTCTGATAGAGCTACTGCGTAATGCTTGTTTATGGTCGCGCTTGTCTATGAGTGCTAATGGTATATTCGTGTAGAGATCTTGTTACGGACCATCGATAATTTTGAAAGGTGTGGTTTAGATTCTTTAGATAATGATCCGAGTTCTGGTTAGGTAACATATTTTTTGTTTCAAATGTTCAGAGTGACGTATTATTTAATTTAAACCAAAATGATAAACAAATGAGCTAAGATGATCTAGGAGACTAAAAATAAGCTGAATGTAGAAGTTAAGATGTTTGTTCGTTAGGTAGTAATGTAAAAATCTTAAAACTGTATGCAAAAGTACAAAATTTTGCATACTAGTAGTTTGTAGGACAAAGTTACCAACTTTTTAACAAATATTAATCCTATAAATTCAGCCATGTGGCATCGTACCTACAAATGTTATTAAGTTAGAGTTCCGTAGAAATAACATTCCGAGATCTTTACTTCATTCTTTTTCGTCACCACTTAAAATAAAATCATACAATTTGTAAACTATTAGTTCCATTAAAAAACCTAAATATGAAAAAAAAGTAAATGTAGTGTTTTTATTCAATTTAATTTTTTTACCAAATACATTTCTTTTAAACCTTTTAAAATTATATACGGTAGTACCAAAACTAGATCGATTGCGCAATTCGGACCGTAACAGAAATCAAAGGCACGCGCCAAATACATTATCAGACCTCAACAGAACTCGAATGTGGCGACAGTAAACTTATTATTTTCCTGTTTTTCACGGAGGTTGACCCCGGGGCGTCCCTTTGGAACATCTCTTCTAATGATGTGTAAAATACTTTTAGGGGATAGCTACAGCTGCAAGCAGACACAATACTTTTTAAACGATTTTGATCTCTTATAGCAGGTAATAAAGTACGTAATTGAATGAAGGAAGTGTGTCTTCGAATGGCGGGAACGTCAACTGTCAGTTTGACAGTTCTAAGGGGCCATAATGGGTGCATTCCGATTTTAAGCTGGATTGTTGTTTTAGCGCGACGGTTTTTGTTTTGAAAGGGTTGCGCAAATTTTAAGTTGGAGTTTTTTAGTTGTTTTTTTTGCTTGTGTTATTTTTTATTTAAACGAAACGAAATTAACTTTTTATGAGAATTTGACTAAGAATTTCGTACCAAGTACAGAATGACACTTTTTTCTAACCGGACAAATGAAGCTTCAACGAGAGCCGAAGCTCAAAAAACTTTAATTCCCATTGCTTCTCCGAGGGATTCTGAGTGTTTTTTATTCCAAGGGTAAAAAAAGACATTTTAATCTCAGTACGAACGATACTTTTTTTACTGAAAGTCAGATCAAAATTCATCATCACAATCACTTTCAGAAAAAATCGCTATGTTTTCAATGCATTTCCACCAAATCTAGGAATAGTAAGTTTATTACTTGTCTATGTACATATAAGTATACATGCATACATTTTCTAGGTACATTTACATAACAACGTAAGCAACACCCACAGAAACGAGGGTTGCCAACGCATAAATCATGTTAACACATAAATTGTGCTGGCAACACAGCCCTGGGGTGAGATACGACAAGTTGTGACAGATTACTGTAGAGGGAAAATAAGTTTGTGCTTCAATAAATTATTCAATTTTGAACCCTATTCGCTTGTCATAATGACTATAACTTGTGTTGACGTTGACAGTATGCAATGAGTTATTTTATTACTATGATAATGTTGGTAGCACCGACGCTAGGGGTGTGCTAACCGAATTGCCAGTAAATTGAAATTTATCTAATAAATTATAGCTTATTTGTAACAGTGAGAGAACTATTAGGGGCTGAAATATAACTTGATGTGTGGAAGTTTATGTTAGCACTTAGATAATTAAACGTATTAAGGTGTCGAACACTGAAAGAAGGTTGAAAAACGCACAATATCGACTAGAATAGGTAAATTACGATTTTTTCCAGCCGGACCACTGCTAGACGAAGGCTTCCCCCACATGTCTGCCACGTGTACGTGTAGACAGTGCGTTAGTATAAAGTAGATAGAAGTATTCGGGCTGTGTCGGAGTCTTTGGTTTTTTGCTGATTTTTTTTTTATTTTAAATTCTATCGCGGAAATACACCAAACATAAATAATACCAAACATAAATGTCTCCGAACTGAAATTGAGCTTATTCGGAATGGAATTTACCCCACATGGTGTCCAGTGGTTCTAAACTTATAGGTTGCTCCTGGTCAGAGAGGTTTCAGAAAACTGCTACCTCACAAGATACATGAACATCACTGGCATGTACCTCAATAAATATATGAACGAAACCAGTGCAGGTTGGTAGCTCAGAATGTCCCAGTTACGAAAAATCATGGTTGCTTGACGTCAGCCTGAAATATATTTTTAAGTCACTTAAATAGGCTAAAATGAATTACCAGTAAGTATCGAAAGATAATCAAATACAGTTTTTATGAACAAAACCAGTACAGGACACTTGTTTTTGTTTTATTGATAAATAATCATGGTTGGCAAGAGGCGACCTCAATAACCTAGATGTTTCATCTTTTTTCAGCCACGCGAAAAGGGGAAATATGTTAGATTTAGCAGTAAGTATCGAAATATGTTTGTTAACCTCATCGAATATAGTGTTTATGAACAAAAGCAGTTCAGGGCACTAGCTATAAACAAATAACCATGGTTGGCAAGAGTCTTACTGGATCACCTAGATTTTGAGATTTATGTTTCAGCAACTTGAAATGGGCAAAGATGTTAAATTTTGCAATGCAATCAGGCTCCATAGACGATTTTGAATGCTGTTAACACGTAAATTTAAGAGATAAACAAGCAATTTTGTCTGTTAAGGAAATGCTGATGTCAAACATAATAAATAGCATTCAATGTATAGATTTTTGGGATTGGAACTGAGATTCCCTCAAAGATGGGATTCGAATTGATTATACGTTTTAGGTTTTTTTTGATTAAGATTTATTTTTATACCCCTAAGGTGGCAAAACAAGCTTACGGTCCGCCTGATGGTAAGCGGTCACCGTAGCCAATGGCCGCTTGCAACACCTGGGGTATCACTCGCGCGTTGCCGACCCTTCAATAATTTAATAACTTCTTTCTTGAAGAACCCCATACTGTAGTACTGTAGTCCTTAGAGAAAACCTTAAAAGATACCAAAAACGAAGATTAAATAAAAACCTAGAAAATTCTAAAAGTAAACATTGTGTCTTTTAGCTGAGATCTTGGAATATATTTCGGAGAATGCAAGTTTAGCTAAGACCGTCTAGGTAACAAATTAATGTGACTGCTTAACAAGTATCTTTAATCGTCTAGGGAGCTTTTAAGCATTGAAAATTGTTTCGGTGTCTACCTTGTCAAATTCAATTCAATTCAGCCACTTAAAATGTCACATTATAAATAAAGGAGCTTGACTAATGAAGGTCACGAATCAGGTATGCCTCATGGTAACTTCACCTGGGAGCAATTAATGATAGCATTAAATTAAAATTAAGTTCAACTTTAATGAAAAAATGTTCGACAGCTTCGAAGCGCGACTGGAGTTTACTCCTTCCACGAACGTTATGTACATATGTATTCTATAATATGGAAAAGACTCCATAAAAAAATTGGCCAAGTACGAGTCGGACCCAAATCAAAAATCACGTTTGTTGTCCCCCCCCTTAAATATTTGTTTTATTTTAATTTTATTATTTATTTTTAAAGCGACTATATAACTAAATATTCTGTGAATATTATAAGCATCTACCTGTTACCGTTATCAATATCGAGCATATTTTTTTTTATTCAATTCCTTAGTGTCTGTTGTTATAGCGGCAACAGAAATACATCTTCTGTGAAAATTTCAACTGTCTAACTATCACGGTTCATGAGATACAGCCTGGCGACAGACAGACATACGGACGAACGGATGGAAAGGCGGACAACGAAGTCTTAGATTACTAAGTTTCGCTAATTACCCTTTAGGTACGGAACCCTTAAAACAGCACATAGTATTTTTAAGGGTAAATTTACTGCACTACAACTCCTGTGAATATTTCTAATTTATTACTGTTTGAGATCCAACCACATTCCATCGGGTCGTGGAGTAAGCATGTTTCTTTGATAGCATGATGCTACATTGACGTTACAAGGAGACAACTTAAAATATGTTGCTTTTAACACTTCCAAGAAGGTGGGAAGGTTTCTAATTTTTTTTAATTTAGATTATTTAAAAATTATCCGTACTTTTTTAAACAATTCGTACCGAGCTCCAATAAATACATGTACCTAACTTGTTCGTAAAATGTGGTAAAAGCCTCCTTTACATTTATGTAACTGTTATTTTGAAAAGTCTTTATTTTGCCTTTTCTAGTATTTGGTTTGGTACCAGTTAATTGGTAACTGGCCAGTGTTTTCAGTGTTGCAATTCTTTTGCTCAGGATCCTTTATTGAAGGTTCAAATTATTAACTTATTAAAATCGAAACCACCAACTGTGCGTTTTGAGACCTGGAGTATCGTTTGCCATCATTTTTAAAGTGGTGTGTGTGTGTGTGTGTGTGTGTGTGTGTGTGTCTGTATTTATAAAGGTATTATGTATTATGTATGTATGTAGGTTAGCTTTGGAACAATTTCGGTCGGGCGTTTGTTTTTTATCGCTTTAAAACTGATTTTTTTTAAGACGCAAAAAATATTCTCAAGAGAAGTTGCTCGTGCGGTAATTGCTACCCAACTAATTTTTCATGAAATATGAAATTAATCGTCGGTTTTTTCTTGGCATATCTTTTTTAAAATAAATTCTGGTATTTCGCCGAATTGTTTTTTGTTCGTCTTAATGTTATCAGAAAAAAGAAACCGTCAATGCGAAGGACGTCTTCATCTGTAAGTGTGGTATCTTTTATTTTTGATTTTAGATAATTTGCAAGTTCAACCTCGTCTGTCTTGTAGATCTCCTCATTATAAAATGAAATTATTCCTGTATATTTACTTTTTTGTTGAGCGCAATGGCAAGTAGCCATCCAAAAATATCCCAATCCATTTCTTCACCGAAAGGTGGTGTGAATAATCAATGTACTTGAGAAATTAAGAAAAAGACCCATGGTGCACGCCAGGTTCGAACCTTCGCCACTCACGACACAAGATGGAATCAAAGCCACTGGGCCACCAGACCTGTAATATAATTAATCGTTATTCCTCATTTGCACCTGGGAAATTCAATTTTCCCATGTAGGTACTCATCTGTACCACACCAAAGTAACGGCATAGGGCTGAGAGTAATTATTTTAATAGAAGCAGCCTTCTAAACGTAATTCACGTTAGGTCACTTCACAGGGTATTTTTTACCATGAGCCTTTAGTGTTCAAGCCCTAAAACAACAGGTACGGTTCGAGTTACATTAAAATATTTTTAATTAACAAATAAACAATTAAATTTCACGCTAAGTTTGTATTTAACCGGTACTCACTTATTATCTTATAAGGTGGCACAAGTGTTTCTAAAACATCAGCTCCCTAATCAACCGCCTGTTTGTTTTAACACTACCCCAACCATAAAACTAAATGCAGTGTGAATTGCTGTGCAAACAGATAGCCGGCGGAGGCGCGTGTTCGACACGTGGGAGCTGCTTCGATTCTGCGCGATAACTGGATGACTTTATAACGGACATGTATATAACAATACCTCTGGAGTAGTAATAAAATTAAAGTTTAGGAACTAAAACTCGACTACACAAATGTTGACAACAAGATCTCAGATAAAAAAAGTTTTAATCGTTTTAAATTTTTTTACTTGCTTAGTTTTTAAGCAATATATTTTTAAATGTTTACTTGTGCAATATTCGCGTGTTCGCGCAAAATAAATCTAGAAATTTTTGTAAAGCCTACGTCCTGTCCCTGGGTGCAAGCTGTTATTTTTACCGAAATTGATTTAGCCGTTTAGCCGTGAAAAGGTAACAAACAGACAGACAGACAGTTCGGCAGTTAAATTACTATAGGTATTGGACTATACACGTCTGTCATGCAATTAAATTCAAATAAATGTATAAATGTAAATATAAATACAGGGCCTTTGTTAATAGTTTAGTTATTTATTTATTTTAATTGTTTTTAATCTCATGGTTTATACTTACATGCTCTCTAAAAAGACTTAGAAGAAAGAAAAATTTTTGCAAATTAATAAAGGTTAGACTTTAATGTAAATAAGTATAAATATTATGCAAGGAGACTAGGCTATGAGTAGTAAAAAAATCTTCATACTGAGGAAGTTACCTACTGCATTTGTTATAAATCTTTATGTCAAATATAAAAATTGGACAATGTCTTGACAGTAAATTCGCTCCTCTTTTATAACTTTACAATAGTACCTAGTACAGTTTTAGTTAACTTAAATGTCACTCAAATACACATTCAAACATTGAACGCTCTTGGCATCTCTGTGCAAAAGCAACATGGTTCGCTTAGCGAGCGGCGCTCAAGCGTAAACACTCAAGTTGAGTGCGGGTGCGAAGTAATTGCCGTGGGAGACGAGCGGACACGTGCCGCCTAACTGATCATTATTCGAATGCTTTCAATTACCTATCTCACTTCCATGGATTGGAATTTCCATTTTTAATTTGTATTTTATAATGTTGCCAGCGTTTGAAAGAAATAAATAAACGACCAAGTGCGTGTCAAATACGACATTATTCTACCTATGTCCAGTGCATAGGTTTGTCATATACGTACTTGGCCGGTTAGGGTTCCGTAGAATGAGAATTATTGCGGATATGTATCTGAAAGACTTGTAAACTGATATTGTCTTCCATAAATTTTCGTTGAAAGCATTTAAAAAAGGTCAACTGTCGTGATGTCATAAGACACCTTCCTATATAGTTTCATAAGAATCGACACAAAGACAGCAGAATCATAAAGGGCTGAGACATGTATAAACTTAAACTATAAAGTTCCATTTTTGCTACAGGCCTACGGAACTCTAAAAGCCGGTCAAATGTGAGCCGGAATCAAAAACCAAATAAATATCTTTATCAGTAATAATTTAAAACCGCTGACAATTTAGAATGTTGTTACCTACTTGTCTTTCTGTTTGACTATTTTAGTGAACTAGGCATTTAGTACGTACCTAAGAAAATGAAATACCCAGAAGAATATAAAACTTCTTTTTCACTTCGTGATCATGTAACATGAGACTCGATCGGTGAAGGTAGATTGTATCTGCTCCCTACGCTAAAAAAGCACTTGCCAAAAAACACAACACCAAATTTAGCCCTCGACAGCAACAGTGTTGACTTATCAATTAGCGGTCCGATATAGCAGATACAGGGCTATATAAGTAAGTATAATTATAATATATGTACACATTTCTACACCTACTATTAACTATTTTTTAGATTTTAATCAGAAAATGCCCGTGTGTGCCAGACTCGTATACAAATATAATATATATGGGTTTTGCACACATTTTGTTTCCGAATTTATTTATTTCACCTAAATATTGCAGCATTACAGTATAATCACCAAAAGCACTACAATAAAGTTTACAACCGATATTTAATGCAATAACCAAAAAAAATTAGGTTTCCTTTCAAATATTTACATCCGTCTTTCTAGCATTCTCTGGCACTCGGTCAACAGTTTCGATATCGCAGTCATAAACAGATCAATTCCCGAATCCAGAATGATATATCGCCATAAGCTCTTCCAAAGGAAGATGTAAACACCTTGCTGTGCCTTTTTTCTGTAATGTTTAAATTTACTACTTTTTATAAAAATTTAACCGTATGAATTTTTATAAAAATAATGAGTCCGACTCGCAATTAACCGGCTTTTTATTTCATAAAAACCTTCAGAATAAGAAATGAACCAAATCACTTGAACTGTTAATAGTCATATTTGTGGCATTTGTTTTTAACCGACTTCAAGAAAAAGGAGGTTATAAATTTGACTTTTACATACGTATGTAATAGTATTGGAATTGCGTAATATTCATATGATATTCTAAGTGGGCTTCTAAACAGATGTGCCAAATTTCATAAGTTTATGTATGTTTGTCCATGTATTTCTCAAAAATTAGTGATCAGATTTTAAAGTTTTTTTTATTGATTTAAGTATCGTTCAACTAAGCAAGTTTTATCGAAATCGGTCAAGTAGTTTTCAACATATAAATCGTTAAGTGTGTTTTTTTATAGCACTAAGGTGGCCAACAAGCTTGCGGTCAGCCTGATAGTAAGCGGTCACCACCACCTATGGACGCTTGCAACACCTGGAATGTCACTCGCGCGTTGCCGACCCTTCAACAATGTAATAACTTCTTTCTTGAAGAATCCCATACTGTTGGCTTTAAAGTTAAAGCAAGGAGCTTTCGCGGGAGGAAGTTTCTCTGAAACCGCACTGTACGTGACCATTTAGGTTTTAAGGTGTAAGGATGCAATGGCAGAAAGTAGCCGTGGGCATTATTTCGAATAATTCCTCAGAACACAGCCCATTATACAAGCTGTAGAAGTATTTCCTCAGACTTAAGGGTACGATACGGCTTGTGAGTTTGGGATCGTCGATGAATTTCACAGCCCGTCGTTGAACCAAGTCAAAAGTGCCAAGCTGGTATCCGGGTGCACCTGCCCAGAGATTGCAGCAGTACTCGATATGGAGCCAGACTTGCGACTCGTAAAGCAGCAACCTTTGCCCCAAGGTGAAGTACTGCTTCGCTTCTGTTGGACTACGCTTTTGGAATTCACCGCGCTTCACCTTGTCTTGTAAATTATCTCGGAACTGAACATCGCTGGAGAAATCAACACCAAGGATTCCAAAGCTCTTGGAGATGGTAAGGGAAGTGTTCTGGAATTGTGAAATCTCAGGTAATGAGGTTATCTTAACGGTGAACGCGCAGACTTGTATCTTTGTAGGGTTGAATCGCGAACTATGTTTTCACCGTGAAAGAGACCTTGGTCAGAGTGGCTGTATTTGAGACACAAGTTCTCCGCCCTTTTCCTGCACAACGGAACTAGAGATGTTAAAACAGCCCGTGTAATAAGCGTCTTCAGTACTGTCATCTGCAACGTACGTTACTGATGGACAACATGTCATAGATATGCAGGAGAAACAGCGTAGGAGACGGCACAGAACTTTGCGGGACACCAGTATTAATATCCATGCTATCAGAGCAACTACCGTCAACTACGGCTCGTATGCGTCTGCCGGATAAAAAGCTAGCCACTGCACAAACCCTCGGGCACTCCGTAAGATGGCAACTTCGACAGAAAACCAGGTTCCTGGCTGCACCCGATCGAATGCCTTCGCTATGTTCAGGCTACATGCCAATGCGGGAGACTTTCAATGGCTAGTGCCCATCGGTGTGTAAGATACACTAGAAGGTCACCACTAAAGCGACCGTGGCGAAAGCCACATTGACGACTAGGTCTGGGTATCTTAGGAGCTGTGTGTTGATGTGTTGGTAGTAGTAAAAAAAAAGTCGTCGTTTTAACGGTGCAATTCTGGGGAACTTATTATGTATATATGTTACCCGATACCTTCACCGATTGTGAACCGATTTTATACTCATACGAGCAGACAGCACGTCTGATGTTAAGAGGTCACCTTAGCCTATGGACGCTTGCAACGTATTCTAGGAGCTTATTGTCGCCATTGTACTTTCCTAAGACTTACTTGCATACATTTTTCTCTCAAATTTCATCGATAACCTCCTTTGTACGTAAGTCGGTTATATATTTGGAAGGCGAGTGAGTATATAAGACATATATACCTAATTTCTAAATTCGAATATCAGCAGAATCGGTTCAGAGGTTACCGAGATAGGGTTTCATAGGGAATAAAAAAGGCCCAAGTGGGGAAACAAATAAAAGCGCTTAATATGTAGGTACTAAACATAGGGGTGTGCATGTGAACGGGGTAAATTTATGGCTACGAAACGAAACAATGAAAGTTCTCAGTTCAGGCTGCAAAACTTACTCTTTTAGTCAACAAAATATTTATCCCTGACGTGTTTTTATTAAATCAAACAAAATATAACTAATAAGTCTAAATAGTCAAGAAATTTATAAAATCGATTTAAAAAAACGTTCAATCAATATAAAAATATGTTTGAAAACAGTTCAACAAAGTGTTAAAATTATGTAAATACCGTAACAAAACAATCACAAATCCAATCAAGCGAAGAAAATTTGAGGAGATATCGGTCGCTTCGTTTGTTCAACTCTCCTCCAACGAGGGGAGAGGAGACCGCGCATGTGACGACTCTCACACGATTGCCTCAGTTATTCATTACAAACATTGTTGTGATTTGGTAAGAGGGTACTTCGAAATAAACAATATTAACTGATCCCAGAAAAGATTTTAAGCATCTTTTAAGAATTTTTTATAGGCTAATTCCGAGTGACTGAAGAGGAAATTGGTTTTAAAAGTGTAAAAGCCCAATATCCAATTTTTTATATGTATTTGTCAGTGACTTAGTGATATATGTTTGCATAATGTGTGTGAGTTTTTTGAGAAAAATTGCTGGCAGGTTTCGCAACATCTTTCCGTTCAACATACTTTAGTGTTTTAAGACGAAAGTGTGTGTTGCCAGTTATTACTTACGGTACAGAAACGTGGTCTCTAACTGTTGGCCTCTTACAAAAAAAGGCTACGAGTAGCTCAGCGAGATATGTAAAGAGCTACGTTCAGTGAGCTATGTAGAGAGCTACGTTCAGTGTTTCAATGCACAATAAAATCTGTAATGAGGCAATTCACCCGAAAACTAAGGTAACCGGCATAGCCCAAATAGGCAGCAAGTTGAAGTGGCAATGAGCTGGCCACATTGCT
The DNA here is from genome assembly GCA_946406115.1 of Apoda limacodes. NCBI lineage: Eukaryota > Metazoa > Arthropoda > Insecta > Lepidoptera > Limacodidae > Apoda > Apoda limacodes. Next base: position 15,824,640 of record OX291555.1, on the reverse strand, counting down.
CGACCGTTTTGGTCGACCGCTACCTTAATATAATAAATATTTAAACCTAACTAAATTTTTAAGATATCTATCTGCTGTACTTGCTACACAAAATAAAAACCAAAGCATTCATAATTTGAGGTTAATCTGTAGCGTTAGGGCATAGAAGTTAAAACCATAGACTTCGAGTTATGTCTGTCCTATGGATAGCCTTAAAATATTGGCCCCACTTTCCATTAATATTGGTCCATTGTTTCGTTTGTTTATGTTTATTAAAACATAAAAAAAAAAGACAGAGACAAGAAACTAAAGTTTTGCTTTGTCTCCGTCACACTTGCTACCATTTTTTTTCACAGCTGGCTAGGTAAAGCGTTGTCCAATTCTGTATGTCTATGGTTAAAACAAGAAGAACAAGCCGATAAGCTATTTATAAAATTACTTTTTTTAATTTTTATTGGTAGATTCGATAATATTTAGATAACTGTCGATGCCATTGTCTTTGGTCTACGCCCGCCTTAGCCTATTTGAGGTACAGAGGGCGTTGGTATGAACGCTTATTTAGAACGCAACACTCAATGTTTTTAGAGGGGCGCCCTCTTTGGGGTAACAAATTGATTTTTAATGTGTTTGTTGTTTAGAAAACTGAATTCAATTTGATTGTTTTCTCAGTTCACTTTGCTAGTTTTTCATGGCGTTAGGGGTCAAGTTTTAGGGTTAAAAAACATTATGGTTTTGATTTATTTTCTAGTTTCAAAGGAGTGGGTTCTTAGACGATTGTCTTGTAGAAAGTTGTAAGCCTTTAGGATGGTCTCTTGGTGATTCTATATTAATAAATGCCAGCTGTTGGAGGTACATGGAGATCTCCCTTGTACCCTAGTAGGTAGTGTGGCCAGCTGCTGTGCAGAGGGTGTGGTTTCGATTCCCGCACTGGACAAACAATTATGTCATAATATAAACATTAGTGTTTGCCTTGGGTCTTGGTGTATTTATACATATATGATATGTATGTATTTAGAAAAAAAAAAGTATTATTTATGCATTTGTATCCGTTGTCTGGTACCCATAACACAAGCTTTGCTTACTTTGGGGCTAGACAGCGTTGTGTGTAATGTTCAAAAATATTTATTTATTATTTATTCATTTATAAACTAGTGCAGTCAAAAATTAAAACGAGATCATAGTGATAAAAAGTTCTCAGTTTTGATGCGGTTAAAAAGAATAAAGCTTTCCCTCTTAGAATAAAAGAAAAAACGTTTTTTTTTGTTTTCTGTTGGGTAATGAGATATTAAACTAACTAGTAAAATATAAGAAACTTTCGTCTATATGTTTCCATACAGTGAAAACTTAATATAACTTCGAATACATACTCGTAGCTTATTTCGTTTGCTTACTTGACATCTCTCTGGGCATGTAAAATCGTAAAATCGTTGAAGCCAGATAATGCTGTTATACATACACACCTAATGCACTATAGTAGGTAGCCTACAAATCGTTACCATACGAGCCGCTTATTTAGCCAAGGTTTATCTAACGATTTGGGTTCGACTCCTAAACTGACATTTACATACCTACCAAATTTCATCGAAATCATTAAATATGTTTTAAAAAGATTATAGAATATGTGATAAGAACGCATGTATTGCACGAATTTGCATAAATAAACAAATAAATAATAGCACATTTTAAAATGGACGTGTATATTCAATGCAAAAGAGACAGAGCACAAACTTGTATGAATTCATTTACTATACCATAGTCTTAAATTAAAAAATAAGTATGAAATGTCCTTATTACAATGATAAAAGTAACAAAATATAACAAAATAATAACTGTGGTGTAACTTAATTGTGAAAAAAAGTTGTAGGAACTAAATCTTAAAATGATATACGAGTGAATGACCTGCCTAAAACACTTCAATTGCCCTTGGGTGTTTTTAAAGAGAAGTGGTTTCGCTGTAGCACTCCTCCCTCTTTTTACCTTCCCTTCTTCCCCATCGCGCGCTCTATTTCCATATTATTATATTTGTTGACACTTTACGCACACCGCCCATTCTTTAAATAGTTGTACCAATTGAAAAATCGTTAACCAACACAAACACTCGACTGATACCCCTGGTGTCGCAAGCGTCCATAGGCTACGGTGACCGCTGACCATCAGGCGGACCGTAAGCTTGTTTGCCACCTTAGTGGGATAGAAAAACACCTTAGTTGGACTATGGCCTAAGCCTACTTCCTCAACTATAGATCTATGCCCCTGCAGTGAGGACAAAACACGGCCGAAGCGATAGATAGGTATAATTCAGAAACAAAATGCGACAACTCACCAAGGATTCATCAAAACAGATTGAGAAACACATAAAAAGGTACAAACAAACAAACAAACAAACAAAGTAACGTTCTTTGTCGACTAGTATCTACTAGAACTAGATAATCATTAGATTTTCATTAACATTAGATAATCATTAATTACTTAGTCTTTAAATATATTTTTTTATATAATGACGTCACAATCTTTCTGTTATTGTGTCAAGCAGATCAGACGACCTCTGTTTATTTTCATCGATAACGCTTTAGTAGTTTTACCATCAAAACATAGCAAATAGACAGACATACTGGTTCTCAGAATAATATTTATTATATAAGTTAAAATAGTTAATTTTGTTCTTTTAAGACTCTCGTTACAAGCTGTAGATCGTCTACAAAATTCTCTACGAAATCGTAGGTCCTATTTGATAGAAAAGACTTAAACGCGATGTCGGCTTTTTTAATATATGTATCCTACTACTTTACAACTCCTTGTGACTTATAAAGTCCTAGTACATCAATCTTATAAACACACAAAATCTTCATAGAATCAGGAAATACAATATTAATTATAAATACATAAAAATAATCATTCTTCGTTTATGACCTCTGAAGGTGTGAGAGTCTTTAGAATATAGGCTATATCATCAATGAAAATAAATATTTTCATAGCAAAAATGCAGTTGGGATTTTCATCAGCCAAACTAGTGCCTCGATAGATCAATTGGCAAAGCATACTTACACGGACTGTAAGGAGTTGCAGGTTCAAATCCTGGCTCGAGGTTAATTTTTTGATTGCATCTTTGTTATGAAAATATTTATCCTACTACTATAAACTTCAATTTTTAGTATTATAAATGCGAATGTATGTTTCTATGTCCTTTTTTCACATCTCAACGGGGCATCCAATGAAACTGAAATTCGACACAGGGATCGTTAAAGAGACGGCCTTTTAAGCTTTTTATCCCGTTTTTTTTTAAGTTTCGCAGGAATAACTGAACTGAATTAGCTACAGCAAACGTCTCCACTATAATAGGATAGGAGTTGCGAAATCCCACACTGATAACTGTACTTGATACGTTACGTAACAAATGGCTAAAACTCCCTCCCTCACCAAAGTGCGAAACGTAATGTTTATGAACGGGAAGTGCAGAACAACGTCTTTCAGTCTAGGTGGGTGTGCATAGATCATAGAGACCTACCTGTTACCAGTCAAAATAAAAAAGGTACTTTTCATATAACCTCTGCAAAAAATCTGCATATTTGGTCGGGTAATATCGTTACTACAATTACTACCGCCGAAATTCACATTAAGTTAAAGGGCTGATCAGCTGGAGCTGCGTTCGAAAACTTTGTGTTTTACCACAATGGTGTAGCTACACTAACCCGAGAATATCCGAACGATAACCAGTGTTAGAATTGTGATTTTGTTTTATCTTTACATATATAATCATACTGCACGTGTGTATGTAAACGGCTGTACCGATTTGAATGTTTTTTTTTTTTGTATTCGTTTGGGTGGTTAGATGGTTTAGATTCACAAATCAGCCCGGCAGACATTAACACCGGGATTAACACCGGGTGTCGCCACACTAGAGTATTCGCACGTCTTAGTGATGTGTATTCACCCGGGGTTAATTCCGAACGGTTTAGTGTTGAAACATTAACACTGGGGTTGAAATCCGAACTAAGAAATAATAAATATGTATAAAGCTGATGTGTTTGTTTTTTGTTAAACGCGCTTATTTCAGGAACTCGAAGTTTGATTCCAAATAATCTTTGCGTTTCTTAGCCAGTTTATTAGAGTAGGTTACAAGTTTATCCTAATTTATAGTAAATGATCCCTGCGATTGCACCCACGTTAAGTTATATCTTTGATTCTTTAGTCATAGTGAGACTTAATAACTTAGCTGCACTATAAGTAACGTATAGTATAATGCGATACAAATTATTAGGCGCTGTATTGGGCTCATATTGGCGCCACATTGTACGTAAGTTTCTGCAGTGTGCTCGGTGCTCAGTACTAGTTACGGACTTCGGCCACCAAGATGGCGTCTGGCCTGGAGCCAACTATTTCAAACGCATAGGCTTATCTTTCGCTAGCTTAGTACTTATTCTACTTTATGCTTTTTAATTTAAAATTAGGACTTTCACTCCTAAAAACTTATACTGTATTATAAAAACGGCAAAAATCGACTATTTAAAAACACATTGTATTAGGAAAATAACAAGACATACTAAAATCAAATACATTGCGAGATACAGTAGGTACTATGTCCAATCAAAGTTTGGACTCAAACAATGATAATAGTGATGGTTACGGACCTACCTACCTACATGCATTTTTGAAGAGAATACGATTTTACAGATATGTTCTAGGAATAAACACATGGTCTCAAAGTTAATAAAAACTTTTTTAAGGACTTTGCCAACCACTGACATAGTATTCGGCTTGAAATCATATCTACTTTCAAATTTTTTGATCAGCAAATGTCATAAAAAAGTGAGGTATTCGTTTTAATGACTCATGCTGCGAGGCGATCCAATTCAATTATATATCTGTCTAAAATTTAAATATGTATCTTGTGTTAAAATATCCCATTACTGCGTAAGAATTGATAGAAACTGGCCAAGTGCAAGTGGGACTCGCGTAATACAGGATCTGTACCACCACAGAATGTATGAGCCCGACTCACACCTGACCGGTTTTTATTATTTGTAACTTTACTTATCTTAAACAAAAATAGTTTTAGTTTAAAGCTTGTATGCATTACCGTTTTTGCCGTTTTTGCCGTTTTTAAGATAGAAGAGAAACAACTATACTCTATCCACCGAAACGAGTTAATAGGGGAAAAATGAACTGGCATGTGATTGGTCGAACAATGACGTTAAGGCTGTGTTCACAGCGCGAGTTTTTTTAGTTTGTTCGTGCGACTCGTACTGTTCAGACGTGCTCACTGTGCTAGTGCAATCTATTATTTTATTTTTTGACTCGGCTTGTTATTTGGACTCTGGATAATTTTGTTACGTGTGACCCGGCTTTGTGATTGATTGCATTCCTAAAGACTTGGCGCTTGTATAACGGACTTTTTGAGTTTACTGTCGATTTGCCTAAGTGAGATGGCCGACAGTTTACATGGAGGTAACTCTGTGGAAAAAAGGCGACGACGAGCCTTTTCCTCGACTGAAAAAACAATGATATGGAACATGTATCAATCTATGAGGAGTTCCATGGAATCCCCTTCAAACAATGACGTCATGAAAGCTGTTGCATCATCTATGGGTGTTCATTGGATGTCCATCTATAGAATTCTGAAAGAGAAAGAAACTAAAAATGTTTTAAATTCACCCAAAAAAACAAGAAAACGTACTTTCATTGTAGACACAATCGACGACTTAACTAAATGTGCTATAAGAAGAAAAGTTCACGATTTATTTTCCCGAAATGAGATACCGACATTGGACAAAATAATGAATTCAATAAATGAAGATGGTACTTTGGGGACATTCAAAAGATCAACACTTCATAAAATCCTTAAAATGATTGGATTTAGGTACATTAAAAGATGCAGGAACAGCTTATTGATTGATCGTGACGACATATTTTTTTGGCGGAGGAATTATTTGCGGACAATGAAAATGGCAAGAGAAGAAAAGAAAAAAATATATTATTTGGATGAGACTTGGCTCAATGAAGGCCATACTACTACAAACGTATGGACTGATACAAATGTGAAAAATAAACGCGACGCATTCCTTGATGGCCTGACAACTGGATTAAAAAATCCTTCCGGTAAGTTCTTTAACATAATTCCATTGTTAAAACTGTCTTTGTCATTAATGCAATTCTTTGAAAAGGTTTGAATGTACCTGAGCGATCCTTAATTGGCGGCACTTATTGTTTGTTATGTTATCTTAAACTGTGTGAGCGTTAACTTTGTATCAGATCATTCAATACAATTTTTTATTGTTCCAGGAAAAGGAAAAAGGTTAATAATTACTCATATTGGAAGTGATGATGGATTTGTAGAAGGGGGCTTACACGTGTTCGAGTCAAAAAAGCAAGGAGATTACCATCAAGATATGAATGCCGAAGTGTTTGAGAATTGGTTCAAAAATATTCTTGAAAAGTTACATGATAATTGTATTATTGTAATGGACAACGCTTCGTACCACTCAAGAAAAGTAGAGCAAATTCCGACTGAAAAAAATAAAAAACAAGAGATAATTAATTGGTTGAAAGAAAAACAAATCCCCTTTCAGGATGATTTATTAAAACGAGAGCTACTGAATATCGTAAAAAATCATAAGGAGCAGTACGAGGCGCGTGTCGTAGACGAAATGGCGAAAGCTAAAAATAAAACTGTGGTACGACTTCCGCCGTATCACTGCGAATTAAATCCGATAGAGTTGATCTGGGCTCAAGTTAAAGGACATGTCGCATCCCGCAACAAAACATACAAGATGGCAGAATTAAAAATGTTATTAAACAACTCAATTCAAAATATTGACGCTGCAAAATGGAAAAAATGCATAAAACATGTCGAAGAGATAGTAGAACCGAAAATGAATGCCATGGACAGAAATGTGGAAACAATGACCGAAACATTCATAATAAACGTGGGAAGTGACAGCGACAGTAGTGATACGTCGGAATAATTTAATTAATTGTATATGTTAAACTATTTAAATATACATAATTTTATTTTAAAACATTGTCTTAATATTTTTCTTTCTTTCTCTAAGTTCAATACAAAATACTTAAGTGGTTTTAGTGCTTACTATTGAGCGCACAAAATCATCGCATATGAACACACCTTAACTTTTTATCAGTATAGTTGACGCCCACTCACCTTTTTGTGTCCTTATCTTTTGTAAGGGATTGTGCGACAGAGACAATGCTCTATTAACTCGTTTCGGTGGATAGAGTATAGTACATGTTTCTTGCATAGAGATCCTCCCTTACTAGTTTTTTTTGTAATTTAAGTAAGTATTTGCACACCTTTTATACTTTTACCAACTTCAGTCTAAAAGACTAGATAGAGCCTAGGAAAGGCGATAGACGGCGTAGTTAATACGACTCCGTTCGCTGGTACGGAACTCAAAAAACTAAGCAATACAACCTAATACACTAACAGCGTTAAAAAAATCATTCATATAAGAAACAAGTTTTTCTTAACTGTTAAATTAAAAACAATAATAAACCACGAGTTAAAAAAAAAAGAATAAAGCAACCGTTACAAGAAACTTTTTAGATAACTCTTACACGAAATCCATCTATTTCTTATCACACTTTTGAAGTAGCAAAATATTCTTATTTTAAATTATACAAGCGACATTTCTCTGATAACGGCTGACGGTAACAGGAGCATTGCATTAATATTAAAAAAAAAAAACAAATACGGCGGCTCAAGATGGCGGACGTCAAAGGACGCCGACACGGTAGCAGCTTTCTGTGTATTGGAATTCATAAAATGATAAATTTAAAATTTATGATGGTTTTTATATTAATTAGAGTTGCTACTGTGCGACTGTGGATCATTTTGGTGTGTAAGTTTGAATAAAAATACATTCCTCGTGGTTTTGCTTCTGCGATTAACATTTTCCTGCCTTTTCGCCCCTAATAACTTCTTCCGCCATTTTAACTTAAGGAGCGTTTTGACAAATGATGAATTTTAAATTTCAACTGAGAGTCAATGATGTTTTTCATGTTTTTCCAAAAACGTCATTACAAAAAAAAAAAATTTAACCGAAAACACAGAAAAACCATTTTTATGAATTTAACTTCAAAAACGACATAGTTTCACACCAACTTTCAAACCCTATTTCATTCCCTTATAGGGGTAAATTTAAAAAAATCCTTGCTTAAGAGATAAAAGTATCCTATATTTAAAATAGCATCTGTCTAACCCCAGCAGATTTTTATTGATTCCGTTGATTAAATCAATAAAGACTGTATATGTATTAATAGATAAGATAGACCACAACCTGTTGTAATGATTCCAAATTCGATTTGGGGAGATGGGGCTATGAACACCTTGTATATTTATGTGAGGTTTTAATTATAATGTTTTCCCCCTGCCCAATACTGTCTTAGGTAGTTCGTCTGGAACTTGTAATGGCGGGGGGGGGGGGGGCAAATTATTCTGTCCCAGGTCTGTATTTTACAGCTTATTACTTTAAAACTAGCAATTTACGACAAATGGCCGATACACTGCATAAGTAGCAGTTTTGCGATGATGGGCTCCCCTTCTGTCACGCCGCCAGACTAATGTGGCTGGTTAAAAGAGACAGTGCCCCCACATTACGATGTGTATCCAGTTACTTCTAGGAATAAAAACCGTGAAGTTATACACGCATACATACCTACACATGCATACATATATACATACATGCATACATTAATACATGCATACATATATACATGCATATACTAAATACATGCATACAAACATACATTAAAGAGGTGCAGCGGTTGTCCGGCTATCTATCGGGTTCAGTGATCGGTCTAAGGTCTGGTGTTTACTTTACGGTAAAATGTTCAATACACAAAAAAATGCGGTAGAACGAACTGTCTGGTTTTTTTACAAAACAAAATTCTCGTATAAAACTTTTTTTTGTAAAGTGGTAATATCAACTCTATACGATAGCTAGTTAAGGAGCTACCGCATAAAATATGATAGGTAGTTAATTTAAGTGGCGGCGCGACGCGACTGTCCGGCTGACCCCGATTTCACGCGTTTGGAGAACTTTTATTAGAAAAAAACAAAACAAATGTTATACTGAATGAGTTATGTCATTCCGGAGCTTAATGCAGAGATGACTTCACTTGATTCAAGAAAACATATTCTACAACGGAGATACTTTTAGAAAAATAAAAAGAAAATAAAGGGCGAAATAATTAAACCACATTTTTTCTTACATGCTTTAATATGTACACTAAATTCTAACGTCAAAAACAATAAATTATAATTTAGGCTAAAATAAGAAAGGTTGAAAATACATAGTTTAAGCTCTATTTTTCTATCGCTTGTATATTGTGCTGTGTTCTGAGAATTGTTTGAAATGATGCCATACAGTGCAGATTGAGAGGAACTTCCTCCCGCGAATGCTTAGGTTGTGGAATGAGCTACCTGCTAAGGTTTTTTCTGAGGACTACAATAAGGGTCCTAAAAGAAAGAAGTGGTCACATTTTTAAAGGGCTAAGCAACTGGCTAGTAATGCCAGTTTGCCACATTTGTGGTATAAAAAAATATTTAACTGTGCATTTCACTTTTTCATACTTTGAGCCCATTGACATAGAAACGGAATTCTTAGTCAGCTGTTATGTTAAAAGGGTCGCAAAAGTGTGACAGAGACGAAGCGAATCTGCAGCTAGCAGTTGTTTCTTTCTAAATTTTGTTTTATTTTAAAGAAAAGAGATAGTTAGTCGCGAATTACCTTTGTCTTTTTTAAAGAGTTTTGTGAGGCTATTGCGCAGTCCATAGGACATATTACAGAACTTGAAGAAGAAGAACTTTCCATGTTTGAGCCTAAATCATAGTTTTCTTGGTTTTGAGGTTAGAATTTTGTTAATAAAACAAGAAACAGAAAAAAAGGTTGTGCACTACAAGAAAACCTCGATCTTATTCTTAAATTAATAAATACTATATTTTAAAAACATTATTTTTTAATTTATTATTGTAGTTGGTCGTACATATTTATTTAGTCATTTGCATAGACATATCATGACTATAGTAATTTTTATATTATGCTATGGAATTTACCTTTATACTTTAATTGCCCCGTTGGATCCCTGTCCCCTATGCTTCATAAAAACAAAAAATAGTTTAACATGTATATGTATGACAACTTTGTTTTTAGTAGCTTACTAACTTATTTATATCACTTAGTGTTCACAATACACATTGTGAATTTGTTAGTTGTTTAAAAAAGTGTTGTATTATGTATTATACCTACTGGAATAAATATTGTTTGATTTGATTTGATTAGATTTGTTTACCTCAAATCTTAAAGTCAATTTTGACTAATACATATATAAAGTAGGTTAAAACTACGTTGTATTTGTAGTCCATTTTTATTTAATATAGAAGCTTTTTTACCGTTGGTGTACTTCTTTAATGTGACTGTAGATATACCCCTCTATGGCTCTGTTGGTGTACCACCATACGGCTTTGTCTGTTTCTTCATAACTTAAACTTCTTTTATGAAATCGGGTAAACATAAACAGTGGTGTCGGCGTATGGATGGAAGTCGTAGGTGGAAGATGACACCGCCGGCGCGTCGCCCTCAGGGATTATACGACTTTGACGGGATTCCAAAATCGATATACCCTCTGTTAACATCGAATAGCTCGAGGTAGATTAAATAGGTTCAGTAAAGTAAACCATTGTGTCCTATATCCTATTGTTTTTGCTTATTCTGTGTACCTGGTAGACAGTTTGTTAACAGGGACAAATTATCATGAAAGAACATGCAACTGCAAGGTAGATCGATCATCTGATCTCCGTTACCGTTTGGCTGATTACCTTGAAAGTAAAGACGCGTTTGTGTTCTTAAAGATGAAGGGTTTTTGATTTCCCTTTAGTTGTAAACTCGTCAATAAATGGCAATGACCTCTTATAAGAAAACGGAAAGGTCAGAACGACGTCCACCGGGACAGCTAGTAAATTTTATGAAATGGAAACTTGTGGAAAAAGAAATATATTTCTTTTTTTTAATTTTTGGATAAGGAGCATCAACCATTAATTGTACTGACCTAAATGATTTTTGTCTTATGAATTCATATTTAACACGAAAACAACAACACATCTTGCACGAAGATTGTCTGTTGATATTAAAATGTTATAGAGATAGGAAGTTACATAAAAATCGATATAGAGGGCAGTATGTCGTCCGAGATCGGATTACGAAGCCTTGTAACTTCGCTTTGGTCCTTGGCTTTAAGTCTACAGTAATGTTGCCAGTCAGTCAAAATTTAGAATTATTACTTTGCTTTATAGGTATAAAGACTTTATAAATTTTAAATTATAAACATTCTTTTAGTAAGGTAAGCTTTAGCTGAGTAACTTTTTATGAATCCTTACTGGACAAATTAACGAACGGTTTTTGTATACCCAATACTAGGTTACTATAAATTATAAAATGAATAAATGAGATATGCGGGTATATAAGTATATATTATTAAAAATCCCGAAGTCCGATAAAAGCCCGAAATATTGTAACCTACGTTTTAGGTATTTTATTATTTATGGTCAGACAGAACCACCAAACTAATTTAACCTACCTAAAGCTATTGACCTGTGTTAAAATATAGAAAATTTAACTACATGCACACTTAGTTCTTTGAGTTCTTTATAAAAAATAGTCTCAGATTTTGTTCGCCTCTAAGCATAAAACAAAAACATTGAAAATGTTTATATTTTCATATCTACACATTTTTTAAGAATTGTTTGTATTAAAGTTTAATAAACCTTTTACCTTTCAGAGTTTTTTTTCGAAAGAGTCAATAAATTTAAAGTAAATAATATCTCTCTCTCTTACATATCATATAAATAAAATCTTGTACCTAGACTTCTGAAAATAATGTAATAGTATATGTAATAGTAGTATTCAAAGTGTTTTCCAAGCCCAAAATGGCCATAGTTCTTTCTGATTTTTACTTTACTGCTTTGAACGTATTTAGTCAGCTTAAAGCTTCCATTATTTACAAAACTTAAGTTACTTACTAGCCTAATTAATCTTAAGTTTTCTAATCAGAATCATATTTTAATCAAAATAGAATCAAATAAACAGGTTAAATCCAAACAAACTGTATATTCCACAAGAAAATAAAATGGTCAAGTACGAGCCGGTTTGCGCACCGTAGGTTCCGTAATATCATATAACTTACGTATATAAACATAAAAATGTGCCTCTAGGCGGTATCCTATCCAATGGCGGACCATATCTGACATGGTTGCTAAAGGCTATGGCATACACTAGCTTCAGCATACCCTAGCTATAGCGCCCTGTTTCGACCAGTGTACAAAGACATATTACACTATTGAAGTATATAAAGAGACACAGTTCCACGTACGATAGGCGCTAGCACGTGACCGCACGTCGAAAATCTCGATTTTCTCGGTTTTTTTGGCGGTATAAAAGTCAAATATTTATTAAGAACTTTGAAATAAGCTAATTCCCTTGATCTAATCAATATATATTTTATAAAATATGAATGGAGAGAATCGCACTTCTAGTTTTCCAAACAATTTCAATTAAAGCCCAAAAATAGAGTAATAGAATATTAAGACAATAGGCAAATTATTAAAATATTAGCAAATTCACTTTTCACGTCAAAAAGAGTACTCAGGACTGTTCCAAAATTAATGAAATTACTATTCCTATTAAAACAGTAGACAAATTATTACAATATTAGCAAATTCACTTAATCAAGGTTTGAATTATAACATATATTTTTTTCATGTCAAAAGTTACTGAGGACTATACCAAAATTATTCAAATTCTTGCATATTGAACTCGTTTGGGTTTCACCTTAACTGTTACTGAGCATATTGTTTCCAGTAAAAATTGTTACTCGGCCACAAGTATGTTTCTCTTAATAATATGGACTATTTTCGCTGGATGGCTCTCTGGCTGGTTGTTATACTTCAGAGCTCACACTATAATCACTACAAGTTAGGAGCTTGTATACATTACTGTTTTTACGATAGAGCAAAAGCAACGGTCAGACATCATTTGGCATCGTTGGCACCCTTCGATTACGGAACCCTAAAAAGCAACAATGGCTCTATAAATTTCAAGGGATGTCAATGAAAAAGAATATACAATGAAAAAAGAAAATTTCAAAAAACGAATGCCCAGCTGCCATCGTTACGCTGACAACATCTAGCGAGTAACAAGGACAGAAATATTATTAAGTGAACGAGACAGAGTAGCGGATTAAAAAAGGAACTTCGTGGAGGATTAATTTTATGCCAGTATTAAATGGGTATTGGATTTTAAATAAAAAAGGTCATTTCGTTTATTTATATAATATCACTCTCTTTAATTATGGACATTTTACTTGTAAGCTACTATAGGTATAGTACCTGCTAGGTTCTGTAGGTAGCTTAGAACAGAATTACTGTAAGAAAAAAGGGCTATACTAAGACTAAATTAAAACGACGTTTTTCCGAAAAACATGGATAAACGCTATTGAAAAGATATCGAGATATGTATATTTCTATCAAATTTCCAGTAGTTTAATAAAAGAAAAGGCTCAAGTCACCATTTTGACATATATCTTTTGTTTCTAGATTTCGTCTTAATTTCGCAAGCGTCTTTGTTACGTTAGGGGGAAGAGTAGAAACCGTATCAAAATCTATTTGTTAGTTTTCGCGTTCAACAGAGAAAAACCTAATATATCTTGTTTGCGTTTGACCACGTGTAGGTCATCTCTAGTTCTTTTTTGAATATTTTAAAGTAATAAAACAGAAGGTGGTCAAAAATCAAAACTACAGTAGCCATAATTATTGAAGTGAACTTACAGGACACTAGCTACCACACACCTGGTCAGAAAAGTACCTGTACATGTATAACTAAGTGTAAAAGTACAGTTTTATAATAATTAATAATAATAATAATATACTTTATTGCGCATATAGAAAACAAAACAATTAAACAATAAAAGTAATAACAAATTGGCGGTCTTATCGCTAATGAGCGATCTCTTCCAGACAACCTTTGGGTAGAGGAGACTTTATAAAATTATTGAGTAGAATGTGCTAACTGAAACTTTACAATATAAGTATACATTTATAGCAATAGCTAAATTTATATACATATGAATAATAAATAATACTAATACGTACAAAAAATAAATATACATATATATATCAAATACATAACAAAAAAATAAAAATAAATACACAAACTACATACATCTTAAATAATATAGATGAATAAACAGTGTTGATGAGACAGCTTAAATTTTTAAAAAATGTGTAATTACGAGATTTTTAAATATTCTTAAAGTTTGTGCTTTTTTGACATCAAAGGGTAAACTATTCCATAGCCTTATGGCTGTGACAGTGAATGAGTCATTATATGCTTGCGAATAATGTGTTGGGGTTTTCAGCATCATGTTTGTAGTGGCGCGATGAGCTGTAGACCCTATAAAATTGAAACGCTCTTTCAAGTATAACGGAGTAGACGGATTGAACAGTACGTTGTAAAGAAGAAACAGAAAATGAGTATTCCGGCGAAGGCGAATTGGGAGCCACTTGAGTTTTAATCGAAATTCGGATATATGATCATACTTACGTAAACCAAATATGTATCTAATACATAGGTTCTGGAGTCGCTCAAGCTTATTTAATTGCTCCTCAGTAAGGTCAAGATAGCTAGCATCCGCATAATCAAGGACAGGTAGCAGTAGTGATTTAGCCAGTGCAATTTTAGTGGCAATGGGCAAGAAGTTACGCAATCTGCTAATGGATTTAGCAGTAGCAAATATTTTTCTGCTAACTTCTTTTAATTGTGGTTCCCACGAAAATGTCTGGTCTATGATGATGCCCAAGTTTTTTACAGCCTCGCTATATGGAATGACTGTTCCATTAATACTCACTTTAGGAAGATTTTGTAAATTAATCTTAGATATCATTCTTGAAGTACCCACAATGATAAGTTGCGTTTTATTTGGATTTACGTTTAGACCGTAAGAGGTACTCCAATCCATAATGCGAGCAAGATCGTTATTTATAATCGCAACTGCACTTCTTAGTTCACTAACTGGAGCCTGAGTATATATTTGAAGATCGTCTGCATATAGATGGTAGAGAGAAGATAAATTAGATGTTATATTATTAATGAAAATAGCAAAGAGAAGTGGAGACAACACGCCACCTTGCGGGACACCAGCATTGGTGTAGCACCAAGTGGAGAAGGAATCATCAACCTTGATCCGCTGCCGGCGCCCACGCAAGTAACTTTGAAACCAGTCGATTGCTGTTGGAGATATGTTAAGAGAACTTAAAAGTGAAAGTAGTATATCAAAGTCAACAGTGTTAAATGCGTTGCTAAAATCTAATAGTGTTAGCACTGTGACTTTTCTGTTTTCTATACCGAGACGAATGTCATCAGAGATTTTGACAAGTGCAGTAACCGTACTATGTCCAGGACGAAAACCAGATTGAAGGGGATTTAGTAAGTTATTTTTGGTGAGGAAATGACACAGCTGTTCATGAACAAGACGTTCAAGAACTTTAGAAAGGAATGGTAAGATGGATATGGGACGATAATCGGAATAACAGACAGGATTTGCTTTTTTCGGCAAGGGAATAATTAATGAATCTTTCCAGGAACCTGGAAATTCGCCAGAGGCAATAGAGTGATTAAGGATATTTGTGATGATAGGAATAATAATGTCAAGGATAGGAAGGATGATGTTACGGCTAATGCAAATAATTGTACCAGCTGTTGTATTTGTGTAATATACCTGAAACTTATAGCAAACCAGATAGTATAAGTGATATATTGGTTAAAGTTTTACATCAATCACAAGTACAAACATACCTACACACGGCCTTCAATCTTTATAATAAAAGTTAATATATATTTATATTTTACTAGCGAATTGTAGTGCAATTTTCTTGCTTAGCTAGCAGCAAGAATTTCCCTGAACACCTCCTCAAAACGAATCAACGAATTTATTTTAGTGTTAGGTCAATTTGAGAATCACTCTTTTCGTAATTTGTATATTTATTTTTTGTGTATTCAGGGTTTTTAGAGTAAAACTCTTAGCAAAGATATGGTATGATTTTTTCAGCGAATGTGTAATTTATAGGCAAAATACAATTCCTTATACGGTCGGTCTTTGAAATGCTACCCATAGAAGGTAGATAGATACATATAAATATTTTGTAAATGATCAAATGCCTAAGTCAGATCACTTAGCTTATATGTCAGTAATACAGTTGTTTCTAGAAATTGAGCAAAGAAAGTAGACTTAACTGATATAAAAGGAACTTACCTACACACAGTTAATAATAAATCTCACAAAAACACAATGTTTTCCGTTTGACAAATAAAAAAGACGCTACCTGAGGGTTGTCAATAAAAAATATTGCGGATATTTTCGTGGAATAACCCTTTTTACTTATACTTTAACTTTTTGTGGATTTAAAAAATGTTTTACCTAATATTTTATACCTTTGTACCTCCCTACTTATCTTATTAGTGTTGACTAAAAAATGTTCGTGAGTCCGCCCGCATGTACATATTTCTGTCTGCACACACTTTATAATCTAAGCGATGCTTCCAGTTGTTGACATTATTGGAAAAAACATAATGTTAGCCCGTTTATAACTTATATGTATTTATTTTATGTATATATGTATTGATATTGTATGTAGATATTATTTAAAAACATATTTAAGTGTAGTTTAAGAGATTTCTTTACTCGTTAATATAACATCTTTATTTTGATTCACCTACCTCTGATTATTTCTGTTATTATCCTCAACCCCAAGGTTGTCTGGTAGAAATAGCTTTTAAGCGATAAGACCGCCTAATTGTATACTTTTGTCTACTTTTATTCTCTTTATGTAAATGAAAACATGTTGGTTTTGAATAAAGTATTTATCTATCTCTCTATCTAATTTACATATTGGAAAAATGAAACAAAAACTTGTATTTTATTCGGATTCATTATTTCAATATTTATTGGTTAATAATTAATAATTACACCTTTAATTAAAAAAAATACACTGACTTTATAATACTAACAGTATTCAAAAAAGTATTTATTTTACATCCAAGTACGTTAAGCAGTTTTTTTTTAATACGTTTAGAGATCTATGATTATTAATTGGTTTTACAAAACTGGGACAAATACAATTCGATATTGAAATTTAACTTAATATATTCAATCAATTTAAGGCAACTGAAAATTACTTAAACAACACTAGAGCTAGAAGAAATTAACTTAGGTGTTATAATAGCTAGTTCAAAGTGACGCATGCGTGGAGCACATTTTAAAAACTATTTTATTATTTTAAGATTCAAGCTTTGTGACAAATGCACTGTGGTCGTCATATGCCGGTACTACCGACTTACTTTGCCCAAAAGAATATACAGGGATAGTCCTGTTATAATTAGAACATTAGTATGGAGTAAGTATAATAGATAGATTGGCGTTCCTGATATTCTTACATTGGCTCATGCTCGTTGCTATATAAAAAAAACAGACAATGATTTGAATTTTTTTTTATTTGTCTGTATGTTTAATATTAGCGCATATTATGTATGTTAATATCTGCTACTTCCTGCTATGTATTCGGTACTAAAGTGGCAATTTTTGGTAAGATTTGTGTCACTTCAAATATCATCCTAAACGCTTTGCCGAAAAATCTTAAAAACACTCTACTTCCACTCACACACACTTCACATCATAACACTTGCACATAAACTTATCCCTGTAATTTGGCAGACTTTCTCTAAATAACACACACATGTTTCAGCTTTATAGTGCGTAGAACTAGCTGTGAACGCGGCTCTGTCCACGCAAAAGTTGTTCCTGTAGTAACTTTTGGATTTACCGGGATAAAATGTGCTAATCCAGGATATAAGCTAATTTAAAGAAAAAAAACAAATTATGTATAAACGGTTCTATACGACACGACATTCACATCTTAAAACAATTTTAATTTATTTTATTAATAGCGAGTCTGTAAAGTAAAGAAAATATAAAACCGAAACCAAGCTAATAAAGATTCAACAACTTGAAGAACACCGTACTTACTAATTAAACAAACTAACAAGCAACAACTTCCGTTTCTGCCACATTTTGGGGTAGCGTGGCAACCCTGACAGTCTGGGGGAGGGGCTAAGCCGCTTACAAGGGGGAAAGCGGGCTGTTTTGATTATTTTGGCGGAGGACGTCTTGTAGGCACGTAAATTATGCAATGCTTCTGCTTTCGAAAGCGACGTTGTTACGTCCTCAATTATTTTGCTGTTTATATCTAGACTGTTTTCTATAAAATACATAAGTCTTTATATTTAAGTAATTTCTTGGCATAGATACTTATTTTTTTTAGCGTAAAATTGAACTAAATTGGAAATTAAAAGGAATGGGGAAAAAAGGTTTATGTTATTGTGTAAGTACGAGTAATGAGCAATCATTAAACACTTAAGTAACTTAGTTATATGCTTATCGTATTATTGGCTTGTGTTTTTATTAGACTTTAAGGCTAAAGTATATGAAATTCTGGTGTACCTAAATAAAAAAATGTGTAAGATACAAAAGAGAAATGTCCATTTTTGGCCAAGGCCTACAAAATCTAATTGAGTTACAACAAACATTTTAAAAAGACTACAAAATACATAATTTTAACTTAGGAATGGTATAACAAAAATAAATAGAAGCAAAACTATTAAAGGTTGTATATCTTAATCATTTTCACTTGCTGTTATATGTAGGTAAGTGTGCACTTGTGGCCATAGTGACAATTGCCGGTGGACATTCCCCTTTTCACTAGTTGTTTCTAGAAATTATGAGTTAAGTGAGGTAACTGCGTCAAGCTTTATTTATAATTTTCAATTGTTACCAGCCATTACCACTAACTATCGCATCTATAAGCATCTCCTTCTCTGTGTTTTTTGGTTCGATTCGAGTTTATGCGAATTTTGCTGTGGAATCGATAATGTGTACCACTTTTATTTTAGAAGATACATATTGCGCGAGTTCCTGGCTGAAGATTACAAATATTGCGCGTCTTGTCTTATTAACTCTAAAATTCTGTTTTTTTTTTGAACCATCTAAAATAAAATAAACTATAAATTATTCGATGGGTATCGCATTAAGACTCTGCATTAAGTTTTATATTTGCCATAAAATATTATTAAAAACTCTTTTTCCTCCTGGAAGTAAGTTAGGTAACTTAATTAATACTGACGGAAACATGAAACTGTTCCCTACATTACAATGTACTAATGTATAAACAAGAGCTCACCTTGTGGGAAGCCGACCTCTAAGCCGTGATGCGTTAATCCAAACGGTCCCAAACCCCCTAAAGGCCCTGGCCCCATGCCCATATGATGCGCACTCGAGTGATGCGCATAAGGATTTTGCGCTAATGGCGAAGGCTGTTTTAAATAATGGAAGTAGTGATGTAAAGGAGTGGCGGAGTGGTGCGCTTGTGGCGCTGCCGGTCCGGTTGCAGTGGGACCCGACGCGGACGCGGGATTTGTCAACAGCGCCATCTTTGTTTTTATTTTTTCTTTTTTCGAAAGCAAAGGTAGTCACCGGTGCAGCCTTTTGCGAGTGTGTATTGACATGGTTGTGTTTTTTTCTTATTGTTATTCTGATTTCGAATCTGATGGCAAGGATGGCATTTTGGTCGTGGTGATGGCCTGAAACAATAGAGAGATAATTCGTTAATTTAGAGAAGGTAGTACTTACAGGTAGGAGATCGGTATATAAGTCTCCACTACACAAATTATCATTATCGAAATTTGCACTATAGCTACCTATAGTACTCATATTCGATAGGAAAATCGTTTCCCTATACTTAGTAGGACATATTATTTGACTAAAGTCGAATTCGCGTTGTCAATGGCATCTCTTGATGTTTTTTAAAAAATGTGGCAAGCTGACGACTTAGGCCGATATTGACTGGGTAGATAAATAGGTAGGTAAACTGGACGCAGTTAGGTAAAAGTTAGATATAGCAACGTCGCATTTCATACCATTTGAAATGAAGTACAAAAGTGAGAGTTTTGGACAGTAACCTAACATTTAATGACACGTTTTATTTCTAATTAATTCAGTGAGAATATCATGATTTAAATAAATATCTGCTATACAATATTCTCACTGAATTACTTAAAAAAAAACGTGCCATTAAATGTTAGGCGTTCTTGCTTTGTTTATAATATTAATTATAGCTACGGTGAACTTAGCTTAGTAATAATATTTTAAAAATAGTTGTAGGAGGAAAATTTTGATAATAAGTATAATAACGTAGATATAAAAAATATTTCGTGCATTTGTTTACAAAAATATTAAATATTTCGCCATTTCTTTCGTAGGTACTATAATAATGCTGCAGCATTCATTACATTACATATCATACCCAAACATTTCCTACTCTAAATGTCATCACTCTGATTCAGCTCGTCATTTTTTTCCAAACACAATGGGCATCACAAGCGTGATCATAGCCCCCTCAATTTAGCAAAAGAACCTCAGCCCCAGGTAACATGATAAAAAAAATAAACGTGACAAAATGTCTGTAAACATGTACCTAACGTGCGTACCTTTACCCACATTGTGTTAAAGAAAAAAAAAAACGCTTTCAAATTTTGCAATTCGAATCCTCAAAAGGACCCGGCCGTCGTCATGACGAATGGAACATTTTTCAAATTTTAAATTTGGAAGGCGTTTTAGTATTTGACTTTGAAATCTTTGTGTTGCAATAAAGCAGAAAATTTACCATTCTTCCGGGTAATTGTAAAATAGTTTATCATTGATACAAAAAATGAAATCATCGATGCTTTTGATTGAAATTGACGTGCATTCAATCGCATGTAGAGAGTTATTAAGCATTGTAAGTATGAGCTGTGAATAATTGCGCTATGTTAAATTAAGTACGAAGCGAGACGGCTGCAGGTATTAATAACAGCATGCATAGCCTACACTGCTTTTTTAATCATATCTTATTGAGGGGATTATTTAACTAGAGCTACAAATTAAATTATTTTTATTATTTAACTACATTGACTATCGCCGCCATTTGCATAGCGAAATAGATAACTACTTATCTTCTAATCAAGACAAAGTATTAGGAATAGAGCGATGCGAACTTATTTACAAAAAAAATGTCTTCTTATATTAAAAAAATCAGCAGAACCAAGAGGCCTATTGACAAAGCAAGTACAATGCAAGTATTAAGCGTCAAGTCAAATCAACGTGCAAACAGACTTCATACACAGCGTGTAAATGAGTCATGGGTCGTGATTTTTTAGCTATTAAGATTGCATTTGCTTTCGTGCTGTCTCTTACTGTTTTGTTGAAAATTCTCTTTGCTATCCTGCTGTCAGTTGTCAAATTTACTAAATTTGCGAGAAATTGCAAGCAAAAAAAAACAGTTCAGACAGGTGTGGTGTGCGTGCGCTGTGAGGTAGGGTGACTGCCGCCTCATCCAACAATGAACGTCGAAGAAGCAGTAGATATGTGTGTATTTGCTCCGTAAATAATGAGGATACTTATCCCGGCCGCCTGTGTTAAAAAAATCGGCCTAGAGCAAGTCGGACTCGCGCACGAAAGGTTTCGTACCATTATCTATAAAAACGGCAAAAATACAGCCTGGTGATAGACGAATGGACGGACGGACAGCGGAGTCTTAGTAATAGGGTGTAGTTTTTCGGGTTCCAAACCCAAAGGGTAAAAAACGGGATCCTATTACTAAGACTCCGCTGTCCGTCCGTCCGTCTGTCACCAGGCTGTATCTCATGAACCGTGATAGTAAGAAAATTACAGAAGAATTTCACAGAAGAAATTCACAGAAGATGTATTTCTGTTACCAGTAAAAAACAGAATAAATCAATATTTAAGGAGGCTCCCATGCAACAAACGTGATTTTTTTGCTCGTTTTTGCTCGATATTGATAACGGCAACAAAAAGACGCTTAAAATATTTGCAGAATATTTAGTTATATATTCACTTTAAAAAAAAAAAAAAAATTTATATAAATCAAATATTTAAGGGGGGCTCCATACAGCTAACGTGATTTTTTTTGCCGTTTTATAGATACTGGTACGGAACCCTTCGTGCGCAAATTTGACTCGCACTTGGCCGATTTTTGTACTCTTTGGGTACGGAACTCTAAACAGACAATTACCTAAACACCTACACTACTTTATGCAGATAGTTGATTCAAACTTTTTATTGTTTACTTGTACTTTCTAACCCAAGTAAAACAAAGAAAAAAGTCATAGAGCCATATACCTACATGGTGATAACCTAACATACTGATAACCTAGTGTTAATTTTATATCTTTTGCGTCAAATTGTAAAAGAAAATATAATACTTCTATCGGTTGCAACAACATAGGGGTAATATGCGAGCATTTCCAGTAGGTAAGTTAGTCATTATTGAACAAAGGAGTGTTAAACTCCAAACTTAAAAAAAACAAATATTATTTATTTTCTAAAACAAGAAAAGTTACAATCCTAAAATCAGCTGATTAGGTTCAATGACCTTTGTCTTAAAATATGTTAAGATGTCCTTTTATTAAGCTGTCATACTCTTTAAGGCTTTCTGGTAATGCTAGATTAGTACATCCTGTATAGATTGGTACCATTACGACCGAAGAGGTGGTCAGAGCGTATTATCTACTTTTCACTAATTTTTTTGTACCTTTCTATTACGTCCCAAACGTGATAGGTGGCTAGTGAGCATAGGTGTAGCGGGACCTAACTAGAACTGAGACAACTTTAAAGTACAATATACAATTTGTATC
This sequence comes from Apoda limacodes, assembly GCA_946406115.1. Lineage (NCBI taxonomy): Eukaryota > Metazoa > Arthropoda > Insecta > Lepidoptera > Limacodidae > Apoda > Apoda limacodes. The sequence goes on along the minus strand of OX291555.1, from coordinate 15,801,853 downwards.
GATGATCAAGTATCGATATGATCAGGTATATGTATAATAGGTATATGTACCATTAAGTCTTATAAATCGTTGCCCAGTGACATTCGTCAATCGGAAGGGTTTGTTGTCACTACTTAGATGGATTACCGGCAATTAAACCCAGGTCTTAGCGTTTAACGTACTCTTAGACTTATGTCCCCACTTGGTCCCCACATTGCCAATAATACGAGGTCTCTAGAATTCTTATTTTTTTTGTCTTGCCTACCGGTCATACAATATTTCTTTTTAGTTTTCCCTTTTTCAGTTTTTTTAATGTGGGTAAACCATTGTTATTGTCACTTTCGGCGACGACTAATAGACCTTCATTCTCAGAAACCACATTTTGTACTTTCCTGAGGACACCTTGAATCTGTCAACAAAAGATTATCCTAAATCCATCGATTCGATCTGTCTATGTAAAAAAACAGCTCAAGTAAAAAGGTACTTTATTCCTCTAATGACAGAGTTGTAATTAAATTTTAGCTGCGTTATGATGTCTAAGGATTTGCGCTCAAATGGAATTTTTAACAAAACTCTTGGAAGGTGTTCGATTGTGTAACTAATGTGAAAAAAAAGGCTTCACTATAACTTTTATATCATTATATTTATATAATCTTTAGCTTTGAAAATTATAATTGTAACTGGTAGGTATCATAAATAAGTAGGAAAACTATTTTTTTTTTAAACTAATAGGTACTGACTTATTTCAAAACTAAAGATTATAAATATAATATTATAAAAGTTGAAGAATATAAAAGAAGTAAACCTATCACGCATAGAAAGGTGAAAGTAGACCTTTAACATATTTCAAATATTAAATAAGTCGGTACTTTTCTGAAATTTTCTGCAGACTTGGGGTGGGAAACTTTGTATTTTGATGTGGCATTATTGCAGAAGTCACAATTCTTATAGGTAAGTCAATACCTACTTGGTAATTATTAATTATTATTATGCTACTGCACACCCTTCAATATCTATAGATTTAATAATATAATAAAGGAATATTTAACTATTAAATATTTGACTGGAAACACCAAATCACCACCAGTAGGTTTTTGTTTTTGCAATAGAAACATCATAAGTTTCAGCTAGCCAGCTACCCCAAAAATACGGTGTCAATAACGCCAAAAATCTATTTTTCACAATGTAACAAACGGAGCTATAAATAATACGGCAATACAAACATCACCCATATTGTAGTGCCAGAAGAAAAACAAACATTTCGCGCCCTTGTCGATGTAAGTAATTGTTCGTTGTTTGTGCAGTTGGCAGCACTGGCTGTCACTATGGCATGTGATAAATTGTCAAAAAGTGCAAGTTTTTTAAAACTGGCAATGGCGAAATTAATGCCGAAATTAAATTAAAATATGTTGGTGGTAAATAATTATTTATAAACAGTTTATTTTAGGTATATAATTTACCTAATCAACGACACTTGGGTAATGAAATATTTAAAAATTATTATGTGCATGAAGGCATTTAGAATAGGCACTACGAAATTTAGAAAATGTAAGTAAAAAAATAAACCAACACCACAAACCCCCGAAAAACCGAAAGTAAAACCGCCGTATGTTATGACAAAGACATTAATTTCGGGCGTGATGATTACCCACTGGGGTCCGCCATTGTGACAAATTTCTCGCTTCGAAACACACAACTATTTCAATAGACGATGTTGTATTTTTTTCACAAAATTTCCGAGTAACCATTTGTCGTGGAACCACAATAACGTCTCTTTCGGAACTTTTTGCGAGATCACTTTTATGGTGAATGAAAGAGTGAACGAATTAAATTGGGTGCTATACGGGTTTTCTATTAATTTATTAAGTATATAGGTACCTACTTATATGAATTATAAGTATACGAAGATTTCGTTAGGAATTTATTATGTATATCGGCTATATCTCCAAATCAAAAGAAAATATTTATTTTGAGCTAAGCATAATTTTTTTTTATAGAACAATAGCTGACTATTACTTACGTATTCGAAAAAGAAGCTATCTACTATCTGAAGAGCTTAGTAGTCTAGAGTCTAGAGCTACTCGTATTAGTCGCTAAATAAAGCTCCTGCAACAGGGGCTTGCTTTAGACCACGGGTACCCAAAGTTGTGTTTGCCAAAAATAAAAATGCCTACCCTCTCTTATTGCAGCATATGGTAGCAAGTGGTAAAGCCATGCAATTGTAAAATACAATAATGGTAATAAAGTCCAAAATTTATTATTGACGTTTTATTAAAAAAATGTTTTGACTCACTGTTAATAGAAGGTTCAATGTAACGGAACATGATTTTGACATTAATTTCAATTATAGGTTCAATATAAGAAAGTGCCTGCTCGAAAATCAATACTTTACACGATTCCACGCGAATGTCAGTAAAAAAAAACCATGTAAAATTTACAACTACGATAATAACCCATTATGTATTAACGTAGCTCAATGACTAAATTTTTTTAAATTTCGCAGCAAAATTTTTATTCCATATAGTATATTTAAATTAAAATGTTGAATTTGTTATTCGACACGCTTGTTTCGTATACAGAGCCATATCACCCGTATTCTATTGTCAGTCATGACAGTTCGCTAAACATTTTAGTTCAATAGAATTCAATTTGAATGAGATATTTAAAATGAAATAGCTCCGATCGAATTTTAAATATGAAATAGCTGGCCACTTATTGTTAGGTCGATACATAGACTTCGAGTTCCGTTATTTGCATCGGTAGCATTTTAGTTTTTATTTATTCGTAATTTAACCCTAGATTTCGAGTAATAATAGACCATCATTTAGAAATAGACAAAGCGGTCTCTTTTTCTTTTTTTATCAACGGCCGCCACTTTGGTGATCGATGTTTACTTGATGTAACAAGTAAGAACACTGCGACGACCCTTTTTTTACAGCTGGCTGTGAAATATTCTGTTTAGTGCATACTTTGGTACCTATAGGTAAAAATAGGTAGGTAGTAGATAGGTACCTATTACATTCCTACTATTTTTTTGACGTGACAACGTCTTATAAATTGGTTTGCCGGGTGACACTTCAAGAAACTGCGTTACGCTCCGCTCACGTTATGCGCTCACAATGAGAGCGAGTGAGAGGCACGCGCCCGCCTAAGAGCGAGAGAGACAGACATAAAATCATTGTCACGTAAAACTTTCGCCCGTATACCGACTTTACAGGCAACCAGTTTTTTAATGTTATGGGTTATAAATCATTATTTATGACCCGAAATCTAACCTGCGTGATTTTTTTAGCTACTCGACGTTGGTAAAACAGATTTGTCTGTTCATAGTAATACCTACGTGACAAACAAACAAATACCTACGTGACAAACAAAGAAATTTAAAGATCCTTTCCCTTTTACAATAAGTTTAGTATTACACTTGAGAGCATAAAAATCGACCACCCCTTGATTTTTTTGTTTCTACCGGATATTTAAGAAAACTATTAAACAAATATACAATATATAGGGTGTCAAATGAAAGCTTATTTCAGTTCCTATCCAACGATACTAAATTGTGCATATAAAAAGGACTAATTAGCTTTTAAAGCCGGTAATTATCAACACTACCTGTACCGTAAATGTTTATGAAAGGTTTTATTAAAAAAAAAATTACAAAAAATCTTAGTAGCTAGTGTTCCCTACCCTTGCCCTGATGACTTCTTCTATTCGGTTTCTGATCGATCTGATCGCCTTATAATGAATGCCTGTGGAATTTCGTCCCATTCCTCCTGCACGGCTTCTTGCAGCTCTTGGAGTCACGCTGGAGCTGTAGTTTTCACCCGAATTCTCCTTTTTAGCTCTGCCCACATATGCTCAATGGGTTTTTTTTTTTTTTTTTTTTTTTTTTTTCATACCACTAAGGTGGCAAACAAGCACACGGTCCGCCCGATGATAAGCGGTCACCGTGGCCTATGGACGCTTGTAACAACTGGGGTATCACTCGCGCGTTGCCGACCCTTCAAAAATCCAATAACTTCTTTCTTGAAGAGCCCCATACTGTAGTCCTTTTTTCCTTTACTCATAAGGATGTTTTTTTTGAAGCTATTTTATATTTATTTTATATACACCCATACGCCCCCAGTAGGGGGGCCTTGGGACTCTTGAGATAGCTTAGGCACGCAATTACCGACTCTGAGGACGATATCACAATAAGTCGCCACGACGCTCGCGGCTCAAATGACTGCCGCGCCCGCTAACACAGCTTATACAAACTTATACAGGAGCTTTAGACACACCATCCACACATTACACTAATATACCTGGGCACTTTGACTAGTTAGGTTTTATTAATTATTAAAGGCTACGGCTGTAGAGTTTCTTGCCGTTTCTTCTCTCCAGAAAGCCTTTGCTTTTCCGAAATGGCGGTATTTTTTTGATTTAGTTTTTAAGAGCCGAGGTTCGTGTCCAGGACATCCTTGTGCAAACCGCCCCAACTTTTGGCAGCTGAGTGCAAACAGCACTGAGGCAAAAGTGAGTCCGGGTTCAGACCTACCTAGACAATTTGGAGGTGAGATAACATTGGAATGGCTTTATAAAAGATAATGCCTATTCAATATGTTTTTTTGATTAGATCATGATATTTCTAGTGAAAATTTTGCGCCCGATAAATTACGCTTATAATGCTATCTCGAAGTATAAACCTAAGGAAGATAATTTATCAAAAAATTTGTTTGAACAAAAAAATTTCGATAAAAAATAGCTTTTGTGCTGTAACGTAAAGTAAACGATGTATGTTTGTACTTAACTTAAATTGAGGTTAAAAACAGTATGAAAAAAAACTATAAATCAGGGTAACGGCTTGTCCAGAAAAAGAAATTAAAATGATTAAAAACAATTTTGCTGAGAAAAGATAAATGTGAAGGCAATATTAAAGTATCCAAATTACATATGAACTCCCAAAAGGGAAGAAGAAAAGAGAACAAAACAATTATTCGTGGCACAGTGGTACGCGAGGCAGACAAAATGCTAAAAGCAAATCAGTTGATTCCCGGCGGGTGTAACCCGATACTCTCATTAGTCGCACAATGATTCTATAAATTATTGTGCGATGACTTAAGTTAAACGAAACAGCGTAGTAATAATAATGATATGCAGTAAATAATGTTTTTTGTTATGTTTAAAAAAACTTTCTTATAACAACAAGAACCTCGCTGCAACAGTCATCTCCTAACCACGGCTAGTGTTACCTGCCCGAAACGTGGATAGTTATAGCTAAAGTAGCTTGTGTGTAAAACTCGGAATTTAAAATAAATAAGTATATTCTATAAAGTAAGGTAATGTGTTTATTGTATAATCATTAGGTAGATAATGCTTCAGTGAATATGTTTAAGAAATAAAATAGAAATATTTATCTATGATGATGGATTAAAACAATGAAATATTTATCAGTCTTAAGCTTTTCACTTCCGTACCTACATTGATAAGAACATTAACGGGGCGAGAAGAACTTTACTCATTTTCGACTAAAATTTTGTATTCCGCCTTTCTCTTATGAAATGTGTATGAATTTTCGCCAAAAAGGGCGGAGTCTCAAGGGACCATGCTAATGGCGCGCGTGTTGGCAAATACTGTGTGATGTTCCAGATGCGGTCAAGAGGGCGTGGGATGACTGGTTACATGGTTGATTTTTAAATTTATTTAAACAGTTTACAATTGTACTGTGCCTACTTATGAATCCAATGAGAATTAAAAGATTTACGTTATACAGACATTGTTGTTAGACAAAGTTTTTGTATTGAATATGATTGCTACCTATATATTTGTGGAAACATTTAAAAAATAATTACTCTAAAAAAATATTAAGTAAAAGCTCTGTATCCTAAATATAAGCTGTTATTTTATGATCTTATTTTGTAAAACAAACCTAAGATTTACCAAACGTACAAAACTTGGAATCGATTTTTAATCATACTCATATATAAGTAGGTAGTACCTGTTTTTAATAAAAAAAAAACTTACAAACAATATTTAAATAGATAATTGACTACGCTGGTTGATGATAGCAATCGGTTTGATTGCAATCTTAATACTATGGTTTCGCAGAGGCGTATTAATTTATTTCATATTTTCAATTTATTATTTATAGATTTTGTCCCCTTGTGCATGGGTCTCAGCACAATGGGCACGCGTCGCCGCCATTGTTGGATGAAATTAATGTTGCAAATTGATAGTTTTAATTTTAGATTAAGTATATATAAAGTGGTTTCAGGTTGGGGTCTACTTATGGTTTTTAATCTAAAAACATCTGTAATAGGTACGACCAATAACGTTCACATGTAATATTTGTGTCACAAACTAATGAACATTACTAATTAATTTATAGGTATTTGGTTAGATAGGTAGGTAGGGACTCATTTCGTTAGATATCTATCACCGCTGGTTACTGGAATACCTACTTAGGTAAATAAGTAAAAGAATGCATAAGGTAGATAAGGCACAGTAAAGAGTCCTTATACGCGGGGATACGTTACGTAAAATATGCCACGAATACAGAAATACTGTAAATACGGAATGGTTATTTGTATAATGAATAAATAAAATAAGAGATATGTTCCTTGTTTTTTATACCGCGAATACTAAACTCGCGAATAAGAGAACTGTGAATTAGGAGCTTTGACTGTAACTGATTTGTGTCATGTAAGGGGTCCCTACCCACAGGGTTCCAACGTAGTCCTATTGCTATACCCACAATGGCTCTCCGTCCGACCTTTAATGGGTTCTATCTTTTAGACCAAAGTAGGTAGAAGCCTAAATTTTCACAGAATTATGTAATTTAGGTAATGGCGGATTTCCCTACATATAATAAAATGGCGTCCAATAATGTCGGTGCTAAAATATTTTTTTTGTTGTTTTCGCTCAACCGTACCTAAAAACAGTAAAAGGTATGACACGCTTCAAAGCTTAAACAGTTTAGTGGAAGTTCTATAGTAAAAAAACAAATAATAAAAATCGGTCAAGTGCAAATCGGGTTCGTGCCCTTGATTTGCGCCTATAATCGGGCGGATTATAGCAGGCTTCGACTTCAAGTTCATTTACCAAAATATATCTCAAGTCTACTTCCCCGCTGATAGACTGTCATCCATCGACGTGGTAAACGTAGTAGGTATGCTAGTAGAAACCTACACGTGGTTGCCAATTTACCAATGGTAATCAGTTTCTTGAACTATCATAGCCTGTTCTATTGTTGGCCATTGTCACTTCAGCCTAACTACTTTCAGCAACTACGTGCCAGTTACTTTGGTTTTTCTTTTTTTTTTATAGTACATAAACTCTAAATGGCCAAACTTACCTACACCCTACGGTTTACTTCAGCGGTAACAGGCATCGCTGGCAGGAACAGGATTTTTTTTTGCTTTGCAATGAATACTGAGACCAACTCCTTAGTCGATGGTAAGTAGGTAATTATGGTACTTACCTACTACTACTTCTACTACTAAGGGCGCGCTCGTTTTGGGATTAAGAGTTCCAACGATTGATACATTTTACACTTTTGATAGCGCCAGTTTTGCCACATATCTTTCGTGTAGCTTTGAAACGTTACTAGCAAAATTTTTGGTAGCGAAACTTGCCTAATAAACGGTTGACGTACACACACTACGATAAAACACACACACTACCATAAACAATGAATATGTATAGGCAGTTAGACAGATTAACACGAAAACCCCACCGCCAGACTTAGGTCTAAAGTTTCATTTTTCGGTGGCAAAAGTGACAAAAATAACAAAAATATCGTAAACGAACGCATGACAGGATGTTACAGATGATACTAAAATTTTTATATTTTTAAAACCAATGCTAAACGCACGGATAACAGAAGTAATGAAAATAATGATTCTGCATCCCATAACGAACGCGCCCTTAGATAGGTACTTTTTGCAAAACTAAGTTTAGGCAGTCAACTTTATTTATGACAAGGACTCGTTGCTATTTTTGGTTCGGTTTTAAAAATTAATGTTGTGTGTGTCCAGTAACTTGAATTTCTAATTGTCAGATCCTAGATTCCATCTTGGATAGTCAGGCTTGTTATTGTTGCCCCGCACGTGCCTACTGCAGGCGTACAGACCTCTACCAAAGCCTCCAAAAAAGGAGGCTCAAGCCGTAGTCTATCATGCTGACCCAGCACGTATCGGTTGTCAACCTAGTGCATGGGTAGGTCCTAGACTGTTTGTGTTGTGCTTTGTGTTACGACTGTTACCTATCATATAACAATAGCCGAGGCACGAAGCATCTCAACTCAATAAATACCTACCTGCTTTAGAGTGCCACTGGGTGCAAGGGGCCCAACACCTAAAAGGTTTAGTTGGTAGGTTGTAGAATACGTAGGTTAGGTACTACTGTACCTAGACTGTGCTTCAAATTTTTCTGACCTGATCTGGAGTGTTAGTTCGCTAGTGCCGTTGTTAGTTCACAGCATTTTAATATGGCGACTGTAATATCAAAATCAAAAATCAAAACTACATATTAAAATGCTGTGAACTTACATCGTTTGACAACTAGGTCAGAAAAGTTTGTTGCAATATATGTATCTAGTAATTTATTTTTCAAATTATCTGTACCCAATATGATAAGGTAGAACTCCTTTCAAAAAAAAATCTCGATTTTAACTTCATTTAAATCTTTACGGTAAATTCTTCCGTAGTTAGTTTTCAGAGTTTTTAAACTTCAATATCTCAGACAATCTAGTAAAAATAAAAATAAACACTAAAGGATAGGACATTACTTAGTAAAATTCATAGCCTTTTCTTCCTTAGTACCTACTAAAGAAAGCATTATGGTGTTTATTAGATTAAAATTATCCAAATAGTCATTCCACGCATAAACAAAATCCTAAGAATAGCTCACCTTCAGTCCACACTTTTCTGTCAAGTACCTAAATTAAAATCAGACATTACTCGCCTACGAAAAAGTTCATGTAATATTAAATCCTACGTCATAAAATGTGTACAAACTGAATTGGTTCTCGTAAACAAACTCAGTTGGTTTAAGAAATCGATAGCTGAAGAGTAAAAGAGATGTCCAGTTAAAATCCATTTGTGTTAGTAAGAGGAGGACAGAAGATCTGGGGTGTTGCAAGGCGTGGTTTTAGAACTCCCGCCTTTACTAAATTGTACGAAACGAGATGGGGATATGTTACGGTTTACTTCGCTTTAAGAACGAATGATGTCGATTTAGTTTGTTTACTTAACTCTATTGCATCTTGAGAGTTGAAGTGAATCTTGGAAAAGGAGTATAATATTCTTTGAAATCTAGGCTGTAAAGTTACCTACCTACTTTACATAATAGTTAAAAGATAAGTATATGAACGAGATGTTTACAGAGTACAAAATAAGGGAATAATATCTTGGATTACCTACTTTTATGTTGGTATTAAAAAGGTGCAATGGTAGGTATTTTTCCTTCAGAGTCATATGCATGATAAGGATTCAGGTGAAATATTGCTAGCTACCTGCTCCTGACAAATTGAAAACGTAGGATAGTAAGTAGATAGGTAAACTTAACTTGTTACCAAGTTAAAATTAAGATAGTATTTTTATCTAAGGAAGTTCAAAGTAGGCTAGTTTAGATATTATCTAAACAAGGGAACAAGGAGCGGAGCACACAACTAGGGCGTTCCATCTGACTACTTTTTAGCAGAAATTGTTAGCGGTTTGCGTTTCATGCTTTTGGTAGCAAAATCTAATATTGACTTTTAGCGTTTCGTCTGAGCGGTTTTTGTATGAAATGTTGCTACCGAAAACCCATGCCGGGAGGTGGGTATTTTGCGCTACTTTTTGACAGCTGTCAAATGTGAAAGTTAATCCTTTGAAAAAATAGTTATAACGTTGCATTATGCATTATGAACTATATATCTTTGTTATTATCGCGTAAAACGCGTTTCGTTGAGCAATAATAGCGCCATAATTAACAGATGCGCTTAGACGGAACGGGTAGTTGGTGCAAAAATAAGGTTTTACTATTAAATTTTAACGCGGCTCAGATAGGAAACTCCCTATACGTCTCTGCCTCCTTTCCTCGCTACTTCCATACCACTCGACGAGTATGTGGCAGGGCTAGAAGAATATGTAGATATGTGCGGTCAGCCAACATCCACGATAGATTAATGCTACACTTATGTAAAAGTAAGCAACGGTATTAATTTTTGCCCAGGACAATAATTTCTAGTTAAAACAAAATTAGCAGTCATGATGACGTCTTTCTACAAGTTTTAGGCTTTAAAATTACTTTGTTATATTATGTTTATAATATTATCTTTATAATATAACTACCTCTGCATGCGACTTCATTCGCGGACATTTCAGGAATTTGTCAGAATCATATGAGAGCACCATTATTATCTACGTCCAACCAAGAATAATGAAAGCTGAAAGATTCTTAACAACGTAACTGATTTGATTGGTGTAAAGGCAAAAACCTATTAAAAGCTTTCTAATTCGAAGGCGATTGTGTTCCTATTACGTTTAATCGGTTTTTTTTCCTTCATACCAGCCAATCGTTAAGGCGCGCAGCGTCATAATGCACTTTTCATTAGGCGTTGTCCACTAAACTTTTAGAACTATTAGTAAAGGCGGTCTTTTCATTCGTAGGTTGGGCACAATATTTGTTGTTAAGGTTTTTTTAACCTTCTTTGTAAATATATTTCACAATGTTTCATACGGTTACATGGTTAATTGCTTCCTGTTAACCATATAACCGTTTGAAGGAGAAATGGATAAATGGATCTTACACCAGGCAAGGTGGTATGTCTAGGTGCCGCCACTGTCCACTTATCTTTCGATTCGGTTTTGTAAATTAATATACTCATCTACAAAAAAAAAATTATAGCGCGATTATAGAACGCGTGACGTCAAGCTTACTTGGCACGATACAATTAATATTATGCTTTATATACGAAAAATAACGTTTTTGGAGCACAAAGAAAAAGCCTTCTGACGACTGGTAACTGATAAGTCTATGTATGTTTTCGTGCCACATTTTTGTGACCCTTTGTCTTTATTTTAGGCTGCATTACTTAAATCTTTTCGCCCTGTTTAATCAACATTACAATATTCACACTTTATTTTGCTATAATTACTTATTAGACAATAAACAAACTGTTTATGTTTAGGTTCATTATTTTGTTACTCTACTCGCACGCACGGACCGAAGGCGGGGGTCAAGCTGGCAACAGTATTTTACTTTATATAGCCTAGGAGCGGCGCTCCACATTTTGGTAATTTTTCATACAAGATCTTCTGTTTCACGTGTGGAACTGTCTCTTTTACACTCCTTGATTTTAGCTATCTGTAATCTTTATAGGAGCGCAATTGCTAGCGCTCCACTTAGTGACACAGTCTGCTCAGTGCAATTCCATTCTAAATCTTGATTTAGCTGTGCTACAGAATTGTTTTTTAGTAAATTATATTTAAACATAAAGAGTAATCAAAGCATAATAATTAATAGCTTTAAGTTAAATATAAAACATATTGTTTCTTAAGTAGATAATTATTTATGGGAGTGCGCTGCACCAGCGCTCCTAAGGACGAGCCGCTTTTGGTCGGAGGCCTTGTGGGCAGCTCAAAAGCTGAAAGTCGAGTCGACAACGACCGTCAACCCGCATAAGGCCGACGTAGGTAATGGGCTAAGGCCTAAACCTCTTCTTCAAGGAGAGGCCTGTGCCCCTGCAATGGGCGTATATCGGTTGATTGAGGCGATAATTAGCCTGCTTTAATTTCATTAGGTTGATATTTTATTTAAGTCTTACTAAATAAATTTCAACCGTTTCATAAAGCGATTCATGCCCTGTTTACGTTATATGGCCACTGTCGTAAAGTAAAGGCGTTTTTAACGGTCCATTACGACTTTAAATAAGGTAGAAGGTTCAATTCCGAAACTATTAAGACTAGCTAGCTAAGAATAAATCTACGTAAGTCTTACAAATTAGCCCTACATCATTGTTATGAACCGTATACAGTCCAAGTCGCCTTATTCAAGAAATCCATTTTTCTCTGTGCATAGAGAACCCAAATCACGAGCTATTTATATCTACAGATACAGAGACAGTTATTTTTAGCTATACCTAGCAGGATGTAAACATAAAAGTAGGAAGGGGTAAAGGAAACTATCAAAATAGAAAAACCCGGGTTTACTTTCAAGAAAAAAATCGGGTTTTAAAACAGGCGGTTATCTAGTTTTTTCAGTTAACCGGGTAACAGGTTTGCTAGCCCTAACCTAGATACGTTTAGGTTTTTAATACATTTGTTAGAATAAAAGTATTTTTTTTACGAATTCATTATTAATATTACTGGCAGCATTAAACTTAATGTTTCCGCTACGTGACAATTTAAAATTGGATCACACAATAAAAGTTCCATAGAGTAAGTTTCGCATCACTTTGAATGAGAGTGTACGTGATAAGGACAAATAAATGAATCGATTGTGGTACCAACATAAAGAATCAAATGCATTTATTTGTAAATTGTAAGACCACGATGTGTGTGGGCAATTTAAGTTGTAAGTAAATAGTTAAATTATTTGAATAATCGTTCTGCAGAAAAAGCTGATTGTTTGTTAGATTAGATTAGATTTCTTTATTTATATATATCATCTTAAATTACATAACATTAACTTAGGTTTCATAAAGAGATCGTCAATAAAAGGTGCAATTCAAAAATGTCAACAAAGTCAATCAAAACCGATTAATAGGTATGTGAAAAAAAACAATCAAAAATAAATAACAAAATAATATTAAAATAATAAAAACATATGATGTTAAATTACATCCGTAATGTAAATAAATAAAATGTCAAACGATTTATAATTTCGTATTCATGAACACATAACACTACTTAGTTATAGATCTTTCTACTACTACTACTACTACTACTACTACTACTATCTTATTCGGCTCACTTTTTACAGGTAGAATTTTACGTTATTTTTACTGATTATGTGGTAATTACCGTTTGGAGATATAGGTATTGAGGAGCCTTAAGTACTTTCACATTATGTTTTACCTTAACTTTTAAACTTTGCAGTCTCAATTTTAGTTGATGGATGAATAAATACGTGACGACATTCAACATATTGTTTACTTCTAATTTTGGTTTTTAAAATTTTAAATTCAAATTCATCCTCATATTAGTCGTGAGAGATCCACTGCTGGGCATAGACCTTGTAACATTTCTAAATTGAATCAAATCTTCCCCATCGTTAATTGGTTTTTTTAGATATATAGACTGACATCGCAAATTTAGTTAACTAACTTTGAGATATGTCAGCTACTAGGTGGCAAACATGCTTGCGGTACGCCTGATGTGAAGCAATCAGCTCAGCCTATGGACGCTTGTAACACCGGGGTAATCACACACGTGTTGCCGACTGTGTTATCCCTTCTTTCTTGAAGAACCCCATATTGTAGTACCTACGTAGAGAAAGCCTTGGAACGGAGCTTATTCCGCAACTTAAGCATTCGCGAGAGGAAGTTCCTCTCAAACAGTAGGACGAATTCCTTGCCGATGGCTAGATTCTTTTATCTTCACTACTAAATTTTTGTAAGAAATTTCCTTGTTACAGATTTTGTCACGTAAAGTAACTTCGAGCTCTCTCCAATGACCGCTGTCGGACTTTAAGCTTATGCATAAGGGCAACGAAAAAATTGTAACCAGTATTTACCTATTGTAAGTGGTCAATAAACTGTAAAGATAGATAAATTTTATCATTTAAAAGTTCCATTTAACTTAAAAAAAAGAATGTTGATTATGTATGGCAATAGGGACCTTTAGGTATATAAATACAACGTTAAGTAATTTTAATTTTTGATTAAAAAAAATTTGTAGCAAGCGAAACAGTTTTTAGTCATGGTTATAATTGTAAACAATTCAATGTGTTAAAATATTATAAAGCAATAAACAATACCTAGAAGCATAGTTGCTTAAATTTTTACCTAAATTTCTTTGGATTCTTTTTCCTGATGAAACAAATTAGCGACCTAAACGCTACCAACCTAACTACCATTAAATTACTGTTATTACTCAACAAGGCTACAAAAAATTTTTACAACGAAAGGGCGTCATTCAGTGGGACTGTTCCTCACCAGGGGGCGCTCGAAAAGGGCGTTGCACTAATTATTATTGTTATTGTCAAACTACGGAATAAACGGAACATTATGTATAAATAGGCTGTATGTGTGCGAACATCTGCCTTTTAGATCGAAGAAAAAAAAAGGACATTGTCTATTGTAAGTTTTAAATGGTGGGGTTGTTTGTTGTTCGGAATTGTTTTGTACCGCAATTTATAATCAATAAAACTATGTAATTTCCACTACGTCATGTTTAAAATTGACTATGTTTTGAAAAATAAATATAGCGTCCGGTCTCTGCCATTTTTGCATCTACAAAATCTTGGGTCATCCTTAAAACAGCACAATGGATACAAGTGGGTGTGAAAGTAAGTTCAAAGAAAAATTTTCATTAAGTAGGTACAAATATATTACTTACATACTAAACAGTTCCTTTATTTAGACTTTACTCATGAAGTAGGTATCTACCTATACAGCGGCTGAACGTACCAAGATTGTGTAGACAGTCTATACCAGAAAATCCAAAGATACTGTCAAAGAATACGTAGCGTATCTATCTACAATTATACCATTTGATAAGTAGCTAGGTAGGTACTTTTATTTATTTATAAGGGAGACCGACCAATACCAAGTGAAACTTTTTTTAAATGGAAAAAAAATCAATACTTGTAGTCAGTATTTTACATAAAAAATTTAACCCTATTTAGAGGAACATTTACCTAATAGCTTGTTCTACCAAAAATGCGATGACGTTAATTTGCCTTGATAGAAAAGCATCTGTAAAAGACCTCTGAATTTTTTAAGCTATTTGTTAAGGTAAACCATTAAAATACATATTAATGGCTAGCTAACTAGGTTGTTACTACTGAAATCTAGAATCTAGAAATCGAGTTAGTTTTCAATTAAATACCTAAAAACCGATTTGACGCTTACGTACACTTATACTGAAAAGCGCTGTGGTCTTTTGTTTCGCTCACGTATACGTGATATTAGATGGCTATGTTTCAAATTGTCATATGCGGTGGGCGGGTAGATCCTGAAATTTCTAGTCAGGGTTACCAGGTCTTAGGTGAGGCAATTTTTGGCGATTTTTCGACCCTCCCTCTCCTTGGTAAGATGTCATGAGATTTGGCTTGACCCCCTCACCCTACCCTAATCCCCATAACGTGAGATTTTTAATGTGACTAAATACGTTAATCTTTGCTAAAAAACTTTTTAATAAAATAAAAAACAACTGGCTTCAAAAAGATACACTGAAAAGGTAAAAATAATTACTTACTGCCAAAAATATGATCTGAATTACCGTTTGAAGTTGATAATTATTTTTATCTTTTTAGTGTATCTTTTTGGAACCGGTTGTTTTTCTTATTTTTAAAAGTTTTTATTTTTTGGTTTTTAGTGACGAATTGCTTTTTTGTCTCTTACACTATTACAATAAAAACATCCATACTTGTAACAAAATTTTATACAATCATCAACATAAAAGGCGTGTTTCACCAGTTCCAAATTAACATTAATTTTTATATTTCTCCAAAACTTTTAAATCCCCTTCATTAATACGGGACCACCTCAGGAGCATACTCTTTTGAATAAAAAAGAATTTTTGAAATCGGTTTACAATTGACGGAGAGAGAATATGTGGACATACATAGAAAAAAAATATATATACCAGTTGAACATAGAATCTCCTCCTTTTTTGAAGTCGGTTAAAAATTGCGTTGCATTTATTTTAAAAAACATAATTTGCTCCTGTATGTGACATTCGCATAACCGCGATTGATATTATTGTCTAGGATTTAGTTATATTTGAGTAAAGAAACGTGTTTTACTTATTTTAACCCATTTTTCTCGCAATTTTACCGTTTGTTTAGAAAAAAATAACGTGATATTTGGAAAGACCCCCTACTCTCCTACGTAAAAATTTAGTGAGATTAGGCTCGACCCTCTCCCCCCCCATAAACGCCTCACATAATAAATAGAAGCCTTCTAAGTTGATAGATACTTTACTTAAGAAGTGGTTTTGAGAAAATTTAAACTACTAGTTTTCAGCCATTAATGAAAGGGAAAAAAATCTGTAGGTATTCTTTTAAATTACTAATTTTCCAATGCATAAACAAATCTTATGCGTCTAGAAATTTAAAATTTAGCATGAAGGGAATTATACGATATAATCATGGAAGATAGGATTCTACATAGTTTATTTTAACGTGGGGAAAAGAAAAGTTATATCACAAGGCATTGCAGTACAGTGGGGCAAGCGCGTAGCCAGGATTTTTATTCGGGGGGGGGGGGGGATGAATAGTGTCAGCCTAAGGCTAGTTCCTAAGTAGAAAAAGCCACGTTTTAAATTGCGGTAAAATGGGTTGCGTTGCAAAATTTCACGGAGCACACTAGGACACCGGGTTCTAATATTAACGCGAGCGTAGCGAGCGCAAAATTTTTCAATTCTGATAGGTATAGGTGAATCAATCAATGCTAAAGTTAGTGCACAATAATTCTCACTTACGCATGATGTTGTGATGGTTATCATTCATTTGTAAAATTTAAAAAATTCAAGAGAATTTTACCTTACTGCTTACATAATGATTATATTGTACGTATTAACCTTTATGATTACTACGATGTTGTATGAAAACCGAGTAATTCTTGCAATAAAAGCCTTTATTGCAGATTTAAAAAATGTTTTTTTTTTCTTACAATTACAATTCAATATACTGTATTATTAACCTTCTGTTGTGTGAGTCCGTAATTATAAATTACGGAAAATTTGAAATTAGATCCATTTAGCCTAACATAAACATGCCATCACGCCAATAATGGCGCCAAAAAACTTAATTTGTCGGAGCGTTACTTGAAAATTTTCACAACTTAGCTCGCCGTTACTTGCCCATTGTTTTCAATTCATCTCTATATGTCTTCGATGCATAATTTTTCACAGGTCTTCATAACACTGCTGAAAGTCCTACCAAACAAGCAAAAACACGTCTCCATTGTTTAAATTCGCACTTAACCCCTCTGACTCGCTCGCTCGACAACCAGGGTTGCCAGGTATTTGATACTGCACTCCTTTGTTCGGTGTTCGGTATGACAAAAATACCGAAATAGTAGTGGTTCTGATTTTATTTTACCCATTTGTAAGCTAAAATCAATCTTATTTAGTTCTTGCTATGTAAATAACTAACAGTTTCCTGAGGTTTTTCTGCATTAAACTCTGCAAATTAGCCTAAAATGCCAAGGTATCATTAATATTTTGCTTCTAAGGTAAAAAAAATGGCGTAAAAATAATACAAATCAGTATTGTTGTGTGAACCTAGTGTTTTGATTCAACGTAGTTGAGGATCCGTTAAGGTAAGTATATGCAGGTACTTACACCGTAGAAAATTAGTTTTTCGCTTGTTTCGTATTAAGTTCATCTGGCAACCTTCCCGATAACGCGAGTCTTGCGTGCGGCACTTGTAGGTATCGGACGGAAAAGTTCGGTTACACGAGCCGATCTCGACACCACCCGAAGAAAACCAAAAGGGGCCGACCGATCCAACGCGAGAGTTTCGGCATAAGTAAAGTAGTAGTTTAATACAAAGCTCCTTGTCTGTCCGGCCAGTCCGGGGCGACGACGACGGTGGCGCGGCGGAAAGGTTCGAATGCGCCGAAAAAGTGCATCTGAATATTTGAAATTTCAAAGATTTCGGGGGGGATACGACACCCAAATCCCCCCCCCCCCCCGTATACGCGCATGCAGTGGGGTCACCAACACCTAGGTAACTGACCCCAAATAAGAGTTGGTTTCCAATAAGGCCAATATATGACATTTACCGCCTCGTGAATTTAAATTGCCGCCATATATATAAATAAATAAATTATAAATATAAAACGTACAATCTTGGGTTAAGTGAGATGTCTAAATCAGTCGAAAACGTTCGTAAAGCGTAATATTTCAAAATAGTATAAAAGTCAAAGCAAAAAAATATATATAGAAAAGGTATGTAACTCTTGCTTGTACCAGCAGAGCGTTCTTAACTTGTTGTGATAGAGATGTAGAATTAAATATATATTACCTTGAAATTACCGATTTACTCGATTTTTTGCCATATTAATCTGTTGACACTCATTGACTAACGATAAAACAAAAAAAATGTCGTACACAAACCAAATATATCTAATCTTATCATATAATTCCCTTCTCAGTGGACACGCACAAATCTAAATAAATTGTTTTGTAAGGTCAAGCATCAAGCCACGATTGATACCATAACTGCGTAGCGCAGTAGTTGAACATAAAGATTTATGCTGACTCACATTCTGTGTGTCTGTCTGTACATGTTGTCCAATTAAAACGACGTGAACGGAAGCTTAGACGCATGTTGTAGTATAAAAGAAAAATAACGTGATTCGTCAGACGTCAGTGTGTTTGGATAGAATAGCGGCGGCGCCTCGCCAATTATGTTTTTATTGATCATATGAATACGTAGGTATAAATAATTGTTAAGAGGACTGTTATTGATTAACCGATAGTTAATTAATGAGTTCTTAAATAGTTAGAAAAGCTTGTATTTTGTTGTAGACCTTAAAAAGATACCAACCAAAGATAAACATATTTCAATGTTGATAGCAAGTTTGTTCATATGTAGTACGGTTTGGGCATACCGTAATAACTGCTAACTAACTAAACTAAATGGTTTCGGGGTACTCTTACTGTCAGGTTTGTTTTCTTGCGTTGGTAATAAGTTTGTTCATTTGTAGCAGGGTTTGGGCATAGCGTAATAACAACTAAATAACTAAACTAAATGGTTTGGGGGTAATCTTACAGTCAGGTATGTTTTCTTGCGTTGGTAATAAGTTTGTTCATTTGTAGCAGGGTTTCTTCAAACCATGTTTCTTTAAGAATTTAAAATTAGCAAAATTAGCTTAAAATAAGCGTCAGTTGCTATTAGGGGGTTAAAAATGAAAAAGAAACCATTCAATTTTATCTTTAATTTTGGAAACATGCGCCGATGACAAACTTTATAACCTTCACTCTTTTTCCTTTAATGTTCCTTTCAGTAATTTTATTCTGTCTGTCTATTTTACATAGAAATATAAATGTATAATATTATTATAAAAAGATATAATTGAGATCTTCAAAGTTACATACTTATTAAGTTAAATGCGGTCACCAGGGTCAGCAATTTAATAAAAACTCTCGTATTTCCTGCACCGTGATAATATTATGTGAAATAGAGTATAGTGGAATTCTGCGTTGTTTGTATGTTGGTACATAAAACCCACATGTCAATATATGTTGGCATTTGGGTGCAGTCAGTCAGTCAGTAGTTCATCAATTACATCAGTAATACTAAAAAAAGAATAGAACACCCACATCCAAAAACCTTATTTGTTACGTTCGTAACAGCACACCCACAAAGTACCTTTAAGTAATTCCAGTGTTAACTAATTAAAAGATAAGTAACAATTTAATAACTTACCCATCTAATCAGTTTGTAGTTAAGTTTTGTGTGCAGTAAACAAACAACGGGTTCCGTAAGAAGTTGCCAAGTCATTCTTATGCTGACGCCATACTGACCTGCTTCAAACCGACTACAGGGCCGGTTACAACACCACAACAGAATCAGTAAGATTTTGTTGTTTTTGTTTTTTTTTAGTGTTTTATTGTTTTTTTCACTGTTATTTATGTCAGCTAAATTTACATACATATTCTTGAATTTGAGTGTAAGTAATTAATTAGTAGAGAATCCATGCTAATAAATAAAGATGAAGGTGTTTTTGTTTGAACGCGCTTATCTCTGAAGGGACCAGTTGGATTAAAAAAAATCTTATTGCATTTAATAGGTCAATTTTTGAGAAAGGTTTTTGGCTGTTTAATATCACGCTACGACCCTTAGGAGCTGAACGAAGCTGAGAAAAACGAAGATCGGAAAGGGCAGACCAATGTTTGCCATATAGGCCATGGTATTCATGACATATTTTATTCGAAGACTCTAACCTTTGGAGAGTCTCAAACGAAGTAACATTATTTTTTATGCATGTATATTAATAATGAATTTCTTAATTCTATGAAGATTTGCGTATTCGTAAGATTCGATGTACTAGGACCTTATAAGTCACTAGAACAAATTTCAGGCATTCTATAAAAAAACTTGTATTGCGTCAAGTTACCTAATGATTAACCTACTGTAGGTAGCGTAGGTAGGTGGCTAAGTTAGATAAATATAATCTAGTGATAACGCTGAAAAACATAAATATTACCAACCTCCATGAAATGCGTCTCACGCACGTGAAGTTATAGGTCTATCCTCAAGGAGCTGGCCAAATATTTAAGTATATTACGAACGTCAAATGGTAACCATGGTTCACCGATGGTTTCCATCCCAAATGTTATATGTGGTGAGTGTGACACCGTATTAATCGCAAACTAAACTTGACTTTTTACAATACATAAAATTATAACTTTTTGTCCGAAATCGAACCACGGTCCTTTGACTAAGCTTTTAATTTTGACTCCATGCACACAGTTATAATTACAAATGTAAGGAAATACATAAAAATAAAATATCAAAAAACCTAAATTTTCATCATAACATAATAGTTGCATTTGTATACGTTTTTGTTACGTAATTCTAAAAATGTTTACAAATGGGCAAGAAGTATTGCAGTGCCATGTCTTTCTTACTCATTAATCTTTGAACACGTTAATCTTAGTCTGTGCACGAGCACGCTAATCCCACTTTAACCGAGATTAAAGACTCTTTGATTAGTTTAAACTATTGTTAACGCTTTTAGTACTTAAGCCATGGATTTTGGTTGCATTTCTTGCGATTCTTGCCAAAGTTTAAAAAATGTTTTTTTATGAATAAGCATGAATAAATGACACAAATACGAAAAATACGCGACGCCATTTCTGCGTTATTAATAAATGCTTTTTACATTACTCGCGCAATACTGTATTAAATGAAATTGAAATTAAATTAGAAAGAATTAGAAGAATAAGAAGAAGAAGAAGAAGAAAAAGAAGAAAGATTAAAGAATTAGAATGAAATTACGTCGCTCTCTTCGGCCTTGCAATTCAACAAGGCCAAATATCTCGGTGTGACCCTGGATAGGCGTCTGAACTTCCACGATCACACCAAAATATTTAGAGACCGAGCCGCTTTTGTCTTCTGTGATGATAGGCAAGTACAGTAAGATGTCGCTTATAAATAAGCTGATTCTTTACACCACTTGCATCCGCCCCATACTAGCATACGCCAACGCAACCTCCATAGACTCCAGATCCTCCAAAACCGCTTCCTCAGAGCGGCCTTCAGAGCACCCTGGTTCGCTCGGAATGCGGTCCTACACAGGGTCTTCGAGCTCCCCACGATTTCCCAATACTTCAAAGACCTGGCAGTCCACTTGTTCGAGCGTACACCCAATCACCCGAACCGATTATTTGTGGAATCCACAAACTAGCATCCCCCCGACCGACCACGACACGGTTGGAAAACCATTGTTAGGCGTCCCCGGGTTCGTTGGCGCACGCACGGACCTTCAGTCCACACGTTCACCTCATATACGAGGTATCGAAGAGTGCCGCGGTCGCTTCTCGCCAACACTCATTCGCAAATGCGACTGCGTAATGGAGAACTCCCCTCCTGGATCTGACTCACGTTCGGGTACTGAAGGTCTGAGTCTCGCCCCAAAAGTCCGGTGGAGCAGTAATGGCTGCATCAGCCACAACACACAACTTGGTGTAAGCGTAACGTACGGATTGGAAGACGTAGCGTGCGGATTGGAAGACGTGTACCAAGTTAACAGACGACCTGGGTCAAAGCCGCAGGAAGGCAATGGAAAAAGGTGGCACGTGGTTTACGTCCAACAGTAGATCGCTGCCAGCTGAGAAGACGTAACGTTTAGTTCAGATACATATCAGCTGTATGCTTGTGTTGGTTCACGTATCGTGTTTACTTAAGCCGGGTCTCCTGCTCATCTGTCACTGAAACATTAGACAAAAACATCTACGCAAAACATGTTTTGTTTAATGCACGTGTTGTCTCCTGCTTTGGTATTGTTGTTTTATGAAACATTGAAGTTTATTGTTTTTATTTTTGTGTGTTACAATCGACTTTCACTACTGTTACAATTGACCCACTTGGTGTAACAGTTTTAACACTAGGACGCGATCTCAATAAGTGTCATTTTGTCGGATTTAACTTATTTATGTGTTCTATTTTATTATGCCGATAAATAAGTAACTTCCATTTTGACCAAAAATAAGTCTGCTGTGATTACTCAGTAAAATGTTATTATTATTTGTTACAACTGACACACCTCTCCCCTGCATTTAATTACCACAGATAATACATATGAACGTAATTAATGATTGTGTCCCGCCCCACTAACCTCGTGGAAAGCAAAAACATTGTTTCAATCAATAAAAAATGTGTAAATGTTTTTGTGTAATGTTACGACAAAGCATGAGCAGAAGGGCTTTGGGTAAATTTTTTCGGACGTTCCGCATAGAAACTGTGGCACAATGAATTTAGCTCAACTGGTTTGTGATTTCCGTCGCATAATTTACGACGTATGATTTTCATCAACGTCATTTAAATATGATTTTAAATAATTATGTTAAATCAACATAATAGTACCTACATTATTGAAATTATGCTACAAGTTAGATTCCGTAATTTAGCCGAGTGTGAATTGGCCTACGAGTGTCATAGGACTGTTTTCAACACACTTAAAGGATAGTAAATATTTATATTAGTGTAATGTCGTAAAAAGTTAATATTTAATGGAATCCAGTTTTTTTTTATAAGTTTCACAACAAATACGTTGGATTTGTTTTTCTAAATATATGAACTTAGTTCATATAGGCATAATATTTTTGTCATTACCGCACAAGTGCGTAATGGACGTACGGAAACAATAAGATGCTGAAAACGGTGCATTAAAGCTGCTTTATGATCAAGTAAGTTGAAAAATAAAATTGTCTCCACGAATTTTTTACAAATTTTAATCATTAATCTCTAATTGTTGTATAAAATTATATGTAATAAAAAATTAAAATAGGTAGGTAGGAACCTAACATGACAAAAAAATTGTAAGAGCATAAGTGAATGAAAATGCCCTCTTACTGACTCCTGTCAGTAACTCCGTCAACTCAAGTCTTTTCTAAGGCAGGTATAACAGAAGTCACGCACTTTATAAACTGATTCTTTTTAACAAAAATATTTGTTTATAAATATTTATTAGCATATGGCCCATTATTAGCATGTCTCCACCCACTAAATTCGTATATCGGCGTGGGATTTCTACGGTAAATTATTATAAATTCATGGTCCCTTTATTTATTTGACTTATAATAAATAAAATGATTTAGTCTGTTTGTTATATACATGGTTTTGGTCTAGACCGCAGCCCTAGTGTCTTTAGCATAAATCTAACCGACTTTTACAATTTAATTATGTATTTAGTTTGTATTTTATCGGACAATAAAGTATTATTAGATTATAGAACACTATACAATGCAAGTAGGTAGTTACGTAGGCCCCATTTAAAGTGTTTGTGTTCTAATTCAACACTTAATTTCGTAATAATAAAATAGGTAGGTACGTACGTAACAAATAAAACTCATCAATCGCGATAAACTATCCGCTTTCTGACATTTGTTATCAATTATCATTCGACATTGCTAAACACTTTATCGAATCTTATCGAAAATTCGCGTTCGGTAATTAACGATAAAGACGTCGTGATTGGACGGTTGTTAAAAATAACACGCGTAATACGCCTGTATTGCCAGATTAATGGTCGTTTTGGAGAATTTAGATTAATAAATTCGAATTTGGAAGCTTAATTTCAGCTTATGGCCAGTTACATTAGTTTCAGTTCGAAGTAAAAAAAAAAACTTAGATATAACCGGCCATGACATCGACACTATGAAAGTAGTACTATTTCTTTTTTTGTTACGAAAGATTAAGGAACCGATACCACAAAGTTCTCTACAAACTCTTCATGCAAAATATCAGTCTTTCATTTCAACAATGTTTGGAAGACTTTGTTGCCAACTTTGCACTATGTCACGAACAATAAAGAGTGCAGATTTGCAAGAGCTGGGTCGTGGAATAGGCGCTGATCTACCTACATACATATTAAAAACACATACAAATGTGGTCATTTTTTAAATCCCATGACCTACCTAAGTACCTAATTTTTTTTTTTTTTATATTTTGTAATTTTATAGTTACGGAGGTAGATACCCGGTACTAGGTAAGTTCAACATGACTAGACAATACTAAATATTTATTTGCTATAGTATAATTTAAGGAGTAGGCAAGTACGGAGTTATAATTTGAGGTTTGAAAATAAAGCGGTAGGAACACAACAAAAAAATATATAATTTAAACCAGCTAAGTACAAGGTCAAACCTGCACAATTTTCTGTGTTACGTACCTGTTATGCTAAACCAGGTATGCTAATTCGGTACTGAACGTAAACATTGTAATAAATTTAGAAATTATTATTATTCAGAGTATAAGGATTTTATTGTTGTATAATTTTATATGGTTCATCGAATTATGTTTACTTTCTGTTTTACAGAACTAACTACTTTATCTTAGTATTTTTCAATAGAATTTGTACGAAACTTTTACTTCTCTAAGTACAAGTACATTTTATAAGTTGGACTGTACTTGCTAACTTGTTACGCGCCATCTATTGTCAAGTAGCTTTTAGTGTTGCTGTGTCGGTAAAAATAATAGAATTACTACTCCTAAATAGATTTCAGGAAGAGTCATATTTTTCAGTTTATCATTACCTGAAAACACGGATAAAACGACGTTTTCTAAAAATGAAACCCAGCTAGATCGATTTGTAGTCCCCGAAAAGCCCTGCGAACAAAAATTCATGAAAATAGTTGGAGCGGTTTCTGAGATTCAGATTATATTTCTATATATATACATATATACAAGAATTGCTCGTTTAACGGTATAAGTTAATACAGCCGTAAATTTAATTACATATCCAAAAAGTACTATTTGAGCATCTAATACTTGACTTTCATGAATTAGCACTTCAAAATATATCTAATTATATTTTTGAACCACATATCCAACAACATTTCACACCATGCGATAGACATGAAAAAAATCATTCCTCATTTACTTGTAAGGAAGGAAGGTACCCTAAAACCCTTTAAGATTTTATTTGACTACTTTGTCGACGTGATTAATAGGTATGTACTTATCTTATATCTACGGTAAATTGCAGATTTCTAGTACTAAGAGCGCCTGAGCTTAGCCGAGCACAGACGGACGGACATGGCGAAACTAGATCCCAAGATTCGCCATGTACGTCTGCTTGTCAACTACGGAATGGTAACAAATAAGCCGATAAGAAGTGCTAAGGCAAAACAAATATTCAAAGGCCAGGAGTAGTTAGGTTGGTAGTATAAGAAAATACATTTGATAATATTGATAACGAACGATTTGCACGTCAGTATAGGTACTATGATCCACGTCTGACTACAGGGACTAATGATAAGTGTTTCATATTAAAATTACTCTCGTTACTTTTCTTTTTTTTTAAAGAATTTCTTGATTTGAAGAAAAGCTGGGTTGCCATTTGTACCTGTCCCATAGAAAGGTAACCAAAAACGAGGTGAGCAGAAGTCGGAAAACTAGCGGTAGTGTACCACTAGTTCTTTTTCGTAAATCCGATGATTTTCGAGGAGGTTCACTGGTCGTCACAGAAGGCCCTATGTTGCGTTCACTATATTTGAAGAACTTGTCGTTTCTTCGCCCACTTCCACTGGCACTACATTCGTATCGTTTGAAATCGGCACGGTTGATGTAGATAGGTGCAAAGTTGAGTGTGCCGCTCAGCAATACTCAGCATCTTCACTAACCTGGATAGAGCTGGTGTCACTGTTTGGCGCTACTTTCTTCTTAGTTTGATTAGCACGACATTCTCTTTCCTTTCTGCATTGGTGGTAATTTGTTGTTGATTGCAAATGGGATTTAGCCCTTTTTGTTTAAACTATTTTTAGTCTTTTTGAGTTTCGGTTTCGGACTTTCGCTTTCGCCAGCCTTCATACGTCCCCACTGTTGGGGCACGGCCTACCTTCATAAGCGAGGGTGATTTGGGCCATAGTCCACACGCGGGTCCAGTGCGGATTGTGGACTTCACATAAGTCTTTTTTTTTTCTTGACGTATGCAGGTTTTCTCACGATGTTTTCTTTCACCGAAAAGCCAGTGGTGTAAATAAATAACTTAGTGTACATGAGGAATTAAGAAAAGACTCATTGGTACATGCCGACCCCGGGGTTCGAACCTCCGCCAGTTAGGACGTGAAGTGAAATCTAAACCCACTCGACCACCACCGAGCGTGGTTTGCATTGAAATAAAGTTTAGCAGTTAGCAAAAAAAATGTTTTAATATCGCAATTTTCTTTTAATACTGGCCGGCGCACCGGTACGACGAGAAAGACGTTCATCGAATTCACGTCAAAAATAAAAAAAACAACATAGCATCTTTGTCTACGCACTTCGCACATTCCAGATTCTAATGGCCCTATTTCCAAGAATTCAAATAATATTTTTAATACCATTAGGTAGATCATGTCTTTGCATTTGCTTTGTACCAAATATTCTAGGCTGATTCCAAATTCAAATATTAACTAATTTGCAAGAATTGAAACCGTCCACAACATTCGTTTAGTGCGCTTGTTAAGCCCCCTATACACGTGGCTAATTAGGCAGAGTACACACGAGCGTAGCGTCCGTCACTTATGAAACTAATGACGTTAGATAACGCCAATTATTATCTGATATATGGGTACGTGAGTCAAACGGGTACTGATCTTTTTGTTGTATTTTTAAACAGGTGGAAAGAATGAGTTGTAATGATGAGTCGCAGAAAAATATTTGATGCTTGCATGAAACTACATATAATTTCCTAGTTTAAGTGGATACAAAGTTTAAAATCTTAAATAATTTGCACAGATGACTTCGATTTACATACTTACCTGTATTTTCAATCATTGCCGTCTCATTTTTTTGAAGTGAAAACTTCTTTAGCGGCGCTGTGCACTTTTTTTGTGATGGGTAAAAACTGTTAAACTCGCATCAGGACACGTGTCCTGATCGAAAATTCGTAAGATGTCACTTGCGTTAGGACACGTGACCTTTATTTACATTAGGTTAGTTTTTATTTTTAGTATATGGCGATTATGAGTAGTAAGGGAGTAAAGTAAGGGAGGTTGGATATGGGATTTTAATTGTATGACAGATTGAGCTGTCAAATATACAACGTCAAAAAAGTAAATAAACAAAAGTTATTATTTTTCATAAATAAATATGGATAAGAAGTGATGGGAAGTAAATAGCGAGTATGTTTTCACTTCTGCCGGCACTCCCGGAGTGCAACCCGTTTTTTTTTTATTTAGAGGAGTAAATAAGTCTATGACGACTAGATAACCGACAGAATAGGTGTCACTTGATTGTGATGGGCATTTACCACAACATATCATATAAATATTATATATGCGAAAGTTTGTTTGTCTGTCTGTCTGTTTGTTACTTCAAAGGTCACTCATACATGGACCAATTTAGGTGAAATTTGGTATGGAGATAGTTCGAGTCCCGGGGAAGGACATAATATAGTTTTTATCCTGAAAACGAAGAAGAAAGAAGTTCCCGCGAGAATAACTATAACCGACCTTAAACGAACTATAGCTTGCTAAAGCAAACTTCATTAGTATAATTAAGGAGTTTCACGCTGATAACCGAATATAGGGCGGGATGGGCTGCTGGTAATATTCATTAATTACCAGCTATCCCATTAATATTATAAATGCGAAAGTTTGGATGTTTGTTATTCAATCACGCTTCAATCACTGGATCGATAGGGATGACACTTAACACACATATGTATGTTAGGTCCTGGAATAGGACATAGGCTAGTTTTCATCCCGAAAAATTCAGAAGTTACAGCGGGAATAACTATAACCGAGCTTAAACGAACTAAAGCTTGCTATAGCAAACTTAATTGGTATATGTATATGAACGCTGGCAAAACCTAGTTTTACATAATTTGAATTTTAAACTTCGTAACTTCCCATTAGATACGTATTGTCTATGATCAACTACCACTTGCAGTGCACAAATTGATAAGTAAAAACCAACTAGTAATTGTTATTATAAAAATAAATAAAAAAAAGCGATATTCATAATACACGATATAGATAGGTACCAATTTGCTCTGATACACACTAGGCTTAAGAATATAGATACACCATTTAAAGGACAATGTATGCGTTTTTAACAATAAATCCACGCAGAATTTTTTTTTACATGCGTAAATCGAATTTGAAAAAGTTAAAAATTTTAAAAAACATTAAATTGTCGAAAAAGCTTATTATAGGTTACAATTAAAAACAAGGGCACCTCGATGATAAAGATCCATGAAGTTCATTATTTTTTCGTTAAATATCATAATTTTCTAATTTTTGTATTGTAACGTAGACAAAATTATATAAAGACTAATTTTATTGTAAGTCAATGATTGTGTATATGCTAGCTCGTTACCAAAACTGTGAGCAGGGCTACAAATAAATTTAAAACGACTTAATTAGCAGGGGTTTAATGCTATGACTGCCTGATAAGCATACAAACAAGTGGCTGGTTTAATTGGCCGTTTGCAGAACTCTTTGAATCTAATCTCGGATTAAACGATAACCGAGTGCAGAGGGTGGATAAAACGTGAACATACATAGGAACGATGCACGTGCCATCTCAGCTCAAGGTCGCCATAACATTGTTTGTATAACATGGTCCGATTTGAACTTATGCCGATCACGGTAGAACTGTTATGTAATCTGTGACATGTGACAATGTCACTGTGATCAATAAAGTCGATTCTAGCACATGCGCTAACATGAATTAAAAGTAGACTTGCAACGAATAGTATATACGGCCACACGCCGAATACCGAATATTCTGTGAGCTTCCTGGCCGAATAGCCGAATATTCGGCAAAAGTGACCTCTCTCCCACGCTGCCCTTTAGTTTGTTGCTCATAACAAAATACGAACATTTTCGTGTTCTCTGAATGATTGTGTAAGCCTAATAAAGAACTCGCATATAGTACTATATGAATAAGGCAGTTAATAATGCATGATTATTTTATTGATTAAAAAAAAAAATAATAACCTATTATAAAAAGACAATCTTATTATTTTGACAATCATCCTAATACATCAGAGTTTTTAATGTTCGATATTCGTCCGAATAGTACCGAGATATTCGGTGTTCGGCAGAAAGGGATAAAAGTAGCCGAAAAGGCCGAATACCGAATATTCGTTGCAAACCTAATTAAAAGCCTTGCATCTAAGCTAAAGGTGAAAGTGAAGACGAGTGTGCGGTTAATATGTTCTTGAAAAATTTTATTTTCGAATAACATCAAAAATATCTTTTACTAGCTTCTGCCAGCGGCTTCGCCCGCCCTAAATTTGGTTATCGGCGTAGGTTCTTACGGCAACTCCTCAATTATAGAAAAAAAACAAACAACCAAATCTTTCCTCTTTAGTGGCATTATACATTCGTGTCTGTGAAACCATGAAAATATACATACAAAATTTCAACCCACTCGGTCAAACCGTTTAATAGTTGACATACCAACAGTAGCGCCACCTACCGAGTCCAATTGTATTCCAACTAGTCGATCAATTGACTAAAACAGTTATCACGGTCTATCAGCACGAGAATCAGGCCCCAAAGCAATGAAGCTATGTGTGCGTGCTTTTATTTATTTACACTATTCATAAGAATATAATAAAAAAGACATTTGTCAATTTGTGCAATATCTCCAGTTTAACAGCACAATTAACGACTAATTGGGCAGCGTAAGTCGGGAACAAGTGTACTTAGTAAATAAATCAAAACTTAGGTTAGGTTTTAACCAGTAAGATGGTTAAGTTTAACCAATTGCATAGAAAAAGAAATGGGAGCAAACACAGTTGCTATTTAAAACCTAATTTGATTTATATAAAGTAATTGCTTGCAACAGATAACACCACATTATACAATGCATATTTTTTTGTTTTATTGTAGATACCTACCTATTTATTTATATACCTTAACAATATAATCAGAGCAATGAGTCGTATGTAATCTAACGTTTATCGGAAGGAGATATCTATTTAAAACGTCAAAAGGTACATATCTGTCGACGCCCACTGTCGTCAAGTCATTTTGCAAAACACGCTTTCACCAAACACACCCGGATGTAAGCGCAACAGCGCACATGTCATGTCTACAATTCGGACCTAGTTATGATTAAGAAAAAACAACTACCGACTTAAATAAGATGCAGTAGTTATTTACAAAAGTAAAATTAATTATTTGATTTTGATTAACACACGAAGAAAAACAAAGGAGGGTAGGGAATGATAGGGTCGGAAGATTCTAGAGTGGAGACCAGATATAAGAAACCAGGTGTAGACCGTGACCCGGCGATCTCAGTGTGGGACGGCTTCTCACTAGGACCCAGTATAACGACACATTAGACAAGTAGCATTATTCTGTGACAAAAGTGTCAAAAATAACTATAAACGAATGCTTGGCATAGTTACAAACTAGGTATACTAAAATTTTGATGTTAAACAGGTGACACATACAAACAATAATTTCGTAAATTTTATCCCAAAACAAACGCACTCAGAATAAGCAAGGTGTAGTGGCAATGGAAAGGTTATCATAACTGTCGCAGTCGCAACCGAAAGCCATTGAAGTAAGGCCAGCCAAAGTAAGGCAGGTTTTGGATTGGTACATAAGCCCCTCGTGCGTATTAGGTAAACCGATGCCAGTATACTATCAGCCAGAAACATTGTTCGTTTGCAAGCAATGCAATTGCGTTGACGCCGCCCACAAATTGGAGACAAGTTTCCGTTTTTTTTGTAAAGTCCCGTAATTAAATTAATATTTATAATATACACAAAATATAAAATTATTTAATTAGTAGACCAAAACTATTAAAATGGCACCCAGCTGAAGAGGACATCGATCACTGCAATCCAAAGTCGTCTTCAGAGTAGATAAGATACTCAGATTTCTGGCTGAAGATGCTGAATTATCATATGATATTTCGCCTAATTACTGATTAGGCTTGAGGGAATAAAAGAAATTGCTATCAGCAATTTGCTACATTTATTTTTGTGTATATATCGGAAGTAATTTTTTGTTTTTTCTTTATTTATTTACAAACATAGGATATTTTTCTGAAATAAAACTGTTTTTTTATGAATTTATTCCTTTATCAATACTTTTAACTAATTTCCCGTGATAACCTATACCTACGCATGATTTTTATATGAAAATGTTAGTTAACGTCTTTTTATTGAAAATTATAAAAAATTGTATCCAAAAATTAACAGCAATAAGGATTGGTTTTTTAATCAAAATATCGATCACATATTTTTATTTTGTACCGATAAAGAAAAAAAATGATAAAAAACTATATAAACAGGTCGTGCTAGGCGCAATTTTGCTAGAAACTTCAAATCTTCATCAATTTTTTTTACAATAACGTTTTTAATAAAACCTACTTCATATACCTATATTAGACATAAAGAAATGGACAGCGCACTCTCTAGCCAGAAGTAAAAAAAATGTTGCAAACGTGTGTCAGAGACAAAGCGAAACTGTGGTGTCTCTAGTATCTCTGTTACTTGTTATTCTAGGAAATAAAGACAATTCAAATCGAATTCAAATTCTTATACAAAATAGCGGACAGTGATACAAAGGGAAAAGAGACCATAGTTTCACTTTGTGTCTTTCTAAAGTTTGGCCTATTTTTTGAGGTTATTGCGCAGTCCATAGGACGGATTGCAGAACTCGATGTCAATGACCTAAGCCAAGAAATAAATACTCACAGATTACAAATAAAATAAATCGGTTTAGATCATCGATATGTTTAGATCTGAAAATAGATGAACTACGTTAAAAAATAAATAAACCATGTGCTATAAGTTGGCTGCGTCTGCCGATAAAACACATAGAAGTGGAAGCACTCAATTTCTATTTACGGTACGGTACGGAACCCTCGGTGCGCGGGTCCAACTCGCATCTGGTCAGTTTTTTGTTAAAGGGGAAAGTCGCACGTGTAAGCGAGTTGCAAATAAAATATAGAAGTAAAAAATATTCATAGACGCCGCTGTAGCGTCATTTACACCCCTTGTAGCAATGTGGGGAAGTCAAAATATCATAAAATTAGCCGTTTCGGTTTAGGGGTGTGGTGTGACGACGAGCGCCCCGCCCCGTCTATTAAACATTTAGTGCTGTTCTGCCCCTTTTCTTTTTACTGTTATCATAGTAAGCATAAATCTTTTTTTTGCTATGTTAATACTAAAATTTTTGCTTATTCAAGTAAGATATCAAAACACCAGTTTAATCTCATATCTTTATTTAATTCGGATCGGCACAACTGCAAAAGCGGAACGGTGCCTGATCCTGCGCGAGACATTTATTTCAGGCTGAGAAACACGACCAAAATCAGGACGTCTGGATGGCATTTTCTTATCCACCTGTGTGTCTTATTCCGAGGTCTCTTTTTTCGCGAGACTCGGAATAAGTCTCACGGACATTGTATCCTAATAATAGTAACAATAAATGCGAATGTTTAATTGTCAGTTGGTAAACACCAACTCCTTCAATCCACATTAACTAAACCTTTTCTTTAAGGATGTAATTTGGAAGGGATATAGGCTAGGTATTTTATCTCGGAAATTTCAAGTTTCTGGAGGAATAACATCCGAATTAATATAGCTTGCTACTAGTAAAAGGAGATAAAAAATATTGTTTAAATTAAAACCTGGTTATTAAAATGCGTTAATACTATAGGTATTTTATTAATTTCTGGAAATTACAAAACAAAACAAATTTAAGAACATAACAACAAAATAATTTTATTCTTTTCCGTTAATAATAATTTGTACTTCGGGTTACAGAATTTTACAAATCCTATAAAACTTTTCTCGAATTTATGAGTAGGGTAATTAATATCAACATATAAAGCTTACTAAAGATTACAAAAAAAATTATTGAAGTGGGAAGATGAAACACTACTTGTCATTACAATGAAGGCTAATTCACGTTTACAAACACCTTTTCTAAGAATTAGTGAAGTTTACTTATAACAAAACATTATATCTTACCGCTACGCATTAAGGTTGACGTCACGCGTCTTACATCGCACTATCGTAGTTTCTTCGGTAGTTCGCATATATATCGACATACCGATATGCAAGTCAAGTGGAACAAGGTTTTCTCTAGGCATAACTCCTGACCTGGCGGGGGATTCTCCTCAACTTTCCGCTCCACCCTTGGTGTTTAACCCTGAGCTGAACAAATTTGACGCACTATCCGCCGCAGCCCTACCTTCATCTACTAAGTACAGTGACCAGTTATTTATTATCAACCGTATGCACCGCATCAACAGAGCTTCATCAGGACCTATCGGTGTAATAAAACGCTGATTGTAACTGTGTTATTAAAATAATGTTATTTGCATTCCATTAATTTTGCTTGTTTTTAGTAAACAACACTGCTATTCCAACAAGACGAGTTTTATTTCTGTTAGTAAAAATAATAAGTAAAACGCATTGGTAACCGTCAGTGTAATTTACTTGTCCTCGGAATTACTAATATTATAGTGATTATCAGTATTATTTTCTTGTAGCTACTAAAGTTTTTTCTCTGTTTAGGAGTTGTTCTTTCTTGTTATACATCAAGTCGGTTCTGTAGAAACCCGATAACCAAATTTAGCTCGGTTGGAGCTGCAGAGAAAGCTAGTAAGAGAGAGATAAAAGCAGATACTTTTGATTCTTGTGTCAACAGTTATTCGGCAAACACACAACATGGTAAGTAACTTAATCGGCCTCTAGATTGCAAACAAAGATTGACGTGTATCACTGTTTTTTGGAAAATCATCCCCTGGGGGACAAAATAAGGGACGAAATAAGTATGAGAATTCCGATATTTAGTAGCCTTTTAACATGAACGTTTTGAAAGCTTAATTCTTAGCACAGTCTACTCGGACGAACTCCCGGGGAAAGCTAGTATTTTATATAAGCGGCCCGCAGTTACATCTGCTTAATTTAAGCCTAGAGAGCACTTCAGTAACTAAATATTAGCATAATTGCGACGTGAAATGAATCTGTTTAGCCATTTTTGATTTAAAGTTATTATTAGTATTGCAAGCGGTTCTGCTTGTCCTAAATTTGGCCTTCAGAATAGGATTCTTACGGCACTATTTGATTAGAAAGATTTTTTTTGTTTCAACCACTAAGATGGCAAACAAGCTTACCGTCCGCCTAATGTTAAACGGTCACCGTAGCCTATGAACGCTTGTAACACCAGGGCCATCACTCGCGCGTTGCCGACCTTGCAAAAATAGAACTCATACTGTAGTCCTTAGAGAAAACCTTAGAGAAGTGGGCTGTGGCGTTAACTGTAGTACATTTAAGTGTAATTCGGTGATAGTTATTCTTGCTTGGGTACTTTTGGATTTTTCCGGGATAAACGTAACCTTTGTCCTTTTTAGTCTTTTCAACTTCATCTTCTTGTCGAATTTCAGCTTAGTTGCGGGTGCAGTGGTAGGTATATGTAGCTACAGTTCGTTAAAGTGGAATTCGGTTAAAGTTTTTTCCGCGGGAGCTTTTGAATTTACTGGGATAAATAGTAAGCCTATACGTGTTTCTCCGTCTTTTCAACTAATCTGTGCCAAGTGCATGCAGTGCCAAATCTGTGCGGCGTTATTGAAAAATAAACAAACGAACGTTCACATTTATAATATTAGTAGGGTGACAGACAAACAAAATGTTTAAGAAAAAAAAAGTATAATTATATATGTATGTTTATAACACCTAGCTACTGCAAAATGGCAATAATAAATAGGGATTGAAAACTTAAAACTTATCTGCTGGCTTTTGTTTCTTGTGTAATAACTAATTCTCGATTTTAATCCCCAGAAGAGTCATACAGGATAAACACTTTTCACCAAATACTTTAGTCCTGCGTAACAGTTGGTTACCCTATTGCCGCCGTGACACTGCTTCTGATCCAATAAACTAATATGGCTTAATATACCTACCTATTATATTCCATAAGTCTAATTCACCAGCTTTAGAGTGTTAAGTGGTAAACTGAACGACCAGGGAAATAATAAAAAGTAGGTAGGTATAAGTACCCCTTTGCCGGTTCTTCACGAAGCTACCTAAATCAGGTTTGGACCTACTTTGGTAAAAGAAAAATCTATTTGATAGCCTAGCCCGCCTAGTGGTTACCCATTTCCTCACTAACTTAGGATTTTAATTAAAATAGATATAGGTACTTACTTAGCTTAGAACCTTTTTTACTAAGCGAAAGCGGACTAGGTATATACCTAGGTATGTATCTCACGCAAAAATATTTCCGGACGACTACCTTCCTAGTTTCAGTTATGCGTTTAGTCAAACATACTACACACATAGTATTATATAGGTTCGTGCTTATAGGTTATAAGCACCTATATTAGCAAAGTTACAAATAACAAGTCATTCATAACAACTGTTAGGTAGGTAGGTACCTACGGTTTCTACAGATAACAAAATTAATTATTTAGCGTGAATTCAATTTGGCTGTAGGCTGTTTCCCGTTCCATAAAAGAAGCATGGTGCCTTTAAAAAACAAATAACGAAACAAACATTTAAAAGAAAAGAGTACGTACCTGAATGGTTTATCAAAGTAATTGCAATTAATCAAATATTAAGTCACTTAGGTTTTAGGCCTAAATTGTGTTAGGATAAGCGTAGGTAACGTTTGAAAATTATGTAAATATATTTGTACCTATCTTTTAATTTATACTAGCAAGATATAATTTATAAACAAATAATTTAATGACTTGGACTTTAGGTATATTTCAAACACTTTATTAGGTAGGTATGTATTACTTATCTGGATATATCTATCTAGATTTTATCATGTCACTAGGTGACAAAAGTAGGTACCTACATAAAGTAAGTACTTATCTATGTGACTTACCATAGACAGGTACTTACGTATTTTTACTAGGTAGGCGTGTATGTTAGGAAGGTAAAAGTGGGTATTTCAAATATTGATTACAGCAAATAAAGAAGGCTTTGCATTTTACTTTATACGAAACTCATGTATGTAAAATAAAAAGATATAACTGAAAAAGCATTTTTAACTTACCTAATCCCAATTTCCAAATTTTTAAGACAAGCAACACTGCATTTAAAAAAAACTTTAAATTTGCACTTAACGTTAATTACTCCGATCAATCACTTTCCACGAACACGGCACGAATGCGTATTCTTTATTCGAATTATCTTATCGAAAGAAAAAAACTTAATCAGTGGATCCCAGTTTCCTCATTACACGTCCTTGCCAAAGTCCAAAAAATAAAAAAAGTTACTTTTGCTCGTAACAGCTTGTTACAAAATTCGTTGCATAGCCATTAGGCCCTTTTTAAAAATAAAAAAATACAGCGCACTACACACAAGATTCGAAATCGAATCGGATTGTTCTTTTGTTGAGTTCGAGTAGCGATGCGCTATACACGAGCGCTCGCGCGGTTGAGGCTAGACTGCCGTATGCGAGCGCCCCTCACGTCTCTTGCCCCACCCCTCTAAGAGAAGCATACCATTTTTCAGGTACAAAAAAAAAAGGAAAAAAACGATAACGAGCCCTCTTGTTTATTATCTATTTGGCGACAGTTTTTGGTTACCTGCTTGTGACAAAATTAGTAGTTTTATGGTGTGTGGGTGTAACAATAGGCGTGATTGTGGTAGGTGGTCTCTCGACGCGACGGGCGCGTTGTGAGATGGGGATTTGCGAAGTTTCTTTGTTTCAGGGGCGTGTTTGTTGCGTTACGTGTGAACACGTGCGATAATCGAAATTCGAATTTGAAGATGGGCCGCTATTAAGTGTATTTACTAATTACTTAGAGTACCTGCATAGTAAAAAATAATACGTAAGTACGTAGACTGCGGCGGCTCCGTGGCTCAGTTGGTAATGACCTGCCCGCTGAACCTAGGGTTGTAGGTTCGAATCTTGCAGAGGACCAACACTTATGTAATGCACATTTCTGTTTGTCTTGAGCCTGGGAGTTTTGTATGTAGGATAGGTGTGTAGGTATGTATTTACAAAAAAAGAAGGTATATTGGTATTTGGTGTTTGTTATCCATAGTACAAACTTTGGTACCACATAGCGCTGTGTGTAATTTCCAGAAATATTTTTTAAGTATTTATTATTAGACTATATTTATAGTTATACCTTTATAAGTATTGTTTATTAGATTTTCTTTGGTATTTTTATATATTTCAGTATTTACCTACTTATGATTATTTTCTGTACTGATTTAACCATAATAACTTTTAATTTTATTAATTATTTCATCTGTTTATTTTTTGTTTTTTGTATTACTTTTGGATACATCGTACAAATTCCTATCCATTGGTATTACCTATTTTTCTTTTCCGCCATTGTAATTGTCATAGCTGTTGCTTGAAAACGTTAATTTCACAAAGTATTCCTTACCCACTATGTCTCAGACTAAATAACCTGTTGTACCCGAGATCCTATAGGTCTGCTTGAATAGTTTGCTTTACAAATAGGTAAATGTCAGCTTTTGATAGGTACCCTAATGTTTCGTACTATTTTTTCTTAGCTACGGAACTAATACAATCATATAAAACTAAGTACTTAATATGTCGTCGTATCGTATGTCGTAGGTTTGTGCCTGTACATAAGTACCTACTTATACATTATAAGCTTCCTATGACAAGCTTCTAAAAAGTTAAATTGACTTTTAAAGATTTTTTGTTACAGAAATAAAGAAAAATTCTCACCGTAGGCACCTAAATGAATAAAAAAGGCAGACGTGAGACAATATCATTCCTTGAATTGTTTTCTCGACAAAAGTGTCTATAAACTTTGCAAAGGACACAAAACGGTTAATCCGAGATAGTGTGCGGTAAGCCTAATGATAATAAGTATTGTTAATGTTGGTAGACTTGGTAGCCACAGATAATACTAGTTTTGTTTTTTTTTTATTAGTAGATATTCTAAATTCGAACAATCGAAATTATCAATTACTAGTGGCGCCAAATTCTTTTTTGTTTGCAAATTCTTATTTATAATTGTAGTAGGTAGTAGTTAAGGTAACAACTTTTTGTTACTTAAACACAAAGTAATATTGTTTGGTTGAAATTAGATAGGTACTATAGGTACTTGTGCTTGTAGGAAATTTGTCTGTTGATTAAAAAAAATAGGTACCTATACAATTTCTGAAAATACCAAGGACATACACAATAAAGTAAAACTTGCCAAGTGGTTCCGTAAAATGAGATTTCTGAAGGTTATCTGAAAAACCTCTCTGTGGACCGGTTTTATTCAAAAAAAAATCGTTAAAATTACCTATTTTTTATGCACTTTATCTCGTTTAATTTTTACAGATTTGTAAAACATGAGATTTAAAAAAAATTTGTTAGTTTGATGTACACATTTTTTTCGACTTTGGAAGCTAATAAAACCTAACTCGTAAAATATATGTCAAATCTTAAAGAAAAATATTTAAAAACCTCTAATTCATTTCTTAACACCTATCCAATGACACCCTAAACAATAGATAGTAGTATTTCATATCTTTAGTTTAATGTATTGTGAGGTACCCTTAAAAATATTCTTTTAAACTAGGTATCCGTATTTTTATCAGATTTAGAATTGGTGAAGAGACGGCAGAATTATAGGGCAGTGACATACGGACGGAGAGATATGAATAACTTTTATGGTTCTGTTACTTCCGTTTGGCTCAGGAACTCTAAAAATGACAAGTTGTGCATAAAACCCCATCAAATTAAACCAACGTCAAAAAAACTGGTTGCCTGTAAAGTCGGTATACGGGCGAAAGTTTTACGTGACAATGATTTTATGTCTGTCTCTCTCGCTCTTCGGCGGGCGCGTGCCTCTCACTCGCTCTCATTGTGAGCGCATAACGTGAGCGGAGCGTAACGCAGTTTCTTGAAGTGTCACCCGGCAAACCAATTTATAAGACGTTGTCACGTCAAAAATAATTTAAAAGTAAAATAAGGGCCTTCCATTATCACATAAAGCTCCCATTTTGACAGAACATTAAAATTATTTACGTTTTATTGCTATATTTCATGTTTGTTTTAAATTGTCATTTACTGTTTAGTTGCTTGTAATAATATCTGTAAATAACATTTTATAAATGTTGTTTAATGTTGCTATATTGTCTCGTACTGTGTTTGTGGTGTCAAATAAAAAGATGTATATGTCAA
The DNA here is from genome assembly GCA_946406115.1 of Apoda limacodes. NCBI lineage: Eukaryota > Metazoa > Arthropoda > Insecta > Lepidoptera > Limacodidae > Apoda > Apoda limacodes. The sequence continues at coordinate 15,762,437 of OX291555.1, read as the reverse complement.
TAAACTTTTAAAACTGTATCATTTTTTACATGACTAGCTTATTACCGCGACTTCGTCTGCGTAAACTTTTTAAAATAAGACAGCTTTTGACTGTTTACTAATTTACATACAAAAATATCGGAATTCTCATACACATTTTCGTCCCCTATTTTGTCGTCTAGGGGATAATTTTTCAAAAACGGTGAATCACATGAATCTTGATTTTAAACGTTTAAACCAAGTTTTAGCCAAATTAGTGCAAACTGCCAACCCATATTTTACCCCCTTAGAGGATTAATTTCCAAATATCCCTTCTTAGTGCACACTTACGTCACTTAAGGAACGTTTGTGCAAAATGTCATGCTTCTAGACACAACGGTTTCAGCTGTTCATTGATCGATTAGTCAGTCAGCACGTTGTTTTCCGTTTTTAAAACAATCTATTAATAGGGTTGTACTAATTCAGAAACCTTCCCCGCGTGTGTATAAAAAATTACCAAAATTTCATTACAATCGCTTTACCTCTATTGCACGAGTTCAACTTGCACCTGACCCAGTCTGACTCGCACTTGATCCTTTTTTTTCTTTCTCAGAAACCTTCCCCGGCGTGTGCATAACAACTTACCAAAATTTTATTAAAAGCGGTTTACCCTTATTGTGCGAGTCCGACTTACACTTTACCATTTTTTCTTTCTCAGAAACATTTTCCGGCGTGTGCATAACATTACATTACAATCGGTTTACCCTTATTACGCGAATCCGAGTCGCACTTGACGCTGTCACACTCGCACTTGACCTCTATTCTTTCTCAGAAACATTCCGCGGGGTGTGTATAACAACTTACCAAAATTTCATTACAATCGGTTTACCCTTATTGCGTGAATCCGACTCGCACTTGACCCTTTCAGTAAATCCTTATCTTATCGGATGCCTACGTCATACATAGAACACACCCTCCAAGTTTCAGGTCTCTACGATCAGCGGTTTAGGCTGTGCGTTGATCCGTCAGTCAGTCATTTAGGACAAAGCATTTTATATGTATAAGATAGGTAGAAAAAGAAAACTTTAAGTATTATTATACACAAAAAATCAAACACCTAAAAAGTGCATAACCTCTTTAAGGTTAGAAACCTTCAAATGAGGTACTAATATAGTACGGTGACTTTCAAGACATTCCAATTTTAAAGAGTATTGAAATTGTTTATGTTTTGAAGTAAGTTCAACTCTGTAAATGGGACCATTCTGGAGGTAACCCTTTTCGCATATGGAAAAGTGCGAGTCTGGCTCGCGAATCGAGGGTTCCATTCAAACGTATTAGGTTATATGTAGATAGTTCTTCCATCATGAGATCAAGCCTCACAGGTTTATGCCTTAATTAACAGTTTTTGGATTTTACCCTATATTTGCTTCTTGCCAAATTCATGATTCTGAGGCAGCGGGAAGTACCCCATAGGATTTGATTTAGTTGTGTCAGAATATGCGAGAAAAACCAGCCCAGTGCGGGTTGGACTCGCGCACCGAGGGTTCAGTGCCTACCACCATTTACGTAATTTACAAACAAAAACAATAAAAAGTGTGCCGCTAAGCGGTCACCCATCCAAGTACTGACCAAGCCCGACGATCCTTCACTTTGAATATCGTTCCCACAAGCAAATGTGTTACTGTTTCTTTTAATAAGCTAGATGGTGCTGTACCGGTAATTTAAAATAGTAATTGCTTGGGCCCGTCTCACACTGTGCCGGTTTTATTATTTGTTGTTATACTTTAGAGTTCACACTATTTTTCACTACAAGTTTAAAGTTTTTGAGCAAAAACAATTAAAATGTGTTACTTGTAGGTACGGGGCCTTTAAATTTTAACTTTTTATTATTTGTTAGAACAAATCTTAAAAAGATGGTACAACCTAGCAATATTTCAAGAAAGATGAATTTTCTTCAAAATTGGGATTAAGTTCTACTTACCATCCACTTCAAAATCTACCCTACGCCGATGTGTGCTTTTGACTCTTAGGGGTGAATACTACCCCTAATTGACAAAAAATGATAAATTCACAAATTTAGGCATTTAAGGAATGAAAATACGTATAAAGCTTTTGATTAATGATAGTTTTATAGTTTTATAAACTATTTGTGATTTTTCAACCCCTATTTTATTCCTTACGCCCTTTTAAAACACCCTTTTTGGCATAAAATTGAAGATTCATTTCTTGTTTTGATAAACTATTATATTAAAATCGTAGACATCTTAAGGGAATTGTTATAATTAGTTTTCATCCCCTAAAAACGACCCCTATTACATTAAAATACAAAAAATATCTAAAAAAAACCTCATATCTTTAAAATTTTTTTTTAAAGATATGATGCTTCATTAAAACAAATTATTAATTTTTTTGAGTTTATTATCTCAGAACCTGTATTTCCAAATTTTCATCCATTAAAAATAACATCTCACCAGGAAGAAGGGGGTAAAAAAAATACAATGTTATATCCTTGTAAGTATTGTATTTTTTATAATTATAATGATATTTCTGCCCATTTTAGCACATGTAGATTTACAAGAAAAAGAAAATATACAAAAATTTGCAAATTACATGAATATTAAAAATAGAATTACTTACATATCATCCACTATCCATGTCTGCTTCATCGTCTTGGTCTGAGATTGAAGCGCTTTTCTGGCAATTCGCACCAGAACATCCACCACAAGTTAAGTTGCAGAATATTCCAACTTTTCTACAGCTACAAGATGCTCCACACCATTTTTTGCAATTGCAGAATATCATTTTTAAAAGTTTTTTTGGTGCTGGATTATTCTTCATTGCCGTAGGTTTCAAGGACCCTTCAACTTTTATCCACCCCCAATCAGTTGGTTGTATAGTTTTATTTCCCAGCCAAACTTGAATCATACATACATACACACACACACACACACACACACACACACACACACACACACACACACACACACACACACACACATACGACTCCTTCACCAGGTGCCAATGATAAGAACACTATTAGTATACATGTATAGTATACGCATTTCTCTGCTCCAAAATGTAGCTGCTCCGAAATTAAAAAGCTTCAGTAAAAAAAAAATTTTGAATGAAAATGCTAACTTTTTTTACTCTAGCAATTTTTACGTAGGTATATGGTTTATTTTCTGAGTTAAATTGGAAAAAGGCAATCTTTTTGAATATTTCAAAAAAACCTAGTTCACTTTGATAATATGTTTTTTCAAAAATAAGTATTTTAAATCGGTCAAACTTTTGGATCATCAAGATAAAGTTATTTGTACATTTGTTACATTTAATTCCAATTAGGGTAATAATGAGATGCGTTTCATTGTTGATTTTTCTCGTAAAAAAATATAAACCAACTTTATTTTCGTCATAACTCCGTTAGTTTTTATGCAACAGAACTTTAAAAAACAACACATATTAAAGGTTTTTACTGAACTTTAAAAAAGATTCTGAGCACTTTCATCGCAAAACGTACCGTTATTTCGTAATGCAATGTTGAAATCTGTAAATTTGTCGTTAAATAAATAAGGCTTACCTTCAACGAGTTAGAACTTTGTTTGTTTGTTGGGTATACATCAAAAAATAAATTCTTTGAATTTTTTATAACCTACCATTTTGATAATTACAGATTTTTTGATCAAATCAATAGTTTATGAGTTGTATGTGAAAAATCGTCAAAAAAATTTCGAAAAAAGTATCATTTTCGATCACGAATATCTCAAAAAATATTGATTTTTCGAAAAACTTCTACAGTACATTTTTAGCTTAAAATTCATCTGTCTATCGAATCCTGGAGTTTTTTTTTTAATTACCACCCCCTAGTTGGGGTGGTATTCAACCCCCGCGAAAAAGCTCACCTTGGCATAGGATAGTTTTTGCTTCTTGGGGTATTCCCTGCTTACTGTCAAAATTTCGGCAAAATCCATCTTTCTTGAAAGAATTGCTAGCCAAAAACCGTCATTTACCTGATTTTTTTACAGATATTGACTTAGAAGCTTGACTTTACAACTTTAAGTGACCGTAGACTTTAGTTTTTGATATTAATTTACACCTGATACCTCCACGCGTTCTCGAGTAAGAGGGGTTTGACACACCGACTGCAGCACCACCTACCGGGCCCAATTGTGAATTCAAACCTTGCAGGGACCTACTCGGACGTACACAAAAAAATATCATTAAAATCGTCCCTGCTGTTTAGGAGATGATTGGTGAAACACCGAAAGACAGATTTACTTTTGCATTTATAATATTGGTATGAATATGGATATTATAAGCGTAATATTTGCCTAAGTATCTGCAACAGAAAACGAATGCCAAAAATTCAACGCGGAAGATCGCATATGGTCACTAAAATAATAGTAGATTTAATCTACAGTCTAATCTCTTTCCGATTTCAGGATGCGAGTTTTTGGCGCGACCCCACAACTTAGATGCAGTAAGTAAATATAGTCTGCGCAAGGGCATGAATGATACACCATCATCAGAGTTTCCCGGCTGCCAATGTGTCTTAATTGTCTTGAAATATAGATAAGCTTCCTTGTAGGTGATGTCAATATATTTAGTCCATGCAAGATTTTAGTCTTTTATGATAATGCTGTTTGTTGAATCTAGTGTAGGGCACGCAACAGGTTGTGGAGTTATAATTTATGTTGTGCAACTGCAGTTTTAGCGGGTGTTAAGGTTGGGTTGATGAATTAATAGTAAAAATTAATGTATTTTGTTTTAGTGATGTTTATAGTGTTATTTCTTAGCCATGTAGCTATGTTTTGCAGACCATAACTTGCCAGTCTTTTTACTTCTTTCCAGGTTTTAGCATAAAACGAAATCGCTGCGTCGCCAGCATAAGTAATAATATTAAAGTTTTTTATTTTTAGGTCGCATAGATAATTGATGCTAATCAGAAAAAGAGTAGGGCCCAATATACTGCCCTGTGACACTCCATAATTAATTACCTTATCATCACTTATGTTCAACCATTATCAATCCGGACTCTCTGTTTCCTTCTTGTAAGATAACTTATAATATCAAACGCTTTTGCTAGATCTAGGAAAATATGAATCTAGGAAAAAAGGATTGGTTTGCCTTCTTATGTTTTGCGAGATCTTTTTTATAGTATCGTTTTTGTTTATAGTATGTTCTGGGCAAGTTTTGTACCGAGATTTCTAAAATACTGGCTGACATTGTTTAATGCTACAGAGTAGTCCGATGCTTTTTTTAACAGTTCAGTTGTTGGATTAGGTTTAGTTAGAAAATTGCATATTGATTTTATATTCTGTCATGTTTTTTTACTATCGCAACGGTAAGATTATGGAAACGTACACTCCTTGAGTTCCGATGTTTTGAGGAGAATTGCACATCCTCGTGCTCACAGCATGCAGGCAGATGGACCGTGGCTACATCCCTTAAAATAAAGCTAGAGAGGTAGGGTATATTCAATGTTCGTGCAAAGCGGCATCGCGGTATCCCAAAATGCAAGGTAGAGCTGAATTATTCCCTTAGCCAACGCCAAATTAAACGCCAAACTAGGAAGAAAAACTACCTTTACCGACCTAGAAAAAGACTAGCCAAATAACTAGCAAATAATTTCATATACATATATCGTATAATTAATAATTCTGATTTGTATTTTTATAACTGGCATTAGTACTTAAATCTATATTGTTGTCAGAATTGGAATATGATGTGTAAAATATTGTTTTAATAATAATAATAATAATAATAATAATAATAATAATAATAATAATAATAATGATAATAATAATAATAATATTAATAATAATAATAATAATGCACTCAACATTATTATTAACTAGTACTTTAAAGCCAAATTTTTCGCAAAATCAAAAAATGATTATTGCATACCGCCAATATTTTGAGAATTCCTATCCAAAGTGGGGTATCACACGCGATGGGTTAGACGAGAAAAAAAAAAATGCCGTCCCCACTTCACGTGTAGGGGAGGTACCCTAAGAAATTTTTTTTAAAGATTTTATTCTACCACTTTGTCGGCTTGATCAATTTGTATATCCCTGCCAAATTTCAGCTTTCTCGTATTAGTAGTTTTTAAAGTAAGCCGCGGACGGACGGACATGTAAGCCGCGGACGGACGGACATGGCGAAATTTTAAGGATTCCTTTTTGACTATGGAACCCTAAAAACGACCAAGTCCGTATCAACTAAAAGGTCCTTGCAGAGTCGCGGGCGTTGGCTAGTTGAAAATAATCTCGTTGGTCAACCTTATTATGAATAATAATAAGTAATGACCAACTCAGCTCGAAACGCTCACCATAATTTGTGGTAATTGATATGGCGTCCATAAATTGTGGTAGCGAGATGCTACCGAATACCGAACGCACCGCGGCCATCTTGTTTTTACAACAATAATACCGTTTAGGAGATTAGGAAATAATAAAAATGGAATTTTATTTTAAGTCACTTCTTTTTACAGCTACTTTAGGATAATATTTGCCTGGGAGCACTACCGTCTTAACAGGTACAATACTAGTCTGTAGTCTTAACTATTTGTGTTGTTCTCTACAGCGTAAAGTTGACAATAATTATTTATTTATTAGGGAAACAAGGTGTTTTATAAGGGCAAAGATTGGCAGCTTAGGTGGGACGAGAACATTGAACATTACCACTACAGTGCAACAAGCTTTTCTGATCGCTAGTGTCATTGTAAGTTTACACCTTTTAAGACAGCAATTATAGTTTTGATTTTTGACCACTGGGACAGGCAAGTTTGTTGCACTGTACCTTTGTTATATTGATGTTCATTTTAAGGCCCACACGTTAGGAATCCTGCTAAAAGGTGTCTGAGCTTCGTGCTAAATGTTTCCAGCGACTCTGACATGACCACTTATCATCGAAAAATTAAAGGTGAAGGCAGTAGGTATGTCATGTCTTAATTTACTCCAGATTCCAGAAGTGTAAAAATTTTAGTGTATTTTTTGATCTTAGTACATATTTTACGAATTCATACTCTTGCACTTGACCGGTTTTTTATAACTTTATGTTTTTATTTCTACTTATAATAAATATTGTAATGATTTTTCGGTCTGTGTGTCTATCTATACCTCAAGGTACAGAAAGAATCCCATTTGATATTTTATTAAAAATCATATATCGAAACGTGCACCCGTAAGATCCGTACAATTTCAAATATCTGACACCTATCTAAAAGAATGTATGTTACAAAATTTCCTTCGCCAATTTTCAACTTTACACCATTAATAATAAAGTAGGTTTTATTTTATACCATCTTTAAGTTATGCCTACTTGACGCGTGAAGTAAAGATAGTAAATGTCATTGGTTTTGTCCGGCTAATGAAGGAGGTGAACATTGACACGTAAGATTAATAGAGATAATTGTAATACAAAATTTTAATAATATTGAGTGATTAAATTTTTAATGTTACTGAATTTTACATCTATTGTTTTTTTTAGTGTAAAATAACTTTTGCCACCTATACTTAGGGTTGGCAAAGACTGAGAGGAAATATTCCAAAAAGGCTTAAAACTCACACTTGAAAAATTTACATGGAATCTGCTACCTATCGCTACAACGAACGCCAAGTGTTGGGCCAATCGGAATTAAAACATTCTAGTCGGATATTTTTTTTTGCGGTTGGAAAATGTTTTGTGGTATGTTTAACCATGTAGGTTTAAAAATTGAAATTAATCGTTTTTAGGGTTCCGTAATCTAATAAGGAAACCTAATAGCTTCGCCATATCGCTGCGTCCATCCATCCGTGTTTCACATCATTTTATTTAGAGGCTTTTAAGACTTAAGCCGAGTGTTTCTTTGCATAATAAAATCCGGAATAAAGAAATTCGCTAAAATACCTAAGTAACCGATATAGATAAAACAGTTAGTAAACTGAAGTGGCAATGGCAGGCCACATCGCTCGTCAACCCGATTACCGATGGGGAAGATAGGTTCTGGAGTGATGACTACGTATCGGAAAGGGTTGTGACGGTGTGTAAAGCACTGAAATCTCGCACATGTATCTTTTTTTTATTATACTATTAAGGTGGCAAACAAGCTTACGATCCGCTTGATGGTTAGCGGTCACCGTAGCCTATGGAACCTTGCAATACCAATGGTATACTCACGCGTTGCTGACCCTTCTAAAATCTAATAACCTTATTTCCTAAAGAACCCCATACTGTAGTCCTTAGAGAAAACCTTGGCAGGCAGCTCATTCCACAAACCAAGCGTATCAATAGATAATAATAGCTATAAAAATATGTATCAACATTTCAAAAGAAAAATAATTTGGTAGGCGCCTCTCCTATCGCCTTAAGGGAAATTTTTTTTTTGTTATCGTATAATCGTTAAATTCATTGTAAGGTTTCTAAGATGGTATTTGCAAAATTTTACCCCTTTTTTGAAATATTCAACTCTAAAGTAGCCATTTTCTGTTAGATTTGTGCTAGGCACACAAACAGGCCTACATAGCATGACAGCGTTGCCAGATGTTCCGATTTTGACGTGACAATTTTCTTCAATTAAATGTCCCGCTTTTCCCGCGGGAACTCCAAACCTTCAAATTAAATAAAAAAATGTATTCTAGCTTGTGTATTTTATAAATAGTGGTGCCACTACTTCCAAATGTTTTTTTAAAATCGTTTTAGTACAGCCTTATTATAATTTTATAGAAATTCGACTCTTCTATGTTCCATAAAAACTGCTGTAACTGGTCATAAAACTTATAAAATCTGAAAAATAATATATATATCCTAGAAGGAGCTGCGCGGACTCTCTTAGTTCAGCACAGCCGTGACCAAGGCAAGGTAAAGAAACTTAGAAACATAAACAACTCATAGAATACGTACCTATAATATCGTTCTAAAATTAAGTTTAGATTAAACCCTAAATTAAATGCAATATTTTTAAAAAAAACTACCTATTATCACAAAATACCACAGTCATGTCCATGCTATTCCAACATCCCGTAAGCGGCATGCAACAAAAGTGAGATATATGTTAAATACAACTTTTTTACTTTTCAGTGTGGTGCGTGTATAAATAAATTTATGATATTTTTGTCGGTTGTTTATCTTTGTGGCTGACGCGAGCGCTGGTCGTTACCAGATTTTAGAAGATTTTATGCCCCTTAGACTGACCACACAGAGCTAGGAAACATACTAGGAGGTGTAAGAGGATACACTTCGCAGCGCCTCGCAGCGGGCTTCATACAAACGAATTTCATCATTTGTTTTTGACATTTTCTGATCAATCACTGTGAAATTTCATAGTCATAATCCCAAGCCGAATACCCAAGTTTATGTTTTTATTGACTAGAAACCTATTTTTAAACAGTAAGTATGAAACATTAGAATGCTGTATAACTTGTGAACTATAAAATTTAACAGAAAACTGACACTTACTCTTCGCTTGTCCACTAGTCTTAATTTAAAAACACCAGCTCACAACACTAATTTTTATAATCGTTCTTTCACAGTTCAGACTATACAGCTATGGAATTCTCTTCCACTGACTCTTAGGCGCTCACAATCACAATCTGTAGTTATTTTTATAAACCAAATTAAACATAATTTTTTTATTAATCTCAAACTCACAGGGTTAAAATTGTCTTATTTAGTGTTTGTTATTTTATTTCAAATGTCTTGTATATGTTTATTTATATTTTGTTTATTTATTTATTATATTTATGTTATATACTTGTTTATTATATATTGTGTGTACGTTTATTCTTATTACAACTTACCACTTTCGTCACCGCACGACCTACTTCTCTTTGTATTTTCCTCTAACCAAAGGTTTGCCTGGAAGAGATCGCTTTTTAGCGATAAGGTCGCCTATTTGTACTTTTTTTTTTATTCTAGCCTTTTATTGTATTTCTATTTAAATTGTGCAATAAAGAAAATTTCATTCATTCATTCACACCGCAGACCTAGTTATTAACACTAAAACATCTCTTTAAAACTTCCTGGTGTTTTATCTGCAAGTGTCAAAAATAAGTGATCGAATTCTCGTAAGGACTTGTATCCATGCCTTTTCAATAAGTAAAAACAAAACATACTAGACTGAGGCAGTTGAATCTCTGTTTTAGGGAAGAAAATTTGTCTATATCTCTAAGTTTATTACTTTGAGATTATTTAGGTAAGAAATTAAATAAAAATAATATAAAAAACTATAAATAAATAATGTTTCAAAAACAGGGCATAATTTCTAAGCTCTCAATGAAGCCTTCCACAGATTTAAATAAGTTATTCAAAAATATACCCCGTTGATACTCGAAAAGACATTTAAAAGACACCTCACGATTTTGTTGTATACGTTCTTATTTACAGGCTATTTGTGGTTACTTATACGAATACGATACGATATAACAAAACAGCTATGTTGTTAAAAAGAATAATTATGGAGTTTCTTACCGGATTCTTCACGGGAGAAATCCAGATTGTGACCCGGATTTGAGGGTGGAAGGGTTCAAAAGATAAAATAGTATTTAATAATTTTGACGATTCAAAAGTGTTTGTAATAACCTAATTTTAACTAAAAAAAATTGAGTCTGAGTTTTAGTTTAGTGAACATAATGTAACACCTCAATAGGTAAAACCGGTAAAATATGTCGCGTCCATTTTTAATAACTTCACGTTTTATCGGCCGCGGTGGTCTTCGATACCTTCTGTAATATCGTAGTTGCTGCTGTTCTGTGCCAACTGGAGATAATACTACCGACATAGTTAACTCTAATACTTCACGACGCGCAATGTACAAAAAACTGCAATTTCATAATCAACCGGCATGATATAACAGTACCAACCAGCGCTGGATTAGTGTTTAGAGTTTGCTTTGGAGGATATTCAGTACTAGTTTTCCCGGAAATTCCCTTTACTTGACTTTTTTTAAGTACTGGAACGGAATAATTAAGTTACTGGTCAATAAATCAGCCACCACACTCAAGACCCTCGGTCTTTCTCATCTATACACTTCCGTATACCTTTTTCAGGTCCTCGGATCACGGCTGTAGAGTGATCCACGCTGCGCTTGCCAATCTGTGATCTCCACTCTAAGACTCGTCTGCCCTGATGGCCATCGTTTCTGCGACGGATATGAGCTGCCCATTGCCACTTCAGCTTGCTTAGTTTTTGGGCTATATCGGTGACTTTTTCTTCGTCGGATCGCTTCATTTCTGATCATATCCTTCAACGAAACTCATAGCATAGTCCTTTCCATAGTTCGCTGAGTGACTTTTGACTTAAAGATCGGGCCAACTGTGGTTGGTGTCCAAGTTACTACACCATAGGTCATGACCGGCAAGACGCACTGTTTAAACTTTAAGCATTAGGGTGTAGGCGAAGTGAACTTTCCAAATGCTACTAATCCCAACTGAATTATTCCGTCTGCTTTTATATCGAATTTGTTTCTACCTATGTAGTGTAATTGTCTGACTTGACATATTCTACAACAACTTACCATACCGACGACAACTGGTATCAAGTCAAAGTGTGTATTAGACAGGACCTTCTTCTTGTCTTTGTTCATCTGAATATCTACTCGGTTTTTCACAGATTTCAAAAAAAAATACGTTCTTAGTTTGACATGTATGTATGTATGTTTGTCCGCGATTATCTCGCGTTTGGCTGATCGAATTTTGATGCGGTATTCGAAAAAGAATTTTACATTCTGGAGAAGGATTTGGTATACAATAAATGGATACCCATGTTCTCATGGTCATCAGGACAGGACATTTTTGTAGGCGTCTGCGTTTTTAAAGCGATTTGGGTATTTTTTTTTATACCACTAGGGTGGCAATCAAGCTTGCAGTCCGTCTGATGGTAAGCGGTCACCGTAGCCTACGGACGCTTGCAACACCTGGGGCATCACTCGCGCGTTGCTGACCCTTCAAAAGCCTAATAACTTCTTTCTTGAAGAGCACCATACTGTAGTCCTCAGAGCAAACCCCAACAGGGGGCTTATTCCACAAACTAAGCGTTCGCGGGAGGAAATTTTCTCAAAAACCACACTGTACGTGATCATTTAGTTTCCAAAGTGTGAGGATGAATTCCCTGCCGATGGCGAGCGGTGCGATGTTCGAATGCAGCCGTGGGCATCATTTCGAACATTCATTAGAACACATTCCATTATACAAGCGGTAGAACGCACACTGGGAGGCAAAGTCTATCCTCCGGCTTAAGGGTTCGATACGGCTTGTGAATTTCGGAGAGTCAACGATTTTTTTAGTGTACGAAAAAATAAGCCAAAAAGGTTACTTAAAAGAAAAAACTATTTTTTTAACAAAAACAACAACCGACTTCAAAAAGATAGACTAAAAAGGTATTAATAATTATTTTAAAGAAATCTGATTAAAATTACAATTTGAAGTTGGTGTCTATCTCTCTATAGTAGTTTATAACACACTTCACTTGCACGACTTTTGTTACATCGGTACAGTCGGTTTTTGTTAAAAAAGTTTTTTCTACGTTCATATTGAGACCTATTTGTCTGCAAGAACGAGCAGTTGACGGTGCCTTAACTCGAGGCTGTTCAATAGATTTACTACGATGTCGTCCGCGAAGGTGAATAAGTTCCCGGTATTTTTGACTCGCATATTTTCTGTATTCTCACAATTATATTAAGGAAATTGAAATCAGCAAGAAATTTTGCTCATGCGCATATAAATTACGCTCATTGTTATCCATGTTTTTTTTTGTCTAACCTCTTTAAGACTGCTATATACGCCAGTGACCTTGCTCGAGTCGAATACCCAGCAGGCATGCTAAAATTAGTTTAAGAGTGTCCCCCATAAGAAGATAAAAAGCAAGAAGAAGTTCGTTCGTCTAAAACTAAGACGTTTGTGTGTATATATAATATATAATTCCTAGGAAATGTATACAATGCTGAACCATTCGCAGCCTAGTTGATAGGATGGCCAGCTGCTGTGCAGAGGGTGTGGTTTCGATTCCAGCACTGGACAAACATTTAAGTGTTTAACACATTTGTGTTTGTCTTGTGTCTGGGTGTATTTATGTATAATATATACCTTCAGTCAACAAAGTATCGGGAATGGATGATTTGTTTATGGTTCCAAATTCAAATTTTTGTTTTTTTTGTTGTTGTTAGATTGGCACAACTGTTTTCTATTTTGGCGCGGAGTTTGAGTTGCATCTGTTATTTATATTAAATACAGTGCTGTTTTTAGTTATATCATATCTAGTGTGTATTGCGAATTTCATAATGGACAAAAACATTGAACAAAGAGTTTGTCTTAAATTTTGCATCGCCAATGGAATTTCGTGTTCGGAGTCACTGAAAATGTTACAGAAGGCTTACGGTGATTCGACTTTATCAAAAACACGTGTTTATGAGTGGTACAAAGCGTTCAAAAGCGGTCGAGATGTGATGGAAGATTTGCCTCGCTCTGGTAGGCCATCAACGTCTGCAACTGAAGTTAACATCGCAAAAGTGAAGGAAATAGTGACTGAAAATCCTCATTCAACTTTGAGAGAGATAGCCGCCGAACTTTCTGTATCTCACGAGTCGATCCGTACTATTTTAACTAATCATTTGGGTATGAAACATGTTACCGCTCGGCTAGTCCCAAAAGACCTGAATTTTCTCCAAAAACTCAATCGCATGAGAGTCGCTGAGGACATGCTAGAACGAGTCAATTCCGACCCAACATTCATGAAACGCATTGTTACTGGTGACGAGACGTGGGTTTACGAGTTTGACATGCAAACTAGTCAACAAGCTTCGGAGTGGCGCCTTCCAACTGAACCGAAACCGAAGAAACCACGCCAAAGTCGATCAAAAGTCAAAGTCATGTTGACTGTTTTCTTTGACTATCGCGGTGTTGTGCACTCGGAATTCTTGCCGGAAGGTCAAACGGTAAATAAAGAATATTATTTGAGCGTTATGCGGCATTTAAGAGAGCAAATTCGACGAAAAAGGCCAGATTTGTGGAATGAAAATTCTTGGATTTTGCACCACGATAATGCGCCTTCGCACAAGGCCATCATTGTGAAAGAATTTTTGACCAAACACTCAACAAATACCATCGAGCAACCACCATATTCACCAGATATGGCTCCTGCCGACTTCTTTCTTTTTCCTAAACTCAAATTACCACTTCGTGGCACCCGTTTTCAATCGGTAGAAGACATAAAGGAGAATTCGCGCCGAGAACTGAATTCAATTCCGGAAACAGCGTTTAAAAAATGTTTTGATGATTGGATTATTCGTTGGCGTAAGTGTATCGTTTCTGAAGGAGCATACTTTGAAGGTGATAAAATAAATTTGGATGATTAACAAACAGTTTGTGTATTATTGATCTTTTCCCGGTACTTTCTTGACAGAGTAGTATATATATATATATATATATTAACAATAAAAGTATTTGTATCCGTTATCTGTATTTCACAATACACGCTTTGCTTAGCTTGGGACAAGATGGCACTTTTTGATATGTCCAAAAAATATTATATTATATATGTTAGGAAATGTTTGAAATAAGTTGTCTGAGGTTCTGAAATACCCCATAAATTTATTTCCTACGTAATTCCGAAATAGTACTAGAAAATGTGTAAAAATTAATATACCGTAAAAAGTTAAACAGTGAGAATAATTTTTTTTGTATAAATGCTCTTATTCGGCGTAATCAAGACAGATTATAAAAAGTAAAATCTTCCTTGAACTAGTTTAATATGTTTAAAATGACATACAGATAAATCTGTGAATAAAACCGTATTCTTGAGGGTTCCGTCGGCAAATGGCAAAAACGAAACCCTTATAAATTCGGCATGTAATTTTTTTTTCGCGCTCATCCTATACTGTGGAAATTCATTGGATTCGGCTTTAAAATGTCTTCTAACATTCTAAACCTCATGATCTAATAATGTGAAAAAAATCACGACAATAGGGCTTTATAAATACTACTAACAAATTTTTTTTTGCGTAATATCGGTTCATAAGTTTTCTTAGGTACCTACCTATCCGCAATAATTCTCATGCTACGGATCCCCAAATTAATGCGTGTACAACACATACTTTGCTTGTTTTATACAAGCTTGCAAGCAGTGAATTTTTTTTGTCAATGATGACAGGTACATTCTTACCCTAATCAAACTATAAGCTGGCTTGCCTCAGGTTGTATTGTAGTATCTAAATGGACCATGTCTGTCTGTCCTATGTCTTCTAAGGGGACCTAAGAGAGCCCTAAATTATAGCTTAAATTGAGAGAGGACATAAAAGATCAGACTTAAAGCATAAAGGTATATATGTAAATAAACTTCTCTTAGTCACAAGTTTGTCCTTACTTCAATGTAACTGGCACAAAGCACTATTTTCACTAGTCGATAACACAATGCCTACTGCATAAGTGTTTAATTAATTTTAAGTCTAAAAGGGCAAAAACTTTGTTTTTACAATAGGTTAATTTTGAAGATTGTCATTAACAACCATAGAGTGTTGCCAGAAACAAAACAGGTTGCGTTCGAAACCTAGCGTTTCGTGCGTGAGGCGCAGCCCTGATAGCAACGGTACAAAACAGTATTATTTAAAACATTTAGGTGACATTATATAAAGTAAAAATTCTTCTGGAAAATATGTTATTTAATTTTTTGTTATTACAAGGTCACTTTATGTTTGAAACACTTAATTGTAATGAACTATTTTATAAGGTACTCGTGGCCCAACGTTCGTCAATGCAAACGATGTGTGAAGTTATGCAACTTCGAAGTGGTCTGTCAATGGATAGGTGGCCACTCTGTTGGCACATTCTTTTGATTGTTTCCGTGCTTCGAGGGCACGTTAAACGGTCGGTTCTGGCTGCTGTCGTCGCTAACTACAGTCACTATGTTGAAATGGTCTGAACTTACACCTAAGGTCAGAAGGTCAGAATAGTTTGTTACATACCTACTTAATTTACCTACCTATACTTTGCCTATACATACGTTATATTTTTTTCTGTTCTACTTTTAACGCCTCAGATGTAAGAAAAAAAATGTAATATACCACGTTTTTTATAAAAAAAAATAATGTTAAATAAACAAAAAGTAATTAATGTTTTTTTTTAGTCATAAACGTGGGGCGCATGTAGGTACTATGTAGGTTACCTAAGATACTTTTAATTTGAAGGTCTATGAAGTGAGCATACCATGTTTAGTTAAATGTAGAACAAATTAGCCGTTTTTTATCCGTTATATACAAAATTTACCGCTAAGCTATTTTTTCTAAAAACTAGCTCAACGGCAAATTTTTTAAAATTACGTATGACCAACGGATAAAAACGGCTAATTCTCAGCCACTTTGCAGGTCCCTATAATCCTTGCATATCACATTTTGCATAACTTCACTCGAAGTTAGCGACTATGACCTTTTTTCAAAAAATGCTCAACGGCAAATTTTTGAATATAACGGATAAAACGGCAAATTTGGGTATACTTTGTTTTGCATTTGACTAAAAATGGAATGCTAACTTCAAAGACCTTAATGTTAATGCGCCGTTTATGTCTAGGACAAATTTTATTTTACCTACTTTTCAGTCCATTTATTAAAACGTGGTAGGTACCTACCTATATTAAAAATACTTTTTTATTTCATTTTATTTTCTACTTTATCGTCTTATATTAATACATTTGTAAGTAAACTATTAAAATCGGCCAAGTGCGAGTCGGACTCGCGCAGGAAGGGTTCCGTACCATTATCTATAAAAACGGCAAAAAAAAAAATCCCGTTTGTTGCATGGGAGCCCCCCTTAAATACTTATTTTATTTTAATTTAATTATTTATTTTTAAAGTGAATATACATATAACTAAATCTTCCATGAATATTTCAAGCGTCTACCTGTTGCCGTTATCAAAATCGAGCAAAAACGAGATTAAATATTTATTATATTCTGTTTTTTTAGTATTTGTTTGTATAGCGGCAACAGAAATACATCTTCAACTGTCTAACTATCACGGTTCATGAGATACAGCCAGGCGACAGACGCGCGCCGGACGGACGGACAGCGGAGTCTTAGCAATAGGGTCCCGTTTTTTACCCTTTGGGTACGCAACCCTTAAAACCGGGCACTAATACTAAACTAATAGACTTGAAATGATGATTCTTTTTATTTAGATATTTTTCGGTTCCTGTACTTATCCTGTAACTTTTTTGTTGAATAGGTATTGCGTTGTCATCTGATTCTGAGCTAATTTTTACAGTTCCAAGTAAAGTTGGTTAAAAATCGGTTGAAAAATTTGTAACGTACCTACAGATAAACAAGAAAGCTATATGACGAAAAAGTGGTAAAAATAGAAAGAAAAAAAAAGGAAGAGCATACTCGAGCATACCTTTTCAAATGCAAAAAAATATTATCTATCAGTGGCAAAAACATACAATGGACAAGGTTTACAGTTTCCGGTTAGTTCCAAAAATTAATAGGCCTAAAATTTGTTATGGACATAATGACCTTTATCTACCGAGTTCAGGGACCTTATTTTATTATTAATACCAAGGTCATAATATAAATTATGACGCTTAGGGTCCGGGTATGGTCCAAAATATTTGACAATCGAAAAGATCGTCAGTACTGAATTATTGCCTTAATGTGGCATAAAATATGTTTCACAAATCCATTGCGTTTTGAGTATGGAATATTTAAAATATGCTCATATGAAACAGTCAATGTATATTAACAGTAAATAAATGATTGTAAATGTTTAAGAACGTGGTGGCTGGATATTGGAATCTCATCGCCCGGAAACGAATAAAAAACGCGGCAAAACTTTCAAACTTGGAACTGAATGGAACGTCATTTTTTACGTCGGTTAGGGTTGTCGCAGTGAAAAATGATATAATTTATATCGGTTCGCTTAGTAGCAAGCGGCTACTCGTTTTGTGTGCGCGTGATAAAATATAAATAAAAAATAAGTTTTTTTCTTTCTTATACTAATTTAAAATGTTTTCTTATCAACGCGCGGTACTCTGTGACAAAACGAATGGTTAGGCACGTTTAGTTTTAATTTATCGATATCGATGTTTATGGACGTCTAGGTAAATATGTTAAAAATATTAAATTATACTGAAAATATAAATCTAAATCCAATAAAAATAACGGCCAATCTGTAAAAAAAATGTGTGCTGTTAGTCAAAGAAGAATATACCGTGCAATGTTATTTTATGAAGTGCAATATATAACCTTCATATTTCTTTATTCTTGAAATTTTAGGAAATGAAATGTTATTGGTAAGAGTAAGGAATTTCAAGATGTCATTATTCAAAATGCAATTGTTATAAAATACGTATGACTTTGTAATTAACCCCGAGTTTTCTGGTTTCGAAATCAAAAGTATTTTCTTGGTGATATTCTTTTTGCAGTTAGAGATATGTCGTAATACACGTTCTTTCTCAGCTGAGCATAAACATATGTTAGTAAATATAAATACTATGATCTTAGTACCTATCAGAAACACATATGTAAATAATTCAATAAAGTCTTTGCTTATTCATTATGCTTGCCATGCGTGCTAATAAAATCCTACTAATCTCAGAAACTGCCTATACGCAAGGTTTAAAACTATTAGAATTACGCTTCCATGCCTTTTTAAAGCCTATACTAGGCTGTTAACACTAACTAATGCTCTAGTAGTATTTGCACCTCGATAACAATTTCAATGCAACTAGATTTAATTAGAGATTCTTATCGATAATTATGACTTCACTAGCGAACGAAAACTGGTCACAAATAAAAACGTGAGTTCATACTGGCACGAAGGAATGGATATTCAAATTTAGAAGCAGATTTCTTTTATGGCTACTTAATTTGGGTGATTCGATTTGAATAATTAAAAAAAATGGTTGTTGGAATTTTTCTGTTAAGATATTTTTCTGTTTGATTGGGAGGTGTTTTTGATGACTTTACTCAATTTGATACTATTTTATTGTGAATTTTTGAGAGATGATGACATTTTTCGTTTAAATTTTAGATACTTATTGGATTTTTATGGCTGCAGATTGCTACTGGTTTTACTGCTAAAATGACTATTGAATGCTCTGGTAGGTTTTTTCTATTGTAAATTTTAATTTATTTATTAGGTGTGGATACATTCTTGACTGATTACGTATGAAGTTTTGATAGATACGATTCTTGGCATGTCATCGGTAGGTTAAACAACAATTAAGCAATGAAATGCAGCCAGTGGAAGGAGGTGGTCCAAAACTGGCCATTGTTAAAATATTAGGGGGGTGCCTTCGTCCCATAGTGGATGTTTTCCAGCTAAGGCAACAGTTTGGTTAGTAACAAATACTTTTTAACAACTAGTAGAACCACCCGATTTCAACCGCATAAACACTTATTTCCGTGGGAACTGCCATCCGGGATAAAAGTTAATTGACTCCCTCGCAGCTTAGTTGGTAGTGTGTAAACATTTATGTGATAAGCATTTGCGTGTTTGTCTTAAGTCTGGGTGTATTTATGTATGATATGTATATATTTACAAAAAAAAATTTTTTTGGTAGCAAGTACCTAGTGACGAGCAACTTCTCTTGAGTATTTTTTTTTATATTCAAAAATTTATACATGAAGATTATTATTGCGTCTTTTTTAGCGATAAAGAACAAACCGCTGGGCCGATTTCGCTCAAACTCTTTTCAGATCTAAGTCATGACGAGGCGTATCGATTGATATGGTCACGACAGCAATTTGGTCCATGGCTTCTTGTATATCGAGGGACAGAAAGAAACTAACATGCATACATACACACACACACACACACACACACACGCCAACCTGACAATTTTAAAACTGATGGCAAACGATTCGCCAGCGGGCGATTTAAGTCAGTAAAAACCAACTGGTTCCGAGATGACTGAGACATGATTTGCCTGGTTTCTTACGTTTTAATGAAAAAAATTTGTAGAATTAATTGATGGTAATGACCTACATTACTGATTAAATCGTTATTCTACACATTTTTTTATTTAAACGTAAAGTAAATGGACAATGCATGCTACAGTCATTTCGGAACCAGATGGTTTTTACTGATTTGAATCATCCCGCAGGTCTCAAAACGTACAGAAAACGCAAATGTAGCTATTTCGATTTTTGGACCTATTATATAAATTCCTCAAGAGAAATTAAAAAAGTATATAATTATTTGTATCCGTTATCTGGTTTTCATAATACAAGTTTTGCTTAGTTTGGGACCAGCGACGGCGATGTGTAATATGTCCTAAAATATTATTATTGTCCTTCTACGTCCCTGCAGCTATCGTAGTCGTCGTACCTTAAAAAAATATTCCCGTGGGAACTCATATCATCTCTATTATATTATAGGTAGTACAGATAACGGGCAGGCCATGTCGGTACAAAGAAGGCCCGTGATCCAAATGTTTATTAGATTGGAGACCATTGTATAAAAAACTTCAATAATGATAACTACAAATGGCACGACGATGTAAATAACCCAAATGGAGTAAATACCAAATAGCCCAAGTTCGTGTAAAATAGCATAAATTAAAGTGTTATTGAAAACAGCTAAAGAAAAACCAATATGTATTGTTTTGGTCTAAAAGATCTTTTTATGGATTTTTTATAACAGACTAGTATTTGCCTATTTGCTCAAATTAAGACAAAAAAAAACCGGCCAAGTGCGAGTCGAACTTGCGCACGAAGGGTTCCGTACCATCTACAAAAACTGCAAAAAAAAAACACCCTTGTTGTATGGGAGCCCCCCTTAAATATTTGTTTTATTTCAATTTAATTATTTATTTTTAAAGTGAATATATAACTAAATATTCTGTGAATATTTCAAGCGCCCACGAGCAAAAAAATCAAGTTCGTTGTATGGGAGCCCCCTTTAATATTTATTTTATTCTGATTTTTTAGTATTTGTTGTTATAGCGGCAACAGAAATACATCTTCTGTGGATCATCACGGAGGGACGGACAGCAAAGTCTTAGGGTCTCGTTTTGTATCCTTTGGGTATGGAACCCTAAAAATGAATGTTTCTAGCAGATTTTTTTCTGTCAGGCAGAAAACAAGTTGAGTGCATTTTTTTGAAGCCGGTTTTTTTTTGTTTAAAAGTTTTTATTTTTTACTTTTGAGTGAGGGATTGCCTTTTTTTCCCGTACACTAAAATAATTCATACTCATAATAGATTTTATCAACATAAAAGGCAGTTCTATATTAACATCAATTATTTTTTGCTCAGTCGGTGGTGGCCGAGGGGTTAAAATTTCACTTTAGGTCCCAAGTGGCGGAGGTTCGAATCCCGGGGTCAGCGTATACCAATGAGACTTTTCTTAATTTTTAAGTACACTGATTTATTTATTCACACCACTGGCTTTTCGGTGAAGGAAAACATCGTGAGGAAACCTCCATACGTCAAGGGAAAAAAAGACGTATGTAAAGTCTACAATCCGCATTGGGCCCGCGTGTGGACTATGACCCAAATCACCCTCGCTTATGAGGGTAGGCCGTGCCCCAACAGTGGGGACGTATGAAGGATGGCACGAAAAAAAAAATACTGTTTTTTCTCCAAAAGTTAAAGATTTAAATTCACTGCTTTAATATGAGACCACCTGGGAAGTATACCTGTTTAAATAAAAAAAAATACTCAAACCGGCCCAGGTGTCTTCGAGTAATCGGGAAATATACTTAAAAAAAAGATTCCTACGATTTAAGAACCTCCTCCTTTTTTGAAGTTGGTTAAAAACTACATGAAACATAAATAGATCTATCAGGACTTTGAGTTGATCATAGAAAACAAGTTTAAAAACAAATCTTGAGGCCGCCATTGCTTTTGACAGTTTTTACCAGCATTCCGTTCAAAACTAACGAACATCTTAATTAAATCTTAAATTAAAGTAAAGTTACTTTTGCATTTGAGAAGATTAGTCCCATGGGTAACATTTATACATTTAAAACAATAGAATAAGAAAACTCAACAGACGTTTGGGAACTTTACGCTAAAACTATAAACAAACTTAATAATTAATGTGCAACATTTTTAGGGCTCCGTATCCAAGAGTAAAAAACGGGACCCTATATAACGAAGACTTACTAAGACTCATGAACCGTGATAGTTAGACAGTTAGAATTTTCGCAGACGATGTCTTTCTGTTGCCGCTATAACAACGAATACTAAAAAATTGAATAAAATAAATATTTAAGGGGGCTCCCATACAACAAACGTGATTGTTTTGCTCGATATTGATAACGGCAACAGGTAGACCCTTGAAATATGCACAGAATATTTAGTTATATTTAATTTAAAATAAATAATTAAATTAAAATAAAACAAATATTTAAGGGGGGCTCCCATACAACGAACGTAATTTTTTTTGCCGTTTTTATAGTACGGAACCCTTCGTACGCAAGTTCGACTCGCACTTGGCCGGTTTTTTTTTCTGACCTTGCGGTCAAAAAATCAAAGTTACAGTCGGCATATTGAAACTTAAAACCACACTAGTGACCAAACACCCAAGGTCAGAAGGTCAAAAGAGTTTTTTGAACTGTAATAGCACAACCCTAAGCCATAATTTTTAATAGTTGTGTGTTTCCTGATGAGATGAAACTTACTAATGTCATACAACTTTTTAAATCAGGTAGTTCAACAAACCCTATTCATTTTTGGCCTATTTCAGCACGGACGCGATGCAGGAAGAATTTCGGTCAATAACCGGTCACTATTTGTCTCTGTTGCGCGCGCATAATTATTTGCCTTCGCGCTCGCACAAATGTGATGACCGTTGTCATCAGAAATTACTACTAATTTGACCACTGAACACAGGTTAAAAGGTCAATGTACGAAATTCTTCGTGCTTCGCGTCCGTGCTATACCAATATCTACTCAGTAAAGTATCAATAACTCTCTTAGAAGTAATAGAGCCAAGACATCATTTTATTCAAACAGTCAGTTCGGTCACAGTCGGTTTCATCACCTTTGATAAAACCGACAACGTCAAGACAGTCGTGGCGCCGCGACAAAATGTATGTAGGGCCTGATTGCACGCGACTAGACATTTGTAACGATATTATGGTAGTCGTGTGCGATCGCCCTCCGTCTCGCCACGCACCTTACGATTGCCCTATCAAGACGACTTCGATGGCCGACTAAATGAAAGATGGTTTAGGTTGTGGTAGTATGTTTGACTTTACGATGCCCTAACAACCGAAGCAAGAAGGAGTGGAACTATTAAAATATGTATTTTTTAAGTTCTAATGATGCTCTGTTTCGCCTTTTTTTTATTAGTAAAGGCTTTTGGACCAGAGTAAAAATTATATCAGGGACCTTATTATGAACAGGCTCGAATTATTCGGACTCTGGAATTCGCGAGAAAAATGTATGCAAGTACATTCACAGGTTTCGACTTCCCGTCAGACTTCAATTGTACAGTGTGGCTGGTGCAGCCATTACTGCTCCACCAGATTTTTTTCCTAAAGAGTCTCACCCCAAAATTGGCTTGCACTGTCGCTATTGAGGACTATATACATCATACAACCCTCAGAATAAGGAAGAAGCAAAATGGCTATGCCTTGACATGCATACCTCTCGCCCGCGGCAAACGAAAGCTCTGCCTTGGCCAAATGTGCCGCGGGCTGAGCCAAACGTTCGCTTAAAGGCGCCTCAGTACGTTTGCCTCGCGCACTGAGGACGGTTATAGTTTGCCTCGCTCGCCCAGTTAGTACGCGGCTAATATGGATATAAAACTTTGTATCCTACTATATAATATTGTGTATAATATTACCCTGTTTCCAGTTCCTTTTTTTTTCCGCACGTGATGCTTCATGACGATCGTGATTGAAACTGGACAGGACATAGCTAATAGCAAATTAGGCAAGAGGAGGACATAATAAACTATCTCAAGTTCACGTGAAATCAAGATTTTTTTATTTAATAAAAAAATTACATTAAGAAGCCGATGTAAGAATTTTTAAGACTATAATGCAATGACAAACGCCAACATACATCATATTTATAATATACAACAACAACAGCTACAACACTACTCGCTTTCAAAACAAAAAGATAATGGCATTTGTGTATCGATATTTTTTGCAACTCACTCATCCCATACGTGGATACACAATGCGACGTTTTGTTTAACGGTACTCAAGTCGACATGCGAAGTCGATATTAAAATATATTCTCAATAATGTTATTATTAAAGTTAGAATTTATTTTCTACATTATATGTAAGGCTGTTAGATTGAACTGTTTGCTAATATGGAATTGTAAATGCGCTGCAGTAACATTAAACACCTACTAGGCATCTGTTCGCGTCGGCAAACGCTGAACGAATGAATAAAAAGTGTGTTCTCGATAGACGTTCATCTGACAAACTACGTTGGGTGGAGCTCACTGCATCCGCCTCTAAAAGTGAGCTCAGCCATTGGCCCATTTAAAAATCGATTGCATTTTATAAATATGTAACCACTTTCATCCAAAGCGTACCAAAACGGTTTATATCGCTGTCTATTTATATTACGAAGTTCGTCTTTATTTTAGTTAGTTGTAGAATTCGATTTTCAAATATGTAGACCTAGTGAAGCGCCATTTAATATCGATGTGTCTTCAATTGTTTTACCGACATGTCTTTGTAGCCTCTTTTGTTTTATTTAAAAGAGAATGGGTCCAAGAGATGTATTTTTTCTGAGGCATTCATCCAGTTTACGACAGCGTATTTTATGTACATATATCTATATATGTGTTGAAACATGAAACATACTAAGGTGGGTAAAATTGAATCGGTAATAAATAATGGTGTAAGATGATTTATAGTGGAATCGGGAGAAGAAAATGTATAAGTAATTCTTAATGTAGGTACGAGTACCTACCTACTTGGAATAGAAGTTTGTTTTGATTTTGTACGTCTTTGTAATATAGATAGGTAGGTAGGTACTAGTTGGGAAGTTCGTCGAGGTTTTAATTAGGTACCATTGAATGAGATATTTAAATACCTGCTCTTTGATATTGGGGAAGACATAAACTTATGAATAAGTCAATGATTTATTTAAACTGACCTTGAATTTTTTCGCAAAGCCAGGAATGGCTTCGTACCTAAACCGGACTCAGAATCTGTTTGCAATTCGTGTAAACAAAAATGACCTTAACGCGCGTCTTTCGCTTTGTTAGTCTATGCAACATATACATAAATACGTATAATATTTGTCATTGTAAATTTGAAATTTTGTAGATTTTAGGTTTAATCAGTGTCGAGATTTGAAAACCAGTTAAAGAATGTGACAATAAAGGTAATCATGTAAGTATTTTAATGATTTATGATTAAATTACCAGAAAAAGTTAATATTAAGTAAAGTGAGGTTATGTTTACAAGATTTGAATAGAGATTTTGAGTCAGGTTTATATAGGTAATTAAGAATGTCAAATTTAATATCTAGAAATAGCTTTAGCATTATATTATCAACTTCATATGTAAATGATCATATGAAATTGATATTTTATATGGAAAAAGCAAAACTAGGGTAGACCTAGGAGAGTTGAAACAATTTTGACATTTTGCTTAATAGACAAAGTACTTACTATTCACACAAATCGCATATGATAAGTGTCAATCGATCGGCCATTTCTTGGATTTGCAGATGAGTCACACAAAGAAAGCGTAAGTGTGCATTATGTAGCATAATAATCAACTTTAACATCACAATAATTAACTTGAACATCACAAGTCATTCTGTTTCAACTCCCCTCATGCCGAGGTAAGTTGAAACAGAGGTCGAGATGAATTGAAAAATTTATTGATTGTGTTGAAGTATATATACCCAATTTTAACAAATTGGTAATAAAAATATTAATATCCTGTACAAATATTCTCATCCCCTTTCACAAAAAGCATCACACCTTTGGACAATTTACTTTTGTTTTTTCTTAAATTGCTGCTTTTAACTTCCATATAGGTATCATTAACGTAGTAGGTACCGTCGTTCCCATGATTTGCATTTCTTTATCCTTATAATTTACTAGCGTTTTCCCGTGGCCTCGCCCGTCCTAAATTTGGTTATTGGCGTGGGATTCTTACGGCAACTCCTTGATTATGCTGAAGAGGTTTTTTATAGCAAGCTGTATAGTTCGGTCAACCGGACTAACAACCGGACTACTGCTACTAGAGGGTAGTTGTAGCTATGGTTCGTTCTTGGAATTCGGTTATAGTTAGGTACTCCCGCGGGAACTTTTGAATTTTCTGTGATAAAAAGTAGCCTTTATCCCTCTCCGTGTCTTTAACTATCTCTGTGCAAATTTTGGCTCAATTAGATGCTCCGTTGTGGCAGGATTGAGTAACAAACGTAATAGTTATTCCCGCGAGAACTTTTGAATTTTCCGCGTTGAAAAATAGCCTATATATATCATATTCCAGGACCTTATCTATACGAGTGCCAAGTTTTATGCTTATCCATCCAGTTGTTGAAGCGTGATTGAGTTACAAACAACCAAACATCCAAACTTTCGCAATTATAATATTAATAAGATAGCTGGTAATTAAAAATAGTTGATAATTAATGAATTTTGCCTGCGACTCCACGCACCCTAAAGTTGGTTATTAGCGTGGAACTCCTTAATTAATACTTATGTGGTTTGCTATAGCTGTAGCTTAAGCTCGTTTACAGTTATTCCCACGGGAACTTTTGAATTTTTCGGGATAAATTGGTCCAACCGTTTGAGCGTGAATAAATAACAAACACACTCACAAATGTTCGAATGTAGAATATTAATAATAATTATATTTAAAATAAAAATGAGATGGTGGTCATGACCTTCTGGCTTAAGAACATGGTTTGAATTTTTTTTTTATAACCAAACGGTAGGAGCTATAATGTCGTTTTAAGTGTCCTATATAGGCTGGAGCTGTCTACAGTTAGGCCATAGTGAAAGAAGAGCTAAAAATCCAGCTCTCAGGGTTTCCTTCTTGTACTAAAAGACTACAGACTTTGTGTTGAATCTCAAAAAATGGTTCTAAAATTCGGACATATCTTTCAGTACTTTTTGTGTCTGTCCGTTTGTCTCGTCATGTGAAAATGAGAAATACAAATTTTCAGGATTTTTCTCACGATCCTGTACTGCAGGGTTTAGAGTTACCTCTGTGAAACCTAGTTATATTGGTAGGTGCTTGTGAGAGGTATCTAGTGATTTTTTTTAAACCTTACCACCTTTAATGGTAAGACTTTTAGATGACACAATGATTTGATCTAGCTAGACATTAAATATCTGATCCTCAGAATTACAGTTAACCAAAACACAAAAATTAAATCATAACGGAAGCCATAAAGATTTATTATGTCCGTCCAGCTTTTCTTACATACTTATTTTACAGCCTTCACTAAAAGTAGAAAGTTATTCTACTTTTTGTAGAAGGCTGTAAGATACGAATAATAAAAATATGTAGGTAGGTAGATATAGGTATTTTGCCAGTTATTAGCTTCAAAGCTCAAGATTTCGTGTACTTCATCTAAATTCTCAACCATCTAGAAAATATCACGCACAATTTACTTTGTAGGTAAATATTTTGAAGAAAATAATATTGAATACGTAGTACACAATATTATTACTTATGAAGTTACGTTTTAATAAATTATTAGATAAACAAAGCTGCTATAAATTTATTATTTATTCCATAACAGTTTCGTACAATACAATACAATACAAATATCCTTTATTGCACAAAACAAAAACACAAACTTATTGAAAAAAATAATATTAAAAACACGTACAACAGGCGATCTTATCGCCAGATGGTGATTTCTACCAGATAACCTATGTTGGTATTGATATACAAATTTAAAAGATTGGAATGGTAGGATGTGCAAAATTGTACAAAAACTGAAATAAAGATATAAGTAACATAGAATAAGAATAGTATAAATTACCAAATAAATAAATAACTACAAAATACATAAATACCCTTATACATAAAATATAAAATAAATAAATTCCTTACATAAAAATACATAAACTACACATAAATAAAACAATCATAACTTAAATATTTAAGTGTCTACATCAGAAGAACAGAGGGAGCAAAACAACAAGGTTATGCGAGTTTTAAAAAATGCTTTTTCACTTGTGCTTTGAAGGTTGTAAGTGATTGTGCTTTTCGGATATCTACTGGGAGAGAGTTCCACAATCGCACTGCTTGTACGGTGAAGGAATCATCGTAAAATTTTGAGTTGTGACTCGGTGTATTAAGTAATAAATTAGAGGAGGAACGCAAAGAGGCATAGTAACCAAAACGCTCTTTGAGATAAGACGGGTAGCTAGGATTGAACAGCACACAGTAAAGAAGTGAAAGAATATGAGCATTCCGGCGAAAGCGAATTGGGAGCCATTTCGTATTTTCTTTATCAAACTGATTTTACTTGTAGTACATAGTAGGTAGATTGTAGGTTGTTTTCTATGCTATCCGGAAATATTTAATAAAATATAAGAGATCTAATCGAGGGGTTCCATAATTATCATGACACCGGAACGTTCTAAAATAGGTAGGAAGGTACCTAAATAAAATTACAGATGTAAAGTATACCTACCTTTACATTTTAAACAGCTTTTGGTCAGGAAAGGACGAAACCCCAATCTTTGATGTCTGATGTAGGTACGGGTGGCAGGCCCAACAGAAAATATAATGCTTAACCCAATATGTAAATTTTAAAATATTTTTTAGAAATCAATACTATAGCGTGATAACTAATACTTTTTGCGTTAAGTAGAATTTTGTTTTTTGCTATATAAGTTTTTGGATAAATGCTACAGGTAGAAGCAATATCAATTGAAATTGATGATACCAATTCGTAATTTGGCTCTAAAAATTAAGTTATGTTAAAAAGCTTAACATATTTATAAGGTAAGTCAATTTTTAAAAACGATATGCTAAGTATGTGTTCTAACACACCTTGTAGGTACAGGCACTTAAGTGTAGGAGAGAGTAGCCTAAAGTGGGTAAGCGCTCGTATAGGTACTGTTGAATGTAACATGGTGTCATATTGGGCGAGATTATTTGAACACTCCCGAGTTTTGGTCAGTTCCTATCGGGCACCGGAGTTGTGATGTACCTACTGAGATCGCGCGCAAATACTAACAATACATAGGTATTGTAAAATTTATTATTTTATGCTGTTATCAGTATAATTTCTTATTTTATTGCTTGTTACAAGCTTTGCTCAAACGGCGTACTGATTTAGGCAAAGTGAGTCTTTAATTATGATAATAAATAATTATTTAATACATAATACTATTTTATATTTTAATTTTAAGTTCGATAACTCTCGTGTTAGGTTTACTTTTAAAAGAAAGATTAACGATGACCAAGGGCTTTTACATTTTTACAGGGATCACTTTCTGATAATAATCTGTGGATAATGAGTATACCTACCAAACTAGTTTTCCACTTTTGCTAATATATATATCTGTCTTTACTACCCCTATTATTTAATTATTTAGGTAATTTTTATTTTACTTACCATCAACTAAGGCTCTTATGGAAATTTTGAAAAATATTGGGACATGAAGTATTTTGAACGATATAAGACACAAGACTAGACAAAAAACAGTACATACCTAGGTAGTTAAATCAAATATAAAAAGAATTTTAAACAGAGCTAAGATTATATATTATTCTTCAGATTTAAATATCGATAAAATGTAACCCCTTAATTCCTTCCCATCTCTAGTACTACGATCCCTGATAAACAATTTTCGCCACGGGGTTGCCAATAATGAATATTTGCAAGTTGTGTTCCTAAACGTTATAGAACCCGTAAATCGGCACATGTGGCGAGATTGCGTTCATAAGTATCCACTCTTAGTCAATTTTACGCATGTGTAGCAGGGGTGATATATTACAGCCACTTACCTGCATGTTAAAAAAAATATTTAAAATGTGTTACACTAGCATCGATCAATAAATAAATTGATGATGATCGAAAAGCAGTTTGCAGTTATATTTACTCGCATACATTTAGTTATGACAGCCACTAAATATTTAATAATATCTATTAAATTGCACAAATGGAAAAATGGCAACTTTGATATTTCATACGAGGACCTCATTCAAATTCCGAGAGTAGCAAAGGATTCTATAGTTTAACCTCTAACCCCGAGATTTTCAATGCATAAGGCATTCAACGATTCACCACATTCCTAGGTGCGCGGAAAAAAAATTTTCATCACTCAGTTTAATGCATGGAGAGCTACCCCTAAATATATCTGTATGGCGGTTCACCAAAGACACATGTTATACAATTTCATTAGAATCTACCCAAGGGTGGGCGGACATGACGAAATTATAAGGCCAAATCGGCTTCGTTTTTCACCATTGGCTACGGAACCCTAAAAATTGCAGTTTTAACAGAAATACAACTTGTATAATAAAAATTTAAAATAAAAACAATACAATACATAAAACTTTCTAAAATAGGTTACCTCCTATATCTATGGCTTATCACGAGTAATCACCTGGTGATAAGCTATTTTGTCAGTAATCGACCATAGGCTTCGAATTTTGTACTATTTATTAGTTTGTACCACAGATTATATAATGCTAGGTTCGTACTATGGACTGCGCAGTAGCCTCACGGTGTTGGCCACACTTTAGAAAGAGACAAAGTTAACCTGTGGTATCTTTTCTTATAGACAAGACACCACACGTTCGCTTCGTCTCTGTCACACTGTTGTGACTTAAGTGACTTTTTTTTCACAACTGGCTAGAAAACTGCCTGGTACTCTATGTCTGGAGTCGGCTGATAGGAAGACCATGCCACATTCGTCTCGAACTCTGCGCATCATGATCCTATGCACCTACCTGAATAACATTTATGAAGCTATAGCATATAGCAATGATAAGGCTTATCACAAAACACTATTTGGTAATTTCAGTATACTGCATCAAACTTTTCTGACCCTTTGATCAAACATCATAACTACCTAGCATACCTACCTACCTCGCCATATTAAAATGCTGTAAGCTGACGCAACACTAGCGAAAAAGTTGTAGTTGCACTGTATCACCGGGGAAATGCTAAACTGAAATCGTCCAGTAATTTTTTAATAGTATTTTACCATTCAAGTATTACGTAAGCAGATTTATTACAATTATTTACTCCCCCTCCCCCTTGTCAGCAAAAGTAAGCAAAGCTCTAACCGATGCTTACGTAAACATTTTTATATGCATTTTCCTTTTAATGTATTCTGTTTTTTCTTCTTTAATGTACCTATTCTCAGTTTTAAGTTTCACATAATATTCATTTAAACAAACTTTATTAACACGGTATTTAACATAGAGTAAGCTACAAAACAAACTTCTTTTTCATTTTCAAACATAAACAGTATGTGGGTTGCCACATGCGTAAAAAAGTTTAGGGGCGTTTTGTTGACAAGCATTACTTGCATTAAATGCACTCAATGCTGTCTATGCGCACATTCGATCGTTCTGTTGACCAAAAATTAATGCGCTATGACTTCCGGACCGCATTCAACGCATTGGCTACACATACACGGGAGGTAGAGTAGTGAATGCGCTGTCAAATAGTGAACACCCATATTGTTTGTTTAGATTTGGTGACCAGAACGATTTCAATGCGTATGCGATGTCAACAGAACGCACTTTTTATAACTGATGACGTAATCACCATCTAGAAACCATGTCATCAAAAATAAGCTAAGCCAAGACCCCCCGTCTTCCTATAGTGCTTACGTAATACTTGAACGGCCCCTGGCTGGTGAAAGCCGGAAGCAGCTCAAACACGGCAACATTGAGGCTGGTTAAAATTTGTGTCGTTAAGAGTAGAAACCCTGGGGCCATGATGGATACCAGAAGCAAAGTACCTTGGACGTGACCTCACCGCACGGCTGGTCGAGGAGAGTGCATTTACTTTAAGTTATAGCAAAAAATCACACGGCACAACAGAACTATTGCTCTGCAATCTTATTATATTTAGATAGTTCTTCCATCATGAGATCAAGTTACACAAGTTTATGCCTTATCAGTTTTTGGATTTTATCTCATACTAGCTTCTGCCAGCGGCTTCGCCCTAAATTTTGTTATCGGCTTAGGTTCTTACGGCAGCTCCTCAATTATAAAAAACAATAAAATATTTCCTCTTGAATGGCATAATACATTCGTGTCTGGGAACCCAGGGAAATACTCATACAAAATTTCAACGCAATCGGTCAAGCTGTTTAGTAGTTGACATACCGACAGCAGCGCCACCTACCGTGTCCAATTGTATTTTTAAATCATCCAGGAAACCATCGAAATACCCATATAAAATTTCAACCCAATCGTTTCAGCCGTTTAGAACTTATGTGAAAAAGATAAGTACGAAAGGATAATTCTTACTACCCGTTGTCCTATTACCCATTTTCCCGTAGGAATGAAGCATTTTCCCGCGGTAAAAAGTAGCTGGCGTTCATCAGGGGTAATGTCGGCTTATAATGGTAAAAGAATTTTTCAAATAGGTCCAGTAGGTTCGCAGCCTATTCAATACAAACAAACAAACAATCAAATCTTTCCTCTTTATAATATTAGTATAGATTTTTGATGTAACATCTGGCTTATTACCAAATTTCATGATTCTAGGCCAACGGGAAGTACCCAAATAGGTATCGGGAAGTACCCAAATAGTAATCGGCCCTTAGGGCGAATGGTCAATTTTATCAGCTTTAAAACTTTATTATAATTTATGATTAATGAGATCTTCACAGCTAGCTCCTTAATTTGACTTGTCACCTGTACACTGCCAAACTTTTATTTTTAATTTTCTCATTTGCACCCAAAACACAACACTACGATAAAACTATTGGGCCGAATTAGATTAAAAAGGGCAGAAGGTTAGCAAGAAGATGGGTATGTTTAATTTTATACACACGAAAGTTTCCCATGGGCAAACAAAAAACCATAATACCTAATAATATATAGTCGGTGGTGAACTAGGGTTTTCGATTACGCCTCGAGTACTGAGGAGCGGAGGT
The DNA here is from genome assembly GCA_946406115.1 of Apoda limacodes. Taxonomy (NCBI): domain Eukaryota; kingdom Metazoa; phylum Arthropoda; class Insecta; order Lepidoptera; family Limacodidae; genus Apoda; species Apoda limacodes. Next base: position 15,729,496 of record OX291555.1, on the reverse strand, counting down.
TCGAGCCCAGGTCTTTTTGTTTATATTTCAAGTTTTTGTGTTATTCACTTCACTGGCTTGTTAGTGAAGGAAAATATCGCTTACGTCAAAAAAAGAAGTATGTAAGTTCACAATGCGCACTGGCCTTGACTATGGCCCAAATCACTTCAGTGGGGCAACAGTGGAAACGTATGAGGCTGGTAAGGATCATCACGACACCTATCCCCGAAGGGATGGTCAGAGATATCACGAACGTCAATTGAATCCACTAGTATTACCTATACAAAGGGACAATTGAAACAAAACAAAAAATTTTTACCAAATATATATACATAGATTTTATTGGTCTTGAAATTGTATTTTTCTTGTCTCTACAATTCGCAGAAAGGCCCTGAAAAAGAAAGCAGATGTTGAATTTGCTGGCCTAAATTACACATCCTTTCGCGAGTAATATGGAGGTGAAAAGCTGTTTGTTCTCAAAGCTGCCTTTGCGAAGCTATAAAATTCTCCGCGGTGCATGTCAAATGATTTACGAAAAGAAAGAAGACTTTTTTCCTATTTACGAAAGAAAAAAGAAAAGAGTAGTACATTGTATGTGTATATATCACTTATTTTGTGCCCAGACTCAAAAGAAACACAAATGTTTGTACTGGAATATAGTCTTTGATAGACAAATGTAACTTTATTTTTTCATAACTTCAATAGATGCGGCCAAGTAAGTTAAACCACTGAAAAGGTTTCTCTTTACCAATTTCATACGGAAAACTAAAAGCGTTTCAGTATGCTCATTATTACTCGGAATTCATTTTAACCAATGACGACATATCAAAAATAAATAGATAATTATAATATAAATATAGGCTATATATCATAACTAGACTAGAAAGAAAAGAAACAAACTAACAACATAAAAGACACTTTCAGAACATAAACCTTCGCGCACTAGCAACGGGAAAACGGGAATTATTTAAACGTCAGAATTTAAGAAGAACTAAAAAAAAACAAAACATAAAATGGTATCTTGAATGACGAAGATGAAGAAGTCAAGATAAATCGAAGAAATGCAAAATAGGAGGTACACAAAAGATGTGATGACGAAGGCAAACCAGAACTGATTGCTTTTTAAGGTAGATGAACAAGGGGAGGCTTATATTTATTTATAGGTGGATTATATTTATAGTTCGCCTTTGCCCAGCAGTGGGATGAAGAATATTAGTTTTAAGTAAAATGCAAATGTGTGTTTCTAAATAATGTACTATATACAAAATAATTCAAGCAAAGTCAGAGGTTTATTTTTAATCGTTATGGGATTTTACGATTTTAATTAGTTTCTAGAGTAAGCCTGTCTAATATATTTCTTACACTATGGGAAAACTAACTGATCAGTCTACATATACGCACTTTATGATGCCACGTAAATCGTTCGCTCTACAAATGTTGTTATGCCCAATCCTAGTCCACTTTGAGAAGCAGTGGAACACCAGGGGTGCTGACCTTGGGGCCTTTCGGGTCTCTGCTAAGGTATCGAAAAGCTTTGGACAAAAAAATACATAAAAATTAGGAAAGAATATAAAATTTAACAAGAAATACTAAACGATAGCAATATCAACTTGGAAACTTTTAAACAAAATTTCGTTACATTGATACAACTCTCTATTGCGTTTTTCACTAAGATTTTAAAAAGAACTACCTTATCCTGACTTAAGTACTTGTTATAGTTTTTTTATACCACTAAGGTGGCAAACAAGCTAACGGTCCGCCTAATGGTAAGCGGTCAACGTAGCCTATAGACGCTTGTTGCCTATGTATAGCCTATGTTGCTGACCCTTCAAAAATCCAATAACTTCTTTCTTGAAGAACCTCATACTGTAGTCCATAGAGAAAACCTTGGCAGGGAGCTCATTCCATAACCCAAGCGTTCGCGGGAGGAAGTTTCTCTGAAACCGCACTGTACGCGACCATTACGGTTGTAAAATGTGAAAATTAATTCCCTGCCGATGGCGAGCGGTGCAAAAAAAAAAGTTAAGCAAAGATCCTGTCCCCGATCTGTCATTTTACCGCTTATGAATTTAAAGCTGGTAACTTAAAACTTGTATAGGTTAGGACATAATATATAAAGCCACCTTAGTCCAGATACATTGTATAAACAGTGTTGCAGCGAAGGGCTCACCACATCACACGTAACGCAGGACTAAAGTGGTAACTATTTATAAGAAAGAGGTTGTGATGGTTTGTGATTTTTTTCTTATATAAGAGGTTTTTGGGGGTTCGATTGATTACCTTGACAGCTAGCTGAAACGGTATGACTTCGTCACACTCAGCATGAAGTATCATGATAGGCAGTCGAGGCACGGCGCTCAGATAAGAATCCGTCGCAAACTCAAACTCGGAAGACGTCAGGAACGGCTGGATGAACATCTTGTGATAGTAAGGCAACCAGGATACAAGCTAACAATGTGAAAGATTTTTAAGCATGTGAAAAAAAAACAAAAATTGCCTACCCTCATTTTGGGCAAGGGCGATTTGGGTCACAGTATCCATCACGTGTGTCCGTACCCTGCGGGTAATGGCTTCACATACGTCTTTCTTGACGTACGAAGATTTCCTCATGATTTTTCCTTCACCGAAAAGAACAAATAGGATTGGCCATTACTATTGTAACGTTGAAGATTTTTTGAATAAATTTTAGGTACTGGTACACGTCCAGGTGATTACGATACGACGAAATACGGGACACTTGAATCATGGTAAATTATGCGATTTTTCTAAATAAAAGTGACGAATATAAGCAAATACCTTTGTATACGGATGTTTCTCAATTTCCTCCATAAGGTTGTTGAAAGGAGCTTCAAGTATCAAGGCGTCTGGCATCGGTAAATTATTCAGGTGCTGTTCTGCGCAGAGTTTCGGCAAGTGACTTGCAAGGTTAGATGCCACTGCTGTGCCTAGAAAGCATTTAAATTAAGATTGTGCGAACTCGAGAGCGCTGGACTAAGAATCAACCTGTCAATGACCATTGATGGAAATAAGTCTTCCCTAATAGTTGCCACCAAATCAGGTCCTATGCACTATATAAACTTAGCTGGGAGACGTCCATAGCTGAATGCAAGCCTCGGTCATATGCCTACATTACAGTTGCTCTTCTTGAGCCGCGTGCATTCGACTTCCAGAAACTACCACTTGTAGGAGGCCGTCCAACGCAGCATCTTCCAGTTCATGGTCACTATTTAAGAATCTTTATTCTCCATTGGTTATCGATTCGGCGAGCCTAATTTAGCCTGGCCATTGCCAGTTCAGCGACCCACCACCAGCCATATACCTAGACAAATTTTTTGATACAAGTGGCAGTGGATCGAAACTTCAGACTTCTATGTGGCGAACATTCAGAATATACCTATACTTACATTTTTATTTACAAAAGCCTAGGTAAATATAGAGAAATCCACTTGTCTAATGTTTTCAAAATAAAAATGATTGAAATCGTATTATTACCAAGAGAGTGTCCCCATAGAATGACGGTAGGTCTGTTTTGAGAGTCGATGGTATTCATTAGCCACGAGTAAACCTGGAGAGAATCTTCCACCACCCCACTCTCCGTCGGATGAACCTGGGTTGAGTCTCCATACCCTGCGTTATATTAACAAATAATAATAATATTAACGAGGCATAATAAGGTGCATCCAAACATTGAACTGCGACCACCACAGTGGCGGACAAAAGGGGGCAATTCCCTATATCGCTAGGCTACAATTCAATGCGGCAGGCATCACTACCTTAAAAATTATCTTACTAAGGGGCTCACCAAGGGCTAGGCAATGAAGTGCTAGAACCCAGAGCCGTAAAAACTCATAAAAAAACCAATTGCCGCGCCTTGCAGTCACCCACGACAGATCATTCCCATTCGTTCGTCGGCTTTGTCAACAATGGCCCAAATTAAATAAAATCTTGTATCCACCACTGAACCATCAGATCTGGTATAAAAATTTAAATGAAAGAATTAAATTAACACCGAAATGGAAATTTCTCGTAGTATGCGCCCGGCCTAAATGAACGAGACTAAACGAGAGTTTTGTATATTGTACTAAATTATACCACTGTTACTTGTCAATCCCACTTTTTTATACCACCATGGTGTCCAACCAGCTTGGCTTGCGTAATGTTATGCGGGTCACCATAGTTAATGAACGTTGCCCACCAGATGAATTACTAAAATCCATCACTTTTCATTTGCTGTAGTCCCTAGAGAAATAATACTCCACTTCGCCCAATAAACAAAATTAAAAGCGAACCTCTATAATCAAAGGTGAGGACGTGGAAGTTCAGTTGCTGGAAGATTTTGTACAGCATTATTCTGTTCGGGCAAGCCCTATGGTTAGAGTTACCTGAAAGACGGAATGAAAAATGAACAACATTACTTCTATTATACAATAATCTTCTTTTGAGAGTGCCAACTTTCATTAGTATACTAATGATATTACTCCTCTCTCTTAATCTCTAATACTCTCAGTTCCATTCCCTCAATTTGAAAAAAAAATCCATCTAGGTTGTTGATTTTAAGAGGCAAGATGTGACTGGCCTTACAGCCACATAATGTTCAACTCACTCAGAAAAGAGAAAGAACTAGCTTCCGGTCAATAGCGTAATATAGTGGAATTAGGACAATGGTTCTAAATTAGGACCAACGTGGTTTCATACGTGAAAAGAAGTAGAAGTTTGCATTAAGGCTTACGTTTTAGGTATTTATCAAAAGTTATTATAGATACGCTACCACAGCATTTCCTTAACCTTATTTTCTTTTTTTTAATCAATGGCCCAGCCAGAATCATCGAGGGGTTAATAGTATCATAAATCTTGATGAGCTTGATATGTCGCCAGCTTAGTTACCTACCATGAAAGTACAAGATGACAGGGTTGCGTGTGTTCACCAGCTCCTGGAGCATTCTATCAGATTCCTCGGGCACCTTCTCCGAAGTTTGGTTTCCGTTTATCAACGGGAGTATATGCCATACTCCTGAAATAGTAATGTTGGGTAAGAAAGAGGAAATACAAAAAACTAAATAAGATACATACCTAAGTATAAATTATTGTAATGATCTTTTAAGAACTTTTTCAGAGCTTCCAAAAAAATAGTAAGAGCCACACTGAATTCACCTCAGCCAATATACGCCCCACTGTAGGAGAAGAGGCCTTTTCTTAAGATCAAATTCCTTGCATTAGCCAAGTGCAAAATGGCGGACACTTGTCAGAGTTTCATCAAGCGGCCGATAAGGCCCCTGACTTGGCTTAACGACTGACGTCATTATGTCAATCGCTAATACTGACAGCTTTGCGTGCCCTTTGAAGCACGGAGGAACTCAGGAAAATGTGCCACTACGCGGTCAACCATCCAGGTATAGACCACGCCTGACGGTGCTTAATGAGCTCACAAGTTGTATCTAACAAGTCCAAGTTGGAACCCTAAAAATTGTCACCTCGAACTTAAAATCGCTTTCAGTGCCAAGATAATTACGAAAATCACAACATTTAATTGGCAAAGTTTTCAAAATTTTTGACACTAAAAGCAGCACGGGAAAAGAGAATTTAAAACTTTTGCTAGTCTGTCAACCAACCACGCTATGGCTTCAGCTAAGCAAGTGGCAAAATACAAGAAAGTGTAAGTAGTTACTTTTAGTAGTTTTTTTTTTTTCATACCACTAAGGTGGTAAGCAAGCATACGGTCCGCCTGATGGTAAGCGGTCACCGTGGCCTATGGTTATTTGTTACACCAGGGGTATCACTCGCGCGTTGCCGACCCTTCAAAAATCCAATAACTTCTCTTTTGAAGAACCCCATGCTGTAGTCCTTAGAGAAAACCTTGGCAGGGAGCTCATTCCAACACTACTTACCTAAGTACCTATTCTTTAAAATCGAGCATTACCTAATTTTATAGGGCAGTCATCGACTGTGGAGTGGAATTCCACGTAGAAGTTCCTACCGCCCTGGACGTCGGAGGTTGAAGGATCGTCATAGTCGGGATGCCTTGGGAAGTTTACTGAAAAGTATTTAAATTATATTATTATAACTAGTGTTTTAAACCGATACCCACAGCACGCCGAATATTATTTTTTTATATTTGAACGCGTCAATGTCAGGAATAGTTCGTGAATAGTTCGATTTAAAAAAAAACAAGCCAAGTGCGAGTCTGGCTCGCGCAACGTGGGTTTCGTACAAACTTATTTATTTATAGATAGTTCTTCCATCATGAGATCAAGTCTCACAGGCTTATGCCTTGATTATCAGTTATTGGATTTTTTCCTATATTTGTGTTCGGAAAAGATAATGACTCACCCGTTCGGACCGTGACGGGTTAGCTATCATTTATTTACTTTACTTTATTTATATAATTTATTTATCCAAAAAAACAAGGTGCAGAGAAGTAAAGAAATATCAACAAAAATACACAAGTATTGTAAAAATATATATAGTCACTTCAATTTTTTTTAAGCAGCTGAGTAAATACAATTTATAAAAATTACCCTAACATGTAATGGACTTACTAAAAATAAGTTTTTTAACGTATTTTTTCTGCTACCTTCAATAAAAGTTCCAATAAATTCGAAATTAGATTCGAGAATCGAATTTTCTGGACCCCGGTACGTATTACTATTAGTTGCTACTACGGGCCTGCAATTTACACCAATTGTCGGTGTTAGGATAGGATCCTAAATATCCTAAATTTAATTCAGAGGCCAGCATCCACAAAAACTAAAAGATGGCCTTACGACTTCAATTTGTTACTTAATCCAAGGCTTTTGTTATTCAAAGAATATTTTATAATTAAGATATAATTTACAACTTACGGCAATTAGCAAATATAAGTTTGCGTTGTGCTGCCTTGCTAAACTTGATGACGAGTGGCAAGATGGCCGTCTGTATAAGCAGCATACTGGCCGTCACCGACACGCCTGTCATCAGGAGTAGCCTACAACATGTAGAGAAAACCTTGGTAGGGAGCTTATTCCACAAAATAAGCGTTCGCGGGATTAAGTTCCTCTGAAACCGCACTGTACCGTACTGTAAAATAGGTTTTGAAATTTTGTATAAAACTCCGTATTTCATGTTGGTATTGAAGTTACAAACTACTACGAAACTTGGTACTGGCTATTTATTTCAGATTAAAATTGGTGAAGATGTGTATGGGAGTTCCACCACGTAGTGCGATGTTATTTAAACACATCCTGTGTAAAAATTTAACTTTACGGAACAGTAAAAAAGTAAATCACGCTGCTGGTAACATATGGTATGGTATATCACGTGAACTTCAACATAATTGTCGCAGAATAACAGTAGTGTAGAACGGCACTATTGACAAATATATGTAGTGATGAACGGGATTTTATACAGAATAGGCTTACAATAAAGGCATATTTAACATCTTTAGGGACGAGCAGGATGTTAATTTTGAACTGCGTACAATAGTATGTGTGTAAATGTAGAAGCGAAATCAAAAGGACGTGTGTGAGTGTATACGAGTTACTATCGAGTTTCTTGGCGGATTCTTCTCAGTCGAAATCTACATTGTGAACCGAAGGGTGGGAGGGGGGACGACCAAAAAAATAGCATTTAATAATTAAAGCCCAACACGTGGTCATGCACCGAGCTAAAGGATAATTTTTTAGTAGGAACTTTAAAAAAAATACGAAACTTACACCTGAATTCGATCCAAGGCATGCGTTGAGTCATAGGAGGATATGTGAAGAGCAGCGGAATGCAGGATACATACATATCAGCATACAGAAGACATCCATTTCTACATAGGTCAGAGGTCTTACCTAACTGGGGGCGGTTCTGTGCCCCCTATATTCAACTCTTGCAACCTTCATAAGGTACCTACTGAGGATAAAAATCAGTACGCAGTTTTCCGAACTGCTGCCCAACCAAGCTGGATTAAGCGATCAAACTCTTTCTCGGATTCTCAGGTATACTATTCGTCAACATCTTTGGGTTTAGAATACCTAGCATATGAGGTGGCTACATGACCATGCGACATATTTTTTGTCTTTTTCATGTTTACCTTAAGAGCCACCGGTTGTGAAGCTCTACTGAGGCTGTTGAGAATTGTGCTTAGGTCCTCTAGCGATACTGCCATGACCATAGTATCAAACCGAAGCAAAGGCTACGTGGACTAATAGATTTAATTCACTGCAACTAGAATGCAGTTATAAGACTTACCCCATCATTATAAAAGTATATTTGTTTAGACTTGTTTGTTTTCGTTTTCTTTTTCATTTTACCGTTTTTCTACACATTATTATGGTTAATACATATTGTTTCCGAATTTAATTTATTTTTGTCATTTTAATGACGTGTGACCAAAAAGAACATAGATGTTATGTCAATTTCACAGATCAAATTAGGTTTTAAAGGGTAGCGTAGGCTTTAGGGTGCCAATAAAAACCTAACCCTCTGGGGTCCCTTTGTGTTTTGCCTTGTGGTCTTTTACTTAACCCCAAAGCAGCATTACCTGTGATGGTTTCTTCTGACCCCACGCATGCTGTGCAGAACGGACTTTCGGTGACATCTAGAATAAATAGATGAGGGTTAAGACCACTGTCGCCTGTTAGGTCGTTTACCCTGTTCATCCGAAGCAGGGGCTTTGTAAGTCTTAGGTTTAGATAAGGTGTCGAGTCCTTGGCCTGATGGCAACCTGTGGCACCCATCCATTCTGTTTAATGTTGTTGGTAGTTATGCTCTTTTAGACAGCTGGTTAAATGGTATAAATATAATTGCTTCTGGCCCTTTCGGAATCAAACTTGAGCTGATTTCAGCCAAATCGTCGGCTGCGTCTTTACTCAGAAAACCGTTATGACCCTTTTCTCTTCCAACCGTCACCGTGTTAGTGGTATTACCCGTAGTGTAGTCCTGAGTCTATTACCACTAAGAGTAGAATATGACCCGCTTAAAACTAACCCTGAGCTGTGGATACGTGCAAATTTAAGTCAGCAGAGTACTTACCTATATGCCCAGGCTCCCGTATCATTTCTCGTTTTTGAACCACCTCTTTAGATCCGGGAAGGTTCTATCGGTTTTCTTGATATGCTGTAGCATTTGTTGAAAACAATCTATCTCAGTATCCTATCAGAAGGAGCGTGCATTAAGGTAAAAGTAGATGTGACCTTGTTGACCAGAGTGTGGTTTCCGGGTTGCCTCTATAGACCTGCCTGTCTCAATCTCAGGGCCGCTATCGTCGCCTGCTGTAGGGCATACCTAGATGCAGCCTTTTTCAACTACCGAGAGTCCAGTATAGTATTTTAAGAGTTTCAGTTACTACAGTGTATTAGAATGAATAACCAGGCGACAAGCGGCGCGGCACGAGCGGCTAGCACCACTCTAGCCAGTCTAAATAGCCCGCCCGCTGGCAACGTCATATTTTTCTTCTACGTTTGCGCTAAAAATATAATTGTCCACATTGACGAAATGCAATTTCATACGATTTTTCGAACTGACCTGGGAGTTATTTAGCACTGGGATCTCAAAAAGTTCGATTTTCGAAACTGAGTAGGTATATATGGAACTTTGGAACTTTTTTTTGCAGTTAGTAGAAAAAGAGAATTTCTAGGGCTGCCGAGGGAGTTGTTCTCGTGTGTTCAGTTTACAGTTATTACGAGCAATATTTATACATATTTTGACGTGACAACGTCTTTTAAATTGGTTTGCCGGGTGACACTTCAAGAAACTGCGTTACGCTCCGCTCACGTTATGCGCTCACAATGAGAGCGAGTGAGAGGCACGCGGCCGCCTAAGAGCGAGAGAGACAGACATAAAATCATTGTCACGTAAAACTTTCGCCCGTATACCGACTTTACAGGCAACCAGTTTTTTTAATCGCATTATCGTAAACGGCTCTAGTGATTTAGATGAAATTTACAATATGGCGGTTTACGGTGGCGAAAATTCGATCTAGCTAGGTCTCATTTCTTAGGGTAGACTGTAACTTAAAATAATAACTACCTAAGTGTGAGTTAGGTTCACGATAAAATAAAATAAGTCGTAAAAGATTCCGATATTCACCCATTTTTTCATAGTTTGTTAGGATTTGCTTAAAAAAATCATTTTTAGGGTTCCGTACCTGAAAGGTAATTAGAAACCAACCCTATTACTAAGGCTCTGCTGTCCGTCCGTCCGTCTGTCCGTCCGTCTGTCTGTCACCAGGCTGTATCTCATGAACCGTTATAGTTAGACAGTTGAAATTTTCACAGATGTATTTCTGTTGCCGCTTTAATAACAAATACTAAAAAACAGAAAAAAAAATTATTTAAGGGGGCTCCCATACAATATACGTAATTTTTTTGCTCGTTTTTGTAGATAATGGTACGGAACCCTACGTGCGCGAGTGCGACTCGCACTTGGCCGATTTTTTTTAAATCATAACCACCAATGAAATCCACCACACCCGGTCCTTCATCTTTCTCACGAATAATGTCATCAAACCTGGCTGGCGAACATAAATGCAGTTACCACGATCCACGGCATCGGCGCTAAAACTTACCCAACGGCATAGGTCTGATATCTGTCCATTATATATCAGTGTGGCCAAGAAAAAAATCGGATACAGAGAAATTTAATGTATAAATTTCGGTATTTTATTTCTGAAAAACATATTTACTGTGAAAGTTCAATAATATTCCATTACTTATTATGATGGCCTGGCGTCTGAGGGTCTGTCTTGCGTTCCAAGAGTGGGGCGTTTGAATCCGGCATGAAACAACGAGTATTTTATTTAAGTAACTTCTTACTTTGCTCATTCATACCACCAGTTTTACCGGTAAATAGCGTTCGGGCGAGAAGAAACGGAGAAATTCGCCATCTTATTTAAAATTTAGTTATGATTACAATCAGCAAGCTACCTACGTTTTTATCATCAAGGAAGTCTTTCATTTTACCTACAATAAGCTTTTTCAACAAGTTTTTGTTTTAAATTTAATCTACATTCTTTAATTGTAAAAACGGACACACTGTCCTTTAATCGGATCAGAGCAGTCAGCTGTCAGTTTCTGTCTAGTCGCTATTCTTTTTTAACGATCAATATTCTCATGAAATCAATTTCGTAAAATACCCTGGAGAGTGTCTACGGAACAAGTTGTAAATTACTCGAATAGCCCCCTTCTGCAGCACGAAAATTGTATCATCATCTGTGTGACCTCATAATAAAACACTGTAGGACGTCAAGTAACTGAAGTATACTATACCACAGTACTATACGAAATGTATCTTAGCCCCTGAGTTGACGAATCTGCAGAACTAAGTCTATTCGCCAATTCAGCTTCGTGTGTGCCTACGGTTAAGACAAATATCACAAAGAAACCTGCACAGCACACGTTTCAGAAGATATTCAGCAAACGTGCAGTACGTATTTCCTACACATTAGGCTCGGGAAAGATAGACTCGTTTAGCTTCAGCTTCGTACATAAACTGCCAGTTATAGCGTGCTATAAAACACTTTTAATCATCCGCATTTAATGTGGAATTTCTTAACATAAGGGGATTCGCGCCAACCTTAACACAGTCCACCATCAGGAGACTGCGCAGCCGACCATTATCTTTCTAACGGGGACGCAGATATCCTGCCCGACCGATATATCACACATTCACACCTACATTGTACTGACTACAAACTCGAGTGTATGTACCTATGTTCGTCCGGGAGGATATTTGCTGTCGCCGTCTTCATAGCCTTAAAGACAGGGATTTGTTGATATTGTGGGTCCGTGTAGATCACGGCGGCCAAACTTATATAGATGCGTGCCTTTACAGAGAGCCTAGTGTGAGTTTTTATCTCCACTATCGCGTTCGCGTCAACTAAATAAATGTATGAAATTAAAGAAGCGCTCTAGCAGACGCGTTTTGAGACGGTTTTTTCTCATAGGACTTTTAATGAATACGCATAGTATAGAGTTAGGAACTTACAAAACTCACACTAAGCACACAGGTCTCATAGCGGCGGCACGGACGTAGCTAGATTCTTCGCGCACAGAGTTTGACGACTGACAAAGTTCTAGAGCAATATCACACAGCAGAACTAGTTATTTTGAGAGAATTTAATGTCCACCATCGTGAGTGGTTCAGAACCAATAACTACGCAGAGGTACGCTCATGAATTTGCTCTGACCTATAGATTCTCTCAGCTGATACTTACTTCATCTTTGGATCTTTTGCTGACTGCACGTCCGAACGGACATTCCGTCTCAGTGGATGCGCCTCTTGGCTCCTCGGACCATTGTCTCGTTCGGCCTCAAGTGTCATGCACACAACTATCCATCTGGGGCAACTAATTGGCATCGTTGTGTGTGTCATTATAAGTCGGCAGACTAGGATGGATTGCGTGAATTTTATGCATTGTACCCGTGGAGGTAGCCCTGCTTTAGCTTAGAAGATTCTGACGTCTGCGCAGCCGCAGTTACTGAGACAATCCTCGCTGGTATGGAATATTTTATTCCTAACCCGCGCGTAGCTGCAAGTGTCTAAAAACGGCCGTGGTTTAATCGGTCTTGCAGAGAAGCTAAAATTCTTAAGCAAACTGCGTACGAGGCTTAGACCACGGGTCGTAATAATAAGGATCCGAATATTTTTACGTTATGACGCAGATTGATTGCTGGTTCGAGGTTCAGTAAGAATGCAATTGCTAGAGCCTGGACATAACGAAGGTGTTCGATCGGATCTGGTACCTGGGTCTTCTATCGAAGTTGCCACCTTACGGAGTGCCCGAGGGTTAGTGCAAATGGGTGGCTAACTTTTTGTCTAGCAGCATACGAGCCGTGGTGTCCCGCAGGGCTATGTGCTGTCTCCTACACCGTTTGTACTGCATATAAATGACATGCTGTCCATCTTCAACACACATTGTAACGCATATCACAGTATGGGAGACGCTTATTACAAGGGCCGTGCAAACATCCCTCGTTGTGGAGGAAAAGCGCGGAAAACTTGCGTCTCAAATCGAGACCACTCTGTCCAAGGTCTCTGACGGGGGACGGGAAAACTTGGTCTGATTCAACCCTACGAAGACACAATTCTGTGCATTTACCGCTAAAAAAAACCTCCATTCACTAAAGTCCTACAATTCCAGAACACTTTCCTTAACATCTCCAACAGCATTAGAATCCTTGTTGTTGATATCTCCAGCGATGTTCAGTTCCGAAATCATTTGCTAGACAAGGTGACGCTGGCGTCCAAAAAGCTTGGTGTGCTCAACTCTCGGACTCGGTTAAACGACGGGTTGTGAGAATCGTTGACGATCCCAAACTCACTAGCCGAATCGAACCTTGAAGTCTGAGAAGAGACTTTGCCTCCCTGTGCGTTGTACTGCTTGTACAATGGAATGTGTTCTGAAGAATTGTTGGAAATGATACCCACGGATACTTCGTACCATCGGCAGGGAATTTATTTTCACACTTTTGAACCTAAGTGGTCGCGTACAGTGCGGTTTTAGAGAAACTTCCTCCCGCGAACACTTGGGTTGTAATATGAGCCAAGGTTTTCTCTAAGGATTAAAGTAAAAACCTCATGTTTTTCAAGCAAGAAGTTATTAGATTTTCGAAGTTTGTGAAACTTGTTTGCTACCTCAGTGGTATATAAAAAAAAACATTCTCGATATAATCATTTGCCGTAAATCCCACGCCGATAACCAATTTCTAACCAATAGTATATATTTTTTAAAAATAGATCAGTAAATTTTTTTTATCAGTGGTGGCTGAGAGGTTTCGGAGTTGCGGAGGTTTGAAACCAATTAGTCATTTTCTAAATTTTTCGAGGAAAAGGCCCGCGTGGACTTTAGCCTAAATCGTCCTCTGTGAGGGTAGGTCGTGCCTTAACAGTGGGGACGTATGAGGCTGGTAAAGAAATAAATTTAAATAAGCTCCACGAGCAAATTGTAGGCAAGGAATAATTACATTTAATAAAAATAATAAAACTCTCGAAATCGATAAAAAATATAATTTATTCTTATAAAATAAATAATAAAAACTCAACACCAAAATAAATAAATAAAAAATAATTTGTCAATGTACTGGATGTCCCCTTGTTACCCGTAACGATATGGAGTGTATGAGTATTAAATTGTTAATTTTAAAAAAAATCCACGATGTACATGGACCGTACCCGTAAACATATTCACAGTGGATGATTACTGGATCTGTATTGTGAAAAAATCATCGATGTTTATTTACGAACTCTCTGGAACAATGAAAAAAGAGAAAATCATTGAAATTTTACATAACAAAACACTTTCAATTAACAAGTCTAAACCAAATAGGGAAGGTGGGGTAATTGATACCTATTTTTTTATAGCAATTTTTAGTACTCTTACAAACATATTTTTAAGGTTTTCATACCGATTGTGTTTATTTAGAGTTAAGTTGTAATAAAGTCAATCTCAAAAGTAATCTTATCAAAATCAAAAGTAATTCTTGATTTTGATAAGATTTAAAGTATTCAAAAAGATAAAAAAAATTAAAAAAAGAAATGTATACGTACAAAACAATTTCAATCAGTCAAAAATGTTTTCAAATTTTGTATTTGCAGGTTAACAATTATTTTAAAAGGTAGCTAAAATGATATGATAATAGAATATTGGTGAATGCTTAATATACTTACGCCACAATTTTATCTATACCCTTAGCACGACAGATCCATTTGTGCCCAAGGTCTTCGCTGGCCTCAAACGAATGGAACTTTAGCGAAGCATCGCCTTTTGACCGAGACGCTAGTATCGCTCTGTACAGCTAAAAATAACAAAAAAAAATATTTTGAAAAATTGATTAACTTACTTAGAAATTGATTGTAAATAACAAACCAGCAATAAACTTTCAAGTTCCTTTTTTAATTACAGAAGTAGTACAAAATAAGTAATATTACTAATGTATAGAAGTCTCACTCCGTCAGTTCCAGTACAAAACGCGTACTGGAAATGTCTACAGAAATGTGTCAAACGTCTTGGGAAAATGGCATTACACGGCAAGCACAAACGCGTGTCGCTAGGGTTGGAGGGGGTTGGAGTTGGAGATGACAAATCAGATATCTTATATCAGCGAGCGCGCGCCACTCACTGGATTTGAGAGCCGCCGACCGGTAGGTCGCACGTACGTATTCATACCTAAACTTCGGAGTACGCCACGCCTGCCAATACATATTCCCGCACACACATAGACCCGCAACAATATTAAGTATTAAGATTATAGGATAATGTAAAGAGACGTTGAAAAAAAAAATGGGGCTATTTTGGAAAATAAAAATGTTCGTCATATTGTAACAAAATAGTTTGGCCACGTGATTTTGCCAAATAGTTTGGCCAAGTGGTTTGGCTAAATAGTTTGGAATTTAATAAAATGGCATCATTCTAAAAAAGGAGGCCATTTTTAAAAATAGAAAGGTAGTTATTTTGGCAGAAATAGCCATGTTTAAAAAAATTGTAAACTAAGAACAATAGCATTTTTATAAGATAAGATTTGACTGATTAAAACTTACTATAGGTATTAATCTGTACTACTTACCCTAACTCCTAAAATAAAAGGCACCACAGCATCATCTTTAGCATGTAGAATGATTACTGGAAGATCACGGGTGCGAGCAAGATGTTTGTCCGAACGAAACAAGTGTTGACGAGACGATCGAAACGGGGCCACGAACATACAATCGTGGTAAGGCAGCCAACTTACTAGCTGCAAGATAAAAAACAAACGTATAACTTAGTAATATCCTATAAACAATTTTAAAGTAACTAATGCAGCCCTAGTACAGTAGGCGACACATCAACCTAACCTTAATGGACTTTGAACCCAAGGCGCAACAGAGCGAAAAAGTCGCGAAAGAGAGATAGTCGTAATTAATTATTTCATCTCACACTGGCTGCTTCTTACGTAGTATTCCCACTGCATCGCGTCGCAACCGTAAATTATGAATGAATATCTAAGTGTGCGTGCGTAATTATTATTGGGTTCCAATTTTTCTTACCTATGATAGCAGAGGTATACAAAAAGGTGATCGCCCTTGAAAACCTTTATTATTTGATTTGCTTATTTTATAACAATCTTCTAGAAAAATCTACTCGGTCATTTATTTATTTAATATATATTGATCTATTTGGATTTGGTTTTTGTGCCGCCGTAATATTTGTCCCTCCCATTTAAAAGTAGGATTTAGGAGATACTGGAATAGTCATAATATAGTAATTTCGGTAAAAAACATTGATGAAGTATGGAAAAAATTCGTCTCACTGTAATTTAATATTAATTATAATTACTTTTTAGTATTTTTACTAACCATCATCGCTAGTATTATAGAATTGGCTTTTAAGCCTATTTCGCACCCAGTGTCCTCTATAATTAACGCGCACTAGGCCCGTGTGGGTGCCTAGTGCGTAAGCGCAAACATTCTCCTCAGTAAGTAGGTATAGACTTGTGCCCAAAAGTGGAAAGTGTGGGTTGATATACTCATTCGTTTAATTCTGTGTTTCAATATACTAAGGTGACAAAGAGGCATACGGCCCGTCTCGTGTTCAGCAGTCACCGCAGCCTATGGACGCTTGCTACTCCAGAGGCATTACTCGCGTGATGCTGACACTTGTGCGTGACTAACTAGGCTTGAGGCGTGAGGATGGACTCCCTCACGGTGGCTAGCGATGCGATGGTAGAGAGGGGACCGGACGTGTGCATAGTTTTTAACAATTCCTCAGATATACACAATGGTTAACAAACATCAAGTTAATCTTGATTTTGTCTCGACTTGTATTGGCAAAAGTCATCAGTTGGCAGACTCTTTAGTAATTTGGTTGAGACTGGCCTTTTAGTAAAAGTTAAATGAAATATCAGAAGTCGTAGTAACGTCATTTAATTATTTGAAACCAACGTGACAATTAAAATTAAAAATAATAATGAGGTTAAACTAAAAATAACAACAAATTAAAATAAAATTTATTTACAATAGACACAATGACAGTAAAGTTATTTACAATAGTGTGAATAGCCACAACGGATCTTAGTGCAAATGTAGTGGAATTTAATATAAAGTATTTCCATCAATCAATCCTAAAACTTTTTTAAATATAATAGACTTTTTTAACTACAACAATGTCTATGTTTATGTCTAATTAGGTAATCCAGATCATAGGAACCTTTCTGTAGCCCGCTTCTCCGCTGCACTTGGATAAGTTGAGGTGCCATTTTTAATTTAGATAGGTAGCGATGCAACAAACGAGTAAGCGCGCGCCTTATCGTGTCAACGTCTAGGACAACACTAAATTTTGATTTATTTTATTTTACCTCGATGTTGATTGAGCTGGGTACTTACGCCGCCGCTCCGCCGCCGCGCTGCTCCGCCCGCCGCACCGGCTTTCATTCATGTTTGTAATATACATATACCTATAGATATGTTCGCTGACGCAGCTGTGTTCAGTCTCTTTCCTACGATTTATCTATAGCGAAACGTTTTAGTTATAGATATGTTTTCGTGGGAACTTGATGTGTCGCCTACTGTACATAAATCTTAATATAGCACGGACGCGAAGCACAAAGAACATTGACCTTTTACTTTTTAGCCTGTGTTCAGTGGTCAATGAGTAGTAATTTCTTATGACAGCGGTCGGTCATCGCATCTGTGCGAGCGTGACGGCAAATAATTTTGCGCGTGCAATAGAGACAAATAGTGACAGGACATTGAACGAAATTCTTCCTGCTTCGCGTCCGTGCTATAACACACACTTCTTAATAGATTCAAGGAAAAAATATAGGTATATTATGTACACCCAGAAGCAATCTATCTTAGTTTGAGAATTCCTGGGCCTTCTTTAAAAACTGACTGTTCCGGTGGTGTTGTCTCTTTCTGTTATGCAGAAATAAGTATACCAATACCATCGCGCGAATGTTTGAGCCCCATCGTATACAAATGAGTCTATCTAAAATTCTAAAATATATATACATTGTTTACTTACACCACTGGTTTTTCGGTGAATATACATACATATATAACCATCGTTAGAAAAACCGCATACATCAAAAAGACGAGTGATGGGCTATGGCCTATAGGCGAGATGTTATGCTCATATATTTATAAACTACCAAAACCCTAACTGTTATTTAACTGTGTACACAACCACTATTTTTATCATCTTACCTTCGCAAGCGGATGATTAGCCACTTCATCGGCCAGGTTGTTAAAAGGCGCCTCTAGAAACAGTCCTTTAGGTTGAGGTAGAGGTTTCGAACGTTCTAAAATTTTACCAGTCAATTCTTCTAAATTACCAAGTAGGTGGGCTGATATACCAGTACCTTAAAAAAAATTACATATTGTAAAGGACTAAGTATACTACTAATATTATTTAATAAGTCATAGCAATGTAATAAAAGTTTAAGAGGTAACATCACGACTTAGCGAATACAGAAATAGGTATTTGAAAAACACTTGCTGTCGCGCTAGAACCCGGTCTAATACGGATGTGCGATAGGGATAACTGCGCCTCAGGCTGTTTTACATAGTCGTAATCATCAAAATCAGGGTATCGTATTCCTCACTTTCCTCTTTCAAAAAAACATGGCGAAAAGAATTTGAAAATAGTTTTTCATATTCTTAGAATCTTTCTTTAGTCATATGTACGCTAGTGGTCGACATGCATCGAGTGGTCGGTAGCAGTATAGATGGAAATGAGCTGTCGCACGGAAAGTGGTATGAGAAGAAGTCAGAATTAGTGAATACTGTTTGTATTTAAAAATATATTTGGATGCACCTTAATGGAAATAAACAGAAATGATAGTACTCTAAGCAAATCTAACACTTTTGAACGAGCAATTATTGTATATATGTATATAAATAAATATATAATCTGAATCTCGGAAACGGCTTCAACGATTTTCATGAAATTTAGTATGCAAGAGATTTCAAAAGCGATAAATCGATCTAGCTAGGTTTCATTTTATAAACTGAAAAATATGACTCTTCCTGACATCTATTGGCGAGTAGTAGACACAGCAACACTAAAGCTACTTGACAATAGATGGCGTTGTTAAAATAAAGAAACGAGAAAAGCCACACGGTCCCCAGGCACTACTCAATAAAATTTCTTTAGGTGATATCGCTATTTTGGCCTTAAAAGTAAGCATAATTTCCCAAGGCACAGAATAAATAGCGCTTAATACAGTATGTCTACTCCACTGTTGCCCACAGTTGACCCCGGCGCCCTCTTGAATTGACCTCGCCATCCCTCTGTTACGATCCAGTTACCGTTCTTATGTAATACATATACATTGGCGAGTATACGCATGTAATTTTTTTTTTGTAGTAGTGTAACTACGATTCCATCCGCTTCAAGAATATATCCAGCTTTGCCCCTAAAGTGACATTCATTGTAGTGAACCACTTGTCCAAAAAAAGGCAATTCTTTTTTGAATATTTTTATTGAATGTACTTAGGTATATTACTTCTCTATAAAGAGGAGAGTCCTGAGCCCTGAAGTGGAAAGTCAAACATTTTAAAAACAATGCTTTTTTTAACTTACCTAATGAGTGACCCCATATAAATATAGGAGGTTTCTCTCCCGTACATCCCTCCTCAACTATGGTATTTAACCAGTCGTACACTATTAAAGCATCTTCTACTATTCCATCTTCGCTTGGAACAATGTTAGTAGAATCTCCATATCCTGGAAATAAAAACAATCAGTTTTATATTAGTTGATCGGCGGCCAGTGTCGAGCTAGTGCCCACTAGGAGGACACCCATCCAAGTAAAGAACCGCGCCCAATGATTCTTAACTTCAGTAATCACCTTCGATAGAAACGCTTACAGCCTATTATATGGACAAATGTATTATTAATTACATTCTATTGTAATTTTTGTACACTTTTCAGTCTCTACAGCCTAAACATTTATTTTATTCATACAGTCAGCCATCGAAGGTGTCTAGACGAAGCAACCGTAGGGTGCAGTGCGCGGCAAGACAGGGGCTAAACGCTTCCGGCCCATGTCTCAACATATGGCTAGTCGAGAAATGTCTAGTTAGCCAGTTATACGTTTGGTCGCGGCATAATAAATGTCTAGACGTTGTCGGATTATTCTGCAACATCAAACATGATAAGCTTGTAGTATAGTCCATTATCTACTAATTACAAATAAGTCCTGTATTGTTTACATAAAAAAAAGATGAACTTCGACCTAACATGAAGATAGGGACGGGGACTCCTGCGTTGGGACTTAACCTGTATCTTATTTTTATAAAAAATAATCAAACCTTAATTGATATTAACACTTTAACAATAAGGTTCAATTTCAATTGCATATCAGTCACAGTTTCTATTAAGGTATTCCGTATATAAAGTGGTGAACTCTATCAATTCGGTATTCCGTCAACTGCAGCTGTACTACATTGTCACAGGTTTTTGTAACTGGATTTAATTTGGATTTTTTCTGAAAGTGAAATTCCTGGCAACATTTTTTCTTTTCGCTGTGATTGTTCTTTTGGGTTTGACAACTGCAGACCCTGGCAATTTTCTCAGTGGAGTGGTAAGAGTTTTTAATCATATGATTTTATATTTAGCTAGTGGAATTTTGCGATTTTTGAAGTGAAAACTTCTTTAGCGGCATTGTGCACTTTTTTTGTGATGGGTAAAAAATGTTAAACTCGCGTCAGGTCACGGGACCTGATCGAAAATTCGTTAGACGAAACTCGCGTCAGGACACGTGACCTTTACTTACATTAGGTTAGTTTTTTATTTTTAGTATATGCCGATTATGAGTAGTACAGGGAGGTTGGATATGCGATTTTAATTCTACGTCAAAAAAGTAAATATACAAACATTATTATTTATAATAAAGTGGCGTTTTGTTGACCGACATAATGTACATAATGCGGTAATCCTACCAAAGA
This sequence comes from Apoda limacodes, assembly GCA_946406115.1. Classification (NCBI taxonomy): domain Eukaryota; kingdom Metazoa; phylum Arthropoda; class Insecta; order Lepidoptera; family Limacodidae; genus Apoda; species Apoda limacodes. Next base: position 15,708,631 of record OX291555.1, on the reverse strand, counting down.
GAATGAACCAAGATCTGTACTGTATCATACAGAATTTATGTCTTTTTAACTTGCCGGTTTTTTTTGCAAACTGCGATAAAGTATGTTATACCGTAACGACAGTCTTTGGGAAGATCTAATGAACGAAAAAAATCAACGACTCCTAGGCTTGTCGGTGCCAAATGCGACAGGATGGCTGGCTGCTTTCTCGAAGGTTGCGTGTAGGTATTCAATAAGGTAAAGCAGCCAATATTCTTGCCATCATGCCTCTTTGTTTAAGACTCCTAAACCAAAACTTAGTATAATGTATTACTATTGCTTTTATTTCAGAGTTAAGTTTATTGTTAAATTGATATTTGAGTACTTTTAATCCTTTGCACATGTAAAAAACTAAATAATTAAAAGTAATAATGTACATATAGTTGAAAACTTTTTTTTAACTTGCTATTTCATGCGAAATATTAATAAATTTACATTAAAGTTACTAAGCAATTTTTTTTTTGTATAAATTAAATTTTTTACTGTTAACATCTTTTCTTCCTTGTCCCCTTTATTTTTAGTTAATTGTTGTTATAAATTATAGTAATCAAGATCGCGCAATTTTTTTTTTACTTTTTTTATTTGAGCTTTTAACAATGCAGTCAAACAGTTGTTATGAAGATTCATTGACTTTCCCTGGATTCCGAGATTTTACAAGTTTTATGCCTTAAGGGACTCCACTATATTAACATTTCAGGGCCGGAGGAAGGGTGGCTACCAAAGGTCTGGACCGTCAGCAGATATACTGGAACGTATGCACAATCTAAGCGGGCCATAAAATGACGATGACATGGTCAAGATTCATCATATACGTCATACTTTTTCTTATGTCCAATCACTGGCGCCACTGTCTATATCGGAAATTATTTTAAAATATATAGTTACATGAGCCTCGTTTACTGGCCAACGTTAGATAATAAGGAACAACTTTTATTAAATACTCATACAATCAGTCTTTTGTAAGAAGAGTCAATTTACCATTTGCAAATAAATAGTCAATGGTGCATAAGCCAATGGCCTTTGTCCTTTAATACTAAGCTACATCCAAAATGCACCTTTCGTGTTTGACAGCTTGTTTGAGTAATAAAACTTGATATAATCACTTTAACAAATAATTAATTAGGTAATTGTATGAATTCATTCATAAAATTTTTATGATGTCGAATTAATTAAACACGAATAAAATAATTTCACATCTAAGCACAGTGACATCATGTGTTAAGTAATGTTTGATTTGTAATAATTTTTATTCTTAATAAAATTTTACTTTATTATTTCACAGAGTAAAATATATTACATTAGTCTGCCAAATTCTCTTTCTATGCTTTCCACCACTAAGAAGGCAAACAACTTGCTGTCCACCTGATGGTAAACGGTCACCGCAGCCAATGGACACAACTTGCAACATACACAACTATGCATTTTTCGAAATGATGCTCACGAGTCACGACTACTTTTTGCCATCGCACCGCTCACCATCGGCAGGGAATTCAGTTCTACAGGAATTTCCTCCCGCGAACGCTCAGGTTGTGAAATTAGCTCCCTACCAAGGTTTTCACTAAAGATTGCAGTATGCCAGGCGCTTCCTCTCTATATCCTCATTATTTGTGAGGTCCTCCGAACCCAGTCGCCCAGGTATTTAAAACGAGACACTCTTTTCAACGCAACTCCGTCTAAGAATACAGGCGGGATAGAGGTAGTTTTATGACCACGTTATTGGAACACTAGTAGCTCACTTTTCGTAACGTTATACTAAGCCCGTGGGCTCCGGCATATTTTACGCACTTCTTGAGGAGTTTTCTTATGGCACTTATCGAGGGACCCAACAGCATATCGTTAGTGTAATTATAAAATGATCGGCAACGTGGGAATGATGAGTGTGATGCCCCTGGTGTTGCAAGCGTCTATTTATAGACTACGGTGACAGCTTAACATCAAGCGGGCCGTATGCCTGTGTTTGCTGCCTTAGAGGTATAAAAAAAAAAAAATGCTTCTTGCTATCCACTAAGCTAGTGGGGTCGGCTTATAATAATATCCTTACCTCTATAATCAAATCCTATGGTATGGTAACCCATTTTTTGGAAAAACTGATACAATTCCAATCTATGTGTTGCTCCTCTCGAATTGGAATTACCTGGAAATTAATAAAAGCTGATTTAAATAAATAAACCAGTACTTACCAGTATTTTTTCATTAACAAAACAAGATTACATCAAATACAGTTGGATAGTTGGAGGGACAGAAAATATTTTTTATTCCAATTAATTAAGAGTTTCCCGTTGGAAGTGCACGGTAACCTACTGAAAAAAAAAAATAATTCAATTGAGTAATTAATAATTAAGAAGCAGAGTTTGTTTTTTGTTCTTATGTTTATGTCAGCCATAGAGCAACACAGCATCCTGACGCGGCCCGGAGGGGGGCGCCATTGTATCTGACTCTCGTACCAAATAATCTGCCACTTTTTGCGGGGGACGGGAAAATAGTACACAGTACAAAGTTACTAAAGAGTTAAAAAAGGTTCAACTAATAATGACACTAATGATCCCACTCTTATCTTCTTAATAATGGGCTCTGACTGTTATAGTGGCTATGTTTGCATTAACATTTATTGTTTGTTTACGTAGGTATCGATCTAGAAAACAATTCACATGGTGTATTTAGTATTGCTGAATATAATTCTAGATTTCAGTACTTTTTTTCGTTCTTTAGCAGGCGGGTATTTTTTAAATATAAATATTTTATCTCACATAGAAAAAGGCGAGTTACTGTGAAAAAGAAATTTTGGTTGAGTCTTGCGTATTTAATCTTGGTCTTGCATAGTCGGTCTTGGTATTAGTCTTGTTCTTGTCCATATTGTCTTGGTATTGGTCTTGCAAGTCGAAGAATGGTTTCGGTCTCGGTCTTGGTCTTGCTTTTTCGCAAGACCAAGACCAAGACCAATATTGCTCATCACTACTGTCGATCAAAATTAGCGACAGGTAAAGCTCTATTCGATCAAAAGTAGTAGTATTAAAAAGCAAGTGAAAATAAAGTGTTTTTATAATCTTAAATCTAAATTTAAGATCCGCGATCGAAGACGCGGGCAAAAGCTAGTTAACAATAAATGCAAGACACCTGCGATAACAGTTACTTATTATGACTATTAACATTAGTATATAAGACAAATTTAATTTCCTGGAACATAATCTATGCCATTATAAAATTTACTGCGTTATTACGCCAATAACACAATTTTAACGCAAGCGGAACCGCGGGCAAAGCTAGTTAGCAATAAGTGCATGACAACCGCGATAATAGTTAATTATTATGACTTTTAAAATTATTTAAATCCTAGAACATAAACAACACCATTATAAAATTTACTGCGTTGTTTAAAGTATGGGACCACGATACCATAGGAATTGATCTCATGGATATCGATGAGAGATTTGTTAGAAAATAATTAGTTTCACGAACACATACAGTGGCATTTCGAGTTTAAAATACTAGAGACGCTATTGGCAAACATGACGTCACAGATGAAATACTAGTCACGTGATATAGTACGCGGGTAGGCCTGTTCCAGCCAGTAAGTGACGTGTGGCCTATACACGAAATTGTTTAAGCCAACGTGGGCAAGTGAGATGTTTCCTCTAGTACCCAAATACATCATTTCCATACCTACTGTGTATTTTAAGATTTTTTGCGAAAGATTAAATACGCAATGCACAAATGGTACGTGCATTAAATTTTTGGGGTTATCACCTAATTGCGCATTCGGGTCACGATAAATTGATAAACCTTTCCACATTAATGGCTAAATTTAGTGTCTCACAAAGATATTTTATGATATTGAGTAAATTTTCTACTTTCCTTTACTACATTATAGATTTTGACTTGGGTTACTGCTGCCTGTCCCGTTGTTTAAGGAGGTCAATTTTAGACTCAAGATCACGTATTTTTAAGAAACGTAAAAGTAGAGGATGAAACCTCAAAGTTTTTGTCACTAGCTTAAATACTGGTAATATACACTTAAGAAAATCTCGATGCTACTTAAGAGTGGAATCGGAAGGAATCCTAAAGACTACATAGGTCACCTGAGCTGTAGAAAGAGTAAATGCTAAGTTCCTTTCCGCGATAGAATCCGTAATATCCTCATTACAGTTTTATTTCGCCAAAGAACCAAAGTTGTTGGTTGACATAGCTCAAATAGTCGGCAAGCTAAAGAGACAATTGGTAAGCTATATCGCTCATTGGTAAGGCAAAGGAACGAAGGGGAAAATAGTTCTCGAGTGGTGACGACGGTAAAGACCCACGCGTGGGACGGCCTATCGGTTGGACAGACGGCCTGATTGAGTGGTGACCACGGTGAAGACCCAGCATGAAATTCCCTCCTATCAGGTGGACAGATGGCTGATTGAAGTCGAAAAACGCCAGTGAATGCAGACAGCAGAACGGACCATTGCGTTGTAGAAATATATGATAGCGGCATGGACTTCTACAGGATATGATGATGAAAACTCACATAACAGAGACTATTTGAAATAAAAGTTATTTAGAGGCCGTCTGTCATTATACGCAAGAAGGCAGCCACTTTTTTTTTATAACACTAACGTGGCAAACATGCTTACGGTTCGTCTGATGGTAAGCGGTCACAGTAGCCTATGGACGCTTGCAACACCAGAGGTATCACTCGCGCGTTGCCGACCCTTCAAAAATCTATTAACTTCTTTATCAAAGAACCCATACTCTAGTCCTTAAAGAAAACCTTGGCAGGGAGCTCATGATACAACCCAAGCGTTCGCGGGAGGAAACTTCTCTGAAACCGCACTGTACGCAACCATTTCAGTTCTGAAGGGTGAAAATGAATTCCCTGACGTTGGCGAGCGGTGTGATGGTAGAAAGTAGCCGTGGGAATCATTTCGAACAAATCTTCAGAACACATACCATGGTACAAGCGGTAGAAAACACACATGGAGGCAAAGTCACTCCTCAGACTTAAAGGTTGATACGGCCAATAATTCAAAAGGGCCAAGCTGGTATCCGGGTGCAATCGCCCAGAGATGGCAGCAGTACTCCATATAAGGCCGAACTAGCGACTTGTAAAGCAGCAATCTTTGCCCCAATGTGAAGCACTGCTTCCCTCTCATGAGTACACCAGCTTCAACTTGTCTGCAAGACATGGTATTGGAACTGAACATCACTGGAGATTACAACACCAAGGATCCCAATGCTCTTGGAGATGAAAGGGGAGTGTTCTGGAATTGTGGGACCACAGAGAATGGGGTTTTCTCACACTCTTCAATAATGGTGTTGCTGATACAAATTTTACCGGAGGGCTTCCATGCGCTTTTTGGTCGCATTTCTATACGGCGCTTCGTCGAACTTGGTATTCTCTGACACAGACAAACTGTCCGATAGTACTCAAATAGTCCTACAACTTAACCTTACTTTTTTGACCCAGTTGGCAAATTTGAGAGCCCCGTCCTCGTATTAAATGATATTATTATTATGTATTTATTATTGATTATTGGAAATTTCTTCTCCTTTAAAAGTATTTTAGTTTGTTTTTGGGTTTTGGAGTTAATAAACTAAACTCTTCTTTTTAATCATTATGTGTAATTTATGACTATATTCTTTTATAATATAGTCTCGATTAAAATTAGTTTGAACGACTTATCTCGATTTTTTCAGTTACTCCTTAATTTAGAAACTTTTAAGGTTGTGTTGCAGGCCTAAAAATGAAAACTAAAATAATCAAACTTATACAGAACTTTTAAAGGTGCACGATTTGAATATGCGATGACATGAATTACAATTCAATTTCATGTAGCTCACATGTGTTACGCACTTGTCTTGTATGCATTAACAAATAAGAAAATTCTAATTCTAACGCTGAAACAATGGAACTTTCATTTTTCTATGCTATTATTTTAGTGCGCACGCAGGTACGAATTCTACCTGGTACCAATCTTTCAACAAAAATCTTAAATTCACCAGATTGAAGTATATTGCATCTGAAATAATAGCATAGAAAAAAGAAAGTTAGTAATTCTTTATACAAATGTCTCGTTTTTGTGACACACAATCACACCCATACTCATGGATCCCCCCCGAGACACAAGATAAGCGAGGCGAAGTGCAAGCAAAATGGCGAATCAATACTGCTTAAGTGCTCACACGATTTGGCTTGGAATATATGCATTGTTAAATAGTCCTTATACTGATTATTGTGATAATCGTTAGCTCACCATGGCAATATAATATGATGGGCTTCCCTGATCTTGCTAGCTCCTCGTCCATTTTTTTATTCAACTCATCCTTGTCCATTTCCGGCTTAAAATCACCTTTTAGTTTTTCGTAGGTGCTGCTAGGAACAATGTGCCATATGCCTGGAAAATAAACGAGTCATACATTTTAGACACAGATTCTAGTTTAGCACTAAGTTAATGCGTTTATGGCTGTACTTGGCCGGCTCTTTATTAAAATCGTATTTTTATACAATATAAGCTTTTGCCCGTAGCTCTGCTCGCGCTCAGTTCGGTTATCGGGATTCCTACGGCAACTCCTTGATAACGGCGTCTAGGCGGTGTATCGAGACAAAATATGCACCAGATTTGAAGTTAGACCTCCAGCAATAAAACTGTGAAAACCGAATCCAATTTCGTGCAGTTGGTTTTGTTGTGTGATGCGTATACAAACAGACAGACAAACAAAAAAAAATGTTTTGGCTTCTATTGACCTTGTAAAGACAACTCATATTAATTTTTCCTAAATATCTGCTGTGTATCAGTCAGAATTTTATTATATATATTAAATTAAAACAATTAATATAAACTACATATCTAAATTAACCCTACTTCTAGCCTACGAAAAGAAACTTCATCTTTGTCTAGAGTAGGTACCCTGTGGTATAGTGTAAATACATCTGAAGTCCACATTCCGCACTGGGCTCGCGTGTGGACTATGGTCCAAAACACCCACGGTGGGGATAGGCTGTGTCCCAAACAGTGGGGACATATGAGGCTGATAAGGATAAGGAATATATGCATAATTGTATATATAGGTTTCTTGTAAGTACTCCTTAATAATATTACATTATACAGGTAGAGTATATGCTTACCTATCCTAATTTTACATTTGTCGACTTTGGAACGGTACTCTAAGTAAATGTTACGTACACCATTGATACCTCTCTTCGAGGGCTCTTCAAAGTCTATATTTGGAGGCCATTGCACTGAAAAATAATTTTATAAAACAAAAGATATTTAAAATCGTTGTAAAAATCTTGCTTTGAATACTTTAAATGCTTTCACACATTATCCATTTCTTCTAAATTAAATTGATTAAAGAAGTAAGAAGAATATTATATCAAGCCTGGCAAACTACATACATACAGTCCGCCATTTCGATTCTTTCTCAAAATGGCGGCCACACACAACACTTGTATGAATCGATAACTGACATCAATATAAGCTGAAAACATTATGAAACCAAACTTTATAGTGCGCGTATCGGAGTTTAAAGTTAATCAGGTATCGGGCTACCAGATCGGAAAATAAGTTTGCGAGACAAAATCCCTGACATTACAATAAGTTACCTGACTTTTTGCGGCTGTACTTAAATTTTGCCCAGAAGACTTTCATAAAATTGTTATGAAAGACCAGTTGAAACCCAAACAACATGAATACAACAGTTTAACTGTTAAGATTTCATTCTTTTCTAATTATTTTATGTAAATAAACGGTTTAATAAAAAATTTAATTATGATTTCTTATATTTTACATGTTTTATTAAAAAATTCTGACAATTTCATATTTTCTCTGTTTCCCTGACAGGGGGCTAAAATTCTGGATATGTTAGGAAAATTCATGTCACCTAGTAACCCTAATAACGTAGCACGTATTTGTTTAAACTTCCACGCATCATCAGTAGATGTCTAGGCTCTTAATTCTGTACATTTTTGTTACAAATTATAATACTTATCTACTTCATTATAGCTTAAAGACTTACCAAAATTACAGAATACAATTGTCCGTTGAAATAGTTTTGAGTACTTAAATAGCAAAGGCACCACTGCTATATGGATTAAGAATAGACCTGCTGTTATTGATGCACTAATAACTAGTGCCCTGAAAGTATTCACAAAACATTAGATCTAGAATATAAATTTATGTTACATATTAGACCTTAATACATTGTTTACCGATTTTTCTGACTTTTAACCACAAACAAATAAAAATTTACCATCAGAATATGCAGCAAAGCTGTTAACCATGACAATGTTTGAGAAAAACTTAAATTGCTTACCACATACTTTTATAAAAACTATCTTTTGAGCAAATTTCAAAAGCAAAAAGCTAACAAATCTATGTTAAATAACTACTAAATCCACAATAAATTTTCTTTTTAGCTACGTTGATGTATAAATAATTTTATGAATTTACTTCATAGATATAAAAATACATAGCCTGCCTATGTATTGATAATGTATGAATGAATTAATCAATATATTTTACACATTGAAAAATAACAAAAAGCAGACTGCTATAAATGTACTACATAGCTGCTTTATTACTAAAAAGCATAATCTTTTGGGTAGAAGAATTCATCTTTTTAATAGAAAATAATAAAAACAAATTAAATACAATAAATAGGTAGGTAAATTTATATATGTAACTATACTTACTCTAAACAAAGATAAAACACATACATACATACATTTTAATATAAACGAAAATGAAGAACAATTTGATCAACCAAAATTTGTATTGTATCAATAAGTATTAGAGAGAGAGAAAAAATCAAGAATCTTAGTTAATGAAATGAATGATACATAAAAGAAAAGATTGGTAGATTTAGAGCCAAACCTTTATGACTCATTTAAAACACAAGACTTTGGGTTCTAAGAAGTCTTGACCCTTAATTAGGCGCATGGGAAAATAAATATGGGTTAGAGTGGTTGAAGTGCGCCTGCGGTCCTTCTAGCTTCCTAACTTCCCGCAGGGTTCGCAAAATAATCGCGACTGGATTTGATTTTTTTTCATTTTTTGGATTTTTTTTTTTTTTTTTATTTATTCGTTAATTTTTTTAATACACTATCTTGATATATTTCATAATAAATAGTTTGTTTTATTTATTACTTATTATATCATATCTTTATTTTGTTTGGGGTCACTAGTGCAACTAAGTGTATAATTTGCTTAAAGCGCCTAATTAAGGGTTAACCAGTATAAAAAACATAACAATATGTAATCAAAATAAAGTTTAGCTACAGATTAATACTGAACCCTATACTTGGACTACTACAGTTCCAGAGGGAACAGCTAGTGCCACTGGAACAAAAGGAGCCGTACATACTTGAGGCGAAGGTAGAGAAGGCAATAAAATCACAAAAATTTTACAAAGCACAGGTAAGGTAATTGAAAATAAAAATGAATTGCTGATGGGTACAATTGAAATCACAAGCCAATGCTCACAGTGATGTCCAATGATATATTACTAAAAGGAAACATTTTACTGTTTCTCAACTCAGACTCAACTCAGATTAATTTTATTTTTAATTATTATTTGGTATGAAAATAAAACAATACTTAACAAAACAGTTCTTCGCATTATGACATTTCACACTTGATAAATGCAAATTTCTTCTCAAGATCAAATATTTAGAATAAACAGTTATGCATTTATTTTGCTCAAAATCAGAGCTCTTGAACTTTGTGACATTAAATAGGATGTACCTAGCACAAATTTATTACTTTTATTATACCAACTCACAAATCATTATGTATATTTTGGTAAAATATTATACATAGTAATTATTTCTATTTATGCTTCTGTTTTGACAACCTTCATTTTAATATAATGACAAATACTAACGATTGGTGTTAACAACTTTAAAATACTGTTATAACTGCAAAGAAAGAACAGAATACATAAGGTATTGTAAATGAATGCCTTGGTAGCACAGTTCCAAGTAATCCTGCTTGTTAAACTATGAGTCTGGGTTCAATCTTTGCATGAGACAAACATTTATGTGATAAATGTCTGAGTGTATCAAATAATATAATGGGTAACCTTTGAATTTCCAAATACAATTTCATATATTATTGTCTTTTAAAAATTGTCTAAAAAATTAAACTTAATGACAAATATAAATCAAAGAGATTAAATATAAAAGAACTAGCTATACCCTACTGATTCTCTGAAAAAGAATTTACTAGAATTTTAATCAAAATTTTTGTAGGAAATCGTAACAAAAATGAATACTATAATATAATAATACTCCCACAAAGGCCACAAATATTGTATTTGATTAATTATAATATAACAGGTGCAATTTGTTGCTGGCACCTTAGCCTCTACTGTCATGGCATGCTTGCTTAGCTCATGCGCTGCTCACAATGATAACCTAACAGCTTGTTGCTACACTTCTTGCCACCTAGCTTGGCACAACCTACACTAGTATTCCTAAAGAGGAGACAGATTCCTAAGACTGAACACTGGTCTACTAATCTGAGTGATACAGGTGTAATATGATTCTTGCACTTTGCCTTGTTGTATCTTAATGTATAAATTAGCCGTATGATGTAAACCTTGATTTTTAATTATATAGACTAAAATGACAGCTGGAATCGACTTTTTTTTTTTAAATATGTTGCAAGCATGGCGCATAGTGTTTTGACTACCCCAAGCAAGTGTGCACAGCGGCGAAAGTCATTAAATTCATATACTAAACTATACGTCGTAAATATGTGTTGAATGCATGTTAGTGAGTGTAATGTTTTTTTTATAAATTTAATTTATTTTTTATGCATATTATACAAAAAATGAGCTTTTTGCACTCTTTTACACCAATCCGATAAGAGAGGATTTTCCAAAATTCTTTAAGGGGGTGAAAAAGGGGGCAAAGTTTGTATGGGATAACGTGATTCCTTGGTAAATAAACATTTTTTAAGAGAATTAATGGGTGACGTGTTTTGTATTTTATTGAAATATATCCCCTGACAGAGTTAAAAAGGGGTAGAAAGATATTTTGGTGTTTATTTGCTTCGAAGCTGATATCAAGTGCATTCTCCTTAGTGCTTTTGATTTATATTACATTTTATTTTGACACATGTTTAAAAACTCAATGATTTTATTCAAAAAAGGTTGAACTCACTTGGAATAGGAAATGAAATTCAATTGGACAAAACAAAAAATTGGAATGTCTCGAAAGTCGCCGTACTATATACTACCTCATTTGAAGGTTTCTAAGCTTAAAGAGGTTATGCACTTTTTAGGTGTTTGGTTTTTTGTGTTTAAATAATACTAAGTTTCTACCTATAAACATATAAAATTCTATGTCCTGTATGACGCACAGCGTAAACCGCTGATCGTTGAGACCTGAAACTTGGAGGGTGTGTTTTCTTATGACAAAGGCATCCGATAAGAAAAGATTTTCCGAACTCGCGCAATAAGGTAAATTTTGGTATGTTTACACCATCGATATGAAAAAACAATAGATATGTCCAAAAAGCACCGGCAGGCTAGCCGCCCATAGTCTAATTTTTAGACTATGTTGAGTAGCGGATCGATTTGACGCAACAAACACAAGGTCACCCTCGGCGAGTGAACATCTAAAGATTTTTTGTTTGTTTTATTTAAATTATGTCGTATGGTGCTGTAAAAAGCTGTAAAAACTATAAAAAAAGGTAAATAAGAGTTCCAGCGACGTAACTTATCACATTTTAGTATTATTTTTTCATAAATAACCGATTTACTTTAATTTATAATAAATTACTTTAATAGAGGTGCACTATTTTTATCGAAATCATGTTAGTCATCACTGTAATCTTGTCCATAAAAAGTGTTATTTTTTCAATTTCATGGCATAATTTTAAACCTTTCTTTTTATTTGTGATAAAAAGAATAAATTACACTTGAACTGTGACTGTTTTTCATGATTATTAGGATATCGTTTCATAAATTCACAACGAAAATAAATCGAAGTCAATAAAGTACCTCACCTCTATTTGAGTAGAAATTGTTGTGGAGTCTTTATTTCGAAAAATTATTGACCTAATCTAAACCGTATTACAATGACATAAAGAATAAATTAAATATGTGATGCGCCATCTACCCGTGAGTAGCTAAACTAATATCTATATCGGTTAGCGAAATAGCTTTATTTGCTTAGTGTTGTACGCATCAGATAAAGATATCGATGTTTCTTACCCGTTATGATCAATTTACACAGCTGTGGAAATGAAGTGAATTGATGCTTGTAGTCAATGGAATGTTTTAGGGTAGCGTTCAAAATTTCAAAAGCGTTCGAATAATTACATTATTTTTAAAAAGTTAAATAATTCTGTCAACCTGTGGGTACCATCAGTTAAATGAAGATTTAATTATACATTTTAACGCGCTTATTTAATGCAAAATACATCTAAAAATACTGCTTTTCATCCGACTTTAATTTTAAATGCGAAAGTTTGGATGTTTGTTACTCAATCACGCGTCAACCACTGGACGGAGCGGGATGAAACTTGGCACACATTTAGGTTTAGTCCTGGAATAGAAAGGAAATAGGCTATTTTTTTATCCCGGAAAATTCACAAGTTCGCCACTTTTCACAAATTCCACTTGTAAGAACTACAGCTTTACATAGCAAACTTTCATAGTACCATCAAGGAGTTTCCGTTAAAATTTCCCGCCGATAACCAGTTAATTTAGGGCGGGTGGAGCCGCTGGGCAAAATCTAGTCAGTAAGAAACTGTTGTATAATATTGTGTCAAAGTACATATAGTTTTAGAGAATTTGTCTAGCCCCGAGCTTTCCTGTGATTTATAGAATATAGGATGATGGACTTGGATAATGTTTTTATTTCGCTTATTTGTTAAGCTTTATGTTATGTGATTGTTAACTTTTGCATGCTTCTGCGAGACTTCTTAACGTCTGGAAAATAATACAACGAGTAGTGTATGTGGAGTAAAACCTATAACTAGCTTTTGCCTGCTGCTCTGACTGCACTAAATTTGGTTATCTGTGTTAAATTTCTACGGAAACTTCTTGTTTTTAGAAAGAAAGTTTGCAATAGCAAGCTACAGCTCAAGCTATAATTCGTCCGCGTGTAATTTAGTGATAGTTATTTCTACGGGTACTTCTCGGTATTTTATACTATCTCTGGGCCAAATTTTAGGTTTATATGATGCTCCAGTGCGTTGAAAAGGAAGAACAAACAAACTTTTACATTTATTTTATAATATTATAGTAAGTATAGATTATTTTTCAAATTTCAAATCATATTATTAAATTAAATTAAATTAAAACTCATATTATTTATGATAAAACTTTTAGCGTTCATCTATATATTTTCATGCCATGAATCAAATTCGATAAAACGAAAGCTTACGTTAAAGTTTAAATTTTGAACTAATTTAGCCGTTTTAACGTAATGCGTGTTCAAACAAAGTTAAGTTAAAGCATAAAGGTACAAGTAAGGTAAGGTAAAGTATATCTATATCCAACTATGTACTATCTAAATCACAATATTATTTGCTGTTTTATATGTCCACTGCAAACTAATTAGAATTAAATTATTTAGGTTCATTTATAATTTAAGTATATTTCATTAAATTAGACTTTTAAAAAGCCTAAAATCACCAGTTTAATTAACAATTTTATAGATTCAGAATGATTTTACTACCGATAATATAAAATATGTGTTGATAGTTAGTTAGGACTTTGAATTTTCCAAAGATATTTTTGATCATCAAGCATCATAGTAATCTATCGATAATTTTGTTCATATCGCCACAGGAACAACACTGAGTCTAATGTAAAATTAAAGTACTGCTACTTATCACAAGATGTCACTAGTGTCAACGTGTAAGCCTTATGTAATGAACATAAGGTTTAAATTCGAATAAAAATTGTGATTTTCTTGCCCCACTTCACCTACTCCACCCCCCCTATCAACGGCTACGCCGGTTTCCGAACCACAGTGTCATGTTACCATATCTATTGTTTTTTCATATCGATGGTTTACACACACCGGAGAATGTTTCTGAGAAAGAAAAAAGGGTAAGGTGCGAGTCGGACAGTTTCAAGTGCAAGTCGAACTTGCCCTTAGCAAACCAATTGTAATTAAATTTTCGTAAGTTGTTATGCACACGCCGGGGAATGATTCTGAGAAAGAAAAAGAAAATGGTCCAGTGGGGGTCACACTCGCGCAATAAGGGTAAAACCGATTTTAATGAAATGTCGTTATACACACGCTGGTGAAGGTTTCTGAGAAAGAAATAAAGGGCAAGTGCGAGTCAGACAGGGTCAAGTGGGAGTCGGACTCGCGCAATAAGGGTAAACTGATTGTAATGAAATTTTGGTAAGTTGTTATGCACACGCGGGGGAAGGTTTTTGAATTAGTACAACCAATTCACAATAGGTTGGTGCGGCAGTTGTTTTAAAAAAAGAAACAATCTGCGCCGGGTCAGCTAGTCTCCATATAAATTTAAACTGTGACTTTCATAGGTACTCCTACATCCACTTAATTTTTGTAAAACCTTTGTACCCCAAGTTTTTGCTTAAAAGGCATGGGTTCTATTGTCAGTCTAAAGAATTACTATTTTATTGAATTATGCCAAAATTCAATATAGGATTCCGTTTTGGTGTTAGATAATGCTCCTTATCACTCCTGTAAGGTAGAAAAAACTTCCACTACGGGGTGGCGTAAAGTCCAAATTCATGAGTGGCTGAACTCAAAGAATTTAAACTTCAAAGACACAATAATTAACGCAGAACTATTGGAAATCATTAAAAAGAAAAGGCTAATTATCAAAAGAATATAGTTAATGAGCTTGCTGCTGAGTACAGTGTCACAATCCTAAGACTGTCAGCTTACCATTGTGAAATAAATCCAATAGAACTAGTATGGGCACAGATAAAGGGGCATGTCACAGGAAATAACAAAAGTTTTAAAATGGCAGAAATTAAATAATTCTTTAGTGATGGGCTACATTTGGTGACACCGCAACGGAGGTAGAGTTGTATCGATCATTTTATAGAAGAAGAGAACATAATGATGCAACGCGATCACCTCATTGATGACGATAACTAACTAAGATTCTGCAAGTGATTATTAAAAAATAAATAATGATTAAGGAAATTCGGTTTTTATTTATTTTTTCCATCTCTTCTAACTAAGACTATGGAAAATAGTTAGTTTAGCATGTTACCCATTGCATAGGCATGGGTATGGGTATGAATAAATTCAAAACCCGACTGTAAAAGCATTAAGAACTAAAAATAAATAAACAGGTGCACCTTACACATACCAAATATTTAAACATAAGCAGACGGAACTAATTTAAAGCTAACTACTATAGTTTAACCCATCAAGCGTCCCCCATACTATGGAAATTATCCGCCCTTGCCGCTACAAAGTGATATACACCTTACTTTATTATGTTTATTCCTCTTTATATATTTTTAGGTATGTTCCCTAATATTTACAGTGTAAAAAAAAAGTAATAAGAATAAGCTCACCTTATTACTTTAGCCATAGTAAATTTATTTACTAAAAAAGGCATAGTTTTTTCGAATAGCACATTACCCGGGGTCAAAATGAACACTATGCTACTGTTAATAAAATCCAACTTAAAACGGCGCAACACAAAATGGCGGCCGGATCAAATTACCAAACAATTTCCGATAAAAAAATATTAAACACACAAAATATTGTCCACCCAAAAATACTAGAATGTAGGACAGGCCATTGGCTTCACTTCTGAATACTTACAATTAGCCTGTCTGATAAAAGTTACCCTAAAAAAATTAAAAAAAAACCAAAAGTCACTTAGAGCCTACAGTGGGACCTAGGACGCGTAACAGGTTTAGCAATCTGCTCTACTCTTTTTACTTGCATTTAGTAAGTCCCGCCTGCTTATAGTTGAATATGTAGTTAGTTTTAAACACAATTGTTTATGTCTTTTTAGTTCTTAATGTTTTTGGTTTTTTATTATTTATTTTTATTTAAAGCCTTTCAGTTTTTAATTATTTTTTTTCGACTCACACTTGACTATTTTATCTACCCCATAAAACTCGGGAGATGTATACCTTTTTATTTTAACCTCGATTATTATAAAAAATGGAGCAAAAAATTGTTGAACTAAACAAAAGATTGAATCATTCAGGTACAACACTATTTTTACGTTATCATAAGGTGGCAACCCACCAAATGTCATTTTAGTCTATATAATTAAAAATCAAGGTTTAATTTAGTTTGACTTAGCCTCAAAACAAAAGGAGCATAAAAAAACAATGGGGGGGCTACACATCCTCCTTTTCAGAGGGGATATTATAAAGCATAACTATAGACAGTAATTATTTTATCTGCAAAAAAAAAAGATTTTAATCAATCAGAAAGGATCCCCTTATACATCAATGGAATGCAAAAGTCCACAGTTTTTTTTTGTATCAGTTTTAAAAAAAAAGATTTCTTTTCACATTTACTGGTAGGTATGTATTTACACACCCCAACCAAAACTGCAAAGCAGAAAAATTGTTAAAGGAAGAAACGATAGATTTATTTTCAATTCACACAACTTACCCGAAAGTGTAAAAAACAACGCAAATTAATAGTCCTAGCAAATCCATCATATTTTTTTATATTTCAGTTAAAAATATACGAAAAACAGGTTACACAAGAAAAACTTAATAGTCGTGCTATTAATTAACAAGTTAACTTGCAAAAAACACTGATCAAATACACTAATATAAGTTAACACATAAAATAAATAATTGGTATTCCTTTCTCGATTTCAATTAAAATTAAATATTGTTATGAAACCAGAAATTATTAATTTATAATATATTGAATCACAGAGTTACATTGTTTACAGAAAGAAACCAAGACTACAATAGGAAAAAAGGAAAAAAGAAACATTGTATTTTACAAAAGCTGCTAAGACGAAAACCAGTGTGACCAGATTTAAATTGACGATTCTGCTAGTCTGACAGCAAAACCTGCTAAATACTTTCTAGAAAATGATAAACGTTAACTTATAAAGTGAAAGATAAGTATGCATACAAGAAGTATGCTTCATTTATTTTCAATTGGACGATGTTTTCTTTTCTATTTAAAAAATTATAATTAATTACCAAGAGAAGATTGCTTATTATTATGATTTACCCGTGAACGTATTCTAAGTAGGTTTGTACATACAATTGGATGTTCAAACCTACACACATAACCTTTTTGTTAATTGTTGTTTTACTATAGAGCTTATACTAAAATAGTTTTAAGTTGGAAGTTTGTATGTGTTAGCGCTTTAACGATAAAGCAAAAATAACAAAAACATATACCCCTTATTTTTTTTATTAACTAATAATTTAACCATCATAACACCCATTCTGTAAAAAAAATTTTAGGTCTTAATAATAGAGCCCCTTAAAGGTACAACTTCTTTCAGTAGACGTCAGTGCAGTTGGTAATACCCATTTAGTCTCTTAAGAAATGCATTTATCACTAAAATGTAGTAAGAAAGCGTTATAAACGTTTCTCTTACGACCGTTTGTTCTATACTAGTGCCTTATAGAATATTTTGGCTATATAATATTAAACAGCATTTTGGTAAGAATAATAAATTTACATCAACCCAACACACCGCGCCTTTAAGACCCGGTACCCTGACTAGAAATTTCAGAATTTACCCACCCACTTTACATGACCGTGTTAAACACACCTTTCTAATATCACATGCACTTGAGCGAGACAAAAGACCACAGCGCTTTTCAGTATAAATAAACGTGAGCGTCAAATCGGTTTTTAGGTATTTACTTATGAAAACTAACTCGATTTTCTAGCTTTTAGTAGAAACAGCCATGGACTATCCAGTTTGCTAGCCATTAATATGAATTAAATGTTATATGTTAAATAACAGCGGTTAAAAAACAAAAAAAAAAAATTTAGTAGTGTTTTCCAGATTTTTTTCTCTCGAGGCAAATTAATGCTATCGTGTTTTTGGTAGAACAAGACATAAGGTATATGTTCTTCTATATAGTGTTAAATTTTTAACCTAAAATATTTACTACAAGTATTGATTTTTTCCATTTTAAAAAGTATCACGTGGCGTTGGTAAGCCCCTTAACGCAATACTGTACATCAATTGTAGACCGGTCTAGCATTGTTGGAGATTTGCGGGATACTTTTTTACAGCAAATGTATGTTATTGTAGCTCCCAAATGAGTATGAAAGTGCAAGTGCTTAAATATATTAAAATACTCAACTATATAATAATAATGTGCTATTGTTAATTTCCACATCACCGTTATGTATCGAACTTAAGTAATAAAAGATTCCAAATAGCTGCTGTAGCGCAATTGTATAACTGCAACGAATATACTCTTTTAACACCGAAAGAGTCATCAAAACAGTTTAATTACAACTGTTACATCTCAAATTGAATTAACATAGTTTTCATCACTTGTATTGGGCCTTTGTGACACCATATAACTAGCATATTGCTACTTTTGATGAACTTAAATATCATATAAAGAAAA
Organism: Apoda limacodes; assembly: GCA_946406115.1. Taxonomy (NCBI): domain Eukaryota; kingdom Metazoa; phylum Arthropoda; class Insecta; order Lepidoptera; family Limacodidae; genus Apoda; species Apoda limacodes. Next base: position 15,690,094 of record OX291555.1, on the reverse strand, counting down.
TTTGAGATCGTATTTACAACATACGTCCCCTGTTTTTGTGATGGCTGCAGATTGCTGTACAAAGTGTGCTATAGTAAACATGTAGACACCATTTTATCATATAATAGAAACTCCCGATTGGTCCAACACGCTACGGCTGTGGGAAAAGAGGCCACATAAGGCTTGACTGTCCACAATATAAGAGAAAAAAAGTCATACACTCTGAGACTCAAGTAGTTAAAGAGCTGCGATAGCCTTGGTGTTGGCAATATTCGTGGTGATTTTTGTGTTAAGGCGTTCCAATAAATATTTAAAGGCCTTCGCTTAAGTGAGCAAGGAGAGCAGTATCATCTGCGTATCTTAAATTTATATATATATATTTTAATAATAGGGATAGCTGTCCTTATTATCCTGTAACTATTATTCGGAAAATAAAACAAAGTAAATTTCTGGTAGAAATCGGCGTTTATATTCTTCAACCCTAACTTAGAAACTTTGGGAGATTTTAGGATCCAGAACCCATAAAATCATCTAAACCAAGACGGTCTACCGCACCAAGTTCTTTGTACAATTTTAAGGTCACAAACGTAACAATTGTGTTCAAATCTTAATGTCCATGATATATATAAAAATGAATATAATATGGCACAACCGTACACTTAGACGGTACTTAAATGATTAAATTTTACTAAGTAATTGTAGTAATGTTGAAATTGTAAATATTTACCAATTTAGTACCTACTAAAAATAAAAAATACTCGGTGACAGATATTTAAAACAAAGTATGCACGTTCAAGATTAGCTCAGAAGATTCCAAAAACTGAAATTAAACATAATTTTAAGATTAAGAATAATCCGAGAGAGAGAAAGTGAGAGTAAATCTTATATAAAAAGTAACGGTCACCGATTGTCTTTTCTTATAAAACGAAACTTTTTAGTTGGTCTTACAATTTTAGCCTTTTTACTAGTAGCTTTATTAAATACATCGAGTTTCAAATCAGTGTGGCATCGGATTTCAATGAGTTCTGTTGTGTGTATTTCAGTATTTAATTTTGCTGCTTGCATTATATTTGACACAGTTATTGACCAAAAATGATGTTTACCATACAATCGAGCATAATTTGCTATAACATTACCTGTTAGATAAGCCACATAATCTATTTCAATTAACAAAATAATTTTCAATCCAGTTAGTTTCGTTAAAATTACTTCTCCAGGTTTTATTTTGATAAATCCTTTTTTTGATATTCCAATTTCCGTTATTACACTTTTTGAAATATGATTTCTCCATTTATTTACAAACTGATAAGCTTTTCCTTTAAAATCTACAGTCAGATTATAGTAAAATTCGTCTTCTTGTAATCCATCTTTCAACCATGTTGAATAAACTGTGTTTTCTACATTTTCATACAGAGCAACGCCAGCATGTATAGAGTCTGTTGTATTATTTATACGTTCGTGCATTTTTATAACAACTGTTTCATTTATAATAGCAACAACTTTAGTATTTTTAACTGACACAACCCTTTTGACTTCAAACCATTTATATTTACCGTACAAATTGCCAAATGGCGTCGGGTCTTTTAAAAATACATCATCTGGTGTTTTTCCTAGTTCAATTCTTGTGCCATATTTTAAATTGTTATCTGTTAAATTAAATAATTCGACTTCCTTTTCTGATATTAGTTTTTTGTTTTTACCGAAATGAGTTATATTGACATCATCCTTGTTTGATGCTACTCTAATTTGTATGTCAATTCTATCACCATATAGTATTGGCACTAAAATAATGAAATATTTATAAATCATGTCAACACGTTTCACCAGCTGGCTGTTTATTATAACATTATTAACTTATGACATATTTACTTATTAGATAGTTTGTTTATGGATGTAAAGTACAAATACACACGTCATTATTATAGTCATTAAACTTAGGAATGAGTATTTAAGTAGAAAGGAATGTAAAGCATTTAATAAATAAATAAGGGAATGGCATACATTTTCCAGATTGTTTTGTTACCATATAAGTTTTGTTGTATGTATATAAAGGCTGAAATTTTCAAGCGGGCGTGCATAGCCAAATCCAAACTATGAATAATAGCGAAAAGTACTCAGGTTAGATTTTAAAGAAAACTTAAAACTGCATCACTGGATTATTGAAAAATCAATATTTCTAGCCAGGAACCGAACCTGTTGATTTTGAAAGAAACACGGTACTGTATCATTACACTATTCGAAAGTGTCACTAATAAGGGACGAATTCGCAGTGACATACGGCAAACTTAAGGAAAGTTTTGGATCTTGAACACATTACTTCTTTAGTTTTCTTAGGTAATGTTTGATGCTACTCTAATTTGTATGTCAACTCTATCACCATATAGTATTGGCACGAAAATAATGAAATATTTATAAATCATGTCAACATGTTTCATCAGCTGGCTGTTTATTATAACATTATTAACTTATGACATGTTTACTTTTTAAATAGTTCGTTTATGGATGTAAAGTACAAATACACACGTCATTATTATAGTCATCAAACTTGTTGTCTATAAAACTACATTTCTAAAATTAGAATAGCATAAATTTAATAGCTGTCGTTTTAATGACTGACCCCGTAATTATTGCAGATCGTTTTTAGGTAAGCCTTAAAACAATATCTACGGATGTCAGGTATATATTTAGGAATAATTATGTTTTCATTCCACAAAATTGTGCTATTTTACAGAAAAAATACCGTGAGATAGAAGAATATAGAAAGATAGAAATATATTGAATTTAACATGTATGAAAGCAGATACGTACCTACATCATAACTAAAAACGCGTACCTACATTAGCCAATCTTCGACGACGTGATTATATCTGTCAACAAACTTGACCTAATTATCTTGTAAGTTCACGATCAAAATAAACCAAAACATTTACCAGCTTACCTTTGCACGTGGGTTTACTTGTCTCAAAAATGAATAATTAATATCAGATAAACTAGTTATACCATAATTTATTGCCATATAATCAAATCCTATGATTTTTAAAATTACTCCTGGCTTTTATACAAAATAATCCAAGATAAATATTCGATTTCAATTGGGCTGGTAGTTAGACTGGCTTTGCGGTACGTTTTACTATGTTTCGAAATATTCTTTTTGTAATAGTGACCGACCGCATACATTTCTCAATGTATTATTATCCGTTTCTTGTAATGAACATACATTATTGTTTAAATACAAGTTTATCAAAGGTTATCAATTAATAGAAAATATTTACGAATTATTTGGGTTTGTAAGACATTAAGTAAAATAACCAGTTTTTCCTGCGCTACGAAAAGCAATCCAAATGAAATGAAGGGAGTAAACATAATATTTATTACATTTATCAAATTAACTTGTGCTAGAATTAATATTGATGTAATAACTGGAAACAATAGTGATGTATTAATAAATTACTCTGGTATCGATGTTAGAGTTGTCAATAATGACGATATTAGCTTATTTAATATAAATGAAAATAATTTAATTGACGCAGTCGCTAAACATTACGAGAAGAAACCCAACAACGTTTATTTGAAGAAACCAACTCCATGGAACCTCTACGAAACATATAAATGGGAAGAAGTTTCTAGAGTTTTAGCGGTGAAATCTGCAAAAGTGAAAAGCATACACAAAACACCAGTATTAGTGATGTCGCATTACTTTGAAAATAACTTCCTTAATACTATAAAAGTAAATACTGGTATGAGTCAGACAGTTGAAAACACTTTGTCTACAAGCTGGTCGAATGAAAAAGAATTTACGACATCCCAAGAAATAGAGTATAGTCTGAATGTTATTTGCGCTAAAGCTTCAGGCACTACTGGTTTTTCGTACACCTCCAGTTGGGGAGAGAGTGAAGAAAAATCTGAAACTATTACAATTGGCAGTACAAGTGCTGTTGAAACGGAATTGCAGCCAGGACAAGCTGTGACTGCTGTGTTAACTGCAAATAGAGGGTATTTAGAAATAGAAGTTGTATATAGTATGTTCTTAAGGGGAAATGTAGCTGTTAATTTTAGAAATACGTATAAGAATCATCATTTTTGGGGTCCACCTGTCGAAAATGTGATGACAAGTGGAGGTTTGTCCAATGAAAGAATTGTAAAGGAAACTATTAAAGTAGCATTCTACACGGATGCTGCGCTAAAAGTATATGACAAAGCCACTGGTGTGCCCCTTTAGTATTGTAATACTTGTATATATATATTTTTAAATCTAGGAATAAAAGATAAAGTTTAGAAACATTTATTATTTTCTGTTATTAAAACCCGACCGGGAGACGTTCATACCTTTAGCTTATAATTATAGATTCGATATTCACCAAGACCTATCCTGAAACTCGTGGCCTAACTGCAGCATTCAAGCGGACGTTAGACTTTTGTAAAATAATTATGCAGTTATTTTAACTCATAGTGTCGCACGGGTATTTGAGCATTGTCTGCAAATGAACAAATGCTCAAAAACTCGTGCCACACTACGTGTGTACAAATGTTAAAACGCCATGCCACATGATATGCGAAGTTAAGGGTAATTGTCTGCAAATGAACAAATGCTCAAAAACTCGTGCCACACTACGTGTGTACAAATGTTAAAACGCCATGCCACATGATATGCGAAGTTAAGGGTCATTATATGTCAAATTGGTCATGTTTGTCGATCTAGATGTCAGTTTGTTTGTCATTTATGAGTTTTATACGAGGACAAAGAAAACTTGAACTCTTAATATTTAATCGCTTGAACGTCGAAACACGATTTTTGACATTTTACTCGATACATTTATTTTTCGAAATAACCTTGTTTCGCACACATTTTTTGTTAAATTTTTAAAACAAAAGGCAACAATATTTATATAATTATAAATACATTTAACAATAATAATTATTTAACAATATCTTAATATGCTCAAACCAGATTATTTTTTTATAAACGATTTTTTGCAAGATAACGCGTTGACCGTTGCCGTCACACTATATAGCAATTATATGGCGCTGTCTCTGCATAGACGCACTCTTAAGCTAAGTCGCGCGTGATCAGTGCCTGGATAGATGCTGCTTATGGACATAACATCTGTATGACTGCTCACAAAAGAAACATCTCTGTAAAATTTCATTAGAATCTACACAAGACGGCGGTATTATAAGGCTGTGACAAACGGACCGATGGACGGACATGCTAAATGTATAAGTGTTCCATTTTTGCCATTTGGCTAGATAACCCTAAAACCATAAGCTATATTATCAAAACATACTGACATGCTACTCTAATTAAGTTAAAAACATAATTAAAAAAAGGCCAAGTGCGTGTCGGACTTCGTACATTTAGGGTTCCGTACCAAAATATAAGCCGTTTGAATGGCAGGATTATTCATAAGCAGTAGGTGAGTAAATCCCTTCTGTAGTACGCATTTGACCACAAAAACAAGTTGGTTGTAATAGAAAAAATTTGGGGAAATCGGATTTATCAATATATTGGTTTTTTTTTTATAAAATATGCGTAATAATAAACATTATTTAAGGTCATTGCAATGGGAAGAAACAAAATTCTTCAGAACATATTTTGTAAAAAAAGCTGACTGCCATTTTGATAATGCAAATCGGTAGAGTGCATTGTCACCAGCAATATTTGTATGGAGCATTTCTGCCTGTGGCCTCTCCCCGAATCCCTGTGGGGAATTAAATTTTTTTTTCAAAAGCGGCACAGACCACATTGTTAGCCCGATGTCGGGTAAATTTAACCGGCACATGTGGATCTAAGATATTTTTGAAGTGAAAACTTCTTTAGCGGCGTCGTGCACTTTTTTAGTGATTGGTAAAAAATGTTAAACACATGACCTGATCGAAAATTCGTAAGATGGAACTCGCGTCAGGACACGTGACCTTTATTTACATTAGGTTAGTTTTTATTTTTAGTATATGGCGATTATAGCAGTACAGGGAGGTTGGATATGGGATTTTAATTGTATGTCAGATTGACATTTCAAATATTTATAATAAATAAATATGTATACGTAGTGATGAGAAGTAAACAGCTAGCGTAGGAAAAAATAAATAGTTAATATTCAAGTTTACACTTCTGCCGGCACTCCCGGAGTGCTACCAGTCTTTGTTCCTCAACGCCCCCTTCTGTACACCCTATCAGCCTAATTATTAAACAAGGTTATGGGAACTACTTTTTTACACTCTAAGTTGAATAGAACTGACGCGGCCGTATCACGTTAACTTGCCCGAGTTGTATATTTGACTACTTATTTACTTATCAGTCGCAATTACTTTATATCATTCGATTTTTATTTTTAGCAATAAGTCCAAATATATCACATGGAATTGTAAACAAAAAAAAAATCACATCTTTAGCACGAAAACGGTGGTGTTCAAAAAGTGAAGTATTTCATCTTATCAATTATTTTAACAAACGTCCTAAATTGTAACTTTTTTATTTTTGGTGTAGATACCAACTTCAAAAATATATTTTTTTTAAATAACTTTGACGACTCAAAAGTGTTTGTTAAAACCTAATAGGATTAAAAAAACATTGACTTTTACTTAATAAGTAGGAGTAACTCGGTGGTCAGAAATTAAAACTACATTCGCCGTATTAAAACGGTGCGAACTTACACGACACTAGCGACCATACACGACAAAAAAGTTTGTTACACTGTAATGTCGTTCTAAATTATATCATGCTTTGTTTTTAATGACAATGTCGATGTTCAACATTTTTTACCCATCACAAAAAATTGCACAACGCTGCTAAAGAAGTTTTCACTTTTAAAAAATTTTGCAAGTGCGGAACCCTCAGTGCAAATGAATTGCATAAGATTACCTAATTATCGAAGTATTCTTTATCAGAAATTTTATTATCAAGTTGCATAAGATCTATTTTTAAGATTTATTAAATAAATATTATAAATAATTTTTTTTATTCAAAGTAAAACTTAGTAAAATTGTTGATATGCTTCTAAGCGCCTTCATTTCTTCACCTCAACCCTGTTGCTTCGTCGCGAAAAAAAAAATCTGTTTTTTTACCTCAACGCCTCAGTACAAATAATTATAGGTAATAAAAAAAACATACTAAGAAATTCAATCCTGGCAAGCAAGGAAACCGTGGCAACCGACAAAAAACCGGCACCAGGCGACGTGAAGATGCGCCGCGCGGCGCAGCTCGCAGTATCGTCGGTCGCTTGTTGCATCTTCAAGCCGCTTCATGTCTCGTCGAGTCGCGTCGCGTCTCGGTATGAGCCGACCCTAAGTGTGCGAGACCGACTCTCGCACTTAGCTTGTTTTTAATGTTATTGTTAGAGAAAATTGTTTTAAAAGTGACGATTATCATGAACGCGTACCACGGCGATTGAAATTATGTGATTCAAAGCAACAGACGAGTACTAAACTCCACACAAATGCAAAAAACGCAAACTAATATGTAATTTACTACAAATAATAATATTTTCATTCCTCGTTAATACCTATTGCATTTCAAAACTTCATTTTTTTTTTCCTGAAACAATAAAGACAGTTTTCCATTATTTAGAATGATTTTATTTTGGGAGCAAAGTCCCTGGAAATATGTAGTTTGTTGATAAAGGTAAAAATCGCAATACACATACATTGTATTTATTCAAATCACCGACTCACGATCAGCGGTATCGCACATTCCCCCTGTGACATTGCACCATCATGCAATTGGTAACACTAGCGAGTGGGTGACCACAAGAATTTCAGATACTCGTAATATATGGCTCAATGTAGGTATTTGCACATTTCTAAATTTACGTCGCTACTACAGAGGCACAGGCCCCTCCTTAGGGAAAGGAGGTTCAGGCCATAGTCAATTGCGCTGGATCAATGCAGATTGGCAGACGTTGTCGAGCTAGCCAGACCACTTGACTATCAGATTTTTAAGCCGCCGATAAGACCTCTGACTTGGCTTAGCCACAATATGAGAACAGCCTAGGATCAACAACGATATAACGTACCCTCCGAAGAACACTAGATCCGCCACCCATTTAATGATCGACTACACGATGTTACTTTACATCGCATATCGTTTCCGATAATGCCCATAGACGAATGTTACTGAGCCTCGAGCTTCTAATAATGAAAGGTATGCGTAAGTACATAGTAAGAAACTTTAGTGATATAAAATCGTCAAGTTAAAATAGAACTCGCGACGGTCTTTACAGTCTAAAGCCGGGTCTCCTGCTCGTGTTTTGCTAAAACATAACACAAAAACATGTCCACAAAATAATCTTACGCTACGAATTTTTGTTGTTGAAACTTTGTATTTATTGATGGAAACAATGTTTTTGCTTTCCACGCTCGACGGAAAGCATCAGAACATTTACCCTCGCGAGGGTAGAGGGGCGGCGCATAATCATTAATTTCGTTCCTATATATGATCTGTGGTAATCATATGTACTCTGTGGCGGTAATTTTATTTACTTAAGCCCTATTTACGCCAGAGCAACACCTTGCGACACTGTAGCATGCCACAAATTGAGGCATGCGTCTTTTTATCGCATGCTTCATACGCCATAACCGTGGGGCCGATGTAGCATTCGGCAGTCTATTTTACGCCGAAGACATCGTGCTGCAATATCAGAAAATTTTCGAACACCACAGTAAATTTGACGATCAAGTAACTTTAGCAGGTGCTGATTTTTACTGGACCATGATACTAAAAATTAATGAAAAAGGACAAGGTGGAGGAAAACAACTTTATTCATTAGTAAAACATTAGATTTATGATAAAAGTACAATAAATATTGTCTTAATATATTAATAACCAAAGAAAGCCACCAAAACAAAATTTTAATACCTTTAGTTTTTTTTATTATTACTTTCTTCGACTTCTTTAATTTCGTAATTAGAATTTCATTTCGAAATGGCTGTTAGGAGCCCCAAATAGCTTGGCGATAAACGTTAAAACTGTTGCACGAACATGTCGCACGGAAACCTTCGGGCTCGGGAACAAGGGTGACAGTGTGCCACATATCATTGTATTGCAACGTGTCGTTATGACGCACGACTCTTGCTACTACATGCATCATTTTTTACAATTGTGGCATGCGGCTCTGTGGCATGTGGCATGTCGCACGATGTTTCTCTGGCGTAAATGGGGCTTAAATCTACTATTTTTAAAATTTCAAATACGTCTCTTGACAGTAAATTAATAAAATTTCTATGTTTACTAAAACATCAAACAACAATACCAAAGCAGGAAACACCACGTGAATTAAACAAAACCAAAGAAGCAATTCCCAACACGACAATACAAGAAATTGCTTGACAGTTTTTTTTAATCATTCCATCTAGGACTAACATAAAGGAGCAGGAAAAGTGATAGCAGGCGTAGTGGAAGGGGGAAGCGTGTGTCCAACAGGGGAACTCTTACGGACTCTATACCCTTTTTTTTTATTTGTAAGGCTGAATGAGCCTTCCTTACGCGGATAAATAATCGCTAATGGAAACTATGTAGTTATTGTAATGTAGTTATTGTAAAATAGCAAAACTTCATTAATCGGTTTAAAAATCGGTCACTTGCGAGGCGGATTCGCGCATCGTGGGTTAAGTACCACCATTTACGTCATTTACGAACACAAAACAAAAAGTGTCCCGCCAAGCGATTACCCATCCAATGACTGACCAAGCCCGACGTCGCTTTACTTTAAATATCGTTTTCAATAATCAAATGTGTAACTGTTTCTCTTATTAATCTAGACTCATTCTTTCTCTCCGTACTAATATTATAAATGCGAAAGTAACTGTGTCTATCTGTCCATCCGTCTGTCTGTCACCTCTACACTAAAGCTTGCTATAGCAAACTTAATAAGTATAATTAAAGAGATAATTAAGGAGCTCCACGCCGATAACCAACTTTAGGGCGGTTGGAGCCGCTGGCAAAATTCATTAATTACCAGCTATCCTTAATTATTTGCTATCCCATTAATATTATGAATGCGAAAGTTTGGATGTTTGGTTGTTTGGTACTCAATTTTGAACAGAGATAGTTGAAAATGCAGGGAAGGACTTTTATCCCGGTAAATTTAAAAATTTCCGCGGGAGTAACTATAACCTAATTCCACGAACGAACCATAGCTATAGCTATGGTTACAGCTATAGCTTGCTATAACAAACTTCTCTAGTGTAATCAAGGAGTTGCCGTAAGAATCCCACGCCGATAACCAAATTTAGAGTGGGCGGAGACGCTGGCAAAAGGTAATATTTTATACGGGTCAATTTTGGAACACCTATTTTATGATAATAAGTAGCAAGTAAGATGTAATCTATGCAAATATAATAAAGTATAAATTTAAATAGTTTGTTTGTTTGTTTGAACACGCTTATCTCTGGACCAGTCGCATTTGAAAAAATCTTTATGTATTGGATAGCCTAATTCTTGAGGAAGGTTTTAATTATAATAAATATTTTTGGACATTACACACAGCGCCGTCTGACCCCAAAGTTAGCAAAGCTTGTATTATGGGTACCAGACAACGGATACAAATACATAAATATTACTTTTTTTTTGTTAATATATACATATCATACATAAATACACCCAGACTCAAGACAAACACAAATGTTTATATTATGACATAAATGTTTGTCCAGTGCGGGAATCGAACCCACACCCTCTGCACAGCAGCTGGCCACATTACCAACTTTGGACTACGAGGGACTTTCGTTTCAGTCCGCCTTAGGAGCGGAGCTGTAAATGAATGCGGGTGAAACCGCTGGAAACTGCTAGTGTGATTCATAAACCTATGTTCGACTGCCTCAACCTATAGAGATGACAATGTCTGTTACATAGCTACCTTTCTTTCGTCTACTATTCTTTCGGTGAAAAATGACCAAGCACCTGCTTCTTTCACAAGACCAAATAACATCAAGATGTTACAATAAAATGGAGTCAAGGATCTTTTCACAATGCTCGATAGATCCACGCGTGAAAATAAATCAATTACCCATACATCTTATTCTGGAGCATCAAGTGTCGCAGCACGCATGCGCGAAGGTTTCACTCACAATAACCTATTCAATATGCACTTCCATTCTCTTCTTTTGAAGGTTTGTATCCTTTAAGTCTTCTTAACAAAGCTCAAAATAGAGCAACAACGTGCTTATAGAATGTTGAAGTTAATATTGTTACGGTTTTCGTATTGTTATATTTGGATTGGTATAAATAGCTGGGATGGTTTTTGACTCTATCAGTTTAAACTTGCATTCGGTTTTGCAAACGAACAGGTGTGTAAATAGTTATATTAAGGTTTTGGAAAAAGCTTTAAAAATACAAGGGAAAAGAATAAAAGAAAACAATATATAAATATATATATACTATAATAAAACTAAATAATATACCAACAATGTTAATGAAGTTTACAGACCGAAATCAGTATTTGATACAAAAAAATTCAATTTGTGTAAATTAAATTTCGTGAACTTCCGAAAATGATATGAATAATAACATATTTATATCTATTTTTTACCGTATAGGAACGAGACCCTAAAACTATAGAACGTATAGGAATAGAATTAATAACCAGATAGTGAGGGATCCTTGCTTAAGGTTTTGGTTACTTTATATCGGAGTAAAACCTTTTTTTTACTGACCTGAAGTATAGCAAACTTTTTCTTTCAGTTCTCCCTGGGTTCACAAAGCGCAGCTAATCAAAAAATGAAGGTAAGAGAGACAACATTTTTCTATTCTTTAATTGTTTAAAAAAATCCGTCAAATCCGAGTTAAACCGAGGGTTTAGTAGTTAATGGTAATTATAAATTATTTGTAATGTGACAAAAACTTTCACATTTCAAAACTTACTTTACTTAGTGACTCAGTCAAGACTACTTATGTAGTTCATTTAAATTGTGAACGGATATCTGAAAAAGTAGTGAACGGGTTTAGTTCAGAATATACGTTAAAAGTAGCTTAAAACCCTATTCCCATATTTTATTTAGAATTTTAGCTTTAAAGAGGAAAAGTTGCTTGAGATTCTTGAGAACCTTAAAGACATATTTAAGGAACTGATCCAAAAACACCTTACACAGTGGAGTACCCACGTGAAAGAATTAAGTATTTAAGACAAAATCCGTTAATCCGTGTTTTAGATATCCGCAATTATGCAAATTCGACTAAAATAGTTTTTTTTTATAAGGTGGCAAACAAGCTTGTGGTCCGCCTGATAGTAAGCGGTCACCACAACCTATTTACACTTCCAACAACTGGGGCATCACACGCGCGTTGTCAAGTATACAATAACTCCATACTATATAGTCCTTAGAGGAAACCTTGGCAGGGAGCTTATTCCATAACCATAGCGTTTGCGGGAGGAAGTTTCTCTGAAACCGCACTGTACGTGACCATTTAGGTTCTAAGGTGTGAGGATAAATTTCCCGCCGACGGCGACCTGTTGAACTTCTTCTTAGATCTTAGAAGTGGTGTGTGAATTCTGATTTTGAAATGATATAAAAAAAATCATCAAAATTCAATTTAGCGATTATTAAGTGTCAATATGAATAAAATATGTGTAAATAAAATATATTTTTTGCAGATAATTATACTCACCAGCTACTTACTGTCACTTGCTCTAGCGGAACCCCCTGTAGAGTAAGTTATTACATTAGTATCTTATTTAATGCAAAAAATATTTTTCAAAGTGTTTTTTGGGTTTAAACCAAAAACTGTGAATTGTTAAAAATGGTATAGGTAATATAGGTATTACACTAAAAAGTTAACAATCTATTAATTTCCGGTTCCAGAGACAGTTATGCGGCAGCAGCTCATGATCATGGCTCGGGGTATCAAGAATCTATTTCTGAAGAGTACAATGCACCAACAAGAGGTTTTGGAACGTCTCGAAATAGTATTTCCCAAGAATACGGGGTCCCTAGCACAAAATTAGGACAAATCAATCAAGAATATGGCGTCCCTAATACTAAATTAGGACATGTAAATCAAAATTACGATGCGCCTGGACTTTTTGCTACATCTCAAGACTACAAACTTCCAAATTCACGCAGTGGAATACCTTCACAATATAGAGCAGCAAGCTTACTTAACAACGGTATATCTCAAAGCTATACAGCTCCTAGGGCACGTAGCAGTGTTGTGACTCAAAAATATGGTGTTCCAAATGTTAGAAGCTTAGGATTGTCACAAAAATACACACCATCAGGCTTTACAAAACCTATTTCAGATGAATATAGTGTCCCTGAGTTAGATTCAATAGAAGTAAATACCTTCGCAAGCCTTCGGGACAATTTACCTCAGGAGTATGAAGCACCTACCTTTAGGGCTAGAAATCAATATAACTCTCAGAGTTTTAGGAACTCACCTTCCGAGTCTTATAGTTCACCTTTACAGACTTCATCTCCATCATCTAAATACGGTCTGCCAGAGTTACGCTCATCTCATTCTAAACAATACGACTCTGAAGATAATTACGATATTTCTCAAGAATATACTGTTTCTTCTCCTAAGGTTCCAACTGAAAAATATGGTGCTCCAGGTCTTCGTTCTCACAAGTTTCTGTCTAGTGCTCCTTTACAGAAATATGGTAAACCTAAAACTAGGTTCACATCTATAACAAAAAGCTTTAATGCTCCCCAAAATTCTATAACAAATTCCTTTAAGCATAGAGGCATCGAACAATCCTACAGTCCACCTCAGAGTTATAGTGCTCCTCCATCTTCGCAATACGGATCACCAAATTCTAGAAGCTACGATTCATATTCTCAAAGTGGCGAGCGTCCCTCTCAGTCATACGGATCACCTAATGTAAAAAGTTTGGCAGATACATATGGAATTCCTAATACAAGAGGCGTATCTCAGGGATATGCTGTACCGAATTCTTTAGAAAACTTTAAGACCAGTGCCTACGCTTCACCTTTTACTAGGTAAGCATTATAATTGTCTGATTGAAGGTAGTAAATTTTTCATAGCCAAATGTGTTGTCTTAATTAAGATTTATTTTTCAACAGATCTTCAGCACCATCTCAGAAATATGATGAGCCTACCACTCGTAACCGTATGCTATCGGACCAGTACGGGCTACCTGAGCAATATGCTGAACTGTCTAACCAAGGATATTCATATGCAAGAAAAGCTCTCGATGAACTACTAAATCAGGTGCGTTGAACACTCGTTATTGGTGTAAGAGGATAAATATTTCAGAGTTAAAACCTACAAAGAGTGTTCTGAATGTAAAAGCTTTCCAGTAACGTAAATACGTCTCCAAGGATTTTCCGTTGTGGTCCTCTATAGTTTTCTTTATCTGAATCAAAATGTTACTTTTTAGGATCCAGCTAATTACGACTTCGCATACAAAGTTAATGATTATGAGACAGGCAGCGACTTTGGTCACACTGAAACCAGACAAGAAAACAAAGCTGAAGGCTCCTACTTTGTAGTTCTACCTGATGGTACTAAACAGGTGAATACTCAAATTTTATAAAATCTTAACACGCTTTAATCTTATTTGAAAAATAAAAAAAAATCAACTGCTCATTTTAATGCTTTATCAAGTTCTAGAACAATCTTCTAACTTCTTCTGTTTTAAGATTAATAAAAGTTTCCTGTCATGATCTTCTAATTGGTGGTCTTTTCAGGTGGTGGAATATGAAGCAGACGAACAAGGATTTAAGCCGAGAATATCAGTAGAACCAGCAAGTGCAGACGCTGGTTACGACAGCAACGCCTCTGATCTGGCCAGGACTGGTCCATACTAATATTAAGAAAAAGAAAACGACTGCCATTTTAAAAAGACCGGTGCTGTTATAATAGAATTAGAAACGATGGTTATTTCTATTAACGTTTCCTCATTCTATGGTTATTCATACGGATCACGATTTTGTATACATTTTGGGAGTGTTGAATTGTATTAAGTGCCATAATGCGAAAGAAAGATTGATTGTATTGTGTACGTAATGTAAATATGATAAATTGTTTTAATACCATTTATTTTTGCAGCAAAGAAAAAACTAAAAAAAAAGTATTTGTAAGATAGGTAACATTTGTAATGTGATACAATGTATTTAAATATTTAGTGCAAATAAATATTTTTATTGTGACTAAATTTTTTTAATTATCTACTTCTTCATAATAAAATTAAGGACTTATTCACGATCATGATAAATTGATTTTTTAATTCCAGTAGAAAAAGAAAATCCAGACCAAAACACCCACCAGAAGTCATGCTTAGGGTTTCGTACTAAAATCTAAACTTAAATCTTAGTTTGCATCCAACCACGCTTATCTGTGTCTGCTGTACCATATCACGTAAAATATTTAAATTTAGTTAGTGCTTACTTACAAAGAAACAATGACCTTCTCTCTCTCAGCCAAAATACGGTTTCTAACATCCTGAACCTAAATATCCTTTGCCCTATGCAAGTGTCCATTTAGTAGCATTAGTAGTAGCTATTGTATTTTTGAAAAGTTACTTTCCGACAAAATAAAGGTTCAATCTCACTAGATGCATTGTCCAGATCCATCATGGATTCAGTGAGATATTATTTTCTAAATAAATCCATTTTTGAAATGTGTATCTACTGAAAGTATTTGTCTCGCTAGATCTGTTAACTTGATCCAGATTTAATAAGTTCTTTCTCACTAGATTCAGTTGTAGATTAGATCGGCGGCAGATAATTTAATAAGGTTTTGTAAAAATATTTTATCGATGTTTTAAGATCGCTATCGCTACTACAACTATGATGAATTTTGCTCTCACTCAAATTTTTAATGAAAATTCTTGCTTGGTAGAACAGGAACTATTATTATAAGACTTTTTATTTTATTATTTATTTTATATATTTAATTAGACTTTTGATACTGTTTTATGCTCTACTTAACTTATTGCGCTTTATATCTTCAACATATCTTTAACAGTGTAATTTGTTTCATAGTTACGTCGTCAGCATTATATTTGTATCTCCGTAAATCTGACATCCTACAGTAGCTTTGACTCCGGTGCACTGCAAGGTGGCGTGGTGCATCCTCTACTATTCGTTTTTTATAAATGATACTATTTTCTACTCTATCACCTTTTCTTAGACGATCTTCATAGCTCAAGCTATAACCGACAATACTAATGTGGTTATTGATAAACTTAATAATGACTTTAAATAACATTATGAATTTGTGTAAACAATTATGGTATCATAATTTTTTTGGAAAGACTACCATTTTGTTTTTAAACCATCCAGGAAGCCATCGAAATATTCAGACAAAATTTCACCCAAATCGTTCGAGCCGTTAAGGAGGAGTGAGGTGACAAACACACGTAAAGAAGAATTAAATATATAAAAAAAACCGACTCACACTGAATGTTTTTAAGTAGCCTATGTCCTTTTCCGGGACTCAGGCTATCTCCTTGCCAAATTTCATCTTAATCTCCATGCCAAATTTCATTTTGATCCGTACAGTGGTTTAAGCGTGAATAGGTAACAGACAGAAAGACATACAAACAGACAGAGTTACTTTTGCATTTATAATGTTACGCTTTAGTCCCTCAAGCAATCGTTATTGTTTCGCTATGTTCGTCTGCTTTTTTGTCCGCGTCTTAATTCAGGCATACTTTAAGCTGTAATTTGGCATAGATAAAATGAATATACGTCGACAAAGAAGTTAAATAATAAAATTAAAATATTAATATTAAAATAAAGTAGGGTTTTGTAAGTGGGTACTTCTACACGTAAAGTAGGGATGAATTGTTTTCCTTGTCTAGGTGTCCCGGTGCGGGTTCCAATTTTCGATTTAGGGATCCGTTTGCGAAATATTAGGGTTTAAAATGCTAATTTTGTTTAATGTCTTCCCCTCCCCCCTTCCAGCTAAATGGTTGTTCTTTGGATATGTGAAAAAATCAAGGCAACAGTTACAAGCAAAACTATCATAGCTAAGTCGGATTTAGACGTGAACGAGTAAAAGTCGACCAACTTATAAAATGTACTTGGAGAAGTAAAAATTTCGTGCAAATAATGGATTTAAAAATTACTTTTTTATCTCACTGGCTCGGAAAGGATCACTTTATCGTTTAAAATCTGCATGGAAAAGCCTACTTTATCAGCTTTTTTAATTCTACAAAAAAAAAACATAATGAAACACACAGACACACGGTCCGCCTGATGGTAAGCGGTCACCGTAGCCTATGGACGCTTGTAACAACAGGGGTATCACTCGCGCGTTGCTGACCCTCTAAAAATCTAATAACTTCTTTCTTGACCCCATACTGTCCTTAGAGAAAACCTTGGCAGGAAGCTTATTCCACAACCCAAGCGTCCGCGGGAGGAAGTTTCTCTGAAACAGTACTGTACGCGAACATTTCGGTTCTACAGTGTGTGAATGAATTCCCTGCCGATAGCGAGCGGTGCGATGGTAGAAAATAGCCGTGGGCATCATTTCGAACAATTCCTCAGAATACATCCTACTGTACTATATGTAGAACACACATAGGGCGGCTAAGTCTCTCCTCAGACTAGGGTTCGATACGGGAAGTAAGTTTGGGATCGTCGACAATTCTCACAGCCCGTCGTTGAACCGCGTCAAAAGGGCTTGGTACCCGCCCAAAGATGGCAGCAGTAGTCCATATGGGGCCGAACTTGCGAGTTGTAAAGCAGCAACCTCTAACCCGACGTAATGTACTGCCTCGCTCTGTTGAGTACACTTAGTTTTTTGGACGCCAGCTTTACCTTATCATGCAAATGATCTCGGAACTGAACATCGCTGGAGATGTCAACACCAAGGATCCCAATGCTCTTGGAGATGGAGAGGGGAGTGTTCTGGAATTGGGGACTCCAGTAAATGAGGTTTTTTTAGCGGTGAACGCGCACACTTGTGTCTTTGTAGGGTTGAATCGGACCAAGTTTACCCGTCCCCAGTCAGAGACCTTAGACAGCGTGGTCTCGATTTACAAGATACAAGTTCTCCGCGGTTTTCCTCCACAACGGAACGAGGGATGTTTGCACGACCCGTGTAATAAGCTTTCCCTAGTGTGGTAGAAAAGCGCGAAGAGGCGCGTGAGTACAAGACATAACTCAGGAACACACTGCTTAAGCACCACTGCTGGTATACTGTCTGGCCCACTCGACTTCTGAACGTCTAGAGAAAGCAAGGTCCGCCGGACCTCCCGCTATGTTATGGAGATTTCCAGCATGGTCTTACCGCACCACGGTATAGTAGGTGGTACAGCGCCTTCATCGTTCATATTCGAGTTTGAGGTAAAGAGACTGTCCAGTAAATCGGCTTTCTCTTTAGCACCAAAGTTCCCTTCGGCAGCTTTGGCAAGCGACCAGAAAGCACGACACTCATAAGGATAGCTCGCAAGTCGCCCACCTATTCTGCTGATGAATGGGCATTTTCCTCTGGCAGTTGCTTTCTTACTGAACCTCGCGGCAGCATGTAATTTGCGTTTTATCTAGCTAGGTTTTATTTTTAGAAAACATCGTTTTATCCGTGTTTTACACTGTTATTTTTAACAACACAGCAACACTAAAGCTACTAGACCATAGATGGTGATGTTAAAAAAAACCAGCAGGGCTTGGTCTTCCAGGTATTGAGTTAGTTAAGTATTATAAGTTTATGAACTACTAGAATTTGCCAGCGGCTCTACTCGCCCTAAAATCGGTTATCGGCGTGGAATTCTTTAATTTTAATAAAGAGCAAGCAAGCTACAGCTGTAGCTATAGTTCGTTTAAGCTCGGTTATAGTTATTTCCGAGGAAAACTTTAAATTTTTCAGGATAAAAAGCAGCCTAAGTATATGATAATAAGTTAGAAAATAATTAGTAATGAATATGTGTGCCAATTTGCATAACGATCCGTTCAGTCGTTGGAGAGATATAGAGTAACAAACATCCATCCATTCATCCAGACATACATTCACATTCATAATATTAGAAGGATAATAGGAAAATTATAAACCAAAAAAATCATTACAGTCCCAATAACAATTCCTAAATTAAAAATAATGATTACGTTAGAATAATGCATTAGTGCAATAGAGTGGGCGGCGCTTGGCGTTACTGCATGTTTGAACAAAATCAGTTTACAAGTTTTTTAAATATTTACAATAAGTGTCATTGTACGGAACCCCCTAACCCTAAAAAAAACCTAAAGCCTAAACTGGCCAATTTTTTATTTGATACAGAAAGTGCAATGCCGATCCTAGCCCTTGATCAGGGTAGAGCGAGATTATCTTTTAGTGCCATTTGGTCGATGCATAAACTTTACGTACTAAACTAATTAATTTCTCAAAAATCACCTTTTATTGCAGGGATCTACACTTATCTTTATATATATAATTCTAATGTACGTGTGTATGTCACTGTACTCCTCCTAAACGCCTGGACTGATTTGAATGATTGTATTTATATGCGTTTGAATGGCGCCCTGGATAGTTTAGATTCACAACCCGGCAGATGGCACTGCAGTCGGTATCATGCAGGACAACGTCTGCTCGGTTAGCTAGTTTAATTTAAATATGAAAGGTTTATTATACTCCTACTAGTCGGTGGTGGGCGAGGGGTTTAAATTTCAGTTCACGTCCCAAATGGCAAAGGTTCGAACCCCGGGGTCAGTGTGTACCAATGAGTCTTTTCTTAATTCCTCATGTACACTTATATATTTATTCATACTACTGGCTTTTCAGGAGGTCAGGAAATACCTGCATACGTCAAGAAAAAAAAACTTAAAAAGACGTATGTAAAGTCCACAATCGACACTGGGCCCGCGTGTGGACTATAGAACAAATCACCCTCGCTTATGAGGGTAGGCCGTACCCCAACAGTTTCTTTAACATTTAGAAAGTTCCGACCGCTATACATATAAGTTAGTATATAGTGTTAATTTCAATCAGTCACTAAATAATAACATCTGTTACTTATACAGGTATTTTAATAACACAACTAAAATAAATCAAATCTTGAAAAACATAAGGATTAAAATAATTTGCCACATGTTATGCCCATAACAGGTAGTTATAGTACATTATAATCGAGTGATAGTGAGTATGCGGGACGAGGCATAGCCGAGGTACGCATCTCAGAGTCCGGTAATGCTCAGTTGTAGCCAAGGCTTGTATAGTGCTTTTCTCAAACATGCGTGTAAAAACACTAATTATACATATGGACAATAATAAAAATAATAATTTTGCCGCCAATTCACCGCGTTCAAATGTCGATTTCTTTTTTTAACTTTTTTAATTAATTTAATAGCGCTTTCTTTTTGTTGTGCCAGTCCGAAATTTGAATAAAACTTAACCAAGCGCCTCGAGCGACCTTTTCTCTCTGGGGGCCTTAGACTTCTTAATTTTATCGTCACGAAAAAAATAATGGAATCGAAAAATCTAAAAAAAATCATAGACTTGTTGCTTTACTATATTCAATACAATAAACCAACGATGAGTAAGTTAAATGAAAATAAAAGTATAATAGCATATTAGACCTAAATAAAAATGAAACACCACATTACATAGTATAAACAAAAAACAAAAACATTAGTCATTTTCGATAGTTGGCACAGATAATGTAGAGCTTTCCAACCGAGCGTTTTCGATACATAAGTAGTAAGCCCACTACGATTATTTCGAAAACGCTCTCTTTATAGCGATACTGCACGATTTTTCGATTGTAACTTGTGTAAGGCCCCTGGCCCGGCGCTGAGTACCTAAGTGATAGGTACCTACAAATAATATTTATGAAAAACAATGGATACCTACCAGTTATTGAAAAAAAGCCTTGTGGGTAACAAACAGATGGATGACATAGGCTTGGTAATGGGGGTCCGTTGGCACTCTTTCGATACGGATCCCTAAAAAGGAAGTCCGACAAAAGCCAAGTAGACATTAGGGAAGGTCATGCTCATTACAAAACTAACAGCGTCGCGTCGTGACTCCAGATATTAGGAAGCTGTGACGAATGTCACACATGTAGGACATCCTTGTGTGGGATGTCGAGAGGACATAGAAAAGTACGGAGTTGACGATCAATTACATTATTTCTGTGGATAGGTTAAACGCACGCCTTAAAATGGAAAATTTTATATAATCTTAAGGTTTTTTAGCCAGTTTTTTTAAACTACACTTAGTTTTTGAAATATTCAGCTGCAATGCCCGTGGCAATTTTCGGTAAGTTTTGTTTGAATGCAATGAGGAAAGAAAAATGAATAAAAAGGCAACGTTGGAAAAGCTTAAAGAAATTTTGTATTAACATGGACTGAAATTATTTTAAAGATTGACACGATAAGTTATCCATACTAATATTATAAATGCGAAAGTAACTCTGTCTGTCTATCTGTTACTCTTCACGCTTAAACCGCTTTACCTGTTAACATGAAATTTGGCATGAAGATAGTTTGAGATCTGAGACAGGACACAGACTACTTGAGAACGTCAAGCGTGAGTCGGATTTTTTTATATTTGAGAAGTTGCCGTTGAAAACTTACACCGATAACCAAATTTAGGGCGGGTGAAACCGCGGGCAAAAGCTAGTAGTCAAACATTTTTTAAGATAACGCTATACATTAGGCTTATTTTAGGATAATGCAGTAACGGCTACGAAATCTTACACAAACTATTAACATGCTCTAGACCGGTGATTTATATAAATTACTAGCTGACCCGGCGAACGTTGATTCTTTTTTTCTAAAACAACTGCCGCACCAACCAATTTAGAAAGGGTTGTACTAATTCAGAAACCTTTCCCGGCGTGTGCATAACAACTTACCTAAATTTCATTACAATCGGTTTACTCTTATTGCACGAGTCCGACTCGCACTTGACCCTTTCGGAAACTCCTTTCTTATCAGATGCCTACGTCATACTAAGAACATACTAATAAAAAAGAACATAATAGTTTCAGGTCTCTACGATTAGCGGTTTAGGCTGTGCGTTGATCCGTCAGTCAGTCATTCAAGACAAAGCATTTTGTAGATTAAAATTTCAATCTTTATGTCAAGAAAATATGAATAAAATTGTTTTTCTACGCTTGACGTCGTTGACGGTTTAAATAAATACGGTTACGGTATAGGTACCTTTATGTTATGTGTTATAGATCTGCCCCATCCTTGTTTTGTACACTTTAAAATACTGCTCATATGTCTCTCATCACATATTGGTAATAAAAAAATAAACACATTTTTTTCATGAATATTAAACATTAACGCCATCAATATTAGCAATTTTTATAAGTAAGCGATTTTCATAAGATGTTATTAGATTAGCGCGTAACTAGACACGGTAAAAACTAGAAGGAGAACCTTGGGGCGTAATTTCTACTTTTTATTTCCGAATCTGAAGAAAGATCTCCCAGTAAATAGATAGCCGGAATGTGGCTGTTACTGGACAATTTGACAATCAAATTCAAAACTACTTTTATACGGATTTTAAAAAAAAGTAAATTACACATTTAATGAATGCATTGAGTTATGTAATGTTTAAAATATAACAAAAAGACATCGCATTATTTTCGTCTCTATTGAACGAATGCCTAGCTAATTCATAGTTTTGAAACCCAATCACGTTAATAAAATAAAAAACGGCCAAGTGCGAGTCGGATTCACGCACCGAGGGTTCCGTACCTGTCACCACTAACGTAATTTACAAACACAAACAAAAACAAAACGTGTTCCGCTAAGCGGTCACCCACCAATTACTGACCAAGTCCGACCTAGCTTGACTTTGAATATCGTTTATTATATGTTACTTTTTCGCTTAATAGTAACAAGATGGCGCTGTAACGGTGATTTAAGATAAAAATGGCTCGGGCGCGTCTCACACTTTTCCGGTTTCAATTATTTGTTGTTATACTTTAGAACTTACACCATGATTACTGCAAGATTAAATTTATTACTGTTTTTACGATAGAGCAACTAGAATATAAGTATGTACCCTGTACCGCCAAGCGCTGCGCCTGAATTCGAACGTAAATATTGTTATTAATTTAATAAGTGTTGGTATTCAAAATGTTATAATTTTATTTTTCTGCAATGTAACATGGTTTATTAACTTATATTTAATACCTGTTTTACAGCAGTACCAACTTTATCTAAGTTCCTCTTATCTGACTAGATTTTTAAGTTTGTCGACTATTACTCATTAAGTTGTGAAGCCTTCTTAGCTATGATAATTTTCTTTTTAATTTCGTTATATATGCTATTCCCATAATTATTTTCAGACCCCCCAAGAACAGCCATTTAGCTGGCAGTGAAGGGGACCAAAATTTGCACTTTAAAGCTTAATATTTCGCAAACGCATTGCTAAATCGAAAAATGGTTTTTGCATACCCTCAATATTAAACGAGCCATCCAACGATACCCACACTATAGGGTACACGAGAAAAAAAAACTATCCCCTCTTTTATTTTACACTAAAAAAAATTTTATTTCAATTTTATTTCACTACTTTGTTGGCCTAATTAATAAATATATCCATGCCAAATTACAGCTTTCTAGTACTAACGGTGTCTGACACCAT
The DNA here is from genome assembly GCA_946406115.1 of Apoda limacodes. Lineage (NCBI taxonomy): Eukaryota > Metazoa > Arthropoda > Insecta > Lepidoptera > Limacodidae > Apoda > Apoda limacodes. The sequence continues at coordinate 15,666,618 of OX291555.1, read as the reverse complement.
TACGCTACGCTACGGACAGACAGACAGACGGACGGACGGACATCGCGAAACTATAAGAGTTCCTTGTTGACTTCGGAACCCTAAAAATTATCATTTATTAAGTCTATGTTTTTTTTTTATATTTTTTTATTAATAAATCCTTTCACTGTTAAACACAAAATTTATTGTGATGCACCGTGCCAGGTATCATATTCATGGCACATTACAGAATTTATACATTTCCGGCGATTGGATACAAAATTTCAAGCCAAAGAAAATAGAGTTCCTAATGAAAAAAATAAACTTCAAAAAAATATTTTCTTATTCGACTCCACAGAAACTTTGTTCTAAAGTTCGAGTACCTTGAAAGCTCATCTATTATGTGTCTAATGAGAGCTAATATTTCAACCCCTACCTCGACAACTTGTTGCTCGTATAAAAGCTTCGTAAATTAGGGCATGCTGTATCATTTGTGCTTGTGACTTGAGTCGGTTTTGAGCTTTTGATTGTGAACAATGAAGGTTAGTAAAGTTCCCGACTTTAGTATCTATTATCAGATATTTAATTTTGTTGAAAAAAGGACTTATGAAATTCTCAGTACGTTTTCTTATACTGAATATGAACTTCCAGAGCAACCATCGAAACACACAATCATATTTTGCTTTTTAGGGTTCCGTACCCAAAGGGTAAAAACCGGGACCCTATTACTAACACTCCGCTGTCCGTCTGTCCATCTGTTACCAGGCTGTATCTCATGATAGTAAGACCGTTGAAATTTCCACAGATTATGTATTTTTGTTGCCGCTATAACAACAAATACTAAAAAACAGAATAAAATTAAATACTTAAGGGGACTCCCTTGCAACAAACGTGATTTTTTTTGCTCATTTTTGTTCGATATACAGGTAGACGCTTGAAGTATTCACACAATATTTAGTTATACATTTACTTTAAAAATAAATAATTAAATTAAAATTAAACAAATATTTAATTTATAACATACAACAAACGTGATGTACGGAACCCTTCGCATGTGAGTCCTCGCACTCGACCTATTTTTTAAAAAATATTTCCAAACCGGCGGTAAAGTCACAACAGGTAATAGCATTACATGTTAAAGTTTATTAATATGATTAAATCAAAGACTTAAAAGTATACTTGAATAAAAAATACTTTGAGTATCTACATATTTCGTTTTATTATTTACACTACCTTTAAATAAATAAGAGGCTTAGTCAACAAACTGTTATTTTGCAGGTCCTGTTTGCAGCTGTATATCTCTTAGCCTTGTCTATGGCTGAACCACCTCCATCTCACAGGTAATAGATTTTTAGGAATTTTAAAATAATAGAACAGAAATTTGGTGGACGACTTCTATTATTATTTTCGAATATTCACCTACTCTTGTGTTTGCCAAACTTTAAAATATATATTATATTGAAAATATATCACATAATACATCAATATAAAGAATATTGAAATTTTAATGCAGTAAATAAATAAATTAAAGTGAATCACTATTGTGTCAGCGAACTTCAGCTTTCTTATGAGGCCTATAGTTAGCGGCCATGTCTCAGTACCGTAAGAAATTACTGGTAAAACACATTGGTTGCAGACTTTTGTCTTTAAGCACTAGAGTTTTAAGAACGAGTGACATTAGTATGCTGCTTTCCTAACGCTGCTCAATCGAGTTGGATTCGGCGACCAAACAATATTTGGCAATTAGACCTACCTAACCAGATATATGAAACTTGCCCCGAGACGTGTACCCGGGACATACTACTTTTAGTTGTCCAATTGTTAAATTTAGTGTAGACTGTAAAGTTCCTACCCAACAGCTATTGGGATAGGTATATTACTTGGCCATTCGACATTTTCAGGTCTTTTCCATGTTCATTTCGAAGCCTACCCGTTGAAAAACGTTACTGAGGTTGTTAAGCATTGTGCCAAGGTTCCTTAGTGATGTAATCGCCATTTAAATTGATGTCAAAATGTCCCAGACTAGAAGCTTAAATACACCTTACAAGGCAGTTGATGACAGTTCGGAGGTCGTGTCCAAAATGTTATATTGCGACTATAACGCTTTACAGGGATGACAAGTATTTTATTTCGTGTATCGTATGCTATCGCTCGGGATATTTTATTTTCCGATGGGATACAAACCATACGTGTATCTTTTCCGGGACCTTTTGCTGTACCCATGGGCGCTGGAAGGTAGGCATAGGGAGAGTGTTTTGTACCTTTGCTATCGGGGCCGCGCCTTACGCACGAAACGCTAGGTTCCGAACGCAACCTGCAATTAAAATAACCGATTTTCTTAGAAATATTGTTTTGTAGCCACAGTCACTGAGACAATTCTCGCTGGTTTGGAATGTTTTATTCCTAACCTGCGAGTAACTGCTGGCGTCAAAAAACGACCGCGGATTAAAAGGTCTTTCAGAGAAGAGTTCTTGGATCACGGCTTCGGACTTCCGATAGCTTTGTTATATTCCAGCGCAGCTTGTCTACTTCTTCTACCAGCTCAACAATCTTTTCGTCATTTCGTGCGTGCATTGTACGTTGCCAGGGCTAGTTGTCGTTTGTGGTAGCCGGATCCATGTCGGTACTTTGACTGTTACCATAGTCGAGACTAACAAGGCTACCGGGGACTAGATGCCGTGGTTTTTTTGTGTGAATCATAGGGGAGTTGTGGCAATAATCGTCACACTTGGCAAGCGGGTTGGCGATCGCAGATTGAAGTTAAATATTTCCTCAGTATGGTGCTGCCGCCCACCATCTGGTATGTCCCTAAGTCGCCTCGTACGACACACACGGGAGTTTATGGGGTGATGTTATTCTACTTTGCCGACACCACACGGCATAGTATAGTATACATTATATTATTATTTTAACAATCATCTTTCAGCTACCTTCCTCCACCGCCTGGTGGTTATAGACCAGGAAACTTCCAAGGTCAAGATACGAGTAGTCCAACAAATCCAGAACTGATCATCGCCCGAAGTCTGAATGCCCAAGGACGTGGAAATCCGTTCGCGAGGTACATCTTTTGTTTCTGTAGACAGTAATTATTACTTGGCATATTTTTGGGTAGTACACTAAAATAATTCCTATGTTTATAATATAAGATATGTACACACGTGAGATATATTAATGACGTTTACAGGAATGGTGATCGAGGTCATGGATCTCGTGGACTAGGTGGTTTCCATAAGGGTGAAGATGAGAGATATGGAAACAGCGGCGAAGAATATGTCAGAAATGCTCTTGAAGAAATAAATGAGGTAATATCGATACATTAGCATAATCAAATGAGTATTCCACACTGAAAGTGTCTTTGACACAAACACACAAACTGGCAATCTGTGATTAAAGTAATAATTGTTTGGTCTCGAGATAACAATACCCAACATTCATGCATTTTATCTTTTATTAATACATTCATTGTCAAAATTATTAATAACTGAATTAAACTAACCTCCCCGAATGCCGAAGTTTTACCTATTGTAGCCTCCTTTACTTAATTTTCTCAGCCGGAAGACGTACACTGTAATACAAGGCTTACCCTATATCGCTCTAAAATTTTCGATCTTTGGTTGCCTGGATCCAAAGGCTTTCTGCGGGTCTAACCATATCGCCTGTTCAACTGGTATTAGAGTCCATTAGTTCCAACCCATGCTAACTACTTGGGAACCTTTCTTCTTCATTGATTATCGGTTTGACGAGTGATGTGACCTACCCATATCTATGCCTGCAAACTATTCGAACTATGGCAGTGAAATTGGTTCGTCAGCGAATTCCCTTATTACGGACTTTATCACATAAACAAAAAATAACTCGCTCCATATAGCTCAGCAAGCTTTGTTTTTTAGCCCTATCCTATCCTACTATATAATATTATCAGTGTTAAATGTTTGGATGTTTGTTATGTTATGGATGTTTGTTTCCACAATCACGCTTTAACCACTGGACGGATCAAAATGGAAGACATATAGGTTAGGTCCTGGAATAGGAAAAAGGCTTCATTATATCCCCGAAAATTCACAAGTTCCCGCGAGAATAACTATAACCGAGCTTAAACGAACTATATCTGGAATTTCTAGCAGTCGCGAAATCCACCATCTAACCACTGGATTGAGCACCACCAGCCTAAAAACTTAAATAACTTCTGCTCTTCGAGCCTAGGATGGGACGAATTCTGGCGCATTTTACAATTATTAAATTAATGGAACGCGAAAATTTAAAAAAAATTATAAAACAGTTCATTGCTTTAACAGGAGCCTGCAAATTACAACTTCGAGTATATGGTGACTGACCAATTCCTTGGAACAGATTTCGGTCACCAGGAGGAGAGGCAGGACGAGAGAGCCCAAGGAGAGTACCATGTTGTGCTGCCTGATGGAAGAAAACAAGTAATTTTTAAATATTTTACCAATTTCATAAAAGAAATCAGCAATGACAACTCTTAAAACAGGGAAAAGGGATATATATACCGTATTGCTATTAGTCCCGTTTTGAAGCAAATCGTTAATTTAATGAAAAGTTGCATTTAATGGCAGCAAAATTAAGTTTTTTAAGTTTATTACTAATCTCGAGAGTTTTATTACTAGACTTTGACAGCGGCTTCGCGCGCCCTGAATTATCGGCATGGAACTCCTTATACTAATGATGTTTGCTATAGCAAGCTATAGCTACATCTATTGTTCTTTTGAATTTTTCAGGATAAAAAGTAGCCTATATGCTATTCCAGGATACCTATATTCAAGTATGCCAAATTTCATTCCGATGCGTCTAGTGGTTAAAGCGTGATTCACACATAGGTACAAACTTTCACATTTATAATATTATTATAGTAGGATTTAGAAACACTTGCCGTTGCTCTTTTTAAAACACACTGTATGGGCTCCAGGTTACTTAATTACTGGCTGGAACAGGTCTTTCCGCATATGGCATGTGACATAGTAACTAGAGTTTCAACTGTGACGTGGAGTTTGTTCATAGCGTCTTCTCTAGTGTAAACATAAAAATCCATTGGCAGACAACAAAAACGGGTGTCACTCCGGGAGTGCCGGCAGATGTGAAAACATACAACCTGGATATAATATTTTAACATGTGTAATCCGCACTTTCATCTTTTCATCAACCCAATTTCCTCTTACTTTTTATTCGTCCTATAGAGTTTAACATTTTTTACCCATCACAAAAAAAGTGCACGACGCTGCTAAAGACGTTTTCACTTCACAATTATAAAAGGGGTGGCATTATGGTGTCCGTCTTACGAATTTTTATGGCGTGGCATTATGGTTTCCGTCTTACGCATTTTCGATCAGCCTTCGCGAGTTTATCATTTTTTACTAACAATAAGCTTCAGTCGCCTTATAATAAAACTTTTCTAAATCTAAATTAATTAATTAATTATTCTTTCTATTTTAGACAGTAAACTACGAGGCTGATGAGCATGGTTTCAAACCCCGAGTTTCTTATCAAGACTCTGATGAACTAGCTTCTTCCAACGGGTACGATTCGAACGCGCGGGAAATCGATGCTGAATATACCGAAAATGGCTACAAAAATGGCGGCGACTACCATAGAAGTGGATTTGGAAATGGCGGGAAAAGTTATGGAAATAAGAACGGATTTGGAAGAGCTACTAATGATTATAATGAAAATGGGTTTTCGGGTCAAGGTGGTCACTCAAATGGATATTGATTCGTCTTTTTTCATATAACTTTGGATTTGCTTTTATCTGTGATAGTAAAAAAAAATTAGAAATCTCAAACATAACAAAATGATAGGAAAATGTAGACCTTTATTTTATGATCTTAATAGGAACCAACCCTTTTTCAATTGCATATTTTTTTTTGTCATTGCTTACATATTTTCATCAATATTATTATTTAATGAAGCAATTTACTATACATACAATTGTAAATATTCTTATTATTAAAGCACATCTATGTACAAAATAATCAAAGCTTAAGTATTTCAATTTATTTAGAATATTATGTAACTAATTTTCATAATAGATACCCGGTTATGTACCTTACCTTTATTTATTTATCTATATTAACATTGGATGTTAATAATTAAAGTTTTCTTTCCTGCTCTTTGCATTTTTTTATTTTATTCAAATCCAAAATATTTTTTTATATTATATTCTATGTCTCCTGTACATTACTTAAAGTAGCAATTTCAAAACATAGGTATTTCTAATCTGCACCTACGCCCTTCTACTCATCTTCTCCTTAAATTACCAACCCATGTTACTAGTTTTTATGCAAATCTATTATCCGTACATGCAATAAAACTGTGAAATAAAAAATTAAACTTTATTTCAGTGAATCTGTGCAATAATCCAATTGTAGGTATTGTATATGTATTTACTTTACTTGACTATGAACTATAGTTTAAAGTATCATCCATGTTTTGTAAACATTATTTTCTCCACCCAAAGGTTGTCTGGCATGGAGCGATAAGACCACCTTTTTGTAAACTGTATGTTTAGTTTTTGAGTTTTTTAAATTTACTAGTTTTTTTATATTTGGTGTGCAATCCATACTAATTACTCAATGGCATGAAGATAGTTTGAGTCGTTGGGAAGGACAACAGTTACTTGAAAACGTTAAGCGTGAGTCGGATTTTTTTTATAATTGAGAAATTGCGTTGAAAAGCTACACCGATAAATGAATTTAGGCGGGTGGAAGCACGGGCAAAAGCTAGTTAAGAATATATCTATCTATCCAAACTTCGGTACAGTAATTGATACCCACAAATTTATATTTTTTACAGATTTACCTCGGTACTAAATAAATAAATATATTTGGACATTACACACTGCGCCGTCTGGCCCCAAAGTAAGCAAAGCTTGTGTTATGGATACCAGACGACGGATACAAATACATATATTACTTTTTTTCTAAATACATACATATCATACATAATTACACCCAGTCTCAAGACAAACACAAATGTTTCTTACATAAATGTTTGTCCAGTGCGGGAATCGAACCCACACCCTCTGCACAGCAGTCGGCCACACTACCAACTAGGCTGCGAGGGAGTATATTTTACGCAGAGTGAGAGAAAATAAAGGTAGTTCATCGTTGCAGCGCTAAATTTTTGTGCTGCAGTTTTTCAACAGTGATAGCAGAAAATGAGGTGCTATTGCCTAAAATGTGTGTAAGCAAGACAAAAATTAACTGTGCTCGAATCAATTGAACTCCTTTTATTGTCACGAGGTTTATTAAAAATTAAGTTGTTCCTTCGAGTACCTGCCATACGAAAGGACAACGTGCTAAGCAGATAGCTGCACGTGGATTACCTGTAATCAAAGAGTAGTCTTCGTATCCCGAAAATCATCTTCTCACATATCCGTGTCAAAAAGTTGCGGGTGTCGGCTGATGCAAACTATCACGTCACGGCCCCTATTATACTAGCTTTTGCCCGCTGTTCCACCCGCCCTAAATTCGGTTATCGGTGTAAGAGTTCAAAACAGGCTCATACTTGACGTTTTCAAGTAGTCTATGTCCTTTCCCGGGACTATGTCCATGCCAAATTTCATCCTAATCAATATATCGGTTTAAGCGTGAAGAGCTGACAGACAGACAAACAGACAGACCGAGTTACTTTCGCATTTATAATATTAGTATGCATTATAAGGGTCGTCAGAGGTATTAATAACGTTAACTGCTCGTTGTTTCACGTGTTCACCGATGGTATTCGGTCCCGATGATAGAGGATGAGCATATAGTCGTACTGGGCTCAAAATAAACTCTAGACAACTCTTTACAACCTACACAAATCGCAGAAAGTTGGACCTTCCTGGGAATCGAACCAAGGACTTTTAACAGGTCAGCCCAATTCAACGTTTTCCGCTGCGCCAATCTCCCGATCATCGTTATTCAATGCTACTAAGTACTTCTAAGGGCCTGCGCAGACGAGGGACTTTTGTGCGCGGAGGACTGATATTTTTGTAAGAAAAGTAAATTAAGTACAAACCGCGTACAAAACTGTCAGTGCTCCACGGACAAAAGTCCCTCGTCTGCGCAGGCCCTAAATGCAATTTCAGTGTGAAACGTTACTCTTATCGCCGGTGTCATGATATACCACCGGCGGCCTACCCTCAATCTTGGGTGCACGCGATTTGGGTCAAAGTCCATCACGCGAGCCCAGTGCAGTCTCTGGATTTCAAATACGTCTTTTGGATGTATGCAGATTTCTTTACAACGTTTTTCTCTACCAAATTAAGCCTGTGTTGGGAACAAACAATACCTGGGAATTTAAAAAAAATACTCATTGATACACAACGGAGCTCGAACACCAACCCTTCGAATCGCAAGTCAAATGGCGAGATCACCATTCCACCGATCGACTTCTTTTTTTATAATGAAAAGAAGAAGATATCGCTTTATCTTTAACGCATTTTGCGCTATTTGCATAGTATATACCTCTTTACGTAGACGTATACCCAGTTATCAAACAAAACTAATTTGGTGCGTAAATTCACGTAAAACGGATAAATATTGACAAAGAATGAACGTCTAGAGACCTTCGGTAGCATAGGTATTATTTACTATATAAATTGGTTTCCGCTTGTCTAGCTTCTAGTTAAACACGTTAAGGAGATACTCTTAATGAAAGTGACGTCAATCAGTGATGACCTAATTGTCTACGTCATCAGCAAGGTGACCAACAAAGCCACAAAAGCATTCTTTATTGAACTGAAAACTTCTTTAGCGGCGATGTGCACTTTTTTTGTGATGGGTAAAAAAATGATAAACTATCGCAGGCTGATTAAAAAATTCGTAAGGCGGAAACCATAATGACATGTCGTAAAAATTCGTAAGACGGAAGCCATAATGCCACGCCTATTATGATTTTGAAGTGAAAACGTCTTTAACACTTTTTTTGTGATGGGTATAAAATTTTAAACTCTATAGAACGAATAAAAAGTAAGAGGAAATTGAGTTGATGAAAAGATGAAAGTGCGGATTACACATGTTAAAATGTAAGGTATATCCACGTTGTATGTTTTCACTTCCGCTGGTACTCCCGGAGTGCAACCCTTTTTTTTTTCTGTTTGTCTGCCTGTACATACGTATGTAAAGAGTCTGTAGCTCGTTAACGGAATCAAATAAATTTTGATATTAAGGCCTTTGCGAGATCTTCAAACAAAAGACAGCAAAGCGCTTAAGTTACTTTTTATGTTGAAAATAAATCACTAAAATTAACTGACTGGAAGTCAATTTTCATCGCGTGTGATTACTTTTTAAAACCACCATACTGTTTTCTTATTAAATTAAGATAAATAAAAAAAATTAGTGTGTACTTGGCATATAAACTGAGAAATGATTTTTTTTTTCGTTTTCACCATTTTTTAGGTAGGTTGTAAGTTATTGGCATCCAAAATATAAAATTTTGAATCGCACTAAGGGGTTAAATCACTTAATTGCGTATTCTTAAAATTTAAAAATCCGGCCAGGTGTGAGTCTGAATCGCGCACCGAGAGTTCCGTACGAAATTATTATATGTATGTAGATAGTTCTTCCATCATGAGATCAAATTTCACAGGTACCTTATACCTTAATTATCTGTTTTTAGTTATTTTTTTTTTGCTATATTTGTGATGTAACATCTTGCTTTTTGTCAAATTTTATGATTCTAGGTCAACGGGAAGTACCCTAAGGGTTTTTATTTATTTGTATCACAATATGCAACAAAAATGACCTTATTTTGGGCATATTTTTTATAGCTTTGACTTTGAAGTTTGACCTTTTTATAACTTTTAGTGACCGTGAACTGTACTTTTTGATACTAATTTCAACGTAGTACCTCCACGCGTTCTTTAATAAAAGGCTCTTGACAGACAGACAGACGGACAAATGTTTAAACTACAAATTAACAGATTTCGGTTTTTTTCTTATATTTGTGATGTAACCCCTTGCTTCGTATCAAATTTCATGATTCTAGGACAACGGGAAATACCGCATAGGGTTTGATTTATTTGTGAATGCCAAAATATACGACAAAAATAACCGTATTTCAGCCGTATTTTTTATTGCGTTGACTTTATGAAAGCTTCAAGGGTAGACCTTATTATTTGATATTAATTTCAACTTGATACGTTTACGAGTTTCTAAGAAAAGTGTCTTAAAAGAGGCAGGCAGACGGAAAATACTGTGATCCTATAAGGGTTCCTTTTTTTCTTTTGAAGTACGGAACCCTAAAAAACACAAATAAATATAAATTTTTTTGGACATTACACATAGCGCCGTCTGAACCCAAAGTAAGCAAAGCTTATGCTATGGATACCAGACAACGGATACAAATACATATATTAACTTTTTTTTGTAAATGCATACATATTATACGTAAAAAACACCCAGTATTCAGACAAACACAAATATTAAATGTTTTTCTTGTACGAGAATCAAACCCACGCCCCTAGTTTCCCTGTTAAACGAATTTCATTATTCAGGTAATCCTTAAAGACAATATTAAAGAAACAGAATTTGCTTTCATTTTTATTCAAAACAATAAAAATATTCAAGAGGACGAATGATAAGAAAGAAAGGATTAGAATTTAGGAAAGGGTTCGGTTTTGACCATATCTCTACGAAACTCTAATAACAAATGATTGAAAATACATGACAAATAAGTGTTCAAATGTGTACTATTTAAGAGAATACGATTTGAGGAGCCTCATAGCATGCTTCATATAAACGAATTTCCCATCTCTTAAATAGTAATTTGAACACTTATTTGTCATGTATTTTCAATCATTTATACGAGGTCATACCTACATAAAAAATACGTGGCGAATTAAGAACCACTTCTTTTCATGCTTTGTCGGTTAAAAAATAGAACAAGGGCATGTCAGCTAGACATGTCGGATATTTTCGTGTCGCCATGCTTAGTGTAGGTTTCATTTCACTTACTTAGTCCGTAACAACAAAGCATAGTTGTGAAAAACCAGTCAAGTGTATGTCATAAACGCATTAAGTTAGGGTTCTGTAGAGTGTCAATTTTTGCAAATATCTGAACTTCTGTTTGGTCGGCTCTGTGGCTCAGTATGTAATGACCCGACTGCTGAATTGAGGGGCGTGGGTTCTATTCTCGCACAAGAAAACAATTTAATATTTGTGTTTGTCTGAATACTGGGTGTTTTTTATGTATAATATGTATGCATTGACAAAAAAAAGTAAATATATGTATTTGTATCCGTTGTCTGGTATCCATGGCATAAGCTTTGCTTACTTTGGGTTCAGACGGCGCTGTGTGTAATGTCCAAAAAAAATTATATTTATTTGTGTTTTTTCAGGGTTCCGTACTTCAAAAGAAAAAAATTAACCCTTATAGGATCACAGTGTTTTCCGTCTGTCTGTCTCTTAAGACACTTTTCTTAGGAACGCGTAAATGTATCAAGTAGAAATTAATATCAAATAATAAAGTCTACCCTTGAAGCTTTCAAAAAGTCAATTTAAAAAACCACAGACATAGATATTTCACTTGAGATCGTGCCTAAAAATTTTCACAGTATTTAGTCAGTAAATGTCCAAAACAAGTAGGAAATTCGTTTGTATTAAACACGCTTTGAGGCGCCGTGAATCGTATCCTCTTAACATTTGTCTATGTAGGTACATACAATATATATGTCGGCGGCCGATCGTAAAATCCGGCAGATCACGAAATGCCTAGGCAGATCGTAAAGTATGGAAACGAAAGGAACAGAAATCGCACTATATAAGTCATTTATGATAGATTAGGTTCAGTTTCCCTTTTGTAAACGTAGATGGCGTTCCAGCCAAGCTTCAAACAATAATCTGTTCAGTTACAAGGTAATTTCTATTCCATACTTTACGATCTGCCTAGGAATTTCGTAATCTGGCGGATTTTACGATCGGCCGCCGACATATACACTAACGTTCGTAACGAGCGTTTTTCCAGAGCAAAGATGTAGTATTGATTTTCATCAGCCAGACTTGTGCCTCGATAGCTCAATGATAGAGCGCTTACACGGAATGTAAGTGTTGCTGGTTCAAGTCCTGGCTCGACGTTAATTTTTTGATTGCATGTTTGCTATGATAGTCTGCCATATTATATTATTAGATGCAATAGTAATGATATAGCCACAGATGCTATGATAGCATGTATAATATATTTTATTCTCAGACCTTCAGGAAGTCATAAACGAAGAAAGATTATTTCTATGTACATTTATTTCGTATTTCTTAATTCTATGAATAAACTATAAATGAATACCGCTTAAGGACCTACGGAAAGACATGATGAAGCTGTATAATGGCTAATTATTTTAATCCTAAATTTGACAAATGGAAGGAAAAATGGACGTGGCGAAATCCTGTTTGCCATGTGAGTACGGAACCCTTATATTTTAAGAACAGAGAGACGCAAAAACATTCGGTTTTAAATACGGAACCCTATAAATTAAAACATCGAAATCAGATTTTTCTTGCAATGTCAAATGCATAAAATATCAAAATGGTCATCGAATTTGCTAGGCCTACCGTACTCTTCGGTAAAATGCTGTGCGTTTTTTTTTTTAATTTGTAAGGTATGAATGACACAACGAAATTGCGCGCACTGCGGACGTCTGTGGTTTGCTACACTGCTACAGATTTGTTGCGGTTTGTTTCCGCACGGAATTTTTGCACACTATACATTATACATGCACTCATAGGAGACGAAAGACGCCAGTTGAGCAAATCAAGTATTAAAAAGCTAAAACTATCTTAAGCTAGCTCTTATGAGGTTTAACTTCGCACGTCACGTTTTGTGTCGCTTACGCGTAAAGCGCTTACGTTTTTGGCTAGTTTCTTAATGTTAATGTTAATTTATTAAAAGAAAACTAGCCTTTATTTAGAAATTCTAGACAAAATTATTTTAATATAAAACAATACCTAATTAATGAATTGAAAATAATTGGGTTCTCTGATAAAATATCGATGACTAAAGACAAGTAAACGTAATTTTCAGCACTTATTTCTGATTATTATTTTCCTAATTTATTAACATTTTTTTAAATTTTGTTCGATTTTTCTTTTTAATTAACTTTTACCCTCAGCTCTGTATTTTTCTGTTATTTGTAGTATGTACCACTTCTTTAATCACAAACAAGTTAAATAGACTGTTTTGGGATATTAGAGTATTATATTTAAAACGCGTTTAACGTTTTTGAATACGCACCGCAACACGCCGCGCCGCAGTGCAGCCTGCCTTAGAATGTCGAGTTAGTTAGTATAGTTAGTAATTTTACACGTATCAAAATGCTGAGCGATAATTCTATCGCATATTGTTTTGTTAATCTCATTCACAGTGGTGCCTCAACCACGCAGAAACTTACATGGCCAGTCTAGACGTAGAGACCAGTAGAAGCTCGAGAAAAAGGGTACCTAAGGGTGTAAAAGTAGGGAATTATTAAATTATCACCACTGTCAACCGATTCTGTGTTGATATTTAAGTATAGATATGTCATCAGGACTACATTTAGCACACATAATATGATACCAGAACATAATGATTGAACTTGTGTTGATCTCACGATGGAGATGGAAGACAGTCAAGGAAACTTCTCGACTGTTGACTGCAACTGGGTTCCTCGTGTTTTGGTTTATTCCATTCATGTCGATAAGAACTTCAAACCTAGTAATTAGATTCTTCTGTATATAGTTTCCTTATTCGGGCAGCATTTTTTTGCAGGATCAAAAAATAAAACAGAAAAAAAAAACTGAGAAGTGAAAAATAAAACAACTCCTAGTGACTTATTTAGACCTAGTAAAGTAAATCTTACAAATACACAAATCTTCATAGAATTAAGAAATGCAATATAAATATACATACATAGGAATAATCTTCCTTTTTTTTATATACCACTAAGGTTGCAAACAAGCTTGGGGTCCGCCTGATGGTAAGCGGTCACCGTAGAATATGGATTCTTGCAAGACACTTCAAATCTCTAATAATTTCTTTTCTTGAAGAACCCCATACTGTAGATTATGACTCTCTGAAGTTCTCTAACCTTTGAAGACAATATATGATACGTGCCATATCTGTGGCTACAATATTAATCTAAAAAATAATTTTATAGCAAAGATGTATTTATTCGTAATAACAAAGCTACTAAATACGTAACTAATTTTAATAAGTAGGCATTAGGGATAATCGTTACAAAAAATCCTCAACGTCATTTGTAACTTAGGATTTTCATTGACTTCTTCAACCGTCCTATCTTCATATACTAGGTTATTTGTTACTAGCTTTTGACCGCGGCTTCACGCGCCCTAAATTCGGTTATCGGTGTAGGATTTTCATGACTTATTTTCAATTATAGAAAAAAAACTGATTCACCATTGACGTTTTCAAGTAGCCTATGTCCTTCCTCGGGACTCAAACTATCTCCATGCCAAATTTCATATTAATCGGTACAGCGGCTTCAGCGTAAAGAGGTCAAAGACAGACCGACAGAGTTACACTTGCATTTATAATATTAAATATGGATTTCCGTGTATAATCTAATTAAACATTAATCCGATATTGAACCTTGAAATCGACCCTCACCTTGGTACCGCTCCAAATCCTTACAAACCTTTTGCATTAAATATTACACAATCCAATCAAATTGTGTCGTGTACAAATATTTGAGAATTCTTAGGCATTGATATGTTTGATGTTTTTTTATGACTAAGCAAAGAATTAATCGTATAAAAATGGGACTGGATTCTTAATGATCACCATTCCTTCATTCTCTTTCAGTGATCTCATATTATAGCCAAGATGAAGGTAATTTGATCCTTTTTGCCTTTCAAAGTGTTTAATTATAATTTGTGAATAGTAAATCCATTCGATTTTAATCTTATAAGTTTGTAAAATAGCGAAAACGAACAATAAGTAATTGTTAATAATTAGAAAATATTGTAGTGTGTTTATTGACTATCAATAAAGCGTGAATCGGGATCGCGAATGTAAGAGTTCCGTAGTCATAGCATTATAGCATAGCATAGTAGTCATAGCGCCTGTGTTCTTTTTGGAATATCGCGTTAGGAAGTGCAATTTTAAGTATATATATTTTATTGTAAAAATTTGTTTGTTTGTTTGTCTGTAACTGCTTAGCTTCGCTACGGAGCGGAGGAAAAAGACATTGAATATTTTTATCCCGGAAAAGTTTACACAGGAATAACTGTACCCGTATTATACGTGAACGAACTTATGCTTCAGCTTGCTTTAGCCAACTTGTTTATTATAATCAAAGACTAGCCGCAGACATCCGACGCTGATAGCCGAACTAAGCGAGAGTGACGCCACGGGTAAAAACTAGTTACGGAAATTTATGAGAGCGATTTAAAATGATTAAAGTATAATTTGAATAATAACTAAATTAATTTAATCAATTATTATCGTAATTTGAACAAAATCTAATTTTATATTTACACGTTGGTATATCATATACATATATAAGTTTTTTTATCCAGCAGTCCGAAACAAGCCGGATAGTTTAGGCTTCTCCCGAGCCTCTCTCCCGACCGAATTTAACTATGTCCGCCTTTTGTGAAACTTTTGAAATTATTTTAAGAAATTTAAAAAAAAAATAGAAGAAAAAGCAGGTTTCCGGAAAAGGAAAATATTTTACTGAAAAAAATTGTATTAATAACCCTTTCCTTGTAGTCGGGTAAAACACATGTAGTTTATTCAAATATTTTTGGCATCCGGTTTTGCGACTCAAAAATCTGGATTTTTTTAGCTGTTAAGTCTTTCTAATTTTTAGAGATGACAAAGTTATAGGTAACGGTATTTTGTTTAGATATTAATATAGTATTCATGCGATAGTTCCCTTATCAAACAATTTCCAACAACATGCCTGTGACCTACAGATAAACGAGCAGGCACGTAAGTGAACTTATTAGGGTTCCGTTCTTTTTGTTTAAGTTAGGGAACCCTTAAAACGAAAAAAGCAAAAACTCAAACCATATTTTCAATAGACGGTGTTTTCCATTTTTAAGTCTCTCGTTACTTGGTGCAACATAGCCTTTGCTTCCTTTTAGATCTTCGCCTTATTCATCTTGGTGGTAGCTTCGGCCACTTCGTTGAAGTCTGGTCCATATCTCCCAAGTGGTTGGAGACCTCAAGGACCTGCATTTTATTTACCCTCTGAAGTTGAGGTAAGTGTGCATCACCGAACCACCAAGGGTTCCACACCACACCACTACACAGAATGTACACTACGTTTCTGCTGAATACTAGCTACCTAGTAGTATAAGAAATTCTATACATCGGTGAAATGACTGACTTTATTCTAAAGCAGGAACAACAAACTTAGGAAATAACACTATTATCTTATTGGCTTATCAGATGATATAGTTTAAAAGAATATACGTGAAAAAAATATTAACGAACAAGATTCATCAGACCCTGGTTATCATTTAAGACCAGAATACTTGACAAGACAAATCAAACAAGCACACACTCGATGGGGTACCGTCGTTTTGTTATAGAGGTCCTATGGGGACCTTCCGGCTCTATCATCAGACCAGCTATATAATATCATTATATTGCATTGTCATCCGATTTACAAGTGTATAAAAAATTACAACTCAATCAGACACCGGGAAGTCGGTGAAATTTAACTCACAAGATTTGATTAAGGACTCGGGACAGTTGAAACTAAATAAAAGCTTGGAAAACAATAAAAAATGTTTTAGTCTATACAAGATGTTTATTTTCGAGGTAATATATACATGTATCTATTTTTTAGATTTCTTTTTGCAAAGGATGATTATTTCTTGAATTATATATTAAATTCTATTAGCAGTAACCAAACAGCAATCCTCCATCATTGAAGGGTCCAAGCAGCCTTGATGTCTCTGTTCTATTGGACTATCTTGGTGGAACCTCTTACCCTGCTCATCTCATTTTAATATTTAATAATAATTTAGTAGAAAAAAAAATAGTTTTGTAATTTCAATTTCATTCCAGACTACGCCGAAAAACCCTCTGCAAGATACTATTGTGGAATCAGAAGCATCCGGCTCAGACTCTCTTCGAGAATATGGACCTCCTAAACTTGAAGAAGTATCCCAAGACATAACCAATCAAGGACTACCAGATGTCGTAACAGACCAGCCTTTCTTTGTTATAGAGACAAAAACTTACGAAGAGGATGTTGCCAGAAAATCAAATGACGAGCTCAAAGCGTTTCAAATGACCAAAAGTAAAGTAGAAGGTAAATTAATATTTATTTGACCTAAAACATTTGGAATTCATATTTTTAATAAATATAAAAAAAAATTAAACAATGTTAAGTTAGAAAAAACTAAAAGTTTTACCTTAAGGTAGGATCAAAATAAGGTCGACAAATAGGTAGGTATAGAGAATATGACAGGAGATGGCTGTGAGTGGTAGATTAAATGTAAGTGAGGTTTTCTAAAAGAGATTGTATAACTATCAAAGTAAAGATCTAGAGTCAAAACACAAACCTACTCATAGTGAATGAGCAAGAGTTAAAATGAGCGTAGTTTTAAATTCTAATGAAATACTAAGACCAGTTTATTAGTAAGTTGAACACCTGAGTTTATAAACTGAGAACAGTAAGATATGAAGAAAAAGAATTATTACGCCAATCCTAACGCCAAATATAATGTTCGTTTTTATTGCTGTTTACTACAGTACCGTTAATAATTTTATAATTAATTTTAATAGAGCTCTCCGAAGTTAAATCAACAACAGAAGTAGAATTTATAACAGCGACAGAAACTCCAGTTACAGCTGCAGCTGAAACAACAGAAGAGTTAGAATCGGTGACAGAATCTAAGCTCCAGGGTAAATCTGTTGATATTGAAATTAAAGAGGAAACTGAATCAGAACTTGATAAGGGCATAGAAATATTTGAAGATAAAATAGAAACAATTGCACTTGAGTCGGAAGATGCTAGTAGCAACACTGCTTCTGTACGGGAACAAGAAGTGAAGATAGGTGAAATCATAGCGGAAGAAGTAAAGAGCGTGGAAGGGGTCAATAATATTGCTGATGCTTTAACTAATTTAGAGAGCGAAATAAGAGCTAAGCAGGTAAATAAATAATATAACTTTTATTAAATAATTAATAAAATCAGACGTCTGTGTATAATATTAAATAAATCAAAATATAAAATATATTCCATTTCACAGGTTCAAAATCAAAACCAACACATTGAATCTAAGACAATCCAAGATGCAAGCATAACGAGGTTAGTTATTCATTTGTTATATCCACATCATAATCAATCTAATTCTTCCCCAAACTGGCAAAGGGGTATTTTATTCTGCCTCTTTTATTTTAACACCTTTTACTCTTAGATTGCAGATTTAAGACTTATGGGGCATATATAAAGCCTTTATTTTACTTTATTGTATCAAAAGCAGTGTTGCAGTAATGGGCTCACCACCTGTCATGCAACTAAAGCTCCCTGCTAAGGACTGCTTTCTCTAAGGACTACAGTATGGGGTTCTTAAAGAAAGAAGATATTAGATTTTTGAAGGGTCGGCAACGCGCAAGTGATGCCCCAGGTGTTGTAAGCGTCCATAGGCTGCGGTGACCGCCTACCGTCAGGTAGACCGCAACTTTAGTGTTATTAACAAAAAGTGCTAGTTAAAACTGATCTAATGATAGTAGCGTTTTTTTGACCGACATAATGTACATTATGCGCTTAATGTCAATAATCCAACCAAAGAGAATGAGCCATGATTTGTACAGTGTGTGATATTTAAATTATGTCTTTTTAACTTGGATGGATTATGACATTAAACGCATTAAAGCAGTGAATAGAACGCACCTTACAATGGGTGTAAATTCAGCTACTGGTTATATTTTGAGGATTAAAACCGTGAACATATTGATACATGAAACTTGTTTTTTGTTTGATAGGTCAATTTTCATAATATTTTTTCTTTTGCTTCTTTTACAGTTCGTTAGACGGAGCTCCAGAAGGTTTTCTAGAGTATGGACCACCAGGTTTTAGGGAGTATGGCCCACCAAAAGAAGAAACCACAACGGCAGCTTTATCTGAGGTTAGTAAATGAAATTAAGTTTTAATCGGTTTTGTTTATTTTTGGCTTTAATTTTTGCATTATGACTTCATTCAAGTCAATAAGGCCAAGTTACGTAAATCTACATGACAATATTGTATGTGCGTTATGATAGTAAATAACTTTAATAATTTATAGTAATATCTATATATTACTATAAATTATTATATTATATAATAACTACCTCTATAGGTAGTTGTAAAATATCATTAAAAAATAATAGGTGATTGATTGGGCATGAAAATTTTTTAAACCCCAACGTGTAGATAGCAGTTAAAGGAAAAGATTTTCAAGTCGATGCGTACCTATATATCTTTTTCATGTAAAATTACGCATAAATTTCTTACAGAGTAGTCGATAGTGATTTTAAAGAGTTTTTATTGGAAAGGATGTACCTTGAAGTTGCTCCCTTTTAAATTTAATAAAAACTTCCCCAAAGCTATAAAAATAGGGGATTGCTTTTCACCTTATTTTGCACACATATTTAGCTCGGATGACACTACAACATAATGGAGACCAGGGTTCTATTCCACGATGCAACTTTGCTCATCGGCACCCATTCTATATAATACGCAGTGTTAAGTAAAGAGCGGGCTCTGACTCATACTGATTGAAGAGTGGGATTTGCGGAGTGAAGAGTTTGCAAACAGCTTCGTGGAATAGGCCCCTGGAGTTGATCTGATAATATCAATGACCTTCTTAGTAGAATAGAGACGGAAGATAGTTTAGTTATAACAAGACTATAGGTTTTTATTTTAATTTTCGCTATCCAGATTCTCCTTTCGTTAGTTTAAGTTTTTGCCAAAAAAATTATAATCATTTAGTCGTAAGAATGCTTTAAAATTGTCAGAAGAGTTATTTCCCTTGAAGTATTACTACAATACAAAGGTAAATTAATAACTTGATTGATCTTTTTAGGAGAAGGAGGTAGCCGAAAATGAAACTAGGCGGCGTCGGTTTTCTCCGAAGTTTCGGTAAGAGACATTCATTTTTAATTGACTCCAAATGAATTACTATTTGTATGACTGACTGACTTATATATTAACGCACAGCCCAAACTGCTAGGCTTAGTAACTTGAAATGTTGCACAGTGGTTTCTGTTATAAACTTAAATAAGTTTAACGAAATTCATCCTGAAAGTAGGGGGTAAAATGGAAATTTGTATGAAAACCCATTGTATGAAAAAGGGGGTAAAATGGAAATTTGTATGAAAACCCATTGTATGAAAAAAGGGGGTAAAATGGAAGTTTGTATGGAAACCTATTATTGTAAAGCTAAATGACTAAAAATTGATACTTAAATAAGATTTATGTGTTTATCTGTTTTTGAAAAATCATTCCCTAGAGGGCAAATTAGAGAATGAAAATTAGAGGCAAGCACAAAGAAAGAATTTTTCAAAATTTTTTTTTTATTCATTTGACAGTAAAGTTTCCAAAATTCAAAATTGCAGGCGACTAGTAGTTTTTTTTTATTGATGTCGATTAAAAAAATGAAAGAATAACCATATAAATCAACTCTAAGTCTCCGCTAAAAATTAAAATAATAAGCTAGTAGTGTAGCAGACAGAACCTTACATTTTTAGCATAATAATTTGGACAAACCCTAAGAAAATTGTAGTCAATCTCTAAACTCAAATAAATATAGTCAAAGTCAATACTCATAGACTTATTTATACAGATAAATAAAAATATAACTGTACCTAAAAAAAACAACACCGCTGAGGCCATATTTTTACTTGCCTAATTATTTGTCTACCTAATACCCTGCCGATTGCGACCTGAGCGATGGTAGAAAGTAGCCGTTGGCATCATTGTGAACAATTCTTCAGAACACATCCTGTTATACAATTTGAAAGAACACACACAGGGAGGCAAAGTCCCTCCTAAGACTTAAGGGTTCGGCTTGCGAGTTTAGGATCGTCGACAATTCTCACAGCCTGTCATTGAACCGAGCTACATATAATTGTAAATTTTAACATTAAATCAGAAAGATGATGAGTGGGCCAGTGGGCCAGACGGTATACCAGCAGTGGTGCTTAAGCAGTGTGCTCCTGAGTTATGTCCTGTACTCACGCGCCTCTTCGCGCTTTCCTACCACACTAGTCAATTTCCGTCTTCATGGAAGATAGATCAAATCCATCGAATTACAGGCCTATCGCTATTACCTCTCTCCTCTCTAAGGTGATGGAGCGTGTGATCAACACACAGCTTCTAAGATACCTAGAAGTACACGATCTGGTCAGTGACCGTCAATATGGCTTTCGCCACGGTCGCTCGACTGGTGACCTTCTAGTGTATCTCACACACCGATGGGCACTAGCCATTGAGAGTCAGGGGCAGGCATTGGCATGTAGCCTGGACATAGCGAAGGCGTTCGATCGGGTCAGGCACCGGGGTCTTCTATAGAAGTTGCCATCTTACGGAGTGCCCGAGGGTTTGTGCAAATGGGTGGCTAGCTTTTTGTCCGGCAGACGCATACGAACCGTAGTTGACGGTAGTTGCTCTGATAGCATGGACATTAATGCTGGTGTCCCGCAAGGCTCTGTGCTCTCTCCTACGCTGTTTTTACTGCATATCAATGTCATGTTGGACATCAACAACATACATTGCTATGCAGATGACAGTTCTGGAGACACTTTTTACACGGGTCGTGCAAACATCCCTCGTTCCGTTGTGGAGGAAAACCGCGGAAACTTGCGTCTCAAATCGAGACTACACTGTCTCAGGTCTCTGACTGGGGACGGGTAAACTTGGTCCGATTCAACCCTACAAAGACACAAGTGTGCGTGTTCACCGCTAAGAAAACTCCATTCACTGTAATCCCACAATTCCAGAACACTCCCCTCTCCATCTCCAAGAGCATTGGGATCCTTGGTGTCGACATCTCTAGCGATGTTCAGTTCCGAGATCATTTGCATGATAAGGTGAAGCTGGCGTCCAAAAAACTTGGTGTACTCAACAGAGCGAAGCAGTACTTCACGTCGGGGCAAGCTTTACAAGTCGCAAGTTCGGCCCCATACGGAGTACTGCTGCCATCTCTGGGCAGGTGCACCCGGATACCAGCTTGGCGCTTTTGACTCGGTTCAACGACGGGCTGTGAGAATTGTAGAAGATTCCAAACTCACTTGCGGTATTGAGCCCTTAAGTCTGAGGAGAGACTTTGCCTCACTGTGTGTGTTCTGAATTGTTCGATATGATGCCCACGGCTACTTTCTACCATCGCACCGCTCGCCATCGTCAGTGAATTCATTATCTCAGAAACTTCCTCCCGCGAACGCTTAAGTTGTGGAATGACCCCCCGTCAAGGTTTTCTGCAAGGACTACAATATGGAGCTCTTCAAGAAAGAAGTTATTAGATTTCTGAAGGGTCAGCAACGCGCAAGTGATACCCCTGGTGTTGCAAGCGTCCATAGGATACGGTGACCGCTTACCATCAGGCGGACCGTTAGCTTGTTTGCCAACTTAGTGATATAAAAAAAAATTATTATAAAATATAAAACTATATTGTAGTAGTCTAAGGGTATTATTAAAATTTGAAAAGAGTAACTGCTGAGTTTCTTGCTGGTTCTTCTGAGTAGTACAACCTTCCTAACCAGTAGTAAAGTAAATATAATTATTGATTTTATGTTTCAATAATAAAACTTTTTTTTACAGATCAACAAGGAAATCTCACTAAGTCTGCATGAAAAAAGGGAAAAATTAACGACGACTACGCTCAGCAAATTAATAAATTTATTTAATGTTATTCTTCCTATTTATTATTGTTATTAATATGTTATACTTTAATTTAAGATAGCATATATCATAATAATAGGAATAGCATTATTTAAGATTATTTATGACTAATTATAAAATAGCGGAGCATCAACTAGTACAGGCTAAAAAGCCCGATGTTAGAAAAATTAATAAAAAATCAATTTATTTAAAATGGCTTTTTAATAAAAAAAAAATAATGTGAACACGAACTTTAAATTTTTTCCCGTTAATTTTCTACGCGGAAAAATCAATCACACGTTTTATAGGTACATGGCGTATTTTTCGTTTGAGGACCAGTAAAGCAGGCGCTTGACTTGACTTCAAATATGTGCACTCATAGAAGTTTGACCTACGAATTGGTCCCATTTGAATTTATAAAGATTGGTCCAACAAAATCAGAAATAGGCGAGAAAATGTCTCCAGTTGTATTATTAGGACTCTAAGTATTTTGATGACCTTTTACCGGACTTTATCTCTAAGCCGGCTACGTAAGTTTCATCGTGGCACCACTGTTAATAAGCAATATAAGATAGAATAATTAATGCAGGTTCATTCTAAGACCGAGCGCATATTACGAGAAATTTCCGGTAGAAAACTGAGTGTTGAGTTGTCAATTAAGGGCGCGTTCGTTCTGGGATTAAGAGTTCCCACTAATGATACTTTTCACACTTTTGATAACGACAGTTTTGCCACCGACACCTACCGTTCGTTTAGCTTTGAAACGTTACTAACAAAATTTTTGGTTACAAAACCTGCAAAACGAACGCTTGACGTACACACACTACGATAAAACACACACACACTACCATAAACAATGAATATGTATAGGCAGTTTGACAGATTAACACAAAAACCTCACCTCCAGACATGGGTCTAAAGTTTCATTTTTCGGTGGCAAAAGTGACAAAAATAACAAAAATATCGTAAACGAACGCATGACAGTTTGTCACAGATGATACTAAAATTTTGATACTTTTGATACCAATGCTAAACGAACGGATGACAGGTGGCAAAAGTAATGAAAATAATGATTCAGCATCCCAGAACGAACGCGCTCAAAAAAAACTGGTTGCCTGTAAAGTCGGTATACGGGCGAAAGTTTTACGTGACAACTTGTGCCTTTCACTTTTTATGTCTGTCTCTCTCGCTCTTAGGCGGGCTAACCATGCCGCGTGCCTCTCACTCGCTCTCATTGTGAGCGCATAACGTGAGCGGAGCGTAACGCAGTTTCTTGAAGTGTCACCCGGCAAACCAATTTATAAGACGTTGTCACGTCAAAATCGTACGCGCGCGCCTGGATGTGCACTCCGTGCATACTTTTTGTACTAGACCCCACACACTGCAAGAAAATTTCTTGTGACAAAATATAATATATGCACAGTGCCCGTCCGGCCGGCGCGTACGACTTTTTTTCATCACAAAGCTAGGTGCACTGCGTCCCGACGAGTTTTAAAATCGAAATGTACCAGATTTGGTACGCGTTATTTTTAGTTATATTAAACCTACCTACCTACCTACATACCTACATACCTGTAAAACAGGTTTTGACAAAATTCCCTACCTCGTTTGTTTGAGTACTGTTGCGGCGCTCTGCGGCTTTTTTTGCGTAGTTTCTCTCTTTTCTCTTAGTTCTCTCTCACAGTGCGCTTTCGTTGTATCGTTCATACTTTACTGATACTTGGAAAAAACGTACGGAATTTTACGAAGTGCACGGTAGGTAGGTCTAACAAATCCGATGACTATTTTGACATTGTACCTACATTTTGATAAAAGTTTGTCTCAATTTTAAATTGTCTTAAGCGAAAGAAAAAGCTGATTTTGTCTTGCTAATGTTTAGGGTTCCGTAGCCAAAACAAAATCTTATGTAGTTAAACAATAGTATAAGCAAAGTACGCATATAGCGTTGCGCGGCGGAGTAAGGTGGTTAATTACAATACATACACAAATAAAATGCGCACGACCTGAGTGTTTATTGGGAACTGTATCGAGCTATTCGAGAGAAAAATGTATGCAAGTATATTCACGGATTTCGAGAGGTAGGTCAGACTTCCATACATTATTCTCTCGAATTCTAGAGTTTGAATAGCGCGAAACTGTTCCCAATAAGGTCCCTGTGCGCGCGGCTACCGCTGCCGTAGAAGCGAGGCGCGCGCGTCCCTTACTACGATTAGGACTCCACCAGTTTACGTACTGTGTAGTGGACGCCCATCCACTCCCTCACTAATTTTTTTTCCTTTTTAGTGGATTTAAAGTCGGATTAATGTTTTTGTTAGAAAAATAGTTTATTTTGTTACAAGAGGTAACTCCGGATAACTTCGTATGTATGTACGATTGATGTTACGCGATGACAAGCAAGTTTTGGAGAATTTATTTCATAAAAATAATAGTAGACCGGTCTTGTAATAACTTGCAGTAGAAGTTCTTTTCTTGCTTTCTTTAGACTAAAATCTTGCCTATGAAAAAAATATTTTGGAGATAACTTCTTACTGAAAACTGTTATCAGGGGCCTTAAGTGACAGTCCCGTCCAGTATCGATTATGCCTCACCTATTTTCTTTCGTAATAGGTATGAGAAATTAATATTAATGCCTTTTCGAACCTATTATCATTTTTATTTGACGGCTAAATTATTCTGTAGGCAAGTTTGAGTGAAATAACTATATATAACTAGCTGTCCCGGCGAACGTTGTTCCGCTGCCGTCCCTCTGTACCCGGCGAAAGTTGGTTTTTACCTATAGTGCCCGAGTCCGGCTCGCACTTGACATATCGAGATAAAAACTATCCTATCTTTTAAGTTGGATCAAATAACAGATATTTACGAAGTTTGATCAAAATCGGTTCAGTAGTTTAAGAGTCCATTGAGGATAAACATTGTGACACGAGATTTATATATATTAGAAAGATATTAGGTCCTAACATATGGAATTGATGTTTTATGGAACTGGCCACTTTGATCACAAAAAGCCGGCGTTTGATAAGAATTCCAAATTTAAAATTATTTGAATTTCAAGCTTGTGTTTTTGTGTTTCGAATGTAATAATTCATTTGTTTTCACGTCATTCAATTTTGCTTTGACATCGTTCTGTGCTCAATATGAAAAACATAAAATATCGTATTATTTTCGAATATGAATTCCATCGTGGCATTAGCGCTGCAGAAACAGCTCGAAGGATTAATGATGTGTACGGAGAAGCCACTGTAAAAGAAAACACAGTACGTTTTTGGTTCCAACGCTTTTGTCCTGGAAATTTGAGTGATAAAACCTTTTTGAATCATTTGAAACAAATTGGAATAGTGGAAAAACTTGAAAAATGGGTACCGCATGAACTAAGTGAAGCAAACCAACAAACCCGCGTTGACTGCTGCGTTCCTGTGTGAGTTTGAATCGTATCATTACTTGTGATGAAAAATGGGTCCTATACGATACTCGGAAATGCTCATCACAGTGGTTAAATCCAGGAGAACCGGCTAAATCCTGCCCCAAGCGAAAGTTGACTCAAAAAAAGTGTCTGGTGGACCAGCGTTGGTGTCATCCACTGCAGCTTCCTAAGATCTGGTCCGAAGATTACGCTAGATCTGTATTGTAGACAATTGGAAACCATGATGGAAAAGCTAGCCGTTAAACAGCCTAGATTGGTCAACCGCTCTAGCCCACTGCTACTTCAAGACAACGCTAGACCACACACAGCACATCAGACGGTGGCGAAATTAGAGGACCTAGGATTGGAATGTCTCCATCACCCACCATACTCCTCGGACCTTGCTCCAACCGATTACCACTTTTTTCAGAATTTGGATAATTTCTTAATTGGAAAAAAAAAATCAGAACAGGCAGTCCAAAACACCTTCTAAGATTTTGTTGATTTTCGCTCCCGCAATTTTTTCAGCAAAGAAAGCAATGAACTTCCTATAAAATTGCAAAAGTGCATAGATCACAACGGTACCTACTTTGATTGATTATATAAAAAAAAGTAAAAAAAATTTAGTTTTGCTTTTTCCATATAAAACATCAATTTCATATGTAAGGACCTAAGTATGGGTATGTTCGTTCCATTGTGACCTTCTGTAGCTTAAGCGGCTGGACCGATTTCGATGAATGAGGTCTCAAATGACAGGTATAAAATTGACAAACACAAGTCGAAAGGAAAACTGAAATTAAAAAGCTGTAAATAAAAATAAATATAAAAACCCGATTGCAAAAACTTTAAGAACTAACTTGGCAATCGGGATTTTTAATTTATTTTTATTTTCACTCGTGCTGCGCTGTGTTAGCATTCATGTTAAAAGGTAGATACTTTTACTATTTTACTATTTCGTAACTATTGCATAAAACAATTTATTATTTAATTTTACATATAAAATGTTTTGTCCCGAATGACTGACGGATCAACGCACAGCTTAAACCGCTGATCGTGGAGACCTGAAACTTAAGGGTTGTTCCCCTGTGTCCAACTATTTTGTCCAACTAGTTGTACAAACAAGGAATTTTTTTCCCCGTAGTCCAACTAAATAGTTGAACATTGGAAAACCGAAATTTACAGTACCCGTTGTACAACTGCATGGCCAGTTGGACCACTGCCCCAAAAAGATAAAATTAAAGCTTTTGACCGACTTTAAAAACGGAGGTTCTCAAATGAGGTTTTCGTGAAGGTTTTATAATGAATTAAACATTATTCCTTTTTAACCGACTTTTAAAAGAATGGAAGTTGTTCTAGTTAAAAAACGTCAAGTGTGAGTCTGATTTGCGCACTGAGGGTTTAATACGGAATATAAATACTTACCGAAACTTTTTAACCAAGTTCAATTGAAAACAAGGTCTTGCACTCAAAATCTTAAAGCTTTATTCCAAGTGAAAGTTTTAAAATGGCTACCTATATCTCCAAAACTATTGATCGTAGACTAGAAGTTTCTTTACAGAAGAAATAGATCTCATCAAGAACTTCGTTTCGAATGACAGCTGTCAAACTAGAAAGTGCTCTATCTCCGTTAGTATTAATCGTAGACGAGTAGTTTCTTTACAGAAGTGATAGATCTCATCAAGATCTTCGTTTCGGATGACAGCTGTCAAACTAGATAGTGCTTTATCTCCGAAACTATTGATCATAGACTAGAAGTTTCTTTACAGAAGTGTGGATCTCATCAAGTTCTTCGTTTCGAATGACAGCTGTCAAACTAGAAAGTGGTTTATCTTCGTAACTATCGATCATAGATTAGTAGTTTCTTAACAGAAAAGATAGATCTCATCATGATCTTCATTTCGGATGGCAGCTGTCAAACTAGAAAGTGCTATATCTCCAAAACTATTGATCGTAGACTAGTGGTTTCTTTACAGAAGTGATAGATATCATCAAGATCTTTGTTTTGAATGACAGCTGTCAAACTAGAAAGTGCTATATCTCCAAAACTGTCGATCATAGACTAGTAGTTTCTTTACAAAAGTGATAGATCTCATTAAGATCTTCATTTCGGATGGCAGCTGTCAAACTAGAAAGTGCTATATCTCCAAAACTATTGATCGTAGACTAGAAGTTTCTTCACAGAAGTGATAGATATCATCAAGATCTTCGTTTTGAATGACAGCTGTCAAATACTTTCAATAGAAATTAAATTTTGAACAGTATCGGTTTACAAGTTCTTTTAGATTCCATTTATTAAATATTAAAATAAAATTATGTTATATTAAAAAAAGCTTAAGTAATTTTTTACTTGCCTATAGTTTTTCAGATCGCATAAAGGGCACACCGTGTGAACCTATAAGAAGTCCTCAATTCTGTGACGAGATTTAAATAAAGCTTGTTAGTAACTCCTGAGATAAATATATATATTCATATATCTTACGGAGATATAGCACTTTTTAGTTTGACAGCTATCATTCGAAACGAAGATCTTGATGAGATCTATCACTTCTGTAAAGAAACTACTAGTCTACGATCAATAGTTTTGGAGATAAAGCTCTATCTAGTTTGACAGCTGTCATCCGAAACGAAGATCTTGATGAGATCTATCACTTCTGTAAAGAAACTACTAGTCTCTGATCGATAGTTTTGGAGATATAGCACATTCTAGGTTGACAGCTGTTATCCGAAACGAAGATTTTGATGAGATCTATCACTTCTGTACAGAAACTACTAGTCTATGATCAATAGTTTTGAAGATAAAGCAATTTCTAGTTTGACAGCTGTCACCCGAAACGAAGATCTTGATGAGATCTATCACTTCTGTAAAGAAACTTCTAGTCTATGATCAATAGTTTTGGAGATAAAGCACATTCTAGTTTGACAGCTGTCATTCGAAACGAAGGTCTTGATGAGATCTATCACTTTTGTACAGAAACTACTAGTCTACGAATAATAGTTACGAAGATATAACACTTTCTAGTTTGACAGCTGTCATTCGAAACGAAGTTCTTGATGAGATCTATTTCTTCTGTAAAGAAACTTCTAGTCTACGATCAATAGTTTTGGAGATATAGGTAGCCATTTTAAAACTTTCACTTGGAATAAAGCTTTAAGATTTTGAGTGCAAGACCTTGTTTTCAATTAAACTTGGTTAAAAAGTTTTGGTAAGTATTTATATTCCGTATTTCTCAGTGCGCAAATCAGACTCACTCTTGACGTTTTTTAACTAGAACAACTTCCATTCTTTTAAAAGTCGGTTAAAAAGGAATAATGTTTAATTCATTATAAAACCTTCACGAAAACCTCATTTGAGAACCTCCGTTTTTAAAGTCGGTTAAAAGCTTAAATTTTATCATTTCGGGGCAGTGGTCCAACTGGCCATGCAGTTGTACAACGGGCACTGTAAATTTCGGTTTTCCAATGTTCAACTATTTAGTTGGACTACGGGGAAACAAAATACTTGTTTGTACAACTAGTTGGACAGAATAGTTGGACACAGGGGAACAACCCAAACTTAAAGGGTGTGTTCTTTGTATGACGTAGGCATCTGATAAGAAAGGATTTTCCGAAATTCTACCCCTAATGGGGTGAAAAAGGGGGGGCAAAGTTTGTATGGGACAAAGTGATTCCTTGGTCTAATCTACTTCAAATTTTGTATAAACCCTTTTTAACAGAATTGATGGAGGACGTGTTTCGTATTTTATTGAAATTCAGCTCCAAACGGGGTTAAGAAGCGGCAGAAAGTTCTTTTGGCGGTGATTTGCTTCGAAGTTGATATCAATACTACTTAGTAAAAAATTACTAAGCAGGTATCGATTATTTCTCACTATTGCAAACAGGACATTAATTTTCATCCAATGTCTATGTTGATCATAATAATGAGAAATTAATATTAATGCCTTTTCGGCCCCATTATCATTTTTATTTGATGCCTGAATTATTTCTGTAGGCAAGTTTGAACCCGTAAGAGTATATAAGGTTAAATATGGGAAAAATTTACTTTGTGTTCTTCAAGATGGCGACATTGAAAGTTGTTTTCTGTTTGTCAGCTTTCTTGAGTATCTTGTAAGTATTACTACATTTCCTTGCCTAATATTTGTTAATTTATTATATACTGTACATCTACCCGCGGCTTCAACCGCAGATAAACTATCCCCATGGAAACTCTTGATCGGGATCATCTCTATAGTTATTTCTGTGCCAAAAATAAAGTTGATTGTTGCCTCGCAGAATAAATATTCTTGAGGTAACCCTTGAACTGGATAAAATGTTCTATTCCTTGAGCTAACCTGCATAACAATTTAGTTTTACCCGTTGCTGTCGCAATGTGAAGGTATAGTAGAAGTATGGATATAACTAAACTTCTATAATTATGTGTTCAGCAGTAGTGGTTTAGCATAAGGTACATGCGCAGAATACTGGAAAAGCACTATATTGGTGGTGCTAGATTTTACAAGAGCTTTCGACTGTATAAACGTACCTTTGCTATTGTCCAAGATGTCGTACTTATGTGTTGACAATGCGATTGTTTAGTGGTAGGATAGCTATCTTTCCGATCAGTCACAATGTGTTAGTCTCTGTGGATCACACAAACCTGTACCGTATTCACCAAGACGTTTAACAAGAAGTGTACAGCAGGGATCCATTTTAGGTCCACTGCTGTTTATATTGTACAGTGCAGACATTGTATGATGTATTAAAACCAATAATCTTTACACTGATGATGTACAGTCATATGCATCTGCTGTACTATTTAATACCGTTGAATGTGAAGACGACCTAAATAAAGAACTTAAATGGGTTGCGGATTGGACGGGTCGAACTGTCTGCTGCTGAACCTATATAAGTCCAAGTATTCTGAACTAAACGTCAGATCCAAAATACTTGGAAAGCTCTGATAAATCATGTTATAGCCATTGGCGGTAACCCAATAGAAAAAGTAAAAGAGGTAAAAAATTTAAGTGTAATAATGGATGGTGAGCTACGGGTTGAAAACACCTGCTTAGGGTAGACACAACTTGCTTTGACCGTCTTAAAACACTATATAATATCCGTGATCCGTGATTGTTGATTTAATAAGTGTCCTCCTTTGCAAATCACTGATATTATTTAAGTTTTATTACAATTGTGTCGTGGTCGAAAGCTTTAATGACTCGAGTTTGTAATTTTCGTACCATCCATGTTACACACAATGTTTTTTGTCACATTTGCGAGTCAATAAATAAAAATACAAGGTGAATAAATAAATAAATAAACTCGAAACAAAATCGAAATGGCGAGAAAAGAAGTAGAGAAAACAACGCCACCGCTAACTGGCACCAGATATCCAGTTATAAGCATGGGTTTAAATATTTTGTTTGAAGTAAAATGTTTGTAGGTAATTGCTCGCTGGTAGTGTGCGCGTAGTTCATGTTTTGAACAGACACTTTTATACATAAGTGATAAAATAGGCAAGTAAATTTACAAAGAAAAAGCCCCTTCTTTACCTGCAAATAATAATACTGCTTACAAGTGTGTTAAAAATATATCCCTCTCCGTCCTTCCAGCTATCCCTGTGCCAGAAGTAAGATCAAATATATTCTACTTTGCGTCGCCGTATAGATATAAAAGTAGACGATTTCTTTAGGTATAGGAGTCAGTTTATCAATAATTCTTTCTTTTTAAAGTTTATGGCTTTCAGAATAAAAGACAAACCAAACATTTGTCTAGTATAACCGGTAAACTAAGATATATATACACACCGGCACAATTAGCGGAACAGAAAAAAAAGTGAGACTGTGAGATAATAACGCATATATTTGACGAAAATGTAATTAGACACAAAATACCAAATTGATTAACATCTTTTCACAACGACTTTGAAAAGTCTTCGTTTTTTTTATTGAAAAATAAAGAAATTTGAAATAAGTGAAATTTTTAGATGATTATAAACCATCACAAAAAATAAAAAAAAGTAAGCATTAAATGATTTAACAATAAAATTAAAGCAAAATTAATAACGAGTGTTTCCCCCTCTTGCTCTGATTACGGTTTTCATTCGTCTGGGCATGCTACAGATTATGTTATCGATGATTTCTTGAGGCAACCGCTCCCACTCCTCAAGTAATGCGTTTCCAAGTTCATTCAGATTGTTGGGGGGTGGCATTCTGGATTTAACCCTTCTTTTTAGCAAGTCCCAGACTTGCTCTATCGGATTCATATCGGGGGAATTTGCTGGCCACTGCATCACCGGTATACCTACGTGACTCAGATATGCCTTTACCGATTGTGCACTATGAGCACGAGCATTATCTTGCATTAGAATAAAGTCGTCACCAATAAATGGGGCAAATGGTACATGTTCTTCTAAAATGTCTCTGATGTATCGATCTGCTGTCATGGTCCCTCCTGTGACTATCACTAACTCCGTGCGAGCTCCCAAACATATCCCTCCCCAAACCATAATCGAGTCGCCACCATAAGCCACTGTGTGTTCAAAATTAGACTGTATGTGGCGTTCTCCTTTGCGTCTCCCATCGATCTGTTTTAAAAGAACTCTGCACTCATCAGTAAAGAGAACCTGCTGCCATTCGTTCAAATCCTTTTTTTGTGTTCCGCTAATTGTGCCGGTGTGTATAGTAAAACCACGAAACTCATGTTGATACCACATATAATGAGCTTCCTAAAAAAACTAACTTTATTATTTTGCTAAATCAATACTGGCTAGCTTATATGACTTCTATAAAAAAATGGCGGATTACCTAATAAATAATAAAATTTAAAAAGTAAAAGTTATGGGGGTAAAAGTTTAATACATCATTTGCTCTATCGTATAGTAATACATTCAAGCTTCAAACTTGCCGTGATTATAGAGATTAAGGGTATGGCATACCCTAGCAAAAACGTGCCGTTTTGACCCGTATACAAAGACATATTACACTATTGAAGCATTCAAAGAGACACAGTTCCACATACGATAGGATTTTTTTGGTTTTTTGTCGGTATAAAATTTAAAAATTATTCTGAACAATGATAATTAGCAAATTCACTTCGTTATAATAATATATATTTGACGAAAAAAGAACTCATGTCACTTAGTTTTCCAAACAAATTCAATTAAAGCCTAAAAATATAGTGTTTTTTTTTCTGTTTTAATAGGCAAAATATTATAATAGCAAATTCACTTAATTAAGGTTTGAACTATAAAATATATTTTACTCAAAACGTGTACTCAGTACTGTAACAAAATTAATCAAATTCTTACAAACTTAGTTCATTTGGGTATACCATCACAAGTATAGCAACAAATAATAAAAGTCAGCTAAGTATGGGACGGGCCCGAGCCATTGCCATCTTAAATTACCGTTACAGCACCATCTAGCGCGGAACCCACGGGGCGTGAGTGCGACTTGCACTTGACTGATCGTTGTACAAAGTGGCTACTCGCGCACATGGGAAATAAATTTACAGGCTTCATATATTTTATTACTAGCTTTTGCCAGCGGTTTTCGGTTATCGGCGTAACATTTGTATACGGCAAAATCATGCTGTAGCATTTGTTTGTTTACATTGTGCGGGAACTTTTAAATTTTCCGGAATAAAAACCCTATGTTCATCTCAGACTTCACTTCAACTATTTCAAATCTGTGTCAAATTTCAGCTCAATAGGATGCTCCATTGTGACCTTAAAAAAGGACAAACCCACTTTTGCATTTGTAACATTAAGTATGGATGATTCTGATAAGAATTTAATGTAAGTTTTTGCAAGTCTTTGCTTATTTTTGTAAAGGATCAATGCTTTATGCGATGGTAAAAGTGAGGCCAAAATAAACTGTCGCACATTGAGAATAGAAGAATAACGACATGAAACATGATCTTGTTGTTTTAGCTAAATGGTACTACGTTATTTGTAAGCGTCATCAGTCATTAAGTGTGACGCGTAACATCGCAAAAATGTTTGATGCAAATCAATTCGCAAGTTCTTGCGATGCGTTCGTGCAAGTTCGCGTATTTCTCGTCGAATCGCAGTTCTGTGTTTTGACCCTATGACGGCTAAGTGTTAGTTGAGCTACGAATCCCTGGGTGCGCGAGTCCGATTGGAACTTTTTATCAAAACAATAAGTACAGTAACCTTACCAAAGTTTTAATAAAAGTTTTCCTATTCCAGACTATTCGCTGCTAAAACTGGTGCTTACAGATCTGTCCATGAAGATATGGTTGTGCCGGGCTATTTAGAAAGTTATTACAATATTCCTTTCCTCAACAAGAGATATTCGAAACCTAAGGGTAATAACGAACTACGGGATAAACTTTGGATATTTAAAAATAATAATAGTAAGTTTTAACGGAAGCTCCAAAACCTAATTTAGTAAAGTGCAGTGGACGACAGAACCAAGTCCGTAAAAAAACTTAAATTTCATGGACACAGTTAAAGCTTGTCAAGGAGTATCAAAACTGCCTTTGTGACTCGTGACTTGGTGGTTGAGAGGGCCTACCCATTGACTTCGAGTTCTGTAATGTGTCCTATAGACTTCGCAATGGCCTCACAAAATAGAGACAACTGTTTGAAAGAGACAAAGCTAATTTGCTGTAACTACCTGTGTCTTTTATGTAAAACTAGTTTTCGGCTTATATGTATATGTATTTGTATCCGTTGTCTTGTCGCCATAACACAAGTTCTGCTTACTTTGGGGTCAGATGGCGCTGTGTGTAATGTCCAATAAAAAAAAATTATTTATTTAAAAAAAGAAAAAAAAAATATTTATTTAAACGAACATACCCATACTTAGGTCCTTACATATGAAATTGATGTTTTATATGGAAAAAGCAAAACTAAATTTTTTTATTTTTTTTTTATATATAATCAATCAAAGTTGTGACCTGAAGGAGTAAAAGTTGCGGAAAAATATTCCCGTGGGAATTCCTGGTCGGGATTTAAAGTATCCTCTGTCATTCTCCGTCTCTTCAACAATGCCTGTGCAAAATTTCAGCTGAATTCGCGTTAAATTCGGAATTCGTCCCGTCTTTATGTCTTTGAGGGTATCGAACCGAGTACACCGTGACATACTTATATGTTCAATGTGTGCCGCCAGCGTAACGCTTGACCATATCGGCCAATTTAGTTGGAACGCATAGCATTTTGTCTTGAGTTTTGGTTAATTTTATGTAAAGGTAACTAGGTGGTTCCCCGCGGTGTTACCCGTGCAATCTTACTTTTCCCGTCGAACTTTCAGACAAACTTTCTTCTCGTATCTTACCCCTTTGGTAGGGCATGATTTTTAGAATATGCTAAATCACATGCTTTATTACTAACCGAAAGTCCAAATACCAATTGTCATGGCATTATTTATAAAAACTAACGGATTCTTATAGTCGGCGACATTTCTAATGTACATTTTAGAAATTTAAGGATTCGTAAAGGAACGAACACTAATATTTTCCTTATAATTTTAAATTCATTGAAGTTAACACAAAATACCTAAGAATGTACTTCCCTATTATATTGTTTTAAATTGTTTTCAAGCACCTCCATCACGCGACAACATAGACATGCGTACAACTTCAACTCCGAATCCGAATATGTTACAAAAAAAAAGAAATGAATACAACTATGAAGATGGACAACTGGCGTATGATTTAGAACTAAATTCAGAAATGGTCAACACGTCACCCGTAAGTTTTCATTTCGTATTTCTCTAATAATGTAGGTAAAGTGCAACAAACTTTTCTGATTTTCTGTCCTTGAGTCGCTAATGTCGTTGTAAGTTCACACCATTTCAATATGGCGACTGCAGTATTGATCTTGACCACCGTGTCAGCCAAGTTTGTCGCACTATAATAGAAATGTGTAACACAGCATATGGGCCGCGTTGTTCTGTAGTAATAGAGGATGGATATTTTAGCTTTTTAGGTTTCCGTACTCGGCTTTAAGCAAAATCTTACTGTTCTCGTATAGTTAATGGACACCTAAAATTTAAAATGCCCGCTCCATGACAACCGAACCTTTTATTATGCCTTTATCCATATTTTTAAAATTACTTTATTTATAAATAATCGGACATATCGAAATCCAGAACAAATTTTTGAATTCGATGCTGATTCTAAAAGTATCTAGAAGATTAACTGAGGTAAGAGTAGTAATAAACTCAAAAATCTTAAAAATAATCTTAACATATATTTTGTAGAAACATTTTACTATAAGAAGTCTTAACGTAAGTTCCTCGACTTAAAAAAATGTACCATAGAAAACGTATTATATTTTTTTAAATAAGAATAACGAGAAAGAAAAATAAATATAAGTAGGTATTCGAGCTCTATAGAGGGGTCCTAAAACATTTATATTATGAACGTTAAGCTGAATTCCACAGTGTCAATCATTTATCATAGTTAACTTTTCTTTGACAAAAATATCTCTTAAATTGTAGGTCACTTTTACAAGCGTAAAATCAACCATCACTTACAAACCCTTTTATTTTAATATGTCACACCATACAGTGTGCTAAACTTTTTTAATTTTGTAATTTGCCCCCCAAAAGAGACCTCATATTTAAAATGCATTTATTTGCATTGCACCTCCATATTTGGGTCACAGCAATTCACAAGCGGACCAAATTTTAACTTTAGTTCAGTAGATTTGAAACAAATTGGCTGCGACGGACAGACACACGCAGTAATCCTATAAGAGTTCATTTTTACTTTTTGACGTACCAAACTAAAACAAAAACTATTTTCGATTCGATTGCAATGGATTACACTGGAATCGATTCACGATTAAATCGAGCATTCCAAGATCGATAAAGTTTATACGTATTTCACCGATTTATAATTTTTAGATCGATATGTATATCATTGTAATGTAAATATTTTCAGGATTGTTGGTGTCTAAAGGAGATTAAAAACGAGGAAATCTTGCCTTTGGAGTAGAAACTTCAACCTCAGAATGGACCTGGACCCGCGGACACCGATGTAGCAACATGGGCTTAGACAATCAGGGGTAGGATGGGGCGTTTGCCCCACCCTGGCTAGCTCATGTCATGCATAACCTCTTATAGTCAATATATATAATAAATAGATTTTAAACGTAGTGTAAGCTTCTAAGTCCGAAAACAAGTACAAATATTATATTAAGGACAAAGAGATAATATGTAATGTTATTAAATGTTAATAAAAAAATCTATACTTACTAATATATAAAGCTGAAGAGTTAGTTTGTTTGAACGCGCTAACCTTAAGAACTACTGACTTGGTAGTTTTATTTAGAACTAAGAACTAGAAGCACAATGTAATTAATATGCTGTGCCGGTAAATAATTAAAGTCTACAAAACTATTGAGTATATTGATTGCAAACTTAAAATGAGTTTTCCAAAAACCAGGCTAAGTACGAGTCGGTCTTGCGCACCAAAGGTTCCGTACCACGAGCACAAGCCTGATACTCAATGCCTAATCTATACTAATATTATAAAGAGGAAAGATTTTTATGTAAGTATTGAATAGGCTCCGAAACTACTGGACCGATTTGAAAAAGTCTTCACCATTAAAAGCCGACATTATTCCTCATAATATAGGCTACTTTTTACCGCGGGAAAATGCTTTATTCCGACGGGAAAACGGGTAATAGAACAACGGGTACTAAGAATTGTCCTTCCGTACTTATCTTTTTCACATAACTTCTAAACGACTTAACAGATTGGGTTGGGTATTTCGATGGTTTCACAGACACGAATGTATTATGCCATTAAGGAGGATATTATTGAGTTAGTTTTTTTTTTCTATAATTGAGGAGCTGAGAAAGAACCTACGCCGATAACGAAATTTAGCGCGGGCAAAGCCGCTGGCAGAAGCTAGTAAAATAATAAAATTTAAAAAAAAATGTAATTGTTGTAAGTATGAAGTTTGTAAGTATTACCGTTATTTACAATAGAGCTAAAACAACAAAAACTTTTATTTATGATAATTAATTTTTCCTTTTTTGCTGTTTTTTTTTTTGAAAAATCCACTTTTATTTAACTCTAAACTAAAAAGCAAAACTTAAAAAAAACCCTCGATGGTTAAAACGTTATCAAAAAAAAGATGAAATAACAAAAAAATCTCACCGTTACGAAAGATAATAAACGTAAAAAGCTTCTTATAGGTAATCGAGTTGATCTCTCTCGAAGTCGGTCAAATAAACAATGGAGTATCAGTTTTCATAGCACTTTATTACGTGCCTATTTGTTTCTCGAAGGTATACTTAAATGTGGCAATAATAAATAACATATTCAACTACCTATGAACTTAATAAACAAGCAAAGAATATTTCGCCGGAGCTGCCATTAAATGAACTAAAGTTTGGCAGTTTTATAGTAACGTGAATATAATTATTGAAGATGTTTTACGACGACATAATGTAACACAGGATATCTTCATTTTAGTTGAAACTGTAAATTTAATTTCGGAAATATTTAAGTTAAACAGTTTGATTTTACTAGTTTAAAACTTTAGAATTTTCTTAGTCTAGAAACTGCTCTTGGTGTTATTTCCAATTCTATGACCACATAGAAAACAACTGCTTTTTAGATCTACTCCCCACAAAAGACGCACGTAAATGCTGCATTCACCTCCTTTGTCAAAAGCTCGAAAGTAACATCTGGCAACATTGACACAAACTTCAGTTCCAGTGTTGCAATTTGCAAATCTAGTAGGATTTTAGTAGGATTGCACTTCAAGTTTGGTCTTTGCAGAAAAATTATTTAATTTAGCAATTTTTAGCAGGATCGTCCAACCAGATGCTCTTCACTTGCCAAAAAATTTGACGTGCAAATTGTAAAAAATCTTACATGTGAAAATTTTCAAAAATATGTGTAGTATTTAAAAAATAAAAACATTTAACAAAAAACAACCGGCTTCAAAAAGATGTAGAAAAGTATAATAAACTGTTAGGTAATCTGAAAATGTTGGAATCTATAACTTCAAACTGTAATTCAGATAAAATTTTTGGAAATAAGTAATTATTTTTAACTTTTTAGTGCATCTTTTTGAAGACGGTTGTTTTTTTATGTTTAAAAGTTTTTAATTTTTTACTTTTGAGTGACAAATCAAAAGACGTACACTAAATACATCCATACTCGTAACAAAATTTTATACAATTAACATAAAAAAATTAAGACTTTTATGGTTTTCTCATGGTTGCCGCTGTCAGAACTGAAACAAATTGAAGCGGGACCACACGGGAAGCACCAGCTTTCAAATGTCAAGGAACATCAAAATCGGCTTACACAGTCCCAAGTTTTGAGGTAACAAACCCATTTTCCTTTTTTGAAGTCGATAAAATAATGATTTATCATTAAACTACGCCATTAGAAGATATATTTTTTTTCTTGTAGCTTTGAACTTTCTACTAGGCTGTTTTGTTTAATAGTGAATATTTTAAGTAGAAATCCTTAATGTTTTTAAACACTATTACGACAAGGTAAAATGGTGATTTTTCCAATATTTATTTATTTAATTTTGAATTTGTTTATATATTTACTAGCGATGCTATTGTATAAAGATGTAACCGTTTATGTTTTGTTAGCAATATATAAAATTATGTTTATAAAAATACCTTAAGTAAGAGGGACAGACAGAAAAGTGCAACTACATTTTTTTAATGCTTTTATCTTTTAGGGACCTAAATTAAGTAAAGTCTTATAGTATATTTCAAGACGCTCAAAGTTTTTTTTTTTAATCCTTAATAAAATTTCGCCATAATTCTTTCCTACATGAATATATGACTTTTTAAATGTTTTTTCTATATATGTAAAGATATATATTATTTTAAAACATATTAGGGAAAAACATCGTTTATTGAAATATTTCGCTTGACTGAAGACGCTCTTACAAGCACAATATTTTCATATAAGAGATACATAATAGATAAACACTGTTTTTCTACTTATATGATTTAAAATTAATATAGTATATCTGTGCATATATAAAAAACCAATGCCTTAAAGATAATTTATTCATTACAAGCACATTATTTAAATGTTAATATCCAAAAATCTATTTTGCCTGTCATTATATATTCTTACTGACCCATTAAAACCTAATCTAGGTCATCATTTATGACCTGTCTTTATTAGGTTTATACTAAATGTGTAAAAATCAGAATCAAACAAAAACAAAAACGTTTAGACCCATCAAAAAAATCATTTTTTTTTCAAAACTCATCACATTTTAAGGAACTTTCACGGTAAATCATATATATATTAATTAAAATACAAATTAAACTAAACAAATAAATACATCAAACTAAATCAATTAAAATTTAACCAATACCCTGATTGGATCTCTAAATGTATATTTTAATCATGCAAAATTAATAGGTTATTGTTATGTTTGTAATAAATATATATTATGAATCCATTACACACGAATTTTGAGCAACAGAACTTAAGAGTTGGTTTTAGAATTTTCTATAAAGTATTTAGAAGGTTTTAGTAGATTTTGGCTTGCAGATTAGTAAATTTAAAACTGGTCACACTGTTTAGTTTGGTTGATTACTCATCTTGCTTCGTTCGTACGTTTTGTTTCGTGTTTATTTGTTTACGTTCTGTAAAAATATAATTTGCGATAGTATTTTACTTGGCATTATATTCAAATAAAACTAGAAGTAACAGATTTAACAATACTGTGTTGTGCTTTTTTGTGATTGTGTTTAATTTAATAAGAATACTGCATTTTAAATGACTGTGTCATCTCACTCAATTCTTTCGCTTCTTTTTTGTGGTAATCTAGTTTTATGGACTTATTTTGTGTTATCTAAGGCTTCTTCAGCCGCTGTCAGTAAATTTGGGGTAAGTTAACTTTAGTTCCTTTAAGACAAAGGTTCTGTAGAAAAACAAAAAAATATTAACCCTATGTGGGCATGACTGCATGACCATGCAATGTCATTTTCAAGTTGTTTGTTTGCTTGCGAAATTTGTTTTGCCCTGTCGTTTATGCTCTATAGCTTCAAAAATAATATACCAAAATATTATTTCCTTTATCATAGTTAGTATCTTTCAATGAACAAATTTAATAAGTAATATATAATATTAACAAAAGTACAATAACTTTTTAATTGGGATTCATAACTGGTTAGAAAGACTAGTTTTGTTAGGCTGATATTTACTCATTTAACCCTAGAAAGGGTGGGTTAGAGTATCTTGCACCCTCAAGGGAAAAGAAACTGGATTTGGTATGTTCCAAAATGCAATGTGGATGTTAAAAATATATATTTTTCCAGCTTAGGGTAATTATTATTTAACTGTCAATTTGAATCATTTACACTATGAATGTAAAAAATATTTGTCAAACACTTGTTCCGAAACATTTGGAAAATTAACTTTAAGCATTTTTTTAAAAACTATTCATGATATGCAAATATTATTTTAGTTAAGGTTAATTGGATAATAAAGGGCAGAAAACTAATTTGTTAAATGTTTCTTTATATGCTAGAGTGTCTATGAGTGTGTTAGAGAGAGAGAAGAAAGTAAGGTATAGGTAGTAAAATATAAATTCAAATAGGGAAATGATGTACTTACAAGCACACTTTAAATAGGTACATTGATTTGGAAAATTGCTATCTAATATTCTGCTTTACGAGATCATTTATAAACACAATTAATAAAAATACACATTGTAGATAATTAAGCATAGTTAATTATTATAATGCCCGATAATCCAATTTAAAAAAAGGTCATCTAATGCCCAATAAATAAAAACAGGAAAATGCCCAAATGTCGGCCCCTTAATGTAAAATGCAACTTTCAGTCCTAACCACTCCTGAACTTTGAAATCACTTGTATCCTAATATCGGCCAGTAAAGGATAAACTAAAATGCATAACTAACTCTATAACAGGACAGGTTAAAGCAGTAGTACCCTGTTACTGAATGCACCGGCTAGGTGCTCAGAAGGAGGAGAAAAGATAGAGGGAGTTCAAAGGCGAGTAAAGAAACACTTTTCAAGGGAAAGGCAGGTTATATTAGTATACTCTTTCATTAATAGTAACAGCTTTTAATGCACAATATCCTTATCACATAGGGTGATTCTTAACACTTAAATATCTAGATCACAGCTACCTAATTCACAATCATATAGGACTACCTAAATAAATAGAAAGATAGCCAAACGCAAGCCTGCCTACACAGATTTTAAGTGTAGTTTTTAAAGCTTTTATTAGGGAACTAGTACACTCAGATCTCTTCGGCCTAGAGCCCGATTCGATTGGTTTTTATTAATGCATTGGTAATTAATCTTAATTACTGGCATTAGTCATTTATAACTCTTTATTATACCTATTAACCCGTCGAGCGTCCCCATACTAAGGAAATTATCCGCCCTTGCCGCGTACAAACGGACATACACCTAACTTTAGTATGTTTATTCCTCTTTATTTAATTTTAGGTATGTTCCCTAATATATACAGTATAAAAAAAAGTAATAAGAATAAGTTTATGATAAATATAATAAGTAATAATAAATTTATTTACTAAAAAAATACATAGTTTTTTATATATAGCACATTACCAGGGGTCAAAATGAACTCTAAGCTACTGTTAATAAAATCCAAAATCCATCTCAAAATGACGCAATATAAATGGCGGCCGGATCAAATTTCCAAAACAATTTCTGATAAAAAAATATTAAACGCACAAAATATTGTCCACCCAAAAATACTAGAACGTAGGACAGGCCATTGGCTTCACTTCTGAATACTTACAATTAGCCTGTCTGATAAAAGTCGTCCTGAAAAAATTCCCCCGCGACACAAGTCGCTTAGGTCCCACTGTGGGACCTTGGACGCGTGACGGGTTAAATAGAAATTATATTAGGTTATGAAGGTATTTACTTGGTTTTTTTTTATTATTTTTATTTAAAAACTGAAATTGACTTAGTAATATATATAAATTATTAAATTTTAATGTGGCAAACAGCATTTTTGTATTATAGTATATAAGTATAAACAGACTGTTGACATTGAAATAAACACAGTACACATGTGAACAGTTACATAAATAGACTTAATTAGTATTTTAAACAACCTGTAATCATCAGAATAAATAAGTTTAGATTCTTAGGGTAGCCTAATGTCGGCTGTGATTTTTATAGTTTATTAAAATATAATTAACACATTGCGGCAGGCAAACTTTTGTCATTTAATTAATGAGTATCAAATGCCAAGCCTTATAAAAATAAATTTTAAGAGACCTAACTCAGGGTTCTAATAAGTCCATTCAAATTATAACATTGCTCTCCTGTTGCTTGTCTTAGGTTACGACATTAGGTTTTTGTAATAAAATAAGCATCCTAACATTGGCCTCATAATTGCTCTGTAAGGAATTAAAATAAACTATTAAATAACTATATTTAATAAAGTTATGATTTATACCAAAACCTTTCACCTAACTATTAGCTTAAACATTTTAGGGGCCAAACGAAGGTAAGGACTGAGATTAGGTACTTTTACCCTATGTTTTATCCATT
This sequence comes from Apoda limacodes, assembly GCA_946406115.1. NCBI lineage: Eukaryota > Metazoa > Arthropoda > Insecta > Lepidoptera > Limacodidae > Apoda > Apoda limacodes. The sequence continues at coordinate 15,622,945 of OX291555.1, read as the reverse complement.
TCAATATAATAAAATTGGTACAAGAATTGAACAGTTGCATTTTTGTTACTGTTAATTTTCTAGAGTGTCTCCATGAATAGGTAGCCCTTTGGCTAGGCGGATTGACGACTTAAAATAGTGGCTGAGCACAGTGTCGGTCGCCCCTTGGTCTTATGAATTGAAAACCGAAAAAGGTGGCTGGAGGACTGAGTGTGGTGACATTCTTTGGGTAAGGCCTATGTCCAACAGTAGATTACTATAGGTCTGCGATTTTCAAAACCGAGTTTTAGTTTCAGTAAAACCAATGTTTCGATGTTTTCAGTTTTAGTTCTCCATTATACATTACCAACTGTAGCTTTAAGTAGTAACAAGAACTTCTGTACTGTTCTGTAGATATTCTAAAGATCACCAGTCTAGTTCTGGAGAAGCATCTACAAAAAAGAGAAAAATAACAGACGGTTTTCCTTCATATTACATGGAATGAGAGATGGAATGACTTTTAACTATTTGTTGGATCAGATGATATGAGACATCTTTTTTTGGACATTGGAAATTCAGAGTTCGAAAATGACACGTAACGTAAATGAAATGTAACTTTTATCAAAATAGTAGAAATGGAACCCCCAGGTGTTAAAAGCAAGAACCTTTTCCCGGTGTACCAAAATTTAATAAAAATCCCGCCCACAACTGTCGTGTCTGAAAGGGGAAACCCTTTGGAAAAGGGTTTTTTCTTCAGCTGGCTACCTATGTAACCACTAAAGAACTTCACTTAATGACGCATCTTTAGGCATTTTCAACAAAGTAAGACAGCAGGTTAATATGCAATGGTTTCACTACATACTTTGTTATGATTTTCAGCTTATTTTTTGTTTTAACTTTTTGGTTAATAATTAGGTTATTCCCAGAAAGAAGTGCTTTTTATATTTTAATAATAATTATCCATTGCCCTTAGTTTCCTGTGTTATTAAGACAACTTATAAAGACTGTTTAATACAATTAATAAAGTATTAAAAAAAAAATGTTTTCATATTAAAAAGAAAATCAAAATTACCGAAAAATTTGGAATCCTAGTTTTCCTACTGAATCAAAACCGAGAAACCGGTTTTCTAATATACCTTCGGTTTTGTGACCCCTAATCAGGCTTGAAATACCGAACGCCCCACAAAAAGTGTAATATAGTGTATGATATAAAATGTTTTTTTAGATGATTATAGTAAGTTATTACGGATTAAGTCATAATCTTCATGATGGTATGCTTTTTTTGGCTTATCTTTATGTCATGTTTTAAACCAATTCCAGTGTGTCCGCAGAGAGCGGTTTCAGAGGAACTTCTCCCCGTGAATGTTTAGGTTGTTAGGGACTACAATATGGGGTTATTCAAAATGGGAGTGTGTAGATTTTTAAATGATTGGCAAATGTTCCTGGTGTTGCAAGCGTCCATAAACTATCGTGACCACTTAACATCAGGCGGGCCGTAAGCTTGTTTGCTACCTTTGCGGTATGAAAAAAATGATCTCTTTTCTTTGTTTAAATGTCCTAAAATTAAATGTAGGTTTCACGCGTCTACGAATCACAGATAGGTCACAGATGAGTCATTGTCATTGCCTACGCTTCCTAGCTTCTGGATGCGTTTTAGATTTGATGGCCTCAACACGTGTCGAATTAGGGCACACGCATTACTGGTTAGACCCAGTTTTAACAGCTATGATTCGATACGGCTTGCGTTTGCGACCAGCCTACTAATTTAAAGTTTAGTAAAAATGATTTGGTTCTGAGATGTCTATGATCTACATTCTACACAGCTCCTTCGCTTTACAGTTTTTAACCCGAAACTATACAGTGATGATGTAAAGCACCAATGTAGACCAATATATAATCTTGCACTAGAATTAAGTACAAACAAATATAGACTTAAAGTCCAGTTGTTGGTGCTCAAATGTACACTAAATTATTGTTGATAATTTATGTTGTAGATATTAAAGTACTTAACTTTAGTAGTTTTGACAAGTGAAATCGCTCCTGGGCCATGGTTTTAGGCCAGTGACAGATCTATGCTGTTCGCCGCGCGTCACCTGTACGTCGTCGAGTGGTATGGGAAAGGAGGCAGAAACGTAGTGTCGTCATGCTTTTCGTCATGCCCACCGCTCCTTGTTTTGTCGGTTTTTTGGCGCAAGTCAAAGGACTTAGTACTAAGCGTCGCGATAGAGCAGTGTGTGGACAAAGAGTGCAACATCGAGGCAGTGCGAGGAGCAGAGCGAAGAGCATAGTGTGGCAGGGGGATATATATCCTTTGGTATGCCGGAACGTAGATCCACACTACCTCTTTAAACTGCCGGAACGCGGGTCTACGCTCTAATACCCGCATGCATTTTTTTTCGTTTATCTATGGTATATTACTGTAATAGGGTTCGGGGTTCTTTGGAATGTAATCTGATTTAACGAATGAGTGATAATTGCTGCTAAACACTGTTCAATCACATTCAGAATTCATTTAAAGAGAAAACGAAACGAAATACATTGATGCATATTTCCAAATATCTATTTAATTCTGTTGATGTTTGTAATCTTACTACATTTTTAATATAAAATATATCAGAATATAAAATAAGACAAATAATGGCACACAAAAATAAGTACATTCTTTTTTCTAAACATTTTTCTTGGGTGATGAATCGACTAAAAAATCTCTGTCTGTGGAGCATACTCTTGCACTCAGTCAACAAATTTGCTATGTCAGACACGAACAAGTTACGCTATGGTGCAGCTGTGAGCATGGAGCAGAGCGACCGTGCATCTATCTAATCTATCTATCTAATACCTTTAAACGAGCAATTCTTGTATATATATAGATATATAATCTCGGAAACTGCTTCAACGATTTTCAGAAAAACTGAAAAATATGATTCTTCCTGACATCTATTGGCGAGTAGTAATACTATTATTTTTACCGACACAGCAACACTGAAGCTACTTGATAATAGATGCGTTGTTGAAAAAAAAACGAGCAAAGCGGTCCCTAGGTACTTAAAGGCTTGTGCGGGATACAGCTTCCCTCAACAAAGGACGGGAGCGTAATCTCGGATAGAAATCAGTAAATTCTTTAACAAAATGTTGAATAAAATTAAATAGTAAATCTCGCCAAAAAGTCCGCTATTCTTAAAGTCACGTTCCGTTCTTCGTTTGAATTACGAAACTCCAAAAAGCGTAGAACCTCCTTTTGTTCGGTCGCTGGGAAATACGTTCATTCGTTGCGGCCAGTGACAAGGCGCGGTGAACATCCATGCAGCACGATTTGAAAAAAAAAAGATACCTATTGTGCAATAAAACTAAGCATTGCTTATTTGATAAGACTACATATAAAACTCTTATTGGTTCATCATTGTACGCTAGGTGGCACTTGGTTCTTTAACATTTTTTTGTTACTTTATATGTTACCTTCTGAGCGGCTTTGCATTAAAATTCGCGTTCCGTTTAAGCAATGTCAGGGGCGCTATTATTGTTTAAACGAAATGCTTTTGACAGATGTCATAAAGTAGCGTAAAGTACCCAACACCCAATATGGGTTTTTGGTAGCAATGTTTCTTAGTAAAACCGCTTATAGACAAAGCACTAAAAGTTAACACAAGATTTTGCTACCAAAAGCTAACGAAACTCAAACCTTCCCGTTGTCCTAGAATCATGAAATTTGACACAAAGCAAGGTAGGTTTAACACAAATATAGGAAAATACCCTTTAACTCAAAAACGCGTGGAGCTATTAAGTTGTATTAAGTCTACGGTCACTAAAAGTTATTAAAAAAATCAAGCTTCTAAGTCACAGCAATACAAAATATGTCCAAGTTACGGTAATTTAATAACCTATGGGGTACTGTTGACCTATAATCATGAAATTTGGCAAGAAGCAAGATGGCATCACAAATATACGAAATATTCTAAAAACTAACTAAATGAAATTAAGGCTTATGCCTAAGGTTATACCTGAGACTTCATCTCATGATGGAAGAACTATCTACAAATAATAAGTTTGTACGGAACCCTTGGTGCGCGAGCCAGAGTAGCACTTGGCCGGATTTTTTCTTAATTCCTATACAAAACTTTATGGCGGCTCAAATACAACACCTTCCTGTAAAATTTCTTAAGAATCGATTCATAACTAAAGGAAAAAGCATTTATAAGGCTGTGACGGACGCAAAGAAACTATAAGGGTTCGGTTTTTGCCATTTGGCTGCGGAACCCTAAAAATGCAGACGCATGCCAATCATTGTTTTGTGAATAAATCTGTTTTTAAATAACCGCTAACCAATAAACCGATATCAAAATTCGGCGAATCGTTAATCTTACGCTTGGTTAGAGAATTATCCACAATTTCTTACTTTCAAGAGACTAGGTGGGTGTTATTTTAATACAAAAAATCATATTTTAAAATACCCATAGTCACTTGCTCTGCAGTGGCGAGCTTTGCAAAGAGACGAGCGAGAGCGACGCGATAATTAGTGGCTACGTACACTACAAAAACAAACGATATGTGTATAACTGCGTATGTACGCGTGTTCTGTGCGGTCACAGAAGGGCGGCAAGGTACAGACATTAGTTGTACTATAATAATCTAAACCATGGTACCCCTCTGCCATGCTCCTCGCACTTCCCCGACGTTGTACTCTCTGCCCACACACTACTCTACTCGTGCAGTTCGAACGCTTCGTACTAGGTCCTTTGAGTCGCGCCAAATAACCGACAAAACAGGGATGCGTGACGAGGAGCATGACGAGTAACGTGGCCACACTACGTCTCTGCCTCCTTTCCTCGCTACTTTCCATACTACTCGCCGAGTGTGTGGAAGGACCAGTAGGCTTTATTTGTTGATATCATAGCCGGACTGATACGGCAACTTCTCAATTTAAAAAAAAAACCGACTCACACTTGACGTTTTCAAGTAGTCCTCAGGACTCAAATAATCTCTATACCAAATTTTCATCTAAATCGTTTTAGCGCTTTAAGCGTGAAGAGGTAACAGACAGACAGAGTTAATTTCGCGTTAAAATATTTGTATGGATATTTGTATTAGACCCATAAGTACAAGCCTTACTTAGTTTGCGGTTGTGTGTGTATGTGTGTGTAATATCTAAGATTATTGTTAACATACAAAATTAAAACGAACGAAGGTACATACTACGCGATTTGGTTTATTATAATTATTTTTTAAATCTGTTGTAATGAGCATCAATATAAAATATATGTAAATATAAAAAAAAATTAAAGAAAATGGTCTGCCCTAACCTAGAAAAAGTAATTTAAAAGAAACGGTTTCCTTGCAGCTTCCTGTCAAATAAAACAACACATTTTGTTTATTACAAATATTTGGTATCCGATTTTAAGAAATAGTACCTATTTTTCCTTCTGGGACCTTATTGGGAACAGTCTCGAGCTGTGGAATTGGATACAAAAATGTATGGAAGTCTGACTTACCTCTCACTACTCACTCGTAAATGTACTTCCATACATTTTGGTCTCGAATTCCAAAAGTCCGAATAGCTCGAGACTGTTTCCAATAAGGTCCCAGTTCACTTTTTAAGTATTTTTAGGGTTCCGTACCTATATGGAAAAAAAGGAACTCCTATAGGATCACTTTGTTGTCCTTTTTTTTCAGGAACGCGTGAAAGTATAAGTTGAAATCAATATCAAATACTAAGGTCTACGGTCCCTTGAAGCTGTAAAAAAATTAATATTCTAAGTCAACGCAATAAAAAAATACGGCCATTGTTGTCGCATATTTTGGCATTCACAAATAAATCAAAACCTATGGGGTACTACCTAGAATCATGAAATTTGGCAAGGAGCAAAGAGACATCACAAATATAGGCAAAAAATCCAAAAACTGATTATAAACTTTTGAGACTTGATCACATGATGGAAAAACTATCTACATATAATAAGTGTGTGCGAAACCCTCGATGCACGAGCGAGTTTTTTTTTACTATTATTTATCAGCAACCGCCTGAATACCCTGCCAGGTTACAAACTCGGTCAGGAATTTGTACCATGAACTATGGTAACACAATATACAAACAATACTCACCGAAAGATATCTCAGCGAGACGTCACTTCTTCCTAGAATCAACTCGGTTGGATCTGAAGTTAAAATAAACATCGATTTTATGTGCATGGTTATATTAACAATCGATTCTTAGAATCGAGAGCACTGGACATATCTGTGTCCGTTTTTACTGGCCGTTGTCATTATTAGGTATTTTTCTTTAAAATAACTGTTCTTTTTACTGTTACTATGAAGCTGCATGTAATTAATGTGTGTAACACTGGTCAACATAAAAGTGGTCTTTAACATGAAATTGTCGTTTCCATATTCCATACTTATATAATAAATGCGAAAGTAACTCTGTCTGTCTGTCTTTTAACGCTTTTCGCTTAAATTAAGATAAAATTTGGCATGGAGATAGTCTGAGTCTCGGGGAAGGACATAGTGTGAGTCGGTTTTTTTACTACGTATAATTCCTCTGTACGTGTGTTTGTCACCTAACTCCTCCTAAACGGCGGGAACGATTTGGGTGTACGTTCGAGTTCACAAAGTTTATACCCGCATTCTGCCCGCGCTAAAGTCTATCTATAACCGGAATGTATTTCGTATGGTAACTCTTCGATGACTCGACTTCTACGTGGCGTATCAAAGTGAAACATGCACCAGATTTTATGTTACAGCAATACAACGGCGAAAATCACATGCTGTTTCGTGCATTCGTTTTTGTGTGATGCTAGTACAAACATAAAGACAAAAATCAATGCACGAAATTGCATGACAACCACATGCAATATCGTGCATTGGTTTTTGTGCGATGCTCGTAACATACAGACAGGCAAACAAACAAAAAATCTAAAGATAATTGTTTTTACTTCTATTGCTTTCCCTCATATTTTTTTTTTTAATATCTTATGTACAAATATCAGCCAGATACAATTGAATCATATTTATAGATACCTATCTAAATATTAGTAAAAGTTAATTATTATTAATGTGTTTACCAGTCAAAACATGAAGTTTTCGTTTTTTATAGTTTGTTCACTACAACAGATGTTTACTACGTTACTACAGTTTTATTTACTGGATATAAATTGTGCAGACTTTAACGCCTTTTGCTAAACGTTAATTGAAACCAAAAAAAATCTAATAAACTTTGTATCTATAAATGTTAGAGGACAATATAGCTGACTCATCGTATTCAATGGCGATTGTTATATTGCTTGGTCCAAAATATAAGTTATGTGCGGAATTTACGAAACTGCACAATCGTAAAATGCGTGTGAATTTTACCCTCGTTCGAAAAGTTGCGCTATTTTATTGTCATTAGTAATTAAATTTATATTATACTAGTACTAGCTGTCCCGGCGAACGTTGTTCCGCTGCCGTCCCTCTGTACCCGGCGAAAGTTGGTTTTTACCTATAGTGCCCGAGTCCGGCTCGCACTTGACATATCGAGATAAAAACTATCCTATCTTTTAAGTTGGATCAAATAACAGATATTTACGAAGTTTGATCAAAATCGGTTCAGTAGTTTAGGAGTCCATTGAGGACAAACATTGTGACACGAGATTTATATATATTATAAAGATTATATTACATTTTTCCTCATCTGCTTTCTACCTAAAACGCGTCGCGAATTCCATGCGTAGTCCCTACATATAGGGATATCATCATTTCCCGCGTATGAAATATCATCATATAGGCTATATTGGTACACTGCTGGACATAAGCCCCCTCTTTGGTGCGCCATTTCTCCCGGTCCTCTGCCTTCCGCATCCAGCCACCACCAGCCACCTTTTTAAGGTCGTCGGTCCACCGGGCTGGAGGGCGTCCCACGCTTCGCCTTCCCATACGCGGTCTCCACTTAAGGACACGTCTGCTCCATCGGCCATCGGTCCTCCGACAGACTTTTTATGTATGTTGGGGTATAACTCCGTCATATATGGACAGATTTGCACAACTCTTTTTTTGTTTAAAAGGGTATATTTCGTGATGGTCCCATTTGGTGTATTAAGTGGATTTAAAACTGAATCTTTTGGTAAAAAAAAATTAATGGTGTTTATTTGGAACTGGTGAAAATGCTTTTATGTTGATTATTGTTAAAAATTTTGTTACGAGTATGGATGTTTTTAGTGTACAAAAAAAACAATTCGTCACTCAAAAGTAAATAAAAAAAACTTTTTAACATAAAAACAATCGACTTCAAAAAGATGCACTAAAAAGGTAAAAATAATTACTTATTTCCAAAAATCTGATCTGAATTACAGTTTGAAGTTAGTGTCTATGTACCCAACAGTTTATAACACACATCACTTGCATAAAACCAACTTCAAACTGTAATTCAGATCAGATTTTTGGAAATAAGTAATTATTTTTACCTTTTTAGTACATCTTTTTGAAGCCGGTTGTTTTTTAGGGTTCCGTACCCGAAGGGTAATTAGCGGAACCCTATTACTAAGGCTCCGCTGTCCGTCCGTCCGTCCGTCCGTCTGTCACCAGGCTGTGGCTCATGAACCGTGATAGCTAGACCGTTGAAATTTTCACAGAAGATTTATTTCTATTGCCGCTATAACAACAAATAATAAAAAAACAGAATAAAATAAATATTTAAGGGGGCTCTCACACAACAAACGTGATTTTATAGCTCGATTTTGCTCGATATTGATAACGGCAACAAATAGACGCTTGAAATATGCACAGAATATTTAGTTATATAGTCAATTTAAAAATAAATATTTACATTAAAATAAAACAAATATTTAAGGGAGGCTCCCGTAAAACAAACGTATTTTTTTGCCATTTTTATAGATAATGGTACGGAACCCTTCGTGCGCGAGTCCGACTCGCACTTGGCCGATTTTTTTTGTTAAAAAGTTTTTTTTTAGTAGGTAGTTGTGTTATAAAAAAAAAGTATCGACTTGTGTTTGTAGACTTTTACGTGCATTAAAATAATGTCAACACAATTTTAATAATCCCCACACAATATGAGTTGCGGCATCCTCTATTATACTAAAAACATCTTTATGTACCCGCTGTCGTTCATGACTTACATATGCATAGACTACGATTAGAAAGTGTCTGCCAACAATATGGGTAATTTAGACGACGTATACATAATGCATGGTTAGTGTGGTGAACAATGACTTGTTACTGTCACCGTTATCAAAAGGGACTGTCGTATCTGGCATTTTTGTATACTTTAGGGCCATGGAAGTTGGAAGCGGTTACCTAGTCGTTTCTTAATTCAATGTTTAGAGCCAGAAGTTTGCCTTGAGTTCATAGGACATTGTATATATAATGGGTGCTTGCTTATGTATGACCTCGGTTTCGCGTAGGAAAAATAACCATTAAATGTTGATCTCCAAGTTAAGTAACAGTGCCTGGCGTAGAGAGATCAAGTAACACTGAACCGTTTTTAAAGAATCATAGATAAAATTTAGAAGAAAAAAAAATTATGTCTGGTGGAAACGTTTATATTTAATTTTTGTTAACGAAAGTATATTTTAACCCAAAATTAGTTATGTTAAAACCATTCAATTTCACAATGGCGACAGACGCGTCACGAGACGTTTTTACATAAACCCAGAGTTAAATCAACTCGTAGCATATCTTTACTATTTATTAATCCTCAACGAGAGTTCCCACGGAAATATTTTTTATGTATTACATATATATAACCCAATCATATATATCCTCAACTGTTGATAAGTTCCTATACCTATTAATATATTATGAAGTGGAGAATTCCTTAGCAATCATTGCCTCTGCTGATAAGTGATGATAACGGATGCTGTAAAGACACGAGCTGATAAATTGATAAGATGAGATCGTGGGCGGTTTGTTAAGCAAAGTAGGGCGAGCAAATTTGTTTCACCTGGTTTTTCAAGGGACAATTTTGTTTGGATTGGATGTCATGATGTTATAGATTTTTATGGCCTATTTAGACTACAATGGAATTGATTTATAAAGGTCCAATCCAAATAATAAATGTTTGGATATTTTTACCCGACTGCGCCAGAAGGAGGGTTATGTTTTTCGAGTGTATGTGTGTATGTATATTTCTTTAACATGCTCTGTAGCCTAAACGGCTTGATAGAATTTAGGCGTCGTTAAATTCGCCTCAATTGTGAGGGAGGCACTAGGTTCGTAAAATTCTTAAAAAATCAAATAAGCTGATTTTATGTGCTTTAATGTGCGGACGAAAAAAAATATAATTTTTTTTTCAAAGACCATAGAGTTAGGTTTTTAAAATAAAAGGCCTTACCCTCAAACTATCAAAAAGAAAACCAATATACCTAGTGGTTTTTCCATATGAAACCCGACAAAGCTTATAACAAATGACAAGAAACTTTATGATACCATATGATATGTTATATGTTTTTTTTTACTTTATTCAACGATTTGTTTTTAAAAAAATGGTCCACTTGCATGATGTAAAAGCAAAACGTATTTTGCAAAAATAGCACGGACCCTGTTAATAAAATCGAATATTCTTTTTGGGCAAGGAATTTAAATTGGACTTAAAAGTCGTTGTTATTGTGGTTTCTCATTGTTTTTTAAAGTGTTTACAATTTATTGGATGTTTGTAGTACGGTCACGGGACCCTACACTTAGCATAGCACGAAATATCTTTGATGTTTCTATGTATTAAACCCAGAAAAGGTAAGAATAGGTACATGTCATAAATAACCGACGTAGTCAAAAAACCGAGGTAATTGTTCTGACCCTTATTAATTATTACTCGTTAGCTTATGGCAATAACAAGCTTAAACCGATATACCGATTAAGATGCAATTTGGCAAGTCCCGGTAAAGGACATAGGCTACTTAAAACGTCAAGTGTGAGTCGGTTTTGTTTTCCATAATTGAGGAGATGCCGTTGAAATCCTACATCGATACCGGCTTTAGGGCGGGTGAAACAGCGGACAAATTTGACATGGAGATAGTTTGTGTCCTGGGGAAGGACAATGGCTACTTGAAAATGGCAAGTGTAAGTTGTTTTTTTTTTAAATTAAGGAGTTGCCATTGAAATCCTACACCGATAACCGAATTTAGGGCGGGTGAAACCCCAGGGAAAAAAGCTAGTCCACACTAATATTATTAGCCGAGGAAATGAGCTCCCGATATATGTGTATAACATTATGTGTAATAGTGATATTAACCGTGAATCTTTAAAACAATACTTAATGTAGTTATGTCACTATAATCACATGCTTACATTTTACTAGTGGATTGAAAATCAGACCGTGTTATCCATACCATTATATTAATCCTTATCCAAAAAAAACATTTCGTATTCAATACTGTTTCATTACCTGTAGATTACTTTTTGAATTATTTAAATCCATTCAAATTATATTACGAATTTTAAAAAGTTCAATCTAAATAAAATACTAATATATAAAGCTGAAGAGGTTGTTTGTTTGTTTGAACGCGCTTATCTCAGGAACTACTGGTCGGATTTAAAAAAAATTGAGAGCTGCGTAAGCGGTTAAAGATTCGCAAAAATCATGTAAGGCAGAATTATTCCCCTATAAAAGTTCTAAAAAAAAGTCCGCGACAGCATATCTCTATATTTTAAGGTTGGCTCACTATAACCTTTTTTATGCTAACCATATTTGTTCTAAAATAGTGCATTATAAGGTGTTTTTATAAACTTATTTATATATTAATCTTTATCCAAATAAATACGTTATTCATGACAAGCATTTATTTAAAACAAAATTGCCCTGTTCATCATTCGATTTCAATGAATATCTTAGGAGATATCGCAGTTTTAAAATAACGTGACAGGAAAATAATTATCAAGTATTGCGCGCGCATTTATGATGTGCGAGGCCGGCGGGCAGTCATGAGGGGGAAGGGCGGTGACTATTATTTAAAAATATTTTACCTTCTGTGTTTTTTTTTATAATTGAGGAGTTGCCGTAAAAATCCTATATGATAACCAAATTTAGGGCGGGCGAAGCCGCTGGCAAAAGCTAGTAGAAATATAAACGCTGCCGCGCCGGGTCGGGCTTATACACGGGGTCGGCACCCTCCCTTGCTATGCAGCGGGCGCAACAGACATCGAGTATTTTTTCCTTTTTTCGAAGAATGAAAATAGATTTATAGATAAATTTTTTTAAGAAAAATTAAATAGTAATGTGAAAAAACTACTTATATCCTGCAGAAAGATACATTTACTCTACGCTTATCCTAAAATGTTTAAAAAATAAAAAAACCACCCGTGCGAAGCTGGGACGGGCCGCTAGTAATTATAAAAAGCCATCTTGGTCCTGCTAGATATACTGTTTCAGAAGCAGTGCTGTAGCGATGGGCTTTTTTTTATTGGTTGGTGAAAAGTGCCGGCATACACATACCTAGTTACTCCCTTCTGGAAAGTAAAACTCATGTAACACATACAGAACCGGAATCAGGAAAACTAAAAAGAGGTCAAATTTTATAGTTTCAAAGACTACAACAAAACCAGTCGCCCAGGGTAACGAGTTTTCTAGAAACAGGTCAGGCCAGTTTTAATAGATTTTTATAGCTTTAACAGATGACCTGTATTAATTTGAGGTTTGGAATTTGGGCACTGCTTTCTGGTCAGGTCATGTGGTGACCTAAAGATAACTGGAAGACCTGGAAAATTTTGTTAGCAAGATTATACAGTTTGAATTTTCAAATAAAATTCATATGGTTAGTAGCAAACAATATACTAATGATTTCGAATTTCCACTTTAAAGTTAAAATGAATATCTCATGTACTATCCTAATAGTATTTATAAATGTAAAAGTATAACCGAGTTAAATGAACTATAGCTTGCTATAGCAAACCTCATTAATGTAATTAAGGTGTTCCACGCCGATAACCGATGTCAGGGCGGCTGGCAAAATTTAGTACCTAATACCTTAAAAATCGGCCAAGTGCGAGTCAGACTCGCGCACGAAGGGTTCCGTACCATTAGCTATAAAAATTAAATGTATTTTTTTCATCTTTATATTGGTGTTCATTGAATTAAAGGTAAATTGCGATTTACGATTTATGACGTATTAAAAAAAAACTACTTACTTGATCTCGTTCAAACCAATTTTCGATGGAAGTTTGCATGGTAATGCAATTCATATTTTTTTTTTAGATTTATCATTCTCTAATTAGAAGTTACAGGGGTGGAGACAAACATTTTGCCACTTTGGAAGTCGCGCAACCTATTTTTGAAGACCTATCCATGAATACCTTATGGGTTAGATAAAAAAAAATTAAGTTTTAGTTCTAAGTATAGGGAACCCCCTAAAATTTATTGTTTTTTTTTTTCTATTTTTGTGTGAAAATCTTAATGCGGTTCACAGAATACATCTACTTACCAAGTTTCAACAGTATAGTTCTTATAGTTTCGGAAAAAAGTGGCTGTGACATACGGACGGACAGACAGACATGACTAATCCATAAGGGTTCCGTTTTTTGCCATTTGGCTACGGAACCCTTAAAATGGTGTATGGTTGTCGGGCGGTAATATTTTTTTACCCCCTTCTGCATGAAGATCTTCCATGTCTTATATGTAGTTATCTTCAACACTTTTGCTATTTTATATTCAAGAATTTAGCTTCAATGTGCCTTAAAAATTAGGGATAAATCATGAAAGTCGCACACACTACACACATGTTAAGTGGGTACCATAGGCACGTGACATTTGCTTTATGGGCTTTCCCGAGCGGTATTGCTATGTAGATACCATAAAAAAATTACAATTAAATTACAAATTACATATACATCAAATGGATAAGTATTTTAGTTTCATTCTTAAATTTTTTTTATCATTTTTAGTTAATTTGATAAATAGAAACGTTTTATTTTCTATCGCGAAGACTTTAAGGCTATATCAATATCTATACACATTTAAAGTCCATTAAAACGTAATGAGTTTTTATATTGAATGATAATACGTATCGGTAATAAAAAAAAACGCATTTGTTGATACGTGTTCTGCTGTTGGTAGGTAGGTAAGACATATGTTTTTGTGGATGAAGTTCTTAAAATTTGTTGTAAAGATATGTAAAAAGGTTATGTTAACATACGACATTAGAGCAAAGAAACTGTAGCCTAATGTTCTGTCTCTATGACTGCTTTACGGGCTAATTTTTTTACTTTTTTGTGAATTTTAAGTTGGATTAAGGTTTTTGTTAATTATTTTTTTTAATTTTTAGTTGCTTTCTATAAAACAAGTTTCTGTAGGTGGTCAAAGTTAATTTGTAAGAACTTTCTTTAACTAAAATTATCCTACGAAACCCTAAATTATCCGTAACCTAAAGTGGACGAACATCTTGACGCTTAAACCGATTAGGATGAAATTTGCCATGGAGATAGTTTAAGTCCCGAGAATGGACAAAGGCTACTTGAGAACGTCAAGCGTGAGTCGGTTTTATTTCTGTAATTAAGGAGTAGCCGTTGTAGGATACCGATAATCGAATTAAGAGCGGGTAGGACCCCGGGTAAATTTGGTATGGAGATAGTATGAGTCCCGGGAAAGGACATAGACTACTTGAAAACGTTAAGTGTGTTTTTTATAATACTTTATTAACATTTTTGGTTTTGAAATTGAAATACTCCGATAACCGAATTTAGGGCGAGTGAAACCGCGGGCAACAGCTAGTTAGTTATATTCTTCTAGTGCTCACGTAATATACAAACCATTTGAATGATAATGTATCGTATTTGATGTATTTATACAAAGATGAGTCACCGAGTGCGTCTTTTCTCGTTTCTTCGAAGCCGATAAATAAAACATAAACATTGAGATTAAAAGAAAAAATATTCTAGTCCATACTAATATTATAAATGCGAAAGTAACTGTGTCTGTCTGTCTGTTACCTTTTCACGCTTTTACTGCTAAACTGATTTAGATAAAATTTGGTATGGAGAAAGTTTGAGTCCGGGGAAAGGACATGGGATAATTTTTATCCCGAAAAGTTCAAAAGTTCCCGCGGAAGCAACTATAATCAAATTCTACGAACGAACCATAGCTGCAGATATAGATATAGTTATAACAAACTTCAAGGCTTTGCCGGAAGAATCTCTCTCTGATAACCAAATTTAGTGCGGGTGAAGCCGCTGGCAAAAGCTAGTATGTAAAAAATATAATACGGTACTAAGACCAACTATTGGCTTCATATTCAGTCATTTAGGGCGATATGGAAAAAGTAATATTCAAAGTTTTTTTACGTTACATAATTCGTAATGAGTTTATCCTCAGAAAAACTAGAGTAGACGACAAAGCCAAAAGATACTTCAACGAGATAAAAATTCTCTGACAGATTTGTACATATGAGATGGCCAGGCCACATAGAATTACAGAAACGATGGGATAAAAGGCTCCTTTTTTTACCCATGGGCCACCTAACTACTAGTTGGTGAAAAAAACGCCTGAAATTCCCCATGGCACAACTGAATATTTGGTACGTGAGGAATTGTGAAAACCAATAGAAATATATTCCCTGCGGAACAACTTTGTTTTTCTAAAATACGAATACAAAGTAAGTAAAATTAGTGTAAGAAGGAAGGTGAAAAGTGCACAGCGATCCGTAAAATTTAAAATATTAACTAGGATTAGGATCTATTCTCCAGTTCAATCCTGACTTACTTTTTATTGTTACTAAATACTGTATATTATTCTGGGTCTGCTTCTTAACTTTACCACTCAATCTCTGAAGCAATTACGACTTACATAAAGCCACTGTAGTCCAGATACATTATATAATAAACAGTGTTGCATCGATAGCGACAGACCAACTGTTGTATAGAAAAAGTGGTTGATAAAAAGAGACTGTATGGGGATAATATGGGGGATATTACGACGCTAGTTTGTAATCTAGCCACTAGTTGTCTCTGTTGGGGATCAAAGCCCTGCGAAAAAGAGGGACAGTCCTATTCGTACTTTTCTGTCCCTCAAAATGGATTACTTGTAGCTGCATTGCACAACGCACACGAACGGACAAAAAATTGCGCGGACAAAAATGTCAGTCCTCCGCGGCCAATAGTCCATCGTCTGCGCAGGCCCTTAAGCCATGAAGTCATACATTTACACACCCACACTAATATTATAAATGAAAGTAACTCAGTTTTGTTACCACGTTACGCATAAACTGTTGTACCGATTAAGATGAAATTTGACATGGAGATAGTTTGAGTTCCGAGATAGGACATAGGCTACTTAAAAACGTCAAGTGTGAGTCGTTTTTTTTCTACTATAATTGAGAAGCTGCCATAAAATCCTACAGCGATAGCCGAATTTAGGGCGGGTGGAACCGCGTGCAAATTTGACATGGAGATAGTGTGTGTGAGTCTAGGGAAGGACATAGGTTACTAAAAAACGTCAAGTGCAAGTTCTTTTTTTTCTCTAATATTGAGGAGTTGCCGTTGCACTCCTATAACCGAATTTAGGGAGGATGAAGCCGCGAGCAAAAGCTAGTCCTTCATACGTGATCGATTAGTCCTTTTTCACTATGAGCCTTACATCCACCCACGCAGTAGTTACCATTGCTAATGTCGCTAACGATATTTCGTAACATTGACCCAGATATGGTCTAAGGCCAGACCATCCCACGATTGATTCCTATTATACCAGTTTGGATAATTAATTTACCACCATGTACCAGATATTGGACGGCAAAAGGAGGTCGTTAAAATTAGATAACATGTTTCGCCATTTTGAGTTTTATTGCTGGTTTTGTTGGTTGATTAGCAATTGAGGGTAGATGAAATGTGAAGTGAAACAGCAATGTATGTTGTAGCTGTTAGGAAATTTGATTTTTGGTAGAAAGCTGTGCTTGGTAGTGGGGATGCTTGAAAAAGTAGAGCGGTTGGCTTTTGTAGTTAGGTAAATCTTAGATTCACCTTTGATCTGCTGCTGGTGGTTTCGTAGCTATTTCTAATAGGGTTTCGTGTTCAAATTAAGAAAACCAAAAGCTTTGAAATCATTTAAATTTCCGTTTGGCTGTTAAGTTTAGCCAATTTTTCCAAAACTAATGGCGATGGTGATGTTAGGTAAAAAGAACAGGTGGCTTGGATTTTTTAAACAGTTTTAAGTTAAACATATATGTTCATATATGACCAGTAGAATTATGGCAACGAGTATCCAAACCGGCACTAAAAGTTGTTACCAAATTTGGCTAGTCAGGAAGAGGATCTGCAGTACCTATAATGTCTTTAAGAAGGAAGTGATTAGATACTTCAAGAAGGAAGTGTTTAGATACTTCAACGGACGGCAACGCGCAAGTAATGTCTTTGGTGTTGCAAGCGTCCACAGGTTATACTGATTAACATCGGTCAGGCCGTAAGCTTATTTGCCACCTTGATGGTGTAAAAAATAAAAAAGGCAGTTACGTCGAGCGTAAGGTGCACCGAAAGACCTGGCTCGTACTTGTAAGTCTCACATACGGCACGTCAACGGTAAATCTACATACATGGAATGCTGAGGTTCCATTGTCTTCGATTTTTTTTATGATGTTAGTTGTAAAATTCAGTGTGATATATTTTTTGCAGTATTAAATAAAAAATTGTGACAGGATGTGCTCAATCTTGCAGCAGCTCATATACTTAAGTTACGTTTATTCCAATTGTACCAGTAATACTTGTGTTGTTTATTATTCCGATTTGGTATAGAGCACTTGCTCGCTCGGTAAGGATTCAGTATAACACTAGTTAATTAATCATCTCAGTCGGAAGACGTCCAGTGTTGGACGTAGGCCTCCACCATATGTCTCCTCAACGGCTAGTTTGAAGCCGCCTACTTCCACTGGTTGCCTGCGGCTTTAACCCAGTCGTCTGTCGACCTGGAGCCCGTCCCTCGCTGCGCTTTCCGATCCGTGGTCGCCCTTCGACAACCTCTCTTCCCCATCTGTTATCGGTTCGACGAGCTATGTGGCCTGCCTATTGCTAGTTCAGCGAGTTCTTGGTGTTTCTTTGTGCGATTAAATCCGGAAGGAGAAATTCGCTGAAGAACCTAAGTCACCGACATAGCTTGCTAAACTTTGAACTTAATTCAAAATCTTAACCTTAATTTTTCCGAATTTTCGTCCCTTATTGGCTGGAAACTAAGCCGTGCCTACAATGGTTTCTACGAAGTGGATATGAAACCCTAAAAAAGTTTGCAATGACAGTCATTTGGATAATTATACGATCAGCTATGGTCATTCAACATCAATAGACAATAATGAATCAAGAAATTTAAGTAACATGTTTTGAAATGCAACGTTTGTGTTAGAAAGTGTGAATTAGTTACACACCATCTTGAAATAATTGCAAATTTTAATTATTCACGCGCAAAATTACAAATAACTATGTAATGTAAAGGCTTGGTTCAAAGTGGATTGATGCTGTAGGAACGACGATAATGCCCTGGTCGTTCGGTTCAAATCATATATAACGACATCCCAAACATTGGGGGTAGTGGACATTATTTGTGGGAGTATCTTTCACAGTCGGTGCTCGGGTTGGCAGCATTTGGTAAGCTTCTTCAAATTTTACGTCGCCAATAACTTGGCAATTGGATTTAGTGGACATTATTTGTGGGAGTATCTTTCACAGTCGGTGCTCGGATTGGCAGCGCATTTGGTAAGCTTCGTCAAATTTTACGTCGCCAATAACTTGGCAATTGAGGGTAGTGGACATTATTTGTGGGAGTATCTTTCACAGTCGGTGCTCGGATTGGCAGCGCATTTGGTAAGCTTCGTCAAATTTTACGTCGCCAATAACTTGGCAATTGAGGGTAGTGGACATTATTTGTTGGAGTATCTTTCGCAGTCGGTGCTCGGGTAGGCAGCATTTGGTAAGCTTCGTCAAGTTTTACGTCGCCATAAACTTGGCAATTTCGTACACCAACCAAAAACTAGAATTTGGATTTATGTTCCGTTTTGTTTAAATAACAGATATGCGTTATGCATAATGCATCCGACCTCGTAGATGTCAAATCGAGGGTCAAACGGATGTTGCCATGATTATATGTAAATATTCACGAATAATAATTACAAAAATATTATGCAACTAGTTTTAGCCGGCGCCTGCATTTGCAATCTTTGCCTTGATGTAGAGCGCATAATAACGAAAGGTCAAGCTGTATAATGTAATGTATGACATAACAAATGCCTGATGATTAAAAATTGATATTCCATTGGGTATTTTAAACAATGTCCTTTCAAAGAATACTAAATAACCTTTTTGTTTTGACTCGAAATTGAACCATATAAAGAGCTACTTTATTCAGAGCTAATTTATTCAGTCCCTACTTAAGGGACTCTCTGTCTTAAGTTAATACGTAATTAGCTAATCTATCAACATCTTATAGTGACGACATTAATATTAAAAATCTTTTATGTTTAAATAAAATAGATTGATTTGGCCGTCGCATGAAAACACAATGTAACTTACAAGCAATACATATTGTAGTAAATAAGCAAAACGATTCCCAAAGAAAGAATAACCATGTAAATTGGGTAAGCGAGTCTCGCGTGAAAAGAACTTAGGGGACCGACAGACAGATAAATCTTGACTTTTAGATGTACTAAAACTTTTGACCAAGCAACCCATATGATTTCATTGATTTAGACTTGAGAAAATAATCATAAAAGCCGTTTTTAAACCTTGATGCATATAAAATGGGGTGTTATTATAAGTTTGAAGCCTTTACTTGTGTGCTCGGTGTGTGTGTCAATCTGTCTGTTTGTGGCATCGTAGCGTCCAGACGTATTAATCTCCATCCATCTGCGGTTTCCAAGATAATCAACTATTTCGAGTTGGTCAATTAGTCTTAGCCATACACTGGATATTTCTATCACTTTCACTCGTCCGATTGACTGGATTTTTTTTTTCTCAGCGTACGTATAATTAATATTTTTTGGACATATCACACAGCGCTAATTAGTCCCAAACTAAGGAAAATATCCTTTTTGTTTGTAAATACATACATACATTAATACACCCAGACTCAAGACAAACACAAGTTTTTATCACATTAATGTTTGATCAGTGTGGGAATCGTACCCACAGCACACCCCCGTACAGCAGTCGGCCACACTACCAACTAGGCGTACTCAACAGAGCGAAGCAGTACTTCACGTCGGGGCCGAGGTTGCTGCTTTACAAGTCGCAAGTGGCAATGGGGCCGCCATATGGAGTAGTGCTGCCATCTCTGGGTGGGTGCACCCGGATACCAGCTTGGGTCTTTTGACTCGGTTCAACGACGGGCTGTGAGAATTGTCGACGATCCCAAACTCACTTGCGGTATGGAGCCCCTAAGTCTGAGGAGAGACTTTGCCTCCCTGTATGTGTTCTACCGCTTGTACAATGGGTTGTGTTTTGAGGAATTGCTCGAAATGATGCCCACGGCTACTTTCTACCATCGCACCGCTCGCCATCGGCAGGGAATTCATTCTCACACTTTAGAATCGAAATGATCGCGTACAGTGCGGTTTCAGAGAAACTTCCTCCCGCGAACGCTTAGGTTGTGGAATGAGCTCCCAGCCAAGGTTTTCTCTACGGACTACAGTATGGGGTTTTTCAAAAAAAAAGTTATTAAATTACTGAAGGGTCGGCAACGCGCGAGTGATGCCCTTGGTGTTGCAAGCGTCCATAGGCTACGGTGACCGCTTACCATTAGGCGGACCGTAGGCTTGTTTGTGTACAAACCTTAGTGGTATAAAATAAAATAGACTGAGACTGAGTCCACACGATGATACTCAATAAAGTGCTGCAAGCAGGACGGTATCTAGGTTACCTAACTCCTAGACAGCTTATAGTTAGCTATACAACTATTGTGTTGGTCTTTATGTTCATATATAGTAAAACCAAAGGAACATTGGACAAAAATATATCATATTATAAACTCCGCGGGTGGTCAGCGGTACTTCAATGGGAAATAGTAAACCTTAAGAAGAAATATCAGGCTGTTTTTCCCCAAACAAAAGTATTACCCTATTTCCTCCCTGCATTTTGTCATTAGAACTATCCTTTTTAATGTTCCGTACCCAAAGAGTAAAAAACGGGACCCTATTACTATGCATACGCTGTCCGTCCGTCTGTTACCAGGCTGTATCTCATGAACTGTGATAGACTGTTGACATTTTTACAGAAGATGTATTTCTGCTGTCGCTATAACAACAAAAACTAAAAATTAAAATAAAATAAATATTTAAGGGGCTCCCATACAACAAACGTGATTTTTTTGCTCGATATTGATAACGGCAATAGGTAGACGCTTGAAATATTCAAGTGGGGCTCCCATACAAAAACCGTGTTTTTTTCAGTATATATAGATAGTGGTACGGAACCCTTTGTGCTCGAGTCCGACTCGCACTTGGCCGATTTTTATATATAAGATACCTAGGTAAACACATTCACTGTCTATATGTTTGTTTTTTTAAATGCCATTCGTATAAATAACTGGGGCCCTGCAAAAGTTCAAAAAAATGCCCTTTTTTATAACGTGATCTATAAGAATATGTTAAATAATTTTTAAGAAAACAAAACATACGTACATAGAATAATTCATTTATACCATTCGGTCGATATTTGGAGGAGAAAAGTGGGGAATACAAAACACGGCTTTTGATAATTGTCTACTGTGACTACCCACCCAGTCATAATTAGCCTGAGGCACAGTTGCCCCTATCGCACATTAGTTTCTTGGGCTGGATCTTAGTGCGACAGCAATTATATTTACAAATACCTACCCATGTGTGTATTCGCTTTGGTCTGATATTTCCTCGTAAATAGTCATATCATCACCTTCTCTCAACCAGCCGTTGTACTAAAGCACTGGATCTAAACTACAAATTGACAAAAAAAAGGTGAAGTTTCTTGTAAATACTATAACCTTTGTAAACGACGTATCCAGTATACTAAAGCACTAGATCTTAACTACAAACAGACAAAAAAAAGGTGAAGTTTCTTGTAAATACTATAACCTTTGTGAACGACGTATCCAGTATACTAAAGCACTAGATCTTAACTACAAACAGACAAAAAAAAGCTAAAGTTTCCTCTAAATAGTATATATACCTTTGTGAACCACGTATCCAGTTCCCATGCTCCATTTCCACATCAAAATAGAATCATACATAACCGACTCTTGACTCCCTGTATGTACTTATCTATGTCTAATTTTAATTCAAAGACCCAATTACGTCAAGGAAGTCGGTTGATGAAACGTATTGAAGTTGGCATCGTGTTCCGAGTGACATATTTATGCATGGATAACACTTACTATAATCATCTTCCGCTACGTTACGTTACGTGACTGTGATGTTTCGGAAACTCGGAACTCGTGTTTTCATTCATAATTTGGTTCTTTACTTTGTTGTTAAAATGCGGAAATTAATTCATAATAAAATATGTCGAGTGAAATAGAACGTACTATGGATGTAGATGATTTTTCGGTCTCTATGACTTCGTGATGTTTTAGAAAATTGGAACTCGTGTTTTATTCATAATTATGTAGTTTGCTTTTGTCTTTAAGTTGTGGAAATTAATTCCTATATTTTAAGTGAAATGGAACGTACACGGTAAAAAAGAATTAGTTGAGCCAAGAGAATATCGTTTCATATATGCACCAACGAATATTTACTTCATCTAAGATATTATTTCTCTTAAATATGTATTTAAAATAATATGAAGTAAACACAAGAACAAATTTCTTTGAACCAGTAAATAAAACTCTATCAGTTTGAAACAATATTTAATTCATTGAAGAAAAATATGCTTCTTTTTTTGAAACACTTAGTTTTCTTGGGCGTAGAACTTCGTGTGTTATTGCACGGAATAGTGCTCTTAACTTGACTACATCAGCTCTTAAATTAATAACATTATATTTTAGTTTAAAACAAAAATGTTTCGGTCCAAAATGACATAGTTATCCGTCAAGATTAAATAAAGTTTTTTAAAAAGCCCTACGACTCTTTTCTGGAGGCTTGGGCCATATACAGTCAGTCTACCGCGCTGACTTAGTGTGTGTCTTAGCGGACGTTTGTCGAGCTAGTGCCCTACTGCAGAGGCACAGGCCTCTTTTCTGGAGGCTTGGGCCATATTGTCAGTCTACCGCACTGCGTTTATTTGGACTTTGTCGAGCTTAGCAGCTATTCTCGCTTTTAGCTGATTATACAGCGTTTTGTTTAATTATAATTGTTATGACTATTTAACGATCCTTCTTAAACATGGAAGAAAAAGCGGTCACCCATCCAAGTACTGACCACGGTCGACGTTGCTTAACTTCGCTTATCGTTTCAGAGAGACGAATGCGACTGGGCCACCAGCTTTTCAATTCTCAGAAAATAATTAACTGTAGGTTTCTCGCATAAACTGATACTAATTTGACGCACAAAACCCTACAATAAACAATTATTTAAAATTAAAAGCCAACACGAAATCCTATGAAGGACAGTGATGAGTTTCATTCAATTTTAAAAATGCAGGTATTTACTTAAACGAAAAGAAAATTCGTTCAAAGCGATACTAGCTGATTAATTTCAACGAAAATGTTTAATATTTTAAAGCAGGTATTTTATTTGTTTCGACTAAAACATGAGTTTCAGCTTAAAATATCAGATTTTGAGTCAAGAATCTAACAAATTCTGTTAAAATTATTATTTTCTCTAATTCAAAACAATATTATCTTAACTGAACATTTCACTGGCTTTGATTTAAGATACAATTATTTTCATCGAAAGATATAGTTTTTAATAAGTGACGTCGCAGATTTAAGAAAACCATGATTTTGGCGCAAAATCAATTATATCAAAGCAAAATTATTTTTTGTTTCAAACGAAGAAAAATAAAATGTTGCATATAAAAATGTATTTATTTTATACAAGAACATTAACTGTCTTAGGGTAATTAATTTAAGTTTGGTTGATCTAAAACGTACATTTATTTGGTTAAAAAAAAATACGAAAAGAAGTTTATCAATTTCGATTGATAAAATTATTTTTTTTCTGGGAAATAATATTGCCTTCTGTGAACAAAATATGTCCAAAATAGTTGGATTTATTGACTGAATGCAAATTATTTTGGTGGAATAGAACTTGGAAACTCTTTTCTTTCCGTGTATGTAAAATGGACGTAGCCGGATTTTCAGTAAAATCACAGATTAGATTCTGCCCAACCCTCTATCACAAGGAAACTGTATTTTTATATTGTTTGTTCATTAATCATTATCGTCATATTAATCGTTAGACATCTGCTTGACACATGCTACCTTCGTAGATTTCGAAAACTAGGGGGTCTGAGCCCAGTCGCTTTTATCGTTGTTAATAAATCCAAATAAAAAAAACCGACCAAGTAATTACCCATAGACAATTCACCGCAGACTTCGAATTCTGTAATTTGTCCTATGGACAGCGCAATAGCCTCACGAAATCGACCACACTTTAGAAAGAGACAAAGTTAACATGTGGTACCTTTCTCATGGACAAGACAACACAGTTTCGCTTTGTCTCTGTCACTCTTTTGCGACATTTTTTTTTCACATAAGGAAAGGAAATGCACTATCAGTTCTCTATGTCTATGCTACCATTATGCACCAAATACAATTTATAAGTTGGTCGACTATTACTCGTCCACTTGTTAATCCTAATCAGCTGTGACAGTTTTCCTTTCAACTTCATTATAAGTATATACTAAAGTGCAATAAATTGTTTCATATATCCACTACACGATACCATAGATGAGAAAACAAATCATCCCCATAAGTGTATCTACGTAACGGCAAAAAACGAGTAAAAGAATTTTTTTTTCAAGATTTTAATTTATCACTCTGCCGCATGCTAACGTGATTTATATAGGCATTGGTTTATTAATCACGTAAATCACTTATAAAAGCTTTCGTACTCAAGAGTCTTTAAGCTGAATCGCGGACAGACCGACGGACGACGGATGTAGCGAAACTATATGGGTTCCTTGTGTGACTACGGAACCCTAAAAAGTGAGTAGTTCCAGCCAGTATCAACATGTCCTTCTTTATTATGACTTGATCAGTCATTAAGAATACAAATATGCACAGTAGCTATAGGTAAAAGCACTTCCTGGCCTGGCCTGGATATCCCACGCAATGAGTCAAGAAGACGCTCAAAATATTCTGGAATATTAAATAGAATTATATTAGAATGGAACAGAAAACCATTGATTGTTAGATACTCAAATTTAGTCATGCAGTATATATTGGCAACTGCCCATAATTTTTAAAATATGAAATCATAGCGTAAACAATAATTTCCATTCAGTCGGTCGTCGAAGGTTTCTAGACAGAGCATCTTGAGGTTAGTTGCTCACCCGACTAGCCGATATAGTCACATATAGCTAGTCGGGTGCTCTCTTGCCAGTCATACATTTTGTCGTGGTGCCATAACTGTCTCGACTCTCGACATTGTTGGATTAATGAAAGGTGTCGACTGACTTAAGAGGATACACTTCGCGGCGCCTCGCAGCGGGCTTCATACAAACGAATTTCTCACTTATTTTTGACACTTGCTTATCAAACACCACGAAATTTTGAAGACATGTTCTAGTAATAAATATGTAGGTTTGCAGTGTACCAGTTTTCTATAAAATTTTATAGTTCAAAAGTTATACAGGACTCTAGTTTTTCATACAAATAGTTTTAATAAATATGTCTAGTTAATAAATCGTTTTACAAGATTTTGGAAAAACTACAGACATAGACATTGGGCTTGGGATTATGACTAAGAAATTTTACAGTGATTGATTAGTAAATGTCAAACACAAATGAAAAATTCGTATGTACGAAACCCCCTGCGAGGCGCCGCGAAGGGTATCCTCTGAATGAATTAAATAAATGTTTCGTCTGTGATATTATTATTTATAAGCGACGTGTAAATATTATTATGTATTTTGTACACTTAAGTACTATTCCTTATTCTGTGCCTTGAGATTAAATAATAATAATATATTACTCAAAGTAAAATATTTCTTTCGCTCTATTTTTTTTATAAATATACCTACTATCGTGTGCTCTAATTGCTTTAAACTGTATTTCAAATGTCATATTATTATTCTGAAATTCTATTATGACTTAGTACTCTAGGTGGCCCTATTGTTAGATATTGTGTTTAATGATTTAATGAGGCCTTTACCATATACCAACTACGTTGACAGATATACTCAAATAAGTAGCTACCACTTTAAAACGGCGGAATTACACTGCTGAGTAGGGTCTGTTATTTTTACTACATTCATAACAGTAAAGTAGTCATAACAGCCAGTGCTTGAATCACCGTTCCACATTAACCCACAGTTAGATAACGGCCACAAGTCTTATATCACGAATTATAAACACATAGTTCACCTTACTTCCTTTCCTTTCTCCTTATACGATTAGCTTCATCCGTGTTCCGAATTCAAAGTTTAAACTGTTTTATTTCAGAACGGTTTTCAAGATGGCAGCTTATTGGACGCCATGATGCAAAGATACTCGCTTGTGATTGGTGGAGTTTGACGTCGCCTGCGTCCTGATTGGTGAAAAATGTCTGGTTTGCAGGCGAGAGGCGAAGATTCTATCAATGGTGTTGATGTTCGCGAGCAAGGCAGCGCGCTGAGGTTAGTTTCAATGGTCCTTGTCATGTAATATGATTAACAGAAAACTGACAATGTCGAAGATTATATATATATCTCTAAACGGACAGTGAACTGAGACTATAACAACTATTGATCAAAAAAATTAGACCATTCAAACAGTATATACAGATTTTTATTGGTTGAAATTTATTTTCAGGTACCTAAACGCATATCGTCCTTTGTTATGATTGTCCGATAATATTCACATAACATTAGTATTACCTACACACAAATATATCAACTTAGTCAGCTATTCTACGCTTCAAATTCTTATTGCTATGAAATAATATTGAATTTGCTATGCAATGGGCATTGTGCAAGTTATCTATGTGGTTAGGAAATTTGAATCAGGGATGGCCAGCGGAGCGAAAAATTACTCATTAAATGATGATTTAGATCTGACGAGGTGTAGTTTTTTAACTTGCGGAATTGTTTTTCCTATTACCTATTTTGTTAATAGATTTATTGGAGTTTTCCGGATAGGTACATGTATTAGGGGCGCGAACATGCTTTAGAACAAAAAATAAAAAAGGTAATTAAATCCATCATCACGACATGACACTTAAGTATGCCCTAGGGAGTTGGTTAGAGGATATTACTAACTGACGTTAATATAAAAGAATGTTGCTTCATCCACTCTTCACCGATGGTATGTTTTTGTTGCCACAACCCTTGTCAGTCCCGACTACATGCCTATCCTTGATAGGTTAGGCCATAGTCTACCACGCAAACCCAATGAGGATTCGATAACGTTGTCAAGCCACTCGACTGTTTGTTAAATTTTAAGCTACCCTAACGCTTCTGACAAGCTTATATTCCTTCCTAATTTAAGCCATCAAAACCTTCCAAAACCTCTTTCGTTGGTTCTGGCTCACTACCCTCCAACCCCAACCCCTCGCCTAAAAACTTTTCTGCCCCGCACGACTCGCGCTTGACCACTCTCAATACCACCCCTGTGTCTGGGGTGTGGCGACTCGCGCTTGACCACTCTCAAAACATCGTTGGTTCTGGCTCATTACCCTCCAACCCCAACCCCTCACCTAAAAACTTTTCTGCCCCGCACGACTCGCGCTTGACCACTCTCAAAACCACCCCTGTGTCTGGGGCTATGTCGACTCACGCAACCAACCCCTGTGTCTGGGGCTATGTCGACTCACGCTTGACCAAAACTACTGCGTGACGTCACAGTGGCTCCTGTGTATAACTTGTCTCTAGTTTTGTTATGTAATTACATCATTATCGTAATGGGTTATCATGTTTTTCCCCGTTCATAATAAAGTTATTCCTATTTAATTACAATGATGTTGGTGGGGACATTCCAAAAACTAGTCCCCCGAGGGTGTATCTCAAGGTTTTAGGGGTGTGTCCACTCACGCTTTACAAAAACAACCTGGAGATGTGTCGGTTCACGCTTGATATGACTTGACATGTTATACCTACAGAAAATCTTCAATTCAAGTCGGTCGAAGTTTAAAGAGAAAAGCTGATAATAGTGTTAAAGATTTACAACTAGCATTGACGTCATCATGATGTGTCAAATATGTGATTTACAGGTTAAGCAAAGATTCTATGCTCAGCACTTACGATCTAAGAAACACAAATAGAAATGTCTTATTCTTAATCATAATTTACTTTATGTGTCTGTTATATCACTCGTGAAGTATTTATAGCATCAATTGAAGAATCAATACTATTTTATTATTCATGCAGATTTTGATCAGGAAACAAAAGATTTAAAAAATTCTTTTGAATTTTTAAATTTGACTATTAGGAATTGGATAAAAAATGGTGAATTAGAAAATTATTCAGAACCTTTAAGTGATGACATTAAAAATAAAATGTGTAATGACACATAGTGATTTAGAAAAAAAAGAAAATGTAGACCTTAAAAAAAAAAAAAAACAGTTTTTAGAAATGCATGTTAATAAGTTTAATCCCTTACGGGGATCTTCGTATATTCGTAAAAAAGAACGATCAACAATGTTTTAAGAGGACTATATCCTGCAAATACACATTCCGATAGGGTATCATCATACTTGAGGCATTAAAATAAACTAACGTTTAATAATATTCAGTTCCCAATCAAATTATCTGATATACCCAAGGTAGAAAAACAAAATGACATTAGCATTAATATGTTTGAATTAGAGTTTAACAAAGAAAAAAAAACTTTACAAAATGTTCTAATTAATTACAAATTAACTTATTATTTTTAAACAACGGTTGAAATGGTCATTATTGTATTTATCACGCTTGGTAAATAAACAAATAACAAATTGAAATGACACTATTCATATCTGGGCCGGTTGCCGTAACTATTTTTAATCTAAAGTTAATTTAATTAATCACCAGAAACATGAATGTGCTCAAATTTTTACTGAATAACTAGGAATTCATAAAAAAGAAAAATATTGGTTTAATAGGGAAACAAATAATGATGAAATCTATTTTGATAAATTTCAAAGAATATTAAAATTACATTTTATAATATATGCAGACTTTGTAGCTCATTTAAAACCCTCCTATTGTCACCTATTGTGTCCCTGATCCATCGAAGTCATATACGTAAACAATACATGAACATGTAGTTTGTTCTTATGGATAATATATAAAATGTTCATATGATGATAAACTGTCTATATACAGAACATACTCAGAGCCTAATTGTACAAAAATGTTTATGGAAAGCATTAACAAAGATATTAGCAATATACATAGGATAAATTGTTTTCAAAAATGTCCACTTTCTTTAACTAATGAAGAGAAGGAATCTATAAGAAAATCGCAATTATGTTATATTAGGTGATGAAATCACAGTAGACTATGACTGGAATACTAGTAATTTTAGAGGTGTTAGTCACGAATTATTTAGTAGCACAAAGTATCGTGTTCCATTTTTCATTCCTATTCTATTTCACAATCTAAACAATTATGATGCTCATTTTATTGTTCATGCTTTGAATTTTAAAGATTGAGAAATAAAAATAATTCCGCAAAATAAGTAAAAATATAATTCATTCTCATGTAAACCTAATATGTCGTATAGTTCATTTGCGGTTTTTAGATTATTTTTAATTTATGATCTACTAGAGTTAAGATATATAGAATATTATATAAAGACCAATTTGCAGAATTAAGAAATCAATTACAAACGAATTTTAATAAACTTATTAGGAAAGGTGTTTTTCTTCATGAATTTGTTAATTCTTATGAGTCCTTAAAAATTACATCTCTTCCAAATCAAGACGCTTTCTTTAACTCTTTAATACCAGTGTATCAAATTATAATTATAAACATGCTCAAAACGATGTCAGCCCAATTTAAATGTAAAAATATGTTGGAATATTCCAATCTATATTTAAGAACTTATGTAATGCTACTCACTGATATTTCTGATAACTTTAGAATTTTTATATCTAATGTGATATAATTGTAATTATT